>OX376646.1:0-10000000 GCA_947386135.1 Melanchra persicariae
TTAATAGGCGTCCCGTAACTTATTGACGCAATATTTTTGACAAATCTGCAAGGGTGGTTTTAATTTTGGCACCAACCCCTTTTTCACTAAATTCTTCATACTTACCTGGTTCTAACTACGGAACCCTTCATTAGATTTTCATTCTGTTTGCGGAATCGTGTTTTCGCCATACTAACCTTGGGTTCCCGGCGCTGTGCGCGAATTGAAACCCTTCCGGTCGCTGAAAACACGTTTTTTGCCTGAAAAAACTGGTTTTTTGACCACCCCTAAAAATTTTGTTCAACCCTTATTCCCGAAAACGTCACAGCTAGCTAGCCCGCGCCGAGACGCTTCTCCTGACACCTCGCCCGCGCGTCTGGCTCCAGGGAATCTGTAAAAAATTAATTAATTAGTAATTTTCATACATAGGTACATACCTCAAAATCCACCTAAGGAAGCACTGTCGAAACAAAAATCGTAATTTCTTGGGCGTCTGGACTGCGTTTTTGAAGCGGTTTTCTGTTCCAGAAACTTTAATAGGCGTCCCGTAACTTATTGACGCAATATTTTTGACAAATCTGCAAGGGTGGTTTTAATTTTGGCACCAACCCCTTTTTCACTAAATTCTTCATACTTACCTGGTTCTAACTACGGAACCCTTCATTAGATTTTCATTCTGTTTGCGGAATCGTGTTTTCGCCATACTAACCTTGGGTTCCCGGCGCTGTGCGCGAATTGAAACCCTTCCCGGTCGCTGAAACACGTTTTTTGCCTGAAAAAAACTGGTTTTTTGACCACCCCTAAAAATTTTGTTCAACCCTTATTCCCGAAAACGTCACAGCTAGCTAGCCCGCGCCGAGACGCTTCTCCTGACACCTCGCCCGCGCGTCTGGCTCCAGGGAATCTGTAAAAAATTAATTAATTAGTAATTTTCATACATAGGTACATACCTCAAAATCCACCTAAGGAAGCACTGTCGAAACAAAAATCGTAATTTCTTGGGCGTCTGGACTGCGTTTTTGAAGCGGTTTTCTGTTCCAGAAAACTTTAATAGGCGTCCCGTAACTTATTGACGCAATATTTTTGACAAATCTGCAAGGGTGGTTTTAATTTTGGCACCAACCCCTTTTTCACTAAATTCTTCATACTTACCTGGTTCTAACTACGGAACCCTTCATTAGATTTTCATTCTGTTTGCGGAATCGTGTTTTCGCCATACTAACCTTGGGTTCCCGGCGCTGTGCGCGAATTGAAACCCTTCCCGGTCGCTGAAAACACGTTTTTTGCCTGAAAAAACTGGTTTTTTGACCACCCCTAAAAATTTTGTTCAACCCTTATTCCCGAAAACGTCACAGCTAGCTAGCCCGCGCCGAGACGCTTCTCCTGACACCTCGCCCGCGCGTCTGGCTCCAGGGAATCTGTAAAAAATTAATTAATTAGTAATTTTCATACATAGGTACATACCTCAAAATCCACCTAAGGAAGCACTGTCGAAACAAAAATCGTAATTTCTTGGGCGTCTGGACTGCGTTTTTGAAGCGGTTTTCTGTTCCAGAAAACTTTAATAGGCGTCCCGTAACTTATTGACGCAATATTTTTGACAAATCTGCAAGGGTGGTTTTAATTTTGGCACCAACCCCTTTTTCACTAAATTCTTCATACTTACCTGGTTCTAACTACGGAACCCTTCATTAGATTTTCATTCTGTTTGCGGAATCGTGTTTTCGCCATACTAACCTTGGGTTCCCGGCGCTGTGCGCGAATTGAAACCCTTCCCGGTCGCTGAAAACACGTTTTTTGCCTGAAAAAACTGGTTTTTTGACCACCCCTAAAAATTTTGTTCAACCCTTATTCCCGAAAACGTCACAGCTAGCTAGCCCGCGCCGAGACGCTTCTCCTGACACCTCGCCCGCGCGTCTGGCTCCAGGGAATCTGTAAAAAATTAATTAATTAGTAATTTTCATACATAGGTACATACCTCAAAATCCACCTAAGGAAGCACTGTCGAAACAAAAATCGTAATTTCTTGGGCGTCTGGACTGCGTTTTTGAAGCGGTTTTCTGTTCCAGAAAACTTTAATAGGCGTCCCGTAACTTATTGACGCAATATTTTTGACAAATCTGCAAGGGTGGTTTTAATTTTGGCACCAACCCCTTTTTCACTAAATTCTTCATACTTACCTGGTTCTAACTACGGAACCCTTCATTAGATTTTCATTCTGTTTGCGGAATCGTGTTTTCGCCATACTAACCTTGGGTTCCCGGCGCTGTGCGCGAATTGAAACCCTTCCCGGTCGCTGAAAACACGTTTTTTGCCTGAAAAAACTGGTTTTTTGACCACCCCTAAAAATTTTGTTCAACCCTTATTCCCGAAAACGTCACAGCTAGCTAGCCCGCGCCGAGACGCTTCTCCTGACACCTCGCCCGCGCGTCTGGCTCCAGGGAATCTGTAAAAAATTAATTAATTAGTAATTTTCATACATAGGTACATACCTCAAAATCCACCTAAGGAAGCACTGTCGAAACAAAAATCGTAATTTCTTGGGCGTCTGGACTGCGTTTTTGAAGCGGTTTTCTGTTCCAGAAAACTTTAATAGGCGTCCCGTAACTTATTGACGCAATATTTTTGACAAATCTGCAAGGGTGGTTTTAATTTTGGCACCAACCCCTTTTTCACTAAATTCTTCATACTTACCTGGTTCTAACTACGGAACCCTTCATTAGATTTTCATTCTGTTTGCGGAATCGTGTTTTCGCCATACTAACCTTGGGTTCCCGGCGCTGTGCGCGAATTGAAACCCTTCCCGGTCGCTGAAAACACGTTTTTTGCCTGAAAAAACTGGTTTTTTGACCACCCCTAAAAATTTTGTTCAACCCTTATTCCCGAAAACGTCACAGCTAGCTAGCCCGCGCCGAGACGCTTCTCCTGACACCTCGCCCGCGCGTCTGGCTCCAGGGAATCTGTAAAAAATTAATTAATTAGTAATTTTCATACATAGGTACATACCTCAAAATCCACCTAAGGAAGCACTGTCGAAACAAAAATCGTAATTTCTTGGGCGTCTGGACTGCGTTTTTGAAGCGGTTTTCTGTTCCAGAAAACTTTAATAGGCGTCCCGTAACTTATTGACGCAATATTTTTGACAAATCTGCAAGGGTGGTTTTAATTTTGGCACCAACCCCTTTTTCACTAAATTCTTCATACTTACCTGGTTCTAACTACGGAACCCTTCATTAGATTTTCATTCTGTTTGCGGAATCGTGTTTTCGCCATACTAACCTTGGGTTCCGGCGCTGTGCGCGAATTGAAACCCTTCCCGGTCGCTGAAAAACACGTTTTTTGCCTGAAAAAACTGGTTTTTTGACCACCCCTAAAAATTTTGTTCAACCCTTATTCCCGAAAACGTCACAGCTAGCTAGCCCGCGCCGAGACGCTTCTCCTGACACCTCGCCCGCGCGTCTGGCTCCAGGGAATCTGTAAAAAATTAATTAATTAGTAATTTTCATACATAGGTACATACCTCAAAATCCACCTAAGGAAGCACTGTCGAAACAAAAATCGTAATTTCTTGGGCGTCTGGACTGCGTTTTTGAAGCGGTTTTCTGTTCCAGAAAACTTTAATAGGCGTCCCGTAACTTATTGACGCAATATTTTTGACAAATCTGCAAGGGTGGTTTTAATTTTGGCACCAACCCCTTTTTCACTAAATTCTTCATACTTACCTGGTTCTAACTACGGAACCCTTCATTAGATTTTCATTCTGTTTGCGGAATCGTGTTTTCGCCATACTAACCTTGGGTTCCCGGCGCTGTGCGCGAATTGAAACCCTTCCCGGTCGCTGAAAACACGTTTTTTTGCCTGAAAAAACTGGTTTTTTGACCACCCCTAAAAATTTTGTTCAACCCTTATTCCGAAAACGTCACAGCTAGCTAGCCCGCGCCGAGACGCTTCTCCTGACACCTCGCCCGCGCGTCTGGCTCCAGGGAATCTGTAAAAAATTAATTAATTAGTAATTTTCATACATAGGTACATACCTCAAAATCCACCTAAGGAAGCACTGTCGAAACAAAAATCGTAATTTCTTGGGCGTCTGGACTGCGTTTTTGAAGCGGTTTTCTGTTCCAGAAAACTTTAATAGGCGTCCCGTAACTTATTGACGCAATATTTTTGACAAATCTGCAAGGGTGGTTTTAATTTTGGCACCAACCCCTTTTTCACTAAATTCTTCATACTTACCTGGTTCTAACTACGGAACCCTTCATTAGATTTTCATTCTGTTTGCGGAATCGTGTTTTCGCCATACTAACCTTGGGTTCCCGGCGCTGTGCGCGAATTGAAACCCTTCCCGGTCGCTGAAAACACGTTTTTTGCCTGAAAAAACTGGTTTTTTGACCACCCCTAAAAATTTTGTTCAACCCTTATTCCCGAAAACGTCACAGCTAGCTAGCCCGCGCCGAGACGCTTCTCCTGACACCTCGCCCGCGCGTCTGGCTCCAGGGAATCTGTAAAAAATTAATTAATTAGTAATTTTCATACATAGGTACATACCTCAAAATCCACCTAAGGAAGCACTGTCGAAACAAAAATCGTAATTTCTTGGGCGTCTGGACTGCGTTTTTGAAGCGGTTTTCTGTTCCAGAAAACTTTAATAGGCGTCCCGTAACTTATTGACGCAATATTTTTGACAAATCTGCAAGGGTGGTTTTAATTTTGGCACCAACCCCTTTTTCACTAAATTCTTCATACTTACCTGGTTCTAACTACGGAACCCTTCATTAGATTTTCATTCTGTTTGCGGAATCGTGTTTTCGCCATACTAACCTTGGGTTCCCGGCGCTGTGCGCGAATTGAAACCCTTCCCGGTCGCTGAAAACACGTTTTTTGCCTGAAAAAACTGGTTTTTTGACCACCCCTAAAAATTTTGTTCAACCCTTATTCCCGAAAACGTCACAGCTAGCTAGCCCGCGCCGAGACGCTTCTCCTGACACCTCGCCCGCGCGTCTGGCTCCAGGGAATCTGTAAAAAATTAATTAATTAGTAATTTTCATACATAGGTACATACCTCAAAATCCACCTAAGGAAGCACTGTCGAAACAAAAATCGTAATTTCTTGGGCGTCTGGACTGCGTTTTTGAAGCGGTTTTCTGTTCCAGAAAACTTTAATAGGCGTCCCGTAACTTATTGACGCAATATTTTTGACAAATCTGCAAGGGTGGTTTTAATTTTGGCACCAACCCCTTTTTCACTAAATTCTTCATACTTACCTGGTTCTAACTACGGAACCCTTCATTAGATTTTCATTCTGTTTGCGGAATCGTGTTTTCGCCATACTAACCTTGGGTTCCCGGCGCTGTGCGCGAATTGAAACCCTTCCCGGTCGCTGAAAACACGTTTTTTGCCTGAAAAAACTGGTTTTTTGACCACCCCTAAAAATTTTGTTCAACCCTTATTCCCGAAAACGTCACAGCTAGCTAGCCCGCGCCGAGACGCTTCTCCTGACACCTCGCCCGCGCGTCTGGCTCCAGGGAATCTGTAAAAAATTAATTAATTAGTAATTTTCATACATAGGTACATACCTCAAAATCCACCTAAGGAAGCACTGTCGAAACAAAAATCGTAATTTCTTGGGCGTCTGGACTGCGTTTTTGAAGCGGTTTTCTGTTCCAGAAAACTTTAATAGGCGTCCCGTAACTTATTGACGCAATATTTTTGACAAATCTGCAAGGGTGGTTTTAATTTTGGCACCAACCCCTTTTTCACTAAATTCTTCATACTTACCTGGTTCTAACTACGGAACCCTTCATTAGATTTTCATTCTGTTTGCGGAATCGTGTTTTCGCCATACTAACCTTGGGTTCCCGGCGCTGTGCGCGAATTGAAACCCTTCCCGGTCGCTGAAAACACGTTTTTTGCCTGAAAAAACTGGTTTTTTGACCACCCCTAAAAATTTTGTTCAACCCTTATTCCCGAAAACGTCACAGCTAGCTAGCCCGCGCCGAGACGCTTCTCCTGACACCTCGCCCGCGCGTCTGGCTCCAGGGAATCTGTAAAAAATTAATTAATTAGTAATTTTCATACATAGGTACATACCTCAAAATCCACCTAAGGAAGCACTGTCGAAACAAAAATCGTAATTTCTTGGGCGTCTGGACTGCGTTTTTGAAGCGGTTTTCTGTTCCAGAAAACTTTAATAGGCGTCCCGTAACTTATTGACGCAATATTTTTGACAAATCTGCAAGGGTGGTTTTAATTTTGGCACCAACCCCTTTTTCACTAAATTCTTCATACTTACCTGGTTCTAACTACGGAACCCTTCATTAGATTTTCATTCTGTTTGCGGAATCGTGTTTTCGCCATACTAACCTTGGGTTCCCGGCGCTGTGCGCGAATTGAAACCCTTCCCGGTCGCTGAAAACACGTTTTTTGCCTGAAAAAACTGGTTTTTTGACCACCCCTAAAAATTTTGTTCAACCCTTATTCCCGAAAACGTCACAGCTAGCTAGCCCGCGCCGAGACGCTTCTCCTGACACCTCGCCCGCGCGTCTGGCTCCAGGGAATCTGTAAAAAATTAATTAATTAGTAATTTTCATACATAGGTACATACCTCAAAATCCACCTAAGGAAGCACTGTCGAAACAAAAATCGTAATTTCTTGGGCGTCTGGACTGCGTTTTTGAAGCGGTTTTCTGTTCCAGAAAACTTTAATAGGCGTCCCGTAACTTATTGACGCAATATTTTTGACAAATCTGCAAGGGTGGTTTTAATTTTGGCACCAACCCCTTTTTCACTAAATTCTTCATACTTACCTGGTTCTAACTACGGAACCCTTCATTAGATTTTCATTCTGTTTGCGGAATCGTGTTTTCGCCATACTAACCTTGGGTTCCCGGCGCTGTGCGCGAATTGAAACCCTTCCCGGTCGCTGAAAACACGTTTTTTGCCTGAAAAAACTGGTTTTTTGACCACCCCTAAAAATTTTGTTCAACCCTTATTCCCGAAAACGTCACAGCTAGCTAGCCCGCGCCGAGACGCTTCTCCTGACACCTCGCCCGCGCGTCTGGCTCCAGGGAATCTGTAAAAAATTAATTAATTAGTAATTTTCATACATAGGTACATACCTCAAAATCCACCTAAGGAAGCACTGTCGAAACAAAAATCGTAATTTCTTGGGCGTCTGGACTGCGTTTTTGAAGCGGTTTTCTGTTCCAGAAAACTTTAATAGGCGTCCCGTAACTTATTGACGCAATATTTTTGACAAATCTGCAAGGGTGGTTTTAATTTTGGCACCAACCCCTTTTTCACTAAATTCTTCATACTTACCTGGTTCTAACTACGGAACCCTTCATTAGATTTTCATTCTGTTTGCGGAATCGTGTTTTCGCCATACTAACCTTGGGTTCCCGGCGCTGTGCGCGAATTGAAACCCTTCCCGGTCGCTGAAAACACGTTTTTTGCCTGAAAAAACTGGTTTTTTGACCACCCCTAAAAATTTTGTTCAACCCTTATTCCCGAAAACGTCACAGCTAGCTAGCCCGCGCC
This sequence comes from Melanchra persicariae, assembly GCA_947386135.1. Lineage (NCBI taxonomy): Eukaryota > Metazoa > Arthropoda > Insecta > Lepidoptera > Noctuidae > Melanchra > Melanchra persicariae. The sequence goes on from OX376646.1 coordinate 7,519, forward strand.
GAGACGCTTCTCCTGACACCTCGCCCGCGCGTCTGGCTCCAGGGAATCTGTAAAAAATTAATTAATTAGTAATTTTCATACATAGGTACATACCTCAAAATCCACCTAAGGAAGCACTGTCGAAACAAAAATCGTAATTTCTTGGGCGTCTGGACTGCGTTTTTGAAGCGGTTTTCTGTTCCAGAAAACTTTAATAGGCGTCCCGTAACTTATTGACGCAATATTTTTGACAAATCTGCAAGGGTGGTTTTAATTTTGGCACCAACCCCTTTTTCACTAAATTCTTCATACTTACCTGGTTCTAACTACGGAACCCTTCATTAGATTTTCATTCTGTTTGCGGAATCGTGTTTTCGCCATACTAACCTTGGGTTCCCGGCGCTGTGCGCGAATTGAAACCCTTCCCGGTCGCTGAAAACACGTTTTTTGCCTGAAAAAACTGGTTTTTTGACCACCCCTAAAAATTTTGTTCAACCCTTATTCCCGAAAACGTCACAGCTAGCTAGCCCGCGCCGAGACGCTTCTCCTGACACCTCGCCCGCGCGTCTGGCTCCAGGGAATCTGTAAAAAATTAATTAATTAGTAATTTTCATACATAGGTACATACCTCAAAATCCACCTAAGGAAGCACTGTCGAAACAAAAATCGTAATTTCTTGGGCGTCTGGACTGCGTTTTTGAAGCGGTTTTCTGTTCCAGAAAACTTTAATAGGCGTCCCGTAACTTATTGACGCAATATTTTTGACAAATCTGCAAGGGTGGTTTTAATTTTGGCACCAACCCCTTTTTCACTAAATTCTTCATACTTACCTGGTTCTAACTACGGAACCCTTCATTAGATTTTCATTCTGTTTGCGGAATCGTGTTTTCGCCATACTAACCTTGGGTTCCCGGCGCTGTGCGCGAATTGAAACCCTTCCCGGTCGCTGAAAACACGTTTTTTGCCTGAAAAAACTGGTTTTTTGACCACCCCTAAAAATTTTGTTCAACCCTTATTCCCGAAAACGTCACAGCTAGCTAGCCCGCGCCGAGACGCTTCTCCTGACACCTCGCCCGCGCGTCTGGCTCCAGGGAATCTGTAAAAAATTAATTAATTAGTAATTTTCATACATAGGTACATACCTCAAAATCCACCTAAGGAAGCACTGTCGAAACAAAAATCGTAATTTCTTGGGCGTCTGGACTGCGTTTTTGAAGCGGTTTTCTGTTCCAGAAAACTTTAATAGGCGTCCCGTAACTTATTGACGCAATATTTTTGACAAATCTGCAAGGGTGGTTTTAATTTTGGCACCAACCCCTTTTTCACTAAATTCTTCATACTTACCTGGTTCTAACTACGGAACCCTTCATTAGATTTTCATTCTGTTTGCGGAATCGTGTTTTCGCCATACTAACCTTGGGTTCCCGGCGCTGTGCGCGAATTGAAACCCTTCCCGGTCGCTGAAAACACGTTTTTTGCCTGAAAAAACTGGTTTTTTGACCACCCCTAAAAATTTTGTTCAACCCTTATTCCCGAAAACGTCACAGCTAGCTAGCCCGCGCCGAGACGCTTCTCCTGACACCTCGCCCGCGCGTCTGGCTCCAGGGAATCTGTAAAAAATTAATTAATTAGTAATTTTCATACATAGGTACATACCTCAAAATCCACCTAAGGAAGCACTGTCGAAACAAAAATCGTAATTTCTTGGGCGTCTGGACTGCGTTTTTGAAGCGGTTTTCTGTTCCAGAAAACTTTAATAGGCGTCCCGTAACTTATTGACGCAATATTTTTGACAAATCTGCAAGGGTGGTTTTAATTTTGGCACCAACCCCTTTTTCACTAAATTCTTCATACTTACCTGGTTCTAACTACGGAACCCTTCATTAGATTTTCATTCTGTTTGCGGAATCGTGTTTTCGCCATACTAACCTTGGGTTCCCGGCGCTGTGCGCGAATTGAAACCCTTCCCGGTCGCTGAAAACACGTTTTTTGCCTGAAAAAACTGGTTTTTTGACCACCCCTAAAAATTTTGTTCAACCCTTATTCCCGAAAACGTCACAGCTAGCTAGCCCGCGCCGAGACGCTTCTCCTGACACCTCGCCCGCGCGTCTGGCTCCAGGGAATCTGTAAAAAATTAATTAATTAGTAATTTTCATACATAGGTACATACCTCAAAATCCACCTAAGGAAGCACTGTCGAAACAAAAATCGTAATTTCTTGGGCGTCTGGACTGCGTTTTTGAAGCGGTTTTCTGTTCCAGAAAACTTTAATAGGCGTCCCGTAACTTATTGACGCAATATTTTTGACAAATCTGCAAGGGTGGTTTTAATTTTGGCACCAACCCCTTTTTCACTAAATTCTTCATACTTACCTGGTTCTAACTACGGAACCCTTCATTAGATTTTCATTCTGTTTGCGGAATCGTGTTTTCGCCATACTAACCTTGGGTTCCCGGCGCTGTGCGCGAATTGAAACCCTTCCCGGTCGCTGAAAACACGTTTTTTGCCTGAAAAAACTGGTTTTTTGACCACCCCTAAAAATTTTGTTCAACCCTTATTCCCGAAAACGTCACAGCTAGCTAGCCCGCGCCGAGACGCTTCTCCTGACACCTCGCCCGCGCGTCTGGCTCCAGGGAATCTGTAAAAAATTAATTAATTAGTAATTTTCATACATAGGTACATACCTCAAAATCCACCTAAGGAAGCACTGTCGAAACAAAAATCGTAATTTCTTGGGCGTCTGGACTGCGTTTTTGAAGCGGTTTTCTGTTCCAGAAAACTTTAATAGGCGTCCCGTAACTTATTGACGCAATATTTTTGACAAATCTGCAAGGGTGGTTTTAATTTTGGCACCAACCCCTTTTTCACTAAATTCTTCATACTTACCTGGTTCTAACTACGGAACCCTTCATTAGATTTTCATTCTGTTTGCGGAATCGTGTTTTCGCCATACTAACCTTGGGTTCCCGGCGCTGTGCGCGAATTGAAACCCTTCCCGGTCGCTGAAAACACGTTTTTTGCCTGAAAAAACTGGTTTTTTGACCACCCCTAAAAATTTTGTTCAACCCTTATTCCCGAAAACGTCACAGCTAGCTAGCCCGCGCCGAGACGCTTCTCCTGACACCTCGCCCGCGCGTCTGGCTCCAGGGAATCTGTAAAAAATTAATTAATTAGTAATTTTCATACATAGGTACATACCTCAAAATCCACCTAAGGAAGCACTGTCGAAACAAAAATCGTAATTTCTTGGGCGTCTGGACTGCGTTTTTGAAGCGGTTTTCTGTTCCAGAAAACTTTAATAGGCGTCCCGTAACTTATTGACGCAATATTTTTGACAAATCTGCAAGGGTGGTTTTAATTTTGGCACCAACCCCTTTTTCACTAAATTCTTCATACTTACCTGGTTCTAACTACGGAACCCTTCATTAGATTTTCATTCTGTTTGCGGAATCGTGTTTTCGCCATACTAACCTTGGGTTCCCGGCGCTGTGCGCGAATTGAAACCCTTCCCGGTCGCTGAAAACACGTTTTTTGCCTGAAAAAACTGGTTTTTTGACCACCCCTAAAAATTTTGTTCAACCCTTATTCCCGAAAACGTCACAGCTAGCTAGCCCGCGCCGAGACGCTTCTCCTGACACCTCGCCCGCGCGTCTGGCTCCAGGGAATCTGTAAAAAATTAATTAATTAGTAATTTTCATACATAGGTACATACCTCAAAATCCACCTAAGGAAGCACTGTCGAAACAAAAATCGTAATTTCTTGGGCGTCTGGACTGCGTTTTTGAAGCGGTTTTCTGTTCCAGAAAACTTTAATAGGCGTCCCGTAACTTATTGACGCAATATTTTTGACAAATCTGCAAGGGTGGTTTTAATTTTGGCACCAACCCCTTTTTCACTAAATTCTTCATACTTACCTGGTTCTAACTACGGAACCCTTCATTAGATTTTCATTCTGTTTGCGGAATCGTGTTTTCGCCATACTAACCTTGGGTTCCCGGCGCTGTGCGCGAATTGAAACCCTTCCCGGTCGCTGAAAACACGTTTTTTGCCTGAAAAAACTGGTTTTTTGACCACCCCTAAAAATTTTGTTCAACCCTTATTCCCGAAAACGTCACAGCTAGCTAGCCCGCGCCGAGACGCTTCTCCTGACACCTCGCCCGCGCGTCTGGCTCCAGGGAATCTGTAAAAAATTAATTAATTAGTAATTTTCATACATAGGTACATACCTCAAAATCCACCTAAGGAAGCACTGTCGAAACAAAAATCGTAATTTCTTGGGCGTCTGGACTGCGTTTTTGAAGCGGTTTTCTGTTCCAGAAAACTTTAATAGGCGTCCCGTAACTTATTGACGCAATATTTTTGACAAATCTGCAAGGGTGGTTTTAATTTTGGCACCAACCCCTTTTTCACTAAATTCTTCATACTTACCTGGTTCTAACTACGGAACCCTTCATTAGATTTTCATTCTGTTTGCGGAATCGTGTTTTCGCCATACTAACCTTGGGTTCCCGGCGCTGTGCGCGAATTGAAACCCTTCCCGGTCGCTGAAAACACGTTTTTTGCCTGAAAAAACTGGTTTTTTGACCACCCCTAAAAATTTTGTTCAACCCTTATTCCCGAAAACGTCACAGCTAGCTAGCCCGCGCCGAGACGCTTCTCCTGACACCTCGCCCGCGCGTCTGGCTCCAGGGAATCTGTAAAAAATTAATTAATTAGTAATTTTCATACATAGGTACATACCTCAAAATCCACCTAAGGAAGCACTGTCGAAACAAAAATCGTAATTTCTTGGGCGTCTGGACTGCGTTTTTGAAGCGGTTTTCTGTTCCAGAAAACTTTAATAGGCGTCCCGTAACTTATTGACGCAATATTTTTGACAAATCTGCAAGGGTGGTTTTAATTTTGGCACCAACCCCTTTTTCACTAAATTCTTCATACTTACCTGGTTCTAACTACGGAACCCTTCATTAGATTTTCATTCTGTTTGCGGAATCGTGTTTTCGCCATACTAACCTTGGGTTCCCGGCGCTGTGCGCGAATTGAAACCCTTCCCGGTCGCTGAAAACACGTTTTTTGCCTGAAAAAACTGGTTTTTTGACCACCCCTAAAAATTTTGTTCAACCCTTATTCCCGAAAACGTCACAGCTAGCTAGCCCGCGCCGAGACGCTTCTCCTGACACCTCGCCCGCGCGTCTGGCTCCAGGGAATCTGTAAAAAATTAATTAATTAGTAATTTTCATACATAGGTACATACCTCAAAATCCACCTAAGGAAGCACTGTCGAAACAAAAATCGTAATTTCTTGGGCGTCTGGACTGCGTTTTTGAAGCGGTTTTCTGTTCCAGAAAACTTTAATAGGCGTCCCGTAACTTATTGACGCAATATTTTTGACAAATCTGCAAGGGTGGTTTTAATTTTGGCACCAACCCCTTTTTCACTAAATTCTTCATACTTACCTGGTTCTAACTACGGAACCCTTCATTAGATTTTCATTCTGTTTGCGGAATCGTGTTTTCGCCATACTAACCTTGGGTTCCCGGCGCTGTGCGCGAATTGAAACCCTTCCCGGTCGCTGAAAACACGTTTTTTGCCTGAAAAAACTGGTTTTTTGACCACCCCTAAAAATTTTGTTCAACCCTTATTCCCGAAAACGTCACAGCTAGCTAGCCCGCGCCGAGACGCTTCTCCTGACACCTCGCCCGCGCGTCTGGCTCCAGGGAATCTGTAAAAAATTAATTAATTAGTAATTTTCATACATAGGTACATACCTCAAAATCCACCTAAGGAAGCACTGTCGAAACAAAAATCGTAATTTCTTGGGCGTCTGGACTGCGTTTTTGAAGCGGTTTTCTGTTCCAGAAAACTTTAATAGGCGTCCCGTAACTTATTGACGCAATATTTTTGACAAATCTGCAAGGGTGGTTTTAATTTTGGCACCAACCCCTTTTTCACTAAATTCTTCATACTTACCTGGTTCTAACTACGGAACCCTTCATTAGATTTTCATTCTGTTTGCGGAATCGTGTTTTCGCCATACTAACCTTGGGTTCCCGGCGCTGTGCGCGAATTGAAACCCTTCCCGGTCGCTGAAAACACGTTTTTTGCCTGAAAAAACTGGTTTTTTGACCACCCCTAAAAATTTTGTTCAACCCTTATTCCCGAAAACGTCACAGCTAGCTAGCCCGCGCCGAGACGCTTCTCCTGACACCTCGCCCGCGCGTCTGGCTCCAGGGAATCTGTAAAAAATTAATTAATTAGTAATTTTCATACATAGGTACATACCTCAAAATCCACCTAAGGAAGCACTGTCGAAACAAAAATCGTAATTTCTTGGGCGTCTGGACTGCGTTTTTGAAGCGGTTTTCTGTTCCAGAAAACTTTAATAGGCGTCCCGTAACTTATTGACGCAATATTTTTGACAAATCTGCAAGGGTGGTTTTAATTTTGGCACCAACCCCTTTTTCACTAAATTCTTCATACTTACCTGGTTCTAACTACGGAACCCTTCATTAGATTTTCATTCTGTTTGCGGAATCGTGTTTTCGCCATACTAACCTTGGGTTCCCGGCGCTGTGCGCGAATTGAAACCCTTCCCGGTCGCTGAAAACACGTTTTTTGCCTGAAAAAACTGGTTTTTTGACCACCCCTAAAAATTTTGTTCAACCCTTATTCCCGAAAACGTCACAGCTAGCTAGCCCGCGCCGAGACGCTTCTCCTGACACCTCGCCCGCGCGTCTGGCTCCAGGGAATCTGTAAAAAATTAATTAATTAGTAATTTTCATACATAGGTACATACCTCAAAATCCACCTAAGGAAGCACTGTCGAAACAAAAATCGTAATTTCTTGGGCGTCTGGACTGCGTTTTTGAAGCGGTTTTCTGTTCCAGAAAACTTTAATAGGCGTCCCGTAACTTATTGACGCAATATTTTTGACAAATCTGCAAGGGTGGTTTTAATTTTGGCACCAACCCCTTTTTCACTAAATTCTTCATACTTACCTGGTTCTAACTACGGAACCCTTCATTAGATTTTCATTCTGTTTGCGGAATCGTGTTTTCGCCATACTAACCTTGGGTTCCCGGCGCTGTGCGCGAATTGAAACCCTTCCCGGTCGCTGAAAACACGTTTTTTGCCTGAAAAAACTGGTTTTTTGACCACCCCTAAAAATTTTGTTCAACCCTTATTCCCGAAAACGTCACAGCTAGCTAGCCCGCGCCGAGACGCTTCTCCTGACACCTCGCCCGCGCGTCTGGCTCCAGGGAATCTGTAAAAAATTAATTAATTAGTAATTTTCATACATAGGTACATACCTCAAAATCCACCTAAGGAAGCACTGTCGAAACAAAAATCGTAATTTCTTGGGCGTCTGGACTGCGTTTTTGAAGCGGTTTTCTGTTCCAGAAAACTTTAATAGGCGTCCCGTAACTTATTGACGCAATATTTTTGACAAATCTGCAAGGGTGGTTTTAATTTTGGCACCAACCCCTTTTTCACTAAATTCTTCATACTTACCTGGTTCTAACTACGGAACCCTTCATTAGATTTTCATTCTGTTTGCGGAATCGTGTTTTCGCCATACTAACCTTGGGTTCCCGGCGCTGTGCGCGAATTGAAACCCTTCCCGGTCGCTGAAAACACGTTTTTTGCCTGAAAAAACTGGTTTTTTGACCACCCCTAAAAATTTTGTTCAACCCTTATTCCCGAAAACGTCACAGCTAGCTAGCCCGCGCCGAGACGCTTCTCCTGACACCTCGCCCGCGCGTCTGGCTCCAGGGAATCTGTAAAAAATTAATTAATTAGTAATTTTCATACATAGGTACATACCTCAAAATCCACCTAAGGAAGCACTGTCGAAACAAAAATCGTAATTTCTTGGGCGTCTGGACTGCGTTTTTGAAGCGGTTTTCTGTTCCAGAAAACTTTAATAGGCGTCCCGTAACTTATTGACGCAATATTTTTGACAAATCTGCAAGGGTGGTTTTAATTTTGGCACCAACCCCTTTTTCACTAAATTCTTCATACTTACCTGGTTCTAACTACGGAACCCTTCATTAGATTTTCATTCTGTTTGCGGAATCGTGTTTTCGCCATACTAACCTTGGGTTCCCGGCGCTGTGCGCGAATTGAAACCCTTCCCGGTCGCTGAAAACACGTTTTTTGCCTGAAAAAACTGGTTTTTTGACCACCCCTAAAAATTTTGTTCAACCCTTATTCCCGAAAACGTCACAGCTAGCTAGCCCGCGCCGAGACGCTTCTCCTGACACCTCGCCCGCGCGTCTGGCTCCAGGGAATCTGTAAAAAATTAATTAATTAGTAATTTTCATACATAGGTACATACCTCAAAATCCACCTAAGGAAGCACTGTCGAAACAAAAATCGTAATTTCTTGGGCGTCTGGACTGCGTTTTTGAAGCGGTTTTCTGTTCCAGAAAACTTTAATAGGCGTCCCGTAACTTATTGACGCAATATTTTTGACAAATCTGCAAGGGTGGTTTTAATTTTGGCACCAACCCCTTTTTCACTAAATTCTTCATACTTACCTGGTTCTAACTACGGAACCCTTCATTAGATTTTCATTCTGTTTGCGGAATCGTGTTTTCGCCATACTAACCTTGGGTTCCCGGCGCTGTGCGCGAATTGAAACCCTTCCCGGTCGCTGAAAACACGTTTTTTGCCTGAAAAAACTGGTTTTTTGACCACCCCTAAAAATTTTGTTCAACCCTTATTCCCGAAAACGTCACAGCTAGCTAGCCCGCGCCGAGACGCTTCTCCTGACACCTCGCCCGCGCGTCTGGCTCCAGGGAATCTGTAAAAAATTAATTAATTAGTAATTTTCATACATAGGTACATACCTCAAAATCCACCTAAGGAAGCACTGTCGAAACAAAAATCGTAATTTCTTGGGCGTCTGGACTGCGTTTTTGAAGCGGTTTTCTGTTCCAGAAAACTTTAATAGGCGTCCCGTAACTTATTGACGCAATATTTTTGACAAATCTGCAAGGGTGGTTTTAATTTTGGCACCAACCCCTTTTTCACTAAATTCTTCATACTTACCTGGTTCTAACTACGGAACCCTTCATTAGATTTTCATTCTGTTTGCGGAATCGTGTTTTCGCCATACTAACCTTGGGTTCCCGGCGCTGTGCGCGAATTGAAACCCTTCCCGGTCGCTGAAAACACGTTTTTTGCCTGAAAAAACTGGTTTTTTGACCACCCCTAAAAATTTTGTTCAACCCTTATTCCCGAAAACGTCACAGCTAGCTAGCCCGCGCCGAGACGCTTCTCCTGACACCTCGCCCGCGCGTCTGGCTCCAGGGAATCTGTAAAAAATTAATTAATTAGTAATTTTCATACATAGGTACATACCTCAAAATCCACCTAAGGAAGCACTGTCGAAACAAAAATCGTAATTTCTTGGGCGTCTGGACTGCGTTTTTGAAGCGGTTTTCTGTTCCAGAAAACTTTAATAGGCGTCCCGTAACTTATTGACGCAATATTTTTGACAAATCTGCAAGGGTGGTTTTAATTTTGGCACCAACACCCTTTTTCACTAAATTCTTCATACTTACCTGGTTCTAACTACGGAACCCTTCATTAGATTTTCATTCTGTTTGCGGAATCGTGTTTTCGCCATACTAACCTTGGGTTCCCGGCGCTGTGCGCGAATTGAAACCCTTCCCGGTCGCTGAAAACACGTTTTTTGCCTGAAAAAACTGGTTTTTTGACCACCCCTAAAAATTTTGTTCAACCCTTATTCCCGAAAACGTCACAGCTAGCTAGCCCGCGCCGAGACGCTTCTCCTGACACCTCGCCCGCGCGTCTGGCTCCAGGGAATCTGTAAAAAATTAATTAATTAGTAATTTTCATACATAGGTACATACCTCAAAATCCACCTAAGGAAGCACTGTCGAAACAAAAATCGTAATTTCTTGGGCGTCTGGACTGCGTTTTTGAAGCGGTTTTCTGTTCCAGAAAACTTTAATAGGCGTCCCGTAACTTATTGACGCAATATTTTTGACAAATCTGCAAGGGTGGTTTTAATTTTGGCACCAACCCCTTTTTCACTAAATTCTTCATACTTACCTGGTTCTAACTACGGAACCCTTCATTAGATTTTCATTCTGTTTGCGGAATCGTGTTTTCGCCATACTAACCTTGGGTTCCCGGCGCTGTGCGCGAATTGAAACCCTTCCCGGTCGCTGAAAACACGTTTTTTGCCTGAAAAAACTGGTTTTTTGACCACCCCTAAAAATTTTGTTCAACCCTTATTCCCGAAAACGTCACAGCTAGCTAGCCCGCGCCGAGACGCTTCTCCTGACACCTCGCCCGCGCGTCTGGCTCCAGGGAATCTGTAAAAAATTAATTAATTAGTAATTTTCATACATAGGTACATACCTCAAAATCCACCTAAGGAAGCACTGTCGAAACAAAAATCGTAATTTCTTGGGCGTCTGGACTGCGTTTTTGAAGCGGTTTTCTGTTCCAGAAAACTTTAATAGGCGTCCCGTAACTTATTGACGCAATATTTTTGACAAATCTGCAAGGGTGGTTTTAATTTTGGCACCAACCCCTTTTTCACTAAATTCTTCATACTTACCTGGTTCTAACTACGGAACCCTTCATTAGATTTTCATTCTGTTTGCGGAATCGTGTTTTCGCCATACTAACCTTGGGTTCCCGGCGCTGTGCGCGAATTGAAACCCTTCCCGGTCGCTGAAAACACGTTTTTTGCCTGAAAAAACTGGTTTTTTGACCACCCCTAAAAATTTTGTTCAACCCTTATTCCCGAAAACGTCACAGCTAGCTAGCCCGCGCCGAGACGCTTCTCCTGACACCTCGCCCGCGCGTCTGGCTCCAGGGAATCTGTAAAAAATTAATTAATTAGTAATTTTCATACATAGGTACATACCTCAAAATCCACCTAAGGAAGCACTGTCGAAACAAAAATCGTAATTTCTTGGGCGTCTGGACTGCGTTTTTGAAGCGGTTTTCTGTTCCAGAAAACTTTAATAGGCGTCCCGTAACTTATTGACGCAATATTTTTGACAAATCTGCAAGGGTGGTTTTAATTTTGGCACCAACCCCTTTTTCACTAAATTCTTCATACTTACCTGGTTCTAACTACGGAACCCTTCATTAGATTTTCATTCTGTTTGCGGAATCGTGTTTTCGCCATACTAACCTTGGGTTCCCGGCGCTGTGCGCGAATTGAAACCCTTCCCGGTCGCTGAAAACACGTTTTTTGCCTGAAAAAACTGGTTTTTTGACCACCCCTAAAAATTTTGTTCAACCCTTATTCCCGAAAACGTCACAGCTAGCTAGCCCGCGCCGAGACGCTTCTCCTGACACCTCGCCCGCGCGTCTGGCTCCAGGGAATCTGTAAAAAATTAATTAATTAGTAATTTTCATACATAGGTACATACCTCAAAATCCACCTAAGGAAGCACTGTCGAAACAAAAATCGTAATTTCTTGGGCGTCTGGACTGCGTTTTTGAAGCGGTTTTCTGTTCCAGAAAACTTTAATAGGCGTCCCGTAACTTATTGACGCAATATTTTTGACAAATCTGCAAGGGTGGTTTTAATTTTGGCACCAACCCCTTTTTCACTAAATTCTTCATACTTACCTGGTTCTAACTACGGAACCCTTCATTAGATTTTCATTCTGTTTGCGGAATCGTGTTTTCGCCATACTAACCTTGGGTTCCCGGCGCTGTGCGCGAATTGAAACCCTTCCCGGTCGCTGAAAACACGTTTTTTGCCTGAAAAAACTGGTTTTTTGACCACCCCTAAAAATTTTGTTCAACCCTTATTCCCGAAAACGTCACAGCTAGCTAGCCCGCGCCGAGACGCTTCTCCTGACACCTCGCCCGCGCGTCTGGCTCCAGGGAATCTGTAAAAAATTAATTAATTAGTAATTTTCATACATAGGTACATACCTCAAAATCCACCTAAGGAAGCACTGTCGAAACAAAAATCGTAATTTCTTGGGCGTCTGGACTGCGTTTTTGAAGCGGTTTTCTGTTCCAGAAAACTTTAATAGGCGTCCCGTAACTTATTGACGCAATATTTTTGACAAATCTGCAAGGGTGGTTTTAATTTTGGCACCAACCCCTTTTTCACTAAATTCTTCATACTTACCTGGTTCTAACTACGGAACCCTTCATTAGATTTTCATTCTGTTTGCGGAATCGTGTTTTCGCCATACTAACCTTGGGTTCCCGGCGCTGTGCGCGAATTGAAACCCTTCCCGGTCGCTGAAAACACGTTTTTTGCCTGAAAAAACTGGTTTTTTGACCACCCCTAAAAATTTTGTTCAACCCTTATTCCCGAAAACGTCACAGCTAGCTAGCCCGCGCCGAGACGCTTCTCCTGACACCTCGCCCGCGCGTCTGGCTCCAGGGAATCTGTAAAAAATTAATTAATTAGTAATTTTCATACATAGGTACATACCTCAAAATCCACCTAAGGAAGCACTGTCGAAACAAAAATCGTAATTTCTTGGGCGTCTGGACTGCGTTTTTGAAGCGGTTTTCTGTTCCAGAAAACTTTAATAGGCGTCCCGTAACTTATTGACGCAATATTTTTGACAAATCTGCAAGGGTGGTTTTAATTTTGGCACCAACCCCTTTTTCACTAAATTCTTCATACTTACCTGGTTCTAACTACGGAACCCTTCATTAGATTTTCATTCTGTTTGCGGAATCGTGTTTTCGCCATACTAACCTTGGGTTCCCGGCGCTGTGCGCGAATTGAAACCCTTCCCGGTCGCTGAAAACACGTTTTTTGCCTGAAAAAACTGGTTTTTTGACCACCCCTAAAAATTTTGTTCAACCCTTATTCCCGAAAACGTCACAGCTAGCTAGCCCGCGCCGAGACGCTTCTCCTGACACCTCGCCCGCGCGTCTGGCTCCAGGGAATCTGTAAAAAATTAATTAATTAGTAATTTTCATACATAGGTACATACCTCAAAATCCACCTAAGGAAGCACTGTCGAAACAAAAATCGTAATTTCTTGGGCGTCTGGACTGCGTTTTTGAAGCGGTTTTCTGTTCCAGAAAACTTTAATAGGCGTCCCGTAACTTATTGACGCAATATTTTTGACAAATCTGCAAGGGTGGTTTTAATTTTGGCACCAACCCCTTTTTCACTAAATTCTTCATACTTACCTGGTTCTAACTACGGAACCCTTCATTAGATTTTCATTCTGTTTGCGGAATCGTGTTTTCGCCATACTAACCTTGGGTTCCCGGCGCTGTGCGCGAATTGAAACCCTTCCCGGTCGCTGAAAACACGTTTTTTGCCTGAAAAAACTGGTTTTTTGACCACCCCTAAAAATTTTGTTCAACCCTTATTCCCGAAAACGTCACAGCTAGCTAGCCCGCGCCGAGACGCTTCTCCTGACACCTCGCCCGCGCGTCTGGCTCCAGGGAATCTGTAAAAAATTAATTAATTAGTAATTTTCATACATAGGTACATACCTCAAAATCCACCTAAGGAAGCACTGTCGAAACAAAAATCGTAATTTCTTGGGCGTCTGGACTGCGTTTTTGAAGCGGTTTTCTGTTCCAGAAAACTTTAATAGGCGTCCCGTAACTTATTGACGCAATATTTTTGACAAATCTGCAAGGGTGGTTTTAATTTTGGCACCAACCCCTTTTTCACTAAATTCTTCATACTTACCTGGTTCTAACTACGGAACCCTTCATTAGATTTTCATTCTGTTTGCGGAATCGTGTTTTCGCCATACTAACCTTGGGTTCCCGGCGCTGTGCGCGAATTGAAACCCTTCCCGGTCGCTGAAAACACGTTTTTTGCCTGAAAAAACTGGTTTTTTGACCACCCCTAAAAATTTTGTTCAACCCTTATTCCCGAAAACGTCACAGCTAGCTAGCCCGCGCCGAGACGCTTCTCCTGACACCTCGCCCGCGCGTCTGGCTCCAGGGAATCTGTAAAAAATTAATTAATTAGTAATTTTCATACATAGGTACATACCTCAAAATCCACCTAAGGAAGCACTGTCGAAACAAAAATCGTAATTTCTTGGGCGTCTGGACTGCGTTTTTGAAGCGGTTTTCTGTTCCAGAAAACTTTAATAGGCGTCCCGTAACTTATTGACGCAATATTTTTGACAAATCTGCAAGGGTGGTTTTAATTTTGGCACCAACCCCTTTTTCACTAAATTCTTCATACTTACCTGGTTCTAACTACGGAACCCTTCATTAGATTTTCATTCTGTTTGCGGAATCGTGTTTTCGCCATACTAACCTTGGGTTCCCGGCGCTGTGCGCGAATTGAAACCCTTCCCGGTCGCTGAAAACACGTTTTTTGCCTGAAAAAACTGGTTTTTTGACCACCCCTAAAAATTTTGTTCAACCCTTATTCCCGAAAACGTCACAGCTAGCTAGCCCGCGCCGAGACGCTTCTCCTGACACCTCGCCCGCGCGTCTGGCTCCAGGGAATCTGTAAAAAATTAATTAATTAGTAATTTTCATACATAGGTACATACCTCAAAATCCACCTAAGGAAGCACTGTCGAAACAAAAATCGTAATTTCTTGGGCGTCTGGACTGCGTTTTTGAAGCGGTTTTCTGTTCCAGAAAACTTTAATAGGCGTCCCGTAACTTATTGACGCAATATTTTTGACAAATCTGCAAGGGTGGTTTTAATTTTGGCACCAACCCCTTTTTCACTAAATTCTTCATACTTACCTGGTTCTAACTACGGAACCCTTCATTAGATTTTCATTCTGTTTGCGGAATCGTGTTTTCGCCATACTAACCTTGGGTTCCCGGCGCTGTGCGCGAATTGAAACCCTTCCCGGTCGCTGAAAACACGTTTTTTGCCTGAAAAAACTGGTTTTTTGACCACCCCTAAAAATTTTGTTCAACCCTTATTCCCGAAAACGTCACAGCTAGCTAGCCCGCGCCGAGACGCTTCTCCTGACACCTCGCCCGCGCGTCTGGCTCCAGGGAATCTGTAAAAAATTAATTAATTAGTAATTTTCATACATAGGTACATACCTCAAAATCCACCTAAGGAAGCACTGTCGAAACAAAAATCGTAATTTCTTGGGCGTCTGGACTGCGTTTTTGAAGCGGTTTTCTGTTCCAGAAAACTTTAATAGGCGTCCCGTAACTTATTGACGCAATATTTTTGACAAATCTGCAAGGGTGGTTTTAATTTTGGCACCAACCCCTTTTTCACTAAATTCTTCATACTTACCTGGTTCTAACTACGGAACCCTTCATTAGATTTTCATTCTGTTTGCGGAATCGTGTTTTCGCCATACTAACCTTGGGTTCCCGGCGCTGTGCGCGAATTGAAACCCTTCCCGGTCGCTGAAAACACGTTTTTTGCCTGAAAAAACTGGTTTTTTGACCACCCCTAAAAATTTTGTTCAACCCTTATTCCCGAAAACGTCACAGCTAGCTAGCCCGCGCCGAGACGCTTCTCCTGACACCTCGCCCGCGCGTCTGGCTCCAGGGAATCTGTAAAAAATTAATTAATTAGTAATTTTCATACATAGGTACATACCTCAAAATCCACCTAAGGAAGCACTGTCGAAACAAAAATCGTAATTTCTTGGGCGTCTGGACTGCGTTTTTGAAGCGGTTTTCTGTTCCAGAAAACTTTAATAGGCGTCCCGTAACTTATTGACGCAATATTTTTGACAAATCTGCAAGGGTGGTTTTAATTTTGGCACCAACCCCTTTTTCACTAAATTCTTCATACTTACCTGGTTCTAACTACGGAACCCTTCATTAGATTTTCATTCTGTTTGCGGAATCGTGTTTTCGCCATACTAACCTTGGGTTCCCGGCGCTGTGCGCGAATTGAAACCCTTCCCGGTCGCTGAAAACACGTTTTTTGCCTGAAAAAACTGGTTTTTTGACCACCCCTAAAAATTTTGTTCAACCCTTATTCCCGAAAACGTCACAGCTAGCTAGCCCGCGCCGAGACGCTTCTCCTGACACCTCGCCCGCGCGTCTGGCTCCAGGGAATCTGTAAAAAATTAATTAATTAGTAATTTTCATACATAGGTACATACCTCAAAATCCACCTAAGGAAGCACTGTCGAAACAAAAATCGTAATTTCTTGGGCGTCTGGACTGCGTTTTTGAAGCGGTTTTCTGTTCCAGAAAACTTTAATAGGCGTCCCGTAACTTATTGACGCAATATTTTTGACAAATCTGCAAGGGTGGTTTTAATTTTGGCACCAACCCCTTTTTCACTAAATTCTTCATACTTACCTGGTTCTAACTACGGAACCCTTCATTAGATTTTCATTCTGTTTGCGGAATCGTGTTTTCGCCATACTAACCTTGGGTTCCCGGCGCTGTGCGCGAATTGAAACCCTTCCCGGTCGCTGAAAACACGTTTTTTGCCTGAAAAAACTGGTTTTTTGACCACCCCTAAAAATTTTGTTCAACCCTTATTCCCGAAAACGTCACAGCTAGCTAGCCCGCGCCGAGACGCTTCTCCTGACACCTCGCCCGCGCGTCTGGCTCCAGGGAATCTGTAAAAAATTAATTAATTAGTAATTTTCATACATAGGTACATACCTCAAAATCCACCTAAGGAAGCACTGTCGAAACAAAAATCGTAATTTCTTGGGCGTCTGGACTGCGTTTTTGAAGCGGTTTTCTGTTCCAGAAAACTTTAATAGGCGTCCCGTAACTTATTGACGCAATATTTTTGACAAATCTGCAAGGGTGGTTTTAATTTTGGCACCAACCCCTTTTTCACTAAATTCTTCATACTTACCTGGTTCTAACTACGGAACCCTTCATTAGATTTTCATTCTGTTTGCGGAATCGTGTTTTCGCCATACTAACCTTGGGTTCCCGGCGCTGTGCGCGAATTGAAACCCTTCCCGGTCGCTGAAAACACGTTTTTTGCCTGAAAAAACTGGTTTTTTGACCACCCCTAAAAATTTTGTTCAACCCTTATTCCCGAAAACGTCACAGCTAGCTAGCCCGCGCCGAGACGCTTCTCCTGACACCTCGCCCGCGCGTCTGGCTCCAGGGAATCTGTAAAAAATTAATTAATTAGTAATTTTCATACATAGGTACATACCTCAAAATCCACCTAAGGAAGCACTGTCGAAACAAAAATCGTAATTTCTTGGGCGTCTGGACTGCGTTTTTGAAGCGGTTTTCTGTTCCAGAAAACTTTAATAGGCGTCCCGTAACTTATTGACGCAATATTTTTGACAAATCTGCAAGGGTGGTTTTAATTTTGGCACCAACCCCTTTTTCACTAAATTCTTCATACTTACCTGGTTCTAACTACGGAACCCTTCATTAGATTTTCATTCTGTTTGCGGAATCGTGTTTTCGCCATACTAACCTTGGGTTCCCGGCGCTGTGCGCGAATTGAAACCCTTCCCGGTCGCTGAAAACACGTTTTTTGCCTGAAAAAACTGGTTTTTTGACCACCCCTAAAAATTTTGTTCAACCCTTATTCCCGAAAACGTCACAGCTAGCTAGCCCGCGCCGAGACGCTTCTCCTGACACCTCGCCCGCGCGTCTGGCTCCAGGGAATCTGTAAAAAATTAATTAATTAGTAATTTTCATACATAGGTACATACCTCAAAATCCACCTAAGGAAGCACTGTCGAAACAAAAATCGTAATTTCTTGGGCGTCTGGACTGCGTTTTTGAAGCGGTTTTCTGTTCCAGAAAACTTTAATAGGCGTCCCGTAACTTATTGACGCAATATTTTTGACAAATCTGCAAGGGTGGTTTTAATTTTGGCACCAACCCCTTTTTCACTAAATTCTTCATACTTACCTGGTTCTAACTACGGAACCCTTCATTAGATTTTCATTCTGTTTGCGGAATCGTGTTTTCGCCATACTAACCTTGGGTTCCCGGCGCTGTGCGCGAATTGAAACCCTTCCCGGTCGCTGAAAACACGTTTTTTGCCTGAAAAAACTGGTTTTTTGACCACCCCTAAAAATTTTGTTCAACCCTTATTCCCGAAAACGTCACAGCTAGCTAGCCCGCGCCGAGACGCTTCTCCTGACACCTCGCCCGCGCGTCTGGCTCCAGGGAATCTGTAAAAAATTAATTAATTAGTAATTTTCATACATAGGTACATACCTCAAAATCCACCTAAGGAAGCACTGTCGAAACAAAAATCGTAATTTCTTGGGCGTCTGGACTGCGTTTTTGAAGCGGTTTTCTGTTCCAGAAAACTTTAATAGGCGTCCCGTAACTTATTGACGCAATATTTTTGACAAATCTGCAAGGGTGGTTTTAATTTTGGCACCAACCCCTTTTTCACTAAATTCTTCATACTTACCTGGTTCTAACTACGGAACCCTTCATTAGATTTTCATTCTGTTTGCGGAATCGTGTTTTCGCCATACTAACCTTGGGTTCCCGGCGCTGTGCGCGAATTGAAACCCTTCCCGGTCGCTGAAAACACGTTTTTTGCCTGAAAAAACTGGTTTTTTGACCACCCCTAAAAATTTTGTTCAACCCTTATTCCCGAAAACGTCACAGCTAGCTAGCCCGCGCCGAGACGCTTCTCCTGACACCTCGCCCGCGCGTCTGGCTCCAGGGAATCTGTAAAAAATTAATTAATTAGTAATTTTCATACATAGGTACATACCTCAAAATCCACCTAAGGAAGCACTGTCGAAACAAAAATCGTAATTTCTTGGGCGTCTGGACTGCGTTTTTGAAGCGGTTTTCTGTTCCAGAAAACTTTAATAGGCGTCCCGTAACTTATTGACGCAATATTTTTGACAAATCTGCAAGGGTGGTTTTAATTTTGGCACCAACCCCTTTTTCACTAAATTCTTCATACTTACCTGGTTCTAACTACGGAACCCTTCATTAGATTTTCATTCTGTTTGCGGAATCGTGTTTTCGCCATACTAACCTTGGGTTCCCGGCGCTGTGCGCGAATTGAAACCCTTCCCGGTCGCTGAAAACACGTTTTTTGCCTGAAAAAACTGGTTTTTTGACCACCCCTAAAAATTTTGTTCAACCCTTATTCCCGAAAACGTCACAGCTAGCTAGCCCGCGCCGAGACGCTTCTCCTGACACCTCGCCCGCGCGTCTGGCTCCAGGGAATCTGTAAAAAATTAATTAATTAGTAATTTTCATACATAGGTACATACCTCAAAATCCACCTAAGGAAGCACTGTCGAAACAAAAATCGTAATTTCTTGGGCGTCTGGACTGCGTTTTTGAAGCGGTTTTCTGTTCCAGAAAACTTTAATAGGCGTCCCGTAACTTATTGACGCAATATTTTTGACAAATCTGCAAGGGTGGTTTTAATTTTGGCACCAACCCCTTTTTCACTAAATTCTTCATACTTACCTGGTTCTAACTACGGAACCCTTCATTAGATTTTCATTCTGTTTGCGGAATCGTGTTTTCGCCATACTAACCTTGGGTTCCCGGCGCTGTGCGCGAATTGAAACCCTTCCCGGTCGCTGAAAACACGTTTTTTGCCTGAAAAAACTGGTTTTTTGACCACCCCTAAAAATTTTGTTCAACCCTTATTCCCGAAAACGTCACAGCTAGCTAGCCCGCGCCGAGACGCTTCTCCTGACACCTCGCCCGCGCGTCTGGCTCCAGGGAATCTGTAAAAAATTAATTAATTAGTAATTTTCATACATAGGTACATACCTCAAAATCCACCTAAGGAAGCACTGTCGAAACAAAAATCGTAATTTCTTGGGCGTCTGGACTGCGTTTTTGAAGCGGTTTTCTGTTCCAGAAAACTTTAATAGGCGTCCCGTAACTTATTGACGCAATATTTTTGACAAATCTGCAAGGGTGGTTTTAATTTTGGCACCAACCCCTTTTTCACTAAATTCTTCATACTTACCTGGTTCTAACTACGGAACCCTTCATTAGATTTTCATTCTGTTTGCGGAATCGTGTTTTCGCCATACTAACCTTGGGTTCCCGGCGCTGTGCGCGAATTGAAACCCTTCCCGGTCGCTGAAAACACGTTTTTTGCCTGAAAAAACTGGTTTTTTGACCACCCCTAAAAATTTTGTTCAACCCTTATTCCCGAAAACGTCACAGCTAGCTAGCCCGCGCCGAGACGCTTCTCCTGACACCTCGCCCGCGCGTCTGGCTCCAGGGAATCTGTAAAAAATTAATTAATTAGTAATTTTCATACATAGGTACATACCTCAAAATCCACCTAAGGAAGCACTGTCGAAACAAAAATCGTAATTTCTTGGGCGTCTGGACTGCGTTTTTGAAGCGGTTTTCTGTTCCAGAAAACTTTAATAGGCGTCCCGTAACTTATTGACGCAATATTTTTGACAAATCTGCAAGGGTGGTTTTAATTTTGGCACCAACCCCTTTTTCACTAAATTCTTCATACTTACCTGGTTCTAACTACGGAACCCTTCATTAGATTTTCATTCTGTTTGCGGAATCGTGTTTTCGCCATACTAACCTTGGGTTCCCGGCGCTGTGCGCGAATTGAAACCCTTCCCGGTCGCTGAAAACACGTTTTTTGCCTGAAAAAACTGGTTTTTTGACCACCCCTAAAAATTTTGTTCAACCCTTATTCCCGAAAACGTCACAGCTAGCTAGCCCGCGCCGAGACGCTTCTCCTGACACCTCGCCCGCGCGTCTGGCTCCAGGGAATCTGTAAAAAATTAATTAATTAGTAATTTTCATACATAGGTACATACCTCAAAATCCACCTAAGGAAGCACTGTCGAAACAAAAATCGTAATTTCTTGGGCGTCTGGACTGCGTTTTTGAAGCGGTTTTCTGTTCCAGAAAACTTTAATAGGCGTCCCGTAACTTATTGACGCAATATTTTTGACAAATCTGCAAGGGTGGTTTTAATTTTGGCACCAACCCCTTTTTCACTAAATTCTTCATACTTACCTGGTTCTAACTACGGAACCCTTCATTAGATTTTCATTCTGTTTGCGGAATCGTGTTTTCGCCATACTAACCTTGGGTTCCCGGCGCTGTGCGCGAATTGAAACCCTTCCCGGTCGCTGAAAACACGTTTTTTGCCTGAAAAAACTGGTTTTTTGACCACCCCTAAAAATTTTGTTCAACCCTTATTCCCGAAAACGTCACAGCTAGCTAGCCCGCGCCGAGACGCTTCTCCTGACACCTCGCCCGCGCGTCTGGCTCCAGGGAATCTGTAAAAAATTAATTAATTAGTAATTTTCATACATAGGTACATACCTCAAAATCCACCTAAGGAAGCACTGTCGAAACAAAAATCGTAATTTCTTGGGCGTCTGGACTGCGTTTTTGAAGCGGTTTTCTGTTCCAGAAAACTTTAATAGGCGTCCCGTAACTTATTGACGCAATATTTTTGACAAATCTGCAAGGGTGGTTTTAATTTTGGCACCAACCCCTTTTTCACTAAATTCTTCATACTTACCTGGTTCTAACTACGGAACCCTTCATTAGATTTTCATTCTGTTTGCGGAATCGTGTTTTCGCCATACTAACCTTGGGTTCCCGGCGCTGTGCGCGAATTGAAACCCTTCCCGGTCGCTGAAAACACGTTTTTTGCCTGAAAAAACTGGTTTTTTGACCACCCCTAAAAATTTTGTTCAACCCTTATTCCCGAAAACGTCACAGCTAGCTAGCCCGCGCCGAGACGCTTCTCCTGACACCTCGCCCGCGCGTCTGGCTCCAGGGAATCTGTAAAAAATTAATTAATTAGTAATTTTCATACATAGGTACATACCTCAAAATCCACCTAAGGAAGCACTGTCGAAACAAAAATCGTAATTTCTTGGGCGTCTGGACTGCGTTTTTGAAGCGGTTTTCTGTTCCAGAAAACTTTAATAGGCGTCCCGTAACTTATTGACGCAATATTTTTGACAAATCTGCAAGGGTGGTTTTAATTTTGGCACCAACCCCTTTTTCACTAAATTCTTCATACTTACCTGGTTCTAACTACGGAACCCTTCATTAGATTTTCATTCTGTTTGCGGAATCGTGTTTTCGCCATACTAACCTTGGGTTCCCGGCGCTGTGCGCGAATTGAAACCCTTCCCGGTCGCTGAAAACACGTTTTTTGCCTGAAAAAACTGGTTTTTTGACCACCCCTAAAAATTTTGTTCAACCCTTATTCCCGAAAACGTCACAGCTAGCTAGCCCGCGCCGAGACGCTTCTCCTGACACCTCGCCCGCGCGTCTGGCTCCAGGGAATCTGTAAAAAATTAATTAATTAGTAATTTTCATACATAGGTACATACCTCAAAATCCACCTAAGGAAGCACTGTCGAAACAAAAATCGTAATTTCTTGGGCGTCTGGACTGCGTTTTTGAAGCGGTTTTCTGTTCCAGAAAACTTTAATAGGCGTCCCGTAACTTATTGACGCAATATTTTTGACAAATCTGCAAGGGTGGTTTTAATTTTGGCACCAACCCCTTTTTCACTAAATTCTTCATACTTACCTGGTTCTAACTACGGAACCCTTCATTAGATTTTCATTCTGTTTGCGGAATCGTGTTTTCGCCATACTAACCTTGGGTTCCCGGCGCTGTGCGCGAATTGAAACCCTTCCCGGTCGCTGAAAACACGTTTTTTGCCTGAAAAAACTGGTTTTTTGACCACCCCTAAAAATTTTGTTCAACCCTTATTCCCGAAAACGTCACAGCTAGCTAGCCCGCGCCGAGACGCTTCTCCTGACACCTCGCCCGCGCGTCTGGCTCCAGGGAATCTGTAAAAAATTAATTAATTAGTAATTTTCATACATAGGTACATACCTCAAAATCCACCTAAGGAAGCACTGTCGAAACAAAAATCGTAATTTCTTGGGCGTCTGGACTGCGTTTTTGAAGCGGTTTTCTGTTCCAGAAAACTTTAATAGGCGTCCCGTAACTTATTGACGCAATATTTTTGACAAATCTGCAAGGGTGGTTTTAATTTTGGCACCAACCCCTTTTTCACTAAATTCTTCATACTTACCTGGTTCTAACTACGGAACCCTTCATTAGATTTTCATTCTGTTTGCGGAATCGTGTTTTCGCCATACTAACCTTGGGTTCCCGGCGCTGTGCGCGAATTGAAACCCTTCCCGGTCGCTGAAAACACGTTTTTTGCCTGAAAAAACTGGTTTTTTGACCACCCCTAAAAATTTTGTTCAACCCTTATTCCCGAAAACGTCACAGCTAGCTAGCCCGCGCCGAGACGCTTCTCCTGACACCTCGCCCGCGCGTCTGGCTCCAGGGAATCTGTAAAAAATTAATTAATTAGTAATTTTCATACATAGGTACATACCTCAAAATCCACCTAAGGAAGCACTGTCGAAACAAAAATCGTAATTTCTTGGGCGTCTGGACTGCGTTTTTGAAGCGGTTTTCTGTTCCAGAAAACTTTAATAGGCGTCCCGTAACTTATTGACGCAATATTTTTGACAAATCTGCAAGGGTGGTTTTAATTTTGGCACCAACCCCTTTTTCACTAAATTCTTCATACTTACCTGGTTCTAACTACGGAACCCTTCATTAGATTTTCATTCTGTTTGCGGAATCGTGTTTTCGCCATACTAACCTTGGGTTCCCGGCGCTGTGCGCGAATTGAAACCCTTCCCGGTCGCTGAAAACACGTTTTTTGCCTGAAAAAACTGGTTTTTTGACCACCCCTAAAAATTTTGTTCAACCCTTATTCCCGAAAACGTCACAGCTAGCTAGCCCGCGCCGAGACGCTTCTCCTGACACCTCGCCCGCGCGTCTGGCTCCAGGGAATCTGTAAAAAATTAATTAATTAGTAATTTTCATACATAGGTACATACCTCAAAATCCACCTAAGGAAGCACTGTCGAAACAAAAATCGTAATTTCTTGGGCGTCTGGACTGCGTTTTTGAAGCGGTTTTCTGTTCCAGAAAACTTTAATAGGCGTCCCGTAACTTATTGACGCAATATTTTTGACAAATCTGCAAGGGTGGTTTTAATTTTGGCACCAACCCCTTTTTCACTAAATTCTTCATACTTACCTGGTTCTAACTACGGAACCCTTCATTAGATTTTCATTCTGTTTGCGGAATCGTGTTTTCGCCATACTAACCTTGGGTTCCCGGCGCTGTGCGCGAATTGAAACCCTTCCCGGTCGCTGAAAACACGTTTTTTGCCTGAAAAAACTGGTTTTTTGACCACCCCTAAAAATTTTGTTCAACCCTTATTCCCGAAAACGTCACAGCTAGCTAGCCCGCGCCGAGACGCTTCTCCTGACACCTCGCCCGCGCGTCTGGCTCCAGGGAATCTGTAAAAAATTAATTAATTAGTAATTTTCATACATAGGTACATACCTCAAAATCCACCTAAGGAAGCACTGTCGAAACAAAAATCGTAATTTCTTGGGCGTCTGGACTGCGTTTTTGAAGCGGTTTTCTGTTCCAGAAAACTTTAATAGGCGTCCCGTAACTTATTGACGCAATATTTTTGACAAATCTGCAAGGGTGGTTTTAATTTTGGCACCAACCCCTTTTTCACTAAATTCTTCATACTTACCTGGTTCTAACTACGGAACCCTTCATTAGATTTTCATTCTGTTTGCGGAATCGTGTTTTCGCCATACTAACCTTGGGTTCCCGGCGCTGTGCGCGAATTGAAACCCTTCCCGGTCGCTGAAAACACGTTTTTTGCCTGAAAAAACTGGTTTTTTGACCACCCCTAAAAATTTTGTTCAACCCTTATTCCCGAAAACGTCACAGCTAGCTAGCCCGCGCCGAGACGCTTCTCCTGACACCTCGCCCGCGCGTCTGGCTCCAGGGAATCTGTAAAAAATTAATTAATTAGTAATTTTCATACATAGGTACATACCTCAAAATCCACCTAAGGAAGCACTGTCGAAACAAAAATCGTAATTTCTTGGGCGTCTGGACTGCGTTTTTGAAGCGGTTTTCTGTTCCAGAAAACTTTAATAGGCGTCCCGTAACTTATTGACGCAATATTTTTGACAAATCTGCAAGGGTGGTTTTAATTTTGGCACCAACCCCTTTTTCACTAAATTCTTCATACTTACCTGGTTCTAACTACGGAACCCTTCATTAGATTTTCATTCTGTTTGCGGAATCGTGTTTTCGCCATACTAACCTTGGGTTCCCGGCGCTGTGCGCGAATTGAAACCCTTCCCGGTCGCTGAAAACACGTTTTTTGCCTGAAAAAACTGGTTTTTTGACCACCCCTAAAAATTTTGTTCAACCCTTATTCCCGAAAACGTCACAGCTAGCTAGCCCGCGCCGAGACGCTTCTCCTGACACCTCGCCCGCGCGTCTGGCTCCAGGGAATCTGTAAAAAATTAATTAATTAGTAATTTTCATACATAGGTACATACCTCAAAATCCACCTAAGGAAGCACTGTCGAAACAAAAATCGTAATTTCTTGGGCGTCTGGACTGCGTTTTTGAAGCGGTTTTCTGTTCCAGAAAACTTTAATAGGCGTCCCGTAACTTATTGACGCAATATTTTTGACAAATCTGCAAGGGTGGTTTTAATTTTGGCACCAACCCCTTTTTCACTAAATTCTTCATACTTACCTGGTTCTAACTACGGAACCCTTCATTAGATTTTCATTCTGTTTGCGGAATCGTGTTTTCGCCATACTAACCTTGGGTTCCCGGCGCTGTGCGCGAATTGAAACCCTTCCCGGTCGCTGAAAACACGTTTTTTGCCTGAAAAAACTGGTTTTTTGACCACCCCTAAAAATTTTGTTCAACCCTTATTCCCGAAAACGTCACAGCTAGCTAGCCCGCGCCGAGACGCTTCTCCTGACACCTCGCCCGCGCGTCTGGCTCCAGGGAATCTGTAAAAAATTAATTAATTAGTAATTTTCATACATAGGTACATACCTCAAAATCCACCTAAGGAAGCACTGTCGAAACAAAAATCGTAATTTCTTGGGCGTCTGGACTGCGTTTTTGAAGCGGTTTTCTGTTCCAGAAAACTTTAATAGGCGTCCCGTAACTTATTGACGCAATATTTTTGACAAATCTGCAAGGGTGGTTTTAATTTTGGCACCAACCCCTTTTTCACTAAATTCTTCATACTTACCTGGTTCTAACTACGGAACCCTTCATTAGATTTTCATTCTGTTTGCGGAATCGTGTTTTCGCCATACTAACCTTGGGTTCCCGGCGCTGTGCGCGAATTGAAACCCTTCCCGGTCGCTGAAAACACGTTTTTTGCCTGAAAAAACTGGTTTTTTGACCACCCCTAAAAATTTTGTTCAACCCTTATTCCCGAAAACGTCACAGCTAGCTAGCCCGCGCCGAGACGCTTCTCCTGACACCTCGCCCGCGCGTCTGGCTCCAGGGAATCTGTAAAAAATTAATTAATTAGTAATTTTCATACATAGGTACATACCTCAAAATCCACCTAAGGAAGCACTGTCGAAACAAAAATCGTAATTTCTTGGGCGTCTGGACTGCGTTTTTGAAGCGGTTTTCTGTTCCAGAAAACTTTAATAGGCGTCCCGTAACTTATTGACGCAATATTTTTGACAAATCTGCAAGGGTGGTTTTAATTTTGGCACCAACCCCTTTTTCACTAAATTCTTCATACTTACCTGGTTCTAACTACGGAACCCTTCATTAGATTTTCATTCTGTTTGCGGAATCGTGTTTTCGCCATACTAACCTTGGGTTCCCGGCGCTGTGCGCGAATTGAAACCCTTCCCGGTCGCTGAAAACACGTTTTTTGCCTGAAAAAACTGGTTTTTTGACCACCCCTAAAAATTTTGTTCAACCCTTATTCCCGAAAACGTCACAGCTAGCTAGCCCGCGCCGAGACGCTTCTCCTGACACCTCGCCCGCGCGTCTGGCTCCAGGGAATCTGTAAAAAATTAATTAATTAGTAATTTTCATACATAGGTACATACCTCAAAATCCACCTAAGGAAGCACTGTCGAAACAAAAATCGTAATTTCTTGGGCGTCTGGACTGCGTTTTTGAAGCGGTTTTCTGTTCCAGAAAACTTTAATAGGCGTCCCGTAACTTATTGACGCAATATTTTTGACAAATCTGCAAGGGTGGTTTTAATTTTGGCACCAACCCCTTTTTCACTAAATTCTTCATACTTACCTGGTTCTAACTACGGAACCCTTCATTAGATTTTCATTCTGTTTGCGGAATCGTGTTTTCGCCATACTAACCTTGGGTTCCCGGCGCTGTGCGCGAATTGAAACCCTTCCCGGTCGCTGAAAACACGTTTTTTGCCTGAAAAAACTGGTTTTTTGACCACCCCTAAAAATTTTGTTCAACCCTTATTCCCGAAAACGTCACAGCTAGCTAGCCCGCGCCGAGACGCTTCTCCTGACACCTCGCTCGCGCGCCTAGCTCGAAAAAATTTTGCCCACCCACCCGCCCTGTTCTATATAGGAAAGAAGGGTAGGAATTTTGACTAAATATTTTTATTTTCTATTTTGCTCCCAGGGAACCTGCCTGGCCCCTACAAACATTTTGTACTGTTTTAAGGCACATATAGCACCTTATTCAAGGGCAGGGGAGCATAAAACGTGTACGAATAGTACAAAACTGCTATAATAACCTTATTATATTAAATTTACTGACTTTAACAGTTGCTGATCCCCCCTTTACAGGGATTTAGTATACTTTGACTTGTCTTGTGTGATAAAAGTTCGAACTCACAATGTTCGGTATCAGAACTCCGGTGGTGAAAAAGGGTAAAGACGGGGAGGAAAGCCCAGATACGGGGAGATCACAAACTGCACAGGCTGGCCCGTCAGTGAGACGCAGTATTGGGGAGTGGGAGGCTGACCGGCCTAGGGCAGCCCAGCCTCTTAAAACTCCAACTCCCCCAAAAAAGGCCCCAATGATTTCCCCGCCTAGACTTAAATCCAAGTCAGCGCTCTCGCAAAACTTAACGTTTGACATTCCAAAATCGCCACACGGAATCGGAGATGCCTCACTGGCCGACTCGCAACCCACACGTTACCACAATAGGACCTCAGAGGCTAAAGCTTGTCTCACAAAAGCCAAAATGCAGCTGGTGAGCTCTCGTAATCTCAAAAAAGAGATAAAGGACGAGATCTCCAAAGCGGTGGAGAGGCTTTACCAGCTGGTAAAAGAAGCTGAGGCAGACAGAAACGAAAAAAGTGGGAAACCAAACAAAGAGTCACAAGAAGGAAGGGAAACAGAGACGGAAGTGGAAATGGAGACGACCAGGCTAAACAGGGAACTTATAGAGAAGATCGCGGCCCACAGCAAACAAATTGATAGGAACAGGGAAGAAATGGAATGCCTCAGAGAAGCTATGGAAAGAAAACATACAGAGATAGAGGCACAGGTGACCTACGCGAGTGTAGCGGCCGGTCCTCCGAAGAGGCAACTCCCGGAGCATGCGGCCGTGCACTCGGTCGTGATCACCTCTGCCGACGAGAGTGAGACAGGTGACCAAGTGATGGACAGGATCAGGAAGACAGTAAACGCCAAGGATGAAGGATTCCAAATAGATAGGATACGTAAGGCCAGAGACCGAAAAATAATACTGGGGTGTAAGACAAAGACCGAAGTAGACAGGGTAAGGGACAAACTCAGCAGAGAAGGAGCAAATCTAAAAGTAGAGGATGTCAAAAATAAAGACCCTCTAATTATTATCAGGAATGTGAACACCTACAATACCGAAGACGACATTCTGAAAGCCCTCCGCACTCAAAACAAAAACCTGTTGAAAGGCGTGACGGAAGAAAATTATAGAGCCGCAATCAGGTACAAGAAGAAGGCACGGAATCCACACCAACAACATGTGGTGCTCAGCGTGTCCCCGCAGGTTTGGAACATCCTTACAACAGCAACTTGTGTCCATATCGACATACAGAGGCTGAGAGCGGAGGACCAGTCGCCACTGGTGCAATGCTCTCGGTGTCTGGGTTATGGACACAGCAAGAAAACCTGCAATGAAGAGGAAGACAGATGTGCTCACTGTGGAGGACCACACCTCCGCTCGGAATGTGCGGATTACCTCGCAGCGGAAGCACCAACATGCAGGAACTGTCAGAAGGCCAAAATGGACCACGTGGAGCACAACGCGTTCAGCACAGACTGCCCTGTCCGCAGAAGGTGGGAAACCCTCGCAAGGTCCACCGTAGCCTATTGCTGAGGTCGATACGGGCAGCCATGGGGACAACGGAGCAACAGAACAAAGGAGGAACCAGTATCGCGCAATACAGGCAAACCTGCAGAGGTGCAAACAGGCAACAGACGAGCTGATGATGGAGGCGGTGAAGAGGAAGGTTGCGTTTGCACTGCTGCAGGAACCGTATACCGGTGCCAGCAGGAGAGTGAAGTCCTACCAGGGGGTCCGAATACTGCAATGTGAAGGAAACACGGATAAAACCATCAAGTCCGCCATTGCAGTATTCGACGCCAACATCGATATAACCCAGTGCCCAGTGCTGACCACAGAAAACATTGCAGTTGCACGACTGAGAACTGAGGCCTGGGAAATTGTTGTCGTCTCGCTATACTTGGAGGGGGACGGTCAAATAGAGTCGGACATAACACAAATCCATAGGATAGTTCGGGAAACCGGTAACAAGGGTGCGATACTGGGAGGCGATGTGAACGCCTGGAACATATGGTGGGGAAGCAGGGAGACAAATAGAAGAGGAGAGGAGCTTGCGGGAGCGCTAGATGAAATGGGACTTCATATCCTGAACCGGGGATCCCAGCCCACATACGACTACCACAGAGGAGGCAGGAGATTCACAAGCTGCGTGGACATTACAGTCTGTACGTTAGATATGCTTGGAAAAGTTGAGAATTGGAAGCTAGATGGAGACCTAACGGTGTCGGATCACAAGGCAATACTGTTCGAGGTCAAATTGGAAAGATCAAAAGGTATAGACGTTAAAAGAACAACTAGAAAATATAACACTAGAAAGGCAGATTGGACAGAATTTAGAAAACATATAACACAAAATTGGGAAATAAGTAATTTGAATTTGGAAGAAATAGCGAAAATAGAGACAATAGATGAATTAAATAATAAAATACTAGAGTACACTAAAATTATAGAAGAAGCATGCGAACGAAATATACCTAAAACCAAATGCAAACAGAGAGCAGTGTTGCCTTGGTGGACCGACGAGCTAACACAAAAGAAGAAGGAGCTCAAAACTTTGAAAAGACGCATCCCAAATGCTGCACCAATTCGTAGAGAAGGGGTAGTACAAGCATATCTACAGGCAAAAGAAGAGTACCAACAGCTTGCTGAAAAAGCCAGAACAACCAGCTGGAAGGAGTTCTGCGGGAAACAGGATAGGGAAAGTATGTGGGACGGGATATACAGAGTGATAGGCCGTACAATCACCAGGCAGGAGGATATCCCCCTAGTCCACAATGGCAGAGTTTTGGAAGGAGAACAGTCGGCCAGGGCTCTGTCAGAGACCTTCTACCCTGAGGACGAAGCTCAAACGGACAGTGTGGCCCACAAGTTAGTAAGGGAAAAAGCTGAGCAAGTGAATGAAGGGGAAGATGATGTGTCATCTGATCCTCCATTCACGGTGGATGAACTGAAGTGGGCCACAAATAGCTTTAACCCCAGGAAGGCTCCAGGGCTGGACGGGCTCACATCTGACATCTGCAGAGCGGCCATCAATTGCAACCCGGAATTATTCTTGGCGCTACTAAACCGGTGCTTAAGTCTCTCCCTTTTCCCCACGGCATGGAAAGAAGCGGTGGTGGTGGTTCTGCGCAAACCCGGAAAGGACGATTACACCAAACCCAAGTCTTACCGGCCAATAGGGCTGCTGCCGGTTTTAGGTAAGATCTGGGAGAAGATGTTGATACGGCGAGTCAGGTGGCATACCATTGAGCACATGAACGCTAGGCAGTACGGGTTTACACCGCAACGCAGTACCGAAGACTCCCTCTATGACCTCATGAAGCACATAAGGACAAAACTCAAGGAGCGTCAGCTGATAGTAGTCATTTCGTTGGACATAGAGGGAGCCTTCGACAGCGCGTGGTGGCCCGCCATCAGATGCAGACTAGCTGAAACAAAATGCCCAAAAAACATCCGCAAAGTTCTGGACAGTTACCTGACAAGTCGAAGAGTCCGGGTAAGGTATGCGGGAGCAGAATCTATAAAGACGACCACTAAGGGATGTGTCCAGGGTTCCATAGGAGGACCCACCTTTTGGAACATGCTGTTGAACCCGCTGTTAAACGCGTTGGAAACGAGAGGCGACTACTGTCAGGCGTTTGCGGACGACGTTGTTCTGGTTTTCTCCGGTGAGACAGCTCTTGAAGTCCAGAGACAGGCTAATGCCGCCCTAAGACATGTTCGGGAGTGGGGTGAAGTGAATAAGCTTAAATTCGCCCCTCAGAAAACAAAGGCAATGGTTATTACAAACAAGCTTAAGCACGACACACCACTTCTGAGCATGGGGGGGGTCGACATAGTCCTGTCGAAGGAAATTAAAATACTTGGGCTGACAATAGATAATAAGTTGACGTTCAATACACACGTTGCAAACGTCTGCCGCAAGGCACTGAACGTGTACAAGCAACTGGCGAAGGCAGCCAAAGTGGAGTGGGGGATCTCGCCGGAGATAACCAGAACAATATACGTCGCAGTGGTGGAGCCTATTATTATGTATGCAGCAAGTGCTTGGGCCCCAGCGGCGGATAAAATAGGGACGAGGAAGCATCTGAACGAGGTTCAACGCGGTTTTGTGCAGAAGATGATCAAGGCTTACAGGACTACCTCATTAAACGCGGCATTGCTGCTCTCAGGGATGCTTCCATTAGATCTAAGGATCAAGGAAGCAGCCTCGCTTTATGAAATTAAGAAAGGTCACTCCCTGCGAGTAGTTGGCGATAGGAGGGTGGAGAAGCCGACACCTTTTGCACACACGACGCACCCAGCGGCTCAAAAGGCCATCGAATTTAAATTGGTGGCGAACGATGCAGAGCTGGTCCAGCAAGAGGAAGCCAATTTTAAAATTTACACAGATGGCAGCAGAATCGACAATAAAGTTGGCGCGGCGATATCTTTATGGGGTGGCGCCGCGGAGATTAAGTTTAAAAAGCTCAAGCTGGAGCAGTTCTGCACCGTTTACCAAGCGGAGTTACTGGCGCTGGTGAAGGCTACTGAAATGGTGATAGGAAGATCCGGCAGAAGCTTCAATCTCTACAGTGACTCTAGGTCGGCTCTTGAGGCGGTAACTCGCGGTATTTCCCTCCATCCACTGGTTGTTGCTATAAGGCAAAATATCCTAAAAATTTCTGAGCAGGACAAAATAATTAGATTATTTTGGATCAAGGCACACGTGGGATTGGAGGGAAATGAAAGAGCCGACGAATTGGCAAAAGAGGCAGCTGTGGGGTTGAAGACAAAGCCGGATTATGATAGATGCCCAGTATCCTTCATCAAGCGACAGATCCGCGAGGACACGCTGGAGGAATGGCAGCAAAGATATACCACCGGAACAACTGCGTCAACCACGAAAATGTTTTTTCCCAACTCCCGGTTAGCTTATAAATTAATAAAAAAGTTATCGCTCAATCCGCTGTTGGTACAAGTGTTAACGGGGCACGGCGGGTTCTCCGAGTACTTGCATCGATTCAAGCGCAAGGAGAGTCCGACGTGCCCATGTGACACAGGTAAGGATGAGAATGTGGAGCATTTGTTAGTAGAGTGCCCAATCTACGCAAATCTGAGGCTAAATCTTGAAATGAAAATTGAGACAAACTTAAAAACTGAAAACATAGCGGAAATTATATCTAATAAAGTTTTAAGGGAGGATTTTATAGAATTTTGCGAAACAATTGCCAGAAAAGTAAGAGATAAAAATAAAACGTAGCTCATATAGGTGTAACTATATTATATTATGTAACATATAATAATAGTTAACCAAAATAATGTAGTATATAAATATGGTATAAGAATAATTAAGCAAAAAAGCACAGTATATATAGAACAATGTAATTAAAATAAGTAATAGAAATAAGTGGTAGAGAAAAATAATTGCAAAGAAAATGGAAAGTAAATAGATATAAGGAAAAAGTAAATAAATAAGCAAAATAAATGTAAAAGATAAGATTATTAGATGGTAAAAATAAAATACGTACAAATAAGCAAAAAGCACCGCATATATACGAATAAAGTAATTAAAATAAGTAATAGTAATAAGTAATAGAGCAACACAGTTGCAAAGAAACTGAAAAGTAAATAGATATAAGAAAAACTTAGAAGGTAGATATAGTACAAGTAGAATAGCCTTAGATAGAGTAATGTAGAAATGATAATGATATGTATAAGTTAAGGTAGAGCAACACAGGATGCACTAAAAATGTGTAGAAAGTAGGTAAATTGCATAGTATGTAGAGATAGATTAAGGAAAGGGCCCTTACAAGACTAGGCACTAGAAAAGATATAAGATAGATCATAAGCACTGGTCTCTCCATGCCAGTGGGCTATTGTATAATAAAAAAAAAAAAAAAAAAAAAAAAAAAAAAAAAAAAAAAAAAAAAAAAACCTAACCTAACCTAACCTAACCTAACCTAACCTAACCTAACCTAACCTAACCTAACCTAACCTAACCTAACCTAACCTAACCTAACCTAACCTAACCTAACCTAACCTAACCTAACCCAACCTAACCTTTTTTTTTTTTTTTTTTTTTTTTTTTGTTTGCGCTGGGAAAAAATGCTTTACGCATACCCTCCCATTGGGGGAATGGGAGGGGTATGTGGGACTCCCCGGGCCAAGGCCCGGTATACCCACTAAAACA
This sequence comes from Melanchra persicariae, assembly GCA_947386135.1. Taxonomy (NCBI): domain Eukaryota; kingdom Metazoa; phylum Arthropoda; class Insecta; order Lepidoptera; family Noctuidae; genus Melanchra; species Melanchra persicariae. The sequence continues at coordinate 41,220 of OX376646.1, forward strand.
ACCCAGCGGCATTCCCGCATCGTCTGAGTGGAAGGGGACTGGGAGATCGGCACAGCCTTTGCGTCCAGTCCCTCTCCGACGTCTGCCCGCCTACACGGCGGGCCCTGCACGCCCTCCCCGTGAGGAGGGAGGGCCGGGAATGACCGGCGGAGGTGGTGTAGAGTGCAATGCGGGCGGAGGCGCCCCCGCGCCTGTCGCCCGCCTATCACCACCATGAGGAGGGAGAAGACGGCGTCTTCTCCGACCTCTTCTCCGCCTTCGGAGCGGCGCAGCGAGAGGGTCGTCCTCCCGCGCGCGCTCCGCCGCCTCCTTTTGCGAGATGACGTCCTCGCAAAAGGAGGCGACCGCAGCCCAGGACCCCTCACTCTCCAGCATAGAGTTGACCACGCTGGGAAGTGAGAGGTCCTGTCCGATCTCCGCAGTCAGACTACGGCGCGGCTCGGACCAAGCCGGGCACACCTCGAGCGTGTGCTGTGCCGTGTCCTCCGCCGCGCCGCAGTCGTGGCACGCCGGAGTCTCCTCCCTCCCGATCCGGTGCAGGTGCGTGCCGAAACAGCCGTGGCCTGACAGCACCTGCACCAGACGGAATGAGAGGAAACCGTGGGGCCGCTCGAGCCAGTCCCGCAGGACTGGGCCGAGCGCGTCCAGGGTTCAGCGGCCAAAGGTGGCAGAGGCGAGGTCCTGCGTCCAATGGACGATGATGGCGTCCCTCGCCTCCCGCCGCACGGCCTCCCGCTCTTCTGCGACGGGGCGCTCCCCGAGGGCTTTCCGCCGCGCCGTCCATTCGTACACTCTGGCGAGCACCCACGCCTCCAGCTCCCAAGGAGGGGTGCCGGCCAGAGCGCACGCCGCCGAAAAGCCCACCGAGCGGTAAGCCCTCGCCACCCGCAGTGCAATGGCCCTTTGGGGCCGGCGCATCGCCGTCGCGTTCTCCCTCCTATGCAGGGAGTCCGCCCAGATGGGGGCCCCGTACAGGGCCATGCTCCGCAAGATGCCGGCATATAGGCGCCGGCATCGCGCACTGGGCCCTCCCAGGTTCGGGAGGAGCCAGGAGAGGGCGTCCGCAGCCCTCAACAGGCGCGTCGACAGCCCGCTGAAATGCGGGCCGAAGCGCCACCTGCTGTCCAGCACTAGACCCAGATATTTGATCTGGGTCTGGACGCCTACCCTGGCGCCCTCTACGATAATGTGGGCGTCAGGAGGGCAGCGCTGCCGAGGCCCGTGAAAGAACACGGCCTCGGTCTTGTTCAGCGCCACCTTCAACCCCAGGCGGCGGATCCTCCCCGCCACTAATGACCCGCCGGCCGATGCCAGACAGGCCGCCTCCCCGAAGTTCCTCCCCCGGGCAGTGAGGAGAGTGTCATCCGCGTAACAGATGACACTCGTGCCCTGGAGGAGGGCTCCCCGCAGCAGCCAGTCAAAGCCGATGTTCCACAGGGGGGGTCCTAAGACTGACCCCTGCGGAACACCAGACTCCGCGCCATATCGCCGCAACCTGGCCAGTTTGTTGACAAGGAGGACCTCTCGGTCCTCCAAGTAGCTGGCCAGGAGGCTCCGCAAGTATTGGGGCACTCCGTGATATCGGAGTGCCTCCAGTATGGTCGAGTGGGGCACGGAGTTGAAGGCGTTGGCTATGTCGAATGACACCGCCAGCACTCCGTCTCCTGCCTCGACCGCCCCCTTCACCTGGCCCTTGAGTAGGGCCAGCGCGTCGATGGTCGAACGCCCCTGTCGAAAACCGAACTGGGCGTCCGACAGGTCCGGCCCTACCCTCCGCAGGTGGCCATTCAGCCGGGAGGCAATGATCCCCTCGAACAATTTACCGACCTCATCGAGCAGAACGATGGGCCGGTATGCCGAGGGGGAATCCGCCGGGCGTCCCTCTTTTCGGAGGAGGCATAGCCGCCCCTCCTTCCACAGTTTCGGAAACCTCCCAGCCGTAAGGCACGCGCTGAATAGTTCCCGAAATCTGTCCTCCATTTGAGCGGCGGCTATGGCCACCACCCGTGCGGGGACGCCGTCCGGCCCAGGGGCCGTCTTCTTAGCGCGGAGGCTGAGAACCCCCGCGTAGAACTCATCCGCCGTCACCGGGGGTACCTCTTCCTCCGGTGATAAAGCCGCCTCCTGCGGGGGGTCCATCGTTGGTGGGGTGAAGTCGGTCCTGCGCGGAAACAGGGACCGGACCACCCCATCCAGCAACGCCGGCTCGAGGGTCTCCGTCAGTGGGGGACCATGGGGCCGCAGTTGGTTCCGCGCCGCCCTGTATGGTCTCCCATATGGATCCCTGTCGAGACCCTCCAGCATCTCGGCCCTCGCCGAGTCCTTGGCAGCGCCCATAGCCGACTTGAGGACGGTCTGAGCCTCTCTGTAAGAGGCGTAGAGGCGGTCCTCGTCTGCTTGGCTACGGACGCTGCGCCTTCGGCTCCGCGTGTAGGCCCTCCTAGCCGCCACGCAGGTGGCCCGGAGCCCCGCTAGTTCCTCCGACCACCAATAGACGGCGCGACGGGGAGGCGGGCGACGGGACCGAGGCATGCTGGAGTTGCACACCTCGGTCAGGGATCTCTTGAGCCGGACCGCTGCGGCTTCAACGTCCGGGACGTCCTCGACAGGGGGGGGCGACAGCCAGTCCTGGAGGAAGGCCGCCTCCTTGGCTGCCTCCCGGTCCAGGCGAGTGAGAGCCCACCGTGGGAAGGGAGACCTGCTAGAGCGGGCCATCTCCCCCCGGGGGCCCTGGGTGGAGATGTCGAACCGCACATATCGGTGGTCCGACAAGGTCTCCACCGTCTCCACCCGCCAGTTCACGATGCGTGCGGCCAGCACGGGGGTGGCAAACGAGACGTCCACCACCGACCCTTCCTGCCGCACACACGTGTGGACCGCCCCCCTGTTGAGGAGGGACACACCGCACGACGCCGCCCAGAACTCGACGGCGCGTCCCCGGACGTTGCAGGAGGCAGCCGGGTTGCCCCATGCTACCGACTTGGCGTTCAGGTCGCCCAACACCACGACCTGGCGCGGCGCCGCCCTCCCTACGACTGCAGTGAGGACTTCGAGAAAATCCTCAAAGTCCGAGAGAGGGCGGTTTGGGGAGAAATAGACCCCTACCAGGGCCACACCTCCCCACGCGGTGGCCACGTATCCCGGTCCTCTCTCTAAAAGCGAGAGGGGAGGGGAGTCTGTGGAAGACCGCGTCACCATTGCCACCAGGCCGTCCCGATCACCCAGCCAATTGCCAGGGACCGAGTAGGGCTCGGCGACCACCGCCAAGTCCACCAACCACTCAGCCATGGTCTGCATCAGCAGATCCTGGGCTGTTCTGCAGTGGTTGGTGTTCGCCTGGAGGATGCGATGATCGACCCTATCCATCAATCGACATCGCACCCTCCTCCTCCGGCGCCACCGCCGTTCCTGCCTCGGGAACGACGGTGCTAGCAGCAGGCGCGATCGGCGCCTGCGCTTTGCCCCTCTTAGGGGGAGGATTGCACATCCTCCCCCTCGTCACGTGGCCTGCCGGGCAGCCACTGGCGGCGCACACTGCGCAGTGCGGCGTGGCGGCCGTGCAGGAGGCGGCTTTGTGGCCCTCGTTGCCACAGCGGTAGCAGGTTTGAGATCTGTCAACCGCTGAAGGGCACAGGGCTCGGGTGTGCCCTATGCCGCAGCACCTGAAGCAGCGCAGGGGCTGGTCTTCAAGTGCTCGGACTGCACCCGAGCTGAACCCGACCAAGAGCCGTCCCTTACCAAGGACGACTTTGGCGGCGGCGACCGGGCACTCGAGACGGATAGTTCCCATGCCGCCGCGGCCGGGCCTGATGTCCCGGCCCTGCACCGCTGTGACGCTGCAGCCCCCAATAGCTGCGACTGCCGCCACCACCTCCTCCTTGGTGACCGAGTCGTCAAGATCGGTCACCTCGATGGTCGCCGACTTGACAGGTCGGGCTACCTTGGCCGCGTCCGCAATGACCTCCTGCAGCTTGGCTGCAAAGAGGTCAGCGCTTGCGTTTCCCTCCGCGCCAGGGAACTCGAAAATTCGAGCCCCGGCTTGGGTCCTGCGGCAGGAGACTTTGCCGATCCCCAGTTGGGTGGGATCGGCGTTAGCACGCGCCCGCACCAATATTGACGCGTACGTCTCCCCTCGTTCCGCGGCCTCCGCGGTGAGCGTCACGACGACGGCCGCGGACTTCGGGGGAACCAATTTCCCCTTTCTCTTCCCTGTGCCGGTCGCCTGCGACTGGCTGGGAGGCGTGGTGACGGGGGCGACAGGAACGGCCGTTGCCGCTTTTCTGCCCCTGCCCCTCCTCCTTCCCTTCCCGGTCGTCTGCGACTGGCTGGGAGTCGTGGTGGCCGTGGTGGCTGCGACAGCAGGGGCGGCTGTCGCCGTCTTCTTTCCTCTGCCCTTTCCCTTCCCGACCACTTCGGTCCAACCCTGCTGGTTGGACGGAGTAGTGGAAGGGAGAAGGGCGTCCACCCCTAGCGAGGACGGCCCCGGCTCGCTTTGCCTCTTGTCCGCGGCAAGCGGCGGTCGGAGGCGTTGCTCCGGCAAGAGCCGGTCCTCTATTCCAGCTAAGCAGGCTCGCGTGAAGGCCCTCTCCTCCATAACCACCTTGCGGATGACATCCTCAAGGTTGGAGGCGGGGGCCTCTGCAGCTGGTCTTGGTTCGGTCTGATGTGGCCGAGCCGTGGCTTCAGCTAGCTTCGTATGAAGCTGGCTGACCTCCAACTGCAGCCGATTGACTGTCGCCTGCAGTTGCCGCGTTTCGTCAGTCGCCTTGCGCTGGACCAGCTCCATAACGATACCGCGCATGCTCGCGGCCCGACACTTAAGGGCCTTTTGGAAGGTCCCTTTTAAATTTGAGGACTTGGAGGCGACCTCAACGATCTCCTCCTCGTCCTCCTCCGCCATCTGCTGCAGCTCGGCCAAGGAGTGGTCCGCGTACAGAACGCGGGACGCACCGTACCCGGACTTGGCCCGAGCAGCACGCGCCCGTTGCTCCTTCGCAACGACCCGCTCCTCCAGCTCCTGCTGGTGCAGCTCCCGCCGAGCCAGGTCGAGCTGACGTTGGGCGTCCGCAAGACCCACCTCGTGGGTGTCTGCAGCTATTGACGGCCTTTTGGCTTTCGACCGCCTGGATGAGCCCGAAGAGCCCTCTGACCCATCCTTACGGAAGGCCCGCTTCCGCGACCGGGAGTCGCCCGCATCCGAGACACTCGTGACGGACTGGTCGTCAGAGTCCAAAAACTCGACTGCACCTTCAGAGAAGCTAGCCGCAGACGGCGCGCGGCTAGCCTCTGACGCCGAAGCGTCGGAGTGGCCCTGAAAAGGACCTTTTGGTTGGCCCTGAGAAGGGCCTTTTGGTTGGCCCTGAGAAGGGCCTTTGGGTTGGCCCTGAAAAGGGCCTTTGGGTTGGCCCTGAGAAGGGCCTTTTGTTTGGCCCTGAGAAGGGCCTTTGGGTTTTAAAAAGCGCCCGAAGGCGTCCCGCGGGGGTGCAGGCATAGCCACCGCAGGATCGTAGTTAAAAAGGCAAGATGAATATGTGAACTACGAAAGCACAGAGCACTTTGGCCGAACCCCAGTCTGCCACTCCGTTACGGTGACAGAACTGGGTCGTTTCCAGGGGACGCGACGTGGACGCAAGCTCTGTGGGGGGTCCCCCCTACGAAAGCACAGAGCACTTTGGCCGAACCCCAGTCTGCCACTCCGTTACGGTGACAGAACTGGGTCGTTTCCAGGGGACGCGACGTGGACGCAAGCTCTGTGGGGGGTCCCCCAACCCAACCTAACCTAACCTAACCTTTTTTTTTTTTTTTTTTTTTTTTTTTTTTTTTTTGTTTGCGCTGGGAAAAAATGCATTACGCATACCCTCCCATTGGGGGAATGGGAGGGGTATGTGGGACTCCCCGGGCCAAGGCCCGGTATACCCACTAAAACAACCCAGCGGCATTCCCGCATCGTCTGAGTGGAGGGGGACTGGGAGATCGGCATAGCCTTTACGTCCAGTCCCTCTCCGACGTACGCCCGCCTACACGGCGGGCCCTACACGCCCTCCCCGTGAGGGGGGAGGGCCGGGAATGACCGGCGGAGGTGGTGTAGAGTGCAATGCGGGCGGAGGCGCCCCCGCGCCTGTCGCCCGCCTATCACCAACATGAGGAGGGAGAAGACGGCGTCTTCTCCGACCTCTTCTGCGTCTTCGGAGCGGCGCAGCGAGAGGGTCGTCCTCACGCGCGCGCTCCGCCGCCTCCTTTTGCGAGATGACGTCCTCGCAAAAGGAGGCGACCGCTGCCCAGGACCCCTCACTCTCCAGCATAGAGTTGACCACGCTGGGAAGTGAGAGGTCCTGTCCTATCTCCGCAGTCAGAATGCGGCGCGGCTCAGACCAAGCCGGGCACACTTCGAGCGTGTGCTGTGCCGTGTCCTCCGCCGCGCCGCAGTCGTGGCACGCCGGAGTCTCCTCCCTCCCGATCCGGTGCAGGTGCGTGCCGAAACAGCCGTGGCCTGACAGCACCTGCACCAGACGGAATGAGAGGAAACCGTGGGGCCGCTCGAGCCATTCCCGCAGGACTGGGCCGAGCGCGTCCAGGGTTCGGCGGCCAAAAGTGGCGGAGGCGAGGTCCTGCGTCCAATGGACGATGATGGCGTCTCTCGCCTCCCGCCGCACGGCCTCCCGCTCTTCCGCGACGGGGCGCTCCCCGAGGGCTTTTCGCCGCGCCGTCCATTCGTACACTCTGGCGAGCACCCACGCCTCCAGCTCCCAAGGAGGGGTGCCAGCCAGAGCGCACGCCGCCGAAAAGCCCACCGAGCGGTAGGCCCTCGCCACCCGCAGTGCAATGGCCCTTTGGGGCCGGCGCATCGCCGTCGCGTTCTCCCTCCTATGCAGGGAGTCTGCCCAGATGGGGGCCCCGTACAGGGCCATGCTTCTCAGGATGCCGGCATATAGGCGCCGGCATCGCGCACTGGGCCCTCCCAGATTCGGGAGGAGCCAGGAGAGGGCGTCCGCAGCCCTCAGCAGGCGCGTCGACAGCCCGCTGAAATGCGGGCCGAAGCGCCACCTGCTGTCCAGCACTAGACCCAGATATTTCAGCTGGGTCTGGACGCCTACCCTGGCGCCCTCCACGACAATGTGGGCGTCAGGAGGGCAGCGCTGCCGAGGCCCGTGAAAGAACACGGCCTCGGTCTTGTTCAGCGCCACCCTCAATCCCAGGCTGCGTATCCTACCCGCCACCAATGACCCGCCGGCCGATGCCAGACAGGCCGCCTCTCCGAAGTTCCTCCCCCGGGCAGTGAGGAGAGTGTCATCCGCGTAACAGATGACACTCGTGCCCTGGAGGAGGGCTCCCCGCAGCAGCCAGTCAAAGCCGATGTTCCACAGGGGGGGTCCTAAGACTGACCCCTGCGGAACACCAGACTCCGCGCCATATCGCCGCAACCTGGCCAGTTTGTCGACAAGGAGGACCTCTCGATCCTCCAAGTAGCTGGCCAGGAGTCTCCGCAAGTATTGGGGCACTCCGTGATATCGGAGTGCCTCCAGTATGGTCGAGTGGGGCACGGAGTTGAAGGCGTTGGCTATGTCGAATGACACCGCCAGCACTCCGTCCCCCGCCTCGACCGCCCCCTTCACCTGGCCCTTGAGTAGAGCCAGCGCGTCGATGGTCGAACGCCCTTGTCGGAAACCGAACTGGGCGTCCGACAGGTCCGGCCCTACCCTCCGCAGGTGGCTATTCAGCCGGGAGGCAATGATCCCCTCGAACAATTTACCGACCTCATCGAGCAGAACGATGGGCCGGTATGCCGAGGGGGAATCCGCCGGGCGTCCCTCCTTTCGGAGGAGGCATAGCTGCCCCTCCTTCCACAGTTTCGGGAACCTCCCAGCCGTAAGGCACGCGCTGAAGAGGTCCCGAAATCTATCCTCCATTTGAGCGGCAGCTATGGCCACCACTCGTGCAGGGACGCCGTCTGGCCCAGGGGCCGTCTTCTTGGCGCGGAGGCTGAGTACTCCCGCGTAAAACTCCTCTGCCGTCACCGGGGGCACCTCCTCCTCCGGCGGTGAAGCCGCCTCCTGCGGGGGGTCCATCGTTGGTGGGGTGAAGTCGGTCCTGCGCGGAAACAGGGACCGGACCACCCCATCCAGCAACGCTGGCTCGAGGGTCTCTGTCAGAGGGGGACCATGGGGCCGCAGTTGGTTCCGCGCCGCCCTGTATGGTCGCCCATACGGGTCTCTGTCGAGACCCTCCAGCATCTCGGCCCTCGCCGAGTCCTTGGCAGCGCCCATAGCCGACTTGAGGACCGTCTGAGCCTCTCTGTAAGAAGCGTAGAGGCGGTCCTCGTCTGCTTGACTACGGACGCTGCGCCGTCGGCTCCGCGTGTAGGCCCTTCTGGCCGCCACGCAGGTGGCCCGGAGCTCCGCCAGTTCCTCCGACCACCAATAGACGGCGCGACGGGGAGGCGGGCGACGGGACCGAGGCATGCTGGAGTTGCACACCTCGGTCAAGGATCTCCTGAGGCGGACCGCTGCGGCGTCAACGTCCGGGACGTCCTCGACAGGGGGGGGAGACAGCCAGTCCTGGAGGAAGGCCGCCTCCTTGGCTGCCTCCCGGTCCAGGCGAGTCAGAGCCCACCGTGGGAAGGGAGACCTGCTAGAGCGGGCCATCTCCCCCCGGGGGCCCTGGGTGGAGATGTCGAACCGCACATATCGGTGGTCCGACAGGGTCTCCACCGTCTCCACTCGCCAGTTTACAATGCGTGCGGCCAGCACGGGGGTGGCAAACGAGACGTCGACCACCGACCCTCCCTGTTGCCGCACACACGTGTGGACCGCCCCCCTGTTGAGGAGGGACACACCGCACGACGCCGCCCAGAACTCGACGGCGCGTCCCCGGACGTTGAACCTAACCTAACCTTTTTTTTTTTTTTTTTTTTTTTGTTTGCGCTGGGAAAAAATGCATTACGCATACCCTCCCATTGGGGGAATGGGAGGGGTATGTGGGACTCCCCGGGCCAAGACCCGGTATACCCACTAAAACAACCCAGCGGCATTCCCGCATCGTCTGAGTGGAGGGGGACTGGGAGATCGGCGTAGCCTTTACGTCCAGTCCCTCTCCGACGTTCGCCCGCCTACACGGCGGGCCCTTCATGCCCTCCCCGTGAAGGGGGAGGGCCGGGAATGACCGGCGAGGGTGGTGTAGAGTGCAGTGCGGGCGGAGGCGCCCCCGCGCCTGTCGCCCGCCTACACCACCATGAGGAGGGAGAAGACGGCTTCTTCTCCGACCTCTTCTCCGCCTTCGGAGCGGCGCAGCGAGAGGGTCGTCACGCGCGCGCTCCGTCGCCCCCTTTTGCGAGATGACGTCCTCGCAAAAGGAGGCGAATGCTGCCGCGGCGGCCACGTATCCCGGTCCCCTCTCGAAAGCGAGAGGGGAGGGGAGTCCGTGGAAGACCGCGACACTATTGGGAGGATGCGATGGTCAACCTAATTAAGTCGACATCGCATCCCCCTCCTCCGCTGCCGCCGCCGTTCCTGCCTCGGAACGCGCGGTGCTAGCAGCAGGCATGATAGGCGCCTGCGCTTTGCCCCTCTTGGGGGGAGGATTACACATCCTCCCCCTCGTCACGTGGCCTGCCGGGCAGCCGCTGGCAGCACAAACTGTGCAGTGCGGCGTGGCGACCGTGCAGGAGGCGGCTTTGTGGCCCTCCTTGCCGCAGCGGTAGCAGCTCAGAGACCGGTCGACCGCTGACGGGCACAGGGCTCGGGTGTGCCCGATGCCGCAGCACCTGTAGCAGCGCAGGGGCTGGTCGGCCAGTGCTCGGACTGCACCCGAGCTGAACCCGACAAGGAGCCGTCCCTTTTCAAGGACGGCTTTGGCAGCGGCGACTGGGCACTCGAGCCTGATAGTGCCCATGCCGCCGCGGCCGGGTCTGATGTCCCGGCCTTGCACCGCCGTGACGCCGCAGCCCCCAATGGCTGCGACCGCCGCCACCACCTCCTCCTTGGTGACCGAATCGTCGAGGTCGGTCACCTCGATGGCCGCCGACTTGACTGGTCGGGCCACCTTGGCAGCGTCCGCGATGACCTCTTGCAGCTTGGCTGCAAAGAGGTCAGCGTTGGCGCTGCCCTCCGCTCCTGGGAACTCAAAAATACGAGCCCCGGCTTGGGTCCTCCGGCAAGAGACTTTGCCGATCCCCAGTTGGGTGGGATCGGCATTCGCACGAGCCCGCATCAAAATCGACATATAGGTCTCCCCTCGCTCCGCGGCCTCCGCAGTGAGCGTCACCACGACGGCCGCGGTTTTTGGGGGAACCAGTTTCCCCTTCCTCTGCTCTCTGCCGGTCGCCTGCGACTGGCTGGGCGGCGTGATGGCGGGGACGGCAGGGGCGGCCGTTGCCGCCTTTCTGCCCCTGCCCCTCCTCTTTCCCTTCCCAGTCGCCTGCGACTGGCTGGGCTGCGTGGTGGCGGTGACGGCAGGGACGGCCGTCGCCGTCTTCTTCCCCTTGCCCTTCCCCTTCCGGACCACTTCGGTCCAACCCTGCTGGTCGGACGGAGTAGCCGAAGGGAGAAGGGCGTCCTCCCCTTGCGAGGACGGACCCGGCTCGCCTCGCCTCTCGTCCGCGGCAAGCGGCGGTCGGAGGCGCTTCTCCGGCAAGAGCCGGTCCTCAATTCCTGCCAAGCAGGCTCTGGTGAAGGCCCTCTCCTCCAAAACCACCTTGCGGATGACGTCCTCAAGGTTGGAGGCGGGGGCTTCTGCTGCAGGTGTCGGTTCGGCCCGAATTGGCCGAGCCGTGACGTCGGCCAGCTTCTGATGAAGCTGGCTGACCTCTAACTGCAGGCGATCGACTGTCGCCTGCAGTTGCTGCGTTTCGTCGGTCGTCTTCCGCTTTACCAGCTCCGACACGATGCCGCGCATGCTCGCGGCCCGACATTTTAGGGCCTTCTGAAAAGTCCCTTTCAGATTTGAGGACTTTGAGGTGACCTCCACGATCTCCTCCTCGTCCTCCTCCGCCATTCGCTCCAGCTCGACCAGGGAATGGTCTGCGTACAGAACGCGGGACGCGCCGTACCCGGACTTGGCCCGAGCAGCACGCGCCCGTTGCTCCTTCGCGACGACCCGCTCCTCCAGCTCCTGCTGGTGCAGCTCCCGCCGAGCCAGGTCGAGCTGGCGTTGGGCGTCCGCAAGACCAAAGTCGTGGGTGTCCGCGGCTATCGTCGGCTTTTTGGCCTTCGACTGCCTGCCTGAGCCCGAGGAGCCCTCGGACCCCTCCTTACGGAAGGCCCGCTTCCGCGACCGGGAATCGACGCTGATGACGGACTCGTCATCGGAGTCCAGAAACTGGTCTACTCCTTCAAAGAAGCTAGCCGCAGACGGCGCGCGGCTAGCCTCTGACTCCGAGGCTTCGGAGTGGCCCTGAAAAGGGCCTTTTGGTTGGCCCTGAGAAGGGCCTTTGGGTTGGCCCTGAGAAGAGCCTTTTGGTTGGCCCTGAGAAGGGCCTTTGGGTTGGCCCTGAGAAGGGCCTTTGGGTTGGCCCTGAGAAGGGCCTTTTGGTTGGCCCTGAGAAGGGCCTTTGGGTTTTAAAAAGCGCCCGAAGGCGTCCCGCGGGGGTGTAGGCATAGCCACCGCAGGATCGTAGTTAAAAAGGCAAGATGAATATGTGAACTACGAAAGCACAGAGCACTTTGGCCGAACCCCAGTCTGCCACTCCGTTACGGTGACAGAACTGGGTCGTTTCCAGGGGACGCGACGTGGACGCAAGCTCTGTGGGGGGTCCCCCAACCTAACCTAACCTAACCTAACCTAACCTAACCAGAGTCCGCGGCTTCTCCCCGCGACGTACACACGCTTCCAAGGTGGCTCCACGCTCGAAATTGCGAAAAAATTGTTTAACAAATTCACAAAAGTGGTATTTTCCAACGGAATCTTATAGTGCAATATACCAAAATTTGCGGAAATGTGCGGGCTACCCGATGGTGCAAAGTGTTTTTCTTAAAGTGCAACAAAAAGTGCAAATAGACACGAAAAAGTGCAAAAGTGAAAAATTTTAAAGTTTCAAAATTGAACGCTGCGAAAACGAAAGCGGCGACACATATATTTTATGGTGTCAAACGACGCGTCTTATTGACGTTTACAACTTGGAGCTGCTTCCCGATTTTTCCGGACCACGCCCTTCGAGGAAATTGGGAAAAACCACTCACCACGTGGCCACGTGCTACCAGTTCCGGCTGAGTGCAGAGAAGATCAACGAGCGGCTTCGAGGCAGGGCGTTGAATCCATCAAGACGCCGCTTCGACCATCAAAAAAGGTGGGGTAGTTTCGGAGATATCAAGTTTTCAAATTTCTCAAAATTTTCAAAAATCAGTATTTTAATATTAGTCGCGTTGACCCCCCTTTTTTAGTTTGGCAATTGAAGGGTCTTCGTAGTGTCTAACGGGTTGCAAAATTTCAGATTTTTATCTTTTATAGTTTTAGACTTATGATTTTTTGAAAATTAGGGGTGGACACGAGGGTTGCCGAAAAAGGGCTTGACATCTCCAAAATTACTACCAAAAAATTAGATATAGCTGGATTTAGAATAAATATTAAGTTTTAATTGTTTTTGATATGTAGATTCTGTATGGTTGTTATTTTTGTTGAATTTAGGGGGTTTTTTGACTTTTAAAAATAGGGGGTTGGTTTTTCAAGGGTAACACTAACAAATCTGGACTGGACTCTTCAAGCCCAATCCAAAGAGCCCAAACTCGGCTAGTTTTGGACAACGGGGGCCAAATTTATACAAGTGGCCGCCATCTTGGACGCCATCTTGGAAAACTTAAACCTGACGTAACTCCGGACTCGGTGATCGTAGAAAGCTGCCGTTTTCACTAAAGAACTTGGGAAGATAATATTCATCCATCCCTCTTAGTTTTAAGCGTTTTGGCGTTGGAGAATTTCAGGACCCTGAAAACCATTTTGCGCGCTAGGGCAGGTGGAGCCTGGCCGGATAAGCCCAAACACGGACGTTCTACGACAATTTGGGGGGAAGTTAGCCCGGGTTTAGGATTGACTTTGACAGTTCTGGAACTGTCAAGTGGATTTTTGGACTCGGATAACTTCTGAACCGGGGGTCGTGGAGCGATCGGGTTTTCTTTTGGGACTTTAGTTTACCCTTCCCTACCTGGCTAGCATCTTTTCGGGGGTTTTCAGGACCTGAATTTTTTCAGCCTGAAAACTGTACAGAGAGATAGGTTGCGTCGAGCTCGGCCAGGGGAGCCCAAGCACGGTGGTGTTTGGCCGAACGGTCTCGGAGATAATTGCAGGTTACCGTATTCCGGGCGCCATCTTGGATTGGCGACCGGAATTTCGGCCAGCCGTATCTCAGGGACCCTTCGAGCTGGGGTAGCCGTGTTTGGGTTCGCTAGAAAGGGCTCGGGGAGACCTACCTTCTGGCGCTGGAATCAAGTCTCTACATAGAGTCTGGTTTTTCAGTCTTGAAAAATTCGCTGAAAAAAGGACGGGCTTATTGGCCAAGACATTTAGGATAGTGACCCAGGCTTATTGGCCTGAAAAAATTAGGATAGGACTGGTAGAGCACCAAAACTCTACAATTTTTTATTGACCCAGACAGGTTGCTGGCCTTATTGGGCTAGTAAACAGGACAAAAGCACCCTATTGTGCTATTACCTGTCCCACTTTTTGACAAGTACCCACCATGTACACCGTCGAACGCACCCCAGCGAAAAAATCAGGTGCAGTGAAGCCAAAAACTCCTCCTCAAGTAGAGGAAGTGAGCCCGCAAAGGCAGAGCTCCAGAGTACGGCGCAGCATCGAGGAGTGGGACACTGGCAGGCCAGAAAAACCCACCAAGAACTCACCTCGAAAGCCAGCGAGTACCACCGGAGCCACGGCAAAACAACAGCCGACCACTGCACCCCCTCGGGAAGGCCCTCTAGAAGTGACAAAGCCCAAATCTTCCATCAGGAAGTCACTAGAGGTGAAAGCACCATCGCCACCGAGGGAAAAACGAGCGGGGAGACCGGAAGAAGCCAGAGTCTGCATTAGCAGGGCTAAGGCAGGGCTTGAACGTTCTAGGAACCTGAGGACGGATATTAAGATGGAAGTGATGCAGGCCATTGACCAACTGTACAGCTGCTACAAAGCAGCGGAAGCCGAACTCACGGGAAAAAAAGGAAGCACCCAAGCCCCTCCCCACCCCAAACGACGCACCAAGCGAAGCGGCACCACCAACACCAACGCTTGCCGCAGAACAAATGAGTGAACTCCTTGGCAGGGTCGAGGAAAACAACCGGCTCCTGAAAGCCCAGAGCGAAAAGCTGCAAGCTGTTCAGGGGCTGGTTGAAGACCAAAAAACCCTGCTAAGGGAAAGCTCATATGCCAGCGTCGTGGCATACACAGGACCTAAGCCAAGAGTGGAACAACCAGCCCTTCACTCTATTGTGGTCACATCCAGGGACGAGGAGGCCACAGGCGATGTAGTCCTTGAAGAGGTGAGGAAGGCTGTGGATGCCAAGGAAGGCTGGGTGAAAGTAGAGAGAGTGCGCAAGGCCAAGGATCGCAAGATCATAATGGGTTGCAGTACCAAGGAGGAGCGGGAGAAGCTCAAGGAGAGGCTGATCGAGAAGGGGGGTCACCTAATTGTCGAGGACATAAGGAACAAAGATCCCCTTCTGGTTTTGAGGGACGTGCTGTCAGTACACACTGATGAGGACATCCTCAGCGCCCTTCGAAACCAGAATGGTGAGGTTTTTTGTGGCCTCGACAAAGAGCACGACCGAATCGAAATCAAGTTCCGAAGGAGAGCCCGAAACCCTCATATTTGTCACATTGTCCTCACCGTTTCGCCGACGATCTGGCGAAGGGCAATGGACCGAGGGTCACTTCGGGTAGACCTCCAGAGGGTGAAAGTAGAAGATCAGTCTCCACTCGTTCAGTGCACCCGGTGCCTGGGATACGGGCACGGACGGCGACTATGCAAGGAGCCAGCGGACCTTTGCAGTCACTGCGCCGGCCCGCATCTCAGAGTGGAGTGCCCTGAGAGAGTTTTAGGAGAGCCTCCTGCATGCCGAAACTGCACCCTGGCTAAGCGCACGGACAAGACCCACAACGCCTTTAGCGAAGAATGCCCGATAAAGAAGAGGTGGGACACATTGGCTCGAGCCTCCGTGGCGTATTGCTAAGGTGGTCGCGGGAGTAACTCACCAGTACCTAGTCGTTCAGGCGAACCTGCAGCGCAGCCAACTGGCCACCGAGGAACTGATGCTCGCGACAAAAAACCGCAAAGCAGCCATAGCACTACTCCAGGAGCCGTACGTGGGCAGGGCCAAGAGGCTAAGGAGTTATAGGGGGGCGCGGACTTACCAGGCCTTGGAAGGTGGAGAAGGGACTGTCAAGGCCGCAATCGTAGTCTACGATAGCAGCCTTGAGATTGAACAGTACCCGGAACTATGTACCAACAACATCGTGGTCATAGGAGTCCGAACCAGGGCATGGTCGGTGACCGTGGTCTCCTATTACTTTGAGCCGGACCTGCCCATGGACGGGTACCTGGAGCAGCTGAGAAAAGTTGCAGAATCCTCGGTGTGCCGGAAGCTGATCATCGGGGGGACTCGAACGCCAAAAGTATCTGGTGGGGTAGTCCCAGCGAAGACCAACGCGGAAAGCAGCTCTGCGGCGCCATCGGAGAGCTCGGGCTACATGTGCTGAACACGGGAAACCTTCCAACTTTCGACACAGTCAGAGGAGACAAAAGGTACAGCAGCTACGTGGACGTGACTGCATGTTCGGAAAATCTGCTCGACCTGGTGGACAACTGGAAAGTTGAGGAAGACCTCACGAGTTCGGACCACAACGGCATTACATTCCACGTACACCTACAGAAACCAAAAGGAACACAAATACAACGCACCACACGAATATACAACACACGAAAAGCTAATTGGGGTCAGTTTCGTGAGAAACTGACCCAAATTATGCTAGACAAGCACCTCACCACACAGACACTAGATACAATAACACACCACGACCAACTCGAACACACAGTCCAGGCCTACACAGAAGCAATAACACAAGCATGCAAACAGACAATATCAAATAAAAAGAACACAGAAACACTTACCTTGCCGTGGTGGACCGAAGAACTCGAAGCGATGAAGAAGGAGGTTGCCACCAGAAAGCGCAGAATCAGAAACGCAGCACCGATACGCCGAGCCACAGTAGTGAAGCTGTACCTAGAACAAAAAGAGAAATATTTAGAAGCGGCTAAAAGCGCCCAGGTCGAGAGTTGGAAGGAGTTCTGTGGGAAGCAGGATAGGGAAGGGGTATGGGAGGGACTGTACAGGGTAATAAGTAGGACATGTAGGCGGGAAGAGGATCTGCCCTTACAGAAGGAGGGTGCAATGTTGAGCCAAAAGCAGTCGGCGGAATGGTTAGCCGAAACATTTTACCCAGTGGACGACGAAATTAAGGATAACGCACAACATCAAGCTGTCCGACAGCTAGCAGAGCAGGTCAACGACGAGGGCCATAATGAAGTTTATGACCCCCCGTTCACCGAGTGCGAGCTGACGAGAGCAGCTAAGTCCTTCAACCCAAAGAAGGCACCGGGAGGGGAAGGCTTTACGGCTGACATCTGCATCCGTGCGATGGAGTGCGACCCCGGCTACCTACTGTCACTCTTAAATAAGTGCCTGGAAAAGCAATACTTCCCAAGGATCTGGAAACAGGCTACTGTTGTGATCCTCAGGAAGCCAGGAAAAAGCTCGTACATCGTGCCCAAGTCGTACAGACCCATTGGGCTTTTGCCTGTCTTGGGCAAGATGTACGAGAAAATGCTGGTTGCTCGCCTCAAGCATTACCTACTGCCAGGGATAAGTCCAAACCAGTATGGCTTCATGCCACAGCGTGGAACCGAGGACGCCCTCTATGTTCTGATGAAACATATACGTGGCCTACTAGCCAAAAAAAGGCTAGTCACGTTGGTCTCGTTGGACATAGAGGGCGCCTTCGACAGCGCGTGGTGGCCAAAAATTCGAGTGCGACTGGCAGAGGAAAACTGCCCTGTAAACTTGAGGCGAGCAATGGACAGCTACCTGAGCGACAGGACAGTGACAGTCAGGTATGCCGGACAAGAGGTGCGCAGGAGCACATCGCAAGGGTGCGTGCAAGGTTCAATAGGCGGCCCACTATTGTGGAACCTATTACTGGACCCACTTCTGAGACAGCTGAACGGTCTTGGCGTCTACGCACAGGCGTTTGCCGACGATGTTGTCCTGATCTTCGACGGAGAGCAGGCTATTGACGTGGAAAGACATGCTAATGCCGCCCTCGAACATGTGAGGGCGTGGGGCGTCGAAAACAAGCTAAAATTCGCGCCGCACAAAACATGTGCCATGACGATCACGCGGAAGCTAAAGTTCGACGTACCGCGCCTTAGCATGGGCGGGGTAGACATTGGCATGTCAGACCACGTCAAACTCCTAGGGCTGACGATTGACTGCAAATTGACATTTGGCACACACATCGCGACTGCCTGTAAAAAGGCAATCGCGATTTACAAACAGCTTGCCAGGGCAGCAAGAGTCAGCTGGGGCCTGCACCCGGAGGTGATCAGGGCAATATACACGGCGGCAGTGGAGCCCACGATCATGTACGCTGCATGCGCGTGGGCACCAACAGCGAATAAATTGGGGGTTAAGAAGCAGCTTAACGCTGTCCAAAGGGGTTTCGCACAAAAGCTGTGCCGAGCCTACCGGACGGTCTCCCTGGACTCCGCACTGGTGTTGGCGGGGCTGCTCCCTCTTGACCTACGTATCAGTGAAGTAGCTTCACTATACGAGGCCAAGAAGGGGGTATCTCAGCCAATACCTGGGGACAGGGAGATCGAACGGATGACTCCGGCAACAGAGCTTCCGCACCCATCGGAAAGAACGAGCATGGAGTTTGGACTCCTGGCAGACCAGGAACAGTATGACGCGGTACAAGACCTAGAGGTGCGTATATTCACGGACGGCAGCAAGATTGAGGGCAAGGTTGGAGCGGCGCTAACATTATGGAATGGTAGCGCCGAGACCAAAACCCTCAAGCTTGCTTTGCCGTCCTACTCAACCGTCTACCAGGCGGAACTCCTGGCTCTCAACCGAGCAGCGAAGGAAATAGGGAAGCTGAAAGCCAAGAAATTTGGCATCTTCTGCGACTCCAAGGCGGCCCTTCAGACCGCAACAAACCCAGAGTCCCCTCACCCACTAGCAGTAGAATTCCGAAGTTATATTAAAAAATGCACTTCTGACGCCAAAACAGTTAAACTGTTTTGGATAAAAGCACACGTGGGTCTAGAGGGGAACGAAAGGGCGGACGAACTCGCGAAAGAGGCCGCCTTGGGGTCGAAGAAGAAAGCGGACTACGACTGGTGCCCTGTCTCATTCGTCAAGCGCCTGATTCGCAATCGGACGATTGACGAGTGGGACAAAAGGTACCGGTCCGGCACAACAGCAGCGGTAACGAAGCTGTTTTTCCCAAGTGCTACTGATGCATACAGGATCATCAGGAAGATCCCTCCAACGCCTGAAACAACGCAACTTATGACAGGGCACGGTGGATTCTCCGCATACTTGAACAGGTTCAAGTGTAAGGAGGATCCATCGTGCATCTGCGAACCTGGGGTGGATGAAACAGTGGTACACCTTATAACCAGTTGCCCGGTTTTCGCGAGGGAGCGCCTGGATATCGAATGTAGACTAGAAACCGAAATAGTCCCCGAAAATCTCAATGCTCTAATCTCAGGAAAAAAGAGAGCAGATTTTCTTGAATACTGCTCAAAAATCATTAAGGTTGTTAAAATCAGAAATAGCTGAGAAGAAATTATGGTTTACATATATTGTGAGAATATATTGTATAAGCATAAAATATTAGTATTGTTAATAGATAAAAATAGGAAAAAGTAGTACTTAAGAATGAAACTCAAACTAAAAATGTAAAATAAAGAAATAGAAATAAGAACCAATGTAATAGATTTAAGAAACCCTGTATAGAATAACAATATAAATATAAGTAAAATAAGTTAAAAATAAGAAAAATGTAATATTTTTAAGAAAACCTGTATAGCATATGAACATAAAATAGAAGTAAAATAAGTTTTAAAAATAAGAAAAATGTAAATGAAAATAAGTATAAAAGTACTGAGCACCAAATTATTTACCCCGTGTTTATAAGTTAATAAAATAAATAAAGTAACAAAAAAGAGTAGGTATCCAAAAATGGATAGATGGGAGTCCCACCCATAGAAAAGAAAGAAAGATGACGAATAAAAGAAAGATAAAGTATGAGGAATAAAAGTACGAGAGGCATAGATGATAGAACTGGAATGAATGAGAATAGAAGAGTAGATAAACAATGGCCATGCTCACGGCATGGGTCCAGTAGATTAAAAAAAAAAAAAAAAAAAAAAAAAAAAAAAAAAAAAAAACCTAACCTAACCTAACCTTTTTTTTTTTTTTTTTTTTTGTTTGCGCTGGGAAAAAATGCATTACGCATACCCTCCCATTGGGGGAATGGGAGGGGTATGTGGGACTCCCCGGGCCAATAGACCCGGTATACCCACTAAAACAACCCAGCGGCATTCCCGCATCGTCTGAGTGGAGGGGGACTGGGAGATCGGCGTAGCCTTTACGTCCAGTCCCTCTCCGACGTTCACCCGCCTGCACGGCGGGCCCTTCATGCCCTCCCCATGAAGGGGGAGGGCCGGGAATGACCGGCGAGGGTGGTGTAGAGTGCAGTGCGGGCGGAGGCGCCCCCGCGCCTGTCGCCCGCCTACACCACCATGAGGAGGGAGAAGACGTCGTCTTCTCTGACCTCTTCTCCGCCTTCGGAGCGGCGCAGCGAGAGGGTCGTCCTCACGCGCGCGCTCCGTCGCCTCCTTTTGCGAGATGACGTCCTCGCAAAAGGAGGCGAATGCTGCCGCGGCGGCCACGTATCCCGGTCCCCTCTCGAAAGCGAGAGGGGAGGGGAGTCCGTGGAAGACCGCGACACTATTGGGAGGATGCGATGGTCAACCTAATTAAGTCGACATCGCATCCCCCTCCTCCGCTACCACCGCCGTTCCTGCCTCGGAACGCGCGGTGCTAGCAGCAGGCATGATAGGCGCCTGCGCTTTGCCCCTCTTGGGGGGAGGATTGCACATCCTCCCCCTCGTCACGTGGCCTGCCGGGCAGCCGCTGGCAGCACAAACTGTGCAGTGCGGCGTGGCGACCGTGCAGGAGGCGGCTTTGTGGCCCTCCTTGCCGCAGCGGTAGCAGCTCAGAGACCGGTCGACCGCTGACGGGCACAGGGCTCGGGTGTGCCCGATGCCGCAGCACCTGTAGCAGCGCAGGGGCTGGTCGGCCAGTGCTCGGACTGCACCCGAGCTGAACCCGACAAGGAGCCGTCCCTTTCCAAGGACGGCTTTGGCAGCGGCGACTGGGCACTCGAGCCTGATAGTGCCCATGCCGCCGCGGCCGGGTCTGATGTCCCGGCCTTGCACCGCCGTGACGCCGCAGCCCCCAATAGCTGCGACCGCCGCCACCACCTCCTCCTTGGTGACCGAATCGTCGAGGTCGGTCACCTCGATGGCCGCCGACTTGACTGGTCGGGCCACCTTGGCAGCGTCCGCGATGACCTCTTGCAGCTTGGCTGCAAAGAGGTCAGCGTTGGCGCTGCCCTCCGCTCCTGGGAACTCAAAAATACGAGCCCCGGCTTGGGTCCTCCGGCAAGAGACTTTGCCGATCCCCAGTTGGGTGGGATCGGCATTCGCACGCGCCCGCATCAAGATCGACATATAGGTCTCCCCTCGCTCCGCGGCCTCCGCAGTGAGCGTCACCACGACGGCCGCGGTTTTTGGGGGAACCAGTTTCCCCTTCCTCTGCTCCCTGCCGGTCGCCTGCGAATGGCTGGGCGGCGTGATGGCGGGGACGGCAGGGGCGGCCGTTGCCGCCTTTCTGCCCCTGCCCCTCCTCTTTCCCTTCCCAGTCGCCTGCGACTGGCTGGGCTGCGTGGTGGCGGTGACGGCAGGGACGGCCGTCGCCGTCTTCTTCCCCTTGCCCTTCCCCTTCCGGACCACTTCGGTCCAACCCTGCTGGTCGGACGGAGTAGCCGAAGGGAGAAGGGCGTCCTCCCCTTGCGAGGACGGACCCGGCTCGCCTCGCCTCTCGTCCGCGGCAAGCGGCGGTCGGAGGCGCTTCTCCGGCAAGAGCCGGTCCTCAATTCCAGCCAAGCAGGCTCTGGTGAAGGCCCTCTCCTACAAAACCACCTTGCGGATGACGTCCTCAAGGTTGGAGGCGGGGGTCTCTGCCGCAGGTGTAAGTTCGGCCCGAAGTGGCCGAGCCGTGACGTCGGCCAGCTTCTGATGAAGTTGGCTGACCTCCAACTGCAGGCGATCGACTGTCGCCTGCAGTTGCTGCGTTTCGTCGGTCGTCTTCCGCTTGACCAGCTCCGACACGATGCCGCGCATGCTCGCGGCCCGACATTTTAGGGCCTTCTGAAAAGTCCCTTTCAGATTTGAGGACTTTGAGGCGACCTCCACGATCTCCTCCTCGTCCTCCTCCGCCATTCGCTCCAGCTCGACCAGGGAATGGTCTGCGTACAGAACGCGGGACGCGCCGTACCCGGACTTGGCCCGAGCAGCACGCGCCCGTTGCTCCTTCGCGACGACCCGCTCCTCCAGCTCCTGCTGGTGCAGCTCCCGCCGAGCCAGGTCGAGCTGGCGTTGGGCGTCCGCAAGACCAAAGTCGTGGGTGTCCGCGGCTATCGTCGGCTTTTTGGCCTTCGACTGCCTGCCTGAGCCCGAGGAGCCCTCAGACCCCTCCTTACGGAAGGTCCGCTTCCGCGACCGGGAATCGACGCTGATGACGGACTCGTCATCGGAGTCCAGAAACTGGTCTACTCCTTCAAAGAAGCTAGCCGCAGACGGCGCGCGGCTAGCCTCTGACTCCGAGGCTTCGGAGTGGCCCTGAAAAGGGCCTTTTGGTTGGCCCTGAGAAGGGCCTTTGGGTTGGCCCTGAGAAGGGCCTTTTGGTTGGCCCTGAGAAGGGCCTTTGGCTTGGCCCTGAGAAGGGCCTTTTGTTTGGCCCTGAGAAGGGCCTTTTGGTTGGCCCTGAGAAGGGCCTTTGGGTTTTAAAAAACGCCCGAAGGCGTCCCGCGGGGTTGAAGGCATAGCCACCGCAAGATCGCAGTTAAAACAAGGCAAGGATAAAAAGATAACTACGAAGCACAGAGCACTTTGGCCGAACCCCAGTCTGCCACTCCGTTACGGTGACAGAACTGGGTCGTTTCCAGGGGACGCGACGTGGACGCAAGCTCTGTGGGGGGTCCCCCAACCTAACCTTTTTTTTTTTTTTTTTTTTTTTTTTTTTTTTTTTTTTTTTTTTTTTTTTTTTTTTGTTTGCGCTGGGAAAAAATGCATTACGCATACCCTCCCATTGGGGGAATGGGAGGGGTATGTGGGACTCCCCGGGCCAAGGCCCGGTATACCCACTAAAACAACCCAGCGGCATTCCCGCATCGTCTGAGTGGAGGGGGACTGGGAGATCGGCGTAGCCTTTACGTCCAGTCCCTCTCCGACGTTCGCCCGCCTACACGGCGGGCCCTTCATGCCCTCCCCGTGAAGGGGGAGGGCCGGGAATGACCGGCGAGGGTGGTGTAGAGTGCAGTGCGGGCGGAGGCGCCCCCGCGCCTGTCGCCCGCCTACACCACCATGAGGAGGGAGAAGACGGCTTCTTCTCCGACCTCTTCTCCGCCTTCGGAGCGACGCAGCGAGAGGGTCGTCCTCCCGCGCGCGCTCCGCCGCCTCCTTTTGCGAGATGACGTCCTCGCAAAAGGAGGCGAATGCTGCCGCGGCGGCCACGTATCCCGGTCCCCTCTCGAAAGCGAGAGGGGAGGGGAGTCCGCGGAAGACCGCGACACTATTGGGAGGATGCGATGGTCAACCTAATTAAGTCGACATCGCATCCCCCTCCTCCGCTGCCACCGCCGTTCCTGCCTCGGAACGCGCGGTGCTAGCAGCAGGCATGATAGGCGCCTGCGCTTTGCCCCTCTTGGGGGAAGGATTGCACATCCTCCCCCTCGTCACGTGGCCTGCCGGGCAGCCGCTGGCAGCACAAACTGTGCAGTGCGGCGTGGCGACCGTGCAGGAGGCGGCTTTGTGGCCCTCCTTGCCGCAGCGGTAGCAGCTCAGAGACCGGTCGACCGCTGACGGGCACAGGGCTCGGGTGTGCCCGATGCCGCAGCACCTGTAGCAGCGCAGGGGCCGGTCGGCCAGTGCTCGGACTGCACCCGAGCTGAACCCGACAAGGAGCCGTCCCTTTTCAAGGACGGCTTTGGCAGCGGCGACTGGGCACTCGAGCCTGATAGTGCCCATGCCGCCGCGGCCGGGTCTGATGTCCCGGCCTTGCACCGCCGTGATGCCGCAGCCCCCAATGGCTGCGACCGCCGCCACCACCTCCTCCTTGGTGACCGAATCGTCGAGGTCGGTCACCTCGATGGCCGCCGACTTGACTGGTCGGGCCACCTTGGCAACGTCCGCGATGACCTCTTGCAGCTTGGCTGCAAAGAGGTCAGCGTTGGCGCTGCCCTCCGCTCCTGGGAACTCAAAAATACGAGCCCCGGCTTGGGTCCTCCGGCAAGAGACTTTGCCGATCCCCAGTTGGGTGGGATCGGCATTCGCACGCGCCCGCATCAAAATCGACATATAGGTCTCCCCTCGCTCCGCGGCCTCCGCAGTGAGCGTCACCACGACGGCCGCGGTTTTTGGGGGAACCAGTTTCCCCTTCCTCTGCTCTCTGCCGGTCGCCTGCGACTGGCTGGGCGGCGTGATGGCGGGGACGGCAGGGGCGGCCGTTGCCGCCTTTCTGCCCCTGCCCCTCCTCTTTCCCTTCCCAGTCGCCTGCGACTGGCTGGGCTGCATGGTGGCGGTGACGGCAGGGACGGCCGTCGCCGTCTTCTTCCCCTTGCCCTTCCCCTTCCGGACCACTTCGGTCCAACCCTGCTGGTCGGACGGAGTAGCCGAAGGGAGAAGGGCGTCCTCCCCTTGCGAGGACGGACCCGGCTCGCCTCGCCTCTCGTCCGCGGCAAGCGGCGGTCGGAGGCGCTTCTCCGGCAAGAGCCGGTCCTCAATTCCTGCCAAGCAGGCTCTGGTGAAGGCCCTCTCCTCCAAAACCACCTTGCGGATGACGTCCTCAAGGTTGGAGGCGGGGGCCTCTGCCGCAGGTGTCGGTTCGGCCCGAATTGGCCGAGCCGTGACGTCGGCCAGCTTCTGATGAAGCTGGCTGACCTCCAACTGCAGGCGATCGACTGTCGCCTGCAGTTGCTGCGTTTCGTCGGTCGTCTTCCGCTTGACCAGCTCCGACACGATGCCGCGCATGCTCGCGGCCCGACATTTTAGGGCCTTCTGAAAAGTCCCTTTCAGATTTGAGGACTTTGAGGCGACCTCCACGATCTCCTCCTCGTCCTCCTCCGCCATTCGCTCCAGCTCGACCAGGGAATGGTCTGCGTACAGAACGCGGGACGCGCCGTACCCGGACTTGGCCCGAGCAGCACGCGCCCGTTGCTCCTTCGCGACGACCCGCTCCTCCAGCTCCTGCTGGTGCAGCTCCCGCCGAGCCAGGTCGAGCTGGCGTTGGGCGTCCGCAAGACCAAAGTCGTGGGTGTCCGCGGCTATCGTCGGCTTTTTGGCCTTCGACTGCCTGCTTGAGCCCGAGGAGCCCTCGGACCCCTCCTTACGGAAAGCCCGCTTCCGCGACCGGGAATCGACGCTGATGACGGACTCGTCATCGGAGTCCAGAAACTGGTCTACTCCTTCAAAGAAGCTAGCCGCAGACGGCGCGCGGCTAGCCTCTAACTCCGAGGCTTCGGAGTGGCCCTGAAAAGGGCCTTTTGGTGGGCCCTGAGAAGGGCCTTTGGGTTGGCCCTGAGAAGGGCCTTTTGGTTGGCCCTGAGAAGGGCCTTTTGGTTGGCCCTGAGAAGGGCCTTTGGCTTGGCCCTGAGAAGGGCCTTTTGTTTGGCCCTGAGAAGGGCCTTTTGGTTGGCCCTGAGAAGGGCCTTTGGGTTTTAAAAAACGCCCGAAGGCGTCCCGCGGGGTTGAAGGCATAGCCACCGCAAGATCGCAGTTAAAACAAGGCAAGGATAGAAAGATAACTACGAAGCACAGAGCACTTTGGCCGAACCCCAGTCTGCCACTCCGTTACGGTGATAGAACTGGGTCGTTTCCAGGGGACGCGACGTGGACGCAAGCTCTGTGGGGGGTCCCCCAACCTAACCTAACCTTTTTTTTTTTTTTTTTGTTTTTTTGTTTGCGCTGGGAAAAAATGCATTACGCATACCCTCCCATTGGGGGAATGGGAGGGGTATGTGGGACTCCCCGGGCCAAGGCCCGGTATACCCACTAAAACAACCCAGCGGCATTCCCGCATCGTCTGAGTGGAGGGGGACTGGGAGATCGGCGTAGCCTTTACATCCAGTCCCTCTCCGACGTTCGCCCGCCTACACGGCGGGCCCTTCATGCCCTCCCCGTGAAGGGGGAGGGCCGGGAATGACCGGCGAGGGTGGTGTAGAGTGCAGTGCGGGCGGAGGCGCCCCCGCGCCTGTCGCCCGCCTACACCACCATGAGGAGGGAGAAGACGGCTTCTTCTCCGACCTCTTCTCCGCTTTCGGAGCGACGCAGCGAGAGGGTCGTCCTCACGCGCGCGCTCCGTCGCCCCCTTTTGCGAGATGACGTCCTCGCAAAAGGAGGCGAATGCTGCCGCGGCGGCCACGTATCCCGGTCCCCTCTCGAAAGCGAGAGGGGAGGGGAGTCCGCGGAAGACTGCGACACTATTGGGAGGATGCGATGGTCAACCTAATTAAGTCGACATCGCATCCCCCTCCTCCGCTGCCACCGCCGTTCCTGCCTCGGAACGCGCGGTGCTAGCAGCAGGCATGATAGGCGCCTGCGCTTTGCCCCTCTTGGGGGGAGGATTGCACATCCTCCCCCTCGTCACGTGGCCTGCCGGGCAGCCGCTTGCAGCACAAACTGTGCAGTGCGGCGTGGCGGCCGTGCAGGAGGCGGCTTTGTGGCCTTCCTTGCCGCAGCGGTAGCAGCTCAGAGACCGGTCGACTACTGACGGGCACAGGGCTCGGGTGTGCCCGATGCCGCAGCACCTGTAGCAGCGCAGGGGCTGGTCGGCCAGTGCTCGGACTGCACCCGAGCTGAACCCGACAAGGAGCCGTCCCTTTTCAAGGACGGCTTTGGCAGCGGCGACTGGGCACTCGAGCCTGATAGTGCCCATGCCGCCGTGGCCGGGTCTGATGTCCCGGCCTTGCACCGCCGTGACGCCGCAGCCCCCAATGGCTGCGACCGCCGCCACCACCTCCTCCTTGGTGACCGAATCGTCGAGGTCGGTCACCTCGATGGCCGCCGACTTGACTGGTCGGGCCACCTTGGCAGCGTCCGCGATGACCTCTTGCAGCTTGGCTGCAAAGAGGTCAGCGTTGGCGCTGCCCTCCGCTCCAGGGAACTCAAAAATACGAGCCCCGGCTTGGGTCCTCCGGCAAGAGACTTTGCCGATCCCCAGTTGGGTGGGATCGGCATTCGCACGCGCCCGCATCAATATCGACATATAGGTCTCCCCTCGCTCCGCGGCCTCCGCAGTGAGCGTCACCACGACGGCCGCGGTTTTTGGGGGAACCAGTTTCCCCTTCCTCTGCTCCCTGCCGATCGCCTGCGACTGGCTGGGCGGCGTGATGGCGGGGACGGCAGAGGCGGCCGTTGCCGTCTTTCTGCCCCTGCCCCTCCTCTTTCCCTTCCCAGTCGCCTGCGACTGGCTGGGCTGCGTGGTGGCGGTGACGGCAGGGACGGCCGTCGCCGTCTTCTTCCCCTTGCCCTTCCCCTTCCGGACCACTTCGGTCCAACCCTGCTGGTCGGATGTGGTAGCCGAAGGGAGAAGGGCGTCCTCCACTTGCGAGGACGGACCCGGCTCGCCTCGCCTCTCGTCCGCGGCAAGCGGCGGTCGGAGGCGCTTCTCCGGCAAGAGCCGGTCCTCAATTCCTGCCAAGCAGGCTCTGGTGAAGGCCCTCTCCTCTAAAACCACCTTGCGGATGACGTCCTCAAGGTTGGAGGCGGGGGCCTCTGCCGCAGGTGTCGGTTCGGCCCGAATTGGCCGAGCCGTGACGTCGGCCAGCTTCTGATGAAGCTGGCTGACCTCCAACTGCAGGCGATCGACTGTCGCCTGCAGTTGCTGCGTTTCGTCGGTCGTCTTCCGCTTGACCAGCTCCGACACAATGCCGCGCATGCTCGCGGCCCGACATTTTAGGGCCTTCTGAAAAGTCCCTTTCAGATTTGAGGACTTTGAGGCGACCTCCACGATCTCCTCCTCGTCCTCCTCCGCCATTCGCTCCAGCTCGACCAGGGAATGGTCTGCGTACAGAACGCGGGACGCGCCGTACCCGGACTTGGCCCGAGCAGCACGCGCCCGTTGCTCCTTCGCGACGACCCGCTCCTCCAGCTCCTGCTGGTGCAGCTCCCGCCGAGCCAGGTCGAGCTGGCGTTGGGCGTCCGCAAGACCAAAGTCGTGGGTTTCCGCGGCTATCGTCGGCTTTTTGGCCTTCGACTGCCTGCCTGAGCCCGAGGAGCCCTCGGACCCCTCCTTACGGAAGGCCCGCTTCCGCGACCGGGAATCGACGCTGATGACGGACTCGTCATCGGAGTCCAGAAACTGGTCTACTCCTTCAAAGAAGCTAGCCGCAGACGGCGCGCGGCTAGCCTCTGACTCCGAGGCTTCGGAGTGGCCCTGAAAAGGGCCTTTTGGTTGGCCCTGAGAAGGGCCTTTGGGTTGGCCCTGAGAAGGGCCTTTTGGTTGGCCCTGAGAAGGGCCTTTTGGTTGGCCCTGAGAAGGGCCTTTTGGTTGGCCCTGAGAAGGGCCTTTGGCTTGGCCCTGAGAAGTGCCTTTCGTTTGGCCCTGAAAAGGGCCTTTGGGTTTTAAAAAACGCCCGAAGGCGTCCCGCGGGGTTGAAGGCATAGCCACCGCAAGATCGCAGTTAAAACAAGGCAAGGATAAAAAGATAACTACGAAGCACAGAGCACTTTGGCCGAACCCCAGTCTGCCACTCCGTTACGGTGACAGAACTGGGTCGTTTCCAGGGGACGCGACGTGGACGCAAGCTCTGTGGGGGGTCCCCCAACCTAACCTAACCTTTTTTTTTTTTTTTTTTTGTTTGCGCTGGGAAAAAATGCATTACGCATACCCTCCCATTGGGGGAATGGGAGGGGTATGTGGGACTCCCCGGGCTGACCCGGTATACCCACTAAAACAACCCAGCGGCATTCCCGCATCGTCTGAGTGGAGGGGGACTGGGAGATCGGCGTAGCCTTTACGTCCAGTCCCTCTCCGACGTTCGCCCGCCTACACGGCGGGCCCTTCATGCCCTCCCCGTGAAGGGGGAGGGCCGGGAATGACCGGCGAGGGTGGTGTAGAGTGCAGTGCGGGCGGAGGCGCCCCCGCGCCTGTCGCCCGCCTACACCACCATGAGGAGGGAGAAGACGAATTCTTCTCCGACCTCTTCTCCGCCTTCGGAGCGACGCAGCGAGAGGGTCGTCCTCACGCGCGCGCTCCGTCGCCCCCTTTTGCGAGATGACGTCCTCGCAAAAGGAGGCGAATGCTGCCGCGGCGGCCACGTATCCCGGTCCCCTCCCGAAAGCGAGAGGGGAGGGGAGTCCGCGGAAGACCGCGACACTGTTGGGAGGATGCGATGGTCAACCTAATTAAGTCGCTAATTAAACGCTGCCTCCCTGTACGAGCTCCCCCGGGCAGTGACCAGCGTGTCGTCAGCGTAACACGTCAGGTCCACTCCCGGCTGGAGCTCGCCTCTCAGCACCCAGTCGTACCCGATGTTCCACAGGGGCGGGCCCAAGACCGAACCCTGCGGAACACCGCACGACATGGGGTGCTGGTGTATGCCATCACGTCCCAGATAGGTGACACACCTCTCCGCCAAATAAGCCCCAATGACGCGGCGGAGGTAACCTTTTTTTTTTTTTTTTTTTTTTTTGTTTGCGCTGGGAAAAAATGCATTACGCATACCCTCCCATTGGGGGAATGGGAGGGGTATGTGGGACTCCCCGGGCCAAGGCCCGGTATACCCACTAAAACAACCCAGCGGCATTCCCGCATCGTCTGAGTGGAGGGGGACTGGGAGATCGGCATAGCCTTTACGTCCAGTCCCTCTCCGACGTACGCCCGCCTACACGGCGGGCCCTACGCGCCCACCCCGTGAGGGGCGAGGGCCGGGAATGACCGGCGGAGGTGGTGTAGAGTGCAATGCGGGCGGAGGCGCCCCCGCGCCTGTCGCCCGCCTATCACCACCATGAGGAGGGAGAAGACGGCGTCTTCTCCGACCTCTTCTCCGCCTTCGGAGCGGCGCTGCGAGAGGGTCGTCCTCACGCGCGCGCTCCGCCGCCTCCTTTTGCGAGATAACGTCCTCGCAAAAGGAGGCGACCGCTGCCCAGGACCCCTCACTCTCCAGCATAGAGTTGACCACGCTGGGAAGTGAGAGGTCCTGTCCGATCTCCGCAGTCAGACTACGGCGCGGCTCAGACCACGCCGGGCACACCTCGAGCGTGTGCTGTGCCGTGTCCTCCGCCGCGCCGCAGTCGTGGCACGCCGGAGTCTCCTCCCTCCCGATCCGGTGCAGGTGCGTGCCGAAACAGCCGTGGCCTGACAGCACCTGCACCAGACGGAATGAGAGGAAACCGTGGGGCCGCTCGAGCCAGTCCCGCAGGACTGGGCCGAGCGCGTCCAGAGTTCGGCGGCCGAAAGTGGCGGAGGCGAGGTCCTGCGTCCAATGGACGATGATGGCGTCCCTCGCCTCCCACCGCACGGCCTCCCGCTCTTCCGCGACGGGGCGCTCCCCGAGGGCTTTCCGCCGCGCCGTCCATTCGTACACTCTGGCGAGCACCCATGCCTCCAACTCCCAGGGAGGGGTGCCAGCCAGAGCGCACGCCGCCGAAAAGCCCACCGAGCGGTAGGCCCTCGCCACCCGCAGTGCAATGGCCCTTTGGGGCCGGCGCATCGCCGTCGCGTTCTCCCTCCTATGCAGGGAGTCTGCCCAGATGGGGGCCCCGTACAAGGCCATGCTTCGCAAGATGCCGGCATACAGGCGCCGGCATCGCGCACTGGGCCCTCCCAGGTTCGGGAGGAGCCAGGAGAGGGCGTCCGCAGCCCTCAGCAGGCGCGTCGACAGCCCGCTGAAATGTGGGCCGAAGCGCCACCTGCTGTCCAACACCAGACCCAGATATTTTAATTGGGTCTGGACACCAACCCTGGCGCCCTCCACGAAAATGTGGGCGTCAGGAGAGCAGCGCTGCCGAGGCCCGTGAAAGAACACGGCCTCGGTCTTATTCAGCGCCACCCTCAATCCCAGGCTGCGTATCCTCCCCGCCACCAAGGAACCGCCAGCCGATGCCAGACAGGCCGCCTCCCCGAAGTTCCTCCCCCGGGCAGTGAGGAGAGTGTCATCCGCGTAGCAGATGACACTCGTGCCCTGGAGGAGGGCTCCCCGCAGCAGCCAGTCGAAGCCGATGTTCCACAGGGGGGGTCCTAAGACTGACCCCTGCGGAACACCAGACTCCGCGCTGTATCTGCGCAACCTGGCCATTTTGTCGACAAGGAGGACCTCTCGGTCCTCCAGGTAGCTGGCCAGAAGGCTCCGCAAGTATTGGGGCACTCCGTGATATCGGAGTGCCTCCAATATGGTCGAGTGGGGGACGGAGTTGAAGGCGTTGGCTATGTCGAATGACACCGCCAGCACTCCGTCCCCGGCCTCTACCGCCCCCTTCACCTGGCCCTTGAGTAGGGCCAGCGCGTCGATGGTCGAACGCCCCTGTCGGAAACCGAACTGGGCGTCCGACAGGTCCGGCCCTACCCTCCTTAGGTGTCTATTCAGCCGGGAGGCAATGATCCCCTCGAACAATTTACCGACCTCATCGAGCAGAACGATGGGCCGGTATGCCGAGGGGGAATCCGCCGGGCGTCCCTCCTTTCGGAGGAGACATAGCTGCCCCTCCTTCCACAGTTTCGGGAACCTCCCAGCCGTAAGGCATGCGCTGAAGAGGTCCCGAAATCTGTCCTCCATTTGAGCGGCAGCTATGGCCACCACTCGTGCCGGGACGCCGTCCGGCCCAGGGGCCGTCTTCTTGGCGCGGACGCTGAGAACCCCCGCGTAAAACTCATCCGCCGTCACCGGGGGTACCTCCTCCTCCGGCGGTGAAGCCGCCCCCTGCGGGGGGTCCATCGTTGGTGGGGTGAAGTCGGTCCTGCGCGGAAACAGGGACCGGACCACCCCATCCAGCAACGCCGGCTCGAGGGTCTCCGTCAGTGGGGGACCATGGGGCCGCAGTTGGTTCCGCGCCGCCCTGTATGGTCTCCCATATGGATCCCTGTCGAGACCCTCCAGCATCTCGGCCCTCGCCGAGTCCTTGGCAGCGCCCATAGCCGACTTGAGGACCGTCTGAGCCTCTCTGTAAGAGGCGTAAAGGCGGTCCTCGTCTGCTTGGCTACGGACGCTGCGCCGTCGGCTCCGTGTGTAGGCCCTCCTGGCCGCCACGCAGGTGGCCCTGAGCCCCGCCAGTTCCTCCGACCACCAATAGACGGCGCGACGGGGAGGCGGGCGACGGGACCGAGGCATGCTGGAGTTGCAGACCTCGGTCAGGGATCGCCTTAGCCGGACCGCTGCGGCGTCAACGTCCGGGACGTCCTCGACAAGGGGGGGTGACAGCCAGTCCTGGAGGAAGGCCGCCTCCTTGGCTGCCTCCCGGTCCAGGCGAGTTAGAGCCCACCGTGGGAAGGGAGACCTGCCAGAGCGAGCCATCTCCCCCCGGGGGCCCTGGGTGGAGATGTCGAACCGCACATATCGGTGGTCCGACAGGGTCTCCACCATCTCCACCCGCCAGTTCACGATGCGTGTGGCTAGCACGGGGGTGGCAAACGAGACGTCCACCACCGACCCTCCCTGTTGCCGCACACACGTTTGGACCGCCCCCCTGTTGAGGAGGGAAACACCGCACGACGCCGCCCAGAACTCGACGGCGCGTCCCCGGACGTTGCAGGAGCTAGCCGGATTGCCCCAGGCCACCGACTTGGCGTTCAGGTCGCCCAACACCACGACCTGGCGCGGCGCCGCCCTCCCTATGACTGCAGTGAGGACTTCGAGGAAATCCTCAAAGTCCGAGAGAGGGCGGTTTGGGGAGAAATAGACCCCTACCAGGGCCACACCTCCCCACGCGGCGGCCACGTATCCCGGTCCTCTCTCTAAAAGCGAGAGGGGAGGGGAGTCTGTGGAAGACCGCGTCACAATTGCCACCAGGCCGTCCCGATCGCCCAGCCAATTGCCAGGGACCGAGTAGGGCTCGGCGACCACCGCCAAGTCCACCAACCACTCAGCCATGGTCTGCATCAGCAGGTCTTGGGCTGTTTTGCAGTGGTTGGTGTTCGCCTGGAGGATGCGATGATCGACCCTATCCATCAATCGACATCGCACCCTCCTCCTCCGCCGCCACCGCCGTTCCTGCCTCGGGAACGACGGTGCTAGCAGCAGGCGCGATCGGCGCCTGCGCTTTGCCCCTCTTGGGGGGAGGATTGCACATCCTCCCCCTCGTCACGTGGCCTGCCGGGCAGCCACTGGCGGCGCACACTGCGCAGTGCGGCGTGGCGGCCGTGCAGGAGGCGGCTTTGTGGCCCTCCTTGCCGCAGCGGTAGCAGGTCAGGGACCTGTCGACCGCTGATGGGCACAGGGCTCGGGTGTGCCCTATGCCGCAGCACCTGAAGCAGCGCAGGGGCTGGTTCTCTAGTGCTCGGACTGCACCCGAGCTGAATCCGACCAAGAGCCGTCCTTTTTCAAGGACGGCTTTGGCGGCGGCGACTGGGCACTCGAGACGGATAGTGCCCATGCCGCCGCGGCCGGGCCTGATGTCCCGGCCCTGCACCGCTGCGACGCTGCAGCCCCCAATGGCTGCGACCGCTGCCACCACCTCCTCTTTGGTGACCGAGTCGTCAAGGTCGGCCACCTCGATGGCCGCCGACTTGACGGGTCGGGCCACCTTGGCTGCGTCCGCGATGACCTCCTGCAGCTTGGCTGCGAAGAGGTCAGCGTTGGCACTGCCCTCCGCCCCAGGGAACTCGAAGATTCGAGCCCCGGTTTGGGTCCTCCGGCAGGAGACTTTGCCGATCCCCAGTTGGGTGGGATCGGCGTTAGCACGCGCCCGCACCAATATGGACGCGTACGTCTCCCCTCGCTCCGCGGCCTCCGCGGTGAGCGTCACTACGACGGCCGCGGTCTTTGGGGGAACCAATTTCCCCTTCCTCTTTCCTCTGCCGGTCGCCTGCGACTGGCTGGGAGGCGTGGTGGCGGGG
The DNA here is from genome assembly GCA_947386135.1 of Melanchra persicariae. Lineage (NCBI taxonomy): Eukaryota > Metazoa > Arthropoda > Insecta > Lepidoptera > Noctuidae > Melanchra > Melanchra persicariae. Next base: position 74,600 of record OX376646.1, read on the forward strand.
GCGGCAGGAACGCCCGTTGCAGCCTTTCTGCCCCTGCCCCTCCTCCTTCCCTTCCCAGTCGTCTGCGACGGGCTGGGAGTCGTGGTGGCCGTGGTGGCTGCGACAGCAGGGGCGGCTGTCGCCGTCTTCTTTCCTTTGCCCTTCCCCTTCCTGACCACTTCGGTCCAGCCCTGCTGGTTGGACGGGGTAGTGGACGGGAGAAGGGCGTCCTCCCCTTGCGAGGACGGACCCGGCTCGGCTCGCCTCTCGTCAGCGGCAAGCGGCGGTCGGAGGCGCTTTTCCGGCAAGAGCCGGTCCTCGATGCCTGCAAGACAGGCTCGTGTGAAGGCCCGCTCCTCCATTACAACCTTGCGGAGTATATCCTCAAGGTTGGTGGAGGCAGGGACCTCCGCCGCAGGTGTCGGTTCGGCCTGAATTGGCCGAGCCGTGACATCAGCCAGCTTCTGATGAAGCTGGCTGACCTCTGATTGCAGGCGATCGACCCTCGCCTGCAGCTGCCGCGTTTCTTCACTCGTCTTTCTCTTGACGAGCTCCTCTACGATGCCGCGCATGCTCGCGGCCCGGCACTTAAGGGCCTTCTGGAAGGTGCCCTTTAGATTGGAGGACTTGGAGGCGACCTCCGCAATCTCCTCTTCGTCCTCCTCCGCCATCTGCTGCAGCTCGGCCAAAGAATGGTCCGCGTACAGCACGCGGGACGCGCCGTAACCAGACTTGGCTCGAACTGCACGCGCCCGCTGCTCCTTCGCAGCCACCCGCTCTTCCAGCTCTTGCTGGTGCTGCACACGCCGAGCCAGGTCGAGCTGGCGCTGGGCGTCCGCGAGACCCACCACGTGGGTATCCGCGGCTACTGTGGGCCTTTTGGCCTTTGACCGCCTGGCTGAGCCCGAGGAACCCTCGGACCCATCCTTCAGGAAGGCCCGCTTTCGCGACTGAGAGTCGCCTGCGTCCGAGACGCTAATCAGGGACTCGTCGTCGGAGTCCGACAACTCACCCGCTCTTCCATGGAAGCTTGCCGCAGACGGCGCGCGGCTTGCCTCTGACGCCGAAGCGTCGGAGTGGCCCTGAAAAGGGCCTTTGGGTTGGCCCTGAGAAGGGCCTTTGGGTTGGCCCTGAGAAGGGCCTTTTGGTTGGCCCTGAGAAGGGCCTTTTGGTTGGCCCTGAGAAGGGCCTTTTGGTTGGCCCTGAGAAGGGCCTTTTGGGAGGAAACGCCCGAAGGCGTCCCGCGAGGGTTTCGACATTCCGCAAGGTCGCAGCTAAACACAAGGCAAGAATAAAATGATAGCTACGAAGCACAGAGCACTTTGGCCGATCCCAGTCTGTCACTCCGTTACGGTGACAGAACTGGGTCGTTTCCAGGGGACGCGACGTGGACGCAAGCTCTGTGGGGGGTCCCCCGGCGGAGGTAACCTAACCTAACCTAACCTAACCAGTCCCCCCGCAGCCCTCGTGGTGGTCGGATCGTTTTTAGAGTCGCTCCGCACGAAAAAATTCTAAAAAACGGGTAAAAGTGCTCCGATTTTCATAAATCAAGTGTTGCTGTGTAGAGGAAAGTTGCCTCCACACGACTTAGTGAAAGTTATAAACCGGATTGCAGTGTTGTGTCGTGAAAAACTGAAAAACCTCTAATTTAGAGGTTAACCTAAGATAGAAAAAACTAAAATCGCAAACGCTGCTGAATTCAGATCGATACCCCCCCTTTTTTATTGAAGAAAAAGGTGGGGGCACACCCCGCACACCCGTCGGACCGCCCAGAAGCTTCAAAAATTCAGGCTTATTGAAGATATTCTGAAAAAAGTGAAAACCACGTGGAGCTGAAAACGCTGAAAACGCAAGCCAGACACCTGAAACTTGGCAGCCGTGAGCCGCAACATTATTGCAGACTAGTGACACAGGTATTTCTGTTGTACCTATAATTCCTGATTTTTAAGAAGACATTGAAGTCTCAAAGTTTCGACCATTATATCTTCGGTTATAATCAAGATTTTCAAGATCTTCAACTGCAGTCCTTGGCGCGCTCATTAGTTTAACTAATGTTCTAAATTCTAGATTTTTAAATTTAATAGTTTTTAAGATACCACTGATTTTCTCGAAAAAACACTTTTTCAAAATTTTTTCAACTGAAATTTATGTTTTCAGCAGCATTGTTTATTTACTCGCATAGAGCATTATTTTTACTATTTTTTGATATTTTTTTCAGAATTTTTTGTTTTGTGGATCCTGAGATATTGAATTTTAACAGTTTTTTGACAATAATTCTAAAATTAATAGAAAATTACCAATTTTGACATCGGGACTAGGTCCAATGCGCCTATTGTGACCTATACAAGCCCAAACACGGGCTGCATATCTTCAAATTTGAGAGTTTGACTAAATTTCGCCATCTTGGTTTTTTAGGTTTTAAATTTCAAAGTTATATATCTCGGGACCCGCTGGACCGATTATTCTCGTATTTTTAATATTAGTTGTGGCTATCCTTAAATTTTAGTAATAGCAAGGTTTCAGGACTTTTCAGAGCAACAAATTTTTTGTCGCTGAAATTGTTTTCGGGAGATACGGAGGGTGACGCCGATCTGTACATCCAAAACCCGGACTTTCTCCGACAAGGGGTTCCGAAGTTACGGCCCTTTAAGGCCAGGTTTTCCGGAAAAACGTGGTTTTGCATTGTGTAAAATTGTGTTTTATTCGTAAACAACACGGATTTAAATTTTGAAAAAAATATATTACATATTTCACACTTCGATCTTGCGATTTCGGCCGTGCGATACACGATTACTTGCACTTTACTGCATCCAATTAAATCGCAAAGACAAGTCAAAATCAAGATGTAATTATCATTTCATTTGAGTTATATAAGGTTTTGAGTAATAAAACTTATACCACAATAAAGGTCGTAAAAAATGTGATATAAATCGGCCGTCATAATGTGAAATATGAAAATACGTATCCCACTAATTCCAAAATCAAGTGATTTTGTCGTTTCATGAGCGCGCCCCGTGTCATTTAGTCCCGAGCGGAACGTGTTGGAGGTCGGACGTGTGCCAAATTTTTGCGATCCCGCCACCCCCGCTAAGTTCTGTTACTGGCTAAGCCTAAATTGATTACCGCTCTAGCACTGCCGGCACACCAGTGTGCCGCGAATTTAATGTTTATGTTTATTTACGTAAGATTTATTTTTTATTTTGGAATTTTCACGTGTCGAGTGGTTAAATAATAATACTTGTATACAATTTAGTGTTCAAACAGTTGTAATATAGTTAGTTTTTATTAGATGTAGCTATAATTTTGTAAAAAAAAAATGGGGGAAAAAAAAGTTGTCACGGCTCTTCGTTGCAGCGGTGACTACTTTTTTTATAAACTTTGGCTGAATAAACAAAAAGGTATATAGGTATATACATAATTTACTTTACTAACTAGGTAAGTACCGACACGAAACAGATAAATTTCCACACCGCAAACATGTGTGTAAACAGTTTAATTTAAACCTTATTTCAGTACGCATAAAGACGTGCGCTTTAGTGGTTTAGTTTTCGCGCGTAATAGATTTACCAACCGCATCGAGTATGTAAAACAATTGAATTTGAACCCTATTTCAGAGTGCATAAAGCCACCTCGCGCGCACATGATACAATGATTTACTGTTTTCAAATGTCAAATAGGTAGTTCACCCCGCTACGTTAGTCTTGATGGTTTCGGAGAGTTTGTATAAGTCTTATAATATTTGTTATTTATTAGAAATGTCCGTTTTCACTTATCTTACTCCTAAACAAATGCAAAAATAATAGCTCGTATTTCCTACATGAGAGTTGAATATCGGTGCAATAATGTTGTGGTGTTCATGTAGAGAAGAAATATAAGTGTAGTTATACGCTAGGTGGGTACCTACTCACAGCCACCACAACACAACAAATAATAATATTTATGGTGTCCGCAACGTTTGTGTAGGTCTCGTCTATGCCAAACAATACGCGCAGCGCACTCGTGAGTCGCGTGCCATAGTGTAAAAGTGTTACAGTATGACCATTTCCTATGAAAATATTATAATAACATACTTTTGGTAACGTTTAGGCTACCGGACCAGCTCATTTATGCGCTGTACACTAGAGTCCATCCTCTTACTAATAACTAACAATGTATCAAGTTATGACAAGACATACAAAAAACTATGTGGTCAGTTTGGATAGTTTTTCCAATCCAATGCGTTACTTTATCGGTGTTTATTGGCAAGAGGAAAAATGTATAGAAATTATAAATTACATACACTAAACTGTTTTTAATTGACTATTGTATTGTATATTATTAACCGACTTCCAAAAAAGAAGAGGTTCTCAAATCGACTGTTTTTTTTTGTTGTATGTTTGCTCAGCGATATTTTCGCCAATTGTCAATCGATTTTGATGATTCTATTTTTTTTGGAAGTGTATCTTCCCGGACTGATCCCATTTCAATTTGGTGAAGATCTGATGAAGAACTTCGGAGACAGGTAACGGAACTCTTCATTCCCGTAGGAATTCCCGTTCCCGTATAGCCGTACAGCCTTCCCCATGAATGTAACTATCATAAATTCATAATCATAATACAAAAAAGAATTTCTTGCACCGCGTCGCACGCAGTCACGCAGGCTCGACGCGTTCTCGTTTGGTGGCCGCGTCTCGCGCACCGCCCGTTCGATTTAATAATATTGTTGAATTATTTTAATTTTACATTATCTCCTAAACGGTGAGTTCAAATAACATGCTGTAAAAGACAAAGTTTATCTTCATAAAATTATCTTGATAATGAAGTAACTTTCGCTAGTAAGGATTAATATGCCTGCCTAATATTAATGCTGAAAAACCACCTTTAATTTTTAAATAAATTATTTGACATAAAATGCCTTTTTTTTTTTTTTTTTTTTTTTTTTTTTTTTATTGGATGGGAAATCATCAAATGACCCCTCCCGCTCTGGGTGGAGCGGCAGGGAGTGTCAGACTTCTACTGACTAAAACCCACCCATGCTCCTCTTAGTGCCTTTACGTTCCAGGGCCACGGTAACTCTTTCGAACAAATCCGCAACCCTGGTAGGCTCTGGCCTTAACGGGCCCCGACCCATGCTGACGACTGCTGGCTTGGCGCGCGTAGAACACAGCGCGCCGTCAACCCGGGCCTGTTCTGATCGGACGGCGAGCTACCCATTGCTCGCCGTCCACAGGCATCAGTCACTGCGCCATGCTCAGGAGCATCAGTTCCTGGGCGGCGCAGTGGCTGACGTTCAACAGGAGGGGGTGAAATGGGGCCATTACTGGCACTCCATTTCAGTCCCCTCCGGAGCCCGTTGTAGGGGCTCTGCTGCGGCTGTTGCAGTAGCAGCAGCCGCAGTGGAACCGGCTTTGGCGGCGGAGGAAGCGGCGGCGGTGGCGGCGGTCGCGAAAGAGACGGCGGTGGCGGAGGGCTTTCTCCGGTTTCCGGCTTTGGCGGGTGGGGCGCAGGCCCTACCCCCAGCCCAGTGGTCGGCCGGCTTGCCAGCTGCCGCACAGACTGCGCAGTGCGGCGCGGCGTCGCAGGAGCCGGCCCTGTGACCGGGCTGACCGCAGCGGAAACATAGACCGCTGCGGTCCACCTCCGAGGTGCATTGTGCTCCTACATGGTGGCCCACCTGGCACCGGAAGCACCTCAGAGGTCGGGGTTCCAGCAGTTTGACCTGCGCGGAAACCCAACCCACCAAAAACCTACGGCCCTCCGAGATGGTCTTGGCCGCCGACACGGGACAGCTCACCACAATGGTGCGCATGCCCGTGTTGTCAGGACGTAGGGTGCCCGCCTTCACCTCCTCTGCTGAGCACCCCCCCGTCCTAACGACGGCGGCCACCACCTCCGCCTCCGTGACGGAGTCGTCCAGGCCCAAGATGCGCATGTCGATGCGCTTGGTGGGCCTGGACACTCGGGCATCGTCCGCGCTTAGGGACGCCCTGAGCCTTTCGGCTAGAGCGTCCGCGGTTGGGCCGCTGGCTGCCCCGGGGATCTCCAGCATCCGGGCCCCAGTCATGGTGACCCGGAGCCGAAGGCCCCCCAACATAAAATGCCTTAGTGTGGCATATTTATAAGAGATAGATATAGGTGTAACGTCGCGGACTTTTTTTTAGATCGAATGAAAAACAATATCTTTGTTGTACATGGTACTTACGTATGATTAGCTATTACCACAGCGCACTTAGCGCACTTCCACTTTATAATATTATTTAGTATAGATTTGAATATAGTAGTATCTCATTATCATTATTGTAACACCATAAAATACATAAAGAAATTAAACACACACCATATTACAATTCTGTCCTATTTATTTATAACGGTTTGCTATCTATGTTTCTGTGTACGTGCGTCTGTGTGCCTGTGTATCTGTCTTTGGCACTGTAGCTCCGTTATCTTTATTGAACAGGGATATTTTGTAAGTTTTTAAAATTTTACTTGTTAATTACCAACAAATCAAAATCAAAATTTGCGTTACAGGGCAATAGAGCATGCGGAAGGGCGTGACTTGTCTCCAAAATAATACTCATTTATTGGGGTTACCCCCGACGGTATAGTTGGGAACGACACCATTGTTGAAATTAAATGTCCAATAACGGCATTTAGAAAAGGGAAATGCTGCTATTGAAGAAAGTAAAATACATATATTTAAATTCGATAGAATAAAACATACCAGGGTTATAAACAAAAAAAGTAATTGGTATTACCAAGTGCAGGGTCAACTTCATGTAACAGAAAGGAACCAATGCATTTTTGGAATATGGTTCGGTGAAAACTAGTAGTAGAAAATATTTCAAGGGGTGACGAATTTTGGCGGGTGCATATGGAGAAAAAAATTATAGATTTTTATTTGAAATGTATATTGCCAGAGATTGTGGATCCGCGCCAAAATCGCGGTATGCCAATACGAGACATAATATTGAGAGAAAACAAAGAAAATGTTAATGATAAGCCTGTGCAGCCAGGTCCAAGCAAATCCAAGGACCATATTCCGTGTCAATCTACTCAGCTAGGTCCATGCAAACCGAGACAGCTACAGTTCAACGAATTTTAGCCAGTTGCATTGGTAACTTTTATTATGTTAACTATTTCATTAAAAAACATAAAAACGTTTTTGTTTTTTTTTCAAATAGCATCTAGGCAAATTCCAAACCATTTATACTTCTAAGCTTTCTTGAATTATAATATTCAAGAATTGTAACATAATTTTCCTAAAGTAAGTGTGCCTACCTACTACTTGATTTTTACGAAGGTATCGCACCAAAGCCAAATAGCGCGCGACGCGTATTTTTGTATCGTACTCGTATTCATAATTTTCGTGTCAGTCAGATTTTAAATCCACCATATACTCTAAAATAAATAAGTATTATTACTGATTTTTAATGATTAGTAATTGGATTCAAGTTTGTACAATACGTACTTAATCCATCTATAACCTTAAAAAATACTTAATAGAAAAATAAAACAAAATAAACTTATACTAATCAATTCAAGTTGATCTACTGCATTACTTTATCCTGTGACGGAACTTAGTACCTACCCGAGTCCGTGAACTCATGAGCGAGCGGTGCGCTTGGTGCGCGCGTCTCCCGCGCATCGTAACTTATTACGTATTGCTACTCCTTGCGGGGCCTGGGGTAAGCGTTAGATGCCTACGCGCTCAAGTCAGGCTCGCCTTAAAGTCGGGTTTTGACAGTTCGGCGGCCATTTTTTTTGGTTTCAAACTGCAATAACTCCTGAACCGGGAGTCGTAGGAGGTTGCGGTTTTAAAATTTATACTTGGGGGCTTCTTGCCTTCCCTACCCTACGTTTTCAGGCGGTTTGGAGCCAAAAATTTTCAGTGTCCTGAAAGCGGTTTCAGCAGACAGTGGAGCTCAGTCCGAGCTGAAAGAGTCCAAACTCGGGCGTTCTGCGGCCGCCTGAGCCGGAGATATTGCCTGTCAAAGATTGACTTTGACAGCTGCGCCGCCATCTTGGTTGATATTCAAACACCTATATCTCCGCAACGGTGTGTCGTAGAGCGACGGGGTTTTCACTATCAATAATAGCAAACTGTAAGCTATCGGGTGGGATACTTTTCAGACGATTTTCAGGTGTCAAAAATTTTCAGCCTGAAAACGGTGTCAGCGGGTGGGTCTCATCGAGCCAAGTGTGGGAAGCCCAAGCACGGTGGTTTTTGGACCAGTGGTTCCGGAGATAACCTCTTGTAACCATTTTCTGGTTATCATTTTGGCGAAAAACCAAAATATTTAAACTTGAATATCTCCGGAACCTCTTGGTGGGGTTGCACCGAGTTTGGGGTCGTTTTAAAGGGCTCGAGGAGAGCTATCCATTGACGTTACTAAATCGGCTCTACATAGAGCTCTTTAAACTTTTGCTCGAAATCGGCAGTTTTTTTGACGCCTGGAAGCAAAAACTTTTGAAAACATTTTGCACGCTCGATGTTTGACCTGTTTTATTAAATAAAAAGACTGACAGTTTAACTCTAGGTTAAACAACACATTATTTGTACAGGAGATCTCTACGATCTTGAGCGCACTTTTATTCCTTTTTATATACACTTTTACACTTTTTACACTTTTATTTACATTTATTGACGCATACCTCCAATATGCTCGGGATGAGGACCCCACAAAAGAAGGCGGATGGTGATAAATCACCATCGAAAGCCAGAACATCACTTCCGAGTGTTCGACGCAGCGTCGGGGAATGGGAAGCTGCAAAACAGCCCACGAGCACAAACCCGACACCCCCCTTAACTACCAAGACGATACAGGCTGGCCCTGCAAAATTATCACAGAAACCTTTAGAGCCGCAGGAGATTAAAACCCTCCCAATGCGCACGACATCAACAGAGGACCACACGCCGCCAAAGCTACAGTACGCGGATCGGTCGGCAGAAGCTAGGGCCTGCTTGAACAAAGCCAAACTTCACCTGAGCAGTTCAAGGAATTTAAAGACCGAAATAAAAACCGGCATCACGGAAGCGTTAGACCGTCTGTTTCAGCTTGTGAAAGAAGCCGAGAAGGAGGCCAAAGCAAGAAGCGCAGGAGGGGTGAAGGAAAGCGCAGTGTCTGAAACTGCTGCTATCGACGCTACCTTTTCGATTCACGCTGAACAAAGCCTGTTAGCAACGCGAATCGAGGAACACTCGAAGTTACTGCAGGAAAATAATAAAAAGATGGAGGAACTGAAGGCTGTAATGGAGCAGAGCACAGCAACAACTTACGCGAGCGTAACTGCGACCCACAGTGGAAAGTGGAGTCCAAAGCGAAGTACGCTGCACTCTATCGTCGTTACATCAAAAGACGACGCAGAATCGGGGGAAGAAGTACTAGACAAAATACGGAAGGCGGTGGATGCGAAAGAGGGCTGGGTTAAGGTCGAAAAAGTACGAAAGGCAAAGGATAAGAAAATTATAATGGGATTCGAGACTAGAGAAGAAAGGAATAAAATTAAAAATAGATTAGAAGGAGAAGGACGGGACCTCAATGTCGAGGAAATGAAAAACAAAGATCCACTGTTGATCCTCAAGAGCGTCCTCTCTGCAAACACAGACGAGGAGGTTCTCAAGGCATTGAGGAATCAAAATAGGAATGTTTTCCATAACCTCGACAAAGAAGAAGACAGAGTAATAATAAAGTTCAGGAGAAGAACAAGGAATCCACATACCAACCACATTGTGGTCAGCGTCTCTCCGACCATCTGGAGAAGGGCAACAGAAGTCGGATGCCTGCACGTGGATCTTCAGCGCGTTAGGGTAGAAGATCAAACCCCGCTGATTCAGTGTACGCGCTGTTTAGGCTACGGGCATGGCAGACGATTCTGCAAGGCACCAGCTGACTTGTGCAGCCATTGTGGTGGTCCACACCTGAAGCCGGAATGTGCCGATTGGCTCGCGGGTGTTCCACCCAAATGCCAAAACTGCTCAAGGGCTAAGCTCGATAACACTGACCACAATGCCTTCAGCCCTGATTGCCCAACACGCCGCAAGTGGGATGAAATCGCGAGATCAACGGTAGCGTATTGCTAAGGGCACCCTGGGCAACCCAAACCTCTACAGAATGATCCAAGTAAACCTCCAGCGCAAAAAACTCGCTACAGACGAGTTCTTGGTAGAAGCCGTAAAGCGCGGAGTTGCCGTTGCTCTCCTCCAGGAACCATACGTTGGGGGTGCAAAGACCATGAGGAACCACAGGGGCGTTCGGATCTTCCAGAGCACTGATACTGGAGACGGGACTGTTAAGGCCGCAATAGCGGTCTTCGATCCAGACCTTATAGTCATACAGTACCCAAAACTCACCACGAACAATATCACCGTGGTGGGGATCCAGACCAGTGCCTGGAGGATCACGCTGGTCTCTTTTTATTTCGAGCCAGATCAGCCGGTGGGACCATATTTGGAGCACCTCAAACGCGTCGAGGAGGAAGTGGGTTCCAGAATGTGGATTGTTGGAGGAGATGCGAACGCAAAAAGCAGCTGGTGGGGAAGCTTGTCCATCGACAACAGGGGCGAAGAAGTTTCTGGAGTTCTCGATGAGCTGAGTCTGAACATACTCAACAGAGGGGAAATTCCGACCTTCGATACGATCAGAGGGGGAAAACGTTACTGTAGCCACATCGACATCACAGCGTGCTCGACGGATATACTGGACCTGGTAGGCGACTGGAAGGTAGACGAGGGTCTGACGAGCTCGGATCACAACGGCATCGTTTTTAACATCAAATTGAAAAGGTCTAAAGGCATAACAATTAACAGAACCACAAGAATTTATAATACGAAAAAAGCTAATTGGTCTGAGTTTCGTGAGAAACTCACCCAATTAATGCGAGAGAACAAAATTAACAAAACAGAAATAGATAAATTAGAGTCAGTTGATCAACTTAACACAATAGTCAATGAATACACAAAAGTAATAAGAGACGCATGCACCTCATCCATGCCTATGAGGAAGAGAAACGAAGTGCTCACTTTGCCGTGGTGGTCCGAGAAACTCGAAAGGATGAAACGGGAAGTCGCTACCAGGAAACGGAGGATTAGGTGTGCTGCACCATCCCGAAGATCGAAGGTCGTTGAAGAGTACCTGAAACGGAAAGTTGAGTATGAAACGGAAGCAGCCAAAGACATCATCGAGAGTTGGAAGAACTTCTGCGCAAAGCAGGATAGAGAAGGGGTTTGGGAAGGGATCTACCGGGTGATAGGCAGGACCAAGGGAAGGGGAGAGGACCAACCGCTGGTGAAGGACGCGGAGGTGTTAGACACCAAAGGTTCAGCTGAGCTACTGGCAAATACGTTCTATCCAGAAGACCGTACGGATAGTGACAGCACATGCCACCGCATTACAAGAGAAAAGGCTGAAGCTGTGAATGCTGGAGATCATGATAGCTCATGCGATCCACCATTCACGATGGCGGAACTAATGGTGGCGTGTAGGTCTTTCAACGCCAAAAAAGCTCCAGGAGCAGACGGATTCACCGCCGATATATGCTGCCAAGCCATCGGAGGTGCCCCCGAGGTAGCCCTCGCTCTCCTGAATGGCTGCCTGAAGCATTACCACTTCCCTGAAGTATGGAAGGAGGCGATTGTGATCGTACTAAAAAAGCCTGAAAAAGAAGACTACGGTAACCCAAAGTCGTACAGACCAATTGGCCTTTTGCCAATACTAGGCAAAATTTATGAGAAGATGTTGGTGGCCCGCCTCAAGTTCCATTTGATCCCAAGGATGAGTACTCGCCAGTACGGATTCATGCCCCAGAGAAGCACGGAAGACTCCCTCTATGCACTAATGCAACACATACGCAACAAGCTAGAGTTGAAGAAAATAATAGTTTTAATATCCTTGGACATAGAGGGAGCTTTCGACAGTGCATGGTGGCCTGCCATAAGAGTCCGTCTGGCTGAGGAAAAGTGTCCAATCGGCTTGAGGAGGGTCATCGACAGCTATCTCAGAGACAGAAAGGTCAGGATCAGGTATGCAGGTGAGGAGTTCTCCAAGGCCACAGATAAAGGGTTCGTCCAGGGTTCTATAGGGGGTCCAATATTCTGGAACGTTTTATTGGACCCACTTCTAAGGAGCCTAGAAGCTAGCGGTAACTATTGCCAGGCCTTTGCAGACGATGTTGTGCTGATCTTCGATGGTGACACAGCGCTGGAGATCCAGGGACGTGCCAATGCCGCTCTCGAACATGTTCAGGGGTGGGGTGTACAAAATAAGTTAAAATTTGCTCCGCATAAAACCAAAGCGATGGTTATTACACGCAAACTAAAATATGACACCCCACGCCTGAGCATGGGCGGGACCGACATTGCCATGTCCAAAGAGATCAAAATCTTGGGTGTCACCATCGACGAGAAGCTAACATTTAATACACACGTCGCAAACGTATGCAGAAAGGCAATAGGGATCCACAAACAGCTGACCAGGGCTGCCAAGACCAGCTGGGGACTTCACCCTGAAGTCATAAGAATAATATATGTGGCCACCGTGGAACCAGTTGTCCTGTACGCCGCCAGCGTATGGGCCCCGGCGGTTGGAAAATTGGGCGTCATGAAGCAGTTGAGGACAGTTCAGCGCGGTATTGCACAAAAGCTGTGCAAGGCATACCGGACAGTCTCGTTGAACTCTGCGCTAGTGCTGGCTGGGATACTACCCCTCGACCTCCGTGTCCGTGAGGCGGCATCGTTATACGAGGCCAGGAGGGGAGTGCCTCAGCCAGCACTTGGCGACAGAAGTGTCGAGCGAGCTGCCTCGGCAATGGAAGCTCCACACCCCGCGGAGCGCGCTGAGCTGGAGCTCGTCAGCCTGGTAAATAAAAAGCAACTTGATGCTCAGAGCGACCTGATCGAGGTTCGTATCTTTACGGATGGGAGCAAGATTGGGGGCAAGGTCGGGGCGGCGCTCTCCATGTGGAGCGGCAATGCTGAAACCAAAACTCTCAAGCTTGCTCTTCCACACTACTCTACCGTATACCAGGCTGAGCTTCTGGCAATATGTGTTGCAACCAGGGAGGCACTAAAACACAGTGCACAATCGTTTGGAATTTTCAGCGACTCCATGGCGGCCCTCCAAACAATTCAGAACCACGACCGACACCACGCATTGGCGGTTGAGGCAAGGGCCAACATTAGGTCTCTGTGTATCCAAAACAAGGCTATAACCTTGTTTTGGATCAAGGCTCATGCGGGTTTGGAGGGCAATGAGAGGGCTGATGAATTGGCCAAAAGAGCCGCTGAGGGTTCCAAACGAAAGCCTGATTATGACTTGTGCCCGGTTTCGCACGTCAAGCGATGCATACGTATGGCAACGCTTGACGAATGGAACCGCAGGTACTGCTCCGGAGAAACTGCTTCAGTGACGAAAATCTTTTTCCCGGACGCGGTGGCGGCGTACAGAATAGTCAGGAAGTGCAAAATAGACAACGTAATTACACAGATCATGACGGGGCACGGTGGGTTCTCTAAATACTTGAACCGTTTCAAGTGCAAGGAGAGCCCATCGTGCATCTGTGACCCTGATGTGGATGAAACGGTGCCACATATATTATTCAGCTGTCCTGTCTTTGACAGAGAAAGACTGGAGGCCGAGCATGTTCTCAACACCAAAATCGATGCTGAAACTACGTACCAAATAATAGCGGGCAAAAACAGAGAGTTGTTACTGGAATACTGTGTAAAGATATGTGGAAGGGTGATAAGGAGGAATAAAAGTGCATAAGCAAAAAATGTTTACATAATATTATATACAATATTAATGCTAAGCATTGAAATCGAGTCTGTAAGTTATTTATGTTTTAATAAAATATTATTAGTAAGTGAAATTTTGAGATGCCCAAACTATTATTGTAAAGCAAAGTAGTCTAAAACGAAAATAGATGTTACTAGTTATAGAAATAAATAAATAAGAAAAATGTATAAACTGGAAATCCATTACGGAATAGTAATAAGAAATATAAATAAGTTAGTGTAAGATATTATAAAGATAAAAAAGAATGTTATTGTGTATTCCTTAAATAAAAAGTAAAAGAATGTAAAATAGAGTAAGAAAGAACAAACATGTAACTAGTTTTAAGAATAGATAAGAATACTGTATAAGACTCACCTGTAAAAATAAATAAAAACGTCCGTTGTTGTGTTTTACCCCTATATAAAGAATATAAAGAGAAATAGTAGTAAAGAGAATTAGTAGAAAGGAGAAATAGTAGTAAAGAAAATTAGTAGTAAAGAGAAACAGTAGAATAGAACCAAGCAGAGTAGAAGGGTGTTCTACCCTTAAAGAAAAAGAAAGAAAGACGATTGAATGCCAGAAAGAACAAGTATGCAGAATGAAAGTACGAGAGGAATAAAAGCGAGAACTGGAATGAATGAGATAGCTAAGAATAGACTCCGACAATGTTGGAGGTAGTAGAGAAAAAAAAAAAAAAAAAAAAAAAAAAAAATAACCTAACCTAACCTTTTTTTTTTTGTTTGCGCTGGGAAAAAAATGCATTACGCATACCCTCCCATTGGGGGAATGGGAGGGGTATGTGGGACTCCCCGGGCCAAGGCCCGGTATACCCACTAAAACAACCCAGCGGCATTCCCGCATCGTCTGAGTGGAGGGGGACTGGGAGATCGGCATAGCCTTTACGTCCAGTCCCTCTCCGACGTACGCCCGCCTACACGGCGGGCCCTACGCGCCCACCCCGTGAGGGGCGAGGGCCGGGAATGACCGGCGGAGGTGGTGTAGAGTGCAATGCGGGCGGAGGCGCCCCCGCGCCTGTCGCCCGCCTATCACCACCATGAGGAGGGAGAAGACGGCGTCTTCTCCGACCTCTTCTCCGCCTTCGGAGCGGCGCTGCGAGAGGGTCGTCCTCACGCGCGCGCTCCGCCGCCTCCTTTTGCCAGGAGAGGGCGTCCGCAGCCCTCAGCAGGCGCGTCGACAGCCCGCTAAAATGCGGGCCGAAGCGCCACCTGCTGTCCAGCACTAGACCCAGATATTTCAGCTGGGTCTGGACGCCTACCCTGGCGCCCTCCACGACAATGTGGGCGTCAGGAGGGCAGCGCTGCCGAGGCCCGTGAAAGAACACGGCCTCGGTCTTGTTCAGCGCCACCCTCAATCCCAGGCTGCGTATCCTACCCGCCACCAATGACCCGCCAGCCGATGCCAGACAGGCCGCCTCCCCGAAGTTCCTCCCCCGGGCAGTGAGGAGAGTGTCATCCGCGTAACAGATGACACTCGTGCCCTGGAGGAGGGCTCCCCGCAGCAGCCAGTCAAAGCCGATGTTCCACAGGGGGGGTCCTAAGACTGACCCCTGCGGAACACCAGACTCCGCGCCATATCGCCGCAACCTGGCCAGTTTGTCGACAAGGAGGACCTCTCGATCCTCCAAGTAGCTGGCCAGGAGTCTCCGCAAGTATTGGGGCACTCCGTGATATCGGAGTGCCTCCAGTATGGTCGAGTGGGGCACGGAGTTGAAGGCGTTGGCTATG
The DNA here is from genome assembly GCA_947386135.1 of Melanchra persicariae. Classification (NCBI taxonomy): domain Eukaryota; kingdom Metazoa; phylum Arthropoda; class Insecta; order Lepidoptera; family Noctuidae; genus Melanchra; species Melanchra persicariae. The sequence continues at coordinate 90,075 of OX376646.1, forward strand.
TCGAATGACACCGCCAGCACTCCGTCCCCCGCCTCGACCGCCCCCTTCACCTGGCCCTTGAGTAGGGCCAGCGCGTCGATGGTCGAACGCCCTTGTCGAAAACCGAACTGGGCGTCCGACAGGTCCGGCCCTACCCTCCGCAGGTGGCTATTCAGCCGGGAGGCAATGATCCCCTCGAACAATTTACCGACCTCATCGAGCAGAACGATGGGCCGGTATGCCGAGGGGGAATCCGCCGGGCGTCCCTCCTTTCGGAGGAGGCATAGCTGCCCCTCCTTCCACAGTTTCGGGAACCTCCCAGCCGTAAGGCACGCGCTGAAGAGGTCCCGAAATCTATCCTCCATTTGAGCGGCAGCTATGGCCACCACTCGTGCAGGGACGCCGTCTGGCCCAGGGGCCGTCTTCTTGGCGCGGAGGCTGAGTACTCCCGCGTAAAACTCCTCTGCCGTCACCGGGGGCACCTCCTCCTCCGGCGGTGAAGCCGCCTCCTGCGGGGGGTCCATCGTTGGTGGGGTGAAGTCGGTCCTGCGCGGAAACAGGGACCGGACCACCCCATCCAGCAACGCTGGCTCGAGGGTCTCTGTCAGAGGGGGACCATGGGGCCGCAGTTGATTCCGCGCCGCCCTGTATGGTCGCCCATACGGGTCTCTGTCGAGACCCTCCAGCATCTCGGCCCTCGCCGAGTCCTTGGCAGCGCCCATAGCCGACTTGAGGACCGTCTGAGCCTCTCTGTAAGAAGCGTAGAGGCGGTCCTCGTCTGCTTGACTACGGACGCTGCGCCGTCGGCTCCGCGTGTAGGCCCTTCTGGCCGCCAAGCAGGTGGCCCGGAGCTCCGCCAGTTCCTCCGACCACCAATAGACGGCGCGACGGGGAGGCGGGCGACGGGACCGAGGCATGCTGGAGTTGCACACCTCGGTCAAGGATCTCCTGAGGCGGACCGCTGCGGCGTCAACGTCCGGGACTTCCTCGACAGGGGGGGGAGACAGCCAGTCCTGGAGGAAGGCCGCCTCCTTGGCTGCCTCCCGGTCCAGGCGAGTCAGAGCCCACCGTGGGAAGGGAGACCTGCTAGAGCGGGCCATCTCCCCCCGGGGGCCCTGGGTGGAGATGTCGAACCGCACATATCGGTGGTCCGACAGGGTCTCCACCGTCTCCACTCGCCAGTTAACAATGCGTGCGGCCAGCACGGGGGTGGCAAACGAGACGTCGACCACCGACCCTCCCTGTTGCCGCACACACGTGTGGACCGCCCCCCTGTTGAGGAGGGACACACCGCACGACGCCGCCCAGAACTCGACGGCGCGTCCCCGGACGTTGCACGAGGCAGCCGGGTTGCCCCAGGCCGCCGACTTGGCGTTCAGGTCGCCCAACACCACGACCTGGCGCGGCGCCGCCCTCCCTACGACAGCAGTGAGGACTTCAAGGAAATCCTCAAAGTCTGAGAGAGGGCGGTTTGGGGAGAAATAGACCCCTACCAGGGCCACACCTCCCCACGCGGTGGCCACGTATCCCGGTCCTCTCTCTAAAAGCGAGAGGGGAGGGGAGTCTGTGGAAGACCGCGTCACTATTGCCACCAGGCCGTCCCGATCGCCCAGCCAATTGCCAGGGACCGAGTAGGGCTCGGCGACCACCGCCAAGTCCACCAACCACTCAGCCATGGTCTGCATCAGCAGGTCTTGGGCTGTTCTGCAGTGGTTGGTGTTCGCCTGGAGGATGCGATGATCGACCCTATCCATCAATCGACATCGCACCCTCCTCCTCCGCCGTTACCGCCGTTCCTGCCTCGGGAACGACGGTGCTAGCAGCAGGCGCGATCGGCGCCTGCGCTTTGCCCCTCTTGGGGGGAGGATTGCACATCCTCCCCCTCGTCACGTGGCCTGCCGGGCAGCCACTGGCGGCACACACTGCGCAGTGCGGCGTGGCGGCCGTGCAGGAGGCGGCTTTGTGGCCCTCCTTGCCACAGCGGTAGCAGGTCAGGGACCTGTCGACCGCTGATGGGCACAGGGCTCGGGTATGCCCTATGCCGCAGCACCTGAAGCAGCGCAGGGGCTGGTCCTCAAGGGCTCGGACTGCACCCGAGCTGAATCCGACTAAGAGCCGTCCTTTTTCAAGGACGGCTTTGGCCGCGGCGACTGGGCACTCGAGACGGATAGTGCCCATGCCACCGCGGCCGGGCCTGATGTCCCGGCCCTGCACCGCTGCGACGCTGCAGCCCCCTATTGCTGCGACCGCCGCCACCACCTCCTCCTTAGTGACGGAGTCATCAAGGTCGGCCACCTCGATGGCCGCCGACTTGACGGGTCGGGCCACCTTGGCTGCGTCCGCGATGACCTCCTGCAGCTTGGCTGCGAAGAGGTCAGCGTTGGCACTGCCCTCCGCCCCAGGGAACTCGAAGATTCGAGCCCCGGTTTGGGTCCTCCGGCAGGAGACTTTGCCGATCCCCAGTTGAGTGGGATCGGCGTTAGCACGCGCCCGCACCAATATGGACGCGTACGTCTCCCCTCGTTCCGCGGCCTCCGCGGTGAGCGTCACAACGACGGCCGCGGTCTTTGGGGGTACCAATTTCCCCTTCCTCTTCCCCCTGCCGGTCGCCTGCGACTGGCTGGGAGGCGTCGTGGCGGGGGCGGCAGGGACGGTCGTCGCCGCCTTTCTGCCCCTGCCCCTCCTCCTTCCCCTCCCAGTCGTCTGCGACTGGTTGGGAGTCGTGGTGGCCGTGGTGGCTGCGACAGCAGGGGCGGCTGTCGCCGTCTTTTTTCCCTTGCCCTTCCCCTTCCTGACCACTTCGGTCCAGCCCTGCTGGTTGGACGGGGTAGAGGAAGGGAGAAGGGCGTCCTCCCCTTGCGAGGACGGACCCGGCTCGGCTCGCCTCTCGTCAGCGGCAAGCGGCGGTCGAAGGCGCTTTTCCGGCAAGAGCCGGTCCTCGATACCTGCAAGACAGGCTCGTGTGAAGGCCCGCTCCTCCATTACAACCTTGCGGAGAATATCCTCAAGGTTGGTGGAGGTAGGGGCCTCCGCCGCAGGTGTCGGTTCGGCCTGAATTGGCCGAGCCGTGACATCAGCCAGCTTCTGATGAAGCTGGCTGACCTCTGATTGCAGGCGATCGACCTTCGTCTGCAGCTGCCGCGTTTCTTCACTCGTCTTTCTCTTGACGAGCTCCTCTACGATGCCGCGCATGCTTGCGGCCCGGCACTTAAGGGCCTTCTGGAAGGTGCCCTTTAGATTGGAGGACTTGGAGGCGACCTCCGCAATCTCCTCTTCGTCCTCCTCCGCCATCTGCTGCAGCTCGGCCAAAGAATGGTCCGCGTACAGCACGCGGGACGCGCCGTAGCCAGACTTGGCTCGAACTGCACGCGCCCGCTGCTCCTTCGCAGCCACCCGCTCTTCCAGCTCTTGCTGGTGCTGCACACGCCGAGCCAGGTCAAGCTGGCGCTGGGCGTCCGCGAGACCCACCACGTGGGTATCCGCGGCTACTGTGGGCCTTTTGGCCTTTGACCGCCTGGCTGAGCCCGAGGAACCCTCAGACCCATCCTTCAGGAAGGCCCGCTTTCGCGACTGAGAGTCGCCTGCGTCCGAGACGCTAATAAGGGACTCGTCGTCGGAGTCCGACAACTCGCCCGCTCTTCCACGGAAGCTTGCCGCAGACGGCGCGCGGCTTGCCTCTGACGCCGAAGCGTCGGAGTGGCCCTGAAAAGGGCCTTTGGGTTGGCCCTGAGAAGGGCCTTTGGGTTGGCCCTGAGAAGGGCCTTTTGGTTGGCCCTGAGAAGGGCCTTTTGGTTCGCCCTTAGAAGGGCCTTTGAGGAAACGCCCGAGGGCGTCCCGCGAGGGTTTAGACATTCCGCAAGGTCGCAGCTCAAAACAAGGCAAGAATGAAATGATAGCTACGAAGCACAGAGCACTTTGGCCGATCCCAGTCTGCCACTCCGTTACGGTGACAGAACTGGGTCGTTTCCAGGGGACGCGACGTGGACGCAAGCTCTGTGGGGGGTCCCCCAACCTAACCTTTTTTTTTTTTTTTTTTTTTTTTTTTTTTTGTTTGCGCTGGGAAAAAATGCATTACGCATACCCTCCCATTGGGGGAATGGGAGGGGTATGTGGGACTCCCCGGGCCAAGGCCCGGTATACCCACTAAAACAACCCAGCGGCATTCCCGCATCGTCTGAGTGGAGGGGGACTGGGAGATCGGCGCAGCCTTTGCGTCCAGTCCCTCTCCGACGTTTGCCCGCCTACACGGCGGGCCCTGCACGCCCTCCCCGTGAGGAGGGAGGGCCGGGAATGACCGGCGGAGGTGGTGTAGAGTGCAATGCGGGTGGAGGCGCCCCCGCGCCTGTCGCCCGCCTATCACCACCATGAGGAGGGAGAAGACGGCGTCTTCTCCGACCTCTTCTCCGCCTTCGGAGCGGCGCTGCGAGAGGGTCGTCCTCCCGCGCGCGCTCCGCCGCCTCCTTTTGCGAGATGACGTCCTCGCAAAAGGAGGCGACCGCTGCCCAGGACCCCTCACTCTCCAGCATAGAGTTGCCACGCTGGGAAGTGAGAGGTCCTGTCCGATCTCCGCAGTCAGACTACGGCGCGGCTCAGACCAAGCAGGGCACACTTCGAGCGTGTGCTGTGCCGTGTCCTCCGCCGCGCCGCAGTCGTGGCACGCCGGAGTCTCCTCCCTCCCGATCCGGTGCAGGTGCGTGCCGAAACAGCCGTGGCCTGACAGCACCTGCACCAGACGGAATGAGAGGAAACCGTGGGGCCGCTCGAGCCAGTCCCGCAGGACTGGGCCGAGCGCGTCCAGGGTTCGGCGGCCAAAGGTGGCGGAGGCGAGGTCCTGCGTCCAATGGACGATGATGGCGTCCCTCGCCTCCCGCCGCACGGCCTCCCGCTCTTCCGCGACGGGGCGCTCCCCGAGGGCTTTTCGCCGCGCCGTCCATTCGTACACTCTGGCGAGCACCCACGCCTCCAGCTCCCAAGGAGGGGTGCCGGCCAGAGCGCACGCCGCCGAAAAGCCCACCGAGCGGTAGGCCCTCGCCACCCGCAGTGCAATGGCCCTTTGGGGCCGGCGCATCGCCGTCGCATTCTCCCTCCTATGGAGGGAGTCTGCCCAGATGGGGGCCCCGTAAAGGGCCATGCTCCGCAAGATGCCGGCATATAGGCGCCGGCATCGCGCACTGGGCCCTCCCAGGTTCGGGAGGAGCCAGGAGAGGGCGTCCGCAGCCCTCAGCAGGCGCGTCGACAGCCCACTGAAATGCGGGCCGAAGCGCCACCTGCTGTCCAGCACTAGACCCAGATATTTCAGCTGGGTCTGGACGCCTACCCTGGCGCCCTCCACGACAATGTGGGCGTCAGGAGGGCAGCGCTGCCGGGGCCCGTGAAAGAACACGGCCTCGGTCTTGTTCAGCGCCACCCTCAATCCCAGGCTGCGTATCCTCCCCGCCACCAATGACCCGCCAGCCGATGCCAGACAGGCCGCCTCCCCGAAGTTCCTCCCCCGGGCAGTGAGGAGAGTGTCATCCGCGTAACAGATGACACTCGTGCCCTGGAGGAGGGCTCCCCGCAGCAGCCAGTCAAAGCCGATGTTCCACAGGGGGGGTCCTAAGACTGACCCCTGCGGAACACCAGACTCCGCGCCATATCGCCGCAACCTGGCCAATTTGTCGACAAGGAGGACCTCTCGGTCCTCCAAGTAGCTGGCCAGGAGGCTCCGCAACTATTGGGGCACTCCGTGATATCGGAGTGCCTCCAGTATGGTCGAGTGGGGCACGGAGTTGAATGCGTTGGCTATGTCGAATGACACCGCCAGCACTCCGTCCCCTGCCTCGACCGCCCCCTTCACCTGGCCCTTGAGTAGGGCCAGCGCGTCGATGGTCGAACGCCCCTGTCGAAAACCGAACTGGGCGTCCGACAGGTCCGGCCCTACCCTCGGCAGGTGGCCATTCAGCCGGGAGGCAATGATCCCCTCGAACAATTTACCGACCTCATCGAGCAGAACGATGGGCCGGTATGCCGAGGGGGAATCCGCCGGGCGTCCCTCTTTTCGGAGGAGGCATAGCCGCCCCTCCTTCCACAGTTTCGGAAACCTCCCAGCCGTAAGGCACGCGCTGAATAGTTCCCGAAATCTGTCCTCCATTTGAGCGGCGGCTATGGCCACCACCCGTGCGGGGACGCCGTCCGGCCCAGGGGCCGTCTTCTTAGCGCGGAGGCTTAGAACCCCCGCGTAGAATTCATCCACCGTCACCGGGGGTACCTCTTCCTCCGGCGATAAAGCCGCCTCCTGCGGGGGGTCCATCGTTGGTGGGGTGAAGTCGGTCCTGCGCGGAAACAGGGACCGGACCACCCCATCCAGCAACGCCGGCTCGAGGGTCTCCGTCAGTGGGGAACCATGGGGCCGCAGTTGGTTCCGCGCCGCCCTGTATGGTCTCCCATATGGATCCCTGTCGAGACCCTCCAGCATCTCGGCCCTCGCCGAGTCCTTGGCAGCGCCCATAGCCGACTTGAGGACCGTCTGAGCCTCTCTGTAAGAGGCGTAGAGGCGGTCCTCGTCTGCTTGGCTACGGACGCTGCGCCTTCGGCTCCGCGTGTAGGCCCTCCTAGCCGCCACGCAGGTGGCCCGGAGCCCCGCTAGTTCCTCCGACCACCAATAGACGGCGCGACGGGGAGGCGGGCGACGGGACCGAGGCATGCTGGAGTTGCACACCTCGGTCAGGGATCTCTTGAGCCGGACCGCTGCGGCGTCAACGTCCGGGACGTCCTCGACAGGGGGGGGCGACAGCCAGTCCTGGAGGAAGGCCGCCTCCTTGGCTGCCTCCCGGTCCAGGCGAGTGAGAGCCCACCGTGGGAAGGGAGACCTGCTAAAGCGGGCCATCTCCCCCCGGGGGCCCTGGGTGGAGATGTCGAACCGCACATATCGGTGGTCCGACAAGGTCTCCACCGTCTCCACCCGCCAGTTCACGATGCGTGCGGCCAGCACGGGGGTGGCAAACGAGACGTCCACCACCGACCCTCCCTGCCGCCGCACACACGTGTGGACCGCCCCCCTGTTGAGGAGGGACACACCGCACGACGCCGCCCAGAACTCGACGGCGCGTCCCCGGACGTTGCAGGAGGCAGCCGGGTTGCCCCATGCCACCGACTTGGCGTTCAGGTCGCCCAACACCACGACCTGGCGCGGCGCCGCCCTCCCTACGACAGCAGTGAGGATTTCGAGGAAATCCTCAAAGTCCGAGAGAGGGCGGTTTGGGGAGAAATAGACCCCTACCAGGGCCACACCTCCCCACGCGGTGGCCACGTATCCCGGTCCTCTCTCTAAAAGCGAGAGGGGAGGGGAGTCTGTGGAAGACCGCGTCACCATTGCCACCAGTCCGTCTCGATCGCCCAGCCAATTGCCAGGGATCGAGTAGGGCTCGGCGACCACCGCCAAAACCTAACCTAACCTTTTTTTTTTTTTTTTTTTTTTTTTTTTTTTTTTTTTTTTTTTTTTTGTTTGCGCTGGGAAAAAATGCATTACGCATACCCTCCCATTGGGGGAATGGGAGGGGTATGTGGGACTCCCCGGGCCAAGGCCCGGTATACCCACTAAAACAACCCAGCGGCATTCCCGCATCGTCTGAGTGGAGGGGGACTGGGAGATCGGCATAGCCTTTACGTCCAGTCCCTCTCCGACGTACGCCCGCCTACACGGCGGGCCCTACACGCCCTCCCCGTGAGGAGGGAGGGCCGGGAATGACCGGCGGAGGTGGTGTAGAGTGCAATGCGGGCGGAGGCGCCCCCGCGCCTGTCGCCCGCCTATCACCACCATGAGGAGGGAGAAGACGGCGTCTTCTCCGACCTCTTCTCCGCCTTCGGAGCGGCGCTGCGAGAGGGTCGTCCTCACGCGCGCGCTCCGCCGCCTCCTTTTGCGAGATGACGTCCTCGCAAAAGGAGGCGACCGCTGCCCAGGACCCCTCACTCTCCAGCATAGAGTTGACCACGCTGGGAAGTGAGAGGTCCTGTCCGATCTCCGCAGTCAGAATGCGGCGCGGCTCAGACCAGGCCGGGCACACTTCGAGCGTGTGCTGTGCCGTGTCCTCCGCCGCGCCGCAGTCGTGGCACGCCGGAGTCTCCTCCCTCCCGATCCGGTGCAGGTGCGTGCCGAAACAGCCGTGGCCTGACAGCACCTGCACCAGACGGAATGAGAGGAAACCGTGGGGCCGCTCGAGCCAGTCCCGCAGGACTGGGCCGAGCGCGTCCAGGGTTCGGCGGCCAAAAGTGGCGGAGGCGAGGTCCTGCGTCCAATGGACGATGATGGCGTCCCTCGCCTCCCGCCGCACGGCCTCCCGCTCTTCCGCGACGGGGCGCTCCCCGAGGGCTTTCCGCCGCGCCGTCCATTCGTACACTCTGGCGAGCACCCACGCCTCCAACTCCCAGGGAGGGGTGCCAGCCAGAGCGCACGCCGCCGAAAAGCCCACCGAGCGGTAGGCCCTCGCCACCCGCAGTGCAATGGCCCTTTGGGGCCGGCGCATCGCCGTCGCGTTCTCCCTCCTATGCAGGGAGTCTGCCCAGATGGGGGCCCCGTACAAGGCCATGCTTCGCAAGATGCCGGCATAAAGGCGCCGGCATCGCGCACTGGGCCCTCCCAGGTTCGGGAGGAGCCAGGAGAGGGCGTCCGCAGCCCTCAGCAGGCGCGTCGACAGCCCGCTGAAATGTGGGCCGAAGCGCCACCTGCTGTCCAACACCAGACCCAGATATTTTAATTGGGTCTGGACACCAACCCTGGCGCCCTCCACGAAAATGTGGGCGTCAGGAGGGCAGCGCTGCCGAGGCCCGTGAAAGAACACGGCCTCGGTCTTATTCAGCGCCACCCTCAATCCCAGGCTGCGTATCCTCCCCGCCACCAAGGAACCGCCAGCCGATGCCAGACAGGCCGCCTCCCCGAAGTTCCTCCCCCGGGCAGTGAGGAGAGTGTCATCCGCGTAGCAGATGACACTCGTGCCCTGGAGGAGGGCTCCCCGCAGCAGCCAGTCGAAGCCGATGTTCCACAGGGGGGGTCCTAAGACTGACCCCTGCGGAACACCAGACTCCGCGCTGTATCTGCGCAACCTGGCCATTTTGTCGACAAGGAGGACCTCTCGGTCCTCCAGGTAGCTGGCCAGAAGGCTCCGCAAGTATTGGGGCACTCCGTGATATCGGAGTGCCTCCAATATGGTCGAGTGGGGGACGGAGTTGAAGGCGTTGGCTATGTCGAATGACACCGCCAGCACTCCGTCCCCGGCCTCTACCGCCCCCTTCACCTGGCCCTTGAGTAGGGCCAGCGCGTCGATGGTCGAACGCCCCTGTCGGAAACCGAACTGGGCGTCCGACAGGTCCGGCCCTACCCTCCTTAGGTGTCTATTCAGCCGGGAGGCAATGATCCCCTCGAACAATTTACCGACCTCATCGAGCAGAACGATGGGCCGGTATGCCGAGGGGGAATCCGCCGGGCGTCCCTCCTTTCGGAGGAGACATAGCTGCCCCTCCTTCCACAGTTTCGGGAACCTCCCAGCCGTAAGGCATGCGCTGAAGAGGTCCCGAAAACTGTCCTCCATTTGAGCGGCAGCTATGGCCACCACTCGTGCCGGGACGCCGTCCGGCCCAGGGGCCGTCTTCTTGGCGCGGAGGCTGAGAACCCCCGCGTAAAACTCATCCGCCGTCACCGGGGGTACCTCCTCCTCCGGCGGTGAAGCCGCCCCCTGCGGGGGGTCCATCGTTGGTGGGGTGAAGTCGGTCCTGCGCGGAAACAGGAACCGGACCACCCCATCCAGCAACGCCGGCGCGAGGGTCTCCGTCAGTGGGGGACCATGGGGCCGCAGTTGGTTCCGCGCCGCCCTGTATGGTCTCCCATATGGATCCCTGTCGAGACCCTCCAGCATCTCGGCCCTCGCCGAGTCCTTGGCAGCGCCCATAGCCGACTTGAGGACCGTCTGAGCCTCTCTGTAAGAGGCGTAAAGGCGGTCCTCGTCTGCTTGGCTACGGACGCTGCGCCGTCGGCTCCGTGTGTAGGCCCTCCTGGCCACCACGCAGGTGGCCCGGAGCCCCGCCAGTTCCTCCGACCACCAATAGACGGCGCGACGGGGAGGCGGGCGACGGGACCGAGGCATGCTGGAGTTGCAGACCTCGGTCAGGGATCGCCTTAGCCGGACCGCTGCGGCGTCAACGTCCGGGACGTCCTCGACAAGGGGGGGTGACAGCCAGTCCTGGAGGAAGGCCGCCTCCTTGGCTGCCTCCCGGTCCAGGCGAGTTAGAGCCCACCGTGGGAAGGGAGACCTGCCAGAGCGAGCCATCTCCCCCCGGGGGCCCTGGGTGGAGATGTCGAACCGCACATATCGGTGGTCCGACAGGGTCTCCACCGTCTCCACCCGCCAGTTCACGATGCGTGCGGCCAGCACGGGGGTGGCAAACGAGACGTCCACCACCGACCCTCCCTGTTGCCGCACACATGTGTGGACCGCCCCCCTGTTGAGGAGGGACACACCGCAACCTAACCTAACCTAACCCCGCTCGACCGACGACAATACCCTTCTCCTCCCATTTGACTGCCATTGTCCGAAATACTTCTTCCAGGGTACTGGTGAACAACTTCGGGGACAGCGGGTCGCCCTGTTTGACTCCCTTAAGAATTTCAAACTTAGGACCTAATCTCTCTAGTTTGATGGCAGCTGTGCTATGGGTGTATATTTTTCGCAGTAGTTGTATATAGGTTGGTTCTATGTGTTGTTTTGTAAGGGCATTGAATATCACAGAATGTGTGATGCTGTCAAAGGCTTTAGAATAATCCACAAATGCGACATGCAAAGGAATTTTAAATTCTTGATATTTTTCGACTATTTGGTTGATGGTGTGTAAATGATCACTGGTAGAAAGTCCTCTACGGAAACCCGCTTGTTCTGGGGGTTGCTTTTCATCTAGTTGGCCAGCTATGCGTTTTTCAATGATTTTAATAAAGGTTTTGTAAATGTGGGAAATAAGGAACACGCCGGCAACGTATATGCATCGGAGATACCTCGTCTTCGTGGTGTTGTACTTCTGCCGGGGTACCATGGGGTGGCGTTTTATCCCCTTTACTTTTCGCAATTTTTATACACGCAATTTCCAATGAACTAACTTCTTCCTATCATCTTTATGCAGACGATCTACAAATTTATTCGCGAGCTCCTCTTGGGAATCTGCCCGAGGCCATCGTCACCATTAATCGAGATCTGGCTCGCATTTGTCAATGTAGCATGCGATATGGACTCATGATCAATCCCAGAGACAAAGACGCAGGTTATCGTGGTGGGCAGTTCCAGGATGGTTTCAAGAATTGATTGGGAAACTCTTCCCCAAGTGGTTTTCGATAATACAGTAATTCCCTTCTCCGAGAAAGTTAAGAACTTGGGGATAATCTTTGACAGGAACTTCTCTTGGACTGCCGAACTACAAGAAGTTAACCGCAAGCTATTTGCATCTGCAGGATCTTTGAGGAGACTACGTAATTTTCTTCCGATTGCCACCAAGATGGCGCTTGCACAGTCACTTCTTCTTCCCATCCTTGATTATGCTGATGCCAGCTATCTTGACCTGACTCAAGAACAACTCGACAAACTTGAGCGGCTTCAAAATTTTTGTATAAGGTTCATATTCGGTTTACGTAAATATGACCATGTTTCCGAATTCCGTGTGAAGCTCAAGTGGTTGCCAATTCGCCTTCGCCGGAATGCTCATATTCTTTCCCTTTTATACAATGTGCTCTTTTCCCCTTCTACTCCTCTTTATCTCAAGAGACGTTTTCAGTTTCTCTGTGATTCCCACACAAAATTCCTGAGGTCATCAGATAATCTGCGACTTAAAATGCCAATGCATTCCACAACTTTTGTTGATAAATCCTTCACTGTCCAGGCTGCTCGTTTGTGGAATGCATTGCCGGTTCCAGTAAGACGCGCTCAATCGTTGCCTGTGTTCAAAAGGCTCGTGAAGGAACATTACCTGTCGCTGTGATATCGATGTTCGTCATTTATGTATTGCCAAAATATTTAGTATAGAATATGTATTTATCTGTGTATATATTATATTTAAAGTAATGTCGCACCGATGACAGCCCCATTTGTTGTCCAGACAATTACTGTCCATTCCAGGTTGCCTGGAAGAGATCGCGGAATGCGATAAGGCCGCCCATTGTACATGTGTTTTAGTAAGTACCTAATGTTCATTTTATGTTATTACCGGTGTACAATAAAGTATATAATAATAATAATAATAAGTGGTTGTGTGCAGCGCATGAGATGGACGCAGTCCGTGAACGAAAACGTCATGCGCGCATATTACGGGTCTACAGAGGGGGGAACTAACCTCACTGCGTACCGTGTCAGGATGCTGTCTCTGTTTCAGGACCTGGAACCGACTGTCAACGTCTCGGCCCAACGATTGTCGGATCAAGTGCGAGTCATCCAACGTAGTCACAAGTTGGACGATGCCGCGCTTGATAGGCTGCGCTCAGAGGTACTGAACAACCTTATCATCTCGACCCCGACACAGACCGCGGTACAGGCGCCAGCCAGTGGCGTAATCACACCGCGGCCCAATAATGATAGTGATGGGGTAGATGATAGGGTTGTCACGGTAAGAAGCCAGTGCAACGATCGACTGAGGAGCGCGCTGGAGGATGCGCTTCGCGAGTATAGATAAACTCCAACCGAACTTAGGCCCCGATTACCACGGTTACCTATGCACAAAAAGAATAGGGCGCTGGTGTGTGCCTTGGACTCGCTGCTTCAGAATATCTTCGAAAGCAGCGAGAACCTCGTTGATACGCACTCAATCCTGTATTGCGGGGCTGTCGCGGCATGTCGTATAGCAAAAGTCAAGTTTCCAAATTGTGACGAGGCTATACGACCAAAACCTGCTGTACCAGCCTGGCAGTGCAGGATCGAGCGGCGTATCGATGAGGCTAGGGCACTCATCGGTAAACTATACTGCTTCAGGGAGGGCAATACCCGGCCACGTGTGATGCGCTTTGTGAGGCGGGCGTTTTCGGGGACTGGAATCAGCCCTCGAGAATACACCTCCCGTGTCACAGAGCGCATCGACTTCCTGAAGCAGAAAGTTTGTGCATGGGCAAACCGTATTCGGCGGTATAAGCGGCGGGTTGACCGATACTCGCAGAATCGTATGTTCCAGAGCGATGAGAGGTGGGTGTATAGAGCTTGGGAGCGACCTGAACAAAGTGTGACAGACGTGTGCCGCCCGGATGATCTCGCCACGAGTACATTCTGGCGAAATATCTGGTCGGTGCCCGTCTGTCATGCCGAGGGTGGTTGGATGCGCGATGTCGAGCGCGTGTGTGAAGCTATACCACCAATGGAAGTAATCAACATCACCCCATTGGATGTAGCCAAAGCAGTCCGTCCGTTACCGAACTGGAAATCTCCAGGACCGGACGGACTGCATAACTTCTGGCTAAAATGGTATAGCAGCTCACATGCGCTCCTGGCATCTCAATTCCAATCATCCTTAGAGTCTGGGTCGCTACCACAGTTTCTAACAACTGGCGTTACCCACCTGCTCCATAAGACAGGTAGTCCCGCGGAACCCAAGAATTATAGACCGATTACTTGTTTGTCGACGGTCTATAAACTTCTTACATCCATTCTGAGAGTGAAAATTAATGATCACATTGAGAATAACTCAATTATGTCCGCTTCTAAGAATGGATGTAGGAAAGGGTCCCGCGGCACTAAGGAGCAACTCCTCATAGACATGGCCATAAGCCAACAGGTTCGTCGATCCCGTAAGGATCTGTCGACATGTTGGATAGATTACAAGAAGGCCCATGACTCTGTGCCACATACATGGCTCATGAGGGTGCTGGAGTTGTACAAAATAGATGCAACTCTACGCACCTTTCTTGAGTCATGTATGAGGCATTGGAAAACGGTCCTTCGCTATCCAGGATGTCGACCGATTCAAGGGAACGATGAGCCTGTATGGATTAAACGGGGAATATTTCAGGGCGACAGTTTGAGTCCACTTTGGTTCTGCTTAGCTCTGAAGCCTCTTAGCACACTGCTGGGGGATTCAGGTCTAGGCTATCGGTTGAGAAGAGGTGGTCAAACCATATCTCACCTTCTTTACATGGATGACTTGAAACTCTTTGCCCCCAACAATTTGCGACTGATGGAGCTACTGAAGGTAACTGAAACTTTCAGTAGCGCCATCAGGATGGAATTTGGTGTGGACAAATGTGCAGTCATGCATGTAAAGAAAGGGGAGATTATGGAATCTGAGGGAATTCAACTCTCGGATTCCATACAGGTTAGATCCCTCAGCTCGACCGAAACCTATAAGTATTTGGGTATGTCGGAAGCGTTGGGCATTAACGGTACTGACATGAAACAATCGCTGAAGGAGCGCTTCTTTGGCCGCCTAAAAAAGGTTTTGAACAGCCTTTTGTCGGGCGGAAATAAGGTGCGCGCCTTCAACGGTTGGGTCATGCCGGTATTAGTGTACTCTTTCGGCATACTCAAATGGACTCAAACTGAACTCGACGCCCTGGATAGGAGGGTCCGTACACTGCTGACTGCAAACCGGATGCATCACCCACGATCGTCGGTGATGAGACTGTACATCCCGCGGAAGTGTGGAGGTCGAGGCTTTTTAAATGCTAAGACTCTGCACAACCGCGAGATGTGCAGTCTCAGAGAATATTTTCTCAAAGTCGATGTGGGTATGCACCGAGATGTGGTCGCAGTGGACAAGGGACTCACCCCGTTGTCCATGGCTAAAGAGAACTGGCGCAAGCCTGTGATACTTACTACAGATGACCGCAAGGAGGTATGGAAAGGCAAGGAGCTTCATGGGCGCTTCTATCGGGCTCTCTATGGGTCCGATGTAGATTTCTCAGCGTCCGTGGCCTGGCTACGTTTCGGTGATCTCTTCGGAGAAACTGAAGGTTTTGTTTGTGCAATTATGGACGAAGTTATCTTGACGAACAACTACCGGAGGCATATTATGAAGGACGGGACGGTTGACGTGTGTCGGGCATGTCACCGTCCGGGTGAGTCCATCAGACATATTATCTCTGGTTGTTCTCGTCTGGCTAACGGCGAGTACTTGCACAGGCATAACCAAGTGGCCAGGATTATTCACCAGCAACTTGCTTTGAAATATCAACTTGTTGATTCTGAGGTACCGTATTACATATATGTGCCCGACCCAGTTCTCGAAAATGACCATGTCACGTTGTACTGGGATCGGTCTATCATCACTGATAGGACTATCGTCGCTAATAAGCCCGATATAGTGGTGATAGACCGATTAGCGCGCCGCACAATGATAATCGATGTTACCATCCCACATGACGAGAACCTCGTCAAAGCTGAGAAAGAAAAACAAATCAAGTATCTTGACTTAGCGCACGAGGTTGTTGACATGTGGAATGTGGACTCGGCTGTCATTGTGCCGATGGTCGTTACGGCCAACGGCCTGATGGCCAAAAGCTTCGACGACCATCTGTCGAAGTTGGCGTTGCGCAGTTGGATAAAGGGCCTGATACAGAAGGCAGTACTCCTCGATACGGCTCGTATTGTGAGGAGGTTCCTTTCTCTGAAGCCCTAACCACCGGTAGCTTGGACCTCGCTCCCGACACCGGTGGACTACTATTTTTTATATTTTTAAATGTTTTTTTTATTGTTTTTATAGAAATATTTAAAAATGTAAAATATATGTGAATGAATGAATAAAGAGAATAATAATAAAATGCAAATACCAAAGAAGAAAAAAAAACAAACAGATGTGTAACACAAACAGTGGTTGAACAATGAAATATACCGACGATCGATAAAAATGTTGACAAGAGCCGCAGCTCGACGAGCACGCCCACCACCTCCGGCCTCGTCGCTCAGCTCCGCCTCGCCGCCGCTGGAACCCAGCCCCACCGTGAGTGCTGTGACACCGGCCGTGGCAGTCGCGTCGAGCTCGAGCGACGAGTAGTTCTCGCCGCCCACGACGCCACCACCTGCACGTCGACGGAGAGTACGCCGGCCGCCGGACGGCTTAGGACCTCGAGGCCCACCGGCCTCTGATAGGGTCCCAGCTCCCGGCGGAAGTGTGCAGCGCATGCGATGAACACAATCCATCAACGAAAACGTCATGCGCGCATACTATGGGGCTACAGAGGGGGGAAACAACCTGACTGCGCACCGTGGTCGGATGCTCTCTCTGTTTCAGGTACTTGAACCAGCGGTCAACGTTTCGGCGCAACGACTATCGGATCAGGTGCGCGTCATCCAGCGTAACCGTATGTTGGATGACAGTGTGCTTGATCGCCTCCGAACTGAAATGTGTGGCCATGTCATTACTCCTCCGTCGCAGACTGTGGCACCACCACAGTCAGCCCAAATACCCAGCAACGCTGACGAGGATAGTAATGACAGGGTTACAAACGTAAGTACCCAGTGCAATGACGAATTGAGGAGTGCTTTGGAGTGTGCTATTCGAGAATATCGCTACACGCCACCTGAACTTAGACCACGCTTACCTCGTTTGCCCATGCATAACAAAAACAGGGCGCTGGTGGCAGCTCTGGATTCGCAGTTGTCAAATTATTTTGATGACTGCGAAGACCTCACTGATGCACACTCGATAATGTACTGCGCGGCTGTAGCGGCATGTCGTGTAGCTCACGTCAAAATAATCAAGGACAGAGTAACACGACCAAAACCAGCCGTACCGGCCTGGCAGTGCAGGATCGAGCGTCGTATAGGTGGGGCCAGCACGTCGATTCTGTAAAATTCACACAACAACTCGCATTTCAAGTCGTTATTCACTCTCACTTCGCATAAGGTTCAAAATGACCTTGATTTTGCATTCTGTAAGCATCACCTAGGCACTTGCGAAGTGAAGTGAGCTCCAAAGCGACCAACACTGTACTAGTGACTACCACACTCAACAAAATCTAAGTCGGGATTTATCGGTTTTTCATTTTACCAGTTTTTGACACAGATTTTTAGCTATTACGATGTTTAAATTAAAATTTCTTATTTTAAGGAATTTAAGGCAGCTAATAAGTAAAAAAAAAACAGAAAACTCTAAATTCGTGCCGTGAATATAATCTATGCTTACCTAACGAAAAGAAATGACTGACAGATAATATCATAAGTAATCTGTGGACAATATTTTCATTTATTGCCGTTGACGTTTAAAAGTTCGTTGCATTCACAGAGTACTTTTGGTTGCATTGTTTTGTTTACGTTCTGTTTGTTTTTTGATCGATCAGTGCCGGTAATAATAGTGAAATAATCATGAAGTAAGTTTATATTTCTGGTTGTAAATTTAACCTTTCTTTTAACATTTGTCTTTCTTGTATATTTTGAGGAAACCTTATATATTTTTTTACTATTGCTGGATTATTAAGAGCTTCCACTACTTCATTTATGCAACGAGATACTGATGGTTGCGATAAATATGTTCTTATATTTTCTTTAATTATTTTCTGATAACTGCCATTAGCCAAGAATGACAAGGTGCATAATAACTGTGAAACAATAAAACAATTAAATACCTACTTAATCTAGATCTAGTCAAAATAAAATAGGGACCAATTTGGTTATTTTCATGCTTAATAGAATACGAATATTATAACTATACAGGGTCCTTGGACTAACATGAAAACATAAAGCTAGCAGAGGAACCACATATAGGGAATACTTCGTATTATAAAGTGTTTTTCTTATTATGGTGTGCTTGGTTACAAATCTTTCAGCTATAAACTGAGTTAATACTTACAAAACTAACTTTATACTTAGTAAAATGAAGCTCTTACTTTTATACGAGCTGAAAGTCCTTTGCCACGACGTTTTGTGGGCTTTATCAGAGGCAGTAACTCATATTCCAGTTGGTCAATTAGCTCCTTTGACAATCTATAGACGCTCACATAGTCGTCATCTCGGGTTAATAAAGATAAACTTCGAATTTTGGTAGATTGTCGACGCTTTTCTAGTTTATCCAAAGCATGAGCTTCTTCTAATAAAGATTTAAACAAAAACATTCTTGCCATCGTTATCGCATAAGTAGGTAGGCACTTATTCACTTTATAACTTTAAAAACTTTATTTAAACACTATTTAACCATGATTTATTCTATTTTCACTCGTAAAATAGATGCTTTTAATTTGACACTTTGAATCGCGTTCGAGTGCAAAGTGAACGTCGAAGTGACAGGGGAATTACCTTATAGAATGCCACTTTTTACGTCATCTCATACTTTATCTGTCAAAATCTCGAGGTAAATTTAGTTCAACTCGCAAACACGCTCGCAATAGTAGCGCTAGTGTAGATTCGAATTATCAACCGAGTTTTAGAATGCCAATCAAGAAACTCACAGCGGATTCAGATTCGAAGTTTAGAATGAAGTCTTACAGAATCACACTGCAGAGCGTTAATCGGCAAACCAAGACCTGCTTCAGGGAGGGCAACACTCGCCCTAGAGTGATGCGTTTTGTGAGACGGGCGTTTTCGGGGACTGATATCAGTCCCCAAGACTATATGTCCTGTGTCACAGAGCGCATCGACTTCCTGAAGCAGAAGGTGTATGCATGGGCAAACCGTATTCGTAGGTATAGGCGGCGAGTGGAGCGATACACCTTGAAACGCACATTCCGAAGTGATGAAAGGTGGGTATACAGGGCTTGGGAGCGACCGGAACAAGGTGTGACTGACACGCGCCTGCCAGAAGATGACGCCATGTTCACATTCTGGCGCAGCATCTGGTCGGTGCCTGTCAGTCACACCGAAGGAGATTGGATACGGGAGGTCGAACGAGCGTGCGATCCATTACCAGAAATGGGGGCAATTAACATCAGCCCCCAAGATATCGCTTGTGCAGTCTGCACAATTTTTGGATCAAATGGTTCAAAAGATCGCACGCTCGCTTGGCATCTCTATTCCAGTCTGCCTTAGAGTCCGGGTCGCTGCCTCAGTTCCTAACTACAGGAATAACCCACCTGCTCCATAAATCAGGTAGTACCGCGGAGCCTAAAAATTATAGACCAATTACGTGTTTACCAACGGTCTATAAAGTTCTTACGTCCATTTTGAGAGCAAAGATTAACGATCATATTGAAACTAATTCAATAATGTCTTTCTCTAAGAATGGATGTAGGAACGGGTCCCGCGGTACTAAGGAGCTACTCCTCATTGACATTGCTATTAGCCAACAGGTTCGTCGTTCCCGCAGGGATCTGTCGACATGTTGGATAGACTATAAGAAGGCCTATGACTCGGTGCCTCATACATGGCTCATGAGGGTGCTAGAATTGTATAAAATTGATGCAACGCTACGCACCTTCCTGACGTCATGTATGGGGCAATGGAGGACAGTCCTTCGCTATCCAGGATGTCGAAATATCCAGAGGAATAGCGAACCGGTAAGGATCGAGCGGGGTATATTTCAGGGCGATAGTTTGAGTCCGCTTTGGTTTTGCCTAGCCTTGAATCCTCTTAGCACACTGCTGGAGAATTCAGGACTAGGCTATCGGTTGAAGAGAGGTGGTCAGGTTATATCTCACCTCCTTTACATGGATGATCTGAAACTCTTTGCCCCCAGTAATCTGCAACTGATGGAGCTACTGAAGGTAACTGAAACTTTCAGTAGTGCCATCAGGATGGAGTTTGGTGTGGACAAATGTGCGGTCATGCATGTAAAGCGTGGAGAGATTATGGAATCCGTGAGAGAGGGATCTCAGGTTTATAGAATCCGAGAGTTGACATCAACTCTCGGATTCTATAAACCTGAGATCCCTCTCTCCAACTGAAACTTACAAGTATTTGGGTATGTCGGAAGCGTTAGGCATCAATGTTACTGACATGAAGCATTCGTTGAAGGAGCGCTTCTTTGGCCGCCTGAAGAAGGTGTTCAACAGCCTTCTATCGGGCGGAAACAAGGTGCGCGCTTTCAACGGATGGGTCATGCCGGTATTGATGTACTCTTTCGGCGTACTCAAATGGACTCAAACGGAACTTGACGCCCTGGATAGGCGGGTCCGTACACTGCTGACTGCACATCGAATGCATCACCCACGGTCGTCGGTAATGAGACTGTATATCCCGCGAAAGTGTGGAGGTCGAGGCTTTTTAAACGCTAAGACTCTCCACAATCGCGAGATATGCAGTCTCAGGGAATATTTCCTAGCTGTCGACGTGGGTATGCATCGAGATGCAGTGGCGGTGGACAAGAGACTCACCCCGCTCTCCTAGGCAAATGAGAACTGGCGCAAACCTGCGGTGCTGGACACTAACGATCGCAGGGCGGTATGGCAGAGCAAGGAACTTCACGGACGCTTTTTCCGGGCCCTACATGGGCCCGACGTAGATCAGTTAAAGTCAAAGTCAAAGTCAAAGCATTTATTTCAATGAAACCATTTACAGGCACTTTTGAATTGTCAAGGTCGGTCAGTCAAAGAGGTGAAGCTATTTGCACGTTCCAAAGCGTAGATCTCTATGGAGAAGAACGTACAAGAAACTCCATGGACACTCTTTTAAATCAATTAAATATTACAAAGTTGTGGTTACATTGTTCTTGTTGAAATTATTCATAGACATGTGAGAACGATGTAAAAAGACGTGCACGACAAAAGCCAAAAAGGAACAATTTAAAATACTAACAAATTAAAACAAACCGTGGCAGTTGAGAGATGACCAGTCCTAGCTGACGGAGCCAAATGATGAATGAAACACAAACTGCACCATCAGAGAGACTTGAGTGAGCATGACACTCCCAACAGCCAGGGCACATTAAAGTCTTACCCAAAAATTATAGTTTGACTTGAAGGTACACAGTACTCACACATGTGCCGTTAATGCATGAAATTATACAATGCAAAATTAGTTCGAGTCTATACAATGAAAAATCCATGTTCTTTCAATATTCAGCGGGTCTCACAACTGCTAAAAATAAAAAATAAAAATAATTAAATAACTAATTTGTGCGCCCTAGTGGCTGTGGAGCAGGACCAGCATTGAGCCAAGCATTTTTATCATCAATGTAATCCCCCAACTTATAATATGCTTGCCTGCATAGTGTGCGCTTAACACAAGATTTAAATTTTGTTTCATTTAATTCTAATATCTGGGGAGGTATTTTATTGTAACATTTTAAACAGTACCCCATGAAAGATGTGGCTACTTTAGCAAGTCTGAAGCCTGGTTGAACTACTTGATTCCTATTTCTAGTGACATAGTTATGCCTGTCGCCTCGTTTATTAAAAAGATGAACATTCTTTCTAACGTACATAATGTTTTCATAGATGTATTGACAAGGTACCGTCATGATGTTAATATTCTTGAACAGTTGCCTTAGAGAATCGCGCCGGCGGAGATTGTATATGGCCCTTATGGCTCTTTTTTGCAGAATAAAAATTGACTCGATATCTGCAGCCCGTCCCCATAGTAAGATACCGTAAGACATTATACTATGAAAGTAACTAAAATAGACTAGTCTCGCGGTATCAACATCCGTAAGTTGGCGGATTTTCCTAACAGCATACGCTGCAGAGCTTAGCCGTCCTGCAAGAGATGCTAAATGAGGACCCCATTGTAGCCTTGCGTCAAGCGTAATCCCCAGGAAGACCGTTCTATCGACGAATTCCAGTTTTTCCCTGTTCAATACTATGTCACAATCACTACTTTTGACATTTGCTAAGGCAAATCTTATGCACTTCGTTTTTTTCCCATTTAAAACCAAATTATTAGCAGTAAACCAATTATGGACCTGCATAAGGGCGTTATTTACGTCGTCAAGATTATTACTGCGTCTATTAATTTTAAAAATCAAAGAAGTATCGTCGGCAAACAAGAGCATGTTTAGTTTGTTTAGCAATAAATGGGGTAGATCATTAATATAAACTAAAAATAAGAAAGGACCCAAAATTGAGCCCTGGGGCACGCCCATTCTTACGTTTAATCCCGAGGAATTGACACCGTTTATTTGAACCAATTGCTGTCTATCGCTTAAATAAGATTTGACTAATTTTAACGCTATTTTGCCTAGTCCGTAATGCTCGAGCTTCAGCAGCAATGTTTCGTGATTAACGCAATCAAACGCTTTAGAAAGGTCGCAGAAGATGCCTATGGCATCCTGCGCCTCCCACGCATTGAAGATATGTTTTAGTAAAGTTACACCAGCGTCAGTTGTACACACAGCTCCAGAAAATCCTCACCCCCAGATATGTATAAAAAGCGCCATCACATATGATGATATTCTACGCGGTTTACGTGCGCGCCATCTCTGTTTAAACAGTAAAGTTCATGCAAGCGACCACTACGTAATATCCATCGCATTCTACTTATTGATCATCCAAACACGTTTTCCACAAACATTATATTTTTACAAAATTCTAAAAACTCACAACACAACAGAATTTTAAATTTTAGTAAAAACTTAACCTTTCGTAGTGAGGATCGAACCTGAATCCATTCGCTCAAGAGGTAGGCCATTAAACCGCTTCGCCAATCTGTTGCTTGAAATAGTCGTGAAATTTATCGATATGTTTATGAGTCATTCATCATTCATGTCGGCCGTGTCGTTGAATTATAAAAAAGGTTATGAAGAAGATTGAGGGTAAGCTTATTATTTTGTTATGAGGGTAAGCTTATTATTTTGTTAAGTAAAACATGACATCGCATCATAGCATACTCGTCTGCTTGTGTTGTTGAATAACCATTTAAAATAAAATCATGCCTCGATTGAGTAACTTTTTAAAAGTGAAAATAATCGTCCTTTGGGAACAAAATAAAAGTTTAAAGAGTATCGCTCGAGAATTAAATGTCGACGTAAGTGTAATCTAAAATAAAATCCGTTTATATTATCATTTCTTTTTTTCCATTAGAAATCTAACTTTAATTTACTTCCTTATAGAGAAACACAGTTCGTTTATGGGTGCGACGATATCAAGAAACTGGTGAAGTGAAGTGTAACCGCCAAGGGCCACGTCCGATTGCTTACACAAATCAATCCAACCGTCATCGTGATATAGTTAGTAGCCATACGACGGATTCCTTCACAACCACCCGATCTAGTGCTACAAGACATGGAATTTCACTTACCACTGTCCGAAGACATTTACATGCAGCTGGAATCCATAATTATAAACCTGCCAAAAAAATTGAATTAACCGAAGCTCATCGTCAAGCCAGGATAAGATTTGCAACCCAATATATGAATTTTGATTGGGAAAATGAGATAGTCATTTTTACTGATGAAAAGACGTTTAAGTCCGATAAAGATGGGCGTAAAATACTGTGGAGAAGACCAGGTGAACGCTACCATTTTCAAAATGTTTTACCTTTGAAGACTAGTGGCAGGTTAACGCTAGGTAAGCAATAGTTAATTTAATTAAATATTAACATTAACCTACTCACTTGATTAAAATTTAGATATTTATTTGCTAAATATTATGAGTCCGGTTTAGCAGCCCTTGCGTGTTATGTTAACTTGCTAGTGGTCATACCTAAACAAAAAATTAAAAAAGCTAAATATTATGACTCATTAGCGCTGTGACTATGATTATTACTAATTATAATAATATGTTATTATTAGTAATAATAATGATTATTTATTGCAAACTAAGTGCACAGAATTTTAAAGATAGAACCAATAGGTAGGTTCTAAGAAGTTGCCTGTTAACATTTAATAAATCAATCAATGATTTATTATTTATAATGATTATTAATAAGAATCATATTTTTTTTTATATATAGATTACCTAAGCTCTGCAAAACGAAACTGATAAAGAACCTACATGACGTGACAAGACAATGACATTGTCTTTATAGATAGGTTATTAAATATAATAAAAAAAAAAAAAAAAGGTTACAGTAATAAAACTTTTGTTTGTTTTCAGGATATTGGGGATGGATGTCTTCGACGGGTCCTGGAGAGCTTGTCGAAGTCGGCGCTCGGATGAATGGCGACCGTTACTTGGAGATCTTAAAAGACGTGATGATTCCAACAGTGCGCAACGTATACCCTGATGGACATATTTATTTTATACAAGATAATAGTTCGGTGCATCGGTCAAGAACGGTTATGGAGTGGTTTTCTACTCAAAGAGACATCACTTTGATTGATTGGCCCTCTAAAAGCCCTGACTTAAACCCGATAGAAAATTTGTGGGGTCAAATGATGCTTAATTGGGACTCAAGTGAAGTCAGATCTAGACGAAATTTAGATGAAGAGGTTATGAGAACTTGGGAATTAATGCGATTAAGTGACATTTGTTTTAATATGGTAAATGGAATGAGATCAAGATTAGAAGAAGTTATAGAACGTGAAGGTTATCCAATCCGTTATTAGTATAGGTTTGACCCCACAAGTTAAAGTTAAGTTTTTATTGTTAGGTTTGTTTTTGTAAACAGTTTTGAAAAATCTCGAGAGATGTAAATTGTTGTTCTGTTTGTTTCAAACGTGAGTAACATGTTGGTTCTCTTGTGAAATCTTCAAAACTATATTATCAGTTTTATTATTAAATAAATATTTGTTAATCTAAATTGGCTTAGTATATTAATTAATACCTTAAGAATTATTAATAATGCTACGTATAAAAGTGAATCTCCTCTATTCCAAATAACCGCCATAAAAACACCTACTTCCCCTCTCAACCCGCAACACCCCGCTATCACACTACAGTTACCACCAGGGCGGGAAGTCTCGACAAAGTTAACTTTCACATAACAACCGAATTCAGTCGTTAAGTCCTACGGCTGCCCGTACACAGTCAATCTTAAACGCGATTCACGATCAAAATCAATGACTGATCTGTGGATCGCGTTCAAATTTGACAGTGTACGGGCGGCTTTAGGAGTTATCGACCGTATTCATTCGGTAGGAGATCGGTAATTGTCGAGAATTCCGCCCAGTGTCACATTATCTACAGAAAACTAACTTCCTAGTTGTCACAGAGATGGCGCACATGTAGATATCGTAGTATAACATCCTAAGAGAGATGTCGCTTTTTACACTTATCTGAGGGGTGAAATTTCTCTGGAGCTGTATGTACAACGTCCTTTGGTGAAACCATACTGTTTATCATGCAAGATGTTATTCGTGTTAAAATGATTAAGCATCTGATTAAGCATAACCTTCTCAAATACCTTGCTGAATACTGGCAACACGGATACTGGTCTATAATTATTCGTGTCTTTACTGTCCCCGGATTTGAAAAGTGGTATCACTTTACTAAATTTCATTAAGTCTGGAAAGACTCCTTGATCCACACACAAATTAAATATTAGAGCTAAGTACGGCGCTATAGTCTCAATAATTGAGGTACAAACTTTGATAGACAACCCCCATAGATCCTCGGTCAATTTAATCTTGATTTCTTTGAAAGCTTTTATTACAGTTATGGGGTTTATATGCTTAAAATTAAATTCCGTCGGCAGGCTGAAACATTCGCCTGTAACAAATCAAAAGCCAGCAAAGGCGAGGAATTTAAGGCTTCAGTAGTTCTAATTGGAATACTGGTAAAAAAATTAACAAATTCTTGAGCAACTTTTTGATTATCGCTAATAAGACCATAAGAAGTCTCCAATGTGTAATCAGTATTAGGTCTTTTAGTCCTGTTTGTTTCATTATTTATAATTTTCCAAACCGTCTTTATTTTATTTTCTGCTGATTTAACCTTATTGCTTATATACAAAGCCTTAGCCACCTTACAAGTATTTTTATAAATTTTTGAGTAGGTAGCTACATACTTATTAAAAGTTTCAGTGTTAATATAAGGCTTAAGGCCATACAGCTCGTAAAGTCTTTCCCTACTTATTCTGAGTCCTTTAGTCGCCCAGTCACTAAATAAAAATTTATGGCATATAGTTTTAGTTTTCTTTTTAAACATATTGTTGAACTCTGTTTGGACTACAGAAAAAAAATCTTTATATAAAATATTACCGTTGTCTATTGTGAGATTTCGATCACTTAACTTGATGCTAAGAGTGCTATTAAATTTATTTAATTTACCTGCTGTTATTGGTCTGGAATGAATCTGCACTTGCGGTATTGGTATGTTGGACTCAAAAGTTACCATTAGCCCACTGTGATCAGAAGGAAGATAATTTACAATTGCCTTTTCTAAGTAGTTGCAGCAACAAAATACATTATCAATACAAGTAGCAGTTGTTGAAGTGGTGCGAGTTGGTTCTATAAACACATTTGACAAATTAAATGATTTAAAGAGATTCAATAAGCGACT
The DNA here is from genome assembly GCA_947386135.1 of Melanchra persicariae. Taxonomy (NCBI): domain Eukaryota; kingdom Metazoa; phylum Arthropoda; class Insecta; order Lepidoptera; family Noctuidae; genus Melanchra; species Melanchra persicariae. The sequence continues at coordinate 116,287 of OX376646.1, forward strand.
GCTATCTGAATTACTTTCTAAAATATTGATATTAAAATCACCACAAATAATCACAAGTTTATTACCAATAGTAAGTTTTGCCAAAACATCTTCCATTAAATTATTAGCGTCCGTAGCCTGGCTACGTTTTGGTGACCTCTTTGGGGAAACCGAAGGTTTTGTCTGTGCAATTATGGACGAAGTTGTCATGACGAAAAACTACCGGAGATTTATTGTGAAGGACGGCACGGTTGACATATGTCGGGCATGTCACCGTCCGGGAGAATTAATTCGCCACATTATCTCTGGTTGTTCTCGTCTTGCTAACGGAGAGTACTTGCATAGACACAACCTTGTAGCCAGGATTATCCATCAGCAACTTGCTCTGAAATACTGTCTTGTGGAATCGGAGGTGCCGTACTACAGGTATGTGCCCGACCCAGTTCTCGATAATGGCAGTGTCACATTGTACTGGGATCGGTCCATCATCACTGACAGGACTATTATTGCAAATAAGCCTGATATAGTGGTGGTGGACCGAATCGAGAGGCGTGCAATGATTGTACATATAACCGTTCCGCATGACGAGAACCTCGTGAAAGCCGAGAACGATAAACAAATAAAATATCTTGACTTGGCTCGCGAGGTTGTCGACATGTGGAATGTGAATTCGGCAATCATTGTACCGATAGTCGTCTCAGCCACTGGTTTAATAGCCAAGAGCCTCGACCAACACCTCAGGAGGCTCTCGTTAGGCAGCTGGATCAAGGGCTTGATTCAGAAAGCAGTACTTCTGGACACGGCTCGTATCGTTAGGAGGTTCCTCTCTTTGGAGCCCTGACTGCCGGTAGCTTGGACCCTGTTCCCGATACCGGTGGGCTACTATTTTTATATTTTTAAATGTTTTTTATTTATTTTTTGTAGGAATATTTAAAAATATAATTAATATGTACAGAAAATGAATAAAGAGAATAATAATAAGGCTAATTAGGTCTATAATTATTTATATCAGACTTATTACCTTTCTTGTGGAGAAGTATAATGTTGGCATGGCAAAAATTTGTTGGGAAGTTTCCGGTACGAAAGATGTCGTTGAACAACCTTGTTAGGTAGAAGAGTAATGATGGTTCACCCATTTTTAGGGCTTCGGTGCTTACGCCATCTTCACCACAGGATCGGTTATATTTTAAATTGCTGAGTGCATCACGAACCTCCACTTCAGATATGGGGGATACAGTATCGGAAAATGAATAGTTAGTCGCTGGTTGTGAATGAGGTGTTTCGGAATAAAGGGTTTTATAAAAGTTGTGCAAATTTATAGAATTTTGTCTCTATTAATATTTTGTTTAACATCTCTGCTGTCTTTTAGACATGTAAGCCAAAATAGACTCGACTAATATGACAAAAACTTCACAAGTGGACACTGGTATGCAGGCATCGGCTCAACGTTGCTTGTACCTATATAATTTAATATTACGACGTGTTTTGCTTCATTGTTTCGGTAATTAAGTACTCGATAAATACTTGTTTCATTGGAATACATGGTCACCCTATTTCAGTCGCCATCCGCCATAGTGCATTTTTACACATTAATCTTGAATCAACAAAAATATTGACACCATTGCACTGACAACCTATAACACATCAGGGATTTTACGAGTCTTCTAGGCTTCTTCGTTGTGGAGGAATCGATAATCCCAACATTTTGAGGTTATATGTTAAATTTTCATTTTACTATTTAAAGGGGCCGTCACAAAAAAAAATAAAACAATAAAAGTTTGTTTCAGTGTCGTCACTAAATCTTTATTGATTACCGGTTTCTCTGGGCTTCTTCCTTGTGGAGGAATCGATAATCGCAATGTTTTGAGGTTATATGTTAAATTTTCATTTTACTATTTAAACGGGCCGTCACAAAAAAAAATAAAACAATAAAAGTTTGTTTCAGTCTCGTCACTAAATCTTTATTCCTTAACGGTTTTTCTGGGCTTCTTCCTTGTGGAGGAATCGATAATCCCAATGTTTTGAGGTTATATGTTAAATTTTCATTTTACTATTTTTAAAGGGGCCGTCACAAAAAAAAATAAAGCAATAAAAATTCGTTTCAGTCTCGTCACTAAATCTTTATTCATTAACGGTTTCTCTCAGGTCCTCAGTTATGGAGATTACGTTGGCCGAACGTCCTGATGTTCCAGGAACTAAAATTAATTTTACTTTTAACCGGTGGCATTACGAGTAAAAGTAAAGCAGTGGTTGTTTGTCACCAAATCGTCACTAAATCTTTATTCAGTATCAGTTTCTCTAAGGTCCTCAGTTATGGAGATTCAGGTTGGCCGAACGTTCTGATATCAGGTCGTTCGGCCATAAACAAATGCTTCTAACTTTCGAACTGTTCCGTCACAAATTCTTTGGCTGGCATCTTTATGCGTCACATAATCGTCACTAAAAACTGGAGTAGCAGCCAGCTCCCTATCTCGACTGGCCGAACGTTCTGATATACATTTTAAAATGTATAACAGAACGTTCGGCCAGTCGAGATAGCCGAACGTTAAAAGTAAAATTAATTTTAGTTCCTGGAACATCAGGACGTTCGGCCAACGTAATCTCCATAACTGAGGACCTGAGAGAAACCGTTAATGAATAAAGATTTAGTGGCGAGACTGAAACTAATTTTTATTGCTTTATTTTTTTTTGTGACGGCCCCTTTAAAAATAGTAAAATGAAAATTTAACATATAACCTCAAAACATTGGGATTATCGATTCCTCCACAAGGAAGAAGCCCAGAAAAACCGTTAAGGAATAAAGATTTAGTGACGAGACTGAAACAAACTTTTATTGTTTTATTTTTTTTTGTGACGGCCCGTTTAAATAGTAAAATGAAAATTTAACATATAACCTCAAAACATTGCGATTATCGATTCCTCCACAAGGAAGAAGCCCAGAGAAACCGGTAATCAATAAAGATTTAGTGACGACACTGAAACAAACTTTTATTGTTTTATTTTTTTTTGTGACGGCCCCTTTAAATAGTAAAATGAAAATTTAACATATAACCTCAAAACATTGGAATTATCGATTCCTCCACAACGAAGAAGCCTAGGACTTATAAAATCCCTGATGTGTTCCTGAGGTTTTCAGTGCAATGGTGTCAATATTTTTGTTGATTCAAGATTAATCTATAAAAATGCACTATGGCGGATGGCGACTGAAATAGGGTGACCATGTATTCCAACGAAACAAGTATTTATCGTATTTACCTACTAAATGAAGCAAAACACGTCGAAGGAAGGTGACGATGTAGGTATTGCAAAAAAATAAATAGATAGTTACGCGGAAGGAGGCATATGAGAAGGAGTGCAGACAACTAATATTTTATATAATATGCATTAGAAATAACTTGTTATAAAAAAACATTACACACACCACCATGCGTTATGATAGTATAGTATAGTACCAAGGGATCTCTGCACCCGCGTGGAATGCTTTCCTTCCCCCGCACCTTTTGACGCGGCGCCTTGTTGTCTCTCGCCCGCCAGTCATGTCACTGGTGTGACGTCATCGAGGTCAGGTGCAGAGATCCTTTGGTACTATAATAGAACCAGACAGGACTATCAAAAATGGGTAGCTTAAGTTCTGGCTGACCTTACCGGAAAGTAAGCCGTAACGTTGTAGATTAGTATTTTTAAGACTTCATTTGGTGTAGTTATTGTATAATCTTACTGTGATTTATCTTTAGAACTGTAATTTAATTGTAAAATGTGTAATCTAGTTTATCAAACTAATAATAATATTGTCGGGCCACTGAAAGAAATCCGATTTGACATGTTTCAAGTCATTCACCTAGCAATAAACACAAGAAGCTGTCAAATCGATCTATCTTCTCTCGTTGTGAACCAATTTAACTGTAATTCTAAAAAAATACAAATTATTATGTACTTAACTAGCTACCGCATTTTTCCCTTATTAGCAAGTCACCAGATTCTCAACTCACCAGATTCGCATTTCACCAGACTCGCAACTCATCAGATTATGTACTGTCCAACACATAAATTATATGAACCGTCAAATTAAATATGTACTTACTACTATTTTAACCTCCTGACTACCTACTATGATTTCTATATTTAGTAGTAGCATTAATAAAGCTGCAGAGTTTGTTTATTTGAACACGCTAATCTCTGAACCTACCAGTCCGATTTGGAAAATTCTTTTTGTTTAAGATAGCTTTTTTCCTTTTGTTCATGATGAAGCTGGAGGCTTTATGGGAACGGGTAAAAAGGGGATATGCGCGTTCGAAGTCGCGGGCTGTTAATAACAGGTCTCGTCCTGGTGGAACCAATTGGTTCAGTAAACCGCGAATTGAATTAAACTTTCGGTAGGTAATATATATTTTTTTATCAAGAGTCGGAGGTTTTTTTTTATGGATTGGCAAACATCAAATGACTTCTTCCGCTCGGGGTGGAGCGCAAGGTCGTGTCAGACTCTTAATAACTAAAAACCATCCGCGCGCGTGGAACACAAAGCGGTGACCCGGGCCTGGACAGCGAGCCACTCAACGCTCGCCGTCCGCAGGCCCGCGTCTACGGTGGCCGGGAATCGCCCTGCGACTCCCGACGTCCGGGCCGTCTTCTTCTGTTTCGACGGCTAGGGCGTGAAGTTTGCTTCTCCATCACGCGGCCCGCTTCCTCCTTCACTAGCATTACTGCTTCGCAGAAGGAGGTGACGGCTTTCCATGCCTCTTCGACTAAGGATTGAACCAGGGTCGAAAGCGAGAGGTCGCCGCCGCCGATCGCCTCTAAGCCGATAACACCCGGACGTATTTTCAAGCTGAATCCGAAACAGGTAACTCCCGAAACAACCGTGTCCGGTGAGTACTTGCATCAGGTGGAAGGTATTAAGGACGCCGTGGCGCCTCTCTAGCTACTCCTCAAAGAGGGGACTCATCGCCACAATAGTGGCGTGCCCAGCACTGGTTTGCGATAGTCGCAGTCTCCATACGCGATGGTATCTTGCCAGAGCTCCGTCCACCGCGCTGCAATTTGCCGTGACAGCGGAGTTTTGCCCCAGTGCAGCGCCTCGACACGCCACGCGTAAAAGTGCGCGAGAGCTCTCGCGTCCTGGTCCCATGGTGGCATTCCGATAAGGAGGCTCACCGCCTCGCCGGAGATCGTGCGTATTTCCCCGGGCCAGCCAGGCCATGACCCTTTGGGTCGCGTTCAGGTATCGGAAGCCGCTTGAAGGTAGCCTCGGCCCGTTCCAGTCTGGGAGCCAAATGTTGGAAATGCTCGAAGTTCCATCGGCAGTCGAGAACTAGTCCCAGGTACCTGATCCTCGACCCGACGCCGATGTGAACCCCTCCTGATCTGGTTCCTCGAGACCCAATTTCGGATCCTCTCAAGGACTATCGCAATTCCGCGTGTCATTAGGTCGGCTGCCGCCTGGTACGACCTACCCTGCGCCAGGACCAGCGTATCGTCAGCGAGGAGCGGCCCCGGAACCGAACTCTGTGGAACACCGCACGACATCTCTCCCCGGTGACCGGGGTAGATGACAGCCCTATCCGTCAAATAGGCCTCGACCACGCGACGGAGGCCGGTCGGCATCAAACTCTTTTTCACAATTCATGAATGTATATTTAATAAAAATACATGCTTGGGGCAGTCATTTAGCCATCTTCTTTGCTATAAAACGTTTTTTTTTCAAAGCTCTGAGTTCTAATAGTTTAGAAGAAATTGCAATTCCAAAACGTGTTTTTACTTTTTTTTTGTGAATAAAGTATCTAGGTAGGTACTTTTCTGTGACTTTTTGTGACTTTGTGTTTCATTGTACATTTGGTGAGTTGCGAATCTGGTGAATTGAGAATCTGGTTAGTTGCGAATCTGGTGAGTTGAGAATCTGGTGACTTGCTCATAAGCGGCATTTTTTGGGATGATTGATTACAAATAAAGATTTTTTTCATTTGTGTACCTATTTATTTAAGTATTCTTGTGCTTAGTCAAATTTCCCAATATCCGATGTCAGTCACCTTTCCACTTTCGTTTGCTTTTAGCCAAAATAGACTCGACTAATATGACAAAAACTTCACAAGTGGACACTGGTATGCAGGCATCAGCTCAACGTTGCTTGTACCTATATAATTTAATATTACGACGTGTTTTGCTTCATTGTTTAGGTAATTAAGTACTCGATAAATACTTGTTTCATTGTAATATATGGTCACCCTATTTCAGTCGCCATCCGCCATAGTGCATTTTTATAGATTAATCTTGAATCAACAAAAATATTGACACCATTGCACTGAAAACCTATAACACATCAGGGATTTTACGAGTCTTCTAGGCTTCTTCGTTGTGGAGGAATCGATAATTCCAATGTTTTGAGGTTATATGTTAAATTTTTATTTTACTATTTAAAGGGGCCGTCACAAAAAAAAATAAAACAATAAAAGTTTGTTTCAGTCTCGTCACTAAATCTTTATTGATTAACGGTTTCTCTGGGCTTCTTCCTTGTGGAGGAATCGATAATCCCAATGTTTTGAGGTTATATGTTAAATTTTCATTTTACTATTTAAAGGGGCCGTCACAAAAAAAAAATAAAGCAATAAAAATTAGTTTCAGTCTCGTCACTAAATCTTTATTCATTAACGGTTTCTCTCAGGTCCTCAGTTATGGAGATTACGTTGGCCGAACGTCCTGATGTTCCAGGAACTAAAATTAATTTTACTTTTAACCGGTGGCATTACGATTAAAAGTAAAGCAGTGGTTGTTTGTCACCAAATCGTCACTAAATCTTGAATCAGTAACAGTTTCTCTAAGGTCCTCAGTTATGGAGATTCAGGTTGGCCGAACATTCTGATATCAGGTCGTTCGGCCATAAACAAATGCTTATAACTTTCGAACTGTTCCGTCACAAATTCTTTGGCTGGCATCTTTATGCGTCACATAATCGTCACTAAAAACTGGAGTAGCAGCCAGCTCCCTATCTCGACTGGCCGAACGTTCTGATATACATGATTTAAAGATACAATAGAGCGGCTATCAGAAGAAATGTCATCAAAAAACTGTGATCCCATGCCTCAGTGACGCCATCTGACTTTGAATAGCAAACATACGAATTAAATTTATAAATTCAGCTATCACTCGGTAGATGGCCAGTCAGTTATAGGGATGTCAACAGCCATTTAGGTACCTATTAGATATCGACTATCGATAATAAAAGCTGTCAATTTTTCTTCACATTGGAAAATATTGAAACTAATGCCAAAAAAAAAATGCAGCAGTTTCAGTGCGTATTATTTATAGGCAATTTTTTTCTTCATTTAAATTACCTACTATATCATTATAAATTACTAGCTTTTGCCCACGACTTCGTACGCGTAATCCCGTTGTTTACCCGTTCGCCCATCCGCATATAGCCTTTCTCATGACTGGCTATTATATAAAAAATATTTTTTTGACTAAAAGGTGTGATGAAGTTTTTAGGGGAGGACATTATTGCTAGCTTCAATTTACGTGGAAATAAAAGTGGGATAGGTTAGGTTAGGTTAGGCATATGGCAACAGATCTAACAATGTTTGCATAATCAACTCCAGACGGGGTGAACGGGGTGAACAGTTGCGCTGATTCTGAGACCACAGAATCAGCAGAAGAAATGACTGGGTAATTAATGAAAATCGTTGTGCTGAATTTTCCAAAACTAACCTATAAAAGAGGGTAGAGGTGATGTTTGTGGAGTATCTACTAAGTCCGCGCGGACGAAGTGCTATTATTATATTGTTAGGTTTATTTTTGCGATTTGTCGTAAACAAGTCGCCTGACAACCTGTAGGTATACAAGCGGTTGCGCCCGCGCGCTATGCCCTTACACGGGCGTGCGTTGCTATTCGTTTTCGAGTAGCCGCGCGCCCGACGAAGTTCCGCTCACTTGGAGCCTAGGAGCAACCAAATAACGGGCCCGTCGGGCCGAGGGGTGCCCCGCGGGCAGAGAGCTACGCTGCGGGGACGTAGCGACTGCAAACAAGGCTCTGCCCTTTTCTTTGCCGGATCTCGTTGAGTAAGGTTGTCTAAGTGGTGCTCGGCGCTGTTTGCAATAAGTTGTAATTATTCCTTGATTATTTTTGTGTGTATTATTGCGTGTGTTATTCTTTTGTATTATTGCGTGTGTTATTATTTCGTTTGGAAGTGATGATTATTTGTTCATTCGTTTTCAAAGTAATTAAATTGATGTAAATGATTTTCAGCTGTAAAGCTAGTGTTTTTTTTTAAATAGAATCCTCCTTCTGGTTCTAAAAATATTATTTTTAAATTTTATCGATAAAAAAAATCGATAAACAACATTAAGTACATCTCTTACAAAGCAAGGTTAAGCTATTCGTCAAAAGAGGGCGTATCTTACAAAATTAGCAAATGTTCTAGAACTTATTATGAAAATGATTGAATTTTAATTAATTACCGAGTAAATACAAAAAATACCAACGAAAATAAACCAAAATTAGGTCCAGTCGTTTTACCCTATCTGGATTTGCAATATCGTAATACGCAACTCGGCATGTTTTCTCAGTAAATTAATTTTCTTTTGGTGGATTGAGTGGACATAAATACGAGGTGTCATGCAGGGGTGTCACACTAGACTGAGCGACTTTTAACCACTAGGACATAAGTATCGGATTACGATTTTGTTCGCTATGTCCTGTCTATTGCTAGTATAAATTTAATGTCTTTGACTGAGTCCATCTCATGCGCTGCACACAACCACTGGTGGCGGGGACCCGGCTCGGGGCCGGTTGGCCCCTAGGTCCCAAGCCCCTCGGTGGCCGGCCTCTCCCCTGCCGACGCACAGGTGTTGGCGACGTCGGCGGAGAGAAATACTCGTCGCTCGAGCTCAACGCGACTGCAACCGCCGGTGACACTGGTAATCCAAAGTCCGGCGGCGGCGAGGCGGAGCTGAGCGACGGGTCCGGGGGTGGTGGGCGTGCACGTTGCGATGCTGCTCTCGTTATCATTGTTGTTTCATTTCATTCATTGTGGTCCTTTTTATCGTGGTATAAGTTCATAATTTTATTGGTGACATGTGTCATCTGTCCGGCATAAATTAAGTTCTGTTTTATTCATTTGTTCGCCTTATATGGTTCAGATGAGTCTGAATTTGTTACTTTATTTGTTTGTGGAGGCTTTGTTGGAGAATGTTTTCCAAAATGAGATAAAAAAAGACTGTTATTTTATATTATTATTATTTACATTTGTTTTCCTCGGCGAACCGGTAAGAATTGATAGCACGGGCCTTTTTTTTTTTTTTTTTTTTTTTACGGGGGGAAATCCTCATGGATGTCCTCCGCCCTGGGGCGGGCGGAGGGGTCTGTCAGACTCTTACTGACTAAAACCACCCCGGTGTTCCATCTTCCACCTACGCCGGGGATCGCGGGAACGTATGCGACTTCCGTAATCCCCGGCTGGTGCCGGCCCGCCTCTGCGGGCCACATCTCGTAAGCGGGGGGAGTGAGGTGTTTAACTCCCCCCGCGACGTCAGAGGGGCGCACGGGAACACCACGCGCCGCCACCTCGGGTCCGGATGAATGGGGGGCAACGGACATCCCCAAGTCCGCCGCCCCTGGACCCAGTTAGGGGGGCAGAAGGAGGGCAGCGTATGCCCTCCTCCGACGCCCGGTGCGCCTGCTGCGGGCCGGGTGAGCACTCGACATTGATAGCACGGGCCTAAGCCAAGTGTTCATCAATTGGGTTATGAGAAGATGCAGTAGACTGTATGATAGATTGGGGTGTATTAGTGTGGATGTTTAAGTGCGGGTTATCGGCTTCACATTGCAGGAACTTTCTTACTAGCCTGCACGTGTTTAATATTACTGCTTTCTGCAGTAGCTGGTAAGTGCTTGAAGGTAGTTTTAAAGAATTAAGGGATTGATGCAGTTGTTTGGGTATTACTCCAGTTGTAGATAACACTACAGGGACTATTGTAACCTTTTGAAGATGCCAAAGTCGGGTTATTTCGTCTTTAGTTCAGTGTATTTGGATAGTTTTGAGTGAATTTCAACAGGTCCTATAAAATCTTCATTTCCGTGTATTTTTTATCTTAAGGCTTTTAAAAAAAAAACGCTTTTATTAGAGTTTTTGATAATGTATTGTATTCTTGCTTAATGTCTAGCAGATAACTTAAAAAACTAACGAGATATACAGGATTAAAAATTCCGTGCCACGGCGATGAAACATGCGTGCACGGCAATGAAACAAGCGTCCACGGTAATGAAAAAACTGTGCCAAGGGAATGAAAGAATCAATCCATGGAAATGAAAAAACATTATATCTCTCCGAGGGGGAAAGGCAAACCCAGACAAACTGTGTATGGGAGTAAGATTTGGATAGATAATATATTACAAAAGGAAGAATGGGAGTATGTATCCTACTAATATTATAAATGTGAATGTTTGTATGTTTGTATGTTTGTGTTTCAATCAGGCAAAAACGGCTGAAGGGATTTGGATGAAATTTGGCACACATGTAGTTCATATCCTGGAATGAGACATATGCTACTTTTTATCCCGGTAAGTGGCATGGATCAATGAAGACTGAAGAGGAAGTGGATATTCAGAGCCGCTGCTGCCTTAGTACAACAGATTTACAAGTACCAGGAGACCAAAAACATCAAGTACCAGGAAACCAGAAACATGTCATAGTATTTTTTGGGCTGGTTAGGATAGGTGTAGGGTAGGTGTAGGGTAGGTGTAGGGTAGGTGTAGGGTAGGTATAGTGTAGGTGTAGCGTAGTTGTAGGGTAGGTGTAGGGTAGGTATAGGGTAGGTGTAGGGTAGGTGTAGGGTAGGTGTAGGGTAGGTGTAGGGTAGGTGTAGAGTAGGTATAGGTAGGTGTAGGTAGGTGTAGAGTAGGTGTAGTTACAATACAAATCAAGAAACCTCCCTATTTCCGATTTTCACGCGGGCGAAGCCGCTGGTAGAAGCTAGTATAAGAATAAAGGCCGTAGTATTGAAATCTCTAAGTAGTGTTGCGAGTGTAATTCAACTTACAGTCTTTCTTTACTTATTGTACTCTCATTCTTCTTTTGTAATATTTCCTCGCCCAAATTTTACTCCCACACAAGTGTTGGAATCAAGACCTTATCCTCCTATAATATTGCGAAGTCATTGCACTTCGAGGAAGAACTACTCCTGCAGCCTGCTTTTTAAGATATCGTTCTCTTTCTTTTCTTAGATACAGGAGGAATTAAGAAGCGACCCTGTATTAAGAGAGGACTCTTAATACAGGGTCGCTTCTTAATTTTTGACGTCGCTTTTCTTCCGCCAATCTTTTCCTCTCCTTTCTCACCTCTTTAGATAATTTTGGTTTAGGCATCTTGGCATCCTAAAAATATAAACAATCCATTATTAAAATCAGACTGTAGTATGTGGGGGTGTATGCGTGTGTGAGGATATATTATACGTGTGATACAGTACCAAATGTTACATCATTTTGTTACGTTACCATGAAAAAATCTTTTTGTAGTTGACTGTACAGTAAAAACTCATCAAGTCTATCCTTAAATGTTTTATCGCATTGCAGAGAGAGTTAACTTGACGAGTCCTGTAATGTCAGTAATCGGTATTACCTGTATAACAGTGGGCTAAGCACGAAATTCTTGCGAAATCGTATCGATATGGTAAATAAATACCAGACAATTACGTACTCGCTACAGCGACATGTTATATTGGTAGCACGAACTCCAAAAAACGTCTTGCGACAACTCGAAGATACTATTTGAACGATGGTTAATTTAGGCCGAGAATCCAAGAGCGATTAGAATGGTTTAAAGTGAATGGTGCGTTCTGAAAATGAAGACAAAAAACCGATAACTCTGTTTTGATTCAATTAGAGCCTGAAAAATACTAAAGATAAAAAAAATATTAATATTATAAATGTTAAAACAAGTTTATCATTTTTATAAATTCTTTTTTTCATACAAAATTAAAAATTTCAGTTTAATAGTGATGAAATTAATGATAAATTGTTCGATTTCGAACGGTGTAACACATGACATTTGACAGATTGCATTTCACGTTTGACGTTTTCCTGCAAATGACAAAAATATAAAACCGTTAGCACACTGATGCGAACGCGTGGAGCTGTGAAGTTCTTGCGCTAGCGAACTTAAAAATTGATAAAAGCGCTTGCAGCACGCTCACACCTTCACTTTTCCAGGCCTTAGTAAGTACCTAATTCCTTTGGACATAGTAATGGTAGTTAGATGGAATACTACCTATATTATTACCTACTAACCAAAATTTCCCAAATAATCATTCACTTGATAAAAATAATAATTATACAAGTAATATTATTACACAAATATATACTTTGCAATGATTTCTTCCTAATTTGGAAGATTTGGTTACTTTTGAAATTTTTAATAGCGCCATTTGTAAATGGTGGTGGTGACGTTGCGTCTCGGTGTATGTTTACCCTAATAAGGCGTAACGTCTATTGTTGTTTGTTGTCATTTCAAATAATAATTGTAATTCACCAGTTTATACAAGTAAACTGTGTGCTGTACGGTACCAAGATGTTATAATTAACAAAGTCAACAAGAACAAGCTTTAGTCAAACCGTCCTTAAGGTGAAGTTCATAGAAAAGTAAGCATTTTTATAAAATTTTGTAATCTACACTTTTATTGCTCATACTCATGCAGCAATGCCAAATGCGCCTGTTATGCTGGTTCCTATGGAGTATGAGGTGAGCCTATTGCCGTACACAGCACACAGAATGAGACTTCATGTAGGGCTGTTACTGAGAAAGACCGATAACACTTTGCACGACCAATTCTTTTTCATGTTTCACAATCTTTGATTTTTGTTATAACTACTTCTTTTATCAACAGGAGATGAAAAGTAGATTATTTCAGATTCTAGCCAAGAGCCTTTGCCGGCACCACATTGCAACAATATAATCCAGCATTGCGACCAAGAGCAGGCAAACCATTCCAATCGCTTACACGAGCGTCTACTAGTCTGTGACTGAGTTTCTTCAAAGACCACGACAACAGGGCATTCAACGAAGCGATTGGGGGAATCTTTTGTAACTTCTGATGATTCAAAAGTGCTAATTTCAAGCTGCTAAGATGTCAACCATGTTTGGAATATCTGCTGTTCCTGCCATTTCAGGTGTTTGGAGCACGGTCTATAAGCCATAGCTCATAGGTGCTCCAAACATGTTTGATTTCTAACAGCTTTACCAATTCAATAAGATCCGTGTAGGTACCTACCTCTATTTAGGACACATGAAATATAAAGTTTTGTTTAAATGTAAATCGATATTTTATTTCATCAATGCATTATGCTTATAATATACATAGTGAATGGTAATTTCTAATTGCAAAAGATTTTTTAGAATTTTATCTGGCATAAGCTTAATCAGCACACCAAGTTCCTACTACTGCTAGGCTACAGGCTTTCTCTGTGAGGGCGAGTCGGCCACAATCCATCACGCGGACCCAGTGAGGGTTAGCTGGATTTCACATGTCTTCGATTTTTTTCTTCTAGGATATAACAGTGTCCTCACGACGCGACGTCCTTAGCTGCTTTGAGATTAGCAATGATAAAATAAATAACACCAAGCATTTGGGTTTGGAACATCGACCTATGTCAGATCACGGGCCTAGTCGGGGCCGTTTACTGGATTTATTATTTACAACAAGTACTCGTCATTTCCCACTGCTTTGCTGACGAGGCTAGCCCAAAAAAAACTGTTTGTTTTCCGTGATAAAAAAGCAACATCAGTGTAGCTTTTTAGCAGAAAAAGAATTATCATAATCAGACCCTTCGATCGTCTTTAATAGTGATCGAAGATCGGACCTGACTTCCAGAGACTACCTTTACAAAGGAACTTAAAAACAAACAATTTTACCTTCTAATTTCTGTTTATTCAGGTTTTTTAATAGTTGGATCCAAAATAGAAATTGATTTAACAAACAAGCCTTTCATTTATTACAAAAGGTAGCGGTACGCAAGCCTTGCATGCGGGATGATTTGATCTAGGATTTGATAAACTATTTTCAACACATTTGCTCAAAAAATGCATTTACGAAGCCTGTATGCATTGTTCGAAAGTTAAAAATTATGGACCACACAATGGAACGTGCGGTAAAATAGGTACTCTCACCTAAGTACATATATTACCGTTTACTCCGTTGTATAGCGCCGTGCGTATTCTTTACGGTTTTTTTTTATTTCCATTAAAAATAATTAGATTTCCACCAAGGAGTTTCACATCACGAGAATAAATAAGCTGAATGATCGAACCTCCTTGGAAGCGCTTTTTCTGTATAGGTTTGTCTCATTTTAATACAGAGAAGATAAATAAAAATAAATGAAAGATGTGGTTCTAATTTTCACCACGCGCATGTGGCGCCCTTTGCAAATTCGCGCCATTTTCATTAGAAACGTCAAAGATTGTTGCGACTTTCCGACTGATTTCTAAAGACAAAAAAAGTTTGTTTCATTACTTATTGTACTATTTTCTCGCAAATGTGTCGAAAAACGTTGTATGACACACGTGCGGATTTGGTTTTTACAAACTCGTGACTATGGTAAGCCCTCGACTTCGTCTCGTGCTTACATTCGTCTACTCGTTTGTAAAAACCAACTTACCGCACTAATATCATAAATAACTATTTCGAAGGAGTCTCTCACAGTGCGCTAGCAGTACGGTGTAGGTACCGACAGTAGATAAGAGGCCGGTTACGATGGCAGGTCTTTTCAATAAACCAATCGTCACGCTGCGAAGGTGTTCTATTTCATATTCGTCCTGCTTTTCTCCCTTGGTAAGCACGGGTCTCTAGCCATCATCGATAGACTTGTAGAATGCGGCTTATTGTATAGTTCTTGCCATTTGAATAGGTGCTGCAACCATTTTCACAAACCTGCTGAAGAAGATGTTATAGGTACATTAACAAATGTTAAATCTTATATTGTCAAGAATAAGGTAGTAGTAGCTACGGTTGCCTAGTACCTACATCATTTGCTCACTGAGGTTTGTTGCAAGTTCTATTACATTCCAATTTTGCGTTGGTATGGACCCGTTGAAACAAACTACATACGAGTACAAACACGTGCATTGCGGTGCGATGCTGCGTGGTTATAACATAAATTAGTTTGAGCACCAAAAAACAACGCGGAGTTGCGGCGAATTACGCACAGAAACGAACTTCACCAAGGCGCGCGGGTGGCGCAGGGAGCTGTAGTATGATTTGCATGAATAACACTTATAAAAATGTTTTTTGATGAGAAACTATTACGTGTGTTTACCAAGAAAATGGAAATGTTTCCTACCTCGTTTCACATCTTCTCCTAGCCTCTTTATGTATCCAGGAGACCGGATGATAAATAGGCAGCATGCCTTCCTCTTGTTTTCATGAATAAATTGCATTTTCTTGCATTAGTTCCAAAATAAATACGGAATATTTTGTGACGTAAACTGTCTCACCAAGAAAATGTCAGTGAGATTTTTTTTACGTGACAGCGTCCCAGCTAGCGAGAAAGTCGAAACGACACAATTCGTGCTACCGATTGCTATCGATTTCCATACATTTGGTTCATTTACGTAACGTTAATGCGTAAAAACTATACGAAGGTGGTTGTCAATGTTTCGTGCTACCGATTAGTTAGTTCCAAATACGCACACACGGCGCTGATCAATTTTGCATACAAAATTTGTCAAAGGCGATACGTTTACGCTGTCGATGCAATTACGCAGAAATTCGTGCTTAGCCCTCAGATAAAAGGTGATAAAGATATTTTCTTTGCCTAATAATACCATGGCGATGAAAACACAAGTCACGGAAATGAAATACCTGGCCACAGCAATGAAAATAAATTGTTTTACAAGGCATGGCAATGAATTTTTTTTTATTGCCGTGTCTTTTTTTTCATTGCCATAGCAAATTTCGCGCACAAACACCACGGCAATGAAAGCACGGCGATGAAAATCAAGGCAAAAAATATAAATAACAAAAAAATCTATTAACTATTTAAAGAAATAAACACATCACAAATAAACATAAAAGAAATGGCGTTCTATCGAATGCTTACTCAAGAAGACAAACTTAATTCAAAATGAGGTTATACCTATCCACGGCGATGAAAGAAAAAATGTCCAGTAACATAAAAATTGAATAACTTACATTATGGCTCGAAAACGCAGGCACGTGTTTACGTCCTTCCACGTCGAGCACTTAGGCAGCACTAATACGAAACGTTTAGCGCACCGCGGGGGGGACGCAAGTCATTAGGTAAAACAATATCCTTGAACATGATTAGGACACGGCGATGAACGGTAGTTCTGGGACAAATGAATTTTTATTAACCATTCGTTGTATTGTTGAAATATTTGAATAAATATATTCCGTAACAATACTTTAACTATTCATGTATCAAATAAAACTAGGTTTTAATATAAATAACCAATACAGTTTTATCAATGAGGAATAATACACAACAAGGTGACGTGTGGACAAACACGGCAATGAAATATTTCGAGGTTTAATTAATTATTTTGGAGTTTCCATTAATCCTATTAATAAAATATTTAGTGCTACACGTAGATTTCTATTTCACCTAACCGGAAAAAAATGTTAGAACATTATAACTTTGTTTTTTAGTACCAATTTCATTGATGCCACGCAATTTTTAGCAACAACCCAATAAAAAACGACGGTGTGGTAATTTACGTTAAAGACAATTAACTGTACCACACATGAACCCTTATTTTTGGATGCCAACTGTTTAGTAACATGCTATAATAACACGGCTATAATTGCAATTTATCGTTCTCCATCTTATCTAAATACAACAAACTTCTTGTCTAGCTTAAGTGATACAATAACATCTGTTAAATCTCAAACGAACATTATGCTTATCGGTGATATTAATATTGATATCAAGCCCGGAAATAATGATCACCATTCAGACGATTATTTAACGTTAACAGCAATGCATGGGTTATTGCCTGCGCACAGTCTCCCGACAAGGATAAACAACTGTCTGGATCATGTCATGATGAAGACTACATCGCCTGCAAAAGTTCTTGTGCTGGACACCCACGTTACTGACCACCTTCCCGTTGCTGTTTTCCTAGAAACACATAAACCAACAGTATACCCCTCAAAGAAAACCTCTCTCCGATATGACTATGACGAAATCAAAAAAGAAATTAGTAATCTTGACTTTACTCCTATTCTCAGTACCACCGACACAGACCAAGCAACAAATATATTAATTGCCGATATTCAAGCTGTCATAACAAAACATACTAAGGTTGTTCAGACTTCTAATAGAAAAACAGTTAAAAAACCATGGATGACTGCTGGCTTAGTACGATGCCTCCGTAACCGCGACAAAATGCACCGACGGGTCAGTAAGTCTCCCAACAATCTAATATTAAAAACGACATACACACGGTACCGCAATTTTTGTAATTCCCTCCTTAAAAAACTAAAACGAGCATATGAAAAAGCAGAACTTAAAAAAGCAAATAACAACCCGAGAGCTACGTGGAAAATAATTAAATCAATAACCCACAGTAATCAGCAACGACACTCTCCTAATGCCCTGCTAAAATCCTCCGTCGCACCTATCGTATCTGTTAATAATGCCAATAAATTTTTCGTTAACGTTGGAACTAATCTTGCATCAAAATTTGCTACAACTACTCCGTCCGTTTATTTATCTTCTTCCTCATCTCCAGTTAACTCGTTGGTTATTCCACCGGTTGATGAAGCACTTGTAATAAGCACTATTCATAGATTACGCAGTGATTGTGCAGTTGGGTGGGACAATATCCCAGCAAGTATAATAAAACAATCCAGCTGCATTCTTGCTACTCCCATTGCCCATATTTGTAACTGTGCCATCAATTCGGGCGTATTCCCAAAAGCTTTCAAGCGTGCTATTGTTCATCCCGTGTACAAAGGCAAAGCTAAGGATGATGTTTCCAATTATCGGCCAATTTCAGTTCTCAGCTCCTTATCTAAAATACTTGAACGTATCCTCAACACCAATCTGACTAAATTTCTTTGTAAAAATAATCTAATTGCCCAAAATCAATACGGTTTTCGGTCAGGAATTTCTACAGAGGATGCTGTCTCTGATTTCACTAATACCCTGATTGATAGATTGGATAGCCGCCTTAAATGCTATGGTATCTTCTTAGATCTGACTAAGGCCTTCGATACGGTGTCTATTCCCAGACTGGTGGCTAAATTGGAACACATGGGAATTCGTGGTGTGGCCCTAGATATTTACAAAGATTATCTCAGAGGGCGTAGCCAGTGTGTTAAAATTGATTCTGTTCTTAGTGACGAAGAATTCATCAGCTACGGTATACCTCAAGGCAGTATCTTGGGTCCCACACTTTTTCAAATATATATAAATGACCTTTGTCAACTCTCCCTTACCCATTGTGACATCTTTACCTACGCCGACGACACAGCGCTATTGATATCAGACGTTACCTGGGACAGGGCTAAACAATCCACTGAACTTACCCTGCGAACAATTATGGACTGGCTTTCCACTAATCTACTGACGCTTAACATTTCAAAGACAAAAGTAATTCAGTTTAAACCACCGAATTCACCGAAACCATCAATGAACTCAGATAAAATAATAGCACATATTTGTCTCGACTCCTCTTCTTGTAATTGTAATTGCCTCGACATGGTCCCAAATATCAAATATTTAGGTGTTTATATCGACGAGAGGTTGGATTGGTGCACCCACACAGATATTTTATGCTCCCGGCTTCGTAAACTAATGTATTTATTTAAAAAGCTCAGACATGTATGTGACATTGAAACAGTCTTACTAGTATACCGTTCACTGTGCGAGTCGATAATTACTTACTGCATTCCGGTGTGGGGCGGGACTTTCAAAACGGTGATGCTTAAGGTGGAACGAGCTCAGCGGGCTGTTCTCAAAGTTATGTACTTCCGTAAAAGGGATTACCCCTCGGTCCAGTTGTATTCAGAAGCCCAGGTACTAACGGTGAGAAAATTATACGTCCTCCGCTCTATCTTGCGCCGACATTCCACGTTGCCACTAGACAGCAAGCTATGTAATCGGCGGACTGGCTTTCCTATTTGTGAGTCTGTTCAATGTCGTACTGCACTTGCGCGACGACACTATCGTGCCCAAAGCACACTAATGTACAATAAAATAAACAAAAAACTTTCAATTTATAAACTGACCCTGCACAAAGTCAAGCAAAGTCTTAAACCTTGGCTACTCTCGTTGAGCTATGATGAAACAGAGAATGTAATCAAATCTATTTCGTAACATTAAAACCCCTCCTGAATAATCACAATTGACACACACATGCTCACACACACCCTCACACCCTGACTCTCCTTCACAAACAGCCTTACACACACACACACACACACACACACACACTCACACACCATCACACTCACACACCATCACAAACTCAATATGGGCTTCTGTTACCGCTTTTATTTTATTTTTATTATTTTTTTTTGTTCCTTTTGTTAATACCATAATCTTTTTATTTTTATTTTGTTAATCTTGTTGCATAAGATTCTGTAATATCTCCTCCAGAGAGAGGACACTGGCTCCTGTAACACAGGTCTACCACCTAGCACAGGAGTCAGGGACTTCACACAAATTTGTAACCACTTTCTTGTGTAATAAAGATTATTATTATTATTTTCAGATATGTTCTTTTTCTCAGCTCTTGACTGGTATTAACTGCATTTACGGGTCAAAACCAAGTAAATGCGGCGTATGATGTGTATTCAAGATGGGGGTGTGTTTTCCTCTTCCAACTGCATGAATTTTCTAACTATCCTACATGTATTTAATATGGCAGCTTTCTGCAGATTTATATAAAGGGATTCTTCTAAATCTATCAATTTTAGGCTACGGAGAAGATGATTGGGGATTACGCCGGTCGTGGAGAGAACTATAGGTATAACATAAACTTTTTCTTGTCTCCATATTCTTGTAATTTCATCTTTAAGTTCGGCGTACTTGCAAATTTTTTCAGTTATTGTTTTTTGTAGGTTGTGTGTATTAGGAACTGCAATGTCTATGAGGTAAGTTATTTTTTTAATTTTATCCTGAAGCGTTATGTCTGGTCTGTTATAGTGGATGGTCTTATCTGTAAGTATGGCGCGATCGTAATATAGTTTGAATGTGTCATTTTCTAGAATGGTTTCAGGTTTATAATTGTAGTAAGGGATGTTAGAGTTTTGTATGAGACTGTGTTTGATTGCTAGTTTTTGGTGGACGATGTTAGCAACTTGGTTGTGTCTGTGAGTGTAGTCTGTCTGTGTGAGGGTTGTGCATGCTCCGGTTATATGTTGAATGGTTTCTGATTGAATATGACATCTGCGACATTTGTCGTTTGTGAGGGTAGGGTCTTTTATAATATATTTCCTGTAGTTTATTATTATTATTATTATTATTATTATTTTTGGTCCCGGGAAATTCACTCTTTTTTTGCAATTGTGGTCTGTACGTTATGTGTATTTGGTACAGCTATATCTATTAGATACCCAGTTTTATTTATTTTATTTATTACTGTGATGTCCGGCCTATTGTAATGAATCGTTCGGTCGGTAAGAATTGCACGATCAAAATACAATTTCGTGGTCGCGTTTTCCAATACCGTTTTGGGGTTGTATTTGTAGTATGGTACTACAGAGTCTATAAGATTGAATTGATGGGCTAGTTTTTGGTGAATGATGTTAGCTACTTGATCGTGCCTGTGTTTATAATCTGTCTGGGCTATTGATTTACACGCACCTGTAACATGTTGGATCGTTTCTGAAGAACTATTGCATTTTCTACAAGTGTCTGTGGTTAAATTTTTAATAATAAACTTTCTGTAATTTCTGGTACCAATAACTTGATCCTATATGGCGAGCATGAAGCCTTCAGTCTCTGGGAAAAGCTCACCTCGATTAAGCCACGCGTTCGACGCCTCTTTATCGACATTTGTTTGGCATAAGTCTTGGCGATGCCTTCCGTGTAGAGACTTCTGGGTCCATTCTAGAATTTTGGTTTTATCGTCGGTCACCTTCTCATTCTTTTGTTCATTTTGGTCTTGTAAATTCAGAGATGTGAAGTGTTGGTCGTTTTGGGCTATTAGTTTGTGTAGTATGGAAGATGTAGATTTGCCAAAGAAGTATTGTCTAAGACTTGTGATCTGTCTGTTGTGTAAGTTTGATATGTCGATAAGACCCCTGCCTCCTTCTTTTCTCGGTAGAGTCAACCTTTGCTGGCACGATCTAGGGTGATGTTTACGAAATTTGGTCATTGTCGTGTTGATGTTACGTTGTAGAGATTTTAGGTCAGTTTTGGTCCAGTTGATTATGCCGAAAGAATAGGTGAGTACAGGTATAGCAAATGTGTTGATTGCTTTTATTGTGTTTCGTGAATAGAGTTGTGTTTAGTATTGTATTTAATCGATGTTGAAATTTTTGTTTAAGTTTTTGTTTAGTGTCTTTACAATGTATCTGACGTGATTGTGTGTATCCTAGGTATTTATAAGTGTCCTGTTCATCTAATGGTTCTATATGTTCTCCTGTATGTAAGGTGTATTGGTGTTTATAGTTCTGTCCTGCTCTAACTGAATTTATTTTGCATTTATCTATACCGAATTCCATTTTTATGTCGTTTGTGAAATGTTCTGTCAGGGTAGCTAATTCGTTTAGTTGACTCTCGGTTTTTGCATATAACTTAATATCATCCATATACAGCAGATGATTTAAAATGCCTGTTTGTGTATCAGTCTGTTCGCTGGCAATTGTATCTGTTGTTTTTAAGGGAATTCCTAATGATGTTGCATTTAAAATATTAGAAAGGGGATTTAGAGCAAGGCAGAACCATAATGGGCTCAGGGCATCGCCTTGGAAGATTCCTCTCTGTATTTTTATTGGGTTGGTATCTATTGTTTCGGTTGGGGTAGTCAGTCTAAGCACAGTGGTCCAGGTGCTCATCATGGTCTTCAGGAATGCAATTAGTGTTGGGTGTATTTTATAAATTTTTAAAACTTTTATGAGCCATGAATGGGGTACAGAATCATAAGCTTTTTTGTAATCGATGTACATTGTAAACAAGTCTGATTTAGATTTTTGAATTTTTCTCAGAATTACGGAATCTATGATTAATTGCTTCTTGCAACCTTGACTAAATTTTCGGCATTCTGTTTGCTGTTCAGCTAAGATATTATTGGCGTCAATGTGTTGGTATATCAATTCAGATATACAGGATGTGATGATCTTGTTTAAGGTCTGCAGGCAGGTGATAGGCCTATATTTAGCTGGGTTAGAAAGGTCACTGCGGTCTTTCGGTATCATGAAAGTTGTACCTGATGTTATATAGGACGGTATTGTTTCGGGGTCTTGAATGAAAATATTGATATAATTATGTAGATAACCATGGATTGCTGTGAATTTTTTGTACCAATAGCTATGAATATGATCTGACCCGGGTGCTTTCCAGTTATGTAGCCTAGAGATTACTTTATGAAATATCTGTGGAGTAATGTATTCAAATGTCATTGCTTGAATGTTTGTGTTGTTGTGTGAAAGTTCTGTTTGTATCCAATCAGCCTGGTCATTGTGTTCTATTGGTTGTTCCCATATATTTGCCCAGAAGTGTTTGAATATATTTGGTTCCGGGGTAACATGAACACGATCATTTGTGTGGTTTTCCTGAACATTCGTTGTTGCCTGACTAATACTGCGATAGAACAGTTTTTCGTTGTGGCTGAATAGAGTGTTTTGTTGTTTTCTTTGGGTGCATGCTTTATACCTTTGTAGTCGACCTGTTAAGACTGAAAGTTTTTGTTTTAGTGTGTCTAATGTATGTGTTGCTTGTGTATTTGGTTCCTCGTGTATTGTATGTACTTTGTATTGTTCTATTATATTATTTACATGTTTAACTACTTTTTTACTTCTGTTGCCGTTGATAAACTGTGTCATTCTACCAATTTTTGATCGTAAATCGTTTAATTTTCGCTCTAGTCGTCTTTGCCAATTTGGTGTGTATTCTTTTTTTTGGCCTTGGTTACTTTCTCTTGCTTGAAGGGACATTTTAGCTCCATTAACTTTAGCAGCCGTCCATGCGGCACTGTATATAACTGTTTGGATTGTATGAAAGTCAGTGTCTTTACTGACGTTTTCAGGGAAAACTATTTTGTTAAGATAATTAATTATTTTTGAAAGTTTTTTGGATGGTTTTTGTTTTGGGATATAAATTCTACTAATAGGGCTGGTTTTTAAATAAAATTGAAATGCCTGTTGGAAGGTGTCGTCTATTAATGGGACTCTCTCTGGACATGTTTGAAGGTTAGACAGGAGGTCCTCTGTAATATTTGTTTCAGTGTTATGTGTTTGTACATTAGGAGAGGGATCGTCTGTAGTGTATAAATTAATGTTGTTTGTTAATTGTGTATCAGTGTTATTGTTGTTATTTGAGTTTTCTATGGTCGTTTCACTAGTGTAGTTTCTTAGATTTAGGTTATTTTGTTCTAATTCTGCAGCTACTTCTGATCTTAATGAATTTAATTTTTCAGTTTCAATATATTATTGCTCTTCTTTGGTCAGCTATTCATTGTTCAGATAGGTGAGCAAGTGAGGGGACACTGTTGATGAAATTATCGTACAAGGGTTTACGGTGTGCAGTTTCATTTCTGCCTAGATCTGTGACTCGATAGTATGACCGCATTAAAGCTTCGTTCTGTTCATTGGTCCATCTCATGCGTGTGTTTGTTCTTTGTTGTGTTATTGGTGTTTTAGAGGTTGTGGGATGGATTTGTGTAGTTTGTGTCGTCATTAGTACTTGTTGTGTTTGATTAATGAACGTTTGTGGATATTGATGGTTATGTTGTAATTGATTAAGTTCCTCTTTGACTTCATTGTGTATCTCGTCTATTGTTTTTTGTGGTAATAATTTGTTACGGATTATAGCTCTGCGTTGGTCTCCTAATCGTTGCCGACTGACCTAAATATTCGGGTATTTTTCTAAAAATTTCAAGTGCATCGGTTCAAGATAAGTCCTTCTGTCGGTATGCAATGCAGTTCATTGGAGGTAAGTGTGCAGAATGAACTTATTCATTTCAGGTGTCCATCGTCTACGCGTACTTTTAGCGCTTGTAGTGGGTGCAAGGCCAGAGTCCAGGTGGACATCTTGCACAACACTATCAAGCGTACTGGTGGTGGATGATCTTGTTGTTCGTCTTGTCATGTAAGAGGGGCGAGTCGAAGGTATGGATGAAAATAACGAACTGGTATCATCGCCCGTGGAATCGGCTGTAGTTTCTACGTTATGAACCCGCCTGTTCAGTTCACAACGACCGGCCGTAACAGAATTTTCAGTGAGAGTCCGCCTGCTCAACGCCTCACCGCCGATGGTTCGCATGCTGTGGCACCCAGCATCGGCTCCAGATGCGCCCCGGCGCTCCCCGGGAAGCGACCGTAAATTATATTTTCTCCTATTGTTCATCTCCATGAAGCCTTACCTTTGCCTTGTTAGCCGCGTAAGTTTTTTGTACAATTTACAGTACGCGTGTCCGCCCCCCACGTGGCTTGGTGTTCAGCTCGGACGTAAGGTAGGGTTTTAGGGGGCTTATTATTATTATTATTATTCTGGCGGCGCATTCATCGTCTTTCTTGGAGGTTGAAAATAAAATGGAAATAGCACTCGAGTCACTGGGAAGGTGCTACGACAGTAGGTAATTCTTTTCTCCGAACCCGTCCAAAACTCAATCTTGCGCTTTTCATCTTCGCAATAGTTCCTGGAACAGGAAACTGGACATCACAAGGCGAGGGACTAGTGTAGAACATTGCAAGTACCCCAAGTACCTAGGTGTGTAGGTGAATAGAGCACTAACTTTTAACGAACATCACAGCAAGAAGCAGAAGGTTGGGTCCCAAAACATGCTACGTCACATTTCTACCAACTGCGGAGCAACACCCGATGTTTTTTGCACCACCGGCATGTCGCTATGCCTTTCTGCTGGCTAATTCGCGTGTCCAGAGTGGCACCGATCCGCACATGCGAAACGTGTCGAATAATATCGGGATGCCTCAAGCCGAATCCGCTCAACAGACTTTACCCGTGAACTGGTACTGCACCTCCAGGAGTGAGAAGGGACTCGAGTGTCGCCATCGACTCGAGAAGAAGAAGAGGAAGAAAAAGTCTCGCATGTAACTAGCAAAGGTTAGTAATTAGGGAGTAAACCCTACACCTGCCATTTTTGTGAGCAGTATGACATTATCAATTAGGTCGAAAGGTTTTTTAACCGACAAAAAACGGAGGAGGTTTTCAAGTCGACGCGTAGGTATATCTTTTTTTATGTAACATGCATAACTTTTAACAGAGTATGATAATTATTTTTTTATTGGAAAGGGTATACCCCGAAGTCAGTCCCATATTTTGAAAACAAAAAAATCCTACCCTAAGGGTGGGTAAACTCAAAATTACTCAGGTATAGGTACTTAAATTGGTTTAAGAACTTAGAGCAAATTTCACCAATAAAACTGAACGCGATCAGTACATCTAAACTACGTTCAAGAGCTGTCAGTGTAAATATTCCATGAAATATTCCGTATAAAAATAATGACACTGACAGCTCATAAACGTGTTTTATTCGCTGATCGCGTTGTGTTTCATTGGTGAAATTGGCCCTTAGTTATTAAGGTTTAATAAAAAGGTTTGTTATTTTTTTCATTTTACATTTTTCGGCGGTTTAATTTTTTTGTTAAATAGTTTTTGTAATCAAAGAAAGCTACATCTGCCTCTGTCCTCCAGCATCTACTTCAGGTACAATGTAACTCATGTAGTTAATTAGGTCACTGCTGGTGCTCCTGCCGGGTCTAAAGCCATGTTGCTCATCTGAAAGCTGCACATTAACTAAATAAATAAATTAATTAACCTGCGAGAGAATGCTCTTGTGAGCAGCCTCTAGTACTTTAGCTGTATCGAAAACACAGCTACCGGCCTGTATTGGTCCACGTTCGATGCTGGCTTTCCTTTGGGTACCGGCCTACCGGGACGACCTTAGTTGTTTTACATCTTTCCGGAAATGCAGCCTCCACCAGACACTAAGCAGATAAGTGGCCTACAAATTACTAGTCAGCAGTCCTTGTAATATACTATTGTAGTCTTTGTTGTAAATGTAGGGCGGTATGCCATCGGGTCCCGCTGAGTGTTTTGGCTTGAGTTTTTGCAGAGCATAAAGTACTTGGCGAGTAGGTGGCGAGACGACCTGGGGCTCGAGTCTGCTATTGCAATCGTGTCTCAATGACCGGTCAGTGATCGAATATTTGACAACTTTGACAGTTTTTGTATGGGAAATGTGTCATAAGTTTGACGTTATACGTCAAAAATCGATCATTGACCGGTCATTGAGACACGATTGCAATAGCAGACTCGACCCCCTGGTCGCGTACCGCGAGGGCTGGTACGAGTTGACACGTCTAAAGAATTGTTGGAAGGACTTGAGGGAGGCCTTTGCCCAGCAGCGGGACAAAGGACTGGGCTCAACAAAAATACTTGATCAAGCTTTAGTTGGTCTAAGTGTACCCTAGCCGCTTAATTCTCACCCCCAGCGTGTTTCACTGCCGCTTCCACGTCCAGCTTGGCTATTTTATATACTCTTACCTAGGGCTAAAAACAGAATAAAAATACCTACTACACAAACTCAGTACCACACTGCTCCTCCGTAAGTACGTTATCACCTTTTGAAATCTTTCGTCATTTTATACATTATGATAGCTAGATTCATGAGGAAGACTATAGCATCTAGAATTACGCTAAAGCTCTTGGTTACCCTTAAATATTGATATTTGTAAAGTAAATCGGAGGAAAAAGCGATACCGAACTGCTTTATATACATATTGTCGTATTGTCACCTGTCGCTTGTCATCTGTCCCCTCCACCCACGGCCCCAGCCCCTGGATTTTCCACCTCCGCAACCGACATTCAGTCCAACAAGCACCTCGTAATAAGGCGCTGACATACAGCACAATCATTCTTCGACACGAAAAGAAGAAAAAGCAGAAAATGCTGTCGGGTCTCGCCGCTGCAGGCGTCACACGGCCTAACTCCTTGTTATGTTAATACAATACTTACGTAGTCCCGACGATCGGTAGTCATATGCGCTACTTCGCGCGTGTACAAGCGCGTGTATTTACCCGTACTATTTACTCACATCAGATGCTGCGGAGAGGAGCAAGAGGTCTGAGACCTGTCTGAGTCTGGAGACTGATAATAATTAATAAACAAAGACATTTAATAACATTTTATTAATAGAGTAAGTTTACGCGGGTGTCACCGTTTCGCCGCGCTGCTGCAGCGGCACAGCGCACAGCGGCGCGACGACGCGTCTCGGATGCCTCGTAACCGCGTACTTAGGTACTGTTCCATTATTATAAATTACTTCTTACTATATATACAAATTTATATCAACGTTACATCATAGTAATTCGAAGTCACCGCCCAGGCCGTAATTTATTAGGCCTTACAGGGGGCGAGTTTAATATTTACACATATATACAGGAAATGTGATCAGTGGAGCAATAGTCTCGTAAAAAGTCAAATAGCTATCGGATAAGTGTCAATTACTTTCGTAGAACAGTTTTCACTCATTCGATTCACACACAATATAACACAGATCTCGACCAATATGTTGAGCTAGGCAGCAGTCAAAGAGTTCCATGAATGTTTGAGCAGCACAGAGCGCGAGCCTAGAGTGCGCTCGAGGAGCGCGAGGGGATGTGCGCGGCGGCGGGGGGCGCGCGCGATCGCTGTTAGAAGTGCGCGCGCGCGCTCCCATTCCAGCGCGCGTCAGACGTGCTCGTGAGCTCGGTCACGGGCGCCGGGTAGTACACGGTGGGCGCGGGCGCCGGAGCCAGGCGCGCGCGGCCGGCGCCCCCGCCCGTGATGCTGGCGCCACGCGAACTGCGCGCCTCCGAGCGCCGCAGTGTGCCGTTGCGCGCGAGCCGCAGCGACACGCGCTCGCCGCATGACGCGAACGAGTCGTCGCGCGTGTGCTCGGGCGAGTCGCGAGTGCCCCCGCGGGCACGCATGCCTCCCGCGCAGAACATTTTCAGAAAGACTCGTTTGAACTTCTCGCCAAATATTACGTAGATGACGAAATTGACGCTGCTGTTGATGGTGACGAGCAAGTTGCTGGTCTTGACGAGCGGGTCTAGCTTGTCGAACTGGTCGCCGTAAAACACTTCGAACGAGTTGGTGACGAGCGGCAGCAGGTTGCACAGGAAGAACACCAACACCACCACCAGCAGCATAGTGGCTAGGCCCAGCTCGCGGCGCTGCACGCGTGATAGTCGCGCGCGCTCGGCCTGCGCGCGCCGCACCTGCCGCACGATGCAAGCGTTCAGCGCCGCCAGCGCCGAGAAGGGCACGATGTACATGACGATCATGTACAGCGAGTGGATGTACACCACGATGTAGGACTCGGTGCGGAACTGCAGGTCGGCGGTGACGCAGTACACGAGCTCGCCGTCCGCGACGCTCTCTATCACCTCCGCCTCGAAGAACTTGGGAGCGTTGTAGGCGAACGCGAAGGCGGCCGTGCCCAGCACGTACCAGCGCGCGCGCGACGACGTGCACAGCGCCTTGGCGCGGAATGGGTGACACACCGCCACCCAGCGCTCCACGGTCACGATGAGCGTGAGGTACACGGACATGGTCTGCGCCGCGTTGGCGATGGGGTAGGCGAAAGGCGTGATGTGTGGGCACACGTGATAGTAGTAGTAGCGCAGGTGGCCGGTGTACGGGAACACGGCCGTAAGCCCGAACAGTAGCACAGACGTGAGGATGAGCACGGTGTCGCAGGCCGCCAACCCCACCAGCAGACAGTTGATGGACGAGCGCATTTGTGGTCGCGACAGCACCAGCACGGACAGCGCGTTGCCCAGCAGCCCGCCCGCGCCAATGGCGTTGAGCAGCACGCCGTGCACCACGAAACGGAACAGCTGGTCGGCGGGCTCCACGCCCGCGTCGGAGGCGCAGCCCTCGAACGTCGCGTTCTGCGTCACGTTCTGCGTGTCGTTGCTCATGATGCGGGGGCGGCCTGGGCGCACATGCCCGCGCGCTCACCACCCGCCGCCCGCGCCCCCCGCGCCGCCCACCTGCAGACAACGTGAAAGCTATTAAACGTTGTGAACATTAAAATTATAAAAATATGGTAACAGGACACCTTGCGCCACCTAGATATTTTCGCGAAGTCATTTCCGCTAAAGGCAGCTTGAACACTTGTACGAACGGACTTTGGCGCGCAAGGGCTTTCGGGGTTGATACCAAAGACATAAAACTGATTACGCATTGAAGACTAATCAGCGTTAGTTCAAGTAAACGGTCTCAATTCGTCGGGATCAAACGTAAAATTGGGGTAGCCCTGGGCTCAATTTTAGGTCCTTTCTTAATTTTAACCGACTTCCCAAAAAGGAGGAGGTTCTCAATTCTGACTGTATTTTTTTTTTTTTTGTGTTACCTCATATCTCCGTCATTTATGAACCGATCTGAAAAATTCTTATTTTATGTGAAAGGATATATTATGGTCCCATTTAAATTTTATCGAAATCGGTTCCGCAGTTTGGTTTTTAAATCCAAATAGCTGGAAAAAATTTGTGGAAAAATCTTACGAAATTGCATATTTTTGCTTTCCTGTGACTTTCCAGTGGTGTTTTTAGGTGTGGGGTACCACTAAAGAGTGAAAAATTAAAAACTTTTTCACAAAAAAAAACCGACTTCCAAAAAAAACACTACAAAGTACAAAATAACTTTAATTTCGGAAGTCGGTGTCAAATAACGAAGAAGCAAATGCATTGCCGGTTCCAGTAAGACGCGCTCAATCGTTGCCTGTGTTCAAAAGGCTCGTGAAGGAACATTACCTGTCGCTGTGATATCGATGTTCGTCATTTATTTATTGCCAAAATATTTAGTATAGAATATGTATTTATCTGTGTATATATTATATTTATAGTAATGTCGCACCGATGACAGCCCTATTTTTTGTCCAGACAATTACTGTCCATTCAATCAATCAATCAAAAGTCATTTATTCAAATTAGGCTGAGAGCCAGCACTTTTTGAACGTCAAATTTTACATCAAGACAGTCCCCCAAAACGCCCACCCGTCACCACTTCCTAGTGTTTTAGCTGGGATCATTCTCATTCCAGGTTGCCTGGAAGAGATCGCGGAATGCGATAAGGCCACCCATTGTACATGTGTTTTAGTTAGTACCTAATGTTCATTTTATGTTATTATCGGTGTACAATAAAGTATATAATTAATAATAATAATAGAGTTATTTTGTACTTTGTAGTGTTTTTTTTGGAAGTCGGTTTTTTTTTTGTGAAAAAGTTTTTTTTTTAATAATTATTTAAATGATTTACCCCATTTATTCCAACAACTTAATATGGTGTTGTTTGCCGATGATACCTCTTTAATTTTTAAGATAAATAGACGGACCAATAATCTTGACGTCATAAATAAATGACTAATGCTTGTGTACAAAAAGTTATAGTTTTTCAATTATTGCCATATTCTATTCAACATGGCGTCTCATATTTTGGATAGTGCATTCGTTTCTAAATCATGTCTTATCAAAAATATACCACACATATTATACGATAAATATAAAAAGTATGTGTTCTTGCTTGTACTATTAAAATAATATAACTACATCTTACATTATTCTCTTATACATCTTTTTGACTAATTATTATAAGCAAGTGTGACGACTTAGAATAATAACGCCTAGAAGGAAAGTCTCATACACGCTCCCTACAAAAAATGAAGCAACTTTAGTACTTATGTGTGAGTGAGCGGTATGTAATTACAGACACAGACACGCACACAGACGTAAAAAATGTTGCTAGGAATGAACACTTTCCTAAAATCGGGAAAAATGTTAATGTACTTGGGACTAATCATAGATCAATATAAAAAAATGTTACGTAGGTACGTTACTTGTCGGTACGTACTTATTGTAATAGGCCATGGTTTCTGGGGTCGCTATCCGACTATACCAACTATAGGGTCAAAATCGAAATCCAAGATGGCGGCGACGAAATTTTGCTAACTTTTCTTCATGGGTGTCATTTTTATGGTTTTTGGGGTCGCTAAAATCGATTATGGGGTCAAAATCGAAATCCAAGATAGCGGCGACGAAATTTGCTAACTTTTCGTCACGGGTGTCATTTTTATGGTTTCTGGGGTCGCTAAAACCGATTATGGAATCAAAATTGAAATCCAAGATGGCGCCGATGGCATTTGCTAACTTTTCGTCATGGGTGTCATTTTTATGGTTTTTGGGGTCGCTAAAATCGATTATGGGGTCAAAATCGAAATCCAAGATGGCGGCGACGAAATTTGCTAACTTTTCGTCATGGGTGTCATTTTTATGGTTTCTGGGGTCGCTAAAACCGATTATGGAATCAAAATTGAAATCCAAGATGGCGCCGATGGCATTTGCTAACTTTTCGTCATGGGTGTCATTTTTATGGTTTTAGAATAGAATAGAATAGAATACTCTTTATTATGTACACCATATAAGTTACAGAAAATTTATATGAAGAAAACATTACATAGGGTGACACAATGGGCGGCCTTATCGCTAAAAGCGATCTTTTAAAGACAACCTTTGGATAGATTTGAAGAGAGAAGGAAAGACAATACTGTAGTAGTCTTAGGTGTACTATTAATATATACAATAAATATATAAATAAATATATATATAGCTTCTTTTGTGGTCTGCAGTCTGTAAGAGATAGCAAAATTCTTATTTTAGTTTAGATGGTGAACAAAAGAATCGGCATCATTGCTATTCGCTAGAAAAACGTGTTAGATGTTTGCTTGTTCGATGAAACTAACCCGGTTTAAAAAAAAGGCAGTGGCACTCCGGGAGTGCGGACAGAAGTGTAAACTTGAACAATTACTTTTAAAAGCAGACTACAGACCCCCGGTGCCGATCAAATTTCGTCGGCGCCATCTTGGATTTCGATTTTGACCCCATAATCGGTTTTAGCGACCCCAGAAACTATGGAAATGACACCTATGACGAAAAGTTAGCAAATGCCATCGGCGCCATCTTGGATTTCAATGTTGATTCCATGATCGGTTTTAGCGACCCCAGAAACCATGGAGATGACACCCATGACGAAAAGTTAGCAAATGCCGTCGGCGCCATCTTGGATTACGATTTTGACCCCATAATAGGTTATAGCGACCCCAGAAATCATGAAAATGACACCCATGAAAGACTGGTCGGCGGTCGGCCCCCACGGGGCCGACAAAGTTCAGTCTGATGTTCATTCCAAATTTAATACACGATCTCATACACAGAGTTGTCGGTGTCGCGTCGCGAAATCATTGATTTTTTCCCACATCAAAACTGCCCAACGCGCCTAAAGAAGTTTCAATGCGAAAATAATTTGAATCAAACGTAATTATTATCTTTCGTTTCATGCATAAAACAATAATCATTATACAGTAGACTCCAACAGTTAGTGCCTACTGTAGGTATTATGGGTAATTTTTCTTTACAACTGGCAACACTACATTGTGACAAATTAGGTTATGAAAATTTTTATTTGAAGATTGATTTACGTAAAAATAATGGATTTAATGTAAGTACTTAGGTGTGAAACGTAATTTTATCACATTTTTTCAGTTTTCTGGTTGTGTTAGAGGATCTTTTCATGCAACAAACTGTCATTTTTAAATATTTCTCCGGAGGTGCATTCAGCAGAGCGTGACCTTGAGCACTGACGGCTCGCTGCGCCGAGTACTCCATATATGGAGTAGTCTGAGTAGCTTCACTTTTGATGCTCATACTAGGTTTCTAGGCGTTATTACTCTAAGTGTGACGATTTCATCGTTAAAAAAATGTTAAGTCCACTTTTCTTTCTGAAGTGTACTTCTGAACGAAAAAATTCAAAATGACGTGAACGTTTGTTTTGACATAAACACTGTCAGTCAGACAGTCTCGTTAGTCTCGACTTTCGGGGTTTTGGTGTTATTTTACGATTTCTCATTTATTATTTTAATTAGACAAACGTGGACCGATGACCTGGTGAGAGTCACGGGTAGCCCATGGATGCGAGACGCACAGGGCCGGCCATTGTGGCGACACTTGGGGGAGGCCTATGTCCAGCAGTGGACGTCTTTCGGCTGGAGTGATGAAGACAAATGAGACCCATTTTCTGAAGGATATGTTTTTAAATAAACTATTATGTTTGATTGCAAAAAATTACTTATTAAATTTTCTATCTGTAATCATCGAGATGAGTTGTAAAACTACTTAAAGAAATTCAAAAGATTTGATCGTGGCTGAACACCATTTTTGTCTTAATATTTTATTAGAAATATCACAGTTTTGCTTCTGATACACAATAATTGTCAAATATCAATTTCTAGGTTAAGTAAACGTCATCTGTACAACCTGTCATGACCGTAATAACTATGCATAGCTCGCACGACAAACTTCAAGCATTTTTTATTTTTATTACGTATGTAATGTAATAAATATTTGATATCATTGTCATAAACAAAAATAGAATGAAATAGAATATTTGATATTATGAAAAAGCTGCTACTTTATTCTATTCAGGGGTTAGTTTCCCAGCTTCGCGGAGTCCCATACAAAAGTGAAACATCCTTTACGTCAAACAGCCAGAAGGATATAACGATGGAACTGGCGAAGTATGCAAATTATACAATTATACAATGCTACACCTATAGTCAAAGACTCCGAACTGAGAGAAGATGCTGGAGGAGACAATTCGTTTCCTTATAGAGAAGCGGTTGGAGCCCTTGCATATCTAATGGTGGGCACAAAGCCCGATATAGCTTACACTCTTAGTGTTGCGTCCAGACACTTAGAAGCTCCTACAAAAAGTGATATCACAAAACTGAAAAGGATATTTCGGTATTTGAATGGTACTCGAGATTACTGCATTACGTACAGAAAAGGCATGCAGAAAGAACTGGTCAGTTACAGCGATGCGAATCGTGTTGGTGATCCTGACACTGGAAAGTCGATTTCAGGACTTGTATTTGTTTACGGAGGTCCAAAGGGGATGCAATCGAATATTCGAATATTCGAATTATTCGAATATCCATTTGAAATTCATATTCGAATAGTAAATTATAAAATATTCGAACATTCGAATATTACCACAACAATTAAGTTCACAACATTATTTTCTTTATTACGAACGCGACGTCTAACGCGTTGTCCTCAAGTCTCGGAATTTTGGAATAGATCGGCACTACTACGATTGACGGTCATTCGACCAATCAACGGCCTCCATTCCTCTGCTGACTACAACTTGCTCGCCGGGCGCTTTCCGCCGAGTTCACAAGACAGTCGCGTAGTTTTTACAACAGAGCCGTGCATTTTGTTATTTTGTAAAGAGATTTTGGACATTACTAGCTGTCCCCCGCGGCTTCGCTCCCGTCAACTGACTACCTACCGTACCTATCTACCCTACCCTACGAAACCCAGGAACATTTTGGGAAAGGTGAAGACAAATCCAACAAATTTAAAACCATTAAAATCGGTCCAGCAGTTCTTGAGGTTTAAGTCTTGTAACAAACCCGACTTTGTTTTATGTATTAAGATTACTCGTATTATGTAGCTTCAATAACTTTCAATGGAAGGTAAAAGGATAAACTTGTTGCATTGTTTTAGCTAAGAACATAAAACATTAAGTTTTGGTTGGAAATTTGATAGTTTTTTTAATGTTTGTTTTATTTCTAAAATTTTGATTTTCTGGTTAAGGTCGAAGATCCTTTTTTTTATTGAGGTATGGGCTTGCTCTTGGCCGCGATCACGCCTGATGGAAAGCGATAGATGAGATCTATGATGGAGCGAGCGTGCCCTGAAGATGCCTGTTCACTCTTGCCTTGAAGGCAGACGGGTCATAATATGTGGAAGGGAACACAGACGCCGGTAGAAAGTTCCACACTTTGGCTGTGCGCATACTAAATTTGGAGGAGAAGCCCTTACGACTAGTCGAAATATCGACCAAGTGCGGATGGTACCCAGCAGTACGTCTGGTATTCCGGAGGTAAAAGGGCGATGGTGGAATGAGGTCGTGGAGTTCCTGCGCACACTCTCCGAAGTACAGTCTGTAGAAGACCGACAGGCAAGCAAATTACGCCGATGAGCTCGGCTGTGTAGCTTAGCCACCAGCGTCTCGTCGCCTAAACTAAGTCTTTTTGCTCTGCGTTCCATCGAGTCCAATATAGCAAGCACGTATTTTGCTGAGCCATACCATAAGTAGCTGCAATACTCTATACAGGAACGAACTTGGGCTTTGTACAGACTCAGAAGCTGTCCAGATGTGAAGTATCGTCTAATTCTATTTAGGATGCTCAGCTTCTTGGCTGCAGTCTGTGCTTTTGAATCGATGGTTGAGCCGAAGTTGAGATTAGACGTCAGCTCCATGCCTAAACGCTCCAGGCGATCAGTAACAGGTACAACTCGGAAAGTAGGAGATAACTGAAACGGACTCCTTTTGACAGTGAAAAGACACGCCTGTGTTCAGAGCATTGAATTTGATCAGATTTGAAATGAGATTTAAAGTCAAATTCTTTCGCTCTACCATGGCCTCTCTAAGAGTAGCCGTTTCCTCTCTGCTGGCACCTGAACTGGATAGGTATCTTTCTGAGACTATGCTGTCATCGGCATAACCGATTGCACCTATTTGCAGCAGGTCGTTGATGTGCAGCAGAAATAGAATCGCAGAACGAACAGACCTCTGAGGAACACCGGCATCAATAGCCATATGATCCGACTTTAATCGATTGCTCACTGAGGAAGTCGGAAATCCAAAGGTTCCCGCGTACGGCATCCCTGCTGACTTTCCAGCAGGGATGCCGTACGCGGGAACCTTACCCAACAGACTAGCATGCCAGACCTTGTCAAAGGCCTTTGAGATATCATATTACTTCTAACTTTATTAAGAATTTGTTAAATTATATTTGATTAAAAGTTTGATGTTTAAAAATTGGTTCTGATTGGGATATTACGCCTAATTACATGAAAATATGTTACCTACTTGTTTGTAAGGCACTAAAAATGGGACAAATTATACAAAAACTCTTATTTTTCTGAAATATTCGAATATTATTCGAATAATTCGAATAGAGCTGAAAAAACATTCGAATATTCGAATACCAAAAATTATCGAATATTTGCAATCCCTAGGTCCAATATCATGGAGAAGTAAATTACAGACATCAGTCACAATTTCTAGCACAGAAGCCGAAATTGTAGCTGCTGGTGAAGCTGCAAGAGAAATTATATGGATTAAAAAAAATATTGAAAACATAGAGGAATGAATGATGACCCCTGTTCTCCATGTAGATAACGAGTCTGCCATCAAGCTTGCACTGAATCCGCCACGTGAGTTCCACAACAGAACTAAGCGTATCAAGCTACGACATTTCTTTATACGATAAGCCATCGCTGATGGGATTATGATGATTGCAAAGATTGGTACACAAAACCAAATTGCCGACATGTTTACAAAGGCACTGTATAAGCCAAGACTGGTTACGCTTTGTCGTGAGATTGGCCAGCACGTTTAGAGGATCTATTGTTTCCTAGCTTCAACAGAAGACGTTAGAGTTTGTTTCAAACTCTATGAAGGTGAAGCTTAGAAACCTCTATAGACAATGGTGTCACTTCTTAAAATAATGTCTAGAAATAAAATAAAACTGATATTATGGGATTTATGCCTTTATTTCGTTTTCTTTAATAGTCATCTCTATGGCGCATAAAAACAAGGTATGCTCCACAAATTAAAACAAATAAAAGTAAAGAGGATTAATATCCTTTACTTTACATAATTATAAATACTCGGATAAAATCAAGACTCGATCGGAACGCTCGCCTCGGTGCGCTAGTCTGATTCGCACTTGAAACCAGCGGCGCCGGAATAAGTCTACACCTGATTTTGTTTTGTTTTTAGGCCTACGAGTATGCTTAACAATACAATTATGTGTATAGTGCGTTTTAACAAAATAGTACCTATGGCGTTATGATGGCACACCCTGTCTGTCAAAGTCATTGGCACGAGAAGACGCTCCCGCAGATTTTGTTTATTTTCATTTGATTTTCGACTGCAATCATGCCCAAAACTTTGAAAAGTGGTGAAAGAATGATGGTGTTAAAGGTGAAGAACTTTTGTGAACGTGAAAAACGTAATGATTCCTAATTCCTTTAAGATGTGTTCAGGCTCGTGTTGCCGCCCTTACAGGTAAGTCAAAATAGGGTTACCAGTGGCAGATAATAAATTTATAACTTAAAATGCAATTTTCTATTGACTTTATTGGTTTATGTATGATTGTGACAATAAACAAATAAACTGAAATATATGTTTTAGGTGTATCCGAAAAAACCGTGTTTAAAATCACCAAAGAAGGTAAGGTCGCAGCCAGCAGCGTCGACTAAGGTTTCAACACCTCGCAAAAACGGTACCCGGCCTAAAAGAATCGAACTAGATGAAGCATGAACTGAAGAATGTGAGCACGTGAAAAAAGTGGAAGAAAAATATTACGCAGATGGTCCAGTTATTGATAGCGAGATGGACAGGTTTATCATTGAAGTGGGAGACGATAGTGACACTTCTGATGACGAGGATGATATGGGAGATGAAGATGACGGCGACCGCTCGGGTATAAGTCCGTTGGATGAGCATAACTACTCCAAACACAATTATTTTGTCTGAGCATTATTATAATAAAAATAATTAAATTATGCATTTCATTACTGTACTGATTTTTAGGTAATATGATAACAATCAAAAAATTAGGAAATATGTAAGAATCTAACTAAAAAACATACAAATCACCCTTACTTTGAGGTAGGTTATTATAGGAAATGTGGAAACACTGTAAAACATTGCTGCCAACATAACGCCATAGGTAATATACGGTGAAACGCACTATATGTGCGTCACTTTCACGTAAATGAAATTTCAGTTTTTCTTTCTTTCTTTCACTTATGGCGTAGTTTTTCACGCTTGTTTTCCTGTGTACCCTTGCCTGTTCTCTTGATGGTACCGTGGAAAATAATTTTAACCGCTGTTCCCTTGTTCCTTATTGTGCCATAAAACATTTTTAATAAATTATTGACACATTTTCTTTTTTTTTATGGATTGGAAATCATCAAATGACTCCTAACGCTCTGGGTGGAGCGGGAGGGAGTGTCAGACTCTTACTGACTAAAACCCATCCGTGCTCCTCCTAGTGCGCTTTGCGTTCCTGGGCCGCGGTGACTCTTTCGAACAAAATCCGCAACAATTAATGACACCTATTCATTTAATTTGATCGGGTTTTACGGCCAAGGGTACAGCGGTTAAAATTGATCTTCCACTGTACCATCAAGGGAACAGGCAAGGGTACACAGGAAAACATGCGGTTATTCAGCCAGTTCATTTTTATATTGGCGATTCAGTCAGTTGAAAATTGCTGCTTCTCCTCCACGCGCTGATTTACGCATGTTCTTTATAAAATGAGAAATCGGCAAGTTATCTTTCGGTGACGTGATACAAGACGACGCTCGCACTCTGTAAACACAATAGTAGGGAATTAATAAGAGGAATAGAACAAACGTCCACAATACAATTACATTTAAAATCAATCGTGGTGAAACCAGATGGATACAATTTTTGAAATTGTTTCAAGTAATATACCTAGGTAACTAAAAGGCTTTGTTTACACTCATAGCAACAACAAATACCGAGTTTAAAGGTTAAATATGTATCACTTCTTAAAAAATACAACTGTGTATGATAGCGCATACTTAGTTAAACTTAATGATAATACTTTGGAGAATCTAAGTAGACAGCTTACCTTTGTTTTTAATTTTCGTGTATTGAACACGTGCTAAGATGTTACCGTCGGCGTCGCCGCCATTTGCAACCGCACTGAGTATGCTTTTGCGCGCTAGCTAGATCGAGACAGTTGTACGCAGAATGATAAAATAAAATCTAATGGGAGGAGAGAATCACAAAATAAAATCTAAGGAGGGAAACCAGTCAGGGCGTGAAATCAGATAGTTGCTCTATCTGATTTCACCCCCTGTCCGGTTTCACCTGCTCATTCTCTATTTGCCATCGACACGCTAAGAAGATGTTATTTAAGAAGTTTAGATGAAAGAGTATAACCTTCATCCTTCATTTAGAATAGCGGTATCATTATTTTGACTAGCACTGTCAAGTACGTGACACGACTGTCAAGTATGACGACGGGGGCGTCGTAAGCGGAGATGCTGAACATGCTGCTGCGGGCGGTGCTGGTGCTGGCGTGCGCGGCGGGCGCGGCGCCGGACGGCGAGCGAGAGGCGGGTGCGGGCGAAGGCGGCGCAGCGGGTGCCAGCAAGTCGCCCGCCGGCAGCCGGCACGCGTTCTACCGCAGCATGGGCAGCGCTCCGCCGGGCATGCCGGCCCGCGCAGAGTCGCGGCGCGTGTTCGGCGGCGAAGCGGCAGCGCTGAGCATGTTCCCGGGGACGTGCGTGCTGCTGGACCGCTACTGGGGCACACGCTGCTCGGGCGCCGTGCTGGCCAGTCACTGGACGCTCACGGCCGCGCACTGCGTGACGGAGCACGTCTCCTACGTGCTGTACGACACGCAAAACCCCAAGTCGCGCGACAGCAAAGTCGCCGCCGTGATCTACTTGTACCGCCACCCCGAGTAGGTCCAGCTCCCTGTGCTCACTGCTGTATAGTGCGAGACTGACTTCCCTCACCGCTGCTTTGTGTTCAGCTACAAGGTGCTGGAGGAGGACGAGGGCCGCGGCGTAGACGTGACGCAGCTGCGCAACGACGTGGGGCTGCTGCGCACCGGCGTCAACATGCAGGTGAGCACGAAGCCCGCCGTGCAGCCCCCCACCACCCTCGTCAGCGGCTTGCGACTTTACAACCTCAAGAACCTCGAAGACCAGGAAGTGCAGGTGACAGTAATACCACTATACTTACATAATTATACGTACAGTTCTAACGTACAACATTTAAACTACGACCAAATAGACGAAATGAAACCATACACTTCTTATAGGTTTTCGTGTAATCTGTAGGGAGACACTATTATCTGTCATTTTGGGTCCAGTAGTTTCGGAGATACAGATTGACTGAAAAAAAATTGAGAGCGTCACAATGATCCCAATATGTAACACTCCACAGCTTAATAGTTAGTTTTCGGTTTTTTCCCCAAAAAGTGAGCTAGTAATACATTGGTTATACTTAGTCCGTTACGACGAACTATACGACTACCGTAAAGCACAGTTCGGCGGCGCGTGTGTTAGGCTATTTATATACCGAGCATGGCTCGAAGCTGAGCAGGAGCGCATGTGACGTGTGCGTAGGTGCTGGGCTTCGGGCTTACGGAGCGCTCGGCGCTGGGCGAGGCGCTGTTCGCGGTGCAGCTGCGCCTGGTGATGTGCGAGCGGCCCTCCTGGCAGCACTGCATGTGCGGCGTGGGTCAGCCGCGCAAATCGGGGGGAGCGCGCGGCGTGTGCTCGGGTGACTCGGGCGGGCCCGTGGTATTCCACGGCCTGCAGGTGGGCGTCACGTCCATGGGCCCGATGGAGTGCGCTGTGGGCTTCGCCGACCCGCCCGAGAGCGCCACCAGTGTCTTCACGTCGTTGTACCAGTACGCGGACCTGATCAACGACACCATGCACGACACGGAGGCGGCGCTGCACATGCGTCGCATGCAGTGGAGCAGCAGCGGCGTCTACCTG
The DNA here is from genome assembly GCA_947386135.1 of Melanchra persicariae. NCBI lineage: Eukaryota > Metazoa > Arthropoda > Insecta > Lepidoptera > Noctuidae > Melanchra > Melanchra persicariae. The sequence continues at coordinate 157,066 of OX376646.1, forward strand.
ACCGCGCACTATCCGCTGCCCGCGCTGCTAGCGGCTGCGGCGCTGCTCGTGCGTATCGTGAGGTGAGGCCCGCCGGTGCAGTGTAACGACTTTGAAATTGTGATCTACATTATATTATAAAGACGTAAAATTTTTTGTTGGATTCTTTATTTGTCTCTAGGAGTGCTTTTTTTAAGGATGAGAAATCATCAAATGACTCCTTCCGCTCTGTGCGGAGTGGAAGGGAGTGTCAGACTTTTACTGACTAAAACCCATCCCTGTACCAACTAATGCCCTTTGCGTTCCAGGGCCGCGGTAACTCTTTCCAACACATTCCGCAGCCCTGGCTGGCTATGACCCGAGCGGGCGCCGTCGACTCGTCCCTGGTCGTGATCGGACGGCGAGCCACCCAACGTTCGCGGCAAGCATCAATCACTGCGCCTGCTCAGGAGCAACAGGTCCTGAGCGGCGCAGTGGCCGACGTTCGCCTGGAGGGAGGCAGAATGGGGCTGTTATTGGCATTCCATTTCAGCCCCCATCTGAGGCCCCAGTGAGGGCTCCACCGTGGCAGTCGCAGTGCCTACTGATCCAATTTCCACAATTCCTTGACTGATATCACCTACGTTACTAGTGATACACCATGCACGAGACCAGGCCCACACAGGCCGCGGGAGAGAGCTATTTAACACAACTTTAAACTACTTATACTTTTGACTTCCATTTTCTTGCATGCGAAGTTACGATATCTTATGCTTGATACACATCATCGGTATCTAGGTAACGATAAGATTACCTTAAATTTTAAAACAAAGGTTGCTTGTAAATATTATAATTTTATAAAACGTATCAGATTTACATGTCTGGTTCAAATATATAGTGGTGTTTGTCATTAGAAACGTTCACAAGCTCGTAAGTGCTGATTGCACTACTGCTTTACCTGTGTTTGATCTCGGATAGGTGCTATAGTGCTACCACCACTGATCAAATCTGTGATTGAACTAAATTAGACACCACCAACTGTACTGTATCAGACTGCCAAATAGGGTTATCCCACACATATCCGCGCCGTGCCCAATACTGTGGTCCATCAGGAGCTCAACAAAATATCGGTGTGTACATTTTATGAAGACATATAGTCTCGTCCTTTCCCAGGCCCTGATATCACATGTGTGGATCAACGTTTAGTCGTCAATATGTTGACCTCCACCGTCACGTCCGCCACCGCGCTCGCTCTCGCCTGTGGACACCGCGCTTTCACTCTGGACGAGCACTTAGTATTACAAATAACTCTGTAATAGGTAAACTCGTACAAGAGAGCTATTCTGTGAAGTGAGCCATAGTTATCACGGTGAGGTTTGAACAGCCTCGCACATCCCGCGACACAATCATGAGAACAGAGCCCTTTTAAAATTTTTTTTGCAAATATCAACCTTTAAGGGGGAGTAAAATACAGCTGAATCCGGTTTGACTGGAAGCCGATATAGAAGTGGAGGGGACCTTTAAGTGGGGAGGGGGGGTTATCGTAAGGAGAATCCTATTTCTTGAATCTATTAACCTTAAACTTGGCATAAATACGTACCAAAATGTTCGTTTTTGGGGTTCTGTACCTCGAAAGGAAGAAAACGAACCCTTATACGATCACTTTGTTGTCCGTCCGTCCGTCTGTCTGTCTGTCAAGACCCTTTTTCTCAGGAACGCGTGGAGGATCAAGCTGGAATTTATATCAAATACTCAGGTCTGCAGTCTCTTGGAGCTGTGAAAAAATCAAACTTCTAAGCCAACGCAATCAAAAGATACAGCCGTTTATGCCGCAAATTTTCGACACTCGCAAGGGAATCAAAACCTACAGGGTACTTCCCGTGAACTCAGAATCTTGAAATTTGGTACGAAGCAACGTCTTACAGCATAGATAAAGGAAAAATTGCGAAAACCGTAAATTTTCAGTTACATCATATAATAAAAATATTTTTAATAATTTTATATAAAAATACCATATGACTCGATTGTCGTGATGGGTGAACTTTTACTTATATACCTACAGGTTTGTACGGAACCCTAGGTGCGCGAGTTCGCAAAAGTGTGTGTGTAGCGGCATTCATGCCGCCACAAAAATCAACGTAGCAGAATCAACATCACAACAAATGAGACTCGCAGCGCCATCTATCTCGACAGCTGCGAACTAACTACAAAATCCTAAATCGCGATATCAAAGTTTACCGTGCGATTAGAACACATGCAAAGCCCGAATATCAACTCTCGGGCAGTTGCCCACCAGACACAAACAACCGTCTGGTCGGAGGATCCTCCCTTTTCAATGGAGGTTTGCGGGACTTTACTCTCTGTTCCGCTACCTCCAAACTGGTGACCCTCGACATTGGACGTCAGCGCAGCCTTCGTGCAGCTACCTCATCATGACGTCATCATCATCATCACTTCCTCATCGTGACCTCAAGCTTTCGAGCAGCGAGTCATACAGCCAGCCAGTACCCTCGGCTTCTACGGGTATCCTGACCACCAGCATGCAGCGGACGCGCATTCCTGGTCAGCATTCTCAGCCCCTATCATAAACCTCATCAGCGACCTTGGCAAGCACACTGCACTTTCGGCCAGTCACATGAAGAGCCTTGAAAAACCTCTCCTGGTCGACGCCAGCAGTCACGTCAGCACGTCGCACAGCTCCGACCCACCTTGGCAAGCACACTGCACCTTCGGCCAGTCACATGAAGAGCCTTGAAGAACCTCTCCTGGTCGACGCCAGCAGTCACGCCAGCAGCAGCATCGGGGCACCGCAGACAGTTCCGACTCACCGTGAACTCTGCGACGCAGACAGTTCCGACTCACCGAGAACTCTGCGACTTCCGGTTCCGACTCACTGGAACCAACCTTCCACTGGCCTGACAAGCATCTCAAGATGTATGGACGACTCATCCACTATCGACCTCCGGTCTCCGGAGGGGAGTGATGTAGCGGCATTCATGCCGCCACAAAAATCAACGTAGCAGAATCAACATCACAACAAATGAGACTCGCAGCGCCATCTATCTCGACAGCTGCGAACTAACTACAAAATCCTAAATCGCGATATCAAAGTTTACCGTGCGATTAGAACACATGCAAAGCCCGAATATCAACTCTCGGGCAGTTGCCCACCAGACACAAACAACCGTCTGGTCGGAGGATCCTCCCTTTTCAATGGAGGTTTGCGGGACTTTACTCTCTGTTCCGCTACCTCCAAATGTGCATAATTAACAATGCCATAATTGGCGTGTAGGTGTTGTTTTTGGATATCCGACTCGCACTTGGCCGGTTTTCTCATTACTACTCCCTATAAAGGGGTCTCTTCAAAATCTATCCAAAGGTTGTCTTTAAAAGATCACTCTCAGCGATAAGGCCGCCCATTGTGTCACCTCATGTAATTATGTTTTCTTCATCTATATTTTCTGTAACTTATATGGTGTACATAATAAAGTAGAGTATTGTATTCTATTCTATACTATTCTAAATGATGCGATTAAAATGTATAGATAACCGCGCGGCGGTACTTACTAACACATCGAGTCGGCGCACGCGCATCGGTGGGATCTGAAACAACGCAAACATACACCAGTTAGTACACTGCTGCTAATATATTATACTAGCTGCAACCCGCGACTACGTCCGCGTGAAATCCTGTTTTTATTCTGGTTAATTTATCTTTTTTTGGAATAATATCTGTTTCTCCCATCACAGGCAATAATGTTTAGGTTAATATACTATATATACTTTGATATATACATATGAATGCTTGTAATTAGCGAATGACCCCACAAAAGCACGATATTATTATTCTGACTTAAGTTTGTTATTAGTCTGTAAGCTAAAGAAAGTAAATAAATAAATAGTAGTAAGATAGTAGAGTAAGAAAGTCTAAGTAGTAAGTTTGTTTGTTTCATCATCATCACATCAGACCAAAGACGTCCACTTCAGGACATAGGCCTCCTCCAAGTGTCGCCACAACAAACAATGATTGATAAACTACATCAAAACATTTTTTTTTTGTTTTAGTGAAACTTTTAATGGCCTAAACAAGTGATAATTTAATATCTTACAAAAAATGAATAATTTAAAAAAAATATGTGATTCCTATATATCAATACAATAAAAAAGAAATCTAAACTAACATTTTGACAGTTCAACTCCATTTTTCATAGATGTGATGTGCGTTGTGCATTTGATATCATTTTAAGATTTACAGTGTTAAGATTCTCCGCGGAAGAATGATTTTGAAGAATGAAAATTACAATCTTTATTAATAAGCTAAAGTAACCCCAAGATGGGCCGTTTATTATTATAACACCTACGGGCAGGTGGCAAAGCCCTGTGACAGCGGAGCTTCTTTTGACAAGAAGAGTTGAGTTAGCTCGGGTGATCTGGTGTCTATCTGTGTTCTTAAAAGACTCTTTTACCCAAAAAAAAAATACAACCTACTTCCAAATAAAAAAATAACTACAAAGTAACTACAAGTAAAAAACTTTAATTTTGGAAGTCGGTGTTGACTTACAAAGAAGCTACCAAAAACACTGTTGACTGTTTTTAATTTTATCTACACAGTTATTTTTTTGTAAGTTTTTTATTTTTCTCTTTTAGTGGTACCCCACACCAAACAATACCACTGAAAAGTAACATCTACACTAATATTATAAAGAGGAAAGATTTGTTTGTTTGTTTGTTTGTTTGTTTGAAATGAATAGGCTCCGAAACAACTGGACCGATTTGAAAAATTCTTTCACTAGTACAATTCTACATTATCGGTGATGGTCATAGGCTATAGAATATTTTCAAAAAAGTTAGGGATCCGTATGAAAACTTCGATAATGTGACCCAAGGTGTGAGAAAAAATCCTTATATCGCGTACGCTGCGGAATCTATTGACAATAGAGCACAGTGATGTACTACAGTTTTATAGAGGTCATCAATATCTACAAAAAAGTCCGCAATACCATATGTCTAACTATTATGGATAAGTCACCATGACCGCTTTTTGTTAATATTAGTCAAGCAAATCCCATGGTGAAATATAAAATGGTGATTATAGTACCATGATATTAATCCTTAACCATTTAAATGGTTTGATAATTAAGATTGATTATGTCCGTGTAAATTACACTTTCAATCATTCAAATCGGACCTTTCGTTCAAAAGTTACGACGGTAATAAACATGCTCGGAGTAAGAAAAATGTCGCGGCTTGAGCGAACTGGGGAGAATCGTATCAATGCTTGGTCCGATGAAGTTGAAACACCACGGCATTTAAATGTTTTCGATAAAACAATAAGAATAACAAATGTTTGGATTTTTCGAAAATCAACTAGGTACAAGGGGTGAAGCAGGGGTGAAAAGTTTTTAAGGGAAGGAAATTATAGCTTGCTTCAATTTACGTCGGAATTCTATGAACAAACTAAAAGTGGGATAATTGAAACAGATCATGTACCTAACAATTTTTGCATAATCAACCCCTGACGGGCTGAACGGGGTGAACAGTTGCGCTGAACCAATAATGAGAATCGTTGTGCTTAATTTTCCAAAACTATCCTTTATAAGGGGATATGTATAGGGGCGTTGCAGTTTGTGGAGTACCTACTATCCCCACGCGGACGAAGTCGCGGGCGAAGTGCTAGTAAAAAAAATAAAAAAACAACCTAATTGAGAATCCTTTCCTTGTTTTGAAGTCGGTTAAAAACTTACAATTGTTTCGATCTATGTTACTGGTTCTGATGAAATTAAGAATCAATTTGATTAATCGTAGTTTAAAGAATAGCACCAGTCGTGCGAGGTTCTGTTTTGTTGATTTTGATTCGAAGTGTTTAAAAAGTGAGACTAAATAGGTCTCAAGAATCAGAACGATTTCTTTAATCATTGAGTGCAGTTATAGGCAGATTTTTGCAGGGGATTTTTTTTTGTCTGTGATGTTAGGCGCACCTACGGTCCTTTTTTGTGGTGAATTCAGGCAGATACTTCCTATTACCTCGAGAACCGGAAACCGATGAATCAACAATCAACACATTAAAGTTCGAACATGCGAGCATATTTACTAGGAGGCCACACAAAAGCGCGCAATTTCTCGTATTTAATCTCAAAAATTGGTGACGGCACACTCCACAGTCAAAAAGATGGTTATGTTATTTCTGTTTTGTCCCGTTGCTCTACAGCATGAATTAATTTCACAGCCAACATACACGCGAACGAAGTCGCGGGCAACAGCTAGCGTTATACAACGTGTAACAGAATAAACGTAATACCTCAGGGGTCATTGTACATTATGAACAACTTTTACTATGAGACCAACACGATTTCGGGTTGGTCCCATCGTAAAAGTTGTTCGTAATGCTGAGAACAATGACCCCTTTAGATGTATTGCGTTTATACTGTTACATGTTGTATAAATAGTTGGTCCGCATTACTAACCCTCGAGCAAGCCATATACAGTTGGCCGTGGGAAAACAATTAGACCTGAGGTCGACACCAGCGGCCTTTAGAGTCTGTCCTTGACTCTTGTTTATGGTCATCGCGAAGCAAGCGGCTACCGGAAATTGAGTGCGTTTAAACTGGAATGGGAAGTTTTTGGGAATGAGAGGTATCCGCGGAATAAAAACAGTTTCGCCTGAACCACACCCAGAGAGAATTTTGGCTTCAATTACATTTCTCTGAAGAGAAGTTGCTTTAAGTCGGGTTCCATTGCTCAGCTTGGGTGGAGTATGGTTTCTCAGAAGTATTATCGGAACGGCAACTTTAAGTTTAATTTTGTGTGCAAGAAACCTGCACTTAGCGATTTTAAAAACTCAACTGGGTAGTTTGTAGCAAAGGACGATGCTACAAACTACCCAGTTGAGTTTTATTAACGACGCTGTTAAAAGATGTATACAACGTGTAAACAAAATACCACCTACAGCGTCATTGTACTCATCATTATGAACAAGTTTTACTGTGGGAACATCTCAGTTATCGCCAAAAAAAACGTCGACTGCTCCATACATTTCTGTGCGCATAACTCGACAAAATGTACTGATTAGCTGATTTTTTCCGCGATTTCGGGTTTGGTCGCATAGTAAAAGTTGTCGAGATGACCTCTTAAGATGTATTGCGTTTATTCTGTTACAAGTTGTATACAACTTCATCCCCCACAACTACTGATAAGATTTTTTCATTTATTGCAGCGGCTTATGCTTCCTTGGAGCCAGTATATCGCGTTCACACAACCAAGAATTTTGTTGATCTGTTATACTCGACAGATCAAAAGTTCGTCCTCTGAGGAAACAACTCGGCAGAGTGTATCGGAAAGAGTCGCCTGAGCCTGATCCTCAGGGAGGTACCTTCTCCAATCTTATTTTGAACTAGCTTAGCCCGCGACGTCATCCGCGTGGGCTTAGATCTATGCTAGCCTACTATTTTTAACCGACTTCTAAAAAAGGAGGAGGTTCTCAATTCGGATGTTTGTATTTTTTTTTTTTTATGTTTTTCGCGCATAATTCCGTCGCTTGCCAATCGATTTGAAAAATTCTTTTTTTGTTGGGAAGGGTATACTTCCCAAATGGTCCCATTGAAATTTTATCAACATCGGTTTTGTAGTTTGATTTTTAAATCCAAATAGCTGTAAAAAATATGTGGAAAAATCATCCATGTATACGAAATTGCGTATTTTTGCTTTCCTGTGACTTTCCAGTGGTGTTGTTAGGTGTGGGGTACCACTAAAAAGAAAAAAATAAAAAACATTTTCATAAAAAAAAGAAACCGACTTCGAAAAAACACTACAAAGTTCAAAATAACTTTAATTTCGGAAGTCGGTGTCAAATAACGAAGAAGCAACCAAAAACAAAATGTTTTTATAGTTCTTGAAATTCGAAAGTTTGGATGGTTGGATGTTTGTTACTCAATCACGCTAGTAGGTACGGCTGAATGGATCGGTATGAAATTTTGCACAGAGATAGATTGTAGTCTGGGATAGCATAGCACACAGGCTGTTTCATAATTCGGGAGTACCTTGGGAAAGATTCAAGATGAAAATCATTTTGTCCAAATAAACCGTTTACATACACTTTTGAATTGTTAAGGTCAGTTAGTCAAAAACATTAAGCTACGTTCCAAAGCCAAAGCTATGGAAAATAACGTGAAAGAAATTCCACGGCCATTCTTTTAAATCATGAGCCCTGACATGTGAAAATTCGCAATTAAAAAATAAATCTTACGTAATGTAAATAAACATTAAATTCGCGATAAATTCGCGGCACAGCGGAGTGCTCGTGCGGTTAGAAAAATACTGGTTATTTATTCTATTCTATTTTTGTTTATGGTAAAGTCGAACCGTCCAGTTCAGCACTGTTACGACGCTAGAACCAGAATTGTTCAAGACCGACCAAGTCCGACGTCCAAGGCGACACAACTCGATTTGCGTCCGATACTTTACACGAATCACAATTGGGGTTCCGTCACCATGCGTACGGTACCCTAATAATCGGTAACAGAATAGCCTTTATTCGCAAATCGAACCGTTCGACCTTTCGAATTTGAATCTATCGCGCAGGCTTAGTAGTAGAGTCCCGTTAGCACTTTCTTACGGAACCCTACAGGCCTGGATTCGCCAGTCGAAGTCAAACCGTCCAGTTCAGCACTGTTACGACGCAAGAACCAGAATTTTTCAAGACCGACCAAGTCCGACGTCCAAGGCGACAACAACAATCCGAACAAATCAGAGATTTCTTTTTTCGATTTTGGATTGGGAACCCTATCAAAGACTTGAAAGACCTTTTATGCGACCGAATACCCTAGCGAAAATGTTAACACCGTGATTCAGAAAGACGCGTCATCAGTGCAACGCCATCTAACGACCATTTGGTGAACTGACAAAATATTTGGCCGAATGAAGACGGTAAATAAGGTTCCCATATATAACAATAAGTAACGTTATCGTATTAAAATGTTCACTTTTATTTTATTTACTACTAATTAAAAGTTTCACAAATAACTCAAAAATTTGTTTTGAACGCGTCATCAGTGCAACGCCATCTATCGACTATTTGGTCAACTCACAAAATATTTGGCCGAATGGAGACGGTAAATAAGGAGCCCATATATAACAATAAGTAACGGTTTGGTATTAAAATGTTCACTTTTATTTTACTACTTATTAAAAATTTCAGAAATAACTCAACAATTTGTTTTGATGTTATTTTCATGCTTACCTGCATTTTATCTTTCTCAATAGATGGCGCCTAATAGTCGGTCACCACCGCAACGCTTAGCGCTGTATGAAGTTCCTTACTAAAATTAAAAATTCAATATCTTTTGATTTTGTGGGTCGATTTTGATGAAATAAACGCTAAATGTTACTCGGGTTAACACTTAATATTTTTAATAACTTAACTTTCGAATCCAATCAGTGGTTTTTGCGTGATGCTGACACAAACAATTGGACAAACAGACAAACAGACAAAAAATTCAAAAATGGCATTTTTGCGTTTTATACGTTTTTCCTAACATTTCTGTTATTTTTATGCGAAAATGTTCAATGTACAGACACGGCAAATCTACGATTTTATTATATGTATAGATAGATTAATGTTCAATAATAAATTTAAATTATACGACTTCAAAAACAATTAAATCGAAAATATACCTCAACAATTAGAACGCACACGTGAACGCAACGCGCAGGCGCATATACGAATGTGATTTAGATGACAAAAAGAAACGTCATTATATTACTATGGTCAAAATCTAATGAAGAAAAAGTTTTCGAAGTGGTATTAGTAGCCATCACAGCACCTTTCAGCGCCTATATTACTCATGAGCTGCTGCATTTTGTATTCAATAGAACCTTAATATCCAGGATATATTGTGAATAACATTGAAAATTATAAGTACCGATTGTGCTGCTATGTTTCAAGCGATCTGTCGTACTGCACCTATCTACTGGGACCCTGAAGATGAGTTTACAGACTTATATTGGACCTATAAGGTCCTGAAGAATATAATTATTGTTACAAATAATTTTCTACTTGTCTCTTAATATTGGCACTGTAGGTATTTGAAAACTTGAATATTAATATTGCGAATATATTACCTGGCAACCTGGACCTGGCAACATTAAACACTAGAACACTCCGGACCGACGAGAAGATCACCGAACTTGAGGAGGAATTGAGCAGGTTGCGATGGAGTGTTGTGGGATTGTCTGAAGTCCGAAGAGAGGGGGAGGACACGACAATTCTCAAATCCGGCAACCTGTTCTATTTCCGGGAGGGTGACCAGAAGTCCCAGGGTGGTGTCGGGTTTTTCGTCCACAGGTCCCTCGTGTCCAACCAATGTGGTGAGGATCGAGAGTGTGTCGACCAGGGTGGCGTACCTTATACTCAGAATATCGTCAAGACATTCGTTGAAGGCCGTACAGGTTTACGCCCCAACCTCAACACACCCCGACGACGAAATAGAGACCATGTATGAGGATATATCCAGAGCCATGCATGGTCATAAAACTCATTTCACCGTGGTCATGGGGGACTTCAACGCGAAACTGGGCAAACGTGACGGTGACGAGCTGCGAGTGGGGCAATTTGGATATGGACGTCGGAACCACCGGGGACACCTACTGGCCAGTTTTATGGAGAAGGAGGGCCTCTATATGATGAACTCCTTTTTCAGAAAACGTGAGCACAGGAAGTGGACCTGGTAGAGCCCCGCCGGTGCAACTAAAAATGAGATTGACTTCATCATGTCGACGAAGAAGCAGATATTCAATGATGTCTCCGTGATCAACGCGGTGAAAACCGGAAGTGATCACCGCATGGTAAGAGGCACATTGAATCTAAATATCAAGCTGGAAAGGTCTCGACTGATGAAGTCTATGCTCCGTCCAGCACAGATCCAGATCCAAAACTCCGAAAGCTTTCAGCTCGAACTTCAAAATCGTTTCGAGTGCCTAGGGAGCTCCGTCTGTATGTCTGTCTGTCTGTCACGCTTTCACGATGAATCGGCTGATTGACATGAAATTTGACAATTTATAGCCTGGGTTATGAAGGACATATCTTTTTGTATTCTTTAGTAAGAAATATAAGGTTTTTTTATTTTTTTATCCTACTAATATTATAAAGGTGAAAGTTTGTATGTTTGTGTAACAATCAGACAAAAACGGCTGAAGGGATTTGGATGAATTTGGCACACATGTAGTTCATATCTTGAAATAAAAAATAGGTTACTTTATATCCCGGTAAGTGGCATGGATTAATGGAGACTGAGGAGGAAGTGGAACCTCAGAGCCGCTGCTGCCTTAGTACTTCAGATTCACAAGTACCAGGAGACCAGAAACATGTCATAGTATTTTTGGGCTGGTATAATTATGTAGGCAGGGTAGGTGTAGGGTAGGTGTAGGGTAGGTGTAGGGTAGGTGTAGGGTAGATGTAGGGTAGGTGTAAGGTAAGTGTAGGGTAGGTGTAGGGTAGGTGTAGGGTAGGTGTAGGGTAGGTGTAGGGTAGGTGTAGGGTAGGTGTAGGGTAGGTGTAGGGTAGGTGTAGGGTAGGTGTAGGATAGGTGTAGGGTACGTGTAGGGTAGGTGTAGGGTAGATGCAGGGTAGGTGTAGGGTAGGTGTAGGGTAGGTGTAGGGTAGGTGTAGGGTAGGTGTAGGGTAGGTGTAGGGTAGGTGTAGGGTAGGTGTAAGGTAGGTGTAGGGTAGGTGTAGGGTGGGTGTTTCCTGAGTAAATAATTTATAATACAAGCAGGAAACCTCGCTTTTTCCGATATTCACGCGGGCGAAGCCGCAGCTGGTAGAAGCTAGTTTATTATATAGGAATAACATATTTTTTTAAAATTATTCATTTTTGTAAGATATTAAATAATCACTTTTTTAGGACATTAAAAGTTTTACTAAAACAAAAAAAAAGTGTTTTGATGTAGTTTATCAATCATTGTTTGTTGTGGCGACACTTGGAGGAGGCCTATGTCCTGAAGTGGACGTCTTTCGTCTGATGTGATGATGATGAAACAAACAAACTTACTACTTAGACTTTCTTACTCTACTATCTTACTACTATTTATTTATTTACTTTCTTTAGCTTACAGACTAATAATAAACTTAAATCAGAATAATAATATCATGCTTTTATAGGGTCATTTGCTAATAACAAGCACATCACATGTATATATCAAAGTATCAATAGTATACTAACCTAAACATAATTGCCTGTGATGGGAGAAACAGATATTATACCAAAAAAAGATAAATTAACCAGAATAAAAACAGCGGACGAAGTCGCGGGTAGCAGCTAGTATTTACGATTTTAGGTCCTTTCTTATTTCTAGTTTATATCAATGATTTACCCCTGCAAAACCAACTAAACATGGTCTTGTTTGCCGACGATACTTCTTTGATTTTCAAGATAAATAGACGTAGTAATAATCTTGAGGACGTAAATAAAGCCCTTCTGCAGGTCCAAATTTGGTTCACTGCTAATAATTTAGTTTTAAATGGGAAAAAAACCAAGAGCATAAGATTTTCCTTACCAAATGTCAAAAGTAGTGATTGTGACATAGTGTTGAACAAGGAGAAACTGGAATTCGTCGATAGAACAGTTTTCCTGGGGATTACGGTTGACTCTAGGCTACAATGGGGTCCTCATTTAACATCTCTTGCAGGACGGCTAAGTTCAGCGGCATATGCTGTTAGAAAAATCCGCCAATTTACGGATGTTGATACCGCGAGATTAGTATATTTTAGTTACTTTCATAGTATCATGTCTTATGGTATTTTACTATGGGGACGGGCTGCAGACATCGAGTCTATTTTTATTCTGCAGAAAAGAGCTATAAGAGCGATATACAATCTCCGCCGGCGTGATTCTATAAGGGAACTGTTCAAGGATATTAATATCATGACGATGACGGTACCCTGTCAATATATATATGAAAACATTATGTACGTTAGAAAGAATCTCCATCTTTTTAGTAGACGAGGCGACAGACATAATTATGTTACTAGAAATAGGGATCAACTAGTTCAACCAAGTTTCAGACTAGTTAAAGTAGCCTCATCTTTCATGGGGTACTGTTTAAAATGTTATAATAAAATACCTCCTAATATATTAGAACTGAATGAAACAAAATTTAAATCTTGTATCAAACGCACACTATGCAAGAAAGCATAATATAAGTTGGGGGATTATATTGAAGATAATAATGCTTGGCTCAATGCCGGTCCAGCTCCACAGTTACTAGGCTGCACAAAGTAATCTTTTGGCATTTATAAATATTGTTGGACCCGTTGAAGACTGTAAAACATTATATTTTCATTGTATAGACTCAATGTGTTAATGACTGGCCTGTTGGTCTAGTGGTTAGTGACCCTGACTGCAAAGCCGGAGGTCGTGGGTTCGATTCCCACCCAGGACAAACTTTGTGTGATGAGCATTATTATTTGTTCTGTGTCTGGGTGTAATTTATCTATAATATGTATGTATTTATAAATTACTAGCTGTCCCCCGCGGCTTCGCTCCCGTCAACTGGCTACCTACCTACCTACCCTACACCTACCCTACACCTACCCTACACCTACCCTACACCTACCCTACACCTACCCTACACCTACCCTACACCTACCCTACACCTACCCTACACCTACCCTACACCTACCCTACACCTACCCTACACCTACCCTACACCTACCCTACACCTACCCTACACCTACCCTACACCTACCCTACACCTACCCTACACCTACCCTACACCTACCCTACACCTACCCTACACCTACCCTACACCTACCCTACACCTACCCTACACCTACCCTACACCTACCCTACACCTACCCTACACCTACCCTACACCTACCCTACACCTACCCTACACCTACCCTACACCTACCCTACACCTACCCTACACCTACCCTACACCTACCCTACACCTACCCTACACCTACCCTACACCTACCCTACACCTACCCTACACCTACCCTACACCTACCCTACACCTACCCTACACCTACCCTACACCTACCCTACACCTACACCTACCCTACACCTACCCTACACCTACCCTACACCTACCCTACACCTACCCTACACCTACCCTACACCTACCCTACACCTACCCTACACCTACCCTACACCTACCCAACACCTACCCTACACCTACCCTACACCTACCCTATACCTACCCTACACCTACCCTACACCTACCCTACACCTACCCTACACCTACCCTACACCTACCCTACACCTACACCTACCCTACACCTACCCTACACCTACCCTACACCTACCCTACACCTACCCTAAGGATTCTTAAATTTTCTAATTTTCAATTTTTTTTTTTTTTTTTTCATAAGAACCTTCTCCTGACAATAACAAACACAACAAAAAAAGAATTGGCGAAATCGGTTCAGTTATTCTCGAGTTTTACGCTTACCAACACATTTTGCGATTCATTTTTATAAATAAGGTATAAGTATGTATATCAGTTGTCTGGTTACCATAACACAAGCTCTGCTTAGCTTGGGATCAGATGGCCGTGTGTGAGTTGTCCCAAGATATTATTATTATTATTTTCTTTATTTAAGGTACATACATATAAAATACATTTTTAAATATTAAAATACAAAGATATCAAATTATTTAAAAATGTAAAAAATAGTAGCCCACCGGTATCGGGAACAGGGTCCAAGCTACCGGCGGTCAGGGCTCCAGAGAGAGGAACCTCCTAACGATGCGAGCCGTGTCCAGAAGTACTGCTCTCTGAATCAAGCCCTTGATCCAGCTGCCTAACGAGAGCCTCCTAAGATGTTGGTCGAGGCTCGTGGCTATTAAGCCGTTGGCTGACACGACTATCGGTACAATGATTGCCGAATTCACATCCCACATGTCGACAACCTCGCGAGCCAAGTCAAGATATTTGATTTGCTTATCTTTCTCGGCTTTCACGAGGTTCTCGTCATGCGGAACGGTGATATCTACAATCATTGCACGCCTCTCGATTCGGTCCACCACCACTATATCAGGCTTATTTGCAATAATAGTCCTGTCAGTGATGATGGACCGATCCCAGTACAATGTGATACTGCCATTATCGAGAACTGGGTCGGGCACATACCTGTAGTACGGAACCTCCGATTCCACAAGAGAGTATTTCAGAGCAAGTTGCTAATGGATAATCCTGGCTACAAGGTTGTGTCTATGCAAGTATTCTCCATTAGCAAGACGAGAACAACCAGAGATAATGTGGCGAATTGATTCTCCCGGACGGTGACATGCCCGACATATGTCAACCGTGCCGTCCTTCACAATAAATCTCCGGTAGTTTTTCGTCATGATAACTTCGTCCATAATTGCACAGACAAAACCTTCGGTTTCCCCAAAGAGGTCACCAAACCGTAGCCAGGCTACGGACGCTAATTGATCCACGTCGGGCCCGTGTAGGGCCCGGAAAAAGCGTCCGTGAAGTTCCTTACTCTGCCATACCGCCCTGCGATCGTTGGTGTCAAGCACTGCAGGTTTGCGCCAGTTCTCATTTGCCTAGGAGAGCGGGGTGAGTCCCTTGTCCACCGCCACTACATCTCGATGCATACCCACGTCGACAGCAAGGAAATATTCCCTGAGACTGCATATCTCGCGATTGTGGATAGTCTTAGCACTTAAAAAGCCTCGACCTCCACATTTTCGCGGGATATACAGTCTCATTACCGACGACCGTGGGTGATGCATTCGATGTGCAGTTAGCAGTGTACGAACCCGCCTATCCAGGGCGTCAAGTTCCGTTTGAGTCCATTTGAGTACGCCGAAAGAGTACATCAATACCGGCATGACCCATCCGCTGAAAGCGCGCACCTTGTTTCCGCCCGACAGAAGGCTGTTGAAAACCTTCTTTAGGCGGCCAAAGAAGCGCTCCTTCAACGAATGCTTCATGTCAGTAACACTGATGCCTAACGCTTCCGACATACCCAAATACTTGTAAGTTTCGGTTGGAGAAAGGGATCTCAGGTTTATGGAATCCGAGAGTTGCGATCCCACGGATTCCATAATCTCTCCATGCTTTACGTGCGTGACCGCACATTTGTCCACACCAAACTCCATCCTGATGGCACTACTGAAAGTTTCAGTTACCTTCAGTAGCTCCATCAGTTGCAGATTACTGGGGGCAAAGAGTTTCAGATCATCCATGTAAAGGAGGTGAGATATAACCTGACAACCTCTCTTCAACCGATAGCCTAGTCCTGAATTCTCCAGCAATGTGCTGAGAGGATTCAAGGCTAGGGAAAACCAAAGCGGACTCAAACTATCGCCCTGAAGTATACCCCGCTCGATCCTAACCGGTTCGCTATTCCTCTGGATATTTCGATATCCTGGATAGCGAAGGACTGTCCTCCATTGCCCCATACATGACGTCAGGAAGGTGCGTAGCGTTGCATCAATTTTATACAATTCTAGCACCCTCATGAGCCATGTATGAGGCACCGAGTCATAGGCCTTCTTATAGTCTATCCAACATGTCGACAGATCCTTTCGGGAACGCCGAACCTGTTGGCTAATGGCCGTATCAATGAGGAGTAGCTCCTTAGTACCGCGGGACCCATTCCTACATCCATTTTGAGAGGCAGACATGATGTTATTGCTGCTAATGTGATTATTAATTTTAGCTCTCAAAATGTATGTAAGAACCTTATAGACCGTCGGTAAACACGTTATCGGTCTATAGTTTTTGGGTTCCGCGGTGCTACCAAATTTATGGAGCAGGTGGGTAACTCCTGTGGTAAGGAATTCGGGCAGCGAGCCGGACTCCAAGGCAGTTTGGAACAGAGACGCCAAACGAACATGCGACCCAAGTAACCACTTAACCCAAAAGTTGTGCAGTCCGTCCGGCCCTGGAGATTTCCAGTTAGGCAACGGACGGACTGCACGGGCTACATCTTGGGGGCTAATTGTGATTGCCCCCATTTCGGGTAATGAATCGCATGCTCCTTCGACTTCTCGAATCCAATCTCCTTCGGTGTGACTGACAGGCACCGACCAGATGCTGCTCCAGAATGAGAACATGGCGTCATCTTCTGGCAGGCGCGTGTCAGTCACACTTTGTTCCGGTCGCTCCCAAGCCCTGTATACCCACCTTTCATCACTTCGGAATGTGCGATTCAAGGTGTATCGCTCCACTCGCGGCCTATACCTACGAATACGGTTTGCCCATGCATACACCTTCTGCTTCAGGAAGTCGATGCGCTCTGTGACACAGGACATATAGTCTTGGGGACTGATATCAGTCCCCGAAAACGCCCGTCTCACAAAACGCATCACTCTAGGGCGAGTGTTGCCCTCCCTGAAGCAGGTCAGTTTGCCGATTAACGCTCTGGCCCCACCGATACGACGCTCGATCCTGCACTGCCAGGCCGGTACGGCTGGTTTTGGTCGTGTTACTCTGTCCTTGATTATTTTGACGTGAGCTACACGACATGCCGCTACAGCCGCGCAGTACATTATCGAGTGTGCATCAGTGAGGTCTTCGCAGTCATCAAAATAATTTGACAACTGCGAATCCAGAGCTGCCACCAGCGCCCTGTTTTTGTTATGCATGGGCAAACGAGGTAAGCGTGGTCTAAGTTCAGGTGGCGTGTAGCGATATTCTCGAATAGCACACTCCAAAGCACTCCTCAATTCGTCATTGCACTGGGTACTTACGTTTGTAACCCTGTCATTACTATCCTCGTCAGCGTTGCTGGGTATTTGGGCTGACTGTGGTGGTGCCACAGTCTGCGACGGAGGAGTAATGACATGGCCACACATTTCAGTTCGGAGGCGATCAAGCACACTGTCATCCAACATACGGTTACGCTGGATGACGCGCACCTGATCCGACAGTCGTTGCGCCGAAACGTTGACCGCTGGTTCAAGTACCTGAAACAGAGAGAGCATCCGACCACGGTGCGCAGTCAGGTTGTTTCCCCCCTCTGTAGCCCCATAGTATGCGCGCATGACGTTTTCGTTGATGGATTGTGTCCATCGCATGCGCTGCACACTTCCGCCGGGAGCTGGGACCCTATCAGAGGCCGGTGGGCCTCGAGGTCCTAAGCCGTCCGGCGGCCGGCGTACTCTCCGTCGACGTGCAGGTGTTGGCGTCGTGGGCGGCGAGAAGTACTCGTCGCTCGAGCTCGACGCGACTGCCACGGCCGGTGTCACAGCACTCACGGTGGGGCTGGGTTCCGGCGGCGGCGAGGCGGAGCTGAGCGACGAGGCCGGAGGTGGTGGGCGTGCTCGTCGAGCTGCGGCTCTTGTCAACATTTTTATCGTTCGTCGGTATATTTCATTGTTCGACCACTGTTTGTGTCACACATCTGTTTGTTTTTTTTTTCTTCTTTGGTATTTGCATTTTCTATTGTAGTTAGGGATAAATATGGATAAATTGTGAAATAAAAATAGTTAAAATTGGACGAGAAAAAATTCGTGTCAGTTCGTTGACAGGCGAGCCACAGATGATGATTATTATTATTATTATTATTAATATAATGTAATTAGCATTGTATAAATTCATTAATTAACGGCACATGTGTGAGTACTGTGATCCTTATACTACTTTTATTTATTTTTTAGTTGACTTGACTGCCCTGGCGGTTGGGAGTGTCATGCTCACTCAAAAGTCTACCTGATGGTGGCGCATGTGTTGGGTCATTTGGCTCCCTTAAATATGGTTGAGTCAATGGTGCTAGCGCGTGCGTCATGTTCGTGAACGGACGCCGTCAGTTTGGACTGGTTATCTCTCGGCTCCCACGGTTTATTTTAATGATTTGTTATTTAAATTGTTGTTGATTTTTATTTTTTTACTCCGGATACTTTAACGTGCATTTCTTTTTATATCGTTCTCACATATAGGTTTGTATAATTTCAACAGGAATGATGTAACCATAAAATTGTAAAGAAAAATAATTTAAAAGCTGCTGCTGCTGCTGTGCCCTACAGGGTCCGTAATTGGTTCCTAGCTTTTAAGCTCATTATAAGACCTTCACATATTACATTATGGAATGCAAATAAAGATGAATATGAATATGAATATGAATATGAGTGTCCGTGGAGTTTCTTGCACGTCCTTCTCCATAGAGATCTACGCTTTGGAACGTGCAAATAACTTCATCTTTTTGACTGACCGACCTTGACAATTCAAAAGTGCCTGTGAATGGTTTAATTGAAATGAGTAATTTGAATTTGAATTTGAAAAAGTAATTAAATAAGTGGAGTTATTTATTAGATACTGCTCTAAAAGAGAGAGATGTACATGAGTTATCATTCGACTTTCAGGAAAAATTGGCGCGAAATAATGTAATCATGCAATTGTTAATGATCGGGAACGGGAGTGAGACGGAGTGGGTGGTTCGGGAAGTATACAACAAAAGAACCGTCGTTGACAGCCCACATAGACACATTATAACTAGTCAACTATCATCACTAAACATAACAATCAGAATGCTTGCAACGACACAAAGCTGTTGATAATATTGTGGTAGAAAAAGTGACAGATGAATTGGTTCCTGCTAAAGTTTGTAAGCTAGCTCAGAATGAAGAATTTATGAATTTTAACACATGAATCGGCTCCAGCATCAGTAGGTACTGGTTATCGGAACGGTTACTGACAATATTAATAAACCGCAATCAGCACCGATGCCCGCCAATTTTAGTCCCATATATCATTGTGTAGCAGTAAGATAACAATATACATACATATATGTTAGTTCGCCGATTAGAGGGTCTTTTTATGGATGGGAAATCATCAAATGACCCCTTCCGCTCAGGGTGCAGCGTTACTGACTAAAACCCATCTGTGCTCTTCCTAGTGCTCTTCGCTTTCCATGGCCGCGGTAACTCATTCGAACAAACTCCGCCTGGCTTTGATCGGACGGCGAGCCACCCAACGCTCGCCTGACGCAGGCGCGCGCCTACGGTGGCCGTGAATCGCCCTGGACTCCACGACGGACGCCCGGGGCGTCTCCATATGTTGCGGCGGCTGGGGCGTGAGGGTTGTCTCTCCCTTACGCGGCCCGCCTCCTCCTTCACTAGCGTCACTGCTTCGCAGGAGGTGACGGCCTCCAATGCCTCCTCGCTCTGGACCATGGATTGAACCAGGGCTGGACGCGAGGGGTCGCCGCCGCCGATCGCCTCGACGAGGACATGGCGGTGCTACGCTCCGGCTGGCACTGACCTCAGTAAATTAGAGTTTTGAAGTCGGTTTAATTTTATTAAATTAATTTGTTATTTTACTTTCCCCTTGCAAGAGCGTAGAGAGTGTGCGGTGCGCTCGAGGAGCTCGATGCTAAGACACGTATTTCGAACTATCAAAATTTAATGACATACGCTCTTCTTCTGGGAACCGTATTTGGCTCTCCTTGTTCAGTTTGTTCTGTTCGAGAAAAAAATTTGGAAAAAGAGTTCAGGGGGAAGGATATAGTGATTTTTCACTTTCTATGTAAAACTTAAAATCGCTCTCTCTCCAAAGCGGTGTGAAGCTAATTCTAAGTATCTGCAACTCCATCTGGAAGACTAGGAGATGGCCCGAAGAGTGGACAGAGTCAGTGTTTGTTCCACTTTATAAAAAGGCTCTACCAAAGACTGCAGCAACTACAGGACCCTGGCACTTATCCCACATGTCAGCAAGATACTCCTGTACATCATTAACAATAGGCTAAAGCACTTTCTCAGTCCACAAATTCCAGAAGAACAAGCAGGGTTTGTTAAAGGCAAAGGCACACGGGAACAAATCCTGAACGTTGTTTCATTGATTACACCAAGGCCTTCCAAGTTGTTTCCAGTTTGGCTAGGACATTGCAGGCTTGAATCACCTGATTGTCTGATAAAAAGATGATTCCGTGCTTCGGAAGGCACGTATAAGCCGGTGGTCCCGGCCGCCAAACGGCGGTCGTCAAACCACGTCAGAGGCCCTCGAGGCGGTTTAGAAACTCTGACACTAGGGTGTGTGAGGTCGTTAGACCTTACTGCCCACACGATAAAGAAAGAAAGAAAGACCAAGGCCTTTGATTGTGTGCAGTGGGATGGGCTGTGGGAGGTTTTGGGAGACGTGGGTACGCCTCAACACCTTATTGACCTAGTCCGATGCCTCTACATCAACAACCGCTCTTTCGTCAAAATAGACACCGACTGTTCAAATGTGTTCTCTATCAAGAAAGGCGTTAGACAGGGATGCATCCTCTCACCTCTGCTCTTCAATGTATATGGAGAGTATATAATCCGAAAAACTCTGGAGGGCTGGGAAAAGGGCTTTGCTGTTGGTGGAAAGCGCATTTCTAATCTGCGATATGCAGACGACACCGTTCTTCTAGCTACAACTTTTGACGACATGAAGGAGTTACTGCATAGATTGGAGGTGGAGAGTGGCAAGTTAGGGCTTGCAATAAATAGGCAGAAAACCAAGCTTGTGGTTATAGATCGTGCGGGAAAGCTAGTCGGCGCCAATAACATCCAGGGCGTCGATACCGTGGACAGTTTTATTTATCTGGGCTCGTGTATTAATAATGAAGGCAGCTGTGTCCCGGAGATAAAGCGACGGATAGCTATGGCTAAAGATGCTATGACGCGCCTTCAAAACATCTGGAGAAATCGCGGTATAAGCTTCAAAACAAAGGCTCGGTTGGTCAGAGCATTGGTTTTCCCGATTTTCCTCTATGGAGTTGAGACATGGACAATCCGAGCAAGAGAAAGACAGAGGATAGACGCGTTCGAAATGTGGTGCTGGAGGCGGTTGCTCCGTATCCCATGGACAGCCAAACGCACAAATGTGTCTGTCCTTTCTCAACTCAATGTCAAGACCAGATTGCCTACAATTTGCTTACAGCGTATTTTGACCTACTTTGGCCGTATAATGCGAAGGGGAGATAGCAGCCTTGAAAAACTGGTAATTGTTGGCAATACCGAAGGAAAGAGAGCACGAGGCCGGTCGCCAACACGATGGTCTGACCAAGTAAAAGATGCTACGTCCTCAAGCAAATTCCAGCAGGTGGTGATGGCAACTTTGGACCGGAATCGATGGAGACAGATTGTCCGCTTAAAGGGGTCCAGTGACCACGATCCTCAGTAATGAGGGACCGACTGAAGAAGAAGAGATTACTTAGGCTCCGCTGTCCGTCCGTCCGTCTGTCACCAGGCTGTATCTCATGAACCGTGATAGCTAGACAGTTGAAATTTTCACAGATAATGTATTTCTGTTGCCGCTATAACAATACTAAAAACAGACTTAGCCGGCTTTTTTTATAAATAATGGTACGGAACCCTTCGTGCGCGAGTCCGACTCGCACTTAGCCGGTTTTTTGTTGCCGGTTTGTAACAATTCTGGTTGTTGCGTAGCAGTACTGAACTGGACGGGTCGATTTGCGAATCAGGCCTGTCGGGTTCCGCACCAAAGTCCAAAGAAAACGAACCTATCTTAGATAAGAAGAGGAACGAATACACTCTAATAACATTGTTGAGTTATTTGTGGAGAAAGAGAAAAGTAAATATTTCAACATCTTTTCGTTATTTATCATTATATTATATGTGTCTCTTCTTTGTCCAAACAAATATTTTAACAGTTCAACTTTATTCTCAAATATATGGTGGTGTTCATTTCATGTAATTTATTGAATCGCGCGAAAGAAAGACGTTCTAATATTTGTTTGCTTAGCTCGACTTTTATTTGTATTCAGTAATTTGATTGACAGTCCAAAAGACAATTTTTAATTGTGTTTATTCCTGTTTTTAAGACAGTTATACAGGGTTATTTGTAAAACACCAACAACCTTTCAGTGGGTGAAAGTACTCATGATTATAAACAACTTTTGTTAAGAGACCAACCCTAAAAAATCGAAAAAAAAATTACTGTTTCATAAATTTTCATCGGGTGAATATTGCATTTTGTATGAAACAGTCGATTTATTTTTTGATACTTCAGAGTTGGTCCCATGGTAAAAGTTGTTTATAATCATGAGTACTTTCACCCACTGAAAGGTTCTTGGTGTTTTACAAATAACCCTGTGTATATATATTTTTAAGTGTAATATTAATTAAGACGTAATTAAAGTAACGTTATCTAAGTTCATTCAATTTCGCTCATTCCTACATCACCTAACTTTTTTTTGGCCTTAATCTGAATCCTTCAACTGTGCACGATTATTTAGCAAAACTTAAAAAATCTAAACAATACTTTGTTTCCATATCCTATAACCACAAGTTTCGCGAGTTTTTGAGTAATTATGTGTAAAATTGTATTTAAATCTGATAATGGTTTTGGGCACATTCAGCGATTTTTTTAGCGCATATCGAAACTAAAAAAAAACGTGTTTCGATTTTCTAGGGTGATTTAAACATCGTCATGATTGTCTGCATAAAAACGTGCCAGACTGCAACTGCTCGCCTATAGAGCAAGTCCCATGTCACACCTATCTGGGCTTAATAATTGATAACCGATTCAACTGGAGTTATCAGGTGGAATCTGTATGCAGCAAGTGACGTGCGCTACTCACCAAATGTTCCGTTATAAAGCGCAAAATACCGTACAGAACCCTCCTTCACATGTACACAGCTCTTGCTCGATAATCTCCTATGGACTCACCAGTTATGGACGCACATTTAAAACTTACCTAGATAAAATACAGAATTTGCAAACACGTTTATTGAAACTCATAGTACCAAACTACATAAAAATAAATACCGAGATAATTACTCAGCTTTATTTAAACATTGCGAAGTATTACCTGTTCTAGCGCGCTGAGTATCTGTTCCTCATTGAACATTTTGATAACAGTGATACTCAAATTACAGTAAAATATGACGTGAATACACGACAAGCCAAATCAAAATCATTCCAAGTGCCACGCAAAACTAACTTATATGGCAGGTGGACCGCTTCCTTCACAATACCCAGTTTACTAAACCAGATACCTGTAGACATTAGAGACTCAATGAACAGTAAAAACATAAAGCGCAAGCTGAAAGAACATTACATCGACCTGATTCAAACTGAACGGTTAATAGCGCGTTGATCAGTCTCATCATCAGATCAGGCCATGACATGCTAAGACTCTCTCCACCTAAGCTGGGGTCTCCAGGGGTCTAATTGTGTGCCTTGTTTAAGAATAAGGAAAACATTGTATTTATTAATAAATAAATCAATAAATAAAATGTAAAATAAATAAATAAACGATTCACTGGAGCGATTTATTCAGTACTAAAAATATCATCGCCTGCCTAGCTTTTCACCAACTATGCTGAGTTTGGTTTCCCAGTCAAACCGGATTCAGCTGAATACCGGAGCACGGATGGGTTTTAGTCAAAAAGAGCTCCACCCAGAGAATCGCCCTGCGACTCCCGACGAACGGGGCGTCTCCATATTCAATTCAGAAGGAGCGACGCACATGGTACACAACTAAAAACACATTTGACTACGGGCACTGCTCGCCCGGCCCAAGTAATGCGCTTTCACGATCAACTGTCCACGTGATAGACAGGTACATGATCACAAGTAGAGTAGTGCGGGCACTAGTCCAGTATGAAGGCGGTCGAGAGCTCCGAGCATGCAAGTGCAGCGTTACATTAGCATCCGACGAGCGACGTGCGACGTGCGACGTTTGAGACTTGACCCACATATTATGCGCCGCGACCAGTGCCGGCCGTGCACTCAACGACACGGCGCCGACGTTCTTGAACCCTGCATCACATTTAACTACACTGTAGATTACAACCAGAACTTGTTTAATATTGAAGCCTTACGTCGTCCCTGCACCATGCCTGCACCTACAAATAAGATGGCGTTCTATGAAAGAAACTCCTCTTGCGCTCCTCCTCAAACCATTAATTATGTTCACGCAGCAACGTTGGCAAGCCATCATCAAATAGGTAATTGTATAGTTTATATAGTGTATAAACAGATCTAGATATGGGTGTTATGAAACTGACTCGAACGTTGGCACTGCACTTTTTAAAACTTCGTGATAGCGACATTTCTTCGCTATAGTGTTAAATATGTTACTGTCATGGCCACTGTATGCTGCCAGTGCTGCCAGTCAAGTGACGCGGAGCGAGGCAGCGGAGCGGAGCGAGCTAGTGCGGGGCCGAGTCGCGGACTGAGACCGCTTTGCTTCCTCGCCCCGCTTCCAGGTTTTGTATGAATTTTAAAAGTCATGTCATGTGAAACGGTGCTGTTCACCCACTTGTTGCGGTCACTCTTGCGTGCTTGCGTGCTTGCGGACAGGCTCAGCTACCGAGCGTCGCTGCGAGAATGCCAAGCCCAAGAATATATTATTTATTAATTTATACTTTATGTACAATGTTGTATTGTTGCATTAAGTCCGCCCATGCGCTGGTGGTGGTGGCATGGTTGCAACAACAAATACTCAGAGTACGTGAACCATGTTCCATGTCGTACTAGTAATGAGAACCATTAGTAATGCTATTGTGAAACTTTGTATCTGCTTTGTTGATTTTGAGTTTTACTAAAACGGCCATATGGTCAAATGATCGAAGATTTTTTAGGATGCGACCTCAGCTTAACGTGTAAAAAAAAAATGTGTTGTGCGTGACACATTTATTGGTGCAATAGCCAGTGCAGCACGTGGTCTTGTGGTGGTAGAGCTGCCGGCTGCACGCTCTCCTGTGCAGCGAACAACCAGCACATACAACGTCGCGTTTGCGATGACCTCATTAAAATGTGAATGTGTCTGTTACGATGGAATTTATTGAATCCTTGCCAAGCTCAATTCTTCCGAGGAAATCTAAATTCCTTAGTGCGGGAGAAAATCGAAATAGCTTTGCACGAATTGGCTCCAGAGGTTCCGTAAAGCAAGAACCAATAAAAACGAAGAGAGAGAGCGGCGGGCGGCGCGGGGAGGTGCAACAGTAGATACTGAAACGTATATAATGTATGACTACAATCTAAATGCTCTGGTAGCAAATCATTGAAAGTCGTTCTGGGAACAGCAGCAAACATATTTACGATATACACAGCTGTTAAACAACAGTTGACAGTTCCCTGCGGTTCAATTCTCTGTGATTTGTTTGCAAATGAATGTGGCTTGGCACGCAGCGAATCGCCCTCAGCAATCACTGTGATGCGAACGCTCGCGCGCCTGCTCGCGCGCCTGCTCTCGCGCCCGCTCGCCCGCTCGCCCGGGCGCTCGGCGGCGCCGGCGGCAGGCTGTCGTACCATAAGCATGTTCGCTGCCGCTGCTGTTACCTAACACGCGCGGCACACACCTTGCATTTATAAACATTTACTTTGGGATGGAGTCGAAAAAAGTAAAGGTCACATTTTGATCGAAGTATGCGTGTAAGTGTGAAATGTGCACCTGTTCAGTGTCCCGGCATGCGATCTACAACAAAAGTCAAAAAACAAAACATGTTCCGCCAAGATGTTTACCGAGACATGAGTATCTGTTATAGTATAGCTCGTACTCGAACACAAACTTAGCATAGCATAGCAGCGGGAGCTTCGGTTGAGTTCGCATGATACGACATGACATGCTCGCAGCGAACAGAGTGCTGGTGATCCCCGACATGAGTCAGTTTGTTAGGTTCGCGCAGTTAGTTGTACCCAACAGGCTCCTGGCTTGATCTTTGTCCTTTCAACCGCACGATGAATGGGACCGAGATGGATTTATGAATAATGCACGGAATCAATCGGGCGTCGTTGAATAATACATGATAATAAGTCGATAAATTAGCTGAGCATTGATCGCGGAATGAAAAGCTTCGACAATGACTGGGACATGAGCCGCGTGGTGCGTGACGGTGGGACACACTTGTAGTGCGCCAGCTCGGCTCCACCGGCGCCACTCGCAGCGCGCGCGCTAATGGCAGCGTTACGTGCAACCCACCACGTGCAAGTCCATCAAGCGCTGGACCCGCGACCCGCACTCTGCTACCCATAATGTTCTTGTAGTCGATGCCTGACACGCCTACGTTATCGTTACAGCTGCGTCTCATCCCCATTACAAACATATCGGTGTGGTCAACGTGAAGTCTGAGTCAAGTTCGTCGCGACAAGAGCAGCTGAGCGCGGCCGCTGCGAGTGCACAGCGAGCGACACTCGGTGCGCGTGCGAGCAGGCGGCACGCACGACTGCCGAGCCTAGCGACGACTACAAGAAACAACAGCAAGCCAGTGCGGCTGTCGGCGAGCTGCCGCCCCTCCCGCCCCTCGCGGGGGTCACAGTCCGACCGTCTGAACGATAAATACACCGTATTGCTCTGCATAAACCACAATATGGCTCATAATCTACCGACTAAATGTTTAGTGCCTGTAAACGTGAGGAACACCCGCCCCCCCACACTCGTCCTCTGCCGATACGAGTACTTCAGAATGAGTGCAGGTCTGTGGGTCACGGGCGCCGGCGGCGCGGGCGGCGGCAGATGCTATAAAGGGACGTCGCGGGTCACCTCATTAAGATCGATGGCGGCGCAGTGAGGGGACACATTAACAGCACTCTGCTGTTCCCACGGCTCAGTTTATAGCTTCCTGGACGTGTGCGTGTAAGTAGTGCGACACTAGTCTCGCCGCGCGGCGCCGCCGCCGTTCTACATCATCGTGGCCGCACACGGTTACCACGGGCCGCCGTAACTAAGTAATGCGCTGTAAAGGTAGATTTTAAAAAACAGCTAACATCACTAAAACTTTTTCGGAGTAATAAGACACTTGTGTTGTGATTTTGTGAGCAACAATCAATGATGACGAGTTTCACGAACAGCAATCAGCCGGGACTAACGTAACTGTTAGCCAATGAAAGGACAAAACCAACAACGAACTCGTACATGTTGTGAACTAATTGCCGCCTGACGTGGCGGAAGCTCGCAGACGAACCCACGCAGACGAAGTAATCTTGTAGTGCGTGTGTTTCCGTCGCGTCATGAATACCTTAACATCTTTTTCCCTAGTCCTCGTAGAATGCCGCTGCCGTAGCACCGTAGCTCCATAGCTCCGTAGCTATGTAGCTCCGTAGCACCGTAGCTCCGTAGCTCTGTAGCTCCGTAGCTCCGTAGCTCCGTAACTTCGCAGCGACGTAACTTCGTAGCACGTCTACGAGTTCTGTTCTATGCTCTAAGCTAAGTAATTCTGCTTATTGCGCAAGTATACACAGGCTTTATAGCAAGTTTCTTATCGTACTCGATTGTGTTAACGTAAACGTAAAGAAAGAGGAGGTTCTCAATTCGGATGTTTGTATTTTTTTTTTTATGTTTGTTCGGGCATAACTCCGTCGCTGCCAACCGATTTGAAAAAATCTATTTTTGTTGGAAAGGGTCTTCCCAAAAGGTCCCATTGATTTTATCAAAATCGGTTCAGTAGTTTGGTTATTAAATCCAAATAACTGGAAAAAATATGTGGAAAAATCATCCATGTATACGGAATTGCGTATTTTTGCTTTCCTGTGACTTTCTAGTGGTGTTGTTAGGTACCACTAAAAAGTGAAAAATAAAAAAAACTTTTTCATCAAAAAAAGAAACCGACTTCCAAAAAACACAACAAAGTTCAAAATAACTTTAATTTCGGAAGTCGGTGTCAAATAACGAAGAAACAACCAAAAACACCGACTTCCGAAATTAAAGTTATTTTGAACTTTGTTGTGTTTTTTTCCTATACAAATTGACATAAATAAACGTTTATATGATCGCGATTGAGTACGTTTAAAAACTTGCGCTATGGCCTCCGTACCTATATTATTTTATATAAAAGAATTTGAAAAAGTAAAACCCGACTACAGAAAATTTCTAAAAAGTATAAAACAAGAAAACAGCTATGGTCGTATAAACTTTCAGAAGGCAGTTATTATATAAATATATTTAAATTCATCTGTTCCCATTATCTGGAGTTTAATTTATAAATTCAACGAATAGCCCTTTTCTGCAAAACGAAAATTCGTCTGGATATCGGCAGCATTCCCCCATAGTAGAATACCGTACGACGGCGACGTGCGTGACACATTGGAAACAGCTAAAGTAAACTGAACGGGCGGTCTCTGAATCTGTAACATTTTGTATGTTTCCAACAGCGTATGCAGCAGAGCTAAGTTTGTCGACAATTTGTCTATCTCTACTGAAGCTTAGCATCTGAAGTCATGCCCAAGATCTCTTCAGGACTCAACTCTTTACCCTCTCTTTTATCAACATTTGGAGGTAGCGGAACAGAGGGTAAAGTACCGCATACCTCCGTTGAAAAAGGAGGATCCTCCGACCAGACGGTTGGTGTGTCTGGTGGGCAACTGCCCGACAGTTGATATTCGGGCTTTGCATATGTTTTAATCGCACAGTAAACTGTGATATCGCGATTTAGGATTTTGTCAAGCTAGTTTGCAGCTGTCAAGATAGATGGCGCTGCGAGTCTCATTTGTTGATTCTGGTACGTTGATTTTTTGTGGCGGTATTAATGTCGCCTACAAACACACTAGTTTAGTTAGACTTAGTACATTTAGTTTTCTTTTTCATTAAATAGCAAGTTATTAACAATAAACCACTTTATTATTTTTGAAAGGGCGCTATTTATATCGCCATCGTACGTACGCAACGCTCGTGCAGTGCGTCGTGCAGTCGAGACGGGTTCGGCCGCCGTCGGTGATCCTCCCCCCCCCCCATTGTCGTGTGAAGGCGAGCACCGAGCACCGTGAGAGAAAACTTCTCTTTACAACTTTTCAAAGACAGATTACGTCTTAACAGTTATTATTCATTCTTATAGTACATTACTGAAGCGGCCAGCAAAAGAGGCATTGATGGAGCAACGTGTAAATGTGAGCCGAGGCGAAGCCGAGGCACACATACGTAAGTCCCTTAACGTAACCTTTGTTAAGTCTCTCACTCCCTTGTTGCCATGTTTCGGAGTAAAAGATCGTTCCATTTTTTTTCATACAACTTTTGCCGGCCGCTGCTTGCATGGTTTTGGCCAGTACAGCAATTTCGATTTATCTCGATCAATTTCGATTTAACCTTTTTGTAATAAGACGGTACCTATATATTTGAGATAAAAAACATTTTCATAAAAAAAACCGACTTCCAAAAAAACACTACAAAGTTCAAAATAACTTTAATTTCGGAAGCCGGTGTCAAATAACGAAGAAGCAACCAAAAACACCGACTTCCGAAATTTTTTGGAAGACGGTTTTTTTTTGTGAAAAAGTTTTTTTATGAAATATAGTTCATCTTTGTCGGTTCGGGCCGAGTCTTGTAGGAAACCCTGGCATTCTCCTTTAAGCATTATTTTGACAATCTGTAACGACTGCAAAAAATCTACATTATGACAGCCGGGACCAACGGTATAACGTGCTTTTCGAGACACGGAGGAATCTCGGTATGTGAAGATGGTCACCCATCCGCAGACCGACCCCGCCAATCATTGCTTAACCTCGAAGATTGACCCATGCGGCTGTTATTATTTAGCCACGAGCTAATGGTCGTGTGAATTACTAAACAATAAATATTATTTCTGGCTTTGTATGGAATATACATACTTAAATATTTAACTATTGTTCCAGGTAGTATGCGATGCAGATTTAAAAATCATGGACATTGTGACTAGGCGGTGGCTTGGGAGTGTTCATGACTCACGAATATTTAGAGAAATTCGTATGAAGCAGCGATTTGAGACTGGTGCATTCTCAGGCATATTGCTAGGAGACAGTGGCTATGCTTGCACACCATATTAGCTTACTCCATTACTGAATACTACAACACCTCAAGAGGAGCGATACAACAGTGCTCACATTAGCACCAGAAATACAGTGGAAAGATGTTTTGGGTTGTGGAAGCAGAGGTTCCGCTGTTTATTAAGAGGTATTTACTGCAAGATTAGAACTGCAAAAAAGCTATTATAGCATGTGCCGTATTGCACAATATTGCCATAGTTTAGAAGGAAGATGTGTTTCATAGTGGGCTTGATGACAATGAAGCCAACATACAAACATCTGAAGCAGTGATTTTACCAGTGGAAAACAATGTAGATACGTGGAAATATTAGAAGACCCAATTCATTGAAAGACACTTTTAAATAAAATAATACATTTTAAACCTTAAATAATTCTAATTCTTTAACATTTAACAATCAAATTTCTTTCAACCATCAGTAACTCTTGAAAATAAAATTTTTAACTTCACTAGGATCTGAAAATACATCAGAATAATAAAATTATTGTTTAATAGCATGTTTGGTATTTGACATTTGTATTTTTACATTATATATATGTAAAAATACAAATGTCAAAAACCAAACACGCTGTCTTTAGTTAGCTAACGACAGCATGTTTGGTTAGCTATAGTGATGCCTGTTTTTAGTTAGCTTAGTTTAGATTTTTTATGATAATATTAAAATTATTTTAAAATTGTATTTATAAATAATATTTGTTAATAATAATGTCTGCCGCATGCAATCTGTGGGCCCGTAAATTACAGGATTGGTGCCCTGACACAGCGAGACGAGGCCGCGGCAGACCACGAAGGAGATGGCGGGATGACCTGGATGTCTTCCTTACGAATTGGAATGATGAAGCACAACACCGTGAGCATTGAAAGGAATGGAGGGAGGCCTTTGCCCAGCAGTGGGACGGTACGGGCTAGTAATAATAATAATAACAGGACCGGACGGACTGCATAACTTCTGGCTCAAATGGTATAGCAGCTCACACGCACTCTTGGCATCTCAATTCCAGTCATCCTTGGAGCCTGGGTCGCTACCACAGTTTCTAACAACTGGCGTTACCCGCCTGCTCCGTAAGACTGGTAGTCCCGCGGAACCCAAGAATTATAGACCGATTACTTGTTTGTCGACGGTCTATAAACTTCTTACATCCATTCTGAGAGTGAAAATTAATGATCACATTGAGAATAACTCAATTATGTCCGCCTCTCAGAATGGATGTAGGAAAGGGTCCCGCGGCACTAAGGAGCTACTCCTCATAGACATGGCCATAAGCCAACAGGTTCGTCGATCCCGCAAGGATCTGTCGACATGTTGGATAGATTACAAGAAGGCCCATGACTCTGTGCCACATACATGGCTCATGAGGGTGCTGGAGTTGTACAAAATAACAACACTACGCACCTTCCTTGAGTCATGTATGAGGCAATGGAAAACGGTCCTTCGCCATCCAGGATGTCGACCGATTCAAGGGAACGATGAGCCTGTATGGATTAAACGGGGAATATTCCAGGGCGACAGTTTGAGTCCACTTTGGTTTTGCTTAGCTCTGAATCCTCTTAGCACACTGCTGGAGGATTCAGACCTAGGCTATCGGTTGAGAAGAGATGGTCAAGCCATATCTCACCTCCTTTACATGGATGATCTGAAACTCTTTGCCCCCAACAATTTGCGCCTGATGGAGCTACTGAAGGTAACTGAAAACTTCAGTAGTGCCATCAGGATGGAATTTGGTGTAGACAAATGTGCAGTCATGCATGTAAAGAAAGGGGAGATTATGGAATCTGAGGGAATTCAACTCTCGGATTCCATACAGGTTAGATCCCTCCATCATCATCATCATCATCATATCAGCCGAAAGACGTCCACTGCTGGACATAGGCCTCCCCAAGTGTCGCCACAACAACCGGTCCTCTGCGTCTCGCATCCATCGGTTACCCGCGACCCTCACCAGGTCATCGGTCCACCTTGTGGGAGGCCTTCCAACGCTGCGAGATCCCTCAGCTCGACCGAAAACTACAAGTATTTGGGTATGCCGGAAGCGTTGGGCATTAATGTTGCTGACATGAAGCAATCGCTGAAGGAGCGCTTCTTTGGCCGCCTGAAAAAGGTTTTAAACAGCCTTTTGTCGGGCGGAAATAAGGTGCGCGCCTTCAACGGTTGGGTCATGCCGGTATTGATGTACTCTTTCGGCTTACTCAAATGGACTCAAACTGAACTCCACGCCCTGGATAGGAGGGTCCGTACACTGCTGACTGCAAACCGGATGCATCACCCGAGACGTCGAGGCTTTTTAAATGCTAAGACTCTCCACAACCGCGAGATGTGCAGTCTCAGAGAATATTTTCTCAAAGCCGATGTGGGTATGCAGCGAGATGTGGTCGCAGTGGACAAGGGACACCCCGTTGTCCATGGCTAAAGAGATCTGGCGCAAACCTGTAATACTTACTACAGATGACCGCAAGGAGGTATGGAAAGGCAAGGAGCTTCACGGGCGCTTCTATCGGGCTCTCTATGGGTCCGATATAGATTTCTCAGCGTCCGTGGCCTGGCTACGTTTTGGTGATCTCTTCGGAGAAACTGAAGGTTTTGTTTGTGCAATTATGGACGAAGTTATCTTAACGAACAACTACCGGAGGCATATTATGAAGGACGGGACGGTTGACGTGTGTCGGGCATGCCACCGTCCGGGTGAGTCCATCAGACATATTATCTCTGGTTGTTCTCGTCTGGCTAACGGCGAGTACTTGCACAGGCATAACCAAGTGGCCAGGATTATTCACCAGCAACTTGCTTTGAAATACAAACTTGTGGATTCTGAGGTACCGTATTACAAGTATGTGCCCGACCCAGTTCTCGAAAATGACCATGTCACGTTGTACTGGGATCGGTCTATCTTCACTGATAGGACTATCGTCGCTAACAAGCCCGATATAGTGGTGATAGACCGATTAGCGCGCCGCACAATGATAATCGATGTTACCATTCCACATGACGAGAACCTCGTGAAAGCTGAGAAAGAGAAACAAATGCAGTATCTTGACTTAGCGCACGAGGTTGCACATGTGGAATGTGGACTCGGCTGTCATTGTGCCGATGGTCGTTACGGCCAATGGCTTGATAGCCAAAAGCTTCGACGACCATCTGTCGAAGCTGGCGTTACGCAGTTGGGTAAAGGGCCTGATACAGAAGGCAGTACTCCTCGATACGGCTCGTATTGTGAGGAGGTTTCTTTCTCTGGAGCCCTAACCACCGGTAGCTTGGACCCAGCTCCCGACACCGGCGGTTACTATTTTTATATTTTCAAATGTTTTTTTATTGTTTTTTTTTGTTATTGAAATATTTAAAAATATAAAATGTATGTGTTTCAAATGAATAAAGAGAATAATAATTATAAATAAGAATAAGATAATAATTGGTAGTATTGTACATAAAGTTTATTTCTTTCTGAATTTAATCTATTATTTTTTGGGGTAGAAAATATATAGATTTAAATGTTTGAAGGAAATATGTTCCTACGTAAAAACAAAATTTCACTCACCACTTAATATTTACTAAGTACTAGAGTTCTTATTTCTAATATTTCTATTTCCAGTTTTTTTATTTGTAATTTGGCAATTTTAACATTGTAGTGATGCTCCACTTCTAGCATACCTAATTGTTTATTTTTAAATTGAGTGTTGCTCTCCAATATTGTTTGTTACATTGCTTCTTTTCTGTAAAGTATTTACCCTTTGTATGTCATACTAAGCAGGTAATAAGAATATATTTTAAGGTAATCTTGCTTACATGTTTTGAGGACCCTTTTTCCTACGAATGTTATCTTTTTTTTTTTTTTTTTATTAATGATCAAAAAGGTACATTTTAAGTTTTATAACGTACATAATGTCCAACAAAACTATTACACATAGTTTGTCTGTTGGATCAAAATTATTACTATTTACTTATTATCTTATGAACTAAATTTGCAATTACATGTAGGATTTATAGTGTATTTTTATAAATTCTAAATATCGTATAGTAGGATTATATAATGTTATGTATGTATAGTACTTATCACTAAGATTTTATAAACCAGGTTTATTAGCAGTATAATCTATTAGTAGCCAGATGTATTAAGTACGTAGGTAAGTATGAATATCGTAGATTAAATATTAGTATAGATATTAAGAGTATATAGCTTATGTAAAATAGTAGTTTAGGATATGCAATCTAATGTAAAGTTATGGCAGTGTACTTAGTAGGTATTTTTTTAGATTTATCTTAAATTTATTTTTCTTTTAGGAGCGGTTGTTCCCTTATTTACCTTTGAGGTACTTGAAACTATTTTAATTATTAGTAAAGTAAAGTAGTTTTGCGTGGATAACGGGGCACGTAATAATAAAAAACCAAACACTTACTTAATTGCTATATTCTTCCACTTTTGAGCCTTTTCATATTGGAGGAAGCTGATTGAGCTGAGACTGTGCAGTCATCTCGCGTAGTATATCCTACAATATTTAAAATCAATAAATTATAGACGGATTAAAACTTTATCGAAGTAATCATTCACGTTGACTTACTTTTCCTCGATACTCCAATGTTCAGATCGCTTTTTCTTGTGCTGGTCAATCACAATATAATAATTATTTTAAAATTACAGAAGGAAAATAAGAGGTAATATTATTAAAAAGAGGCAATTCCTCTAATAAATTTTGATAAATGAAAAATTCCAAAGCTAAATGAACTTTGTTCAACTTGCAATGGCTTTGTTGGAAGTGTTAGTTTCAAATATCGCGCGAGAATGTTACGTTTCGTTACACGTACTGAGATGTAGGTATTATTAGTAATTAATACGTCATTAAGTAATGTGCTTAAGCCTTAACAAAACTGCAATCGACTAAATATTTATATCCATGCAAAATAACAAAGTCTCAATATTATTAACACTCATAAACATTATTTCATCATTTTCGTATTGTCAAAACGTTTTCTTCTCTGGGTATACGGAACGTTGCAATTGAATGATCTACACTAATATTATAAAGAGGAAAGATTTGTTTGTTTGTTTGAAATGAATAGGCTCCGAAACTACTGGACCGATTTGAAAATTTTTTTCACCAGTAGAATCCTAAATTATTAGGGATGGACATAAGCTATAGAATATTTTAAAAAAAGTTAGGGATCCGTATGAAAACTTCGATAATGTAACCCAAGGTGTGAGAAAAATCCTTATATCGCGTACGCTGCGGAATCTATTGACAATAGAGCAAAGTGATGTACTACAGTTTTATAGAAATCATCAATAGCTACAAAAAAGTCCGCGACACCATATGTCTAATTATTATGGATAAGTCACCATGACCGCTTTTTGTTCAAATTATTCAAGCAAATCCCTGGCTGTATGAAAAAATGGTAATTTCGATATCATGATATTAATCCTTATCCATTTAAATGGTTTGATAATTAAGGTTGATTATGTCCGTGTAAATTACACTTTAAATTATTCAAATCGGGCCTTTCGTTCAAAAGTTACGACGGTAATAAACATGCTCGGAGTAAGAAAAATGTCGCGGCTTGAGCGAACTGGGGAGAATCGTATCTATGCTTGGTCCGATGAAGTTGAAACACCGCGGCATTTAAATGTTTTCGATAAAACAATAAGAATAACAAATGTTTGGATTTTTCGAAAATAAAGTACATAATAATAAGGAGTGAAGCAGGGGTGATTGAGATTTTAGGGGAGGACATAATTGCTTGCTTCAAATTACGTCGGAATGCTATGAACAAACAAGCGGGATAATTGAAACAGATGTACCTAACAATTTTTGCATAATCAAACCCTGACGGGTTGAACGGGCTGAACAGTTGCGCTGAACCTGGGCTCGAGACAAGTGAGATTCAGTCAACGGTGGCGTGGCGTACGCGATTGTCATCAAAAATGTATACGATTGACTAGAAATAGCTAAGTAAATAATGAAAATCGTTGTGCTTAATTTTCCAAAACTAACCTATATCTATATAAGGGGGTATAGGGGGCGCTAAAGTTTGTGGAGTACCTACTAAATCCGCGCGGACGAAGTCGCGGGCGGAGTGCTAGTATCATGATAAACGAATGATACCTACTTGTATTAATCTGTGGTTGATATGTAGACATAGGTTTAAATGTCGGTACTAAGAAAACCACGGTTCTTTTAATTTTTATAATACGGACAAATTTGGACCATGGTTGTGCAGATCAGCGTGGACTTGATAGCCCAGGTTTAAACCAAGGTTTATTTAGTTTCTTGTAATGAGACGGATAAAGTTTAGCTACATTGCATATATTTAAGTAAGTAGGTTCTCCTAAGTACCTTCCTCGCGTTGTTGAGGAATCGCGGCGCGGCGATTGACGGCGGTCGCGATTCAATTAGCGTGCCTAATGAAGTGGTTAGCGTCCGCACGCTGCGCCGCACACACCAACACGTTCGGATGCCGCCACACCGAGGCTGCTCCCGCAAACTGCCATTACATCGAAACAAATCCTGTTCGATAGAATCGCAGTGATAGGGCCTGATGCCGATCACGCTCAGGGCGTCCGACGGAGCAGGGGTGAGTGGGGTGAGGAGGCGGGTCTCGTAGCCTTCCGTGGTAATTAGTGGTGCGTCACGGAGACAATGACGGACGTCGCCGGCTCTAATGAAAAAATAATGACGTCAACGAGCTCTCACGTGCTGTCAATTAGCGGATCGCCGCCGCCACGCCACACTGCGCCTGGCCGGCGCTGTGGCGTGCAGCGCCGCTGACAGTGTTCAAGTGTCAGGCACAGGACGGACTGACGGCGATGTGACCAAAGGGCCTAGTTCGAGTTTTATGTTACACAGCAACCACAAATCAGTGACAACAAGTTGAAAGTAGTGTAGGACAAGAGCAGGCGAAGCGACCTGGCTCATGGCTACAAGCGCAGTCGGAACAGAATTGGCTCGAGAGGCCAGCGAGGGCCAATCTTGGCAGTCATTGAACGAAAGAAACAACACAACACGAGTGTACTATGGCCTCATGTCCTCAGAACGGCCCGACGCGAGGCGATTGAAAAGATCACATTTGCATAGTGGTCAGCGGCGCAGGCGCACGCGCGTGCAGTGGTGAGAGCGCGAGCCTCGCACTCACGAGCATGGCGCGGGGCCGCCTTACATACCTACATAAACGCTACTCCTCAGATAAGGCGGCCTCTATGCTTTATATCATAGATTATGTGAAGAAACCATAGCTTGAATCACCTCTTACACACGAAATATCAATTATTTTCTTCCTCAGCATCAAAATTTTTGTAAAACCATTAGAATGGAGTAGAAAATATTGTAAGACTTATGAGATAGCGCTGCAATAATACTCTGGTTGTAAGAATCGCCTGATGTTGGCCAGCAAGCCGCACGAGGCGCTCGAAAACTTGAGCGCACAAAAATATTACGGTGGATATCCGGGCTTAGCGCCGACCGCGAGTTCGGCATCCGGTAGCACGCGACCGGCGCCGGACGCCGGACGCCGGACGCCGGACGCGCCCGGACGCGGCCCGGTCCGCGCGAGCCGCATCAGATAGAGCTTGTCGTCCGCTAAGCGACCTCGTAAAAATGTTAGCTTCGCGTTTCATAACAAGTCGTTAAAATAATATGTCAACTCGTAAATAAGCTTCATATACCTATAACATTTATTTCATGATAAAATTCACTGAAGTGGTCTATAATCCACATTTTTGTACAATTTAGCCGTATACTGGGTGGTATTTTAAGTGACACTGTGCAGAAAGGAAGTATATTATAGTATAACTGTATTCTGAGCTACAGGGAAAAAAGAGAAAAAGAGCGGAAGGTTTTTAAAACAGCTTTCAGAAAGCTGAAGACAATGAGGGCATCAGTATTTGTTGGTGAATCCTTCGAATCGATGGGAAAGCCCTTCTCCCTATCGATGTGGATTCAATGTTGCAATCGCAGATGGTTTGTTCAGTTCCGCGTTACACTCGAGCGAAGCAGCGGGCTACAGTTATGTTTCTATCGCAGATGGTTTGTTCAGTTCCACGTTACACTCGAGCGAAGCAGCGGGCTACAGTTATGTTTCTATTGCAGATGGTTTGTTCAGTTCCTCGTTACACTCGAGCGAAGCAGCGGGCTACAGTTATGTTTCTATCGCAGATGGTTTGTTCAGTTCCACGTTACACTCGAGCGAAGCAGCGGGCTACAGTTATGTTTCTATCGCAGATGGTTTGTTCAGTTCCATGTTACACTCGAGCGAAGCAGCGGGCTACAGTTATGTTTCTATCGCAGATGGTTTGTTCAGTTCCTCGTTACACTCGAGCGAAGCAGCGGGTTAAAGTTATGTTTCTATCGCAGATGGTTTGTTCAGTTCCACGTTACACTCGAGCGAAGCAGCGGGCTACAGTTATGTTTCTATCGCAGATGGTTTGTTCAGTTCCACGTTATACTCGAGCGAAGCAGCGGGCTACAGTTATGTTTCTATCGCAGATGGTTTGTTCAGTTCCATGTTACACTCGAGCGAAGCAGCGGGCTACAGTTATGTTTCTATCGCAGATGGTTTGTTCAGTTCCTCGTTACACTCGAGCGAAGCAGCGGGTTAAAGTTATGTTTCTATCGCAGATGGTCTGTTCAGTTCCACGTTACACTCGAGTGAAGCAGCGGGCTACAGTTATGTTTCTATCGCAGATGGTTTGTTCAGTTCCACGGTACACTCGAACGAAGCAGCGGGCTACAAACTGTCAAAAAAACTTAGCTCTGCAGCATACGCCGTTAGAAAAATTCGTGGTTTAACTGATTTAGAGACAGCCCGTTTAGTATACTTTAGTTACTTTTATAGTGTGATGTTATACGGCATTCTGTTGTGGGGAAATGCCGCCGATATTCAGACAGTATTTGTATTACAAAAAAGGGCTGTTCGTGCAATTTATAAATTAAGTCCTAAACACTCCCTCAGAGACAAATTTTAAGAAATTACATCTGAAAAAAATATATAGCAATCTAAATGATATAATACGTAATTTGGTTTAGCCATAATTATTCTATCGGTATCCGATAATAAGAAAAAAAATCACCAAATCACCTCCAAATCGTTGAGATAAAACCATTTTACTCCTTAATTTTGTATCAAAAGAATATAAAAAAAAATATCTACTGCTTTGCAATACCAACGAAAATTATTTGGTTTTGTTACTTTTTAAAAACATGTATTATTTTTACTATAATAAATTAAAAATGCGACCATTTAAAGTCCGTGTCTATATCTCCCCCGCACTCGTCCACAAATTCAGTGCGGGGCGCGTCGTGTTGCTAGGTGGACGTGCGTCGCTTTGCAAGAGCTCAGCAGTGCAATTCTGCAGTGCGATTCTGTAAACATGTCGAAGTGAACACCTGGGCGGGGCACACGACGGGTGAGTTGTCAAACCATACAAATAAGATGGAATGACAGCTCAGTTGTCGTTCAATCCGCCTTGGTGAACACCATGAGATGTTAACAGAATCGACCGGCTGTAAACATGTCGAAGTGAACACCCGGGCGGGGCGCACGACGGGTGAGTTGTCAAACCATATAAATAAGATGGAATGACAGCTCTATTGTCGTTCACTCCACCTTGGTGAACACCGTGAGATGTCGACAGAATCGACCGGCTGCACTGCAAAAATATCGTAAAATATAACTGCATAAATTTAATTTTGTTAAAAGTGGAGTAAGTTTTTTCTGATTCCTGTATAAGTAGTGTTTTATAGTTATTTTAATTGTACAGTTTTATTAGTGTTTAAGTTTAGTTTGTAAAACATGGGGAATAAGCAGAAACGTTTGAAGAGAGGTTTAAAAAAATATTACAAACAAAAGGGTATAACATTTATCAAGGTAAGTTTTATCTACATTTTCATTATAGCTTTACTTACCTTTCATGAAAGTAGATAGATACTGTTTATAAAATACCTATATTCAAACAAAGTTGTAAGTATAATGCTTCTGTGTCATAGAGTAGTGAATAATTACAGAAGGACCATGTCCTTGCAATGACTTTTAGTCAATATTACTTGTAATTTTCCTTTTCGGTACCTCAGTAAAGTATATTTTTACCCGACCGCGCCAGAAGGAGGGTTATGTTTTTCGAGTGTGTGTATATTTCTTTGGTACGCTTTGTAGCCTAAACGCCTTGATGGATTTTATCTTGATAGATGTCATTAGATTCGTCTTGATAGTGAGAGTGACACTGAGTATATAAAAATTAAAATGGCTGATTTTTGGCGCCATATTATGTCTTCAAATTTTTTTCCTCAAAACGTATCGAGGGGGTTACAAGATAAAGGGCACGAGGAGACGATTTCAAAAATGTATCTCACAAAAATGAAAGAAATAAAAAAATACCTTTTTAGTAGTTTTTAGCGATCGGACTTTTAGACAAAGTCAACTGTTTTTAATATTATGATTGATTTATTCTGATTATTTTACAGAGTTTATGCAGTGAATGGCTGGAATTGAGAAGGAAACTGTCAACAGCCTCTAACTTTGGCCGCATTATAAAGAGGCGTTCAAATATCAGTTGCAGTAACGTAGTAAAAGATTTACTATAATATAAAGAAAGCATAAGTCACGTTAAATCAATAAAACATGGGACTGAAAATGAAAAAAATACTCTTGAGCAAATTTCAAAAGACACTGGTTTAGTTATACAACCATACGGTTTATTTATTGACGATGAATTGCCATATCTAGGCGCTACTCCTGACGGTATATGTGTCGAGGAGAACATGGTGGTAGAAATTAAATGCCCTATTGCAGCTCACTAACTGAGTTTTACCGAAGCAAATGCTAAAAAAAATACCTTTTTATAAAACTGATAAAACTGCTACGATTGTTATTAATACTAATCATAATTGGTATTACCAAATTCAGGGTCAGCTTCACATAAACAAACGAACAAGATGTCTTTTTGGAATATGGCTGAGTGAAAATATTCCTATGAAAATCGAAAATATAGAAAAAGATGACAAGTTCTGGAAAGACGTACTTAATGGAAAATAAATTAATTAGATTTTATTTGGATTGCATATTACCGGAACTTATTGATCCAAGATACCCGAGAAAAATGAAAATTAGAGACTATTTGTATGCATAGAAAAAGCGGTGGTAAAAATAAATTACCCAAAAAAAGGAAACAAAATGATTTAAACCAAGAAACAAATGATTTACAAGAAGACGATGTACAGGAGAAAGAAGAAAATGTCAAAGAGAAGGAAATAGAACTAAGGAAAGAAAAAGAGGTTGAAGAGAAAAATGAACAAAACGAGAACGAAGAAAAAAAGAAAACAGAACAAGATTTTGTCTGGCTATCGAAATTTTCAAAAGTAAATATATGTGAACATGGAGAAATAAGTGAGGATCAAGAAGTTCAACCAGCCAAAAGAATAAAAATACTCATAGAAAGGAAGTTACATTTCAGTGAATTTTAGTTCTTATCTTTTTTTTAAAAACAAATATTATGACATATACTAGTACTTATTACTTATAATATACTACCTACCTATCTACCTTACCTACCTACCCTACCTAGAAACCTTCCTCTAACTTAAACAAAAATTTTGATAAAAAATATTAGCCGAAATTGGTCCAGCCGTCCTCGAGTCTTGCTCTTAGCAACAGAAATAACCATTAATTTTTATTTATTTATATAAATAATTTTGTTCACAAGTTGTCTTCCTCGATCATGTTTCAAGCCTGGCTGATTTGTAGTAAAGGTATAGTTTCTACCCGCGGCCTCGAAGCATTTGACAAATTTATTCGTAACTGTTGCCCGAAAAGTATATAAAAACAAAAATTGACTGCTTTATATGCGGAACATATAAAAAATAAATTTAACTTCCACGATGATTTGACCTTCTGTGATTTCGATACTCTGTGACGGGACTAGGCGACGACGCGCGGTGGCGGAGCGGGCCGCGCGCGGCTCATCGTTCTGTTGCATGCGGGTAGCGGAGTGGGAGTTCGCTCCGCCCAAATGCGCAAGGTCATTGGCATGAATACAAGCCTTAAATGCGGCCTACACAAATGTCCTTTCTTTGGCATGTTCGTCGGTTCGTTGAGCTCCTTTTTGGTTCTAAGTTGAGCTACTCGACTACTGACCAAAGCTTGCACTGACTGGACGGGTCCACTCAAATCTGTGTGGTTCTTTCCTCAAAAGACCATTTCAGACACTGATCTGCATGATCCTCATATCGTATTGTGAATGTGGGGACCATGCAGATCGCTATGATAGGGGTTCATTTCATGTTAGTCAACAATGTGTGGCAGTTTGAGATTTTTTTTATGCGGCCTACCCAAATGTCCTTACTTTGGTATTGTTCGTCAAATCGTTGAGCTCCTTAAAGTTCTAAGTTTGAGCTCCATAATAACTGACAAATGCTTGCACTGTCTGGACAGGTCCACTCAAATCTGCGTGGCACTTTCCTCAAAAGGCCACCTCAGACATTAACCTACATGGTTCTCGTATGATTTGACCAGTACAATTTGTATGGACTTCAAAAGAGACTGTGACCTCTGAGTTTGTTTCGGTGTTTCTTCTCAGGGTAGTCAGCTAGGAAACACCGGCCTCATCTAGCTTAAAATGACCAAAAAATATTGACGTGTAAAAGTGTTATGTTTAACTCCGCCTAGGTGTACATCGTGAGATGTCGACAGAATCGACCAGCTGTACCCGTCAGAGTAATCGGTACGGTATGACTGTAGGAGATATCACCTTCTAAAACACATGACCTACTTACAAAATAAACATCATTTATCATTTATCATTACAGTTATGTTTCTATCGCAGATGGTTTGTTCAGTTCCTCGTTATACTCGAGCGAAGCAGCGGGCTACAGTTATGTTTCTATCGCAGATGGTTTGTTCAGTTCCACGTTACACTCGAGCGAAGCAGCGGGCTACAGTTATGTTTCTATCGCAGATGGTTTGTTCAGTTCCTCGTTACACTCGAGCGAAGCAGCGGGCTACAGTTATGTTTCTATCGCAGATGGTTTGTTCAGTTCCACGTTACACTCGAGCGAAGCAGCGGGCTACAGTTATGTTTCTATCGCAGATGGTTTGTTCAGCTGTTGTGATTTACAAAACAGCTCCGTAATGCAGGCTCGCCATCACACGATACACAACTTAAACATGACGGAACTCTGTACCTACACTGTGTTTACATTACGATACGTGACGTGTACCTACCTGTGTTGTTGTTGACTTGTTGTTGTTGTTAACTATAATAACTGACTAAAAGTGAGCGCACTGTGCAGCTTCCATCTCCTACATTCATAAATTTAATACAATACCTTCTTTTTTAAAATCGGTTTAAATAATAGAGTAATGTTGTATGTAAGTATCGAGCTGCACTGTCGCTACATTCCAAAATCCTCCACCAAGCAACTTTCGGAAACTTAAAGTTTGACGTGTCCGCATGGGTTGAGGAGCCACGTCAGATTTAAAAGGGAAACTAACACCCTTATTTAGCAGCAAAATAGCTGATTATGCAGCACAACAACATACATATAATAAAGCAGTAGAAACTTTGTGTCTGTACATTAAACAAATTTAAATTTATTTATTTCATAAATGGGTCGGGGACGATGTAGAGTAGAGTAGAGTAGAGTAGGGACTCCCGTATCCGCACTTAGACTGTCATTCGGTCCGTTTTGAGATGTCCTGGCTAAGTTAGCCAGCCTAGCTCTGCTCAGAAGCACAGAAGTTTCCTGGGAGCTTCACAGGCTTCGCGGAGCGACCTCACCGTTCCGAGGATTTGTTCACGTTGGGTTACGCCACGGCCTCGCATTCCAGGATGACGTGGGCGGCTGGTTGGGGACGATGAAAAAGGAACATACTGCACAAAAAAGATTTTACATCTTTACATATAATAAAGCAGTAGACACTTTGTGTCTGTACATTAAACAAATTTACCATAAATGGGTCGGGGTAAATGAAAAAGGAACATACTGCACAAAAAAAGATTTTACACATTTTCTTGTCTGTCTGTCTGTTAACGTTAATCTCTGAAAATCCTGTACTGATTTATTTAGAGACTGTACAGATACATGTGGGTTAGTTCTGAGCAACATTTAGCCTTTGTTTCATTTAAATTGGTGACCAGGAAAAAAAGTTATGGGCATTTAAAGATAAATTTCACGGCATGATTTAAATCGTAGCTATTGGTAACCTCTATAGTGATGAGAACGGAAATTTTAGACCGTTTCTTCACGAGAAATTGGCCGAAGCGGTTAATGATTAGACTCTCAATTAGTGATGCGTGAGTTCGAACCCCGCCGTATGCAGGTGATTTTGTAAGTTTTTTTTTTCTTTTGAGTTTGTT
The DNA here is from genome assembly GCA_947386135.1 of Melanchra persicariae. Classification (NCBI taxonomy): domain Eukaryota; kingdom Metazoa; phylum Arthropoda; class Insecta; order Lepidoptera; family Noctuidae; genus Melanchra; species Melanchra persicariae. The sequence continues at coordinate 202,036 of OX376646.1, forward strand.
TCTGTTTGGATTTCCAAACAATCTTAAAACATACATCAATACAGCACTAATGCGTAAAAGTGTTTTCTGTATGGTACCACGTATATTTAACTACCTCCCACAGACAGAGATATAACTGTTACTAATATATTTAAAAAATAAATAAAAGAGTATTTAGCAGCCAAATGTTTCTATAGTATTGCTGAGTTTCTAATGGAGAGAACAAACTAATTCTAATGTGTGGGGGCGAAGTTTGGTTCTGTTGACTGTTGTTAGTATTTTTTTGACTTATTTTGAAATTTGAATTAATTTTGACGATGATACTTTGTAAGTCTACTTTTATAATTTAATTGATGTTTGAATTGCTATATTATAATAATAATAACTCCAGGGCCGGACGGACTGCACAATTTTTGGGTTGAGTGGTTACTTGGGTCGCATGTTCGTTTGGCGTCTCTGTTCCAAACTGCCTTGGAGTCCGGCTCGCTGCCCGAATTCCTTACCACAGGAGCTACCCTCCTGCTCCATAAATCTGGTAGCACCGCGGAACCCAAAACCTATAGACCGATAACGTGTTTGCCGACGGTCTATAAAGTTCTTACATCCATTTTGAGAGCTAAAATTAATAATCACATTCGCAGCAATAACATCATGTCTGCCTCTCAAAATGGATGTAGGAATGGGTCCCGCGGTGCTAAGGAGCTACTCCTCATTGATACGGCCATTAGCCAACAGGTTCGGCGTTCCCGAAAGGATCTGTCGACATGTTGGATAGACTATAAGAAGGCCTATGTATAATTTCATGCATTAACTGCACATTTGTGAGTACTATGTACCTTAAATTTAAACTATAATGATCATTTTGAGTAGGTCTTTGACTTGAATGTACCCTGGCGATTGGGAATGTCATGCTCACTCAAAAGTCTGTCTGATGGGGCCCGTGCGTTGGATAATTTGGCTCCCTTAAAAATGGTTGAGCCAAATGGTGCTAGCGTATGCGTCATGTTCGTGAACGGGCGCCGTCAGCTGAGACTGGTCATCCCTTGGCTGCCATGGTTTATTTTAATTATTTCTTTGAACTGTTTCTTTTTACTCCGGACTCTTTTATCCTGCACGTCTTTTACATTGTTCTCACATATGTATTATTTTAATATGAATGATGTAACCATAATTTTGTAACAAAATATTATTTTTTTAAAAGAGTGTCTTTGGAGTTTCTTGCACGTTCTTCTCCATAGAGATCTACGCCTTGGAACGTGCAAATAGCTTCATCTTTTTGACGAAGGACCTTGACAATTCAAAAGTGCCTGTAAATGGTCTAATTGAAATAAATGCTTTGACTTTGACTTTGACTTTATGACTCGGTGCCTCATACATGGCTCTTGAGGGTGTTAGAATTGTATAAAATTGATACAACGCTACGCACGCTCCTGGCGTCATGTGTGGGGCAATGGAGGACAGTCCTTCGCTATCCAGGATGTCGAAATATCCAGAGGAATAGCGAACCGGTAAGGATCGAGCGGGGTATTTTTCAGGGCGATAGTTTGAGTCCGCTTTGCCTTGAATCCTCTCAGCACATTGCTGGAGAATTCAGGACTAGGCTATCGGTTGAAGAGAGGTGGACAGGTTATATCTCACCTCCTTTACATGGATGATCTGAAACTCTTTGCCCCCAATAATCTGCAACTGATGGAGCTACTGAAGGTAACTGGAACTTTCAGTAGTGCCATCAGGATGGAGTTTGGTGTGGACAAATGTGCGGTCATGCATGTAAAGCGTGGAGAGATTATGGAATCCGTGGGATGTCAACTCTCGGATTCCATAAACCTCTCGGATTCCATAAACCTGAGATCCCTCTCTCCAACCAAAATTTACAAGTATTTGGGTATGTCGGAAGCGTTAGGCATCAGTGTTACTGACATGAAGCATTCGTTGAAGGAGCGCTTCTTTGGTCGCCTGAAGACGGTCTTCAACAGCCTTCTATCGGGCGGAAACAAGGTGCGCGCTTTCAACGGATGGGTCATACCGGTATTGATGTACTCTTTCGGCGTACTCAAATGGACTCAAAAGGAACTTGAAGCCCTGGATAGGCGGGTCCGTACACTGCTAACTGCACATCGAATGCATCACCCACGGTCGTCGGTAATGAGACTGTATATCCCGCGAAAGTGTGGAGGTCGAAGCTTTTTAAATGCTAAGACTCTCCACAATCGCGAGATATGCAGTCTCAGGGAATATTTCCTAGCTGTCGACGTGGGTATGCATCGAGGTGTAGTGGCGGTGGACAAGGGACTCACCCCGCTCTCCTTGGCAAATGAGAACTGGCTCAAACCTGCGGTGCTTGACACTAACGATCGCAGGGCGGTATGGCAAAGCAAGGAACTTCACGGACGCATTTTTCGGGACCTACACGGGCCCGACGTGGATCAGTTAGCGTCCGTAGCCTGGCTACGTTTTGGTGACCTCTTTGGGGAAACCGAAGGTTTTGTCTGTGCAATTATGGACGAAGTTATGATGACAAAAAACTACCGGAGATTTATTGTGAAGGACGGCACGGTTGACATATGTCGGGCATGTCACCGTCCGGGAGAATTAATTCGCCACATTATCTCTGGTTGTTCTCGTCTTGCTAACCTTGTAGCCAGGATTATCCATCAGCAACTTGCTCTGAAATACTGTCTTGTAGAATCGGAGGTGCCGTACTACAGGTATGTGCCCGACCCAGTTCTCGATAATGGCAGTATCACATTATACTGGGATCGGTCTATCATCACTGACAGGACTATTCTTGCAAATAAGCCTGATATAGTGGTGGTGGACCGAATCGAGAGGCGTGCAATGATTGTAGATATAACCGTTCCGCATGACGAGAACCTCGTGAAAGCCGAGAAAGATAAACAAATAAAATATCTTGACTTGGCTCGCGAGGTTGTCGACATGTGGGATGTGAATTCGGCAATCATTGTATCGATAGTCGTGTCAGCCAACGGTTTAATAGCCACGAGCCTCGACCAACACCTCAGGAGGCTCTCGTTAGGCAGCTGGATCAAGGGCTTGATTCAGAAAGCAGTACTTCTGGACACGGCTCGTATTGTTAGGAGGTTCCTCTCGCTGGAGCCCTGACCGCCGGTAGCTTGGACCCTGTTCCCGATACCGGTGGGCTACTATTTTTATATTTTTAAATATTTTTATAACTTTGTATTTTAATATTTAAAAATGTAATTTATATGTATTGTACAAATGAATAAAGGAAATAATAATAATTTTGTTTTCTAAAACTTCGATATTACATTACATCAGTGTGGTCTCGACCCCTGAACTAGGACAACCTGTATGACAGGGGTCGAGGTTCATCCGGTTACATGGATCAGAATGAGGAAGCTTAAAGACAGTGACTACCTACTGCAACTACTACAGTGATTTACAAACAGAGAAAAAAAACAAAAAAAAATAGTCGTAAAATGAAATCATAAAATTTACAAACTAAAGAAAAAAAAAATGTGGCGGAATGGAGGTAGCGTGTGTGTATGTATGGTGAGAAGAGTGTGTGATGTGTATGTGGTGCGAAGTGTGTGTGATGTGTAGGTATGTTTTGTATGTTATTTCACTAGGTTAGTTTACCGATTAGGTTTTCAGTGTCATCGTAGCTAGAGAGCGCTCTATTTCAATCATGTGGGTTTTACCGGCGCCAGCCCATGCACAAATACCGTAGCTTAGGACGCAGTGGCACAATGCTTTATACGTTTGAATAAGTAGTTTATGACTGGCTACATGTCTTAGGGTTTTAAATATATAAATGAGCTTGCGTGTTTTCTTTGCCGTCACTGTGATATGGTGGCTCCACTTTAAGTTTTAAATATATAAATGAGATTGCGTGTTTTCTTTGCCGTCACTGTGATATGGTGGCTCCACTTTAAGTTTTAAATATATAAATGAGCTTGCGTGTTTTCTTTGCCGTCACTGTGATATGGTGGCTCCACTTTAAGTTTTAAATATATAAATGAGCTTGCGTGTTTTCTTTGCCGTCACTGTGATATGGTGGCTCCACTTTAAGTTTTCATCAATTGTGACTCCGAGGTATTTTATTTTGTTCACTCTCTCAAGCCTAGAGCAAGCACACGCGACATTACAGCATAAATCTCGCTATAATAATGCTAATGTAATTTATTGTAATCGTTACCAAATGAATTTCAACTAATTGTTGTTTTTTAATATGTTTTATTAATTAGTAGTCATAAATAACTGATCAAATGTTTGAATTAAATAATTGATCAAATGTGTGAATTATACATAAATTACACCTACCCTACACCTAACCTACACCTACCCTACACCTACTCTACCTACATAATTATACCAGCCCAAAAATACTATGACATGTTTCTGGTCTCCTGGTACTTGATGTTTCTGGTCTCCTGGTACTTGTGAATCTGAAGTACTAAGGCAGCAGCGGCTCTGAGTTTCCACTTCCTCCTCAGTCTCCATTAATCCATGCTACTTACCGGGATAAAAAGTAGCCTATTTTTTATTCCAGGATATGAACTACATGTGTGCCAAATTTCATCCAAATCCCTTCAGCCGTTTTTGTCTGATTGTTACACAAACATACAAACATACAAACATACAAACATACAAACATACAAACATACAAACATACAAACATACAAACATACAAACATACAAACATACAAACATACAAACATACAAACATACAAACATACAAACATACAAACTTTCACCTTTATAATATTAGTAGGACTAGCTTCTACCAGCGGCTTCGCCCACATGAAAATCGGAAATAGGGAGGTTTCTTGATTTGTATTGTAACTACACCTTCTCTACACCTTCTCTACACCTACCTACACCTACCCTACACCTACCCTACACCTACCCTGCACTTACCCTACACCTACCCTAACCAGCCCAAAAAATACTATGACATGTTTCTGGTTTCCTGGTAGGTACTTGATGTTTTTGGTCTCCTGGTACTTGATGTTTTTGGTCTCCTGGTACTTGATGTTTTTGGTCTCCTGGTACTTGTGAATCTGTAGTACTAAGGCAGCAGCGGCTCTGAATTTCCAATTCCTCCTCAGTCTTCATTGATCCATGCCCCTTACCGGGATAAAAAAGTAGCATATGTCTCATTCCAGGATATGAACTACATGGGTGCCAAATTTAATCCAAATCCCTTCAGCCGTTTTTGCCTGATTGTTACACAAACATACAAACATACAAACATACAAACATACAAACATACAAACATACAAACATACAAACATACAAACATACAAACATACAAACATACAAACATACAAACAAACATTCACATTTATAATAGCGGTGCGAAGGGACGTTTCTTTGTGTAGCTTCGTGTTTCGAGTGCTGCGCGGCTGGTTACACCACCCCGATCTGTTGGCGGAGCTGAGGCTGCGCGTGCCGCCCGGATGCGGGTGCGCGCGTCGCACCACGCCTTCGCTACTGGAGCCATCATCTAGGACCAATCTTAATAAGTTTGCCCGCCCCCTTATCACGCGCCATAAGGTTGTTAAATATTATTTCGGGGGAGGTGGATGTATTTCACTGCAGCCTGATGAAGTTCACAGAAGTAGCATTGAGGTGTATTGAAAACATTTAGGTGATTTTAATTGTATTTAATGTTTAATTGTTATTTTATTGAATTTCAGTTTTTTTTTTTTTTTTTTTTTATCTTGGGACAACTCACACACGGCCATCTGATCCCAAGCTAAGCAGAGCTTGTGTTATGGTAACCAGACAACTGATATACATACTTATATAATTTATAAATACATAGGTACATATTATAGATAAATTACACCCAGACACAGAACAAACAATTATGCTCATCACACAAAGTTTGTCCTGGGTGGGAATCGAACCCACGACCTCCGGCTTTGCAGTCAGGGTCACTAACCACTAGACCAACAGGCCTGTCATAAGTTGTATATTTATTGTATACTAGCTTCTACCAGCTGCGGCTTCGCCCGCGTGAATATCGGAAATAGCAAGGTTTCCTGATTTGTATTGTAAATTTTTTACTCAAGAAACACCCACCCTACACCTACCCTACACCTACCCTACACCTACCCTACACCTACCTTACACCTACTTAACACCTACCCTACACCTACCTTACACCTACCCTACACCTACTTTACACCTACCCTACCTACATAATTATACCAGCCCAAAAATACTATGACATGTTTCTGGTCTCCTGCTGCTTGATGTTTCTGGTCTCTTGGTACTTGAAAATCTGAAGTACTAAGGCAGCAGCGGCTCTGAGTTTCCACTTCCTCCTCAGTGTCCATTAATCCATGCCACTTACCGGGATAAAAAGTAGCCTATTTTTTATTCCAGAATATGAACTACATGTGTGCCAAATTTCATCCAAATCCCTTCAGCCGTTTTTGCCTGATTGTTACACAAATATACAAACATACAAACATACAAAATCACCTTCTTGTACGCGCCTGCGCGTTGCCTTCACGTGTCCATTTTATTGTTTTTGAAGTCATATAAATTAAATTTATTATTGAACGTTAATTCAAAATAATATCTGAGAAGGTCCCTCCCTGAGGATCAGAGTCAGGTGACTCTTCCCGATACACTGCCGAGTTGTTTCCTCAGAGGACGAACTTTTATTTTCAGTATTCGGAGATCTGTCGTGTATTTAATAACAGATCAAGAAAATTCTTGGTTGTGTGAACGAGATATATTGACTCCAAGTAACGATCAAGCAGCTGCAATAAATGAAAAAATCTTGTCAGAAGTTGTGCGGGATGAAGTTGTGATTGTTGATTGATTGATTATTATATACAACTTTTGCTATGGGACCACACCCGAAATCGCGATTTCAGTATTGGTCTCATAGTAAAAGGTGTTCATAACGTACAATGACCCCTGAGGTATTGCGTTTATTCAGTTACACGTTGTATAACGCTAGCTGTTGCCCGCGACTTCGTTCGCGTGTATTTCGGCTGTGAAATTAATTCATGCTGTAGAGCAACGGGACAAAACAGAAATAACATAACCATCTTCTTGATTGTGGAGTGTGCCGTCACTAATTTTTGACATTAAAATTCGAGAAATTCCGCGCGTTTATGTGGCCTTCTAATAATTAACATGCTCGCATGTTCGAACTTTAATGTGTTGATATTACATTGCATTCATCGGTTTGCGGTCCTCGAGGTACTGGAAGTATCTGCCTGAATTCGCCACAAAAAAGGACCATAGGTACGACTAATATCACAGACAAAAAAAAATCACACAACGACACAAAAATCTGCCTATAACTGCACTCAATGATTAAAGAAATCGTCCTGATTCTTGAGACCTATTTAGTCTCACTTTTAAACACTTCGAATCATAATCAACAAAACAGCTGGTCGATTCTGTCGACATCTCACGGTGTTCACCTAGGCGGAGTGAATGACAATAGAGCTGTCATTCCATCTTATTTGTATGGTTTGACAACTTGCCCGTCGTGCACCCTGTCCAAGTATTCACTTCGACATGTTTACAGAATCGCACTGCTGAACCTCGCACGACTGGTGCTATTCTTCAAACTGCGATTAATCAAATTGATTCTTAATTTCATCAGAATCAGTAACATAGATCGAAACAATTGTAAGATTTTAACTGACTTCAAAACAAGGAGGAGATTCTCAAATAAGTATGTTGTTTTTTATTTTTTTTTATGTTTGTTACCTCATAACTCCGACATTTATGAACCAATTTGATTGTTTTTTTTATGTGAAAGAGGACTTCTCGAGATTCATTTGAATCGGTTTAGTAGTTTGATTTTTCTAAATCCAAATAGCTTGAAAAAAATGTCATCCAAGTAAACGAAATTGCGTATTTTGCTTTCCTGTGACTTTTCAGTGGTGTTGTTTGGTGTGGGGTACCACTAAAAGTGAAAAATAAAAATTGTTTTACAAAAAAAAATAACTGAGTACCTAGATAAAATTATAAATAAGCGGTGTTTTTGCGCACTGCGGTGAACAAAACGCAGGGATGCCTACTTCATAGTTAGATCTGGCTATTTTTCGGTATCAGGCGCTACTATTTAATAAAACTTTTAGCTAAATTTTTTAGCTACAATTTCTAGAAACTATTTAAATTACATTTAATGGTTTTGAAAAGTGATAAATGTTGCTATACTTAATTGCGTTTTGCCAAAATAAATACTTAAGAAAATGGGTACCTACCTACAGTAGAAAAATACCCCAACTCAAAGATCGATAATGAACCTCAGCCATCGACATCTTCCTCTTCAGTTACATTAATTGATTAACGGCATTGTTATTATTAGATTTATTTTAATTACCTACTACGTTTATCTTAAAAATAATTATGAGTACTGATTTTTTACTCCTGTAAACGTGATTATAATTTGACCACATATTGTTACCTCCCTTTCTACTATGTAGTAAGTACTAAGTAGCGATCAGCTACTTTTAGTCAGTTTTTTGGGTCACAAAATTTGTCTATCCAGCAATTTTTTGCAAACTGTCTAGCTACTGACTAAAGGTAGCAGTTGGCAACATTGGCACTGAGACACACACTCATATACAGAATAACTTTGCCCCTCTGAAGTTGGCTACGAGTGGCTGCGTAGTAGTCAAAATTACGAACAAACTGCAACTGCGCATGCGCGGGGCCGGGATTATGGCGGCGCGATTTTATGTCTCAGTCGCTCGTTTACGTTCGATGCATGCTTGCGTCTCGCTTGCTCCCGTCTACGTGACTGTACCTGCGCGAACTTTGCAAATGGCTAACTTCAGAGGGGCGAAGTTATTTGACGAGAACTGTATATGGGTTAACACCGATATTTTTCAGTATTAGCTAATATGAATATTATAATTATATTAGTCTAGCAATATCTTAACTAATATTTGAACATCAGTGATATTTAACTAAGACCCTAATGTTACGTAACACTTGATTAGTGTTCATTATACTGTACAGTTCTCGTCAAATAACTTTGCCCCTCTGAAGTTGGCTACGAGTGGCTGCGTAGTAGTCAAAATTACGAACAAACTGCTACTGCGCATGCGCAAGAGACATGGGGGCGGGTATTATGGCGGCGCGATTTTATGTCTCATCAGTCACTCGTTTACGTTCGATGCATGCTTGCGTCCCGCTTGCTTCCGTCTACGTGACTGCACCTGCGCGATCTTTTCGAATGGCTAACTTCAGAGGGGCAAAGTTATTTGACGAGAACTGTATCTCGGTAGTATTTTTTTAATATGAATATATGAACTAATACTGAAAAATATCGGTATTAACACATCTATAAGTCACAGGAAAGCAGAATACGCAATTTCGTATAAATGGACGATTTTTCCACATATTTTTCCAACTATTTGGATTTAAAAACCAAACTGCTGAACTGATTTTGATAAAATTTCAATTGTATTAATCGAAAAGTGGGATATCCTTTCACAAAAAACAATATTTTTTTTAAATCGGTTAATTTATTATGACGGAGATATGAGGTAACAAACACAAAAAAAAATACGCCTGAAATGAGAACCTCCTCCTTTTTGAAGTCGGTTAAAAACGTGCGTTTTTTCACCGCAGTGCGCGGCCCCGGAAATGCGTTTATTCTACCGCACGGTAGAAAAAACGCACCGCGTTCCACCGCAAGGCAGTGCGCGCAAGGACTTAGATCGATGTTTGGTCTATATAGGTATATATATATAATATTAAATTATATTTGACTCTAATACTAAATTTACATGAATATTGTATTATTTGTATTGTCTATTTAGGTTTTTTTTTTGAATTATTTGTACTTAATTACATTACGTACAACCAATGTTAAACTTGTACACCGATACTTACGGCTAAACATGACTGGACTCAAACAATGTAATTAATATCTTGCATGCTCTTGTATTATACTATGTTTTTAAACAAATAAAGAAATCTCTCTCTCTCTCTCTCTCTCTCTCTCATACAAGAAACATGTTTTTGATGTAGCGTAAAATCGGTAAAACATAAACTGCAATCGTGTATGTACCTGTATTATACCTACGTATACCTACTCTGCCAACACTAAAGTATAACGCCTCGTACTTGATCGTATTATTTGTAATACAAATGGCGGCTCTGGATAACTAAATCTTCGTGGATGGATGATTCAGCTTGTTTTTGTTTTTTTTTTTTATTGATTCAATCTGGAAACACTGGGCTCCGTGCCTCCTTAACGAGGTTACTGTAGAAGAAGATATAGATAATGTTCGGTTTTGGCATCAACTTTAACACTTGCATGAGCCGTTCACCAACGATGATTGTGTAGAGATACGAATGGCAACGAGTGTGTTCCCTCCCAGCGCCGGAGGGCAGACATTATGCAATATATCTTCCGCCGACATTTAATATGGGACATATTGAAAATTGATGATCAGCTACCTGACACAGGTGGCGCCGTGGCGCACTAACACGCGAGCACGTCATCGACACTTTCCGTTTGGAGGCTTGGCGACCTTATTACTAATACTCGTACATATGAATCCGAAAGTTTAGAGGGATGTTTGTTACTGGATCACGCCAGAGCGGCTGAACGGATCTGGATGAAATGTGGCACAGAGATAGATTGCAGTCGGAAATAGCACATAGGTAGGCGTGTTTACCTTTTTATTCCAGGAGTATGATCCATTGCGATCATTTCCGCCATTCACGCGGATGAAGCCGAGCTAGTTCTAGCCGAGCCAGTAGAGACGAAGCTAGTCCAAATGAAATACATTCCTTTACAAAGATGAGTTGTCAGTTAGCATTACAGTGATCGTCGAAAACATGCGAAGTATCGCATGTCGCCAGCGCGACAGCGAAGCGTCCGCGTCGTCAAGTAAATGCGTTGTTTGTTTCACAAACACGAACAGATTATACTCCCCAGGAGTCGGGACTCGACGTAGTTTCGCCAGCGTGTGTACGACTGAACATGTGGACGTGAACATTCATTCATCATTTGTAGCCAGGAACCTGCCGCGGTGGCTGCTGAAGACCACTGCCTGCTGACTGTGCTAGGTACGCATTCATCATGGATCACTCGTAGTATCATTATTAGATCTTTTCCTATAAAATTGCAGTTTAAGCAGTTTAAGATGTTATCACTGTTCAGAGTGACCCTTTGAACAGTGATAGCTTCGCTTACAATGGGATATCGATACCAAACAAAAATATAAGTATATTAATACCGGTGTTTCCCGGGCCAGTGCTGCAGTGTATCAAATGTTACCGTACGCGTATACGTACGCGCACGCTTAAAAACTGTGCCCTTGCAATGCAACTTTACTGAAACTGTTAAACGTCCATCATTATGCTAGCGCAGAGCTGAGCCAAGATCCGAGCTTCGGGAGAGTTCGGGCGCTTGCTCGGACGTAGTCGGGGCATTGTTGAAGGTGACGACACCAGCGTGTAATTATTTCCGCGGCAACTTTCGCCGGCTATTAATACATCTCCGTGTATAAACACTCTGAGCGGACACCCGGTATTAATAGCCGAGGCGAACTGTCCCCAGTCGCGCAGCGGCCGGTGCGTAGTGCGACGAGAGGAGCGGCTGAGATCCCGTCACTCCACTACAATTTATAACGCAGTAGAAAGTGACAACGAACTTACGAAAAAAGAGAGAGAAAAACAGTTAAAAGAGCCAAATGTGTGACCAAGAATCACTTGGCTGCCTACAAATGGACAGATATTATTATGTATAATCACTAGATATTCTGAAAGATTAACAAAAATGCCACGTTGATGAACTAAACAGAACAGGCTGTTAATTAGCTGTGATGTCACAAGTCAGTGACGCCGCGCCTTCCGCGGTGGACGGGAGCTGCTGCTGACAGCCGCACTGCGCGCGATGTTTAGTAAAACTGAATAAATAAACATTAATTGTTAAAATAAGCATTCATACCACCTCAGACATCAACCTACATGGTTCTCATCAGATTTGACCAGTACAATTGTATGAACTTCAAAAGAGACTTTGACCACTTTCGTTGTTTCTTCTCAGGGTAGTCAGCTAGGGAACACCGGCCTCATCCAGTTTAATAAAAACTTTTTCACAAAAAAAAACAGACTTCCAAAAAAAACACTTCAAAGTCCAAAATAACTACAAAGTCGGCGTTTTTGGTTGCTTCTTCGTGATTTGGCACCGACTTCCGAAATTAACTTTGGACTTTGTAGTGTTTTTTTGGAAGTCGTTTTTTTTTTGTTAAAAAGTTTTTTATTTTTCGCTTTTTAGTGGTAAGTACCCCACACCTCACAGGAAAGCAAAAATACGCAATTTCGGATACATGGATGATTTTTCCGCATATTTTTTCCAGCTATTTGGATTTAAAAATCAAAATACTGAACCGATTTTGATAAAATTTCAATGGGACCAATCGAGAAGTATATCCATTCACATGAAACAAGAATTTTTCAAATCGGTTGGCAAGCGCCGGAGTTATGCGCGAACAAACAAAAAAAAAATACAATCATCTGAATTGAGAACCTCCTCCTTTTTAGAAGTCGGTTAAAACAACCAAAAAGATTGACGTGTAAAAGTGTTATTTACAAACTACTTTAAAAATAAATATCATTTATCATTTGACGTCTGTTCAAGATACTTATTCTTTCAACCGTCTCGCGTCGTAGGCACGAAATGTAAATATAGGAATTATGATCCACATTAGAGACGTATCACAACGATCGTAGATCACATCGAGGGCAGCGATAACTGATGATGGTCCGCCGACGTCGTCGTGTCGTCACAAGGTGCCGCCGGCGCCGGCTGTCGTGACGTCACCGCCGCCTTGCTAATCTCCGCCAGCGTCAAGATGCTGAACTGCCAGTTGGGTCGCTTCGCCCGCTCGCCGCAGCCCTGAGCCCCGCGTGACACGTCGCCTCGTCGTCAGCTCGCGGCGGCGGGTCAGTTTCTATCACTCCTATTTATTACACTTTTGTGTTTGTGACGCCTCCAGTTGATTCAACTGTTGCCTCGTCGCCATCTAGTGTCCACCACTAAGAGGCACAGCTACGGAAGACTGAGCCATGGATCTATGAACTAGTCAGCCACAAGTAGGTAGTTGAGTAGTGATAGAGGGTATGTTTTGAAACGAAATATCATAAGCCGCAGGGCACATTGCTCGCAGAACAGATGGTCGAGGGGGGCGAAAAGTTTTGGAGTGGCGACCGCGTACCGGAAGACTCAGCGTTAGAAGGCCTCCCACAAGTAGGACTGATGACCTAGTGAGGGTCGCGGGTAACCGATGGATGCGAGACGCACAGTACCGGTTGTTGTGGCGACACTTGAGGGAAGCCTATGTCCAGCAGTGGACGTCTTTCGGCTGATATGATGATGATCATGATGATCATAAGCCGCGAACCGCGAGGTGAAGAACACCGTGCCGCCCGCGCGCCGCCCGCGCACCGCCCGCGCACCGCCCGCGCACCGCCCGCGCACCGCACCGCGGCGACGCGTCCGGTCACTCGCAGCTGTCGCCAGTCGTCTCGCCGTGTGACCAGCTCGCTAGCTTTCATTCGCTGTCCCAGTCCCAGTGGCAGCACTGCACCCGTAGGAAGTATCTTACCTATTAATTTTATCTGAGTGCGCATAATGGAGATGGACTAGGTTCTTGGAGTTCCTAAGGCAAGTTCAATGCAATACAAAGTAGGAATGCGTACTTGCAGTTTATTGTAAGTTACCCCTTCTCTGTAGCTATCTATTTGTGTAACAAACAAGTGTCGTAACCCGGGATTAGCACGGAGGGAGCGCGCGGGATTATACAGCTCAACGGATGAGCAGGCCGGGGCGCCGGGGCCGCGCGGCATTACATCACAAAGCTGAGCAACATTCCCGCGCTGCCTCGACACGCAAACGTCAAACAATTAAGACGTCACATTTGTCTATCAGATGAATGCTGGCTTCGGATGTCAGTTGAGCTGAGCAGGCACAAGTCAGCGGCGCCGGAGTCGCGCTGATAACAAAATGTAATCATAGTGGTCCAGCGCGGCCGGCGCCGGCGTCTCAGCTCAGTCGAGTAAATCGCTGATTGCGATCTGTCGCCGCTCGCCCGGCTCTCCCGGCTCTCCCAGCGACGATAGCCTGCTGCGGATGCTTGCAGCTGTGCAGCGCAAGCTCACAGATTATTAAAATAATTGTTGGCACGGCACTTAGCGATCTGGCTAACGAGCCCCTGTGTCGGCGCTATGCATTGTTTGCTTGCTACTTGCTAGTAAACGATAGCCGTTTGAACTAAATTAATATGAAACAATGCGGTAACTGCGGCACTTGTTCGTTCTGACGTGAACCTCTAGGCGATGACCGTTACGTTCTAAGAATCAGCGACAACGATCAGTGTGGGATTGGGCACGAGACGTTTCGATAGAGTTTGTAAATCGTATAAGTATTGTGACACAGCACTCATCAGTGCTTTATATAAAAACCGACCGAGTGCGAATCGGCCACCGCATTTGAGTTTGCTCGCCGACGAGTCGACGACACGCGACAGTCAGCAGCTGGACTTGGTTTCGGGTATGAAATATTCTTCTCATAAATAGCTAGACATTAAATATAGAAACACAAGCGATTTTTTTGCTTTGAAACAGAATTGTTAAATATACAGTTCCTGACTGTTTTATAAACATTTCTGAAGAGTGTTTATATTTTGCAAATTGATACCAGAAGAAGACTTTCCTGCAGTGTTTGTTCTTGGTTTGCGGATAAGGATTTGCATGACTATCTCTGAAAAATACACGAAACTGCAAAGACACGCAAAGCCCCGCTTTGTGAAAACTAAATACTTGAAAAACAAACTGCTAAACTTTACAACCTCAGATGAGTCGCCAAATAAACAAGATAAACCTGCGACCGTAAAGACATCATCATTGTAAATGGGTATTGCCATAACACTGTAATCAAGCTTTATTTCCGCCATGGCGGTCATGGCGGTCATGGCCCACTGGCGGAACAGGAGTGCATATTATGGCTCCACTTCAAAATTAGTTTTGTTGTTTGACTTACCTAAATAAATATGTCAGTCATCTTGAGCTTATTGAGAGCGAAATTGCCGTTTACACCGATTAATTTGGATGAATATCTTAGAACTAAATTTTAAAATAAATCGAACATTCATATAACATTGCCTAAGGGCGAGTTTTTAAATCCGTAGTTAACTCAATCAATGAAATAAAATCTATGTAGATAAGATTAGTTTGGGTCCAGCGTCGTCGCCTTGGGGGACCACAATTGTTTGTATTTACTAAATATTCTTTAGCAACACATTTGCTCAAAAAATGCATTTACGAAGCCTGTATACATTATTCGAAAGTTAAAAATTACGAACCATACAATGGAACGTGCGGTAAAATAGGTACTCTCAACTAAGTACATATTTTACCGCATACTCCGTTGTATAGCACTGTGCGTATCCTTTACGGTTTTGTTTTTAATTTCCATAATAGTAGTCTATAAGACAACGGACGTTAAAAAGCGGGTCACGAGGGTGATAATAGTATCAGATGAGTATTTTAATACCTAATTGCCTTTGCATACACTATTTTGTCTTCACTCATACAGTTGAAATAAAACAATAACTATTTAATAAGTATTTGTTCCAAACTCACAGCCACGGAAAAAACATGTGATGTGATATGGTGAGTAAATTGCGAATGACTGCGCAGCGCGCGCATCCATAGACAATGGCACTATTTTTATACATTAAGTCAACGAGCCCATACGCGCCAATAAATTAAAAAGTAAAAGTGTGCTATAAAAATTAAAAAGTTATTTCACGATGCAGTTGTTTTAAAATCGAAGGAGAATGTTGCACTTCAATGGTTTATATCTACAGTCACAAAGTAATGTTCCAAAAATATGAGTTCAATAACTATTGCATAAACACGTACTTTTTTTTGGATAGGTAAAATTACGCTATTATGCGCTTTTGCTCAATACGTTTTGTCTCACTTGTAAAGAGAAAATGAGATGAAAGATGTACTTAGGTCCAATTTTCACCACGCGCATGTGGCGCTATTTTCATATTAGAAACGTCAAAGATTGTTGCGACTTTCTGACTGATAGTTAAAACTAAAAAGTTTGTTTCATTACCTATTATACTGTTTTCTCGCAAATATGTTGAAAATCGTTGTATGACACACGAGCGGAAATTGGTATTTACAAACTCGTGACTATGGTAAGCCCTCGACTTCGTCTCGGGCTTCTATTCGTCTACTTGTCTGTTTGTAAATACCAACTTACCGCACTAATATCATAAATATAAGTAACTATTTCAACACATTTGCTCAAAAAATGCATATTTACGAACATTCATTGTTCGAAAGTTAAAAATTACGCACCACACAATGGAATGTGCGGTAAAATAGGTACTGTCACCTAAGAGTGGTTACGCACTACATCCGATCCGAATCCGAGAAAATACCTAAATAAAAAAACTCGGAAAAAATTCGGATGTTGCTTTACGCACTGCATCTGAAATTTGTGAAAATACGGACCTAGAGTCGAAAAACTTGGACCTCTGGGTCTGTACCTCAACCATGAGATGTCATCGAAAAATTACTCGCTAGCGTTAAACTCGCTAGCGTACTAACGTGGATCGAACAGATTTCGATAATGCTTGCACCATGAGATTTACGGAGTCTTAAGCATTCGCTAAGATAAGCTCGATAGATCGCGTCGTCTAGCTAACTTCACTCTACTCGTTAGAATGCTTCACTACTTACGTTTTGTTTCTTTCTTTCTCACTAATAAGAAGAGAGAACGGCTATCAAGCTCAAAATGTAGTTTTATCGCTATGCTTAAAATGTTAAGACATTCAATATCACAAAATAAACCGACCAAATAAAAAAGTTGACGGTTAGTTCTGGTATTTAGTGGTTTTTTTAATTTTTATTGATTTAACATGTCATGTTTTGTTTGTTGGCGTTGTGTTACAGTTGTGTGTGTTTGGTTTAAAAGTTTACAACAATACAGTTCTCGTCAAATAACTTTGCCCCTCTGAAGTTAGCCATTTGCAAAGATCGCGCAGGTGCAGTCACGTACACAAGAGCAAGCGGGACGCAAGCATGCATCGAACATAAACGAGCGACTGAGACACAAAATCGCGCCTCACCCCCATGTGTCTTACGCATGCGCAGTTGCAGTGTGTTCGTAATTTTGACTACTACGCAGCCACTCAACACAACTTCAGAGGGGCTAAGTTATTTGACAAGAACTGTAGATTATAATTGGTTTTGTTTTGAGATAGCTGCTTCATACCAACTTAGGTACTACCTTTAGTTCTAATGAAACTCGTTGTGTTCAGTGTTGACGTCAAATCCGTAACATTATTCAATAATATAAATGCACAAATCCTCAAACGCTTCTCTATAGAGTGTGTAAACTTTACTAAACTTTCTTGCACTTATATAATATTTTCCAATTGAGACCCAACATAAAGAATCATGACCATCAACGGTACTGGTTTTTCTCATGCATCAAGATAAAAATTATATTACAATTATTTTCTTTATTTTTGAAGTCATTCTGCAATTAGAATGCCAATTTTGTATAGGGGTTTATTTTGTAAACTTAATAAGTTATGAAATTCTTTTGATAAAATGAATTACCTACTGCCGGCTATTCTTACGTTAAAGTGTTGCCATAATCAAAATAAGTAAATATATTGACAACTCTAATCGATTTTTTTTGTATACGATTACAAATTAATATAAATGTAAAGTCATTGGAAAGGTAAATCGCGGGGTTTTTGAGAGATGGAGATGATACTACTGAGGTGTGAAATAATTAGTATTTCACACGCACAGTAGTCGTATTATTTTGCTTTCAAAACTTTTTAAAGCACACTTCACTCACTCACTCACTGCACTTTGTTGGCTAACGATACATATGAGTGATTGCATAGATTTTTTTTAATTGTCTTGCTTCGGTTTGATATAAATCGAACCTTTTTAATAAATTAATGATTATAGAACTAAATCAGTCATTTGAAATAATTGTGTCGAGTGTATTTATTCGATTAATCAATTTTCATTTAAAATCTAAAGTGGCAACATTGGTGTTGGAGTCTCAAATTGAATTGTCATTGTCAAAAAGTCCAATGTCAATTGCGCGTGGTGCATGCTAAGTTTGTTCATAGCGATTTAAATATTACAGTTTTTTTTTGTGTTGCTTGAGTCCTACTCTCCACAGTAATTGTGATATTCATTGTAATTATTTGTTTATTTCTTGTTTTCAATCACTATCGCTTACTTTGTGAAATTGTGAATCTTACGCCAGGACGTTTTTACGCCAGGAAGTTTTCACTTTGTTTGAAGTTGTGTGTGATTCGTATTTTGTTGTACTGTTTTAACAGGAAATATAAAGGCAAGGTACTGATTTATTTAAGTCTATTCCATCAGATATGCTTAATAATCTGCTCTCCAAACTACGACCTATAAACTTACCTCTATACACAACGGATATTTCTATTTTGAGGTTAAGTTACGTTTTCTAAAAAAACTTGGAAATGCGAGTTTTGATTCCAAAATGGGAATTGTAGATGGTTATTTGGTTAATTTATAAACCATCTAAAACAACTTTGGAATTGACGCAACTCTGTACCGCGGTCCATATTGTCGTGGTCATTCTCCTTTCATTTTGGCTTGAAATTAACGTTGTTCACGTCGTTAGTCTTTAAATTCAGCGGCATCTAACATATTCCACGCTAAATAAGCTCTTGCAGACATTATTTTGACTTTATAATACTCAAAAACTTGTATAATTTTAATGTAAACTTATGTTTCACACGGCAAAATGCTAGTGAGCTACGTAACTAATATCGTAAGCGTATTGTTTGATAGCTTCTGTCAAATTAGTGACTCATGGTGCCGTTTTGTATGGTGACAGCTGAAAAACGTTAGTGACCATCGAATAGATTACGTTAGGTTTTTAACCTATCGAAATCTATAGTGCTTATGGTACGAATTTTATTTCTTTCTGTGACCGCTAGGGGCGCTGTACAGTATGTCATATAAATAATTTACGGAGACGCTAGCGAGTTTTGGCTGCACAAAAAACGGTGCGCGAGTAATACCTGCGTTAATTTGTTCCGTATAAATAATTTGAAAACCCGTAAAATAGTAAGTGTCGTGTACTGATTCTTATAAAGTTTAATAGCATTAACCGTAATACATGTGTGACGCTATTTATTTCGTGATAAATACCTACTCATAATAACCAAGTAGTGACTAAAAACAATCAACTAGTGATTTTATTATACCGCCATTAATTTAAAAAATCTGTGTGAACCAACTTAATGTGCGCAACGCGTAAGTGACGCGATACTCGTAACCACGGCGCTTACGACGTTCTTCTCGCCGACTCTGACAGTGCGTCGGCAGGCGTGGGCCTTTATTGGTGTGCGTTTTATTAGTGTGCACAGGATTATTGATAATTTGACTTTGTGTGTATCGAAAACAGAGTCGTACCATTATGAATTGTGTCTGTTGCTCAGAAGTCATAGCTGAGGGAAGTGCTGTAGTTAATTGCTCATCTTGCCAAAAATCCTACCGTCATTCCTGCCTCACGCAACTGGGTTGTGACTTTCAACTAACCGAATACAATAATTGGATTTGTCCGACCTGCAAGCCGAAGAATCGAAACGCAGATAATACCCCAGTGCGCATCAGACAGGCGAGTGATCCTAATGTGTCGCACAGAAAGAATGAATCTTCGGTAACTGTCCTCAACGATGAAGCTCCTGTTACGTCTGGCGAAGTTTCTCGAATTATGAAAAAACAGATAGACGAACTTATGCGGCACCTCAACCAAACTTTGGCGAACTATGTCAACACGCAGATGAAGGCTATTACGGATAAATTGGAAGGGTTTAATACATCAATGGATTTTATGAACGTACAGTTTGAGGAAATGAAGACTGAGTTTTCCTTAAACACCAAAGTCGTTAACGATCTTAGAAAGGAAAACGAGCAACTCAAAACTACTGTCAATGACTTGGGTGTGAGGCTAACTCAGGTGGAACAACACGCACGCTCTACGAACGTGGAAATTCAATGTCTGCCAGAGCACAATAATGAAAATCTTGTATCGACTGTCTTGAATATTAGTAAGGTGATATCCGCGGAATTAACTGAGCATAACCTAAATCATGTTACAAGAATTGCAAAGCAAACCCCAACTAGTACCCGCCCAAAGTCTATTGTTGTTCAATTCAGCATTCCACGGATTTGCGACCATTTTCTAGCGGCTTCTATCAAGTTTAATAAAAATAAAACTTCTGAAGAGAAGCTTAACACCGCTCTTCTTGGGATTGGAGGTAAAAAGGAAAATGTCTATATAGTAGAACATTTATCTCCTGCAAACAAGGCGCTGCATGCCGCAACCAGGATTAAAGCAAAGAGTTTGGGCTACAAATATGTGTGGGTCCGTGGCGGTAAGATTTTTGTTAGAAAACATGATGGTGCAGACTATAAATATATCAGGGATACCGGCTCTTTGAACAAATTACAATAAACAATTAAAAATGTGTACGATAAAGTATAAGATTGTTAAGGTTTCAAATTCGATCAGTTAAAAATTTATTGCCAGAATGTAAGGGGAATTAGGACTAAGCTGAGTGATATTTACCAAAAAGTTGCATGCTGTTCATACGATATTATAATGTTTACTGAAACTTGACTACTGGATGGTATTTTTGACTCAGAAATCATGGATGAGCGTAACGTTATCTATAGGCGTGATAGATCCAACAATATTTTAAATAATAAAACCGACGGTGGTGGCGTTCTTATCGCTGTATCTAGAAAACTTGATTCACAGCGAATGATTTGAAAGTTCATGCGTTGATCTCTGGGTTAAGTTATCATTTAAAGGGGGTAAGAAATCTAAAATAATTTATGTTTGTACTGTATACTTGCCGTCGCCGTTACAGCCCAGAGTACTAGAACACTTTGTTGATAATACAAACAATGTCTTGGAACATGCCAAGGAATGCTTGATTGTTGGTGACTTTAATATGAAAACTATTAACTGCCTTGGTACGGGTGGCGATGTACTAAGAGCTCCTCAAAATACTTGCACAGGCTTAGAACAGACTCTATGGAACTTTGTATTGCTTAACAACTTAAGACAATGTAATTATTTATGTAATAAAAATAACAGAATTCTTGATTTAGTCCTAACCAACTTAGATCTTGCTGTAGTAGTGCACCAGTAGAGGTACTTTCTAAAATAGATGTGCACCATCCACCTATAATGTGTGAGCTCTCATTTACTCGTCTTATAAAGCCACTAAATTGTAATAATAGAACTAAGTTAAACTATTTTAAGGCAGATTACGTGGCAATTAATGCAGCACTGGAGCAGGTCAATTGGTCATCGGAGCTTGATCCTTGCATGACTATAGATCAGATGGTAGATGTTTTTTATAATATATTGTATAGGGTAATTAAGTGCTACCACAAGTACCAATAAAAGATACGAAGTATCCGTACTGGTTCTCTAGACAGCTCATCAAAAGACTAAACGAAAAGAACCGCCTACGACTTCGAGTTAAAAAGTACAATAATCCTTTGGACATTATTGCATTGGATTTACTTGGGAAAAGACGTGACCGTTTGGCTTTGTTGTTATAATGCTCACATTGCTGATATGGATACAAAAAATAGTTCAAACCCGAAATATTTCTGTAGTTATTTAAATATTTTTTTTTCGCATCACATTTTTCTAAGGTGTATAGTAGTTATGGGAATGCTGTACAGTCTGGCACTGGTGACATAGATAACTGCATAAGCAATTGTATGTTAGGCCAAATAACTATTTCTCAGGATCAAATCCGCAAAGAATTAAAAAATTTGACGTCTACAAAGGGGCTGGCCCTGATAATATACCTGCTTTGCTTCTAAATAAGCTAGCAGATGAGCTACCACTGCCATTAAGTATAATTTTTAATTATTCTGTGTTGCGAGGTACTTTTCCGACCATCTGGAAAGAAACCAAAATTGTGCCTATTTTCAAAAACGGGGATCGGGCTGATGTGAGCAATTACAGGCCTCGCTATTCTTCCCATACTTGCAAAGGTATTTGAAGCCATTATATGTCCTGTTCTAGCTAGACATTTATCACAGCTAATAATAGACAGCCAATATGGATTTATGAAGGGAAAATCGACAGTAACCAATTTGGTGACCTATGTTGAAAGCATTATTGAGACGGTTGATGCGCATGGGCAGGTTGATGCAGTCTACACCGACTTCAGTAAGGCTTTTGACACGGTAGATCATAACATACTTGTCAAGAAGCTGAAAATGTATGGCATTTCGGACCCTCTCTTAAGTTGGTTCCAATCATATTTGTCTGGATGGATGCTCAGGGTTGTGGTAAATGGCTGCTCTTCAGATTCGTACATTGCAACGTCAGGCCAGGGATCTCATTTGGGTCCGCCGATATTCACTCTTTTTATAAACGATATTTACAAATGCTTCCGGAACTCGAATATATTCCTATTCGCTGATGACCTCAAAGCCATAAAGTGTGTAAGTAATCCTGCAGACTCGGTACTATTCCAAAGCGACTTGGACCGGCTGACTGGTTGGTGTGAGCACAATAAAATGTCCTTGAATGTGAAAAAATCCCATCATATCAAATTAACAAAAAAAAAATATATCGTGCAGTCAGTTTACAAATTGAATGGCGAGCGGCTAGCAGAAGTTGAAACTATACGTGACCGAGGCGTTCAGTTCGATAAAATACTAAAACCAAAAACTAAGTAAAGTACTAAACTTAAACTAAGTTTTGTAGAACATATCGATAAAGCTGTATTAAAAACATCAAAGATTCTTGGCTTTGTTATAAGAGAGTGCAAAAACTTCAAAACACCCAACATTAAAAAAATTATGTACAACTCGCTAGTTAGAAGCCATCTCGAGTATTGCAGTGTGCTCTGGTCACCTGTGTATACGGTCCACGTCAAGCGCATTGAACGGCTGCAAAAACGGTTCTTATGGCATCTTACCTATGCCAGTAATATGTGTAATAACCTCAACTCGTACCAAGACAGACTAAAATATTTTAAAATGGTTTCGATGGAGAAACGCAGGAAAATGCTGGATTTGGTTTTCCTTAAGAAGCTAGTAGCGGGCACTCTGAACTGTCCCGAATTGCTCAGGAGGGTATATTCCATGTGCCACGTAATCTGCCAAGAAGTTCTAACAGGAGACTTTTCTGTATGCCAAGATGTCATACCAACCTGAGGCAATACTGTCCACTATCTAGAATGTATGCTGCATGCAAAGAGCACGAAGCGGACATTGACCTCTTCAATTCATCGGTTCCAGCTCTAAAAAACCGCTCTTGCCAGTTAATGGTTATCGCTAGTCAAATATTTACCTTTTCTTACATAAAAAATAAAATGTTATTTAATTTACTTCAATTTATTTTAATTTAATTTATTTATTTCAATATATTTTACTTAAATTTTATCTAATCTTATTTATTTTAATCTATTCTAATTTAATTTAATTTCAATTTGTTGTACATAATTTAGGTTTCCATTGTTGTTGTTTTTTTTTGTTTTTCAATGTATGAGTGATAAAGTAATAGTGTACTCATTATTGAGAAGCCTAAATAAATAAATAAATAAACTCATGGTAGAGGTAGGTACTGATCCATCGTCGGTTTTCGAGCCGACGTCGATACATAGTACAAGGACGGACCCTTCATCACTTATTCATCCTACCTGCAATAACTCCTTTGTTTTACTGCCAACCGACGAAAGTGAGATTAATAACATCATCCTTAATCTAAAACCTAGCTCCACTGCTGGAAGTGATAACATAACCTCAAATTTCCTTTCACGTTATCGACCCATATTAGTCTCCCCATTGACCTATATTTGTAATTTAGCGCTCTCATCTGGATCCTTCCCACAAGCTTTCAAAACTGCCCAAATAATACCTATATTTAAGTCTGGTGACAGAGACTGTGTCAATAATTATAGACCCATCTCAATATTGCCCACTGTGTCTAAAATTCTCGAGAAAATTATAAATAAGAGACTAACTAATTACTTAGAGAAAAACAAGCTTCTATCTAATGCTCAATTCGGTTTCAGATCCAACAAAGCTACTAGTGATGCAGTACATGAAGTCATTGATTATGTAGTGGATAATATTGATAACAAAAATAAAGTTCTGGCTATATTTCTTGATCTAGCCAAGGCATTCGACACAGTCTCTGTCCCTAAACTATTAGATAAAATGGAGAGCATGGGGATCAGAGGTCTACCACATAAATTACTCACGGATTACCTCAGTAATCGTTTTCAGTGTGTTAAGGTGGCTGACTGGGTAAGTGAAAGGCTTCCCGTAACTTACGGAGTGCCGCAAGGTAGTGTCCTTGGACCTACCTTATTTCTGATCTATATTAATGACCTCTGTGAACTTAAACTCCTAAATGGGAAAATTGTAACTTTCGCGGATGACACTGCCCTTGTTTTTAGTGACACGTCGTGGTTCAAGACTTTTCAACATGCTCAATGCGGCTTTGACATTGTTTGCGACTGGCTTAGGTGTAATCTTTTAACTTTAAATGTCGAAAAAACCAAGTTTCTGAAGTTTTCGCTCCGTAACGAATCCCATCTGTCTCAAAATTCGCATAACATTATTGTACATTCTCGGATATGTAATAAAATTATAAGTTGCAATTGTCCTTCGCTTGAACAAACTAAATTAATAAAGTACCTTGGAGTCGTGCTCGACGAGAGACTTAGTTTTGCTCCTCACGTAGACCTTGTTTCTTCAAGGGTTCGTAAATTAATATATATATTTAAAAATCTCAGACATACTGCTAGCCCGAAGGTTTTAAGGATGATTTATTTTGCTTTATGCCAGTCACTGTTGGTGTATTGTATAACTAGTTGGGGAGGTGTGTGTAAGACAGTCTTAATCAAAGTTGAGCGTGCTCAAAGAGCACTCCTTAAAGTAAGTCTGTTTCTACCATTTTTCCATCCCACTACTAGCCTTTATCAAACCTGTGAGGTATTGACTGTAAGGCAGCTTTTTATACTACAAACAGTCCTCAGAATGCATAGTTATTTAAAGTATAACCCCTTAGCATTTCTACAGAAGCGCAGAAAATATGTAGTTGGTGTGTCGAGAGCGTGCCGCACTAAATTTGCTCAGAGATTCTTCCCTTTTCTCGGTGCCCATCTTTACAATAAAATTAATCCAATCCTCAACACGTATCCCCTTACCAAACAAAAATGTAAAACAACCGTTACAAATTGGCTCATTCACCTAGACTATGCTCATACCGAAAACTTGCTATTTGTCCAGAAATAACTAACTATTCGTTACCTTACACAACATACACTACACTACAGTACACTACACTACACTGCACTACACTACACTACACTACACTACACTACACTACACTTCACAACACAACACTTATCATATCTTTAGAGACCGTCAAGCTGTTAAATAAACCCTAACTAAAGCAATAATTTGTCATTTGTAGGTAATTGTATTTTTTCTCATTATTTATTTGTGGCCTAACTATTTCAGGCATGATGTACTTATACTCCTTATCAAGTAAGAGTCCATATTATGTTCATTGGAAGAGCACTGATTTCCAAGATACAGGTTTTTACCTAGTTTGGAAATCAGGAGTTCATTTAGGTTAGAAGCCTCTTATATGTTATGTTTTTAGTATGAAACTGTAGTAGGCTAAGTTCTGATTTTGTCCAATAAACGTTATTATTATTATAGTTTCTACTACACCAATCGATCGATCGTCGATCGATGGTAGAATGTATTAGTCGAAGTCGATCGATAGTTTTTACTTCTTTCTTCTATCAGCCACACAATCGATCAACGTCAATCGATCAATTGTTTGTGGCCCGGTAGCCGTCAATCAGCTAAAGCTACCACACCAATCGATCAACATCGATCGATGTCTGTCAATGTCATCGATCAACGATTGATCGATTATACGATTGTACGAAGACGGACAGTATATGTCTGATTTGATTCCGAGGCAATGCGGAAGCGTTCATACAAACAGTAGGTACTTAGGATGACGGAGAGAAATCGGATAACGAAAGTCGGATCTAGTGCATATACTCTATACCATACAAATAGCTATATGATTACTTCGAAACGTATTTTCACGGATTCGGATCGGATGCAGTGCGTAACCGCTCTAAGTACATATTTTACCGCATACTCCGTGCGTATCCTTTACGGCTTTTTTTTATTTTCCATAAAAAATATCTAAGAATTCCAGCAAGGTTTGTGTTTCACATTGCGAGAATAAAAAAGGTGAATGATCGAACCTCCTTGGAAGCGTTTTTGCACAATACGTTTGTCACACTTTAATACTAAACAGAAAATGAGACGAAAAATGTAGTTCCATAGTTCCATTTGCAAATTCGCGCCATTTTGATATTAAAAACGTTAAAGGTTGTTGCCAGCTGAAGATTGTAAGAATGTTATATTTATCATTGTATAGACTCAATTTATTTAGCATTGTATAATTTCATGCATTAAAGGCACATGTGTGAGTACTGTGTACCTTAAAGGAGACCATTCAGGTTTCATACAAAGTTATTCCCAAAATCGAAAGTCGGCCAACGGGAAAGAATGATTTTAATCCGTTTGGAACATCCTACGCATTTATTACTATCACACCAAAGCGGTAGAACCATCATATTAGCAACTATATAACTTCGAAATAAATGTAAACATAATTATCATCTAAGTATGTACATTGTACATAGACTTAATTAGTGAGTCATTCACTTTTCTGCCATGACTGTAATTCTGTAAGTGACTGTAATTTTTAAAAAAAGCTATAAGTTCGTTTTTCCACTTAGATTATAGAGGTAGCGGAACAAAGTGTTAAGTCCCGAATACGTCCATTGAAAAGGGAGGATCCTCCGACCGGACGGTAGTTGAGTTCGGTAGGCAACTGCCCGATAGTTGATATTCGGGCTATGGTACATGTTCAAATCGCATGGTAAACTCTGATACCGCGATGCAGGATTTCGCTCAGTTAGTTTGCAGCTGGCGGGATAGATAGCGTTGCGGTTCTTTTTGTTGCGATGTAGGTTTTGCTACGTTCGTTTTTTGTGGCGGCATTGATGCCGCTACATCACTCCCCTCCGGAGACCGGAGGTCGATAGTGCATGAGTCGTCTATACATTTTAAGATGCTTGCCAGGCCAGTGGAAGATTGGTTCCAGTGAGTCGGAACCGAAAGTCACAGATTTCACGGTGAGTCAGAACTGTCTGCGGTGCCCCAGCGAGTCGGGATGATAATATCCCAGTGAGTCGTGATAATGCTGCAGGCTCCAGTGGGTCGGAGCGGAAGACGTAGTGACGTGACTGCTGGCGTCGACCAGGAGAATTTCTTCAAGGCTCTTCATGTGACCGGCCGAAAGTGCAGTGTGCTTGCCAAGGTCACTGATGAGGTTGAGGATGAAGATAGAGGCTGAGGATGCTGACCAGGAATGCGCGTCCGCTGCATGCTGATGGTCAGGATACTCGTAGACACCGTGGGTATTGGCTGGCTGTATGACTCGCTGCTCTAGAGCTTGAGGTCATGATGAGGAGAAGTGATGATGACGTCACGCTGAAGTAACTGCACAAAGGCTGCACTGATATTCAATGTCGAGAGTCACCAGTTCAGAGGTAGCGGAACAGAGAGTAAAGTCCGGCAAACCTCCATAGAAAAGGGAGGATTCTCCGACCGGACGGTTTTTGTGTCCGGTGGGCAAAAGCTCGATAGTTGATATTCGGGCTGCTGTACATGTTCAAAAAACTGATACCGACATTCATTTCGCCGTTGAACGATTCACCGGTAGAACGATTCA
Source organism: Melanchra persicariae (assembly GCA_947386135.1). Lineage (NCBI taxonomy): Eukaryota > Metazoa > Arthropoda > Insecta > Lepidoptera > Noctuidae > Melanchra > Melanchra persicariae. Next base: position 229,913 of record OX376646.1, read on the forward strand.
CTTTTTCATTTATTAATCGATAGAACATTTTAATGACCGACAGAACGATTTACTTTTGAAAATTTCATCGATAGAACCTTTCACCGGCGAACGATTCGCCGACACAACTGTTCGTCTGCCCCTGGGGTATAAAACATAGGTATTCGACATGTAGACCTATTTCGTTTCTTGTATGGGAGTCCCTCTTAAATGTTAATTTTATTTTAATGTAATTATTTATTTTTAAAGAGAGTATATGACTTAATATTCTGTGAATATTTCAAGCGTCTACCTGTTGCCGTTATCAATATCGAGCAAATACGAGCAAAACAATCACGTTAGTTGTATGGGAGCCCCCTTAAATAGGTATTTATTTTATTATGTTTTTAGTTTTATGTTTTTTTATTTGCTGTTATAGCGGCAATAGAAATACATCATCTGTGAAAATTTCAACTGTCTAACTATCACGGTTCATGAGATACAGCCTGGTGACAGACGGACGGACGGACAGCGAAGTCTTAAAGAAAGAAAGAAAGAAAAATATTTATTTTGTACCTCGCACAAGACACAAAAAGTAAAAAAATAATAATTAATAATAATAAAAAAAAAATAAGTAACATTAATAAAAGTAACAAAAGGTACCTACACAAGCAAGGCGAGGCCAAAAAGGTCCCTATCTCAGCATTATGCTGCGATACTTATAATAAAATATCACAGCAGTCATGTTCGTGAACGGGCGCCATCAGTGGAGACTGGTCATCTCTTAGCTGTCGCTGGCTTATTTCAATAGTTTATTTGATACTTAGAATTCTTTTTTTTTTCTCTTCCTTTACATTGTTCTCACATATAGAAGCAACAAAGATAATGTAACCAGGATTATTGTAAATCATAAAATGGTTTAAAAGAGTGTCCGTGGAGTTTCTTGCACGTTCTTCTCCATAGAGATCTACGCTTTGGAACGTGTAAATAGCTTCATGTTTTTGACTGACTGACTCTGACAATTCAAAAGTACCTGTAAATGGTTTATTTGAAATAAATGCTTTGACTTGACTTTGACTTTGACTTTGACAGCGCTGGTGTTCCGATAGGGCCCTGTGATGCCACGGATACACTTACGGAACACATAGGTACTTATTAAAATTAAAATAAAATATACAAATAAAATAATGAAAATCTTAGAAATACGGAACCCTAAAAATTAAAAACAACTGATCAATTTTTCAAAATTCTGTATGTATTTTTTTAACGACTCCGAAAATGTTTAGTTTTGACAAAATTAATTAATTTTATTACATATTGCACAAAAAAATAGCTAACTTGTTGTTTTTTTTTTCAGAATGACCCGTTTATGGAAAATGTTTATTTTTTTATATTATTAGAAAAGCTATGATCAAATACACTATTTAAGAAAAATAACAGAGTTGGGAATTTTTGCAAGGTTCAATGCTAATTTGACTGGTCCAGTGTACCAAAATATAATATCGATCGAACGAGTGAAAGTAGCCGAGGATCTGTCATGAATGTCTTCACTGGTATTCACTGGTATCTCTCTCTGCGTCATCACAGCCCCTGATCACAATCTGTTTATAAGCTAATAGCTTGTGCCCGCGACTTCGTACGCGCATAACCCGTAGGAATCCCGTTCCCGTAGGAATTTCGAGAAATCCCCCCTCCCAAACCCTACACAGAGGAGGTTCACGCCAAATTTCAGTGCGTTGTCCGTCAGTTCGTCTCCCAGTACGCTGTCTGTCAGTCAGTCTCCCAATACGTTGTTTGTCAGTCAGTCAGTCAGTCAGTCTCCCAATACGTTGTCTGTCAGTCAGTCAGTCTCCCATTACGTTGTGTGTCAGTCAGTCAGTCAGTCTCCCAATACGTTGTCTATCAGTCAGTCAGTCTCCCAGTACGTTGTCCGTCAGTCAGTCAGTCTACCAGTAACGGAAGAATTGTATATACTTACAGGGTGTTCCAGAAGTGCTAGCTCATATTTAAGGGTGGTGTATAGATGATTCATGGAGACCGAAAAAAGCCCAAACACGAAGCGGCTACTGTACTAAGTGAGGAGTAGGGTATCCTGCAGATTCCAGGTCATGCTGCAGCATCAGGCGAAGGTTACTAATATTCCTATAATCTGGTCACTGAAGCTATTCCAGTGATCTCAAACATGATACCTCTGCTGTAACTAAGCGAGGAGTTGGGTATTCTGCAAACCTCACGTCATGCTGCAGCATCAGGTCGAGCTTACCATATTCTTGCATTACTATTGAAGTAATACAATACCAAATTTCGCATCGATCAGACCCGTGGAAGTTGATCACATCCTTTCATCAACTAGAAAAGAGCTGATGTTCTTCAAACGGCTGAACCGATTTTGATAAAACATGTCTAAGAACCAACGCTACAAAACCTGCGTTCAAATAAAAAACAGCATTCAAATCGGTTCACCCGTTAACGGTGCCACAGATAGACTGACACACATGGCGGTGAAACTCTTTTTGCAATGGCTAGTTACGGATAAAAAACTCGGCCAGAGTCGCTAAACTAATAAAGTAAATATCAAAAATGTAACGCAGGTCCCACCCTTCTACAGCTACATGCCACCCATCGTTAGATAGGTCTTTTAGATCTGAACTAAAGTTACTAGGGCCCCATGTTCCAAATGTTGTATACGAGTAAGATGTATGAAGCTATTGGAGGGTGAGACAAGAGTTCATATAAATCCTGACATCGTCCTTTGCATCCGTGCGAAGCCGGGGTCGATCGGTTGTATTAGACAGAACAACCTTTAGTTCTGAAGTAAGTTTCAGAACTAACGAGGGCAAGTGGGACACATTAAGTGATGCCATCGTATTGGCGGCGGCGGCGGGCTCAGTTCGCGCTCGTTTGGAATCAATCGCGGCACTCTCGGGCACTCGACACTCCCTACGCGCTCGTAATGAAATGACACGGAGGGCAGCCCAGACCGTCCTTTCAAACTATTAACGGTTAAAGTTTGTTCTCTCACTGCACTTAAACTATGTTAAAGCTTGCTTGTAACGCAAAGTTCAGTCCATTGTAAGTGTAACATTACTGTAGCGTTCACAATCATTTAAATGAATGACCTGTCGAGTTGTCAGAATTGGGCATCAGATTAACAATGCCCGATTCTGCCTAGCATGTTGAGGTTGGATTCCAGTCTAACCAGAGGTTGCAGCTGAGTCCCAATGATGAACTAGGCAAGTTTAAGTACCTAGTTACTCAGGCGATTAGAAGGCCAGCAAGTGCCTTCAGAACTACTGTCGTATAATATACGAAGACGGCGCCGTGGAGGGAGCCAACGATAAACAACAACACCAACGAGGAGGGACACATGTTACTGTGCGCCACGGCTACTCCGCTTGCACGCAGCGCGGCGCACGGACCTCGCGCTTTTTATTGAGCGGCAGCTCAGCGCTTGACGCGGGAACAACAACGAGCGGCGGCGCCGAGAAGCAACGCTACAGGACATGACGGTCAAGGATGCAGTTACAAATACTACAACATGCATGTGCGCAGGTAAGAGAAACGAGCACCAGCTTTACTCACCCCGCCAATCGCTAGGCACGACATGCATACCTACGGCAATGAGTGCCGTCGTGGAACACCTCCTAATTTCATAAAACAAAAACGATCTACAGGTGCGTCTGCGAATCACATCCCGCGAGTGCTCACCACTCACGACTCTCGACCGACACTTGCTAACATTGTTCACTTTAAATCAATTCGACGAGGGCATCAATCAACTGGTCACCGCTCACACGCTCACATGCGCACACCGAGCTACGAGTGCTACTTGCGCGGAAGTGGGACATTTATTACTTAAAGTCAGTACATCGTAATCCATCTAATGAGTCCGAGTGCGCTCGTTGTTGTCTCGTGTCGGACAGATATGGGCTTACAAGGTCATTAACGAGCATCTGCACATTTAATGAGATCATTGTGACAGCAGCAGCGAGCGCACACACGCCGCACACGCACGGGAAGGTCGCGGCTTGGAAGGTGTCGAACAATGCGCCATAAAGCCATACAAACTAATGTAGAGGACAGCGGCGTACGCGCATTCCTGTCGGATGAAGGGGCGCGGGGCGGGACACGAATACACGATACAAACGCGGTGTGGCGGCGACGCGACACACGTTCTAATTAGTTCAGTGTAGGCACTGTGATCAACATCTCCATCACCGAACACATCGTCTATGAAACTGACGACAGCTCCGCATGGCGCCGACATCGATTCGATCATGCTAATTCAATGACCAACTGACTTGCGTAGTTAGCCCGGAAACAGTAGTTGTGTGGCAATATTGTATGCACTATTGAAAGATCCTACGAACGAATTTAAAATCTATGTCTACATCTACACCACATACTTATAATAAAACACACCCCTTTAATATAGAAGACTAGCACTTCGCCCGCGACTTCGTTCGCGCGGATTTAGTAGGTACTCCACAAACTTCAACGCCCCCTCTATCCCCTTTTAAATGTTAGTTTTGGAAAATTAAGCACAACGATTTTCATTAATTACCTACCTAGCCATTTCTGCTTATTCTGTGGTATAAAGAGGCTTTAGACAATGTGCCATTCAATCTGCGAATGCGACTGTCGAAATGCCAAAATGTAGGAATTTGATCACGTGACATTTAGATAGCATCTGTCAATCCCATACATTTTTGACGTATTGACAATCGCCTTCGCCACGCTACCGCTGACAGAATCTCACCTTGTCTCGAGCCCAAGAGCAGCGCAACCGTTTACCCGGGTCACCCCGTCAAGGGTGGATTATGCAAAAATTGTTACATTTGTTTCAATTACCTATCCCACTTTTAGTTTGTTCATAGCATTCCGAGGTTATTTGAATCAAGCATTAAGCAATGTCCTCCCCTAAAATCTTTATCTCTCTGCAGCTGAGTTTTTTGGACAGTTTGTCAATATGTTACCCCATATAGACAAACTGTCCAAAAAACTCAGCTTTGCATCTAAAGTTATTCCTAAGAGTACTGTGCTATTTTCGGGTTTTAAATCTTCACCAATAGTCTAATTGACACAACTTGCACAAGGTAACGTAAACTTTATGCATTAATAACAGCACTTCACCAGCGAGCTAGCGACTTCGCCCGTTTGGATTTTGACCTTTACTTTCCCACATGAACGTCAGTACCTAGTCATAAACTCAGAACTCCCTTGGTCAGTATAAAAGGTTGGTTTTGTAAAAAATATGATTACGGTCTTAACAATGAACCTATATAAACTCTTTTGCAAAAAAAACTTACTAAAATTTTTTTCTCTACTTCAATGAAGAAGAACAAGAAATAGGTTTTGTTAATTTGACGATGTATTGGCATGTTTTTTGAAGCATCCTGGCATGATTCTTTACGTTCCAAATTTAAAATTTGAAAAGAAAAATAATGATTATTGTGGATTATTCTAAAATTGCTTTACTAATGGCGCGAATTGCTGAAACGATTTTTAACTGATTACGATATTTTAAAACTTTTTGGATATTTTCTGCAAATTAAACAATTTAATCTTTCTTTTTACATTAAATACCACTTTTTGATATGAGTGATAAAGCGATAAGGACCGGTAAAATTATAGCCCTACTTGAAGAAGGTTGTTCGCAAACTTACGTGTCTCAGCGGCTAAATGTGAGTCGTTCAACTGTCCAGAGGACTTGGCAACGGTATCTAGAGACTGGTTCGGTCAAAAGAAGACCCGGTTCGGGAAGAAAACGATGCACAGAACCAAGAGATGACCGCTTTTTGGTGAGTCAGGCGTTGCGTAATCGTAAGGCGTCAAGTGTGGACCTGAAGAAGAGCCTTGAAGAAGTAAGAGGAGTAGAAGTTAGCTTGTGGACGGTCAGGAGGAGGCTTTTGGCTGCCAATATCAAGAGTTACCGCCCAGCTCGGGGCCCTAAATTACTCCGTGAGCACCGTGTTGCTCGACTTCAGTTTTCTCGGAACTGCGCTTCATGGACTCTGGAGGACTGGAATAAAGTATTGTTTTCTGATGAAGCTAGAATCTCTTTGTGTGGAGAGGACCGACGCCGACGAGTGCTGCGAAGACCACGGGAACGCTATGCGGAAGTGTGTTTCGAAGAAATCACTCCTTATGGCGGAGGCTCCGATATGGTTTGGGCAGCAATTAATTCGACGGAGCGTACGGAGTTAATTTTCATAGAAAATGGAACATTAAATGCACACCGGTACATAATGGAAGTCCTAATTCCATATGCACAACCCACATTGACTGCACTTGGGGAAGATTCCATTTTTATGGACGATAATTCTCGCCCGCACCGTTCTGGCGACGTGGAAGCGTACATGCAAGAAGTTGGGATCCGTCGTTTAGATTGGCCAGCTCGAAGTCCTGACCTCAATCCAATTGAGCATGTGTGGGATGTTCTAAAAAGACGGGTAAGATCAATGCAACCTGCTCCACAAAACATCAGGGAGCTAAAAAGAGTCATTGCAGAAGAGTGGGAACGTATTCCTCAAAACGTTATTAAAAACATCGTGGAAAGCATGCCCAGAAGGATTCAAACTGTGATTTTGGCAAGAGGAGGTCACACTCGTTATTAGGTTTTTACATTTGTAACTTTATTTAATTAAAAAAAGTAAAAAACAAACTTGTCTTTATTGCCGACCACTTCTTATTGTTTGGGCGTGTACGTCGATTTTAAAGAATCCATCGTTTTTTTTTCTTTTAATTGCTCGAATTCACTTCACGCGCATTAATTTACACGATTATAAGTATACAGACTACGTCAAAGAAATAAATTTCATTTAATTAACTAAAATCGACCTTAGAACGTAAATTTCCTTAGGTGCCCGTTTTTTTTGCAAAAGAGTGTAGATGAGTAATTTTGTGCCAAGTGTGAATTTTCCAAATCGAAGGAACGAGATTTGCCAAACAAACGTTGGTGCTAGCGTATGCTCGTGAACGGGCGCCGCCGCGCCGTCAGCTGAGACTGGTCATCTCTCAGCTGCCATGGTTTATTTTAATTATTGGTTTAAATCGTTTCTTTTTTACTCCGGACGCTTTTATCCTGCACGTCTTCATCGTTCTCACATATATATGTGTAGGTATAATTTCAACATGAATGATGTAACCATAATTTTGTAACAAAATATTATTTTAAAAAGAGTGTCCGTGGAGTTTCTTGCACGTCCTTCTCCATAGAGATCTACACTCTGGAACGTGCAAATAGCTTCATCTTTGTGACCGATCGACCGTGACAATTCAAAAGTGCCATTAAATAGTCTAATTGAATTAAATGCTTTAAGTTTTTATTTATTTTTGAGATTACTGCTCAGACACTCCCTCAGAGACAAACAAAAATGTAAACAAAGGATACCGGCGAGGAAATTGTGGATGAAATGATTAGCGTCTACGTATGTCACCGTGATAGATACCTACCAACGAAATAATTTACTAAGTTTTAGCAAGTCAAGCTTATGGCCTATCAAAGTCTGAAAAAAATCGTTATAATTGAAAGTTTATTTGACTAGATTATTTTTGATAGTAAATAATCATGGCTTAGTTATTTTTTTCTGGCTTGACTTCATGCCATTTGGCTATAAGTACTTACTATAAATAATCATGGCTTAGTTATTTTTTTCTGGCTTGACTTCATGCCATTTGGCTATAAGTACTTACTATAAATAATCATGGCTTAGTTATTTTTTTCTGGCTTGACTTCATGCCATTTGGCTATAAGTACTTACTATACTTTTAATGTTGCCATGTAATATAAATCTTAGTCAAGTTACATAAAATGCTTGGTTTTACCTTATAAATGATTGTTTGTGCTAAGGATATAGTGGTCAAAATTTTTAAATACATACAAATGACATCGTAGTGCAATTCGAGTACTAATGTGTTGTGTTGGGGTTGAGAATCGCTCGAAACCGGTTTTCTGTGTGTGCTGCCGAACGCTTTTTTGCGTGGATTAGATTTACTTTTATTTTTATGTAATGGGTGACATTTCTGCTTGTTTTTTCAATTGTTTTCTTCCCTTTTTTATATACCGACACATTATCTATCACTACACACCAAATTATTATGTATCGTTTAATACACATTAACATAATATATATTTACCTGTATTTTGAACACCTAACAAAACTGGTTTACATCCGTACACATCAACATAAGGTCCAATTGAAAACTAGCGTCAGGTAGCGCTTATATAGTTGTCTGGCATTTTGCTGAACTGGACCTATTTGGCTCAGCCGCGGGGCACACAATGTTTTGTTTTAAAATTAATGTTTGTTCTTGTTTGTTCCTTTGTGTGTATCTGTGTGTGCCAAATAAACTAATTTTCTTTCTTTATTTCTTTCTTTCTTTATGGCAACATCCGCAACAAAAAACCACATGACATTTCAATCATTGTCAATCGGCCTAATGACATAAGACTTTTGTCGGAATTTTAACGAGTGTAGTTTAGTGGCTGTTTTCATTATTCGCAAATTGATTCCTAGTGGATACTTATTGTGGTGTAAAATTGGTGTACTTAGTTTTATTTATCAAGTGTATACACAACTGGTCAAAATGGGATGGGTCATTGAACAGACGCGATCTCGGTAAAGTGGAGCTTTGAATTTTATTGTAGTATGACTACCACAGCGAAGCTTGCGGAGGAGGCTGACTCGATATATTTGCTGCCAAATACTCTGGCAAACATTAGAATGTGTTACACCCGCTTTCTAATGCAAAACAAAAAAAGTTAAAGACGTAATTGCATCCTAAGTTCTCTTGGTAACAGCGGTAACATTGCCTTTCGTACACACATATGATCAGTGGGGGTAAAAGTCAGTCGATTACGCAGAAAATCGCTGTCCAGTGTGCAAGCGTAGGTCAATCGTAAAGGCAACAAATTCAAGTCAAGGGGAGAAGCCAAGGTCGGCGAGAGAAGACACAACTATACCAAGAAAAACACAAGCATTCACGAAACTCGAGGAGAAACGGAATGATCGAAAACGGACGACAGTGACACATGACGTAAATAGCATCCTTTTTGTTACGTTCTGTCAAGGAACTTATATAACAAAAAAAACTTTTTCACAAAAATAAAGAAACCGACTTCCAAAAAACACTACAAAGTTCAAAATAAATTTAATTTCGGTAGTCGGTGTTTTTGGTTGTTTCTTCGATATTTGACACCGACCTCCGAAATTAAACTTTTAAAGTTACGTTAAAAGTTTTTTTTTATTTCGTTTTTATTCACTGTTAAATTATTCAAATCGGACCTTTCGTTCAAAAGAAGCGACGGTTATAAACATACTCTAAGTTAGAAAAAGGTCGCGGCTTGAGCGAACTGGCTAGAATCCTATCATTTGCTTGGTCCGATGAAGTTGAACACGGCATTTATATGATTTCGATATAAAAAAAGGGCCAAGTGCGAGTCGGAATCGCACACAAAGGGTTCCGAACCATTGCCTATCTATAACAAACGCCAAAAAAATCACGATTGTTGTATGGGAGCCCCACTTAAATATTTATTTTATTCTGGTTTTAATATTTGTTGTTATAGCGGCAACAGAAATACATCATTTGTGAAAATTTCAGCTGTCTAGCTATTAAGGTTCATGAGATACAGCCTGGTGACAGACAGACAGACAGACGGAAAGACAGACAGACGGACAGCGGAGTCTTAGTAATAGGATCCCGTTTTTACCCAATCTTAAATGTGGCTTTGGATGACCGAGCGTGGCTGCAAGCCACACTACCCATTCATTTCGGTGGGCTCGGCATCCGCAAAATTTCTAGTGTGAGCCTACCGGCCTTCCTGTCTTCGGTTCGCAGCACTGAAGAGTTAACCACAAAAATTTTTGCTTCATCGCTGGTTGACTTTGAAGTACCGTGCTTGATCGAAGCAGTGAATGCTTGGAAAATGGCTTTCCCGATAACCCATTTTCTCAGAGACAGTGGGATGAGCCGCTCTGCGTGTTGGTACGAAATATCCTCTTAAATACAGCAACCAACACTGCTGAGCGTGCCGCCTGCTGGCTGTGGGTGAATGGGAGTCGGGCCTCTGGCTACAGGCATTACCGTCACCTAACATAGGCACTATGCTGAGTGACACTACCCTCCGCTACCCTATCGCTACATGTCTGCGTCTGGGTGCTCCTAGCGGCGCTTCACATCGCTGTCAATGTGGTGAAGCAGTCGACTGCCTCGGACACCATGTTCCTACAGGTCAACCTACTTACAAAAAAAACAAACCGACTTCCAAAAAAACACTAAGTACAAAATTCAAAATAACTTTATTTTCGGAAGTCGGTGTTTTTGGTTGCTTCTTCGTTATTTGACACCGACTTCCGAAATTAAAGTTATTTTGAACTTTGTAGTGTTTTTTTGAAGTCGTTTGCTTTTTTTTGTGAAAAAGTTTTTTTTTTCACTTGTTAGTGGTAGGTACCCCACACCTAACAACACCACTGGAAAGTCACAGGAAAGCAAAAATACGCAATTTCGTATACATGGATGATTTTTCCACATATTTTTTCCAGCTATTTGGATTTAAAAACCAAACTACTGAACCGATTTTGATAAAATTTCAATGGGACCATTTGGGAAGTATAACCCTTTCCAACAAAAAAAGAATTTTTCAAATCGGTTTGGCAAGCGACGGAGTTATGCGCGAACAAACATTAAAAAAAATACAAACATCCGAATTGAGAACATCCTCCTTTGTTAGAAGTCGGTAAAAAAATATAATTTATCATAGAATATAATGACTATGGCACCACCGCGCACCGGCCACGGAGCGCGCCCGTGCGGCAAGCGCAGCCCGCTCCCCGTGCTGGACAGCTGACAAGTCTGTGAGTCACACGGGCACACGGATGGACACTTACTCATGTACTCGTATGTACCGATACAATCTGTGCGCCGACCATTTTCATAAGAACTCAAACCTGTCGGTTTGTTACTACACTGATTCTGTACGAGTAAGTTCGCATGTTTGGGCACGTCCGTGTCTCGTAACGCGAAGGTCTTCATTCTGTCGTAAACTTTGATTGCTGAGCGGTGAGTGGGTGCGCTTAGTTTTCACGAGCTTACACCCGACAACTGTTGCCGGACTTATTGCAGTGGATATATGCTCGGCGATAAGGCGAAGATTGTTTAACTCAATATTCTGCGCGGGTGGGGTCCACGGAGCTTCGAACCGTTCGATCTGCGTGCCCGTCCGCCGCTGCGCCTGCCGTGGCAGCTGCTCGGCCTCACCCTCGCTCTTTAAGAGCACATTTGGACGCGGACGTCGTGTTTACGACGTTACAATGTCCTCACGGTGAACAGTGTAATGTGCGAGCTAAACGAGCTGCCTCGGCGCGGTGATGCCGGTGAAGTGTCGATGTAGGACGAACTCGCAGCCACTGCCAGAGCTGGCTACGGATTGAGCCGTATCAGCGCGGAGCAACGGTTACGGCACAGTATACTGGGTTACGGTTTGAACGCGACCTTTCACACTCTTGTGTAATAATAACATTTATGAAAAACTTTGTTACATTTTATTTCGTCAGACTTAACATAACACACGCAATCAAATTATTACAAGCAGTCCCAACATCGCGTCGTTATCATGAGTGAGTCGAGGCCCGACGGCCGCTCTGCCGACTGTCGCGATATATTTGGCAAACGATCGCGAATACAAATAACGCTGGTTAAGGGCCAAGCGGCCGTAAAATATAACAAGCGGCACGACGCGCCGCCGCCGCCGCCGCCGCGCCGCGGGCCGGGCGTGACGTCGCGGTCGCGCCGAGCGAGTGCGAGCGCGAGCGCGTGCCATGACTGCCATGAATGAGCCCGAGCCCACACCACGCGCGCCCGGCGCCCGGCGCCCGCGTCACTACTACGAGCTTGTACTTACCTAGTTAACATTTCATGGTAATGGTAAGGGCAATGCTCGGAGTTTCCCTGCGTGATCGAATCAGGAATGACGATATCCGCAAGAGAACCTTGGTTCTCTTGCGGATATCGTCATTCCTGATTCGAGCGAATTTGGTGATCCCTCGGGCTATGTCGGTAACCTTGGTTACCGACATAGCCCGAGGGATCACCAAATTGAAGTGGCAGTGAGCAGGGCACATTGCTCGCAGAACAGATGGTCGATGGGGCCGAAAAGTTCTGGAGTGGCGACCGCGTACCGGAAGACGCAGCGTTGGAAGGTCTCCCACAAGGTGGACCGATGACCTGGTGAGGGTCGCGGGTAGCCGATGGATGCGAGACGCACAGGACCGGTTGTTGTGGTGACACTTGGGGGAGGCCTATGTCCAGCAGTGGACGTCTGTCGGGATGATGATGTATGTATTTCGCTTTTACCCGCTCCAGCCCTGACATGTGAAAATTCCCAAATAAAAAATAAATCTTATGGAATAGTAAATAAACATTATATTCGCGATAAATTCGCGGCACACCGGTGTGCCGGTAGTAGCTTTTTGAGTTACCCCTAAATAACTACTACTAACTATATAACCTTATATAACATAAACTAACAGTAGTATAAGACCTACTGTATCACCAAAAATCACAATAATAAATACTTTGACTTTGATAAGTCAATGAATCACTCATTCAGTCTGTCATAAAAATGCCGGTTTTTAAACGTTAATATATCAAAACTGTGTTAGCTACATTTATGAAATTCTAGACAAGCTCAGGGGCTCTAATTTAAGTACCAAACATGTATGTATGTTAAATAGGTTTCGAGTTGTGGGACAAAGTAGCTCGAAATGGTTCGTGTAACACACGCTGCTGCATCACCATTTCCTTTTGCTTTCAACTTGCTGGCCACGCTACCGCGTCTAGCGGCCGCTTTCTATAACATATCTCAATCCCAATCTTGATCCCGATCCTTGTCTGTAACCAATCAAAGGTGAGGATTGTGTGGCGAAGGACACAAACTCGGCCGTTGATTGGTTACAGACAAGGATCGGGATCAAGATTGGGATTATGTTATGGAAAGCGGCCGTAGATGGGCAATGCAAAGGATAGGACGAGTTCGGCTGGCTGGCCGGAGCAGCGCGCACTCGGCACCACGCTCACTCGGCTCACTGCTACTTCAGGGCGGACGCTCACTCGGCTCGCACCGCGACCGCGACCCTGTCCGCAGTTACAGACCAATGGACCGCGCCTAATGCCATGCTAATGTATTCTCGGATGGGATTCGTTTCACTCGCATGTCACGAATAAAATTACTGAAAAGGTCTGTAGAATCCTCCAACACTATATAAAGGTGACATTAAAGAGGTGTGTCACAGGGGCCCAGGGGCCCGCCCGCCTCGGGTCCCGCACCCGCGAACCTTCTGCGCGCGATGTGTTGCCGCTGGTCTCCACGAGTGAGAGCGTCGCGGCGTAACTCACCATCCCACTAATTCAACAGAAACTTCATGAATTGATTCATTCCCCAACTGCTTATCAGATGTCCACTCGGGAGCGGGCGGACGGATCCGACTTGCTTATACCAAATACTGACTTAGCGCTAAGTTAGTAAATAGTACTTACATATAGGCAAGCAAGTCGAACCCGTCGCCGCGTCTGGTATCGCCAATTATTGTAAGAAATTCGAAATATTGTTAGTTCATAAAAGCTTACAATGTATGGCAACAACATGTGGTATTTCTCGCAATAACCATGGATCATGCATCATTTGTTCGGACTACGTACTGCAGCACGGGTGGCGCGGCGCGGCACTGCGCGTGCGGCGGCTCACAGTGTGATATTTTGCCTCAGTTGCGGACACGCCAGTTTTATTTTTTATCTTTATAGATTAAACCATACTAAAGCATCCAAAAAAATACGTACTTACCCGTTTTGAAATCTATTCTCACTTCATTTCGGAGATTAAAATATTTTAGTGAGAAGTCACTGACCTTCTTGAAAAGTTTTTCATCTGTATTTCTTGAATAAAGCAAAATTTCAGTCTCTTGTAAAATACTAATTACAGTATTCCCAAATTAATAATGCGCATGCAGATCTTCGCTAATTGTCGTATTCCCGGAAACACCCGAATCATTGAATCGTAAGAGAATGAAAAATGAATAAAAAACATACATCGTTTTCCGACGCTCGGGGAACACGACCGTTGCCGAACAGTGACGAAGATTTCTATGCGCATTATCACTTTGGGAGACTTGTAATTGTTGGTTTGACTCGAACTAATTTTGCATTGTATAATTTCATGCATTAACACATGTGTGAGTACTGTGTACCTTCAAGTCAAACTATCATTTTTGGGTAAGACTTTAATGTGCCCTGGCTGTTGGGAGTGTCATGCTCACTCAAGTCTCTCTGATGGTGCAGTTTGTGTTTCATTCATCATTTGGCTCCGTCAGCTGGGACTGGTCATCTCTCAACTGCCACGGTTTGTTTTAATTTGTTAGTATTTTGAATTGTTCCTTTTTTGCTTTTGTCGTGCACGTCTTTTTACATCGTTCTCACATGTCTATGAATAATTTCAACAAGAACAATGTAACCACAACTTTGTAATAATTAATTGATTCAAAAGAGTGTCCATGGAGTTTCTTGTACGTTCTTCTCCATAGAGATCTACGCTTTGGAACGTGCAAATAGCTTCACCTCTTTGACTGACCGACCTTGACAATTCACAAGTGCCTGTAAATGGTTTAATTGAAATAAATGCTTTGACTTTGACTTTGAAATTGTTTGAAATGTATACAGTGTAAAAATTGCAAGTCCCTAACGTCACTAAGAGAACTGCTTAAAGATATTAACATCATGACGGTACCTTGTCAATACATATACGAACACATAATGTATGTTCGGAAAAATCTTCATCTTTTTAGTAAGATTAGTGATAGGCATAATTTTTAACCGACTTCCAAAAAAGGAGGAGAATATGTATAATAAAATCGTAGATTTGCCGTGTCTGTACATTGAATTTTTTGCATAAAAATAACTGAGAAATGTTAGGAAAAAGGTATAAAACGCTAAAAGCCATTTTTGAAATTGTCTGTTTGTCGGTTTATCTGTTTCAAGTATGTGTGTCCATATGTTTGAGACAGCATCACGCAAAAACCGCTGATTGGATTCGAAAGCTAAGTTCTTAAAAATGTTAAGTATTAACCTGAATAACATTTCGCGTTTATTTCATCAAAATCGACCCACAAAATCAAAAGATATTGATTTTTTAATAAACTTTTAAGAAACTTCATACAGCGCTAAGCGTTGTGGTGACCGACTCTTAGGCGCCATCTATTGAGAAAGATGAAATGCAGGTAGACATGACAATAACATCAAAACAAATTGTTGAGTTATTTGTGAAACTTTTAATAAGTAGTACAATAAAGTAAACATTTTAATACCATAACGTTACGTATTGTTACAAATGGGCTCCTTATATGTATAATGTCTTCCTATGCCATATATTTTGTCAGTTTACCAAATGGTCGATAGATGGCGATGCACTGATGACGCGTTTTTCTGAGTCGCGGTGTTAAGATTTTCCGTCAGATTATGACTCTCACATGATTTTTAACATCATTGCTGTTCGCTAGGGATTTAACGTTCGGTCTCATAAAAACTTACAAGTCTCTGATAGGGTCTCGAGTCCAAATTCATAAATTAAAAAAATACCTATTCATTTATGACTTGTACCTACGTTATTTTCATTCAATTTCGCTCATTCCTTTTTGGCATTGTTGTCCACTCTTCTCAACATCGCCGCGCGGCAACGGCGCCAGTGGCAGTGAAAGAGGGGTGCGGGGACAGCGGCTCGCTTGCCGGTTGACGGCCGAGCGAGCGCCCTCACGCCACGACAGTCAGCTGTTGCACGCCTCCAAGCACGGCTGCGCCCACGCATATTAGCTTTCCATATTTCATTACATCACGTAAACCAACCGTACCGTTTTGTAATTTCTTTTTATTTTAAATCATTACTTACATGTTATACAGTCCACTACTCTTTTCATGGTTCCCTATCCATTTGCATAAAATTTTAAGACCTAATATAACTTAGTATAATTTTGTTTGGCATAATCATATTTTCGCATAATATAATTACGCATAACAGCTTACGCATAATTTTTTTAAGCATAATTTCTCTAAGCATAATAATGATTAAGCCTAATATTCTAAAGCATAAATTTACTAAGCATAAAGTTCTAAAGCATAACTTTTTTAAGCATAATAATTATCATACAGCATGCAAGCAAGCATGCAAGCAAGCATGCAGCAAACAAGCAAGCATGCAGCATGCAAGCAAGCATGCAGCATACAGCATTCGAGCATGCAACATGCAGCAGGCAGGGTTTCTGTCACGACTCCGGCGCTGCGGGCCTCCGGCGGCCCCACGCGCCTACGCGATTTTAAATTACACTCTAGGGGTAGGACAAACAAGACTAAGTGGAGTCGGTTTTGCAGCAATTCGGTTCTGTCTCTAACTTTTGTTGCACAGCATATTAAATTTTTAACCAACAATAGTACTACGTTTGACTGGGACCCGACCCCAATACAGTTGGGAAAAGGCTAGGCAGATGATGAAAGCGACTGCCTGTTTGACCTTCACAACCTAATAACTGGGAAACACGGTAGGTAGGTACCTCTTGGCAAGACTGGTGTTAGATTTTCTAGCTTCTGGCAATCCGTAACATCTGTCAAAGACCTACAAATGACAGCCAGACCAACGCCTTAATATGTTATCCGAGGCACGAAGGCCCAGGCCGACCTCGGCAAGCATTGCTTAACCCTTTCGGCTTTTATTATTAAGTCATGAGCAACCAGTCTCCTCATTCCTCTGTACGTACAATTTTTTCCGACATCCAGGTGAACGAAGTCGCGGGCACAGCTAGTTATGAATAAGCCTGTTAATACTATGTAAACCATGCACGATACAATTTAAACTGGCAATCGTTAATACTTGAGTCAAATGTAATGTCTCAATGAGTAATATTTGCATGAAGTAAGTATTGAATGTTGCACACAAGTTTCATTGACAACCCTAACCCACAACTTTAAAAAAATTAATTCCGAGATCCTGGGTTTGTTGCATCTGTTTATTTGTGGCGATACGTATTATAGTGATCAACATTAGGCATTGAAAAAAAAACGCGACCATGAAGAGAATCGCCGGAAAAATAATATTTACAAAATCATAGAAATTATTTTCAGCTGTGTGGGCAAGATTTTTAAAGTTTTTTAGAAAAAGATGGTTCTTATAGTGAATTCCTATCGCACAGTGTAAAAATCTAATCCAAAAATGAGAAATTGTGTTCCTATGGTTTTTAAGGATTTTTCTCGATTTAATGAATTCCTCATAAACTATTGTAGCTAGCTAGAGCCGGCGGAGGTATAATAAGAGTTTGATAGCTAGCTTTCCAGAAAACGTATAAAACGAGCATGTCCGCAACTAAGGGAAAAAAACGTATAAAACGAGCATGTCCGCAACTAAGGGAAAAAAAACGTATAAACGAGCATGTCCGCAACTAAGGGAAAAAAACGTATAAACGAGCATGTCCGCAACTAAGGGGAAACAACACACTGTGCGGCTGTCGCTTCGCTCACACTCACAATGGAAACGATTTCACTTCGCTGCTCCCCCGCACTCTTAATAGGGAAGATGCAAATACTTACAGAATTTATAAACATTTTATGATTTAAATGATAAAAAAGCATAAAGAAGGGCCAGTGCGATGTTTAATTATTTTAATTAATATTGTTTTTAACAAAAATTACGAATTAAAATAACGAGAAACGGGATGTATGTAAAAACAAGAATCAGCGTCTAGTGACGTCACTGCTGTTATGACAACCAAAACACGACCTTAAGTGTTTGAGTTAAAACAATTCATGACTAGTGACAGACAGGACTCATCGTTCGTTTTCGCTCGTAATTTTAACTGTCAATAATTTAAAACCGCAATTTTGGCAATAAAATGAAGAGTTTTAAATACATTTTTAATTTATTGTATGGTCTATATTACATGGAATTCTTGAAAATGAAAGCAAGATGAAAATATTGCATGTTCCCTATGTATGTATGTATTTATGTATGTATGTATGTAAATCATTCGATCCACCCCAGCTCCCAAAGAAAGGCCAGTAACGCCTTAGTGTTACTAACTATCTCACAGAGGATACCTGGGTTTCCGAAGTACTTAGCTCTCTAATCGGCGACTACCGGGCAGCTTAGAAGCAGATGTGCTGCTGTCTCATCCTCCTCCATGCAGGCTCTGTAGAGTGGACTGTCAGTGACTCCTATGACATAGAGGTGTTTATTAAAAGACCCGTGGCCAGTTGTGACGGCTGTGACTGTACGCAACTGTTGTTTAGTCAGTCATAGGGCTTGTTTCGTGAAAAGGCCATCACTTGAGGGAAGTGCCTCCTTGGCCTGCCTACACTCACCAATGGTCAACCCATAATTTGTGATGTTTGTCTCTGGTGCGTTTCCTTACCAGGTTGCGTAGGTTCAGGCACGAAGGGTTCAGGACCTGTCGCTGCCATAATCGAGCCCCTTCTGGCGAATTCGTCCACTGCATTGTTGCCTCGGGATTCGCTGTGTCCCTTAATCCATTGAATGGTTACTTTGTTGTATCTACTAACCTGGTTCAGACGTTGGTGACACTCGAGGATCAGCCCGGAGTTAACTGTATGGCCGTTCAGTGCTTGCAGGACGGCCATGCTGTCCGACAGTATGCGTATTGAGTGGTCCTTAACTTCCCTGTTTAGGATGGCTAAAGCCGCCAAGGAAATGCCCGATGCACTCAGCTTGAAACACTGTGTTGTGGACCCCCAATGGTGTGGCTATATGAATGTTGAGATCCTCTGAGAAGATACCCGCACCCGTGCTAGTACCTGTTTTCGATCCATCAGTGAACATCCGCAGCTTGGCGGGGCACAGCCCCTCGCAGCGGTGATCCTCATGCAATTGGATTTTGTATTTTTTATCAAAGATAAATTGCTTGGATATCCGGTCGTTGATTGCTTTTGTTATGGGGAGTTCACTGTTGAGCTCCTCAAGCAGAGCGGTGTGTTGTGTTTCTCTCTTACCCCAGAGATCCAGTGCTTTAAGGCGGACTGCTGCCATCGTCGCTTCCTGTTGTATGAACAGGTGGAGCGGGGGGAGTCCCAGTATGGCTTCCAGTGCCGCAGTCGGAGTTGTTCTCATGCAGCCCATCGTCGCCATGCAGGCCAGTCTTTGCATTTGTTGTAGTTTGTTTACGGCTGTAACTAGCTTTGTGCGGGTCCACCACACCACGGCCCCGTAGGTGATCATGGGATGAATTACTGCGCTGTACAACCATAATATTATTTTGGGAGATAGACCCCATTTCTTACCTATCATTTTCCTGTATTGCCAGAGGGTGATGCAAACCCTGTTTAGTTTGTAGTCTATGTGATTACTCCAGTTTAACTTACAGTCTACGATGACCCCAAGGTACTTAACCTCGTTAGATAACTGGAGTTCTGTGTTGAAGAGCTTAGGTAGGCGGTAGGGGCCTGATGCTCGTGAACATGACTAATTCAGTTTTAGTGGGGTTTGCCGACAGATCATATTCACCGCACCATCTCTCTACGATGCGTAGTGCTTGTTGAGTAAGATCGTCCCAGTCACCTTCCCAGGCACAAGGATCGCGAGGTCGTCTGCATAACCTATTGTGTAGTAACAATGTGCAAGTAGATTCCACAGAAGAGGGGAGAGGACTCCTCCCTGCGGCCAGCCTTTGGCTATCAAGGCCAACTGCTGCTCTTCCTCAAGTCCACTCGTTTGCTTAACATATGCATGTTCCCTATTGAACTAATCATTTGGACGAATTGTCCTCGCTGTTTGTGTTCCCTTCCGTAAAAGGGTTCATGGCTAAGTAATTACAGCCGCACGGATCAACCTAAGATGTGACGCTTGCAGAGGTCGGTATGTGGATGGGTGGCTATCCATTTCATATCGTATTAGAAACTACTCCGTGCACCGGAAAGTAGTAAGTGCAGGATCCAACATAACGACTGCGCTGCAGAACTGACGAGCCCATACACCTGTCGGTGATGTATCAAGTTACGGATGATGATGACTCTCTGTGCCACGGTTCAGCTGTTCGATTGAAAATAAACGCAACGACCTTACCTACTGGTCAAGATGCCCGAGCGACTGCTCCTGGAAAACATTCTACAACGCTGACAAACGAAACAATAATCAAGTCATTTGACTTTCAGAAACGTGCACTCGGTGCTCTCTGTTAAAGTTTAGTATCAAATAATCGTACTGGCTACATACTGGCTATGAACAAAGTGCTTTGTTGTATGTATTTTAATTAAGTATGACGTGTGTGACTTGCCATTGAACTTTTCCTTCATGCTTATACATGTATTAAAAAAAAATCCATTAATATTTTACAACTACATCTATTATTTATACAACACTCTCGGTGGTCGTTGTACTACTTGTACTCGGCTGCATCGCCAGCACTGGCAGCACATTAGCACGTGGACGCAGCCGCGCCAGACTGCCCGGCGACACACGCACCATTATGAGTAAACTATAAAAGTTGTCGTTATTTCTGTCGGCAGCAGCAGATGAGCCGCGCGCTCGTGTGTCAGGAGCACACAGCCACAATATAAATATGGACAGTAGGGAAACTGCCTACAAACGCTCGAAACGGCACACTCACACAAACATGCACACCGACGAGACTCCTAAGGTTACTTCGCGGGACTCGCAGTAAGCAAGTGCCGCGTCAAGACGAGTGGTCACATTTAACTTTATCTCCGCGATCGTTTTGAAAATGCCAGGAAAATATTGCGCAGTAGGTATACGGCTGTTTGAACTCGGCTTCATCAAAACCGGAGCTATCGTATTTTAAACTTCCTGCTGATATTGAAAGGTAAGAATGATTTCTAGTTATTGTTATTTAATCGTTATCGAATTACGTATAAGTCCGTGTGATCGATCATAATGAATTCGTGAACTTACTTGTAAATCATTAATGCGGCGGTTTTGCGGGTATTTAAAGCTGATAGTGCAATAGTGATAGTGGTAACAATAAGTACATCCAAGATGGCGACTGCAATAGGTATTCTATATCAATATTTTCGTCATGGGTGTCGTTTTCATGGTTTTCGAGGGTGTTGAAGCCGATAGTGCTGTCAAAACGTGAATCCAAGATGGCGGCTGCAAAAGGTATCAATTTTTTCGTCATGGGTGTGTGTATTTTATTATGTAATGGGTTTTTTAATTACTAGATATCATACGTATTTTTGGATTGAAACGCGGTACGGTTCGTAGCCGCTCACTCGCCCAGCCCGCGCGCCACCTGCGCTGCGGCGTCTACCGCGCGCCCACTCCGACGAGCGCCCGAAACCTTTTCGTCCAACCGCGGCTCGCGTACGCTCCCGCTAAAACTTGTAAAAGGTTCCGCCGTGATGACAAAGTTAAAGATCTTTAGTTCTACAAGTTGTTGTGTGTTAATATTAAATTGATTTCCGTGTTTAAACTATCGTCTTTTGCTGAGGTTAACCGATGCCATGAGATTACCTATTTAAATTATGTTTGTAAGCTATTTATTCAAATTCGATTGATTGATCACTACAGAATAAAAATGTAAAAAAAAATATATCAAAAACATTAAAAGTGACAACCCTATTGCTTCAATGGAGCGTAGGTAATTATGTTCTCAACTAGGCTTAGTTTCCCTACTGTCCATATTTATACTGTGACACAGCGCGTCACTTCGGCGCTCCGGCTGCTCCGGCTTGATCGATGGTGTTTGCACGCGACCTCTGATCAAACTGTTCTGTCATTTTGTGTTCTCACTAATAGATTGCGATGTTTGGGTGCTTTAAAGAACAAACTTCATATACAACGCAGCAACACGTGTTATGTACAGTGAACAGCCAAATACTCGTAACTAATGGAAGTATTTAGTAAGATAGCTGTAGAACCGGGCTCATCTAGGGAGAAAAACTCGCGGTTGTATGGCATTCGACACGCATTCGAGCCACTACTACCTCTGGAGCTACATATGTTACGACTGTGTCGTAGAGCTTACAGACCTCCGAGCGCGCCTTGTGAAACATACTTACTTTCAACAATAAAATAGACATCGGTTTTTACTGAACACAATATTGTCGAGAACGCGCGATGTATCACGTTCACGGGCGTATCAGTTACAGTTGATGACAGTGTCGTAATATTCATAAATCGTGGCACAATTTAAAGCCACAAATATTATGGAAGCGACTAGCGAGTACTTAGCGTGAGCGATGAGCACCATCAGTTACGATCCGGTTCGGCGCCGCGCCGCAGTCGCCACACTCGTCAAACTCGTCACCGTACCACAGATTACAGCAACCCTCTAACATCGCGATCTGCGCAATCAGTCGCGGAACAATAAATGCAACGGAGTGTTCTAATAGTTAGAAAATTAAAAAAACAAGTGGCTCGGCTGTCCCTGCCAGTCGTTCTTACAAGATGTGTCCATCGCGTAAGGTTGTCCTGGCGTAGATCGGTATTGCGATAAGAGCGCTCATTGTGCGTTTTATGATTTCGTTCTCATTTTTCTGAACTTGGTGGACAATAAAACGTTATCTTTCTCCACGTAAATGTACCTGTGCCACCTTTACTTTACATTAAGAAAGAATACATGAAATGCAAGCTCCGCGACGACACGCGTGCCTGACACTACCACTGTATCATCGACTCCTGAACGACGACTAGAGAACGCTTCACACCCTGTTCATTCCAGAAACCACTAACTTCCAAGAAATGCTAAAGCTTGTACACCGAAATCTTTTCCACCGGAGATATGCTGGGATGTGTCGGTTGTGACCTGGCGAACCCATTGACTTAGCTGTGGTGGACAAGGGTTTAATAGAGCTGAGTGACATGTGACATGCGCTTACTTACCTATGTACAATAGGTAAGTAAGCGCATGTTGCCTGCTCCGGTACACAACTTAGCTCTCAGTTGGAGGGAGCCGCAATCGCTTAGCCGAGCTTCATCGCTTAGCTCCGTCGCACACGACACTCATGGGTCCGATGTTCGTCGCTAAGCACTGCAGCAAGCACATGCAGATTCACTGTGACGCTTTACGCCGCATTTGATTTGATTTCTGTCTCTATGTTGTATGTTAGTTAGTAACCACTGCACACTAGCCTGTGAGAGTGCTCTCCTCTGCACCCTGGGAGTACTCGCACATCATATGTAGTCTTCACAGAACGGATTAGCTGGTTTTACTCAGTTCAATTTACAATAAGCAATCCATATTATAATGTAATCATTGCACAATGTTTGCGGTGCTGGGACAAATCTTTATCAAAGTGCGCAGGACACGGTACAGAGATAATTCACTTTTATGTTTTGGTTCACTTCGTACGAGCTCTTAGCTCTCGAAATAGAACACATGATAAAATTAATGTTGTACCTGCTTGGATTTGAAGGTTTGAACTCAAGAAACAGATCTGAAACCACGACATCTATTGTATCAAGCCAGGGCCATCACAACTGGGATGCTGCTGCTCTCGAAAACAAGAATACCTCGCGAGGATAATGATTAATGAGGCACTATCGATACCTTTACATTGAAAAGGACAGTGTATTTTTAACCGACTTCTAAAACAGTAGGAGGATCTCAATTCGGATGTTTGAATTTTTTTTTTTTTGTTCGGGCAAAACTCCGTCGCTTGCCAACCGATTTGAAAAAAAATTGTTGGAAAGGATATACTTCCCAATTGGTCCCATTGAAATTTTATCAAAATCGGTTCAGTAGTTTGGTTTTTAAATCCAAATAGCTGGAAAAAATATGTGGCAATCCTCCATGTATACGAAATTGCGTATTTTTGCTTTCCTGTGACTGTTGAAGTGGTGTTGTTAGGTGTGGGGTACCACTAAAAAGTGAAAAATTAAGGGGATATTATAAATTGCATATCAAATAAATAATCGCCTATCAATACATACTCATCTACACTATCTACACTAATATTATAAAGAGGAAAGATTTGTTTGTTTGTTTGTTTGTTTGAAATGAATAGGCTCCGAAACTACTGGACCGATTTGAAAAATTCTTTCACCAGTAGAATCCAACATTATTAGGGATGGGCATAAGCTATAGAATATTTTAAAAAAAGTTAGGGATCCGTATGAAAACTTCAATAATGTAACCAAAGGTGTGAGAAAAAATCCTTATATCGCGTACACTGTGGAATCTATTGACAATAGAGCAAAGTGATGTACTACAGTTTTATAGAAATCATCAATAGCTACAAAAAAGTCCGCGACACCATATGTCTAATTATTATGGATAAGTCACCATGACCGCTTTTTGTTCAAATTATTCAAGCAAATCCCAAGCTGTATGAAAAAATGGTAATTTCGATATCATGATATTAATCCTTATCCATTTAAATTGATTGATAATTAAGGTTGATTACGTCCGTGTAAATAACACTTTAAATTATTCAAATCGGACCTTTCGTTCAAAAGTTACGATGGTAATAAACATGTTCGAAATAAGAAAAATGTCGCGCGTGGCTTGAGCGAACTGGGGAGAATCGTATCAATGCTTGGTCCGATGAAGTTGAAACACGGCATTTAAATGATTTCGATAAAACAATAAGAATAAAAAATGTTTGAATTTTTCGAAAATAATCTACACAAGTACATAATAAGGGGTGAAGCCGGGGTGATTAAGTTTTTAGGGGAGGACATATTGCTTACTTCAATTTAAGTCGGAATGCTATTTGAACAAACTAAAAGTGGGATAATTGAAACAGATGTACCTAACAATTTTTGCATAATCAACCTCTGACGGACTGAACGGGGTGAACAGTTGCGCTGAACCTGGGCTCGAGACAAGTGAGATTCTGTCAACTGTGGCGTGGCGTAGGCGATTGTCAATACGTCAAAAATGTATGGGATTCACAGATGCTATCGAAATGGCACGTTATGAAATTCCTACATTTTGGCATTTCGACAGTCGCATTCGCTAATTAAATGGTACATTGTCTAGGGCCTCATGAGACCGTAGAATAAGTTTCCAAAACTAACCTTTAGAAGGGGGTATGGGGGCGTTGAAGTTTGTGGAGTACCTACTAAATCCGCGTGGACGAAGTCGCGGGAGAAGTGCTAGTTATTTATATTCTTTTTTACATCAAATAACTTAATTCACTACAAATAAACTAAATGTTTAACAAAACTCAAACTGCAGATAATTCGAAATTACACATCGTCGCTGCATCCTCGAGATTTACATGATTCACTAGGTAGTACACTCCTCAATGTACTAGGCATCGCACAATTTTTAGAAAAAAAACTAAAAAATAAATAAATAAAATTAGACCTTAAACGACTACCGCAATACCTGCAGTGGTGGGGCGTGCGCCGCCGCACCCGGCCATCTACGTTCGTTTGCTTGTCATTCGCTTCTTTTGTGCTGGCATCGCAACATTAATATCGTTGGTGTTAAAAATATTTTATCCGATTTTATCAAATCCGCGTGTTTTTGTGACCATGGGACGGAGAAGGCGTCATGAAGATGATCCAGGGAATAAGGCGACTGGAAAAACGTTAACAAAGACAACGCGAACACTAATCCAGTGATGAAGGTTAGTGCAATTTATCGTAGTACGAGTACTAACGGTGTTATTTCTAATCCTTTCAAACTTGTTTTTTATCAGTTACCGAGTTCAATTATTATGATTTTATTTTTTCATCGTTTCAAATGTCTTGTTGTTCGCACACGTGCGGCATGACTCACGACTTTGTTTTGTCGTTCCGTTATAATGTTTTAGAAGGAACTTTTTGCATCGATACTACCTTGTTTTATAATAAATTATTTAAATTCATTGGACGATGTGTACTGCGACGAGATTGCAGTCGTTCCATCATTTATATATATGAAAAATATTTGTAAATAGGTAGGTGTGTACCTACCGTCTTATGCGTATTCTGCAAGTATCGTGATGAGATCCCGGTCAAGTTAAAATAACTATAAGTAGCCAAGTGTCGTGACGCGATTACGACCGCCTGTAGTAAGTGACTATTATTGTCAAGTGGTTTGATGCGATCAAATCCTTTTGTTGACATTGTTTGAAGCCACATTTGAGTAAGTTCAATGCTTTATTTTATCGAAATATTGTTCCTGATGTTGAGTCTGACCACTCAAGGCCTGCCTCCTTACCTTCCATCTACGAATCCTCTGAGCATTACCAGTCAGATGGAAATCAGCCAAACTTTCGATCTGTGGTAACGGTTCCACAACACACTATCTTTGATACCGTTATTGGTGGCGCAAACACCAGAAATTGTGGAGGTGCCCCTCCTGCCAGATATATTAGAGGTTCTTGGAGAATCTAGGGAAAAAGATGAGGTGTTTGGGCCAAAAATTAAAGAAGGGATCTCCAAACGTTGGGGAAAGATTATTATGGAAGGTAGGTAGGTAAAGAACAGAAACAAAAGCTGTTTAATGATATTTTAATCCCTGAGAACTTTCAACTTATTAAGGTACCAAAACTTAATCAAGAAATATCCTCTATCTTAACGGAAACCTCCAAAAACAGGGATAAGCGTCTTGAAAGGACACAAAACAATCTAGGCATTGGTTTAGCGGGTATCACTAGCCTGCTGTCATCCGTAATTGACGGTAATTTTAAGAAAGCTGATATTATAAAAAGACTCAGATACAGCCCAAATATTGTGAGATTTACATTGTCAAAATACTGCTAACCGAAGGAAGTTAATTACATACAGTCTTTACAAAAAATAATTATATATTGTCCAAGGAGTTAAGAGAGATACTTTTCTCTTCGGAGAGAATTTGGGTGATAAAATCAAAGCATCTAAGACGGCCCCCGAAGCCAGAATAGAGGTAATTAAATGCATGCTGGTCGGTTAAAGGACACTTTGTAACAGCTTGGAAAAGCATAACTAAAGATCCTGTAATATTACAGTGTATATGTCAGGGTTACAAAATACGTTTTAATCGACCCGTTATTCAGTATATAGAACCAGTTAATAAATAGTTTTCTCTCCAAGAGGTTAATAGTCTTAAAACTGAAATTTTAAAGCTTTTATTATCAGGTGCAATAGTAAAATGCGAAGACACTCATGATCAGTTCATTTCGAATATCTTTTTGGTACCTAAAAGTTACGGTACCCATAGGTTTATTCTTAATCTTAAAAAATTAAATAATAATAAATATTATATTGATTCACAGCACTTTAAAATGGAAGATGTTAAGAACGGCTTCTAAATTATTATATAATTCATATTAAATGGCCCATATTGACCTGAAGGAGGCTTATAATTTTTTTTTAAATCCCAATTTATGAAAATATTAAAAATATTTACGGTTTAGGTTTTTTTTTTTTCAAACAGACTTACGAATTTCAGTGTTGACCCTTTGGTTTATGTTCAGCACCGTTGATTTTTACTAAACTAATAAAGCCAGTGATGAAATTCCTCAGAGAAAAAGGGATTATACTGGTTATTTAATTATATGATTTGTTGTGTATTCACAAAACATTTGAAAGCTGCTCTCATGACGTAAAAATAATCACCGACCTGTTAGAGAAGCTCGGATTTGTGATACACATGAATAAAAGTGATTTAATTACCAGCCAAATCAAAAAGTGTTTAGGTTTTGAGTTAAATTCAACGGATATGACTTTAATATTGCCACTAAAGAAACGATTGCAGGTTCTTGAGATGGTTGATAGATACTCTAACAAACGTTCTTTATCTATAGAGTTTGCAAAGTTTTTGGGATTGCTGACGTCATCGTACCCAGCTGTTAGTTATAGGTGGGTTTATACGAAACGATTTGAAAGAACTAAATATCTTGCGCTTCAGAAATCAAATGGATATTACGATTTTAATATGATCATTCCTAATAACCTACAACGCTGATTTCTCGTGGTGGAAGACAAACATCATGAATTCGTTTTGTCCAATCCGTCAAAATAAATACTACTTAGAATTTTTTTCGAGCGGTGGATTTTGGAGCACGTCTCAGGAACAAAACCATAAATTAACTTATTGGAATTTAAAGCAGCATTCATTGGTTTGAAATGTTTTGCCAAGAACCTTGTTGACAAAGAGATTCTTTTAAGAATAGATAACACTGCTGCAATCTCATATATTAAAACGATGGGTGGTGTTCAATATACTCCTTAATGATATGGCACGTGAGATTTGGCAGTGGTGTGAAGAGCGTCGTCTCTTCATTTTCGCTTGCAATGTCGACACCGAGTGGGAATTATCTCGTTCAGCCTTCCATGACGTAGTCCTTCATTATTGTACTCCAGAGATTGATTTATTCGCAACTTGTTTGAATACGAAATGTCATAAATATGTGTCCTGGAAACGAGATCCATACGCTTTCGATATTGATGCGTTTACTCTTGATCGGAGCTACTTATATTCTAACTCGTTCCCGCCTTTTTCGTCGATTCTCAAGTGCTTACGAAAGATAATTGCTGATAAGGCCACAGGAGTGCTCATAGTCCCATATTGGCCTAGTCAGCCATGGTATCCACTGTTTAAATCTTTTCAGATAAGGGAACCTGTTTATCACGGACCAAGTAGTGATCTCCTTTTATCTCCTTTCAGAACGCAACACCCCCTTTGGACGAAACTTACCCTGGTATCATGCCTGTTATCAGGGAAGCATTTTCTCGAAAGTCATTGACTCCAGAAACTATACAAATTATCACTGCTTCTTTATCAAAAATACATTAAAACAATATAATGTCGCTTACAGAAAATGGTGGCACTTTTGTCAAACCCATAAGGTAGACTGCTACACCGCATCTATTCAATCGGTATTGCAATTTTTTATCCAGAGAATTCGAAACCGGAGCCAAGTATGCTACATTGAACACTTATCGTTCGGCGCTCGGGTTAGTTATAGGTAAACAATTAAGTACAAATGATATCGTTAGCAGATTTATGATAGGTGTATTTAGACTGAAACCAGTCTTCCCCCGATATCAGTCTACTTGAGATACTAATGTAGTTTTAGATTTTTTGTTCAATTATTTTCCCAATGAAAATCTGTGTTTAAATAAATTAACAAAAAAAAAAACAGGTAACTTTGCTTGCGTTTTCGACTGCACAACGCGTGCAGACGTTATCTCTTATTCATCTATCTAATATAAATATTTGTGATACAAACATAATAATAATAATTGATGATTTTTTTTAAAACTCTGCACCCAGTAGACATGCACCCCGTTTGAATATCCCATTCTTTCCTAATAAAATAGAGATATGTCCAGGAAGGACTTTATGTTCATATATATTAATGTTACAGATACATTTAGAAATGAACCAAATACCGAAAGGTTATTATTAACTACTAAGGGACCAGTCCACAATGCCAGCTCCTCTACGATTAGACGCTGGATATAACAGACGCTTGCAGACAGTGGCATAGTCACCACAATATTTACGTCACATAGCACGCGCCACGCGGCTACATCAGCAGCTGGCCGTAGAGGTATTTCTATAGATGTCAATAAAAAGACAGCTGGTTGGTCCGGTAGTTCTCTAGTATTTGGCAAATTTTATAAGACTTTTGAGTACAGAGGAAACGGATGATTTTGCTCGCGCTGTTTATGAAAATAACGCATAAATATTGTTAATATTACTATGATTATGTTTTTAGTATAATCACTTCGTTGATATAATCTAATAAAATTATATCAGTGTTCAAAATAAAACAATATCATTAGATGTGCTTATTTTCTTCACCACTAATGATTTGCTATTTATCTTGAAACTCCGAACATCTACCTAGTGAATCATGTAAATCTCGAGGATGCAGCGACGATGTGTAATTAATGGTTAAACAAACTTACCTGAAGTGAAGTTTGACCACAATTACACGAGTCGCTGCATCCGAAGAGATTTACAAACCCGCCCAACCCTTATTTGCAAGAAATCCCGTTATTAATTATAGTTCAAGATAAATAGCACTCTTAAATGAATGACAAGCAAACGAACGTAGATGGCCGGGTGCGGCGGCGCACGCCCCACCACTGCAGGTATTGCGGTAGTCGTTTAAGGTCTAATTTTATTTATTTATTTTTTAGTTTTTTTTCTAAAAATTGTGCGATGCCTAGTACATTGAGGAGTGTACTACCTAGTGAATCATGTAAATCTCTTCGGATGCAGCGACTCGTGTAATTGTGGTCAAACTTCACTTCAGGTAAGTTTGTTTAACCATTAATCATACATCAATATGACATTACTTTTTTCCTCATAATGCAATACAGTTAAATTTATTTTTGTACAAATATACTACATACATAGCATAAATACTGACTGCACAGCAAATTTTCCATATTTCATAGCAAAATAACTAACTTTGACTCGACATTGGGTATGTAACGGTTGTTATATCAGGAGAAACTGGATGCAATCGGGACTTTAGGGCACTCCGACTCGGATAGGTTAGGTTAGAAGGGGATGGCGGGGTCGTGTGAGCGAGTGAAGCGAGCGAATAGACCCCGCCATCCCCTTTGTGGTTATCTTTTTATAAACCACACAGAAGTAGGAGTCCGTCGACCAAGCCCACCATCAACCATGCATAGAATATTTTAAGGTTTGGCTAGGTCTATTCGATTTGGATAGGTCTATTAGATTTAAGATTATTAGCTGTGCATTGATGGAAACGCTTTTGCTTTAGGAAAAATCGCTGTACGCTGCGAAAATAAATTGTAGTGTGTTTAGTGATATTTTGAGTTGAATATTTTGCTGTGCAATCAGTAATTTTGATGGGACTTTGGAATCTTATTGCATGAAAAAAGGATATTTTTTGATTTGCGTTTAATTTTGGGTAGTAGGTACTTACAACACATTTTCACAAAAAAAAAGAAACCGACTTCCAAAAAACACTACAAAGTTCAAAAGAAGTCGGTTCAAATAACAAAGAAGCAACCAAAAACACCGACTACCGAAATTAAAGTTATTTTGAACTTTGTAGTGCTTTTTTGTGAAAAAGTTTTTTCAGTATCAGTCTCAGTATCAGTTATTGCATTCATGTAGTTTACAAGTTGTTACAAATAGTTTAAAGGTATCATACATGACACTGCTAGGGCACAGCAATGTTAGTATTTTAATTAAAATATTAGTACTACAGTTTTACAACAATAAAACAAATGAAACAAATCACTCTGTGCTTATATAAAGATTTAAAACATTTCCATCATGTGCTCTTTATTTGTTATATAAATAAAAAAAAAAATAAAAAAAAAATATTCGTAAGATGGGTAAAGGACAAATATTTGATTTCCATTTCCATTCACATTTCAAATTAGATAAAATAAATTAATGTCGTAAGCTGCTTCAACCGCTGAACATAGAAACTTGAATTCTGGACTATAGTTGTAGTCGGAGACGAAGAGAAGAGAGAATTTTGCGAAATACGACCGTTATAAAGTGGAAACGAGCGGAAAATTGATTAATATGGAAAATCTTAAACTCAAGCTGGGTTTGTAAACTTGAAATTTGGCACAAAGCTAAGTAAATATAAAAGTTCGACACAATTAGTTTCTCAAATCAACCCCCAAATGCGAGTTTAGGGGGTGTTAAAGACGACATGTCGTGTCGCTAGAACAGATTTAGCTGTGATGCAGTGGCGACTGGCGAGCGAATGAGGACGAGCGAGCGTGTGAGGTGTGGGAACACACACGCGACGTGATCACGTGACGCGCTGACGGTCATCTGTTGGCGATCAAGTCTATTCGAGATGTTATGACTTATTCGTAGATAATTAGATTATTTCTGGTCGTATGTTAGCACTGCTATATCGCCGCGTATCATCCGACCGAACTCTGTGTTCGCGGAATGTCAAGGTGGGCCCCAATAATGGCACTTATTATCAGATCTAACAATGGCACTTAGAACATGGTTTTCGCCTTATACGACCGGAAAGCTGGTGTGTCTGCTGGTGAGTGAGCTTGAGTCCGTGAGCGTGGTGCTGCTGCCGTCGGCGGCACAACGCGCGGGACCTACCATAAACTGATAACGAACACAATCAGGACAAAAAACGTAATTATGCCACGAACGTACTTGTACCGCCTTGACCATCAATGCATTTCTCTCAGCCATTTGTATAGCACGCCGTATTACTTAAAGGAGCGCCGGATTGAAAAACGCCGCTGTAATGTAATGCGGCTACCTCACGTTCAGCCGAGTTGTGGTGGCAATACGTTCTTCGAAGCGCCGCCGCCCGTCCACGTTTAGCTTTTAACCGACTTCAAAAAGGAGAACGTTCTATGTTCGACTGTAAGTACGTATTTTTTTTTATGAATGTTCACCGATTTCTCCGCCAATTGTGGACCGATTTTAAAAAATATTTTCTTATACGAAAGCCTATACCTACTCCTCCAAGGTGGTCCCATTGTTACCGAGTCAGGATCTGTTGATGGGTTACAAGAGAAATCGAGGCAACTCTTAAAATGTAAATGTGTGTGTCTGGCACACTAGAAACGATTTGGGTAGGTGCGTAGGTACTTACTTTTTTTTTATTGTGTGTGTAAATCCAATAAATAAATGATTCGATTTCGATTTGAAACGTTTTCCTTAATAATGTTGCTAAATTGAAGAGTACAACTGTGACGTAGCATGGCAACTGAAGTGACTGGTATTACGTTTAGCCGGTTAACCCCGTCACGTGTTTTTTTTGTTTACCTTTAGTTAATTACCTAACCAAATGGAGTATAGGTACTAGCACTTCGCCCGCTACTTCATCCGCGCGGATTTAGTAGGTTCTCCTTTAAAGGTCAGTTTAAGAAAATTAAGCACAACGATTTTCATTAATTACTCAGCTACTTCTGCTGCTGATTCTGTGGTCTCAGGACCAGCGCAACTGTTCACCCCGTCCCTTCCCGTCAGGGGTTGATTAATATGCAAAAATTGTTGATCTGTTTCAGTTAGCTCGCTTTAAGTTTGTTCATACCAATTGCCACGTAAATTGAATCAAACAATAATGTCCTCCCCTAAAACTTCATCACCCCTTTTCACATGTTTAAGGGTTTTTTTTCAAAAAATCCAAACATTTCTTATTCTTATTTTTTTTATCGAAATCATTCATTGCAGTTGAAACACGGCAACTTCATCGGACCAAGCTAATGCTTGGTCCGGTACGTATGCCATTTGAGCGTACTGAGGAGAATCTATAAAGATTCTCCCCGCTCAAATGGCTATGGCTGCTATAGTTGTCGCCATATTGTATAACAGCCAATGCGTCTAATACAACATGTAGTAAAAGGACTGGCTTATGCTTAGGCCGTTTGTAGAAAAGTGTACCTCCCCGCGTAACGATCATAATATCGTCATGAAATTTGGTAGATATATAGCCTATGATATGGAGAAACACATAAGCTACGCTTTTTTACGCGAGAACCGACATCCACGCGAGCAAAATGTAGTACCTAGGTACATGTATGAAATATTAAATTTTTGGAATTCCTAATTTAAATAAAATCAATTTCAACATTCTAACCTCGACGAGGCAGCTGCAAGTCATTTGCCTAGCTGTTCAATTAAATGCCGGGATCAGATAAGCCGCTGATTAAACGGCGCCGTTCAATTAAAAGGTTAGGCCGCTAATTAAACGGCTGATTAGGCCAGTTATTGGAACGAAAACTTTTAAAGCGGCGCGCGGCGTATCGACGACGCGCCTGTTTGTATGTGGGCTGGACGTTACTAGGTAAGCCGCTTTCACGAACGCGACGTGCTCATTTAATGCGGCGTATTTTATTTCAGCCGAATTGAAATCCGACTGAACGTGAGGTAGCCGCTTTTCTATCCGGCGCACATTTTTGTAATAATTTAGCTGCGACAGATTACACGAGCAGGGGGACGATTACGAATGTCATCGGAGTACCTACCTACTTATTGCAAACTCCGTGAGCTTGGAGCAGATAGATACCATCTTGCGACTTGAGAGATTAGTTACTCTTGTTATCGTGCATTCAAATTCAATAAATCTCAAGCAAATTCGAAAGTTCACAAGTGTGTAAAGGCAAAGTTCAGTTCAATGTGGGTTTATGGAATAATAGATATATATCTCCCGATACAAAACGATTCCACGTGAAGAATTGATTGATAAATTAATGAAAATAACCATATGCTACTTCACGCGGTTTTAGCAAGGTTAAATCAATATAGGTTGTAAGTGACCAAGTCCCGTTGATCACTGACCAAGTGAGCAAGCGCCCGCGGGCGGTCCACGCTCCACGCAGGTCCACAGTCGACATGGTGGCTACTGTCGCTACTGTCGCTACTGTCGCCACTCCATCATCCTTTACACTAATAGCTCATTTGATTTTGTTCTTTGATGTGCTTCTGGCAATGTTGAAACAATTTCGGTAGGTACATCGAATGATTTATGATTATTTTTTGTACGGCTGGAACCGTATCTCATGCTTAGGAGGACAATGTCGTTGTCGGATAAAGGTTACAAAGCTGAATTCCCATCAGCCATATAAAAAAATGCTTGAAATGAACAACAGTTAAATATATAATAAAATTTGGTGCAAATCATACAAGACAGCTTTATATTCTAAAATCATTTTCAGTATGGCGCCGCGTGTGATTGTACACACGCGGCGCCATACTGAAAATGATTTGCCAAAGTCCATACTAGAAACTTCATCCATCGATGAATTCAAAAAGAAATTAAAACGATTCTTGCTATGTAAATGTTATTATAGGTAGTATTCAGGATTACTTAAAAGAGGATGTGAGGACATATTGTTGATGTGACTAGTGCACTAATTTAATTATTATTAACATTACTTTGACATTTACTTTGGCATTTATTTGCATATCTTAACATTCTCATTTTTAATACATGACATTTAATTTTAATTAATCTAGTGACATTATGTATTTAATATAATTATGGCATTTAAAATTTAATTCTTCCAGTGACATTATTATTAGTTTTATTTATTGACTTTCATTGTTATTTAATTGTGTTGTTAGATATAAATTATTTTGCAAGTAATTGTATAATAGAGCCTGTGATTTGCATTGCTCAAGGTGTAATATGGTTGGACTGTGCTAATTTTTTTAACAACTATAAGTAATTACCCATATTAGCAAATAAATGATTATGAGAATGGTTATATGCGCCAAATTGTACTACAAATAGTAGGATACCTATTGCAATGTCAATAATTATCAAAAAACTAGGAAGGAATGAGTTTCAATTTTTTTTTCCAAAATATAGGTTAAGTCTAGGTTAAGGATTAATTTATGCAATAATAAAACAACAAAAAATATTAAAATGTTTTATTCATCACTAATCATAACTGAAATATCGTCTAAAAACTGTGCAGGTGGATAGATATTGGATTGGTACCGAGCCCATGCTAAGTACCATAAATTATTGACATAGTATGGGCACAGGTACCAACTGTTCGTCGACCCACTAAGCAGTTAGAATATCGATGTTGTATAGCCCTCCTTCCAGATAAACAATTGTTGACTATTATGTAAACAAAATATACTTTTTGAGAAATATGTCCACTCTGTATTTTTCCTCGCAGTAAAAAACGATTACACGGAACAGCTAAATTCTCAACCAACGCGTTATCCATTTCCCTGCATTCGTCGATCTCTTGAGTTACGTACGGATTGCTTTTTTATGATATTTCATCATAAAAAAGCAATCCGTACGTAACTTAAGAGTCGCAAAACCAAGAGTCAAGTGAAGTAAGTAAACAAACAATTGAAAAAATGCAGTAATGTCAAACTGTCAATAAGACAAAGGACATGTGATTCCTACAGCCTACGATACGTTTTCAATTTTGAAAATAATTTGATTTTAATTCATAATGACACGCATATATTATTTTAATTAGACTTATCAAAGTCAATGTCAAAACGTTTATTTCAATTAGGCCATTAAACATGTACGTTTGCCCAGCACGGCCCCCCAGAATTTGCGAATTAGGTGTGCACCAATGCAATGTACTCGCCTCTAGAAGTATATGTACCGGTTTCTTTTTCAATGTACCTCTGTACGTTTGAAGAAATATGCAAAAAAAGGGGGTCGTGCCAGCCAAACGTTTTCAGCACGGCCCTCGTGTAACTTGAAAAATAAATAGCGTATTCAAAAGTTTCTCAAACTCAACGAATGTACCCTATTAACACATTATATGTGCCGCAACAGATACTGTGAATTCGTAAAAACAAATAATATATAGACGTAGATAGGGGGCCGTGCTTGAAATAAGGTATATAAGAAAATATCTAAAAAAGACAAGACAACCTTAGCCAAAAACTACTGTGTCAAATGTTACAACAAAATACCTTGTGACATATTAGAACTAAATGAAAGAAAATTTAAAACGTAAGTAAATAGCACACTTTGTAAACAAGCATAATTATTACAAGTTGGAGGATTACATTCAAGATAAGAATGCTTGGAAACATGCTGGTCCTGCTCCATAGGACAATCAAGGGTGTAGTGTAGGCAAAATCAAACTGGTCAATTTATATATACCGCTCCGGCCCCGGCGACACACCGATGTGTCGCGAATTAATCGCGAATTTAATGTTTATTTACCTATTACATAAGATTTATATTTTTTTGGGAATTTTCACATGTCGGGGCCGCAGCGGTTAACTTTACA
This sequence comes from Melanchra persicariae, assembly GCA_947386135.1. NCBI lineage: Eukaryota > Metazoa > Arthropoda > Insecta > Lepidoptera > Noctuidae > Melanchra > Melanchra persicariae. The sequence continues at coordinate 266,502 of OX376646.1, forward strand.
GATGTAAAAGAGTTTTTATTTTTCTGTTAACACACTGTTTTATTAATGCATCGACCTCACATATATTAAAATTAATTTTTGTACTCAAAATATTGTAAAACATTGATTTGAAAAGAGTAACTATGGAGTTTCTTGTCCGTTCTTCTCTATAAGAATCTACCCTTGCGAATGGACAGTAGAGTCACTTTATATTATTTTAAATGTAAATGATGACGTTCAAAAGTGCCGTTTAATGATGTACGTTTGCCCAGCACGGCCCCCCAGAATTTGCGAATTAGGTGTGGACCAATGCAATGTATTCCTTATTTCCAGCACGGCCCCCTATCTACGTCTATATATTATTTGTTTTTACGAATTCACAGTATCTGTTGCGGCACATATAGTGTGTTAATAGGGTACATTCGTTGAGTTTAAGAAACTTTTGAATACGCTATTTATTTTTCAAGTTACACGAGGGCTGTGCTGAAAACGTTTGGCTGGCACGGCCCCCTTAATTTGCATATTTCTTCAAAAGTACAGAGGTACATTGAAAAAGAAACCGGTACATATACTCCTAGAGGCGAGTACATTGCATTGGTGCACACCTAATTCGCAAATTCTGGGGGGCCGTGCTGGGCAAACGTACATCATTAAACGTCACTTTTGAACGTCATCATTTACATTTAAAATAATATAAAGTGACTCTACTGTCCGTTCGCAAGGGTAGATTCTTATAGAGAAGAACGGACAAAAAACTCCATAGTAATTACTCTTTTCAAATCAATGTTTTACAATATTTTGAGTACAAAAATTAATTTTAATATATGTGAGGTCGATGCATTAATAAAACAGTGTGTTAACAGAAAAATAAAAACTCTTTTACATCTGTAAAGTTAATATATAAATTGACCAGTTTGATTTTGCCTACACTACACCCTTGATTGTCCTATGGAGCAGGACCAGCATGTTTCCAAGCATTCTTATCTTGAATGTAATCCTCCAACTTGTATATGCTTGTTTACAAAGTGTGCTTTTTACTTACTTTTTAAATTTTCTTTCATTTAATTCTAATATGTCACAAGGTATTTTGTTGTAACATTTAACACGGTACCCCATGAAAGATGTGTGTACTTTAGCTAACTTATAAAATGGTTGATCTAATTTATCTTTATTTTTATTATGGTATACAGGTCGAATCATATTTAATTAATGATAACATGTGCACTAATTCTATAAAATAGTTTGTTAAGGATTATTTGACGATTCCTGTTTGGCTGAATGTCACTGTCAATGTCAAATACAGTTCGCGTCAAATAACTGTGCCCCTCTGAAGTTAGCCATTTGCAAAGATCGCGCAGGTGCAGTCACGTAGACGGGAGCAAACGGGACGCAAGCATGCATCGAACGTAAACGAGCGACTGAGACATAAAATCGCGCCGCCATAATCCCCGCCCCGCGCATGCACAGTTGCAGTTTGTTCGTAATTTTGACTACTACGCAGCCACTCGTAGCAAACTTCAGAGGGGCACAGTTATTTGACGCGAACTGTAAACACTGACCTTCAATATAAAAATGAGATTACTTGAACGGATATCAAGTTAAATATTTTAATGATCGATATATTATTTTAATTAGACTTATGGTAGGTACACAGGTCGAATTATATTTAATTAATGATAACATGTGCACTAATTCTATAAATAGTTTGTTAAGGATTATTTGACGATTCCTGTTTGGCTGAATGTCACTGTCAATGTCAAATAAACACTTACCTTCAATATAAAAATGAGATTACTTGAACGGATATCAAGTTAAATATTTTAATGATCGCTAAGTTTCTACCCTATTTGAACAAACTTGAAAATTATTTCATTATTACATATTTTATTTTAAATAAAATTAAGGACTAATTGTAGTTTGTCTATTTCAAGCATTTTCTGGGCGTTCACCTTTGATAATATACACGTCACAAATAATTAACAACAAACAGGGCAAGCTAAGTAAAACCGTATAAAACAGTATTTTATCATAATATGAATTTTTCGTCGTCATCATTTTAAAATGATTCCTAAGTATCTTAGTAAGGTTTCCGTATTCGAGTATGGGGTTGCTGATTGCTCGGACGCTCGTGCATTAATGTTTTCTCCACTAAAATATATGTATAAATTACACATTACCTATCACGGTGACATGTTTACAAGAAAATGTCTCTCGGTGATACTTGACATGCGGCCAAGAACGAAAGTTTCAGGGTTCAGCGAACACACTATAAGCTGACGAGCGTTACTCGACGAATAATATCGTCGTTTATATTTATGAAGCTGATGTAACTAGTACTAGTAGGCACACGACAACTGTCGCGTCTTCAGCTCAACGAACTGTGCGAGAAGTTTGTAAACTTAGTCGGCAACTTTAAATGAATTCAATTGCTCTCTCGACTTGAAAACAAGGGTCTGCCGGTCCAGAAATATACGTATATACGTCATGTAAGTATCAGATGAGTGCCTACCTGTTCGCCGAGCAGGACCAGGAGGGACGGGCGCTGCTGCTGGCTGCAGGCCGCTCGCTGAAGTTCGCTGAAAGTTTTCCCGCGCGGTACTTTAAAACTTTTCGTAGTCACTGAACTGATCGCAAATAATGCACTGCACTGTGGGGGTCACTTCACAAGGGGTCGGTGGTGACGCGGCGTCGGCGATGACTCGGAGCTCCGACGGAGTGGTGCAGAGCGCGCGGCGGCGAGCGAGCGGAGAGGTGGCGGCGCGGCGGCGGTCGAGCGCACAATGAGAGCCGCGCGCCCCGCCCCCGCCCGCGCCCCGCCCCGTCCCGCCAGCACCAGCAGCGCCGTCCTCGGGGAGCTCTCGGAAGAGCTGCAGATATGCGGAGAGTTATCAAATAATGCCCCTTGGAGGCCATCGGAAGCATCCGTGTTCGAGCAAGCGTCAGCAGCACGCACTCATGATCACTGATGACTGTTTGTTCGTCATCCGGGACGCACACGCACACACACCTCCACGCACACACTCAGCACCCTGCCGTCACCTGCCGACGCTACTACAACCACGTGTAAGAGTATTGTATACTGGGCTAGTATACAAAACTCTAGCAGCGGGCAACAGCTAGTATTGTACTAGCTGTTGCCCGCTGCTTCGTTCGAATTTTCGACATACACGATGTCGAAAAATAAAAAGATGTCGCCAAATAGGATCACTATGATAAGATATTATAATAATAATCTTTATTTCAGACCGAACTCCATAAGTAATATAAAAGTTATACAATTTGAGCGCGAATATACGTTTTCAGGATATTTGAGTCCTGTTTATCCGCAATGACCTGTAGGATTCTGCTAGTGCTACTCTGCTACTAAACTCTGCTTAATAAAGCTGCGAGCCGCTTGCGCATAGAAAGAAGCCGTCTACTGTAGCGTACAAAACTACAAAAGCGGGGCAGCCCCAACAACATCCTCAAACCATTGTTTTTTTTTTAACAAAACGTTGCCCCACACTATGAATTTCTCCTGTATCATGGGTACGTTCACAAACATATATACACCTTCGATCAACCAGTAAGCTTCAAACAATTAAGGTATATAATACAGATAGACATGCTACTAAAAAAGTATGCTTAAAATGAGCGTGCTCTTTAGCTGTAAGTACACATTTGCTTAAAAAAAAGCATTCTTGTTGTAAGCATGCCACTGAATAACCATGCTCAAAGCATTGCTACAGTACAAACACACATGCCGCTCCGGCCCCGGCGACACACCGATGTGTCGCGAATTAATCGCGAATTTAATGTTTATTTACCTATTACATAAGATTTATATTTTTTTGGGAATTTTCACATGTCGGGGCCGCAGCGGTTAACTTTACAGATGTAAAAGAGTTTTTATTTTTCTGTTAACACACTGTTTTATTAATGCATCGACCTCACATATATTAAAATTAATTTTTGTACTCAAAATATTGTAAAACATTGATTTGAAAAGAGTAACTATGGAGTTTCTTGTCCGTTCTTCTCTATAAGAATCTACCCTTGCGAATGGACAGTAGAGTCACTTTATATTATTTTAAATGTAAATGATGACGTTCAAAAGTGCCGTTTAATGATGTACGTTTGCCCAGCACGGCCCCCCAGAATTTGCGAATTAGGTGTGGACCAATGCAATGTATTCCTTATTTCCAGCACGGCCCCCTATCTACGTCTATATATTATTTGTTTTTACGAATTCACAGTATCTGTTGCGGCACATATAGTGTGTTAATAGGGTACATTCGTTGAGTTTAAGAAACTTTTGAATACGCTATTTATTTTTCAAGTTACACGAGGGCTGTGCTGAAAACGTTTGGCTGGCACGGCCCCCTTAATTTGCATATTTCTTCAAAAGTACAGAGGTACATTGAAAAAGAAACCGGTACATATACTCCTAGAGGCGAGTACATTGCATTGGTGCACACCTAATTCGCAAATTCTGGGGGGCCGTGCTGGGCAAACGTACATCATTAAACGTCACTTTTGAACGTCATCATTTACATTTAAAATAATATAAAGTGACTCTACTGTCCGTTCGCAAGGGTAGATTCTTATAGAGAAGAACGGACAAAAAACTCCATAGTAATTACTCTTTTCAAATCAATGTTTTACAATATTTTGAGTACAAAAATTAATTTTAATATATGTGAGGTCGATGCATTAATAAAACAGTGTGTTAACAGAAAAATAAAAACTCTTTTACATCTGTAAAGTTAATATATAAATTGACCAGTTTGATTTTGTCTACACTACACCCTTGATTGTCCTATGGAGCAGGACCAGCATGTTTCCAAGCATTCTTATCTTGAATGTAATCCTCCAACTTGTATATGCTTGTTTACAAAGTGTGCTTTTTACTTACTTTTTAAATTTTCTTTCATTTAATTCTAATATGTCACAAGGTATTTTGTTGTAACATTTAACACGGTACCCCATGAAAGATGTGTGTACTTTAGCTAACTTATAAAATGGTTGATCTAATTTATCTTTATTTTTATTATGGTATACAGGTCGAATCATATTTAATTAATGATAACATGTGCACTAATTCTATAAAATAGTTTGTTAAGGATTATTTGACGATTCCTGTTTGGCTGAATGTCACTGTCAATGTCAAATACAGTTCGCGTCAAATAACTGTGCCCCTCTGAAGTTAGCCATTTGCAAAGATCGCGCAGGTGCAGTCACGTAGACGGGAGCAAACGGGACGCAAGCATGCATCGAACGTAAACGAGCGACTGAGACATAAAATCGCGCCGCCATAATCCCCGCCCCGCGCATGCACAGTTGCAGTTTGTTCGTAATTTTGACTACTACGCAGCCACTCGTAGCAAACTTCAGAGGGGCACAGTTATTTGACGCGAACTGTAAACACTGACCTTCAATATAAAAATGAGATTACTTGAACGGATATCAAGTTAAATATTTTAATGATCGATATATTATTTTAATTAGACTTATGGTAGGTACACAGGTCGAATTATATTTAATTAATGATAACATGTGCACTAATTCTATAAATAGTTTGTTAAGGATTATTTGACGATTCCTGTTTGGCTGAATGTCACTGTCAATGTCAAATAAACACTTACCTTCAATATAAAAATGAGATTACTTGAACGGATATCAAGTTAAATATTTTAATGATCGCTAAGTTTCTACCCTATTTGAACAAACTTGAAAATTATTTCATTATTACATATTTTATTTTAAATAAAATTAAGGACTAATTGTAGTTTGTCTATTTCAAGCATTTTCTGGGCGTTCACCTTTGATAATATACACGTCACAAATAATTAACAACAAACAGGGCAAGCTAAGTAAAACCGTATAAAACAGTATTTTATCATAATATGAATTTTTCGTCGTCATCATTTTAAAATGATTCCTAAGTATCTTAGTAAGGTTTCCGTATTCGAGTATGGGGTTGCTGATTGCTCGGACGCTCGTGCATTAATGTTTTCTCCACTAAAATATATGTATAAATTACACATTACCTATCACGGTGACATGTTTACAAGAAAATGTCTCTCGGTGATACTTGACATGCGGCCAAGAACGAAAGTTTCAGGGTTCAGCGAACACACTATAAGCTGACGAGCGTTACTCGACGAATAATATCGTCGTTTATATTTATGAAGCTGATGTAACTAGTACTAGTAGGCACACGACAACTGTCGCGTCTTCAGCTCAACGAACTGTGCGAGAAGTTTGTAAACTTAGTCGGCAACTTTAAATGAATTCAATTGCTCTCTCGACTTGAAAACAAGGGTCTGCCGGTCCAGAAATATACGTATATACGTCATGTAAGTATCAGATGAGTGCCTACCTGTTCGCCGAGCAGGACCAGGAGGGACGGGCGCTGCTGCTGGCTGCAGGCCGCTCGCTGAAGTTCGCTGAAAGTTTTCCCGCGCGGTACTTTAAAACTTTTCGTAGTCACTGAACTGATCGCAAATAATGCACTGCACTGTGGGGGTCACTTCACAAGGGGTCGGTGGTGACGCGGCGTCGGCGATGACTCGGAGCTCCGACGGAGTGGTGCAGAGCGCGCGGCGGCGAGCGAGCGGAGAGGTGGCGGCGCGGCGGCGGTCGAGCGCACAATGAGAGCCGCGCGCCCCGCCCCCGCCCGCGCCCCGCCCCGTCCCGCCAGCACCAGCAGCGCCGTCCTCGGGGAGCTCTCGGAAGAGCTGCAGATATGCGGAGAGTTATCAAATAATGCCCCTTGGAGGCCATCGGAAGCATCCGTGTTCGAGCAAGCGTCAGCAGCACGCACTCATGATCACTGATGACTGTTTGTTCGTCATCCGGGACGCACACGCACACACACCTCCACGCACACACTCAGCACCCTGCCGTCACCTGCCGACGCTACTACAACCACGTGTAAGAGTATTGTATACTGGGCTAGTATACAAAACTCTAGCAGCGGGCAACAGCTAGTATTGTACTAGCTGTTGCCCGCTGCTTCGTTCGAATTTTCGACATACACGATGTCGAAAAATAAAAAGATGTCGCCAAATAGGATCACTATGATAAGATATTATAATAATAATCTTTATTTCAGACCGAACTCCATAAGTAATATAAAAGTTATACAATTTGAGCGCGAATATACGTTTTCAGGATATTTGAGTCCTGTTTATCCGCAATGACCTGTAGGATTCTGCTAGTGCTACTCTGCTACTAAACTCTGCTTAATAAAGCTGCGAGCCGCTTGCGCATAGAAAGAAGCCGTCTACTGTAGCGTACAAAACTACAAAAGCGGGGCAGCCCCAACAACATCCTCAAACCATTGTTTTTTTTTTAACAAAACGTTGCCCCACACTATGAATTTCTCCTGTATCATGGGTACGTTCACAAACATATATACACCTTCGATCAACCAGTAAGCTTCAAACAATTAAGGTATATAATACAGATAGACATGCTACTAAAAAAGTATGCTTAAAATGAGCGTGCTCTTTAGCTGTAAGTACACATTTGCTTAAAAAAAAGCATTCTTGTTGTAAGCATGCCACTGAATAACCATGCTCAAAGCATTGCTACAGTACAAACACACATGCCATTTAATAAATAGCATGCTATCTGCCAAGAGAGAAGATGCAAATATAAAGTATGAAATTTTGGTGATTAAAATGATAAAAAACTTTTTACAACAAATACAACCGACTTCCAAAAAAATACTACAAAGGTGTCGCGACAGTCCAGAGGTTAGAAGTAGCAATTATTATTGCTCATCAATAGCATGCTTTCGTGCTAGTAATGAGCATGTCTATCTGTACCCTTACTGTTTACCCGACTGCCACGGAACGAGGGCTCTGTTTTCGGGTGTTTGTAATATGACGTATGCATGTTTGTGGCTGTGCATTGCACGTAGGTATTTTTCAGAGATGTTATGGAGCTCCGTTACCGTAACCGAAACTACCGGATAACCGAAATATAAATCTATCCGTAACCGCAACCGAATCCGATTTAAAAGTTCCGGATAATTTCGGATAGGCGCGGAGTCCAAATGAGACAGTTACGACAGGTTGTTTTGCACGGTCGAGCCGGGACACTAGCCGATTTTGTGTTTTACTTTTACAATTTCTAGAAAATCTTATATCCGAAACCAAAACTATCCAAAACTAAGGGATAATCCGAAATAATTTCATATCTGTTACCGTATCCGAAACTGGTAAGTATAATATTATTTCTATATCCGTATCCTTATCCAGATCCGAAACTTCATATCCATATCGTCCTTGGTATCTTTCTATATCGCTCAAGCACGCCCGCGCCTTGCAGCCTAAACCGCTTGATGGCTTTCATATTTTGTCAAATGAAGTATGGTCAGATTCAATTTTCCGAAATCAGATTCGTCAGTCTTCCCAGCTACAACACTAGGAAGTGCTGCCGGGCGGGTGTTTTGAATATATCATTTTTGATTTTGATTCGAAACGAATGTTTGGGTACACTGGACTGGATCTACTGATTCGGAACACGAATGAAACATATCGTAATAACTAGAACCTCAGAATAATTTCACTACGCTTAATTAGGGTCTGAATTTGGAGAGCTTACAGTTTGTTCCGCACAAATACGAGAATTTCGCTACCGCGCCAGCTTCCGGAGCCCACAAGGCAATGGTTATCTACCGTTGGAAACTAAATGAATGAATACCGGGTATACGAGTGCTGAGCGTGTTCTGCGGAGTGTTTACCGTGGTAGCTGCGCGTGGCGCGGGGGGCCTTGCGGGCTATAACTTCGTCCATGACTGTTAACCTCGCTATAACCGCCGGCTCCCGATGATGCTGCGCGGCGGCGCGGCGGCGATCTGCCGGTATGCGAATCCGCACAAGTGGCCGCACCTGGGGGTCTACTCTTATTCAACGAAAAACGAAGTTTCGATCGAAACTTCGCGTGTTTCCTACTACAGTTCCCTTCGTTCCCGAAGTTTCGTTCGAACGAAAACTGTTTGACATTTACGTTCTCTAAACCTATTCTAATTCATAAATGTTGCGAACGAAAATTTGAATTTGACAGATGATTGTTCGGAATATTAACCTCAAATTGACGAAACCAAAAGTGTTACCTTTTGGTTTTCGTTTGCCATTCTTTAGTGTGGATTTTGTTATTAATTTGGTTGAAATGGCTGCAAGAATGCTCTTAATCGAGGCTGCTCTACGTGAAGAACGTTTAGAGCGTAGAAGGAACCGACGTCGCCTGCACAATCAACTAATATATATATATATATCTCAATATATATATATTTAGATTCGTTAGACCTTACCCTATAACCTAGAATACAAATTTTATTGCTAACTTTACACAATAAAAAGTTTCTAGAACAAAAACTGCAAAATTTACATCATAACAAACTTTCACTATACATTTTCCTTAATATCTATAAAACTACAAGTCCTATCAACTTAATTCTTTTTGTAAAATAGGTTTTGGGTCGAGACCTTTATTTTGACACCAATTTCAAAACGATATCTCTACAAACAAAAAACCTCATTTTCAACTTACGTAATTTTTTCGTAACGTCAAAAATTCTACTTAAAAATTTCCTTACAAAATCTAAAAATACTATCTTATTGGAGTCTTATTGGATCTAGCATGCACAAATAATACTTATTAAACTAATTAGACAATAATTAAACCTAAACTATTTAAAATCTATCAAATTCTAATGAGTTTCTTTCAAACTTTAAGACAACATTTCCCTTTTCACATGGGCGACCATGTGAAAAGGGAAATGTTGTCTTAAAGTTTGACTAGGTACTTGCGCCTAGGGACGTGGACGGGGTCTCGTCGCCGACAGTATATTTTAAGATATTTACTTACAATTTTTTTAAATCCAAAATAAAACTTGTGGAGACCCAAAATGCAGACTGCGACACAATACGACTTGAAACTTTCTGGCGGAATGTGTACCTATCGCGATTGAGATGTCGTGTAAAAAAACACTTTAAAACATGATTTATTATCACAGTTAGTACTTGAGAAACAAACTGGAAACTTTTTAAAGAATCTAAACAATAAATTGTAAGTTGACATGAGTTGACATGTTATGATTAGATTGAGTGTGAATATACAGACAATTTTGGTTGTCATATATTAAATCCATTTGGTGGCATGAAATAGTACTCTTTAATTTAGTCGGTTAACAATGACCGTGAAAGGGTGTTTTATAATGTCCCGGTTAATTTCACCAAAAATAAAAAATTAACTGTTTAATTATTGTTTCTGCATCAATATTACAAGAAATATTTATTAAACCACATTTTAAATGTAAAATTTCAAAATAAATCAAAATAGTTTATAAATTTAAAGATGAAGTAAAAACCGTAATTTACTTTAAATGACATCATAAAAGACCCACACAATATTTTTGATAAGAAAAAGAGTAGACCCCCTGGGGGTCTACTCTCTTTCTCTGAAACGAAACTTCGTAAACGAACGAAATATAAACGAAGTTTCGTTTGTGACCCTACTCTGTTTTGTTTTCGGACACGCAGACGAAGTTCGGATCCATAGACTATTTTCGTGAACGAATGACATGAAAAATATTGTGTGGGTCTTTTATGATGTCATTTAAAGTAAATTCCGGTTTTTACTTCAACTTTAAATTTATAAACTATTTTGATTTATTTTGAAATTTTACATTTAAAATGTGGTTTAATAAATATTTCTTGTAATATTGATGCAGAAAGAATAATGAAATAGTTTATTTTTATATTTTTGGTGAAATTAACCGGGACACTATAAAACACCCTTTCACGGTCATTGTTAACAGACTAAATTAAAGAGTACTATTTCTTGCCACCAAATGGATTTAATATATGACAACCAAAATTGTCTGTATATTCACACTCAATCTAATCACATGTCAACTTACGATTTTTTGTTTGAATTCTTTAAAAAGTTTTCAGTTTGGGTTGGGTTTAGAATCGAGTCCTCTGAATTTGAGGAATCTGCCACTGTGGGTCAAAGGGGCTTATCTCAAGCGCCCCCATGGAATTTCAGCTGCCGGAGCTGCGTTGAAATATTTTTTTAAAATATTTGAAAATCACTGTTTAGTTTTCAGTTTGTTTCTCAAGTACTTACTGTGTTAATAAATCATGTGTTCAAGTGTTTTTTTACACACTCCTCAATCGCGATAGGTATTATTTGTGCATGCTAGATCCAATAAGACTCCAATATGATAGTATTTTTAGATTTTGTAAGGAAATTTTAAGTAGAATTTTTGACGTAACGAAAAAATTACGTAAGTTGAAAATGAGGTTTTTTGTTTGTAGAGATATCGTTTTGAAATTGGTGTCAAAATAAAGGTCTCGACCCAAAACCTATTTTACAAAAAGAATTAAGTCGATAGGACTTGTAGTTTTATAGATATTAAGGAAAATGTATAGTGAAAGTTTGTTATGATGTAAATTTTGCAGTTTTTGTTCTAGAAACTTTTATTGTGTAAAGTTAGCAATAAAATTTGTATTCTAGGTTATAGAGTAAGGTCTAACGAATCTAAATATATATATATTGTAAGGGTTTTTTTTACATAAAAACAATAAATAAAGGCTCCAAAGGTTTCGGCTCAAAGTAAAAATAACAAGCAAAATGAGTCTAAAAATCACGTAGAGCCGAATTTTGGCTCAATCGCAACCATAGACTCACCTTTGCTGTGCACATTAGTGCGGTACGTTCGCGTGCTGCATTCGCTCTGGGTAGACTCCACTCCATGCTGAATGCACGCAGCAAGCTATCCCTTAAATATAAACTGCGCATCTACACTACGTGCATTCGACCGATAATGACTTATGCGTCTGCTGTATTCGCACACTCAAAGCCAAAGCAAATCCACAGGATGCAAGTAATCCAAAACAGATTTCTCCGAAAAGCCACGGGCGCCCCGTGGTATGTACGGGATGAACGACTTCATGTCGACCTTAAAATCCCTACCTTAAAACAGTTTATGAAGCGCCTTACAAAGCGTTTCTTCGAATCCGCTGAAAAGCACCAAAACCCTTTGATTTCAAAGGCAACCCAGTACACTCCCTCTCGCATTAGTAAGATTCGCCGTCCTCGGCAAACACTCGTCAAGTCCGACGACGAGATCAGAAAGATTCAGGAAAGCTGTAGGGAAACCAGCACCCTTAGAATAAACAAATACAGACCGCGTTCCGTATACCGACCTCGCCACCGAGGTCCGTCGCGACGACCCATTCAAAACCCTCCCCGACTTTTGCCAACGAGCCAGCCCGCGCCGCTGAGCCTTTAGCTTTAATAACCCCTAATTAATGAAACGACCCAGCCTGATTGTCCCTCGCCGTCCCTAACTGACGCCGCTAAGCCGAGGTCGTATTCCACAGGGAATGAACTTAGCGAGCGGTCAGTCGTTTTTAGCTTGTAGCAAGTTTTGTTGCCTTGGCTGGGGGCCTTATATTGATTTGAGGCCACCACAGGGTAGTCCGGTTAAGCAGTTGACATCCCAAGTGTGTTAACTTGATAGTGGTCATACCTAGCAGCCGTTGAAGAGGCAACATCAAGAAAGGGAGCCGAAACCTGCGGATCAAGAAGCCCCAGGAAGAAGCATTTTTTTTTTATTTCACCTCCTCCCGGCTGTCCGTCTCAGTCTCCCGAGGTCCCAAGAGTTCAAGTAGAAGCACATACGCATTCAGGGGTGCGTGGCGGCGTACGTAACCAGCGCAAGGGAATTCAAAGGGCGTACGTCGAGCTACGTGGGAGATTGTCCCAGGTCGACAGTGCGGACACTGGTCGTGTCCCTGCCGTCCGAAACATATCAGCACTTTTCCATGACACCTTGCGTTTGGTGGTAATAAAGGCACTATTTCCTGGCACAACTCCTCGAATAATTGCCGACTGAGTCTGTAATTTCCTACAAACTCTAAGTCGGGAATTTCCTTAATATTTAGTTGATTGCGCAGGCGACGTCGGTTCCTTCTACGCTCTAAACGTTCTTCACGTAGAGCAGCCTCGATTAAGAGCATTCTTGCAGCCATTTCAACCAAATGAATAACAAAATCCACACTAAAGAATGGCAAACGAAAACCAAAAGGTAACACTTTTGGTTTCGTCAATTTGAGGTTAAAATTCCGAACAATCATCTGTCAAATTCAAATTTTCGTTCGCAACATTTATGAATTAGAATAGGTTTGGAGAACGTAAATGTCAAACAGTTTTCGTTCGAACGAAACTTCGGGAACGAAGGGAACTGTAGTAGGAAACACGCGAAGTTTCGATCGAAACTTCGTTTTTCGTTGAATAAGAGTAGACCCCCTGTACATGGATCCACCGACCGGCCGACCAGCTCACGTTCTCACGGAGCCAGTCCCGCTCGAGTGCGTGGTTCTCATTATAAAGGAAAGTGGTATAATTACGAACGCTTAAGTAAAATTGGAAATCATTCTTATACAACAGCAATAACTAAAATGAAAATACGGGCCAAGTGCGAGTCGGCCTCGCCTGCCAAGGTTCCGAACGAATCTCATTTTTATAACATGCTCATTTCAAGCCTCCTCTAGGTTTTCCTGTAATTTAGGTGAGCAAAGAATTAATATTACTTATCTGTATTTTTTTTTAGTTTCGGTGATGTTAGAAAAACTTTTTTAATAAGTTTCGATTTGCCCCAAAAGTGCTCCATTTTAATAATGTGTTTATTTTCGTTTCACGTCCGTGTTGGGGTCACAGAATGTGTACCAAATGTGTACCAAATCATGTTGTAGATACCTATTGTATATCTCAGGTAAGCTCTACCAAAGAGTATTGTAGAAGACACACCTATGCCACCCTATGCCCTATGCTATGTAATGCCTATGTTGACGAATAAATAAATGATTATGATTATGCTTTCATAATCATAATCATTTATTTCATGTTGAAATAACTAGGAAAGGAGAATACTAATGCGATATTGCCGTTTTACTTCCTCGAATTTGAATATAAAAGTTACCATAGACATAACCTACAAAAGTTCATGACTGAATATCTTTTGTTCTCGGTCTTCTCCAACAAAGTTCTTGCACAAACTAATTCAGAAGGTGATGCTGAGTTAAACAAGATATTTTTCGTTTAAAGACGTAGGAATTTAATTTTAGCTAAATCAATGTATGGGTGGCTGCCATTGTTCTTGCAACTGAATCGGTTCCGAAGATTCGGAGAAAATGCTGTGACAGACGGACAGACAGAAAGACAGACAACCGAGTGATCCTATAAGGGTTCCGTTTTTCCATGTGCAAAATTGAGCTTTTGTTATTAAAATACCTGAGCTGCCCATATTTACCCACTCTCCCCTAATGATTGACGAAGAATTAAGAGCCTCGTGCGTTCGCGCAGACCAACGCCGAGCTCACGTGTGGCAGATTGCTGTCCACGCTACACGCTACACGCTGATGCAGTCTCGAGTTTTTGTAGAATATTTTGAAAAATTTAACATTTTTAATTTAATTACAGTATACCTACCTTACCTATACCTATAAAAATTATATAAGTACAGAGAAAAGATCTGAAACGTGATAAGCATTTCAAAAGAAATTTCTTCCAAGCAGACCTGCGACAGAAGAGTTAGGACGAACCAGATCCACGTCACCGTGACGTCACCATTCAGTATGTGGATGAGTTTGTACTGACGCTGTTTGATTGGACGCTGCCTTGATCGATCCAAGTTTGCAATTTAATTTATCCATCGACAGACTGACGACAGCCGGCCGAACGCGCAACTGTGGTGACACGCGGCCACGTTTGCAATATGTACTTAAGTACCTCATAATAATTTATGCAGTGTTACTAAAAAAGGCACTGAAATAAGTACCTATTAAATTTCAATTAATTAGCGGCACTACAGCAGCACCATCCATCTCCCAGTTGATCCGCGCTCTGTCAGCCTCCGCACGCGCCCGCGCCCGCGTCCGCGCCCTCGACGTTACAAGTTCACAACCATATATATTTTAAACAGATCTAATAGTCACTACACTCAAATATTTATTGCGCTCCTGCAGCCAACGAAGACACATTTATCTTAATTCATGTAATACGGAAATGTATGGCATGTATAAATTAATGAAATCCTCATGGGTCAAGAGAACGATTGCGATTAGAGAACAGGGCCTGCGATCGATCTGTTCAAAATAAAAACGTTATTTATAGCGGTTGACGATGGAGGTGGCGCGCCAGTGTCGGCGAGCGCCGCTGCGCCGGTGGAGCCGCCGTGACGTCACGCAGCTCAGCACACCACGCCACGTGCCAGCCGACACTGTGACCCCACACGGCGCGCGCTTATCAGTGCGCAACTACTCACACGGAACACATCGAATCGGATATTGCTTTTCTTTATTATTATGAGCTTCCTCTAAGAAATGTAGATGCTCTGTGTACAGCGGCTCTATCAGGTACGCCGCCGGATGCTGGCTCTATTATTTATATAAGGTACCTACCTTGTAAAGAAATTTAATTTAATTTAACGTGGCGACTGGTTACTGATTCACGACCCTGTCAGACCAACATTCTCATGAAATTACACACACATTAAGTAACTGGTTTTACTCTTAAAGTGTCTGCTAGCAGAAGTAGCAGAGATAGATAATAAACAATACTCTTTGATGTACATGAGTTGAGTACACCATTATAATTTTCAACTGAACTTTTGTGAGTTAATGGGCGATTTTATCTCAAAAAGTCTATTCTAATGTAACTTATGTCTCGATAGAGTGGCAGATGTCAAGTATTACGGAAGGTCTATCTTTTTGAATACAATAGAAATAATAGAATGCCATTTTTGGTGAGTCCTTGGGATGCATTTTAATCTGATGGAAGCCTGAGGCTAAGTCAAGTGTTGTAAAATACTTTGAATGACCAAGTTGGTCTAATATTTCCGTTATTTGAGGCAAAGGATATTATGAGTCCCCGATGCTGACCTCATTTAACTTTCTATAGTCAACAACGACTCGCCAATATTAGAAGCCAGTTCGCTTGCGAACTTGTACTTAAGCACAACAGGCGGGCATTGCGCCAGTAACGTGTTTTCTGTAACCGATAAAGTCAAAAATCAAAACTCATTTCGGTATTCCAATTCGGCTGAGATTCAGCACTTTTCGAACTTCAAAATTATCGTAATACAGTCCCCCAAACTGGCCGCTAGTACATATTTTAGCTGAAAAGAAGAAGTGACTCAACAATCTCCCCAGCAAGGTAACACATAGGTCGGTCTAGAACACTGTAACAAGTCCTCAGTCCACACACTACTCTACCACATCGCTGAGTCGCGGTCCACGCAACATCCTCCACACAGCCACACACGCTGCCGCACAGCCTCCCTGCTGGTGGCTTCAGGCGGCGCACGGGCGGTGCACGGGCGAGCGGCGGCGATTGACTGAAGTTCACTTCAATCTGTTCGGGGCTCACGGACTAGTAGCACTCTCTGTGCAGCTGTAGTGCCTACTAGGAGCACTCACTGTGCAGCTGGGGAACCGATCACTTTACCGGTTTTTTTTGTTCAAAACACTACAATAGTTATTTATGATAGTAGTACGGTAAGTTGGTTTTTACAAACGAGTAGACGAATGTAAGCCCGAGACGAAGTCGAGGGCTAACCATAGTCACGACTTTGTAAAAACCAATTTCTGCACGTATATCATACAACGTTTTTCAATACATTTGCGAGAAAACAGTACAATAGATAATGAAATAAACTTTTTGTTTTTAGATATCAGTCGGAAAGTCGCAACAATCTTTGACATTTCTAATATGAAAATGGCGCGAATTTGCAAATGGCGCCACAATCGCGTGGGGAAAATAAGAACTACATCTTTCATTTATTTATTTTATTATTATTTTCTCTTTAGTATTAAAGTGAGACAAACGTATTGAGTAAATGCGCTTCCAAGGAGGTTCGATCATTCAGCTTATTTATTCTAGGATTGTGAAACTCCTTGGTGATATTCTTATTTATTTTTTTATGGAAATTAAAAGATAAAACCGTAAAGAATACCTAAGTACATATTTTACCGCACGGCGCTATACAATAGCACCGTGCGGTAATATATGTACTTAGGTGAGAGTACCTATTTTACCGCACATTCCATGGTGTGGCGTGTAAAATTTAACTTTCGAACAATGTGTACAGGCTTCGTAAATGCATTTTTTGAGCAAATGTGTTGAAAAGTATTTAATAACTTTAATTTTGCAAGTCGATCTAATAAAACGACAAACGGCGTAACCTTATTGGTAACTATATTTTCGAGTCGTTTGGGGTTGAAACGGCCAAGCCCGTGGGGCCCTTGTGCTCACAGCCTTTTCAAAGAAGTTTCGAAAAGGCTGGGTGACACTTCTCGTGACCCAAGGGCTGGCTTCTACTTTGGCCAGAGGCATTGCCCTACAACGTGGCAATGCCGCCAGTCTCTTGGGCACATTACCAGCTGACAGCGTTGAGGAGGAATTGTTTGATGCTATATTTTAGTTTGTAGTTAGTTTAGTTTATTTTATTTTTTGCTTAAATGAAGTGACAAACCATTTTTATTTTATGTAGCCATCTAACATTGCTAAAAAAAAACAAAAACACCGACTTCCGAAATAATAGTTATTTTGCAAAACATTTGCTCAAAAAATACATTTACGAAGCTTGTATACATTGTTCGAAAGTTAAAAATTATGCATCACCGGCACCACGCAATGGAACATGCGGTAAAATAGGTACCTACTCTCACCTTAGTACCTATTTTACCGCATACTCCGTTGTATAGCGCCATGCGTATTCTTTACGGATTTATTTTATTTTCCATTAAAAAAAAATATAAGAATGAGCTGAATGATCGAATCTCCTTGGAAGCGCTTTTGCTCAATACGTTTGTCTCGCTTTAATACTAAATAGAAAATGAGACGAAAGATGCAGTTCTAATTTTCACAATGCGCATGTGGCGCCATTTGCAAATACGCGCCATTTTCATGGGTGTGTAACGATTTACATAATAACAAAATATAAAAAAAAAAAAAATGAATCTGAATCTGAATCTAACGTTCACTTGACATAATTTCAGTTAACATAATTTTGTTTAACATAACGATCAGTTGACATAATGAATTGTTGATATAATTTCATTTTACCTAATTTTATATGACATAATGAACATTTCCTATAATGCGCATTTCACATAATATTCATTTAGCATATTATTCATTTACTGTATATATTATTCATAATCTCTAAGTAACTTTTAATATAATTTAGAAAATCTGATACGATTTTAAACGCCTGCTAGTATGGTGCTAGCAAAAGCCACCCTCAACTATTGTTACCAGGAGAAACTGGATGCAATCTGGACTTTAGGGCTTTTTTTATAAACCACCCAGAAGTAGGAGCCCCGCTTTCGCGACTTTCCGACTGATAGAAACAAAAAGTTGGTTTCATTGCCTATTGTACTGTTTTTACAAACTCGTGACTGTGGGAAAAACATTCGTCTACTCGTTTGTATAAATCGACTTACCGCACTAGTATCATATCTTACCCATACCTACTTTTTCGTGTTTTTAGGAAGTTGGTTGTATTTTTGTGTAAAAAAACTTTTATAGCTAAGTACGAGTTAATAAATGTACTTAAAACAAAATAAGTTTAATGTTAAAAGTGTGTTCATGAGTCGCATCCTTTCGCGCTCATTAACTTCACTCATCCATGTAAATAACAGAAAGTATCATTTAGTGGGTGTTTTACTGGGCAGAGACCAGGCGGGCATTACGACCGCAAGCGACAAACTTGACTCATTAGCCGCCGCCGCAGAGGACCCTGCCGCCCCTGCCGCTGACTGGCAGCTACATGTCACGCCGCCACGGAGAGGACTACAGCTCCACTGCATTACAATCATATTACCAAACTCTGTTCAGTCGACACTCGGCGGACTCAGGGACTTGTTGCGTGCACGTGTCAACAAGCGGTGCACGGTGTACGAGTACTGTGTATAGCGGCCACGGACTCGCGTCATTTGAGTGTGAGGACTATGTAGGTCGTACTTTACATACTGTACTGTTCTATTTACGAAGATTCATGATTGTCTGGCAGATTAAATTATGCGGCCTACCCAAAGTCCAGACTCTACGGATTTTAAAATATGTAGACCATCTCTGAGTTTGTTCCGATGTTTCTTCTCAGGGTAGTCAGCTAGGAAACACCGGCTTCATCTAGTTGTGACATAATTATGTAGCGGGCTACTTATTGTATAAATACATTAAGTTTGAACTTTATGGTTTGACGGCCGGTCACGATACAGTAATTAACAACAAAATTTTGTATTCATCCCAAAACAGTAAAACAATACTGGACCTTTCTGAAACCAATTCTATTTTATTTTATATTTTATGGCAAACAAATGGTCAAAAGGGCTGGCCGAAAAACAATATCTTCATAAAATCAATAAAAATACAGCACTCGTGCAGCAGATTGTACCTGGGGCAAATCCCAAACGCAGGGTGCGTTTGGGATTTGCCCCAGGTACTATATATTTTACAACTATTATTAGGAAATTGCATAAAAAATACAATAAAACCTATTCTACGAAAGTGTAAGAAGGTGGGAGGAGCACTTCGACGTGCATCGGTACCGATCGCAATGAATTCTGCTGCAGACTCAGTGCACGGAGCGCTCGCGCTAGTGCGAGTAATTTACGTTAAAATGGGGTAGGTCGCCGTTAAGGGTTATTTAAATTAGTGCGTGATTAGAGCTACATACATCTAGGCTTGTCTTCTCCAATGGCAGCTGGACTTCGCAGTACTCTGTCTTAGGTTTGAGTAAGACATTTATTTAGAGCTTAGAGAACGTGTTGTGTTAGAATCGTTGCAGTCTACGTACAACAACAACAATATACGTACGACGAGGCAATTGTTTCATGCCACGAAATGGGTGCATAGTTCTATTGTGAATATTTCGATAAACTGACGAGGTCAATAAACTGACGAGGTCCATTATGAACGTATTGGCGCAAGCCATCGCCCTCACTTTCATAATAACATAATACACTTCGCAACCCTCTTGTCTTATTAACTTCTTAATTTATATTATAGTTTTGCTAAGTATTTATGTATTTACTCATTTAATTATTATAACACCTTACCAGATACATCCAAGGCGATGATTATAACTTACTCAAAAACAAACATTACAAAACATCAATCATTTTGTATATGTCCAGACCTTTTTCTATTTTTTTTGGTTTTTCTTTTTAATTTAATTCTTACTTATATTATGTATTTATTACTTACCGTGAATTCCGAATAATAACTTCACCTTGTATCCCCCCCCTCCTTGTCTGTATGTAGCCTTAAAGGTCGGGCAAGCTCACTCTAAAATTGGATGTAGATTCGTTTTTAGGAAAAACTAACATTTTATCAGCCTAGGGTATTTAGGAGCAGTCACATTAGTAATTTAATTTAACAAAAAATAACGTGAAAATTATATATTTTTGGAATATAACTATGATTGTACATAAGGTTTAAATAAATAAATAATTTATATTGTCATCATAAATAACGCGGCGCGGTCTCTCTGATCGTCGTCGTCCTCACGGTCGGCTATTGCACATCACACACCATTTCAAGATAAAACAAAAAATCTTTAATGAAATACAGATTGAATAACATAAATCTAAAGATAGATGTTACTTGTGATGTGTTCTGGCAACAATCACAGAAACGCATTCCCGCCGTGTATCATACGTGTTTAAATAAACATTCATCTGACTAAAGTGTATTTTTGTAACAAATTGAATGTAAGTGCCGCTCGGCAGAGTGACGTCACGGGGCGACGGTAGCGGCACAGTCGCGAGGAACGCGTCGTGCCGGCTCGGCATCGCCGGTCCGTCAGGAAACGCATCGCTGTCGTTATCAGACGGTGTGGCAGAGCACGCGGGAGGAGCAGGCAGCCGGGCGGCTTGTGGCAGCAGCCACTGTGAACGTGTTGCGTGTGGGCAAGGATACCGCCGGCTGCCATCGACAGCAGCTTATCTGCACACCGTGGCCAATTAATAGCACGCTTCCAGCGAGCGGGGAGTGGGACGGGCATCCGTCACGGCTAGCGCGCCGTCCAGTTAATGTCGTCCGTGAATGGATAATATATTGCCGGGCGGCGGCGGCGGCGGCGGTGCGGGACGGCAACAGTTCTGTTATTGACAATCAACGAATGGTCCCTCTCCATCAGCAGCCTCCACTAATAGGCAGCCCACCCCGTCACGAGTCGCCACGAGTTGCCGTACTCGATAACTAATTTACTTTAATAATTATTCTGAGCACTAAACTGGCTCGAAAGGCCGCCTCGAGGTAGATAATATTATTATATCCAAATTAAGGTAATTAAATAGTCTCTCAAGTTGTCAAGAGTCGTGAGTATTGACTCAAAGTTAAACTAAATCCGTTTAAGGTGACCAAATATTGACCGTCCGAGTCGGCTTCAACCGAGGCGACCGAGCGGCGTTAGAAATCTGTGTTCCGGGAATAGGTATTATGATTGTGTGCGGGTAAGCGCGGCCTGCGCAGGACTGCGCCCCTCTGTCCTCGACGAAGTTCAGTGCAAACAGCAGAACTTGTTCAAAGTCTCTCTGATGAGTAAATACTTGTACAGTACAACTCCGCCGACGCCGTTTGATTGCGGTGCGCTGTGGACTTGATCCGCACCATGAGTTGATGCTGCAGCCTGGACTGTCTCCGCATGGCAGCAGAGGCACGAGCTTTTCATAGAAACAACGACCAATATTGTTAACAAGGCCGATCAACTATTCTGAAGGTGGACCGTAACATCAAGTCCGAGTCAACCGAGGGGTCGCCCAGGAGTGGAATTTATAACTACGATGTTATGATAATAAATACGGTAATATTAAATAGCTGTATTATTACAAGCTATTTCTCGGTATAGTAACACCTGAGCTCCGAGTTTGTTTCGGTCTGTCCACAGGGCGGGTTCCTCTGGGCCTCGACTAGTTTAAAAGATAAAAAAGATTGATATGTAAAAGAGGTTTTTGTAACCTATGTACAAAACAAAATGAATATAATTCATTCAATTCATTCAATTCTTGTAATTTACTTAGCTATTGAAATTAAAGAACAAGAGGTCAAGAGCTAGCTCATTCATGAATAAAAAAAAATAAAAAAAAACATAAACTTAGGTCATTGACATGTGACTTTTAATGCGGTTCTTATGGCAACGATATTTCTTTTGCGCCCGAAAGTCTTTTTTAGGGTTACGTACCTAAAGGGTAAAACGAGACTAAAACTCCGTCCGTCTGTCCGTCTGTCACCAGGGGCCTATTTCATAAAGCATGACAAGTCGACAATTTGTCAGAAATGACGACATTTGTCGGATTGTCACGACAATTCCCGTTTCATAAAACTTGACGTATTTATAATTGTAGACAGGAATACAGTGGTAAATTGTCACTATTTCTTGTTTGTTTCTTATATCAATTGTCATTACAAGTCTTGTATAAAACACCTGTCGGTGACAGGTAAATGATTGTCGGTGACAGGTAAATGAATTTCGGTGATAGGTTAGGACGTTAGGTTATAGGTTAGGTTAGACAGGTTAGGTTGGACACATTCAGGTTCAGGAGTTGTTATAATCTCATCCAATGTAACGCACTTAACAGCTGTTGCACAGGTTCAAGAGCTTGATTTCTCTTAGTTCGGTGTTGCAATTGGCCTCCTACTTTAGTCAAAATATATTCTACCGACACTTTACTGATACGGAATTTTTCGTTGAATGTAATGTCGGTGATTTCTAAAGAAAAGTTAATTCTCTCTCTAAATTCTCTCCTTCGCATATTTTGTCCTAAATAATAATCATCACTGTCACTACTATTACTGCTAGAATTTAACATTTTTACATAAGTAGTGTTTTCTCCGTGACTTGACACTTGTCATTAATTCTGACACATGCCATGGGTGCCTATCAAAAATGTACGACAATTCGACAAGTTTACAATTCCTTATTGACAATTATGTGTTTCATAAACGACAACTGTCAGAAAGTCCTCTGCAATTTGTCGAATTTTCATTGTCACCTGTAAATTTTTATGAAACACTAAATTGTCGACATGTCGTGACAATTTGACAAATATGTCGGATTTTCCGATTACAAATAAATCAGACCAAAAGATTTATGAAACGTACAATTGTCGTGTTGTCGACTTGTCACCTGTCACCTGTCACTGACAATTGTAAGCTTTATAAAACGGGGCCCAGGTCTCATGGACCGTGATAGTTAGACGGTTGAAATTTTCACAAATAATGTATTTCTGTTGCCACTATAACAACGAAAATCCCATACAACAAACGTGTTTTTTTTGCTCGTTTTTGCTCGATATTGATAACGGCAACAGGTAGACGCTTGAAATATTCACAGAATATTGAGTTATATTATTCACTTTAAAAATAAATAGGTAAGTAATTAAAATAAAATTACCAACCCATACAACAAACTTTTTTTTTTGCCGTTTTCATAGATAATGGCACGGAACCCTTCGTGCGCGTGTCCAACCCAGTTTTATTTTATTTTTTTTGCAACATTATTTTTATTATAAATATTAGAAATGCGAAAGTTTGTTTTCTTTTCAAGTATTGACGCGGGTAGACAATATTCTGGATAAAAGTAAAAGGGTCAAAATAAGAAGAACTTCCACGCGGGGAGGCGCCGGCAGGAGCTGCGTCCGACTGGCGAGCACCTGCGGGCACTCGTTCTACTGCTGCGCCCTGGACGAGTGCTCGGCGCAGGAGAGACGGCGCGGTGACCGCTCGGTGACGGCGGCCCGCCCGCAGACCACCAGCCACCAGCACTCATACATCACGGACGACGTGGGCTCCACCGGGACACGTGACGTGTGCCGCGCGACCCGCCGCCGCCGGGCCGGCCGTGCAAAAATTAATTTCCGCAATTCAAAATTTCTTTTAGTCCGGTTAAGCAGTTGATATCCCTTGCGTGTTAACTTGCTCTAGTGGTCATTCCTAAATAAAAATTCAAAATGTCACAATTTTACTTTTAAATGAGATGTTAAAGCAACTTGTTATTGACTGCACACAAAACATACATACTTACACAAATAGATATATATCACATAGAACAGCTTAAACGCATACAATTTGAAAGTCAATAAAACAAATCGTGAACATATCGATCATTATATTTATTCCATGTTCATTGGATATATCAATAAATTATGTTTTGCGTGATTGTCATTTAATAGTTGTTAGTACATTACTTTTCAACCTTGTTCACAGCAACAGGCTACGCGGCACTGCTACGAGAGCTCGTAGCCCCGCTACGCGCTACGAGGCTACGGCGCTACGCCGCACCGCCGCCTACTCGCCTCAAGTGAAGTGTGTTGTGATGGCCGCGCTGAGAGACATCTTCTGCCCGCGGCCCACCACGCGATGTGTCCGACTTGGAGGACGCTCGCAGCTTGCGAGACACTCGGACTGCTTGTGGACGCTCTGCTCTGCCAACTGATGCCTATTTAACTAACTTCTTGAAGATTACATCTCTTGACCCGACTACCGCATTAAAACATAAAATAATGTATTTGTTTCTTTATGTGCCTATGAGTACATATACTGGGTAATTTTTTTTCCAGTGGGCAAACTTTAAGAACCACTTCTGCCCATGTAAATGAACAACTTTCCCCAAGAAAGCCATAGTCAATTCCTAAAAAAAAAATTGAGTCTCCCATACAAATTGTGGTCAGTTGATGACAATTTTGTATGGGAAGTTCAAAAGGTTTTTTTAGGAATTGACTATGGATTTCTTGGGGAAAGTTGTTCATTTACATGGGCAGAAGTGGTTGTCAAAGTTTGCGCACTGGAAAAAAAGTTATCCAGTATATCCTATATATGTCGTGCAGATTTGAATGGCAAACAATCATTACTTTCGTTCACATCTAGACCTGGTGATGCAAATGCGCTTGATTCCCTAGAAAATCTGAATCTGAGTGCTGATTCTACTCATTCTTAAACAACGTTCATTCGCATCTCAGGCGCAATCTGTCAAAAATGTATCGGAATTGATGCTTTTTTGACTGATTGCGACTGAGATGCGAATGCGAACGTTGAATTTAGTAGAAGTAGCCCTCGTTGTGTGCGTGTGTGCGTGTGTGCGTGTGTGCATGTGTGCGTGTGTGCGGGCGGGGGGGCGGGGGCGGGGCCCACCGAGTCACAAGTACCGCGCCAACTTCGCGCAATATAATTAATATCAGTTAGTTTATACAACAATTTGTACTTCGCTAAGCCCCAGCGCCGACGTGCTACGTACCGCGTACGTACGTGTGCGTGGCGTGCGTGAGTGTGCGTTAGTTAAGTGTACGGCGCGGCGGTGACACGGCGCGTGGTCCGTGTTGCAAATACACTATGGACTCCTGCAACTGATCCCCACAAAACATTCGCAGCTAAAAGCGTAATATTTCATGCGGCGCCGCTAAAAACTGAAACACAGGGAGACCTCAGTATGACCTGCGGCGACCCTCACCGACCGTTTAATTTACTGCAAATGTATTTTTAACCTAATAACGCGCTTAAAACGGCGGCGGCATAACAATACGTCACCATCGGAGCTGCGCTAACACGTCACGACGTCGTGCCCGTGACGTCACAGTAGCTAGCTTGTGACTCGCACGACAACGCTTCCGTGTGTTTCCATCGTATTGAAAATTGATATAATACGTGCTCATTTATGTAAAACTAATCGTTGTTTAGTGACGGAGTGACACATTAGCGCGACCCGCCGGGGCCCGGGGCCCGGGGCGCCGCTCGTTAAATTACTTTAATATTCTGTTTACGAGCGCGGCCCGGTGCCGGCCCGGGCCGACTCTTCTAACAAATCATTAAACACTGAGCGGTTTCGGTTTCAGCCAGTTTCGGCCAGAAAATGTAGTGTCAGCCACAGTTTCGGTGTCGGGCACAAATTACCTTACTATTGACGTGGTCGCGTTTGACCACTATCTCACCTGATGGTAAGCGACGGTGTGGTCGGAGATGGAGCACGCTTGCACCGAAACTCAGTGTTCGTCATTGTTTTCACCACGTTGATTATTTTTATTATTCATATTAAAATTGTATTTATTGTTATGCATACCTACACCGTGTGTCGAGTCGTTTGACTTCTGAAATCTATTGTTGCAAGATGCAGTCGCATATAATACGGTATGTAGTTTGTGAGGCGCGCCCGCGCAGCACGACGTGGCACGACGCCGTCCTACAGCAACACGCGCCCGGCACACTGTCAACAAGTACCTCGTTTAAGTTTTCAAGCGGTAGTGAACGGGCGCCCCCACCACGCGAACATTTCCACGAGGGTGTCATTGCTTGTCAAAGTATAAGTCACGGAGTTTGAACGTGACCGTGTTTATCTCACATCTCAGACCAAGTCCGAAACTCATTTTAATGAGCTGGCTCCGTCTGAAACAAATGATTTTGCAAAAACTGCGTACTGTGGCGAAGTATGTACCTACTATATAGTACAAATATTTGATATATTTTTTCAGAGTTTGGAACAAATATTTGTATCTAAATAATGAAAATTGCACTAAACTATTATCAATTAGCTTTGGCCCTCATTGAGTTCCAACACTCCTCAGCGGCTCGCGACTCAATGTTATACTAGTTATACTAGAGTAAAGTGTTTACGCACGTGTCAAGTGGGGATGCATGAAGGAGCCTCCTCGTGTAGCGCCATTTGTTCCATCAGACACTCAACTGAACCGAGCGCTCGGCGCATCCTGGACAGTGTCACCTAACACCTTATAAGACTGGCCAATCCTTACCTTGCGGTGGTAGGAACGCCCGCCTGGTTCGCAACCACCCTCCCACCGGAGTTCGGCGTCAAGCAGCCTGCTGTGTTTCGTCGACGTGGAGTACCAGTGCCTCGAGGCATCTTCTGGGCACGCTCGCTACATCATGCACCTCATCTATCGCTTTCCATCAGGCGTGATCGAGGTCAAGAGCTAGCTCATTCATAAATGATTAGTTGATTAGTAAATTAAACAATTATGAAATTAAATTAGAAGACAGCAAAAAAATATATGAAATTGATACTGAACACTTGCAGTCTGAAATAAAGGTTCTTGAAGCTTCACTGAGCTCACTTTACAATAAATATGTAAAATCACAGAACCAAATAAAAGAACACATTCTTGCTGCCAATGAGTTAGTCATGTGTCAGTGTACTTGCCAGGCAGTATCAAACCTTGGTGTGGTCCAGCCTGTAGCAACGGAGGTCCCGTCCCGGGCAGAGATCTTGTCTCAAGAATGTGTCATTGAACAAAATAAAATTGTTTTTGATCAGGAATTATCTCAAATTGAACAGCCTGAGATTGATGATTTTTCATCTGTGAATAGTGGTAATCATTCGGTTATGTTCTCGGACAGTATGGGAAGAGGTTTGGGTACATTAATCAGTAATAATCTGAGTTATTCTACACAAAATTATTGTATGCCTGGTTCATCTTACAAGCATATTATGGCATCAATAATAAATAATAATTATAGTTCTAAAACCAGCATAACTGTATTTATAGGTAATAGTTTAAATGTAAAAAAAACAGATATCACAGACAATCTAACTGAGATGTTAAAGGTTAATTGTAAAAAAATAATATTGTGTGCTTTTCCATATTTTAATAAATTGTCAATTAAACAAAATAATTATATTCATATGTTAAATAAACATATGCATTTCTTAGTTTCTCATTATAGTGACAAGTTTATGTTTTTTGACACAAATATTTTTGTGGAACATTTAAAATCGACTAGGAATACTGTGTATTTGCCAATTAGTTTTAGACATAAAATAGCAAGGCTATTAGCTTATTATATTAACTCAGACATAAGTAGTATGTTGAAGTCTTCTGTAATTAAATCCACAATGTTTAGTAATAATACTAAGAATCAGGTGGTGAGCCTAAATAACTGTAGCACTATTGCTATAAATTCTTTTACAAATTGTACGAAGGAGGTTCCATGTATTACTATGGAAGACTCATTTGTTAACATGGGGACTACAAGTAGTTGCAACTTACTGCCAAGTCATGATATTGAAGTCTTGGGGCAAACTCCGGATAATCATTTAAACTAGTTCATAAGACAACAGAAGATACCAGTAACAGAATAGTTATGCCTTCCAACAACAAAGTATCTTCTTGCTCTCCAGTAACTATATTTCAAAAAGGGGGTCAGCAGCATGCCTTGAAATTATTTCATCAAAATATTCAAGGTGTCTCTTCCAAAATATTAGAAATTGAAATATTTTTAGAAAAAACAATGATTGACATTGTATGTTTTAGAGAACATTGGTTGAAGGATTACCAGATGCTAATTAGTTATGAAAATTATAGTGTGGGCAGTTGTTTTAACCGCAAATCTATGTTGCGTGGTGGTTCCCTCATCTTAGTAAAAAAGTGCTTAAAATTTAAGCAACGTAATGACATTGTCAGCTTGTCAGTGGAACATTGCATTGAACTGTCCTGTGTTGAGCTGGATAAGCATGTTATAGTGTGCGTGTACAGACCCCCAAACCCTCAGAACTTTACTTTATTTGAATCAACAATGGAAGATATCCTTGCGGAACTTGCAGCAGGTAATAAATCCGCGATTATTTGTGGAGATTTTAATATTAATATTTTAGAAATTAATTCAAATAGCAGTAGATTTTTAAGCCTTTTTAAATCGTTAAATTTGTCTAATGTTTTTACGGAACCTACTAGGATAACAACTACTTCTTCAACCTGTATTGATAATGTATTCTGCGATTGTGATTATTTAGATAAAGCCGTAGTTAATTACCTTCCATCGGATCATAGCGGTCAATTGGTAACATTTAAGTTTAAAGCAGCCTTGCAAAAAATTCAAATACAATATAGGCCAATAACAACAGGCAAACTAGTTAGATTCAATGGTTCCTTACAAAATAAGTTAAATCTTTTGGGCCATAATATTGAGGATGCGAATAAATTTTATGATAATTTCTTTTCTGTAGTTCTAAAAGAATTCAACTCAACTTTTGAAAAGAAGTCTAAAAATACTTTCCCTAAGTATATAATTATTTAGTGACTGGGCGACTAAAGGTATTAGGATAAGTAGGGAAAGACTATATGAGTTATATGGCCTTAAGCCTTTCATTAATACGGAATCCTTCAATAAATATGTTAACAAATATTCTAAAGTTTTCAGAAATACCTGCAAGGTAGCAAAAGCTCTGTATATTAGCAACAAGATCAAATCGGCAGATAACAAAATAAAGACAGTTTGGAAAGTTATTAATAATGAAACATGTAAGAATAAAGTACGAAACACTGATTTTTTACTGGAGACTGCACATGGTGCCATAAGCTCTAATCTAGAAGTAGCTCAAGAATTTGTAAATTTTTTCTCCGAAATACCATCAAAAACTACTGAACCTTTAAATTCTTCACCAGAGGTCTCATTTAGTTTATTAAGAGCAAACGTTCCAGGTTGTACGGTTGAATTCCAATTCCAACATATCAACCCTATGACAGTTATAAAAGCTTTCCGGCAAATTAAAATCAAATTGACCGAAGACATATGGGGAATGTCTATCAAAGTGTGCACGTCCATAATTGAGACCATAGCACCATACTTGGCTTTAATATTTAATTTATGTGTGGACCAAGGAGTCTTTCCGGATATAATGAAATACAGTAAAGTTATACCACTTTTTAAGTCCGGCGACAGCACAGACTCCAATAATTATAGACCTGTATCCGTATTGCCGGTTTTCAGCAAAGCGTTTGAAAAAGTAATGCTCAATCAAATGCTCATTCATTTTAACATCAATAAAATCTTACACGATCAACAGTATGGTTTTACCAAAGGTCGTTGTACGACTGATGCTGGTGTCACGTTATTAAAACACATATATACAGCGTGGGAAGAGGCGCAAGATGCCATAGGAATCTTTTGTGACCTCTCCAAGGCATTTGACTGTGTAAATCACGAAACCTTGCTCCTAAAACTAGAACATTACGGTCTAGGTAAACTTGCACTCAGCTTAATGAAGTCTTATTTAAATGACAGACAGCAGCAAGTTCAAATAAAAGGTGTTAATTCAAGGGGTTTAAAAGTCAAAATGGGGGTACCACAAGGCTCAATATTGGGTCCTTTCCTCTTTTTAGTGTATATTAATGATCTACTCCATCTTTTAAAAAATCAACCACAAATGGTATTATTTGCTGATGATACGTCCTTAATTTTTAAGATAGACAGACGTTCTACAAATCTTGACGATGTAAATAAAGCCCTACAGCAGGTCCAAAATTGGTTCACTGCTAATAATTTAGTATTAAATGGGAAAAAAACTAAGTGTATTAGATTTGCTTTACCGAATGTCAAAAGTAATAATTGCGATATTGTATTGAACAAAGAGAAACTTGAATTCGTCGAAAACGCGGTTTTCCTGGGGATCACGCTTGACTCAAGGCTACAATGGGGTCCTCATTTAACATCTCTTGCGGGACGGCTAAGTTCAGCAGCATATGCTGTCAGAAAAATCCGTCAATTTACTGATATAGATACCGCGAGGCTGGTCTATTTTAGTTACTTTCATAGTATCATGTCTTACGGTATCTTATTATGGGGACGTGCTGCAGACATCGAATCTATATTTATTCTGCAGAAAAGAGCCATCAGAGCCATATATAATCTGGGTCGGCGCGATTCCCTAAGGGAACTGTTTAAAGATATTAACATCATGACGGTACCTTGTCAATACATATACGAAAATATAATGTATAGCACTTCGCCCGCGACTTCGTCCGCGTGGATTTAGTAGGTACTCCACAAACTTCAACGTCCCCTATACCCCCTTATAAACGTTAGTTTTGGAAAATTAAGCACAACGATTTTCATTAATTACATTTATTACTTAGCCATTTCTACTTATTCTATGGTCTCAGGTTCAGCGCAACTGTTCACCCCGTTCACCCCGTCAGGAGTTGATTATGCAAAAATTGTTAGGTACATCTGTTTCAATAATCCCATTTCTAGTTCGTTCATAGCATTCCGACGTAAAAACTTGCTGCAACCCCTGCTTCACCCCTTATTATGTATGTAGTTTATTTGCGAAAAATCCAAACATTTGTTACTCTTATTGTTTTATGGAAATCATTTTCAACTTCATCGGACTAAGCATTGTTATGATTCTCCCCAGTTCGCTCAAGCCGCGACATTTTTCTTACTCCGAGCATGTTTATTACCGTCGTAACTTTTGAACGAAAGGTCCGATTTGAATAATTTAAAGCGTGATTTACACGGACATAATCAACCTTAATTATCAAACCATTTAAATGGATAAGGATTAATATCATGATACCGAAATCACCATTTTTTCATATCACTAAGGATTTGCTTGAATAATTTTAACAAAAAGCGGTCATGGTGACAACCATAATAGTTAGACATATGGTATCGCGGACTTTTTTGTAGACACTGATGACCTCTATAAAATTGTAGTACATCACTTTGTTCTATTGTCAATAGATTCCGCAGTGTACGCGATATAAGGATCTTTTCTCACACCTTGGGTTACATTATCGAGGTTTTCATACGGATCCCTAACTTTTCTGAAAATATTCTATAGCCTATGTCCATCATCGATAATGTACGATTCTACTGGTGAAAGAATTTTTCAAATCGGTCCAGTAGTTTCGGAGCCTATTCATTTCAAACAAACAAACAAACAAACAAACAAACAAATCTTTCCTCTTTATAATATTAGTATAGATGTTCGGAAAAATCTCCATCTTTTTAGTAAGATTAGTGACAGGCATAATTTTAATACTAGAAATAAGAACAAATTAGATCAACCCCGATTCAGATTGGCTAAAGTACACACTTCTTTTATGGGGTACTGTGTTAAATTTTATAATAAAATACCATATGATATTCTCGGACTGAATGAGAGAAAATTTAAAACATGCATTAAACGCACACTATGTAGACAGGCATATTATAAACTGGAAGATTATATCCTTGATAAAAATGCTTGGCTAAATGCCGGTCCTGCTCCACAGCCTCAGCCGCTTGGTTCCACTAGTTAGGATTTTATATATGGAGGAGATGCTCACCCTTTTTTATTTTACTTTTTACGTTTAATAATAATAATATTCCACATTTCTATAATGTTTGGAATACACTTTTACTTTTCTGTTTACCAATTGATATTTATAGTTTTATATAAAGTAGAAGCATTTTTTATTTTGGAATCCTGTAAATGTGAGGACCATGGAGCCTTTTTATGTTAATAGATGGTTTCCTTGTTTGACATGAATGAGCAGGGGCAGTTGAGGGTTTGTCATGCTCACTCGAATGTCTCGCTGATGGTGGCGCGTGTATCGGATCATTCGGTTCCCTTCAAAATGGTTGAGCTGAATGGTGCTGATGCACGCGTCATGTTCGTGAACGGGCGCCATCAGTGGTGACTGGTCATCTCTTAGCTGTCGCTGGCTTATTTCAATAGTTTATTTGATACTTAGAATTCTTTTTTTTTTCTCTTCCTTTACATTGTTCTCACATATAGAAGCAACAAAGATAATGTAACCAGGATTATTGTAAATCATAAAATGGTTTAAAAGAGTGTCCGTGGAGTTTCTTGCACGTTCTTCTCCATAGAGATCTACGCTTTGGAACGTGTAAATAGCTTCATGTTTTTGACTGACTGACTCTGACAATTCAAAAGTACCTGTAAATGGTTTATTTGAAATAAATGCTTTGACTTTGACTTTGACTTTGAATAAAAAAATATTTGGATGTGGCTTCAGAAGTTCGTGCAGTGCGTGCGACGGCTGACACCCCCCCCCCCCTGCGCGGACAATACTCGGCCCTCGGCCTAGCTCGGGTGCACTCTGATATTTATTGAGTGCGACGGCGCGCCGCCACTCGCCAAGCTATTTAAGTTAGCTCAAGTTAATATTAAAATAGTCGACGAGCG
This sequence comes from Melanchra persicariae, assembly GCA_947386135.1. Taxonomy (NCBI): domain Eukaryota; kingdom Metazoa; phylum Arthropoda; class Insecta; order Lepidoptera; family Noctuidae; genus Melanchra; species Melanchra persicariae. Next base: position 299,470 of record OX376646.1, read on the forward strand.
ACCGCGTTAACTTTTTAATTGGAAACTTTCATTACACAGATAAGACTGCGCGACACTGCGCGATACTGCGCGACACTGCGCGACACTGCGCGACACTGCGCGACACCGCGCGACACCGTCGACACTCGCCACGCGCGAGCGTCCGCAGCGCTGCGAGCGACACGAGCTTTTCTTCCATTGTGCTCGCTAACTAGCTCTAATCGCTTTGGTGTTCACGTTTATTCATCCGGTCACTGTCATCACGTCGATGCGGAGCTGAACACAATAGCTGGCGATTAATGAGCGCCTCGTAGCGATCAATAAAGCAGTTTTACTTGTTGGCCTGGAAAACTATTCGCTGAAGGCGGGTAGTGACACGCGATGAGTCGACACAGGTGCGGGTTCGAGTTCCGCGAGGCTGTCAATATCGTCGTCTGTAGAGCGTCTCCGTTGTCATATTAAAGATATTTGTGGTGAATCACGGCGAGCACACATTGTATCGGTCCTAAGTCAACAGCCGCCGCCCACGCTCAGTTGGACACAAAGCGCTGGCTCCAGGTGACGTGTGCCGGCCGCAGCTCGCTCGGCCTCCGGTGTGCTCGCTGACGTAAAACCGATACATGCTGACATTTTTCAACTTGACTTTCAGAAGAAAATAAAGTTGCAAAGTATTTTTTTATTTTTTCAGATATTCAAGATAGTACTTTTATTCATACTTGTGCAGATAGAGTTTGGATCGCAATAATTTAGTTTGGCCAATAAGTCGCATTTAATTTAATTTGTTCACATTTTAATTTGATTTATTATTATTTTTCAACTTTATACCATATCATAAATATAATTTTTTGATGTGAATAATTGAGAGTCATGATAAATTTGCATGCTGAATGTGAGGCGGAATATGAAGAAACATAATTATATTTTAAGACCTGTACCTGTAACCATATTTCAAGCAAATAAATGATATTATTATTTTTTTTTTCTCTTTATTCAATTATACACATATATTTTACATTTTCAAATATTTCTATAAGAAAAATAAAAAAAAAACATTTAAAATTATAAAAAATAGCAGTCCGCCGGTGTCGGGAGCGAGGTCCAAGCTACCGGTGGTTATATAGGGCTTCAGAGAAAGTAACCTCCTCACAATACGAGCCGTATCGAGGAGTACTACCTTCTGTATCAGGCCCTTTATCCAACTGCGCAACGCCAGCTTCGGCAGGTGGTCGTCAAAGATTTTGGCTATCAAGCCATTGCTTGGCCGTAACAACAATCGGCACAATGACAGCCGAGTCCACATTCCACATGTCGACAACCTCGTGCGCTAAGTCAAGATACTGCATTTGTTTCTCTTTCTCAGCTTTCACGAGGTTCTCGTCATGTGGAATGGTAACATCGATTATCATTGTGCGGCGCGCTAATCGGTCTATCACCACTATATCGGGCTTATTAGCGACGATAGTCCTATCAGTGATGATAGACCGATCCCAGTACAACGTGACATGGTCATTTTCGAGAACTGGGTCGGGCACATACTTATAATACGGTACCTCAGAATCCACAAGTTGGTATTTCAAAGCAAGTTGCTGGTGAATAATCCTGGCCACTTGGTTATGCCTGTGCAAGTACTCGCCGTTAGCCAGACGAGAACAACCAGAGATAATATGTCTGATGGACTCACCCGGACGGTGGCATGCCCGACACACGTCAACCGTCCCGTCCTTCATAATATGCCTCCGGTAGTTGTTCGTCAAGATAACTTATTATTATTATTATTAATTTGTCCTGTGAATAGTTTTACACAGCACGGAACCCTAAATATTGATGATATCAATGTATGACTCATATTAACTTTATACTTAATAACATATAACATGACGCCTTCACTGCCCGAGAGGCGAGTCCCTCGGGGATACTGGGGTGTACGCCTCTGCCATCGCTGGTCATATTTAAGCCCCATTTAAAAGGAGGTGAACCTATTGCATTGAACTGAGAAAGCCAGATAGATGGTAAACACAAAGCCAATAACTCTTTGCTTGACCTGTTAGTCGAGCCACGACCTCGTGTTCGAAATGATAGTCAAGCCAAGACCTCATGTTCTGAAGCAACACTTACGATCACCAATCTATTTTTATTATAATCATTTTTTTTATATTAATTTTATTTTGTCTTAGATAATAAAATAAAATTTAAAAAATATCATGCACAGTCAATTGGTAAATATAGAAAAAACAGCAGTAAAACTGCATTTAAAAAAAACTCGCCTGCCTGCACCGGGAATCGAACGAGCTCAAGCCGTGCCGTGGTGAGAGCCAGCCGCCGCCGCCGCCGCCTACGTTAGCTAGCGGGCAACTTTGTTGATACTTTATTACGGAGCTCGTTTGTTTTAATTACCTCTGCACAAGTACACAGGCGCCGCCACACTCAGTGACAAACAAACAGAGCCAAACAGAGGAAACGTTATTAACACACAGTTCTAAGTAGTGTGTTGACTTGACGAAGAAGTAACTCTTGTTAGGTAGTCGTGTTCGCACGGCGGTAATAAGAATTAAAAAGCATGTATTATTGTAATATTAATTAGAAAGAAGCGAAGAGCTCGCCGATACCCAGTCGATCTTGTAGTGAGCGGCTGCTGCGGCATGTCGTGTAGCTCAAGTCAGATGTCCCAACAGTGACATAAATTATGATAAAGCCAGTAGCCAACAGGTTCGTCATTCCCGAAAGGTTCTGTCGACATGTTGGATAGATTATAAATTAGTGGATTGTTACACAAGGGTCGAAAGGAATAAATTCCCTTATCGGCTGGTCCGAGTAGGAATGGCTGACTTTCACACGTGATAAACACTCTATTTTTCATTTCGAATAAAAGGAAAGTAAAAATAGTAGTTTTATCTTGTCTGCTCGCCACTTCATAATAATCATTGTACAGTAGGTACCACTATTTCTTATGTCCCTCGGCAATCATCGCATTTCCGAATCATAATTTTGATAACAATAATGTACCTACATAGTTCTTACTTCAAATTGTTACACTTACTCAAGTTACTATACATGACAAATCTATTCATTGATGGACATGGAAATTAGCATTCGTTTGTATTCGGAAATGCGATGATTGCCGAGGGACGTTAAGAAATTGTTGTACTTTATGTAGGTATTTAGGTATCTTTCCTTTGAAATCTCCGGCAAAAGATTTTCTAATACTGTATTTGCCTCGTTTTTAACCAAATCCGGGGCGGAGTCAACATTTTAGAATCGCTTGAACTCATTTTTAATCAAATATTATTCTATAAAACCGAGACTTTGATTTATCGGTACAGCTTACCGAGTTAGTATCCCGCCTAATGTGCGTCACACCGCGCACCGCGTCCGCGCCGCGAACCATCCCCCTAGTAGGTTTTGTTTTTAATTCACTCTGGCTTTTTATACACTGAACCTACACGAGCCTTCAACGGTTGGGTCATGCTGGTTACTCAGACTCTTTCGGCATACTTAAACAGACACAGACGGAACTGGTCGCACTAGATTACGATACGCTCACTGCGTACTTTCCTAATCGCCCACGGTCATCGGTGATGATGAGGCTGTATATCCCGCGGAAGTGTCGGAGAGGTCGGAGGGGTCGTGACTTGACCTCGCACATAATAGCGAGGATGCAGCCTCAGGGAGTACTTCCTGGAGGCCGACGTGGTATGCATCGAGATGTGGTAGCTGTGGACAAAGGCCTTACCGCGCTCTACTTGGCTAACGGGAACTGGCGCAAACCGCAGGAAGGTATGGCAGAGCATGGAGCTTCACGGGAGTTTTTATCGGGTCCTGCATGGGCCCGATGTAGACTTTTAAGTGTCCGTAACCTGGCTGCGTTCTGGTGTCCACCACTTCGACTGCGGCTTCGGGGAAACCGAAGGTTTTCTCTGTGCGAGTATGGACGAAGTTATGATAACGAACAACTCTCGGAAATACATACTGAGGGACGGTACGTTTGACATATTATTATGTCGGGCATGTCGCCGGCCCTAGGAATTCATCCGCCACATTATTTCCGGTTATTCTAGTCTGGCTGACGGAAACTATTTGCACAGGCACAACCTTGTGGCCAGGAGTATCCACCAGCAACTTGGTTTTAAATGCAATCTTGTGGAATCGAATGTATCGTACTATGGCAAGAGCCCGACCTAGTTCTCAAAAATACTCGCAGCAATTGCACGTTGTATTGGGATCGCGATCGGTCTATAGTAACAGGACTATTGTTGCCAATAAGCCTGACGTACTGCTGATATACCGACTAGTGCGTCGCGCTGATCGCATGATTGTTGATACTGCAGGCCCTTATGACGAGAACCTCGTGAAGCCTGAGAAAGATGGTGACGGTGGACGGGCAGGCGTCGTGCTTGGATCATGTATGGGTGCGAGCGGGACGTAACGTGTGCGCTTCGTGGTCGTATGTGCTCGAGACATCTCCGATCACCATGCCGTCGGACTAACGCGGGCTACGAGTGTAAACGTGTTGTATGTACGTGTTTAAAAGTGATTAGTGGTAACGAAACGCGAGAAGGCATTAGTGACAAAATTGTAAAACAAAAGCTAGATGCATATGACTGGACGGACGCAACTACTGGTAGTGTCATGCCCATTAATGTTGTTTCAAAAATTGTGTGCAGTATTTTGCCAAATTTATAAGGAAAGTACGGTTAGTCTCAAATTATGATAAAAGAATAACATAGATAAATACTTATAATATAAAATGTTGTGTCGTAGCCTCGTAGGGATAACTTTTTTAGAATCATCGTATAATATCATAGAAGCATCACCAAAAAACATGAATAAGCGATTACCTAGATATACACAATTTAGTAATAAGGTAAACAAAATTATGAATGAAACGAGAAATATATAAACAAGCAGAAATAAAAAAGTGTAAATAATGGGGATTTTAGAAAAATATGGGTCAAACTTTACTGACGAAACTAAAGTATAATATTAAACACATTTGTGACATAACATTTTATGACAGCTAATGAGGTGAGTTTTAGGTATATTCCTGTAAGTTCGTCAGACATAGAAAAAGTAATAAACACTTTGTCGTATGAGAAAGCACCTGGTCTGGATGGAGTGAGCGTAAAAGAAATACGAAAACAAATTAGTCCTATTTTAGCAAAATTCATGAACATGTGTTTGACTGAGAGTTTTAATCCTGATTAGTTAAAGAATGCAATATACGCCCAATTTATAAGTCTGGAAGCCACCTGGAATATGTAAATTATAGACCCATAGCCATACTGTCTATCATTAATAAAATATATATATAATAGATAGAAAAAAATATTGTTAGTCAAATTAATAAAATCTTAGAATACCTACCATACTATACAAGACATATTGTCAGACACGCAGTATGGGTTCCGGAAAGGGTGCAGTACTGCCTCGGCCCTAACAGCGTATAGTGACTATGTTAAGGAGTGCCTAGACTCTGGTAAACAGTAGCAGTGTTAGGGCCAGTAGGTTATCTATTGAACAGTGTGTCGAATGTTGCAAACAAGTGTCGAGGGTTTATGTATGCACACGATATGTGTGTCGAAGGATATATCGGAGGGACAACAGTATGTACAAGAAGACTTCGAAAGTATCACCAAATGGGCACATGATAACGGAATTACATTAAATCTGTCCAAGACAAAATGCATGCATATAGGTACACTCGCGGACTCGCCACACAATCTACCAGCTAAAGCAGTACACAGTGGGGTACTCGATGTAATCGGACATACATACGAATAATTATAAGTTTAATTGCATATTATTATGTGAAATTGGAGTATTTAGCAAATTCAAATATTTAGGCCTTCAAATTAATTCCATCTTTAATAGGAAAAAAATTTTTCACGAAAAAAAGAAACCGACTTTCAAAAAACACTACAAAGTTCAAAATAACTTTCATGTCGGAAGTCGGTGTTTTTGGTTGCTTGAATTCGAATTGAGAACCTCCTCCTTTTTTAGAAGTCGGTTGTAAAACAATACAAAGTTCAAAATAACTTTAATTTCGGAAGTCGGTGTCAAATATCGAAGAAGCAACCAAAAACACCGACTACCGAAATTAAAGTTATTTTGAACTTTGTAGTGTTTTTATAACCGACTTCTCCGACCGTTTCTTTTTTTTTTGTGAAAAAGTTTTTTATTTTTCACGTTTTAGTGGTACCCCACACCTAACAACACCACTGGAATGTCACAGGAAAGCAAAAATACGCAATTTCGAATACATGGATGATTTTTCCACATATTTTTTCCAGCTATTTGGATTTAAAAACCAAACTACTAAACCGATTTTGATAAAATTTTAATGGGATCATTTGGAAAGAATACCCTTTCCAACAAAAGAATTTTTCAAATCGGTTGGCAAGCGCCGGAGTTGTGCGCGAACAAACATAAAAAAAATACAAACATCCGAATTGAGAACCTCCTCCTTTTTTTTAGAAGTCGGTGAAAAATGGAAATCATACTTATGTGCTTAAAATTAATAAATAAATTATTATTTATTAATTAATTTAATCATCATCTGCCTAGCCTTTTCCCGACTTTATTGGGGTCGGCTCCCAGTCAAACCGGATTCAGCTGAATACTAGTATTTTACGTGCAGCGGCTGCCTACCAGACCACCACAACCCATTAACTGGAAGACACAGTACTTCTTAGCAAGACTGGTGTCAGATTTTCTGGCTTCTGACAATCCGTAACGACTGCTAAAGATCTAGAAATGACAGCCGGGACCAACGGCTTAACGTGCTTTCCGAGGCACGGAGGAATCTCGGTATGTTAAGATGGTCACCCATCCACAGACCGACCTCGGTAAGCGTTGCTTAACCTTGAAGATCGATCTGTGCGGCTGTTATTGTTTAGCCACAAGCTCCTCATTAATTCATTTAATATTTCTCATTAATCTTATAATTTAATTAAATACAATTTCTCATTAATCATAATTTTCAGAAATTATCATCTAAAGACATTATGTTTGTTAAGTAATTTTACATATTCCTAACCCATAATAGTAGTATCTACACTCACAACGTAATGTTCCAAATAGGGCCTTGGCACCAGGCTGTAGGCAATCCAAGGAGGCTATGCCATCCCTAAACAAAAAACTTACCAGGAGCCTTCTGCAACTGGATAGGAGAAGCCTACGAATGGTGGCGGGGACCATCACCGGACACTGCTCACTGAACAAACATTTCCACACGATAGGTATAACGGACAGTCCTCTGTGCAGAGCCTGCATGGAGGAGGAGGAAACGGTATCGCACGTGCTTCTTGAGTGCATAGGCGTTACCGAAATACGTAGACAAACATTAGGGACACCTAATTCACTCACAGACATACTGAGCACACTGAGAGGACTGATCTGCTTCTGGAGGGAGGTTGGCTGGTTTGAATGACGGCCACCATGGCTCACGCACAATGGTCCACAGCAGGACTAAGTGCGGAAACCACACCCGATAGATAGATAGATGTTCCAAATATGAGTTCAAAAACGAATGCATAAGCACGTACTTTTTTTCGTGGATGGGTAAAATTTAAAAAATGTAGTAGTTTATGCAACGACCTTATAAAAGGGGTTATTAAAACACGAGTGTGGGTGTCACTCGTATGATAATAGCATCACACGAGTGTTTTAATACCTAATAATTATATGCCGTTGCATACACTATTTTATCTTCACTCATACAGTTGAAATAAAATAAGTGGAAAAATAGTTTATTCCAATATGGCGGATATTCTCATTGCGTATTCGAATGACTGCGCAGCGCGCGCATCCATTGACAAAGATAAATGTTGGCTCATTGACCCGTCAATGAGCCCGCGCCAATAAATTAAAAAGTAAAAGTGTGCTATAAAAATTAAAAAGTTATTTTATGATGCAGTTGTTTAAAAATCGAAGGGAAATGTTGAACTGTAATGGATTTTTTTTTTAAATTTACCTATCCACAAAAAAAAGTACGTGTTTATGCATTCGATTCTGAACACATATTTGGAACATTACGTTGTGAGTGTAGATAAAATCCATTACAGTTTAACATTTTCCTTCGATTTTTAAACAGCTGCATCATAAAATAACTTTTTAATATTTATAGCACACTTTTACTTTTTAATTTATTGGCGCGGGCCCATTCATTTAAGGTGGTTGCTTTAAGGCTTCAAATTTTGTTACGTTTTTTGCAATTTGCAGTATGTAAGTTTGTATTAATAGAATTAAAAACTTTAAAATCATCAATACAACTCTTTCAGTTACAATTGATGTCAAATGTACGAGTAGTATTTCATGAAATCATAACATTTGTCAATCAATTCGAATTTCGCGGGCTACCTCGAAGCGCGCACCTTAAGTCAATGAGCCAGCTGTTATCATTGTATAAGTTATAAGGATGCGCGCGCTGCGCAGTCATTCGAATACGCAATAAGAATATCCGCCATATTGGAATAAACTATTTCTCCACTTATTTTATTTCAACTGTATGAGTGAAGATAAAATAGTGTATGCAACGGCATATAATTGGGTATTAAAACACTCGTGTTTTAATAACCCCTTTTATATGATCGTTGCATAAAAACTATTTACTTTATTAGCAACCTTATTTGATGCTTTAGAAAAAGTGAAAATTGTCCTATTGACAATCAAATTATTATAAATAAATTGTCCTATCGACAACCAAATTATTATAAATATTTTTTTATTATTAATTATACCGTTAAATCACTTTATTAAATTTTTCATACATTTATAAATTTTCTTAAAAAATAAAAGAAATATATTATAAAATAAAAATATATATTATTATGTTAGAGCAATAATGTGTGCCACCGCGCCACTCCGATCCTCTGGCGCTGATTACGTCCATCAAAAACTGGTTTCCGCGAGTTACCGCACTGATACGTCACTCGCTTACACAGTGAACCTCCTTTCTGCCGTCTTTCGAAAACACAGAAATCGACATCGAAATTAAAAACGCTCTGAATTAATTGAACATTTAGTATAGCAAAAGATATCACTCCCCACCTGGCTGCCTGGGGCAGCTGCGGCGCGAACAGGCAGAGCCAAGGTAATGTCTCTGTTCAGAGTTGGCCGTCTTTATTGGCAAAGTATTTAATTGAATAAAGCATCGCTCCTCGTCCCGGTCCGCTGGCCGCAGTCGGCCACGGTTCAACAATGACAGCTTTATTGCTGCTTATATACCGACAGAAGAACTAATGATTAGCGGAGTACATTTTCGAGTTTCGTACATATTATGAGACTGAGCGTCGACCCCACACCTAGCAGTACGAGCAAACTATTTGCATTGTGTGTAGATAACATCTTTCTGCTTGGCAGGGTCAAACATAAAATCAAACTTGTTCAACCCGGGAAAACTATCATAAAGATACGCCATTAAATACGAGCCGTCGAGCCGGCAGGCAGCAGCCGCCGGAGACGCGTCGATAGCGGTGTGTGCTGACTGCGTGTGTAGTGTCACGAGTGTGGGGAGACTGACCGAGAGCATTACTTACTGACTTAGAGCGAGCTACCGCGCGCTACGGCACGACTCACACGACACGTTACGCAGTTCGAGTAGCATACATCACACAAAGTTTCCTCGCAAACAATGCGTTCATAACAGTTCATTTCGAATTACATGGAGATAAGAAAATATACGGGAACACATCGAAAGCTTCCGATGGGAATATATTGTGTGAGGGTGCTGCGGGCGAGCGGGTAGGCGGGAGTGGGGGGCGCTCGATATTCGCTCACTTAAATAAGGATTGAAAAAGTGCGGCAATATTTCTGTGCGATACGCGGCGCTGCGCGCGGGCGGGATGTAGGCGATCCTCTGACGGCGCTGTATCACCCGGCCGCTCGTGGACCGCTCGTGGACCGCCTTTGGACCCAATCGATGTACATAATGCTCATTTTCAGGTTTATTTCATGTGTGTAACCGGCGTCAGGCACGTTGTAACGCGAGACGTTAGTATCACACGACGCTACGTATGACTGTGAGGCACGCTAGCCTCCCGCCAACACGTGTATAGATTAGGTACATTCAATTTAAATGTAATCATCTTCTAAATAGCAATGTATGTACGTTGTCTGTCACAAAGTATGTTGAATACTCATTGACAGACACCGCATAACCTGTACCGCTGGGTCTAACTTAAAAACATTATAAAGCACATGAAGTTTTGAAACTGCATGTCCTAGAGGTTTAATCAGGGATGAAAATAGAAGTTTCGTCATTTCTATTTCGAATTCCACCAAACGCACGGCTTGTCGATTTATGAACACGTTTAGTTAGAACTAACAACCACGCCGCACACGCCGCACACGCCGCACATGTGCTGCGGGAGGCTTCTCCTCGCTAGTCGGCGCTAAGTGTCTCGTACTATTGTGAGCGTGGTGCGCGCGCGAGGCGGCTCGGTAATAACGCCATAATCGCTCTAAGCGAGGATTAATTTTAATTACAGAGTTCAATCGGATAACGAGACTAGAGAAGCTTGGGCGGTTATCACCCCGCCCCGCTCCGCTCCGCTTTGTACCGCTTAGCTGAGCCGAGCCGCACTGCCTCTCCACCAGTACCACTATCACTACATATTACACAAATTATTATTATAACAAATTCCCCGCCGCGCCGCGCCGCGTCTGTCTGTCTGTCAGTTCGCGATAAACTCAAAACCTACCTACTGAACAAATTTTCATGCGGTATAAAAATGCTAAAGGTAAGAAAAATGCCGCGTTGTGAGCTTAGTCTTACCTAACTATAAATTTTATACTTTTAAACTTGGAACAATTGAATCAGTTAGTTTGTTATGATAAAATGTATAATTATAACGTTAATTATACATACGTACGAGTATATTATAAAAAATACAGTCACAGTGGTTTTACGATAGAATTACAACTAAATCGCACCCGTGCGAAGCGTCGTGTCGCTAGTCATTGTTATATTTCAGGAAAAATGACTTATTTCCAAACATTAGGATCGTTTTCTCATGAAGCGCTCAAGCAAAAAGGTAAATCCTGTTTATCTGTGCGTGCGCGGGCGCTAACTACTGGAGGTAATGAAGTGGAGCGGCGACAGGCCGCGGCTCCTTTATATTGCTAGCTGATGTCCACTGTCCGGAGAGCGCGCGAGCGGCGCACTCTGTGGTACTCATCAGCGACAAGTACGACCAAGTATCGAGACAAGCGAGCTCGCTGTCCATGCGCGGCATGCGCATAATCTAAATAGATTATCGTCAAATATCGTTTTCAAAGTTTGCCTTTCAATAGATTCCGTTGCGGGTCTCGTAGCAATATGGCGTAGCCGCGTAGCACCCGACTACGCCATATTGCTACGAGACGGCTACAATTTAATTTATTCTCTGATATTGAACTTATGTCGTTATTAGCATTCTGTGGGTAGAGGAGTGTCAAAAGCCGCTCAGTACTCAGCCGAATACTTCTGAAAACTCAATTTACTTTCGTTTTTGTTAGGCATTTCACTTCGCTATCTTTCAGTGGTTCATAGAAAACCGCATATCTACATAGGTATTACAAATAATGTATTCGGTTCGTTCATTGTGGTGTCCACCATTATTTAGTAACAGAATGTGTAACGGAGGGCCTGGTGTGTTATTAAACGCACACGTCACATATGACGTCACACGGCGGTGTGCGTGCTCGGCTGCCGCCTTATCCTCCGCACTGTGGAGCCGCCGCCGCCGCAGCAACGTTCAGCTAGAGGCTTTGCCTTCCTTTTCTTTTCTCACTATAAACGCTGCAAATAGAAGAGATGCCCCTGTAATGAAACATAGTGGCGGCGCGTGGCGCGTGGCGCGGTGCTTCCAACGACGTGTTGTAAGTCACAAACATGGTTAGTAGTTATATTAAAATAGTTATACCTAACATTACACACTCGTCGGGTTGTTGTAAACACTTTCTGCCGGATGCTGCACGTAGAAGTGTTCGATTATTGCCTAATAATAAATAGAGCGAGTGTGGAAACAGTCGCAGACATGAGCGCCACAGCGGAGCGCGGCCTGCGCGGTGGGTACATTCAATTACACTCCTCTGTTGTTTTATCATTTGGTGTCTCCGCAGACGATCTCTTGGTCGGTGTGAACCCTTCTACTACTGTAGGTACCATGTAACAACTCGAACACTCTTCATGTTATATTCAAACTTCTGTTAAAGAAAACTACTTGATAATGATTTCGCAGAGATTCTTAACTCAGAACAGTAAAGGGTGTACTGTATCATTGTTCCCAGTTGAGAACCGTCCAAGTTATCAAGTTGTGAAGCGCTCCCGCGTCCGTCCTCCGCAGTACTCCGCACGAGTTTCGAGCATCTTGCACTGCGCCACAGCGACAGTCACACGTAAACTTGAGGCTGAACTGTTTGATGATTTACATATGTATGTATTCACGAACACAAGTGTGTGAACATCCTCGGCTTGTGCCCGCTTTCCTGCTACGTACAACTTTATACTTGAAGGCGGCCAGGCAGCTATGCAGAACCGACTTCTAACTGAGATGAATGACAGAGAGCCGCCTACCCCGCGAGCACCCCGCACCCCGCACCCCGACAAACGGAATTTCTTAATTAAAGCCTTAGCCAGTGACAACAGTCGTCACGTTGTGTGACAGCGGCGCACGGCGGCGGCGCCTGATGGCCCAGCTTGGCGACGTACATGGCTACTTGAATAACAATAACAAATCATTGACATAGTTTCACCCGAAGGAAGTTCTCTACTGGACATCATTCTTCCCTATGGGCTGCCGGACCGGGGTGTGAGAATGTGGATCAGTATGACAGAAATCATCTGCTGATCTGCCACATGAGATTGATTTAGATCCATCACATCTATACAAAAAAACTTTGAGTCACAGCTACTGACTGACACACGTCACACCGACGCTGCGCGCGAGCGCGGGTGGCGCCGGGCGGGGAGCTAGGCGAGACAACTTCCTAATGAATTCGTTAATGAAGGACTTTATCTGGCTCGCGGTTTGGAGCGCACAACCCTGATATTTATTGCGGACACTGGTAATAGCGACGCGACTCGTTCTCACTCAACGAGACTGAAGGAGATAAAAACTACAAAGTTCAAAATAACTTTAATTTCGGAAGTCGGTGTTTTTGGTTGCTTCTTCGTTATTTGACACCGACTTCCGAAATTAAATTCTTTTGAACTTTGTAGTGTTTTTTGGAAGTCGGTATTTTTTTTGTGAAAAAGTTTTTTTATTTTTCACTTTTTAGTGGTACCCCACCTAACAACACCACTAAATACGCAATTTCGTATACATGGATGATTTTTCCACATATTTTTTCCAGCTATTTGGATTTAAAAACCAAACTACTGAACCGATTTTGATAAAATTTCAATGGGACCATTTGGGAAGTATACCCTTTCCAACAAAAAAGAATTTTGCAAATCGGTTTGGCAAGCGACGGAGTTATACGCGAACAAACATAAAAAAAAATACAAACATCCGAATTGAGAACCTCCTCCTTTTTTAGAAGTCGGTTGAAAAAGGAAACTACTGCGACACTGAACCCCGCGCGCGTCTGCTACTTCATTATCTTGATACCGATTTCTACCGACAGCGCTTTTCGCAATTTTTTAGAGCTGTGTAGTTGGAGCATCTTGTGTCTAACGTCATTGGAATGAGGAATCTTATTAGGTATGCACCTATGATTAGCAACTAGCTTTATTGATTGACGTGTTTAATGAACAAACGTGTAATGATGCGACCTTCTGTCTGTCTGTTTGTTACGTCTCCACGTCTTCACGCCTGAATGAATGTTGTGAAACTTATCACACTTGGAACTATGTTTTGAAATAGGACCAAAGATATGTTTTCCTTGGTCCTATTCCAATACATAGTCGCGGGAGTATAATATATATCCTTGGGATATTTTTCAACAATCACTCGGGCGAAGCCGCTGGCAGAAGCTAGTACATAATAATAGTGAAAAGTATCAGAAGATTGAGCTTAGCCCGGGTCACAGCCACTGACCCGACGCTCTTTGCTAGAGTACGTAGGTCTGCATATCTTTCGTCCGATTCCGAACGACTTAAACTACAAACAAGTAAAAGAAAAAGGACAAAACTTGTAAAGAAAAGTTACAAATGTCGATGATGTCATGTTGCCGTCTCCATTCGGTGAAATTGAAAGTAACACTCCTCGTCAGAGCTCGTGACATGGCACTCGTAGTGCAGTCCTGACGCCACGAGTGCAGTAATGCTAATCTAACGTGTTCTGACGGAGCACGTCGCGGTCGCTCAGAAATATCAATTAGCAATGTAGAACAACACTGGAAGCTCAGGCGCCGCGACTCTATTATATTGAGTCAGCAGTCCGCGCGAGCACTATGTTTAGATAGAGATCTGCCGCATCGTAACATTATGAGATTGTTCTTCTGGTGGCTCCACTCCACCACAAGAGGAGAGCTGGTCTACTTCCACGTCTTCCACGATGGTATAGCCAAATGAGCTGTGTTTCAATTTGCCAAACAATAAAGATACTTGTAATTTATAGTAAACAGTAATTTCAGTTTTTGAATGTATGGCGTTACCTATGAGTACGTAGTATTATACACTTCTGGACACATCTATTGGCCCACCTTGTATTTTCAGTTTCGTTTGGTCCTAGCTAAAATTTTATATTAGGTCGAGCAAAAAGTTTTTATGCAGTTTTGAACCTGGCACATTCACAATTTCATTCAATAGTCTTTTTTTGAATTTCGAACACAGAATTTAAAGAAACAAAAGACAATTTGGAGCCTGTTTGTTGATATCAAACAATCGAATATTAAGAAAACTTGGTTTTATTGGTTTACTTGGATTTAATTCTTGAAAAAGTGATTGATATCTTTGGTTTTGCAACAAACATTACTTATTCTTAACATTAAGGTGAGGTTCTATCAATAATCTATGGATACTTCACCTGAAGTCGCCGCCCAAGCTGTGGCACTTATTCAGGCCGGACACAGCCAAAGAAACGTGAGTGCTCAACTTAATTTAAGTCGATCTGCGGTCCGAAATGTTTATCGGAGGTACCTAGAGACTGGCGGCTTTGTTCGTCGCCAAGGAAGGCCACGATCTCGGGTCACAACTGAAAGGCAGGATCGATTCATCGTGACGACCAGCTTGAGAAATCGTCACCTTACCTCCATTGAGATACAAAACCAACTTCGCGACTTCCACGGAGTATCTGTGAGCGCTCGAACTGTTCGGAGAAGGTTAAAAGAAGGCGATATGGTACCACACAAGCCAGCTAATGGGCCCAAACTAACGCGAGCCCACCGAACAGCGCGCCTTCATTTCGCACGCAGTCATTTAAATTGGACACAGCAAGATTGGAGCCGTGTACTCTTTTCTGATGAGTCTAAAATTGTGTTACATGGCAATGATGGAAGGAAGAAGGTCTACCGACGTAAGGGAGAGCGTTTCGCACAATGCTGCTTTGAAGAGAGGGTTGCTTATGGCGGTGGCTCATGGACTGTCTGGGGCGGCATATCCGCGAGCGGCAAAACTCAACTTGAGGTTGTTACAGGACCACGGCTGCCAACATTAAATGCTGAAAGGTACATTCGTGAGTGCTTAGAACCTCACGTGATACCATACGCGGACTATGTGGGCCCAAATTTCCTTTTTATGCATGATAATGCAAGAGCCCATGCGGCCGGCATCGTCAGGGAATATCTTCGGGATGTGAACATCACAGTTATGGACTGGCCAGCCAGAAGCCCAGACATGAACCCCATTGAGCACATGTGGGACGAGCTAAAAAGACGTGTTAGGGCTCGTCAGCCAGTTGCCCAGACGATGCCGGAGTTGAAAACTGCCTTAAAAGAGGAATGGGAGATGATCCCTCAAAATTTCATAGAGCGGTTGATAAACTCTATGCCTAATCGTATGAGAGCTGTGGTAGATGCCCATGGAGGCAACACGCGTTATTAAATTAAACCTTTATTTGATAAAACATGTTTTTTATTCAAAAATCAATTGCCTTTAACAAGGCGCATATCCGACTTGTTAGGCGTAGCTCCATGTCGTATGGTATTCTGAATTCAAATTTAAAACAATACGATCGAAAAAGATGGTAAAATGTATCAGGTTTAAAACTGCATCAACAGTTTTTGTTCAATCTAGAAATCATATTTCCATTGAAACCTAAACTCTAAGGTGGGCCAATAGGTGTGTCCAGAAGTGTATTATCTGTGCGTGGGCTCATATCGCACACATCAAGTAGCTCAATCACAGACGGAACTGGCATCCATTATCTGTCTCCACTCTCCACTGCATTTGATTGACTAATGTAATTATTGAGTTCGGGTCGACTGTCGCTATGGAGTATGTTTGTATGTTTGTCCGCGTATATCTCAAAAACTATAAGTTTGGTTGCAAAAATTCTTTATTAGTTGGACTAAGTATATTTCAACTAAGGAAACAGTGCAAGTTTCATTAAAATCAGTTCAGTAGTTTTTGAGATAGAGTTAAGTATGTATCAGTCACTAGGAAAACGTATCGTTGGCATAACGGCGTAATTCTAAAACATATAGTTATGCATTTTCTTTCAATTTTTGCATGCAGTTAGGCTGTACCTGAGTAATCTCGATGAAAATTTCAAAAAGTAACAATTGAACCTACTTATGCAAACAGGAACCAATCCACACAAATGCCAAAATGGAGTTAAGGACACAGAAAGCTTTAAAAATGCACCTTTTATCGACCCTGTAAAGATCATAATGATCTGACAATTTTGACGGAACAAGACCATTTCATTACAAGTGTACCAATCCACAAAACATCAGTTGTTCAATATACAAGAACCATGTCCCAAGGTAACCAGACAATCCAAAGAATCTACGAAGTTGTTTGTTATCATAAAGAGCACGTCATGGTCGTCATGGTCGTCATGGTCCCTCGTAGTTTTTTATTATTTTTATGTGAATCATTACAGAACCGTGCGGGTTGGTTCTTGTGTGCATAATTGAAATGGAATAATCCTATATTTTAACACAGACTCACCTACTTGATTCGTTGCTGATATACTTATCTCTACTTATAACATCTACTTTGAATCTGTGCTGGTGTAATAAACTTCTAGATAATATTACATATGTATCTGTCGCAGCCAACCGGGTTAATCAGGCTTTTTGAAATTGGCTGTCTAGCTTTTTCATTGAACGGTACGGTTTAGTCGCTACTTGGTTAGGCAAGTTCTTAAACGATATTGAACCATGACTTGGTTCAATATCGTTTAAGAACTTGCCAACTTTGCCTAGCTACTCAATTAAATGCCGGGATGTCACTTAGGCAGCTGATTACACGGCGCCGTTCAATGAACAGGCTAGGCGGTCATTATACGGCTGATTAAGTCAGTTGGCTGCCACATTTTCAAGTCAGTAAGACTCACATAGTATACTGTAATTAACATTTTTTTAATAAGATGGATAGGTACAGCTTGGCAAAAAAGAGTTTGGAAAAAATGAGGGCGCCACTATCTCACTTAACGCACTATAATATGGGGAATCAGCAAGAGAATATGATCAAATTGTTAAAAATAAATGTGGAACAATAAACGATACTCAAAATCTAACACTTGGCGGCCAAGTAGTGTCGACATCATAGGTTTCCATTTAGTAAAATATTTAGTTCCACTTGTCACCACATCATACTCTTTTTTGCCAAGCTGTACATAACGGTGAGATAACTTTGTCATGCTATGAATTTGACAACATTTTTAAAAACTGAAGCGTAGGTAAGAGAAAAGGTCATGAGATCATGACCGTTAGGTCATGATCTCATTAACCAAGTCCCGACCAAACTGACTACCTATCCTAGTTTCTTTGTATTCTAAAGCATAAACACATAAATATATGATCTTGAGTATTTCTTCAAGCCAAGTATAGAAAAGTTATTCATCATATTTGGGTTTATTTGAATCATCTTGAAAGGAATACTATTTATTGTAGTGAGGTGACAAAGGGTCACGGAGATTCCAGGAAGGTGGGCAGGGGATCTCCGAGTTGGCGTCTCTTGTACTCATCATAAGTACGAGTGAATGAACAATAGCAGTTCTTTGCGTCTGAAGATGAAATACTTCATAAGTTTCCACGTGTTAGCCAATGAAATTAAATACAAAAGAATATGTTCTTGTTCTGCTTCAGATGACAAGAAACCAACGCTAGCTCTCCATCTTGTCGCAGGCGAGCTGAGAAATTATCATTCTTCTTTAGATTCGGTCATTTTCGGTAGGTACTACAATAACACTTTTGTGTTTTCATAAGAAACACGTTATTTTTTTCTTTTAAGTACATGACATTTTGCCAAAGTGATTGTAAATTAAAAATAACCATTGAGTTATTTTTAAATAAGTACTATTATATGTACTGTTTTTTATCAATATTATATTGTTTATTTCACCGGAAAATTGCAAACGCCCCGTAAGATTTTAAAATATCGAATTAAATTGTAAATTATTTTATCAAATAATACAATACGTATTATTATTAATCGCCTTGGCTGATTTATTATAAAGGTGATAGTTTGTATGTTTGTATGTTTGTATGTTTGTATGTTTGTATGTTTGTATGTTTGTATGTTTGTATGTTTGTATGTTTGTATGTTTGTATGTTTGTATGTTTGTGTGTTTGTATGTTTGTGTAACAAATAAGGGAAAAACGGCTGAAGGGATATGGATGAAATTTGGCACACATGTAGTTCATATCCTGGAATAAAAAATAGGCTACTTTTTATCCCGGTACGTGGCATAGATTAATGGGAGACTGAGGAGGAAGTGGAAACTCAGAGCCGCTGCTGCCTTAGTACTTCAGATTCACAAGTACCAGGAGACCAGAAACATGTCATAGTATTTTTGGGCTGGTAAAATTATGTAGGTAGGGTAGGTGTAGGGTAGGTGTAGGGTAGGTGTAGGGTAGGTGTAGGGTAGGTGTAGGGTAGGTGTAGGGTAGGTGTAGGGTAGGTGTAGGGTAGGTGTAGGGTAGGTGTAGGGTAGGTGTAGGGTAGGTGTAGGGTAGGTGTAGGGTAGGTGTAGGGTAGGTGTAGGGTAGGTGTAGGGTAGGTGTAGGGTAGGTGTAGGGTAGGTGTAGGGTAGGTGTAGGGTAGGTGTAGGGTAGGTGTAGGGTAGGTGTAGGGTAGGTGTAGGGTAGGTGTAGGGTAGGTGTAGGGTAGGTGTAGGGTAGGTGTAGGGTAGGTGTAGGGTAGGTGTAGGGTAGGTGTAGGGTAGGTGTAGGGTAGGTGTAGGGTAGGTGTAGGGTAGGTGTAGGGTAGGTGTAGGGTAGGTGTAGGGTAGGTGTAGGGTAGGTGTAGGGTAGGTGTAGGGTAGGTGTAGGGTAGGTGTAGGGTAGGTGTAGGGTAGGTGTAGGGTAGGTGTAGGGTAGGTGTAGGGTAGGTGTAGGGTAGGTGTAGGGTAGGTGTAGGGTAGGTGTAGGGTAGGTGTAGGGTAGGTGTAGGGTAGGTGTAGGGTAGGTGTAGGGTAGGTGTAGGGTAGGTGTAGGGTAGGTGTAGGGTAGGTGTAGGGTAGGTGTAGGGTAGGTGTAGGGTAGGTGTAGGGTAGGTGTAGGGTAGGTGTAGGGTAGGTGTAGGGTAGGTGTAGGGTAGGTGTAGGGTAGGTGTAGGGTAGGTGTAGGGTAGGTGTAGGGTAGGTGTAGGGT
Source organism: Melanchra persicariae (assembly GCA_947386135.1). Classification (NCBI taxonomy): domain Eukaryota; kingdom Metazoa; phylum Arthropoda; class Insecta; order Lepidoptera; family Noctuidae; genus Melanchra; species Melanchra persicariae. Next base: position 319,132 of record OX376646.1, read on the forward strand.
AGGTGTAGGGTAGGTGTAGGGTAGGTGTAGGGTAGGTGTAGGGTAGGTGTAGGGTAGGTGTAGGGTAGGTGTAGGGTAGGTGTAGGGTAGGTGTAGGGTAGGTGTAGGGTAGGTGTAGGGTAGGTGTAGGGTAGGTGTAGGGTAGGTGTAGGGTAGGTGTAGGGTAGGTGTAGGGTAGGTGTAGGGTAGGTGTAGGGTAGGTGTAGGGTAGGTGTAGGGTAGGTGTAGGGTAGGTGTAGGGTAGGTGTAGGGTAGGTGTAGGGTAGGTGTAGGGTAGGTGTAGGGTAGGTGTAGGGTAGGTGTAGGGTAGGTGTAGGGTAGGTGTAGGGTAGGTGTAGGGTAGGTGTAGGGTAGGTGTAGGGTAGGTGTAGGGTAGGTGTAGGGTAGGTGTAGGGTAGGTGTAGGGTAGGTGTAGGGTAGGTGTAGGGTAGGTGTAGGGTAGGTGTAGGGCAGGTGTAGGGTAGGTGTAGGGCAGGTGTAGGGTAGGTGTAGGGTAGGTGTAGGGTAGGTGTAGGGTAGGTGTAGGGTAGGTGTAGGGTAGGTGTAGGGTAGGCGTAGGGTAGGTGTAAGGTGGGCGTAGGGTAGGTGTAGGGTAGGTGTAGAGTAGGTGAAGGGTAGGTGGAGGGTCGGTGGAAGATAGGTTAGCCAGATGACGGGAGCGAAGCCGCGGGAAGCAGCTAGTTCATAATATATCGAGTAATTGTAATCTAATTAAGATTTATTACAATCTTACGGAGTCTGAATTTTCCGGTGACATATAACAAACACATGACATGTAACAAAACTTTTCATAGCTCATTAACTGTGTGCACAATAAAATATATATTAGACGTTCTCAAAACCATCATTCTGTAGGTTGGTTCTACTTGCATAGGTACATACCTAAGTCCAGTTTAAAAAGTAATCGTGTAATCGTTAGCTGGCACATAATCATGGTTCGTCACTTCATGTATCATAGTTTAAGCACATTCTTTTTTTTTATTATTATTGGTAGGCACGCGCTTGACCACTACCTCACCTGATGGTAGGCGACGACGTGCTCACGGTGGAGCGCTTGACCACTACCTCACCTGATGGTAGGCGACGACGTGCTCACGGTGGAGCGCTTGCCTAGAAGTAACCTACTAGTATTCACTCTTCACTTAAAGTAATTTGTTTCAATTATGTACAACTGGAATTAAAAATGGAGAAATAAAAAGTAATTTGAAAATTAAACCAACTGCTAAACTTAATTACACAAATTAAATAAATACTTAAAATAGATTTTTGAAACTGTTTTTTTTTAATCAATAACTGAAAAGGGTGAAATAAAAGTTTTATCTTTTAAAAAATCGAAAGTAACTATGTTTTTAAGATCGGTGCCAGATTCCTTTTAGTTTCATACCTACTGTGTAAATATATTTAGTTACTCATGTAAATTTTCATTACTACATATGGCTGGCACAGACCTCAAAAAAATAGTTGGCATATTTACTTTAGATTTTTATAAGTTAAAACTTGTACGTCTCCCTTTTTAGTCCGGTTAAGCAGTTGCAGCCCTTGCGTGTGTTAACTTGCTAGATAGTGGTCACATCGAAAACAAATTAGTAATTATTTCAATAAATGACAGTTTTGAACTCGGTTTAATTTTTGGTTATCATAATCAATTTCAATACAGAAGTGAGGCAGCAAAACAGTATTATCAAGTACACGTCTCACAAACGTACAGTGTATGTGAAGTAGCCGCGATCAGCAACACGGTGCAGTGCTCGTGGCTCGCGGCCCGCGCATTGTGCCCGCGCAGATATTGTTCCTCAATGTAAATGTAAATACCGCCGCCGTCGCCTCGCCTGCGGGCCCCGACTCCCGACACAACGAGCCCAGTTTAAACACGCTCACAGTCTGTTTGTGTTTATTACACAGAGTGGTTTATGAATGTTTACCTACTGACTTGATAAAAATCAATCTCGTCTCGTTTTTGATGCGAAATCACGAGCCGAAAGTCAAAGTGAGCTTTCCATCGTTTCATAAACTATGAGACTATTACCAGCGATACAGAAAGATTGAAGTTGTCGAAGTTGTCAGGGACGAGCACGCTTGTCACTTGTCACACTTGTCACCGAGGTGGACGTGAGTCGCGCGCGGCTGGGGCGGCTTGCGGCTTGCGGCCGGGACGTGAATCGGATAAACCCTCGGCTGTCATTTTGTTCTGTCTCCGTGTACTTCACTACATATAAAAACCCTTGTAAGCAGTTTTTCGTAAATGTTACCTGCTCTGACAGAGGGACGGGATTTAGGCGTAAGCTGCGACAGACGTCACCGAGCGGATTATACCGTATACGTGTGCGCCGTGTGCAGGACACTGTGACGGCGGTGCTCAGAAGCACGTCGTGGATATAGCCGGTACCTACAGTGACCACATGCTGACGCCACTTCCAATTAATGTTGAAGCTTTTATGATCATCGTCATGACACTTTAAAAACGATCAGTAAGTACTGAGCGCGTATGAGAGCGGCAGTTTGTGCGCTAGTGTCGATGTCGCACCACTCTCTGTACCTACCTACCACTTCTAAAATATACATTTATATTAAAAACTAGCTGTCCCCCGCGGCTTCGCTCCCGTCAACTGGCTACCTACCTACCTACCCTACACCTACCCTACACCTACCCTACACCTACCCTACACCTACCCTACACCTACCCTACACCTACCCTACACCTACCCTACACCTACCCTACACCTACCCTACACCTACCCTACACCTACCCTACACCTACCCTACAACTACCCTACACCTACCCTACACCTACCCTACACCTACCCTACACCTACCCTACACCTACCCTACACCTACCCTACACCTACTACCTTTTAAACCTTCCCTAGACCTCCACGAACATTTCAAGACCAAGATAAGATTAATCCGTTCAGCCGTTCTCGAGTTTTAGCGAGACTAACGAACAGCAATTCATTTTTATCTACACTAATAATATATATATAATAATATTATAAAGAGGAAAGATTTGTTTGTTTGTTTGTTTGTTTGAAATGAATAGGCTCCGAAACTACTGGACCGATTTGAAAAATTCTTTCACCAGTAGAATCCTACATTATCAGAGATGGACATAGGCTATAGAATATTTTCAAAAAAGTTAGGGATCCGTATGAAAACTTCGATAATGTGACCCAAGGTGTGAGAAAAAATCCTTATATCGCGTACGCTGCGGAATCTATTGACAATAGAGCAAAGTGATGTACTACAGTTTTATAGAGGTCATCAATATCTACAAAAAAGTCCGCAATACCATATGTCTAACTATTATGGATACGTCACCATGACCGCTTTTTGTTAATATTAGTCAAGCAAATCCCATGGTGAAATAAAAAATGGTGATTATAGTACCATGATATTAATCCTTATCCATTTAAATGGTTTGATAAATAAGGTTGATTATGTCCGTGTAAATTACACTTTAAATCATTCAAATCGGACCTTTCGTTCAAAAGTTACGACGGTAATAAACATGCTCGGAGTAAGAAAAATGTCGCGGCTTGAGCGAACTGGGGAGAATCGTATCAATGCTTGGTCCGATGAAGTTGAAACACCACGGCATTTAAATGTTTTCGATAAAACAATAAGAATATCAAATGTTTGGATTTTTCGAAAATCAACTAGGTACATACATAATAAGGGGTGAAGCAGGGGTGAATAAGTTTTTAGGGGAGGAAATTATAGCTTGCTTCAATTTACGTCAGAATTCTATGAATAAACTAAAAGTGGGATAATTGAAACAGATCATGTACCTAACAATTTTTGCATAATGAACCCCTGACGGGCTGAACGGGGTGAACAGTTGCGCTGAACCAATAATGAGAATCGTTGTGCTTAATTTTCCAAAACTAACCTTTATAAGGGGATATGTAGGGGGCGTTGCAGTTTGTGGAGTACCTACTATCCCCACGCGGACGAAGTCGCGGGCGAAGTGCTAGTAATGTACATATAGATAAATCCTTTGCTCCGTTACACATACTGCTTTTGCTAATCACCACAAAAGAATAATTACCTATATTTCAGTTAGTGTTAAAGCACACATTTGTAGCGCACGAGTCCGTACGACACGGTCGAGACGGCATGTGGCACCGCTTTCAGAGTAGCTCGCAGTCCGCGGAGGAAGTCGCCGCCAAATGAAAAAAGTTGTCGTAGCGATATCGGTACAATGTACAAGTTTCTATTAAATGCGCTTCGTTCGTCTTCCGAAGTGTTTCCATTTTGGTCGCGTAGGTACTTGCAAACAAATTGCTTATTATAAACTTTAAATTGTTTGGTATTGCGGCGTGCGTGTGTGCACTCGCGCCAAAACCCACGCACGCGACACACGTACACACGCGCCGGCCGCCTCGCATTCGACCACGTCACTGCGTGTTCACGTTGCCCTACATGAATCTGCATCAGTACAAGAACACGTCATTGTAAATGCAGACACTAGACGCTCATTTGCTAGCTCGTTCTTAATTGATCTTTTGTAGCGTTTTTTCATTAGTGTGAAAGGGAATATTTTTCATTGGCGTAGCAGACGTCTGAAACAAAGAGCCACGAGGCGCGGCGGCCTCTGATGTGTGCGGCACGAGGAGCATGGTAATGGCAGGCCGGAGTAATTAGCGAGGGGGACGGCGCTCGCTCAGCATCCGCTAGCTGTGACCTGGCGCTGACTGGCCGAGCGCTCATCGCGCACTCACCCTCGGAACTATCGGGTACTCAAGCGGGCTGGCAGTACCTCAGCCAGCCAATCTGGATCTCCAAAGACATAGAATTCAAACATCTTTGTTGCGCACAAATATTATTCTGCATTTACAAGAATCAACTTCTGTTCATATAAACCATACGTATATAATATAATATAATTATACATGTCGCGTCATGGGTGTCCGAGACGCGAAGCTCCGGGACTTCTTCACAATCCAATATAGTTTTGGATGTGGACACTGTTGCAGGTACTCGAACGAACGATAATTTAAATTAAAATAACTTTATTCAGACCAACAGTTTAGACAGGAAACAGACAACGTGCGTGGTTGGGCATTCAGCCGAGACTGCCTGAGCGCTAGAGCGACCACCTCTAGCCCCACCCGTACTCGCTGTCCCCTCTACCGACGATCGTGTCCAAGCGGTAGGCGCGCTTGCGTTTCCGATCACGTGATTATAAGGTTTCGAAACAATTTGTTAGATGGCGCTGTCCGTAGTCCCACAGTAGCGCCATCATTCTACGACACGGCCATCACTGACTAGCACCCGTCCTCGGGTGTAGTACCTGTGGACAAAATATGCTCAGATAGTAGCTCTCTCTCTAGCTCGGCCATGTCCTGCCCAAAATAGAAAGGCTGATTCACTAGGTACCACAATCATCTGTCCTAACTCACATACTGTGTGAGGGTTTCGTGCACAATGCTCCCCGCACAACTTTACTCAATGGAAAAATGTCCGATCTGACAAATTTAATTTCATAAGAAATTGCAGTCAGCTCATGGAACTCCCACTACACCCTGTGCACCAACACAGACCAGAATCGCACCAACGATTCCAACTATGTAGCTACAATATGTGCTACAACACATTAAGCACTGCATGCACCAGCACAAACAGAAATCGCACCAAGGATTCCTACTAAGCCCATCGCTTCACGAGAAGGGGCAAATTAACACAGCAAAAATAACTGGTACAGCAATAAAAAAAATTGGTTGATTGAAAACCAGACGTTACGATTTGCTTTACTAAGATTTGAACCCAACTCAACAGCATCTTGACAACTATAATAGTAGACAGGTGCGTCAAACACCAGTTTTATCATATCATTAATTTTATTATATTCTATGAAAATCGTTGTCGGAGACATGCCGCCACTTCTTGTTCCTACGAGGTGGAGCGGGTGGCGAGGGACGTGCGGGTGGCGGCGCGCGCGGGCGGGGTGGCGCGCCGCGCTCAATGCGCGCGCGCGCCGCCGCCTCGCGAAGCGGCTCGTGCGCGTCGTCGTCGTCGGCGCGCGGCGGGCCCATGCGCAGCGGGTCCAGCATGCGTTCGCGATGCTCGAACTTATTTTCTCTTTTGTATTGCCACCCTTGAACCATGCCCACTTTAGTTTCAATTTCCATCGCCATCCGTTGTATCTGTACCAGGGTTTTGATGGTCTGCACAAAGTATTAACAAAAGTACAGAAAAGAACAAAACGAGGCATTGTAAGTACTCATCCGTGGGGTGTTACCTCGTGGAAGTTTCCATGGCCGTAGGCGACGTCTTTGTGCGCGAGCTGGTAGAGGCGCACCATGAGCTTAAAGAAGTTGCGCATCTCGTAGACGATGTCACCCAGCTGATACTGCAGCGACTTGTAGTACTGGTCGCGGAAGCTCTGCACCGCCTTGATCTTGGCCTCCACGTCCATCACCAGCTCGCGAGTTAGGTATATCAGCTTGCCGGCCATGCGCCGCTCCGTTCCGTACTTGTAGTACGAGTCGCAAGGACTCCACAGCACTGCGAACAGTAAGCGTCAGTCTTACAGCACGACACTTGTCCTTCTTTAAAACAATAATTTAGCTATTTACTTGTCAGTGCCGCAGTAGCTGCGGCTCAGTCTGGGAAACACTAGTAACTGTACGTACTGTATTACACGTTAACGTAGGAAATGAAATTAGAGTGGCACTTTACTCACATTGTTGTAAGTAACATTATTACACGTAATCCACATTACTTGTAGGACATGGAACTCAAAAAGCAATTTTTAAACAAACAAAATGAGGAACTCACTGGTAGCGTAGATAAGGATTGCTAAGAACAGCGGCGCCGACCTCATCGTGCCGCGTGCGATGTGTGTGTGAGAACAGTCCGCACAGGGACACAGTACAGCACCTGCTTGTTAATGATTGTGCAACGAATACTTATCACATAACTACTGTTTTACACTCATATCTTGTAATTGCTTTTTTGTAATAAACAGATTGTATTGAGCTCGTGCAGCTCTTCATTACGGTACGTTCGGTAGGCGCACTAAACTCGGCTAATGAGCGCAGTGCTGCGCCTGCGCTGCTGCGATAGCATTGTTCAGGTGTGACGTGTGTGTGGTCGCTACTCGTCGCCGCGCCGCCCACTGCACCCGCCACGCGCCATGCCACCGTCCGCGTCGGCGACGAGGCGACGACTTTCATCATCATTATCATTATTGCCGGCTTCAGATCCTAGGCGTGGTCGCCTGTATTCCCTAAGATTAGTAAAAACATTGCCAGTCATGGCTAATGTTCGTGTAGGCAATATGGATTCACACTAAGTTCATAAATTCAGACTTCTCAGCTCGCGTCGTCGGACACTGGAACTGTTGGGTCATTTGTAAATGTAGGTATAGATAGAAACACATTCAAATAAGAAGTATGGTTAAACAGTCAACGACTAGTACCCCCCCCCCCCACACGCACTAAACGTAAGGGAACGCTTTCATTGTGCGTACAACCACGCTAACGAGTGGAATTTCCTGCTGGGGTCTGTGTTTCCTGATAGCTACAGCCTGGGGGTCTTTAAGTCAAGAGTGAACAGGTTACTTCTAGGCAAGCGGGCTCATTCGTCGACCGCTTCGTTGCTTTCGATCATTCCGCAAGTGAGACTGTAGTCAAGCGCGAGCCTAGTATTTCAGCGACACGCAGTCTGGCATCACGGCTCACACTTCACTGTTCCCTCTCTGGTTCGCCGCGCGCGACACAAAGTGTTCATATATCGCATGTGAACCCGGCCGACGCGCCACTGCTTGCATTTGCATATTATATCAGGTTAACGATTTGTTAGCTATCAGTGACCGCAATTCATTTCGGGGCTAAATTATAGCAGCCGCACGGACCAATCTTCAAGGTTAAGCAACGCTTGTCGAGGTTGGTCTGTGGATGGGTGACCATATTAACATACCGAGACTCCTCCGTGCCTCGGAAAGCACGTTAAGCCGTTGTCCCGGCTGTCATTTGTAGATCTTTGGCAGTCGTTACGGATTGTCAGAAGCCAGAAAATCTGACACCAGTCTTGCCAAGAAGTACCGTGTTACCCAGTTAATTGGTTGTGGAGGTCTGGTAGGCAGCCGCTCCACGTAAAATACTGGTATTCAGCTGAATCCGGTTTGACTGAGAGCCGACCCCAATATAGTTGGGAAAAGGCTAGGCAGATGATGAGTGAGCGCAATTCATTTACCTAGTACGACATAATATATACAATTAAAAAGAGTCCATGTCTCAATCAATAAAAATGATCAACATTATTTAAAAAGAAAGTCAAACCTATTCTCCTCGTATAGCGCACAGGGACACGCGTATGATGCGCGTATGATGCGCGTATGATGCGCGTATGATGCGCGTATGATGCGCCGTCCGGGACGAGCTCGAGCAGGCTGCAGATTCATTAAGTACTAACCTTTTGTAGTTTAATACTCCCGCCCCGGCAGACACATATTAATTACAAAATTGTCAAAAAGAAACAGAAATTAATAAAATATTTCGTCCACTTTGTTTTCATTACGCGCTCGGCGACGGACGGCGCGGTGTAGAGTTGTCTAATCAGAAGGCTTTGTACTTTGTTTGTACGCTTCTTCCCAAAGAACATAATGAGTTTTTTTTTACTTTTTTAAGATGTTGTTTTTTGTGGAAATTAAAAAACTCGTAAATTACGGATAATATCCTCAATTGCTCGGCGTCGCTAGCGTGCCGCCGCAAATAAATGTAACATGGTGCTCGTAATAATTATAAGTTGTATACGTAAACCTTTAACCATTCTTATGCAACTCCATATTACGTCCACGCTCGTTTTGCTATTTTTTATTTCTAGTTAGTAACCGTCGCCGGACATCCGTCAGCGCATGGTCAGCGCAGGCTCGGCGCACACGCCGCGGCGACGCGGGAACACGATCGAGCGCCAGTACCGGCCAGTACCGGAGCCGGGCCTGCCGGAGAACCGAGTGCTTCACATCCTAAATGAATTATAGTTTCGCTTCATTTGACAGCCGACAACGTTAAGCCCGTTCCAAGTGGGCGCCCCGAGGTTCGCAATCTGGCCGAGTAGGATGGAGTGACGTGCGGAGGGACATACCTCGGCTACCGCACAAGTGGCTAAATCCCTAGTTCACGTCACAGTAGCTATAAATCATGCAAGGCCGCGCCCGCTGCCAGCGAGCCGGGCAGGCCTGGCCCTGTATGTACCCCGGGTAATATTGTAAATACCGCAAGTTCATGTCTAATAATTTTTTTTTTTTTTCATTAAAATAAGTATCACGAGATTGTAAACTATCGAAAAATAGTGATCAGACCTTAAAAGTCGTACTTAAGAATCGATGATTCATAATGAGAACTTTTTGGTTAAAACGCAGTAGGCAATGGTTCGCGAAGTTTTTTTTATGAGCCTTGCTTGGTTTCCAATGGAGGCTGCCCGGCGACCAGTGGGGGCTGCCCAGACTGACCGCACCAAACATACATACATGCATGAACCCTGAAAACATAACACTAATTGTTTTGGGTAGTACACACTCAGCGCAGGCGGGCGCGCATCGCGCATCAATCATACTCACGCAGTCGCGCGCACTGACGATGACGTCGGGAGTCGGTCGAGCGACCACTTGCGGAGTCGCGGGCTCGCAGCGCTCCATCCATAACTGTCGCCGATTCGCAACTCATTTGACGCTAGCAATAATAGACACCGACTTATTTATGAGCCCGCACAGAACCTTCGTGACATGCACATTTCTTATTCTCTGAAAAAAACGGCCGAATAATACCCTGTTGGAACTTTAATAATACCCTGTTGGAACTTTCCCAATTTTTTTAGAGAAAAGGCTGTCGTTTCATCTTCGATCATTGACAGATAACAATGTTGGTATCGGGATTGCGAGTCACCCTGCATAACAAGCCAACATTACCGATGAGCTACAGCTTGGCAAAAAAGAGTATGATGTGGTGACAAGTGGAACTAAATATTTTTCATCCCACCATCTCGGAAAGAGTATTTTTAATCTTCAATATCTGAGTGGAAAAACCGTTTTTATTGTCTAGAGGATAAAGTAAATTGAATTTAGAACATCGTGTGCACTAAGTTTGTGAATTAAAAAAAACATTAAACTTATTTACTGCTACCTCTATGGTGCCGAATATATCATACAACTTTTTTTTAATTTGTTAAAAACTCAGACTCGGAACCTTCTTGGTGTTCTTTTTTCAATTTGCTTTGTACGCGGTTCTGTACGCGGCATTTTTTCACGTCATTGTTAAACCTTAAATTAAAAACAAGAAACTTGAAAACAAGTGAAAAAACTAAAATGAGTGATTCTAGCGACGAGGAAGTTTGTTTGACGCCAACAGAATAATAATTGACTGAAACTGTTAATAATGCGCAAATGAGCTTTCTCCCTCAACAATCACGCGAGAAGTATTTAAAACAGTACGATATGTTCAACACGTGGCGACTAGCAAAAGGAGCCAAAACTTTCTCAGAAAACGTTTTGCTGGCATATTTTATAGAATTATCCGAGAACAAGAAAGCAAGCACTCTATGGAGTACGTTTTCGATGCTAAAAGCAACAATAAAGATGAAAAAAGACATACATATCGATACCTATCCTAAATTAGTGGCATTTTTAAAAAGAGCCTCATCTGGTCATCAACCAAAAAAATCGAAGGTTTTCACAGTATCTGATATTGAAAAGTTTCTTAACGAAGCACCCGATTCCGTATATTTGGCGGCAAAAGTAGGTCAGTTGTACATTCAGTATCTACTTAAGTATATTAATCTCAATTAAATAGTATACTTAGTAGATGTTGATAGGCATAATTATGCGTTCATATCAATTTTTTTTCATTTATCTACTACAATACTCTTTACGTTACAGGTTGTTCTTATTATTAGAATAAACGGAGCATGTCGAACTAATGAACTAACACAACTTTATGTCAAAAACATTGAGAAACATTCAGATGACTTACTTTTAATTAATTTACCTAATCCAAAGACAAAAAGAAACCATAACTTCGTCATTCGCAAGGAATACGTAACGATTGTTGAGAAATATCAAGCCTTACGCCCGCCTAACACTCCAATCAATCGATTTTTTCTACAGTATCGCAATGGAAAGTGTGTTAGACAGCCTATGGGTACTAATAAAATTGGCAGTATCCCACGAGAAATAGCAATAGTACCAGGAGACCAGAAACATGTCATAGTATTTTTGGGCTGGTATAATTATGTAGGTAGAGTAGGTGTAGGGTAGGTGTAGGTTAGGTGTAGGGTAGGTGTAAGGTAGGTGTAGGGTAGGTGTAGGGTAGTTGTAGGGTAGGTGTAGGGTAGGTGTAGGGTAGGTGTAAGGTAGGTGTAGGGTAGGTGTAAAGTAGGTGTAGGGTAGGTATAGGGTAGGTGTAGGGTGGGTGTTTCCTGAGTAAAACATTTACAATGTAAATCAGGAAACCTTGCTATTTCCGATATTCACGCGGGCGAAGCCGCAGCTGGTAGAAGCTAGTTTAGATATAATTATTTCGTAAATAATTATTGTACAGTATTCTGTTAAAAAAGTTGTGAAAAGAGGTATTCTAGCTGATTGCACGCACAAAGCATCGCCATTTTTTTGATGCAGGCTCGATTCTGGGTTACCAAATAACTGCTAATGCGATTTCATAATAGAAATCGGTTTCTAGTACATGAGTAGGGTGAGGGGTCGTTAGACCTTACTGCCATTCACGATAAAAATGTTTATTTTTTTGAGAACATTTACTGATAATTGGGATAGATTTTATGATTTTTATCTGTTTAGATTAGGTATACAAACTAAAACATTTTTTCAACTTGCTGCAACCTTATTATAGGTTTTTTTTAGTTTCTAAAAGGTACAAAATAATAAAACCGGAATTCATTTCTAATTAAGTATAAGTAGTTAATGTCATCGCCAGGCCAGAGTGCCCTACAAACAGCAACCCGCTGTCCTGGATATAGTACTCCATGCTACCGCGGCGAAATATAACTCTAGAATGACATAAACAACTGGTGTTTGCCAAGTTTTGTGTTTCCAAACAACGCTGTGTGTTTAAACGAATGAACCTATGATGTTGGCTGAGGAGCTTCGATCACAACCGGGCATTACTTACAAAGTTGTCAATCATTTATGTTCGTCTTCAATTCAGTACGAAGCTCCACAGCAGCGAGCTGTCAGCTGGTGCGTTACCTACTACTTTCATGACCGATGACAAATTGTAGTAATTCCAGGCGCCGCGGGTACACGTATGTGATGTACCTACTCGTGGTCCCACGAGTAGGTACATCACATACGTGACTGTCATTTGATTTATATTTAGTGTCGCACACCGCTATGCGCTAGCTCGCGCTCGCCGCAGCATCCGCTCCGTCGCATTCATTACATTGATAGCGATCAATACAAAAATATAACGTTATTTTACCAAAAGCCGAACGGATGTGAATCCTTAAACTCCAACAGACAGTTAATATGCAAATTTGAGTCATTATCCAACACTCTCGTCAACCGGCCAACTTCAACAACCGAGATAAATCAAGTTGTTGAGTTCCAAGCGCGAGCCGGCCGCGAAACTCGCACGATGTGTCCACTGTGATCACTGATCACGATCAGTCGACAGTCATCAGTGTGAGCTCCAAGGAGAACCGGAGCAGACGGCGCGGTGCTCGCGACTCGCGTCGAGCCTTGCGGGGCTGCACAGCGCAACAATCCGATTCCAATCAGTCGATTGTGATGGAGAATTAATTTAGTAAACATATTGGCACACGTCCAATTACAAGCTGAACCAATTAACTGCGGAGCTCTGTCAAACAAACACATAATGCACTTATATAACAGCGCCATTATATAGCGCGTGTGATCGAGCGAGCTCCGTAACGTGATCAACGCACTACTTAGACTGATTACAAAGCTGCGCTAATTAAATAAAACCACAGCGGAACACAACGGAACACAACGGCGGCGCGGCGGCGGCGGCGTTCCCTAATGTGGCGGAATGTATTGATGCTCGGCGTCAAAGGGTTAGCGAGTGTTTACCGAACTGATGTGTTGTGTCGAGGTGTCGCCGCCGGGGGAGGGGGGGGGGTGTCGAGACACGAGGCTTACTGCTCCTCCATAAACGTGGGCCTCCATAAATGTCTAGGAATACGCCAATATTTTACGGATTATCATCCCTATATAAATCAATTGAACCCGCTCAACGGACACTATGAAATTATACCTTATACCTCGGGCTGATTTATCCAACGTCAAAAATCTTTTAACCGTGGATTAAATTGGTCAAACACGACACAAGTAGGGACGATACACTGAACGAGTGAACGAGTGTGGAGTCGACGACAGAGCAAATAACCTGGCAAGCGGTGCGTTCTCACTATGAGTAGTGTGCGCTCCTGCGGTAGTCGTCACCTCAGCAAACGATATCAGCCGTGTGCGGCCAGCCTTCATAATTGTTAATTCAGCCGAATGAATCCGAGATCGTCTTTGAACAGCGGGCGAGAGGAGGGCTGAATATCCCGGCAACGAATTCAATTAAATATCAAACCGTGAGTCAACTTCCACGGCAACAGGGCAACAGGCCCGAATCCATCAGATTATTTCTATTTAAAAATAATAACTGTATTTTGTAATTTGTTATCCGCTTGTAGGTAACAAGACAGTCATCTGTGACCAATTAAAACGTTTTTTCTTAATCTTATTTACAAGTCAAAATCCACCATTTCATGTCAGAATCCACCGATTATGTCATGAAATACTGTTTTACAAACTGTTTGATTTCTGGCTGTCTAGTTGAATGCTGCCGTTAACCTCACCTCTGTAGATAGTCAGCTCCCGAGCGCAGTCGTTTAGTTTGAGCGATGAGCCGTCAGGAGTACGAGACGAGAGCTTAGCTTGAGCCAATAACTCAATACAATGAGCTGCGAGCGAGTCCGACGACAAAGTGGCGAAGTGAAGCGATTTATTTGTGCCTCGAGCTGTCACTGAAGACACAGTCGAGGAACGATAACAGCTGTGACCAACTGCCTCGGTAGTACGTGCGGCCAACAGGATCACATACTGTGACCAACTGCCTCGGTAGTACGTGCGGCCAACAGGATCACATACTGTGACCAACTGCCTCGGTAGTACGTGCGGCCAACAGGATCACATACTGTGACCAACTGCCTCGGTAGTACGTGCGGCCAACAGGATCACATACTGTGACCAACTGCCTCGGTAGTACGTGCGGCCAACAGGATCACATACTGTGACCAACTGCCTCGGTAGTACGTGCGGCCAACAGGATCACATACTGTGACCAACTGCCTCGGTAGTACGTGCGGCCAACAGGATCACATACTGTGACCCACTGCCTCGGTAGTACGTGCGGCCAACAGGATCACATACTGTGACCCACTGCCTCGGTAGTACGTGCGGCCAACAGGATCACATACTGTGACCAACTGCCTCGGTAGTACGTGCGGCCAACAGGATCACATACTGTGACCCACTGCCTCGGTAGTACGTGCGGCCAACAGGATCACATACTGTGACCCACTGCCTCGGTAGTACGTGCGGCCAACAGGATCACATACTGTGACCAACTGCCTCGGTAGTACGTGCGGCCAACAGGATCACATACTGTGACCAACTGCCTCGGTAGTACGTGCGGCCAACAGGATCACATACTGTGACCAACTGCCTCGGTAGTACGTGCGGCCAACAGGATCACATACTGTGACCCACTGCCTCGGTAGTACGTGCGGCCAACAGGATCACATACTGTGACCAACTGCCTCGGTAGTACGTGCGGCCAACAGGATCACATACTGTGACCAACTGCCTCGGTAGTACGTGCGGCCAACAGGATCACATACTGTGACCCACTGCCTCGGTAGTACGTGTGGTCAACAGGATCACATACTGTGACCCACTGCCTCGGTAGTACGTGTGGTCAACAGGATCACATACTCGCGCCACCGATGCATTGACGCGAGGACTTTTGCTTCCAGGTCCCAGGGCGGAGATCCGGCCAGTGTGCAAGCCGCCTCGTAGGAGATCGTGCGATAACCCCTGATGACTCTGACGGCCATCACCCTCTGCGGTTTCCGCAGAACAGAGATGGTGCTGGCCGTCAGGTCAGCCGCCCAGATCGGGGCCCCATACAGGGCCATCGATCGCACGATCCCCACGTACAACCGCCTGCAGGCGGTGCTCGGGTCCCCTAGATTGGGAAGCAGCGTTGACAGCGCCCCAGCCGCGCCCAGCAACTTGGGCACCAGCCGTCGGAAGTGGGGTCCGAAATCCCACCGGCTGTCGAGCACCAATCCCAGGTACTTCATGGTGGACTCGACAGCGATACGGGCCCCACCGACCACGATGTGTGATCCCGGCGGCGGCGCCCGCCGGAGTGTGTCGCCCTAACAAACCCGCAACAGCCGTAAAGCGTCTAGAGGTACACAACTACGCAATTAGATTCAAATCTGACAGCCTGGCTGTGCTCAAAGCCCGAGAGAACAAACAAACCAACAGTAAACTAACTTTTGAGTGTCATATCGCCCTGGAGAGTATATCCCAGGATCACCCTCCAGTGGATCAAGGGACACAGTGGATACCTGGGCAATGATGCCGCAGACGAACTTGCGAAGAGAGGTTCCGAGATGGTAGTTCTAGGCCCTTACCCCCCCACCAACCGTGTCTCCACGTTGCCGTCGTGGTGGGGCTTGCGTGTCTCAATGATCTTGGGGGCTTTGCCGGTAGAGCCACTCATGCCGGAAGGTCCCAAGTGAGAGACCAGACCAAGAGAGACACAAGAGGGGCACACCGTTCGGAGACTTGAGCAGTGTTCGGGTCCTCGGACGGTGTGCGTCTCATTGGCTTGCTCGCTGCTCTCTGGTACGCGTCTGATCATCAGACGTGACTGTGAGGGCAGCGAGCAAGCAGTGAGAGAGAGGGAGAGAGGAGGGGAGATAGGGACCGCACCCTTTAAAAGGACAACAATGGACAGTTCTGCTAAACAGATACTACCCCAGGGCGGTACGGACTGCACAGCGGTCCGAGAATCCGCCACGCCTCGTGCGTCAAGCCCCTCGTATTCTGGGGGGGGCAACAGGGCTGTCCACCAACCGTTTGCCGTTGGCAACAAGGGCCGAGGAGGCCCCCGATCTATACTATCCGAGGAGGACCTGATCGGTTTTAGTTTTGACTCGCCCGACAGAGTGTCGGTCGGGCGGAGCACGGGCGAAGGTGCGCTGTATTGGGAGGAGGGCTCGCTTGAGCGTCGCGCGGGTGTAGAGTCGGAGTCTGAGTTGGACTCCGACGACCTAGCGACCGTTAGCTCGGCGAGCTCTGTACCCGAGGGAGCGGGGGCTGCTTCGGAGGACTCCAGGTCCTTCCGCAAGCGGCCCAGACCAGAGCAAGACCAGGGGTCGTCCTGCAGCGACGAGGTTGCCTCGGCTCGCAAGATCCCCACCAGTAGGCGGGGTAAGGGCCGAGAGGGAGGCAAGAGCAGAGCTCCTGCCCCCAAGGAGACTGGCCGGCGAGCCGGGGAGCTCGCCGATGCTGGAAGACCCCCCGGAGAGGGCGGTAGCAGGGCTCCTGGTTCGGAGTCCTCCGGCGGTGAGCCGGATGACTCCGGACAGGAGCTTCGGAGGGCCGGGTTTGCGGAGGCGGTGGAGGCCGCGCTTCGCGATGTGGCCCTGAAGAGGAAACTCTCCTCTAAAAACAGGGCCATAAGAGAAGCGCTGACCTCCATCCTGGCGGCAGCGGAGGCTAATCGAGGTGGGCCTCCGGTGGACGAGATGTCCAACCTGCGGGCGGAGGTCGCCCGCTTGGCTGCCGCCACGGAGCGCCTCCAGAGGGAGAATACGGGGCTCCGAGCAGACCTGGCCAGGCTACAGGGAGCCGGCCCACAGGGGGCGCCTAAAGGGGGGCGCAGGGAGAACAGCCACCCCGTGCCGCAGGAGGGCCAGGTGCTGGACCTGGTGCGGCAGGAGATGGCTGCCTTCCAGGCGCGGTTTTCCGTCCTGGAGGGCATCGTCTTGCGCCCCCCGTTAGCGGCGAGTGGGAAGGCTCCAGCCCAAAAAAAGGCGGCGTCGTACGCGGCCGCCGTGGCTGCCACACCGGGGTCGTCCGGCCAGGACAAAGGGTCCGGGCCGGCACCCGCGAAGCCGGTGTCGGGAAAACCGGACCCGGCCCCGGGAAGGAAGAGGAAGGGTGGGGTTGCTGCGCGGACGGCGAAGGCTCCTGCGCCGTCTGAGCAGCGGCTCCCCCCGGCTTCCTCGCCTTCAGCTCCTCCCCCGGCTCAAGCCGAATGGCAAGTTGCCGGGGAGAAGAAGAAGGCGGGAAAGGCAGCCAGGGCGGCAAAGAGGCGGGAAAGAAGGCGGCGGCAGCGAGCGCGAGGCGTCGCGGCTGCGCTCCGCGCCCCGAAGACCGTGGCTGTAGTCTTAACGCTGCAGCCGGACGCGGTGAAGAGGGGCGTGACGTATGCCAATACGCTCACCAAGGCCAAGGAGGCCATCAACCTCGGTGAGCTTGGCATCGTTGGGGGTCTCCGGCTCAGGGTCACCATGACCGGGGCCAGGATGCTCGAGATCCCTGGAGCAGGCAGCGGTCCGGCCGCGGACGCTCTAGCCGAAAGGCTTAGGGCGTCCTTGGGCGCGGATGACGTCCGAGTGTCCAGGCCCACGAAGTGCATAGATATGCGCATCTTGGGCCTGGACGACTCCGTCACGGAGGAGGAGGTGTTGGCCGCCGTCGTCAGGACGGGGGGGTGCTCTGCAGAGGAGGTGAAGGCGGGCACCATCCGTCCTGACAACACGGGCATGCGAACCGTAGTGGTGAGCTGCCCCGTGTCGGCGGCCAAGAAAGTCTCGGAGGGCCGAAGGCTTTTGGTGGGCTGGGTCTCCGCGCAGGTAAAACTGCTGGAGCCCAGACCTCTGAGGTGCTTCCGTTGCCAAGTTGGCAACCACGTGGGAGTACGCTGCACCTCGGAGGTGGACCGCAGTGACCACTGCTTCCGCTGTGGTCAGCCCGGTCACAGGGCCGGCTCGTGCGACGCCGCGCCGCACTGCTTCGCATGTGCGGCAGCTGGCAAGCCGGCCGATCACTGGGCTGGGGGCAAAGCCTGCGGTCCACCCGCCAGGGCCGGGTCGAGGAGAAAACCCTCCTCCACCGCCGCCGCCGCCGCCGTCGCTTCCGCCGCAGCCGCCGCCACCGTCGCCGCCGCTGCCACTGCTCGGGAGGGGGCCGAAATGGAGTGCCAGTAATGGCCCCATTTCGCCTCCTCCAGACGAACGTCAGTCGCTGCGCCTCTCAGGAACTGACGCTCCTGGGCAAGGCGCAGTGACTGGCGCCTGCGGACAGCGAGCAATGGGTAGCTCGCTGTCCGATCAGGTCAGGCCAGAGTCGACGGCGCGTTCACTCCAAACGCGCCGTCAGCAACGAGCAGTCAGCAACGGAGACGGGGCCCGCCAGGGCCAGAGCCTGCCAGGGTTGCGGAATTGTTCGAAAGAGTTACCGCGGCCCTGGGAAGAAAGGCACTAGGAGGACTAAGGGTGGGTTTTAGTCAGTAAAAGTCTGACACTCCCTGCCGCTCCACCCAGAGCGGGAGGGGTCATTTGATGATTTCCCATCCTATAAAAAAAAAAAAAAAAAAAAGGCCCTTACCCACTCCTTTCCCTACCTTTTTCGCAGTTTCGTACATGGATTCGCCAGAGATCAACTGAACACCATAACAACAAATGGTCACGGACCACTGACTGTAGACAGTCAAAAATGGCAATGCCAAGTCTACATCCGCGATTAACAAAACAACTACTCAACCTAAGTAGAAATGATCTCAGAACAATAATAGGGACAATTACGGGCCATTGCCCCCTAAACAAACATCTTTATAACATAGGCGCCACAGACAGCCCACTCTGCAGGGGCTGTTTTGTCGCCGAAGAATCAGCCGCCCACGTCATCCTGGAATGCGAGGCCGTGGCTACACAACGTGAACAAATCCTCGGAACAGTGAAGTCGCTCCGCGAAGCCTGTGAAGCTCCCAGGAAACTTCTGTGCTTCTGGGCGGAGCTAGGCTGGCTAACTTAGCCAGGACATCTACGCACAACGGACCGAATGAGAGTCTAAGTGCGGATACGGGAGTCCCTACTCTACTCTACTCTACCTACTATAAGCGTTCTCATGAAGTCAGTCTATCGTCATCGTTCACTGAGCGCCGCTTCCACAGTCTGCCACATCGCTAGTCGTGCCCTCCTGGCCGCTCCGGAGCTACGGGTTTATTTATTCTATGGTAATAGCGAGCTTAAGGCGTAATTGCCTATTTTATTCAATAGGTAAATAGTCTATTAAAGCTCGGGACTGAGGCTCAGTCCAATAAACTGCGATAAATCTGTCCCCCTATCTCAATCAATTGGACGTAATACTGAGTTGTGGACGTACGGTACGGTACAGACACCCGGCCGTCCCCGGGGAGGTCCCGCGCGACTTGTGAGTAGTTGTGAGGCTGACGCGTGACGGCTATATTTTTCTACATTTCTGTTTAAACGAAAGTAATTTAGGCTAAGCACATATTTGAGTATATTTACTCAAACTTACCAACATGATATTATTTTACCGGAAGGTAGGTACGGCACATATGTTTAAACAATATTTTGTGCGAAACGTTTGCGGGAATCCACATAATAATATTAGGTGCTTATTTATTGTGTACCAATAGTGAGCATTGGACAACAGCCAGCTCAGCTCCGGCGTGTACTGTCAGCGTGCTTGTGTGAGTACTGTGTGGTCCTGCTCATCGTCCGTGAAGCGTCACACTGTTCTTACTCGACGACCGGCACTTGCTAATGGGGCGCGGAGTTACTCTTAGTAACTAATGTTATATCTGCGAATGTCCGTATGTTTGTACGTACAAATGTACATCTGCCTGCTAACAAGCAATGTGGTAGTCGACGAGACAGAGCAACGGATTCACGTGAGTCTGCACAGAGTATAGTTTACGAAAGCCCTCACCGCGGCGCAGCGGCCGCAGCTGCCGCCCGCTTGCTGATTTACGTGTTTAATTATGCAGGGTAATGATGTTTCGTTCAATTGCCGGGCTCTCGGTACCGAAACAATAAAATCCTATTTACGTGCGGTACAGTACAGGGGACCGACACGACAGAATCGCTGAGGCTTTGCGGCCAAATGCGAGAAACTTACAACATTATTTAAAGAAACAGACAAGAGCCTTGGCTGGGGGCCTTAAATTCTTTTGAGGCCACCACAGGTTAGTCCGGTTAAGCAGTTGCTAGCCCTTGCGTGTTAACTTGCTAGTGGTCATACCGAAAAAAAAAAAAAAAAAAAAAAAAAAGCAAGAACAATAAAACAATTGTTTCCCTTCTTGTTTTATGTACTAAAGTTGGAAGCAGCCAATTGTGGCGCCTTTATCTCACCTTTACTTTGGAGGTCGAGCTGTTCTATTTATTTTCCGACAAATTACTATAAAATGACGGCTAGCTAGCTAGGTACCTACATCATGTAAGTAGGGGGAAGCCAGGACAAGTCATTTATAAATAGAACCACATATTTATATTATGAGCTTTACATATTGGTCGACTCTTCTAAGCAAAACGGATATACGTCTAATCTGGGGGCACGATAGGTACTTAACAGAGCATATAAATGACCTAGATACACATTGATAGTACCTAATTAATATGACATATGTTTATTATACACAGACAATCATATCCTATTACTATCTTATTGCAGCAAGTTGTACAGCGCTCAGCACTCACTAACTACCCTACATTACCAATTACCTAAAACTACTCTACAGCTAGGAAGAGGTAAGTCCCAAATTGAACCATAGTGCATCTATGAGGGGGTCAACGGTGGCCGGCCGGGCCGGGCCAGGGCCAGTGCCAGCTCTGTTTACTGCCACAACATGCCACCGCATCATTGTACCACAGCCCATTTAATTCCAGAATATTTTTTCAATTATATGCCACTTCATGCCAGCGGGATGAATAAATAAAGTAGATACCTACTTAACCTTTGACATATGAACTCCAGCTCATATCGAATTCGCCCTCGCTCCGACAGAAATATAAAAGAATGCGGAACAAGGAATAACATCAATAAACCGAAACAGACAGCTGACAGATGTTGTTTGTGGCCGGACCGCCGGCTGCCGAGCCGTGCCGACCTTCCCGGACCGAAATACATACGGCTGCCCATATCTCGTAGTCGTGCGTATGTCGACCTTTATGAAGCGGATCGGCGATCGGCAGCAGTGTCTTCCAGCATGCTTCCGTGAGTAGGTACCGGGTGCCGTGTGGGTGTCGCTCCCTGCTGGCCACACCGCACATGTGGCCACGCTGCCGGTGGCGCCTGGCAGTGAGTGTGAGTGTCCTGACCCTGCATCCTTTGTCCCGTTGGCCGTTCCACAGACATGATTATGAAAAAAAATGCATGAAACGTAGAACGTACAATATTGTTCATTTGAAGGAATCGGCGGCGGCGCCAGCAATCTAATATGATATCTCATTTAAATAGGAATAAATGCATACATTTGCGCTTCACTCAGAGGACGATCGACATCGGCGGCGGCGCGGGCGCCAGCTCTGCAACACGTACCTACGCTACATAAGTACCTACATATTGAGAACAGCTCGCACTATCATTGCGCAGATGAAGTCAAATGATTCAGGCGGGGTATGGAGTACGCGCTCCAAATAAAACGACGCTTTTTTTTTAAGAAAACTGTTCTTAAGAAAGTTTTTCTTACGTTCCTAGGATTGAACTACTTACTGGGTTTGGTATATTATAATACTTAGTTTTATTCTAATCTTAGGAAAGTTATCTAACAGACCACATAACATTGAACACTACGTTTATCGCCTGGTCCTGCTTGTTGTCACGGTGTCAGGACAGTCACAGCAGCTCGTGAATGTTCACAAAACTTTGTTCAATACGCGGTGACCAACAAGTAGCTGCTACCTTTTGATCATCACGTATTGAACAAAGACAACTTCATCAAATAGGCAGAGTTAGAACAATCTCAAAGTAATAAGATCTATCAAGAGCTCCAAGCGGAATAAATAACAACTTCAGCCAGCAAGCAGCCATAAAAATGAAGAGACAATCATAATTTATGCAACTGAAGACCAGCGAGAAGGCCAGAATTCTAGAACTCGCTTTGAATAATATCTAGTGGTGTAATTTTACAAAATATCTCTGCAATTTAATCAGCTTATAGTATGTCCGGCCATTATTTACTAACTTTAACTTGCGAACGGTTCAAGCCAGCGTTAATAATAATTGCAAGAGACGCAACATGCGATATACATTAGTCTTCGTATCTAAGTCCACTTCAATCTTAGCGTGATTCCCAAACGAGCCGGGATTACAGTGCTGTAGTTATCTGGCGTCGTTACGGAGCACCCTCGGGCCAGTCGACTTTCTAAAATGAAGATTATGTGCGTTACTGTTATCACGGCGCTCGCCGGTGGGCTCCGCGACCCGCCGCGCGCCGCCCTCATTGCCTTTGTACCGCTCACAAACCTCATGTATGTCGCAGCCAACTAGCTGAATCCGCCGTTTCATTAAAAGTATAGCCTTTTCATTGAACTGTGCCGTTTAATCAGCGACATAAGTGACACGGTCAAGTAATCAAACGATATTGAACAAAAAATGTCACTTAGGACGCTGAAAAATCGGCACATTTAAATGAAAAGGCTAGGCAACCAATTAAATGGCTGATTAAGCTAATTGGCTGCGACATATCCATAACATAACACAGAAGCAACCTCCGCTAGGAGCCGCAATGCACCGCCCGCTACTCGTACCCTGTAGAGGAGGCTCACAAGTTACAGAATAAGCATCGACAATTAATTGATTTTTTATTTGCTCTTTATTATAACGCGTACAGAATAAACGGAATACTTACCTCTTAAAGGGGTCATTGTACTCATCATTATGAACACTTTCACTATGGGACCAATACTGAAATCGCGAAAAAAAATCGACTGCCCCATACATTTAAGTACGAGCGCATAACGCTGATTGTTTTTGATTCCTTAAGAGGTACCTACCTATTGCGTTAATTCTGTAACACGTAGTATACCTACTTAATCTAAATCAATGGGTAAATAACACACCTTAACTTGTTCGTAATGAAAGAACACTGATAATATACTCAATTCCCACGGAGACACCGACAATAACCTAAGCGAACCGCAAACATATTGTGCTGAATGATCGCTCCTCTCCGGAATGCTTGATAAAAGACCAATCAATCTGGCGGCCGTACACTCCATCCGTTCCGCACCGCTTCTCACCGCTCCGCTCCGCTCTCTCCGAGGCACAGATTACAGCGGCGCGCGCGACAAATTCGTCTAATTTACTTATTTCCGTTCCCTTTGAGGCGCCAAGCATTCGCGGAGGGTCGAATTCCTAGCCTCGCAGCCTCCGCAGCGCGCGCCCGTTCCAGCCTCATTCAATTGTAGTGGCTAATCGCACCGGTGCGACCCCCTTCCCCCCCCCCCCTCCCCCCCGGAGGATCCACGCACCTCCTCTCACTTATCTCTACTCGCGCGATGCTCGGGACGATGTATTACAAAAGGATTTTTCCACCGATTTCCCCACAAACTGGATAAACCCGGATTTGGATCGAACGAAATATACCGTCAGCAAATTCCTCAGCGTCTTTATCCGCCTGAAATAAGACGATTTCATGCTGCTCACTGTTTCACAATTTTAGTCATAATATTTTTTGCCTAAAAACGGCGATAAGGAAAATCTTCTTAAATGTATAGAAGAGGAAACGTGCCGGAAAACGGAAAGTTCATAAACAATACACGACAGGGGAGAGTCGCGTGGCGCCGCACGCGCTGCTCTCGCGCGTCGCCGTCGGTGGTTACTAACATTCAGCCGCGCCCTCTCGCTATTGTTAGTTTCTTACCCTAATACGCAGTTCCGCTATACGTTTAAGGACAACACAGCTCACAGGCTGAAACTAAATAGATGATATTAAGGGTTTGTCTTTTTACTAAAAGGATAAATTTGAAAAATGATGTAATTAAAATTAACTTTATAATTAAGACATGTCATTATTTCAGGAACATTGCCATATGCAATAACCTTGGCAGTCAACTTCGTAGCGACACTCTTCCAAAATAAAAATACTGTAATTTAATACTTTAAGGTTGAAAATAGAACCCATGGCTGAACACTGACCCCTAAAATACAGGTTCAGGCCTAGTTTAGGGGTCAGGATCCGATTTGTGGAAAAACATTCGTGTGCTATTTTAATATAAATGGATTGTAATTGTAACATGTATTTTTAAGTGTCAAATATATTTTTTTTTTTATATGAATAGTTACCGAACTCTGAGGTTGTGCAGAAGTACTGGAGATCCAGCTGGTTCTGTCACGAGTCGGTAAAGCTCTCGGTGCTCACACACAGGCACAGTCTGATGAATAGGATGCGCCCCCTGGTGACATTTGAGGAAATATCCTTTTAAAACTTGTTACGACCTTTTTATTACTGAACCAAGTTGGGGAGCAACTGTCGTTTATAAGACGTTCCTACTGCTATAACTTTATACAAGCTATACGTTTGTACGTTACTATATACATGCGAGTATATACAGTCGACGTGAATGCACACATTATCAACTAGCTTATAATGAACGAACTAAACATAGGAAATACATGTTACGGCTAAAGGTGGGTGTGAACATAAACTTAAGATTAGCCAGGTAACCTTAGGTTTATCCGGCTACAGCTAGTTCTAACCTAACCTCAAAACACTTTTAAATTCCTATTTCTGTGTGGTTTAAAAAAAAATAACCACGAAGGGAATGGCGGGGTCTGTGTTCGCTCGCTTCGCTCGCTCACTAGACCCCGCCATCCCCTTCTAACCTAACCTATCCGAGTCGGGGTGCCCAATGACCGGCTAAACTTAGGTTTATGTTCACACTCACCTTTAGCCGTAACATACACATTACATGATTATCCAGGTTATGATCTATTTGTACACCAAGTGTGTAGGTATCTCATTGAAATGCGTTCAGCCGAGGACTGTTTGATTGAGCAACAAGCACCCTTCGTCACAGTAGCTTGTTGTTATTGTACCACCGCAGGTTCAGCCGGTCAGCAGCCACTCGGCCGGTCGATCGGAAAAGGCACAACTTTTAAACATTATTGAGCACACTTGTTCAAGGCCGGCCGAAATCTCGAATTCGAGTATTACTAGGGTCAGAAAGTGAAAAACCTTGAAGAAAATGTTTTCAATGTTCATGAAACCAATGAGAAACAGTAGAAAGAAATGAAGCCGGATTGAAAACATTCAGAGCGAAAGTATTTCGGCGAGGTCTGAGCTCAGCGCGTGATGCGGCGCACAGCTTCCCTGCGGTGCAGCACGCGGCGGTCTGGTCTCAGTGTGCGTTAACTCGTCACTATTATATTATAATCATAACTTGAAAGAATGTTTGAAAGAGTTCTCATTCATCTGTCGGATGTTAATTATGTCCTGATCAAAAATAATAACATATAATACACGCACGCACACAGGCACGTATTAGGCGTACACATTGTTCGTCGCCGCATACAACCTCCGTGAGCCTGTATAAATATTTGGATCCAGGAAATTACAGTATGAATTTTCAGCGTGTGATCGATTTATAGATCAAAAGAATTCGCTACAAAAGGCTTTATATGACGACACGTGTGCGGTAATGAAACAAGAGCGATGATCCCTCGCGACTACGCAACACCGCGTCACGTCAAATTGCCAATTTGAGGCCACAAGGCTTCGCCCGCCGCGCTCCTCCGCACCGCACCGCACGGCCGGTCCTGCGTCAAAGGTCCACCACGAGCGACGTGTTTTCACTTACAACAGCCTACACTATCTTGTTTCCTCAAAGCTGTGAGCGCTGCCCGGTCGTGTTCCGCGGAGCTGAACATCCGAGCGCCGCCACCTGACGCCACCTGACGCCACCTGACGCCACCTGACGTCACCTGACGCCACACACGTCCCTTCCGTGGCTAGTATGTCAGCCTCGGAGGTGAGTGCACCGCCCGCGTACTGAACAATATCTGATATACGAAAGCTTGCCCACACTTTCTGTCAAATGTTCAAATGTTACAGAAATATGTTCACGATCACGAATCTAAGTTTTATTAGGTACTTGTTAGTTTATTAAAAGCTAAGTTTTATTTTTACCTTTTAGCATGAGAATTCTTTCAAATATCTGTTCTTTCAGTAGTAGCGGAAATCGTTGAGGAAATCTCGCTAATTACTATTATTAAAATACAACCGAATTCAGAACCTCCTGCTTTTTTGAAGTCGGTTAAAAAATTCATCGACATCGGAACTGAACCAAAAGTTCAAAATTTCAACTCTGTAGGATAAAAGGAACTGGTTCTAATTCAGCATAGGTACTTACAAGAGCTATCAATGTTATCAATCATACTTAAAGGGTTGCAATACAAAGGGTTGTCAAATATGGAACTGGTTCTGAAATAAATGTTTATTATTATTATTATTATTATTAAAGTTACAAACATTGCAAGTTAGATAAAAGTTTGCAAAAACTGTGCTAGTTACACACATTGTTTTATTTGTTCTGTAATATTTACACAGACTTCCATCATTTGACTATGTTTATGATTTATCTCTATATGTTTCGACTGATTGTAATAAGCGCCGTTTAGAACTGGGGTTTCCCCAAATCTGGCTAAACTTGACGACAAGCTGTTCAATTTTAACGTTAACGTTGTTGCACATGTAATTTCTATTGCATTTGAAAATAAATTAGTATTTTATTTAGGTAATAATCCGGGTCACGTCGTCACCAAAACGTCGCCATATTTGTGTTGCCCTTACTAACTTGTACTTTATTATTGTGATCCATGTTTCTGTATTTTGGGTTTTGGGCTATTTTGTATGATAACTCAGAATACTAATGGCGACACTACGTCGGCAGATTTAGCTAAAAATAGTAACTAAATTCGTCTTTCTACATAAAGTCAGCAGTAGGTAGGTACTGCAAAAATTATTACTCTGGAATCAATACAAATGTTTGGTAAATTTAATTTTAATTGAGCATCCTGTACCTATGCACATAATCAGTCAAATCGTCGAACAAAGTGAGCAATTCCCCAAATCAGTCATATAGTATCATTAGTACCTACCTAGCTTTGAAATACCCAGGAGTTACAAGAAGACAGGCTGACGCTATTCGTACCGTATTTTTACCATTTTGGTAAGGAACTCGAAAAACGATTACTTTTTGCTCAGTTTAACATTTAAACCCCATTTTTTTAATTAAACGACCGGGAATGGAACCGTGTCTGACCGAATGAAACTAAGCGAACCCCAAGTTTGTAAGCAAATTTTCCGTGAACTAATTGAGTATTTAAACGTTAAGTAAAAGTTGGAAGACGGATCGTCAGCTCGCAGCGGGGCGCGCGCGGCGCCGGCGCTACTGGTACGTGGTAACTGGATCGCGCCGCACTTGTCACAAACACGGCGTGTATCGGTGACATGGGTGACTTGTGACTGCGGAGGCGCTGTTCGATGACGCGCGACGGCGCGACGCGTGACGGCGTCACGTAGCGCGGCGCTAGTGATGCGCCGCCACCGCCACACACGTTATAAAGCTACTCTCAAATTGCTATTAGCGTGCCACATTACCGGGCCGCGTGTCACACACAGACACCCGCCCCGCTCGGCCCCCCCCACCCCTGTCCCACGGTACTCGCAGGTAATCTCGGCGCCGCAAAACAAAGTAGATACCTACTTTATATAATTTCATTAGAGAGTGAGCCTGAGCCCACGTCGTGTCGTCGGCGGCATGTCAACCGGCCGCGCAGAAGGGCCGCGCTCCCGGGCGGCGCCTTTGTGACGCGCTTTAATTTACTTACTCCATCATTTTAGTTATTTTCGGGCGAGCGGTCACTGAAGCCCGTGAAGCACTTCACGCACACTCGCGCCCACCTCATTGCCTTGACAATAGTACCTCCCTCCCGTGCCTACTCACATACTGTACTAAGACATGTTATCATTATATACAGCGCAGTGCTCTTAGCACGAATGCGCTCTAACATCAATCACAACACGAAGTAAGTGAGATTGATTAGAATCCGATCGGATCATCCATTTAAATAATGTGTTCTAAAAGAGTGGAGGCCGTAAATATTATGAAATGTTCGATACTGGCACATTAATCAGCTGCACTGCGCGTGCGATGCGAAGATGTAGTGACAGTTCACTTCATGCTGACTCCACCTGAGTGTACATGTTGATGGAACAGGCCATCAGGTTTATGCGATGTGGGACCACTAGTCCCGGGCTACGGTACTACTCGTACACACCAGATAGACGTGCAATAACGGTTTTATTGACCCGAACAACATGCAGAACATATAAAGACAAGTACCTAAAGCTGTCCTGAATCGACTTCTATCGTGATCCTTTGCGTTCTGTAGCTAAGAACAACGGTTCATAAATTATTGTTCGGGTTTCTACGATGGTATTCAGCGGAATCCGATTTGACTGGGAGCCGACCCCAATATAGTTGGGAAAAGGCTAGGCAGAGTTGAGTTATCTACGATGGGATAATAGGGAAAGGTCAATGTACTTTATTACAAGTTTACCTGACTCTTACCATAGCCCCAGGCTGGCGCAGTAGCTCGTCCGTGTGAGCCGGTGACACTGGCAGGCTGTCCCCACGCCGCAGGTCAGCTCCTCTCAACCTTCCTCTGCGGTCGTAACACTAACGAACACAGTTCCGGTACGAATTAATAACCTCGCAATCAGTCGCAATTCATGGGCGCTTTCCATCAGCATTCGAGTCATGACTCACTTAATATTCTTCCTTAAAGCGCTGTCCAAAGTACAGCAGTGAGTGAATCAGCGCTCCTCGAAGACTTATTTGTTACGAGTACTTACTGCTCATTAAGATCGCGTCGACGCAATAATTTAGTGACGACTATTACAAATTGTAGCTATTATACAGTGGAACGGTCGCGGGCATCGTTTGTGTGTTTTTATCAGCAGCGGTTAGCAGTCGCGCCACGTCCGCATATTATATTACCGAGAGAGACCTCCCCCCTCGCCCGGAGCACCGCCGCGCACCCCCGCCGACGCCCTGTTTAAATAAGTCATTGTGTGTTACTAAATACTGTCTGTGCCGGGGATGATCCGCTAGCTGAGGAGGATCGGGGAGAAACAATGCTATCTGACAAATTAGGGCAATTTTCTTACTTACGTATTATATGACAGTGAGTTTCAAGTGGATCGAGCTCGAAGGTACAATCTGTGTTTGTGCCTTAGATCTTCTGTGATCTAGGAGCTGGTCGGCCGCCCGCGCCGCAGCGCCCGGCCTCGCACACGACACAACACTACACCTGCAAGTGCAGTGTGGTGCAAGAGGTTAACCTGCCAGGAAGCTGATATCGACATTTTCAATACTAGTGCCAAATTGAAGAAATTTTTATCAAATAACTTCTTCGAGGGCAAATGGTATTTTTTCTGTTTTGTGTTTTAAATAATCTATTTCTGTTTCATGATTTATTTAAGTAGGTACTACGTGATGTGGAAACTTGTAATTGGCCATATTTTGTTCAAACTATTACTTACCGTATCTGTTTAGCTGTAGGTTTTCCTAAATAAAATAAAACAAGAGCTAACTCATGACCATCATTGGATTGTCACTCTCAACAACATTAGCTTGCCGACTGTACGAAGTCCGCAGCTCGCCACTCGGCGCCCTTCAATATCTGCGCTCTTACGAGATATCGTTTATCAATCCGTCTCCGATTCCATTCCATTATGACTGGGGACTTGAACCTGACGTTTTTATTACCGAGAGCCGAACGCCGAAGGCCGACATCCGAGCGCCGACAAACGAGAGCGAGCGGACGCCGAGCTGACACCGAGGACACTTCTTTCTCGTCATTTAATGTAGTTATTTTTAGTTGTAGTTATTTAATGCACTTATTAGGTATTCGCGCAGCTTAACTTGGGTACTAAACGTATGACGTACTGCGTCACTTCACAATGTAAAATACACATAGGTCTTTGTCGTGCTGTTCTACAGTCTGGACAACTGCAACTGCTACAAGAACTGGCAGACTATATATAACTAGCACTTCGCCCGCGACTTCGTCTATTTTCTTCGTCTATTTCTTAAATTAAGCACAACGATTTTCATTAATTACTTAGCCATTTCTACTTATTCTATGGTCTCAGGAGGCCCTCGACAATGTACCATTTAATTAGCGAATGCGACTGGCGATATGCCAAAATGTATCTGTCAATCCTACACATTTTTGACGTATTGACAATCGCGTACGCCACGCCACCGTTGACTGAATCTCATGTAATCTCTGTAGGCGCAAGGTCTGGTGAGTAGGGCGGATGACGGAGAGCTTCCAACCCCAGTTCTTGCAACTTGGAGACCGTCTGCTGTGCAGTATGAGGTCGCGCGTTGTCGTGCAGGAGCAGCGGAGACGAGCGATTGACCAATGCTGGTTGGAGATGTGCCAGCTTCTCCATCATTGTGTTCAGTTCTTCACAGTACACATCTGCAGTAATGCTCACCCCGTTTGGTAAGAAGCTGTGATGAATCACACCGGCGCTAGACCACCAAACAGTGACCATCACTTTTCTAGGGGTAAGTTTTCGTTTAGGGCATTGTTTAGGTGCTGAACCAGGATCCAACCAACTTGCTGAGCGCTTGCGGTTATCAAACAGAATCCATTTTTCATCGCAGGTAACAATGCGGTTCAAAATTATTTCATTTGAGTGTCTGTTGAGCAGTGCAAGGCACGTCTCGACGCGTACTTCGCGCTGGCGATCATTGAGTTCGTGGGGCACCCATTTGTCAAGCTTTTTTACCTTGCCAATTTGACCAATATTGTTTTGACGCTAACGTCGAAAGCTGCTGCTAATTCAGCCGTAGATTGTGTATCATCAGCTTCCACAATCGCCTTTAATTCGTCATTGTCGACCAAAGTCTTCGGACGACCGCGAGGTTCATTTTTCAGGTCGAAATTTCCAGAACGGAAGCAAGCAAACCAATAACAGGTGGTGCGTTGGTTTGTAGTGTTAGCTCCGTAAACGTCGTTGATGTTGCGTGCCGCTTGTGCCGCGTTGCTGCCACGACGGTACTCATATTCCATAATTACTCAAATTTTTAACGTATCCATGATGACGAAAAAGATTGAAATGCGATGAAAATGTAACACTAAAGCCGAATTTACATTACGAAACAAGTTTCATGCATGATAAAATTAATTTCATAACACTACTTTCAGTACCTGTGAAACTAGTTTCATTAAAATAATAGTGTCGTGAAATCCACAGTATGTCTGTGTTCATGGCTCCGCCAACATCAAAGCTTTATTTTGCATTGCAAAATGTTGTCATACAAATGTTATAGTAAAAAATTAAGAAAAGTTGTCTCGAAAGAAAAGATGTTGGTGGATTCGAGGCTGGCTAGCAAGAAACCAATCACGACTAAAAAACACATCTCCTATCAGCGCAGGCGCTTTCGCGACACTAGTTTCGCGTCGCGTTTACAATGACATTAGTTGCATGACACTAGTTTTATCCAAAAATCGCGCGCATCACGAAACTGTTTCAGTGTCGTGAAATCGATGCATGCATTGTAAAACTTGACGTTTACACGTGAAATTGTTGGTGAAATTAATGTCACGAAACTACTTTCATGCCACTAGTTTCGTAATGTAAATCCGGCTTAATCAATAAACAAATGACTACTTTTGGAAAAAAAAAACATGTTTTTAAAATAAAATTAATTTGAAATTAGAATTCTTAGCCAAACAAAAATTATTTTGATTTGAAATGGCCAGTACTGCAGAACGGCAATTTCATAGGTAAAGACCTAATATCATGATTCCAAAATAACCATTTTTTATTTCACCATGGGATTTGCTTGAATAATTTGAACAAAAAGCGGTCATGGTGACTTCACCATAATAGTT
This sequence comes from Melanchra persicariae, assembly GCA_947386135.1. Taxonomy (NCBI): domain Eukaryota; kingdom Metazoa; phylum Arthropoda; class Insecta; order Lepidoptera; family Noctuidae; genus Melanchra; species Melanchra persicariae. The sequence continues at coordinate 351,119 of OX376646.1, forward strand.
ACACATATGGTATCGCAGCCTTTTTTGTAGACATTGATGACCTCTATAAAACTGTAGTACATTACTTTGCTTTATTGTCAATAGATTCCGCAGCGTACGCGATATAAGGACTTTTTCTCACACCTTGGGTTACATTATCGAAGTTTTCATACGGATCCCTAACTTTTTTGAAATTATTCTATAGCCTATGTCCATCACCGATAATGTAGGATTCGACTAGTGAAAGAATTTTTCAAATCGGTCCAGTAGTTTCGGAGCCTATTCATTTCAAACAAACAAACAAATCTTTCCTCTTTATAATATTAGTGTAGATATATAATGTAGAATGTAGATAAGCACATCGCTACGACATTTCTTCCATCTTTGTCCATAATAACGAGATTTAAAATATCTCAAATTGGAGCCAGCTCCGCAATAAAAGGGCGAATCGAATTTACATTAAATTGGAGACAATTGGCAAATGTAGCGCAACATGGCTCCGCTCCGCGCCGCGTCGCGCCTTTGTCGCCCGCGCGCGTCTGCTAATCACCTGGACTTGCCGAGTAAGCCGGCTTGTTAGCAAATCATATTTCAGAATTATAATACAACCAATTTATTTTATTATTTAGCTAAGCTACGGCAGGAGTTCAAATATTTCGTCTGAAAAAATAACGTTTACTTAGTATTAATCAATAAAATCACAAACGAAGTCATAAATCGTTGTAACGTTTAAAAGTAATTATCTGGATGGCCGAACGTTTAGCCGGGCGCCGGCGCGCTGCAGCGACAGACGCGAGCGGTACACAAAAGGCATTAAATCAAAACAACGACAGCCGCACTCGGCTCTCGAAAAAAAATACAAACGTTTCTCCACAATGAAATTAATTCGGAATAAAATTCCCCTGACGACGCGGACGCCGACGTTTTGCTTTGTTTCGTACTTCTTTATGAGTCGCCCACAGCCGACCCCAGTTCAGCTGAAAGAGACTGTCTGCGCCGCTCGCTCGCTTGTCGCTGACGAACTGAGCGGAGCGGAGCTGAACGGAGCGGAGCGGACTGAAAAATCAAGTGGAAGATTGAGCGTGCCGTTTGTCGCCAACACAAAACCGCTCGCTGACTCACCTCTGCGACGTAATCCGCATAATGCCCGGCTCACTAACTACATCCACTCTCCAGCTTCTTAACCCTTGAGGGGAGACTCACACGACGCACAGACGCGCACCCTCCCCCTCACTCCGTGGACTACAAACGCAAGGATTTAACGAGCACTGTTTTGTTAGCGTCAGATCCTGGCTACATAAAATATTATCGGTGACTCGATTGAACCGTCTTATAGGTTGCGTTACTACAGAGTCAGTTTTATCGTTTATGTATAGATTATTATGTTGCTTGTCCCAATTGTATCCACTGGAGGACAGTTCAACCAAAGACGGTCCGAAGAGTATTGTGTGTCGCGAACAGGTGAGATTGTCAACCGCTAGAAGGAAGCCTGGTCGAAGTAAAATAACACAGCTCGCGTGCCGCCGGCCGTGCCGCCGCGCATTGAGACAACAGCGGATATAAATAGCTCCGCGTATTATTCTGCGGAAGATTCGCAGCCGATTAAATAATACAGGTATAATGTGTGCGTGTGTGTGTGGAAGCTTTCTTACTATAAGATATGGATGCGTGACACGCGAGGGACAGGGTTGAAGCAGTCGTCGATTGCAAAAGAAAGTTTAATGGTAAGCATGTTCAAAGTCAAGGAGTAGAGAAAATAAAAGCGAGCGGTAATAATAATATACATATTATATGTACCGTAGAGCCTGTGCCAGTATCATATATACCGTAGAGCCTGTGCCAGTATCGTTCACACACACCATCACACCACACATACGACTTTCATGGAAGTAATCTTGTAAGTTTGAATTTTATTTAATTTCGTTATTTTTGCTTGTATGTTCTTATTTAAACCCAACTGTAAACTACTATGTGCACTTATTGTCATCAACCACGAGGCTACTAGATCCCACGACACAGGGTATCCTAGTGTGGGGTCTAGGGTTACTCAATTGCACACAAGTTCTTTTCTTTTCTTTTTTTTTTCTCAATAAAATCTTGGAGCTTTTAGACTTATAATGTGCTTACTATGTCTATAAACTTGTTCGTAATAAATTCTTTATATCTTTATATCGTATGTACCTACCGTAGAGCCTGTGCCAGTATCATATGTACCGTAGAGCCTGTGCCAGTACCATATACGTATCGTAGAGCCTGTGCCAGTATCATATGTACCGTAGAGTCTGTGCCGATATCATATGTACCGTAGGGCCTGTGCCGGTATCATATGTACCGTAGAGCCTGTGCCAGTATCTTATGTACCGCAGAGCCTGTGCCAGTATCATTTGGAAGCCGTTAACTTGGCATTAAAGTATAAAACACTTCAACTCGAACTATTTAGACACTATAACTCGGACTTAATATATTATTGCCCTTTGAAGTACTATTCATACTTATTTAGCTCTCTAGCTCAAGACTACTAATCTAGCAAACTCCATTATACACTAAAGTTGACATGTAAACTTTGCGGCCTATGGAAATGGAAATTCCTGTAATACTCTTTGACTCGAAGATAATAACATTTTGGATCGTTTGGTACTTTCGTTGCGTCAATAACCAATACCAATCTTTTGCAATCGGGGAAGTTTATTATTTCCTACGAGAGTTCTCACTTAGTAACGATTTGTCGACATGGTTGGCGCGGTGGTTGAGCGATTGACTGCTGCGCTGAGTGTCGCGGGTTCGATTCCTGCACGGGACCAATATTTGTAAGGCCTACAGATAGTTGTTCTGGGTCTGGCTGTTTGTGTATGTGAGTTTATATGTTTTTAAACGCACCCACGATATAGGAGGAATTCCTAGTGTGGGGCAATGTTTTTTTTTTTGAAGAAAGATAAGAAAAAGATTATTCCTCACATCTACAAGATATCTACTTTACAAATGTTTGCTTACTTCGTAGATATTATCATTGATTACTCCTTGTGACGAGTAATACACAAACGTAGGAAACATTGACATTGCGTGAACAAGTTGTCTTGAAGACAAAGGACTCGACTATGAATATAAAAAAAACATAAGCACATTTGTGTTTATTTCTTTACCAATAAAATAAATCTCTATTAGTTGAATTTTTATTTTCTCACGACTCGATAACTGAATCATACACAGAACATACGCCTCTATAAGTCAATTTTGTTTGTTTGAACTCCATAACTCGAGGTCTTCTCGCTTATCAAGCTCACGTCATAGTTATGAAGGATCTACACTCTACAGTACAAGGAAGCGCTGCCGGGCGCGCGTGTTGCCTCTCGAAACTATAGCACTACAAATATTATCAGCAAGCTAGTCGAACGTGTGAAACTTGCGGATAATAAGAAATTAAGCACTTTTTGTTCGTAACTCTCGTAGTCCACAGCGACGCCACCCGACACGAGCGCCGAGAGCTCATGTATGAATGTAATTAATATGGTTTTCATCCCGCCATCTCGGAAAGAGTATTTTTAATCTTCAATATCTGAGTGGAAAAGCCGTTTTTATTCTCTAGAGGATAAAGTAAATTGAATTTAGAACATCGTGTGCACTAAGTTTGTGAATTAAAAAAAACATTAAACCTATTTACTGCTACCTCTATGGTGCCGAATATATCATACAACTTTTTTTTAATTTGTTAAAAACTCAGACTCGGAACCTTCTTGGTGTTCTTTTTTCAATTTGCTTTTTTTTTTTTTTTTTTTTTTCCTTTTTGGCAACTGAGCCGGTTTCGACTATTCTGCCAGTGTCATGTTATGACGGCAGCACAGAGAGGCGGGCCGTCGAACTTTTTACTTTGTGGTAATGTTAGTCTAGGACGTTACGCACCAGTTAAAATTTTAACTCATTTTCATTTAGGAATGTGGCCAAAATGTTAATTAATTTAGGGGAGAAGTGGGAAAGAAGGGCATGAAAGTTGGTTGGGAGAGGAATGTTACATTTGGAAATTCTACGGTACAGGTCAAAGGATTTATTGTTCAAGGAGCAGGAGAAGAAAATATGGTCTAAAGTACCTTCAGCAAGACCACACTCGCACAGCGAGCTATCCCGGACATGGATCTTGTTCAGGAACACTGGGCTACAACAATGTCCGAGTCTAAGTCTACAGAGGGACGAAACAGTTCTCTTCGACAATTTGGGGCATTTAAAAAACCAAGGCCTACGCTGGATTTCAGGCTGTATGGCAGCATAATAGAGGCCCTTGGTTTTAGAAGTCGTCTTCCATGTTTCAGACCACGAGTTAAATAACTTGGGCTTAGCACCATTCCGCAAATCGTAGTTTTGCGCTACGTAGTGCTTTCGATCAACCGGATTCGATGTGGCATACTTTGCTAACGAATCAGCGCACTCATTGCCAACAATACCCGAGTGACCAGGGATCCAGGCTATCTCGATGTCCAAGCCGTTTTGGGAACAATCAAATAACAAGTTCTTTATATCTACAATGATTTGACTATTAATTTTACTGTGAAATTGATTTTGTTTTAGGGCCTGAATACTACTACGGGAATCGGAAAAAATTACTGATCTTGTTATTTGATGGGATTTAATATAGTGTATGGCTTCTAAAATACCAATACACTCCCCTGTAAAGACTGATGCTTCTGGTGGGCATTGAAAAAGTAAAGCTATTTTATAATTTTGAAAATAAACTGCCACGCCAGTACATTCGGTTTCAGACAATTTTGAAGCATCTGTGAAGAATAGGTTCCATCCTTCCCAATAACGCTTGACAGCTGACTCAAAGTCATCTCTAGCGTCTTGAGAATTCCTAGGTATACCTAATCCCAAAACGGCTTTTGGTTCGAAATTAATCGCCTCGTATGCGGCGGTGAAGACCGGGAGAGTAGGATATTGACAAATAGACGAGGAGAGTTGTTTAAGCTCTCTGTACCTATCTATCAATAGGGGAACTACTTTGTGGTTCCAGTAGGAAGAATTATTATAAGAGAAGTCGATTTGTTCTAGAATTGGGAGTAAAGGATGGGTTGAAAGGGAAAATACTTTAGAAAGGAAGCGATCTGCCAAATACTGTCTCCTAAGTTGTAGGGGCGGTTCTGCACATTCAACTTGAAGCGCATTTATAGGAGAGGATTTCATGGCTCCAATGACAATTCTCAGACATTTGGCCTGGACACTGTCTAGTTTTTTAAGTGCTTCTTTGTTGCAGGGCTCAATAAGGAAGCTGCAGTAATCTATAACGCTTCTAGTCAGCGCGTTATATACCAGTTTAAGGGTGTGTGGGTGAGCTCCCCACCACACCCCAGCTAAGGCCTTAAGGACCGAAACAGAGCGTTCACATTTTTTAACAGTGTTGCTAATGTGGTCGACCCCAGACAATCTTGAGTCCAAAGTTACTCCTAGGAACCTAGCCTTATCTTCAACAGGAATGACTTGTCCATCAATATTGATATCTACTGGGGGTACAGATCGCCTACGGGTAAAAATAATAGCTGTACTCTTTGGCGCACTTAAAGACAAACCATGGTCAAATAGCCATTGATTTAGTGAGGATAGAGAGACGTTCATTGATAAAGCGGCATCCTGTATGGAACTGCCACAGACCATTAATGCAATATCGTCAGCGTACTGAAGGATTTTGCAATTGAAGTTGAGGGATGAGGGTAGATTTGCTGTATATATATTGTACAATGGGGGACTAAGAACAGATCCTTGAGGTAAACCTCTCCAGACCGTTCTTTGCTCAGAGTCCGCCCCAGGGATTCTTAAATGGATGGTGCGACTGGTGAAAATGCTGCCAATGATGCGACAAATCCTAGCCGGGATTCTCAGCTCGCGCAGCTTTTGCCTGAGATTAGGGAGGAGAACCGAATCATAGGCAGCTGATACGTCCAGAAAGACAGCAACCACAGACTCATTTCTGCTGAGAGCTAGCCGGACCTCTGACGTGAGGATACCTACACTATCAGCAGTGCCTAGACCTTTCCTAAAACCGAACTGAGTCGCCGGGAGCAACCTCCTGTTCTCTACCAACCACACTAAACGGTTTTTAACTAAGTGTTCCAAAATTTTTATGAGTATGGACGATAAAGCAATGGGCCTGTATGAGCAATGATCATTAGGATCTTTGCCTGGTTTTAGTATCGGAATGACAACTTGAACCTTCCATTCTGTGGGAATGTAGCCGGAGATAAAGCAGAAGTTAGCCAAGTCCAAGTAGTATTGGTGGGTTTTTGGACCAGCTTTAGAAATGAAAGAGTAGGGAAATCCATCCACACCCGGTGCGGAGTCCTTAACATGGGATAACACAGCTTTTAGTTCTTCCAAGCTAAATGGCATGTTCATTGGGTCGTCAGTGTTGTCTGCATCATCGATGTCAACACTGGTTTCCTCTATACTCGGAACATAGGCTGGAGCGATTTTTGAGAAAAACTGGTATCCCAGGTCCTCCCTGAGATTGTTAGAGTTGACAGGTGCTAAAGAGTTTCTAAAACGCCTCACCTTTCGCCACACTACCGAAACCGGGGTGCACGGACTCAGCGAACTACAATATTTCGTCCAACCTTCGCGTTTCTTTCTTTTTAAGAATTTCCTGGACTTGGCTAATATCTGCTTAAAGGCGATGAGATTCTCCAGGTTCATGTCACAGTTAACCTTCTTTTCAGCCTCATTCCTGGCCCTGACCATGTTAGTGCATTCCCTATCCCACCATGGCGGGGAAGGGAGTTTACCGGAGTGGGGTTTTTTGGAGGGGAAGCAGTCATCTGCTGTTGAGGAAATGGTGGCAGCAAAGGGCAAAAAGCAATCTTGGGCATTATACCTATTAACTTTTGGAAGGGAAGATATTCTTATATCTAAAATTTTAGAATATAAATCCCAGTCTGCAGAATTGAGTTGGTATTTTAAAAGAGGAGGAGATTCTTTAATTGGAATATTTTTGGATGGGAATTCAATTATAATGGGGTAGTGATCACTTCCATAGGTCATATCTAAGCGACGCCAAATGAGTAGGCTAGATATATTGGGTGAGCAGAACGTCAAGTCAACACAACTATTGTTCTGCCCAGGTGCAGGTCTGCGTGTAGGACTGCCATCGTTGATGAGACAGAGGTTGAGATCATCCAACATATCAAGCAAGCCTATGCCAAAGTTATCGCAGGTATCCGACCCCCAACGATAATGGTGACAATTAAAATCACCCATGACAAGTATTTGACCACTAACACTGCATAATAAATTTCTAATTACTGAAAGATATTCGAGTTGTGGGTGCGCAATATAAAAAGTGAAAGTATTTATACCCTCAGCCTTCACAGCAACAACATTTATGTCATCGCCAACAAAGGTTAGAGGAATCTGGGAGAATGATACCTTGCTAGTGATGAGCAAGGCACATCCTCCGTATCCATCAGATCTATCATGACGCACACTGCAGAAACCTGGCAACCTGAAATTGCTTCCAGGCAAAAGCCAAGTCTCGGCAATGCCGCAGATTGATGGTTTAAATTTATTAATTAAAAAAGAAAGGTCAGACTTTCTGGGAGTAATACTCCTCACGTTCCATTGGAGAAATGTCAGGGGATGGAACATCGTGGATGTAGTTTAAAATCGAGGTCAGTTTTGAAGCAACAAGTTTGGTCAGGTATAGATTGAGACGGACTAGAGAGTACGGACATTAACATATTTGTGATAAGCTCTAAAATATTTTTTGAGTCATCCTGTCTGTAGATCATTGGCTCCGCAGCCTCCGTTGGAAGGGCACAGCCATTTCTAGATGGGGAGAAAGGGTAGTTTTGAGTAAGCTCACGCTGAGCCTGTATATTATAACCAGGTGAAAGGGCGATGCGGGGTTTAGGTTTTAAAAATACCGTTTTCCGGTATGAATTTTGGGTAACAGGGATGGGACTTGTGGACTGGTATTGGGGTTTGTTTGCAGTGGGCCTGTTGCGAGGGGAGGATTTGGAGACTTCGGCATACGATCTGGAAACAGGTGGGAAAACCCGACTTGCCTCCGCATATGATATTGATTTCTCCGCCATCAGAGCTTTGATGCTCTTCTGTCGGCCCAATTCAGGACAAGCACTGTCATTTGCGAAATGGTTGCCAGTACATGAGACACAGAAGCTCAATTCAGGAGTGACTTCACATCCATCACCTGGATGATCTTCACCACACTTAAAGCACCTAGGTTTTGATCTGCAAAGAGTGCGGGTATGGCCGAAGCGGCAACAATGGAAGCATTGGATGGTTGGGTATGTGTATCTTTCCACTGGAAGAGCAGAATAAAAACTGTGTTTAGGTAAAAATTGACCATCAAATGTTAGCACTACAGTTTGTGTAGGCCTCCACTCAGTCACGCCAGATGAGGACACCTTACGGCTCATCCTTCTAGCCTTGATAACGGGGCCACAACCCTCCGGAACCTGGATATTCTTTATAACCTCATCTTCTGACCACTCAACCGGTATGTCCCTAACTATACCCATTCTTGTTACATTGAACTGCGGGATGGCGGCAATGTAGTTATGCTGCGTCATCGTCAGCACAGTGCCTGATGTCTGTTCATCCTTGAGAGAAACATGAACGATATACGGTGGATTGTCTCTCATGGTATATTTATGTCTGCCAATTACATTTTTAGAAATTTTGGTTGGGATTTTAGCGGTAGCAGGGGGTGGCGAATCAGCGACCCTTTTACGGCTGGTGGTGGTTTCTGACTCCATGCTAGGGTCTTGCGTAAATACTTTAGCATCATGGGGGAGGGATACAGTGAACATGGGGGTGAGATCAAACAGTTTATCCGTGGGGTCAGGATCGGGGGGCTTTTTGGGGTTCATTCTGGCTGTACATTAAAAAGTTTCGATCGAGTTTCACAATTCAGGTTCAAGTTTCGGCACCACCGCACAGTTTTAACACAGAACAAGAGCACTTATGTTATTGATGTAATCACAAGAAAATGTCACGTGTTTCTGTTGTCCGCATGCGATTTGATTCTTGTTTTGGATGTATTTTCGTTTTATCGACTTTTTTATCACCAACTTTGTTGAATAACGGTTGAATAGAAATCCTTATCTTACATTATTTAAATCACAACAAACACACAGTAGTTTATTAATATTTTTCCACAGAATACTTTAAATCAAATAAAATATTAAAAACTGCGACACTTTATCTTTCCCGCCAAAATTTTTTTTTTTTTTTTCTTCAATTTGCTTTTACGCGGTTCTTTACGCGGCATTTTTTCACGTCATTGTTAAACCTTAAATTAAAAACAAGAAACTTGAAAACAAGTGAAAAAACTAAAATGAGTGATTCTAGCGACGAGGAAGTTTGTTTGACGCCAACAGAATAATAATTGACTGAAACTGTTAATAATGCGCAAATGAGCTTTCTCCCTCAACAATCACGCGAGAAGTATTTAAAACAGTACGATATGTTCAACACGTGGTGACTAGCAAAAGGAGCCAAAACTTTCTCAGAAAACGTTTTGCTGGCATATTTTATAGAATTATCCGAGAACAAGAAAGCAAGCACTCTATGGAGTACGTTTTCGATGCTAAAAGCAACAATAAAGATGAAAAAAGACATACATATCGATACCTATCCTAAATTAGTGGCATTTTTAAAAAGAGCCTCATCTGGTCATCAACCAAAAAAATCGAAGGTTTTCACAGTATCTGATATTGAAAAGTTTCTTAACGAAGCACCCGATTCCGTATATTTGGCGGTAAAAGTAAGTCAGTTGTACATTCAGTATCTACTTAAGTATATTAATCTCAATTAAATAGTATACTTAGTAGATGTTGATAGGCATAATTATGCGTTCATATCAATTTTTTTTCATTTATCTACTACAATACTCTTTACGTTACAGGTTGTTCTTATTATTGGAATAAACGGAGCATGTCGAACAAATGAACTAACACAACTTAATGTCAAAAACATTGAGAAACATTCAGATGACTTACTTTTAATTAATTTACCTAATACAAAGACAAAAAGAGACCGCAACTTCGTCATTCGCAAGGAATACGTAACGATTGTTGAGAAATATCAAGCCTTACGCCCGCCTAACACTCCAATCAATCGATTTTTTCTACAGTATCGCAATGGAAAGTGTGTTAGACAGCCTATGGGTACTAATAAAATTGGCAGTCTCCCACGAGAAATAGCAACATTTCTTGAACTTCCAGAACCCCTGTTGTACACGGGTCATTGTTTCCGACGAACATCAGCCACACTTTTGGCTGATTCCGGAGCTGATCTCCTGTCCCTTAAGCGCCACGGAGGCTGGAAGTCCAATGCAGTTGTAGAGGGATACATAGAGGATTCCATCCAAAATAAGTCTAAAATATGTGAAGGCATCGTAGGAGCCATTACACTGAAAGAGCCTCAATCGGATCCTTGGACTGGCCCTTCTACATTAAAGATTAAAATAAGCCGTTATGAAACACCTAACCATCTCCCCCTCTCTCCAACATTCACGCCAAGGGAATCCGATGAATCGGTACAACTATTAAGTATGACAGATAGTTTACCGAAAAACAGTACACAAGTGACTAACACCAATATTACAGTACCAAACAAAAATATTACACTCAATTTAAATAACTGTAGCAACGTTACTTTAAAATTTTCTTAATTATACCTTAGTATTATTTTGTTATAATTTAAAGATTATTCTGTAATACTTACCTGTCATAATGTAGTAATTAATACCTAAACTGAAATAAAAGTGTACCTATCTTGTGATTGTAAACGTTTTTTTTTGCATTTAGTCATTTCCTCGCTGAGGTGGAATGAAAAGTTACGTGTTGCACTCGAGTGCAAAGATTTTTCACCTCGTGCTCTTTTGATTCCCTCGCTAACGCTCAGGATTCTAATTTTGAATCACTCGCTGCGCTCGTGATTCAATTTTAGAATCCTTCGCTTGCTCGGTCATCAAAATTGAACACGCGGTTAAAAAGCAACTTTGCACTCTTGTATAACAAATAACTATTATTTTAGGTAACCAATAAATGTACCTACTTACATAACTAACTTATCTATTTAACTAATAATATGGAACATATTATATACAATACAAACATACGAATCAGTCTTTCTCTATATATATGACCTCAACCTATATTAAAATCCCTGTAAACATAGACAGAGACGACTTCCACAGACTGCGGGAAAGTATTCCCAAAACGTTATTAACGTTATTTTTCTGAATATTCTATTATATTTGGACTGACTCAACCAGAAGTAATGCAATGTATACCAGGGAGGTTGTATACTCAAGCGGTTCCGTGAAGGGTTGGCGCGCGGCGGAGCGCGGCGGTACTAACTTGACCGCGAACTTGCGCCGGCTTGTAGGCTTCCTCTTCTTTGCGAACTTTGTTTTCCTCATTACGATTTTTACTTTGTAGGTATCTAAATAAGACGGACTTAATTTGTAAGTTATGGGTTAAAAATAAATACAAAACAATGGGTATTTAAGGGCATGGTTAAAATTGTGATAAATATTTCGTTAAAATGCGTTTTTCGACCAATTGTTGGATAATAACTATATCTTTTAACGTATAGTTATACATTTGAGCATTACCTAATCAAGTTAATAAATGATCGAGATGCGCACATTAACGACATGCAGGTGCCCATCATTGTTAACCAAAGGGTAACTAATATAAGGTTAAAAAAAACTCGACCTGCGTAGCTGTGGATCACCATAGCTACTCAGGTCGAGTTTTTTTGGATAATTAAATGTTCCAGTAAAACTTATATTAAGTTACGAGTATATCAATACTCGTAACTTAATATAAGTTTTACTGGAACATTTAATTAATAATAATAATAATAATAGTAGTATCACACTGTACTGGGATCGGTCCATCATCACTGACAGGACTATTCTTGCAAATAAGCCTGATATAGTGGTGGTGGACCGAATCGAGAGGCGTGCAATGATTGTAGATATAACCGTCCCGCATGACGAGAACCTCGTGAAAGCCGAGAAAGATAAACAAATAAAATATCTTGACTTGGCTCGCGAGGTTGTCGACATGTGGGATGTGAATTCGGCAATCATTGTACCGATAGTCGTGTCAGCCAACGGCTTAATAGCCACGAGCCTCGACCAACACCTCAGGAGGCTCTCGTTAGGCAGCTGGATCAGGGGCTTGATTCAGAAAGCAGTGCTTCTGGACACGGCTCGGATTGTTAGGAGGTTCCTCTCGCTGGAGCCCTGACCGCCGGTAGCTTGGACCCTGTTCCCGATACCGGTGGGCTACTATTTTTTATATTTTTAAATATTTTTATAACTTTGTATTTTAATATTTAAAAATGTAATTTATATGTATTGTACAAAAGAATAAAGGAAATAATAATAATAAAACAAACATATAAACTATATTTCGATCGCGCCATACTTACAGATAAGACCATCCACTACAACAGACCAGACATAACGCTTCAGGATAAAATAAAAAAAAATCACTTATCTCATAGACATCGCAGTTCCTAATACCCACAACCTACAAAAAACAACAGCCGAAAAAATTAGTAAATACGCCGAACTTAAAAACGAAGTCAAAAGAATATGGAGACAAGAAAAAGTTTACATTATTCCAATAGTTCTCTCCACGACTGGCGTAATCCCACACCATCTTCTCCGAAGCCTAAAATTACTAGATTTAGAAGAATCCGTTTATATAAACCTACAGAAAGCTGCCATATTAAATACATGTAGAATTGTCCGAAAATTCATGCAGTTGGAAGACGAAAACACACTCTCATCTTGAAAACCTACACATTACACGCTGCATTTACTTGGCTTTGACCCGTAAATGTAGTTGAAACCAGCTAAGAGCTGAGAAAAAGAAAACATCCGAAAATAATAATAATATCTTGGGACAACCAACACACCGCCATCTGATCCCAAACTAGGCAGAGCCTGTACTATGGCAACCAGACAACTGATAAACATACTTATATATTTATAAATACATACATATTATATTTATAACATTCGAAACAACATTAAACACATTGTTATTTAAATCTATACCTACTCAGTGTCATTGAGCCAGTTCTTCAGAAGTCTGTTGTTCAGTTTCATTGAGCCAGTTCTTCAGAAGTCTGTTGTTCAGTTTCATTGAGCCAGTTCTTCAGAAGTCTGTTGTTCAGTTTCATTGAGCCAGTTCTTCAGAAGTCTGTTGTTCAGTTTCATTGAGCCAGTTCTTCAGAAGTCTGTTGTTCAGTTTCATTGAGCCAGTTCTTCAGAAGTCTGTTGTTCAGTGTCATTGAGCCAGTTCTTCAGAAGTCTGTTGTTCAGTGTCATTGAGCCAGTTCTTCAGAAGTCTGTTGTTCAGTTTCATTGAGCCAGTTCTTCAGAAGTCTGTTGTTCAGTTTCATTGAGCCAGTTCTTCAGAAGTCTGTTGTTCAGTTTCTTACTAAATGCTTTGAATGGTTACACGGTAGGTATTATTGTTTGTTTTGGCTGATCTCTGAGACGACGCCGCCGCCGTCCGCGGTTTTCTGGCAGTTAGTTACCTAGTTGATGCTTTAAGGAGAAACTTAGGTTTCTTTCTTTTACATTAAAAAAGAAATGAGTCCCCGTCCGTGTACAAAATCAAACCTGAACATTATGTATGTGAGTATAAAACCTACATTAACCCATGGAATTGTCATTTGTGCTGTTCTACAAGGTTGACACGGACACAGTCGCGGGCATCGGCTAGTTAGAAAATAAAATAACTAGAAACATTAAAATAATAATCACTAATAATTAAGAATGTAAGCATTGAGTGTAATGTGAAAATAATTGAGTATTGTATACTTCATTAAAGAACACATCTTTTGTTTCGATCCTTCATTTAATTTTCTTCCAAAAACCGGCAAAGTACGTGTCGGGTCACATACAGTGCAGGGTTCCGCAGTTAGCCATCCCGTCATCATCTGCCTAGCCTTTTCCCAACTGTATTGGGGTCGGCTCCCAGTCAAACCGGATTCAGCTGAATACCAGTATTTTACGTGGAGCAGCTGCCTGCCAGACCTCCACTGGGTAGTTCTTCGAGGTCTTGAGGGACCTCGAAGAACTACCCAGTGGTCTGCAGTGAACTAACTCGGTCACACGATCCTTATTCCTAAACTATTAAAAACGTTCAGTCTTATGACCTAATGCAGGTTACTCTTTATTTATATATGTGTAAAATTTCAACATTAAACATCTTAATTTGTTTATAATTTTCAAAAATAAAAATATATGTCGAAAACGGGAGCAAAATCGGTGTTCTTCGCGCGTCACACTCTGTTCGCGCTCACGGAAAACTTTGATAACTTTTGTATTGAATGCATAAGCATATAATGTAATATATCAAATTAACCGTATTTAACTATACTTCATAATGACTAAAAAAAGTTAATTTTATCTCTTAAGTTACAATACTTAATAGGCATTGTGTGTCTGTCACACGATTTTGATAGTTTTGCGAAAGCGCAACAAAACTGCACCTATCCTCTAAGAGCGCCAACTTCTCGCAACAAGTTTTAGCTGCACGGGAGCTCAGTAGTATCCCGGCATCAGTGTGGGAAACATGTACGTTCTTCGCTTCTAAACAAAAAAATACTGAGGTAAGTTATTCTTTGAAAATTTTCAAGTAGCCTTGGTCAAGAAACTTTCATGCCCACGTTTTGAAGGATAATGTTTATAATTTTCCAAATCATTTTGAATTAAGGAATAAGATAGATCTTCGAGATTATTCCCAAGTACTTTATTCGTTAATTTACCTATAATTTTTATCGCAATTCTCAAAAATGTGAAATTTTCGTAACTTTTGTGGCACAACTTTCGTGGTTATTTGTCCACGAAAGGTAGCTAGCGCACCACGAAAGTTAATATCTCCTTTGTATAATAACTATAGATTTTTGTAACGCTGCAGATGCATTTACTCGATTGTCGCGAAGCTCAAAAGTAAGGTTTTTTGTATTTGTAGTATTTTTATGCATTAGTGTGTTACATTTTTTTTTTTGTAACGACTCGTAAAATGTGTTTCTGTATGTTTTCTCGTAGCCAATTTAACAGCTTATCCCACCCCAAACTGGGCAGTTGTCCCAATTGTATCCCTCTTGCTTAAAAAATACCAACGTCATCGTCATACTTTCTGACTGTCTTGTACTTTGTTTCTGACTGTCTTGTACTTTATTTCTGACTGTCTTGTACTTTATTTCTGACTGTCTTGTACTTTACCTTCTATAATTACTCACATCAGTTATGTTATTTTTTTTTTGTTAAAATATTTTCAGATTTCATTCAAACTGGAAATATGCCAACTCAAAGTGCAAAGGAGCGACGGGAGAAAAAGCGTCTGGCAAAGATAAAAAGAAGAGCAAGAATATAAAAAATATACAGTTACACAATGTAGTAAAAATGAAAGCAAGGAAAGGTACTAGAAAAGAAAAGTAGAAGGGAAAGTCATACCAGAAAGTGAAATGAGTAGTAGAAGGTAAAGAGCCGTGACAGAACGAAACCGCATAAAAAGCAGACTTTTTCGTAAAAGAATGAAAGAACGACAGAACCAGGCCCATCAGGAAAAAAATCTCCCCCTTTTCCTGTATGAGAGGTACCTTACAGAAATATGTTTTCCAGGTTTTATGTAATATCTTTGCAATAACCATGCCCTTCGGGGGGGGGGGGGGGGACATGGTGAAATTATGAGCGCGACGACCACGTACAGAGAGCCAATTCTACTAATTTTTCGCATTCCATGTCATTCGCAATCTGTCAAAAATGCCTCCCTCTCACTGTTCACACAGAGACAGATTGCGACTGACATGCCAATGGGAAAGTTGCCTAAAGAAACCTCACTAAGGCTAGCGAGAGCCGGCTCGTTCGAGCACTCGTGTTCCCCATATTGCTGTACGCCACGGAGACGTGGACGCTGCGACAGACAGAAAAGAAGAAGATAAACGCTCTAGAAATGTGGTGTTGGGGAAGGATTCTCGGAGTATCAAGGACGGCGTTAGCCCAAGTACAAGCTCGCATCCTCGGACCTTTCTTCGGACACGTCTCTAGGTGGGACAGTGACTTCATGGAACGCCTCGTCGTGCAAGGCAGAGTCGAAGGCACCAGGCCGCGCGATAGATCAACCATGCGATGGACCAACCATATCAAGTCTGCTGTGGGCGGCCATTGCATGAGTGTGCCAAGATGACCGCTAACAGGAAAAACTGCCCGCAACACTACATGACGACCACGACCGCTCTGGCAAGAGCGTACCGACTGAGAAGAAGAGAGGCACTCGTAGCAGGGCCGTAGCGCGTAAAGGCACTCGTAGAAAGTCCGTAGCGCGTAGAAGCACTCGTAGCAGTTTCGTTGCGCGTAGTGGCACTCGTAGCAGGTTGGTTACGCATAGAGGCACTCGTAGGAGGTTTGTAGGGCGTAAAGGTACTTGTAGCAGGTTCGAAGCTCGTAGAGGTAGTTAGTGGCAGGTTCGTAGCTGATCCTTGAAGCACTCGTAGCAGGGGGTCTACTACGCCCGTAACTAAAGCCGAAACTGCGGACTTCGGGCTTAGAGAGTAGACCCCCAGGTTCGTATCGCGTAGAGGCATCGTAGCAGTTTCGTAGCGCTTAGAGGCACCCTTAGCAGTTTCGTAGCATATAGTGGCACTCATAGCAGGTTGGTAGCGCATAGAGGCACTTGTATCAGGTTCGTAGAGCGTAGAAGTACTCGTAGCAAGTTCGTAGCGCGTAGAGGCACTCGTAGCATGTTCGTAGCGTGTTGCCCGTAGCGCATACAAACTACATTTTGACGTTGATGCAAACAAAAATGTACCGAACAGTTTTTTTTTTTATAAAAAAATCACGTTGTATAAGACATGAGTATGCAATGAATATACTTAAAAAGCACATGTCATATGAACTTGAGTACTTTTAATATGAACCGAACCGATAATTATAATGGACAATTATACTGTCTTCGTGAGAACGTTCACTCACTTGTGACCTTTCATTGATGTGTAGGCGACGAGCATGAATCAAACTCGATAGATAATGGCGCTGCGGCGAGAGTGTGAGGTGTTGCGCTTCACTGGTTATGGTCACTTAACGATCAAGTTCTATTGGCATCGAAGTTGAGACGAACGAGCACCTATCAATAACGAGTGGCTTGCAGTCGTGAGAGGCGAGTGAGGAGTCATCGGGCGCGGGGAGGCGCCGCGGGCTGATGCCGCGGAGCGCGCGCGGAATATCTTATCGCCTCCACTCCACTCGGACATGGAACACAAGAACGCACTCCCGCCGAGCGTTTAGCGGCGCGGAGTGACTGAGGCGACCTCATTGTGCTGGAGTGCCGCGGTTTGTGGAACACATCGCGCGAGCACGTGCCGAGCATATATCCTAGTGTCTACCGAGGTGGAAGTCACTGCGCGCTGCGGGACGCTCCATAACACCAACAAATCTTTAGTCAGTCTGTTCATCGACACACAGCGAGAGAATCTTCAAGCGTCAGGGTCACAACTACTTCGTTGTTAGTTCGCAGATTACTAAAGTAACATTCAAAATGCTAATATTGACCTGTGCCCTGTTACTGGCATATTGAGCGAGGAACTCCGGAGATTTGCATAAACTCACAAACGAGTGCGGCGCGGGGTCTTGCGAAGATTAAGCAAACGCAGCCCGTACGACTAACGAGTCGCGTCCGGCCCGGTCCGGGACGGCGCGGCCCGGGACGAGCCGGGCGGGCCGGGACGAGCCGGGCGGGCCGGCGTGACTAAGTGACCGCAACAAACCAATCGGAACCTCTTAGCTGGAATGAGGCAGTAACGAGCGGCGCCGTGCGGCGCGGCATGTCGGCGTGACGCGGCGCTTGAGGGCCGGTGTTACGACGCGCCGAGCCGCGCCGAGCCGCGCCTAGCCGCGCCGAGCCGCTGAGGCGCGACCGCCGCCCATCAATCACCGCCCCCCCTCCCCCGCCGCCCGCCGCACCTCCCACACATTCTTTTCTTATTCCACCAAGTAATTTAATTAAACTGTCGAAGAATCTCACTTTTATTCCATTAAATGAGAGTTTTCACTATCCAAAAAAGCGTAAAAAGAATAATCGCGGTGTCTGTCTACTGGAGTGAACGTACTTTAAACGAATAAAAAGATGTGATATCTGTGATCGCCTGCACTCGAGATAGTAACAGCGCGCGCGCGGGACCGTGCAGCTTGTTTAATGTGGAGCGTGGTAAGTTGTTAAGTCGGGTCGAGTGCGGTTTGAAGTCTGACAATATCCTAGATACAATAAAAGTTGTTGAACCGCATGAGTGGGAGGCGCTCGTACGAGTATAGCTTCAGAACAAACAAGCCTTGTACGAAGCGCCCCGTAAGGCTTGTTGGGGTCCGGTACAAGTTGCACTCGAACAACAATTAAAGCTGCACGCTTGAGTGACCGGACGACCGCTCGCTGGATATTGCTCCGCAGTTTCCCGCGCCCGCTGAGTGCACACAGCGGCTCACACAAATTCGTCCACACAGCACACACACAGCACACACGTGGTACACACCGTGTATCGCACACTCTCATACAACTCAACCTGGCATTCATTTGTTTTGAAATGAGGAGCGGTATGTACGTTACCTAGCTCTTCGTTTCGCCGTTTCTCCAAATATTACAAGTTACAAAGTTTGGAACTGTAATAAATAAAGTATAGCTACACGATAAGATTGAGAGACAGTCCACGAATTTATTATGTACTGGAAATCATAGCAAGTATAAAATAGGCCAAAAATTCCAGAAGACAGACAAGTCACAGCACTCCCCTCCGGCGTCTCGGCGACATTATACATTTCGTTCCCCGCACTAATCCGGAAATGAGACAAAAACATCGAGTCCACTGCAGGAAATTGGGTAAAACTTACAGGATTGACGAGCTGCTCTTAGTACCGACGTACCTACATACCGCAGTACCGCAGTACCGCTTCTGTTCGATCGCTTAGTTATTTGATAGTCGTTATAGATGACAACGAAGGCACGATGTACTATGTATGTAGTTAGTGCCGCACCTCTGCTCGACCCATACATAACCTCGGCAACCCTTCGGGATCACGGCTGACGTGTTCGTGTCGCTTATGAACGTTCACGTGTGTAGCAGCAGTCGGAGCGGGACGATGTTCGTTTATATGGCGTTTATATCATATTAAGTATCTTAAAACGTAAGATTGGGGAAAAAGTCTTTTCGCATTATAGTATGTGTGAACTTGTAATAAAATCTCTTTGGCCATACTATTTGTATCTGGCTGGTTTTGGTATCATTGAAAGTTTAAATTTTAAAGAACATAAATCCAAATTCAAATTAGGAAAATGTGTGATTTTCATTTGTTTTTCGTACTGTCAAGATGAGTGAATCTAATGAAGAAATTCGATACATTTTAAAATTTTACTACAAAAAAGGTAAACATGCAACGCAAGCCGCGAAAAAAATTTGCGATGCACAAATTTGGTTTAAGCGTTTTCAATCCGGAAATTTTGATGTCAAAGATGCACGTCGCTCTGGTACGGATAAAATGGATGCCATTTTTGAAAAAGTGGAGCAAAATCGGCATATCAGTAGTTACGACGTAGCTGAAGAACTGGGAATTGACCACAAAACAGTTTTGGCGCATTTGAAAAAAACTGGAAACACAAAAAAGCTCGATATTTGGGTTCCTCACGAGCTCACTGAAAGAAACCTAATGAACCGTGTACTCATTTGTGATTCTTTATTACGACGTAATGAAACCAAACCATTTTTGAAGTAGCTGATAACTGGTGATGAAAAGTAGATTACGTACGACAAGAACGTGCGAAAAAGGTCGTGGTCAAAGGCCGGTCAGGCTTCACAAACTGTGGCGAAACCCGGGTTAACTCGCAACAAGGTGATGCTGTGTGTGTGGTGGGATTGGAAGGGCATTATTCATTATGAGCTGTTACCACCAGGCAGGACCATCGATTCTGAACTCTACTGCGGACAACTGATGAGATTAAAGCAAGAAGTTGAGAGAAAGCGGCCGGAATTAATCAACAGAAGGGGTGTGGTTTATCTTTAGCCACTCAGCAAAAATTAAGAGAGTTTGGCTGGGAGGTCTTAATGCATCCGCCGTATAGTCCTGACCTTGCACCTTCAGATTTCCACCTGCTTCGGTCTCTTCAGAATTCTTTAGGCAGTGTCAGGTTAACATCACGAGAGGCCTGCCAAAACCACTTGTCGCGGTATTTTGATCAGAAGTCCTAAAATTTCTATAGCAATGGGATCATGTCCCTACCTACAAGATGGCAAAAAGTTATCGAACAAAATGGTGCCTACATACTTTAGTGAAATGTAAATAAACTATATTAAAAAATGATTTGAATTTTCTTAAAAATGCGAAGAAACTTTTTCCCCAACCTATTATACCGTTCTACTTGTTATTAATACTTTCTGCCAATGTTTGAAATGTGGAAGTGTGTTCGTAAGGATCTTACTAGGCACACGATCTAGATGAAGGAATACATTTATATCACACAGATACAGAAGAAAGGATAATTTGTTTACCGGTAGAAAGTTTTCGGGGATAAATTAAATGTTAAAATAATTGCATCTTTTTATATGAATAAAACAGCCCCTTTACGTACTTTCAAGTAAAATATTTATATATCGTACCTCTATCAACTCGGAGTTCAAAACTGATTTGAACTCCTCCATTGGCATGGTGCACATTCACCAAATTATGATATATATATGATATAGAAACAAAGTTCCGTCACTAAAGTGCAGATTGTTTCAGCGTCGCGCGTCGGCCGCGAGTCGAAGTGGCGTCACTTACAAACTAACTTGTGTGTAACGTTAAAAGTTGCGTCTATTTGTTGTTTTTGTGAACACAACAAGCGCAGATGGTTCCCAAGAGAGCGAAGTTCCGCGAAGTCACCGCGCGACCTGTCCACAAGTGACGAAGTGAGCGTGAAGCGAGGGAGCACGACGCGCGCGTGTTGCCGCGGGCACAGACACAGCTGGCCACTTCCTACGACTTCCTCTCAAATATTTATACTTCTTTTTATCAGATAAATAAGCTATATAAACACATAACCCGTTCGAAAATATTAAAATACCAAGAAAGTTTTCCTTACAATAGCGTGTTGCTGAATGAAAGTCTCGCGATACGGTATGTTACACAGACGTAAGCATCGCAGGGGCAGTCCGCCATTCATTGGAAATAATGATTAAATCATGTCCCTTTTGTTAAATCACACGAACTCTAAAGAAACTTTCTTTGACATTAAAATCTGACTCTGTCATTGTTTCGTTGATCACAGCGTCTTGTAATGATCAAAAAAAGTTAACACATTACTCGGCGATCTGCGATAATAAACGTAGGTACCGAACATGTAAAATAAGTTGTTTGAGTTGAGTGGATTCCACAATATTTCATATTGATGTGATGTCTGTCGTTCATTTCATACACTATCATTTGTCATCGCAAGTCAATTTATAAATGGTACAAAGATAAAGAAAATTACCGTAGGGCCGAGACCAGATTGATTCTGTCAGCATCATGTGTTGCCCGCCCCCGCCGCCGCCCCCACTCCCCCCGCACCCTCGCCCGGCGGGCCACAGAGCGGCGGCTTATTGCAAATATAAATAATACTGTGGCGAGCTCTATTTATGTGTATACGTGTGCTCTCCGCTCAGGTAGTCTCAAGTCGACTCACAAATCGAATTGTATCCGCTCGCCGACCTCTCGAGATTTATTGAAATCCTCCACATTAGTGCGCGGTGAGCCTTGTGCCGTCGGCGTCGCCCGCTAGAACACCTAACTTACACAAACGTGCAGCATGAATATTGCATGAGGCGGAAACAAGCAATTGGCATAACTAACAACGTACATATGATATCATACTTTACTACACCCTTATTCATAAGGAGCAAACATAAGCAATGGAAATCTCTTACAGAACGATGACGACTCGAACCGTATGTGCTAAGTTATGTAAACAGCCGTTCAAGCGATACCGAACACCCTGTACAGTGAGTGCGGGACACGAGGAGTGCTACTATTTCCTCTGTAGTAATCATTACTCCTTTTTAACCCCCGACGTAAAAAGAGCGGGGTGTTATAAGTTTAGCGTGTCTGTCTGTGTATCTGTGTGGTATTGTAGCTCCCAAATGGATGAACTGATTTTCGTTTATATCCCGAGTGTTCTAAGCCAAGTTTCATGAAAATCTGTTCAGCCGTTTGAAGATTCATCAGCTCTTTTCTAGTTGATGAGGGGATCTGATTAACTTCCTGTAGTCCGATCGATTCGAAATTTGATACCGTGTTACTACGTATGATTACTCGATTAAATGCTTTACGTTTAATACATTGCCCTATAGGTTAGTTTAGTTTAAAAAGCTTAAAATAAAAAAAATAAAAATTAATTAATTTTAAAAACTCCCTACGCAAAAAATAGGAAAACAAACAACCCATAAAAAGTAAAAATAGTTATCCTAAAAAATAAATTAAAGTCGCGGCGGGTTATCGGTAGTTCAGAATCGATATTTCTAGTTTGTTATAGGCATAGCATCTACCTTTGCGAACGGACAGTAGAGCCACTTTATTTTTTATACATATATTATTTTAAATGTAAATGATGGCGTTCAAAAGGGCCTAACTGAAATAAGCGTCTTGACTTTGACTTTAACGTGGTTTTTTTTTAAAACCCGTTAATTTTTTTAAGCCCCGCGAATCGGGGCTCCGACTTCGCCTTTTAGCAACTTTAAAAATAAATAATTATAATTGAAGCTAAAAATGGCATAAAATTAAAATATCATAATAATTGTAATTGAAGCTAAAAATGGCATAAAATAAAAAAATCATAATAATTGTAATTGAAGCTAAAAATGGCATAAAATATTAAAAAATAATAATACCTTATTGAAGCTAAAAATCAGACGCAATTTCTGCATCTCAATGATATTTTGCATAATTCTAAACAGATTAAAATATAAATTGATTTGATTTATTTAATGTCTTAAAGAAAGAAGATCAATCATAAAATAAAGGGTCTTGACAGATAGACAAATGGACGGACAACAAAGTGATCCTATAGGGTTCCGTTTTTCCCATTTTGAGGTACAGAACCCTAAAGAGATGACCGTTTAAATTTTTTTGCTCGCTGTTTTTGCAAAATTAAAATGATCGTTTAAATACATGCCATTGTTAAATATGGATATTAAATCTGAGTATCTTTTGTCACGCTGTCCCAGTTGTTTTCAAACGAGTCATCAATATTGGGTTCAGATGAGCACCCGCGGGATTTTCTAAGTGGTCGTGTCCGGGCCTCCCCAACATGTCCGACGCCAGCGGCTAGTCCCGCCAGGCTAAGTGTTCCTTCTGCAGGTCTCTGATGACGACCGGCCAATCCAAGAGATTTGTTTTAGTTAAAACCTGGTCACTCCGTGTAAGGAAGAGCTGACCATCGTATGTTGAAGTATATTGAGTAGCTACACTAAGTAGTATGTAAGTACAGTCATAGTACTCAGTGGCCGTACGGTGATGAGATGACAGGCGCGCTGCAGATTAATCCTTGCCACGAACAGTCGCTCTCGGAAGACGCGGCGACGACGCGCGGCGACGCGGGGCGACGCGGGCGACGCGGGCGACGCCTAATCGCGCGTCATTTGTCGCGGCGGGACGGCCGGGCGGCCCGACCGCGCCGTCGTAATAAACGGTAGTAATAACATTCCACAGCCGCCTACGTGCCTTGTCTTGTGCACATTGTTGAATTACTGCTTTAATGTGAAGCCATTCTCACGCCTTCACCCTCAGAAGATAACTTAAATTATTTACTAGACACAATGGTTTTAGTAGGCAGTCGTGCCGCCGCGCCGTACTCTCGAGATTACATGTCCAGCGCGCGAGCGTCAGCCGCTTGTCTCCGCCGCGCTCCGTCCCATCACTCCCATCTGTCAGGCGCTCGTCTCTGCTGCTCATTAGATTACAGTAATAGTCGGAGGGCTAACTGATAACCTCGTTAGGTAGGAAGCTGACCGCATTAGCCAAATAAATAAATATAACTCACACATACAACTAACAGAGAATAAATTAACACGCACATGTCTCACATCAAAGACAAGATTTTCACGTTTGTGAGTCGACTTGTGTCTACCAGACCGCTAAATAGATTAGTACATTACTTGGTAAGTAACCCTTCTTGGAATAGAACGTTATTTTATTAGTGACATCGTGTACGAACTGAAACGCCGGATCACAATAATATTATCACATAATATTGAGCGAACATTGAGCTTTGTAGTGTGCGACTGTACGAGTGTGTGGTAAGAACTGATAGAAGCTCCGAAGTGTATCATACATCGTAACACGACTTATGGGAAAGTAGTCGTAATGATTTAAATCGAATCGACATAAACAGAATGATTATTATCCACCTCAATGAATCTGTTCTGAACTATTCGAAACATTGCTTCAGTGTTACTACCACGAAGCCTTAGCTGTCGTGACAGCTAAGGCTTCGTGGTAGTGAAGTTTATTCTTTATTCACAGTTCCGTTCAACTATCTTGACACACGATTATAGCTTTCTATAAGAGTTGCAACGAAGAAAAGCTGTCTGGCCGAGGGCACGGGCTCGGCAGGACACGACACAGCGCGGAGCGGCACGGAGCGGCTCGGAGCGGCTCGGAGCGGCTCGGAGCGGCTCGGAGCGGCTCGAGTGCTCACACACGGCTAGGCCGGTGAGTCACCCAGCGGACCACACTTCCGCTGACACGCCGCGCCGCCGCCCTGCGCGATCTGCGACACTTCCACTCTATTTCAAATACAAATCTGACGTAAATAGAACTGTATTTTTCTTAACATTTTCCAGCTTCAGGTAAGTATTTTATATTCTCAAGTTATCCGGCGACTGCGACGCGTCTCGATGCCAACTACAGACTTCAGTGGCAAACAAACTAGGCGCTCAGAACTAACTTCTTAGTCATCAGACTAAGTGCAGTCCGCGTGTGGTTGGCATTGTGCGCCGGGCTGTACTCAGTCGCCGGCTCTAGGCACACGTACCTGTACTGTAAGTGTACAAGTGTACAGTGATACAGTCTTATCTGAGCCAACGTTCACATGTTATGTATCTGGCGTAAATAAAAGCGAGCAACAAACATTAAATCCCGCAATCAGGTGCGTGCCAGGTGGCCGGGCGCCGCGGAATGGAAAAGGTAAATAAGTTATTGTAAAACAAATTGTTTCTGGCTCGGATTATTTCGGAATGTATTAAGGGGGCGAGCGACCGCGCGGCGGCTTGCGGCGCGCCGCCGGCCTCTCCGCACGGTCACTAAGTTTGCCGAGACTCCGCTCGACCGGCCCGGCCCGGACCGCCGGACCGGACCGAAATTCAATAAAACTTAAGGTCTACAAGTAAAACTTCTGCTTCTTACCCGATCCCTTACATCAAATATTAAAATCCGTCTCTAATGTTCGCAATAAGCCGTAAGTTGTATACCTAAACCCGATGAACTAAATTTATTTACTTGAAAAGTTGAAACCTACCAAACGTGAATTCATTGTGGGTTGTATGGTAACATATACCTACCTAATACTTCCATGGTTAATATTGTTAACAAACAAAAGTAATGAACCAGAACTATACTTACGTATTTCCAACGTAATGTGATGTTATTTCAGCGCCGTGTGATTCTTGTGACAAATCCGTGAGTTCGCAAAACAAACCTATCATTATGTTAGGGAGACATCAATATCTGTCACAGGCGGCGCTCGGGAAGATTTTTTTCCCAGTGAGAAAGAAATATGTCAGTATGTGACACGTCGCGTGAGAGCGCCGCATTTACATTCTTATCCGAACAGCGGCGCCCGTGCCCTGTACCGTGTGCCCGTGCCCCTGTCACCGCGTCACCCTCACTGTTACCTCTCGTGTGAGCCAAGTAACGAAGCCTCTTATGCTGACAGCGCACAACCGTGTCAATCCAGACCTAGCTAGAGCCACACATGTTCGCAGATAATGTCAGCTCGTGTGTACTGGTGCTATGTGTGCAAGCAGAGCTGTTAGTTCACAATCACACGGCTCCCCGCCGCGAGGCGCTAGATACGATATAGATGTTCAACTGTTCACGATCGTACGCGTATGTAAATAGGTCACTTACGAGCTCATATAGCCGATGCGCTTCATTGACTTCTCACTGAAAAATAACATTTTGTTTCATCCATACAGTTCAATTTACAGGAAAATAAATTGTATGAGAAACAACCGCGCGCTAAGCCTCGCGACCGCGACGACTGTTACAAGTCGTTTCTTCTCAGCATAGGTTGGGAGTTTGGGAGGCTGGGGCGCGTAGTACCCGCACGTCGAGTATTACAAGACGCCGAACTAATTTATATCCAGTGCGTCCCCGCGGGGCTGGGGCTGGCCGCCATGATTAATGCTCCCGAGGCCGCTCGTATCGTTCGCATCGTTCGTATCGCTGTACATCGGCCTCGCGCGCTACTTCCAGCAACTTGCGACATCCGACACAATCTAATTTATGCTGTCGTGTCAATGTTGCCGCTCAATCTAATAACGCGCGCTAAATACTACAACTACGTCAACTACGATTTAAACAATTAATGAATCGCTCAAATAAACTGTCAGCTCGTTGAAAGTTTCACAACTATCTACGCACAGGCGACAGTACCTACGGCCCCTGCTGAGAGAATCCTTCTCCCAGCTCCCAGCTCCCAGCCTCCCAGCCTCTATCTTTCTTGTGACACTTATAAAAACGAACTACCTAATTAATCTTCTGACACATAACAACATAGTATAGGTAGGTACTGTTCAAACTATTTCTTTACCAACAGGGAATCGGGATTGCGGAATAACTGAACATCTCGCTGACAAAAGGAAAAGCCATTCAAAAGCTTTTGCTATTGGAAATAGATGATTGCGGCAAGAAAGCTTTTGACCGATGTGTCAATGTGGTTTATTCCAATCCACGTAGAATTGTACGAGTATGAATAGTTGGAGCGTCGAGCGCAGTGACAGCTCTAACTCGAATCACGCTGCAGTGTCAGTGTCAGCAGCGCGGACGTGTGGAGACGTCATGCTAACAATTAACTCTTTGTAGTAAAAGTAATTGAATGCAAATTCAATAACTTGTAGGTACTCAATTTGTTGCATTAGTACAAATTAATGAATGCATAACATTTGATGACTGAATACAGCTTAAGAGGTTCGAGCGAAATCGAGGCGTATACCGAGATTGAGATATTATATTATAACTCCCAGCATGGCTGCTTGATGAGGGCCGCCGCCGCCGCTCGTAACCCCCGCTGCGAAAGGCGTAATGTTTCTACAAAGCGTTGAGCGACACTGTGCGGCTTCATACTATTATGTCATCAATTTTTAGTACCGGTACATACGCTAAGTATCTACCATCTACTACTTTAATATTTTAGGTAGGTATCTACATACAATGTTCTCAAATAGTTGCCTGTCCATAAACACGCTGAGGGGATACATGTTTAGGTCGGCCAGTTTGGAAGATTTTGTACACAGAAATGCCTACATGTCTACCTGCACCGCGTCGAGCCACTAAATCAGACTCACATGTTATTCATTAATCTACCTAATGAAAATGAAGAGCAGGAGCAGCGAAGCCATGATAAATGCTAGTACGCAAGAAACAAATATGTACCTATTGTATTGAGAGCCGCCCGCGCCCCGGCCCGCGCCCCGGCGCGAGGGAGCTCGGCTTATTATCTCTAAATCTACGCCGGCCGCCGACAGACACGCTCCGACACTCATTTAATTTGATATTCATGGAACATACCTACTTCGGATAGTGTTGCTGTTACAGCCAAAGTGATTAATAACGATCACCGTCACATAATAGCCAGGCTTCATTAAAACTTCGTTCAGCGTGATATTGACCTTTCTGGCCAACAATAACTACGCTCGGTTGAGGGATTAGCGCGTTGTTGCCGTACCCCAGGCTGGTCACGCCACCGCCACGCCACAGCCACGCGACTGTGCCACACACACGTCACACTCACAGTACGTCCATAACGTGCAGTGGTGACAGCACTTGTGCAGGTAGTGCAAGCTTCATCGTAAAGTAAATAATACAACACGAGCGCTAAGGTAAAGCCGAGCGCGAACAATTTCTGATTGAAGCGCGAGGTGATGAGTTCGCTGAGCAATGTTTCAAGGAAACTGTGTAGTGTAGTGGTATTTGTCAAAGAGATCTCGAATTCACGCTTCAGCTTACAAAATTTCCTCAACATAAAACGGCGGAGCTCGCTCACTCGTTACTCGTTACATACCAGGGTGCATCCTAAATTGCATTTTACAACTTGTCGGCTTGTTTTATTCTTATATAGGTACGATAGACGGGTACACGACTACTAACCGTACCTAAGTTTAATGGCGTAAGTACTGATATGGGTGTGTAATACTCCCATATCAGTAGTTACGCCATTACATTATGAGGGAAGTGTTTCTAGTTGAAAATAACGTAATGACCACCCGTCAATCAGTGGCTCCGAAGGAGTGATGTAGATGTTCAGGTCTAGCCTATTAGACGAAGCTATAGCTTAGGAGAAGTACCTAACTCATATAATAGGTTACTTATAATTCCGGAAATCAAATCTGAAATAAGTTTCGAAGCCGGCCGCGGGCGGGCCTGACTTATTATTTATGAATGTTTCTGAATAACAAACGCCTAAGTTTACCGACTGAGGGAGGACTGGAGGGCAGCGAGGGCCACAACTCTCCACTCTCGGCGAGACATGACAAACTGTGCGCGTCCTTCTACCGCCGGTTACAAATGGCGCACCAAAATAAGAAGACACAGTATGTTTTTCTTTCATGCCCAACAGAGCATGAAAATAAAAAAATAAATTCTTAGCAGCTCTCTATGAATAAGTAAAACCGAGTATCTCAAAAACACTTAATTTTACGTAAACATGAAATATGCAAATTGCTCCACAATATATTATATATCTCTCGCTCCTCCGGTTTATACAGACACTAGACGTTGAGCAAGAATTATGAAACCTAACTTGTCTCACAGACAATGCCCCAGACCCCGGCAAGTGTCATTTGGCGGTGTCGCACTATTTCTTGATTGGGATCCGAAAACCTCTGTTCCAAACTATAAACTGATTTTAATGAGGCTTTTAACTTAACTTTGACTATCTACATATGTATTCGTACACTTTGAATCGTTAGTTCCAAGTTCCAAACAAAGGATCCAAAAAATAAGTTACCTCTGTTGACTTTAAACGTTTTGTGCGTCAGGAAGCACATGTGTTTATTCTCCAAATTGTAGTTGAATGGACACAGCAGCTGCGGTAGGTAAACGCTGGAAAGCTGTGAAAGGCTATTTAAAGCCTTTTGAACTAACCGACCGACGCGCGACGCGACGTCCGAAGGATCCCACTGCTGAAGTGAAGTACTGATCCGTACGCATCGCACCACACATCACCAAATGCGTTTAGCTCTAAACGAATTTAGGGCATTGTTCGGTCTCTGTTTATCGTTTAAAAGTGACAGATTCAGAATAATATTTTATAGTTATTTATGATATTAGTGCGGTAAGTTGGTTTTTACAAACGAGTAGACGAATGTAAGCCCGAGACGAAGTCGAGGGCACCATGGAATGTGCGGTAAAATAGATACTCTCACCTGAGTACATATATTAATATGTACTTGGGTATTCTTTACGGTTTTTTCTTTTGATTTCCATAAAAAAATAAATAAGAATATCACCAAGGAGTTTCACAATCCTAGAATAAATAAGCTGAATGATCGTACCTCCTTGGAAGCGCATTTGCTCAATACGTTTGTCTCACTTTAATACTAAAGAGAAAATGAGAAAAGAATAATAAAATAAATAAATGAAAGATGTAGTTCTTATTTTCACCACGCGATTGTGGCGCCGTTTGCAAATTTGCGCCATTTTCATATTAGAAATGTCAAAGATTTTTGCGACTTTCCGACTGATATCTAAAAACAAAAAGTTAGTTTCATTAGGTACCTACTTACTGTTTTCTCGCAAATGTATTGAAAAACGTTGTATGATATACGTGCAGAAATTGGTTTTTACAAACTCGTGACTATGGTTAGCCCTCGACTTCGTCTCAGGCTTACATTCGTCTACTCGTTTGTAAAAACCAACTTACCGCACTAATATCATAAATAACTATTACTTATGTCGGATAAACATATGTACCTAAGTAGTGAAAAAAATACAGTTTTCTAGCAAACAAAACACGCAAACGATCAGAAGCGTCGTCATTAACATAAAACGTTATTTTAAACTTTTGCTAATTTTGGCACGAAGCCAATTGCCGTCAATGAGTGACCTCAGCCAGGGCTAGACGAGGTGACACCGGCTCGCGCTGGGGGAAAAAATACGGGTGACAATGGCCGGGTAGAATAACCGCTGTCCAGCGTGGAGATGCCACCAGTGGCGTAGCTAGACTCCAAGGGGCACTGTATCAAACGTTTTTTGGGGGCTCCCTTTTTACCCGACTGCGAAAATGACCAGAAATGCAGAGTGGTTTTGTTTTACGAAATTTGCGCTACTAGCACAAAACTGTAGCTCATACCATCATTATTAATTTATCCATTCATCATCTGCCTAGCCTTCTATATTGGGGTTGGCTTCCAGTCAAACCAGATTCAGCTGAATACCAGTAGGTATTTTACGTGGAGCGGGCCTCTTATTACTAAGATTGACGAATGATTTGCTACTTCTAAAGACAACCAAACCATCTTTATTGTATTTATAAGTATAACATTTCACATTGTCCAACTGTATGACCTGCCTAAATTTTATTGTCAAAATTACTTATCACGAGTTTTGTCTAATAAGTGTT
The DNA here is from genome assembly GCA_947386135.1 of Melanchra persicariae. NCBI lineage: Eukaryota > Metazoa > Arthropoda > Insecta > Lepidoptera > Noctuidae > Melanchra > Melanchra persicariae. The sequence continues at coordinate 381,973 of OX376646.1, forward strand.
TTATTAAGTTGCTATGTATGGTTGTCTCATGTTCATGCAATAAAGATTATTATTATTATTCTCTTTATTCATTTTTATACATATATTTTACATTTTTAAATATTTCTATAAAAACAATACATAAAAAAACATTTAAAAATATAAAAAATAGTAGTCCGCCGGTGTCGGGAGCGAGGTCCAAGCTACCGGTGGTTAGGGCTTCAGAGAAAGGAACCTCCTCACAATACGAGCCGTATCGAGGAGTACTGCCTTCTGTATCAGGCCCTTTATCCAACTGCGCAACGCCAGCTTCGACAGATGGTCGTCGAAGCTTTTGGCCATCAGGCCATTGGCCGTAACGACCATCGGCACAATGACAGCCGAGTCCATATTCCACATGTCGACAACCTCGTGTGCTAAGTCAAGATACTTGATTTGTTTCTCTTTCTCAGCTTTCACGAGGTTCTCGTCATGTGGAATGGTAACATCGATTATCATTGTGCGGCGCGCTAATCGGTCTATCACCACTATATCGGGCTTATTAGCGACGATAGTCCTATCAGTGATGATAGACCGATCCCAGTACAACGTGACATGGTCATTTTCGAGAACTGGGTCGGGCACATACTTGTAATACGGTACCTCAGAATCCACAAGTTGGTATTTCAAAGCAAGTTGCTGGTGAATAATCCTGGCCACTTGGTTATGCCTGTGCAAGTACTCGCCGTTAGCCAGACGAGAACAACCAGAGATAATATGTCTGATGGACTCACCCAGACGGTGACATGCCCGACACACGTCAACCGTCCCGTCCTTCATAATATGCCTCCGGTAGTTGTTCGTCAAGATAACTTCGTCCATAATTGCACAAACAAAACCTTCAGTTTCTCCGAAGAGATCACCGAAACGTAGCCAGGCCACGGACGCTGGGAAATCTACGTCGGACCCATAAAGAGCCCGATAGAAGCGCCCGTGAAGCTCCTTGCCTTTCCATACCTCCTTGCGGTCATCTGTAGTAAGTATTACAGGTTTGCGCCAGTTCTCTTTAGCCATGGACAACGGGGTGAGTCCCTTGTCCACTGCGACCACATCTCGGTGCATACCCACATCGACTTTGAGAAAATATTCTCTGAGACTGCACATCTCGCGGTTGTGCAGAGTCTTAGCATTTAAAAAGCCTCGACCTCCACACTTCCGCGGGATGTACAGTCTCATCACCGACGATCGTGGGTGATGCATCCGGTTTGCAGTCAGCAGTGTACGGACTCTCCTGTCCAGGGCGTCGAGTTCGGTTTGAGTCCATTATTATTATTATTATTTGAGGTTGCAGACAATATTTTATTTTTTGCTTCAACACATCGGGGCCCCTGTAGTTAGGGGGCCTCGTATAATTGATACGGCAGATACGGCGGTAGCTACGCCCCTAGATGCCACCATATGAGTGCCTATACTATGTAATCCCACCACAATTATCATTTGAATAGTGTTCCCTTCTGCGTAGTGGTATGTTTTGACGGCTTAATCATTTTGATGAAATAAGCGAAGAATTAAAGTTGAAGACGACCGTGTGGTGTCCTCCACGACATCGCCCAGCTTAATCGTTATTTATAAATGAGTATCGTGCGACTCGTACGAGTGAGTTATTATTAAACACTTACGATCTTACGATAAACCATACCTACACATGACACTTTGATCAACTTCACAATGCTTAGCTGTTGTATTGTCATTAGGCCTAACTTACATAAGTAGTTTACGAACTTCCAAACCAATACAACATTTACAATTCATGCAAATTAAGTTGTAAAATGTTATGCGTACATGCGTACTTAGTCAGCCATAATAAATCAAATCTGGGAGCAACTTATAACAGTTAAGCGAAATATAATTAGATTACTTTGTAACGACAACAACCGCGCGAGCTAATAGCATAAATATCTATAATTTACGAACATTGAACGTTGAACAACAAAAACGTTTAACCGTTCGCTATCGATCCAACTGTAAAATTTTACGAGCGTTCAGAACTCCGCTCAGGGGCGGAATTAAGAACTATAAAACACGTATAAATATCAAATAATTACGCAGATCAGAAACCACTTCCACAACTCTGCCGAGCGGAGGCTGGAGACGGCGGGCGGGGGGGGCTAGCTCGTCTCCATGCGCATCTACGAACTTGAATAAGTACATCATAAGTACGATTTAATACGAGGTTAAGCTTTAAAAGTTTATTTTGGTTCTTCTTCAGCGCGTTAGTACTTACGTAGCTATAGTTATTATTTATTTCTAGTGCTGTAGGTAACTTTTATTCGCCTAGAATGTTAATCGTCTTTGAAGTATCAACAAGGTCAGTAAATGTAAGAAGTAACTGTTGAGCCGAAGCGCTAGGCTGAGGAGGAGGTTCGTACTTAGCTACATTTATGATCCCGGCGGGAGTGCACAGACACACCCGCGGGGAACATAATGAAGATACATAACGAAAAACCTTACACGAAAACGAGTACGTATCTACGTCAGAAAGCCGAAAATTAATATACCAATGTACAAAATACCGAACAGTAAATACAACCATTATGATTGTAAATCTCTGCGATACCTAATGTCTACAGGATTTATATCGAATGATTGAAAATGTCTGCAATCGTTAAATCGAAGACTCGGACAAAGTGTCCACGTTGTCACGTTTAAAAACCAACCTGAGCATCATGGGTTGCCCGCATTAGATCCGCCGCGTGCACGTGTAGTATCACCGCGACTGCCATTCATACAGATGCGTCGGTTGCGTTACACTTACGATACGACGGCAGCTACGGTATCATCCGACACGTCATCATTAATGTACCCGTGACTGTGGATGGATACAAATATACAATGGTGCAACAGTTACCGCGTCGATGGGACGATGATGCGGCGCTCACTCCGTCCCCACTGATATTATAAATGCAAAAGTAACTCTGTCTGTCTGTTACGCTTTCACACTTAAACGGCTGAACGGATCGTCATGAAATTTGGCGTAGGTTACTTTTTTACGCGATAATCGACATCCACGCGGGCGGAGCCGCGGGCAAAAGTTAGTGTTAACATAAAGAAGAACATGACATGATACATAAATCTACGTTGGGATGCATGAAGGAGCCTTCTCGTGTAGCGTAATTTGTTCCATCAGCCACTCAACTGAACCGAGCGCTCGGCGCATCCTGCCCCCCTAGACAAAAAACTTTTCTGTAGCGTTAACGTCAGACGCTCACGACAAAATGTATGGGAATGACATAAGGTGATGACGTTTCCTTTCCACACCTAATGTCATTCCCATACATTTTGTCGTGAGCGTCTGACGTTAACGCTACAGAAAAGTTTTTTGTCTAGGCCCCCTGGACAGTCTCACCTAACACCTTATAAGACTAGCCAATCCTTCCCTTGCGGTGGGAGGGCTAACGCCCGCCTGGTTCGCGACTACCCTCCCACTGGAGTCCGACGTCAAGCAGCCTGCTGTGTTTCGTCGACGCTTGGGAGTGGCATTTTCTGGGCACGCTCGCTCCATCATAGACCTCATCTATCGGTTTCCATCGGGCGTGATCTTGGTCAAGAGCAAGACCATTCCTTAATAAAAAAAAAAAGCGGCGTGGTCAAAAAGTCAGTAGTTAAAGCTTGGCTACAATTCTTACTTGATCAACCATTGTATATTTACAATGTTTGTACATTGGATTCGTTTCATGCTAACACAATAACCATTTGTGAGGCAGCCAACACCACGGGCGCTGATCTGATCGAGCATCTTCAGTGTGACAGAGGTGCACCAGAGCTTGCAAGGCAGCACAATAAGCTTTGGAATGAAGAACTTTGTCTCAACATTGCTCCGGGCTAGCATTCAACACCACAGCGTGCAACATTATTTACGATGTGAGTACCGAAAAACTATCGTTACCTTTGATATACTACGGTCTGGCAGGCAGTTCCAGTTAGATGTGCGCGTTACCCCATTGATGATCGCAACAAGCGAGATACATAAAGTGATTGCTGCTGCGGTGTCACACCCGAGCATTTTTGTACGTGGCTATGACAGTTATGCCAGGGATTCCTAAACTATTTCAGTCCGTGGCGCACAGTACAGATTTAGTATTTTGTCTCGGCGCCCTAGCTAACTGAAATAGGGTGTACCCTATTTCAGTTAGCTAGGGCGCCGAGACAACACGCAGCCACCGGTGTTATTATAATGTTACCAAGCAGCGAGCAGGATTTCAGCCTTTTACTAAATTTGTACCTGCAAATAGCTAAGTCTAGGAGCGCCCTGCGACGCCTCTCTTTACTTCCTACGGCGCACCAGGGTGCTGCGGCGCATACTTTGGAACCCCTGAGTCATGCGGCTGCGTGATGTCGAAGACATATATGTATGTTTCGGTGCATACCACAGACTGCCAATATCACTCGCAAAATGCTTGAAGACAGTACGTTCGTCGATGAGTGGTGTGTCGATAAGAACCTTGCATTTCTCAAATCTTTCCCAAATTCGGTGCAGTGTTAGATGGATCGCAAAAAGGATCTTTTCGCGATGATATGCCAGCTGTTCAAGCCGTCGATGTTCCTTAAGCTGAGTGCTAACGAAATACATTGGCCGAATCTTCTCAAGAGACTGCACAAGTTCAGTGATGCATATATCGATGTAAGCGTAACCGATCCACTAATGCGCTGTCACTTGGTCAACGCAGATCCCGTTACGTTTTGCATCTAACGTACACGTATTCACGTACAGCTCACGGCCGTGTCCATGACACAGCCACACCCCATTTTGAAATCCAGAATCTGTGCCTTGTTGGCACTAGCTTTGTGAAACTGTACCTTGTTAGCACTAGCTTTGTGAATCTGGGCCTAAACCACCAACTCTTAAAGCAGTATTACTTTAATATTACTTCCAGTGGGAAAGAGATGGAGCTATGCGTACTGTATAACTCCGTCTCTTTCAGGCCCCTGTACGTTGTTGGCACTAGCTTTGTGAAACAGGAAAACAAGAATTCACAAATTTTCCATACGGAACGTGGGGTGCGTCAAGGCTGTTCTGTCTTCAAAGATGGCAAAGTCAAAGACAGGTGACCTCTGGTGTTCCTCAAGGGTCAATACTTGGTCCCCTTTTGTTCATCCTCTATATAAATGACATCAGTCAATGCTTTCACAATACCAAGTTCCTTTTATACGCCGACGACCTCAAGGTGTACAGAGCTATACGAAGCTTAAATGATTGCCTTCTGTTTCAACAAGACCTGGACCGACTATCCTCCTATTGCCAGCAAAATAAGCTGCAATTAAGTCTCCCAAAATGTACTTAATTATTTACATAATTAAGTACTTTACTAAAAATAAAACTGTTATAAAACACACATTCACACTGTGCGATGCCCCTCTGCTTAAATTGGACTCTATTCGTGATCTCGGTGTCATCCTTGATTCGAAGCTTTGCTTAGACTTACATATTGGTACAATTGTTAGTAAAGCGTATCAACTATTCGGATTTATAATGCGTTCTACAATCGACTTTAAAAAGACGTCTTCCTACTTGTATAAGTCCCTTGTACTCGTACGCTCACAGTTAGAGTATGCCGTGTCTGTCTGGAGGCCATTCTACAAAAAGTATATTGAAATGATTGAGCGTGTTCAGTATACATTCTTGCGTACCATGCACTATAGATGTTATGGTTATTATTTGTCGTATCAAAATTTGCTTACCAAGTACAGGCTTGCAACACTGGAAAATAGACGTCAGTATTTGGAAGCCGTAAATTTATATAATATTGTTCGAAATAAATTTGACTGCATTGATTTGTGTAATATATGTTGTGCTATGTGGTTCCAAGGACAGTCCATAGGCGAAAGGTACACGCTGTCAGATTATTTTCAATGGGCTCTTGCAAGTCCAACTCTGGTTTGCGTTCGCCTGTCCGCAGAATGGTCGAGTCCTATAATAGTACTTTTGAACATATAGACATTTTGACATGTCCTATCTATGAGTTCAAAAGACTTATACTAAAGGAGCTTTTATGAATTTCTCATTTTCCTTCTCTCTGTTTCTTCAACTTTTTCCCACTATTTATTTCATATTGTAACTTTATCACTTAATTAAACACGATAGTTAAGTATTTTCTAGTATCATCTATCTGCCATCCTAGTGATTGTATCTACGTATCCAACTGATAATCTGTGAACAGCGTTGTGGGCTACAATATTGTGATGTGTTTGGTTTAACTTTGCTTTCTATATGTATTTTATATTGTGGCTGTTTGTTGTTCCTTTTGAATAAAAATAAAAATAAGATATTCAACCTCGACACCTATGTATACTTGGGTAAACAATTATCGTTTGAGAAGCAAAGAAATGAACAAGAAATAGAAAGGAGCGTTTCGAATGCTTGGAAAAAATTCTGAAGCTTAAAAGAAATTATGAAAAGTGACATGCCGATCAAAATTAAGCAAAAAGTTATGGATACCTGCATATTGCCATCATTAACATACGCTAGCCAAACTTGGAAGTTCACACATCAAGCGAAAGCAAAAATCAGGACGTGTCAAAGAGGAATTGAAAGGAGTCTGTTAAAAATCAAAAGAATTAAAAAAATACCACATAGTATAATTCGAAAGAAGACAAAGGTTACAGACGCTCTGATTCAATGCAAAAAGCTTAAGTGGCGTTGGGCTGTTCACATAGCCAGATTAACAGATAACAAGTGGACCGCCAGGATAACATCCTGGAAGGATCCATCAGGTACCAGAAAGAGAGGTAGACCAGCTGCCCGGTGGACTGACGATATTATACAAGCGGCTGGCACACAGTGGATGGAGACAGCGAAGAACAGGGACACTTGGAAATCTCTAGAGGAGGCCTTCACCTTCGAGAACGAGGGGTTTTTACTTAAATAGAAAACATTAATATTTAATTTAAAGTAAAATTAAACAGCAGATAACTAGAAATAAGTTAATCTTTTTGTATTCTTTAGTAGGAAACATAAGGCTTTTTTATTTTATTTATTTATTATTCAACCTCGACGGGGAGTGCGTTATGAGGAGAGCTCTTGATGGTTGGCGAGGCGGAATCTGTGTTGGCGCTGAAAGACTCACCAACCTAAGGGGAACCAATCACTTTTCCGAATTTTTTTTTGTTCGAATTTCATTTTACCGAAAACTATTGACGGCGTCTTTTTTGCCATAGGTATGCATTATTTGACATAGTTTTAGATCGTCGAAGTATCATGTGCCATAGGTATTATTTTACCGAGCTATATTTCGCCGATTTACAAATTTTTCGGCCAATAACAAACTTTTTGTTTGTTATTGGCCGAAGCCTCTTTTGAACTTCTTTCATTTGACATATTTTCACCACACCGAAACAACATTTTACGGAATAATATTTGGTCACAAATATTATATAACTACCGGTTACTTGTTCAATATTAAATTTAAATAGTGTCATAAAAAGTCAATATGTTTTGCTACAAAAGTGAGTGACAGAAACGAATCGTTGCAAAACCGACTTCACGCAGTCTTGTCTGCCATACCCCTAGAGTGTAATTGAAGCCCGCGTAGGCGCGGAAGGGTGAGGCCCGCGAGCTGAGAAGCAGGTGTCACCACCGCCACAACCATCTGCGACGATAAACTCGCGTGGGGCCGCCCGGCGCCCATACCCCGCAGCGCCGTAACAGAAACAGTGTTTGCTGCATGTTGCATGCTTGCTTGTATGCTGCATGCCTGCTTGCATGCTGCATGCTTGAAGCAAGCATCCTTGTTTTGCAAGCTTCTTACTGGAACAACTTAAAATCACTTTTGTTCATGATCAACTGTTTTAGAATGTGCCATTACATTTAAATAATTAATTTGAATGTTCGGAAACATAATACTTCGAATAAATGTTATTTCGTCTAAGTCTAACTTCGGTAAAAAGTTTTTCGACCAAATGAAATAATAATAATATTTAGTTGAAAAGTTTTAGGTGAAATAAAATTCGGTCAAATATTTATCGGATTTTTGACTAACCTAACCTGAGGTATGCGAACGATACCATATACTTGTGTCTTGAGTGAAGAAGAGATGGCGGATCTACTGAGGCGTATAGAAGTGGAGAGCGCTAAGCTCGGGCTTAAGGTCAACCATGCCAAGACTCATTTAGTTTTTTTTATTCTTTATTCTTTATTGGAACCAAAACAAATTTCACAAATTCATTGCGTACGTAAATAGCTGCATTAGTTATAAAACTGTGTCGCAGCTATTAACGCCCACCTCCAAGAGGGAGACGACAGAGTTCCTCATTTCACAGAAACAAAAGAAAAACAATAACAATAAAATCATTACAAAATTAAAAAATTAAAATTAAAATGGTAAAAAATAATAATCATGGTAATAACATACAAAATTAAAATAGACAAGTGCTTAATGTTGTGCATGTTCGAGTGATGTGTGTAAGTGTAGTGCGTGTCTGTGGTGTGTAAGTGTAGAGTGTGCTTGTGTGGCACCTCCCTACGAGCACACTCAACGCTACGTGTATTTGTTGTGCATGTCTACGGAAGAAAGGTCTTTAGGGTTTGACTAAATTCTCCAATTCTTCGTATGTGAGAGTATGTAGCCATTGATCCATCATGATTTTGCAATCCCGGAGAGTACATGGATAAATAGTCAGCACTTTATTTATTTTATTGTAAAGCACGGGACTGCAGAAAATGAACTGCCGTCGGACAATGTCCAACTTAACACGCGAAGTCGGGCAGACTCTGTCAGTTCTACGCTTTTGCCTTCCAAACTCAGACTCAAAAGACAAGTTTGAGTGTTTCCGCAACACTGTACTTAGCACAAAAGAGTGCCTCACTGTAGGTAGTTTCCATAGCGTGTACAATTCGCTGGTAGGGAAGCGATACGGTTTGAAGGCCATTACCTTAAGGACAGCCCTCTGCGCCCTCTCCAAACGTAGCAGAAGACATTTACCGGCACCACCCCAGGCCGAAATACAGTACGTCAAAATGGAATGGGCAAGGGCAAAGTATACAGTTCTCAGGGTAGAGAAATTGGCGGAGGTCCTTAGATTTTTAAAAACAAAAATTAATTTTCTCACCCTGGAGACCAGCGAATTGATTTGACCACTCCATGTCAATGCACCGTCGACCCAGACTCCAAGGTATTTTATCGAGTCCGTGCGAATAACTTCAGGACATCCACAGGTGGCAGTCCTCATTGTATCGCACGCATGAGCTGTCAGACGGAAGGGTTGGGCCGGCTGTGACGCTTTTTTTGGACTAAAAGTGATAAATTTGGTTTTATCCAAGTTGAGGGTGAGCAAATTCTGTGTGAGCCATCTCATAGTAACTCGCAAGGCTGATTCTGCCCGAAGCTGAGCCTCCCTCCAGTCACCGCCACGAACCAAGATAACAGTGTCATCAGCATAAGCAATAACTTTGGAGTTTCTTAAGTCAAGTTTACAGAGCTCGTTAATGTAAACCAGAAAAAGGGTAGGTCCTAAGACACTACCTTGCGGGACTCCGTAGGTGAGGAAAGCTTCCTTACTGGTGTGGTTGTTTACCCTAATAATTTGCGAGCGACCACTAAGGTAACTCTTAAACAAACAAAGTGGCAAGCCTCTTATACCAATCCTTTCCAGTTTACTGAGGAGAAGTGGGACAGAGACAGTGTCAAATGCTTTAGAAAGGTCAAGGAATATAGCTATAGATTTGTCTTTGTTGTTTAGATTTTGAGCTACTGAACCTACTAATTCTAATATGGCATCCTCTGTGTTTTTGCCTGATCTGAATCCATATTGGTTATTTGCTAGTATATTTTGTGCGCTTAGGTAATCCAGCAGACGTTTGTTTAATATTTTTTCGAGAAGCTTAGATAGAATTGATAATACAGATATGGGTCTGTAGTTGTTGACACTGTCTCTGTCTCCACCCTTGTGAATAGGGTGCACCACAGCCTTTTTGAACACCGTTGGGAATATTCCAGATATAAGGGCGAGGTTGAAGACGTGACAGATAACCGGGACAAGAGTGACTCTAGCACTGTAGATTACAGTTGCGGGGATACCATCCCAACCCGCAGCACTAGTTAGTCGTAGGCCACGAATAAGATAATCTATTTCCTCGTTATCCGTGCCAAACATAGCCATCGAGTTAGGGTGGACATCCAAAGTGCCAGAGTCAGAAGTGTTGGTAGAGTTATAGTTTGGAGAGTTAAAGATTTTAGATGCCAGTTTTGATCCCACGTTTGCGAAAAAGTCGTTGACATATTCCAGTGATTGCGTTGGATCTGGAGTTAGAGACAACAACTCACTGGCAGAGGCCTTGTTCTTTTGAAGATCGGAGATAGTCCTAATGAGATTCCAGGTAGCTCTCGGGTTCTTGCGATGTTTTTCAAATTCATGTCGTTCATATTCTCGTTTTAATTTCTTTAATAGATTATTACAAAAGTTTTTATATCGATTATAGGTGATTTTCAGAGTATTATTATCAGCATCCCTCCTCATTTTGCGATACATATTATCCCGGTTTCGAATACACCTAAGGAGACCAGGTGTGATCCATGGTTTAATAATGCGTTTTCGGTTCGAGACAACAGAATCACAACTATTATTATCAACAACTGAGGAAACAAGTTTGACCATGATGGAAGCAGCAGTTTCCGCATCTTGACAGCTCATAACGGGAGTAAAATCAACATTCTCAAGAGCCATTACGCAAGCATTAATGTCTACACGGCGCTGGCGGGAAGGTGATTTAGGGATATTTAATTTCAGATTACAAAAAACTACAACAGGAGCATGGTCAGTAATTAGAGAGTCGAGGTAATAGCTGGTTTATTTGATTTTAGCATGACGTGGTCAATGCAACTATCGTTGCGTGTCGGGAAAAGATGAGCAGGCAACATGGCATGTGACGCAACAGCATTAAGGTACATGTCTGAGTTTGAATCAACCCAATTCGGTGCTATGTTTATATTGATATCTCCTACCAAAATAATGGTTCTGAAAGTATTTAGTGAACTGAGAATCATATCTAGACTAGTAACAAAGTGCTGAATATTTCTATTAGAAGGTGACCTATAAATAGCGATAAGCGCCACTTCATTTTTAAATTTGAGTACAAGACAATTTGCATCGGCTAGTATAGGCTTTTCCAAAAGGAACTGTAACTCTACTTTAGTGTACACCACAACTCCATCATTTTGGTTTGAGTGATCAGAGTAATTAGATACAAAACCCGGTATGGTGGGGAGATGAGGGCATTTACGTAACCAGCATTCCGACAAAACTACGACGTCAAATTGTGTCTTTATTCGATGTAGCAATATCAATAGGTTGTTAAAATTTGCAATGTTCCCGATGCTTCTAATGTTAACATGAAAAATTTTCAAGCCGTTATTAACGTTATGTAGGTATGAGTCAACTTGTTCCGGGGAGCATTGTTGTGATGCTGAAGCTGAAAGATGTTCTATATCATCTATTATTTCAACATTATCATTCATAATCACGGTTGAAAACTAACAAGTGATTTGATTTATTGAACGAGACATAGCGTAATCCGAGATGACTGGAGATTGAACAGGAGATACCAACGTATTCCATTTGTAGTAGAATTTGAATTGAATAAATCTTCCGTTGTGAGTAAAGTGAATGTAAGTAGTTATGTGTGTATATGGTAATATTACAGTGAAAATATAACATTAGTGACGTATTTACTAATTTTAGTACATGCATAATTAGTAATAATAGAATTTTCATATTTTGAAATCTTAGAAAAAATAATTTTACGAAGTAAGTTACGGCAATAATATAAGAGTTAATCAAAACGACCTTACTACGACATACAACAATTAATTGAAAGATCCCTAGTCATTTTTTTGGAAGGTCAGACTCATCCCTGATCATGATATGTTGGGCTCCATCCTTTTCACGGACAAAAATTTTGCCATTCCTTATCCAACAGTACCGGTACTTATTAGTGCTGGCAAAGTCACGTGCCAGGAAAAACAAGCGTTTCATCTTTGGTGAAAGATTTTCAGACACAAATATAGGTTTAGCAGGGCCGCTGATTTTCAGGTGCTCGGTAGACAATTTATTGTTTTCCTTGTTGTACTTTTTATACATTTGAATAAAGTAATGGTGGTAGACCGTGCTCAAGTTCTCTCGAGCACCAATTCTTTTGACGGGTAAACATAGTCTGGAAAGGCTCATGAAGTCATGATACTAGGCCGGGTCGAAGGAAAACGCGCTCAAGGCAGAACACCGGGCAGATGGTCCGACGCCATATAGAAGGCTGTTGCAGCTGTTGTTGGTGCTGTGTGAAGACCGCATGGCTTGGAGACGCGTCGTATATATCCTATCAGTGGCGTAGCTACAGCTTTAAAAGTTTCAAATAATAATTCTCGTGTTAATTCGTAAATGCCTCCTCGATTACGACCTCTCGTAACAAGCACAGATGACAACTCAATTTGGTAACGCCAGGTAAATTTGCAATATCGGTCATTGCCCTTTCTTTAATATCTCTGCGTCTGGTCATAAAGATATTTATAAAAAATATATTTATACTAGCACTTCGCCCGCGACTTCGTCCGCGCGGATTAAGTAGGTATTCCACAAACTTCAACGCCCCTTATACCCCTTATAAAGGTTAGTTTTGGAAAATTAAGCACAACGACTTTCATTAATTACTTAGCCATTTCTACTTATTCTATGGTCTCGGAGGCCCTAGACAATGTGGTATTTACATATTGACAATCGCCTTCGCCACGCCACAGTTGACAGAATCTCACTTGTCTCGAGCCCAGGTCCAGCGCAACTGTTCACCCCGTTCAGCCTGTCAGGGTTTGATTTTGTAAAAATTGTTAGGTACATCTGTTTTAATTATCCCACTTTTAGTTTGTTCATAGCCTTCCGACGTAAATTGAAGCAAGCAATAATGTCCTCCCCTAAAAACTTAATAACCCCTGCTTCACCCCTTATTATGTATGTAGTTTATTTTCGAAAAATCCAAGCATGTGTTAGGTATTCTTATTGTTTTATCGAAATCATTTAAATACCGTGTTTTTAACTATTTGTTACTTACCGGATCCTTAACTTTTTGAAAATATTCTATAGTCTATTTCCATCACGGATAATGTAGGACTAGAAAAAAATTCAAATTGGTTCAGTAGTTTCGGAGCCTATTCATTTCAAACAAACAAATCTTTCCTCTTTATAATATTAGTTTAGACTAGCACTTCGCCCGCGACTTCGTCCGCGCGGATTTAGTAGGTACTCCACAAACTTCAACGCCCCCTATTCCCCTTATAAAGATTAGTTTTGGAAAATTAAGCACAACGATTTTCATTATTTACTTAGCCATTTCTACTTATTCGAGGCCTAAGACCATGGTGCCATTTAGGTAATTAGCGAAAGCGACTGTCGAAATGCCAAAATGTAGGAATTTGATCACGTGATAATTCGATAGCATCTGTCAATCTCATACATTTTTAACGTATTGACAATCTCCTACGCACGCCACAGTTGACACAATCTCACTTGTTTCGAGGTCAGGTTTAGCGCAACTGTTCACCCCGTTCACCGTCAGGGGTTGAGTATGCAAAAATTGTTACACCTGTTTCAATTATCCCACTTTTAGTTTGTTCATAGCATTCCGACGTAAATTGAAGCTAGCAATAATGTCCTCCCCTAAAAACTTTATCACCTCTTCTTCACCCCTTACTATGTACTTAGTTTATTTTCGAATTTTTTTTTTTTTTTTTTTTTTTTTTTTCATTTTTTTTTATGGTGTGCGTCATGCTTGGCGTAAATAAACTCTTTTTCTATCTTTCTTTTTTCTTTCTAAAAATCCAAACATTTGTTATTCTTATTTTTTATCGAAATCATTTAAATGCCGTGTTTCAACTACATTGGACTTGGTCCATGATATGACAAGATTCTCCCCAGTTCGCTCAAGCCCCGACATATTTCTTACATAGACCCGTCGTAACTTTTAAACGAAAGGTTCCTAACTTTTTTGAAAATATTATATCGTCTATGTTCATCAGGGATAATATTGGATTCTAATGGTGAAAGAATTTTTTCAAATCGGTCCAGTAGTTTCGGAGCCTAGTCAATTCTAACAAACAAAGAAATCTTTCCTCTTTATAAAATCAGTGTAGATAAAAGGCGTCTGTTCTGTACGACGTATATTTAGCGACTGTGTGAACAAAGATATGTCTGCTCTAATTAATACATAATCTAGGTAGGTACTTAAAGTTACACACTACATCACCCTCCTTAACAGAAAAATAAAAAAAAATCACTTACACAGTTACTTTTTAAATTTTCCTTTTTAAATTCTTATCTACACTAATATTATAAAGAGGAAAGATTTGTTTGTTTGTTAGTTTGTTTGTTTGTTTGAAATGAATAGGCTCCGAAACTACTGAACCGATTTGAAAAATTCTTTCAGCAGTAGAATCGTACATTATTGGGGATGGACATAGGCTATAGAATATTTTCAAAAAAGTTAGGGATCCGTATGAAAACTTCAATAATATAACCCAAGTTGTGAGAAAAAATCCTTATATCGCGTACGCTGCGGAATCTATTGACAATAGAGCAAAGTGATGTACTACAGTTTTATAGAGGTCATCAATATCTACAAAAAAATCCGCAATACCATATGTCTAACTATTATGGATAAGTCACCATGACCGCTTTTTGTTCATATTATTCAAGCAAATCCAATGGTGAAATAAAAAATGGTGATTTTAGTATCATGATATTAATCCTTATCCATTTAAATGGTTTGATAATTAAGGTTGATTATTTCTTTGTAAATTACACTTTAAATTATTCAAATCGGACCTTTCGTTCAAAAGTTACGACGGTAATAAACATGCTCGGAGTAAGAAAAATGTCGCGGCTTGAGCGAACTGGGGAGAATCGTATCAATGCTTGGTCCGATGAAGTTGAAACACAAACAATAAGAATAACAAATGTTTGGATTTTTCGAAGATAAACTACATACATAATAAGGAGTGAAGCAGGGGTGATTAAGATTTTAGGGGAGGACATAATTGCTTGCTTCAATTTACGTCGGAATGCTATGAACAAACTAAAAGCGAGATAATAGAAACGGATATACCTAACAATTGTTGCATAACCAAACCCTGACGGGGTGAACGGGGTGAACAGTTGCGCTGAACCTGGGCTCGAGACAAGTGAGATTCTGTCAACGGTGGCGTGGCGTACGAAAATCGTTGTGCTTAATTTTCCAAAACTAACCTTTTATAGGGGGCGTTGAAGTTTGTGGAGTACCTACTAAATCCACGCGGACGAAGTCGCGGGCGAAGTGCTAGTTAATTAATATTTTTAAATCATCCGCAGTTAAAGTAACTCTACTTAGTGCGTCTGCTATTACATTATCTTTTCCTTTTATTTAAACAATCTTATAGTCATATCTTCTAGCTGTAACCAGAATTTTATTAGGCTACTTGAAGTGTCTTTTATACTAAACTAGCTGTTGCCCGCGACTACGACTACTACGACGTATTTTGCCTATGTGCACTTCGACAAAGAAAGTAGAATATTGTTGCACGCCACATTTTTCACAATTACTACTAGCGCCATCTAGTATCGAGTAGCAGAACTAGTAGAGTCATAACTGTCGCCCTATTATTTATGGCCCGCATAGCCAGCGACCGAGTCTTGGATTTGCGATACAAACAAGAGATAACTTCGAAAGCGATCTTCAACTGCGAATTAAAGGCCTATTCAAACCTAAGCGGTATTCGCTACCGTCTGCTGTAGAGAAAACCGAGTGGGTATGCGGTAATATAACTGTTACGCGCCAGAATTAATGCCGGGCACATAAAGATAAAAGTTACTACTAGCGCCATCTAGTATCGAGTAGCAGAACTAGTAGAGTCAAGATCCTTCTAGACTTTTCCATGCAAGAACATTCTAGAGTTTTCGGTGTCTGGTTGGTCCGGACCGGTATGTACTCGAACTTTCTGGATGTTTCTATACTAGAAGGTTCTGGAATTATCTGCCGACCTATATAAGGCCCGCATAGCCTGCGATCGAGTCAGTATTGAATTTGCGATACAAGCGACAACTTCGAGAGCGAACTTCGACTGCGAATTAAAGTGATCAGTAGTGCAATTGTGATTTATAATTAGTGAGTTAAAGTTGTAATTGGTGTTGATTAATTAAAGTGTCATTTTGGTTATTTTATCGGCTGTTTTTATTGTCACGAACCCTAAGCTCGTAACAATTGGTGTCAGAAGAGTGGATATTTAAACTATGCCGATTCTACCGAAGGACGACACGGAGGGTATTCGTACCCGAAGTCAACGCCAGCAAGAGACGGACCAGAGGCGTTTTGGAGGTGCAACGCCGCAGACGTTGGAGGGCCAGTTGCCGACCATGGAGCCCGGCCCATCCACAGCAGCTCCAGCATCTGCAGCACCAGACTTTGGAGCTCTGATAATGATGCTGCAGGAACAGGCTCGCCGGCAGGAGGAACAGGCCCGCCGGCAGGAGGAACAGGCCCGCCGGTTGGAAGAACAGCTCCAGCATGATAAGGAGGAACAGGCCCGCCGACAGGAGGAACAGGCCCGCCGACAGGAGGAACAGGCCCGCCGACAGGAGGAACAGGCCCGCCGACAGGAGGAACAGGCCCGTCGGTTGGAAGAACAGCTGCAGCGTGACAAGGAGGAGCAGGCGCGCCGCCAGGAAGAACAGATGGTCCTCATGAAGGATCTGCTTGCTACTTTCGGCAAAGAAATAAAGGTGGTAAAAGAGAAGGTTGTTCAGCACGAGAACCGCCTGGTAGAAGCTGAAACCCAGATTGCTGAAATGAAAAAAGCAATGGACAACCTTAAAGTAGGGGATGGAATTGCAACTCCCGTAGCTACTACACCTTTGCTACGTGGATTCAAAGTGCCGTCTTTCGATGGGACATCTTCCTGGTCGGCCTACAAAATACAGTTTGAGGCTGTTATGAAGGCGAACGGCTGGAATAAAAATCAGGCCATGACTGCCCTCACCCTAGGCCTGCGCGGCCAGGCCTTAACTGTCCTGGAAGCTCTCGGTAAGGAAGTAACTTACGAGCAGCTCCTTGAGGCGCTGGAAGCCAGATATGGTGACGCTCATCTGGAACACGTTTTTCGTGCGCAGCTCAAGGATCGCGTGCAACGTAGCAGTGAAAACCTGCAACAGTGGGCCCTTGAAGTGGATAAGCTGGTCCGTAAAGCATACCAGTCTGTACCTGCGCTCATTGAAGGGAACCTGGTGCAGGTATTCATTGATGGCATCCGCGACCTTGAGGTTAGAGTTGCTGTGAGGCGCGGGCACCACGGGACGCTTAAGGACGCCTTGGCTCATGCACTGGAGGTGGAAGCTGTGCGGCTGTAAAAGGACCACAAACACGTAGTAGAGGTGCATTGAAATTGTACAATGTTGGTGCACCATGGGAAAGGATAGCCCTAGACGTTGCTGGACCGTTTCCGGAAAGTGAGAGTGGTAACAAGTATTTCATGGTTGTAATGGATTACTTCACTAAGTGGCCGGAAGTCTTCGCCATTCCAAATCAAGAAGCTTCAACAGTTGCAGATAAACTAGTTCATGAAGTCTTCTGTCGTTTTGGAGTACCCTTGGAGATTCACAGCGATCAAGGAAGGAATTTTGAGTCACAAATATTCCAGGAAACTTGTCGAGTTATGGGTACTCATAAAACGAGAACTACTTCTTACCACCCACAATCGGATGGAATGGTGGAACGATTTAATCAGACATTGGAGAGATACCTGGCAAAAGTGGTGGAAAACCGGCAACGGGATTGGGACAAGCATATCCAACCGTTTTGCTGTCATACCGAAGTGCTGTTCACGAAAGCACATCAGTGACACCAGCTTTCGCAAACTTTGGTAGAGAATTACGGCTGCCTGCAGACCTGATCACCGGAATACCACCTGATGCCCCACGCAGTATAACCGATTATGCGAATGACTTGAGAAACAAAATGAATGACATTTATGAGCACGTCAGACAATCGGGTCAGCAAATGTCTGAAAAGATGAAAACCCGTTATGACCGCAAAATGAACAATAAAGGATTCGACGAAGGTACACTAGTGTGGTTGCACAATCCAGTTCGCAGCAAAGGGAAATCTCCTAAGCTTCAAGCTAAATGGGACGGGCCGTACCGGATTGTGACGAAAATCAATGACGTAACCTACCGCATACAGAAAGGTACAAGAAGTGCTCCTAAGATCGTTCATGTGGATCGACTGGCGCGTTATTATGGGGCTGATAATGCTCGGGACGAGCATGTCTTAGGAGGGGGCAGTGTTACGCGCCAGAATTAATGCCGGGCACATAAAGATAAAAGTTACTACTAGCGCCATCTAGTATCGAGTAGCAGAACTAGTAGAGTCAAGATCCTTCTAGACTTTTCCATGCAAGAACATTCTAGAGTTTTCGATGTCTGGTTGGTCCGGACCGGTATGTACTCGAACTTTCTGGATGTTTCTATACTAGAAGGTTCTGGAATTATCTGCCGACCTATATAAGGCCCGCATAGCCTGCGATCGAGTCAGTATTGAATTTGCGATACAAGCGACAACTTCGAGAGCGAACTTCGACTGCGAATTAAAGTGATCAGTAGTGCAATTGTGATTTATAATTAGTGAGTTAAAGTTGTAATTGGTGTTGATTAATTAAAGTGTCATTTTGGTTATTTTATCGGCTGTTTTTATTGTCACGAACCCTAAGCTCGTAACATAACTGTTCACACCAAAGCGGATTTCGCTATCCTTGTGGGTAGAATACCGAGTTCGAGTTTCGCCCAGTAAGCGAAACAATACCTATGCGGTACTATGGCACCAGCTTTTCCGCTCTAGCCGCGGAACTTGATCCCGTACGGTATGTACATCTACGAACAGCGGCAGCGAATACCGCTTAGGTTTGAATAGGCCTTTAAGTGTTCAAATTCATTAGTGAGTTTTGAGTTGTAATAGTGTTATGTGTGTAATTTTGAAGTAACTGTCGCCCTATTATTAATGGCCCGCATAGCCAGCGACCGAGTCTTGGATTTACTATAAAAACAAGCGATAACTTCGATAGCGATCAGCAACTGTGAATTAAAGTGTTCAAATTAATTAGTGAGTTTTGAGTTGTAGTTAGTGTTGAAAATCAAAGTGTAATTTGGCTGTTTTTATTGTCACGAACCCCAAGCTCGAACATTAATGTCTGATTTCTGTCGGAGTCAGGTAACGGGCGTGACCATTTTTCTTTCACTTCTTTCAAGACAATCTAGAGCCCAGTCAAGTTAGACATGCAAGGTTACAAAATGTCGCATAAAGCTGAAAATTTGAACAAATATTTAGAACACTAATATGAAATGTGACATTTCATTTAAAATACGTTTTACATTTCCCATCGACCCGAAATTTGCATAAATAAAAACCAAGGTAAGTACCTACTAAGCCGCGTGACCAGTAGGTACATACATCACTGGAGCTGTAATACAAGTAATTAGAAAAATATTTTACTACAGGTCTGTAGGTTTTCATAAACCTTACCTACCTAAAAAAACATTTTCACAAAAAAAACGACCCAAAAAAACACTACAAAGTACAAAATAATTCAATTTCGGAAGTCGGTGTTTTTGGTTATTTCTTCTAAATTTAACACATTTCTTCGAAATAATAGTTATTATAATAATTTATAATGAAAATTTAATTACCTATATTATTATAATCACTCTAATTTACTATATTATATTATATTTAATATAACATAATATAAAAATTATTATTGTGAAGTGTGTGTTATCCTAAGTATAATATAGTGTGTGGTTTTTTTTGTGAAAAAGTTTTTTTGTTTTTCACTTTTTAGTGGTACCCCACACCTAACAACACCACTGGAAAGTCACAGAAAAGCAAAATACGCAATTTCGTATACATGGATGATTTTTTTCCACATATCTTTTCCAGCTATTTGTATTTAAAAACCAAACTATTGACCCGATTTTGATAAAATGTTAATGGGACCAATCGAGATCTCATATCATTTCACATGAAACAAGAATTTTCAAATCGGTTCATAAATGACGAAGATGAGGTAACAAAATACAAAAAAACAACCGAATTCAGAACCTCCTCCTTTTTTGAAGTCGGTTAAAAATAATACAACTATGAAAATATTAACTCGAAATTCATGTTAAAAAGACAATTACACACACAGTAACGAAAATGTTATACTTTTCAATGAAAAACCACAAAAAAAATAATAATAAGGATAGAATTTGATACTTCGGTTAAAATTTTATCTAATGTAGCAAGTAACGCCATCTATAAATATTTACACACACTCAGTAACTGACACAAACTACGGACAGAAAGCTCTGCTCGAAATGGTCTGTCTTGTTTTACAAAAAAAGAAGCATTGTCATAAGATGCCAACGCCATCTACATTTATGCAGTAGTAGACTCTATCTTAGAAAAATCTAGCATCAGGATCATATTTATATACAGGTACTCTGTGATCAGGATCAACCCGTGATCTCGGTCAGATTTATGCAAAGACATTAAATTTATGGATTTATGTCAGATTTTTCATAATATTATGATCATAGTTATTGCTACATGGAATCTCTAAAATAGCCTTTAGATCATAAACCTATCGAGACACCCCACACAAATTATTGTAAAACAGTAATTCATCAGTAATTGTAACAACTAATTTCCTGCAAACACCACTGACACTACCATAGACTCAGCTTGCTTGTCAATGTCAATTGACATGTCAAAAATGTGTCAAAATCAAGTCAAAACCAATAACGTCGTTCTTGCGTTCCGCCTTCCTTCAAACCTTCACTTCACTTTCAGTTCTGTCAGTTCTGTGTTCAGTCAGTTCAGTGAATCAACTTTCTGTCATTGGTTGTGTGGCGTGTGTTTGTACAGCATTTTATTATTGTTAACTGAAGTTGCATAAAATAGCATCGCAAGATCATTCAACAAGTGAAATAAGTGGATAATTAAGTGAGCAAAGGCAAAATGTGTTAAATATAATCTGTTAAACTGTTTGTCGACCCGTCGTGGGTGATCCCAGGGCACAATAAAAGTATTCAAAAGTGCGTGTGGTTGGCTGGATATGTACAATTCTGAGGATTGATTTGGCATAGATGGCAACGCTTTGAAGAATTCACAGGCTAAAATCTGGAACAAGCTTGTCTTCGGTGAAACGTCAATGGATTTTTAGCAGGTAAGACATCGATCGAGTTATGCGAAGTATGGGGGAAAGGAATGCACCGGCGGGCGATGGCGTGCGCCGTGCGGGCACCGAGGTATTGTTTTCGGGCGTGCAGTGCGCGCGGACGGCGAGCGAGCCGCACCCGCTTAAAAACGATCTTTCATTACCATTTAACGCTTTACCTGGTGTAACGAGGCAATAACTACAGTTAGACGAGACGCTAGTTAGCGCGCGGGGTCATCGACGTCGCCGAGCTCTCCGCGCCGCCGCCGCCGCTGGTGCCTCGTATCGAACGATCTATGATAATGTCAATGTTTTTACGTCAAGTGCACCATCTGTGATGTCTTCTTATAAGAAGTTGTACCTGACATTCACTACTCATCCAATGTTTTCAAATGATAACTTGTAGTACACCTTGGAAATTTAAAATACTGGTAGGTTTTAAAGATGTAGATATTATTATAAGTATATATTGTTTGGGCAAATTATTTAATGTTATCAAAATAGTGTTTCCTATAACTTTCTTGAGTACTTAACAAATTGCACTCAAGGAACTAATTAAAAGGTTCAGTCTGCAATAGAACAACAAATTTGGTGTTGTGCGCTATGCATTCAATTCATCAACAAAATATGTAAAAATATGTTTTTTTATAACTCTCTAATGTCTAGTATATAACAGCCATGAACAGGTTCTCAACTAGATGAAAGTGCTGCATTATTCATGACACCTCATAATATTATACAATCATTAAGTGCGTACGTCTGAGACGGGAGACCAGAGCCAAAACTAGAAACTATGTTTATTCTTTATAGTTTATACAAAGTTACAGAGAACTAACTAGCTTTACTGTGGAAAGAAAATATTAATAAGGTGATTCAGGAAAATTACAAAGTAAATAAACAACATTACAGGGCTACATCCAAACCAGCAAAGTAGCTGGGGATCAAACAACGGGGTTTAATTTACTTTACTTTTGGTATTTACCTTGAAGTCCCATATCAACAGCATCATGCCAATACCCTTATTTTTTTTTTTTTTGAGGATGGGAAATCATCGTATGACCCCTCCCGCTCTGGGAGGAGCGGCAGGGAGTGTCAGACTTTTACTGACTAAAACCCACCCTTAGTCCTCCTAGTGCCTTTCTTTCCAGGGCCGCGGTAACTCTTTCGAACATATTCCTCAACCCTGGCAATGCCAATACCCTACTGACATTTTTTGAGAAATTTACTTTTTATTGTTTTGAATTTAAAGGTGTTATTTGTTTGGTTTAGTTAAATCAAATGTATTTTTAATTGCAACAGCATTATTATTATTGTAAAATAATAAATGTTTAACAAATTTTTAACATAGCAAGAAATCAAATAACTTTTTTTTTCAGTTTGTGTAAAGGTCAGTAAGGTTGGCACTGCTGTCGTGAAAATTATTATTTTTGGCAATTCTATTTTAGGTTGGCTATTTTGTTTTCTTATTAAGTTTTTGCATTGATTTTAGCATGTTATAAAGCTTAACTTATTATTTTGCATCTCCATTCAGTTGCTTAAGATTGGTGCGGCCAACTCAAGATGATGGTGGAAACCATCCTGGAGTCCTCCCAGGACTTTGGTAAGTCTTGCTTTATTTAGGTACCATGTGTATGTAGCAATTATAAAGCCTGCACTCTTCTGTGTGGAGAACTAAAATCAAAGCAATGTAGTGACTCTAGTTGTCTATTCACATCACATAGGTGAGATTCTTATGGAGAAGAACTGGTTACTACAACTTGATATATTATTTTTAGTAATAATTTATTTTGAGTACAAGACTCATAGTGTTAGTAACAATGTACATACTTACAAACTATGTTAGTAATAAACTTACAAAGACAAAAACATAATTGGGCACACAAAACTAAAACAGAAAAATGGATTGTGACATCATTACTACAAGGTGACAGGCCCAGCCGAAACCCTGCAGCAGTGGTTCACAAACGCACAATCCAGCCTGCTTTTTAATTTAAGTGCAATGTCAATAAAATATGGTAATTATAATGCATTAAGTCAACTATAACTTGAAAACCAAAGCAGATTTATATATTCCATTGTGTGAATTAGTGGGATAACATAAAGGGAAACTGACGCATTAGCTGATTGTAACTTACTATAAATAATATTAACGTACCTACTTCCCGTGGGTTACACACGGCTTTTCCTGCCTGTAACTGTGTGATGTGAGCGTTCAGTTAGTCTCAGTAGAGTGGTTATTGGTGCAAGTCTCACTCACATCATTATTATTTTGTAAACTTGTTTCTAAAATATTACATCATCATTAACTTCTTTGAGTTTTTCTATTCTCTTGCAATTTTATAAAACAATACCTACTTATTGAAATTATTAGGTAAACATCTTGAGTTATCTTTTTACTTGAAAATGAAGTGATTCTAACTGATTTTGTTGTGTAAGTAAATGCAGGCTTTATAATTGCTGTTTGTTTTTTATTTCTCGCTTCTTAGTATTACACAATATCATAGAGCTATGACCGATAACGTTTGTTTTTAGGAAATCTCTACTTTACACTTTTGCTTCACTTAAAAACTTTTGCTGCACTTATGTGTGGAGGTTGGTAAAAAATCTTCTCCATGTAAAATACATCATGTTCTACGTTGTGTCAACTTGTATGATTATCAGTCAAACAGTGTCAAAGTCTAAAACTAAAAATCAAACCATATTGTAGTGTAAATATCCTCGTTTGACATAGTTGCAAACTAACATATTTTCAAAACATTGATGTTTCAGTCCACGGAATATGACAAATATAAAAACTTTCAAGCAACATTCGCATTTGCATGTCAGTTGCTGTCAAAAAAGACTAATAATAAAATATGAGAATTTCTCAATTGTCACCATGTTAATTTAGCACATTTCGTTTTTAGTATTAGTATGTCAAACGTGAGCGCAGTTCAGTCACATACTACTAACACTAGGCTAAAAGGGAAGAGACTACTCTTCCCTTTTAGCCTAGCGTTAGTAGTGGGAATTGCTTTAACACTACAAGGTTGAATGTCGTGTCATAAAGGTCACAACTTACACATCTATTTGTGCTTCATTTCACTGGTACTTTTTCTCAATTTGACTAATAAAATACCTAAGGCAGTGAACTTTGAAATGAAGAAGAAATACCTGGTGGACCTTAATCATTGTAACTACAGGAAAATATTCTTAGAAAACTCTACCCTTACTTTTAGTGTAATTTTTAATTAAATACATTAATAGGTAAAAAAAAGTAATGTCAGCAAGAAAATGGGCCTTTTGCCGTAATCAACTGAGGTTTGAGTACTTACTAGAAAAGCTCAGTCAGTCATCATCACTCATCACTTTATCAGTCAGAAGTAAGCTTTGGCCTGAAAAAAATCCTATTCAGCCCAGATTAATCTGTCCACGCTGCCCCATCTGCTAAAATCGATCCTGTATATGTTAACTTCATAGTTCCAGGTGCACTTCTAAAATAAATATTTATACAAGTTTTCTCTAGGAAACTATATTTTAGACCAGCAGTTTCAGGTTTTTGATAAAGACGGTAACTCGTTAAGTGTCTTTTAAGCTCCTAAAAAAACTGAAAAAAAAAACCGTTTCTTGAAGTAAATCAAGTTCACGATTCCTTTGTTTCTCAGTCTGGCATACTGCTCATAATCGGGCGTGTATCATCCTTTAATCCCGGTGACGCGTGTGCGCAGGCATGTCGAACGGAGCGCTGCCACAGTGGAAGCGCGAGCTGCTGCAGCGGCGCGCCGCGCGCAGCCGGCCTGCGCAGCCCCCCCCGCAGCCGCCGCCTCCGCCCCCGCCCCCGCCGCACGACGAGGAGGACGAAGAGCTGCGCTACGGGCCCGGCATCGTCAAGCGCCTCAAGTCGCGCTACCTAAGCCTCGCGCTGCGCGACGCACCGCGGCGCCGCCCCTCCGTACTGCGGCGCGCCGCCTCGCTCGAGCACCTGCTGGACGAGCGTCCGCCGCCCGCGCCCGCGCCCCGCGCCGCCACGCGTCCCCCGCGCCCGGCTTCCGTGGCCGTGCCCGCTTCCCTGGCGCCGCGCGCGCCTACCGTGCGCCGCGACTCCGTGAAGCGCGCGCGCTCCGTGGACGCGCTGAGCCGCTTGGACTCCCGCGAGGAGACCCGCGCACCCTCGCCCTCGCCCCCGCCGCCTCTGGCGCCGCGCCCCCCGCCGCAGCCCCGCTCGGCGCGCCCCCCGCGACGCCCCACTCCGCTGCTGCGGGAGACCGAACGTCCGCCACCCGACGTGGTCCGCTCCACCCTACGCAAGTTTGAAAGTGCTCCAACCCGTCGCGCCGCACCCGCCGCCCGCGTGTCTGCCGTGCTGCGCGGCCTCGAAGGTCCGCGGACCTCGACGCCAGAACCCCGGGAATCATCCGACGCGCCGCCGCTCAGCCCCCGAACACCCAGCCCGTCGCCACCGGCTGAAGCCCTGTCTCCCGTGCCGGGCGGCGCCGGCGAGGAGGCGGAGCAGTCGCCCGAGCGCGCCAGCTCGCGGCCGGTGTCGCGCGCGGCGCTGGACGGCATCGCGCGCGCCGGCTCCACGGTGCGCTACGCGTTCGAAGCTCCTCGCGCCGCCTCGCACCTGCCTCCGCTAGCGGCTACTAACCAGGTCCTGGTGGGACGAGCGCGTCGCGTGGGCGTCATCCGACCGATGCCGGCGCGCGCCGCCGACACCGCTGCCGACGACCTGGTCGAAGACATCGACGAGAAAAGTCCCGAGCACGACACGAGACTGGCGTCGCCGTCCCCGCCGCCGCCGGCCGACAGCGAGCAGAGCCCCCCCGCGCGCGCCGAGCGCAGGGAGCCTCCCCCGGCGGCGCTGGTGGAGCCCATCCCGCGGCCGCCGCCCGAGCGCTCGCCCGAGCCCGCCGCGCCCGCGCCCGCAGCGCGCAGCCCCAGCCCGGAGCCCAAGCCTAAAGCCGCGGTGGAGACGATCACGGCAGCCCTAGTGAACGGGCACGCGGACAGTAAGGCAGCCGTGTCGCGCATCGGCGCGGCCGGCATCGAGCGCGCGTGGTCCGGCTCGGCGGAGAAGACGGCGCCGGGCGGCGGCGGCGCGGCGTGGGCGCGCAGCCCCGGGGGCGCGGGGGGCGCCGGGGGCGCGGGGGGCGCCGGGGGCGCGGGGGGCGCGCGGCGGGGGCGCACGCCGCAGCCCGCCAGCACGTCGGTGGTGTTCAACTTCTCCAACCGCAAGGAGGTGCCCGACTACATCGAGAACGACGGCATCGTGCTGCGCGCCAGCCGCCGCAACAGGATCAAGGTCAGTCGGCTCTCGCTTCCTGCCACACACACTCCTTCATATTATGAGAACTGCACTTATCCATTTGTGTAACTGCAATATCCGTGGTGCTCCCTTATCAAGATGGCTACAAATATAAACATAATTTCCCAAAGTCTCGCATACCGTTGTTATCGCCGATAGATGATACTGAGCCGTGTTATTTATTGTATTCATTAATTAGGTATACATAAAACTAAGCATTTCTTATCAATGTAGATTTCTTGAGCGGATATAGGCGCTTAGTAAGTTAGATACTGAAGATAATTCCTTAATTTGGTCTCCTTAAAAGTAGTGTGTATAAGTAGTGTAGTTGTGACGCTAGAGACCTCCTCGCTCGACCACCACTGCCAGCGGTGACCTCTGCCAGCGGCGCACTGTGGAGCAATGTTTAATTACAAATTGAGTCGATAGGCTTCTCTTAGCTAAGAACAGCAATTTCACATTTGACCGCATTCAATCTGTCGTCTCCAGTAATGTGCGAAGCAATATCGCACGCTCGAGCTGCGCCCATTACACGGTTCAGTGGCCGCGCTCGCAGCTCGCTCGCGCTCAGCTGACAGCTGTGAGTCAGCTGGCCGCCGCACCAGAGCTCCATGAATCGCCTTCGATTGCGCAACATTCGATATGCAAATATAAAAATAATTTTCTACTAACGGTGAAAGTGATAGCGTAAGATGGTGCTATGTGTGGCCGCCGGCGCCGGGAGAAACCGGCGGGCGCGGCGCGCTCGATAGGTGCCCGAATCGAATGCCACTCTCGATTTCGTCAAGATCGCTTCCGCTGCTGGAAAGCGCCCTGCGCCTGCGCGGGCGCATCACCGCGCGGAATGTTAACGAGCCTCCGCGACAGCGCTCTCGGTACCGTTACTGTTTGAAGTGAGTTCTACAAACAATCTGATTGATGAGAGACTTGTAAGTCATCGTGTTGTCTAACATCCGCGCGGCTGAGCCAGCACATGACCCGGGCGACATTGCTTTCACTCGGCCTGCGAGCACGCGGACAAAGCTCGTTACTATGGATGGGCGAGCGCCGAGCGGTCGCCGCGTCTCGTAACAATCGTAACTTTATTGCTTTCCAATGTTCTAACATTATGCTGCTCACACACGTAAATACAAAGCTTCGATCCTATAGCATAGTATGGAGATTTTATTGAAGTTGTGATTACGACTACCAACCACACCTCGGCATTTTATATTCTTCCAATACACTCGCTTGGGTTATGCATCACTATAGCAAATATAAAATGATGTAGAGAGGCGTCTAACAACTTCAGATAACATCTAGCTTACATAACAAACTAGTTCATCAAAGGCAAAGTGCTCTTACTCCGGAATGTTGAATCAGGCCTCTCACTCTGGTGTAAATCAAAGAGCGGTAGTCCTCGCAGCCGCTTGACGCTGCACGCTGGTGGCTAACGTCGCCGTAATGAAATGTCTGGCGACGAGTACAGGTGGCGGCCGGGCTCGCACGCAGCTCGTCTTGTCGTGTTGTTGTTGTGTGTGCAGCGTGCAGCGCCACACTCGCCTCCACCCTGCACTCGGCTTGCTCTTTTTGACATGCCAGTGTATGTCGAACCGGTTTGCTAGACGATGATGTTATGATTGTTTGATGTCAACAGCGAAGGGAGAATCATGGAAACAACATGCAGAGATATCAAACTTTGAAGTATTCCATAAGCTCGTGTTTGGTATCCGAAGTATTGTATCGCTTGAGTAAACAAACACGAGTGAATCAGAGCCGTCTACCGTTACGTGTGGTAGTGTAATCTGTATGTCCACAAAGTCGGCAAGTATTTGCGGAGCTAATATTGAGCTCGTCGGCGTCAAGCGGTCGACCCGGCTCAAATATTGACATTAGGCTAGCTTCGATTAAATTGATAAGATGGCCCAAGCGCCTGGTTACAGCGAGCGCTGGCTCGCGGGATGGTTGTGCTCAGTACACATTGTGCTTTGTAGTTTTCCTTGTTTGGATTTTATTCTAGTAAAATTTCAACATTCATAATGTATATTTGAACTGTTCAATATTAAAACTTACGACGCAGAAATGGGCAGCGTTCATGTGCAAAGCAACTTAATTCGTTTAGCTGCGAATTTCAGAAGAATCCATTATCGTGCCCATGATCTAAGGCCGCTCCCTGGCAGCGCTCCACCAACTACCATACGTTTATTGCTGACGCCGTATAATATGTCAAATTGACGTATGCATACATCTGTGACAGACAGTTCAGTTTCCTAATCGCACAAGTAGCCCCCATTCCGTCGGAGGCGGCGCGATAAGCGGCTGGTGGACTGCGCGTACAGGTCCACACGTCGCGGTCGTACTGAGTGCAGCTGTGTTGCTTCCTCGAACAGACGAGTAAAAAGCGTCATTATCAGCTACGAATAACGGCGCTTTTGTGACAAGCTCCCGCGCCCTCCCCGCAGACACCGGGCACCGGGCTGCGCAAGCGCATCGTCGCAATATAACTGCTGGCCTTGTCTTGCTCTCCTTAAACACTACAGATACCAAGGCATGTCAGCCAACTGGATACTATCTGGTAGTCTGGGGTGAGTTGCAGTTTGCTCAGATGATCAGCAAGTTCCGGTATTCCAATGAGACCGACGACCGACCCATACATTTTTATAACTCACTGAACCGATGCCCAAGCTGACTCATGATGTTATCAATATTTTTATATACATGAACAAAATATTTAAACTGCAGATGTTTTGTGTGTACTTCTTTAAGTTTCAATACCCAAAAAGATGTTGTTCTTTACCCCAACAGTGACGGTAGAATGTACTTCAGTGTGTAGTGCGCGAGATGACGGATGGTCGGAGTAGAGAAGTGTTGCGGCGGCGCGGGCGGCGGCGCCTCTAACGGGACGCTTGCTATCTAAGCGCTAATTGCGCACAGATCGCGTTACAGCTGCTAATTATTTTCTTGTACGGTGTCAAGATGCTCTACTCTATATTAAGAATTTGGGGCACACTAACCAACTTAACAGATTTACGCCATCGTCTTTTCCGGTTCCAAACTCCGCGCCGCCTCCGCCGTTAAAATCAAGTTCAGTAAGTTAGTTCCATCTGGCTTCCGTGTGTGCTGTGGAACTCGAGCGGATACCATTCAAACTACGTTGGCGTACTTATAAATTAAACTAAAAACTTGTATGTACCGGCTGTAGACGTCCTGCTCTATTGCTGTAACGGTTGTAACCTAAATATAAATAGATAGATCTGTGCCCATATCTCTGGATTGACTAAAGCATATTTTCCGTAATGACGGTCACGAATTCGCTTATCTGATCGACACCATGTTGTTTATATTACGATAAATGACAAACAACAAGCGAGTATTTCATTCAGGATTACATCGATAAGTGTGAACAAGTAATTGGAAGACATTTGTCAGCGCGTGTGAGTCACGGCGACGCTTCCTGTGCGAGTTGCGACTCATCAGGCGACGTGACAGAGTCCCGCAAGCCGGGTCTCGCGCGAGACATTCTCTGCGGCGCGGGCGCATAGGAAACGTGTTTAGTAATTACTAATTATACTAATATCTTTGCTTTCTAACTCTGGCAAAAACGTATCTGCGGAACGCTCGGAGCTGCACAATGGACCGCCATTGTGCAGCTCCGAGCGTTCCGCTGCCAAAAAAGTGCGTTCCCAGCGCGGCGTGGTGAGACTGGTGAGAGCGATGCGCCGGCGCACGCCTGCACTTTACATAAGCTGCGCCGACCTCCGCAGCTTTTTGTTTGTTTATGTAAACTGCGCGCTGTTTGATACACTCGAACATGTCATGATATAATCTGAACGGCTGCTCTAGCGGAGATTGCTTTGAGATATCAAATCGCGCAGAATAAGTATCTCAGTCTACCTTTCTTAACTAGTACATACATTTTTTATAAGGTATCATCACTTTGTTCTACAACTACAAAACTGGGCGACTTGAGTTCCAGATGAGCTCAAGTCGTCCAGTTTTGTAATAGTTGTGTAGTTGTAGAACTTCAGCGGATTACATTGAGGTGTCAAGTATGAAGTTATCTAAGGGAGCTCGTACACACGCGCGTGGGAGTGGTGTCAGCATTACATCGCCAGCTCGTTGACTCGTTGCCGAAGGGAAGCCCGAGGAGTGTCCCGTGAACACACATTCAGCTCAACTTAGATTTAGTTGGATTGTACATTCAATCTAGTTTTGAATGAATATCAGCAATAATAATGTTTTGCAAGTAACTTGTTAGGTAAATCATCGTTTTGCCCAATCATTATTTCTTGGCGCCAAATTGCTGAGATGGCAGAGGTCGAGCTGACTTGCTTTACGTGCCTAAAGATGACCATGTGGAACTGTAGATGACTAGACTATTGCACAACACCGATATCGACGAATTTTAATAAGGGCATTAATGTCAAACAAGTTATTTTAGTAAAGTTCGCACTTTATCGGTGAATGTGAAATATTATTTATGTTCGATTGAGGATTGTTAGATAAAAGTGAAATCCTCGGCATCCCCACGACGCGTGACGTAGCGGCGTGACGTAGCGGCGCGATGAGAGGCATCATGTCTGAGAGCAGAGGGCAGGCCTGCTGAGCGCGCGACTGCGCGTCACAGCGCCGGTATGTTCGCGCCCGCGCCGTGTGTTTACCTTTTATAGGAAAAGCGCAAACAGCGGCCTGATGAAGCCTCGTACTCTTTTTTTTTTTTTACGAAGTTCCTTATCGCACGGTACGAACTTGGCGGATGGGAGCTAGGCGAAAAAAAAGTGTAAGATTTTTCCGTCACGATTATCCGTCACGAACTCACGACCCTTTTGTTTAACAGAACACGTGCTGCGTAACCTCTTTTCAGTGTTTGTAAACACTTTTGTTGGTTATTGATAACTTTTCTTATAATAATATTACGATAGGAACTTCGTTACAACCGAGTGTTCCACGACACTCACGCATTTTTTTTAACGATGGGAAATCACCAACTGACTCCTTCCGCTCTGGGCGGAGCGCAAGGGAGTGTCGGACTCTTACTGACTAAAACCCATGACAACACGATTTCACAGTTGTTCTTAGTTCGGGTTCTGGACTAATCGTAAGTCTGTAGGTGATACGGAGTAGAAAACGCCCGACACTAAGGCCGAAACTACGGACTTCGGGCTTAGAGAGTAGACCCCCAGGAATGTGGTGACTCTTTCGGACAAATTCCGTGGGAATTTAAATAACGTTTTCTATAAGCGAAAACGTAGTTATTCACTGTCGCTTGATGACATTTCTCACCGTGTGCAAACCGATCTGACCTTGGTAAATGAATATTTAATACACTAATGATCATCAAATTATACGCGAGTGTGCAAGTCACCTCTAAACGAAAAGCAATGTCAAGTGAGCACGGAGACGAGGACCGTCTAGACGAAGCGGAGCGGTACTGCGGTGCACGACATGACAGACATAGGCAGCTTCAAAACTGTTTATAACATTATCAGCCTGAAATGTTCGTCATGCTCCTCTCTGCGAGAAGGACTCGCTTCGCCACGTGGACGGTGGAAGATAAACTTATTCAACGTAAATATCGAAGACATTCGATATTTACGTTGAATAAGTTTATCTGAATACGTGAACCTAGACAAAGGTTGCTTAACTGCAATGTTGCAGTGATGATGAAGTTATTTAAAATTATGCGAAGAAATGGACGCTGCTGTAAGTTCTCATGCGCCGCTCTATAACGTGTTATTAAAGCGTTCCGCGTGCGCCGACTGCGCCACTCATTAGCCCGTAATAACACCTCAATAACCCACAGGTGACTCCTTGCCAACAAGCACATCGAGACATAATACATTCACACGTGCAGGTACAGGGGCTCGAGTCTGCTATTGCAATCGTGTCTCAATGACCGGTCAGTGATCGAATATTTGACAACTTTGACAGTTTTTGTATGGGAAATGTGTCATAAGTTTGACGTTATACGTCAAAAATCGATCATTGACCGGTCATTGAGACACGATTGCAATAGCAGACTCGACCCCCTGGTTCCGACAGCACGGCCTCACGACACTCACGACCCACTCAACTTTGAAATCAACGTCTCCTGATTCTCGCAAATAAATGAGGCATTATTGCTTGTCTCAAGTTAATCCGGTGCGAAATATCCGAGGTACTCAAAATCAATCATGCGTCCTTGCGAGAGTTAGCGGCTTAGTCAGCAGTACATTATGTGATAAAGCTGTATCTGATACGGCGCTATCGGCGATAAACTCTCGGACAAAACATTACTCACGACCCGGGCGAGGGCCCGCTTCACCCAGCCAACCCAGCGCTCGCTCAAAGACGCCGGGGCCACGAAAGTGAGGCCGTGACGTCAGCGCAGTGCCTCGTTCATATGCGGAGTATTGTCGTGGATCAATACAGTGCTTAAGGGAACTGTCCCAGTTTCACTGACGTTATGGTTCCGGTTTCGAAATTGTTTACAATCAGGATTTCACCGCATCATCAATTTGACTGCGGCGATCAAAACATTAGTGTCGACGCTTAGAATAGCACGAAACTTTATTATTTCCTATGATACAGAGTCATTGCAGAAACACAATGTATATTTAGAATATCCACACAATTGAACAATTGGCTTTAACACTATTCATCTAAAAAACTATGAAATGAAGTCACCCAGTCTCGTCTGTCTTCGGATCAAGAACTTTACTTGTTAGATTTTGATGCAGTTTTTGCCCATTATTCCGGCTGAAGCTTACAGCTCTGCAGCAGGTTTCAGCTATACAACATTAATTATTGTATAGATACTCTTTAAATGTAGCTCTATGCTCAACTCCTCTGATCATTGATTCCAAAAAGTTTCTGACTTCTGACGGCTGAGCTATGTTTGCTATCAGCTGCATGCGAGTTGATTATGGTGGTCGCATAGGTCCATGTGTGTCGATGGGTCAGTGCATGTAAGAGCTGATATAACCGCAGTGCAGCAGCGGCCCGCAGCCTCGGAAATGGTATAATGGCACAAAAACACTGGTGCGGTTATCAACGTTCCGCTCTGGTTGGCGTGTCAGCGCCGCGCGCGCTGCTCTCTACGTGATGTATGATGCTCCCCCTCCCCTGCACCTCACCACACCGCACTCGCTCATCCGACATCCTTACTGCAACGGTATCTACTGTTCCTTTTCTTCATTATTGTACAACTGCTTTTGGCACAGATTCACATGTCTACAAAATAATGAACACCATCTCTTACGCTTTCCTACTCTATTTAAATCGTAGTCAGCATTGGAAGGTTCGTTGTTCACTGTGACGGCACAGCTATGAGACAAGTACGTGAATCAGTCCTAATCCGCCCAAACGTACGCGACTAAACCGAATGTTGGCGAATTGAACCTGCGTAGATGTCATGATCTGATTAGGAATATCGCTGACAGATATATAATTAAACTCTTCAATGGACAGCAATCTTGTGCTAAGCCTCCCAGGATTGCGGGTTCTGTTCGAAAGAGTTACCGCGGCCCTGGAAAGCAAAAGGCACGACAAAGACACGGAGGAGCACTCCCTTCCGCCCCGCCCAGAGCGGCAGGAGTCATGTGATGATTTCCCATCCATAATAAAATCTTGTGTTCTATTGCTCATTAGTAATGTAAATGCTTCCGAACCGTCATGGTGAGAAAGCAAGTGCGTGTGTGCTCAACTGTTCAACTGGTAATATTGGTAAACACATTCGAGCGTGGGCAGTCGCAAATTGGCAAATTAGCGGCGACTAGCCACGAGTGTGCGGCCGGCCGGGCCACTGCGCCTCGTTTGACCAATTACCACGCGTTCCATGTGCCGTGTGCTGTCACAATATTGATGGAGGCGGCGATGTGACTCCGTGAGTACTCCGTGGCAGACAGGTGCGATGCCCGTCAGTGTGTCCGAGCACCACGCTCATAAAAACGTCAATCGGACATTTTAGTGAGTGCGAGAAGTGGGTGATAGTCTGATAGTGCGCGAGTGCGCGGGCGGCTGCGAGATAAGGAGCAACATTATTCACGGAATTTAGTAATCTGAACGGCGGAATGCATTCAATTCGCGAGCGCGTCGCCGCTACTCGCCACCCAAATGTCCTTTACGAATTAATTGCTTCCTGCATCAGACAATATCGCGTTCCCAAAATGTCGCAATGAACTGTTATGCAGTGTAAGCAGCGTGACCAAGGTGAGGTCCTGCGTTACGAAGCAGAGCCATTCACAGACCTATTAGCTTGAGCGCAAAATGG
The DNA here is from genome assembly GCA_947386135.1 of Melanchra persicariae. Lineage (NCBI taxonomy): Eukaryota > Metazoa > Arthropoda > Insecta > Lepidoptera > Noctuidae > Melanchra > Melanchra persicariae. Next base: position 416,699 of record OX376646.1, read on the forward strand.
ACGGTACCATGACATTCGATTAGTTTCTTTATGGAAATGAATATGGCGCAAAAGAGAATGAAATTGAACTGAACACTCACGCCCCGATTTTCGTGAAGCCTGTCAACTGTAGCGAAGGCTACTTGCTGAATGTACTCAACGTCTGCATTAGAGAACAGCTATAAATGAAAAACTAAGGAAACGAGTTAAATAGAAGACACCAGACGTGACATCACTTGAGTTGTATGCTGAAGGCTGATACCTGCCTGCGATATATTGAACACAAACTCGGTTACGATTATATTTCGCGATAAAAGCCAGTGTTAGCATCACCTCACTAGTTTGGTATTGCCAATATCTGCCGCTTGGTGTCATGAGTTTGCCATGATTGATTAGGCACGCACGGTCCGATGTACTCGTACCTACAGGCGATAGCTACACAATAGAACAGGCAGCATTGATAAGTGGGTCATCGTCTCCGTGTTTGTACAATTACTTAGAGCGGGCCGCGGCGACACACTATATGCAATTGTCAATGTTAGGTAAACACACGTGTAACGGCACGGGCGCGTGCGAACCTCGCGAGCAGCCCGCCCGCGCGGGTGCCCGGACCAACTAAACGCAAGTCTACCAATATAATTTTACAACTAGAGAATCTCTACATTCGTTTACGTGAAGAATGCATTTTTAAACGTTAATGAGTTGCTAGATTCGTAGTTTGTATTTTTGTTTAAAAGACGATTGGGTTTCGTATGTATTCTGACAACTGTTAAGTACAAAATTAAAGCAAGCGTTGCTTTCCATTTTTGTCGAACGCGGAAATAAACCAGCGATCAATTAGTCTCAGTCGTAGTAGCTGTTATCAGTTGAACGGGTAACTAGTTTCGTTACGATTGTCGCCGATAAGTAATATCTGTTTTTCAATATACTTACAGATTTGTAATTTACTATTCATTGGAAGTCGATGATTGAACCGTTTCGAAGGCTGGTGGCGGCGGCGGCGACGGGTTAGACAATACGCGAGCAGCCCGACATTAATCGTTTACTTTCTCTCGCCGACGTATTTTAACAAGGCTTTATGGTAATGAACGCAGCCGCCATGAGACGACGCGCTTGATGGGCGCACGCTAAGGGGCTGCGCGCATTACAAGAGCAGCTAGAGAACGCAGCTGTTAGTTGCTCTCATCTGCCTAGCCTTATTCCAGTCAAACCGGATTCAGCTGAATACCAGTATTTTACGTGGAGCAGCTGCCTACCAGACCTCCACAACCCATTAACTGGGTAACACGGTACTTTTAGGCAAGACTGAGCTGTTAGTTGCTCTATTTTAAATCGCCGATAAATTTTAGCAACACTTTAATCGGACAGCAAGCAGCATGCAGCATCTTAGATGTATGAATGGAAAAGCAAAGAACCCATTCAGCCTGAGTTTTCGACCTGAACATTGCGTCTTGAGCTCGCGTCGCATCTTAGCAATTTGAGTCGTAATCGTAACTGTTTAGTCACAGCTCCACAGACTCAGCGCTAGCTGCAGACGCGGAATGTGCGTGTGGTGTGCGCGACAAGTGTCGCACGCGCAGTTGCACAAGCGATCATATTGTGTTTCCGCGGTCAGAGGGCCGCATGCGCTCGCCCGCCGCAGGTGCCTCGGGTACATGTGTAAAGCTTCCACTTACATTTCATAATGATCATTGAAGAGCGGTGCTTCTCAAATCTCACTAATTCTGAAAGGATTATTGTGCGGGCCTTCTATCGCTCGCGACGCGATGTATATATGTAGATGCATATGGTCATAATCTTCAAGTGATTGTTCCTTCTGGATTACTTTTAACAGTACCGAATACATATCTTGACAAGTTCCGATGAACCCACCCTTGTGTTGAGGTACCTACACCACCTACACCATATACACTCGAAGTTGTTCAAAATGAAGAAGTCCGCGAAAGGCCTAAAGTGTAACCATCATAAGGTGAAGAGATGGCAAAAATGGTAGCCAACGAGAAATAACGGAAGGACAGTCCTCGAAATCCGCACGGTTTACCAGCGCCTAGTGAAGGTCTCGGGAATCTTGATGATGTTGTTCACAAAAGTAAAAGCTCTGCAATACAATCGCGAGGCATGTCATGATGTCACTCACTCGTATCACACTTGATGCACACAAATCTCGCTTCGACGTCAGTTCACGAGTCGCGCCGCTGTCGTGCCGGCCGGCGGAATGCATCGGTGACGATTTATTAATTAACTGCAGGCTTATATAATTTAGTGCGCGATTGAACGCGATAAGGTAACAAACAAGTTTACAACACTGCGGGTCGCCGAGACTGCCAGACGGGCTGGGATCGATCGCGCCAGGCGTGGACAGGGGGCCAGCCAGACATACCTACTGCATCGTATAGCGTCTAGCTCGCAGTACCTATCCCATGCTTGGAATGAGTCTCGAACATTCGCCGAACGTGCTAAACACGACTGTATCTGAGCATTGGTTCATTTTGCAGTAGGTACAAATTGTTCCTTTACTAGGTAATGTTTTGCCACAGAGCTCGCTTATTATCTTACCAACTGAAATTAAAGCACCCACCATGAATATGTACAAGTTCGTAACGGACGAAGCCAATAAAATGTCACTATCTATATCCCTGTGATAAGTCAACAATGGGCTCTGCTGACTGACTGGCGCGATGGTGGCGGCCGCGGCAGGACGTAGCGAAGTAGCCGCCCGCCGCCCGCCGCCCACCGCGTCGATAGTACGTCACTTTATGAGCGAGCGCACCGAGCTGCTACCGAGAGAAACAATAGCGGTCGTATTTCACGTGCTTGTACATATTCGTTTAATTGGAAACCCCGGATTGCTGTAAAACAGAATGATTATACCTACACACATACACATACCCACCCACTCTACCTAAAAGTAATGAATACTAAGCCTAGCTTTTGCAATTCCAAAGGGTTGGAAAAAGCCATTTTGGCTCCCCTGTATAATTCAAAGGAAGGAAAGGGAGAGGGAGCAGCCCCGAGCTAATTTGGTTAGCTGTCTAGACTCGACGCCGGCTACAGAAATCTGTATAACTTCGTAAATAGATGGTACAGACACCGACAGCTCGGTCCACACGGTCCACGCGGCTTAACAACGAATAAAAACGGAGCTCAATAACAATGGAGTACACCAGCAGCGATCACTTGCTTGCCACACTAGTAGTGCGATCGGTATCGAGCGATACAAATTACTATCCGTGTCTGCTAAAGGCCGTCTGATATAATTATAGGCTGATGCACTTGCTTCAACTCTGAACGATCAATAAATCAAGTTATTGAAAACCTTGAACAACGAAGAGTAATTCAACAAACGGGTGTGCTTTCTCGTGATTTATCTCAGTATTTGGCGTGGTTTTGTCGTAATCAGTGGCATGAAAGTAAAATGTGTCATTAAAACGCTGCAGATATGGTGGGCGCGCGGCGGCGACACGTGCCGCAGCCGCCACGGACGTGTTCACATGCGCAGCCGTAGAACCGTGCACTGCTTTGTGTACTATGTCTTGCCAAAAGGAACCGCTTAAGAATATTTTCCCAATTAAATCTTCAGGTCATCGCATCCAATTACTTACTTACTTGATTTGTGGTGTGTTGTGTAAAACCAAGCGGTCGCGGTGTAGAATACACCGCTTACGCTTGTTTATTCAGATTTGAAGAAATCATAGCGATGTTCAAAATTTTTGAGTCTTTTGCAGATCTTGATGACCCAAATCAAAACAAAGGCTTTATAATATTTTACGTTCATTCGTTCTGAATGTCCATGACAGGCTCCTCTAAACGAAAGCGTATTCTGTTGTGGTAGGGCCTTGTCTTGTCTGATTGACGCCGAATCATTTTAGATGTTCCCTTGGTATGTAGAGATTAGTTTTATGGAAAAATCCTTCCTGTATATTAATTTATAAAATCTTATTTTCCATACTTTTATTAAATGGCACCAAAACGACAGTTTCGATGTATGAACGAACACAAACATGCTTGTAGAAATATGTAGGTACTGCCTTGAACGACATGCGACATGCTGACCAAATAACGAAAGACAGGTTTAGAGCCACGTGGTGTGAACTGGCGACATGTTCAGACTGTCCCCGGCATAGTGTTAGTGAAGCCAGTGTTTGAAAAAGTTAGACCGCATGGATTACAAGGAACGATGTTTCGAAATAAAGCCTGGTTGCCGTATTGAATCGAATAGCTCAGACTGGCGCACGATGCCTACTCGGATACATTTAAATAAATATCATCCTTAGGGAAAAGAGCACAAAAATACCTATCAATATGATTTATGGGACTTACTAAAGATTAAAATGCCTTTTAGACCGCGATAAAGGCAGCACATTCGGCGGCCGTCGTAATCAGGCGTTTTATCCGCGATTATGATATGATATCGCACGCCGCCGTCCCCGACGCTGGCACTACTGTAGTGCGACAACCTCAACTGACCAAACTGACGGCCTGACGCTCTTTCATTGATGCGTCCATCACGAGTTCACGACCATCCACTTTGATTTAGCCAGGATATGTCACAAGACGAAGGACCTATCTTCCTGATCAAGGTACGATGTTTGAAACCCCTAAAAGACGATTTCGTACGAGCAGTGTTACACGATAGAAGTGGCAGTGTTTTGTAAACGGAAGTCTTGCTTTTCAGTATTACAGTGTGCCAGCTCCGATTTTGTTATTTGTTATGACTTCATAGCGATTTATTCGCCAGGGTTTGCGTATGCCTGGTAGCCCTTATGTCTGAGAGTGGCCGACTTGCGAAGTTGTGAACCTGCGAGTTCCATGGAGGCGGTTACGTCGCAACTCGAAACATTGAGTGTCCGGTTGTTCACTATAACCGAGTAGTTTCAGTATTACTCAGAGTATGTAGGCGGCACACGAAGTCGAGTGTTGTATGAATAACAGGGCGCACAACAGCGCGTGATAAACAATAATAATGTTACAAGTATCCTTGTGGTGAGACCTTATTAGCTGATTATTCATATGTTTAATATTAAAACATTGTCATTTGTTTGCTCGTTATTAAAGTGGAGCAGTACGCAGATAGGTACATAATACATTTATCATTATGGTATGCACAATGTACTCAATTGAAACTGAGCACAAGAGCGTCAAACAATCAAATGCTATATCTTATTCATTTCAAATAGACTGACACGTTCCTAGGGGTGCGTGCACAAGTCTAGGTGGCGACTTGTTGGGCTAACTTCAACCGGTTGTGGCGACAAAGAGTATGAACAGCATCACTTGTACATGTAGTACACGTCAAGCAGACGCGGGCCCCTTGTCGGGGCAGGCCCGGGATGCCGGGGGCTGCCCCCCCTGCCCCCTGCCCCCTGCCCCCCTGCCCCCCTGCCCCGCGCCGGCACAGGTTCTGTCGGACACTCATCTGCCGGACGCGCCGACTGACAAATATTGCGAGCAATCCTTTGTGCGACAATTTAACTTTTATAAGCAACATGACTAACTGACGTATCATCTCGCCTGTCACTCCCGAGGGGTTGGTTGAACAGAAGTGTATCTCTGCGTAGGCTCACCAGCTCACCACACCGCCTCGCCAGTTATACTCAGTCCCATGTAAACGTAAGGCCTGGTGCCTACTTACGTTGGCAGTAGACTGTTTCTTTTGGCACAAACCCAGACTTCGATAAGCTACTAAATGCAATAGTTCAGGACCCCACTACACCAACGGGTTTTTTCTATTGGACGTCGTGTACAACATAATTAATTATGTAGGTACGTGCAAGTGAGTGCGCGAGGTTCCCACCGGCCGGCCTGCCTGGCACACCGGTCCGGCACGTTTCCCTTGAACCCGGCGCGGTGCGGCCGTCACGGTCACCGGACGCCGACCGGATTCCGCTGCTAATCGCCCGCAACTTGTTTTGGGAAATTCGTTCCGACAACTACAGTGCCGTGAAAAAGAAATGTTTTCTATACAACATTCCGATAGCCGATAGTGGAAAACTATCGCGACTGGTTTTATTTATTGCACACCTTATTGATGATGCGGCGGTGGCAGACTGGCAGCTTCTCTTGTGACCCTCAATACGACCACTATTACTAAATTGGTCTGACAACAGTCTTTTGTGAATCAAAATTAAAAGCTTTCTAAGTTTGTCTTTGAACTTCCTTACGACTTCCTCAATAGTTCACTTGTCCATGATAGACACAAAACACTATTATTATTATTTTTTAATTAGATGTCCTTTTCGCGCGGTCGTGATTGTGCAGGTTGTGGTGGAGCCATGTCTGATGGCTGCCACACGGAGCGCTTATCGAATGAATGTCCGCGCACCAGCCGGACTCGTTAGCGTCCGCGCGTCCGCGTCCGGGACAGCAGCCCTCGTTTAGTTCGCCGATTAAAATGAGTTAGATAACAGACGCTTTACACAAGGAGTACCTAAATATAAAAAGCTTTGTACCCGACTACCCCAGAAGGCAGTCAGGGAAAAAGATGCGCGAAGCAGTCTGATGCAGTTAGTGGTATGAAACCTGTAACAGAATCAATAATAAATGCCATCAGCTGCATCAGACTGCTTGAGACTAGTTGGAACTTCTTACTCGTTTTTTCGGTCGGGTTTTTGTTGAAGCCTATCATTCCGTATGGTCGGTGCTAACTTGTTAGTTGTTACATCACCTTCACGCCGGAGAGTGATGCGTTAATTGGACTATCGAAAAAAATGTTACATCTTGTGTAATATGCATGTGCCATGGCGTGGCGAATCGATGGTGTATGCGAGACTGTCTTGCTACAAACGTGTTTGAGGGGCCGACAGCGACGCAGCGATGTCTTCGCAATGTGCAAGAGAACAGAATAATATTTACATGACCTTAGCAAAGATTTCTAGTACAAATACAAAGTTCTTTTTTGTCTAGGTTTACATTTATTTTATTTTGTTGCATGTTGCGCAAAAAGTTTAATTAACTTTATGTTTACGAGTTAGCTACTCTTATTTACGACTAGTAATCAATATTGCTGAGAGTTATAAGTGTAATAATAATTTAACAATAGAATACTTAAATCGTGACTACTGACTACTTAAGTATGAATGAAATTATTTTCTTTCCAACGAATTAGTGAATGATCTTAATCGTATTGCGATATACGCTTAAGATTAATTCTTAAGCATGTATAATCTGGATTAAATGGACCAAAATAGTATAACTTTTTTTTGTTTCAATCAGAAAAAAAATTGCGTGATATTTGCCGAGACCCCCCCTCTCTCCAACGTAAGATTAGGTGAGATTTGACTCGACCCCCTCCCCCCCCTTAAACATCTCACGTAATTTATGGACGCCCCCTAAATTAACCTCGTCAATGTTGCTGCTAAAATAGTAGTTCTACCAATCTATCATCATACTAAATGTCATCTGTTACAAAGAAAACCCAAAAACCCCAGACGGAGACAAGTAGGCGGAGGGGGGGGTTCTGTACATCAGCGTTGACTAGCGCTGCTTGCTGCGCCCGCTCCTTATTGGAAGACACACACAATAAATTGTCAACACTGGAAACCATTAATTTAATAGAAGTCTTTGTTTTATTCATAATTTATTTATGATTGCACAGTGTTGGCTATCATTTTTTTATTTCGATCTTTGTCCTATAATGGAAAAGTCCAAGTCCATTAATAAGGTTTCCACATGATTACGATTGTCAGCCGTTCAATATTAAGAAGTAGCTGGTTCGTGCTGCGCAGGCTGGCGAGGCGGGCGTGGTGGTGCTGCGGCCCGCTGCGCTGGCGCCGCCCGACTCGGAGTCGGACAGCGAGCTGGACGGCGCGCCGCCGTCGCCGTGCCGCGTGCGCTTCGTCAACGACAACGTGCTCATCAACGGCCGCTCCTCCATGCCCTGCCGCCCCAACAAGGAGCGGATCTGTAAGGTAATACCGGACTGACCACTGACACACACAGCTACTGTCATACAGCCCGTAGCTGACATACCTAACATGCTCTGTACCACAGGAAGGGCATTTTTTTCGAAGAAGACAGTAGTCTATGACATTTAGCGATACTGTACATTTCTATCGGTATTCACAATTGGATCAGTACTTCCAGAGACTACCTCCTACTAACATTACACTATCTCCCTCTCTCTCTGTAGAATAAAATGTCTTTATGTTAACTGATTGCCGACCGAACACCGAACTAAGAGGAGTGTTACCTATGCAGATGTGGTGGTGTGCTCAGAGACCCTCAAGTGCAGCGGGTCACTATCACGCGCGCATCAGGGTGCACTGGTTGCTTAGACGCGCACGCGCACGCGGCGACACGCACCGACCACCACCACATGCGCCACGCGCCCTGCACTGTCGCCACAACTTATTTTCATTTGTATTCATTACATCCGTCGTTTGTTTTCGTTTCGATCAATACATTGGTGTCAATGATTGGCAGAAAGAAGGAAGTCATGCTAAGCCTGATTTAAATTTATCTAAGGTCAGAAGAATGATAATAAGACCCATTTCTAATGTTGTAACTCCGTAAATGGCATTTTTGTTTGAAATCTCACACAATTTCCCAGCATTGTTTTGTGATGGGACAGAAATGTGTTGTGTGAGTGGTCGGAACAGTTCAACAGTACCGGAGGAGCTGGTGTGGGCGAGGGGTCGCGTGGACGCGGACAGACACGTCTCCCCAGCGAGCCGGCGCGGAGCTGTCTGCCGCCGCACTGCTACAACTCTGACTCACGCCGCAAATTTGCCAGAAATGCGGCCATCGCCTCAACGTATTGACCGGCTCGATGAGTCCGATTTTATGAGAATTGCTCGTGTAACAGATTTTCATTTAACCTAACATCGGCGGGAAGGGTTTTGGCAGTTGCAGCCGATATCAGCTTGTTACATCAGCTGCAGTACAGCCCAGCTGGTGAACCAATGCTCTTCATATACAGAGCGTCATAAGAGGGATGTGTCTGAAGGAACATACTTTGCACAAGGGTACAATTTAAATGATCACCAACATAATTTTTGAACCCTAACACTAAGTACCAAATAAAATATATTAGCTTCATATAGATTTTTTTTGCTTACCAAAATGGATAAATGCTTACCAAATATCGTTTTACTGAAACAGGAACATTAATACCGAAAATTATAATACTGTTAAAAAATGATATAATGCAATGTTACTACTCTATGTAGTTTCTTTTATATTAGTTACTTTCCAAGTACGGGGCATATCACATCATTCTATAAACCATGCGTACTAAGTCTGAACCAATAATTTGGAGGGTGAACTTATTTGAGTGTTGTGGATGTTTCAGCTGAAGCTGCAGTTCGACGACTCACTGACGCGCACGTTCGAGTACCCCTCGGAGACGTCCCTGTGCGAGGAGGCCCCCGCGGGCCCCGGGGCCCCCGCGCCGGCCCCCGCGGGCCCCGGGGCCCCCGCGCCGCCCACGCCGCAGCTGGCGGAGTCGCCGCTGCACGCCACGCTCGCCGCCAACACACATATCTGTAAGTATCTCATACCACGTCACATTATGACTCTTGTTGGACATGCTCCATGAAAGGCCAGCAACCGCCACTCAGCAAGCGATCTGATAAGCCACAGTTCGCGCACAAGGGCACTGCTGACGAGCTGCGCCACTCGACTGAGCCACTCATAACATGCGGTGTCATGCCACGCGTTGCTTCTTTCGCAGCTATTATTAGTGAGAAATAATCTCCTAAAAATCGTTATAAATGGCGGTTTTTACATCAGCAATGTCAAATCGTGGCGCTAAATGTTTAGTTGTTGACGAGCAGTCCGTACCTCTACACGGCGCAGTCAAAACAGTGCGATTGTTTGGTCCGCAAACGCTAAACACTAACGAGTCCGCACTTCCCGAGCTTCGCGACACTGCCGCGCAGCCCGCAGCGCCCGCAGCGCCCGCAGCCCGCACCGGCTGTCGTACTGTATTACTTACTCCTCGAGAGCAATCGATGCTCACTTGAGCTCGGGGATTTCTAAGCCGCGAATACTCAGTGCAGAACGTATGTCGTGCGATAAGGGAATAGTACGAGAAACTCACGGTAGTATAACAGACTCACTGAACTGGAAAAGGCAATAAGACGTGATCGCAGACTTCCTGCGCATACTGAGCTCCGTCCACGTGCTCGTCCGGCGACGATCCGTGATATCGTACTGTATAGTGTTGTGGTCTCATGGCAGTTTCAACCTACCAGTAAGAGGTTGACCTTTAAATATAGCAGTGATCAGTGCGATTAGGATTACATAGAAGTTGTAGTAGTAAGTGCCGATATGATCCCAGCGCAGGCGCCGGCGCACGGGCGGCGCGTGCGGCGGGAGAGCTTCGTGTGACGTCACGGCGCGTGTGCCCGGCCGCCGCTCCGCCAACACCTCACACTTTACTTGCCACCACGACACAGCAACACCGTATTTCATTAATAGTGTTGACTAAAGAAACACTTATTTATTGTTTCGGGCACGTGTGATGTTATGTAATGCTAAGACAGTAGTAGTAAGTTTGACGGATCCGCTCGGTGTCGGGCGGTGCAGCGGTGCAGCGGTGCAGCGGTGCAGCGGTGCAGCGGTGCAGTAACAGAGGTTTGTTATTGACAGTGACGGCGCTATCTTATCGAGCTGCCTGAAGCACGCGAGCGCATCTTGCAAGCTATCTCATCCGGCCTTGTCCAACATAATTATAGCTACAACGGACCCGAATCGCTCTCACTTATTGTGAAAGCAGGTATTTTGTAGAAGCTTATTGTAATCTAGGTAAACACAAAATTATTGCACTAAATACATATAAGCAATATTTTTAAAGCTAACCTAACAAGAACGATCCGTGAGCTAGACATTGTTCGGGCCCTCGCGCTTGTTGCCCGCGAACACTGCGGCCGACATTCACCGACCGCGCTGAATTTACTTCTTTGAGTACAGTACGTTTCAAACGAACATTATTAGTCAAACTTTAATGCAATTTAGCTCAGATTCGATTTTAGAAATAATAATCTTTACCTGCATATGAATAAGGTTTAGGTATTGAACGCTAACTTAGTGTGAATCTTGCTGTACATACACTGAACGAATTTCACACGAGTGTGCACAGAGCTAGCAGTATACACGCAAAGCGTACGCGCTATTTGTGGAGAGAATAAAAAATAAACTTTACGCAATTAGCATAGAACCCATAATTTCAAAATCACTAGAATAAAATGCATTCTGACATGGCTGAGAGCCGACAGAAACCGCGTACGACGCGATGAATCGGCCGCATGAGCGGTCCTATTGCCTCTTCTTAGTAGCTGTATCCGTTGTTTATCAAGTATCGCCAGTAATCAACATCACAAGTACATTATAACACGTGACATACATTTATAATTATTAGCTCGTAAATTAGTTAAAAAAGCAAAATATTTGTAGAGTTGAATAACCAGTATCGTCACCTTGGGCCCCTTTCACACGGCGACGATCAGTACGGGGTGACATGGTCGTTTTATACTGCACTTACAGTACCGCAGCTTTGTGATTAGTAATCCTGACCTCGTACTGTAAATTGTCAAACTGGCGGTAGCCGTGTGAAAGGGGTCCCGCGCTGCCGCGCTGCAGCCACAGCTCGAGCAGCTCGTGTAGGCTAGCAGCGCAGCAGCGCAGCAGCGCAGCAGTGCAGCAGTGTGTGTGCCCGCAGCGTCGGCGGCGCTGTCCCGCTACACGCCGCTGCACAGTGCGGCGGGCAGCTTCCAGCTGGGCGTGGCGCAGCCCGAGCCCGCCTCCTCCACCTCCTCCGCCACCTCCACCGCCACCGCCCGTGAGTACCACCCTCCTCTACTTACATATTTCAACGTCGAAAATTAAAATAGTGAAAGTTTATATTGTAGAATAGTCACATAAATGAGAGAAGCGTCCAATATAATAATTAGGGATGCATCGATATGCCTTTTTGCCGATACGATACCGATATCGATACTCTTATAAAAATATCGTCGGTACCGATACCGATACCAACGATTAGTGAATTAAAATTAAAGTAAAATATATAAAACACAAGTTTGGTTAAAGTTATTAATTTCATAAACGATATACACACACAAACTGATTGCATCGAAAAAATACTACACGCTATAGCAGTTAAAAGCCACGGCAAAGCGGGGACAAAGCGGGTGAGAGAGGCAACAAACTGAATAAAACGTGGGGAATCCCCGAGCATAGATAGTCCGTGCCTCGTTTGCAACGAACTAGATCAAACAAGATGCGCGTTTACATTACTTTTTTAAAGCGCGAAATTTGAAAAGTATCGTTGTATCGACAATAAAAATATCGCCGATGCCGATATATCGGCAAACCCAAAGTATCGCCGATATATCGGTATCGGATGCATCCCTAATAATAATATCTAAAATCTAATTATATACAAAAGTGACACCGAAAAATCTAAATATCGAAATGCACAGTATTATTTATTTATTATTATTATTGAAGCCTTTTATTTCCCAAAAAAAATACATTAAAAATTCATTACCTATACAAAATCAGAAATAAAATATTTTTTTTTTCTATTTACAAAGTACCTAGTTGATTTAAGTAAATAATACCTAATTTAAACATGCATTAAAATAATTAGACACAAAATTGATTTTTAAATAAATTGATTTTATGAATTGGATAAAAAATAAAGGGTAGTATTTAAACGCAAATCAAAAAATATCCTTTTTCTATGCAATAAGATTCCGAATTCCCATCAAAATTACTGATTGCACAGCAAAATATTCAACTCAAAATATCACTAAACACACTACAATTTATTTTCGCAGCGTACAGCGATTTTTCCTAAAGCAAAAGCTTTTTCATCAATGCACAGCTAATAATCTTATATCTAATAGACCTATCCAAATCGAATAGACCTAGCCAAACCTTAAAATATTCTATGCATGGTTGATGGTGGGCTTGGTCGACGGACTCCTACTTCTGTGTGGTTTATAAAAAGATAACCACAAAGGGGATGGCGGGGTCTATTCGCTCGCTTCACTCGCTCACACGACCCCGCCATCCCCTTCTAACCTAACCTATCCGAGTCGGAGTGCCCTAAAGTCCCGATTGCATCCAGTTTCTCCTGATATAACAACCGTTACATACCCAATGTCGAGTCAAAGTTAGTTATTTTGCTATGAAATATGGAAAATTTGCTGTGCAGTCAGTATTTATGCTATGTATGTAGTATTTCTGTACAAAAATAAATTTAACTGTATTGCATTATGAGGAAAAAAGTAATGTCATATTGATGTATGATTTCGAATTATCTGCAGTTTGAGTTTTGTTAAACATTTAGTTTATTTGTAGTGAAGTAAGTTATTTGATGTAAAAAAGAATATAAATGATGAGTATGTATTGATAGGCGACTGGCCACCACTTATTTAGTTCAGCGGACATAGACCTAGCCGCACGGGTCATAAATAGGCCGTAAGCTTCCAAGATGGTTTCGCTTACTCCGAAGTTCATGGCCGAGCATTCACTGCTGCAGGAGCAGGAGTGAGCTGAGGCTCGGGTTGGGGGAGCTGGCACCGCCGGGGTCGCCGGCGCGGGGTCGGCGCTGGAATGGGCTTATCCATTAGCACCGGGAGAGTATTCTTGGAACAGCTGCATTAGAGCCCCCACAGGGGCTCTGGAGGAGGCTGAAATGAAGTGCCAATAATAGCCCCATTCCGCCTCCTTAAGACGAACGTCAGCCATTACGCCGCTCAGGAACTGATGCTCCTGAGCATGGCGCAGTGATTGATGCCTGCGGACGGCGAGCAATGGGTAGCTCACCGTCCGATTAGAACAGGCCCTAGTCGACGGGACGCTCTGTTATACGCGCGCCGTATAGAGCAGTCAGCAAAAGATGGGGTCCGTTAGGGCCAGAGCCTGCCAGGGTTACGAATTTTGTTCGAAAGAATTCCCGCGGCCTTGGAGCGCAAAAGGCACTAGGAGGAGCATGGATGGGTTTTGGTCAGTAAAAGTCTGACAATCCCTCCCGCTCCATCTAGAGCGGAAGGGGTCATTTGATGATATACCATCCTTAATAAAAAGGCCTCTTATTTTCGGCAATACAAATCCTTGTAATTTAATACGAATTTTATTTTTACTATTTTTCTACCAGCGGTTGACCTTTAGAAAGCTAAGTTCTCTCAAGTTCTGCAAAATGCACTTTGGTTGGTTATAATTTATTTACGACTCGCACTTGACCATTATTTTATCGATAAATTTGAAGTTGTGTCAAACCCTATTGTCAGATGACAGTTTGATGTCAACATACCGCATAAAAATCTTGTTTTCGCAATCAATATCATGAATTAAAACTATAATAAAATTCAGAGATAATTTATATAATGAGATGAGATATTTATGAAATGTTCTTCTTATTTTATTTGAATATTTTTAACAACGGTGAACACGACGAATTTTGAAAAATTTTGACAAAGATCCGCCTTGAATAAAGTCCCGTAGGACTGTGAGCCCACAGGAGCGCAAAAGCCAGGTACGTTTTATTTTATTTATTTAGGGACAATAACGTTCGGATAAAGACCGTTATAAAACCAAAATTACATCAAAATGTTTACTTTTTTTGACAAAATGCTTAAGTTCATTAAATTCCCTATTGAATAGTTACAAAAAACATTATAATTACCACTCATAATCTTGAGCACTTCGCGACGATAATTGTACTATGGGTTTCTCTTGTGACGTCTTTTTTTCAATATTCTAGGCTATTTTTATTTAATATCTACGTAAAATGCTTAACTTTAAAGACTAAGCTATACACTGCACCTATTGCCGCTTGAAAATGTATTGGCGTTATGGAGATCTCTTCGACGAAAAAATTGTCATTTTTCGGTACTCTGCGACCGTTCGCCCAGCCCCTTAAGGGCGAGGGCCTCCTGCAGTCCAGGTGGCGCAGGCACGGCCACAGTGTCGGGCGCCGGGTCCACCTCGCGTGCGTGCTGCACCACGAGGTGTGGAGGTGATGTTCATTTGGACTGGCCTGTTGGTCTAGTGGTTAGTGACCCTGACTGCAAAGCCGGAGGTCGTGGGTTCGATTCCCACCCAGGACAAACTTTGTGTGATGAGCATTATTGTTTGTTCTGTGTCTGGGTGTAATTTATCTATATTATGTATGTATGTATTTATAAATTATATAAGTATGTATATCAGTTGTCTGGTTACCATAACACAAGCTCTGCTTAGCTTGGGATCAGATGGCCGTGTGTGAGTTGTCCCAAGATATTATTATTATTATTATTATTATATCTCAGCCAAGTAGCGCTAAATCGGCGCATTGAAATGAAAAGACTAGGATTTTAATGAAACGGCTGATTAATAATAATAATGCTTTATTAGTCACAATAAAAACCAGGTATCAGATTACAAAACATCTTAGGCATATTCATATTGGTTTCTAACTCACGAAACGTATCGCAACTGGCATCTTAGCTAGGTTACATAGTAACCTGTGTTAAAGATACCAGGGAGCCTACCATGAACTCTTAAAGCAGGTCAATTTTAGACGAAAAATAACCTATTTGTACCATGAGCGCGCCTAGTTGCAGGCAAACCAGCGATCACGTGACCTGAACCGGTGAGCGACTAGAGTCCGTCCAACGAAAGAAGTCCCGCGGAAATAAATGTAATAATTATCTTTACTTGAGTAGTGCAACGTGCAAACCTACGAGCCAACATATTACACCGGATGGACAGCGCCCTGCGCTCCCTCTCAATGTCCTCATTGTCACACAGGTCTTCGGTCACCCAGTGACCCAGGTACTTAAAGGCACTCACCTTTTTTAAACGCATGCCGCATAGAGTTACATGAGGAACATGGGGGGCTTCTTTCTACCACTTGTATGCAGATGATCTCCAAATTTACACTCAAGCCTCCCTTGGAGAGTTATCTGATGCCATTGAGAATATAAATAAGGACCTCGCTCGAATAGGTGACTGGAGTGCTGAGTTTGGGCTGAAGATTAATCCAACAAAGACGCAGTTCATTGTTGTTGGTAGTTCCCGGACTGTCTCTAAGATTGACTGGTCGAAACTTCCCCAGGTTTCTTTTAATAATACCAACATTCCTGTAAGTCACGTTGTGAAAAACTTGGGGATTTATATCGACAGTACTATGTCCTGGACTAAGCAACTGCAGGAAGTAAGTCGTAAACTGTTTGCTTCTGCGGGCTCCCTGAGGCGTCTTCGCAATTTTCTTCCCGTCACCACCAAAATTGCGATAGCACAATCTCTTCTTCTCCCTATTCTGGACTATGCTGATGCCAGCTACCTTGATCTCACCCAAGACCAATTGGACAAGCTTGAGCGACTTCAAAATCTCTGTATCAGGTTTATATTTGGCTTGCGCAAGTATGACCACGTTTCTGAATTTCGTACTAAGCTCAAATGGCTTCCTATTCGCCTTCGCCGGAATGCCCATATACTTTCTTTACTTTATAATGTGCTCTTTAATCCTTCTACTCCTTTTTATCTTAAAGAACGCTTTCAGTTCCTCTGTGACACGCATTCTAGGTCCTTGAGATCATCGGAAAATCTAAAATTAAGTATTCGTATGCATTCTACTTCCTTCTTTGATAAATCATTTAGTATACAAGCAGCACGTTTATGGAATGCATTACCCATAGAAGTAAGGCGTGCTCAAACGCTACCAGCATTTAAAAAAATGGTGAAAGAGCATTTCCTTTCACTCTAATTTTTTCACTCCTTTCCCAATTATATATTTCATATTTATTAGTATAACTGTTATTGTATTTGTGTATTTTATGTTATTATGTATATTTAGTATTATTTAGAACTTTTGTACACTGACAACCCTAAATCTATCTCCTTTCGTTCAGTCCATCCAAAGGTTGTCTGTAAGAGATTGCCTTGTGCGATAAGACCGCCCATTGTACACTTATTTTTATAAATGTTTGTCCTGTTCTTGTAATGAGGTGTACAATAAAGTATAAAATAAATAAATAAATAATGGGAGTAGTCTTTGGTTCCTGACTTGACCAACATGAACTCACTCTTATTCGCGTTGTATCTGAACATTCTGAACCCATGGGCTTCCGCGCACTTTTTTGTTTCAAATGTTTTAAGTGGATGGAAGGGCGGGCATTCATTCTCATATTTGATGTCAAATTATTTTTTCCACAGATCAATTGTTCCTTCATTACTCTTTTTTATTTTTAAAAACTGATATCATTAGAAAAATATTTCATTTTGTATAGAAATCGTGAAATCACTAAAGTATTTCAGAACGTCTTTTTTCAATCATCATTTTTAATCTGTGCTGCAAGCTTACCGAACAGAGATTATGGTAGAGTCCGTCCAACGAAAGAAGTCCCGCGGAAATAAATGGAACTAACAAGATTTGTTAGAGGATAGCGTACAGTCGCATAGAAACTAGCGCCGCGGTTGCATAACTTCTTTCGTTGGACGGACTCTAGCAGGTCGACAATTGATTTTGATAGAAATGCTCATGGTACAAAAACAAAACCTGCCAGGTTTAAAATGCTGTGGTGAACTGCCTAGCAGTAGGTGGTGGTAGTGGTAGGCCCCCTGTGCCGTTCCCCAAGGGGTTACAATTTCATTATTATAAAATAAGATTGTTTGTTTAAGGTAGTGATGGGTCGTTGACGGTTTTTCCGTAAACGAAGCGTCAACGTTGATTTACGTTCGTCAACTAGTCGATCAACTAGTTAAATTCGTCAGCGAGTTAACGTGCATTAATGTCAACTTACAAAGAAAACCGTTCATTTATTGAACGGTTTTTATTCAACGCTGCGACGTTCAACGAGATGAACGAGTTTCTGAGCCATTGACCTGATATACTTAATGCTAATTTAGAAACATTTTGATTCATTGTACAAATGTATTGGAAAACGTTTCAATGATAGTTCTACTTAGATGACCTTCCCTTTATACTTTTTCTTCAGGCTATGGACTGACTGAATACCTACAATTTGCAATAGAACATATTTTATCGCAATCTATGATGTAATTTTCAACGTCAGTTTTTTTAATTTACTTAGTTCGTTGCGTTTGCGTTCTCGAATTTAGTCGATTAATAAACGAATCAAATTCATAAACGTCGTCGTTGACGAATTCAACTAGTTGATTCAAAAACAGTTAACGTTAAAGCGTTGACAGGAGATCAACGGTTGATTCAGCTAGTTCGTTGATTCAACACCCATCGCTAGTTTAAGGTAATCCAAAATAATTAAAATGAATTTAACATACTTATTTATAAAGCTAGGGAAATTATGATACTACAGAAAAAAAAATTAAAACAAACTCAAAACAACAAAACCAAAGAAAACTTTCCATTGTGATGGGTTTGCGTGATAGTGATGGTGTGTGTGTGTTTGTTTTAAGTACCATGCGAGGACGTGCACCTGAATACACAAGGCACATCCGAGGACATTTTCAATCCGAGGACCTTTTCGTACGTCCGCGGATTGACCCGACCAATTCATCGTATTCTCCATTCGATTTTGAGCCTTTCTATATACTTAATAAGGGAAACTTGATGTCGACCTAGGTGGACCTCGGTTTGATCGTGGAAATTCATGTTCACATTCCGAACGTGCGTGAGCTCTCATAAATTTTTAACACACTACATTTACACGTCAGTCATGTGACATATGTGTTATTCTTCACACATATGTCCTCGGATGGAAGTTTTTCCACGCAGTGTGTTTAAAAGTCCTCATATTGATAGCTTTTCCGAACATGTGTATTCAGGTCCCCATTTGGATAGATTTCCATGTGTATTGGCTTTTAATTGTTTCAAAATTGTCTGATTTTATAAAATCACTTCCTTCTCGAGTGCTCAAAATCAAATCAATCTATAGAGGCCTGAAACTACGTAACAATTCAATTGGGTTATTTTTCCATTGTAACAGAACTCTCGTCCTTGATGGTGAAATTGGGGATGACCATTTGCATGGAAGTACGTCATATTCACAGTACGAGACAAAAAGCTTTTTAAACTCTAGGACCATATCCATTTTTCTTTGGATGTGAAATCATCAAATGAATTCTCCCACTCTGGGCGGAGCTTGAGGGCGACTGCTGACGCACAGGGCGTCTCCTTCGGCGGCTGGGACGTGAGGATTGCCTCTTCCTCACCCACCTCGCCTCCTCCTTCGCTTGCATTTCTGTTTTGCAGAAGGAGGTTACTGTTTCCCATGGATTGGACCAGGGCCGAACGTGAGAGGTCACCATTGCCGATCGCCGCTACAAAGACAGAAAGTGTCCTCATTACGATCCACACAATGGTGAAAATTGGGTGTTGTACCGTGTCCGGTGAGGATCTGCGTCAGATGGAATACGAGGACGTCGTGGCGCCTCTCTAACCACTCCTCAAAGAGTTGACTTTCTCGCCGCGATTGTGGCGAGCCCAGCGCTGGGTTGCGATTGTGACAGCCGCTTATTCCATACCACTATGAGATCGCGCCGGAGCTTGCTCCACCGTTCTGTTATTTTAATTAAGTGTGTACGTATTTTTTTTTATGGTTAAATCTATAGAACTCCCTTTAGCATTTAAGGTTGTAAATTGAAGCAAAGATAACACTGAAAACAAGCAATGTTTTTTTTTTAACTGCCCCCAACCTGGCTGTACAGCTGTAATCAATGACAATCACTGTTGCAACACTACTAAATTTATTCAACCATCATCCTTATGGCTGGCCAGAAACAACAGGGCTCGGTCCTAGAGCTACCGCTGTGGAACATTGAACTGGATATGACTGGGCACTGCACTTCTCGACGGTGTCGATGAGATATGTTACGCTGATGATACCCTGGTGACGGCCCGGGGGCAATGACATTGGCAAGGGGTAATACTGGCCACGGCACGGGGGTTATGCAGGTCGTCGGAAGAATCCGGCGTTTGGGACTCGAAGTGGCTTTGCATAAGTCCGAAGCCCTCTGTTTCCCCATGGAAACCTAGGAACAAGCCAGCTCGGGATTAACATATAGTGGTTGGTGGCGTTCGCATCAGTATCGAGCTGATGACGACCTAGGACTGATGACCTAGGACTCGTCCTCGATAGCCGATGTGACTTTGAGCCGCACATTCAGCGGCTTGTCCCCAGGTTGATATGCATTGTACCTGCTTTTTCGTGGCTTGTACCCAATTTGGCAGGGCCGAACGCTTCCTGCAGGAGACTATGTGGGAATCGTGCGGTCCATTGCCTGCCCGCCGCCATTTATGGGGCGCCCGTGTGGGCGGTAAACGCTATAGCCAGAAACGCCGTGGCACTGCGAAGACCGCAGAAAGCGATGGTTATTAGGTTCATGAGTGACTGGATAAGCGACATGGCGCCCTCTGTTTCCAGCTGACTCAGGTGCTTACTGGATACGGATGCTTTGGGAAGTACCTGCGACGCATGAGGCGGAAGCGGATGCCCGTTTGACACCAATGCGTTGACTGTCCCGAGGACACCGTGCAGCATACGCTGGAAGAACGTTCGGCGAGGACGCTGGGGGTGTTACAGAGTTTCAAGACGTTACAACGTTAACTTATGAAGAGTTGTCTTACATGGAGACAACTCCAGCAGTAGCGACAATAACATCACCATAACAGATGTATTACTATGAAATTTAATATCAACAAATAGCACACAAATTCAAGACGATACAAGTAACCGTTGAGGAGACAATTCCAGCGAAAGCTTCATAAAATCACCATGATTATAATATTTTTATATCACACTTACATTTTGAACGTTTGTCAGTTAAAACCAAACTGGGTCCTCTGATGGTACTTAAATCAAGAAATTGACGTGTGTGAATAGAATTGCCTACATAACGATAATTCAAATATTATTACGGTAAAATTATAAGTGTGTAAAAAGTTTGTATTGGAAATTTTGAAAAGGTCCTCGCTTTGTACACCGTCTACTCGGAAAAACGTCCTCGTATGAAAAGTCTAATACTGCGTCCTCACATTGTACAAGAAATGAGAAAGAGTGTGTTAAATTAGGTCCTCGCATTGGTGTCCCTGGTCAGATGGTAAAGGTCCTCGTTTGGCTTACACACAGGTCCTCGGATGGTACTTCCCAGGCGGGTTTTCGAATGTTAGGTCCTCGCATTGTTTATATTTATATCGTATGTATAAATCATCTGGTCTGTCTTAGATTATCCTGTCCAGTCAACACGCAAATCTCATTTTTCTGGACAATTTTGAACCGTAAACTACATCGAATTGTAATACCTACCAGGACTCGTGGCAGCAGTCAATCATAGATTACGTCTTTAGAAAATGAAACAAGTCTATAAGGCCTATCTTGTCCGAAACGCTCGACAGACCTCTTTCATTATACTCAAAAGATACCCGTAAACTACCTCATCAAACACCCTAATGTGACCACCGTCAAATGAGAGCTTAGACACTGCACATAACAATTTAAAAGCTCTGCTATTCCTTATCTTGTCCAAACTTAGGATTTGAGTTCTGTTTATGTTACCCACCTGATTGTACTACTGTTCAGGCCTAAACGCCTTCTAGAAAAGTAATGGCAATCACACGATGCGTCCTATAATGATTCTAACACACCAGCAGGCGTAGCCTTTTTATTTTAAAACAAAGTGTTACTCTTATGTCACTTGCTTATTAACCACCGTATGTGTAACATAATTTTTGCAACAATAAATGCATTTGCAATTATTGGGACTGTGATTGGTCCTCCAAAGACAACACCTACAGGTCGCATATTTTGCCAAATGGAGTATTTTCTCAGGTAGTGTCATGTTTACGGTCGGCCCCCGTACTGTACAATTTTTTAGTATTGTGCCATCTGACTATAGCGGCAAGTTGATAAGATGTTTGTTGCGCAGCAACCGCGGGAGACGCGGGGGAGGAGGCCGAAGGAGACGCGCGGCCGTGCGGCGCCGACGCGGCGCGCTCGTGGAGTGAAGCGCGGACGCACGCCACCGACCTGCTGTTCTAGTCACACACTCGCAGGTATGTACTGACTCACATACCGCACAGCAGCAGCGGGAGGCGCGGGGGGCGCGGGGGAGGAGGCCGAAGGAGACGCGCGGCCGTGCGGCGCCGACGCGGCGCGCTCGTGGAGTGAAGCGCGGACGCACGCCACCGACTCGGGAACTATTAATTCGTGCTCTGCTAATATATGTAGACAAACAGCTCACGATTTCTTTTTAAAAATCTATTAAATCGCCTTCTGAAGCCTGGCGTGGCATTAGCCACGCCAACTTATGACTGCAGTTGTTCATGAGTAGTCATGACGCCATCTCCTCGGGTTTCTTACAAAAGTATAATTGTTCATGCTCACCTATATTTATAATTTAAACGAAGTTTTCGAAAATTACAGGCTTATTTCAGTTCTACCGTTCCTGGTGGATCACATATGGATCTCGCAAAGGCATTCGACACGGTTTCAATTTCTATTCTATTGTACAAACTTGATAATATGGGGATTAGTGGCACGCAGTTATGCTTATTTCAGAGCTATTTTAACAATATAACTTAATGTGTGAAGATAGGATCTTATACTAGTTCATCTTTGCCAGTTGCTTACGGGGTACCTTAGG
This sequence comes from Melanchra persicariae, assembly GCA_947386135.1. Classification (NCBI taxonomy): domain Eukaryota; kingdom Metazoa; phylum Arthropoda; class Insecta; order Lepidoptera; family Noctuidae; genus Melanchra; species Melanchra persicariae. Next base: position 439,232 of record OX376646.1, read on the forward strand.
GTAGCATCCTCGGACCGAGCCTCTTCTTGTGCTATATAAATTACTTCTGTAGCCTCATCGTACAAAATGAGGAGATATTTTTCCTACGCGAATGATGCACCACTCGTTTTAAGGGTTGCTTTGTAAATCAAGGAACTGAAATTTCTTTAAAAAAAAATAACTGAAACCTTTCGCTTTGCACAGAGAGGTTGTTGCACTGACATCGTTGATCTGGCCCAACAGAAACACATTTTACACAAACTCACACACACCATATCATTGTCTTTTTGGTTGCCTGTCTTGTATTTAATTGTTCGTATCATACAATGAATCTTATCGCAGCCAACTAGCTTAATCAACCGTTTAACCGATTTAACGGTACCGTTCAATGAAAAGTCTAGGCAGCCAATTAAACGGCTGATCAAGCCAGTTGGCTGCGACAATTACATTATGTGTAAATATTTCTGACAGGTGGAAAACAGTCACCAGCGTTTCCGACCAATTTATTGTGGTCTTGTTAATGCCAATAAAATAATACAGGGTGGAAACTTTCAACGGGGCAGTAAGGGGAAGTCCGGAAGTACGTTATCTGTTGCAGCTACGTGAAAATGGTCTTAGGAGACTATCCATAATTTTTTATGGAATTTTGATCCCCATTCACAGATTTTCAAAAAAATGTACTTACAGTTAGCAAGAAAATAGCCATTTTACACAAAAACATTTTTTGATGCCAATCGATCCTGTTTCTAATACTGATCAAAAACTTTTATCGGACCAATGATCGTTGGAGTACTCAAAAAGTCACAAATTGCAAAAAAAACTTTTCCATTACATTTTGTAAAGAATTTGTATAACTGAAATACAAAAAAAAAAAAAAAAGACAAATGATCACGTAGAATTTTACACATATCATAAAGAAGGCGTATTATTTTATTTTTAATTAACTAACATAGCAAGATTTTAAATAAGAATAAAATCATCAAGTTGTTTCTTGCCCTACGATATCGAGTGCTCGAAGTGACCGCCATTTTGGCGAATACATAAATTGATTCGTTTCTGTACCGACCTAGTGGCTGCTGACAATTCATTTGTATGAATTCCATACAAAATTGTGGTTAGTGAGTCTCTAAGTTCTTGAACACTATTGTATTGCTTTTTGTAAACCTCAGTTTTCAGGTAGCCCCACAAAAAGAAACCTAGAGGCGTCAGATCTGTACTACGCGCTGGCCAAGAAATAGGACCATGGTTCCTATCCATTGATCACCAAACTGTCGGTTCAAACTTCAAAGTCGAACGCGTACTGCGACTGTTGTGAGGTGGAGCCATCTTGTTGAAAAAACATTCTTCTTGATTCCGACAATGGTAAATCATCGACGAGGTTTTCAAGATTCTCTAATATGCTGTTGTTATAAATGTTGGAATTCAAGGTGCCTTCATAAAATTCCACCGTTACCACTCGGTTCCAAATTATACCACACCAACAATTAAAAGAAAATCGCACTTGATTATGTGTTTCGCGAAACCTGAGAGGATTTTCTCTACACCAATAATGGTGATTTCGCCGGTTGTACATTCCATTATTAGAAAAATTTGTTTCATCATCACCTATGAAACCACCAGAGATATGAAATTCAGAAAATGGTAATCTCTGCTTATTTTTCCTCTTAACCACCTGCAAAAAGTAAGTCTTCGAGCGGCATCCCCTGAATGTAAGGCTTGAACTAGTCGCCCCTGTCGGTAACATTTATAACCATACTGCTTCCATATCTTTAGTACGAAACGATGTGAGACACCTACTTCTTCAGCGACTGCTCTTGATGATATTTCGGGATAAGCTTCGACAAGTGTAAGAACAGAAATGATCAAATTTTCATCTAGTATAAATGGGTGGCGTACAGATTTTTTCTTGAAAGAGCCACCTTGTGCAAGATTTCTTAAAAGATTTGTAATAACCTTTCTGGATGGCACATGACGATTTGGATATTTGATCCTATACCATTCTAACGCAGCCGATGTATTTTTATTATTATATTTACGTAATTCGCTTCTAGCAAGTCTAAACGTTCTAAATTGGAGGTCATTTTTCTCTTATCAATAGCTGTCCATATAATCACTTAATGTAAAATTCACAACACACTCAGAGCTTGTCTGACGCAACAAACTGTCAAGATTGTTTTTGATTTAATAATAACGAGTTCGACATTTGAATTGTTTTTAAACTTATCTTTTTATTCAGTCAACAAAAAGATCTCAACCGTCACTAAAAAAGCTTTTGCATAAAATTTTCATACAAAATGTACGGGAAAAGTTTTTTTGCAATTTGTGACTTTTTGAGTACTCCAACGATGGTTGGTCCCATAGAAGTTTTTGATCAGTATTAGAAACAGGATCGATTGGCATCAAAAAATGTTTTTGTGTAAAATGGCTATTTTCTTGCTAACTGTACCTAAGTACATTTTTTTGAAAATCTGTGAACCCCATTCACAGATTTTCAAAAAAATGTACTTATCAAAATTCCATAAAAAATTATGGATAGTCTCCTAAGACCATTTTCGTGTAGCTGCAACGGATAAGGTACTTCCCCTTACTGCCCCGCTGAAAGTTTCCACCCTGTATATTCCAATATCTGTTGCACTTAAAATGTTAAATGACAAATGCTTCTTTAACAGGTCGCTGAGACACCGGATTGGATGAGATGTGACGCGCGTGACGTCACTCGGCGCCGCGGGCTGCAGTCGGCGCTGTTCAAACTGCTCAACTATGTATATCCGCTAGGTTTAGTACCTCGAGTCATATCGTCGGCGCCCGGCGACACACCGACACTACCCACACTACACACCTACCCACACTACACACCTACCCACACTACACACACTACCCACACTACACACACTACACACACTACCCACACTACCCACACTACCCACACTACCCACACTACCCACACTACCCACACTACCCACACTACCCACACTACACACACTACACACACTACCCACACTACCCACACTACCCACACTACCCACACTACCCACACTACCCACACTACCCACACTACACACACTACACACACTACCCACACTACCCACACTACCCACACTACACACACTACACACACTACCCACACTACCCACACTACCCACACTACCCACACTACCCACACTACCCACACTACCCACACTACACACACTACACACACTACACACACTACACACACTACACACGGGCGGCCGAGCTCGACTGATTAGCTGGTAACGACTGCAACTTTACGTGCAGAGACATTTTGGAGCATTTAAATGATACTATGTATAAATGTATTTAATTAATAACGATATAGACATTATTTGTTCTTAGTCTATGACGGAGCATAGACAAATAGACAAGCTGTGAGGCGTCTGCCGCGTGCCGGCCGTATTGTGATCACGTTAAACTCATTCCACATGGCATTCCTAAATTTTGTAACAATCTTTTAAGTACTAAAAATTTTTAAACATTTACAAGTTTTTATTGAAACGTAATTCTATAGCAAACAATGTCAATGTATTATTAAAAAGAAAAATGTATATTTTTTATAATATTTCTAACGGACGTTGGATAATGAACTAAAGGTTTAACAATTGCTAAGTAATGTATTTAATTGTAACTCATAAACATGTTAAGATGAGCTGTGCCTTCGCTAGAGATGCGCTTCCGGTCTTATGTACGTGTGAGCTCTGAGTCGTGAGCGCGTGCTCAAGCATTTATTGTGACGACATAGTGCAGCACTAGGACAGCACTGAGGATACCTAGTATTATGTACGTAGATGTAATGTTTCGTTCGGGCACGCTGTAAGAGTGTCATATTATATAATATTGTTTGTATGTCCGCGCGCGCCGCACACGCTCGCGTGCGACACGTGCGTGCGTCACGAGCGTGCGACGCGTGCGTGCGACACGTGCGTGCGACGCGCGCGTGGCCGCCCGGCCGACACTTGCCAATGCCTAGTTGTATCGTACTTTACGCATATTATGACAGTAGATGGTTCATTATTATTATTATTGTAGTAGTAACTGATATAATATTATGTAGTAATGCAATATTTTGCGTTTAGTTTTTGTAAACTGAGGTGCGAATCGGTGAGATCTTGATATTGATTTGTAAGGAAACGTGTACAAAAGAAGTTATATGTAATCATTACTAGTAGTCGTTAGAAGAAATGAGAATATGTGGATGAAGAGTAAGCGAGGCTTCTCGCCGAGTCGCCCTCCTGAGACGAGCGGAGTCAGCTCAGAGAGACATGTCAGAGAGACGTGATGTGCTCGTGTCGTGTACAAATGTGGCGCCGCGCGGACCAGTCACTGCGCTGCGGGCTACGTTACTGTATCGTATATCCATAATGTATTGATCCTGAATTGCAATAAAAATATATAGAAATCGACTCAAACGGACGTTTTATTGTACAACATTATTGTAGATTTACGTGAGCACGACGGTGGGCGGCGTCTGGTCCATGTAGGAGTAGGTGACGTCCGTGCTGCCGCGCAGGCACTCCTTGATGGAGCGCTCCGAGCCGAACTGCAGCAGGTACGACATGGCGCCAGCCTGAAACACAAACTGCTCACCAACCACCACCACCACCCCGCATACTGGACCCATTTGGAAAATAATACAGCTGCAAAGCGTCTTTACTTAAAATATCTTAGGAACCCACTAAGCAAGCAGCCTCGGCGACTGTAGTTGCGAAACATTCCATACAAAAAAAACGTGCCAGTAAGTTTCACCGGTTACTCATCTAAATTGACCGTCCTTGACTTCTGCCTAAGCATGTGACAGGCGAAACTTGTGCCCGCTGCACGTTAGGCGGGCACAAAGTACGCCCGGCGCCGGCGGCTCCATGCTCAGTACAGTAAGGAGGCAACGAAGCTGATATTTTAGCGAATCTATGTAAGAAATGGTAGTGAACCTTGGCGCCGCTAGAGCTGGACTTGCGCGTGCCGCCCACGGACTGCTGGCCCGGCAGCTCCTCGGAGCAGCGGTCGTTGAGGAACAGCGTGGCGGCCAGGTCGCGCAGCTCGCCCGCCGCCCACGCCGCCCACGCCGTGTCCTGCGCAGACAGCACTCACAGCACTCGCAGCACTCATAGCGCGCAGCATGTACCTCATGTGCCACATTTTAACAACAGAGCAAACAAGCAACATGTCATGCAGCGACTAGCGATTTTGAATCATGCAACTTTTTAGGGTTCCGTACCCAAAGGGTAAAAACGGGACCCTATTGCTAAGACTCCGGTGTCCGTCTGTCTGTCTGTCACCAGGCTGTATCTCATGAACCGTGATACAATACACTGTTGAAATTTTCACAGATGATGTATTTTTGTTGCCGCTTTATCAACAAATACTAAAAACAAAATAAAACAATGCAACAAACGTGATTTTTTTACCGTTTTTTTATAGATAATGGTACGGAACCCTTCGTGCGCGTATCCGACTCGCACTTGGCGGGTTTTGTATTTGTAAAGCCACTACTATGATTTGATAATTTACCAGCCCAGCAAACTATAATAGGGCAGATGACTAAAAAAATCTAATTAGTCCGTCAGATAGATTTCCAAAAAATAACGTGTAACGTCACTTGTATGTACACTTTTTACGTACACGTGACGTCACCAGCCCCCACTCCTGATCTTTGTTGCGTTTTATCTTCGTATTTTTTTATTGATTCGTTGTTTTTTTAAAAAAAAAAAATACGTGTCCAATATTTTCCGATAGGTAGTCTAACTGACGGACTAAATAGAATCATATATTTTTAACCAGGAATCATCCCTATTGTATGGTTTGAGTGACAAATATAAAATCTTGTATCAGGCGATCTTGATAGCGCTGCTTCATGTCAAAGTTAAATGGTAGCCCTAGAACACAAAAATATAAGCACAAATTACGTACTTTTTTCTGTTGAGGAGTGAGATTTAAGTTATGAACTAAAAGACTTGAAGCTCATGTAGGTACGGATTCCATAATCACCCTTCCGACTGCTACTTAAATGATTATGTCCTGATAGCGATAGGTCCTCAATGTGTGGCCAACCTCAGTACTTAGCTATATGAAAAGGTGTCTTACACGTGCAAATATAGAGCCAGTGATGGCATACGGTGTCCGTGAGATGGCCCACAGCAACGCGTCGGGATCGTCGTCGGGAAAGCCGCACACGGCCAGCACGGGGCCGCGCAGCTCCTCGCGCATGAGCTCGTGCGTGGGCTCCGGCACCAGGTACACCGTGGGCTCCACAAAGTAGCCCACCTCGGCCTCCGAGCGGCCGCCGCACACGCGCCGCACCGAGTCGTCCGTCTCAGCGCGCTGTAGGTAGCGGCAAACCTTCCAAATTTCCAACTCATTTTAAATAATGCCCCGGAAATAATAAAATATATTCCCAAGTTCCAACATGACGATGTAAAAATACCTTGTCGTACGCAGACTGTGATGCGAGTGCAGACATAAAACACCTGTAGTCGAGTGGATGCGTAACCACGAGCGACTGCGTGACTTGCGCGAGCCCCTGCGTGAAACGGTCCAGCTGCGACTCGGCCACGAACACGCGCGAGCAGGACGTCGACTTCTGGCCCGCCATCTCGAAGGCGGCGCGCGCCGTGCACGACACGGCATTGGCCAGGTTTGCCGACGCATGCACCACGTGAAAGTTCTTCCCACTCCCGGTGCCAACAAGACGTGGAAACCGCGAATATATCCCTACGCGCTCACCAATGGCACGCCAAATATGCTCAAGTGTCTGAGTCGTACCACCGAATGTAATACCCGCTAGATCTGAATTCGAGGTAACCGCCTCGAGGAAACGACTTTCCTCAGATGGCACGAAGTTGATGACGCCAGGAATCAGCCCCGCGCACTGCAGACACTCGAGCACGCGGTAGCAGGCGAGCACCGACTGGTCGCTCGGCTTCCACACCACGCTGTTGCCTATGATCGCTGGCATGATCGCCAGCTGTGCGGCTTGTGCGAGCGAACTGTAAGGCGTGATTGCTGCCCAGAATCCTTCGAGGCCGTGATATTGGTTGTGGTTAATGACTTCCGCGCCGCCGTCGATCACGCTTTTGTTCCTGGTGAGCTCTCTCATGAAGTAGCATCCGAACCGCAAGTAATCAATCAGTTGGCACACGTTGAGTTCGGCCTGGATCGCCGTCATGCCCTGCCCGAACATACAGGCCGCGATGACACGCTGCCGAAACACTCCGGCGAGCAGGTCGGTGGCGCGCTCTAGCACGCAGCAGCGCTCGTCTAGTGAAGTGCGCTCCCAGCTCGGCTGGCAGGCAGTGGCTGTTTGCATGGCTTGCCCTATAGTCTCCGGCCAAGCCCGATGATAGTACGCAGCGGTAACACGATGGTCAAAAGGCGCTGCCTGCACAAAGAAATCTCCGGCAGTGGTTTTTTCTGGTCCAACAACAATAGGTATCGTTTCTGGGCAACGTGCGAGTGCGGTGAGCTCGTGTGAGAGGCAGGCGCGCTCCCGTGTGCCCGCGGCGTGCTGCATCACAGCCTCGTTGCGCGGCGCGCGGGGGAACACGCTGCACTGCGGCCGCAGCGCCGACGCTGGCAGCGTTCGCGGGCCCCGCGCCATCCACCGCGCCGGCAGCACGCTGCGTGTCCGGCGCCGCCACAGCTGTACACACACAGCTCGCAGCATGCTTCTCGGCTATATTCAGCTCTACTAAAATTTAGAATTTCAGAGCAAAACTTTCTCTAAGAATCTATTGAGAACAGATTGAGACTGTCAAAAATTATATTTCTGTCCAAAGATTATAAATGCCCTGTCTGGTTGCTTCTGGGTTCAAAAAGTCTGGTTCAATTATGCAGCTTATTTTTTTGTATTTAAGTTTCTGCTAAGTTTATGCTTAGTGTTTAGTTGTAGTTCGCTAAGTGCACTTAGCCTACTACACTTTTTACCAGTCTCATGCAAGCCTTATTATTCTGGGGAAGTTGAAAGGTCAGGCCAGCCTTAGGTAATGTATGGAGGCATAGTCATACCCAGTATTAGGCTTAGGGCACATGTTAGAAAACTAAACTAAGAACAATCAGTGGCGAACCAAGCCTGTTGGTGACCCAGGACAAAATCCAGTGAGACCCTCCCTCGGGTGGACATTCTCGCCTCTTTTGTGTTACCAAGGCAATGTTTAATTCGGTTTGCCACAGGTAGGGATGGCTCCCGAGTGCCAAAATAGTGTCGAACGCGGAGGGTTCGGCGCTCGCACAGATGTGGGGCTGCCCCTTCGTGGAGGCCTCCGCCAAGAGTCGCACCAACGTCAATGAGATGTTCGCTGAAATCGTGTTAAATTCCACCCACCGTCCGATTTTGACAGAACAACATTTGTCTTCTTCTGAAGATGAAGATATACAACGAAGAGCCGGCTTTACTGTTTGATCTTATTATGTAGTCTGTGAGGACGACGACGTTATGGAATTAGTACTAAAGGGGTTAATAATATATTACACTATCCGATTTGTAGTTTTGTACGAAACCTAACTAGGAACAGTTAGGAACCTAAATTGTTAGCTAGTGATCACACTACACTAAATTGGATTCTAAATCGTACAGACCCCGCATTTATGAAGTTATAACGTATTGGATTGCATGTTCTGATTTAGACTTAATCGGATCCAATCTGTCCTCTACTACGATTACATGTTCTGATTTCCTAGAGGTTTCCTACAAATCAGATAGTGTAATAACCCCTTTAATAATTCCGTAGCCAATGTCTACACTATAATTATATTACGTTTCGACTAAAAACCGGATCGTCGTAGTCGTCACAGAGTACTTTATGTTATATACCTGTATCATTGAGATATAAAAAAAACCTGTATGGAACTCTCCACATTGAAAATGGTAAGAAAATGGTCAAAGAATCGATGATATCGACGATAGACCCATAGTAAAATATTCTACAATAACGGAAAGGGACAGAAACAAACATGTGACGCATGTGACAAATATTTTTTCTTGCTCTAAAAATCGTTGACAAGAAAGAGATAACAAGCTTTTTCAGACTCTCAAACGCGTAATCAAAAGTCACATTTTGACGTCGGGGCCGTCGGGCCAGTCGGGCTGGGTGGATAGCTCTAGTCTGCTCTAATCACAAAAATATTCGATAATTCGTGCACGTCAGCGCGTTGCAGTATTCGCGTATGCAAATGTCAGCTGTGTCTGGTCCGGGTTCAGAGTGAAAAGAAAAACATCGGAATTCGGAACTGAAAACTATTACCAATATTGGTTAACATACAATAACAAACATTCGATTACAAAAATATGGCAGATATAACACGCTAAAACCCATATTTATAAAGCTACACCTGTTTTAAAAGCACGGTAATTAAAAATCTCCACATTATTATTTTGGTGGTGCCGTTTCGTTACAAAATGTGATGGATCGGTGAAGGTCGCAGATTCTGTGGAAACTGTATCAACGTCATTTACCGTATCCGTGCGCTTTTAGTCTCGTCGTGTTTGCGAACGATACGGTTTACGTAACAAGCGCTCTTGACAGTACTTTTCAGTCCCAGAAAAGACTACCGATTACGCAAAGATGTTAAGCGTATGGACGAAAACGGTCCGCAGAGGGCGCGCGCTCGAGCGCTCGCTCTCCAGCATCGTGGAGCTGCCCAAGTTCCAGGACTTCGGCGTGCAGAATGAACCTGTGCTGGAGTACCGCGAGGGTAGCTCCGAGCGAGCCGCGCTGTCCGCCGCGCTGGCGGAGACTGCCGCCGTCACCGAGGAGGTGCCCATCGTCATCGGCGGCGAGAGCATCAGGGAGGGCGAGCCGCGCTTCCAGGTGATGCCACACAATCACTCCAAGAAGATCGCCAAGTTCTACTATGCGAGTGAGAAGACCATACAGAAAGCAATCAAAGCGTCTGCAGCTGCTCAGACGCGTTGGGACCGCACACCGCTGCAGGAACGTATTCGCATCTGGCAAACTGCTGCTGAGCTGATGGCTGGATCGCACAGGCAAAAACTCAATGCTGCCACTATGCTAGGCCAGTCTAAGAGTGTGATTCAAGCTGAAATTGATTCAGCTGCTGAACTCATTGATTTCTTTAGATTTAATGTATTCTTTTTAAAGGAGAATGCTAAGTATCAACCTATTTCTGAAGATCCATCAGTAACTAGAAATTCTCTTAGATTCCGAGGTATTGATGGATTTATTGCAGCAATAAGTCCCTTCAACTTCACTGCTATTGGGGGCAACTTGGCCTACACGCCTGCTCTCATGGGTAATGGTGTAGTATGGAAACCATCAGACACAGCTCTTCTATCAAACTGGAGGATTTTCAATATAATGCGTGAAGCTGGTCTACCTGATGGAATTGTGAATTTTGTTCCTGCTGATGGCCCAACTTTTGGACGCACCATTACTTCCTCTTCTAAACTGGCCGGAATCAACTTTACCGGTTCTGTGCCGACATTTAACTGGTTGTGGAATGAAGTTGGAAAAAATCTGAACCGTTATAGTAATTATCCTAGGCTGATTGGTGAGTGTGGAGGTAAAAACTACCATTTTGTGCATCCTTCAGCTGATATACAAACTGTAGTCACAGCCACTATCCGCTCAGCATTTGAATATTGTGGACAAAAGTGCTCAGCTTGCTCAAGGATTTATGTTCCTAAATCTCTTGCTGAACCCATAAAGAATGGTTTAATTCAGGAGCGTGCTAAATTGAAGATAGGTGACCCAACAGACTTCAAAATTTTTGCTGCTGCTGTCATTGATGATAAGGCTTTCAATAGAATCACTGGCTACATAAAAAATGCTAAAAATAATCCCAAGAACAAAATAATTGCTGGAGGAGAATTTGATGACAGCAAGGGCTACTTTGTCCAGCCCACTATTATTGAGACCACAGATCCTCACGACAAGCTTATGGTGGAAGAGATCTTTGGACCTGTACTCTCCATGTATGTGTATGATGACCGTGAGGTTGACAAAACAATGGCACTCATTGGTTCCTCAACCAAGTTCGCTTTGACTGGAGCAGTGTTTTCAATGGACAAGAGTTTCCTTCAGAAAGCTCTGGATGAGCTCAAGATGACGGCGGGCAACTTTTACCTCAACGACAAGTCGACCGGTTCAGTGGTTGGCCAGCAGCCCTTCGGCGGCGGGCGCATGTCCGGCACCAACGACAAGGCGGGCGGGCCCGGCTACGTCATGCGCTGGACCTCGCCGCAGTCCATCAAGGAGACGTTCGTGCCTCTGCGCGACGTCGACTACCCCTACATGAGAGATTAAATAACTTGACAGAAAAGAAAGCAAAGATAAACATAATTGATATCAGTACAATAACAATAATTACAAACATATTCGATAATTATTAATAATATGAACTAGATAAGATTGCTGAATAATTAGGCTTAATAGATGTTATAATGTTTTTCTCATGATGTAACTAAAGTATTATTTTCTTTAAATTTATAACTAGAACATTTAAAATAATTATTAGACTAAATAAAAGTAGCAATCTACAAAATAGGTAGTATACACAGAACAAAGGATGTAATAATTTGTAAAAATACTTGTTTGTGTATGCTACAGTATGTGTAGCCTGTTATGTGAGCAGTGCTGCAGTTGTGCAGTCTGCAGTAGACTTCAGTAGAGCACTTACTGAGTAGTGTAGGACTTGTTGGTTGTTGTGACAAGATGTAACTATTTGTGTGATATAAGTTATATTACTAATGGCGTCTCTCCTCCCTGACTATCGCGCTGTGACTGTCTCTTATCAGAATCTTATTTGCTCTTTACTTCTTATCAGCATTAACTGTTATTTATCTATTTGATTTTCAGCTTTGCCTGCTCTCTGACTCAATTAACTGCATTTATGCTTTATGTTAACATTCAAATTCATCTTTGGTTTCGTGCTGGTTATTTTAACAAAGCCATTGTTATGTTAGTTTGTCATTTCAGGTGCTAGTTCCTGTTACTTGTTTGTATGATTAAGTTTGATCTTTAATTCCAATAAAATATATGAATATGAATAAGTAGACTGTTTTTTTTACCTAATTCGGAGACTTGATGGCCTTGACGTCTGCGCGCTCGTTTATTATGTCGTTGCAAATCCTAACTTGCAAATCCTAACTTGCCTTTCCAAGTGCAACTAGTCAGGACGAAGGAAGGAGACTATCATCTCTACAATTATAAGACCAAAGCCAGTATACTATTGTAGTCTTTGAAGGTATCATCTACACTAATATTATAAAGAGGAAAGATTTGTTTGTTTGAAATGAATAGGCTCCGAAACTACTGGACCGATTTGAAAACTTCTTTCACCAGTAGAATCGTAGCTTATCGGTGATGGACATAGGCTATAGAATATTTTCAAAAAAGTTAGGGATCCGTATGAAAACTTCGATAATGTAACCCAAGGTGTGAGAAAAAATCCTTATATCGCGTACGCTGCGGAATCTATTGACAATAGAGCAAAGTGATGTACTACAGTTTTATAGAGGTCACCAATATCTACAAAAAAGTCCGCGTTACCATATGTCTAACTATTATGGATAAGTCACCACGACCGCTTTTTGCCAATATTATTCAAGCAAATCCCATGGTGAAATAAAAAATGGTGATTTTAGTATCATGATATTAATCCTTATCCATTTAAATCCTACTAATATTATAAAGGTGAAAGTTTGTATGTTTGTATGTTTGTGTAACAATCAGGCAAAAACGGCTGAAGGGATTTGGATGAAATTTGGCACACATGTAGTTCATATCCTGGAATAAAAAATAGGCTACTTTTATCCCGGTAAGTGGCATGGATTAATGGAGACTGAGGAGGAAGTGGAAACTCAGAGCCGCTGCTGCCTTAGTATTTCAGATTCACAATTACCAGGATACCAGAAACATCAAGTACCAGGAGACCAGAAACATGTCATAGTATTTTGGGGCTGGTATAATTATGTAGGTAGGGTAGGTATAGGGAAGGTTTAGAGTAGGTGTAGGGTAAGTGTAAGGTAGGTGTAGGGTAGGTGTAGGGTGGGTGTTTCCTGAGTAAAACCTATTAGAAAACCTTGCTATTTCCGATATTCACGCGGGCGAAGCCGCACCTGGTAGAAGCTAGTGGTTTGATAATTAAGGTTGATTATGTCCGTATAAATTACACTTTAAATTATTCAAATCGGACCTTTCGTTCAAAAGTTACGACGGTAATAAACATGCTCGGAGTAAGAAAAATGTCGCGGCTTGAGCGAACTGGGGAGAATCGTATCAATGCTTGGTCCGATGAAGTTGAAACACCACGGCATTTAAATGTTTTCGATAAAACAATAAGAATAACAAATGTTTGGATTTTTCGAAAATAAACTACATACAATTTGTACTTACTTAATAAGGAGTGAAGCAGGGGTGATTAAGATTTTAGAGGAGGACATAATTGCTTGCTTCAATTTACGTCGGAATGCTATGAACAAACTAAAAGCGGGATAATTGAAACAGATGTAGGGGAGATAGGGGAGAGTTGGGCAGTCGGGAGACATGGGCACCCCTCTGTTATCCCAAGCCAATTATAGAATTTATTCTTTTACTATTTTGGTAGGATACTTTACCCACTGGCAACACTGTTCATCCAAAAACTATGTGTCATTTCGTTCAGTTGTCAAACATACACGCTTTCCAAAGACTACAATAGTATACTATCTATAGACAGGCAACTCTACCTTATTTTTTAATACTAGGAAGTGGTCGAACTCAGCGCCATCTAGTTTTTAGTTAAGGGAACTAATTTTTATAAGTAAATGTATAGGTTGGTAGGTGTACAGCTGCTGTCAGATCCTTTATGATATTAAGTAGAGAGATGAGTGTATCAGCTATATACTACAAACATACGTACTACATAAAGAAAAAAAAAAACATAATTGAATATTAAACCATTTTATTTAGAAAAACATCACACATTTTACAATAAAATTTTATGTTCGCCTTTTTCGTCCCTTATGATTAAGGTAGTGCCGATTAGCCTTTTCTTTCATAGAATCGTTAATATTCCAAAAGGTTATTTGGCCAGTGAGAAAATTTTTGATTATTTTGCACCACTTGTTTACAACAACAACACACACAACACAACACGAACGTACGAACGAATTGTAACGCGGCTCAACAACATGGAGAAACGAAAGCTCAACTCAACCTGCAGATGCACTAGCGAAACAACAAAAACTCTATTGCAAAAGCAAAAAAAAGGCGCACGAGTAGTTACACTCTCACGCAGCCATTTGCAATTTAAGTGTGGCCATTCAAAAACAAACTTTTGCACGTTTAAATACCAAAATATAACTTCTTCAGTATTAAAGCTCATAATAAAAACCTAATTATGTACTAATTCATATATTCTATTATTTTTATATAAGAAGATCATGAAATCATATTATTTTTCTTGATTAATGTTATAAAGTAACTCCCAGAAAAAAAAAAAAAATAACCGTAGCAACACCGAAATTTGTTTCCCTTAACTAAAAACTAGATGGCGCTGTTTTCAATAAAAAAATGGAATTTTAATTTTGTTCTAAGTTGCCATAGCATGACGCTTTCTAAGGTTAGGTACCGGTCAATGTAAATATTTTGCTGTGTCTTTGAAGTAAATATACGAAGAACCAGCAAAAGGTATGTGCTTATTATATTTTTTTTCATTTGTATATTTGCCAATATATAAATCAATCTGTAAGTCACACTCAAACGTCTAACCAAAAAAAATTACAGGAATATTAAGTTGGGAAACTATGCAGAGGGAGCAATGGTCACTTATTTTTGAGGGAGGTTTGGGCATGCCCAATGCTCCCGCCTATAATATAGCATGATATAGTTTATTATAAGTAACCTGTTATTTTTTTATTTTAATTTTTTTATTACAGTAATAGATGACATAGCCAGCGTTCCACTAGATGACATCAAAACTAAATTGCTAGGCCCAAAAGCAAGCAATAATACCAAACGTGGTAGCTCTAAATATATGTTCGATAAACCTTTATGGGTCATACCCAATCTAAGATAAGTTAAAATGTTAAACATGTTAAAATATTCACTTTTATTGATTACTTTTGTTGTTTCCATTCTATTTGTGATTTTATAACTGTTTATTTTTGGTTTATATTATAGATATTGAGTGCTCTATACGTCATGACCAAACCTCCCACAGGGGGTGCCTGAGCCTCCCTACCATGGGGAGCTTTGGGCACAATTGACATATTTTTGAAAATTTTCGATTATTTTGAGACTGATTATAATTTGTAGACTGATCTTTAAGAAACTTTTAGCCAAATGTACCATACACTAAAATTTCGCAATAAATGTTGATTCTATTAAATATGTGATTTTTATTAATCATAACGTAAAAAAGTGCCCATACCTCCCCTATCTCCCCTACCTAACAATTTTTGCATAATCAAACCCTGACGGGTTGAACGGGATGAACAGTTGCGCTGAACCTGGGCTCGAGACAAGTGAGATTCTGTCAACGGTGGCGTGGCGTAGGTACGCGATTGTAAATACGTCAAAAATGTATAGGTTTGACAGAAGCTATCGAAATGTCACGTGACCAAATTCCTACATTTTGGCATTTCGACAGTCGCATTCGCTAATGGGGTTGGCCAGTGAAAACTTTAGGTAGATGGCGCTAGCATAGCTTTCACCTGTCAAGTTTGTGTTGTGTTTTGGCTTTACTTGTTGAGTGAGTTTTTTTATAATATTGAAAGAACTGTTGTGAACGAAACATGTACTCGACATGGCGGATAAGTGGGTTGAAAGCTGAATTAAAGAAACGAGGTGCATCTTTACGAGGAAGGAAAGCAGACCTAGTCGACAGGTATAACCTTATAACCAGAAATCACAAATTTTCCCTTCTAAATACATGATTTTGAAAGGGTGATTGCTAGCTTGGTTCTCGTTTACCTATTGTACTTTGATACAAAACGTTTTATCGAAAATATAAGCTTTCGAGTTAGTGCTTTTTAAGTTTTTTCTATCAAGAATGAACTCTTGTTTTGTTTACAGATTAGAGCTGTATGACCGGAATGTTTACTTTGGAAACACAGGAACTCAAAGGCACGATGATCCTCCTCACTCTAGCATGTATCGGGACATTATCAGCAATACTAATTAAAAAAACATATTAATTATAAATACGCTGTAGGTAGGTTACGATACCTGTAATAAGATTTTCAGATTTTTTTGTTCTTGTTTTCTTTAGTGTAATCTTTGTTATTTTATTAGGGTGTGACAATAAAACTAATAAACATAACTATTTGAATTTCTTTTTATTATTTACAATCCTTACTCTAAAATTACACAACAGTAATCATAATTATAAAAAATATTTCGGATGCCACATAAAATGAGACTAAAGGTGTCAAAGGTGTGCAAAATTTTATAAGTTTTTGTTAAGCCTATTAATCTTTCTATGTGTACTCTTTGACTTACAAGTTTCTGATCACGCGCGCTTTAATACAAAACCTGGCAACTGTGATCTGCCTTTCAAGAAATCAGGTATATTAATTGACACATTTTGCTCTGCAAACAAGTCCTGGACATTAAATTAAATCCTCTATCAGCCATGACACCATCACAATATCGCCTTCATCTCACAAAGTAATCAATGAGCTGCGTTCAATCATCGTCTTGGGTAGAAATATATACATTGTCGGGAAGAGTCAAATCTTCTGAACTGCTAGTTTGCACAGCTGATGTGTCTATCTCTTCAAAAAGTGCTTTTCTAATATTTCGGTTTGATAACTGCTCTTCTCGAGCTTGAGCTTCTTGAGAAAGAGTTTTAGTAGTCCAGGGAAACAATGTTGGGACTGCTGATTTTTTCAGGTAACGGTGCTTGTTTTCAATGCCTTGAAACAACCAAAAAGGATAAAGAACACATTTTTATTACGATGCCGAATATTTTTAGAATACAATTAATGTGACGTACCTGTATAAAAACTAGTTTTATGGTAATCTGTTTCCAAAAATGTTTACGACATAACCTCGAATTTTCCGGCTTGAAGTTTTGTCTCCTTATGACTTTTAGCCACTTTTTTGTCACTGCTGAATCTTTAGGAAACTGATGCGCACCTATTTCCTTACAAAAGGGTTCTTCACAGATCTTCGGAATTGTGAAAATAATTAGTTATTCAAAATGTTCATAGAAAATTCTTATATTTTGGTTAAAGCTATGCTAGCGCCACTTTGACAGTTGCCAACCCCATTAAATGGTACATTATCGAGGGCCTCCTGAGACCATAGAATAAGTAGAAATGGCTAAGTAATTAATGAAAATCGTTGTGCTTAATTTTCCAAAACTAACCTTTAGGCGTTAAAGTTTGTGGAGTACCTACCTAAATCCGCGCGGACGAAGTCGCGGGCGAAGTGCTAGTAATTTTTACAAAAAGAATTTCTCGCGCGTCGCACGCACGCTCGATGTGTTCTCGTTCGGCGGCCACGTCTGGCGCACACTGCCCGCCGCGCCGCTTCGATTTAGTAGTAGGTAGGCTCAGATTAAAGAATAGGTAGGTAGGTACCTACCTAATGTTGAAGTATTTTAATTTTACCAAAAATATCATCATAAAAAGATCTTGATGATGAAGTAGATTTCGCTCGTAAGAATTAATATGCCTGCCTAATATTAAATAGGCCTACCTAATGCTTAAAAATCAACCTTTACTTGTTCAATACCTAAGTTGTTTGACATAAAATAGAAATTTAATGTCTTTGAAATGCCAATGTAGATCATGTGATCATGTCGATACATGATTAACGACTAATTAACATAGTCTGATTTAACAGTCTTCAGATTACATAAATGTTCATACTATATAGCTGTAATTTAAATTAACGTCGTTAATTATAATCAGTAATTTTCAGCTATACTTAATATCACAAAATTTGCAGTTACGAAAAATCAAAATCTAGTTACCATGAAGATAAATCCTTATAAAAACTAACATTATAGCACATCACATCATACAAATCAATATTAAAGCTGATATTGGCTGTTCTAGCTCTGATAGCTGATTTAGGGCCTGGTAGTATCATCACTCCTTCGGATAAATCAACTGATCCCTCATCTTTGACATCTGGAAACACAAAGTTCATGGAATTCCCTGGTTTTTTCCTCAAATATGAAATCTTTACTTCAGTTGAACTATAGTGTCCAATGATTTTCCCAATGTAACATATAACAGACTTCTTTTTCTCAAATTTGTCAAGCACAAAAGTACCATAATGTTAGATGTTCAGGATCGAAAGGTACTAGGAAGTCTTCAAATTCGTTCTCTTCAATGTCTTCAGGTGATGCAAAACTTTCTCAGAAACTTATCTCTGTTTCACTGCTACCGATATCACTTTCTTCGATTGTTCATTGACTCTGTACCTAGCTGCTGCTTACCGAAAAGAGAATTTGTGTTCCAAAACATCAGATACAGCTCACGACATTGCCTCTTCATTAATTAACCTCCCCACTACTCGTCCTCTTAGATTCTTCTTATAATTTCTAACCATGTTCATTCTGTGTAGCAAAAATGATAGGTATCAATAAATTGCCAAAAAACATAAGTGCATGGGGCACATTCATACAGTATGAATGTGCCCCTTGTACTTGTGTATGAATCTACCCCATCGCAAGTTAAATAATAAAAAAATATGCAAAAAAAAACCGTGCGTAACTTGAGATATTGGTACCTAGTGTATGTAGGTGCCCCTTGTGTGAATCTGCCCCACTTTCCCCTACGTATAATTAGCCATTACCCCAGCACCGTGGATAAAGCAGTTCGATGGTAGCGCTTTTTCTTCCGACTTCTTTACAAATATCAATATTAAGGGTAACCAAGAACTTTAGTGTAGGTAAGCTATATAGCCTTCCTCATGAATGTGGCTAGGTAGGTAGGTAGGTACCTACCTATCATAAAGGTACCTACAAAAAGAATTTTCCAAATTCGTCTAGGAGTTCCAGAGATTAACGCGTTCAAACAAACTCTTCAGCTTTATAATATAATTAGTAGGTATAGATAATAAAAATACCTTCCTGATACCTACATAGTACCCATGTCGCTTTAAGTAGGTAGGTACTTACCTACATAGTTCACCAGCAAAATAACCACCTTTTCGGTTAAATAATATGTAGTTAGGTAGGTACAGTTACACACGACACACTAGCTACACAAACAGACAGTAGGTAGGTATGTATAGTGAGCCGATAGAAAACCTGAAATAGATTTTACATAACAATATATTTTCCTGTTAGTGGGTGTGCACCGACACAAAGATGGATGTTACTTATCAAGTTATCATGCTGGCACACAATCGAAGCCTAGTCGAGCATCTATTTAGTCAAAAAATAATAGTAGGTACGTAGGTATACCTCGTAAGTAGGTATGTAGATACTAAGACAGCTCGTTCGATTTCAATATCCTCCATCATGACAGCTTCCTCGGCTTGGACCTCAACAAGCTCGGGATCTCTTTCACCGCTTTCCAAATGATCATTGTTATCACACACTGGTTCTGCTAATGGTATAATTTGTTGTTCTGGAATTAGATCAAAATTAGGAATTGGAATGAACACACCCGCTTCTATGTCTTCATCCGTCATGTTCTCTTCTGTCCTGAGGAGCAGGTTGCATATCAAAAGGCCCTTACAGTACCTAGCTACCTATCGGTTTTTCGACATGGCTCATTTAATTTTTTTTTCAATTTAGGTAGGTAATAACATTAAGAAAAAGAGGTCATACCTCTGTTATGGACGCAACCTATGTCAGGCCGGGACTCCACCAAAGCGGAGAGGAGAGGCAATGTGTTGAATAAACCAATCCGGTGGCTAAGCGGAGAAGAGATGTGGAAATAACGAAATCGGATTGGTTTATTCAACACATCTCCTCTTCTCTCCGCTTTGGTGGAGTCCCGGCCTCACCCTTGTTCAATATCATATTCCGTTCAGTTTGTCCCGGGAAGAGCATAGGTACCTACCTAAGTTTAGAGACGGGCTGAAATCCAGAGCGGTAAAGACTCACAAACTACCAGGAGACCTGACTGAACCATGAAGAAGAACCTGCTGTACCTACCCTATTTATGCAAATAAATGATTTTGTATTTGTAGGTATTTCCAGAACTGTAAACAAGAGCAGTAAAGATTCAAAATCTACCAGGAGACAAGAAGGAACCTTGAAGAAGTATTTCTGGGGCTGGAATCATCATGAGTAGTAAAGATTTACGAACCACCAGGAGACCGAAATCATGGAGAAGAATTTCAGGGTCCATTGGCAAAATATTTAAAAAAAAAATCACTCTGAACCCTATTCTAAGGAAATCTACGTCCCTATTATAAGCATTGATCGCGGAAAAAAAAACTAGGTTTTAGGTACATAAATCTTATGGTAGGGGAGACCTAGCAGGGATTTACTCGAGCGCGGCAGATTAATATACCTAAGGGAGGATACCTTACATATTGATATATAGGGGGGTACGCTTAGGAGAAGCCGTAAGATTAGTAAAAAAAATCGATCATCTGAAATACTCGAGCGCGTCAAGAGCGTTTACGCGGTACGGCTTTTCATACAAACTTTCAAATCCTTATTCTTCAAAATGAATGAACCGATTTTAACGAAACTTGGTATGCATACGCTAGATATTCAGGTCTAAATAGTTATCAGAAAACATTTTTGAAAAAGAGTTCAGGGGGAAGGATATAGTGATTTTTCACTTTCTATAGAAAACTTAAAATCGCTCTCTCTCTCCCTCTGAAATCTTTTTAAAAAATGTTTTCTGATAACTATTTAGACCTGAATATCTAGCGTATGCATACCGAGTTTCGTTAAAATCGGTTCATTCATTTTGAAGAATAAGGATTTGAAAGTTTGTATGAAAAGCCGTACCGCGTAAACGCTCTTAAGGGGGATTAATTACTAGCTAAGAAGTGTCAATTTTGCTAATCTGACAATTCGAGCGTAACCTAAGGAGGCGGGAGTGTAACGAAGTTGCAAAAAAAAAAAGATGTATTGACTTACTCGAGCGCGGTTGTTTTTTTTTTATTTTAAAGGTAATAATACCAGAATAACAAAAAACATAATTAAAATCTGACGATTTCCGCAAGCCGAAGGAAATAAAAATCGTCAATTAAGTTCAGCTAGGGTAAAGCATGTGTTTTCCACTCCGCGCCTCTCGGTCCCTTTCACTTTTCCCGTATCTTTGACTCTCTCGCACCTTCCCCACACTGTTTTTCGACGCCATGACACCATCACAGCTGGTCATCTGCCTAGCCTTTTTCCCAGCTATATTGAGGTCGGCTTCCAGTCAAACCGGATTCAGCTGAATACCAGTATAATACGTGAAACGGCTGCCTACCAGACCACCACAACCCAATAACTGGGTAACACGGTACTTCTTGGCCAACCGGGACCTTTACGTGTTCTAAGCATTTTTTTTCAAGTTGTCAGATTACCAATACTCCTCAAAATAATCACATCACTATGCCTGGGACATCATGATGAACCTTCAGTACCTATGCTAATCTGACGCGCTCGAGTAATTCAAGAGGGCGATTTTTTTTACATGTTCAGGATTTCGCTGCGAGCTTGCGTCACTTCCAAATAATCAGTTTAAGAAATTGGAGCATCTGTAGGGTTCACTGAACACCCCCTCTGAAAATTGCGGCGTTGTGCACTTTTTGGGATCGGTAAAAAATTTTAAACTCGCGTCAGGACACGTGACCTGATCGAAAATTCATAAGACGGATAATGTAATATGCAATGTAAATGATCATGTTTGTGTACGATAGCGCATTAAATGAATATTGTATTTATCCACATAAATTATAGTACTTTTATACTGATAAATAAAGTAATTCGTGCGAAATTATTCCCTAACCATTACAAAACATTAAAAAATGCACAAAGTTAATGTTCAAGTTTTGACTTCGTGAAATATTGCCCCAAACTTCAACGCGGTCTGAAATATCTTCAAGGTCAAGATCAAACATCCCTTGTCAAAAAATAATGTTACGAGCTTAGGGTTCGTGACAAAGAAAACAGCCGACAAAATAACCAAAATGACACTTTAATTAATAATCAACACTAATTTAACTATGTACACTTAAAATAAAATACAAAAGGAAAACTCCTAACTAAAAGGCGTCTAATCAAAACTTTAAAACTCAGTAATTAAAAACACAATTGCACTACTAATCACTTCAATTCGCAGTTGAAGATCGCTCTCAAGTTGTCGCTTGTATCACAAATTCAATACTGACTAGGGATGATACGTATTTACTGGTACAGGTATAAAAACCCAGTATGAGCTTACCAGTACGCAGACCGGGTATGGACAGCAGAGACCCGGTCCGTACCCGATAGGTATAATGTTGAGCTACGCGCCGAACTAAATCGTATGACCCCGCCGCATCGGGTATGACGTCATACCCAGTACAGCGGCGCGGCGTGTCATTCATAGAGTCCGTGCAACGAAAGAAGTCCCGCGGAAATAAATGGAACTAACAAGATTTGTTAGAGGATGGCGTACAGTCGCATAGAAACTAGCGCCGCGGTTGTGGAACTTCTTTCGTTGGACGGACTATAACGATCGCGCTCGACGAATGGTTACGGCGCCTGCCGAATACTCCCGATCGAGCCCGTATTGAAATTGAAACAAGATTTTAGGCATTTTACACAAAATAATGCGTTGATACAAATTTGTTCTTTATTTCTATCGCCATTAGGAAGTTGCGCCACGGCTTGGTTGATATCCTACTAATATTATAAAGGTGAAAGTTTGTATGTTTGTATGTTTGTGTAACGATCAGGCAAAAACGGCTGAAGGGATTTGGATGAAATTTGGCAAACATGTAGTTCGTATCCTGGAATAAAAAATAGGCTACTTTTTATCCGGGTAAGTGGCATGGATTAACCACTCGGGCCCAACATGTGAAAATTCCCTAATATAAAGTAAATCTTATGTATATGTAAATAAACATTAAATTCGCGATTAATTCGCGACACACCGGTGTGTCGCCGGGGCCGGACAGGTTGGAGACTGAGGAGGAAGTGGAAACTCAGAGCCGCTGCTGCCTTAGTAATTCAGATTCACAAGTACCAGGAGACCAGAAACATCAAGTACCAGGAGACCAGAAACATGTCATAGTATTTTTGGGCTGGTATAATTATGTAGGTAGGGTAGGTGTAGGGTGGGTGTTTCCTGAGTAAAAAAATTACAATACAAATCAGGAAACCTTGCTATTTCCGATATTCACGCGGGCGAAGCCGCAGCTGGTAGAAGCTAGTAGTTAATAATTTTTAAATAACGCACGAACGACATTCCAACTTGGGATGCGTTAGTGATCGCTCAGTTTTTGGACACAGTTATAAGTACTAAAATGACGTGATTATTTACGAGCAATTTGGTACCAATAATAAATCATTTAGTTGTGATTTCAAAGTAGGAAATCTAAATAGTAAGTAAATAAGAAATTGCATAAACTAAAGGGTGACAAGAGTTACCTTGCGCGTTCGAACAAAAATGTTTGTGACCACTGTCAGTAGGCAAAGAGGTCATTGTACGAAATTCTTCCTGCTCCGCGACCGGACTTTACCAAATCTGTTAGGTTTCCGCGACGCTCGAGTAAATCCACATTTAGCATGATGGGCTCCAATACCATAGGTATTGCTGGTATTGTACCTAACTTCGAAAGCGATCTTCAAGTGCGAGTAGGTAAAGTGATCCTGAGTGCAATCCTACTAATATTATAAAGGTGAATGTTTGTATGTTTGTATGTTTGTGTAACAATCAGGCAAAAACGGCTGAAGGGATTTGGATGAAATTTGGCACACATGTAGTTCATACCCTGGAATAAAAAATAGGCTACTTTTTATCCCGGTAAGTGGCATGGATTAATGGAGACTGAGGAGGAAGTGGAAATTCAGAGCCGCTGCTGCCTTAGTACTACAGATTCACAAGTACCAGGAGACCAGAAACAAATGAAAGTATTGCCGGGGCTGTGTAGGGTGGGTGTTGGGTAGGTGTAGGGTAGTGTGTAGGGTGGGTGAAGGGTATGTGTAGGGTAGGTAGAGGATAGGAAGGTAATTGACGGGAGCGAAGCCGCGGGAGACAGCTAGTTATTAAATAAATAAAATTTATTTAAAAAAAAAAAGCGATCTTCAAGTCGAGTAGGTGCGCATCTTGGGCCTGGACGACTCCGTCACGGAGGAGGAGGTGTTGGCCGCCGTCGTCAGGACGGGGGGGTGCTCTGCAGAGGAGGTGAAGGCAGGCACCATTAGTCCTGACAACACGGGCATGCGAACCGTTGTGGTGAGCTGCCCCGTGTCGGCGGCCAAGAAAATTTCGGAGGGCCGAAGGCTCTTGGTGGGCTGGGTCTCCGCGCAGGTGAAACTGCTGGAGCCCAGACCTCTGAGGTGCTTCCGTTGCCAAGTTGGCAACCACGTCGGAGCACTCTGCACCTCGGAGGTGGACCGCAGTGACAACTGCTTCCGCTGTAGTCAGCCCGGTCACAGGGCCGGCTCGTGCAACGCCGCGCCGCACTGCTTCGCATGTGCGGCAGCTGGCAAGCCGGCCGATCACTGGGCTGGGGGCAAAGCCTGCGGTCCACCCGCCAGGGCCGGGACGAGGAGAAAACCCTCCTCCACCGCCGCCGCCGCCGTCACTTCCGCCGCAGCCGCCGCCACCGTCGCCGCCGCTGCCACTGCTCAGGAGGGGGCTGGAATGGAGTGCCAGTAATGGCCCCATTTCGCCTCCTCCATACGAACGTTAGTCGCTGCGCCTCTCAGGAACTGACGCTCCTGAACAAGGCGCAGTGACTGACGCCTGCGGACAGCGAGCAATGGGTAGCTCGCTGTCCGATCTAGTCAGGCCAGAGTAGACGGCGCGTTTCACTCCAAACGCGCCGGAAAGAGCAGTCAGCAACGAAGACGGGGCCCGCCAGGACCAGAGCCTGCCAGGGTTGCGGAATATGTTCGAAAGAGTTACCGCGGCCCTGGAATGAAAGCACTAGGAGGACTAAGGGTGGGTTTTAGTCAGTAAAACTCTGACACTCCCTGCCGCTCCACCCAGCGGGAGGGGTCATTTGATGATTTCCCATCCTACTAATATTATAAACTAGCTTCTACCAGCTGCGGCTTCGCCCGCGTTAATATAGGAAATAGCAAGGTTTCCTGATTTGAATTGTACATTTTTTACTCAGGAAACACCCACCCTACACCTACCCAACACCTACCTTACACCTACCCTACACCTACCTTACACCTACCCTACACCTACCCTAAACCTACCTTACACCTACCTTACATCTACCTTACACCTACCCTACACCAACCTTACACCTACCTTACACCTACCCTATACCTACCTAACACCTACCCTTCACCTACCCTACCTACATAATTATACCAGCCCAAAAATACTATGACGTGTTTCTGGTCTCCTGGTACTTGATGTTTCTGGTCTCCTGGTACTTGTGAATCTGAAGTACTAAGGCAGCAGCGGCTCTGAGTTTCCACTTCCTCCTCAGTCTTCATTAATCCATGCCACTTACCGGGATAAAAAGTAGTCTATTTTTTATTCCAGGTTATGAACTACATGTGTGTTTTTACACAAACATACAAACATTCACATCCTACTAATATTATAAAGGTGAATGTTTGTATGTTTGTGTAACAATCAGGCAAAAACGGCTGAAGGGATTTGGATGAAATTTGGCACACATGTAGTTCATATCCTGGAATGAGACATATGCTACTTTTTATCTCGGTAAGTGGCATGGATCAATGAAGACTGAGGAGGAAGTGGAAATTCAGAGCCGCTGCTGCCTTAGTACTTCAGATTCACAAGTACCAGGAGACCAGAAACATCAAGTACCAGGAGTCCAGAAACATGTCATAATATTTATTGGGCTGGTTAGGGTAAGTAGGGTAGGTGTAGGGTAAGTGTAGGGTAGGTGTAAGGTAGGTGTAGGGCAGGTGTAGGGTAGGTGTAGGGCAGGTGTAGGGTAGGTGTAGGGTAAGTGTAGGGTAAGTGCAGTTTAGGTGTAGGGTAGGTGTAGTTACAATACATATCAAGAAACCTCCCTATTTCCGATTATCACGCGGGCGAAGCCGCTGGTAGTAGCTAGTCCTCAAAAAAAAAAAAAAGTGCGAGTAGGTAAAGTAATCCTGAGTGCAATTATTGTGTTTCTTAATTAGTGTTTAAAATTGGAATTAGTGTAGTGCTGCTAAAGTGTCGTTTTGGTTATTTATTCGGTTGTTTTAAATTATCACGAACCTCAAGCTCGTAACAGTACGATCACCGTATATTATTTTACGGAGCAGAATCTAAACGCAAACTACATGTCCTATAATTTCATTTGACATCTGTCAAGTTTGAAGCGTCCTGTAAAGTACAGTACAGATGCTATGCTATGTATAGATTTCTCTATAATTCTAGAATGCAGTAGAATTTTATTAAGATTATTACTGTTGTGTATTGGGCTTAATATTAGCCAAAAATATTATATTAACTTATTAAGGATGTCCAATGTATTTGGGTTAATTGTGTCGGGTCGTCTCGTAAGTACAACCAACGGTTTATATATTTTATTACTAAATAAAGCCTTTCAATTAATATGATGTGGGTTTTCAGGTGCAGACAGACTTCGCAGCGTTGTCAGAGACACAGTATCTCATCACTATCACGGAAGCGGCTAACATCAACCATGCGGTGGTGTTCTTGACGGGCGTAGCACCGCTGCCGGTCGGCACGGTGGGCATGGTTTACTGGAGCTGGCCGGACCCCGCGGCGCCCCCTAACTGGCAGCTTCTCGGACACATTTCCAATACTAAACCCTCAGCTATTTACAAAATAGGAACATTGAAAAAGTTACATGAACTATCTAGTAAGATTCTTTGATTAACACTGTTAATTTTTTTCGTTTTGTTTTAAACAGGTGCTTTATCCACATTTCTTCTTATGGTTCACAGGTGACAATAAATTCATAACTGCTTTTGGGCAACAGCAGATATGTCATAATGCACAGATTGGGATATCCATTGAACCTGAATCAAATGTGCAAGTCCTTGTCACCTCAGTTGTAAGTACCTTTAGCATTATGATACCAAACTTTCTCACACATTGTGACACTCCCCTGATGATGAGTGAGTTGAATCATACAGCAATAATATTATTGTTTCAGTCACAACAACAAAACAATTACATAACATTTGCCCAGAAGATGCTAGAACACTTGGTGAACTTTGTGGCATCATTCTCAGTGACACAGGACCAGATGACCCCCACGCCGGGCGTGTCCTACATTCCACTCAACACTCTGCACACATGGTATCAAAACTTCGAGAGGAGGCTACAGCAAAATCCTAATTTCTGGAAAAATTAATATGCATTTGAAGTAATAATTTAGCCATATATCCAACAACATGGAACATGTTCAAGGAAACTAGAATAATTTTATAGTTTGGTTCAATGTGTGCAGCTGCTGTTGATGTGCTCATTCAGTTTGTATGTGTGTAACCTAGTGAGAAACGCATTTTCAGTCATTGACCTTAACACATGTGTGTTTATATTTTGTAAACAGGTGACAGCAATGTCTACCCTATTGTATTTGGAGAGATAGGCTAATAAGAAATGTAAATTTCAACAGCATGACATGTTAAGTAGTGTTATACAAGTGTAGGTGTTGGCACTGTTTGGTTGTGGACAGATATTATATGTATAACCCACCAAATACAAATGATGTTTTTGTTTGGAAATCTTGTTTCCCGTGGAAACAAACTAAAGTAATAACTGTTCTGCTTGCTACTATGCTGCTTTATTTGCAATGAACAGCATTTGCAGCCCTGAGTCCCTGGAGGTCACATCAGTAGTAACAAACTTTTCTGTATGTCCATGGACAGAAAGACTGCTTAAGAATAACAATTTTGATAATAAAGTATTTTTAAATCAAAACAATGTCTTTCACTTTGTTGTTAAAACAAAAAGAATTTGTTCCTGGATCATGGCTTTGATTGTGTTTTTAAAATATGATACTTAAGATACTTAATGAAAAACTCATATTGCTTAACTTAGCTTTTAATATAGAGGTTGTTTACAATGAGGTAACATAACAACATTCTTCTGAACACAGTAAGTACGAAGGCACTGTATAAAAGTTAAATAAATAGATCGTGAACATCGCTGGTCATTGCGCCTCGCCACTATTACTACTTTGTACTTGATATGAAACTTAAAGTTTACTCTGAGATCCCCATTACAACTAATCAACAATAAAACTCCTACCGACGCACATGCGTCTCTTTCAATGTCTTAAAATCGTACGACGTGACGACGCTCGCCATAAGGCACTCCGTTATATAAAAAATACATTAAGCCGCAAAACTCGCTCATTCTAAACGGTTTTTAGACGAGTTTCTTCAGCAATCTTCATAAACAGGCTGATTTTATTACTGGTACAGTTTGGGAAATACGAATCCACAAGAGATATGGGGAATTTGTCTTGCAAGCATAGCTCTTTTTCCGTGAAAATAATTTCGGTCTGATTATTCTTTAACTGGGTAAGGTGAAAGCGCCAGGGTAGCCCGCGAAATTCAAATTTTCTTTCTCAGTTAGAATTGGTGCCAAATGTAGTATTTCATGAAATCATAACATTTGGCATCAATTCTAACTGAAGGAGTTGTATTGATGATTTTAATAATTTATATAAATACATACTTGCTACGGCCGCAAATCATATTTTGACCAAGATACAACCTGACACTGACCTGCAAAAACGTAAGAAAATTTGAATTTCGCGGGCTACCCTGGCGCTTCCACCTTAAGTGAGATGGGTCTTCTTCGTTCATAATTCTTCTCTGCCAGTCGCCATCAGAGTGGTTACCGCATTTCGAGATCTTACAACAAAAAGAAGCAGCACTAAACAAAATTGGTCATTTTGCATAGTAGTAGTTCAGTTTATTGTAATTAACGATTGCATGCCAAGTAACGATAACATGAATATCAATGAAAAAAGATGTAAAACATTGCATAATACCAAAATTGTTTTCCTAAAAAGATTTAATGGTTCCTAAGACAGTTTCCTGTATGCATTACGGATTCGGATTTTAGTTTATAAATACACCCTCGTAGTAATCAACACATAAGGCCTGAATTATACAGAAAAGGCGTGGTGAAGACGCGGTGCAGGCGAGGCGTATGGCACGATGCCGCTTCAAAAAGTTTCAATACAAAATGGTATATAATAGGTAGGCGACACGTCGTGAATTATACACGAGCGACGCGGCGCTTCACCACGCCTGTTGCATAGTATAAAGAGAGGAAGTCGGCTATCTCCGGCCCAATCCGCGACATAATTGCCTACTGTCTCAGGGTTGTCACTTTTAGCAAAATTTTAATTCAGTGCCTATATACATTGGCAAGGGTCAGGAAGTTGTATTTTTTACTTGTATTGTCTGGGTACAGGGTTTGTGAGGTCGGTTTTACCTAAACGATGATGAAAGCGGGCGGCGCGGGGCGGTGATGAGCACGAGTAAACGGTAGGTTACTGATAGTACTGTCTACCAATTAATTCGTTCAAAGCCCGGCCCTTGCCAAAGATAACACATCTCTGTATAACTAATTCAGTGATCATTAGTCAATAAAGTTCAACAATGGTTTATGGTTATTAAAACACCCAAACACAGCAATACGTTCTCCTGCGATTATCACACATTTTTCATTCATTTAGCGGTGCCGAACAGCCGTGACACGCGAACCTCGTGCGGTGTTAGCCCCAACTGGCGCACTGAGAAACGGGTCGAGATTTTGTTTAGTATAGATACTATGGCGCACACATACAAGCCGCGCGCGGTGCGTTTGTATAAAGATAACTTACTTCCCCTCTTTATACTACGCCTTTTCTGTGTAATTCGGGCCTAAGAGGCTAGCTTCTTGTGGGTATTGATTAAGTTCATAAAAATCATATAAATATTGGATGATGTGTTGAAGGTGAGAAATTTAACACGAATAACGCTAGCTGTATCAGACAAGCAGTTGAAGCTATTTGACTTGGATCTGCCCTGGCGGCTGAGTGGTTGCGAGTGTCATGCTCTCACAAGGCACTAGGCTCCCTTCAATACGGTTGAGCCGGATGGTGAACGGACGCCGTCAGTTGGGACTGATCATCTCTCAGCTGCTACGGTTTATTTTAATGATTTGTTTTAAATTGTTGTTTATTTTTTTTACCCCAGACACTTTTACGTGCATTTCTTTCTACATCGTTCTCATTTATATATGTATAATTTCAACAGGAATGATGTAACCATAAAATTGTAAAGAATATATGATTTAAAAGAGTGTCCGTGGAGTTCACTTGCGCGTTCTTCTTCATAGAGATCTATGCTTTGGAACATGCAAATAGCTTCTTCAATCTTTTTGACTAACCGACCTTGACAATTCAAAAGTGTGTGTAAATAGTTTCATTACAGGCAATAAAAAATAAATAATTTGAATTTTTAATTTGAGTCCACCAGGCGCTAGCAATAAGTCGGCTAATGTGCTTGACAAGCAAACACATGCATTACGGACGGTGTTGCGGGGCTCGAGCATAGCGCCTGATACAGATGGAGTTTTTATTGAGTGTCTTCTAATATTATAGAGGTAATATTGTTTGTATGTTTGTTAACGATGGGATAATTTTCGACCATTCACGCGGGCGAAGCTGCTGGCAGAAGCATGTTAGTATAAAAAAATATATGGGTTGTCACACTTGAGAGTGGTACCTAAAATGAGCAAGTGACCATTAGCAGCTGAGTGGACCATCATTCCAATAGTTCGACTGAACAAAATGAGACTGTGTGTGTCTGACTGACTGTCTTCATCTCATAAATTACGAATTGGAAATTAAAATAATCTGTAATCAAACATCGTGTTTACGAGAATAAATAAATTATAAGTATTAGGTCATAGCATTACTACATAACTCGGCGATCCCTCAGGAGGACATGGATCACAGCCGTCGTCGGCCCTCACGAGGCAGCGCTGACGTCACCGCGCGCGATCACACGCGACATCTCGCGAACAAGGAGTGCTAGGACGTCAGAGACGCGTTCAAACTTAACTTAAAAAGATATCACTGTTACCGACATGAACATAAGTTTTTCATTTTTGTTAAAATATAATAGAACAGTTGGCGCTGCACGGGGCGGTCAGTCGGCGAGGAAGGGGTGCTGCAGCGCCTCGTGCGCGGAGGGCCGAGCGCGCGGGTAGGGCTCCAGCAGGCGCGCGGGTAGGGCTCCAGCAGGCGCCGGCCGGTCAGTCGGCGAGGAAGGGGTGCTGCAGCGCCTCGTGCGCGGAGGGCCGAGCGCGCGGGTAGGGCTCCAGCAGGCGCGCGGGTAGGGCTCCAGCAGGCGCCGGCCGGTCAGTCGGCGAGGAAGGGGTGCTGCAGCGCCTCGTGCGCGGAGGGCCGAGCGCGCGGGTAGGGCTCCAGCAGGCGCGCGGGTAGGGCTCCAGCAGGCGCCGGCCGGTCAGTCGGCGAGGAAGGGGTGCTGCAGCGCCTCGTGCGCGGAGGGCCGAGCGCGCGGGTAGGGCTCCAGCAGGCGCGCGGGTAGGGCTCCAGCAGGCGCCGGCCGGTCAGTCGGCGAGGAAGGGGTGCTGCAGCGCCTCGTGCGCGGAGGGCCGAGCGCGCGGGTAGGGCTCCAGCAGGCGCGCGGGTAGGGCTCCAGCAGGCGCCGGCCGGTCAGTCGGCGAGGAAGGGGTGCTGCAGCGCCTCGTGCGCGGAGGGCCGAGCGCGCGGGTAGGGCTCCAGCAGGCGCGCGGGTAGGGCTCCAGCAGGCGCCGGCCGGTCAGTCGGCGAGGAAGGGGTGCTGCAGCGCCTCGTGCGCGGAGGGCCGAGCGCGCGGGTCGGGCTCCAGCAGGCGCGCGGGTAGGGCTCCAGCAGGCGCCGGCCGGTCAGTCGGCGAGGAAGGGGTGCTGCAGCGCCTCGTGCGCGGAGGGCCGAGCGCGCGGGTCGGGCTCCAGCAGGCGCGCGGGTAGGGCTCCAGCAGGCGCCGGCCGGTCAGTCGGCGAGGAAGGGGTGCTGCAGCGCCTCGTGCGCGGAGGGCCGAGCGCGCGGGTAGGGCTCCAGCAGGCGCGCGGGTAGGGCTCCAGCAGGCGCCGGCCGGTCAGTCGGCGAGGAAGGGGTGCTGCAGCGCCTCGTGCGCGGAGGGCCGAGCGCGCGGGTCGGGCTCCAGCAGGCGCGCTGCCAGACCAAACGCTGCGTCCGGGAAGCCTGCCACCCAGCGCGCAGGGCTCCACTCCTCCGCCTGCCACACACAACTCGATGCTCACCACGTGTATTATCTACACTATCTACACCAATATTATAAAGAGGAAAAACTTGTTTGTTTGAAATGAATAGGCTCCGAAACTACTGGACCGATTTGAAAAATTCTTTCACCAGTAGAATCCTACATTATCGGTGATGGACATAGGCTATAGAATATTTTCAAAAAGTTAGGGATCCGTATGAAAACTTCGATAATGTAACCCAAGGTGTGAAAAAATCCTTATATCGCGTACGCTGCTGAATCTATTGACAATAGAGCAAAGTGATGTACTACAGTTTTATAGAGGTCATAAAAAACTACAAAAAAGTCCGCTATACCATATGTCTAACTATGATGGTTAAGTCACCATGACCGCTTTTTGTTCAAATTATTCAAGCAAATCCCTGGTGAAATGAAAAAATTGTAATTTTGGTATCATGCTATTAATCCATTGATAATTAAGGTTGATTATGTCCGTGTAAATTACACTTTAAATTATTCAAATCGGACCTTTCGTTCAAAAGTTACGACAATAATAAACATGCTCGAAGTAAGAAAAATGTCGCGGCTTGAGCAAACTGGGGAGAATCGTATCAATGCTTGGATGAAGTTGAAACACGGCATTTGAATTATTTCGGTAAAACAATAAGAATAACAAATGTTTGGATTTTTCGAAAACTACATACTTATTAAGGGGTGAAGCAGAGGTTGATTAAGTTTTTAGGGGAGGACATTATTGCTTGCTTCACTTTACGTCGAAATGCTATGAACAAACTAAAACCGGGATAATTGAAACAGATGTACCTAACAATTTTTGCATAATCAACCTCTGACGACGGGGTGAACAGTTGCGCTGAACCTGGGCTCGAGACAAGGGAGATTCTGTCAACTGTGGCGTGGCGAAGGCGATTGTCAATAAGTCAAAAATGTATGGGATTGACAGATGCTATATCGAAATGTCACGTGATGAGCGAATGCGACTGTCGAAATGCCAAAATGTAGGAATTTGTCCTAGATTTTGGCATTTCGACACGGTTAGCACAGTGGTTGAGCGATTGACTGCTGAGCTGCGTGTCGCGGGTTCGATTCCCGCACGGAACAAATATTTGTATGGCCTACAGATAGTTGTTCCGGGTCTGGCTGTTTGTGTATGTGAGTTTATATGTTTGTAAACGCACCCACGATACAGGAGAGAATCCTAGTGTAGGGCAACGTTTAAAAAAAAAAAAACAAATTGGTATTTCGACAGTCGCATTCGCTAATTAAATGGAACATTGTCTAGGGCCTTCTGAGACCATAGAATAAGTAGAAATGGCTAAGTAATTAATGAAAATCGTGCTTAATTTTCCAAAACTAACCTTTATAAGGGGGTATAGGGGGCGTTCAAGTTAGTGGAGTACCTACTAAATCCGCGCGGACGAAGTCACGGGCGAAGTGCTAGTTTAATGATTTCATTATACTTGGCTTTCTCGCATCAGATTTACTCTGAATTACATGGGAACAGTAGGACGATATTTTAGTTTCAAGCGGGTGTGCTCGACTCCGCAACTACGAGGTATAGTGAAAAGCGCAAAGGAGTCTCGGGCCCCATTTTGATGATAACTAAATCTGCATCATTGAATGGAATGTCTTAGACTATAGATAAAGATACCTTTTTCATTTCATCACGACACAAGCACTGATCCCGAGGCAGTCGACAGCGACCGCAGGCCGCGCACGCGCCGGCTGCGGGCGGCGCCGACGACACGCCGCCGGCTGCGGGTGGCGCCGACGACACGCCGCCGGCTGCGGGTGGCGCCGGCGACACGCCGCGCAGCCGCGCCGCCAGCTTGCGCAGGCACAGGCCGCGCCGCGCCGACGACGTCACCACGCGCCGCCCTAAGGGACACACCAGCCTTAGTGCGCCAGCCCACACACCAGCACCCCCGCGACCCCGCGACCCGCCCGGTACGTACCCAGCGCCTCGGCGGCGCGCTGCAGCGGCGCCGTGCCCAGCAGGTCGGCCAGCTCGGCCAGCGCCGCCACGTCGTCGCCCGCTCGGAAGAACGGGTACCGCGCCGTGAGCGCGCTGGCCAGCACCACGCCCGCCGCCCACACGTCCACCGCCGTGGTCTGGTGCGGGTACTTCAGCAGCACCTCGGGCGGCCGGAAGCCCTGCGTGCCGGCGCGGGGCGCGCGGGGCGGCGCGCGGGCCAGGCAGGCGCCGCACACGGCCGCCGCGCCCGCGCACGGGCAGCCCGCGGGCGGCGCCCTGCGCGCGGGCAGGCAGGCGTGCGCGGCGGGCGGGCTGGCGGGCAGGGTGGCGCGCGGACTGGCGGGCAGGGAGCCATGCGCGAGGCCGGGCAGGGTGCCGTGCGCGACTCCGGGCGCGGCTGCGACGGAGACGGGTCCGCCCGTGCTGAGATCCAGCGCGAGCCGCTTCGAAGCAGATGCATCTTCCTAAGAACGAGTTTAAACTTATTGGTAAGCTTCCTTCCTTCGGTCTACCTGCCGGATTGTGTGATAGAATTGCAGATTTCCTGAGGGATCGGTCTATCCGAGTGGTCATAGATCTCTGTTCGTCTGGACTGCTGGATATTAATGCCGGGGTTCCTCAGGGGTCGGTGCTCTCGGCAACATTGTTCTTGCTACATATTAATGATCTGCTAAGACCCGGTACCTTTGGGTATACAGACGATAGTACTGTTTCTGAGAGATACACGTGTCCAACGCACGAGCTGGTGGGTCGCAGATCCGGTCTGTCCGAGAGGCTATGGTTGAGCGCTTGAACTTGTCCTTACAGGCTGTCTCTGAGTGGGGCGATGCCAATCTGATCAAGTTCAATGCTGCTAAGACCCAGGTGTATCTTTTTTTCGCTAAAAGGAGCCAATTCCACCCAGCTCCATCTTTCCGAGGTGTAACCGTGCCGATAACCGCCCAACTTGACCTTCTAGGTGTTTTTCTTTTATTTTTTTTTATTAGTGATTGGTTTGCTCTTGACTCTAGTCAATGTCAGATACGACAGAGACAAAGTCTATGATGGAGCGAGCTTACCCAGAAGGAGCCTGTTCACTCTAACTTTGAAGAGATTAGGGCTGTAAGCTTTTGGAAACACAGTCGCAGGCAGAGAGTTCCACTCCTGCGCACAGCACGCATTATAAAAGACATTTGGAAACGCTTAGTGCGAATTGGTGGAATAGCTACAAGGTAGGGATGGTAAGATGCAGTGCGTCTGGATGTCCGATGGTAGAAGGGGGCCGGTGGGATGAGGTTGTGAAGTTCTTGGGCAAACTCACCGAAGTACAATCTGTAGAAGACCGATAAGCAGGCAACCTTACGGCGATGAGCCAAGCTATGTAGCTTGGCATCCACCAGTTTTGCGTCACCGATGAGCCTCTTAGCTCTGCGTTCCACTGAGTCAAGCGCGGCAAGCTGATATTTAGCTGAGCCATCCCAAAGGTGGCTACAATACTCCATGCAGGATCGGACTTGTGCTTTGTAAAGGGTTAAAAGCTGTCCAGGCCTGAAGTATCGCTTCACCCTATTTAGGATGCCCAGCTTTTTGGCCGCAATTTGGGCTTTGTACTCGATGGTGGCGCCGAAGTTGAGACTGGATGTCGACTCCATGCCTAGGAGCTCGAGCCGATCAGTAACAGGAACAGACGCACCCCAAAAAGTAGGAGTTTGGTCAAAGCGACTCCTTTTTGCGGTAAAAAGACACGCCTGTGTTTTGGTGGCGTTAAAAGTGACCAGATTGTCATCACCCCACTGGGAGGCAACGCTTAAGGTCAAATTTGTCCGATCTACCATGGCCTCTCTCAAGGAACGGACTTCATCCCCGCCGGTTATTGCGCTGGACAAGTATCTCTCTGAAACCGTACTGTCATCTGCGTACCCAACAAGACCAGGCTGAAGTATGTCATTGATGTGTAGCAGGAAAAGAGTTGCAGAGAGAACAGACCCCTGAGGACCTTGAGCCATGAGGTCAGAGGAGCAGCCGTCAACGACTACTCGGATCGACCGTTCACTCAGGAAGTCTGATATCCAGCTACAAAAACCAGCTGGGATGCCATAAGCAGGAAGCTTGTTGAGTAGACCTGCGTGCCAGACCCTGTCAAAAGCCTTCGAGATATCGAGCGACACAGCAAGTGCTTCACCGTGTCTCTCGATGGATTCGCCCCAGCAGTGCGTGACATACACAAGAAGATCGCCAGTTGACCGTCCCCGGCGAGAGCCATATTGACGGTCACTGAGGAGATCATTGTCTTCAAGGTAGGTCAGCAGCTTACAGGTGTTACGTTAACATCTACCCTCAATTTTGGCCCATTCATAGAGGTAAAGGCTCAAACGGCTGCCAAAAAGTTGGGAGTCCTAGCAAAGGTGCGACAGTATTTCACGCCGGAACAGCTGCTTAAACTTTATGAAGCGCAAGTTCGATCGTGTATGGAGTACTGTTCCCATCTTTGGGACGGATCTGCCAGATACCAGCTTGATGCCCTTGAGTCAATTGAAAAACGAGCCAAGAGGATCATCGGCAACGATAGGCTCGTCGAGTCGAAGCTGCAAAGTCTCGAGCATCGACGCCGAGTTGCTAGCCTGTCGATTTTCTATCGGTTGCATTTTGGGGAGTGTGCAACGGAATTGCATAGTTTGAGTCCATCATCGGACCACAAGACGTACGGCGATGCGCCACCGGTACTTGGTGGACATCCCACCCACACGCACAAAACGTTTTGGGAACACATTCATTGTGCGTACAGCTAAGGAGTGGAATTCCCTGCCAGAGTCTGTGTTTCCTGATAGCTACAACCTGGGAGTCTTTAAGTCAAGAGTGAATAGGTTACTTCTAAGCAAGCGTGCTCCATCTTCGACCACATCATCGCTTAGCATTAGGTGAGATAGTGGTCAAGCGCGTGCCTATCAATAATAATAAAAAATAAAAAAAAGAGTTTGAAAGATAAGTATGGTCAACTCAACTCACTAAACTTAATGTTGAGGAAGTTTTCATGGTGCCAACTCTGCCATGCAGTTGACTGTAATTCACTTTAATCAATAAGTTCGTACCTCTTCCCGGGTTCGTTTCCGCAAACCATTGGAGTGAGCGGGCGGCGGCGCGGGAGGCGCGGGAGGCGCGGGAGGGGCGGGCAGCGCGGGCGCGGCGGCCGGCTCCTCGGGCGCCGGGCAGAGGCGCTGCGCTAACCCGAAATCTACCAGTAGATACCTGACAGGCAGGTTGACATTACAACAAATTAGATTAAGACAATGATTCTTCTTAGGTTGGGTTATCTATACATTACTAATATTATGAAGAGTTTGTTTGGTTGAACGTGTTAATCTCAGGAACTACTATTTCGAATTAGAAAATTCTTTTAGTCAAAGTCAAGTCATTTATTCAAAAATTAGGCTGAGTGCCAGCACTTTTTGAACGTCAAAGTTCAAAAGACAGTCCCCCAAAAACGCCCGCCCGTTACCAATTCCTAGTGTTTTAACTGGGAAGAAGAAGTGGCGCAACAAACTTGGGGAGTTTGTTGTGCAACAACAACAATAGTGTTGGATAACCCATTTATAGGAAGGCTTTATAACATCACGCTACGAACAACAGGAGCGGAACATTCATGACAAATGTGAAACACTCAAAAACTTTGGCTACTTCTAAATATTTACATTTATTACAGCAATACAATCTATACATATAATAAACCAGTAACGAAATAAAAACTACATTGAGAATTTTCGAGAAAAAATAAGTGGCTTTTGTTAGAAAAACGTAACTACAAAACCATTTAGATAATTTTTACACATAAACCTGAAAGGAATTGTAGCAATCTAGAAGAAATCAACTTATTATCTACATAATTCAGATACCCGTAATGCCATCTGTTGATCGAAAAAGTACTAACTATCAAAAGCATGAGAATTACACCAAAATATATTTTTTAGTTACTAATGGTACTTTTAAAACGTCATAAACAGTGATTCTTTTGATACAAAACTTACCGTTATGCATTTGATGCATAACATAAAAAAAAGATTTGGTCTGATTGCTCCACTGACGTTATTTTAAATTTTTTTGAACGGTTATGTCTCTCCACTCAACCTGTAAAGCACCCTGGTTGCTTCTATACACTTGGATGAAGCTAGGCCGGCAAACTTAGCCAGGACACCTACGCACAACGGAGTCCCTACTCTACCATAGAGTAGAGTAGGGACTCCGTTGTGCGAAAAAAACCCCGCAACGGATAGCCGTTGCGGGGTTTTTTTATGGATGGGAAATCATCAAAATGACTTCTTCCGCTCTGGGTAGACTGGAAGGGAGTGTCAGACTCTTACTGACTAAAACCCATCTGTGTTTCTCCTTACGATCTTTGCGTTCCAGGGTCACGGTGACTCTTTCGAACAAATTCCGCAACCCTAGCAGGCTCTGGCCCTAACGGACCCCGTCTACTTAGCTGACATCTCTTGGAGGCGCGCATGGAACACAACGCTTCGTCGACCCGCACCAGTGGCGTTATATAGGGTGTATAGCTCCATCCCTCCTTCTCGCTCGAACGACTCACGCTTTAACACGTCATGGTAGGGCCGCTGGTTGTTATCGGGCCGCGAGCCTCCCAACGCTCGCCGTTCACAGGCCCGTGCCTACGGTGGCCGATAATCGCCCTGCGACTCCTGACGCCCGGGGCGTCTTCTTCTGTTTCGGCGGCTAAGGCGTGACGTTTGCCTCTCCTTCACGCGGCCCGCCCCTTCGTTTATTTTATTTTATTTTATTTTATTTATTTGGGAAAACAAACAATTGTACAATATGTATTACAATAGAGTATGGTATAACATATGGGTAAATGTACAATCCACAACGTTTCCACAGATTACTTGTGTACATTATTGATTACGTAGGTAAGTACAATTACACTTAAATAATAATAATAATAGGTACTATCTTAAACATTTAGAACATTGAACACAAACATTGAACAGTTAAAAGCAAAACAAAATCTAATCAGTACCTAAACGTCGCTCAAAACATCAATAATTTTTTTCTTGAAATTGTTTTGAGACAGAAAGAAGATATCCAAATGATAAAAGTGATTATTATAAATTTTTACTAATCGACGGAGTGGAGCTCGCTCACCAGCATTGGTTCGGCTAATAGTCGTTGCAAAAAGCGAGTAAGCACGTACCTCCCGCCTTACAACAGTTCTAGGCACAACATAAGAAATACTATTTATTAGTTCGATACAGTTAAACTTGTTATGAACCAATCCGTGAAGCATCATGGTTTGAAGTAGTAGGCGTCTTGATTGCAAAGTGAGCAACTTAAACTTTTTTAGAGACTCCCCGTAAGACAGGCATATGAGATGACATTTATACTGCATAACTCGTATATATTTACGTTGAACACTTTCAATCGCTTTAACATATTTGTCGTAGTAGGGGTCCCATATTATACAACCGTATTCTAGCTGCGGACGAACCAAGGACTTTAACAGATGCAAGTACGTGGCCGGGCGTTTAAAATCAGTAGAAGCTCTCATGACAAGGCTGTACATTTGGTATGCTTTTGAGATAATCTTATCTGTGTGTAAGTTTAAATGTAATTTACAATCCAAAAGTATTCCTAAGTCACATATTTGAGTTTCATTTGTAAGATTTTCTGTACATAGACTATAATTAAATTGAATTACCTTTTTATTTTTCGTGAAGTTTAAGTATTTACATTTAGATATATTTAATGCAAGTTTATTAATATCGCAATATTCAGTCAATCTATTCAAATCCTCTTGTAGCAAGGCACAATCGTCAAAGGTCTTAATAGATTTAAAAATTTTTAGGTCATCAGCATATAATAAGAAATTACTATTATGGAAACAGTGACCAATGTCATTAATATAGATAATAAATAACAGAGGCCCAAGAATTGATCCCTGTGGTACGCCAGAGGTGGCGATAAATGTATCCGAGTGATATCCATGGGTTACTACTGTTTGAATACGGTTGTTTATATAAGAGTGAAACCAGCGCAATAAATTACCTCTAATCCCGTTGAAAGCTATTTTATTTAATAATATTTCATGGTCCACCCTATCAAACGCCTTTTTAAAGTCCGTGTAAATTGCATCCGTTTGTGTCTGTTTATCCATGTTATTAAATAAAAAGTTAGTAAAAATCAGGAGATTCGTAATGGTTGATTTTCGTTTAACGAAGCCATGTTGTTCTGATATTAAATTTTGTTGAATGAAAGGGTAAAGCTTGAGGTGAATAAGTTTTTCAAAGAGTTTAGCAATGGCACATAGTATTGAGATTGGGCGATAATTCTCTACTTTCTGCCTGGAGCCATTCTTATAAATTGGTATTATGTTAGCCTTCTTCCAGATTGTGGGAAATATACCTGCGCTAATACTCTTGTTGAAAATTAAGTGAAGTGGCACGCATATTGTCTCAGCTGTATTCTTAAGAAAGCTAGGAGGTATACCGTCTGGACCCGGTCCTTTAGTACTATCCAATAACTTTAATTGGTTGAGGACTAATGAGAGGCTGAAGTATATACTATCCAAGGAAACATTATTGTTATGAATTTGATCAGGTGCAGGACACCAGTCATCAGTTAGTGTCGAGGTTTCGTACACTGATTGAAAGAATGATGAAAAAAAATTGCATATTTTATGTGGATCGTTAGAAGACTGATTACTATGATACATTTGGGATGGAATACCAGACTTGCCTTGTCGATTAGCTATATAAGCCCAAAAATATTTAATATGTTTACTAGCATTACTGTTTCGCAAAAGGAGGTGACGGCTTCCTGGACCATGGAGTGAACCAGAGCCGGTAGCGAGAGGTCGCCGTCGCTGATCGCCTCGACGAGGACGCGGCGGTGCTCCGCCCAAGCAGGGCAGACCTTCACCGTATGCTCCGCCGTGTCCTCTGCGGTGGTTGACTTCTCTTCTAGTTGGTTTTCCCATGGACAACTTTATGTAGCTCTATCGCGTGTTAACAACCTTAGCAAGTTTCATCAACATCGTGTATCATCACCATTATCCACAGTCCAACTTCGCTCACTGCTGAGCATAAGCCTCTGTTTTCGTGTGTCAATCCCCACGTTCCTTTTTTTTTTTTTTTTATTACGGGGGGAAATCCTCATGGATGTCCTCCGCCCTGGGGCGGGCGGAGGGGTCTGTCAGACTCTTACTGACTAAAACCACCCCGGTGTTCCATCTTCCACCTACGCCGGGGATCGCGGGAACATATGCGACTTCCGTAATCCCCGGCTGGTGCAGGCCCGCCTCTGCGGGCCACATCTCGTACGCGGGGGGAGTGAGGTGTTTAACTCCCCCCGCGACGTCAGAGGGGCGCACGGAAACACCACGCGCCGCCACCTCGGGTCCGGATGAATGGGGGGCAACGGACATCCCCAAGTCCGCCGCCCCTGGACCCAGTTAGGGGGGCAGAAGGAGAGCAGCGTATGCCCTCCTCCGACGCCCGGTGCGCCTGTTGCGGGCCGGGAGAGCACTCGACATCTCCCTCTCCCTTTCCGCAGCCTCCTTCCGCGCGATGACAGTTTCGCAGAAGGAGACCACCGCGTCCCAGGACTCCTCACCGCCGACCATAGAACGTACTACAGCCGGCAGCGAGAGGTCACTGCCTACCACAGAGACGAGGGCACGGCGCGGCTCCTCCCAAGCGACACACTCTGACAGCGTATGCCGCGCCGTGTCCTCCCGGCAGTCTATGCGACACAGGAATCTCCCGAAGCAGCCATCCCCACGTTCCTGTGCCAGCCTCATCCAGGTTCTACCCACGATGGCAACAATATCGTCCGCCCATCTCGCCGCCAGTCGACCAATACTTTTTCTTCCACTCCTCGGACGCCACTCAGTCACTGCCTTACTCCACCTATCATCACCGCGCCTTGCCAAGTGTCCTGCCCAGCTCCACTTTAGTTCTACAATTCGTTTTCCGATGTTGAAAACCTTCGTACGTCTTCGGATCTCGACGACGTACCTCTACCAAGCATGGAACGCTCCATGGCTCTCTGAGCAACTATCAGTCTGTACACAGCCTCTTGCGTGAGCGTCCATGTAAGTAAGTAAGTCATGGTGGGAAAAGCACACTGGTTATAAAGGCGGGGATTCAGAAATTGCGGAATTTTGGCAGGCTTCAGAATGTCGTCCATTTTGATAAAAGCGGCCCATCCAAGGTGTGTTCCTCTCGATACCTCCGTTTGTTGATTTTCTTTGCCAATTGAACGGATATGGCCAAGATAAACATATCGGTTAATCATCTCCAACAATTCATTTCCAGATTTGAATCGCTGAAGGTGTTTGCCATAACCTTCGTCTTGGTCATATTCATCCCAAGACCCAACTTAAATGAAGCATCTTAAAGATTTTGAAGCATTTTCTGGGGGTCATCGAAGTTCTCAGTGAAAACCACAAAGTCATCTGCAAATCTTAAGTGAGACAGTTGGGCAGAAAATTGACGTTAATACCGCTATAGTCCCAATCTATACCCACATTTTTAACGACATCTTCTAGGACTGCTGTGAATAGTTTCGATGAAATGAAACAAGCATTATCATTCCAACGTTTCTCACGAAAAATTATTTGAACAGAAGAGGTGATACTCGACGGCGCGTTGTGTTCCACGCGCGTCACAAAAAGATGTCAGCATAAAGACGAGGCCCGCTAGGGCCAGTGCCTGCCAGGGTTGAGGAATTTGTTCGAAAGAGTCACCGCGGCCCTGGAATGCAAAGGGCATTAGGAGGAACACAGATGGGTTTTAGTCAGTAAGATTCTGACACTCCCTTCCATTCCGCCCAGAGCGAAAGGAGTCATTTGATGTTTTCCCATACATAAAAAAGGAGGCAAGCAATGATAGATATTGACTGTTTGTATTAGATATACGAACACATTGATCTTACCTAGCCACATCATTTTACAATACATACACGCGAACGAAGTCGCGGGCAACAGCTAGTAATGTCATATAATCTTTAAATATTCTTCAACATCAAATACATTTCCCACCTATTCTGAGACCTGTGACTGATACAGATTTAAATGAACATAGTGCTCGTCAAGTAACAATGGTCAGTATTCGAGGGCGGGATGTGGTCGGCCAGCTGATAGCCAGGTGGTTCTGGTTGGTTGGCAGTGCGTAGTACATACATACCGCTTGTTGTCGCGGTCGTAGAGAAAGTTGCTGGGCTTGACGTCGCGGTGGATGACGCCGAAAGAGTGTACGTGGCGCAGCGCTGTCAGCAGCGCACGCATGTACTGCCGCAGCTCCGCCGCGTCCATCTCGCCCACGTACTCCTGTTGGTACAGTCAGCAACAATATTCGATGAGCAAATACAAAGAATCAAAAATCGTCAACACCTACCTATCTAGCGTATGGAGTAAAACTGTCACATAGTGATACCCTAGAGATGGCAAAAAAAGAAGGGGAAGACAACATAAAAGATGGGAAGACGAACTGAAATTGGCAGTGGGTCCTCCATCAGCTGACGGTTTTTCCACTGAGATAAAGCCAGCTGACATATATCTTTACCCATAGTTGTATTCCCTGTGGAATACGACCTCGGTTTAGCGGCGTTAGTTAGGGACAGCAAGGGACAATCAGGCTGGGTCGTTTATACTATTCCCTTTTGCGTCTCACCAATTCTCATTTGAGAAGAAATAATTCACCAAATTTTTACCTGACTCCCGGACTTCAACGCTCTTAACCACAAAATGAGGTAAAAAAATTAATGTTAAAAAATTCGATCAACCTTTATAATATTGATATTCAAGTTCTAGTAAACCAACTTTTATTGTCTGCACTTAGGATGTTTTAAATAATATAATAGAAACCATGTATATTACATTATTCACAAAGTCAATTAGAAATATCACTTGAAATCTATTTTGAATTTGTTGTTTTGAAATCTCAATGAAGAAAATATTTTTGCTACCAGCTGAAAGAGTAACTTTACTGGAAAATATAAAAAACCACTCACTGAAAATTTCCTATGAGGTATGTAAGGCATGATAAAAACTATAGTATCTAAATTGCGAAGACACAACTCCACACCTATGACATGGTGTTTGCCCCTGAAACAGAAAAGATTAAAAGCTGTTAGAGCAACCAGCAAAACCATATTTGATATGTTTATTAGCAACATGCATAATTCAAAACTTTGGTAAAATTTAGAATCAACTTGAAAGAAACAAAAACTATTTATTGTCACAGAACTTCAGCAATAGAGAATGATGCAAACACGGTCAAAAAAGGTTGAGATGGTACATATACATAACATTTAAGAAATCTGACAAGTACGACTTTTTTTTTTAACACAAACCCCATATCTTGCAGGCAGCGTAGCTCATGTTCTATCCTAGCAGGGTGTGCGGTAGGCACCAGGTGTTTAATGGCAAACCATCGCTTCTCACTGTCGGGCAGGGTGGCGTGCTGCCTCAGAGACCCAA
Source organism: Melanchra persicariae (assembly GCA_947386135.1). Lineage (NCBI taxonomy): Eukaryota > Metazoa > Arthropoda > Insecta > Lepidoptera > Noctuidae > Melanchra > Melanchra persicariae. The sequence continues at coordinate 483,931 of OX376646.1, forward strand.
GGTACACTGAGCTGAATGTGCCCTCTCCAATCTTGCGATGAACTTCAAATATTTTATCCAACCTTGGTAGTTTGTGCAACAATTCCTTTATCTGATATTCTAAAATAATGTCACAGTATAATAAGTCTATTTCATTCACTGTACTTTCACGTGTGCACGTGCCATCATTCGGATACAAAAACAAATCTCTTATCATGTCTTATTCATTATATACAAAATTAAACCTAACCTAAAATATCGTGTAATTATACAAAATCATAATGATGATAAATTAAATTAATTTAGGGAGCTATGGAATATTTCTGTCAAAAATTAAAATAATGACTTACTTTCCACATCATCTTTCGAATTCGCGGATTGATCCTCATTTTTCTTATTATTGATTTCGTTGAGCCCATATTTGCGTGTTTGTAAAACATCCTTTTGGACTATTCCTCTAATTCTAGACATCACTTCCTTACTTATATTTAGTTTTACTACATACTACTAAAACATAACTATTTTTCTTCTGAAAATATTGAAAATAATATTTGAATGAAAAAGAAAGACGAAGTCAAGTCAAATACTAAAAAAACCAGAACCACAGATTATGCTCTGAACCACAGAGTCACGACATAGACTATTTGTTAAGGCTATTATGGGACCAAAAACAAGCTTGCTTACTACCCGCGGTACGACCCATAAGCGTTATACGGCTAATAGCCGTAACAGACGCTCGGATTTGGTACGGCGGACTAACTCCACCCACAAAATTCGATCTCGCAACACACGACGGGATCAGTCTGAAATTATATTTTTTAAATTTATTTCAAATAAACGAAGTAACACACCTAAATCAGCTATTAATATGGGAAGTTGAAACTTTTTTGCCATTTCCCTACAATGTTCCTCGGGAAATGTGAAATTTCATGATCACGTCTTTTAAGTATTCGGTACACCATTCCATATAAAGTTTTATTATGCTTACGTTGAAGACTACCTCCTATTTATATGCTGCATTGTGTAAATAATCTTATAATTTCGTTCATTATGGGCACCCTACTTCAAGAATTGCAATGTACTTACTTGAAGAAAGAAACACCGCATCCTGCTTATGATTCGCTTTTGCAACCGAACAGCTTTTGAATCGCACATTTTAACCATCTTTATTACATCCGAATAAAGAAATTGATTGTTTTACAACAAATAAATATGGCTGGTGGGTTACCAGTCTAACTTATATAATTATATAATATTCTACTAATAATCTTTTCTTTTAATTACATTTCAATACAGTATCTAAATTAATGCTAAAAAAATGTTCTCAGTCTAACAGATAATTTAAAAATATTAGAAATATATCAAAACGAAAGTTAATGTTTTTTTAATAAGACACGACAATATTATTTTTTCCTACCATTCCTACTAAATTCGGGAATAATCCTCCTGGCAACACTTTAGAAAGGGACACAGGGCTCTCCAAGCGCTTTCTCCCTCGGACCGGATTTCTCTTTGACCAAGTGATTGTCTGTAATAGAACTCATCATACACATAAGGTTTATTTTTATATAAAATTCTTTATTAGACACTAAAGCAACTTATTTACAATATAATACTAATTTAACTATGTACACTTAAAATAAAATACAAAAGGAAAACTCCTAACTAAAAGGCGTCAAAAAATTCATCCGTATCGCTGTCGACTGGAAGTGAGCCCAAAAGACTGGCGACATTGCCACGTTGTATGGCAATGCTTATCCTCTGTCCGAAGTAAAAGCCAGCCCTTGGGTCACGCGAAGTGTCAACTAAGCGTTTACAAAGTTCTATAACGCATGAGCACTCGGACCCCACGGTCCAAGAGTTTCAACCCCAAACGGCTCGAAAATATAATTGCCAACTAGGTTATTGTATTTCCGCCGTTTGAGGTTCTCAGCAGCCGCAGCGGCAGCACCAGCACAGCACGACGAGCTAGGAAGATGGGATGGCGCAAGAGTATCGACACAAGTAGCGTCCCACACTAAAGGCCTACCCATCTTCCATGGAAATAAAGACATACCGTCCGGTCGCTTGCCATCGTCGCGTGCCAGGCCACTGGGTTCTAGTACGGCTGGATCGCCGACGGCAACAAGAGCGCGTCGGATAATGTCGTTGATGTTAGCGTGCCGCGCTATGCGACCAGCACTTCGCCTGCATGATAGGCCGTGGTGCCCGAGACTGTTGAGAGCTTCGCCGCAGTGGCAGCGATGAGGGGAACAACACGATGCGCCTAAGCGAAGGGAAGCAGCGAGGCGGAAAGTCGTATCGTCTAACAAGGTGCCTATGTTCGACGACGGTAGTGCGTGAAGCCAGAGGCCCGACTCCCACTCACCCAAAGCCAGCAGGCGCGCACGCTCCGCAGAATTAGCAGTATTTTTATATTGGTGTCAAATTGACATTGACAATGCTCATTCAGGTTGTAGAGTTCCTTGCTGACAGCAGACAGTCGTCTCAAGTCTGCCTTTGCCTATGCTTTGCCTTTATTGACTGACAGTGTCAGCGTCAGTGACAATGACAGCATTGACAGCCGACAAGGTACAATTGAACGAAGGTATGAAGTGAAAGAATCGAACCAAATTTTAGATTATTTTATCTAAGAAATTATATATAGTAAGAAGATTATATATAATAAGAAATTATAATTACCAGAATAAGAAATCATATCGAAAAGAACAGTTATTTTAATATTCACCATGTTTATTAGAAAACCTTCACAACTTTTTGTCACAAACATCTTAAGATCGGTGAGTTCATCATTTATTATTTTCCTTTTGATGAAGGTCTCCATAAGCGATCACTTTCAATTCCTAAAACCATTCTATATCGTACGTCTGTACACACATATCACAAATGTAGGTATTGAGTATCTCCCTGAAAGCAACCTAACATTCATTTTTGAATGACCTAAATTTTCAGGTAAACTATTCAACAAAAAGCTCTAAGCCTGAGATTCCGAAGAATCCTTTGGCATCAGTATATTCTGCTACTCATCAAAAGGAAAATGGTGTTGTGTATGACAAGAAACCCTTTAAGCTAACCCTTGAGGCAGGAAAAACATACCACTGGTGCCTGTGTGGACGATCCAAGTCACAGCCACTGTGTGATGGTACCCATAAGGATGTCTATCTCAAAGTAACACAGAGGTAAGTTTCACTAATGTGCTTGCATTTGATTGCTTTCATTTCATTTTGAGATTCCCTTTTTAAGTTAAGCCAGTTTCCTGCAGAATACTTCTTTTGGCTGAAGTTAAAAATAATTGTGTCATGGTTTCAGGCCGGTCAGATTTACTGTGGAAAAGACGAAGGATTATTGGCTGTGCAACTGTAAACAAACAAAGAACCGACCATTCTGTGATGGTGCACACAAACAGAAAGATGTCCAAGAGGCCGGATCTGTCAGACTGTAGACAAGAAACACTCTAAACTTAAATTATCATTAGTTAGATTATGTTGAACATTTTGTTATTTTAGCATTATAGTTACCGTTGTAAGTGCCTGAAATAAATCATTGATAATAATTTTATGTATCAATTTGTCTAGCTTTTAAATCAGCCACAACTAACTTGCTAAGTGGTTATCTTGTGTTTCTATCTTTGTAATAAATACCCCAGTACAAATATGTTCTGTGATAACATTTAATCGGGCAAGCCATCCAACCCCAGAAAGATGAAAACGCTGATAAAATACACAAAAGTAACGTCCAAGAGACCAAAGGACATTGAGCACAAATGTATGGACTTTGGTCTGATTGCATAATGACCGAATTCAGTTGTTAAGTCCTAAGGTCGCCCATACACGACTGTGTATGGACTGTGTATCAACGATCTGACCTGTGGGTCACGTTCAAGTTTGACTAAACTTGAACGCGACCCAGAGATCAGGGGCTCGAGTCTGCTATTGCAATCGTGTCTCAATGACCGGTCAGTGATCGAATATTTGACAACTGACAGTTTTTGTATGGGAAATGTGTCATAAGTTTGACGTTATACGTCAAAAATCGATCATTGACCGGTCATTGAGACACGATTGCAATAGCAGACTCGACCCCCTGATCGTTGATTTTGATTGTGGATGTCATATCATGTAAGGCACCTTTCCTGTATATTTCGATAGTATACGATTTTGGCTTCAATCATTGGAAATTAGCTCTTCTGTGAATTAGTTGTTAAGTTTCTACTAACTGTGTTTTGAGTCTCCCCTGACCGACCTCCCACCTATTCGCAGAATTAAGCTATTGTTAATACTTGCTTGGTAATAATATAAACTTGTAAGCCTAAATCTATATGAATGCCTTTTTTCTAAATAAAAATTCATATTAAAAAAACTAGGTACGTACTTACATACATAAATAATTTTATGCAGTTTTTACTTATGTGGAATGAGTTCACATATTCTATCCAGCTTAGTAATCACAACACAATACGTATTTTATTGATTTTTTGCGTACTATTCGAGATACTGAAAACACATTTTTATAAGCCGATATCTCGAATCGGACAACAAGTCCAAATGTAACCCGATGGTAACATTTATTACTCTTGAAAAGACCTATCCATCGATGTACGATTCATCCATTGGTCATTAGGACCAAAATGCCCGAACCCCTTTATTAATCATGTACCTTCACACCGAAAAACAATAATAGATAACAATATGAATAAGAGCACAAAGGAACTGCTTACTGCTTATTTCTAACGAAATTTCGTCCTGCATGTCACACAACTTGTCTTTGTTGACCGTGATATTATAACTCCTAAAATTAATTGACAAGCAATTTGAAACTTTTGAGAAATGTAATATTTTTCTTGTTAGCAAAGAAAATGAGAGGTTGCATGATTGCCGACGACATTGGACGACATGGACTACCTGCGTTAAGTGCGGGTATATTTGTACTGTGATCTACTTTCTTGTACCTACTTGTACAGTTCTCGTCAAATAACCTTTGCCCCTCTGAAGTTAGCCATGTCGACGGTTTTAACCGTCAAGACCTCCTAACTCAATATGTCAAAATTTTACAGGAGGCGCAAAAAATCTTCTAACTTTGATACGAATGTATAAATGAGTAGGTAAACCAAAAAAAAAAAAATGTCAGTTAGGAGGTCTTGGCGGTTAACCGTCGATTTGCAAAGATCGCGCAGCAGGTGCAGTCACGTACACGAGAGCAAGCGGGACGCAATCATGCATCGAACGCAAACGAGCGACTGAGACCACAGAGTACTTTTAGACTGAGACATAAAATCGCGCCCCGCCCCCATGTCTCTTATGCTGCGTACAGACCGACCGGGCGGCCCACAGAGGGGCGGCCAAACGAACGCCAACGAACGGGTTTCGTTGACCTTCGTTGCTGCAATCTGGACGGCTTAGCGAATGCCAACGATCGCTCGTTGGCGTGTGCCGGCGATCCGAAGCGTGGCGGTAACATCAAAGAAATCGAGCTATTTAATCGAACTCTGTTTGGACGGTCGCCGAAGGCCAACGAACGAACGCTCAGTTGAAGCAAGAGAGCGTAGCGTGTAGACATCCAATTTGATAATTACTTGGAAATTTCCCGCCATTTAGATCATGGAGAAAAACAAAGAATGGAGTAACGACGATATGTTTTTATTAATAGATTTGTATAAAGAGAAGCCGTATCTTTGGGATCCAACAAATAATGAATATAAATTGAAAGCGAAGAGAAGTGACTGCTGGCTAGAAATTGCTAACATTCTTAATTGCGATGTCTCCATCGTCAAAAAGAAAATGGAGTCATTGTTGACTTCATTTCGACGAGAGCGGCAAGGATGTGAGGAAACAAAAAAATCAGGTAAGTACCTACTAAAGCTTGCAATACCTATACCTCTTCTTCTTCTGACTCCCATCTGACCTCCGTAAACTAAAAGGAAACCATAACCAACCCCAGGATAGAAATAGTGGCACCAGTTACACGGTGCTCTATCCCTTGATCGATTTTTTCTTGGATGTTTATCTATACATGTATTTGATATAAAATATAGTATTGTTGAGTTAGTACCTATCCCATAGTACAAGCCTCGAACTTAGTTTTGGGATAGCTCATAGTTTGGGGCTAGCTCAATCTGTGTTATTTGTCCGTATATATTTATTTATTTATTATTTTTACGATCTGCACGGGAAGAAAAGCAGCTGGCTAATTCTATGTTTTTCTTTCACTCCCAGACAAGTAAGGGAGACATTTACATTGCAATCCTATAACTATATATACCACCTACACAATATGTAAACTCAAAGTACGCCAACCCGCTCGGGTGGTGACTCGGAGCCACGAAGGTTGTCAATAAATAAATAAATACGGACAAATTAGTGATAAATTATACTGTGTGTATACATAGTTTCATTTCTGGGAACATATGAATATTGAAATAAGGCTAAAACAAATATTTTAACATAATATTTTATTTTATTTCAGGTGCCGGTTTCGACGAAATTTACTGTTCAACATGGTTTGCGTTTGAAAAAATGAAATTTTTGCTAGACAAATTTAGTCCGCGTCCGACACAAGATACATTGGTAAGTATAAATAAAAAAAATGCCTTCAGTTTTATGCATAACTATTTTGCTAAGGTACTTGGCCTACGGTGGAAAACTATTCCGCAAATTCATTGCGTATTTGCTCAGTACTTAAAGCAGATCTTCGTGGAACGTTCAGTAATGGAAAATATGAAGCAAGTGGGTCTTCTTCATTTATTCTTCGCCAAGAACCCAACGTCACAGTCCCACGATCATCATGATCAAAAGTTCCCCTGGGTGTATAAATACATCTGGATAGCTTGGTTTTTCTTAAAAAGTTGTGGAAATATACACAGGTCATTATTACTGTTGTAGCTCGTTCTGGTTCAAGAAGCATTGGTTTTCGTAGAACTCTGAATACGGATGATAGAATTCCAAAGGCGTTTTCCACATCTACTATTCCCATTAATACAATACTGAAATCAGACTTTATCAGACTATTGTAGGTAGTAGTCACTGCCTCCATGTATGGGATTTTGTAACACGCAATGTTTGCCATCGAGTGCCCCGATACAATGAGGGAAATTCCAGTTTAGGTCAAACATATCTGCAATTTTTTCCCAATCTTCACTGTTTGAAGGCATCTGCAACAAAAACACAAACATTAATTTATGCTCACATAGGTATTTTATTCGTTTTAATGAAAATGTTGTTAATAGATTATTTTATCTTTATTTCAGAATGATTCCAATGAAACCCAGGAAAATATTATGAGCCGTGATTCAGATCATTCTGCACCTAGTACAAATAAAATATTTAAATCACCAAATAAATTACAACGACGGAAAAGTAATTCGTTTGATCAACGAGCAGAAGAAGCCTATAATAATATGCAGGAGGCTCTTAAAAGACGACGTGAGAGGGACCAAAGTACTACATTTGGAGAGCATGTTGCTAACAAACATAGATCATACAGTTCGCGTACAAAGTGTGTCGTCGAACATTTAATTAGAAATATTCTTTTTGACGCAGATATAGGCAAATATGAAAATTATCCATTTATTACACCAACTTCTAATTATTTGCCATATTACATAAGTCAATCTCCAGCTCGTTCAGATTCAACAACACCGACATCGCCTTTTCCCGTTGAGCAGCAGCCATCAAGAACTCCAACACCAACGATGACATCTTCTCCCGTTCAGCAGCAGCCACCAAAAACTCCAACACCAACGATGACATCTTTTCCCGTTCATCAGCCGCCATCAAGAACTCCAACACCAACGTTGCCATCTATTTCATCGACATCAACTTTGACGTCTCCCTATCAGTATCAGATTTCAAGAACTCCAATACTGAATTTGCCAACTAATCAGTCAATTTCAAGTACTGCATTGCCAAATTCCCAAGGTCAAGGACCACAACTGGTTAAATACTCGAAACACAGTAGTTCTGGAAGCTGTGGTTCTCGATCTGGACCAAAACAAGTTACTGTGCTTCGCTCATTAATTGTCAAAAGATCAAAGAAACCTGTCCGGCCCCGGCGACACACCGGTGTGTCGCGAATTAATCGCGAATTTTATGCTTCAAAATATACCACCCAATGAACAACACCTATCACCGGAAGAGAAATATATATCACCCGAAGAACAAAACGTCGTAGGTACCTAGGATCGATCCCAGTTTTATCCAGGACGATTTCACGGATATTTCTCAAGAAGGAAACACTGATCATATAGTTTCATTTATTAATAATTTCAATCCTGAATATATCTAATAATTAAACATCATTTAACTTTTTATAATGATAAGAATTTCATGTCTTAGAGCCATGTCATGATATGGACAAGAGTAAATGTTTAGGTTGATTTATATAATAAATGGAAATGGATGAAAACTAGAATAATTTGTTTTAATAACTTATGAACACTTACTTGGATATAATTTTTCAGGGCTCTTGTGATAGCTTCACATACTTCTGGAACTATTGAAGATATCGTTTGTTTCGAAATCTTAAAAAGGTATGCAAGGCTTGTATACGAGTCCCCAGTGGCCAAAAATCGTAATGTGACGGCTAATCTCTCCTTTACTGGAATCGCTTCACGATAATTTGTATTTTGTTTTGATATTTCCGGTCCAATACTATTTAACAACCATTCAAAATCTTGTGTAGACATTCTGCTAAAGTTGTCAAATAAACGATATTCGTTTTCTACTTGTAAATCTGCAATCATTTTACTGCCACTATACACAGTATTTCTGTGTGTATGTATTCCCAGCGGAAAAAGGTCGATTTTCTTAATTTCAGTTAAGAGAGAGATTTTCTTAATTAGTGTGTGACGAGAGCTAAATGTGTATGTTTAAATGAAATTTGTGTGTCTTAAAACTTCGAAGATATTCAAGTTTCCGCTGCGCTGACGTTTGGCTATTTGATGGAAATCATATAAATCGGTTTAGTGCAGAGTTGATTTTTTTTACGCACGTTGCTATGAATTTGTGTATAATGTTTGTGAAAACAGATTTTGAAAAAAGCATACCGTTTAGGAGATATACACGTAAAGGTGAAATACGGTTATTAGGTCCAAGTACTTAAAATAGGAACTTTAGAGCCTAACTTTTAACGTTTATTTGTATCTTGTAAGGGTCTACAACGTCTAGCCAAGTTTCATTTATATGCGCTTAGTAATTAATGAGCAATGGCATAATTTACTACGAATGGACCACTATATTTTGTGACATCCGATTGTTGGATTTTTTAATGGAAAATAAAATAAAACATATTCCAAGATTTAGTGTATTAATTCAACTATTCATGTGTAAAATTTCAGCTCATTACGCTACATAATTAAAGAGATATAATAAAAATACCAAAACATCCGAATTACATGGATAAACCGACCAAGTTTGAATGGCTACAAAAAAGCGGCCGTGCAGTACATAGAGCTAACGTTCTAGAATTTCCAGTATAGTATCATTATTGTGTTTGATAGATTCGTACAGACGCGTACACAATCGTTTCGCAGAAAATAAAACAACTGCATTAACTTTGTACTCTTAAAAGTATGTATTAGTTACTGACTATTAAAATTAAAAAAACGTTATTAACAAAGTAATAATAACATCAAATAAAATCAAATTATTGCTAGATTTATTGTGCCGCTAACAATGCCACCACACATTGATATAATTATATAAAGAATCTGTCTTTTATAAATAAGAAATACGTTGCCTACTGTAAAAGCTCAAATACTTATGTATAGGTAAATCTTAGGTATTAAGTACCTACTAGTAAATTTTCGGAAGTTAGTCTTCTCGTTCGAGCTTTTACAGCAACAAATTAGTATGTCTTACAATCACAGAATCACAGATCAGTACTAAGTAATTGACTCAATTTGAAGGTAGGTTTATAGTGTAGTATAGTGCAGTACCGACCTACTTACCTACGTTCTAGCGCATATTCTTACGGGAACGTGAATACCAACGGGAACGGGAATTCCAACGGGAAAAAACGGGATATGCGCGTACGAAGTCGCGGGCAACAGCTTGTATTATATAAAAATGCGGGTGGGGCTTGACTGTTGTTCTGTGTTTCGCGCTCGCGATGCCTGACAGGTTAACAATAAGTAGGTACCTACGTAATATTATTGCGGGATTTTACCTATTAATTGTGGTTTGAATAAATGCAAACAGGAACAAACGAAATTCTCGTCTCACACTTCAAAGTACCTTCCTAGAAAATAAAAGGTACCTACCTACACATATTATTATTCGAACTTGTTTCGAGAAACTGCAACTTTTGAACAGCTGAACCAACTTTCATCAAATAACTATAGGTATTTACATAGCTTTCATAAACACTGTATGCACTGGAATCTGTACATAGCAGATATAGACAACTTTTAGGCTTTCGGCGTCGTCGAGATGTAAGTAACAAAATACAGTTGTCACTTGAACCTATATACCTACCTTCCAACAGATAACATTTTCATGAGGTATTTTATTAGGAAGTACCTACTTACCTTGTTTATCTTTTAATCATTCTCACTACTGGCTCAATAAGTATGTCACAGTCACTTACACTATGTCAATAACCGAGTCCAATAGGTACATAATATTACGTTGCGGCAAAATAAACAGCGCATACGCACGTCGTCCTTGGGTGCACATTTGTGAGTTGACTGATAAAGCTGGCTAAGAAGACACATAACTACTACCCGTACGCGTTAACTTGGCACCTGGTTCGACACATTTCGAATAACGTTTTAATTAAAATTGAACAATTCAATTTCGATGTACCTAAATAACATAAACGCAACGGTAACAGTGATGCCAAGTAAAGCGTTTCGAAACATATCGAGCCAGGTCAAGAATTGTGTGCCGACCTGTACTAGTCCAATAATGGTAAAACACTGGAAATTCTAGAACGTTAGCTCTATGTACTGCACGGCCGCTTTTTTGTAGCCATTCAAACTTGGTCGGTTTATCCATGTAATTCGGTTGTTCTGGTATTTTTATTATATCTCTTGTAGCGTAATGAGTTGAAATTTTACATATGAATAGTTGAATTAATACACTAAATATTGGAATATGTATTATTTTGCTTTTCCATTAAAAAGTCCTACAATCGGATGTCACAAAATATAGTGGTCCTTTCGTAGTAAATTATGCCATTGCTCATTAATTACTAAGCGCACATAAATGAAACTTGGCAAGACGTTGTAGACCCTTACAAGATACAAATAAACGTTAAAAGTTAGGCTCTAAAGTTCCTATTTTAAGTACTTGGACCTAATAACCATATTTCACCTTTACGTGTATATCTCCTAAACGGTATGCTTTTTTCAAAATCTGTTTTCACAAACATTATACACAAATTCATAGCAACGTGCGTAAAAAAAATCAACTCTGCACTAAACCGATTTATATGATTTCCATCAAATAGCCAAACGTCAGCGCAGCGGAAACTTGTATATCTTCGAAGTTTTAAGACACACAAATTTCATTTAAACATAAACATTTACCTCTCGTCACACACTAATTATTGCATGTATTTTTTTTCTTGTACGTCCATAGGAAAAAAAAAGTGCCGCTGGGATGACGTAGTTCCAGCGGAAACAGTTTTTGTTGAATAACTCCCCAATGGTTGGATGCACAAATTCGTACTTACCATACACATTTACACGACGTCATACACCAAATATCTGCTTAACTGAAATTAAGAAAATCGACCTTTTTCCGCTGGGAATACCTACACACACGTCCTATTCTTAAAATATGTGGTTGTCCACCATCTTCGCTTACGTTTATTTTTTCTTGTTCTTGCTAACTCGTTTTGGTATATAAAACTAGCAATTTATAATGATGTCGTCGTCGTCCGTGATTAAATTGCGAATGAAAGAGAAAAGAACCGGAATCAAGTGCCAACGAACGTTCGTTCGAGCACTAAATGTATTTGGATGTATTAACGAACTCCAACGAGCGTGCGGAAGCCAACGCTAGCGAACGATAAATATCCATCGTTGGGCGTTCGTTGGGCCCGGCCGGTCTTTACGCACTAGACATGGGCGTTTTCGTATTCAGTCGCAAACGGATATGTAACCGATATTCAGTTTTCATTTAGATATCGAAAACCGTTTTCAGATATCGATATCAGTAGTACGATTTGCACAAGTAACTGTGAAACGAACGAAACGCAAACTAACGACAAACGCAAACTCACAGTTTTATAACTTATGTAATCTTTGTTGTAACTAAATAAATAGAAACTAGACCTTATTACTAGCGCGTTAAGATATAGATATTACTCACGCACTATTATTAACCAAATAACCAATCACTAGCCGAAGTTACGTAATATTCGCTTCATCACTTTTACGCCAGTAAAAAATTGAATGGTAAGATAGAGACAAAGCGAATAAAAACCATCGATGTCATATCGCTCGTTATACGTAGTTCGTTCTCGTTGTTGCGCTTTGGATAAACCATAACTCGATGAAGTTTTTGTGAAAACGGTTATATATATTTAGATATCGATATGGTATGATAATAAACACATATCCGATATAAGTTACGTTTTGATATATCGAACCCATGCCTAGCTATTGTCTATTGTCATTGTCCTATTGGTAGCTGACATAAGCAAGCTGACAGCTGCCCTATCTGTCAAAGCGTCACGGTGACAGTGAATGAGGCCATTCCTTTATAAATTCGTAAATATTTCGTTTAGCCGCTGTTGAATGATTGTAGTGTCTGCGTCGACACGTCGACACGGTGACAAGGTGATAATAGGGTTTTGTGCTTAACCAGAGTTTGATTGTTTAGTGTGGTGTGCAGTGGCACGCACGAGCAAGCGCACTCGCGGTACTCGAGCAGACAGTGGTGACGAACAATAACCACGATGGAAGAGCAGCCCAAGTTGTTCACGCGCGAGGAGCTGAAGTCGCGCTGCACGCGCAATGACGCCGTACTTATAATTCACAACGAGGTGTACGACGTCACCAGCTTCCTCACAGAGGTCAGTTCACTATCTGATACATGGCACGTATGATTAATCGAAGCCGATATATTACCAATTTCCTATCCTGTCCTAGTTTATATTAGTCAGTATTTTTACCTATATCAAAATATTTAGGTAAGTAGCTAGAAGCTAAATAGAAATATTAATTTGTCACCATATATGTATGTATTATATTCTTGGCATCTTGATAGCAAACCGTTTTCATGTGTTTTTAATTTCGTAGTAATCAATTTAAAAAAAAAAAATGTGCAACAAGTAAGTAGATAAATCTTGTTAAGTAAGCATTTTTTTTTCAATATTATATAATTATTATTTCCTTAATTTTAAAACATTTAACAGTCAATCACATAAACTAATTTCATGATTTCCATATAATCTGTATCCAATCATCACCCGTAGGTAAGAAGCAACATAATATGAATCCATTGATTTCGTTAAATAGTTTTTCTTTTGTGTCAGTTTAATAAAGACCTTCTAGCTAAAATTTTATCATTTGCCTGTTTCATATTTTATTTAGTAAGACAAGTGTACAGCCTGCTTGAGAGTAACTTGATTAAATGATAACCATTGGGTTACTTTTAACAACAGGTATCGTTATAATCATATATAATCGTTTAACATAAAACAGTGATCCAATCATAATGGTAACCCTTTATTTATATGTAATGGTGGTCATTTTTTTCATTTTGATACCCAAATTTGATATCAAAAGGGTTTTGAAAGCTTTGAAAAAGGGTTTTAGAAATCCCATTATAAGGGTTTGAAAACCCCCATCAAGACACTATCAAGATTGTTTCAGTTACCCTATCAATAGGGATTAGATATTCTTTTGATGAAGTTGTCATAGATTTTTATAGGGTTTTGAAGGGAAAAACCCTATCTATGCAGTGTTGGTTTGATGAGGGAAACAGTCATAAGGGTAAGCCAATTGCAGCGGTCCATATCAATAAAGGTTTTTAAAAAAAATATGCAGCTTGATAGTTCAATACTCAATATAATATATTTATTTGCATTCCACAATGTGAACTTGGGAGGTAGGTACATTATAAAATATACATAATTTTAGATCATCGTGGACCCTGTCGGGCACAGCTAGATAGGATAGAGGAAGAGGGCTATTATTATATTATTATTATTCTCTCTCACTCACTTCGATTTCGATTTTACAAGTTAAAACACCAAAATATATTCAGACAGATGAGCACAACTATTTTTGGTATTTTTCAGCAATTAATTATGGTATTGACAGAGGTGTGCTTCACTAATGCATCACGCCAACAGTGGCTCTACTTCTACTTCATTATCAATACAACACTAGCCCGCTTACATGTTGACATAATTATTTAAACAATGAAATTCAATCAGCTAATGGAACAAAAAAGTGTTCTATTTTAAATACTGGGTAGGGGTTGTGAACTTGAGGCTAGTGCACGCTAGTGACTCATGCTTACTTGTTTCAATATGTATTTGTTAACTAAACATCAGACTATGTCATCAACAGGTACATAATGATATTCCCAAAACTGCTAGGTCCATGTAAGTAATAAAGTAAAAAAATGTGGTTGACCTCCATCTTGGTTATTTCAACTTATTTTTCAAGTGTCGTAAAATAAATGTATTTAGAAGAAGATTTCGGTATCTACTTATAGTTAATGTTCAAGATCAACATTAGCGACTCATCAATAGTGTTTTTTAATTAATTATATTTATGACAGGGCATTCTGCATGCTGTTTATAAACTTGTAGGTGGGTCTAATACTGTATACTTAGGATTTTTTGTTCTTCTTTTGATGACTATGGCATTCCAGTACGGAGGAGACATGGACATATATTAATTAACCCATTATTACTGAATGCCGTGGAAGGTAAGCAAACCACTCCTATATGAAGTAAATTAATTTTGTAAAAGTGCCTATTGCGTCAACGAAATCGAGCGTGGAATGTGATCGAGCGCCCCGAGCGAGGTCGCGTACTCGCTTCCGAACTCGCGGGCAGTGACCGAAGGTACCGCGACGACCGCGTCGTTGTAAGGAACTATTAGTTAATCTGTGGCGTCGTGGTACCTGGGCTCATTGCCCGGCTGCCTCACCGCTCGCAAGCCCTTTGAATGCGCTTCATCTTTTTACGCAAGCCCACCTTATGATACAAACTAAAGTGAAATAGACATTTATACATTTACGCCAATTTATAGTCATTAGATCAAACACCAAATATTTTAAAGTCAAAGTCAAAAACGTTTGTTGCGAACTAAGTGTACAATGTTGGTGTTATTATGTTATGTTAGTAGGTACCTACCTACTTATGACTTAACAGCCTTTAGTTTCGCTTGTAAGCTCTTTTACAATAAGTCATTAAGTAGTTCATTACTTACATATTTTCAAGGCGATCTTCTATTTTCAGTACGAGAAGGAATATTAACCGGCCAGCAGTATATGATTGTAAGTCTTAAGTTAGCAGCCACACAGGGTTAAATAAATGCCTGTAGGTATGCCTCAAAGACTACAATAGTATACTGGCTATAGACAGGCAACTCTACCTTATTTTTTAATATTAGGAAGTGGTCGAACTCAGCGCCATCTAGTTTTTAGTTAAGGGAACTAATTTATATAAATAAATGTATAGGTTGGTAGGTATATAGCTGCTGTCTGATCCTTTATGATATTTGGTAGAGAGATGAGTGTATCCGCTATATACTACAAACATACGTACTAAACAAAAGAAAAAAAACCACATAATTGAAGATTAAACCATTTTATTTAGAAAACATCACACATTTACAATAAAATTTTATGTTCGCCTTTTTCGTCCCTTATGATTAGGGTAGTGCCGATTAGCCTTTTCTTTCATTGAATCGTTAATATCCCAAAAGGTTATTTATCCAGTGAGAACATTATTGATATCTTTGCACCAGTTGTTTACAACAACAACACACACAACACTACACATCTCGAACGTACGAACGAATTGTAACGCGGCTCGACAACATGGAGAAACGAAAGCTCAACTCAACCTGCAGATGCACTAGCGAAACAACAAAAACTGTATTGCAAAATGAAAATAAATGCGCACGAGTAGTTACACTCTCACGCAGCCATTTGCAATTCAAGTGTGGCCACTCAAAAACAAACTTTTGCACGTTTAAATACCAAAATATAACTTCTTTACTATTAAAGCTCATAATAAAAACCTAATTCATACATTCTATTGTTTTTATATAAGAAGATCATGAAACTATATTAATTTTCTTGATTAATGTTATAAAGTTACTCCCAGAAAAAAAAAATATATTTAACCGTAGCAACACCGCAATTTGTTTCCCTTAACTAAAAACTAGATGGCGCTGTTTTCAATAAAAAAATGGAATTTTTATTTTGTTCTAAGTTGCCATAGCATGGTATGCCTGATCTAGGCAATCAAACTATAATGTTCCTTTTGTTATTCCATAACTCTAGGCCTCTAGGGTACTCAATACTTAACCTACCACACCGCACCCACCCCACCCCACCCCCACCTACCTACCCTTACTTATTTATTCAATACTAGCTTTTACCCGCGACTTCGTACGCGTATAAGTATATCGTTGTTTCACGTTCCCGTCCGCGTATAGCCTATATCCTTCCTCCTGAATGAGGCTATCATAAACAAAAAGAATTTTCAAAATCAGTTCAGTAGATCCAGAGATGATCCCTACAACCTCGCAACTCTACCTCTTTATAATATTAATAGTGTAGATTTTATAATTCAACATTTTTTTCTTTTTCATTTCTCCTACAAAATAATTCTACAAAACTGCGACAGTCCGTAAAGCATGTACGTTTGCCCAGCACGGCCCCCCCGAAATTTGAGAATTAGGTGTGCACCAATGCAATGTACTCGCCTCTAGGAGTATATGTACCGGTTTCTTTTTCATTGTACCTCTGTACCTTTGAAGAAATATGCATAAAAAGGGGGCCGTGCCAGCCAAACGTTTTCAGCATGGCCCTCGTGTAACTTGAAAAATAAATAGCGTATTCAAAAGTTTCTTAAACACAACGAATGTACCCTATTAACACATTATATGTGCCGCAACAGATACTGTGAATTCGTAAAAACAAATAATATATAGACGTAGATAGGGGGCCGTGCTGGAAATAAGGAATATAAGAAAATATCTAAAAAGACAAGTCAACCTTAGCCAAAAACTATTAAAATATAATTGATTTTTGGCAAGTAACATATGTAACGCATTGGTGTCTCATACAACTTGCTAAATTTGAAAAATAAACCAATTTTAGTTCATTCAGCATGGCCCTCTATATTTGCCTATATCTTTTTAAACATGACATGTTTCTTTACAAAATTCGACTACCTGAATTATGTGCAGGAGTACATTCGTTCCACATAAATTGCGATTCTGCTGTATCAGTACTTTAAAAGATAAATTAGATCAAACATATCACACAATACAACTGATGGGGTGACCATGATTCCATATATTAGGTAGGTACATATTCTGTACCTATATTAATAAAATTATGTGACTACATTAAAATAAACATTCTTTTTTACATATTGTTTTTTTTTTCTTCGAAATTAATATTATCGATGACATCTTGCAAAGGAATTATATCAGTTAAAACTTGATCAATAAACACTTGAGTGCAACATGAAGTAACCGCGATACCAGCATATCTTCAAAAATTACGGTAGCATCAGTGAACTAATAGCGACCGCACACGACAAGTTTTAACTAATATAATTCCTTTACAAGATGTAATCGATAATATTAAATTCGAATAAAAAAAAAATTGTAAAAAAGGGTTACCTATCATAAACCCAAAAAATATTTGACCGAATTTCATTTCAACTAATACTTTTCAACATAATAGTTGAAAAGTTTGGCGTTTCGTTTCTTTTTTACTTCATCGAAGTCACGTTTGTCAGTTGACTATTATCAATTCGATTTTTTTTTCGAATTCACAGTATCTGTTGCGGCACATATAATGTGTTAATAGGGTACATTCGTTGAGTTTAAGAAACTTTTGAATACGCTATTTATTTTTCAAGTTACACGAGGGCCGTGCTGAAAACGTTTGGCTGGCACGGCCCCCTTTTTTTGCATATTTCTTGAAAAGTACAGAGGTACATTGAAAAAGAAACCGGTACATATACTCCTAGAGGCGAGTACATTGCATTAGTGCACACCTAATTCGCAAATTCTGGGGGGCCGTGCTGGGCAAACGTACATCGTAAAGCGACTTCACCTGAAAAACAAAACAAAAGTGGATGACTGACATTAAATTACTTGAGTTATCAATGACATTTAGGTACCTACATAAAGACTTGATTAACTGCTTAATAACTGCAATTTTTTAATTATTTTAGTTAAGTTTGGTGTTAGCTGCGTAACTATGCGTTTCGGAAGCCACGTTTCTTAGACATTGAACATGATTTCTATTCATAGAATGTAACGTTAAAGTGATGGGATATCAAAAGGAGCACGTTGTATACTTACCTGGTCTGTTCCCACTGCAACACAAGCAAATAATAGGTATCGTTTGAGTAACGATCATTGAGCAATTATCACCTAAATCATGCTACAACCTCAAAAGAATTGCCTACATACTTACTACATACAGGGCGTGGCGTGATGAAATCAGGGCGCAAGCCAAATTGCAATGCACAAATATGCAAACGTAACTTACTAAAGTGATCGTACCAAACAAATTACGTAGATATTACCTAGAATCGTCTGTTTTTTATCATAAATTATTATTCGGAACAACTATCAAAAACAAAAAATAAAAGTTTCTAAAATTCCACTTTACCTGCTTAAAAAGTAAGAACTCGAGAATACGGCCTGGGATTAAAAATACTGTTTTGACAACAATTTTTTTCTTGTCAAGTACTTTTAATAGGGATTTGATATTTTGTTTTATACTTTTTTGACTTTATGATCTAGCTAAATACGCGATACAAAGAAATTGTGTCCAGAAAAAAGTTGCGATACGATCTGATAATCTTTTACCATTTTCAATTTCATGGCGATTTCTTAAAAAAAACTCTTTTTTAAGTATATAGAAATAACCTTATTCAGCTAAACACCCAACAGATTTCGGTTTCATTAACTACTTATAGTTATTAATTTATTATACTTTTATATTATAAAATATCGCCATCTCTTCTTTTGCCTTTTAAAAGTATTTGCATCACTGTCGATTCAGATGGTCTCTGGACTAGTCTGGACCTCGTCAACGTAATAGGTCACTTATTTTGCAGATCCGAGCCACAGATTAACTCGTCGTGGCCAGAATCGCTGAAGGGGTGGTAACGGCTTTAATACTTATACAATTATTTCTTATCGCTATATTTTAGCTGCTTAATACTAAATAGGACCTACCTATGCAGCTAAAATATAGCTATATATGGGCTGTATTTAGACGTACATATACCTAATATGTATTTAATCGCACAATATTGTCAGAACGCGCGTCGCGTGCTCGCGTCGCCTACCGGAATGTTAATAATCCGATCTCTGTCGTGAAGATGCGCTGGAATTTCTCATTAGGTGGCACAGCCGGAATGCGGGGATGAGGAACGAGCGTCGGGCCAGTCGGGCGCCCTCCGAGTGCACTACATACGAGTAAATACTTTATCGGCTTTCTCTCCTAGAGATTGCTTTTCAACTGTCTGCGACATCATGGTGTTGTTAATTTATTACCTAAAACATTTCAAACGTCTCAAAAAATGAGTACCTACTGGAATACTTTGGATCTCAGTTGCAAAGCATGTAAATCGGCAATAGTTGAAGTACAGGCGGTTGAAGGGCGACATGATAATGAAACATTTCAAAGTCCCCGGGATGGCAACGCGGTTGTGATGTGGCCTACCTAGATCCCGTAGGCTTGTGGACCAACTTTTATTCAAATACAAATACTAGCGACCCGCCCCGGCTTCGCACGGGTGCAAATGTGCAATGCTGATACTAAATATACCTACCTACTACAGAATGTCCTTATAAACAACGTTTACAGCTTTTTGCGATTAGACAATACAACGCGCCGCGCCGCGCCGGCCGGGCTTGTACCGCCGCACCGCTATGTCCCTATCTTCGGAAATATTCATTTTAATTAAATTCTGCAAAGGGCCATATTGATCTATAGTAAATGGACAATGTATTTAAGGTACTTAATTGGATAAGGATTAATGCTGTATTGCTTAAAATCACTTCGTAAATAAGCCATTTTATCCCGTAAAATGTAAAGGATAAAAAATGGTTATTGTGGGTTATCCTTAAGAGATAGACATATACCATCGCGGACTTTTTTGTTGACCTTTTTAAGGTGTACAATACTGTAGTACATTATTTTGATTTATCTCGTGGGGTTCAGCCAGCGTTTGCAATGTAAGCGCAAAAAAATGTGTTTATTTACGACATCACATTAGAAACCTCTAAATTTATCAGTGTTTCACTACAATATTATGCATCTATTATACATATAAACCTTCCTCTTGAATCACTCTATCTATTAAAAACCCGCTTCAAAATCCGTTTCGTAGTTTTAAAGATTTAAGCATACATAGGGACGGACAGACAGCGACTTGTTTTATACTATGTAGTGAGTAGTGATAGTGATTAACAAAAACTTGAATATTCTGTTACTCACGTGTCTCTACATGCCCCAGGTTCTTAATTAGTAAGTTTTTGACGCTATTTAGATCTCTTTTATAATTTAAACGGAAAAAATGTAGATAATATCTGCTTGGCCCAAGTTCCAACATTATGTGCTGCATCTTGTGTTCAAAGGTTGTCGTCAGAGTCTGCGGTGAGGTTCATGGTCAGAGAGTGTTATCAGTACGCGACTGGCCTCAGCTAGCCAGCGCCGGTGACATTGCGCTCTCCGCTACGCAGCTACAAGTTATTAATATTATATTGATCTGCTTATCTATGAAGTATCGAGGAACTAGGATGGCTATAATATTATGAAACACTAACAACAAGGAAATTGTAGGAAAACAGGGCTTTGACCGCCTAGGCTCTGAGGCTTTGAGGCACAAAGTCCAACACACGGTTGCGTAACTCGATCCCGCACCCTTTCATTTTGACCGACTCAACAATTTTCGCTGCGTTATTGCGTTGTCATGTACTTATGTACGTTTAGGATTTTTCCAACAAATTAAACTATGAATCACCTTTAAAGTTTAGTAAGTAAAGAGATTTAAAAATGCCAGTATCGAAATCCTTTTTACACGAGTTATAATAAAATACAATAGGGTAAGTAGGTACCTAGATGACTTAAAAAAAATTGTCCCTCAGATAGATTTCCAAAAAATATTAGACACGTATTTTTCAGTTTCTACGTAAAATAAAAATAAGACTACAGTGCCGAGTCTGAAAGCCGAGAAAGATAAACAAATCAAATATCTTGACTTGGCTCGCGAGGTTGTCGACATGTGGGATGTGAATTCGGCAATCATTGTACCGATAGTCGTTTCAGCTAACAGCTTAATAGCTACGAGCCTCGACCAACACCTTAGGAGGCTCTCGTTAGGCAGCTGGATCAAGGGCTTGATTCAGAAAGCAGAACTTTAAATACCGGTAAAAAATTATAACGTTACCTTGCATTGACAGGAGTTAACGTTAATATTAAAATAACGGTAATAGGTTTAACGTTATTTATGCACCATTTTAACGTTAATCTTTACTAACGTTATTTGTAGTTTAACGTTAATTTTATCGTTATTTTTAAACGGTTATCTCTGTAAGGTGGTGCAGTGTCAGGTTGTATCTTGATTAAAATATGATTCACGACAGTAAAAAATATGTAAGACAGTTAAGAGAAAAAAAATGTAATTATGGTTATAATTATGTACCTATAATTATAGATTTCGGAAATCTAGTTATTATACACATCAAATCTAAGTTCATGATGATGAGTAAATGATTCTTATGGTTACGACCTTCAAATAGCAAAAAATACAAAAAAGTTCGCGGGCTATAATAACACTAATTATTTTACCGTTAAAACTATAATTCTCGTATTTTACGTATACATATACAATACCGGTAAATTTTGTAACGTTACTATGGTATCACAATTGAAATTAACGTTATGTAACGGTTATTTGGTCGTTACCAAGCCCTGGCAGAAAGTACTTCTGGACACGGCTCGTATTGTTAGGAGGTTCCTCTCTCTGGAGCCCTGACTGCCGGTAGCTTGGGGCTTGGACCCTGTTCCCGATACTGGTGGGCTACTATTTTTATATTTTTTAATGTTTTTTTTTAATTTTTTTATAGAAATATTTAAAAAATGTAATTTATATATGTATAAACAATGAATAAAGGACAAATAGCTAGATAATTAATCTAATTCGTTATTTAGTGATTTGTTGACGATGATTATTGTAATCAATTCGGTGCCAATCACAGAACGATACAAGCAAATTTTAATCTCTGATAACCAGACATGTTTATCGTATGTCTGATGAGCAGTGGGCTAAAAGAACCACTAAGTGAATCCCTTACAAGGCTAGGCGACATCGCGGTAGACCAAGGCGAAGGTGGAGAGACGAACTTGACTCTTACCGGAAGGACTGGCCCGCAATGGCAGGGGACAGATGTGTGTGGAAAAGGGAGAGGGAGACCTTTGCCCGGCAGTGGGACATAACGGGCTAAGTTAGATTGGATTAGATAACAATAGATTATATATAATATAGTTTGATAATAGTATGTAGGTAATAAGAATCCCCTGTGAGCTATGAGCTAGGGCACAACAGCGAAGCAGTTTCGCTGTTGTCATAGCTCACAGGAACCGTTCATTGTTCCAGAATTAGTAGCCTGTGGCACTCCGCCATAATGTAGCTTTCCATCAGTGAAAGATTCTTTGGACTAACAGCGGTAATTCCCGAAACAAACTGCAATGTCGTTTAGATAAAAATTATGCTATTTTCCTTGAATAGAGCAAAAAACCAGAGCATTATTCCGCTTTCAAAGTTTGAGTGCTTTCACTACATGAACATAGGGGCGGCAATGAAAGTGTTAAATGCAGTACAAAAGGTAATTTGCCAAAAAACAAAAGCGTGCACGATTCTAAAGTCGCCGACGTCAAACGATGCCGAGTGACGACGGAGCTATTAAATATTATAATACAATAAATACCTATTCTCGCAGTAGAACTTTGTACCCTCTTTGTGAGTCGCTCCTACAATAAGTCGTACAAATGAAACTTGCCTGATATTGCATTTTGTGCGGTTATCTGTCGAATGATCGCGTCCTCGTTAACTTATACTTTGGCCTTACTTGAGCCATGTCAGTTCTGTTTATGTGCAGTAGGTACCCACGATGTGTGCGCAAGAGTCATGGTCATATTTTTTGCTTACAAATTATGCTGATTAGGTACAAATTGTGTTGTTTAAACCGGTCTTGCTGTGGAATTGCAATGATTTACTATTTTAATCATTCATAGTAAATATAAAGTTAAATTATTAGAAATTTATATTTAATAAATTAAGTTAGGTAGGTAAGTACATACCTAAGCAATCCTAAGAAGTAATATAATGAAGCTATCAGTAGGTCAGCTTAATATCTGATTGTATCTTGAAACGCTATCAAAGAGAAGCTAAAAGTGATTAATCGCTAAGTCGCTAAACCACAAATGCTTGGTTGGAGTCGGTTCCACGAGTGTGTTGTAGGTACTGTTGTACTAGTATCTAAGCAATCTAAGGCGAAATAGCTAACTTGATAACTGGCTGAACGGGACTAGCAATTCTTAGCTATTATTACATAATAGCTAACTAGTTCTAAACTGTGTCAAATCTAGAATCAAAATACCTAAACTATGTAGGTAACGAGTTTTTTTAACTCGTCACATGGTATATGGATTTAGTCGATTTCCGAACGAAACTACTCTAGTTCTGATCTATGTTGTGAGCTGTCATTTTTGACATAAGCACTACGATCTTGAATTAAAAATGGCCAGTCGGGATTTTAAATGGCTCGCCAATATTTCATTTGATCCGTAGTTATCTCGGATATTTTTGCCTTCTTTTTGAAGTAAATTCGTTCAAACTGACCTAGAACGATGTTGTGAGAAGGATTGACCTTAATTTTCGGTAAGTAGGAGTTCTTCTGGACAGGGTAATATCCGAGTCTAGCTCGTGGAATCTTATTATACTTACGGATTAACGGATTGGTAATTTCAAATCTCGATGATTTTCGCTCGCGTAGCGCATGAGACCCTATTACTAAGACTCCGCTGTCCGTCTGTCTGTCACCAGGCTGTATCTCATGAACCGTGATGGCTACACAGATGATGTATTTCTGTTGCGGCTCCATACAACAAACGTGTTTTATTGCCGTTTTTAGGGTTCCGTACCCCAAGGATAAAAATGGGACCCTATTAATAAGACTCCGCTGTCCGTCTGTCGTGTCTGTCCGTCTGTCTGTCGCCAGGCTGCATCTCATGAACCGTGATAGCTAGACAATTAAAATTTCCACGGATGCTGAATTTCTGTTGCCGCTATATCAATACTGAAAACAGAATAAAATAAATTAAGTGGGGCTCCCATCCAACAAACGTGTTTTTATTGCGTTTTTTATAGATAGGTAAGTAATGGTACGGAACCCTTTGTGCGCGAGTCCGACTCGCACTTGGCTGGTTTTTTTTTAATTAAGCTACATTGCACCTATGCACATAATATGTAACAGAGCGCAGGCTATGTGGAGTATCTAAGTACTGACCCAATATCGTTTGTCTAAAAGCGATATCTAATGTCAAATGTGTGCCCATTTTAAGCACTGTTTTATCATTATTTACAGCCAAAAAATGTAACCAAGTCATTGCGTTCAACGAATTAGTTTGTAATTAGTTTGTCACTTACCTAAAACATTAAAGTCACGCAAGCCATGTTATCAGACCAATCAGCGTTTAGTAAGAGAAAGAGTTAATGGGAGCTATTTCTGTACAGTGCGTGGTGTAATAATGAACCAAATCTAGACACTCGTCTTTATAAATCTGGTTCATTATTACGTTTTATTTCCGTTGGTTACAGCTCCCACTGGTATTTTCACTTCACTTTCTGTTTTAAGCACGCTTTATAGTTTCATTTTCCGAGTTTCGAAAAGGAGGAAAATTTTATTATGCTAGAGTTGCTTACTTGGGCCGAGGCTCGGGTTAGCAACTGTCTGAGCAAAAGATTAGGTACATATTCTGGTTGGCGGAAGTGGGCCTAAATCGATGAACTACATCCCTAGATATAAGAAAAATATGTACGAGTAGGTAGTAGTAGGTACCTATTGAAAGTGGTGGTTGTTCCAGCACCCCGGCGGCGAGGAGGTGCTGCTGGAGAAGGGCGGCCAGGACGCCACCGAGCCCTTCGAGGACGTCAGCCACAGCTCCGACGCCAGGTAAACCAACTCTTATCTGTGCAAGTCAGCCTTAACTTTGCAAGTTAGCTACGTAATGTTCTCTGGTTTATTTTATTTACTAACTCTTGCCCGCGACTTCGTACGCGCATATCCCGTTTTTTCCAGTTCCCGTACATCGATCACTAATAAAGAAGTGATCGATGTTCCCGTAGGAATTTCCCGTCCCCGTATAGCTTATAGCCTTCCTCGTGAATGTGGCATCATATACCTACACAAAGAATCTTCCAAATCCGACTGGTAGTTCCAGAGAGTAGCGCGTTCAAACAAACTCTTTAGCTTTATTATATAGTATAGATTTTTGTAGTAACCACTCACGTCACTCTTGATTTAAAAACCCTAGGTTGTAGCTTAGGAGACAGGTAGACAGACAGGGAATTTTACACCTTAGCTGTAGACTGTAGACCTTTTTTGACATGGGCAACATCTATATTCTAAAACATTCCTTGCTTATCATACATGCTATTAAGCTGTAAAAACTAGTAACGGGGCATAAAAACTAAGTAAAAAATCAATCATGCATAACCTTGGAAAGCAGTTTAGAAGTTATTGAAAGGTTAAAGAGTCTGATGACCTTTGAGCCATGCCTTTTATTATTCTACTACATACATATTAATAAACATAAACATGTCATTCACGTTTTGTTACACCAATATTATAATATGCTAAGCAGGTGATTCACTTGTAGCAGTTGTAGCTGCCGAACGGGATAAGAGAACCGGTTGGTCCTCGTATAGCTAAGTGAATGTTGTGTCACAGGTCCCTGATGAAAAAGTACAAGATCGGTGAGCTGGTAGAGGCAGACCGCGTGAAGACCAAGAACGCGTTCGCGCCGCAGTGGAGCAACGACCAGCCGCAGGAGCAGGGCAAGTGCGTAGTCGCCTAGTTCCACCACCGACCACCACGACCACACCACACACAGACTAGCTCCACCAGTCACCATCACCACACACTCACTACATGCTCAGAACATAAACAAATATGCGGCATATTTAAATTGCCTGTTAATTACAACATTAATTGCTCTCATGATGCACTATTTTAATCTTGTTTACCTCATTCTTTGCAATATTATTATCAGTTGGTAGACATGTACAGGCCTAGTTTCATACTGTACTTACCAATTTATGCGATGCTTCTGTAGTTGGTCACAATATCTATTGTATTTTAATAGTTATCTATTTAAACGATGCATTATAAATAATTACATACATACTATAGTATTTATGCACGTTTTTAAATATCTTTGAAGCCATCGTATCACGTTGCACTGTTGACTTCCGTTTTGACTAACATAAGCATGAACAACTGAAATTAGAATGTTTGTCTCTGTCATCAACATCGATTGAGTACAGAGTAAATAGATCGGAAAGCATTCTATTTGTTGAATTTAAATTCTACAAATAAGTGAGTATTTTACCTGGGATTAATGAATGCTCTCTCTCAATGCATAACTTATCATAAAACCTTGGCATTGCTGCCACAGTAATCCCTGATAGAAACACACCCGCCTTGTTTAATTGTAATTCAGTGATTCCATCGTCCAGCATATTTGACACTAATTTGTTATTGATAAGCATAATCATCAACCAATTCATTGTAATAATATTTTATTATCTAATGTCAGTTTACCTAACATAAATGTCGTAATCTCCAGTGACATCGGTAGGGCACGGCAGCACGTGTAGGTATCAGTGACTGTGCTAATCGGTTATCATCGCGTCACGTGACTCTTTCATTCCATAACATAGTTGTATTGGCACTACATGCGCACGCGCACGCGGCTCTGTGTAACAATGACTACTTCTCTCACCCCCTATAGCCCTAGTATAGTATGCCATGTTAACACGCCACAAATAAACGATTGTGATTATAATGATCTGTAAACGCTTTCCTATTTAGTAGGTATCAATATTATATTGTTATAAAAGTCTAAAGTATAAGCTTAACTATACAAGTTATTTTATGACATTTAAATAAACTCGTTGTTATAGACAAGATTTCTAATAAATTCCATTAGTTGTAGACAACTGCTTGTTGTAGTTCTTGCACAATATTATATTTTGTTTTAGATTTACTTGAAGGCTTTGGCCTCGTCACTTGGTGCTTTGTGTTTATTATTAGTAAGTATATCATAGTAACGCTAACTATTGTACTGTGTTGATTGACTAATAAAGTGCATAATGTTAATCCGCCTCATTATTTCTACACATCCCTAAAACATCCTTTTTATTTGTTTTGTTACACAGACCCACGTGCTTATGTTTCCTTTATGCATTCGTTTTGATTTACAAATAAACATTTTAAATATTCAATTGAAGTAAATACTTTAAAGGCTACCTGGTATATTCAAATAAATAAAATATTTTGAGTGTAAAGGTCGCAACAAAAATGTTGGTTGGTTATATTATTTTTTAAAAATTATTTTTTCGTTTATATGTCGTTATGTTACCAAGGCCAGCATCCAAGTTCTCATAGTTATACCTGGCCTTGGCACTAAACACGCCAAGCCGTACTGTCACAATAAATGGAGATGAGACCGGCCACCCATCTACGTACTTTACACATAAACTCATTTCTCATCATCATTGGGAGAGGAGTACCTATCTGGGTGGAAATTGTCGTAGGTAAATATGTATATCGTGGTTCAACGCCTATATAGGTACTTATGTATATTCGACATTGGTATGTATGTTGTGCTCATAAGTCATCATTATGTGCTTTATTATCTTTGAGCTGATTCGAGGACATAAATAATACACAAAGAGTAGGTATGTATTAATTAGTGGGTAACAGTTTGGTACCATCACATACAAATACAAATGAGATAAAATGAGAGAGACTGGCGTGTACTTACTTACGTGCGTGTAATATGTGACGTGGTATTTAGCATGTTTGTATTGTGTCCGCAGCGCGTGGACGTCGTGGCTGACTCCGCTGCTGCTGGGCATCGCCGCCACCATCCTGTACCGGTACCTGTTCACGTAGTGCGCCGCACGCAGCCGCGCACCACCACACCTAACGTAGATCTAAGTAAACAAAGTGCAAATATCGACAACGACTCCTTCAATACGCTGATATTATTGACAGTTTTTATAGTGCAACATGAAAACGAGCCGAGTCGCCACAGTTCGCGATGCGTTTCTAAACGAGACTCAAGTACGGTGGGGCAGAGGATTACTGACTGAATGGAACAATAAATGAGTGCGTGGCCTTTTAGCAGCTTTGAGGGGCGCAGTCGGGGAAGTCGATAGTCGGAGGAGTACGACCTTCAACTAAGAAATACGACGCAAGAAGCTATATTGGGATATTTCCTTTTGAACTATTCCCTTACAATAAAGTATAGCTAATAATAAACGCGACAGTTACGTTGCACTCTCAGCCGCCGGGCATGGTCACGCGCCAGAAGTCGACCGACTGCTGCACTTTATGTTATGGCTATGTATAAGTTATATTATTTTTAAGGGTGCCAGTAGCTGTAATGTGAATTCTTATTCTATTAATAAAGCGTGATTGAGATGTAGAGTTGTCCGCTAAACTGTAACTGTTGTAAAAAAGATGCTTTTATTCATAGATAAATACGTGCCACTATGAACAACGCTGGAATATACTAGTGCAGATGAGGTGAACATCAGGATGACAAAGTGTACGTCACAAAACTGTGATTCTATTTCTATACACATGAAAGCAATGTTCTAGCAATGTGAGCAATGTGCGTAAAATTTAAAGCAATATGAGTGATTCCGCCATTGCGTCCAAATCAGAGTTTTTCGTGGAATGTATTTTTAATTTATGGTTTCGCAAGATGAATTATTCGTACCTATACTTACCTTCTATTTATGGGTTATTGTTAACGGCGTCTCGATGGATTGTAATTAAGATGCGGAATGTAATGAAATACGGTGAGAATGTAATAGAATAGAATGAAAAAGATGAAATAATGAAAAAATAATGAATAATGATGATGATGGTGTAATGATTAAGTTTGGAAGAAAATGAAATTTCAGTTTTGGTGAAATAAAGTACGACCTGCTGCAACTAGACCAGGTGCAATCGGGTACGCAGATGACAGCACAGTCTCAGAAAGATACATGTCCAGTGCAAGTGCCAGCTGAGAGGAAACTACTGCTCTTAGAGAAGCCATGGTAGAGCGAATGAGTTTTACCTTAAATCTCGTTTCCCAGTGGGGCGACGATAATCTAGTCAAATTCAATGCTCTGAAGACACAGGCGAGTCTTTTCACTGCCAAAAGGAGTCCGTTTCAGTTGTTGTCTCTGAAAGTACTTTCCGAGGTGCGTCTGTACCTGTTACCGATCGCCTAGATCTTTTGGGCATGGAGCTGACGTCTAATCTCAACTTCGGCTCAACCGTCGAGTCAAGAGCACAGACTGCAGCCAAGAAGCTGAGCATCCTAAATAGAGTTAGGCGATACTTCACATCTGGACAGCTTCTGCGTTTGTACAAAACACAAGTCCGTTCCTGTATGGAGTATTGCAGCCACTTATGGGATGGCTCTGCAAAATACCAGCTTGCTACATTGGACTCGGTGGAACGCAGATGAGGCTTATAGGCGACGAGTCGCTGGTGGCTAAGCTTCATACCTGGCTCATCGGCGTAGTGTTGCTTGCCTGTCGGTCTTCTACAGATTGTTCTTCGGAGAGTGTGCGCAGAAACTTCAGGACCTGATCCCACCATCGCCCTTTTACCGCCGGAATCCAGGCGTACTGCTGGGTACCATCCTCACTTGGTCGATATCCCGACCAGTCGTACTCAGCGCTTCTCCTCCACATTTGTTATGCGCACAGCCAAGGTGTGGAACTCTCTACCAGCGTCTGTGTTCGCTTCCACGTATAACCCGTCTGCCTTCAAAGCAAGAGTGAACAGGCATCTTCTGGGCACGCTCGCTCCATCATAGACCTCATCTATCGCTTTCCATCAGGCGGAATCGAGGTCAAGAGCAAACCCATTCTTCAATAAAACAAAAAAAAAATAAAAGTAACTCCTATTAAAATTTAAAAAAAATCTTTATTAAGTATAAAAATAAACATCATACCTTAATGGAACATTCATGTACCTACTTAGTTAAGATATAAAATACACCAACTGAGTATCTCTTTTGAACCCAGTTTCTCAAAACGTCTAACTAATAAACAAAACGAAAACTTTGTTTTCATATACTTAAATCAATTAAAATGTAGCATCATAAATTGTCTCACATTTTGATTATATAAGTACCTACAATTAGTAGGAACATTGTAAAACAAACTAATTGACTTTTAACCACATTAATTCTAATCAGTCTAGCATGCATTCAATCTTACCTATTTAAAATTAATATTTGGAATATTTTTTAAGTATAAATTGACCTCTTCTAGACTCATCTGGCTCCTCCAAACGCTGAAGAACACGAGATTCAGAAACTACATCTTCGTCACTAATCACTAGCCAGCTGAATTTCATTGACCTTCCCTGCCCTTTTCTTTTACTTCTACGGTTTCTTTAACGGCCTCCATGTGGCCATATGGTACCTATGTATCCCCCATGACTACCAAAATTTGATTCAATTGGTAACTCTTCGATATCATCGTCGAAATATTGGAGTAAGTACTGGATTTTGGATAAACTTTTCGAAATCTGTTTGGTTAATGGAACTGAATCCTTGAGTGTTACGGCCGGGCACTTATAAGCATTGGTAGTTTACTGGAATATTGGACATTATTTTTACTTTAAATTTA
This sequence comes from Melanchra persicariae, assembly GCA_947386135.1. NCBI lineage: Eukaryota > Metazoa > Arthropoda > Insecta > Lepidoptera > Noctuidae > Melanchra > Melanchra persicariae. The sequence continues at coordinate 515,068 of OX376646.1, forward strand.
TTTTCTAAGTTAATATCCGGGCTTAAAGTTTCTGCTGCTGTTAAATCAAATTGTCCCAAGTCTTTTAAATATAGTTGGCGAATCGATGTGGACTAAACTGTTGTCATCAAGAGGCTCGTAGGCACTTTCAGTAGTTCCAACATTTGGTGTTAAGGAATCTGTTGACCACATCCCAACGTCATCGTCATTATTACCAGGTCTTGATTAAATGCCATTCAGCAAATCGCATCGCTAGAGTCGCTACAATTGTACAGTTGCTTCTTGAAAAAGTCCCACATTTAGCACTCCAAGATGATTCGCATGTATGCGTGGTACATAACTGTCACGACAAGCAAACAGCAAACAACTGAGACTAAACACAACATCAAAGCGCAACGATGATGACCAAACAGCTTGATGGACTCTGATCGTACCTTTAAATATTCTTCTATAACGATAAGCTTAACATTTTTTATATTTTTCTCAACAACTTCGACGAAGTCTTCAAACGTTGGGATCACCACAGTATTTTTCGTGGTTGTCGGCTGTCCTTTTTACATCGGCACCTATGCCATCCGGGGCTCCCTTTCCGTGCCCTGCCTCATGGTAATTCCACGATATTAGCATAAATTGAACGAGCAATTACCAAACCTGGAGAGGTTTGGTTATTGCTCGTTCAATTTCGTCATCATGTAAAAAATAAATCGGTTGCGTTGCGGTACTGACTCGAGGGCGAGTCATTTATGTATATTTTTGGTATCTTCAAAAGACTTTCTTAATTTCTGTAACAATCGCTCTTTATGTATTTGTTTTCTTAGCATAGGTACCTATTCTTCTTTCTTAAGTTTATCTACTTCTTTCTGCAAATTTGATCTATATCGGAACTGCCTCAAAGCATTTGAAGAACATTTTGTCTGTCTTTGGCTTTTTATTTTTGGTGTAGATTCTTGTGGTTCTTCTACTTATATCAAAGGAAATCCTAAACATTGCAGATTCTGAAGTAAGCGACTTACTTCAGAATCTGCAATGTTTAGGATTTCTGCGTTCCGCAAGTGGGTGACAATTTCTCCAGTAAAATACTTTGTACTTTCTTTTTGTTCTTGTAACTTTTTTTTTTTTTCTTCTTTGTTTCCTTTTTTGTCTGTCGGTCATTTACGTTATGCTAAGATTTTGTTCATTCTTTCACTTTTTCAATTCTATATTTTTCGGGATGTCTCTTAATTTTGCATATTTTTCTTTCTAACGCAGCAAGCAGGTTTTAGGCCATTGTTACAAAATAAATTAACTTGTGGAAATAGATTTGCTATTTCCTTAAGTTAATGTAGGTACCACTCGAACTTAAATGTAACTAATCTAACATAAGGGCCTAGACAAAGTAATTCGATTAGCGATAACGCTAGTAGAAAAGCCAATGTACTTAGCCAAAAAATGTATGGCGTTGACATAAGCTATCGAAATGTCACGTGATCATGTCAATGTCACTTGATACCAAAGAGAATATAACCACTAGGAGCGCCGATTTCTTCTAAGCACAGCACACGACTCACGACCGCGGGCCGGGCGACGAGGAAGAACGCGCGGCTGGAATTGGTCAGTTCAAGGTCAAGTTGCGTAGGTATGCCCCACGTTAGGGCGGCTTTTCTTGAGGGAAAATATTCGATATCGATAAAATGGATTTTAACACTATGAAAAATACTCAATTAAAATCGTATAGGTAAATGATATATAATCAAAATCAATCGATTACAAAAAAAACATGTAGGAACCTGTGTTGTTATTATTGATTTTAATTTTGTAAGTACTTAAGAATTATGTTTTTCGGATAAAATTTTTAGGGTCCTGATTGTTCTTTGTAAAAAATGATAGACGAGCGCTACATATTTCTGAATTAAGTATGCATTATTTATTTATTTATGAATGGGCTAGCTCTTGACCTCGATCACGCCTGATGGAAAGCGATAGATGAGCGTCTTGCTAATTCAATTAAATGATTTGTTGATTCAATTTCAAATTGATGATACTTAATTAATATCCGGGAATAAATTAGAGTTTTAAAAGATTTGACTTTTCCCAACATAACAATAACAACAAAAAATATGAAAATACGCACAAACATCGTTGGTATCGCTGAACTAAATAAACGGCGGCGTTGTTTTAAATATTCAAAACAATCGGGGGTGAAGTGCCTTGAACAAACAGCACTGTAGGTATTTTGCTGGAAACCAATTTTCCGTTAACCTTATCTATCCACTTTTCTTTTAGTCCCGGAATCTTCGGAAATCTAAACTGAAAACATGTAAGTATGTATTAAGGTATGTTAAACACAGGTGTTTTTTTTTTTTTACAAAAATTGATAAGTATCGAGTTATCGACTTCAGCTATTAAAGGTAACAGCACAGATTTTTACGATGAACAAACAAAGGGAAAGAAAGTGATAGGAGCATTAGAATTGTCTGATGAAAGAACGAGACTTCCAAAAGACATCAACGCGGCGTCTCATCAGTGCTTTTTTCCCCAGCCACCATTTTAACTAGATCCCTGAGGACGCTCATAATCTTAATAAATTTTGGTATTGTTTACTTACCGGTGACAAGTTATGCCATCCTTTTTGTAACTAGACTAGATGTCTTGGAATTTTTCCCACACCACTTCACCGCGCATGAAGGCATTTTGATGCGTTCCAATTGCTTAAAAATTATAAAAAATCGTAATTTTGCGTGCACACAGGTCTAACACTTAGACACAACTTAAATTATCACCAGTACCGTAGGCTAGACATAAGTGTGACAAAATACTAATAGTTTTCGACCGTCGGGGCACTGTATGCGCAGTCAAATTGTTTTATAGTCTCTGCTTGACACGATTGTCACTTGAGTATGAAGCGATTGTCGAAATAGAATCGCTGCGAAGCAAATGCTATTTGTCTAGGGCCTCTGATCGATTCGTGCTAGCCAAGCCGGTTTTATGACCTCATCATCATAATCATCATATCAGCCGAAAGACGTCCACTGCTGGACATAGGCCTCCCCCAAGTGTCGCCACAACCACCGGTCCTGTGCGGCTCGCATCCATCGGTTACCCGCGACCCTCACCAGGTCATCGGTCCACCTTGTGGGAGGCCTTCCAACGCTGCGTCTTACGGTACGCGGTCGCCACTCCAAAACTTTTCGGCCCCATCGACCATCTGTTCTGCGAGCAATGTGCCCTGCCCACTGCCACTTCAATTTGGCGATCCTTCGGGCTATGTCGGTAACCTTGGTTCTCTTGCGGATATCATCATTCCTGATTCGATCACGCAAGGAAACTCCGAGCATTGCCCTCTCCATTGCCCTTTGGGTGACTTTAAGCCTTCTGATGAGGCCCATTGTGAGCGACCACGTTTCGAGTCCATAGGTCATCACTGGCAACACGCACTAGTCATAGACTTTCGTCTTGAGACACTGTGGTATGTGAGACGAGAAGATACCGCGCAACTTCCCGAACGCCGCCCATCCGAGTCGGATTCGACGGTTGACTTCCTTCTCGAAGTTAGCCCTACCTAGCTGGATCGTTTGTCCCAGGTAGACGTACTCATCAACAACTTCGAGTGCAGAGCCTCTAATCTTGATAGGAGTGGGTGCTACATGGGTATTTTCCATGACCTTGGTTTTGTTCATGTTCATTTTAAGACCCACTCTTTCGGAAGCTCTACTGAGGTCATCGAGCATTGTACTGAGGTCCTCCGTGGTCTCAGCCATGACGACTATATCGTCGGCAAATCGAAGATGAGTGATGTACTCGCCATTGACATTAATGCCTAGCCTTTTCCAGTCCAAAACCTTGAAGGCGTCCTCCATTGCGGCCGTGAACAGTTTCGGAGAAATTACGTCTCCCTGCCTCACACCCCGCTTGAGGAGGATAGGTTCTGATGTCTGATCCTGAAGTCGGACTGACATGGTGGCGTTTTCATACAAACACTTCAGCACCTCGATACCGATAGTCGATCTGGCACCGGTGGAGAGACTGCAGCACAGCCCAAGTCTCGATCGAATCGAAGGCTTTCTCGTAGTCCACAAACGCTAAGCAGAGGGGCAGATTATACTCTTCGGTCTTCTGTATAACCTGCCGCAGCGTGTGTATGTGGTCTACGGTGCTGAAGCCTTTTCGGAATCCGGCTTGTTCGGGAGGCTGGAAGTCGTCAAACCTGCGTGCGAGACGGTTTGTGATGACTCTGGAAAACAGCTTGTAGACATGGCTCAGAAGTGAGATGGGCCTGTAATTCTTAAGCAGGGCATTGTCGCCCTTTTTAAAGAAGAGTACCACCACACCTCTGCTCCAAGCTTGTGGCGTTTTCCCCTCGAGTATGACGGAATCGAACAGTTTCTGAAGGGCCTTAAGGACTGGTTTTCCACCCGCCTTCAGGAGTTCGGCCGTGATTCCGTCCTCACCCGACGCCTTGTTGTTTTTAAGCTGCTTCAGAGCCATCCTAATCTCATACAGGCTGACGTCCGGGATGTCTTCGGTATAATGCCGGGTCAATCTAGCTCTTGGGTCGTTCGCTAGATTTGCTGCGGGTTTGGTCATTGACGTGTATAACTGTCCATAGAATGTCTCGATCTCCCTCAGAAGCTCCGATTTGGCGGATATGGTTCTGCCATCGTCGGTCTTCAGTTTTGTGAGCTGGCTCTGCCCAATAGACAAATCTCTTGCAAAGACCTTGGAGCCCTTATTCCGCTCTATCGCGGATTTTATGACCTATCCAAACTTATTGTATGTTTATGTAGAATCATTAAATTTTGTCCTAAGTAGGATCAAAAGTGAAAAAAAAAGAAATAGAATAAAAAAACATTAAGTCTACCTATGGGTAAATAATATATTGAATTATTTTCTATAAAATTAACGGTAGGTACCTGTAATCAAAAATGTCAAACGAAATTAGTGTTAGCGTATTGGTAGGTCTACGAATAGTTTTGTTATTCGTATTCGTACCTACGTATGATACAATAATAGCAATGAATTTATATCCTTTACACTGGTGCTCGACATGCGCATTAGGTTCCTGGGTACCTACCTACACATTTCACAAATTAGAATATTTCATTACCTTCCATAACGATTCATTCCCTTCCGTATAAAAATGAGAGGAAACGGAATGTAATGAAATGGAAGGTAAGTAATGAAATTTGAACAGATTTTCTTAATTTATTTAGAATAAAATAGGAAACTAGCTGTATTGAAATATTATGTCTATGTGACATAAACTAACTACCTATAGGTAACTACACTACATTTTTATATCACAACCAAATATTTTTTATCTTATGTACACTTACTTAATAAATTACCTAATGGAATGTAATGAGTAGGCAAGAAAAAGGGACCTTTGAGGAGTGGCTAGAGACGCGTCACGGCGTCCTCACCTTCCGCCTGATGCAGTACCTCGCCGGACACGGTTGTTTCGGGAGATAACTGTCGGATTTGGCGGGAGAAGTGTGTGCATCGCCCAGAGGACACCGTGGAGCATACGGTGGAGGTCTGCCCTGCTTGGACGGAGCACGCGCCGTGACCTCGTAGCGGCGGCGACCTCTCCCGCCGGCCCTGGTCCAATCCACGGTAGGGAGCGAGAGGACATGGGAAGTAGTCACCTCCTTCTGCGAAGCAGCAGATTCTGTAAGCATGTCGAAGTGAACACTAGGGCGGGGCGCGCGACGGGTGAGTTGTCAAATCATACAAATAAGATGGAATGACAGCGCTCTTGTCGTTCACTCCGCCTAGGTGAACACCGTGAGATGTCGACAGAATCGACTGGCAGTATTACTAGCGAAGGAGGAGGCGGGACGCGTGAGGGGAGGCAATCCTTAGCCGCTCAGCCCGCTTACCCCGCCGCAGATTTTACGCACATTCCTCACATTGCTAGAACATTGCGTATAAATATAATCACTGTTTTTGACGTACACTCGCCATCCTGATAATCATACAAAACTGGTGTATTGAATTTATGCAATTAAAAGTTGTCTACTGGCCTGCGGAACCTACATTATGCCGAGAGACACTTACTGATTTATTTACGCATCATATTAATGCATACCATCAAGGTACATATATATGGCATGGAATGCGATGCGTTTCTGTGGTAGCCAGCTGATGTCGAGCCACTTGATGCAGCTGCCGTTGCATACCTATGTGTTCTCGCAGGAGTCGCAGGTTACCAAAGCTTGTAGAAGTGCGACAATACAACCGGCGGCGCCGCGGCGTCGCGGCTTGTTACCGTTTGACTGTTACCTTTTGTTTCACTCTACGATGCCAGTTTGCAGTTACTATTTCTTAAGGTGTTAAGATAATACTAGATGAATAAGTGAAACATGCAACTTTTTATATTTCTTGTTTGCGACTATAGTAGGCGCCAGATAAATGTGGAATATAGTACACTGACCTTTCCATATTATTATCTCTTCGTAGGTAAATTATGAATCGTTACCTACTAGAAAAGTAAGGATCACGATAGATGTCGATTCAGTCATTATTTCTCTTTTCAAAATTGTCAATAAACGTAGGTGGGTCAATGACCGTTATTCCACATTTATCTAGCGCCTACCATAGCAAGTTTGTGCTATTATTAAAATGTTCAGACATAAATAATATAAAAGTAATTGAATTAAAATTTTATACACAATGTTTAATCAGGGATGAAAAGTAGTATACTGCTTTTATTGGGAATATACAAAGTGTAACAGAATAAACGTAATACCCCTTAAGGGGTCATTGTGCTCGTTATGAACAACTTTCACTATGGGGCCAACCCCTAAATCGGCTGTTCAGAACATTTTGTCGAGTTATGCGCACAGAAATGTATGGGGCAGGTTTTTCGCGATTTCGGGGTTGGCCCCATAGTAAGTTGTTCATAATGATGAGTACAATAACCCCATAAGAGGTATTGCGTTTATTATGTTACACGATGTAGATAGCATTATGTTTAGTTTAGGAAAAGGTAGGTACTGAGTATGTTGCAATAAAAGCAGTCTGTGTTTGTGAGTGAAAATGTTTACAAGTAACTTTATAATAATAGGTACCATAATTATGTATGAATGGATGGATGGACGAGGGTATATTTAGGTGCTGATTTTGCTAAATAAAGCCCAGCTTGAGGAATTGTGTGTTAATAATGTCAATTAAATAATATCGTATTCCATGTCCATTTATATGTAGTAGTCCCCCATGTAGTGGTTATTCCATTTCCATGATTGATGCACAAACATGTATATTTTGGTGATGTGTGCATTTTAAATGTCTACATGGTGGTACTAACTGCATGTATAATTAATTACATACGTATTTTATCCAAAATTCAAAAGAACTTTTAATTGTGGCCTGTGCTTGATCTTTTGTTGAGACTTACATATTTGTTTAGGTACCTACAATAAACACATGACTGTGGAATGTGTAACCATAGTGTCCTAAGAGACATGCATTTTATTTATTTTGAGGTTTTTATTTAAGTATTCTTTTTTGCATTTTATTTATTTTGAAGTTAAAGCATAAAGTTTTTTTAGTTATGATATTTTACACATAAACTACATTATTAAATTTCGTGTTTTATTTTCTTCAATCCTATAAAAAATATGTTACAGCCTTTTTGAACTTACTTTCTAATTTAATACATTATCTTTAAATATTTAACAATACAATACATTGAAACCTATGCAACTTTAACTATAACAAGATACACACACTTCGGAGCCTTCCAACCTGAAAATTAAAATAAGATATATAAGAAAAAAACCGGCCAAGTGCGAGTCGGACTCGCGTAAAAAGGATTCCGTGCTATTGTCTACAAAAACGGCAAAAAAATCGCGTTTGTTGTATTGGAGCCCCCTTTTTTTTTTAGAGGATGGGAAATCATCAAATGACCCCTCCCGCTCTGGGTGGAGCGGCAGGGAGTTTCAGACTTTTACTGACTAAAACCCACCCTTAGTCCTCCTAGTGGCTTTCTTCCCAGGGCCGCGGTAACTCTTCCGAACATATTCCGCAACCCTGGCAGGATTGGAGCCCCCCTTAAATATTAATTTTATGGTAAGATTTTTTTTTTTTTTAATGAATCTAAATATTCTACTGCGTCTACCTGTTGCCGTTATAAATATCGAGTAAAAAATCACGTTTGTTGTATGGGAACCCCCTTAAATAATTATTTTATTCTGTTTTTTAGTATTTGTTGTTAGCGGCAACAGAAATACATCTGTGAAATTTTCAACCGTCTGTCACCAGGCTTTATCATGAGATAAAGCCTGGTGACAAACGGACGGACGGACGGACAGCGGAGTCTTAATAATAGGGTTCGATTTACCCTCTGCTTACGGAACCCTAAAACCGGCAAAAAATCACGTTTGTTGTATGGGAGCTCCCTTAAATATTTATTTTATTCTGTTTTTTAGTACTTATTTGTTGTTATAGCGGCAACAGAAATACATCATCTGTGAAAATTTCAACTGTCTAACTATCACGGTTCATGAGATACAGCCTGGTGACAGACGGATGGACGGACAGCGGAGTCTTAATAATAGGGTCCCGATTTACCCTCTGTTTACGGAACCCTAAAACCGGCAAAAATCACGTTTGTTGTATGGGAGCTCCCTTAAACATTTATTTTATTCTGTTTTTTTAGTAGGTACTAATTTGTTGTTATAGCGGCAACAGAAATACATCATCTGTGAAAATTTCAACTGTCTAACTATCACGGTTCATGAGATACAGCCTGGTGACAGACGGACGGACGAACAGCGGAGTCTTAGTAATAGGGTCCCGTTTTACCCTTTGGGTACGGAACCCTAAAAAGCTAGCTAGCTTTCAGTAGAAACATGTCTCCAGTTTAATACCCTCTGATTTCTATGTGATCTACCTGTATCACTTATTTATTACCAGGGTAAAAGAAATTAAGAGTATATGGAAGCTTCAACACATTGGACGATGGGATACCATCACCATCTAATGACGTTTTTTATATCAATATGGTATTACAAATCATGCAAGGTAAATACTTGCATGATTTCATTATTAAAGTTTAGAGATGTCCGTGACTAACGCAGGACCACGAACGCCAATCGCTTCCATATTGGTAAATAATTAGTACTCAATTGGTACTCGAACAAAAAAATTGGTACCTTAGTAGTTTTCGAGAAAATCAACTTTGAAGGTGGTCCGGCGGTAGTCACGTTCCTTTCAGCAGGACCACCATGAGCGCAGAAAAGGGGGCATGCTACAGCTATTATAAGTATACAAATAATTAGTACTTAAATGTGGTTCATTTCGTAAAAAAAACAGAACTGAAACATTAAGTAGGTACAAATGTTTCAATTGTTTTTTTTTACCTAGAAATCAACCATGAAAACTTTCGTGCTATATATCCATATTATATCTGTATTTTGAAATGTGCTAATTAACCCAACACGACCATAATACTAATAAAAAAAAGTTAATGTCTTAATGCACCACATACAATTTGTTGAAATATGACCTAGCCACGGAACAGAAAAAACCTGTTTTTTCTCGAAAACTACTAAGGTACCAATTTTGTTGTTCAAGTACCAATTGAGTACTAATTATTTATCAAATATGGAAGCGATTGGCGTTAGTGGTCCTGAGGTAGTCATGGACATAGTTTAGAGAACCAGGTGTAACACCTAGTCGCCAGCTGTACAGCCGTAGCCCAGGAAGCTTCAATCTACACGCCTCGTCGTCAAGAATAAACGGTTAACGCCATCTACCGGCATTGAACGCAACTAGTATAACAGCAGCCATTGAGATCTACTGATGCAATCTATCTAACAGACTTTATAGCGCCATCTATCACTTTGTAGAGACACTATAATGTTGTGGTCATTTTAAAATATTATTAACTTGTTCTTTTCTCTGAGCATTCATTTATTAATTTGGAAATATTACTGTAAATCCTATTCAATTGTAAAAGTTTACTTTATGAAACCTATAGCTTTTAATCTTATGATTATTGTAATAAGTATGTCAATTTAAGTAAGTGTTACGAATATTTTACAATAAATAAAAAGGGGATGTGAGTTGACTTGCGGTTGGCTGCGGGACTGAGCGGGACCCTTTTTTTGAGCGAGCGTGATTAGGCTGTTGTGAGCGGCTTGTCTTTGTCGAAATACATAATTTTTAAACAAAACTAAAGTGTGTGCTTCTTTTGAACACCCATTACACAGGCAAAATAATAATAGGTACCTTTATTAGCAAAATACTAATATTACAACAAACAGGTAAGTAAATAAGTTGTTTAGGGAACATTCCCATACTATGTGACCCATTTTTTGTCCCCTCCCCTGTAGGTGACCACCCGTAGTAAATGCCAAGACCCCTCTAGTTTTCACGTAACAATTCTTAAAGTTTTAAATATTTTTTAGCAAATAAAAAGTTAAAAAAATAATGATTTGGCTCATATTTGGTTTTATTAATACGGCACTGGCCACGTGTCACCAAAAGTGCGTGCATACCTACAATTACAAGTGTACAAGATTAAAAATATTATCAAGAAGAAAAAATTATGTAAAAACATATTGTCTTCTTTAATGGGAACTTAAAGAAAGTGACGAAAATTCTAGCACTGTTAGGATACTACACTATTGCTGAGTGGCATAAGTCATGTCATCCTGTTGGATAGGCCACAGGAGTGAAGCAATATTATAATGTATTCTGTGAATGAAGCCGCGGGTAAAACAACTTGTGTATGATTTTAAAGTTCCTTTTCAAAAACACCGCAGACAATGGGGTAGGTGACCATTTATCATTCTTTTACGGTAGGGCAGGCAGGCATAATTGTTCAATTATCTTACCCAATCATAGTGCAATGCAGGCAGTGTGATCGCTCACAGCGGACACACACGTGCTGGCAGCCACTGCACAAGTTCACCTCGCAGTAGGCACACTGGGATTCCACACCACTACCACAGGGGCACTGCTTCACGCCTAACTTACTGTCTACCTGCAATGAAAACAACAGCTAACACATTATTATGTATAAATGAACAAAAGCATGGCATAAATAGATCTAATTGCTAAGACGACCCACTGACCAATTGTTTACCTACCATGTTACCAGAATGCATGAGTGTCCCGTTTTTTCCAATAAACAATTGTTTCATTTTGTCTGGTTTATCTGTGGCGGTCAACGCATTATCTTCGGAAACAATTTCTTGAGGCGGGCATTTTTTGGCGCCTTTAAATAGTAGGAGCAAGGTCTTCTCTGAGAAAGAACATAGACATGATAAACGAAATACAATACTTAATTTTATTGTTATAAATCATGATTTAATGAATGAAACCAATGAAACGACACAGAAGTGTTAATCTTTTGAGTACTCTTGACACAGTATTCAGAAAGCAATTTTGTGGACCAACACGTAAACAGTAAAGTATTTATGTACCGTAAACTTTTTTCAAGCGGTGCTCATTATTATTGAACTGTTTCATGCCTACATGGACTTTGCTTTGTGGTACAAAGTCTTCGGTGAATGGATTTGTTCGTTTTGCCATTTCATGTAAAAGGAGAAACTACTTTTATAGGTAAATATTTAAATTGCACCCCCTCGATTTGAATTTTGCCAGCAATTTGGCTTTGTAATTGTGTATTTCACCGCATGTCAATGTCAACGTTGACTTTGACACGCTGTTGAAACTGTCATCGAAAGCGATTTTATATCGGTCGAGCCATTGACAATCAAGAGAAAAAAGATTTTTTCAATTTCTTTCGTACATTTTATTACTATCACAGTAAATCCAAAGAAAATATGTGTATTATTCAACTTTCGAGCAAGGTAGGCTTTTTTGGCATTGATAAATTTCTCTTTACAATTTTTAAAATTCCGGGTATATATTGAGAAATTAGAATGGCGACACTGCCAACAGGGCACCTTCGATCGATGGGCTGCTGTCAACAAATTCTTTATAAAATATTTATAAAATAAATTCTATAATATACGCAGTTACTCCTGTACGAGAACCTTATCTCGGCCTATGTACAAGTCGCAGTAGTATTAATATAAGTTTAGTGGAGTGACAAGATCTGGTGCGACAGTGAAAGTGTTTCTTGTATCGTTTCATTCCATTCCATGATAGTGACGGGGCTGTCGGTCGCAGCCTAGCATATGTGAGCGGAGCCCTCGCGAATGTTATGTAAGCGGTGGTAGCGCGCGGCATGTCTTGGATGAAGCGGGCACAAGGTGGCGCGGCGCCGCCGCCTGGTCCCGAGCAGCAGCCCTACGCCGCGACGCAGGCACAGGTGAGCCGCGCAGGTTATATCTGCCAGACGTAAACAATGACGTGGACCAACCGCACCGACGTGCACCGCTCGTCATATGATTGACATAAACATTCACTTTTACATTGCATATTTATTGGATCTTTGCTGTGTGCATTCATTTAGTTTACTTATTCTAATTGGGATTAGTGTACAATAGTGTCAGGTAATCAATAAAATAAAATCACTAATTAGCATAATTGCCCATTGTGTTGTGTGGCAATAGCCAATGTAAACCAATTATGTAGGTAGCATATGGCAAAAAGTAAAAGTTACAGTAATAACATTAGTTGCAACTTCTGTAAACTTACCAAATGTTTTATCAATTTGTATTGCAGCCATTTGGGAACCAACAGAACATGTACCCAAATTATCAAGGAGGTACAACAGGAAATGTTCAAGCGCAGCAGTTCTGGCAAATGCCTCCTCAGCAGCAGCCGCAGTACAACCAGCAGTATGGCCAGGTGTACCAGCAACAGGACTACCCTGCCAATGCTAACCAGTTCTATCAGCAACCTAATCCAAATCAGTTCAACCAGAACTATACAAGCCAAGGCTTTAATAGTGCTCCACCTCAGAGTTACCAACAAACTTATTACCCAAACCAAGGAGCACCACAACAGAACTTTCCTCAAAACAAGCCCAGTGCTGACAGCTGGGAGGACAATTGGGACTGGGGTTGGGAGGAATCTGCTAAGCAAGCTCAGAAAGCTTCTCAGAATGCCATCCAACAGCCTGCCCCGCCTCAGCAACAAGTGTTCAATAATGCTAATGTTATAGAAGAAAGCTTTGCTACAACTGATAGTTGGAACTGGTCCATGGATGAGAAGAAAGAATCTAAAGAACCTGCCAAGGTGCCTCTCAACAATGAGAATAAGGAACCACCCACTCTACCTGTCTCAAACTCTGCTGTAGAAAATAGCATAGTGCCTGAACCTAGTGTACCGGTAAGTGCTAATAGTGTGTCTGCACAACAAGCAGAAGAAGTCCGAACGTTAAATGATAGAGAGGTGGTTAAGGAGCGACTGCCCAATCTAGCCTTAGGTAAACGCTTCCATTTAGACAATTTAACACCTCAGTGGTCTATTGAATCACAAATGTCACAAGAATCAAGTGACGGTCCTCATACTCAATCTGAAGGAACATATAGAAGTGAGAATCAATCTAGGAACTCTAGTAAAAGTAGTCCAGGCTTAAACACCGATAACTCTAACTTTAATTATTCACAAGCTGGTTTAGACGAAGGCTACCCTCAAAATAGTGAATGGTCCAGGCCCTCGGATGAACCAACTATAGCTGACCATGTTCAAAGTGACAGCAGGCGAGAAAGTCATGATGAGCTATCTAGTTCATTGAGAGAAATGAATTTGAACAATCATGAGAACCCATCAACAGAAACATTACATCTGGGTCATGAGGTAGAGCCTAGGAACAGTCAAGAACATGCTCAACCTGTACAACCATCTCCGGCCATGTCTCCAGCTAACTTCCCATCTCCTGCTCCATCTAATGTGCTGCCCCCATCAATGCCTCCTAGCATGCCACCCCCTCCTCCAGTTTCGTCTGTCTCCTTGCCTCCTACTTCTTCATCTGCTGCATTGTCTGCTCCTTCCTCTTCCGCAGCTATGCTACCCCCTAATTTTCCGCCGCCCACTTCAAACCAGAATCCATTTAAAATGAATGCAGGACCATTCTCTCACAAAACCATTGCAAAGGTATCAACAAGTGCTACAACTGTACAAGCATTTCCTCCACCAATGTCTAGCACAAATCTAACATCACCTGCAGTGGTCAGCAAGGTGTCTCAGCACAACAGACTGCCACTAGGATTTGAGGCAAACTTGGAAACTACACCAGATAATTCTGAGCGGCCCGACCAGCCTCAAGTTTCGGCATTCAGACCGATGCCTGTATCGCAACAAGTTCCCGATAATATGGAAGTAGCACCAAGAAATGATAGAAATGAATATCTACAAACCGCCCATTTGTCAAGCAGTGACTATGGTGAAAATACAGATTTTAGCAGAAGCGCACCGCCTCCAGGCTTGCGGCGGATGGTCGTCGGCCAGCAAGAGTCTGAATATAGCCAGAATTTGAACATTTCTGGAGATGAACCTCCACCAGGTTTGGCTCGAATGGTACCAGGTCAACAGACTGAAGCTGAAAACGCTTACAATCAGTCAGGAGAAAATTATCTAGATCGCCAGATCGACGGAGAACCAACCGATAATGGCGCTCGACCGTACCGTCAGGCTGACGGTCAACAAACCCCCGACAATTATACTCAGCCACCGGCTAGCAGGGTCGCAGAGAGGAGACCGATAGGACTGGACAGAATGGTACCAGGTGAACCCAGTAACGACGAGTACCCTCAATATCCGGGTTCTAACTATGCAGGGTCTAACGAACACCGCATTGTAACAGGATTGGACCATGACTTCTCTATGCCGACTGACGCTGGTCCACCTGACGTTAGAGAACAAAATGTAGATGGTTCTGATTACACTGAACAGGGTTCTAGAAATCCGCCGAGGAATATAATCGGCGCGCGCGAGTCTAGTAACGACGCCTCGCCGGACTTCAGCGCGCCGCCCGACGAGCAGCAGAGAGAAGTCACCATGGAGGGCGAGAACCTGCAGGACTTGAGCATCATATCGTCAACGGAACTCACGTACTCACGAGAGCAGGTACTGGATGGTGCCGATATCACTCTCACGGAAATAGGAACAGATAGAAAGACGGACTTATCAGATTCTGTAGATCATCCGACGACAAGTTCGAGGCGACAGTCTCTAAACAGAGTTAACACTTCAGGAGAGGATTCTGAAAGAGATAGAGCATTCAAATCTTCGCCGAGAAGAGATCGGGACAAGCACAAATCAACGAGAGACAGAGACCAAAAACGTGACAGAGACCGCGACAGGGAGCGAGATAGAGAGCGCGACAAAGACGGTAGATATTCTCGCGGGGACCGGAAGTACGACCCTGACAGGCGATCTGTGAGGGAAGACCGGCACAAAGACCGGCGAGAGCGAGACGGGTACACGCGCGAGCGCCGCGAGCGCGACGAGAGCCCTGACGCGCGCCGCCACCGCCGCAGCAACCGCAACCACCGCTACGAGACCGAGGACACCGACTACTACAGCGACAGGGAGAGAGACCGAAGGTCAGTCGCGACCCCTTTCACTGCTTTCACACCTTTAATATTACGTAGTTACTTTACTGTTCTGATCTAATCGAAATTTTAATTGTTAGGCGCCACCGAGAAGGTTCGTACACCTCGTCGAAACCGCCCCGTCCTGAGGACAAGGAGCGACGATACGGCGAGGAGCGAGACCGCAGCAAGCGGTACCACACGATAGAGCGAGACAGACGATACGACGACGAGCGCGAGCGACGCGAGCGGCGGCGAGGCGAGCGGCGCGAGCGCTACGAGCGCGCCTACCGCGACATCGACCCCACGCGCAAGTACGGCAACCTGCGCGCGCAGCGCGACAAGGACGACCCCCGGAGAGGTCAGTTCAGCAAATGTTTCTGTGTCACTCAAACTTTCTTTAAGAGCAAATCTTATCTCTTTATAAAACGTTACATAACAATAATATGTATAAGTAGACGCAGGTTTTCCCGTCTACAACTTCATCGCTTCATTGAGATTTGATTTTCCTTGTACGATAAATTATGAATCCATAAGCAAAATACCTGCAGTCCCTGAACACATCCATTTTAATTTGATTGATGATCCCTTGAATTATGAATTCTTTTGCTTTTCGTGCGATATCTAAATAACTTGTATATTAAGCAAACAAAGCTTGCGCCCCGATTATATCCCATGTTGTTTATTTATTTGAGAGACAGCCTTATCACAATAATTTATCACGTTACTTGATGTTCGACTAACTGACTGACAGTATTATATTTATTTTGCAGTTGTGACATTCTCGAGCGATGCAAAAACGAATGATAGTTGTGTGCAACAAGGTACAAGCCGCTCTCTGCGTGCGGCGGCCGACGTGGCCGTCGCACCGCGCGCCCTCATGTTAAACTGACTCGAACAACTTTACTGCGATACACTTGCCGTGCTAAAAAGCGACAAGTGAAGTTATTTTAACGTCGGGCGCGTGTGTACTGCATCGACTGCATGCCACAATGCCATATGTTTGATGGAACTGTACTTATAACACGTTTTGATCGCTTCATACATGTCATTACTACAGCGCATTAACACTGAATTGGTTTGGTATTTTATGTATTAATGTTTTGAAGTAATGAATGACTCTAACCTGATAGTTTTCAATCGCTATAATTACATGCACATGTTTGAAATGTCAAGTTTGATGAGGAGGGACTCGCTAAGAGCAACGTTAATAATATGATGGTCACGATTACTTTCACGTTCGACTTATCGACATGCTATCATGAGTGATTAGTAACTAATTAGCAACATACGTTTTAACGTCAATATTTGGTAAATGTTTAAAAATAATGTGATCATCGTTGCGGTCGCTCATGATTCATGAATATTAAAACAATAACCATGGTCACGCTTCGACATTGTAATGGTTTGCGAAATTTTGTTCCATTGCAAAACTTAACAGAGTTCATGCGGTATTCACTAAACATTAGTGTTATCCATAATAAGAGTTATGATCTGGATTATCTGTATAGCATACATAGATAGACGGCTATCGGTGCGGCGCCTCGTACACCGATACTGTTATCTCTTGTCGATCTCAGAGCTATGAGGTGAACTCGGTATCGCACCTGTGCAACTGTTATTAACACATTCTTAGATTTCATCTCTGTAGAGTGTAACATGTTCCACAATCTCTGAAAGACCTCTTTCTATTTTCAAATAAAAAAATTGGCTTCCTGGGTTAGGTACGTTTATAAACTTCTATTATTTAATCTTGAACCCTCCATAAATACGATCTTACTTCACACTAGGCAACTTTTATATTATTCGACACGTTATAAATAAAAGTGACTTAGACGAATATGTTTTGCACTAAAAAAGAAAATAGGAAGTACTCGAACAGCTCAAAGATTCAAAGTCGTGTAAGGCATTACAGGCGCGACGGAGCTTATCGTCCTCACTTGATCAATGCAAGACCTAGCGCAACTAAGCTGCACTACCAATCCCATGAACTCATCCGAGGGTCTGAGACCTTCGTAAAGCTTGGGGGTCCTAACAAAGCGGTGTTGTTATAAAAAAAATCTCATGTAAAATAGACCGACACTTTCACCGGTGTCCCAAACTCTCTCCGTGTTGGCAAGTCGCGACGACCCCGTAAGGCGTCGTCCTAATTGGCCAACGATCGATGCGATTTCGTCGCGCCATGAAAGTGCTTGTGAAAATGATCCTGTGCTCGCGCGACTTTGTAAGCTTCATTAGGACACTCTAAAGAAATGTCTGCGTTTAATCACGTCGTGTGACGAAATCACATCGTTAACTCGTACGATCGTTTGCCATTTAGGGAGACGCTTAGGGGACAAGCGCAGTTCACAAGGCTAGGCCCCCTGCTCTCGATAAACACGCTCTCTGTTTATGGGACGTGATATTATACTGACGTCGTTTTTTTAGGATAGGTACCCTTTACGTAAAGTCAACCTCGAAATTGCTTGACCACTTTTGCAAGTGATGGTAAACCTTGGGGTGGTAAAGCAATGAAGGGTCCACTGCACTTGTGTGGGACAAGCATGGCGCTCATGGTCCTTGTGTGGTGTCAGCAGGCGAGTTCTCGTCGCCGTCGCGGCCAGACTCGCGCGAGGCCACCGTCACCGACGACGACCTCACGGACTCGCGGCGCCGCGCCGAGCCGCACCGCCGCGCCCGACGCACCGCCGAGCCCTTCTACGACGGTAAGTCATCAGTTCATCACTCGTACTCCATATCCCGTCTGCACGGCGCCTGTTAGGACACGTGCCTGAGGAGACCGTAAAGGGTCCTCCAAGCTGCGATGCGCATGGTAGCACGTGCAGATCACTTTTATGAGCCTTATTTACTTTGTTGTGAAACTGGGGATTACTCAATCCTAAACTATATGGAACTTGCAACCCGCCCCGCCCCAAAATCGTTATATTTCAGCCAATTTTCACAAAACCTTAAATCTATGGATACCTACCGATTTACGAATCACTCCGTCTATTTGTTAATAATAAATAATAACTAAAACTGCATGACTAGATATTGGAAAATCAAGCAAATCATCGAACTTGTTAATTTTTTTCGTGTCATCTTCGTTTGGTCGTTATTGCTTTGTCGGCTCATAGCAGGATGTGTTACAATTGACATTACCAGTCCTAAACGTTTTGCTTAAGTTAAACGAAATCATCAGTATCCGGTCATCTTGACGTTATTATTTGGATTTGTAGGAGAGTCTCACGACAGAAAGTTTATGTATTAGAATTGGGCAGAAATAGTAAGAGACTGCAAATTTTTACCAAATATTCATGTACAATTCATGGACTTTAATTTCCAGTGACTGGACAGTATAGTTCGTGACTCTTTCGTAGTAAGTGTCTGTTTACATTCTAAGTAAAATATAGACAATGGGTAGAAGATTGGTCCACAGACAATGTACCTACTACCGAGTCATTCACCAGGCTTTTTTGATTTGTTTCAATAGAAATAGAAATAGAAATCATTTATTTGCTCATAATGTAGGTATACATATATAAGATGTTATTTTTGTGGAAAGTTGAAGTTTGCAACGTATGTAGATCTGAGAGATGAGTTTGGTCACAGTTATTAGAAAGTTTCCATTGTAGAGCGTTTATTATTGCTTAGGCGACTAAGACGGTGTATGCTTCGAACTAAACAGAAACCAAAACGATGTCTATAGGCATGGGTTCGATATATAAAAACGTAACTTATATCGGATATGTGTTTATTATCATACCATATCGATATCTAAATATATATAACCGTTTTCACAAAAACTTCATCGAGTTATGGTTTATCCAAAGCGCAACAACGAGAACGAACTACGAATAACGAGCGATATGACATCGATGGTTTTTATTCGCTTTGTCTCTGTCTTACCATTCAATTTTTTACTGGCGTAAAAGTGATGAAGCGAATATTACGTAACTTCGCCTAGTGATTGGTTATTTGGTTAATTATACTGCGTGCGTAATATCTATATCTTAACGCGCTAGTAATAAGGTCTAGTTTCTATTTATTTAGTTACAACAAAGATTCCATATATGTCGTTAGTTTTCGTTTCGTTCGTTTCACAGTTACTTGTGCAAATCGTACTACTGATATCGATGTCTGAAAACGGTTTTCGATATCGATATGAAAACTGAATATCGGTTACATATCCGTTTGCGACTAAATACGAAAACGCCCATGTCTATATCTAACAAAAACTGACATCATATTCTATCAACGGAAAAACGAACGTACAGCCTCTAGCAATTGAATATCAATGAAGTTGTTCACAAGCTCGCAGAACATGAAACTAACTTACAACTCGTAATGTAAGTATGGTTTATGAAATACTCAGTTGTTATGCAAATCGGGGCGTGTTGCACACGGTTGCACGTAACCGGATCTAATTGCAACTGTTCGCGTTCCTTAATAATAACAGAGTTTGGAGAGCAGCTAACATTGATTAAATATTATTCTAATATTTGATTCAGTCTAGGTATATAATTTTTATCAACAAAGAATAATATTGTAAAAGCCGTTATGTACTTTGCGTCATGAAAGTATAGGTATGTCTTTATTATGTGAGTCAGGGTAAATAGCCAACCAGTCTCGCGCAAGAGCCGGAAAGGGTAAAGACATGCGTATCGCCATCAGCTCGGCAGCTCGGTCTGCATGCCCAAGTATGTCGTGTCTGCTCCCAGTCTCACCGGATGCAGCTGGTTACAGTATGTTACATGGAGCTACTTTTTATCTGAGCTCTACAACCCGTGACACGGTGCCCCTGGCGAGACTGCTGTCAGATTTCTTGGATTTTACCCGTAACGTCTGTCAAAGATCTACAAATGTCAGCCGGAACCAACCGTTTGACGTGCTTTCCGAGACACGGGTGTTGAACCGGAAATTGTTGCTACGGGCGGGGTTGAAACTTACTCCTTGTTAGTCAGTCCGACACCCAAATCATGTGTCTATTGCCACGTTTTTAATGAGAAAACCGTGATGATTGCAGAATATGGCGGCGGTGCTGGCGGGTACGCGGACCCGTACCTGGTGCAGCGCCAGCAGTACCAGTACTACGAGCAGCTGCGCCTCAGCAACCCCGCCGCCTACATGCAGGTGTACAAGCAGCTCATGGCGGGCCACGCGCCGCCCGTGCCGCTCGACTACCAGCCAGGTCAGCCACACGCGCCCACACACACACCATCACACATGAGTAAGCAGTACCAGTACTACGAGCAGCTGCGCCTCAGCAACCCCGCCGCCTACATGCAGGTGTACAAGCAGCTCATGGCGGGCCACGCGCCGCCCGTGCCGCTCGACTACCAGCCAGGTCAGCCACACGCGCCCACACACACACCATCACAC
Organism: Melanchra persicariae; assembly: GCA_947386135.1. Lineage (NCBI taxonomy): Eukaryota > Metazoa > Arthropoda > Insecta > Lepidoptera > Noctuidae > Melanchra > Melanchra persicariae. The sequence continues at coordinate 535,845 of OX376646.1, forward strand.
ATGAGTAAGCAGTACCAGTACTACGAGCAGCTGCGCCTCAGCAACCCCGCCGCCTACATGCAGGTGTACAAGCAGCTCATGGCGGGCCACGCGCCGCCCGTGCCGCTCGACTACCAGCCAGGTCAGCCACACGCGCCCACACACACACCATCACACATGAGTAAGCAGTACCAGTACTACGAGCAGCTGCGCCTCAGCAACCCCGCCGCCTACATGCAGGTGTACAAGCAGCTCATGGCGGGCCACGCGCCGCCCGTGCCGCTCGACTACCAGCCAGGTCAGCCACACGCGCCCACACACACACCATCACACATGAGTAAGCAGTACCAGTACTACGAGCAGCTGCGCCTCAGCAACCCCGCCGCCTACATGCAGGTGTACAAGCAGCTCATGGCGGGCCACGCGCCGCCCGTGCCGCTCGACTACCAGCCAGGTCAGCCACACGCGCCCACACACACACCATCACACATGAGTAAGCAGTACCAGTACTACGAGCAGCTGCGCCTCAGCAACCCCGCCGCCTACATGCAGGTGTACAAGCAGCTCATGGCGGGCCACGCGCCGCCCGTGCCGCTCGACTACCAGCCAGGTCAGCCACACGCGCCCACACACACACCATCACACATGAGTAAGCAGTACCAGTACTACGAGCAGCTGCGCCTCAGCAACCCCGCCGCCTACATGCAGGTGTACAAGCAGCTCATGGCGGGCCACGCGCCGCCCGTGCCGCTCGACTACCAGCCAGGTCAGCCACACGCGCCCACACACACACCATCACACATGAGTAAGCAGTACCAGTACTACGAGCAGCTGCGCCTCAGCAACCCCGCCGCCTACATGCAGGTGTACAAGCAGCTCATGGCGGGCCACGCGCCGCCCGTGCCGCTCGACTACCAGCCAGGTCAGCCACACGCGCCCACACACACACCATCACACATGAGTAAGCAGTACCAGTACTACGAGCAGCTGCGCCTCAGCAACCCCGCCGCCTACATGCAGGTGTACAAGCAGCTCATGGCGGGCCACGCGCCGCCCGTGCCGCTCGACTACCAGCCAGGTCAGCCACACGCGCCCACACACACACCATCACACATGAGTAAGCAGTACCAGTACTACGAGCAGCTGCGCCTCAGCAACCCCGCCGCCTACATGCAGGTGTACAAGCAGCTCATGGCGGGCCACGCGCCGCCCGTGCCGCTCGACTACCAGCCAGGTCAGCCACACGCGCCCACACACACACCATCACACATGAGTAAGCAGTACCAGTACTACGAGCAGCTGCGCCTCAGCAACCCCGCCGCCTACATGCAGGTGTACAAGCAGCTCATGGCGGGCCACGCGCCGCCCGTGCCGCTCGACTACCAGCCAGGTCAGCCACACGCGCCCACACACACACCATCACACATGAGTAAGCAGTACCAGTACTACGAGCAGCTGCGCCTCAGCAACCCCGCCGCCTACATGCAGGTGTACAAGCAGCTCATGGCGGGCCACGCGCCGCCCGTGCCGCTCGACTACCAGCCAGGTCAGCCACACGCGCCCACACACACACCATCACACATGAGTAAGCAGTACCAGTACTACGAGCAGCTGCGCCTCAGCAACCCCGCCGCCTACATGCAGGTGTACAAGCAGCTCATGGCGGGCCACGCGCCGCCCGTGCCGCTCGACTACCAGCCAGGTCAGCCACACGCGCCCACACACACACCATCACACACGACGACAATAGCCATATTGAACTCACGACAGCAACAGATAAACAGGAAAAAGAAAAAAATAAAAAACAACGTCACTTTAAAAAAAATTTAAGTGAGCGTGTATGGCCAAATCCGATACTATAAGGAATAGGTATAGACAAAAACACTGAAAGGAGTCTCGAGCCCGATTTTGGTGAAAACTTAAACTACAACATTGGATTTTTGAAAAATCGGTATACCTAGCCAGGTATCGAACCGGTGCATTTTGTTTCAATAAAATACTTAATTACTTTCAAAAAAATTAATATCAACTGATAATTTTTACAAAATGACAAATCAATGACGCAGTTTTAATTTTTATCAACATCGACAACTTCGGACCCGAGAATCTACAACACCATCATTGGATTTTTAAAAAACATGAATTAGTTTATGTAGGTGTAACTTTAGTCAGAAATTTTAAAACTAATTTGTTAAAAATGAGCTCTTTCCTTTAGTTTGCTATGTGTTATTACTTCCCATAATTTGATCCTTATTAGCGAGACTTTCGGATGGTGTTATATATAATACAGCTTTTTTTTAATCAACCGGTTCGATTCCTGGGCAGGAAAATCTATTTTTCGAAAATCCACAATGCAGTTTTACTTTTCATTGAAATCGGGTTCGAGACTCCTTTCAGTGTCTTTTTGCTAATCCTCATAGTTTTGGATTTGGCCATCCACGCATGCTTCAAAAATTCACTCTGTATTCTACTACACGACAAGAATAGCCACATACTACACGCCAGCAATAGCCATATTATACTAAAAGACAACAGCAGCCATATTATACTACACGACAACAACAGCCACATACTACACGCCAGCGACATCCATATTATACTACACGATAGCAATAGCTACGTACTACACGCCAACAACAGCCATATTATACTACACGACAACAACAGCCACATACTACACGCCAGCAACATCCATATTTTACTACATGACAACAACAACCACATACTACACGCCAACTACAACCGTACTATTACTACACGAGAACAACAGCCACATTCACGCCAACAATTCCTGATTCGATTCGGTTTACCACACTCTCTTTAAGGCGTCGTTCACACACACGGGATGCGTCGCAGTTGAATGACTGCTAAATTCCATAGACTTGAAACTAATAAGTAATTTCATTTCAGATTTCGGCAGCCTGCCATACGAGGGCCGGCGCGAAGAGCGGGGTAGCGTGCACTCCGGCCGCTCCAGCACCACCGGCCTCAAGGGAAATGATACGTAAGTCCAGCGACATACAGCTCAGAACATCTTGACGCAAGTAGGGAACACGTACGATTTTTACACATTTATATACCGCGTGCAAGCAGAGGCAAAGATCAGAACAGGAAGAAAATCTTATGAACGAAGACGGGCGGCGTGAAGTTTGACAACAATTCAGTTCAATAGAATTGAATTGTTGTCAAACTTCACGCCAAGTAATTTGATTAATTCGTTGTTGTTATTTCGTTAAACCGATCACAACTGAAGAGCTATTGATGAATTCTTCAGAAACCGGTGTTTTCCCCTGCTTACACGTCTTTGGCACTAAGTCTGTGACTTGAACATACACAAGACTGGCATTTTTGCTTCCGCTGGAAATAAAGCGCCGCGATTGTACGGGATACAGAAACACGTGAACGTCAGAATCGCCGGTCAACAGTCATATTTAGCTTTGAAATTGTGCCTAAAAATTACTTATCAATTGCTTATATTTGGTTACCATAATCAGAGAATTGCTTATTTCATCTGTTAAAAGAATTAAAACATTTAAGATTGACCGACCATTCTGATATCAGAACGGCTGGTCAATCACTGTAGAGTAGTAACTATAAGGAATTACTGAAATTTTCATAAGCCAAAGATTGCTTATTAATTGCTTATTTTACAATTTATAAGCCTAGACCCTTTTATCCTTTCTTTTAGCTAGCCAAGAATTTAAAAGCCCCTGCGCCTGTTAAATTTATGAAAGCAAAGTGACGTCTGTCGAAAATTGCATTTATATTTCAAAAGGGATTATTATTTATTACTCGTTTCTTTATTTTCTGTAATAAAGACTTTTTGGTGCTTTGTTTCTACACTTGCGTGCAAAAAAATTGACCCACCCCGCACGCTTTCGTTCATAACACGATGAATAAAAATCTAAAATTAATTAACAAATACTTTTCACACTGTTTGTTAAATGTCAGTCTAAGATTACAATCATAGTTTGTTCATAGCATTCCGACGTAAATTGAAGCAAACAATAATGTCCTCGCCTAAAAACTTTATCACCCCTCCTTCACCCCTTATCTATGTATGTACAGTCAGGCCGCAAAAGTCCATAGGAACGCTAAAGATTATTTTGCTACGAACCGAGCGAGCGCGATACTTCCGTGCGTATGTGTGCCCGTGTATGAGTATCCACATTCAACAGATAACACACACTAAGGAACTGTCGTCACACTGAGCTTAAAAACATCATTATTATTTTTCTGTGCCATTGAATACGCATCACACAGTCACAGAGGCGACTTGTTCTTACCATTGTATTGATAAAATTCGCGCAAATATGTCATGTGCTGGTAGCCGTATGAACTAAGTGTTGGATTCGCAAATAACGTAGCCCGAGTTCAAATCATGGTCGGTCCATTGCGGTTATTTCTTACTTTGAAAATTCCCAATCTATATTAATATTGTTGTTTTTTATATTTCTATGAAAAATACTATTGCATTTTTTGCACTAAATTGTTGCAAATTACGAATATGATCTATTAACTACAAGAAGAATCACATTCGTTGTTTACATCTTATCGATGTTGTAAGGTGGAAATAAAAAGACGTGTTTAATAAAAATGTTTATTCTTTTTATTTACAAATTAAACATTTATGAGAATTGTGACGTCGAATTGTTACCTAGACAAAAAAGTTATCTTGTAACCGTTATCTATGTTACGTGTAAGATTGTTTGTTATGAGTATACCCACTTAGACCATTCATAATATGAATAACGTAACAATGAAAGGATATTAAAATTTTAATAAAATAAAATATAATTGTTTATATCCAGTTATTTATTGAAAAGTCATATATGATTTAGACTTTGTAAACATTTTATTTTTATGTAACGTCACAATGAATGTTTTGAGGTCATAGCTTAATTGTTCATTTTCTTGACGAAAAGAAGATTGAAACTAAACCTCAATATCTGTTAAAAGAACTTTAGTTCTCACAAGATAATCGTCAATTAGATGAGAAAAATAAATTGAACTATTATGTTAGAACAGTGCGGGTAGAAGAATAAAAAACAAAATAGAATCATGATTATTGTCAACAAAATTGATAGCGAGTTCACTGCATTCTTAAGATAAGGCGATGGCACAAGTTAAAAGATATAGCTATTTTAAACGAAAGTAAACACAATATAATACAGTGTTTGTTAACGAATAATCACGGATATGTTAAAATAAAATGGCCTACTGATTTTACTAAAACTTAATATTTTGTATAACCCCCATTATTTTCGATACAGTCAAGTAGACGTTTGCGCATGGACCCAACAATATTACTGCATACTTCGCTCCCTCTAAAACTTTCCCACACCTCCATGCATTGGGTTTTTAATTGTTCCGTAGACCTCTCATTCCGCGAGTCCCACCTTTGCACCATCAAACCCCATAGATTTTCTATGGGGTTGAAGTCGGGTGATCGCGCTGGCCATGGAATAACAATTACTTCCGGGTGATTGTGAAACCACTCACGCACAGTACTCGCTCGGTGAATAGGACAATTGTCCTGGACAAACGGAAATTCTGCTAACTCATCAGCTGGGTAAATGTTGCGCACAGTAGGTAGCATAATTGAGTCTAACACTTCCACATAAGTTGAACTGTTCGCGCGTGGAGGAATGAAAGCCAGTTCTCCTGGTCCTGCTGCACTCATCCATCCCCACATATTAATTGTGATTCGACCTGATTCGGTGTTAGGAATGACGTTGTTATCACACCAGCGAGTGTTATTCTTGCGCCATAAGTGAAGCCTGCCCTTTTGACTGGATTTAAATGTTTTTTCATCTGAAAATACCGCAGTATTCCAGTCAAAATCTAAATAATTACGTGCGAAACGTAATCGTTCTTGTTTGTGCCTCTCTGTCAAGTACGGCTTTTTAGCTGGTTTTCTGTGATGCACGCCTTCAGCGTGAAGTGCACGGCGAACAGTATCCATCGAGGTGTCATATAATTCCGCAAAATGTCTCGTTGGTGCGAAACCATTCGTTTCGTATATGTCCACCATATGTCGGCGCTGTGCCTCGCTAATAAGCTTCGGTCTCCCACTTCTCTTTCGACTAGCAAGGCTACCTTCTTCCTCATATCTTTTTATCCAAAGACTTACAGTATTTTTCTAAAACAAAAAAATATATATATATTAGGCAGCTATACCTTCTTGACTTCATTTTCATTATATAAAATGTTAATAATCATTATTGAATATAATTTTAAAATAAAACTGCATTTATAAATCCAATAACCAACCCAATAAACCCAAGGATTTATGTTCTCTTCTAAACCTCATAAAGATACGATGGATGGATTCATAAATGGCATACATTTTAATTAGAAGATTAATTTATAATAAAGTTACAATTCATTAATAGCTATTATACTCACATTCAGTCCGGTTTCTTCAGATATTTGTGTTTTATTAAGACCACTTTTATGCAGCCCAATGATAGTCGCCCTCACTTCAATACTAATATTAGCCTGCATTTTGCGAATATTACAATATTGTTAACCACACGTCACTAACCAACAACTACAACCAAACGACAGTTCATTTCGGTCAAGTTAAAACTCATGTCTACCTCGCAGAAATCTAATTCTTTATTTAGTTTTTTTGTGATCTACCTTTTAACTCTAAGAAATGTGTGAACAAGTTAAAGAATAATTTAATATAATAATATGTAATGCTAATCCATAACTTCCAATCGGGTAAGAACTTACAAAAAGTCAACAATTGCGTGGGATTTGAACTTGCGGCACACTGATTTGCGCTTCAATCTGTGTGCTCTATACCACTGGGCCATCTTGACTTATGCTAAGTTGATGAAATTGAGGATTACAATCAATTGTTGGCGATAACTTTAAAATTGAAGGTCGTAAGTCAAACTAAACGTCAAACTAATACGTTGTGAGAATTCTTATCGACTTTTGCTGGTGACCGTACCTATGTACAGTCTGTTGTCAACATTATCTGACCCACCCTAAAAACAAACGAATTTGGACCCTCTTCCTGAAACAATAAGGTTTATTCAATTTATGTGAGCTTATCAGACAAGTGCTCGCCAACATTGTCGGAGCCACTGGCATTGTATGTCATTTTGTTAAGCTATTTTAATCATTATCTCGTCGACATTAAGTTGAAAAGCTTTTAAGTCACACTACATAATTACAACGCAATCTTTAATTTCGCGTAGTCTCAACAAGTTCTTGTGGCTTAGCGGTTTGATGCTGGAATTGGCGACGAACAACCTGTGGCGAACCCACAGTTCACATATCAGTTTTGTCTTCATTTTTATAATATTGCTTGCATTATTAAAGAACGACCAATATGATTTACGCCTAATAACTTATCTTGTAAACAGGTGGGTAAATTAGAACAACTTAAGTTCACAGAATTTATGTTTACCAAGAATGGTTGGATACGAAGTAAAACATATAATTTGCTTCGTGAGGTAGATAATAATAGGTCTTTACCTATGAAATTGCCGTTTTGTATGAAAAAACTTAAACGAATTTTTTTCATGTATTTTTTTATTTGTATTAATCGAAGTAATCACCCATGCAATCAATGCATCTTTGCCAACGCAGTGGCAGTTTATTGATGCCCTTCTTAAAGAAATCAGCTGGACGGGAGGCAATAAATTCTTCAAAGGCATTTTGTACTGCCTCTCGGGTATTGAATTTTTTTCCCGCCAAGAAGTTATCCAAATTCTGGAAAAAGTAGTAGTCTGTAGGCGCAAGGTCTGGTGAGTAGGGCGGATGACTGAGAGCTTCCAACCCCAGTTCTTGCAACTTGGAGACCGTCTGCTGTGCAGTATGAGGTCGCGCGTTGTCATGCAGGAGCAGTGGAGACGAGCGTTTGACCAATGCTGGTTGGAGCTGTGCCAGCTTCTCCATCATTGTGTTCAGTTCTTCACAGTACACATCTGCAGTAATGCTCACCCCGTTTGGTAAGAAGCTGTGATGAATCACACCGGCGCTAGACCACTAAACAGTGACCATCACTTTTCTAGGGGTAAGTTTTCGTTTTCCAACTAACTTGCTGAGCGCTTGCGGTTATCAAACAGAATCCATTTTTCATGGCAGGTAACTATGCGGTTCAAAATTACTTCATTTGTGTGTCTGTTGAGCAGTGCAAGGCACGTCTCGACGCGTACTTCGCACTGGCGATCATTGTGTTCGTGGGGCACCCATTTGTCAAGCTTTTTTACCTTGCCAATTTGACGCAAATTGACCAATATTGTTTTGACGCTAACGTCGAAAGCTGCTGCTAATTCAGCCGTAGATTGTGTATCATCAGCTTCCACAATCGCCTTTAATTCGTCATTGTCGACCAAAGTCTTCGGACGACCGCGAGGTTCATTTTTCATAACACGATAAATAAAAATCTAAAATTAATTAACAAATACTTTTCACACTGTTTGTTAAATGTCAGTCTAAGATTACAATAGACTAGTTTTTACTGTAACAGATTTTGGTTTATTGATTTTACAGACTGAAAATCAAAAACGCTTAGAATAGCTCAATTTTTTAATGAATAATTTTGAAAGTAAAAGTAAAGAAAACATCAAATTTCTAAGGAAAACTTTGTTCAGTAGCTTGTGTTCCCCCACGTGCTCTTATTGCTGCTTCCATCCTGTTTTTCATTGACCTTATTAATTATTGTGGTTTATTCCGGTTACACGAATGGGCAAAAATGTATGTTCAATATGGCTTGAAACAATGGCCCGGTGGCGGTCGAATTCGGGACTATACTTGATGGATTTGCTCCTGAACGAATCCGCTGAATATTTCCATTGTCTCCATAAAGTCTTAGCCATAGTCTAACCGTATTTCTGTAAAAACATTTTTGGAACCGTGTATGTAACTTGTAAGGAGTGAATGTAATAACAAAATAGCCAACTACGCGTTCATTAATCACAATCAATAAAATAAAATAGTTAAAAAAAAAACACTTACTGCTATTTTAAGTCGACGACCAATCTCTCTAATTCCAACATTCTGCTCATGTAAAAATATGATTTTATGTTTGGTATAATCATTAAGTTGCGACATGATGCTTCTTTACACCAAATTGCTTAAAAATACTTAACCAGTGATGTAAAACGATTTACAAATGTGTGTGCGCAGTCACTGCTATTAGGCATAGTGTAACTTTTGTCACTTAGATGTGTATTATCTACCTCACGAAGCAAATTATGTTTTACTTCGTATCTAACCATTCTTGGTAAACATAAATTCTGTGAACTTAAGTTGTTTTAATTTACCCACCTGTTTACAAGATAAGTTATTAGGCGTAAATCATATTGGTCGTTCTTTAATAATGCAAGCATTATTATAAAAATGAAGACAAAACTGATATGTGAACTGTGTTTCGAACCCACAGTTGTTCGTCGCCAATTCCAGCATCAAACCGCTAAGCCACAAGAACTTGTTGAGACTACGCGAAATTAAAGATTGCGTTGTAATTATGTAGTGTGACTTAAAAGCTTTTCAACTTAATGTCGACGAGATAATGATTAAAATAGCTTAACAAAATGACATACAATGCCAGTGGCTCCGACAATGTTGGCGAGCACTTGTCTGATAAGCTCACATAAATTGAATAAACCTTATTGTTTCAGGAAGAGGGTCCAAATTCGTTTGTTTTTAGGGTGGGTCAGATAATGTTGACAACAGACTGTACATAGGTACATACATAGTTAAGGGGTGAAGGAGGGGTGATAAAGTTTTTAGGCGAGGACATTATTGTTTGCTTCAATTTACGTCGGAATGCTATGAACAAACTATGATTGTAATCTTAAACTGACATTTAACAAACAGTGTGACAAGTATTTGTTAATTAATTTTAGATTTTTATTTATCGTGTTATGAACGAAAGCGTGCGGGGTGGGTCGATTTTTTTGCACGCAAGTGTAGAAACAAAGCACCAAAAAGTCTTTATTACAGAAAATAAAGAAACGAGTAATAAATAATAATCCCTTTTGAAATATAAATGCAATTTTCGACAGACGTCACTTTGCTTTCATAAATTTAACAGGCGCAGGGGCTTTTAAATTCTTGGCTAGCTAAAAGAAAGGATAAAAGGGTCTAGGCTTATAAATTGTAAAATAAGCAATTAATAAGCAATCTTTGGCTTATGAAAATTTCAGTAATTCCTTATAGTTACTACTCTACAGTGATTGACCAGCCGTTCTGATATCAGAATGGTCGGTCAATCTTAAATGTTTTAATTCTTTTAACAGATGAAATAAGCAATTCTCTGATTATGGTAACCAAATATAAGCAATTGATAAGTAATTTTTAGGCACAATTTCAAAGCTAAATATGACTGTTGACCGGCGATTCTGACGTTCACCAGAAACACGCGGCTTTATTGTTGTTTTTGACAAATGTGCTATAGTTTGGAAATAAGGAGTGGTTCACATTCATATTAACCCACATTCCATCACATTATTAATAGCAGGGTTTTTTGATCATGCTTCACTGCATTTTGCATCAAGATGAGAAATACCCAATAAATACCTACAACATAAATTGTATTTTACATGTACCTAATTATTTACTTATGATAAAAAGGAAAATGCAACTGATAAACCTGTTCACTTGAATTGATCATCGCCGTGCCCGGGATGTGGAGGGACCGTGGTCCATCATAACGTGGTTCGACACGTCCGTAACACGGTCCGGACACGAATTTGTGTGAACTAGTTTTTATTATTAAATGTGCACAACGATATTTTTTTAAAGCTCCGGACGAGCCACAGCCTTTAATCAGTATTACATTTTCCTTCTTATAATATAACGGACGAAGCCATCGGAAACATCTCTCACTCATTACTAACACTAGCTTCTCGTAAACATGGCGCGCTTAGTGACACAAAGCGCAGCGAATCATATCTCACTTAGTTCTCAGCCCATTGCACGGCTGCTGATCGGAACTGATGAGTACATGAAGGATTACTGAAGTGTACGGTTCTGTGCGGCGGCCTTGTTTCCGCTTCACCGTGAATTAACTTCATTAGAAATCGATTGAACCGATCTATTGTCGACTCCTACGCACAACTTCTGCGACAGATCTGTGCTACAGTGTGTTTGTAGGCATGGAACCCAGCTACTATATTTAATTAATGGATCTGAAGGCAAAACTACCTTTTGAATTCAGCAGTAAATTCTTGGTAGATTTAAGATGAGTAGTTCGTGACCACATTTTGGTGAGCTGTGTTGCAAGAGCAAAGTCAGCGTGTTCGTAGTGTTGTTGAGAGTTGTGGTCGGTGGCTCGTGGTCGGTGACGCGTGTGACGCGTGTGACGCGTGTGACGTGACGTGACGTGACGTAGGTACTTCGGGTACCGCGCGGACGCCGCCGCGTCGCTGCGAGACGCGCCGTCGCTGCGCACGGACCTCTCCGACAGGTACACCAAGCACTTACATACCTAGCATGGGGAACGTGCAGGAACAGTGGGTGGCAGCACAGAAACGTCAATGTCAACTATATTTTACTTATAAGATTGGAATATAGAAAGCTAGATGACACAGTCTACATGGTCCACGTCTCTCTAAACGGCGCGTGCAGGAACTATAGGTAGCACAAAAGCGTCAATGTCAAGTATACTAAACATTAAAGTTTCGGATTTGCAACACTAGATGGCATAGTCAACGCCGTGCACGTTCCCTATCTCACACGCAGCGTATGAGTCTCCTTTTTACAATTTTTTCAATACGCTGCAGAATTACAGTACGAGTTTCGCACAGAAATCTGTGCAGGTCTTCGGTTCAATTTAAAACCGTTAATATAGTATTTTACTTCGATCGGTGACATGCAGCTATACAGGGGGATTTTTTAAAGTGTGCGTGGATGTTCAAATCCGAAACTATGAGGTATATCGAAAAACACTGAAAGGAGTCTCGAGCTCGATTTTGATGAAAATCGGTATTCCTAGCCAGGAATCGATCCGGTTGATATTGAAAAAAAAACCTGTAGTAGAACACCACCCGAAAATGTCGCTAATAAGGATCAAAGTATAGAAAGTAAGAACACATGGCAAACTAAATTAAAGCGCTCATATAGTCATATCAAACAAATTACTTTTTATATTTCTCACCGAACCTATATCTACCCAAACCATAACTGATATATTTTTTAAATCCAGTGATGCAGTTGTAGATTCTTGGTCCCGATGTTGATGAAAACTAAAACTGCATCATAGATTTAAAAAAAATATATCACTTTCTTTTTTTTAAATATTAATGTAATTTGGTCAAATTTAATTGTTTCCTTTTTAACATGTGTTATTACTTCGCAGAATTTGATCCTTATGGGCCACACTTTCGGATGATGTAATAATACGGGATGTGTTTTATTTTTCAAAATCAACAGGTTCGATTTCTGGCTAGGAATACCAATTTATCAAAAATCCAATGACGCAGTTTTAGTTTTCATCAAAATCGAGCTCGAGACTACTATCAGTGTTTTTTGATATTCCTCATAGTTTCGGATTTGGCCATCCACATACACTTTAAAAATTCACCCTGTATTATACCTTGCAAGCTAGGCGACACGATATGTACGTACATATCTTACCGGTGAAATGTTATGCGGCATAACATTTCACCGGTATAATTTAAGTTCGTAAAGTATCGCGCCGCATTAGTCGCAGGTAAGTGTCGGTCTCTACGAGGATAATGCACTTTCAATGAAATTATAACACAGTGCGCCTTGTAACCGTGTGACATATCTGGCTCGCAGCCTAAAACATATGCGCCATTGTATTTTTGATAAATTGGTATTCCTAGCCAGAAATCGAACCTGTTGATTTTGAAAAATAAAACACACCCCGTATTATTACATCGTCCAAAAGCTCTCCTCCACATTTATATCATTGAACCAATATTACTCATGTTACTATTTTATTCATTACTAGCTTTTTCCCGTGACTTACAAACTCTTCAGCTTTATTATAGGAATAGATTTTCTCACCATCTGCACATTTCATCCGTTCTGTGACATTGTTCAAACGCTTTTGCATATTCAGTTAACATTTTAATATTATTTTGCTTTGCACAGTCGTCGCTATTATAGAGATACTCATTGTTATAGTAGAAGTAGATGATTATTTTAGTATTGGATAGAGTTTTTATAATGTCCGGGCTACATTGTCGAGTGTTGTTGGACGCTCGGCAGTGCAGCCCTGCGTGACAGCGCGTTGTGGCGCCGTGTGTGGCAGGGACCTCAACACGGACATGTCGCTCAACCTGCACCTGGAGGAGTCCACGGTGCGCTCCGAGAGGATGACGCCCTTCCGCTACTCCACGGCGCACATTAAGGTAACTCCCTCTCTTACTTACTCTTGACTGACGCTTACTGCCAGATTACATTTGTTTGGTAACTTCCTTTATAAAACAGAAAATTAAAAGTAGTTTATGAGACTGCTTCATAACAAAGGTAGTTAAAATATGAATGAGGTTTATATTAGTGTCACATGAATGTTTTAATACCTAATTATGTACAGTTTATTATCTACATCAATCGTTCAGCGGCTGTTAATGATGATGTGTGATACAAAAAAAAATGCACCTTGTTATGTTAGTTCTTCACTACCCTACCTCTTGACTGATAGAGAATGCCTAAAGCAATTCCGCCATTGTACTTTTGTGCTTGAAGTTTTAAATAAATATTTAACGAAAAGACACTAACTAGTGTTTCTTTATATAAATTTTAAAAAAACATATACGAGGTCTTCTATTTGCGGCTGTTCATCACAGTATCGTGCAGTAGTAGTAGTAAACATTAAAAAAATATTCAAAAAAAAAAAAAAAAGCCGCAAGGTAAAATGTATCGGGACAATCTATGAATATTCCAACCTCAAAGTATACCTACAATAACAGAAAATAAATGATTTCTTTCTTTCTTTCATTGTCCTTTGTCTATAATATTTTTAATAATAATAATATAATCAAGAGCCCATTCATAAATAAAAAAAAAATAATATTTTTTTTTTACTTACCCAAAAAGTTTGTACAAAAAAGACTTAAGTTTAGTAAGCTAGTGTTATAATTATAAATACAATACAGTATAGTAAGTGCCTCTGCAACCGAACTAGGTAAAAACCTGTATCTCGGTATACAGCGCCAAACCTCACGGAATAATATTTGCATACAAAAATTATGCTAACGAGTAATCATTATTGGAATTGTACAAGAAAAACAAAACTTAAAATATAAGTATTATCCCTTTGTAGATACCCGAACAATAAATTATGAACCGTTTTTCATTATTAGAGAACGTAAAGGATCACGATAGAAGTCGATTCAGGACAGCTTTATGTCTTCGCTTCTGTTTTTGATATTAATAAATAATCAGTAAATGTATGTGGGTCAGTGACTGTTTTTGCACATTTAGCTGGCGCCTACCATAGGTACTCATATTACTTAAACTTATTATCTATTAAGAAACAAGGCACAACTTCCCACCACGGCCTTCAGGATGAAGTTGTAGCTCTCCCGCATTCTTCCGAGCAAAGAGATAGATTTCTGTCTGATGATAGCGTGGAAGCCAAGTTTTGGAAGTACACTGACGTTCGATATTGGTGATGGCAGGGCAGCGTGTCGTCGCGTGACGTGGTGGTGGTGCGCGCGGCCTACCCGGTGGACGGCGTGCCCGCCACCGTGCACGTGCTGTCGCTGGCGTCCGCGCTCAAGCACCTTCCGCACGCCGCCGAACTGGCCGCCTTCCCCGGCCCGCTCGTCAAAGGTAACACTGTACGCATCACGTGCCCGGTGGACGGCGTGCCCGCCACCGTGCACGTGCTGTCGCTGGCGTCCGCGCTCAAGCACCTTCCGCACGCCGCCGAACTGGCCGCCTTCCCCGGCCCGCTCGTCAAAGGTAACACTGTACGCATCACGTGCCCGGTGGACGGCGTGCCCGCCACCGTGCACGTGCTGTCGCTGGCGTCCGCGCTCAAGCACCTTCCGCACGCCGCCGAACTGGCCGCCTTCCCCGGCCCGCTCGTCAAAGGTAACACTGTACGCATCACGTGCCCGGTGGACGGCGTGCCCGCCACCGTGCACGTGCTGTCGCTGGCGTCCGCGCTCAAGCACCTTCCGCACGCCGCCGAACTGGCCGCCTTCCCCGGCCCGCTCGTCAAAGGTAACACTGTACGCATCACGTGCCCGGTGGACGGCGTGCCCGCCACCGTGCACGTGCTGTCGCTGGCGTCCGCGCTCAAGCACCTTCCGCACGCCGCCGAACTGGCCGCCTTCCCCGGCCCGCTCGTCAAAGGTAACACTGTACGCATCACGTGCCCGGTGGACGGCGTGCCCGCCACCGTGCACGTGCTGTCGCTGGCGTCCGCGCTCAAGCACCTTCCGCACGCCGCCGAACTGGCCGCCTTCCCCGGCCCGCTCGTCAAAGGTAACACTGTACGCATCACGTGCCCGGTGGACGGCGTGCCCGCCACCGTGCACGTGCTGTCGCTGGCGTCCGCGCTCAAGCACCTTCCGCACGCCGCCGAACTGGCCGCCTTCCCCGGCCCGCTCGTCAAAGGTAACACTGTACGCATCACGTGCCCGGTGGACGGCGTGCCCGCCACCGTGCACGTGCTGTCGCTGGCGTCCGCGCTCAAGCACCTTCCGCACGCCGCCGAACTGGCCGCCTTCCCCGGCCCGCTCGTCAAAGGTAACACTGTACGCATCACGTGCCCGGTGGACGGCGTGCCCGCCACCGTGCACGTGCTGTCGCTGGCGTCCGCGCTCAAGCACCTTCCGCACGCCGCCGAACTGGCCGCCTTCCCCGGCCCGCTCGTCAAAGGTAACACTGTACGCATCACGTGCCCGGTGGACGGCGTGCCCGCCACCGTGCACGTGCTGTCGCTGGCGTCCGCGCTCAAGCACCTTCCGCACGCCGCCGAACTGGCCGCCTTCCCCGGCCCGCTCGTCAAAGGTAACACTGTACGCATCACGTGCCCGGTGGACGGCGTGCCCGCCACCGTGCACGTGCTGTCGCTGGCGTCCGCGCTCAAGCACCTTCCGCACGCCGCCGAACTGGCCGCCTTCCCCGGCCCGCTCGTCAAAGGTAACACTGTACGCATCACGTGCCCGGTGGACGGCGTGCCCGCCACCGTGCACGTGCTGTCGCTGGCGTCCGCGCTCAAGCACCTTCCGCACGCCGCCGAACTGGCCGCCTTCCCCGGCCCGCTCGTCAAAGATAACACTGTACGCATCACACGCACACTTATTACAATTGTATTGTATTGTAGTATTGTGAGTAGCCTGAAATATAGTAGGAGGAGTAGCATTAAAATAAGTAAGTAATAACCAGTGATCGAAAAAAGGAGAGCTAATTAAGCTAAACTTCAAAGAACAGAGACAAAAAGAGACTTCCTTACAACAATTTTTTTTTGGGGAAAAAGAGTCCAGGACACTTTTTCCTCAAAAAAATTTTCCAATTTGACTGGGCTCGTATTTTTGCAGGAGTGACGCACAAGAAGAGCGTGATTGAGTACTGCGGCGTGCGCATGCGCGGCGCGGAGCGCGAGGGTGCGCGTGACGTCACCGGCTACGTGCTGCTGTGGGAGCTGCTGGCACTCATGCTGCGCCAGAACGGGGTAACCACTTATATAAATTTTAAATAATGGAATAAAGTTTATTTTATAATTACTACGACTAGCTATTAATACGGATGTTTAGAAACTAAATTGCAGATCTAGGAGACTTGTACCAAACTTACTTACTGTATAGAGTCTATACAGTAAGTAAGTTTGGTCAGTTGAGTAGTCTATACTATAGACTACTCAACTGACATACTAAAGCTTCTGTCAATGTTTAATAGTTAGTCCATGAATAGGAGAGTGTACGCTAGTAGTGGATGTTGTAACGGAGCCCTGAGCACGTGTGCAGGTGGTGGTGGGCTCGGACATCGCGGAGCTGCTGATGAAGAACACGCGCGACTACGAGCACAAGCCGCCCGCAGCCAACACGCATAACGGTGACTCAGTCCTTCTTAAATACGCTTCATTTACTCATACTATATGATATTATTTCAAGACTATTCAACGATGGAAACGGCGTCCCCCAATTATCACTGTCAAGTTACCCCGCAAATGATTATGTTTGAGGCTCTCGAGTAGATAGATATACCTATTCTATTTACAAATCTGTTTCCAAAGACGGCACTTGCACAATTTTACACTATTATATATAATTTTACACATAAGCACTTGAAGAACTGAATGTGAAAAATGTGTGGTTACAGAAAGCCGACGCGGCTCGTCGCTGTCGGGCTCGGGGAGGGAGGGGCGCGAGGGGCGCGAGGGGAGGGAGGCGCGGGAGGCGCGGGAGGGGAGGGACGAGGCGCGCAGCTCGTCGCCCGACCAGCCCGAGCTGTCCATGTCCGAGAACCTCCGTAAGTTCATCTTCCGGTTACTGTGCAGGAGCCGCTATTCTTCTTTGTTTTTACTATTCATCTACTGTACGCGTCTTATAAGTTGTTGGCGCACTGTTGTTTTACTAAGAGGTTTACTACTGCGCTCTAACTTGTTGTTGTAGCCTACTTCAGAAAGGGAAGTTTACACAACGTTAACTGTAACCGGATGGTATAAGAGTAAAGTACGTGCAAAAACGTGGATATCTCACCGGGTTATTGCAAACTCGGTAAAATTGTAATATACATAGAGGGGGTGGGGGGGGTATAGGTTAGTCCCCCACCTTTTCCCGCCGCCGAAGGTGCATGGTTTGGCGAAGGAGTTGCATAATGAAATTTAGTACAGCATTATAATACTCGTTTGGATGATATTATGGTTACTATGACACTGCTTGTTTTTGTTGGCAATAAACTAACTGTTTCAGAAACTTTTATAGAGGATTTATAGCATGGAAGTAGATAAAAATTTATTACAATCTTTGGGAGTTTGCAATTATCTGGAGTCAGAGACACACTAATAAAAACTCTTCGGTTCTATTTCACAAAGTACAAAAATAAGATATAAAATGTAATACCTACAAGCCTTAAGTGCTAGGTTTTTACAACATCCGTGGATATCACGCTACGTTAACAAATATGTTCGTTCACAGAAACAGGCAGCTATGAGTTAACCGAATTGTTTCGTTTTGCTGCAGAGCAAGAGTCGTCTTCGAGCCCGGAGCAGTGTCGGCTGGACGAGCGAGCCGCGCTGGGCCGGCTGCGCGAGCTGCTCATCTACGGCAACAGGCCCGACGCGCTCGGTACCCAGCTTCCTAACCTCGATCACTTTATTTATTCAATAACGATTTACATTGAGTCCGAATGTTTTGTGTAGAATACTCTTTATGCAAGATCGGTTGTTTGTTGTTGTTTTATAGCTTATATTTTTATAGAATTTCGTTTCACATAAAAAAAAATCTCATATTATCATTTCATAGAAAAATCTGTTCGCAGAATACTTACCTTTTCTGTGACCCAAACACGGACGTGTAACGAAAATAGATAAATTTTGAAAATAGAGCTACTTTTTTGGGGTCAATTAGAAAAATTAAAAAAGAAAAGACTACTAAGGGTTTACTGTACCGTGTGAGTTGTGTCACAACTCGCACGGTACAGTAAACCCTTTTTATGAAGTCATTCAAGAAATTAAATGAAACAGACCACTTATCTTTGAAACTACTAACTGAGTCTCAGTTCTTTGCCTATAGATTACAGGAAAACTTAAAGAAGTGTATGGTTTGAAAGAAACATACAGGGTGTCAGGGACATCGTAACGCAAACTTCGCGAAAAGGCTACACCTAATGCCATTAACTAAATTGTGAATGTCATTAATCTCGCTAATGATCGGTTACAGAAATTGACATTTTTGAGCGCGCAATGTATTGAGAACAACGCGATCTGAACGCGCGAGAGCGTTGTACGGGGTTAACGTAGTACCTACGTCACTGTCTACATCTACACGTCTTGCAAACACACAGACACAGGTCTGTGTCGCCGCCGCGCTGCACTTTAATGTAATGGTACCTACGTGTATCGCGTATCGCTGACTACAATAATATCACAGAAAATCATTTTAATCACTCAGAAATACCTACCGACTGATGGTTGGAACATGTTTGTGCAAAAGTTAAGAGATAAAAAAGAGCCATAAGCTCAGTCTCTTATAATCACATTCCGATAAGATTATAAGTAGTTTGAGATACGGTAACGTAGGTAGGTCTAATGTACTACTTAACCCACTTTGAATGTAGGTACTTACCTACGAATATCGCCGACAGCAATAATATTAATATCACATAAACTCATTTTAATCACTCAGAAATACCTAACCTACTGATGGTAGGAACTTGTTTATGCAGAAGTTAAGAGAAATGGAGGAGCCTTAAGCTTAGTTTCTTTAAATCACGATTCCGATAAGGATTGATAAAAAAAAGGTTTTAAGTACCTACTTATGTACATTGAGTTGAGATACGGTAACATTGATGTAGGTATAAACTAATGAACTAGCTAACTCACCCCTAAACAGATAGGATTCGAAATGGCCGCCGCGGCCGCCTGCTTGCTCGTGCTTCGCCAAACATAACACATTAGCATATTACCGTATTCTTGGGCACTGTAGTAATCGTTAAATCCAGATAATATTTTTATATCACTCTAATTTAAGAACTGTATTTACTATACCTATGTTACACAAATAAAAATGATTATTATGATTATTATTATGATAACAGCAAAAAATAAAACTCACAAAAACAAACAAACAAACACAAACACAGAGAATTACTTTTGGTAGGTAGGTATCAAACGAAAACTTATTTTGTCTCACGTCACGTCCCGAATTCCCGAATTCTGCAAAAATAACACACTCGTTCGCTATCAAGGTCTTCAAGAAACTGATCCATTAAAATCGGCTAAATGTAAAAGAAATGTTTATTTAAACATTCCTTTGACTTCGCCGACTTTCGGCGGCATTCTGTTCAAAGGACGCCGCGCTACGAACTGCCGCCAAACAAAAAAGATCTTAGTGACACAAAACTTAGTAACCGATTTCCGACCTTAAGTTGTTTAGTTAATGTCGGAAATCGGTTACCCCGCTTTGTGCAGAGACGTATTTTTTTCTTATGACGGCATTAATATCTAGACGGTATGTTAGACGCTACACACACATGCACACGGGTTAGTGTGTTACTACTAGGCAGGATGCGTTGACCTTTTTACCAAACAGCTGAACAGATGCCTAACTAGTTTTATTTACATTGCTCTTTTTAGTGAAAGTAGTGAATTAATAATTTTTTAAATTAAAATCACATTGGGTTAGGTAAGAAAAACGATTATAAACAGTCTAAAGTTAAAAAAATTGCTGAAAAAAAAATTAAAAATGAGGAAAAAGCCGAAGAAAAATTCCAACGCGGGGGGTTCCAGAATTATGTCCTGAACTCATAGTATCCGTTTGTGCGTCGATGTATAACACGCTGTATATACAAAAATGAGATTCGTCCGGAACCCTTTGCATGCGAGTCCGGTTTTTTTCTGCAAGATCAACTAGAAACTATGTAGTTGAGCAGTACTTTAGTAAAAAAAAGTATTTTTATCAAAGTATTGTATTGCTAGAGAAGGTATATTATAATAGTAGTTTATGCAACGATCATAAAAGGGGTTATTAAACACGAGTGTTTAATAAATACCTAATTATATGCCGTTGCATACACTATTTTATCATACATACTTGTATACTGCAAATTAAAAAAATAAATAAGAGAATTTTAAACCTTGAAGCTAGTAGCACACTTTTACTCTTTAATTTATTGGCGCGGTCTCATTGACAGGCGAACTGTCAATGAGACCGCGCCAATAAATTAAAGAGTAAAAGTGTGCTACTTATAAATTTAAAAAGTTATTTTATCTACACTCACAACGTAATGTTCCAAATATGAGTTCAATAACGAATGCATAAGCACGTACTTTTTTTTCGTGGATAGGTAAAATTAAAAAAAAAAACCATTACAGTTCAACATTTTCCTTCGATTTTAAAACAACTGCATCATAAATAACTTTTTAATTTTTATAGCACACTTTTTCTTTTTAATTTTTGGCGCGGGCTCATTCACACTCGTGTGATGCTATTATCACACTCGCCTACGCCTCGTGTGATAAACCCACACTCGTGTTTTAATAACCCTTTTTATATGGTCGTTGCATAAACTACTATTATATGATCGTTGCATAAACTACTATTATGCTGCAGTTTAAAAATCGAAGGATATGTTGAACTGCAATGGGTTTTTTTTTACTTTACCTATTCACGAAAAAAAGTACGTGTTTATGCATTCGTTTTTGAATTAATATTTGGAACATTAAGAGCTCTTACACACGAGCGGCATGTTGCCAACGGCAGACGTAACGGCAGCTGAGGACACGAGTCGGCAGCAGCAGTTTCTTCTGCCGTTGGCAACATGCCGCTCGTGTGTACGAGCTCTAACGTTGTGAGTGTAGATAAAGATGTTTTAGGAATCATTAACTTGGGACTATTATTTTGAATAATTATGTTTATAGTCGTATAACTTTGGTGATGACAGCGCACGAGAGCATCCGTGACACTGCTCGATCGAGCGTGCTGGTGATCCTCGACCGCCGTTGCGTCCGCCGAGCTTATGGTCACCAACACGCTCGACTAGTGTGCTCTCTCCCGAGTTAAAGTAACGCCAGCCGTGTCGTGTCGCAGAGTGGGCCATGCGCCACCAGCTGTGGGGCCACGCCATGACGCTGGGCGCGCACGAGGGCCGGCGCGCGCGGGCGGCCGTGGCGGCGCGCTTCGTGGCCGCCCTGCCGCGCGCTGACCCGCTGCACACGCTCTACACGGCGCTGCAGGCCGCGCAGCCGCCCGCCGCCACGGTGAGTGTCCAGTGTACTGTAGTGTAGTGTAGCAGTGGGCCATGCGCCACCAGCTGTGGGGCCACGCCATGACGCTGGGCGCGCACGAGGGCCGGCGCGCGCGGGCGGCCGTGGCGGCGCGCTTCGTGGCCGCCCTGCCGCGCGCTGACCCGCTGCACACGCTCTACACGGCGCTGCAGGCCGCGCAGCCGCCCGCCGCCACGGTGAGTGTCCAGTGTACTGTAGTGTAGTGTAGCAGTGGGCCATGCGCCACCAGCTGTGGGGCCACGCCATGACGCTGGGCGCGCACGAGGGCCGGCGCGCGCGGGCGGCCGTGGCGGCGCGCTTCGTGGCCGCCCTGCCGCGCGCTGACCCGCTGCACACGCTCTACACGGCGCTGCAGGCCGCGCAGCCGCCCGCCGCCACGGTGAGTGTCCAGTGTACTGTAGTGTAGTGTAGCAGTGGGCCATGCGCCACCAGCTGTGGGGCCACGCCATGACGCTGGGCGCGCACGAGGGCCGGCGCGCGCGGGCGGCCGTGGCGGCGCGCTTCGTGGCCGCCCTGCCGCGCGCTGACCCGCTGCACACGCTCTACACGGCGCTGCAGGCCGCGCAGCCGCCCGCCGCCACGGTGAGTGTCCAGTGTACTGTAGTGTAGTGTAGCAGTGGGCCATGCGCCACCAGCTGTGGGGCCACGCCATGACGCTGGGCGCGCACGAGGGCCGGCGCGCGCGGGCGGCCGTGGCGGCGCGCTTCGTGGCCGCCCTGCCGCGCGCTGACCCGCTGCACACGCTCTACACGGCGCTGCAGGCCGCGCAGCCGCCCGCCGCCACGGTGAGTGTCCAGTGTACTGTAGTGTAGTGTAGCAGTGGGCCATGCGCCACCAGCTGTGGGGCCACGCCATGACGCTGGGCGCGCACGAGGGCCGGCGCGCGCGGGCGGCCGTGGCGGCGCGCTTCGTGGCCGCCCTGCCGCGCGCTGACCCGCTGCACACGCTCTACACGGCGCTGCAGGCCGCGCAGCCGCCCGCCGCCACGGTGAGTGTCCAGTGTACTGTAGTGTAGTGTAGCAGTGGGCCATGCGCCACCAGCTGTGGGGCCACGCCATGACGCTGGGCGCGCACGAGGGCCGGCGCGCGCGGGCGGCCGTGGCGGCGCGCTTCGTGGCCGCCCTGCCGCGCGCTGACCCGCTGCACACGCTCTACACGGCGCTGCAGGCCGCGCAGCCGCCCGCCGCCACGGTGAGTGTCCAGTGTACTGTAGTGTAGTGTAGCAGTGGGCCATGCGCCACCAGCTGTGGGGCCACGCCATGACGCTGGGCGCGCACGAGGGCCGGCGCGCGCGGGCGGCCGTGGCGGCGCGCTTCGTGGCCGCCCTGCCGCGCGCTGACCCGCTGCACACGCTCTACACGGCGCTGCAGGCCGCGCAGCCGCCCGCCGCCACGGTGAGTGTCCAGTGTACTGTACTGTAGTGTAGCCCCTGTAGCCGACAGGTACTCTAAGTGTATGTGTGTTGCAGTGCGTGGCGGATGCGCGCTGGGCCGACTGGCGGCCGCACGCCGCCATGCTGCTGGCCAACCCGTCCGCGCGCCCCGACCAGGACCGCCGCACGCTCACGCAGCTCGGTACGTGGCGCTATCGATATCGCTCTAATAAATGTGCACTTGACTATTATTATCGTTTTCGCTAACACTAGATAACATCAAAGACAATGCCTAAGTAAAAGCGCGCTGTTGTATTATAAATTAATGAAAGCTCGGATCTTTTGGAGCCAGTGTTAAGTAATGATAAGACCGTGTTCCCTCGCCCCTCGCCTCTCGCAGGCGACAGCCTGGCGTCCCGCGGGCTGCTGTACTCGGCGCAGGTGTGCTACGTGTCGGCGGGCGTGCAGCTGGCGCGCCACCCGCTGGCGCCGCTGTGCGCACGTGCAGCTAGCGGCAGCCCGGCGCCGCGCCTGGCGCTGCTGCTGGCCGACCCGCGCGCCACGGAGCTGCAGCAGCTGGCGCACAACCGCGCGCTCTTCGCCACCGAGGTCTACGAGTACGCCATGTCGCTCAACCAGGACGACTTCGTGATTGCCGAGCTGCAGGTGCGTCGAGCTTGCTCCCCGAGCGTACCTCGATAGTCCTGACCCTACAGTGAGACGCTCTCGTGTAATGTTGCAGCCGTACAAGTTCGTGCTGGCGTGCCGGCTGCTGGACGTGGGGCTGTACGAGCGCGCGCTGGCCTACACGGAGGCCTGCGCACGCGCCGTCACCCGCGCGCCGCAGCTGTACTCCGGCGCGCTCGTTAGCAACCTGGCCGAGCTGGCCGACAGGTACCGCACTCTAGACGATCTACGATTACACTGAGCGCCAATCATTGTTGCTGCTGTAAAGTGCTCCTCAAGTCACTGCCGACACATGAATTTGTAACTGCACAATGACTCCCCTCGAGTTAGTAGAAAAGAGAGACAGTGAAAAATTAGGATCTCATGTCAATAGACACTATCAAATAGCGATGCAATTTGATAGTGTCTTCAAAGGTCTGGTTGAGTGCATCGAAGCGGATAGCAAGTTATAAGTCTCCGCAGGCTGAAGTACCACGACCCGGCGCTGCAGGACGACCCGCCGCTGCTGGACGACGCCGACAGCGCCGAGCCGTCGCCGCGCCACCACCAGCAGTGGCTCTCCGACGTCAAGCAGGCGGCCCACATGCTAGCGGTACGTACCGGTCCACCTTTAACAATATACGTCGCTTTCGAACAGCCGAGACCGTGGCCAATAGCGGATCCATCAGCTACTATTAAAAAAATTTTGGGAAAATGTTTTTTCTTTTATTTATTTTTTTCGACAATTTTCCAATGTTTTTAATAATCACTCCTGCCATTCGGGACGGCGACAAATACAACAAATCAAAAACCATGAAAATCGGTCCAGCCGTTCTCGAGTTATAAGTGTTCGAACAAACCACAAATCATAACAATATCTACTCATCAAATATATGTTTCAAGAAATCATCTGCTTGGAAATATATAATGTAGATAGTGCAATGAATATTATTGAATTTAGAACATAAAAGGGAATGTCATTCAAAGTGTGTTGGCAACAAGGCTGTTTGTCTACAGATGATTTGCTTTTGAGTCATGTGTGTTTGTTCGTTACTAACCATATCTGTGTAATTTTTGGGGAAAACCTACGGACGTTATGTTATGTATTACTCACTACTTCTTATTGTGTGTGCGTGCTTTGGTCGTATTCGTCGCTTTTATTAAAACGCGTTGTTACCAAACGTACTAAACTGCTTGACCAAAGTACTGGAAGGTTGTAGGCATGGTGCCCCTCGATATGAAAAGACGATCTTTAGAGTAATTAGTATGAAACAAGTACCACTTCTGGGAAATCTACTTCCTGTCTCGAAGTTTTACTATTTTTCTGTTTTGTAATTTTATGATCATAGTCATGTCCAATAAAGATTTGATATGAATGCTATTCTTACAATACTCTAAGTGGAAGCACAACACGCTACCTATCCCTAAGTATCAAAGACTTGCCCTACTTCAGTATTAGTGTCGTACAAAGGCAACTAACAGCAGTAACATGCTTGTGTGTGTGGCGGCGCAGGCGTCGCAGGCGGCGCAGGCGGACAGCGCGTCGCAGCAGACGACGCCGCAGCACGACAGCTACGGGCCGCAGCAGTACGGCTGGGCGGAGCAGCAGGTGCGTAGCGTGCGACTGGTCGCGACTCACGCCTCTAACGTGTGCCGCACAGAATTAGCTTTGGTATTGCAGCCGAGGCGGCCTGAGCCGACGATGAGACCGGTATGGAGCCGTGAGACTAGTGACAAAGCACACGTGCATCAAACGACGATTTCAACAGACTAAATTAAAAAAATACAATTACGTCCGCCTCGCCCGGTTTTCTTAAAATATGCGTGTGAGCCGCAAGCGAGGACTATAATAGTATCACAATAATTTTTAAATACTTGCCTAATTATGTAAACTTTCATAGATTGCTTGGATTATACGCTTCAGGTCACAAACTCTATTCGTCACGTAGGTAGTACGTCCAGGTTGCGAAATTTGTTCGAAAGAATCACCGCGGCCCTAGAACGCAAAGGGCATAAGGAGGAGCACTGATGGGTTTTAGTCAGTAAGTCTGACACTCCCTCCCGCTCCACCCAGACCGGAAGAAGTCATTTCATGATTTCCCATCCATAAAAAAATGGTAGGTCATAATCCGCGATTGGATACCGCTGGTTGTCATAGACGCCGTACGTCATTAAATCTGTTCGTCACAAACTCAAAATGAACGTGGATGGCCGAATCCGAAGCTATGAGGAATATCGAAAAACCCTGACACTCGAGCCCGATTTTGATGAAAACTAAGACTGCATCATTGGATTTTTGAAAAATCGATTTTTCTAGTCAGGAATCGAACTGGTTGATTAGCTGTAAGTTTTCTTAAAAATAATAAAATAACGTGAAAGCGAAAATGAATTTACAGCAATCTCTTATAAGAGATTGTTCTGATCTTGCCCGTTAAATATTTGTTGACCTTTTTGTCAAAATATATTACTGAATTCTTTGTTTTTGTTAAGAATAAAATATAGTGTTTTTCAAAATGAAATCAAATAAGTTTTATACACTACTTTATCTATTCTAATTAAAAAATAATTAGAATAGATAAAGTAGTGTATGAAACTGCACAGAATCGGTTATTACAAAATTCGTATGAAACTATTATAAACCTCACCTGCAGCTGTTTTTAAACTCACACTCATATTTAAATAACCTTTGATAAGTGACAGTATCATAGAGACAACAAAAAATGTGTTGAAGTGTACAAGTTGTAAAAGTGTTATGCTTTTTTTTTTTTTTATAGGTATGACGACTAGCAAGTTAACACACTTGGGATATCAACTGCTTAACCGGACTAAAACAAAAGTGTTATGCTATTTATAATAAAAAAAACTTAAAAAAAAGCTTTTATTTAAGTGCCCTAAAAAGATCAAAATAAAATTTTAAATCACATTAACCACATTCATTTATGACTTTACAGAATTGAAATTATAATAAAAACTTGTCGCGATAATTTCAATTTGTAATTAAAATTTTATAATTAGGTAGGCACCTACTAAACTTGTAAGCAATTCATAATGTTTGTAATTAAATAAAAGTGCCTTGAATGCTTAAAATGTGGAACTTTTACCTTGACTAACTTTTTTGCACACATAGGATTTATCGGGTTTGAAATTTATTGCGGTACCTAGTTGATCTGTCAGAATGTTTCTTAATTTAAATTTCATCTGACTGAATATGTAGAGAGTTCTTCTAGGCATCGACAAGCTTTAATTATAATTTCAATTCTGTAAAGTCATAAATGAATGTTTTTAATGTGAGTTAAAATTTTATTTTGATCTTTTTAGGGCACTTAAATAAAAGCTTTTTTTTAAAGTTTTTCTATCATTATTTTATTTTATGTTTTTTAGTTTCAATCGATAGTTATCGATCAATACGAAAATCCATATATAAAACGGAGAGTCCTTCAACAGAAAAACTTAAGGAACGGGGAAAACTAAAAACCCCAGCCCCTGGATGTGGCATCTATTTCATGGTGGGCCTACCAACTGCCTATCATAAACGAATGCGTATTCAAAATTTCAAGTCCCAGCAATTGAATATTGAGGAGTTCCATAGTTCGAAGACAACCCTGGACGTGGCATCTATTTCATGGTGGGCCTACCAACTGCCTATCATAAACGAATGCGTATTCAAAATTTCAAGTCCCCGCAGTTGAATATTGAGAAGTTCCATAGTTCGAAGACTACCCTGGATGTGGCATCTATTTCATGGTGGGCCTACCAACTGCCTATCATAAACGAATGCGTATACAAAATTTCGTGTCCCTGCTATTTACCGCTGAAGAGATCTCTCGTACGGAGCCAATCCTGGCAGCAGCATCAGGTCACGTTTATGATTAACATGCATTGTCATTGGTTCTGGACCAGCATGCAAAATTACAGCTCAATCGGATACCAGGAAGTGGGTCAAATTAAACTTGCAAGATTTGTAAACATACATACAAGTGAAGTTAAATAAAAGCTTTTAATAATAAAAATAATTATCAATCAATCAATATTTTATTACGTACATCATGATGTATGTATGTGTACCTACACAGGGCCAACAGTACCAACAACCACTACCGACGTACCCCGAGCCCGTGGCGGCGGAGGAGACGCCCGACTACGCGGCGCAGTTCTACGCGCAACAACCGCAACAACAACAACAACAGCAACCGTTGCCGTCACCACAGCAACAACAACAGCCGGTGGAGGACGCCGCTCAATATAACGCCTACGAGGACTGGCCGCGCGCAGATGAGAGCGTGCAGCCCTACCAGCAGGAGCCCACCGGCGGCTACTGGCAACCAGACCCAAACTACGGATACTCAGAGGTGAGTCGCCCCAGTACACAAAGAAACAGAAAGGCATGCGCTTCGGTAATCCTCGTTTTCCGAAGTAGTTGGAGCAGTGCAACTACTCCCCGATATAATTTACTTATAGGTTCGTCTTGAAGTTTCTGAAGACAGGCGATGACTGCCGAAGCGCATATTTTCCAGGTTGATTTGAACATTTGTATGGCCAACGCTGGGGTCTCCTATTCAACGCCATCGGTGGCATCTGGCGTCAGCGTCACCTATTATTTTTTAGCGTAGTTGATTGCGTTTCAAAGAGATGGTTTCTCGGTATATTTCTATAAGAACCATACAATTTTGCGTATGGTGTGACGCTGCATGCGCTCGATTACGTTATAGAAGACTCCAGCCTTCATGAACAACACTGGACACGCTCAGCACCTCCTATGATTCAGAGGCTAGCATAAGTGGCTACAATGCAGAAGTGTTTGACAGCTTGACCAGTGGAATATTTGTAATATTGAGGTCGAAGGGTGGAGGGTTGCTATCTCTTGGTGCAGGATTAGTAATATACATAATTTTAATATGGCTCTGTTTTAAAATTCAAAATTGTAGAAGAAAACCTAAATACCATTCAGAATTTTATTTCTGTTAATGACCTGTTTACAAAAAGATACTCGATTCAACAAATGTTGCCAGTAATGTTCACAGCCATAGTTTAGTATTTTTCGAAGTTTACTAGTTTCAATGAGTTATCTTAGATTTAACAATACATAGTCGTATTAGTCTTTTTTGCATACATATTTGTGGTGGTTTAGTGATAAAATTTTAAGATCTCACCGTGCAATCACGAATCAATCTATTTAATATAAGCCGAGTATTGAATCACTGAAGTCGTTCTGAGCCGATCGTGCTAGAGCACACATCACTCGCCCCGAGATCATATAATAATAGCGCGAGACTCGCTCGTCGCGTGTAGCAGCCAGTGTCCGGCTCGACCAGCCGACGACTTGTCGAGCCGGCGCACTCGCTCGTGTTCTAACGAGTTGTGTGGCGCGGGTGTGCAGCCGGCGCGCCCGCGCCCCCGCGCCCCTCGCCCGCCCCCGCGCGCCCCGCCCCCGCGCGCCCCGCCCCCGCGCGCCCCGCCCCCGCGCGCCCCGCCCACCGCGCGCGTCGCGCCCACCGCCACGCCGCCACACGTGCCCGCCCCGCAGCCGCCCGCCGACGACTTCGAGCTCGTGGAGTTCCACCGCTCGCCCGCGCTGCGACGCCGCGTGCACCCCAAGCCCGACGCCGGCGCCACGCCCGCCTTCACCGGCCCCTCCCGCGCACGCATGAGCACGCCGCCCTCCGCACTCAGCGTGCGCAGCGCGCCGCTGTCCGACCTGGACGTGCAGCTGGCACATGCGGCGCCGCCGGCGGGGCGCGCGCGGCCGGGCCCCGCGCGGGCTGCCCCGGGCACCCCGGGCCCCGCGCGCGGCGGCCGGCTCATCTCCGCCACGGTGGACACGTGGGCGCGCAGCACGGTGCACATGCGGGACGGCACCTTCAAGCCGCTCGTGTTCGGCGGCACGTACCCCATAGACGAGCCCGCGTCGCCGCCGGCCGGGCTGGCCGGGCTGGCCGGGCCGGCCGCGCTGCCCGCCCCCGCGACGGTCCGCGCGCCCACGCTGACGGGTGAAGCGCACCGCCGGGAACTGAGGAAGACGATCGAGCGCAGCCTGGACAAGTTCGAGGCGATCCTGGCGCGGCGACAGGGCGCAGGGGCGCGCAGGCCCCACACGTTCGACATCGACGAGCCCATGGGCCCGGGCACGCCGCCGCCCGAGGCCATGCCGCGCGAGAGGGACGCCAAGTACTACGTGGCGGGCCCCAAGACCTTCAACATCGACGAGCCCGTCACGTTCCTGTAGCGCGGCGCCCGGAGCCCGTCACGTTCCTGTAGCGCGGCGCCCGGAGCCCGTCACGTTCCTGTAGCGCGGCGCCCGGAGCCCGGCCCGAGCGAGCGCCGCGCGTTTGTTATTTATAAAGCTTTTATATTGATCCCCTAAAACCACGCTGTGATATTTATTGATCTTATCTTAGAATCGCGTTTATTTATTTTATTCTAATCGACGTTATCCTGTTAAAATACCAAATCTAAAATGTGTTAACCACTAAAATATTAATTCATCCGTCTCACGTTATAAGTTTAAAATTATATTATTATTTATTATGTATTTAATAGACGCTTAAAATGTATCCTTTAAAGTAAGTGTTTTATTGTTGTAATCTAGAAGGCGATAATAACCAGTTGCGCGTTTTGTAGAAAATGGTTTACCGTAATTAAATGTTGAGTGAAAAGGTGTGGTTTTCCTAACAAACCCAAACAATATAATTATATATTAACGTGATGCATGCAGTGCTGGTGCTGGCCGGCGCGGGCTCCGTTCTGCACCTGCACAGGCACGCTGACTGCTCGCAGTGTATGTGTATACTGTACACCTGCACACTGACTGCTCGCAGTGCACGTGTATACTGTACACCTGCACACTGACTGCTCGCAGTGCACGTGTATACTGTACACCTGCACACTGACTGCTCGCAGTGCATGTGTATACTGTACACCTGCACACTGACTGCTCGCAGTGCACGTGTATACTGTACACCTGCACACTGACTGCTCGCAGTGCACGTGTATACTGTACACCTGCACACTGACTGCTCGCAGTGCACGTGTATACTGTACACCTGCACACTGACTGCTCGCAGTGCACGTGTATACTGTACACCTGCACACTGACTGCTCGCAGTGCATGTGTACACTGTACACCTGCACACTGACTGCTCGCAGTGCATGTGTACACTTTACACCTGCACACTGACTGCTCGCAGTGTACGTGTACACTGTACACGTGCAGCGCATCGGTAGCATCGCGCGCCTCCGGTTCGTGCATGAGTTTCTATCGTTTGTTTATATTTTTAATTAACAATGTACCTTCCGTTTTATCAGCGCGGCTGTGTTACAGCTGGTTCTAATCTAAAACGAAACTATTAATAGTTTATAGTACCTAAATTGTTGCGCGTGCGTTCATTGTAACACAAACAGGTTGTAAATTATCAGCAAGTTTACGACAGCATGAACACTGTTCAGTCCACAACTTGGATGATGTTACGAAGTTTTGTACCTACACCCAGAGTTTTACAAACTAACTTTTTTTGAATAAAAATCTGCAGGTTGTTGATGTTACCCCACGCTTACGTTAATGTTAATGTGTTAGCCTCCCCAGTCCCCGTGTGAGGAAGATACTCGGCTTATATTATAACTAACGTAGTTGACGACACCTAGTTTTTGTTTACAGTAAGAGTTTTTTGATATTCTTTTGTAACTTAAAATAACCTTGAACCCAAATTAAAAACGGTAAGCAGTCGCCACTTTCATTAGTTCTGGATCACTTGACTCTTCTACCTGGTTAATTTTATTATTATTCAAATCAATGAATGTGGTCTCTTCTCAGAGACATCTGAGCTAAGGCATAGTCAGCTGAGGCCTACTTGCGCTGTTCCGCTCAGCACTGCGCTTGCGGTCTAGACTCTAGTCCAAAGCTAACTACAAACTTGCAGAATGCTCTTGACATTAGCACTGGCTATAAGTGTACTTTTTGTTATTTTACTAACTAGTCTTTCAAAACCAGTTATGCCAAATTGACATCTCTCTTCTCTCGGCTCTGGGCTTTTAGATCACTAGATCTAAGATCCCAGTGCCCCAGTTCTTACCTATTTTCTCAGTAACAAAATGTATGCGATAGAGTTTAGTATATGTTAGTATGTATGTACATACGCATACCTGCTAGCTTGGGCCAACGGCCATAAATACATTTCCAACGTACAATTGATTTTATTCAAAGTATTTTTCACTTTGAGATTCTATGCAACGGGCAGTAACAATTTTAGAAAAACCAAATAGTTAACCCGGCCTAACGACATAGTGCTGTGCACAACAAGTCTGTCAATTAATAAGTAAGTTTGTTAGTCTAGGTCACTCTTAATGAATCAGTTAAAGAAGGAGTCGGCTGCTAACTTGAGTTTAAATATAGATGAGATTGCTGCACGCACCACTATTCCTTTACTTTCATGTCAAGGAGCCGAGGTAATGCTCAGAACGGAAAAAATGCAATGTTCTGAGTATCTTATAAATTAATTATTTTTTTATTTACTCTGGCGAAACAGGGTGTACTGCACCCTGCCTAACCCTTCGTAGCATACAGGCGTGGTGTTATGTCATGTAACACACATTTTTAAAATATATAAAAAAAACAAATCCTCCAGCTATTTTGCTAGGTCGAGCCATTGACTGTAATGTAGACCTTATCTGGCGTTGCGATGCGGTGGAACATTGTCTCAGAACATTGTATTTTTAACTCGGAGCAAAAAATAATTATAATTATGGAACACATTCTATAATTATAAAATTATTCAAATGCTTCAATGAAGCTCAGCTCAGCTGTAGCTTTACCTCGGCTCGATGTACTACCGGTGTGCGGCCTGCAGGGCGCGGGCGACGCGGACGTCGCGGGGGGCGCGGGGGGCGAGGACGCTCCGCCCAGCATCACCATGCCGGGCACCAACAAACCGCGCGCGCCCTACTACCAGGACTACGACGACCTGCCGCACGGGAACGAAGTAAGTATACAGTTTACCACACACACGACACACGACTCTGCTAACACTCTTTTTAACACTAGTGACACTCTCGTCAACATTAGTGATACTCTCGTCAACATTAGTGATACTCTCGTCAACACTAGTGACACTCTCGTCAGCACTCGTAAAACTCTCGTCAACATAAGTGATACTCTCGTCAACCCTAGTGACACTCTCATCAACATTAGTGACACTCGTCAACACTAGTGACACTCTCGTCGATATAAGTGATACTCTCGTCAACACTAGTGACACTCTCGTCAACACTCATGAAACTCTCGTCAACATTAGTGACACTCTCGTCAACACTAGTGACACTCTCGTCAACACTCGTGAAACACTCATCAACATTAGTGAAACTCTTTTTGACACTCTCAAGAGA
This sequence comes from Melanchra persicariae, assembly GCA_947386135.1. NCBI lineage: Eukaryota > Metazoa > Arthropoda > Insecta > Lepidoptera > Noctuidae > Melanchra > Melanchra persicariae. The sequence goes on from OX376646.1 coordinate 569,135, forward strand.
TAAGTATTGTGCTAGGCAGATGATGACGAGACACTTTCGAAATGTGAAGTAATTCGTGACACTCCTCTTAACTCCTGTGCTACTGACTTAATGCATGTTTCGGCAACAGAACGAGCGTGACACCGACTCTCCGAAGGCGAACAAGAAGCAAGACAGCAAGTCCAAGGACGAGGGCGGCAAGGAAACGCGCGGCAAGGGCGGCGGCTGGCTGGGCGGCATCCTTACCAAGCTTTCGCTGCGGCCGCCCAACCAGATGATCCTGCCCGACGACAAGAACCCCTCCGTGAGTGCCCCCCTCCCCTCCGTGCGCCGGCGCAGGCCGCGCACGGACATGCCCACGTTGTTGTGAACCGTCTTCAAACGTCGGCTTGTTACGTTATTCTTGTCTCGTTCAAGCAGAATGTTTCTGAATTCGTGTGATTGCTTGTACTTTATCTGCAACTGATGTAATTTGGTATTGCTCGAATAAAGAAACACTTTAAAGAAGTTTTCGGCCAAAAAAAGTGTGGTACCTATTCTAAAAAAGATCTTCATATGGCACAAATGTGCCGGCAGCGAGCGTTACCACTTGATAATAGAAATACAGAGTTATCCCTTCTAGGAAGTTGTATTGTAACTCGGATTGTTTGCTACTGTGTGTAGTTTGTGTGGCTTGAATTATGAAAGGTCTCTCATTGTGTGTTAAGCTTAAAATCGTATTACCATTAGTCATTTACAATTTGAAGCAGAAATAGGTCTCTTATATAAGCTTGTGATGTGAATAAGATTTATTTTATGTGTATGTTTTATCTGCATTATATTTAGTTGTATGTACCTTTATCCATGCTATAAAAGTTTCTGAACCAGTTTATTGCCAACATTAAAACAAGCAGTGTCATAGTAACCATAATATCATCCAAACGAGTATTATAATGTTGTACTAAATTTCATTATGCAACTCCTTCGCTTTTTTAAATGGGATCGAAAAAGCGATGGAATTACTTGACTCATCAAACAGCCACATTGTCACACTCAATTCGTGGTATCTTTATGAATTTCAAAAAAAGAACATTGTCATGCACGCGCGTTTCACTACGACAGCGCCGTAACTTACGTCGTATCCCGCCATTTTTGTTCGATATTAGTATTGCAAAATTGATTGCTTTGTGACTTACAAAAATGAGTGATACAAAACAGATTTAGTATTTAATTTTCTAATGCATCAAAGGACTTTTCTAACCAATACCAGAAAAGTCGAGAGATTTCATGAATTCGAAAAGATCCTTTCATAGAGGATTCATATGATGGATGTAAATAAAGTCTTGTTTGCAACTGTACATAATTAGGTATTAAATCACCCCTTCATAAACAACAGTTGCATATTATAACTATTATATTAAATTTATAGGCGAATTTAAAGGCGATTTGAGTTTTTAAATATTGAATAGGTAATGTATTCGTATGGTATATTTCTATTGCATTTTCGTCCCTCTCAATGTCACAATGTCGCCGATCGGCGATATTGCACTCTGAGTACAATAGGGATGATTCCCGCTTAAAAAATATATGATTCTATTTAGTCCGTCAGTTAGATTATCGAAAATTATTGGACACGTATTTTTTGCTTTATCAAATCAATAAAAAATTACGAAGATAAAACGCAACGAAGATCAGGAGCTGGTGACGTCACGTGTACTTAAAAAGTGTACATACAAGTGACGTCACACGAGTTTTCAACGTAGTGCATCTTTTTCATTTTTTGTTTACGTGAAAAAAGAAAAAATTCGTGTGAAAATTCCAAAAATCAAATTTTTTGGAATTTTTTTTAGTCATCTACCCTATTATGTTCTACTCATCATCACCCCGTTTTAGGTTTGTTATATCCAAAAGTTGTCGGAAAGAGCAGCCATTTTTATTCACTTTGAACTATAAAATATGGTTGGTTTTAAGACGGCTGGACACGTCACTAACAGCTAAGCTAAGTAATGTTGAGGTAATTAATTGTTCACGTCGTGTGCTGGCAGACCACAGAGGCACAGACTTAGCAAACGAGTATGAACAATTACTTCAGCTAGGCGAGCTAAGCTAACTTGGCTCTTGATCAACAATCGCTAAATGCTTGTATCTTAATATATGTACCTATTTATTAAACTTATATCGCACTCTCAGTTTTTTATTGCACTATTAATTTATAATATTGTCCGAAAGTGTCAGGTATAGTTACAAAGTTAACATGAATAAAGTTATTGTAAATGTTTACAATAAGATTGAAGTTATACACCTGTGTAAGTGAGCACCTAAAAAATGACGAACGCATGTATACCTACTTCAATCTGAAGCGCCTGTCGGCCGCTGTAAGTCGTACCAGCTGGACCGCAGACGTGCGGTGAGGTAGTGAGGCTCGTGCTCGTGTCCCGCTGACGGCCCCCTGTGCAGATCGTGTGGGACGCGGACAGCAAGCGCTGGCGCAACCTGGACGGCGACGGCGCCGAGCCCGAGCCGCCGCCGCCGCCGCCGCCCAAGACGCTGGAGCTGCCTGCGCTGCCTGCGCTGCAAGCGCGCGCTAATCAGTCAGTATACACCCCGTACTCAATTATACTATACTATTTTTTTATCTATATTTTTTATCTCTCTATACTACTCAATAGCGATGAGCTCCCGTATGTCGTTAGCTTCTGTCTCTTATTCATAAATTTGTTACTAATCCTAGTGTGTAAGTTGTAGTCTCTAAGGTGTGTACTAACAAAAATGGTTCCTATGTTGTCCCAAATAAAACAATTTATTATTATTATACAGGGTTATTTGTAAAACACCAACAACTTTTCGGGGGGTGAAAGTACTCATCATTATAAGCAACGTTTGTTATGAGACCAACCCTGAAAAATCGAAAAAAAAATCTGCCATTTCATACATTTTCATCGGGTGACTATTGCATTTTGTATGAAACAGCTGATTTCATTTTTTATATTTCAGAGTTGGTCCCATAGTAAAAGTTGTTTATAATGATGAGTACTTTCACCCCCTGAAAGGTTGCTGGTGTTTTACAAATAACTCTGTATAAGTTGAACATTTAGTGCGATTTCTTTGAACGTCGCGTTACAAAACGCAGTTGTTTCTCACCAGAAGCCTGTCTGAACCATTAATACGTGTCCACCCCAAGCCCCCAGCTCACGAGCCCGCGCTCGTTCCGCAGGAGCAGCTCGGCGCCGCAGCCGCCCGGCGCGCCGCCGGCCGCTCCCGTCTCGAACATATTCAAAATGCAAAAAGGAAGACGTGAGTATTGCTTTTTATGTTACAGTACATTATTTATCAACAATTTTTGGTAGATCTTAGCGATCCGTCCAAAGAAGTACTACCACTATTCATACTATTCCTGTTATAACAGAAAACTTACATAAGACGTAGTTATACAAAATAGATCCAGCCACAAAAACTTACTTTTGAGAAAAAGAGAATTTTAGTGGAACATAGAAATATCAAAATAACAAGACCGTAGTTTGTCTCTTCATCTTTTAAGTATTGGGTATTTTGATCTTTTTCCTGTGTAGTATTGTTTTAATAAGTTTCATGTGAATAAATATACTTTACTTCATTAAAAACCTGTTTGGATCTTTTTTACAATATTAAAAATGTGGGATGGATCTTTTAGTTTCAAGTTGAAGTAATTGGAGTAAACTCCTACTCCATTTCCGGCGCTTATCTTTGATCCGTCAGTGTAAATTCTCAGCTCTTTGGGGCCTGGGTAGTCAACCAATACTTGTGATAGCACTATGTTGTAGTGCTTTTGGAAATGGTGCGTCTTTTGATCTTTGTCATTGGGTGATGATGATTCTAGAGTCTGTTCCTAAAGTGCCAGATGTGCTGAGGCTGAAAGCCGCTAGGGCTGCATCATCCCACACAAGGTGTAGTGGTGGTAGTCCCAGCATAGCCTGCAGGGCCGCTGTGGATACAGTTCTCATACTGCTAGTGATTGCCACAGTCATTGCAGTTTTTAGAGGTCTTTCTGTGCCGTGCTCAAGTCTTCCTGAAACACCAGACTAGAGAGCCATAATGTGTCATGATAACCTAGCTAACGGGTTTTAAAAGATCCAAACTACTTAAGATCTGTATGTTCGATCGATTTTTTACTATAAAACACTTGAAACCATGCCATTTGAATCTATTTTGCAAATTAATATTTTTGTAAAAGTATAAAATGCAAAAAAGAACCACAGCGCTTAGTGCCGAAATAATTTTGGAAAGTGTGTTGTAAATTAGATTCATGCACTATAAATAAAAAAATAAAATTAGTTTATTTCAAGTAACACGACTCATAAAAAAAGAAAAAACATAGGTACATAAATGGATAAATACAGGATAACAAGCACAAACAAACACGAACACTTCCACACCACAGTCTTGGCGATCATCGCCAGGACAGTGTTGGCGCTGCCACTCTGCGCACCAGAGCGCTCCGCTTGCGCACAGTCGCGTGGCAGCAGGCGGTGCGCCTCCGCGAACATGCTCGAGGCGCTGCAGTAGCGGGGGCTATTGTTGCTTTTTATACAAGTATTTTTTTTGTTTGAGGTATCCATGTTGCATGATTCCTAAAATCTTGAAATAAAGAACCATGATGTTAGGATTCTTTTTGACTACCGACGAACCCTTCTGCTTCGACCATAGGAGGATTCGCTTTACACTAGTAGCCAGAACAAAAAAACCCGCAACTTGGCAAAATCTGCGCCGAACAGACATACCTGAATTTAAACGCCTCCTGACCATTCTGCTAGCTAGGCACAAAATGCACTAAGCTCCAATATAAGATCCCATGGAACAATATAATACTGTAACAAAACTAACCGACTACATAACCGAAGCATATCATACGTGCTGAAAACTAAGGGCATCACACACCAAGGGTAAGGGTAACACCCCTGGTGGAATGCTGAACTTTACAAACTCAGAAGTACCCTACGCAAACAACTCAACAGAGAAAAAAAACAATAGACTCCCAGAAGACTGGCAGATATACAAAAACACCCAAAACACCTTTAAGAAACAAATCGAAACCGCCAGGAAAACTGTCTGGCGGAAATTCTTTGAATGCGTGGAATCAAACAACGAAGCCGCACGAGTAAGGAAGATCCTATCAGCTGAACAGGATCGCACTCTTGGCGCACTGAAAAATCCCGACAACTCATATACACAAAAAAAACTTTTTCACAAAAAAAAAACCGTTTTTTTTTTGTGAAAAAGTTTTTTATTTTTCACTTTTTAGTTGTACCCCACACCTAACAACACCACTGAAAAGTCACAAGAAAGCAAAAATACGCAATTTCGTAAACATCGATGATTTTTCCACATATTTTTTCCAGCAATTTGAATTTAAAAACCAAATTGCTTAACCGATTTTGATAAAATTTAAATGGGACCAATCAAGAAGTATATCACATAATACAAGAATTTCTCAAATCGGTTCATAAATGACGGAGATATGAGGTAACAAACACAAAAAAAAATACAGTCGAATAAAATTGATTACCTCCTCCTTTTTGGGAAGTCGGTTAAAAAGACCAAGAGACCATAGGGTCCTTCTGAAAATGTAATTCCCAGACTGAAACCGACTGAAAGACTGAAACCCCTGCTGATTAAGGCTGGTCGAATGGTCTACTGTCCGTAGTGTCCATAGTCCATAGTGACAGATCGAATAACATGGTCTATAAAGACCGTCCAACCATATCAATCCGCAGGACTAGATGGCATCTTCCCAGCCCTACTAAAGCATACAGACCAATAAGCCTAACGTCCTTCCTATTGAAAACAGATACATTCGGGATGGACTCCTTCGCGAATATTCACTCCATAGACAACAACACGCCTACTCCGCGGGGAAATCAATCTGCACTGCACAGCGTGCTCTCAAAGATCGAATGCGCGATAAATCACAAATGCTCCTCACTTACTGTCTTTATTGACATCGAGGGCGCCTCTGACTAAACTATGTTTCAGAGTGGACACGAACTTGAGGGGCTGGATCACGAACATGCTCAAGCTAAGAGCTAAGTCATCATAAATAACACAGCAAGGGCTATCGCGAAAGGTTGTCCCCAAGGGGACGTCCTTTCGCTACTACTTTGGAAAATCGACGCAGATAACCTAGTTAAAAGACTCAACGATAAAGGATACTTTACCGTTGGCTACGCTGACGACATAACCATAATAATAAACGGTAAATATAAAAACACGCTATGTAACCTCATGCGCTAAGCCTTGAAAATAGTAGAGAACTGGTGCATAGAATATTAGCTATGCAGTTGCAGTGAACCCCACCAAAAAAAAAGGAAGTTGCCAACACTAGACTCGGAACCACCCTTAGCGTTTCAACTGAAAACAACTACCTGTGCATCGATCTGGACAAGCAGCAGATTTGGGCGACGCACACTGAATTGACCACCACAAAAGCCAGTATATGCATGTGGCAATGCAAACGCATGCTAGTTAGAAATTGGGGCATTAGTTCCAAAACAATCCACTTCAGCTATACATCACAGTTTTCAGACCAATAATCACATAACTCGGCGAAATTGCTTAATATTCCGTTGGTATCATTAACGCCTGGGATTTTCATTAGGAAAAAGGTGCTTTGCGGTTTGGATATTTTTTGCATATACTATAAAAGTTGATGTCATTTATGCCAGTAACTCAAAAATCGGTTTTTGTTGGCTGGATCCATTTTGCATAACTACGTCCAAATTATTTTTCTTGGTCTCTGATGCAGCACATTTGCGACTACATTCGGGTGTATATGGGTCATCGCTACTACCAATGACCATGTTTAAAGCAGCAATGAGGCACAGTCCATCGTTATGGTGGACCGTGCACAGTTTTGCTGGCAAAAATAAAATGTAACAGTGTACGGTATCGATGTGGTGAATGTTTGTGCGCAGACATAAAGAAGTCGTACGTGGACGTGTTCAACCCCAGCGGAGCCGCCACGCGCGCGCGGCCGCCCGCCGCCGACGTGCTGGGTCCTCCGGCGCCGCTCAGCACGCCCACCAACTACTTCGTGCCCGCGCCCGTGCCGCAGGTACGCTCTCCAAACTCTGTCTCTGCTCACACACGCCACTCCTATCCTTTATAAAACCCATCAGTCATATCGTACCCAAAAATTACTAGTATCGACCAAAAATATTGGAATACTGCCCTGGACATTTTCTCTTCATTTATGACACTATTACTTATCAAAGGTTATCGAAATATAGGTGTGAGTTTATAAACCAAGTCAGATGTGTGTTTTAATAGTGCCTATTATGTGCAGTTTCATACACTACTTTATCTAATCTCATAAAAAACATACTTTACATGTAATACCGTAAAAATAGCGTGCCATGACGGGCACAGGGAACGCTGCCACCGATAATGTAGAAACAAAAGTCAAAGTCAAAGTCAAAGCATTTATTTCAATTAGACCATTTACAGGCACTTTTGAATTGTCAAGGTCGGTCGGTCAAAAAGATGAAGCTATTTGCACGTTCCAAAGCGTAGATCTCTATGGAGAAGAACGTGCAAGAAACTCCACGGACACTCTTTTAAAAATGATATTTTGTTACAAAATTATGGTTACATCATTCATATTGAAATTATACATATATGTGAGAACGATGTAAAAGACGTGCAGGATAAAAGAGTCCGGAGTAAAAAAAAAGAAACAATTAAAATAAACCATGGCAGCCGAGAGTGAGCAGTCTCAGCTGACGGCGCCCGTTCACGAACATGACGCATACGCTAGCACCATTCGGCTCAACCATTTTTTAGGGAGCCAAATGATCCAACGCATGCGCCACCATCAGCCAGACTTTTGAGTGAGCATGACATCCCCAATCGCCAGGGTACATTCAAGTCAAAGACCTACCCAAAATTATCATTATAGTTTAAAGCTACAACAGTACTCACACATGTGCATGAAATTATACAATGTTAAATAAGTTGCATCTATACAATGAAAAAGATTTGCATTCTTACAATCTTCAGCCGGTCCAACAATATTACGAAATGCTAACAGATTACTTTGAGCCCTTAGTGGCTACCTAGTGGCGTTGTGGAGCAGGACCAGCATTGAGCCAAGCATTTTTATCTTCAATATACTCCCCTAACTTATAATATGCTTGCCTGCATAGTGTGCGTTTACTACAAGATTTAAATTTTGTCTCATTTAATTCTAATATGTGGGGAGGTATTTTATTGTAACATTTTAAACAGTACCCCATGAAAGATGTTGCTACTTTAGCAAGTCTGAAACCTGGTTGAACCAATTGGTTCCTATTTCTAGTGACATAGTTATGTCTGTCACCTCGTTTACTAAAAAGATGTAGATTCTTTCTAACGTACATGATATTTTCATAGATATATTGACAAGGCACCGTCATGATGTTAATTTCTCTAAACAGTTCTCTTAGAGAATCGCGCCGGCGAAGATTGTAAATGGCTCTGATGGCTCTTTTCTGTAGAATAAAAATAGACTCGATATCCGCAGCCCGTCCCCATAGTAAGATACCGTAAGACATTATACTATGAAAGTAACTAAAATAGACTAGTCTCGCGGTATCAACATCTGTATACTGGCGGATTTTCCTAACAGCATATGCTGCTTGAGTTGCAAAGGTTGAGTGAGTCTGTTATGAACGGCGCGTCATATTTGCGATATTTCAGACTGTATTTTTAATAAAGTAGTATATGAAACTGCTCATAACCTCTGTTATGCGACAGTATCGTAAACTACTATGTATTTGAAATAAAATGTCAAAAATCATATTTATAAATTAGTTGCTGTTGTAATTGTATGTTCAAGCCCAAATTAATCCGCGCTTTAATTTGTGGGTATTAGAAGTTGGAATCGTACAATAATGTTTAAAAACAAGCAGGAGGCCGAAGTAGAACGTCCAGAAGCTATCGAAGTGCTGATCCCCCCCTCCCGCACGCACTCCCCCTCCCCGCGCCCCCTCGCGGCCCCGGAGCCCTACGAGCCAGACGTACGTGTGTCATTCGTAGTTCACATCATCATATGGACAGCATATGCTGCAAAGCTGAACAATCGACTTTTAAATTAACTAATTCACCATGAGGTTACATGTACTTTATGATGTAGTTTACTTTCCCCCTTTTATGAAAGCCGGTTCTAAAAATGCTTTTTTGCTGTTATTAACGAACACCTTGTCCTTCGTTTAGCTTTCGTCTCAGTCGAGTAAAAGAAACACCGTTGTCATGATTGTACATTAAGTAAAATATATTTTTTTTTTAAATTGAGGCTTTCATAAAGCAGGAGTTTCCCATCGCTGTAGTACTATAGATAATTTAATCTGTATTTTAAACACGATGTCAATGTGTTGCCACATGCTGCTAGGAAGCGGAGAGCCTGCCCAATGGACATTAACGTAAGACATCCATTCAAGAACATGTACGAAACTTTAAAACAGTTGCCTTGCTTCCTGCACGATATGTTAAACCACAGCATCTTCTAAAAATAAACGGACAAATGTCGGCCTATGGCATCATAATAAATAAAAGTAATGTTAAAAAGTATTCATAGATTAATCATAGTTCAATCGTTACTACGATTGAACTATGATTAATCTACGAATACTTTCACTGCACTACGTTGCTTGCACTGCGTTGAAACTGTTACCTGTTTGAGCGAACAGTTCGTGTGAGTCTATCTGGCGGGCCCCAACGAGATTTATCAATAGGTCATAGCTTTTCATAAAGACATTTTTTTGTACCTAAAGAAAATAAATAAGATATATTTTGTACCTCAACAGTTTTTGATTGAATGACGTTTCTATGAAGTGTCTAGCTAGCGGGCCCCTTATGATTATTTGTTTTGTTATTATACTTATAGATCGCCCAATAGTGCTTGGAGTTAGAAACTATTATGTACCTTACAAATCCAAAATTTCGACTTTCTCAGAGCTATACTTTAGGAGTTATTCGTTATTTAGACAAACGTCCGGCTAGCGAGCCCCTTCTTTAAAAACTACTCTTTTATATCATACAATAGCATTAGGAGCTTGATGCTATTTTATACCTTACAAATCCAAAATTTTGACTTTCTGAGACCTATACTTTAGAAGATATTCGTTACTCAAACAAACGTACAGCCAGCGGGCCCATTTTTAAATGCTGTTCTTTTATATCACACTAGCACTTCGCCCGCGACTTCGTCCGCGTGGATTTAGTAGGTACTCTACAAACTTCAACGCCCCCTCTATCCCCATGCATTGATACGATTCTCCCCAGTTCGCTCAAGCCGCGACATTTTTCTTACTCCGAGCATGTTTATTACCGTCGTAACTTTTGAATGAAAGGTCCGATTTGAATAATTTAAAGTGTAGTTTACACGGACATAATCAACCTTAATTATCAAACGATTTAAATGGATAAGGATTAAGATCATGATACTAAAATCACCATTTTTTATTTCACCATGGGATTTGCTTGAATAAAATGAACAAAAAGCGGTCATAGTGACTTATCCATAATAGTTAGACATATGGTATCGCGGACTTTTTTGTAGATATTGATGACCTCTATAAAACTGTAGTATATCACTTTGCTCTATTGTCAATAGATTCCGCAGCGTACGCGATATAAGGATTTTTTCTCACACCTTGGGTTACATTTATTCTTTTGTAACATAAAATAGCATTAGGAGCTTGATACTATTATGTACCTTATAGATCCAAAATTTCGACTTTCTGTGACCTATATTTTAGAAGATATTCGTTATTTAGCCAAACGTCCAACCAGCGGGATTTTTAGGGTTCCGTATCTTCTAAAGTATAGGTCACAGAAAGTCGAAATTTTGGATTTTAAGGTACATAATAGTTTCTAACTCAAAGCACTATTATTCGGCGATCTATAAGTATAATAACAAAAAAAATAATCATAAGGGGCCCGCTAGCTAGACACTTCATAGAAACGTCATTTAAGCAAAAACTGTTGAGGTACAAAATATAATAATATCTTATTTATTTTCTTTAGGTACAAAAAAATGTCTTTATGAAAAGCTATGACCTATTGATAAATCTCGTTGGGGCCCGCCAGATAGACTCACACGAACTGTTCCACTTTGCCCCACCAAGTTTAATTCCAATTTATTACTCTTAAAAAGACGAGTATTATCTCACTTATCAACTTTACATCCAAAAAGTCTCAGCAACGTGACACTTTAGTACACCATATTTCTAACATCTTTTTTGTTGTAGTGTGTATGGGTGCGCGCCGCGATTTTGAAAAATAATACAAATAGTGGTGTGTCTATGCCAGCATACAACAATGTTCGAACCTCTTTGCCATTACTTTTTTCGTATCTTAAATCCAATGTCATGCATCATCAGACTGTCACTGTATGAATTGGACCAAACTTCGTGGGGCAGAGAATAATCCGTTTTGACTGCCTTTGCAGTCAAAACGGATGTAACGGTAACGGAGTAACGGTAAAGATCTACGAAAATAAAACGGTAACCCTTTATACAGCCGGAAAACAGCTCTCACCGAGCAGATTAATAAGATCTATTTGTGTTTTCAGAGCGGAATGTACGACCCGTCGAAGCTAGAGGGCGACGCCGAGCCGTACGAGCGCAGCGGCATCTAGCGCCGCACCACGCGCCACAGGCGTGCCACACTGCTCCACACACCACTGGACAAACCAACCAGTGTCAGCTTATGAACACACTGCAAGACAGGCTCGTTCTCCTGATAATACCGAACACGGAGCCGAAACACTTTCTGGAATATGTAAAATTACTACAAGGCCTCAAAGTTTGTAACTAAATATTTCAGTCGCCATTCCTTGTTATTAGCAAATTCAGTCGATAGTTTGCGGCGAAGACATCGCTCGCCATCTAGCTAGGTTGCAAAGCGTTCTGCAAGACAAACAGGTTACTGGCCTTTCGATAACGTTGTGACCAGTTAGGACGCGAGCAGCGAATGTAACTATGAATTATATCGCGTTTATTGCATCTTAGTATTGTTTTTAAACATGCGATTATGTAAGGAATGTATTCAGATGTACATACTAGAGCCGGCCGCTGCGCCGGCGCACTCGACATGATATCGTTAGTGTACATTATTGTAACACTCGCTCCATCGTTATCTTTCTTAGTTCTCGCTCTTTATACTCAACGTCTTAAGAAAATGGTTTTTATTTTAAAATTATGTTATAGTTATTAACCGATGATATTTTGATTTGACAAATTGTGAAAAAAAAAATATTTAAAAAATATGATCTACGTAATTCAATGTATTATTTCAATTATTTCATGTTTGTTGTCAATTTATTTTCTGTTAGATTTAGATATTTGGTGTCAGGAGTCCGCGTAGACCACATCGGGTTTTCGCTTTCCGCGGCCAGGTTCAGTAGCGCCGCTGCCGCTGACAGAGGTGTGTGTGTGTGTGGCGGAGCGCGCGGGCAAGTTGTATAAAATGTTAAATGCCTTAGTAATCTTGAATCCAAGGATAGGCGTTCATTTGTATAAAAGCATATAGTTTCGGTTTATATGTATATTGGAGTGAAGTCAGACGGAGCTGCGTCGCGGAGATGCGTCTGGTTTGTATTGTATTATAATATGATGATGATTCAATTTACGGAAAATATTTAAATAAAATGTATGTTATGCTTATCATGTGTTTAATTTAAAGTCAGAGTTACCTACGTCATTATGTATAAACCCTTAAACATCCCCCACAAGACACACGACGGGGACGTGGTTTTTGTAAGTAGTTCAACGTGATCATCGTGTCGCTCGCATTAGCTTGGCTGTGTTCAGGATTCGGGGAACATACACTATGCACACATCTGGCCAACAAGGAGTTACGGTACCTATACCTCATAGAAAGAAAAATTACAATTGATTGCGCGTGGTAGATCTGTCTGACTTGTAGTCGTCCACCAGTCGCAGCAGGTAGGAGGCCAGGCGGCGCTCGGCCGGGCCCTCGCGCGCGCTCAGCACCGGCAGCGCCAGCACGTGCCCGCGCGGCCTCGGCCGGCCCGCTCGCGCGGCGTCTTGTAGCGTGGGCTCTCTGGCGACAGGTTGCATGGTGGGCTCCACAGACTCTCTGGCGACAGGTTGCATGGTGGGCTCCGCAGACTCTCTGGCGACAGGTTGCAAGGTCGACTCCGCAGACTCTCTGGCGACAGGTTGCATGGTGGGCTCCGCAGACTCTCTGGCGACAGGTTGCATGGTGGGCTCCACAGACTCTCTGGCGACCGGTGGCATGGTGGGCTCGAAAAGATCGTTGGTAGCAGGTCCCAGTATGGATTTGACAGACGAGGTCTCGGCAGATTCCAGTGCAGATTCGTCGCCATCTAGCCGCCGCACAATGTCATCAAAGATTTGGTCTTGGTCTAGGTTTGGTGGATTTAAGGCTTGGTCTATTACTTCCTCTTCCTTTTTGATACCTGATAAACCGCCTACTATTTGGATGACCGCAGCGCTGATGGTGCATATAACGAAAAGCGCCATCAGCAAGGAGATCACCAGCAATGGCTTGTTGGAACACACTATAGACACAAACTCGATACGTTTGTGTTTAACCTGCTGCGAGCCACTCGCGAGCGCACAGCATCTCTGTACGACGAGCTGCACCAACACAACACAGCCACCTGTCATTCTCGTCGTGTTCTCGTGTCATGTCATCTGTGAGATTGAGTCATAGAATTAAATAAGGTTTTCTTTCAGCAAAGAGAACTTATTACAGAACAATCTAAACATAGACAATAATAAATTATGTATAAACTTGCAACACTAGACGAAAATTTTTGTGTGATGGCAAGGCTGCGGCGCTCGATTGTTACGAGCGGCTAGCTGTGTAGGCAGTGTAGGTCAAATGGTACTATTGACTGTAAAATTAAATTCCAAACTTTTCCAAGTTTTACACGCATTTTTATTCCACACAGCTTTCTTTCAGCAATTCAATCTTTTTTATGGGCGAAACAAAACCTTAGTGGAGAACTGACGCGTGACGCAAAGAATATTAACTAGAAACGAAACCCACCAAAACCGAACTTGTTGAACTGGTACTGAAGTCTAGTTTTTTTCCCAATGACCTCAATATCAAAATATCCAGACCGCTGGATCAATATCGAAGCAGTACCTAGGTACATGTCGTAGAAGCCAGGAGTTAGGGATAGACACTTCTACAATAGTGCTTCAGTCCTCCAGTCCCCAAGGGCTCCGATAAGGATCGAGCTTGGTATATTTCAGGGCGATAGTCTGAGTCCACTGTGGTTTAGTCTGGCCCTCAACTCTCTCAGTTACTCAGAACACAGCTGGAAGGCTCGAAGTTAGCCAAGGCAACCGGTTGAGAAGAGGTGGTCTGACTGACGAGTGAGGTGATGAGACTTTTAACACAACATTCAGAACGTCAAATTGAAGATGTATAGGAGTTTTCAGCTTATTATCTCATGCCATCAGGTTTGACTGGACTAGCAACAATATAGTCCTTTCAGTGATGACTAACCGATCCCAATACAATGTGCAATTACTATTTTCGAGAACTGGGTCGGGCACATACCTATAGTACGGTACTTCCGATTCCACTAGATTGTATTTAAGAGAAAGTTTCTGGTGTATAATCCTGGCTATGTGCCTGTGCAAATAGTCTCCGTTAGCCAGACTAGAACAACCGGCAGGCGCGGATCTAGCCTTCAAAAAAGGTTGTGGTCACAGCCACCCGAAAATCTGCCAAGTGTAAGTTGGAATATGAATTCCGTTTATCTACTCATGTAGTATGAACTCGCTCATGATTGACATAGTGCATTCTCACAAAGGAGATGTTAAAAAAATATATAATGACACCTTGACCATGATTTTGTACTGTGTATAGTTTTACGTGGGTAACTGTGGGACAAACTAGTAAATATCAAATCAATTTATACGCTAGTATTATCAGCAGTATTTTACATTACATAATAGTGCTTACTTTTACTACAAATTCAAGATTACGTTTCTTTTGTTTTCATCATTTCATCGATAACTAGGTTTACATTTTTGTGTGTATTTAGGAGCCCGGATAATCTTTCCTGTGCCATTGAGGCATTCAACCTAGATTTTACTCCAACGAAGAGCAGAAAACAATCTCTCTGCGGTAGCTACGCTGATCGGGGAAGTTGCCAGTACTTATTTGTAAGAAAATTTAGGTTAGGGTCCAAATCTTGGTTGCTTGCTTCAATGAGATCTCTCTAAGTACTCCGGTATGGCGGAATTGATTTCACATTCTCTTTTCCATTTGGCCATCCAGATAAGGTACCTATACCTACATTTATTATCAGTTGATTCACTATCGTTATTGAGTTGCCGGAACATGGACGTTACAAGTCTATTAGGGTTGTGGGCATGCCTATCGTGCCCACAACGGTGGATCCGCGCTTGCCGGAAATGATGTGGGGCTGGAATCTTCGGGTCGGTGACATGCCCGAAATATGTCAACCGTACCGTCCTTCACAATGTATTTCCGGAATATTCGCAATCATCAGAAGGACGTCTGTAGGTTACTGGCGTAACCTAGACGTGAACAAGGGTAGTGGCTCCGACGGGATACCGGCAATTGTACTGACGACCTGCGTGCCTGAGTTGTCTCCGACACGCCTATTTCGCCTTTTGTTCGAGACTGGTCAAGTGCCGATGGCTTGGAAGCAAGCTAATGTGCAGCCCGTGCCCAAGAAGGGTAGTCGTGCTGACGCAGCGAATTATAGACCCATCTCAGTATCTTCCATACGTTGTGCTGAATGGTAAGCTCCTGGCATACCTAGAAGCTAACGATACCCTTAGTGACCGACAATACGCGGCTTTCGCCGAAATCGGTCCACTGGGGATCTTCTAGCGGACCTATGCTATTCACATCTGGAGTGAGGTCATCGAGAAACACGGGGAAGCACTTGCGGTCTCTCTTGACATCTCGAAGGCCTTCGATAGGGTCTGGCACGATAGTTGGTAAGCTTCCTTCCTTCGGTCTGCCCGCCGGATTGTGAGATTGGATTGTAGATTTCCTGAGAGATCGGTCTATCCGAGTGGTCATAGATGGCTGCTCGTCCAGACTGTGCTTACAGACTGTCTAGCCCGCTACACCACATCCCCAAACCACTGCCACTCCTGTAAAGCCAGCATAAGCAGCGGCGACTACCAGAAAAAAAGCCGAGTCAATGAAGCTCGACGAGTCCCGGAGAAATGATTCAACTGTCTTGGATCCCGCAACGAAATTAATCAGAAAATAACAGCGGAGGAGTAGGAAAAAATGTATATTTTCCACTTCCCTGTTAAGCAGGAGACAGAACAGAGCTAGGCCAAATAGGCACCAAGGGACATATACAACTGGGTTAAGCCCAGTAGCCAAGCACTTTTGATTCCAGTTAGAGGTATGGCAGAATCGCTTGAACGCACGGAAATTTGTTCTGGTTCCTACAAGGCCCGTGAAATAGTACACAACTCCGTACGTACTAAGTACTAACCGTCCTATATACGCTCTGCATAGGAATATCAAAGCCGCTCTGCATAGGAAAATCAATTTAGGTACGTCGTGACGCCCCTATGGTGGCCGTATAGGCCCAAACAAGTGCCTCGTACATACAACCCAAGTAAGTAGCCCCATTAATAGTTTTTAAGTTTGAAACGACAGACCCCAAGTAACTTTGGATATTCTGGTCATGCGTAGAAGTTCTTTTTCGCTTTTTAACCTACTGTTTTTATATGATCAATAAATGAAAAGTTTCTTTCTAGTAGGTACCATACCGAGGTAGCACACGGATTCTTTTCTTTTAACGGGTACGTTGTTAAATTTAATACTAGGCCAGGATTTAAGGTTCCCCTTCAAAAGAAGTTGATAGATTTTCTGCGGTGCAAAGACAAGCTGTTTGCCAGAGTCATCACAAACCGTCTCGAACGCAGCTTTGACGACTTCCAGCCTCCCGAACAAGCCGGATTCCGAAAAGGCTTCAGCACCGTAGACCACATACACACGCTGCGGCAGGTTATACAGAAGACCGAAGAGTATAATCTGCCCCTCTGCTTAGCGTTTGTGGACTACGAGAAAGCCTTCGATTCGATCGAGACTTGGGCTGTGCTGCAGTCTCTCGAACGGTGCCAGATCGACTATCGGTACATCGAGGTGCTGAAGTGTTTGTATGAAAACGCCACCATGTCAGTCCGACTTCAGGATGAGACATCAGAACCTATCCTCCTGCAGCGGGGTGTGAGCCAGGGAGACGTAATTTCTCCGAAACTGTTCACGGCCGCAATGGAGGACGTCTTCAAGGTTTTGGACTGGAAAAGGCTAGGCATTAATGTCAATGGCGAGTACATCACTCATCTTCGATTTGCCGACGATATAGTCGTCATGGCTGAGACCACGGAGGACCTCAGTAAAATGCTCGATGACCTCAGTAGAGCTTCCGAAAGAGTGGGTCTTAAAATGAACATGGACAAAACCAAGGTCATGGTAAATACCCATGTAGCACCCACTCCTATCAAGATTGGAGGCTCTGCACTCGAAGTGGTTGATGAGTACGTCTACCTGGGACAAACGATCCAGCTAGGTAGGGCTAACTTCGAGAAGGAAGTCAACCGTCGATTCCGACTCTGACGGGCGGCGTTCGGGAAGTTGCGCGGTATCTTCTCGTCTCACATACCACAGTGTCTCAAGACGAAAGTCTATGACCAGTGCGTGTTGCCAGTGATGACCTATGGACTCGAAACGTGGTCGCTCACAATGGGCCTCATCAGAAGGCTTAAAGTCACCCAAAGGGCAATGGAGTGGGCAATGCTCGGAGTTTCCTTGCGTGATTGAATCAGGAATGATGATATCCGCAAGAGAACCAAGGTTACCGACATAGCCCGAAGGATCGCCAAATTGAAGTGGCAGTGGGCAGGGCACATTGCTCGCAGAACAGATGGTCGATGGGGCCGAAAATTTTTGGAGTGGCGACCGCGTACCGGAAGACGCAGCGTTGGAAGGCCTCCCACAAGGTGGACCGATGACCTGGTGAGGGTCGCGGGTAACCGATGGATGCGAGACGCACAGGACCGGTTGTTGTGGCGACACTTGGGGGAGGCCTATGTCCAGCAGTGGACGTCTTTCGGCTGATATGATGATGATGATGATGATGAAGGTCAGACGGTTTCGATCGCCTCACTGAGATATTAAACGTAGGCATGTGTCAGCCAAGTTCTCGAGTCCAGCCCGAGTACTTGCCTGAACGAGCAGTAAGCCATCATCCGCATAACCGGTTAATGAACAGCCGCGTGGGACCGGAAGCGCGAGGAAATCATTAAAACCAAAATTCCATACATATGGACCGATAACTGAGCCCTGAGGACATCTGCCAGATACCAGCTTGATACCCTTGAGTCAATTGAGAAACGAGCCAAGAGGATAATCGCAAATGATAGGCTCGTCGAATAGAAGCTCCAAAGTCTTGAGCATCGACGTCGAGTTGCTAGCCTGTCGGTTTTCTATCGGTTGCATTTTGGTAGTGTGCAACGGAATTGCATAGTTTAATTCCGCCAAACCCGTTCCGTCATCGGACCACAAGACGAAAGGCGATGCGCCACCGGTACATGGTGGACATCCCACCCACTCGCACAAAACGTTTTGGGAACACATTCATTGTGCGTACTGCTAAGGAGTGGAATTCCCTGCCAGAGTCTGTGTTTCCTGATAGCTACAACCTGGGAGTCTTCAAGTCAAGAATGAATAGGCTACTTCTAGGCAAGCGTGCTCTATCTTCGACCACATCATCGCTTACCATCAAGTGAGATACTGGTCAAGCGCGTGCCTACCAATAACAAAAAAAAAAAAGTTGTTCGTCATTAATTTCGTCCATTACTTATCGCACAGACTAAACCTTCGGTTACTCTGAAGAGGTCACCAAAGCGTCGCCAGGCTACGGACGCTAAAAAGTCTACATCGGGTCCGTGCAGGACCCGATAAAAGCGCCCATGAAGCCCCTTGCTCTGCCATACTTCCCTGCAGCCCTGTGCTCAGTAGTATCTAATACCACAGGTTTGCACCAGTTCTCGTTAGCCAAGGAGAGCGCGGTAAGGCCCTTGTCCACCGCTACCACATCTCGATGCATACCCACGTCGGCCTCTAGGAAGTACTCCCTAAGGTTGCATACCTCGCGGTTGTGCAGGGTCTTAGCATTTATGAAGCCACTACTACCCCCGCACTTTCGTGGGATATACAACCTCATCATCACCTAAGATGGTGATGAGCAAAGACATTAAATTTATATCTTTAAGATATTTAATAAAGGTAATGTCTTTGCTCATCACCAATGATCGTGGGTGATGCATTCGATTAGCGGTCGATTAATAACATAGAGGAAAGTAATATATCAGGTGATTAATAATTAATAGTACAAATTATTATTCATTGTTAGTAAATTTTAATGATAACCGTATTCACGGTTGACCATATATTATTTATTACAGTATGGCTGACCGCTGCGCGCTCTCCGCCCTGTCTCTAAAACGGTTGACCGTATCAAGAAATGTGCAGAACAGCTGGATCAAGGGCTTGATCTAGAAGTCAGTACTCTTGGATACGGCTCGTATCGTTAGGAGGTTCCTCTCTCTTCCCGATACCGGTGGGCTTCTATTTTTTAAATTTAATAAATTCGTTAGTACTTATAGTGAAAAATAGGTCGTCTTTTTAACCGACTTCCCAAAAAGGAGGAGGTTCTCAATTCGACTGTATTTTTTTTTTTTTTGTGTTTCGAAACTTTCGAATTTTTTTATTTTTCACTTTTTAGTGGTACCCCACACCTAAAAACACCACTGGAAAGTCACAGGAAAGCAAAAATATGCAATTTCGTATGATTTTTCCACATATTTTTTCCAGCTATTTGGATTTAAGGGCTTAGTCTTCTAGTGCACAATATAAGAATCGCGTGCAGCGAGTCCACGCGCCGAGCGTCTGCACCCGGGCTCCCCGCAGTCCCCGCATTCATCCTACCTAGCGTAAAATTTAAAACAAAATTTGACACGGTCGGAAAGTTGCTCTACTAAGTATTATTCAATATTTATTTAAATTTTAATGGTACTTTGGGTCTGGATGTAGTGTTTTTGTGTGTTCCGTAGTATCGTAGTAGACATAAAAAATGATAGTGGGGCCAGCCAATGAGTGTTAAAAGAATACGCCATATTTTTGTGTAAAGTAAGTTTATTATAATTTTTTATGAAGTAGTTATCAGCTCCGATCACCGGACAGCAAATTTTGATTTGAAATTACATCGCAACAAAAAACAATCAAAAGTTCAGATAGATGTACACTAATTGCAAATAAAGAACAGTTTGACATAAATATTAAAAACACTTTCAGTTTATTAGACACAGATTCAGAGGACGTACATGTACAGTATAAAAACATAAAGGAAGCTATTAAAATCGCCAGTCAAAAAATTGTGTGCCTCAAGAAAAAGAAAACAAAACTTACTGACAGCACAACACGTCTTATAGAAGAGCGACAGAATGTAACGTACCAATCTGCTGGCTACCGCATTGACAAACAACCGATCCCTAAGATCAGCTATGCGTGGTATGGTAAATGGTGTTAAACAAGGAGATAGGGCAAAAATTCTTGGGATAAGTACCGAGTTGCATAAATCTCTATATTCCAACGACCAAACATCCCAAAAAACAACCGAAGTTTACTGATGTCCTGAGGAGGTCCCGGTAATATCTGGCTATGAAGTACACCGGGCTCTCAGAGGCATGAAGTACAATAAAAGTCCCGGCGAAGATGGTATTACAACCGAATCACTTCGAGCCGCGGAGCCTATCTTGTTGCCATACATAAGGAACTTATTTAATTCAATATTACAAAAAGGTGATTTTCCGAGTAGTTTCTGCCACTCAAATGTTATCATCCTTCATTAAAAGGTGATAAGACCGACATCGGCAATTACCGCTCCATCAGCCACATCTCACACCTTTACAAAATATTCATAAAAATTCTTGAAAATTGCATTTCTGGCCAATTCAATCAACATCAAACTCCCGAACAAGCCGGGTTCCGCCATGGCCTATCCACTACTGACCATTTACAGTCCCTTAATCAAGTTATAGAAAAACATTTAGAATTCAACTTACCTTTATACCTCGCATTTGTCGACTACTCTAAAGCATTTGTCAGTTTATCGCACAACGCCATATTTAAATCTCTTCAAAACCAAGATATCGAACCTACATAAATTAACCTACTACAAAAAATAGGTATACCAAAATAGCACAGCAGCCTTTAAAAATAAAAACCACAAGACCATCATTCACTATCCATAAAGGGGTTAAACAGGGCGACCCGCTTGCTCCAAAGCTCTTTACAGCCACGCTTGAAGAAGTCTTTAGAAAACTAAAAAGCAATTGGAGGGACAAGGGCATCGTCGTGGGCGATAGAAGATTAACTAATCACCGCTTCGCCGACGATATTGTTCTTTTCTCCTCCACGGCAGCCGAGTTAGGCCTAATGCTCGACCAACTGAGCAGTGCCAGCCTCGAGGTTGGACTCGCGATGAATATGACGAAGACCAAGGTAACATAGGAATTGGGGGTGCGGGTATTGAATATGTCCATGAGTTTATATACCTCGGCCAAATAGTCTCCTTCCAGGCAAGATACGATAAAGAAGTTGCTCGACGCACCGAGAACGCCTGGAAGAGCTATTGGTCGATGAAGCAAATACTGAAAGGAACTCTCCCTCTCTCACTAAAGAGAAAACTCATGGACATGTGCATTCTTCCTACCCTCACCTATGGAGCGCAGACATGGCCACTAACCAATCGTCAAAAGTCCGCACTCGGGGTCTGTCAGCGAGCAATGGAGCGCAGTATCCTTGGAGTTAAACTTTCTGATCGTATAAGGAACTCGATACTGCGTTCTAAAACTCAAAATGCCCATGTAGGTCACACGGCTGCCAAGCTAAAATGGAAGGCTGGTCACATCTGTCGCATGCCGGAGGGGCTATGGGCTAAAATAACCACACAATGGGTCCCAAACAGCAGCAAACGACAACGCGGCAGGCCCAGAATGAGATGGCGGGACGAGCTCGACCCTTTTCACAAGGATTGGCGATAAGTGGAAGGAGGGAAGGGAGGCCTTTGCCCTGCAGTGGGACAAAAAAATGGCTGAATAAATAAAAAGTTATTAAACACAAAATTGTTGTTTCTTATTTTTCAAATTATACGTAACTCTGTGCACCGATTACTCTTTTTCTTTGTTACTTTTTAGGGTTCCGTGCCCAAAGGGCAAATACGGTATCCGATTACTAAGACTTCGCTGTTTGTCCGTCTGTCTATCACCAGCCTGTATCTCAAGAACCGCGATAGCTAGACAGTTGAAATTTTCACAAATTATGTATTTCTGTTGCCGCTATAACAACAAAATACTAAAAACAAAATAAAATAAATATTTATTTTATTCCCATACAACAGACGTGATTTTTGTAGTTAATGGTACGGAACCCTTCGTGCGCGAGTCCGACTAGCACTTGGCCGGTTTTTTATTTTTGACTTTGTTTTGTTTAGATCTTCCTGTACGAGTCACAACAAATACTTTTTCTTTCTTTCTTTTCTTTCAGGAATTAATTATCCTGAACGACAGCGTCTGCGGTAGAAGACGTGGACGCGTTCTTATTTTTTTTTACTTTTTTCTCAATAGCTTGAATGATATATGGCGGGTCTTTTATTGGCATCGAGCGTTCAAGGCGGGAATCAATTAACTCAGGAAGCAGACAATGCAAATAAAATTTAGACAATGGGCCTACCATTTTTTCGTGCCAGAACGTAGGGTCTCTTTTTATATAATCGACTTTCATTGAGTACTCCTCTCCAGTCCATACGGCAAATAAGCACATATCCATCTCCGTAATGTTTAATTGGCCCTGAATTTGAAAATAATAATCGTGGTTTTTGTCAATCACAAACGTATTTTTCTTAGTGTTACATTTCCACAATTTTATTTTTTTTGCTTTTATAGCTTCTTCAGCTTGCATATTTTTTGCAGAAAATGGGCATTTTACTTCTACCAGTCCTGTTTTTCCATCTTTGTCTTTATAAATACCATCGGGACTTGCTCCTAAATATTGGAGTGTTTTATGAATATAAAGACCGCAGCGGGTAATTGTGACGTTTTCCTGCAGAGATAATTGGGTTAATGCTATTTGTTCATAATCTCTACCATATGTGATCGATGGGACATTTGACAACTTTTGTGGTTTCACAATAGCTTTCACTAAAGGAGCGCAGCTAACGTTTTCTTTACGTTTACATATTTTTCCAAACATAGACGCGGTTAATCTATTTTTTCTGTTTTCTAACCATTCTTGACTGGAACTTTGGTCTATCGTCTGTTTCTGTAGTTCGTCTCTTTGCTGGTCAGAAAGCTCCGTTTGTTTAAGAAATTCATTTTTTGTTATCTGAAAATCTTCATCGGTCATATCTGGTCTTTGAGCTTTCTGTCCATAATCTGGATCGTTCCTATTTCTACGGATTTTTTTTCTAAATAATCTTTTGTAAACTTTTCTTTTCGCTTTTTGTACCTCATATACATTTGTGTATTTGCCAGTAGGTTTACCAAATATGCATTTATGGATAGCGTTTATTGGTCGCTTGGTGTTAAAGGAAATAACTGAAGCGGAACACCTTTCCTGGTATGAATTCTTAAGTGTGTAATTAATTCTTTTCCCCCCCACATATTTGGCAATCACTGAATTGAATGTCTCAGCAGGATTGCTATCGACGTCAAAAATTAGACTTTTAGCGTTTGCAGCCAAAAACAAGACAATTTGACTCATTTTCCTCCACAAAACTGTGTTAGCAACATCAAGTACCGTATTTCGGTCAGTTTTATCAGTTGCTGGGCATATAGCGTCATCGCAATCAGAGTGACTACCAAAAGAATGGTATAATGCATTCAAAATATCTGTACGAAGTTTTACCATTTTTTGACTGTCAGAAATGTCTTCGTGTTTCCTCAACTTTATAGCCCGCACTGTGTATCTGCGTAACTTCATGATTTTGAAGTCAGTTAAAAGTTTCCTTAATTGAATAGGAATATGAGTATCTTTAGTAAGTGCTCTCAGTTTGTTACATAGATTTCTTAACAGATGGTTTCTGCACTCGATCTTCTGAACCTTGCAGTTTTTATATGGATTGCTTTCTAATATTTTTTTATGAGTACTTGAATCACCATCTGATATTAGTCTAGCATATATTAAACCATGAGATTCAAGAGAGTTACCAAATCCTTCAACAAGCGACGTTGACTCCATACTGGAAGAACTACCAGAATAGTTCTTGTAGCAAATATGATTTGCAGGTTTATTTTTTTTATTTTCAGCTTTTGCACATACTATGCAGTATTTATTTTTTACACCAAGATATAAAATTTTACCACTGTATGCACCGATTATTGCTGCTGCACCTGATGATGCTGAATAGTTATTACGGAAAGATCTTTTGGACCAACACCCGTCAGCTATTACATCAATCATTGGTGTACCATCACAATCGACACTGCCAATTTCTGTCGCATGTTCTGCCTCTTCGATGCCTGCCTTGGCCATTTCTTCTACTGCCGTCTTATGGAACCATTCGTAAACTTTTTTGCTTGTCTGAGCATATAAATTTTTTGACATGCCAGGTATATCAGCATTACCTGCCAATTCATTTAAATTTCCCAACCCACAGCCAATACTAATAATACCTGCAACTATACCGTGGTTCACATCACAAGTGTTAGACGGATCTTCAGTGCTTATGTCAAATTCGGAATTACAGAGTTCGCACTTGAAATGCAGTTTTGATATAAAACCTTTACGTCGTTCACCGATACATTTCAAATTTGTATACCTGCATCCAAAAGATTTTTCGTTATGATCAGCAATCTTCCCCAAAATTTCTAAAAAATTTTTGATCGATACGATTCTGCGCCCTTCTAGGCAAAACAGTTCCTCATCATTGGTCATTTCTGTTTCATTATCAATTTGCAGCTGTTGGTCGTCGCTAACAATTACAGGTTGTTGACGTTTCCTTCCGAAAATTCGGCGAAAAGGAAAAGCCTCCTCAAATGTTCGCTTCCGGTTCATTTTCTTATTTGAGTTTGTTACATTTTCAGTTCCGTCAATATTTTCAATCATCACTGGTACTCCAATAGTAGAAGAGGTAGGATTAATATTTAGCGCTTCTGACAGGTTGCTAACATCTGAAAATGGTTGACGAGAGCCAGCAGCAGACCTGTGAAAATAAATTAGTCATATTATTAATTAATTTTATTCCACGGTTAAAAGATATCCGACTTTGGTCAAATTAGCCGATTAGCCGATCCGATTTTGGTCGCTAGTAGTAGTGTGTATTTATTATTTATGTATGTACATAGACACTAAATACACCGACCAACCCACAAACACATCCATCCACACACTCATGCCCACACAAGCACTCACGCCCTCCCCAACCACACTCTTTTATACCTTCTGACAGCATGCATGAACATCATATTAATTAATTTTTGTTTTGTCATACTTATATATTGATACCCATCACTTCTGCGGACTTTCGCTATCTAATTTAATTCGACCCTGTATACAATATTATAACAATTTTATAAAAACAGTAAAGATTTGATGATTTGTTTGGGACCGCTGGTAGTATTGTTACTTGAAGTGTGAGTTGATAAAATCGTACACCCATCAAGTCTGTGGAGTCTCGCTAGCTAATTGAATTTGACCTTTTAGTTAGGCCCTAAACATGAATACTGTAAACAGTTCTACTTACCTTTGGATTCTATTTCTCTTCATCACTTCTACGTTTGAGCCCAATTTTTTTTTTTTCGTGCATGCATATTTTTTTTTACGTTTACGATCCATATTGAAATCAAATATTTACAATACTATTACTAAAACACAAATATTTACAACACCCGAAAAATTATATACAAAAAATAATAAAGTAGAGCAACTTTAGATACATAACAGTGCGTAACCAACGTTAGAGCAGGAGCAATGTTAGAGCGAGAGGGAACAATTAAAATTTGTCGTGGACCACACGTCCGAACGCTCCGCCCGTGCAGCGGCCACTAAGGAATTTCTCTCTCAATTCTTGTTTATGAACTCGTTTTTTGGAGGTCTTTTGAGATTATTATTATTGTTAGGGTAATGTGATTTAGGTGCTATTTTTTTTTAAGTATTTGCTTAATGAACTCTTGGCATTAAAATAATCAAATTATTACATAACATACAATGCATAGTTATAATGAAACAAACCGTTTATTAAGAGATGAAAACAGAGAATTTTGATGAAAGTGTGACCTCTGAATTAAGAAAATGAAACATAACTAGAAAAAACTAATCAGCGCATTTTGAAGACGAGAATATTGAGCTAATTATGCGCTGAACAGATTTGTAAATTAATTCTTCATTGCCATAGACTGAGCGCCCAAACAGAACTCGAAATGATGTTGGGCGCGAGAGAGCTGTATTTAACACTTGATTTACCTAACATAATCCACCTAGAAGAACTTAAAAAAAATAACTACCTATTACTTATATTATGGTTATTTATGGGCAATAAAAATATTTCATGTTATTTCATTACTTTGTAAAGAAAAAGAATTTAAAGTTGCGCAAATTATTCGCCGCGAGTGAATTTTGCAAGACTGCAGCCTTAATAACCAAACTGCTGAACCAACTATCGGTTCATAAATGACGGAGATATGAGGTAACTCATAACTCCGTCATTTATGAACCGATTTGAAAAATTCTTGTTTTATGTGAAAGGATATACTTCTCCATTGGTCCCATTTAATTTTTATCAAAATCGGTTCAGCAGTTTGGTTATTAAATCCAAATAGCTGGAAAAAATATGTGGAAAAATCATACGAAATTGCATATTTTTGCTTTCCTGTGACTTTCCAGTGGTGTTTTTAGGTGTGGGGTACCACTAAAAAGTGAAAAATAAAAAATTTCGAAAGTCGGTGTCAAATAACGAAGAAGCAACCAAAACACCGACTTCCGAAATTAAAGTTATTTTGTACTATGTGGTGTTTTTTTTGGAAGTCGGTTTTTTTTTGTGAAATTTTTTTTTAATTTTTTGGTGGTCGACAGATACCTACATAATTATGATTTTGTGTTCTAAGTATTAGTTCAATACCACTACATTCAAATATATTACTAATAGGTAGGTAGACTTAAAAAGGTTTTTAAAGTTATGGCTGGATTTTATAATTATACAAGAACCTCCATTCCTATTGTTTCGTAGAAAGAGTCTCCTACCGTTAAATTAGGCATTTTTAGTAGTTTGGCGTCTTCTGCAGTCATTTAGTTCGGCAATGCAGAGAACATCGTCAGGGTTGAAGCTGATATTTCCACCTAAAGTGTACAAATGAACCGTTAGGTCGTCTATATTTGTAAGTAGACCATTAATATTTTGATGAAGAATATTCATGTTTTTATAAACGAAAAAAATCATTATAACATAATGTACTCGCAGGAACATTCTCACCATCTAAAGTTAAATTGTCTTGTTCGGTTTGCGTTACTGTCTGAGTACTTTTATCTTTATCAAAAGTAGGAGGTAGGGGTTATATTATGAGTGTTCAGTTTGTGTTTCATGTACCTATCTTTCATAGTCTTGCCTATAACCAGTTCTCAAAATTTCTTAGCAATAATTGTGATGTGTGTAGGTATACAGAAAGCGATACTTTAGAATATACAATGATAAATTCATGTCCACATATGTTACATGAGTGTATTGAGAACAGATAAATTTCAAATTATACATATTTCTACTTTCTTTCATATAAATATGTACCTACCTATTAAATAGTACTTCACAAATTATATTACAACATTCGTGTTTTCGGTAGCTCTAAGAAAGTTCATAAGACCGAGTTGAATTTCTTCTGGGTTTTTATTTTTATAATCTACCTCTGTGCCAAATTTCATCAAGATCCATTCAGTAGTTCTGGCGTGATTGAGTAACAAACATCCATTCATACATCCATCCTTCTAAACTTTCGCATTTATAATATTAGTATGGATTTAAAACTGTATTTTAATCTAATATATTAAATTCTCGTGTCAGTGTTGTAGCCGAGTGTGATAATAGTATCAGACGAGTGTTTTAATACTTAATTATATGCCGTTGTATATGTCGCAGCCAATTAGCTTAATCAGCCGTTTAATTGGTTGCCTAGCCTTTTCAATTAAATGTACCGATTTTTCAGCAACATATGTGACATCTTTTGTTCAATATCGTTTAATGACTTGCCAATGTCACTTTAAACGGCACAGTTCAATGAAAAGGCTAGACTTTTAATGAAACGGCGGATTCAGCTAGTTGGCTGCGACATATTATTATACACTATTTTATCTTCACTCATACCTACAGTTGAAATAAAATTAGTGGAAAAATAGTTTATCCAATATGGCGGATATTCTCATTGCGTAGAATAGAATGACTGCGCAAGTGCGCAGCGCGCGCATCCTTTGACAATGAGGAAGCGCCAGCTTTTATCACGGTCTATGGATGCGCGCGCTTAGCGCAATAGAAATGTTTTGATTTCATGAAATACTACATTTGGCATCAATTCTAACTGAACGAGTCGTATTGATGATTTTAATGACTATTATTTTATAAATACATTCCTACTTGTCGCCGCGAATTAAATTTTGACCAAGATACAGCCTGACACAGACCTGCAAATTGCAAAAATCGTAAGAAACTTTGAATTTCGCGGGCTACCCTGGCACTATGAGCCCGCGACAATAAATTGAAAATTAATAGTTATTTATGATATTAGTGCGGTAAGTTGGTTTTTACAAACGAGTAGACGAATGTAAGCACGAGACGAAGTCGAGGGCTTACCATAGTCACGAGTTTGTAAAAACCGCACGTGTGTCATACAACGTTTTTCGACACATTTGCGAGAAAACAGTACAATAAGTAATGAAATAAACTTTTTGTCTTTAGAAATCAGTCGGAAAGTCGCAACAATCTTTGACGTTTCTAATATGAAAATGGCGCGAATTTGCAAACGGCGCCACAATCGCGTGGTGAAAATAAGAACTACATCTTTCATTTGTTTATTTTATTATTCTTTTCTCATTTTCTCTTTAGTATTAAAGTGAGACAAACCTATTGAGCAAATGCGCTTCCAAGGAGGTTCGATCATTCAGCTTATTTATTCTAGGATTGTGAAACTCCTTGGTGATATTCTTATTTATTTTTTTATGGAAATTAAAAGATAAAACCGTAAAAAATACGCACGGCGCTATACAACGGAGTTTGCGGTAAAATATGTACTTAGGTGAGAGTACCTACTTTGCCGCACGCTCCATTGTGTGGTGCATAATTTTTAACTTTCGAACAATGCATAGCATACAGGCTTCGTAAATGCATTTTTTGAGCAAATGTGTTGAAAAAGTTATTTTATGCTGCAGTTGTTTGTAATCGAAGGAAAATGTTGAACTGTAATGGTTTTTTTTTAAATTTTACCTATCCACGAAAAAAAGTACGTGTTATGCATTCGTTTTTGAACTCTTTGGAACATTACGTTTTGGGAGTGTAGATAAAGTCAAACTAGTCATAAGAGATGTCGCTGTACATCAACAACACTATTTTGCAAGGTCACACGACATTTTCTATATATTAGAATGTACTCTGTGCACGACATCAACGCGATATCGCGGGCACCGGGCACAGATAGTATTTTGAAATATGTATGTTCATCTTCTTTCTCTCTCGGTTAGGAAGTGGCAAGTGTGGCAACCCCACTGGAGCAGTTATTAATAAAATCGGTCATTCAATCGCATGCGGTGTTCTTAAAAAATGAAACGCAGAAGTATACACATAAATTTATTCGATAACGGAGTCGATCCAGTCGCGCAGCGTGGCGATGTTGACGTAGAGCTGCGGCTCGCAGGCGACGCCGCACGCGTCGTTGTCGCTCATAATACCATACAGCGTGTGGCCGCGCAGCAGCGGTGCGCCGGCGCAGTAGTTGCAGGGCGTGCCGCGCGAGTAGCGGGCGCCGGCGCACAGCGGCGCCGCACCGCACGCGCCGTGCCACGCAGCCGTGCCGCGCAGCAGGTGGCGCGGCGCCCACAGCTCGGCGCGCTCGGGCGCCGCGCACGCCGCGCTCGCCACCACGAACACCGCCACCTGCCGCAGACGCCGCGCCCCAGCGCGAGCCTCCACTGTTCTGTACGACATTCCACCACAATGCTACATACCTACAGAGGCAAACATATTTTAATGTTTGCAATCATGGGCGCCGTGAGGACTACATCTTCAAAACCCCGCCACGAGGTAACCCCTTGCACCCTCCTCTCGGCGCCCATGTTTGCAATGGGCAAAATATAGGGAACGGGAACAGCTGATTTATTTTACTTGATATCTGGCTTTATTACGTTTATTATTTTTTGTAAACTTGTCAATAACATTTAAAATATTTTTAAAAATACAAAAAAAAAAACATTTGAAAATGGGTGAATTGCCCAAGCAAAAAAATACACGGCAAACCTGAGAACGGTAGTGCAATGTGCTGATTATTATTTTTATATATTTTTTCTCAACAACGTAAGTATTTCTCTACCTTGGCAAAAAAAATCATTGGTATCTACCCTCTAATATACCCAAAAAAAAAATTACAAAGTGTTATTTTATCATCACGGTGACCTGTCCTGAACCCAATTCCGCTCATAACATACCTTCTCCTGCAAATACATTCGTAATATGGATTTAAATTGATTTTGTTATCATTAAATTATAATATATTCGATCAAATAAAACAATTTTTGTTTGTTTATCTTCTTTCTCATGGATTTGACAGGCAGTCAACTTTTGTCTGGAAAAAAGTTATCATTTCAGAGGACAGTAAGTTTTAGTAGAATAGCCACATCAACATTGCGTTGTTACGCCCCTTTCACCTTTTCTCACTCCGGATCAGTCCGGCTTAAGCTCTCGGCGCGAACGCACCGGTCCCAACGTCTTGCGGTTTCCCGCCAAAAAAGTAAGTTTATCATTTCAGTAATATGGGGACAAAAATAGTTTCATTTCGGTGGCTGTTATAACTCGTGCTAGATTTGTTTAATTTGTTTCAAAATTGTGTATTAAATTCGCAGTAAGTACTGTTTTGTTTGAGTAGTGTTCATATTTTTTAAATAATTTTTTTTCGGAGTTAAATGTAGAACTAACCTCTATTTTATCATCTCAGTGTTATCATTTCAGTGGATTCGGTGGACTGTTATACCAATTACAGTCCACCGGAATTAAAAGTATCTCCGAAATGATAAAAACATAAAGTTTTAGAGATCCTGGTGTCAAATACAAAGTCATAGTTTTGTAATGTACCTACTTTTACCTAGAGTGTCGATTAGATTATTTAGGTGTATTTGTTGTGTAATATTTGTGCTTAAGATATATAATATATACATATATCTATGTAGTTAGTACATGTTTACTATACTTTAGATACACATTTGTTCGGCTCAACGAAAATGTGATGAGTGTGTGGGTCACCACAGTGTAGATTATTATACCTACTAATTGTCAACAAAATAATTATTTCGAGGGTTTACCTTCAATATAAGTCACTTACCTTTATTTTTATATCATTTATTACGAGTAAATAACAATAATAAATAATATTTGATATAATTACAAAATTTCTTAATTTTACAAGATATAACAAATAAGTTAAAGAGCATTTAAACGTTATATGAAAAAAAAAGAGATATACCTATGTGATGAGAAATTGCCTGTGAGAGTGTTTGTCTGAGTCAATGCAAGAGAGCTAGTGTGTGAGCGCGTGGTGTATCTGAAGGTATAGTATTTTATAGGATCATAGTATAGTGTGTATGAATGTATGTCTGTGGATATGAGAAAGAAGAAAATTGAAAAGCGTGTATTTTGATTTTAGGATGCCGCGGCCTAAGCAACAGACTAGAGAAGAAAGGTTGGAAAAAAGGAGGTTGTATGAAAGAAGAAGAAAAGAGAGAATTAAGAGCAATGAAGTCTCACGCGAAGAGTTTTTGAGAAAAGACAGAGAAAGGTATGCCAGAAAAAAAGCAGCGGGATTAATTGTTTCAAGGCATCTAATGACCCCTAAAAAATTAAGAATTCTAAGAAGAAAAAACAAAATAAGTGCTGCTGCTTATTACCAAAGAAAAAAAAATAGAGCAGCTCCAGCTCCTATAGCGGCTCGTGCTAACCCTCTGGATGAGACAATTGGGGATCAAAGTGATGGTCCTGGACTAAGCACTTCCTGTCACAGTTCCTTCTTGCCTACTTTACGGCGCAGCTTACGATTGAACAGCAATAGTATTAGTACGAATATCCAAATCCAACGTTCTAATACTACAGAAGCTAGAAGCTTTCATCGGGTATACACAAGCAGTCCACGACAAACCCTGCTATCAACGCATCAAAATTTTGTAAATTTTGACTATAGCAATCCTGGTCCAAGCACTTCTCGTCAAGGGAATCCATCTTCGGCTCGGCGCTGCTTGCCGATGAATAGCGATAGTACAATTGGTTCCAATATTCAACATCATATTGATGACAATGTAGTAACTGGCACTCATTGTGTACAACCAAGTGGCGTACAACGAATAACATGTCCATCAAATCTAAGTAGTATCGAGTCAACATTATGCCCCAACAGCCCTGTTTCAGACTCGTCAATTACATCTGTAGAATTCAAGCGAGGACTTAAAGACAAATTTCGAAAATATCAAAAAACTAAAACTAAGCTAATAACAGAATTACAAAACAAATTATTACAGGTCACTAAGGAAAAAGAAATGTTCAAAAAAAGGTGTAACAGACTACAAAGCAATTATATGATTTTGAAGAAAAGTACCCAAAAAGGAGAAAAACCAGCAGTAGAAGTCATAAAACCTGATGAAAAAAAAAATCGAATTCTCAGGAGGGTGGTGAAATTTTTAGAAGATGATGAAAATTCAACACTGTGTCCTGGAAAAAATGACACCATATCTAGACATGGATTAAAAAAACAAAAAAGACTATTGACAGACACACTTAAAAATTTACACTTGAAATATTTGGGATCAGGAGAACCACCGATAAGCTATTCAACATTTTCAAGAATGAAGCCTTTCTGGGTCACTCAACCAAATGTGAATGCACGAAATACATGCCTATGTGAAAAGCACGAAAATATGAAACTTTTGATTGAATCTATGAAAAGAAACCGCCTTATCAAAGAAAATACAATATCCGACGTTTTAAGTAGCCTATGTTGTAGTAAAGATAACATCGATTGTCTGCAAAGAATATGCTCAAGTTGTAAAAATAGACACATTGATTATCAAGAGTTTAATAATGAAGTGAACATAGCGTATTGGGGTTGGGAGAAGAATAAAAGCATATATGTCAAAAATAATGTAGAAAAATCTGCTATTAAAGTTGAAAAAGTAAGGCGTTGGGTGAAACCACTAGATTTAATAAAAAAATTCGAAGATAGCCTGAAACCATTCCTTAAACATTGCGTCAATAATAAAAATCAAAATCAAGCTTTCAAAACGTTAAAAGAAAATATGACTACGGAAGACTGTATTATACAAATTGATTTCAGTGAAAATTATAATGCCAAATATGGATCCGAAATTCAATCCCTTCATTTTGGTGGTAGCAGACAACAGTTCACTTTGCATACTGTCGTAATATATTTCAAACTCGACAACGAAACTTGCAAAACTCAGTCATTTTGTACTGTAAGTACCTCTTTAAGGCATGATGCTGCTGCAGTATGGGCACACCTCATTCCTGTTTTGCAAGAAATTGAGATAACTGCTCCTCTGGTTCGTAAACTTTACGTTATTTCTGACTCACCATCTGCGCAATACAGGAATAAAAATATATTATATATAATAACTCAGTTATCCTCCTATTGTCCGATGCTGACCCACATAATTTGGAACTATTGTGAGTGTGGTCATGGAAAAAGCGCAGCAGATGGAGTGGGTGGAGTATTAAAGAGAACGCTAGATAAACAAGTCTCATATCAACATGATATTACCAATATTGAATCGCTGGTACAAAACCTACAGTGTTATGTTAAAGGTGTGAAAATTGAAACAGTTGAAGATTATCAGGTGACAGAAAAAGATTGGCTCTTGCCCAAAGACTTAAAGACTTTTCCGGGAACTATGAAAGTTCACCAAGTTGTTTGGTCTAAAGAGTCAGGAAACCGTTTGGCACTTCGACATCTGTCCTGTATTGAAAGAGAATGCCTAAATAAAACTATTAGGTGCCCTCACGGCAAGCATTTAGGTTTTCATGACTTCACTGGGATTCAATCAACGAATTTTGCAAATAATACAAATATAGCACATCTGCGTCCAATTCAACTGTCAGAAAAATTAGTACTACGTCCCAAGCCATTCAATGAAAAGAATCTTTCCAAAAAATTACAAAGGAATAGTTTCATACATGAACCACACACACACTCAATCACAAACATTGAAATATCAATTATTAAGCCCTCAACATCCCATTCCTTTGATGGAATGAATAATCAAAAAGGAGAGAATGAGCAGGAATCATCGATAATACCCAAATCATTGCTCGAAAAATATGAAAACTTCAATGAATTTAGCACTCCATCGTGTTCATTTTTTGAAAACAATGATACTGAAATTATTGAAAAGTATGAACGGACAAGAAATATTGACAGCGAAGAAGAAATCATGATTACAGCCAAGAAGAGAAAAGTAAGAAGATTATCTTCGTCTTCGTCCAGTTCTGATTTGAATATTTTTTGATTTTTGTTATTGTATATTTAGTTTTTTAAATATTTGCTGTCATTTAATGGCATGACTTGTTTTAGGTAGGAAGTTAAACTTATTAAAGAAGACTGATGACTATAATAATTATAGTAAAGACGTGCTGTGGTGTGATAATTAAAGAAGATTTGTTTATTAGGTACATATCTAAATTAAAAACCTATATTTATAGTCATGAAAAGAGGCTGATTAGTGAATTTGAGAAATAATTGTGTGATTTAAAGTGACATGATGAAAAATTAATCTTTAAGCTACATACTTGAACCTACTCGTAAATACGTACCCAGAAAGACTGTTTTATTGGAATAACTATAATTCGCATTAGGTATAAGAATTACTTATACATAATTGCGAATTATAGTTATAGGTAGAACAAAACTTTGTTGTTTTTTGTTCTATTTAGATATGTACGTTTCTCTATTGTTGTAGTAATTTAAGAATAAAGTGATCTCAATCTCAGGTTTCTGTTATGTTTCATACGTTTATGTAAAAGGATTAAAAGTACTAAGCTATTACTACTAAGATATTTTTATAATGTTTCTTATTCATTTATTGTATTTTAAAAATATAAGAGTTGATTTAATTTTAGAAGTTTTACTGATATACCTGTAGAAACACTATTCTCCTCTCGTTACCAATTTAACTAAATTATACCTAGCATTTTTCTCTTAGTGCAATAGGTAGACATTAGGTATTACTATTAATGGCATAACTTACAAATGCAACCATCATATTAATCAGAAACTTTAAGCTTTCTAATCGCGATACGTTGATTCTTTTGAAAATATGTATATCAAGTAAATTAGTATTAGTACATAAACAAGCAAAAATATTTATTTAAGGTTACCAGCATTTACGATAAAGTTTTCCAACATTTTCACACAACAACAACCACAAAAATTACCAAAGGTTATAAAAGTAAAGAAACTATTCATTCATATCATAATAAACATTACATTACATTAATATCATTCTTTGAGGTTATTGTAACCTCAAAGAATGATATATGTAATAATACTAACTGTAATATCTGTATATTAATGATGATATTAAAAAAACTGTGTACTGTCCTGTCTCAGTGTTTATCTAAAATTTGTGGAAATCAAACCTAACAAAGTACGGAACCCTGGCTGGGGGCACGGTTGTTCTTAGCTGTATCATTTCGGTGGATTTATCATTTCGGTGGTAATTTTTATCATTTCGGTGGACACTTTTAATTTCAGTGGACTCTTAAAACTTTATCCTTAAATATTTATGTAAGTTTTGATAATATTTGATGTCCACTCACGCACAATGTTATAAAATAGACTAAAGTATTATTTGTCACTAAAAATATATAGATTGCATTGAAATAAAAAAATCCCACCGAAATGATACATAAAAATCTCTTGTTGAAATTCACCCAAATATAAAAAAATAGTAGCCCACCGATATCGGGAACAGGGTCCAAGCTATTGGTCAGGGCTCCAGAGAGAGAAACCTCCTAACAATGCCAGCCGAGACCAGAAGTACTGCTTTCTGAATCAAGCCCTTGATCCAGCTGCCTAACGAGAGCCTCCTGAGGTGTTGGTCGAGGCTAGTGGCTATTAAGCCGTTGGCTACCAGTACAATGATTGCTTAGTCCACACATGTCGACAACCTCGCGAGCCAAATCAAGATATTTGATTTGTTTATCTTTCTCGGCTTTCACGAGGTTCTCGTCATGCGGAACGGTTCTGTCTACAATCATTGCACGCCTCTCGATTCGGTTCACCACCACTATATCAGGCTTATTGTATATCAGGCTTATTGGCAACAATAGTCCTGTCAGTGATGATGGACCGATCCCAGTACAACGTAATACTGCCATTATCGAGAACTGGGTCGGGCACATACCTGTAGTACGGTACCTCCGATTCCGCAAGAGAGTATTAAAGCGCAAGTTGCTGATGGATAATCCTGGCTACAAGGTTGTGTCTATGCAAGTACTCTCCGTTAGCAAAACGAGAACAATCGGAGATAATGTGGCGAATTGATTCTCCCGGACGGTGACATGCCCGACATAATACATAATAATAGGTTGGGGAAAAAGTTCCTTCGCATTTTTTAAGAAAATTCAAAACATTTTTTAATATAGTTTATTTACATTTAACTAAAGTATGTAGGTACCATTTTGTTCGATAACTTTTGCCATCTTGTAGGTAGGGACATGATCCCATTGCTATAGAAATTTTGGAACTTCTGATCAAAATACCGCGACATGTGGTTTTGGCAGTCCTCGTTATGATAACCTGACACTGCCTAAAAAGAATTCTGAAGAGACCGAAACAGATGGAAATCTGAAGGTGCAAGGTCAGGACAATACGGCGGATGCATTAACACCTCCCAGCCAAACTCTCTTAATTTTTGCTGAGTGGCTAAAGATGTGTGAGGTCTAGCGTTATCATGATGAAAAACCACACCCCTTCTGTTGATTAATTCCGGCCGCTTTCTCTCAACTTCTTGCTTTAATCTCATACGCAGTAGAGTTCAGAATCGATGGTCCTGCCTGGTGGTAACAGCTCATAATGAATAATGCCCTTCCAATCCCACCACACGCACAGCATCATCTTGTTGCGAGTTAACCCGGGTTTCACCACAGTCTGTGAAGCCTTTTACGCACGTTCTTGTGGTACGTGATCCACTTTTCATCACCAGTTATCAGCTTCTTCAAAAATGGTTAGGTTTCATTACGTCGTAATAAAGAATCACAAATGAGTACAAGGTTCATTATGTTTCTTTCAGTGAGCTCGTGAGGTACCCAAAGATCGAGCTTTTTTGTGTACCCAGTTTTTCCGTGGCATGGCATCCATTTTATCCGTAATAGGGCGACCAGAGCGACGTGCATCTTTGACATCAAAATTTCCGGATTGAAAACGCTTAAACCTTGTGCTTCTCTCACAGACACTGCAGTAGGTCCATAAACATCGCAAATTTTTTTCGCGGCTTGCGTTGCGTTTTTACCTTTTTTGTAGTAAAATTTTAAAATGTATCGATTTTCTTCATTAGAATCACTCATCTTGACAGGACGAAAAACAAATGAAAATCACACATTTTCCTAATTTGAATTTGGAATTATGTTCTTTAAACTTTCAATGATACCAAAACCAGCCAGATACAAATAGTATAGCCAAAGAGGTTTTATTACAAGATCATACATACTATAATGCGAAAAGACTTTTTCCCCAACCTAATAATAATAATAATAATAAATTCTTTAATTTCAGACTAAGTCCATTTGGTTAGTACAACACACAACTTAGAAACTAGTGTTACTTACATCTACCAGAAAAAAACTAAAATGCCGAAACCGTGTGTGGTAGGCAGTCCCAGCATAGCCTGCAGGGCCGCAGTGGGTGCAGTTCTCATACTGCTAGTGATTGCCATACAGGCAAGTCGTTGCAGCTTTTCAAGGTCTTTTTGCGTCGTGCTCAAGTCAGTCCTGGGCCACCAGACAAAAGAGCCATATGTGACTATTGGTCTGATAACTGTGGTGTATAGCCAGTGGGTTGTATTGGGACTAATGCCCCAGTTCCTACCTAGCATGCGTTTGCATTGCCACATGCATATTGCATATACTGGCTTTTTTGGTGGAGTATTCTGTGTGCTTCGCCAAATTCAGCTGCTTATTCAAATAGATGCCCAGGTATTTGGTTTCAGTTGAAAGACTCAGGGTGGCTCCGAAGAACCGTGGTAAATCTAGTGTTGGCAACTTCCTCTTTTTGTAAAGAGTACAAGTTCAGTTTTGGTAGGGTTCACTGCTAGCTGATATTCTTTGCACCAGTCCTCTACTATTTTCAGGGCTTGGCGCATGAGGTTGCATAGCGTGTTTTCATGTGTACCGTTTATTATTATGGTTATGTCATCAGCGTAGCCAACGTTAAAGTATCCTTTATAGTTGAGTCTTCTAACTAGGTTATCTGCGACCAGGTTCCATAGTAGTGGCGAGAGGACGCCCCCTTGGGGGCAACCTTTTGCCACAATGGCCCTGGTTGTGTTGTTTATGGTGATTTGTACAGCTCTTTTCTCGAGCATGTTTGTGATCCTGGTTGGATCAGTTGGCTCAGGGTAGTGTCCACACCATGCCTTTCGAGGGCTGTACCGATACTCCGAAACATGGTTTTGTCAAAGGCACCGTCGATGTCAATGAAGACAGCTAGTGAGAATTATAGTGAGCAGCATTTGTGTTGTATAGCGCATTCGATCTTTGCGACCACGCTGTGCAGAGTAGAATCTGTTGATTTCCCCGTGGAGTAGGCGTGTTGTTGTCTGTGGAGTGGGTATTGACGCCGGGGTCTATCCCGAATGTATCTATCTAACTAACTAACTGTTTTACTTTGTAAGTCACGATGAATTCTTTCATTTGAAATGTACCCTGGTCGTCCCTGGTGCATCAGCTAACTACCATGAACAAAACTTTTGGTTGGAAGCGTTATAGAATTCCTACGTTGGAGTAAAAAGCAGCCATATTCGTCGGTATAAGCGGCGGGTTGACCCATACTCGCAGAATCGCATGTTCCAGCAGAGCGATGACAGGTGGGTGTTTAGAGCTTGGGAGCGACCTGAACAAAGTGTGACAGACATGTGCCGCCCGGATGACGTTGCCACGAGTACATTCTGGCGAAATATCTGGTCGGTGCCCGTCTGTCACGCCGAGGGTGGCTGGATGCGTGATGGCGAGCGCGTGTGTGAAGATAACCACAAATGGAAAATGGAAAAAATTACCATATCTCCACTAGATATAGCCAAAGCAGTCCGTCCGTTACCGAATTGGAAATCTCCTAGACCGGACGGATTGCACAACTTCTGGCTTAAGTGGTATAGCAGCTCACACGCGCTACTGGCATCTCAATTCCAGTCATCCTTAGAGTCTGGGTCGCTACCACAGTTTCTAACAACTGACGTTACTCACCTGCTTCTTCCCGGAGGTCCCGCGGAACCCAAGAATTATAGACCGATTACTTGTTTGTCGACGGTCTATAAACTTCTTACATCCATTCTGAGAGTGAAAATTAATGATCACATTGAGAATACCTTCATTATGTCCGCCTCTCAGGATGGATGTAGGAAAGGGTCTCGCAACACTAAGGAGGTACTCCTCATAGACATGGCCATAAGCCAACAGGTTCGTCGATCCCGCAGGGATCTGTCGTCATGTTGGATAGATTACAAGAAGGCCTACGATTCTGTGCCACATAGGTGAATGCTGTGATGCTGTGTGTGTGGTGGGATTGGAAGGGCAGTATTCATTATGAGCTGTTACCACCAGGCAGGACCATCGATTCTGAACTCTACTGCGTATGAGATTAAAGCAAGAAGTTGAGAGAAAGCGGCCGGAATTAATCAACAGAAGGGGTGTGGTTTTTCATCATGATAACGCTAGACCTCACACATCTTTAGCCACTCAGCAAAAAATAATAGTTTGGCTGGGAGGTGTTAATGCATCCGCCGTATAATCCTGACCTTGCACCTTCAAATTTCCACCTGTTTCGGTCTCTTCAGAATTCTTTAGGCAGTGTCAGGTTATCATAACGAGGACTGCCAAAACCACATGTCGCGGTATTTTGATCAGAAGTTCCAAAATTTCTATAGCAATGGGATCATGTCCCTACCTACAAGATGGCAAAAAGTTATCGAACAAAATGGTACCTACATACTTTAGTTCATTAAATGTAAATAAACTATATTAAAAAATGTTTTGAATTTTCTTAAAAAATGCGAAGAAACCTTTTCCCCAACCTATTAAGTTTCTTTTAAAAAACAACAGGACATTTGTTTTTTCCATGCCATAGACAACTGGAACTGTGTTCTTTTCTGAAGATGAAACTTGTTTTTGTTTTTTAGTTTATAAAGTTGTGTTCTTTTAATTTTGTATTTCTTTGTTCGTCATTTTTTACCCGACTGCGCTACGCAAAGGAGTGGTAATTTTCTTCTTTTCTTTCTTGCTTTACAAAGTGAACGTGACATGAACGGATTTAGATATTTCGTTAAGATTAGATTGGAGTTTACTAGAAGCCCGGGAAGATATCCGATCGAGAGCCAGGACGGCTGTATCAATGTGATATTTTCAATAAGTAAATTATGTTAGCTTTTACCTGTACCCTCCGTAGCCGAGGATGTGGAACCTCTCGCCAATCGCGACGAGGAAGTAGTCGAGCAGGCGCGGCAGGTGCAGCAGCGGGGCGTGGATGCGCAGCGCGCGGTCCGCTCGCAGCGCCGCAAGGTCGTGCGAGCTAGCGGCGCCGGCGCCCCCGGCCCCCACAGCTCCTGTGGCCCCTGGGGCTCCTGGGGTCGCCAGGTCGCGCGCGTGCATACGCACGTCCACCACCGTGCGCGGCCGCGACGCGCCCTCCTCGCCAAACTGCTCCATAATGACAAACGAATCCAGCGAGTCCACCTCCTCGATAGACTCTATGCAGCTGGCGGCCGTCAATGTCCAAAATTTTGTTATTTTAGTCAAAATGCAGCCGAACGTCACATCTCCCGGAGGTTTGAGCTTGACTAGCGCCACGACCTGACTCTTGTAGCTGTCCTCGGCGGGCTCGCCGTCCGAGTGTTCCAAGAACTCGACGTCATCGTACTCGTGCGATGGCTCCAGACTTTCGCCGAATAACTCCAAAGATTCAGGCGTGGTGGAGGGCGACGAGCGGCGGGGCGAGCCGGGTTCCGGCGTGGTGGTGGGCGACGAGCGGCGGGGCGAGCCGGGCCGGTCACTCAGGAAGTAGCGCGTGCTGGCGCGGGTCGGCTGGGAAGGCTGCCATGTGCAGTTGACATCTGGCGACAGAGTGCTATGCGGGGTGGTGCCAGGAGTGTGAGTTGGTCGAAATATCGACAACGTAGTTTCAATGGGTACATTTGGCTTTTGATTGTCCTCTTCAGTATAATTTTCAGGAACCTTTTCAAGCGCAGCTTCCGGACATGTCTGACACGCCACAAAGTGAAGTATCAAAAACACTAAAAAACTAATAAGAACTACAAGGAGGATGGCTTCTAGGACGGAGAGAAGTCCCTCAGTGCGCGTGAACGACTTGCACCAACCCTTCAGCTCCTTGCAGCACACATAACACATTATTTGCGGTGACAGCTCATGTTGATTGACGCTTGACACGCGCGACCAATTAGATTAGGTGCATAGTGTTTTTTTTATTACTAAGTGCAGAGTTCGAGGGCTCACCTCACCGCTGCCGCCAATAGTTGACAATGTCTTGTTCTTCACTCAGAATGGCTTCCTTAAGGTTGAACTAGTCGCGAGCTCGAACTCACTGGTAAGCGTGTCCAAAAAGCACGCTCACCGGGCATCGTGCCCGACAGAGACAGTATCAGTGATGAGCAGTTAGACGCAAGTCTACACGCACAATGTCTAGTTAGTAGTGGTCACTAAACACCGTTCCGAACGGAAAAAACGTTAGACGGCGATGCACGAAAAGTGGTAGAATAAGTCTATTTATTGCGGCTTCGAAGGACCATTTTTGGTGGGGAATTAATTTTATGCGGATTAAAACTTGAATAATTGGCGACACACAGTAATGAGCTGACCAGTTTAAGGAATAGGTAATTAGGACTTACTTGGGATCTTCTGGATGGAACACGTTGATGCGAGAGACAGCCTGAGAAGGGTTTACACGTTGTACGAGCCAATAATGCTCATACAGCAAAAGTACGCTATTTAAGTACTGCACATATTAAGTTAAATCTGTCGTAACTAAAACTCCATCACACGCTAATTTGCGCGTTGACGTAACTCAACATTGAGTGCGGCTCAGGTTACTAGAAGCAACCTTAAACTGTGTCCATAATAAATATTTGGAACATAATAGTGGTTTGGTGTTATACTAACTTCTACAACTACCGGGTTACTCGTCAACGACGAGAAAACCCCAACATCTTTTGGTCCTTCGAGCCAGATGTCACGGGTCCAGGGGAACACATCGTGTGAATCATCGTGACTCCTCAGCAAGCAGATTAGACAGTTACGTTAGCAAATCGGTGCAGCTGGCCTCCCACAAGCGGGTCTCACCAGTAGCATTGAGACGTTGCACATAACGTAAAGGAGGGTGAGCTATACTAAGTGTCTGCCACCAACGAACCAGCAGAGATCACGTTTACTGCTACACACTACTTATCAAGCAAGGATCGGCGAGGATAACGTCCACGGCGGTTTCTTCAGCGGAGATTACGTCTACCGCTACAAACAAGAAATAATCAGCGGGGATAACGTCTAATAACGTGTTGAGGTATACTGTATACCTCAACAAGCGCATCGAATCTCTACAATCCTTATGGGATGAATTTCGAGCCAACCACGATGTCTTACAGAAGTATGAGACTGTCCAAAGAGACCATGACTACTTTAAAAAGGACATTTTCATCATAACAAAAACCATGTTTGACGAAACAATGCAATCAATGAATCAACTACGAAACAAGTTGATAAACGAACCTGGAGTCAAAGTCAAAGTCAAAGCATTTATTTCAAATAAACCATTTACAGGTACTTTTGAATTGTCAGAGTCAGTCAGTCAAAAACATGAAGCTATTTGCACGTTCCAAAGCGTAGATCTCTATGGAGAAGAACGTGCAAGAAACTCCACGGACACTCTTTTAAACCATTTTATGATTTACAATAATCCTGGTTACATTATCTTTGTTGCTTCTATATGTGAGAACAATGTAAAGGAAGAGAAAAAAAAAAGAATTCTAAGTATCAAATAAACTATTGAAATAAGCCAGCGACAGCTAAGAGATGACCAGTCTCCACTGATGGCGCCCGTTCACGAACATGACGCGTGCATCAGCACCATTCAGCTCAACCATTTTGAAGGGAACCGAATGATCCGATACACGCGCCACCATCAGCGAGACATTCGAGTAAGCATGACAAACCCTCAACTGCCCCTGCTCATTCATGTCAAACAAGGAAACCATCTATTAACATAAAAAGGCTCCATGGTCCTCACATTTACAGGATTCCAAAATAAAAAATGCTTCTACTTTATATAAAACTATAAATATCAATTGGTAAGAACAGAAAAGTAAAAGTGTATTCCAAACATTTTAGAAATGTGGAATATTATTATTATTAAACGTAAAAAGTAAAATAAAAAAGGGTGAGCATCTCCTCCATATATGAAATCCTAACTAGTGGAACCAAGCGGCTGAGGCTGTGGAGCAGGACCGGCATTTAGCCAAGCATTTTTATCAAGGATATAATCTTCCAGTTTATAATATGCCTATCTACATAGTGTGCGTTTAATGCATGTTTTAAATTTTCTCTCATTCAGTCCGAGAATATCATATGGTATTTTATTATAAAATTTAACACAGTACCCCATAAAAGAAGTGTGTACTTTAGCCAATCTGAATCGGGGTTGATCTAATTTTTCTTATTTCTACTATTAAAATTATGCCTGTCACTAATCTTACTAAAAAGATGGAGATTTTTCCGAACATACATTATATTTTCGT
Organism: Melanchra persicariae; assembly: GCA_947386135.1. NCBI lineage: Eukaryota > Metazoa > Arthropoda > Insecta > Lepidoptera > Noctuidae > Melanchra > Melanchra persicariae. The sequence continues at coordinate 613,430 of OX376646.1, forward strand.
ATATGTATTGACAAGGTACCGTCATGATGTTAATATCTTTAAACAGTTCCCTTAGGGAATCGCGCCGACCCAGATTATATATGGCTCTGATGGCTCTTTTCTGCAGAATAAATATAGATTCGATGTCTGCAGCACGTCCCCATAATAAGATACCGTAAGACATGATACTATGAAAGTAACTAAAATAGACCAGCCTCGCGGTATCTATATCAGTAAATTATACCTCCTACGCTGCCTCCTAAAATACAGGTTACCCTAGTTTGGGGGGCAGGGTTTACCTATTTATTGTTTACAGATTTCTGCAACATCAATCTCTTGCAATGTTAAATACCTATCCAACTTATGTTTAAAAATTATAATTGTTTACCATAGTTTACTATAATCTGTAAGTTTGCTGAAATAAATTTATTATTATTATTATTATTATTAATTGACGGATTTTTCTGACAGCATATGCTGCTGAACTTAGCCGTCCCGCAAGAGATGTTAAATGAGGACCCCATTGTAGCCTTGAGTCAAGCGTGATCCCCAGGAAAACCGCGTTTTCGACGAATTCAAGTTTCTCTTTGTTCAATACAATATCGCAATTATTACTTTTAACATTCGGTAAAGCAAATCTAATACACTTAGTTTTTTTCCCATTTAATACTAAATTATTAGCAGTGAACCAATTTTGGACCTGCTGTAGGGCTATATTTACATCGTCAAGATTTGTAGAACGTCTATCTATCTTAAAAATTAAGGACGTATCATCAGCAAATAATACCATTTGTGGTTGATTTTTTAAAAGATGGAGTAGATCATTAATATATACTAAAAAGAGGAAAGGACCCAATATTGAGCCTTGTGGTACCCCCATTTTGACTTTTAAACCCCTTGAATTAACACCGTTTATTTGAACTTGCTGCTGTCTGTCATTTAAATAAGACTTCACTAAGCTGAGTGCAAGTTTACCTAGACCGTAATGTTCTAGTTTTAGGAGCAAGGTTTCGTGATTTACACAGTCAAATGCCTTGGAGAGGTCACAAAAGATTCCTATGGCATCTTGCGCCTCTTCCCACGCTGTATATATGTGTTTTAATAACGTGACACCAGCATCAGTCGTACAACGACCTTTGGTAAAACCATACTGTTGATCGTGTAAGATTTTATTGATGTTAAAATGAATGAGCATTTGATTGAGCATTACTTTTTCAAACACTTTGCTGAAAACCGGCAATACGGATACAGGTCTATAATTATTGGTGTCTGTGCTGTCGCCGGACTTAAAAAGTGGTATAACTTTACTGTATTTCATTATATCCGGAAAGACTCCTTGGTCCACACATAAATTAAATATTAAAGCCAAGTATGGTGCTATGGTCTCAATTATGGACGTGCACACTTTGATAGACATTCCCCATATGTATGGTCAATTTGATTTTAATTTGCCGGAAAGCTTTTATAACTGTCATAGGGTTGATATGTTGGAATTGGAATTCAACCGTACAACCTGGAACGTTTGCTCTTAATAAACTAAATGAGACCTCTGGTGAAGAATTTAAAGGTTCAGTAGTTTTTGATGGTATTTCGGAGAAAAAATGTACAAATTCTTGAGCTACTTCTAGATTAGAGCTTATGGCACCATGTGCAGTCTCCAGTAAAAAATCAGTGTTTCGTACCTACTTTATTCTTACATGTTTCATTATTAATAACTTTCCAAACTGTCTTTATTTTGTTATCTGCCGATTTGATCTTGTTGCTAATATACAGAGCTTTTGCTACCTTGCAGGTATTTCTGAAAACTTTAGAATATTTGTTTACATATTTATTGAAGGATTCCGTATTAATGAAAGGCTTAAGGCCATATAACTCATATAGTCTTTCCCTACTTATCCTAATACCTTTAGTCGCCCAGTCACTAAATATATACTTAGGGAAAGTATTTTTAGACTTCTTTTCAAAAGTTGAGTTGAATTCTTTTAGAACTACAGAAAAGAAATTATCATAAAATTTATTCGCATCCTCAATATTATGGCCCAAAAGATTTAACTTATTTTGTAAGGAACCATTGAATCTAACTAGTTTGCCTGTTGTTATTGGCCTATATTGTATTTGAATTTTTTGCAAGGCTGCTTTAAACTTAAATGTTACCAATTGACCGCTATGATCCGATGGAAGGTAATTAACTACGACTTTATCTAAATAATCACAATCGCAGAATACATTATCAATACAGGTTGAAGAAGTAGTTGTTATCCTAGTAGGTTCCGTAAAAACATTAGACAAATTGAACGATTTAAAAAGGCTTAAAAATCTACTGCTATTTGAATTAATTTCTAAAATATTAATATTAAAATCTCCACAAATAATCGCGGATTTATTACCTGCTGCAAGTTTCGCAAGGATATCTTCCATTGTTGATTCAAATAAAGTAAAGTTTTGAGGGTTTGGGGGTCTGTACACGCACACTATAACATGCTTATCCAGCTCAACACAGGACAGTTCAATGCAATGTTCCACTGACAAGCTGACAATGTCATTACGTTGCTTAAATTTTAAGCGCTTTTTTACTAAGATGAGGGAACCACCACGCAACATAGATTTGCGGTTAAAACAACTGCCCACACTATAATTTTCATAACTAATTAGCATCTGGTAATCCTTCAACCAATGTTCACTAAAACATACAATGTCAATCATTGTTTTTTCTAAAAACATTTCAATTTCTAATATTTTGGAAGAGACACCTTGAATATTTTGATGAAATAATTTCAAGGCATGCTGCTGACCCCCTTTTTGACATATAGTTACTGGAGAGCAAGAAGATACTTTGTTGTTGGAAGGCATAACTATTCTGTTACTGGTATCTTCTGTTGTCTTATGAACTAGTTTAAATGATTATCCGGAGTTTGCCCCAAGACTTCAATATCATCACTTGGCAGTAAGTTGCAACTACTTGTAGTCCCCACGTTAACAAATGAGTCTTCCATAGTAATACATGGAACCTCCTTCGTACAATTTGTAAAAGAATTTATAGCAATAGTGCTACAGTTATTTAGGCTCACCACCTGATTCTTAGTATTATTACTAAACATTGTGGATTTAATTACAGAAGACTTCGACATACTACTTATGTCTGAGTTAATATAATAAGCTAATAGCCTTGCTATTTTATGTCTAAAACTAATTGGCAAATACACAGTATTCCTAGTCGATTTTAAATGTTCCAAAAAATATTTGTGTCAAAAAACATAAACTTGTCACTATAATGAGAAACTAAGAAATGCATATGTTTATTTAACATATGAATATAATTATTTTGTTTAATTGACAATTTATTAAAAAATGGAAAAGCACACAATATTATTTTTTTACAATTAACCTTTAACATCTCAGTTACATTGTCTGTGATATCTGTTTTTTTTACATTTAAACTATTACCTATAAATACAGTTATGTTGGTTTTAGAACTATAATTATTATTTATTATTGATGCCATAATATGCTTGTAAGATGAACCAGGCATACAATAATTTTGTGTAGAATAACTCAGATTATTACTGATTAATGTACCCAAACCTCTTCCCATACTGTCCGAGAACATAACCGAATGATTACCACTATTCACAGATGAAAAATCATCAATCTCAGGCTGTTCAATTTGAGATAATTCCTGATCAAAAACAATTTTATTTTGTTCAATGACACATTCTTGAGACAAGATCTCTGCCCGGGACGGGACCTCCGTTGCTACAGGCTGGACCACACCAAGGTTTGATACTGCCTGGCAAGTACACTGACACATGACTAACTCATTGGCAGCAAGAATGTGTTCTTTTATTTGGTTCTGTGATTTTACATATTTATTGTAAAGTGAGCTCAGTGAAGCTTCAAGAACCTTTATTTCAGACTGCAAGTGTTCAGTATCAATTTCATATATTTTTTTGCTGTCTTCTAATTTAATTTCATAATTGTTTAATTTACTAATCAGGTCAACACGTTCTTTCCTGAGTTGAGTATTTTTAGAAAAGTGTTTATGTTGCTTTTTGTACTGATAACATTTTTTGATAATTCTATTTAGTTTAGCATATTTTTTTAATTTATTATGACTAGCTTTGTAACTACAGTTCTGTTTCATTATGGAATCTTCAGTAAGGTCAATCGTGACTAAGGAATGAGGGTTACAATTATTAGAATTTAGTAATTCATTAAATAAGTGGTTAGTTTCCTTAACCTGAGTACTTTGTCTTTCCTTCTGCAATTTGGTAATACAACTGTTTGCATGAATCAATTCATCCTCTAGGTCCCTAACTTTACGTACTTCGGCGATGCTAAAACCAAAAATACCAGAAACTCCCGGAACACACCAACAAATGGAAGATGACACGGACAAGTATCTATAGACGCTGTTACGTAATCAGATGTGTAACTTCAACGCATTGAAGCGAGCGGTCTCCAAGGCCGACATGAGCAGCATGAATGAGAAGTGGCAACTGCAAGATCAACTGAGCATTTTACGATCAAAGTGGGAACCAATAGACAAGATTCACTGGGAACTGAGTTACCTACTGCAAGGCAACGATAAAGATTACGAAGCCAAATTTGACCACTGGGAGGAAGTCTACGATACCCTAAAGGCAGGTTTGAATAGAAAAATCTTTGAAACATCCCATTACGAAAAAACAACACCGCGTATGGAATTGCCGGAGTTCGACGGAACTTACAATACAAAATTGGATCTCTTTTAGAGACTTATTCTTTGAGATGAGTCATAACAATCCAACGCTGAACAAAACGTTGCTTGTACAGTCCCTAATTTTCCCCATTATTGACTATGGTGATGTGTGCTACTACGACCTGAATGCAGATCTCCTCAATAAACTTGACCGCCTTCTAAATAACTGCATTCGATTTGTCTTCAACCTCCGTAAGTATGATCACGTATCCGCGCATCGATCACAATTAAAATGGTTACCCATTCGTCAGCGCAGAGCGCTGAGAGCCTTGACTAGTCTGTTTTCTTTTCTAAATAATCCTTCTTCTCCCTCTTATCTAACGTCACAATTTCAATTCCTTTGCTCTGCCCACAATAAAAACCTCCGCTCTACTAATAATCGTCTTCTACGTTGTCCCTCACACCGCTCTGGGTTTATCCGCTCCTCTTTTTTTGTTCAGGGGATCTTCCTATGGAATGCGCTCCCTCTGAACATCAGGATGGCAACCAGTCGGCTTTCTTTTAAGGTGAAGGCACGTGAGCACATTCGCAAGAAGTTGGTAGAATCATCACAGCGTTAATTCGTTGGATTCGTTTTTCTTAATAACTTTGTTTATGTGTATGTATGTATATATGTATCTATGACTGTATTATTTTTTTTTTCTCCTCTGTTTGTCCTTCCTTTAAGTTGCACCTGCCATGTTTTCTCTGCACCACCCTAAGGTCGACTGGTAGAAAATGCCTATGGCATTAAGTCCGCCTTTGTACAGTGGTTTTTACTTGTGCATAAAGTTTTAATAATAATAATAATAAAACGCAGAAAATGAAGTTCCTAAAATCAAAATTGAAAGGTGAAGCGGAAAGGTTAACCAAACACGAGCCTTCTGACTTCTTTGACCTCGGCGTCTACATAACGTTACTTTAATAGGACCAGCGTAGTCTACACCCGTATGAACGAAAGCTTTAGTCTCCTGTATACGACCAGCCAAAGGTAAATCAGCCATCTTTGGGCTGGGGTGAGAAGGAGAAACTTTAAAACAAAAATTACAAGCATGTGATCTTCTGATTACACCTCTAGAAGAGAGGATCCAATATTTTTGGCGTAACAGAGAACTAAGAAGGCTTACACCGGCATGGCAATGAATGCGGTGATAATAGTCTATTTCACACCACCTGATCGAAAACGTCAAATTATATGTCATGCCAACCTAACCTAAAGTGAGTCATTTTTGGCCTGTGGCACAGCCGGGCAATAATATTGTACTGGATTTCATTATAACCCGCTGGTCAATAATGTGATTTAAATTTGGAACCTCATCTGTCTGCTCAATTGGCGGTATATTAGGTACTTACAACGCCTTCTGTCTCTGTCTCTCTCTTTCTGTTCCAGAAAGGGGAAAGATATTCTCGATACTCTTACTACTTAGGGATGATATTCTCGAATTTCTACAAATCATAAGGATTGACCAGGGTCAAGGATTGAAGACAATATTATAAGAATAATTGGTTATGTACGGATTATTGTATAAAAGGATAAGAATAACACTTAAAACCCATTTATAGTCGATTTATTAATTTAAAATCTATTTTCTCGAGCATCTCCTATGACGTTCTAAATTCAAATTGCATACAGCCAAGCGTCCGAACCCATTCTACCAGCTGATATAAAGCTCTGTATAAAGCTTTGTGTACACATAAATTGTATTAGGTTGCTAACAATAGGCCTGCTCATATTTACTTGCCCACAGAGAAGTAAAAAAAAAAACGTAAATCGAGTTGAGAGAGGTCGTGGCCGCTATGTGGTAGGTATACCGAGTGGAATGCAAAAAAGGCGCGGATATTGCAAATCCGTATGGTAAACTAACTTTTTTTAAGTAGGTATACAGTATAGTTCTAAATACATATCTCTACTTAGTGTTTGTAAATTTAAAATACTTTGTTTTTCGTAGTCGGCTTTTGATTTTCTCACAGGAGGTGTGAAAAGTAGAGTATCCTCCTCGGGGATAAAGGTGTCTTTGCCTTGGGCTAGCTTGAATCCCTCGCTGCATTCAGGATTCTTGTATTAACTCCCTCGCTTCGCTCGTGAGTTAAACTCTAAACTCCCTCGCTACGCTCGGGAGTTAACTTCCGACTCCTTCATTGCGTTCGAGATTCAATATGACGCCCGTGACACAAGACACTGCTTTATCCCCTGGGTGCATAATCTACTATTAGAACATGTGTAAAATTATCATGTTTAGGTAAAAGAGCGGGATGCTGAGCTTCATAAGGAAGGTTCGCATTTGACAATCTGCCACCAATTCTAATTACATTATACTCGTCTATAAAGATATCGAGTTTTTTAAATTGTGAGCGAAGTTTTTGCTTTTAATTTCGTCATAAATATCTTTAAATTGAAATTGTTGAATACACCGAATTAAATAAATTTCAGCGGTAGCTAATTCACGGACAGTAATTGTCTTATGTGATTTATCATAAGGAATAATACGCAAAAATCTTAGAATGTATACAATTAAGCGCAATATTTTATTTAATGACGTAAAAGTTTGAGAAAGATTATATATTAAATTGACTTCTGATGCGGTAGATAGCAATGTTAAACTTTATTATTAAATTCAGGCAACTGTTCGTCACATGAGGAGACAAAAGGAGTGATAGGCCACTCAGCAGTTGGGCGCACAAGCCACTGAGGACCATGCCACCATAAATTGTGGTTTAGTAACTGTTCAGGTAGGAGACCTCGAGACATACAATCACTAGGGTTTTCTTTTCCGTTAATATGATAAAAATGTTTAGGATCAAGATTTTCTTGACATTTAGCGACGCGGTTACTAACAAAAATGTTCCATTTGTGAGGTGAGGAATGAATCCATGAAAGCGTAATTGTAGAATCGGAAAAGGCAAATATATTATTAATAGCGGTACGAGAGCGGTAAGTGTCATAAACTAATCTAATTAATTTAGACAAAAGAAGAGCGGCACAGAGCTCTAGACGAGCAAGAGATACGACCTTAACAGGTGCAACTTTGGATTTAGCACACACCAACGTGTGTGTTACCATTTATATCAGTGACATGTAAGTATATGACGCAGCCATATGCATTCATGCTGGCATCAGCAAAACCTACTATATTTGTCACGCAACCCATTGAAACGGCTACATGACGAGGTAATTTTAAAGAAAAAAGTAAAGGTAGTTGCTCTTTAAAGTTTTGAAAGAGAAGTACAATCGAATGGGGTGGAGTTTCATCCCAATCTGTATTTAATTTCCATAATTCCATAACTTATTTAGTTTTGTGTAGTATTATTTTTAACTATAAATATAATTTGTTTGCCTTACTTGGGAAGAGACTGGACCCCACGACACAGGGAATCCTAGTGTGGGTTCCAGGGAATTTGATGAAACCTAGCACTTAAGGCTCTTATGTAACGCTTTATTGTCTAGTTATTGTACACTGTGTTATTGAACCGAATATTTTTTTTTTTTTTTTATTCTTTTATGAGTAATTTCGCGAATAAAACTACAGGAGCCACAAGACCGAGAACATCCCACAGACGGGCAATAGTGGAAAGTATGGAGCGTTTAGTACAACTTTTATCCAAACTAGATGTGGTAAAGGTGAAACAGTCTTCAAAAGGAATCCATTTGAGTCCAAGAATCTTTAAATTGTCTTCATCAGAGAAATTAATAGAAGAGCGGTTGGAAAGTGGAATGACCTCTAGTAGTTCCGAGGAATTACTTGCCCACTTAGTAAGGTCAAAGCCTCCATAATTAAATAAGGCGATAAGTTCAGCGGAAAGAATCTTGGCTCCCTCCAGAGAAGGGGTGGAATTAGCTAAGTCATCCATGTATAATTATTATTATTGTTAACGCCTAGCATGTGTGCGTTCACCAACGGCTCACGCACACACGCGTACGACACTGACGACATCAGCCGCGAGCGACCACGTCGCGGCACTCGCCCATAGATCGTTGAAACCGTCATACGCATACCGACTTCTTTATTTTTTTTTGTAAACCTTTTCTTGGTATTAAACCAATGTTGTATTAATCAAGTCGCATCATTTCTTCCACCCCGTCATTAACCACGTGAAGCTCAGTACCGGCGTTTACATTTTGGTCCCTACGAACCGGATTGGCTGCGACCCCCGATATCGACAAGAAGAACAAAGGAAATACAGGGCTGACGTGGATGGCGGCCGTTACGTGGAAGATTCATACTACGGGTTCAACATTCAACGAGTCAAAAAACATCATACGATATTTCTACACAGAATCTCATCATCAGAGAAGAATTTCGTATACATCGAGTTATTTGGAGTTGGGAGCTGGAGACAAAGAGAACTACACCTACAACGAAGGTCACCCGTGAGTCCTGAGGGTAGCGTTACTGTAAGTTCGTTCCAATTTGTCCATTCATTGCCCCGTAAATCTTCTAAACACATAATTTCCGTCACAAATCCTTCATTTTGTGAGCCCCAAATCATAGTCACAAATCCTTTATTTTGTGATTCTTGCATTTATCCCCATTAAAACGGTCACTAATCCTTCATTTAGTGCTGCTAAATTGATAATTATATATTCACAAATCCTTCAATTTGTGATTCATTTCGTACGTTAAAGATACGTCATTTCTTTAACAAGGCATATTTTTATTGCATTGCGCAACAAACATTCCAACCTATTCATAAAAAACTGGTTACGCTATTATCTATTCCTGCATAACTTATTATTACGCGCAATCAAATCTTAACTAAATTTCACAAAGAAATAAAACCAATAGGCATTCATTCGTAACCTAATGTCAATTATTTCATTTCAGAGGTTCCAGGCATTCCAGATTCCTTTGGTGTGTATATGAACTGTATCATAACGCGTATTTAAATATAGTTGTTTCGAATGTTCTAGAGTGCATTCGATTGACCGCTGCCTATCGCCCGCGCTGTCAACGGGCCCGGGCCGCACCAGCAGGCTGCGTGATTGCTACCTTTGCGCTCCACCCGCTGCTTGCTTATTGCACATTTTACGCGTACCCTCACTTCGCTTCATTTATGCTGATTTAAGTAATCGTTCCATTTTTCTTATCTTTATATTAACTGCATTGTAATAATTGTTTGTGATTCTTTCTAGCAACTCATTTCATCGCGTTGTTTGGTATTATAAACATAATACATTCTTCTTTGACTTAAACTTAGCTTGCTCTTGAATTCTATAGTTTAAAAATTGATTATACTATCCTTTTACCTGCTTCATCATGGAAGATAAAACTTTAATTAAAAGACGTGCATCATTCAAAGCTAAGCTTACGCTATTTGAAAATTATTTGCAAACCGTCGAGAGTTGTGATAGTTTGAGTAGATTACAAATAAATGAATTGAACATCCGTTTATCTAAAATCGAAGAAATTTACACCGATTTTGATTCAGTTCAATGTGACATAGAAAATTCCATGGAAATTCCAGATGAGCAGTACAAAGAACGTGAGGCCTTCGAGACCAAGTACTTCAGGACAATGGCGCGCGCTCGTGATCTGCTGGCTCCAGCAGCCGGCCAAGCGGGCAGCGACCGCTCAGGGACAGGTTCTTGTTGCACTGCGCTTGAAGGTGGGCCAAAACTTGCACTTCCTACTATCCATTTGCCTATTTTTTCGGGTCAGTATCATGACTGGCTGGAATTCCGTGACACATTCAGTAGTCTCATACACTTAGACAAGTCAATACCCAACATTAACAAATTTCATTATTTACGTGCCGCGTTGAAAGACAGCGCCGCTGTAATAATTCAGTCATTAGATTTCTCGAGTGATAATTATGAAGTAGCTTGGGAACTTCTTTGCGATCGTTTTAATAATGAAAGGTCATTAGTAATCAATCACATTCAATCCATTCTTAATTTGGAACAATTAGCGAAGGAATCATCTAAGTCATTACGTAACTTAATCGATACAGTCAATAGGAACCTCAGAGCACTCAAAAAACTTAAGCTCCCTACTGAGCACTGGGATGCACTACTAATTCAGATAATTGCAAACAAGCTTGACACAGAAACGAGCAAAAAGTGGGAATCCTATCGTAATAAGGGGAAAGAGTTGCCTACGCTCAAAATGTTTAATAACTTTCTTAAAAATCGTGCTGATTTCTTGGAAACAATGGAGAGTGCTAATAAAAAACGTAGGTCAAGTGACACTACACATGTTCGTCACAAAACATTTGTGGCCAACTCATCTTCTCCCCCAACTCGCAAATACGCTTGCCCACATTGCAAAGGTAATCATGCACTTTATCGTTGTCAGAAGTTCAAATCATTACCTTTAGAAACCAGACTTGACAAAGTTAAGGTACTTAATGTGTGCTTAAATTGTTTACGTCAGGGTCATGCTGACAATGTATGCAAGTTAGGGCCATGTCGCTCGTGCGGCACGCGGCGCAACAGCTTGTTACACGAGCATGAAACTCCTGCACCGTCTGCGCCTGTACCTTCAACAAGTAACGTCATGTTATACGCTTTGCCACAGCCTGACGTTCAAGGTCAACTTCCCAGTCCTTCTCAAGATATTGCTTTGTCAACCATTCAAAACAATTGTGTTCTACTGTCCACGGCCTTAGTCCACGTGACAGACAACAATGGTAAATGCCATAAAATACGTGCTATACTTGACAGTGGAAGTACCTCAAGTTTTATAACTGAAAGCCTGTATGCTAAACTTAACTTACCTACTTCTTGCACTTCGACTGTCGTTGAAGGGTTAAATTCTCAAATATCATGCTTAACAAAGCGTTGTGACGTACTAATATCGTCATTATTCAACAATTATAACGAGAGCGTCTCCTGTTATGTCGTTCCGCGCATCACTCAGTTGTTACCAACTACAAAGGTTGACCATACAACATTAAATATACCGCCGCACATTACATTGGCGGACCCTAAATTCCACATACCTGCTCCAGTCGATATGCTTCTTGGAGCTGATATATTTTGGACATTACTCGGTTTTCAAAATATATCGTTGGGTAAAAATAAACCAACATTAAATAAATCTAAACTGGGTTACTTAATATCAGGCCCAGTGCCAACACAACGCTCTAAAATCATTAATACAGTCCGCTGCAATCATCTTATTTTACAAAATAATGACGATCAACTACATGATAAATTATCTAAATTCTTTGAATTAGAAACAGTCGCTACACGTACACAAATATCTAAGGAAGAGCTCGAATGTGAACAAAGCTTTATACATAATACCAGTCGGTTGCCTGATGGGCGATTTGAAGTGACGATTCCATTAAAAGATTCGCCTGATAAACTAGGCGATTCTTACGAACAAGCTTTGTCCAGATTCTTGTCCTTGGAACGTAGATTCAAACGTGAACCACATTTCAAAGAGCAGTATTGCAATTTCATTAAAGAGTACATTTCGTTAAATCATATGTCATTAAATGAAAATCCTAATAATGATACTCACACTTATATTTTACCACACCACGGTGTCTTACGCAACTCAAGCTTATCGACAAAATTACGTGTCGTATACGACGCGTCTGCAGTGACGACCTCTGGTGTTTCATTCAATGAAATTCAAATGGTAGGTGCGACAGTTCAAGATGACCTCATCAGTATCTTAATTAGAATGCGCCAGCATAAGTTCCTCGTCACTGCAGATGTTGAAAAAATGTACAGGATGGTGAATGTCAAACCATCACAACAAACACTTCAACAAATCTTATGGCGATTCGAACCTCATGACCAGTTGAGGCAGTACAAGCTGCATACGGTCACGTACGGAACCGCGTCGGCTCCTTATCTCGCGACAAGGTGTTTGACGCAGCTTGGTAACGAATGTCCTGACCAAACAGTCTCGGAAGTCATCTTACATGATTTCTATGTCGACGATTTGATTACAGGCGCCGCTACTGAATCGGAACTCATAGACACATGTAAGGGTGTGACTGCACAGTTAGAAAGTGGTAAATTTCATTTACGTAAATTCCATTCAAATAGTGCTCACGTTGTTACAGAAATCGTCGGTGACACTAGTAGCGACGAATTGCTTAACTTATGTAATAACGAATATTCTAAAACATTGGGACTACTTTGGTCATCTAAAGAAGATTATTTATTATTTTCAGTCAATTTTGATGAACATAAAATTCTTACTAAACGTACGATATTATCGCTTATGTCACAAATATTTGACCCATTAGGTCTAATAAGCCCATGTCTACATTTAGCTAAGGTTATCTTACAAAAGCTATGGTCTTCAAGGATAACGTGGGATGAATCAGTGCCATCAGATATTGAGACCATGTGGTCTAAATTCATAATGTCACTCAGACATATAAATAATATTCGAATTCCTAGATATATTCTCTGCGATTGTCCTTCATCAATCGAACTTCATATATTTAGTGATGCAAGCACACAGGCTTATGCCGCGTGCGTATATATTAAAAGTGTCAATAACAATAATCGTGTGTCTGTTCATTTAGTGACAGCAAAGGGCAAGGTGGCTCCCTTGAAGCCCATGACCGTGCCTCGGCTGGAGCTGTGTGGAGCTCTCCTCGCCGTCCGCCTGGCAGATAAAGTGAAATCATCACTTAGATTAAGTATAAACAAATGTATTTACTGGTGTGACTCCACAATTGTCCTCGGTTGGATACATTCATCTAAAGCACACCTGCTTAAACCGTTTGTGTTTAACAGAGTCATTGAAATCTCTGAGAAAACTGAATCATGCAGATGGCGCTATGTGCCCACTAAAAGTAACCCAGCTGATATTGGGTCACGTGGGACAGATGCCAAACAGTTACAAAATAATAACTTATGGTGGTCAGGGCCACAATTTCTTCTACATGACGAACAGTCATGGCCTAAACAACCGTCACATCTACAAGAGCCTGAATTACCAGAATTCAAGGTCGAATGTCATCTGACTGCTGACTGTACCGATTATGTTACTCATTACTCTGACTTCATAAAAAAGTTCTCCAATTTTGGTAAATTACAACGTGTGATTGTATACGTGCACCGGTTCATTCACAATTGTTTACACCCACAAAACAAACGTAATGGTTTCATAAAAATTCATGAATTAAATTCATCTTTAAACTCATTATGTAGATTTGTACAACTTGAAGCTTTCAGGTTAGAATATGACTTATTAAAAAATAATAAGCAATATTGTCAGTTAAAAATAAATTACTTAAATTAAACCCATTTTATAACGAAAATGACGAATTATTACGAGTAGGTGGTCGACTTAAAAATTCGCTTTATGACTTTGACACGAAACACCCTATTCTACTTGATTCACGGCATCATTTTGCCACATTGATATTTAGGCATTATTATATGATTTTGTTGCATGCACCACCGCAATTATTACTTTTTACACTTCGTCACAAATTCTGGTTTATCAATGGTCGAAACCTTGCCAGACAGACGGTTCAAAAATGCATTAGGTGCTGTCGTTTTGCAGGAAAAGGCATTCAACCCATCATGGGGAACCTTCCTTCCAGTCGCTCGCATACGGACTATGTGTTTGCCAATACAGCGGTCGACTACGCCGGTCCTGTCATGATACTGAACCGTAAGGGCAGAGGAAGCAGACTGATAAAATCATATCTCTGTATATTTGTTTGTCTGGCCATTAAAGCAGTTCATATAGAACTTGTCACTGATTTGAGCAGCACTACATTTTTAGCTGCATTAGACCGGTTCATTGCCCGCAGGGGACGACCGCGAGCCATTTACTCTGATAATGGTACCTGTTTCGTGGGTGCATGTAATGAGTTGGCTAGATTTTTAAGGTCAAATTCCGATGAAATTAGCTCTCAAGCGTCTAATTCACATATTAACTTCAAATTTTCACCAGCATATAGTCCACATTTTAATGGATTAGTTGAAGGTTCCGTAAAATCTGTAAAATATCATTTAAAGAGGGTTTTAGGTTTAGCTAACTTAACATACGAAGAGATGAATACAGTTCTTGTACAGATCGAGGGGGTTTTGAATTCTCGGCCTCTTACTCCATTGTCATCGGATCCTTCTGGTCTCACAGCGCTCACCCCATCACATTTTTTAATTGGACGAACGCCAACAGCTTTACCTTCTCCTCAGGACACTGAACCTGCGTCGATACCTACTCTCTCACGATATATGAGAATCCAGCAATTAAAAGCCCATTTCTGGAAACGTTATTACATAGAATATATTACAGAACTCCAAACACGACAGAAATGGCGCCAGCAAGGAAAACAACTCCAGCTCGGAGAAATGGTGCTGGTGAAAGATGACCGGCTGCCACCCAGCCGGTGGCTGCTAGGGCGCGTGACGCGCCTGTATCCCGGCTCCGACGGCGTGACCCGTGTAGCTGACGTGCTCACCAATTCGGGCACTCTTCGACGAGCCTTCAACCGACTGTGCCCACTGCCAGTCATGGACCAGAACTGCGTTCCCGGGGGGGCAACATGTTAACGCCTAGCATGTGTGCGTTCACCAACGGCTCACGCACACACGCGTACGACACTGACGACATCAGCCGCGAGCGACCACGTCGCGGCACTCGCCCATAGATCGTTGAAACCGTCATACGCATACCGACTTCTTTATTTTTTTTTGTAAACCTTTTCTTGGTATTAAACCAATGTTGTATTAATCAAGTCGCATCATTTCTTCCACCCCGTCAATAACCACGTGAAGCTCAGTACCGGCGTTTACAATTATATAGACTCAATTTATTTAGCATTGTATAATTTCATGCATTAACTGCACATTTGTGAGTACTACGTACCTTAAATTTAAACTATAATGATCATTTTGAGTAGGTCTTTGACTTGAATGTACCCTGGCGATTGGGAATGTCATGCTCACTCAAAAGTCTGTCTGATGGTGGCGCGTGCGTTGGATCATTTGGCTCCCTTAAAAATGGTTGAGCCAAATGGTGATAGCGTATGCGTCATGTTCGTGAACGGGCGCCGTCAGCTGAGACTGGTCATCCCTTGGCTGCCATGGTTTATTTTAATTATTTCTTTGAACTGTTTCTTTTTACTCCGGACTCTTTTATCCTGCACGTCTTTTACATTGTTCTCACAATTATGTATTATTTTAATATGAATGATGTACTTAAACATAATTTTGTAACAAAATATTATTTTTTTAAAAGAGTGTCCGTGGAGTTTCTTGCACGTTCTTCTCCATAGAGATCTCCGCCTTGGAACGTGCAAATAGCTTCATCTTTTTGACCGACCAACCTTGACAATTCAAAAGTGCCTGTAAATGGTCTAATTGAAATAAATGCTTTGACTTTGACTTTGAATTCATGAGAAGCAACAATGGATGCGCGCGGGAAGCGATGCTTCTCATCTTCTGATAGCTGGCGTACAGTGCGCATGGCTAGAAAAGGACTGGGCTTGAGACCAAATGCAACTCGGTTAAATTGAAACTCGCGAATAGGTTCAGCGGTATTAAAGCGAAACAATATTTTTTGGTATTTTCGATGCTCATCAATAACAGCAATTCGAAGATACATCTGTTTTATATCAGCTGTAACTGCAATAGGAAACAAGCGGAAGTTTAAAAGTAATAAAAATATGTCAGCCTGTAAATTCGGCCCGGTATGTAGTAAGATGACACGCCATTATGAGACTTAGCGCTCGCGTCAAGAATGATGCGAACTTTAGTGGTTTGTTTATCATTCCTAATAACAGGGTGATGCGGTATGTAATAACCTACGGTCTGATCAACAGAACTAGGTGTGATTTCAGTTAAATAATTTTGATCGATGTACTCCTGGATTATTTCGTTATAACTAGCACGCAAAGCAGGGTCGCGAAGCTTAGTTTTTTCCAAATTAAGTAAACGTCGATAAGCGACAGCATAAGAATTTCCAAGTGAATCTGGATTTTTACAGAATGGTTACGCGGTACAATACCTACCACTGGAGTCACGTGACACAGTTGAAGAACAGCTCTTCACATTCCAGTTCTGCAGGGCTCATAAAAGACTGAAGGTATTTCTTCGATGTCCCGAAATTTATGTATAGATTCGTCTAAAGACAGAAAACAATAGGAATTATCTATATTTAGTGCGGTAGAAAAATATGAAGCGGTATTTAATTCAGCGGGATTATTAGATAAACTAGCGGGTACCTCATCAATGTAACCAAACACAGTTTCAATAGCAGACGGAGCGGTAGGTGAGATAATTTTATCGTGAAGTAATAAATACGGGAACAGTTTTGCCCCTAGAAGCAATTCGATCTCACCAGGAATATTCCATAAGGGATCAGCGAGCGGTAAATCAAACAAATGTTGCACTGCAGAAGTGTCAACAAAGTGAGATGGTAAGTTATCAGTTATCAAAGACTACAATAGTATACTGGCTATCAGTTATACAATCGACAACAAGAGCGGTAAGCTTAAAAGAATTAATTTTATTTTTTGCAGTAACTTATTTCCACGTAACCTATGATAGGCCGGCCGCGCAGAGGTTCCTACTTTCTAGTTCTATTGGAAAGTTGAGTTTTATGAAAAAACCACTGCATAAATCAATTACAAAAACAGTTTATTGAACCCTTCTTTAATTGAGGTTTGTCGGTACCGACTTAGTTTTTGAGATTTTACACTTCTTTTATTACTTATTGACGCCCAAAGTTGCGTTAAAATTAGCAAGAAAAACGAATCTTTGTTGGCTTATAACTTTTTAATGGCTTGTATGGCCAAAACATCGAATAGTGCAACGTTAAAGAACGGACGCAAACAAAAAATTAAGTTTCGCGTTTGTGAATTTGAGACCAGCTCAACAAAGTACTTCTTAACATGCAGTGTTACCATGAAGTTTAAAGTCGCTCAGTCTGCACCTTATTAGTCATTAGGTACTGTGTAGTGTGTACAGTGTCATCCTAATCACCAAGGGGTCGGGTCTAGCACGTCGATGAACTCCTTATTCTCATGCTACCCAGTCTTTATCTTTTGCCCTGCAAAGTAGGGATAACGAATCTCTACTTTGTCCAAGCATTATTGGTTTTCTGAACGGCCTGTCCTGGCAGCCGAAGCGCAGCTGGCCGGCCTCCTTGCGGCCGCCGAAGCCCCCGCCGAGACGGCGCGGCCGCCAGCCCGCCAGGCGGCGCTCCGCCTCGCGCTCCACTATCAGCTCTGCGCCGTCTATAAACTCCTTCTGCATCTCCTTAAGCGCCCGGTCCACGCTACCCATGTTTTCAAATTCTATGAATGCATACTGTTTCGATTTTCCTGTAACTATGTCTCTGACTATGCGGCAGTTAAGTATTCTGCCAAATTTTCCAAATTCAGCTTTGAGTGTATCCTGAAATATAAGAAAACAGGAACCCTATTAGTATGACTAAGCCCAGTCCTACGGTAACGTAAATCTACATTCTTAGTTTAGTCGGTAAAAAGATGAAACTATTTGAACATGCAAGAAACTCCACGGACACTGTTTTAAAAATAATATTGTTACAATATAATTATTACGGTTGCATCATTCATGTTGAAATTATACATTTGTGAGAACAATGTAAAAGATAAGAAATAATTAAAATAAACCATAGCAGCCGAGAGATGACCAGCTGACGGCGCCCATTCACGAACATGATGCATACGCTAGCACCATTGGGCTCAACCATACATATACACATATATACACCATACATACATAAATATGCTCGAAAAACATTACCCTCCTTCTGACTCAGTCGGGTAAAAACCCATAATTATTGTCTTCCAAAATTTGAAATTGATTGAGGTGAGGTATTCATCAAGGTGTGTTTAAAGGACCCTTCAAATATTTTAGAAATAATCAGAAGAACTGAGATAGGTCTGTAGTTGTTAAGGTCCGTTTTGACACCAGATTTGTGGATTGGGGTAAAAAATAGCTTGTCTATATATCATCTGAAGAAATACTCATGGTTATTTAATAAAAAATACACTTATTCTTGCTCTAATTCAGATGACAAAAAAACTATGATAGGTCTCAACTCTGCCAGATTCTGGGTGAGAAAAAACTACTTATACTTCTTTCAATATTGTTTCTGCCTTGGGCTTTTTTTATGAATTCTGAAATTTAGATTTCAGTTTACTTAGTACTTACTTTTAGTTATTCTGAATAAACTTACTTCAGTAGTTCTGGGGTTGAGCCTGCCTACAAACAGTGTGTTGACAGGGTCTCCCCTCACCAGCTTGTTGGGGGCGTAGGGCGAGCGCAGCGCCCGCAGCACAGCACGGTCGTGCGGCTCGGTGTCTGTGCCTGCTCACATGGAGGGAATATGTAGCGTCAACTTGTTAATATTCAACTGTTCGGTGATGACATCAAATAAAAAACCAAAGTACTTCTATTTCAAGTAGACCAACAGGCACTGTTTAATAATCGTCAATCTGAGTGTCGTTCGTGTTTAGACTAAATACCTAGTGAATACGCCAATGTAACTTAAACTTATCAGGCACTATTCCGATCAGTGGTCGTCCGTCTTAAGGGCGGTCCATTTAATATCAAACCTACCTAACCTTACCATCAATAGATCCTACTTTTATAGGATCATATTCAATTGCATATTTCTTAAAATCCTCTTCTCGAGACATTTGTCTTGCAAAAAATGTTTATGCAATTTTGCCTAACTTATTCCTTGTATTCACAAAACTCAATTTACAAAATTACTACAAAGCAACTAAACCAACTCTGAACAACAAGTCAACAATACAGAATACCAGTGTTGCCAGTCGGGTCTTGTCAGAAATTACCTGAAGTATAAAAAAAGTAACCTTTTTGTAAAAAAAATAACCTTTCATATTTTTTTACTGGAAAGGTATTAAAATTTGTAAATTGATACTATAAATATTTTTTTACTGAATATTACCTGTATGTCTGACTGCACCATAGATATGTATATTAACAAAGACTACAATAGTATACTGGCTATATATTAAGCAGGTACAATAACGGGTTGTAGTACAAAGTTATTGTCAACCGGGCACAGTCACACGCCATTGTTCATGGCAAAACGAAAGCCGCACTCAAACCACAATATTTTTCACAATCTGACAGTATTTTTGATAAAATTGGTAGACTAATGTGTTAACCAGCTGGTTAACAAACAATATGGCGATTCTCGGCAGGTAGCGCGCGGCGTTTCAAGACGGTCGGGAATGCTATTGCTATCTCTTTTTGTCACATGAAATATTTCCATTAAAAATGTTGAGTACAAGATGGGCTACTCTATACAACTTAATAGAAGTTATCTAGGTAAACTATATCTATGGTTTTAGTTCTGCTGCTAACGAAGCCTATTGTACAGACGCCAGCAGATCAAGCTACAAAAATCTGTCAAATTTCTTGAATAGAGTTTCAACCTTATGCTGAAAGCGATTAGGTTCAAGGTTGATTGGTAAAATTTGACAGTTTCGAGTTGTTTGATGTGCTGGCGTCTGTACCAACATGAAAAATTCTGAAACGAGCGTTCCGTTTCACGTTGCTTTTATGTAAAAATATAAAAGTTAATTCTACAAATCCGAAAAATCACCTAAAAGTAACCTTTTCATTAGTGTAACCTTAAAGTAACCAATGCAGTTCAAAAATCACCTAAAAGGTTACAAAAGTGACCTTCTGGCAAGACTGCAGAATACTATTGATACTACCAGTTATAATAATGTACTCTGTGCAGAATACACAGAAAATGACAGAAATAGAAAATAGAATGGTACACAAGATTTTGACATTGATTGATTGATGATTGAATTGACAATGACATTCGCTAACGGGTGCGTTCACTATTTAAAAGGGGTGCGTTTCAGTTAATTTTCCAGTATCTACAGTGTGTAATGTGCAGTATTTATATTGTGCACATATCGAAATGAGAGACTCTATGCTTAATTTTATCGACGGCAAAAATACAAAAAAGGGTTAGTTACCTGCGTATATCGCGTAATTTGGTCTAGTGGTTACTGACCCTGACTGCTAGGACGGAGGTCGTGGGTTCGATTCCCACACAGGACCAATCTTTGTGCGATGAGTACGATAATTTGTTCTGTATCTGGGTGTGTAATTTATCTATAATATGTATGTATTTAGAAATATATAAGTATGTTTATCAGTTGTCTGGTTGCCATAGTACAGGCTCTGCCTAGTTTGGGATCAGATGGCGGTGTGTTGATTGTCCCAAGATATTATTATTATATTATTATTATTATATAGTGCGTAGCCATGCGCTGGGCCTTTTTTTGACAATTGATATTTGATTTGATAAGAAATGGGATTACCATTATGCTAATAGGATAAATAATAAAAATAACTTAATATGATTGAGGATATGAATATTTTAAACGAGTAGGTACCACTCATCATGGATTTACAGATAAATTCAACTTCGGTAAAATATCAGCAATTTTTTCTGGGAAAATTCCCCAATTGTCAAATTATAACTATCAATAAAATTCAATTGAACAGTCCGAAATTCATAATTGTACGCAGCGCATTGTCACAGGTGGCATTGTGTCCAAAATAACCACTCCCGACTCGTGGTACAACTGCGATGTCCAACTGGTTGTACTACGGAGAAGTAAATAAAAAAAAATACTTTTACTTACCCTTTACTTCTCCGTAGTACAACCAGTTGGACACATCGCAGTTGTACCACGGGTCGGGAGACAAAATAACTCCCCAACCACGTAGTGTTACCTGCGCACCATGACATTACCTCTCTTAGGGTATATTTAAAACGACTATTAAGCTGGCAGAGGGGAGGCACCCTTGACTATAACACGCGCGTCGGCCATAAACGAAACGAACCACGCCATTTCGGCGTGCTTTACACTGCCTCACAAATGAGCGCGTTGACGTTTTCTGCTGTGACCCTCCTGCACGTTCCACGGCCCCGGAACCGCGACAAAGCAACTGAATCCCGGTTTCCGCATTGAGCACTCAAGAGAACTTTAATGCTAAAGTTGGAGATGTTCGCGATATATTTTCGAGTTTGGAAAGTTTTTTACTTCCAATACTTAATTAAACCCCTCCTCGTAGCTGCTTCAGGCGCAGACTACAATATAAATAGGGTGCTCAGGCATGTCCGTGACCCTACGGCAGGACCCCGAACTCCAATCGCTTCCATGTTTGGTAAATAATACACAACAACAATTTGGACAACTTAATTTTGTCGAGTTATATGGGTTATACGCGGAGAGATTTAGTACCTGCCTGTGGAAAAGTAATGAAAGCTAGAGGAATATGAATTTTTGGTCACTATGACTTCATTAAGAGTAGTACTAATTTTTGTATTGGCAAAAATAAAAATTTCAGTTTTCAATAGGGAAATCTTGAAATGAAAATTAACACCGTGATTACCGCCACCCCACCAATAGCATGGTAAATGACGGCACGGTTGGCGCAGTGGTTGAGGGATTGACTGCTGCGCTGCGTGTCGCGGATTCGATTCCCGCACGGAACAAATATTTGTATGGCCTAAAGATAGTTGTTCCGGGTCTGGTTGTTTGTGTTTGAGAGTTTATATAATTATAAACGCACCCACGATACAGGATAAATTCCTAGTAAAGCAACGATTAAAAAAATATCTCGTAATCTACTGGAGCACTTACTTTGAA
This sequence comes from Melanchra persicariae, assembly GCA_947386135.1. Lineage (NCBI taxonomy): Eukaryota > Metazoa > Arthropoda > Insecta > Lepidoptera > Noctuidae > Melanchra > Melanchra persicariae. Next base: position 635,733 of record OX376646.1, read on the forward strand.
AGGGTACTAATTCTACCTAGCAGGGTACTAATTTTCTATGTAGATTCGAGGAAAGCGACAAGCTGCTGAAACTTGGAATCAACTTTCAAAGTCGTAGTCCTACTGAACGACCGCACGAAAGTTATCATCGCTGATTTCTCGGTAAATAAAAATGTGTCAGTTCTGTTTTTTTACGAAATGAACCACATTTAAGGGTACAAATTATTTATATACTTAGAATAGCTGTAGCATGCCCCTTTTCTGCGCTCATGGTGGTCCTGCTGAAAGGAGCGTGACTACCACCACCACCACCTTCAAACTTGATTTTCTCGAAAACTACTGAGGTACCAATTTTGTTCTTAGAGTACCAATTAGTTCATATGGAAGCGATTGGGATTCGGGGTCCTGCCGTAGTCACAGACATTGCTGAGGCGCCGTCTCAGACTCTCAGCTGAACAGTAGGCTTGTTAGTCGCAAGGTTCAAATAATAGGTAACTTCATTATTTTTCTGTTTTAGGTGCACTAGGTCAATTTAGTACTGAGCTATCAAGTGAAAAGTATGTTTTGAGCCAGATTTCACATTAAAGTTAAACAAAATAAAACCAACATGTTGTAATTAAAAAAGCATGTTACACTATTTATGACTAACTGAAAATATCTTTCAATATACTCTTTATAACGCGACACTAATGTGTACAGCTATTTTACATTAATCTGACCAAATACAAATAATCACTAGCTAAGAAATAAGATTATCCAAAGATGGCTGTTTTGTGTTCAAGTGGGTGATATTAGACAATCAACAGACAGTCCTCAGGCAGCAGCCACACAGAGATTTGTTAAACAATCATTATTGATGAACACAATGACTCCTACTATTTGTGTCAATGTATTTTACTTACAAAACAGATCTTGGTTAATGTTTAAGTCACAATTTATATCAAAGGAAATATACAAAATGTATGTAATTAAGTCAATCATTAACAGTAGATGGGATACTTCCCTGAATAGTCCCAAGTAACATCATTACTTATTATCCCCTAAAACTGGTCACATAATAAGGTTATATTACATACAACCAACTTTGGGCGTGTTTCCATACTTAGTATTTATCAAAGAAGAGAGTAGGTATGTACAGCACACAGTAGCATTGCATCAATATGGATAACATACATTCAGTGTGGAAACATGTCCAGTAACAATTACAGAAATCACTTGATAATCCATGAAGGTGGCAGATAAAACGATAAAGGCATCTCTAATCTATGTAAGTAACAAGAAATTATGTATACAATCTCTTCAAATGTCAAAATGATTGTTAGCGAACTATAAAAATGTACAAAATTAATGTTAGTAAATCAAATTTACAGAAGTGTATTAGTTTTTCATAATGCACATAAAGTCAGAGCCAGCCAACTAAAGGAGAAGGACATCTCCAGTCCAGTGACCATGACCTGTAGCATTTCTACTCTGCTGTTTGGTGTGAGCCCTGAGCCTGAGCTAGGCTGAAGTTAGCACAGCTTAACACATTTGTCAATTGACATACCACCACATACTGTTACATACAAAGGCTGGTACAAAACACAAGTTGTACAAAACTACTTCTTATAATGATATTAGAATATAAGACAAGTGCAAGTTAGTGCTCCCGGTAGTGTCGCGTGTGGCGTGGCGTGGCGTGTGCAAACATGGCGTGGCGACACTATAGCGCACTGTGAGCATTACCTAGCCACTAGTTTCTTGGCATCACTCACCACCACACCACGTGTAGGTAATTAGATCATGACCTAGACCAAATTTCGTCATGGCTAATCTTAATACGAAAATAGATTTGTATTTCAGTACCCAGTCCAAAATTATGACCAAATTTTAACAACACAAAAATAGAGCACTGTAAAATTATATTTTACATTCTATATTATTTATTACTCTTGCATAAAGCTTATTGCTTAATTTATCAGATCACTCTTTTACACGGTAGCTTGGAGCTATTCTCACAACATTGTACTGATTATTACTAAGTCTCGGCTTGTGGACAGAGCGCAGTACACAAGTGCACTCATGCGCTGGCAGCTCAGTGCCCATGTCCTGCCTCAGACGCCAAATTTATGCAAAATAGCTGCCTTTACCAGTGCGAGGATCGTCTGTGCGGAGCCTCAACGCAATCCATCCAATACAATTTTTTATACATAAGTTATTAATACAATAATAAAGTAATGGAATTTTTCAGCGACAATATTTAAACATATCTAAAGATACTTTCGACGCATTCCTCACTGTGTCACAGTACGAGTTCAGAGCAAGGGGTCATCGGAAGGAAGCAGCCAATGCTAATTGAGCGATGGCGACTGTCCGTCGTCCCACACCACGTCGATGCTAGGCCACTTGGTCTGCAGGCACGTGAGCATGGCATCCGTGCTGGCGGCGCGCATGTTGCACTCCAGCAGAGCGGCGCGCCCCGTGCGGTACATGACACGCGTGCCGGGGTTGCTTCGCAGGAGCCCATTGTAGTGATGCAGAGTGAAAGTATCAGGTGCACCACGTTCACATCCCGGGAAGAACTCATCCATGAATGCACTCAATAAGATAATGCCCAAATTCTCTGAATCCAACTTTCGTCTCATTAACTCCACATATTCAGGTTCACTGACCAAATCAGCAGCACATAATACATCCTGTAGAGCAGCTGAAGGAATAAAATTGTTACCCTCTGGGTCAAATGAGCGAAAAATCCGCTCTGCTGACTCTCCAACTGTCTCAGGTGCAGCCAGCCTTCGTTCAAGGGAGAACAATACTGTAAGATGTGTGTCAGAGGCTAAGACCCACACAGGATGTTTTGGATTTTTGTAGAAAGATCCAACTGTGCAGTATTGCATATGTTCCATTATTGTAAGAAATCCAATATCATTTTGTCTTTCAATGCCCTGCAGTCGCAGTCCTCCCACGACTTGGTCATGATCCCATACATGTGCTACGGCTCTTCCTGTTAGCATTAAATTAATAAGTCCCTGTGAGCCATAACCATAGGTTGAGTGTATGAGTGGATCTGACAGTTCTGCAAGCTCCGCTTCCACAAGAGCAACCCCCTTGCTGAGAATAACACTATACAACAGAAGTAGAACACCATACTTGTCCTTCAAAATTCGAATGTTCCTTGTGTAGAAAGCTTCCACTTCAGATAAAGTCTGAAGTGGATGTACCTCAATCCTTCGATGGAACTGTTCTAAGGTATCATACACCGAACTGGATTGTTCCTCCGCATTGTGGTTATTGCCACTGCTAGTCTCAGCATCTGATTCATTCTTCCGGAGCACGGCTACATTGTACTTAGGAGCTACACACTGGCTTAATATTGTACACACAGCCCTAACAAGTAGAGAATTGCACTTCTCTGACGTCAAGTCTTGAAAACTGTGTCCAGGTGTCTCCGATAACAGTATTTTAAGCAGGAAGCCTTGAACGGGCGCAATAGCTGCGCACGGGCCACCTTCCTGCTGCACAAGGGCGCTAGGCTCGTCCGGACTGAACTGGAAGCCTTGCGCCCACCGTCGAAAGACATCCTCTTTCACCTGGTCTCCCCACAGCAGGCGACGCGTGCTCACCAGCTCGTTGTCCAACGACACACTTCCGGCGCTCATGATATTATCTTTATTGGATCTTGTCACTGCAGAACTATTTGTATCGCTCGACCCGTTCAACATTTGCAGTAGCACTATGTTTACGCCACCTAAAAAAATAACAATATACAGAAAAGAAACAGGCAAGCAGATGTCTGTAAGGGACTTAAGTAACGAGTAACGATAATGGATTATAATATGTACACATACGTAAATTAAGTCAAGCAAATCTACCACTACAAAAGAATCATAACCACGTAGTACTTACAGCCAATAAGAAGTACATGACTATCGACATTTACAACTATATAATTGCTTCAGAAAACCGATTGACCACCTGGATCGCTTCAAATAGCATTATAAATCTTCCATAAATTGATAATAAAAACTTTTCATTTGTAGAAAAGAAAAGAATAGCTTACGACATGAAGGCTGCCATTTTTTATGAAAAATAGCAACATTTATTTTGTAATGTCACTTTATGTCAAGTACGAATTAGAGACTTCCCTCTTCCCTCTCTTTGATGAAGACTAAAAAATTGATACCATGAATTGAAATTGAAGGCAAATTAAATTTAATCGAACCTAGATATTCACATTTTAATGCTAAGAAGATAAAAGATAAGGCGTTTGTTTTCAATTATGTAGAAGAAAAAAATTATTTTCTCAAAAAAAAACATGGTAACACTTGACAGTACTGTGTTTGGTTGCCAGTTGCTTCAACTATTTTTTTTTCACTAGAATAGTAGATTTATTAACTAGTTTCAGAATCTATGCATATAATTATATGCAATAGTTTATCTATGCAATAGTTCAAAATCTATGCATATTGACACCGAGATGAAATGATAATTTGAAATACAAAGTTTACATAGGTATGCAGAACAGGGTGTAAAATCGCAAACTGCGAAAGTTGTTGTCGGGCGCGGCGGTTCTATTGTGTTGGAATTGCGCGGATAATATTGATACCGCGATTCAAGGATTTATGGCACGAATTGTTGCGGACGGTACAGACTATACTTAGATTTATAAGGCTAACAAGGCTACTTACCATTAAATTTTAGTGCAGATTATTATAGTGACCATTTGCATTCATCATCATTATATCAGCCGAAAGACATCCACTGCTGGACAGAGATCTCCCCAAGTGTCGCTACCACAACCGTTTTGTGCTTCTCGCATCCATCGGCTACCCGCGACCTGCACTAGGTCATCGGTTCACCTTGTGGAAGGCCTTCCAACGCTGTGTCTTCCGGTATGCGGTCGCCACTCCCGAACTTTTCGGCCCCATTGGCAATGTTCCCTGCCCACTGCCACTTCAGTTTGGCGATCCTTCGCGAAGTGTCGGTAACCTTGCAGATATCATCATTCCTGATTCGATAAAGAAGGAAACTCCAAATATTTATGAAGGATGCATGAAGGAGCCTTCTCGTGTAGCACAATTTGTTTAATCAGACACTCAACTAAACCGAGCGCTTGGCGCATCGGACAGTCTCACCTAACACCTTATAAGACTAGCCAATCTTTCCCTTGCGGTGCTAGGGCTAACGCCCGACTGGTTCGTGACTACCCTTCCACCGGAGTCCAGCATTAAGCAGCCTGCTGTGTTTCGTCGACGCGTGGGAGTACCAGTGCCCCTAGGCATCTTCTGGGCACGCTCGCTTCACCATTGACCTCATCTATCGCTTCGCTTTCCATCAGGCGTTATCGCTTGTCATGTCTTATTGAGTATAATCAGTATGTATGGACGAAAGCTGCGGTTTCACATACAAATATGCGCTAGTTCTTCACCCTGTCTCTCAGAGCTCTAGCTCTCTGAGGCCGTATCGTTTATGAAACACGACTACGTGATTACAAAACCTACCACCAAGTCCCCACATAATAATATATGGCAACTCACATCCTGTACATTAATCTATAGTGTACGTTAATCTAGTGTCCTATCGAATTCAAAATGATCGTTGCGATCATTTCTTCGGCTTTACCAATAATCACGAGTTCTCAAGAACATACATGGCGTGAACTTGATAATTCAGAAAGTTACTTCTGTTAAAAAGTGGTAACACTGGACACTGATTGCTCTCCCCTCCACTTCATTCAGCTCTTTCTGTCAGTCAGACACTTCAATACTTCATCAGTCAGACAGACAGTCAATGAGTTATGTTTTGCGGTGATGTTTCTTTTTATGTTTTTATTTTCGTGACATCAAAAGCTTCATGTTTTGTTGTATGATTTCGTGTAATTTGATTAAGGCCACGTTATTTTAAGTGCATAATGAACTAATTGTTTGAAGTTATTAATTTAATGTTGGTGAATAGTTTTTGTGTTTTGTTATTTCAACATAATGAAGGTGGACGTTGTTTGGAGGCGACGCGGCGCTGCACAACTAGCAGGTTGGTGGAACACCTTTACTTCAGTTGTATTACACTTATTCACGATGTTCACAAATAAGAAACTTCTGAAATAACTTAATCAAGATAGTTAACAGGTAGATGTTACCTTATAAGAACTACCAACTTTGGACGTCTGTGAAAAGTTGAAGGCTGGCTCGGGCTCTTTAATGAATTCATTATATTTTGACAGTTGCTCTCAGCCTACTATTAAATTGCGTTTGAAACAAGATTGAGTGTGTTCCGTGTTGCTAAATTATTGGCCATTGTAAGAGTTCCAACTTTTACTTATCCATAGACAGTAATTAAGTAACTAAAGTAGGACCTAATTTTAATGTACAATGTACAGAACATAGTATAAAAATGCAGTATTCTGATGACAATCAAATAAAAGACAGCAGGGAAATTAGTTTCTGTTCATTAAAATACAAACTAGAATGTTGCTGAGTTGTCAAGTAGAGAGAAAATGCCAGCCACATGTTCAACCTTCAAGATAAAACTGTAGGGTGAAGGCATTCATTGACTTTCAAATCTATGATATAAGTGATTGCTTGCTTTGTAAACAATTCATCTACATACAGTAAGTTTAATCTCCTTGCTCACTTTACCTCCACACTTCAACACTGAAGTCATTGCAAGCTTGGTTCTGAAAAATGTATATCTACCTTCTGGTTGGAGGGGTTTTATGTGTAATATTTTCATCTAAAAATATCAACTACATGCATTTACTAGAAAAAAATGTTGGTACTTTTATATTAAATATCACATGATATGTTTTTATTTAAAAAGTTAGCACACATAGGTACATAAACAAGCAGTACAACTTATTACTGTGTTATCTAAAATATTTTCATAAAAGTAGGTATTGTCTCTAGCAATGAATGGAAACTCCAACATTATCTGTGACCTAGTCATACCTGGCAGGTGTGTTCATAAAAACTAGCAGCCTTGACTGTAAAACTGAATAACTGCATATTTTAACAAAACCTAATTATGCTTAGCAAAGGAAAGCTTAATTGCTGAAGTGTTGCACTAAAAAAACAACTGTAAGCTTACATTTATTCAACAAAATAACTAAGCATTAAGTAACCTTGTTAAATCTATTTCTGAGAAATTGAGAATTATGTAAAGGCTAGTCTTGTACATAGCCCACCTACTTGATGTGTGTTGTAGGTACCTACAATCTCTAGTTATTTATTTATTTTCATCCTGTTGTGTCCCACTGCAGGGCAAAGGCTTCCCTTCTTCCTTCCATTCATCCCAGCTTTGGGCAAGTTGGACTAAGCACCTAACTTAATTATAGACAAAGTCCATCTTTGTTTGCATAATAATACCACATATTTTAGTCTGACAAGCTACAATTTTCTCTTTAACTAATGGCATCTCAACTCATCCATAAAAAATGTAATAGATGGATTTTCACAGAAAAACTTAGTTGGTAAATGAAAATAAATCTCCCAACTACATTACTTAATTAGTTTACTGTTTATTTATTTAATCTGGTATGTTTACAATTTGAATATTAATTGAAATTATTAATAACTAAATATTGTGTAATGTACCCTGCTGCACAATGGCTATTGTTTAGATTTGGTAACAGTTTAAACTTTCAACAGCATTGTTCTTACACACCAATATCTTTAAAACTTTGTAACACAAAGCTTCATAAATTATCCTGTAGGATGTCTAGATACTATCTTGAATATTGTTTTAGCACAATCACATTCTATCATCGATGCACTAGCTTTCCGATTAGCACTTGAAAAACAACCAGTGAAATAAGACCACAAATAAAAGTATGGTCTTATTTCAAATTAGGAAGTCAAACCGTAGCCAAAAAGAAATTCAAATAATTGTAATTGAAATTAAACTTAATTTTCGTTGATGAAACCTAGTTTACATTTTTATCCTATTTTGTATATATTTCATAGTGTCAAATAATTATTATTGTACTGTGTACAAACGTGGACACTTTCCCAACCTAATTTTGTTCCTGATCCATAATCTAGTGGATTATTGATTGAAGGCGGCCACAGACTTGCCGATTCTATTCTATCATAACAAACAGATCAGGAGAAGTTACTGGGTTCATCCATTAAACTTATACAGGCTACAAGAATGCCAAATTGCCAATTCTTGAAGCCTAGCCGGGTTGTAATCGTGCTGTGTGATGGACGATATATGGAGCTAGTACGTAAGCCACGCCGGCCTGAACGTTCATCGGCGATGTCGGCCGGGTACTTGCTGACCGCGCTTGCGTTTTTGCCGATTCGTGTCGGTTGGTGTGTGACGCGTGGTATATTTTGTATTAAATTCTTGCCTCCCACTTTCATTCTGTTCTGACCTGTTATATGTCGAACAGAATAGAGTCGGCAGGTCTGTGGCCGCGCTTAACATAAACTGCTAGCATTTCCCCGCGGCTTCGCTCTCGTGGCCTATCCCACATAACCCCGCATTCCCAGAATAGTCACTCGGCAATAATGTAGCTTTCTATATATATATATGTGAAAGAATTTTAGTAATCAGATCAGTACTCCCAGGAATTACCTTTTACAAATATCAAACAAACTATTTTCAAGTTCAGATACAACCATTTGAAAGTGTATGAAGCGCCACAGATCAGGCGATTTTCGTTTGGTAAGTTGTATCGTTGGCCACCTACATACTATGTATGGCAGTGATACAAGTACAAGCTTCAAAGCAAAAGCTCATCGCGCACTCTGTGTCCGCTGTGCGAAGCGCCTGATTCAACAATAGAAGAGAACTTGAAAAATATACTCATAACTTATTTTAGAAGACCTTCCTCGTAAACTTATTGGCCTCAACATCTAGAAGGAAAACGCTGTTATCTCGAAGATGCATCTGCCACGTTGTACGAATAATTAATTTTTTACTTGGAACAAGTCGCTATGAGTCACGTAGTCATAACTCATAATATACAAAGTAAAACAGTTAACATGAGAGAAACTTGTTAGAGTTGTGGAGGCCTCTCACTCAATGAAAGCAGCTCACAACTCGCACGGCTATTGTTCGTGTCGTGTGCCGTATGCCTGCCGCTTGCCGGTGCAATGTGCTGATGCTTCACTGCCAGTGGAAAGTGCGCTCACAACACTTTCGCATTGTTTCCGACATGTTGACATCGAGGTTTTAGTGAAATGAGGTGAAGGCTGCTCGCTACATGCACAGCTCGTCGCGTAAAAAATCGTGTCGCGCTTCGTCGTTCTTGATTAAAGTGCGGATGAGCAATCTAGTCCGTACCTAGGGATGCTGGAATTCTATTCGGCTTTGTCAGTTCCAAACGAGGCTTCTCTATCCAATCTGCTACTAAGCTTGGGTACTGACAGTTTTTTAGCGTGTAAATAAAAACTTGTCGTAGTACTGCACTATAAATCTCGGCCTTTATTCGCGAAGCTGCGAAAAGTCCATTTTAGTAATTGTTTAACCGCCAAATCGTAGCGAATGTGCTTGCAGTACTGAACTGTACGCCTCTCACGTGAGAATACATAACGGGCACCCTGGGGCCCTTTGTTGTAATTTGTTTACGGGGCTGACTTGTCTCGGGATCACAGTTTGTTGTCCTAAGAGCTGTGATTTGACTGATTTGAGCCAGAAAATGAGGCGAGATAGTCTATAACGTCGCTATGTCATTGCTCCTGTTACTTGTCCGGACAATGTAGTAGGCGTAGAAGAGTTGTTTATACAACTATCGCGGTCCATAAAAGGATCAACGCGAGGAGATTGTCCCCATAGCCAGTGTTCATGATTAGAGCAACGATTTGTGTGAGCACTTACAGTAAACAGCAGCTCTACCAATGAATAATGAGTAAAACCTATCATGTCCTCAGCGTAGACTTCGTTGTCCTTCAACGTGTTCACGAAGTTTCCATTGTTTAACCACATTAATTGCTAGCTCACTCTAATAGTCGCTACGTTAACCAAAGATTGTGTTTTTAAAGGAGAATAAACGTGGTAAAATGATTATTATAAATGCGAAAGTAATTCTGTCTGTGTGTTTGTAACATTTTCATGTCGAAGCAGCTGAACGGATTTATATGAAACTTGACCGGTACGCCATGATCTGGAATAGGAGATAGGATACTCTTCATCCTGGGAGGATGTTGTGTGGGATTCGGATGGATATTTCAACGATCAGGCGGGCGAAGCTAGTATTCAATATTAAAAGAACTATTACGATGATGCAGTAAATATACGAACTTACATCCACTCTGTTTATTGGTTAATCCCAATACATGCAAGCCTGACCAACAAAATGCCAGTGTATTAACTATTAAACAGCGCAGTTAATCGCGTTATGAACTAGTTTGTGAAGTGTACATTATCGCTCATTAGTAGGTCACCCTCGGTACTGTGCAGGTCAGGGGAACGCACCAGGTGCCTGCTCAAACTATCGATCTCTGCTAGCGGCAACGTTTGACCGCGTGCGTCTACACAATTTGAATACTGTGCATGAATAAGTCATATGGAGGGAGACGCGTGCGTCGTATTTGTGAGAGAGCAACCCTCCAAAAAAATACTAAACCCCTAAATAAATTATTGACTTAACAACGGTAAATAGTAATTACATTCACAATGTCAAGTTTCTATCGGTTTCAGCATAAAATAAGAACCTTTTTCTTCCATTAAAACGTTTAAACGGAACGACCATCGCCCGACCCACCGAACGTTATAACCTGGGTAAATACACTCGGAACTAAGGTAACTGCCAAATCCAGAACAATGGGCGAAACGCTCCTCAAGTGGAACAAAAACATAATAGAGGTTTTCATTTAGTCGTCGAGACAGTAGTAACGAGTAGCGAGTACATGAAGAAGGCAAGGTCCAGCAGGTTCACTTCCTACAATTATATCCAGGCTGTGCTACCCAAGGCTTGAACTGCACTTGATGCATCAGCTTATCCCGAAGAATAATCTACAATAGTTACAAGACAGATCAAACACATCAGTTTCGAGTTTTCCTCTAAAAATAACACCTTAAACACCAATTTCCTTATACTTAAGATAACAACAATGAGACCCATCTGAAGCAACTATGACTCAGAAAATCCCTGATCTTCTGAGTCATAGTTTTTATGAGATAGTGTATGGAGAAAGGTGCAGCGGCGGCGCGGGCGCAGGTGCCGGTCGGCGGTGCGTGTCGGCCCGACCTACGACACCGCCCGACCTACGACACCGCCCGACCTGACACGACAGCTGTCGTCTCTCATGCAAGTAAACAATCGATAGGTACTCGCCAAGTATGCAGCACACAGCCACACAGCCGAAGGAAGTGTTTAAAATGACAGCTGTTATTTCCCACGCTAGCTGGCGTCTAGTGGCGTCTAGAAAATGTACTGTTTACCTATGATTGTGGCACTAATCATGTTCAGCATTGTTGCATTCTTCTACTGATTGTTAATGGTTTGTCACACTTTACTCATTTTGTATATCTTCCATTCCATATTATTTTCAACTATTCCTCGATCTGCTGTTGTGAAAATACCCGTTACAAGCATACGAATTCGCCTATAAATGCATTTAAATCATATTTATATGAAAGTTAGGAAGCGCTCTTGGTTCAATGTTTGTCATCGGTTGGGGATAGGTAGCGGCGTAAACAATTTCATAATTATTACTTACGTATGCATTACGCGAATCTGGCTGATACCTAGGTCCTGTTATAATTGAACCCGATACGGTGTCCCCGTCGATCGTTGAACCCGCACTGTCGCAACGTGGTCGCAACGCTGCATGCTCGGGGCCCGGGCCCACTATGTTATTCATACGAGGTCTAGCTACACGCAAATCGAGACAAACATCACTTCATCACATTTAAATGTCAATCTCTGCCTTCAAAGCGAGAAGTGTTGACACCCCAACAAGTCAAGATCCGTCGTGCAGATCCTTAGGAGCTCCGCGGATACAAAGGTGGCAGGTTATATTTTATCCCGAGAAGCATAACTCGTCGCGTAGCTGTAAAATACGTATATTTTCATAATGGCTCTGGTCCGGAAACTCCGTAATAAACAAGCCCGCAGGCGATGCTTAAACATTTCTCTCGCTTGTTGTCTGCAGACTGCAGCAGTGTCAGCACTTAGCGCTGTCAGTAATGATCGCTATCATCTTAGCTAGGTAATCCATTGCAGTCGGTTCTGCAACGTGGGAACTTAGTACTCCTCCTGCTAGTGCACTAGTCTAAATTGTTTAAACGCGGTTGCGTATACAGAGGCAATCATATCATAATTATTAATTTAGGTAATAAAACTGAATAATAACTTGCAAATGGGATTGTGTGGTTTTCTAAAACTGTCGAAAATAGTTTTATGTATTGTATTCATAATCCTACATGTAGGTATTAAACTCTAAGCGGTGCTGAGAATAGTTACTAGTGCTGTAAATATTCCTGTCTGTATATATATATTATGTACTAGCTGTGCCCGCGACTTCGTTCGCGCGTGCATTTCGTATTTAGGAAGATATTAAGTACACAAACTCACTAAATGTATATAGGTACTCATCGTGATTATGACATGACTTACAAAATTACGAAGAACGAACGAATATTAACATTTAAAACATTTCATCGTAAACAATATTACTTGTTATGTGATATTCATCAGTACGTATAAACAGGCTTTGCGCGCTGCTTACTTGCGACAAAGCGACATACAACCTGACCGTGCGAGATACTGGACTACCGCAGATCCACACCAACACGACTAATAGTTTGTCCCTGAGCTTGATTAATGGTCATGCCGAAACTATCAGAAGATAAGTCTCCGCAGAGGACATGGTGGAGTATACGGTGGAGGTCTGCCCTGCTTGGGCGGAGCATCACCGTGTCCTCGTCGAGGCGATCGGCTGCGGCGTCCTGGTTTACTCCATGGTCCGGAGAAGAATATAAGAATGAATGACAGCACGATTTGATAGTTATTCCTAGTTCGGGACCAATCGTAAGTCCGTAGGTGATACGGAGTAGAAAACGCCCAACACTAAGGCCGAAACTACACTACTTACTACTACTACTTTGGGCTTAAGAGAGTAGACCCCCTCAGCCGCCGCAACAGAAAAAGACAACCCGGGCGTTGCGTCGGGAGTCGCAGGGCAATTCCCAGCCACCCTAAGCGCGGGCCCGCAGATGGCGAGCGAAGGTTGGCTCACTGTCCGAACACTGACTACTGTTGCGGAATTTGTTCGAAAAGTCACCACGGCCCTGGAACGTTAAAGGCATAAGGAGGAATACGGACGTGTTTTAGTCAGTAAGAGGTAGACACTCTCTTCTGCTCCACGCAGAGCAGAAGAAGTCATTTGATGTTTTCCCATCCATAAAAAAACCCACAACGGATAGAGTAGAGTAGAGACTCCGTTGTCCTGGCTAAGTTTGCAAGCCTAGCTCCACCCAAATGTACAAAAGCCACCAGTGTGCTTCATAGGTTGAGCGGAGAGACGACCGATAATACTCAAGCCGCAAGGGAGTGATAATCTGAGATAAAAGTCAGCTCATTCACTTAGCACTCACAAACCTATATTTACCACCTGTATGTGTACATTATGGATTGCAATAAACGATTTGATTTGAAACCTGCACCTCACCGTCCCGAGGATTTTTTCACGTCGGAAAGTCATGGCCAGGATGAAGTAGCCGGCGTCGAAACAACCTCCGCAAATTGGGCTGCTGGTCTGTAGTGCATAAGTTAAAAAAAATTAAGGCCAATGATCCGTAATAATAATCCCTATTATTACGGAGATAATTTTTACTTGAGCTGAGAAGTCATTTAGTTAGTCACGTTTATAGACTTGTCATTGCCATTTTTCACTTTTTTCACCATTTGTTGTCATGAAGTTCAGTTGTTCTCTGACAAATTCATGCACGAAACTGTGTGAAAGAAAGAAAGAAGGAGGAGCGGGTACGGGTCCAGCACTCGAAACCTATCTTCGCGAGTTCTTCTATGGCGTCATTGCCCAGGGATCCAAAGTTCCCCTTGAAGCTCTGGAGTGTGAAACCCGCTACTGGTAATTTCTGGCCCTAGGCTGGTCACGACGAATCACCAGCTGACTGGGAATTGAACAGTTTTGTTTCAAAATAAACAAAAAATAATTAGGAATGACGGAGATCCTGGGAAAGAAATTCAAGAGGTGAAAGGCTCACCGATTCGAAGCTCCAATGTCTTGAGCATCGAAGCCGAGTTTTTAGCCTGTCGGTTTTGTATCGGTTGCATTTTGGGGAGTGTGCGACGGAATTGCATAGTTTAATTCCGCCAAGCTCGTTCCATCATCGGACTACAAGACGTACGGCGGTACGCCACCGGTACACGGTGGACCTCACACCCACATGAACAAAACGTTTTGGAAACACATGGCGTGGAATTCCCTGACTGAGTCCGTGTTTCCGGATAGTTACAGCCTGGGAGTCTTATCAAGAGTGAATAGGTTACTTATAGGCAAGCGTGCTCCATCTTCGATCACATCATCGTTTGCCATCAGGTGAGATAGTGGTCAAACGCGTTCCTATCAAAAGTAAAAAAAATGAAAACAAAGTCAGTGGAGCAATTTTTTTTTTGCATCATATGCGTAACGCCTGGTAAGTATCAAAAGAACTAAAATATACTTTTTGATGTAATTCTCGTGCTGTTGATGGTAAGTACAGTTTCGCTCAACAGATGGCATTGTAAGTGTCATTAAAGGTACTTACCCCTACTTACTATGCATGTAGATAATAAGTTGATTTCTTCTAGATTGCCATAATCCTATCAGGTTTATGTGAATGTTTTCTACATTAGTTTTGTATTTTTTATCGCGATGCAAACGAAACAGAATACATATAAACAGAAAATAGGTTCTGCTTGTCTTTCTAAAAAGAAATGCAAAATACAGCAATAACATATTATTAATATTTGAAAATATTAGGTTTGGTAGAAATAAAAAAATAAGGAAATAAATAAAATAAAAATAATTCAAAAGTAATTACAAAATTTGTGGGATTTGAACCCACACCTAGTCTTTCGAGAAGCAGGCTTTAAACCAACGGACTATGAGATCTGTTGACAATTGATTTAAATAGCCGATAGCTTAGCTCCCTGAAAGGGTTCCACATCAGGTGCTCTAGACCTTCATTTTTTTTATGTCGACAGACAGTACTCATCATGTTGACCAACTATTCCTTAAGCGGTATATTAATATCTCTTATAGATTAGCCGGGCTGCTAAGGTTCCACGTCTTGTATTCAGATCTTCAAAATAAATTATAGCCTATATGTTGGCGAGGACTAATAGCTATACAACAAAAAAAGTTTCATTAAAATCCGTCCAGTGGTTTTTGCGTGAAAGACGAACAACAGACAGACAGACAGACAGACAGACAAAAAAAGAAAAAAAAATATTTTTGGCTTCTATTGGTTGTATAAAGCACCCCTGGAGTATTTTTTTTAGTTTATATTCAATGTACAGAATTGACCTCTTCTACAGTTTTATTATATGTATAGATGTAATGTACATGTAGGCACGGTAAGATCTTAAATATAAAGTGTAGTGCAAATTAACTAGTTGCATTATCTATGAATGAATCACGTCGGGTGTGCACTAACGAGGAACGATAGCTTCTCAAAGAAGGCCTAAGGTCGAGCCTCGGGCGGCGCAGGGCTCTCCAGGTGAAGAGCTTCGCCATTCATTCAATACAGCTCTAACGACGGATACTTTGTATGCTTTATAGGCTTGTCATTGAAAGAAAGCCAACTTTGTGGTTTATCATTCCCGTAGAAATTAAAGTCTTGATTATGCAACATGTTGCACAATCAAATCAGCAGTAACAGTGCTACAGCTCAAACTCAAATACCATTGACCGCGTCATGAAGGGAATTCATTTATTTTCAATTAAGTAACAGTTAATGACTCTAGGAAATAAGAAGTCAATTAACTGAGCACTATTCAGTAGAAGAGTATTTAATTTAAATCTCAACACAATGCTATAACGGATGGGTGAGTGTGAATGTATGACGCTGACTGATGATATTTCGGTACATTTGATTGTTATTCTAACTAATGAAGTTTACCGTAACTAACGAAGACATATCTGGGTAACAATATTTCATACCTGCTTAGTCTATACATTCTTAAGCGTTTAAGTATTAAAATTTTATATATTCCTGTTTATTAAGTTAGTTACCAATTTAATGTTAATAATTCCATTTCGTGAATACAACCTTCTTTTAAATATGTGTGAGATAAGGGTCTTCGTTATAACTATGAAAATGTAAACTCCATACTGATACACCGGAGGAAAAGGCTGCGTTTTCCTCCCCGGAGCTCTATCACGACAATCTTTGTGAATCTCGACAGGAAAACAATCAAATAAACTGTAAAATCGAACTGGCCCATAATAAATTTATAATAGAGATCAATCAATTCATGAGTCATTAACTGCTTTTACTTCACCTTGCGCTTCTGGACTAACCAAACAGTGGATTTACGGGCTTAGGAGTTGTAACGGGCTAAAAAACAGAGTAACCTAAATGTTGGCGAAACAGGAATTCTCGATAGGAGTCTTTCCTGTCTTTGGTGTGAAAAAACACACACAAAGAAGAGCCTAATAGTGTACTGATCGAAGGTTTTCACATATGGCAAGGAAAGCAAAAGGCCTGTGCTTACAGACACAACGACAATTCGATGATAGTGGGCTCACACTCTTGTTTCAACTCTTGACGTGACCTCTCGTGTAATCCTAGTCCTCCTCAGCAGTGATGGCTCAATGGGCGATTATTTCAACAACAATGCTTTCGAAACCAAGAGGTAGAACGTCGTAAGGAAACCTGGGATGTGCTTTAATAAAATATCGAAGACATGTGATTTCCACCAACTAGTACTGGGCCTGCGTTGTAGAGGTAGATAACGGCCCACTCTCACAGAAAGAAGAGGCTTGTGTCCCAACAGTGGGTTTGTTATAAGGCGGGCGCTAGTTTCCCCTCACAGATGTCGCAGCCAAAATAAGTTTAATCAGCCGTTTAATTGGTGGCCTAGCCTTTTCATATACCTACGCCCATTTTTCATCGAAATAAGTGACATCAAACATGTCACTTAGTTACGCCCACGCGCCACGTCACTTATGTTGCTGATTAAACGGCGCAGTTGAAATGAAAATTGGCTAGGGTTTTAATGAAACGGCTGATTAAGCTAGTTGGCTGCGACACCTATAAGACATTGAATACGAAGTCAGGTGTCACCGAAAGATTTTGTTCTACACAAACAATAGTGACTTTTGAAGTTTCGTTAAGCGCCTTCTCTATCTTCTCTCTTCTTCTTTTTTGCTGCTGTTTGTAGAATAATCTGGGAAACACCCAATGACAAAAATAAATGTTGATATTATCCTTTTATTTTTTCGATGATGTCAATGTGTTAGTGTCTTCCAAGACCTTGGTCTTTCGAGATATTTAAATACTTTTGCCTGAATATTTTCCTGCTTTTGTAATATTGTTAATCCGGATCTACGGCGAAACGAATTCGATACGTCCAAAAGTCCGAACGCTTTGTTTCTCAAAAGTTTTTATGCGTTATTTAATTAACAATGTAGATGTTTTCAAAGTTTTTTTCAAGTAATTTAGCTTGTTTGCTGACGTCAGATGTCACGACGGCTTTGTGGAGTGTTACACACTCAAGAGTCACGACTCGCAGCCCTAGCGCCATGCGTCGAGATCATTCACGTGTGTCACAGTGTTACACGATAGGCCACGGAAAAAAAAACTGTTCCCACAGCGTAGAAACGATTTTTTCAATCCGAGATGATTCCGTACAAGTGCTCTTTTAAATCCTCGAACACTTGATAGCTTATCCAGTTGGTTTCGAGTACCTGAGACTGCTTCAAAGTTGCAACGATTAAGTATGTTTAAAAATAATAAATCTCGGGTGATTCTCATGTTTATAGTTCTTTGCGAGTGTTTTCAATGGATCTGGAGAACTATACCAGCGCGACTAATGAGAGTTCTATATTCGGTATCTTTATCAGAGTACCTGATGCCATAAACTTAACTGTTCTAATATGTGATCAGACTTGCCATATTTATTAATAACTTGCATACCTACCAGTTGTGAATATAAGTAGATTTTCCTTTAAACTAATTAATCATTTTCTTGTAAGTAATCTACTAATTATTTTCATATAATAAGGTGCACATGCGCACGAGCAGCTGACCAAACTGTAGCATAAATCATATTGTAATCTGCTAATTAAACGGCTATTAGTAATGTTTCTGTTAACGCCGCATTAAGCATTGTTATGTTTCAGTAAAGTGAGCGATCGTGCGCTAGTAGTAATGTTAATGATAATACTAAATAGATCTATCGTGCTCCGTAGGTATTGGTGCGATTAATGATTTTAATACAAAGAGAACATCATCAAGGCTTAAATTTCAACATACAATCATGCATGGTCAGCTTACATGTATGTCAAATATATCATATTGTTTACAAAGTGATAACAAAACTCACTGAGTCGATACTGAAAATGTGTCCATAATGTAATTCAGAAAGCGGCCCTGACTGTGGACTGTGCCGTGACTCCGTGAGCCCGTGACACATTCTAATTTATGTAAGTAAAACGTTAAGCGATAATATGGTTTTACCATCTGTGACAACATTATCACGACTGTTCGTTTCATGACAATTAAATGGCATGAGTCACTATGTTGACTTTAAAATGAGTTGTGAAATCTGACAGAATCTAAATAAGCTGTAGATTTCCAATAACATTCTTAACATATTATGCTCAAACGGGTAAAACAGACATTCGTTTGAAAAGCGCCATCGTTCGTCCTGTGTAGAGTCATCCATCAGGCAGTCATTGCAGTTCTCAGGAGCTCAGACCCGAAAGCAACCAAGCAGTTATGCTCCTTACGGATCTTTGAAGAAGCAAGCAAGTGTGACTATACCATTACTGCAATAAACTTGCTGCTAAGATGTGTATCGGTGCGTTGTGAGAGTTCGTCGCCTCGTGTGAACGGCAACCTGTTACTTATGGCGTGCTGTCACGCGACGCGACGCACTCTCGTCTCCAACGAGTGCGTGCGCGCGCGCATCTTCGCAGATATCGATCTGCCGCGCACTGGGTTAATTGCCCACAGCACTGCGTTAATCGCCATGGCACATCACTCAGGTTCTCATGCCATGCCATGAACTAAGATAACATGCACATGAAAGTATACAGTATGGTTTGGTAACTTTGTTGCTTGTTTTGTTTTACACGATCTATTAATTATTAATGTACATTTATTATGATTCTCCCAAAAAGAAAGGCTCTAATTTAAAAAAAGCAGGCGCACGACTCTATCGAAGGTTAAACTACAATTGCCAAGATGGGTCCTTGGATGGGTAATAGAGGGGTCTCCCAGCTTTCTGTCTGTTCCAGAAGCACGGAAAGTCTGGCTATGAGGCTTACAGACAGATGTGTGTATGGGGAGTTTGTTGAGCCACTTCTTGCCAGTTAAAACACTAGTAAGTGGTGACGGGTTGGCGTTTCGGGGGACTGTCTTTAAGGAAAACCGTCGTTCAAAAGTGCTGGATCTTAGCATTTAAAATAAATATCTTTTGATTTTTGGTTTTACCAGGTGATGTCGTAATACCCCGAAACTGAGTTCTGGAGGTCAACGCAGTCTCGACCAAAAAGTTCTTTTTTGATTGTATTATTTAGTCTAAAAGCATTGTTAGGTTGCAGTTACGTAGGTTAAATCCCAGCATCACGGTGTAACAGTTGGGCGGCAGCGTGTGACGCGCTGTCTGCGCCGGCGCCACCGTTATCTGACGCGGGCGGGTTGCTGAGGACACCTGCACCAAAGAATTGAGATCTACAAGACTGGACGCCCAATGGATGCTTGTTGAAATACTGAAACGTTTCCAAAGACTTAGACAACAACGCCTACGTTCGAGTATGCTGCATAGCATACGGACAGGGTTACTAAATAAACTCAAAAAATAGAATATGCTATCAAACCCGAAAATAGGCAAATTGCTTTGACATCCTCGGCTGTGCTATCACTTTCATCTTCCGTGATACCCAAATAATACCAACACTTACGTTTCGTTTCTCCACAGTTTTGATATTTCCATAAAAGTAGAGAGCACGTTTTTATTTTTGTATCTCCGCCATTATCACGGGCTTTCCAACGCCAATCGTTCGTCGTAATTAGTTACAGTGTGTCAGATATCTTGCTGCGCGATCCGCCGCCATTTTTATTCGGAGCTGAAGGCCGTTATGTCAATTGCTTACTGTAATTCGTTACGAAAACCAATGGATAACTGGCAAACGTAGCGTCCAGTAGAAAGTTCTTTGTCTTGTATCTGGTGCACAATGTCTGTGCTGTGAAACTGTTACGAATGTGTAATGGTTTGCCTCATTTGTCACGTGCGTGTTAAAGAAATTCTGAGGATTTCAAAGCGTGGCCAAAACAAACATATATGAAAACAGTTGCCATTCATTCTTGGCGTGAAACAGTCTGTCACACCTGATTTCAGAGGTCTTAAAGGACGGAACTCACTGAACACTGATAGGTTATTGGTCCATAAAACAAACTTTAGATACTATCCAAAATTTGACAGCGCTTGGCTGCTAAAATATGTTAACTTCAAATCTAAACTTTACGAGATAGTAACTTGGATGAATGAAAGCACTTTAACAGTTTTGACTCATCTGGTCTTTTGGTCCGCCGCTTCCGCGAACGTTGTTTCCTGGAAAGCAAAGGACTATGACTTATTATGAGTCACTGTCGTTACCTGATGGCCAGTGTGCGGTGACGTCACTGCGCCGCTATGCGCACGCGCACCGCGTACACCGGCGCGCGCTTTGTGTCCACATTGTTTATGGTGTGTTATGAATTTCTGATCGGACTGTCAGTTGAATTAGTCGTAAAGTGGCAAGATTATGGCTTTGTTCTGTAGTGCTAACAAACTTCTGTACCAGGTGCATAGACCCGAAGCATAGATCTCACTCATAACTTAGTTTTGCGCTGGTAATGTAAATGTTTAACAGCTCTGATCCGTCCTCAGGTGTTGTTAAAAGTGTGGTTATCGTCATCGCCATCCCATAACATTACGTTTGACTGCGCTGAGATTGAATTAACCTTAAAACTTCTGAACTTTCTTGCTACAACCGCAAATCATATAATATCACCGTGTTTCATTTAAAATACAAAGTAAATGACTTCTAATATGGTTCGCAGTTACGAATTAGAACCTTAAAACTTCTGAGCCTTCTTGCCACAACCGCAAATCATATAATATCACCGTGTTTCATTTAAAATACAAAATAAATGACTTCTAATATGGTTCGCAGTTACGAATTAGAACCTTAAAACTTCTGAGCCTTCTTGCCACAACCGCAAATCATATAATATCACCGTGTATCATTTAAAATGCAAAATAAATGACTTCTAATATGGTTTGCAGTTACGGATGGCCATTGAAATCACACGTGTAACGGCCTATTGTGTCTTCTGCTTCTTGAATTTGCACTCTGGTGCAGCGTGACAGGTTCCACATTTGCGTGGTGGGTGCGATGAGAATCTCAGGCAGTGGGATAGTGGCGCAAGATTAACCTCGACGCCCACGCATTGTCTATGCGCTGTTACGTGGTTTCGTATAATATTAACATTGTGTACCAGTGTTATTGCTCCTAACATGCCGGCAGATTCACAACAGAGATGAGAATTCACTTCTTACTTAGAAAGCATACTTATTTATTGCTCCCTGTCACCGCAGGCATTATTCTGTTATTCATATCGATTGCTTCCATATTCATCACAGTTTAACTTCGTGTTATTTTCTGTTAAGCTTAATAATTCCTACAGTGAGCTGAGCTTATAATCTGGGACAGTTTCAAAACCTGTAATCTACAACAATCTTAAGTGCCGTAAGTTCAGTGACACTGGTCCTTTAGACATAGCGTAATGCGTGTCATTACGTCACGGTCCTCAGCTCCTATTGTACACGGACCAGCTATGTCCTACGACAATACTGCTTAGGCTGCTTAGCGGTGCTAACTGTGGAGATTATGAAAAACAAAGTGGCGCAGGATTAATCAAATGAAAAGTTTTAGGGAGAAGCTCCACATGATGACTCAACAGTGGGATTATGTTGAAATGTTTGACTCAAGTCTCGATTTGAGTTAAAAAGACAGTCAGGTGAATTCAGGTGCAGGTTTTAGCTTCTAGCAGTATCTACAGTTTTGGAGTCTTCTAATAAATGCAGTTGCCGTTGCCACATGCCAACCTCGGCCGTCAATTAAATGTTAAATAACCATAAACTATTTTCTGATGAAATATTATTAAAATGAATAAATAGCCGAAACTTTTCCAAATTAATGTTAAATAGAAAATTCTAGTACAAGGTTGTGCCAATTTCCGAATTTTACGTTGGTTACGATATCGCTCGCGCCGGCAGACGTGCATATCCGCTGCGCGTGCGCTTGCGATCGCGATCGCGCGTTGTTACACAACGTGGTGCATTACTGGATCAGTTGCGTAGAATCTTCGCTGGAACACTTTCGATGCGTTTGCGCGGCGCGTGATTAATTGATGCGTGAATCGTGTTAGGGGAAAATTGCATTTTCTTAATATTAGTGTTGGATATAACGTCTTATTAGTGTCTCTTTATGAGCATGGCGCGAAGTTTACAGGTGACACCTGTCGTCGATACTGTCTCTATTGCTTAATCAACTTCGTCGTGACGGTTTCGGTTATCTATCAGTGTTATCACGCCTTTTTTCCCCATATTTATTATTATACGTTTGATGACTGTACAAAGTCTTCGCTAGGTGGAGATTTAAAATTCCCAGAATACGAGCTGAAAGCTGCACAGAAAATAGTTTCTGTACATTTTTCTCATCACATCAGCTTTAAAATATTTCCAAAGAAAGAAGGTACCTACCTACTTAAGAATTTTGAAAATGTTAATTTGATTTGACACCAAGACCTCAAAACCGGTCAAGCGTGAGTCGTAAGTACTGGCATTTAAATGATTCCGTATCATTAGGAGACGAAGCGAAAACTAGCTTTTTGCGAAATTTCATAATTGTAAGGTTCGAGTATCGATACATTACAACGGAGGACTGACAGCGCGGCAGCGGAGGCTGTGTAATGGCGTTCTGCCAGGTTACACTTCAGATACGAAACCCTACAATTTAGTACCAAAGACCAAAGGTTATAAATGCTGTACCAGTAAGCGTATAAATTAACTCGTTTTACTGAATCAACTCGTAGCTCGTATAATTCAAGTGTTCAACCGCGACGATAAGCAGTCGATTACCAGGGGGGCTGGTGTGCGCAGGCTCGCGGCGGCTAATAAACTAAATCGTCTCCAATTTTGTAAGCAGCCTCGTCGTTTTGACGACATGCTAAATGACCACAGTGATTTGAGCGTCTTTCAAGGTGAAGGTCTTATTTTAAAACAAATTACTGTTTCCGCGATGACACGTAGGTACACATTAGCAAGCCTAACGTGCTCGCCTCAGCAAAAACACTTCAAGTGTGAGAAAGCCTCTGGCTGCTCTCAGTTCTACTTTCGAGAGAATGTGCGCAGTTAGTTTCCCATAAAGTGTTGGTGACTCGATTGTTAATACACCGCCATTATGGTTGGCGAGCGCTCTCTCGCTCGATCTCGTGTCGAATCGATTCTAACTCGATTATGTGGAGAGCGCGTGCCGACTGCCGAGCTCGCACCTCGCACTCACTAATTGGATCGATGTATTCATGACTACAACAACGGTCAAAGAACCCAGACTGCTCTGACATTGGACTATCTACAACTTTTACTCCACCATTCATAAGGTTTCTCTCGTGTGCCTTTGTGCTATCTCTATGGGAATGTCACAGACTTACAATCGATATACCTAAAGTATGAAAGAATGACGTTTGTGTCTGTGATATCTAACTCGCCTATACGTGCCCATACCTTTGTTGTCGGAAATCTTAAATAAAAACTATTTTTCCATTTGGCTGCTAACAGTTTAGGCATTATCAAGTACTTAAGGGGAAACATATCAAAGTCCATTGCTTAGTTTTAAGCAATTCAATCTAGAATTATTGGAAATTATGAGAACGAACAACGCCAACGTGTAGTGTAGGTAGACGAAAACATAGACACGCTTAAAAATGACCGCATGAATATTTGAAGTTCATATTATTTTGTAAATCGAGAAGTATCGCAAGGCGAAAATAAAAACCCCAGAAAATACCAAACCGATAAGCATCAATGTGTGTTATTTGGAACGTTGCACTAAATTCCTGTTTATCGGGGCCAATGCAATCGCTGAATACCGCGGCTTTCGTTCGGTCGTGGTCACCAAGTTCGTTCGTTCGTTTCGGTGAGGTCCACTGCGCGTGCGGTAACAGTAAATACGTTTAGGAACGATCTAGGTACGGTCGTCGGTCGTCGATAGGTAATAAATTGGAGCCGCGGCCAGCGGTCTATCGGAGCCCTGGGAGAATGTCGGACGCTCTCACAGCGCTCGGTGCAAGGCATTCGCGATAAAGGAGTCGTTTGAAATATAAACTTCAGGGATACTTATAACTTACCGGGGCTGCCTCAATTTTTGTGCTGTAGAACAATATATACAGTATGAGAAACAATAAAAACTTTTTATTTTTATTATAACTTATCACGAAAAGCGTAAAATTAAGAGTACCTATTTCCAAATTTTAGTAAAAAAAACTGGGGATTTGTCCGTACCAACGACTATATTATTTTGGTTCGTACAGTTATAGTGCACATGGTAGAAAAAGTATTACAAAAAAGTAAAGCTTAAATACTTTTTAAGATAAGAGCGCCTTCACCATTTGCTGTATCTTAATGGGTTCCAAATGCGACGAAAGATTGATAAGTTGGAAGTTTTTGCAAAAAAGGTAGTGTTTCTGTTGCGTTGCATCTGCACCATTCAAATCGTCAAGCGTTAACTACGCGGTGGGTCAAAGATCGCAGCTGTGAATAAATAGTGAAAGGTCTGTAGGCCAGACGTAGGCTTCTGCATTGTAATACATTTCCTCAATGGGTTCTACTTGCGTAACCCTGGCAGATGATATCGTTTACCCACTGTCAACACTTTGTTGATGCTCGCATTATTTACCGTAAAAGTTTCGTTAATTATTTTCACTTGGCCAGGTTTCGGATCCAGAGCGTATTTTACTAGCATTAGCTAATTTGTTATTAATTTCTGAAAGTTAGTTATCTTTTGTAACCGCTGGCTCGCGAGTCTTGTGCCACCTGCAGTGACCCGGTTTCGCGGAGGCTCTACCTATGCGCCTGTATGCAACATCGCGTTTATTCCCCCGTATCGAACTGTTTGCACAACGCACACACGCTGCTGGCCGGCACACCAATAACTTTTGTCGACTGACGTCACTGGCCTGTACGTACTTTGTGATTGATTCGCCAATCCAGTATGCTGGCGCCAGTTTCTAGTGAAGTGTTGGGAGTGTATATTGTGTTCGGTTCGTTGACAACATCTCGAAAAATATCCCCAATGTAGATTGTTAGTACATTAAGCTCCAACGAGTCATTAATGATGAGTTGATGACGATAGGACACAAGTTACGAGCAGTAAGCATATCCTATACTTGCCGATTACTCTCAATTGAATATCAAGTCGCAAACTACTGTTCATTAATTTATTTGTTTGTTTATCCTCGCATTGCAACGCCTTGCAGTAATTAAACCACTGGAGCACAAATTACTTTGTTATCTGTTGCTTTTCAATATCCTGTGCGCGGTGAACTACTGGACATCGAATGGACGGCGGTGGATCGCGCGCGTTCACTTACGCAGCAACAAGCCGCCGCTCCAGGGTTCCACATGTTCCACAATCCATATCGCACACATTCTTAAGAATTTTGATGACTCAATGAGTTTTTCTAGATAAATCATAGTTCTGTGTTCCTTGTTGCAGCGTGCTGGGTGGTGCTGGCGGCGTGCGCGGCGGCAGCACCTAGCGCCGGCGCCGCCGGCCCGCTCGGGCCCTCCGACCGGCCCGAGGCCTACTTCAACGGCAGCTCCTACATCCGCCTGTCCAAGCCCATCTCACTCAAACAACTCGTTGGACTCAGCTTCCGGACATGCGTTGGTAAGTCAGTACATTCATGTTCCTCACATTAACTGTTGAGATATTGAGGATTCTAATGAGAGGCGCTCCTAGATCTTCCCAAGCCCCCAGGTCGGTCTGTGGATGGGTGACCCTGACCATACCGAGATTACTCCGTGCCTCGGAAAGCACGTTAAGCCATGGGTCTTATTCAGCTGAAATCAGTTTGACTGGAAGACGACGGCAAAATACATAGCGAAAAGGCCAGGCAGATGATTATACCTACTGAGGATTTTTTGACGACAATTAGTTGTTTTGACAGCCAAATAATATTTTTTTTCTGTAATTTTTAAAGTTATTTTAGAGAACTGGGAATACCAAAATAACATTGCTAAATTGAGATCGATTTTAAAAGTTTTAGCCGTCTTTCCTTTAAACCATACAACCAAGGTTTTTATTCCCAAACAACGCATTGATCAATGTTTACGGATGGCAACGTTACAAAGAGCAAGTAACTCTTAGGACAAAAACCGCCGACGATGTCCAATCGTCCAGCCGCCCAGCGCTGCGCGTGGAACGTGCATCAATCACAACGCTGCTGAGCCGGCGCGGCGGCGCGCGGCCTCATTACAGCGCCGCGTTTTTGCTGGTTATTATGTGAAGTGCACGCGTTACTGCACGCAGCAGAACACGTTCCGTGCTTCCCAGAATCGCAGATTGGTGACGTTGACAGATGCTGACATTTATTGAATTTTTATTTGACGATGTCTTAATTAAAAGCCTAATTGATTCCTTCATGTTATGGGCAATTGTCGAGTTATAGAGCCTCCGTCTAACTTCTACCTATTTTCTAGTTAGACAAATCTTGTTCCACATTGTTTCATGATTATTTATAAAAAATAAACCATGCAGCGCATCTGCGCGTTTATCTAAAAATTCAAGGCCGCATCGGTAATTGGGTATCATTCGATGGACAAATTGTCATATTGAATCATCATCGGCGCGTACGCAAACCATGCGTCCATAACATACGATTGTTTTGTACAAATGGGCATGTCGTGTGTTTGATCAGAGTGCGGCAGTGTTGTGATCGATGTCCGTCAATGTGCGGCCATTACCGCGGCTCTTACGTCACAGCACAGCACCACACACGCGCCCGTGCGCCCGCGCCGGCTGGACCGGTCGCGATTCACGGCGCTGCTGTAATCATGATTTGTTGAGAGAAAGGTGGTTCAATCACCCACTCGATAGTTGATACACTGCACGACTCGTGTAGACATGATTAGATTATATTGAATCATGGCCTTTTACGGACCGCGGCCTGTTCAGCCGATGCTTTCATGACTGACATTCTACAACAATAGTCTTACTTTATGTAGTAAGTTGTGTTGTTATTGCGCACCTTTTTATTGTATAAACGAAGCATCTGTTTTACATATCATAGTGTCTGGCAATATCTTTGATAAATCTTGCAACTTCACACCCAACATTTTTGCATAAATTACAAATTGCGAAAACATTGATTCTCAGCTATTTAATAAGCTTGGGTGCCATTGCCTACAAGTGCAGCAAATGCATATAGATGAGTTCGCACAAAAACAAATGACGGACGTATACCTGATAAACGTGGAATTCAAGCCTGGGTATTTCTATATACCCCAATTTGGATTGTAGAGCACGCGCGGATCAAAGCAGCGCGGTGTTTGTTTAGTTGTACTGTTGTCATAATGGTGACAAGGCCCTCGTTGTTCAAATTCGCTCCGTCACAGTACCTAAGTATGAGTCTCAAATGTGTGACCTACTCCTACATTCCGTATGTTTTAATTCTCATCCACATTATGTTTCAATCACTCGGCAGACTCATGGAATTCGTCGTGTTTCACATTAGGTATTCGATCATTACATCATAGTAGTCGCTAGTCGCTAGAGCTAGGTAGAGCGGGACAGATGTTTTAGGCTAAAGACTCGTTGATTGGCTTTAAGCTGGACCTTCGAAACGGTACTAAAACTTAATTAATTTAATCTCTTATACGTCAAGCATCTGCCCTGCACCTGCCTCCACAGTCTCACCATCGTCTGAGTGCCAACCTCACGTAATAGCGCTCATAGAATTTTACAAAAACACTAGTTACTGTTAGCCTCATTTCTCGCTGACCAAATGTCATCATGGGAATTTTCTGAGCGCGGCCTTTGAACCGTTATGTGCGGTAAGCTTGAGTTGAAAGGTTACCGCACACGGCGAAGTTTACGGGACATCTAGCCTTACTCATATACATCGCAGTATAGTTTTTGCTGAAGACTGTGTTAACGAAGTTCCCATTCCCACACTAGCAGCCAGTATTTCAGTGATGCTTGGTTTACAAGTATTTAATTAACTTTTTCAGAAGGCTCTTTGTTGGAAGACTAAAACATTGGAAATACGAGAAGAGGACTTAATCAAATCGGCTAGAAACTTTTTTGAATATTATCCTTCAAGGCTGATTGCAAACGCGTTGTTCATGTCACTCTAGTTTGCTCTTCCCATATCCGTTTTATTAAAGACACTCGGAGCCATTATAAACAATGTCCATGTGTTCCAGGCGGCGAGCTATTCTCGCAGCGCTTCGATGGCTACACACTCCACGTGACGGCGCTGTTCGAGCAGGTGGTGGTCTCTTGGCAGCGGCCCTCACAGCCGCTCCGCGAGGTGGGGCTGGCCAAGGAGACTCTGGACAACCAGTGGCACTGGGTCGGCCTGCGCTACAACTCCGACCCCCCCTCGCTGCTGCTTGAAGTCGATAAGGATACACAGGTAACATTGCTATGTCTGCTTATGTTTTAAGTGAACGATGTGGTCTCCTAGTCGAAGGGCACATTTGTATTTCTCTGTAATTTTCTGTTATTCACGTGGGGAAGCCGCTGGCAGAAGCCGGTAAATAAATAAATACATACATTGGCGGTCTTGGTCGACCGTTCACCTTTACGCGTGCAAGACTTGCAGGCAGGTTGTCAGCAGATTCTTCATCTGGGGTGGTGGCAAACTTCACAATCCGACGCCATTCCCCCCGTACTGTGGCGAACATATATTATACGGCGTCACAAACACGGTGTCCAATTACTACGGGTTGACGTGGTGTATCCGCAAGCACCTGCACTTGAATGATCCGTGCGCGGCCGCCGGGCACTTGTGCAAACGAATCTTTACGCACTAAATGTATTGATACAGATGATATAGATAAAATGATGATGGAAGTAAAGACAGTGGCTTCTAGCAATAAAGTGTATGGGATGTATGAAGTCACAGAACCGTTCCTCATTTCATGGTTCATATAAGCCTGATTATTATTATTTCGTGGTTTACTAGTACCAACAATGCGTTAAAGAATTCGTTTCCTCACTTTGCGTCTAAACATTCTACTCGTAGTATTTCACAGCTGCTATCAATGCCCTAGAATTAAGTTATAGCCACTAGAGTGTGTTATACGTGGGAGTGGTGCGAAACTGTTGCCATCTCCAACGTAGCGCAATACGCGTGTGCATTAAACATAGGCTTGGATTACGCCCACTGAGAACTATAATCCTCTCATTTGTCACGTACGCGTAGCTCGTTGCTGGGATTGTTTACCAGGATGTTGCGCCATCGAGTATGTATGAAAGCTCAGGCCAAAAGGATTCCCATTTTCTTGTTCTTTGGTCGTGAGGAAAAGAAGGTTCGTTCGTTGCCGTCAGTAAGCCAATCGATACACTTACCTACTGTACCACAATAGATCGTTTTTCTGCCGACATTGACAGTTGGTAAACTTAATTGACGTTAATAATAACTTCGAACTCATCGCCCCATGAGTCTCATGACGTAGATTGAACCAGCTACTTCTGTGGCAGGTGTTTTGTTCTTTCATTCATTTGTTATGAAAATATTATTTTATCATTTTGTCATGTTTCCAAGCAAACGTCTGTCTAGGTTCTGTTTTACCATGTCATTATTAATTAGCATCGTCTCGATGAGGATCAGTCGCATGTTTTTTTTTCTTTTCTTTTCGTATGTGCTAGCTCTTGACCTCGAACACGCCTGATGGAAAGCGATGGATGAGGTCTATGATGCAGCGAGCCCAGAAGATGCCTTGAGGTACTCCCACGCGTCGACGAAACACAGCAGGCTCATTTCGGCGATCTTGAACCATTGAATTCCATCCCGAAATGAATGGTTGTGATTTTGTATGATTCGTTTAGAGAAAATGCTAGATTCTCACTGAACGAAAGCAAGTCTATTCCAAGTAAAACATGTTTTATATTTCAATTAATAACCATCTCAATTACCGTGTTGTCAGTCCACCTTGCGAGGGAAATTGTACATAGGCCTTCATGGGCACTTATAAAACGACAGGGAGCTAGTCACTAGTGCATGGTTTGAATGGGTCGTGTCGTATGGAAAAAAAAAAGATTTATACAATGTTTCATGTTATAGCCTAGTGTTTTAATAGGTAAGTAGGACAGGAATAATAATAATATTGGAATCGTATGTATATTGACTGTTGTGTTATTTTATTTCCCTTGTAGATAATATCGAACGTGACATGGAACCCGGAGCTGCTGTCCCCGGGCAAGCTGGAGGAGGGCGGCGCCGTGCTGCTGGTGGGCAACGTGTTCAGCGGCTGCATCCTCGAGGGCCCGCAGCTGGAGTTCCACGGCCCAACCTCGCAGTCGCACAACGTGGTGTTCGGACACTGCCCCCTCACGACCGACGACTGTGAGTGCACATCACTTGAACATACTAACTGATAGTTGCTCTAGCCCGCCACACTATCCCCACCCACTGCAACACCTGAGAGCCAGAATCCTCCTCCGTTGTTCATTTCTGTTACATTTCGTTGCGTGATCGAACACGGTTAAATCGTTTCTCAGCGACTCGTGGTAGTTGCTCAGTTGGTAGTAGTAAGTTTGTCACGTTAGCTGCGCGGTTCATTTGTAAGCCAGCCACCCATCTGTGCTTAGCTGCCTGAGAGCGACCCACCTCCGTGTTCATGCAAAGCGCACTTAGGCAAACGTGCGGAACCTTGTGTACAATGGCTCGTTACCATTTTAAACTTTCTTCAGATCCTATGACGCAATTAAGTGGAAAGTTAGTGATGTGATCATGTGACTGATTTGCTATGAAACAGGAAAACGAGCATATTATAATGTGAATAATTTAATAACGAATGAATTAAAAATATCGTATCATAGCGTAATGTTTTAACTCCGGAAGTTGCGATTACACGCCGACATTTAGCTAAATATTTTCCTTTTCCGAACAAATAACAATAGGACTTGAAACAGGAAGTCGGTTGTAAATTATATTTGTGTAATTTATGAATAAATCTTTTTTCCTCATCGTAAAATCTGTGTATTAACTTCCTTAAGTTTTGATTGGCTGGGCTGGCGGGATCAATAAGCCCGTAAATGGTAATAACTTGTAGTGTATTATGTTGCAGGCATTGACAGGAAGGATGTGCTGCGCATCCAACCCAAGGACCACTGTTACAACGAGCCCTGCATGCGACACGGCACCTGCATATCGCGACAGGACAGGTGAGCTAGCTCCTCGCCTCGATGTCTGCCGCGTCTATGTATATGACGTCTACCCCTACCCCTATAAATGTCTACTACTGACCAATCAGCAGCAGATTTCGCCCGCTCGGTTTTTGCCCTTTGGCTTCGGAACCATAATAAACCTAGAGTAAAGTGACCACCACTATTGGCAATGCAAAGATTACGCTCGCGCCTCTAGCGGCGTATTTTAGAAGTTGCCTAAAAAAAAAAAGTTGCCTAAGAACGACACTTGCAGGTTGCCAACACCAATTTATTAAATTCCCTGATAATCTAAGTCACAAGTGCAGAAACTGTCGGTGTCGTCCTTAGACAGCTTCACAATTTTGACACTAACGGCGCTAGTTAGAATCTTTGCATCGCCAGTAATCTCCAGATAGACCATACATTTCTTGAGGTTCGAGTTAGGGAAGAGAATAAATAAAAACTACTGAGTAATACCATGCTTGTAGCATATTTCGCTAAACGTTTTCTGTCAATAAATAAATACATTTTAGATTATTATCAAGTAGGTTACTATGCAAAGTCGATGTTGCTTTCAACCTAACTATCTTTAATATTATAAATGCGACTGTGAATTGGTTTGTTTGTTACCTACACATTCACGGCTAAATCGCTGAACCGATTTTGATCAATTATGGTATAGAGTTAGATGGGACCTCAGCGACAGGGTTATAATCTACATTTTTTTTTTTGCAAAAATAAAAAATGTAGAAAGTGTAAATAGATATATCACTGCGAGTGAAGCCGCATGAAAAAACTAGTACTTATAAACGTGTATTGTTTATGAAAGGAGCTCGTGGCTAAATTATAACAGCCGCACGGGTCGATCCTTCAAGGTAAAGTATTCTTCTCCTCGGGTGACCCCTCGTGCTGTGCTGATGTGATTGTGACGTGATTCGGCAGGGGATGGAGTATTTTATTCCATTCTCCGACATCCCGCTCGGTCACAAGTCCCGACCTTGGTATAATGCAGAATGCGCCCACGCTGAGGCCCGTAAAGAGTCTGCTTACCAAGCCTGGATCAAGGCCCGCGACCGAAAGGCTAAAGCACGTAGGGTTCGCGCGAGGAAAAGAGCCTTTAATTCTGCCGCCAATTTCTGCAAGCGGGTTTTACGTAGGGCACATTTTGACCATGTCGGACGTATCGAGGCCAAATTAGCATCGTACCCTCCGGGTAGTAAGCAGTTTTGGTCCCTGTCGAAAGCGGTTGAAACGAATTTCTGTCGACCCACTTTGCCTCCAATGCTATAAACCTGATGGTTCCCTGGCTCACTCTGCAAGAGAGAAAGCAAATTTATTTGCAACTCTCTTTGCAAGCAATTCGCGTCTGGACGCTGGCTCCAAGCAACCACCAACTTTACCTCGTTATGACTCTTCGATGCCGGAGATCGCAGTTCACATTAAAGAGGTCCGAAGAGTATTGTGCATTCTAGACGTGAATAAGGCCAGCGGACCTGACGGCATTCCAGCGAGAATGTTGAGGCAATGTGCACCTGAACTGTCTCCTGTGTTGACACGCCTGGGGGCCTAGACAAAAAACTTTTCTGTAGCGTTAACGTCAGACGCTCACGACAAAATGTATGGGAATGACATTAGGTGATGACGTTTCCCTTCCACACCTAATGTCATTCCCATACATTTTGTCGTGAGCGTCTGACGTTAACGCTACAGAAAAGTTTTTTGTCTAGGGGGGCTGTACCGCCTCTCTCTTGAAAAAAGAACGGTGCCGAAATCATGGAAGCTTGCGAATGTGCAACCGGTGCCCAAAAAGGGAGACCGTGCTGACCCTGCACATTACCGTCCCATCGCCATTACCTCCATCCTATGCAAGGTTATGGAAAGAGTTCTGAACAGTAAGCTGCTGACCTACCTTGAAGACAATGATCTCCTCAGTGACCGTCAATATGGCTCTCGCCGGGGACGGTCAACTGGCGATCTTCTTGTGTATGTCACGCACTGCGGGGGTGAAGCCATCGAGAGACACGGCGAAGCATTTTCTGTGTCGCTCGATATCTCGAAGGCTTTTGACAGGGTCTGGCACGCAGGTCTACTCAACAAGTTTCCTGCTTATGGCATCCCAGCTGGTTTTTGTAGCTGGATATCAGACTTCCTAAGTGAACGGTCGATCCGAGTAGTCGTTGACGGCTGCTCCTCTGACCTCATGGCTATTGATGCCGAAATTCCTCAGGGGTCTGTTCTCTCTGCAACTCTTTTCCTGCTACACATCAATGACCTACTTCAGCCTGGTCTTTTTGGGTACGCAGATGACAGTACGGTTTCAGAGAGATACTTGTCAGCGCAACAACCGGCGGGGATAAAGTCCGTTCCTTGAGAGAGGCCATGGTAGAGCGGACAAATTTGACCTTAAGCGTTGCCTCCCAGTGGGGTGATGACAATCTGGTCACTTTTAACGCCACCAAAACACAGGCGTGTCTTTTTACCGCAAAAAGGAGACGCTTTGACCAAACTACTACTTTTCGGGGTGCGTCTGTTCCTGTTACTGATAGGCTCGAGCTCCTAGGCATGGAATTGACATCCAGTCTCAACTTCGGCGCCACCATCGAGTACAAAGCCCAAATTGCGGCCAAAAAGCTGGGCATCCTAAATAGGCCTGGACAGCTTTTAAACCTTTACAAAGCACAAGTCCAAAAAAAAGGTGGCTACAATACTCCATGCAGGATTGCATGGAGTATTGTAGCCACCTTTGGGATGGCTCAGCTAAGTATCAGCTTGCCGCGCTTGACTCGGTGGAACGCAGAGCTAAGAGGCTCATCGGTGACGCAAAACTGGTGGATGCCAAGCTACATAGCTTGGCTCATCGCCGTAAGGTTGCCTGCTTATCGGTCTTCTACAGATTGTACTTCGGTGAGTGTGCCCAAGAACTCCACGACCTCATACCACCGGCCCCCTTCTACCATCGGACATCTAGACGCACTGCATCTTACCATCCCTACCTTGTAGCTATTCCACCAATTCGCATTAAGCGTTTCCAAACGTCTTTTATAATGCGCACAGCAAAGGAGTGGAACTCTCTGCGCGTCTGTGTTTCCAAAAGCTTACAGCCCTAATCTCTTCAAAGTTAGAGTGAACAGGCTCCTTCTGGGTAAGCTCGCTCTATCGTAGACTTTGTCTCTGTCATATCTGACATTGACTAGAGTCAAGAGCAAACCCATCACTAATAAAATAAACCCCACAGACAAACCTCGGCAACGCGTTGCCGAAGTTTGTCTGTGGATGGGTGACCACCTTAACATACCGAGACTCCACCGTGCCTCGAAAAGCACGTTAAGCCGTTGGTCCCGGCTGTCATTTGGAGATACCAAAGATCTCCAAGGATTGGCAGAAGCCGGAAAATCTGACATCAGTCTTACCAAGAAGTACCGTGTTACCCAGATAATGGGTTGTGGTGGTCTGGTAGGCAGCTGCTCCACGTGCAATACTGGTATTCAGCTGAATCCGGTTTGACTGGGAGCCGACCCCAATATAGTTGGGTAAAGGCTATGCGGATGCTGGTTATGAAAGGTGATATCGCCTCCGCTGAGACTTCTGTAATTTTATTTGCGGGAAGAAGTTCGCTTACCCCTTCTTCTTCTTAGTGTTGCTGGCACGATGGTTGTTTGGGTAGCCCAAAACATTGCCACTTCCACGGCATCGTTGGTGGTAGCACATAGATCACTTCGGCTGCATGTTTTGCGACACACGGCAAGATAGGAGGTGGAGAATGGTTTGTGACTCGGCTCCAAATCCACACCCTGCAGTTGATACGTCACGGTAGCTCCACTTTGCGAGATTGGAATTACATCTTTCTTACTTGCGTTCTAAGGCGGTTCCAGGACTTCCAAGTAGACCACGGAAGGTTAGACCCTGCGGCAAGATGTTCGTTTGGTTGTAAATAGTTTATGGGTGGGGGAGAAGTTTCCTGCCACAGTTTGCAGCGGGGTTGAGCTGGGTGTCCTGATAGCGAGACTACTGCATTGAGGAAGCTGTGTCTGCTACTCAGTCTTTAAGTTGGTAGTTGTGCAACAAATAGTGGGTGCTTAGTGTCACACTCCTGTTTTCTTTTTTCGACTGCGCTAGCAACTTCTTTTCTGACTTGTGGAGGTGCTATCCCGGCTGTGGGGTATAGTAAGCTGGCCGGTGTCGGTTTGAGTCAGCTGGTGATGGTACGATATGTCTCGTTGAGAGCAACATCCAATTCCTTGGCCCGGGCGGAACGGTCGTTAGGCGCCTGAGTAAATGGTTGCGAGACCCGGTATTGTTTTTCGTTTTTATACAGTAGTTTTTAATGATCTGTCAAGGGTAACGCCCAAGTAAGTAGGGTTACTACAGGTTGCAATAGTGACTCCTTGCCAATTGATTTTCAGAGTGCTTTTATTTGTGTTTGGTGTAAGAGATAGAAAATTTAGGTCTGCTTATGAGATCTTTTTAGCATCTTCAAAATTATTTGTTTGGGTAGCCAGGGCGAGATCATCAGCGTAAAGGAACCTCTCGCAATTTTCAATAATAGGTTGGTCGTTGGTATAGATGTTGAAGTTGGGCGCCAGAACAGGCCTTTTTGGCCTTCCCCAGGGAAGTGTGATCGCCATCTGTATTTATCGGAATTAGAAAGGACTTTCTACCATTTATTGCGTAGCATCTCACCCAGTATCCGTATGAAGCCCTGGTCGTCAATAATGCCAGACAGTATCAGCAATAATCTCTTGTCGTTGACAGTGTCTGTCATACGCCGGTGATATATCGTCAAGAACGGCGCCAGTGATCTTCCGAGCCTTGTCACCATCTTCAATGTATTGTGTCAGTCGAAGGATTTGCCCAGAGCACGACTTACCGGGTCTGAAGCAAGCTTGCTTGGGAATTAGTTTAGGGTCGATTACGGCCTGGAAGCGATTCGGCTAGAACATTATAAATCCAACGTTCGGGGCAGAATGTTGTAGCACTTGTGGCGTAGTAGTTTACATAATCATGAGTCACGCTAAAGTAAACCTTATTGTTGTTAGTGAGTTCAATGCTTCATTAATTGTTTTCGTGACTGTTCGTTTTTGACTACCGTCGCTTATTATTTCACGTGTTTGTCGTATATGGTCGTGCTGTCAAAATATGTTTTGATTTAGTATTTGATTGTATGTTGATAACATTTGTTACAGTAGTGTTGGGTATTTTTGCGGAATGTGTTTGAAAGAGTCACCGCGGCCTTGGAACGAAAATGGCATTTGGAGGAACACGGATGGGTTTTAGTCAGTCTGATACTCCATAACATCATGAAATGTCATGATTTCCAATCCAAAAAGAAAGTGTTTACAATTTGTTGTAATATTGATTTCATATCTGAACAAAAATTATAGGGAGCGTGCAGGAACTATAGAAGGCAGCATCGAAGTGTCAATGTTATATATTTATTACGTAAAAGTTTCGAAATAGCAACGCTAGATGGCACGGTCGACGCACGTTCTCTTTTGCGGCTCAGAAAATGGCGTCGCAGATCTCTGCCTACCGATCTGGGGTTTACAAGCGTGATGATAACTTGTGTAACATCTGACAGATACGAGTGCCACTGCACGGCGCGTTACTCGGGCAACAACTGCCAGGTGAACGAGAGGGACCCGTGCGCGTCGAGCCCCTGCCAGAATGCGGGCCGCTGCGTCGAGGACTCGCGCGGGGACTACGAGTGCGACTGTCCGCCCAACTACCATGGTACGTGCTGCTACTGATACAACTGCGAGGCGGACGCGGAGGACCCCTGCCAGCACGCGGGAGGCTGCGTCGATGACCAGCGTCATTTTTTACTCTTATGTTCGTCTTCTCGAAAACTTCTTAACCGTCTTATGAACACGGTAACCCGAGTCCCCGCCCTCTGCCACTGTCATCATTAAGCATAAGTGGCCATGAATAAAATATGCAAATTCGTGTGAGGATCAGCGCTTTTTGGGCGACAAAAACGAAAAAAAGACAGTTGTTTACCACTTCGTACTGTTTTAGTCTGCAAGCAGAAGTGGCTTTACACATTGACAGTGTTCGTCTGGTTGTAGGCACGTACTGCGAGCTGGAGGTGTCGCTGGACCCGCAGTGCGTGGCGGGCCCGTGCCGCAACAACGCCAGCTGCAGCGTGCCGCCCGGCGCCGACGCCTACGTGTGCGCCTGCCCGCCCGGTAACACCTCACTACCTCACACTACACCTGTCACACGGTCTAGCTAGTCACCTACAGCTGGAGGTGTCGCTGGACCCGCAGTGCGTGGCGGGCCCGTGCCGCAACAACGCCAGCTGCAGCGTGCCGCCCGGCGCCGACGCCTACGTGTGCGCCTGCCCGCCCGGTAACACCTCACTACCTCACACTACACCTGTCACACGGTCTAGCTAGTCACCTACAGCTGGAGGTGTCGCTGGACCCGCAGTGCGTGGCGGGCCCGTGCCGCAACAACGCCAGCTGCAGCGTGCCGCCCGGCGCCGACGCCTACGTGTGCGCCTGCCCGCCCGGTAACACCTCACTACCTCACACTACACCTGTCACACGGTCTAGCTAGTCACCTACAGCTGGAGGTGTCGCTGGACCCGCAGTGCGTGGCGGGCCCGTGCCGCAACAACGCCAGCTGCAGCGTGCCGCCCGGCGCCGACGCCTACGTGTGCGCCTGCCCGCCCGGTAACACCTCACTACCTCACACTACACCTGTCACACGGTCTAGCTAGTCACCTACAGCTGGAGGTGTCGCTGGACCCGCAGTGCGTGGCGGGCCCGTGCCGCAACAACGCCAGCTGCAGCGTGCCGCCCGGCGCCGACGCCTACGTGTGCGCCTGCCCGCCCGGTAACACCTCACTACCTCACACTACACCTGTCACACGGTCTAGCTAGTCACCTACAGCTGGAGGTGTCGCTGGACCCGCAGTGCGTGGCGGGCCCGTGCCGCAACAACGCCAGCTGCAGCGTGCCGCCCGGCGCCGACGCCTACGTGTGCGCCTGCCCGCCCGGTAACACCTCACTACCTCACACTACACCTGTCACACGGTCTAGCTAGTCACCTACAGCTGGAGGTGTCGCTGGACCCGCAGTGCGTGGCGGGCCCGTGCCGCAACAACGCCAGCTGCAGCGTGCCGCCCGGCGCCGACGCCTACGTGTGCGCCTGCCCGCCCGGTAACACCTCACTACCTCACACTACACCTGTCACACGGTCTAGCTAGTCACCTACAGCTGGAGGTGTCGCTGGACCCGCAGTGCGTGGCGGGCCCGTGCCGCAACAACGCCAGCTGCAGCGTGCCGCCCGGCGCCGACGCCTACGTGTGCGCCTGCCCGCCCGGTAACACCTCACTACCTCACACTACACCTGTCACACGGTCTAGCTAGTCACCTACAGCTGGAGGTGTCGCTGGACCCGCAGTGCGTGGCGGGCCCGTGCCGCAACAACGCCAGCTGCAGCGTGCCGCCCGGCGCCGACGCCTACGTGTGCGCCTGCCCGCCCGGTAACACCTCACTACCTCACACTACACCTGTCACACGGTCTAGCTAGTCACCTACAGCTGGAGGTGTCGCTGGACCCGCAGTGCGTGGCGGGCCCGTGCCGCAACAACGCCAGCTGCAGCGTGCCGCCCGGCGCCGACGCCTACGTGTGCGCCTGCCCGCCCGGTAACACCTCACTACCTCACACTACACCTGTCACACGGTCTAGCTAGTCACCTACAGCTGGAGGTGTCGCTGGACCCGCAGTGCGTGGCGGGCCCGTGCCGCAACAACGCCAGCTGCAGCGTGCCGCCCGGCGCCGACGCCTACGTGTGCGCCTGCCCGCCCGGTAACACCTCACTACCTCACACTACACCTGTCACACGGTCTAGCTAGTCACCTACAGCTGGAGGTGTCGCTGGACCCGCAGTGCGTGGCGGGCCCGTGCCGCAACAACGCCAGCTGCAGCGTGCCGCCCGGCGCCGACGCCTACGTGTGCGCCTGCCCGCCCGGTAACACCTCACTACCTCACACTACACCTGTCACACGGTCTAGCTAGTCACCTACAGCTGGAGGTGTCGCTGGACCCGCAGTGCGTGGCGGGCCCGTGCCGCAACAACGCCAGCTGCAGCGTGCCGCCCGGCGCCGACGCCTACGTGTGCGCCTGCCCGCCCGGTAACACCTCACTACCTCACACTACACCTGTCACACGGTCTAGCTAGTCACCTACAGCTGGAGGTGTCGCTGGACCCGCAGTGCGTGGCGGGCCCGTGCCGCAACAACGCCAGCTGCAGCGTGCCGCCCGGCGCCGACGCCTACGTGTGCGCCTGCCCGCCCGGTAACACCTCACTACCTCACACTACACCTGTCACACGGTCTAGCTAGTCACCTACAGCTGGAGGTGTCGCTGGACCCGCAGTGCGTGGCGGGCCCGTGCCGCAACAACGCCAGCTGCAGCGTGCCGCCCGGCGCCGACGCCTACGTGTGCGCCTGCCCGCCCGGTAACACCTCACTACCTCACACTACACCTGTCACACGGTCTAGCTAGTCACCTACAGCTGGAGGTGTCGCTGGACCCGCAGTGCGTGGCGGGCCCGTGCCGCAACAACGCCAGCTGCAGCGTGCCGCCCGGCGCCGACGCCTACGTGTGCGCCTGCCCGCCCGGTAACACCTCACTACCTCACACTACACCTGTCACACGGTCTAGCTAGTCACCTACAGCTGGAGGTGTCGCTGGACCCGCAGTGCGTGGCGGGCCCGTGCCGCAACAACGCCAGCTGCAGCGTGCCGCCCGGCGCCGACGCCTACGTGTGCGCCTGCCCGCCCGGTAACACCTCACTACCTCACACTACACCTGTCACACGGTCTAGCTAGTCACCTACAGCTGGAGGTGTCGCTGGACCCGCAGTGCGTGGCGGGCCCGTGCCGCAACAACGCCAGCTGCAGCGTGCCGCCCGGCGCCGACGCCTACGTGTGCGCCTGCCCGCCCGGTAACACCTCACTACCTCACACTACACCTGTCACACGGTCTAGCTAGTCACCTACAGCTGGAGGTGTCGCTGGACCCGCAGTGCGTGGCGGGCCCGTGCCGCAACAACGCCAGCTGCAGCGTGCCGCCCGGCGCCGACGCCTACGTGTGCGCCTGCCCGCCCGGTAACACCTCACTACCTCACACTACACCTGTCACACGGTCTAGCTAGTCACCTACAGCTGGAGGTGTCGCTGGACCCGCAGTGCGTGGCGGGCCCGTGCCGCAACAACGCCAGCTGCAGCGTGCCGCCCGGCGCCGACGCCTACGTGTGCGCCTGCCCGCCCGGTAACACCTCACTACCTCACACTACACCTGTCACACGGTCTAGCTAGTCACCTACAGCTGGAGGTGTCGCTGGACCCGCAGTGCGTGGCGGGCCCGTGCCGCAACAACGCCAGCTGCAGCGTGCCGCCCGGCGCCGACGCCTACGTGTGCGCCTGCCCGCCCGGTAACACCTCACTACCTCACACTACACCTGTCACACGGTCTAGCTAGTCACCTACAGCTGGAGGTGTCGCTGGACCCGCAGTGCGTGGCGGGCCCGTGCCGCAACAACGCCAGCTGCAGCGTGCCGCCCGGCGCCGACGCCTACGTGTGCGCCTGCCCGCCCGGTAACACCTCACTACCTCACACTACACCTGTCACACGGTCTAGCTAGTCACCTACAGCTGGAGGTGTCGCTGGACCCGCAGTGCGTGGCGGGCCCGTGCCGCAACAACGCCAGCTGCAGCGTGCCGCCCGGCGCCGACGCCTACGTGTGCGCCTGCCCGCCCGGTAACACCTCACTACCTCATACTACACCTGTCACACGGTCTAGCTAGTCACCTACAGCTGGAGGTGTCGCTGGACCCGCAGTGCGTGGCGGGCCCGTGCCGCAACAACGCCAGCTGCAGCGTGCCGCCCGGCGCCGACGCCTACGTGTGCGCCTGCCCGCCCGGTAACACCTCACTACCTCACACTACACCTGTCACACGGTCTAGCTAGTCACCTACAGCTGGAGGTGTCGCTGGACCCGCAGTGCGTGGCGGGCCCGTGCCGCAACAACGCCAGCTGCAGCGTGCCGCCCGGCGCCGACGCCTACGTGTGCGCCTGCCCGCCCGGTAACACCTCACTACCTCACACTACACCTGTCACACGGTCTAGCTAGTCACCTACAGCTGGAGGTGTCGCTGGACCCGCAGTGCGTGGCGGGCCCGTGCCGCAACAACGCCAGCTGCAGCGTGCCGCCCGGCGCCGACGCCTACGTGTGCGCCTGCCCGCCCGGTAACACCTCACTACCTCACACTACACCTGTCACACGGTCTAGCTAGTCACCTACAACTAGCTAGTGTGCTATTTATGTATATCTTTCAAAAAGCTATATTAGTCAGGATAGAAGGATCAAAATTGTACCACGTCCTACATAACAAAAAATATCTCATAAAACGTGTGGAAAATATTGCATATTTCCAAATCTTAAGCTTACAGTCGATATCATAAAATTGGTATTACATTTTTTTTTTTGGATGTCACGGCCACTCGCAGATTTAGCACGCTAGGACTGTCAATCATTCTGCCGATACCATCTTATTATACTTATTTTTTAGATAAATTTCTTAAATGTGGAAAATTTGGCTCGAAATTGCCCCACGCGCTACAGTTAAGAGCGTAAGTTCTTCTGTCGATCATAATTTTTGTCATCTGAAAACAAAATGCCAAGTGCCCTGAAACCTTTGCAACAACTAACATGGGCTGTGATAACAAAATTTCATACAAGCATCTTAGAGTAATCGTAGTCAAAGCACTCTGCCCTTTTTCTGGAGAAGAGTACGTTGAAACGCTCGAATTCAAAACGAATACTTTAATAAACTGCGTTTATATAATGTAACGGACTCACATGACACCATATATTTTAAAGGAGGAGAATACTAGTATGTTAAATTTAAACTTAAAAGGTTTTATTGATCCTTTTGTCACTGTGACCCGTGTGAAAGATGGCTACTACTGTATGCGAGCGCAGCGATGCGCGTAGAGACGTGCTAGTAATGTGCGCATAATTACTAAATGTTAGTGTTGGGATCCCAACACCTTCAAGCTGATGTTTTAAGTAGTAGCTGCGCTAAGCGTCACCTTAGCAATGTTGTCGTTGCATGAGCACTGTAGTTCGTATGTCCGCTACGTAGGCTACACGGGGCGCAACTGCGAGACCGACATCGACGACTGCGCGGCGGCGGCGGCGCCCTGCCTCCACGGGGGGACCTGCCAGGACGCCGTCAACAACTTCACCTGCGACTGCACTGGCACCGGTAAGCGAACATCAATGCCACAAGGCACAGACTGATGCTGATAACTTAAACTGGTCAATATGTGAGAATTACCGACCAATATACATAGCATGACTTGCTGTCATATTGGTCGGTTTATTGGCGTGACTAGACTCCTCGCGATGTTGTTCAAAGTCCCAATGTACTACACATACTTTTCTTTGGCTATGCCTGCCGGACATCGTTATAAATATATATTTTTTTTAAATTCCGCTGCTAACTGAGAGACGGACAGACAACGCACAGCCGAAACTACTAGGTTCCTCGGGGAGTGTAGGTTCCTACGGGAACGGGAAAAAACGGGATATACACATAAAGCTAGTTAATAATAACGATGTCCGGCAGGATGTCCGTGCACGTTCTCTATAATATCTTAATATACAGAACCTGCAGGGAAAGGGATATATATGAGAACACAGAAGTGTCAATCTCGAGTATTTACAAGGTAAAAGTTCCGAATTTCCAACATTAGATGGCACTGTCTACACCGTGTAAGATTCCTATAGGACTGTCTGGGTGAGTCCAAAGTCTCTCTGCTGAGAGTCGTGCATCACCGACACTGGTGCTTGCTTGTACCAAGCAACGTCGGGACCTTGCTGATGTTGTCTGTCTTGTAGTTGTACTATCTGTGACGTGATCGTTGTGTGTGCAGGCTACACAGGCGCGCGTTGCGAGCTAAACGTGAACGAGTGTGAAGAAGACCGCAACATCTGCGGGCACGGCGTGTGCTACGACACGTACGGCAGCTACGTGTGCGCTTGCCAGCTGGGCTACAAGGGCGAGCGCTGCAACAATGTGAGTACCTTCACAGTACACTACTGGATCTCTCTCAAGTGGTGCCATAACTCCAGTTTTCCACGAGCCGCATCTACCAGCCACAATTTAGATATGATTGATGGGTATCATAATAATCTCAATCTGATACCACGACTAACTTAGCCCTCTATGTCAACGACAACAGATTTTAGCAGTGCCTTCGACAAGATAGATCACCAAATCCTTCTCTGAAACTTTCAAAACTCAGCATATTCGGCCA
The DNA here is from genome assembly GCA_947386135.1 of Melanchra persicariae. Taxonomy (NCBI): domain Eukaryota; kingdom Metazoa; phylum Arthropoda; class Insecta; order Lepidoptera; family Noctuidae; genus Melanchra; species Melanchra persicariae. The sequence continues at coordinate 679,628 of OX376646.1, forward strand.
GCTTTTCCAGAGGGTCAACTCTAGTCTGACTGAAAGGAATAAAAGAAGTTGTAGTAAAAGGGCATCAGTCGGCTTTCTATAACTCTATTTCTGGAGTTCCACAAGGCTCAAATACGGGTCCGATCTTGTTCCTGGTATTTGTCGACGATTTCGTCAACTGCTTTGAAGTTATATCTTATGATCTGTAATAGGTAAACTGTTGAGATTTTCACAGAGTTTGCATTTCTATTGTGGCTATAACAACAAATCACAAAATGAAATACAAGTAGTTGTTTTGGCATTAGTCATTACACAGCACATCTGCTGAATGTCATCGGCTAAGTGACGTGTAGTATACTTATACTACACTACTGTCGATGTACCAGGTGTCGGCGTGCGCGTCGGGCCCGTGCGGCGCAGGCGGTGCGTGCGTGGAGGAGAGCGGCGGCGCCGGCTTCCGCTGCGTGTGCGCGCGCGGCTTCGTTCCGCCCTACTGCGCGCCCGCGCCCTCCGCGCCTTCCGCGCACCCCGCCTACCCCGCCTCCTGCCAGGACATCGTGTGCCCGCCCAAGTCGCACTGTACGTATACCGTCCGTTGTTCGATATCCGTTTCATTTCAGTTTTTTGCAGAAATAAGTTCTTAATTTTTGCATTGCATTTTAAATTCTGACTTTCTGGGTCTCTAGTGCAGTAACAGCAAAAACGCGAAAAGTTTTAACGTCAGCTTAAGCTTTTTTGAGTTTTGTGTTTTTGAAACCTGAGATGAAATGGTATTGAATAGTGGGGCAGAATTATTCTTACTCAGGGCGACTGCTTCTAGATGATTGAGCCAATAAATGATAAAAATGTTCATGAAATAATTGTTTACAGGTATTCCAAACGTGATGATAGCTGGTGTGATCGCTAAGCAAGTTATGTGCGTCTGTGACATCGGATACTATGGTGAGTTGTTACACCATTTGTACGATTTGTTTCCATCTGTAAAGCAACAATGCATGGCCGTACTGTAAGCACGTCCTGCCCACTGTCCCCCAGGAGCGCCCGGCGTGTCGCCCAACTGCACGACGCTGGAGGCGGCGTGCGAGGCGCCCGTGTGCCTCAACGGCGCCACGTGCTCGCAGGGCGCCGAGCACTTCAACTGCACGTGCGCGCCCGGGTACAAAGGTGACTAGCGTAGCTTGTTTACTGTGTGGGCAACCCTATGGCACGTTATCTGTTATTGTACGGTGCAACTCCACAGACGGAGGAAAGAGAACATATTTTAATATCAAATTTCCTTCTTGTGACACGAAGGCGAAGGTATTGGTTCCTTGATCAGCTGTTTATTTAAAATGATGTCGAGCTTAGAACCAAATTTTTATGGAGTTTTGTCACTTACATTTTTGTAATATTCTAGAAACTGGCAATAATGCTGGTTTAGTGATTCTCTATTAACTATTTTTAGTGATGTTCCGTAGGGTTGTTAATACTCTAATAGATTCCTAGAATATGTCCTTAGGTACTATGTGCCGATAACGCTTTATTTTCTCTTAGGACAGTTTCCGTATTTTTTAATATCGATGTTTTCTGCCTGTCTAGATGGCTTATGATTTTTTATTGTAACCGTGAGTGATCTCTTGCATTTTATGTCCCCTACCCATAACTCGCTTTCTTTGTTTGTCATAAAGTCGTAAATTAATGATTGCCTTTAGCATTAATACCTAAAGTCATCCGTAATGTTTTATTATTTTGTTGATGTTTGCATGAATTTAAAGCGTCACTTTGGCTAAGAGAACGCTAAAAGGTCGCAATTCAAATAATATGCATAGCTAAAAGCGTCGCGACCGACGTCGCGTTCGCTGAGAAATGCAAAAAATGATTGCGTTTCGGCGTTGTTCATCTCGAGTTCGATGAGGATTTACCATCGAGAGCGGCGTGAAGATCCATCCACCACGAGGTGTGCGTCGTTAGTGGTCGTCCTGTATGTGTGGCTTCGTGTGTGCATGTGCTAGGCGCGTACTGCGAGCAGGCGGCGGGCAAGGCGCTGTCCGACCTCAAGGCCGCCGAGCGCTGCGCCAGCGGGCCCTGTCTGCACGCCAAGAGCTGCCAGGAGCTCGTGAGTATACCTCCTGTCGCTTGTCGCTTGTCGCTTGTGTGTGCTGCTGTGCTGCTGTACTGCCACTGTTGCATGTTTGTTTCGCTTTATTCATTAGCTTTTTGAGTAACTAGGCTAAGCTAACATTAAGTAATGCTTGTTGAACAGGATTTCACTTGAAAATCATGAGAAAAATTGTTTTTATTAACGTCTGTGACTACCGCTGTACCACCAATGCCAATCGCTTCCATAATTGGTAACAACAAAATTGGTAGGTACCTTCCAGAAAATCGACTTTGAAGGTGGTCAGGCTCCCTTCAGCAGGACCACCTTGAGCGCCGAAAAAGGGGTAGGTATGCTACAGCTATTCTAAGTATACATATAATTACTACCCTTATGTGTGATTCATTTTATAAAAAACAGGACTGAAACATTTGTATTTACCGTGAAATCAACTATGATAACATTCGCGCGTGTTCAGCAGGACCACGACTTTGAATGTTGATTCCAAGTTTGAGGAGCTTAAATTGTCGCTATCCTCAAACCTGCAAAGAAAATGAGTACTCTGCAAGATAAAATTAGTACCCATTGTACCCAAAATTCAAAATTAGTACTCCAGTAGTTAACGAGATATACCATGTCATTGGTAGGGTGGTGGTAGTCGCGGTGTTAAATTTTTATTTCAAGATTTCGTTAAAAACTATGATTTCTCCCCAAATTTATAAAAAAAACTGTATTCATAAAGAAGTTATAGTGACCTAGTGTATCTTTGGCTTTATATGCACGAGTGTACATCTCCTAAACAGCTCAATATCATTGACAACTTAAAACTTCCTTTTCTCGAAAATACTAAGAAATTTACTAAGGTACGAATTTTGTTGCTCTAGTACTATTTATTACCAATTGCGTACTAATTATTTACCAAATATGAAAGCGATTGGCGTTGGTGATCCTGCGGTAGTCACGGACATTTTTATTGGTACTTTTGTGAATACCTTTCATATTAAAAATTTAAAAATCACATTGGGAACACGTACTGTAGATACAGCTGTCGGTTCACGGTTTATTTGAATTTAACACTTATTGAAGCTAAAAGACACTGTTTGGCAGCACACTTATCGCAGTCGTAAAAGCGTAGTATTGATGTCGGGTCGGTGTGCCCTGTGCAGCCCGGCGGCTTCCGCTGCGAGTGTGAGGCGGGCTGGGCGGGCGCGCGCTGCGACGTGGCGGACGGCTGCGCGCGCGCATGCGTCAACGGCGTGTGTCTGCCCGCCGGCGACTGCGACTGTCGCCCGGGCTGGGCCGGCGCCGCGTGCGAGCTGCCCGCCGACTGCCGCGCGGCGCCGTGCGGCCCGGGCCACGAGTGCGCGGAGGGCGGCGGCGCGTGGCGCTGCGCCCCCGCGGCGCCGGACTCCGCGTGCGCCTCGTCGCCCTGCAACAACGGCACCTGCACGCTCAAGAACGGCTTGCACAGCTGCCAGTGCCCCGCCGGCGTTACCGGTCAGTACATGCTACATTTCTATCCTTCTTCGATACGTGATGTAGTGTTGATCGAATCATGAACATTTTAAAAAGCCGTACACTGTCGCGGACTTTTTATAGATAATAATGAGTACTTCAATCATATACCTAGTTAGTACATTATTTTTATGAATCATCAGTAGTTTTCTCAGCGCACGCTAAATAATGAATTTATTAGGCGAAATTTTGCTACTTTGGGTTACAATTATAGTAGGGATCTCTACTTTAAAAAAAAAATATAGCATGTTTTAAGTTAATAATGTAGCTTCAATGACAAAAGATTTTTTTAAATCGGTCGAGTAGTTTTTGAGACTCATCATAACAAACAAATCTTTCCTCTTTATAATTTTTGAGATGAGATAATATTAGTTTAGATAACTAAAAAGGGGGAAATAAAAGTATTGTCTTTTTTTAAAAATTCTAAAGTAAATATTTGGGATAAACGTTGTCACTTAGTAGTCGTATATCGGATTCCCCGCCTACCGCATTTAGGGTGGCTCCCACCTCAAAAAAATAGTTTGCAGAATAGTTGTTAGCACACTTTAGATTTATTAAAAGATAAAACTTTTATTTCTCCCTTTTGACGAGCCTTAATATTCATTCAAATTTTCACAACTATTACTATATACACACTTAAATAAAAACTAATAATAATCTAAAACATGGCGTCGAAAAATTGTCGAAATGTCAACTAAGCGTCTTGACAGATCTTTAAACAAGTAATGAGCTCTCGTACCCCACGACCCGAGAGTTTCAACCCCAAACGGCTCGAAAATATAACTATCAACAAGGTTAGTTATTAATTAAATAAATAACAGTTTTGAAGTCAGTTTACTTTTTTATTTTTCATTTAGATTATTTAGCTAGAGCCTAACTGCATGTAAACATTGAAACAATATGCATAAATAATGACATGTTTTATACTACGGTGTTAAGCTAAAGCCACGCGAGACGATAGCGAGTGAAGTGTGTTTTACGGCCGCTTTCTATAACGTATCTCAATCCCAACCTTGATCCCAAACAACGGCCGAGTTTGTGTCCTTCACCACACAATCCTCACCTTTGATTGGTTACAGACAAGGATCGGGATCAAGATTGGGATTGAGATATGTTATAGAAAGCGGCCGTAAGTCACTGCGGCAACCCAGTGACTAAAACACACTTCACTCGCTATCTCAAAAACAACTGAACCGATTTTAATGAAACTTGCACTGTTCCCTAAGTTAAACTTAACTAGTCCAGCTAAAAAATATTTTTTGCAATAGACTTATTTTGGAGGACAAACATAAATACCTACACTACATGAAACTTGGCACACATGTTTTAAAGCAGAGACTAACATTATACAAAAACTGCATTTCTGACAATATTACACATACACAAAACACATACAAAATGTATCGGGACTCTCATCAAAATAACCATCATAATATCTGCCTACCATATGTACCTACACTATTGGCAAATAAATGATTTCTGATTTTCTGGTTTCTGACGGGTCCAATTGATAACCTCCTTTTTTTAAGTCGGTTAAAAAAACCAACGTATTGAGAAGTTGACTTAATAATTATCATAAAAATACATGTGATTCAAAGTCCAAAGTCAATTAATTTATTTCAACTAGACCATTAAAAGGCACTTTTGAACGTCAAATTAAACATTCGCAAAAGGTAGATTATTATAGAGAAGAGTGGGCAAAAAACTCCATAGCAATAATGTTCTGTTGTTATGTAATGTTCTTACCTCAGGATTTTACAGAAATAAAAAAAAATATTATTGACTCTTTTATATTTAATTTACTACTTAGGCTTTTTTCATAGATAAATGCATACACAGTCAAAAGATCTATTGCTCTTCAGAGAAAACCTTCCCTACTAAATACGCAGGCGAATCCCGCAGCCGTTTGCCTTTTAAGTTGATAGAGAATGGTAGAACCGAGGGTTTTCGTCTGTGGATGCCCCTGCCTTCAGGCGTCCACGCGCGCACCTTGCACACTGTGCCCGACTTGGCCGTCACTCCGACCCAGGCCACTGAGGACAGCACTATATCTCCACAGACCGTCTTGGGTCCCTCACCAGGGAACTCTAGTAACTCAGCCCCGTGCTGCAACCCTGGCCAGTTCTTCAGTCTGTCTGCTCCGCCGCTTGGCGCCGCAAACAACTCCGTGCCCACAAACTTGTCATAAAGCTCGTCAGCGTCCTCGGTGTTCGTGACAGTGATCGGCAGACTTTCCGAACAAAATATCGTAAACCGACAAGGTTCCGCACAATCCACGAGGTCTACACGAGCTAAACCGCCGATGAATATCGTGGAACCCTCGTAGACGAAGTATGTCTGTGGCCTGATCAGTTGTTTTGGAATGGTCACAAGTAATTCCTCAGTGCTCAACAGAGATAGAACTTGATCAGGGTGGATGACGCCGGGAGTGTCGTACAACCATTTGCTGTTAGCAAAAAGTTTGTTTTTCTCGTTAAAAACCGCCATCTTTTGTTTGCCCGCGGCGTGGTCGTCGACATCGTAGTGCTCGGAGAACGAGCGACCGATATGTCCGATCAAGGCTGGCGCTTCGATTGGCGTCTTGCCTTCTAACTGAGCATTTCTTATTTGTTTCTCGACTCTGTACAGTTTGGCTTCCGATTGTAATCTACGCGTTCGTTGAAATATTTTCCATCCCGAAGGTCTGTTTATAGGGAATTTGAGAAGGTTGAGCGTAGTCCCAGGCCAGCGGCTGACCGTGGCGCGTTTGATGATGTCTATAGCGTGAACTTTGCAGTAGTCTGACTGCAACAGCGCGTTGAACAGGGAGCTCTTGCCGACGTTGGTGCAGCCCACGAGGAACACGTCGCCCTTGTACAGCCACAGCTTGAACATGGCGGAGATCAGGTCCTCCACGCCGTAGCCTGTTCTAGCTGATATCAGAGCAACATGCTTGATGTTGGCTTCATTTAATTTCGTCTTCTTGATTTCTGTCACAAGGGATTGCTTTATGCGTTTCAAGTATCCAATACTATCGCCAGGTAAAAGGTCCACCTGAAGAAGCCAGTACATTATTATACATAAGTGTTCCCATTCAAGTTGTGAGTAGGCACTCATAAAAGAGGTAGTAAAAAAAAGTCATAGGTTTTCTAATTTTCTTACCTTGTTGCCAACAACTATGATAGGTCTGTCTTTGCCTATAATGTCCACAATACCGGGCCATATGGAGCATGGGAAGTCGAGGATATCCACCATCAAAAGGACCAGGGATTTTATATTTCTGGAAATAATAGAATAGAATACTCTTTATTATGTACACCATATAAGTTACAGAAAATATAGATGATAATAGCCATAAAAGATAATAACCATAAAAGTTAAATCTATATACAAAAATCTTTATGCAGTTTTAGTTAACAAGCAAATATGGGTTTGGATTTGTTTCATCAGGCTCAGGCTGCCTATTTTATTTCATGTAATTCACAAAATTGATGTACAATCACACAAGCAAAAAAATAAGTCACAAAAAAGATACATCTGATTGACACCAGATGTGACGTGCACATCTAAAGTATGTATGTAAATTGGGCTGGTTTCCGCAACTCCACGACCAAGCACGGATTTTGCGTGCAGCACATCTAAAGTAAATCACTTACTTTTAAAACTGTTTATTGATGATGTAACCAGGGACTTGACTTGGCTATTCCAAGTAATAATTTTGTTACGATCCTGGTGGAATGGTACAAATTATCTTTACTGGATCTACCCCTAACGTTATTTTGAGTAACATTTCAAGTTCCTGAATACAACAGTTTAGAGAAGGAGAAAAAAAAGGTGCATCTGGTAAATGGTATGAACATACACATTGCTTGAATACCACTGATGAGTTTTACACAATAAGCTTAATATGCAGTATGTATTTATACAAAATTAATTTAGCTATTCAGTATCTGAGTTAAGTTCTTATTGAGGAAATAGATGTCTTTGCTGGTTCTGTAAACCAGCAAAGACATCTATTTCACCACAAATGGAGTTGGCATAAGAAAGCATGCGGCAACTGGGTGGACAATTGCTTTTGACTGTAAGGCAAGACGAAATTTCACTGGTTAATTAAGGGGCTACCACTAGAAGGGATACTATGTTCACTTATTCTAAAAGCTCGGGAGAATCTATTTCACCATTTATTCATTTAAACAAAAACTTTATAATAACTCAACCTAGATTTATATGAGTTCAGACTGCGACATGTGTTTTCTGAGTAACATTGGTGATAAGGAAACCTTTTTTGAACACACTCTATCCGGTCCGAGTGTATCTGATAAAACGGATTCCATACCATACTACGATATTCCAGATTACTACGAATAATACTGTTGTAAATGGATTTAGTCAGGATTGGTTCTCTGAAAATTCTCATTACCCTGATAAAAAAAAAACGAGGTTGACTGGTAGAGAATGCCTTGTTGCATTAAGTCCGCCCATCTCTCTCTTGTACCACTATTGTACATAAAGTTTAAATAAATAAATAATTTAGATGCCCGGTTAATGATTTGGTTGCAATGACTCCTAAAACTTAGATAACTATCTACCAAAACACCAAGCTCTGGTATCATGGCTAGTGGTATCATCCTCTTGGATCGGGCTGTTGCTTGACCATGTTATAAATTGGATAAAAATTTCATTTTTAGTCATTCATACATCAATTTCACATTAGTTATTACCCAAGTAAACCAGATTATAACTAAAGTTGTGTACACAAGTGATGTCAGTTTGTATAAATACCTGATGGACTGCAGCAGTTTCTCATACTCTTCTGGCTGCACACTCACATCAAGCGCAATGTTGTACTCTGTGAGAAAGTGACATCGCTGGCACTCCATAGTCTTCAGTTCCTCCACCTTTCTGTGCTTATAGAGCTCACTGGGCAGGTACCCTGGAATGGCAGGGTCGCTACAGTGCAGGAGAGCACCACATCCTCCACATGGCACTGTGCTCACACCAACCGTGGGGTCAGGAGTACCATAGTGGTTTAACCATTCGTTTTCTGTTTCCTCTTCTTTATCAAACTCCTCTGATGTAATTTTACTGTCATCAAAATACTCATAGTTTTTCATCCATTTGTTAATGTTTGAGCGATCAAATTCCTGCTCTGCGCTTTCATTAGTATTGGTAGCATTTTTTGATGGAACTATTTTAGTATCATCATAATCGATTTTGGAAGGGGAACCAAAAGGCAATTGAAATTCTTTGTCAGGTTCTGAAGTAGGGGCCAGATCTTCATTTTGAAGCAGTCTATCTTTGTCGACGTAATACTGTAAGGATACCGGGAGAGGCGGCAAACTTTTCTCTTTAAACTCTTTTTCTAGTGTCGCCTTCGCTTCTTTCACAGTTTTCCGGTGATACCTATAATAACCTAATTTCAATTTGTCGTTGTCCAAGTAGGAATTAAATGTGATTTTGTCCTTATATTTCTGCAGTAACTGTGAAAAGTCTTTGTTGTTGTCTTGTTTCTTAATATTCTCTTCAGTTTCAATACTAGTTATGGCTCGCACCTGCGTAAATCGTTTGTTTTGTAAAAACTTTTGTCTCCGACATAACCTCAAAACACTGCGCATTGAATAAAGCATGGCGATGATTCATACACTTTATACATGTATTAGAACTAATTTACATATATCTCTTAAAGAATATGATTGTTTCTTCACCACAAAATTACAACTTTTCATTATATATACGAAATATGTCACAACAATGGTTCACTAATTTGACAGAATTTGACTGACTTGACAAAGCGCAGCTGTCACTGTCAAATGTCAATCACTTGCTGACCTTGCTGTTGTCATTTGTCAATGGCATTTGCAATGTTGCCGTCTTAATGAATACTGATTGTTACCATAAAGTTTCCGTGACCGGTTTTCGATATAATTATTGTAATTAGATATACTTGGAATTTAAAAATAAAATTTACTTTTATTAAAAAGAACACGAGCTAATTAAAAAAAATTTTTTTTCTTTTTTAATCAAATTCGTATTTACAGAGTGTTCTCTGATAAAATAGTGTGCATTTTCAGTTACATTGCCGCTGTTGGTCAAAACACCTGTTTAAACTCACTGTGAAATATGGATTATGTGACTAATTAAGTTTTTGAGTTGTGTACTCATTGTTATTGTTTTGATTATGTTCATTCAATTATTATTTTTGCTCTCATTTATTAAAGGTGAGACAAAAAAAAACCGGTTGTATAATTTATGATGAATTATAATGTTTACTTAATAATATTTTTGTTTCCAGGTCGTAATTGCGAAGTAGACATAGATGAATGCGCCATCATGCCAAAAATATGTAACCACGGAGTATGCGTCAACATTCCCGGATCCTACGAGTGCTATTGCAGGCCCGGTATGTAGGACGTCACAGACATGTGTAGTTGCTCTCATTAGCAATCAATGACATGTATCGCTCTGTTGCGCAGGCTATACGGGCGACAGCTGCGAGCAGGACATCGACGAGTGCCTGTCGTCGCCGTGCAAGAACAGCGGAACCTGTCAGAACTTGGAGAACAACTACGAGTGCACCTGCATGGAGGGCTTCGAAGGTCGCCAGATAACTATGATAATTTAACTACTTTATGTTTGTTTGTCCCCTATGTTATGGTAAGTGTGGTGTTACAGGCAAGGACTGCTCTATAAACATCGACGAGTGCGAGTCGAGCCCGTGCGCAGAGGGCTCTACGTGCGTGGACGGCATTGCCAGCTACAAGTGCGTGTGCCAGGACGGGCTCACCGGGCCCAACTGCGAGATAGACATCGACGACTGCGAGGTAAGTGATCGGTCAAGGCTGACATTGTATTGTTAGCTGTAGAGATCATTACATTAATATCCCTGTTCAATTATTCATATTGTCCTAAAGAGACGTCTGGTTACGTCAGATTTGCATTTATTTACATAAACACGCTTTTTGCTTTTTCAATAAGTAGGTATTTTTCAGTGCATTTGAAAGTGATTGCGACATTGTTCGTCACAATAGGTAGTCCGTGTCCCAATTAAAGGCAAATAAATTGAATGATAGAATTGGTTGTTTTAAGATTGTTTGTTTGTGTGTGTGGTAGTCGGCTCCGTGCCAGCACGGCGGGCGCTGCGTGGACGGGCTGAACAGCTACATGTGCGAGTGCGGCGGCACGGGCTACGCGGGCGCCGACTGCGACGTCAACATCGACGAGTGCGCGCCGCAGCCCTGCCGCCACGGCGGCACCTGCGTCGACGACGTCAACGACTACCACTGCAACTGTTACACCGCCTACACCGGTATCTAACATTTGGAAGCGACCTAGTTTTCTTTGCAGTTCTCTTTTTACATTTTGACTTTATTAACCTGTATTTTGTAGGTTTATTATAAAATATTTACATTTTTTTTGTGTTGCAGGCAAGAACTGTGAGCTGGACATAAACGAGTGCGAGAGCGAGCCGTGCAAGTACGGCGGCGTGTGCCTGGAGCGCTCCAACGTGACCCTGTACGAGACAGGGGGCGCCCGCGTGCAGGTGGGCCCGCAGCCGCAGATGCTGCTGCCCAGCGCCTTCTACCAGCCCTTCTCCCTGGACACGGCCAGCGGGTGAGTGTAGTAGTGCCGGAGCGCTCCAACGTGACCCTGTACGAGACAGGGGGCGCCCGCGTGCAGGTGGGCCCGCAGCCGCAGATGCTGCTGCCCAGCGCCTTCTACCAGCCCTTCTCCCTGGACACGGCCAGCGGGTGAGTGTAGTAGTGCCGGAGCGCTCCAACGTGACCCTGTACGAGACAGGGGGCGCCCGCGTGCAGGTGGGCCCGCAGCCGCAGATGCTGCTGCCCAGCGCCTTCTACCAGCCCTTCTCCCTGGACACGGCCAGCGGGTGAGTGTAGTAGTGCCGGAGCGCTCCAACGTGACCCTGTACGAGACAGGGGGCGCCCGCGTGCAGGTGGGCCCGCAGCCGCAGATGCTGCTGCCCAGCGCCTTCTACCAGCCCTTCTCCCTGGACACGGCCAGCGGGTGAGTGTAGTAGTGCCGGAGCGCTCCAACGTGACCCTGTACGAGACAGGGGGCGCCCGCGTGCAGGTGGGCCCGCAGCCGCAGATGCTGCTGCCCAGCGCCTTCTACCAGCCCTTCTCCCTGGACACGGCCAGCGGGTGAGTGTAGTAGTGCCGGAGCGCTCCAACGTGACCCTGTACGAGACAGGGGGCGCCCGTGTGCAGGTGGGCCCAGGTGATGTAGGATTTGTGTGACATCACCTCTTGAGTTCTTAAGTGGCGATATAGCTGCCGCTACGACTGCCATTATCGGGGCTTCAAGTAATTTTTCGTAGTTTGTTCACATGTTTCTGTCTTCATGTTATAGTTTTGAGTGCGTATGCGTGCTGGGCACGACGGGCTCTCGCTGCGAGGTGAACATCGACGAGTGCGCGGCGGCGCCCTGCGAGAACGGCAAGTGCATCGACGGCATCGGCGGCTACACCTGCGACTGCTTTGCCGGTTACGAGGGCGAGCACTGCGAGAACGAGATCGACGAGTGCCAGCGGTGAGTCAGTCACACATACACACACACTCACGAATCGAGGGCATCGGCGGCTACGAGGGCGAGCACTGCGAGAACGAGATCGACGAGTGCCAGCGGTGAGTCACAGATACACTCACATATTTGTGTTATAGAGAGCCTGCAGCAACTGAAGTCTTAATGTCAAGTATTTGTAACGTTAGATGGCACAGTCTACGCTTTTTGCGATCCTCTAACTAAAGGGAGCGTATAGAAACTATGTATAGATAAAGTCCGGTCGCGGAGCAGGAAGAATTTCGTGCAATGACCCTTATTACCTGTCTCCTTCACTCCAACGTAAATATAATGCGTCACGCTCGCACAGATGCAATGACGACCGTCCTCAGGGATTGTAAACCTGTTCCCGTACCTAAGGTTTGTTCTTGTTTGCATGTGGTTTAATGGGCCAAGAGTTACAACAAAAACCCACGGCTTGCTTGACATAGTTATTTATTTTTAAATAACGCACCAACGACATTCCATCTTGGGATGCGTTAGTGATCGCTCAGTTTTTGGACACAGTTAAATACTAAAATGACGTGATTATTTACGAACAATTTGGTACCAATAATAAATCATTTGGTTGTGATTTCGAAGTAGGAAATCTAATTGCTTAAACTAAATTTGGGTGACAAAAGTCACCTTGCGCGCGAGGAACCGCACAATACAAAAATGTTTGTGACCACTGTCAGTAGGCAAAGAGGTCATTGTACGAAATTCATTCTGCTTCGCGACCGGTCTTCAGCAGCACAGAAGTTCCAATGACAAGTATTTATAAGGTAAGTTTACAAAGGCCACAATTACAACGCTAGATCGCCTAGGCTACGCCCTGCACGTTTCTCTACAGGGAACCATTCCCATCTAGCACAGGCTCTCATGATACGTACCATAAGCTGTAAAAACCAGAAATTTGAGCCGCGTCATCGCCAATGGGTTCTATAAAATCACATGTAGTATGTAGTACATACATGGCTCCAGCGCCACATCAATCAGGGAGAGGGGGTATCAGGTATTTATCTATGGTAACCTGAAAATAAATGGTTTATTATTATTATAACAAAATGCAAAAACACTGACCAGAGTTATTATTTCGATATATTTTTAAATTGAAGTCGGTTTCATATCATTCAAATCGTCGTACAAAAGAATAGGAGGTACCAAAGAAACGCTAGCAACGAGTTTATTTCAAAATGTTCACAGCAATTAGGTCTCATTCTGTAAATCGTAGTTCAGGCAGAAGCATAAAGTGAGATCGTTATCGTTGCCTGGGCACTCCGCAGCTACTCTCCGTGCGCGCACGGGCGCTGCGTGGACCTGCGCGCCACGTACGAGTGCGTGTGCGCGCGCGGCTGGGGCGGACAGAACTGCTCCGTGGTGCTGCAGGGCTGCGCCGGCGCACCGTGCCGCAACCACGGCCAGTGCCACCCCTGGCTGCGCGACGAGACCGAGCACCGCTTCAACTGCTCCTGCACGCCGGGCCACTACGGCACCACCTGCGAAAAGGTTTCCTTTTTATTTCCTGTGTTTTATTCTATTTGCTCTTGCTCTGCTCCGGGGTCTTCCACACAAAAGTCTTTCCCCATTTCTTACTTCAAGATCTTGGGTGACCCATCTCGTGTGGGTCAGTTAACTGTATACTAGACATGCCGCGAATAGTTGATATAGCGAATAGTCGTAAACCGATTAATCGCCATTCCCTATGGCGAATAGTCGAACACTCGCCATTATTACTCGACAAAAAAAAGTAATATAAGAAATAGTTTATTTATTCTTAAACAATAATATTACACTTGTAGTAGTCTGTTGAACTTACTGCACCACAATCTGCCCCTTTTGGGCTTTAAATATTAAATTATTAATTAAAAGCCTCACTAATTAACTTCAACATGACTGATTGTTGGCTAGTTTTATATAAGGTGGCCAAATCAGATGCATACAATTTTGTTTTGCAATCATTTCTTTATTTGGCCAAATTTTGCAGATCCTTGTTGTCCTGTTTCAGTTAAAGAGCTGCGATTTTGTTTTGGACAGTATTTAAGGCCAGTGTTCGAAATGAGATTTTCTAAAAAAACATTGTTGGAGAAAACGCATGATCGAAGCGAACATTTGGTTTTCATAAACATGTTTATTTATTTTATCTACACTCACAACGTAATGTTCCAAATATGAGTTCAAAAACGAATGCATAAATACATACTTTTTTTTCGTGGATAGGTAAAATTAAAAAAAAGAACCATTACAGTTCAACATTTTTCTTCGATTTTTAAACAACTGCATCATAAAATAACTTTTTAATTTTTATAGCACACTTTTTCTTTTTAATTTTTGGCGCGGGCTTATTGACTTAAGTCAATGAGCCAGCTTTTATCTTTGTCTATGTTTGAGCGCGCTGCGACCCACACTCGTGTTTTAATAACCTTTTTTATATGGTCGTTGCATAAACTACTATAATGACACACCAACGACTTATTCACTAGTTTGGTACATTATAATTTGGTTTGCACAGAAATAGTTTGCGGTAAACTCGTCACTTACAGGTGTGCACAGCACTTGCATAATTGACAATATAAATTGATTAAATTACATTTAAATTAATTAAAAAGTTACATTGAATCAGTGAGTAACTGAAAATTAAAATAAAAAAAATTAAACATTGAACTAAATTAACAATAAATAGAAAAATTTAATTAAATATATTAACAAATTAATTACAGACATCAAATAAATTATGTCAAAGTACATTCATTACAATTACAATAAATAGATTAAAATTAAAATTAAATTGTAAATTAACACGCTCATAATAATAATAATAAAAGGCACTGTGGAATCGAAACCGAAAGCAAAATAATGTCGCCAAAACAGAAAGTGCAGTTTTGACAGAACATGTTGAGCATTTGTTGCGGAAAGTTTAAGACATTAATTTTTTTCGTTCTTTATTAAAGCGGATCGTTTTGAGAATTAAAATGTAAATTGGATGGTTGCAGATAACAACGATGTCGCTAGAGAAGAGCAGCTACGCGGAGGTCAACACGACGCGCGAGGAGGGATACGACATCTCGTTCCGCTTCAAGACGACGCTGGGCAACGGCCTGCTGGCCATGGGGCGCGGCCTGACCTACTTCTTCCTGGAGCTGTCCAACGGGCGCCTCAACCTGCACTCCAGCCTGCTCAACAAGTGGGAGGGCGTGTTCATCGGCTCCAACCTCAACGATAGCAAGTGGCAGAAGGTAACATTTACTGTTGTCAATCTGCCAGTCTTTGTAAATACGACTATGTTTGATAAAACGTAGGTTGTAATTGATTGCCCGCAAAATGTTACCTGATCTAAACTGTTACAACAAAGAGGGAAAATTGAATGTTTCTTTGTATTTTTAACCGACTTTCCAAAAAGGAGGAGGTTCTCAATTCGACTGTTGTGTTTGTTACCTCATATCTCCGTCATTTAGGAACCGATTTGAAAAATTCTTGTTTTATGTGAAAGGATATACTTCCCGATTGGTCCCATTTAAATTTTATCAAAATCGGTCAAGCAGTTTGGTTTTTAAATCCAAATAGCTGGAAAATATATGTGGAAAAATCATCCATGTACGCGAAATTGCGTATTTTTGCTTTCCTGTGACTTTCCAGTCGTGTTGTTAGTTGTGGGTACCACTAAAAAGAGAAAAATAAAAAACTTTCGTTTCGAAAAGAACTTTCGTTTCGTACTTTCAAAGATTACCTTTCACAAAAAAACTTTTTCACAAAAAAAAACCGACTTCCAAAAAAACTCTCACTCGAAATCCACATTTAGCATCATGGGCTTCCCTACCAAGACAAAAGGTAGACTATGACACTCGGCGTTAGCACATTTTTTTATCAGTGAAAAGAACTTTCACTGATAAAAAAATGAACACTACAAAGTACAAAATAACTGTAATTTCGGTAGTCGGTGTTTGGTTGCTTTTTAGTTATTTGACACCGACTTCCGAAATTACAGTTATTTTGTACTTTGTAGTGTTCATTTTTTTATCAGTGAAAGTTCTTTTCACTGATAAAAAAATGTGCTAACGCCGAGTGTCATAGTCTACCTTTTGTCTTGGTAGGGAAGCCCATGATGCTAAATGTGGATTTCGAGCGTCGCGGAAACCTAGTAAAGTTGGTAGATTGGATGATTTGAAGAATAAATGGTCTCTTCATGTTTTCACTTTCAGCGGTGCGGTGGGGGAAGCGTCTACAGAGTTTCTAAGTTGTAAAAAAAAGCAATGACATGGAAACACTCAAGCGTGTCAGATATTGATATTTTTCATGCTCCAACATGTCTCTGATACGAAATATATATTAATCTGCCGATTTGCATGGTGGGGGTGGCCATGCAGAGGAGTAAAAAAAAAAAAAAATTCTCGAGCGCGTCAGATTTTCAGAGGTGCATTTCTTAATCTGACGATTTGGAAGTGACGCAAGCTCGCAGCGAATTCCTGAAAATGTAAAAAAAAAATCGCCATCTTGAAATACTCGAGCGCGTCAGATTAGCATACTGAAGGTTCATCATGATGTCGCAGCCTTAGTGACCAAAAATCTTACAATTATTTTGAGGGGTATTGGTAATCTGACAACTTTAAAAAAAAAATATTTTATTTTTTTTAAACATGAAAAGCTATTTTAATGGTCCCGGTTGTCATTTTTAGATCTTTGGCAGTCGTTACGGACTGTCAGAAGCCAGTAAATTTGACTCCAGTCTTGCCAAGAACTACCGTGTTACCCAGTTAATGGGTTGTGGTGGTCTGGTAGGCAGCCAATTCACGTAAAATACTGGTATTCAGCTGAATCCGGTTTGACTGGAAGCCGACCTCAATATAGTTTTGAAAAAGGCTAGACAGATGATGATAAACAGCTGTAATGGTGTCATGGCGTCGGAAAGCAATGTGGGGGAGGTGCGAGAGAGTCAAAGATACGGGAAAAGTGAAAGGGATCGAGAGGCGCGGAGTGGGAAACACAGGCTTGACCTTAGCCACACTCTGAACTTAATTCACGATGTTTATTACCTTCGGCTTGCGGAAATCATCAAATTATATGTTTTTTGCTATTCTGATATTATTACCTTTAAAATAAATAAAAAAAACAACCGCGCTCGAGTAGGTCAAGACATCGTTTTCTTTTTGCAACTTTGTTACCCTCACGCCTCCTTAGGTTACGCTCAAATCGTCAGATTAGCAAAATTTACACTTCTTAGCTAGTAATTAACTCCCATATCTTAATCTGACGCGCTCGAGTATTTCAGATGATCGTTTTTTTTTTTACTAATGTGACGTCTTCTCCTGAGCGTACCCCCCTATATTAAGGGCTCATACTGGTTGAAGGTGCTTATCAATATGTAAGGTATCCTCCCTTATATTAATCTGCCGCGCGAATAAATCCCAAAATCCCTTCTAGGGCTCCCCTACCATCTGAGAGAGGCTCTGAGAACGAAGCATCGGGAATAAGCTATTTAGTAGTAGAATAAACAGATAGACTACCTATGCCAAACATATTGTTAACATCAAACTGTTTTTCACATCAGAGCTTGAACATTTTAATAGTGTTTGTTGTAAAATGTGTCTTACGACTGGATCGTTATTCGCAGGTGTTCGTAACAATAAACTCGTCGCACTTGGTGCTGGCGGCGAACGAGGAGCAGACCATCTACCCTATCAGCCAGAACGAGGCGTACAACTCGTCCGTCACGTCGTTCCCGTCCACGCGCCTCGGCACGTACGGCTCGTCCTACGCCACGCTCACGCACGGGCCCAACTTCTTCGTGGGCTGCTTCCAGGACGTGGTCGTCAATGGACAGTGGGTGAGTGGCACGGGAGGTTGTTGCAAGGAGATGGGTTCTAGTGACGTCGTTACGTCCACGCGCCTCGGCACGTACGGCTCGTCCTACGCCACGCTCACGCACGGGCCCAACTTCTTCGTGGGCTGCTTCCAGGACGTGGTCGTCAATGGACAGTGGGTGAGTGGCACGGGAGGTTGTTGCAAGGAGATGGGTTCTAGTGACGTCGTTACGTCCACGCGCCTCGGCACGTACGGCTCGTCCTACGCCACGCTCACGCACGGGCCCAACTTCTTCGTGGGCTGCTTCCAGGACGTGGTCGTCAATGGACAGTGGGTGAGTGGCACGGGAGGTTGTTGCAAGGAGATGGGTTCTAGTGACGTCGTTACGTCCACGCGCCTCGGCACGTACGGCTCGTCCTACGCCACGCTCACGCACGGGCCCAACTTCTTCGTGGGCTGCTTCCAGGACGTGGTCGTCAATGGACAGTGGGTGAGTGGCACGGGAGGTTGTTGCAAGGAGATGGGTTCTAGTGACGTCGTTACGTCCACGCGCCTCGGCACGTACGGCTCGTCCTACGCCACGCTCACGCACGGGCCCAACTTCTTCGTGGGCTGCTTCCAGGACGTGGTCGTCAATGGACAGTGGGTGAGTGGCACGGGAGGTTGTTGCAAGGAGATGGGTTCTAGTGACGTCGTTACGTCCACGCGCCTCGGCACGTACGGCTCGTCCTACGCCACGCTCACGCACGGGCCCAACTTCTTCGTGGGCTGCTTCCAGGACGTGGTCGTCAATGGACAGTGGGTGAGTGGCACGGGAGGTTGTTGCAAGGAGATGGGTTCTAGTGACGTCGTTACGTCCACGCGCCTCGGCACGTACGGCTCGTCCTACGCCACGCTCACGCACGGGCCCAACTTCTTCGTGGGCTGCTTCCAGGACGTGGTCGTCAATGGACAGTGGGTGAGTGGCACGGGAGGTTGTTGCAAGGAGATGGGTTCTAGTGACGTCGTTACGTCCACGCGCCTCGGCACGTACGGCTCGTCCTACGCCACGCTCACGCACGGGCCCAACTTCTTCGTGGGCTGCTTCCAGGACGTGGTCGTCAATGGACAGTGGGTGAGTGGCACGGGAGGTTGTTGCAAGGAGATGGGTTCTAGTGACGTCGTTACGTCCACGCGCCTCGGCACGTACGGCTCGTCCTACGCCACGCTCACGCACGGGCCCAACTTCTTCGTGGGCTGCTTCCAGGACGTGGTCGTCAATGGACAGTGGGTGAGTGGCACGGGAGGTTGTTGCAAGGAGATGGGTTCTAGTGACGTCGTTACGTCCACGCGCCTCGGCACGTACGGCTCGTCCTACGCCACGCTCACGCACGGGCCCAACTTCTTCGTGGGCTGCTTCCAGGACGTGGTCGTCAATGGACAGTGGGTGAGTGGCACGGGAGGTGGTTGTAACCCCATTTTCACGTTAAATCCCGACGATTTGACCGTTTACTTTAACCTATTGTCGTCAATCATTTAAATAAGATTTAACATGGTTTAAAGCTGTTTGGCCAGTCCGTAATGCCTAAGTTTCAGGAGTAATGTTTCTTGATTTACACAATCGTGGTATCTTGTACCTCTTCCCACGCATTAAAGATGTGCTTCAATAAGGTAACACCAGCGTCAGTCGTACAACGTCCTCCGGTGAAACCATACTGTTTATCATGCAAGATGTTATTGGTGTTAAAATGATAAAGCATCACGTTTTCAAACACCTTGCTGAACACCGGCAACACGGATACTGGTCTATAATTATTTGAGTCTTTACTGTCCCCAGTTTTAAAAAGTGGTATCACTTTACTGAATTTCATTAGGTCCGGAAAGACTCCTTCATCCATACACAAATTAAATGTTAAAGCTAAGTAAGGTGCTATAGTCTCAATAATTGGGGTACAAACTTTGATAGACAATCCCCTTAAATTTTCAGTCAACTTAGTCTTAATTTGTTTGAAAGCTTGCATTACTATATGCTTGAAATTAAATTCAGTCGGGCAGGCTGAAATGTTCGCGAAGCATGCGAAGGTTTACCAAGGCTTCAGTAATTTTAATTGGGATACTGGTAAAGAAAATCCTAAGTAATCTTCAATTTGTAATCAGTATATGTCTTTTGTAGTATGAAGAGTAGCTTCTTGTGTAGTTACAACTTAGTAGGAGACAAATAAAGCAATGACAGCATAATTAATGTTGAGCACAGGACCTTACCAACATAGAAAAACAAAATCTTATGTCCAGGTTGTTTGTACAGCATATCGAATTTTAGAAATGTTCTTTTTTAGGAGCCTGCAGCCGGTCTATTCTGCCAACATCTCACTGTGTACACTTAGGTGAAGTGAACTGTCACTACATCTTGTTTGTATGAATTGACAGCTCCCTTCATGCTCACTCTACCTGAGTCTATAGGGTGTTGAGTTGTCAGAGTATAACACCTGTTATTATTTAGTGTGTATCGGCTCATGGCAATGCTGCGAATTAAATTGATATAGCAATGCTTGGCATCGTTTTCCCTATGTATAATCGTTGAATTCCATGTTCTCCAGGTGCTACCCGAAGACACGAACGCGACGAGCGCGGAGACGACGACGGAGGCGGGGGCTGCGGGGGCTGCGGGGGGCGGGGAGGCGGGCGGCGAGGCGGGGGGGCCGCTCGCGCGCGCCGAGCTGCACGGCGTGCTGGCGCGCTGTCCGCGCACGCCGCAGTGTGCGCCCAACCCCTGCCGCTCGGGCGGCGCCTGCGACGACGCCTGGACCAGCTTCGTGTGCACGTGCCCGCGCCCGCACCTGGGCGACACCTGCCAGTACAGTACGTACTTATATTATATTACAATATACTATCCCAACCCCTGCGACGACGCCTGGACCAGCTTCGTGTGCACGTGCCCGCGCCCGCACCTGGGCGACACCTGCCAGTACAGTACGTACTTATATTATATTACAATATACTATCCCAACCCCTGCGACGACGCCTGGACCAGCTTCGTGTGCACGTGCCCGCGCCCGCACCTGGGCGACACCTGCCAGTACAGTACGTACTTATATTATATTACAATATACTATCCCAACCCCTGCGACGACGCCTGGACCAGCTTCGTGTGCACGTGCCCGCGCCCGCACCTGGGCGACACCTGCCAGTACAGTACGTACTTATATTATATTACAATATACTATCCCAACCCCTGCGACGACGCCTGGACCAGCTTCGTGTGCACGTGCCCGCGCCCGCACCTGGGCGACACCTGCCAGTACAGTACGTACTTATATTATATTACAATATACTATCCCAACCCCTGCGACGACGCCTGGACCAGCTTCGTGTGCACGTGCCCGCGCCCGCACCTGGGCGACACCTGCCAGTACAGTACGTACTTATATTATATTACAATATACTATCCCAACCCCTGCGACGACGCCTGGACCAGCTTCGTGTGCACGTGCCCGCGCCCGCACCTGGGCGACACCTGCCAGTACAGTACGTACTTATATTATATTACAATATACTATCCCAACCCCTGCGACGACGCCTGGACCAGCTTCGTGTGCACGTGCCCGCGCCCGCACCTGGGCGACACCTGCCAGTACAGTACGTACTTATATTATATTACAATATACTATCCCAACCCCTGCGACGACGCCTGGACCAGCTTCGTGTGCACGTGCCCGCGCCCGCACCTGGGCGACACCTGCCAGTACAGTAACTCCTCGGCAACACAATAACATGTAGTACTCGTATGTTGCAGACTACACGGCCGCCACGTTCGGGCAGGAGTCCGCGGCGCCGCGCTCGGTGGTGCGCGTGTCGGTGTCGGACGCGGCGCGGCGCAGCGTGCGCGCAGCCCTCGACATCTCCATGTTCATCCGCACGCGCAAGCCCACGGGACAGATCTTCTACCTCGGCTCGCTGGCTAGGTAAACCATTGACGACTACACATCTATTAAATTAAATCAACAAGGACAGTACAATTTAGAAACGCCATACGACGAAGCTTACGTTCAGCCAGTACAGCTGTCACGATTGGGCTTGCACTCGCTGTACGTCGTATTGCTTGCTTGTCGTATTTTGTGTGCGTGCGATTTTTCCTCATCATAGTAAATATTCAGTCATTCGGAAAGTTACTTGGACGCTATGAAACGTCGCCAACACGCGTTGTTTTATTGTACATCTGACTCAGAGACAGTGTTCTAAGCACCCACATCTACTCATATTCTTTCGATTGCTGATAAAAGGAAGAAAGGAACGGTTTGAAAGCGAGTGTGAGTGAGAAGACATGGTTGAGGCTGTAACGTAAGTGCTCGTCCATTGTCAGGTTCGGCCAGACGGACGAGACGCAGGTGGGCGCGTCGCTGGCGGGCGGCGAGCTGCTGGTGCACCTGCGCTTCAACCAGACGCCCGAGAACTACACCGTGGGCGGCACGCGCCTGGACAACGGCTACCTGCACCTCATCGAGGTACACGGCGCCGCACCCTCGGCTTCTGGCCCGACTGGACGCCGACTGCCGACTGCCGACTGGCTCACACTTGACACTACTATACCTACCTACCTAACTGACTCACTGTCGTTGGCTGCCAATTGATAAATAATCGACTAAAATCAATTTATTGTTGCATCTTCATCATCATCATTCCATTTATTGCTTAACTTAAATTTGTAATTTATGAATAGTTATAGAGGTCAATGAGAAGGAAATTATGCGGGAGATTCTTCCCAATTTGTCTATTTTTAACGAGCAGACTGAATGTATAGATGGTGGCGATTACTCATCATTATGTAAATCTTTCATTTTATTTGCAACCCTAAAAACATAAAATAAATGATAGTTCTGTTCAGGCTTTCGGAAACCGGGGGTGAATGTACTTAATGCATGTTAACGTGTGCACTTATGGGGATATATTGAAATAGTTCCATTTCCGAGTGCAGGTGGTGCGCAACTCCACGCTGGTGCAGGTCAA
The DNA here is from genome assembly GCA_947386135.1 of Melanchra persicariae. NCBI lineage: Eukaryota > Metazoa > Arthropoda > Insecta > Lepidoptera > Noctuidae > Melanchra > Melanchra persicariae. The sequence continues at coordinate 702,516 of OX376646.1, forward strand.
GCTCAACGGCACCGAGTACTTCCGCAAGTCCATCTCCGCCGCCAAGATGATCGACGCTCAGGTGAGTCGGAAGCATTTCTTTTATTTTCAATTTAGGAGCTTCAAAATTGTAAAAACTACTAGATTTTGGTGCTTAATAATGGTCTATATTACAAAACTAGCACTTCGCCCGCGACTTCGTCCGCGCGGATTTATTAGGTACTCCACAAACTTCAACGCCCCCTATACCCCCTTATAAAGGTTAGTTTTGGAAAATTAAGCACAACGATTTTCATTAATTAACATTTATTACTTAGCCATTTCTACTTATTCTATGGTCTCAGGTTCAGCGCAACTGTTCACCCCGTTCACCCCGTCAGGAGTTGATTATGCAAAAATTGTTAGGTACATCTGTTTCAATAATCCCATTTTTAGTTTGTTCATGGCATCCCGACGTAAATTAAAGCAAGCAATAATGTCCTCCCCTAAAAACTTAATCACCCCTGCTTCACTCCTTATTATGTAGGTATGTAGTTTATTTGCGAAAAATCCAAACATTTGTTATTCTTATTGTTTTATCGAAATCATTTTCAACTTCATCGGACCAAGCATTGATAAGATTCTTCCCAGTTCGCTCAAGACGCGACATTTTTCTTACTCCGAGCATGTTTATTACCGTCGTAACTTTTGAACGAAAGGTCCGATTTGAATAATTTAAAGTGTAATTTACACGGAAATAATCAACCTTAATTATCAAACCATTTAAATGCATAAGGATTGATATCATGCTACCGAAATCACCATTTTTTCAAATCACCAAGGATTTGCTTGAAAAATTTGAACAAAAAGCGGTCATGGTGACTTAACCATAATAGTTAGACATATGGTATCGCGGACTTTTTTGTAGACACTGATGACCTCTATAAAACTGTAGTACATCACTTTGCTCTATTGTCAATAGATTCCGCAGCGTACGCGATATAAGGATTTTTTCTCACACCTTGGGTTACATTATCGAAGTTTTCATACGGATCCCTAACTTTTTTGAAAATATTCTATAGCCTATGTCCATCATCGATAATGTACAATTCTACTGGTGAAAGAATTTTTCAAATCGGTCCAGTAGTTTCGGAGCCTATTCATTTCAAACAAACAAACAAACAAACAAACAAATCTTTCCTCTTTATAATATTAGTGTAGATAAACGTCTGTTTATTCATTCGAGGAAGAATTGACTATTCAGGCATGTGAAACATAACATCAAAAGCCAACGTGTATCTATGTGCAGGTGCTGTACCTAGGCGGGCCGCCTCCCCCGCTGGCGCCGGGCAGCACGGAGGCGCCCGCGCCCACGCCCGCGGCGCCCGCGCCCCCCCCCGCGCCCGCCACGTCCGCGGCGCCCGCCACGTCCGCGGCGCCGGAGCCTGACGACGGCGCCTACTTCAAGGGCGTCATACAGGACGTGCAGGTGTGTTCATGTTATTATACTTTATGATAGGGCCCCAACTTCATTCAAATAACAGTATGAATACAAGGATTTTAGACTAGTTAATAGTTATTTATGCAACTTGTAGTTGTATAAGAAGGAGTCTTAAAACGCGAATGTAGGTTATATTGTTTTCCCGACTTTTCCGGTAATAATTGGTTAGAAAAGTCCTTTGCTGCATTAGAAACATCTGGTGGTGTGTTATCAAAGTTTGTATCACTCATTTTCGTAAACAACGTATTAATATTTTTTTTGCAAAACTAATATCAAACATAAAAAATGGCACGACTTGAATTCGAATAACAAGTTTTCTTTTTTCATTACTACGCTCTGGGGTAGTGAAACGCGCATGCATGAAAATGTTCTTTTTTTTTAAATTCATGAAGATAACACGAATTGAGTGTGACAATGTGGCTGTTTCGTGATTCCTTTGCTTTTCGATCCCATTTCAAAAAAGTGAAGAATTTGCATAGTGAAATTTAGAACAACATTATACTTGGATGATACCTACCTTGGTCTTTACCTATGAAATTGCCGTTCTGCAGTACTGGCCATTTCAAATCAAAATAATTTTTGTTAGGCTAAGAATTCTAATTTCAAATTAATTTTATTTTCAAAACATGGTTTTTTTTTCCAAAAGTAGTCATTTGTTTATTGATTAGTGTTACATTTTCATCGCATTTCAATCTTTTTCGTCATCATGAAGATTGTAAGAATGCAAATCTTTTTCATTGTATAGACTCAACTTATTTAGTGTTGTATAATTTCATGCACATGTGTGAGAACTGTGTACCTTTGAACTATAATGATCATTTTGGGTAGGTCTTTGACTTGGAATGTACCCTGGCGATTGGGGATGTCATGCTCACTCAAAAGTCTGGCTGATGGTGGCGCATGCGTTGGATCATTTGGCTCCCTTAAAAATGGTTGAGCCGAATGGTGCTAGCGTATGCGTCATGTTCGTGAACGGGCGCCGTCAGCTGAGACTGGTCATCTCTCGGCTGCCATGGTTTATTTTAATTGTTGCTTTTTTACTCCGGACTCTTTTATCCTGCACGTCTTTTACATCATTCTCACATATATGTATAATTTCAATATTAATGATGTAACCATAATTTTGTAACAAAATATTATTTTAAAAGAGTGTCCGTGGAGTTTCTTGTACGTTCTTCTCCATAGAGATCTACGCTTTGGAACGTGCAAATAGCTTCATCTTTTTGACCGACCGACCTTGACAATTCAAAAGTGCCTGTAAATGGTCTAATTGAAATAAATGCTTTGACTTTGACTTGACATGGATACGTTAAATATTCGAGTAATTATGGAATATGAGTACCGTCGTGGCTGCAACGCGGCACAAGCGGCACGCAACATCAACGACGTTTACGGAGCTAACACTACAAACCAACGCACCACCTGTTATTGGTTTGCTCGCTTCCGTTCTGGAAATTTCGACCTGAAAAATGACAATGACAAATTAAAGGCGATTGTGGAAGCTGATGATACACAATCTACGGCTGAATTAGCAGCAGCTTTCGACGTTAGCATTGACGACCGCATTGTTACCTGCGATGAAAAATGGATTCTGTTTGACAACCGCAAGCGCTCAGCAAGTTGGTTGGATCCTGGTTCAGCACCTAAACAATGCCCTAAACGAAAACTTACCCCTAGAAAAGTGATGGTCACTGTTTGGTGGTCTAGCGCCCCGGTGTGATTCATCACAGCTTCTTACCAAACGGGGTGAGCAGAGCAAGGGCATCAATAAACTGCCATTGCGTTGGCAAAGATGCATTGATTGTATGGGTGATTACTTCGATTAATACAAATAAAAAATACATGAAAAAAATTCGTTTAAATTTTTTCATACAAAACGGCAATTATTATTATGGTTACTATGACACTGATTGTTTTAATGTTGGTAATGAGCTAACTGGTTCAGAAAACTTTTATAGAGGATTTATAGCATGGAAGTGGATAAAGTAGTTTATGAAACTGTACATAATATAAAAAAAAACTTTTTTTTGTTATGTAGCAGAATTATAAACTACGATTATAGGTTTTTTTTTACACTCGGGTTACATTTGCGAGTTTTCGTAGGGATCCCTAATATTTAGAAACATAAAAGATAGCTTATTAGCATTTGTCCGCGATTTCGCTCGCGATAAAGTAGCAATATTAGTGAAAATGTTTCTGTGATAACAATATGATTATTATTTTTTAAATCTGTCGGTTTTACGTTATTAAATACAAAAAAAAAATGTTCCCCCGCAGATCTCTAACGGCGTGAACGTGAGCATCGTGGAGTTCTTCCCGCTGCAGGTGCCGGCGCTGCAGCTGCCGCCGCCCTTCGGCGAGGTGAGCCTGGCGCCGGGCGTGCTGCGCGGCGTGGTGTCGGACGACCTGTGCGCCGAGCGGCCCTGTCTGCACAACGCCACCTGCGCCAACACCTGGAACGACTACACGTGGGGGGCACTTACTGCTCTATTACATTTCTGACATTACTACAGACCAATCAAAAAACTCTTCTGAAAGGAGACTTGAGGACCTTCTACTTTCTTATTTAAACACTAAAAAGAAAAGATCTGATGTTTTAGGGTTTTCCTTGATTTAGATATTCAAAGGTTTTAATTCGTAACCTAATATGCAATGAAGATCATCAAAACAAACTATTGCAGTCCACAGCCGAACATGAGTCTACAGTATTTTCCGTGGTAGTCTACTTCACAACTTGTTATATTCGTGTGCAGATGCCAGTGTCCTCGCGGCTACAAGGGCAAGACCTGCTCGGAGGTGGAGTTCTGCCAGCTGCAGGGCTGCCCGCTCAACTCGCACTGCCGGAACCTGGATGCGGGGTGACTACTCAGTTATCTTTAGCCTCATAAACAATGTTCATAGCCAAATGGGTCCATTTCATACCAGTAATCTGTCGTAAATGACTTTGAATAAAATTGCTTAATCAACCTGAACCGATCAGTACGTAACTAAACCGAGAGCTTTTATCTGATTTGCAATTAAGTGATGATTGGGATTGAAATATGTTACACAAAAATCTGCTGTGGCATGCGTCGGTGAAGTTGGTATTTAACTGATGGTTTTGTGTAGTTTTTCTCATACAATAATGTTCTCGCAGATACGAGTGCGTGTCGAACGCGACGTTCGACGGCATGAACACGACGCTCACATACAAGCTGCGGGTCCCGCGCACCGGCAGCATCACCACGGACGAAGACCTGGACCTGCCGGAGACGCTCACCATCACGTACAGGTTAGTGGACCCTGTGGACACTGTGAACACGACACTTGTGGTCTTAGGAGACCCTAGACAATGTGCCATTCAATTAACGAATGCGCCTGTTCTATGCCTAGAGCCTAGACGCTAAGTAAGCTACTCGTCAGTGCGCTTTCGCCCCTAAAGAATGGTAAAAATCAGATGGCAGTTGGCGCAGATGTCACTGAATAACTATACAGAAAAATAAAATCATCATCATCATCATCATCATCATCATATCAGCCGAAAGACGTCCACTGCTGGACATAGGCCTCCCCCAAGCGTCGCCACAACAACCGGTCCTGTGCGTCTCGCATCCATCGGTTACCCACGACCCTCACCAGGTCATCGGTCCACCTTGTGGGAGGCTTTCCAACGCTGCGTCTTCCGGTACGCGGTCGCCACTCCAAAACTTTTCGGCCCCATCGACCATCTGTTCTGCGAGCAATGTGCCCTGCCCACTGCCACTTTAATTTGGCGATCCTTCGGGCTATGTCGGTAACCTTGGTTCTCTTGCGGATATCATCATTCCTGATTCGATCACGCAAGAAAACTCCGAGCATTGCCCTCTCCATTACCCTTTGGGTGACTTTAAGCCTTCTGATGAGGCCCATTGTGAGCGCACTGGTCATAGACTTTCGTCTTGAGACACTGTGGTATGTGAGACGAGAAGATACCGCGCAACTTCCCGAACGCCGCCCAGCCGAGTCGGATTCGACGGTTGACCTCCTTCTCGAAGTTAGCCCTACCTAGCTGGATCGTTTGTCCCAGGTAGACATACTCATCAACAACTTCGAGTGCAGAGCCTCCAATCTTGATAGGAGTGGGTGCTACATGGGTATTTACCATGACCTTGGTTTTGTCCATGTTCATTTTAAGACCCACTCTTTCGGAAGCTCTACTGAGGTCATCGAGCATTGTACTGAGGTCCTCCGTGGTCTCAGCCATGACGACTATATCGTCGGCAAATCGAAGATGAGTGATGTACTCGCCATTTACATTAATGCCTAGCCTTTTCCAGTCCAAAACCTTGAAGACGTCCTCCATTGCGGCCGTGAACAGTTTCGGAGAAATTACGTCTCCCTGCCTCACACCCCGCTGCAGGAGGATAGGTTCTGATGTCTGATCCTGAAGTCGGACTGACATGGTGGCGTTTTCATACAAACACTTCAGCACCTCGATGTACCGATAGTCGATCTGGCACCGTTGGAGAGACTGCAGCACAGCCCAAGTCTCGATCGAGTCGAAGGCTTTCTCGTGGTCCACAAACGCTAAGCAGAGGGGCAGATTATACTCTTCGGTCTTCTGTATAACCTGCCGCAGCGTGTGTATCTGGTCTACGGTGCTGAAGCCTTTTCGGAATCCGGCCTGTTCGGGAGGCTGGAAGTCGTCAAACCTGGGTGCGAGACGGTTTGTGATGACTCTGGAAAACAGCTTGTAGACATGGCTCAGAAGTGAGATGGGCCTGTAATTCTTAAGCAGGGCATTGTCGCCCTTTTTAAAGAAGAGTACCACCACACCTCTGCTCCACGCTTGTGGCGTTTTCCCCTCGAGTTCGGCCGTAATTCCGTCCTCACCCGACGCCTTGTTGTTCTTAAGCTGCTTCAGAGCCATCCTAATCTCATACAGGCTGACGTCCGGGATGTCTTCGGTATAATGCCGGGTCAATCTAGCTCTTGGGTCGTTCGCTAGATTTGCTGCGGGTTTGGTCATTGACGTGTATAACTGTCCATAGAATGTCTCGATCTCCCTCAGAAGCTCCGATTTGGCGGATATGGTTCTGCCATCGTCGGTCTTCAGTTTTGTGAGCTGGCTCTGCCCAATAGACAAATCTCTTGCAAAGACCTTGGAGCCCTTATTCCGCTCTATCGCATCTTTAATCTTTTCAGTATTAAAGCGGCGGAGGTCGCTTTTCAAGGACTTGGAGATCCGTCTATTGAGCTGCCGGTACTTGGACGCATCGTCTGAAGACTGCAGAATCATCTCCCGCCTCTCCTTCATGAGCTTGAGAGTCGGATCAGAGAGCCTCTTGGTCTTATCTGTACGGCGAGTCTTGAAGAACTTAGACCCGACCGTATGAACAGTTTCCACGAACCCATCGTTGTATTCGTCCATGGAGCTCCCTAGGCACTCGAAACGATTTTGAAGTTCGAGCTGAAAACTTTCGGAGTTTTGGATCTGGATCTGTGCTGGACGGAGCGTAGACTTCATCAGTCGAGACCTTTCCAGCTTGATATTTAGATTCAATGTGCCTCTTACCATGCGGTGATCACTTCCGGTTTTCACCGCGTTGATCACGGAGACATCATTTAATATCTGCTTCTTCGTCGACATGATGAAGTCAATCTCATTTTTAGTTGCACCGTCGGGGCTCTACCAGGTCCACTTCCTGTGCTCACGTTTTCTGAAGAAGGAGTTCATCATATAGAGGCCCTCCTTCTCCATAAAACTGGCCAGTAGGTGTCCCCGGTGGTTCCGACGTCCATATCCAAATTGCCCCACTCGCAGCTCGTCACCGTCACGTTTGCCCAGTTTCGCGTTGAAGTCCCCCATAACCACGGTGAAATGAGTTTTATGACCATGCATGGCTCTGTATATATATACTCTGTATATACATGGTCTCTATTTCGTCGTCGGGGTGTGTTGAGGTTGGGGCGTAAACCTGTACGACCTTCGACGAATATCTTGACGATATTCTGAGTATAAGGTACGCCACCCTGGTCGACACACTCTCGATCCTCACCACATTGGACACGAGGGACCTGTGGACGAAAAACCCGACACCACCCTGGGACTTCTGGTCACCCTCCCGGAAATAGAACAGGTTGCCGGATTTGAGAATTGTCGTGTCCTCCCCCTCTCTTCGGACTTCAGACAATCCCACTGACCGAACTTGAGGAGGAATTGAGCAGGTTGCGATGGAGTGTTCCATCGCAACCTGCTCAATTCCTCCTCAAGTTCGGTGATCTTCTCGTCGGTCCGGAGTGTTCTCGTGTTTAATGTTGCCAGGTCCAGTCGTCGGTGTTTTTTACGGTAGCCGTATCCACTCCGGGGATTCTTAGCACCCCTTGCATCGTCATAACCTTGACCGCTACCGGAGTCAAGGGTAGACGCGCTGCCGGGCACTAGGGGCCATTTTTTTGTTGTGCTCATCATTTGGGGGGGGGGTATGCCCTAATCGCCACGCTTGGCAAGCGGGTTGGCGATCGCAGTATAACTGTTGCAATGTACCGAAAGAATGTTGCTGCCCATTCTCTGGTGAGTCCTTTAGTTGCCTCATACGATACCCACAGGAAGCGATGGGATGGTGCTATTCTTTTGCGCCCCGGCACCATACGGGCGACAAATAAAATACCTTTTGATAACTTCCACCATTGAAGTCGGCTAAAACTAAGGTAAGTAAATAAACGTAGAATACATGCAAATTAAGATAAAACATTTAATCGAAAAAGAATTACGAAGGAAAACCAACGTTATTAAACGTCGTTTCAAACAGTAACCGGCGGCCACAGCACATTTACTGCCAAGCACTCTTTCGCGGAGGCTGCTTCTGCTCCATTTCGTCACATTATTCGATTAGATAGTACTAGCCGTGCGAAGCCAGGCGGGTCGCTTAGAAGGGAATAAAGCGGTTGCGTTATTCGCAGGAACCACACCCACCGATCTCTTTTGCAAAAACTTGGTCAGTGTGAACGCGCCTCGCACGACGAAGAGGCGCCGCGTATCCGTGCTCGACTGTGAGGATTCAGATCTGGCTACTTCTGATTGACATAATATTGTTTTGTTACTGTTACGCAGGAGCAAGACTGGCGGTACTCTGTTCCACGCAGAGGGCGCGGAGGGCGCGGAGGGCGCGGAGGGCGCGGCGTGGTTCACGGTGGGCGTGTTCAAGGAGCAGGTGGCGGTGCAGTGGCGCCTGGGCTCCGCCGCGCTGCCGGCGCTGCGCCGCATGCGCGCGCACTCACACTTGCACTGGACTACGCTGCGCTTCACCTTCACTAACAACCAGCTGCGAGGTGAGATAATCATCAATAGAAACAGCTTCATAGCTCTCTAAACAAAACACATAACGCGCCTCTCGTGAGTGGGAGACACACAAACAACACTAACACTATTCCATCTCCTATTCTCACGGGCGACAGGCTTGCTGCAAGTCTCGCCGTACCATCAATTTTAATAGAACTTTATAAATCCACTTCCATGCGGCGAAATCTTCATCCACAATTCAGTGACATGGCGTAAAGCCGCATGTACATGTACACACGTGTGTTTGTGTGACGCTGAGTGGAATAGACCTGTACTGAAACGACAGTATGTGGTGTGGTCGGCAGGCGCGTTCGTGGAGCCGAGCGGGCACGAGGAGCCGGGGCTGGCGGCCAGCGTGGACACGCGCGCGTGGCAGGCGCTGGTGACGGAGGGCCGCATCCTGCTGGGCGGCGTGGGCCACGGCGCGCCACCCAGCACCACGCCCAACATGCTCACTACCCTGGTAACATTCATTTTAAACTGTTCTTGACCTTAAAAACGTTAATCATTTCTACCAAATAACATTCGATAGGTATCGAATGTTATTTGGAAAAACACACAGCATTTTTTTCCACGGGGGTTATTAAACTCCTCTTATGATTCATTGGAAAATGAATTTTTTTTAATAAGAATAACAATATTTTATTTGTATAAAAACACGTTACATTTAAGGTTTTATTTTAGTATTATGATCTAACATATTTCAACATTTACTGGCACACATATATTTGAGCAATTGTTTTCCACAATAACGAATGTTATTTAACACTAATTAAATCATTAAAATCAATTAATATTATACAATATGTATTAGACTAAGTCATCTACTAATATTTGGCAAGACTCTCAGGTACACCAAAGTACTTGAGTACCAAAATATTGCATAGTACTTATTTTGAAATCTTAACAGTATAAGATAAACTATGTAATTTAAGTAAGTAGGAATAATTAAAGTAATCGGTAACCACATAATTTGTGTGTTACTTTTTTATCTAATGTACGAAAACACTTGTTGAACGCTGCATTTAATTACCCAGGAATGGTACGGAGATGATAATTATAATTATGCATTTGGGATGAGAGGATGTTTTGTCTCATGCTGTCGTTATTATAGTATCACATGTAGATTAAGGGCCAGTGCTATTTAAGGATTTGTAATACCTATATAATTATGCCAGTTTCTCACAAAAATGCGCAAAACTTTCCATCGCGGTTGTGTTGTTGTATGAAAATTGACGTAAAACATAGATCTTTTTCTGAATTGTTATTTATTTATAGTTAATTAAAACGGCACAGGTCCAATTACATTAATTAACATATAATTATAAAAATTAAAATAAAATAAGCATTCCAATAACATACAGTACAAAATTAAATTCAAAGATATTCAATTCGTGGATAAAATTATTAATAATTATTTGAGTAAATGGTTAAATAAATTAAATACATCATAAAGTAACATAAACTAGCATGTAACAGTGGACACCCTCGCATATTGCCTCTCACAGAACACGAGACAAGCACGCATTATTTTCTTCCATTCATCAGCAAACACATCACATTCAGGGTTGGCAGTCAGGAGGGCGTTAAGCATCTTTAGGGTTCGACATACTGGGGATTCGGCTCTAGCAACAGATCTATATGGCGGTAGTGCGAACAGATTATGACGGCGGCTTTGACGGTGGCCAAGGTATTTGTCGGGCACAAATAGGCGGCAGAAAAGTCCGTGGAGCTCAGGGCAGTCAATACGACCGCTTAGGGTTTTACAGGCAATCGTGAGCTGATCAAAACCCCTTCTTACCTCCAACGAATTGAAGCCCAATACCCCTAGAAGATAATTCGTTGGGTACATGAATGGAAAGAAATGGTGCAGCCTTTGATACAAGAATCTCAGGAAGGTTTTCTGAACTTTCTCAAGCATCAGTGTCTGAGACGCATTATGTGGATGCCAGACACAGGCGCTGGACTCGAGTTTACTCCGAACCAAAGTGGTGTACAGAAGCTTAATAATACTGGGATTGCGAAAGTCACGACAGTTCCTCAAGACAAATCCCAGACGCCTGAAAGATTCCTTTGCAAGGGCAGACACGTGGTCTCTAAATGTCAGACTGCGGTCGAAAGTCACTCCTAAGTCTTTAACGCTGGTGACACGAGTGATCACTGTACCCCCCAAATTATAATCGTATCTGATTGGTCTCAACCCTCGACCATAAGTCATAACGCTGCATTTACTAATATTAAACAACAACTTGTTCGCAATGCTCCACTTATAGACGGTATCTATATCTTTTTGTAGGAATTCCCAATCCACCTCTGTTCTGATCTGCGCAGCTAGTTTTAGATCGTCGGCATATAGTAGACATTTTGCGAATCGAATCTTACAAATTAGGTCATTGATCATGATCAGAAACAGCGGCGGCCCCAATACGGATCCCTGACTCACGCCCGAGCGAGTGTAATAAGACTTCGAATCAAAGCAGCCATGCCGGACGAACTGTTTGCAATCCCGTAGGTAGTCGGCGAAGAAGTTAAGAAGGCCGGATGAGTAGCCCGTGACTCCTACCTTTGCCAAAAGCACATCGTTGTCCACTTAGTCGAACGCCTTCAGGAAATCAAAATACAGAGTGTCGACCTGCTTACCGGATTCCAGGTTACTGGATATGAAGTCAACATGAATCATTAGGTTTGAGTTATTATTCTGAATTTATTGTGCAGAGTGAGAGCTCGACGGACCTCAACGTGTGGGAGTACTCGGAGGGCGAGGAGGTCACCGGAGATAACTTGGCTGGGGAGTACTTCAAGGTAAACTTGATTATTTTATGGGACTGGTCTTCTATAACTTTTTTTTTTACTTTGTGTTCCACTGCTGGGCAATGTCCTCCCCTTCCTCTTTCCATACCTCTCTATCCTGAGTGATCTTCTATATACATTTAATGTTATTATGTTAATTTGTATCTTCTGGCGACCTCGGTGGTTACCGCATGAATTACGCTCGGTGTCTGGAATAATAATCGACGTCAAACAGAAGTGTAGTGATGCGATCGATATACAGTTGATAAAGAAATCATTCAACCAATCACATTAGTTGACAATTTGTATGTTAATTCTTGTTGACTGTTGTTCCACAAACCGAGCGTTATTGTTTTATACATGAATGTGAGGTATTATGATGGTAGCGTCGAGTGTAACATTCAGGGCTGCATGGGCGCCGTGCACGTGGGCGGGCTGCTGCTGCCCTTCTTCACGGAGGAGGAGCTGTTCGTGGGCGCCACGGCCGCGCTGCTCGCCGCGCAGCCGCACTACGCGCTGCTGTAAGTTGTACATGCGTTTTCAATTCATATCTAGTATTTATTTCACATAGGCCTTACGGCGCACGGTTCCGATTGGTCGTTTCCTATCGAAAATAATTGTCAAGAAATTCGCCGGTTACTCCTACAAAATAGATTTTTTTGTCATATCGATTTACTAGCGAAAGTCTGTTCTTTCGAAATAGACTTTCGTTGACATGTAAGCCATTCGTATCAAAAAATGAGAGAAGTGTCATCAGCCAATAGAATTATCTACACTAATAATAATAATATTATAAAGAGGAAAGATTTGTTTGTTTGTTTGAAATGAATAGGCTCCGAAACTACTGGACCGATTTGAAAAATTCTTTTTACATTAGAATCCTACATTATCGGTGATGGACATAGGCTATAGAATATTTTCAAAAAAGTTAGGGATCCGTATGAAAACTTCGATTATGTAACTCCAGGTGTGAGAAGAAATCCTTATATCGCGTACGCTGCGGAATCTATTGACAATAGAGCAAAGTGATGTACTACAGTTTTGTAGATGTCATCAATATCTACAAAAAAGTCCGCGATACCATATGTCCAACTATTATGGATAAGTCACCATGACCGCTTTTTGTTCAAATTATTCAAGCAAATCCTATGGTGAAATAAAAAATGGTGATTTTAGTATCATGATATTAATCCTTATCCATTTAAATGGTTTGATAATTAAGGTTAATTATGTCCGTGTAAATTACACTTTAAATTATTCAAATCGGACCTTTCGTTCAAAAGTTACGACGGCAATAAACATGCTCGGAGTAAGAAAAATGTCGCGGCTTGAGCGAACAGGGGGGAATCGTATCAATGCTTGGTCCGATTAAGTTGAAACACCACGGCATTTAAATGTTTTCGATAAAACAATAAGAATAACAAATGTTTGGATTTTTCGAAAATAAAGTACATAATAATAAGGAGTGAAGCAGGGGTGATTTAGATTTTAGGGGAGGACACAATTGCTTGCTTCAATTTACGTCGGAAAGCTATGTACAAACTAAAAGCGGGGTTGGGTTGAACGGGGTGAACAGTTGCGCTGAACCTGGGCTCGAGACATTCTGTCAACGGTGGCGTGGCGTACGCGATTGTCAATACGTCAAAAATGTATAGGATTGACTCATGCTATCGAAATGTCACGTTTCCAAAGCTAACCTTTATAAGGGGGTATAGAGGGCGTTGAAGTTTGTGGAGTACCTACTAAATCCACGCGGACGAAGTCGCGGGCGAAGTGCTAGTATCGGACAAATTGGCCATCATGTAAGGCAAGTTCACTAGAAAAAGAAAACGGCCATGAATTGAACCAAGTGTGCCCATCTTGACAAGATAGTGCCATTTAAAGATCAGTGTACTGAGGTCAAATTTGCAGAGGTCACAAGATACCATTTGGATCCTTGGGACTTCTCCCAAAGATCCAAATCCATGAGTGATCCATTCCATCCGAATCCATTCTAAAATGTCGTTGACATTCCTTTCTTGATATCAAACTGGCGACTATCCCATTTTAGCAACAATGTCATAAAATCTGGGCCTAGCATGATTTTTTCATCGTTTTTTCTCAATGCAGGAAGCACAGAAAGTATAAGTGAGATTCTCACTCAACTCGACACTATTATCTTCTTCCTCTTGCTTTATAACTACTACTACTAATACTCTTCATGTAAGTATGCTGGGAGTCAGACAAGCACTCATTTCTGATCTTGTCAACACTATTGATGTGTGACAGTCTATAAAAATGAGTCCCTATTTCCCTTGATCACGCCATAACTTGAGAACAACTTTACCGATTTCATTCATCTTTTTGTATCAATTTGATAGCCCTGTTCTTGAGGAAGGTTTTAGAGTATTTAACATCACGCTACGACCCTTGGAAGCCGAGCAGCGGGTAAAACCGCAGGGCACAGCTAGTAGTTTATATAACAAAGATTTATCAAATGTATGTAACATAGTTTAATTTAATTGTGAGATTATAAACCACTGGTATGGTTTGTATCACACGAGTGCATCTGTCGCAGCCAACTAGCTCAGTCGGTTTTGCAGCGATTTGTTTCTGATTCTTATCAATAAACATTACAATTCAGACTTTTGAAAATTTTCATCACATGATTACCCTGTCTTATGAACGGCCGTTCATATAATTTTCTATGAATTAAATTAATTGTTGGACGTTAAAACGTAAGAAATTAAGATGTTCAAACATGTTAGTAGTAGTTATATCGACTCATTCAGTCCGTTTTAGTGGATTGGGGATTGGCTATACCTACATTCGGTATTGCCAGCTTAAGGGCTAGTATGGTTTTTGCCCCATATGCATAGGGTCAATAGTCTGATGGCAGCTAGTGTTGCCGCCTGCTGAATGTATAATTGAACGTGAGTTGTTTGCATTGTCAAGCAGCCAGTGAAATCGGAGCAGGCTATAGTCTTAGGAACCGTTTATCTCTGGAGGTCGAGTGTGCCGTCCTCGTCCACCGAATAAAAGACACAGACATAGGCCAGCATTGGCCTGATCGCGGCTGTGTGGCCACGACGTAATCTTTGGGGAGCGACCCCACGTTTTGCCTAACATTTGATGCATTGATAAAGTACGATTGTGCTTTTGTGGAGTTTGTAGTAGACATGACTTTTCCAGAGCAGTTTGCTATCATGGACCATTCTCAAGTACTTGGGACTAAGTATCCGGGTACTAAATTTGTCGGATATCCGGATAATTCGGATATCCGAATAACCGGATAGCATGACCTAATTAGACGCATTGGCGCAATCAGCGGACTAAATTACATCCAGTCATTTAGACCGCTGATTAAAAGTCGCCGTTCAATTACAAGGCTAGTCCGTTAATTAAACGGCAGATTTCGCTTGTTGGCTGTGATATATCGATACCTAATTATGTGCAGTTTCATACACTACGTTATCTTACATATCTCATCAAAAACATGATTTAGACATGGGTAGCGCACACTATTAAAGGCGGCTAATCATCAACATCTGATCTGTTGACGTTTTGTTGTTTTTTGATATTTAGTTGTCTATGAAACTACACATAATTAGGTTTATAATCGCTCGTCTCGCTCAGGTCGCTCATATTTGAATAATCATCATTATCATGAACTACTATTTTGGCAAGGTGTCTTAATAATTAATATTAACCCTCGGTATGCCTGGTAGCAAAACGTTACACGGTTTGCCTAGTAGGGTCCATTAGACCCGAATTTAAAATGACTATTTCTCGTACTAGTTGTGGTTATTTGGTGTATTTAAACATACTTATAGTTATACTAGGGATAGTGTAGGGTTAAAAAAACTTTTTTTGGAAGTCGGTTGTATTTTTTTATAAAACAGTTTTTTTTTTCACTTTTCAGTGGTTAGCTTTAACTAAACCCAATGCAAAAAGAATCATCAAGATCGGTTCATAATCAATAAAATTATGCCCGAATAGATAACCCCAAAACCATGGTTGACTTGTACACATCTGCGTACCCCTTCACAGCGTACCGGCGCGTGATTTTAAGTTGAACAAACATTATAAATACATACTTAACTAAAAAAAAAATATATGATTTTGGGTTATGTATATGTTATGTATGTGCAAATAAATTCTTTATTTACACTTAAGTGAAAACAAAAGATTTTTATTTATTTATTTATTTATTTATAACAACAATCTTACCTACACTATCATTACAGATCTATGATCCAATGCGACTGAGTGGCTTAACTAAATCCTAAATCTACACCTTATACCTAGTTAAAAAATATCTTAATCTAAATAACTTATTACATATAGTGTAACTTTTGCGAATTCACTCAAGTTGCACCACAATACATCAACCCTTCCGTGAACCTCATTCATCACGCGTATGGCTCTCGTGAGAGGAGTTCTCGCCAGTAGGTTGGTCCTGGCTGCAGGCACCGCGAGCAGGGGCGGGCGTTGGCGCCTCCACACGTACCGGTCGGGCACGTACAGCTTTAGATTTAGATATCTCAAATAAACTTAAGGAAATAGAAGGCACAAGACAATGACTAAATATAATAATAGGTGTTCCACCATAAAACTATCAGTCCTTGTCACTCCCATCTACGGGTGTAGGCCTCTAGAGGCGTAAGGAATAACTTATGAGTTTGAGAACGGCGCTCGCAGTTTTTTGTGTTTTTGTCACCATACCAGCTGACTCCGGACTGAAGAAGTGGTCATAAGCCTTATTCGATTGGTTGATTATGCTCAGCTACTGAGAGTTGTGCTCTCAGTAGCTGAGCATAATCAACCAATCGCAAACAAAGGGCAGAAACATCATATTTTAATTAAAAACAACGGTTTAAGTAACAGGGTGGGTCTGACAGACCCTACCAAGTATGCCGAGGGCTTAACCTCTCAAGATATGTCAAAATCCAAATTATATAATATACCTTGCATAATAGTAATAATAAGTATTAAAAGCGCGTAAATCAAGCGACTCACCGGTGAGTCGGCGCAGCTGGAGCGATAGCTACTCGCGCGACGATCGTTGTCTTTAAGGACAGCGCCATATGCGTTGCGATTGATAAAATATTGTGATCGATTTCGCTATAGTAATGGCTGTCTCACTGGCCCCTCAGGTCAGGTCGGCCGTACGGCTCAGCGGCCGGCGTGGGCTGCGTGCTGTGCCTGGAGCGCGACTGCGCGGCGGGCGGCCACTGCGCCGACGTGCGCTCGTCCTACGCCTGCGCCTGCCCGCCCGGGTACGCCGGGGACTTCTGCCAGGTATGTCAGCACCGTAGTGTGTCCCAGGTCAGGTCGGCCGTACGGCTCAGCGGCCGGCGTGGGCTGCGTGCTGTGCCTGGAGCGCGACGGTTGTCGCCACAACAACCGGTCTTGTATCGAACAGTTTTTGAAGGGCCAGGGCATACATTTATTTATTTATTTATTTATTTAATAGTAGGAGAACCAACAGCTTTATCAGATGAATAACAATTGTATATGATACAATGAGCCAATTACAGGTTCTCACGGATAAAAACAGAAAAAACAGTAGAGAACTTAGGATCACTAACAAGCACAATAAAATAAAAATGTTACTTAGTTACAAAAACATTAACAACATTATGCAGTTTTAAAAAAGTCAGCGTTCAGCCGAGTGCGTGCAGTATAGGTTTTAGTGGTAAATGGGTCAAATGAAAACTCTTTACAAAGAATATTATAGTCCTTACTCGCTCGCACTAGGTATGAGTTTCGCCTGTAGTTAGAAGAGGAAAAAGGGATAGAGATAGGCGGATTAAATCTAACCGATCTCTGAGGGACATTAAAGCGCAGTTTATGCAGGAGATCAGGACAGTCAATCTCATTAGATATAATTTTTAATAGAAAAGTGCAATCTGCTAGTCGACGACGATTTATGAGTGGTTGCAAATGAAATTTCTTACAAAGATTTAAGTAATTATCAGAATGGTATGGTATACGTTTATGAGCGCATAATTCTACAAAATATACTGAAAAGCTGATTTTTTTTCGCGATTTCGTGGCTGGTCCCATAGTAAATGTTGTTCATAATGATGAGTGCAACCTCTTTACTATCGAGAAAATTTCTTCGTATCGTGTATTCCTTCAGTTGGACAAAAAGCATATTCCACAGTTTCGCATTCCTGTTCCAGATACTTAAGAGGTATTGCGTTTATTCTGCTGCACAGGTATCGCGTTTATTCTATTGCACCTTGTATAAATTATAATACAGTTTGTGTTAAAATAGAAATGTATGCCTATGTTAGTATAAAGTTCACTTCACTTTATAGATCGACGTAGATGAGTGCGCCTCACACCAGTGCCAAAACGGCGCGACCTGCAAGGATGGCATCGCCGCCTACACGTGCATCTGTCCTGTGGGCTTCGACGGGGACTTGTAAGTTTATTTTGTAATCATGTTTGATTCTCATAAAAATGCTGTCTACAACATTTGTGCGGTCGGACTGTGTCCATAACACGGTCATTGCTTGAAAAAAAATAAACTTTCGCCTTTTTGACATCTAGCTTTGACATCATCCATTCACTTGTTTTTTTTTTGTACTTGTAAGGGCGCTCTTTACGCAGCTCAAGTGTTTGTTAATTATATCTATTTCGGTGGCCCTCCCCCGGTAGTTGCGAGCGCGACATCGACGAGTGCGCGTCGGCTCCGTGCCTGCACGGCGGCACGTGCACGGACGCGGCGGGCTCGTTCAGCTGCGCGTGCGCGGCGCAGTGGCGCGGGCCCACGTGCGCGGCGCCGCGCGACCGCTCGTGCGCGCACCGCCCCTGTGCGCCCGCTGCTGTGGCCTGCAAGGACGTTGAACCTGGTACCTTCACACACTACTATTGCATTAAACCGATTCCAACGATCAAATCATTTGTTTTTGCACACGAGATGATACTCTCGCTTATAGCTTTAGATTTTAGTGTGCTTTAAAAATCTTTATTATAATTGATTACTAGTAAAACACCGGTAATCGTTTTGTTTGACTAAAAATAGTCTTTTAGCATATTCCATGGGAAATTTGGAGCCATGTGAACGCGAACTAATCCAATGAACGGCACTTCCACCAGAGCCGCCCACTGGCAACAACTTCACGTGCGTGTGCAGCGAGGGCTTCGAGGGCGTGTACTGCGAGCACGCCTTCTGCGACGTGCAGCCCTGCGTGCACGGCAACTGCGTCAACGACACCAAGGTAAGGGATCGTCACAATTTTGTGATTACCGATCTGATTTACCTAAAGTTCATTTTCAGCTAACATATTGTGGAGGCCGCTTCTTAGAATATTTTTACTAATAAAAATAAAAATCCCTGGATTTCGGTATCGCATAACCAATCGTAAATAGTAATAATAAATAAATTCAACAGAACCCGCTTAATGGTAGGGGAGCCCTAGAAGGGATTTTTGGATTTACTCGAGCGCGTCAGATTAAGATATGGGGGATTCATTACTAGCTAAGAAGTGTCAATTTTGCTAATCTAACGATTTGAGCGTAACCTAAGGAAGCGGGAGGGTAACAAAGTTGCAAAAAAAAACGATGTCTGGATTTACTCGAGCGCGGTTGTTTTTTTATTTATTTTAAAGGTAATAATACCAGAATGACAAAAAACATACAATCTGACGATTTCCGCAAGCCGAAGTTAATAAAATCGTCAATTAAGTTCAGACCGTGCAGTAGGGTAAAGTATGTGTTTCCCACTCCGCGCCTCTCGGTCCCTTTCATTTTTCCCGTATCTTGACTCTCTCGCACCTTCCCCACACTGTTTTCCGACGCCATGACACCATTACAGTTGTTCATCATTATGTGCCTAGTCTTTTTCCTAACTATATTGAGGTCGGCTTCCAGTCAAACCGGATTCAGCTGAATACTAGTATTTTACGTGAAGCGGCTGCCTACCAGACCACCACAACCCATTAACTGGGTAACACGGTAATTCTTGGCAAGACTGGAGTCAAATTTACTGGCTTCTGAAAATCCGTAACGACTGCGAAAATCTAAAAATGACAACCGGGACCAACAGCTTAAGGTGTTTAAAAAATAAATAAATAAGAAAGCATTTTTTTTTTCAAGTTCTCAGATTACCAATACCCCTCAAAATAATTGTCAGATTTTTGGTCACTAAGGCTGGGACATCATGATGAACCTTCAGTATGCTAATCTGACGCGCTCGAGTATTTCAAGACGGCGATTTTTTTTTACATTTTCAGGAATTCACTGCGAGCTTGCGTCACTTCCAAATCGTCAGATTAAGAAATGGGAGCATCTGTAGGGTCCAATGAACACCCCCTCTGAAAATCTGACGCGCTCGAGTAAACGCATTTTTATTTTTTTTCACCCCTCCCCCATGGCCACCCCCACCATGCAAATCGGCAGATTAATATATATTTCTTATCAGAGACATACTATGTTGGAGCATGAAAAATATCAATATCTGACACGCTGGAGTATTTCCATGTCATTGTTTTTTTTTACAACTTTGAAACTCTGTAAGTAGACGCTTTCCCCACCGCTAAAAGTGAAAACATGAAGAGACCCATTTATACTTCAAATTATCCAATCTACCAAATCTACTAGGTTTCCGCGACGCTCGAGTAAATCCACATTTAGTATCATGGGCTCCCCTACCATAATGCAATACTTCGGTACTTATACCCTTCAACTTTATTATTGTTTTATGCTTTTGTCTGACAATAATATCAGAAGAACGCAACCATATTACGCTGTAACAATGTAACTGTCATCATCATCATTATCATCCGAAAGACGTCTATTGCTGGACATAGGCCTCCCCCAAGTGCCGCCGCAACAACCGGTCCTGTGCGTCTCTCAGCGACCCTCACTCAGGTCATCGGTCCATCTTGTGGGAAGCCTTCCAACGCTGCGTCTTCCGCTATGCGGTTGCCACTCCAGAACTTTTTGGCCCCACTGCCCCTTCAGTTTGGCGATCCTTCGGGCTATGTCGGTTACCTTGGTTCTCTTGCGGATATCATCAATCCTGATTCGTTCACGCAAGGAAACTCCAAACATTGCCATTGCCCGGGTGACTTTAAGCCTTCTGATGAGGCCCATTGTGAGCGACTACGTTTCGGTTCCATAAGTCATCACTGGCAACATGCACTGGTCAGAGACTTTCGTCTTGAGACGCTGTGGTATGTGAGACGAGAATATACCACGCAACTTCCCAAACGCCGCTCAGTCGAGTCGGATTCGACGGTTGATCTCTTTCCCGAAGTTAGCCTAACCTAACTGGTCCGTTTTTTTTTACGAGGGAAATCCTCATGGATGTCCTGCGCCATAAGGCGGGCGGAGGGGTCTGTTAGACTCTTACTGACTAAAACCACCCGGGTGTTCCATCTTCCACCTACCTACGCCGGGGATCGCGGGAACGTACGCGACTTCTGTAAGTCCACCGCCCCTGGACCCAGTTAGGGGGGCCGAAGGAGGGCAGCGTATGCCCTCTTCCGATGCCCGGTGCGTCTGCTGTGGGCTGGAAGAGCACTCGAAATCTCCCTCTCCCTTTCCGCAGTCTCCTTCTGCGAACCTAACTAGTCCGTTTGTCCCAGGTAGACGGTGCTACATGGGTATACCTTGGTTTTGTCCATGTTCATTTTAAGACCCACTCTTTTGGAAGCCCTACTGAGGTCATCGAGCATTGTACTGAGGTCCGCCATAGTCAGCCATGACGACTATATCGTCGGCACCGTTCGTGATTGCGGGGTTGGATATGGGACCATCTCCGAAATCACGAACGATGCCGACATTGTTCATAATGATGAGAACAATGACGTTGTATACTTGGGAAAAACAATAATCTTCGTCAGAAAAATCAACGACATTGAAATGAGAGATGATTTACTGAGAGATCGCTCTGCATGTCGAGGCGCAGGAAGAAGCAGTGATGTTTCGCCGGTACACACATGACCGTGCTTCACCTGAGTCTTGTATTGTGCCTAGTGATGATGAATATTGATGTGTTTTTTGTGCAGAGTGCGATGTGCGTGTGCGCAGACGGGTACTCCGGGCGCTACTGCGAGACGGAGCGCGACGAGTGCGCGGAGGCCGGGGGCGCCGCCGCCTGCCTGCACGGCGGCCGCTGTCTGGACGCCACCGGCGCCTACCTGTGCGACTGTGAGGGCACAGGTATGTACTAGCTCACCTTATATCTCTTCTACTACAATAACTCCGGGCGCTACTGCGAGACGGAGCGCAGTAAACGAAGCGAGTAAAAAAAAAATCGTATCCCTTAAAAATTACAATAACGTAACCTTCAGAAATGACATATAACATTTAATACAACCCGTGCGCTGCGAAAACTATCCCTACTGATATTATAAATGCGAAAGTAACTATGTCTGTCTGTTACGCTTTCACGCCAAAACGGCTAAACGGATCGTCATGAAATTTGGCAAATATACCCCCATTGCAATAATAAAAGCATTTAAGAAAATCAAGATCAAATTGACCGAAGATCTTTGGGGTATATCTGTAAAGGTTTGTACCTCCATTATTGACACTATCGCGCCGTATTTAGCTTTTATATTCAATCTGTGTGTGGATCAAGGGGTTTTCCCGGACCTTATGAAATACAGTAAGGTAATTCCTGTATTCAAATCCGGGGACAGTAAAGATACTAATAACTATAGACCCGTATCTGTATTGCCAGTTCTCAGCAAGGTGTTTGAAAAGGTAATGCTTAATCAAATGCTCAGTCACTTTAACGCGAATAACATCTTACACGATAAACAATACGGTTTCACCAGGGGACGTTGTACAACTGACGCTGGTGTAACGTTACTAAAACATATCTATACTGCGTGGGAAGAGGCGCAAGATGCCATAGGTATCTTCTGCGACCTGTCGAAGGCGTTTGATTGTGTGAGCCATGAAACATTACTCCTGAAACTGAAGCATTACGGACTAGGCAAAACAGCCTTGAACTTAGTAAAATCGTATTTGAATGATAGACAGCAGCTAGTTCATATAAACGGCAACAATTCAACAGGATTAAACGTAAAAAAGGGGGTACCTCAGGGCTCAATTTTGGGTCCCTTTTTGTTTCTAGTTTATATAAATGATTTACCCTATATTTTACAAAATAAACTTAATATGGTGTTATTTGCTGACGACACATCTTTAATTTTTAAAATAAATAGACATGTTAACAATCTTGACGATATAAATAACGCCCTAATGCAGGTACATGATTGGTTCACTGCTAATAATTTAGTATTAAACGGAAAAAAAACGAAGTGCATTCGATTTACTTTACCAAATGTCAAAGGTAGTGATTGTGACATAGTATTGAAGAGGGAGAAACTAGAATTCGTCGATGAAACAGTTTTCCTGGGGATTACGCTTGACTCAAGGCTAAAATGGGGTCCTCATTTGACATCTCTTGCAGGAAGGCTAAGTTCGGCAGCATATGCTGTTAGGAAAATCCGCCAATTTACAGATGTTGAAACCGCGAGACTAGTCTATTTTAGTTACTTTCATTGTATAATGTTTTACGGTATCTTACTATGGGGATGGGCTGCTGACATTGAGTCTATTTTCATTCTGCAGAAAAGAGCCATCAGAGCCATTTACAATCTTCGCCGGCGCGATTCTCTAAGGGAACTGTTTAAAGAAATTAACATCATGACGGTGCCTTGTCAATATATCTATGAAAATATCATGTACGTTAGAAAGAATCTGCATCTTTTTAGTAAACGAAGTGACAGACATAACTATGTCACTAGAAATAGGAACCAATTGGTTCAACCAGGTTTCAGACTTGAAAATGTTATAATAAAATACCTTCCCGAATATTAGAATTAGATGAGACAAAATTTAAATCTTGTGTTAAACGCACACTATGCAGGCAAGCATATTATAAGTTACGGGAGTATATTGAAGATAAAAATGCTTGGCTTAATGCTGGTCCTGCTCCACAACGCCACTAGGCAGCCACTAGAGGGCTCAAAGTAATCTGTTAGCATTTGGTAATATTGTTGGACCGGCTGAAGATTGTAAGAATGCTATATTTTCATTGTATAGACTCTTTTTATTTAGCGTTGTATAATTTCATGCACTGAGTACTGTGTACCTTTAAACTATAATGATCATTTTGGGTAGGTCTTTGACTTGGAATGTACCCTGGCGATTGGGGATGCCATGCTCACTCAAAAGTCTGGCTGATGGTGGCGCATGCGTTGGATCATTTGACTCCCTTAAAAATGATTGAGCCGAATGGTGCTAGCGTATGCGTCATGTTCGTGAACGGGCGCCGTCAGCTGAGACTGGTCATCTCTCGGCTGCCATGGTTTATTTTAATTGTTGCTCTTTTACTCCAGACTCTTTTATCCTGCACGTCTTTTACATCGTTCTCACATATATGTATAATTTCAATATGAATGATGTAACCATCATTTTGTAACAAAATATTATTTTTAAAAGAGTGTCCGTGGAGTTTCTTGCACGTTCTTCTCCATAGAGATCTACGCTTTGGAACGTGCAAATAGCTTCATCTTTTTGACCGACCGACCTTGACAATTCAAAAGTACCTGTAAATGGTCTAATTGAAATAAATGCTTTGACTTTGACTTTGACTTTATACAGGTGAATTTTTAAAATGTGCGTGAATGGCCAAATCCGAAACTATAAGAAATATCGAAAAACACTGAAAGGAGTCTCGAGCCTGATTTTGATGAAAAGTAAATCGGCATCATTGGATTTTTGAAAAATTGGTTTTCCTAGCCGGTTGGTTGCTGCTGTATTATTACACCATCGGAAAGTGTCGCTAATAATGATCAAATCTGGGAAGTACTAACACAAGCAAACTAAAGGAAAGTGCTGATTTTAGGAAAACTGATCTCTTTTCCGAATTGTTTTTGTTCGAATTTCATTTTACCGAAAACTATTGACCGACGTTTTTTTTGGCAATAATTATGCATTATTTGACATATTTTTAAATCATCGAAGTATTATGTGCCATAGGTATTATTTTACCGACCTTTATTTCGCTGATTTAAATTTTTTGTTATTGGCCAAAGCCTCTTTTGAACTTTTTTCATTTGCCATATTTTCACCACACCGAAATAACATTTTACGGAGTATTATTTGGTCACAAAATAGTGTCATAAAAAGTCAATATGTTGTGCTACAAAATTGGGATATTTTTAAATGCACATCTGTATAATTTAATGCATACCAGAAAAAATAATGCTGTGCAAAAAATCCCAATTGATTAGAAAACATGTCTTACAAAAAAACTAAAAAAATCATCCAAAACGAGATGACCTTTTTATCGAATTCACACCAAAAATGTGGTTCATACATCGGATTTATGATTTATAAAACAAAAATACGAATTGTTTATCAAAAATACTAACTTGCACTCTAAATTGCACTTCCCTGAAATAGCAGGTGGTTATCATGGTTACAATAGTAGCCGGTCATTGGGCACCCCGACTCGGACAGGTTAGGTTAGAAGGGGATGGCGGGGTCAAGTGAGCGAGCGAAGCGAGCGAACAGACCCCGCCATCCCCTTCGTGGTTTTTTTTTTTTAAACCACCCAGAAATATCATTAGCCAAATATTCGTTCAGTAAAACAGTTCTGCAAATACCATTAAACAGTATATCGAATTTGATTTATTTAGTGTGCATAATTTGAGTGCAAGTCAGTATTTTTGGTTTAACTTTGAAATATTTTGATCGAAAAAAGGGAATATACAGATATCGATTTAAATACATGCCTACAAAATTTAGTGACAGAAACGAATCGCTGCAAAACCGACTTCACGCAGTCTTGTCTGCCCTACCCCTAGAGTGTAATTGAAACCCGCGTAGGCACGGAGGGGTGGGCCGTCCAAACCCCGCAGCGCCGAAGCCGTGACAGAAACAATGCTTGCTGCATCATGCATGTTTCATGCCTGCTTGCATGTTGCATGCTTGTTTGCACGCTGCATGCTTACTTGTATTTTGCATGCCTGCTTGCATGCTGCATGCTTGTTAGCACGTCGCATGCTTACTTGCATGCTGCATGCCTGTTTGTATGCTGCATGCTTGAAGCAAGCATCCTTGTTTGCATGCTTCTTACTAGAACCACTTAAAACCATTTTTGTTCATAATCAACTGTTTTATTATGTACCATTACATTTAAATAATTAATTTGGATGTTCGGAAACATAATACTTCGGACAAATGTTATTTCGGCTAAGTGTGACTTCGGTTAAAGTTTTTCGACCAAATGAAACGTCGGAGTAACGAAAACATCGAATTGATAATAGGTCAACTGATACAGTGGCAGACGTGACTTCGGTGAAGTAATAAAACGAAACGATAATAGTTGAAAAGTTTTAGGTGAAATGAAATTCGCACAAATATTTTTTTGGATGTATGATAGGGAAACCTTGATTTTAACAAAATATAACTATTACAACTAATATAAACAACTATTATAAAAGTGTAAATGCAATTTAAGGGATAAGAATCTCAACGTTTTTTTCCATTGAGTTGAAACCTAAGAGAAATAAGTGCCTATCTTTGGAATTAAAGAGAATCAACCACCAAAGGGGTGGAAATGGGTGATCAAGTTGTAAGGGGAGATTTTACTACTTGCTTCAACTGACTCGAAAATTGGTATTAAACAATCTAAAAGTTAAACAATGGAAATTTATCAAACGATATTTTTCTAAATCAACCTTCATCAGTGTGAACAGGGGTTTTATATAAATTATTTCATCTAGGTAAATAATAAAACTACTAACATTCATTTTTAGCAAATTGATGTTAGCAGTTATATTATCTATACTAATATTATAAAGAGGTAAAATTTGTAAGTTTGTATGTAGGGGGTAATCTCTGAAACTAATGATCCAATTCTAAAAGTTTTTTCACTGGTAGAAAGCTACATTATTCCTGAGTGCTATAGGCTATAAATTATTTTTATAACATGTATATTAACCGAGCTATCACAACTTTTGTATAGCAAGTCGGAAAGAAATACCTCAATAAAATAGAATTATTTGCATGCATGTGTGTGTAGGGTAGGTGTAGGGTAGGTGTAGGGCAGGTGTAGGGTAGGTGTAGGGTAGGTGTAGGGTAGGTGTAGGGTAGGTGTAGGGTAGGTGTAGGCTAGGTGTAGGGTAGGTGTAGGGTAGGTGTAGGGTAGGTGTAGGCTAGGTGTAGGGTAGGTAGGTAGGTAGCCAGTTGACGGGAGCGAAGCCGCGGGAGACAGCTAGTTTACAATAATGACATAAATGAGGCGACATTCTATTGTTCCTAAGCCACAAATGATATCTGTGAGCTGGAATGAACATGACTCAACTACTTTGTGTAAATTAAAAGGTAGTTTACAATTAAGAGTTTATAAAAGTAGTCAGTTGTTCACTGCTGCGACAGGAGAACCCCCAGAACGCAAATTTAGTATTCAGAGCTCAATACCACGCAGAACGTATAAGGCAGTGCGCACGCGCCGGTCATCCTAACGCATCGACATGACTCAGTCAGAGAGACCACGACGTCACTCGCGTTTGTTCTCTCTCAGTATTTAACATATGCGCGACACTTATTAATTAGCAACATTAAACTATACCTAGCCACTCTTGTTAAAACCAATAAACAAAACTTGTTTTTATGAAACTTGTGTCAATATGTATTCTAGATAAGTTCTAAAATTATCAAAAAAAGTGAAAGCAAGTGTCGTCAGGGAGTGTTTGTTATTGAATGTAGGACATGGTCCAAATATTGGTATCAGTGATGATCCAATATCACAGTTCCCAGTATGTTCGCACACGTACACAAGGCGCATGTGTGCCTGTGTGTGTGTGTGTGTGTGGTCACCTACACCTGTGCTCGCATTATCTTATCGCCGCGACGATCGCCGGCAATCCACTGTGCCGATAAGCGCTGATAACTGATAAAAGGTATGGACCGCGGTTCTCAAACTTCTCACTGAATGACAAACACTCGCTTATTAAATATTCGCATTATTTTAAAGATCCCATCAACCCAGCCGAAGCACACAGTTTAATGCGCGACATCTTTATGATTCACACATATGTCCTCGTTTATACCGCGAGCTAGCTATAAACTTTGTAATGTTTTCCTCGTGAATCCTTGTAATATTTCCGTTTCATTATTCAGTTAAATCTGAGGAACATTCTACATACTGGGACAATCTTAATGACATTTTGATTAAAAGACATACACGCATTAAGGAAGTAAGTAAAATTGCCAAAAGATTGCACATAAGTATGTGTAAGAAAATTAATTAGAATAGCATACATTTGACTACAAGAATATTATTCACTGTACTGTACTGTACACACACTGTCAGCATGATCTCCGTCACGACAGTCTGAGAGTTCCGCAGGCGGGGGCGAGTCGCGCTCAATTATTAATTAATAGAATTACAATAGAACATCCTCACTATATTAATTGGTCGGTATCGGCAGATGCAGGAAAATCGCGCGCGTCACACTTTGTGAATCAGTGTCGTACCGAGCGCACAGGCGAGGCTACTCGCTCGCGAGCATGCCGCCAGACGTGTACTCACAGCTAATTGATATTAACAGTGCCAATACCTCGCGAGTGCCGTGTGATGTGATCAGACAGGAGAGACAGTGAAGTGATGATGATAGTGTTGCAGAGATGATGATCAGACTGCTGATTATCGTTTTGCTAGGTATTGTATAACACTTATATTAGATGCTTGTAAAAGCTATTGCATCAGGTGATAATCGTGTTTACTTTTCACCAGAAACAGAAGAAAGTATGTAGAAATATTTGAGCGTTCAACAAGTCGGCGCACTTGTTAGATTGTTGGTGACAACACATCGGGTGTGATATCATTGCATTGTTTCTTGCGTGTCAGTGGCTTAGACTAGATAAACAGAATGTGTCACCATCGGGTCCGTTCCCGCGCGGCGCGCAAAACTCCCAAGGAATGGGTAACAGATTAATTATAGTTCTCGATAGTAGAATGGCTATCCTTCAAGGTGTGGAAAGGAGGACAACTACTTCATTAATAAGTAAGACATTATGGCAGAAATTGTCTCTAGCTTTGAAAAAAATTAAATAAAATGACTAACTGTCCCCCGCGGCTTCGCTCCCGTCAACTGGCTACCTACCCTACACCTACCCTACACCTACCCTACACCTACCCTACACCACTACCTTTTAAACCCTAGAGCTCCACGAACATTTCAAGACCAAGATAAGATAAATCCGTTCAGCCGTTCTCGAGTTTCAGCGAGACTAACGAACAGCAATGTCATTTTTATAAATAAGAATACAGTTGGAATTGTAACAAGTAGCAAATACTCATCTCACAGTTTGTGCTCCGGGTTTGAGATATAACATGCGATTTGACAACAGGACAAATGGAAACGAATCGAAAATGAAGAAAGTATTATATACTAATTTTTTCAGAATATATGCGTGGGTTTCAATGTCAGTAACTAAACACTATATGGTTATATTCCTTGATCCTCTATGCACGCTTTGCTTATAGATTTTCCTGTCGCGTCACAAGGAGCTGTTTACAAATGATGGAAATTACGAGGAAGGAGAACAACCTTTTATTCATAAAAATAATGTATACAGAATTTAGTATGTATTTAGTATTTAATTGAATTCACCTTCACAATATAGTGAATTGTAGAAAATGGTCAAGTGCATGTCACGATAAATTAAACCATTCAATCAAATCTTTATTCAAGAATGCAGTGCCTATATCAAATACATGTTTAGGTAAATGCGCAGTCACTGGCTTCCGCCAATTTACGCAGGCAAAAATATAAAATGTCACGAATTAAATGAAATACTTGTTAAATTAGCGAGCTATCTAAAAAGACAAAAGCGACAGATCTTCATCGCATTGTATATACAAAAAGTGACCCTGCCGATAGTTTCCTGGTCTTGTCATTGTCACTATTTGTTGCAGATTTCTTTCTGATAAACAAAAACAATTTGGTATCTTTCCGCATCAATGCTCAAGCTGTAGTAAGCTCTTTGAATGCTATGCTTCCGAGGTTCGGCTTGTTTCCAGATGAAGAACCAGTTTTATTCAATATAATTTATAAACAGGGGATCTACGATACGGAAATATTAATATTATAACTCATTTAAAAGTATTTCATAGAAAGTCCAGATATTTGCTGACGAAGGCACTCGTACTGTTTTTCTACGTTTTCCTTATAAAAATATGTAAACAAATAGGTTTCAACCACACAGTGGTTTAGTGACCTCACTCATTGTTTTACTCTCACAACAATTATTTTGTATTAAAACCATGTTAAATTAACCCGTGATACTATTATAATAATCGAAGGAGATCGGTTTGTTTGAGCGAGAGAACCTTAACATTGTTAACTGATAACGTTATCACTGCGATACAATTAGAACTCGTGATAACAGTAACCTGAACTATGTATGTTATATTTATGCATAACCTTAATATACTGCGTTGAGGTCAACAGGTGTGAAGCGACGTAACTATTTAATTTTGTAGTGACCACTAAACCTTAAATTATCCGGTCTATTCATTGAAGGTCTTTATGAATAGAAAGAACTTAAGACGGTCTATGACACAGTTAGGGTTGTTGGTATTGATACCTGCAGCCCTAGTTATGATGCTTTCGAAATAATTTGAGGGAACAGACCAACCACCATGGTACATAGCCAAGTCTTTAACAGTTCCAGTGCATTGAGGTCATTGCATAACCACAAGACTAGTTAGTCACAGGACTAAGCGGTACGGTTCATGAAGTTTGTTGTAAACATTAGTAAGCACGTTCTGTGCGTCGTGTTGCAGGCTGGACCGGCGCGCGCTGCGAGGACGACGTGGACGAGTGCGGCGCCGGGCTCGTCAGCTGCGGGCCCGGCGAGTGCCGCAACCTCAACGGCTCCTACGTGTGAGTACCGACTCACTGCCGCACACCACACACCACACACCACACCCACCTAACTGGTGCTGCATGAGACCTACATAATCCCTGGACCTATCGTTTTCACTTACAGTAACATAATTGCATGATATTACAGATGCCTGTGCACGCCCGGCTTCTGCGGCCACGAGTGCTCGCTGAAGGACCCGTGCTACCAGCCCGGCGCCGGCAACAGCACCGGGCCCTGCCAGCACGGCGGCACCTGCGAGCAGCGCTGCGCCGCGCACACCGACTACGTGTGCCACTGTGTGGACGGCTGGGGCGGACACAACTGCTCGCAGCAGGTACGTGTGCTAGCTAACTTGTTCAGTTCCTCACGGCTGCCACAAGGTATGCTTTTGTAACAGTTAACACAGTACTCCATGAAAGATATAAACCAAAAAAAGCAATGGGCCCAATATTGAACCTTGAGGAACGCCTATTGTCATTTGAGACCGTTGTGAGTATACGCCGTATACTTGAACTTTAACCTGTCTGTCTTTCAAGTATGATCTAAGTTAATCAAGGATTATATTCCTAACTCCAAAGTGCTCGAGTTTCAACAAAAGCGTGTCATGGTTAAAGCAATCGAACGGCTTCGTAAGGTAGGATCCCAATAGCGTCTTGCAACTCTTCCCAGGCGTAAATAAATGTTCTTTATTAGGGTGTCACTGTTGTCAGTTGTACAACGCCCTTTAGTGAATCAGTAATGTTGTTCATGACGCATGTGTGCCGTGCGCAGGTGGTGGCGGCGAACTCTGCGGGGCTGGGCGACACGTCCAGCACCGTGCTGATCGGCGTGGGCGCAGCGCTGGTGGGGCTGGCGCTGGCAGGCGCGGCGCTGGGCGCGCTGGGGGCGCAGGCGCGGCGCAAGCGGGCCACGCGCGGGACCTACTCGCCGTCCGGCCAGGAGTACTGCAACCCGCGCGCCGAGATGATGCAGCACGCGCTCAAGCCGCCGCCCGAGGAGAGGCTCATATAGCACGCCGTATGGTCCGCCCGCTCGGCTACTGGCTACTGGGTACGTGTGCCCCGATCTAAACCATAGTACATCTTCATTTTATCTGCCAACCGTTACCTAACTACGTTCGGGATGAGTACGAGTCGGCTTCTCTCTAACCAAATACAGCTGAATACAAATATTTGACATGCTGCGACTGCCTGTCCGACATCCGCAATCCAGTTTGTTAAGAAAGTTCTAATCAGTATGCATATAAAAAAAAAATATTTATCTCTTTTCAGGTCCAAAATAGGAAAATGAAATCGAACAAAAAATATATAGAAGATACAAGAAGAATGTAAACACGAAGCTCGTCGCATAGCAACCAAATGATAGATGTGAGTGTGTGTGGATGTCGTGTATGTGTGTGTGACGCGATCGAGCTAGTTGTACCTGTACGTGTATACATGAGACGTATGTGTGTGTGTGTGACTAACTTAATATTAGCTTAGACGTGCGGTGATACCCGTGAGAATGTACTTAACTTTACCACACTAAACGAATTATATTAGTGTTTATGAACGAGGAGCAGTCGCGAGTCGCGAGCACACCGACGTCGCTCGAGATCAGCGCGAGCGCGATGTCGTCGAATTACTAGATGTTGGCTCCATTTTGTACGGGTTTTATATTATATGGTAATGTTTTGATATAGATATTATATTGTACAGTGCAGTTATTGATCTCCAGCGACAGTGGCGCCATCGCGGTGTTTTTACTCTTCGTTCAGCTGGTGTACATTTTTTATAAAAATGACAAATATATAAATAAATACAGACTTTAATAATATAATAATGTAGAATAAGAGCTCGATAATTTTGATATAAAGTTATTTAATGCAAGTCGACTCTGTTTAGGAGCGATTCAAGATGAAATATATGGAATGTAAACGAAATATTGCAATCTACTTGATATACAGTGCCTGACTTTTAAGGAATTTCGAATTTGTATCATAAGTTTCTGATGAATTTGCTAACTATTATATTTGATGAAATATTCAGTATGTAGGTAATGTATTTCTAAAATAATATGCAATAAATAGGTGGACGATGAATACATTGTTGCAAAACATGCTGACTGTCCTACTGTGTTGACATGATATAGATAAGAAATATTTATTAGTGTGCGGTGCCGAGCCGCGAGTACCGGCCCGCGTGCCGCCTCGTCCTCGTCCTCGTCCTCGTCCTCGTCCTCGTCCTCGTCCTCGTCCTAGCTCCTAACTAGATGTAAGTGTAACACTGCGCCGCTGACACGCTCGTTACGACAAACATTCCAAACAATACATTCCAATTACACCTGAATTTTGACAGCCTTCGTTTGGATTTGCAATTCGAACCAATCGATATAACTGGACTGAACTACTTACTGAAGTAGACGAAAATTACTAAGAGCAAAGTCCAGAATCCACATGATGTTACCAATTAAGATTTGGTGGCAATATCTAATCGAAGGATGGCGAAATTTTATATGTATTAAGCTTTAATATATCAAAAGAATAACGAATGTCTCAACAGCGTAATATTACTGTCAGTTCTGGTGTACAGAGCGGTGCGTGCAGGTCTCGGAGTGTAGCATCGTCGACATTAACTGTGATATCAACCATTCAGTGAATTAACAACTGAATGTACTGTCAGTACGTGGTATATATGAGCTGTATATATCTGTGAGTCACGAATGACCCCATCGCTCCCGGTCCCCGTGCGGTGGCTTGCACTCACCGCTCGGTTCATCAGCGTTTTGTATTGTATTAGCATAAGACGTAAGTTAAGTGGTATTGAAAGCGTGCAAGATTCTAAATTACAATATAGTGAAGACGCAACTCGTCCGCCACGAGCCCTGCACTCGGCCAAGTGCTGCGCAGAGAGTCGCCACATGTACAGCCACATGTACAGCCACATGTACAGCCCCATGTACAGCCACATGTGAAGCCACACTATTAGTTATCATGCGAGCTACATGTCGAGTGGCAGCTCTTTCATTGGATAGTAGTGACACGAGTATCATAAGTTAATGTATCCACTATAGTTGTACAGTGCAGTAGTGCTAGCGTGCGCGCGCGCAGAGTGCAGCCGGCTGCGGCGAGCCGTCCGTGCCTTACAACACAAGTCTGTATATTTATGAATTCTATGTAATACTGTAACGGTATTAAATGCTAAAAACATTCATATACTTCTAGACGATAAGTACATGTAATCTAGGTGTATAATATAGTTAGTGTCAGTTCGATGGCGTACTCTATGTACTTACTCCGTGCTCAACTCGCTGCCGACGGCGTTAATCTTTATATTTTGATTTCATTACGTTGTTTAGATATTTAGAAAATTATTGTTTTATGTGACTTAAATATTCCATTTTGTGATATTTTTTTTTGTTTGAACGTTGCGTCGGTTCATGTATTATGTACTTATTATGTTTGCGTATGTTTGTTCGTAAATGTAGAGAAGTGTTCCAAATCAGTATTTTATAGATTTTGGCCGTCCGTTAATTGTATTCAATTGTATTGTATAGTATAGTATTCTACACTTTTGTCGAACTATTGTACAGTTTGTATTATTCAAAGTACACTCACGAGTTTTCTTATTAGTGACTACAGAGTGAATATGTAATAACAAATAATAATAATAATATAGGTAGGTAGGAACTTTCAAATCAATTTATATTCTTTTTTAAGAGTTATTAAAAATACTGAATCAGTAATGTAACAGCCTAGTCTTGCGTCGACGATGTATTATTTACTCTGCTGTGTGACGACGTGTTCCCTCACGGCGCCACCCGCGGCGTACTGCGCCTGCGCCGGCGCTCCTCTCGTGTACAGCACCAAGCCTTTTGGCCTTACTCAATAAACGAATATACTGTATGAAACTTATTTTTTATTTAACGAAGAAAATTCCACCCAGTGGCCTCAGTGCGAGTTTTGTAACGTTCCCGATCGCGTTAGCGTAAACGTCACTTTGTATTGAAACTGAATAAGCGCCGTCTGGTGACACTCACGGACAACCTGTTTTTTTCTATACAATTTGACATAAGTGAACGTTTACGTTAACGCGATCGAGTACGTTAACTCACACTAAGCCCTCAGGAGTATGATTACCTGGCCATGAGGTCACAGGAACCTATCGACAGCTGTTCCGAACAAACGACTTTTCAAGCAGTTGCAGTAGGTGACATCAAATCTGTGATTGAACTAAAGTAAATGCCACCAACTCTAACAAACTGCAATGTAGGTAGGGCGCGCTTGCGTTTCCGATCACGTGATTATTAGGTTTCGAAACAATTTGCTAGATGGCGCTGTCCGTTGCACAGTAGCGCCATCAATCTACGACACACATATCTATTTATACAAAAGAAAGTCGTGTAGGGTAGGTAGGTAGGTAAGTAGCCTATTGACGGGAGCGAAGCCGCGGGGGACAGCTAATAAGTATATAAAACAAAGTCCGGGTTTGTTCGAACACTTATTATACTCGAGAACGGCTGGACCGATTTTCATGGTTTTTGATTTGTTGTATTTTTCTCCGTCCCGAATAACAAATAACTAAAAACATAGGGTAGAGTAGGTAGGTAGTCAGTTGACGGGAGCGAAGCCGCGAGGACCCGCGGAGTACATTTTATGCGAGACAATGGAAATTAGCTTGCGCTCTCGTCCTTTTTATGGTTTAAGAACTTTATTTCTCAAAAAGAACATTTTTTTTTTTATTATTAACAGGCACGCGTTTGACCACTATCTCTCATTACATTCGCTTTTATGAGAAAAAACCTATTTCTAATTATAATACATATTAGGCGACGCGACAGTTACACAACCAAAACTATAAGCTAGATTAGTAGGTACAGTGGATTAGTAGGTTTTTAAGGTTTCATACCCGAATGGTAACCGGGAGAACCCTATCATCGACTAAGCAAGCATCCGTTGTCCATCCGTCTGTCTGGCAGAGTGGGCTGTAATGCTGTATCTCATGAAACGTTACAGACAGTTGAAGTTTTACAGTGTGTACTTCTATTATCGAGAACAAACGAGGGGCACAAAAATCCTGAACTTTGAACAATTCGGTCTGTCAATTGTTGATGCTATTAAAAAGCTTGATACAACCAATTTACCTTAGTACTAGTCATTTAATAAAATTAAAGGTTCAATCACAAATAATACGAATATTTTATCAGCCGTTCTTTTTGGTCACTATGACTGCTTTAGGAGTACTACACTGACGGTTTTTTTCACGAATCTAATCACATATAAGGGTATACTAATTATTTGTATACTTATAATAGCTGTAGCATACTCTCCTTTTCTGCGCTCATGGTGGTCCTGCTGAATGGAGCGTGACTACCGTCAGACCGCCTTCAAAGTCGATTTTCTCGAAAACTACCGAGGTACCAATTTTGATGTTCGAGTACCAATTAGCTTGATTCTAATTGGTACTTGAGTACTAATTATTTACCAAATGTGGAAGGGATTGGCGTTCGTGGTCCTGCGGTAGTCACGGACATATCTTTATTGTAGTTTTTAAAAGCTAGTGTGATTTCTGATGTACGAAAAACCCAGTATTTGTGATCAAAGTCACAAGACTATAGAAAGTAAAAACTATGACGAATACTTAGTTTTTACCAGGGACAGTTATCTATCAATCCCTTCTTCGAATATAATAGTGAGGAGTGAGGTTCGAATGAAGTAAAACAAATATTATAGCTCTAGACACGTCCTTTATTCAAATACTGTACAGGCTTTATAGAATATGATACAATAACAACGCGTACCGTCTGCGTGCGCGAGCGCACCGTCACGCTGCGGCGCAGTCACGCTGCGGCGCCGTCACGCTCGCGCACGCGCACGCTGTTGCGCAGTGATGGGTAATGTTACGTGACAGTCGCCGGCGCCGTCCCACCTCGGCCCGCGCCGGCGAGCCGCCGTCTCGTGTGACGCCGCTCAGCTCTTTGTAAATGAACACTCGACGGAAGAAAAGTATTGTCATGATATAATCAGGCTAAAGTACAATCACCTCATCCCCAACGCTAAATTATTTAATAATCAGTTGAGGCGGCCGCGGCGTCACCCCGAGCGCGGCCTCTGATCTATGATCGTCGGCAAGCCACGCGCCCAAGCTACGCAAAGGAATGACTTAGATTGACCTCCTCGCACTATGAACTATTCATGTCAGTTTAGTTCCCCCACGAGAGCGGGCGCAGCTTTGTTTGGCACCACATTTAATTTATACAAAATTTACAATGCATATATATGGAGGGACTTGGAAGTACTGTTTCGATTACATGGTTCACTTAATGGGTCGCATTTTTTTAATCAATTATAATAATCACATCAGTATATCAATAATAAAAGTTCGCGCGTAACGCAGCCTCGTGCGTATACACGCGCGCCGACGTAGCACCACTTGTGAGCACGCGAGCGCAGCGCCGACACACGACACGCGCGACACGTGCGACACGTGCGACGCGTGCACACGTGCGAGAAGAGCGACACGTGCGAGCCGTGCACGCGCGGTGTCGGCGGCGACGCTGCCCGGGAGAGACAAGACTAAGTTGGAAGTAGCACTGCGAGGTAATGTCTGCTGGTGCGGACGTCACTCACCCGCACTCGCAGACTACAGAGCGGAGGAAGCACAGACGCTACGCAAAATATAGGAACAATCAGTCGTCGAGTAGGTCGTCATTAAATTGAAAAGATTCCTACTTACATTTAAAAGAAATAAAAATAATGTAAATCATACAAAACTTGTTGGATTGCACAAACACAACCATTCTCTGTAGAACTGCTACCGAATAATATTAATTAACATTAAATTACGATTCGTAAAACAATTATGGCATAATTTATATTACATAAAAACAATAAATATATGTATATGCATTGCTCGTCGTCCCCGCGGGACGTATATAAAAGCTAATACACAGTTAGAGCAGGTCGGTGTGAATCTCTTGTAATACTGTCCACAACAACATCACAGACGGCACGTCACGACGTCACGTCACGGCCCGGCCTGGCCTGGCCCGGCCTGGCCTGGCCCGGCCCGGCCCGGTACGGCACTGCCCGGCGCGGCCCGGCCCGGCACTGCCCGGCACGACGTAGGCTCAGACATCTTCCAGCCGCGGGGCGTCGTTCTCTCACGCCGTTGGCTACCTGTGGACATGACGATACCAATAAGTTCACCATGACATTAAAATCTTGGACCTTCAGGCCTGGACGAAGATCGTGTTTTACCATCCCCGAGAGACATTGAAAGAGGGGTGTTTTACACAGTTTTTCTACTCCCAGAGACATGCATCCGGATTCCCGGGAATATTTTTCTGAATGTCGATGTATTAAATAAAGTTAAACTGTTTCAGATATCATGAGTACACGCGACGGCATATCAAACTACTCATTTCCGGTAAATTCAAATTCAAATTCAAATTCAAATTATTTATTTCAAATAAACCATTCACAGCACTTTTGAATTGTCAAGGTCGGTCAGTCAAAAAGATGAAGCTATTTGCACGTTCCAAAGCGTAGATCTCTATGGAGAAGAACGTGCAAGAAACTCCATGGACACTCTTCAGGTAATAGCTGGTCCCGGGATTCAGAAGGTATATCCACGTTAAGATAACGGTCACTAAATCCCACTAAAACGTAAACTTCCAATTATGAAATCTCTAGTTGTACCTAAATGACAGACCTTATCCACAGACAACTCTAGTAGTAATGGATTTTTTTTTTAATTTTACCTATCCACGAAAAAAAAGTACGTGTTTATGCATTCGTTTTTGAACTCATATTTGGAACATTACGTTGTGAAAGTAGACAAAATAACTTTTTAATTTTTATAGCACACTTTTTCTTTTTAATTTTTGGCGCGGGCTCATTGACTTAAGTCGATGAGCTAGGTTTTATCTTTGTCTATGGATGAGCATGCTGCGTAGTCATTCGAATACACAATGAGAATATCCGCCATATTCGAATAAACTATTTTTCCACTTATTTTATTTTAACTGTATGAGTGAAGATAAAATAGTGTATGCAACGGCATATAATTAGGTATTAAAACACTCGTGTGATAAACACACACTCGTGTTTTAATAACCCTTTTTATATGGTCGTTGCATAAACTACTATTATCTACTTCCATGCTATAAATCCTCAAAGTTTCTAAAACAGCTTATTGTACATAATTAGGTATTAAAACACTCATGTACTATTATCACACTCGGCTTCACCTCGTGATAAACCCACATTCGTGTTTTAAGACCCCTTCATAGACAACAGTTGCTTATATAACTATTGTCCTGTGACAGTTTCATAAACTACCACTTTGAACGCCTGTCGTTCTG
The DNA here is from genome assembly GCA_947386135.1 of Melanchra persicariae. Taxonomy (NCBI): domain Eukaryota; kingdom Metazoa; phylum Arthropoda; class Insecta; order Lepidoptera; family Noctuidae; genus Melanchra; species Melanchra persicariae. The sequence continues at coordinate 741,305 of OX376646.1, forward strand.
TGGTTATCTGTTTTGGTATCATAGCTCCCAAAAAGATGGTCCGATTTCCATGCAGTTTTGTTTCAATGCAGTAATTTGTTTGTAGTGGTTTTTTCTCTGAATATCTGACCTGTTGTCATGCGGGTGCAGCACGACGCGCTGGTAGTCGCGGCGCGCCAGCTGCTGACGCTGGCGCGTGCCCAGCTCTGCGGTGCCGTCGCGCGTGATGAGAGCAATATCTGACCTGTTGTCATGCGGGTGCAGCACGACGCGCTGGTAGTCGCGGCGCGCCAGCTGCTGACGCTGGCGCGTGCCCAGCTCTGCGGTGCCGTCGCGCGTGATGAGAGCAATATCTGACCTGTTGTCATGCGGGTGCAGCACGACGCGCTGGTAGTCGCGGCGCGCCAGCTGCTGACGCTGGCGCGTGCCCAGCTCTGCGGTGCCGTCGCGCGTGATGAGAGCAATATCTGACCTGTTGTCATGCGGGTGCAGCACGACGCGCTGGTAGTCGCGGCGCGCCAGCTGCTGACGCTGGCGCGTGCCCAGCTCTGCGGTGCCGTCGCGCGTGATGAGAGCAATATCTGACCTGTTGTCATGCGGGTGCAGCACGACGCGCTGGTAGTCGCGGCGCGCCAGCTGCTGACGCTGGCGCGTGCCCAGCTCTGCGGTGCCGTCGCGCGTGATGAACAGCTGCAGCCCTGACGCTGCAACATAACCGTTCACTAGTTACAGCTGGGTTCTTAGGTACAGGTCACAATCTCAGTGAAGCCTTCATCGGCTGGTTGAAATGTGTCACTCACTCTCGGCAGAGTCCTCGACGGCTTGCTTGAGGTCGGTGGCGGCGAGCAGCTCGTCGATCAGCGAGTCGGGATTCACGCGCGTGTTCTCCACTCGACCGGAAGCAACATGCTGCAATACAAATCAATATAATAAATGCTCAAATTTCCAAACATGTTTGAGAAAATATCTCAAACATACTTGGAAATATGAGTATTATTTTGACAACCTTCTTCGAGATAAATCGAAATCGCTGTACTGGCCAAATACATGAAAGCAGCGGGCTGGCAAAACTTGTATGTAAATCCTGTCGTGGTTTAGCGGCCAAATAAATTATGTACATAGTAAACTCGTATCTGTCGTGTAATTTAAAAATGGAACGTTCTTTTACTCCGAAACATAGCATCCAAGGGGGTAACTTATCTCCACCGACCGTATCTCCACGTTGCCGTCGTGGTGGGGCTTGCGTGTCTCAGTGATCTTGGGGGCTTTGCCGGTAGAGCCACTCATGCCGGAAGGTCCCAAGTGAGAGACCAGACCAAGAGAGACACAAGTTCAACCACAAGCACACCGTTCGGAGACTTGAGCAGTGTTCGGGTCCTCGGACGGTGTGCGTCTCATTGGCTTGCTCGCTGCTCTCTGGTACGCGTCTGATCATCAGACGTGACTGTGATGGCAGCGAGCAGGCAGTGAGAGAGGGAGAGGGGAGGGGAGATAGGGACCGCACCCTCAAAAAGGAAACCATGGATAGTACTGTAAGAGATATTATACCCCAGGGGGGTCCGGACTGCACAGCAATTCGAGAATCCGCCACGCCTCGTGCGTCAAGCCGTCAAGCCCCTCGTATTCTGGGGGGGGCAACAGTGCTGTCCACATTCCGCTTGCCAAGGGAGGCCCCCGATCCAAGCCGTCCTTTGAGGACATGATCGGGTTCGATTTTGGCTCGCCCGACAAAGCGTCGGTCGGGCGGAGCGCGGCAAGAGGCGCGCTATATTGGAGGGGGGGCTCGCTTGAGCGTCGCGCGGGTGCAGAGTCGGAGTCCGAGTTGGACTCCGACGACGTGGTGACGGTTAGCTTGGCGAGCTCTGAACCCGAGGGGGCGAGGGCTGCTGCGGAGGACTCCAGGTCCTTCCGCAAGCGGCCCAGACCGGAGGACGACCAGGGGTCGTCCTGCAGCGAGGAGGTGGCCTCGGCTCGGAAAATCCCCACCAGCAGGCGGGGTAAGGGCCGAGAGGGAGGCAAGGGTAGGGTTCTTGCCTCCAAGGAGCGTCTCCGAAAGGAGAACGAGGGGCTCCGCGCAGACCTGGCCAGGCTCCGGGGAGCCGGCCCACAGGGGGCGCAGTGAGGAAGGCCAGCCCGTGTCGCAGGAGAGCCAGGTGCTGGACCTGGTGCGGCAGGAGATGGCTGCCTTCCAGGCGCGGTTCTCCGTCCTGGAGGGCCTCGTCCTGCGCACCCCGCTAGCGAGTGCGGCGGCGAGTGGGAAGGCCCCCCCAGGCCGGAAAAAGGCGGCCTCGTACGCGGCCGCCGTGGCTGCCACACCGAGGTCGTCCGGACAGGACAAAGGGTCCGGGCTGGCACCCGCGAAGCCGGTGTCGGGAAAGCCGGACCCGGCCCCGGGAAGGAAGAGGAGGGATGGGGTTGCTGCGCGGACGGCGAAGGCTTCTGCGCCGTCCGTACAGCAGCTCCCCCCGGCTTCCTCGCCTTCAGAACCTCCCCCGGCTCAAGCCGAATGGCAAGTGGCCGGGGAGAAGAAGAAGGCGGGCAAGGCAGCCGGGGCGGCCAAGAGACGGGAGAGGAAGCGGCGGCAGAAGGCGCGAAGCGTCGCGGCTGCGCTTCGCCCCCCGAAAACCGCAGCTGTAGTGCTCACACTGCAGCCGGATGCGGTTAAGAGGGGCGTGACGTACGCAGACGTGCTCACCAAGGCGAAGGAGGCGGTGAACCTTGGTGAGCTAGGCATCGTCGGGGGCCTCCGGTTAAGGGTCACCATGACTGGGGCCCGGATGCTGAGATCCCTGGGGCAGCCAGCGGCCCAACCGCGGACGCTCTAGCCGAAAGGCTCAGGGCGTCCCTAAGCGCGGACGATGCCCGAGTGTCCAGGCCCACCAAGTGCATTGACATGCGCATCTTGGGCCTGGACGACTCCGTCACGGAGGCGGAGGTGGTGGCCGCCGTCGTTAGGACGGGGGGGTGCTCAGCAGAGGAGGTGAAGGCGGGCACCTACGTCCTGACAACACGGGCATGCGAACCATTGTGGTGAGCTGCCCCGTGTCGGCGGCCAAGACCATCTCGGTGGGCCGTTTTGGTGGGTTGACCCCGACCTCTGAGGTGCTTCCGGTGCCAAGTGGGCCACCATGTGGGAGCTCAATGCACCTCGGAGTTGGACCGCAGCGGTCTATGATTCCGCTGCGGTCAGCCCGGTCACAGGGCCCGCTCCTGCGACGCCGCGCCGCACTGCGTAGTCTGTGCGGCAGCTGGCATGCCGGCCGACCACTGGGCTGGGGGTGGGGCCTGCGCCCCACCCGCCAAAGCCGGAAGCAGGAGGAAGCCCTCCGCCACCGCCGTCTCTGCCGCGACCGCCGCCGCTGCCGCCGCTTCTTCTGCCGCCATTGCCGGTTCCACTGCGGCTGCTGCTACTGCAACAGCCGCAGTAGAGCCCCTACAAAGGGCTCCGGAGGGGGCTGAAATGGAGTGCCAATAATGGCCCCATTTCACCCCCTCCTGTTGAACGTCAGCCACTGCGCCGCCCAGGAACTGATGCTCCTGAGCATGGCGCAGTGACTGATGCCTGTGGACGGCGAGCAATGGGTAGCTCGCCGTCCGATCAGAACAGGCCCGGGTTGACGGCGCGCTGTGTTCTACGCGCGCTAAACCAGCAGCAGTCAGCATGGGTCGGGGCCCGTTAGGGCCAGAACCTGCCAGGGTTGCGGAATATGTTCGAAAGAGTTACCGCGGCCCTGGGAAGAAAGGCACTAGGAGGACAAAGGATAGGTTTTAGTCAGTAAAAGTCTGACACTCCCTGCCACTCCACCCAGAGCGGGAGGGGTCATTTGATGGCAAATAGAAAGCTGTTTATTAAAAAAAAAAAACAAATTAAGGCTGAACTTATACATTCTGAATCCTTCTCTGAATTCAGAGTCGGAATTCATATTATTAATTAAGAAAGCCCGGAAATGCATACAATTTCACTATCGATCTGAAAAATCATAATCTGAAAAAATCAGAATGTGTGTGGCGCATAGTGAAAATATATGCATTTCCGGGCCTTCTTTACTACCGCTCAGGCCCAACATGTGAAAATTCCCTAATATAAAATAAATCTTATGTAATAGGTAAATAAACATTAAATTCGCGATTAATTCGCGACACACCGGTGTGTCGCCGGGGCCGGACAGGTTAACGCGGGAAAAAATATTATTATGTACTATTTCAAATAAAAAGTTCTGCCGAGGTACTACTTAGTTTTAATTTCCGCTCATTACTATACAAGCCTTGGCCACAACTAGGCATTGATGGACTTACGTCTGTGGGCCGAAGCGAAGGTATTATCTTCTTTGTCCTAATTAAGAGCGTGTATTCGATTCGCGAGTCGCTGGGAGGGCCCGGCACGAACTGATTGACGACCGGCTGAACATGACACGAACGAAACGATTGCGCGCGGGGATTTATAGTGTTTTTAAAATAATCGTGTAAAATAAATGAGTACGTAAAAAGACTGAAAAAAAACACGATATTTAGAAATACCTTTATTTTCTTAAAATAATTATAATATTTATATTTTTATAGTAAAACACTGTTAAAGAAAATTGTTAAAGTTAACCGATTTTCTATATTTTAATATAATTTTTAATAGGTACTTATTAGCCATACTTTCGTAATTGAGCTATATAGAGCGCTTTGAGACTACATATTCTGTTGGACAAACGTATACTCTAAAATATTTTAGCACATTACAATGATTCTTGATCTACACTTCAGTTGTATTCGTCCTGAAAGATAACTCTGATGTCTTTTTTCGTAATATATATAATCGCCTTCTTTTTAAAAAAGTCTGAATAAAAATTATATTTTTACAGAGTAGTGTAGTAAATTAAGACTTAATCTTTCTAAAACCGTAATATTCTGTGTAATAATCTGCTCACATCATTACGATTTTGATCCCGAAAAATTAAAAAAAAATGAAGTTTTCGAGTCTTTTTTTTATGGGAGCAGGTCGGTAGATCAGATCGTGCATCATTCAACACAATAGGGCGAAACGACACAAAATTACGTAAAAATTTCAAATTTGAATAGGGTCATTTATTAAACACCTCGAATCGATGATTGCATTATATTTAACTAAACTATAACAAATATATTTAGCGTCGCGGTCGCGCGGCCAACTCCATACATTTAGGTCGCCGACCAGACGGCTGAGGGAGAGATCACTTGTAGGAGTAAAATAAAGAAATAAAGTGGTCGAACCTGCGCGTCGTCGTTGTCCTGCTGCACGAGCGCGGCCCGCTTGCGTCGGTCCAGCTGCGCGCGCGCACGCTCCAGCGAGCCGCCCTCGGACGCCGACGCCGTCAGCGAGCCCGACGAGGGGTTCCTGCGCACACGCACACACTTGTACTCATGGCGACTGGGACCGAACCCGGCTCCACACACGGCACTCGAAAAATAAACCTAAATACTTGGGACATTGTTCTTTGCAAATTGTTAATTATTTTCTTTTCATATGCTTTCTGAATGATCACGTGAATACAGAATGGAAGATTGGATTTTACAGCAACCAGATCGAATTAATCACATTAGTTGACAGGGTATGAAGCAATTGGGAGTGTAACAAGTAAAACATGTTGGTAGTAAGATCCTTGGTGTGCAGAGCCTTGTAAGTACATTTCATGCCTACAAAAACTAACACTGTTCACGCGATTTACTACGAGGTTATAACCCTTCTACAATATTAATAAATAATACGATAATTTTGCTAGTAGTTTTGTTTAAATATAAGGGGTTTACCAAAGAACAATGGGCAGTTTGGACTAGGAAAAAACAGAAATTGGCACCGAGATGAAACTATCACCAATATGTAGTGCATTGTTAATGTAATTATTGGATACCTTCCTTTTTTTTCTTAAAGCTAGGAAAATATAGATAATCTTTTTTTTTAAACACTACTTATTTATTAGAACGCAGTATAAAATACCTAATTTCGAACGCATCCGTAATTTCTTACGTTACTAGAGATGTCCATACTTTTTCTAAAGCCTAATGATTTTTTCTTAATCGAAATTAAATCCCAGGCAATGTCAACCGTATAAACTCACGTTAATTATTATACTAAGCTTAGCCACTAATAGAATTTAATGTTACTTCGTGGTAAATTGTTTTAATAAAGCCATGATTTAAATAAGAAACTAAATGATTTTACGTAGAATAAATCGACACTGCCATAAGTCGATCGATTACGCCCCTCCCTATTTTCGACAAGTACCTAAACAAAAGATTGAAGTACACATAATGTTCAAATTAATAAATAGGTATGCAACCTAAGTGGCAGACCATGATTAGTTCCGATATTAGCCACGCACAGACTTATCTGGCGTGCAATCTACCTAACAAGAGTAGAAAACACAAATGCTACAGATTAATAATATGTAAACATAACCTCAAAAATATATTTCACAGTTTCTTGATTCTCCAACCTTTTGAAAATATATTGAAGGCCGTACTCAGTTATATTTATATAGGCGAATAAAACGACATAATGTTTCATCAAGTTACGTTTTGTTAGATTTTACTAGTCCAAGCATGTTAGCCGAGTGGCCATTGTTCTTTATTGCCTGATAATAGTTATAAAATGCTGTTTTATTAAGCGCATTATAGATATATTAATATGCATTGCAAACTCATGCGTCATTCAATGTTATCGGCACCCTCGGCATGCATACACAGCGTTTGAAGCATAGTACAACATGTAAGTATGTACAGACTGTTAAATAGACTGAAAATAGACATGCACCGCGCGGTTGTAAAATATGTGTCAACAACTATGGACCTTATAATAAATACATAGTATATCTACATTTAATACATAGTATTAAGAATAACTTGCTCATTTATTTCAAAATAATCTATGTTCTAATAAAGCTAGAATGAAATATGCTCAAATTGTACCAAATAATGTTTTATTAAGAAATCTTAACATGTAACAACTATTACAACATCACAAAAAGCCTGGATACATAGATACGTAAGTATAATCACATCGACACGAGACAACATCTAAGGATACGTCGATCCACGCGTCACACGAACCGCTCTCGTACACAACACAAGGAGTGCAGGCAGTAGGAGAGCGCGTGCGCGTGACGCCTGCATCGTGCGCCAAGTGTACGTGTGCAGGTGTTGTAGCACTAACAGGGCGGAGCTAGGGCGGCGCGGCAGCGAGCCCGCGGGCGGCGCGCTGTGGCCCGGGGCGCCCGCGCCGCCCGGGCCGCCCGCTCCGCCCGGGCCGCCCGCTCCGCCCGGGCCGCCCGCGCCGCCCCCCGCCTCCCGCAGCGCGCCGCACGCGCCGCACTCGGCGCCGCCGGCTCGTCTGCACACCCCACACACTACTTCAGCCCTCGAATTACATTACACATATACCGACGCTAGCCCATACTAACTATACATTATCATATCTTACCAACTGAATACTTTGAACAGAGGAAGACCGCGGCACACGGAAGAACATTCACAGTTAGAAGACAGAACAGAGGAGAAAAACAAACTAAATCACCCGCCGAAACCACCCGCAACCGTTAGTACGCGCAGACATTACCGAGAGGACGCACAGGACGGACGGACAGGACGGACAGGACGGACAGGAGGGCGCAGGCGCGGGCGGACTCACCTCACGTGCTCGGTGTAGCTGTGGCGCAGCGTGGGCACATCCAGGCGCCGCAGCTGCTTCTTGTGCTGCAGCTCGTCCTCGTTCTTGGGCGTGGACGTCAGCACGGCGCCCTCGTTGAGCGCCTGGTTCGACAGGCTCCTGAACCGGTGCCGGATGTCGATGCATTCCGAGGAGCCCAGGTCCACTTCGGGATCGGACGGCACGCAATAGAACTCGTCCTCTATGCAGCCCGACAGTCTGTTCGCATTCGACACGAGCGAGTTCTTCCGGTGCGCCAGCGGCGTCAGGAACGGGAAGTTGTTGAACAACTCCTCGTTCTTCTTGTTCTTCTCGAGCAGCGCCGGGATGGTGTTGAGCGACTTCTGCTTGAAGATCTGGAAGTTGGTGAGCGGCTCGACGGCGGCGCTGATGATGGTGGCGGCCACTTTCTTCTTCTTGTCGAAGTAGGTGGGCATGGCGAAGGAGTTGTCGTGTCCGTTTAGGAGCGTGGCGTCGGGCGTGCGGTACTCCTCGCTGGCCGGCGAGCTCAGCAGCGCGGCGCGCGGGATGACGTCGGGCGGCCCGCTCAGCGTGCAGTTGGGCGTCAGGTACGTGTCGGAGCTGACGCTCACGCTCGTCTGCTCCATCAGCAGCTTGGACAGCGGCCGGCCCGCGTGCTTGCACTGGGAGGGGACGAGCAGAGAGCTGCTGGTGGAGGTGATGGTGGTGCGCTCTGTGCGGACGCTGCGGGGGCGGCGGGGGAGGGGGACGAACGAAAACATAAAAATTAAATTAATAAAAGCTAATAAATAAAAGTGGCGTATCGAAGTAAATAAAGTTAGTTACCGTGCGTAACACAATGTTAATAATGAACATAAAGCGAAACAATGGACACTGTACAGTTCGAGCGCGAGGTGACGAGTGCTCGCGTGCCATGCAGCCGTGGACCAGGGTGATGACGTCACAGACACTTGCCGTTCGTATGGTTCCGTAACCAAATGTTCAACGATCACAATCGAATCCCGCACCACAATTTTCACAGACACAATGGTAAAATAGCCTTATAGTAACGGGCTTGCGGCGCGGTAGGCTCGGCTCAGTACCTGGCGTGGTGCGGGCGGCCCGAGTCGCCGGCCGAGTCGCCCTCGGAGCTCTGGCGCGAGTGCGCCGACGCCGCCGACGAGCTGCCGTAGCCGGACGCCTGCAACGTTACCATTTCACATTAAGGGGGATCCCTAAAGAGACCTCGCCATACATTTTTCAGGAGCTGTAATCTCCGTAAATAAACAGTTTCTGCAGAATAAAAGCAAGTATAATGAGACTTTATAATGTATTGTGATCGCCTGTCGCCCAAATTTTAGAAAAAAAACAGTCTTTCTATGAGAATTAGACCCAATAAAAAACCAAAAATCTTTACATGTGTGAGTGACCTGAATCGCGCCATCTGACAGAAATTTATAGAACCACCAAGAAAAAGTTCATTGCTGTTGTGTTACGAGTTTACGTGCGGTGAACATTTTAAGTAGATGGCGCTGTTCGAAAATTCGAACAAGCGCCAAGGTTGTCGAGTGACGGACGCGGCGATGCGACGTTGCCATTCAAGACGCAATTTGGCAACAACGCGTGTTGCCAAATTGTTCCAGTCCATGCGTGATTGTGTGTCAAAATTGTGTTTCTAGCAAGTTAGCGCCGGCGCGCGGGTTTGCCCGCGGATTTTACATTTTATGATTGATGAAATGTTTTTTTTAGGGAATGAGAAATAATGCTAGAAAGTGAAAACAATTATCTGCGATCTGCCTTTGGTTCACACAGATACAATACTAATGTTATTGTTGTATTACTTATCTACTTTAAATAAATAGTGCCTACCTACCTAAAGATTTAAAAATCTTTCCACTGTATGTAAGTAGGTACTGATAAAACATTTTCTGACACGGTTAACGACTAATTCATTGGTTTGGGTTGAATCAAATCAGAGAAAAGAAGTTCATGTAGGTATACTTAGGGTACCTATACCTAAATCAGGCGATCAGCGTAGGCAAACTTACCTATTTTTTTCCTAGCTACCTACGCAATGGTCGTCCGTCTGTCTGTCTGTCCGTCTCTCTGTCTGTCACCAGACTGTATTTCACGGACCGTGATAGCTACATAGTTGACATTTTCACAGATGATGTATTTTTTTGCATTTGTGTCGCATGATTGTAATTATATTTCGTCGCTTCATTCTTCAGATATTTTTTAACCATGTAGTCCCCTTTCCTTGCGCTAGCAACTACGCACGTCTATTTAGAGTTTTTTTTTTTTTTTTTTTATAAACTGGCAACATCGTACCCCACCTCGCCGTGTCGGTCAGTTGTAACCGTCATTCTTTTTTCGTGCGCAGCAACGAACGGACGTCTTCAAAACTAAATAAGTAGTAGGTAAGTTTAAAAGTATATTTACCAAGTATTGTTATATTTAGAGAAAATTGAATTCAAATTCAAAATATTTATTTGTCACATAAAATGTTGACCATTGATGGAGTAATTTATAATTAAGTGTTTTACTATGTGCTGCCCTGCTGGGCATACAAATGTTGTACAAACGGTTTGTACAAACAGGTGTAATACTCAAAAAACAACAAGTTAAATCTTTACACATAAAATATACAACATAAATTGACAGCGGCTTAACAGTACACATGTAAAATTATGCATTACTAGAATAAAATACGAAGGTTAGAAAAGAAGGCGTCGTCGAATAAGAGGTTTTTCGTCATCAGATTCGGAACAAACTTCAAGTAAGTACATAATATATTTCTCATTGTTGGTGTTTGAAAAGTGATAATAAAAAGTTAAAATACTGCTTGGAGCCTGGAGGTTGCCCGAGATGGTAACAAAATGGCTAAATACATAAGTTACTTTACTAAGTAACCCAATAATACCGGGAGGTTGTCCGCGATGGCAACACGAATGTTTAATGATACCGGGAGGTTATCCGAGACAACACGATGGCTATAAATAGAACAAACATGGTTTTTATGAACTAGAATCACGTGTGAAACTGTTCTTATGTACTCACGAATTCTTTGCCGAGTAAAGTTGTGACTACCCTCATAACTTACGAAAAATGTTAACAGGTCCAAGAGACCCCCCTGAACGGATTATGAAATAAATGTATGCAATACAGCGTCTATAAGTCTGCCTGGAGGGTAACAGCGAGTTATACACGATGGCTAGACATGACGCAAACAATCTAATCCTGGAGGTTGACCGAGAGTCATACACGAAGGAAAAATAAATGTGTGCAATACAGCGTCTATAAGTCTGCCTGGAGGGTAACCGCGAGTTATACACGATGGCTAGACATGACGCAAACAATCTAAGCCTGGAGGTTGACCAAGAGTCATACACGAAGGAAAAATAAATGTGTGCAATACAGCGTCTATAAGTCTGCCTGGAGGGTAACCGCGAGTTATACACGATGGCTAGACATGACGCAAACAATCTAAGCCTAGAGGTTGACCGAGAGTCATACACGAAGGAAAAATACATATACCTACCTATGTAGATACATTGTGAGCATTTAAAGAATTTAAAAACTCTGTCCCTGAAAATGTGGATACTGGTGGACTTCGAACCACATTCATCACCACCAGAACCACCAGCGAGCGAAGTGGTTCCTACCCCAGAAGTTGTGACCAATCCACCCAAATATTTGGGCGGCATTAGGCGAAATCACAGACGAGACACCGGAATTTGGCGAGAAAATTCATAAAAATCTCGCTACAATACTTACCATTTATTTTATTAAATATAAGTACCTTTGCTAAAAAAAAAGGGTACTTATGACAAAAGAAAATAGGGAGATTCTTTTGAGAAATTACCTCATACTCAAAAATTGCCCGTTACTTCAAGCACCAACGCTTAACCATATGGTTTCTGCCATACCGGAATCTGTTAGATTTCGGGAAAAGAGAACGGCCGAATTTTATCCGACTTGCAACGATTACCTTTCAGAAAAAATTAAAGCCTCTAAGGCTATTGTAAACCAGGGGGGGGGGCGAGGGGGTCACAAACGGTCCAACTACCGAGTCTCCCCCTGCATTCAGCCAGTCGAAGATCAACTACAAACAACTTGCTCCAACACGACGTCATTGACTCAGGTACATGCAGTCAGGGTTAAGTTTTATTATGATTGCTGGGCAAAAATCACCGATAATATGACAGTTTAGATGGATTAGTCAAGGTGTCGATATCCCTTTATCAGATGGAGTACTACAACCCCATAATACAACCAAAACATTTTGGTCTAAACAAGAGAAATGTGATATGGCGATCGCCATTAAAAACTCATAGACCTAGGCGCGGTTAACGTTTGTGAACCTATAAAACACCAGTTTATATCTCACATATTTTTATCACATAAGCCAGACGGTGAAAAACGATTCATCTTAAATCAAAAATCATTTAATCAGTTCTCCAAAAATATCACTTCAAAATGGAAGATCATAGGACCGCCTCTAAACTTATTCCAAAAAATGGTTTCCATGCAACAATAGATCTTAAAGAAGCCTTTTTTAGTTTCAATAATAAAATCATTTAGAAAATTCTTGCGTTTTCAATTCGAAAATGAAAAACCGGAAACCATAACATACGAATTTAACACGATGCCATACGGTATTTCCATTGCTACTAGTGTTTACACAAATTATGAAGGAGGTTAACCTACCTTAAGGGACATAAATCGGTCATATACTTAGATTACATCTTATGTATCGGAAAAACCTACACTGAGTGTTTCAGTAATGTTATCGAAATTTTACGTGTTAACTTGGCTCGGTTTTGTGATAAATTATAAAAAGAGCTCATTTATAATACCCCAACAAGAGTGCAAATTCTTAGGTTTCATCTATAATACGACAACCCTTTCGGTTTCCTTACCTAAGGACAAACGTCGTAATATCGCGCAGCTTGTTAAAAAGTTTATTGGTTTACCTCCCTGTACCATAAGAGAATTCGCTCAGTTAGGTAATCGGCGTTCTCACAGCAGCGTGCCCTGCCGTCAAATACGGGTGGCTATATACCAAAACCCTAGAGCACCAAAAATACATTTTAGTGAATAGATTTCATAACGATTATAATTCTAAAATAAGCCTGGAACGACACATACTTAACGATTTAAATTGGTGGTCACAAAATATATTTACATGTTCAAACTTCGTCGACACCCCCGATTTTGAATTGAAAATATTTTCCGATGCTTCGAATACAGGGTGGGGAGCATTTTTTGATGATAATCGCGCTCATGAATCATGGAAGGAAAGAGAATATCATATAAATGACTTACGAGTTATTAATAATAATAATAATAATCATTTATTTCGGAATAAAGACATCCATATTTTGTTACTACAATTGCGAGCTTACAACTAGGTTTCAACTGGGTTTCTTAGCACTAAAAAACTTCGCGAAGGAACGACCAAATTGTTCCATTACGAGTTGACATTAACACAGCGTTGAGTTATATTAATAGAATGGGAGGAGTACAATATCCTCACTAAAACGATCTTGCTTATTAAATTTGGCAATGGTGCGAGAAGCGGAATATATGGATATTCGCATCTTATATTAATACCAAACAAAACATCGAAGCTGATATTGAATCAAGAAAAATTAACCCCTATATAGAATGGGGCTTATCAGATTAAGCATTTAAAACTATCATTCGTAAACTAGGTCAACCTGTAATTGATTTGTTCGCTTCTCGCATTAATGAAAAATGTGATTTGTACGCATCCTGGTTTCCTGACCCAGACGCGTCGTTTGTCAATGCATTTACAATTAATTGGAAACACAATATTTTCTACGCTTTTCCCCATTCTCTTTAATTCTTAAAAGCCTTCCGACGTAATATCCCCGTAGAAGCAATAGACCTCATGTTAGCGTCGCTTTCTGATAACGCCAAAAAATAATATAGCGTCTCATACAAACTCTGGTGGCAGTTCTGCAAAATTACCAAAATTGATACTTTGAGAGCACGGTAGCAAAGGTATCTCTTTTTTGACAACAGAGTTCAATAAAGGCGCCTCGTATGGATCTTTGAATTCCCGCAGATCCGCACTCTCGTTACTATTGGGCAACAACGTCGGTTCTGATGAATGCATCAAGCGGTTGTTAAAAGGAGCCTATAAACTTAAACCTAGCAGGCCAAAATATACATACACACCTGGGATCCGCAATTAATTTTAATCTCGTTTCTAAATGGTACTCGAACCGAAATTTAGACCTAAGTCAAGTGACCAAAAGATTCGTTATTTTACTGGCTTTATGTACGGAACAGCGAGTCCAAACTCTTAACCTAATAAAACTGGAGAATATCAATATCTCGTCAAATGAAGTAAAAAGTAGTTATAACAGACGCTATCAAGGCTTCTGCTCCAGGAAGAGAGCAACCCGTACTTTTTCTGCCCTACTTTTAGAAAATAAAAATATTTGCCCTGCTGCCGGGTACTCACAGATTACATATTTATTACAAAAAATCTTAAGAGCTAAAAATATAAACAACTTAATACTAACAATAAAAAACCTAATAAAGCGGCCACAGCTCAAACCGTAAGTCCATGGATAAATTTGGTATTATCAAAAGTGGGGTCAATACATCAATATTCAGTGCACACAGTACATGACACGCCTCAACTTCTTCTGCAAGCTCGACAGGTGTGTGCATTGACACAATACGTAGAAACGCGGGATAGACCAGTCGTTCTCAAACGTTTGTCAAGTTTTGTAAAGTTAATAAAGTTAATGAAGCCGAATTTGCAGAATCAGTATGCTTATAATTGTAACTAGTTGTAAGGAATTGATTGTAAATCAAACGCATAATTATTATCATAACTTAAAAGAACATTCTTTATTTTTTCAATAGGTACCTATGTACTTAAAAGTAAATAATTAATCATTTGAAAAATCCTTGCAATTTATTCAAATGAACCAGCAAATCTCATTATCTCTTAACATCTACATGGTTAAAAAATATCTGAAGAATGAAGCGACGAAATATAATATATGATCAAACGAACTTCCAAGTGAAGTTCGATCATTATTATATGAGTCGCTTCATTCGAAGATATAATTTCCCGACCCACCCTAAAGAACCCTGAAGAGATTTGCAAAAATCATAACTATAATCATCTCTAAAATAATGACGGTTACAACTGACCGACACGGCGAGGTGGGGTACGATGTTGCCAGTTTATAAAAAAAAAAAAAAAAAAAACTCTAAATAGACGTGCGTAGTTGCTAGCGCAAGGAAAGGGGACTACATGGTTAAAAAATATCTTCGAATGAAGCGACTCATATAATAATGATCGAACTTCACTTGGAAGTTCGTTTGATCATATATAATATAAGTCGCGTAAGATTGTATATTTACAAGTACCTACTTACTTATAATTTCTTCTAGATAAGACAAGTATTGTAAACTATTGAATTTGGGTGTGATTCAGTGTATTCGAAATTATCTCTTCTCAACACATCATCTGTCTAGCCCTTTCCCAACTATACCTACTGGGGTTGGCTTCCAGTCAAACCGGATTCAGCTGAATACCAGTATTTTACGTGGTGCGGCTGCCTACCAGACCTCCACAATCCATTTTCTGTTCTCAACATAATCATAGATTATAGTCTAAAACATAAACAAGATTTATTACAATCTTACGATGTTTGGAATTATCCGGTGACACATACGAGTACTTACATAGGTAGGTACCTACTCTAACCAACTAATACCACGATATTCTAAGCTGATAACAACCCTTTGCTTTGCCATCTAAAACCATTCCACCAAAAAACGCCAGTAATCACACTAATCACTGAATGTTACGACTGTTTCACCAAAAGAAAACATTCTTAGATCGCGACGAATAATTGCATAAATAATCTTTTATTTATTTAGTACCTACACGTCACAATTTATTTACACGTTAGGTACTATTTAGGTTCAGTCACATTACAACAACCTGTGTAGGTACAATATACCTTTATTACCATTAGATACGGGACTTAGTCACAGCAAGTGGTCCTACTCAACTAAGTGATTGCCCGTAGTTGGCACTCAGTCGCGCACGGAAAATCATTGATGTGACCTTCAGAATGACTGGCCAAAATGACCGATCAGCTTAAAAATATTACTAAAATCTAATACCTATTTGCTACTATTTGATACCTTTGTTTAAATAATTGGTACCTAATTAATAACTGAGAAAATGAATTTAAAAAATGGGGAGTCATTCTGATGTCAGGATGGACTGCCGACATTTAGGATCTCCACGTAAGGGCTCAAAAATTTCAATTCGCCTTTACAAAAATTTAGTACCTATTTGATACCTAAACATACCTATATTTTTTCTAGATTTTTAAGGCAAAGAATTTTATTAGAGATTTTTTGTTTAGGTACTATGAATAAATATACTTACCTAGTTCTACCCACATGTTAGCTTTTATCAGTATCTCGTAAATTGTTATTAATTAGTAGTACTTACTTATTACTAATTATCAGTGATCGGAGTAGGTAGATTGAAATGGGGTCATTGATCCGAAACGTATATATTAATATGGACATTCCTCCGGAATTGGTGGATTATTAAAAAAAAACCGGAACTTATGTAGGAATTTTATTCTGCCAGAGTGGAAGGAGTCATTTGATGATTTGCCATCCTCAAAAAAAGGTAGGAATTGTAATAAAATGAGCAATATTATTCTTTATTATTCTTCATATTTTTTTTAACGGCACACAGTCACGATTTGACAAAACCCAACGACCAATCAGAACAAAGGATCATGAGTGGTACAATAACCGGTTATCAGAACAATGCGTACGCCCGCCGACGACATGCCAGGTAGCTCACTCGTTTACTTCGGTTCGTAGAGTGCGCATCTTTGTTTGTTACTGTGTTGTGAAAACGTTACTTGACCCTGGCTTGTGTACATACTGACTTCTGGAATCTGCTCTAAACCACGATTTGGCTCGAATATACGGACTCGGATTTTTCACTATTGAATTGGATCTACATATTTAAACCAAGCTTTGGTAAGTAATATTTTACTAGTTACAAGGAGTATAAAGCATGTTTGGATGTACTATAAGAATATTTTTAGTATTGTGTTTGTTCGCTTAACCTGCTGAACATACCATGAGTCTTAATATTGTTAAATCTTTAATAGAGTATGAACCAGTGAGCTTAGTGCGAAACAAAATTATGATATTCTAGTAATGTAGTCGCAATTCAGCTAACTCCACTATTAACCGACATTTTACTGGAATCCGTATATAATTTGAATGCCCTGTGTCCTCTTGCAATGTATTGGTAAAATAAATTACTATAGGCCTTATCTACTTCTCTACAAAATATTCTACGTAACAAGCCCTTTCATTTGATACCCATATTGATGGGATTGAAAAAAAACTAAGTTGTCCGCCATCTTGTAGCGGCAGCCATTTTGGATTGACAATAATATTGAATATACATAATTGTATTGTCACCAGAATCAAAGGCGAATACCAAATTTTAGATCAATCGGTTGACAGGAAGAGGGCGAAATTTCAATGACTAAATTTGATCCACGAAAAATAATACAAACGGAGTAAGCTAAATAAACTAAATAAAATGTAATTTTTTCATGTCTTTGTTTTAGGTGATATATACGAGGTTCCATCTCTACAACAGAGTTCAGATATGGCAAACGTCAAGGCTGAAACTGTAGAAAAATGGATATCCGGTCATCCCGAACTACTTTACGATCACGCTAGTGGTACAATATACTGTTCAAAATGCGAAAGCCATTTGAAAACCATAAATAAAGGAAACGTTAAAAGACATATCGAAGGAGCAGTACACCAGGGAAAGTTTAAGCGGCCCGAAGAGGAATTTTATTTCGATCTTATAAAATTTCTCATTTTGTGCAATATTCCGTGGTCTCAGATGAAAAATACTACTTTTCAAGATTTCTTTAAAAAATATATGTGTAGTACCTGTTGTTGTACGTGTACTAATCGTACTCTGCCAGATGAATCACAGTTACGGAAAGTTTACTTGGACAAGTTATTTAAGAATAAAATCAATTCGATTCGGCAAAATTATAAAAATGAGAAACTATGGATATCATTAGATGAAACGACAGACTTTTTAGGTCGCTATATAGTCCATTTTTTAATAAAACCATTACATCCTAGCAATTTGACTAGACCTTATTTGGTAGCATGTAAAATGCTAACTGTAGTTAATGGACAAACAATCACGCAATTTGTGTTAGAATGTTTGGAAAACTTTTGGGAAGATTCTTTTGAATCGAAGGTAGGTAACATTCTTGTCCTCTGCACTGATAGCGTTGCATATATGCTGTCTGCAGGACGAAATTTAAAACAATACTTACCTGAAATGAAGCACGTAACATGTTTGGCCCACTCTCTTCATCGCGTATCTGAGCAAATTAGGTTAGAATATCACGATGTTAACATTTTAATAGCAAATGTTAAAAAGGTATTTTTGAAAGCCCCAAGTAGAGTCAAAATTTTAAAAGAAAAATATCCAGATTTGCCGCTACCTCCCCAACCAGTTGTTACAAGATGGGGCACTTGGTTAGAGGCAGCATTTTATTACGCTCAAAACTTTGAAAAAATAAAAGAAGTATTATCTTGTTTAAGCAGTTCTGATGCGGTATCTATTCGAGAGGCAAAAAATATTATAGAAAAAGAAAATTTAAAAGAAGATTTAAATTACATTAAAGACAATTATTTTATAATTCATTTGTCTTTAAAAGAATTGCAAAAGCATAATTTATCGTTGACAGATTCACTTTTAGCATTTGACAACGTCAGAGATGCTATAAATCAGTGCAATTCAGAAAATATAAAAAATAAAATAGAACGTGTTATGGAACGAAACCCAGATTTAGACACACTTAGAGAATATAGTGAGGCCATTGAAAAAAATGAAGCACATAATTTAATACCTTTTTTTAAATTTGCTCCTTTGACATCGTCAGATGTAGAACGGTCTTTTTCCATTTATAAATGGACTTTAGATGTTAAAAGAAATAGGTTGAAAATAGAAAATTTAGAGAAACTCATAGTTATATATTTTAATTGTAAAGATCAGGATTACCAGGATGCTGACATTGTAATAGATGAAGATTAAAAATGTGAATAAATGTAAAATGTGCATATTTAACAATAAACAATGTTGATTTTTATCTTTTTTCTTTATTCTACCCCTTTTTTTTGGTCCTAAAATCTGACTAAAATCAACCTGTTCCTTCGTATGCCCTTTACGTTTCAGAGTCGTGGTGCATCCTTAGAACAGTCTCACGACCCCAGCAGGCATTGGCCCTCTATGGGGCCCCGTCATTTATTCTACCCTTAATGCAAATTACCATGACCACTATGAAAATATTTAAATTTAAGTGCAACAATTTATGTCTATCTATAAAAGTTCTAGCCATAAAAGGCTAAAAATAAAAAAATAAAAATTAAAGCTTCGATCGGAATTCGATTGTTTTTATTATTCAACAGATAAATAATGAATTAATTTAGTTTTGATACCTTCCTTTAAATTTTGAATTGAGTAGGAATAATATCACTACCAACATTAACAATATTTAATTGAATCCGGAAATACCGGAATTACTTTCCGGGAAAATGGCTTATCCATGTTATTCTTTCTGTGTGCATTTATGATACAAGTACCAAAAATCAATCTACCTACTCCGATCACTGCTAATTATCGTGTAAATTGAACTACCTTCACTGCATAGACTTGAAAAAAAATCACTTGACTTTCTGTATCAAGTAGTACCTACCTAAACATAGGAAACAAAAAATCTGTAATAAAATCTTTAATCTTTGCTGCTCAACAGTGTTTTAATAATACTAGGAATAAAAATAAGACACACCACTCGTAAATACAGCCAAAAATGTTAATTTGTTGAAAATAACAAAAATATTTTATCGTTTGCTTCGCCATGTTTGTGAGAGCGAGATAGATATTAAAAACATGCGTGAGAGACACGATACGCACAATTCGCGAGTTGTTGAGAGATTTTGTAAACAACGCGCGCGACGACTAGTACCAGACCGAGGTTGCGTAAGGTTAGCATCACAAATTTCTTCAAACATATTAATAGTTTTTTTATTATTATTGTTTTACCAACCATGATTATTTAAATTCAAGTCGATTTTATTGATAATTGATAACAGTTATGTTTTACGCAATAGGTACTTATTTTAAAAAAATGTTTTTATAAGACAAAGTCTAGTTTTTGGAACCTAATTGTTAGTGCAGAATCACTACTTCACTATATTTAGTTATCTTTATTACGCGACTGTGGCAAAGCAAACGGTTATGATTTCAAGGCTTCCTCGTAACTCCCAAACTGCACGTCATGTGCAGCCATATTCTTTATTTATTTATACATAAATGCATAATGGTGATACTTAAGGCTCTTTTTTATTCAGGTTTCCTAAAGATGAATTAAGGAGACAAAAGTGGCTTGTTGTTGTCCGAAAACAAAGGCAGAAGTAAAGCTTTAGTAACCTTGCGCGATCAAGCGAACAATATTTCTTTTTTAAGTACCTCAAAATAATTAATGTTTTTTATTTTATTTGCTAACGCTACCACATGCCATGTCATTCATAATCGTAGACATTCGTCAACATTCGGCAGCTAACGCGATTTCGCTCGCACGACAGCGCCGTCTCCTATCTCTATCCTTGTCTATCGGTAACAGTAGGTTGCGACTGTGATGACACTGATCACAGATGTGTGAGTTTCGGTGCATAGTCGTACGCCGAGCCCATGTTTACTGATTGCGATGTTAGAGCGTAACATGCAATGTTTATTACCCAAAATAATTTATCTGAATAATTTGTTATGGTGAAAAGGGATACCTTTTCACCACCAAATCCGATAGGATATCGAGCCTAGAAACAAAAATATGCATAGACCAATAATTATATTATTATTAATATTTGAAAATATTAGGTTTGGTAAGGATAAAGAAAGATAAAAAATAATTCAAAAATAAATACAACTATTGGGATTTGAACCCACACCAAGCCTAATGAAAGGCAGTCTCTAAACCGACAGTCTGTTTGTACGGTTGATAAATGTTTCAAATAGCCGACCTTATTTATGTCAAGGTTTTTAGCTGCTCAGCTTCCCGAAAGTATAGCGTGATGATAATCATTGCTAAGGTTATATTAATAAGAAATAGATTGGAATACAACAATTTGGTCCTCTGGACATTTTAATTTCCAACCATTTTTGAATAAAACGACATCTAGTGGTGTCGAAAGTTACTACTATTTACTTTGCATGTGTGTGTAAAGAGTAAATTCATGCGGCTAAATCTTTATTCTGCTGTAATCTTTGTATGGTAGCAGTTAACAAGCATAGTGATTATCTAAAAAAATCAAGTTAATGCCCTAGGTGGCGCCTATAATAAAGTTGTCTATTAAAACTTTCTATGTTAGGTGTAAAAATTGAAAATGTTCGAAATTGTGGATGTGTCGCCATCTAGCAACAAAATGGCAGTGAGAGCATTCATCCATTCACCTTAAGTGGATGCCTAGACATACCTCGCCATACATTTTTCAGGAGTTGTAATCTCCGTAAATAAACGGTTTCTGCAGAATAAAATATATCGCATATCGCCCAAATTTTATAAAAAAAACAGTATTTCTAGGAGACTTAGACCCATTAAAAACGAAAAATCTTTAGATGTGTGACCTGAATCGCGCCATCTGATAGAAATTTATAGAACTACCGAGAAAGAGTTTGTTGTTGTTGTGTTACGAGTTTACGTTCGGTAAACATTTATAGTACAGTTCTCGTCAAATAATCCATTTGCAAAAATCGCGCAGGTGCAGTCACGTAGAAGCGCGCCCCGCCCCCATGTCTATTGCGCATGCGCAGTTGCAGTTTGTTCGTAATTTTGACTACTACGCAGCCACTTGTATAGCCAACTTCAGAGGTGCAAAGTTATTTGACGAGAACTGTAGATGGCGCTGTTCGAAAAATCGAACAAGCACCAAGGTTACCATAGAGTGACGGACGCGGCGATGCGACGTTGCCATTCAAGACGCAATTTGGCAACAACGCGTGTGCCAAATTGCTCCAGTCAGTCCATGCGTGATGTGATTGTGTGTCAAAATTGTATTTCTAGCAAGTTAGCGCCGGCGCGCGGGTTTGCCCGCGGATTTTACATTTTATGATTGTAAAAATGTTTTTTATTAGGGAATGAGAAATAATGCTAGAAAGTGAAAACAATTCTCTCTCAATCTGTGATCTACCTTTGGATCACACAGATACAATACTAATCTAATTATTGTATTACTTATCTACTTTAAATAAATAGTACCTAAAGATTTAAAAATCTTTCTACTGTATGTAAGTAGGTACTGATAAAACATTTTCTGACACGGTTAAGTACAAATTCATTGGTTTGGGTTGAATCAAATCAGAGAATAGAAGTTCATGTATACTAAGGGTATACCTAAATCAGGCGATCAGCGTAGGCAAACTTACCTATTTTTCTCCTAGCTACCTACGCAATGGTGAAACGTAGTACTACTTACATCTATTGATTGAATCATATTTAATTCATGTGAAACCAGCAAGATAAGTGAATACACAGACAAACCACTTTGATTTTTCATAACAATTGCACATTTTAGTATTATTAGCACATACAAAGTGCGTCAAGATAAATTTTATTGGTCTTGCCATTTAAGAATGAGCGTGACTACCGCAGGACCACGAACTCCAACCGCTTCCATATTTTGCAAATAATTAGTACTCAATTAATACTCGAACAACAAAATTGGTACCTTAGTATTGATTCGAGATGTACACTCGTGCACATAAATTTACTGTAGGAATAGTTATAACAACAGTTCAATATCTTTAATTTTATACAAATTTGGTGAGAAATTACATCGTTTTTAATAGAGAAATCTTGAAATGAAAATTTAACACCGTGACCACCGCCACCCCATCAATGTCATGGTATATCTCGTAAACTACTGGAGTACTAGTTTTGAATTTTGGGTACTAATTCGATCTTGCAGGGTACTAATTTTCTATGTAGGTTCGAGGAAAGCGACAAGCTCCTGAAACTTGGAATCGACATTGTCGTGGTCCTGCTGAACGCCCGCACGAAAGTTATCATCATTGATTCCTCGTTAAATACAAATGTTTTAATTCTGTTTTTTTTTACGAGATGAACCACATTTCAGGGTACTAATTATTTGTATACTTAGAATAGCTGTAGCATGCCCCCTTTTTCTGCGCTCATGGTGGTCCTGCTGAAGGAGCGTGACTACCGCAGGACCACCTTCAAAGTCAATTTTCTCGAAAACTACTAAGGTACTAATTTTGTTGTTCGAGTACCAATTGATTACTAATTATTTGCAAAATATAGAAGCGATTGGAGTTCGTGGTCTTGCGGTAGTCACGCTCATATTTAAGAAGTTTACCAAGAAAAGGGGGAATTAAAACGTAGGGCAGTATTTTAGTCAGTTTTTAAATATCAGAACATCCTACAACTTGTAAGTCAGAGCCACCACTGCTGTACATCATTCATTTATGTTTAAATGGTTTCGGGGTTTTTAACTGTCAGCGAAATGACGTTCTCAAAATGGTAGCTGTAGTTCCGATTTCGCTTGTCTGATCAGCTAAGTAAGTAGTAAGCACCATTCAGGTTTAGCATTGGCGACTGGGGCTACTGTAGCGGCATTCATGCCGCCACAAAAATCAACGTAGCAGAATCAACATCACAACAAATGAGACTCGCAGCGCCATCTATCTCGACAGCTGCGAACTAACTGCAAAATCCTAAATCGCGATATCAAAGTTTACCGTGCGATTAGAACATATGCAAAGCCCGAATATCAACTCTCGGGCAGTTGCCCACCGGACACAAACAACCGTCCGGTCGGAGGATCCTCTCTTTCCAGTGGAGGTATGTGGGACTTTACTCTCTGTTCCGCTACCTCCAAACTACTACTGAGAACCATTCAAACGAGTGCCATCCGTGAAAGAGTTTTTATTGAAAAGTGAAGTGTTTTTGTGTTTTATTGACGGTAAGTGTAATTTTTATGTACAATGGATGCTTTTCAAGATGATATAGAGTTATATTATACTCAATACTCAATATTTTATTGCATTCCATATGTATTACAAAGATGGCAAACAAAGGTAAAAGATCAATATGGACCCTGTTGGGCACAGCAAAAATTAGGAGAGAGGACGAGGGCTAATAGAAATTCAAGGATTTAAATATTATTAAGTACATTTTATGTAGAAGTGTTTAATTGAATGTATATTTATGTATGTATTATATATTACCCTTAAAACTTTAAAAAAGTGTAAAATTTAGAAGAGGAAATATAAAATCAAACGTTAGCAACACTCGTTGATTGTCATCACATAACATACCTACTCTAAATTTCAAATATTTCTCTCTAATAGGGACGTCAATTCTCTCGACGAAGCGAATTACGTCCGTCTGTCTGTCCGTTTGTCTGTCTGTCCGTCTGTCTGTCTGTCCATCTGTCTGTCCGTCTGTGTGTCCGTATCTCTGTCTGTCACCAGACTGTATTTCATGAACCGTGATAGCCACACAGTTGACATTTTCACAGATGATGTATTTTTTTGTATTTGTATCGCATGATTGTAATAAGTCGCGTAAGATTGTATATTTACAAATACAATAAAAAAAAACTTTATTTATGGAACCAACTATACCGCAAGACATAGCCTACATAAACTCACTTAAAAATACAAATAGTGTTGGTTGTGACGGAATTTCCACTAAAGTTATAAAAGAAGCGGCTCAATACATAGGTCCACATCTTAGTCACATCATTAACATGAGTATATATAATGGAATTTTTCCCGAAGCACTAAAAACTTCCATAATTATACCATTGCACAAAAACAGGATAGGCAATCTATGGCAAACTACAGACCTATTGCCTTGATACCTGTCTTCTCAAAAATATTCGAGAAAGTTATCTATAAATCCCTATATACATACCTTGAGAAGTCAAATATGTTACTCAAGGAACAAAAGGGATTTCGTAAACAAAATACAATTAATATGGCCATACACGATCTTCTTCTTCCTATTGTATCAAATGTGGACAAAAGAAATCCTGTCTGTGCTATCTATATGGATCTGACCAAAGCTTTCGATTATGTAGATTACGCAATTATGTTAAGCAAACTTGAGAAATATGGTATCAGGGGGAATATACTTAAATTGTTAGAATCCTATTTGACAAACAGAAAACAATATGTGGAAATAACACAAATTTGCACAAATGATGGTTGCGAGAAAAAATATCGATCCAAATGCAGGACAGTAAAATACGGCGTACCTCAGGGCAGCGTAGTAGGACCTCCCCTCTTCTTGTTGTACATTAATGACCTTCCCGGACACATAAAACATCCTATGGTCCTATTTGCTGACGACAGCACAGTAGTAATTAAATGCGACGATCGCATGACTTATGAAAATGAAATAAATATGACTTTAAATACAATAAATTATAACATGGTTTGACAAAAATAATCTTATTATAAATTTAGAAAAAACAAAAATTATGCATTTTCACCAGCGAGTACCGAATAAGATCCCTGGCATTAATTATTTAGGGACTCAAATAGACTCAACTAATGTCACCAAATTCCTTGGAATCTTAATAGATAAAAACTTGACCTGGAGATCCCACACAGACGAAATTTGTAAAAAAATTAGTAAATTCGCATAATTGTTCTTTACAAACTGTCAAAGACTGTCAGCCTAGAATCGGTACTAATGGCATATCACGGCTATGTTGCATCAATACTTAGGTATGGCATAATGTATTGGGGTAACTCAGTCTACAAAGAATATGTATTCAGAGCTCAAAAAAAATGTATCCGATCTATGTGTGGCATAAATTGCACCGACAGTTGCCAACCGTTCTTTAAAAGCCTAAACATTCTAACCTTACCATCATTGTACATCTACGAAACTAACATTTGTCAAAATGCACATCTCGCAATACAAAATAGCTTCCAAAAGCTACTATAGAAAGTTACGGGACAAAAATAAGTTGGGGCTCGAAGTAACACATGGCAGAACAGCCCTAATGAATAAAAGTACTTTCTGTATGGCTAAAAAAATATTTAACAAGCTGCCTGAGACATTAAAATCACTTTGAAAAATTTAATCGATAAATGTTATTACTCAATAAAGGACTATTTGGATGACAGTTCTATAATTTGCTTCTTCAGATAATAAGCATTAGGTCAATCATATAACATTTAGAAATAAGACATTCTTGCCTTTATTATGTTTTTATTTAATTGACATTATTGACATTCTCGATATATTTTATTAATGTTGTACTTGCCTATTAATTGTTTACATTCTTTATATTATTTTTTTATTTTTTCTGTTTGTACTGTCTTAGATTTTATTGTTGACATTCTAAACATTTTTAGTTGATTTATTGCTTATTTGAAAATTCTTGACATAATTAATTGACATCATACTATTTCTTATTTTTTGACATTTCTTATTTTTCTTTAATTTTTATTGTTGACATTTTGGAAATATTTGATTATTTAATTTGGTACTTATTTTGACATTCTAGTTTTTTTTTTTGTTTAATTTTGAAATTTTATCAACTGTGCTATAATTATCGCTCTTTTTATAATATTTCTATTTGTAAATGTAAATTGTATACTGAAATTTGTACGCCCAATGGCAAAGCATAGAGCACTTAAAAAAAAAAATGTAACATCTCACACCTGTGTAATAACCTATGTTTACAAATAAATAATCTGAATCTGAATCTAATTTCATCTGGAAAAGACAAGTATTGTAAACTATTGAATTTAGGTGTGATTCATTGTATTCGAAATTATCTCTTCTCAACACATCATCTCTGCCTAGGCCTTTCCCAACTATACCTACTGGGGTTGGCTTCCAGTCAAACCGGATTCAGCTGAATACCAGTATTTTACGTGGAGCGGCTGCCTACCAGACCTCCACAACCCGTTATCTGTTCTCAACACATAGATATAGTCAAAATCATAAACAAGCTTTATTACAATCTTACGATGTTTGGACTTATCTGGTGACACATACGAGTACATAGGTACCACGATATTCTAAGCTGATAACAAGAACAATTGAATAAATTATCTTTTATTTATTTATTACACGTCATAATTTATTTACACGTTAGGTACTAGTTAGGTTCAGTCACATTACAACAACCTATATAGGTACAATATAAGGTATATTATTAGGTTTATTACCCAAAATAATATAACTGAATAATTTGTTATGGTGAAAAGGTATCGGATATCGAGCCTAGAAACAAAGTTATGCATAGACCAATAATTATATGAATAAGAAGTAGATTGGAACATAACAATTTAACCTCTAGTAATATATAGTATCATCTTATAAATAATTTGGTCCTCTGGACATTTTAATTTCCAACCATGTTTGAATAAAACGACATCTAGTGGTGTCGAAAGTTACTACAAATTACTTTGCATGTGTGTGTAAAGAGTAAATTCATGCGTCTAAATCCTTATTCTGTTCTAATCTTTGTATGATAGCAGTTAACAAGTACAGTGATTATCCAAAAAAATCAAGTTAATTCCCTAGGTTTCGCGTATAAATAAAGTTGTCTATAAAAAATTTCTATGTTAGGTGTAAAAATTGAAAATGTTCGAAACTGTGGATGTGTCGCCATCTAGCGGCAAAATGGCAGTGAGAGCAATCATCCATCCACCTTAAACGGGCTGGTCAGCTAGCTGCTATTTAAAAAAAGATTACGAAAAATGTCAAAGTTGCATTGGTCCAAAAATGAAATCTAAATAGTAGTTTATCTACACTCACAACGTAATGTTCCAAATATGAGTTCAAAAACGAATGCATAAACACGTACTTTTTTTTCGTGGATAGGTAAAATTTAAAAAAAAAAACCATTACAGTTCAACATTTTCATTCGATTTTTAAACAACTGCATCATAAAATAACTTTTTAATTTTTATAGCACACTTTTTCTTTTTAATTTTTGGCGCGGGCTCATTGACTTAAGTCAATGAGCCAGCTTTTATCTTTGTCTATGTATGAGCGCGCTGCGCAGTCATTCGAATACGCAATGAGAATATCCGCCATATTGGACTAAACTATTTTTCCACTTATTTTATTTCAACTGTATGAGTGAAGATAAAATAGTGTATGCAACGGCATATAATTAGGTATTAAAACACTCGTGTGATGCTATTATCACACTCGGCTACGCCTCGAGTGATAAACCCACACTCGTGTTTTAATAACCCTTTTTATATGGTCGTTGCATAAACTACTATTATCTACACTCAGTGGGTTGTGGAGGTTTGGTAGGCAGCCGCTCCACGTAAAATACTGGTATTCAGCTGAATCCGGTTTGACTGGGAGCCGACCCCAATATAGTTCTTGGGAAAAGGCTAGGCAGATGATGATCTACACTCACAACGTAATGTTCCAAATATGAGTTCAAA
Organism: Melanchra persicariae; assembly: GCA_947386135.1. Classification (NCBI taxonomy): domain Eukaryota; kingdom Metazoa; phylum Arthropoda; class Insecta; order Lepidoptera; family Noctuidae; genus Melanchra; species Melanchra persicariae. The sequence goes on from OX376646.1 coordinate 769,504, forward strand.
AACGAATGCAAAAGCACGTACTTCTTTTTCGTGGATAGGTAAAATTAAATAAGTAAAGTTTTTTTTTTTTAATTTTACCTATCCACGAAAAAAAAGTACGTGTTTATGCATTCGTTTTTGAACTCATATTTGGAACATTACGTTGTGAGTGTAGATAAAATATTATAATCTATCCAATGCTATCTCGCCCTCAGTTTTAAAGACCCCATCCCCCGAGGACTGGTGTAACTGGTGGTGGGAAGGTATGTCAGCTTTACCAGCAGCAGTTTACACTATACATACCTTGCTGCTCATGTCGCCGGAGGTGTTGGAGGAGTTGCGTGAGTGCGTGTGCTGCTGCTGCTGCATGCACGTCGCGCACGACGCGGGCACGCTCGCAGCCAGCGCGCCGCTGCCGCCCACAGCCGCTAGCATTGTCAGACCTGGAATCAATCAATTATTCATTCAAAACGTGTCTTGTATTTTTAAACCAACTACAAAATAGTAGTTTAAGAAACTAACATAATAATGGTTATTAAATTATGAGTGTGAGTTTATAAGCCGGGCGACAGACCAGGTTTATAATAGTTTTTAATTTTATTAATTGCCTGTTGTTAGTCTACACTAATATTATAAAGAGGAACGATTTGTTTGTTTGTTTGTTTGAAATGAATAGGCTCCGAAACTACTAGACCGATTTGAAAAATTATTTCACCAGTAGAATCCTACATTATCGGTGATGGACATAGGCTATAGAATATTTTCAAAAAAGTTAGGGATCCGTATGAAAATTTCGATAATGTAACCCCAGGTGTGAGAAAAAATCCTTATATCGCGTACGCTGCGGAATCTATTGACAATAGAGCAAAGTGATTTACTACAGTTTTATGGAGGTCATCATTATCTACAAAAAAGTCCGCGGTACCATATGTCTAACTATTATGGATAAGTCACCATGACCGCTTTTTGTTCATATTATTCAAGCAAATCCCATGGTGAAATTAAAAATGGTGATTTAAGTATCATGATATTAATCCTTATCCATTTAAATGGTTTGATAATTAAGGTTGATTATGTCCGTGTAAATTATACTTTAAATTATTCAAATCGGACCTTTCGTTCAAAAGTTACGACGGTAATAAACATGCTAGGAGTAAGAAAAATGTCGCGGCTTGAGCGAACTGGGGATAATCGTATCAATGCCAAGCATTGCCGGCATTGGTCCGATGAAGTTGAAACACCACGGAATTTGAATGTTTTCGACAAAACAATTAGAATAACAAATGTTAGGATTTTTCTAAAATAAACTACATATAATAAGGAGTGAAGCAGGGGTGATTAAGATTTTAGGAGAGGACATAATTGCTCGCTTCAGTTTACGTCGGAATGTTATGAACGAACTAAAAGCGGGATAATTGAAACAGATGTACCTAACAATTTTTGCATAATCAAACCCTGACGGGTTGAACAGGGTGATTAGTTGAAGTTTGTGGAGTACCTACTAAATCCGCGCGGACGAAGTCGCGGGCGAAGTGCTAGTCTGTCAATAAGGTGTAAGTTTTGATTTCATATTTGAACTTTACGATATCAGAGTAAATTAAGGATCTTTATATTCGTGTTTTTTTTCGAGGTATTTTTTCATAACACGCCGGTTTCAAGATTCGTGATTAATGGCAATAGTTTCGACCTCTATACCTTTGGACTTGAATATATCTAGGAGTATAAAACTCTGGGTGTAGCTTACTTCGTGCAATTATTTATTACTAGCTTTGACCGCGACTTTGCACGTTTTATCCCGTTCCCGGGAAATCCTTTCTAAGTGCTCTCCTACGCATGTAGGGAAGCTACATGCCAAAATTCAGCTTTCTATGACCAGTAGTTTCAGCGGAGCGTTGTCTGTCAGTCACACAGTCAGTCCAGTAACGGAAGAATTTTTCATATTAAGATTTTTATTTATTATTATTTTATTTCTAGCTTAAACATATACATAGAATTGTGAATCAAAGAACTCTTTATCTCTCTGGTGATGAGTTTTTGTTTGATATGAAGGAAGCCACTTACCAGGGTGGTCAGGCGCGGAGGTGCCTAAGGGAGAGTCCTCGCCGTCAGGAGTTGGCAGCTCTGACGAGGGCATCAACGACAAGGGCTGCGACACGCTGCCCTCTGGAAACACATACAAACGGCTGTTAGCATTAAAATAGGCTTATCCGTTCAGTTACTTATTGGCAAGCCTTGAATAATGTGGTATAAATCATACAGACACATCTTTCTGACAAATATCTGAGTAACTTAAACCACAATCGCAGGTTAATATCACTAGATAGTGGTGACATTGCAAAGGTATCAGCAATTTGGTTTGTGGTGTAACTATTAACTGACCACATCCACCACATTGACCTGTTTAAAAAATATTGAAGACAGGTTCCTCGTTGTTTTCAGGTGGTGTAATGATATGTCCACATACCGTAGTTCTTCTTCTTGGTGAGCGAGCCGAAGCCCGAGGAGGCGGTGGAGGAGGCGCAGTCGTCGTCGGGCGGCGCGGCGCCGGGCGCACTCTCCGAGCCGCTGTCGCCGCCCGCCATGCCGTCCGGCGCCTCCTGCTTGCGCTCCGGCCTGCGAGCATGCGCCGCACGATATAGCATTCACAACATGGTGCAGTTCCAAGGAACGACTGCCGCGGGACAACAACGGTACAGTAACATACTGCGTTCACAATTTTAGGTCATGTAAGCAACAATGACTTTTTTAGTTTAATCATTTAAATGGTTTTTGAAAAGTACTAGTCATTCAGAAATCAACTTTATTTGAAATTTTAATTAAATTGTACCCGGGATTTGAATAGGAAATAGTAGTTTATCGATACTTTCACATAACAAAAATTATAAAAATATATTCGTAAATGTGAGTTTATAGAGCCGCGGGCGAGGTTTATAATGGTATCACACAAATTTTCTAGTAGGTACCTAATTTTGTGCAGTTTCATACACTACTTTATCAAATCTCATCAAAAACATAATTTAAAATGTCGTAAAACAATCAACAAATCTATTGTGTATATTAAAATATTGATAATGCCACAATGCGGAAAATATATTTTTATTGAATTACGTTTTCGTTTTATTTATTTATTCTCGTACAGTGTTGTTTTTAACTCAATTAAAACCTATGATAAGAAAACTCTGTGGTTTACCTACTAAAAAAAGGGATTAAATATAATGACCACCATAAAATGCTTTGATACCCTTAGTTCTTTTACCAAAAATATATATTTGACACCAGACGCGGCAGCGGCCGGCGAGCGCTACTTCTCGAATATTTTTTTGGAAAAAGTTATTTATTTCACACTTTTTAACTCCAAACACCAAACAATAGCTGCCAATAAAAATGAAAGAAAGCTTATAAATTAAAATAAAGCTTTATATTTACTTAAAAGTTTTGGATTAACAATGATTTGTTTGACATTAGTTTGCTTAAACAGGATAGCAAGATGTAAAAACTTTGATTTTAATTTTAAATTAAAATGCGTGTTTAATTTTGGTGATCATTTACTATTTTTGTCTCCTGAATGTTACTATATCTGGTGGTAAGTTAAACATAAGCCCTAAAAAAAGTGTTATGTAATAACTTTTTAAAATTGTATTGGAGTGGTCTGTAGATAGTCTGTCATTAAGGATAAGGCCTTGTAATTTTTTTATTTGGAACTTCACAATATGAGAGTAGATACAGGCACTTTATACTTGGTACTTCAGGCAGGAGACATCGGGCACTTACACTTTGAAGAGCGGGTCCCCGGAGATCATGTTCATCTTGATGCACACGCGCAGCACGGAGTTGTCCTGCCGGCGGCGCGGGTCGTAGCCCTCCAGCAGGCAGCGCCGCGTCGTCTCGCCCGCGCCCGCCAGCTCTGCCAGGTTCACGTCGCAGAAGCCCAGCTTCTGGTATGACCTGCCGCCTGCACACACATACTTTACGTTGCGCTGTTATCAGATGGCAAACAAGTCGATGAACTATCTCATGTTATGCGGTCTCTGCCTTTGCCAGAGGCGACGCAATTATATTATTGTATAAAACACTTTTTACAAGGATCAGAAATTCAGAAAGAAAACAGTTTGTTAGTAAAGTTTTTTCGACTGAAAAAGAGTACCTATCGTTGGTATCTGTACTCATGAAAATCATTGTATCACACTCACAAGCACCAGTTGGTGTTTATGTTTAAGAATGTACCGTATTGTAATGTAACTACTGCAAAATTATAGGTTTACATGAAACTCGTATGACAACATCTTCGCTTATCTCCCTCTATAATTTTTCAGAACGCACCGGACCTTGTTATGCAAGCAATAAACAAGTAATTTATGTCACAGTTAAAGCATCTCAAATATAAGGACGTTTCAGAATCTCTCGCTGAGGATGTTCAATATTCCAACGGAAAAGTTTACACGAAAGCATTTGAGCGGGTCAAAGGGAGCTGGAAGTCGTTGGAATGATTTACGCAAATGTTTGTTCATACTTTTGTCAGCGTTTCGGTGTGTCGTGGGCGGCGGCCAGTTGGTATTATTATTAATTCGGGGCTGCGGGCACAGATAGCTGCGGTGGTGCTCATTAAAATTAACAAAGGCTCTCTTTGTTTAATGTGTGTCTCATTATTAATAATTAAAAGCCGCGGTCAATGTGTGGTCAGCAAAAAATATTTTTAACCTTAGGGATTGGGGATAAATAAACGGTATGTACTTTAAACAAAAAAGGTAAACCAATGATAACTACTACTATTATTATTCTGGTCATCCCAATCAATGATGGATAACACGAACACTTTATTAAACATTATTTTCACTCTGAGCATCCCTCTGAATCACAGTTCAAAATACTGATCAACCGCATCTGCTAAGCTTTCTCTAATTAAACAATATGGAGAAGCGATTTATCTTTTTATGGTCCCGTACGTCCGAATGAAAAACGGAATTCTTTAGGATCACTCGTTGTACATGTACATACGAGTACGATCACCATCATTAGGAAAAGAATAGCTAGAATTAAGAGAACGTCTATGCCCAATAGTGGGATATCATTGAGGAATAAAATAAAAGAGTTTGATGATACCTTTGCACTCCTTGCGCACGGAGACCCTCATAAGCGCCGGCTCCAGCACGCCGGTGCTGGCGTTGGCGCACATCTTGCACACGAACGAGAACTGCGCGTTCCACCGCACCGCGTGGTTCCGCACTTCCTCTCTGTGGACAATGGAAAACATACTGTCAGTAATTTAATAGAAGTGACGACAGAATATGAGATATTGGTTATTTTATCACCACTGCTCTCAAAACGCCTGATGTAAATAATGGTGAGGAAACTGGCCGGAACGAGGAACTAAGAAATTGAAGCCGTGTAACGTCCATCGCATCCACCATCACGCACTGAGCCCGCGTGCTGAACTTTTGGCCTTACAGAGAGGTGCCCCAGCAGTGGGGACTCTTTGGGCTGATTATAAACTTTAACTGCTACAATTTGACGGAAACGTAAACATAACGATTTAATTCATCTGAAGCTTTCAGTCTCTTATCAGACCGTTCAAATTTTCCAAAGCGCTACTACACTAAAACACGGTTCGATACCGAATATTCACGACAGCGGCACCTAATTTCTACAACTATATCCTACATTGCCCCACACTCGCACAGCCGGCACAGCCCGACCGACGGCATCATCAACTCGATGCGGAAGTCACGGCTGCGTGTGCCATTCAGTTGCACTTCGTTAAAACCGCCGCGCCGCCGCACCGGTGTCGCACATAGTGATGGGCGACTCGGAAAGTTTCCATCATTCCACCCGGAATATTCCTGGGAATATTCCCAAAACGGGTATTTACCCGGGAAAGTTCCCAAATCGTGGGTAAATTAATTTCTATGACGATTGAATTAGTAAGTACTGAATAAAAACAAAAACACCAACTCCAAAATCATTTAATCAACTACAGGATGGTTCAAATATGAAAAGTATAGTTTAAATATCAGGTTATGGGTGACAAAAATCACTTCAAGTCTAATGTCAGGTAAAATGTTATTGAGATTCATTTAATCACTGTCTAAATCACTGTCATCGGAGAATGTTTTTTTTATATCGCAAAACACTATTTCTCTTGTATTTCTTCCAGAAGTTGATGGTTGAGGTTCAATATTGTTTATGGTCAATGGGCTAAGCATAAAAGGACTTGAAGTGGGTTCCTCATCTTCTTCTTCGTCTTTTTGATTGTGTAACAAATTCCAGTTGTGTGAGCTTGTGTCAGTCGCTCTCAAGCTTACGCACACTAAGACAATGTGCACGTACATTTACCTACACAACTATGGCTCGCCCGCACTCGTGAGATAAAACAACTATAACCGTTAAGCGCATCAGTTATTTATTAATTCTTAGTTTAATTATTGTGGAATGGTTATAATATATTAATAAATAACAACGTATCTTGAATAAAACAGTGTAACACATTTATAGTTGTTATTTTTGTACAAGGAAATCGAAATGTCAAAAGTAATAATTGCGATATTGTATTGAACAAAGAGAAACTTGAATTCGTCGAAAACGCGGTTTTCCTGGGGATCACGCTAGACTCAAGGCTACAATGGGGTCCTCATTTAACATCTCTTGCGGGACGGCTAAGTTCAGCAGCATATGCTGTCAGAAAAATCCGTCAATTTACTGATATAGACACCGCGAGGCTGGTCTATTTTAGTTACTTTCATAGTATCATGTCTTACGGTATCTTATTATGGGGACGAGCTGCAGACATCGAATCTATATTTATTCTGCAGAAAAGAGCCATCAGAGCCATATATAATCTGGGTCGGCGCGATTCCCTAAGGGAACTGTTTAAAGATATTAACATCATGACGGTACCTTGTCAATACATATACGAAAATATAATGTATTTTCGGAAAAATCTCCATCTTTTTAGTAAGATTAGTGACAGGCATAATTTTAATACTAGAAATAAGAACAAATTAGATCAACCCCGATTCAGATTGACTAAAGTACACACTTCTTTTATGGGGTACTGTGTTAAATTATATAATAAAATACCATTTGATATTCGCGGACTGAATGAGAGAAAATTTAAAACATGCAATAAACGCACACTATGTAGACAGACATATTATAAACTGGAAGATTATATCCTTGATAAAAATGCTTGGCTAAATGCCGGTCCTGCTCCACAGCCTCAGCCGCTTGGTTCCACTAGTAAGGATTTTATTTATATATGGAGGAGATGCTCACCCTTTTTATTTTATTTTTTTACGTTTAATTATAATAATATTCCACAGTTCTATAATGTTTGGAATACACTTTTATTTTTCTGTTCTTACCAATTGATATTTATAGTTTTATATAAAGTAGAAGTAGTAGTTTTGGAATCCTGTAAATGTGAGGACCATGGAGCCTTTTATGTTAATAGATGGTTCCCTTGTTTGACATGAATGAGCAGGGGCAGTTGAGGGTTTGTCATGCTCACTCGAATGTCTCGTTGATGGTGGCGCGTTTATAGGATCATTCAGTTCCCTTCAAAATGGTTGAGCTGAATGATGCTGATGCACGCGTCATGTTCGGGAACGGGCGCCATCAGTGGAGACTGGTCATCTCTTAGCTGTCGCTGGCTTATTTCAATAGTTTATTTGATACTTAGAATTTCTTTTTTTTTCTCTTTCTTTACATTGTCAAGTTACCATAACACAAGCTCTGCTTAGCTTGGGATCAGATGGCCGTGTGTGAGTTGTCCCAAGATATTATTATTATTATTATTATTATTGTTCTCACATGTAGAAGCAACAAAGATAATGTAACCAGGATTATTGTAAATCATAAAATGGTTTAAAATAGTGTCCATGGAGTTTCTTGCACGTTCTTCCCCATAGAGATCTACGCTTTGGAACGTGCAAATAGCTTCATGTTTTTGACTGACTGACTCTAACAATTCAAAAGTACCTGTAAATGGTTTATTTGAAATGAATGCTTTGACTTTGACAAAACCTTAAGTTTCATAAATCGATTTATGCGGAATATGTATAAATTGATCATAAAAATATAAATACCCGAATAAATACCCATTGGGTGGATTCAATGGGAATATTCCCGGGAATATTCCCATTTTAGGAATTTACCCGGGTAGAATCCCATCACTAGTCGCACATAAAATAGAGCGGAGCGGTCGGACGACCTACGGCGCAGCGGACTATCTGCCCCTGTTTGTCGCAAGCGTTTCAAAGTTCATATTAGTTTGGTCAGACCCCGGTTTCTCACAAATCGACAATTGGTGTAGTTTTTTGCAAAAAAAACTGCGATCTCTGGCTGAAAAATTTTGGTTAATAGGTATTTTTAGAGTTCTTTCTGTGCGTATTTACACGTGTCGGCTTCCATAAATGCCCATTTAACAGCGTAATAACTTTTACTAGAGCGAGATACCGACACGTGCTGCACTCACCACGGTTGAGTAACACCAGCGTCTCAGATTAAGAAATCTTTTGCTGCAACACATTATTATGCAACACTGCGCGAGGAAGATATAAAACTTCAAAATATCAAGAAAGTTATTCTTGTAATCCATCTTCCTGCTGATCAACAAGTTAACGACCGAGTTGAAGCTTATCGCACGACAAAACTGCTGTCAATTGAGGAAGTGAAATTATCTTCAGTCTAACTAAGCGATGGGCAGAGCGATAACCAGTACCGAAGTACTGAAATTTACTAAACATTGCTAGTAAACACTTAGCAATCTAAGTGGCAGGATAGAGATAATGGATGAAGTAAAGCTCTTAACGCAACGCTATCAAATCGTAATAGTTGCGAAGCAGACCGCTTGAACAGCAGCCGGCGAGCATTAGTGCAGTCAACTGAGAGATGCACTTACAGCGAACAGCGCGGTGTGAAACTAACGGCCGTGCTCCGTCGTGACCTGCTGGTAATGACCACTGCGACACTTGGCCACATAGCATGTGGAACAACTATTAAGGCTAATTGAATTGTACCTAACCTACCTACTTAAACAAAAATACAGTTCAAAAACCACATTGAAGTAATTGTTTACCTGTCGGTTATCACTAACATCGTGTATTAGCCATACGTGTTGGTTATTATGAGTCCATAGTGAATAATTGTGTGGATAATAACCTCGAACACGCACGCTTCTGAAGTTCAGCCTAAATAAATATCGATCGAATGGTAGTAAAGTATAATGTAACAGATACATCGGCCTGTAAACGAATTCTGACAGTAAGTGGCTCGCTCGGACGTATAAAATAAACGAAGCTGTGTACAACTTATCGTTCACATGTCTCGGCATAAGTATCAGACCTTGCGATAAACCTACGAGTCGAACAGTCTGTGGTTTACGAGAAATGTGCCAAGTGACGTGGCTCGAATGAGAAACAAACCAATAAACAAACAGTGGCCACTTGGGATTGCTGGAACCGCTGTGCGTTAACTTAGTTTATTTGTGCCACTTGCATTATAGCTACTTTGTAAAACAAATTACATCAGTTCTGCTGAAGCAATCAAATCTGATGGCCTTAAAAAGGCCGAACCAAAATAATTGTCACATCTTAACAAACTAACACATTTGAAAACCGCTGGAATCTCAAGTACTTACACATGAAGGCCAATCAACTAACGGTATGTATTCCAAATAATAATAGTACAATCATAAATACAAAACTTGAAGTGACCTGACCTACGTATGGCAGTGTCCCACATAGTGGTGGAGGCGTCCCAATTCCGGCGGTCACCGCTGTACCCAAATGGTAATGAGAATGCTCGCGTGCCGGACGGGGCCGCTTCCGCCCGCTAATAGCCCAAGTGATAATACCGCCCGTACTTAAGATAATGGGAATTTTATTTAGTTAACATTTCAGAATCATCGGGAGCTTTGCTCTTCAGGTGCACGGCGATTTTATCGCGTTAAGACAAAGTAGTCTTGTGAAGGGATGTCACAAACTCATATGTTAAATGTCTACAAAAGATTTCCAGTTAAGGATAACAATTCTTATTATCTGTGAATACATTTTTACGGCAGAGTTATCTTCAGTTTTGACATTAGGTCTTATCTCGAGAAACTGGTATGTCTGCACCGTTGTTTACGAATATCCTCGGTAACACAGCGGTGCACGGTGGCGCTTGGCCTCACCTAAACAACGTTGCGGCTAGTTAGCGCATGTTTACGAGGCAGTTCCCCGAACCGAAGCCCCGCTCCGAGGGCGCTCCTTTCACTCTTATCGAGATTAATACCGTTTCCGCTAAGTGGACAATGAATGTCTATCTCGATCGATGCGATGCGAGGAAAGACAGCAACGTTACAACGTTACCAACGGAAAAGTAATTAATGTAGTTACACCATTATTTGTACTTTACTTAGATCCATTAACGTTCTCGAAACTTGCCTCAAGGTTGAGGATTTTTGAGAAGGCACGTAAACGATTCAGTGATCTCAGTTTAGATACATACGGAACCACTTTTGAAAAATAAAGATCATAATCCTTATTACGTTTTGTATTGGATAGAAGGACCACTTGAAGATTAGAGGTAAACAAGTGCAGTTAACGTGAGTTATCTAAGTAGGTGAGGTACTTGGGTCATGGCTACCTCACGTGGCCCTTGAAGTTGTCTAGTCAATAGCAAGGCCATACAACATGATCATCTACATAATTATCTGTTTATGTTACATTGTAGTGTCCATGAAGTTTGAACGTTCCACTCCATAGAGATTTACGTTTTGAATGTGCGAAATACGTCAAATATCCCTATCAAAACGTACCGCGCGTCCTATTCTCAAAACGTCCTGTGTGTTTTGATCATACGACGTTTTGATACGGACACCAAAATAACTTTAACTGTTTGGCTAACCAACCGACTTCAAAAGTGACTGCAAGTAGTATAATAAGTTGAAAATGCTTTGACTTTTTGAGTTTGAAAAGTAATCAGAATCGTTCCCCTCGCATGTTTTTTGTTTTTCAAAGTTACGAAGTAGAGTTTTTTGACCATGCCATAATGATCTTGGTGCAAGCAGCCCGATACATATCTTTATGGTCGGGCGCGCTGGCCCTAGCGAAGTTATACAAATGCCAAGCGTCACGGCCGGTGGCTCGGACACCGCACCTCAACACTAATTAATCACTACTCATTATAGCCTTCTTTAGTTATCCACGCGCCGCTTACTGTGCCGTACTTCATGTATACAGTGTGAGTTTTTCAAGTGGGCGTGTATGGCCAATCCCGAAACTATAAGGAATAGCGAAAAATACTAAAAGGAGTCTCGGGCCCGATGCTGATGAAAATTAAAACTGTAGCATTGGAATTTTGTAAATTCAATATTCCTAACTAGAGGACTTAATGCGAGTTTTTTAACCTACTCGATCGTGTTAACGTAAACGTTCGTTTATGTCAAATTGTATAAAAAAGGGATTTGGTTATTGTCACCAGATGGCGCTTATTATAGTTTCAATACAAATTGACGTTCACGTTAACGCGATCGAGAAAAAAACATTAAAAAACTCGCACTAAGGCTGGACTCATACATTCTGAATCCCTCTCTGAATTCAGAGTCGGAATTCATATGATTAATTAAGAAAGCCCGGAAATGCATACAATTTCACTATCGATCTGAAAAAATCATAATCTGAAAAAATTAGAATGTGTGTGGCGCATAATGAAAATATATGCATGACGGCGCGCAGCTAAATTAAAAGTAAATCCAAGATTTAAGATGAGAGACTGATTGTGTTATTTGGTTGAATAGTAATAATTGTTAAATTCAAAATTAAAATGGTGTATTATTTCAATTGGTCGAATATAAATGGCGATTTATAAAATATGAGCGGGTAACCCCGAATAGGGTAGCAAGTTTGCGTCTACACCGTGACAGCTGGCATTCTTTTGACAGACAGCGTACGAAGTGCACGCGTGCTAACCTATTGGCTCGTAATCTAGTTTCATCTTGTGTTTGCCCGTATATTTTGTTTACAAATGTAATCGAATGAAACGAGGGACTGTTATGAATCACAAACGTGCTATTATTTCAACGTTTCTTCTACAACACGCCCATGATGGATGACTATCACAAAGATCGCTCCGCTGCCCATTCTGATATTCCGTCATCAGGCGTGGGATGTAACCCACATGGCCCACAAGGAAATTCGTGACAATACTAGTGAAATACGAGGCGTTACGTTTTGAAATGCAAAACACATAGTGACAGTGATAGTGAAAATTGCGGTTCTTTTTGAAACGCGTACGCAAATCCAGAAGTTAAAAACTCAATGTGTGCCGTGAAGTGCCCTGAAATTTGATTCGTTAAACCCAAGTTTGACGCCCGATCATAGTGCGGTATCACGGTGGTATGTTGCGTCGAGGATGCAGTATTGTGCAGTGCAGCTTATTTTTGACCATTAGTAAGGCGCTGAAAAGCTTCGTGCCTTCATGCCTGTCGTAGATAACCTATCTGGGTTCAACGTAGGAAAAATTCAAGGAAAATTACGAGGTCAAGATTTCTTTTTTTCGAGTTTTATGCGACTACCCTCATCAACCTGAACAATGGAAAACCAGTCTAAAACGGAGGCAAGCAACTTCACAGCAACTGGCCAGGTCAAGGAGAAGTGTGTGGGGATATTCACGACAATCTGGTGAGCCATTTTCGTTTAGTTATTGCTGTGGAGGTGAGGTGCTAGTTAGTTGAAATTTTTCTGTTTGTTTACGGGTGAACATTTTTATGCTGTGGAGACTGACTCACAGAGGGTTACGGTCTCATGATTGACGACTATCGATATTTGACAGCTGACTTGTCGTTTTATTGCTCTACGCTAAAGTGAGGTTGTTATTGTCGTGTTGGCTATCGCTTTAGTGTAGTAGTAGTTTAAGCGCTATAGCTTTGACGTTGACTGGTTAAGCGATGCTCTATATAATGCTCATGAAGCGATATTATTTTGCTATCGCTATTTGAGTAATAGACTTGATTGTTTTGTGTTATTGTTGTTGGGAATATAGTGGCGTAAATACCTCCATGGGACAATAAAGCGCTATAGTCTCAATACCGTACCCACCTAACGCTTTTTCTGAAAACTGTGTTATTCGCAAAAGCCATGTTTTGATTTATCATTACCTTCCATTGCCCGGGCTTTGCCCACTGCTGGGCGTGGGCCTCTTTTCTTGTGCCAATGTTTTGTTTAGTTTTCGATTTATTGACTTTATTTATTGACTTCTACTACTACCTGAAAGCTCTATTTTCAGCCACAGTTTTGATAGAACTTGTACTCTCGTAGTGTTTCTCAGTTTTCAGATATCGTATTACGGTGGATGAAGTTAGCAAGAGGCTAGCGGTTCGCATGCTGCTATAACTGCTGAGCAGCTGCAACTTCTGAGCAGTTCTGAGCGTGACAAACCAAAGGTCAACAAACAGTTTGCAGACTGCAGTAGCCGAGCATCTTGTCAACATCTGTGGGGTGTAAAAACGTTCAAAGCTGTCTGAAACTGGGTGAGTCGCTCCCATTTTATTTGTATTGTGAGTTTAAAAGTTTCCAAATTCTTCATATTTATTCAGTGGTTGGTTTGATAGTGCAAGGTTATTTTGACATACTTAATACAAAGCGAGTACTTAGTTTTCCCATTGGCGGTAATAGTTTCAACATTTTGTTCAGTGCGAAACTTTAGAATGAGATAGTGCATGGCAAGGTTGCCATAAGGTCATGTTCCGACTTAGACGTTTTTGGTGAAAAATTGGACCCAGGCTTATGTACTAACGTGTCGGCGACAGTTTTCCTTACATACGTTTACATTTACGTACGTTTTCCAACAGTTAGTTATTTCGATAGTAAGTAAACCATCATGAACAGCAACTTGATTTTAATGACAATGATTAAAGGTTTACAGGCATAGAGAAATCATGCTATTAAAATTTCTAAATAGATTTTTCCATTCTCACTACTGGTTTGCCTACCCGGTATGTGAGTTAATACGGGTGAGATTAAAATAAGATTCATTAATTCAAATTGAACAGTGCAGTTATGACCGTGATGTTCGTAGATTAACGTAGAGTAATTCGTGAACGTAGCTCCTTCACATGAACGTTTAACGCAAACATTGTATCTTTTCGGAAGCTCCAATGTGCATAGCTTATCGGTCGGCATGTTTTAAAATCTCTTTATGGAGAAGAAGACACCCGAGGCAAAGTACCAATAGATGTTGTGAAGTAGATGACGAGTTAGTGGCAATTAAGTTTATGTGAACAGGTTCTGTGTTCTGTGTGTCAGTGACTGTACTAGAGTATCGTAGCAGTATCCCAGAGTGATACAGACGAAGGAATCTGTAACAGGGTTGCGGTAGTTCTTTGTCGTACAAAATAAAACTTACTTGATATTATTCCCATGGGGAAGAGCGAGTGTAGTAATTGTGTTGTGTTGAGCTATGATATGATAGCTGTTGACTGTGATGAGATACCTGGTCTTTGATTTTCTTTATTCAAATTATTGTGAGTTTGGTGACTTTTACCGGTTTTTGGACTTGGTAATCACGAATCTTGAATCAAACCGCATTTGTTTCAATTAGGTCATATACAGCCGCTCTTGAACTCTCAAACGGCTAACTGACTGACCAACACTAGTTTGTAGACAATTGCCGTAGAATTCAACGACAGCAAATAATGCGTCAAAAATGTTAGACTTCATCTGTAGAGCGTTTGATTTAAGAAACTGCGAGACCCATAATTGATGTTTGGTTATGTAGGTACTGGAGTCGATTAGATGAGGTCCCTGAGATTTCATAACAGGGTTTAAAACGACGCGTGGTATAAGGTAAAGCTCAATTTGATTGTACATAAGCAGCTAAAGATTTAGTTTTCTGTTAACGATTTCATGTTATTAGAAGATTATGCGTGAAACCAGATTAGGTACGTAAAATCTTGAATTTAACGGTCCATTTAAGGATCATCGAAGGGTTATTTACCTAGATAGATACCGACTAAAGGCGCTTAACTCTTCATGATTGTGCAAGATTGAGGAAGATTCCCGATCACCAAGTATTCTCGTGTATTAGATGTCTTAGTCGAAGACAATGATGATAAAACGAAATCTTGTTAAGAATAGCTTGTCTACTCATACTCGAAGCTCTTGAACGCACCTCAGGTGGTGCCAATGGGTCTGACCGCACCCTATGAGTAACAAACACGTGGCGATAGGCATTTACTGAAGGCTCTAATAATAGAGTAGAACCTATGAGTATGCACATGATCGAATACGACCTATGCCAGATTGCTACGTTCCATTGGAGTTGAACGTACATAGGTTTGAAGGCCTACTAATAGTGTAGAGTCAGAATGTGCCGATAACGGCGCAGGTGAGTTGTGTAGCTGGATTTACTTGTTTATTGTGAAGGCCTTTGCTAATATTAACCATTGGTCACAATAGCCTGTGTGGCACCAGCCTGTGTGGCAATAGCCTGTGTGGCAATAGCCTGTGTGGCACCAGCCTGTGTGGCAATAGCCTGTGTGGCAATAGCCTGTGTGGCAATAGCCTGTGTGGCAATAGCCTGTGTGGCAATAGCCTGTGTGGCAAGAGCCTGTGTGGCAAGAGCCTGTGTGGCAAGAGCCTGTGTGGCAAGAGCCTGTGTGGCAATAGCCTGTGTGGCACCAGCCTGTGTGGCGATAGCCTGTGTGGCAATAGCCTGTGTGGCACTAGCCTGTGTGGCACTAGCCTGTGTGGCACTAGCCTGTGTGGCAATAGCCTGTGTGGCACTAGCCTGTGTGGCACCAGCTTGTGTGGCACCAGCCTGTGTGGCGATAGCCTGTGTGGCAATAGCCTGTGTGGCACTAGCCTGTGTGGCAATAGCCTGTGTGGCACCAGCCTGTGTGGCACTAGCCTGTGTGGCAATAGCCTGTGTGGCACTAGCCTGTGTGGCACCAGCCTGTGTGGCAATAGCCTGTGTGGCAATAGCCTGTGTGGCAATAGCCTGTGTGGCACTAGCCTGTGTGGCACTAGCCTGTGTGGCACCAGCCTGTGTGGTACTAGCCTGTGTGGCACCAGCCTGTGTGGCATTAGCCTGTGTGGTACCAGCCTGTGTGGCAATAGCCTTTGTGGCATTAGCCTGTGTGGCACCAGCCTGTGTGGCAATAGCCTATGTGGCACCAGCCTGTGTGGCAATAGCCAGTGTGGCGTTGACTGGCCTGTGTGGCGTTGACTAGCCTGTGTGGCATTGACTAGTCTGAGTAGCATTGACTGACCTGTGTGGCATTGACTAGTCTGAGTAGCATTGCCTGACCTGTGTGGCATTGACTAGACTGTGTGGCATTGATTCGCTTGTGTGGCATTGACTAGCCTGTGTGGCATTGACTGACCTGTGTGGCTTTGACTAGTCTGAGTAGCATTGACTGACCTGTGTGGCATTGATTAGACTGTGTGGCATTGATTCGCTTGTGTGGCATTGACTAGCCTGTGTGGCATTCACTAGCCTGTGTGGCACTGACTAGCCTGTGTGGTATTGACGAGCCTGTGTGGCGCCAACCAAACTGTATGACATCGAGCAGCTTGGTTGGCACTTGGCACTAACTTGCTGTGGTGGCACTGAGTACTATGTAAGATTCGATGTGTTATCTGAGATATTTGGTTATCACTTGTATTGAAAATGATAAATAATCAGATTTAGGTGCCTTATAAGTATTGCTTTAAATATGGGTCAGGGTGACCGAGTGGAGAATAATGTTAATCATTGTGTCTTTCTGTTTGACCGTCGATAGTGAAGATGAGAGCAATACACACGAGGACGTGTGAAGATGCAGGACGGCCGTGACGGCGCGCAGCTAAATTAAAAGTAAATCCAAGATTTAAGATGAGAGACTGATTGTGTTATTTGGTTGAATAGTAATTATTGTTAAATTCAAAATTAAAATGGTGTATTATTTCAATTGGTCGAATATAAATGGCGATTTATAAAATATGAGCGGGTAACCCCGAATAGGGTAGCAAGTTTGCGTCTACACCGTGACAGCTGGCATTCTTTTGACAGACAGCGTACGAAGTGCACGCGTGCTAACCTATTGGCTCGTAATCTAGTTTCATCTTGTGTTTGCCCGTATATTTTGTTTACAAATGTAATCGAATGAAACGAGGGACTGTTATGAATCACAAACGTGCTATTATTTCAACGTTTCTTCTACAACACGCCCATGATGGATGACTATCACAAAGATCGCTCCGCTGCCCATTCTGATATTCCGTCATGCATTTCCGGGCTTTCTTAATTAATAATAATTATGAATTCCGACTCTGATTTTAGAAAAAAATAAACACACTATTATTATTTCCTTTATTCATTTTAAAACACATTATTTACTTTTTTAAATATTTCTACATTATTATTGCATTTATTTATTACACCATCTGAAAGTGTCGCTAATTAAATAAGGGTCAAATTCTCGGAAGTTATAGCACATGGCAATCTAAAGAAAGCTCATTTTTTACAAAATACTTTTTAATTTTCTGTCTTTACCTACCTATGTTAACATTAATTGTTATTCTTTTCAACAATCTCATGATGCAGTTTTAGTTTTCATTAAAATCGAGCCGTAGACTCCTGTGAGTATTTCTCGCTATTCCTCACAGGACCGGATTTAGCAATCCACGCCAACTTGAAAAGTTCAACCTGTATGTTGATAGATATATCATATAATATACGGCGAGCCTACAGTTTCTGCTATAGTTTACCGGGCCCTTGGGAAGAGCAATGAACTCCATTGAAACATGATCCTGAGTAATCGCTTTATGAAAATTGTATTTACTAAGGCCTATAAAATAATGACCTTTCGGTAAAATATGGAGATAAATAAAGTGAGTCGGTATTTAACGAATTATGCAAAAAAAAACCTTATCAAGATGGAAAAATATGTGTTATATTTTGTCAAGGCCTGCAATAAATAAAATCTCGTCACAAATTATTTAACAGTCCAACATTTCGATAATTGGCTGGCCATTCCAGTGAGGAAATTGGATTGCTGGCTATGCATCCATATTGCGGGAATCTTGTTTTAATCTATAGAGAGAGAGAGAGAGAGAGAGATATATATATATTTATAGATAATCTATTCAGAAGACACTTATTCGCGAAAAGCCTCGATCGCTATGCATGAAAGTTAAGTATAGCGGATCACGAGTGAAACACTTTCCATTAACTTAATTATTACGGCAAGGTTGGGATCAGCACTTATTACACGAAACTATCAATAACGACGACGATGAGTCAAGAACAGTCAAGATGCTAATGTATTGTATGTCCAATGTTTGTCCAGTGTTTGCGCCAACCGCCGCGCTGTTAAGAAATGGTGTGGCGATTAGCTTACAGTTTCACAAGCAAATAAATGAATAGTAATCAATGCGATTATTATGCGTTTCGTAAGATAAACGTATGTTTGTAGTTTATTGTGATATTAACTAATATCGAGCCAACCACATTCACGCCACTTGTCACTCGCTGCGGCCGCCAGATGTTAGAGTTCACTTGGATGAACTATATAGTGTAAAAAAGTACATGATTACAGCTTTAATGATGACAGGACGATGTATTACTCAATTAAAGCTGGGCTTGGCTGGTTAAACAATATAATATTTTATAGCAGGGTTCATCTATCAAGCTAACCAGTATACTGAAATCAAAGAGCGTGCTCTATAAACTGAAGAATTGTTGTTAACACAACATTATTAAAGCAATAAGGAATTAATCATTTTACGAAACTTATACCGCGAGCACTGCATTTACACAATGTTAATTAGTGAAACTTCACGCTCCAGGACCTAATGTCGGCGAAAACTGTATTAGTGGCGGTTTATATCATACGAATTGTTTATAATAATCCATTAGGTGGGTATTATGTGGCGTCGCATGCGCATTAGTGGGAATAAAACTGACAGTAAAGAGCTCGGTGACTTTGTAACGGCGTCATGCGTGAGAGTTTATGCGCCTGCGCACTGCGTGATGGACGACGCGACGTCTACGTACGCTCAATTTTACTGTGCATACATTAATACTTTACCGGGTTAATGGTCTGTATTGAGCGATTTCAGGAAGCAATATTACGCGCAAAATTACTGCGGCATTTTAAACGGTTTAAGTGGAAGATTGTCCAAAATAGAAGTGGGTGTGCGAACTGGCGGCTTGAAAACAGTGCGAGTTTGTTCTGGTCCAGTCTGGTTTTGAGTCTGGGTCTAGAACGATTTAAATAAAAGATACGACTTTAGATGGAAAATCAGGAGCACCAGAAAAGACAATAGTTTCACGAGCTTTGCTGAACGTGTATCAATTGATGCCTTGGATCACATAAGGGCACTTATAAAACTTCACAAAGAATACCCTGACATCCATCAATTGATCCCTACTGATGGTGAAGCTAAACAAACAGAATTAAAAATAATCTTGAAAGAAATACTGGTAAGAACGAAATAACAAGCATAATGGACGCGGCTACACAAAGCGCGAGTACTGAAGATGTACACGTTGCAACAGGCGCCCCCATTCCTTCAGTTTACGAGGCGCGCCGTGAACTGCGAGCGCGCATCCATGCTTTATGAGGTGATGCGAGACGAACATTTCAACCTATCATAAACTAGATAGGAATTTTTGAAGGAAACAAGCGTTTTTGTACAGAGATAAATTGTTATGCAACAGGGTTGTAACTCGCCTTAAAGCTATTGATATTCTCCTAGTTGGCTTTTGCGTACATTACTCTAGTGCTACCGTTTCCTTCTTCTTCAGTCTTTAGGCTGTAAGTCTGTAACCAGCAACTATAGGACTCATAGCACAACATTCTGAATTGTCAAAACATTCAAATACATTCCAATTTCAATGCTATCTTCCACAGAACCCAGCCCATCCTAATATATTGTAAAACATATGATTCGCGTGTATTGTATCTACAGTCGCAGATCAAAGGCACGGGCTTACTCACGGAGTGTGTAACGAGAGCAAGGTCGGCAGATGCCGCGGTGTCGGGTGTCCGGTGTCGGGCAGATGGCTGCCCCACCGCGACACTGGACACTGCCTGCAACCAGACAAGCTCGGCCAATTACACGGTCGAGCGTTAGCTAAACTTGTTTGGGGATTAGCCCAAGTGGAAGAAAACCGCGTCGAAATTTATTAGCCAAGAGAAGAGACAACTACTTGCAAGTAGAGCTTACGAGATGAAACACTATCCAAGTAGTGTATGAGGTTAATAGTACTGCGAACGGTAAAGCACATGAGCGTTACTTCAAGTGAAACTATTATGGTCATGGAACTGTAGTCACTCATTCAAGCACATGTTTACAACTTGAGAGAGGTAAACAACTGTTATGTTATGAATTTTATGATCTCCACTTTGCTTTCGCTCAAGCTAGCGATGGATTGATGAACAAATAAAGCCTTTGGAGTCGATCCTAGCTTGCTAATGTAACAAAATAAAATATCGAAAGACCAAATGGGGCCTCGGTTTGTGGTTTGTGGTAAGAAGTGACTAGTGATAGTCAGTAATGAGTAAGTCATCTATGGCATTGTGTCATGGCCTGGATTCTTGCATGACATAAACATTAAAGGATTCTACTGTTACTACTTGTAGGCAGACTAGTCATAAGCGATTTTAAAGGCGTTCACTACGGATTGATCGGAGAAGGCAATACAATGGGAAGAACGGAAGGCTGTGGGGGAAACCTTTGCCCGGCAGTAGGACAATAAGGTTGATTAAAAAAAAACGACCTAGTCTTTCTAGCAAACATATTACAGACAGAGGAATTCTTCTGATGGTGCTGTAGAATTCCCCTTTCTGTGTCCCAAATGCATGTCCATGTTTTGTTGTGTTCGGTTCATTAAAACTTTTAAAGATTTTCGTTCTGTTATTCTCACGCTACTTACAGCAGTGTCCTAACAAAACAGCATGGTAAACGTATTACGTTTATTATGATGAATGACTTACGTTTAAGCCATCCTAACGTTTCTGACGTCACTCCGCATGCCAGTTAAAAGGATCATCGTAATCCTCCGCTGACGCTCGGTGAAGGACAGGGGTCGACCAGAGGAACTAATTCCTCGTATAAACATGGGTGATTTAAGTTGAAAGCTTTATGAAATTCAGCTCGCTATTCTTAATTACATTTTCTAATTGCTACTGGGAATTTGAAAGGTTAAACTAGAATATGAATAATACTAACAAAAATCCAGGTCCAAACTTACAACAGTTTTTATTTTTGCATGCACAAGTAAAAACCTCTGTACTGTAATCAAAGGCAGCCTTGGACATTTTCTACAGGTCGAAGCAGGCCGGCAGAGGCGAGCGGCGGCAGAGGGGATGTTTGGGAACATCACCTCTGCCGCCGCTCGCCTCTGCCGGCATTCTGCGGATTTCTGTACGGCTTTCCACACCGTTGCGGCTTACGTTTCGTTCAGACCGTCTAGGTGCAGGTTCCACAAAAGGTGTAAAATAAAAGCTCAGTGCGGTTCAGTGTAGCAGAACGAGCAATATACGAGGGTGGAAATTGCTCTGCCTCAGCTATCCTCCTTTACGAGCGTAGCCCGGTGAACCGGCGAGCTATGAGAGAACAGAGACATAGACATCACAACCCATAGATTATAGAGACGAACGGAAAAATATTAGATAAACATACATAGGTACCATACACATATAGGACTTAAGAGATCCCAAAAACAGAATTGTAAATGAGTAAGCGACCTAATGTCTAGTAACGGTTAAGCTTCATTTGGTTCTTTAATAAATAAATAGGGGCGAAGAACGAAAATGAATACAGGGCAGAGTTCCTTGAAAGTAGATACTTACTACGAAATGTGCGTGACTCAGAAAAGCGAGGGGCGTAAACTATTCATACTGTAATTATTATTTGTTCTAATTGCAATGAAACAGAATAGTAATCAAGACCTAGATTTCAAAAGTAGCTATCTCCTTTAACAAACACGTCCAGGAATACAGTGTTCGTTCCTGACCGAGTCGGTTTGTTTCTAAGTAGTCCATCCGTGATATATGATTCGCGTACGTTATCCAAACTCCTCCGCCGTTTATACATTTCCGACGCTATGATTTATTCGGATAACAGTATTATGTCTTTTCTCACAATTTTCTCCTTGTATGGCCACATCCACAGCAAAACAAAGTGTTATTGTAAAAGTATTCGCGGTTTTATTTGCGGTTAGTAAACTATGTATTAGCTTACAAGCAATACGTAAGTTCTCTTTATTTTGCTCTTCTTTACGTAAATTGAGAGACATCTTGTAAATTCTACCAAACAAATTGTTTGTTTTTCGTCATAATTTGTGAAACCTTAATTTAGGTAGGTATTCTATTACGTAACCCATTTCAAAATATTTCCAATAAAATGTCATATTATGTGTGTATGTCCTCGACGCAGTGCCATGAGTCAGCAGCCGCGTCTGATACGCACCGCGCGGTATTTCCACTTGGCTAGCTTCAATGACGTAGCCATGGCGCCCACAGCCCAGCATTGTCATCATTACGACATGCTTGCGTTTAGACACGCTTCTCAGAGCGTACCAGTAGTCGGCTGTATCGGCTACTGACCGGGAGCAATATCTGCAGATCGTATTAGATTATATTGCTCATTGGTATTAATAGGTGTTCCCATTCCAAATTATAGCTATATTGTATATGCAGATTGCAGATCCTATCTTGAATTTAGGACAAACATAAAAACAGGATATTAGCGGAACAGTTTGATACATCACAAGGTTTCATAAATGTTGTTATGTAACGAAAGCGTGGTAGATTGGCTGCAAAATAGAATGCTAATAGGCAATAAGTCATTATGTATTTCGGTTTCCATTTCCCTCGACATGAACATCACATCCAGGAATAGCGCTGTTCGCGTAATGTTCACGCCTACGCAGGCTTAATTGAATGTCAATCAATTTGGAGAAAGTTTGACACTTGCTGCGGCGACCACCGCGGTACATGTCACAAGACGCAAGCGAGAGACAACTAAATCATTACTTCGTCAGTTCGTATTAATAATACCTACACTCCGATGAGTTTTGAATAGGTACTATTCCAAATATTTTCAGCTTGTTTTGTTTTCTACGGTATGAACTTCAGAAACAACACGTACCCATTGAAAACAAAACGCAATTGTAAAACGAAGCAATTCGCACTGAAAGCAAACAGCACCCGTTCCCGACCGAATCAGCAACAACAATTAAACGTGTAGTATCAACAAGCAAGCGAGTCCGCGACACAAGGATAGCTTGCAGTAAACCGACGATCAACAAACAGTAGCAGTGCGGATAGGAATGGGGTCGAAGCCCCGCGAGGAAGCGTTGCGCAGGCACAGGATGCACTGTGTTACTTTATTTATTAGCCATCGGATGATGCGCACATATGCGGATACGCACTGTGAACCGGCAAAAATATGCAGCAGCTCTATTTACCTACTGAAATATACTGCACAGTTGCAAGTGTGTCACAGTACGAGTCCGCACAACCTATGTACATAGTCACACTACGGTTTACATTTGCTAAGGACTGCATTTCTCTAGTCTAAATACCTACTTTAAAGCAGTTCGTTTTAAACGGTCTGGTAGTTCTGGTTCTGGCGCCAACTTGTCTCAAACTTCCAATCCTGCTGAATCGTCTCGGGGCACCTATTATGCTTTTCTGAGAACTTCATAGCCGGATATTCTATATTTAGAGTCAGGCAGAGTCGAATCAAAAGGCAACGTAGTTTTTTGGGCTAGGTACATAATTTAGTTAAACTCTTGTTTCAAGTCTGGTCTGATGCAACGGAGCCGGCTTTCCTTATTACCGCTCCAAATTATATTGTATTCCGTGCTAGAGTAATGGTGAAGTAAATCATGACTAACTGCCGGCTCGGGAACGGTTCGGTTTATGGCGCAGCCAATACTTTCCAGACCAACTCGTTGCTGGTTAATCTTAACGGGCATTCCTCTCGCTCTATTTAAAATACATGTTTCGCTTGTAGAAGTGATAAAGCGTGGGAATGTTGTTTGGAACCACTTGACATATTTTAGCAACAAATGATTCGTTTCATATATTATAATCTCAGGAAATTGCTTATGTAAACCAACGAAATGGTTAGTGTGACAGTAAGTTGAACTCAATACAATAATATTTGATCAGCAGATCAGCAACAGGAGATGAGTAATGAATACATCGTCGTACATCAGAGTTCAATTTACATCGTGTCAAAAACTATAACAAAGTTAACGTTCACGAGTTTGTGCAACACGATTTGTTTCGCTCCGCGGGCCGTTGTCGTGACGGGGTGGTGGACATTGTTCAAGCACAAAACAAGCATGTTCGACAAACATGCAGCGTCACAGTGCGACCCCAGATGACGTGTGGCGGACGTGTGTAGCCGTGATGTCAGTGTCAGCGAGGATGTGGCGCCGAGCCAACCCTCCTGGAGGTTCCAATCACGTGTGGCCATGTCAATGAAAGTCCGAATACGAGTATATTGCAAACCCGGCTAAACGTATGATTCACAATGCAAACAAAACTAACAACAAAAAGAATGTCATAATTACGAAGATTAAAAACAAGTAGGAACAAAGCTGAAAAATAATATGGAGGCTAACGTCATAATCATCATAACCAAGGAAGTAAATAAATGAATAGCAGTCTGTTGCAATGCAGGTATAACAAGTTGTACATACAATCTTTTGCTTTCCAAATCAAAGTACGCCATTATTCTGTCAATAAAACCTCTTTAACATTACAAATCAAAATGAAATAATGAACCATTGGTAAAGGTTGACTGCTAGAGAATGCCTTGTTGCATTAAGTCCGCCCATGTACCACGATTGTACGTAACGTTTAAATAAATAAATAAATAAACCATTTATTTCAGTTCATCTAAAGATTTGATTTTGTTTACAGCCTTATCAGTTTTCAATGAGTTACATGTATTTACTGGAATTAATAGCCAGAAACGGTATTAATCAACTTAACACTAGCTAACACAATTAAATTCATGATCCAATCAAAGCATTCCACAACAACTAGACGTTTATTAGCCGCAATTATGCAAGATGACGTCGTCCATGTAAACAGATGACTGTGCTCTGATATCACCATCACCTCTGCTCTTGTGTTTTGGTCCGCCAACGCAGCAAAACGAGGCGATTTGCCAAATTTTCTAATAATTGAGGTAATTCCCGAATTTCTACATCATTATTGACTGGCCTGTTGGTCTAGTGGTTAGTGACCCTGACTGCAAAGCCGGAGGTCGTGGGTTCGATTCCCACCCAGGACAAACTTTGTGTGATGAGCATTATTGTTTGTTCTGTGTCTGGGTGTAATTTATCTATAATATGTATGTATTTATACATTATATAAGTATGTATATCAGCTGTCTGGTTACCATAACACAAGCTCTGCTTAGCTTGGGATCAGATGGCCGTGTGTGAGTTGTCCCAAGATATTGAGTAATTCATCAACTCGTCCCACGTGCCTACGGCCCATTTGGGACGAGTTGCAGAAAATCAAAATAAATAATATTTTCATTCTGCAACTCGTCCCACGTTATACCAAAATGAGAAAAGGTACAATCAGTAGCAAAAGTGTTAGTGTGGAAATAATAATAAAAACAGAATTTGTCATAACATATTTAAGTAATCATCACAACATTGTCACAAATAAACAAAAAATATTAAATCATCACAAATTTTAAACCAATTAACACACGAGGTAATAATGAACAATCATAAATGTAAGTTTAATAATAATACACCTAAAATTATAAAATACTAAGCAATTGTCAAAGATGGAAATCAACAGGTGTAAAGATAATAATTAACAATCACAAAGATCAATATTTATAAATATAATAATCAACCATTTTAAAAGATTTAACAGTGTTAGTACGACTGGAAAAGGCTTTCTAGGATTTATATCTTAAAACTACAAACAATTCTTTGGAGTTTCTTTGAGTCTTATAATTATTAGATAATCACATTATAAAAACGAGTTTTTCTCGTAAACCCTACAGTTCTTAAATGAACAATAGTAATAAAGATTATTATATTCATAAATACAGTTGTATTAATATAATATTAAATAGTATTCAAAGTAATCAACAAAATTGCAAAACATTTAACAATCAAATTATAACTGAAACTAAGGTTTTCTAGAACTTATCATTAACTTTTGTAATAATAAATGAAATAAGCTACAAATAATTCTTAGGAACTCTTTAATTATGACTGTCTTATAATTAACTAGCTGTGCCCGCGACTTCGTTCGCATGGATGTCGAAAAAATTGTACGTACAGAGGAATGAGGAGACTGGATGCTCATGACTTAATAATAACAGCCGCAAGGGTTGATATTAAGGTTAAACAATGCTTGCCGAGGTGGCCTGTAGATGGCTGACCATTTTAACATACCGAGATTCCTTCGTGCCTCTGATAACATGTTAACAAGAAGTACCGTGTTATCCAGTTAATGGGTTGTGGGTAGGCAGCCGCTCCACGTTAAATACTGGTATTTAGTTGAATTCGGTTTGACTGGGAGCCGACCCCAATATAGTTGGGAAAAAGCTAGGCAGATGATGATGCTAAATAATCGTGCACAGTTGAAGGATTCAGTCAGATTATGCCAAAAAAAAGTTAGTTGATTGATGTAGGAATGAGCGAAATTTTTTTTTTTGAAATTTTAAATTATATTTTTACAAATTTGGACTTGAGACCCTTGTTCTGGTTTTCCGCGACGATCGCATATTCGCGCAATAATCGCCATCTATTACGTGAAACTTAATGCCCGGTTTCTGTAACCATTGTTTACTTACCTGATAATAATTGAGAGTTATACTTAGGTACCTACCTTGAACTTGTGAGTTTGCTTATAAAATGAAACAATACATTTTTGTTCTTGAAAAATATTATTTAGTAGGTACCGACTTTTTAATATTTTAAATAATCTAGCTATGATCAAAATGAAAGTAAAGAGTAAACATTATATAAAAAAATGTTTTATCTTGTCTTATTAACTGTACCAACCGTTGATAAAGTTTAAAGTTCCACACAAAAATAAACGTGGGACGAGTTGCAGAATGAAAATATTATTTATTTTGATTTTCTGCAACTCGTCCCAAATGGGCCGTAGGCACGTGGGACGAGTTGATGAATTACTCAAGATATTATTATTATTATTATTATTATTATTATTATTTTATTGTTACGCATCTTTGTTCGATGAGTGTGCACTTGATTGTAGGCGTGAGTTAAGTCCAAGAATTAAATTTGTTCTATGTAGTGAATTAATTCCTACGGAATATCTGATAATTACAAGCTCCACATTAATCAAAATTTTAATGACTCGACCAGGAGCCTTGCGATACCGATCCTATGATCCACTGAAGTTGCACCCACTAGGCTTAATTAACTAGTCATACAAATTCCTGATAATAAATTTATCAACGCATGAATGTCTCTAGTATTCTGAGAGTAAGTAATTACCGTATACAAACGTCCTAATAGATTCCGCGATAGTGTAATTGATCTACGATTATTTATAGGCGTGTTTACAAACTTCTGCATTCACCTTTGAACTTGCAGCCGTAACTCGAGCCGAACTGATTAAAACGTACACAAATTATTGAGTCTTTTCACGAAAACCGTAGGGCAAATCGATTTTGCGGGCTGTTGGTTCAGGTCGTAACGTTACAGTCTTACCTAACACAAGTGAAGCAGGTTACGTAAAAATTATCCAACAAAAAACTGTCCATTTATCCATTTAGTGGAAGATGAAACGAGGTAAAACAACTAAGAGTTGCTGTAACAATGTTTACGAACGCAACCGCGAAATAATAAATTCGTGGAAAGAGGCACTTCGTGTGTGGGTCCTTTCACCTGCGGTTGCCTGGTGCTGGTAAGGAGCGGCGTGCGCGCAGGCGGCCTTGCCTGACCTTGAGCCGCTAACGAACTCAGGTGCTATGCGGCGATGCGTTGGCGCACTGCAACGGATGCATGAATTGTGATGGTTGCGTTACCATTTTGCAAAATCATTTATAATTTTGCAGTCGTTCTTTGATTGTTACTTGGTTGTAGGATGAACTCTAGTTTTTCATACAGCTTTTGTCACAACAAATCTTCGAGAATTTCCACAGAGTTGAGACGAGATTATTAATATTTATCATAATTAACTCATCAATTATACCAATGCAACGTTCTGAACTAACGAATTGCCTGTTGTCAAACAAGTTGGATTGCAGCACAAATGATAAACATTTATAAATGAATCAGAGGATCCCACGCTTGGCTAAAATATCTGTTGGCGCTGAGTTTGTCATTGTCTATTTATAGTGAGGCGGGACGGCCGCGGAACGGGCAGGGTTCCCACCTGTCACTTTCATTTCACACATCTTACGATGCTATTTCCTACAGGAAGATGTCATAAAATGAGTCAAAATGTTTTCATAGGTATGTTTGATGCGGTTTACATTATTTTCTTCAGGAAAATGCTACTCACAAAAATACACGTTTATATTTGGTTTTGTAATGTTAGTGATGACATTTTTTAGCGCTAGATTCATAAGGATTTATTTGGCATAACAACAGCCATTAGTCTGGAATGGTTATCTATTAAAATGCTTATTTTCCGTATAGCTAGGGATAAGGAAAAAAACAATAGATCTTTTTTATGCAAGGGTATTTCCAAACTCCCGTTATCAGTCAAATGGGGAAAATATGCCAATTACTTAAGAGTCATTATATCGA
The DNA here is from genome assembly GCA_947386135.1 of Melanchra persicariae. Classification (NCBI taxonomy): domain Eukaryota; kingdom Metazoa; phylum Arthropoda; class Insecta; order Lepidoptera; family Noctuidae; genus Melanchra; species Melanchra persicariae. The sequence goes on from OX376646.1 coordinate 798,226, forward strand.
TGATCTAATAAGCTCGACTTACCTACATGGCAAGCCAATAGTTTAACCTATACATCATGTTGACTCCTTCATCACTCTGATTTCAACGTGTATTTCCAGTCTTATTTCAAGATTCCGTACTTAGTTAAATATTAGTAAGCTGTTCTGTAACAATCCGCCCGAAATAAACCCACGGTCACCTGTTACGCCACCCACGTGAATTGAAGGGGTGAAGTCTAAGCCGATGACAACACTGTAAATAACGTCACTACTTATATAAATAAGTATTATGTACAAGGGATTATAGTTATTCCACAGGCAAGGAAGCCTTACAAGAATCGTGCAAATATTTCGCGACGACAAGACATGACCCTAAGCACAGCGCACACAAAAGATTCGTCCTTCGCTCATCCGATTCATCAGAGGAGCTGTGTATTAATTATCCCGACGTACCCACGTGCTGCCTACATGTCACGCCAAGATCACACAACACATGCCTCCACTAAATAGTGCCGCAAACATACAGTGTTAGCTTTGAGCTTTTTTTATAAGTGTTTCGGGGTCATCTTCTAAGGTCTTGTCTACACGCATGTTCACATTACCATTTACCGGATGAACTGTATATCAAACGCCACCAGCGATGTTAGTTGCCAAGGCACTATAGCTTTGCCCTCAGGCCTCACGTTTTCATTAATCAGGAGACCAGTTCCGTTGAGTTGAGCAACGCGTGCCGGAGCAACGTAACGCCCAGCGCCAATGTCAGGCCCTTAAATCCAATTATCTACTTCCGCCTTACAACATAATGCGTAGTCTACTGTAATATTATGTTCATTATTGTTCAAGGCTACTAATTTAATAATTATATTATCTACGAATAGTAGTACATTCGGTATTGATAAGTTCAATCAAATTCATGATTCCGAAAATAATGATTTCCATAAAGGAAAAAGCGTATGATTAGGTCTTTGAGCAAAATACAAACATGATTATGATTTCATCAGAGAAACATCGAGTTTGTTTTATGAAATAATCCTAAAAAGAAAAATCCAATCAAAGCAATTTAGGCAGTGAAAGACCGTTGTTTATGAAACACGGTACGTTATCAAGTAATATGAAAGTAAAAAAAGAGCTGATTTGGCTGCGAGTGCCGGAAGTGAGGACGTTGGAACATCAAAGGCACTGTAGCAGTGTGGTGGTGGGCGGCTCCACGGCGTCATTGTCCAGCGCAAGGTCAGCGCCTGACCCAGCGCAGCGGTCGTTGACAACAACACTAATGACACCACAACACACATATATTTCGTTATTATGTTGAACTGGACTGATTCTCGATTATCTGATTCTCCATCTTGGAAATCGTTTACATCGTGATCGCGGTAAGGCAAGGTACTGTCATAACTATTTTCTGATTTTCTCAGAACTACCTACGCATCGAACAGGAAAATCAGCAGCTTATTTTGCAAGTTCGACAAGAAAACGGCATATTCTGCGAAACGCAATGTATTGAGAAAAATGTATATAGCGATTCTGAGAACTAATTCGAGTAAACAGTGCTGCCAAAGCGTAAACGTTTATGACTTTGACAACGATTGGCATTTGTTTTAAAATTTAAATTTAAAAGTAGTAGGAGTATTTATCTCTAGTTTTTTTTCGTCTAATAACATTGTAACTAGAAACGCAGTGCCAGTGTGGAGCACCATCATAGGGCTTGCGTCACCTCCTTAGTTGTCCTTCGTGCACAACCACCTGCACCATCTAAGATCTAAACGAGGCCAATGATAGAGCTGTAGAGGTTGCTTACTACATAGGACACGAAAAGAAGATGAAGATTAGAAATATATTTTCGTATATCAGCTTCATGCTATCTTGCCTTTACTGAAACAGCGCATACCTATTAGAAGTGAGCAGCCATCCTTCTCCGCCAAATATTTATATTAGCTCCCAGACAATAACATAAGTAAACTAAATCGGGAAAAAATCCTAACCAAAGTTTACTGAACTCCTACAAAATCTAGATTCTATTAACACAAACAATGAGTTCACTTTCAAAGAAATTGAGAATATACTAACATTCGTAACAAGTCCGTCGACACTTCGACAGCAAGTTAACCTCAGTGGACATGGCAGAATATTGCACGGAATTAATATCGAGCCGACGAAATCGTGAAATGAGGACACCGGTTCATTAAATACTAATAACAATTTATCACCATTCAAAACTGTTTCTCTCTGAACACATTAACATAATTAGGGATTGTAAAACGATGATTTACAAGCGGTTCGTGACAAATATTGCTGCAAGCGTGAACAGATGGTTGCGGATGAAATGTGTGTATTATCTGCAAATACAAGATGTGGTGAATAGTGGTGATAGACACAAACAAGTGTTCTGTAATACCATAACAGTTCGCTCCCGGTCCAGGATAGCGTAAACACAATTAGTGGAGAGCACACAGAAATGGCGCTCGCACTAAACGTTTTTACGCGCTGTTGCCCCTGCGGATTGCGTCTGGATTGAACCAGAGACACTCAATCTCCTCCGTTATTTTTGTTATTTTCCAGAGCACAGACAAACAATACTCTTGCTACGTTAAGTTTTTTAGTCCATTACTCCGTCTTGTGATTTTATTTTAAAAACTTATTACGTTTCTAGTTTCATAGGAAAGCTCAGTGTTCAGAAAGCCTTGCTTCTGCTCCGCTGATTAGTTCGTCGGAGTTAATCCTAGGGATGAAGTTCCCTGGGGAATTATACTAATAGGAGGTCCATTGCTTGTACGCTAAGTTTATGATCTCTATTATGACTGTGTAATTACAGCTTACAAGAGCAAAAACGTTAATTAAAAGGTTCTTGTTACTCGTCTGTGTTTATGATTTATTATTTTTATGACCATGGCCTTTAAAACTTCATTCTGCTGGCTACTATGTTTTTTCATTGCTATCCTTTATCTATATTAGTGGGAACGCGTCTGCTATTCGTTTTCTGTTAAACGTAGGTTTTGTTTTCTCCTATTTCGAGTGGTTTCTTAAACTATTCGTTTGCTGAAGTACAAAACAGGATATATGCCGTGGGTACAAGACTAAGTATATTTCCTGTTATAGTGTCGAATGTTGATTACACTTCTATACAATCGCATCATTCAGGACCGTTTATTACGTGCAATGCAATGCAATTTGCAATTTGCAATGCAATTTAAAAATGCAATTTGAATGCACCATTCAAATTTTCACTATTATATGTACTGAATATACTTAGTTTAATTTAGTTGAATGGTATTATTATTAATGTTCATTCAATATAGTGGATGTGTTATAAATACAAAGCGGACATGACTGGTTATTATGAGGGCTGTGTCGTCCATTGGTCGTCCTTCTATGCCGTTCGGTTGAATGAGCGGCGCGTTGGTAAGCGGGGAAGGACCACCAAGTACATACGTGCAGATGTGAACGTTAAGTAATAAGTACACAATGACAATGTGAGCAAGTGAAGCGAAAATATGGATTCTCATTCATGCTCACTGAAACTGGGAATGAGCCTTCTGTATTTCAGAAACCCCAACAGGATTAAAAAAAAAAATCCAGCGCCAATTTTGCTGCGTCTAGTAGGGAAGCTTGAACAAGCCAGTGTTTACCACAAAGCCTTATATTATGGCCTTATGGAGTACTCTGTACATTTACTATCCATCTAAAATTTATTGGCTACATTTATGAGAGCCTAGAATTGTGATGTCATAAACTACAGACTTGTTTGCGTCTCAGGATTGGGTTTTTTTTTTTTCTTTTTTTTTAATCTTTATTTATTTAGAGGCTTTTACCTTACAAAGGTACGTCAGCCTCATCATACCCTAATCTAACTAATTTTATATTTTTTATTTTTATTTAACAAATATATTATTGCGTAAGCGAGGGAGCTAGTGATGCGGCAACCATTTCGTATGTCAGCTTCGCTTCTCCAGAATTAGGTGAAGATAATATTCTAATGAAAGCTCCAACATCATACATATTAACTTTTAACTCCCGCATCACTATCCCTCTCTCTCCTGTTCTTTTCACATTCCACCAGCAAATGTTGGACGTCTTCTACTTTATTACACACTTGGCAATTAGGGGAATCGACTTTTTTCATTAGGTATCCAAATTTCCTGGATGGAAAATGACCAGAACGCAATCTATGTGCCATAACAACATACGACCTCTTTATATGACTTCCAGCGAACCATGGGATTCGAGGAGGCTCACTTTGCAAAGTCTTATACCATATGCCTTTTTCTTTAGACTTCTTGTCGAAATACTCTTTAAAACGGTTGTAGCAAATGTTCTTGTAATAGCTTGGGTTGAATCAAGTCTTTTATAACGAGTTCTTTATGTATGGACTATTCAGGCGTATGTCGAAAAAAAAATAAAGAGAGAACTTTAAAAAAGTGTGTATTGATGAGTCGATCAACCATAATGGTAGACACCGTGGGATTTCCCACGGGGATGCCACTCAACCGATTATATGTAGAGTTTAGACTGCCATACATGTTAGTATCAATATATTATTGTCGTAGATGCCTATTTCCTTTGTTCCAGTCCAGTACGTTCAAATAACATTGACGAAGAGTTTGTACACGAGTAAGTATTGTATGTATTCAGACACATACATAATACACGTAACATTTGACTATAAGATAGTTTTATGTTGGGCCTAGGTTGTACGGAACCCAGACGCGGGTGAATGGCCGCAGGTCGGCCGGTCTTTAATGCAATCAACCTCCCCAGCCTCCGGCACGGCGGCGCATCTCGCCCGAACTCATCATTAAAGCCCATGTTTATGCGAATTATTTACAATCACTGTCGACACAGCGGCGCGCGGCGGCGCTGAACGATTCATTTTAATTATTTAAGCCATCAGCCATCAACCACACGGCGGTTTCAGCTCGTGTTTTCATTTTATCATTTCACGCGGAAAATTGCTGAGCGAAAATGACGTGAATAATATACGTTTCTGTAATGAACGTTACATGAAACAATATTCAGACACAAAAGGAGTCATTAATTAATATTTCATTGTCAATAGATGCCAGCTGGGTGAACACAATGGTCAATTTCCATTGGTCTATGATCTCAAGGCTGCTCAGTTAGTTCTCGATGCCTCGTTGGCGACAGATAGCAACGTAACGATCGCACAACATCACGAGACCAGCCATTAATTGAGGGAACAAGCAGAACCTACAATTGATTGCTTTATAGCACCGATACTATCAACTAGATAGATCGTCCAGTGCTTTCTAGAACTGACAGGAATAGCAACCATTTTATTACTGTTGCTCTTTGCTTCTACAATCTTAATTTGTGTAATTTTCTTAGCAAACCGACCCATGTTGTGTATTTAATTTTGGGAGTAACCAACAAGGCAAAGGCTTGTTTATTATGTACTTCTAAACAAGAATGTAAATAAGCAGCACCTTATAATAAGGACAGTGTAGACAGATGAGTGGCGCGTCTCAAGTTCAACAGTCAGACGGTGGCAGGCGCGGTGAGGGCTGGGCGTTCACTGCGGCCTGCGCGAATTTGAAGCGAGCGTCGACCCCGCAGCACACGCAAATTGGGCTTATCATCAGCTATTGCGGCCAGCCTTGCCTTTGTCTCAAAACTACAGCAGGAAGTGATAAATCTCAATTTGCACGGATTCTTGTTTCTTTCTACTACAACCGTTGTTTGAAACGAATTAGGGTTAATTGGTGCAATCAAACGTTGATCAAAGTTGTTTGTTCTGCGGGTAAGCCAAACAATCTCCGTTCTGAGAGCAAGAAAAGCGATTAGGCTTGAAAAACATTCGTACGTATTGATGTGTTTGTGTAACTGTCATGGCGCCCGTGGGGTTGATGGCGCCATGCGTGCGGAAAGCCCACATTATAAATGGGACACATAAACAGACGTGTCATGTCGTACTCGGCCGGGTAATGTGTGAAAATATCGGGAAAATTTTTGGCTCACTAACAAAACAAATAGAGAACTGACATCATCGACCTACGCAACCTTTATATCTGCATCATATTTCAAACTGCAAGCCGTGTACAAATACATGAACGATGTTTACAAACCCTACTTATGGGCTGAACCCTCGCGCTCTTAGGTACTAAATACGCAACCGCCGAGAGCTTCGTGCTATAATTTTTACATAATTTGGTTTGGCGAACGCCGCACCTGTCTCTCGGCTGCGTCCGATCCATTTCCACGGAGCATCTTACGCGGGGATCCGGCGCCGCGAGAACTCATTCCAATTTTCTTCCGTTCTTCTTCCTTTCTTTATTTCTTTTCAGTTTTCTTCCGAGCAAAAGTACCAGGCACAAAACATTCAAGACACACACTACACACGTATATTGAAGCTCAGTCTCAGCAGTGAGCGAGCGTACCAAATCTGACAAACGTTGCATTTATCTACCTCGCCTTTTCCCAACTAGGATGTTGAGGTTGGCAGGAAGGAGCAGAATTCCAGCATTTTACATGAAGCGATGGCTTTTGTGACCTCCAAAACCCAGAAACTGGTTAACACGATACCCGTGGCTCTAACCATTCGTAGCGACTTTCAAGATCTACCATGAGGAGGAATTCAACAAAGAGATTGACCCGTGCTGCTGGTACCATTTAGCTGCGTATCGATATGACCTAATGTTGAAGGTCAGTAACAGTGAGCGAGCCGCTAGACACACGATACGAGCATTGTGAATGCCTTCAATTCAACATCGTCTTGACGTAACATTCACGATGACACACATCAGATAGCGCCTTTGTTTGACCGTGTATCAAAATAATGAAACACTGTATTATGTCAAACATCCGATTGCTGTAAAATGAGTCTTTGATTGACGAATAAAAAATCATGTCTGTACATTATATTCCAATCGGTACTCAATTACTTATTTTCGGTACTTTTACATATATTGGATGGTATGATTATTATGAGTTAAAACTTGTGTCATAATAAGGTCTTAAAGAACATCAATTTGCTTAGACTCAGCGGTGTCCATTCATCATAACTAGGGGACATTACATTACGATCGTGCGATATGCGCGTACGCATACCGCACGTGTGCCGTCCCAAGGGCCTACTACCATACTCTATTACAATATGAATGTTTTAAGAAACTGGCCTCATACATTTAATTCGCTACCGGTCGGTTTATTTATTTTATTTTTATATTATTATTGATACCGTCGTATCCGCATTTTAGATTTTATAATCAGTTTATTATGTCTCCGATAAAAACATCCGTCAAACTCATTGTGCACTTTAATAAAATTGATTAACCTCAAAAACTTAATATTTAATATAAAACTTAATATTAATAGATTCAAAATTTTATTTTAGTTCATTATGTGCTGATAACAGCATCCGTCAAGTGCACATTTTTAATTAACTACAATATTAATAATGCCATCGAAAACAGATTAAACATTTTGCCTAGATGTCTTCCTTGTAAGTATTTGGACCTGTTTGCAAAACAGGAAACCTGATAGAGGCACATTGCAGTAATAATAAAATAGGTAGATGTCAAACGAAACTAATGGACTTTAGGTGGGCGTATGTTAATGCACGTTATAAATATCAGTAACAAACAGTTCTCATATAAAATGTGACACATCCTCCATGCGACAGATTTATCTCTCTATCACGAACTCGGGCCCGATGGGCGCGTGTTGAAAAAACTCCTAGGTGCCCGATGCAGCGGAAGCTGTCCGAAATAGCCGGCTAACGAATGCGGACCGGTGAACGAGTTGGCTCCTTTGATCTCTTAGCTCCTGGTACCTTAGATTGATAGCTAACAACTCGCCTATTAACGTATGAAAAGTTTGTTAACAACTTCAAAAAAAGGAGGTTCTAATTCGTTTGTATATTTTTTTTGTTCTTTTTTATGTTTATTACCTCATAACATAACTACGTCATTATGACCCGATTTGAAAAAATCTTCTTTCATGTGAAAGAATATACTTTCCGATTGGTCTCATTGAATTTTCATCAAAATCGGTTCGTGTGTTTGTTGGTGTGGCGTTGCTTGGTGTGGGGTACCACTAAAAAGTAACAAATAAAAAAACTTTGACAAAAAAAATACAACCGACTTCCAAATAAAAAAATACACTACAAAGTACAAAATAACTTTAATTTCGGAAGTCGGTGATAAATTATGAAGAAACTCCAAAAGCTTACAACCCTAATCTCTTCAAAGTTATAGTGAACAGGCTCTTTCTGGGTAAGCTCGCTCCATCATAGACTTTGTCTCTGTCATCTTCATCTCTGACATAGACTACAGTCAAGAGCAAACCCATCATTAATAAAAAAAAAACGCCGACTTCCAAATTAAAGCTATTTTGTACTTTGTTTGTAGTGTTTTTAATTTTGGGTCAAACAATATCCTTAGAAGTTAAGATATTAATTCTAAAAGTCTCCAAAAATCTTTTTTCTTCTTCTTTTCTTTTCTTTCTATGTATACGCACACAGAAATGAAAACCCATTTGCCATGATAAGTGCCTATGTACTTGAACATTGATTATGTAAGTACTAATTCTGTGAACTAAATAAACTTGAGAAACCTATTATCACTTATCTGATCAGCATTTAAAACATAACAATACCACTTGAAGAAACATAAACACTTGTGCTCTCATTCAATTGAACTGCGATTACTTTCCTTGTCCCGTCAAGTTTCCAACTCCATCCATTGTTATAAACTTCTAGACAAGACAGTCTTCAGCCATTTCAATTGCTTCTAGACAGTTGAGCAGTGAATCGAGCTAAGGAATCAAGAACCAATGGACCGTGTATAAATGCAGCGAGCTGGGTAGTGTTGCAGTCGTCAGTGAGTCCCGTTCGTACGTGTTCGAATGGTCGCAAGTCACAGGTCTTGGAGTCGACGACCTTTCATGTTTCCTGTTTGTCTTGTTTATTAGTTGTGCTATTAGGTAATACGTGCTCATAGGAAAACTAGTTATCATTCGTTATTTTTGTTATGAGGTCGACTGGATTACAAAAGTTTTTTAACTAGTATCGCCTGACAGTCACGTCATGTACGCGTGCGAATTTATCTTGGTTACGTTAATTGAACTATCGACATGAATTTTATTATGAAAAATAGACAGGTGCTGGTGATATATAAAGATCCCTAATAAATTGTGAAAAAAAAATAAACTCCACGGACAATGTGAATCACTCCCCTAATCTAATGAATGAACACAGTGGAATATCACTTCAACGTCCAAATCGGATCATTCAAAAGTCAATTAAGCATTGACCGCGGGCTGGTCATCACCCAAGCTTCCAGCCTGACATGGCGCGGTGACAGCACCAAATGGATGACGTCACGCGTTCATTATCCGCGGCTTATCGTCGCCATGTGTGTCTAGTTCGCGGTGTATCTTACAAAATGCCAATAATACTGTAGTGTCTGTGTGTGATGCGGCGTTGATCTATCATTTGATATGATTTAGATTGGAGTGTGCGTACAAATCGACTCGGTGCGGTAGTATATGGCGTCTTAGGTTTACTTCAGCAATATCCTGCAAAAACCATTTTAGGAAACCCAGTCAAAACATGACGAAAATTTGAATATCTTCCAAACTGTTTATTCACCAAAATTAAGCTTCCTCCTGCTTCAGATAGTACTCGTGAATATGCAAGCAATGAATACCAATTGATTTTTCACATGGTTCACAACGTTGAATCGCCTCGCCGATGACTGTTCAATATTCATTGTAAAAGCTGTGCAGCGGAAACGTAAAGCTATAAACGTGCAACCGCCCGTTAAGTTAGTTTTCACATTCAGCCAGTCACAAAGAGACTGTCACTTAGAAATTGTACTGAGCTATGAAATAACAGTCAACTACATGCAATTCCACTAGCACCGTCTAACGAATATCAAATTACAAGCATGGCTTTGAGCCGACTCTCACAGTCTGGAGTACGGCAAGTAAATCCATATGCATGCAGTAGGTCTGATTTTATTTGTCCGTCTGGTCTCTGTGGCCAGACCCCGCATAAATATGTAATATCGACATGGGTCTATATAATGTAAAACTGGCGCCGTGTTCGGGAGAAAAAGAAAGAGAACAACGAAAAGGTCCGGTCGGACCGGTGCCCTTGGCAATCGCTGGCCACGCATCCCCGATGACATCTGTGCATGTACCTAGCTACGTAATAAACTCACTAGTGGAAAAACCTAAGTGAATGGTAGAAAATCTGATCCTGTTTGAACCCTCAAAAGCCCACCCTCCGTCTACCGCCGAACACTTCATTTTTCACCTGCCTTACTGGCCGGTTTTATGAACGTAATTCTGTTATCGTGTGATCGCATCGGCATCATCATATTATATTTTTTCGTATTCTGTAACAGCTTTGTAAGGTCGTTCGCGGAGTTATTGCCAATAACTCGCCGGGCTGGTAACTGCAGACTGTTGCGAATGAGAAATGTATTTCGTTTTTTGATCTCTTCAACTACAAACGAAGTACAGCAATACAATTATCAAAGAAATCGATTGTTTGAAGTTACATCAATTTTGATCAAAGACAACAAACCAGGATGAGATAAAGACGTGATCAATTTCGTGCGCTTTGAGTCCAATAAAATCTGGCCCAGTTTCGATTACGTCAAATCAAAAAGATCTCTTTTTTTAACCTTGCGCAATATAAAAATAAACGGAGTAAATATTAATATCAAAGAGATGAAAGGAGCTAAAGTAAACAGTAAACGGGAAGTTATCGTACGAGAGTGTATCGGAGAGAATGTTTTGCCGACGGACGATTGGGCAAGCGCGAGCAGTGGCAATGATGGACTTGCCAAACGGTGGCATCAGTTGCGACACGACAATTGGTGCACGATGCGACTGCGACTGGCAATTACTTCGCGGACAATATCATCCAGCACCAGACTAATGAAACTGCATAAGTATATTAGGAAATCATAGTCGCGTAAATTACACAAGAAGCACTACGAGTTAAAAAGACTAAGTTACTACATTAATCAAGAAGGTCATCTTAAAGAATCAAATCATTATCAAAATATACATTCAGAAAAATTAAAAAGTTCAAGGAGCGGTAATGTGTCAGAATTCTGCATCCGGTTCTGGTCATTTCAACTTGAAAGTTTCTGTTCAAACTCCCACATAAAAACGGTTCTCATAAAAACACTGCGCTTTTCTGCTTTTTGCGAGCTTCAAAGCGCAGTGTTGACGGACGATGCGCAGGCCCTGCGCCGAGATTCTTCACTTTTCAATGTTCGGCTCTTTATCAAACACACGGACAGGCCTACTTATATTTTGAACACCATAGAAAAAATAAAAGAACCTTCAGAAGTTTTAACAGTTAAGTAAACCAAACCACACGGTAGCGGCTAAACGTATCGTATGGAGAATAAAAATAATCTACAGCATCATCAATTCGGTCTCAGCCTATTCACGAATTTATACAGTGATCCTTCTGCATGTAATTATTTAGTGCCTATGTCTATTTTGATAAGGTCAGCGGGTTACCCAGTAATGATGTTAACCTGATAGTTGATAAGGCCGGGTCTGGCCGGAATCGAGTTAATTTAGTTTACAAGTACATAGTTATCTAGGCTGACTACTTGACGCCGCTGTATGTCAGTGCTCTTAATTTGTTTATTCAATAGCGATTTTGGCAGTGACTCTGTTAGACGTAAAATGTTATGATTATGAATTAGCTAACTGATCGTTGAACTGGTAACTATTGTTTATAGTGTATTACGTGGGCAAAAGTGTGTCAACAAATACATCATAAATGATGTAGAAACAGACGTGGATATTTAGGGCGAGCGTGGATACGGTCACGCATGGTCGACAATGGGTCGGCAGCGGAATGCCGCCGGACCAGGGCGTCCATCAACCGCGAATATACTGCTCACTCTGATTTACACGCGTCTTTAGTGATACTTGATACGGGCTCGGTCGGGTAACTTATACGCCTAACGTGCCAGCTATTGCCGCAATGTTATTAAATGGTAAATGTTGTGGGCACTCGAGATAAATGTACCCTAGATCTTGCAATTAAACTGCATTGAGAAAAACAGCAATTAAACAAAAGGTTTTTAAAACAACTTTAGCTTGAATGCAGTAAACTAGTCGACGCGTGATTAATGGCCTAATGCGACAACCGAGTGAACTGCTTGGTCCTGTGCACGGTGCTCTTGTCACTGTCATGGGAGACTTTTACACGGTTGGTAGCAAAACCATTAAACCAGCTTCGTTAACGAGACGTGTGCACTCAATAAAATCGCCGAAGCACACATTCCATTTGCTGTGTTACAGAGTTCAAGAATTTTCTTCAGTGAACTGAACACGGCACGTTCAGAGCACATTTGCGATGCCCTCAGAAAGGCCACTTTATTGCCTGTTTCTCTCGTTTACAGTCGCAGTGCCAAGAATGTTTTCCAGCACATATTGTTAACGTTTCTACATTATATTGTTTATAGTACGAGTCATATTTGGCGTCTCGTGACGTCAGCAGCTTACCTTGTTGGTTTAGGATTATGTGTAGTCGTCATTGTTTCACTTTTGTACCGCTGTATTTGATGTTTGAGCAAGAAATCTGTATGATATAATATTAATTACTTTAATGAGCGTAGGATGACATATGTTTTGTAAAGTAAATATCAACCTGTGATAAAAACGTGTGTCAATGCACGTGCATTCTGATACTGTGCTAAGAATAGATTACAAGACTCAGCTTTTCCTCAATCATGTTTATCTTTGAGAGGTAGAAAACACACGCTTTCTTACACGTCTGATAGTGAAAACAGCTGGGCTGGTGAGATTGTATCGAATCGCTGAGCTAAGGCAGCATAACATTGCCGGCGGCATGCGGAACGAGGAGCTTTTTACTGAGAATCTGCAAGCACGCGCTCTGCAGCAGTGAGAGCGAAGCTAATCAAACACTGAGACATACTGGCAACTACACTAGCACACTGTCCAACAGCTTGTCAATTCGACCCAGGGAAAAAACATTGATAAATTAATCAGGATAACGATGTTCGTTACCAAAACGCCAAAACATTAACCGCAATTGTGGCTAATCAACAACATTCGTTACGCCTCGATTCTAAATAAATTAACAGGAAAAAAAACTTCAATTACCCATTTTTAATACTGAATTATTCTTCCGCGTTGTTTAATCGAATACACATTTACAGAATTATCTTTAATTAATGTTATTTCAGCTAATATGGTAGTTCATGCGAACCAATTTAACAAGCGTACTTACTTGGTTGGGTGCTCAATTTATTAATGAAGTTTACACTGGATGGATTGATCACTTAGCACCTAAAAGTTGTTGATTTGGCACGCGAGTCTGGCCGGCCGTGTGTATAGTGTTTGATCTGGTGGCGCGGAAGACGGAAGTGTCGATCCAGGCGTGGTGATCGATTAGCTACACTTGTACCTACCACACGTAAGCACCAACCTAGTGTACCTACAGCCAGTTTAGTTCATGTACAAGTACTGGAATTGCTTCAACAGTAAATTAAGAGCTTCCTTTCTAACATTAATGATACAATGAAGCACTTAAAATAATATTTGATTAAAACTTCAAAAGCTTTATTAAAAACAGCCTTTTGACTACACGATAATTGTTTCCCCAACTTTAATTAATTAATGGTAGTCGCTAGCGAATGGCGATGAACTAGCAAATTATCTTCACGCTCTATTACCACAAACCAGTATATTTGATTAAAAACGTACCTACATTGTATTGAACGAGTTACCTAACCACAACAAGTGAACAACTTCTACGTTGTAGTAACAAAAGGAAAAGTGTATGTTGAAGATCTATTTAGACCACATTCACCCTCCGCTGAGTTTTATAGCACCAGCTTTAGTGCCACTTAATCAATCCATGTTATTAAGGACATGATGATATACCAAGACTCACTGACTGAAACATTAAAACATACTAAAATCAAGATTTCAATGAACTCGCGTTAAACAGTAATGAAATGCTCCGGAGGGTACATGAAGAGGGGAGGGAGGGAGGGAAATTTCACTTTTCACGAGAGCGGCGAGCGGTCGCTGGTTACTTAACCGCGCTAATGATTAATTAATAAGCACTAATGAGTGCGCCGCGCCGCTTCTACGTACACACACACACGTGACGACAGTCTGTTAATGGTTCTAGCAGACAATGTTTGTGCATGCCTGAGATTTATAATCATTATCATAGGAGCATTATCTAGTAGGTAGATTATTAACAAAAGCTCAATCAGTAAATATGAGCAAGCCATTATCCATATCCTTATTTAATACAATTTGTATTGTCGCTCACGTTGGATTTGGCAAAAAAGCACATGGTATGAGCGAACTCACGCAAATATGTAGGAACCTATCAGTATTCTTAGGTCGTAAATATATTTCCGTAAAGAATAAATTCAATAATCCCCTATGTATTTCTTTATTCCGCCCGCATATTGTGGAGCCGAACAAAATGCGTAAAACATTTCTTATACAGGACACGCATAATATGTGCCAATGAAGTTGTGCCGCGTATTCGAGACGTTCGGCAAATGGCATCACAGCATTTCTGAAGATTTTCGAAGCTGCGCGAGAGAGTAAGGTAGGTGTATTGTTCCAATCCCACGGTTACTAATTAACAGCTTTAAAATCAGGCACGATACTAGGCCCATGACTAATAGTCTTAAAAACATTAAGCTCGTAGATGGAGTATGCCCCAGGGTACTGTACTGGGACCGTCTTTGTACAGCTTTCATCTCGAGAACCAATATCTCGTGAGGTTGCTCCGCCTTTACAACAAATTTATTCCCCTGATCTTGTTACCTAGGTGAGGAGAAATTCTGACAACTTAATAGTAAGTTCTCGTTTTATTGGATCCCATTTTCCCTGAGGTCGCATAGTTCTTTTCTAAATCCGAATCCTTATAGGACACGAAATCGAATCGCCCAATACGAACGTGGGAGTTAGACAACTTCTTGTTAAAATATTTTCTAACATTTTGACCTAAAGATCCAGAACTGGTACAGATTTACAACACAGCACATGTTTTCATTTCCTACGCACGTTCGATCGAATGTGGTCCAACAGTTACGCCAATTACCTCCACTTGCGACTCTACCACTGGTAATGTAATAGAAACGATAATACTCTGATTGGACTTATCAACGTGTCGTTAAAATGCCACCTCATAATAAATAACAAGCAACGGCTTTCAATATTTACCTTTGTCACAACACAAGTGTTCCTAGTAGACGATATTCTTGAAACCACTCAAACTTATTTGCTATGCACCTAACTAAATATTTTATCATAATTACTAATGAATGATATCTAGAATATCAATGAAGTGGTTTCTATTTTTGCATCTGCTGAAATATTTGCATACCCTATTAATTTGCTTGACACTAAATTGCTTTATTATAACGCAGGTACAGCATAGTCATAACACGAAATAAGCCCGGAAAAGCGTGCTGCAATGATGAGAAATAAAGCCGATTGTAAAATGGCAAATAACGCATAATCATAATAAAGAATTAATAACTATTTTGCAACCTTATGAAGGCTGATATACTTTCGTGTTATTGCAACATTACGAACCAAAGATACAGTTTTAGCATTACCAAGCATAAAATCTTATATGGTCTACTTTATGTAACAAGTTACCTACATACAGTAGAGAGCTCTTAAAAATTGAAAAACTCTGAGTCAACAAACCTATTTATGGGTTACTATTGCCAACATGAAACTGAAAACAATTTCATTGCGTAGGTACTTACTTTAACAACTATTTAACCAGGCTAACATTATTTTCATATGCATTCCTACGCAAACGCAACTATTCGTAGAACTCTGGCTGAAACTGGTTTGTTTAACATCAGAATTTTAAACAAGGTGTAAAAACCAAAGTTAATAGGTTTGGTGAAATAATAATATTGCTTTGAAATAGACTTGCAATTAGCGCGAGCAGGGAAAGCACGAAGCCACTAAGGCTCCATCCACGAGAACCAACGACTTTCATACGCTGGAATGAGAAAAGCACCTAAATAATTAAATTAGTAGCTCAACACCACTTTTAATGGATTTCTTCACGAACCTATTAAATGTCAAGTGAAGTTATGAAGCTTAATAGAAAACCAGTGAGTAATAAGTTTGTTTTTAATGAAAATTGTCTATCAAGGAGAATTACAGGGAGCGTCACTTGAACACTGTAATTGGAGACACCTCGATCTGAAAGTAATTCTTTCTGACAACGAGCACTGGATTATAAAAATTACAAATAAAAAAAAAAGCGATCGGGCGAAAAGGAATTCGTTCGAGCTTGAATGACGCCTAAAGTTTACGGTAGAACGCAAAACTTCATTTGAGGAAATTTTTGGAAAAAACGTTCGATTGGTTTTCAGAAAAGCCAAAATAGTGCAGACTATTTAAATCATCTTTGACGAAAGCATTGTAAAATTTGACTTTTCCTTTTTAGACAACTACTACAAATAATGTAATAGCAACTGCACCTAACACAAAGCTATTGAAGATGACATATTGCAAGGAGTGTAAAGGTCATAGATAAGTCCGCAGAGGAAAGCCCAGATGTTATGTAAGATGTAAGGAGTGCGCAACGCCAGATAACTTTAACCTTTTCGGTTAGAAGCCCCTTTAGCTTACATTGTACGAGAATAACGAGCTCTTGAGCAAGCACGTCAAAAATTTACGAATAAAACCGAAGCAAGAACCGCCGTTTTAAATTTTTTCTCGGACTGTAACCATCGCGGATGTAAGTGAGATAAATAAAGGTAGTCTTTCTTGAACGCGAGAACAAAGCGTGGTTTAAAAAACCTTTGTGCATTTTCCTAGAAGATTCATGGCTGCTGAATTGATGTCGCACTAATTTCTCCCTGCGAAGTTTCCAAGCTGTTGCACAATGTTGCATCTGACATCGACGAACCTACAGTAATGAACTACCTTCATTATCTCCCAACAAAGGCTCGCGTTGCTCCAACCGCAAATTATGCTTATTTTTATCACTGACTATACTCTAATTATCATCATGTCTGTGTTTTACACGCTCGCGTGACCACATAGGTACTAATTTTAATTGTGCTTTTATCGAGACGGTCTTCAGCACTATCTTTTATACGTGTATTTATATGAGGAATATCTCTATTGTTATTTCGACTTTCGATTGGACTATCGGGCTCGGTGAGATCTAAGTGTTGTCATCATGGTGGTTGGCGGGTGTCCACGATGGCGTCCTCGCGCCGAGTCGCGCCCTGGTGCAATGCGGGCGCCATCGCCTTGGCCAAGTTGGCCGATGTCGTTAATTACACCACAGCCACAGTGCGCGGTGGGAGGATAAATCGCTAGTCTATTTATAGGCGGCACGCGAGATCTCGTACAAAAATAATACCTATTGGACAATGGCTGATCTTTTCACATTCGTCTTATTGCAGAGCTCGAAAATCTGGACTGCACATAAATTCCCAAAGGAACTAGGGCGCGAGATATTATAAAGGTTTCTAGAACAGTTTATACATATTTCATTGTAATTTAATAACTCAAGGCAAACAGCATTAAAGTTGATCGTTTCCACATGTTTTATTGAGATCAAAGTTTTTTATGAAGAAAAACAATGACTTTATTTAATACATAAACTACTACTATGACTCTACCAGTACACTCAAACAAAGCACTTTAATACTCAGATTGATTACGAATACTATTAAACGACATTTGACAACAAGATTAATAGTGAGGAAACCAGACATGACAGGAGATTACTTAGCAAAACGCAACTGATAAACAAACACATCGAGTTTGAGACACACATAGCATTTATTTAAACTCAGTTTGCAGTTTTCTACATAATTGCTATAATGTACAATGAGCTAATGACACCGGTACACCCGCGTGAAGCTGGTCTGTCTGCCCACGGCCAGACAGTTGTTTGTTTTTTGTAGAAAGTGGTTCACTTGTCGCTGAGAGCAAACTCTTAATACCAGCACACACATCTTAGACAACTGGGGCAAGTTCTTTTTGTAAAAAGACTTAGGACCAGACACGCTAAACACTTGGATCCAATTTAACTGTTTCCAGATTACACTGAACAGCAGGATCTAGATTTAATTTGTACAAGAGCACCTGAAGCACGATAGTTTTGGAAAAGATGATTTTTTAATTGAGGTTGATGTGCATGTGTGCAACAATTTACTAGACGAATGCGAATAGGCTCAGATTTATCTATCACAGACTTGTTTACCTATAAACGATCAAGTGTTCAAAACAGCCGCTCAAGATTACAGCAAGTGACAAAAACAAGCATACAGGACGCGTTAAAAACAGAAAGAACAGCGATTAATTAGTGTTAAGAACAAAAGATAGTTAATGAAAATAAAATGGCCGTGATGTGCTATCGTAAACAAAGGAGCGAGCCCGTTCATAAATAAACTGGCTCTATTATTAGATGTATTTGTTGATGATGACCAGATGAGATTCGCGAGAGCAACTTACATTGTAAGAGGTGTAAGTATATCGAGCATAGATCAACATTCATCAATGGATTTTAAAAAAATGATTACGTTAATTAAAAGTTGAAGGAATAGTATCGATACTATTCCTTAAGAGCCATTTCACAAAATATAAGCGCTCGAGTTTAGGTAAAATACCGCAGCATCGTGTATGTGTGCGTAACTACGCACACGTACACAACGCAAACAGTGTAGCGCAAGTGTCGAGACGGACTAAACAATCTTGAGGCGTTATAATCGTAATGCACCTGGGTTTGAGATTTATGCTGAAGGATAATTTATTTATTCAGTCTATTAGGTAATCTAGTAAAGCTTTCTAGACTAATATGAAAACCACAAATATATGTTATGTAAAGTATATAATAGAAATAACACAAACAAGGAAACAATTACATATTATTCTCAAGAAATAATGACTATCATTTAAGTGGTCGTTAAATGAATATTTGTCGTAAAGGCATTGATCTTGCCTTTCTAGGGTCTATGATTTCTGGCAATACACAATCTTGATAAAATCGAATCAATTTCGGAAGCATCTTTTCCTGCCAAAAAACGTCATCTTTTACTACCCTTATTACTTTCAATGGAAAATCAGGACCGGTCCATACAGCAAAAAAACATACGTTTTTTTTTTTTTTCGCTATCTGCAACTGGCCTTGTATTTGGTAGTACCAGTCATGATAAGGGTTCATTTCAACTTGATGATGACTGTTCAATTTAAAACATTTTAGTTTTTTTGCTAGTATAGCGGTATCAGGATCCATACCAAAAAGTGAGCTAGGACATTTCACTTCCACTAATCCTTCACTGCACAATCCATCCGGTGTCGCACCTAAATAAAAATGTTCCTAGTCTATAATAAGTAGTCTAAAGTAAGTCTAAAAATATTTACGATCGAGTCTAAAAGTTCCATTGATTCGTCAAGTCCAAGGTCTAATGCAACAGGTTCTTTTTCCTATAAAATTAAAGAAATAATAAGATAGTACCTATACCTACTACTGCATAAACTTCTGTTTAAAACATAAAATTGTTACTAAAACATACAATTTCTGTTGTCAAATCTGACTTTTCACTTGTACCCGGCACGGCGTCTCTTCTAAAGGTACTATCTTCCTCTACTCGATTCACGCGATTTCTCATTCTGAAATGAAAACAAAATAGCTGTCAAATTTCGAACCCACAAATAAATGAATTTTTACTCAATCATCATAACTAAATAATTATTAAAATCATCAATACAACAAGCTCATTTAATACCATTGAATGAGTTTTTGAATAAATATTCATTGAACGGGGTAAGGCTGGTGCGGCATAGAAAATTTGAATTTCGCGGGCTACCCTGGTGCTTCCACCATCGATAACTGTGTATATGAATTGCAAATGAAAAGAATATCTACCTCGCTTCTGTTGCTTTCTTTATGGCTGCAGAATTATGATTTTTCCTTTTTTTGACACATTTGTATACACAACCCTTACGCCCCATTGCTAAAACTAATAAAACAAAAATATAATAATTATTCTACAAACTACTAAAATCATACTTTACTTGATATTAAACGAAAATCTTACCTTATGAAAAAAAATACAAAAAGGATCAAAAGGTTGTAGTCGTAGTCTAACAATGCGTTTACGATTGATGCGCTCGAAAATCGGGACGCGGAAAAAAATGGCACAGGTCCTGCCTCGATGACCGCTCGGGCCGTACTAATCGGTGCCCGCGTTTGCATTGTAATTTATTCTAATATATAGTGATGTTAAAAATGATATTACGTCTGATTAAATGAATTGATTTTAATAAAACTTTGGAATTAGTTTGGTAAAAGAACAAGGTTTATTTTTATATATTTTTTTAAATGTAATTACGCTTAATTCAAACCAAAAAATCACGATAAACTTGCGATATAAAACGTAAAAGTTGACCTAAGACTTTGTTTTTTTACTAATTAATGGTAATAATTATCGATATTCTTGTCCATTAAAAGTCAACAAAAGTATATGTCTGAAACTTTATGTATTTTTTGTAGTTAAATTTATTAACATTTATGATAGATTTAGGAGTCCGAAATTGACTCTGCAATGATTTTTCAGTAAACTAGTTGTGGGAGATTAATCACTACATCATTTACAAATAAGTTTTTGTAAATGTGTTACATTATGAATCAATACGAAAGACTAGTCTATTTTTTACATGTATTCAAAAATTCCAGAGTGTTATCTAAGATGGTAAATTAGGCGACCAAAGTCTTAGGTATTTGCGCAAAAACGTGAAATGGCTCTTAAGCATTCAATGGGCATCGGAATCCCTTTGTTTGAAACCGACAACTGTTGAGGTAGCTTCAGTGTGCTTAATCAATCATCTTGTGTCTCGAATTTAAACATTATGTTTCAAATTGGTGAGACAATTAATGATAAGCATGGTATTAAGTCAACATAAAATAAATTCAAAGTTTGATCCACATCGGTTCAGAGGATCAACAACAAGGAAATTAATTTGTTTCCAATGATTTCGTCAACACTGTAAGCTGTAAATACGTGTTGAATGTTAGCAACGGTTGTGAAAACAGAAAGTCATTCACCCCGTGTCAGACAGGTGGCAGTTCTTATCTGGGTGAGGAATTCCACACCCTCGTGCTAACCGCCAAGCGGCATTCAACTTTATTAACTATTTACTATCTATAATTAGCACGGCATAATAATATTTAATATTGTCTTGCAGAGAACAGACGCTGCCTCTAGTCTATCTTGCGTATTGTCGTAATCAGCAGCTTTGACATTGCGAAAAGCAATTAATATTTTTAGAATTTTTGTTCAAGTCAAATGTCAAAGTCAACGTTATCGCTGTCTTACGCAAGCTCCTCTAAACTTAACGATATTTTGGAATCAATTTCATTGTAAAGAAAAGTCTATCATTTTGATTGCGGTTAGCTCGATCACAATTGCATTGGTTTGTTCGGCGCGAGAGGCCGGGCCTGCTCCGGACGCCTCCGCATTCCACCTCTCCCCTACTCTGATAACTGTTCACTTCCCATACAGGGCTGCCGGGATGCAGCGATTACAAATCTCGATTAGATAAATCCAGGTTTATGCATCTAAATTCCAAATATTGGTGACATGATCGACCTTATGATCTTGCTGATACTTGCTAAAAGTAGGCGTAGCATCGTGATAATTCCTCAATCAGCCAGCCCTACTGAGTGTTCAGTTCCAGTCTGATTGTGACCTACATACGTACCTTCGCAATTACGTGCTCAGGTATGATCGGGGACGCCAGGCATTATAATTGACTGATAGATTCGAGAGCTTTTCCCGATTAGGAGGAATAGGCTTAGTTGCGTGACAGTTTATATAAAAATGTTGTCGACTCATACCGATTTATAATCGGTGTGAGTCGACAACATTTTTATCAAAATCGGAGCCCGATGAGATGATGATAATATTACTATACTTACTATTAGGTCAGTAGTATGCAATACATTATAAAATTATGAAATAGGTTCTACCCATCACATGGGGAAGGAATAAGATGGTTCCGTAATCCGTAGTTTCTGCCAAACGCCCATGGGGAAACGGCGTGAGTTTATTTATGTATACCTATGTCGCAGCCAACTAGCTTAATCAGCCGTTTCATTAAGAGCCTAGCTTTTAATTGAACTGCGCCGTTTAATTAGCGACATAAGTCACACGGGCAAGTCATTCAACGATATTGAAGAAAAGATGTCACTTAGGTCGCTGAAAAATGGGCGCATTTAAAATGAAAAGGCTAGGCTTTTAATGAAACGGCTGATTAAGCTAATTGGCTGCGGCATATATATATGTATAAATAAAAGCAAAAAGTGCTGTCGCAAACTGTAAAGTTGGCATCATTTAAAACGACAAGCACGCGTATAAAATGCTTCACTACGCAGTACTGATTTCAATACCTGAACATAGATTCCTTTCAACAACCGCGTGAGATAAACACAGTAGTTACTATGCTGATATTGTAATATTAGCCGGAGTGGAACATTAATGGGTCGTGGCAGCTCAGCTGTTATCGATAGCACTAACTCGCATCGGAAGCATACATGGCCACACTTATCTGTCGCGACTCGGAAACTCATTGATACAACCACACATACATACTACACGAGGAAGTTCTCGAGACCTACTAACTGATAGATAGTGTGCTTAGATAGGTTACCAGAAAAATATTATAAGTATTTAGTTTTAGTGTGATTGTACGGCATATATATGGCCTTCGATTAATTCACGTTGGAACGCAAATTTTATTATGTAATAATGAGCTAAATATAGCGAAATTCGAAGCTTCCGTTCACGGCCACAAGGACCAGAAGCATGACAAGTAGGATGTGCCAGTCGCAGTGCAAGTGGTGACCGATGGGACATGGGTAACGTGCACGATGCGAGCTGCTAAATATGACGCCTGTCCGCTGCGGAGAGTGGATAACGACGTCCGGTCGTTCACGGCCAGGACACGACCACCCGACTTGACCGGGCATGCCGCATTAATCTCCGAGATTACTACTACACCGAAAAAACTAAACTGCACAATTATTAGTGTGTTTAATGCTATCTGTGGGTATTTAGCACAGTGGAGTAGACTAGTAGAGGACATCCATTACCAAAAACAAACACTATTTCATTGTAATACTTCTAACAACCACGAAATGATGTTAATGGCAATATAAATGACTTTACATTTTTTTTTCTCATATCATCAATTTCAATTTGGTGAAACACCACATAATTATCGCTACCATGTACACGCGAGCGTACACCTAGACAATTTGGCCGCACGTGGGTGAATTATCTTCACGACACAGCAACTTGGGCAAGCAGAGCTCGCGGACGCGGTGTTGCACGGACAACAAGACTGATGATCGCGATGACGAGACTCCTTGCATAACACACTCAGTTCCTACAAAAATTTCTTCATTACCTTCAAATGACGTACAGTTTTATTTAATTATTAACTTCGGAGGTATTCGACTTGCTCCCGATGAGGGACAAACTTTTGACAGAAATTTGGAAGTAAATAGAATTTAAGAGTTCCAAAACTTCCAGCACAACTTCGGAGTCCCTTGTACTTAAAAGTTAGTAATGCACCAAACAGTGCCAAATAACTTCAACTTTCTGTACATTTTTAAGAGAGTCTTAAAAATATAAGACCAAAACAAATAACAAATAAAATAAAAATGCTAGACCTTAACTGAGAGCTATCGTAATGGTCCTTTACAATTTAATTAATTCCAACACAAAAGGCAAACTGAGGCTTTTATGGTCAACACAATACCTTTGAACTTGACTTCTATTGAGAAGGTCGATGAAGTATCAAGTTATTCAAGTTAATGGACTTCAAGTCGCTTTATAACTTGTTAACAGTTTCCAAGCTTTTAGAAAATAATTGAGAAGGACTTACAAACAGGAGGGAGGAATAAGAAGCCGATAGTGTTGTGTCGTTTTAGTTTCCAGCTTAATGTAACTGGAATCGTCGAGCGGTGCTCCCCAGTAACGATGTTTGATGTCCGCAACTCGTTGCCGCAGATATTCCCATGTGACGTTAACTAGAAAGTCATCATCTGCCTAGCCTTTTCCCAACTTTATTGGGGTCGGCTTCCAGTCAAACCGGATTCAGCTGAATACCAGTATTTTACGTAGAGCGGCTGCCAATCAGACCTCCACAACCCATTGACTGGGTAACACGGTACTTCTTGGCAAGACTGGTGTCAGATTTTCTGGCTTCTGACAATCCGTAACGACTGCCAAAGATCTACAAATGACAGCCGGGACAACGGCTTAACGTGCTTGTTAAGGCACGGAAGAAACTCGATATGTTAAGACACCCAAACACAGACCGACCCCGGCAAGCGTTGCTTCACCTTGAAGATCGACCCGTGCGACTGTAATTATTGAGCCACGAGCTCCTCAAAAGTTAACTAGAAAGTGTTTTCAGTTAAATCACCACCAGAGTCGTTTGCCCGCACATTAAATTTAGCAACGATGTTTAACATCAGCTACAGGCGCTACAGCGTTAGTTCATTCTCATTATTTTTTGTTTAGGAGTTAAGTCTACAATACCGACTTTCTGAAAACTGTTCAACAATCTCTTACATAACGACAGCGAAATAGTGTTTTTCAGTCACAAACAGCAATATACGGAAATCTACGCCTGACTGCAAGTAAGTACAATATATAAGGAAGAATAGCGTTGTGCAAGTGAGGCGTGGTCCAGTGCGCTGAATACCTCCCTCCCCCCGCACCCCAGTCTCCGTACGACTGGATTAACCAAACTTGATTTATGAGCTGACTCCTGTCACTTGCGACAGCGATTGGAGCAAAACGAACAAACGCACAGGCCACCATTATTGTACAAATATACACCATTTTGTAATATATCGCAATTATGAAGTAAGAACGACCGTCAAAGCGTTACTTAATCAGGCAAGAGAAACAGAATCCGTAGACTTAATCACGCGAGTAATTCGACCTGTTGTACCAGAGGAAACTAACTTTTAATTGCAAGAATGAGATGTTAATAAGTTTATGAAAGTTTAGCTTTGATCAATTTCAACACCTTGAAAAAATTTTCTGATTAAAATCCAGAACGTGTAGAATCTAGATATTATGTATTTTTCTACGCTAAGACAATTTGCAAGCTTTACGACAATGCTTCTGCTAGTCTCACAAACTTAGCTCATACCGGATAAGGCAACATACGTCCGGTGATATTCGAGTCTGAGAGCGATCCTACCATAAAAATATTCATAGGTCAAAGTTTATCTACACTCTGGAGCAAATGTAAGCTTTTTATCTAACGTCAGGGAGTCAGACGGGAAAAAATATCCATATCACAAGGTGACGAGAGGTCTGCCTTTTTAACAGATTTATTTTAAAATATACTTTCATAGAATGTGAAAGAGTTCGATAACACCTAACGACGTGTTATTTATCGCTGAAGACGCACCAGATGATAATGTGGCACAAATAAGAGCTTAATGGCTAAGTAACGATGTCTTACTGACCTGCTAGAATGTTCTTGGAAGTTTCCGCCGTCCAGCAGGCGGACCTTGGCGAACAGCACCGCAGACACGAAAGGCACCTCAGTGAGCTCCTCCAGACAGCACTGCACCCCAAACTTGTACCGCTTCTTCTTCGTCATGAAGGCCATGACGCCGCCAACATCGGGCCCTGCGCTACCGGCCCGGAACACTAGCCGGATGAGACCGGACACGCACCACTTATAACCAGATACAGTCGGATCACACCAGCTCGGTCACAGCACTAGCACTTGCACTTCACTTCACATGTGTGTTAACATCAACGCACGTGTAAATGAATCTACGTTAAGAATGTAAATTGTAAAACATTAAAAACGCCTATCTAAGTGGAGAGGTATAGCGGGGTGATTATTTTGGCATCAGAGTGGCGTCCTCCGCGGTTCGATGGCGAGCGGCGGCCGACGTGGCGCATCGCTGCCGACCTCATTAGTCTGGAACAGAGAATTGATGGTTCAGCACATTAAGATAAGGCGAAGAACTAGGGTAGGACCAACTTTTTGGTATATGACTTCTGATGAGGATTTATTTCGTCGTGATATCGTGCCATAAGTACTTTTTCACTAAATTCGAGGCATAAGGTGGATGATTTGAGCTTCGACTATTGAGCTTGATATTCCCCGCTGCGAATAAAGATATTTCATCAGTCTGCGAGCTAATGTGTAATTTTGGTTAAATATCAAACTCGCTTGTAGAAACAAATGCGAGCAGTTAATTTGAGACATGTGTTGCAATAGTGCAGTCCATTCACACATACTCGTATATCAGGCGATTAGACAGTTACATCAATATTCAGTGTTTCGCATACATTAATATTGGGCCATCTGTTGTGTTTATGACTTGTGATGTGGCTCGCATTACTAGCTGAAATATTATCGTTAACGATGCTCTAGCAAATGTGTGAAGAAAGAAGACCAAAGAAACCAGTAATATTGCAAAAGTGATACTAAGAAGATTCAGACAATTAACATGATTCGAAGGTTAGGAATTAAGTATTAAGAAAGTAGAAAATGTCAGGGATTTACCATCTCATTATAAACTATACGAGGAGCTCGTGGCTAAAGAATATCAGCCGCACGGGTCGATCGTCAAGGTTAAGCAACGCTTGCAGAGGTCAGTCTGTGGATGGGTGAACATCTTAACATACCGAGACTCCTCCGTGCCTCGGAAAGCACGTTAAGCCGTTGGTCCCGGCTGTCATTTGAATATCTTTGTCTATCGTTAGTCGTTACGGATTGTCAGAGGCCAAAAAATATGACACCAGTCTCGCCGAGAAGTACCGCGTTACCCAGTTAATGGGTTGTGGAGGTCTGGTCTAGAACCCGACCCCAATAGATATAGTTGAAAAAGCTAGGCAGATGATGATATCGCAGTTGTATCACAAAAGTGTCTTTTAAAAATAAAATACATAAGCAGCTCTTTAAGGTATTTTGTCAAAGCCTCACTATTGGGGAAATATAAAAAATAAAAAGAAAATTCACTTGTAATTATGTGTGAATTACTACACCTGCCAACAAACTGTTTTGCAGTTTGGCAGAGGTAACAGTTTGCAATGTAAAATGTATTTAAGTGAATAAACACTTTTTTTTTTTTTTTTTTATATAAACTCTGAAAGTTTCACAATCCAGTGCAAATTTTTCTAGTTATTAGTTGTAAATTTACTTAAATATTACAATTGGATAAGGAAGAATATTTAAATACATGCATGGACATTACTATAAATAAGCACCTGTTATTATTTCTACATGACAAAACAGCATACAATTCGCCAAAAATCACATGTTCTGGCACCGAAAAAACAACACCTTTGACACCCACGTTATTTCTGTATAATGTCATGTCATTCTTATTAGTGCATGATGATCACATGCGCCCAGCTCACGCCACAACAACGCACGATGTTTGTTTACAAATTCAACTTTTATTGAAACCATAAAACTCAAGTGTGATCCTATCCTTGTGAACAGCAGGATTAGCGTGCTATAAGAAACCAGACAAGTGCACTCATTTCGTTATCCATCGTGTTTTTCAAACAAACGACTGAATGTAAAACAATAAAAACACTTTAAAATACATACTGTTATAGAAGTGTGCTGCATGAGCTGATGCTTCAGAGGTCGAACAGAAAAACGTTCTAATGAGTCAATAATTGCTTCACATTACATGTAGAACTGTTCAAGCTGTGCACGTTTACGTAGTGTATTTAAAATATTGTAGCGCGAGTGCGTTGCACGTCCGCGCCGCACCGCAGTTCTCGCGTGACTGGCGAACACTGCCAAGTGGCAAGGACGATCAGCATTGTAGATTCATACAATTTCAATTCCGCGCAAGTAGTCAATTAAATCGCTCAATTATAAGCTAATCTGGATGTCAGCGTCCTTGCGCTGATAACTAGGATTACCTATCTAAATACGACTGATAAGCTTATCATTTGGACAAACCGTTGAGTGACACGATACGACGTTATCAATGGTAATATTTTGATTGAGACGTAACAGCTGTTGTTAAACAAACAGACGATCTGTCAGATGCATGCGCAGCTATTATGGATATGAAGCAAGACATTACTTCGGTACATATGGAATGAAACGGCAACTCTTTCAACTTACATGGATGACGTGGAATGGGAAGATAGTAGCATGGAACATGGCCAGACCCAAAGAGCCACCTCACTGTGTCCACAGATCTCTTACATTGCCTGAAACAAACATATACGCCACATTAAATTCACTGATAAGCACCATTCTATCTCTAATTTTTGTGATGCAACCATTTTAAGATACGTAAGTTTACTAATGATAAGTCCGATCAACTAAATTGCGTTCTTTGCAACAAGTTACCTGAATAACTAAAGTGAGGATCTTGTAGAAGAAAAACATTTTACACAAATAACTGAAGAAATATACCAACACTCCACAAAAAAGGGGAGATCTCCTTTTTGTGGAGTAAGGGATTTACTAGATAGCTAAATAAAAATCCAAATGGGAAGGCCCAGAATGGTTAAAGAGTTGAACGCCCAAAGTGAGTTGTTTAGAGTAATCGCTCTCCTTGAATCAGGTATGCAAGACATTTTCAATCAGTTCAAATAACTGGTTTACTTGGGAGTGACGGCCGCTGCTTTATGGCTTCCTTTGAGCCTTTCAGAAATCCTCCGTGAGGATGTGGCTAACAATCTTAATGCGTGTTCGAAGCACTCAAGACGAAATTTCAAATAATTGCAGCAATTGATTGATCAGGCGATCGAGAGGCCTTGGCGAGGCGTGAGGCGCGGGGGATGCGTGCAATTGACCCGGGGCCACAGGTTACAGGTCCTCGTCAGATTCGCACCCACACTCCTGACAATTAAAGAAGTCTCGTCACCTATTATATCAGTACTATTTTTAGCTCAATTAATTCAATCAAATCTCCATTCTGAGAAGTACTTTTCGCAGTTGGCAATTGTACCAAATGTATTTTTCCTGTTTTTAAGTAGAAATAATAAATTATATTAGTTTTAATACTACAGACTTCCCGGTTATGTTATCTGTGCAATATGAATAGGTACCTACATTCCCTGACATATGGCGGCTATAAAACATCCGCCAGAAATATGTGTCTACTATCCAAAAACTGTTTACGCATACCAGTCTAAAGGTAAGGGTATAATAAAACTGTATGGAGTAAGATTGTACATAAAACAGCGAGTATGTTATAGGCTCGTAGTTAGCTAGGCCTGGCGGTGCGCCAACGTGGGCCTGAGCCATGCCCTATACCGTCACCTTGACGGGCCCGGCGCCCCTAGGGCCTCACACCCATAAACTTACCGGAATAGACGACGTGACCGACCATATGCCACTACAACTCCAGCACTTGTTTACAACATGATTTATTAGTACGTTTGCCTAAATATGGCAGCCAGTTAACAATTTATGAAGGAAATCCAAAACATTTTCGGTACCTAAGCCAGAAGCAAACCATTTCACTGAAGGATAATTAGGTCACATGGTTTGAAAGGCGTCAGTTTATCGGCTCTACTCGCTAGTCATTTCGGTGTCCGTGTCAATTTGCGCTCGTATGTGGGGTATGCGTAGTGTTGCTATCTGGTGCGGTATGTCGTCGGCGCCAGCGACAGATAACATGCAAATGTCAGCCGGCGCCAAATTACCGGCTAATGACTACACACGTCACGCCCTCCCTACACATGCGAGTACAAGCAGTACAAGCTGATACAGGGCTCCAGCTCCACCCCACACAACGAGAGCTAAGCGATGTTAATCTCGGGAAACGTTTAAATGCAAATGTTGCTACTCAGCAGCTTCCGAAGTTTCGTTTACCATTACAATCCGGATTTCCCATTATTAAGTCAGAATTTAATTATAAACACGTTATGATGGACATGAACGAATCACAACGAATGAGAAGTTTATCAGTGTCCTAAATAAGTTAACGCAGTCGTTGATATTTTCAGCAGCTTTATATCAATTTTTTGTTCGTTCAATGCAAAGCGCAGTGAACTATAATAATAATAAACATTTATTTCAGAATCAGTTCCATATTTGTTAGTAACAGTGTAACTTATAAACTAGTGTTAGTAACATTATTATTCTAAGCGTGGGGCACGCCGATCCTGGGAATGTCTACTTGACTGCATGCAGTCGTATCCACCGCCCCAGGATCGGAGAGTCCCACCTATCCGCCAACGTTCGGAGAATGGTGTTGGGGCTGGCGCGAACACGGCGTAGCAGAGATGCACATCTCTTTCGTACGATGGCCGAAAAACTATCAACGGCCGCATCGGCAAACATGCTAGATGCGCTACAAAAACGCGGCAGCCCCATCATCACCCGGAACGTGTTGTTATATTGGGTGCGCAGGCCACCATATGCCCGCTGCGTAAAGTTCACCCACAGGCTGCACGTGTAAAAGGATACTAACTATATCTTATTAATTTTTATACCAATGATGAATGAATGCAATATTCTCGAACAGTGTTATATGGGTACTGAGCGCTCGGACACGCTCGACTGCACCAGTTCCGGGGTAAACGATCAGTTTTTGAGACGTGCTCAAATTCTGCACGACATGACGAACGATTTTTCTCCATCACTGACTTCTAGGCAGCCTTCGTTTGCCAAGTTTACAGAAAAATACTTTCTCGAAAATCGGGCCCAACCCAAACTCAGGTGACATTAGCGTGTAAGGACAACCTTGACATCTGAGTACTGTCTTATGGCATGCGAGAGCGCCAATATATAACGTGCAACATCACCGGGACTGTCTTCCTCGCTTTGACGGGCTAACTTCAATCGAGGATGGTAAAAACAAAGCAATAAACATGGGCAACGTGCTCATTATCATCGTCTGCTCCACCTGACAGCATCACGACATGACGCAATAGCCGGCGGAGCGTGCAGGACCGAGGCCAATCGATCTATTACGCCGTGCTGTACCGAGATCAAGCAAAAACTGCTTTAGACTTCGCTTGATGGATGAGATACTTAAATCACTTCAGCCCCATTAAAAACGAGGAAATGTAATGTATGTTTGTGTGGTCTCGGTGACAGAGCGGTGACAACGCTGAAGTAATAGTCGCTATCTAAACATCGTTGCGTATAATGGCAATATTGACATTTGTTGTCTATTATTGGTAATTCTCATTCAGTAGCAGTCCATTGGTGTTTTTGTGACTGTGAACTGTGACTCACGCTACCTTTGTTTGTATTTCTCTTGGCGCGTCGTCTATTACAAGTAACACCGACGAAACGTCCATGGTCCTGCTTTTTACATAATTATTCACCAATGAACGGCAACTATCAGAAACCCGATCACAATCGATACTAATTTGCATCCCCGCCGTACCTGTATATCAGGTTGCGTGCGTGTGTGATCTGTTCGTATGTACTCGATTACATGCGTTGTCGTATCCAAGGGGCGACGGAAGGGGTGACTACCCTACGCGTAATATTGCATAAGGCACGGATGACTGGACAAAGGCAAGCGGCCGCTGGCACCACCGGTCGCGATAACCCTCTGATTACTAAGCGGTTTTTGTGACATGACGTACAAATTGAAGGGAGTAAAATAATCCAAGCGCGGTTAATAGCATGTGAAACACCTGGAGCTGCGGTGTTTGGTAAACACGTTGGGCTTGAGTCGCAGTTGCTAACATCTCGAGTATCACGACATCGCGCCTGTGCTCGATATTACGCCACATATTACAACCGGTTCTTCGGAACGAAATTCTACTTTGTTTTTATTTAGGATAGGTTTGTATTCAACTAGTCTCGAATAGCGGTGAGCTTATTACATGTGTTGTCTAAAATGGAAGAACTCTTTGGCATTTAAGCTCTCAGCGCGCTAGCGGACGAAATTTTGAGGAAAATCTTGCGTAAGTATAGGAGGAAGATTTGGTTTAGCGGGTAAGTCCCCCATAGTATCAGAAAACGATGTCATCGTCAAAAACTGTACACACCTTCATTAAAATCATCGTAAAATAAAAAGTAAGGCAAAAACACCGCTGTGTTGGCAAGTCGGCAACCATTGGTGCAATCACGCAAACCACCGGCACCGGTGTCTCAAATTGGTTTCATTGGCTGGCAAAAAATTACATCAATCTTGAAAGCAGTCGAGCGTTCATGTTTTTTATGAAAATGACGGACTTGTGTGTGGGTATGGCAAATTTTCCACGTGGAACGAACAATGAACACCAAATAGCTAATTAGGTGGTGTCCTTGGCGGAAACTGACGACGTCTTGCTAAGTATACACACACCGGAAAAAAATATGTTTCATGATGTTTGCAATCCAAAAGACATGAATTACAAGAATTTAACGGGCACATGGAGACTTTAAACTACAAATTCTGTAGTATAAAATAGAGAAACGAGTATAAAAGAGGTTTAAATCCAGGAACAAAATCCGTTCACGTCACGGTTCAACCACTATTCAAAGTAAGAGCTCCCGGAGCCGGCAGGGTGGAATAGACAGGGTGATAATTAAGTGCCGCCGAGTTTTCTATCTGCGTTCATTACTGGCGCTCTAAGTTTCCTGGAGGACTCCATTCCGAGAAGGAAGTAATTTTCTTTTCAATCTTGGAATCTGATCGATTTGTCCTGAAATCGAATTCGATGTGGTAAAAGCGGTAACGGTTTACATGTTGCTTTTTGACTTTAGTAAAAATACGCAAAGACCTTCGATAAATCAGGTGATAATGTCATAAACAAACATTCAAAAAGTTACTTATGTCTGCATTGACTTTGTTGTGACTGCGAAAAGTCAAAAGAAAACGTAACTGGTCTTATTATGTTCACTAAAGGGTTAAAATACCCGATTGTGTACAACTTAAACTTTGGTAAACTAAGGTGTTAAGCAGCTTCCAGGCTCTAAAGCAAGTTCTACGCACTATTTCCTAATTAATCACAACATAATATTTGAGCTGCGAAATTGTTCGCTTGACCTAAAACCAGCCTCATGCCCTAAATCAAAGAAAATCTGAAATAAAACAAGAATAACGAGCGTCCCCTTTTATTTGCCAGCCTCAGTAGGTAATCACCACAGCTTATAGGTTTCATCCAATGAGTCGATCGTAAAAGGAAATGCTCCTAACGCGTCCTATTTTCTTTTTTTATGGACTGCCAGAAATAATAAACAATGTGGAAAACGCCGCTCTGAACTGTATCACGGCTTGCGGGAAAGCTATTACTTGAATGACGTCCATATCGATAAATGTTATGACTTGCTTCATATTGAATGCCGTGTGACGCTGCACTTGACTCTGATAACAGGCTATTAAATACTGCTTGCTAACGGAAAAAGTGATACAGGTAAAAACAATATGTGGAGATAGCACACTGCTGTATTTCTATTAGGTGAAAATTGATCTGAAATCACCGAGGACTAACATCACGACCGAGAGGTTTGATCGGCACGAGAGCATCCACGTACGGATTAAACAACTCCGTTCTAACGTAATGTTAGATATATCCAATGCTTACAAATTACTACATTAGCAATTGGTTTAGGAAACAAAGCTAATGGACGCGTTCGCTGCAACTGCGGCGCGGCGGAGAGCAGATACCTACTAAAGTTTGGCGACTGCCCACGCTAAGCATTGTTCTACGATGATTGCACACTGGTGCCGACTGCCGCCCGTGCAGTTTCTACATCAAAATCAGCTGTTAAAATGGATTGTGTAACTTCGACAGTGGGTGACTGACAGAACTCAATATGTGTAATGCAAAATTCGCTAACTACGTTTAACGACGGTTCTGAATCGTTTATGTTGCACTCAGAAACTGTTGTTATTAGTGTGAAACTTCTGAGATGTAACATGGCGATCGTTAGGCGATAGCGAGTGGTCAGTGTGGTCGGGAGAAAGTAGCAGGGAAATGATCTGTGACCGACGCGGGCGCACGGCGGAGGACTTTCATGTAGGAAACGATTGGATGACCGCACTGACCGACGCCGTTCCGTAAGTGCATTCAATTTTATCGTAAGAGTACATTATGCAAAGCACTTCGCTCGCTGCAAAAGGAACAATGAGCGAGGACATAAAATAAAGCATGTATTATTATGTAAGTCTTAAAGCCATTTCATCGAACATTAAACAAGATATTATAGCAGGGTTCAAATGTACAACACAAACATCAGTAGCACAAACGAAATGTATTCACGACAGTACCGAGCAAGACAACGGTGAACAATTACCAAACCAA
Organism: Melanchra persicariae; assembly: GCA_947386135.1. Lineage (NCBI taxonomy): Eukaryota > Metazoa > Arthropoda > Insecta > Lepidoptera > Noctuidae > Melanchra > Melanchra persicariae. The sequence goes on from OX376646.1 coordinate 832,458, forward strand.
CAATTAGCAGCAACAGTACGGTAAAGTTACCAAAGAGAACGGAACTTCACGCATTTTCGATTAAAAAAGTGGCTGAACATCCTGACACGCTTCCTCAGCCATGAATGAACAAACTGTTGAACGCGAGGATGCGGGAGCCACGATAATATTTAGCTTTCAACTGTAAACAAAACCAATTAAACAGTCACCTGTAGCTCTGTAATGAATGAACGCTGCTACGACCTAAGGTATTCCAATTGGATTTTCTCTGGATTGAAAAGAAATTTCATTATACATTTTGGTCAATCCCAGGTATCTAGCTAGCTCTGCTAATCTCCCCTACTGAATCCGCACCATGTGTCTAGCATGTTCCAACTAATGGGCTTCCAAAAGCTATACCCATTATTCGAAGCTCTTTATTCCAAGCCACAATAGTCACACACCTTGTTCAGCGTAGGTGTAAGCACCAGCTATACCTGCATTATCCGACGACGCGGCGCAATGACGTCATCGCACACTTCAACATGAACAGCACAGTATATCGCACCCTCGAGCGCTGAGCACACACATACACACTTATGTTCTATGCCTTTTATATTATAACAATGGAGCGCTGTCGATATTGAGAAGATAGTGATAATAGGGCCTATAACACCAGTATGATTCAGGCACGATTTCTGCCCATTTTAAATGAAGTGGTGAGTGAGAGAGGGACTTTCCTATACATCTAGTACCGCAATTAAATATACAATAAGAAAACTTAATTATAAAGAAAACGAAATTTCGAGTACAACAAAACAATTTGGTCACTATTTGTCATCAGTCGTCACTAGTTTTCTGTCCAAAACTGTAGCAATTTCAAAGTGAAAAGCAGAGCGTTTGGCATGCTGCCATGTAGAATGTAGACTATACAATCCTACATGTTTATGTCATGTGGAAGCAAGAACACCTATTAATGTTAAAAAAAACTATCAATTAGAACGAGGTTTTATTTGGATATCCGCTTTATAAGGTTAAAGTTACTGAGGGGTTTATTTTATAGTTGGTAAAAAAGTTACTTTCTAGTGCATGTGATATAGGAGATGACATTTTTTATGATTAAACTCCGTATGTTCTGAGCTATCATTGAATTTCAGATTTGAAATCGTGCGTACTTAGAATATCGCAAACTTTGGAAAAAAAGAACAAACATAACATAAGGAGCAATGGTAGGGATACCACAAGGATTATATATGAGCCCCATATTAGTTGAAAGCAATAAGTAGGTAGTTGTTTTATTGTGAATGTAGGAAAGACATTATGGGTAGGCAACTGTGGAAATTAGGACTAAAGTTGAAATTGGATCAAGAATTTAGAAGTTTCTTACACGACCAAACTTGTTACAGTTAAAGCGGTATCTGGCGGTGTTATGCCAGCTGAATTGTGAGCTTGACCGAGTAAACCTAATTCAGTATTACCAAGAAAAGCCAATTGACTTTTATTAAGCATCGAGATATGAAGTACTTAATGTTAATATCGAAAATGATAAAGATATGGTGACACTCAACGATAATATTGAAAAAAACGTGAGTCAAGGTGATTGGAGAAATTAGTAATCAATAGTTAGTGTAAGAACACGTGTTCTGATATTAGGATCCCGTAAGGCGAACCCCATGGAAGTTTTCAGATGGCTTATATTTATCTGACCACTGGCTGTTTAACTGCACCTTGCTTTTCACCCGACTACGGCAAAGCTAAAACGAAGGGTTATGATTTTTTATTGTGTCAAATTGCCTTAATAGCCAAGTCACTAGACTCCGTGGCATAAAACCGCAGAATATTGAGTTACCAAATACATGTGAGTGCAAGAAGCAAGCTTACTAAACTAAAAGAACGGGATGAAGCATCAAAACATAGTGTCACTTCGACGAGGATAGGTACCTATTAATTCACCGCAAATATCTCAAAATAGCCCATTACGATACCTATTTTTAAACTACATAACAAATTATACGTACAGGTAAATAGGTAAGAGTTATAAAACCGCAATGTAGAAATTAACAGTAAAATTAAATATTTAATCAGAATATAAACCGTCGTTTATGTAATCCAAATAAAAACCATCATCAGCAAGTATACAATGTTAAGAGTTACAGATGCAAATATTTACAGTCGCTAAAAAGATATTTGAGGGAGAAGCCCAATGGATAGATTAAATAATGATAGATGCAGCATGATGACCCAGCCAACTCGAATTCAGTAATTACTGAATTTGCGTTTCTAGCATACCTACATTGATTTAATAGACGAGAACATACAGTAGAAACTAAATTATATTGAATACATAGCTAATAGAAAAACGTAGATAAGCAGTGACGTTGATTGATACTCGGTATAATTATATGCAAACTAATTTCAGAGCTCGCTCGAACGAAACGAATCGTATGTATAACGTGCGATTCGTTCAAATAGTGCCAAATACAACATACAAATGAACGTGTATCTATTGAATGAATTAAAACGTTCTCAAGCTATGAACTAAACTGTTACCAATCCCAATGTATTCTGGGAGTATTTAAATTCTAAAACGATTGGGCTAGATAAAAATCACAAATAAAATTCAACTAACGCAGCCAAACTCGCATGCTACATACAGGTTTTATTTCGTGTATTCAATTACATTTGCTAAACTAAGGTAATTTGTTGGAATTATTCTGCTGAACTCGTTTACTTGCAATTCTAACAAGTTGGAAAATCTACCTTTGCCTTCAAGCATTTGAATTTAATTGCAACCTAAGCTAATGACTGAGAAATTATCATGGGTGTTTACTAAAAGTTCAAAAACACAGTGAAGACACCTAGTCTAGACCAGAGCGTGTATTACACAGGCGTCGAGCCAGTGTCAAGTTCATTGACTTGCACACGCCATTTGACTGCAAACAACGACGGCCGAGTGGCCAGTCTCCGCCAGTGTGCACCACAGTCGTGATCACTTCGATCATAATCCTCGACAGCTTTTGAACAATGACATCATCTAACAACTATTCTCCGACACAAAAAGAACCGAAAATAAAATATTCGTCGAAGCAAATTATGCAAACTACTGAGTCTATTGTAACTAGACTTGTTTTCGTAACATTCTAATTTTGCGTATTCAGCATTCATTATTGAAATTAGGGTAATTATGTGTCGCTTTAAATATAATATAAATCAGCGGTGAGTAGGTGACCGGCAGAGTGCTTGAAGATAAATAAACGAATATAATTGAGTTACGGTTGTGATAAAATATTATCATTAGCAGAAGTTAAATGTTTTTCAAGCAAGCCAAGAGTGTTGTCAGGCTTCCTCAATCGGAAGTAGCATCTTAACACATTCTTAACTCATCAACATGCATTCCACAAGCCGTCAACAATAGCTCATTTCCATTTACATACGTAAGGTCAACCAGTCTCAAACGGGACAAGGTCACCGATGCACAGGGAACCTCCCATTAGCGGTCAGTAAGTTGTCGCCAAGTCGACTGTCAACACGACTGGCTTGGAAAGTTTCCTGTTCAAAGAACAAAAGGGACGGCAGAGCTGCCAACGACGTAAATTAACGTCGATTGTATCTCCGATATTGGAGAATAGTTGGAGCATAATACGTGATACGCTCTAGCTGAAGTATCGAGGTCGAGTGGTGTGGGTCAGCCGATTCGCGGGTCCGCGGCCGGCAGCGGCGCCTGAGATAACGGATCATGTGCATGCCGCACACAGATTTGCAACCCGTGAAATTACATTGGAATCTGCCCGTGACCAAACCACAATGAAAGTTTCTTATCGAAATTAATCAAGCTCGTGTCTTTAAATAGCATGTCTGCTGCTGTGTCTAATCTAGCTATATTCAACGATCGATCAAAGAACCCAGGTGTCATTATTTAATTAGAAGCCAGCACTTACTTTCGCGATTATTTCTCCATTATATCGTGATAATTTTACCAAGAAAACTAAGGTATCGTTAAATTACCGCACTACAATCATAAGCTGTTAAAAAAACATTTGTAAAGCTATGTGTACTGACTGTTAACTAGAAACGTCAATTTATTATAGACTTCCTACTTCCTAGGAGTCGAGTCCAGCTTGTCAGATATAGCGAGCAGGAAAATGATTAATAGCGAATACCCCAAGTACACAGAAGTGGCCTATGTTCTGTTGCCGTTGAGCTCAAGCATGTACATGATGATAATGAGAAAATATGAGGAAAAGTTCGTAATATGAGTACAGTGAGAGCTATTGTGGTCGTTGATCGTGACGGACAGACGGAGGAATCCGTGTCACGACGCGAGGCTCAAGGGCAACGGACGGAGCCGCAACGCAGCAGTGTCAAGAGCATAAATAGCGCGTGGACAGATTGGACGGTCCTGTAACCAATCCCTGCAGAAGTACGTTGCGCTAAATGAGAGTCGTTACGGCAAAAGCAATAAAGATTAGGAACGAGAAGCTATTAAAGTTGAGCAGTGAAACTTGAAGATGTGTTTTGAAATCCCAAGTTCTGTAATTTTATAATAGTACTTTAGCGTTGGCAATGGCCGTTTTAGTATAAAAATAAGTCGTATGTCTTATCCAGTTCAGACATGGATTAGAAGAGGATAACGTGACGACTGACAGAGGAGATATGAAGGGGAAAACAATAACGCATGGGCAAGGGTAGCTGAGGTATGGTATGGTAATGCGTATAACGATTCCTATGAATACCTTAACGTCACAATAATAATTGCGTGAATGAATAATAGGTATTGAAGAAAAACCAGGTCTTGACAATAACTACGACGACGCCGACGTCAGAAATGAGCTCATTCGAAGAGCGAATGAACGCGAGTGGTAATTTATTTATAAGGATAATCTTGAAACTAATTATAACGATTTCACGGAGCCTGATCTACCTGTCTTGATTATTCTCATACGATATACATTCATTAATCGTGCTTGCTCCCATATTTATAAGAACTTTTGTTTGTTTCATTGTTTTTTCCTCTGTTTTGAATATATATGAATTCATTGCCGTTGGTTTCAGGTTTGGATTTTCCATGTATGTCAAAAATATCAAATCCTAAATGCTTTCTAATCCAACATGCTCTCTCAAAAATATATCCAACGACGCTACCTTATGTAACATCACCATAGGTTACATCGTATGTTTCGTTGCGAATATTGATTTGACAGTACCCAAGAACAAAGTCAAACTGATTCTCAGAAAGTCAAGTGAAATTAATTTGGTCAATTAATAGAGTGTTGACGCAGTAATTGACCACATATTACTGACATGTGTATGTTCCTAGTCTCGGTGTATTATTTACAGCGAGCACGCACAGTCGCACAGTTGGCAGTGACTTTGACCGGGCGGCGCGGGCGCGACGCTGCGTCTGCCCGCCACACAATGGCAAGGCCATGCTAATTTGTTTTACACGCTTCCCCTGGCTTTGATTAAAATTTCCGCGTTTTTTTTTCACTATTACCACGGTGTTGGTTAAGTGAACAATAGCTGTTCTTTTGGCAGAATTTTAAAGAGCCGTGTACCGGTAAGTTAGATTACTTACGTGCAAAAACGTCCTTTGTCAGCAATCATGCAGTATATACAATATACACATGTTTTCATGGATATTTTCTTAGGTTGCTCGCTATAATGGCTTGGTGCTTTGAACACCTTGAATATAAACTGATATTATCAGTTATCAGGAGCTTGGAGAGCAAGTAGGTAACTATCTCAGTACGTGAGTTTAGACTAAGTGATGAAACTAAGTTGGACTGAGATTGACATAATGTTGACACCCCATTATCTTAGTTAACACCTCACTGGGTAGACACGTAGTATCATTAATTAACTGACTATTGACAGTTTTATTTATATTCTTTCAGCAATGTATTATTTCAGAAGCATCAAGTCGGTGCTGACATATTCAAATAAACGTTGATGACATGGGCGGTTAACAAACTAAATTCACGTAAAAAATGAAAATTATGACATCACTTCAAAAAATCATCACCAAATCAGTGGTGGATAAAGGATACAGCGAGCAGTAGTACTAGAATGTGGCTCGCGAAGCAAAGCGTAGCGTAGCAATAAGGAAACGCTTGACGGCAGTCATTGAATCGCGACGTCGACTCGTGACGAAGCCACTGGGACTTTTATAAATGGGACAAATGTCTTATTAATGCTATGCAAACCCGTGATTGGACAATTATTTCCTCATAAGTTTTCTTCTGTAGGTAAGAAATATAAGAAAAAAAACCAGATCCAATTGTCGAAAGACTCGCGTCAGAGTAAGCGGTTAATGAGCGTACCTTTAGGTAAAAGCGTAGCTTCGCGTCACTCGCAGTACGTCATGTGTACTTACACAAAGGTGACGCAACACCGGGAAGGTGTCTTTATATAGGTATCTAGGGCTGAACTACGCTCCGAATGACAAGGGACAGCGAACACCGCTAGCTTGAATCAAAATGTATGCCGAACGCTTACTTACAGATAGCTCATATTAGCATCTATAATTAAAATTACAATGATACTGCTACTATTGTTTCATGGTCTTTGTTCCAACTGCACGAAGGTGACGAAGGCACACAATTAAACCGTGTGTTTTCATTCAGAGCGTCTCATGTGAAATGGCGAGTTTCGTATAACATTCGCAGTTGAATGGCTGCAAATGCGCAAGTCGAACAATTGTTGTCGAATACGTTGCCAGGCAGACAACAACCCGTCATTGGACGTATTTGATCGGCTCTTGTTACCGCACGCACAATGGAGTGTTTTGCACACAGTTTGCACAAGTGCCGGCCGTGCGACCACAGGCGACACAATGCTCACGATAACAGTTATGTGCTGCGACAGGCTGGCACTGCTGGAAGCTCAATCGTATTCGTCCTGCATTGTTGGCAGAGCTGGCTCGAGATAATGGCGTGTCAATCAAACCTGCTCCAGACGATAAATTCGAATGATTACATTAAATAGGGAGCTACGTCGAAGCTATCACAGATGCCGCCATTGTATTCTAATTACTAGATACGAGGCCGTATCAGCAGCCAGTAACATACCTAGTTTTAGAATAGTTAAAGCTAGAAATAGATAAGCATTTTATTTATATTATCTTTTATGGTTTATAGGTATCTAAATGACACCGGCAGCTGTAATTTGTGGTCAGTCATGAACTCATCACGATAGCCGAATTTGAAGGCAATGGTGATGGCCATTTAGAACGTAATTGTTTCCCGACGTTCAGTAGGTACAAATGTACAATCAACATCTTTTGTGACGGTTTACAAAAGAACGACGTCAAACGAGACTCCAACAACAAAGGTAATAAGATTGAAACGGAAATGAGTTTCGTTTGAATTTGGAAAACCAATAAAGGTGACTATTTTAATTTACATTGGACTGTTCAATGAAACACTGTCATGCACCATAATATACCGAGATCACGACTGTTTTAGATGGATCTGTCTCAGAGCATAATGATATCGAGCAAACAACAATAGTTATCATCGCTTCAGTACATAAGATACCATACAAAACAACCATTGTGAACGTCACCTCAACAACACGACTCTGCGTAGCACATCAAACGACTGATATGAAAAGAATTGTATCCAGTGCTGCACTTGCTAGATTGAAACCTGCTAAGACTTTAGAAAAAGAGCAATGGAAAAGGAATCGGAAAGGTGTAAAACATAAAGACGCGTAGAGGATATAGTACCGTTTTAAGTTTTGATGGCGAGTATATTGTTTCGTCGAGTGCTGATAAGGCGCAAGGCTGTGCGACCCTGTCCCCCTTGACTGTAATACCACCAGCACTAATTGCGGAGAGAAAATATTGCACAACCGTTTCAGGTGCTTTAATAAAAAAGCTGGTTTCACAATATTTCATTTGCTGGGTGAATTACTGGCTTGTCCGTATTGTGCTTTATTGTCAACTTACTCAACAAGGTGACCTCTTGCCATATTGTCTGCTCAGTAATCGTGTAGTCTGAATTTGGATTGCCCCTTCGATGACAAAGAGTACGTTATTGAAGCTGTCTGATCTACTTTATCTATCGAGTGCTCAGCTCACAGTACTCATTGCTGGCCGGTTCTCAAGCACAGCTTTATAGCTTCTCCCTCTGGTCTTGCAAGTTTACTCCACTCTCCTAACATGTGTGCGACATTTCCAACGTGACAATTACGATTTTGTTATTGCACGAATGTGTTATACATAATATAGTTCATTAATAGTGAACAACTCGTCAATCCATCACCTAGCCAGCCAACATAGCAACGTTTCTAAAGTACGATTTATGTGGATTACTCATAGTTTATTTAATAACTAAACAAAGATGTTCTAATCGATTAGCTACGGAAATCGCACTACCGTGGTGCGAAGCATGAGGTCAGCGGCAAGTCACGAGCGGCTGCGCGCGCGCATGCTGTGGGTCGAGCTGTGACCTCACACGATGCGCAGGCTTCGTGACGCCGCCGGTAAATGCCAGCAGAAGGTAAGCATTGTTTACCTGTGCTCGTCACAACTACGGCATTACCTATGTGCCTTCATTGGAAAATCCAATTTGACAATCTTGAGAGATTGCGTGACGTGAGCAGACTTACATCATAAACATGTTACTTTAACATAATACTCTTAATTACAACCTTATGCTAAGTCGTGAACGTTTTAATTGTTGATTTTATGACCGTAGTTCAAACAATAAACGTGTTTCATCTGCACATACAATACAGCGTGGTATCGTCGGTGTCTCCTCCCAGCCACGGAGCAATTATACAAAAAGTCGTTATATCAATGTGACCGCTCGAAGTCGACGCTCGACGCGAAACTGAGTAATAGCATCGTTACTGGTTGTATTGTTTGCGCAACCGTCGCAGACGCCACCCGCCTGAGAACGTTTCATGTAAAAAATAGAGCTGTTACAAAAGACTTGCTTTAATTAAAGAAACTCTGTATTAGCTGCAAATCTTAGTAGATTTCTCACCTTTAGACGTTTGAATGAAGAGTTCGTTCACTTGCCAGTGGCACTTCCAAACCAGCATCCAAGCAATTAACGCTCAAAATGCTACAGAAGAGTTAAGGACTCGAAACAGGGAGGTATATTTTGTGCTAACAGCTGGAGCGATAGATAATCTTTTCTCAACAGCGTTAGCTCACGGCGTAATAAGAATAACCATAGAGAATGATAGCCGAAAATCCAAAATGTAATTCTCCATGCTACAAATCTTCCTAAACATCGACGATAGTCCTTACTTCTGGTTGATCGACATCGTGGCAACATGGCGGCACGTCTCGACGCTTGCCGGTGATAACCGACACGATCCCGAGAACGTGGCTCCAAACGTGCCTGCGAGCACACTCGCAAGAGGACATAAACTGAAACTTTATAGTTCACGACATCATGGCAAATGCATTAACTAGAACATTCTTCGATATTGCACTTTTTGGACACTAATGCCTTACGAAGGAGCGAATCAAGGTCGATTTATTCATTGATAAAGAAAATTGCTGCCAAGTAAAACGTTTAAAGTCGGTATAGGCTTTAAGTAGTCATACATCACGGTCGAAGGCGACGCTTTACAATTCAGGAAGAAATGCTCAATTTATTGAGCGGCCACACGAGCAAGTGGCAGCGTTTGATGAGCTCCAATAAACAGACAATCGTAGCTAGTTAACGTTATATTGGAGATGGAGAAGCAATTAAAATGGCACTGGACACGGATACCTATTATTATATCATGCTTGATATATGATAATGGTGTGATGCTAAAGGTCCACGAACACGCGGCATGCCCATGCTGAATGAATATTCCGCAAGGCCTCCATACAAATTACGCCTCACAAGGAAGTATTAATGAGTCTGAACGCAATGAATGAGGTATTTTATCAGTGTCTCTTCAGTGTTACGTCTTCGATTTATGAAGGTCATCTAGAGACTTGGATAATAAACTTATTTTTAACAGAAAAGGACGTTTTCAATGGCGTTCGAAATGACCGTAATTGAAGCTGACTTGTGGACGGCAAGGTTGCAAAATGAGCAATTACAGAATCGAATCACAACCTTTCAATTGATTTGTATGACAGATACGCAGGGCTGGCGGGCCACCAGCAGCCTTGGTGATGAAACATCTCGACCTTGGTGCGTTTTCCCGGTACGTTGGCGACCTTCGAGGCGACTGTTGATTTGAGAGCGCTTTTAGTCATTCAATTCAAACATCGCTTGTCCGCGTCGCGTCGTAGCGAATAAAGCCGGCGGCGTCGCCGTGACCAGCGGCGCGTAACAGACAGCGAGAAACTGGGAGGACCGAATCCGAGTTCGACTTATTATAAAGCTTCTTTAAGTGCTATTACAAGTTGAGAAGCGACAAGGATTTGTAGGGCTACGGAAACCTTAAGGGCTAAGAATGCTTCACTAACTTTAGCGTCGAATCCGATCTTTGGATTGTTTCACTCTTGTGCACTTTTAAACTTAGACTCTGCTTCTCCTTGTTTGTTAATACTAGCAAAGGCTGAAGCCGTAATTCTATAAGAAGTTTACATCAAAGAGCTAAATAACACCGGCTTACGGCCATAACATAAATATCAGGTGATCTCCATAATGGGAGTAAATTACGCACATTATTGTATTGTATGACATTTCTTTAACTGAATAGGTTTTCAAGCTATACAATAGGTCAGTAAGCGTTTTTTCCCTGCGACCTAGTTCGAAGTAGGTCTCACGTAAGAAAACAACTGATCACCGCGCTGGCTTGATTTCTTCGCGAGCAGTTCAAGGTGCGCTCGCATTGTGTAGAGCACTTTCAACAGATACGAGGAAAACACGCGGAAATACATCCGTGTGCCGTGGCATTATGTGCTCGAAGTTTTCATGTTTCGCTGTAACAGATGCGAGCCGGGAGATGCACATCGCCGGCGAGGTCGGACAGCCTCCAAGATAAATATTTCTGTATTAAGCGCATTTCAGCGTTGAAAAATGTGCAGATTTAAGGAAAGTACCCGCTGGCAAAGTTAAGATAAACATTTTTAGACACGTCGTATGTATGAACCCTCTTTAACGTTCTACATACGATATCTGGATAGAATGTGGAATATTTAATGCATGAAGCTTGTTACAAATGGATAATAAATTCGCGCCGGATCGGCCGAGCTCGGCGGCGTTACAGCGTCAACATAAACTGGTTATTAGAAACTGCTTGACAAAATGAAGAGCGTTCAAGCCTCGAACCGCGCTCGAGCATTAAGAGCCTATCGACACCCCTACTTAACTCCGCCAGGATAGCTTGCTTCTTCAAATTAACAACGATAAGATGATTTTAATACCAACCTCATCATTTTGGTACTTAAAATTCTTAAAAGTTAAGATACAGTGTGGTGTTCCCCAATATATTAACTTTTGCATTGCCAGTATTTCCTACTCTAGGAAGAACTGGTTCATGAAACGAAGAGCTTGCTTCTCCTATAAGGGTACGTTAGACAGAGTATTATTATACCAATGTACGCTTATGACACCAATGCACGGTGGTCCCGCCTTAGGTCATAAATGCAAAAATTTCATCATCAATTACCCCACTTTAATTACTTATAACGATTTACCGATAAACAAGCTACCCAAAAATATTAATATGTCACCCATTTTTCCTAATTATCACTTATTTTTCGAACTCCGAAGTGAACACATCATTACGTTGCGCTCGCCTTATCAGTAACTCATTAAAACATATTATTTGTTTAATGGTGAATTCTCAGAATTGTATTGTTTTTGAGTGGCGTTTGTGACATGGATTTCCAAGATCAAGGTATGTTCTTATTATTTAGTTCTATTTTTTTAATTTTATTCGACTTATTATGACGTATTTTACGTGCTACGCCACACAGGATTTCTACCAAATATTTAACTTATTGTTGACTTCACATAGACTTACAACTAATGTCAACAATAGTCAAATACTCTCACATATTTTAAATTAAAGATTGAACTGTCTATTCTGAAAATATAAAAGGTTTTTTTGCGTCCTTTTGCGACTTTAGTTGCTATATAGCCTCTACGACCGCGTAGGCTCAGGCGTAGCACGGTCTACGAAACATACGTAAAATATTTTAATCTTTTTTTTCAGGTATTTTGATCAAAATATACTTTCTCAAGGATGCATTTCTTTGAGATTTGGTCTGCCGTAACTGGAAGTGTTCCTCAGAAACATGAACACGTGTTGGAAACTGTTCTATAGCTTCACTGGATGAGGTGGAGAATCTAGATATTAGGAACTTAGATAGTAAGATACTCAGTTTATGTAAAAGTCTTGATACATTTTGGAAAATTGTCTATAGAAATAAATCTAAATGTTTGCATAAGTACTCAGTATATATAAATAATAAAAAATTGAATGTGTCGAATAAGTAAGAAATAATGAGCAGTACATTCAAGAAAACGCGAACCAGCCCGGGCCATATTGCGAACGCGCACGCCCCAGGAAAGGGTTTTCAGAATTGTCTAAGCCCTCGAAACGTAGAAGATTAGCAGAATTATCTCAAGTAGATGACTCTGCTGTGAATGCACTAGTCAATACTTCTGATACATCTAATACTAGCTTAAGACTGAATATAAATGCGGACGAGGTCTTATCCCTTTTTGTTAAGGCTAAGTTGACGAAGCATCAATAATTATTTATTAATTAAGAATTTCACGAACAATAAAACTGCATGTGACATTTTACCATTTTATCAAAGTGTACTGACATTATAAGGCCTTCAGGCGGGATCACACGAGAAAACTGTCTCGAGTACTTACGAATACGGACTTACTTAACAGACTTTTACTCAGCTCAACTCAGACCTATACATTACTAGTCTTCGGAAACTTCCCCGTAAGAAAAAAAGTGTTATGTCAAGGCCGGTTTTAGATTTAGTACGAATTTAATGAATATTATATTATTCAATTGAAATTGGGTTTGTTGTTGTGGTTATTTTAACTTAGTTGTGGTTATGATTACGTTTGTAATTAAATTTTAGTTTTAGTTTTCTTGCTTTTTTTGTATATAATATGTATAATATACAAAAGAATACATATTTAATTATATCCCCTTCATGAATAGCGTTAATATCATGGTCAGATTTATTTCCGAACGAGGGACAATAAATCTCAAATATTGACTATCTAAATTTAAATATAAACAGTACATATTGTACAGTTGATTGTATATAATGTATTAATTTATGTAAATATAGCATGAATGTACATTTGTGGAGTATTTTTTATTATTTACTCTTCAGAAAAATCTCATTTAATAAAGTAAGATATTTATGACCGCGCTTGTAGGGCGCTTGGACCACCGTGCAATGGTTATATAATGAAGTAGCCTCTGTACTTTAATACTCGTATGTGGACAAAAAACGTGGGATTGGAGCCAGAAATCTTTAGGCTTTAGGGACGTTATTTTCAGTAAGTACCTAGATATCTTTTGACTGTAGACAAAGTAACATTGACTACTACCTTTACAGAAAATTTTCATTGAGACAAGCAATATCTGCTTTAAAAAATCTGAGTATTCTTGAGCAAATAGACAAAAAGAGCTAATTACAGGAAACGTGCTGTAAAACTACGCGAATCGAGAGTGTGACGACGAGACAAGACAACCAAATTAAACAGCGGATTAACCTTGTGTGTTGTTTTTACATACCATTCCTTAACGCGCAATTGGACTGCTCGAGAATTTTAAGCAGCCATCGAATTGCCTGATTACGGGCAGTGTTGCGTGCTAAACAGATTTATCCGATCGAATTATGTATGTATTTAGTTAGCATAAAGTGCGGATACACTAATTATTCTGCTGCCTATGTACTTATTAAACTGATAATCTGTCAGCAGACCTTCTATTTTACGTTTAAGATGTCTTCACGAGAAGAGAACCAAGGTTAACCGACATAGCCCGAAGGATCGCCAAGCTGAAGTGGCAGTGGGCATCGCTCGCAGAACAGATGGTCGATGGGGCCGAAAAGTTCTGGAGTGGCGACCGCGTACCGGAAGACGCAGCGTTGGAAGGCCTCCCACAAGATGGACTGATGACCTAGTGAGGGTCGCTAGTAGCCGATGGATACGAGACGCACAGGACCGGTTGTTGTGGCGACCCTTGGGGGAAGCCTATGTCCAGCAGTGGACGTCTTTCAGCTGAGATGATGATGCTGTCTTCACAGCACGCTTTTTTTTATGGATGGGAAATCATCAAATGACTTCTGCCGCTCTGGGTGGAGCGGGAGGGAGTGTCAGACTCTTACTGACTAAAACCCATCCGTGCTCCTCGTAGTGCCTTTTGCTTTCCAGGGCCGCGGTAATTCACAACACGATTTAACTGGTATTTGTAGTCTCTTACAGCGACGCTTTGACGGGTCTGAGTATCTAAAGCTTGCTAACGTCTACGTCATAATAAATTCCGCGATTTTGGCAAGTATGTACGCTATTTGGCAAAAATTCTGTTCCATGCAAGAGATTAATTTCGGCTCGGCTCCGGAATATTAGGTACGCATCCGTATTCTGATCCAGAATTATTTAGATGAATCTTAATATGTTATGGGGATTCATCCTTTTCAAACTATTTTTACTAACATGACAATTCTTCGGGATCAGAATACGGATGGGTAATTTTGTGGCGTTTAATTTTAGATAAATCTACAACAGCTGTTTATTTTTGTATCTCAGTACATTATGTATTTTGAAAAGGCTTCCGGAGTCAACGTGCAATAAACAAGTGTAATAATAATGCCAAAACGCGTTTTCATAGAATTTGTTCGAAGTATTAGAACAATTTCGAAAATCGTTGTAGCACCTGTCTGCGAGAGCAATACATATGGCGTTACTTACATTTTTAATAATATATTACGCAATACAACACAATCTGAATACGAAATCAGAAATTAACGTTATCTTAAATTTCGCTAAGTACCGTGTACACTGTACGATAAGGGGCGGGGACGTCGCGTGACGTCACGCCCGGCGACGGCGCACGCGTCTCGCAAGGTGAACATTTCACATATCAGCTGAGCCATGTTGTAACTGAGTGAAGTATGAGGCCTGGGCTTCAATGTACTACATGATAACACACTACACTACCCACCCAATTAAAATATGGATCAGAAAACTTATTGAGTGTGTAATTCTACTTTTATTTTCTAGTTATTTACTTATTTTTGATGCTAGTAAAGAATTTTTGTCCCATTCAAGTTCAGGTTGTATTTTAAATAGGTTTTAAAATATTCCTTATTGAAGAGATGTGTACTTTTGCTGATTTAGACTATAGAAAATCAACTCTAGAAACTACCTGAACACAGCACCACCACCACAAATTTTTTTTCTTTGGGACAAGCCCGCCACCCTGCTGTTGCAGTGGCTTGGGAATGTGGTCCCAAGCCACTACAACTTCTGAAAGCCATAATCAACATTGGCAAACACCAGAAAAAACGCCGAGTCAATGAAGCTCGACGAGTCCCAGAGAAATGATTCAACTGTCTTGGTTCCCGCAACGAAACTAATCAGAAAATAACAGCGGAGGAGTAGGAAAATAAATCTATATAATTTCCACTTCCCTCCTTATTAAGCAGGAGACAGAACAGAGCTAGGCCAAATAGGCACCAAGGGACATATCGTCGGTGATACTGCAAAACCGCGAAACTACACTTTGCTATAAGGTCTAATTTCCGATGTTATTTTATTCAAAGTTAGGCATTATAGCAAAGTGTGTTTTGCGGTATTGAAGTATGGAAAATTGGACCATATAGCAAAGTGTAGTTTCGCGGTATTGCAGTATAGGTCTAATTTTCGCTGTTATTTTATTTAAAGTTAGGCGCTATAGCAAAGTATGTTTTGCGATATTGCAGTATTTAAAATTAGACCTTATAGCAAAGTGTTAGTTACGCGGTATTGCAGTATCACCGACGATATACAACTGGGTTAAGCCCAGTTGCCAAGCACCACGGATTATTTATTATTTATTTATTATACAGATACGGATACGGATTATACATTAACACTAAGTATGGGTAATAACAATGGGTCCTAAATTGTGAGCTACTTTTGATTCCAGTTATAGGTATGGCAAAATTGCTTGAACGCAGGAAAATTTGTATATATATTATATAATTATACAAATAATTTTAATTGATTTCCTGACAATAGGTAGGCATAGAATACTGTATTGAATAGTCAAGTAGGTATTAAAATAATTGTATTATTAGGTAACCCAAGGAAAGATGGAAATAAATAAATAACTTCTTACAGGAATTTATGAATCTAACAATACATAATACCTCTACAGAAATCTACAACAATAATAACAGTTATTCAAGGATTTCAGTGCTATTATTATTGATTTATCTTACATGCACTATACAGCTTCCTTATTGGAGAAATAATATCTCAGTTACACATAAAACCTGATCAGACTTTGCACTTTATGATGGTTTGTGGGCTGAGATAGAAAGAAAACATTTCTAAGTTCTTATTCCCAACACTTCCTTGGCTCAGATCCAGTGAGTCTGTTCTGACAAAAAGCCTTTAAAATTTTAGCTAAGAATAATTTTACTTATAATAAATAAGCTTGTACCAAGGCCAATAAATTTAAGGCATAGGTATTAAGATAAATATAAGAAAACTTAGAATTCTAATAAGAATTCTAGTTATCCATCTTAATATGACTGTTTAAACTTTTAATATTGAAACAGTGGCTCAGATTGCTTTTTCATGTAGACTTTTTAAAGTTTCAAAAGTATGGAACAAAGGAGTTACTAAGTTACTCGCTTGATGCCTAGATTAGTCCTTCAGTATGTTAGAGACAACAAGTCTCTGACCAAGATATGTACTGCATAATTGCAAATATGTTAATTACATAGTAATAATTATGGTAGGTAACTATTTATTTATCATTAGTTTCATGGTAGCAAAGTTCATTGGATAAATTTTACAGGTAAATCAACCCCTCCGAGCTGATCTACTATGTTGTTCCAAATAGATACCTAACCATAGCATGCCTGTTCAATTATTCTGAGGTACCCGTTATAATACAACACTTATTATTCAGACTTAAGTTACCTCTCTCACAACTTTCAGATAAATGATACAAAAAGTCTCCAACTTTTTCAGAGGAGAGCAAAGTTCCTGGTGTGTGTGTATCACTTTCCAACTCGGCACTTGGAAAACAGAAAGCTCTAATGAATTAGGAAGTAAACAGTAACGACACACGCAATAAATTGGCACAATGCGAGTACATTCCCATGCACGAGCGACAACCTGGCAGTGCCACGGCTCGGTCGGATTACACGACTAACGGCCGCGACGCAGCCACAATAGGCGCCGACCGACTATATTGAGATAAATCGAGTAGCCACAGATCGGAATTACTTACCAACAACAAGTTTCACACGAAATAACACCGAGAGTTTGATGGTATGCGAACACCTACACAAAAGTTCTATTTCACTGTCCGAAAGCTTTCAGGATATAACACTAAACTGGCACTATAGTTTATTATTAATTACGGAAGATAATTTATTGGAAGATACACAACTAAACTGTGTACGGATGCAGGCTTTCGTGAATAGCCAACGAATATTGTTCTCCATCAATCGGCCATTGCACGACACCACACCACAGACTAAAACAAATCTGTCGTCATCATGTCGCTCGTTTTCTTTCCCTCAAAGATTGCTAGTATTAGTTTGACAAATGCTACTATTATACTGAGTATTATACGTCCAAACCCAGTTTAAAAAAAACAATCTACCCTTTGTCAATCGCCACTCGACAAACAGACACTCCTCCAGCTCCAGACAGATAGATTCTTCTTCTTTTCGAGTTGATGGTTAACACCTTAGATTTTTTGGGCCCAGTAGGTGGTCACGGAAATTGCAGCGTCGATGGCATTCATCAGATCCCCCATAGCACAGGTGCATCGGGCACTTGGGGTACCTCCAATGTGTAGCTCATGTTCTGGAACTCGAGCGCCGCACTCACATTGTGTATCCGACTGGTCTATGAAACCCCATTTTGCCAGGCTATGTCTGCTACCTGGATGCGCAACCGATTCAGTGCTTTCCATATAGGCCACTGCAGATCATCAGTTATTGTTGTTTGACCCTATGAAAGGCCGTTGGTCATGACTCCGTTTGGAGCCAAGAGCCGTTTGGATTTAGGTTTACCATCGTGGTGAAAGGATTAGTCAGCTAGACTCTGCGTTACCGAGTGCTAGCTGTCCAGGGTGCGCGGGCAGGGTGCTACGGCCGTGAATCAGATTTTGAACAAGATACAACCTATACAAATGTAAGAAAAATTGAATTTCGCGGGCTATCCTGGCGCTTCCAAGACAAGGTGTGTGAAATGTGAAAAATGTATTGTATACTGGCGTCAGGAAGTTCTTCTAAGTCTCAAAAGCACAGGAATAGGGAGGATCAAAAGTCATTGACCAGAAAGTTTTGAGTACCCACATGTTAAAGACTTTTTAGCCTACAGCAAAAAGGCATCATGTATATGCACGTAAGCTCTGTGTCAAATAAAGTTTTTCTTTGTTTCAAATTCAGAATTATACAAATTTTTAATTTTATTTAGGAGCTTAAGAATTGAATGGAATGGATGTGAATAAGTGTGACACGGTAGCTCTTTACCAATACCAATGACCTGTTGTGCAACAAACAAAGTGATGTCTTGTTAGTGCAACAAGAAGTGATCCAGTTCACGACCTTTCCGGGAATTAAGGTGAGTCCTTTTTTACCTTGATATTGAGTGCTTACTTACAGTTCTCGTCAAATAACTTTGCCCCTCTGAAGTTGTGTCGAGTGGCTGCGTAGTAGTCAAAATTACGAACACACTGCAACTGCGCATGCGTAAGAGACATGGGGGCGGGGCGCGATTTTATGTCTCAGTCGCTCGTTTACGTTCGATGCATGCTTGCGTCCCGCTTGCTCCCGTGTACGTGACTGCACCTGCGCGATCTTTGCAAATGGCTAACTTCAGAGGGGCAAAGTTATTTGACGAGAACTGTACAGAGTGCTTCTTATTATCGCTCTTCATTTTCAAAGGTTTTTGATAAATTAATTCCTAACAAATTAGAAGGTTTCGGCAAAACTGGCAATCTTAAAAGTTCGGTTCTCTTTCATGTGGTTTGTAGCTATATTCGTAAACGTTAACGTAAAAGGTTTGTTTTATGTCAGTTGCTTTGACAACGACATCCAGCTGACGTCTGACAGATGACAGACGACACTACGACAGATATGACAAAGACAATCACAATAAGATTGGAACACCGTGCTTCTTTGTTTACAATTAAAATGTTAATAATGTAATCACGATGGTCAAGTTTAAAGACGCAGTATCGGCCTATAAAACCCTTAATGGACTCATATGTGTTTATAAGCCACCATGTGTACCAGTAAAACAAGTCATGCATACAGTGAAAACCAATCTTTGTAGAGGTTAGATTTTAATTAAAAGTTTAAAACTACTAGACACTACTTTATTTTACGTGTTTTTCTACATTATTTGTATTCTATTTCTAGATCTAAACGCTTTACCTGGCAGACCAATAGAGAAGAGAGTAGAAATAGTAGGATCAACAAATGAGCCCATGATGGTCAAGTTGGTGCCCAACTATGCTGATAATCCACTGGTGTGCGGCCCCAGGTATATCAACGACGACTTCAGATGCAGCTGGGCAACACACCTAGGGTTATTTAGCAGTGGGGTGCTGTGTGAGTATACAAATATAATAATACTAGCTTCTACCAGCGGCTTCGCCCGCGTGATAATCGGAAATAGGGAGGTTTCTTGATTTGTATTGACACCTACCCTGCACTTACCCTAAACCAACCCTACACCTGCCCTACACCTACCCTACACTTACCCTACACCTACCCTACACTTACCCTAAACCAACCCTACACCTGCCCTACACCTACCCTACACTTACCCTACACCTACCCTACACTTACCCTAACCAGCCCAAAAAATACTATGACATGTTTCTAGTCTCCTGGTACTTGATGTTTCTGGTCTCCTGGCACTTGTGAATCTGAAGTACTAAGGCAGCAGCGGCTCTGAATTTCCACTTCTTCCTCAGTCTTCATTGATCCATGCCACTTACTGGGATAAAAAGTAGCATATGTCTCATTCCAGGATATGAACTACATGTGTCCCAAATTTCATCCAATTCACTTCAGCCATTTTTGCCTGATTGTTACAAAAACATATAAACATTCACATCCTACTAATATTATAAACTAGCTTCTACCCGCTGCGGCTTTGCCCGCGTGAATATCGGAAATAGCAAGATTCCCTGATTTGTATTGTAATTTTTTTACTCAGAAAACACCCACCCTACACCTACCTTACACCTACCCTACCCCTGCCCTACACCTACCTTACACCTTCCTTACATCTACCCTACACCTACCCTACCTACATAATTATACCAGCCCTAAAATACTATGACATATTTCTGGTCTCCTGGTACTTGTGAGTCTGTAGTACTAAGGCAGCAGCCGCTCTGATTTTCCACTTTCTCCTCAGTTTCCATTAATCTATGCCACTTACCGGGATAAAAAGTAGCCTATTTATTATTTTATGGTTTAGAATGTTTCAAAACCATCAAATAAACCCAGTAGGTACTTACAATTTGTTGCATCAAAATAACCTATCAAAGCATATAATTTATGAATGCCTAACAAAATTTTAATCTTCCAGTACTAGGGATCAATGACGGCACAAGAATCACCTACAAAATAAATGTAGGAAGACCAACAAGAGCCTTCAAGGTGCATGGCCAGCTTGGAAAAGCTACCGACACATACTTCTGGAATGGCAGGACCATAGAAAGGACCACCTTCCACCACATCACCAGAGAGAAGATGGACAAGGTGGTGGCTCACATGCAGGCTGCACATCAAAAGACCATGTTTGAGTATGTACTTCAGAATTACTTTAAATTATGGTTTCCTACTACTACTACTTCAGTCAATGAATGTAATGGGGTCATCATTAAGTTTGCAATTGATATGTTAAGGTTGAACTAGTTGCGGGCTCGAACTCATTGGTAGGCATGGCCAAAAAGCACGCTGTCTCACCGGGCATCATGCCCGACAGAGAGAGTATCAGTGATGAGCAGTTAGACGCTAGTCCACATGCACAATGTCTAGTTCCCATGCACAAAACACCGTTCCGAAGGGAAACAACGTTAGACGATGCACGAAAAGTCTATTGGAAAGTTGAGTTTTATGAAAAAGCCACTACATAAATCAATTACAAATAAAGTTTGTGTCACAGATAACTATGGTATACAAAGATGGCAAACCACCTAATGAAGTCAGCTCTTATAGGCCTATAAGCTTGCTGCCAATATTATCGAAAATCTTTGAGAAGTTGCTACTACGCAGAATGCTCCCTATTCTAGAAGAAAAAAGCGTTATACCAGCACACCAGTTTGGATTCAGGCAGCAGCACTCTACAGTGGAGCAGGTTCACAGAGTTTACGAAAGAGTTAGAAAAACTCTTGAAGAAAAAGAGTACTGCTCCGCTGTGTTCTTGGATGTTCAGCAGGCCTTCGATAGAGTGTGGCATGAAGGTCTTCTCCTCAAAATTAAAAATAGCCTCCCACACAGCTACCATCAGATTCTCGTTTCATACTTGACTGAACGACTCTTTCGTGTCAGGGAAGGAGATGCAATGTCGGGATTATATGAGATATGTGCTGGTGTTCCTCAGGGCTCCGTTCTGGGACCTGTATTGTATACTATATTCACAGCTGACTTACCGGAAGCAGATAACACCACAATTGCAACGTTTGCTGACGATACTGCCATTTTAGCCAGCGACAAGGATCCGAGTGCTGCTACAAAGCTCCTGCAGACAGCATTGAATAAAACCACCAAATGGTTAAAGGACTGGCGAATTAAAGTCAATGCATTAAAATCTGTACAAGTTACGTTTACATTGCGAAAGGGTAATTGCCCTCCTGTTCAGCTAGAAGATACCACCTTACCACACCAAAACAGTGTCCGTTACCTTGGTCTACACCTTGATCGGCGCCTGACATGGAACCAACACGTAAAAAAAAAGAGAGACGAACTCAACATACGTTACCGGCACCTTCTTTGGCTTCTGGGTCGGAATAGCAAATTATCAATGGACAACAAGTTACTCATTTATAAAGCCGTATTAAAGCCTGTATGGATGTATGGCATTCAACTCTGGGGTAGTGCCTGCAACTCTACCATCTCATGTTTGCAGAGAATGCAAAACATAATTCTCCGAACGATCAGCAATGTCCCATGGTACGTGACTAATCAGGAAATTCACGAACATCTGAAAATGCCCACAATAAAAGAGGAAATCCTAAACGTGACCTCAAAATACCGGGAGAAGCTAAAGAAGCACCCGAATACGTTAGCAGCACAGCTCACGATGCGTAGCTACGTAAAGCGTCTCAAGCGAAAGGATATCATATAGAGAGACTATGAGGAGATGTTCCCAATGGGGGACGCACTCAAACTGACATAGCGCACTCACCAAATTTGCTCATAGTGTCCAACACTGATTGCAGATAAAAGAAAGGATGAAAAAAAAAATAAAAAAAAAAAATAAAGTTTATTGAACTCTTCTATAATTGAGGTTTGTCGGTACAGACTTTGTTTTTGAGATATTACACTTCTTTTATTACTTATTTACGCCCGAAGTTGCGTTAAAATTCACAAGAAAAACAAATCTTTGTTGGCTTATAACTTTTTAGTTTTTAATGGCTTTTTATTTTACTATTCTGTTTCCGTATAGACAAAATCAATAATGAGATAAAACAATATCATGCTTAACTTTGAATGTATAATGTCAAATAGTGGAATAATACCCCCCCGAAATATGTATGGACAAAATTTTGACTAGTGTAACCTTAATGCCACTATTTTTAGGCCTATAGTAATTTGAAATTCAATCATGCTTTTCAGATAAATTACGTCATAATTTGTGAAAAGTGAACATTTTCTTTAGAATATGATTTTAATGCTATAACTGTTTCCACTATCGAAAATGTTTATGTTTCCACAGGCAGTCGGGCCTCCAGATGGATGTGCAGACCACATACGAGTTGGCCTCCAAGGGCCTCATCAGACCAGCCGACAACAAGCTGCCAGTTATCTATGGCATGAAGTGTGTCTACTTTAATGCTCCTAACTTTACACTAGGTAACTGTGACTAATCTGTTCATTATAAAAAAGACAAAAGACTTTATAAAAACTTTTAATGAAAAGAACTTTATCATTCAATATTGAATTGCACAATCACAATTAAAATTACAATCTAAGTCAGTATTTTTAACTTAAGTCCGTAAAAAGTTTACTGATCAACTTACAAGAAATAGTTATTACTGCTTAAACCTAAATGATAATGTAATGTTAATAATTTCTTTAGTTATCTTACTATTGATAGATCTCTTTAAATGATAACTTGATAAATCTACATGTTACATATTTTTCCAGAAATACAATCAGTGAATGAGTATGACAAATACCTATGGACACTCATCCATGACCTGGGTGTCCAACTGAAGTCCACAGCCTACTGCACTGCAGTCCAGTGC
Organism: Melanchra persicariae; assembly: GCA_947386135.1. Classification (NCBI taxonomy): domain Eukaryota; kingdom Metazoa; phylum Arthropoda; class Insecta; order Lepidoptera; family Noctuidae; genus Melanchra; species Melanchra persicariae. The sequence goes on from OX376646.1 coordinate 856,023, forward strand.
ATCAGGCAAGGCAAGTTTGATGTGGAGTTGGCTCTACTGCGGAAGCACTGGACCCTGGAGCATATCGCAGACAATATGAATATGTGCCAGGAAATACTGGATGAAAATGAGCGGCTGCTTCAACCAGAATCTGCTATATTGTCAGTCTAAATAGTGTTATACAATAGTCTACTTCCGTTGTAAATATGTAGGTCATTAAGAATAATAAAAAAAAAAATTGTATTAATGATTAAGTTATTTTCATTATTAACTGTTATAAATTCTTACACTAACCTAGTTAAATTGAACAACACTTTGAAGGTATAAAAATCCTTATACTTACTGTAAATTTTGAAGAACCAGGAAACTTAGCAATAGGGATTCCAATTGATTTTGAGGAAAAAATAGAAAAACCTATTATAAAGACTATCAGTTAGACTAATATCATTATACATCAGCTTAGCAGTTCTTATCATCTATTCAAAACATTAAGTTTTATTAAGTCACTTTAGTCTTCCAATATCTTCATGTCACATATCACTTATTACTCTCACTGCACCGCTCCTCACCACTTTCGTCACTAGTGTCACTATTATCCTCTAATCAGCTGCCACTAGAAGATGGAGTTGATGGAGAAGTGTTGGCTTGCTTCTCCATCTGCTCAATCCTCTTGTGCCTTATCATATTAGAGAGGATGCCATCAAACGACGTCGTCTTCTTCTTCGCCGACCCTCTTAGTGTGTCCTCTCCTTTACTACGTACTCGTAATCGCAAGGAACTTACTTCATCCATAAAATCAAAGTCTGATTTATCTTCTCTTATTGGCGACGCTGGAATTTCCGGCTGGTTCTCTTTACTCACGGGTACTGGTGTAGGAGGCCGTCTCCCAGGACATTTCCACTCTAGAGTTACAGTTCCAGTTTTATCAAGAGCTTTGTATAGTTCCTCTAATTCAGCTGGCTCTGGCATCCAGTTTTTACCGATGAATACGCCACTTTTGGATAGCTCGTCATCAGAGCAAGGTAGGTCCCAGTCATCACCTTGTAGTTCCGTGCTACTCATAGTTGTTTTTTGTTTAAATGGTCAGGATTTTATACAATTTTTGAACTTTCAACAAACTCGAATTTATTTTTCAATCTGCTTGTCAAAATTTTGACGTTTCGTTTGTTTTGACGGTTTTGACACTGTGCCAAGGAACTTCTATTACAACCTGGAATGTGCACAGGCTGTCGATACGCGGTCCGAGGGAGATAGTTTCGCGAGAGCCCTCTGTCCCTTTCATTAGGGTGACCAACCAATTTATATGTAGGTTGAGACTAATATAATAGGATATTATATATTAACCAATAATTTGATTTCATAAGTTAATAATAATTATGCTTTTAAGGATGGATTAAAGTAAAACGCATTAAACTATGTTATATTATATCCTGGGGCCTGAAATGAAGACTGCAAATAACGGAATAATTTTTGATATTTGAATGACTTGGAATGACATCAAGCCATTTTTTCTCCCTGATTCTTCTCCAGGCAGTCTGAAATTATATTTTTTAAATTTATTTCAAATATACGAAGTAACACACCTAAATCAGCGATTAATATGGGAAGTTGAAACTTTTTTGCCATTTCCCTATAATGTTCCTCGGGTAATGTGAAATTTCATGATCACGTCTTTTAAGTATTCGGTACACCGGTATACGGTACATATAAAGTTTTATTATGCTTACGTTGAAGACTACCTCCTATTTATATGCCGCATTGTGTAAATAATCTTATAATTTCGTTCATTATGGGCACCCTATTTCAAGAATTGCAATATACTTACTTGAAGAAAGAAACACCGCATCCTGCATAGGATTCGCTTTTGCAACCGAACAGCTTTTGAATCGCACACTTTTTAACCATCTTTATTACATCCGAATAAAGAAATTGATTGTTTTACAACAAATAAATATGGCTGGTGGGTTACCAGTCTAACTTATATAATTATATATTCTACTAATAATCTTTTCTTTTTTAATTACATTTCAATACAGTATCTAAATTATTGCTAAAAAATGTTCTCATTCTAAGAGATAATTTAAAAATATTAGAAATATATCAGAACGAAAGTTAATGTTTTTTTAATAAGACACGACAAAATTATTTTTTCCTACCATTCCTACTAAATTCGGGAGTAATCCTCCTGGCAACACTTTAGAAAGGGACACAGGGCTCTCCAAGCGCTATCTCCCTCGGACCGGATTTCTCTTAGACCAAGTGATTGTCTGTAATAGAACTTAGCTTCATAAACATAAGGTTTATTTTTATATAGGTGTCAAATTGATAATGCTCATTCCAGGTTGTAATAAAAGTTCCTTGCACTGTGCTATTAAGGGGACAGATAACAAAATAGCGTTTGCTTTATTAATTGTAGGTAATTTTTATCAAATGAATCAAAACGCTTTCTCTTCAAAATTCTTATTTTACAAGTAGAAACCCGGAAAATTATTACCGGAAAATTCCAAACTAAGTTTTAGTTTACATTTTGCAACATAGACAAGGATAATATCTTTGATTGTTGCCACTCTAGTGTCTAGTCTCGAGTCCACGTGAAGTTGACAGTTTTCAAAACGTTTGTTTTTAGTAAATATTGGCAAAGAAAGAGGACTTTTATTAAATTAAAAGATATAAAAATGTCTTCATCATCGAATAGTGATTCTGATTGTGAAACTGAAAATAACAGGCAAGTAAACATTCCAATCAGGACGACTTAAGTCCTACGAACTTAATTATTTCTTATTCTAACCTATTTTACAGACTTGGAGATTGCGAAGTTTGTGCTAAAAACGAGGCTAAATACACATGCCCGAAGTGTGAAGTGAAGACATGCTGCCTTGACTGTGTGAGGATACACAAGAAAGAGCTGGAATGCGACGGCATCAGGGACCGCACAAAGTTCATCAGAATCAAAGACTTTACCGACACAGACCTGCTGAGCGACTACCGAATGCTTGAGGAGTGCGCGCGGTTCGTGTACGGCGTTAAAATAGACGAGAAAAAGAAATACACTAGGATTGATAAGGACTTGCCTATTGTAAGTTACAAGCCCACATAGAATAGAATAGAAAACTATTATGTACACCATGTAAGTTACAAAAAATTTAGATAAAGAAAACATTACATAGGGTGACACAATGGCTGGCCTTATCGCTAAAAGCGATCACCATCATCATTCATCCGTTACTGACCATATTATAATGCAGTTGCAGAAGAATAGTTTGAGCTGTAGGTATAGAGCAGCCTTCTTCTAAGTGAAACATCTGTTTACTTTATTGTACTTACACCAAAATTTAAAAATACAAGAAATCAACTAAAAAACGATTTATACGCTAGGGCGTATAAATCGTTTTTTAGTTGATTTCTTGTATGTATCTGGAATAGGTTTCAGATACGCAAAATGTCAGTCACGCATATTGTCTGATCGACTGACTTGATCGCAAAATGTCAAATACTTTTAATTTTTTTATTTTAAAGTCAACATGTTTGGCCTCCATCCATCCTCCATCCACATCCACATTCTGCGTTTCTGACTTTTTGCGTATCTGGCATTCTGCGTTCCCGAAATTTTGCGTATCTGGCATTTTGAGTTTCTGGCTTTTTGCGTATCTGGCATTCTGTGATTTCTGACAATATGTGTGTCTGACATTTTGCGTATCTGACATAGGGGGTGTATAAATCTAAAAACATACAATTAGCGGCCTTATTGCATTTCACGATCTCTTCCAGGTAACCTGGAATGGAAAGCCTGGACACAAAATGAGTTCGCACTTGGTGCAAATATAAACTTATCATATAAAAAACAACAAACAGAAATAAAGCAATACAATGGATTAAAATAAACTCTTTCCCCTGGAGTATTGTATAGTTGGGTCTATCAGAAACAAAAGACTTATTCAATAATTTTATTTACAGTATCTATACAAACTGAAGATGGCAGCAAGGCAGAGAGGCACAGTCCTACAGTTCTTATCACACAACTTCTCAAGACACAAAGCTAACACCACTAGGTACAACAACAAGATGAACATAATCAACTGGCGAGTTGAGTGGGTGTTCCCTAATGTTGAAGCTGAGCCACTGAAGTTTGTGGATGAACGCTGTGCAGAGCAGAAGCGGCTGTCAGAACTCTTGGACAAGTATCTCAATCCTGATGCTTTGCCATTTGAAGGTTCAAAGGCTTTAACTTTTTATAAGTCTGCTGGATTTAGCGGTGTCAAGATTTTATTAAGAGGTATTTTTTTGTTTTTGTATTTTAATATATTGTATTTTTTGTATTGCCTTAACTTAATTTAGTATTTTTTGTTAATGTTGCAGATCACTTACCTATTTTAAAAGGTTGTTTCTGTTTTACAGCTGAGAAGGTGAAAGGCTCAGCCAGGAAGTTCTTTGAGCTGGACCCAACTGAATCTTTAGCTGAAAATCTATCTGGAAAGTGCATAGTGGAGTTCCCAATTATTTTTGTTGTTCTCAAGGACCATGCTTACAACTTTGAAATTATAACGCCAGGTAATTATAATCTATCAAAATTTGAAAATTTTTGCTCCTTGATGATGCTAGATTTTGCCAGTAAGTGTTAACTATGCTGCAATCTGTTGATTTTAATTCAGATAAATTGAAAAGATTATTAAGTTGTTACGGATTGTCAAAAGCCCGAAAATCTGATACCAATCTTGCCAAGAAGTACCGTGTTACCCAGTTAATGGGTTGTGGAGGTCTGGTAAGCAGCCGCGCCGCGTAAAATACTGGTATTCAGCTGAATCCGGTTTGACTGGGAGCAACCCCAGTATAGTTGGGAAAAGGCTAGGCAGATGATGAATTAGAATAGATTATACATGTGATATGTGTTCTTGTTTCAATCCAAAAACTTCACTACTTTTCAGAAGATGAAATAGAAGAAGAAACACCAGTTCCTACTAAAGACAAAGCAAGTAGCCAGCAAAAGCCAGTTGTGAATGTTCAACCTCCGGCTAACAATGACATCACAAATGGGCATCCAGAACACTCGAGAAAGAGGCCGAGACAGCTGCTGACAGAGAAGGTAGCTCAAGAGAAGAAGATGGAAATTGAGAAGGAAATAAAAGCAGCAAGGAAGAAGAAGCCTAAGAATCTCCTGTTCACCACTGGGTACTCTTCAGAAGAGAGCATAGATGCTGAAACTGATGATGAAGGAAAGACCTAGCTGTCGCTGGAACCAGAGGATGGAATAAAAAGACCTCATAAGGGACTTTTCTGTTACAAAAAAAATACTACAGACTGATAGAAAGAACACTACAAAGTATTAAATAATTTTAATTTCGGAAGTCAGTGTGTCATAAACGAAGAAATAACCAAAAACACTATTATATAAGAGGGCGCCGACCAAACGTCGACCGCGCAGTGGCGCCTTCATCGTTTGTTTGGTTATTTCTTTTATTTTAGAATGAAAATGCAGAAAATATGCAATTTAAGTTGTGCTCCACAAGATTATACGTTAATATTATTATTAACGGTAGTTTTAAATTGTTCAGTTTTATTATAATCACTAAAACGGAAAATAGTGGCCACTTTTATCCGTTTTAGTGATTATAATAAAACTGAACAATTTAAAACGGAAAATAGTGGCCACTTTTATCCGATTTAGTGATTATAATAAAACTGAACAATTTAAAACTACCGTTTATAATAATATTAACGTATAATCTTGTGGAGCACAACTTAAATTGCATATTTTCTGCATTTTCATTCTAAAATAAAAGAAATAACCAAACAAACGATGAGGGCGCCACTGCGCGGTCGACGTTTGGTCGGCGCCCTCTTAATACTTTGCAGTGTTTTTTTATAGGTATCAAAGTTTAATGGTATTTTTTTATAAAACAGTTTTTTGGAAAAAGTTCACTGTTCAAAACTTAATTGTTATTATTCGCATATTGCGTGGTTGCGCTATATTTTGTGCGCCTTCACAGTCCCAAACCCAGACCAGGGGCCCGTACCATGACGTGCTAAAACGTGAGTCGCTCGAGCGAGAAAGAGGGATGGAGCTATAGGGTCACAATATAAATATGGACAGTAGGGAAACTGCCTACAAACACTCGAAACGGCACACTCACACAAACATGCACACCGACGAGACTCGTAAGGTGACTTCGCGGGACTCGCAGTAGCAAGTGCCGCGTCAAGACGAGTGGTCACGTTTAACTTTTTATTTTTGAAAATGCCAGGAAAGTATTGCGTAGTATACGGCTGTTTGAACTCGGCTTCATCAAAACCGAAGCTATCGTATTTTAAACTTCCTGCTGATATTGAAAGGTAAGAATGATTTCTAGTTATTGTTATTTAATCGTTATCGAATTACGTATAAGTCCGTGTGATCGATCATAATGAATTCGTGAACTTACTTCTAAATCATGAATGCGGCGTTTGAGGGTATTTAAAGCTGATAGTGCAATAGTGATAGTGGTAACAAAAAGTACATCCAAGATGGCGACTGCAATAGCTATTCTATATCAATATTTTCGTCATGGGTGTCGTTTTCATGGTTTTCGAGGGTGTTGAAGCCGATAATGCTGTCAAAATGTGAATCCAAGATGGCGGATACAATAGGTATAAATTTTTTCGTCATGGGTGTCATTTTCATGGTTTTCGAGGGTGTTGAAGACGATAGTGCTGTCAAAATGTGAATCCAAGATGGCGGCTGCAATTGGTATCAATTTTTTCGTCATGGGTGTCGTTTTCATGGTTTTCGAGGGTGTTGAAGCCGATAGTGCTGTCAAAACGTGAATCCAATATGGCGGCTGCAAAAGGTACCTATCAATTTTTTCGTCATGGGTGTGTGTACTTTTTTATGTAATGGGTTTTTTAATTACTAGATATCACACGCAGTTTCGGATTGAAACGCGGTACGGTTCGTAGCCGCTCATGAGCCCAGCCCGCGCGCCACCTGCGCTGCGGCGTCTACCGTGCGCCCACTCCGACGAGCGCCCGAAACCTTTTCGTCCAACCGCGGCTCGCGTACGCTCCCGCTAAAACTTGTAAAAGGTTCCGCCGTAATGACAAAGTTAAAGATCTTTAGTTCTACAAGTTGTTGTGTGTTAATATTAAATTGATTTCCGTGTTTAAACTATCGTCTTTTGCTGAGATTAACCGACGCCATCAGATTACCTATTTAAATTATGTTTGTAAGCTATTTATTCAAATTCGATTGATTGATCACTACAGAACAAAAATATAAAAAAAAAATATATCAAAAACATTAAAAGTGACAACCCTATTGCTTCAATGGAGCGTAGGTAATTATGTTCTCAACTAGGCTTAGTTTCCCTACTGTCCATATTTATACTGTGATAGGGTGTACAGCTCCATCCCTCTTTCTCGCTCGAACGAGTCACGCTTTAACACGTCATGGTAGGGCCGCAGCTCATAGTTAAATATCAGCAGTGCGATTCTGTAAATATGTTGAAGTGAAGGCTTGGCTGAAGTGATCACGATGTGAGCTGACAATCCATGTTATCAAGATGGAATGACAGCTTATTTCGTGATCACTTCACCCAAGCCTTCACTACGACATGTTTACAGAATCAACCGGCTGATCTACTTTGCTTTGGGCTTGACATTAACCTCACAATTACCTTACTTCACTAGATTTTAAGTTGAGGAAGAGCTTATAACTCAACCCAACAAAAAAAGAATAATCAAGATAATTAACAATAAACTTATACCCAAATAGTATAGATGTCATGTTATGAAATGTTGTGAACAATAAGAAGACATGAGATTTCAGCAATCCCGGGAGATTTGCTATCATTTATAGAAGAGTTCCGTTACCTATCTCCGAAGTTCTTCATCAGATCTTCACGAAATTAAAATGAGACCAGCAAAATACTCTTTCAAATAAAAAAAGAATCATCAAAATCGGATGAAAACTGGCGAAAATATTGCTGAAAAAAGCAAGTACATACTTGGAAATGGGTTTCCCTCGCTTACCCCATGCTTTTTTCTGGGTGAGAAATATAAATGGATTGGTATCTAGAATGGTGATCAGTGTCAAATGAATTTTTTTGCAATTGGGTACTTTCCTAGAAACATAAAATATTATTCTATTAAGCTTGACTGTACCTTTCTCTAAGCCATAAATTGAGATAGGCATATCCGGTTCCGGTACGGTGTAGCGTTATAAGCCCCGCAGCGTCATATCCGCCCCAATCCGGCAGGTAGTGGGGATACGTTTGCGTAGCGCATGACGATATCCATGAACCTCATTGGCGTTCGGATTTCCGAACGGTGTAGTCGCGTTTAAAAGTAACTCGTTACTTTTAAAAAGGGTGTCCTACTTTTCAGTGTTAAATATAAGTTGAGTGTTAAGATCATTATTAACTTGTGTTAAAAATGAATTCTTTGGACGAAAATATTAATAATAGTATGGACAAAGCCCATCGTGCTCGGTCGCAATCTAGTGGTTCGAGTATTAGCAGCGATTCTTCTTCCACGGCGCCTAAAAGGAGACATCGTAGGCGAAAGGAGCGGCGCCGCCGTACAAAGCTAAGTAAATTAGAGGACGCTTTTAAAAAACTTACTGATAAAGTATCCTCTTTGCATGTCTGACAATGACTCTATTCTATATATTCCGAGCCCTACTGAACTGGATAATGAATTAAACGAAGATAAAGGGATTGATTTTAAAATTCAAACTACCCTCAAGTCGCATACTTTACAGACAAATTGCAACATTTTAACTCGCCTGACTGGGCTCAAGTACGTTATTCTGAAGTACAAAAACTTTATAATTCTACCCCAGGTTTTGTAGAGCTCGAAAGTAATGATGTTTTGAAAAATTTTGAACGTAATCGTTCGTTAGCGGTCGTTGAAAATTCTTTAGCTGCTATGTCACATGCTGTTATTTTGCAAAACGAAGCATTTCAAAAAGGCTTATGCCAATTTATTTCATGGGTTTCCGAATTAGAAAAACCAACGACCACTGTAGAGATTACTTCAAAAATCAATGAAATTTTTGCTGACGGGGACTACCAATAAATTCAAATGGATTTATTACAAATGATATACGGCAAACGGGCTGACATAGTGCAACAACGTCGTGATGGTATTTTAAATTCAGTAAAAGAAAATTGTTCTAAGGAATCTTTAAGGAAAATACCCCCGTCTGCACATAATTTGTTTGACGATGCAAAGTTTACAGATTTTGTAGGAAAACAAGGGGGCGTCTTAAAAATTTTTCAAGCCACACCCATTAAATTACCCGCGCAGGGTAGATCGTATAAACCTTCTGCCAGAAGGGACACACAAGGAGGTAGGAAATATATAGTGCCTGTGCGCAACAGTGCAAACTATCGCTCCTCCACTAATAGTGGCTTTAATCCTGCGCAAGGACGAAAGAGAAGGGCAGAAGAGTTTTTCGTCACAACGAAGAAACACGATATGGTAAGAAACGTAGTACCCTAGGACGGCGTGATAAACGAGTCGATTGACTATCATCAACGTTTTCAAGCCGGGGGAATCAAACATCGGGTAAGTGTCTGGAGGAAGTTGGGGGCACCTTTATATATACTAATGATAATATCAGGCTATCGAATCCCCTTTTTAAGCAAACCACCGCTTATTCATCCCTTAAGGATTTCCAGAAGATTTCACACAATAAATTCAAAAGAAATCTTAATCCAATTAAAGAAGTTAGTAGAACAAAATGTGTTAGAAATAGCTTCATCAAATCCGAGTTTTGTTTCGACAGTTTTTCTAGTACCAGAAGGAAGCCACGGCTTCGTTTCGTCCGGTCTTCAATTTAAAATTACTAAACAACTATGTCAAAATAGACAAATTTCGATTGGTAAACATGTACAAAGTCCCCGACTTCCTCCAACCACAGGATTGGTTAGTGAAAATAGACCTGGAAAACGCATATTTTCACCTGCCAATCGCGCCAGGTCACAGACGTTTCCTCCGATTAATAGTATCGGGCCAACTTTGGCAAATGACCTGCCTGCCCTTCGGATTGGCAACTGCTCCAAAGGTTTTTGCCAGCCTGACGAACTGGATCGCGCAGATCCTAAGAGACCAAGGAGTGCTGGTGTATCTCGACGATTTTCCCTGGTGAATCAGAATCGAGAAACTCTGTCAAGTCACGTGAACTTAACGGTAAGAGTATTGCAGTCACTTGGTTTTGTAATAAACTTTCAGAAGTCTGTATTGACTCCTCAGCAGTCAATCGAGTATCTGGGGATATTGTGGGACCCTTGGCAAAATATCAAATTACTTCAACCAACAAAGATTCGCTTACTGCAATCGAGAACATCGAAAATGGCGAAAGCAACCAAGGTAAGTTTAAAAGAAGTCCAGAGTATACTAGGACTTTGGAATTTTGCCAGCTTCGTAGTCCCGCGAGGGCGCTTGAATTCTCGTGCAATGCTGACCTTCAACAATTCCCTATTGCGGAGAAATGTGAAAGGTCGAACACAGATGCCCGTCAAGGTAATTCCGAATCTGCAATGGTGGATACAGAGTCACAACATGGCTTCTCAACTTCACGGTTCACCTCCAACTTATTTCCTTACGACGGACTGCCAAAGCAGGTTGGGGCGCGCAGCTCAACAACGAGACCTTATGTAGCAGTTGGTCAGTACAGGAAAGAGGCGCTCACAGCAATATCTTAGAGATGTTGGCAATTCTGCGAGTTATTCAGGTAAAAGGTCGCCTAATGAGCGATTCAAGCTTATTAATTCAGAGCGACAACCGAACTGTAGTTTCTTACCTGCGCAACGAAGGCGGCACACGTTCACAGCCCCTCCTAAATCTAACATACGAAGTTTTGGACGAAATAGATCGTTATCGGATACTTATGTCAGTATATCACCTTCCCGGCCGATACAACTACATAGCAGATCGGCTTTCAAGGAAATCTGCCCCGACAGAATGGCATTTGCTTCCCTGTGCTACCGGGAAAATATTTCAACATTTCGGAGTCCCCGAAATAGATCTTTTTGCGTCGCGAACTGCTCATGTAGTACCCAAGTATGTGAGTCTGGATTTAGATCAGGCGGCTGTTTTTCACAATGCCTTCGGTCGCCCTTGGCACTACAGGTTAGCATGGGTATTCCCACCGCCGTGTCTAATACCCAGAGTATTAGCGCACCTGAACCAGGCGACCGGTATGTACCTAGTGATAACGCCCGATTGGGAGAAGGTCTTTTGGAGAGCAGATCTGGTGGCTCGCTCCATGCGCCCTCCCTACCAGGTGAGGGATTTGGATCAAGTCTTGATAGACACAACAACCAATCGACCACCTCCACAAGTTCATCAACTGAATTTAAAGGTGTGGTTAATACAGGGTGGTCATCGCTATCAGATTCTTGGCAGAAAGATCAGATAGAAATTTTAGAAGGTAGCTGGAGGAAATCAACCTTAAATACTTATAAGCCGGCATGGTCACGGTGGTGTAAATGGTCACGTGACAATAATGTGAGCACTATTAATCCATTCCCTGAAGATGTGGCTCGATTTCTAACTGATTTGCATCTTAAATTTAAATTAGCTTATAATACAATTGCAGTACATAAGTCTGTGGTATGTACCTTTTGTCGTCCACCTAGTGGCTTATCATTAGGTTCGCACATTATTATAAAGCAAACATTAAAGGGAATAGCATTAAAACAGCCACCCAAAGCTAAAAGTCCTATCTGGGACATTAATATTTTAATTAGATTCTTACTTGACGGAATCCCCTCCAATATGTCATTGTTTGAAATCTCTAAAAGAACTGCAATTCTCCTTTTATTGTGTTCCGGGCGCAGAGTCCACGACCTTACATTACTGAGTATTAATAAAGAAATTTTTGTAAGGAGTGATGATTCTATAGTTTTTTGGCCGATTTTTGGCTCCAAAACTGATAATTAAGGTTATAAGCAATCTGGTTGGCGTTTACTTAAATGCGAATCAAACTCTAACATTGACCCAATTTATTGGATTGACAAACTGCTAGAGTACTCTGATGATCGAAAAGGTAATATTGAGAGCCTATTTATTAGCACACGTGGTGAACCTAAACCAGCTACCCGCACCATCATAGGGGGCTGGATTAAGTCACTGTTAAAACAAGCTGGAATAAACACTAGTCCAGGTAGTGTGCGATCGGCCGTAGCCTCGGCTAGTTGGTCAAATAATATTCCCATTGATCATATTTTGGAGAGAGGAAATTGGCGCTCTGCTTTGACATTTCACAAATATTATAAAAAAGAAATCAAGGAATATAGGTCTACAAATGAATCAAGTTCAAATCAGATCAGTAATCCGTTTCAAACGATAAGATGATAATCGTAAAATCGATGACAATTAAAGTCATAAGAAAATTCTGTAGATTTAATTTATGTAACTTGAACTATCAAAAGTTTAAAATGAATATATAACTTTGTTGATCACATTGGCGTTCTAATCTAGTCCCAATCCAGCAGTCGATAACAAACACTTCTCAATTTATGGCTTAGAGAAAGGTACAGTCAAGCTTAATAGAACAATTTTACCTAAAAATAAAATTGATATTAAGCATACTTACCTTTCTCTAAGCCAGTTTATATTTCTGTCTGCTGATTCTTAATTATAGATGATTGATACCCTTATCAATCACTGTAAATTGAGCCGCAATGAGGTTCATGGATATCGTCATGCGCTACGCAAACGTATCCCCACTACCTGCCGGATTGGGGCGGATATGACGCTGCGGGGCTTATAACGCTACACCGTACCGGAACCGGATATGCCTATCTCAATTTATGGCTTAGAGAAAGGTAAGTATGCTTAATATCAATTTTATTTTTAGGTAAAATTGTTCTATTTAGTCTGTCCCTAAGATTTAAAAAAAATATTGGACACATATTTTTAGCCATTTCAAATCTAAAATAGTAAAGATGCAGTGCATCAAAGTTCAAGAGTGTGTGCTGGTGACGTCATGTTTGAGTAGTGCTATAAAATGTGAGGTCGCGCGAATTTTCAATGCTCTAGGCTGTATCGTCTTAAAGTTTTGTAGACGTGATAAAGAAAAATTACGCATCCAATATTTTTTGGAAATCTATCTGATGAGACCACTTAATTTGATTTTTTCAGGAAAGTACCCAATTAGATCAGTACTTCCAGAGGTTACCTTTGACAACCTTCATTTGTGTATAAAAATGTAAGTTTAGATTGTAGCAGTGGATCTTCTGGCTTGTCTATATTGACAAGAGATGTTCTTAAATATATTTTGTAAAATACCCTAGTTCGATATAAGTAAAGATTTGTAAATATGTAATAAAAAGTGTAACTTTTACAATTTGTTTTATTGTATTTGTATAGCTACTAAATGGTTTTCTGTTAATACAAACAAGTATTCATTAGTAGCATTGATGCCTAACACTTCTCCGTACTTGTCAATGTTGAACACATGCTGTTGGCCTATCTTGATGTTCCTCATGGCTCCGCCGGTTCTCTTCCTCAGCTGACAGTCCTGGTTACTGTTGCTCTGATAAATGAAGATGTGTCTTGTAGCCTCACACACCACACTGTATTGGAAGTTAGGAGGACATGTCACAAACTTCCTGTTTTGTTTTGATGACTGAACATAACCAAATGCACTGAGTGCACCTTGGTGCTTGAGGGGCCACGTGTTGGAGTTGATCAGCTGTGCGTAGGGCTGCCAGATGCAGGCGTCCACGTCGTGTCGCAGTGCCAGCGCCGCCGCCTCTTGTGTCTCAATCTTGATGCTGAACAGGTATTGATGGACACTGAGTGGTGCCCTGTGTGTCACAGTGTGAGTTGTTGCATCCAACCTTACTGAAATGATAAAATAATAGTCTTTATTATGTATTTAATAGAGACAGCACTAATAATAAAAATCAAATATCCTAACTAAGTTAACCCTAAAATATGGCGTCAAAAAATTCATCCGCATCGCTGTCAACTGGAAGTGTGCCCAAAAGACTGGCGGCATTGCCACGTTGTATGGCAATGCTTAGTTAATTAGTTTAAAGCATATCTTTAAAGAAAATAAAAAGATATGTTACTTATACAGACCCACTGTATTCATCTGATTTAAAAAAAAACAACTGATGAACCCATTACCTAAGAAAGTATCTTCTTCAGAAGCAGCATCACATTCTTCTAACTCTTGTGTAGATAGCCCTGGCACAGGAGGATCAACTGTCACCTCAGTTTCAGCACACAAGTGAGCCAAGCGTCTGTGAGCTTCCTCCACCAGGCTGGCATCCATGATCTGCTCTCCATTGGGGTCCCCGCTTTCCAGCAAGTCCTCCCACAACATACTCTCAGACTTAGTGAGCAGGATATCTACCTGGCCACTATCCTGGACATTCCATGTTGTTAACTCACTATCTACCTTCTCTTTCAGCTTCCCATCAACAAAAGTCTTCCCAGCATAACTGACTTTTATACTTAATGCAGTCACATTTACATTAAGAAGCTGTCTCTTGAAGTTTGCTTCAAGTTTTAAAGTAATTGTTATATCTTCTGTTGTCTGAAGCCATGTGTATATGCGTGCCCGCGGCTCCTCCGATGGTTTATTAATTTCCCTTTCAGAGTCTGATGTGAACTTAAATGTGTTGTCTGAAGCAACATACAGACCGGTACAACTTGTTTCTATTGCAGCATAGTGCACAATACCTTTGCCTTGTACTTGTCTGAAGCTCATCTGCTTCCAACCTTGGCCATCATTCTCGAAGGTGACCCAAGTAAGTACTGAGTTGAAATGTGATTCATTCTGTTCAACTGACTGAAGAAGACAGTGTAAGGTCTCAACACTATCCTTCTCCTGTATTCTTGAATCCACTATTATAAAATACTTTCCTTCACCAAGAATGAGACTTGACTGCAGTGTCTGCCACACTTGGTTCCTTCCTGAGGGTCTACTTCTAGCACCAGTATCCACAATGTGCAAGTATCCTGTCCCATCACTGACTAAAGCCAAGCTGTTAGATGGAAAGGATAAACAGAGGTTAAAGTGGCCCGACTTCCTCTCCACATGTGCGGGGACGTCGTAAACGACGTCGTTGTGGAATGTTTGGTTTGTACTCTCAAAAGAAACATGACGTACCTTCTGCTGTTTATCGATGTAGTAGTAGTTGAGTGAGTAATCCCAGTAGTCCAGAACCAAGTGATTATGAAGAGCAAAGAGTTTAGCGTGGACAAAGGAGTACTGCACCTCGTCTGGGTACACTCTGTCTACCGAAGATACGAGTTCATGCGAGAAGTGCGGTAGGGCTTGCAAGTTTAATTTATAACCTTCGAAATCGTGGTCCAAGAGTCGCCGGTTCGGACGCAATTCAACAAGAGCAGACATCGTATTTAATTTTGTAAATAACACGTGTTTTTTTCTGAAGTAGGCAGTATTATTGACAAAACTACGAAAATTTTCTTTTATTATTATTGTCAACAAGTAAACGTCAACTTGCTTAGAATTTATGCTGTCTGTCAATGTCAAGACTGTCAAGTTCAACAGAACTTTTCATGGAATTATTATGCCGGATACAGACCAAATGAACGAGTTAAGAAACGCTAACTTCTGCTGTGTACCAACAAAGCTCACGAACGACCGGGAAACGAGCAGTGCGATTCTGTAAACATATCGAAGTGAAAACTTAAGCGAAGTGAACGACAATAATTGAGATGTCAAACCATACAAACAAGATGGAATGACAGCTCACTTGGCGTTCACCTTTACTTCGACATGTTTACAGAATCGACCGGCTGTAAACATGTCGAGGTTTGGGTGAAGTGATCACGAAGTGAGCTGTCAATCCTTGTAATAGTTGTAATCATTATGGAATGATTGATCAGATCACTGAGTAGAGGACCATGTGGCTGAGATAGCGATCGAGCAAGATTTCCATCCCAATCGTTGGCGTTCGCTCGCTTGGATCGTACACGTATGACGTACGTACAGCTTGGCAAAATACTTAGAGTATGATGTGGTCATGTGGTGACAAGTGGAACTAAATGTTTTACTAAATGGAAACCTATGATGTCGACACTACTTGGCCGACAAGTGTTACATTTTGAGTAGGTATCGTTTATTGTTCCACATTTATTTTTAACGATTTGATTAAATTCTCTTACCGATTTCCCATATTATGGTGCGTTAAGTGAGATAGTGGCGCCCTCATTTTTTCCAAGCTGTAGGGAACTTTGTGTGTTATCGAATAAGCTAATTCTATGGTTTATCTCTAGTGGTAGTGACAGTACTGACACTCACTTCATCACTTGACAGAAAAAAAAGCGGGAACTTTATTCTGTACAAAATAGTGTCAGTGATCTACTTGGTTATTTATCTTATTTTTTGTTGTACTAACCAAAAACGTTTATATAATGGCCTATATAAAAAATAAATCTTATTGTGAAATTCCATTTTGTGTTGAGACACCTAATGTACGTTCGTTGTCAGTTCTTTAAGGTACTTACCTGTTGTGACTAACCATTTGTTGCAGAAGTTCTTAAAATACCTGTACCTATGTTTTCTTTCAGCATGACTTTTATATATATTCAGACTTGAACGACATACCTGATAAATGTAGCATTTTAAGCGATGAAATTGTGAAATGTAGGACTATTGGGATTTTACAAAGTTTAAATGGCCGATTCTATTTGTCAGATGTAAGTTGTCTTGTCCTAGATGTTTTCTAGTTGTTATTGTTGTTGAGATAGTTTAATAATTATTTCCGTTTTCTGTTTCCAGCTCAGAGAGACTGAGCAGCGCTCAGAGCCAATTGTACAAGTATCAGTAGTCTATCTGAAGTCACCGCCACATTCCACGGTGATCCCATACCCTGTGCAAGTGTTTGGTACACTACAGTGGAAGAACAGGCCTGTTATATTTGCTAAAATATTGCAGGTAATCTCATATTTTTTTATTATCTTGCAAACAGATCCAATGCATGTGAAATTGTGCCTTTAGAACAACCTAACATGTTCTAGCTTGCTTTACTATGTGATAAAAGCCTGATGCTTTGTACCCTACTGCATGCCACAAAGTTCGGTAATGTGTTTATCAGCCTTTTTGAATATTTTATGATTACTTGAAATAATTGTTTTGATTACCAGGTGTTGTGTGTGTCAACTGCACTTCGCGTCAAGAAAGCTCTAAGTGGAATCACTTGTACACATTTAGCCATAAATGTTTCTGATTATGAATTTCAGGGAGACCCCCATGAGGCCGGAAATAAAGGTGATCTGTAGAATAAAATAATTTCTTACAATATGAAGAAATATTATTTAATCATTCTGAAGAGGTAGAATCTGTGAACCTGAAATCTAAAATGTGTTGTGTTGTGTTGTCTTATGAGAAATAAAACTTAGATATTTAAAAGAATGCATATTTATTAATTCTTAAATAAATACATTAATAATTAACAATCTGTGATAAAATTTACAACATTCCATCACCAAGCACTCACTGCGCTTTAATAAAAAATTATGATGGGATAACTGCTTCTTCTGGAGGTTAATTATGCTCTCAAGCTGATTGTTTTATAATTTTAGAGACCAAACATATTACTAAACACTATGTACCAGGTATATATTTAAAATATTATATTTTTGGTACATTTTATTGCAAAATATACATAGCTTGGAATGCTTTTTTCGTGTTTAGTAATTTTACTGCATTATTTTCAAGAAATTTGTAAATATTGAGCATATTACCATCCTTGGATTTATAAATCAATTCATTTGAAAGAGTGGCACATGAACCAACATTCAAGAAAGCAGAAAATACTATTGCAGAGTGGATAAATCATATTGTTGAGTAATCAGCTAATAGCTCTTATTTCTATCTTTCCATTGCTATGTCTAGTTACAAAACTGTCCAGAGTAATCTCATAGAAAATATTAAATCTTACTATGACAATTTATTTTTAGAATATCCCAAATGTGTACTATTATAGTTTCAGAAGGCAATTTAACTATAACAGCATAGCTGTCACATGCTGGGGGACTTCTGTGGAACTCTGCAATATCAGATGATGCTCTCAGATTGGAAATATTGCTTTTTATGCTTGGAATTGTAATAAAAAATACACAAAACAGCCAATGAATTTAACATAGGTTCTTACAAATTGGCAAAATTTAGTCTAGGGCTTGGTTTTTTTTAAGGATCTTTCTAAAATATAAATCAATAACAGATAACTCAATAGAGAGAACATATAGGTACCCCGCAACATTTTACAAAACTACCCAATTTATAAAAAAACAAAAAACTTATCATACAATGATATTGCAGTGTTCCCAGTAAAATGATTACTGTACCAGTTTAAGGAATGGGAGAGGAACTAAAGCACCCAGAAGTACAGCACAAACACTAGGAGTATGACAGCTCCTGCCGTCACCTTGACGAGCATGGACTTGGTGTTCAGGTAGGTAGCATCCTTCTTGTACTTCGAAGACATCATTGATAGGTTCTGGGTTTTTGTGTCGAGTTCTGAAACAATATACATGAATTAAGAGGTAATATTGACGTTTTTAGACAATTGAAATAATAGATAATAATTTATTGTCTAATCATGATTTGCATACAGCATGACGTAATTTTTTCGTAATTACATATCATAGCAAGAATTAAGTAGATATTTATACTAGGAAACAGATTGCAATATGAGTAAAGGGTGATGCATGAAGATTTTGGAAAAGGCACTCATTTTTGTTGGAAACTCAAGCATATAGACCCAGCCAGATTGTAGTATGAAGAGATAAGCGAAGACCTGTCTCACCAGAGAGTATGGCTCCCCGCTGCAGCACATCGTCGATGTTCTGCATCATGATACGCTGCACGTCACCGAGCTGGCCGCCGAGCTGTGCGGCGGCGCCGGCGCGGCGTGCGCGTGCGCCGCCCTCCGCGTACTGCCGCCGCGCGCGCTGCATCCACGTGTCGAATTCGATGAAGGTGTATGGTCGGGTGACTGTGTTCACCTGCAACAGGACAATATTGGCAATTCACGCTTTTCAAGGAGGAATTTCCGCATTCTGGATGCGGAAATTCCTCTTTGAAAAGCTCAAACTGTCAAAAATGTAGGGTAGTTTGAAGTGTTTTTGACCGTGACTAAGATGCAAATGTTGCTTACAAATTAGTAGAATTGGGTCTCTGGTCAGCTTTAGTGTTGTGATCCTGAAGCTTCAAGCTATCTAATAATACTAATATAATAAAGCTGAATATTTTTTTTGTTTGTTTGAATGCGCTAATCTCTGGAACTAGGTACCAGTCAGTTTGGAAAATTCTTTTTGTATAAATGATAGCCACATTGATGAGGAAGGCTATAGGTATACGAGAACGGGATATGCGCGTACGAAGTCGCAGGCAGAAGCTAGTCAAACGATAATTTGAAGAATTAAACAAACATTAGTCAAATATGTAAAATATTTATAAAGGTTAATAACTTCAGAATGGCATGCCTAGCAGAATAACTGTAAAGTTATATAAATTACACAGCACTCAGATATGGTTGAGTGCCAACATTTTTACACATTGTAATTAGAGCATGTCTGCAGTTTGGTGGGCAATCTATTGAAGTAAAAGGAGTATTAACTTTTTCTTCACTTCCTTCAATTTTAGTAATTGTTTCCTGTGGTACAAGTAACTGGTTTGTTGTTCTATGTCAAGTAGTTTTTTCCGTTCTTCTTTGTACCTCCCAGTTCACTGTATTGAGAGTTAGATTTCATTACTTTTCTTTGCCAAGACAGCCTGTTTTGGGATGTCAAGTGATTGCGCTTGCAAAAGGTCACTTTATAAATTGACCACCAGCTTGCTAATAAATAAACAAATTATTTTTTGATCAGTGTTATTGTTTTTGTATCAATTTTTTTTTATACAAAGTATTTTAGTTAGGTTAAAGTATTGTCAGTTTATGATTATAATAATATGTTTAGTATCTGTACATACCCGTTTGCCGTATTGCTGGTAGAACTCCTGTGCTATCTCCTCTAGATAGCTGAATGCAAGTCTCTTGCTGTAGTTGCGCTCACACAATACTAAGTAGCAGATCTCGTGTTCAATTAAATAACTGAAAAGTAAAGAATTATTTTTATTACTAAACTGCTACAATTCTATCTTACCAATTTCGTATACCTTTAGGTCTTTGCAACGACTACACCTCAAACTGACATTTGTTTATCATTACAAATATTTAAGTGCATAAAGCAAAGTAATAAAATAAGGTTGCTTAAATGAAATAAAATATTGCATCAGAATGACAATCAAAATGGAAAACAAAAAGCAGTAAAAATTAGGAATCAACTGAAACGTAACAAGCAGTAGGACTCACTGGAACAGATAGGGCCCAGTTTCGATGGAGCAACGGGTCGGTGACTGCGGGCCTAGTTTTCTAAACAGCATTTTAGCCTGATTTTGGTACTCCAGAACATTGCAGCCGCTCTGCGAACCACGACAGCAAATTAAATTATAAAATAAAAATAATAATGAGGACAAATTAAATAAAAATCATCTCGTAAAACTCGTCGGAATGTGAAATATACGTGAACGGAAAACATGGCATTATATGAATCAAACAAACTAATATACAAATATAAAAGTGAGTTACATGTTACACGTGGAAAGTAATAAGTGTGAATGGTAATATATCCAGTAAGAAACTAGTTACCTGCTCATCTTCTTGCATGGTAGCGGCCAGCGGCAGGCCGTCTACGACCCTCGCGATCATAGTCATAAGAACCATTTTGATATATTATAATTGTCTCTCACGTTAACATATAAACAAATGTATGTTTTAGTAAGATTTTCACATTACACTGATTACTTTTTCCTTCTCATTATCGGGAAATGGGAAAACAAAATCTGAGATGACAGCTGTGCATACACGTCAAAGCAACTGACATGACAACAACACGTCAGATAAATTGTTCATGGTTTAGGTATTGCCAGGGGCAAAAAAAGCATCGATTTCACTATTCCAAAAAGAACTAGAGATGGGCAATAAACCGGTTTTTAACCCGATCGTTGGATTTAGACCATGAAGGTATAGATAAAATATGGAGGCCACACTTGGAACAACGGTTTGAGTCAAATACCTACGTATCTCTATCTCACTCTCTGTGGTCTGACTTCTCTTTTTGGTGTAGACATGATATTGGTATCACCGATGCACAGACCAAATAGGTTACCGATGCTTGTGGAAAGAGAGGTTGTGACCACAGCCAGACCAAAGTGAGCGAGATAGGGATAGATCAGCATGCTTCAAGTAGGTATTCAAAGTGTGGGATCCATATTTATATACACCTTCACTGTTTAGACCCATCTTTTCTCAATCTAAAACGGACGAAATGACTAGTGTGGATTAGCCTGGGGGTATATTAGTACACACCATCCGATAAGAAAAACCGGACGATACTACCCGTACGCGTTAACTTAGCACCTGGCTCGACACTTTTCGAACGACGTTTTGAAGTTTTAATTTATATTGAACAATTCGAGTTCAATGTAAACAATATAACCGCGTTAGTATCACTGCTACCGTTGCGTTTATATTATTTTCATTGAAACATATTCTTCAATTTTAATTAAAACGTCAAAAGTAGTCAAAACGATATTCGAGCCAGGTGCCAAGGTAACGCGTACGGGTAGTAGTTAAATGGGTTATAAGTTAAACTAATTGTGACTACCCCACATCTCTATACTATAATATTATAAAGAGGAGAAGTTTGTGGGGTTGTAGAAAGTAATCTCTGGATCTACTGAACCGATTTTGAAAATTTTATTTGTAGGTACACATGATAGCCACATTCATGAGGAAGGCTATAGGCTATGCCTACGGGAAATTCCAATGGGAACGGGAAATTCTAACGGGAACGGGAAGCATCGGGATATACGCGTACGAAGTCGCGGGTAAAAGCTAGTAGGTTATACTCAGAATGCAATGTCAATGCAATGATGAATGAATGAATGAATGAATGAATGAACTTTTATTCTTAAAGATATCAAAAGCGCGCTAACTATCTATACCTAAGCAAAACAAAATTGGGGTAAATGATCTAGGTTGATTCACTTTGGTGTAACTGGGACCACTTTGGGTTATATTTTTTTACGTCAGCCAATTGCTATCATCACCCCTCATCCTATCACCGCCATTCTGTAAAAGTCCACAGTTGGGCGCACCTCTACTACATCTTTCCAGTATCCCTGGCTGTAGGATTTTATTAAGGCCACCACAGGCAAGTCCTGTTAGCAAACGACAAATTAGGTTGACCAGCGACAGGCCACTTATAAAAAAAATGGCCTTTTTGAGCCTAACATTTATATCAATCAGACTATCAAACGACTCTCCCTTTTTGCTTTTGTGTTCTTTACTATAATAAAACCAGCGAGCGCGTTTACCGACGTTCTCTGCTGATTAAACTAATAGGCGAGAAGTTTTCAAGTTGGCGAAATTCCGATTATATCACGTTGTGCTTTGCTTATATCCGCCCACACGCTGTTACTTAAGGCCTCTTTAAAAGTTACACGCGATTTATCTCCATCGTTGAATCGACTAGTACCGCTCACCTAGTCAATTGAACTGTAGGTTTTTTTTCTAATGATGAAGTGGGGGATCTATTCCTACAGAGGATATAATAACAAACAAGTTTGGATTTTATTGTGGATATTTTATTAACATTATCATCATGCATCAAATTATGTGCTAATTCATTTACACTTATAACTAACTATACATAGAAAAATAACTTAACTAGGGGGCAGAAATTACAGTATTTTGTAAAATTAAACAACTAAAATTACAATTAAAATATCGGACTTTAACTGCATACAACTAAAAGCAAGTATAACGCAAAATCACTGTATCGCACGCAACTCTCAGAATATTGATGAAATTTTGTTAAAACTTTGATTAAAGCCAAACGACAGCGCCATCTATGAGCGAGTAGCTGAATTTAAATTTTACATTCACCTAACGAACTCGTTATCGACACAAACGTAACACACCACTATCATCCGGAATGAATTACGTATTCGAATAATGGACATTAATTTACCGACGAACAGGAATACGCACATTGAAATAGTAATTAACGATAAAACATGAATCTGTCTGCCGCCGACGAGCGACCGCAGCGCCCTCTCCCTCTATCACCAAATTCACTAACCTTCTCATTGCTTCCTTGCAAAATATTTTCATATTTCACCTATCTAGCGACGCCAATTACTATTCGTTCATGGGTCGTGAGGGTGTGCGTTTGGATTATTATTATATATTTTGTATTTACAATCATTTTTACGTGCAAAACATTTGCGGCCACGATAAGTAGACCACTATACGACGACGCCTCGTACCAATCTAGCGTCCGTTATTATAATTTAAAATCAAATTATGATACTAAAGACTAGGCTCAATTTAAAATAATTTCATTAATAATATTCTTTTCGAGGTGCCTTTAAAATTTACATTGAAAATTTAAGTACATTAGTAATTAGAAACTTTGATTTTTTATTCAACAACATCAATTCGACTAAAATTATTTAAACTCTCCGAGCATTTTTTTAAATGCTTGCTCAAACATTTTGCCTACTAACCGGTAACTAGTATCTCACATTGTCGATTAGGACACACACTAGCCGAATTATAAATTCTGAGAGCGTTCGCCTTCCATCCCATGGTCCATTCATTACCTACTAATTTATTAATAAAGATATTTTTACAATAAAATTTGTAACCTACAGAACGAAATTCCCTAAAAAGGAAAATAATTGAATGTCCGTGGGCGCCGCCCGCGTGACAGACAAAAATAAATAAATTAAACCCTATAGTTATATTTACAAAAGCATAAGAAGTAGTGCCGAACAGAAGATTACTGAGAATTCCATCTAGCTATATAAAAATACGATTAAAATTCCACAATTTTGTTTTTAAAATATATTAATTTTAATCACATGAAACGGCCACTGGTTTTGTTCGAAGAAGTTTGGATACTGAGATCTTTCACCTATATAAAGTCACTTAACGCACTGGTTTATTAATATTTAGTTTAAAACCTGTAATCGGTTGGACTGGTCTAATATTATTGTATTGTGTGCGAGTGTACCCGAGCGCCTCCCCACCGGTCCCTCATCATAGCACCCATTGTACCGCCACTCGTCCTCTACCTCCTAAGGCTCCTCTGACCCTCAACGTTCGCGACCACACGCGCCCTCCGTTACAAGTTACACTACATGAGACACGTTAATTTCGTTAATTTTGAATATAAAAATATTGCGTACATAATTAGGTTCAAGACAGAGTGTGGTGGCGGTCGGAGCGCACGTGTGGTCAACAATATTATATTTGACTCGACGCCAACTAACAATTCCTCCTCTTACGTACATTTACTATTATAACAAACTTTTTTGTATACATAGAAGGATCATTTTGTCTTTGCATTGAATGAAATATCAATTATATCTGTCTCTATGTCGAAGTGAACTAGGCTATACCTTAATCGATCTTCTTTTACAACTATCTAGTTAAAAGTATTATGATTCATTAACATTGGACCACAAATCGTAATTAATTATTAATAATATTTATTCAGGTAACAAAAAGTGGAGGTCGCACGCTGTTCAACTAAAGAAATTATATACAAGCGGCCTGATATGCTGAGAAAACAAGATGTATATGTTATACACAGTAAATAATTGTCTCTGTCTGATATGTCGTCATAGTGATCAGGGGCGCGCGACCCCCTTGCAACATGCTTAATATAATTTTTAAATAAACGAAATAAACTAGAAATGTCCACTTAAACAGCTCACTTATAGTAAACATATATTTATAATTAACACAATTAACGCGCAAAAATCATCCCTAAACTATTAATTATGTCAGTTTTTCTATCAGAAAGTTGGCAGTAGGTTTATCAGTACATGCGTATTGCGTAGTAGTATTACGTCAAAACATCTGAATTAAACGAATGTTTGCAATTTAATATCATTTCCAAATTCGGTTTCGAAATGTAAAACAATTGAGATAGACTATGCGATGGCGAGAGCGTGTTCCGAGAGCGGCCCGAACTACTCCGAGCGCTCCGGTCACGTGACACGTCGCCTGCGTCTGCGACGGACCGCTGTCGGAACGCGCTCTCAAGAAACAGATTACAGCTAGATAATTATTAGACAATTACTAAATGTTCATATAATATACATAGTTATACATAAATCAACAGCAGTGAGGTTGCTTCGTTTGTAACAAGGTGTAAATATGAGATGGCCATAAAAAGCACCAAGAAGTGTGAATATATTTCATCTGAGGATATTACTATAAGATATTTTTGTTATATAAACATTTTACGTAAATATTTCTTTATAATAAACTCTTATTTAGACTATAATATATATTCTTATTGCGTATTGTAAACTGTCTCGAACAATGTAAATTGTATATTCATATGAATCATTTGTTACTCTTGCGTAGTTCTGAGGTAGGAAGTTCTGATTTCGTACAGTCGACCGAGGAAATGTATCATCGACATTAAACATGCAATATATAGAAATTTCATTTACAAACATTTAAAAATTCGTTTCAACATTATACAAAAATCACTCCGCCCCATATAACATCTAGCAAATTTAGTGTTCCTCTTCTGAAATACCCCTAAAAATAGGTACCTATATAAACATTTGAGCAATCAATTTCGTCTCTCCTATTTTTGTATAAATATTAAATTCAATGATAAGTTAATATTAGTTCGATTTGAGAGTAATATTTATATTAATAACATTATATAGAAGCGATCTGAAAAACGTAATGCATGATGATTTGAAAAATAGACGAATTGTAACTATTAGTGAAAAAACTAGTAATGTAAGAGCGAAATGAATATGCGCCTCTACACCGTGTTACGTATGAGAGATAGTGTCCGCCGCACTGCGTCACGTCGTCCTCGTCATCACCCCGTCATCACTCGTTATCACCTCATCACACGTCATCATCACGTCATCACCGTCACTCGTCGTCACCGCACGCGCGCTCGCCACGCGCTCGAGATTCGTCTACGCCAGCGAGCAGTCGATCTCGACGATGTCTTTGGGCACGTCCACGAACTGGTAGACGAGGCGCTGGCCGTCCACCTTGGCGAGGATGCCGCGCTGGTAGTAGTAGCGCAGCGCGCGGCCCATGGTCTCGTAGTTCATGTCGGGCTTGTTCTTGTGCAGCCCCCACAGGCGCGACACCGCCTTCGAGTCTACCAGCTTGAACACGCCCTTCTCGCGGTTGGTCCACTTGATGAAGCGCGGGCAGTACTCGCGGTCCTGCAGCAGCTTGAGCAGGAACTCCCAGAGGTAGGTGGTGGAGCCCTCGCGGCTCTTGCGCTTCACGCCGGGCGTGGGCGGCGCGTCCGTGCGCGGCCTCTTCTTGGTCTTGAGCTTGTTGTGGTGGTGGTGCCGCTGGTAGTCGCCGAAGTCGAACACGGAGTATGGCAGCTCGTCGTGCGGCAGCGGCGGCGGCGCCGGGGCGGCGAAGTGGTGTGCGGCGCCGCCGCCGCCGTAGCCGTAGCCGTACGCGTCGCGCTCGCTCACGCCACCAACTGCAAGCAAGAGAAACACACGGTCAGACACGAGTTCAGGGGCACTAGCATGAGGGGGAACAATGAACACAGCAGGTACCTCAGATACTGTCCCTATCTATAAAGATGTTAGTGATTGGAAAAGTGGAAATCTCTCAATTTCCCAAGTCATCTCCAATTAGCAACAATTGTATTTTAAATCTCACCTAAATATTTGATTTATTTAATGTTTATGCAACTTTTGTTACAACTTAACTGCTAAACAATAGTGGGACTAGAAGGCGGCTCCACTCTCATGCGATTAGGGCGCTCTGTTGTCTAAACTAACTCCGGTATTTTGATAACAATATTTTATATTGTTTCCATTTCTTAGACTGGGTTCAGGGGTGATGATGTATGTAGCATCAGGACCGTCGTGTTACTGGGACCAATATAAGCTGTCCCAATAAACAGTTATCGTATATAAAGGATTTTGTTTTTTTTATTAGTGATGGGTTTGCTCTTGACCACAATTTCATTAGGTTATTATGAAAGTGTGGTCGATTATTGTATTTATTTTATTAATGCTCTCATATTGCAGTACCTACTTAATAAAATAATGAAGTTCCATGCGCAATGAAACTCAATAGCTACAATGGCGATATGACATCGATAGGGGTGTAGCGACTAGCGTGTAGCAACAGTAGATAACAATAAAATGCTCGGATCCAAAGGATGCGGATGACGTTTATTGTTATCAAATTCAATAACTTTTTATAACATTACATTGATTTATGGACGTGTTGTGGTCCAGTTTTATAATGTAAGGTGGGTACTGAGTACCTATTAAAAAAGTACTGATTCAGTCATATTATTCTGACAATAAAGGAAAAATAATACAAAAAGTTGTTGTCTATTCCCATCCCTAAGGCAAAGTCATTCGTTCATGATACGTAACTACGCTGTCGGCAGCTCTTGGAACTAGAATTTTCCCAAAAGTAGTTGTTTTCCACGTCTTTGCAGACGTTAAACAATGCGAGCGAGTTGGTCGCCGATAGCGCCGCTCTGATAGCGTCGCGATTGCGTTAAGCTCGGCGCCTTGACCCCAATGCCTGCGCCTGCGCCAGCCCAGCCCCCCACCGACCCACTCGCCGTACGTTTTCCTCCTCAGAAAAATAAGCTTCTACGTATGGTTCTTGAGGAAACCAATGCATTTGCATACTTGTTGAACATTTTGAAGGTAGAGCAAAACAAGAAAATAAAAACATCTTTTTGAAGGCTGCTCTCGCTACTAAATAAAGTGATTTCTGTTGCCGGTAGCAATTTTTAGTAAACAGTTCGTTCGCTTTCCTAGATACTGACATAACATCAAAGTCAATGATTCCTCGGAAATAAAATAAAGATATTTTTCTCAGCGCTCGACCGCGGAGTGAACTAAAAACTTCAAACCATGGGCTATAAATTTCCTCTGGCTGGCTCAATAAAACAGTTGTTTGGCTGCGACTAGCCTAATTCGCGGGAAATGATTTAGTTAACACTACATAAAGCATCGCTATCTGTCTGTGTGTATTGGTAATGACTTTATTCTGATATCTATGGTTATCTAGCTGTGTTTTGTAACGTCTGTACACATTTTTATGGCGGCTGCTATGTATGATGGTCTACGTGTTTGATTCTATTCTAGTCACGAAGTCAAAAGTACTTTGCCACCTTTTAATTTTAAGTGATAGATGAATAAACATTTTCTTCTGCCACCTACGTCTAAAATAGTACAAGCTCAGACCAACAAAAAAGGTAGACAGCGCACTGCGAACATCCAAAATGAAGCCATCTTTTTATCTATGTGTGTCTCGAAGGGTTGCCATTTTTTATTATTTTTACCTATAATTTGGGAAATAATATTTTATGGGTTAGCTAATATTGTGCAAGTCAGCACAACTAAGATATTGTTAAGTATGGAATTGTAACTTAATTTTCCGAGGTTGTCGGAGCGTAAGTCATAACATCATATTCGTAGGTATGAGTAATTATGTAAATTGTTTTGAAATAAAATTGTAATTATATTTTCAATCAACTTTATTAAATTCAAAAAGACCACCATAAAAAATGTGTTATGTTTAACCTACTTACAAAATGAATATTATTTATTATTTATCATGAACAAAAAAAAACATCTTTCGTCTCATTTTCTCTTTAATAGAAATACTAAAGAGAAAATTAGACGAAAGATGTAGTTCCGTTTGCAATTTCGGGCTATTTTCATATTAGAAACGTCAAAGATTGTTGCGACTTTCCGACTGTTATCTAAAAACAAAAAGTTTTTTTCATAACCTATTGTACTGTTTTCTCGCAAATGTGTTGAAAAATATCAAATCTAAAATATTTGTAACATTAAAAAAAAAGAAAATAGTAATATAACTCGAAGAAAGAAATCATTAAAATTTGCTTAATCGAATGGGGAAATTTTAAATCATATTATGGCAACCCTCGCACTTAATGTCACTGGGAAGGCATCATTATATTTTTCTATTCATGTTTTCTAGACGACGGCTCGTGACGTACTAAGAGCGATGAGCATGGTTTTAGTGTAGGTGTGTGCGTGAGCTTGTGTATTTATTTGAAGGAGCACGGTTTTGTGGCTTCACTTTTGATGTTCGCGGTGCGCTGTCTACCTTTTTTTGTTGGTCTGAGAGTACAAGATTATCTTGGAGTAGGTAACATCGGGTTATTCGCTAGTCTTTCATAGGTAAGGAAGTGTAGAGTGAACGCCTAGTTTTTCAAGAATTTTATGGTGCGAAGGCACATTTAGTTCGTTTAATAAGGTTGTGTAAATTATGCCGAATTATGTGTTCCAGAAATTTTAGGTAGTAACTACAGTTCTCACTCCGTGGTTTTCATGTCAGTCGTTAGTGTGATTTATTTAGCAAGAATTACCACAGAGTCGACACGAGTGACAGACTCACAGGCAACACAAATGTGTACCTACTCAGTGAAGTTGGGGATAACACAGAGGAGTGATAACACTGTACCTACAATAACAGACCACAAAACTAAGTTTGTGGTCAAAATTAATGAGCTGATTTAA
Source organism: Melanchra persicariae (assembly GCA_947386135.1). NCBI lineage: Eukaryota > Metazoa > Arthropoda > Insecta > Lepidoptera > Noctuidae > Melanchra > Melanchra persicariae. The sequence continues at coordinate 885,607 of OX376646.1, forward strand.
TGATTCAATTATGTCACGCCACCATTACATTCAATTTCCTACTCATTTAATAGGAATATAATTAATAGGAAAGGCCTGGAAAGGCCCTAAACGTGTCATTTTGTTTACAGCTAGAATTCAGGGCGAGGATTTTTATAATTTAATCTGTTGATATCCCATTGGGGATGTCGAGTTACGTTTTTAATGTTACCAGAGAGTAGGCGGAATTGCGGAAGCGCGTTTTACAAGTTAGGTAATTTATTTTTATGAGGAAGTGGCATTAGGTAAATGTAGAATGGAAGCTTTTTGCGTTTTTGACGTAATGAATTCCCGAAAAAAACGTGAATTAATGGGACCGTGGTTTTCCTTCAGACTGGATGTACCAAATAGTACCTACTACAGTGATTCGGAATGAGTGCAGAACGAAAACAAGAACTGTGAGTTATATTATTTTAATTTAATTCCTATTACTTGAGATTCGAACTTGAACTAAGTTAGCACACTGCTTACTGAGATAAAACGTGTTACATTTGCGTACATATTTATAAACGTCGCCAGCGTGGTGTGCGTTGGCGCGATTCGCCATTTTCTAATATTATCTAACTGGTATGTATTTTCGCGCGGCTTATCTGCGCGGTCGTTGACCCTGCGTACAGGCACGTGTGGCGAACACATTTCAACTATTTCTTTTTTTCTTCAGGAAAATCAAAAACAAAGGCGAAAATTTTATGTTTTTTTCAGGTTGTCTGATCAGGAAGTGCTAGCTTAAGTGAAAACTATGTTTTATAGGCTTATGAAAAGGACTCAAACAGGTGCGCGTGCGCATCTAAGATACATAGGACAGAACGGAATTACAAATTTCACAGTCCTATTCATACCGTTGATAACAGTTATGCAACTGATTAAACAAAGAACAGATAAGTAATGAATATCTGAAATAATATTATCCTGAAAACCACAGCTGTCCGGTCATCGGACAAGTTTAAAGGTACGGAAAGTGAGTCGGATTTTGTTCGAAACAGTTACCGCGGCCCAGGAAAGCAAAGGGCACTACGAGGAGCACGGATGGGATTTTTAGCTATTTATAGTACCTACGCTACGGGGTCAATATTAATTAATTGGAATTATTACGGAAGTGTGATCATAATTGTAGAATTTCAGCTCAATGATAAATTGACTGATCGGACCAAATGTCAGTGCACTAAATACTCCTTTGTTCATCAGCTTTGGTCGTCACTTTAGTTAGATATCATTCAATTGAAATAATTAATGAATGCAGTATCAATGAATTAAGATAAGATGCCACATCGGATAAGATGCGTACCGATCAAAACTATCTTGATGATCATCTGAAAAGAGGACTTCAGAATCAGACTTGCAAGCAGAGCGAACGTTAACAACGGTAAAAATAACACGGGGAGGCAACATAGATACCTGTTATTTATAATTTAACGTTCCACGAACACGTCTCTCATAAAAATCCCTCGCGAGCATGGGAAGCTAACAAGACTCCGCGTAAAAACCCGCATTTTATGCGCCGGCGACTCTATTTATAGCGCATGCGCTGGACGCATCCCACTGGTTGCGCTGCAAGATCAAGGTTACGTCGGCGAGTACGCCTGCTGCAGTCTTAGAATGTCATCTTCACTTTGCTAGTTAGCAGTCCTTCGGAGCGAAAAGAAAATTTATCGAGAGAGCACCCGATCTAAAGTGCACCTTACTCTCACTGGACTGGGTGCTATTTGCTGTAAGTGCCAGACGAAGACGGATTGTTTTGCTCCCGGATGCGAGTATGCGAACGTTTAGGTTGATGTAGGGTGTGGTGGGGGGAGGGGGAACCGGTTGCGCCCGCGCATCCCGTGGTCGCGATAAATGGGTTACCCCACAAACCTCTTGCGATACAAACACGCAAGTCTCCGCGCCTGGCCGCGCCTGCTCTCACTTATTATTATGGTTTTCAGAGTTTTTGTTCCACATTAGCCGCGAGGGGAAGTGGAAAACGATAGTTATATTTAATTACTGCGTAATTTGTTGCAAAAAGCCTTCAACTGACGCAAGTGTGCATCTAAGCTGGATGCAAAGCGGCTTTTTCTTTGTGGTTGGAGTGGTCGTTAAATTACTTGCCATGAATCCTGCTTAGCTAAAATTTAAACACGTAGGTAATTGTAACATTCCGATGTTACGAATAGTTTTAAATAAATTAACTTGATTTTAAACGTAAGTTCAAAAGCAAGAACTCATTGTGCTCTTTCTCTAATGTCTAGGTTTATTGGCATGATAGCTACGGTTCCGATGACGTCAATCTGTCGGTATTATGTAGGTACATAAACACCGAACTATGACGATTTATCAGTTTGCAAATTTGCTATTTTGAACGCGATAAAATGAATTAGAAAGATAAGATAGCTCAGAACATTTCCTCAAAGCAACTGGTTTGTGAACGTGGCACAAATTAATGAAAAACAATGTTTTTATCGGTTTGTTTTTCAGGCGGAAGCGATAAGGTAATCAGTCGTGTGATGGGACTGCATCGCATGTGTGCGGTGACAAGTTACTTTCAGACTCATATCCTCCCATAGAGTGTCTGACAATGCATCTAGTTTTCCTGTGCGACCGGAAAGCGTGCGGGAGGCTAAGATTGTGAGCGGGCGGCGCAGCGGAGCGCGGGCCGGCGCGGGCGCAGGCGTCGGGCGCCGTCGGATGCGGCGGCGGCGGCAGCAGGCAATGACCAGGAAATGACGCCGCCGGCTGACCTTCACACACACACACACACGTGTGCGCCCGCGCATCCCCGCTCTCGCTCAGTTGTCCCTATCCGTCTACTACGGGATTTTGCGTTGACGCGCTGTGTAGCCTGTGTCTGCGCATGTAGCGAGCCCTTGTAACAACAACGCTGGATCACTTTCATCCCGATCGATAATTTTCACGTGTCTATTATCTGTTGTTGTGCGCGCAGCTCGCTGATTGGCTGCCGCCGTCGTGTATCGATTGATGAGGGCAAAGTGGAGAGGTGGTTTAACGATAACTGAGTTTTTGTGCATTCATTGTCAAGGTGACATTCCGTTGTACTGGGTGTCACACGTTGATAATGCGGTTGTTATGTATTATGTAATTTATTTACGAATTATTAAATGAGCTGATCCAGGGTATGTAAGAAATCTATCGTATCATACAGGCTTGATTTATGTAGATGTACGTGCTTATTTTCTTTGGTCCATTAAAACTGCAGCCGAATTGAAACTCGTGCATGACTAAATCGCTATTCTGGAGCTTCGCGCTTGTTATATTTAAAGCGCAAATTCAAAGATGGCGCGTTCTATTTCCCTGCGCGCGCATGTGCTGAACTAGCGCTGCGTTAAGTAAGGTCAGCGCTGCGCCCGCGCCGCCACGCGACACTGCACCTTACGTAACGGCGATAACACGCGGATAGAGGGCGCCACTTGTATCGGGGTCAGGGGGCCAGGCCCGCAGATTTCAGGGGAGCAGGCCTGGACATGTTTACTACAGATACAGACACACAACTGTTTGTCTTTGCATCACGTCGCCCAAATATTCAAAGTGCTGCACAAACTTCAATTTCGCAAGGATCTCGTACACTGTGCTCTCTAGGTTCAGTAGAAAGTAGAGCACGGCGATATTTTAGATTTATATCTGAAACTTTAGTGGTTGGCTCTGAAGTATAGTATTTGTGAAGATGAAGAATATTACGATGTTACAAGATTTCACATGGCGAGCTACATTTTGTGCATGTTATTGAAACACGGTTAAATTAAAATACGTCCCGAAAATCTGTGGAACCATCTGTGTGTTTCCATTTCATGTGATACCTGACCAAGTGATCTGGAGTCAACGACCACGTTCCCAAAAACCTGGTGGGGGCACTTCAAGGAGGTTTACATTATCCTCTAAATACAATAAATACTCAATTTTCCGGCACATATCGTATTATAGCGTGGAATTCATAATTTGCATTCGGATGTCGTTCACACCGCGGGACGGGCGACGCGTCGTGTCATTTGTACATTTTATTTTAGCTCACTCCAACCGGTTTGCCTGTAGAACCACTTTCCTTGCATAACCAATGTAATTGTTGCAATCTGTGATATCACCCAACAACGATTATGTAGATGACGAACCTTTAAAAGCTGTCCAACCTTCTTTAATTACAACCTTATTTTATTCTAGTGTTATCTGTGGTACCACTTTTATCTGTGGAACTGCCATAGACAACATAGAATAAGGTATGGGTACTTTTTTAAATATGGCTATGAAACTGCCCGCAGCTTCTATTTGCAAATAAAATCAATTAAATTGTGCTTGTTAATTAAAAAGCACATCGCCATCTCTATTTCATCTCGCTTAATGAAGCAGTTGTTGGCATCTTTTATAACTAAATCATGTGGAGTTTTATTGGACTTATTATGTATATGTGAGCATGTAGCTGGTATCGAGTTATTTTTAAATATTATATTTTTATATAAAACTTAATGACCATAATTTAAAAAGTTATAATATTGAGTTTTTATAGAAGGCTGTTTGTGAAAAAGGAAGGATGAGTTAATTAAATATTTGTCTTTGTTTTCAGGCGGCCTGTATATCTTGCCACATTTTCTGTATAGAAAAGTTTATAGCATACTAATGTGGACTCGGCCCATTATCAATGGTATTTGGTTGTGAAACAGCCTTCGTCTGCGCCTGCGCTCCGCAAACACCGCGCCTGTTTAACCAACTGTACTGAAATGACGACATTACACACGTCTTCAATATTGATGCTTGTTTATTCGCACTTATTGGTTTATCGAATAGGTTCAAAGTCGCAATCTATTGTAGAAAATAATGTTGATAGTGATAGTCTAGAATTTGAGTAACAGATAAATGGTAAAAATTATATTCATAATCTTCACACATTAATCTGTGTTTACGTTTAGATTGACGTCGTAGGAAGCATTGAATCAAACTCCTGTATGTACAAAAATATAACATAGTGGGTAGGTATATAAAACTACCAAAAGGCGGAAGACAGAAAATTTCAAAGTGTAAAATAAACACGAAACATGCGCACTTGAATTTCTCGCGAATTCATTGCGAAATAACATCTGTTCAAACTAATGGCGGCCATATATTACGACACACAGTTTCTATATCATGTATTTAGGTAGACTGATTGTCTGATTCATACAAAACCTTTTGCGAAAGGACAATAGAGCTAAACAAATTGTCTTTATTTATGTCATATTGTCAAATCATTTTCTCTTTAACTAGAAAAAATAAGAATTGTTCGATGTGTATTAGACAAATTTTAAATCGTACGAACTAACATTACGTTTTTGCTGCAAGTTCGTGTGAAACCCCACAGATACAAAAATAATATCAGATTTTCATTACGAATATGTGCAAAAAGAAGAATCTAAATTCAAAGTTGTTTATACAACTGAAATAAAAAATATCTAAGTACACCCCATATTTTGTTACTGTCTGTGCATTTCCAGACAAAGATTTTCAATTATTTTCAATTTTCTTTTACAATATCGCATTTATTTCATGCTAATGTCATTTTTGTTTGAAAAAGAAAAAATATGTGAGTGTTCCGTGTTAGTTCAGTATTTGGGCACATCATTACGTGTTTGTTTCACTCAGTTGTCGTTCATTATCTAAATGGGAAGTTCCTACTTATCTAAGTGACATTTTTGTCTCCTACGCGCGGCGAGCGACAGGACACCACTCATGTTTATATTGTTTATGCTTTTGAGACCTACAATATTAAAGAAAAAATTATAAACTAGCTAACTCTGACAGCTCTTGAAGACTGTTTATAATTAGTAGGTACCTAGTGAAAATAGGAAGATGATTCCAAATAATACTGGCTGCAATAAATCAGTAGTCTATTTTTGAGCGCAGATAAAATCAGTTTCTAATTTTTTACTTATCTAGTTTATTATCGAATTCGGTGGAGCAGGTTGCAAGATTACATCTTCTATTAGATAAACCTGTATATTTGTATAATTCTAGCACTGATAGCAATTTCGCACTATTACATAATAAGCAATAATGTAAAGTTTATCGGTCTGTAAACGCGGAACGTGAGTTGTGACATTATTTGTCTTGGCAGTGACATTATTTTAACAGGAATCACTATACTAGGTGTAATAAAATCGTAAGTTGAGAGGTGATAGTGTTATCAAGTCGGAGTTTATTTTTTGTGCGGTGGCCGGGCGGATGCCGTTATCAGTGCACAATGCGTCGGTTCAACTATCTGTTTATTTAGGCCGTTAATACGAATGCACTCGATATTGTGTAAGGTCAGTGGAGACGTGTTCTGTTGACACTTAGTGCTGTCAAAATTGACGCGTAGTAGGTAGTGATATGGGCAATGTTTGTCGTGTTTTCTTAACCTTTGCTCTGGGGATTTTCCGAGCTGAAGTTTGGTGATTTCCTTTTTCATAGAGACATAGACGCAGGTCGGGTTGACAAATGAATTTTTTCTTTCATGTAAGCACAAATTGCCAATGAGTAGGTAGGTATTGTTTTAGTCGCTGCTATAACTAATCTGTCCCCGCTCGCTGCGTCGGCGTCGCTTACAATGACATACAACAAGTGTACCACTAACAACAATAATAACGATTTGAGAACGTACTTTTGACTTTTATCGACTTTCCCGCACAAGCTGGCGAGAAGTGTTGCAGTCAGTACTCAGTAGTGGTGCAGGCGAGTCATCGTTCATCTTGTTTGTCGCCGACGCTATCGATGACTATTATTGCCGATACGACCTCAACCTATAGTTTGGGACACGTCGAAGGTGAACTCGAGCCGAGTTCGTGCACCCCGCTTACGTAAACATATGCAACTGTGAAAACATTTTTATTTTAATATTGATATAATGTAAGGGCGCGTTCCGCCTTATGTGTCAACTGCTGACGCGTTCAATGATCATTGTTTTTTGCGAGAGATGGAACGCAGCCAAACAATGTTTTACGTCGACAGTATTCTAAATCTCGGCAGGATTTTGGGATATTCGTAATTTATACTGTATATATTTATATTTTTTAATGTTTTGTGTGTGAGCGACCATGTTTTTCACAACTTTTTAAAAACATTAAAAATCATGTCATAATACTTAAACGGGAATTTATAATTCTCACTGCCCGTGAGAATTATAAATTGACTTCAAGTAAGTTTTTCCTAAACACAGGTAACAATCATGATGCGTGTAATGAAATGTGTAGGTACTTCTGCCGCAATCAGGAGTAGATGACATTGTACGAGTCAATAGATTGGGAAAGTTTGATTGAAAGATAAGCTCACTATCGTTTCAGTTTCAGGCGGATTTTCATTATACACTTGCTTATAAGATATCTATAAGGTTCTGATGAGAAAACTAAATTCTTCAAATGGATATTCCTTTGTTAAGTGAGACTGCCCTTCCTTTGTTGTTTTTTGTCATGTTAGGTACATCTCAATCAAACCTTTTTGCGTACAATGACGTCGGATAAAAATAAAAAAGAAACTGTGCGCTGAAATTTTCCTGTTCCTCATTTCAAAATTATATCCAACTTTTAAATGCAAACGAATGAATATCGTAAAACCGGCAAAAGTTTGCTGTGCACGCTGAGGAGACGGTGGGGGGTGGTGTGAGGAGGGGGCGATAGACGTGGCCGGGAGGGGGGGCTAAAGGAGCGGTGAGACGGGGGTAGAGCGCGGGGGGCGCGTAGCTGCAACTGTTTGCGCGCGGCGCAGCGTGGTCAATGACACGGCGACATTGCATCAACGCGCGAAGGTCACCCCTCCCCGCGCTGCCGCACTCCCGCGCTACTCCCCCCAACCCGCCGCGCGTCCTCTAACGCGTCTCGCAAATTCCTGCACTTCCTTGCAACAGGACGCCATATTGGATCAATCATTCTAGTTGCAAGTCCTTTGAGCAAGTCTTTGTGTCTATTGTGCCTTGCGCGTTAGATTGTACTTGTGTATCTTTGTGGTAATTCTGTATTATCCACCGGAAAACAGTTATTAACTGATAAACCTTTGTCTATAGGTACTATTTATGTACCTACGGAAACGAGTTATTATTACAGACCTATCAATTGCCAAAAAATTTTTTAGTAGAAAGGAAAACTGTCCAAATAATTGTTGCTTTGAAGTTTTCCATTAGCCCAAACGCCACTTTCATGTTTCATAATTAATATCCTCTACGTATATAACATTGTAGGTAGGTAAATAAATAAAGGAAAATCTATGTTCTATAAAAGTAGTCTTACATGGGTAGGTAATATTCATAATTGAGCCTGTTTCCTTCCCGGCTGAGTCACGTACATAATGTTATGTATAAGTATATAAAGTAGGTACTTAGATGTTATGTAAGTGTGCGCCCACACATACCTACATGGTACGAAAAGCCTCACACAGGTGTTATTTACTACGATACATAATATAAAGTGCAGGTCAGCTCTGTCAGGATAATAAACGTGATTCGAAACTTTATTGTTTACATTAAAACTTTATCTGTGGTTCCAGTCTTTGCATATGCTCGGCATAGACAATAAATGGTTAATTTTTTTTTTTTGCGTTTTCTTGTAGGTACTTGTTATGTGTTAGAAGACAGTTTTAGATCGAGGCTTTCCTTAGTTTCTTTATTATTTTCTGATTATTACATCATATGGAAGCCTTGAAAATAATAGTTTTATTTCCTCGTTGGCCCCGAAATCACAGGTTTTTTTATTAGTTGGGTATAATGACTTTTTTTAAACTTAAATCATCCTAATACTAAAATATAATTTGGTTATGATAAATTCGAATTTTGACCCCAAAAGGTGCCATTTTTAACCTTTACAAGTTATAGGTACCTACAAAAATTTGAGGGTCTGATAAAAAATCTTGCCTACAAAGTTACCGCGGTGTGACATTGTGGTTTTTGACCCTAGTCGTGTCTGTTTGTTTGTTTTTACACATAAATGATGAAAAAGTCATGCGGTTAAAGTTTCAAGCCGATGGAAAATTAGTGTAAAAAAAGAACTTGTAAGAAAAGTATCAAGACTTGGTGGTCTAACAAGAGATGAGTGTGGCGATTGTGGCGAATTTCAAAACTTCTATACTTACGAAGATTTTTTCCATGATTGATATTAGTTTTTAAGTTTACTGTCTATAGGTTAAACCACTATATTCACCTGGAAAACAATGCAGTAGTAGGAAGGAAAAATACTATCAGTAAGTACTAAACGCGCGTCTATAAATATCGATAAAAATCTTTTATTTACAACTATAGCTTCATTTGTACAGTAATTAATTAGTCTTCGCCGCTATTAATTTATTATTATCCGTACAGAACAGTTGCGCCCGCGCCGGTTGCGTGACGCGCGTGAATTTTCGCCTTCCGCTCATCTCTAATATCGATTTCCGGCTACGAGTAGGTATATCCGGCAGTGGTTATGGCCTGAATGCATATTGAAATGTACTAGTATTGTTCCTCTGGGTCATACTGCGGTAGCGTGAGGGTACTATTGTTATTAAACTTATTACAGAATACCAATAAGTCTTGGGTCTTTCAATTATACAGTGAATCCTCTAATCTTATTAGTTTTAGTCTTATTTAATCTTTGTACGGCATGCTTCAGTTTTAAGAGCTTGTTGGAGTTATATTATGACTGTTTTTAGTCGCCATGAGGCCTTTGACTTCCTAGTATCTTGAAAAGTATCGAAAGCTTCTATGCCAATGCCAAATCACGAGGCGCGAACGCAATCTGACAAGAAACTGTCAACCAATGACGTTTTCGTTTGACATAACAGACTGTTTGTTATGAAATTGGTATAATTATGTGCTATAAACAATTTGTCGCCAAGACGATGGCCATAAAAAGCGGGTTGAGGGGCGGACGCGGCGGCGGTCAAGGCCCCGCTGATTTCCATCAACCGTGTTGCCCAACGCGACCCTGACTCGGGACTAATCAGGCCGGAACGACTTTTTTCACTTAATTTATCGATTTATATTGTCGTTCAAGTCCGAAACTATTGTTACATGTAATTGACCGGCAGGGACGACCTCTGACGTCGCCCTGTCCAGCTCCTGAGCTGGACAGGGCGACGTCCAGTGGGAAAGAGACGGAGCTATACGTCCTGTATAGCTCCGTCTCTTTCCCTCTGGAAGTAATATTGAAGTAATACTGCTTTAAGAGTTGGTGGTTAGGCCCCTGGACGCCATGATTTGAGACTCCTGAGTACCGCCCAAGAGCGCGATGAGACCAAGTAATCAAGATGAACGTTATGTCACCCAGTTATCTGTGTCACGTGTCTAACGTTTGAGTCTCGTTTCAGCAACAGATAAAACTGATTGTTCTGTCGCAGGTTATCGATCAGGAAGTAAATTATGTAAGCAAGTAACGACCCCGTGGAAACCCGATGGCGTTTGATAACGAAACTGAAACACGTAAGCTTTTACGAAGCAGAGTTTCGAAAAGACTCCGCCGACTAATTTTAACCGTCCCATATTCCCACGGTGGCGGCGGCGGCGGCGTCCAGCATTGACACTGCCGCCGACGTTATAATATGAAAGCTACGGTTTTGCAACGCTAGTATTCCGTGGAATCCGACGGTTTGGCAGTTGGCACGGGGCATGTGGGGCGCGCGTAAACACATTGCGAAATGCTCAATATCGGCCAGTCGAGGAGCGCTCGCTGCAACGGGGAGCGACGCATCTATTTATGCAGCGCTATGCGACCTAACACTGACCCGGTTAGGCTCGCGACGCATAAACACAAGGAGAGCGAGTGTGAGCGCGAGCTGCACGGACCCACCCGCCGCGCGCTAATCGACCCGGTTATGGAGTTATGCTATTTAGAGTGGCGGCTGGCGGGGGCGGCCGGGCGGCCGTGGTCCGTGAAGGGCGAGCATTTTGCCGCTCCGCCGGGGACGATGGGTAATTTTAAACAGCCAGGAAACCATCGGAGCGAGTATGTAGGCCGCCTGGACACGGCGCCCCTTCTGTTTTTATACCTATCGTAAAAGAAGCGTGCGAGGGTTCCGGACAAGTGGAGCGCTGAGATTCCATCGCGCAGAATTGGGTCGCGACTGATTTTCCGAGTTCACGATTCGACGTGTGGCCGCTATTCCGCGTACCGAGTATTTCGGAAGCGGGAAGATGGCGGCGGTTGCGCCACTCGGCTCGCGAGATGCGTTGCGAAACGCGCAGGAAGCCGCGTGTGAAACGGAACGCGCGAAGGTGACGCACGGCCGCCGCAGCACCGCCGCCGCGCCGCTTGCTCGTGATTCACTGCTTCCCTAGTCCCGATAGCTTGTGGTTAGGCTGCCACTCATAGCAGGCTACAGGTCGCATGTCACGTACGCACCATGGTGAGCTAACGGGGGTTTTGTTATGGTAAATTCCGGGATGGTAAGTGGCTCCTTTCGCTTTCGACGGCGCGTGCGGCGTGCGCTGCGCAACACTCAAGGTCGCGGGCCGTTCAACTCGGATGCGACCGCGCGGTTGCGACACCGAAATATGTAATTGTAGAGGAGTCGAGGCGCGTTTGGCAGCGGCCGCGGCGCAAGTGGGTCGCTGACGGTTGCGCAACCGCTTTTCGTACGACAGATGGCGTGCGTCGCGTCTTCCTTATACGGCGACGGTACACTCGCGATTAAATACAAAGAAACCTCTTTTTAGAACTAACGTATGTTTTTTTCTGGATTTAGAATAAAATCCAAACCGCAATCGCGTTGCAATTGTAGCCGTGATCGCATAACCGAGTTATTTGGTCCCGTCACTCGCTGCTTAGGATTTATTCGATGACGTCACAACAGTCTCAAGACTGAGCTCGGAGAGAATTGAGACTAACTGGAGTCCAATTGGGAAAGTATAATGACAGGCCATGGAAGGATTATAATGAACAATTATTAAAGAAGTGATTCTGCTCCCTCTACAAATCAGTGTGAATTATAAATTTTAGTTAGATCATGATTAGTGATTACCTAATAAACGATTTATTAGGATCATCCAATGTGCATTGATTAAATAAAATAAACGCAACTCTTATACGAAATGTAAACATTTCTTATCAGGTTCGCGAGTGAATCAGAAAGTAAGATCGATTGGCCATGCTCATCACTAAGCGAACACTGCACAACTCTATGCTAAACGGTGATGAAATACATTTGATACTTTGAATCAACAGCGATATTTCAGTTCTCTTGACCCATTTTACTAAACAACGTTACACGAGTAACCGAGAAATAAAATATGAAACATTAAAAAAACATGTAGTAACCAAGTAGAATTTCAATAGGCAGATAAAAGAGGTGTTAAAACCGCAAGCGGGACGTTTCCCCCGTGTGTCACCGCGTGTCGCGTGATGTAAGGTACTAAATCCATTTTGGAAGTTCGCGAATGTCAATAATAACGTTCCGGTTCCCCCAGCGGTCGACGAGGCGAAAATAGTCGCCAACTATTAATACGAGGCGAGCGCTAGCGCTGCACTGCCCTTGAAACGGGACGATCACCTCGCGCACACTGCTGCGCGGGCGCACACACCGCGCGACGTTAGACACGCACACTCGCGCGCTTATCGCGATGCAGCGCGCTGCACAATATACACCGCCATCATTTCAATTTCCATTTCGTTTGCAAATGTCACATTGACATCTCTATGTTTACTTCGCTCGCACACTGAATGCTTGAATAGCTCTTACTGCATCTCTATTAGACCAACAAAACATAAATTAGGTTTCGTATGATTTAATAGTGTTCCTGAGGCCATCGCTGTGTACACGATGATTGTGTATCGCTGCAAACCATGATCGAAGTAATTAACTAACTTACTGACCGTCTCTATGAGAGTGATCGTAAACTATTGATTAAACTGGGTTTTTATTATTTGTATCGACAAGTTATGTACACATACAATATTATCATATCCTGTCCATAGATCGTGATCTCGCAACCAGTAAACGGATACGTGGATTGATAGCGCGGCACGACGCGTCCCAGATTTAAGTTATTTAATTTTGATTGAATAGTCTAGAATTCTAGATCGATGGTTTGAGCTGCATTTGGGATTGGTGAGAGACCTCCAAAACACTTGCTTAAACATGCATTCCGTTGGTCGAGCAAGGATACTTCCACGAGCTCGGAGCGGAGCGCTGCGCGTACGCAGCCGTACGCTACGCTGCCCGCATAATGTGACGCAACGCGCGCAACCAAATCGCATTCAAAAATCAACTCTCGATATTCGCACGCATACGAAAATCGCGTTTCGTGCTACCTACCTCAGCTACCTACATCAGCACAATTTAGCAATTGGCAACATCCATTCAAGGTTTCTTTTGTCTTAATTAAGTTAGCTGTTTCAAAGTTTCAGTTTAGACCTGAATCTGTCGGATTCTTAGAAGGTTTGTTCTTGTTCAATTATGTCAAATCAGAAAAACTATAAATTTGGGACGGTAGTAGATGTTAGACTTGTCTCGATGACTATTGCTTGAATTCACTGCTGGTATCTAGAAAGTTTTACTGCTTGGGCTCATGAAAACCATAAGCATCATCGAAATTCGTAAAATGTAGCAGGCCTTAAAAATCACGTACAGGAAAAGCTATGAACTGCAACATTCCAATAATGTCCTAATTTGAGTGTTACCTATTATTTGTAGAAACTGGTTGATTGAATTCGAACGCGGCCACATACTCACACAATCAGGTTTGGACTGCCCAATCCGAGTAGGAAGGTCGCGTTCGTTTCGCCAGAGGCTGACAATGGCGCCGGCACCGCCGCTCTTGCCCAATATTCACGTTTGCAACACCGAAATTTCGTGTGTGCCGCATTACAGCAATGGCCGATTTACGGCTCACACCTACCTCTGGCATGACACCACATGCCGCTGCTTGCCGCTACCGCAATAGCATAATTATCGTTTTCCTTTCAGCAGCACGTAGCAAACTTATTTATGCTCTTTATTATGTATTTTCAGGATGATTTCTAGGTAAATGAATCAGCCGTTACATAAGGTAAAATTAGATGCATACGTCCTCTTTGGGCTAGAGACTTCATTCACGGCCTGTTATCGCGACTTGTTGTAACAACACATTAGTCAATGTTAGGTACGAGCGCAAGGATTTTCTTATGCGGTTTTGCCTGATGTTTTTCATAATATTTATCCTTGTTAACATTTTGCAGCGGCACAACGTTATATACGTAAATAAACAGCTGACGTTTTTCTAAATAATAGTTAAACTTTGTTTTCCTCTACGCTTAGGATTTATCTATTGCTAGGGATACTGCATGCAAATATATTCTAAAATGTTTTCCTGGTTTTAATCGCTCTAAACGTACTAAAAACACGTGTACTTAAAAAATTAAAGAATATTTTTTGCTAATAAAAATTATTCCATATAAAGTGGCACGGTCGCAACATAACGTGATAATGAAAAATGTTTATAGCTCATTTCCTTGCGCTTCTGTTATTTCGACTTATCGTTCACATAATGCCTCTAGCGACGGTTAACTGTGTCATTCCGACGCTCGTTATAATATTCCTAGCTATGTTTCGGTACATCCGTTCACAAGACAAAGGATCCTAGTCGGGGAATTCGCAGTATACCTACAAGGCATTTTTAAAATGCGACACAATCGAGAGTGGTCGCTTCGCATGCGCCGGCAATCGCGGGCGACGCGTCTCGCATACTGTTGGGCAGTAGTGTAGTTTTTTGCATCTTTATATTAGGAGCACTGACCTTGCGCAATGTCAAATAGCTGAGGACGGGCGTGGAGCGCCAACTCGCGATAAATGCCCGATGCAACGCCATGCCAACTGGTTCCGTCCGTTCGTCAGTCGCTTCTTTCGTTTTTGTGTCATGGAAACCGGCATCTCTACACATCTATCGATTATAAACATTCATACTTCTCGGAACGATCGCCAGGGTATTGGGGGAGGAAGTTACTTTTCGAAGGCGTATTTGTTAAGCTGTGGCCGTGGCTCGCCGATAACCTAATGCCACACAACTTTATCCGCAACTTGAACAAATAGCTATGACTAAACTGTACTTTCCGTGTTTTCGTGTCGTGATTTAATGCCGTTTCATCGAGGAGCAGTTTAATGCGTTTTAAAATACAGCGAGATATTTGTGTAGTTAAAGATAAGGGATCAGATGTCGACAGTTTGTATCGACCGGGAAGAGGGGGGGGCGGGATGCAATTAATCGCTTTGTTTTTTTCAGTCAGAAAACGAGCGCTGCACAAAGTATTCCGTGTGTTTTTTCTTGAGAATTGAAACAATTGTGAGAGTGAATTATTGGCGCACATAAAAGTAATATGTGCATTTAACGATACACTTCAAAGATTGTAAAGAAGGGCAGTTGGCCACCGGCCAGGCTGCAGTCACCACGCCCCCGGAAGTGGCGAGATGAAACTGTGCACTGCATACGTTTAGATATCGTCCGGCGCTCGTTTGTCACGGACATGCAGAGCTGCACAGGACTGGACGGAGCTCCGTGATAGCGACTCAGATAACAACGGCAGCTCATATTCTCGCTCGGTGTTGCAATTTTTTAATGACCACATAAAGTAATTAAGTATCTCGTCATATCGTGTGCGCAGTTAGTCGAGGCATGCGTTCGTCACCATTAAATGAATTACTGTTTATTACTATCCATTAGGTATTCTAGAGAGAATTCCCAATAAAATCGAAGCTAAGGGATCGAGTTAGGTTTTTACCCGGCTGTCCGTGAAGGAGGGTAATGTTTTACGCAAGGGTTGATAAGTAACCGCACTATCACTGTCCGAGCTCAATTATTGGTAAACAAGAGTCTACCTAAACAAATATAGTCAACAAGCTTGCGGTAATGTTATTCAATGAATTTCCTACGACATTATTCCGAGAAACTCATAGTTGTTGGTATATATTTGTATGTTCGCGCTAAATATAATACTAGTATTCCTGCGAAACGATAACACTTGTTATTTTCTTCTGACTTCATTTCAAGAAGTCACCTAAACGTTATTTACGTGAAAAATGCATTTTCCTCTTCATAATTATTTTTTAGAAACATTTGCAGACTTAGTGGGACGCTTGAAGCAAAATTAAAAAATGAAAGTCATAGTCAAAACAGTATTTGAATTGTAAAAATATTTGCAAGTTTATGCGAATACGTTATCAAGGGTCAAAACGACTAGGTCGCGGTTCCCCCGAATTCCCTGCGCGCACGCAGCTCGTAAGGTGACCTCCGGAGCGGGGCGTTCACCGCGCGGTCACCTACAGCGTTACACCGCATCGCTACATCGCTACACAATACCACACTATTCTCTATTTTTAATAACAAGTGCTTCTTTACTTTTTTTTACAAGTTGCGAGAGTCATTCAAGATATGACTACATTTATATATATATTTGCATGACGTGTAGCTTTTTTTTTTGTTTGTGGATCGAAGGACCGGAGTACCCAATTTTGGTTTGCAACTACCTAGCCTCTTGAGTTAATATTCACGACGTAAAAGATTGAAAGCATCAGAGTTACCTGCTAAATATGTCTTACTGGCTAACAGAACCGCTGCGAGGAAACTTGGTGAATATGCTTGAAGTGAACTGACATTCCATCTTAAGCCAAGTTTACATGGTGAGTTCTTTTACAGAATAGCACCACAGAACACACATGAATGAGTTGCAAGGCTGGACGTACCTGGTGGCCGGGGGTGTGCGGATGCGTGGTGCTGCAGCGTGTTGGCGATCTGGTGGTGCTGGTAGAAGGGCAGGAAGGGAGCGTGGAAGGGCGCGGGCGGCGGGGGCTGCAGGCGCGCCTTCAGCTCCTCGGCCGAGCCCGCGCCTGATGAGGATGACTCCACGTCCGACACGCCGCTGTCCGCCGGGGAGGGGGGGAGAGAACCTGCGGATAACAACACATATATCAGTCAAGTGAATCTAGACGATTTCTTAAAAGTCCTTGTTGGATTTAGGTACATACAAATGAATAGTTCTCTCTCACATGAGGAGAGGACCAACACGTAAGATCTTATCCAGCACAATCAACCCTCACGGCAGGTTGCATAACTTAATAACGCATAATGAATCTCCTCAGATGCATAACCGTTATTAGATTACATTCCTAAAGGTCATCATTCTATTATACCAACGGTCACCTGACCTGCATATATTTGCATCCTGCAACCCTGCAAATGCAATTAATTCCACGGGGTCTTTGAGGCCCAACGGTCACTTTATGAGATTAACCGTTAGAAAGGCGAATTTCTCAGATGCATTTGCGTCCACGTCCACCTGTGCCGTGTGGGAATGGTCAGCAGTGAGAGCAGTGGGAGCCAGCCCACCGTGTTGTGTTTAGATAACTCACAATTATGCAGATTTTTTACTATTTAAAGGACACAATAGGTGAAGGGTCGTACTTTTTTGCATCTCTAATGCGAAGTTGTTTTGGTTTACAAAAGGTCAATTTATGGCGATGCAGTTTGCTCCTCTGGCATGTTTTCTTGTAATTATTATCTTTGCATAAAGCTTGGTTAATTTCATTATTCTTTATCTGAACAATAGTTGGTCAGTTTGACCGTTACAAGTTTCGTCTCAGATTAATAATGTTTTGTGAATATTTAACATTGCAGTTTGAGTCGAGCTCTTTAAGATGCAACAGTAAACAGAGTATCCTTTCGTGAATGAAAGAGATTATAAGAATCCTTGCTTGTCCAGTAGTATTCTTCTATAAAGTTCATAGAAAAAGTTGATAAAAAAAACTTAATCTGTGCATCGAGTCGAACTAGCCGAAGGGACAAACGTTCTCATGTCCGGGTCCCTACAGTTTGGCGCGTAACGGTTGTCCGGTATTTAAATAATATAATCAACGAACAAGTAATAGTAGAAAGCTGTTTATTCATATTTCCTCGTCCATTGAAACTATGACTGGTATAAAGTAACCATTTGACCGGTGCGCAGCGCCGCTGTCCACACCCCTTTGTGCCCATTGTTAACCCTTCAATGGTACAATGCATGGGAATCGGGAAGCGATCGCGGGCCCGCTGGTCACTACGACCATTTAAATCGAGAATAGCTTGAAATAGGATGAAACAATTATAACTAGTTTCTGTGTTCGATTTTTTATAAAATTTAACGGAAATAACACAAAATTGTGGTTAGTTAAAAAGGTAGGTGGGTACGGTGCGGGTGTATGTAGGTCGTCCTTCTATCAGTGTTGGTTATCTAATTTTAAAAATAAAAGGTATAGGGAAAATGCACCAGAGTCGTTTGATTACCTATATCCTACAACATTTATTTGTTTAATTAAATACCTTTTCTATTTTGGTCCTCGAAAACAGGTAAAACATTTGACCTGTTTTATCCGCTATCCATATTATTTTATCTGTATGTGTTCGCATAAAGTTTAGTTTACGTCGGATTTATTTTAATTGATTCAGTCACCTCCGGCCTGCTGGAAGTTCCCAAGCTTAAACAAAAAGCATTTGGCACCCCATTCCGGTTGACACGTCCAGCACACGAGTGACCAACGGCCATATATGGAACACGGAATACGAGTCCATTGTGGCAACCCTTTCATCCCGCGTATCAAAATAATAATAAATTAACTATAAATAATGACCAGGGTCTTATAGACCGGGGGTCGCGATTGTCCCGAATCTGGTGTACCGGTCAGCGAGGAATGCGGTCCCATTAGTAAAGCGTCACAAAGATGACCCTTCCTTAATCGGGCCATCTTTATGGAGTGACCGCTCTTCATGTCCTTTGTGCTCGCTGGCGTTAGACCATAATCCGTGGAGTCTTAGACGTCGCCATTTTTTTTGCATATGAATAATATTGTGTGGTGAATATATGTGTTATGTAACGGATCAGCTAACGACTAATGTATGGGTACAGTTCCACGTGTAGAGCGGTACTTCCCTATCGCTGATTTTAGTGAGTTATGCACTACGCTGACACTAAATATCAATAGAAATACAATGGTTCTACATTGTTTAGGATAATTCATTGGTTTATTCACGATCACTTATTGCTTCTTTTAATGAGAAAGCAATGTCAAGAGTTCAAGATCTAAAGTTCACTTCCCAGTCGACGTCAACTAAATTTATCAAACGCGTCCCCAAACTTATTATTAAAAAAAGAAAAAGCTTGCGATCCTACAAAGTAACTCTTAGTGTCCCTTTGAGAGCGTCCATTGTCGCTCATCGCCTTTAACATGGTAATTCAGCTTAGAATAACATCACAATGACGTTATATAGTTTAGACCCGTTACCCACTACATACGCTCAGGTACGAGTGTACCTAAGCTCCTGCACATAGCACAAGCCACCGCTCCGAAATGATATACTATCTCATTGGTCATTCGAAATTCGCAGTATCAGATATTGTTATCTTAATTCAGGAAAAGAGTGATTACTTTATTATTTATACATTCTCCTTATCAGTGATATTACGTAAAATCAAGAACTAAGACTGATAGCTTAAGCATGCTGATAGCAGACGAAATCATAAAATGTAGAAGCTAGCAAGGTGCCATGAACCCGCATATATATAGCAGATGACGACAATGGGCGCACATCCTTTGTCGTATGCGAACCATTATAATTAACCCTTACAATATTCGCCGATTGCATATCGAGTCCACACACAATACTAATGCCGACAATGGGTTGCGTTCGCGCACCCACGCGTGACATTCTAATTTCAAAGTGTCAATAGCTCCGGAAAGCCGCTGCGGGGCAAATTGAAAAGATGAACGAGATATAGCTATACGCCAAAACGAGACAGCAGCCGAGATTAGCGCCTATTGTGATAGATGACGCGTCGATTTCGCAGTGCAAGGTGCAACGTAACCCATTTTTGCGTAAAAACTCGGCATTTTGGAAATGTGGACGGTGAGTGGCGCAACGTGTGGAACCATCTGCGAGTTCAATTGTTTGGTTAGGATGTTACATGTTTAGACGGTCTCAGTGACCCACCGGCGGCTTTGTAAGGGTTGAGCTTTGAAAGGTGCCCGATTTTAGGATTTTGCGATTTTTTGTTTACCCCTAAATTATTATTATGTTAGTTTGATATTCCGTGCATGAACATGTGTCAATGTGCACAGCAGATTGCATATCACTTATGTCCGAATAAATTCTGAGCACATAATAAAACGATTATTCATATCTCCCCAAATCGTTGGAGCTACACGCAGCATACAAAATTGCGTTTGTGCCCAAAAATAAACATTGTGCCACAGAAAGTGACTGAATCATGACATAATCCATCAAATACATCGCACGTTGCGTAATTACAGTCCTTTGAGTAACCCTTTCAATAAATATTATTTATTGTCCGCGGCACAATCCACCCGCACGCGTTGGGGGGTTAAGTGCACATTTTGGGTCAAATGTGCCCATGAGAGTTGGACATCTGCGCTAAATGACGCAAAAAGGGGTGGACTGAGAGCGAAAGTTGTTGACACAAAAGGTATAACAGTGCCCTCGATATATCAACATCGTGAATATACGATATCGTATTATATTGCAGATTGTAGAGCCGTTAAGATTAAGTGGTAAACAATTTAAAAAATGGTTTCAGTACATTCGCCGAAAAAAACCTATAAAAAGTTTGTTAGCTTTCTAATTGGGTCAGACATTTTTTGACCCAGACTGAAGCAATCAGACGTTAATTAAAAAACTTATTGGACAAACGTCAACATTGGTAAATATCAAGCAGGTTCTACAGAATTCTGGGTAGTTTTTATTAAAAAATAAAAAAAAATCCTAGAGAATCTAACAAAGCGTCTGTGCCTTGAACCAGTTCAGTTGACGATAAAAGGGGTTTACAATAATAACGAAACAAGTGAAAAGTTTGTCTAGACGACTAACAATAATGTGAGTAAATAATTTAATTCGCGTAGATACAATCACGCGTCAACCAGCCCATAACTCCCATAAAAATTATCACGTAGACAATGAAATGGGTAGAATCAGGCGAGTACCGCGTGTCCCCCGGGAGTCGGGAGTGTCACGTCTGTTTCCCCGTGACGCGGCGGGTCTGGCGGCGGCGTGGTGTGCGTGGTGTGCGTGTGCGTGCACGCGCGTTTGCGTGCGTGTGCGTGACGTCTCGCCGCCGCCCGGTCGTGACATTGGGCGGGCGGCGGCGGCGGATCAGCTGACGCGGTATCGATTGCCGCGCGCCACTTCCTCTTTGTTCTTTATGAATTTTTCATAGAACAGACTGCCGGCGATCGTAAGTTTTGTTATGACGCCCCTCAAGACACTATTTGATACTTTTGTTTTCAAACTTTTTGGCTATTTGCATAGTTATTTGCTTTCTTAGGGCCTGTTTGTAGGCACTATCTACCAGAAAACATAAAAGGAATAAAGTTTGTATGAAATTATGTCCCGGATAAGTAAGTCGAAACTTTGTGCCGGTTGCTACTGTCATATTCGTTTGGAATAATCTCTACAAAAAATATGTTAGAGTCCTTTGTATCTTTCACAAACATTTATATAAAATCATATCGTTTGTTTCAATATTATTAACCATAAGCATTTTAACTTCAGTACCTACATAAGCTGCGGTCGCTTCGCTGAAGTCAGCGGTGGAGCGTGCATTAGGGAGGCCTAACACATACCTACACGTTTCTATATACTCCTGGTACACGCTCCGTCGGTGCGGCTTACAGACTCAGCTTTCAACAGACTACCTAACTCGCCCTAAACAGAATACTTGAGCAGGCTACATAAGTGATGTAAAGCAAATAATTGAAATGTATTTCGTGAAGCTTCTACAATCTTACATGCTTTGACATATTAGTTTAGAAACCCTTTACAATGTTAAAAGAAGATGGCTGACTGACATCGCCTTTAACGATTGGCAAGATGTTCGAAATTCAAATGAATATTTCTTGAATGTTGATTGATGGATGAACCTTAGAATAATAACGCCTAGAAACCTAGTACGAGCATCAAAAGTGAAGCAACTCAGACTACTCCATATACGGAGTACTCGGCGCAGCGAGCCGTCAGTGCTCAAGGTCACGCTCTGTTGAATGCACCTCCCGAGAAATATTTAAAAATGACAGTTTGTTGCATAAAAAGATGCTATAACACACCAGGAAAACAAAAAAAATGTGATAAAATCACGTTTCACGATTAAGTACTTACATTAAATCCATTATTTTTACGTAAATCGATCTCAAATTAAAATTTTCATAACCTAATTTATCACAATGTAGTGTTGCCAGTTGTAAAGAAAAATTACCCATAATACAGTAAGCACTAACTGTTGGAGTCTACCTGTATTATGATGCTTATTGTTTAAAGTTGTAAGTATGAAACGAAAGCTAATAATTACGGTTGATTCAAATAATTTGCGCATTTTTTTAAGTGAAAAGTTCTTTAGGCGCGTTGGGCAGTTTTCATATGGGAAAAAACCATAGTCGCGACACGCGGCGACACCGACACGTGTGTATGAGATCGTGTCTTAAAATTGAAATAAAGGAACATCAGACTGGGCGGCCAACCAGGGGGGGGGGGGGCAGAGGGAGGCGGGAGCCTTGTCGGCCCCGCGGGTGCCGACCAGTCTTTCATGGGTGTCATTTTCGCGATCTTTGGGGTCGCTAAAACCGATTATGGGGTCAAAATCGAAATCCAAGATGGCGGCGACGAAATTTGCTAACTTTTCGTCATGGGTATCAATTTCATGGTTTCTGGAGTCGCTGAAACCAATTATGGGGTCAAAATCGAAATCCAAGATGGCGCTGACGAAATTTGCTAACTTTTCGTCATGGGTGTCATTTTCATGGTTTCTGGAGTCGCTAAAACCAATTATGGGGCCAAAATCGAAATCCAAGATGGTGGCGATGAAATTTGCTAACTTTTCCTTATGGGTGTCAATTTCATGGTTTCTGGAGTCGCTGAAACCGATTATGGGGTCAAAATCGAAAACTTAGTATGCATACGCCATCTAACCAGGTCTAAATAGTTAGTTGAGAACATTTTCTAAAAAGAGTTTAGAAGGAGAGAGAGAACGATTTGAAGTTTTCTATAAAAGTGAAAAACCACTATCTTTCCTCCTGATGTTTAAAATGTCATGTCGAAAAGTTAGCAAATTTCGTCGGCGCCATCTTGGATTTCGATTTTGACCCCATAATCGGGTTTTGCGACTCCAGAAACCATGAAAATGACACCCATGACGAAAAGTTAGCAAATTTCGTCGGCACCATCTTGGATTTCAATTTTGACCCCATAATCGATTTTAGCGACCTCAGAAACCATGAAAATGACACCCATGACGAAAAGTTAGCAAATTTCGTCGCCGCCATCTTGGATTTCGATTTTGACCCCAAAATCGGGTTTAGCGACTCCAGAAACCATGAAAATTACACCCATGACGAAAAGTTAGCAAATTTCGTCGGCACCATCTTGGATTTCAATTTTGACCCCATAATCGATTTTAGCGACCTTAGAAACCATGAAAATGACACCCATGACGAAAAGTTAGCAAATATCGTCGGCGCCATCTTGGATTTCAATTTTAACCCCATAATCGGTTTTAGCGACCCCAGAAACCATGGAAATGACACCCATGACGAAAAGTTAGCAAATTTCGTCGGCGCCATCTTGGATTTCGATTACAATAAGTACATACCGACAAGTTACGTACTTAACATTTTTTTTTATATTGATCTATGATTAGTCCCAAGTATATTAACATTTTTCTCGATTTTAGGGAAAGTGTTCATTCCTAGCAACATTTTTTTACGTCTGTGGCTGTAATTACATACCGCTCACTCACACATAAGTACGAAAGTTGCTTCATTTTTTGGTAGGGAGCGTGTATGAGACTCTCCTTCTAGGCGTTATTATTCTAAGGGATGAACTTTAGAAAAAGGAAATTGAGAATTTATATTTTTTACGAAGCAGGAAACAGATATTTTTTTATTTTCTTTCAAAGTTTTTAGAATCTTTCATGATTGTGAGTTTATTAACGCTTACGCTCAATCTCCATAAAGTTGTATTTCCCATAAGTTACTCAACATGACACACATTGTGTAATAAATAAATTCTTGTTATTTCTATTTATAATTCTCCATCGTACACGATAAATGTCCGTTTTGGATTTAGAAGCGACATCTTCCTGTCAACAGGAATTAACAAATGTATTTCCTGTATTTATGAGCTACTGAAAATAATAATATACTAGTTTAAGGTTGCCTGAATGGTTATGTGTCATGTAAACGCTAATTGGTAATTTTATTCTACCATCGAGCAAAATTACTGGTTTTTATCAAAATCCCCTGCGCGGATTTTGAGATTTGTTCACACAAAGCGTAGGTATAATTTGAGAATAGGAGGAAGCTTAAGTGTACGTCATCGCAGGATTACAAGTGTAGATTAGATTAGAGCGCTAGACCAGTCGCATCATCCGATACGTTACTGATAACAAGATAAACTAAGTGCAAGGAGCCATGTTTTTGAATGTGACATAATCATAAACAATGGTCGGATTTGTAGAAGAATGTAAATCTATGGTTTCATTCCTAATTTGATCTATATAACCCAACTTTTTTTCTAAATCCAGACGGTATTGTCAATGGTCTATTTCGAGATATTATATCGATAAAATAAGTTAGTAATTAAATTACACGTGCCAAGGGAAATTGAAATTAATTTCATGTGACATAATGCCGGTTGATAGGTAGATAGGGCGCTTGTCCGCTCCGGAAATTACCTCCCGGCTCGCAGTATTGTCCCTTAGATACGAGTGTATAGAACACGACATTATAATTATGTAACTTATGTAACTCGCTACAGAATTCGCGAAAATCGACATTATTTACTGGGAGACGAATTTTCGATATTTTTTGTTGAATTAGACATAGATAAAACTATGCATGAATGTAAGATGGCTGATTGATTCGAAATTCTGATTAAAGATTACATTCAACAAAATTACCGACAGCAACATTAAACAATAGGTACCTCCTTATCTGTATTATCTGTCAATCATTTTGGAATGACGAGTATTATATTCGCAAAGTTCTGTCGCTAAGCAAAAACTCGGCATAGTCGGCATGTAACTTCGCTCTTGCCGCGACCTTTGGGCTCAAATACTCATGTTTAATATCTAATGTAGCAGTCTTTAATTTCCGTTGTGAGCCAATATAAGATGTACTCGGTGGGAAATGTCGAAATATGTACGTAACAGACGAACAGTCCAAATGTTGGTGATTACCGAAGCACCTGCGAGTGGCGAGCTTTTGTTTTCCGATATAACTGTCAGCTTTTATAATGTCTTTCGTGTTTAATGCGACACTTTGCATTCGAGTTATTTATAAACCTTTTTTAGGGTTCCGTACCCAAAGGGTAAAAACGGGAACCTATTACTAAATCAAAATCAAAATCAAAATGATGTATTTCTGTTGCCACTATAACAAAAACTACTATAAACAGAATAAAATAAATATTTAAGTGAGGCTCCTTTTTTATAGAAAATGGTACGGAACCCTTCCTGCGCGAGTCCGACTGTCCGTGGTAAAGTGAATGGAAAAATTATTTCAGCTGAATACACGTTGTATTACTTTCAGTATTACGAAATCTCTTTCTATAAATAGTTATCTAGTCAGGAAATATAACTTTGCTTTTAATGATAAGATTTCATTTAAATTTCCTGCTTAATGACTAATACTAACATTTACACATTCCTCGTGTCGTACTAAAACGTGAATTATACACTTCCACCTTCGACTTTTAAAACAACACAAATGTTAGGGGATGTCCTCCCGCTATCCGGCCACTTATATCTTAAAACTTGTCTGCCAACTGTTGTTGCTGAGATATTGTCTAGCGGTATGGGGCGGCTTCCACCACTTATTTACTTATATAAACTAGGATATACCATAAAGCAGCCCTAGTGGTAAAAACTTTTTAGCCATTTGCTTAGTTGAAATACTGATAATCAGATTCCTATTTCAAATATTCCAAATAGATTTTGAATTTAGAATCTGCTACATATTGTTATTTTGATGTAACAAAATCATAGACTGCAAAACAAAAAAAAAACATGTTGTTCGTTCCTGTCAACGGTAGTTAGGTTATGGGCCCAATATTTAAACTAAGCATTCGTTTTATTCTAAGCCTGTATGTTAGGTCCTGTCTAGAGGTGGGCTTGTCCACCACTTATATCAACTATGGTAGGCGCCAGATAAACTTAATAAAGTACATTGACCTTTTCCTAATATCCCTTAATAGATACCCGAACAATAAATTATGAACCGTTTTTCATTACTGGAGAACAGCTTTAGAATTCAGGACAGCTTTATGTCTTTATTTCTGTTTTTGATATTAAGAAAGTCAATAAATAAATGTGGGTCAATGACCGTTATTGCACATTTATCTGGCGCCTACCATACTAGTCTTTAAGGCAGTTACCTGTGTTAGGTGCTGTATAGAGATGGTGCCTGGCGGTGGGCCCAGGTGCCAGCAGCAGCAGCGCTCGGCTGAGCGAGCTGCGCGCGCTGAGCGGGAGTCCAGCCGGCTCACCATCCACTGCAACAAGACACACACGCTTAGACTAAGGCTAACTAGCTACGGACTAAGAACTAAGCTAAGGAGTTCAATCCCCTGCCGGACTCTGTGTTTCCTAAAACCTACAGCCTGGGGGTCTTTAAGTCAAGAATTAATAGATTACTTAGGCAAGCGTGCTCCATCGTCGACCACATCATTTACTTTACATCAGGTGAGACTGGTGAAGCCTGAGACCATCAATAATAGTGAAGAACGGTTTAGTCTTGTCATTTGCTGATAAGTTGTTGTAGGTATTTATGGCCGATCAGCAAGACACAACGCAGACAGAAGTAGGTATCTAATTAAAGGCTCGAGTCAAAGCAGAATCGAATAAGTCTTTATATGAAAGCGGAAGGTTAATTCTCCGGTGTGTTGGTGAGTCATTCGGACGGATCCGTATTGATCAACCATCGCGAATCGCTACTTATTACAACCTCCCAGAATGTTCCCGACTCTCATTACAGAATCTCTGATTCGTACAAAACTCAGACTGACGACCCTTAAACTTTAAATAAAGTAAATTTTTCACTCAAAAGGGCGGAGGACTCACTTTATACGAAGACAGGTCTGACGCTAAAGGGTTTTAGTGTTTAACGTCAGAAAAGACAACTTGGAAGCTCGTTTATCAAAATTTCTTCAGGTAAATTTTGTGGACTCTACCCTGGGGAGGTCGCACGGGTAACGAGAACATTCTAGAATTACTTAGGTACGTAGGTACAGACCGTGTCTAACCCTTTGTTACACGCCTGTTCATCACTTATGTATGTGGAATAATGTTGAGCGTGGAGGCCTACCTACTGCTCTCTGAGAAACGACGAGCTGACGAGATTTGTTGAAATGAGCTTCGGATTTTTCGCGAAAAGATGTGTTGCTTTAATAATTTATTGCTATGGCACAGTCAGGCTTATGCTAGTGCTGAGCTGTGTGTGCAGAGGAAACGGAAGCAGGAATAATTTATCGATTGATTAATGCAATTAAACACTGTTTATGTGCAGATCGGTGATTAGATACCGTGGCCTGAGTGTCAGTAATTCAATTAGTTAAATTTTATGTGTTGTGGTGTGGATGTGGCTTTAAATGTCGGACTACGATTTGTGACTCACATAGCATATAAACTAGCGTGACAGCTACAAGTTACTTCAGTGTAACGAGTCCGATGGACTGATACGTTTAGTTGCTTCGTTTGTTTCACATTTTATTGTCAGTGTGTATCAGTCACGATTGTCTCGGGAGTTAGTTTTTAACAATATAGGTGAAACTTCGAGATCAGACAGCTAAGAAGTTGGACGACCCAGTTCTTCAGAACTTAAGAATAATTTAATATCGAGTTACATTCCAAGTTTAGATCATTAAAGAGTACTCGAGAAGTTGCCGGAGGTCGCATGATCCAGGGAAATTACCGCAAAATCGATATAACATTGTATATAATCTGGCTACATCCGAGCCAGACGCTTCCGTGCGCCGACCTTGGGCCCCCAACCCCCCTCAATTATTCACGGACCCACCTGTTGTCTCGTTCTACCCCGAGCCGGCACTGCGCATGTTTGACGCAGAGAGCGGGACGGAGGGAAGCTTTCCCTTTCGTTTTTCAGGTCGAAGTGTCTAGACGGAATTTGAACTCTTTACAGCCCGGCCACATGTGAGCCGTTTGTGATAGCGGCTATCAGCAGAATGCAAATGGTTCCAGTTCGGCAGCACGCGACGCGCCCGCCGCCGCCGCCGCATGCAACCGGGGCTTATGACAAAGAGTACAGCCATGCTGCAGCCATTCATCAGACTGAACACTACTGAGGGGATAACAGCTTAAGGTTTTAAGTATTCGGGGGTTTTATACGAGCAAATGCCAGGGCATGATGTAACTAACATAAAATCTTAATAAAAGAATGATGTAATGTGTGGCAGTTTAGTACTTGTATCAATTTCTAGCAGTCTGCTGAGTAATGCAAAAGATCTTGTATATGACACCTCTTGTTACCTACTGTAATATGCTACTGAGTGGAAGCGATGCTTTCCTCGCACATATTCGCACACCGCACACGCGACGCAGTCTGTTTTCCCCACGATAGATTGATGAAATGGTTAGTGAAATTCAAAACAGATGCATTGGAAATAGTTTCAAATGACTTGGAGTCCGCAGCGGAATGGGGACAAAGCTCTGAGTGGATTAGACGCCGGCTTTGTGGGGTGAACAGCTCGCGTATTAGCGAGAGAGACGCTCTGAATACATACCGGATTTACACATTGTGAATACATACTGTAGGTACATAGGTATGGAAGATTCCTGAACACAGCGCCGGGAGAGAGACACATAAAAACAGAATACATATCAGCCGCTTATCGGGCGTGATAACAATAAAAACAGTATTCGAACAGCGCCGCATTGATAGCAGAACATAAACAACATGGAAAATATACATTGGCAGTTTCAGTGAGGATTCAATTAATGACGTCGAGGAGTAGTGTGCAGAGCGCTGGGGGATGGGAGCTAGCGAGATGGTCGGACGCGGGACGTGCCGACGCCAAGCTGCATTATTCAGCACCTAGGAAGGCGATGCATACTCCACAGCTCCACTCATTCAATCTTCAGGTTCAATGAACTCACAACATGTTTAAGAAAACGAACTGTACATGTTTTAAGAACAAAATAAAAATACTCTAATTTAACCAGAATTTTGAAATAGGGCAAAGTGAAGCCATAGTAGCTTAGCTTTCTGTAGGTGGATTCAGATGAAAACGTTGAGTGGAATTTCTTATTTTAAGTGTGTAGGTACAAAGTTTAGCGGAGGCTTTTTGTTTCAGTTGAACCCCTTCCGTGAAGAGAATTAAGGTGAAGCATTACGTTTACGCGTCCGAATTACAAAGAGGCACATTTTATGGATAAAATGACAGCATTCAGCAGCCGCCATTATGATCACAAAGACTCTACTTCCGAAATTGAATAGCATATATTTGTACAGGCAATATTGAAACTTACATCAATAATTAATATTTAATCAACGGCAGATGCGATTGAATTTTCAGCCGATAGCAGTACAGTAATAAAATACAATAACTGTGGAAGTCAGCTTCTCTGCGAGTGGACGGAGAAGACAGCGCTGTGTCAATAAATAACAGTTTAGCCTGTGATCTAGGACTTCTAACACTCGCCTAGAATAGGAAATACCCTACAATAAAACCTAGGTTTTGCGGCGTCACATATTGTGGACACTAGAATATGCTGAGCGTGGGTTTGCTCGACATTATTAGTGTCTGTATATGTTACCTAACCGCTAATTAAACGTGTATTGATCTATTCTGAGAAGCATTCCTTACGGTTATATTATTTCTAAGTTTAAGACGTTTTGGTTTGTATATTGCATCTTGCAAAGCACCTTGCTAGATCTCTCTGGTTTTTAACGTGCTACAGACAAATCTTCATTACGTTTTATGAAGTCTGAACAATTCACAGAAAAGCTGAATCCCCTGTCTGCTGCAAACCTTCCTTTGTATTTTTAATCATAAAATGTTAATACAAAATAATATACAAGTAGCTAGTCGGGTCAAAAACACGGGCTTCCTACAAAAAGACGGAGCTAAAGAGAACGTTGCACCGGAGCAAAACATACCGAGCATATTTCGCGTAGAGCTCCAGCACGGAATAATAGAAGTACAGGGTGGGCCGCCCCGTGCATTCACCTGCAGGGGTGCAGGGTGGCCCCGGGCGGCCCCGGGCGGCCCCGGGCGGTAGGGGGCGCTGCATAACTTATGCAAGTTTGTTAATATTTCAGCGCAGCAGGAAAGTAAAAGTTGTGCTTAGTTGGATTAAAGCGAACTTGTGTGTAGTCTCTTTATGAATAGGGGAACGTCCGCAGCGGTCCTTCTAATTAGAAGCGCTAATTTGTTGGAATTACTTCAGTTTTACAACTAGAAACGTGATTATTTAAGTTTGGTTTGGATGACGTTTTTCCAGGTATTTCAGGGAATTATTCCTAATTGGTTTTCCCCACGATGAAGCGGAAAGATTGGCGGTTGATACGACTCGATTTTCTTTTACTCTTTCAAAATGATTTCCCTGGCTGATTGAGGCGAGTGTATCTCGGGTACATAATTAAGCTGTCCGAAATACAAAACCTGTTTTAAGTATTCTTTAATCATTTTAATATTAGGTAGACGTATAAAATAATTTGCGCCTCTCGTAAAATGTGCCCGAGCGCGCGAGTTCAAAGCGCATATTTCTTAAATGAACGTAAATCGTCGGTTTTAATTATTTCCTGTCGCTTTTATAAAAATATATGAAACTTCAGCCGGTGTTTGTGCAAGTGGCATTTCTTTGTTTCGATTTAAAAATAAAATTGCTAAAATTATAATTGTTGTATGCAGATGTTGGGAGATTGGGAGCCAAGAGTGTGACGTGATGGAAGCCAATTCTGGTGAGTTGTGAGGTGGTGTTGGAGTGCAAACTACACGCCAGTCCGCCGTGTCCGGGACAAGTCACAGATATCAACGAAAATACTCGACACGGCCGTACCTCGTGAAGGGACATGCCACTGCCACTCACAACCGAGGATCATTAAGACGTCAACAACATTCTTGAATGAAGTAATCGTCATTTATTTGGAACAATGCGAAACGTACTGAATGAAAAATGTAATAAGTACTTATTCCATTCTAATACATGATGGACTGTTGGTAAGTCGGTCCGGGTCTGTCGTGGCTTGTCCCCTCGGTGTGACCGTAACGAGTGGTTTAATGGCGGGCTGCCAGTCGCCGGCTGGCTTAAGGCTTACTGGCCACCTGACTTTGCACTATATTGAAATATACTACCTAAGTACCTAAACCATAATCGTTTTTATCTTTGGAAAGCTACATTTTAGAATAGAGCCACAAGTATTGCTTTGCGAATATCGGCTCAGCAGTTACCGAGATGAGTTTACACACACAAACAGAACTGTTGTCGTCATATAGTTTGTGATCCTATTATGGTCACTGGCAGGGAAGTGCCCGATAGCACAATAAAATTAAACACACGTGGATCGGGTGACGTCAACCAGAATGAATTCCATGAGACCCAATACAGGAGAGATGGCGATTTGGCGCAAAATGGAGGATGAGCTGCGAAATACAAAATGGTGGATCGATAATATGATTGGATTAATGCAATTAAATATGGAATGATTTGTTATGATGATGTTGCTGGTATGAAGATTAGCAACAATTCTCAAATATTTAAAGGATTTATGTGACTATCCTTTAAATATTATTTGTTGATGTGTAGTTATTAAATATTATAACTTATACACTTAATAGGATTACACACTTTTGGAGCTTATAATAAATAAAATATAGTTTATCATTTAATTGTGGTTTTATTTACAAGAACCGATATTCCTGTAGGCATGTTGCAGTCATAGAGCAATATTTCCAGCATTCAAGAACTTATGCCTTAAGCTTATGACTTGTATCGTTCTAATACGGCTGCAGGCGTTGAGGAAAACTGCTTCAAATATTCTGAATGTACACAAATTCCTTTGATTTGATAAAGTCATTTTTGCCATCGACTCCCAAATTATTATGCACTTTGAGGAGAACTCGAACTCATGTAGAAATTCATGATAATCAGGATTTAAGTATGTTTTGATGGCCAAAGGACGTTGCAACATTTTTTTGTTGATTTTATTTATTAAAAATAATCCTAGTGCCAGTTTTCAAACAAAGTTCGCATTCGTATCACCCTCGCAATCTGACAAAAAAAAAGCTCATTTTTCATACGTTTTTGACAAATTGAAAATAGTAGAATTGGCCCTCCTATGAAATATAATTTCATCGTAAAGGAACCAAAACAGTTTTATTCAATAATACAGGCACATTTTACAAACGTTATTTAGCTATAAAATGAACACTAACAACATTTGCCATGCAAAGCAAATGGAACTCTGTGGACCAGCGAATAAGGGTACTTTGTCACTGACAATTGGTTTCGGCAAATCTCTAGCGAGATGCCCTGACGTCAGACCTACATCCGGGAAGCTATGCTATTTCCAACGCGATGTGGTCCAGTGTTGTGACCCTTGGGTGGTATTGAAGGCTGTAGGTAAGAGAGCTCAAGTTATACTGGATAACATGAGTCCATGTAATGAATGTTACTACATTTGTCTTTACAGTGGCCTGTGTGTCTGTGTGTGTGTGAATAATCAGTTTTTTAAATGACTCACTGAACTTCAATGTGTTCATATTGATCAGTCTGATTTGGAAAGCAAAGTAAATTGTAAATATCGAACTGCTAATATCAACAACCCCGTTTTTTCTGAAGGTGCGTTTCTCTACAAATATCTCGAGAAATTAAACCGTATTTTTATTTAAAACCCGGAAAACAACGAGCTAGACTTAAAACTATTACAAAAATAAGATAAATGAACTATTTTCCGGCATTTAGCTTTTCTTTTCATTAGTTCTTGTCAAGTGACGACAGATGTCACAAGCGTTAAGTTTCCGCATTACAGAAGCTGAATAATTATTTATTCGTTATTTTGTAACTTGAGTATTTTTTAAGATTGGTCTAGGCATATTTTAAATAGGTACGTTATGTTTCCGTACCTATTTGTGAAATGCTTTGCGAATAGCCATTCACAACAACATGTAGTACAATGTTGAGCGGCTTATTTCGATAGACCTCTTATTTGAGTAACGAGAGATGCAAACGACTAACTACATTGCACAAATCATTTGCGAAAGGCAATAAAATACGAATAATTCTAGGTAGAGTACGTTTTTGTTTTGTTTCTACATTTTTCATAACCGGTGCGTAACACGGAACACGGCAAACATGATTATTTCTTCATAATTATGTCGAATTCAAATCCATTATCCACCATGAAATCGATTTCGATACCGTCGTCCGCGCCATAGATCCTTGATCGATGCGTTAAGTTTCTGATCACGGCTGCGTTTGCGCACGAATGCCAGACTACTCGTACTTAATGATAGTAGATAAATTGGTATGTATGGATTTGTTTCGACCAAATTAACTTGTCTTTTAAATTTCATCTTGAATAAACACTTTATTTTTTAAAGTAGTAAATTGAATGTCAAGTTTATGTCGATTTCTTTGTAATTCATATAAATAGCAATTGTTAAAACAGCAAATTGATCATAAAGCTCATTTTATGGCGATAGTTGCAGCGTCAAGTTGCGTGGAAGGGAGCGTAGTTTCAAAGATGGCGTCGGAAAAGCGCAGACACTTTCCCCGCGCGCGGGAAACGTAAGAAAGTGGCGGTCGCGCGCCGCGAAATGGAAACTGTCGCGATTAATGCTGATAACATGTTTATCTGCCAACTTTAATAACTGACTGCTGCCGTTGGACACACATTTACTAGCCGATATAACTTGGAATCTATCGCAGAAAAAAAAACATTTTGAGCTTATCTGTGCTTGTGCATCATCCTGACTTAGACCTTTTTTAAATAAACACTTGTAGACACATATCCTGCCTTGTGTCTCTTGTACCTGCTTTCTGTGCAAATAAATTTCTATTCTATTTAATTCTGCTTTTGTAATTACGATTTCGTTTTTTTTAAGTCCTTTCATGTTTTCTGGAGCACTTTAAAAAAAATACATATATGTAGGTAATTAGTTTTGCTTTGGCATAATATTTTAATCGTCTATGCCAACTATAATGCTTTCTTTTTGAACGATGACTCAACCTCTATTGAGTTAGACGGTTAGACCGATACATCTCAATTTTGGTATGGAACTAGTAAACAATAGATATTGTCCTGTCGCGGTCGTTTGAAACATATTATGTCAAGTCGAATGACATGCGTGTGGTTACGCAACCGAGTCGTGAGTCACGCACGGAGCAACCACAGCGGGACGAACTGCCCAAATTATGTGACACGAGAGATTGGCATCGGTTATTCTGATAGACACATTCGGTTAGACAATTTCTTTACACTTTAGAGAAAGAAGACGTGATTTTAATAGTTTAGAACAGCAGGATTTGAACTTTTTGTCATAAAAATATGAATTAGGCAGTTACTACAGTTCCTTCAATGAAAGTAAACACCAAAAAGCGTCATAAAAACAAAGCCTTACTTATCAGTTTAGCGACGTAAGCGTACGCTGAGATACGATCACAAGAGAGATATTAGTGTGGCGGCTAAGTGGGTCAGCCGGGCGCGAAGGGCGAGATGCGCCCGCGCTTCCTACGCCGCGCCGCGCATGCGCCGCTCACCGCGCCACTCACTAGTGCTGGGACACTACCTGCTCCTATCTCCGTGATATTTGTGAGTATGGTTGACTTGATAAATGTATAAGTATGACTAGATTTTTGTTACTTCTTTTATTGACATTTTAAGGTCTTTCAATCTTTATAAGTAGGTTCTCACTTAAATATTCGAGTTCTATAGGTAGTATTGTTAAAAATAGATATCTGCGGAAAATTTAAGGTATTGGTAATATGATACAATATTGTAAACTCTGAAAATTGGTTGAAAAGTTACTCTTTGAAATATGTTTCGGTCTGAGAACGAAACCTATCAATCAAGACTAGATATTAATACTTTCAACGGTTCACGAGGTTTAGCCAAGTTTCGGTAGACCTATTTACATCAATCGACATCTGATACAATACAGATAATACAGGCGATTCCGTTTCGCAAGCTATTGTCCATTAGTCATGTCCCAGAAGTTTGTAGGTACATTGCGATAGATTTTTTTTTGGGCCAACCTTGTCTGAGGAAACAACAGGTTGTAGTACGTGCAGCCTCGGACAGACGATAATTCGATTCACGGTCGCTCAGATGTAAACATGCCTTTATAATTTGTTTATTTTTTGTCTACGATCACACGAATGTTGACTGATTGCGTCGCTGTCGCTACTGTAGTACTGTTTCATAATCGAGAATTTCACGCGTCGTTAGAGTCACGGTTCGGAACCTCGCTCCATGCAAATGAAGCACTATGAAAGCGGGCAAGGAAATGCGTAGAAACTGTAGCACTTAACGCTTGATCTTGATTGCCTACTTTGTAAAGGATCTAGTATCAGATTTGCATGCATTCTCCACAACTAAGTTTCTTTATTTACCATATCCATTCGTAATGTTCCAACATTCCAGGCTAAACAATAATATATCCGCGATTACGACGCGCCCTTTATCAAAATGATGTCAAATTAAAAACAAATAATAAAATCTGTTGTTTATCATATCCGACGGTGTATTGCATTATAGTAGTGCGCTGATAAGATGCCACTACGGCCAGATAAGCTTACTATCTCGATTACGCGCGATACTCGACGTCGGAAATAAGAAATAGGGACAAGGATATTGGGTCGCTATAGATATAAGTTTGTTTGTTTCGTCAATTACAACACACGTATAAAACGTTACACCACACTTCAGTGACCTGATTAAATAGCCGTAAAGGGTGGAAAACAAAACGGAAAACCGTAAAATGTGTCATCGAGAACGAAACCGCGCGTCACTACGTCCGCCATGTTTAGTGGTGCAGCGCGCGAAAGTGAGATTTAACGCGAACGGTGCATCGGAGCTCCCTTGACCCGGTTGCGCCGCCCGCGCCCGCGCCCCGCACTACGATAGTAAACCGAACACATAGATACTTCGTCTAGGCGAGAACTGCATAGTAACGCCGCGCGCGCTGTGTGCGTCGCCGTCCAACCACGCTTGTGTGCGTATTCATAGAACGTTCTGTTGCCAATGGAAATGTTTTTCAGGGATGCGATTAGCTTCATTATCAACATTTTAAGATTACGACATTAGTTGTTTTTTTGGTGAAAATATTGGGTCACGATACTCACGATATGTGATTTAACTTTTGAGGTTAGGAAATCTAGTACCTAGTGAAGTAATCACCGGTTCGTGATAAGCTAGAGGAAATGATTTCGAACCGGATCTATTAAAGGGGTACGTACAACGCGTGGGCGTGCTATAGTTAACAATATCGCCTTCAATCTGTGAACTTTACATTGAAATAATTGCCAGTTCTTGTTCTAATGACATAACGCCTATATTATTTTGTTAATCACCGTTGTAACCGCTAGATTTGCCCTTCATTCACAAGCCAGTAGGTAAATAGATTGTAGCTAACTAGAAAAAACCATTTTGCTCTACCTAAATAATTTAATTTTTACAAAGATCCCATCTGGAAATCCAACAGAATTTGTGTTTAAACAAATAACACCTATGTAACCATCGAAAAATGTCTAACTACTAAAAAATGCCGCAGAACATTGTGCTACTTAAAAATCTGTGTTAAACAATTCATAGACTAAGTACACACAAAAAGACTACCGCGGCTTAGCTTGTTCTGTAAAGACGCGATGACATAATTAGAGGCACAAAAACGGTCACAAGAAAACCGGTAAAGAGTTATACCGGAAACATTTGCCAATCTCTACAGGTGGGCGGTCGGATACGACGCGGCGAGACACGAAATAGTTGCCACACTAATACGTCACCATAGCCAATCACTGATCTGTCGAAACTTTTCTACGCAGATTGAAGTTTAAAAATAGAACGTTTGTTTTATCGCGAAATGCAGCGTCGAGTAGTTCCTGATAATGGGGGTATTTTAAGTTGCAGTGACCTTTGCGGATGCGAGGCGGGTGAAAACTCGCTTCTATTTTCAATTTCGCTTGCCCGCACACACGGTGGGTGGCAAACTTAATCCTTTGCTGAAAGTTAGTGTTTTAATTTTAGCTCAAACTCTCTCTTGCTGGCTGCAAGGTTCCATGTTATTGTAAGTGACGAGATCATTTTAGCTTTTCCTAAATATGAGATTCTCGGAGATCGTAAGCTCAGTAATGAATGGCTGTCTGTGAAGGGATCTTCTTGTTTGCAATCTTAAAATAAGACTTTATTTTAAAATGTTCCGGATTTAAATTAAATGTTGTTTGTGATGGTTACTAGGAAGTTTGAACCCTTGGTACAAAAAGATCTGAAATTTAGTTTTGGTACATTTCGGAGATGCAAATAACTGTACGAATGAATTAAAAGTATAAGTGTCGGCCTCAGCTTTTCGGCGGCCGTTTTCCTGTTTACTTGCGCCCGCGCACTCAGTTGTAGGTCGCGCGTTGCGCAATCATAGCCATATTCTTCTTGTTTCGGTTACGATAATGTGCAACAGGTTTTTGGCCAAAAGTTGTCAACTGTCGAAATATGTTCTGTCCGTGCCCCTTTGAAGTTAAATATTGGCGTACAGTGTGCGGTTCTCCGGAAACTGTAAAATACCGGCATTGCGCGCGCGCCGGCGGACAAACAAACAAACAGCAGAACTGCAAACATCCACGCGAGCACATTGTTGTCGCTGGCCGCGCGGATGCTTCCTTTGCCTGTTTTCATATAATACGCACTACTCGTACGTACACGTAGTATTGTTGTTGTGGCGTGTGTCAGATCTTACCTTGAAACGCCTTTTTATCTAACTAAATGCTTTTCTAGAACTTCCTCCGGTTGAGGACACCGTCGCATCGACCTTTTGAGGTGGTGGACTTAATTATGGCTCTAGCTAGAATTTTCGGATATAAGACATCCGAAATGTGTTTATATAATATTTATTGGTTTTATTTTTTACTGTTTGAATACCACCCCATCCATCTATAGATGTAGCTTTTCCAATTTTTTTTGCAATATAATAATGATTTCACTAAACATCATTTAAATTAAGATTTGTCTTAATTGTTGTTATCGCAGTGTTGCCGGCTAGGAAGCAGGCTGGCCGCGCGGCGGTACGGCGGAGCTGCGCGCGCGCCGCGGGAACCGCGCGACATTGACACACTTGCGGGTGTCGTAACCGCGATGTTTGCGGTGATTGTCTACTGGATTTTTTATTTCGTGGAAATATACGGTTTTCGGGCCGCTACGGATTTTATATAAACGTCACATATTTGAGTCAGATGCGTTGTTTTTTTTCGAGTGACGCAAAGGAAATGTAACGTCATAAATTATGTGTTTTTACCTATTTGTGTTGACGTTTAGGCAACTCTTTCTAGGTTCAACGATGACTAAGTGCTACAATGACCTATGCTAAGTCCTGAAGAAACTCAACAACAAATAATGTAAGACCATTTAATTTTGTGTTGCAATTATTTTCGGTACTACAGGACTGTTTAGTGAAACACTGAATGTTTCAGTGTTTATTGTTTTGTTAATCATGTTTCATGGTGGCTAAGTAGCATCATTGTTGGAGACGGAAAGTCCTTGAGAAGCTGGAGATCAAGCCGGTCAAGTGTGGCGGTCGTGTGAGTCAGTTCTAGTAATAATAAGTGACCTGTTTGAGGATATGCCTACGATTGCACAAATTAAAAAACAAAAACATGTAAAGGAACTTCCTGTTTCGTTGTTTTGTACCAACACTACCTAATTTCAGGTATCGTTGAGTGTAAAATTAAAAAACAAACTAACCTATTTATCGAATCTAATTCGTTCTCATTTCCTCTTGATATTACTTTTATGCTTAGATACATACCTACATATGCGACTATTACATATTTTTCACATGAACCGCTCGAGATCTCGCTAGCTGCGCAAGAGTTGCGCTTGCGTCGGATGATCTTAAGAAACAAACATAATATTTTATGATCAGTAGCTCACAGCCTCAGTTCGTGACTGCAATGTAATCCCAAGTTAAATCGAGTGCGGAACAACAAAACAATCGAGAGGTTCATATAAAAATATTTTGAAACGGCGTTGTTGTGGGCGTTCAAGGTGTACAGTTAGCATCGCGCGTGCGCTCGGCGCATTGCGTCACTGTCCAGTTGTGCAATGCGTGTGTTGTAAAAACGCCGGCGGCTCGAAATGCCCTGCTCTGTCTGAGGTGCCCCTATGCGATTGCATGATGGCATATGTTTAAGTGCGTGCAAAAAAGTTTCGGCAAAAGATTGGATACGTTTCTTCATGAACCAGTGAGCTTTAACGTTGATGTTGTATTCACTCAATCTCTGTACCTTACAATGAGGACGCCAAAACACCCAATTATTGTTTAATTATATTAAGAAACGTACCTATGTTCACATCCCATGTTATCTCGCAAAGTATCTTTTAAGTTAAGAAGGTTCTAATTCATGTTACCAGCGTAAAAAACATCAATATAATTAACATTTTAAAGGCCAAAACACTCGATTTCCTGTACAATAAAATGTCAGTTTGGTGTCGTAACATCCGCCAGCGAATGCCAATAAACACGGACAGGACTATTTGGTAACTACGTACATTTATCGTTTACACAAATTAAGTTTAAAACTATATCTGTACATTACAGTATGTTGAAATACGTTTTCGTACATATCCAAAATTGAAGTAGGTTAATGACCTTATATTTCCGTAATTGAACAAGAATTGTATCTTACAAAATGCGAATTAAGGGAAATTGCAAAAGTACTAATTTACTTAATAAGTTTAATGGTTCTGCAGGGTTTGACAACCTCGTCGTCGTACTCGTCGTTTTTTGTCCAAGTATGCTAAGTGAGTCGACCCCACTCACTCTCAGACTTCAGTGTAACTAGATGCGACGGAATATTGGTATTCTAAAAAGCGATTGATATCTGATAACCAATCACACGGGAATACCGATGTCTTGCCTACACCGAGGTCGTTGTACAAGTAGAAATTTGGGTTTTTGACGGTTTGTCGATACGTTGAATCGGCTTTTGTTATATAACCTGGGAACGTGGTTATAAACTCCAGAGTTGGCTATTTGTGCATGTAGGCTATATAGGCTTATTTTCATATGAAATATATTGTAACATTGTTTTTTTCTGGATTGATTCTATTTTTCTCTTTGTTAAAAAGGAAACTTTCCGCATAAAATCCTAAT
Source organism: Melanchra persicariae (assembly GCA_947386135.1). Lineage (NCBI taxonomy): Eukaryota > Metazoa > Arthropoda > Insecta > Lepidoptera > Noctuidae > Melanchra > Melanchra persicariae. The sequence goes on from OX376646.1 coordinate 925,898, forward strand.
TTCACGCGTAAATCAACGTGTTGTAACTGAACGAAAATATATCGGATCGATAATATATTATTTATAGATTGTGCGTTATTTTATCGACAGTTAATATGTAAACAATAGTTGCGACTAATTGGGGCTAAGGACGGTTCGTTAAAATTGTTATAAGTACTTCTACTTCGGCCTAAGTGGGCCGTTTTGTTAAGAATGCTATAATTGTAGCACTTTCTTTTAATAATCACGAAATATGTGAACCTTTACGAGTGAAATATGTTCGTCCGTTCATTAGGCCACATGTGACTATAATACCTGTGACTTAAAGTATTAATTGAGGCCATTACAAAGGGTCCTAGCTCTCACCCGGTCTAGCTCGCCCATCCCTAATGACGTCAAACTAAAATTTATCTAGAACACCAATATCAGCGAGCGGCCCGTAATATTGAAAAGTAACGAAACCCAAAATATTATCTGGGAAAGGTATTATCTGGGTCAAAACCCACCGAACTGGAAATTACTCACATCACTTAATATGAAAAGTTTTAACTGAAATTAATTGTAAATCAAACACTCGTCTAGACGGTAAACAAACAATGCATGTTAATGAGTTGTTCCCTCAGCCCGCTCAGCTCATGTTCAGACATATACATATCTAATGTTTTCTCTTCCAACACGCCAATTGTCGGTGTAGCGTGAAGGCAGCGCAGCAACTCAAGCGATACGATAAACAAGCTATTAGAAGCTAGGAAAAGGGACGTTGGGACGACGACGGAAACAACTAGAAAACATACAACTAGTAATAAATAACTCACGTTGCAATGTGTTGAAAATAAAGCGAAAAATGTGTATTGGAGAGTTGCCAATATTGGAGAAGTGATCGTTGTCCGGTTTCGCCAGTGTGTGTGTACTGAGCAAAAGCTTTCTTTTAGAATGGTTGACAACAAAACAAAACATGTTTAGTTTACATTCATGCATGATCAACATCTGCATTAGTTTATGTTAGTAAATATAGCAAAGCTTCGCCAGTTTATATGTAGTTGATAGAGCAAAGCTTCGCATAATGATATGTTGCGTTGCTGGTTAACCAATATACACAAACAAAGGCTCTTACTAGCAGTCGCGTCGCTCACGGTAAAGCACGGACCTATCGGAAGCCTCTGGATCTGTTATTCTGTTCGTCTAGTTTCCATTATTATATTAGTCTATCTTTCCCGCCCGACCCAGGGCCACTGGCCAGCCCGTCGCCCGGGGCGAGCATAAAGTCCGGCTACCTAAAAAAGCAAGGACCCGCAGGTTACATGTTTTGGTAACAATACCTAGACTAGACATGTACTTAATTGATATTAACTGTAGTAATTTTGTTGGTCTGTGAAAGCAATAAATACAACGAACACTGGTGGGTGGAGATTTTTTCTGTTTTGACGAGATTATTTTTTTTTTTCTTTTCACGTTTTATCCAAGGTTAAAGCGACCAGTCCACAGAATGTGCAGGTTGTGAGCTACTATCGAACTAAAAGGTTCTATTTCTACAACGATTCGTGGAATCGCCGGCGTCGGGTCGATGGAAAACCTACATATGTGATACATATAACTGCCTGCAGGGAAAGTACGTGAGTTTTTACTAACATCCACATTTATTGTAGTAATGTTTTCTCCTTCTATGTTGTATCTTCAAAGATTCATCTCTAGACGTCTGTTTTTTTTTTGCTAAAATATAATTCAAATGATTACGTGAACAGCAGATAGCGTTTACATGTGATACTGATAATAATTTTGGCATACACTGACGACTTCCTAGTGTGACGTAGACTTATTTGAACACAGATGTTACCGAATATTTGAGCTTTAGCTGAACTATTAGTTACATGGGCTCTATTTTATGACCTTTCAAATTGTATTTATTTGCGAATTCTGCAGACCATCAGGGTATCGACATCTAGTGATGAATTCGTAAGTAGTGAGGCTGCTGACTGCGTTCTGGGTTTCAATTATTAGTTCAACATGGTCGTGAATAACTGGAAGAAGGTGCAATAAAAGTGTTTGGGTAGTATGTCCAGCCAGACAGACAGACGGGGTGTCGATGGCTAATTGTCGGCACGTGCGCGACGTCTGTGTGTGTGTATGTGCCTGCGTGGGCGCAGCGGAAGCGGTGACATCACAGACTGACTCCCGACAGACTCGCGCGCTGCTCGGGTGACCTGAATGAGACCGAGGTGGAATGGTTCGACCGTATTGCAAACAGTATTGACATTTTTTATTATTTTATCCACATATTAAAACATAGGCCAGACAATTGAGAACACAAGTGCATAATGGACCGTATTATCGCACAGATCGATCTCTTTTGATGTCCATCCAAAGATTGTTGCTAGAAGGAGATGGATTCGGGGAGCCAGAGAGCAAATGTCGCAATTGTATTTGTTGTTTATATCTGAATTGTGAGGTGTATATTACAGGTTTATGCAAAATAGTGACAACATACACCGTATTACTATATTGAATACAAAATGCCGTCGGGTTTCCCGCGTGTTATTGTGCTCACCTTCACTATATATGTAATCTATGTATGTATAGGTCACGTCATACTCAGCGTTGCGAGGCGCCATCCGAAATATACCCACAGAAATATCCATTGCATTTTTACACATGATAATCTGAAACGCGTGTTTGGGCACGTGTTACCGCACTTGTGTGTAAACGTGCTGCGTTTGAGCTTCCCAGCAGAGTTGTGACAGATGACGGTGATCCTTTAACTTGTGCGAGAGATAAGAAAACGATAATAGCTACAATATACCTACTAGTTTTTATGGCATTGTTTTATTTCGATGCGGAAATGTGATTGATAAACGTGAGCTTTTTTTTATCGTTATTTTGCACGTAATGATGAAGTTTCCTAAAATTTCGTACGTATAATTATATGCGTTAGATTTAGTTAGATGCCGCAGGCATAGACCAGATGCGGTATGTATGATACCACCATATTACCACCTTCTAATATTGTAATTCTATTAGCACCATTATTTTTTTTTTTTTTTTGTTTATTATTTTTTTCTTTTTTTTTTAGGTATGACCACTAGCAAGTTAACACACTTGGGATATCAACTGCTTAACCGGACTCATTATGTTTAAAAATAAGTATTTTAATGTTCTGAAATTGCATATTAAATGAGCCGTTTTTACAGCAGCTAAACTTGAATAGTAAATATTTTTAAATTATTTGCCGCGAATGATATCGCAGGAAATATCAAACGGGGACAGGAAGCAGTCATGATAAGATTTATTTACAAAACAAGTGTTTATCTTACAAATCTTGAGTTTCAGTACCGTCCACAATCATCAACAAAGAGCTGTTTTTTCTACCGAGACATTATCGCGGACTTTTGGCAATGCTTGCGAAATCGACAACAATTTGTTTGTTTAAAAATACAGGGTTAAGATGTTTTTAAACAGAGGAGAAAGACGAAACAAAGGTTACTAAAACTTTTTTGAGGAAGTCGAAACTCCAAAGCTATTATTTGCAATAAAAAAACATCTGCAATGCAATAATAGACAAAAGAGCGTAGCGGGACCGCTGCAAAAAGCAAACGCAGTCGTATTTGCCAATAAAAAACATTTCTTAACTGTGGAATGCAAAAAACCGCGAAAAAGTACCTCTTTATTATTCGAATGCACGCTTTTAAAGGTTTACAGTTAAGATGGTTTTTTTTTAATTCGAGGGGGTGTGCACCCGCTACCGGCAGGTAGTACGTGCGTTTTTTGATGCGTTTCAAAAAATTGGGTTAACTTTTTATGTGACAGATGAAGCGAACAAGGTAAGCGGTGTACTGTTACGGAAACCACAGCTTTTTTACTGAACCTACTACCCTATTAACTTAGTTTTTACCTCCGCCCGTAATCGGTTCACATGTTTTAGCGCACATGTAAATATCTAAAAATAAATTTATGCGCATTGGGCCCATAATGATTGGTTCAGAATACCGGCGAGCGGGGCTAGTCAGGGGCCCCGAAGCAACAGTGGTCTGGCAGGCCAGTCTGTTTGTCCGTATGTGTTGTGAAACCTAATAGCCTTGCGCCGCGGTTGAAGGCCGGCCAAAAAACTGCGCGCGCGGCCTCACGCCCAGATGTGCCCGATTTAAAGAGCGTTGCACGCATAAATACATAACAGATAAGATTAAATGTTCGATAAAAAATATCGACACAGACGGCAGGACGCGCCCGTTCATTTATTACATTAATTTGCCAATGACACGCACCCATTCAGCCTCAAAGGGACGGCCGTTGATATAAGTGCTAATGCGTTCGCGTAAAAAAACTAACAGCTTTGTTTAGTTAGGAAGTTATAAAACAGTTTATTTTATCAATAGCCGCTGGTTTGGTACGTTTATTTATTTTTGAAATTCTAAAAACGGATGCGTTCAAGTCATTTGAATACTAAAAGTGCATTTTTTTAAATCCAGTCGAGAACCGAGATCAGTTCGGTAGTCGTCGTCTCATTCTGACTGTGTTATGGGCTATGGTGTGAATGAGATGCACAGTTTGCAGGAAGCTATTCAAAAAAAGAACAACCCTTCCTCACCCTTTCGGGACATTCTATTGTTTACTTTAAAACGAAACGTCGTATGTTGTTTTCGCGGTTTTTAATATTGGACGCAAGCACTTTTAGTTAAAGTTTATTTTGTGTTGCCAGCGATAGATGCTTTGCATAATTTGGATTGGTGAAGGAATTAATGTAATTCAAAATTGTTCTTTTTTTCTTTGTTGAAATTTCTCGGAACAGGTAGCTGGCCAGTGTTGTGATTGGACATAATCATGATGATAATCTGTAGGTATTTGGACAAGTCAACGTGTTTGTCTATGCCAATAATTATTATGTTTCTTTTAGGTATAATTTATGTAAATATTTGTAAGAACAACGACCTTTGTGATCTCCGGGTATCGTCTCGCTACCAGTAACACAAGTTCGAACATCCAACAATTTGGTTGAAAAATATTAATAATCGATAACTTATGATGAATATTCACATTGGTATTCGCGACTGAGAACAATTTGAATTACCTGTTTCAGTTGAACTCCGTCAAATGTTTCTACATCGGAGTCATCATAACCATTGTACGAGTATGTGACATTAAAAATGCTGAATATGTATAAAAACGCCACTAGCTTCCAACCCGATCACGTTTGCGTATTGTTGCTGGTGGATGCGCGGGCGCATCCGGCGCATGCGTCGTCGATCGCGTATAAATAAGATTTTTTACGCACCTTTCACTTCCGACCTGCGCGCGCAGGTATCACACATTTCACCCATAAGGGCCTGATAAACAATATTATTTAGCAGCTGTTTCATAAAATTGTACACAGATTACATTTCCTGGTGCATCCTTTCTTCTTGAATATTCATGGGAAAGTTGCTCCCACACTGGGTCATCTTTTTTGTCGAGGATCATATTTTTTGCAAAGAATTGCTCATTGAGTTTGCCCACAGTAATTTCAATTTTGTCGCACAATGGAAGCTGTGTCATGTTTTGAGGAGTAATTGATCAGTAAAATGGATGAGTCACTGTCAGTCATTTGCCTTACAGATATTCTCGAGCTCGCGAGTACTCCAGTCCTCTGACAGATCTGTATTATCTGTGGGCATCTCCGACACGGCTGTGTCCGAACGCCGGAATTCGGCCCATTTCCTTATTACATTTGCGACGATTTCTTCAAATTCTGGGATGAAGAATATAAATCTAGTTATAAACGTCAAATAATTTGGGTCGCGACCGTATTCCGATATTAATCTTGTAAAATACAAAATGGCGAACGAAGATATATGTTGTATGACAGTCATTAATTGATTGTGTTGTCCCGACGATAAATTCAGTACTTGATACGATTATTTTTCTAAGTCGATAGTCGAGTCTTTTCTAATACTAGACTAATAAATTATGGACAGAAGTAATTAATCATTTGGCTGTGCTTGATTAAAAAAAAATGAAAACAGAGTTTTGTCTTTGATTGCCATAGAGTTCCGATATCTTTTTTTTAACGTATCTTGTGCAAAGGCAGCCATTTTTTCCTGTAGTTGCGTTGAGCATAATATATATTTATATGCATATATTTTATTGTTATAATTTAGCGCGTGTAATAAGAGTCAGGTAACGCGATGCAGCGCCATAGTCGGAAGCCCGGGCATCGAACCCGCACTACGGCGAAGCGGCCTGATGAGCGAGCGATTCGTGTGTTTTGATGACAATATTATTATGTGTAATGTAATGCTATGTTGTTGTAATATCACGATTCACGGTGCTTCCCATATAAGGCCAAAGTAAGCAGAGATAGCCATGAGAGAGGGGACTTTATGTCAAATCATTTTTTTTTTAATTCAGAGTAGCTTCTCAGTCAAGTATTCCATCTGCAGTATACTATGCATTACTAGATTTCAGAATTCTAAAGGAAATAAAACTGCTCGGAAAAGAATTGTGTAACATGTTACATTTCCCGTCGGTTGCGGTAACAATTTAAATAGTTAATTGATTGATTTGAACAATCAACTGATAATAATGTAATTTTCCGGAAGACCAAATATGGTCATTATAACTTTTTGAATGGCGATAATATTTCACTGATTTACTATAAGGATATGTGTGAAAATCGTTCATTAATAACGTGATTCCTGACTTAAGCCATACCGGGTTAAAGGGGCCAACTCTAAATTTAGCGCGGCGCATATTAATGTGCTGTATTATAAAACAACAGTTCGTATATATGCACAATATGCACATATGTGTTTTCCGTGATGTGTCAATGACCTCTATTGATGTTAGTGCAGTGTGCACGATTGTACAAGTTATTGTCAAGACGAATAACGCTGATGCATGATCATTTGATCAACTAAATTACCTAACTACTTACTATGTTTATAAAAAAAAAATGCTGACGATCACAGTTCATCGCTTAGAATTATGTCATTTAAACAAATCTAGTTTTCTTTCATTCATAACATGTTTTCAATGACATTTTCTTACAAGTTTCAGGTGAATATTTAATAGAATTTGGTTGAAACATCGCGTAGTAGCAATAGTAAACAACGCGGTACAATAAGCTATTGTTTAGAAGAATGTGCCGGATTCATGTGTGGATTCTATGTATGTATGTATTCTCACGACACTTGTTACAATGGGGTGGGCAGCACTAGCTACTGGAGTGTCATGCTAGAAGGTAATTGTTTAAAGTCCAAACTTATAACCCTTCAACATATGATGTCCGACGGGAAGAGGAAAATAACAACTAAGCTTAGTAATGTTCCTAAACAATTAAGTAGGTAACTTTTGTAGCTAGTGCAAGCTGTTGATATAACATCCCTAATTAGAAATCAAATATTTTTAGATTAAGTATTCTGGTAACTAGTTCTTAGAAATCAAAGTTGTTACAAACTTTGTGTGAACTGCTTCCCTTTCTAACGAAACAAGAAGTTACATACAAGCAAAGAGAATTTCATAATCATGATTCATAAAATATTCCTGTAACAAATAGGCCTATAATATATTTTTTTGTAATAGATAGATTCGGTGTTGACCGTAATGTTAGAACAAAAGGAATATATTTTTAAATAACAATAAAATCTATAGAATCGAGGAGGGAACAGTAGTGTTGTATCTAATAAGTAAAAGTTCCTTTCAACAAGCGGATCTCAGGAAATTAAGAGAAATTGTTAGACTAAGGCGATTGTTCACAACCATAGAGTAAAGGTCATCCAGTGGTTGTTTTAAGTCCTGTGCGGGGAAATGTCAGAGAAATCATTTACATACCCTTTAAAACCTTTGCCTCATTAAGAAAGTTTTACAAATGAATGAGAACTTTGGGTTTACCTATTGTATGAAAGAAAGTCTCATCTTTACCTAGCAGGCTGACAACAGTTCAAGATGCTTGTTAATTAATCCCACTGATTGTAATTAATAAGCCTTACAGACACCGATGTTGTAGCCGAGTGCCCAAACCTACGAATTACAATCGAGTCCTAAAGTTACACGTGCCGACGTAACATTTAGGCCGCCAGACATTTTGTTATGTAACAGACCAACAAAAACACGTCTGGCGAAATTCTTGTGAATAAAACGTGGCTGGTGGGCTCAGAGGGCTCGGGCCCTCCCAGGCACTCCCGGGGAGGTAACAAATGAGAACTAGGGAGATGAGGACTGTGGAAGATATTGGAGTTGATATGACGGTAGACAATGAGGAGTACTAAATGTATCGGAGATTTGGTCAGACTTTGATGTGATAATTTGCATTATTATTTCGTGTGATATTAAGTCACTTAGAAGATTCCATGCTTTAGAATCTCTGATTACCCCTCTACAGAGCCAGTGTTATGGCTTTTATGACAACTAAACGGCTCTTTTGATATGCAGAAAATTATACAAATTGAGGAGCTGGTATTACATATTTTAAGGATAATTCACAATTACAAGTACACGGTATGAATTCATCCACAAATGTTAAGTTATCGTAACATGTTCTGTGTACTAATTGCGTTATGACACAGGTACACGGAAATCCCCAAATCGAATAAATCTAAATGTTAACAACGTATCCTTATTTAATTTATGAGGAAAATATGAATGTCTTAAAGCTTGTGTTTGTCTTAAAGCTGGGAGAGGAGCGCAAGAGAGAAATACTTTCATTACGTTATTTTTCAAACGGAACAGAATTATTGTGAATAGATTACTTATTGTCTTTGAAGACGTCATACAGCTAAATACACATGGTAAACGTGAGACTTATTATAAAATATGAATACTGTAGTATTCATGGAAACAAAGAAAATGTGCAACAATAAATAACGAGTATTGTGTTATTGTAAATAGATGCGACGCAAATGTTAGCACCGCCCGCCCGCCCTTCGCCCTACGCGCTGCATGTTGCGCTAGGTCAGGGCGGCGCACCAACTATGTACATACATACAACTCTATTTACACTATGCGTATCATTCCAATCTAAAGTGTATGCAAAATGGAAATTGCTCGTAGCAAGCCGCGTAGCAACCCCTAGCGTTGCTACGCCGTAGCTCGTAGCACTTTCTTTCATGTATGACGTAGCGGTTTGCGGAAAATCTTTTTTGTTCACGTTTATTTCTCGCTTTTATGTTAATGTACGTTATGTCATTTAAATATAACAATAACAACTGTTGAAGCAAAAATATCAACTTGTTTAATTTATTCAGATGTCTTTAAATTAATATTTGATTTGTGATTGAAAAGATATTTCTTTCTTTTATTTATTTTGCTTGTTATATTTTATCGTACCGTCCTGATAAATCTTTTACTTTGACATAAATGGCATGGACACTACGAATAACAAATATTTCCGAAGGTATCAGTGGAGATGGAGCTGGAGACTTACTGTATCTCTTCATGAGCGACTTCTTGTAGGCCTTGCCCGAGATCGCGTCGTCGCCGGGGCTGAGCCGGCCGGCGGAGTCGTCGGACTCGGTGCCGGAGTCGCGGCCCGACGCCAGGAAGTCCTGCGACTGCCTCAGGATCATCTGCTTCCGCACGTAGTCCACGGGGTCCGCAAACGAGTGGCGCGCGAACTCGCACACAGAAATCTCTTTGCGAACAGTCAAGTCTAATGGGGCATCGTCTTCCTCTGGCTCTGGTTTCGGAGAAGCAGGTTCCTCAGGGTAAGCCTTCCTGGCGGCCAGCGTGCGGGGCTCGCTCTCCGCGCTCAGCGCCCTGCGGTCGGCGGCCGGCGCCCGGCGCGTCTCCGGACCGGCACTCGCCGGACGAACTTCCACAGCCATCATATTTAATTATTAACACCAAACACCATAATCACAAGCCCACAGTTTGCAGTTATGTCATAGAGCGTAATGTGTCGTGTTGCAACCGCGCGCCGCGTCCGCCGGCGTTCGCGTCGTATTACGGACTGATGTCCCAGTTTCGACGATGAGTTCCACTGACTTCGTGAGCTCGCTTCGGGCGCGCTCGGCGGCGCTCGGACACTTTCGTTTTCGTACCGCCGCGCTGGTGTGCGTGCGCCAACACTGCCGCGGCGCGCTGCTGTGCGTGTGTGTGTGCGCTCTGCGTGTGTGTGTATTCGCGAAGCTTTTTCCACTTTCGTCGCGGAGCTTTCCTTCATTTCCCGAGTTACCCAACAGGTTTTCACTGTTAAGTCGACTTGATTAATTAGCGTCGCTGGTTCAACGCCGGTCTCGTTTGCGAGTGATTGTGTTCAGGTAATGAATTTACGAGGAAAATTATATTACTAATTAATTTTTGTTTGACCCAATACAGGTTCTGATTTTTTTGTCGAGTTCTTAATTACTTCTTATCGTTCCAGAAGTTTTTCTTATCTTTTAATTAAAATCGGAACTGTGTATACGGATCAAATTGATGAAAATTAGTGATAGAGTGAACAGTCAACACTAACATAATATTATTTCACGAATCATGAGTTGAATAACAATTTATAATATTTATCAGGAACCGGAACGCTTGGACAATCAGCGATGTTTTGCGTAACACACCGCGTAAACAAATTGTGTGTTTTTTTATCTAACGCTCGGGGCATTGACCGACTTTACAAATAAAGTTGCGCGCGCGGCGACCACGTGACACACTGACATCGCCAGCATAACCTGAGCCGACGCGCCGCGCCACTCCTGCGCAACATTGGATCGTTCCGGGGGTATTAGAGTAGTTCTCAGGTGTCAAGCTACACTTGTGGTTAACAGATAGGGTAGTGCCTACTATGAATTTAGAGCCAATGTCACACGTTCGTCCTAAACAGATAAATGTTGGCTATTACGGACGTGGAAGCGTGACGCATGATTTTGGCATAAATATAGAGGTGCGCCCGAATGACAATGTTGTACGGAACGCGGCTACTTCAGTTGGCATTACATTGTATTTAGTGCTAACGTTGAAAATAACACTGGAACAATGATGTCAAGAGATTATAATTATTGCACACTTCAGACGATGAAATTGAGAGTTTTCAGTGGTTCAGTACCATTTTTGGGAGTTTTTATCGAGCTAATCAAACAGTGTGATTTCAGCGTTCTCGGTCACATAATTAAGTTTCACGGAGGTACTTATTATACTAAGTATATACGACACGAATCGCTTCCGCATCGCAACATTATGTCCGAAATAACTTCAGCAAGATTGTTGTGATAAACAGAATTACATGATTACATCGTGTTTCAGTGTACCTTCAGGTTTTTAATAACTTACATGAGAAATGATTACAAAGTTTGTTTTTTGTTCAATCAATGATCAATACAAATTAAACTAAGGCTTTTTGTATTTGGAATAAAACAAATGGCACTATAAAATAGCAATCTAAACCAAAAAGCTTGAGTTCAACTTCAATTTGTCACAAAAGATAGAAGACATTTCAACAATATACTTTATCCGTTATGAAAATACACATATTGATGTACATAATGCGAATTTAAACAACAAAAAACTTGTAATAGCGATAACCATTCGTTTTTATTATTTATCAAACACACGCGAACTAGCTAAATCACATTAGGTATTTAAGAAGATATAGAATTGGCATAGTCACTGATAACGATAATAATATTATAAACAAAGATTCATTCTCGACGAATATTATGATAAACACACTGATAACGTGGATGCAACGTGACTTTGTTTAGGAAAAAAAAAAAGAATTCTTTATGGTCTTGACAACTTCCTTGTTTATTCCAGGGTGGGTATTTAGATGGTTGTTAAGGGTAATACATAATGCGTTTATTATTACTGTTCTTAATTAAATATAACTGTTTTTTTTTAATATCAAACCAAACCAGATCATACCTATGCTTGCTAAGAGAAAGCTAATTTGTAACTTTTTCTGAAAAAGCTTTTATGAAATAACTAATATGAATTTATGAAAAATAGATCTCTTAATATTTTAGTACGTATTTTTTTTATTTATGTTTAAGCTGTATACTTCTTTAAGTGTCAAATTTAGCATATACAAGTTATTTTATTTATGTAAAATCTTACTAGTGAATAAGTCGTGGAAGTACCTTATATATAGATATACTTAATATAAATGAAGAAACATTCAACACAGGATAACTTGTAGTTATCCTTTGTGCATGTTCCTGAAAATTCCGACTAGTTCCAGGTTGAAATTCTGAAGGTGTTACGTACGCAGTAAAAATCCAGAACATTACCAAACAGGAAGCGTCCAAAGCCTAACACCGTCATAGGTGCATGTCCTGGATAACTACAAGTACTGTGTAACAACCGACCCGCTGTTTCAACCGGCCCACCGCCACACAATTACAGAACATGACGCTCGCGCGACCTACTTACTGCCAGCACTTCATTGATAACCTAAGAAAATATTGAATGAGATTTGAATACTTTGAACAATGCCTGAGACCTCATTTTAAGGTGCGACAAGAATAGAAATTTTCTTTATTCTTCTTTTGTGTACTGAATCACTTGTATTACATGTACTTCTATTTTTATTTGAGTCTAATTTTAAACTTCTTAAAATATATGACATTTATTAGGTATATTTATCTATATCCGAAGTATTGTTTAGTACCACTGAGCGTCATTATGCCACTATTTATCTCGGGACAGGTGTGTGACAGGCTAGCGAAGAGAAGCTTGGAGAAAAACTACAAAATACTTGTCTACGATTGTGAAAAAAAATATCGAAACCAACAAGGTAGGTACTACTTCATAGTACTGAAATCAATTTTCAATGATCATCATTCGTTTAATCATTTCTTTTCTTTAAATCTTAGCTTATCGTGGAAGCTGTCTAGGGTTGTATCAAAGTACTTGAAACTGTGGTTTTGTGTACGACAAAGGTTTTCAAGGATTATTATCTGAAACATGTTGATTGGCACACAGTCTTCAATAGAATTCTGAGACATTTGTCCACAAAAAATACACGTGTATTCTGAAAAAACATAAAAAATTAGCATGAAATTTTATTTTTCCTTTATTGTAACAATGGTTTTTAGCAGTGTCTAAATTAATAAAAAAGATTTAAACAAATACATATTTCAAATGGGATTTCAATAAACGTGATTTTCAGGAAAACGTTATTGTAAATAAATTTTACCTATTATTTCAGAGCCCTTTTTTGGAGACATAGACAGAATTCCACGAATTTCCATATGAGAAAAAATGTGGCTGTCAAATTCAAATTACAGATATTATTTTGCGGTAATGAGCTCCCCCGTATCCTGATATAAAATAACGTATGTACTTGTAAGTTGAATCTAAGATGGCGGTCGTTATCAGTGGCAGGTCGGGGGTCTATCAGATCGCAGAGCCGGCCATCGACCCGGCTTATGTAACTAACTACTCATCAGCATTTGTTTTTGATATTTGATAACACGTACATCTTTCCTGTTAATATTACACCAGCAAAAATATTGATTTCAACTATTTTTTTATAGGAAAATCATGATGATTGTGGTGTTAAATATAACTAGCATGATGTTACCTGTTTGTTTAAACTATGTGCTGTACCTGCATATTTATACTACATACCTAACTGGAAACAAAACTGAAATATATTATATAATGTATAATATCTACATGTGTATTATCTATGTCTGGTAGTGATCGATACACGTGTGAGGAAAAGACGAAAACGGCCTCAGTAAATATACATAAGTAGTAGGTACTAGGGTTAATAAAATTATCTCGTTTTGTGTTGAGCGACCTAATGGTTAAAGTCGCCATGATTATACTTCAGAGTAAGGCTAAAAGATGGTGCAGGCGACAGAGTACTTCGTTGATTGTATGCCTAACGTTTGGGATGTTATCAACAAAAATACTTTGCAGAACTTCTTACTTTATACTATGCTTCTGATTTGTGTGCCTGATCTGAGCTACTATATATAGGAATACTAACATAGGTATAAGGAATATTGTTACTAACACAAATGAGTCATATTGTTACTTCTTGAATAAAGATATTATTATTATTAGAAAGCAAGTGGGCAAGTTTTATTCTTTTTGTGTGGAAATTAAAACCATTGCAAAATTTCAATATTCTCTACTTACTAACATTGCAATTTTTTCACCAACTTCAAAAAAAGGAGGATGTTCTCAATTCGTCTGAATGTTTTTTTACGATTTGCCTTAGCTATCCTTCAAATAAACCAGCCCATATTCCCCCTCTATATATTCGAACAAAGTAATATCAATCTAGGAGAACGTCCTTGTGATCCTACAATCCGTCTCGGATGATAACGCTAAAAGATTGGCTCCACTCCACCGGCTGTTTGTCGCTGGTCCAAATGTCGCCAACCTTAGGACATGTCGCTAATATTTCAAACCTATGTACTCGCTTAAGCCGGGAAAGCTATTTACTTAGAGACATTATATTTGGGTACCAGTCGTTTCTATTTTCGGCTCAAAGAAAATTCGATTACGTCTTTGTTGAATATGGGTTAAAATGTAACGTATAAACATGTTTTTATTCGAAGATAATTTGGGAAAAATCGGAAAATCTGCTTCTGTAGCATACCCTCAGGCAAGGTAAGGAGCGACATACCGACCCAACAAGACATCTCCTCGCCTCCCTCCTACAATACATCCCCGAGTGATGTACCCGCTGAAACTAGGTCATATGTAGGGCGCTGAAACAGACTCCGTACGTGAGCCACATCTACAATTGTAATGTCTGTCCGTATCGCCGACCTCTAAATTCCAGAGATCAGACGAACCCCTTAGCGAAGCTAGCTGTCTGCGCAACGACAAGAGGTAAATTGGGATAGTAGTACCCAACTACCCGCTACCCGCTACCAACCCACCCGGGTATGACCTTCAGGCCCTAGACCGGGTAGTTATACATTTTTGATGTTTAATGCTTATTGTTTTAGGAACAAACTAGAGACTAGATTTTGGCTGATAGTTTCAAGATACCTATTAAGAAACTTAAATTCTCAAAGGCTTCCAATTCGGTCCTGAGACCCTAGACAATGTGTCATTCAATTAGCGAATGCGACTGTCGAAATGCCAAAATGTAGGAATTTGATCACGTGACATTTCGATAGCATCTGTCAATCCCATACATTTTTGACGTATTGACAATCGCCTTCGCCACGCTACCGTTGACAGAATGTCACTTGTCTAGAGCCCCTGGTCATTGTTTTCAGTAACTAGTCTAAGGATATTGAATTAACTAAACAAAGACGATCCTTACGAGCTAGCTAATACACCGAAAAATGTACAACGAGAATCAAGAATCTAACAGGAAAACATTAAGAAAAACCCTCGAGTTGCATAGAACACTTAATTCATAAGACTATTATAACATTAACATACTTAATTTAACGATATTGGCTCACTTTACGTCACTATTATCTATTATGAGCTTGTTATATTAGGCCAGTGCTATAAGCTACATATCGCGAACCAATTCCTCTGTTTATCCCGCCTGGCCTATAAACCCGACCATCGGAGTCACGGCCATTAAAATAACCAACGGAACTTGCAATAACGAAGAAAAATTAAAAAAACAAAGATCGATCCAGAGCTTAGATCATCAATCTCTCCGCGCTTCCTGCGGCGCCAATTATGTGCGCGTGCGACGGTGACCGCACCATAGGGTCCTCCCCTAAGGGGGAGAGAGAAGACGATATCAAGGAACGAGATGCCCGGCCAGGGGACGGAGGTGTTGCAGATCTTGGTGCGTTCCGAAACGTTCTACGTGCTAATATTTCTTGGAGATATTTTTGCTTTGGAAGTTTAAAAAGGCTCTTGAAAAGGTTAACTGTATTTTGTTGATCTAGTAAGATTCAAATATTAATTGGTAATTGGTTTTCTAAGAAGAAAGCTATATTTTTCTGGCCTTACTAGATTCTAGTACAAATAAGAAACTTACACTACAATCTAAATAGAACGCAAGTTCAGCATGCTAGCTAACTTTGAATATGAAAGTGTTACCCCATCTTATTCCTACATTACCTATAAGATAAGACAATAAAATGAAAATATGATATGATGTTGAAATGGTGTCAGAAAGATAAATAAACATTACTACATAGATTTAACAGAGGTTACATAGTATAATGATTCCAATGCGCTTTGTTATCAGAAGGAATTTTACAAGTTACTTTAATAATACAAAAATATTGTTGTTTTAAAACAACATACTGAAGTGATAAAACATGGATATTTCACTTGTTTTTCCATTATCAGAGTTATGTAAACATTTGGAAGAATAAAGCGGCATGTGTTCTATGAGCAAATATTACATGACTAAGTATTTTCGCAGTCTGCTAAGAGGCAAATACTGTGAAAAAAATTATCAATTAAAAATATATCACAATAATACATTTCCGAACGGTTATCGTTGTACAAGTGCAGTCGTTGTACGAATTCAAGGCTACGCGCCGCCTGCGCCCGCGCACACTCACACACTCGAAGTATGCACCGCGCACACACACGCACGCACGTCATGGATGCGCTTGCGCTGCCACTAACGGCAGCACAATCAAGGGTTATGAATAGTAAAGTAGCCCCCTACCTTGTCTGATATCAGCGCTGATCCGCAAGTGTGAACGAGATAGCATCACTTCCCTCCGTTCCGCAATACTAATCTTTTTGCATCCAGATATTTGTACATTAGTTCCTTGGGGTAGCTACTTGTAACGTGTTAGTTGGGATAAAAAGAACCTTTTTCCTTGTTTTTGGAAAAGTATAAAATGTCGAATAATTATTCCTGGAATCTAAGTTGAAATGATGAAGCTGTGGAAATTTGACTGAAGTCTTATTAATTAGTCACTAATTGAGACTTGCATTCACAATCTACTTAGAAAATCTTGTACAATCTAATCTGACAACATCCCCAATTTGAACCTGCAAGTGTGGGCAAAATTCGCCCACACCTGCAGGTTCTGCTTAAAACGGCCAAAACTCAAAAAAGATTTCAGAACTCAACATTATAATGTTTTAAACAAAACGTAGTATGTCATTTCCACCTGACCAAATAGATATCACATTGTAACCACGCAACACTTTCCTGTTTGCAGTGATACGAAGCTAAAAGAGGAAGCCCATATTTTTAGAATATGTAGGTACTAATATCCGCCAGTTATTACATTTATTTACCCATAGGTACAAAGTTGTCAGGTTTATGGAATAGTTATTGCTACAAAGGTAATCTTTTTAAACCCAACATTTCCTCGTTAAAATTGATAACTCATATTAAACACCTATTCATGCAACTTTCCTAACAAGTAAACGAGGACGTGTCCAGGACAACCGGCCACATGGTTACCATACTTATAATTGGCATCGATTAGCACAGGAAGACTGGTCTATGGTATGTTTTTTATTTTTTCTACGCAAGTACGAGTATTTTTAGCCTGTGTCCGGCTAACCGCGGGAGTGTTGTCCTAGGCTGTACCTGCGTTTGTATTCAAATGCACACGACTGCGGATGACCAGATATCAATCTATTGAATGTTCTACAAGGAAACATGGAAGCGTGTGGCAGGTAAATACATATTTTGTATTTCATTTTAGTCATAGTTAAATTGGGAAGAGGGAAGTGTATATAGTACCTACAATAGGTTATAAAATAAATTTATAAATAATTTACCTTTTCCAGAATTTACAGACAGTTCAAAATATTGGAAAAGTTATTTTTTTTCACCACCGAACATTTATTGACCGCCTATCTTGTACTAAGATCGTATCATGTCGTGTACTGTACAACCCCTGTGTAATAAAATCATCATTATTATCATTAAGTAGTCGTCGTTTGAATATTGTCTGTTTCATAAAACCTAATTGCTGTAATGACTAAATAACGGCCTGTTCTATATGATTGTAGGTGCTACCTAATCAGTAATCACCCTATCCAGTAGTGATCGTGGACACGACAAAGATATAGTAAAACAAATAATTTGATATGTTGTGCAAGCACTTGTGGTGTTTGTGTCAGTTCGCCTTGACGGCAAACACTTGGCGCAATCAGTCGATAGCTGTACCCTTG
This sequence comes from Melanchra persicariae, assembly GCA_947386135.1. Classification (NCBI taxonomy): domain Eukaryota; kingdom Metazoa; phylum Arthropoda; class Insecta; order Lepidoptera; family Noctuidae; genus Melanchra; species Melanchra persicariae. The sequence continues at coordinate 943,859 of OX376646.1, forward strand.
TGCTGCTCAGCCAAGATACAGAGACAATGCACTTAGATGCCGCTCCTGCTGATAAGAGTTACCTGGCGGACAGGTGACATGGAAAAGTTTTAGAAGGAAAATTGAACACGATGTAAAAGTACCAGGAAAGCAAAGTACAAGAGGAGCTCTAATCAGCGGTGAGATCATCCAGGAAAAAATCGGTTAGGATTTAAATTATATCTACGCTAAACTTGGCACGTGGATCGACAGGAAGCAAAGTATCTTATCAACCAGGAAAATAACCAAAACATAAAATACAGACCGATTCGGAGCACCGAACCAGGACATGTACGAGTACAATATTAATGCGGCCATTATTTCCGCGAAATAGTGCTGAGTCTGCCCCCATTTTGTGGTACACTTACGATATTGTACCTACGATGAGAGCCTCGAAAGTGTACCTGTTCCTAAATGATGACTATCGAGAAATATCGTGTCATTTTCGACACAAATTGCTTGGAGCAAACCGTCCGCGTTGTATGAGTGATGCCCCAAGATTTGTGTAAGTAATATCGCGCACAAGGTTACCATATATGTTAGAGGAGATCTTAGAGTATTTGGTTATTTGTACTCAACATTATCTCGGCGAATCAATAATTTTCTTAGGTAAAACAATATGTTATGTATGGTTGAGACCAATCAAATACGATTACAATTTGGGGGGTACAGTGATCACTCGTGTCACCAGCGTTAAAGACTTAGGAGTGACTTTCGACCGCAGTCTGACATTTAGAGACCACGTGTTTGCCCTTGCAAAGGAATCCTTCAGGCGTCTGGGATTTGTCTTGAGGAACTGTCGTGACTTTCGCAATCCCAGGATTATTAAACTTCTGTACACCACTTTGGTTCGGAGTAAACTCGAGTCCAGCGCCTGTGTCTGGCATCCACATACTGCGTCTCAGACACTGATGCTTGAGAAAGTTCAGAAAACCTTCCTGAGATTCTTGTATCAAAGGCTGTACCATTTCTTTCCATTCATGTACCCAACCAATTATCTTCTAGGGGTATTGGGCTTCAATTCGTTGGAGGTAAGAAGAGGCTTTGATCAGCTCACGATGGCCTGTAAAACCCTAAGCGGTCGTATTGACTGCCCGGAGCTCCACGGACTTTTCTGCCGCCTATTTGTGCCCGACAAATACCTTGGCCACCGTCAAAGCCGCCGTCATAATCTGTTCGCACTACCGCCATCTAGATCTGTTGCTAGAGCTGAATCCCCAGTATGTCGAACCCTAAGGATGCTAAACGCCCTCCTGACTGCCAACCCTGAATGTGATGTGTTTGCTGATGAATGGATGAAAATAATGCGTGCTTGTCTGGTGTTCTGTGAGAGGCAATATGCGAGGGTGTCCACTGTTACATGCTGGTTTATGTTACTTTGTGATGTATTTAATTTATTTAACCATTTACTCAAATAATTGTTAATAATTTTATCCAAGAATTGAATATCTTTGAATTTAATTTTGTACCGTATGTTATTGGAATGCTTATTTAATTTTAATTTTTATAATTCTATGTTAATTAATGTAATTGGACCTGTGCCGTTTTAATTAACTATAAATAAATAAATAAATAAATAAATAAATGTTTTCAGAAACAACGACATCACAAAATTAAGCACGTTCATAAATCCCTCAATAATTTATTTCCTATTTAGCTTATTTAGAAGCAAACATCCCAAATTGTAAGGAAATGTTGTTTGTCGTAATTAGGCCTTGTTTATCGCAAAATAATCCACTTAACCTGAAAATTAGGGAGGCGATAACCCGAATAACCCGAAGAAATGGGCTGGAAAACCGAACTGTGCGTACTCCTGTATGGCCTGGTTCTAGGTGAGCAAAGGGGCAATTCTCGTACTATAAGAGCGTTTACGCAACGCATCCGATCCGAATCCGTGAAAATACGTTCCGCAGTAGTCATAAAACTCAGATTCAGATTGTCAGATCTTTCAGTCAGATTTTCTGGCTTCTGTCAATCCGAAACGACTGCCGAAGATATCCAAATGACAGCCGGGACCAACGGCTTAACGTGCTTTCCGAGGCACGGAGGAGTCTTATCTCGGATTAGTGCGTAAGCAATATCCGAATTTGGTCCGAGTTTTTATACTCTAGATCCGTATTTTCACTGATTCGTATATCGTATTCGGGTGCAGTGCGTAACCGCTCCAAGGAGCGATCGCAATCACATCGCCCGCGCCGTCGCAAACTGTCAAACTCATTGCCTGATATTTTGACAAGTTTTGTAACTTGAATTTGAACGCATTTTAAGTACAAAAATTGCCTTAAAGATCTAGAGTTTTAACTTAAAATACAGTCAGCACAGTTCAGAATGCCAGTAACAGCGTCAGGGATCAGCGCTGAATATGAAAGAGGTTCTTCGCAAACGCCCACACCTTGCCGTCTCCTTTAGAATAAGGATGAAGCTGGAAAAATCCAGGAGAAAGTGTTATTTATAGAAAATGGTTCTGTTACTATCTGGAATGGCGGTAGGTTTTATTGAAACGATTCCTATTGACTGAAGATAGTGAATGAAATCATGTTTTTCATTATGTTTTGATTTTATAAATATTCACTTAAAAAAGATGAGCCTTTCTGGGATACAGAAAGAACGGATTTGAAAAAACTCAAGCACTACTTACGAGTCGGCTCGCGAGCGAAGGGTTCCGATCGTATCTCATTTTTGGAACTTGTTACTTTAACACTATAGACTTCTTATAGGTTACCTGTAATCTATACGTAAAGAGTTACAGCCGTATTCATAAAAACTTTATGGCCGTTACTTAGCTAAAATACTGATATGCAGATTCTTTGTTTAAAATTTTCTATGGAGAATTTGAATTTAGAATCTCTTAAACAGTATTTTAACTAAGTAATGGTTAAAAAGTTTTTATAAATAAGCCTGTTCTTGTTTACATTTGTTTCAACATTTAAGGCTCAGTAGTTTCTGAGATTGGTCATTTTTCATCTAATTTCTTGAATAACTTCAAAACTTCTTATCTTAAATTCATGAAAATAATATAATTAAAACCCTCACAATAAACCCTTTTATTTGAAATGTCACAAAGCACGGTTTCAATAACTTTTTTTTAAATTTTCTAGTTTGTCCCCAAAAGTGACCCCATGCTCAAAATTTATTTGTTTATGTAACGCGTCCGTGTTTGTGACACACTAATTCATATGTGTGTCAAATTTCAACAGATTCGGTCCAATAGATTAGGAGAAAACTGGCTGTGACAGACGGACAGACAGACAGACAGCCAGATAACCGAGTGGGTTCCGGTTTTTATGGATGTTCTAAACCCTAAAAACTGCTGAAATCTTACCAAACTTATAGAAACAAACTTACACAAACTTCTCAAAAGTCCAGTAAGCCCGAGATAAATTTTACTAACAAACATACCAACCAAAGACCATGGAAATCCAGCCAGTAATCGTTCAATGAAAACCGATCACGATCCAATAATCTCATTACGTGGAGAAGTAAAAAAGATTCGCACGCATTGCGCCCGCGCAGCCGCTGCCGGAGGAATTTTCACTCGCGAGAAAAATATAGAGAGTGAAAACGGTAAACAAACGTGATACTGCGCTGTACGGTGAGACGAACAATTGTGGGCGGTTTGTTGGGGACTTTTATTTTTTTCAAGAAGTGGTGTATACAGGTTGGTATTTTTTACCTGTCTACCCAGAAGCAGGGTAACGTTTTCGTTGGTAATCTTTGAGGGGTTGAAGCTCATTTGCTCATTTTATTTTTCTCTAGTGTTGCGAACAATATAGTACCTAGATGTATTTTTCCTATTTCAGAGTTTATTTCATAGTAATTTAATACATTGTTATGTACATGAGTACTTACACCATCTTTTAGAAATACATAATATTGTTTTCGCATCAACCGGACACTTTACGATTAAAATTGAACTGTAATCAGATACATGTAGAGTATAGAACGAATACAACCATATATTTTTATAGTCATTACAGTTTCCAGAAAAGGTTTCCTTTCAGTTATTAAAGATCCGATAAAATATAACTTTAGACCAAAAATTGTAACACAGGTCTTTTACCCTAGCTTAATTCTATGGGTGCAATGGCGGTCAACTTTGATGCTAACCCATCCTCTCTTTCCCTCCACCTAGCTTTCAAACCTATTTGCCACTACGCCAGTAGCCGACCACGAGCAACCAATAAATCTATCATAATATGTCACCTGTACAGCATTCGCCGTGTAACATTGGCGCAGTTTTTGCGAGCGCGCATCGGATCAGCGTCCATCAGTGAAAACGAAAGTGGAAACTGAATGACGACATTGTTCTGCGGTGAAAAACGCGAGCGTGCGAAAAACTGGGGAAAAGCGGACCGAGTCGCGGCAATTAGTATAGTCGGCTAGTCACGATACTGTCGATACGGCCGGTCTTGTTGGATGGGATAATAGTAGCTGTCGGCAGGCTGTGCATGATCGTATAGAGCTAATACTGAGATGGTTGGCAATGTGTGGTTTTATTTTTACAGCCCTAGTAATTATGTTCCAACCCTGGGCAGCAACAACACTTATTATATCAAAATATTCTGTTTATATTTTTATTCGCCTCTTTTTAATAACAAATATATAAAAACCTCTTTTATACAAAAACAATATTTTGTTGATGTCAAAATATTCCAATTGTTACTATTTCGCAGAATTCATTAACTATAAGGAAGTAGGATATGATATAACGAAAAACCTACCGTTTACCTATTTAAAGTTCGGTTATAAAACCTAGTGGCCGACTAGGTTTTATATATTATATATTTACAGTCGATGTTACAAATTGAGTAGGTGTTAACATGAGGATAATGAGGTCCCACCCGTTCCTAAATTAGCTCAGGTTGTTTCTAGGGGCTATTGTAAACATTTCCGTTTTAAACGCTCTTCTCGAAGTTATGAGCGCCTAGTACTTGGAGGATTACAGAAGAACTTTATTTTTTTTCAATAGTTTTTTTTTATTTTTTATTGAGGAATGGGCTTACTCTAGTTACAGTTTCATAACTTTTACCTAAGGAATAAAAATGCTGGTTTGACAGATTTTGTACCTGGGCCAATCCGCCGAATATTTAATTTCCGTTAAAAATTATTTGACTATTGATATAATTATTTGCCCTAACACAATGAGGCCGAAGATAGAGGAAGAACTATAATTTTACCTGATAAACATAATTACAAAATATTTATAAATTTCTAAATGTGTCGCATTGTTACCATATTAATTTTACCATTATTGTATTAAAACATGACACATTATGATTACCTTATCATAATTTGTCATGTTAGAAGCTAGAATGATGATTGAATTCCTATATTTCTAGTTAGACTCAAAATAGGCAAAATAACAAATAACATTTTTTTCTATGCACCTCTATAATAATTCTAATTCTAATAATTTCTAGAACTGTCCCTACCTAACCCTAAAGAGGGACTCATGATGAACTAGAACATTTAAGTATAGTGAAGGTTGTAAGCATTACTGCTGTGACTACAAGAGCTCAGTTTCGAGTTTATATGAACTTCTTTCCCTGTTTACACCGTGCTACTGTACTGTAATTGCACTTATAATGTTACGGTCAGACACCCGATTATTTTTTTGTACTAAATTAACAGGATATTACTGTTTTTATCAGAAAACAATATTTGCTGTATTCAAGTTGTACACGTGCTAGGTGTCAGTTTATTTATACTGGGAAGCCACCACAGAAGCAATTTCAGAACCTAAATTGCCACCATTGTTAACACAAAAGAATCTTATCTAAGAGCTAGACGTTCTAAGAAGAGACAGACATACGATTGATGCTATAAGGGTTCCACCTTTGCATACGGACGTACGGAACCCTAAAAATGCCTGATTAATTATAAGTATATATCCTTGTGAAGTTATCTGGCAGACAAGATTCCCTCCCCTTTTGTTTTATCAAACAAAGTCTTTTGAATTTTCCAAATTATCTGGTAGATTTTGTAGTACCTACTTGCTCAAAAATTGTGAAACGGAGCCTAAAATATACAGTTTAGAGTAAAATCGTCCGCCAGTCGTGTCGTATCCGCCACATGTAAGTTTCCTCCGACAGTTTTGCGGTATTTTTAGGAATTGAGAAGCGTTAGGTAGCTCGGGAACGATGTGCCTAGTTTATAGTTGACGGCTTCACTGTTATGTATCATCGTTACATTTACGAGTAGGAAATATTATATACAGGGTTAACTGTTATAAACATATAGGAATATTTCTGTAGGGAATTATATGCTGACTTGCTGAGGTGATTGGTACTGTGCGTATGAACTATTTATGGGTTCAGGTTAATTCAAAGTGTTTTCTTTTCAGTGAGCGAAAGAAGTATATACAAAAAAGTATGTCATGACATGTGTCAATATCGACACCACATTGACACATAAATCGGCAATCCCTATTCCAAACAGAAACATCATTACTTCCCAGTATCAAAGCGCCGCCCACACGACACAAGGCAGGCCCCAAGTTTATTTTATATTAGAAATAATATCTGGCGAAACGTGCCTCAGACTAAGCTACAAGGTCTCCCGTCAAGGTCCCGGCGTCTAGACTTCGGTAAAACAGGCCTAGGACTATTAGACACCTAATTACTAAGACTTGAGACCCTTTGTAGACCTCTGTTGGTAACCTAGGGCCCTGTGATCGAAACACGAAAGTATAATTGAGGTTCAGCTTCAGTGGCGGCTCCAGGATTGTCATTGGGGGGGACTTGACCCCGGTGAGGGTAGGTTTTAGCAAAGTAGCAACGCTTTAGCTCTATAGTTTAGAGCACAAAAAAAAATAGCTTCAAGCAGATCCTCTTTGGATAACTTTTTGTAAAATCCTTAAAGACTTCGTTAGGATGACAACTACCGAATATATCTCGGTCTTTTGTCAGTCGGGGGCTTGAGTCCCTTAGCCCCCCATCCCTGGATCCGCTAATCTTCAGCTTACTACGATGGGTTTCTGTCCAAGTTAGAATGAACAGAAATGTTTGAGAAGCATTCCCTTATGATTTCAAAGTCTAATACGTCTGGTAAGTTGGTAATGAATGTTGAAACAGGACTCGATGTATACTGATGAGGCAGTAAATAGATACTCATTAAAGTGGAAAGACAATTGTTATGTGAACCTTAGATTGCAGCTTTTTGATTATGTAACGTAATTGGTGAATAATTAAAGTAAAAAGGAGTGTGTTAGGATCGTAGCAGCAGGGGTTCTATACATTCTGACTACTATATTAGGACAAAATATTGAGTTATTGTATTTTTATGGTCATCAAAACATTAGTTTAGTTAGGAGTAATAAGTTTAGAGTTAAAATTAATTTCGGTATTTTTAATGTAAGTCATTCTAAGATAAATAAATAAAAATATTTTTAATGACTACCGTAACAAATTACAGTTAAAAGCTCAATCAAGACATCTCATACTGATTTCAATGTCAAAACAACCACTAAATAAATCAACAAAATGCTGGACCGATCAATCCATCAATAACTAAAGAACGATAGCTGCGCACGCGCAAGCTCCAGTAAAGTAGACAGTCCCCTCGCAGTCGGACGCACTACGAAAGGGAAACGTAATAACAGACTGGAACTGTTTCAAGTTTACTAGTGCAAGTGCATCGGCGCGGGCGCAGCCGCACGAGAGATAGCAGCCGGGGACCGGAGCGGGGATACGTTATGATACGGCGATATTTTTTTGTCTCTGTATTGGAGATTGTTGCGCCACTTCTTCCTAGCCAAAACACTAGGAAGAGGTGACGGGTGAGCGTTTTTGGGGACTGTCTTTATTTATAACTCCAGTTCAAAAAGTGCTGTCTTTCAGCATAATTTTAATAAATGACTTTTGAATTTAGTTAGCAGTGTTATGCAAACTTGCGTTCAGGATATTCATTATTCATTTCATTTTCTGAATTTTCTGTTACAAGGAGTTTTCTTTATGTTAGAGAAACAAAAAAAAACTCTGCAAATACTACTCCAACAAAGGGAAAGAAACTAACTACAAAATTATCCTGCCACACAAAATCTCACCAGATGAAGAGGAAATTAAACTAAAAATAGGCCAGCATGTCTCAAGATAGACGCTGTCTAACTCGCGCCAGTGTGTACCGAGTGCTATAATGTCAAGTTTCCCTCGACTAGCCGCCCGGCGCCCGTGCAACCAGAATGCACTTTCTTCCTACACACACACAGCCGACATTGCACACACAGCCGACATTGCACACACAGACTCAGTTGCACACTGTGCAGTTTGCATTTGCACACAAACATAAGCTAAGCCTTGATCTGTGTGAGTGAGGTGTGGTAAACGAAAGTTTGAATGGGAGTCATACTATATGTTTTATTACAGTCTCTATACTTTACTAAAATATTTATCGTTTGGACTGAAGCGGGGAAATTGCTAGGAAAAGTGTAGAAACTTTGTGGATTTAAAAGTATGCATGTTTTGGTGGCGTTGTCTCTTTCTGTGGGACGTGGTCGCGTGGGTACTTGTGGGTATATTATAATGTACTCTGTGGGGTAGACGTTGTACGTGGTTGTGGAGGATTGGAGACGGGTGAGGATCTACACCGCAATGCGGACCGGATGACTTCTGCTGAGGGTCACAGGTTTGATTCATCGCGGAAATATGAAAAGCTATGTTGAATTTGGAAAGTTGAGATTGATTTCTACTTTTTGTTGGATTGCATAGCTTATGATTTTAGAGATGTAATAAGAGAGTATAATACTGAGTAATAATGAGGAACAGCAAAATTATTAGTAAAAGTTAACTACTTTTCATTTCAATTTGCACTTGATAACTACTAAAGTTCCCAACTCGTTTTCGGTTTCACACATCATGGCTGCGCGTCCAGTTTTTTCTTATATACGTTAGTTTGCCCGTGACCAGGTGCCTCCATTTCAATGATTGCTGGCGTAAATGTCAGAAATAATTAATTTTCCCATTGGCGCGGCCACACGGGCAATTATGTGGCCATAAAAACTGTATGTATGGAGTTATAACGGGATCGTCCGTAGATTGAAGGGTCCTGATATAAATGAGAAACGGCTATTTGAGCTTCAGCTAACTTATACTTATTTTAATTTAGGAATTGAAACTTCAAAGACAAATAGGTGATCATTTTAAGAAGTTAACCCCGTGAATAACAAAAAAAAAAAATTTGTGATTTTCCACAACGTCAAAGAACTTATTATAAGTATGGAGTGAGTAAAGAAAGCTAGGTAAATATAAAATACAAGACATTAAAAGCTATTTCGCTTTGGCTACCGTTTCCCTTGTTGGACATGCGGAAATTGAAAGTTTCATTATGCGATTGTGTGTCACTTTGACTCGTGTAGCAAGAGTACAATACATGTCAATTTCATACTCCGTCCTACAGGTATTCAATAAGTCTAGGTAATACACCCTTTTGTAAGTTTCGCTAATGAAAACGTCTAAGTAATAGGACAAAGGCGCCTTTTTTTGTAATGAAGCTAAGTGCAGGCCTAAAAATATATGTTCAGAAATGTAGCATAGTCGTCTAGATTTAGTAAAATAGATAGTAAAGACAGAAACAGCGAGTGATGGTCGCTATACACACGGATACATTTGAAAGTGTCCGCTCGTGTCCCATTTAGCCGGTGCATCGCGTCCTTGCAACTGCATTCCCACGCTTCGCCGACGTTCTATTACGCGCGCTGGTATTCTCGACACCTTACCGACATCGTTAGAGCATTTCATTTCTATACATTTTTGAATTTAGATTGTTAGTTTAATTTTGTTGTTTTACTGTTATTTTGTTTTAATGGTTTTTAGTAATCTAAAATTACGAAATAATTATAAATAATTTTTAAAATAAAAATCGAACATGAACATTTGGGCGTAATTGATGAAATAAAAAAATCAAATGAATGACGTTTTGACGTTTTAATTTAGTCTAAAATGAACAATTCGAATTCGATGACAATAATATAAAGGCAACAGTAACAGTGATGCTAACGTATTATAATGTTTTCATCGAAATCGAATTGTTCAATTTTAAAAAGTCAAAGCGTCATTCGATTTTTAAGTTCAAGTTAACGCGTACGGGTAGTAAATAAACCTTTACAGTTTTGAGCTACCAATGACAAAAGTGGTTCTGCTTTTGTTTCGTATTAAGTCTTACCTGTTCTAATTTTAAATATTTTTTTACTTTAAATGTTATTTTCCTTTCAGTGAGGATGCGAGAATGTCTGCCCGCTCGAATATCATGTCTATTTTAAGCTGCAATAGTGTGTAATCCTCGTTTATTAGAGGTGACGATGATTTCACTTCCAGCGCACATGCTAGCCACTGGAACTTACCTGAAAAAAGAGAGACACACATAAGTATGCAAATATTGGGAATAAAGCCGGGAACATGGCGGAAAACTCTGTACATCGATAGTATAAGGAGTGCCGTGTTTCGTTTATAAGGAAACTTTTACTTTTTAATAATTGTCCTTGTCGTTTTCGACGAAACGTCAAGAAAATTCGGTATTATTTCTATTTTCCTAACGTTTTGACATTTATGAAAATCTCTATAATGTTGTACACGTGTTTCACCTCATTCGTCAAAATCTATGTTTTCGCATTTATTTTCTTTCCTAGCTTAGTCTCAGTTATATTTACAAAACTCGTCATATTTTCAAGTTTTTTCATATGTCTTTGAGATTGAAGTTGGTAAGGAAAAAGGTCTTGTAGGAAAGTTACGGATTTGGAACGGAAAATTTCACCGTGTCTTAGGGCCAACTACCAATGAAACTAAACGCGATCAGAGAATAAACCACGTTTATGAGCCGTCAGAGTCAGTGTCATTATTTTTCTATGGAATATTTACACTGACAGCTCTTGAACGCAGTTTAGTACGACTACTGATCGCGTTCAGTTTTATTGGTGAAATACGTTCTTAAAAGTTATTACTTAGCAATGTACGATTCAACACCTTTCAGTGTACATACTTATTTAATAATAACTTTAATCTTGAACAGAATCATATAATTCTACCTCCCTTACAGACTGACCAGCTCGTTATTTGGCCACCAATTAATAAAGTCACGCCAGCCGATTGTCTAACGGTACCAAGAAAAAATCCCCTCGTACCATGTACTTATAAGTTGCACTGCTTAAAAAATCCCTCGCATTTCCTAAGAACAACCAATTTATAGAAGCAGTATCGCGTGACCGACAGTGAAAACTGCATTTCTTCGTAGAGAGAGACAGCAAGACTCATCACCCCGTCGCAGAAAAGAGACGCGAGATATGCACCAGCGCAATTTACTATCTAAAAGCGAATGTTTTTCTCAGTGTAAACAATACTAGCGAGATCTATCCAGTCTACGTTGACCTAAAAAAGAGGAGGGTGGGGAGAAATGGCGGACCAATTTATGATGGACAGGAAATGTAGAATTTAATTAGTATGTTACCGTTGTAAGATATTTTAGCTCTAATTGATTTAATCGTTTAAACTTTGAAAAAAGTTGGAATAAGTCTGAATACAAACTTTTACATTTTGTGCTTTCAGTTTTACCATATTTAGAGTTAGTGGAACTAAATTAGGAAAACATTAAATGCAAACCGCAATATCAACATGACTTCGTGGGAAATATCAGTATTCATAGGCTGCCATGCTCCTAATCCTTTCCGGAGTATATATTGAAATTATTTCGAGAAACTTACAACGATCAGGATGTTCCAGGAAGAATCATATCAAAAGTAAAACCGCAGAAGCCGGAAATTGTTTCTTAGAATCAATGACATCGATGAAAAGCAAATTCATACGAGGAAACAATAAGTCTTTGATACATCCACCGAATAATATCGTCTAGTTAGGAAAATACGTTTCTGCGTATCAACACAATTAAATCTAATATTTTTTAGACGCATAATCTTACGACAAGAATAAAAAAAAAACACTTCCTCATTTCTTCCACCCTAATCTAAGATCATGTGTTGCGCACACGCTGACAAGTTTGACAGCTGTCAAACTGTTGAACGTCAGCAGCTAAGGTTTGACAGCTTGTCTGCTGTCGATGCCGTCAAGTCTTCAATGAACAAACGCGGATACGCGCTGTCGTCGAAACATTTTAAATCCTTTGAGAATTTTATTTTAACATAAAAGTATTTTCGTCTCTTTTGATTTGAGATAATATACTGTTGCTGATTGAGATCTCTGACGTATGTAAACTTGAAATTTACTGAGGTTTTCATTCATTAAGACCCATAAAAAGTACGTAAGGTAATTTTAAAAGATACGTAGGTCACTTTTAAATAATACTAGCAGAACAAACGGAATTTCTCCACATCCTCAAGTTACAATAAAGCCTAGTGTTTAACTAAAAGCAATTGAACAAAGCTATACCAATATTGCCTTGTTTACATCCTTAAAGTTCTCGTTAAACCGGAAACAGATCAGGTATTGTTTGCACATTCTGCGCCAGGCGGCGCAAGTTCATTAAATTCCCTTATTACATGGAGAGTTTTTCTACAAACAAACCTTTTTCCGGTATCCGAAGTGATGGAAAAGTTTAATGTTTCTTCAGAGCTTATTCTTCGAAGTTGCTCGTATATAATGTAGGTTTCTGTCGTAACTACTTGGTCGTAAAAATATTACGAAGGTACATTTTTAAATGATTGATAGGCTAGCGTATCACCACCATCTCACTTGATGGAAAGCAATCATGTGGTTGACGATGGAGCACGCTTGCCTAGAAGTAACCTATTTACTCTTGTTAAAGACCCTCAGGTTGTAGCTATCAGGAAACTCAGATTCCATGGTTTTTGGAAAAGCATGTCAGTGTATAGCGTCATCTCAGTCTAATACCTCTCGTTCTAAAGCTCGATGTGTCTTGTTTACGGCGATTGGTAATAAAAGTGTTCGATATGATGTGCTCTCATTGGTCGCGCTCACTCATAGCGGTTATTAGACGTCATTATCTCCGACAATCTTTACGCTGCTCTCTGAACGGGAAAGTGGATTTGCAGAATTTTCTTTTATACTAGCATATTTATTTTATATTCACGTGTTTTTCTTCAATTAACCTAGTTTTTCATAGACGTTTTATAAGGACTAAGTATTTTTCCCTAAGCTTTGTTTACTTCGGTACCAAAACATTTCCATTCCAGTTTTTTTCCACCGACCCAGACTTTCTAGAACCGTCAAATTCAGTACAGAGCTTCACAATAAATAAGCTACAAGATTTAACATTTTACTCATCTTAATTATTAATTAAGAAATTATTAAGACACGTCACTCCGCTGTAGCTAGTAATTAACATGGAATAATTTTCGTCTAGACTAGTCCTTATTATTTCAGTCTTGGTTTAGCGCGTTTCGTGTGAGCCGTGTTCACTAAAACATTCATTACATTTTCGTACAATACCGAAAACACTGCTGAACAGTTTCTAGGCCGTTAGGGCCAGGCTTCTCTTACGCGTATCGCAACGTTTGAATAAAGCGAACACAGATATTATCAGAAAATTGAGTTGTTAGCCTGTAGGTACAACTAACTGAAAAACTGTATTCTCATACAATTGATAAAAGAACCATGTTGTTTGCTCCTGTTAGTAGCAAAGGTATGATTGAGTTAATTATGGGTTTTTAATAGAATCCTTTTTCAATAGGGGACAACATCGGCGATAATGAAAACAAACGAATGTTTGGAACCCCTAAAAATTAGACAGAACATACTTTGTTATTCACCAAAAATAGTGATCCTCTTTATTTTATGGGTACAATGGCGGTCTTGTCACTGACAGCGATATCAGTCCATCCAATGGTTGTCTACACCTTTGGATGGACTGAAAGTATTTAAAACAAAAACAAGAGTAGTCAGCGGTGTACGCTTTTTTATTTATTTATTTATTTATTTTATACTTTATTGTACACCTCATTACAAGAACAGGACAAACATTTATAAAAATAAGTGTACAATGGGCGGTCTTTCATTAACTAAGTATTATATTACGTCTTTGTTTACTTAAATCGACCTTCCATACCTCAAGACACCCATGATATCATTGCCACGTCATTATCCTCAATTCGCAACAGATTGCGTAACATAACGTAAAAAGAATTTAGAGGGTGAAAGAGAGAGCGATTTTAAGTTTTGTACAGAAAGTGGAAAATCACTCTATCTTTCCCCCTGAACTCTTTTTCGGGAATGTTGTGTCTACTAAATATTTAGATATCTAGCGTATGCATACCAAGTTTCATTAAAATCGGTTCATTCATTTTGAAAAATAAGGACTTGAAAGTTTGTATGAAATGCCGTAGGGCCTAAATGCTCATAACGCTCGCGTAGAACAATTTCGTCTTTACGCCATTATTTCACGTTTTTATCGCAGCATGCGTCCCTCAGGGGTGCTACATAGTTTATGCATCGTGCCCTTGATTGTAAGTGGTTACTGTCCTGCGTGACAACCCTAGCGTTAGTTCCTAGAATATACGCTACGGTCTAGACCAACTTGACTTAGAGAATAGTTAGCTGGTTGTTCTTGATAAAGACAAAGTAAAAATATGTGTCGGAGACGGGTGGTTTGTTGTTAGAGTTCCTTAACTACTTCTAGAGTTAAGAAGAATACCATATCATTGACGTCGTTGATTAGTATTTGGGGGAGAAAACTGAACCTGTCGCTTTCCATAACAGTCGCCATCTTAAATAGCTTGGTGAAAGGGTATCATCGAATCTTTTTAGGGTTTCGTATGAATTACTAAGCTTCCACTGTCTGTTCACTAGTCCGGCTGTCTGTCAGCGGGTTGAATCTCATGAACCGTAATTGGTAGACACTTGACCACAGAAGGTTGTTACTATTTCTATTGCCGCTTTAACAAAACAAAAAATAAAAAGCTTTTTTTTGATGACGGCTTGTATGGCGGCTAAATAAGTACTTCGTTTTTTGTAAGTTATATGGAACACTTTATGTATGAGCCCGTCTCGCACTTTTTCCTTATATGGTGTTTAAAAGGTTATACATTTAGGCTGTTTTTCAATTACGCGTACCTTGTAAGGTATGGGGGGTCAACTCTCTAACTTCGGGCTTAGAGAGTAGACCCCCTGGAACAGGAATGTGAAATTGTGGTCTAAGCTTTTGATCTAGTATCCAACTGAAGGAATACACGCATATCAGTTGGCGTTTTGGATTAAATTGATGTTGTGTCGCTAGGTTCGATATTTCAAAGTTTCCGCGTGCACTGCTAACATGCGGGGACTGCGCGGTGCGGGGGTTGAAATCAGTGCTTTCGAGCTATCATTTACTTTCGGGGTACGACCATAAGAAAGAAACATGTTTACAGAATCAAAATCAGATTGCTATATTTGTAAACATAGATAAAGCTACGATAGTCTATGATGATGATGATGAGATGTAACAGTTACAAGACAAACCTACATTTGACGTTTTACCAAAACCAGTAAACTACCTAAGTAAAGTAATTATCATAGAAAATGTACTAGAATATAAACCGCTATGTAGATGCGTTATAAATATTAAAATTAATGAGCCCATGTTCTCAGCGTAGATAGGGCCGGTATATATTGATTTGTGTCCTACTTCTAGGTGGCTAGGTGCTGTATACCTACCTATATATGTAGTTGTATGTGAGCTCTGACGTCTGTATAAACGTAGTCGTATACAGGGGTGGAATATCAACTATGTATATGGCGGGGCCAGTGTAACTTGGACGCTGGCTGCGAGTGTTAAGTGCAAAATTGTGACAAGATTGAAGGTCATCATCATCATCATCACTGTCTAGCCCCTATAATAATTGTTTTAGGGTCAGCATCACATGTCATATTCTTTCATACTGCTCTGTTAATCATTATCTCCTTTCTAGCCTTATCATCTTTCACACATCATTGTTCCTTGGCAATTTCATATTGGGCTCTCAGTAGTTACAAAGGCTGTTCTTCTTTTGTTTTAGCTTTTGTGGTTAAAGAACTTTTGAAAGTCCTGTACTGTCAAATGATTAGCTGGTAAAGCTTTAAGCTTTTCCTTCAAGCGCTAAACTGAGGAAAGTCCCTTAAATCTTCGTTTTGCAAACGGATTGGCAATCCTGCAGGGATTGCCAATCCGTTTGCAAAGCGATCGTTCATTGGCTAATCACAAAATGATTAAAGCAAAGAAGACTTTCTTCACAATTTTCAATCCACTGCACAAAAGTAAGGGCATCTGTATCCACACTAATATTATAAACGCGAAAGTAACTGTGATGTCGTCCCATGACAAAAAAACTGTATGTAAAAATGAAATCGCAAAGTTTGTCGAATCGAAACCCTAGGTTTTAAGAGTTAAAGTGAATGCCCTAGAAAAGGACAGAATACGCTTTCTACCCCAGGAGTATGTTCCTTTGGGATGATACTATACTTTCATGCGGGCGAAACCGCTAGCAGTAACATGTTCTTTATATAGGTTGGTGATATTTGCAAGAATTTACATACTGGAGCTTCCATACCAACAAAAACCTTACGATATTCGCACAGTCAGACACTAATATTATTTGAGACACGATATTCGTGAATCCAAACACTTTACGTAGGTATCTAAATATTAATATCAGGCAGCTATTGACATATTTATTGTATCTACATGCTTTTGTCGCTAATATCTGCCATATTTCTTTCTTTTATACCGAAATATTGTATTTGTAGAGATTCAGACGCATTAGAACAAGTGAGGAAAAGTCTAGCCTTGTTGTCAACAAAGATAAAAAGATAGGTTTTCATTAAACATACTAAGTTAAGTGTTTGGAGTCTATGAGCACTACAAGTAATCAAATGACAAATAGTTAAAATATAACTACCGACTTCATTTCTTAGCCAAAGGTCACCTAACACAAATTACTTCCTCAGTTCCTCCTACAATACACCTACATTCACGCACGTCTGAAACATCAACAGTGTCAAAAAAGCCTAATTTCACAAAACAGTGAACATTACAAAATCCCCTAATAATACACCTGAAAAACTCGCCTCCACGCACACAGATGGGGGTGCTAAGATACGGCTGTGTGTACGTGGGGCGGGCCAGTGTGCGTGAGTGGGTGTTGTCTGGGGGTGAACGGCCTCCCGCCGACCTTCAGACGCGGGAGTGTGGGGCGGGGAGGACCGTCTAGGAAGCTCCCCACAATAGACCAACAGTGTAATTAATACATAATGTACCGTTTATGCTCAAGATTTGGGGACTAACGATCGTTATAATGAAATTGGTTGGCCTTTGATTTGCTGACTGCAGACGATTGGGATCATAATTTTTAAATTTAATCGACTTCAAAACAAAAAAATATTAGAATGGTTCTATAGAAATTTCATCAAAATCGGTTTAGTAGTTTGGTTTTTAAATCAAAATAGCTGGAAAAATATGTCAGTCAAGTAAACAAATTTGCGTTAGTACTTTGCTTTCCTGTGACTTTCCAGTGTTGTTAGGTGTGGTACCACTTAAAAGTGAAAATTGAAAACTTTAAAAAAAAAATACAACAGACTTCCAAATAAGTAAAAAAAAAACTTTACAAAATATAAAATAACTTTTTATTTCGGAAGTCGGTGAAGAAGAAACAACAAAAAACACCGACATCCGAAATTAAACTTATTTTATACTTTGTAGTGGTTTTTTTTTATTTGGAAGTTGGTTGTTATAAGACGAGTCGGTACAAATATGGAAGCCGAGCATTGATATGATGCGAAACTCTCCAAAATTTCGAGGTGATCTATCAAGTTCTTCTATTATAAAGTTGTAAACGTCCTTTCGCTTTTAAAACTCGCTACTTTCGCCTCCAGACTTAACTAAACACATGCTGTTAGTGATAATATACCCAATAAAAACTGTACCGTAGCAAGCTCGTCCCACGCAAAAGGAAGGCGGTAAAGGCCGCACAGTAAGCATTTTCAGGCAATTTCGTTAATCGCCTGTAGCCTACAATTAGGGCTAGACCTTACCCCGAACGAGGATGCCGATTTTTAATTAAACTAGCCTTATCCACATATTTGGAAACAAACAGCAACTACTTCAAGTAACGAAATTCGTTCATTGAATATTTTAAAAAGCAATTTTCTTTTAACACTTTTCCGAGAATATTGTCGATGGCAACTTTTGCTTTGTCTGTGCTCCCAATTAATTTTATGTTTATTAGGATTTTTTAACTTCTGGTTTTGTTGGCGTATGCTATATTTTTTTGGATATTAAAAGTGGTCGAATAATAGTGGTACCAAGTAACGTTGAGAGCTATTCGGTATATTTTATTTTATTAAGGCTCGGTACATACACGTGTAACAATTTGCCGAATTGTGAAATAGAGAAGTAAATCCATCCGATAACCTAGATTCCGATTAATAATGTTCGTCCTTTTTATTAGAAAAATATAAGAGAGCTTTTGTGAGGTCGACAGTGACGACAAACTGTAGCCATTTTCATTTAAATTGTTTTTGATTGAATAATCGATGGTCCAGTGGTCGTAACGCTACTGCCGAACATGATGTCCTGTCGATGGGTTCGATTCCCGAGTCGGGCAAAGTGGAAATGTTATTAGGATTTTTCATCTGGTATTTCTTAGGCAATAGGTTCGCCACCTATTTCGTGGGACTAAACCATAGCTGGTGAAAAGTAGGTGTACTATAGATACATATGTACGCCTCTGCCTAACTCCTTGTGGTATTTTATTTATTTATTTATTTATTATATACTTTATTGTACACCGATAATAACATAAAATGAACATTAGGTACTAACTAAAACACATGTCCAATGGGCGGCCTTATCGCATTCCGCGATCTCTTCCAGGCAACCTGGAACGGCAACGGGGTATCTAGGCGAGATGTTATATAATTATGTAACTAGCTGCCGCCCGCGGCTCCACCTGCGTGAATGTCGAAAATTATCTCAAGGGAACATACTCCCGGGATAAATAGTGTTCTATGTATTATTCCAGACTATAATCTACCCCTGTGTAGTGATTAAGTAACAAACATACATCCAAACTTTCGCAATATATAACATTATATTATATATCTCGCAGCCAATTAGCTTAATCAACCGTTTAATTGGTAGCCTAGCTTTTTTATTTAAATGCGCCGATTTTTCAGCGCCGACCTTAGTGACATCTTTTGTTCAATATCGATTACGGACTTGCCCATTTCACTTTTATCGCTGATAAAATACCGCAGTTCAATGACAAGGCTAGGCTTTTCATAAAACGGCTGATCCAGCTAGTTCGACAGATTAATTATCTGTAAAACTAGTTCTTCTGACTCGGGATCAACCATTTTGAACCTATAAAGACCTAACGACCCAAACATACTTACCTACCTTCACACGTACTGTAACTACTCTCATTTCATACAACTAAAACTAAGTTAACGTAGGTACACAAGTTGGGAATCGGAAATCATTCGTATTCTTTCAAAGAATCTATTCCAAAGATAAACTTAAGCTGAGAAAAGAACTAGTTGCTAATGGCCGTATTAGTATTCCCCTTTTTACTTAAGGTACTAAGATTTTACTTAAGGAACTGTTTCCCTTTGAACTTGTTTTGCTTTTTGATTTGATTTACTTTCTAGATATCAGGAACGGGAAATTTGAATTTTAGCTTTAGGATGTTATTTTTTCAGAAATATTGATGTTCAGGAACAGACTGTCCCTTTGACGGTGTTATTCGTATCAATAGACGAAGCTTATGAAGCTTTCTTTAATCGAAGGTAACCCGAAACCTTCCGATTGATTAGTCAGATAATAATAGCATTCACATGAATAAAATAGCTGCATTCGTTCATCCTACTAATATTATGCATGCGAAAGTTTGTGAGAGTGGATGAATGGATGCTTGTTACTTTTTATGCAAAAACTTATGATTGAATTTTATGAAACTTTACTGTAATTTAATATATGCTTATACATCAGTAGTACCCTTGTTCCAGAACTACGTGGTCATATATAAGGGTGGTGTTCTGCAGCGTCCACAGAGCAAAGAAAAAAACAAAAGTGGTGGTGGTGGTTGTGGCGACACTTGGGGGAGGCCTATGTCCAGCAGTGGACGTCTTTCGGCTGATATGATGATGATGATGATGAACAAAATGAAAAAAAATATAATTTTAATTGACTTTTTTAACCTTTTTCTAAAAAAGGAGGAGGTTCTCAATTCGGATGTTTGTTTTTTTTATGTTTGTTCGCGCATAACTCCGTCGCTTGCCAACCGATTTGGAAATTCTTTTTTTGTTGGATAGGGTATACTTTCCAAATGGTCCCATTGAAATTTTAACAAAATCGGTTTAGTAGTGGTTTTTAAATCAAAATAGCTGGAAAAAATATGTAGAAAAATCATCCATGTACACGAAATTGCGTATTTTTGTGACTTTCCAATGGTGTTGTTAGGTGTGGGGTACCCCTAACTTTAATTTTGGAAGTCGATGTCAAATAATGAAGAAGCAACCAAAAGCACCTTCCGAAATTAAAGTTATTTCGAACTTTGTTGTGTTTTTTGGAAGTCGGTTTCTTTTTTTTGTGAAAAAGTTTTTTATTTAAAAAACGATCCGATTTGAAGGTTTCAAAAACTCGGGTTTTTCTATAGAAGACAAAACAAATTGTTTTGATTTTTTTTTTATATTTGAACCAATAAACGTTTACAGGCTATAATGTACACAGGGGTAACCAATCCCATGCAGGCGGAGCCACGGTCGGCATCTAGTTCTACATAATACTTCATCAGCAACCTATTCCTCTGCCTACCCACAGCGACTAACCAAAATCACGTCCTGAAACCTTTTAATATCCTGTTCTCATTTCCTAAGCATTAAATATGAACGTTGCGGCCCCAAACAATGTACCAAGTTTATTTATCCTGTAATATTTATCCAAGTTCTTAGTTGTTGAACCCTTTACCCCTTGGCAACCAGTTCTGCTATTCCGCTTGAGGTTCCGTCGTCATGTTATGTAATAGATAGGCTGAGATTTACGCAACCCTAAATATACCTATGTAGGTACCTTTCGTTTATTTGAAATTATTATATTGTACCTATCTGCCAACGATAGAATTAGAAAATATAAATTGAAATTTACAATTTATTTATTTTAATAGGGTCAGAAAGTTTTGGATACTCTATTGTCTATGGATAGTATAATATGGATTAATCCGTTTATTCATTTTAGCGTTCCTTACCCAAAGGGTAAAAACGGGACCCTATTACTAAGACTCCGCTGTCCGTCTGTCTGTTACCAGGCTGTATCTCATGAAACGTGATAGCTAGATAGTTGACATTTTCGCAGATGATGTTTTCCTGTTGCCGCTATAACAACAAATACTAAAAACAGAATAAAATAAATATTTAAGTGGGCTCCCATACAACAAACGTGATTTTTTTGCCGTTTTTTTTTTATAGATACTGGTACGGAACCCTTCGTGCGCGAGTCCAACTCACACTTGGCCAGTTTTTTAAACTTATTTTATACACACTTAAATATTATAAAAATAATATTTTTGACTATGTGCAACTTCCGCCATTTTGGAAAATCAAGCCGGTCATGATTTAACCTCGATCACTAGTGAATATAATAAGTTCTGCAAAAGCTTTACCAATGAACCAGTTACTCGAAGAATTGTCGAGCCCATAGGAACCAACGTATTGGTTACAAGAACTCTCATACATCACATACAGACTGCCAACAGCCTGTAATTACAGGAATACCTAGTAATAACAGGTATTCCGTCGAGCTCTTGAAGCTGTTTCCATGTAGTAACTTGCGTAGTTACTGGCTCTGATATGACTTGGGTTCTAGTTATTAATACATGCCTCTAACAAAGGATTTTGGGGAGTTCAATTTGAAGAGAGGGAAATCGGAGGGGAACTATTTATGAAAGTCTTTGGATGATATGGTTTTCAATTATAGAAAGAGCGATAAACAAAAAAAGTTTGCGTATTTCATTTGTACTCGTACAAAGCCGGGGCAGGTCACTAGCTATGATAAAAAGCTCATCCTTCATATCAAATGTCAACTTAATCTGATTCGTTTTCCTGGAAATAATTTTGGATATTTACACAATGGTGTGTGAGTGAGTCGGGCTGTCTGTCGCGTTATCTTGCTTATTTTTATCAAGTGACTAAACTTGACTAAACTTTTAAAATCTACGTCATAGTAGTATGAATAAGGTAAGTGAGTCGGATGTTTTTAGGGAAAAGCTCGTTATTTTGACCGCTAGATTGATGAGGAAAAAATTGTCTAAAGAAAATCAAAGTCAATAATGCTTAAGGGATTTCTCTAAAGTAAACGAGTAAGCTTGGGAGGAATCTAGTCGTAACATACTCGTGTTTCTACTTACCTTGAAGGAATATTTGAGTATTTTGGAATTAGCTCCAAGGTGTGGTTACTATGTCTACACCACTTTAGTTATAATGTTGATTACGGATAGTAGATGAACATGATAACACGGCGAGTCGGTTCAGTTAGCGGCTCACGATAAAGGGCTTTGATAACGACTTAGTTTGCAGCAGCAGTTGTAGTTTATATCATAAGAATTGAAGTTTAACCAGTATTTTGTTTTCTGTCTGAATTCACGCCCTCGCAATTCGCGTATACCGGAACATGTCGCTATATGTCACTTGTTAGTTTTTCATAAAATATTTTGGGACCTGTCTAGAATGCCTAGGCTACAAAACCTAGACCGGGCAACGTTATGTACAACATTATGTACATATATGTACTAACATTTGCATAAATTATTATTCCCAAGACTAATTCGTCCTGACCGACCAAGGACGCAACGCTGCGAGACCTGGAAGGACCAACAGCGTCTATCATCACAATGGACTTTCAGTCTATACCGTTAGAATTCAATTTCAAACAAAAATTGTTATTCGTTGTCGCCTTATTGATATTGGGACGACTTAGCTTTGAAAGCGAAATTTATACCTGATAGTGCCCTTAAGGAAAACGACGGTTAACTCCAGCGCGTAAGGTCTGAATTCAAACGTTTGAATGTTCAGTTTTGAAAGTAAGGGACGGATGTGTAGGTTAGAAAGGGATAGCGTTCGTGGTGGTCCGTGACCTATCCTACTGACGAATGTCGAGCCCCGGAACATCGCATTTTAACAAGTAGTCTAGACAGCTGTGCTTGTGTGCACGCCGCATGTCTGTGTGCGTCCGTCAGATAACGAGAATGTGCGCGTGTGTGCGTCTCCTTCAATAGCTGCTCTGTGTACACACGGCGCGTCTGCCGTGGTGTGCGCTAGCTAAGCATGTCTGATTCCTCGCGGATGGCGCTTCAAGTTTTTAGCGAAGGGATGTTTATTTGACGTCTTCTAAGACTTTTATCGCTTGCGAAATTGGTAGCTGTAGTGTCTGAGAGCCTAGTAATACATCTAGCTCAACACTTTGTTGTTGAGTATTGGAGCCGCTGGGATAAGTTGCGTAATTGGTCCAAATTATACACTTATTTTATTTTTTATTTGAGTGGAAACTTTGCGCTGTTTTGGAAAAGCTGTTTATTTTAGTCACGCTACCAGACCAAGCAAAATTCTTTATTATGAAATAAATATAACAACGCAATGAACACAATGCTTTGTTACTGATTACTGTTAGCGCATATCGTCCCACTGCTGGGCGAATGTGGACAAACATGGTTTGAAATGGCCATCAATTGGCCTAGCCTTTTCCCAAGTATGTTGGTTTGAAATGGCAATAAAACCTTATAACATTTTTTCATAAACATAACACAAGGAAAATTAGAAATAAGGACAAAGATGTGGGCTCAAGGGCGTCTGGGATGTTCGACTGCGACATACACAGGGTCCAAGTTTGATTCTCCCATTACTGTTACAATCCTACTTAATGTATCTGTCACAGCCATTTAATTGGTGGCCTAGCCTTTTCATTTTACTGCGCCGACTTTTTAGCGACTTAAGTGACATTTTTGGTTCAATATCGTTAAATGATTGGCCCATGTCACTTATGTCGCTGATTATACGGCGCAATTCAATGAAACGGCTAGGCTTTTAATGAAACGGCTGATTAAGCTAGTTGGCTACGACATATGTACATAAGTCTGTGTGTTTGGATGTTTCATTTTTTTAAAGGCCTGAACGGATTTGGGTGAAAATACACACACAAGTAGACCATAGAAAGGATTTGGAATTGTGTCCCCTTAACACGTGAACAAAGTCGCATGCTATAGTGAGTAGGTATATAAATAATACTTGGAAAACCAGGATGTTTAATTGCATAATATGTGTAAAAGTAACCGTATTAAAGTCTAAGCGCTGTACACTAGTGTATTGTATGGCCTTATTTACCTACTTAAGTGCCACACGCATTAGGACACATGCGATATGAATATATTACCTTTGTTTACTTGCATTCACTCCGGTTTTAATGTGACGACTTACAAACATTTCGTGAGACTAGTGAATAATAATATGCCACCAATTAATTCGTATTCATTTAAATGTATTTCTGAGTATTTTTGTGAAAGGAACACATACAATTATTATTTCAAAAGAAAATATTTTACATGTTATGTATTAATGAAAACAAAATTTAAACTCATTATGATATCCGAAGAACAATATTGTTTCTTCAAAGGGTGGCGTCCTTACATACCTGACCTTCTCTGAAGCCTTCTAATTGATGTCAAAGAAAAACAACATGGAAATTAATTAGAGACAAAGCCGCCACCCATCAAAAACGAAAACACACACTCATGGGGCTGAACAATACAGACTCGTACTCGTTACACACACTTTCACCCCCATCTACATTCACACACACACATTTTTGGGGATGGTTTATGCAATTCGCCCTTGCGGAGTTGGTGCGATGAACTTCGTCCGGGACGTCCGCAACCTTTGTTAAGGTGAAACAAGAGGTGGTGGAGGGGAAGGGGCTGCAACGCCCAGGATAAGGCTTTGCGTGGGTGGGGTGGAAAAGTTTTTAGATTGTATCGGGGGGTTGGTGCATGAATGTAGTTTCGTTGGCAGCCATTTTGTTTGATATGTGTTATAAGTATGTATTGGGGCAAACTAACATTCCTATGTAAAATGTAAACAGCAATTTGAAATAACACTGCTAAGTACCAGTCCTCTTAATATTATTTTTATTATAATATCTGCCAGTAAACCTACACTACCTACTGAAGTAGTGTCGTCGATGTGGCTGAGCGACACGGTCAACTAGGACATATTTCCCATTACTTTTATTACTATAGGATACGCGAGTCTAGACAAAAACGTTTTTAATCAAAGACAAAAATATTCCAAACACGATTATATAACTCCGCCAACTATCTAGACTAAACGTTGAAATTAGCGAGAGAAAAGAGAAAAATTAGTCGCTTTTTTCCCCAAAATTCAAATTTAACTAATGACAAGTCTAGCCGGGGTTGGGCCTACCCCATTCCTGTGCCAGCGTGATAATTGTGCCGCCAGCGTTACGCTGATTGTCACCATTACGCCTTGATTTTAACAATAGGCGACTTTCGTCTGGAAAATTACCGGCTGTTATGTAAGTGGGGTAGGCAGGAGTTGTGGCTCGTTCTCATTTGGAAGACGCGTGATTGATGGTCGTGATGGCTCTGTGGTGTCTCAGGTATGGATGAGTAGAATTGTGTTCTGAATGTGGAGAGAATAAAAGGGAAATTGACAAAAACATATTAGGAAAAAGTTTGGCATCATTTTACCAAAATTGATCATATTTCCTCAATGTTACATATTTTCTGGTAAACAATGACGTTTGATAAATATTATAAATAACATATTGAATGTGCATAATTACAGTAACAAAACATTAACTAAGATTTATCTAGATCAGTAAGTACATTTTAACAAAACTTCTCACATTATCGTAAGGTTTTCTATCAAGACAAAAATTACCGAAATGCTCTCCAAATACATAAGCCCCACATATTTATTAGAGAAGTACATAGACGCTCTTGTGTCGGTTCGTCCGGTCGGCAGTTCGTAGCCCTCGTAGCGGCTCGTAGAGGTGTCCTCTACGTGAACGCTACGCCGCTACGGGCTACGAGCTACGCGCTACGCGGGAGGTGGCGCCGGGGTTCAGGGTGAGGTCATGTCAGAGGTAGCGGGTACTGAGGTTCTGGGAGGAGTTTTTAGGTTTTGTTTTGTAATCATATAGAAATGACAATATTCTTTTGAAGTGAAAAAATAATGTTCAGGAACCAGCATTTGTAATTATGGTTTACTAAAACAGTAAACGTTTTATGGTAATTTTGTGTTGTTACTATGTCATAATAAAGACTTGTTACATTTAATTTTGATTGTATAATGTTCTAGGAATAGTTTTCAGTTGTCAATAAGTGTTAGAATTACTTTTGCATACTCTTATATATAGTTCCTACATTAGAAACCTTACGGAAATAAAGGCTTAGGCATCAATATATACTTGTATCATATTTCTAAAGTCATTAAAGCATAAAATAAATATACTTCTAGTCTAAAAAATAATACATTTAGATAACAAAACAACGCCGCAGTAAAAACATAATATTCTACATAAATTGCAGCATCTAAAGTAGAAGGCTACATAATACCAGTGTACAGAGAGGACGAAGTGGAAGGCTAGGGCGGGCGGCGCGTCCTTCCGAGGGCGGGCGGCGACCCGGGGCCCGGCCAGGCTTGTCGCCGTCCCTTTGATCCTGAGCCTTTTGCTCTAGTGCTGTTTTATTTATGGGAGGTATTGATTGCCATTAATAATAATTATCTTTAGTGTAATTAATGGGTGAAAACAAGGTGATAAGTTAGGAAATTCGTCACGGGTTTGTTCCTGTGTTAAATTATGGTTTTCTGAGATAATAATTGCTTCTTAAAAGCACTTTACTTCAACATAGGATATATCAAGGTATTTATTTTTAAGTCACTCCTACAAAATACGCAAGAAATAATGATTTTATAAATTGCCCGTAAATTCTTACATAATTGAATTCGTATGAAAAACGAGTTTTTAGTTATGTAATAGAAATTAGCACACGACCCAGTAGAACTATATTATTTAAAATTAAAAAAAAAACAACGAAAGTTATAACATAATAATGCAGCATATTATAACATAACCTTTACGAAATCTCGCACAGAAAACTTTTTAAAATTAGTTGCATCAAAACACGTCATAACAAAGTCTGTCTGTTCGTGGAAGGCTAGGGCGGGCGGCGCGTCCTTCCGAGGGCGGGCGGCGACCCGGGGCCCAGGGGCCACTGGACGCGCGTCCTGGGTGATCTTAAGGCTTTAGTTATTGAGACTATCAATAACTAAAGGTATTCACTGTCTAGTGATTGCGTAAAGGTAGCGAAGTAATTGTGTATTTTTCCAACAATGTTATACAATCATATTGTGAAAGTTTGTATTAAAATAAATTGAATAAGTATTAGTAGCATTATTTATCCTTATGTATGTATGTAGAGGAGCTCGTGCCTAAAAAAAAACAGCCGCACGGGTTGATCTTCAAGGTTAAGCAACACACACTTGCCAAGGTTGGTCTGTGGATGGGTAACATACCGAGTTTCCTTCGTACCTCGGAAAGCACGTTAAGCCGTTAGTCCCGGCTGTTATTTGTAAATCTTTGGCAGTCGTTACGGATTGTCAGAAGCCAGTAAATCTGACACCAGTCTTGCCAAGAAGTACCGTGTTACCCAGTTAATGGGTTGTGAAGGTCTGGTAGGCAGCCGCTCCACTTAAAATACTGGTATTCAACTGAATCTGGTATGACTGGAAGCTGACCACAATATAATTGGGAAAAGGCTAGGCAGATGATATATTATTTATCTTTGGACCACGCGGGCAGAAGCTAATAATCCCAAGAAATATTATTAGGTCTTTACCTATGAAATTGCCGTTCTGCAGTACTGGCCATTTCAAATCAAAATAATTTTTGTTTGGCTAAGAATTCTAATTTCAAATTAATTTTATTTTAAAAACATGGTTTTTTTTTTCCAAAAGTAGTCATTTTTTTATTGATTAGTGTTACATTTTCATCGCATTTCAATCTTTTTCGTCATCATGGATACGTTAAAAATTCGAGTAATTATGGAATATGAGTACCGTCGTGGCAGCAACGCGGCACAAGCGGCACGCAACATCAACGACGTTTACGGAGCTAACACTACAAACCAACGCACCACCTGTTATTGGTTTGCTCGCTTCCGTTCTGGAAATTTCGACCTGAAAAATGAGCCTCGCGGTCGTCCGAAGACTTTGGTCGACAATGACGAATTAAAGGCGATTGTGGAAGCTGATGATACACAATCTACGGCTGAATTAGCAGCAGCTTTCGACGTTAGCGTCAAAACAATATTGGTCCATTTGCGTCAAATTGGCAAGGTAAAAAAGCTTGACAAATGGGTGCTCCACGAACTCAATGATCGCCAGCGCGAAGTACGCGTCGAGACGTGCCTTGCACTGCTCAACAGACACACAAATGAAGGAATTTTGAACCGCATTGTTACCTGCGATGAAAAATGGATTCTGTTTGATAACCGCAAGCGCTCAGCAAGTTGGTTGGATCCTGGTTCAGCACCTAAACAATGCCCTAAACGAAAACTTACCCCTAGAAAAGTGATGGTCACTGTTTGGTGGTCTAGCGCCGGTGTGCTTCATCACAGCTTCTTACCAAACGGGGTGAGCATTACTGCAGATGTGTACTGTGAAGAACTGAACACAATGATGGAGAAGCTGGCACATCTCCAACCAGCATTGGTCAATCGCTCGTCTCCGCTGCTCCTGCACGACAACGCGCGACCTCATACTGCACAGCAGACGGTCTCCAAGTTGCAAGAACTGGGGTTGGAAGCTCTCCGTCATCCGCCCTACTCACCAGACCTTGCGCCTACAGACTGCTACTTTTTCCAGAATTTGGATAACTTCTTGGCGGGAAAAAAATTCAATACCCGAGAGGCAGTACAAAATGCCTTTGAAGAATTTGTTGCCTCCCGTCCAGCTGATTTCTTTAAGAAGGGCATCAATAAACTGCCACTGCGTTGGCAAAGATGCATTGATTGCATGGGTGATTACTTCGATTATTACAAAAAATTAGTTTAAATTTTTTCATAAAACGGCAATTTCATAGGTAAAGACCTATTATAAATTCGTAAGTGAGTTTGGTTTGTAACATCATCACGCGGACATCACTAAACCGCTTTTGATGAAATTCGTTACAGAGATAGATGGGACCCGTTTATAGGCTACTTTCAAGCGAGCGAAGCGGCAAAAGCTAGTGAATTAACAAGATATTTGTATGAAATATTTTTTTTTACAAACCCTCCGAAAATTTAATTTCCGTGCAGAGTTGTGGCGGGGCGTTAGTTTTCAAATTAATAGTCGCGTCTCATGGGAATTGTACAGTTTAAACTGTATTAATATAGAGTTTAAACTAGTTAACTAGTTATAGCCCTCCTGACCGATTTCGGCCATGGCGGCCAATCTCAACGGAGACAAGCCATCGGCGCGGGACATATATATGTTACGGCTAATAGCCGAAGTGCGGCTACAACTAGTTCTAACCTTTAAAACACTTTAAAGTTCCTATTCCTGTGTGGTTTAAAAAAAAATAACCATGAAGGAGATGGCGGGATCTATATACACTTCACAATTGCAGGACATATTATAGTGCACTGTTTTCCATCACTCTCATATTCCGATGGGGCGGCAACCCGACACGACCGGAGAGAGATCTGGCGCAGGACCAACGGCTTAACGTGCGCACCGAGGCACGGGGCTGTCACACAACCAACTTCCAAACTCCGAGCTGTCACAGACAAATTCCTAATGGAAAAATCTAATAACTCTTTTCACCCGACCTGGGAATCGAACCCAGGACTCCACGCTAGGCAGCCGCGCTTGCCACCGCGAGACCAACGGAGCAGTTAATATATTCTAAGACGTTGTGGTACAAACATCTCCTATAAAATTAAAGGTTAGCGATATTTTAATTATTTAATTAGTACCTACATACTTGATTATATCCTATGGTTAGTAACATTCAGTATTTCTAGACTAGATTCTAGATATCAAAGTATTCAGTGCTCTAAGATATAAGTGCCTTCCAATATATAATTATCATATTCAGCTTTCCTTAGAAATTGGAAATTAACGAATTTAATAATCCTTCTGCTGTTAAATAGGAACGTGTAAATCATCACGCTGTTTTAACTGACAAGGAGGAGGCTGTCAGCCTCGGGTCTGGCAACCATATTTTCTGATAATATTTTGGTGAACCTGCACGCCATGAGCAACTGAACTGAACTCGGAAAGCAAGCCCTACTACTGCGAAATAATTGCTCTGTCCAAATATAACTGGAACCGAATTCTGAGATGATTCTTTAGTTTTACCTCGCAGAAAAATTATTTGCCTGACAAAACAAGATTATAGTACATCCGCAAAAAATACGCTTATGTAGGTACATAATATAATGTTTATTTCAATATTTAAGTACTACTACTACTATCTTAAGGAAGTTTAGGTCAAGTTTATAATTTGTAAACCTACATGTCACAGTTCTGTGAAGTAAATACTTTTTTTATTTCTTTCTTTGCGTCAAAAACCAGACTAAACATTCACCTTGTATAATCTAGTATTTTGTCAAAGCTGTATGTAGCGACTATAAAAAAATAAAACATTTTTAACTAAATAATATCTACTGACACTTGAAAAAAATACTTATTTCACTCTTAATATCTTCGACAAACAAGCTCCGAACGTGGGTAGTATTCAGTCGGGACACTCGGGACAAGTGGAAGCTAGGGCGGGCGGCGCGTCCTTCCTAGGGCGGGCGGCGACCCTAGATGAAGCCTTTGCTTTAAGGCTGCGAGGGGAGACATGGGTTTCAAGTTGTTTTGTTTGACACTTGAATGAGGGGCGATTTTGAAAATTAAGGCGTGGTTTTTGGGTCGGCGAAGTAAATGGGGGAGGTTAGAATTTGTAGGTATGTCAGAAGCTTAGGTAATACAGCTATCCGTACTAATATTAAAAAGTTGAAAGTATCTCTGTCTGTCTGATTGACATCCCTTTACGTTTCAACGACTGAACGGAGTTGGCATACGGATTGACCATGTGCTGGAATAGGATATTTTAACATACCGGTAGTATGTTCACTTGGGATTATCTTCGACTTGAAGGCGAGTGAAGTCGCTGGCAGAGGCTATACTTCAATATAACATGACATCTCGGGTGCATGCCACGATGGGTGAAGCAGAAGTCTATAGTACTTCCACAGTAAACCAGCTAGTAGGCTATTTACTATTAATTTTTTTGTTGTCTTTACCTAGTTTGGGCCAGTTCTAGTTTCATTCTTACATAATTAATTCTCTTTGAAGTCTTTCCTGAAACGAAGTTTTTAAATTAGTGCCTTACAATTTTGACAGGAAAACAACAACTGATGTCACTTTCCAATACTAAAACTGTTACAACTAATTTATAGCGTTAAATTGTTTTTAGCATTTTGTAGCGTAGGTAAGGAGTGGAACTCCCTGCCGGAGTCTGGGTTTCATTAGGAAACCCAAGCTACAACCCGAGGGTCGCGAGTGAATTGGTTACTTCTAGTCAAGCGTACTCCATCGTCGACCTCATCATTGCTTTCCATCATCAGGTGAGATTGTTGTCTAACGAGATTCATTAATAATAAAAATAAACCCTGAAAATATTTTCGTTAAATATGTCCATGAAAGGTTCAGCCCCAGAAGCCGGGCTTGTACCGAGCTCCGGTCGGAAGGCAAGGGCGCCGCGTCCGCCAGGTTGACGCACCCTCACGTAACGACGCACAGCCTGCAAGGAACCGACAGCCTGTCCACCAGTGGCAGCTAAGCAGTAAAGCTTAGCTATAAAACTTAGTGACTACTTCCACAAAAAATGTGACGTATCTAACCTCTTTACTTCATCCACTCGGGTCAATTTCATCTCAGCCTCCCAAAAAAAGACAAATAACCAGTTAGAGTTTATCAAATTGATAGTTATAGCTTGTCATTTAATGACATTCATCGAGTATTTGTTCTTATTGTCCAATTGACTAAGTCACGTGGCGTCGTGGAAGTCTTTTCCAAGAGGACTTACAGCTAGAATATAGCAATATCTCACTGCCACAACTCAGTAACTGGGTGACAATATCTACCCCATTAATGGCTTCCGACTACTGTTACGACGGTCAAGGATCTTCAAAAGGCCGCCGCGACCTAACTCTTAACGTGCGCACCGAGGCACGGAGGAATATCAGTACGTAATGAATGGTCCGACGCGATAAGCGGTGCTTAACCTTGAAGACCGACCAATGCGGCTGTTGTAACACAGTCACGAGCTTTTTAAAGTGAGTTAGTACGTACCGATGGAAGTGTCACGCACATCCATCGCTTCGCTTAGCGCACCTGTTGTGGAAAGCCAGTCTTATGGTCTGGGCGGGCGGGCTTCGTCTGTAGGAAGGCAAGGGCGGGCGGTGCGTCCTGAAGTTCGTCGAACGGTAATAGTACATAATGCATCGCGTCTGGTTATCTACAGGCTCGTAATACAATGTAGTGGAGGTATAGGTTAAGTTATCGGGTTTGCCTGCGTTTTGAGGGTATTTTTTTGTTATTGTTTTGTTCACGGATTGTGTTTGCGTCTTTGTTATGATTTGAAGGTCGAAAATATGGGGTGACTGTAATATTATTAGTATTGTTTTGGGTGTTTGAAACTAGGCTATATTGATGCGTTTGAGACCCGGAAATAGGAACCAACTACCGGAAATTAAAACGTTGTTTTTCCGGAAGACAGACAATAGTTATTCAAACTTCAATTATGTATGGTAAATCTTCATAGGTTTAGGATATACTGAAAAATAAGGACACAAAAGTCATACAATAAGTAAAAAGCAAAGCCCACATTTACCACAAACAGCACAGTAAAACATCCTATCACATTAACATATATATAACTTAACATCCCTTATGTTCAACGAGCCCCGTTCTCCCCAACATCCCCAGTGCTTATAGGTACAACCTTCCCCGGCGTACCCGTACCCGGTGGCCGGAGGGTAGCGAGGCTACAGTCGACCTCTAGACTGTAGAGTCAGTGCCCCGGCCGGTAACCAGAATTAGGTGACTTCAAGGGGATGTTGCAGGAGGGATATTCGTTCCACTGGTTTATGTAAGGGGAGTAAGCAACGAGGGGGAGAAATAAAAAGTATGAAATTGTCATTATGATTTTTAATCACAAACACATATTTCCAAATGTAAAACTTTAATGTTTAGTTTGTTGCTTCCCAGGCAGGAAGCAACAAATAATGTGTTTGTGTGTGGGTTTTTTTTCTTAAATAGATACAGAGAGAGTGCGAATTATTCGAGTTTGTGTTATATGTGGATGTAAACTCCGGAACCAGTGCACCTATTTCAGCAATTTGTAAAAGTACCTTACAAATAAACATAGACTGTATACTCATTTTGTGCAAAATTGTGTTTTAACTTATATCTTTTATTTTAAGTTAGTTTTACCCCAAAAGGGAAGTGGTAACTAGGAAACAAGTGGTTATTATTCAATTAATTGATAAGAGTTTCATATATATTAATTAGCATACTATATTTATAAAAGCATTTTAGAAACTGAACATCATTGAAAAACCACAGACAAGTGAAGAAATTATTTTCCGTTATTTGTGTTTGGTGTTACCATGAAATAATCGCTGTTTCATTATGTTTCAAATAACTACAATTACTGTGGTTTTTAATTAATAATTTTGTTTCTAACTACATTGATATATATGTGTGATATAAAGTTAATTTGACTAGTATATTAGCTCATAGTAATATTAGATAGATAGATAGATGGTTAGATTATTTTTGATGCATCGAAATAAATGTCCGACGTCGACGAATCCATAATAAATGAAACACAAACGAATATTTGCGACAGCACACAAATACTGAAGTTAATGACATTAACATTTATAACACGTGCCGTTCAGACTGTATTTATTAATGAGTGCCGCAATGTTAACGTTTATATAATGTTATGCGCCGCACATCATGTATGCACATTCATAAATATGTTTTTCTTTTAGCAAGTTCTCTTGTTAATTTTAGGGTTCCGTACCCAAAGGGTAAAAACGGGGCGCTATTACTAAGACTCCGCTGTCCGTCTGTCTGTCTGTCTGTCTGTCTGTCACCAGGCTGTATCTCATGAACCGTGAAAACTAGAACACTTGAAATTTTCACAGATGATGTATTTCTGTTGCCGCTGTACTAAATACAGAATAAAATAAATATTTAAGTGGGGCTCCCATACAACAAACGAGATTTGTTTTGTCGTTTTATTATAGATAATGGTACGGAACCTTTCGTGCGCGAGTCCGACTCGCACTTGGCCGGTTTTTTCATGTTTTATTGTATTAATGTGGTTAGTGGAATTAAGGCAGTCATAATTATAATAAAGATACAGATTCAAAACACTACCTGGCAATCCTGCCATAACACTAAATTTTCGAAACATTGTAATCTTCATAACACATTGTAACATAACTCAAACCTAGATGATGTCATGAACAAAAAAGTGGTTTGTTATTAAACATAGTGTTACTCATCAAAATAATTTCATAACTTTATTAACTATTTCAACCATCTTTATTTCATCACGCTTATTTTAAAATTACTTGAGATAACCAAAACACAACTTTTCTACCTCTATGGGAACTTCTACTATTTGCCTTCGTTTACATCGAGACAGTACATAAGAAGCCTACTAATGTCAAAAAGGTTTAAGGGCACGTAAAAACGCCCTTCAGACGAATAGGCCGTTACCCTGGGGACGCCCTTCAGCCGCGTCAGTGTGTGCGTTGGATGCACTTGTCACTGATACAGGAGCCCAACACTCGCGTGCGTTTGTGAGTCGGGCCTGTGTGCGTCCGTGAGCCGCACACAAACGCACAACTCTATGCGTACTTTACAGCGTGACGATTAGAATTCGGCGGTCGTCTGTGTGTGTCAGAGAAATAAAATTCGTCTGTTCGATCATCGTTACTAGAATATTATCTAAGTGGTAGTGAAAATTAGTTTGAGGGCGATTACGAGGTTCTTTTTTGTTTTGGCTACTGATAAACTTTGACTTTTAAATTATCGTCGTTATTGTTGTTTCCCACATGTTTCAATTGATCTTGAACGAGGAATAGTATTTTACTCATTTGCATTTCGTATTAAATTCTTATGTTTTCGCGAACGGAGAAGAAAGGAATAGGGGTACATAGCTACTTAAGAATACTTCAGCCATAGTTTTCGATTCTTTAGGATACTAAACTAGGCAGTCTGCGTGTGTCAATGAAACATATACATAATCAGCCTTACTTCAAAAATCTTTTTGACCATATATAAAATAATAAAGAATCTGATTGGCAGATTCTAAATTAATAATCTCCATATAAATGAATAAAGAATCTGCTAATGCTTAGTTTAAATAAATTAGCATTGGCTTATATTGTTGTTATAAATAAACTTGTAGTTAGATATATTTCCTATGATATGATTGGGGCACCCTGCAAGGTATCACTGGGTTACCAAGTACAATGCCTAGGACTCCAGGCCCAAACTAAGTTGCGTATAGTGTGACAAACATGGCCGGCCATACGCTCCGATTGTGCGACGTCTTCGGATGACCTTAGCGGGTGGATTCCGTGACTGAACACATTAATGTGCGCTGCTCACTATTACATAAATACCTACATTATTTTGTGTACCTGCTATTACTTACTTATTATCTTGTTCTAACGCTTAACTGTCCTTGTGAATAGAGCTGCCTACTTGGAAATTCTGTACCTACATCTTAGGATTGTCTGGTGATTTTTTATGACTACGAACAAATTTTGCTATGAGAGCAATCTTGAAAAAGTCTGCTATTCCCTATTTTTAACAGTTGATTTCATAGTAAAAGTTTTTCTTAATTAATTTCAGCCTCTGATTGTCAATAAATTATAAGTCACTCTAGAGATATAATTATTTTAAATCTACTGCTGGGATGCTCAAAACGAGGGTACTGTTTTGTAAAATTGGCTTGTTTGTAGTACGTTCAGCAATTAATATCTACGTTTTCAGTTATTATGCAGCATGACAAGCATGTGTAGCAGTAACCTCGGACTCCATCAGCGCCTCACTTGCAATTAATTGAATGTCTTCATTCTACGACTACTTGTGTGCGAGCCTTGATTCTATTAGTGAAATATTTGCTTATATTTATTTGTATAGTATCTGTTGACTATAGAGGTGGCAAGTGTGGTTTCTTAAAATAATGTCCATTTTTAGGTCGTGTTTTTGGAGCTACTTTAAATGAAAGGAAACAATTATAGTGCATTATTGATTTTTTAGCAATAGTGACTTAGTGTTCAGTGTCTGGAGAGATATGGAGGAGACCTTTGCCCAGCACTGGGACACAGTGGGCAAATGAAAAAAGAATTAGCAATAGAGTAGCCTAATTCTGAACGAAATAAATTCCACAGCAGAATCGTGTTGTTGTATGATAATTCCGTAGCCAACTTTTATCTAAGTACCTAATCCTTGAATCCGTACTAAAAGCCCTATGATTCAACATGCTATTTCAAAATTCAAACATTCCTAGACAGTACATGCAACCTCTTGTAAACTCCGTCAAGCTCCATCAGTAACTCATCACTGAAATAAGGCGTCATCAGATAAAGAGATTCAGCGAAGACTCACAAGCAAGCGGAGGCGTTTAAAGTTATTATCTATGCGGCCGACCTCAGTCGGGTATCGAACCCGCGGCAACTAGGTCAATGCAGCACGCGATGTCATACTCTGTCGCTGACTGGCTGACTTGGCGACGCGGAGCTACGAACCGAAGGTGACGAGATGATAAATAAATTAAACGTACAACGTTTCAACGGTTTAGAACTAACATTTTAAAGCGATCATTCTAATTTCAAATGTTTTTTTTTATTTTTAATATATTTTGGCAGATTGTTTTTTTTTTGAGAAAAAAATGTAACGAAGAGTATTTGTAGGAAAAAGGTTGAGTTCAATATTTTCGTCGTTTTTTTTTTGTGAGAGGAATGTTGCGTAGTTTTATTTTGAAGGTGTTATTATTTGTTTATGATAGTTAGCGTAAATGTTTGAATAGCATTCGTTAGTTGTAGTATTATGAAACATATGGCGAGACTAGAGTTAGCTTAGACTGTTTTTAGAAGCAATTTTTAGTATATTATTTTTT
This sequence comes from Melanchra persicariae, assembly GCA_947386135.1. Taxonomy (NCBI): domain Eukaryota; kingdom Metazoa; phylum Arthropoda; class Insecta; order Lepidoptera; family Noctuidae; genus Melanchra; species Melanchra persicariae. The sequence continues at coordinate 981,041 of OX376646.1, forward strand.
AGATTTGTGGTCAGTGAAACAGACAGTGATAAATCAAAATTGTGAGATTTCAACAGGTTGTAGAACCTTGGGTTTTTAAAGTTGCTCAAAAACGTTAATAGTTAAAAAAAATCTTTATTTCTTGAGTCTAAAACTAGGCAAATTGTCTTCATAGACCTCACAGAGTTATTTAGCACATACAACAGATATAGATCAATAAAGCGCGTAGATCGCGATAAGATGTATCAGGAAGCGACTCTTGCGCACGGCATTAGAGAATAGAGTCAAGGCTTCGCGATGCGCGCCAGATTATTGCAGGAGAAGCCGCAGCTAGACGTATGTATGTGCTGACGTCACCTCATATGTCGGTAGGTAGCCATTATAATTAGGAATCGTTTGAGATCATTTAGGAAGGAGAATATTTATAGTTTACCTGTAACGGTTTTTGTTGTGTGGGCTGCAGGGAGATGTTTATTTTACCTTTATAAATTATTACCTGTGCTATTTATACAGTCCTTAGATTTGGTATACCTATAGGCATAGGTATACCAAATCTAAGGACTGTATATTCTGTGTATACTCATTAGTAAAATAAGATATGATTACTTACTTATTTTAAACTAAGTCAGCTGTGTCACAAATGGTGAGTTAGGTACGTCAATACTCCTGGTTATAGCTAGAGTTTAATATCAACCAACAGTTAATAACTTTGTATTTTCTTGTAGTCACAGTGTTGATAAGGTTGGTACTTATTATCGACAATAAGACCAAGTAAAATGACAAAATCCGAGGATATAACTCAGTGACTAGCAAATTGAAAGACACATATCCGTCAGAACGCAAAAATGATATTCCAATACCAAACTACCGATACAAAACAAAAATAAACCGTCATATCCTCACATTAGTACCTCATTGTAATTCGCCTTTTATATCGCTGAGGAGAACACAGCTTCAAGAGGAGTTAATGACGACAATTACTTATATAACAACTGGATAACGGGCTGCAATCACTGTTCAGTTAGCAGGCCCGATGTGACGCAGGTCCATGTAACTGTCTCAAAATTAGATGCTGGCGTCTCTGTTTTTGCCTACGTTGTACTAGGTAGATTTAGAAGTAAGCTATTTAAGCTAAACAGGGGGTCTACTCGCCTGAAATCCGTAGTTTTGGCCTTAGTGTCGGGCGTTTTCTACTCCGTATGACCTACGGACTTACGATTAGTCCCGAACCCAAACTAGAATGAATGACAATACGATTTGACAGTTGTTCTTAGTTCGGGTTCGGGATTAATCGTAAGTCCGTAGGTGATATGGAAAAGAAAACGCCCGACACTAAGGCCGAAACTACGGACTTCGGGCTTAGAGAGTAGACCCCCAGGTGGACTGTGCATGGTTAATTTTAACAATTGTATAACGGACTGCAATCACTGCTCATTTAGCAGGCTCGATAAGATTGTATGACTACTTTGTACTAGGCTTGCAGGTTGGTTGAAGAGTAAGCTGTTTGAGCAGCAGGTGTGGACGGTGAAAGATGATTAGATTAGGGGATTTTTTGTGGTCACTCTGTTTTATTGCGTTCTATGCAAGGTAAAGTATGATCGTCAAGTGCGATTATCATTGTGTACATACGATAAAGGGAAGTAGGTATTAGGCAATCATTTCTATTTAAGAAACTGTTTAAAAACGGTGGGCATAAAAAATAATGTAGACAGATCAAATCAAGTCCATGTTATCAATGACGCAACCATTCATGGTACCAAAATTATAACAGTTCTGAAAACTTGCAATTTAAATTCAAGTGTATTCACCCAAATGCAGCTTGCTCTGGAAATACGAACAACAATATTGATGTCAAACAATATTTTACTTGAAATTCACCGTTTTGTGAAGTAATCGTGGAATAAGATCGAGCGACTTTTGTTCAAGTACTAGGGCTCCACAAGTCGTGAGGAGTTCAGAAAATATATTGAATGGGAAATGTATGAAAATGTTGTTGTAGTAGCTCAGAAAATATGATGAGAAAATGATGCAACCTTGTTGACGACATGTAATCTGATTTGCAATTGTTTTTCCAGAGTGGATTGCTTACTGGGCGACTGGATTTTGTAGCAAAAATAGAACGCAAGGCAAGATGCTCTACTTCCCCGCAGTTTACGAGCGAGAATTAAGATGAAGTATGAAACTTGCTGTTATTGTAATGAAAAGGTGATTATTTGCCAAAATATGTGTTTTCTTTGTTATCCAGCGTAGAAGCAACAAACTCAATTAGGTACTAGATTTACAATAAAAAACTACGTCGTATTTTCATTACTCATATTGATGATTTAGCCCAAACTACAATAGATATCGCAGCCTAACATTATCTATCGAAAACCTTCGACCTATTTATTTTCCAATACCCTTTAAAAACTACAATTCGCGACTATTATTCTTTCCTATTCACCGAAAAATATCAGTAACGTATAAAAATTAAAAATAAACAGTTCGTAGCCACCCCCGCGTCTACGTTCGAGAACAGTCTGGTAACCATAGTAACCGGTCTAGACCCTTGTTACCTAGCCTGGCCTATAATCGTTTGAATTACATACTGCCTGTAGGCGTGACAGCTATATCGGCGGAATAGCGAACCTTATATACCTTTTGTGGATATGTTTTCATGGTATATAGGAGTGTATTGGTAGTATATTTAATTTGAAATATAATAGGACCATGTATTCGATACCAAAATTTACTGTCGTTTATTTTTAGTAAAGCTACTTCTAATGAATCGAATATGAAGACAACGGCGCGGCGTAAGTCAGTAGGCTTAACCCCCGTTCTTGATAAAAAAAATAACGCAACGGCTAATGGAAACACTGGCCATCGTTTTGGTAGTAGAGTCATCATCTGCCTAGCCTTTTCTCAACTATATTGGGGTCGGCTTCCAGTCAAACCGGATTAAGCTGAATACCAGTATTTTACGTGGAGCGGCTGCCTACCAGACCTCCACAACCCACTAACTGGGTAACACGGTACTTCTTGGCAAGACTTGTGTCAGATTTTCTGGCTTCTGACAATCCGTAACGACTGCCAAAGATCTACAAATGACAGCCGGGACCAACGGCTTAACGTGCTTTCCGAGGCACGGAGGAGTCTCGATATGTTAATATGGTCACCCATCCACAGACCAACCTCGGGAAGCGTTGCTTAACCTTGAAGATTGGTCCGTGCGGCTGTTATAATTTAGCCACGAGCTCCTCGAGTTTTGGTAGTACAGTATTTAGGATTAATAATTTTCGGGTTGCGTCTACTAGGGCGCTGAGCTCGGTTTTTTGCGACCCTTTTCAATTCCTGGTAAATAAACCTCAGAAGAGAAAAGACGACAATTTATTCTACAAAGTGATATTCTAATGTATTCTAAAAAAAACACCGCATGATAGAAAAGAGGCTTAATTCCTGTTAAAGATACTGGCAGCTTATTATCGAGAAACATAATCATCTATGTATACACGTGTAGGGTGCCACAGGTACAATACGGTGGGGCGTAAAGCTTAGCATATATTCAGTCTGCCCGTCAGTACATGTATGTATGTATATTGGTGGGGTTCTCGGAAGCGGGCCAGGCAGACGGGCCGGTATCCGCAGGGTCGACCGGAACAACAACGGAAGCCTTGTCTCATGTCATTGTCAAGGTTATCCGACCCGTAAGTGTGGGATCATTTCCATATCATATGTCTATTTAACGGTTGAACTTTGTATCCTAAACGATCGCTTCTTTCAAGCAATTTCAGTAGGATAACTTAGGAAGTGAGGGTTATAAACTGTCGCTTTGTTTAGTAGAAAATTGTTATATAGGTAAGTAGGTACTTTCTTTAATAAAATGTGTAGCTATCACACATATGACAAAGCTAGACAAAATGTCAATTCCAAGTATTCGAGAACGTTTATGATGACATAGGTAAGATTGTAACAAAGAAGTAACACAAAAGTAAGTCTGTCTATCTAAATGGGTGTCCATTTATCTAGTTTTCGTCCTAAAACGTTTTACTTTACCAAGGTCAGACTAGGTTGTAACATATTATGAAAGCAAGTGGTCGGTTCGCGTGTGATGCCCGACGGCTAATCACTAAATAATTAATCGAATGCATTGTGTCGATGGGAACGACGATGTGTGGCAAATAATCGATGTCGTTCGGTCGATGATAACTGGTGTAGTGTGACGAACAATGTGTATGTGGAATATAGCTAACTTGGGCGGAAACTACTTTTTTTTTGCGAGGGGGAATCCTGGAGGGAATCTTCATGGCGGAAACTCCTATCCTAGGGCCCAAACCAGAGTTATGTTTAAATTCCAAGTTAGCTGTTAACCCTGGACTATTATGTATGAAATATTTGTTATATATGTAGGTCCATATTCCAAAACGTAAACTCCAACTCAACTCAACTCCAACATGAGCTCGAAATGTCAATGAAAGCTTGTCTTATTGACGTTTTCGTACTCGAGAGATGAGCAAACAAATGCAAAACTTCAATTAATGACAAGCTCCGATGGAGTTGGAACCCATCAACTAGGTAACACACTACTTCTTGGGAAGACTTGTGTCAGATTTTCTGGCTTCTGACAATCCATAACGACTGTCAAAGATCTCCAAATGGCAGCCGGGACCAACGGCTAATAATGGCTAAACATAAAAAGCACTAAACATATTAAAACGGAGCTTAGGCTTTGTTAACTTCAAACGATTGACAGGCATTCAACGACGCTAGCTAGATTATTGTTTCCATTTATGTGCGTAGCTCGTCATAAGTACAAACCATTTTGGTCAATACAAAGACGTACACACATACAAACATTTAGCGAACAGTAGCTAGCAACCCTGTTCAAATCGATATAACAGTAGTAATGAGAAAATTCTCAGGATTCCACAAACTTGTGTCGGAGAACGTTTCTATCCGACTAATACATATTGCTGGCAGACAGACTGGAACTCTAGCTGATAGAATTTGATAATAGGGTAATATGGCTGTCCTTCGCCGCAATTACGAATATCTGTATGTCTATAAATTCTATAACAAAGTCGCTACCTGTCTCTGTCTGATTCTCCGCGAACTTCGTCTATACGCAACGGATTTCGATATAGTTTTCAGTAATAAAATTATCTATAAACAAAGGCATACAATTTGCGCCCGTGGGAGGATGATTCGAGTCGCTAGTTTTTGTATAAAATCCGTGCAATGTGCGGACGAAGTACCCGCTATGTTATTTATAAGATTTCAGCTTAGCAACTTCTTACACGTACAAAATATTAACTTTCCTACCATTTGGGCTTGAAAGTTTACCTTGTGGTTTTTATGTTTACATGTGCCTTGTCTCAAGTTAAGCCTTTCATACTACTTTGTAACTTATTTGCTTCTTGGAACCCGCCTAGGCTTCGTAATGATGTATTTTAATTTCCGATGTAAAAATCTTTCATGCAAACCTTGTCCCGACAAATACCAACAAGTGATGATCTTTTTCATTATATTTTTGTAATATTTACAAATACATAAAACACTTATTATATAGTATATACAAGCTAGTAGAAAATGGAGAAGAACTCGTTGGGAATCGAAAAATTCATCCACATCGCTGGCACACTGGCCGCATTGCCACGTTGAATGGCAATGCTGATACGTTGGCCAAAGAAAAGGCCAGCCCTCTGGTCACGTGAACAGTCGACTAACTGCTTGCTGATGATGATTTTACGAAAAACTCGATGAGCACTCGGACCCCATGACCCTAATGTTTCAACACCAAATGTTTATTTTTGGTATTTATTTATAAAGAACATAGATTTCTACAAGAGCAGTGAAATAGGGCTAAGCTCGTTACTGCTAAAAAAGCTTATCAGTTCATCGTCCTCAGTAGATCAACCTATTTCCTGAACTTCATTTATTCTACTTATGCTTAATGGTAAAAGCTTTCACTCAAATTGACGCGAGGGCTCATCTGATTGTCACTCATTAGTCGTGACCTCCCGGAATAAGTTCGCAAAGATTTTGTGTCGCGTGTAAAAACGAGAGTTATCTTTGGTAATGGGAATTGATTGAATTAGATGAATTACATATTTCCTAGAAATAATTTTGGTTTCTGTAGGTTGGTTATGAATAGCTAACACGGTAATATCAGGTCTCATGGTGATATTAGGTGAAGGCAGTACCAAGACGTGACAACGCGTTTTCATTGAAATCATGATATTTATGGGTATTTAGCATCTTCTATCCAAAAAATCATATAGGTACAATACGCTGGCCATGTTCTAAAATAATGACTAAAAATAGCTCAATGCCCATATTATGAGTTCAAATATTCCAAATATGTACTGAAATCTCAGTCTTTTCCCGAAACGTGTCTACCTTGAACAGTAAGTTACATAATATTTAATCGGAGCCTTTCTACCCACACTGAGGGTAGACAAAAACTTCTCAGACAGCCATCATCATTACTTCAGTCTGGATTTAATCTGTCCCCTCGACAGACATTCTCACCTCATTTATACGACGATTTAAAAGCTTACTTTTTATCGTAACAATGAAGGAAGACTATGAAAATAATACGAAGATTTTCGTAAAAATCGATAGTGAAATGGAATTTACCATTATTAGTTATTGTGTGTTTTAGTCTAATATACTAACATAGGTTAAGAAGGAATACTAATGTGATCTACCTGAATTAAAGATAAATTAATAAATATTACTATAATTAGCAGAAAAATAACCAACAAAAAAACTTGGTATCTTTTGGCTTATCTTTTTATAATTCCGTAGCTAAGACACTTAGAAATACCCAAAAATTGAGACGAATCCCGGTAATTTTTCGGTCAAAAGCTGTAGCTTTTCCCACATTTACATGCCTAGACTTTATAGAAAAATCTAGGTCCTGAAGCGGGTATCAAACCGACTACATAGAAATCGGACGCTCCGCGATTGCGCCACGGCGTCAATATCAGATACAGTTGGACATACTAATTAGGTTGTAGAAGATTCCTAACTAAAGAGGTAGGTACATGTTACCGTTTTATATTTAGCTAATCGTAAGTGTAAGGGCCTTAACACACTGCCACGCACCACGCAGCGTAGCGCGTGAATGCGTGTTCTAACGTTGCTTGTTAGTGTCTCCGTTTGTGTAGAAAACACGCACAGCCCAACTCACAGAAAATGCAGCCACGCGCGTTCATTGTTGACCGATGACACGCAGGTACGCAACATGCAGCGTGATGCGTGGCAGTGTGATAACCGCCTTACTATCGGTAACTAGTATTCCTATCCGTTACCGGGCAAAAGTCCCTAAGGATTACAAATCATCACATAATGATGGTAACTAATGGTTGTGAGTCTTCCTGACATCCGACCTAATCAGTACTTTGAATTCTGCGCACACGCATCGTTAGATCAACGGGTAAGGTTGCAAATACACGCAGCTTTTGGTGTGACCGCCAGCACAGTATGGTGGACCATTCATATTTATGTAAATTTTATTTTAAATATGGATAAACAAAGGTCAGTCATTGATTGAGTAAGGAAACCACTTTTTGCTGAGAGGTGTGTTGAAGACAGGCTATCTACTCTTCTACAAGGTTTCTATTCGGGTATTTTTTTTGGTGATTAGTTCTGGAGGTCAAAAGTCAAAGTTGCTAATAGTCAAAAAAGGTAGGTATTTAAAAAAATATATTTTAATACCTACTTTATTAAAAATATTTTAATTTATTTTTAATAAAATTATCCAGCTTTGTTCCGTGGTTATATAATACGGCTTTTAGATCGGATGTTATGCTTCAATTAATAGATACGCGAACAGAAATGTAGGATGGGTCATTCATAGTATTATTTTCGACACTAAAATCTAACCTTGATGAATTTGTGGGAGGTTTTGGTCCAGCAGTGGGACAGCACAGGCTGAATAAAAAAAAGGACCAAACTTAATTGAAGCAGGATCGTTTCCCTAAACAGTATAGGGAAGTATTCGTGCCCAACTTACTAAGTATTACAAAAGAAAAGATCCTGAGCCGTTGCTTAGTAGATTGTTGACATCAGCTAAGCAACAGGCTGGATATTTCATCATTTTCTTTCTTTTGGAACAGCTGTTATTCAAACTAGTGTAACAGAACTTCATGAGGCTTCCCGGCCAGCTCGTGACTTCAAAATATTTCTTAATAAGTCACGGCCTATGTTGGTCCATATAACTTTAATTAGTATTATTGTACCTACATTGTGTAGTTGTTTTAGAATTCCTGTCTTTTCGAAATGGTTTTGGAGTGACGAAACATGATTTTTTTACGTTAAATTAAAAAAAAATACAGTGGACCAACCAATGAAACCATTTCTTGCGCTAGATTTTCTCAGTCAAAGGTTATTTTTTTCAGGAAGAAAGAGACTGAAACAGACAGATCTCCTTTGTCAGTTCACACAACACTTGAACAACAAATTCTATCAATTTAATCGACACCATTAATCACTAATGAACTGCATTTTAACTTTGGCCAATCATTTTTTTTCTGCAAATGATTTTACTAAAAAGGATCGTGTTCGTGTCACCGTCTCCATCCGATCGCTCTTAGCTGCACAACCTTAAACCTGCCACCATTGCACGGAAAAACAGCCTTTATTGATAGGTATTAAGTGTTACGTCAGTAGCAATTATATGGTTGTGATGCAAAGTTGTTTGTGCGGTTGATTGGTTGGGAGTTAGACCTTAGTGGGTTGTGATAAGGTTGAAGGTGATTGTAGTGCGGTGTTGTTTTGAGCGTAACTAGGGCGGGCGCCTTGAGAGCCGCATTTACATGACACGACCTCGTACGGTCGCTGCTCTCGTGGCCTCCGCTGTAGCATTGCACGCCGCACGCCGGCTGCGCGGCTCTGTTTCCTTCCTCGCCATTATCTATATTTCCTATCCACGCCAACTGACAAACAAGTCTAATCCTTGTTTTGAATGCGCTTGATTCATTAGCTTGGAGGAACGCCAGGGGTTTGGGAGCTGTCATGTTCCTAGTTCCTATTGTCTTGGACTGCGCATGAGTTGCATTGTGCAGTGAAGAGATCAAAATATTCTCGCCAAAATGTTAATTCTTCGGTGTGCATATTCTGGAGTAAGTCATTACAGTGCTTGAAGATCGAAATGGAGATCTCTAAACACCTGTTCTTTTTTTAGCAGAAGTAACTGCGAGATCAAAGACACTAGAGACGTTTCTAGATCTAAGAACTTACGAACAGCTCTTCAACCTGGTTGTACTAGCTACAGATCAGCTTAACAGTAATTTAGACGAGATTCAGCACAAAGTCAATCTGTGATGATATAATCCTCGAAATTCTCGTTTTTCTCATAGATAAGGATGAAAGTCCAGGAGAAGGGTACATATTCTTGGTATTTTGGAAGGCCTTCAGCTCAGTCGGAAGATCACATTGGTTCCAATTAGCAAGTGTTTGTGCAACATTCGAGAGTTGTCTGTTGCGCCACCCGACACAGACCTTGATGCGTGCGCTCGCCACTAGTTCAGTATATTATTACTGCCACCCATATACTACGGTATTTGCAACGAGTTTGAGGTAAATAATAAATATACTTACACTTGTATTTAAAGCTAGTCTTTGTGGGAAACTGGTGGGTAGAGAGGACAGAACTTTGTAGGCCAACAGGTACGGAAGGACCACAACTATAGGTAGAAATTGGTAATTTAATGCGTAAAAGACTCTAAGGACCAATTTCTACGGAAAGAGTTCGGCAACCAAAAATTGAGTTAGCTGCTTCATCAGCATATTAGCACTATTAATAAACTTGACACTGTTTACTTTTGCTAATTTATTTGACCCAATTTTATGTGAACGTGGATGCTGTAACAGCACATTTCCAACTCCTATAGAAAAGTTATTTATGTATAATGTGACCTAATCAATCCTCTTTAGTACCCACAATCTAGGTGCCCATCTCCCAAAACATGTTGCATAATGCCTAGATAAATCCTTGTTTTGCAAAATAAATTCAATGTTAATGAGCTGTGGTTCTACCAGCATTATTGCAGCCATGTCGGTGAGCAGTGGCCTTCTACGCCCATATGTGGCATATTTAGACTGCACTGCGAATTCTTGGACCTAGATACGTTGACTGACTGAACTGGTATCATTACCGACGGCTTGGCGTATGGACCTTGCAGTTTTGTAGGCAAAACAAAAACTGTTCGAAGAGACACCGTAGACTAACCGTTTTTGACTCTTTAGATTGGCTGAGAACAAAGCCATGGAAGATTTTTAAGGTCTTCTTAAAAGATCTGCAAATGGGTTTCGTTCAGAGAAAATATAGGAGGAGGGGATTGTGAAATGCAAGAGCATGAAAATTGAGTGACATCTCGGTATTTGGAAAACAAAAATATAGGGGCTCTGACGTGCGCTGGGTTGTGCATACGTCAGAACAGATAAAAAGTTATTTTGGTAATTTATGTATGACAATTTTGATTGTATTTATTTAAATATGTTTTCAATTGGCAGTGACATATGTAAGAATGTTTCTCGATATGTGTGGTACCGCCAAATGTGTTCAAGGGCCATATATTAAAATCTAGTACAGCTAAACATCTTAAAAAGCCTAATCGGGCACGCAAGACGACCATCAAAAATGGTGATTATGCAAATACATATGTTATATCACACTGAACCCTAATTAGTATATAAAACTAATTCCACCATACTAGTTTTTCACCATAGACAAGATCCATAGAGCGACCGGTTCACCTCACTAAGTGGGACAGGATGCAGGCTGCGTATGCGCATGTCAGTGGCTGTGTGTGTGTGTGTGTCTCACGCTCACATGAACACTAGTGTGTTATGTAAGAGATTTGCGGTCTGTGTGCATTTACCAACATGATTAGGCCGATAAATTTATTTATATGATAAATAATCATATGTTTCGCATTTACATGTTCTAGTTTTAGCGATCCGGTTTGCGTCGAGTTAATTATATTTTATAGTTATTTTATAATAATTTGTCGTGACTGCTGTTCTATTATTTGACGTAATAGAGGCATTATCACATTGGTTGTGACGCCACTCTACACAGTTATTGTGTTAAAAACATAATAAATTATTTAATTGACTACGTACTTATTATTTATTTTCACATTTGTTGATTTTGCTCAATATGAAATTAACGAAGTGGAATCGAATTAAGTTTTTTATTCGTTTTGCACAACATGGTACCGATTTTTATCTAGATCTTTCAGTAAATAAAAGAGTTAAACAAGAACAAAAAAATACAAAGAGCTAAAATATTTTATGTTCTTCTAAACAAAAATGCATTGAACACTAATCACAGCAGCACAAGTGCATCAAGGTGAAAACGCAAAAAACAGCTATGAAAAGACTAGTGGAGTTAGTTCGCTTTCCGCGGCGCACGCGCAGCCCTGACCTACATGGTGTATTACCAAGTGCAATGAGACAAACACATCGGATAATATTACTTTCGTTCACGCGTCGACGTCAAATTCGCGCTGTTACGCAAACTTCTGGTATTGGGTGATGTAAAGCCCTGATGGGGTCAGAGTACGGGCCTTTGAGTGAGTGAGCCAATGTGTTCATTTGGTAGTTGAATCTTCGCGGAAAAGATTTATAAAATACGGGCAACAGTATTCAGAAATTATTTTTAGTTACATGAACGGGGAATTATATTGGATCTTCCATTTTTACAATCCCGTTGAAGATTGCTATTGCCGTAAAAGTCGAATCATGGGATCTGTTTGGGTGTTAAAACTAGTTTTAATTCAATTTTAGCCTCGTACCCAATGTAAAAAATTAAGTACGGGTCTGTAGAAAATTAGTGAGATTGTTGTTTGACAAAATAAAATGAAGCTGGATACATAAAGTACCAAGTTATGAGAGTTGTGCTTTGTTTTTCTTACGTAGTGTTTCTTATTTCAGATTAATCTTTCAAACAGGGTATTTCTATGTTTAGAAACCGATTGTTTTAGAAGAGAAGTCTTAGGTAAATTAGTTGGTTAAGAAATCAGTTTAAAAATAGACCTTTCTATTGATTCTGACAAACTTGGTTGTTTATAAATAGTCAGGCAGACGTTATGATATTTTTGCGTCAGAATCGGCTTCAGTCGCCGAAATATCAACGATTACAACATCAGTTAGTCGTAAACGAAAACTATTTCTATAAAAATAACTTTAAGGCAATTACGTAAGTTAATTGTAGCATTAAGTACGGCATAGGAAGAAAAGCGAGGCTGCTTCTAAAATATGACCTTCAAATACTTGCTCCTATTTCCCGATAAGCTGGCTATTTCCCTAGTCATTCGGGGTGCGTGAAAAAACGCAATTTTTCAGGCTTTTCGAACACGGTACTAAATCTTGGCACAATAACGTTGAAATATATCGTGTACGAGTTATTTTAATTAGCTTACCGCTGGGAATTCCGGCTGGACTCGAATGTGAACTTACCTGTAAGAAAGAGAAATGTAATTAATATGTGGAAGCGGTTATTAGGTAATATTTATCGATTATGGTGGACAGGTATGTCACGGTCGCATTGTTCCGAAAATAGGTCGCTAGCTGAGGCAGCAGGTCTCTGCTTTGAGGGAGCGAAATACTTTGATCGCCATCCGTTTCCTGGGTGTGGCGATTGTAGCTATCTCATAGGATCATGGTTGCTTGTAATAATTTTTAATATTGGCCAAAACCTGCTGTTTTGACATTGTTTATGTTCCTGAAGTTTTCTTCTGGCTTCGACTTGTTATACATCTTCTTGGGAGACTATTACAATTCAAAGCTCCTACGATAAAAAGTGTAACAGCTACACTAATAACTTAACACCAATTACTTAAATCTAGGAGTTAACCAACATGCAAAGCATAAAGCAAAGCTCTGATTAGTTTAAGCACTAAAAGTTACAACTGATGCTCAATCGATCCGCCGAAACTTCTCCTATTATACAACACTGAACAATAATTCCTACATCCGTCTAAGCAGGTACTTCGGAACTCATTATGTCTTAAATAACACATTTTAGTGACCTATAACAACAACTAAAACGATATATTTTGACACGTTAATTTTTTGTCCCGAGGCGGGTTCGGACAGCCGATGTGTCATGCAACATATAATTGACGGGAGAATTAATGGCTCCATGTTAAACGATGAGTAGAAGAGATGAGCGGAGCGAAGATGAACGGGATTTCCCAGGATATTCCTATGAGTGACGTGACTCAGGAAACTAGGTCCTGAAACCCATACTAGGTACCGAAAGCCATTTAGGTTAAATTTTAGGTACTTATTTTAATTTAATATATATAAACGGTAACGACACGGAATTTCACAGCTTATTTACTGCGACAATACTATTAGTACAGACTAGGTCAGAAGTTTCTTCAGAAATGTAAAAATAACAGAAAACGAAAGGTTAAAGTCGTGTTCATATTTGTAAAAATTGAAGCCTGTCTAGTGACAGGCTGTTACTAGTGTAACAGATGATGTTTCTGTCGATATTTCTCAATAAATGACCCTTTTACACAAAAACTAAACACCAATTTCCAGCTAATTAAACGCTAAACAAATACATCGAAACCTGTCAAAATTTGAAATACTACACATTCTGAAACAGCGTCAGAATTCCCCTAATTCATTAGCGTTAAATTCAAATGGCTTGTAGTTGACACCCTTAACTATTGCCCTAGCGACAGGGGCCGAAGGTAACCGAACCTAGCCGATGGGCCGTGACGCGCAAAAAGCTGCGCCCGCGCAGCGATACATGTGGTGAGGTGTCAGGTGCACGATACTCGTTGGGTTCCTTATTTATTTTATTTCGTGTTATCCTCACTTTTGTGTGTTGGTATCTAATATAAATAATTTAGGCATGTAAATCGTAGTAAATATTGGTTGTTTACATTTGAGGTTCGCTTCCCTAGGACCAAAGTTAGAAAATACAATTCGTATTATTGTGGCTAATACTGACGGATAAAGTTCGAAAAGTTGCTGTATTTAGTACATTTACCTTAATTTATATTATAAGCTTAATTGATTTGAATGGTTGAAGGATTTGCTCGAATCGTCTGCGTGGTGGATAGCAACCGACTACGGTTGCTATCCACCTAGCAACCGACTAATACAAGACGAAAGTTAACAATAGTCACGAATATTCTACCATAATATTATAAAAGTAATATTCCTAGTCTGTATTTCTACTGATTGTTGATGTAAGAGGTCTATATTTGGAAACGAACGTCTGGCTCATAACGACCCTCTGTCTGGGTTCTATTGCGTCACTACGGAACCCTAGCCACAGGCGATAAATACCGCTCATCTGGGGTATTTAATGACACACCCTGAGTCGTCGAGGTGCGTTATATTAATGGTACCACATTATGGGCTGGCGCCACTGACACCGATACAACAGTTTTTTCAAGATTCTTGATTGTTTTTGGCCTATTTCTTATATGGAGTGGAGTCTACTCTATGTCAAAAAAACTAATAGGAATCAACCACCACGCAACTAGCAGCGAACATAAAGTATGCTAGCTTTCCTTGTAAGAGTAACTATGAAGTTTCTTGTCCATTCTTCTACGCTTCTACCTTTGCGAATGGACAACAGATCCTAGTCCCTATACATTATTTTATTTTTATGAAAGTTGATGATGTTTATAGTGCATTTTAGTAGACTAAATTAAATAAATTATTTGACTTTGACTGTCAATATGGATGGATGGATTATGTGAGGAGCGATATGAAAGAAAAGGGAGTTTGTGATAGTGTGACGGCTGATAGGACAGAACGGAAGAAAAAAAACTGCGCCGACCCCAAGTATCATGGGATAAGGGCAGGAAGATGATATTAGACTTTGACTTTGTATGAAAAGAAGATTTCGTTTTGGAATAAAAAAGCTGATACATGTTTTCTAAGTTTAGTTACCTACCTACCCAATTAAGAGAAATCTTCTGAGCCCTAAATATTTTTATCTAAAGGAATCAAGAGCAATTACTTGGAGATTGAGATAAGTAGCTTTGGTATATACCCATCATACAAAACAAGTTTTATGGTTAATTTTGGACTCCTCAACTATTATATTTATTCCTATATTTTATTTTTCCTTAAAGACTTTTTTTACGACAAACATATATAGATGAAAAGAATGAAAACATCACTTAAAGTAGACGTAACCACAACCTAGATAGCTGCCTACCCCTTATAGCTAATTAATCGCCCGTTATCATAAGACATAAGGACAACAGCACCACGAGTGTGTGCACTAGATAACTAGCTCCAGGGCCATTTCATGAAACAATACGCGCGTTACTTTCATTAAATACTAATGTTATGAAGTGTGAGTGAGTCTGTTTGTTTATTAACTGCAAAACTGCTGAACCTGTATTGATGTCAGTGTAGATGTGACCGTGATAAAGGATAATTAACAGAGGAAAATGACCTATAATGTAACAACTGCTGCAATACAAGCGTTTTCTATTTATGTGAGGGAGTGGGCCTCGATCTAGACCTACCTCTCGGTTCCAATTCGGGTCGATGGTTAACAAATAATTCATGTTACACACATTTAAAATTAAATTTAAAAACGTGGACAGAACCAGGGGCAGCGCATGTCGTACACTTATTTGCGCGATAGTTGGTTGGTGCCTTACAGTATATCGATTTTAATTTAGGTGTATAGCAATTGCGACGGAATTGTGCGCACTGACCATGTATTACCATGGACTTTGTAAGTAACTATTAAATGATACGTCAATTCAACATTAATGTTTTTTAATTATACTTACTACAAAATGATTAATATTTATCCGTTTCGAAATACGTAATTGTCATACAATAATAGATAATATTATTCAGTGTTTATTAATATCCGTCAAAGCTGGGATTTCCCAGTGCTGTGCTGTATATTACATAGTTTTAACATGTTATGGCTAAGAACAGATTGGCAATGAGTCATATACAAGAAGACTACGATAATCCACTGGTTTTATAAGAAACAGGAAACGAAAACTAATTTTCCTCCTTATCAAAGACTTCATTCAATTTTGTAAGTTGATTTTTTCATCGGTTTCGCCTGCGTCAGACGAAAATTATCCCAAGAGGTATTTAGTTTTATTATTATTTTTGTTTAATTGATAGTTTTACATTTATAGTAAGGCTAATCACCTCACCTAACTAGAGAATAAAAAGTGAATTTATGTGGTTTTTTTTCGATAAATTTGTTAAAGATACTTAACACCTTTCAAATCAATTTCGTTTTGTAAATTGAAACTAGATGAGGCCGGTTTAAAAACGGATTTGGCGCTCAACTGCCAGATAAGGTACACGCCGGGGATTATCGAGACAAATACAAACTCTAGAAATGACGTCATGTTAACAAAATTCTAGAATTAGACAGGAATTAGGCACTAGACACTGGTCTGGCTCCAGCCAGGTGTTCGTCCGGTTTCCGATACACATTCAGGCTACCTATCTCTAGCTATGTTTCCTAGCGCTTATGACTTCCGCTTTTACGCTTTTAGGATTACGCTTGAATAAATGGCTAGGTTTGGTTACCAATATGTTTGGACATGTTTTAGGAGAGAATGTTACTTCACACATCATGTGTACCTAAGTATTAAGTTTAGTATTACCCACTTATTTATTAATCACGGGTTGTTCTTACCTACTACCTAAGACTGTACATGGAAACATTGTAAACCACAATTATTATCTTTCAAAAGAGTAACTGTGGAGTTTCTAGCCGGTTGTTCTCCATTAAACGAACAATTCGAACTGTGCACTATCTAGGCTTATCTGAAATAAAAAAAAACTTGAGAGGTGTCAAGGGACACCCGGATGGAACGAAGTTCCTTTCCAATAAAATTTATACACTACACATTCTTATTAATAAAAAGCAACTCGTCTAAAAGTTTCAGTAGCAGTCACTAAAGTGCACCTCAGGTCAAGAGGCAAGATTCATTAGGATTAAAATTCACTATCGGCGACCTCGAAAACTATGAAGATGACACCCATGATGAAAAGTTGTCAAATCTCATGGGCGCCATCTTGGATTTCGATTTTGACCCGGTAATCGTTATTAGCGACCCAGAAAACCATGAAAATGACACCCATGATGAAAAGTTGTGAGAACTCGTGGGGCGCCATTTTGGATTTCGATTTTGACCCGGTAATCGTTATTAGCGACCCCGAAAACCATGAAAATGACACCCATGATGAAAAGTTGTCAAATCTCGTGGGCGCCATCTTGGATTTCGATTTTGACCCGGTAATCGTTATTAGCGACCCTGAAAACTATGAAAATGACACCCATGATGAAAAGTTGTTGTTGTTGTTGTTGTTGTTGTTGTGTGTTGTGTTGTGTGGTGTTGTTGTTGTTGCTGTTGTTGTTGTTGTTGTTGTTTTATTATTAACAAATATCTTGCTTTCTATAAGAGAGAGAGAGACAGACAGAGAAACATGCGACGCCGCACAGCTTACAATAGCTTACTATCGCAAAAAGTGTCGTGACAACTTTTCGTAAGAATTTTTTCCGTCTAGCCCCCTTTCACAACGCGCGATAAGGAACTTCGTTCCAATAATTTGAATTTTGAATGAAAAACGTAGGTATATTGTCTCCGTCAAATCTCGCAATGGTTGAAAACACCGCTATAATACGCACAGCAAAGGAGTGGAACTCTCTCCCTGCGTCTGTCTCTTCAAAGTCAGACTAAACGGGCTTCTTCTGGGTAAGCTCGCTCCATCGTCAACTTTGCCTCTGTCATCTCTGACCTAGACAAGAGTCATGAGCAAACCCGTCTCAAATAAAAAAAAAAAATAAGGCTAAGCAGATTGATATTTGACGATTTATGATCATAAAAAAAATGTGTACTAAAAATTTGAAACTATTAAACATAGCTATAATAACCGTCCTGAGGGCAATGCCGTAACATTACAGACTGATTGATGACCACGACCTGTCGAAATAGCACTCAACGGTTACCAATTCCAAGATGTCTTTATGATAACGTATAGCTCATTTACCAGTCTCATTTAAAACACACACAATTATGAGCAGTGACATGCTATAGGCCATAGCAACACGCCCGTAATTCCCCAAAGGAATATGCTGAACAGATGTATGGTAAATCCACTTTTGCCGTTTATCTAAGACCCAGAGAGCGACTGTTTAGCAATGGCAAAAATCCACTACGTCTGCTACTGAGAAACTAATAAAGACAAAGACCTACTGGCAGCGATGGTAAACGAGTGGAGTCATGATGAACGGCATGACCCAGCGTTTACCCAAAGCGAGGCCCCCAGAGCTTACGGCCTCACGGCTGACATCTGCTCCCAGGCCATAAAGTGCGACGCCTACTGACTTCTTGTCACTATTAAATAAATTCCTGGCGTACTACCACTTCCCGAAGACCTGGAAGGAAGCGACGGTGGTTGTACTCAGAAAGCCGGGTAAAGACTCGTACACCGTACCGAAGTCCTACAGGCCGATTGGACTCCTGTCTAAGGGAAAGTGAACGAGGAAATGCTGGTCGCTCGTCTCAAATTCTACTTTCTTCCAAGGATTAGTATATCTATACGCTTCACTAAACAGAACATCGGAACTTATGCTTTACAGTAATAAGATTTGCTACCAATAGGATCAAAAAACACAAAAATTCAAACTATCCAACACCAAAAATACCGTTGTCATCATTTCCACCCAGTGGAAATTCTCTTTAAGCGCGATGATTTATGAGACCGATTCGTTAAACATACGCGTCCCAGTTAGTAATGTGATTGTGAAACCTTGCGCCTGCGCCTCTTTTGTGACAGATGCTTATGCAACGAGGACTGCTGCAGGAGCGTTCACGTGGGCTCGGATATCAAACTAGTGGGGATGAAACAAGGAAAACGAGAGAACAAAAGACTTTTTTGGCTCCCCTGTGACCACTATCTCACCTAATGGTGAGCAATTATATGGTGGACAATGGAGCACGCTTGCGTAACAATGGCATTTAGGATTATTAAGATCTTTCCTTGTAAATTGAATGTATTTTCTCGCAAATGAACAGTTTGATTTAGAAGTAACCGGTTCCATCTTGACATAAATATCTTCCAGGTTGTAGTTTAGAACTTGGGCTTAACTTTGATGCCTAGACTTGCACAGACTAGGAACGCATGACACAAAAGGGAGGAAGCTATGCTCAGCAATAGAACAAGGGCGCTGATGATGATAATGATGAAGGCACCAAGAGGAAAGCAAAATTATATAGGCAGACATGGAGGATACATGATGTAGCATAGAATCTACTTGGTTTTATTAATTTCACGCTATTTTCCCAAGTCACAACCTTTAATTTTTAGGTATGACGAACGCCTAATGACAAAATATATGAATAACATTATCTATTATTCATTCATCAATTAATAACTGATTACCGGAAATCCTTATCGATCTTCATTCATTTATAATTACTATCGTGAATCTTTCATTCATTGATATTGTGAGTTATCAAAAAGACACGTATCGTACAAACGTTGGTAAAGGAAATTAGGTATTTAGATAAGAAAAATATCAAACTATCATTTGGGTTTAGTGGTTGCTAGCCGCAGCAACCGAGCAACCGGGTTTCAATTTATATGTCAGAATTTGGTTACTCTGTCAGGAAATGTTGATTAGAAACTGGCTAGACTGACCTGGGCCTCAAGTCTGCTATTAGAATAGTGTCTGATGGTCTATCATTGATTTCATAATTGATACTTTTGACAAGTTTGGTAATCTACTGATAAAAAAGCGTCATTATGACTTTCCAATGGTCAACCACTGACACTCCATTGAAACAAATGGCATAGAATGATAATCTCGTACATAATGACATTAATGACAGACGTATGAGGTAATCTGCTAAAATTTTGATAGTTTCTTCGATCAGTGACCTACCATTAGAACGTCATTGTGCAGTCATTGCTTTTCAAAGACATTGAATATTTAGAACCACGATTCTATTACGAGACCATTGACCGACCAATGATCGACCATAATGAATTTAGCAGATTACGAACTTATAGCAAAATGACAATGGGATCGTGCTGGAATGACGAATTTATAAAAACTAGCAGACTTGGGGCCCTGTGGTCCTATTTCTATTAAGAAAGTTTCATCATGAAAGCAAGAAACAGAATTGAGACTAGAAGTATGGGGAACATGTCCCTTCAATCCTGTAGACTCTATGGGGAACATGTCCCTTCAATCCTGTAGACTCTATGGGGAACATGTCCCTTCAATCCTGTAGACCCTATGAACAAAGCAACAGTAATAAAAGAGGCATGCCACCGGAAAATTTGCAGACTCCGTAAGATTGTGATACATCTTGATTACATTATAATTCCCGATATATTATGAAAAAATCTTTTTGTATACGATAAATCCCATCCAAATTCAATAGTTTCCAATATATTTATCCTGTCTTAATTAAATAAAGAAAACTTTACGATTTCACGCGATCTTTTACAATCCTACGGCGACGACGTTATTTTATTATTGCTTAGAGAGAAGAAGACGCAGCTTAAAGAAATGTAACTCTTGGATAGGCTTGCAAAATATCCTCAATTCACTCGTTTCCAGATCACTGTATTCTGTGACCATTAAATTAAATAACAACAAACTCCTTGTTAGCAATAACAAACCGGTGCACAGGAGAACGGTGTAGCGTGCACTTGTGCAGGATATTGTGCATGAGTGCGCGTGCGCATGTGTGCGTATGTGGTCGGTCGTCATTGACACGGTTCAGGTTGTCGCACTGCCTCAAGGAGCTGTGCTTAGAATCAAGTGTACTGGCGACGCGAGCTGGACGGAGTGTAATCTCATTGAAATATGTAGGTTATGTATGAGAGGGTAATAATCTATTTGGTTTTGCCCTTGGAGGGTAAGAGCAGCCAAGATAAGTGCTGTAGCATATTGCTAGTGCATATTTTTTTTTAAATAAATAAATAAACAATATTATTTATTAAAAAAAAATATGCACTAGTAAAAACTCTGTACAAAGGCGGACTTTATGCCATAAAAGTTGACAAAAAACAAAAGGCCCGTTTTGAATGTTTGTCTTTTGGAAATGTTTACTTCTATTTGGTGAACCTTTAATAGTCTTGATTTCAAGATTCAGGTTGCTCCTTCTCGCTCGAACGACTCACGCTTTAGCAGGTCATGGTAGGGCCGCTGGTAGCGCATCGCCCTAGTCCAAGGTATGTAGACCCACAGAGTATAGTTGATCAATTGAAACATAGAGATACTTAGATTTGGATACTATATGGCTAGGAGGAAAGTATACACAGATATTATCAATGATAGAAATGTACCAGATAGACTACTAATTGACTTACTAAATCGTACCTAAACTAGAAAACGTCAGGCGATTGATAATTTAAATCTATTGACACTTTCCAATACCCTATAAAAGGTGATTCAAGAAAACCGATACATTTTCTACCAGCACTAACATTTGCGTACAGGACTGTACCACTCGACACAATTATTAAGGTAATATAGTTTCATTGGCTTCCGCCGACCGTGTGTACCTCCCACTGCCAAGCATTCATTATACTCTGGTAAATGCTATGGGGGACATGGTAACTGCTGGTTAAGCCGTTCTTATGACAGGTGTGACGAAACTCAAGAAAGGAACGCGTTTTGTAAACGATAGTTAGTCCTGGCATTTTTCTAATAGAGGTCTAAACGGTTGGTTTCACGGCCAATTTAATTTTACTTTGAAAATGTGTGCTTGAAAAGGTAGGGGCCCCTTTTCCCGGAATGTTTGTAGTGTTGCATGTAACTTGATTGTCATTTGTTTTGTTTTGTGTTTTAAAGGAAAGCATTTTGTAAAGACGTTTTGAAATTGCTGAAGAACTTTGAAAGAGAGAGAAACCTATCTTATACGTAGGCAAGGCTGTAGACATCCCTAGCAACATTTATTATGTAGTTCCAACCATCCATTCCAGCCACGTCCTCCCCACGTGCTGCCTAGCTAGGTCCAGATCTCACCGAGCCTGTTTATTTGTGTATCAGGGCATTTCTGGGTCAGGGCCGCTCGGAACTTCGTGAAATGCCGGCTATCGCGGATTCCGGGAACACTTCGTTCATAAACGTTGTCGGAATCGGCTATTATTTTATAACAACTCACTGGATTTTCCTTCAGTCACGCGGCTTTTAAAAACTGTTAGCTGGAAGTTGGTTACCGGTTCCTACCTGATCGGTAATTAGCGGCTACTGATTAGATGTTTAACACTTATTGCATCCTTAAATAGATAGGGCCAATTACTGGGAAGTAGGTAATGAAACATTTTGTTAAAGGAAACGTGGCTGTCTGTACCTATGCCGTTGTTTTTGGCAGAATAAGTAGACAGGAGAAAAAAAAAAAAACTATTTATAAAAAGAACACAAATGCTTTTCATTCTTTAGTGAGTTGTAAAAAAAGACGGTCCGATAAAACTTCTGTTATGAGACTAGGGTAAACCAGTACCCGTTAAAACATTCAGCATATTTTTCATCGTAGAAAAATCTATGTCAGTCTTGTACGCAGCTTGTCAAAAATAAATGGATAAGAGCTAAGCAGGTGAAATCAGTAGAACTAAGGTAGTGCTTTGGCGGCCAAACAATAGCGTGAGAACTCGCGTAGGTTTCAAAAACAGGCTGTTACAAAGCATAGTTTCCAATGAGCCTACGGTTCTCCTAAAACGGATTTTAAAGACTTGCAAAAGACCAATAAGGTTTGTTGACGAAGTTTGGTCATAAAATACACATGCAAAACCTAAAGTTTCCCAGAATCTTCCTGGTTCTACAATGCAGAAGTGACATCATAAAAAAATTAAAGTTCAAAGAACTTTAAATTTGTTCCATCAATTACTACATCTACCTAGAACATTGAAACATATCAAGGCAATCTAACATGAAGTTTCGAAGAATTTAATTGCTCAATTGTGGGTTTTTCCATCCTGGAATTTCCTCCATTCCAATCTGATCTCACATGAGATCTATAAATCCGAAATCTGAACGAGTGCGTTCGCTAACAGTTCTCAAGGCGACGCGCGCGGATGTGCGCTTGCGCAACCGAGCCGTGCGGAGTATGCTCCACTTCGATAGATTTGTTATTAATCAGCGGACGTCCGGTTTTTAATAGTTCTAATAGACACCCAAATTGCCCTGATCTTCGTGTGGGTCACGAGTCTTGGTCCTTGGTAGTGAACGGCAAGAAAGGCTTCGGTTTGTGGCGCAATAACGTTATTTACTGTTGGTAATTGTGACAAGTGGAGGCGGGAAGTCATTTATCTTTTCATATTTAATTGCTGTTTTTAAATAAATGACCTATTTTATGGCTTCCGAGTGCAAAGTCGTATGCTATAAATCATAACAACTACAAAGGGTCAATGAGAAACTGGACTAATTATTAAAACTCAGGCGTATTATCTCTAACCCATATTTGATTCCTTGTATTGGCCACAAAACAATAAGGAAAGCAGAGCATCCTCCGCAGCGTCGCAGACGCACGCACCGCACAACGCACGCTCATCTCGTGTGACATAACACAAGCACATGTCCCGCACACAAGCGCGGCAGGAGCGCGCACGGCACACATGCGCAATGTTTGCGCGCGCGCAGGGAAAACGGGGTCATGGTTGTGCACGCACACTCGCGTATAACGCAGTGACGCACACGCTGCACCGTGCACTAAGGATTGCGGATGCGGTTGTCAAAATAGACAGTTTTTGATGAAAATCTGACATTTAGAGCGCGAAAAATAGTCTTGAAAGATTTGGCTTGAATGCTTGACTCTTGAGCGTTAACAAGTCCCGGTAGAGATAGCAGCATGATAGATGGCCTCGCAAAAAACTTTATGGTCAAAGTAAAAACCCTAGATATGAGGGTATCTCGCAATGTAGACGCATGGAAATTCCTGAGGACATGATTAGTAAATACCTATTAGTAAATTAACCACCATTTTTGACTAGCTAAACTATTTTTTATAATTACATCCAGTGTTTCGCAAAGGTAGGTACTACGTGGTATTATGACAAGAGTCATTGTAATGAGTTCTGCTAAGAGTTGAGTTATTTTAAAAATTAGGGTAAACTAGGCAAGCTTTGTTTGTCGTATAATTACGACTCGTTGTTTCAGGCTATTGTGGGGAGTGAATCCAAGTTACGTCGAAATATTATGACGTTGGACAAAATAATTTTAAACGGGGAGAATAAAATTTACGTAAGAGTTTATTTTAAGATACTTTTCGTTATTGTTTCTTATCACTGGATTGAAAGACCATCGGCACATAGGTACATACGTACCTAGTATACCCGCCGGTCTCATCTCTCTTCTTCAATTAAAGAAAAAGGCGTGAGATTAAGTTGTCTTCAATTTTTGTTATTTAAGTTAATAGTGCTCGGTTTATCTAAAGAATTGGTTAGCGTCATTTTTAGGTTTCCGTAGTCAACAAGGAACCCCTTATAGTTTCGCGATGTTCGTCTGTCTGTGTGTCTATTCGCGGTTTAACTTAGAGACGCTTAGCTCTAGAAAGTTAATATACATATTAATCACACTGACAAAGTGGTCAAACAAGGGTTATCTCCCCACCAACCGTGTCTCCACGTTGCCGTCGTGGTGGGGCTTGCGTGTCTCAGTGATCTTGGGGGCTTTGCCGGTAGAGCCACTCATGCCGGAAGGTCCCAAGTGAGAGACCAGACCAAGAGAGACACAAGAGGGGCACACCGTTCGGAGACTTGAGCAGTGTTCGGGTCCTCGGACGGTGTGCGTCTCATTGGCTTGCTCGCTGCTCTCTGGTACGCGTCTGATCATCAGACGTGACTGTGAGGGCAGCGAGCAAGCAGTGAGAGAGAGGGAGAGAGGAGGGGAGATAGGGACCGCACCCTCAAAAAGGAAATTATGGATAGTAGCAAAAAAGAGATATTACCCCAGGGCGGTACGGACTGCACAGCAGTCCGGGAATCCGCCACGCTTTATGCGTCAAGCCCCTCGTATTCTGGGGGGGGCAACGCTGCTATCCACCATCCGCTTGCCAAGGGCAACAGTGGCCGAGGAGGCCCCCGATCCAAGCCGTCCTTCGAGGACTTGATCGGGTTTGGTTTTAACTCGCCCGACAAAGCGTCGGTCGGGCAGAGCGCGAGAAGAGGCGCGTCATGTTGGAGAGAGGGCTTGCCTGAGCGTCACGCGGGTGCAGAGTCGGAGTCCGAGTTGGACTCCGACGACCTGGTGACCGTGAGCTCGGCAAGCTCTGGACCCGAGGGGGCGGGGACAGGTGCGGAGGACTCTAGGTCCTTCCGCAAGCGGCCTAGACCGGAGGAAGACCGGGGGTCGTCTGGCAGCGAGGAGGTGGCCTCTGCTCGCAAGATCCCCACCAGCAGGCGGGGCAAGGGCCGAGAGGGAGGCAAGGGGAGATTGCCCGCCTCCAAGGTGGCTGGTCAGCGAGCCGAGGAGCTCGCCGCTGACGGACGACCCCCCGTAGAGGGCGGTCGCAGGGCTCCTGGTTCGGAGTCCTCCGGCGGTGAGCCGGATGACTCCGGACAGGAGCGTGTTCGGAGGGCCGGGTTTGCGGAGGTTGTAGAGGCCGCGCTTCGCGATGTGGCCTTGAAGAGGAAGTTGTCCTCCAAGAACAAGGCCATAAGCGAGGCGATGGCCTCCATTCTGGCGGCAGCGGAGGGTAACCCAGGGGGGCCTCCGCGGGACGAGATGTCCAAGCTGCGGGCGGAGGTCGCCCGCTTGGCTGCCGCCACGGAGCGCCTCCAGAGGGAGAATGCGGGGCTCCGAGCAGACCTGGCCAGGCTCCAGGGAGCCGGCCCACAGGGGGCGCCTGAAGGGGGGCGCAGGGAGAACAGCCAGCCCGTGCCGCAAGAGGGCCAGGTGCTGGACCTGGTGCGGCAAGAGATGGCTGCCTTCCAGGCGCGGTTTTCCGTCCTGGAGGGCATCGTCCTGCGCCCCCCGTTAGCGGCGAGTGGGAAGGCTCCAGGCAAGAAGGCGGCGTCGTACGCGGCCGCCGTGGCTGCCACACCGGGGTCGTCCGGCCAGGACAAAGGGTCCGGGCTGGCACCCGCGAAGCCGGTGCCGGGAAAACCGGACCCGGCCCCGGGAAGGAAGAGGAGGGGTGGGGTTGCTGCGCGGACGGCGAAGGCTCCTGCGCCGTCTGTGCAGCAGCTCCCCCCGGCTTCCTCGCCTTCTGCTCCTCCCCCGGCTCAAGCCGAATGGCAAGTGGCCGGGGAGAAGAGGAAGGCGGGAAAGGCAGCCAGGGCGGCCAAGAGGCGGGAGAGGAAGCGGCGGCAGAAGGCGCGAAGCGTCGCGGCTGCGCTGCGCCCCCCGAAGACCGCGGCTGTAGTGCTTACACTACAGCCGGACGCGGCGAAGCGGGGCGTGACGTACGCGGACGTGCTCACCAAGGCCAAGGAGACGGTGAACCTTGGTGAGCTAGGCATCGTAGGGGGCCTCCGGCTCCGGGTCACCATGACTGGGGCCCGGATGCTGGAGATCTCCGGGGCAGCCAGCGGCCCAACCGCGGACGCTCTAGCCGAAAGGCTTAGGGCGTCCCTAAGCGCGGACGATGCCCGAGTGTCCAGGCCCACCAAGCGCATCGACATGCGCATCTTGGGCCTGGACGACTCCGTCACGGAGGCGGAGGTGGTGGCCGCCGTCGTTAGGACGGGGGGGTGCTCAGCAGAGGAGGTGAAGGCGGGCACCCTACGTCCTGACAACACGGGCATGCGCACCATTGTGGTGAGCTGCCCCGTGTCGGCGGCCAAAACCATATCGGAGGGCCGAAGGTTTTTGGTGGGTTGGGTTTCCGCGCAGGTCAAACTGCTGGAACCCCGACCTCTGAGGTGCTTCCGGTGCCAAGTGGGCCACCATGTGGGAGCTCAATGCACCTCGGAGGTGGACCGCAGCGGTCTTTGTTTCCGCTGCGGTCAGCCTGGTCACAGGGCCGGCTCTTGCGTCGCCGCGCCGCACTGCGTAGTCTGTGCGGCAGCTGGCAAGCCGGCCGACCACTGGGCTGGGGGTAGGGCCTGCGCCCCACCCGCCAAAGCCAAAGCCGGAAATCGGAGAAAGCCCTCCGCCGCCGCCGTCTCTGCCGCGACCGCCGCCACCGCCGCCGCTTCCTCCGCCGCCAAAGCCGGTTCCACTGCGGCTGCTGCTACTGCAACAGCCGCAGTAGAGCCCCTACAACGGGCTCCGGAGGGGGCTGAAATGGAGTGCCAGTAACGGCCCCATTTCACCCCCTCCTGTTGAACGTCAGCCACTGCGCCGCCCAGGAACTGATGCTCCTGGGCATGGCGCAGTGACTGATGCCTGTGGACGGCGAGCAATGGGTAGCTCGCCGTCCGATCAGAACAGGCCCGGGTTGACGGCGCGCTGTGTTCTACGCGCGCCAAGCCAGCAGTCGTCAGCATGGGTCGGGGCCCGCTAAGGCCAGAGCCTACCAGGGTTGCGGATTTGTTCGAAAGAGTTACCGCGGCCCTGGGAAGAAAGGCACTAGGAGGACTAAAGGGTGGGTTTTAGTCAGTAAAAGTCTGACACTCCCTGCCGCTCCACCCAGAGCGGGAGGGGTCATTTGATGATTTCCCATCCTAGAAAAAAAAAAAAAAAAAAAAAAAAAAAGGGTTATCTTCTATCCCATGGTGTGGTGTGTCGTTGGATAGGTCGTTTAAAATATTGAGGGTGTGTGATTATTGAGCTTTAAAGTTCTAATTTTTTTTTAGAGTCAAATGTCTCTCTCCCTCTGCCAGATAAACGGTTGTTTTTGAAGACGTGAACAAATTCATGGTAGTAGCATATATAAGTTTAACGAATTTTAAAGTAAAACTATTACAGCTAAAGTATGCGTTACAAGTTTCAAATAAAAAAATCGTAGTAAGGCCCGGTTTCCACCAAAGCGGAGAGGAGAGGAGATCTGTTGAATAAACCAATCCGATTTCGTTATTTCCACATCTCTACCCCGCTTAGCTTATCGGATTAGTTTATTTAACACATCTCCTCTCCTCTCCGCTTTGGTGGAAACCGGGCCTAGCCCCAAAGAAAATGACTTAAAACTTAGTGTATTTGTAACTTTGTACATAATGTGATTGTTGTGAATGTAAAATTTGCAATTCCGCCTCAAAGTTCTTTATAAAATGAGGCCGTACCTATCTGAGTCACTTCGGGAACAACTTGTGGAAAGTCTGGTTTTGTCCAGGCTTAACTATGCTGATACGGTGTACGGTCCGCGCCTGCTAGCTCGTACAGACCAGCTCATTCAGAGGGTTCAAAACGCTTGTGCTCGGTTTTGCTATAAAATTCCTCCCAGAAGCCACGTTACTCCATTCCTCAACAAACATTTTACTCCCAAAATGAAATCGAGACGCAAACTACACTTGGCCTGCCTATTGTTCGGTGTCATTAAATTTCAAAAGCCAGACTACCTCCAACAAGCTGAGCTGGATCGCTGGCAGACGAGAATGTGGAAGAAGGCAATGTTCGCAGCAACTTTCATCGCAGCCCCATAGTACAGCAGCTTTCAGAGGCAGTTTCCGTTACGCGGCATCCAAAGTATGGAATAATATACCACCGCCTATTAGAGTAATAAACACTGTACATACCTTTAGAAAACATCTACGGCAGTTTTTAATAGATGCTCAACGAAAACTTGACTTGATCCACTTAAACGTCTCATTGATATGATGTCTTTGCATGCATTACAAATTATTTAATTTTTTTTATCATTTTACAATGTAACTGTTTGTAAATCTAATACTAACTGCGCTCAACCGATAGATGACAGTGTGTCGGGATTGGGATTCTCACAAAACCGGTCTCTGTTTATCTTGCGGTAATGTTTCAAGTGGGTAGATTACTTTTACACTAAATGAATCTGACTACATTTATACTTTTTCTTTTTTTGTTTTTCTTATGACTTATGTAAACTTTGCCTATCACTAGTATTATTCATTTTTTATCATTTTCATTTATTTATTTACCTTATTTACCTATATACTTAACACCTCACAAAACTGCAGTGCGATTCTGTAAACATGTCGAAGTGAACACTTGGGTGGGGCGCACGACGGGTGAGTTGTCAAACCATTGAAATAAGATGGAATGACAGCTCAGTTGTCGTTCACTCCGCCTAGGTAAACACCGTGAGATGTCGACAGAATCGACCGGCTGATTTACATCCGTACACTTCAACGTAAGGTTGAAAACCAGCGTCAGGCAACTCCTTGTTTGTCTGGCATTTTGCTGAACTGGACCTATTTGGCGCAGCCGTGGGGCACACAATATCATTGTGTCGAATGTGGTATGGCTATATAATATGTAACATTGTGTGTGCTGTGTGTGCCAAATAAATAATTTTCTTTCTTTCTTTCTTTCTTTCAATTTTATGTAATGGCATAAGGGACAGGTAAGTACGGAATCCTACGTTGTGCGTAGCCCGACAAGCACTTGGCCGGTTTTTAGAAGTTGACTCTTGACGGAGATGCAGAAAACTCACGAGATCATTTTGATCCTAATGCCGCGTATTCAACCTACAAAAGTACAAATCACAGCTCTGGTAGTCTAGCAGTAGGTACAACAGAATACTTGCAGCAGACGGATTGGCAGGGGAAGCCAACACACCGGGAAGAATGGAACGCTTTGAGGAATGGGGAGACCTTTATCCAACAGTGGGACATAATAGGTAGATTTAAATCATTGATGAACATAATTCAAGACCCTTAAATATTAATTAAGTATTGTTTTATGATCACTAAATTGCATAAAGTTAATTTGGCTTTCTATCTTCCGAGGAAAGGTGTAAATAGAAAATACCATGTTACGAGGTCGGAACCGAATTAGCAGGAAACTGAACGTTTGCAATTGATAACCTAGATTCAGTAAATTCACTAGTTAGGTAGGTAGACTAGATTCTAGGAATGTCTTCCGACTGTCGTGATATTCTGAATAACATTTACTATTACAGCATTTCGAATAATTGGCACTTTGGGATTCAATAAGGACGGTGAGGATAAAAGCCAATTGCCAGCGCTAGATTTTGTCTGGATATGCTAAAAAAATTACAGCACTTTTTTTTCAGTATAAATGATATTTTTTGATTTATGCCTGACAAAGGTGTTATAGGTGATGATAAAAAAACATGCGGCAGAATGTAGAACAGTCTTGAGACACAGAGAACCACTTCGGGTTTTTGAACATTAGATTGAATGGATTGGATATTGAGATCTCAATATGGTCGCTTCTTTTTGATGCCAACGTCTCTGGACTGTGAAATGTCACATTATGAATTTATTTAAAACCGTAACAAAAATAAGCACTATGGAGTACCCATCCATTGCCCTAACCTAATTAGAGAAAGTTATTAATTCCGTATTATGAAAAAAAGTGCGATAGGTCAGTCGCTTGTCCTCCCACACAGTTGCTCGAGCTTCTTTCTAAAAGGACACGCTATAATAATACGTTAAGTAAGAATACTTTAATATTTCAAAGCTGGGTCAAATGTTATTTAGATGAAGATTATTTAGATTAAACTTCAAAACCAGGATATCATTTAAATTTGCTTTTGTAATTTGTTTTGTCTTTTTTTTTTGAGGATAGGAAATCATCAAATGACCCTGCTCTGGGTGGAGCGGCAGGGAGTGTCAGACTTTTACTGACTATAACCCACCTTTAGTCCTCCTAGTGCCTTTCTTTCCAGGGCCGTGGTAACTCTTTCGAACATATTCCGCAACCCTGGCAGGCTCTGGCCCTAACGGGCCCCGACCCACCTAACGGGCCCCGACCCAAATTGTTTTGTCTTAGATTCATAATTTAGGCATTCTATATAACTTTAATAACGAAAGTAATACCGGGACTGGAAGGTAGCAGCACTGCACGACAAAAGCAACTTGCACTACAACTCAATTACCTATTCCCATCACTATTCCCCAATAGTTAAAATAAGCGAACGCCATGGGAGTGATTCCACCGTCCCCTACCGATGACGTCACTAGTTCCGCGGCGTCGCGGCATCCACCTTGACATGGAGCCCTAGTACCCCACATCACGTTCTAGGAAGATACTCCAGCAATTAATTATTAAAGTGAATCATTCCCGACGTTTTCCTACTGTTTACACGATTATGTGTCAGTTTTTATTGAAACTGCGATCGTTTCTGAAAAAGTTTTAAGTGTCAAGGTTGTGCGGTGGCTGGCATATTACCTGTATTGCCAGTGGGAGGAAGGAGTGCTCAACAGGGAAAAATATGCGGCGGAATGAATCATCGAAAAGAAGATTGATAATTGAAGGGTTTGATGATAGGTTGTTTTCGTGGAGATAATGTTGGCTGCCTACCTATTCCATTCTGTAAAGTCCCTTTATGAAACGAAGACATTGCTGTCAAAGAGAATCCTGGGAGAGACGAATTCTATAGCTATTTTCTCTTTACTGTGAATTAATTTACCGTGTAAAGTGTTTTTGCTTGCCCAGAGAAAGAGAGTACCTCAATATGGGGATAGTTTTAAATCAATAACTTGTAAGCAATCGTCGCGCGTCGTACTAAACCTATATTTGCGATATAAAACAGGAAACGAGTTTATGAAGCATAAACTTTTAAAGTGATAACATGCTAAAGGAAGCCTAGGTCGACGTACCTCTTGAGTGGAACAAACAAAGGAAATCTCATTAGGTAGGTATGTACCTATCATGTACTCGTGTCTTTAGCGATGCTGCATCTTTCACTTCTTTGTTAGAAGCAGTGTTGAACCTGAGTTCAACACGAATACACCAATGGAAGAAAATGGACATTTTCGTTCCTAACTTAATTCAAAACGCCGACATAACTAGTTATGAATAAGTTATAACAATTCTGTCGCAGTTTATTTTTTGCGAAAAAAATCCACTTCAAAGTTCGGCCGTCTCTAACGGAAAAATGCGAAACTTCCTTAATTCGGCACTACACTTGTAACTTTGGTCCCAGTGGGCGAAGCCCTAAGTGCTTGAACGGCGGCGGTCCCACCAAAAAGGTTCTTTTTATTTAGTGATAAAAACTTACAAACTTTTTTGTCGTTTCATTAATAGCATTCATACCGTTACTACGTGGTTTAGTATAAAAAAAGTTGACGATACTTAATTAAAATAATGTTGCTGCTTCCCTTTTCCTTTTTTTTCTTTTTTTTGTGTCTTCCCTATTTACTTTTTTCAATAACCTTATAAATATAAATTAAAGCCCTTTTGAATGAGCCAACTCCCTAATTCGTGTTTTACTAAATACAGAACCTGTAAAATTACCTAAAGTTGGTCAGGACTCTCCCCTTGGCAGATTAGGAACTACACAAAATCCTAGCTCACCGTTTGCTGGTCGGCGAATTTAGATTGTTAAGAATGCTTCTAACTTTTACAAACTTTACATGTTTTTTATTAAGAATTTTTTAACACACTTACTCGCTACGTAGCTTCTACCGCTTCTAATTACCTTAGTTTAGTTTAATTCATTTTTCGAGTGTGTTGTAAAACGTCGTTTGAAACACATGGGCCTTTATCCGCTAGCATCGAAATGTACATGTTTATAAAAACGACAGATTTCCATTTAGGCAGGCCTACCTAATGTAAACTTCTAAGTGTTAACGACATGTTTTGTGTCTAAACATCTGCCTACTATGATGAGCTTTCTATCAATATAAAATGAAAGTGATCATTACGAACCTGTCTGTGCATTAAATACGAAAATGTATACACATAGAGACAATATTCTTTATATAATTACCTACCTAGGGTGGTGCATGCGCGCATATGCCAAGGGCCACAGCGGCCAGTCTTTTGTTTGAAAAGGAAAAAGTTAGCTTACCCTAGTCATTGACAAACTAGACATAGAAAACTATAAATGGTCCACATACGCATTGAATCGAAAGTTCTGGAAGTTTGGGAGTCCTGGGAAATGCCTTTGTCTACTCATGAAATTGATGAAAACAGAAGGACGCCTAGCAGTTCGCTGTCACCAATAAAAGTAGTCCAAGCTGTAAAACAAATTGTGCTTTCGTCTATGAATCAGCGACATATTTCCAATGCATTAGATACTTTTACCTGTATTTTTATGGATCATAAAGTAACTTGAAGTTTATTAACTTTCCCATTGCACGTCTGTGTCTATGCAGAGTATGTACGCAGTTTCAGATAGATTATTAGGCGGGGAAAGCGGTTAGATGTGCCGTCCAGCGCTCGCGTCGCTTTCGCTTCCGGCCGCGCGGGGGCGCCACTGACCTACTGCGTCCAAGATATATCTGGTCGAGTCGACTTACCGACTAGATTTTATGTCTAAAGGCTTGAAGTACTTACTTCAAAAACTGTAGGTACGATCGTACAGTTATCATTACGTATCTAAATAAGTTTTAAGTGAGGGTAGATAACACTCAATTAAAACTTATTTAAATTTAGCAATAGGTGAGTCGCTCCTCGAATTATTCTAGCAAAAAAACATGAAAGAAATGTTTCTAGGGACTTGTGGACTGTTGAATGTTTTTAACTAAAATTAGGCATGTAGGTGCCTACCTACCTAATCAAAAACTAAACTGTACTTAAACTAAAATCCGATTAATGACGTAGGTACCTAGTTCTCAATTTCATTTCCATTATTAGTAATACTTGTACCCATCTACCTACCCGTATAAACGCAACGTGCTTCCCAGAATCGATTACCTAGATAGATTATATTACGCATCTCAGATGCAAGTACATACTTACCTAGGTAAGGATCTTTACCTACTGGTTGCTTAGTATCTACCTAGCTTTATAAAACTTTCTCGTGTCAGCCGGCCTAAACGTTTCACGAGGTAAAAGCGGCAAGTCGTGAAAGGAAAATCGTCGGTACTTCCTCGAGCGGAAATCGAAAGTGGATTGTGATCGCGAGGAGAAAATTGCATAGACGGAGGTAGCTAATGCATCAGACGTTGCAACTGCACTTCGGGGTAGGTAGCGACATCTATAATCGATTTTATGAACAATTCTTGTTACGGCATAGTGCTGCCATCTAGTAGCAAATAGTAAAACTACTATGACAAGTCTGTTTGATCGTAGTTCAGCTATTCACCGCTAGATGTCCCTTAAATAATGTGGCTACTTCACCCTCAAGCCTTATTTCTAATAAGTAATAAAACTCACCTTTACCTCCACCAGCATCATGCACCTGCGGCTTCCCGCTCGGCATCCTCTGCATCGGTGACGCGCTCCCGTAGTTCATACTCGTCGTGTTGTAATCCGAGCTGATTGGTTCTTGCTTTATCCCGTTAGGTGACGCTGATAGCTTCTCAGCTAGCAGCGGATTTTGGGAAGCGATGTTATATCGCCCATTATTAATATTATTTGTAACGGCATTGTTGATGGCACTCGTGCCCGATCTCAACAGTTGTTGTAGCCGATGTTGGCCGTTGTTTGGCAGTGCTAATTGACTGTTCTGTTGGTAGTAGCCTTGGAGTTGGCTGCTGGACGCTGGCGATGATATATTGTTGTTCTCTTCTTGCTGAAATTGAAAAAGATATCATTTTATAAATTTTGTCTTTTCAGAAATACACCACTATCCATGACCATCGTCATAATGTGTAGGCGTCATAATGGCATTGTAACAATATGACGTGTCCTTAAAGTGTGTGACATGAGCCAATCACAAAATAAGAATGGGCACCTACCCATTCAGATTAACTTAGTAGCACTTCTAAATTATCAGGTTAGTTTAAGAGGCTCCTAGATCAGCCTGCATAATCCAAATGCTGTCCAGAGGCTTTTCTAAGGGGTAAAGTGGACCACAGGCCGTTCGTACGTAGTCTATTTGAGTCTCCCCTAGCTTATTCAATGCTTAGTTATTACTACTACTATAAATAGGGCTGGGCAGTATTTTATCTACTTGTAATTAAAATAACGTTATTGAAACACAAATACTGGTAAGTATTTATATTTCAATTACTTCTTAAAAATGTAATTTTTTGAAATAAGTACCAAAATTTACAATTTATTTATGTATTTCAAATACCAGACGGAGACGTGTTTTGTAGTTAGAATTTCAAATACAGTATAAGGCTTCAAAATACATTAATGGTGCGGGTAATACATTAAACGGGTGCGTTCTGCAAAAAACAACGCTCGATAGCTTACGTAAGCAAAAAGACTAACCTAACCTAACACCTAACTTTATTTTGTACTAATTACAAAATAAAGTTAGGTGTTAGGTTAGGTTAGTCTTGTAATTTTGTATTTTAAATAAAAATAAATAAAATACTGTATTCTGTATTTTAAAACTCATATTTTGCTCAGCTCTGACTATATAGTTATTATTTTCTGACCAGAAAAAGAAATAGTAGCTAGGTCTACAAAAGAAAATCCAAATCTCACCTTTATTTCAATAGGCGGTACAGAAGACGCGGTGGCATTCGTTAAATCCGTAAAAAACGTTTCAAAATTATCGAAGGCAGTCTCTCCCAGTTGCTTGAGAATGTCATCAGGATCGGCTGCCTCGCCGGTGTCGGGCTCTAGCGCCAGGCCGCCGACGATGTTGGTGATCTCGGCCTGCGAGAGGTCGCCCAAAGATGTCGCCATCTGCTGCAGTTGCGCGGCAGCTTGGCCGCCGGCTGCTACTACCGCGTCCTGGAACTAGCACATATTTTTTGTATACTTTCTTGTTTATAAGGTACCTTACCTGTGATCTTTGTGTTTGTGTACCTACCCGGTACCTATATATACCTACCCTAACGTTTATCGAAAAGTCATGTTAGTCAAGTTATGCGCTAGTGTTAGGAATATTAAAGTTATCGGTAAATATAATAAATGTAATAGATAATTATGAGCCTAGACAGTGCCCCTACTCTCTTTATTTCTCTATGTTATAATTATTTTAATTTCGATTGTCCAGGTACTACTCCAAAGAGAACTTGATGAGTTTGTCACAGTACAGAGTGTAACTTGGAGTGTATTACCTGCAGGCAATTGGAGAGGTCAACCATCCTGCCCTCATTTTCGGCGGACCACCATTCGTCTTCAATAAATGGCATCGCCAGCGCCTGTCCCGATGGCGCATGCGTCCCCGCCACCTTTATCACGGTTAACACTAGGTGGCGCTTTCACACCACTCTTACACACGCGAGCACTCGCGAACTATACACAAATATAAATAGTCCAAAAATGTATTTACACTAATAAATTCGTTCAAAATGTTTGGCAGCTTCTTGGACGGAACGTACATTATTCGATGTATGTAGGTATTACGCGAATTTTAGGTACTTAGTTACGGGGGAACACATTTCGGTTTGTTTGTTGTTGCCGCTGGACGACAGATGGCTCTGCTTGTTCGGCTTGCTTGTCCTCCTCCCGGCCAGGTTACCTCACTCCTCGTAATCCACTTCTCTTCAGCAGCGACCTGTTAATATTACGAGCGTAGGCTTTCACGTCTTAACACTGTTCCAAATAAAATCATTGAATTCTTTGATAGTCAGCATTTAACTAAAGGGAATGTTAGTCTAGTGCTGTTAGTAAGTTTCAACAAAAGGAATGTCTAGAAAGCGAGTGTATTAGGGGATGTATTTTTATTCATGACAAATTAAAGGCAGCATAAAAAGATTAAACCAACGCTAACGCCAACGCTTGACAGTTATTATATAATTTTATAGTGAAATTATTGTTGATGAAGCGGGTTAATTTACTAGTTTCGCTACTTGCCAAAAGATGGCGCTGATCTGGAGTAGATAAAAATTGTGGTTACATCAAAATTTCAGGTTAAGTGGATTTTTTTTCTTTTTTCAGCTGGATTTAATGTTATAGTGTTGTAAGTGTGACGGCGGCGATGCGCCGAGATCACCTGGCGACGTCCCGGTGAATGTCAAATCTGCGTCGATACAGCATAGAGGCAGCGCGGCGCTCACTCTCTCGCGCACACGCTCACGCCGCTCTGGAAATAAAAACAACACGAATATTCATTATTTTGCTAATAAACAATTAATATTAATAACAATAAGAGAAGAGTAAAATAATTTAATAAATTACAGTCGCGATATATTTGAGACAGACAGTGGTTGACCTATTTAAAGTGTAGGTAGGTACAGCAGATTAATAAATCATTCGCGGATCGTTTGCGCATCACGTGTCGCGAATAGTACAATAAATCTAATCTGGTGTCGTGACGTACGTGCCATCAGTCAACGAACTTACGCTACTCGGCTATTTCGGGCGAAACCTAACAAATCATTGTTCTTCTATGATACATAACACTAAATTTTTTAAGGTCTCTTTTGCAAGTAAAAACGGTACAATAAGTGAGTAAAAAATGGTGCATTCCTGAAATACCGACTGTCTTACATAACTATTTGAAAATAGCGGGCAATTGCCTCCCGTTTAGAAAAAACATTCTAGACAAGTGTGCTTGCCTACTTTAGCTACATAATATCTAAAGGATCACCTGACGGGATTAATTTGATTAACTCTTGTGATACATTGAGTATAAGGCCGTTTTTCGTTTTAGCGTATCTTGATAGGTAGGTCCCTGGACCTTAATCAGGGGTTATGAGAAAGCTTGTTCTTTCGGCTGTCATAAACACTCAACTTAAATGAACTTATTTTCTAATCTAAGTTTAACAAAAATCAAAGAACAAAGAAAAACTTTTAATTATTTATCTTTTGACACTTAAAGAGGGTTGCGTAACCCGCTTTATCTTAGGAATTAACTGACCATAAAATGCTTGGAGCTACTAAAAGAAAACAAAGAAAAAAGTTATTAACGTAACAAACATAAGACGTTCTCGTAATCATATTATGCTGAGCTCACAATGCACGGAAGACTGCGCGCGCGCCGCGAAACAAAGAAATGCAGCCAATCAAAGCGCGTCGTTTGAAAAAAAGTGAACAATGCTAGCTCAGTCTTTCACTATAATTGTCGTGTGTGAAGCAAAAAGAATTACTTTTCTTTTCTAAACGCTTCCTTGTACCGCTTTCTTCGTTCGTCAATTTTGTTTCCAGAATAATTAATTTCTTAGTGTGAACACATTTTAGATGTTATCTGGCTATTATAAAAGTTGGCGATTGTGATAAAAAAAACTTAATCAAATTGCCAAAAAATATCCATTGCCTTTAGAATACTTTTATTAATAACTATGGTAAATCGCGTTTACAAAACGTGGATATTAGATATTTATGTAGTCTCATATCAGGACAAAATTTTGCAAGGCATATCAAGCATGAACTTAAATTGTCCGCAAATTCAAACATTCACATGGCAAATTGATTCAGTCTGGTGCATCAATCACCTATACCTACAATATGCATTTGCACACAGATGTGTCTCAGAAAGAAGATTACTAATAATTAGAATCTTCATGTCATTTACCTAACGTTGCATTATTCATAGCCTGTCTATAAATAAGTAGCCAATTAATAGGCGACAGCGACAGCGAGCAAATAAACGCACTGCCTTGATTTAATCATAGGATTAAATTAGCGGCACAGTCATACTTCTAATACGAAAGTTGGTTACACCGAAATTGTCGGTTGTATAGATGTTACTTTATGAATCATTCACTTAGTTTAAATTTTTCTGTAAAAGCTTAAGCACTTTAAACCAAGACTTGGATACAACGCCATCTAACGTCAAATAGACGAAGTTTTTAAAAATCCTAATGCTTTAATTTTAGTCATTATTATGTAGTGGGCTTATTCAAATTCTTTGATTGAATATAGTTTAAGTACATAAGGTCGCTCAATACCTAACACATTAAAAATATATAAGGTATTTAAGGTCTTTATTATTTTCATGTAAATTGTTAGGCAATACAAGTGTGTTCATATATTTTTTTTCTTTTTATGGCAATTTACTAATAAATTTTCCTGTATAAATAGCCTATTGAAAGATTTATAGACTTCAGTGAGACGCAACCTTGAATCATTTACTTCCTATTGCATATTGCTCTGAGGACCTTGCATTGAGTTGGCGTAATTGCGACGAGCTAACATCTTGCTAATACTTATCTTGTTTACACAACCTGTTGTTAGTATTAATGTAGTAAAATAGCATTTAATGAAATAAACATAATATATTATTCTTAGTAATATTATACTATGTAAATACAATAGGTCTATGTACCATTTGATTGTATTTACAACTTTGCAAGTTGGGTTTCGTTTTCTAATTTATTACGAACTGTAATTATAGCTGAATTAAGTATTGCAGTTTGAGGAAGAACCTTCAGCGTTCTACCACGCGATCAATATGACTGCAATGTCAATAAAAAATGTGCAATTATAATAATTTACTTGGAGGTAATTTAAATTACTGTTTCCAAAACGATTTCCGTGTGATCGAAGTTTTGTAAGTTTAGCCAAATCAAATCGGAATAATTCACCTATGCTTTGAATACATTAAAAAAAAACACCCGTATAAAATAATTAATAGTGTTACTGGCGATTATGTAAGTAGATGATTATTATTTTTAAATAACAGAAAAAATCTTCCATCAAACGCGTGAAACGAAACGTAACGTTCAATTTGACGTTGACAGCCGTGGACAGTTGACAGCAGTCTATAATCTGTGGTATGGGTATCTATCGTCCCCAATCATCGGTCGGTCGCACATGGCACAATGTTATTGTTTTGCTAATTTTGTACGATGTCGGAAAATAATTCTGATTCTTCCACTTCAGAGTCAGACGTAAGTGCGTATAGCTCTAGTTATAAACCGTTGAAAGCTCTTTACTCTGACAAAGCAAAGGTTCCCGTGAAATCGGCGCCATTATATGAAAACATTGTTCAATTTGAAGCCGCACAGAATAAGAAACATGAGATAATTCCTGTTGGTAAGACTGAGCTGGTGGTAAAAAGGGAGCAAGAGAAAGAAAGAAAGAAAGTTGAAGAGCAGGCAAGCTTAGATGAGAAGAATAAGCAGCGGTTCGCACAGTACGGAGGTGAGATTTAGAGGTTACCTATGTTTTGATACAACACTTGTTGATTGTGTTACAGTAGAAGTAAATAAACTATAGTTGATCAAAAACTATAGGTGTACTTTCAACTAATACAAATAGTTTGCAAGTTAAGTTGTTATGAATTAAAATAAGTGTTTTTGTTTGAATTAAATCATTCATTTCAAATATTCCAAGTTACAGTTGTGACTTAATTTGTAAGCAACGCCAATTTTATTATTTTGATAATTATAAGAGAATTCATCATAGAAGAAAAGTTAGCATAAAAGAAAAACACTATAACATGCCTCAGGAATGCCGTCTACTCATTACTTATCATACTAATACTGAATAATGTAAACTATGTACAGTGTACGAATATGAATGGTAGGTAAAGTTGAATAAAATGTTGGTCTTTGGTCAATACTTACATCAAGCATTCTTTGAACTAAAAGCGAGCACTTGGCACTCAACTCGAGGGTGGTTTTACATATGGATCAAATATTTGTATGGCCACTTATGACAAAAGCTGGGTTTTTAGCATTTCAGACGTTGGTGTGATATCAAGGTACTTAGTGTTTATTGCGAAAAGGCCTGCTTGCAACTACCAAAGTTATCTTATTAAGTCCACATTAGTTGCTAACATAGACCCGTTATGTATGAAATATTAGTTATTTATAACCTTAGTTTAGAAACTAACTCTCAGTTAAGTTTTTGGTGCAATTGTGCCTGAGAAAGATAAAAATAGTACTCTACAAAATAACATAATTTTTTAATTAAGTTGATCAGACAATGGTATCCATTGTCTTTATCTCATGTTGTGATTTATTATCAAAGCTGACAACATTTAAGATCATTTACTTTGATATGACATTTACCAACAGATTGTATTATTGAGGCTTTTCGCAAACAAGTACCTAAATAATTCAGTGAAATTAGAAAAAGTACTTTATGTATTTATTGTTTTTGATTACATTAAGAAACAAATTAATTTGTATGTTTAGTGTTGTAGATTGGATGGCAATCAGATTACTTAAATGAGTATACATAAAAGTCTAAAATATTCCTTGAATTAGATAATATAATAAGTATGTATTATCTTGTAAAAGAATAATGTAGGCTTTGTCACAACGGTGGTACATAAATGACAATATATATAAAAATATATTTTCATTTATGTACCACCATACCTACCTAAATAAATTATTATCACACAGATGATCCATCAAAACACTGTCTGAAATTATCACAGCCAAAGACTCCTAAATAAAAACCGTCATAAACATAGGTACCAAATCCAACAATCTCAAATCTGTCAGCCATCACCAATCCTCACAAATGTCACATGCTAAGTCCTGTCACATGGAGCCAGGTCGCCGCGAGGTCAGACTAGGCCGTGCGTTCAATGCACGCGGTTCTATGTCAACGGCGGCCGACGAACCTGGCCCCCACTTCACCGCCGCGGGGCCTACCCCGGGATAAGCTACGCAGCCCACCCAGGCAGTTGTGGGACTTCGAGCATTTGAGGATCAAGGTTCGACCCTTAAAGATCCGTTTGTCGTTTTGGGATTACGGGAATTAGGGATTCGGAGAATATTTTCGAGGAAGGAACTTTTCGGACATCGTCGTGGTTAAATTTCGTTTGTATGCCGAACAATTTTTTGTCTATATGTTAACACTTCTCCAAGATTACCATTGAACTTTAGCAATTTCATTCGAAACATCAATCAAAGTCAACACTAACATAACGAAGGTTCTTAACCAGAGAATTGTTTATGTAAGCTATATTTCAATCTATTAAGTCATTATTTTAATTTACGTATAACTTTGACATCTCACGCATCTAACAGCAGAGTCGTAAATAACGAGTGACCCTACAATAGGTTTTCGTATTACTGCGGAGCTAATCCGTAATGTCGGACTGAGTCTTACAACTAATAAAGCACTCTAGGAAGTAGGAGCCATAGATCCTTCATGATTCAGAGATTTAAATCATATTATTACCTATACTTAAAACTGTTCCTAAAAGTCTTATCTTTAAGGACCACCTCGCAATGAAGTAGCATCCAAGCGCCAATAAAATCCATAATAAAATCCTTTTATTGCCGTGAATGGACGTAACGTATCCAGGTCCGCATAGTCAATGACTTGCTATCAACAATGGCATCAGCTCATTTGCATAGCGCCCGTGACCCGCTGCCCCGGCGGCCTTGCTTACATAAACCTTTATTTTTTTTATCCACAATTTGTTTTGGCTTAGAACGAATGCTTTGGTTACATCAGCCGGTTTTCCGCGGCGAGCTATCATGTTGCGAATCCGTTTTAGGGCGGCAAGGCTTCGTTTTAAGCGCCAATGATAGTGATTGGGTAGATTATAATTAATATAAGTACGAAAATAAAAACATTAAACGTTTGTTGTGTTTGTTTCTTGAGATTTGTTGAATTGAATCCGATATTTCGTGTAAAGACAGCGAGGTACTTATTATCTTTCTCCGAATTTCTTCTACAATAATTAGGTTCCCAGCTATCGGTGTGTTCCCATTTTATGCTCAAATTGTTATAAAAATACATAGGTAATTACTTTTAACAAAACAATAAAGATAAACCATGGTAATTTCTGTGTCAAATTCGCGATATAAGCACCCTTGTGCGTTAATTAAGAAACTTAAAATATGTTTTAATGAACAAACCACATAGGACTCAAACACGCGATCGCGTGATAATATTACCAATTATTTTCCCGCCAAATCTACAAAAATGGCGGTGGAAAGTGACAGGTACAGCGCACCATAGATTAAACACAGCTGGCTTGTAAACTCCTTGTTCGCTTCTATTATCGGCTACTTTTGTGCAATCGTTAAGCCTAATATAAGCGTAATGGTAGATTCTAGACTATAATTATTGCGGTCGCCATATTGTTTTGCAATACTGAAACACGGTCTGAACAATCGTGCGCATTTACATCTATTGAGTCTATCTAAGAAAGTGCTTGTTCGAAAGCAGACTAACATGCATTTGAATGTAGCTAAGAATTGCTTTTGTTTTGACTAATACGCACTTTTTAATGTAAGTAATTAATTTGGACGATAAGGAAGTAGTCGTATTCATGACCAATAGTCTGGTGTTGATAAACCGTGAAATTCACGAATTTAGCGTTAATGTTACCAATGTGGCAGAGCTGTTCACAAATACTTCTACAT
The DNA here is from genome assembly GCA_947386135.1 of Melanchra persicariae. NCBI lineage: Eukaryota > Metazoa > Arthropoda > Insecta > Lepidoptera > Noctuidae > Melanchra > Melanchra persicariae. The sequence continues at coordinate 1,024,106 of OX376646.1, forward strand.
TCCACTAAAAGTTAAGACGCGAATTCCTGAAAATGGAAAAAAACCTCGACTAGGTGTTCGTAAAGTCATTTGTAATTCACCTTAGATGAGATATGTTTTCAACAAAAAGAGCATTCACAGCCAATCGCTCCATCACTAGCCCGACAGATCGTTACGATTGTCGAGAATATCTGAATAAATCGCGATGCGTTCATCTAGATGCATCGCCGCAAACGTAACATCGTTCGCTAGACTTTCGCGTGTACGATTGTTGCATAACCGCTTTCCACATGAGTGGCGTTCGCCGTCTCACTCGGCCTGGACTCTCGGTCGTTGACATGCCATCCAGAGATTTTGCGCCTAGGGCTGTTGGCACTGGACTCCCGACCCGACCAAAATTAAGGATCATGTGTTGAATGAAGCGGAATCAGCTAACCGCAAACGAAATGAATTTCATACGAGCTCAATTCTGTCACGCTGCGAAAACTTTAGTTTGATGCAAGGGTCTACAAACAAGCTATCAGGGCTCTAGATAAACCAATTATCTTAAAATTTAGGGATCAGGACCCAAATCGCGAAAGGATTTAAAATCTTGCGTGTTCTGAGGGCGACGCATCGCGTCCCGAGTTTGCTCTGTATATATCGAAATTTTGCCCCCATGTACGCATCTATATTATAAATAATATAATAATAATAAAATTGTTTATTTATAAAATAGGGCACAATTACAATAAATATTATACATAATAACTAGTTAAGAATACTGAACAGGAATCCCAATTATTTTATCAATGATTACTTTGATCTTTAACACACGGAGCTTTCAAAGAACTGCGCCTTCGCGTGTAACCTTATCTGAACTTTAATAAAATATTTACAAAAACACTTTCATGAGTCTTTTTATTATAACGAACAACGATATTCCCGAGACAGCACCGCTAAATTGTTTTAAGACAACCCTGTAAGGGTGATGAAATGTTATCTTAAAAAGTTGTGTTACCAGTCGAAATTATTTTTACTTTTACGAAGCGTGCTAAGAAATGCCGATAAATATTTGTGTCATCCAAGATAAGAGACAATAAAAATGTTAAGATTGTATGTTATGACTATGACTAAAGGCGTTTTAATTCAGATTTCTGGCAATTATTTTTTATGTATTGAATTAGTCTTGACTTGACAAGATGTTTAGAACCATTGAGGACTAAGTACTACTAAGCTACAAACCTCGTTTTCTTTGATAAGCCCTGAAAGCTCTCTTGTTAATCATAAAACTTTCTTTAAATACTGCAGGGTTTTTCCATAAGAATGGGAAATCATCAAATGACTCATGCCGCTCTGGGCGGAGCGGGAGGGAGTGTCAGACTCTTACTGACTAAAACCCATCCGTGCTCCTCCTAGTGCCCTTTGCTTTTCAGGGCCACGGTAACTCGATCGAACAAAATCCGCAATCCTGGCAGAATACTGCAGGCTGCGCTTAAATTTGGTTGTGTTACTAAATATGTACTAGATATCTATTAATGAATAGAGACTATTTTTTTTTAAAGATATGCTACGGACTAATAATAACAAACTTAATTATGCATATTATGTAGGAACATTTGCTAATTAAAAGCTTCCACATGTATATATGTACTTAGTTACGAGTGTATTAAAACCAATTCGTCAAAACAAAACTGAAAAGACTGAAATCGTTTCCAGGGAATGAAAATGGTTTTCGCAAAACAAACGAAATTGCGTACAGAAAAAGATTGTTTTTCCAAGAAAATTATAATTTCAGTCAATTTTATTAGAAATCAAAGAAAGCATTTACGTGTATTATACTGTTTACGAATTATAAAAGGAGATAACAAATAGTTGCGTGCTCTGTTATCTATCACGCTAAGCCACTGCCTGCGCGTACGCACCTTCTACACACCGGCGTTTCGTCTCACTGTTATCGTCGCCAACAATATGTGTTGTGTCAGTGATATAATTAGGCACTGCATAGAATTAGAAACAAACAAATAGGTATGAAACACGTAGGTATAATGGATGAAAATTCAAATACTAAAGATGAAATGCAACTGTCGTAGTACTGCACTGCTCGGACAGATTGCGTAAGCAAATAATTGTGTTAAACGCATAAAAGTAAATCGGTACGTCGTCAATAAGCGGCAGAACGGAACGTAAACGGAAGTGATGCAACGGCACGCGTTTCGGCGCGCATCTGTGTAAACATGGCGCGCTTTTCTGAATGGCGCGATGGCGGGTGGCGTTTCCCGCGCTCGGCTCGCGGGCGACGACCCCGGCCGCGCGGTCAGCGCCCGGGGATAGTGGAGTGAAAGTAATTCGCGATCGGCGACCGCTCGCGAGCCATGCCGTCCTGGTACCTCCGATGCCGACGCCCGCCGCATAGATTTGTTGATAGTTTACGTTTTTTTTTTATTTTAAATCTATTGTTGATGAATTGATGAGTTTGGTTAATGGATTTTCTTTCTTTTTTTTATTATTTGTTTTGGTGGTTTAAATGTAGTTCTTTAGCCGCCAGAGAGACCTTGTTTGTTTATTGCTTGTGTTGCATGATTGTCGGCAATAGCACTGGTCCAGCCTGCAGAGCTATTGTGTCATACATAATTGTACTCGAGTACTTGTTTAAAAGCAAGTGGGCTCCAATTAACGTAACAACATGTACAAATAATGGCTAACAAAATGCCATAATGACCATTAATCATCACGGGCTTATTTTATCGATTGTTAACTCGCGATTCGACTAATTTCAGTGTATCGATAGTAATCGTCTCATTTCTATCACGATTCTAATGAGAAACTCGTTTCGCGTAGCCGCTCTTGATTTCATTTAGATAGAGTCTATATTTAGAAGCGTTTATCAATACGTCGTAATAGTCATATTTAGTTTCATGAATAGTTGCGAAAAGTAGTTGTTACTACCTGTTTGCTGATAAGAGGTCTATTATTAGCGCAGAACGTTTAACTTTGTCACTAGTTTCTTTCATCTAAACGCCACGTAACCTAAGTATGCTGACATGTTTGATAAGATATTGTATGTCTTTGAAAAGCAAAGGTACCCTCTCATTGTAGTCATTTTGCAGCACCTGTACCGCTTTGCCACTTCGTCCGCAATAATTATTCCCTCTCCCATGGGAATTATAAAGAAAAATTTCCTTGTCCCTTGTCTACATGATAAAAGTAACTGCTGAGCAAAATTTCAGCATTTTAGATCCATGAGTCAGTGAGCCAAGAGTTTTCTTTTAAATAGATATGAACTAGACTAAGGTACTGCCTGCTAGGAAAAGCCATTCTTTAAATAATGATGCAAGTGTTATGCCTCTGCTTTAAAATTGTTGCAGCAGACTTATTATAACACTATTGCCAGAACTTACTGTGATTTTAACTTGTGCATAAAGTTTTAATAAAATATCACTGGTAGTATATTACCAGTGATATTTTATTAAAACTTTGGTGACTTATAGTTATTACACAGCGAACCGAGATCTTTCATCAGTTTCAGCAAACATATCGTAAAAACACTAAAATATTTGAACAATACTTAGAAAACCATTTAGCATACACAGTCAATGAAGGAACTCGGCCACAAACGGCGGCGCGGGGACTGAGCCATAAACAAAGTAAAAAAAAAACTTGATGAACTCTTCAATGACATAAGGGCAGACAGACATTGACCAAACCGAAGGGTGAGTGCACGCATCACCGTCCTGCACCGACCGTGTGACGCAAGCGCAAGCAGCGTGCGATATTTTTACAGGTGTCATATCTGTGTCGCTCGGCGCACTGATAACCAAGTGCGTTGACTTTTTCTTCGGCATTGTTGTCGTAATACACTAATACGTACACTTCGTTTATTCATTTTAAATACATATATCAATTACATTTTTAAATATTTCTTACAAAAAGCACAAAAAAAACATTTAAAAATATAAAAATAGAACTCCGCCGGTGTCGGCAGCGGGGTCCAGGCTACCGGTGGTTAGGGCTCCAGAGAAAGGAACCTCCTCACAATACGAGCCGTATCGAGGAGGACTGCCTTCTGTATCAGGCCCTTTACCCAACTGCGTAACGCCAGCAGGTGGTATACGTACACTTGTTATTAATTATAGGTAATTTTTAGCTAAGTAGTGTAACGTGTTTTGTATTCATTTTGGAACTCAACAATCGGCTGGGTATTAAAACGGTATATTTGCGAAGTTTCTGTAGTTTGTTAAAGGAAAATCAACCTAGAATGTGTCGTCTAGAATCATGATTATTCATGACTACTCAACAGAGCATTGAAACGTAAAATCGGATGTTCAATTTCTCCAAGATGTTTTAGCCTCGCCTAACTATTAATAATCTTCATAATCGGAATACCTCTTTATTCTAACCGGATAGGAATTCACAGTTGACAAGACGCAAAGGTACCTAATACTGGAACTTGGAAACGCCACAAGTTTACCTTCAGTACGTACATTCTTTGTTATCTTCCTCAAGTTACTTATGACATCATCACGACATAATTAATGCACATCAAATTATGAAAACCGAACAAATCTGCCTACTCCGTTTACATAATAGAAACCTGACATGTTTTAATATGATCTCTAAGTAGTATGTTTTAGGGTACATTTTATTACTAGGCTTGCGTTTGTCCACTATCTCACCTAATAGAAATCAATAATGTTGCTGACGATGGAGCACATTTGCCTAAAAGTAAATTCACACTGCATTAAAGACCCCGAGGTTGTTGCTATCAGGAAACACAGTCTCCGGCAGGGAATTCCACTCCTTAGTTGTACGCATTTGAACCTGTTAAGACGCGTTTGATTGAGTAACACTCTATCGTAGGGCCCGATAGTTTCCTGTCATGCGATTTTCGCCCGCGCGTGGATCTGGGGGTCTACTCTCTAAGCCCGAAGAATGAATGACAACACGATTTGACAGTTGTTCTTAGTTCGGGTTCGGGACTTATCGTAAGTGCGTAGGTGATACGGAGTAGAAAACGCCCGACACTAAGTCCGGAAGTACGGACTTCGGGCTTAGAGAGTACACCCCCTGGACCGCATGCGGGTGATAGCACGCTCCTGGCCACACGCAGGATAAAGATTTCTTTTGCTGCTGGAGTGTCGTGCGTGTCGCCAGTGACTAAACTCGTGCGTACTATGACCATGCGTGCGACCCGCGTCACATTAAAAACAATACTAAAGGCAGAAAGACGAACGCCGCACGCGGGCTGATCCGCACACGGGCGAAAATACGCATGGCAGGAAAAGGGCCCTTACTGAAACAAACGCCAATCTGTACAACGAAATTTCAACGAAACGTAATGGCTGAATATATTTTGTTCATAGTAATGTCTATTTTCAGGTTTGGTACCGAAAAAGGAGTACAAGGCAAGAAATGTGCTCACTCGCATGGATGTCATGGACGGACCCCTTGAACTATTGAAGGGCTGGGTCGATAAAAGACTGAGAGTTAAGGTAAGTTCCAGAGAAAGTACTGCTTCACTTATTTAATTTTGGTCTTGTGATCTTTAGTAATGATCCTTTTTCAACAGCATGTAGACTGAAACGAAAATAAATCCGGAGATCCGGAAAAGTACCTACACCTTTAGGCAACTCTACTTTGGTCTTTTGATCTGCATAAAAAATAATAGGTCTTTACCTATGAAATTGCCGTTTTGTATGAAAAAATTTAAACGAATTTTTTTCATGTATTTTTTATTTGTATTAATCGAAGTAATCACCCATGCAATCAATGCATCTTTGCCAACGCAGTGGCAGTTTATTGATGCCCTTCTTAAAGAAATCAGCTGGACGGGAGGCAACAAATTCTTCAAAGGCATTTTGTACTGCCTCTCGGGTATTGAATATTTTTCCCCCCAAGAAGTTATCCAAATTCTGGAAAAAGTAGTAGTCTGTAGGCGCAAGGTCTGGTGAGTAGGGCGGATGACTGAGAGCTTCCAACCCCAGTTCTTGCAACTTGGAGACCGTCTGCTGTGCAGTATGAGGTCGCGCGTTGTCGTGCAGGAGCAGCGGAGACGAGCGATTGACCAATGCTGGTTGGAGATGTGCCAGCTTCTCCATCATTGTGTTCAGTTCTTCACAGTACACATCTGCAGTAATGCTCACCCCGTTTGGTAAGAAGCTGTGATGAATCACACCGGCGCTAGACCACCAAACAGTGACCATCACTTTTCTAGGGGTAAGTTTTCGTTTAGGGCATTGTTTAGGTGCTGAACCAGGATCCAACCAACTTGCTGAGCGCTTGCGGTTATCAAACAGAATCCATTTTTCATCGCAGGTAACAATGCGGTTCAAAATTCCTTCATTTGTGTGTCTGTTGAGCAGTGCAAGGCACGTCTCGACGCGTACTTCGCGCTGGCGATCATTGAGTTCGTGGAGCACCCATTTGTCAAGCTTTTTTACCTTGCCAATTTGACGCAAATGGACCAATATTGTTTTGACGCTAACGTCGAAAGCTGCTGCTAATTCAGCCGTAGATTGTGTATCATCACCTTCCACAATCGCCTTTAATTCGTCATTGTCGACCAAAGTCTTCGGACGACCGCGAGGCTCAATTTTCAGGTCGAAATTTCCAGAACGGAAGCGAGCAAACCAATAACAGGTGGTGCGTTGGTTAGTAGTGTTAGCTCCGTAAACGTCGTTGATGTTGCGTGCCGCTTGTGCCGCGTTGCTGCCACGACGGTACTCATATTCCATAATTACTCGAATTTTTAACGTATCCATGATGACGAAAAAGATTGAAATGCGATGAAAATGTAACACTAATCAATAAACAAATGACTACTTTTGGAAAAAAAAACCATGTTTTAATTTGAAATTAGAATTCTTAGCCAAACAAAAATTATTTTGATTTGAAATGGCCAGTACTGCAGAACGGCAATTTCATAGGTAAAGACCTAATATAAGAAATGAAACGCTCTTTCGACACAACAGCCGTATTTTTAAAACTGATCGTGATCCAAAAAGTGTATTTTTATACTTAATTTTAAATTTGTGGTCGAAGTGAAAACTAGATTTGAGGTATCGTCTCTAATCAATAACTAGTCAAAAGCTTTACCATTAGTTTTTATTTAAAACTCATCAAACCTGCCTATAAAACTGGCGACGATCCTGGAATACAAAACTAAAACCAAAATGTTTTACAGCCAATCCGTGTTTAGATCATGTGTCATAATTCTGGGTCCTTAATGCATCCTTTGTACGTAGCTGGCTGGTTTCCAACGCGGAAGCTGCGAGCGCTTGCTTTGATGACTGATGGCTTGCCCAAAGCCGAAATAGTACAAAGCCCTTTCTACGGACTGGGAATTGCAGAACATTAACTAGACATTGATGGAGCAATCTCGGCTTTAAAGGCTGAAAGTACCTTGAATACTGAAGAAGATGCGTGTCCGGGGCATCACAGTGGGCCCTATCAGTATACTAGCGCAGTGTTTTTTTTATATCGCAGCATATGTTGAGACAGGAGCCTTTTTAGCCACGCACAGGTTTGTGTGCAATGTTGTTAATTTTTAATAAATTTATTTAATTTTTCGTTTGTCCAGAGCGATTCCCAAAAAACGTTTTTCTTTCTTCCTTTCTAAAAATATTTGCTCAAAAAGATATTTTTTTTTGTTTTCTGACGTAGGCTTGCAAATAAGTGTCCAAAGAATGTAAATATTGACAAGTTTTTCAGCATGACTATACCGTCTGCTCTACTTTCTTTTGTAAATAATAAAAGCAATAAGCTAAGTCAATAGCAGGTGCATTGTATCAAGTTATATAAACCTAGACACTGGCCAGCACTAAATACAGTTCAATATTGGATTCCATAAGAATTAATAAAAAGATGATACCTAGATCTAACCTAAGAAGTTTTGACATCTGAGTTTGATTCAGTGTTTCATCTCAAAAAAGTAGTCTTTTCATAGTTAAAGCTTTGAAACTCCGGCCTCATTAAGTTTAAGCCGACCAAGAAAGATTGACCTGTAAAAGTATCATTTTTATTCTATTTACAAAATAATGATCATGAAAGAATGTAAGAATAGACAAATTGTGTCACTAAAAACCGGCTAAGTGCGTGTCGGGCCATGCGCAGTGTAGGGTTCCGTAGTTCCCCACCAACCGTGTCTCCACGTTGCCGTCGTGGTGGGGCTTGCGTGTCTCAGTGATCTTGGGGGCTTTGCCGGTAGAGCCACTCATGCCGGAAGGTCCCAAGTGAGAGACCAGACCAAGAGAGACACAAGAGGGGCACACCGTTCGGAGACTTGAGCAGTGTTCGGGTCCTCGGACGGTGTGCGTCTCATTGGCTTGCTCGCTGCTCTCTGGTACGCGTCTGATCATCAGACGTGACTGTGAGGGCAGCGAGCAAGCAGTGAGAGAGAGGGAGAGAGGAGGGGAGATAGGGACCGCACCCTCAAAAAGGAAATCATGGATAGAGACACTGCTAAAGAGAAACTACCCCAGGGCGGTCCGGACTGCATAGCAGCCCGGGAATCCGCCACGCCCCGCGCGTCAAGCCCCTCGTATTCTGGGGGGGGCAACAGTGCTCTCTATTCTCCGCTTGCCAAGTGCAACAGTGGCCGAGGAGGCCCCCGATCCAAGCCGTCCTTTCAGGACTTGATCGGGTTTAGTTTTGGTTCGCCCGACAAAGTGTCGGTCGGACGGAGCGCGGGCAGAGGCTCGCTTGAGCGTCACGCAGGTGCAGAGTCGGAGTCCGAGTTGGACTCCGACGACCTGGTGACTGTGAGCTCGGCGAGCTCTGGACCCGAGGGGGCAGGGACTGCAGCGGAGGACTCTAGGTCCTTCCGCAAGCGGCCTAGGCCGGAGGACGACCGGGGGTCGTCCTGCAGTGAGGAGGTGGCCTCGGCCCGAAAAATCCCCACCAGTAGGCGGGGTAAGGGCCGAGAGGGAGGCAAGGGGAGAGTCCTTGCCTCCAAGGATGCTGGACGACCCCCCGAAGATGGCGGTCGTGGGGCTCCTGGCTCGGAGTCCTCCGGCGGTGAGCCGGATGACTCCGGACAGGAGCGGGTTTGCGGAGGTGGTGGAGGCCGCGATCCGCGATGTGGCCTTGAAAAGGAAGTTATCTTCCAAAAACAAGGCCATAAGCGCGGCGCTGGCCTCCATCCTGGCGGCAGCGGAGGCTAACCGAGGTGGGCCTCCAGCGGACGAGCTGTCCAAGCTGCGGGCGGAGGTCGCCCGCTTGGCTGCCGCCACCGAGCGTCTCCAGAGGGAGAACGCGGGGCTCCGAGCAGACCTGGCCAGGCTCCAGGGAGCCGGCCCACAGGGGGCGCCTAAGGGGGGGCGCAAGGAGGGAAGCCAGCCCGTGCCGCAGGAGAGCCAGGTGCTGGACCTTGTGCGGCAGGAGATGGCTGCCTTCCAGGCGCGGTTCTCCGTCCTGGAGGGCATCGTCCTGCGCCCCCCGTTAGCGGCGAGTGAGAAGGCTCCAGGCCGGAAAAAGGCGGCGTCTTACGCGGCCGCCGTGGCTGCCACACCGGGGTCGTCCGGCCAGGACAAAGGGTCCGGGCCGGCACCCGCGAAGCCGGTGTCGGGAAAACCGGACCCGGCCCCGGGAAGGAAGAGGAAGGGTGGGGCGGCTGCGCGGACGGCGAAGGCTCCTGCGCCAGCCGTGCAGCAGCTCCCCCCGGCTTCCTCGCCTTCTGAACCTCCCCCGGCTCAAGCCGAATGGCAAGTGGCCGGGGAGAAGAAGAAGGCGGGAAAGGCAGCCAGGGCGGCAAAGAGGCGGGAGAGAAGGCGGCGGCAGCGAGCGCGAGGCGTCGCGGCTGCGCTCCGCGCCCCGAAGACCGCGGCTGTAGTTTTAACGCTGCAGCCGGACGCGGTCAAGAGGGGCGTGACGTATGCCAACACGCTCACCAAGGCCAAGGAGGCCATCAACCTCGGTGAGCTTGGCATCGTCGGGGGTCTCCGGCTCAGGGTCACCATGACCGGGGCCAGGATGCTCGAGATCCCTGGAGCAGGCAGCGGTCCGGCCGCGGACGCTCTAGCCGAAAGGCTTAGGGTGTCCTTGGGCGCGGATGACGTCCGAGTGTCCAGGCCCACGAAGTGCATAGATATGCGCATCTTGGGCCTGGACGACTCCGTCACGGAGGAGGAGGTGTTGGCCGCCGTCGTCAGGACGGGGGGGTGCTCTGCAGAGGAGGTGAAGGCGGGCACCATCCGTCCTGACAACACGGGCATGCGAACCGTAGTGGTGAGCTGCCCCGTGTCGGCGGCCAAGAAAGTCTCGGAGGGCCGAAGGCTTTTGGTGGGCTGGGTCTCCGCGCAGGTAAAACTGCTGGAGCCCAGACCTCTGAGGTGCTTCCGTTGCCAAGTTGGCAACCACGTGGGAGCACGCTGCACCTCGGAGGTGGACCGCAGTGACCACTGCTTCCGCTGTGGTCAGCCCGGTCACAGGGCCGGCTCGTGCGACGCCGCGCCGCACTGCTTCGCATGTGCGGCAGCTGGCAAGCCGGCCGATCACTGGGCTGGGGGCAAAGCCTGCGGTTCACCCGCCAGGGCCGGGACGAGAAAGAAACCCTCCTCCACCGCCGCCGCCGCCGCCGTCGCTTCCGCCGCAGCCGCCGCCAACGTCGCCGCCGCTGCAACTGCTCGGGAGGGGGCTAGAATGGAGTGCCAGTAATGGCCCCATCTCGCCTCCTCCAGACGTACGTTAGTCGCTGCGCCTCTCAGGAACTGACGCTCCTGGGCAAGGCGCAGTGACTGACGCCTGCGGACAGCGAGCAATGGGTAGCTCGCTGTCCGATCAGGTCAGGCCAGAGTCGACGGCGCGTTTCACTCCAAACGCGCCGTCAGCAACGAGCGGTCAGCAACGGAGACGGGGCCCGCCAGGGCCAGAGCCTGCCAGGGTTGCGGAATATGTTCGAAAGAGTTACCGCGGCCCTGGGAAGAAAGGCACTAGGAGGACTAAAGGGTGGGTTTTAGTCAGTAAAAGTCTGACACTCCCTGCCGCTCCACCCAGAGCGGGAGGGGTCATTTGATGATTTCCCATCCTATAAAAAAAAAAAAAAAAAAAAAAGGGTTCCGTAGTTGCACGTCACAATTGCCGATATAGATTATGCGATTACAGTGTTGGTTCCATAGTAAAAGTTGTTCATAATGATGAGTAAAGTGACCCTTACGTTAATTATGTTACATGTTGTATATGCCATGATTTTTTCACGTCCCCAAAAACAACTGTTTAGCTTACAAACGGACACTTGACTCCAACCAAAATAATTCGCAACAATTGGCAAACGGATCCTGGAATGGAAAAATGGTTTTCGCACAAACTCAATATTTTTAAACAACCTATCCTACGACACTCCGCACCATGGGTAAGACGATAAAAAAACATCGCCATAACTTAGGGGGGGCTGTACCCAAAATGTTTTTTATTTTAATTTTATTTTACCACTTCGTCGTGATTAATATGTATACCCATACCAAATTCCAAATTTCTAGTGCTAAGCGTTGACTACGGAACCCTAAAAATGGTGCTTGCAATTGGCATATTACTGGGAATTGATTGGCGGAGCTAATATTAGGTCATCAGACTGGCCTTCATGTTAACCTGGCTGGAACAAATTAACCTCTTGATTTTTTATTCGCAAAGTTCCGAACATATTTCAAGTTATGAAGTACGAAGTTGTACACTATATAAGTTACAGAAAAGATAGACGAAGAAACATTACATGGCTTTTAATCCAATCCTACGAAAGAAAAATAGGTTTTCTGCAATTTTAATTTATTGCACAGAGATCTCAAAAGTTAACACAAAGCTCAAAAGTTAAAACAACACAAGTTTAGCCACAAGGAACAACATTCAATTCAATTCGAGCCACGTGTAAATGAGCACGTAATTTCAACACCACAAGGGCATCCTAGTACAAAGTGCCCCTACTGATTGTTGCGACGCATGTTACATCGAGTTGCCTTGGGTACCTCCACTAATTAATTTGCATTCGATTTAATTAGCTACGCAGAGCTCTTGAAGTCATGTGAACGTAATACAACTATTGATAGACCGGTAATTGGTAATTGTAAACTCATCACTGGCCTTTCCTTTTGTGGTGTAAGTGTTCCAATTAAGCTTGCCCTTAAGTGTTGAAACTAGCCCTAGAAACACTTCTCAGGATCTTTCTGATTTAAGGCAGCTGATGACACTTGGATCCCAAAACGGTCTACAAGGAGAAACTGTACTGAAACCATGGTCAAACGATATCCTATTATACCTAAAGCAGTCCGGATATCCCTTGCAAAGCAAGCTATCTAGATTATCAGTGAAATAAATAGGAGAGGAACGAATATGGTTTCAGTAGGGCATGCGACGGTTCTAGAAGAGCATGTGCTGAGTCACTGCCGTCTAGGAAGAGCCTTGCAGCCGTCCGTCCGGCCGGCGGCGTCTGCGCATCGCGATTTGCAAGTTTCTATTATTGTTGCGGTGCAATGCGAGGCGTCTGGCGTACTGTTGGCAAATTAATTGAGAGCTCTTTCGCGATTTTAATTTCTTATGGACTTCAAAACATGTTTTATGGTTTTCGGTTTGATAAATTACTGTGTATTAACTAATCATAATTCGCAAATAATTTCATGAATCATTTATCCTCAGGATCCTTTGAATCATTCGAAATGAATCACGCGTTTATTTTCAGTATTTTTTATTAATTTCTTTATCTACACTCACAACGTAATGTTCCAAATATGAGTTCAAAAACGAATGCATAAACACATACTTTTTTTTCGTGGATAGGTAAAATTAAAAAAAAAACCATTACAGTTCAACATTTTCCTTCGATTTTTAAACAACTGCATCATAAAATAACTTTTTAATTTTTATAGCACACTTTTTCTTTTTAATTTTTGGCGTGGGCTCATTGACTTGAGTCAATGAGCCAGCTTTTATCTTTGTCTATGTTAGAGCGCGCTGCGCAGTCATTCGAATACGCAATGAGAATATCCGCCATATTGGAATTAACTATTTTTCCACTTATTTTATTTCAACTGTATGAGTGAGGATAAAATAGTGTATGCAACGGCATATAATTAGGTATTAAAACACTCGTGTGATGCTATTATCACACTCGGCTACGCCTCGTGTGATAAACCCACACTCGTGTTTTAATAACCCTTTTTATATGGTCGTTGCATAAACTACTATTCCGGCCAAGTATAGCATGCGAAAATAATTATAAAATGTACATTTTAATTCTCATTATTTTCTTTCAAACTAAAGTATATTTGTTTGTAAGTGAGTTAATTATAGTGATTACATAGCCCGTAGCCCTTGAAGGCTTAAAGTAAATATATTCACACATAGGTACTAGCAATGTTGTACAAATTCGTTTCCTTATACAAAATATAAGCGAAACAAAGCGTTATCATCGCTTTGAGCCCTTCTTACCTTGAATACTAATTACTTGATAATTTTAAATATATCTTTGTTGTGTATTTCACTGTAACTGAAAAAAATATAGATAACGTACAATTTCAAATCCGATATTTAGTGGCTCTTAATTATTTTACGAAACAGAGAAGTTTAAAAAAATCGTAAAGGTTGTACCCACCGAATTAATTTTAACTTCTAATTGTTTTAAAAGGTCTATCGGTCACCTCAAAGTGATCTAGTCGTTGTAGGTCAACGACAATCAAATTTGGTTCAAGTGTATGCAGGTATTAAAGGCATGCGTTCGGTTGCGTGGGCCCTAAGCTCTGTTAAAAATATTCATCGGCTCTCGGGGAGCGAAGGCCGGCGCCGACACAAACACTGTCATTACTATACGAGTATGTTACGCAGCATGCGTGATGCACGTGGAGGTAGCGACGGCAGAATAAGCACGAGGCTGTAAGAAATGGACGAAAAATGTTGTTCTTTGGTGGCTGTAGGAAAGCCAATAAATTTTGTTGCTTTAAACAATGCAGCTGCCATGTTACTACTGCACTACCCTTCGTTGACTGGTAGAGAATGCCTAAGGCATAAACTCCGACATTGTACCTTTGTGTATGAAGTTTAAATAAAATCAATGGCGATAAAGTTTTTCAGAGAGACAAAGGGATGTAAAGTTATAAATAGTATCTCTTCAAATGACGTTTTGTAATGTACACATACATTACAAAACGTCATTGTGAAAACTTCTACTAGGTTTCGGCATAAAGCTAATGTCGGTTGTGTTTAAAATTGAGTAAATGCGTAGCATGTGGAGATTGTCTCAAGTGAATTTGTTAAAACGTGAATAAGTTGATGTTTTTAAGTCATCTAGTAGATATCTTGACCCGGCACATAAATATGCACCTGCAAATCGTGAGCTAGAGGTCTCATTATTTCCAAAACAAACATTATGGTATGTAAATCTGATCATAAAACCGTGTATTTTACCTCATTTTGCGGTTATAAAATGCATAATTTTCGTGATTTTATGTAAAGTTCAGGGTTAAAGTGAATAGAAGCGGCCAATGACGTCATGTTACAGGAACGTTGCATAGAATATATTATTTTTTAATATTTGGTTTGAAGAATAAATCTGTTTTGTTGACCGTACCGGTCGGCGGGACCTTGCTGTGATGTCAGTTATCTCATGGCCATTTTTGTGGTCGTGTGTGCGTGGTGCGCGTGTGTGTGCACGCCGGCGCGCCAGTGTGCGTGCTGGTAACAAGGGCTTGCTAGGACGAACCGGGCACGATACTTCCTAGTAAATTTAAGACATTTATCTGTCATTATTCGATTTCGGAGCCGCTCGCCTTGAAGCCAACACTTCAATACATAATTGATTGCTCAGTTAGAGGCGTTACCATGAAAGGCACGGAGTATGCGCGCCTAAATTTGGAACCAATTTTTTGGTGCAGCTTTTTTAAGTTCATTTTTTATTGAGATTATTCGTGGTATACATTTATTGTGACGGTGGCCTTTCGGATTGCGAGTTTGTATGATGCTATTAATAGTCTGGTTCGAAATATAATGACTGGTTTAACAAGACAGTAATCCGGAAAATCTACTTGAACAACTTGATGTTTGACAGAAGGTTGTGAATCAATTTCAGTGGCAGAGGTCGGGGCTCTATCAAATATTGAAGGTTCTTATCTTAAGGGTCTGACATGAGACTTTATTAATAGAACAATCGATAATGATTATGTCTATTCACGTGCTCAATTAGCTAATCAGGGACAACGGTCATGGTTGTAGCGAATAGGAAATAATATTAATGTTTTTTCCTGAAACCTAGTGATCGTGCTGATGTAATCTCGTTCAATTAAACAGCATTTGTTGTAGAAGGTTGAGCTTTGTTGCTGTTGTTACAAAAAGAGGGTAAATGAAATTAATGGAGCTTTAGAAGAAGAAAGTAGAACCTGTTGGTAATAGTGGATTCTGAAATAAGGCAGCCCATTGTGTCACCCTATGTAGCCAATGTTTAGTTCATCTATCTTTTTCTACAATTTAATGCTGTATCATTAATTTGTAGAAAAAGATTGTGTTCTGTTCTGTTCTACGATTTTTTGGTTTAGTTATTGTTGTTTTTGGTTAGTTATATTTTTGTTTATTATGTATTATTATTCTTGTCATTTGGAGATCTTTGGCAGTCGTTACGGATTGTCAGGAAATCTGATACCAGTCTTGCCAAGAAGTACCTTGTTACCCAGTTAATGGGTTGTGGAGGTCTGGTAGGCAGCCGCTCCACGTAAAATACTGGTATTCAGCTGGATCCGGTTTGACTGCGAGCTGAACCCAATATAGTTGGAAAAAAGGCTAGGCAGATGATGATATATTATTATTATTCTTGCGCCATATTTGTTTTATTTTGTAATTCGATGTACCTACCTAAAAATATCGCTAACAGATACGTATTAAGTTTTATATTACTTGCGGAGTTAAAAGTAGTTTTCATATAGAAAAACTAGTAGACAGCCATTATAAGATTATAAGCTCATACTATATAAACTGTAGCTAAATCATTAAGTTAAAATTGATCGAAGGATAACGATTTAGCTAACGTTTTGATAAACGAGCTTTATTACCAAGGCGGAAGATATTATTATGGGCATAAGTATGCAAATGCATATAAAATGCCTAGAATAAATATCAAGTGATTCCGTCCTGTTCAGCCTAGGAAAATTACCTAAGAATATTAACTTTTTAGTAATTTGTCTAGGATATGGTATATTTTGTATGTACTGTTACTACAATGTCTTGTACAACAAGTGTATCTATCAATATTTTTATCTATGAAGTTTCTGGGTATGAAAGAAGTTACTTGTAGTTTATTAATGAATAAAACAATTTTATTACAGATCCCTCGTTAATTAGAACAAACAATTTTAATGCAGTTTCCTTATTAAAATGCAAAAGGGCATTTAAAAAATCGCGCATAGTATTACAATATGTTTTCATTAACATAATTTTAAAATATCATCCTCATCGAAAATACAGTATATTAACATTTATTGTTAACTAAATATATACATAATTCTTGTTTTGCTGTCCGTACACGTGAGCTGGTGAGCTGTTCACCCCGAATTGTGAGCAATGACAAGGTCGCCTACATTCAAAGTGAGGTTAAAAAAGCCTCCGCACGCTGCAGGCTGGTAGGTGTCTTGTTTTAACTGACTACATGAAAATCTTTAAAGGTAATAACCGCGTTTTAAAATATAAAATAAAATTAAAATATCTTAAGCTAAGCTAAAAACTGCTATTTGTAATTTTTTAATGTACATGTTGCAGCCAACTAGCTTAATCAGCCGTTTCATTAAAAGCATAGCCTTTTCATTGAACTGCGTGTTGTCATCAGCGACATTTATTTTTTATTATTATTCTCAAACATAGGTAGGTTCAGAATTTGTTTTCTTTATAATTTTACTCGCCAAAATTATTAGTGACACAAGTGACATGGGCAAGTCATTTAACGATATTGAATCAAAGATGTCACTTAGGTCGTTGAAAAATCGGCGTAGTTAAATGAAAAGGCTAGGCTTTTCATGAAACGGCTGATTGAGCTAGTTGGCTGCGACATAGGTACCTATATACTTTTTTAATGCTTTTTGTTCACATTCGACTCATATTTGGCTAGGTAGGATGTTTTAACTTTTGGGTAGTTTTTTACATTACCTAGAATCCTACTCTAATCATTTCAAAAACTCGATGTCCGTGCCCATGTTGTTGGGACCTAAACCGCAAGAACTAGCAATCAATTCTAGGTGTCTAGTAGGTACAACGGTCTGATCAGCATAAAAACTGTAGCCTCAGAAGAAAAACAGAGCGAAACGATTTGGGTTTGTTTTTGAATCTGTGATAATTAGGCCTTATTCGGATGCTATGTAACTTAATTTATTACCATCTCATGTGCGTCGTTTTGTTCTAGAAATAACTAGGCTCTCATAACGTGATGCTGAGTGTCATCAGTCAATTTACTATCTGCTGTACCCACATGATTTTTCTACGCAATTTACACTTTTTTAGAGTTCCGTAAAAAATATGGAACCCTTATAATTTCGGCATGCTATCTGATACTACATTTAGTCTTAATAAAAAATTAATAGTATTAATTTTTGGTACTTACATCTCACTAACAGCTCCCACTCGATCATAAAGTTGACACGGTCACTTATATCGCGCCATATCTGAAAATAAAACAAAACAACATTATTTAAAATATTAATAACAAATGATAAACCAAACAATATAAATGTTAATACACGAAACAGAGCGCCGCAGTAGAAACACCTCAGTACCTCGATTCATTATCACTCAATTTATCTACAAGGTTTCTCTTCAAAAAGAAACGTATACCCTAACGATAAATTTATGGTTTCAATAATCATTTAGTTTTCAAGTACGCGCCAAGCAAAGGTATGATGCATTTGGCCTCGCGGGTAAACAGACGCTAGATAGCGCTAGACAAAGACGGTGCGAGGTCATGAGCGTAGCCTTGCGCGGGTGCGCGCGCGCACGCTTCCGCCTGTCGACGGCCGAGGCGCACAGCGCACTCCAAGCGCAGTCGCCGCTCGACCGCCGACGGTGACGGATGTACAGTCAGTACCGCGCACGATAATGTTTTATAATTATATGAATAAACTAAAATTGTATTTTGTACTTTAAATAATTGTTATTTGATCTAAAATAGCGAAACAATATTTTAATAACATGAAACCTTATTATAAAATACCAAACCATAAACGGTTTTAAGCAGATATATCAATATCAACTTCCCTGTTTATAAAAGCATATTATGTATGATGGAAAAACAAGCTTACAAATGGCTCATACATAATCATAATGCGTGTTTCATCTTCCCACGCACATGCGTTGCGGTTGCAGCCTCATCATGCAGCGACAAAGACCGATGGTGTTTACAGTTAATAAATGTAAAGCATGGCCTGAACATTTGCGAACAGCGTAGGTCTAATAGGCATCATGATTAATAAACCCATTGTCTTACCAAGCCATACTTTCGCCGGGAGCTATGGGAGATTGATGCAAATACTAGAGTCCGAGATTGAATGTGCAAAGGTCCTATTACAGTAATTTTAAGTGACCCGCAGATGCAAACTCGACCTTTGCTTGCATAGCGGCTTTCCCCGGTGATTACAGCAGAAACATCTGAGCTAACTTAATGTAAATGAATAGAGATAAATAATGTAATGCGTTGATTAACTTTAGAACGTCGTCGTCTTTTCCTGCGACTATTTTCCTTGTCAATTTAACGAGATCTCGTTCAACTCTGACCTTTATGGCTATTGTTTTAAGAGCCATCACTCATTTATTCCTGGATGACCAGTCTTTGCTCTCGACGGTGTCATGCCATCGTCGTTTTGACCAAGTTTGTCACATTATTTGTATTGGCATTCGAGTGTGAACGGACGGCGTTATGCAATATCGTTGAATTTACAAACACAAGAAGTGTTAAGAGCACTTAGAGCTTTTTAGGTAACTTTCAAAAGGTTTAGTCCAAGGTAGGAATGTGCGCACTTACGTATTTAGACTCAGTGGGTTTTTACATAACTTTTACTTGCGAGTAATGTATGTTTTATGCACATTTGTGACTTTAATCAGCATGCTTAGAATTTGTATGTAACCATGAATTTTATGGCTACTGCTTACTTAAGTTTTATGAGTATTTTATAGGCAATGCTAATGGCTCTCGGTAAGGTAAAGTTCTAAGCATATTTACCGGGATATCAGGGTACATGTATACATGATATCGCTGAATCATCACTGATTGGCGCGATTTGCATCTTCACTGCGCCTGCGCATAACAACCCATGTGAAAGTTTAGCATCACAATGTATGACTGTGAAATTTAGAAGCTGACTAATGTCAGAAAACGAGAAAATTGCGCCGTAATATAAGATTGTCCGATTGTGCAATAACTTTTGAAGAGTTTTATTTTTAATTAAATTTTGCTTTTACGTATTGTTACTTTTAGTTAGTGCTTATTTAATAAGCTTCTGTAAAGCGTGAGTTTTAACTCGAAACTAATATTGATGAGCTCATTTCTTTCGAATGTCTTTGCTTCTTTCTAAATTCTATTGAACATTCACTTTTTACTAATAAAAGTTATGTCAATAATGAAAACACTTATTATTTCCGATGCGAAATTATATCAGCTAAACAGTTGCAGTGTATATTAAGAATAGTGAACTAGTACCGAGATGACAACTAAATAGAAGTATGAAAGAGGTGTTACGCTGACCCCAAATAAATCGATATAATGGCAACAGAAAGAATGTAAGAATAAAATAGAATAGAATAATTTATTTGTCAAACATAGGAAAAAACAGGAGAATTATAAATTAACAAAAAAAAAAGCATATTTTTCCTAATCAATCACCTTCTGACTTTAAACCAATCAATCAATGGTACTAGAACAAAAGTATTGTTACGCAAAACGCGTCACAAGTTACGTTGCAGCGCCTACGACCTCGCGGCAACTGTCATGGCCGGCGCCTGCGCACATTTCCTGCTCTATGCGACTCTGCACTTCTGCGATAATATTGTTTTGATTACGATAATACGCTGTATTTATATGTAACATAGTGAGTAGTGTGCGAACCGTGATAATTATGTTATTGGTCCTCTGTTGCATAATTGATTGTGAAGTGTACTTGGCTTGGACGTGCTTCATTAATTAAATCATGAAATTTAAGTTATTTGTTTGTTGATAGCTACTGTGAGTAAAAATCGTTGGTTTGCAAAAGAGTAGCATAGAGATGGTTTAAGAAAACTGTTCTCCTAGATGCTCATCATCATCATTTCAGCCGGAAAGCGACCACGGTTACATATCGCTTGCCCGCAAGAATACTGTATTAACTCTAAAAACGTACTTTTTCAGGAGAAGCTATTAAAGTTTTTATCTAAAAATATTGTGGTATATCCATAAGATAAACAGATTATTTTTTATTATTAAAATGTATTAGTATGTACTCTATAATTATCTTTAAAGACATTACTCTATTTACCTTAATTTTTTTAAATTATTTACACTTTTTACCAATTGTGACTATTCTTTTGAATTTTACTTTTGTTCAAGATGTTTAGTTTAAAAAGAAAACAGTATATTTTCGACCTAATTTAAAAGGTAGAACGTACTTTTTTTAGTCGAACTGTATTATTAAGTCAGTTAGTGCCAAATTTTGACATGAGACTGTATTCTTCCGGACAAGCGATATATCCCCATCGTGGCCATATCGCCTGGTCGTGTGCATCTCGCATACAACGGTAGCGAGGAACACCTAGATGATGATTGCATAAATAATTGCAGTATACAATTAAGAAACAATAAAACCCAATGTTAGCAATCAGAATAAACTTGAGTAAATCCTACACATATTAGTTTGAATATTATCATCAAGGGGTCATCACTTATTAGGTAAGCGTTTGTTCTTGAGATATTTCATAAACGGATTAAAATACCGAATTATGTCATATCGTTAGGTTGACCTCAGTTATCGGCCTATAAGATTTATTTGACATATTTCACGGGTTTTTTTAATAGTATTATTTACATGTAGCACGTACTATAGCCACACCTAATAGAAATATGCTAAAGATGTCTCCTGAAATCGCCAAAATTAAGCTGAGTTATAAAGAAACTAGAAACGAAAATTATAGCAGAAACTTTTGGAAGCTTCTAGTACAAATTAAAATAACTAAAATATTTATGTTATTGCAAGGCCAATACCTGCCATAACGAATGCATATGATAATAATATCTAAAAGATCATGACCTAAGTGTTAATTGAAAATGCGGAAATCTTACGCCTATCATAATTTTAACGTTCAATCAAAGTAATATAACTGACCAATCAATTAATTTTATTAAGGTCACTCGGTGCAGTTATCCAAAAATAATATGTATTTTGACAAGGACACTGCCCCGTTCTCTGTGACCTTTGGAAATAATATGAACCGGAACTTTAATATATTAATTAGTTAATTTATCTGATGCATTAATCTTACTGCGAAAAATAAATCTTTATGTTTTTCCTTTTGTATTTCCGCTGAAATGCGCTGGAACGTCCAGAAGCGTAATTGAAAAAGCGCTGCATCGCTAGCTGAGCCTCTGCTACTACCAATGTCTTTATTATAAAAAATACTGCGTCATGCGACGCATACACAGAAAACTACGTCTTAGATTTTTATCTAGAAAATTATGAAATCATATTTTTGAAGACCTCACGTTCTCCCTCAGGGCGCAAAACACATTGTTGTAAAACCTCCATGATCATCCTCCATTTGTAAGCTAAGTAGAAGAAAGTCTCGCCTTCCAGCAAAAAGATCAGTCCAAGCAAAAACTAAAGAGCGTTTCCATTAATCACTTTTGTAATTAACGCCCATTATTCTACGTGGTGCTTGCTTCCTATATTAAAATGTCTTCGTGAGTGAGAATTATTATGCGGTTGTTCGTTTTTCGTCGTGCGCACTGCAAGGACTTGCGGATGTTGGTCATTTGTGGTTTGAGATTGAAAATTTTGAGGAATAATTGAGTTTTTTTTTCCTCCATAACTCCGAAGGTGGTGGAGAATTGGTGGACTTGCAGATATTCAGAGAAATCTATCAATAAATTTACGGTTTACCCTTATTTGGTTTAACAGTAGACACGCCGTGTTAAAATGCTCTAAAGGCTTATAACTGTTTGCTGTTATCCCTAGGTATTTTATATGGCTATTTGGAAACGCCTGGTGACACATTCAGAAACAGTTTGACTTTCCAGGAGCTCAATTTTTTTTGGAACAGAAATGACCCGGTTTCAACGTGTTATAAACTCAAGAAGCGGGTTTAGGTTATTACCCTATCCCACTTCTGACCTTACTAGGCCAGTAATTGGTTTTTACTTGGCGCTACGATAATGCGAAAACGGTTTTTGTTGTTACAGTGTGAGGGTTTAATATCGCTAAAAAAGTGTTTGTGTACATAAAACGGCAAGGTGACATAACCGCACGTTTGATACTGCTAACATATCTGTCAAACATAACGCGGCAGTGTCACTGCGCACGCGCTGCTGAATTAGCAGACTGCTCTTAAGTGCATATGTTCCGTAGCAGCAGCTACGTTTTCTTTTTTATGAAGCCTGACATTTGCTTCTTCATCGTGTAGGGTCGGCAGAAGAACTGTGTTCTTTAGCGTTAAAGGTACATTTGTTTTTTTATGTAGACGTGTTGTCGGAAACAATAAAAATCGCGATATATCTTGGAGACGGTCATCCCGCGTATCTTTTGTATGAATCATACATTTAATGGGAGATACAGTTCAATATTTTATTACCCTAAAGCAAACATACCTTGCAGACACAATTTTCCAGTTTACCATGCAAACAAGATGAGAACTCGTGGAAAAAAACTCCGGGCTATTCTTATCCAAATAAAAAACAAATACACCTCGACCTTTACCCAGCGAGTAGGGCTGGCCTTGAGACGCTTGTTATCATCGTGTTTGTGTGTTTTTTATCATTCGATAAAGGGCTGGCCTTGTCGAATGTCGAGGAAGGCCGCTTTGTACGATTCCGGTATTTTTTCGTCAGGATCTTTATGCACGGCTGAATTTCCGACTCCATTTTCCTTCCTACCTCTACAATGCAGTTCTGATGAAGGTCTGTGGTTGATTCAGTTTTTTGGGTCTTTGATGTTGTTACACAAAAGTTAAGGAGTATTTGGAAGCAAAGTTGGCGTTCTAAGCAAATTAGGAAACTTTGAAAGGTTCTTCTGAATTGAGCAGCAAGTTGATTAATTAAATTACTTAATTTAAAATCTGTTCTAGTTATCTTTTAAGTTATTAAGGTCGACTAAACGACTTATCATGGTTATGGTCTTGAATTTAGATTCACGGTTCTAAATCTATATTCTAATGAGCAGATGATATCGACAGGTGTTGGAACATTGACTGACAGATGCTGAGAAAAAACTGAAAAAAATCAGCAATATTGTAGCCAGGCGTCCATTGCCATCAAAGTAAAATTTAAATGATCTTGATTGTTTTTGCGCGTTCACGCAGTCTGGTGAAGCGTGACGTCGAAAGAAACCATCGTCACGTGAACATTGCGCCTCGATGCACAGACCGTACCAGGCATTGTTTTATTTTACACGCGAAGGTCTCGAAATGGAAGAGAACATGCGGAAGTCACTATATCAGAAGCAGGTTTTTTGAAAAAAAACTGCACTTTTTAACCGAATTTTAAAAAAGGAGGAGGTTCTCAATTCGGATGTCTATATATATATTTTTTTATGTTTGTTAGGGCATAAATCCGTCGCTTGCCAACCGATTTGAAAAATTCTTTTTTTGTTGGAAAGGGTATACTTCCCAAATGGTCCCATTGAAATTTTATCAAAATCGGTTCAGTAGTTTGGTTATTAAATCCAAATAGCTGGAAAAAATATGTGGAAAAATCATCCATGTATACGAAATTGCGTATTTTTGCTTTCCTGTGACTTTCCAGTGGTGTGGTTAGGTGTGGGGTACCACTAAAAAGTGAAAAATGAAAAACTTTTTCCCAAAAAAAAAGTTTTTTATTTAAGGAAAGTAAGAAGTGTCTATTATTCGCAATAGTTTTATTTTTAAACTGATTTAGTCCGCGGCTACGCGCATTTTATAGTAGGTAGCTTATTATAACCATCTCCAGGGTCTCACCTATCTCTGTACCAAAATTCGTCAAACATGGTTCAGTGATTCAGGCGTCAAAGCGTAACAAACAAATAATAAACACCGGCCAAGTGCGAGTGGGACTCGCGCACGAAGGGTTCGTACCATTGTCTATAAAAACGGCAAAAAAATCACGTTTGTTGTATGGGAGGGCACTTAAATATTTATTTTATTCTGTTTTTAGTATTTGTTGTTATAGCGGCAAATACATCATCTGTGAACATTTCAACTGTCTAGCTATCACGGTTCATGAGATACAGCTTGGTGACAGACAGACGGACAGCGGAGTCTTAGTAATAGGATCCTGTTTTTATGCTTTGGGTACGGAACCCTAAAATAATGGTTAGGATAAAATAATACTTCAGTTGTACCTATGCCTTGGTCCACAAGATTTAAAACCAACTTTACCTTAAAACGAAAGCAATTATCAAATCCAAACACAAAACAATAAACTACACCGCACACCGTACACAACAACACTGTCACAAATAAAGGCAGGTGCCCACTGTCACATGACGTCACATTGCCGAATTATGCCGAACGAAACAAAAACACCGGCGTCAGGTGCCCGTGACCGTGGTGGCTGCGCGCGCGCCGAAAACGAGAGTGCCGGATCTGGAGCGTTTGCGCAACGAGACACGACCGCCTTTGCGACTTTCGCGGTTTTGACGAGTTGTGATAGGTCGCGGGTCTCAATCTAGATGAGTTATGTGAAGATCATTATGTGAGACATCATAAAGATATGATACATTATCAGAAAATTGGCAGAAGTTGTCCTAGGCTAAATTCTCTCTTGAAGATCTTTCCACTTGGTATGGGCTTAATAAAGTTGATTAAAAAAGATGACAAGCATTTAAAGCAAGATTTCTTATGCTGTCAATAAAAAAGAAAGTTACGATATGGTCGCTAACTTGCCAGCCAAGTATCACGGTGCTTATGACATGTTACATCGACACATTTTGTTTGCTATTAGGTATATTGACTAATGACAGATCTTATGGTTTGTTGCAAGTTGCCGTGGAGTTGTTATTGAGCTGTTTGTTTATGTTGCATTGCAATTAATAACTTTTCTTATATTTTCAGTGATGTAAATGCAAATCGTTTTAAAAACAACGATCTTAAATAAATTATAACGATAAAAAATGGAAAAAAAATGATACCTGGTCTACGACTTTTCCAAAAGTTCATCTAAGAACGAGACAGCTTTCCGCAGCTGTTTTCTAATGAGATAACTTATTAAAACCAATAAATATTTATACTATAGTCAGCCTCTGTTAACACTTTAACAAAAACTTGAGCTTATTTATTTCTTTTGCTTAATTTTTAAGTTGTTACATAACTGCGTCCGGTTGCGTCTGGAGCGCGACACTTCTTTGACATTTGTTTCGGCTTTGACACTGACCTTGGAAAGGGGATATCCGTTATGCGTATCAGTCAATCACATCATAACAACCAAACCGGCTTTGATCCGGATTTTAGCACTATGGGTTGACGCCTTAATAACATATGATGTACAAAAAATTCAAGAACAAGAGAACATGATGAACAAAATAGTGAAAGTTTCGAAAATCCTTGATTTTTGTATAAAGAAAAAATCTTATGCTGCGTTCAAGACCCCAGTTAATATCCAAGAAATACCCGCAAGCAGCATTCCACAGCCGTGTGTCAAATGCATCATTCGGAATCAGAGTCCACAGTTGTAGAACCACTTTCTTAGCTGTCAAAACACGAGCTTGTAGCTAGTGCAACTGGAACGTCCACACGTCTATAAATAAACAGTTTTATTATCCAGTATTACCTGAACGAGGCATGCGAGTAAATACTAATCACATTATCATACCTTCACCTTAGCTGCCGCGCTACGCTTCCGCGTGCGGCGTCACCGCTCACTTTCACTGCGGCGACGTGGGGGGACCAACAGCCTGCCGCAGCCGCAATAGATACAGCCCCACGACTTTATCCACTAATATGTGCTCTATCAGCCTCTACGTAAGGTGCAATTTTCAAGGTCGTTATCATCAAATTTTTTACAACCGCCAAATTGGAGATGGATGAAATTTTACTCAATTTGCTGAACTGTAAAGTCCTGTTTTGATTGTGGCCGGCCAAAGTCGGCCTCGCCAAGGTCGCACGTACGTCGCGCAAGTGTCTGTTTACTTTCTCTAGCGGTCAATGGTCACAGAGTTGGGAGATGGCGGAATATTTGAGACTTCAAGGTCGGTCGCAATTTTCCTCTAGCCATATGATATGACATATTCCGACTGGAGTTTGAAAGACATATGGGTGTTAAATCTCCCGGTACTCATTATAATTTAAAATATCTTGCGTCTTATAAATTGCAATGGCTTAAGTACTTCATTATGTAAGACCCTACCCTAAATTCCCTTTCCAGAGCTGGGACATCGTTCGTTAAATACAATCTTTTAAAGATAGTCCTCAATAACAACATTCAAAACGTGTCATTCAAAAACACATTTGCCGTTACCAAATTTGCCACATTGTCCATTACCGAATATAGATCACGAAACGACCTTTTTTCAAGTATTATTACGAATGTAGCCTTAACAGCTGCGACCTGTATACTAATGGTGAAAAGCAAGCAGCGTCATTGAACTTTGCTTCTTGTGTTTTGGCCTCAGACGCGTCGCAGTCAAGGATGTATCGAGTCTATATTACTGGCAAGGTCAACCAATATTTACCAAGTTTGGCTTGTTTATTTTGAAGTTAGATGATCGGCAGTTCTTTTTGGTATATCTCTGACGCCCTTTAGTTGTGAGCAAATATTTAGCTGTAGTTTCTATAGCGCTATAATACATTATCTTATCTTACCACTCTATCTATAACTGAGATTTTTGAGTATGTACCTAATACATTTAAGGGCATGTGTCATAGGCCCATATTTCAAAACGTAAACTCCAACTCGAGCACGAAAATGTCAATGAAAACTTGTCTAATTGACGTTTTCGTTGGTTTTCGTACTCGAGAGATGACAAAACAAATGCAAAAACTTCAATTTAAATGACAAGCTCCGATGGAGTTGAAGTTCCAGTTGAGTTGGAGTTTACGTTTTGGAATACGGGCCATAATCTTTGGATAGACTCAATTTAAAAAATAGAACAGAATTTGTTTATGACAAGATTCAAAAATTTTTAAAGGAAATGGTATAACAGTTCACAATACTTGTATTTTCTTTCGTATTTAAACAAATGCAAGAGTGAGATAAAATCGTATGTCTCTAGAAGAAGATGTTCTGTCCCTTTCACCCGCAGATAAAATGTAGGAACATAATAATGTAGCTACATTCATCCGTAACATCGATTAAGTCATACTAATATTGTTTCACTTATCACAAGTCTATAATTATATTCATTGGCGATTGACTTTATGAGTTATTCTGTGTTATCGCTTTTACGATACATTTCATATTTGTAATTATTTTGTATCACTCTCTCGTAGACATTTTGTTATGCAAGACTGCACGACCATCTATATATATAATATTAAAAAGATACATTACTGTTTGTTTGTTTATATTTTATAAAGTAAAATCTCTGGAAACACTGATCCGATTACGGATTTTTTTTTATTGAAAGAAAGCTATTTACACATTTAGAGTAGGTTAGTTTGTATCCCAAAATCCAGGGTTGCGACGAGATTGTGCAAGGAAGCGAAGCCACGGGAAAACCTAGTATGTTTTAAGCGTGGCGCAAAACAAAAATGGTGGTCTGTGTAATTTATGCCCTTAAATGAATTATGGATTTCACAAGTTATTCAGGTTTCACATCGATCTCATAACTAATCGGTTTCTATGCAAATCCCTGGTAAAACTTTCCTATCTAATATTACCCGTATGACGACAGTTTAGATTAATCGCCTGCGTTAATATTTATATACAGTAAACAGTTTTCGCAATATCTACTTTAATATGATATTTTATTGATGTGAAATTGTATGTATAAAGTTTTATGAGCATCTAATCATTCAGCATCTTCATTTTAGACATGCTTGGACTGCAATCTCGTAAGTGGCAGGTGAAGTTTGATGCTGCGTATTGCCTGCAAACTGCTAGTCAGAGGCTATTAATGATAATCAAAACTCTATCTAGCTATCGTCTTTTTGAAGAATAAAACCGGCCAAGTGCGAGTTGGACTCGCTCACGAAGGGTTCCGTACCATTATCTATAAAAAAACGGCAAAAAAAAAATACACGCTTGTTGAACGGGAGCCCCACTTAAATATTTATTTCATTCTGTTTTTAGTATTTGTTGTTATAACGCCAACCGAATTACTACATGTGAAAATTGCAACTGTCTAGCTATCACGGTTCATGAGATACAGCCTGGAGACAGAAAGACGGACAGACAGACGGTTAGCGGAGTTGAGGCCCCGAGGCAATAGGGTCCCGTTTTTACCCTTTAGGATCTTGCACCAATCTTAGTTATCTCCGAGCTAGTTTATTTTTTTTCTCTTTATTTTTCAGCTCCATCATAACCTAACCTAAGTTTAAACAACATTACAAACAACTTGCATGCAAGATCTAACATAATACAAAAAGTGGAGTCATCGACGTAATGCCATATCATAAATAATTTTAGCGGCGTCGTGAAAGTACCCATATCATGTTTATTGATTTTTCACAATTCTGTCTATCCCTCCTGTCCATGACTCCCTTAATGCCTGGACACAATATGCTGAAAATCATCGATAACTCCACACACTTCACAATTTGGGTAATAATTTTTTCATCAGAGACTAATCTCTTGGTGGGACAGTGTCCAGAACGTAGTCTGAAAGCCCCCAATCATGTGCTTTCTACTCATTTTAGAGTCTTCGAGCTAGTTGCTAATACGGGCGTATGACAGTTTTCTTAAATTCTTCAGTAATGTTATGTAATTATTATTTAAGTAGATATTCAAAAACTAACGGTTTAAGACATTTCATTATGTAAAAGTAGAAATCAAAATAAAGAGATCTTAAAGGTAATATTTGTCACACCTCAAGAACTATTCAAGGGTTTGATCGCAGTCAGTACCTAAATAGCTAGAATACCTAAGATTCCATCACCATTATAAACTTTGGAGACGAGTTCAATGCAAATGTCAGGAGAAACGTGCGGAGCAGCGCTGCATCGCATATCTTGTGCACTTTCACTAGCAGTTACGTCTATTTAGACTGCATTACCATAGGACAGATGTTGATGAAGCTTAACTTTACCTTACAGTAGAGATTTGAGGGTTTGCAGAGCCAAACGGTAGTGAAGCCCTAGCTACCATCAATAATGATGAAAGCATAGATATAGTGTATTGCCCAAATACTAGGATAGGCATAAATAAATCCTGTGATTGAAATCTACATGCATTATTAGCTTAGTTCTTTGCCTCTTTACAAACGAACACACTTAAAATTACACTTGACCTTACAAATACCGCTAAAAGCCTCTTAACACTTCAAAGATCAAGCCATAAACAAACCATTACGCAACCACAATGAGTAATAATTACCCAAATTACTCTACTAAGTAATAAATTACCGAAAATTCGGCACATCCCTGATTGCGATCGACCTCACATCTTCACGGCTGCAACCTTCTGCTTACGAAACCAGAGCTTTTTCCTTCCGTTCGAGTTACAGTGGTTACTCCCACATTACTATGCCTGCTGCTGCCTCTATTGTAATAGAACGTAATGTTAAAGGAAAAACGAACAGAATAATGAACTATGTTGCCGCATTTGCATAGCGAAGTTTTGAAGCCTTAGAATAAGAAAATTTTCCAACAGGTTAGAGGAGACATGCAACTCACGTGTGACTTGTAAACGTTATGTGGACGTCATTAAAGATGACTTGGAAACTATATTTAGATAATATTGCGTAGTTAGTAGTAAATGAATATACTAAGGACAACGACCGTTCGTGAGGTAGATCACCGGCCAGGGGGCCTACCACAACCTCTTAAAACAATATTATTTTAACATTACTTTGTAATTTCTGTTGTTGCATTTTCAACTCTCGGCGCTGATCCGAGCGTTGAAAATGCAACAACAGAAATTACAAAGTAATATTAAAATAATATTGTTTTAAGAGGTTGTGGTAGGCCTCCTGATGGTCCGATGACATAGTAAGATCATGAACTTGCAAAGAATATCAATGGCATGAGCTGGACCCTACAAAATAGCTTATTCATCACCTGAAAGCTATAAAAAGACATGCCACCGTAAGGCCAACGACACTCCTGAACCCTGTGAGGATCAGCTTGCAGTTTAACTTTGCTTCGTTTTTTTTGTTCATCTTTTCTAACAGCTTTAAAACTCCATAAATTGTCCATTACGTACACTTAACAAGCCGGCTACGCAAACATTCCTTATAAACGGTAGGCAGCCACATCTGCCAGTGGATTCCGTACAATCGCCAGCAATATCACTTTGTTGAAAATAGACGAGTTGCGTAAGAGACTGGGCACTGCCCAGCGCCCTTCGCCTTGGCGACACAGAGCCAAATGTCTTCGGCCCTGACGGAGAACTACGCATCATCAATTTGACTAAGTAGTCTCTTCCTGGGAATTCCGATCGTTTTGCTCTGTTTTGTCAGCCAGGAAGTGCATGAAAAGTTTATGGGATGTTATTTCTCGTTTCATAGGTGTTTTGTCTAGCCAGTACTTTATTTGATGCGTATAGTGCATCTATAACGGTCTCAGCAGTAGCATTATTATTTTCAAGCGCCATTACGTTATAGAAACAATTAAATGCCATGCTAATTTTTGACATCTTCATTAATCACAATAGTTACAAAACTCACTGCAGAAATTAGGTCATTCGCTGCCTGAAACATTGACCGAGAAAACGTTTCAACTTCCAAATGGGTAAACCAATTTGGAAGATGAAACGTTTACGTCCACTTCTGCAAGTTGTCTGCTCTTAGTGTCTTCCGTAGTCTTATCGCCAGAACCATCGGATCAAGTAATCAACATAGTTCACCCAATGAGCTAGCAAGTGTCGTGGGACGCACGCGTCCTCCCTTCACCTGCATTCTGCACTTGATGCTATTTCCCGACTATAATTGTTAAATTGCACGTCTTGTTCCTTTTGACCTCAGTTGTACAAAATTCCCGGAAGATTCCAGAAGAAGCTGGATGGTTTTCGAAGAGCTCAATGTTCAAGGCATCCCTTACAATTATGTCTGACGTCGGGCAGCTGGGCTACGATTGCTAAATTGCATTCAATGATCTTCCTGGATGACATCCGCTTAGCATTGATCCTGTTCAAGGCGCTACTTCTATCTCAGGATTTAACTAGAAGTTCTTTAAAATATTTACATATTGCTTCTGCTCACTAAGTTTTAAGCTGTTTATCGAGCCCTTCACCTTGGAGTGTGTAAGTACCTGTGACTTACAGTTGAACAGGTAGTGGTGTCAGATAAAGGTGTTCCGAAAAGGTCACAATGAGATCACCATTAAATCACAAGGCCCAATTTCCCTTTCACCAGAAGCATGGTTAGCGTTTTAACCCGACTGCGTCAGAAGGAGAGTAATGTTTTTCGAGCGTATGTATGTATGCATGTATGTATGTCCATATGTCCATTTCTTTGGCACGCCGTACAGGCCAAATGGCTGAACGGATTTTGACATAAGAGGTGTCGTTGAATTCGTCAGAATTGTGATAGTGACTTGAGCTATATAAATTTTCAAAATGGCGCCCGAATAAAATGTAACTCACTAAAAACCCGACCGCTAATAACCATTTTTATTTATTGCCGATATATTTTTAGTCAGATGAAAATGTAGAATTTTCTCTTATGGAGATAGGAATTGGTGACGTAATAGCACATGTGTGTGTACTTACATGTTGGCTGTGTATAAATATTGGCAGGTGCCTGCAATAGGTATTGTGCACCCAACGGGCGCACCTGTCCGACTCAGAGTGTTGGTACATAAAAACACATTTATTTTTATGGCTATTCATTAGAGGTTATGCTGGAGTCTATAGTGTTATATCCATAACCATGCTATAATTGATTGATTTCCTTATTTTTTTTTTGTTCTGAAGCATCAGTATTGCGTTCTGAATCCTCAAAAGCCTTCAAATATTTTTTAAGTGTTCTTTTATTGTACAGGCTTTACAACACCACTTGAACAAGCCTGCATAAGGCATTAAAGCGACTGAACATAAGGTCGCAAGAGTACCGAGTGACGTAAGCACACTTGCCGGCAGAGCAGTGCCCTCTGGCGGGAAGAAGGCGACCTTGGGCCCAAAGCAACTTTCAACCCGGAAGCCGCCGCGTCAGCCTAGCTGTCACGTTAAAACCGCTGAATTTTATTTACATTGCCCTTATTTGGCGCAAGCTCGATATATGGGGCGTTCAGACAGCGTAATGGATATTTTAATGGATTTATATATTAAAAGTTCGTGCCCTTTGTGGCGGGACTTTATTAAAAGATGACCTTCGTGACCTGAGGGAATATTATACTTTTTAAATTACCTACTACAATTTTATGTTAAGCTTACTTATCTGGATTTATTGCTGAGATACTTGTAAAAGCAAGTTGCGCTTTAAACTGTGGGTGGTTATAAATTAATAAGACTAGCTTTTAACGCTCGTTTCAAGTCTTATATTGTTGTCTTTCATCTCTTGTAAAATCATTTTTCCTATTATTTTCACGCTGTATTAAAGCTTCTATTAAAGTCACACGGTCTATTTCAGTCTGCCGGCTGCTACCGGGTATATTTCCACTCAATAAAATATTTATACGTTGACCATGCGACTCGCGTGAACTCCGATCATGTTTTTGTCCCGCAGTGCATTCTGTGTGGCGCACAGTTTCACCTGGCGGACTTCCAACCTCATGGAGGAACGCTTAGACTAGGAATGGGCCAAAACCTGCTAATAAATACAAAGGTTCATCAACTCCATTACTGATCTTCAATTCAGGCATTGCATTTGGCAGTCAAGGTCATTTATAAAGAATTTGTTCCAAAACATTTATCTTTGTTTTAAAAAATCGTGATTCCTCACACGCATTCCTCTGTCACCTTGTCATTAACGGCTTAAAAAAAAACACCAAAAGCCGCAGAGGAGGAAAAATCAAAAAGTTTCCATACGATATAAGCGGCGGACCTTGGCGCGGTACTTACGAATTAAATCGGCCCCCGACGAGGTCGCCTCGCCTTCCGCAACAACACCGCGTATTTGTTCGCTACTGATTGAATTATAACACTTAAATGTGTCTGTATGGCACCTTGTGCTGCTGATTTAGCAGATCTAGGGTGATAACGATGTGGTAGAATCTATCTGAAGGTTGCAGTATTCGGTAGGCACTAATGTGTGGTCTTAAATGGTGTCAATGTTACAGTATCCTCACTGACCTCACCTGTAGTTGAGCCCGACGTGCACCACGCCATCTATCACCACGAGGTTGTCATACTACATGACAACATGTTACTAACACTCTTGTGTTTACGTTTCGTCGGACAGAATAAATATTACCATCAAAAGGAGAGAGGAATGTTCTAGAATTCGTGGATCGTAGAAAAGTTGGATTGAGTTGGCGATGTTCCACAAGATATAATAAAGAAAAACTTATGCGCTTCCCAGATATCTACGTAAGGGATGCTGATGACGTCACAAACAGCCTCCTACCCTATATTGGAGCTTTAATAATTTACATTCATGTGCGGCCCTGAAAACAGGCTTATTTTTATTGTATTATAACCAGTAACTGGAGACTTTTGCGGAATTTACTGAGTGTTGCTTTTCAATGCCATCACATTTCTAGGGGTTTTGTACTTGTTCAGCTGTCCCTCTTCTAAGATTTTTATTATGTCAAAAAGCGCCTGAAGACATAGTTTTTCGATAAATTTATTGGTTTCAGTTAAGTAATTGAATTGCCTGAAAGTGTGTCTGTTCTCTAAGCACTCTTGAAATCGAAAATAAAAACTTACCATAGAGTCTGTTGGTGTATTGCTATGCTGGAAAGCAGGTTTCCGTGTGAACACATGGGGCAGGGAGTCACCACGCGCTGTCATGCAATGTTCCGTCTGAAAGCAAAGAAACAAACATTACTCATCGCCTTAACAAGGCCCTTCCTGTTCAGAATAGTTTTAGTTTTCCAACGGCACTTTCCATCACACATTAACTAAAACATATTAGAAATGCGCGTGAGTTTGTTTGTTACGTTTTCATGCATAAATAACTGAACATATTTTGATGAATTTTGGCACGGAGATAGATGGGAATACTTTATACCCAGGGACCATGATCGGGAGTATGTTCCCTGGGATCATATCGACATACACGCGGACAAAGCTGCGGGCAAAACCTAGTATGAAATGTTCTTGATGATATTTTTGTTTTTCTATTTAAAACCAACTCCGCTTTATTAATATTTCTGGTAGAGCGACATGGCTTGTTTGCGTCCCATGGGGCAGAACGGAAGGGCGATGATTAATATGCGCTGTTTGTTTTGGAATATAAACAAATTGGTTGCGTTTATATTTATTAGAAAACTCGCGCTGCAATACATTTATTATGATTCTTAAGCTAAAGTATGATGGAAAGTGGTATTATCGTCGTTTGGCAGCTCAATCATACTCTGTTATGGATGATTTACTTCATCGATCCCCTGGCTTTTTCCCTATTTGGGGTCAGCCCTCCTGATACTTTTACGCCACTCTTGACGACTTTTCGTCACTTCTAGCGTTAAGCCCATCGCCAACATGTCATTGTCATTGTGGTGTTCTTTCTTGTCCAGGTGGTGGGCGTCCTCAACCTCGAATCGCCTAGCAGTATTAAATTGTGGATCAAGCACTCTGCTAACAAAATGTACTTTCTTTGTTCCCAGATAATCACCCGTAACGACAGAGCGGTGAGAGGAGTCTTACACGCGACCATCGTAGCCTACGACAAGCAGTGGAATTTGGCGCTCAGTGACGTCCACGAGATATGGATAAAGAAAGACAAGGGAAAAAGGTTAGCTAGTACCGGTGAGTGACAACTACTGAATATAATAAATTTAAGAATATGGCTTCATTCTTCCGTATAACTTTCATTTGGGATGAAAATTCTTCCATCATGACGACATTTCTCCACACAGGTACACCGGTCCCCAGAGGCACGGCGGCAACTATTTCCCCAGTCCCAAACGTGATTAGGACTAAAACTAATTTAGGTAAAGGAGTTTGGGAGTGCATGCGGCACATACCACAGTTGATGGTGCGCGGTGAACACGTCGTTGTAATCCATTTACTGGTGCCGTGATCTCTTGTGTTTCATGCCAGCCTGGTAGCTCGGATTGCGATGCATTTTTGTTTGACTATCGCAAGTTTTTTTATAATGGTCTAAGTATGAAGTTTTCTGTATTGCTATAATCTGATACTTTATGAGGTATAATATTCCTGTTGGCTATTAAAATTACTTAAATACAATTTAAGATGATATTATTATAAATAAAGTTAAATTATGTTGCATATACATACACATTTTCTACTAGCTTGTATATATTATGTAATAAATTGTTATTAATGAACTAAAAATGTATTGAATAAGTTTATAAAATGAAGACGTTATGGTAAGAACGTACTGATTAAACGTCGTAAACAAAGTAATTTACTAACCATCAAAAAAGTTTGTATACTTTTTTTAATAACAATAAAATCTTCACACTATCATTCCCATGCGTTTCCAATGTCCCAGTATTGTCACCGTATAAAATAAAATAATATCCACACAATGCTTGTTTTGAGGAACGTTACTCGATTTTTGAATGATATTTCATGAGAACGAGCCGCCATTGAAATTAAGAACATTACGTTTAATTAGTAACTATTTTTGAGTTTCTTTTCATACCTCCTTTTATAAAGAAAATAAATGTTTTATTTTATTCGAAGTAAGTATTATTAAAATGCGATTGAATATTATCTCGAAGTAAGTAACAATAAAGGCTTACGTTACAAATGACTGAAGAAATGTTTGTGTTTTCACATAAACCGCAGTGTACGCAAATTGTACGTTTTCCATACGTAATTTGAAGACCGGACATGCTATTATAACAGGACTTCACTGTTACAATCCTTTGGCAAGATCCCGCACAGTTATTAGGGCAACATGACAATAAAGAAGAGCACTGAAGCGCAGGACTCATACCTACCGGGAACACTTACGCACTATTGAATGCATCAGCATATACACTGTTGTTTTTGTATTAGGTTGTACAGAATAGTAAACATGGCATGGACTTTTATCCGACAGATGCTGATTTAACCGGTTTTCCTTTTATAAAAACTACAAAAAAACTCTACTAAGGAAGGGCAAGTAAGTACACTTACAGTTACTACGTACAACATATTATACATGTATTTATTTAATATATGCAAATGAGTGAACCACACATAAATTACACACAAGCTACCAGGATCCCACAGGTGCTAAGAGCTATCTGTTCGTACGGTAATTTGCGGGCAGAGCATCCAGGTTGGTTGACACGGAAGCACGCATTGTGCGCAACAATAGTTTCCCCATTTTCCCGCGCGGGGAACGGCCGACGTGACCGCGGCCAGTCCGTCGACCCCGGGACAAGGGACGCGGGAAGCTTTTCGCGTGCGCAAGCGCATTGCTGCCGAAAACTCAGCATTTTCTATGGAGAAAGTATACTACCTATAGGTTATTCAGAAGTTTACGGGAATTTTGGAAAATCTATTATTTAGCTTTTGGGGAATTATATTTCAGTAATCCACACAAGAAGATTTTCTTTTTTATTTTACGGTGATTTCATTTTCAAAATGTTCGTTTAACTGCTATAATGCAAGCTACCTTTGCATAAGATTGTTAAAGTGCGATATACTAAATTGATAAATCGCCACGTGGTTTTGTGAAGGTTTATAGACATCTTTATAATAATATTTATAAATCAAATTGAATTACCGGAGATCGTAATCTTCGTCATTGTTTTAAGAAAATGTAAAAGCTAATGGCAAATTTAGCCGAATAATGAAGTAGTTTATTAACTCGGGAACTTTCCATAATCCCATTTATTAGAAGCATTACAAGAGCTTCTTACATCGAAAACAATTTTCTAACAATAGAAATAATTTTGTTACATTATACATTAGGCTTAAACAAAAACCTTTTCTATTTTGGATGTAGCCGTCTCAAGTCTGTTATTATTTCTGGAAACATTCTGGAAACAATTTCTAAAGTAGCATATATTTATTTTAATAAGACAATGAATAGAAAACTTGAATGTATCAGCTGCTAATCCTGCGCAGGTTGTACGTGTCGACTGAATGCAACGAGTTAGGAATGTTAAGCCTTTAAATAGAAATAAATATGCGGAGAATTTAGATCTTAGACTTCACGTGGTCCCGCGGGTATTAAACGAACAGCTTGGTACTTTATAAAAATCCTTTGACTAGCGAAATGGCAATTAAATTTTAATCTAACTATAAATATTTGTACTGCCGCTTCGTTCACGTGGTTTATCACACAGGAATTGGCAATTTTTCGGAATAAAAAGTACTCTTGTTGATAGTGATCGATCTTCAGCCTATAGCAGTCCACTGCTAGACATAGACCTCTCCTAGTGCACGCCGTTCAACTCGATTTCTGGCATCACTCATCCAGCTGCTAGCAGCCACCCTGCTGGTATGGTCGCTCCACCTAGCCTGAGGGCGTCTCACCTTACGTTTGCTGATGCGCGTTCTCCACTCAAGAACTCGTCTACCCCAGCGCTAGTGTAGCTCGTCGTAGTCGGATAAGAGATTACTTATTAAGTTAGATATTTCAAGTAGTACAAGATGCTAGATGCATTTATGTACTTCTAGTAAAAACTACAAGAAAATCTCCCACAAGTCATACAAAGTTCGAAATTTCACACACACGGTGACGAAAAGAATCTCGTGTGGCCAGCGATGCATCACTTCTATTTCTGTTTGAAATCGATCAAGAGACAATGGCCGGCCGGGGCGACGCACCCTGGCTACCGGCCAACGGCCAGGAGGGTAGAAAACAATCGTCATGTAACATCTGACAGCTTGCAAAACATGTCGCTGAAATGTGTGTGACAGGTATACCTGGCCTTCGGAAAAGCCAGATGTTTGTGTACTACTTCTGTGTTTTATGGACTCTTATGTTGATCAAACTTCTGTGATAACGTGACTTTTCAGCGTTTATGTGGCCCTAGTACAAATATAGGACAAATCCTCCCTTCTTTCTTAGAAGGGAGGATTTGTACGAAGATGATGGCTCAAGATCTCTGGTATACTTGTGTGGTCATCAGGAAAGCCAGATGATGAAACGTTGAACTGCAATGCGATTATGTCCATACCTCACCGTGTCAACTAAGGTGAAGTGAACATGAAGAAGGCCAATCCTTACAAACAAGATGGAGTGACAGTGCACTTCATGCTCACAAGTTTACACAATGAGCTGTTGACAGAATAGGCCGGCTGTTCACTTGGTATGTAGCCCTAGTACTTTAAGAAGAAATAAAGGAGGATTTGTACGGAGATGCGTATTTATTGTACTGTTTCGACCATAGGCATTGTCCCTAGTATACTTTTGATTTTGTTTTCATACTTTTCTGCTAGCTAACTAACTCTTTTCACCGGATATGTAGCCTTCAAAAAAAAAGTAGAGAGGATTTTTATTTAATTTTTTTGTTATTGTGGTGGGTGGATAAAATATAGACCGTTAATTGTTTATTTTGGGTGGAAGCGATGAAAAATATTGTGGCTCCACTTACAATGTTTTGTTGTGGGAAATGCTCGATTCACAATGGATTGGTTTCATCTCAATAGAATAAGTTTTCACGTGATGCTCAAACAATCTAAACTTACTACTTTGTTGCCAGTTATGGAATATTAATTGTCTGATGTAATCGATGAGTTTTCACGCAAATAAGTACTTTATTTGTTATCAAACCACTCAGAGTGGTAGTATTTTGTTCCTATGTTAACAGAAGTACCTAAATATAATTAACAAACGCTTAGAAACACTATTCAAGTGGACATGTTTCTAACACACGTAAAATAGAATTTTTGTTTACTTCGTAGCAAAATTCTGGTGTTTTTCCAATGAACTAGAAAACATATTAAACGATGGGTTCTGCTTGTGTCATTTAATTGTGGTTGTCAACCTTCGCGGGTGACCTTAGACGACAAATTTTAAATAGTACGCGGAAGTTGCGGCCATTCTTGTTCGTTTTGACAACAAATTAATACCGTTTGTTAATAATATTGTTCATAAATAAGCGAGGACGCTTGTATAATACTGATAATGTTGTGTTAGATAATCCGCGTGTTATGTTTGTAACCTTGCTGATGAAGAATGGACTGTTCTTTTATCTGATTTATCTTCAGACTGTGCACAATGGTTCTTGCAAGCCGTTTCGTACACGAGCCAAGCTCGATAAGTTCGCGAGATACAGTCGATTTCCTTCGAGATTGATCATTCAAACTCCTTTTTCGTATCTTTAGCCCACCTGTGCCGCCCTAGTACCTTTTTTTAATGTATGGGAAATCATCAAATGACTCCTTCCACTCTGGGTGAAGCGGGGAGCAAGGGAGTGCCAGACTCTTACTGACTAAAATCCATCCGTGCTCCTCCTAGTGCCCTTTGCGTAGGAGAATTATATTCAACAACAAGCGTTATATGTAACGTATATGTAACGAATTCCATTCAAGGAATCAGATTTTCTTTTTAATGCTCTGCAAATTTAATTCGTTCTCAGTGGGTAGTCCCTTTTTCTCATAGGTAGGTACATGCTTTCTGAAGTAAACAACACGTTCGACCAAGCATGTGGATAATTGACTGTGGGCGTAGGTAGTAGATATTAATAGCTCTGCCTTTGAACAATAATTTATCAGATATTTAGATCACAAACTACTAACTACAGGAGAACTAATTTGGCTTGGAATTACAAAGTGAGGGATTACCTTAGGAACCATCTCGCTTTGTAGGACCTACACCAAGTTATTAGTGAAAATTCGTTGAGATAAATAGAACATTTTAATGATATAATGAAATCTCATAAAAGTAGCTACTTCCGATAAGATCTCATGACATACTCTTGTCAATAGACACTAGACTAGTCGAGGGGTCCTCGTTTTAAAACACGAGGAAGTGGTGACTGGCTGGGCAATTTCTTCATGTACATTAAGTACGTTCAATAAGTCCTGGTTTTCAGCCTAGTTTGAATAAATGACTTAAGATTTTGTTAACTTTAAAAAAACACACTCGCAATAAAAACTGAAAGTAAATCCGCGAACATATCGTAAAAAGGTCACAAAAACCCGTTGATTATACACTTTGTGAGAAAGGTCATAAGTGCCGGTCATAAAGGCTATTTCACGATGATTATCTGGAGGTGAGAGATCGCGCTGGCTTCTACAAATTAGTATGATTATTTATTTTATGTTTTAAGTACTTACTAAGTAGTAATGGTCTAGTGGTTTATGATAAAACTAGGAATTATGTACATTTTCGTAAGGTGTTTATTGAGCTGGTGGCTATTAATGCCTTCGGAAAATAACATAGGCTTATTTACAAGTAAATTAGAGAATTGAAATTGAATGCTGGATCTGGATGCAAAATATGGGGTTTAAAACATTGAGGGATCTTGGATGCAAAATATGGGGTTTAAAATATTAAGGGATCTTGGATACAAAATGTGGGGTTTAAAACATTGAGGGATCTTGGATGCAAAATGTGGGGTTTAAAACATTGAGGGATCTTGGATGCAAAATGTGGGGTTTAAAACATTGAGGGATCTTGGATGCAAAATATGGGGTTTAAAACATTGAGGGATCTTGGGATGCAAAATGTGGGGTTTAAAACATTGAGGGATCTTGGGATGCAAAATGTGGGGTTTAAAACATTGAGGGATCTTGGATGCAAAATGTGGGGTTTAAAACATTGAGCTTTCCAAATCCGTGGCTGTATCTTCTATTTGTAACTTACAGAATTAAGATCTTTATTTGTAAGTTATGGATTTCTCTGGTCTATGGGAAGGAAAAGAAAAAAGAGAAATGTTATTGTCAGTATTCCAAGCAAAAGGAGACTGTCGACAATCAACAATAGAAGTTATAAAAGCTGAAAAGAAAAACAAAAAATCTTCATCATCAGCATCCGTGAACTCCCGATTAAAATATATATAGTAATAAAAATATAGTGCAAACTTTCACCGGAGAAGTTCCGGCGTTAGGCGAGGGTGGGTATAAATAGCCGCGGTTGCGCAACGCGGCCGATGCACTGCGCGGGCGCACACCGACACACTGCCCGCCGGGATCGACGTTAACTGCAGTTTAACGTGACGTGGTTTAACTGGACGTTAGTTTGACTGATTTTGGAAAATTACTTATTAACACACTCGCTCAGAATCTGGGAAGTGTATTTCACTGCTACTCAGTGTATTACACTCGCAGTGCGTGTTTTATTGATAGGATAGCGTTTGACAACTACCTCATTTGATGGTAAGCGATAATGTGGTTGAAGATAGAGCACAATAAACTAGAAGTAATCTACTTTCCTATGTCCAACAGTGAACGTCATTCGGCTGAAGTGATGATGATGATGAACCTACTTTGACTTAAAACTCCCCCGTTATAACTTTCAAGAAGCACAGACAATAGCTATTATTGAAAAGGCGTCAGAGCCTTTAGATCCATAAAACACACAAAAAAAATTTTCTTTTGTGTGGTCAGTAAACAACACCAGCTCATTTTACACGATCAAAAACAAGTATAGTTTATAATAATATCGTATATAGACACGTTAAATGTATCGACATTACTAGTAAGGCGAACAGGTCTCGACAAGGCGACACTTCCGCCTTATGTACGGCTATGTATATGTATAATATGTGCGTCCAATGTCGTCCACTATTCTTTTTTCCAACCTTGGTGACTGCCGAGTCACCAACTCGGCTCCGGCGTGTAATGTTCAAGAAATTGGAATGTATGGAGATTCCAGCTACTACCAACCTAGGTTACTGTCACGTGCGTCGATATGCGGAGACGGGGATTTACTAAACACTCTTTGGTATTCATGTTGTCCTGGTATCTTTAACTCCAAGAAGTTTTCTTTTCTATTTGTAAGCAGAAGAGGAAGACAAAAACACTGCAGCATTTTCAACAATATTAAATGCTCATTCATCATCTACCTGAAGACAAGAATTTACTAAAGACTGATTAGATATATGCTATCCTGGTAGCTTTAACGTCAAGAGGTGAGCTTTTTGTAAACGTGAGCAAAAGAGAGAAACATTTTTTTTTAAATATAGCAGCATTTTTCAATATCACCTGAATGCTCATTTATCTATTTGACTAACACAATATCTCAATAAAAATCTAAAATCTACACTAGCAACAAAAGTATCAAAGATAAACGTCCAGTTAACCGCCCGCTAACGCAGCGCGCGCGCACCGGCCGGCGTTCACTTTACTCTTTTTGTATTCGTTCTTGCAGCTAACTTGGGATTGGCTTGACCCATTTACTGCAAATAGACTCAGCCGGGATTCAAACGCGCGCCCAAACGACACGTGGCGGCGGCTTATGGTATTCGCGTTTTAAAATACTGGACGCCTCGCAGATGAGTCAGCTAAGCATCCGTTCTTGAGATTTATATGGTCTTATGAGCTCTTTAATTTTGGGACATTGGGTATTTTGTTTGGGATGTTTTGATGATCTTGTGGACATAGTTTTGAGGGGATTTCTTTTCTTATTTTATGTAGTTTAGTTATATAAATAAACTATATTTATACCTTCATTGTACTTGGTAAAATTTTGTGTCCTGTGTTACTTTTTGGGCTTTCTAGGTAGGCCTAATAAACATTCGAAATGTTATGAAAATCATTTTCGTTTATAATTAGGTATTTGAGTGAATCCATCTTGGTTAGTAATCAGAAATTATCGATATGGTTTAGCGAACTCAAACCTAATTCGAAAATAATATTTGCCAAATCCCTATAATTTCAACCAGATAATCCCTCAAAGGAGTCTGTCCTTTAATTAACGGATATTTATAACTTCGCTTATATTTGTAAGTCGGCTATACGATCCTGAAGCCGCGGCATCGTTTGATGGAGTTCCCTAACTTGTGGATTGGGGTCATGGAAATTAAGTTATTCAAGTTGAGAGGCTTCACGCTCCATTGTAGATACCATGGTAATATCAGGTTTTATTATGAGGGGAAGGAAGTGGGGGGAAAAGTATTTTTCGTTGATTTTTCCTGAAAAGCCCAAAAAGGTACGTTTTCCTTGAATGATTCTCATCCTCCTGTCCTTATCTCTATTGATGCCATCAGTCGTTATTTTGTATGATTTCATTGAATATCTACTTTATTTATAGCACAATAAGGATATTATAGTATTTCTGCTCATTTCCGTCACCTTAGGCCAATTTGTTTCATGTGTAAGTTTGTTTTGGGTTTGTTTTACATTAAAAAAAACTGTTGCTCTTTATGTTGATTAGATTTTAGTAGGATTTACAATGGTCCACAATAACTAGACTTTTACAAATCAGAATACATAACCCCTGTGGCATCGACTAACAGACAATGACCCTCAGAGAAGTAATTCAAACCTATCATAAAACAATCGATTTAAAGTCGAGTAGTTATCGAAACGTGAACGGTATCATAGTCGATGCAATTAGCCGATTGTAAAAAATCGATCACGCGAAATGTGGCGTGCGAGCATGCAAGTGCAAATCAGGGCCAACACCCATATTGTTGGAGTTTTTAATAAACCTTAAATGTAAGGGAGGGAACAGACTTAAAGGAAATATAGGGACAAACTTAAGGCGTGCGATACTAGAAAAAATAAATAGGAGATTTATTTTTATTTTTATTCTAGACGTCACTTTAAGTTGAGATTACCTTGGACATTACTAGGTGCTGATCCTGAACAGAACATGTCCTACCAACTTCCCTGCCCCAAAACCTCACAAAGCAACCCATGCGCTGCCACCGACATACACACATTCATTCTTGCTGGCATAAACCATTTTTACCACTACATGAGCATAAAAAGGATGAGCCGCATGAGCATGTAAATAAGTTCGAACTGGTGAAAGAAAAACATTATAACAACAACTATTCCAAAAGACCTAAAGCTGTAAAAATGTCCCAAAAATGTGTAAGTGGGGGCCTGTGATTTATAATGACTACAATCTGGGAGTCTTTAATTCAAGACTAAATAGGTTACTTTTACACAAGCGTGCTCCATCGTCGACCACATCTTCGCTTACCATCAGGTGAGACAGTGGTCTAACGCGACTACATCAATAAGAAAAATGAAGATCTGAAGCTTGGGTGAAGATAACACACAAAATATGAATTGTAACTGTGTTCGTGACGAGGTTGCCCGCCCGCAGCGTCCCGTAAACAAGAT
The DNA here is from genome assembly GCA_947386135.1 of Melanchra persicariae. Taxonomy (NCBI): domain Eukaryota; kingdom Metazoa; phylum Arthropoda; class Insecta; order Lepidoptera; family Noctuidae; genus Melanchra; species Melanchra persicariae. The sequence continues at coordinate 1,068,570 of OX376646.1, forward strand.
AATTGCTAATTAAGTCATTACGTATTAATAAATTACTAGGCCACTGACCAGAGATGTAATGAGCTTTTCTCCAGAGTTTACGAGCAAACGACTTGAAGATTACAGACTCGGGAGATCAGAGATGAAGGTACAGTAGAGGTGGAATTGGTCAATGATCATCATCATCAAATCAGCCGAAAGACGTCCACTGCTGGACATGGGCCTCCCCCAGATGGCGGGGGGGTTGCCATACTCGCCACGGTTGGCAGGCGGGTTGGCGATCGGAGTGTAGCTGTAGCGATTTACTTACAGAGAATGCTGCTGCCCATTCTCTGGTGAGTGATGAAGAAGAAGAAGAAAGAAAAAGTATTTAATTGCCAACAAAACGACATACATACCTACATGATTTTACTAAAACCTAAACGATAGTGTTAGTAGTTCTTAAAATTATGCTGAATGTGTTTTGGAAAAATGCTTCATGCTAAATTCTATGTCTACTGCAACCTAACCTATGGTAGACACCAGACAAATGTGCAATAACGGTCATTGACCCACATACATTTATTGACTTTCTTAATTCAAAAACAGAAATAAAGAGAAAGCTGTCTTGAATCGACTTCTATTGTGATCCTTTACGTTCTCTAATAATGAAAAACGGTTCAAAATTTTATTGTTCGGGTATCTACAAAGGGATTTAGAAAAGTTGCTTAACAGTAGTAACAGTAGCCAAGTACCTAACTAGCACCAGCTAGATACTTCGAGGTAGAAAATCTACCTCTAAAACACCAGGGGGTCTACTCTCTAAATCCGAAGTCCGTAGTTTCGACCTTAGTGTCTGGCGTTTTCTACTCCGTATCACCTACAGACTTACGATTAGTCCCGAACCCGAACTAAAAACTGTCAAATCGTGTTGTCATTCATTCTTAGTTCGGGTTTGGGACTAATTGTAAGTCCGTAGGTTATACGGAGTAGAAAAGGCTTAACTAAGGTTGAAACTACGGGCTTCGGGCTTAGGAGACCCCCAGTTTCAGAAGCAGAAAGATGTTTATTTTGGCAAATACCTACGTTACAAATAACTTTCACACGTGTATTTTTTTGCCAAATTAAACTAAACAAAAAATGCCAAAGACCAAAACAAACTCAGACCTCAAAGTTTTGCTTGGTGTTATGTGGTCAAATTGATATACTTCTTGACCACAGCAACACAAACCAGACACTTCATATATTTACCAATACAAACAAAAACATTAAAGACATAAGTCATTATCATTACGTATTACAATAATTACGTAAAACCAATAGTGTTAGCCGTTTAATCTCTCAAAGCTGTCATTATGAAACTCATAATTACAACTTTTACTTGCGCCTGCGCCGCTTACGGAAACAAAGTCGCTGGTATGATTATGCCAGTTTGAATTACGTTCGCTCTTTGACAATTATGTGAAAATTTCATAAAACAAAAGTTAATTGTAGGGCTGTGTGCATAGACGCGGATAGAATAATTAATTAATGTATTAAATTTTTTGTTTATTTATTTCGTTTTAATTACTTTTTATGCTGCTCCGATCGACGTCATTCTGTAAACACCGGCTGTCGGTGGTAACCAGCGCTGTGGCTGTCTCGTACACGAGTCCCAGCATTATGCTGAGCGATGGCCGTTATGCGCGAATGTGACGCATATCTTCCTAACTTGCATAACTTTTGTAATTTCGTTTATTTTTGGTATGCGTCATGCTTGGCGCTAGTAAACTATTTTTATTTCCTTTTTTCTTTTTAATTGGATTAGTTAGGGATTTTTGTGCATGGTTTTGATTTAATTGCAATTGCAAACTTAGGTAGACATTCGGTTGGGTAGATCAAACGAGAGCAGACCAACTTTACATACTCCAGAACCAGACATGTTATACTGATCCTAATCCTAACTAATATTTATAAATGCGAAAGTGAGTTTTTGTGGTTGTTACGCTTTCACACCCAAAAATGCCGAAGCGATTTTGATGAATTTTGGCACCGAAATAGCTGAACCTTGGAGACGGTTATAGGCTGCTTTAACGTACAAGTCGCGGGAGAAAACTAGAAGACAACAATTAAAAAGATGAAACTTCAATATAAATTACCTACATAATATCTTATCTATAAAAAATTGCAAACATCCAACAAGACTCAAAAAAACTTCTGCCATTAATTCAAAGGACCATCTCTCGCTCCATTTGGCAAGAAGACGCTTCAATGCATCAATGTATTCCTGAATCCTTCAATGGACACCACAATATAGCCGCATTGGCCGCCATGGGCCATTGTATGGGGGGCCATTTCTCTTACTGCGATTGTGTCACCACGTCTTATGCAAGTATCTCTTGGAACCCTATGCATATTGAACAAGTTGCAATAACACATCTCTACTTATGGCACGTTCTAAGAGTGAAATGAACTTTTTGTCTATGGCTCTGATTTCTTAGAACATTAATAAGTTATTTTAGTCTTGTTTAAGCATAGTCGCTCATCCATCTTCAAGGGTACCTAGGTATACTTAGGTATTGGAATGAATCTCTTTCCATTTCCATAAAGAAAAGTTTTGACATCTATAAAACATCGTGATTCAGTCAACAACATTCAAAATTTCCCCTTCATTCAACATCGCTAACAACTTAACCCGATAAAAATCAGATTGAGATCTGCAGATCTAGACCGATTCTAGCGTCAGTTGCATTGTGCACTGCGGTTAAGTTTTGTGCGCGTGCGCCGCGTGACAGAAAGGCTTGCTTTCACTCGCGCTTCCTACCCTCGATTGATATACAACACGACATCGCTATTATGTACCATTTGTTGTGTTTTTGTGCAAAAAACGCTTTTTGTACTTAATTGTCGAGCGGTGATAGTTTTTTAATTGATGCAAAAATATTGGCATGTAAATCGGTGTTTGTTAACATGAAATTAAAACCGTGTTGCATTTGGGTAATAAACTCGAGATTTACGAACCATTTTCTAAAATAACGATGGCTGTAACTTCGAGAAAGCTCTGAACAAATGCACGTTGAAGAAAATGGTCCCATAATACCCGAACAAAGGCTCATTACAAGTGCGACTAGAGTCGGTCTGGAGCAACGCGCGCGCAGACGGATAGACAAGTCGCATTCCTAGATGAATTACAACTAGTTAACATCGAAACTGTTGCGGGCTCAGTGCAAACCCAGCAAAGGCCATTTCACCGCGCCGAACGCGTTATCTGCGATCGCGAGTACAAAACCTCATATAATAAAGACGCAAACGCGCCCGTAACAACAGACGGGCGTTAGAGACTCGCATGCGCCGGCGCAGTGAAAGTACTTTCGCGCGCTCGTTGCCCCGGTCGTCGAACTTGGCGCGGGAGAGAGATATCGCTATACTCGGGAGCGGGACAGATATAGTTTTCTGAGGAAAGCCGTGAAAAGCGGCCGGGAGGGGGGCGGGGGTTCGGGGTACGCGAAAGTGCGCACCATCAGGAAATCGCCGCGATCGTAAATTGTGAAGTTAAATGATTTTTATGCGTCCACCTTTACGATGTCAATAAAAGGTTTATCGTTCGTGCACTATTATTCGCTGCGGTGGCGGTGAACTCGATTTTTTAAGGAATTTTCCGCACTTTTCCTTGTTCCCCGGCGTGTCGTCCTCTGTTTAGGACATCAAAGTTTATTGTGTTTGTACAGACCCGTTACGCACGCCAGCGAATTTTGTAAGCCTTCGTTTTTTACTTGGATCGTACAATCACGATAAGAACGAAAGCGTAAGCTAGAAAATGTTTTATTGCGGTCGAACTACCACCACCCTTCAATCCTTCAATCCTTCAGTCCTTCAGTCCTTCAGTCGGCCAATTTTCAAGATTTAACTACTGCATTAAAGATCCTGCATCCTACACTCCATTGCTAATCTTACAAATCCCTAATCACTACACTATAAACATCTTTACAAGTACTTAATTATCAATTCAGCCACCTGTTACTATTTGCGCTCAAAACTCAGAAGCACCATAAACCTCAGAATTTCGTAGTTTAATTACATTTGGCGTGCGCAACTATCTCTTGACCATTACTTTATCAGTTACTAGTCGCTTAACAACGTGATTTCTTCCACAAAACATGGACAGATCTTATCGAAATGTTCAGAGTGTATGGTCCAAGTAATGGTCGCTTTAAAACAATATTTTATTACTTTTAATAGGAAGGAAAGAACACTCCCAAAACCTGGAGGAATGGAAGGAACAAAGGGAGACCTTTGACTAGGCTGAAAGGGAGGCTGAAAATAAAATATGTATGTACTTACATATTAATAAATAAATTATTGATAGGTTTGCATTTCAGGGAAAGCGATGAAGTGGTCGACGATGGAGCACGCTTGCCTAGAAGTAACCTACACACAGTTCTCGTCAAATAATTTGAAGAAAATTGCCCCTCTGAAGTTGTGTCGAGTGGCTGCGTAGTAGTCAAAATTACGAACACACTGCAACTACGCATGCGTAAGAGACATGGGGGCGAGGCGCGATTTTATGTCTCAGTCGCTCGTTTACGTTCGATGTATGCTTGCGTCCCGCTTGCTCCCGTGTACGTGACTGCACCTGCGCGATCTTTGCAAATGGCTAACTTCAGAGGGGCAAAGTTATTTGACGAGAACTGCACTTGAAATTAAGAACACAGACTTCGGCAGGGAATTCCACTCCTTCTTTCCACTTCTCATTCCACTAGCTGTGCGCACAATCAAAGTACTTACTAAATAATCAAATCGTTAAAGGCAATCCATTTATAACTGAGATTAATTATATTGAATTATCTATTTCGAAATTGATCGATGATGCATCGCGATTCAAGATCGATGATAGATGTTATAAAAGTTGTTGATAGTTTTACTATTAACATTCCAATCGCAAATGTAATTCTATTAGAGATTATTGAAGGTGTTTTAGTGAGCCAGCTCTGGAAACTGATCTCGCTTGTTGAAAAGCGATGAGTGGGGTCTACTTTAGAACAAGCGAGACCAGAAGACGCCTCGCCACTCCTGCTTTGAAGGCTGGTGTGTTATAATTGGTAGAAAATAAAAGTATTGATACGCAAAAGGAATGTTTGCAGAGTAAAAAAATATTATTCTATTCAGTCTGTCAGTTAGGTATCGAAAAATATTGGATACGTTTTTTTTTTGTTTCATCAGATCTTTATGAATTAACGAAATTAAAACGCATAAAAGATCAGGAGTGGGGGCTAGTGACGTCACTTTCCGGTAAAAGTGTATCAGCCTGAGACGTCACACGAGTTTTCAAAGCACTGAATCGTTTTCATTTTTTGTTTACGTGAAAAAGTACGTGTCCAATATTTCTCAGAAATCTATCTGACGGACTAATTAGATTTTGTTGGGATATCCATCAAGTGTAGATAGTATCCTGCCGTACATCTGCTTAAGATCCCAAAGAGCCACATATAAAGTAAGGATTCGCTTAAAATAAGGCTTCCCTGATTCTCACTATATACTTTCTTTAAAGTACTGCAGCCGTGTCTGGCATCGCAGGTAAGTATCCTAGATCCCAGTGGGTGTTCCAGCGTGTTCAGTCAACTCGCCCGTCGCTTGTGCCTTGCGCCGGCGTCACTCGCAGCGAGTTAATTGTTGCCGCAGAGAGTGAAAGTTTAACACACGAATTAGTTTTGTTTTCGTTCACATCGGCGTGTGTTGTTCGGTAATTAAAATGCTTTTTGACTGCATAAGGAGACTGCCAGGTTTAGGATTAGCTAGAAAACTCTTCCCCCAGATATATAGAAGAGAAGGTTTAAAAAAATGTTAGAATCTTTTATAGCTGAATTTTCATTTGTTTTTAAAGTTGAATGGAAAAATATACATGATGTTAATGTTGTTATACCAATCAACACAGTACTTAAATAGTAAAGTAAACAAGTAAGTAATTTTATTTTCAAAAGATTCTACTTCAAGAGCTTTAAAGCTTCTCTGCAACCATCTTTCACTTTTAAATACCAAATCTAATGTCAGCTAGATAAGGCCTAAGCAACAAAGCTGCGTGTCTTTACACAATACTATTACTGCTCATAATTTTTCATTTTTCAGCTAACGATCGCCATCACGGGACATTTTAAGGTCAAATAAGGTGAACAACCTCTGAAGTAGGCTCGAAGGCTTTTAGGGAAAATGCTGACGAATCGGAGAGGAGTTTACTGCGGTGTCAATGTTCTGAAGATCTTTGTGACGACACTAAAACACAGCTTTCCTGATAGCTGGGTATATGTGGGACGAAATGGGACATAGATGGAAAGAAAAGCCTGATTGTAGAGATTGCTCGAGTACTAAGAAGTTACCTATTTATTTATTACCATCGGCTTGGGGAGTACCCTTGTTCACAGAGATAATGTTAGATTAGGGCAATTAAATTGTTTTCACACCACCTGATCGAAAACGTCAAATTATATGTCATGCTAACCTAACCTAAAGTGAGTCATTTTTGGCCGGTGGCACTGCCGGGCAATAATATTGTACTGGATTTCATTATAACCCGCTGGTCAATAATGTGATTTAAATTTGGAACCTCATCTGTCTGCTAAATTGGCGGTACATTAGGTACTTACAACGCCTTCTGTCTCTGTCTCTCTCTTTCTGTTCCAGAAAGAGGAAAGATATTCTCGATACTCTTACTACTTAGGGATGATATTCTCGAATTTCTACAAAATCATAAGGATTGACCAGGGTCCAGGATTGAAGACAATATTATAAGAATAATTGGTTATGTACGGATTATTGTATAAAAGGATAAGAATAACACTTAAAACCCATTTATAGTCGATTTATTAATTTAAAAACTATTTTCTCGAGCATCTCCTATGGCGTTCTAAATTCAAATTGCATACAGCCAAGCGTCCGAACCCATTCTACCAGCTGATATAAAGCTCTGTATAAAGCTTTGTGTACACATAAATTGTATTAGGTTGCTAACATTAGGCCTGCACATATTTACTTACCCACAGAGAAGTAAAAAAAAAAACGAAAATCGAGTTGGTCGTGGCCGCTATGTGGTAGGCACTAGGCATACCGAGTGGAACGCAAAAAAGGCGCGGATATTGCAAATCCGTATGGTATTAAAACTAACTTTATTTAAGTAGGGAAACAGTATAGTTCTAGATACATATCTCTACTTAGTGTTTGTAAATTTAAAATATTTCGTTTTTCGTATTATGGCTTCTTATTTTCTCACAGGAGGTGTGAAAAGTAGAGTATCCTCCTCGGGGATAAAGGTGTCTTTGTCTTGGGCTAGCTTGAATCCCTCGCTGCATTCAGGATTCTTGTATTAACTCCCTCGCTTCACTCGTGAGTTAAACTATAAACTCCCTCGCTACGCTCGGGAGTTAACTCTCGAATCCTTCATTGCGTTCGAGATTCAATATGACGCCCGTGACACAAGACACTGCTTTATCCCCTGGGTGCATAATCTACTATTTCACACCACCTGATCGAAAACGTCAAATTATATGTCATGCTAACTTAACCTAAAGTGAGTCATTTTTGGCCGGTGGCACTGCCGGGCAATAATATTGTACTGGATTTCATTATAACCCGCTGGTCAATAATGTGATTTAAATTTGGAACCTCATCTGTCTGCTCAATTGGCGGTATTAGGTACTCACAACGCCTTCTGTCTCTGTCTCTCTCTTTCTGTTCCAGAAAGAAGAAAGATATTCTCGATACTCTTACTACTTAGGGATGATATTCTCGAATTTCTACAAAATCATAAGGATTGACCAGGGTCCAGGATTGAAGACAATATTATAAGAATAATTGGTTATGTACGGATTATTGTATAAAAGGATAAGAATTACACTTAAAACCCATTTATAGTCGATTTATAAATTTAAAAACTATTTTCTCGAGCATCTCCTATGACGTTCTAAATTCAAATTGCATACAGCCAAGCGTCCGAACCCATTCTACCAGCTGATATAAAGCTCTGTATAAAGCTTTGTGTACACATAAATTGTATTAGGTTGCTAATATTAGGCCTGCACATATTTACTTACCCACAGAGAAGTAAAAAAAAAAAACGAAAATCGAGTTGGTCGTGGCCGCTATGTGGTAGGCATTCCGAGTGGAACGCAAAAAAGGCGCGGATATTGCAAATCCGTATGGTATTAAAACTAACTTTTTTTAAGTAGGTACCTATACAGTATAGTTCTAAATACATATCTCTACTTAGTGTTTGTAAATTTAAAATATTTAGTTTTTCGTATTATGATTTATGGCTTCTTATTTTCTCACAGGAGGTGTGAAAAGTAGAGTATCCTCCTCGGGGATAAAGGTGTCTTTGCCTTGGGCTAGCTTGAATCCCTCGCTGCATTCAGGATTCTTGTATTAACTCCCTCGCTTCGCTCGTGAGTTAAACTCTAAACTCCCTCGCTACGCTCGGGAGTTAACTCCCGAATCCTTCATTGCGTTCGAGATTCAATATGACGCCCGTGACACAAGACACTGCTTTATCCCCTGGGTGCATAATCTACTATTTCACACTACCTGATCCAAAATGTCAAATTATATGTCATGCTAACCTAACCTAAAGTGAGTCATTTTTGGCCGGTGGCACTGCCGGGCAATAATATTGTACTGGATTTCATTATAACCCGCTGTTCAATAATGTGATTTAAATTTGGAACCTCATCTGTCTGCTCAATTGGCGGTATTAGGTACTCACAACGCCTTCTGTCTCTGTCTCTCTCTTTCTGTTCCAGAAAGAAGAAAGATATTCTCGATACTCTTACTACTTAGGGATGATATTCTCGAATTTCTACAAAATCATAAGGATTGACCAGGGTCCAGGATTGAAGACAATATTATAAGAATAATTGGTTATGTACGGATTATTGTATAAAAGGATAAGAATAACACTTAAAACCCATTTATAGTCGATTTATTAATTTAAAAACTATTTTCTCGAGCATCTCCTATGGCGTTCTAAATTCAAATTGCATACAGCCAAGCGTCCGAACCCATTCTACCAGCTGATATAAAGCTCTGTATAAAGCTTTGTGTACACATAAATTGTATTAGGTTGCTAACATTAGGCCTGCACATATTTACTTACCCACAGAGAAGTAAAAAAAAAAACGAAAATCGAGTTGGTCGTGGCCGCTATGTGGTAGGCACTAGGCATACCGAGTGGAACGCAAAAAGGCGCGGATATTGCAAATCCGTATGGTATTAGAACTAACTTTTTTTAAGTAGGTATACAGTATAGTTCTAAATACATATCTCTACTTAGTGTTTGTAAATTTAAAATATTTCGTTTTTCGTATTATGGCTTCTTATTTTCTCACAGGAGGTGTGAAAAGTAGAGTATCCTCCTCGGGGATAAAGGTGTCTTTGTCTTGGGCTAGCTTGAATCCCTCGCTGCATTCAGGATTCTTGTATTAACTCCCTCGCTTCACTCGTGAGTTAAACTATAAACTCCCTCGCTACGCTCGGGAGTTAACTCTCGAATCCTTCATTGCGTTCGAGATTCAATATGACGCCCGTGACACAAGACACTGCTTTATCCCCTGGGTGCATAATCTACTATTGTCTACTTAAGAACGTTTACGCCCTACGGCATTTTATACAAACTTTCAAATCCTTAATTTCGAATTCAATGAACCGATTTTAATGAAACTTGGTATGCATACGCTAGATATCCAGGGCGAAATAGTTAGTGGAGAATATTTTCGAAAAAGAGTTCAGGGCGAAAGATAGAGTGATTTTTTACTTTCTATAGAAAACTTAAAATCGCTCTCTCTCTCTCTCTCTCTCCCTCTAAACTCTTCTTGGAAAATGTTCGGTACTAACTATTTCGACTTAGATATTTAGCGTATGCATACCAGTTCAATTAAAATCGGTTCATTCATTTCGATAAATAAGAACTTGAAAGTTTGTATGAAATGCCGTACCGCGTAAACGCTCATAAGCTTGAACTTGAATGTCAATTACAAGTCATTTTGAAACGACAGGATATACATTAGGTATTTGCCGAAGTGACAGTTACAACATACAACAACAACTCTTTTTCTTTAAATTTTTCTGTAAATTATTGTAGTCACCTAGCAAAACAGGTCCTAATAAAATGATCAAGGAAATATCAGTTTCCCTGACTTTTCCCTATTTATATTGTTAAAGGGTATGCTAGTACTGGAAGGTCAGATGGGAGAAAGGTATCCTATCCTGTTTAAGTTATAGATATAGAAATATATATAATACTAGCTAGTCCCCCGCGGCTTCGCTCCCGTCAACTGTCCAATTCTCAGACCTAGGTACTGAATATACACACAACATTTCATAAGAATCGGTCAAGCCGTTTCGGAGGAGTATGGCAACTAACACTGTGACACGAGAGTTTTATATATAGATAATATAAACCATACATCCACATATCGTATATCTTAAACATAAACAGTGGACACACGTACAAACGTTGACGCTATTTCTATCTAAAAATATTGACAAAAAAATAGACCAATCCTCGCGATTGACCTCAAAACCATAAATTAGATTACACGAGTACACCATACATTTACATTAATTTGACACAAACATGAACCCACAACTACTAGGCGCACATACTTCTAGCTAGATCGTTGAGTTCCTACCCCTGATACGCAATGGTACGCGTACTACGGCCTTGAACCCTCCCCCCTCTCGCCTGCGTATCGATCCGTAGTACTACGCGGCCACCTTTGTTGTTACGTAATACGCCACGGTACGCCATTCATGTACCGCGCTGTTCCCTGTCTACCCTGTTATGGCGACTTTTACATGTTTAGCTTTTGAATCAGTGAACCTGAAACGTGGTTTTATCGGACTTTTTGGGGATGCTGTTAGATAAAGGCTTATTTGCTGAAAAAAATTGTAATATGTAAATAGTTCGAAACGTCTTTGGTAAATTGGAATTTTCACCTAAAACTAGTACCTATATTTGTTAATGTCACTTATATCGAAATACTGTTGGTCAATACAAACCGGAGCTATTAATGATTTCTCTATTTATACATTGCTATCATGAATCAATGGAAGTTACTGTAAGTGTAGTCGCAATATCTACTCTGCGTATGTTTTTTGTCAATCAAAAAATTATAAAGCCGCATATGTACTTAAACGTTTTTCTTGTTGTAGTGTGACCAGCTTCCAATAAAAATACATGAGCCAAAACATCACTTTTCACGACGTTACAACGCTTATTTACTTGTGTGTCGTCAAAAGATTCGTGTGTACCTACATAACGTGATGTGCTCGCTTTAACTAAGTTTCCCCCCATAAGACAAAAATGGCGCATTGCAGGGAAGAAGGTTTCGCATTGCGTTTCAATTCTGTTTTACTACAGAATGAGACGGCTCATCCTATTATTTACTAAATTAAACAAATAAAAACTTATTTTTATTACTGTAGTCCCCGTATTCAAGTTTAATTTGTAAGTTTAAAAGTCATATTTCAGGCCTCATGTTTTCTTTGCCAGGAAAATGTACCTATTGGTGGTAAATTTAGAACAGAATTTTCATTAACTCTGTAGGCTTCGGTGAATACAGCTTTCCATGCTACTTTTTGGAATTTCAGCTCTATCGCAAGCAGTTTAGGCTTATATTTGAAGTTAGGCAAGATGGCCGTCCTTCAGTGTTTTGAACCTAACATACGTTAGGCTAGGTTAGTGAGAATGCTCTTGGCCATGCCTGAAAGAAAGCTAATGGTGGCAATGACCTTTCGCTTTGTACAAACCTACACTAGAACAGTGGTTTTGATAGGAAGAATATAAAACTATGGGGAACTGAATGACTGACATCAACGCATAGGTAACTACTAGGACTAGTAAATTCTGCACAAGGCTTCTTTTTATGATGTAGATGAGCACTAAAAAGGGATTTTCTCGAACATGCTTGGTTTGAGTGTTATTTTGACAACCTTCTTCGAGATAAATCGAAATTGCTGTATTGGCCAAATACATGCGAGCAGCGGTCGGACAAAGTGGTTTAGCGGCCATATAATATAATAAATTACATAGTAAACCCACATCTGTCGTGTAATTTAAAAATGGAACGATCTTTTACTCCGAAACATGGCAACCAAGGAGGTAACTTATCAAAGGTTTTATTTAAATTTCGAACGGGCTTGCAAATAGAAAGCTGTATAGTGAAAAAAAAAAAGAAATGAACACTTTAGAGCGGGAATTGTACGTTCAACAACTGTATTTTCAACTATTTTGGAAATTCAACCTAGGGGGTGAAAAGGGGAAAAATCGTTAGAACTAAATCGGCGCTGATGATTTCGCGGGCGTAGTGCTATAGTTATATATAATTTAAAGAAATGATCTGCTAATAGATATGTATTTAATTTTTTTTGGCAGCTAATAATATTCGTAATTATTTTATTATTCCTTTATGAATGAGCCCGGTTATATCACTGTTCAAAAAAACAAAAACAATGCTCATTGTAGAAAATAAACGTAAAATAAGTTAGCATTTCAAGTCTCCGAAGAAGCCAAGAAACAAATGAATGCTTTCAATGTTCAACGCGCTGTTCTTTTGTTTCATTCAACAAGGACTTTTAAAAGTATAACCAGTTATTTTTTCTTTTGTATTTTACTTTATGGTTTTGTTGTTTTCCAGCCATTATGACTGATGCCTGCGGCTTCGTCTCCATATGGCCGGTTATTGCGGTAAAAATTTACCCTTCCCATTCCCAAACAAGTCGCTTTTCAAGCAGTCTGATGCAGTTTGTGGCCACAGATCTGTGATTAACTGCATCAGACTGCTTGAAAAGCGACTTGTTTGGAACTTTTTAATCGTTTTTAGCGGTCGGGTTTTTTGACAGATTGGGACTGGCATGAGAATGCGAATTGCCTTAAAATTAGTAGAATTGGCCCACTGGAGTGGTGGGGCTTGTGATGTCACTATCCGGTAAAATGAAAATGAAAAGTCACGCCACACGATTTTTCAACGCACTGTATCGTCTTTATATTTTGTTTACCTACGTGAAAAAAGAAAAAATCCGTGTCTTAAATGTTTTTGAAATTTGCCTGACGGACTAATTCGATTTTTATAGTCATCTACCCCATTGGTTAAAAATTTGTGCACTTTAAAATGCACACCATCGATATTTTGTTGCCCATAATGGTTAACTGGGTTACTACAGATAAAAAAACTCGCCCTCAGAAGTTGAGGATGGAGCATTCATAGTCAGGACTACAAACGAACTTATAAGTAAAGGTTTAGAACAACATAAACTAAGGCCATTAAGAATTAAACTCAAAACAATAATACCACGTCATGCATGTTAGAGCAAGATCTAGTTGTCAGATATAGAGCCTTTTCATGTCTTCATTAAGATACCGCGATACAGCTGTAGATCATGTAGATCAATTAAATTAATTAATTTAATTAAAACAACACGATAACGCATTGAAATTAACCGTATCGTCGAACTGATTACAATTCGAGGATTTTGCTAAATATTTATGAGAAAGACTTGTTAAACGGACAGATTATCTTGGTTCTGACTAATATGTACAAGGAAAAGTAATGTACTTAACTATAATAGGTATCTCTTTCTTATCTTGCTTCTAATCAGTCTAGGTAAGTAATGAATTGTCCTACATTGTTCTCATAGTGTCTATGTTTGTATTATTTATACATACCTAATTGTATCAACTGTTTACAGGCATCTTTTCAGGGCTGAAACTATACCCAGTACTTCTTGTCTAGGGGCGATGTTTAACTAATTTCATGATGGGCAGATGGAATTAACCGCAACGCACATGAGAGAGGGCTTCTACGCCACCTAGTTGTGCTTACTGCAGAATCGAATCCACTCCCGACCCGTGGTACAACTGCGATGTCCAACTGGTTGTTTTTTTTTTTTTTTTTTTTTTCGGTGTGACCACTAGCAAGTTAACACGCAAGGGCTAGCAACTGCTTAACCGGACTAACCTGTGGTGGCCTCAAAAGAATTTAAGGCCCCCAGCCAAGGCAACAAATCTAGCTACAAGCTAAACTACTGACCGCTCGCTAAGGGCATTCCCTGTGGAATACGACCTCGGCTTAGCGGCGTCAGTTTGGGACAGCAAGGGACAATCAGGCTGGGTCGTTTTATTATTTAGGGGTTATTAAAGCTAAGGGCTCAGCGGCGCGGGCTGGCTCGTTTGCAAAAGTCGGGGAGGGTTTTGAATGGGGCGTCGCGACGGACCTCGGCGGCGAGGTCGGAATACGGAACGCGGTCTGTGTTTGTTTTTTCTAAGAGTGCTGGTTTCCCTACAGCTTTCCTGAATCGTTGTGATCTCGTCATCTGACTCGACGAGTGTATGCCGAGGACGGCGAATCTTGCTAATACGAGAGGGAGTGTATTGTGAGGCCTTTGAAATCAAAGGGTTGCTGTGTTTCTCAGCTGATTCAATAAAACGCTTTGTAAGACGTTTCATGAATTGTTTTATTGTCGGGATTTTGAGGTCGACATGAAGTCGTTCATTCCTAATAAACCACGGGGCGCCCGTGGCTTTTCGGAGAAACCGGTTTTGGACTACTTGCATCCTGTGGATTTGCTTTGACTTTGAGTGTGCGAATGTGGCACACGCATAAGTCATAATCGGGCGAATCCAACTGGTTGTACTACAGAGAAGTAAATAAAAAAAAAAAAAAAAAAAAAAAAAAAAATAATAACCACGGAGGGGATGGCGCACTTCTAACCTAACCTGTCCGAGTCGGGGTGCCCCAAATCCCGAATACTTCTCCGTAGTACAACCAGTTGGACAATCGCAGTTGTACCACGGGTCGGTCGCTATCGAATCGTACAGTTATTTATAGTATTGTCACAGAATAGTTCATATAACTAGAAGAAATGACATAATACCAGTTACAACAAACTCCTTAAGGACCACGAGTCCTACATAAAATGCTCAAATATATACCGACCTAACTAAAACCACCGAACAGGAACCGATAATCAGCGCCTGTGAACCAACCTCAATGCTATTAAATATTCTAATGAGATGGAAAACAAATGAGGACATCCACATTATTCACACTGATAGTATGTTCATGAATTTAGTTCAGAAAACATTTTGCAAACCACTGTATGGGTAATAGGAGAAGGATACTTATGTTCCTAAGTACTTACCTCGTTCCACGTTATTCTCATATATACATAAATATGAGAAAAACGTGGACGTCAGGACAAACAAACGGTTTTGTAAGTATCTCTAAACATTTAAAGATACTTACAAAACCGTTTGTTTGTCCTGACGACTTTCAACGCTTAACCAAAACTAGTCTAGTAGGTAGACTATTCTAGAAAGCAGAAATTTTGAACAAAACAACAACAGTTGAGGGACAACTTTGTACCATAACCGACATAAACCTAGACGATGTCGCAGGCATCAACTAGTATTTTATAAGCCTATGAATCCGTTGTAACTAACGAAGGGACCTCCTCCAAAAAGAAAATAATATTTTTTTACAGGAATTAAATCTTTTGACGGTGATGTCACGGGTGAGAGGATAATGGGGGTGAAAGACACGTGTAACAACCCCCTGGGGTGGCAGCACCCCTGTCCCCGCTTTTTATATCATTAGTTGAAAGTAATCAGAGACGTATTTCCACTTCTCGATATTTATTTAATTCGAGAACGTTGAATTTTTTATAATACCTAATGTATTCGGTATATCTTTCAAGGATCTTTTATTGAAACTTCGCTCGGGCGTCGGGAGTCGCAGGGCGATTCGCGACCACTGTAGGCGCGGGCCTGCAGACGGCGAGCTTTGGGTGGCTCAGATCAGTACCAGGCCCGGGTTGACGGCGCGTTGTGTTCCACGCGAGGGGCCAAAGCCGATGAGCGGATAGTAAATCGGGCCCACTAGGACCAGAGTCTGCCAGGGCTGCAGAATTTGTTCGTAAGAGTCACCATGACCCTGGAACGCAAAGGGCATTCGGAGGAACACGGATTGGTTTTAGTCAGTAAATTAATAATTAGTCAGAATTTACCTACGTACTTTATATTCCTTGCAATAAGTGTTTTCAGGAATAATGCCACTTAGGTGAGAGGCCCTCTACTTAAAAACGTAACATATGATGTAAACATGACGTTTTGACAGCTACCTGGACCTGACGCCTCAGTGCTGCCTCTGTTCTTTATACTTTTACTACCGACCAATTAGAAGCCTGTACCCATCAGTTGGTGAACTCGAAAAAGATTTAGAATGGGATATACTATCACTAGGTTTTAGGGCAGGCACCTTTCATAAAATTTATATCTGGTTAGGTATGAAATAGACTCCAACAATTTGGGAAAAGATCGCTCTGGCTATGATCAAGCTGTTGTTAAATAGGTATGGAATGGGCGCAGAAAAGGAGGACAAAAATTCATTCAAAAAACAAAAAATGTTATCTAACGTAACATTCGACCCATTTCTCATATTTTCCTCAATTAACCGCCAAACCCGGAAACTGAACGTCCACGTGCTCGATCGAAGGTGACCAAAAAATTAAAAATAAATAAGTGATGGTGAAACCTCCTTATATTTGGTAAGGTTACGTACTCACTGCGCCGCAGCCGCCCCGCTCCTCTTGCCGGGCTCATTCTTGATTGATACACGTGGATCACCCCCGCGTGGGCGTACCCCCTCCCTTCTACACAAACACCCCCACTCGTACCGATAGTGTAGAACAGGGCTTTGTTAGTTGATTTTAATAATTGTCGATTGTAAGGGTATATTATCGTTATTGTTTTGTTGGCGGAGATAGACGAAGAAATTGCTAATTTTGTTTGGAGACTTACCTAGGTTTATTGGTGTGCAACGATGAGTACATTACAAATCAACATAGGCAGGGATTTTTTTTTGGTCTTCGTCACGGTGTTGTTTTACCTTTAAAATAAGTATGTTTTATATTATTTGGAAATTTCAAACATTTGCCTATTGATTTTCTACGTCATCAAGAACGCCTCTGCGTTGATGAGTCAATCAGTGAGGGAGGTAGGACTTCTATATATATGTAAGCCGTAAACTACGATATATCAAAGGAAAAATCCGAGCTTAGCATCCCTATCCAATCACGATCCGTAATGTATTCGAACTTGTTTACATCACATACACGTCTTCCTCGAATTATCTCAAAATAAACATAAACAAAGTAGGTATGACTGCTTAACGCTGTACCATCATTAATGTTTAGCTCCCGTAACTACGCGGGCCTCGATGCAGTGGTTCAGAGAAGGGGCTCGGGGCTAACCCCCTAGCCCCGGGGCTGGCACGTGTAGCGTTGCCTAGCGATGGCGTGTAGCTGCCGGGTGGCTTCAGAAGTATAACTGAAGAACAATCTTAAGGGAAACATGCTTATTGAGAGGAGTAAATAGATAGCATAAAAAAGTTTAAGTTGTATTTAACTGGACCAATAAATTCTCAGTCCCTGACCGAAATTCCGATCCCACTAAGCTGAAACGTAAAAGTCTACATATTCAAACGCATATTAACGTAACTGCCTCAACGGCTGAACCGATTGGGACGACCACGCTGGAATATTAGTAGACAGTGGCCTGGATTACCAGCTCAAGATAGCTAACTACCTAGTATACAAGCATCACTTTGTGACCGGCATCCCAATTGCGTAACTCATTAAATCTTATATTCATTCACCATCGAAGGGAATTTCAGCATAGCTGCTTCTTTGAAACGTAAAACATGCAATGTTTACTGTTGCAATGTCACAATATTCATTTTTAGGGTTCTGTACCCAAAGAGTAAAAACGGGACCCTATTACTAAGACTACGCTATCCGTCTGTCTGTCACCAGGCTGTATCTCATGAACCGTGATAGCTCGACAATTAAAATTCACAGATGATATATTTCTGTTGCCGCTATAACAACAAATACTAAAAACGGAATAAAATAAATATTTAAGTGATCCCATACAACAAACGTGATTTTTTGCCGTTTTTTTTATAGATAATGGTACGGAACCCTCCGTGCACGAGTTCGACTCGCACTTGATCGGTTTTCGTATTACATAATTAGGTTAGCTTTCAAATTCTAGGTACTTATCTACAATATATTTTATATTATTTATTCTTTTATAGTTTTCCAAGTTAGCGTTAACCTTCTACAACTGCCCAGTTAGTAGTGTACCACCCCCACCCCCCCCCACACCCGATTCCCGGAACATCCATTAAATGTAATGTAAGTTCGTTTTTGCGGAAGCTGGCAACATTTATTAAATTCCCAAAGAGAACGTTTCGTTAGTAGTTTTCGCGAAAATTTTGTTTTTAATTAATATCAAGTGTTGATTAATTAATGGAAGTGTTGTAATTTTTAGAAGAAGTCACTTTAATTAAGTTCGTAGCAAAAAAATCATTTGTTAGTCAAAAGTAACCTTATTTTAATTATTAATATTGAACATAACTCAGAGATACTGTAGTTAGATTAGTGAAAGAGTTGTCTGAATCGGGTCAGCGCTCCCACTTGTTCGTTTCTGGGTCTGTCCCAGAAACGAACAAGTTTACCTCTTTATATTCGATTATGATAGCCTCATATAATAACTATTTACTCAACTTTGTTAGTCCAATTTATATTCTAAACACTAAAAATTATACATAAGTTTCAATAACATTAATAATATTTACCAATTAATTAAATTGTAATTAGTAGTTAGTTAATTAATTAAACAAGTAAAATATATCAAATAGTTCTAAATAAATAATTACTTCCGCGCGATAACTTCAAACGCGTAGTTCGTAGCACCCGCCTACGAAAGCGTAGCACAGCGCTACGAGCCCGCTACGACGGCGCCCAAGCGTAGCTAGGAACACCTTTTACCATAAATTATTATTTTATTTGTATTATGTTTAACAGAAAATAGTATGAACTTTAATAATTAAATTTAAATTAACATCGTGACAGACTATTTATCCTTATTTTCTGGGAAACTTAGAATACTCCAAGGAGAAATTAATTAATTAAACCTACAAAGAATTTGACTCATATTACACGATTTCCAGTAATTATATTTATTACTTTCCTGGAATTCTTTTGACCTTACTTCAAGTATTTATTTAGAGCTAAGTTATCACAGCAGTGCACTAAAATAACCTCGCTCCAACATCGGTGAGTCGATGCAGGAAATTTCAGCGCTTCGGCCGCTGAATTATATACCTACTAGATAGAACCTGTTAAAAATATAAGCACAAAAAACCAGGAAAAAGCAGTTGTTTTTTTATAATTGTGAAGGGTCATCTCTGGAAGTACAGATTCTACTGATGCCGCCATTCCAAAATTCTTTTACTGGTAATTTTTCATCTCAGAAAAATCATGGTTGTTGTGATATAGATCTCGGGAGCAAAGCCGTTGACTAGTATGTTGTAGGTTGAAATTTTGGTGAACAATAAAGTATAAGTATTCAATCTATCGCCATCACCAGTTTAGTTATCACTCCAATATACTAAGCAAGACGCAAGCTTGTAGCCAATGACAGGACACTATTCCAGACTCTTTGGAATTAATTTCCTGGAGGAAGACTACTGTATGATCTAGACATCAAACGCAAGCCCACACACTAGGTAGTTGCCATCTTCTTGTATCCCGACTTCATCACTCCACGAAGGTTGAAGAGGTCGTGGAGTACATGAAGGTAAAGACCAACTAGACCTTTTGGGTCGAGAAGGTGGAGCAGCGTCATTAAACCAACTTCAGGGGGTCGAGTCTGCTATTGTAATCGTGTCTCAATGACCGGTCAATGATCGATTTTTGACGTATAACGTCAAACTTATGACACATTTCCCATACAAAAACTGTCAAAGTTGTCAAATATTCGATCACTGACCGGTCATTGAGACACGATTGCAATAGCAGACTCGAGCCCCTGGTCGTTTGTAGTGTTGCTGGTTCCGACACAACATCTCGACACGGTCCTAAAGGAATAGTTTCGGCCGAAGGGTGTAGTTCACTGACGTTTTCGCGGCAGGCTACGCGACACCACGCAACGTCACTTCGTGTGTCTTAGTTTACTAAGTTATATTGTATATGTATTAGTATAGTTTTTATATTTGTGTATTTTATTTTGTAAGGGCCACAGTTGCCTGAAATAAAGGAATGTTAATAATATACCACAACCCTTTTATAGAAATCATTCTACTGATACACACAGAAAAAAATCTGTGAAAACGCGTTGTCGCATCGTTGTCGAGATGCATCTTACTGAGGAAGCCTTAAGACCAATGCCAGCCAGTCTACTAAAGTGATGCCTACAAATTCCCACCCAAGTCTGCCAAAAATTACGCATTTCTCTGACCGAATGTATCATAGAAAGTGAAAGAAGTTACAACGTCGGAACAGCGTCAGTTTCTACCGAACCACTTTCGTTTTCTTTATTATTAGTGTTTATTGTAAACGTGTTATGTATTTATTCGGTTTCTTCTATTTTTATTTAACTTTATGTGTTTTCGTGTTATTGAGTTGTGATTAGGTTTTTGATTTGATAATAAATCGAAATGTTGTAATAGAGAGATTTTTTTTCTCGGTATTGTAAAGCAGATGTTTTGATCAATCAATATTAAAAGTTATGTCTTTATTTCGATCCTCGTGTTTTAGGTAAGCTTCACAGCCACCTGACTTATCTCCGTAAACGACAGTTTTCCTGGTTATAAACAAACATGACCAAAGAAAGTAAACCTATTTGTTTATTTACACTACGTACTGAGTGGTTTATACGAGTACTTATAGGAATATTATAAGGACGGTTTTTGTAATAGGTACATAAATAAATAATTAGAAAACGAGAGCGAACTTGCGGGTGAAATTAGTCCCGGAATTTCCAGAAAACAACATGTACATTTTATAATTGTCTGTCTGTGACTTGTGAACAAGTAAAGGACTTGCTCACCAGCTACATTCTTTAGACAATCACCCAGAATGCAATGTGTGTCATGTAGGAAAACGCCTCGCATTGAGACATATGACGTAACTGGCACGTCTCGCGGACCTCCGCTTACATAACGGAGACCTTACAAGGGTCGGCGGCTACCTTCTATAGCTCAGCCTTGACATGTGTCAAAAAGGTGTCAAAATGATTTAAATTTTTTGGTTTTCATAATTATACTTATGTGTTCTATACTTATTTTACTTAGTTTATAAAATATAAGTTTATTTATGCGATTTTTTATGCCACTAAACGTTATGATTCTACATTGAATGAATAGTATTAACATACTAAAGGAATTATAGCGCTAATTAAAGCCTTTGAAATCTTCATAAGTAGGTAGTCAATGACCTAGATTTTTGAAGCATGATAAAATGTTACTTTTAAGCTTTAAAATACTAGAAATAATGTTTACAGAGCTATATTTTACCTCAAAAAATTATCCTTGACATTCCAAAACTTCAAAACACTTCCAGAACCGAACGGTCCAAATCCAAAATTCAAATTCCGCACTCTATCTGTCAAAAAGTCACAAACGTCAGAGCGCGCGCGTTTTATTTTTAAACTGGCAACGCGCGACCTCAGCGCTTGAATGTAGTGCCAATGTCACAATATCTAGGTCTATGTCAGCGAGTGGCCTCATGCCGCGGGGATATGTCTGCACGTTTTCTGGCCTTATTTGGCGCTTTTGGCGGGGTCACTGGGCTTTTCGGTAATCGTATTCTCGTGTGTTGGTACACCTGTGTTACGTGGAAGGAGTCACGCATCAAATCGAACTTTTTAAACTGCGAAGTCAATGAGAAACTACAATAACGTCACCAGTATTTTTTATTTAGTTTTTCGACCTTGAAGAAGAAAATAAGCAACAGGTTTTATTTTATTAATCATCAAGAATTCCCGGATTTATATTTATGTACCGAAGGATTTTTTCTAAGCAAACATTTTGGCGCCAATGTCGTACCCACGGCGGCCACCGTCATAGTAACATGAATCACATCCCTATATCAACTTGCTATAAATAGTCAATGAAATGAGTTACATGTCAACAAGAATGTACCCACGCTAGTTAAACATTATATATTATCTTGTACTATGTTATTAAGTGATTTTGTGTATGATTTGATTAAAGGGTACCCACACATGAAGGCTAGTTTTAATCGGTTACAAGTATCCCATGGTCAATTTGTTTGGCTTTAGTATTTAATTAAACATATTTTAATAACATGTTAGTGGTTAACTAACAACTGCAGTATAAAGAACAGTGTTGCTAGATCAAAAAAACATATACGTCAAAAGATCGTTATCGAAGGCGATGTTCGTAAATCATTTGATAATATTGTGACATTATTTTACTATCGCCTTATTATTTTGCTACTAAGTTACTCATTGTCTCTGATTATTCAACATAAGTCACTTGAGTGAGATCAGTCGCCAGCTCAATGTCTTATTACGACAGGCTGCCAAATAGCGTGGCGCAAGCACACGTAACCATCTATAACTGTCCCGAGCAGCGCTTTATAAATCAATCTTTATTATTCTTTTAGCACAAATGATGCAAAAAACGAGAACAAGCCAATTGAAAAAAAAACAAACGATGATTCGAGGAAAATTGCTCAGTAGCTGTGAACTAAATTCTATTCTACATAAATATCGAACTCAGCAATTGAATAAATTCGCAAAATACACACATAGTTACAACTAGTGCATTGGAGTTTGTAACATTGCGAAAATCGTACTCAGCGATCCACACTAGACCAACTGTTGCAGTTTACTTCATTGTGAAATAAGTTATTAAGTCAATGCTAAGGTCACAACTTAAAGGCTATGCTAACTTTGTATTAATTGACATAGATTTTTTGCACACTATTCTATGATAAAAATAAATATTAGGAAAGATTTGCATGATGCTTACAGACTAGCACCATATCGCCTGCCCAATACCTCTTACAGCAAGGTTAACTTTAATCTACAGGACTTTAATTGCAGTTTGTGTTATCTTATAAACCTTGGAATCGTCCCCTGAAACCCAATTTTTAATGTCATTAACACGATTTACAGATAAGCAGTAGATTCGATAGACGATAGTACTTGCATCGACAACTGCTCGTGATGCCGGCCCTGAGGGTAACCTTGCTTCTCTCTCGCCCGCACTTGTGGCTGCCGGCATCTATTCGTCTCTGTCTAGCTGGATGTTTGCAGTGATAACTACCGGATTCCGTGCGCGTGCGCCGTGATCAACACGAATGTGTTTAATATTTCCTTCAGCGATGAAAGGGCTGTTTGTTTTGGCGTGAGAAAATGGAAGATTTTACGACATTTGTGACCAACCTAGATGAATTTGAGTGTACAGGCTAAATAATATTAGGTATATCTACCTGTAGGTACCTATCTCGGGGTCAGCCAGCGAGCAACCGAACGAAGTATCCTCGGAGTGAGAATAACAGACCGTATAAGAAACAATATACTTCGTTCCAAATATCAAATCGCAGATTTAGGCAAAACAGCTACAAAAACGTGGAACTGGGCAGGCCATATCTACCGCATGCCACATGAGAACTGAGCGAAACCAAGGAACCACGGATTGAGCCCCGATCATCAGGAACTGGCGATGCGGTAGACCCAAAAGGAGATAACGAGACGAACTGGACTCCTACCTAATGGATTGGAATCAGATTGCTCAAAATAGACTGAGGTGGAAGGGAGGCCTTTGCCCTGCAGTGGGACACTACGGGCTTATAATAATAATACCTATACCTCGTAAAAAAAGCCTTGAAGAAAAATAGCATGTGCTGTGCACGTGCTAGCTGCAAAACAATGAAACAAGAGCAAATATTTCATGTACCAGCGATATTTTTACCAAATTTTCTCAGGAGTTTCAATACGTAGTGCAATGATACTAGGTACCTACACGAAAAAACAAATGACGTCACATTGAGTACCAATGTAACCACCTGTGTATACACACGTAGGTTTTTTATTTACCTATATATTTTGGCAAAATGTTTACAGATACTGACAAGGCCATTCTTGCATCGTACACCTATAAGTAGAGGTATATATAGGTGTATTTTAGATATTATTGTTATACGAAACCAATTTTAGCTGAGTTGTAGTGTTGTTTTAGTATGTTTTCCTGATAAGTGCGACACGTGTGCTGCAGATAAATGCAGATTTCAAGGTATCATAACAAAGTCTAACGTCAGAGTGATTGCTCATCCTGTATTTTCCTCTGGGTATGTGTTTGATTTCTTTTGTCAAAGAAAGCTTTAGTAAAACAGATTGGTTTAATTGGTTTGCGCCTTCGATCTTGGGAAGCATGAGGGAGCCTCCTCGTGTAGCACAATTTGTTCCATCAGACACTCCAACTGTACTGAGCGCTCATCACATCCTGGACAGTCTGATCCGCGACCACGCTCCCGCCGGAGTCAAGCAGCCTGCTGTGTTTCATCGACGCGTGGGAGTACCAGTGCCTCAAGGCATCTTCAGGGCACGCTCGCTCCATCATATGCGTCATCCATGGCTATCCATCAGGCGTGATCGAGGTCAAGAGCTAGCCCATTCCTCATTAAAAAAATAATTGGGTTGTCGTTTCGAGCAATTGCGCTAGAACTTCAGTTCAGTGTAAAAAACTAATTTTGTATAGAACCGTTCCCTTCATGAACCTATTATCACTCATCAACACATCCAAAACCCGAGTTATTTGAAAAATTAAGACACTGCATTCATCAGAAACATTCTAATTAAAAATAAATTGTAACGATCTGGCAGAATTATGTTCGCAAAGTGCGTTTAAAAACCATCTAAACATGCATCAACGAACTTTCCTTGTTTGTTGGTATGCTACGTTTATTTTACTTGAATTACCAAGAAAAATAAACTGGGCAAAACTGGTCTAGTTTCCAGTGGTTCAAAACATTTTCAGATTTTTACACCCTCTGCGATAACATAGGCTCTTGCTCGCTCCATCGCATGCCTAACCTTCCTCAGCGAGTACACAATAGATAGTAATGTTTTTGTTATGTAAATGTCCGCTTATGTCGAACAAATTATCGCTACAATGCATAGAAGTGACAAACTGCTGGTCTATGTGCCCCACTGACCCGCTTCCCCCAATAACTTGTACTCTGATGAGGCGATTAAGTTTTGCGACTGTTCATTATTTTAATACTGCTAATTACCGAGTTTGTTAGTTACGTTTTGGATGACAGATGGACTTGGACACACTTTCAACAAGATCACTTTAGGAGCTAAGGATTAACGAGGCTGTTTCAGTCGGTTTGTAGTGGATATCATGCTTATGACTACACAGCTAAGTTTAAGTTTACAAATAAGGGTCAAATTTCTCCTTTTCATAATGATTTAGAATTTTGAAAAGTGGTAGAAGAGCAAGCCTTAGATTACTGTAACCTTTATTTACATTTAACGGACTCAAACATTTATATTAATAATAGCGAAATTATGTACCTACGAACGCGTATATCATTGGACATCAAAAAATTAATCCACATCGCTGTCAATGGCAAAAGTGCCCAGAACACTGGCAGCATTGCCACGTTGAATGGCAATGCTGACTCTTTGGCCGAGGAAATGCTTAGATTGCTCATGTTTTATAAATTGATAGGACAGGTATTCTCCAATCCAAAGTTTCAAAACAGTTATGAAATGTAACTATTAATAACAGTAGATAACACCTACACTTAGTTGAAACATCCACAAAACTTATAAAAACAAAAGATAGTACACAAACCTTGGACACCTCAAAATTCCACCCCACTTACCCCCACACTTAAAGACATCAGTTGCCATTCAAGGGAATTAGTACAACCAATGATATTATCTGCCGGCAAGCCCAAATTGGACCAAGGCCGTCGGTTTGGAGATAAATAATGTATGACCGTATGTACCGGCGTGCATGTCGCTCGTACATAAACACTAACATCGCTGGTTTGTGTGGAGTCATTAGCTGATTAGCTTTGGCAGGGCTGCAGGATGATCTGCGAAATATTTGTAGGCAATGATGGTTGGGAGAGATTATTTTGATAAAGCAAAGCCTTTGCTTTGCCTTATCAAAATTATCGACGTCAGCTATTTTTTTTTAAGCTCAAAATTTTACCGATTCATCTAACAGTGTTTTTAACCCAAAGGTTGACTGATAAAGAATGCCTTGATTAAGTCCGTTTATGTACCGATACACGCTGCGTTCCAAAACAGGAATAATGGATGTAGGTAGGAAGGCTGCCAGGCTCAAATGGGATTGGGCGGGTCACGTTAGCCGCATGGACTGTGACCGTTGGGCAAAAGTCTCCACACAATGGGTGCCCGAAACCTGGACCTGGACGCGTACTATGGGGGCTGGTACGAGGTGAAACATGAAAATAAATCTTGGAAAGACTTGGCTGAAGCTTTTGCCCAACATTGGGACATTATGAGCTAAATAAAAAAAAAACCGATACTTAACAAAAAGATGAAATAAATACATTTTCAGCGATTTTACGGCCATTTGTTATTTATTTAAATAATAAAACGGTCACAGACTTCTTGAAATACTATAGGCTTTTATTTAGTGTTCTAATAATCAAAATGTGTCAAGTTTCTAGTTTTATGGGCGGTGTTTTGTACCACACCAAACTGCTAATTTCTCAAACCTTTAATAACACATTGTAGATCCGAACAAACCATCATAATTAAATAATTAATCAAACAAATACATTAGCGGGTATCTAGGGCACGTTGTGCAATCGCCAGTTATTGTTTAAAATCAAAACGGTCATATGCGCAGACGCAGCGGCTGTCGCAACGCGCCCTAAATTATCATACTTTGTGCAAGTGTAGCGAAACACTGGTCACTAGTATTACGATGACTCATTTATGCCATCTTTATATTACTTGATTATATATAAATAGTTTCTTTGAATTTAGGTACTTTTAATACTCATGAATCATGATGCTGCGATTTCCCACATATGTCTCCAAAATCAAAGGCTCTGAAGAAACTGTAAAAACCGCTCATTAAATACTCATTACAGACAATAATTATCATATTCCAATGACCTTTTTAAGACCAGTCCGACTTATGCCTAATTAGACCGCGCGACTTCGATGCACCGCATAAAGAACGCAATCTTAATATAATGTTACAAGGCCTCAATGCCTGTATTCGAACCAAACACGTGAGCCATAAGAAATACATAGGAAATAAAGAAATATAAAAATGTTTAAAAATAATAGCTATGCGTAAATTAAATCTGACAAGTCTTATGTGTATCAAAAAACTGTGCCAACAAATAAAAATACTTTTTTTACTACAGCGTGCGTAATCTTGAAACTACATCAAAATGAGTTCAGTAGTTTTGGAGACACGCTCACTAAAATAACTCATAATCCGGATTTGTTTACGCGGATAAAAAATTGGAGGCGCCAGCGTGTGTGGGCGGTCACGTGGCACTTCAAGGTAATTAATCTCATCCAATGAACGTAGTTTATATACTACATACTGACATACACAAAAAGTGACCACTTCTGCTGTCCCTTACATACATATTTAGCTGACCAGCAGGAGGGTTTTTAGGGACCTGCAGCAACCACAAAAAGATTCTAGCAAAAAAAAACTAAATCAGGCCATGATGACAAAACAATTTATCCACCTTTATTTTTATCCGGCGATAACCTACTTGTGATTTATATCGACCTAAATTCACAGCTTCATCTATCCTGTTGTATGCTTTACGTTCTGCCATCGGCTAATAAGCAATAGGACCTTGATTTTGACACTCTAAGCACCGAAGGTAAGAAGTCAGTTCGCATGATGGTGTGAAGTTGCGAAAAGCTGACCTTAAGCCTCGCATGGTGGTGACGTGTGGGCCAGCCGCGCCATACCACGCCACAGTATAAAAACCTTCAGTTGAAACGTTTAAACTTAACCCAGTGATCATGACACACTTTTAGTGATTACGTTGTACGGCTGAGGCGGTGTGCGCGCGAGCACATTTCGACCACGAATTTTTGCCCGCCTTTTTTCGCTTACTCGTTTACTAAATAGGTCGTTTCAGTAGGTCGGTATTAATAGACGGCCTTAGTCCCATGAGTATGGGATTATCGCGTAAGTATCGACTGGTTCAATGACAAGTTGAAGATCGGAAAGTAGAAGAAGGTTTTGCAGTAAGTTACGTCGATTCAGCCTTCAGTGCCTCTTTTAGTAGCTCAAGGCGAAGACACTGCAATTTTCAGCAACTTTAAAAACGCTATCCAATTTTGTTCTACCTCAAATAATACCACAGACCTATAAAAATGATCATGAAAATTTGGGCTTAAAGTTAATTTCCAAAATCTAATAATATTTTAAAGAAAAAAAAATACAAAGGTATTTTTAAATACCACAATAAAAATAATAATGTTTGAATTGATTCGGCGAAGGCGGAAAGAGCGGACGCCAGATAGAGGCAAGGCCAGCCGCCAAGGTCCACGAAAACGAGTAATTAACTAATTTAGTCTCTATCAGTGTTAACATAGAGTTGTTAATTGTGTGGTTTACGTGTGTAGTGCAATACAATAAGTTGGGTGTTTTTAATGCAGCATTTTTCAGTAATAGGTAGAGATCAAGGTTGCTTGATGTAGACGTGTATACGTATAGGTAAGGTCGGCACTCGCAGGGGGGGGGGGGGGCTGCCGAGTGGGCTGGTGGATTCCCAATCTGTCTATGGACTTAACTTTGCTGCCAAATGCCCGAGCCATGAGTGTCTATGACTAATTCGATCATTTTACCTGTGTATGGCTGAAGCTATTTATTAACACAAACTAATCACACTGTGACCATAAAGAAAATAAGCAGCATGCTTCACTGGTCAAATTAGGGAGTTCTAATAAAAATAATTTTATAGCAGTGGCCATAGAGCATGACATAACAACTCTATGATATCGTTAATGATATAATGTTGCCTCCTGTAATTTTATATGGCTATTTACAATATTTTATTTCTGACAAGTGGATATCGTGCCAATTTAAATATGTCTTTCGACTGCGCAACGCAAGGGAGGGTAATGTGTTCATCAGCCTATGTATGTATGTACATATGTATGTTTGTTCCTTTGTGGCACTTTAGAGAACAAACGCGTGGGCCGATTTTGATCTTTCCTACGTCAATTGATTCGTCTTAATCTTGCGAGTGCTAGTAAAGACATGACAGTAGTCAAAATACAAGATGGCGACAAACAGACGCCATATTATGAAAAAGAAAAAAAATGTAAGTAGACAAGTTAGATATTTGTAACAAGTAGGGTTTCGAAATAAAGGGTTCGTTCGAGGAGGCGATTCCAAAAATATAACTCACCAAAAATGTAGAAAAATTGAATATTTTCGAAAACCCGACTGTAAAAAACAATGTGGCATGAAATCAATAATTGAACCAAGTGGCCACCAACTGCATCAGACTGCTTGAAAAGTGACTTGTTTGGAACTTTTTAGTTGTTTTTTGCAGTCGGTTTTTTTTTAAATATTAATTTTTTATTAGAATGAATCGTGCTTGTCTTTATTTTCTGCCTTAAACAATAACAAGAAAGAATTCTATTGTTTGTTTTTTCTAGTGTCCCTGGCAACTCTGCCAACAATATGGTTTTGTACTCTCTAGCTTCTGGTACACACATTCTATTATCTCAGTCACAATAACAAAAGCTTATATAGGAAAAAGTAAAAGTATAAAAGTGAAATTAATTCTTTTTATTTTCTCTCTTTATTTATTACACTATGTACTGCGTCGATTCCTAAAAGCTAAGGTAGCCTAATACCTCGTGTATATAGGTACCTAGCTACTTGTTCCTATTATGTGATTCTAAAAGGAAACATATAACAATTAAGTGTGTGTACACAGAAGGAAACTAGCTAAAGAATCTATCGTCTATTTCAATAGTCAAGGTTTTTATTTTAGTACCAGGAAATTATTAACTTATAACAAAAGAGGGGGACAGAAATAGAACGAATGAACGATAAGTCTGTCCCTCTCTCGCCGTCACTATCACTATAGTTACTAATGAATCTGTCTGTGTGTCAATGCCGAATTCGGGCTTGTATGTAGATGTGGGGTGAGGCATTGAATTGTTGAGTCAAACTTAACCTAGAGAAACGTACCTACTCAAGTTAATTTCTTGGTAAAATCTGTTAAACATAATAAGTACCTAAAGTTAAATTAGTTTTCCCTGTTGAGAAATTATGAATCGCCAAAAATTATCAACAATCCCGAAAATCTATTATATCCTTACTTATAATAATTCATAAGGAAACATGAATTATTATAAGGAAATAATACCGACTTATTAACGGACGACGACTTATTTTCCCGCGCGCAAAAGTCATTCATTTTTTTTTTGCACCGTACACATGGCATTGGCGCTGTCTTATAAAGCCATAGCTACTCTATATGATAAAGTAGGTCATGGATGTCCCCGAAATTCATTGCACACTCAATTAATGAATGGTTTTTTTAACCGTGACGATGTTGAAACGACCAATAGGACGTGGAAAAGAGATAGAGGTACTTATCTAGTCTTTACTGTGGTTGGAACTTAGCCGATATGTTAAAAATATATGTAGGTTTTCGAAAAAGTATTTTTATTCAATTTTGTAATGTGAAAAAGAAAGTTAATCGTTGAAAGTGCGAATGGCTGCTGGCAAAATCTGTAACAGGACGTAGGATAAGAAGTTCAGAATCCACACTGTTAATTTTTTGGAAACAAATAATAAGCTACGCATTATTTAATACAGTCGTTTTCTACGACCTACTCTTCATTTATCTCACCCTTTAGACACCTAAAATTTAAAAATACCTGTTTTATCTTAAACAAGCATAAATTCCTAAGTATCTTCGCCAGTGATAAATTAGAAAGTCGCATGAAATATTCTGAAAAGATTGATGCACACTGTATTTTTTGCAGTGACATGAAGTGAAACATGAATACTTACATGAACATCAACTGTACAAAAGGGGTTATAAATCAGAACTGCGTCGCTTCAGACCAGACAGAGTTTGTTCATGCTCCAACTAAAGAAATGCAAGCAATAACGGTATAATTTGACTAAAAGCCATCAAACTTCGATAATGACGTCAGTACCATAGTACTTTTATTGTAATCTTCGTTGATAACAAACAAAAAGTCCATTAGGAAGTGAATTATCAGAGCTATCTGTGTAACAGCTGCGAAGCGGGCTAGAGCTCACTATCAAAGTAGGCCAAGGTCGGTGAGACAGGCGCGGATGTCCGAAGACCAGTGAATCGTGGCCTCCGAGATAGTGAGACCAGCCCCCCTCGGGCCTCTTGACGTCGCCCTGCAGGGAGATGCACAGATCTAGTTATTGTGGTTGCGCATCGCGACATTTTTGCGACGATGGCAGCCGAAATCCGCCGAAGGTTGCCGAACATTTCGCGCGTATCGACTGACGTTTGTTTTTATATTGTCAGCGCGCGAATACGTAACTCTATGGCCACTTTCTCTGTTTTTCGCAAACGGTCTGCTGAATATAATAGATTTACTCACGCTTTTCTGTGTGCGTTTTTTTTTGTTCTAAGAATTAAAGGCGGCTCTACAACACAGGCTTACAATTGTACTGTATGCATTGGTGTCATAAGTATTTTTAGTTGTGCATAAATATTTAACTTTGGATTATAATTTATTATCAAAACAAGTTCGAATGATTTATTTATATTATTCGTTCAATTTCTTCTTATTTTTCTCGAAATGAATTGAATTTTTCCGTTCTGAGAACTGATGAAAAAAAGTACAGCACAATTATCATAGCAACACAAAAAAAGTACAATCAATGGCGTTTGAAAAGGTTCATGGTGGAATAACAGGGATGAAGAACTAAGAAGTTATTAACTAGATTACAGTAGCGCAAGTCAAGCTCATTCATTTCGATATTGGACGACTTTTTAAAAGTCTGCAGCTAACATTGATTGTCACTCTGCCCACTTTTTTCATAGTCATACCTTCACGGTGAAAACTGAAATTGTGCTAAGCGTATAGCGCATTTATTTAAATTCCTACGTTTTAACAACAAAACTAGGAATGTAATGTTCCAAATAAATTAAAATAACTTCCGAAACACGAGTTAATTAAGCTAAAAAGTTTCGTCTTTCTTCAAAGTAAAAATGTTTTCATCCATGCTATTCGCTTTGTTTTTTATGACTGCGGCAATGAAATATAGACTATAAAACTTACCATTATTTTATTCTGTCCACAGATAATAAAACAAACCCTTTACGACGGAGTATTGATAGAAAACATTTTTTAACATTGTAGCTTGCATGTCGTAACCAAAGAGTATTTATTACGGGTAACTTTTACGGCCGCCATTAAATAAGTCATAAAACATAAAATAGTCGGTGTATAACAACCCTTTACGTAGGGTTGAAGTGAAATATTAGAAAACTGACAAAGTAACAGTAAAGCACGTTTTTTTAACTTTTTTTGTAAGTTTACGGTACTTTTTTGGTAAAGTAGCGGTTAATACGGTACACTTGGACAAGTGACAAAGTTTTGGGGGTTTTTTACGTCTTCATACTATTTTAATAAAATTAAAAAAAAAAATACTTAAATAGTTAAAACTACAGAAATAAAGGAACGTAGCTCTTCAACAAGGATTATCTTACAGAACTATGATAAGATGGACAATATTTAATTTTTGTGGTTTTGTAAAACTCACTATATTATTGTCTATAATCAAGCTGAGTGTTTTCCCATCATTACCATAATAGCGACGACCCATCACGAGTGTGATGAGTGCGATTATCAAATCATATCGTAATATGTGATTTACGAGCGGAATACTATGGCGATACAACGATATCGTTGATACTATATCAGCCGATATCTGCTACACATAATACATCTATACTTAATACTTAATAATATTATAAAGAGGTAAAATTTGTAAGTTTGTATGTAGGGGGTAATCTCTGGAACTAATGATCCAATGCTAAAATTTTTTTCACTGGTAGAAAGCTACATTATTCCTGAGTGCTATAGGCTATAAATTATTTTTATAACATGTATATTAACCGAGCTATCACAACTTTTGTCTAGCAAGTCGGAAAGATATACCTCAATAAAATAGAATTATTTGCATGCATGTAGGGGTAGGGTAGGTGTAGGGTAGGTGTAGGGTAGGTGTAGGGTAGGTAGGTAGGTAGGTAGCCAGTTGACAGGAGCGAAGCCGCGGGCGACAGCTAGTAAATTATATAGTTGGTACCTATTTCTAGTAGATGAGTAGATTGGAAGGACTGAAGCGGCCCTTTGCCTGAAAGAG
Source organism: Melanchra persicariae (assembly GCA_947386135.1). Lineage (NCBI taxonomy): Eukaryota > Metazoa > Arthropoda > Insecta > Lepidoptera > Noctuidae > Melanchra > Melanchra persicariae. Next base: position 1,101,773 of record OX376646.1, read on the forward strand.
TATCTTTTTTTTGTAACAATTATCTCGTAATTTTGTTTTGCATATGGACTCGAGTAGTATAGACCTTACCTACCAAATGAACGACGTACATTCAGCCGGTCGATTCTGTCGACATCTCACGGTGTAAACCTAGGCGGAGTGAACGACAATAGAGCTGCAGTGCGATTCTGTAAACATGTCGAAGTGAACACCCGGGCAGGGCGCACGACGGGTGAGTTGTCAAACCATACAAATAAGATGGAATGACAGCTCTATTGTCGTTCACTACGCCTAGTTGAACACCGTGAGATGTTGACAGAATCGACCGGCTGTCATTCCATCTTATTTGTATGGTTTGACAACTCACCCGTCGTGCACCCCGCCCAAGTGTTCACTTCGACATGTTTACAGCCGGTCGATTCTGTCGAAATCTCACGGTGTTCACCTTGGCGGAGTGAACGACAATAGAGCTGTCATTCCATCTTATTTGTATGGTTTGACAACTCACCAGTCTTGCGCCCCGCCCAAGTGTTCACTTCGACATGTTTACAGAATCGCACGAATCGCACTACTGTTACAAAAAGATGGTTGAAAGGGTCACAGATTTCAACCTTTCACTTTAAACGACAACACACAGTTTTAGCCTGAATTCCTGAAACCGTATAAAAATATCTAGGTACCTACCTATTTAGGTAACATGCTTCGTTTGGCAGTCTCCTAGGATCCTTGAAGATGAAAGTGTAAAAATTAAACAAACACAAAAAATAGGGCACAAATTAAAAATACACATAGCAATTGGATTACTAACTCGACCCTGCGCCCTATATACCGACATTTATCGCAAAAAACACAATAAAACAAATCGGCGCCAAGTCCCGCTCTCATACACTCATGCGAAATAGTTGGAATTGGGACACTTTGGCGCCAAGGTCGCTCGTTTCCATGGCAACCAACTTTCTCTCCGACTAGGGCTGAAGAAAAACTAATTAAGAGATGGTTCCAGAAATGTAAAAGATATCAAGAAGTGTTCGAAGACTGGGTTTGTTTTCGGTTTCCACGAGTTTGATTCGGCCTGTCTCGGAACAGAAACTCGCTGTAAACAAAAGCTCACAATTTGAAAGGAATGGTACACACTGTTTAGAGAGGTTTGTGTCAGTTTTGATTTGTGTGTCTAGACTACATGCTATCTACTAAAAATAAGTGGGACTCATAGGCTTCTGGAAAATCAACAGCTAAATAAAAGATGGCGTCAGATTCATCAAAAATTAAACAGTAGCTAGTGTTTTAGTTTAGGAGTATCTTACTTCAACAATCATAATCCATAATTTACATTAACTGAAAACTTTAAAACTGACAAATTTATCAGACAATGATTCAAAGGCTAGTTTTTATCCGCGGCCATTTTTACGCGCGTCGTCGCGGCTGCGCGGGCGCATCAGCGCTATGTGTGTCAAGGAAACGAATGTATTGGAGAAAAATTCGCAAACCTTGACGCTGTTAGATTAGAATTAGGACTGTCCGAGTTTATTTATTTTATTACACGCGTTAAAAAAAGAAATTGTGGCCGGTGGGCGATGGTGGATAAAATAAACATGCCAGAGGAAGGTCAATTGTTTCAAATTGAGATTTTTAGTCATAGAAATCTTAATTCTATTTGAAATCGTAAGTGCTTTCAATAAAACACCGGCTCTACTACATCGTTTTTCATTGAAAATGTAAAGGATGAACTGTGCACGTAAGTGAAAGGTATTAGAATGCAAACATGCATGGAATTACAATTTATTCTGACCTCATCGATGCGAATTTGTTCAAGTTAATGATTATGGCGTAGTTTGGTTAAGTCGACAAACGTTAGGTTAGTGCAGTGCCACTGTGCCAGTCTCCAGTTGATGGAGTCTAAAATGCTAGTCGGTACTTTATGAGCACACATCCTATAACATAAATATCTTCAAGAGTCTTGCTCTCATAGATACTTGCTATTCTACCCAAACTCTTTCTTACATCTCAAAATTATCAAGAGAGAACCCAGCAAACAATTACCAACATCAGAGCCAAAAAATCTCTCATCTTCCCAATATGTGATGCTGATGAAGTAAAAGCTATTGTTTCTCACAAAAGGTCACAGTGCGACTTGATAGCGACTAATAAAAATATAGTTCGTTACTCCCGTGTCCGACAAAACAAACAACTAATTATAATTAGTATCTAGCCACATTAGTCCAACAAGCTTGTGTGCTTAGACAAAGTAACAAAAAAGATGATGTAAATATTCATGTGGGAATAGATACAACAATGGTAGAGGGAGAGGAAGAAATTCTGTGATACAGAGATTATTTTTTGGTAACTAGATAATACAATTGACGTACTGTGACGCAAGAGGTAGCGTATATATGCCTTTATACATGCCAAAAGTCAAAACGTTTATTTAAATTAGGCCATTTAACGGCACTTTAGAACGTTTTCATTTCTACCGTCGGGAAATACGAGTACAGTACGCGTCAAATAACTTTGCCCCTCTGAAGTTAGCCATTTTCAAAGATCGCGCAGGTGCAGTCACGTAGACGGGAGCAAGCGGGACGCAAGCCATGCATCGAACGTAAACGAGCGACTGAGACATAAAAGCGCGCCGCCATAATCCCCGCCCCCATGTCTCGTGCGCATGTGCAGTTGCAGTTTTGTTCGTAATTTTGACTACTACGCAGCCACTCGTAGCCAACTTCAGAGGGGCAGAGTTATTTGACGCGAGCTGTACTTCAATCTGCTTTTAAATGGGATGGATGTATCAGTTCATCAAGTTTTTCAATAAATACTCGGACCTTACTAGCTACCTACGTCTCCAACTTCACAATACTTATTATTACTGATCATAATGGAACTTTCTTTGGAGATGTCTCTCACTGTGATGGGTTACAATTACAAATTATGAATTAAAGCTAATTTAAAACCAAATATTAAACGCATCTTGAATCGACTCACAAAATATGTACAAAATGATTAACATACCCATCTAACGGCCATTTCCTTTCCTAATGATATTGTTTCAATGATTCCAAACATGAGTTTCCCACAAAACATGCTTCCGGCCATCACTGTACGAAATGAAACACGAATATTTATAGCCCATAGCCCATGGGATTCGCTGAATAAAAGTTTTATGCCCATCATCAGACCATTGAACTCGGTCGATGCCATTAAAATTAAACCTACACGTTTCTTCAACGCTTGGGAAAATATCAGCAGTATTTTGGGAAACTACCATAAAAAAGAATGCGTTTTATCATTGTTTAAACACAGCTCTTTGAATTATAAAAGTTACAGCTAAAATCTTTTTGGACCATAGACCAATAACCTGTGCATCCTATGTAACACGTGGTTTTAAAAATACTCTAGTACCACTTGATAGAGCTTATCCATTAAGGAATTAAACTATATCTAAAGCAATAAGTGTTACGATAGCATTAAAATATTGTACACTACAATCAAATCTATTAGTGTACGATACTATTCGGCTATATTTATGACTTGTAGTCTATGTTGGAAAGTCCCAACCACTTCAGAAATATCTGAACTGGATTATAGGTTTCCTGCCCTTGTTCCATGTTACTTAGGGTCGTATTCTTTTTCTATACGACTCTGGTAGCCGTTCCGCTTTCATTCACTCCTTTTTTCCCATTCCTTACACTGCACAATCCATCAATTGTTTATTTGGTATTCATCTTCCTCTCCATCCATGATCCCGGATCCTTGTAAACGATTAAGTCCTCATTAACTTAGGTGTTGTACAAGAAGTTCTTATAAACATTAAAAAGTAAGTTTTGTCGTAATCGCGGTGACGTCCATTTGAAATCATACTTTCACTCTCTGCGCGTCGCGTGCGCACGTCTATGCGGAAGCGAGCCGGCGCAAGCGCAATGATTTATCGCCATCTTGTGAATGCTACTGAAAATGTTCGAATTGCATTCGTTATTTATTGCTAATGCACCATTCCCTTGTCCTTTCGATCGAGCCTCGATATATTTATTTAAAATTAACTAAACAGACACTTTGCTAGAAAGCGTTTTAAAATACGTAACGAATAATGTGGACTTCGATACAAGCAATAGAAGAATAAATATTTGAGTTGTTATTAGACTTTACGAATTACAAAAGGCAATAGAAGAGGTGACTACTGAGGTGACACCAAAAAGATGTTTGGAAGTCGACGTCAATGTGCTGCATTAACAACGAAACAATAAGAGCAGGCATGAAGATATTTGACAAAACATGATACGTTGTCGTGTTGTGTAGTTGTACGAGTAGACACATCCCTTTCAAATCTACTAGAAATATCCAATTTCATTTATCGATTTAAGCGAAATTCAGTTCCAAAATATCACTACACACGAACATTCGTGTGCCAAAGACCCCCCATTTCGCAATAGATGAGCTAACTAAATTAAAAAATAAAAGTTATTGTTAACAAGAGAAAGCAATTTCACCATTATAAATGTACATGTGATTCCATCGTTTGCTTGCAACCATTACTCGAAAGTATAAATTAAGTTTTGCAGACGAGTTTAAATCTTAATGTCTTTTACGTAAGCCTCGTTATCGCGTGAGATTGGGTTTCAGCTGCAATTGTACCGAATCTTAATGATGGCTCGGAGGATGACACGCAATGTCGAATGATTTCGAAGTTTTTAGCTGATGTAAAACATTACTCTTTTGTAGAAAGAAACTCATGATTAGTTAATGACGAGATAACAGTTGACTGGAAAAGAATTGATGGACTAAATTGGCGTTTTAAACCTGCACCATTAAAAGATATAAAAGCAAAGGAGAATTTACTTTAAACGGGATATGGTCTGTCTTAATACCTAAAACATGCCAAAGAAAATGATAACGACTCATATGCTTTAAGTTATAGAAAATAAGACCAACTAAATCTACTAAAAGTTCAAGCAACTAGCAGAAGATTCCCGGAATGCCTCAAATTAATAGAGTAGAAGCAGGAAGCGGTGCAGTATGAGCGCTCGACGTTATAGCTAAACACATTTTATGGCCTAAGACCGCAGAGCGCAGGCCAGCGCTGCGTGCACCCTGCCAAGGCAATAAGCCTAGAACACTTACTTGAATGGCTAGACTTAATGAATCTGTATTTTAAATACAACAGCCGAAAAGTTAGAATACAATTGGTTGGAAATATGATGGGTAAAACTGAAACATATTATTTATTTGTATTAGTACATCAAAATGTATTTTATTTAATAAACATACTTAACTATTTATATCTACTAAACCTAACTATATACAAACTTGACTAAAAATTACCAAATTATGTACAAACGTGTATAAAAACAAAATAAATCATTGGGCATCAAAAAATTCATCCACATCGCTGTCAATGTATATTAGTTGATTTACAACTATTTGAATAAATCTTGCTAATGTGTCTAATGACAGATATGAGACGTAGAAAAGTGGTTGTAACAAATTAGAGGATGGAGAACCATGCATGCAAGGAAAGAGATGTTACTCCTTTTGAAGTTAACACGTGTTATCAAATATAGATGAGAATAATAGAGTTTTGTTCGCAAGCCCAGTTTTGAAAGGTAAAACTAAATCTGTCATAAGAAATATCATTACTATAGAACATAACAGAAATATTTACGATGTTGATTCCGGCTTTATTTATACCAAAGATATTATTAAGTGCAGCCAGATATCAGTATCGCAGAAGTTTTCCTCTTGAAACTTTAAGTAGAACTCAATTATGAAGTTATTGGACAGTTTTCCTTCAACAAAAAATTAAACCATGAACTAGGTAGCAATTACAACTCTGTCTCAACTTATATCCAAATAACGAATACAAAACATTAAGTAAACATACACCGGCGATGTGTCACTGTTACGTGATGGCCATCCCACCCATATCAGCCGAAAGACGTCCACTGCTGGACATAGGCCTTCCTGCCATCCCACCCATACGCACAAAAAAAATTGTGAATTCACACTTTCAGTGGGCGTACAGCTAGAGAGTAGAATTCCCTGCCGGAGTCTGTTTCCTGATAGTTACAACCTGGGGGTCAGGGTGAATAGGTTACTTCTAGGTGAGCGTTCACCATCGACGTTCACATCTTCGCTTTCCCCCAGGTAGAGATTGCGTTCAAACGCAAGCCCGTCACTAAAGAAAAGCTTTAGATATGTTGCTGAATTTCGAGGATCATTTATAAGTTTCTATGACTACCAACGCTTTATTACTTCTCTGCTAATTTTCTTCATCGTGCTCCCTAATTCCAGGCCATAATTCTCAACCTACATGCCTATTAGCCTTCAATCGGAGTTAGCAGTTAGAATGCTCTTGAAACAATCAGGCCCACGTGAACAGATGAGCAGTGCTCAGATAAACACAAGGCCGGTGCTGATAAGCTATCGATAGGGCGCCATGTTCCGTGATTTTATAATAAGTGTAATTGTTTGTTGTTGTTGTTTTATGTGGCTTTTGCAGTACTTGTCAGAGACAAGAGTGTGCGGTGGGTTGAGTGTTAATGGCGAATCAAGGAAGTAAATTTTTGGGGAGTTTTAAACCATTTTTTCGTTTATATCAGACTGAAATAACTTACGCTATACGTGAGAATTTGTAATTGGCTTTCTGGTGACTATGGTTTCCTTTTTTGTTTGTTTTATTAGCTGTAAGTCCTTCTTGTACTAAAATAAATAAATAAAATAAGCTCGATGGTCTTAAAGAAGGGCTTGCAAAATCTCTAATACAAAAAGCCGGGGCAATACGAAAATTTTTGGTGTTCAGAGCTACGGGTTCACCTTAGTTTGTTGCGCAAGCTTTTAACGTTATAGATTGTAAACATGTTGAACCAAAACGCCTACCACTCATGAACTACGTTTAAAACTGAACGTTTCCCAGTAACAATTTGACGGTATGTTTTGGAGGTTAAGCATTACTCATCGCTAAGAAAATGACTGCAAACTAAGGCATTATTTATTGTGCAATATTTCAAATTTTGAAGTGAAGACTACTTCTTGAAAAACGCAAAATGAACATGCATCTTTTGAAAATGGAATTTTCACAGAAGTGGAAGCTGACATGCTTTATGACGTCACGAAGAATTTCAGAATTGAAGTAGAAACTGAACAAATCTGTAACAGCTGAAACAGAAGATCCTAAAACATGGCGGACAGTCGCCAAAACTTGATTTTTACCAAACAAACAGCAGTCATTCACTTTCAGTCACAACGCACACAAATAGATGTGCTGAAAAAATTCAGAGAGCCGCTGTTTTTTCGACAGAATCATTTTTATAACTGCGCAATACTTAGATAATACTGCACAAGGTCGCTACGTACACTCAGGTGTAGTTAGCGACTGTCCACAAGTTTTAGGAACATTATGAGTAATTGCACTTGTGGCCAAAAGTCAAGATTGCTCTCTAAACGGTGTTGCCACATTGTCTCAACAATAATAGTAAATCAGAATAGTAGCGCGTGCTTTTGATTTTGTTCCGAACGTGATTCAATGTCGGTTAAACTAATATGAACGAAATGGAAACTGTAATTTCGTTTTCGTTGCATTCCAAATCTGGTTTGACGAGGTCCAATAATCAAGTAGGTACGAGTATCAATTAAGTACCAGCGGTTTAGCTTCTAATAAGGCCTTGGTTTACCATATTAATTGATGTTACATCAAAATATCAACAACAAAGGCTTAAGAAGCGTTCGGAAACTGCGTAATAGCGTTAATGCGTAATACTTTAGCGTTACGCCGACGAGGTGTCAGATTCTCCCGCTGTGGCAGATCTGTCCAAACGCTCTCTTATAATTTCACTAGTTCTGACACTGAGATCAAAAGCTTTTCTGGGGTTTGAGGCTCCGTTCAAGCTTAAACAGAAATGTTATTTATTTTCAAGGTAATTTTTAAATCTTTGAAAACCAAAATGAGTCATCCAAATACAAATTTTGGTAAACCATACAAGTTTCTGGCCCTCGAATGGAAATAAGGATGTGATTCAATATACAGCATACTAGATATAAGTAAAACATTCAAAGTCCAGAGAAAGTCCTATTAAGTCCAAAAAGAAGATTCAACTTTTCCTAAGCAATGCATCACGAAAATCCCTAAAAATGTTAACAAAATCTAGAAAATCTATGCCGAATACAGTCTTGTTTTGATCCAATCAAATGAATAACATAGTATGAATAAATTAACTGCAGTAATACCTAATATGGTAATAATCTTGCAAAGCGGCGAAAGTTCAGATAGAAAACAAATCACTCGGACGATTTCACGCGACGACTTATCGTCGCAGACATTGGCTGCTTTTACAAACAAATCTCAACAGATTAAAGCTGTAATAAACTACAATAGGTATTAATAACCTAATGTCAAGAATTGTCAATTATGGAATTGACAATTCATTACGTTGGGTTGCCATTCGTTACGTCAATAAAGACCCATGTCTTTATTAGCCCGCCATGCTGCATTCAAGTTGTTTGGATCCAGAGTGGTCAAATTATGTCATGATTTAAGTACGTGCCGATTTAATTCAGGGCCACGATCTTTTGTGACCAGTTTGGTCCATTTTACACTGTATTATATAAAATATTGCCATTCTAAAATTATTATAATAAAAGAATATTTACGGTGCAAAACTATTTGTCACAAAAAATCGGAGCAATGAAAGTAAACGTGCTCGCAGTTCTGAGCTAGAACATTATTTTTACTTTCAATTTACTTACAAATGTTTTACCAAGATCTTGGGCCTAAATTGAAGGTTCGCAAAACACGCCAATCCCAAATGTTTATTTTTTAACCAAAGCGGGTTTTATCTCTGAAAAATATTTGCGTTTTTATTTCCAAGATTTTGTAAATTACGCTAAGGTCTCGCTTGGGTCTTATCTTAAAAGTTTGTGTAAATTGTAGCAAGTGTTTTGAGCAATATTAAAAGGCGGTTTATTAGCCCTTTTAAGATAAAACTCACGCATGAGTCAAATGTTTTGTATACTTTTCCGCTGAATTAATTGTGGTTGTTTGTTTAATAGTGTCGGTAAAAAACCAAAAACTGTGTCCGTAATTTGCGCTTTAACACATAAAAACAAAAAATAACAAACGATACTCACCAGGTCCAAATCGCAATCCAAAGGTTCACTGATCCGTCCACATGCACACAATTATAAAAAATCAAAATATTACAATAAAATCAGTTTCATCCAAAAGGAAATGTAACGGTATTCCTTAAAAACACTGGCAACACTCCTGTCACTGTCAGATAATTTTCAAATTGAGAACACACACAATTTCAAAATACAGTTCCACGCCGAAGGTTGCGTTCGTAACGTGTCGGAGGATGGTAGCGAGCGTGGCACGTACGTGCGCTCGATACGGCGGCCCACGAGTCACTGAACTGCCGCACAACCGCGCCCCCGTCAACCGGTGGATGCTCGCGTATATTTTTATGACTGCTCCAACTAGTGTTATCATTGTCAAACCCTGAAATGGTTGTGGATTTAAGAAATTGGGTCAAGCGGTTGGCGCTGCGGAACGAAAGCGCGGACTCGCGGAGAGCTCATTCAATCAATTGATTTAGGGGCTCCTCTTGTTCATCGCAAGCGCGGCTGTCAGGACCAGAAAGGACCAATTACATAGTAGGTCCATTATTTATACATTGTTTTCGAAGTACGGTTTCGACCATAGTTATTTTTGCGAAAAAATGTTCTTACGAAAATATATGGTTCCTGAAACCTGAGGTTACCGACTAAAGATTACTTAGACAAGATTATGAAACAGCATTCTTTATTAAACTTTTATTTGCCTACTAAATTATATTTTAATGAAATAATTATGGAAAAATATACGATCAATACATCTTAATAAAGGATTTATTTATTTTAATAATAATAATTCCACACCATACTTATTAGACGAAAAAAGGGAAGTAGGATTGTGCCGCTTCTATTGAAAATTACAGTTTTTCATTCGATCCAGCACTATCCTTTAAATATTTTAAATGTACCTATTCAACGTTTCAGTCCTGGTATTTTTTAACTTTATAAAAAAAACCTGCAATGAAGCCTCATAAGAGAATAATCCAACTTGCATCGTTTCATTCCTATGCATAGCCTTCACGTTATTTGTGAACGCACTTTCGAATCGGCATGTATCATAAATCGCGATATTTACGCAGATTTATGAAACGTAATAACAGCAATTAATGTCAACAACTGCTCGACCGATCGCAAAAACTGACGACAAAATGGAAACTCGCTTCATTTTTGCATTCATTTGTAACTTTGTAAGCTAAAATTTCATCAATAAAATTCATCCTCGGAGCTTTTTAAAAGGACCGATTAAATTCGGCAAAATCATGCTTTAAGGTCAATATAAAAATTCATAAAAAAATTATGATAATAACTCTGAAAAAGACAATACTTTTATCTCAACTCATATGAATTTGAAGCAACCAAACTTATTCAAATACATACCAACTAATCTCAAACCAATTAAAATGAACACCACCCGATTCGTAGCGAGGACACCCGAGTGGCGCCGAAGAACATCGACAATCAACGATCTTGCACGAACGCTTCCGAAGCCGCCCGATCGTTGGCGGCCGCCAGCGAGGTCGCAGCGCGGGAAGCGCGTCATTTCAAGGTGAATTCTTTTCCCGCCAAACTGCGTCACACTGACTTTGTATTGTAGTGATACTATTAATTAAAAAAATAACAATATGCCGTCTTAAAACAATTTGTTAAGTGATGTTCTTGGGATTATAAGATATCAAAGTACTGAAGCGAAGCGAACTTGACTCACAAACTTACTTGGGTCAATGAAAAACTTAACTTTTCAACAGAAAACTTTAGTTTGACCCAGTAAAAGACAGGTACACTTAAATAACACTTAATTTCAATTAACCCCGATAGGTAACTTTTTCTAAACGATCAACTAACCAATGTTCCAACCTGCAGAAGCAAATTCCAAATTCGGTTCATTTCTCCCTTTTTCCTTGACTGTCAAACTTCTACTAAGTAGTCCAATATCAAACAACTTAGTTGACCGGAGGCCGGTACTCCAAGCTGACCTTTGCACCCTCCCTTCGGCCTTAAATAGCGGCATATCGAGGCCGGTCATAAGCGAGCAAGGCCTATCGATTCCCCCGTTTCATTCACCCTCAATCACAATGGTGATATATTTAGTTTAGTCTTCGGCTTCACTTACATCAAACGTCAAACGTCAAGCCTTTGGAATTAAAGAAAGAAAAGGTTAAAAGGTAAAAAAGGTTTCATGGCTTTAATTCAACTTTTTGATGATTACAGCTTCTTTAAATTCCGAATGGCGTAAAGCCGCTTATTTCGATAAAAATAGGCAACCATTGTGATTGGCTGAAATGAAAATGGATTCAGGATGTGAGCTCCATGTGCTTGTGAAAATCAGTAGACAAAGCAAAACCACAATTTGAAAAAAAAGTCTAAATTCAAGTAACAATCTCATTTCGGCGACCAATAACGAAAACACTTATCAAAATGTCGAAAAGTCAGATGTGTGTTTTATCAGATTGAGATTAGAATCCAAAAGTTCATCACACGAACTTGAACAATTGTTTTTTTTTCTGCTGGCCCTTTCAAATAAAGTAGGTAACCAAAAGATAATAAGTTACTTATAACGAAAAGAACAATAAAAGGGCATAATAAAACCTTGCACATTATCATAAATCAAATCTGTCCAATATTAGTATAGTCTATGCGTGACCATAGACCATTGATAGCATCAAATTCTCGCGTTTATCTCTGATTCCATCTCTGGCCATCACCATACCATCCAAGGTCACTAGGAGGGAGGTTACGGTTCCAACTGGTTGCCATGCCATTAAGAATCCTTGATTAAAAGAAAGGTAAAGTTCAAAGTCATGAAAGGAATGACAACTTTTGTTCAGAGTTAATTAAATATTTTGTTTAAATGCTAATCTTAATAACGAGGAAGGTAGAAAAGTAAATGGATTATTTTTGTAGTCGTGATGAACTGGTAACTTTTTGTCCTTCCGAAACGAGATTAGACGTTTTTAAAGCGAGAAAAGCAGTGACCACAAGAACATTTCCCTTGCTTAAAAAGTTTTCAAATTCAAGACACAAAATCATCTTAGAAAGCTTGGGAAATTAGAGAGGTTATTGACAGTTTGCGAATGTGATGCGAATGATTCTTAAAAATACGAGAATTGACGTTTTATAAAGCGTGTGGTATGGTGTGGTTATACTATCAGCGAGAACAATTGACAAAAAGTTCTAAATGAGTCACGTGGTTAGCGCTGACTAAATGTCAGTTTATCTCAACTCTTCCAAAAAGTTAACTCATAGCGAAAAATACACGAACAAAATCAAATTCAAATCAATAGCAAGACGGCCATGTCCACCACCAACAATACCTTATACAATTAAAAAAACACTGCCGATTCCAAAGGCCACCTCCGACGGCCGAGGCATTTTTTAGGCAAACGTATATCCAATTCAATTCACTCCATACATTTTAAGGCTATTTTTACATTTGTACGTGTTTGCCAAACGTCAGGTTATATGTGCGTGCAGTTGCGAATTTAATTACGAAAGTTTATCGCACCGGGAGCCTTGGGAAAGGTCGCGGCACACACCTGAGGCCCGTGTGAGGTCACACTTATGTGGTGCGCACCGACGATCAAATATTAACTAATTTGACAGCTATTGGCAGTTTTACCGGTCGTCTGTAACGTAATAAGAATGGCTAGTGCAGTTTACTTGGTAATGTATTTGTGCTTGATTTACCAGAATTGATTAACCAATAAGTTGAAATGGGCAAATTAAATTTATGGGATGCATGAAGGAGCCTCCTCGTGTAGCGCAATTTGTTTCATCAGACACTCAACTGAACCGAGCGCTCGGCGCATCCTGGACAGTCTCACCTAACACCTTGGCCAATCCTTTCCTTGCGGTGGTTGGGTTAACACCCTCCTGGTTCGCAACCACCCCCCACCGGAGTTCGGCGTCAAGCAGTGTTTCGTCGACGCGTGGGAGTACCAGTGCCTCAAGCACGCTCGCTTCATCATGGACCTCATCTATCGCTTTCCATCAGGCGTGATCGTGGTCAAGAACTTGCTCATTCATAAAAATAAAAATTTTAGCTTAGGTTTTGAGATCCTAAGAAAACGTGTAGGAAGGAGCTCTCCGCCGTTGAACAACTCCAGACGTAATCGTCATAAAATCGAAATCTGAAACAACATGTACGTCACCACCGTGAATATAATAAAATTAAAGGAATTTTTAAATATCCGCCGGTTTCTATCCAAATAAGGTAAATTTATGGTATTTTTTGTCCGTAAATTATGAACTAATAACGTTCAATTAACAAGCATTACTTATTCCATTTTACACGATGAGATGTGTAAACTATTAGAACAATGTGTGTAATATCATATTGATGTCACTATGCGGAATTGCAATATTTTATCGCACTGACGTCGTCTTAATAATGTGAGTCATTATTAAATAGTCATAGTCTGATTTTTTCTATTCCGACTGAAAATCTGCTTAGTATAGAAACAGCCTATATAATCTGCAGACAAAGCATACGTTACATAAATAAAGACAATCTACAATTGCTGCAAAAGTGATTACTAATATTATGTTTACTATTAATTATCCACCAACTGTTTATATATCTCGTCTACTCGTTAATCCAGGCACTAGGCAGGACCTAATTCACTACAGGGATCCCTTGTAGTCAATAATGTAGACTGGTGGAAGCTATTATCGGGCACAAGCTGCGGTGGACGCCTATTTGATGTGTAGCGGCATCATAGCCGCCACAAGAATCAACGTAGTAGAATCTACATCTCAACAATGAGACCCGCAGCGCCATCTATCCCGAATTCCCGACAGTAGCGAAATAACAGCAAAATCCTGAATCGGGATATCAGAGTTTGCCGTGTGATTCGAACAGATGCAACGGCCCGATATCAACTATCGGTCACCGGACACATCAACGGTCCGGCCGGAGGATCCTCCCTTTTCAAAGGAGGTTTGTGGGACTTTACTCTCTGTTCTGCTACTTCCAAAGATGCAATGGCACAGTATAACTATTTCAAAAACTTATTTCTTTCACTTTTCATACTTCATTTTGAACACAAATGAGTCCAAGGTAGTTCTGAAACCTCTGAACCACTTTCTCAAGGAACGGTCTATTGTCTTTTAAAGCGTGTTTACCATGTTTGTTTTCTGTATTTGTTTTATATTGGATGGCTCGCAATATTTATCCAAGCCAAATTTTGCCATACATACACATACATATAACGTGGCAATGCTGCCAGTCTTTTGAGCACATTTCTAGCCGACATTAACGCAGATGAATTTTTTGATGGCATATTTTAGGGTTAACTTAGTTAGGAGTTTTTTATTTTTATTTCTAGTATTTATTAAAACAGCTATTACGTTATTAGATATTATTCTGGTTCTAGATTCAGTTTTCTATTGTCCCCTACAGGTTTTTGTGTACATTTAACGAGTGGAAAGCCACTTTATTGGCCTAGATCAGACTGGCTTTATCTTAGAGATATTGATTTCATAGAGCTAGGCGATAAGTCACTATTGTAGATATTTCACAATTTTCACTTTCTTGTCTCTACAATTTAGTAAAACTTAAATCACGTATTTTGTAGCACCTAAATGGTTTTTAACACGGATAATAAAAGCTGTAATTTTGGTAAGACGAACTGTGACGTTCGAAGTACTTTAAAATTATGTAAAACCAGCTGTCGCCCACGGCTCCGCCCGCGTGTGTGTCGATAATTATCCCAAGGGAACATACTCCCGGGATAAAAAGTATCCTATGTGTTATTCCAGACTATAATCTACCTCTGTGCCAAATTTCATCAAGATCCATTCAGTAGTTTTTGCGTGAGAGAGTAACAAACATACATCCATCCATCCTCACAAACTTTCGCATTTACAATATAACCGACGATAACCTTCAAATTATTAAAAACCTCACATCACGGTTACTTAAGTACAGACAACGCACAGCCTAAATCACTGGGTCAAGCTAGCAACATTAAATTTTATTCAAGAGCTCCTTAAACAACAAAATTAAGTAGTTCTTCTTCTTTCTACTTCTTTGTTAACTTTTTAGAGAGTTATTCTATCACTATTCTATCTCCTGTCAGAGGTGAATATTTTCACTCCTGACAGGGGATAGAAAAATGGGGGATTAGTGCTTGTATGGAAGTTCCCTTTTCCTTTATTTCACATCGGCTTGTAGGCTATAAATAGGTACATCATCTCCCCTTTCTGAATGAAAAATTTGGAGATCAGTATTTATTAAACTCCATGTTATCCTGAAAACCTGTCTTTGTCATTAAACTGGTACATTGTCGACATTGCGGACATCCCACCACTACCATCACCACTTTCATTGTGCGTTCCGTTCAGTGGAATTCCATGCCAGATAGTCTGTGTTTCCTGATAGCTACAACCTTGGGGTCTTTAAGTCAAGAGTGAACAGGTGCTTCTAGGCAAGCCGACGACCACATCGTCACTTTCTATCAGGTGCGACTGTGGTAAAACGAGAGTCTATCAAATATAAAAGAATATAAAATAAAAAAGTACGGTTGGACACGTTAATTTCCAAATACTCAATTTCAGAAACCGGCTTCACGTCCAAAGGATCTTTCAAACGCGCTCCCATACTTTTCCCCAAGTACAATAACTCCAGTTGCCGCCTACACAGGTGGCAGTGCCCTCGTTTGCCGACACCGCTGCAACCTGTGCACATATCCACTTAGTCATCAACAGCTGACCTCGTTCGACAATACATTGATCACGAATTCCTCACTGCGTTTAGTTACGTTTAATAACCATACATTGTAGATCGACTAAAACATGTTGGAGTGATTAAAAGGTTGATGTGATTGTGGTGTGGAGGGCAGAAAATGTTCCTGCCAGGGCTGCGGATTTTGTTCGAAAGAGTCACCGCGGCCCTGGAACGCAAAGGGCACTAGGAGAAGCACGGATGGGTTTTAGTCAGTAAGAGTCTGACACCTCCTCCCGCTCCACCCAGAGTGGAAGAAGTCATTTGATGATATCCCATCAATAAAAAAAGGGAAGAATTTGTTGTGGGTAAGAGTATGTACCCCTATCACATACTGGCTCCACCCACGGTTTCACTGATGAGTCTGTCCCACAGACACCAGTTAGAAACCATGTTTTGATACTCAACTATAGTGCAGTTTTCTATTAGTGAAAGAATTTTCGGATCAGCATTTCCAGATATAAATACACATAAACAAACAATTTTGTTATGGAGTCACTTGCGCTACTTCTGTAAATGACTGAAGAAAATGGTTTTCAGGAATGGCTGAATTTAAAAAGCGCTAACGCACGTCATTTGTAAATATTAGAACTAAATGAGACAAAATTTAAATCTTGTATTAAACGCACACTATGCAGGCAAGCATATTATAAGTTAGGGGAGTAGATTGAAGATAATAATGCTTGGCTCAGTGCTGGTCCTGTTCCAGAGCCACTAGGGCACACAAAGTAATCTGTTAGCATTTGGAAATTTTGTTGGACCGGATGAAGATTGTAAGAATGCAATATTTTTCATTGTATAGACTCAATTTATTTAGCATTGTATAATTTCATACATTAACGGCACATTTGTGAGTACTATGTACCTTAAATTTAAACTATAATTATCATTTTGGGCAGGTCTTTGACTTGAATGTACCCTGGCGATTGGGAATGTCATGCTCACTCAAAAGTCTGTCTGATGGTGGCGCGTGCGTTGGATCATTTGGCTCCCTTAAAAATGGTTGAGCCAAATGGTGCTAGCGTATGCGTCATGTTCGTGAACGGGCGCCGTCAGCTGAGACTGGTCATCTCTTGGCTGCCATGGTTTATTTTAATTATTTCTTTGAACTGTTTCTTTTTACTCCGGACTCTTTTATCCTGCACGTCTTTTACATTGTTCTCCCATATGTATTATTTCAATATGAATGATGTAACCATAATTTTGTTACAACATATTATTTTTTAAAAGAGTGTCCGTGGAGTTTCTTGCACGTTCTCTCCATAGAGATCTACGCTTTGGAACGTGCAAATAGCTTCATATTTTTGACCGACCGACCTTGACAATTGAAAAGTGCCTGTAAATGGTCTAATTGAAATAAATGCTTTGACTTTGACTTTGCTGCACGTGAATCCATTTTTGAGAAATGATGAGGGTAGCGTGCAGCAGAAAGAGTGGAAACCCATACTCTGCAGGAGACAGCATGGTTTTTATGTCATCCCCTGCAGCAAAATTAATACTTAAAGACAGTCAGTGCTGTCCTCATTAATCGACAGCTAAGCCTCCATTGTTCCAAATAATCTAATAACAAACAATAAGTTACACACGCGTTACACATACGCCGAACGTGTCCACTCATCACTTACGCAACGTTGTGAGTACGAGGCGTACTTCACGGGGTTACGAGGCGTTCGGTCAATTTACGAGCGATTGATCGGTCAACATTGCTTCACTTCGTTTGAAGTTCGGGGACGGATGGTAACAATACCGGGAAGGGTCCCTAATTTTTCCCGGTATTCTTTTCCTGAGCTACTTCAAACCGGTCCCAGCAGTAGGCGTCTCGGTTGTCTCGCCACCTAAGCCGGCCTCGGCGGTCCTATCCATCCTTTGGCACCCACTTTGTGGAGAAAATTTTGGTTTTTGTCTATGGTATAAGCTTTAAAATAATGAGGTATTCTTTTAGAAGAGATCAGATTATTACAGTGCAAGCGATGGTTTCATTAGCTCAGCAAAGTCACTTTAAAGAACCATGTTCTGAAAAGCTGATAGTGATATTTGGGATCTTGAATTACCATCCTAGAATCGTTCCCAGATTTAATGAGACAGGAGTTGTTATCAAATTAATTGGGCCTGGAACTTTAATTATTGTTTTGTACATGAGACATCATAAGGCATCATATTACCAAGTTTTTTTACCACAACGTGTGTTATTTCAAGAGTTATATTAAGAACAAAGTATAGGTATATCCTTTTTATTACATTTTGGCTTCACTATTTCCTCTTACGCAATAGGCAAAAGAAGGCAGTGTAGTGGATACTCCTTCAAATTGAAGGTCCAGTCCACGCTACATTGCGCCACGTGTTTTTCGAGAATCAATGATGACAAATGGTCACTACAACAAGTAGAACGATGTCTTGTGTTCATGGGGAAGTGGGCCCCCGCGACAATAAGCCAGTCCGAAGGGGCCAGGGCCCTTATCATTGAAATAGTCTGCGTGAACACCTATCTACTCGGAAGCACACACTTGGGCGAATTTGTCTGTTCTTATTGTAGTTTATTTATGGCAGATGAATTATTTTTATCAATCGCACCGTTGCCATTGTAGGTGTGATTGGCGAAATTGAGCCGGCTTCCGTTGTTTACAAAAATATGATTTCAATTAAGGCCCAAGTGTGTGTCAAGTACCTGCGAGTCTTTAAGTCAAGAAATAGAAATAGAAGAGTGAATAGATACTTCTAGGCAAGCGTGTAACACAATAACCGTCCGGTCGGAGGATCCTCCCTTTTCAACGGAGGTATGCGGGACTTTACTCTGTTCCGCTACCTCTAAACTGGTGACCCTCGACGTTGAATGTCAGCGCAGCCTTCGTGCAGCTACTTCATCATCGTCGACCACATCTTCGCTATCAATAGAGAAAAAAAAAGGAGAAAGAAAGTAAATACGCTGGCCATTAATTTAATTAATGCAAAGGAGCATGTTTAACCCTAAAAGCTTTCATCTAAAAGGTAAACAAAACCATGGAGCGCATTTGAAAGCATGACGCACTCCTTATAAATATAAGAGCAGACTGAGCAATCAATCTGCTTAGCCTGTCCCCAACTATGTCAGGGTCGATGAACGACTGCCTGTTTGACCACCACAACCCAGTAACTGGGTAATATGGTACTCCTTGGTAAAATTAGTGTCGGATTTCAAATTTCAATAGCAGACAGCAAAATGTGAAATAAATCAACATTGTACCTATTTTTTTATTATTTTCTTTGTTCATGTCTCTTTGTTATAATATGTGTACTTACATTATTTTTGAATACATATACAAATAAAAAATACTAATCGGAACATGATGCGACAGCATACCTAGCGTTCTCTTTTTAACCGAATTCAAAAAAGGAGGAGGTTCTCAATTCGATTGTATTTTTTTTTGTGTTTGTTACCTCGTATCTTCGTCATTTGAAAAATTCTTGTTTTATGTGAAAGGATATACTTCTCGATTGGTCCCATAGAAATTTTATCAAAATCGGTTCAGTAGTTTGGTTTTAAATCCAAATAGCTGGAAAAAATATGACGGCCAAAATCATCCATGTAAGTATACGAGATTGCGTATTTTTATTTTCCTGTGACTTTCCAGTGGTGTTGTTAGGTTTGGGGTACCACTAAAAAATTAAAAATAAAAAAACTTTTGCACAATAAAAAACCGAGGAGTTCCAAAAAAAACACCACAAAATAATTTTAATTTCGGAAGTCGGTGTCAAATAACGAAGAAGCCAACTCTGCCAGCTAAACGGTTACCGTACAACGAATTTAAAAGAAAAACTATACCAGCTAAGTAGTTTTACAAGTTAACGAGTAATAGTCGACCAACCTATAAAAATATACTTTGGAGAAGGAAAACGTAATAATTCCATTGAAAATTAGTTAGATAAAGTTGTTTACAGCCGTTTTTAGACGTTTTATCCGTTAAACCGTGAAGTCAAATAATGTATTCATAGAATCAAACAAAAAGCACCATTCTAAGTCGGCAATTCTGACGTGCAACTACGGAACCATACACTGCGCGTGGCTTGTACCTCGTTGGCCGGATTTTTTCATTATAATTCATTTAAATTTTCCCACCCACCAAACCACATGACCGTTCTATCACACACACCTACAATACAACAGTACATTAACAACAAAGTTATACAGAGTGAGAGATAAATTGCAAAACACGTACCTACTCAACTGGTGTAAAGGCATACCGTAACCACAGCGCCGCAGCGCCATCGCCACCGCGCCGCAGACGCTGATCTGCCGCATTTCTCCTTCGCACGGACTGTGCGGGCGCACATGCCTTACGTAATGGTGTCTATAGGGATTGGGTTGTTTGGTAATTTATTGCAAATTGCTCTAGTTATGTGTGGCTCTCGTTATAAAAGCGTCTCAGGTGATAAACTGAAAAAACCGGCCAAGTACGAGTTGGACGCGTACACGCATCTACATCTGCCTAGCCTTTTCCCAACTTCATTGGGATCGGAAAATACTGGTATTCAGTTGAATCCGGTTTAACTGGATTAAACCGGATTCAACTGAATACCAGTATTTTACGTGGAGCGGCTGCCTACCAGACCTCCACAACCCATTAACTGGGTAACACGGTACTTCTTGGCAAGACTAGAGTCAGATTATCTGGCTTCTGACAATCCGTAACGACTGCCAAAGATCTAATCGAACTAATCATAAAAAAACTTGATAATAACTAAGTAACTACGACTTCGAAAACAGTTATGTTGAACTGAAAAAAAAAACTGGAAATCGCTGAGATCTGACTAAAAAATAATAAATTATCTAAATACCTACCTACCTACGTGTATAATACATTTTATTTATTTTCGATTGTTCCATAAATTACTTGATGGAGCAGCTATTTAATAGTATCCTTCTTGTTCTAAGTTAAGAAACTCGGCTCGAAGGACCAGCTGCAAACTGTGCTCCAATAGAAAGTAGTCCCTTTGATAGGAAAGTGGTCCTGCACAATAGACCGGCTGATTGTGAGGAGTAATGCTAAGGTACCAATAAACTAATTTCTCCTAATGTTAGAATTATTGTTTAAGCTGGACGCAACTACAAGAACTTTTTGCAAAAGGATTAAAATAAACCGAGATTTATGTAACAATTGAAATATACAGGGTGATTTTTTAAAGTGTCCGTGGATGGCCAAATCCGTATCTATGAGGAATATCGAAAAACACTGAAAGGAGTCTCGAGCCCGATTTTGATGAAAACTAAAATGCAACATTGGAATTTTTAAAAAATCGATATTCCTAGCGAGGATTTAGAAAAAAAAATGGCTTTGTCAAAAAACCCGACGGATAAAAACGACTAAAAAATTAAGTGTTTTTTGTTATTTGCATTGCTTTGCTAGATAGCACTTCGCCCGCGACTTCGTCCGCGTGGGGATAGTAGGTACTCCACAAACTGCAACGCCCCTATACATATCCCCTTATAAAGGTTAGTTTTGGAAAATTAAGCACAACGATTCTCATTATTGGTTCAGCGCAACTGTTCACCCCGTTCAGCCCGTCAGAGGTTGATTATGCAAAAATTGTTAGGTACATGATCTGTTGCAATTATCCCACTTTTAGTTTATTCATAGAATTCCGATGTAAATTGAAGCAAGCTATAATTTCATCCCCTAAAAACTTATTCACCCCTGCTTCACCCCTTAATATGTAAGTACCAAGTTGATTTTCGAAAAATCCAAACATTTGATATTCTTATTGTTTTATCGAAAACATTTAAATGCCGTGGTGTTTCATCGTCATCGGACCAAGCATTGATACGATTCTCCCCAGTTCGCTCAAGCCGCGACATTTTTCTTTCTCCGAGCATGTTTATTACCGTCGTAACTTTTGAACGAAAGGTCCGATTTGAATGATTTAAAGTGTAATTTACACGGACATAATCAACCTTAATTATCAAACCATTTAAATGGATAAGGATTAATATCATGGTACTATAATCACCATTTTTTATTTCACCATGGGATTTGCTTGACTAATATTAACAAAAAGCGGTCATGGTGACTTATCCATAATAGTTAGACATATGGTATCACGGACTTTTTTGTAGACATTGATGACCTCTATAAAACTGTAGTACATCACTTTGCTCTATTGTCAATAGATTCCGCAGCGTACGCGATATAAGGATTTTTTCTCACACCTTGGGTCACATTATCGAAGTTTTCATACGGATTCCTAACTTTTTTGAAAATATTCTATAGCCTATGTCCATCTCTGATAATGTAGGATTCTACTGGTGAAAGAAGTTTTCAAATCGGTCCAGTAGTTTCGGAGCCTATTCATTTCAAACAAACAAACAAACAAACAAATCTTTCCTCTTTATAATATTATTATTATTATTATTATACATATCTAGCATTTTTCATGTTATTATTAAATACACAAATATAAATAATAATACAATTCGTTTTTTTATTTTTTCAAAATGAACTGGTTTGATTCCAGGCTAGGAAAATTAATTTATCAAAAATCAAATGTAGCATTTTTAGTTTTCAACAAAATTGGGCTCGAGACATATTTCAGTGATTTTCGCTAATCCTCATATATTCGGATTTGGCCATCCACGTACACTTTAAAAATTCAACCTGTATAATTAGAAATCGATAAATTCTGGCTGTGCCTGTAAGCTATATTAATTTATTACAACAACTAACTTGTAACCGCGTCTTCGCCCGCGGGAAAAGCATTTTCATAGGTTATTTTCACAGAGACCTTATCCTTTTTTCTCAAATAAAAGTAGCTTATTTTAATCCTCATAACATCAGCTAAGTATCTGCCAGTGAACGGTTCCCAGCCGTTCCTGCTGGGAACTAGGTCTAATAGAAACATTTTTTTAATTGAAATTAAGCGTCAACAAAATAAAAAGTGTTAAACTAGTAGAATATGATTTCACCATTAAACTGGGCTTTCAAACTCACTAATAGCTTTACTTAGTCGCCTGGTTATTCATAGATTTCATAGTATGCATTAATACGACAAGCTATTAATTTATTATGAGTGTTGAACCTCACTTCGATTTCACTTCATGACACGTTTGAGTTTGAGTAAACTATGTAATTGCACTCATACATAATACCTATGTATTTGCATGAGTGGTTTGATATACAAAAGGTCCTTCTGTTTTGATGTATGAAGTAAACGAGATGCACCTTTGAATCGTGAAGAAAGACAGTAAATAGTATAGCCTCTGACAGCGAACGAGTAAAATTGGAAAGTTATGAGGAATGAAACTATCTTATGACATATTACAGGACGTATATACGACCAACGGAGACCAGTTGTCGGCGCGGGACATATTATAGTGCACTGTCTTCCATCACTCTCATATTCCGATGGGACGGTGACCCGACACGACCGGAGAGAGATCTGGTGCAGGACCAACGGCTTAACGTGCGCACCGAGGCACGGGGATGTCACACCACCAACTTCCAAACTCCGGGCTGTCACAGAGAAAATCCTAATGGAAAAACCCCATAGGTAACTCCTTTTACCCGACCTGGGAATCAAACCCAGGACTTCACGCTCGGCAGTCGCGTACAGGTCGCAAAGAGCTAAGAAACAGAAGTACAGACAGAGTTACTTACTTATTATTAGTATTTATTATTTTTGGATAAAAGCCTAAAACACGATCAAAGAAATATTCCTCACATATAGCGCCGGAAGGGGGGTGCAAGGGGTGAAACATGAAGAAATAAAAAATATATATTTGACAAGCGGAATCTAGCAAAAGAAAGAAAGTGTGGCCTTGCAATCCCGTCTTTTAAAAAACTGGCCAAGTGCGAGTCGGACTCGCGCACGAAGGGTTCCGTACCATTATCTATAAAAAAAATCACGTTTGTTGTATGTGTAACAACGAAAATGTAGTTTTCCAAGGATCGCAGAGTTCAGTCGAAAGTAGCTCTGTAGCTCGGGGTAAAACCCAGCGCCATTGAAGACTTGTGTTGTCGTGCGGTGCGGCACGAACGATTTCTATCAAGAAAAGAAAATCTTTGCAGCAAGCAGAAGAATCATTTTAACCAATAACGGATGGTAAGTTATTGGTACATACGCTCGTGTTTGACCACAATCTCACCTGATGGAAATCGATAATGTGGTCGACGATGGAGTGCGGTTCCCAAGAAATAACCCATTCACTCTTGACTTAAAAACCCAGAAGTTGCTTCTATCAGGAAACACAGAGGATGCAGCAAGGATTTGAACTGCTTAGCTGTACGCACGTTCGCACAATGCAAGTTTCAATATTTCTTATAGTTTTCTATCAGAACGTTTATGAAACCTATAGAACTTAACCCGTCATTTGAATTAGTATGAACTCCAAGTTAAAAAGCATCACCAAAATGGAGAAATCCGATCAAGATCTGATCTCGCCAATCATGCAGCTTCAACAAAGTTCTATGAAAGAAATATGCAAATGTAAGCTACAACACCACCTAGTCATACTTTTATAATAGCTAGTGTCTGCTAACTTTCACTCGGCACCCCCTCCCCCCCCCCCGACCAGCTCCGCTGCAGGTCTGTCCTGGGTTACGTAAGCGCTGCATTGCACAGCTGCTGCCTATGGCCGTCGGCCGACTTTGAAACAAAAGCCTGGGCTTTTACACATTTTCATGGTAATTCTAGGTTGACTGGAAGAGTCTAGGTGGAGGTGGTAGTCGTCGTGTGCCTACATGTTATTTTGTAACCTTCATGATACCTTTCTAAAACTACACAGAAGTATTCATTCATGACAAACGTGTGCATAAAAACAACATGTCATTGTACTATTCTCAACATAAAAAGAAAATTATCTACAAATATCCTTCGTATCGTTCAACACTATAATTCCGAAGGCTCCTCGGAAAAGTGTAAGGAAGCCAAGTTTTTTCTACACCGCGGGAATCCTAGCCATCACATTAAAATCTAATCTGCATGGACTTTTCATAATCCGAACACAAAAATACTAACAATAACGCACACATGTGCAGAGTGCAGTGTCGCGTGGCTGTGTATGTGTGCGTGAGGTGCGCAAGAGCAGGCTTACATAACAGCCAGCGAGAGTGCATTCACTCTGCGCCGGGAGGGGGCGGGAGGGGGGGAGCGCGAGAGAAATGCATCGGTGCACGCCGCACGCGCAACGTGATATAATACGTGACGGATTATGTCCGAGATTTGCGAGATCTAATGATACAAGCTGATTATAATTTAGATGTTTGTTTTAACTTCGGTATGTGTTGAATTTCTTAGATTTAGCACGCGATTTTGTACTAGTTATTCTACTAGGACTGACCACCTGGTATATTTCTGCCATGTGGGTAGGCAGAAACTATATTAGGCCACTTTCTTCATACATACTCTTTTGGCTTTGCTTATGTTTAAATACCTGAGTGCCAATCTACTAATTTTTAGGCAACGTTCTAAAATGTATGAAAATTAAGGCGTTTTTGATATATTGGGACTGAGATGCGCATGCGACTTTTACTGAAAAAATATTAGAATTGGCCCCCTGGTCATACTTACACTACTTCAACTATTTTGTGAAATAGCTTTCGATCCAAATCCACCAGTTTTTATATAACATCTCCATTTACAATCTATCTCTTCAACAATCTATCTAATCAACACATGTTTAGGCAAATAAATAATTCTTATTCTTATTGTAACAGCTTTATTTTGACGTTTGTTAGGCCCGTCATTTCCGCGCCAGGATTAATGAAAAACGTGCAGTGTATCGGCCTCTTCCGGCACACTCTGTTGAGGCCTATTGACGCGAGCTCATTGCCTGGTGGAGCTTGTAAGCTTAGGCCATATGGTTGACTGAAGGGTAGCCACTCTCTTCCTGAACCAGCGATGATTTGTTACGACATGTTTCCCTTCTTTATCGGGAAATTTACAGAATTTCCCTCGGTGAAGGCAGAGAATGAAAAATTTACTCCAACTGTCTCTGTTGCTAAGTGCAAGCTTAGTAATTGGTGGCAGGGCTTACTGACCACTTGATTAATTTCAAGGTGACTAAAAATCTAATGAAAGAAAAATATCTTTAAGCTTTTGATCAAGCTTCTTGGTACGTTTCCTCCCCAATTATTTAATCAATGCTCTCGTTTGTCACTATCTCACACGATGTGGTTGACAACTTGTGACACTCTGCCTAGAAGACTTAAATATCCCTAGTTTAAAACTATCAGGAAAAACAGACTCCAGAAGGAATGCCACTATTGAGCTAGTTTCGATACTTATGAATCAACTATTTTTCCTATTAGATAGCTCTTTTCATACTTGCTCTCTGTCTCATTCACACTTTGTAAACATGTGTATTTGAAACCGTGTCGATAAAATACTGGTAATAAACCACTATTACCTAAATCACTTTCAGTCTAAACCAGTCGAGTTCTAATTAATATTAACTCAAATCGAATCTCGTTGATATCACACAAACCTGTTAAATGGTTTACTACTAGAAATTGCAGTCGTAAACATTTGTGCATATTTACTTACAGCAAATATCTCGCAGTAATGTCATAATCACGAATTGTGATGAAACCATTACACGGTAGCTTTGTATCCTCTTAAAACTTCCAAGAATCCACATCAAATACATTTACCTTATTGTTTTGTTTGGCGGATACACCAGCAAACTGAGTTAGTAAGAGTGATACGATTGTATATAAGTCAAAATGTAAGGTATTGACAACGTGACATTTTTGTAGCGCTAATAATATTTTTATAGTAAACCAAACAGTTTTTAATAAATATCGCTGATAGAATTATTTTAATTTTGTCTAGAGCCTCTGTTCTCAAAAACCAAAAATCGCACCCATTAATGGAAGACTATTGACCTAAACGCCAATTCTCGAATTAAAAAGCGTTCAAATTCAAATCCTATTGCGACTTGAATTTGAATCTTTCAGAATCACATTTTAGCGGCAATCTATGAAAAAAAATGGAGGGAAATTACACGTGTTTTGACAGATCGTGATTGCAAACGATCTTTAAAATATACCGGAAATGCTCCTCCGAAATAAACTAACCTGATAGCTACAACCTGGGAGTCTTTAAGTCAAGAGTGAATAGGTTACTTCAAGGCAAGCGTGCTCCATCTTCGACCACATCGTCGGTTACGGTGAGATAGTGGTCAAGCGCGTGCCAATCAATAGTAAAAACTACCAGTGAATACTAAACAGTATAGTAACAGTTTAAAAAAACAAGATTCGGAACTTCACAAATGGATGCTTACTTTTTTTTTATGTATGGGAAATCATCAAATGACTTATTCCGCGCTGGATAGAGCGGAAGGGTATGCCAGACTCTTACTGACTAAAACCCATCCGTGTTCCCCCTCATGCTCTTTGCGTTTCAGGACCGCGGCGACTCTTTCAAACAAATTCCGCAACAAATGGATACATAGATTTATATCCCACAGCTTCCATACTATTCACAATTATAAACCATCTCTGGTTGCATACCCTATCACAACTGATTAGAGATCAGATTCCGGTGACTAAAGAGATAGCCCTCGATCTGATAACGTGACAGGGAATCGAGACATTCGCGAGTAACTACTTTAGTTGCGACAGTGGCTCTATCTATCGACAGGTATTTTTTTACTAACTGGGCTGTTTATTCGGACTTATTGTACTTCTAAAATAACAGCCGCACGGTTCGATCTTCAAGGTTAAGCAACGCTTACCGCGGTCGGTCCGTGGATGTATGACCATCTTAAGATACCGAGATTCCTTCAAGCCTCTGTACATAAACTGTTGGTCCCGGCTATCATTTTAACATCTTTGACAGTCGTAACGGATTGTCAGAAGTCAAAAAATCTGCCAGCAGTCTTGTAAACGCACTCCTTTGCAAGACCCAGTAACTGGGTAATACTTTACCCAGTTACTGGGTTGTGTAGGTCTATTTGGCAGTCCCTCCAAGTAAAACACTGGTATACTGTTGCATCAGGTTAGACTAGAAGCTGACACCAACATGGGGGACAGGCTCGGCAGATTGATTATCCTTCTAATCGTCTTGCATCAGCCGTTATCCTCCCACTGATCAAAGATCCTGCTGCTATAATACCTAAACGGTTAAGTTTATATTATAAGCGTCTTCTGTAACGTAGCATTACTTTTGCTTTCCATCAAAGTCGATAGTTTGGCGTGAGGCTCTTATAAAGCATTTTTAATCAACTTTATCCCACTATTTCAGGTCATGTGCCCACTCGATTCATAGTTAGACATTTTTAATTAAACCCCCTGTGTTGATCACGACACAAGGTTCTTTCTCCCCCAGATCATACCTATACAAAGCATTCTAAGGTGTTCTACGGCCCCAGTAGAAAGGGGGTCGCTCTATTCTTAACCAGAAACGAAAATCTCGATCGAATCCTGAATATCTAAAACAAAAATGTGTGACACGAAAACACTCCCTAATAAATGTAGTAACCAAGTTATACCCGAGCGAACTTAACGTGAGATATTATTCAAGGATACCTATCAATTGCATCTTGCGCTCGCGCTGATCAAAATTCAGAGTAGTGTCAGCGCGCCTGAAATAACACATAATGCTGTATAAATTATGCAAATTAACGTTCACTGTAAGGAAATAACCTGAATATAGGTAGTCCTGTTCTCAAAATCATGAAGCGTAGGTAATCTAAACATGACTTGAAGAAAGACACCAAAGAGCTAAGTAAAATAAATCCAACTGTTTTTTTTGCTATTGATAGCAATGGCGAACTTTTTTTTTTACGGGGGGAAATCCTCATGAATGTTCTCCGCCCTGGGGCCGCCCTAGGGCGGGGGGGGTCTGTCAGACTTTCACTGACTAAACCCACCCCGGTGTTCCATCTGTCACTTACGCCGGAGATCGCGGGAACGTACACGACTTCCGTAAGAACCTAACCTAAGTTTTTCTAGATTTTTTTTTATTGGGACAAGCCCGCCACACCACATTCCTAAACCACTGATACTGCTGAAAGCCAGAATCAACAGAGGCGACCACCAGGAAAAAACGCCGAGTCAATGAAGCTCGACGAGTCCCGGAGAAATGATTCAACTGTCTTGGATCCCGCAACGAAATTAATCAGAAATAACAGCGGAAGAGTAGGAAAAAAAGTATAATTCCACTTCCCTCCCTATTAAGCAGGGGACAGAACAGAGCTAGGCCAAATAGGCACCAAGGGACATATACAACTAGGTTAAGCCCAGTTGCCAAGCACCACGGATTATACATTAACACTAATAATAATGAGTCCTAAATTGTGAGCTACTTTTGATTCCAGTAATAGTACTTTTGATTCCAATAATCTTTTTCTAGATATTCTTTCGATCTCGAACCAGCTCTTATGGTACGCGTCCAAATCATCTCGCCACCTCTTTTCAGGAACTCACTGCGTGGAGACTCCTCCCCAGGGGTTAGTATGCATTGACTTTACGTAAACACAAACGTGTTGACTTAGTTTACCATATTATGTTCTCTCAATGGCTACGGTAAGCCGGGATCAACATTCATCTCCTCAAATCAGAACACTAATTCCGGATCAGAATGCACTGAAACGTGCTGATTGTGTTATCCAAGGAAACTGTGTGTTCTATTCTGAAAAGGGATTGATCAAAATAAAATGCGAAAAGAGATAATTACCAAGTTTTCTTGATTTAAGAGTATATTCCACAATATCTACCATAGGTAGTAACAGTATGCAAAAATAAAATTGGAGAATTGGTTTTGTCATATTTTAAACATTTGTTGCGGTTTTTCATAGAAATAAAGGCACTAGCACTCTAGCTACTTGTAACGCATCGCGCGTCGCCGAATGAGTCAACACTCGGCAGTACAAACTGGATTATTGTGGTGCACCGTAATGCCACACGACTGCGACTTTATAATTTATATTCAAATTATACTTAGTAAATACGCTTTTAAAATATTTATAATTAGTTTGCTGTTTTCAATAAGGATACTTTGATCTTTTATCTAAACAAATACTCGTTAACTTTGTACGACCGCGGGAGTACCGGACGCTCGCTCATCCGTTTCTCATTTTGGGGATAATTGAAAATCCTTATTTCATTCAGTCTTTACTTTTCATTTCACGGACTATGAAAATACGAACATTTTTCAGGCAGACAAAAGAGTTCAGGTCGACCTAGGACTCTAAACAAAATTACATTCTATTGTGTGAGAATGATTCAATCATTAAAAAATGATCAAAAAGTCCAAAATGAACTGACAAGTGGTCAACACTAATAGTGGTCCTAACATTCAGAGGGGCGATTCCCTACCTATAATGAAACGTCTCGCATCTCATTTACAATGTGTCAAAAACACTACATTTTGACAGATTGGGAAAGCGATGCGAGCGTTGCCATTAAAAACTACGAGAATTAGCCTTCTGGGGGTCTACTCTCTTTCTCTGAAACGAAACTTCGTAAACGAACGAAATATAAACGAAGTTTCGTTTGTGACCCTACTCTGTTTTGTTTTCGGACACGCAGACGAAGTTCGGATCCATAGACTATTTTCGTGAACGAATGACATGAAAAATATTGTGTGGGTCTTTTATGATGTCATTTAAAGTAAATTCCGGTTTTTACTTCAACTTTAAATTTATAAACTATTTTGATTTATTTTGAAATTTTACATTTAAAATGTGGTTTAATAAATATTTCTTGTAATATTGATGCAGAAAGAATAATTAAATAGTTTATTTTTATATTTTTGGTGAAATTAACCGGGACACTATAAAACACCCTTTCACGGTCATTGTTAACAGACTAAATTAAAGAGTACTATTTCTTGCCACCAAATGGATTTAATATATGACAACCAAAATTGTATGTATATTCACACTCAATCTAATCACATGTCAACTTACGATTTTTTGTTTGAATTCTTTAAAAAGTTTTCAGTTTGGGTTGGGTTTAGAATCGAGTCCTCTGAATTTGAGGAATCTGCCACTGTGGGTCAAAGGGGCTTATCTCAAGCGCCCCCATGCAATTTCAGCTGCCGGAGCCGCGTCGAAATATTTTTTTAAAATATTTGAAAATCACTCTTTAGTTTTCAGTTTGTTTCTCAAGTACTTTCTCAATCGCGATAGGTACACATTCCGCCAGAAAGTTTCAAGTCGTATTGTGTCGCAGTCTGCATTTTGGGTCTCCACAAGTTTTATTTTGGATTTAAAAAATTGTAAGTAAATATCTTAAAATATACTGTCGGCGACGAGACCCCATCCACGTCCCTAGGCGCAAGTAGTGGTAGGGGCGACCATGTGAATAGGGAAATGTTGTCTTAAAGTTTGAAAGAAACTCATTAGAATTTGCTAGATTTTAAATAGCAGTTTAGGTTTAATTATTGTCTAATTAGTTTTATAAGTATTATTTGTGCATGCTAGATCCAATAAGACTCCAATATGATAGTATTTTTAGATTTTGTAAGGAAATTTTTAAGTAGAATTTTTGACGTTACGAAAAAATTACGTAAGTTGAAAATGAGGTTTTTTGTTTGTAGAGATATCGTTTTGAAATTGGTGTCAAAATAAAGGTCTCGACCCAAAACCTATTTTACAAAAAGAATTAAGTTGATAGGACTTGTAGTTTTATAGATATTAAGGAAAATGTATAGTGAAAGTTTGTTATGATGTAAATTTTGCAGTTTTTGTTCTAGAAACTTTTTATTGTGTAAAGTTAGCAATAAAATTTGTATTCTAGGTTATAGGGTAAGGTCTAACGAATCTAAATATATATATATTGAGATATATATATATATTATATATATATTAGTTGATTGTGCAGGCGACGTCGGTTCCTTCTACGCTCTAAACGTTCTTCACGTAGAGCAGCCTCGATTAAGAGCATTCTTGCAGCCATTTCAACCAAATTAATAACAAAATCCACACTAAAGAATGGCAAACGAAAACCAAAAGGTAACACTTTTGGTTTCGTCAATTTGAGGTTAATATTCCGAACAATCATCTGTCAAATTCAAATTTTCGTTCGCAACATTTATGAATTAGAATAGGTTTGGAGAACGTAAATGTCAAACAGTTTTCGTTCGAACGAAACTTCGGGAACGAAGGGAACTGTAGTAGGAAACACGCGAAGTTTCGATCGAAACTTCGTTTTTCGTTGAATAAGAGTAGACCCCCTGGACTTTTGACGTTGATACAATATCACTTTTGTAGAGTCCATTTCTGTAATTTTCTGAATCGTTTTATGAAATATTCTTTTCTTATTTTTTTTTTCACAGCTAAAAGAAAAGGCAGGTTTTCCTGCCTGTGTTCGAAGGTTGATCTCGACGCGTGTGAGGATTAGATTGAATGCAGTGGGCACTGTGGGCAGCAGCAGCCCTGCTCGCAGTTTTCCATAAGAAAGCCGCCGAGGCCGGCCACCGGCCGCGTTTGACGCTTCCGCGATATACAGGGGGATTTCGTTTTGTGCTCGTTATTTCATTTTATTTAATTTGTGGATTTATAAAGCCTTTTTTATTTTGAAATTGTGTCTACACTAATACAATCAGTTATGAGTGAGGTTTTTTTAGGATGAAAATGTAATCATTGATGAAACCCGCTACTGTATTGGGTCCTGAAAAATATTTAAAATAATATTAAAGTGAGCATGATTTGCATGTTTAAACAGGTTTCTATGAGTTTTTTTAGAAAAACAATAAATAATGTTCTTCAATCATAACATGTTTAACCTGAAAATTAAATACCTACAGCTTATCTATGAAATGGGCCTCCTGAAATCAAGAAAATATAGAAACTGATCCTTTACTACAAGAGCATTTAAAGCTTTTAAAAACTTACCATCTCCACATCAAACAGAAAACAATAGAAATCTCTTCGCAATCAGGAAAGCTTTGTAAGCTCTATACATCGCAGCACCCTGTAGGTCGGAAAGCGCAGGCGCATCGCCCGCGTGTGCGCCAGCGTCGCTGCACACTAACACACACACACACACACTCACTTTCACTTGGCGAACTATTCCTAGGGCGCGCGCACTATGCTGACATGTCTATGGTATTATGCAGTTTTTAAAAGGAAAGTGGATGGATTGTTTTATGGTTTTGGTTTAGTAATTAGCTACATAAATTCATTGAGGGAAAATGCACAGCCTTAATAAATTGCTGTTTAAGAGGTATACAATACACAAGAGATCCTTGATCTCTGGTTGCTTGTATAAAATGAAATTGAGCACTGGGGAAACATTTCTGAAAGTTCGACATCGAAAGGTAGGACATGGGTAGGACACAGGATACAAGTTGGCGTGGAAGTTCGTCTGCCTTTTTCAAGTCCTTTTTTTATCATTTTTTTTTATCAAATCCATATTCCTTTGTTGACATATCATGTTCGCAGTTTTCATCAACTTAATTAGGAACAGATACTGGTTCCTGCTGCGAGAAATAATTTTATAGTTTTTCAAATGCAATGACAAGATCATTTATATTTGTCAATCTGAAAGATCAGAAAACTCTCATAAAACTATAAGCATGCATGACTAACATGAACCATATCTATAATTAACTTACGATAAAAAGCAGTCATTAAAGTGACTTAATGACATCCTTAATAAAACGTATTTCTTTTAATTGATCACGACTTAAAGAATTTACATTAAACAGAATCCAATAACAATAAAATATGTTTCAGTGAAAACGAGAGAAAGTTACCAAATTCTCAGTTTTCTGTAGATGTTATCAAACCGTCGCGTTACTGAGAAAACGACTGAAAACTAGTTAGTAGAAGTCTAAGCAGTGGCGGCCTTAGGGGGTGGCGAGCAGGGCAACCGCCCGGGGCCTCGCTCTTGCAGGGGCTTCGCGCAACCCGAGTTCAAAAATCTTTACATTTGAAACGTTTTATATTTTTAGCAATGAAATGATGAGTATGTATCACATTCATCATCTGCCTAGCCTTTTTCCCAACTACACTGGAATCGGCTCCCAGTCAAAACGGATTCAGCTGAATATCAGTATTTTACGTGGAGCGGCTGCCTACCAGACCTCCACAACCCAGTAACTAATGAGTTATTTCATATTAAATGATTCATTTCAGCTCGCAAGTTTTAATTAAAATTTCTTAGCTCTGTGTGATTTTACTTAATTAGGAAAAGCTACAATTATAATCTGAAATACCTACTTTCGATTCATATACCTAAATTCAAAAGGGCCTCGCAAAAGTCTTCTGCCTGGGGCCCCGCAACGGTAAAGGCCGCCGCTGAGTCTAAGTAAAGCGATTTTATCTTTGTGATTAATGTAAGTTTGTAAAATACATCCTGAAAGTTACAAGCCGTGTTTATTTCTAGGAATTAGATATTTAATAAGTAAGTAACTCTGTTACTGGTTTTTAGGCCAAATGGTTCAGGAGTGGCAACTGCTTATTGAAAGACGTTGTGTTGTAAGGAAACTACAAGGTGTGCGATTACCTGAGTGCCAATTCTTCTCATTTTTAAACAACGCTTTCGTTTGTCACTCGCAATCTGTCAAAAACGCCTTAATTTCTGTAAATTTTTAACAGATTGCAACTCACATACGAATGTGAACGTTGCAATTGGCCCTCTGATGTGGGCCCCGGTACCCAGTAGATTACAGTGGCGTACGAGTAGCACAGGACCGGTTGGTGTGGTGACGCTTGGGAGAGGCCTATGGGCTATCTCCAGAAGTGGAAGTTTTTCGGCTGAAGAAGAAAAAATTGAGACTTATCAGATTGTCTATAAGTCAGCTCAACGCATGACCTTTTTTGTTCAAGAGTGATGTTACTTCGTTTTTGTCCTTTTCATGATCAAAGGAGAAAATCAGGAGTTTATTGGAAATCGTCAAAAGACTCGCTACTTAGCGACCAACGTTTTAACCAACAACCAACCAGAAAAGAAAAGGCCTCTGCTTTATATTTTTAAATATAACAAGCTGATTTTATAAATCAGCCTATCATCATCCATGGTACTGCTTTGCATGTATCACCCTATGAAAGCGTGACGATCTTCGTCCTTGTGCCACTTACGCCCCATTGTCTGGGACAACAAAAGGTACCCAGGTCGTAGACAACTTGGTCTAAAAATTCGCACTTGGGTGCACTACATTTTTTACTATAAACATTGCAGTATTTGCACATATGGTTTAGTTGTAGGAAATTAGAACGAACTTCTTTTAACAAAGTAAAACGTAGAAGATAATGCTACGGTTGAAATGCGTAATATTAAAAAAATATGGAAGCCTTTAAAATTGAAACCTTAGATAATTCAGCATTGATTGAACGAAAAGGATAGTTAGTAAAACATTCCTATACGTTTCGTTGCGATTGTGAAACAAAGTTTAATTTTCTCTCTCCCTGGTTTCGGGACGCCCGCACCCTTATATGCTGTCAAATCCCTTAATCACTGTGACATAGATTTAATTGAACAGAAACTCTAACTGATGTCCCGAACAGGCTGGCTCTAAAAACCCTCTACACCACGTGGTCTGTAGGGTAACCTAGGCTGTTAACCTCCAACGCTCCCGTGACGTCATTTCTTACGACTTAAGCTATTAAAACAAAAAAAAAAAAAAATATAAAAATCCTAGATAAGTCACCAATGTGCACTCGTCCTGCTACACTATTAGAAACGTCGGCTGGTGTGCGTGCGCAAGATTGCACCGGCCGCCTGTGTGCGTCTAATGCATCGCTTAGATTATATCATATAGAGTGGTTTATCTCCGTTGCTATAATATTATACACTCGGCTTTTATGTATACTACTTATAGACTTATAGTGCCTGTACAAGCGTCTGAAGTGTTTGGAGTAGTTACAAATCCACTTTCGATGTTTGGTGTTATTTTCGTAATTTGTTTTCATTAAAGGGTTGATTTTGGTTTAGTTTTGTTGCCAATTATCGCATCATTCTTATTTGAGTCATCGTTGTTAAGTTAACAAGTCAAATGCGGGCTCTACCTACTTACATGAACATTTTAACAGCCATAAATATTTTCAGGAATTAGAATCTTTTCAATTGGCCGTTCACCTAGGTCCTGCACTGTCGTCTTAGAAAGTGTGATAACATCTTCCACATTGTAAACCCCTGATACTTAGGAACTGGAACTAAACATTTATTTCCGAACAATGTGACTATGGTTCGATAAATCAAAGTAGCGCCGGGGGGGTGTGCGCGCTCCATATGTTGCGTGCGTGCGCGCGGACCGGAGGGGGGAGAGGGGGTTGCGTTCAGCACAATGCGCCGCCGCAAAGACGTTCGTTGCTCCCGCGCAGGTCATCGACTCTTTCACCGGCGCTCGCGCACGCGACCCGCCACTTTCGCGTCGCGATAACATTGCTAGACGGACTTTGTCGATTTGGAACGAGACGGCGATATGCAACTCCTTGGCATTAGACGGAGATGGCAACATCGCTAAATGACCGTAGTCCAGCAGAAAAATGTGTTTAATTAACGAAAGCATTGCGTGCGACCGACGGCAATAGTAACAGCTTTTTATCATAGTCTGGATTAGATAATCACATATCATATTAATTATAAGGGCAAAAAATATAAGCATGTAAGGTAGAAGTGTCAGTTGCAGAAGACTTATTTTTTGGGCTCTTAACACGAGTGCTTAGAATGTAATAAAATTCTCGCAATAATAGTAAAATAGGTGAAATTAAATTTAAAAATATACTTCTTGCATTTATTTATACGCAATGTGCATCCTTAAAATAACTCAGTTGGTTTATTTATATTCTGCCTTGTCAGGAAAATTCCGAAAAAGGAACATTCACGTTCCTGATTCACAAAACCGTCCACATACATAAACATACATAGCATATGTGTTAAGTCACGAAACTCTTTGTTTAAAAATAAAAAGTCAAAAACTTTGCTCGGACAGTAATTGTGTCTTTCACCCTAAACTTTCTTGGAGTTATTAAACCGTGGTTCAGAGAGCAAGAGTCGCATTAATCTCTTCGCATTCATTCTCAAATAATTAATTGTTGTTGCATTTTTTAAACTTCATGTATTTTTCCTAGATTTTAATTAATACGTTGCCTTCTAGACATTTACCAATCAAACCTGTAGGTCATCTAATCTTGCTCTATTACTTACCCTAAGAAAGAAAATGATTGTTTTTGAAAACGCAAAGTTAAACGAGGTAATTGTTTTTTGTTAGATCCTGTCTTTAACTCTTTTGTTTTTATTGATTGATTGCCCTGAGGCCAATAGCTTATGAAAATTTTACTTATTATAGTTATTGGATTCGTTCATAACTTCAGAAGTTCTGATGCGTCAAATTCCTTAGAAAAATAATAAATAACTAATATGGAAAACCCGGTCGATGTCGGTACAGTGATGCTTGGGGAAAGACACCTCCAATAGACGACTTTATGCTGAAATGTTGAGCATCGTAGTCCTGATCACAGAAGTCTAAAGAATTTATCAATATCGACCTACAATAAGATGTATTTCAGTCTTCGTGTGTTCAGGTGGACACTCAATATTGTATAACACTTGTACAAAATCCAGCCACGATGCAATCCGCGTTCAATCCAAAGGTTTTCCACCTCACCCGCTAGAAGCCACGTACCCATCACCTTTCATGAATTATTCGAAATACTCGTAAGTGACATAAACTGACAATCTTCTTGTGTTTATTTTAAATCTGTGCCTGTTATTTTTGAACATCAAAATAGGTTGACGTTGGGTTAGGAGAGTCAGAATCTTCTGCCGGATCCACCTATCTCAATCGGCACCATCGCTGCTACTTACTGAGCTGATTGTTCCTCAAAGATCATTCATTTGTAGCCTTTCCTGTAAAGACAAGATACTGAAAGTACGCTACCAGGCATCGGCTTTCTCTAAGATGCTCAGATGACTGGATCTTATTGTATTATCAGCGATTTACATAATTATGTTCTTGATACTCGTAAATGCCATATGATAACTTCTTCTCCTTTGTTAATCCATATTGACCCTGATCAGTTTGTGCCTAATAAGTGGCCACGTTTAGAGCGGCATCAGTCATGAGGTCCCCAATGGTGCAGATGTATGGGCACTTGGTACACTCCAACAAGTGGGCCATATTTTGGATCGGAACACTGCACTGCATCGATGATGATTTCAGTAAAAAACCATGGAGACGACCCTGAAATAAAAAATTCTAATTTAATTGAAATGGGGTAAATTTTGTTTTCAGTTGCAGGAAAGTTTTAAATCTCAAGCAAATATGATAGGCACTTTTTATGTAAATATGTGATGGAGAGTTCTAGTCCCTAGTTGGGTTTCATTGTAAAAATTATTAACCAAGATCATGTTCTCTCTTGTACCTACGGAACTTGGCAAAGCTATCCTTAATATGAATCATTCCTGATCGTGAAACACATACTTAGCGCGCTGTTTTAGATTTAGCAAAGGTGGGTTTTGCTGTTACGTCTGCAATTTCACATATTTTCACAAACATCATCGCATTTCCCTATTCATATAGACAAAGCACCATTTCCACGACCACAGCACAAG
Organism: Melanchra persicariae; assembly: GCA_947386135.1. NCBI lineage: Eukaryota > Metazoa > Arthropoda > Insecta > Lepidoptera > Noctuidae > Melanchra > Melanchra persicariae. The sequence continues at coordinate 1,140,044 of OX376646.1, forward strand.
CCCTGCTAACCCTGCGAGCACAATACGTGCGCTCATAGTAAAAATGCGCAGAATTCGAGCGGCGATACCTTTCACCGGCGGCCATCGCGGAAAGCGACAGTGAGCGGCGCCGGCGACGCTGACGACACGATACAACCAAGCGGCACGCTCGCTAACGCGTCAGGTAACTCAGGTGTAAATGTGGTCGAAGCCATCTGATTGGAGGCTTCATCTCATTTAAGCTAGCTGCCTCATGAGTTGAAGCCAAAGATCTGCCAAGCCAAAGATCTGCTAAGCCAAAGATCTGCCGGATAAAGAACTGCCGACCACGTTTAGTTAGACGAAATAACACGCAAATGGTTGAATCGAGTCCGGACCAGAAAATATAGAATCTTTGGATTCTTCGGAAAAGTGGCAATTACATAACTGAGAAGGTCTGCCCGCTACCAGTGCCATCAAAATTTCAGGGTGAAAAAGGGATAGCGCTATTCGTCTGTCTTGCTCTCGTAACGGAGTCTCTCATTGGCCCGTCATAATAGGTTGAAGCCTCGAATGTCACACGCAACGTTAAACTCTGGAAAACTAAAAAGCTCGTTTTCAAGACCTTTACAGATTCGCATAAATCCTAAACTGTGCGGTCTGTTTGATTCACAAAGCTTATTTACATAATCTAATGAGAACTAGGCAGAACATACCTACGTTTAAAGTTTTCAAACTCAAATAAAGTCATCACGTATATGTATTTACGCTAGGATAATATTACTGAGTTTAACAGCAAAGTTTTAATGCAAAGGAAGTCCTCTGTAAAAGTTTGAGAAGTTTTTAAAACAGAAATGAGCACATCGAACAGTTTTATAAGAAATTGCAAAGAAGTCATGCCATTCAATCACTTTTTATCTTCCATGTTTCCTTGAGACCCCAAAAACTTCAACAAAAGACTCTTTGTGACAAAAAGTAAATCTTGAAAAAAGTTCTCATAATACAGATTTAAGTTTTTTGACTGCACGATTCAGGTCATACTAGGTACTTAGGTTTAAAATCTGCGATGTCAACAAGGTGAAAATTTCACTCGTAAAGAACCTAATTCATTTTTGTTTCCCTCAATGCCGTATGTCTACTAAAATGTAAGACAATGGCAACACTGTGTCTATGTTAATTACTGCAGGTAGGTATTAGTTTGAACAATTGCATTGAAATGAGTATAAGTTATCCTAGCATAACCTTCTGAGTTTCATAAACAATTGTTTTTATCTAACCATCGAGGTCTGACTGAATCGTTCTGACCATAGACGAAGCGTGAAAAGAAGGACCACACTGGAACTGAAAGATCTAAGTGTGAGTATATGGTGAGTATGAGTAGCAAAGAGCTGTAGATTAAATATGAACTTTCTATTATAACTAGTGAAAGAATTATAGCTCTTTTCTATATTCATTTGTATCTGCAAAATTAATTTGCATTAAATTATCGAACACTCATAAGCTAAGTTATTAACACTTACTTAATTACAAAATACATTCTGATAATATCTTAGGTACGGATTGTGACCATCAAATTATTATTTAAATAAAATAATGATTTCAGAGCAAATCTTTGTTTTGTTTTATTTAATCGTGTTTTACCTACTGTGTGTCTATCTATTAATACAAATGACGCAATTTGTTTCTTTATAAAGTTGATTGTTATGTCTCGGTGGGCACTATATTCAATGAATCGCCCGAATTTTATAAATAGTGTGCGTTCCGTTCCGCCGAAGGCATAAGGCAAAGGTTCGTTTGGTTCTGTGCGGCGCGCTCTACGTGTCGACCTCCCTTGGCGGCCATATCGTAATGCTTTTATGTATGTATTTATTTAATTTATTCTCCAGCGTGTGTGTGCGTATGTACTCACATAAACATTTTAATGTATGACCGTTTTAATAAATAAACTTATAACTGGAGAGTTATTTTTTGTTATTTTAATGCGCATGACCAAGCTTGAGCACACACTTTTAATTATACCATCGATTGCCCATAGACAAATAGACGTAAAACAAAAAAAAACACGAAACTACGACCACTGAGTGCGTTGTAATTGTTTACGTTAAAATACCTAATTATAGAGGTACAATAAGAAGGTCACGATTTGTTTCATTGTTTTATACAACCTATACATAGATAAATACCAAATAGATAACGAATAGCATTGGTTTGTTCTGTGTGAAAAAGAGCCTCTACAAGGTCGACGCTCGGATGCACTATGATAGCTGGTACCTAATCACCACTAATTCCTTATATTTTTTGTGTAAGTATTTCATAATATTTTATTATCTTTAGAAGTAAGTATTACATACGAAAAGTGCAAAAAACAATCGTAGTTTGAAGGCCACACGTCCACACAGCATAATAATATTTCAAGTGCATTAAGCATTAGGTAGTCTATAATTTGCCTGGCCGCAAATAATTTGCACGTTTTGTTACACTGAATTACAAAAAATACAATTATCGGTATTATACTGCTACCTACTTTGTAAGTCTTTGCCATTAACTAACACGAATGATAAAAGCTCTGTCTAATTTAGCATTTTAAGAAACGAAGGCCGTCACACATCAATATTTATTTATTAGGTAACTAGGTACGTGGGCCGCAGGTAATACGCCCATCGCGCATTTTCGCGACCCAAATAAAGTTGCAATCTTCAAATTTGACAACGCGCGAAAATGCAAACTAACGCACAATATGGCGACGATGAGCAGACGCGGTTGCGCAAATGTAAAGAGTTTTGCTCGGTGTATTATTTATTGATTGTTGAAAAACAATGGCGGGCGCTTGCTGGCAGTGAGTCAGTAGGTCAAGGGTGCGCTGGCCTAGTTACGCAGTGCCGTGCGCCGAAATTCGCGGGCTTACCAGTTGCTAACCTCACTCGGTAGGGAGGGGCTAGATGCCTAACGCGCTTACGATTCGCTTACTTTTTTTGTGTATTTCATAATCAGACTGATGATATTACTGAATTTTATTTGAATGAGAATAAAGTTACGATTGATTGCGTTCTTTTGATTTATCATTTTATTTCATAAGCGTTCGAAGTAAGAATTTTTAAATGTTTAAAAAATGACCAAAGTAGAACTAACAAATAAATGCCGCCCTTTTTAATCTAAAGGTGACGTAACTATAGTAAACTATTAGTACAACGATTTTATGAAATTTCAAGTGGAAGTGTCCTACGAAATAATTATGTCTGCCGATATCTACAATAATAGGTGTACATGTCTATCAGATTACTTCCTATAACAAACTTTATCAATAACAGTCTAGTGCTATCTAGTCAAGAGTCAAGACAGATTTAATGACTATCTTCATTACTGACGACTCTTTCGACCTTCATACAAGTTGACTGTAAATAAGTATGTGCAGAGAACAGTACACATTTTATGTATTCGGACTGGGTCACATCCCAAGCAGGCCGGAGCTTGTGCGTCTCCTTACGTAAACCCAAGTTTAAGGTCGCCTGGTGTAGCCTCTTGTCTCTTGGGCTAGTCTCGTGCCCTGAATGCCAGTCTCCCACATCTCTACTAGCTGTGACAACACATCACCCGCGGCTATGCCACTGTTTCGAACCTGCCCATGTCCAAATCAGTATGATTACCACTTGTGGTTTATTGATAATTTAATTTTACGATATACATCCTTGGCAGCTGAGGTCGTGAAAGTAACGTTTTGAATGAAGTACCAAACGAGTTCTGATGATGACTCAAATAAATATTATTGAGCTCAAAAATAATTTCGGCAAATCTTCATATTGCTTTCAGCGCCATCTAACGGCGAGTAGAATCACTAACGTTTCCCTAACTACAAAACATTGACTAAACAATTTTCATAGTCTTGTTGTAGTAACGCCTTCACACAATATCAAGAAAACTGCCATGATATTTAGCTTATTTTGTTAAAAATTTATAGACATGGATGATCCAGAGAAAAAAATCCCAGTGTTGTGTCTAGGTCCAAAAGGATCCGGAAAAACTACGTTGTTGAAGAAACTGCAAAATGCTGAAGGTATAGACAATACATACAGCCCCGTACCAACGATAGGAACTAATATTTACGACATTTATTACTTGAATAAGCACGGGAAGAAACAAATGATGTCAATCAGAGAAGTGGGAGGAGAGATGGCGCCACTGTGGCACAATTACCTGGATGGTGTTGAAAAAGTAAGTTGTTAAGAAATTGTTTGAAATAAGTCTTTGTTTAAGCCACCCTTAACATTTAAAGTTACATAACTTGAATTTGTATAGGAGAAGGTACCTACAAGATCCAAGCTTTCTATACAATTTTTTTTGTTTAAATTTCAGGTTATTTACGTTGTGGACACTTCGAATTTGTGTCAGATTTCGGCAGCTGCTGTATTACTCTACACGTTACTGGCTGAGCCAAGACTCAAAAATGCAAAGGTACACGTCACCCTAATCCCATGCAGCCTATAAACTCAACTCGGGTCGGAACCTCAAGCATGACGGACATGAAAAAAGTGCCTAGAAAATTTTTACGCCATGTGCGAGTTTTTGTAACTAAACAAGTACCTATTTAGATTAGTAAGACCAGACGAATCTAGTCAAAGTACAAACCGAGATCTTACGGTAAGGTTCCCGGTACGTTGATCCAGACATTTTTTTCTCATGTTTGGCCACTGTGTCGTCTTATGCCAGCAATAGGTAACACTTCTTTATTTAAGTACTATCTCGATTATTATACGAATACGTCTGGAGGTGGCTACTTTTAACGAAAAAAACACTGTTAGGTTTTTACAGCATTGAACTTGACCAGCAAAACCCCATGCGGAGACAGCCTCAACGACAAATGACGCTTGGATAAGCAACCGATTCTTTCGTGACTTAAAGACCACATTCTGCTTCCCCAGTTCATCCTTGTTCTAAGCAAGATGGACGCGGCGTACAGACAGATGCGCAACGAGGCGCTGCTGATGCTGCAGCACACGCGACTCAGCACGGAGCTGTCCAACGCGCCCACCCTGCTGGAAGCTTCGCCCCTTTCCGGGGAGGGCATGGACAAGCTGAAGGCGGCCTTGTGTGATACCAAGATAGCTAGCACTTTTTAATGGATCTGACAATACTGGAATGGGTGATAAATGTGTATTTGTGTATCTTTGTGAGAAAAACAGACAAACCTGCATAGCTTTCACAACGTTTCGATCCCGAAAAGAATGATTTTTTAATTAATTTGGTACGATATTGCAGTATTCTCCCTAAAAAATTTGAAATCAGTCTTGCCAAGAAGTACCGTGCTACCCAGTAAATGGGTTGTGTGGAGGTCTGGTAGGTAGCCGCTCCACGTAAAATACTGGTATTCAGCTGAATCCGGTTTGACTGGGAGAGTGGGAGCGGACCCCAATATAAGTAGTTGGGAAAAAGGCTAGACTGATGATGATTGCAGCATTCTTCGTACAAAAACCGTGCAGAACCAGAACTATTCGTTTTGTGATGGAATGGAATGGTTATGAAAAAAAGCTACTAAGATCTATGAAACTATGTAGAGTGGACGAATGTAAGTAGGTATCAAATTTATTTTGATGATAGTGAAGTGAGTTGGTTGACTTCTCAATAGTTCATTAAATTGTACAAGCAATCAAAGGGTTTTATTTTAATTTCTCACAGATCTTCGTTCGTGATTTTTATAATATAAAAGGGTAAGTAAATCAGAATGGTGGGGCGGAAGAATGAGTAAATCAATGACTTCGGTGTCGCATAAAACTTGCAGAGAAGTAGCCGTGTATCTCTAGACTCGTCTGCCTATAGCCTGTGTGTTTGCCTTTTGGCGCAATGATTTTGCTCTGAACTATTTGCATTCATAGCTATTTGTTACATTAGCAACGTTAAAACTGCGTCCTTGTTTCTTGTTCTACATTGTATCGTGCTACCTCTTTCTAAAGTTCGATTGAAATGTCACAGAGTAATAATGTGCTGGTAATCGGAACGCACGTTTTGACATTTATTTATTTACCAGTGTCGTCTGCGGCAAGTGTTGATTTTAGCATTATTTATTTTAATTCTAAATGAAAATCAATAAAAATGGATACGTCTAATTTGTGCAGAAGTTGTATGAAAGAGGTGGCGTCGTGGGAAAAGGAAAATTTTGATCCTAGAGCCGTGGAAATGTTCTGTTTTTGCACAAATATCACTGTAAGTGGCTGTCAGTTTTTGCGACTTTTCATTTTATTAAATTTTCTACTAATATTCTTCTATAATGAGTATCGATGAATAGATCCAACCCTCAAGTCCTTCTTTACATACCTCTTGTAGTACCTACTACATAAAACACTAATAAGCAACTTTTAGTTTCAACAATTTAGGTATTGTGAATTGAATATTTTTTGCGAGTCTGAAGTGCCAATTATTAACTATACCTGTAATGAAAAAAAAGGTTTAAGTATTATCAGTTGAAGAACAGCCTATTTTAACAGATTTTCCTATTAAAAAAATGAGATTGGATTGGCAAATATCTACTACTTAGGCACATAGGTATTTGCTACATCCAAATAGAGCATATTGACTGTTGTTTTTTTGAAAAATTTAATTGAATGTCTTCCAGATCTCAGAAGACGATAAACTACCAAAACAATTCTGTTATGACTGCATCATCAAGATAGAATCAGTGTTCACCTACATCACCGAGGCTCACAAAGTCGATGCCACACTAAAGAACATCATCTCAAGAACTAATACCAGCATCATTGTGGAACCAGAGACACATTCCAGACCTATAGACAACCTCAGACTTACTTTACCTGACTACAAAATTAGTGTGACCGTAGACAACTATGATGAACACATCCTCTTTGACAATATAGACCTACCGGCCAATGATACAAGCCATATAATCCCTGAAAAACCTTTTGAAGAAATTGAACCTGTTCAAAATATTGCTGAAGAGGAAAAGAGAGAGGATATCAATCAAGAAAGTGTGAAAGAGACGGTGAATGCAGAAGATTCAAAGAAGAATGTTTGTCCTGTTTGTAGAAAGGCTTTCACATCCAAGACTTGGTTTAATAAACACATGAAGAAGGAGCATACAGATCATAAATTTGCTTGTGCACATTGCCCAAAAAGTAAGTTTGTCTATGACACTGAGTTCTACCAACATTAACAGTCCCAGCTGCTTTAGGAAATGAGGCTCACACCACTTCTGTATTCAACAAAGTAATCAAATACGGGGGCCTTACTCCGAGCAATATGTAGCCCACATGCACCTGCCAGAGTTGCAGATTTTGTTCGAAAGAGTCACCGCGGCCCTGGAACGCAAAGGTCACTAGGAGGAGCACGGATGGGTATTAGTCAGTAAGAGTCTGACACTCGCTCCTGCTCCACCCAGAGCGGAAGGAGTAATTTATGATTTCCCATACATAAAAAAAAAGAAAAAAACCCCTCATGCAACTATTTTATTGCTGTTTTAAATCAGATATGTATCTATCCATAGGCAGCAAGTTCTATGGGTCACCAGCAAAAACCCAGTTTTCTTTAAAAACAAATATCGGACTATACAAAAATTCTATACATATCTTTTATTTTATTTTTTTGGACACTTTTAATTGAAATTCATGTATACTTACTTGTACCTTTTTATTTGATCTGGATATATGTAAGTATATTTATTTATGAAAACTTTATACATTTATGTTGCCTACTAGCTGAATCAGCTGTTTCATTAAAAGCCTAGCCTTTTCATTTAACTGCGCCGTTTCGCGACATAAGTGACATGGGCAAGTCATTAAACGATATTGAAACAAAGATGTCACTTAAGTCGCTCAAAAATCGTCGCAGTTATATGAAAAGGCTAGGCCACCCATTAAACGGCTGATTAAGCTAATTGGCTGCGACATGTTCACTGTACAAAGGCAGACTTTATGCCTAAGACATTTTTATCATTAAAGCAGGTGCAACTGAATAGATAAACAAACAGCAAATACTTACACAAACAGACAAGTACATACAAATAAGCAATGTGACTGTGATGTGTGTGTAGGTATAGTGTATATTTGGGACACAATGTCTTTCCAGCATTCTCCAAAGCCTCCCTGCTGTCCTCGCACGCGGCCTCGCACTCGGTCGAGCGCAAGTACGCATGCGCAGCGTGCGGCAAGCGCTACAAGCGTCGCAAGCAGCTCGCGTGCCACGCGCGCGCGCACGCCGACGCGAGGCCGTACGCCTGCGATAAGTGTACTATGAGGTGCGAATGGTTGTTGTAATTTCCACCACATTTGAGCTACAATGACGTGGGCTTATGTATTGTTACGCGATGATGTGTTTATTTTGAGAAATGGGGATTTTTCTAACTAACATTCTAATTACTTTGAAAATGGATCTCAGAGAAAAGGTACTGGCAACCAATTAATGCTAGGTAATTATTTTAATTTTAAGTATTTGCTATAAAAGACAAATACAAAGAAGGATTTTAAACAGTAGGTACCTAAGCAGAGTCACGATTTCAGCGAACATTGACGACGATCGGCGACGCCAGTAAATGCCCAATTGATACAAATGACCTTACTCTTGAGCCCACTTCAGAGACGCTAGCATTAACTAGCTCTTATCTCCAATATACGCCTTACAGCAATTGGGCAATAAAGGTCGCAACCTTGAACTCAAGGTACTAAAAACCTGTAAAATGACCTTGGACAAGACATTCCTAAATCGAATCTATATTGGTCTAAAAAACGAATATCGCCTTATCAAGTTTTCCAAAATAGATTGTCTAGATCTAGTATCTTTAATAACCAAAACGTTTGGTTATTCGACATATCAGCCGAGCGGTCGTAAACTTTTATTTTTACGATAAAAATGACCTTGAAACATCCGAGCTAGAAAGAACCTTGGCCTCGAAATAACTAGTTTAGGTGACCTTGACTCCGTTACCCACTTTTTGGGGCAACCTTGACCCACATGACATAACGAGGCCGTCGTTATATCACAGAATCATGGCCGACCTACGTTTAGGAAAGATTATTTTGTGTTATCGAGTTTTGAAGCAGACAGGATAGGTAGACATTGGATGTTGTAGTGTTTCGCTAACATAATAATAGATAAACTCAAACCTGAACGTTCGCGAGTACCTAAATAAATATAACTAAATTACAAATGAAGTTCGAGCATATAACTTTCCTATCTATTGTTGAATAATCGCTAGGAATATCCAAAGGTACTAATATTAATAATGCGAAAGCAACTCTATCTGTATGTGCGGAGGGCTTAGTGTGAGTTTTTTAACTTACTCGTCAAATTGTATAGAAAAAAACAGGTTATCCGTGAGTGTCACCAGACGGCACTTATTCAGTTTCGATCGAGAACGTTAAAAAACTCACACTAGGCCACTGATTCGGATGAACTTAGCACACGAGTACCTACCTACCTAGACCATGTTCACTGGTACACGGTGGACATCCCACCCACACGCACAAAGCGTTTTGGGAATACATTCATTGTGCGTACCGCTAAGGAGTGGAATTCCCTGCCGGAGTCTGTGTTTCCTGATAGCTACAACCTGGGAGTCTAAGTCAAGAGTGAATAGGTTACTTCTAGGCAAGCGTGCTCCATCTTCGACCACATCGTCGCTTACCATCAATCAGGTGAGATAGTGGTCAAGCGCGTGCCTATCAATAATAATAAAAAAAAGAATGTTCTGAAATAGAACATAGGTACTATGTCGTAGCAATCCCGGAATGAGAAGTAACCTATTAAGTTACTTCTCATTCCGGGATTATGATCACTAAGGAGATACTTCTCGATATTCATGTTGGTGGAGCCGCTGACAGGAGCTAGTCAGATTATAAATATTTATACTAGCTTTTTATCGTTTTACAGGTTCAAAATAAAAAGTATCCTGAAGTCACACATGAAGGTGCACGACGGTGATAAGCAGTACTTGTGCTACTTCTGTGGCTGGAGCTTCGCACAAGGTGAGCTCATTCACTTTTTTTGTTTCAGTAACTTAGGGAAAACCTTATAATTAACGACTTAAAACTATTTATAGAAAGATAAAAAGTACAGGGCCACTACTATTGGCTAGCAGGCATAACAGAAATCTTGAGGGTTTTTTGGCGACTACTTATATCCACCCATATTTGGTCTCTCTGTTGTCCGGTACCCATACTATAAGTTTTATCTTAGCTTGCGCCAGAGGTGGATAATTTATTACCATCGCCAGTCCAGCGCTAATTTGAGGTCTGCTAGAACAAAATGAGCCGGATTTTACTGAATTGGCACTGTGTGTCGTTCTGGGATACCAGAGAGCCAATCCAGTAAAACATAATAAAAAAACACAATAAACAAAAAAACAACAACAAATAATGTAATAAAAAAAATAAAATGATATGAAAAAAAAAAAAAAAAGTCAAGAGTGAATAGGTTACTTCAAGGGAAGCGTGCGCCATCTTCGACCACATCATCTCTTACCATCAGGTGAGATAGTGGTCAAGCGCGTATTTTATAAAAAAAAAAGAAATTTGAAGAAGTTTGACTGGAAGCCGACCCCAATAAAGTTGGGAAAAAGGCTTGGCAGATGATGAATAAAAAAAAAGAAAGCAGGTCTACCTCTGCCAATACTACACATCTCCATCTCGGTAAAAACGTATGGCAGTGAGTAGGAACAACTACGTGTTTTAGGTAGGTACTGATAAATCTAATACAGTACCTAAAAGCTAATATTTCATAAGTCGCTCAACGCAATCTTACCCTAAGAATTTGGACTCTCAAGGTGTTATCCAGGCCGAAACTATGAGGGTTCGAAAAAAACGCTTCGAGAAAGGGTAAGTAAAAAAATATAGTGCCCAGCTTCCTTAGGCTCATCTCGGCGGATCTATTAACACCGTAACTTTTATGTCACAACGTCTGTATGCTAAGGCTGGTGTCACCGTCAGAAACAAAGTAATGACGTGGCCGAACACACACGTCAACCACTTATTTAATAAAATGTAACTACTACTACTCATACCGGTTCAGTTAGTAGCGCACACTCTAACACCAATTAGTTCGGTTGATACAAGAAGGTCGCGCTACGCTAATGAGACCTACCTCACTTTAACACATCAAAATATCACATCGCTAGATTTCATAATGTTACACGTCAGAAAGACGGTTGACCTTACCGTAAGGAAAGTATTTCAAGAGTTTAAGAGCAGGGTGTCAGTGTCTGTCGGAATAGACTTCAAGCGACACTAAACGGAAGGAATGTAGTTGTCATCTGCCTAGCCTCTTTTGGCAACTTTATTGAGGTCGGCTCCCAGTCAAACCGGTTTCAGCTGAATACCAGTATTTTACGTGGAGCGGCTGCCTACCAGACCTCCACAACCCATTAAATGGGTAACACGGTACAGTTCTCGTCAAATAACTTTGCCCCTCTGAAGTTGGCTACGAGTGGCTGCGTAGTAGTCCAAATTACTACAAACTGCAACTGGCGCATGCGCAAGAAACGTGGGGGCGGGGCGCGATTTTATGTCTCAGTCTTACGTTTACGTTCGACGGTTCGATGCATGCTTGCGTCCCGCTTGCTCCCGTCTTCGTGACTGCACCTGCACGATCTTTGCAAATGGCTAACTTCAGAGGGGCAAAGTTATTTGACGAGAACTGTACTTCTTGGCAAAACTGGTGTCAGATTTTCTGGCTTCTGACAATCCGTAACGACTGCCAAAGATCTCCAAATGACAGCTGGGAGCAACGGCTTAACGTGCTTTCCGAGGCACGGAGGAGTCTCGATATGTTAAAATGGTCACCCATCCACAGACAAAACTAGGTAAGCGCTGCTTAACCCTGAAGCGGCCTCTGCGGCTGTTATAATTTAGCCACGAGCTCCTCAGATATGAAGAATAGTAATGTAGTAGTAAAAAGTAGTAAAAAAAAGTAATCCGTAAAAACTTCCATTTGGTTTTACTAATTTAACTTTAAACACTTAAAATAAAATAAAAAATGAAAACTCCTAACTAAAATATGGCGTCAAAAATTTCAGAAATAAAGCCATTTGGTTTTCATCAACAGTATAATAACAATAGCTAAAAATTGTCCAACACAAGTCAAATTCTGTGATTCGTTAACAGTTAACTAAAATGTAAACTGATAATTACTTCAATTTAGAAAAGTTGATTCCTGACACGTCGTTGATTTTTGTTCATAGAGATGCCGCTTACACACCCGGTTTCTGGGTGTGTAAGCGGTATCTCTACCGCCGCGAACGAACTACAAAAAAAAAACCCGACGTTAATCAAATCTTAAATCGCGCTATAAAAGTTCTCCGGGCAGTTGCCCACCAGATGTGACACCTCTGTCTGCTCAGAGGATCCCCTCTCTGAGCAGACAGGTGTCGAGTTTTCCATGGAGGTTTGCGGGACCTTATACCCAGTTCAGCATAGAAAGATAAACTGGGGGCATATATAGAGCTACTAAATACAAAAGGTCATAATTCATCATCATTATTCCCTTGGCCCTTCTACCAATCTATTTGGAGTTGGTGGGGTACATATCTTCCAACAATATTTATTAGATACATCTTCAATTGTAATTTTTTCCACAGCCGGCAACCTAGAGGTCCACATGCGTAAACACACAGGCGAAAAGCCGTTCTGCTGCAACGAGTGTGGGTTCCGTGCAGCCGTGTCCTCAAACCTGCGCCGTCACCAGCGACAGCACCAGGCTAACAGGACACACGTCTGCAAACACTGCAACAAGGGGTTCTACGACGCTAGCGGGCTGGTCAGTATCTGTAGTATTACTGATGTCCTAGTAGATATAATGTTGTTCTGCGCCGTCACCAGCGACAGTACCAGGCTAACAGGACACACGTCTGCAAACACTGCAACAAGTCGTAGCTACGACGCTAGCGGGCTGGTCAGTATCTGTAGTATTACTAATGTCCTAGTAGATATACTGTTGTTCTGCGCCGTCACCAGCGACAGCACCAGGTTATCAGGACACACGACTGCAAACACTGCAACAAAGCCTGAGTCAAAAACAATTTGTGTTTTTTCTGTTGTTAAAGTATCCTGTTCATCATCTTAAAATTCTGCTTTCAAATCATAATGTATTATTTGTCCTCTGCCATTGCGGGCCAGTCCTTCCGGTAAGAGTCAAGTTCGTCTCTCCACCTTCGCCTTGGTCTACCGCGATGTCGCCTAGCCTTGTAAGGGATCCACTTAGTGGTTCTTTTAGCCCACAGCTCATCAGACATACGATAAACGTGTCCGGCCCAATCCCACTTAAGACAAGCAGCCTTCCGGGTAACATCCGTGTCTTTAGTCTTGGCGCGCAGCATCATGTTCCTTACACGATCAGAAATTCGAACTCCTAGAATACTGCACTCCATAGCTCTTTGGCAAACCTCGAGGCTGGACCTCTGCTGAAGTGTCCAAGACCAGGTTTGTGCACCGTACGTGAGTATGGGAAGAATGCACATTTCCATAATTGTCCGTTTGAGGATACCGGGAGATCTCCTTTGAGAAGATCCTTCATTGACCAAAAGCTCCTCCAGGCGCTTTCGGTCCGTCGAGCAACTTCTTTATCTTGTCGCGCCTGAAAGGAAACTAATCTATGTCAAATTTGTTTGACAACACTAATCAGATTCTTCAAAATTTCGGTTTATCCGCTATATAGCCTGTAAACCACTACATTGTAACAAAAGATTCTGAAAATCCAACACCTGGATGTTTGATTTATAATTTTATTAATCTCATGATTGTTATTACAAATCCCCAGGCGCGGCACGTGCGCACGCACACGGGCGAGCTGCCCTACCAGTGCCCCGGCTGCGCGCGCGCCTTCGCCGACAGCTGGAAGCGCAAGACGCACCTCATGCGCGCGCACCGCCTACAGCTGCCCGACATACCGCGCATGCGCCGAGATGGACGCACTATACATTGAAGAAAATAACAGAAAGCAAGAAAGTACTTTTATTTAGCAACAAAGCAATTTGTGGCCGAGCATTCTTATGTTGACCGGATGCAGCTGAATGAATGACTGTGTTTTGCATGGAGCGACTGATCTGACTTCCACAACCCAGTTACAAGTACCGGCACGGATCTTGAAGCGCTCGGCGGTAAAGTGGGGATTGCTGCGCATCGACATCGTACACTGGCGGCTATGACGCGACGCACGACGGGCCAATCACTGTACGGCGATATGATTCAACCGCTCCCGCGCCTCACCTCATACCACTAAAGAGACCCAATAATTCATTTCTGCGCAGGTGAAGGTTAGCGCTCAAGATTCGTGCCGATGATTGTACGGGGTAACACGATACGTCTTGTTACCTAGTGGTTGCTGGGCTTTTGTGCTTCCGATAACGACTCTACCAAAGATAAACTAACAACAGCGCGAACCCCAAGTGCTTGGAAAGCGGAACCCACATTATTTGTGGCTTTTTGGGAAGGTAAAATTTAAATGTACGGCTATATTGTTATACCTGTCCGGCCCCGGCGACACACCGGTGTGTCGCGAATTAATCGCGAATTTAATGTTTATTTACATATACATAAGATTTACTTTATATTAGGGAATTTTCACATGTTGGGCCCGAGTGGTTAATGTTTGTATACCCTATCTATTCCTTGCAAATTACCTTTATGCTAATGAATAAATATATTTTAGATTATGATGTGGTAGGAAAATTGTCTTGTTTGTTTTTCTCGCGTTGTGATGATCTCCAGAATTAGTTTTAATTGGCCTAATTGAGTATTTTTGTGTGATATTGATAATATTTAATGTTTTATGAGATTTAAGATAGTTGTTTTGCTTAAAGTAAAACATGATAATTATTATCCTGCAGTTATATCAAACTACATAGATTAAGTTAAAATACCAAAGAAATGTACTGCTAATGCTGGTCAGTATCATATTCAAATAACAAGAAATGTAATATTGAATAAATAAAATAAATAAAGTTGTATTAAAACATATTTTTATTAAATTCTATACAAGCCAACAGTCAACAATTATATAGGACATCCTTGAAATAAATCGCTACTGGAAGTACATTTTTGGATTATTATCTACAACACAATTTAATACCTGTGCATGTTAAAAAACATTTTACTTAAGGGGGATCCCTAAAGAGACCTCGCCATACATTTTTCAGGAGCTGTAATCTCCGTAAATAAACAGTTTCTGCAGAATAAAAGCAAGTATAATGAGACTTTATAATGTATTGTGATCGCCTATCGCCCAAATTTTAGAAAAAAAACAGTCTTTCTATGAGAATTAGACCCAATAAAAAACGAAAAATCTTTACATGTGTGAGTGACCTGAATCGCGCCATCTGACAGAAATTTTTAGAACCACCGAGAAAAAGTTCATTGCTGTTGTGTTACGAGTTTACGTGCGGTGAACATTTTAAGTAGATGGCGCCGTTCGAAAATTCGAACAAGCGCCAAGGTTACCATCGAGTGACGGACGCGGCGATGCGACGTTGCCATTCAAGACGCAATTTGGCAACAACGCGTGTTGCCAAATTGTTCCAGTCCATGCGTGATTGTGTGTCAAAATTGTGTTTCTAGCAAGTTAGCGCCGGCGCGCGGGTTTGCCCGCGGATTTTACATTTTATGATTGATGAAATGTTTTTTTTTAGGGAATGAGAAATAATGCTAGAAAGTGAAAACAATTATCTGCGATCTGCCTTTGGTTCACACAGATACAATACTAATGTTATTATTGTATTACTTATCTACTTTAAATAAATAGTGCCTACCTACCTAAAGATTTAAAAATCTTTCCACTGTATGTAAGTAGGTACTGATAAAACATTATCTGACACGGTTAAGTACTAATTTATTGGTTTGGGTTGAATCAAATCAGAGAAAAGAAGTTCATGTAGGTATACTTAGGGTACCTATACCTAAATCAGACGATCAGCGTAAGCAAACTTACCTATTTTTTTCCTAGCTACCTACGCAATGGTCGTCCGTCTGTCGGTCCGTCTGTCTGTCTGTCCGTCTCTCTGTCTGTCACCAGACTGTATTTCACGGACCGTGATAGCTACACAGTTGACATTTTCACAGATGATGTATTTTTTTGCATTTGTATCGCATGATTGTAATATTATAAGTCGCGTAAGATTGTATATTTACAAGTACCTACTTACTCATAATTTCTTCTAGATTTACATTCAATAGTTTACAATACTTGTCTTAAGTATTGTAAACTATTGAATTTGGGTGTGATTCAGTGTATTCGAAATTATCTCTTCTCAACACATCATCTGCCTAGCCCTTTCCCAACTATATCTACTAAGGTTGGCTTCCAGTCAGCCGAATACCAGTATTTTACGTGGTGCGGCTGCCTACCAGACCTCCACAATCCATTATCTGTTCTCAACATAATCATAGATTATAGTCCAAAACATAAACAAGATTTATTACAATCTTACGATGTTTGGAATTATCCGGTGACACATACGAGTACTTACATAGGTAGGTACCTACTCTAACCAACTAATACCACGATATTCTAAGCTGATAACAACCCTTTGCTTTGCCATCTAAAACCATTCCACCAAAGAACGCCAGTAATCACACTAATCACTGAATGTTACGACTGTATCACCTAAAGAAAACATTCTTAGATCGCGACGAATAATTGCATAAATAATCTTTTATTTATTTAGTACCTACACGTCACAATTTATTTACACGTTAGGTACTATTTAGGTTCAGTCACATTACAACAACCTGTGTAGGTACAATATACCTTTATTACCATTAGATACGGGACTTAGTCACAGCAAGTGGTCCTACTCAACTAAGTGATTGCCCGTAGTTGGCACTCAGTCGCGCACGGAAAATCATTGATGTGACCTTCAGAATGACTGGCCAAAATTACCGATCAGCTTAAAAATATTACTAAAATCTAATACCTATTTGCTACTATTTGATACCTTTGTTTAAATAATTGGTACCTAATTAATAACTGAGAAAATGAGTTTAAAAAATGGGCAGTGATTCTGATGTCAGGATGGACTGCCGACATTTAGGATCTCCACGTAAGGGCTCAAAAATTTCAATTCGCCTTTACAAAAATTTAGTACCTATTTGATACCTAAACATACCTATATTTTTTCTAGATTTTTAAGGCAAAGAATTTTATTAGAGATTTTTTGTTTAGGTACTATGAATAAATATACTTACCTAGTTCTACCCACATGTTAGCTTTTATCAGTATCTCGGAAATTGTTATTAATTAGTAGTACTTATTACTAATTATCGTGTAAATTGAACTACCTTCACTGCATAGAATTGAAAAAAAATCACTTGACTTTCTGTATCAAGTAGTACCTACCTAAACATAGGAAACAAGAAATCTGTAATAAAATCTTTACTCTTTGCAGCTCAACAGTGTTTTAATAATACTAGGAATAAAAATAAGACTCACCACTCGTAAATACAGCCAAAATGTTAATTTGTTAAAAATAACAAAAATATTTTATCGTTTGCTTCGCCATGTTTGTGAGAGCGAGATAGATATTAAAAACATGCGTGAGAGACACGATACGCACAATTCGCGAGTTGTTGAGAGATTTTGTAAACAACGCGCGCGACGACTAGTACCAGACCGAGGTTGCGTAAGGTTAGCAACACAAATTTCTTTAAACATATTAATAGTTTAATATTATTATTGTTTTACCAACCATGATTATTTAAATTCAAGTCGATTTTATTGATAATTGATAACAGTTAACAGTTAACAGTTAACGCAATAGGTACTTATGTAAAAAAAATGTTTTTATAAGACAAAGTCCAGTTTTTAGTACCTAATTGTTAGTGCAGAATCACTACTTCACTATATTTAGTTATCTTTATTACGCGACTGTGGCAAAGCAAACGGTTATGATTTCAAGGCTTCCTCGTAACTCCCAAACTGCATGTCATGTGCAGCCACATTCTTTATTTATTTATTTATACATAAATACATAATGGTGATACTTAAGGCTCTTTTTTATTCAGGTTTCCTATCGATGAATTAAGGAGACAAAAGTGGCTTGTTGTTGTCCGAAAACAAAGGCAGAAGTAAATCTTTAGTAACCTTGCGCGATCAAGCGAACAATATTTCTTTTTTTAAGTACCTCAAAATAATTAATGTTTTTTTATTTTATTTGCTAACGCTACCACATGCCATGTCATTCATAATCGTAAACATTTGTCAACATTCGGCAGCTAACGCGATTTCGCTCGCACGACAGCGCCGTCTCCTATCTCTATCCTTGTCTATCGGTAACAGTAGGTTTGCGACTGTGATGACACTGATCACAGATGTGTGAGTTTCGGTGCATAGTCGTACGCCGAGCCCATGTTTACTGCCGGTCGATTCTGTCGACATCACCTAGGCGGAGTGAACGACAATTGAGCTGTCATTCCATCTTATTTGTATGGTTTGACAACTCACCCGTCGTGCAGCCCGCCCAAGTGTTCACTTCGACATGTTTACAGAATCGCACTGCTTATTGCGATGTTAGAGCGTAACATGCAATGTTTATTACCCAAAATAATTTATTTGAATAATTTGTTATGGTGAAAAGGTATCGGATATCGTGATATAGTGAATACACAGACAGTTTCACTTTGATTTTTCATAACAATTGCACATTTTAGTATTATTAGCACACACAATGTGCGTCAAGATAAATTTTATTGGTCTTGCCATTTAAGAATGAGCGTGACTACCGCAGGACCACAAACTCCAATCAATACAAATTTTGTTGTTCGAGTAACAATTAGTACCAATTGAGTACTAATTTACTAATTGTTTGCAAAATATAGAAGCGATGGGAGTTCGTGGTTCTGCGGTAGTCACGCTCATATTTAAGAAGTTTACCAAGAAAAGGGAGAATTAAAACTTAGGGCAGTATTTTAGTCAGTTTTTAAATATCAGAACATCCTTCAACTTGTAAGTCAGAGCCACTGCTGATGTACATCATTCATTTATGTTTAAATGGTTTCGGGATTTTTAACTGTCAGCGAAATGACGTTCTCAAAATGGTAGATGTAGTTCCAATTTCGCTTGTCTGAACAGCTAAGTAAGTAGTAAGCACCATTCAGGTTTAGCATTGGCGACTGGGGCTACTACTGAGAACCATTCAAACGGGTGCTGTGATGTACTGTAAAATAAATATGTGCTCCTGCGACCCGCCCGCTCGGCATTACGTTGACAGAAGTCGAGGCGAGCGGACGTGTCGCACACACTGTAATAGAAATATAACTGTGTTTCATTAAACCACCCAAGAGTAAACGAGACATAACAGGTGCCAGCCGTGAAAGAGTCCTATGGACGTACAAGAAAAAAAATACATGCAATAATTAGTGTGTGACGAGAGGTAAATGTGTATTCTGCGCTGACGCGGCTATTTCATGAAAATCATATAAATCGGTTTTTTAACACCCTTGCTCGTAAAGCTGATGTAATTCCACCGGTTTTAAGTATGTAAAGCGGGTCATAAAAAACGCGTGTGTTACCAAAGCAAATAGTTAAGTTATAGTCCATACAATTTCCATAACAGTATTATTTGCCATTTCAAATATGGAACTGATCACCGCCGCAAGACTCCAGCTAGTGAGCAGCGCGCTGTTGCTATTCAAATTTCGAACTAATCGTCGCGCGGCGCCAGTCAGTAGGCAGCGCCAGCGCGCTGTTAAAATGGCGGGAAAGCAACAGTGTGCATTCACAGATTGAGTTTATTTAAAATAAAAAAAAACAGTTTATTCGGTAATTTAAAGACTTGGCTGCATGCTCTAGCGTCTTTGCCAACATTTTCACGCAGCCACGGCAGAAAATAATCCTCGCGCCATTTTTCTCAAATTTTCTTTCTTTGTACTTGTATTGTGAATATCTAAAAATGACAACTTTCAATAATGAAGATGAGCAATATATTACTTCAACTCCACCGGATATACTAACAGAAGCGCGAACCGCATGCGACAGCTTGCTGCCGTCAATATCCAAGGACAGATACATAACCACGTATGAAAATTTCTTGAAGTGGAAAATGTTTTTTTTTTCTGTTTCCTCGCAAATGTGTTAAAAAACGTCGTACGATATACGTGCGTATTGGTTATAACATGCTCGGCTCGATTACGCCCTCGCCTTCGGCTCGGGCTGAAATTCCGCCTCGCATGTTATAACCATCTTAACGCACTAATATCGTAATGTACTATAGTGAGAGTTGAATTTTTTTACACACGTTGCTATGAATTTGTGTGTAATGTTTGTGAAAACAGATTTTGAAAAAAATATAAAAAATATAGGTATTTACCTAAGGCTGTCATAAAAACTGTAGGCACTGGAATCTATGCATAGCAGATATAGGCAACTTTTAGGTTTTCAGCGTCGTCGAGATGTAAGTAACAAAATACAGGTGCCACTTGAACCTATATACATTCCAACAGATAATATTTTCATTAGGTATTTTAGTAGGAACTACGTAATTTATGATCTTACCTTGATTATCTTCCAATCATTCTCACTACTGGCTCACTAACGGCCCCTTTCTATAACATATCTCAATCCCAATCTTGATCCCGATCCTTGTCTGTAACCAATCAACGGCCGAGTTTGTGTCCTTCACCACACAATCCTGGTGTTTTTGGTTGCTTCTTCGTTATTTGACACCGACTTCCGAAATTAAAGTTATTTTGAACTTTGTAGTGTTTTTTGGAAGACGGTTTCTATTTTTTTGTGAAAAAGTTTTATTGTGTCTATTTAATTATGTAGTGTAATGAGCTGAAATTTTACATGTGAATAGTTGAATTAATACACTTAATATTGGAATATGTTTAATTTTGCTTTTCCATTAAAAAGTCCTACAATCGGATGTCATAAAATATAATGATGCTTTCGTAGTAAATTATGCCATAGCTCATAAGCAACTACTAAGCAAGCTCAAATGAAACTTGGCAAGACATTGTAGACCCTTACAAAACACAAATAAACGTTAAAAGTTGGGCTCTAAAAATCCTATTTTGTATATGTCCTAAACGGTATGCTTTTTTCAAAATTCTTTTTTCACAAACATTACATACAAATTCGTAGCAACGTGTGTAAAAAAATACAACTTTGCACTAAACCGATTTATATGATTTCCATCAAATCGCCATACATCAGCGCAGCGGAAACTTGAATATCTGCGCAGTTTGAAGACACACAAATTTCATTTAAACATACACATTTACCTCTCGTCACACACTAATTATTGCATTAATTTTTTTTCTTGTACGTCTGACCTACATTTTTGGGCTGAAGATTTTTTGCGTGGTTCATATTATTTTTACTGCAATATTTGCTATTGGGTCGCTGATCCATGCACCTGGTCTATTGCATCAGTCACGAAAAATATTTTTATTTGTATAACAGGGGAATTTGTAGTATACACGGCTACTATTCAGCTAGAAACGCTCAGAAAAAAAAAGTGCCGCTGGAATGACGTAGTTCCAGCGGAAACAGTTTTTGTTGAATAACTCACCAATGGCTGGCAGCACAAATTTGTACTTACCATATACATTTACACGACGTCATACACTAAATATCTGCTAAACTGAAATTAAGAAAATCGACATTTTTCCGCTGCGACTACGCACACTATAATTTCATCTGGATAAGACAAGTATTGTAAACTATTGAATTTGGGTGTGATTCATTGTATTCGAAATTATCTCTTCTCAACACATCATCTGTCTAGCCCTTTCCCAACTGTACCTACTGGGGTTGGCTTCATACCGGATTCAGCTGAATACCAGTATTTTACGTGGAGCGGCTGCCTACCAGACCTCCACAACCCATTATCTGTTCTCAACACATAGATATGCTAAAACATAAACAAGATTTATTACAATCTTACGATGTTTGGAATTATCCAGTGACACATACGAGTACATAGGTACCTACTCTAACCAACTAATACCACGAGATTATAAGCTGATAACAACCCTTTGCTTTGCCATCTAAAACCATTCCAACAAAGAACGCCAGTAATCACACTAATCACTGAATGTTACGACTGTATCGCCTAATGAAAACATTCTTAGATCGCGACGAACAATTGAATAAATAATCTTTTATTTATTTATTACACGTCACAATTTATTTAGACGTTAGGTACTATTTAGGTTGTCACATTACAACAACCTATATAGGTACAATATCAGGTATATTGTTAGGTATAGATATTACCCAAAATAATTTATCTGAATAATTTGTTATGGTGAAAAGGTATCGAATATCGAGCCTAGAAACCAAAATATGCATAGACCAATAATTATATTATTATCATTAATATTTGAAAATATTAGGTTTGGTAAGGATAAAGAAAGATAAAAATAATTCAAAAATAAACACAACTTTTGAGATTTGAACCCACGCCAAGTCTAATGAAAGGCAGTCTCTAAACCGACAGTCTATTTGTACGGTTGAAAGCTGTTTCAAATAGCCGACCTTATTTATGTCAAGGTTTTTAGCTGCTCAGCTTCCCGAAATTCCCGAAAGTATAGCGTCATTGCTAAGGTTATATTAATAAGAAATAGATTGGAATATAACAATTTGGTCCTCTGGACATTTTAATTTCCAACCATTTTTGAATAAAACGACATCTAGTGGTGTCGAAAGTTACTACTATTTACTTTGCATGTGTGTGTAAAGAGTAAATTCATGCGGCTAAATCTTTATTCTGCTGTAATCTTTGTATGGTAGCAGTTAACAAGCATAGTGATTATCTAAAAAAATCAAGTTAATGCCCTAGGTGGCGCCTATAATAAAGTTGTCTATTAAAACTTTCTATGTTAGGTGTAAAAATTGAAAATGTTCGAAATTGTGGATGTGTCGCCATCTAGCGACAAAATGGCAGTGAGAGCATTCATCCATTCACCTTACCTTTTTAATAAGAATTTAAAAAAGGGCCGGCCTATTTATTGTTGATGTATTTATCTGTGAGTGGAATGAAGTAAGTTATAAATTTATAAATAAAGAAAATTGAAAAACAGATTAGAAGTGTGACGAAACGACTTAATCTATATGTCGCAGCCAACTAGCTTAATCAGCCGTTTCGTTAAAAGCCTAGGCTTTTTATTGAACTGCGCCGTTTAATCAGCGACATAAGAGACATGGGCAAGTCATCAAACGATATTGAACAAAAGATGTCACTTAGGTTGCTGAAAAATCGGCGCATTTAAATAAAAAGGCTAGGCCACCAATGAAAAGGCTGATTAAGCTAATTGGCTGCGACATATCTTAACTTTTGTCGTTTAAAAAGTAATGTAAGTAAGAAACAAACGCATGCCATGGAATTATGCCCCGACGTCGCCTTTTTGCATTTATTGTAACGCTGGGAGGTCCAGAGTCATGTACTGAATCCATGGTATCCGTTTGTGCACCAACATATCTTACACCCTGTATACAATAATTCGCAAATACAAATTGACCAATCAAGGAAAGGTGAAAAATTGCTCATTAGAAATGTTCATCAACACACAGTAGGGCCAATGCAACTAAATTTTAAGAGGGCGCCGACCAAACGTCGACCGCACAGTGGCGCCCTCATCGTTTGTTTGGTTATTTCTTTTATTTTAAAAGTAAAGTGACGAACAAAAGGGATTTCGAAAAAGTAAAAGTATAAACTTGGCTATTTATGAGTTTTTACAAAATGTCATGCTAAATGTAGATAAGAGAACACCAGTCTGTGCCATATTCTGCGACATGACACAGGCCTTTGACTGCGTCCATTATAATTCCCTGACAGAGAAACTTGAAGCCTATGGTGTTAGAGGTAACGTTTTAGAATTAATAAAATCGTATCTTCATAATCGTAAACAAATTACAGAAATCAGTGCAATAAACATAAAAAGTAAACGTGAAGAAACTTCAAGATCAGAGGAGCGCGAAGTTATGTACGGAGTACCTCAAGGCAGTGTATTGGGGCCTCCATTGTTCACTCTGTATATAAATGACTTGCCTAAAGTAACTGAACAACCGATGACACTTTTTGCTGACGATTGCACTATGACAATAGCTTGTAATGACATAAACACTTATGAACTTGACATTAATAATTCACTAATATCTATAATAAATTGGTTAAATGACAATAATTTAAGAATTAATTTAAATAAGACTAACGTGATGCACTTTAGGCAACGTACACAAACAAACAACAATCTAAGTATTCAATTTAATAATATACATATCAAGGAAGCCGACACAACAAAATTTCTGGGACTTATAATAGATTCTAAATTGAATTGGAAACCTCAAATAGAGGCACTTTGTAAAAAATTGAGTAGTGCAGCTTATGCTCTGAAACAGCTTGCTGCGGTTCTCAACACAGATGCGCTAATTACTTCTTACTATGGATTAGCCGAATCAATTCTTAGATATGGAGTCATCTTTTGGGGGAATAGCACGGACAGTGAAATAGCGTTTCGGGCACAGAAAAGGTGCATTAGATCAATGTTTAGGCTACGAACAACTGACAGCTGCAAATCTTATTTTATAGAACGTAAGATATTGACATTGCCCTCATTATATATCCTGGAAACAGTAATATTCGTTAAATCAAACTCTCATTTATTTCAACTTTGGTCTGATGCTGTCCCTAGGAATAGACGTGATAATTTCAAACTCTGTGTGCACGGCGCTAAAACGACTCTTATGCGTAAGAGTATCTTTTGCATGGCTCCGACCATTTTTAATAAATTGCCGAAATCATGGAGAACATTAAATATATCTACCCTTAAAAGTAAATTAAAGAGTCTATTAACTGAAAGAGCATATTACAGTATAGCAGAGTTTATGAAGGAGGACAATTTTTCTTCGTTTTTGAGATGACGATGTTGTATTTTTGGCATGTTGTGGTAATTGTATTTTCTTTTTTTTGGAATAATTGTAATTTAGTATGGACATTTAATGATAATAATTCATATTTTATTGACTAATTTATTTAACGACTACTTATTTGACATTCATTATTGACATTTTTAACTTTGACATTTTTATCTATAAATGCTTGCTGAGATATAATAATTTTTAGTGAATTAATAAGTACCTACAAAGTGTCTTAAATGTAATTTTGATGAATATTGGCACGGTTCATGCACCATCTCTTCCTACCAATTTGTACGCCACGATATGCGGCTGAACATGTTAGAACTTTTCTTTCTGTATTTTATTGTTATCTTGCATGTATCATGTACACCATGTTTAAACAAATAAAATTTTACTTACTTACTTACTTACTTTAGAATGAAAATGCAGAAAATATGCAATTTAAGTTGTGCTCCACAAGATTATACGTTAATATTATTATAAACGGTAGTTTTAAATTGTTCAGTTTTATTATAATCACTAAAACGGATAATAGTGGCCACTATTATCCGTTTTAGTGATTATAATAAAACTACATACTGCATATTTTCTGCATTTTCATTCTAAAATAAAAGAAATAACCAAACAAACGATGAGGGCGCCACTGCGCGGTCGACGTTTGGTCGGCGCCCTCTTAAACATCGCAACGTTCGCACACGCATCTGTCACAATCTTAAAATAGCCTCAATCTCCATACATTTTTGACAGACTACGACTGGCATGCGAATGTGAACGTTGCTTGAGGTAAACGCTCAAGCAACGCCGTACGGCATTTCATACAAACTTTCAAGTCCTTATTTTTCGAAATGAAAACGACGCTCTATATCCAGGTCTAAATAGTCGAAAAAGATTTTAAGAGCGCTGTTACAAATGGGTAGTCAAATCATTACTTTTTAACACAAAAGTATGTTTATTAAATAATTTACCTTAATAAACCGAAGTGATTTTTTTTTACTTCGATACATTTATTGAGAAAGTGTACCTATCTAAAATTATATTTATAGTTCAGAAACGTACCAGAACGCTCAAAAAACATTTTAAGAATGCAAAGCATTTTATTTAATAAACATACTTTTGTGTTAAAAAGTAATGATTTGACTACCAATTTGTAACAGCTTAAGAGGGAGAGAGAGAGCGATTTTAAGTTTTCTATAGAAACTGAAAAATCACAATCTTTCTCTCTGAACTTTTTTTTCGAAAATTTTCTCTACTGACTATTTACCTGGATATCTAGCGTATGCATACCAAGTTTCATTAAAATCGCTTCATTCATTTCGAATAAGGACTTGAAAGTTTGTATGAAATGCCGTACGGCGTAAACGCTCTTAAAAATGAGTAGAATTGGCACTAGTGTTCACAGGATGAATTTAAAACACCTAGTCGAAGCACCAAAACTCTACTAGTTCCTAGAGAATACATTATTGTTGGGAAGGCTTACGAAAGAGCTAAGCACTTATCAAATGTACCTGGAAACCCTTTTAGGATTTATATGAATTATAATTGCTACTCGGATTTTAAACATGTGTAATATCCCACAGTAGATACTATTGGATTCAATTATATCAAGATTTGATGAAAATGGTTTCTACCTAAAATTGTGTGATAGGATTACAGTGACAGGATTACTAAACGACATCTATGCTTTTCATTTTTACGACAGTTCGGATTACATTGGTTCATTATTATTTTAAAACATTTCTAGCATTATTCTAGCTGTATTAGGTTTTTTTTTATAATATTCATGTCAGTCCGTACACGTTTCAACTGATGGTTTTACCACATAATCATTTTTTCACAATTACCACTGTGTGATAACTAAAAACGTCAATAGAAGCGCGCTGTTGGATATTCAACGCTCGCTCTAGCGGCGAGAGGAGAAATCCAACAATCGGGCATTCATTTAGGTGTCTCAGTATAAGTGAGGACATGCATTTAGGTATCATTTGCGTTCAACATGTGCGTGCGCCTGCGCAGTATCGCCTTTCTATTATATTCCAGCGCACAGCGCAAATAACGCTGAGTTTGAATCTTGCGCATGAGTCTCAATAGGCGTTCTCTTATGTCATCGTTCAGTACGTTTTTGTCTGAATCCGGGCACGATGCATCATGGTACCAGATTAATTTTGCTGTATAATGCTCCTACACATTACTCCTTTAATGACATTTTTAAAATTCTTTTTACTTTAATATTTACATAGGCTGTTAAAAACTCTCCTGACATATAGGTAGCTCGTAATGTGTAGAAACAAGTATTTACATCAAATCATTTATTTTCTCTATTTGTCTGACCTTTGCTTAAATATCTGTATTCATTCCCTTGCTTGCTACAGTCTGAGTATTCCTGTACATAGACGCGGCTCTCACACGGTGATCTGAACGTTCTGGACGATGTTGGACCACTCCACTTTGGAAGGCACCAGGTAGAACGCCGGAGCCACCTTCTGACCGCACGGGCATTTGCAACCTGCAATTAACAAAATAGTGATGAGTAATTTCCAAAGAATACTAATTGTATTAACTGTTAAAGTCTGGTCGCGGAGCAGAAAGACTTTCGTACAATGACCTCTTTTTATCTGTCTCGTAAATATAATGCGTCACGCTCGCACAGATGCAATGACGGCCGTCTGTGCGAGCGTGACGCATTATATTTACGTGGGAGTGAAGGAGACAGGTAATAAGAGGTCATTGTACGAATTTCTTCCTGCTCCACGACCGGACTTTAATTGGTTTCACACTTCATTTAACAGATTACGGGCCTTTGCGGGTTGTCTTCAGCTACTGGTATGCCTTCAAATGAGATAATTTAAAAATAATAATTAAAATCCGCTCCGGCCCAACATGTGAAAATTCCCTAATATAAAGTAAATCTTATGTAATAGGTAAATAAACATTAAATTCGCGATTAATTCGCGACACACCGGTGTGTCGCCGGGGCCGGACAGGTTAAGTATTGCAAAGAAATACGTCGTACATACCTATTCCTCGTAGAAAGGATGGCCGACTGGACTGAAAGTTGTTGACTGATTATCTAGTTGCTGGAATCTGCTGGTTGAGAAAACCGCAGGACCGCTCATCGTGACGAGACTAAGGGAATGCAAGCCTATGTCTAATACTGGACGAATTTCGGCTTAAAAACAAGGACGCACTAACCCATGATCCAGCTGAAGGAGCCGATCTTGTTGAGGCACTTGGGGCAGTGCAGCTTCCCGTGCGCGTTGTGCGTGACGTCACGCATCCACGCCATGGGCTCCACGAACCACATGAGGCGACACACGTGCGGCAGGTCTGCGCGCGCCGCTATCGCCGCGTCCACCATATTTGTTTCGCTGTAGCCGTCTAAATTCTGCGGAGGAAATGTCGTTTGTATCAGTGGCTTGAATAACTTTTCCAATACAAAGTCAAATGAAATAACCTGGTGAAACTTCGTCTTCAACATCTGCATAGCCTTTTCTCAAATAAATTGGTGCCAAAATTAATTTGTTCTCACCTTGTTTTTTTTGTGTATGTACCTATTGCAAAGCAAGGAGAAAGGCTGAACATTCTGAG
This sequence comes from Melanchra persicariae, assembly GCA_947386135.1. Classification (NCBI taxonomy): domain Eukaryota; kingdom Metazoa; phylum Arthropoda; class Insecta; order Lepidoptera; family Noctuidae; genus Melanchra; species Melanchra persicariae. Next base: position 1,168,433 of record OX376646.1, read on the forward strand.
TTCATCTGGTTATCAGAAATCATTTAAGCGGCTGCAATGAGTCAACGCACCGCCAATATCATAGAATAGAATAAAATACTCTTTTTTCTACGCTCGCTCTTTTTTAATACGCTTTTTTTTTTTTTTTTTTTTTTTTTTTCTTTCTCTTTTTCTTTTTTTTTCTCTTTTTTTTTATGTATGTATTTATAAATTATATAAGTATGTATATCAGTTGTCTGGTTACCATAACACAAGCTCTGCTTAGCTTGGGATCAGATGGCCGTGTGTGTGTGTGAGTTGTCCCAAGATATTATTATTATTCTCTTATTCTCTTATTATGTACACCATATAAGTTACAGAAAATATATATGAAGAAAACATTACATAGGGTGACACAATGGGCGGCCTTATCGCTGAAAGCGATCTTTTAAAGACAACCTTTGGATAGATTTTGAAGAGAGAAGGAAAGACAGTACTGTAGGTAGTCTTAGGTGTACTATTAATATATACAATAAATATATAAATAAATATATATACAATAACAATTATGAAGTAAACAGCAGAGAAACCAAGTAAAGACGATTAAAGAGAGAGGTAGTGGTTTTTAACCATAGTTTTAAAAGTAGACAAAGATTGAGCACGCCGTACGGACACGGGCAAGGCATCCCATAACCGCACCGCTCGAATGGTAAAAGAATTATCGTAGAAGCTGATGAAATGCATCGGCATCTCTAGTCTCAAGTTTTCCGATGACCTAAGATATCTATTATGTGTGTCATGAAGGAACTCATACCAAAGGGTCTAAAACTAGGCCCGTCAGGGCCTGAGCCTGCCAGGGTTGAGGATTTTGTTCGAAAGTCACCGCGGCCCTGGAAAGCAAAGGGCACTAGGAAAAGCACGGATGGGTTTTAGTCAGTAAGAGTCTGGACACTCTCTTTTGCTCCGCCCAGAGCGGAAGGAGTCATTTGATGATTTCCCATCCTTAAAAAACTGACTAAATGAAACTACAATGTTTACTTCCCATTATAAGCTTATCTACCTAATTAGGGAAGTCTAATTCTGCAGTATTTAACACATCATACCTTACTAGTGCCTTCATCACTGTCACTGAGCTGCGTGGAGCTCTGACTCCCGGGACAAGGATCACCAGTTTTATTGTTACAATTTTCTTTAAGAACCTACAATAAAGGAAGACAGGAAACTTTATTAACATATTCCAAGCAACAGAGTTGGAATAGTTATTAATGGGGTTGCTTTCTCCCAAATATTTGATGTAAATAATCTATTGAAGTTAGTAGGTTTGGGACATTTTTTAAACATTAATAAAGTTGAATGTTGTTGATAGCTTGGTACTTCGTAAGTTATGTATACAGGGTGGATTCCTGATACAGGGCAGGAAGAGTACGTTCTTAGGAGACTATCCTTACAAACTGCATTTGCCTTCAAGAAAATATGCTATTGACACGAAAACTTTTTATCAACACATTCAATCCTTATTTTTGGATTGGGGCAAAACCTTAATTTCCGTTACATAAAACGACAAAACAACGTTTGTATTACGCGGTTAGCTATAGTATCCAACCGAAGATCCATTTCTGACCGAATCTGACGTAGCTGCACCTGTACGCCATAAAAGCTAAGAAATTAAGTTCAAGATTGGCTAAATGTGTAATATAATGAATAATATGAAGATTCTAAAGGTTTATTTTGACTTGCATTAATTATGGGGGACCTAATTAATGCGCGGGGCGTATCCCTCGGGCGTTTCGACGTCCATCGCGCTTTCGCTCATTCGTAACATTCGTTCAATTTCGTTACTTGCTCGAAACTCTCGACCTCGGCCAAAACTTCGACCCACTTTGGCCGAGCCCGAAGATTTAGCCGCCAGGTTAAGCTAGTGAATCCGTCACAGACGCCACGCTATTCGACTTCTCTATCAGTGGTCGCATACCTGACTGGGTCCCTCATCGCTGTCACTGCGCTGGCTGTGGCTCTGCCCGGGGCTGCTGTCCTCGTACTGCTCGCTGCGCATGTCCATCAGCTGGGACGCCAGGCTCTTCAGCTTCTCTATCAGTGGTCGCATACCTGACTGGGTCCCTCATCGCTGTCACTGCGCTGGCTGTGGCTCTGCCCGGGGCTGCTGTCCTCGTACTGCTCGCTGCGCATGTCCATCAGCTGGGACGCCAGGCTCTTCAGCTTCTCTATCAGTGGTCGCATACCTGACTGGGTCCCTCATCGCTGTCACTGCGCTGGCTGTGGCTCTGCCCGGGGCTGCTGTCCTCGTACTGCTCGCTGCGCATGTCCATCAGCTGGGACGCCAGGCTCTTCAGCTTCTCTATCAGTGGTCGCATACCTGACTGGGTCCCTCATCGCTGTCACTGCGCTGGCTGTGGCTCTGCCCGGGGCTGCTGTCCTCGTACTGCTCGCTGCGCATGTCCATCAGCTGGGACGCCAGGCTCTTCAGCTTCTCTATCAGTGGTCGCATACCTGACTGGGTCCCTCATCGCTGTCACTGCGCTGGCTGTGGCTCTGCCCGGGGCTGCTGTCCTCGTACTGCTCGCTGCGCATGTCCATCAGCTGGGACGCCAGGCTCTTCAGCTTCTCTATCAGTGGTCGCATACCTGACTGGGTCCCTCATCGCTGTCACTGCGCTGGCTGTGGCTCTGCCCAGGGCTGCTGTCCTCGTACTGCTCGCTGCGCATGTCCATCAGCTGGGACGCCAGGCTCTTCAGCTTCTCTATCAGTGGTCGCATACCTGACTGGGTCCCTCATCGCTGTCACTGCGCTGGCTGTGGCTCTGCCCGGGGCTGCTGTCCTCGTACTGCTCGCTGCGCATGTCCATCAGCTGGGACGCCAGGCTCTTCAGCTTCTCTATCAGTGGTCGCATACCTGACTGGGTCCCTCATCGCTGTCACTGCGCTGGCTGTGGCTCTGCCCGGGGCTGCTGTCCTCGTACTGCTCGCTGCGCATGTCCATCAGCTGGGACGCCAGGCTCTTCAGCTTCTCTATCAGTGGTCGCATACCTGACTGGGTCCCTCATCGCTGTCACTGCGCTGGCTGTGGCTCTGCCCGGGGCTGCTGTCCTCGTACTGCTCGCTGCGCATGTCCATCAGCTGGGACGCCAGGCTCTTCAGCTTCTCTATCAGTGGTCGCATACCTGACTGGGTCCCTCATCGCTGTCACTGCGCTGGCTGTGGCTCTGCCCGGGGCTGCTGTCCTCGTACTGCTCGCTGCGCATGTCCATCAGCTGGGACGCCAGGCTCTTCAGCTTCTCTATCAGTGGTCGCATACCTGACTGGGTCCCTCATCGCTGTCACTGCGCTGGCTGTGGCTCTGCCCGGGGCTGCTGTCCTCGTACTGCTCGCTGCGCATGTCCATCAGCTGGGACGCCAGGCTCTTCAGCTTCTCTATCAGTGGTCGCATACCTGACTGGGTCCCTCATCGCTGTCACTGCGCTGGCTGTGGCTCTGCCCGGGGCTGCTGTCCTCGTACTGCTCGCTGCGCATGTCCATCAGCTGGGACGCCAGGCTCTTCAGCTTCTCTATCAGTGGTCGCATACCTGACTGGGTCCCTCATCGCTGTCACTGCGCTGGCTGTGGCTCTGCCCGGGGCTGCTGTCCTCGTACTGCTCGCTGCGCATGTCCATCAGCTGGGACGCCAGGCTCTTCAGCTTCTCTATCAGTGGTCGCATACCTGACTGGGTCCCTCATCGCTGTCACTGCGCTGGCTGTGGCTCTGCCCGGGGCTGCTGTCCTCGTACTGCTCGCTGCGCATGTCCATCAGCTGGGACGCCAGGCTCTTCAGCTTCTCTATCAGTGGTCGCATACCTGACTGGGTCCCTCATCGCTGTCACTGCGCTGGCTGTGGCTCTGCCCGGGGCTGCTGTCCTCGTACTGCTCGCTGCGCATGTCCATCAGCTGGGACGCCAGGCTCTTCAGCTTCTCTATCAGTGGTCGCATACCTGACTGGGTCCCTCATCGCTGTCACTGCGCTGGCTGTGGCTCTGCCCAGGGCTGCTGTCCTCGTACTGCTCGCTGCGCATGTCCATCAGCTGGGACGCCAGGCTCTTCAGCTTCTCTATCAGTGGTCGCATACCTGACTGGGTCCCTCATCGCTGTCACTGCGCTGGCTGTGGCTCTGCCCGGGGCTGCTGTCCTCGTACTGCTCGCTGCGCATGTCCATCAGCTGGGACGCCAGGCTCTTCAGCTTCTCTATCAGTGGTCGCATACCTGACTGGGTCCCTCATCGCTGTCACTGCGCTGGCTGTGGCTCTGCCCGGGGCTGCTGTCCTCGTACTGCTCGCTGCGCATGTCCATCAGCTGGGACGCCAGGCTCTTCAGCTTCTCTATCAGTGGTCGCATACCTGACTGGGTCCCTCATCGCTGTCACTGCGCTGGCTGTGGCTCTGCCCGGGGCTGCTGTCCTCGTACTGCTCGCTGCGCATGTCCATCAGCTGGGACGCCAGGCTCTTCAGCTTCTCTATCAGTGGTCGCATACCTGACTGGGTCCCTCATCGCTGTCACTGCGCTGGCTGTGGCTCTGCCCGGGGCTGCTGTCCTCGTACTGCTCGCTGCGCATGTCCATCAGCTGGGACGCCAGGCTCTTCAGCTTCTCTATCAGTGGTCGCATACCTGACTGGGTCCCTCATCGCTGTCACTGCGCTGGCTGTGGCTCTGCCCAGGGCTGCTGTCCTCGTACTGCTCGCTGCGCATGTCCATCAGCTGGGACGCCAGGCTCTTCAGCTTCTCTATCAGGATCTCGCCGTTCTCTGCACATGTCAGGCCTGTCAGCTTGCTTGGTGGTGGTCGCATACCTGAAAATAAAGAAGCAATTATGATATATAGTTCTAAATGCTCAGTTTTAAGTTTTGAAAACGCTAGGGAGATTAATCAATATCTCACTGAGGTATTGTGGTGATTTGTGTAATTATTTTTGGTGTACAATAAAGTAAATCTAAGCTATATATTCCCTTACCTTTCTTAGCCAGTTCCACTTTGACATCCTTAGGTATGTGCGGTATGATGTTGCTCTGGCTGGCGACGATGCGGCGGCACTTCTTGCAGCGGTACACGATGGGGTCGGGCCGCTCGCGCACCAGCCCCGGGTCCGGCTTCACCAGGTCCGCGAACAACTGGGGCAAGATCTTCACTGGAAATGGGACCGTAGATGAATTTGTGAACAATAAATGAACTTTCGATTTTTTAGCGAAAACAGTAGTTTATTGCTTTGCATAAGGAATTTCTGGGCATTTAGTTGTCAGACATTTAAGCTGAGAAAATCGCAATTAAACATTTTCTTAGCAAATTAGTGATTAATTGTCTTATTTTTAGATATTATTGTCTATATACTGAAGAAGAAAAAGCAATGTAACATAAGTCACCTTCCTTCAGTTTCTGTCCAGCCAACTTTAATCTAAACTGCTTGAACCGTGGATCATCCCTGTTGATGGTGTAGCCCATATGCCCAAACAACTTGAGCTGGGCTATGAAGCCCATGTTTGGGCCCACGAACCGTCTTTTACTCTTCACCAGGCTGAAGGCTTCTTCGAAACACAGACCATACTTCTGCATGATAAAGCCGATCACCACGGCTGCTGATCGAGAGACTCCGAAGTGACTGAAATTATTGAGGGGTCATTTTAAAACACTGTTAGACAGACCGATCAGATACAGAGCTACATGTTCTTTTGGTATTTCTTACGTACATATTTTATTTAACACTAGCTGTCCCCCGCGGCTTCGCTCCCGTCAACTGGCTACCTACCTACCTACCCTACACCTACCCTACACCTACCCTACACCTACCCTACACCTACCCTACACCTACCCTACACCTACCCTACACCTACCCTACACCTACCCTACACCTACCCTACACCTACCCTACACCTACCCTACACCTACCCTACGCCTACCCTACACCTACCCTACGCCTACCCTACACCTACCCTACACCTACCCTACACCTACACCTACCCTACACCTACCCTACACCTACCCTACACCTACCCTACACCTACCCAACACCTACCCTACACCTACCCTACACCTACCCTACACCTACCCTACACCTACCCTACACCTACCCTACACCTACACCTACCCTACACCTACCCTACACCTACCCTACACCTACCTTACACCTACCCTACACCTACCCTAAGGATTCTTAAATTTTCTAATTTTCAAATTTTTTTTTTTTTTTTTCGTAAGAACCTTCTCCTGACAATAACAAACACAACAAAAAAAGAATTATCGAAATCGGTTCAGCCGTTCACACGTGATGCCGTGACAACGCGAAACGGGTTTCATTTTTATATATATAGATTATTTTATCCATAATGTTTTCAAAACTATATTTGTGGGTTACCCCAACACCCTGTATCTCAAGATACAATATTTTGTTATTTTACTATTACTGCATTTATGTCTAGTAAGATTTGCTTAAATTAACTTTTAAGCATTTTATTAGCTGTTCCTTAATAAACCGGAAGAAAGGATTAAACTAAGAAAGCAGTAGTTTACATAGTTAGATAATTTTTCTTATAACAAAAAATTAACAGCCACAAATTGAAGATTTCATTCTGCAAAATAATGATAATAGGGAATATGCAGTACCTTATAAATGGTAACTTATAAATTTCGACATTGCAATGCTAAATGCCAGACTACTTCATGCACATTCCCCTAAACGGAGCGTGCAGGAACTATAGGTGGCAACATCGAAGCATCAACAAAACTAGTCTTAACATTTGTTTAGATTATGCAACACTAGATGGCACGTGCGTGCACATTCCCTTTACTATAAATATTGAAAGAACTTCTCTACTGATACTGACCAGTTGCCCTGGCTGGGGGCCTTAAATTAATTTGAGGTCACCACAGGATAGTTCGGTAAAGCAGTTGATAGCCCTAGCGTGCTAGATCTGCAAGTGCCCATAGGTACTTAAATAAAAAAATTAAAAAATCTACTGACCAGTGAACAAGGATTGTCCCTCCATCTAAAAGAGCTTGTTTGATAAAGTCATTGGTCTCAGGCAGGTGGCTTATCAGGTCCTCTTTGGGCACATCTGCCACTGTAAACAAAGATTAAGAAGATTGTACAACAGGCATCTTTAAGGCATGCTAATTGGATCAGACCTCATCTATCCCTGTGTATCAGTTCAGATTGAGTCAATTCAAGGTCTAATCAGTAGGTAATTTTAGAAAGTTTTTAGACAGTTTTTTAACAGTTCCAAATATTATTTCTTTGAAAAACTTACACTTAACATACTGGAAGATGAGGTTTGCTCTCTCCAGAATACTCCTGGGCAGCGGCACTACATCTATTGTGAGGATGTGAGTGATCCGCAGCTTCTCCAATGTCTTGAGGTCTCGAGCACAGGCCAAGTTTCCTGCAAAATGGTAGATAATGAGGTTTTAACACAAACTATGATAAAGAAAGGCACTTGTTGTCATGCAAAACACCTGTTTTGTTGCTACTCTTAAGCATAAAATTAATGATATGTTTATGACATCTGTAGACAATTGCTAACATAATTATTAATTATATGCTATGCAGATGTAATGAATTACTAATTATTGAGCCAATATCTGTAATAGCTTAGAGAGATTCTCTGTTTGTGCCAATATTTAATTACAGCTGCTTACTTGAAGTTGATTTTATGTACCTACTTACCTAGTGGAATTGAAAAAATGCAAAAGATTAAATTAGAGGTCAAGTGTTCTTTTAAAAGCTAACCTAGGTATAATCTTTCGTCGATGAGGTCCACGCTGATGCCGAAGCAGTCATCCAGAAGATCATCTGTATCATCAGCATCTTCTGCGTGGACCACTGCGGCCACGCTACGTTTAGCCATCTATGAACCCAACGGAGCGCTGAAAACCATTAAAAATCGGTATGCAATAACTATTGATGCTACTAGTTTCCCTTTCCGACATTATCGTCGTCTAAATTAACTCCGATTATGAGCCAAAGCGTAATCTTTAAATATAAACACACCTTTGGTACGAAAATCAATACTCCAAAAATCAATACATGTGAAAGTTGCGCAGATTTTTCACCTATAAATTCAGCTTTTACACAATTATTTAGATTCAAAGTAAGCGGAACTTCAATAACACTTAAATTAATACAATTTACTTTAGAAAAATGAAATGAAATCGTCCGAAAAACGTGGAATTTTCAGAAAACACCCGCGAATTTTCTTATTTTGACATTTGATTTGACATTCACGTATTTGTATTGGTAAACGCGTTTCGTTATTGCTTGCTTCCGTGCAACTCAATCAAATGTTATTTTTTTCTATTAACATTAATATTTTGTTTTATAATTAAACATGAAAAACATTATTCATAAATGTTTATAAGGATAATTTTTGCCATGCTAAATAGTAAAATGCTTGCCACTTTGATATATTAGGAAAGATATCTACAATATGGGTCAAACACTTCATGCGTTAACAACCATATTTTGGGTCCCCCAAAAAATCCGGCGACATTGCTGCAGAACCAAGTGAATTCTATGGTACTAGTTTAATTTACCGCCTACATACCCTACGCACTAGCTCTAAAGGCTTCGTTCGGCCCACGTTATATAAAAGGTGATACATTTAGTGTTTTCCGTTCCGTTTCATCCGTTTTTTAGTGGATCTTGTTAGGAATCTGCAACAGGAATTAGAAATTGTGGTTTAAGCTTTTCGACGATATGATCTAGTATCCAACTGAAGGAATACACGATACGAAAAGTTTTTCTCGATTAAAAAAATACAAAGCTCGAAATTCAAGCGACACCGCTCGATCACCTTTCCGCTGGTCGCTCCGCTGCCCCTGAGGCCTATCCCTGCAGGTCCTGGCGCATGCGACATTCGACAAAATCCGAACATTTTTATAGCCCAGTTCCTTTTCATTATGGCCCCACTAAAGGCATTATCTAAACATCACGTACGTATTTTAGAGAAATGGTATAGTTTTACTGAATACTATTTATGAATACCAAGCAGTCGTTTTAAGCACGATTTGGACAACTTTCTAACATTTATATCTTCAAACACGGATACTTGTTTACTGTTTACCTATTTACATACGTAAAAGTGTAACAGCTTAGTAATCTGTTTGACTTGAATTATCGTGAAATAGCTAACCATATTCAGCGGCAAACGTTCTATAGGTACCTAATTAATAGGTACTTGCTAACCAGAGGTTACCAGGTAACCCAGGTAAGATAACCTACCTAGGCGTTTAGAATAAGCAAGACCTGCGGCCCTACCATGACGTGTTAAAGCGTGAGTAGTTCGTAGCGAGAAGGACACACACCCTATATAGCTCCATCCCTCCTTCTAGCTCGAACTACTCACGCTTTAACACGTAACGGTAGGGCCACTGGGCTAATAATAAAACCAAAATCCTACAGCAGCATCATCGTAGAAGCTTTGTTGTGAGTGGTATTAATGCAGAGAGTAGGTATAAATAGTCTTTGTATTAATGGCTTTAGCTGTGGAGAAAACAGAGCCCAGGCTAGCGTGCTCCATCGTCAAACACATCATTGCTTACCATCAGGTGAGATAGGTACCTAGTGGCCAAACGCAAGCCTATCTAAATAAATAATCAATAACCACAACAAAGTCATAAACTGCCAAAAAATCGCTGTTGTTGTAGTTGAGTAACGTACGGTGAACGTAGGGTGTTGCACTCAGAATTATTGCACGTCCTTGTCCCTCATGTCGATATCCCACCACCGCTTAACTTCACCTAAGTAAACCAGGTTGCTAACATCGCCACAGGTTCAAAGTCCAAACAGATTTCTCAAACATTGCGCACAGCTTTGGACTTTGGACCATCGGACCCACTATCTTATGCAAGAAACTTGTCATGGTTACCTAATAACCTAATATAAATAGCAACCAAAATTAGTATTTGGCAAACTAGGCCATTGTGTGTAATCATTTATACGGAAGTCATTTGACTAAAGCACTAACTAAATTAAGTACCTATCTTGACGACTGTCTGGAGTTAAAGTAATTGTTAGTTACGTCTTAGAAAACGTATAGGTAGTTAGAATTAACTTTCAGGGAGGTTTATTTTTCACTTATTTCTGATGAGCCAATGAATACCGCTTGATGGGAAGCGATGGATGAGTTTACGATGGAGTGCTTTTCACGGATTTGAAGGTAGACCTGTCGTAGTTAGGTGAGGTAGGGCCCACATACAGCCAAAGTGTGGTACTTTCTACCATCATCTGCTCATAATAGATACGAAGAAGGCTTATAGAAATGTCTAAGTATATACATGGCGGTATTGTGAATCTTACCAGCCTAACTAACTGGCAAGTGGCAAACCAACTCACCCGCTGATGCCAGAATAAGAACAGGAAATACATACCATAAGCAATCCGGCAATCTAGCTGTATTGATACCAAAATAAAAATCTTCGAACGTTGGCCCCAACTTTCATAATAAACAATTCAAAAAACATTTGGTTCTGTTGTGCAAGAACTAACCTTGGACTTCATACAATACTTAGGTAATGTCGTAAGGACGGGTCCAATAGTCCACCAAGCATGTGTAATACCGCAATTTTCGCGCAAGCGTGTTGTCGAAGCCGTCCTGCCACACTTCGAAGCCTGGTTGAAAAGAGGGGAGCGCATCTCCCACAGACTCACTCAGGTGCTGATCGGGCACGGTCACTATGTCCAAATTTTCCATTTTTGTCTCGAGGCACCAAATCTTTATACGGCACTGCCTTTAGAACCTAAATGGTTTTCCCGTCGCACTCCATTAAAAAAGTTACATTAAGTATATTCTGTTGTAATGCTATCTAGCCTTTGAATGTCAGCACCCCTACTTTCACATGTGAACAGCCTTGGACTTGCGTTGCATTACAAAACCAATACGGCATAATGACTATGCTGATATCATAATTTCGTGAACGCATACGAAACCTTATTATAAGGAAAATGGATTGATTTTACCTGTAGGAAACGAGTTTACACATTACTTAATCACTTTCACACAAGCCTCAATGATGCCCAATTTAACCGGTTTAAGGGATGAATTTTCAAAAATCCTTCATTAGAGCTCACCTTCGTAACACAATGAACTTTTGTAGGAAATCTCATGTTTCTAGACCCCGTGGATTAGGCTTGGCGTTATCTGTCAGTGAATTTAAGAGACCAAGGCAAGGTGTAACAGAAGTAACCTGAATAGAAGTCATTGCACTCATCATTATAAACAAATTTTACTGTGGGGCAAACTTCGAAATCGCGAATAACATCTGCTGTTCAATGCATTTGGTCGAGTCATACCTACAAACTGAAATATATGGGCAGTTATTTTTTTTTACCTTTTATTTTATTTCATTTTTTTATTTATTGTTATACTTAGCGTCAAATGAAATACACACTCTGTGGATACAACTGTCTACTCATTACGCTTCATGAGATCCGGTATCTCATGAAGCGTAATGAGTACCTAGACAATGAGTAGACCGCTGACAGACAGGGGACTTAGTAACAGGGTTCCTAAAAACGGACTAATTATTATTACTTGTCCAACAACACTGTTATAAAGTTTGTGACCTCAGATCTGTGATTGAATTGCATCAGACTGCTTGAAAAGCGACTTGTTAGGAACTTTTAAGTCGTTTTTAGCGCCGGGTTTTATGACAGTATTTTTTTTATTTCCTACATTTTAGTAAGTTTATTTATAGCCTATGTCACTACCACAAGTCTGACGAATTCAACGACACCTCATATGTCAAAATCCGTCCAGCCGTTTGGGCTGTATGGCGTGCCAAAGAAATGGACATACATACATACGCTCGAAAAACATTACCCTCCTTCTGACGCAGTCGGGTAATAATTCCGTAATTGTATTGATACCGTGTAATTTCATTTGCGTCTGTTTTATTTGGCAAACGTATCATAAATCGATAATGATCGCTACGATAACCCAATAGCTAGTTAGTCACTGACAATGAGCTTGATCGCGTGATCGAAGGAATGACGATATCCGCAAGAGAACCAAGGTTACCGACATAGCCCGAAGGATCGCCAAATTGAAGTGGCAGTGAGCAGGGCACATTGCTCGCAAAACAGACGGTCGATGGGGCTGAAAAGTTCTGGAGTGGCTACCGCGTAAGACGCAGCGTTGGAAGGCCTCCGACAAGGTGGACCGATGACCTGGTGAGGGTCGCGGGTAGCCGATGAATACGAGACGCACAGGACCGGTTGTTGTGGCGACACTTGGGGGAGGCCTATGTCCAGCAGTGGACGTCTTTCGGCTGATATGATGATGATGATGAGTGGGATGGTAGGGTGTGACCCACCGGTTCCATTGTTCTACGGTCGATTTAAAAAAAAAGAAACTTATTTGCCTATAAAGTTTGTGACTCTAATGAATTGTACAGCTAGCACATCAAGCTACCCGAAACTGTCATATTTTCCTAATCAACCTTGAATGTAATGCTTCAGATATAAAGTTAAAAATCTATTAAAGAAATTTCACAGATTGTTGAAGCTTAATGTGCTGGCGTCTCTACAATCAACCACATTACATTCTAAATACTTTTTTTAATCAAAAGAACCTTGAAAGCAAAATTCGAAACCAAACTGTGGAGTATCTCATAATCTCATGGATGGATACCTAATCCTTGACTTTTACAAGTTTTGCAAATTTACCAGTTTCGTAAATAGGCAACATTAAAATGAATATTAAAATGAGTCTGTTTCAAGAAAGTTGAATTGCAAATGAAAGCCTATAAATATAGGTACCTACTATTAATGCATTGGAGACTAATATATGAATAAATTGGTCATTTATACTCTGAAACCGGAATTAATATAAGTAGGTAACTGTTGTAATAGGTAGCTCAATCTGCAACTGCACAGCAGAAAAGAAAAACAAAATGCTGCATTACATAAAAGTTATTTCAGCTCAAGACAAAGGTATGCGAATTGTGCAAGGATATGTGTTAGATCACAGATACGAAGCGTAGGTATCCCTCTCCGACTTTTGCCAACGAGCCAGCCCGCGCCGCTGAGCCTTTAGCTTTAATAACCCCTAAATAATGAGACGACCCAGCCTGTTGTCCCTTGCAGTCCCAAACTGACGCCGCTAAGCCGAGGTCGTATTCCACAGGGAATGCCCTTAGCGAGCGGTCAGTAGTTTTAGCTTGTAGCTAGCTTTGTTGCCTTGGCTGGGGGCCTTAAATTCTTTTGAGGCAACCACAGGATAGTCCGGTTAAGCAGGTGATAGCCCCTGCGTGTTAACTTGCTAGTGGTCATACCGAAAAAAAAAAAAAAAAAAAAAAGCGTAGGTATAGGTGTTATCGAAAATACGTTTATTTACCAATAATCTCTGGGAATGTATACTTGTGTGATCGATCATAACTAAGTGAACTACAGAATCCGTAAAAAGAACCTTCATTTTACGATTTCTGTAGGTACTACCTATCTTCTTTAAATTGATAGAAAATTATTCGATGCTTTGATTTTTACCATACCATTTGACCTTGATAAGACCCACCTGCTTTCCTGCCCTTCATGCCCAACCACCTGCACCTTGTGTGGCTTACCGCAGAATGCTCCAAGGGCCACATTCTGACAAAATCTGATAAGTTGGGGCAATCGAAGCGAAGAGAAGAAGAAAACCATTTCTTATAGCAGCTAAGAGTTAATATTCTTTTATTTTTACTTCTGTTCCTATTCTATAACTATTCTGTTAATCGACTTTTGTAGCTGACTACTATAAAACTTGTATCACGACACGAAAGATGTTTGTCTTCTTAGTCACTGGGACAATGCAACTAAGGTGACGGTGGCCATTCAAAGAACAGTTAGTGTCTAAACACACTATGCCGAAGTTACGCGACCGAAGTTCAGCACAATTACGCCTGCAATGCTATTTGAATTACTGACGACACACTATGCCAAAATTACGTCGTGTCATAGCGTACAGCCTAACTTTGATCGGGCGTAAGTTCAGCGGCAACTTATTCTGTGAGCACACATTATACGCGACCGAAGTTCGGTTCTATTACCGACGAAGATCCGGGATCCACGATAGCGCTCGAGACAATAAATACACACACAAAGTTGCGGAACTGAATTTCTGCCGCGTAAGTTCGGCATTTATGGTGTGTCATATCAGCCGAATACGTCGGAACGTAAAATCAGCCGTCGAACTTCGGTCGCGTAACTTCGGCATAGTGTGTTTAGACACTTAGACCCTATAAGCTGTTGCGGAATTTTTTCGAAAGGCAATAGAAGGAACACGGATGGGTTTTATTCAGTAAGACTCCCATCCGTTCCACCCAGAGCGGAAGAAGTCATTTGATGATTTCCCATACTTAAAAAAAGCCCCTGTAAGCTAGGATGTTACATGATGTTGATGTGTCATTGGACATAATGCGTTGTGTTCTATTGTCATGCGTCACTCTTTACGCCGGAACTGAGCTGCAATGTTGTTAGGGTCATTGGCGTACGTGATATCAGCTGGTTTTTTTTCTTTCCTAATGTTATTTGTACTTGGTGGAGTTTTGTGTAAAGGGAAACCAGTGAAGATATTGATTAATACCTAGTAGATATGTTTATTTTTCTTTAGCACTTAATTCTCATATTCTTGACGATTCGAAAAAGCTTTGTGCACGAACCTTCCTTATCCTGATTCTCCTCTAATCTTCGTTTATCGCTCTTTCCATTAGTGAAAACCACAGAGCAATGAATTGCGCTTGCGCGCGTTGCGCTGCCCTATTTGGTGACAAACCGTATCAAAATGCGTTGCGTGATTTACAAGAAATAAGCGGAGTCACAGAGCGTCTTTGTTTAATACTATTTAGAGATGAACCTGGTCTAAATCCATCGCTTACAATCAGGCTAGACCTGATTGTAAGCGATGGATATAGTTTACGAAGGGGTGACAGCACATTTGTAGCGTATATAGCACCTACTGTTCAGAAATAAAAACCATTCTACACATCCATCAGTCGCCATCAGAGTCCAACTCTTTCCTACATGGTAATGGATATAACTGCTTAATAAAATTCGCTTTCAACCAAGGTCCTACAAAAACCAAAAGCAATCAACAAAACTCCCAATTGCTACAATTAATAAGGCTGCGTTCAGACAAGGCGTTGCGCAGGAGTTTCTTCACCGCGTATTGGGAGCGGGTTACGTCACACACGATGCAGGTACGATACAGTGTGAGCTCTCTCAATGTAACGTAATACAAGGAAAATGTTCTGCGCAGTGTGCTACTGCTATATCGTATGGGGTAGCCCACAATCGAAGTGTGAAATTGTATTGAGATATTTTGACGGTGATTGTTTGAGGTTAGGTCGTTTAGTTTAAAATATATATTCACACTAGCTGTCTCCCGCGGGTTCGCTCCCGTCAACTGGCTACCTACCTACCTACCCTACACCTACCCTACACCTACCCTACACCTACCCTACACCTACCCTACACCTACCCTAACCCTACACATACATGCATGCAAATAATTCTATTTTATTGAGGTATTTCTTTCCGACTTGCTAGACAAAAGTTGTGATAGCTCGGTTAATATACATGTTATAAAAATAATTTATAGCCTATAGCACTCAGGAATAATGTAGCTTTCTACCAGTGAAAAAAAATTAGTTTTCATTAGTTCCAGAGATTACCCCCTACATACAAACTTACAAATTTTACCTCTTTATAATATTAGTATAGAAAAGTAGTAATTTTGATAATGACTGCCCGAGTCATTATCAAAATTACTACTTTTGCGAATATTTATTTTGTTTTGCGTTGTTTGTGTTGCGTTAATTATAAAAATAATAGAAACTGGTGTAAAAAATCACTTGCCCAAATTAGTGTGAATTTGCGTCTCGAGGAAATGGACGGGATCGAACAGAACGGTTCAATTGGCTCCTTTTCTGATAGGTGATGGTTGTCGATTAAACTCCAGATATTCGAAGAGATTATACCCAGTTCTTTGGTAAATTCTTTCACCCTTTGACTGTTTATATTACATGACTACATGATTCAAAATTATTTGACAAAGGCAGGCCTACATGGGCAATTATAAAATGCTAAAAGTTAGTGCACGGTTCAAATTGGTCGCATGGGTCGAATAATATGGAGAAAAACCCCATCAAATAAACATGGCTCTAGATAGCGCAGTCATAGGTAGTATTACATAAGCGGCGTGCGTTGCGCCGGCGCCGGTGGGCCGCGTCCAGCCGCGACGGAACGTAGTAATGGAAACGCTTGCCGTAAATGCCGCCAGTACTTGCCGGCTTGCCGCCACTTCGTGCTACTTCCTATGTTATTTGTCAACGTTAATTGTTGGCTACTAGTGTGTGATAGCTACCATCGGTTTGCGATTGCTAATAATTCATGACGAAGCTGTTAATTCAATTAAACTAGCGTAATTCATCGGTGATTGCTGAACCATTTAAGTACACAATCTGCGTAGGTAGCCTGTTCCAACTATGTTGGAGTCGTCCAGACTAACCGAATGCAGAGGAGTAACAGTATTTTTTAGGGAGTGGCTGTCCGTTAGTTTCCGACTTGTGAAGTGACGTCCACAAGCTAGAAACTAACGGGCAGTCGAAACTGGGCCATACGATTAACTTTGACTGATATCAGGTTTTCTCACTTCCTACTACCCGTAACGAATTTCAGTACATATTTATTGAACAAAAAATTGGTTCTACCTATGTCCGTTACAGACTTTGAAACCATCCAACCGGTGTGCCCCGGTTTCATTAGAAAGACAATAATACGAAGATGATTTTAGACCACTAAACGGGATGTACTCGTACGAAGTCGTGGGCAAAAGCTAGTGATCTATTAAGAGGGCGCCGACCAAACGTCGACCGCGCAGTGGCGCCCTCATCGTTTGTTTGGTTATTTCTTTTATTTTAGAATGAAAATGCAGAAAATATGCAATTTAAGTTGTGCTCCACAAGATTATACGTTAATCCTACTAATATTATAAAGGTGAATGTTTGTATGTTTGTATGTTTGTATGTTTGTATGTTTGTATGTTTGTGTAACAATCAGGCAAAAACGGCTGAAGGGATTTGGATGAAATTTGGCACACATGTAGTTCATAACCTGGAATAAAAAATAGGCTACTTTTCATCCCGGTAAGTGGCGTGGATTAATGAAGACTGAGGAAGAAGTGGAAACTCAGAGCCGCTGCTGCCTTAGTACTTCAGATTCACAAGTACCAGGAGACCAGAAACATCAAGTACCAGGAGACCAGAAACATGTCATAGTATTTTTGGGCTGGTATAATTATGTAGGTAGGGTAGGTGAAGGGTAGGTGTTAGGTAGGTGTAGGGTAGGTGTAAGGTAGGTGTAAGGTAGGTGTAGGGTAGGTGTAAGGTAGATGTAAGGTAGGTGTAAGGTAGGTTTAGGGTAGGTGTAGGGTAGGTGTTGGGTAGGTGTTGGGTAGGTGTTGGGTAGGTGTTGGGTAGGTGTAAGGTAGGTGTAGGGTAGGTGTAAGGTAGGTGTTGGGTAGGTGTAGGGTGGGCGTTTCCTGAGTAAAAAATGTACAGTACAAATCAGGAAACCTTGCTATTTCCGATATTAACGCGGGCGAAGCCGCAGCTGGTAGAAGCTAGTATTATTATAAACGGTAGTTTTAAATTGTTCAGTTTTATTATAATCACTAAAACGGATAAAAGTGGCCACTATTTTCCGTTTTAGTGATTATAATAAAACTGAACAATTTCTTTTATCTTTCTTTTATCGTTTGGTCGGCGCCCTCTTAATAAGAGATATTTCCACCTACTCAACGACGAATTCTATAAGCTGTACTTATTGAATTCATCGTTGTTCCTGTCTTCATTACAATTGCGTTCCGTAGAAAAGGTTCTTGTATAATGACTTCGAGAGATTGTAGACTATCAAATTAAGATGCGAAATTAAGTACCTACATGACGGCGCGCAGCTAAATTAAAAGTTAAGCCATGATTTAAGATGAGAGACTGATTGTGTTATTTTGTTGAACAGTAATTATTGTTAAATTCAATATTAAAATGATGATTTATTTTAATTGGTCGAAAATATATGGTGATTTATAAAATATGAGCGGGTAACCCCGAATAGGGTAGCAAGTTTGCGTCTACGCCGTGACAGCTGGCATTCTTTTGACAGACAGCGTACGAGGTGCACGCGTGCTAACCTATTGGCTCGTAATCTAGTTTCATCTAGTGTTTAACCGTATATTTTGTTTACAAATGTAATCGAATAAAACGAGTGACTGTTATGAATCACAAACGTGCTATTATTTCAACGTTTCGTCTATAACACGCCCATGATGGATGACTATCACAAAGACCGCTCCGCTGCCCTCCTGATACTCCGTTATACATATTACAAATGTTCAGTTGACAATTTATCGAGAGTTTTATAATGTTACAAACTTCCCTATCGGAGATGAATTTTCACAATCCTTCCTTAGTGCCTTCGCTTTGATACTCTGGTGCATTTAAATTTATAGACCCAGTAGCAGTTTATGCTGTGCATTGTTCAAAATGTGCAACCGTGAGACATGCACTTAGTTTTTGGCATACATACTATTTTTTGTTATTTCTATCATCATTATCATCGTCATCATATCAGCCGAAAGACTTCCACTGTTGGACATAGGCCTCCCCCAAGTGTCGCCACAACAACCGGTACCCACTGTGCGTCTCGCATCCATCGGCTACCAGCGACCCTCACCAGCTGGTCATCGGTCCACCTTGTGGGAGGCCTTCCAACGCTGCGTCTTCCGGTACGCGGTCGCCGCTCCAGAACTTTTCGGCCCCATCGACCATCTGTTCTGCGAACAATGTGCCCTACCCAACTGCCACTTCAGTTTGGCGATCCTTCGAGCTATTATAATATGTCGGTTACCTTGGTTCTCTTGCATCGTGACGTGATCGAATCATTCCTGATTCGATCACGCAAGGAAACTCCGAGTATTGCCCTCTCCATTGCCCTTTGGTTGATTTTGAGCCTTCTGATGAGGCCAATTGTGTTATTTCTATGTACCGTGCGTATTACATGTACCTATGTGTTAAATAATTTTTATTCTTTCATGATTCTTTCTTAATTACAAATAGTCGTAAATTAGCTGATGATTGAATTGAGTGGATATTCCCCACCTCCATGTGTAGTGACTACCCATTGTGTGAACAGTGGGAACGCAATACTTATATAATGGTTGTTAGTAGTTGTAAATGACCCTGCAATAGCATATGTTAATTTGTGCATATAATTACTTCTGTGGCTGTTATGTGAGCTGATAATAATTGTATGGTTAAATGTATTTATAAGAAGAAGTGTTCGCGCCAGCCCCAACACCATTCTCCGAACGTTGGCGGATAGGTGGGACTCTCCGATCTTGGGGCGGTGGATACGACTGCATGCAGTCAAGTAGACATTCCCGGGATCGGCGTGCCCCACGCTTAGAATAATAATGTTACTAACACTATAGTTTATAAGTTACACTGTTACTAACAAATATGGAACTGATTCTGAAATAAATGTTTATTTCCTTTATTATTTTGTACAATACATATAAATTACATTTTTAAATATTAAAATACAAAGTTATAAAAATATTTAAAAATATAAAAAATAGTAGCCCACCGGTATCGGGAACAGGGTCCAAGCTACCGGCGGTCAGGGCTCCAGCGAGAGGAACCTCCTAACAATCCGAGCCGTGTCCAGAAGTACTGCTTTCTGCTTTTTATTATTATTATTATTATATACTTACTTTGTATTTTACTACATAACCGTTCCACTCAATTCAATGCAATTATGTTTAACTTATCAATAAGTAATTTAAAGATGCCCACAGCTGGACATAGACTTTCCTCATGTGGCCACATCGACCGGTTCTGCGTCTCGCTTCCAGTGAATTCCAACGGGCTTCAACAGCTCATCGGTCTACCTTGGGCTCTAGACAAGTGACATTCTGTCAGCGGTAGCGTGGCGAAGGCGATTGTCAATACGTCAAAAATGTATGGGATTGACAGATGCTAATGTCACATGATCAAATTCCTACATTTTGGCCGATTTTGGCATTTCGACAGTCGCATTCGCTAATTAAATGGCACATTGTCTAGGGCCTCTTGTGGGAGAACATAGTAAAACATGAAAATATTTTTACCATCAACTATTTCATATTATTCTACAATAAGTGACAATACTTTCTGTAGGTACTTAGTCCTGCTAAAATCATTAATAAAAAAGTACCTACAAGTTCATTTGGATCTCACATAATAGCGACTAGACAAATTTTTTCCCTATAGAGCATTATAATAAAGACATTATCACAGAAGGAACAATAAATAATCTTCCACAAACATATTTAATTCGTAACAATAGTCACAATATTATAAAGGTACGTATACATCGATGAACACTTAGTAGGCCCCTAGTCACAATTATTTATTGGTAACGGGGCGGGCGCCTGTAAGACAAGTCACATCACAATAAACATTAGTACATGTTTCACGCGCTATTTAGGTTCAGAGCCTCTACCATGAGATTTCATCGAAAAATTACTCGCTAGCGTTAAACTCGCTAGCGTACTAACGTGGATCGAACAGATTTCGATAGTGCTTGCACCATGAGATTTACGGAGACTTACGCATTCGCTAAGGTAAGCTCGATAGATCGCGTTCTCTAACTAACTTCACTCTACTCGATATAATGCTTCACTACTTATGTTTTGTTTCTTTCTTTCTCACTAATAAGAAGAGAGAACGGCTCTTAAGCTCAAAATGTAGTTATATCGCTATGCTAAAAATGTTAAGATAGTCAATATCACAAAATAAACCGACCAAATAAAAAAGTTGACGGTTAGTCGACTACTTATGATATTTAGTAGTTTTTTAATTTTTATTCCTTAAAACATGTCATGTTTTGTTTGTTGGCGTTGTGTTACAGTTGTGTGTGTGTGTGGTTTAAAAGAAGTTTACAACAATAGATTATAATTGTTTATTCAATAATATAAATGCACAAATCCTCAAACGCTTCTCTATAGTGTGTGTAAAGTTTAATAAACTATCTTTCACATATATTTTCCAATTGAGATCCAACATAAAATTTCATTTTGGCTTGAAATTAACGTTGTTCACGTCGTTGGTCTTCAAAATCAGCGGCAACTAACATATTCCACGATAAATAAGCTCTTGCAGACATTATTTTGACTTTATAATACTCAAACACGTGTATAATTTTAATGTAAACTTATGTTTCACGCGGTAAAATGCTAGTGAGCTACGTAACTAATATCGTAAGCGTATTGTTCGATAGCTTCTGTCAAATTAGTGACTCATGGTGCCGTTATATAGGGTGATAGCTGAAAAACGTCAGTGACCATCGAATAGATTACGTTAGGTTTTTAACCGATCGAAATCTATAGTGCTCATGGTACGAATTTTAATTCTTTCTGTGACCGCTAGGGGCGCTGTACAGTAGGTACTGTACCTCTACCATGAGTTTATGCAGCCAAAACTCGCTAGCGTCTCCGTAAATTATTTGTATGACCATACTGTACAGCGCCCCTAGCGGTCACTGAAAGAATTAAAATTCGTACCATGAGCACTATAGATTTCGATAGGTTAAAAACCTAACGTAATCTATTCGATGGTCACTGACGTTTTTCAGCTATCCCCATACAAAACGGCACCATGAGTCACTAATTTGACAGAAGCTATCGAACAATACGCTTACGATATTAGTTACGTAGCTCACTAGCATTTTGCCGTGTGAAACATAAGTTTACATTAAAATTATACACGTGTTTGAGTATAATAAAGTCAAAATAATGTCTGCAAGAGCTTATTTAGCGTGGAATATGTTAGTTGCCGCTGATTTTGAAGACCAACGACGTGAACAACGTTAATTTCAAGCCAAAATGAAATTTTATGTTGGATCTCAATTGGAAAACATATGTGAAAGATAGTTTATTAAACTTTACACACTCTATAGAGAAGCGTTTGAGGATTTGTGCATTTATATTATTGAATAATGTTACGGATTTGACGTCAACACAACGAGTTTCATTAGAACTAAAGGTAGTACCTAGTATGGTATGCAGCTATCTCAAAACAAAACCAATTATAATCTATTGTTGTAAACTTTTAAACCACACACACACAACTGTAACACAACGCCAACAAACAAAACATGATATGTTATAAGGAATAAAAATTAAAAAACCACTAAATACCATAAGTAGTCCACTAACCGTCAACTTTTTTATTTTGTCGGTTTATTTTGTGATATTGACTATCTTAACATTTTTAGCATAGCGATATAACTACATTTTGAGCTTAAGAGCCGTTCTCTCTTCTTATTAGTGAGAAAGAAAGAAACAAAACATAAGTAGTGAAGCATTATATCGAGTAGAGTGAAGTTAGCTAGACAACGCGATTTATCGAGCTTACCTTAGCGAATGCGTCAGACTCCGTAAATCTCATGGTGCAAGCATTATCGAAATCTGTTCGATCCACGTTAGTACGCTAGCGAGTTTAACGCTAGCGAGTAATTTTTCGATGAAATCTCATGGTAGAGGCTCAGCAGTGCGGTTCTATCACCATGACCTCGTCGTACCTCACCGTGAAAACTAAGAGTGATCTTGAAATAAGCTGTCACTCACTCCTTCGCGACAGTTGGATTGACAGCACACTTCACTTAAGTGTTCACGATGAGGATTTCAGAATCAACCGGTTGTTTCTATTGCTGTTCAAAGTCAAAAGTCAAAGTCAAAATATTTATTAGTGTGTTTTCTGGTGATACAATAGGTCTTATAATTAGGTTATGGTAACTCAAAAAACTACCCATTAGGGCATACACTATTTAATACACTATTTGGGGATCTCCGGTATACTGGCTTGAAAATTAATAGGTCATTCATTGTAGCCCATAATATAATATTACCTACGTCAGATATGCACTCCTATATTGTGTAATAAACCTACATGCATAACTTACAGTTCTCGTCAAATAACTTTGCCCCTCTGAAGTTAGCCATTTGCAAAGATCGCGCAGGTGCAGTCACGTAGACGGGAGCAAGCGGGACGCAAGCATGCATCGAACGTAAAAGAGCGACTGAGACATAAAATCGCGCCGCCATAAACCCCGCCCCGCGCATGCGCAGTTGCAATTTGTTCGTAATTTTGACTACTACGCAGCCACTCGTAGCCAACTTCAGAGGGGAAAAGTTATTTGAAGAGAACTGTACAACTTAATTATGGAGCTAGCTCCATAATTAAGTTGTACGCAGCTTTATCACGCAAAACGTACTTAAACACATTTACATAACTCAAACAGAGGTTCCCATTGCTTTCGTTTGCTCTCACGGACATTTTAATAAAAAATGAAAGCTTTCTCCGAATGACACAAGTTTACTTACTTTGATAAACATTATCACCTGTAAACACTGCCCGCTAGGGCTAGTGGCTACCAGGATTGCGGAATTTGTTCGAAAGATTTACCCCGGCCCTGGAACTCAAAAGGCATTTGGAGGAACACGGGTGGGTTTTAGTCAGTATGAGTCTGACACTCCCTTCCGCTCCACCCAGAGCGAAAGGAGTCATTTACTGATTTCCCATACTAAAGAAAAGTGAAGTTAGGCCAAAGTCAATTCAATTAAATTTTTAAGGTTATGGCAGTTATCGATGAACATTCGATGATTTTGCCAATGCCGAGGCACGAGATCGTAACGGTCGACGGTCGGTTCTCAATTACGATAACTGTATAACGACGATGTCATCCATTATTTACCATGTTAAAAAGGACAAAACATTTTGTGTTAATACATAAGACGACACATATAAGTTATAAAATATCAAGTAAATATATTATATTATGTACCTAAATAAAAAAAGTTTCAACTGGATTTTACTATCTAATATTAATAAATTTATAAAGGATTTTTACTGCCCCCGCTGTAAAAATCCTTTTATTTTCGGGCCTTTTATTTTTTACAACTATAGCACATCCCCATGTGCTATAGTTGTAAAAAATAAAAGGCCCGTTTTGCCAGCAGGATATAACAAAGAGATTTATTTCATGTCTCTTTCATACTTTACTAGTAGGTAATGTTGTATCCTGCTGTCAAAACGGGCCTTTTATTTTTTACAACTTTAAAGACAAAAGGCAAGACTCCGCTGTATGTTAATTGGGAGTAAGTCGTAAATATTAATCAAGGACAGGGAAAAAACAAGTGTTTCAGAGTCTCCTCCAGACCACATTCACACAAAGAATTGTCTCTCACGCGGATTTTAGCCAAATTCAATTGACAACCGATATCGAAACGTCAACTCTCTTACTAATTATAATATTCGCATTTCCAGAATCGCTATTATTGCAGAGGGAATGTTGCGGAATTTGTTCGAAAGAGTCACCGGAGTCACACGGATGGGTTTTAGTCAGTAAGAGCAGACTCTTACTGACTGAAACCCATCCGTGTGTCTGGCTGGACGGAGCGGTAAGGAGTGTCAGAATACTATACCGCTCCGTCCAGAGCGGAAGGAGTCATTTGATGCTTTCCATCCTTAAAAATAGAGGGAATGAGACCTTTGTGTAAAACCTCTTAGCAATATACACCTACTATGGAACCATTAATAGCTTATACACTTCTGGACACATCTATTGGCCCACCTTAGAGTTTAGGTTTCGATGGCCCCTACCGAAATATGTTTGCTAGATTGAACAAAAACTGTTGATGCAGTTTTAAACCTGATGCATTTTACCATCTTTTTCGATCGTATTGTTTTAAATTTGAATTCAGAATACCATACGACATGGAGCTACGCCTAACAAGTCGGATATGCGCCTTGTTAAAGGCAATTGATTTTTGAATAAAAAACATGTTTTATCAAATAAAGGTTTAATTTAATAACGCGTGTTGCCTCCATGGGCATCTACCACAGCTCTCATACGATTAGGCATAGAGTTTATCAACCGCTCTATGAAATTTTGAGGGATCATCTCCCATTCCTCTTCTATGGCAGTTTTCAACTCCTGCATCGTCTGGGCAACTGGCTGACGAGCCCTAACACGTCTTTTTAGCTCGTCCCACATGTGCTCAATGGGGTTCATGTCTGGGCTTCTGGCTGGCCAGTCCATAACTGTGATGTTCACATCCCGAAGATATTCCCTGACGATGCCGGCCGCATGGGCTCTTGCATTATCATGCATAAAAAGGAAATTTGGGCCCACATAGTCCGCGTATGGTATCACGTGAGGTTCTAAGCACTCACGATTGTACCTTTCAGCATTTAATGTTGGCAGCCGTGGTCCTGTAACAACCTCAAGTTGAGTTTTGCCGCTCACGGATATACCACCCCAGACAGTCCATGAGCCACCGCCATAAGCAACCCTCTCTTCAAAGCAGCATTGTGCGAAACGCTCTCCCTTACGTCGGTAGACCTTCTTCCTTCCATCATTGCCATGTAACACAATTTTAGACTCATCAGAAAAGAGTACACGGCTCCAATCTTGCTGTGTCCAATTTAAATGACTGCGTGCGAAATGAAGGCGCGCTGTTCGGTGGGCCCGCGTTAGTTTGGGCCCATTAGCTGGCTTGTGTGGTACCATATCGCGTTCTTTTAACCTTCTCCGAACAGTTCGAGCGCTCACAGATACTCCGTGGAAGTCGTGAAGTTGGTTTTGTATCTCAATGGAGGTAAGGTGACGATTTCTCAAGCTGGTCGTCACGATGAATCGATCCTGCCTTTCAGTTGTGACCCGAGATCGTGGCCTTCCTTGGCGACGAACAAAGCCGCCAGTCTCTAGGTACCTCCGATAAACATTTCGGACCGCAGGTAGACTTAAATTAAGTTGAGCACTCACGTTTCTTTGGCTGTGTCCGGCCTGAATAAGTGCCACAGCTTGGGCGGCGACTTCAGGTGAAGTATCCATAGATTATTGATAGAACCTCACCTTAATGTTAAGAATAAGTAATGTTTGTTGCAAAACCAAAGATATCAATCACTTTTTCAAGAATTAAATCCAAGTAAACCAATAAAACCAAGTTTTCTTAGTATTCGATTGTTTGATATCAACAAACAGGCTCCAAATTGTCTTTTGTTTCTTTAAATTCTGTGTTCGAAATTCAAAAAAAGACTATTGAATGAAATTGTGAATGTGCCAGGTTCAAAACTGCATAAAAACTTTTTGCTCGACCTAATATAAAATTTTAGCTAGGACCAAACGAAACTGAAAATACAAGGTGGGCCAATAGATGTGTCCAGAAGTGTACTATTCTAGCAGCCCACCAGTTTAATCGCTGTACTTAGCCTACATCGACGTACTCAGGCGAGTGCTTTAACCTATTGAACGAGAAGTCTTCTCATGTGAACTCCGTTACCTAATCAGATCTGCGTTTAGTTGAGTATTGTGTTTTATATTGAACTAGCTCTGTTGCCCGGATTTGTTTGGGATTATAAAAATGAGTTAAAAAGTAATTCTTCCTTCTGTTTTTTCTCCCTAAAAGATGCAATTCTCCTAGGCTTTGGTCTCTGAAAAGACAATTTTTAGTTTCGACTTTCTCTTCTTTCGTAATTTAAAACAAGATGCAGAAAACTTTTAGGTAAGTGCCTGGGCCCTGGGCCTCGCCAGTGGATTCTGAAACAACTCACCGTGTTAACTTAGATAGGTGAGCATGAAATGAGTTGTCATTCCAAAACTCACTTGAAGCTCATCTAAGTTATCACGAGATTGTTACAGAATAGTTTGTTATAAGTGAAAATGCGGAAAAATACTCAAAAACATGTGACAGGTACACTGGAATGGAAAAGTGAAATAGTGTTAATTGTGCCTCAAGTTTAAAGAGGCTAAGCATGCACGTCTAACAGTAACCGCAAAATTAGTTGATTGATGGACTGATAAAATATAACTCCATATCAAATCCAGAATGGAGATGCTTCGCAAAAAATAAAGAGCTTTTTACTGTTATTATAACCCGGTTAAAATTTTAGCTTTATTAACAAAGATAACCACGTAACGGTTGTATATAATAATATGTTCTTATTTAAACATGTGTTGTGTTTTTGCTGTTGAGAGAATTGACTTAATTCGAATCCTTTGTCAAAAGGAAAAAATAATAAGTACCTAGGTTTTAAATTTGATATTTCAATCTCAATCTCAATCTCAATTCGTTTATCGCAATCCATAATGTCAAAATACAGGTGGTAAAATAAATACATAGAAACAATTATGGACCCTGTCGGGCAGAGCAAAACGTTAAAATAATTAGGAGAGAGAGATTTGTTGGTACCTATAGGTTAATTATTTACTTTCTTTATAAAAAAAGGGAAAAACAAATACTTTTTTAAGCACAGACTAAAAATAACAAATCCTGATTGTAAATCAGCCACAAAAGAAAATTTTTAATTAATTCATTTTTCATTTTATTCCTAAAGCTAGCCTAGGCAAACCAACATCGTCATCAACTTCATCATTAGTAGATGGGAGGCCAACTGATTCCAATTCCCACAGCGCCGGGTTTCCTCGTGTTAAGAAATCGATGTCGCGAACAATGCTTATATTATATAATATTTTAAATATGTCTGTCCCTATTTACATACACACATGTGTATACACACATTAGACTCAAGTTTAGCCCTACGGTTCAGTAATTAGCTAGGTAGGTATCTTTTAGGGCCAAGCTTTATAAGATACTAGCTTTCACCCGCGACTTCGTACGCGCATATTTCGTTTTTTCCCGTTCCCGTAAGAATTTCCCGTCCCCGATAGCATGTAGCCTTCCTCATGAATGTGGCTATCATATACAAAAATAATTGTCAAAATCGGTTCAGTAGATCCAGAGATTACCCCCTACACCCTCACAAACTCACAAACTTTACCTCTTTAAAATATGATTATGGAAGTATACCTAGTGGCTTAGGTTTTATTTGCTCCATAACGTTGCCAAATATAATATATGTATGTGGTTTTAAAGATAGCTAGATCGTTTTTCTAGAGATTGATTTATTGCAAAAGTAAAACCTAAACCTGGGTCTTACTATTAAAACCAGGTCCTCTATGGATTCCCAATTTCGATAGTATCCGACTCTTTCTCTATTACCAGTATTAACTGTGATCGATTCGAATCCCATTATTTCCTCCATTCAAACAATATTCGCAATGAGCGTATCAGTATAATGACGCTTTTCCAAAATTGTGAAATCCGCATAATCTTAACACAGATCTGTCACAGCTCCATTACATTTGCTCAAGATGAGCTGAAGCCTGCCAACAACAAAACCACGTTACATAAGTGCCCTGCGCTGCGCAAGATTCGATCCGGCGCGCGATCTGATCGCACGCACTGCGCAGGCGCACTGTTTCACAAGGGGCATTGTCCCATTGTGGGCCTTTGAGATTGGGACATGCCCATTACTACGCATTTCTCTTCCGTGAGGTATGTTGCTGTTTTTCGCTCGTTCGTAGTATTCCTACTTCAATGGTGTTTGAAGAAATGAGTACTTCATCCATCATTGTCAGTGGGGATCCTTAAACTGGGATTTGAGGGTATGTTGCCACAATCACGATGGTTAGCTTAGAGATTGGTGATTGCAATATTTCGTTTTGAAATCATAGATGGTTGAGCTGCTCAGTGTCCTAATGTAATGGCACATTATAGGATTCTACGTCGAAAAACCCCTTTATCTCCATTTGCTCACTCTATTTTATGTTGATATAGAGATGCATGGTAGTTACCTATTTACGAATTTTCTTTAGGTTATTTTTTAGCCTGGCTACTTAGGTATTTAGGACTTTTTGTATAACGTCTAGAATTACACTGCTTCAGTGTTGAACTGAAGTTCTATTAGGAGGTAGTTTACTGAATTCCAGTATTTTTACTAGATGTGTAAACCCAATAGTCGCGTTTAAATGTGGCTGATTTGTTGTTTTGGTTAGTTGTAGATCGGTTGATTGCCAGTTGTTATATCTTGGCCATCTTTCTTTCAAACCTCTAACATAGACACCTAGTTATTATAATGACCTCACAAGGCTTAGGTAATACTATTATCTAAGCTGCTAGGCTTTCTAGAAACCCAATACTGCTTTTTCTCGCGGCAAGTCCTCACGATCACACAGTAACACAGCACCTATGGTAACATGTACAGTTCCTAGCTCAGGTTCACTTCCGCGCCGCACTCGTCCGGACTCCGGCCATCAATGACGATTGGGTAACAGATGGACTTTCATTCGTAACATTGTACTTATGTTATTATGTATATTTGTTACATATATGTAACCTATAGTAGATCACAGCTTAGTTGGATGCCCTATGCTTTACACTGACAGAGGTAACTTCTCTACGATTGCTTTTTATTGTTGTGGAGCTCTCTCTATGGTTGCCCTTCTTGTAATGTGTAAAAATTAATGTTATTCTAATATCCTGTTATTCCTGTTCAAGGACATATCTCGCTGACTGATCGACACTTAGCGTGACCAGAGGGCTGGCTCGTTCTTTGCCCAAAGAATTAGCATTGCCATTCAACGTGGCAATGCTGCCAGCCTTCTGGGCGCGTTTCCGGATGATAGCGATGCGGAGAAATACTTCGACGCCAGAGTGTATTTTGTTTTTGTATATAGGTTTAGTAGAAATACTTAGTTAAGTTAGTGTTATTTGAATAACATTCTAATATTATTAAAATCATATTATTAAATGAGAATTAATCTTTCTTTTAATCAATGTCTATTGTGCTCTTATTTAATGACTTGAGTAAATTAAAAAAATAAATAAAAATATTTCAGACGTGTTTGGTCCATAATATTATTAGTAGTACAGCTTAAACTACATATGTTTGAATAAAGACTGGTACATATAAATTGCGCATCGTGTTTATTTTCAACAATCCACTTCTAACCTACTCAAGATCACCGCGCCCTATCTGCCATACTGTCTGCCTGGTGTGGGCTGCTGACGCTGAAATAATAAAGAAGAAACTGCACAACGTTTGCTTATGAGGACCTTATGAGGACCTTAGAGCTTTATTCGTAGCTATTCATAACGAAATACTCTTCAGCAGCGTTGTGCTATCGATCACTGAATAAAACATAAAATCAGCCACTACTTGGATTCTTCTCCACCTAAAATTCGTAGTATTTTTTTTAATGGCTACGTATTTTTGGTTCATGATGAATTAGACTAGCACTGGATCATATCAGTGAAGTCAACATTATATCATCATTTGTATTAGAATATCCTGTACATCACAATGACATAGCGTTTTAGTGTGACTAGGTCCTGTGTCCATAAATGTAGGTGTGGCTGTGTACTAGTCATGCACGAGCACCCTACGAGGTATTTATCTATTTACCCAAATGGATGATGATCATGATTGCTCAAATAACGAGCGCTTAACTAAAAAAAATTTTGAAGTCTTTTATGACTTATGTGTTTGGGTATACTGTAGGTATTAAGAATAAATTGAGGATAAAACCGGGATAGATACCCGGTATTATTAGGTGCCCGCCCCAATTGTCGTTGTTTCTCTAGTTTTACGGATGAATCGCGTTTTTATTTATCTATCGAGAGACTTTCCAACTACCACTAAGTGGACCGTGTCTCATAATGTCTCTGTGCCATTGCATGGCAAGGCAAAGTGCGATCAAAGTTTGCCCTGTTTCTCAGCGGGTCGTCTATCAGATGTGATTTATATGGACTAGGCAACTATCCCTTAAATATGGTATAGATGTCCCAAAATATCAAATTTACTGTTTTTTTTTGTTTTCATTGTAGATAAAAAACCAAAGTACTAGCCAGTTTTGCAAATAAAATATTTAGATTTTTGTACTGGGAAACATAAAATGATTTCACAAAGCGTGGCATCTATCTCGGTTTAACTCTAATTGAAGTCTCGCTGTACCCTCAAGGTTCCATAATCTGCTTCAAACTTATCGAAAACAAAACAAAAAACAACTAGTTACTGGCTTATGGTAAAACAAACATAATTGTACATTTAAAAAACACGAATAAACCTAGTTGGTCTGTAATTAATCTGAAATCGAAAACGAACAATAGCGTTAATATATTTGTTCTTTCCTTGTATTGGAAGCAGTCTTTACAACAGTTACAAGCGGTTTCTGAGTCGTGAAGCAACACCTTGCTACCAAGAACAACAACTACAAACTGAAAGCTTTAATAAATTATCAAAAGTTTCCTCAATGATACACAGCCTGTCGCAATAAAACTCAAGATTATGAAAAAGTAATATTATTATCCTTATATGCACATTACGGATATGCCATTTTGCACACAATCTTTGTCAAGATTGGGTCGAGCAGGCAATAAACATGGTGGATAAATGCGTTGCCCAATGCAGAGGCCGCGGGCGAGGTCGCGGCGTAAACTAGTTGCACTCGTAATATTTACCAACACTCGTACGGGGAATCACGGTTTCGCAAAATTGGCAAAAAATTATATAATCGATGATATTCCACACGTCTTTATGTAAGAACTACTCAAGTTGATGCTGATCTTGCAAAATTTTAGATTAAGCTGCTGTTTAAGGACATTTATTTATTTATTAGACATTTAATTTAATTTATCTACTTCGCGTTACCTTTTACCACGGACAAAAGATAAGCATTGCCATAGAACGTGGCAATGCTGCCAGCCTTTTGGGTACATTACCAGTGGCCAGTAATGCGGAGGAGTTTTCCGACGCCATTTGTTTTAGATTATTTTTAGTTAGTTTATTTAAGTGTAAATATAGTAATAGTTAGTTGTGAAAATAAATAAACAGTACAATTTATCAGTGGCATAGATCGATTGACAGATCAGCTATTTAGGATAATTGACAAAACACGTCGCTTTGAATGCCTCTGTATCAGAGCCACTACACAAAAAACTTCATTCAAAGTCATTCGTAAATATTTTCTACTTGAAACAATAGACATTACACATAGGTACACACCTGTACACACATATACCTCTATACTTCCCAAAATATTCAAAGTCCAACACTTCAATACAATGCAAAAAGACAAAACACCCGCAAAGTCATGAATAAAATATTGGCGACCCAAAACTGCGATCTGCGCAGGCGACGACCACTTGCGACCGTTATTGTCAAAATGTTCGACTTTCTACGACTAAACATTAAAGTCACGGTCGAAACTATCGTAATCCTCGAAAGGTTTGGAAAAGGAATCATTGGAACATAAATTAGGCTAGGTATCAATCAGCTCCTTCGCTAACAACGACACAAAATGACTAATTTCAGAAAGGTTTCAGAGATACAAAACGTTACTACAGCAGGAAATGCAGGAAATGTCTCGAAAACCTGAAGACGCACAAATTATATTTTCGGCTCAATTTTATGCACAAATATAAGCTCTCTGCCCATGTACAATATTTCTCTCTCCGAGATGTCCGATCATTCGTTTAGAATGTTCCTGCTGGAACAACGTTACTTCAGCAGGAATAGTTTTATCCGTTTTTTTTCCAAAACGACAAGACGCACAATTACAGCAGATTACGCATTAATTATACGCCCCACTCATGTCACTAGGAGTCACTTTTCAGCTGCAGTAACGTACTCGGCATGAACTGTTCTTCTAGACGTAAAGGACACGAGAGAAGAACACCACATTCCGATTTGGAAGATGACCTAAGGATGGTGATGGGTGATCGATTCCTATCAAATCAAGAAGAGCAGAGAAAACTCTCTCCTCTCAAGGGAAGATTAAGATGAAAACTCAAAATCAACACACAACCAATCGCATCTGAGATGTGTCAGGCCTTGTAGATGTTCTTCGCATTCGTATGTCAGTTGTAATCTGTCAAAAATCCTAAAGGAGCAGGAACCGCTGTCATATAATCTTGGGCCTAGATGTATAAGGATGAGAGTGGTGTCAATAAATAAATTATATATTATCAACCAATCTCTGAAAATTCTGCGGATTTTGGCAATCTGAGAGCAGAGATAGAAGAGGCTTAGTATAATATTGCATTACAACATGAAACGGAACAATGCCCGAAAAAAAGTTTTTACTAAAAAAATACACTGGCCGGTATCATCGACCTATCTTTTTTACATATCCTTTTCAGGAGGTATATATTCGTGTCATAAATAAGTTCTGTCATTATGATTTGTCAGTGTTCATCAAAAACAGTTAATATTCTGTCAACCAAACTGCTGTTTGACATAAAAACAATCAACCTTTCTAAAGAATACGTCATTAAACTGCTAAGTAAGCAACATTGTTGCAGGTTATTCGTGACTTAAACTGTTTTTTACATAACTCGTCTTCTAGACTGTGAATTGTGCATTTTTTTTTTATTTTGAAAACCATATCTCGACTCTTTACGTTTGGGCCCATTAGTTTCCGTCTCCTTTCCATATTTGACAGATTGCGACTGAAATTGTTTTTGAAAATTAGTAGAATTGGCACTTGGGTGTCGCGGACGCGTCGTCTTTTATTTAAGAACGCAAAACACTATAATCTAGGTTCGTTATACAGTAAAGTATCCTTTATCGTGAGAGCCCTCTATGCAGAGCATGCATGGAGGAGGAGAAAACGGTATCGCACGTGCTCTTTGAGTGCACAGGCGTCACCTTAATACGGTGGCAAACAATAGGGACACCTAAGTCGTTCGAGCGAGAAGGAGGGATGGAGCTATACACCCTCCATCGCTCCTCATAGCTCCATCCCTCCTTCTCGCTCGAACGACTCACGCTTTAACACGTCATGGTAGGGCTGCAGATAATAATATCCTGAACACAATGAGAGGACTGATCTGCTTCTGGAGGTAGGTTGGTTGGTTGAAATGACGGCCGCCATGGCTCACGTACAATGGTCCACAGCAGGACTACGTGCGGAAACCATACCCAATAGATAGATAGATAGCACTATAATCAACAATTGGGACAACTATGACTAAAACGAGTAATACTAGAGCAACGGAGGTAGTTAAAAACAACTTTTGGCCTAACTGTGTAGCTCGTCAAACGGTTTGTAACTTCGAAATGGAGCCTCCTTCACGACCTAGATTAAATTTAAACATGTAAGTAGTAAAATCTAATTCTTGTTGCGGGTAATAGAACCTGGTACGAATTGAAAGACTCGCGATACTTAAGAGAAATAATATTCAAAAGTGTAATAGTTATTTATGATATTAGTGCGGTAAGTTGGTTTTTACAAACGAGTAGACGATTGTAAGCACGAGACGAAGTCGAGGGCTTACCATAGTCACGAGTTTGTAAAAACCAAATCCGCACGTGTGTCATACAACGTTTTTCGACACATTTGCGAGAAAACATTACAATAAGTAATGAAACAAACTTTTTGTCTCTAGAAATCAGTCGGAAAGTCGCAACAATCTTTGACGTTTCTAATATGAAAATGGCGCGAATTTGCAAAGGGCGCCACATGCGCGTGGTGAAAATTAGAACCACATACTTTATTTTTTTTATTTATCTTCTCTCATTTTCTCTATAATATTAAAATGAGACAAACGTATACAGCAAAAGCGCTTCCAAGGAGGTTCGATTATTTAGCTTATTTATTCTCGTGATGTGAAACTCCTTGGTGGAATTCTTATTATTTTTTATGGAAATTAAAAAAAAACCGTAAAGAATACGCACGGCGCTATAAAACGGTGTTTGCGGTAAAATATGTACTTAGGTGAGAGTACCTACTTTGCCGCACGCTCCATTGTGTGGTGCATAATTTTTAACTTTCGAACAATGCATACAGGCTTCGTAAATGCATTTTTTGAGCAAATGTGTTGAAATAGTTATTTATGATATTAGTGCGGTAAGTTGGTTTTTACAAACGAGTCGACGAATGTAAGCCCGAGACGAAGTCGAGGGCTAACCATAGTCACGAGTTTGTAAAAACCAATTTCTGCACGTAAATCATACAACGTTTTTCAATACATTTGCGAGAAAACAGTACAATAGATAATGAAACGAACTTTTTGTTTTTAGATATCAGTCGGAAAGTCGCAACAATCTTTGACATTTCTAATATGAAAATGGCGCGAATTTGCAAACGGCGCCACAATCGCGTGGTGAAAATAAGAACTACATCTTTCATTTATTTATTTTATTATTCTTTTCTCATTTTCTCTTTTGTATTAAAGTGAGACAAACGTATTGAGCAAATGCGCTTCCAAGGAGGTTCGATCATTCAGCTTATTTATTTTAGGATTGTGAAACTCCTTGGTGATATTCTTATATATTTTTTTGTACCTAAGTACATATTTTCGGCGCTATACAATAGCACCGTGTGGTAATATATGTACTTAGGTGAGAGTACCTATTTTACCGCACATTCCATGGTGTGGTGTGTAAAATTTAACTTTCGAACAATGTGTACAGGCTTCGTAAATGCATTTTTTGAGCAAATGTGTTGAAAAATATGTTACCTACTTATTTTCTGTTATTTTTGTTGCAAAATTAACACTAGCGTTGTAATGTAAATGGAACGTGTTATTCAATTCATGATGACTGTGCAGTTTTGTGATATATATTTTGCATCATTTTTGTAACGTCTCTGGTACCTACTGAAAGACGTAAGAGTCAATAGATAACCGGACTTATGTGTATCCAAACATGATTGCGTTTCATTTACACTGTATACAAGACTAGCTGACCCGCACAACTTCGTCTGCGTCACATTTTTCACCAATGCTCCGCTTCTATTGGTCGTAGCATGATGTCATATAGCTTTCCTAGATATATGGGCTATCCAACACTGGTACCAGCCCGTAACCAGTAGTTCCTGAGAGTAGCGCGTTCAACCAAACAAACAAACAAACTCTTCAGCTTTAGAATATTATTATATGACGTAGGTATTGAAATAAACAAAATAAAAAAAATAATTGTGCACTGCCTTTACAGCATGCTAAAGTAGTTTTAATTTAAGTTGCGGTAATGAAAGGATAATTTATAAAACCAGATGATACAAATCATTGACAGCTTTGTTCCACCCGCTGCTGAGTATACTCAGCCTCCTCCATTTGCACCATGTTTCCTTAGAATGCGCAGGTCTTGTGCAGGTTGTTCGACAATCGGGCTATGTCTGCTGACGGTCCTGTTACTGTTTCTCGGTAAGTACAGTTCGCGTCAAATAACAGTGCCCCTCTGAAGTTGGCTACGAGTGGCTGCGTAGTAGTCAAAATTACGAACAAACTGCAACTGCGCATGCGCGGGGCGGGGATTATGGCGGTGCGATATTATGTCTCAGTCTTACGTTTACGTTCGATGCATGCTTGCGTCCCGCTTGCTCCCGTCTACGTGACTGCACCTGCGCGATCTTTGCAAATGGCTAACTTCAGAGGGGCACAGTTATTTGACGCGAACTGTATTCTATAAGTGCAGAACCTGTCATCTCCACATCTGGCTAAGGGTCCGACTACTATTACATTTCACAACAGGTAAACCCGTTGTTTGACATTTCCCTACTTCCCAACTTCTGAATGAAGCATTTAAAGTTGAGTATTTCTCAAACACCATTAGACTGAAAGTCTATCATAATTTGCAATTAAAGTAGGGATTGAAAAGTTTTTAACTCATTATACTTAATTCAGAAACCCGCCTTATGTTTAATGATAGACCTAGCATGACGAAAATAGAGCGATTTATCACATTAATGAGATCATTAAGCAAACTGCCAGTATTGATAATGACAACACCGCCGCTAGACTATCTGTGAAAGCATCGATGTTAAGAGGCTGGTTGTTCAGGTTAATTTGGCAACAGACACATCCACTCATTACATCAGATAAGCATGGCTACCGCAATATGGCATCAATAGTTACAAACAAACAAACAATAAACATTCAAGTAACTGCCAATCAATGTTTACAGCGCAAGTGTTACACTTGTTATGAAATAATATCTACGGTCGAGTGCAGATGATATTTCATAAGAAGTGTACAACTTAAAACAAGCATTAGAAGCAAGCATTGCAAAGCTTGCATTTTTAGAGTAAGGAAAGCCCTGTGTATTATGATTCAACACCTTATTTTCGCAGAAGAGGATAGTACCAATTTTGCTGGATATAATATAAAATTATATTTTAGCTTCTAACTGAAAATACTCTCATAAATAGACTACGGTATGCGTCAGCCGCCCTTGAGACCTCAGGTTAGTAGGCCAGGCTTCTTTAAGAATGTTTGTTATCAAACATATTTTAATTAATTATAACAAGTTAACTAATAGCTAATATGTTGGCCAATACAAAGTGGCTCAGCGGCACGCATCAGCCGCCCTACAAGGATGCGGTGATCACCTGCGCGCGCGCCGCCGACAGTGAAAGTGCCGCACTGACTTCGTAACGGAGTTATGTCACAGCCTCGCGCCTGCGCAGTCGGGCCCCGACTATGACGCCGCGCGCGCACCTTTAACACCACCCAAAAAATATTCCGATTTTTGAGGCATAAGTGATCGTACTACCAAGCATGTGCGAGTGAAACATTGAAAAAAAAGTTTAAATATTTTTTTCCAAAATGTCTCCCCTAGTGTTAGTTTTGTTAAGTGCATTAGTTTTAGTAAATTCTGTCGAAGTTCCCGACAGCCGGGAGAGTGCGCGCGAGGAGAAGTTACGGAGTGCTTTGATCGACGCTTTTCAGAGCATCAAGAAAGGATCCGCCAAGGGCGGCGTCGACGAGGACCTGGCTTCCGACCTGATCGGTTCCCTCGCCAAGCCTAGTCCTCCGAACTCGAGTCGAAACGATAAACCTACGACGGAGGATGCCTTCGACGTGTTCGCGGACGACGACGGGCTGTCGTTCGCAGACTTCAGCGATATCAAGACTGAAGCGAAACTATCGACAACTGAGAAGTCTCACAATGTGCAGCACATCGTGAAGACGACCACTAAGCCCACTGATAAAACGACTTCGAAACCGAGCAAGGATGTGTTGAGTAAACTGAGTGACTCGATCAGGAGCACTGTCAACGAGTCCAGGAACGCTCTGAAAAGAGATATCGTGGACATGACGGAGCTGATGGGCATCGAGAACATGCTGCGTCTGTTCGATGCCGACATCCTAGTGAAGCAGTGGCCGGAGCTGCAGAAGACCATCAGCGGGGAGTGCCGCGTGGAGATGCAGGAGTACGTCGACGGCCTGATGGAGCGACAGCTGTGGGCGCTCAAGAGTGAGTACCAACCTTCAATAACAAAATGTCAAATATAATTTGAACGCCAGAACAAGGTTAATTCATGTATACGATTTTATATTTCGTTTCGAAACTGATATTTTTTGGTAGAGCCACAACTCATGTTGTAAGAATTTAAATGAAATATAATTAAATATTTTTCACAGGCGATGATATAATGTCCTCGGGTGGATCTGTGCGTTACACAAGATATACTTTTACCAAACATTGTGCAAATAAAACGTGTGCTTAAGTATCGTTACATAAACTTGGAGCGATTACTTTTATGTTAGGTATTTAATTTCGAATAAACTAATGTGATTCGCTTTCCAATCTAAGTTTGGTAATATTCAAAATTTCGTATTCCACGACGAAGTTATCGACAAGCTTTCTATTTTGAGTAGCAAGAATTTACAAATTCCTACTTATCGTGATTTGAAAAAAAATGCCCCTGACTACTTTATAACCCCAAAAATGTAAATAGGTACCTACTTAATTGCTGGTAGTGGTCACTTAGTACCTATTGTATATGAAGCCAATCATTAGATTAGACGAAAGCTATATTATATCTACAGAAATCGATAAATAATTACAACTTTAAATGCCTGCAAACAATTTTATAACAAGACTTTCTTAAACTGTTATTTCATGGTTTCATAACACAAAATGTTAAATTCTAATTTAACTGCAGTTTTAATGGCCATGCGTAATTTTAAAGGGAGATTAAAGTTAATGAGAGGTTGCCAACTGTGATTTAATTATACTGTAGGTATCTAGAGTGTGGACGCAATCAGAATTAAATACCACATAATTTTGAATAGTGATTATGACAAGCTGTTTAAGCTTTATATTATGTTAAAGCTTTTTCTTTGTCTTACTGCATGACAAATGCATAAAAATAATCATTATTTTCTTGCCCTTGTACCATGAGTTGTGGGCGGCGCTTTTTTATGGATGGGAACTCATCAAATGACTGTTTCCGCTCTGGGTGGAGTGGAAGGGAGTGTCAGACTCTTACTGAGTAAAACCCATCCGTGTTCCTCCGTATGCCCTTTGCGCTCCAGGGCTGCGGTGACTCTTTCGACTGAATTCCGCAACTGGGGGTGGCGCTACACGTTTCCTTCTTATTCTCTCTTGTCAACCTCCACCGTCGTTCTCTTTTTCTTTCAGGCCATTCCTCTCACACCCCTTCCCTTTCTACTTTGTCCTTCAGCCATGTCTATATTTCAGTAACTCGTTGCACTTCGACCCTAAAGTTGAGGATGCTACGAGACGAAAGTTTCGTCAATCTTCTTCAGTTGTGAAGTCCGATATTCTGCATTAATTTACATTGAATTTGCATGTTTTACGACTGATTTAGAAATTTATAAATTAGTGAATCCATAATTAAAGAAGCTTTACGCAGATTATATTATTTGGA
Organism: Melanchra persicariae; assembly: GCA_947386135.1. Classification (NCBI taxonomy): domain Eukaryota; kingdom Metazoa; phylum Arthropoda; class Insecta; order Lepidoptera; family Noctuidae; genus Melanchra; species Melanchra persicariae. The sequence goes on from OX376646.1 coordinate 1,207,958, forward strand.
AGAATTGAATAAAGCTAAAGTGTGCTTAACTTTTAGTTAATTTAGTACTACGAGTTTGAGTCCACCTATCTAATTTATCTGCATTTCATATTATTAATGGAATCGTAAAAGAATGCTTACTATTAAAAACATAATTATGTACATATTATAATTAATGAAACAATACTTAATAAACTAGTTTTAAATGTTTAAATCAGTATTACACTAAGGTGATGAATCACAAATCTGTCTAAACTAGGTCACTCTAACGGATGGCCAGCAGCAAAAAATACAACAATACAATTCGTTGAAGCGGCCCAAAGTTTTTCTAAACTCACTCTACCGACTTCGCGAAATTGCGTAATGAGTTTAAAGCCGAATTTCCGTATCTGGGTCACTAGCGCCACCAAGCGGAGTTAATAAGATCAAAACGTTTGTTTACTTGCACAACTGATTTCTTTTTTTACTTCATTATACTTGAATAACGGCTTTTGCTAAAATCGTGCTGAGATAACCGTATACTTTGTAAGCGAAAATGAACTCTATGTTTAAGAGTTGAAGTGTCATAATTAAATGATTACTTGGATATAGGAAGAAACAGCATGTGCTATGGCGAAATTTTGCTTGAATGCATGAGTTATGTTGCAAAATATTTTGACAATGAAGAGACTTTCAAATATTTTTTTTCAATACATTTTAATGTACTAAAAACATACAAATAAGTACTTAATTTATTCTCTTATATCAATACTCCGAGCCAAATGAGGACAACTAAAAAAAATACCTGATGAATTAATGTATTCAGAATCATATTATAAAACTCATCGTGAAATACAATTTTTTACCTCCGAAATGCATAATACAATTTTTGACTAAGTTGGTACATACATATGTAGGTACCTATTCATAATTGGCTATTTGCTCCTACACCAATGAAATTCCAAAATTTTACAAACGACGGATTAGGCAATTGAGAATGTCGGGTATTTACTGCAAAAAAACCAAGGTTTTCAACTTACTTAATTAAATATATACCGAGAATCAGCATTCTTTATCAATAATTGTTTGTCTAGTTTAACAAATATGTGGTCGCCAAGCACTATAAGTAGTTGGGAATACTTAGCTGAGTTCCATCACACGTACAATAAACTTATTTACTCGAATCAGAACAAATAAGACGTTTCCGCCATATTCTCATGGACAAGTTTTTAATTTAAATATCATCTAGGTACTAGGTTCAAGGTCGATCGTTCAGTTTTCGTTCCCAAACCGAGTTTGCCTAACCAGAAATCGAAGAAAATTTTTTTTTTTCTTTATTTTCCTGTTAAATTAGTTATAACTTACTTTACCTAGAAGGTATACAGATCTGCGATTTGATCTACTGCCGCAAAAGGATTACTTACTGGAGTCAATTTCTTTTCCCGGAATTCACAGAGAAATGTAACTTCTCAGTGTATTTCAACATTTTGAACAACATTTCGAAATTCACTAAAAGAATGGAACAGCACTCCGGCTTTAGTTTATTGCTACTAATTACTACTAGGTACTGTTTTTTTTTATAAAACGTTGCCCCACACTAGGCATTTCTCCTGTATCGTGGGTGCGTTTACAAACATACAAACTCACATACACAAACAGCCAGACCCGGAACAACTATATGTAGGCCATACAAATATTTGTTCCGTGCAGGAATCGAACCCGCGACACTCAGCGCAGCAGTCAACTGCTCAACCACTGCGCCAACCGTGTCGTCAGAGAACTGATGGTTTCATAACATTACATATTCAGAACAAAAAAGAAAGAAATGCTCCTAATACGTAATTAGCACTGCGGAAGTTATAATGAAATAAATCATGAAAGGGAAACGGCGCACTAAGACTAAGTTAGATGCTAACTACAGATTACTGTTACTTAGGTAACTTAGGTTTCACTTCACATTGCACACGCTAACTGTACAAAAAATATAAATATATGTAGGAGATATCATGCGCACTGGACATAAAACTGTGCTTAACTATTTACTTTGCTTTTCCTTATAATAGTTGTACACGAAAAATCGCTCTAAAACCTGAAAACTGACAATTAACAAAAAACGCAAGAACATGCATGATACTGAATATTGTCCTTTCCTGTGGACAAATCTTTGTATGATTTATATTATCACCACCATATCAAAACTAATTATTATCCATTAAAATTAGTTTTTATATGGTGTACATAAATAAATAATAGTGGACCGAAAACATCTACTAAACTGCACTTGGCATAAGTGAAGAGTGACGGACTGAAGCCTTTTACAGTAATAGTGGGAACATTATTGGCTAATTCCTACTTATTCTTCAAAGTCAAAGTCAAAACGTTTATTTCAATTGGGCCATTAAACGGCACTTTTGAACGTCATCATTTACATTTAAAATAAGGCTTATGTTTAACTTACCACCAGATAAAGTAACATTTAGGAGACAAAAATAGTAAATGATCACCAAAATTAAACACGCATTTTAATTTAAAATTATAACCAAAATTTTAACGTCTCGCTATCCTATTTAAGCAAAATGACTCCAAATAAATCATTGTTAACCCAAAAGTAGTAAATGATCACCAAAATCATACCAGCATTTTAATGTAAAATTAAAATCAAAGTTTTTACATCTTGCTATCCTGTTAAGATCAATGACCGGATTTAAATGCCTTTTTGGAAAGACGGTAAATATACGAGTAATGCCCAGCCATTAATTCATATCATTAGTTAATGTTTGTAATCTATTAAATTCTTTGTAAGTCTGTCATCGGCAATTGAACCTTTCCTGTTTGCTTTTTCCATGCCGATGCCGCTTACATCTTGGGATTAAGTACCTATTTAATCATTTTGTCAAAACATCTGAAGTCGACTGTTTCCTAGAGGCTTATATCAGTAAAAGAATCAGTACCACCAATTCTCCAGTCTACAAAGAAAACATAAAGAGGAATTAAACTTCGTGCTACTCTCTGTCTCAGGAAGAAGTCTCGTGTTGGTACCGGAACCGTCATAACGGCCCTAGACAATGTACTATTCAAATAGCGAATGCGACTATCAAAATGCCAAAATGTAGGAAATTGATCACGTGACATTACGATAGCGTCTGTCATTCCCATACAATTTTGACGTATAGTTAATCGCCTTCGCCACGCTACCGTTGACAGAATCTCACTTGTCTCGAGCCCATAGACTGATTGTGTCTTGACAACCTTACTGCTGGTCACACCCCACGCCGTACATCATAATATATGACGTAAAAATTCCGATACATTTGCAACGTCCAACCATTACACCACAGCCGACCTTCAGCGGCTCTCCTACGACACGGTGTCCCAACCCGCCATCTTTGATTTGGCAAGAACTTGGGCTTATGTAACGATAGCCAGCCGCTGTCTCCTAGACGTTCGCCTGGTCGAGTGACCACTTGATTCGATTATGTATAGTTATGTTATCTGTATAGTCTAACTGCTGTTTATGTTTTAGCTTTGCTAGAATCGATTTGGAGCTAAAGAAGATCAGGCAACTTAAAAAACTTAAAAAAAATACAACCGGTGTTTCTGGTGTGGTTTCTTCGTTTTTTGACACCGTCTTCCAAAATTAAAGTTGTTTTGTTCTTTGTAGTGTTTTATATTTGGAAGTCTGTTACACTTTTTAGTGCTGTTACCCCCCAACATTTCAAACACTCCAACCAGTCCATATCAATTTAATTATCTTTCTCCGAAGTTCTTCGTCAGATCTTTACGAAATTTAAATAGGACCATTTCGGAATACACCTCTTTAAATAGAATAAAAAAAGAAAATCCGTTAATATATGACGGAGTTATGCCCCAACATACATTTAAAAAAATATATAAACATCCGAATTGATAACCTCCTCCTTTTTTTAAGTCGTTTCAACTCCTCCCATCATTGCTTTCACCTGGGATCCTTGATCTCTTTCATTGTCATATCATGACTGTACCGTGATGTGAGACGATACAGGCAATTTCAATTTTAGTGGTCATATCAAAATCAATCATTTAGAGAGATCATACTTGCTTTTGATCACTAACTTGTTCCAGCACCTTCGCCCGAATGAAAGTCAAAAATGATACCAAGGGAACATAATATGTATATTTTACTCCCAGCATAAAAAGTATAATGTTTGTAGTTTCCACGTTCCCTGTGTTTACTGACCAGTGTCTGCTCTTGGCGAGGTCAACGCCTTCAGTGAGCAGCAAGATTGAATGCAAGCGATAACAATCGCCGCCAATGTCAGCGGATCTGCATTCTGTTGGGAAATGGAAGATGTGGAAATTAACACAAGTTGACCTTGTCTTTCTCTCTTCGGCTTAGTGTTAGTGTTGATTTTCGACATTAATTAGTAAGCTTCTACGAGTACCATATACAGCGCGCGGTTGCTTGTATTGTCCCACTGGCAAAGCCTCTCTTTCTCTTATCATCACACTAGCTGATGCCTGCGACTTTTTCCGGCGTAAATATCGGCTTCGACTTTCATACAAAGTTCCCCTTCCAAATTTTATCTTTTTGGACTTCTAATTATTATAACTAATCATCGAACCCACCATTCGAATTGTCTTGAAACTCTGAGGGGTGCCATAGTCAGATAAATTGATTCAAGACTGAGACCCCTTTTAGTCATGCTAGAGAAAGATCTTTTACTCAAAAAGGTCAGTCAGAGGATTAAATTGATGTGTTGCTCCAACCACAATTTCTAATCTAGATAATAAAACGGAAATTAATTTAGAGTCAGTCGACACATAGCGTGATTTGAAAACATTAGTATTTTGGACTGCTACATGAATCGTACTAACGAAAGAAAGTGAAATATCATAACAATATTAATTTTCGTACGAAACTGTTTAAGAAATATTTTGACATATTACCTTCATGATTTCCTTTCGAATTTAACAGTATCAAATATAAATCAATATGTGGCTTTGTGATTATTCGTAATCAGTTCGACGGCTATTCTTGTTTCCTAGATAACGTTGTTCCCTTTCAAGTAACTTTGAGACGCAATCTAATAAAAGTGGCTGTGTAATAAAACATAAACTGCCTTAGACTGCAGAAGCTTTTTTTTAATTGAGGATTGGGCTAGCTCCGCCTGATGGAAAGCGATGGATAAGGTCTATGATGGAGCGAGCGTGTCCAGAAGACGCCTTGAGGCACTGGTATTCCCACACGTCGACGAAACACAGCAGACTGCTTGACACTGGAGTCCAGTGGGAGGGTGGTCGCGAACCAGGCGAGCGTTAGCCCTAGGAAGGCAAGCCCCACCGCAAGGGAAGGATTGGCCTGTCTTGTAAGGTGTTAGGTGACACTGTCCAGGTTGCGCCGAGCGCTCGGCTCATTTGAGTGTCTGATGGAACAAATTGCGCTACACGAGGAGGCTTCCATGCATCCCAAAACACAGATACACTCGGTACAGTCCACATGCACATTTAGCAGTCAGATTGAAGAACTTATCTATAAATTTAAAAAAAACTAGTGTCATAAAACCCCACCGCAAAGTTACGAACAGGTCACTTTTCAAGCACACACATCACAGATCTGGGGCCTAATACTGCTTTAAGAGATGGTGGTTTAGGCCCTGATGCCACCAGCTGCATCAAAAATGACTGCTTGAAAAATAAACTTTTTAGTTGATTTTTCAAGCATCATCATTTTTCAAATGAACTTTTGGAAGTCGTTTTTTGCGGAACACAAGTAAATTTTTTATTTCTTACTTTTTAGTGAGTTACATTTTAGAATCGTCTCCTCGTGCCCTTTATTTGGATACCCCACATGACTGTCATTAAAAAAACTTAGTGAGAAAGGTGGCTTAATGAAAAACCATGCGTTTGGTCTCTAGAGTGTCAAAAAGGAATAAGCTACCATACGAGTGTAAGCTGATAAACACATTACCCTTTTTTTGCGTCGCGCAGTCGGGTAGTGATTTGTTTTTCAAAACTGCCTTTCCACGGATTTTTTTCTGTCACTTATGTCCGTTAAGTTATGGATTTGTGGTTCAGTTGCCGATGTAGCTGTCGATGCTCTTGCCAGCCTTTTCAATGTTTTTGGAATCATTATTAATTAATCGTAATACAGTCTAATGTCGTATGCCCACTGCCGCCATTACAAGAGGCCCTAGACAATGTGTCATTCAATTAGCGAATGCGACTGTCGAAATGCCAAAATGTAGGAATTTGATCATGTGACTTTTCGATAGCATCTGTCAATCCCATACATTTTTGGCGTACTTATTGGCAATCGCCTACGCCACGCTACCGTTGACTGAATCTCACTTCTTGTCTCGAGCCCCAGGACATCACAATTGGCTCGAATAACCTCGATTCTTGATAAATTACCGTTAACATCTCGTTGTTTACCACAGTAGACAAACTCCCTGACACATTCCACATCTAAGACTTTCCCGGAACAGATTTCAAGTACCACGATGCCTTCCATGGACCTTTTGTATTTCTTACATATTATCACGTTTATCAGCGACCAGCTAACTAGTAGCATTGTACTCGCATCGTGAGAGATACGCCGCAGATCAGCAACTTTCATCTCGTCATATTGTTACCGTTGCGTAAGGTCGCCGGTTCGGTTCCCAGTCCGGTTGTTTACTGTGGTATGTGCTGGATGATTGTTTATTGTTTGCTGTCATAGTTGGAAATAATAATTTGCTAGTTCATTATGGTTGTCTGAAATGTGGAAAAGCGTCTTACTTTATTTTAAAGCAGGGCATGATTTTGGTGAGTGTTATTCCTGAGATAAATTTTTTCATTAAATCAATTATATTTAAAAAAAACACTATCGTTTTTTTCTCAGTTAAGAATAAGTCGCAACTTTGTATTTTTTTTCCTATGGGTTTGTACACGTTCTACAAATATTTATTAGTTTTAAGTCTTAAAATAAAAGCAAACATTTTACATTATTGTAGATCCTTGGTATTTGGATACATGATTGTCGCGCATATTGACTGTCACATTTAATAAACATGCTTACATTATGTTATTTGAGAGGAAATCGCAACTTTGTAACGTTTGTTTGTATGTTCTTCCTATACCTACTTAAAGTATCAAATAATTAACAAATATAAGAAAACTGGTATCTTAACATATCGAACCTCCTCCGTGCCTCGGAAAGCACGTTAAGCCGTTGCTCCCGGCTGTTATTTGTAGATCTTTGGCAGTCGTTACGGATTATCAGAAGCCAGAAAATCTGACTCCAGTCTTGCCAAGAAGTACCGTGTTATCCAGTTAGTGGATTGTGAAGGTCTGGTAGGCAGCCGCTCCACGTAAAATACTGGTATTCAGATGAATCCGGTTTGACTGGAAGCCGACCCCAATAAAGTTGGGAAAAGGCTAGGCAGATGATGACTAGAGACCTTGTATATTTGAAAACACACGCAAAGCAGGTGATTTATACTATTTTTTATAACTTTATGTGCATTCTATGCACACAAAATATGCCAACGATCAAAACTTCATCATCTATCAGACACCTAATTTCGCATTTAAACATTGTCGTACAGCTAACAATTGGTTTCAATGCATATGCCATTTCATGGCCACAGTATGCAAAAGCCATTGCATAGCACCCATGCTAATGCCACGAATGACTAGAAACTAAAGTAGCCATTGATGTGCAATTAATCGAAAGTTGTCAAAATTATGTCATTGTCAAACATGACGCTGTGACTACGACATATATATATTATGTACTTCAAAAGAAAATGACGAGGCTATTGTCTATGATTCATCCACGATATATGTATGATTTAGATCTTTCACAGTTTCTTAGATATTCTATTCAGAATTCGTTAGCAAAAGAATAGAGTCGGTCGGTTTAAGATCCCAGTTTGGAGCCTGGATTATTTTATGTCAGCTTGATGTCAAACCCGCCTGCCAAGCGTGGCGGTTATAGCAAACCCCCCATTTGGGGGAGGCCTATGTCCAGCAGTGGACGTCTCTCGGCTGATATGATGATGTCAATAGGGTCGCCCATATGACGTGGCACTAGTCTAATATAATTAACAGCATTTCGTGTTAGAATATAATTCCATCGAATCCAAACCCCAATAGATATTTTATCGGAGAACCTGCGACAACACTCACATAACGTTGAGTTCAACAGCAGCCCAAGGCAGACTAGTCTAAATATTAATATTATACTTATAATATGCCATAAATTATATTATTATTTCAAAATAAAATACGTCAAAGTCAGTTATTAAAATTCACTTAGTCTCAAAATACTTGCAACACATTCGACATTTGACGCAGAACGTGCGACGCGGGTGATCTGCGCGTGCGCCGATGTTTGAAACCGTTTCGTCATCAAAGCAGTAAAATCGGTGGATCATGCCGTGGTGTTAATGCAAATTACTTATGTTTGTTCTTCATCTCTGTTTCGCAGAAAATAAAACACATACCAATCAAAGCATACCCTCTTTTTTGCTTCGCCGTAGTCGGGTAAAAAAGAGAAATATAAAGAAAATAAAAAGGATAGAGATTATTTTAAAGTAATGTCTGTATTTTCCTACGAGATGTATTTTCGCTTTTTTATTTATTTTCCCACTGCTGCAGCTGGGCAAGGAAATCATTAGACACAAAAAATGCTGCAAAAAAAATATCTCTGACAAAACATAAAAGCTTCACCCAACTCATCAGGTATAGATACGAACTGTTTCTAATTTGCCGTTTAGTGTAGTCATCATAATCTTCCTGCCTTAGTTCCATCACCATGTTACTTGGGGTTAGCACAACACGGTACGTTGTCGTCTTCCATTCTCTCCTGTCAACCGTCACGGTATGACGGTACTCCCGTTTCACTATCACTGACCCCATTTTCTTTCATTTCATTCCTCACACAACCTATTCATCTGTTTTTTGGCTCTTTCCCTCTCACCCATCCACATGTATATTCACCACTCTCTTGAAATAATATCAAATAGACTCAATTTTATCTCAATAATCTATTTCGGTCCCGTCCCTTAACTAAGAAAGAATCTGAAGCGGAAACCGTTCCAGCCAATCAAGAAATGTGGCATTAATCCATACTGGGCCAATATTCCACTGGAAATACCAACAGAAGGCACAAAAACCCTGAACTGACCATATCAGTTGAGCTATTCGACACGGTGAGGTGAGGCCTTGTTCCGAGTCGCAGCCTTGTGTAGGCGCAGGTCCCCCTTTATAGCCATGCGCAATGTCCTGCGCAGTCTAACCGGACCGGACAGGACGTACTACTGGGACTGATAGTTTCACTTTCTATACCTTCGAGTATGTGTTGTTTAATATGTAAGCTGTATGTTTATGCTCATTGATTGTCTTGAAGATTTTCTTCATATAGTTCTTGGTAGGTAGTTTTCTTTTCAATGTAGCGGGAAAATCCCAGATTTTAGTCAATGGGCTGTTTCGACCAGACAGAGAAACTAAAACTAAGCATTTTCCTGAGAGTAAAGATTTAAATTACGACATTGTTAAGCTCAAAAAACTTATTTTAGATTTCCTATTTTATGGGGCACAGCTTTTCCTGAAGACATTCGAAAACTACTGAAAATGCACCTATATAAAAACATTTTCAATAAGATTAATCTTCTGTAATTTCGTGTGTTAAGTTGTTAGCAACTATCATTACTTACAACCAGAACATAAAGAGCTAACAAACATAACACGTCTGTTACATTTCCACATGGACATGTTAACGAAATGTCTATAAATCCCCTGTATATACTAAATAAACCTTTGGCCCATAGATAACACCATCGGATAGCCAAAGCTGGCAACACTTTCTACTTTAAAACACTACGTCTCTATGGTTTCCTTCTATTCCTACTATTACCGTTTGTTAGCGAAAGTGGTTTCACAAAGAATTTTTATTGCATTTTTGCACAGATGAGCGGAATTTTATGTGGAGCATTGTTGTTTGGAGAGTTTCAATCCATGAGAAGCAGTTTATGAAGGTACGTCCTCATCGTACAGGCTCTCTTACAGACACAGACTTTCGATGGACTGAATTAAAGATTAGGATAATACTAGATTTAGGGCTGTCCGTGTACAGACATCAAAATATTATGAAGCCATAGGCATAATCTATACAAATATTATAAAGAGGTAAAGTTTGTGAGGTTGTAGGGGGGGGGTAATCTCTAGATCTACTGAACCGATTTTGAAAATTCATTTTGTATATGATAGCCACATTCACGAGGAAGGCTACAGGCTATACGGAAACGGGGAATTCCAACGGAAACGGTAACCAACGGGATATACGCGTACGAAGTCGCGGGTAAAAGATAGTCAGCATATAATGTTCTGCCATCACGCAGGCACAGTGCGGGTTGGTTGAGGAATGTGACATGACTTCATATGTTTAATTGAAAATTTCAGGAGTTTCAATCTTCTTCTTCTTCTTCGTGTGGGTAGTAAGGTCTAACGACCCACACACCCTAGTGTCAGAGTTACTAAACCGCCCCAAGGGCCTCTGAGTTTCAATGAAAAAGCTTTTAAGAAAATATTCCCTAGTTGAAGACACTCTATATCTAATATTTAACGTAAGTAATGGAATGAGAAAATGATCAAACAATTCTTGAAATATTTCGATTGACAAAGTATTGGCACATTTCTAATTGTCTATGGTCTGTGTGCTATCCTTCGCAATTAGGCTTTAAAATATTTACTTTCTTGTCTAGCTGATAAACAAATATTTTTAGCATTGAATAAATATGAACCACCTAGACAAACCTCTTAGGAAACGACTGGTTCATAGCATTACTTCACTAAAACTTGTACCTGGGTAGGAAGTAACTCGTTGAAAGCGTGTAAGCTTTCAGGCCTTTTGATTTACTACAAACAACTTTGAGTACTTATGGAGACTAAACATTACACCCATACTTATGTGGTGACAATATACAGGGTGTTCCAGAAAGGTGTGGTCATATTTAAGGGTGATATATTTAAGGGTGGTCATATTTAAGGGTGGTAAAAAATGTCAACACATAAAAATCGAGATTTTTTTCAAAAAATTCGATCAGTAAAATCAACTAAAAAGTTTAAAAAATTCACGTTCATGTTTTGATATGTTTTCCTTAATGTATATCAGCTACACAACATCACCCTTAAATATGATCACACCTATCTGGACCACCCTGTAAAAGTGCATCAGATATTTCGATCTCTACTATTACGGCATTATCATAATGCAGATTCCATCCTTTGTATTGTACAAGGCCGAAAACCTGTCGACAGGTGGCTGAAACGAAGAAAAGGTTCGTAACTGGCCGCTTTGAAACACGTTAGCGAGTTGTTGCGCTACTTCTAGTTCTCAGCAACAATACTAGGAAGAGGTGACGGGTGGTTTTAGGCGACTGTGTTACATAAACGTTGACGTTCAAAAAGTCCTGTCACTCAGCATAATTTAAATAAATTACTTTTGATTTTGCTTTTGCTAGGCGAGGCGCGAAAAACACTGCGCTTTTGACGCCAAAAGCGCAGTGTTTTCAGTTATCAACATTTTAGTAGGTACGTTCATTTTACTTCAGTACTTGCCGAGTGTTTCGCTGGGATTTAGCCGGTAAGCAAGCCTCATGTCAGATTTTCCGCAAGCAGCTCCCATTCGGTTTATTGTACGTTCCACCCACTACAAAGTTAACAAAAATCATTATCAATTACGTTTACGTGTTCTAAAGCGTGTTATTTACACAAATTGCAAGAGACTGCGTGTGCGCAGCTCAGCCTTCACCGCTGCCATCAAACCATTATCATCGGCTGGCGAAGACGCGTGAGAACCATTGTGTGGCACATGACATGGGTCGAGGACCTTTCATGTGGAACACCCTCACTGGCTTTTCGTGCATGTAAAAATCTAGCAATTATGTGATACCTTCATTATTTTAGTCAGTTGCCGAAGAACAATGGCAGAACAAGTTGAAAAAGAAATCGAATCTTGCATTTGTAATCAAACATGGTCGTTAAAACACAATAAGTATGGTGTAAAAAAAACCCGGTTGATTGAAAAAAGGGCAAATTTTGCGGCATTTGGTTAGATTTTGAATATGCCTAGGCATATTGCCTAAAGTATTGTTTGTAAATACTGAAAACAATTAAATCTGAAGTCAACAACAAAATGGAAGATTACGCTTAGATGCTGGTTTGAAGAAAACTAAACTAAAAATCAATAAAAACGATGGACACAATCATACGATGACATAAGATTCCGAACTAAGCACGGACTTATTAAATTAATCTCAGCCTAGCGCTATCACTTACCTCCCTTGCAGTCGGTGCGTACGCGCCGATGACGTTTTGTTGCGCAACCGGTTGCGTACGTGAGAGGAGAGTGAGTAACCACTAGCAACCGGTGAACCAGTCGGTCACGTAACCGCGGATGACCGGATGTGTTGCTGTGGTATTGTCTTGGCCATGCGCGTGGCTCTTATCAGCTGCACACAACCCATTTTGGACTCGTTATCGACGAATTGAAAGTGGGTATTAGAGTCGAACGTCCGCAGGTTAGCTGTCACAAGGCCCTCTTTATAGCTGGCTATATGCCAGGAAACTGGATCTGAGCTGGCATCATTCATTATCAATATTGACAGCCTTTTAAGAGCGGATTTCACCAATGAAACTGAACGCGATCAGTACATCTAAACTGCGTTCAAGAGCTGTCAGTTTAAATATTCCAAAGAAAAATAATGACACTGACAGCTCATAAATGTGATTTATTCGCTGATCGCGTTCAGTTTCATTGGTGAAATTGGCCCTAAATCTTCCAGCTAATTCAAACCTTGTGTCATCTACCAACCCAAGTGCAGTTAAGGTGAAAACTTATGGAAGGGACTAGCTTTTGCCCGTGACTTCATGCGCGCATATCCCGTTTTCCCTGGAATTTCGGGAAATCCTCACACACTTGTCAGTTACTGCATCTCCAGGAGATGTGACGCCATTGTTACTATTGTGTCTGCTTTAATGAATCGCAAATTTCGGCTTTCTACCACAGTTTCTGTGCGTTGTCTGTCAGTCACTCAGTCAGTAACGGAAAAGTTTGGGGTTATATCAAAAAAGCATAGTCATGTGGTCATAGGTCGAAAAAATATCGGCAGTACCACCCACACATTATATTCATGAGATTGGTAATTGGGAAAGCTAGACATCAAACTTCAAACTTACATTAGTTTCACTACTAGTGAACAGATCTTGTTTTTAATGTAACGATAGGCGTAAAATGTGGGTTACATACATATTTTGCGGCCCTGCCCCGCCTCAACCTAGTAGTGGGAGGACCATGTTTTTGACATCGATATTATCTATGCCACTATGCCATGTGTGAGCTTCAAGCAATTGCATAAATCAAACAAAATTCGTATTTCTCTTAAGTAAGTTTACAAGTTTATTGGCCCTGGGTTTCAAGCCTAACTCGTTTTGTAAGAGGCTGCAGGGTAGCAAAATAAAGCTTTTGTTCCGATAGTATCAAGTTCTTAAATTTTTGAGATTCTGGGTTTACTGGTAATGACATACGCATCAGCCCATAGGGGGTTTCATAAAGCAAGCTCACTAATGAGCTAATTCTTATTAGGAAGGTGAACTCTAAAGATGGAACCGGTGTTACTGTAACATGTTAAAAAGCGAGCATTCGTGCAGTCAGTACGTGGAAACGAGCATGCGCATGTTACATGCGTATGTGTATTATTTTACCACGGACTGTTCGAACTCTGTTGTTTCCGAAACATGTTTAAAAATAAAATCCTCGATGGAAATGATCGTCAAAGTTACCTCTAACTTTGACCTCTGAAAACAAAATGCCGTATTACTAAAGTATAAAGTAATGTAAAATTTATACCAAATAATGAATCGAATCTTAATGCAAAACTTTGTTGTTTTAGATTTTTAATAGCTCAACTTAGTTTTGAGTAAAATGCTTCGTATTTGGCAATAAATTGTAAGCATTGTGTCGTCGCGCTTCTCTTTCTTTTCTATACAGTTCGAGAGTGACAGAGTTTTTTCTGATCACAGGGCCAGCCTTGTTTTCGCCTGCAACTAGCTCGCATGCAAGTGGATTACATTGCTACCGAAGTATGATGTGATGAATCACTCGATCGTGCTCCGCAATGTAATTACACTTGCATGCGAGTAGCTTTCAGGTGGAAGCGCGGCCTAACAATAAATTACCTGACAACGATTTTTTTTGTGTTTAACAACAACAGATGCGTTTGTTTGTTTTAAACAAAGTTCAAGGAATCAATTACATCTAAAGTCAATTAAGCAACTCCAAAGTAATTGAACTCAATTAAACCGAATCTCAACCAATAATCAACCAATGAGAAAGTTCCATGAAATTATCTGTGGCCAGTAGGTCAGGTCGGTAAACAGGGACAAGCATATGTGCTGAGACATAAGTGCGAGAGGGACAGCTCTATGGCGTTACGTAAGGTGTCTGGTTCGATTCTCGCGCGATTCAATCGTTTCTGCGAGGATAATGCACGTTGCAAAATGTTTGGCTAAGTTATGAAAGTTTAAACTTAGAACATAAATGTCATTAAGATGATGTTTGTAATGAAGTTAGCGTTAATGGTAGAAGAAGGAATGTCATACTCGTTGTCTAATGTGGGGAAATTTTGACACAGAACTATGATTTTCTGAGAATCCAAGCTTAGTCACCTTTGCCAATTCATTGCAACATTGAATATGCCTTTGGTAAAAAAAAATAGCAACCGAATTGAGACCTCCTCTTTTTGGAAGTCGGTTAAAAATAGAACAGAGTGACCATCACCGTCCCAGTATTCACAATAATGACAGCTCAACTATTTTAACTTAGGTCTTATCCACACTTTTGGGTTGCCAGTACTTATTGTTATTATATTATTGTATAATTATTATTATATCTTCCTTTAAGCCTGTATTAGGCTTAGTTAATTACTTGGTAGCCTTCATAAACTTGCTAACGTCTGATGCTCAACATGACGACCACAGATATAGATAGACATAGATAACACAAGAGCAACTACTTCGCGTGCCCGTTTCGGTGCCCAGCTTACGATCAAAAATCGTAAGCTGCCACTTTCGCGCTCAATTTGCATCGGTGTAAGCAACGCTTGCCGGGGTCGGTCTATGGATGGGTGACCATCTTAACATACCGAGTCTCCTCCGTGCCTCGGAAAGCACGTTAAGCCGTTGGTCTCGGCTGTCATTTATAGATTTTTCGCAGTCATTACGGATTGTCAGAAACCAGAAAATCTGACTCCAGTCTTTCCAAGAGTACCGTGTTACCCATCGCAAATAATGGGTTGTGGAGGTCTGGTAGGCAGCCGCTCCACGTAAAATACTGGTATTCAGCTGAATCCGGATTGACTGGAAGCCGACCCCAATAAAGTTGGGAAAACGCTAGGCAGATGATGGTCGACGATGGAGCTCGCTTGCCTAAGTAACCTTTTCACTCTTGACTTGAAGACTCCCAGGTTCTAGCTAGCAGGAAACATAGACTCCGGCAGGGAAATGCAGGCAGACGACATATGTGCGCGGCTAAGTAAATCTGCTTATGCTCTTTTCATCCTGGCAAAGAAAGTTAATTTACAAACAATACTTATAGCATACCATGGCATTGTTTCCTCAGTATTGAGATTTGGCATAATATTTTGGGGCAACTGTGCTGAAAGAGAAACTATATTTAGAACTCAAAAAAGATGTATACGATGTATGGTAGGCCTAAAAACTACTGATAGCTGTGAGCCTGTCTTCAAATCTTGACTTTCCCATGCCTATATATACTTGAAGTAGCGGTGTTTGTCAAATGTAACTTGAACTTGTTTCCTGCGATAGTAGATACTAGAAAACGAACCACTCAACTTAGATCCCAATACAAAACCATGTTGTGTACAAGTAAATACAAAACAGCACTAGCAAGGAGAAGTATTTTGGGCATGGGTCCGGTTATATACAATAAAATTCCTGATAGCATTAAGAATGAAAATGTGCAGAACTTAAAAAGAAAATTAAAGATTTTTTTAATAGAAAAATGCTATTACTCAATCACCGAATATTTAAATGACATGCTGTTATAAAATTTCTGAAATTTCTTTTGTACCAACTATTGACCTGTTATTGACATTTAATTTAATTCATGACATCATTCAATTTCTTTAAATAAGTAAGTGCTGACAATTTTTATTTTATAACAATAGCTGCTGACATTTAATTTTTTATTTTCATTAATTTTTTTTTTGTTTCTCACTACGCATAATTTATCTAATTATCTCATCGACATTGTTCAATTGTATGATTTAAAATTCGTAATGAGATGACCAATTTTTATTTTTATTTTTTACTTGTTTATTTGTGGTGGTTAAGTGTTAGTGGAAGTGGATAAGGTGGTTCCTATTTCTATATTAATTTCTTGTTTTAATTATATTCGAATTCCAGGTATGACTACTTTTGTACGCCCTAGAGGCAAAACATAGCGCTCTCAATGTATTGTAAAAGAACTTATAATGTACCTGTGTTTTACAATAAATAAATGAATCTGAATCTGAATCTGAATCTGGAATTAAATTTTTCATTAAATAAATGATTCGATTCGATTTTTAGCTACATGAACGAAATATTTCTGAAAGACTACTTCAATAGGTATTATTTTCGCATTTTATCAATCCACTAATACGCGGAATAGTTTCAATCCGAGTGACATATTGGCTGCTTACATAACTACCAATACTGGCGACCCACTAACCGGCATGCAGTGCCTACCATGCAGCCAGCATAGATCGGGCCACTTACGACGAATTCTAATGAACGCTCTAGGAATTGATCGCCTATTGGTTGGTGTTTATTTCTTCCTTATCGGGTTATGAGGTTTAATGGAAGTCTGTTGATGTTGGTCCCTTGCAATACTCCAGCGTATTGTGATTGGTGTGTGGTAAGGAATTTTCTGAGGATGCTTCGTTACACACTTCTAAAACTTTATGTGTATCTGGTGATTCAACTTAACTCAACACCATATTCCTGGGTAACGTTTATGAAATATTTTTTTATTTGTCTATTTTTTTTCTTTACAATTTTCAAACCACATTATCTTGGAAGATTTTTATATGTTAGTTTTATATGAACTTACTTTTAATAGACATTACAATACATAGAATAATTAATTTCTGAGACTAGGCAAAAACAAAACCTATCACCGTTTGTATTAAACATAACATAAATAATGACTCTTTTCATAACTTGTAAATAAAATAATGGTAGCCACTCTAATCGCCAGCATTATTTTATGTACAAGTAGCCTGTAGTTTTTAACTGTGGTTCCGCTCGTGTGAACTTTTAAATGAAGCCATTAACAAAGCCACAAAATGGATTAATTTTATTTGTTCCTAAATAAATTGACATACTTCCGTCACCAATTATATGAACCATTCCGACTTTGCTGTAAGCATATATTATATTATATAAATGTGCAGTGCGACTCTGTTTATCTGTCACCTTGTACACTTGGGTGAATTGAACATAAAGTGCTGTCTATCACCTCTGAGTTTGTTTCGGTGTTTCTTCTCAGGGTAGTCAGCTAGGAAACACGGGCCTCATCTAGTTGAAAACGACCAAAAATATTTACTTGTAAAAGTGTTATTTACAACCTCATTTTTAATTTTTCCATTTTTCATTTTTCCGTTTTTCTATTTTTCATTTATCATACAAACAAGATGAGATGACAGCTCATGCACT
This sequence comes from Melanchra persicariae, assembly GCA_947386135.1. Classification (NCBI taxonomy): domain Eukaryota; kingdom Metazoa; phylum Arthropoda; class Insecta; order Lepidoptera; family Noctuidae; genus Melanchra; species Melanchra persicariae. The sequence continues at coordinate 1,225,655 of OX376646.1, forward strand.
TCATGCTCACTGTACCTAAGTTCACACGGTGAGATGTTGACAAATTAGCCCGGCTGTATATGTTTTGTAATCTCTATTATTATGGATACCGATTTAAATATTCTCGATTTTGTAAATGCTACACAAGTTGCAAAACACATAATGACCGTAAAATTAAAACTTTCAATAAATAATGGGTTTTTGAATATTAATAACATCGCGAAATCTTTTAAATAATATGTATTCATGGCCTATTACCACAGATAACTGTTACGAGATAGATATTTTAGATGTAATTATTATGAGGCGAAAAAGTTAGGAACTTAGTGCACTAGAGTGAACATAGTTTGAAATATATTTGATTATTATTTAATATCCATAATCCACAGGTTACTCTTAAGTAACTATATAATGAATTTATTTTTTGTCATTGTTGTAATTCTTAGCTCAGAATTATATTGCGAAAAGTATCTGTATGGTAACAAATTACTTCTGTTCACAGATCAAAAAGCAGTAAGAATAAAGAAAGTTTTGGTCGTCAACGTTGTGGTCGACACGGGCGGCTGTTACGGTTACATAATTATTTTAAAACAATACGTCTGGCCGTCTGAACCGAGTTTTATGGCGGGCCATACGTCATACTTTATGTGTGAGGTTGAGCGGTACTGTTAAAGGGCCATAAAATGTTAATGTATGGTGGTAGACAGGTAGACTTTCTTACCTATAGTTCCTTAACATTCATTTGTAGATCTATGACAGTCGTTACTACAGGCAGAAGCCAGAAAATCCGACACCAGTAATGCTAAGGGGTATCGTGTTACCCAGTTACTGGTTTGTTGATGTCACCGGAAAATTGCAGACTCCGTAAAATTGTAATAAATCTTGATTAGATTATAATTTCTCGATATATTATGAAAAAATCTTTTTGTATACAATCAATCCCATCCAAATTCAATAGTTTCCAATTTATCCGTGTTTTATTTAGAAAAAAATGTTTACAATTTCACGCCATATTTTACAATCTTACGGCGTTTGCCATTTTCCGGTGAAATTGACGTCAGGTAGGCATATAGTAGTACTCATTTGGATTCACACTGGAAGACTGGCATATTGATCGAGTTCTTCCCAACTAGGTAATTGATTTGATGCGTGTCCTCGAAAGGTTTATTTTTTCTCTCTAGAAAAAATAAACCTTTCGAGGACACGCATCAAACAATGTAAACAAAAATACGATTAATGATGATTGTCATGTTAATTTGTTTTTTTTAATTTATTTATTTAGTTATTCGCATAATTTAACTACTTCAAAATAAGCAGTCGCGATCACAGCAATTTGTTGTCATCTTTACCAATAATTAAAACCTATATGGTCAACTGCCCATACGCCCCAGTGCCCGCTCACCTTAACATCTCAACTTCACCACGACGACGGTAACATTACCAAATACCGACGTTTTCCGACAACTATTGGGAAATATTAATTACCTCTATTACGTGGTATTACTGTGGCCTATTACCGGTCATTATGGCCAGTGGCAGGCGATGGTTGAAGAGTCAGGCCACAATATGACCTTGTCGAGTTATGTAAGGTCAGTAAAAGTACCATCTGTTGTATAAAGATTGGCTGCAGAGTGAATCAGAAATGTTAATTTAATAGGCCTGATGTAAGAGCTTTTATTTTCGCATTTGTAATTTATTTTTCCTCGGAATTGCTGTATTTGGTATTATGTCTTACTTATTTTTCGAACTTATATATTTTTAGACTTCATATTATGTAAATATTTTTCAATACAACTTGGATTGAAAAACATTTACATAATATGAAGTCTATTAAAAACTAACTTCTGCCAGCGGCTTCGTTCGCGTGTAATTCGAAGATTCCAAGGGAACATTCTCCCGAGATTAAGTCCTATATGTCCTATTCAAGAACATGATTTACCGGCGTGCCAAGTTTCATCTGATTTCGTTCAGCCGTCAGATAGATAGACATAGTGACTTTCACATTTTTTAGTATTGCTATGGATTACTTATTAATTATTTAATTCACTCAGAAACGGTTAGTTAAACCTGACCCTGCCTCAAGCAAAAGTTTGTTGAAGTACTTTCCAGTATTACCTAAAGTATTGCTTAATTAGTTACACCAATGGGTAGGTATTACCTACCCACTCGTTTCTGTACTTGCTCCATCATTCAATGTGATTTGGTAATATAGGGAAAACTGCACGATGCCGATAGGTCGGGGTCACGGGGCAAGCAACATGGTGTGTACAGACTTTAAAGATTTACGATTAGATAAAGAACAACAGCCTCCTTTTGTCGTGTTACTGTCATCATTGTTTTTGTTTTCTAATAAAATGCTTTGCTTACACTATCGGTTAGCTTAACATATTCTTCTCAACTTTCTTTTGGGAGTATACTGTCATCCAAAGTTAAAGTAGAGAATCTTTTGAGGTACCAATGCGATTGTGAAAATTCTTTCACTGATAGAAAGCTATACAGTGTCGTTATGCCCGGAAATGTCAACGGTGCATTTAGAATACGCCACGGGAGCGAAGCTGTGGCAAAACGCTAGTGTCATAAACGAACACACACACCCACCATTTTACAGAATCCGCCAGACATGACCTGCTACAACGAATACTACCGATTATAAATACGATACACAGAGCTAATTTATTAAACTGTATTTCATAAACCATCCCTGTCGGCAAAGCTACTGTGCTCATTTAGATATACGAAGTTGAATGAGACATAAATAACTGCGACAATTTTAAGGTGATCAGGGTGCCCTATACACAAACAGATAGGTGTTGCCTTGTACAATTAATTATTGTAAGGTCATTTACTTCGAATCGGACCTTCCATTTTAATGCCGAAGTTTAAGACTAAAATAAACAGACTTTTTGGATTGTATTTATTATGTTTAAGGCGTATGGAATGGTTTGACTTAAGGCCACTTAAGATCACATCACATATTGTAATAGGAGCCGCGCATATTGTAAGGAGCTGAGCATATTGTAATACGAGGTGTGCATATTGTAATAGGAGGTGAGCATATTGTAATAGGAGGTGAGCATATTGTAATATGAGGTGAGCATATTGTAATAGGAGGTGAGCATATTGTAATAGGAGGTGAGCATATTGTAATATGAGGTGAGCATATTGTAATAGGAGGTGAGCATATTGTAATATGAGGTGAGCATATTGTAATAGGAGGTGAGCATATTGTAATGGGAAGTGAGCATATTGTAGTAGGAGGTGAGCATATTGTAATAGGAGGTGAGCATATTGTAATATGAGGTGAGCATATTGTAATAGGAGCCGCGCATATTGTAATAGGAGCCGCGCATATTGTAATAGGAGCTGCGCATATTGTAAGGAACTGAGCATATTGTAATAGGAGGTGAGCATATTGTAATATGAGGTGACCATATTGTAATAGGAGGTGAGCATATTGTAATAGGAGGTGAGCATATTGTAATATGAGGTGATCATATTGTAATATGAGGTGAGCATATTGTAATAGGAGCCGCGCATATTGTAAGGAACCGAGCATATTGTAATAGGAGGTGAGCATATTGTAATAGGAAGTGAGCATATTGTAGTAGGAGGTGAGCATATTGCCATTAACCGGGAACGAATCCATACTCCAAGCTGCTTCTGAAAACTCAAAACGTTTCTCAATAACACTTTGTCCGATCCGCGAATCGTACCCAGGACCTCGTGCTGCAGAAGAGCTGCTTGCGACCACAACACCTACGACACAGTCCGAAATGCATTTTTTCCTATTCATAAAATAATTCGGTTTGAGTAATCAACATTCCCTCTGAATGAAAGTAGTCTCACGACCACAGACTACAAGATATCGGCGTAGGAACTTGAACCCGCGGTTAAACTCAGGCAGTGTCGGACTGTCGGCACGGCAATCAAGCCTGACTCTGCCTTACCGCCCACAAGCGTATACTTCCGTTCTCTTCACTTCCGCTGAACGTAACAGCCGGTTTTCAGACGTGTTAATTTATCTGTCACTTATTTGAACACCCTGTAGGCTTCTTTTTAACCGACTTTAAAAAAAGAGATATGGAGGTTTTTAAATTTTTAACGCATGATCAAGAATCTTAACACATTTTTTCCTTGTTTAAAATACATACAATAATAAAGTCACGCCTTTTTCCCAGGTAGAAATTACAGCAAGTCTTTTTCTTTCTTTCTTTTCTTTTTCTTTCTTTCTTTCGTTGACCTGTGAGTTGCTTTCGGTGTTTCTTCTCAGGGTAGTCAGCTAGGAAACATGGCACCCATCTCATCAAGTTTAAAATGATGAAAAAGATTGACGTTAAAAATTTTATTATCCAACTTGCCAAATACATATGAATCAGCATCATTCTAAGGTCGACTGGAAAAAATGCCTTGTACTTACAATGCTTTTACCAGTGCATACGGTTCTAAAGAATAATTTGATCAGTCACCTGGCACAATCCTTGCATTCTCCTTTGGCTTTGTTTACATTCAAACAAGTTGGTGTGTAAGTGCCTACAAAATTAAAATAAGTAAACGTTTACTGACTCGTTCCATCAGGAACCATTGTAGAACTTTTGATCGCTCGATCAAAAATCTTTGGTTCTCGATAACAAACACTTCCCCATTACGTAATATACCATGGAGTGAAAGCGATAAGGATGGGGTCTTTGCCCCTAGTTCCCTTTCACGCCGTATTAACGCTTGTAACCATGTGCTTAGGGGTCATTATGGCGTAACGCCGGTGTGTGTGCTTCTCATTACCGCTGATTTAGTGGTACGATTTGTTAGTCGGCTTTCTTTTCGATGTTTCCTACTGGTTTTGTGGAGTAGGATTTATTTTATTTAAACCAAATTTAAACTAATTAATTATGCTGCTGATATGATACCATGTTACCCAGTTAATGGGTTATAGAGGTCTGGTAGGCAGCCGCTCCACGTAAAATACTGGGATTCAGCTGAATCCGGTTTGACTGGGAGTCGACCCCAATATTGTTGGGTAAAGGCTAGGCAGATGATGATGCTAGTGATCTGATATCAGGGATTTAATTAATAGCTTACTTGTACATTATAACTCCAGGCCCTCTTTGCCCTAAAACGTGCAACCAATGTGGTGAAGATTTGTGCCACATATCAAATACTGTTTGCCCACGTCATAAAGAAACAAATGGGAGCTGCTTTCTAACTTCTTGATTTCATAATGTCATCATTGTTATCAGATAAAACAATTAAATTGGATCTTTGAAGTTATCGATAAGTCTACGTTCAACCCGAATTACGACAGCTTCGGTAACTGATTTCAAACACTCGATTTGTCTTGTATTGTGTCGTAAGTCATTGCATACCATCCTACTTTAGAATTACGTATAGTAAAGTGTAATCAAATACAAACATAGCATTGATTGTTTATCCTCGCCAAAATTGCGTTGTCACGATAAGTTTGCAAAAATAAAGTCGATTTGTTATTTGACATGAGCACGTATACAATGTTAATTTAAATAAATATTTAGCTGATAAAATGGCCTGCTGAGGGATTTTTTTATTTTTATTAGTAATGGGTTTGCTCTTGACTCTAGTCAATGTCAGATATGACAGAGACAAAGTCTACGATGGAGCGAGCTTACCCAGAAGGAGCCTGTTCACTCTAACTTTGAAGAGATTAAGCTGTAAGCTTTTGGAAAAACAGACGCAGGCAGAGAGTTCCACTCCTTTGCTGTGCGCATTATAAAAGACGTTTGGAAACGCTTAGTGCGAATTGGTGGAATAGCTACAAGGTAGGGATGGTAAGATGCAGTGCGTCTGGGTGTCCGATGGTAGAAGGGGGCCGGTGGGATGAGGTCGTGGAGTTCTTGGGCACACTCACACGAATATAAGAAATTATCAAAAGGAGGAATGCAGATCATTAATTTATCCAGATCTAATCTATTTACTACTCAACCCAACTTGCATATCACTCCTCCAGACAGAAGTCATCACTCATCATCATTCATTTAATTATAGGCCTCCCCTCTTAGAGAAGCATGACTGCTTCTCTGAGGCTCTAATAGAGTGTAGACAAAGTGTCACTCTATCACCATTGAACAAGTTTCAGTATTGCATATCAATACCACACATTTTGAACTTTTTGACAATCGTCATCGGTGGTCGAGAGTCACATTGTCAAAAGGCTTTGGCATTATGCGAGCCTCGAGACTCCAGGCAGTAAAGTAACATTTTTAATCCCAATTCCAACATCAAACATCCTATTAAAACCCAAAACTAACAATATCCCATCTTTAAATAGGGTCACAAAAAGAGATAAAACCTTATTTTTTGTGTCCTACAGCGGGTCATTGCGCCGTACAAATATTTATTGTACTCCTACTTCTAACGCAACCCACATTCCGTTCCTACTTCTACTGCGTCCGTTTTTGTTTTATCTATACTAATAATATTAACCTGAAGAGTTTGTTTGTTTGGTTGAACGCGCTAATCTCAGGAACTACTGTTTCGAATTGAAAAAAGCTTTTAGTGTTGGATAGCCTATTTTTCGAGAAATTCAATAGACTATACAACGTGTAACAGAATAAACGCAATACTTCTTAGAGAGTCATTGTACTCATCATTATGAACAACTTTAACGATGGGACCAACGCCGAAATCGCGAAAAAAATCAGCTGTTCAGTACATTTTGTTGTGTTATGCGCACAGAAATGTATGGGACAGTCGATTATTTTTCACAATTTCAGTGTTGGTCCTATAGTGAAAGTTCGTAATGGTAAAAACAATGACCCCTTAAGAGGTATTGCGTTTATTCTGTTACACGTTGTATAACATCATGCTATACGACCAAGGAGCGGAGCATTAATGAAAAAATGATGCAGACGACGTTGCGCGGGTCAGCTGGTTTCCTGATAAGATAATAATCATGAAGAATCCAGGATCTACTTAATGATATGGTTCCCCATTGGTATTTTAAGTGGATGGAATTCGTTTTGATGACTGTCCGTACTTTTGTTGCTCATTAATTTTGTTCCTTTTAAAATATATTTTGGAAAGGTGTCTAGCGTTATTTTTAATGATTCAGATATTGGAATGCTTGTTAAGTGGTAACATTGTATCTTACGACTAATGCCTCTCATTATCACATGCTCTTCAAACATTGTATTGTGTATGACCGAAACGAAGCAAAAGAAGTACTTAGGTATTATAAGGATCGTAGCAGGTGGTGTTCTGTAGCTCTGCTTACCACCTTGGGAAAAAAACGCCCATGGCTGCCACCACAGGTGTATGGCATCAATACCAGGAACTATTCGTTAATCTTCGTCAATACCATGCTTCCTTTCATCTTGAGGACCCTCATACTCACTTAACCTTCGCAACGCAACCTTAATCTAGACCTCACCAATACCAAACAAGTATTATAACAGTACCACCTGCACCTGCGCAACAAACTCGCATACTTCCATATTTCCTTACGATTCAATCAAATTATTTGACTCACCGATGCGCACCGCTCTTCACCTTGTTCGATAAAAGGTTACGGACAATTATCGTACTTGTGCAGTTTAGTAATGAAACATTACTCTGTTTATTATGATTGTTATCGAATCGATTACAAGGAATGTAATCGGTGCTGATAACGCTATACGCATCGCCGCATGAGTAGGTACTGGAAAAGCAGTAGTACCTATCCAGTTGAATCTACTATACTTATTCAGTCCTACAGCTTGTCTATTCTGTAAAAAATTAAGTGAAGTGAGCAAGTCAACTGTCACTTCACCTGAAGCTGTAGATAGCTCACTTCGCCTGATTATTCACGGTGAGCTGTTAACAGAACAACACGTACTGGTCCAACTGGAGAATTTTCCCTAGAAAAAGATCAACCTGTCTAAGTATCTCGAAGAGAAAAGAAATCAGAAAACGTCATATTTGTAGTCATTGTTCGTACAATTCCTCGGCGATTGCCAAGTATCTTATTCAACTACTTCTGTCTTTATTAATATAGGAACAATTCCGTTTGTCATTAAATCAGCGCGAAGCCATGATAATGGTTAGCAAATTCTTATACGATAATTACTTTGTGAAAGTTTCCCTATTAACATTAACTGCAATTATCTTGGCATGTCCGTAATTATTATGTCGTCATTCAGAATTTTTTTGCAAAAATAAAACGACAGAGACATACGCACTTATTTGAGAAAAACCGGTTCTCCTTCTGGCTGTATACCTACTAAACCGGTTGTCCTTCTGGCTGTATACCTACTAAACCGGTTGTCCTTCTGGCTGTATACCTACTAAAATCCACGTCTCCACAATGAAAAGAACTGTCTCGATCTCGACAATGTGACATTCAACGACGCAAAGGACCACGTGTTAATTACTGATGATTTTATATACAACTTCTCTGAACTCTCCCCTAAATGGGGGGTTTGCCATAATCGCCACGCTTGGCATGCGGGTTGGCGATCGCAGTGTAGCTGTAGCAATGTACCTACAGAGAATGCTGCTGCCCATTCTCTGGTGAGTCACTTAGTCGCCTCTTACGACACCCACGGGAAGTGATGAAGATGGTGCTATTTTTTTACGTCCGACACCATACGGAACAACCACATCAACTTCCGAATAGGTCCTCCTGAAGTCCAAACTTCCATCTCTGAAATTAGCATACAATCACAACCCTTACCACACTAAAAGAGTTACAAAGAAACACGCACAACTTTACACGTTCTTTTATGCCACAATAGAATGTCGAAGCAGGCGGCCCACCTGATGGTAATTTAACTGGTGGATAGAGTTTGAAAATCTATCTATCAAGTAAATTCAAAATGAAATATATAATAGCTTGGCTCATCGCCGTAAGGTTGCCTGCTTATCGGTCTTCTACAGATTGTACTTCGGTGAGTGTGCCCACGAACTCCACGATCTCATCCCACCGGCCCCCTTCTACCATCGGACATCCAGACGCACTGCATCTTACCATCCCTACCTTGTAGCTATTCCACCAATTCGCACTAAGCGTTTCCAAACGTCTTTTATAATGCGCCCAGCAAAGGAGTGGAACTCTCTGCCTGCGTCTGTGTTTCCAAAAGCTTACAGCCCTAATCTCTTCAAAGTTAGAGTGAACAGGCTCCTTCTGGGTAAGCTCGCTCCATCGTAGACTTTGTCTCTGTCATATCTGACATTGACTAGAGTCAAGAGCAAACCCAACACTAATAAAAATGAACACTATTCACATTCTCATAGATTTTAGCAATGATGCTATAGACTTGTTTTTCTGAACTAAATCCCATATCGCACTCAACAACAATAACCAACCATAATTAAAACCAGCGTGCCTATAAACTGGTACGATCACACATGATCACGCGTCGGAGAAAGTGCGTCCCAGTAGTCTCGTGGAAGTCGTGGACGTGTTGCGCAAGCGCACTCATGACAATGTAGGCGCAAGCCACGAGCGGTCAAGTTCATCCCGGTTACGTTCATGTCAAGAATTTGTGCTAGATTTGTGTAAATAACGCTGGTTACGTCGTTGAAAACTTGTCTTAAAATGATCGATATATGTCCGGCTTCAATATCTATTTCCAAGTTGTAAACGTACTTAAATCCTATTTACCTAGCTTTGTTCTGGCTTCTGGTTCCATTCCTTAGCTGCTCTTTTGATTTCGTTACGGGATCCGAGACAGTTAAATCGTTTCTCCGGTACTGATCCTGTTTCATGGTCTCTGCAGTTCTTTAGTGGTTGATCCAAGCTTTCAGGAGTTGCAGTTGGCAGGGATTCTGGAAATAGATAATTCATCATTATGGGTAAAACGTCGCAAAATCCATTTACTTACTTACTTTTTTTTTTTTACGGGGGGAAGCCCGCATGGAGTCCTCCGCCCTGGGGCGGGCGGAGGGGTCTGTCAGACTCTTACTGACTTACTTACTTGCCCTAACCATCCATCATGTGAAAACAAGCATTTAGCATGTGTTTTATTTGCTTATGTTAAAAACTGTATTATTCTCAGTAACCCAAAATAATTGTAGCCACTTCTCTTGTTAACCTACTTTTTCTTTTCTTACTTCTTTTTAAACTCTGACCCCCATACCTTGAACTCACCTCGTCAACTCTCCGCTTCCGCTCATGGCTTGGACCACGCACACGTCACCGCCGCGTCCCGCTAACAAGCGCGCGCGCAACTTAAGGCGCACAGTGAAACTTATTAGCACCTGTTATGCACTGTTATTATTATTATTATTCACTTTTACTCGAAGAGGCTCGCTTTAATGTTAATTGTGTGGATTACGTAATTTAATGGCTGTGCGCTACTTGGGCTGTGCGAAATTATTGTTTGTGTGTTTTTTGCTTTATGTTTTAGTGGTTTTCACTAACAGCAGTAGTCAGCGACATGATTGTGTTGTCAGAGTGTACAGCTGAATTTTTCAAGTACGCTTGAATAGCTAAATCGAAAACTGCGAAAAATATTCCAAGAGACTCCAAGAGAAACTGATTTAATGAAAACTAAACTTAATAAACGCGTACCGGAAGACGCAGCGTTGGAAGGCCTCCCACAAGGTGGACCGATGACCTGGTGAGGGTCGCGGGTAACCGATGGATGCGAGACGCACGGACCGGATGTTGTGGCGACACTTGGGGAAGGCCTATGTCCAGCAGTGGACGTCTTTCGGCTGATATGATGATGATGATGATGAAACTTAATAAATAAATAATAAAACTTCATCATCGGATGTTTGACGTATTTGGCCACCCACTTTAAAAACTCATCCTGTATACTCATACATATGCCAAACATCACCCTTGTCTTTCCCGTAGCGTAAAGGTGCTATAGAACACCCACAGTTATGTTTAATATCACTGCATGGGGACACTAATAGGGGACTAGCCTTTTATCACCAACCTGGTTCCAACCCAGACTCTGGGTTGCCATTGCGTAATTCCTCATGGAAACCGTAAGAAACTGTTGCAGTTCCTTACGGTTTCCACGAGGAATTATAGGAAACTGTTTCATCGCTTCACTCGGTTTTTTCAAAATCTTTACAACAAGAAATCAGGGTTTAAAAAATGAAATCGTTTATTTTAAAAGCATCAAAGAAAACAGAAGCTTTCACATTTGGGTCTCCAAAATATTTGATGGCATTTCTCTTTTATCACCAAAAAGATAATTAAAGTTGAATAATTTTGCAAAAGCGTCTCATTTTGCGTTGTATACCTAATATTAAGTAGTAAATATTAATTCATCTGTTAAAGATTGTTATAGGGACGTAGTTATGATATGAAACAAAAAAATAGAAATAAGGAGAAACGCACACTGCAGCTCACAAACAGTATACAAAATCATCAATACCCTACCCAAAAGCGGAAGTACAATCAACACCAATTAAATCAAAACTGTTTCAAAAACAAATAAGGCGCGAGTACATGACTAGCAACAGGCACTACCACCATTCAAACGACAGTGTTCGAAATTCAAAGTGCTGTCAATGACGCGTCACGTTGTCACGTTGCGTCAGCGCACATCAGCTAATCGGCGCGCGCACAAGTTGACCGTTACTACGTCGCATGTCACCGGTGTTGCCGCACCTCCACTCGCACTGATTAGAAACCTATTAATTATGGAAAACGTCACATCTTCACTTCTCGCGAACTTGATGAAAATCTGGAATTGAAGATAGGTCGGAAAGAGCTTTACCTTGCTTCCTTCATTTTATTACTTCATTATCTGACGTTATGATGACATTACATGGGTTTGCGCTTCGATCAACAATACAACTAGATTACGGGTCACGTACAAAATCAAAGCTAAATTCTGTCCGCATGAGTAACTACTACAGCTTTTGTTTACTAGCATTTGTTTATTAGCGAACTGAGAAAATAGTTTTATAACAGTTTTTAGTTCAATCGAATAACAACCTTGGCACCTAGTAATAAAGTCACAAATCTTCGCAATATTATCTTATAATTACGATTATTCATCACAAAAAACAAGCAAAGCAATCTGTCACTTAGTTATTGAAAGTCATAGGTTAATAATCTACTCTATGCATCTACTCTTCTGTTACACAAAAGTTTGCGCGTGTATTGGCCAAACAAGACAAACATTTGTGGCGCTGGTTTTAAATCGGTAATTTTATTCAAATTTGATATTATTTGTTTGTTTAAACTATTCTATGTGTAATTACTAATTACCGAAAATAAGACACTCCGGCCGTTAAATTGCTTATTTATGCAACTTTTGATAACACTGTGGCATTGTAAAACGCGTTTACATTGGCTGTTTTTCAAGCAAACTAAACAAAAGAAGAAGCTCACATCTCAAGTGAGCTGTTATTTGCCGAGTCGTTATTTTGCCGTCGACCCGATATCTAGTTGTTATTGTTGATCGAAGGTGGTCGAATCCAAAGATACATGAATAAACCCGCACATCTATCAAGACACAAACATAAACAGTTAAGCCAAATCGATTAAGCACAATATCATTAAGCCATGTCCTCAATATCCCACACTTTCATACAAAGTGCAGCAGTGAACTGTGAGGAAACGCAACGCGAGTCCATCATTACAACAGACCACTGAGGTCAGCCCCGGCGCGCGTAGCATGCAAATAGCGACCAGTTGCAACTGCAAGCAATTGCGAGCAGTTGGGACATGGTTGCTGGTACGTGAGAAGCTGGCTGCGGTTGTAAATGTGGTCCGGCGGGAAAAGGAAATGGGAAAATGTCTGGTTTGATGGACGGACTCAAAGTGGATTTATTTCTTTTGATTTGGTACGTGTCAAAAAAAACTCAGTGATTCATCTTGCGATTGCACAAAATCGTAATCACAAGGAATCTTATTGAGTAGGCCTAGCGACTATTTTTGAGCCCGCTCCTTTTGCCACACAGCTCAAAAATTTTTTTGTTTGTTTTTTGTTCATAATATTATGACTGGAGTGTTGGCAATAAATATTTCTTTCATTCTTTCTTTCTTTCTAAATGAATCGAAATAGGTACTTAAACGGAACTTAAAGTTAAATTCTTATTACATTATTAATTACTTACCTACAATGTTGAATTTGTTACAAGGACAAAGCGTACCTACTTAACATTTTAATTAGATCTAATAGTAAATCAAGCTCTTACACAGCAACGCCCACCTTTTTATTAATCACGGTTCCAAGCAATATTTATGTCTATTACTAAATGGTTAATACCATTGATAACTATGTGAACCATATAACATTTCACTAGCTTTGTCCCACGGTTTTTGTATGCAATACAATGCATTTTCCGGAATAAGATATTACAACATTAGATTTTAGTGTAGCCAAATATCTTTGTAATCGTATCAGTACCTGCTTCCAGAGATTTTCTATTACTTTTATAAAATCGTTTTTATGACTATCAACGCCCAGTCAAAACTACTATGTCTAGGAAGCACATAGGTTTATTTTAAATCGTAAGTACCTAGGCAGATTTTTGGAAATTTCAACTAGGAGGGAAATATGAGGAGGAAATTGTAGCGCGCGCGAAGTCAAGGGCATCAGCTGGTATCTTGTAAACAAACAAACAATTTTACTATTCGTGCAATATAACTTGACACCTGGCTCGAATGACGTTTTGACGTTTTAATTTAGCATCACATGTTACCGTTGCGTTTATATTATTCTCATCGAAATCGAATTATTTAATTAAATTAAAAGGTCAAACGTCATTCTAAATGTGTCGAGCCAAGTGGCAAGTTAACTCGGCCTAGATATATATAATATATCTTTATGTGCCTTGGCTGGGGCCCTTAAATTCATTTGAGGCCACCACAGGTTAGTCCGGTTAAGCAGTTGATATCCCAAGTGTGTTAACTTGCTAGTGGTCATACCTAAAAAAAAAGAAAATACATCTTTATGCAGATTGGATCAGCTGTGATCAACTGATCACATAACACAAGGTTGCCAGTATAATTATTATAGTCATTTACGAGTACCTATTAATTTATTACAGATTAATCTCAAAGCGAGTGGTCCTTGCAACCTTGTGCAGAGCAGCGCTAGGTGACCCAAATGGGACATAGGTACTCGTATTTGCAACTTAATGATGATGATTTAGCGATCGTTGGAACATCTCTTGAGAAACAATGTTGCCAGGGAATCACTGAATCTTCAATCTTCGATTATGACATGAAAGCAAAACGTTTGTTGGAACATCCTGGAACTTTAATTATTATTTTTTTTATGTTTTTATCAGGAAAAATATGATTAAGGTGTTTAGTTATGAAAGAAAGTTGATGACGGACCGGACGGTGTTAATGAAACATATAATAAGCTAATTAACTAATTATTTGCCTCCAATTGAGTTTCGATGAGTGTTAAAGTTACAGCAAAGTGTTCGAATTTCAAGAGTATCTTTACCCGTTTCTATTTAATTTTTTGTAAAATTTGATAATAAATCAAACATAAAAAATTCAGCCTTGAAAGCCTGACGAAGTTGCATCAATCCTTTTAAACTTTTTGTGTTACGGAACCCTAATAAACAACAAACAAACTAGAGACTAACTATTAAACGATATGATATACTAACTACATAGTAAAGATAATAGTTTCAGATTTATACAGTGCGTTAAATAAGGCGCGGAGCAGAATCAGAATGAACCTTAGAGCGGGGTCATCGACACGAGCACTATCTATCGACTCACCTTGACATAGATCTCGTTACTGTACCATTGCATTCTGACGAGCTTTTTACTGCGGCTTCTCTCTGGTTTTTTATTAGTCTTTTCTTTTAATGAGACCGATACATGTTCATTTCTTTGATGTTTGATTTAAGAGGGTTTTTAGAATGATTATTATCCTTATATTTTTTTTTTTGCTAGCCTACTTTTGTGTCCCACTGCTGGGCAAAGGCCTCCCCCTTCTCCTTCCAAACCTCTCTGTCTTGGGCGATCTCTGGCCAAGCTTTCCCCGCAAACATGATGAGATCGTCACACCACCTTCGCCGCGGTCGACCTCGACGAACGACGTCGTTCCTCAGGCGTCCAGTGAGTGACGATCCTCGCCCACCTCTCCGGGTGCATTCGTGCGACATGGCCAGCCCACTCCCATTTTAGCCTAGCTGTTTTTTCCCCAACATCTATAACTTTAGTTAGGGTGCGCAGGGTGGTGTTTCCAACGCGATCTGTTCGCGTAACACCTATAAATTAATAATATATTAATTTAATTCAGCTGCAAAGATGACATTTTGCTTGTAAAGAATATAATAGAATAAAATGGAATCCTCTTTATTATGTGTTGAGTGAAGTCAGATTTATTTGTGTTTCGTTCAAAAACAAAATGTCTGATACACATACAGGCAGTTTACTTTCAATTGTATTATGTTGACATGGCTTTATTCTAAAGTCAGGGTGAACTCGATTATTAAATGACACGTTTGTCAATTAAAGCCTATTCTGGTACACGAACATAAATATAATTGATAAGTATACAATTTAAACGCGCTGCTTGATTTTATAATGTTTTACAAATCTGTGGAAAGATATAACACAACTGCGGCCCTACCATGACGTGTTAAAGCGTGAGTAGTTCGAGCGAGAAGGAGGGATGGAGCTATATACACCCTACATAGTTCCATCACTCCTTCTCGCTCGAACGACTCACGCTTTAACACGTCATGGTAGGGCCCCTGAGCGCCAATTAGTACAAATTTTTTAGTAATGTTCGCATTCACATCTCTGTCACAATCTGTCAAAAAAACCTAACTTTTCATAGTTTATGCGAAGTATTTTATTCACAAAAGCTCAAGCAATATGTATAGGGCTATAGGCAGCCATGTATTGCATCGTATCTATCGTGTTTTAAAATATTCTGAAAGTCCCTGAGAGTGTAGGGCTTAGGCGGCATTTCCACCTGCTACCAGCTCAAAACGCTGGCTTGCAGGTGGAAACACAACACAGCAAAACGATTCTCTATAAGTCTAAAATGTATGAGATTGACATGCGCTACTGACACACGCGTGACTGAGACTGTCACGCGGTCTATCCCAAATATATTGAACTTTTGACGACCATTTTCACAAACAGAATGTCACTTTGTTTACGGCCCCGGCGCCGGGCCACTTGACACTTCGCTGAAAAGGAAAACCCACATTGAATAGTGACAGCGGAAGTTAGAAACGCTTTCCCTTACTGTTGCCAATATATCATCTGCCTGTGATACAAAACAACGGATATCGAGATAATATCCGCTAATATTGCCTTTCTTGGATACATTATCAGCTAGTAAAGATCAAGTTTATCTCAAGGGAACAGAGTCCATTATAGTCTGTTGTACGAAACTGCTATGCAAATGGGCCTGTCTGTCACTTGCAGTTTTGTCGGATAAGTGATATTTACAACATTGATTTTGCCGTCAAACATAAAAAAACATACTAGGTACACTTTAGGTTCAGGATATCATTATTTATTTTGAGACCTTATTTCAATGACGGTGACCAGAACAACCGTTTTTAATTGGTTGTCGGTAATTGAAACAGTTGTAACTGATCTTTTGTTTTTAATCACGAATTGCAACTTTGACGAAGAGTGGCTGAAGCTCAATGACGATCACATAGCATTATGAGTAATATTTTTATTTAGTATTGTTTAATTCTATGGTTAAAAAATATTATATTATTATTTGTACATAGCATCAGTCTGTTATGGCCACTGCTACACTGCCAGCAAACAGACTTCCTCTCATAATCCTCCACCCCAGCCCATTAGGAGTGGGAGTGTATTTCCTAGAAATAAAAAAATCTCCTTCGATGTCTTGAGTCACCCCGTCTTGAGAGCAGTAGTGCTGAAATACATTACAAACAAGTCAACACTGGATAAAATACGATGTACTCGTATGTCGGTGCTTTCGTAAACAAAAGATGACTGTGAACACGACCGATTCTGATAATTACATTGAGGTCAATGTTACGATTTTCGACAGACTGACGTCCTCATTTATCTGAACTCCATTTATCGCGATGCACTTTAAAATGTCAATGTCAAACTCGTACATTACGGAAACAGCCAAAATACTATTTTGATTGATCTAAAAAGCTGCTTATCATCACTTGTTTACAGCCTTTAAAAAAAAAACAATAAAAAAATATTAGTTCTGTTTGGCAGATTCTTAATTCGAATTTGAGTAGCGGACACCCAATCGTTGATTGGCAGAGAATTCCTAGAAGCTTAGACATTCTCTACCAATCGACCTATGGGTAGCTGCTATCAATATTTAAACTTATCGTATGATTCGATTTTTTAATGAATAAGGCTGACAATATTCACACGGGCATTAATCATCTATCAATGAAGGGTCTTACTGTACTACCACGTTTTATGCCCTATACACCGAAGGCCACTCACCTGTCCTCACACTCCGCAGTCCCAAGGTTCCCTGTTACTTACACTACACTGTAATGTGCACAAAACTGCACAAGATTGGAAAGCGCGGGCGCACAGCTTCAGCTGAGGTCAACCACTCTCAAACTATAGGAAGCTGACTAGATCGGATTTGTTCGTAATAATAGAGTGCATTACGGCACACAGGCTGCGTGTGCGCAACATTATGCGTACTAGGTGCTGTTTGATTGAACATATTTTTCGCGCTGTTTTCGCGTCGTAGCTTTTCGCCGGTGTCAGGAGTAAGGCTTCTACATGATGAATGAAATTAAAACCTGAAAAGGAGACATGGTATTCATCGTTACGAACTTCTTTTAGCATGGGGACGATTCATGAAAAAAATAAGCTGTTCAGTACGTTCAAAACGTACTGAACAGCTTATTTTTTCACATTAAATGTATGGGGTGGTTAATTTTTTCCCCGATTTTACGGTTGGTCTAACACCTGGTAAATATGAACACAGAGAATTTACTTTTAATACTTTACTTCGAAGTCAAAAATAAAGAAAAAAATCTACAAACATTTTTTTACGCTGCATTCAAGAAACACTTACCGATTTCTCACTACAAGTAAGCAGGAAGTGATATTTTGGAAAGTGTCACCGCACACCAAAAGGTCCGTGTTTCAAGGCAAGCCGAGTCGGTTGTTGAAATAAAGGGGCGGTTATTAATAAGAGTACATCTTCATCGAAACCTTAAGATAACTTTATAATGACAGTTCACAATTAAAAAAAATACTTTTTTATTTTTTTCCGGCTCTTAAAGAAATGACTTGCAAAGAATTACTTATGATGAATGTTTGAAATCTCTCAGTATCAAACTGAGAATGCGTTTGATCTTAATTGATTCTTGAAACACATTATTTTTTTATTAACTGTAGTTAAAACAAGCTTTTTCGTCAATTTTCTATATAATTATATAGGATAAGCATAAGCAGCCTATAACATGAGAGGGAGTGGACCGTCATCCAACACATGGGCACATGAAGGGTTGTTGGATGTCACGTTTTTTCAGGGTTTTTGGTTCTCCGACGTTACCTCACGATTTTCTTCTTCACAATTTTATCCTAAATACTTGATTAAATTAAATGTTTCCGTCTTTTCCAGTGGAGGACGCGAGCGGTCGCTACACGTCCATGTTCTACTGGGGCAACAACTACTGGACGGGCTCGGCGGAGCTGTGCGACATCCTCAACGAGCAGCACGCGCCCGTCAAGCAGCGCAACAGTTAGTACTTATCACTATCGCTATCAACAAAGATCCTCCGCCGCGCGCCGTTTTGTTGTCTGTCTGTACCTACATGATAAACTCAAAAACTACCGAACGGATTTTCATACGGTTTTTACGAGGAAGGTTTAGGTGTGTTATTTTCCCGTAGAGTGAACATATTTCGCGCTGCTTGAAGCCGATTCAAGCTCTTTGAGACACCGCGTTCATTTAATCAAGCCAAGATGACAGGCGAATCTGCGATCTCTCAATTTTATAAGTTTCTTTCATCAATGTTCAGAACATGTCATTAAAGTGTAATTTCCTGACAGTTTATCAGTTTTATTATTCATGCCCCTGTATTGATTTCACTCTGTTATCAGTTTATCACTCATAAAGCAATCGTTTTGATTCTCTTTCTGCATTGTACTAAGTAACAGCCCCCCTGCCACTTCACCACAGACTTTATTATTATAAAGTTAGTATGTCACAGATGTCAGTTACAAAGTCATTATGCTCAAGTAGTTTATTTAATATGTTTCTCGTTCCCGTATTACAGCCTTCCTCATGAATGTGGATATCATATACAAAAAAAAAATTCAAAATCGATTCAGTAGATCCAAAGACTACCTCCAACAGCATCACAACTCACAAACTTTACCTGTATAATATTAGTATACATTTAAAGTACGTCTTCAAACAATCTCGCAACTTTGCTACTATTGTTAGTAACATGCATGTCAGTAGGTGCGGAACTCTATTAGATAGGCTTAGTTGTGTGCCGCCAACTAGTTATCTTTGATGGGTCTTATGAGGTTAGCACGCGATGTGCAGTGAGATAACAATGGCGGTTGTTAAGTTTGTATGGCTATAGACTTAGATAGCTAGCAGTTTGAGTCCCCGCTGTTGATGCTGTCTTACAGGCATTTATAATAAGAATTCAGCCTGTATTGTCTCATTGCACTATTCTGAGCGAGCACGAACAATCCCATAACAAATATAGTAGCAATTTAGCAGGCGTCAAGCTGGTCACGCCATCTACGCCTGGGTCTACTGCAATTTAGTTGCACATTTTCAGAAACACAAACTATGGAAGTGTTAATCCATTTTTAGACACTGTGAAGTTGGCTACATCCCATTACTTAAATTTTTAGTTTTATTTTATGTCCCACCTCCTCCAAAAGCTCTTAAAGTACAGTCAGCATACCATAAATGATATTTACAGAAATTGTCCCAATCATTGAGCTCCTTTTACAGAACACATTAGCAATATCAAAATGTGTCTAATTTAGCAACAAGCTCCATGGGAGCACGTTGAGCGAATAGTAATTAATTTCGTCAATACTGTATGCAAGAGATTGCAATACTAGCCGAGTTGTTCCACGCAGTGTGGCGACACTATCGACTCGATACTAATCGATATGCAGTATCGATAATAGACCACAACTTATGTAATCGAGGAATGGTAGAAATGGACGCTGTGGTCCGTGGAAATAATGTGCTTTTTATAGGTTTGCTGTTTTTGGGCGAAATCGATAATCTAGAGATTATGGGGAAAGTTGTTTTTTTGTGATTATGTAAAAGTAGCCAATTACTTGAATTACTGTAGGAAGCATATAGAATTTTTTCATTGATGTGTGAAATACCCTTAATAACATTTGTAGGGAATAAGTTAAAACTACCCGTAGATATAAAAAAATAATATCAGCTTGTAATGAGTAATGAGGTTTCTTCTCAATGATCTAATTTAATGCAATGAAAGAAAATAGCAATCATCACAATCGGTGACAAGTAAATAGTAGGTACCTATACCAAAACCAACCATATTTAAACATTCTTCTGACTTAACAATTAAATACCTACTATTTAATTGTTAAGTCAGAAGAATTTTTAAATACTTACGCTACAATTTAAAGTCTAGTCTACAGTTACGTGAACAGGAAGCAATTAGGAAAACTAAGTAGGTACCAAAACTGTCCAAACTGCTCAAATAAGCTCTTACAACAATATGACACCCGACTGCCGCCGGCACATTGACTGGGTCAAGGGGTGTTGGCTTACGTCACTTTCTACAAACAAGCGCGGCCTTGCGCTTACGCCCGCGCAGCTCTCGAGAAACTTCCCAAAACCGTGGAATTAAAAGTAGGGCTTTGTTAATGAGTCAGATGCTGTAACTATTTTGATATTTTGTTCAATCGTATTCAAGGCAAGTTATTGAATTGTTATTTATAAAGTTCTTGGTAGACATTTATCTCAGACCACTTAGTGTCATGTAAAGGGCCCTAAATAATGATGACTCACATGAGCACTGTATTCAGAAATGTAAGGCAATAATCTTGACATTATGAATGCGCATTCATTTTAAAACACTTATGTAACTTTCATGCAACTTTCGTTACATTCTGAAAATCTGAAAGTTTACAGTCGACGAATATACCTTACTAATAAAACCTTAAAGAGTTGATTATGCAATTCAAACGAAACTATTGCAATATTAGTGGAGTACAAACAAAATTAGTTCTGTTTGTAAAAGGCACACACAAATGACGCGCGTTGATGTCTTTTGTATGGCACTGCGGATGCGCAGCTGTGGTTGCATAAATTCACATTTAAATCTAGTATTCTAGGTTTTAAGAACGTAGTTTTGAAACTAAATAGATTTATAAATGCAAAGTTCAATAATATTAAGTACATTAGAAGCTTTTGCATAATGGATTTAGAGTTATTATGGAATATCCTGAATTTAATGTAGGCGTACATTACATTGCGAAAAAAAAAATTTAGTATTCATACTAAATTATTTTTTGTGCTTTTTCAAAGTCCGAAATAAATTAAATATTCAACCGATAAATAAGAGAAAATACCAAAAGAGATTCATGAACTTTATAAGCCCGATGTTACCAACTCAAAATCAATCGATTCGACAGACAATACAATTATAATAATGATCGTCATGTTAATGTTTCTGTTTCAGAGACGATCCGCTCGCACATCTTCAACGACTGGCGCGAGGACCTGTCTATGGTGGGCTTCGGGCCGCCCTTCGAGACCGCCTTCTACGTCGCCAAGGTCACCGTCACCACCAACTTCACTGAGATCGTCAAAAATGTAAGTTACTATTACATGTTATTGTTTAGCTTGATATTAACTTCATCTTACTGACTGACCAACTTCTTGACAATTCAAATGTTGTGTGATGGAAATGATTTAATTTAAATCGAAATTATTAGAGTTTGAGAATATTCCAAAGGAAGTACATAATGTAAATAAAAAAAATAAGTGACGAGGCTTATTGATTGACTCGACTTTCTCTTAACAATAAACCCATTTTTAAATTCCAATAAACACATCTAAAAAAATATCCAGGATGTCAAAAATCTGCTTGCATGGCTTAACTTTGGGCTGCAACAGACCTTCTTTTCATCCTGGGTAGGTCTCTGACGGTCTATGCTAGTTAAAATATAAACTAAAGGTATATTTTCTCCTCAGCACCGCACGCTGCACCTGGGAGTATGTCTGCCGCGCTCGTGCTCGCGCGCCGCGGTGTCCGCACTGGTGAGCGGCGCGCGCGCACCGCTGCTGCGGCACCGCGTCGTGGCAGTGCGCTCGCCGCAGCACGGCGGGTACTCCTACCTCAACGACCCCACCTTCCACGTGCTGCTGTAAGTACCACAGGGCTTAGTGTGAGTTTTTTAACGTACTCGATCGCGTTAACGTAAACGTTAGCTTATGTCAAATTTTATAGAAAAAAACTGGTTGTCCGTCAGTGTGGCGTTTATTCAGTTTCAATACAAAGTGACGTTTACATTAACGCGATTGAGAACGTTAAAAAACTAACACTAAGGCCAGCTGTTCATGATGCATAATTCATAACTTATACAAGGAGTTTCAAAAGTGCGTGGTCACATCCTGTATTTGATAAAATTACAGTAAATATTATCGTAACAATTATTTTAGTTTAATCACGGATTTGATGCTACAACGAATAGACTGATTAAAAGTGATTTGTTTGGATCATTTAAGGCCCTCTTTTGCGGGCGAGTTTTTAGGTTTCTGTACCCAAAGGGTAAAACGGGCCTATTAC
The DNA here is from genome assembly GCA_947386135.1 of Melanchra persicariae. Classification (NCBI taxonomy): domain Eukaryota; kingdom Metazoa; phylum Arthropoda; class Insecta; order Lepidoptera; family Noctuidae; genus Melanchra; species Melanchra persicariae. The sequence goes on from OX376646.1 coordinate 1,248,317, forward strand.
TAAGACTCCGCTGTCCATCCGTCCGTCCGTCCGTCTGTCTGTCGGTCTGTTACTAGGCTGTATCTCATGAACCGTGATAGTTAGACTGTTGAAATTTTCACAGATGTATTTCTGTTGCCGCTATAACAACAAATACTAAAAAACAAAATAAATAAATATTTGAGGGGGCTTACAACAAACGTGATTTTTTTTGCCGTTTTTTTATAGATAATGGTACGGAACCCTCTGTGTCGAGTCCGACTCGCACTTGGCCAGTTTTTTTATAACAACTAGTCCATGGTTTTTTGCAATTGTTTCTTTACTGTAACAATAGCTAGCTGTAACTGTAGCTTCAGAACACCAACCCTTAAAAATGACTTGACTTGATTCTGAAACCCCTGTATAGTCAGCCTGTAACGTTCCCATTATTGGGGCACGAGCCTCCCTGCGAGAGGGAACGGGCCGTGGTCTCGTATTCAGATTTTAAATGTGTGGTTCTAGTGGTTGAGTCGATTTCCTTACGACATTTTCTTTCAACGTTTTATTTACCTACTCATAAATCTTTCTCTGAAAATAGACAATCAGTCTTATTCATAAAAAGCTCAAAACTGGTTTATGGCACTGCTAGCTTCTGCCCGCGGGTTCGTCCGTGTGAATCCCGGAAATTATCCCAAGGGAACATATTCCCGGGATAAGCAGTTATCAATAATCGCGTTTCTGTTTTTTTTTCCTCACATTGCTCCTACCACTGTTATTCTCTCCATCACCCAAAAAATTGACTCAGTACAGTGAGAGGGACAGTGAAGAAGACGATTATGGGATGAGCGTAGATTTCAATTGTGGTTGGCGCAAATGTATTGAAAATGAGATGCTAGATAACTAGGGCAATTGGAAGAGTCAAGAAATGAGAACAAAGTGTATAGCGCTCTTTGCTTTGAAGTTATTCCAGATATCCAGATATAGTCTTACATACGTAGTCATACACATCATCACACACATTTACAGACACCCACACTGTACAGATACACGCACGCACACAATAAATACCTACTAACAATTCGAATCACTCTCTGCTATAAGAAGATTATTTTCTGTGTACTTTGTAATTGGCGCAATGTTTGAATTAAGAATGTCATGTTTACTTACTATAAGCTGTAAAGAAAAATTAAAGTAAAAAAAATTAGCCACAGATATTTATTTATTTTATAACAGCTAGGTTATAAAATAAATAAATATCTGTGGCTAATTTCATCCAGAGCCGATCAGCCGTTCTGACGTGATTGAGAAGAACATACATTCATCATACAAACGCTTTACTATAGTAGAAGGATTAACAAGATTCTTAATTTGAATTATCTATGGAGAGTTACTAATCAGTTTCTTAACCGATGCTAAATGGTTCAGAGAATTATGAATATGACAGTATCATGATATAACCTCTGACTTTAGCAACAGAGCCAACACAACACACCTAATTATGTATTGGACACTCGCTTTTGTAATAGTGCATAACACTATTACACCAGAGGTCAAGTAGGAAGAGATAACATTACAAGTTTATTTACCTTTAACCGGCGAAGACAATGCTTGCGGAAGTCCATATTTGACTTAACAGTTATCATGGATTACCAACTATACTTCGCAAGGAAACAAAAACTACGAATTTCTGCCAGCGGCTTCGTATCATCATCTGCCTAGTCTTTTTCCAACTTTATAGGGGTCGGCTCCCAGTGAAATCAGATCCAACTGAATACCAGTATTTTACGTAGAGCGGCTGCCTACCTCCACAACCCATTAACTGGGTAACACGGTACTTCTTGGCAAGACTGGTGTCAGATTTTTTGGCTTATCCGTAACGACTGCCAAAGATCTACAAATGACAGCCGGGACCAACGGCTTAACGTGCTTTCCGAGGTACGGAGGAGGCTCGGTATGTTAAGATGGTGCTATTCCAGACAATATTCTATCTCTGTGCCAAATTTCATCCTGATCTATTCAGCCGTTCTGGCTAATTGAGTCATGAAACAAAGATCCATCCATCCTAAGTTTCGCATTTATAATAGTAGTAAGATTAAATTCCTTATTTATTATTTGTTGATGTCCACTTAAAGTGTGTCTCTTAAGAAATGGTTAAGAAATTACTCGCTTCTTATGTAAGCAACGCAATCGGGTTAATAATGTATTAAAGCCGAGCAATCGCAGTGAAATACCATAACTCTTGCCGTCCAATACATTTTGCAAGTGGTTGCAAAACTTGCTTTTACTTGCTGCCCCCGTTACTTCTCAGGATGAAAATTAGCTGGCTATCCCTTTTTTGCCACCAGGCCATCTTGTGTCGTCTCTACCGTAAGCAATCATAAGTCTACTAGATTATGGTTACACTGCAGAAGACCGCATAACTTGGAGGCGCATCCTATGGGGTCGTGGTCCTCAGCAATGAGGGAACGACAAAGAGGGTTAACATCTGTCTGTTAAGAGGAAAAACGTTGATGATTCATTCATTACGCTTTTGACATAAAATTATGAAATGGTTGACATTAAGATATTTCCTAAGGCTTGCCTCAGTCAGGCGGTTTATTCCACTTTCTACAAGCGTGTTTGTGTGTCAGGCATTCTCGCGTGACGTCACAGTTCTAGACTAGACCCGCCACCCGGCACCACCCGCGCCGGACCTTTTGAATGTAGAGTGACGGCCTTATATAATCAACTTAGAAGTAGATTGTACACGTTATTAAGCAATTTGAGGATTAATTTTGTTTTGACAGTGTTTGTTGATAAAATAAACAAATACTTGGTTCTAATTGATCTTGTATTTCGCTGTTTTCTTTGTATATAACAGTAACAATAAACGTTCGAAGCGGAAATAAAAATGTAATGAACTGGTACTGCGTAGGAGAGCAAAGATTGCTACTGCCTGTCTTTAAGATGGTATTAACCAAAATATTTTGATGTTACATTACATAAGTCAGGGAATCTCCCGTAGATGTTTCAAGAGTACCAATTCTACTAATCATTAAGCAACATTTGCATTCGCATCTCAATCGTCTGTCAAAAATTAATGGAAGGCTTTTTTGACTGATCCCGACTGATGTTGCTTAAAATTAGCCCTCTGTCTAGACGCTACTGTGTTCTTAACCCTCACATACGTTAACGAGTACAAATCAAGCAGGTACAAGCAGCTTACCTAATTGCAGGCTGGATTGCAAAACACAATCTAAAATTCTAGACCAAATGTAACTGTTCCTAACATTCGATCACTCGTAACGACTGTTTAGTTGTGGTTTTAGAGTTATACCGACTAGTTGAGCCGTCTGTGGTCGGCGAGAGGCGACTAGTCTGCGAAAATGCCAACTAGTCGTCGACATACCATGCGTTTTTTTTATTTTAAGAATTAAATCAGTCGAAGAATAATGGCTACTTTCAAGCCATTAACAACAAAACGAATTCATAGACGTAGACCGACTAGACGACGAATAGTCGGGAAAGGTACATTGGCATACGGCCTCATTTATAGTCAGAGACTTGCCCTCTGCCATTTAGACGCCAGCTAGTCGTCTAGTCGGCCTAGTCCATAGTGGTCCCATCTCTAATCTGCTGTCAAAACTTCAAACTTAAATTAAACGGTGTCTAAATCACAGTTGATTGTGCCCGTCGGGCGTCGGGTACAGTTAGCAAAATAGTTATGTTATTAAGTACACCGGTAGTTATTTCAAACTGTTCTGTTTGTTGGTTACGTTGCAAAATTCTATGCTTTGTGGAGCGGCAACTGAGATAATAATATAATGGTTACATTAGCTGCCCGGTTTCCTGCCAGGGTTGCGGAATATGTTCGAAAGAGTTACCGCGGCCCTGGAATGAAAGGCACTAGGAGGACTAAGGGTGGGTTTTAGTCAGTAAAAGTCTGACACTCCCTGCTGCTCCACCCAGAGCGGGAGGGGTCATTTGATGATTTCCCATCCTGGGAAAAAAAAAAAAAAAAAAAAAGGCGCCCGGTTTCTAGAGCAAATGGACTTATGTAGATATTGTGTCTAATTGATTTCTTTTGTTCTGATATCCTTTTCTACCCCTTTCGAGGCTTTGTTCATGATTGATCCGATTTATCTTGTGCTTTTCGTATTTTACTCAATCAGTAATTAGGCCCTGTTGCTCGCAGAACAGATGGTCGATAGGGCTGAAATGTTCTGGAGTGGCGACCGCGTAGCAGAAGACGCAGCGTTGGAAGGCCTCCCACAAGATGGACCGATGACCTGGTGAGGGTCGCGGGTAGCCGATGGACACTTGGGGGAGGCCTATGTCCAGCAGTCGACGTCTTTCGGCTGATATGATGATGATGATGAAAGAGGCCCTTGAAAGTCTAAGTCGAAGACCCATATATTGGTCGCTAAGTATCGCCAAATCTGATTGATATTAAAGTCCTTCACTGGGGTAGCCATATTGGCATTCACCAAAAAATAAGCAAACGACAAAATACAAAATGAGTACGGGAGCCTTTACAACCAATGTCTTCAATTCGTTTAATCTGCTATGTTTAAGCCTATTTCCATTTATTTCTCATGCCTGTAATATCAACAACCCTGTCATTTCCAGAGCGGTTTCCATCCTGGTGGCCATCCTGCTGATCTCTGCGACGGTGTACGACGTGAAGCTAGCCAGCGATGTGAAGCGCCGCAGGCAGCGCGCCGCCAACATTGCCGCCAACATCGCCAACGGTGGCACCCGCAGCGACCTGAAGTTGGACCTCAATGGCCTTGATGACATCACTGTTGCTAATGGTATGATCAAAGACTAACGGTAACTTCTAATATATTCTAGTAAGTACCATGATCGTTGGCTGTAGGTATAAGCTGTGAGCATCATATGAGCACAACTCAAGCAACTTCCAAATAATAGTGCTCTCTTCCAAATCCCATCTTTACAGTGTAACATATTAAACATTAGTACGAACATAACACTGTGAAGTTGACTGATTTTTTTCAAGCACTGCAGATGGCTGCAGTGGCGGCGTTAAGCGTTCAGCAACCGCTGACGGCCTCGTGCCTATGGAGGCTTTGCAAGAAAGTTGTTCAAGTTCTTATGGACTTATTTAATAAAATCCATGAACGGCACAGAACTATTTGGAAAAAGTATAGTATCAGAATCATGCTCACAGTTCCAGTCAGCACGGCATCTTCAGAGAGAAACTTCTCAGAGTTAAATTTACAGATGTACTTGAGAAGCACGATTAGCCAAGAGAGTTTTTATATCTGCGTGCATTTTTATATTTGCTGTGCCATAATATTGAAAATATCTGTGGAGAACAATACTCGCAGTGTATAAATTCAGCTCATTTTTTAAATTTTCTTTCTGTTTGGGAAATGAAAGGGACGTCGCAAGCGCCTCCACTGGATGGCTGCTTAGCCCGTAGAAGCATTATTATGATATTTTGAACTGTTTGCGCAGGCAAGTCGATGTACAACGTGAACAACAACCTGGCTCTGAACAGCAACACGTCGGAGGAGCGCCTCACGGCCGAGAGCCCCTCCGCTGACGAGCTCAAACTCAGTAAGTTATAACTATCTCTAGGCTCTCCGGAACACGGGAGCTTCCGCAGTTATCAGCACAGGTAGTATTTCTATTTCATCTTTGATGGTAATACATTATCTTTCTTAGCTTTTCTCACAGTTATAGCTATTATAGCATGAATTTGGCTAGGTATGTTTACATGAAGTAAACCGTTTCCATTTTGGAAGAAATGAACAATGGAATAATTGCCAATATGAACGCTAAATTAGTTTGGGATATTTTTGTTGTAAAATGTGTAAAGATTTTACAACAAAAATATCCTCTACTACATACTTAATTTAGCTTGATTAGGTTTTTGCTATCCAAAACAACCACCCATATTCAAATGCATGCTGTAAATATTGTTGACAATTAACGCCTGTAATACTTTATAAGCAATGTCTCTCGCAGCAGTTCTAAGTTGCTATCGAACTCTTCCAGGCGTTTGGTCCGAGCTGCTGCTGTCGTTCTCCATGAAGGCGAACATCCTGCAGATCTTCGACCAGTCCGTCGGAGCAGACACCGTGCCCGTGGTGCACGGCTTGAGGTCCTTGTCCATGGTTTGGGTTATATTTGGACACACCTGCATTGTTGTTTTTAAGGTAAACTTCATCTTCATTTTCTTACACACTCGAATGCTCATACCCACTTACTACCACTACTCGCACTCTTCAAAATAACGTAGATCTTGTGACTTCATTGATCTTAACATATTAATATGTATTTTCCAGTACGCCGACAACACTGCGTTGCGAGCAATCTTGGAGAAGAGCTTCTGGTTCCAGCTCATCATCAGTGCTGTGTATAGTGTCGACACATTCTTCTGTCTTGGGTATGTAATCGTATTGAATTAGATTTTCAAATATCATGCGAGACCAACCATTCAATCAGTAATTAAATGCAGCTACAACAAATAACAACAGCCCTTTTCGTCAAAACATGAAATTCACCGCAAACCTAACGGACATTTGTTCTTTCTCTAATCACATGTCATCTGCAACCAACCGCCCTGTGAGATTGAACATTTTTTATATTGAAATCATGTTGTCTCCTAGTGGTATGCTGGTGACGTTCCTGTACTTCCGCACGAAGACGAAGGGCAAGCTAGACCTGCTGGTGAAGGGGCGCGCGAAGATCACGGCAGGAGTGCTACAGTTTCTCGGACTCATTGGATACAGATTCGCTAGGTGAGTACAGCAATAAAATCTCAGCTCAGTGTACGTCTTAAGAAACCGGCATTGATATAGAATGAGAATGAACGAATACTAAATGTAGACTTTTGATGTCACCACTGGTTGTAACACTCAATGCACGCGCAAATGTATCATTTTCCTTAGACGCCTCCCAAAAATTGAGGCCACTCACCAACAATGATTTAGTTCCCGCTAACTTACTAGGCAGATCATTTTATACAAATTCTGTTCCCAGTTTTGAAATTATTCAGTAAGTAGTGCTCTCCAGACATTGTGAAGCAGACACTTAGAGTAGTAAGCAGTCGTAATTATTTTCTACCGACTCCTGAATGATCCTTGGAGAAAAACAGCAAAAGCTTATTTCTTTTTTTTGGTGAAGCAATACTTACTTAACTATTTCTTTCATTTTATGTATTTCAGACTGACAGCGCCGTACCTGTTCATCCTGGGCGTGGTGGAGGTGACGATGAAGTGGTTCGCGCACAACGCGGTGTTCGAGCCGCCGGCGAACGACCACGACACCTGCCCCAAGTTTTGGTGGAGGAACCTGCTCTACATCAACACTCTTTTCCCCGTCGAGCAGATGGTGAGCATTTAGAGATTTTAGTTCTGGGGCCATCATACCTGCTTCACTGTTTACAAGCAATGTATCTTGCCAGAATAAACAGTGATGACCATGAAACACTCACGCCTAGCTGGGCTATTCTGCAGTGTGATTCTGTAAACGTCACATTGCGTATACTTAGGTGTAGTGAACATGACGTGAGTTGTCAATACCTACAAACAAAATGCAATGACAGTCCACTTCATGCTCTCTCCACCTAAACTGTTGCCATTGGCACAGCATCCTATGAAAGCGTCCTAGCAATGTTATGTATCACAAAATAGGTATTTCCTCCTAAGCAAATTTTTTGATTGTATCATTTCAGTGCATGTTATGGAGTTGGTACCTTTCGGACGACACACAGTTTTACGCAGTCAGCGCTATTCTATTGATTCTTGCTACTAGGTAAGTCTAACAAATATTGACTTTTTATCAATGAAAAATGTTTCAATCAATCTCCGAGACCTTACAAAGCAAGCTACACAGTGCATCGTCAAAAGCCCATTTTGTCAACCTATGTTATTGTACATAATAAAGAGTATTATATTCTATTGAATCTAAAGCTCTAATGCCAACATCTTTCTAACGCATTTCTCCCTCTCTCCAGCCACTTCAAAGTCTCAGCGTCCCTAACGGGCGTGTTGTTCGTCTCCTCTCTCTTCACGACGGGCTACGTGTCCTGGAGCAACGACCACATCCCCAACAGCGAGGACCCCTTCACGCAGTTCGACAAGATTTACGAGAAGCCCTGGACCCGGCTGGGCCCCTACCTCGTGGGCATGCTCACCGGCTGGATCCTGTTCAAGACCAATTTGAAGATTAGGATGACCAGGGTGAGTCAACAACTTTGACATGCTAGGAAGTGTTTCAGGAAGGTGGTGCTTTGCACCCCATTTTTATCAGAAAAATATAATCATTAGACTTCGGTTAAGAACGATTAAGTAAAACATTCAAGTACCTGGCTAACGCAAGTGGCAAGAACCTTATTTTACACAAAAATTAGCTCTCTTTTGGGAATTTCCTTTTGCCACAGGTTTTTAAACCTTGAACCTCTTTCAGTACACTTTTAAAAAGATCACCCATACGTAGGTCTTACCACATATTCATTCTCCATGTGTGCTCCCCAGGTCTGGGCGTCAGTGGGCTGGGCGGTGTGCACGGCCACGCTGCTGTTCCTGATCTTCGGGCTGTACAAGACGGAGCTGGGCGTCCTGTCGGCCGCCGTGTACAGCGCCCTGTCACACTCGCTGTGGGCCGGCTGCATAGGCTGGATCATCATCGCTTGTTCTACGGGGCATGGAGGTATGACACTTCGACATCTTATCTTGGAGGCTATAGATAACCTATCTTGTTAGATGTTCCTTACAAAAACTAGTTGAAACAGAATGACTTTGAATTTAATTAGGCATCCAAGGCTTACCTATATTTGGCTGTCCTAAGACCTGATGGTGTGGCTAGACTAGATAACCTCGACGCGTTGTGTTCCACGCGCGCCTCAAAGAGATATCAGCATAGTAGACGGGCCCGTTAGACAGGATTTTGTTCGAAAGAGTCACCGCGGCCCTGAAAGCAAAGGGCACTAGGAGGAGCACGGATTGGTTTTAATCAGTAAGAGTCTGACACTCCCTCCCGCTCCACCCAGAGCGGAAGGGGTCATAAGATGATTTCCTATGCATAAAAAAGACTAGATGACCTATTTGTCGTAGTTCTTAATTGATAACCAGAACTTAAAACAGACATCAAGAAATAAGTGCTATAGTTTACCGACCGATATAGTTTACCTAAGCAATTTTACGAAGATGGAACATTGTTACTTGCAAAACCAAAGAATCCTACATCATTATTTTTGTATGACGAGGTCTGCTAAATAACCATAGAGGTATGCGGAACGGAACTCCATTGAAAAGGTAGGACCAACCAGACAGGTGTTGTGTGTGTCTGGTGGGTAGCTGCCCGATGGTTGTGGTCGGCCGGCTGCATATGTTCAAACCACGACGTAGGATTTCTGTCACGTCAGGTCTATTTTTGAACTTCACACGTCACCATGGAGACGATATTTACACGTGTCCTGCTTCCAGGCTGGGTGCGGCCGCTGCTGTCGGCGCCGGTGCTGTACCCGTTCTCGCGCGTGACGTACTGCGCCTACCTGGTGCACCCGCTGGTGCTGCGCTACGTCGCCATGCACCTCACGCACCCCATCCACATGGGCGAGCTGTTCGTGGTGAGTACCATCTAATATATCTACAGTTAGACGCATAACCGAGCTCCCTTGAACTGTCCAGCCGTTTGAGCCCATGGGCAGCACCCAACAGTGACAGTATACTGGAGTCACTGGAAATCCTATTCCTATATTTGCTACTAAAACTTCAAGCGGCCAATGAAAAGGGTAAAGTCAAGTTGTATTCTTGCAGACCCGATATCTGACATCAAAATTGTTAATAATCTTGCCAACATGAAAATGTGTTTGCCTTAAAAAAATCAGTTCAAAACTCACAGATCTCGGAGCAGGTTGCAGGTACATGCCCAAAGAATTAACCCCCTGATGATATGACTTTACCATTTCGATTCTCCATCTAAAGTTAATATTTGTATTCCCCAGTTCATCCTGTTCCTTGGGCTGACGGTGATATCATACGCGCTGGCGTTCGTGATATCAGTGGCCTTCGAGGCACCCATCGTCACTATGCTGAAGATCGTCTCCCCGCAGAGGAAACCCCATCGAGTGTGAAACTATCATTACATAAGAAACAGAGACTTTAACTGCCTTACGGCTTGTTTCACCACCTCCAGTTAAGTTTCAACAGAAAATACCTGCCAGATAAATATTTATCTGGTGGATATAGTGGCTACCCGGAGGTGGTGAAACAACCTTAGTTCACTACTGACCTACTAAAGGCGGATGGAATTAATAATCTAAATTACATTGCGCAGGTTTAATTGGCCCAAAATGTTTAAATGCATTCCGAACCTGCGCAAGAGTCGCTACAAAAATGTTGTACAATCTAATTGTCGTTGATAGACGACGCTTCGCTACCTGATAGTAAGTGCGAATGTGATTTTAGTAATCTTTTTGCCCGGTTCCTAAAAGCAATACCGGACCGTTATTATTAGTGATCGATATTTTTGTAGGTGGCTGACGGGTCAACTAAAAACATTAATTAATTCAGAGTCATTATTATAATAATTACGTGGTACATTTCTAAAAATAATTATAATACGCCGATGATAAACTATGAAAAAAAAAAGTTATTTGCGAAAATTTGAGTGTTACATTCTTTCAGCTGCAGCTGTAAGATTAAAACTAACCGATCGGTAAGTTTAAGGAATCGGGCACTAGTGTGTAAAATAAGAAACATTCCCTTGTATATTTACGTAGATATGTCTTGAAGCATAATATTTCGCCTCGTGAGGAGGCAGGCTGACTGAACACTGTATGTAATGCGTTGATTGTATTTACTGAGGATTGGTTATGAACGAATTATGTTAGTTCTTGTGTAATTCAGAATTTATTCATCATGACAATTGAGCCAAGAGTTAGAAGTTAAATAAAGTCCTACTGCTTTATCAGCCGGTCTATTCTGTCAACAATTCAGTGGAAATATTGGTGTGGAGTGAGTAAAAAATGAACTGTCATTCGAGCTTACAAGGACAGATTTACATTTCATTTCATGTTACCTTCACCAGAGTTTTCACGGTGAGATGTTTCAGAATCGCAATGCTGAAACCCTGAGGAAGAAGGAAATTAAGTAATTTCTGGAGGATTTGAGAAAATTCTTTTTTATAGGTCATCTGTCCTTAGGACTTAGGTATGTATTTGATCATTTCAAACTGAGGGAACCATTTTTTTTACATGGGTTACCCTGTTGGGTCTAAAAAGCAGTTCTGGACAAGTCAATCCACATATAAAAGACTCGGCATTGGCTGACCAACTCATAATCGTATCGGCTGCGCACGCGACGACGCACGCGCAACCAAGTGAAAAATATAGTCGCTGAAATAAAATCAAACATGGATTAATTCTAATTTATTATTCTTACAAAAAACACTTAAAACAAGGAACGAGATAAACAAATAAATACTCTGTTATGATTTTAGTTTTCGTTCCGATTCACATGTTATGTACACAATTGATAGGCTTACAGTTTCTAGGAGCGTCGTGTGAACCGGCTTTAAATATCTTGAGGTTCTTGTCTTGATCTCTACTATTTGCTTAGCTTTTTGATAGATTCAGTACTAGATAGTCCGTCTTATTTGGGCTCTGACTGTCTTGCAAGGCCAATGTCTTAAATGAATTGCTGGTCTTTTTTATCTGTATTGTCACTAAGCTTTCGTATTGTAATAAAATTTTAAGTCTTTTAAAGTTACCCTAATCACGACAACCTGACTATTTAGTACATCATCTGCCCTACTCCTCAATATTTTAATAAATACTTTCTGCTGAACAAACATAATTATTTTAAATAACGATAAATATGTACATTTACATATGTACCTAATGTAAATAGGCTGTAAATATAAATAGTTGTAAGTTTTTTTTACCGAATATTATAAATAAATAAATATAATTTTGATTACAAAATAAATACGTCGTTTTATTGTTATGAGGCGCAGTCCGAGAGTCTTCGTAAGAGGCTGCAACATGGCATCTCGACTAGGAGGGAGAGCACCATGGCTGCCAGTAAAGTTATTAGTGTTGTTCCCGCAAAGTACAGCCACTGTGGAAAAAGGGAATCCAGTTTGGAATCTATTAGCACTGACACGATAAAATAATATGCCAAATAACAACACAAGTCAGGTTAGAACACGATAACATATTTATATGCTTTAGAAAAAAAAACATCTAAAACAATTAAAATTGAATAAATAATTACCTATCTAATGACAAAATACTTACAATACACAATGTAGTTGAGCACAGCGCTGATCCTACTGACAGCAACATGGTCCGTGCTACTGCAGCGTGTAGCAGCAACATGCCGTAACTCAAACGACTTAGTGCTGCTATGGATGAACGGGCTAGTATGCGTCGAAACACACCTGGTAACGAAAACCATGTTTTTATTTATAATTCAAAGTCAAAGTCAAGTCAAAGCATTTATTTCAATTAAACCATTTACATGGCAGGCACTTTTGAATTGTCAAGGTCGGTCAGTCAAAGAGGTGAAGCTATTTGCACTTTCCAAAGCGTAGATCTCTATGGAGAAGAACGTGCAAGAAACTCCATGGACACTCTTTTAAATCAATTAATTATTACAAAGTTGTTGGCAAGAGGAGTTTTGATAAAATTAGGCAAAAAACATTAAAACACACAAACAAAGAAGACATCTAAAACAAAGTTCTCAACACAAACTACGCTTGAAAGCGAAAAAAAAGAATGAAGTTCTCTGACCTGATATTCCTTTCGTAATTTCGTATAGATTGCTTTTATTTCGAAATTGTACCCACTGTTTTCAAGATCCAATTACCAAGTCAAAAAACACCTCTCAAACAGTGAAAGTTAAAAAACATTGAGGAAAGTTTTAAGCTCTTACCAGCCATGTTAGTGGTGCCCATCAAGACGGGCCACAGCAGAGCGATGGGCCAAGTCAGGTGCAGCCACGCGGCCAGCCACGGCAGCCCCACCATCGGCACCGCAGACGACGTGAACATGAACGATATGGACGCTATCCAGAGAAGAGTTGATGTTACCTGAAGTTATATGGCAGATTTGGTTAAGGCCTTTAATACAGTGAATCACTTTAAATGATTTCTGAAATCACAAAAGATAATGACATAATTAAGTGATCGGATTCATAAACATTAAGGAAAAGTAAGTTCTTACCACCTAAAATAGTTAGGTACTAATCGTCAATAAAGTTAATACTTTTAGTTCGGGAGTACCACATGGCTTTTACTTAGGGCCACTTTTATTCGTATTTTTTTATTTATCTCAATAAATTGTTGCTGATAATGCAATAGAGGCCTCTTTTCCGGCTTATCCCTTGTTTTGTGGTTAAAATGTTTTGACTCACCTTAGAAACCTTCATTTTGCCATTCATCATGTGAATCAGCCAGCCTGTGAATACGCCCATGAAGTATGGAGAGACGCGCGCCCACGGGCGCTCAATAATAACGGAGTATGCCCCGAATGAATTTGAAAATCTAAAATATGACAGTGGAAATTGTAGGTGTCGATTAAATGCCTAATTTCTGTGCTAAGTTTGTGTCACAATTATCTTGGATTTCTCTTAATATGTCCTGATTTTAAAGATTGCTTTCAATAAACTTAACATTGAATTATATACTCACAACTTCCCATAGTCGAAGTACGCGGCACTAGCATCAGCGATGGTGGCGGACAGCATGGCGACGAGGGTGAACACAGCGGCCAGGCGCGCGCGCACCACCGAGGTCGCGCTCGCCGCGCACAGCAGCGCGCCCAGCATGTGCAGCTGCGTCTCCGTTGACAGGTACCACGAAATCTGCATGCACTGGTAACAAACATTATTAATATTAGTAATTTACCTAATAAAATTGGTCTCACTGCTGGGCAAAGATCTCCCCTTTCTCCTTCTATACCTCTCTACCCTGTGTTATCGCCCAAGTTTGATCCATTAGACAAACACCATGACCTCACGCCTGTATTTCCCAAAGGGGTAGATATCATGCAATAGAGGTAGGATGCATTAAGCCGGCCACAATTCCAGGCTACAAAAAAACACGACATATAAACCCAATAATGCTTCCCTATCTGAGAATCAAACCCAGAAGGCCACTCGCTACAGCAGCAGTTCTTGCTACTGGTACTAAACTCTTGAAGTACCTGCCTTTTCGGTAAATTCTTGACTTCATTTCTTTTTATTAATTTAAACAAGCATTTTTTTCATATTATAAAACTCTCTCTCTCTGTGTAGGTACGTGTTGGTAGGTACCGACATAAAAACCTGATAACGTTTCTCTATCTATGAATCAAACCCCCGTTATGAGAAACCCACCCGCTAAAGCTACTAGGTACTAGACTCTTGAAGTAAAAACTGCTTTTTCGGTAAATTCTTGACTTCATTGTTTTTTATTCATTTAAACAAGCATTTGTTTTTTCATATTATAAAACGGGAAATTATAAAACGATCGAATAAAAAAATAACTTAGCGACTGATGATGAGCTACTGTTTTAATAACTTGAGCTGTATGAATTTGAATAAGCGAAAAATTAGCTAAACTAACGACGAATATTGATTAATAATAAAATCAAGAACGAGCTTACAAAAAGTGGGTTGTAATTAATCCATTTCAGATATTAAAATTCTAATCGTGCGGCTAAATTACTAAGTGAGCGACTAGAAATACAGAGAGGGCAACTTCAATATTGAGATAGAGATGATTTTTCCAATTGAGGTTTTAACATTTTGGTGTTTTATTTGGTGCGCAAGAGCGAGTGATGCCAGCTCGGGATTTGGGGCACCCCGACTCGGACAGGTTAGGATAGAAGGAGATGGCGGGGTCAAGTGAGCGAGCGAAGCGAGCGAACAGACCCCGTCATCCCCTTCGTGGTTATTTTTTTTTAAACCACCCAGAAATATCATTTGCCAAATATTTAAAAAAATGCAGGACGTAACGTTGACACAAACAAATATTAGGTCGCTCAAATATTATAAAGCTTCTCATCTAGTAATGTTTGTAAGTTGCTGTTCTGTTGATTTCTCGTCACTCGCAGTCAGTCGCTCACTTAGTAATACTATAACGTAAATTAATTATTTTTGTCACTTAAAACTTTAATTTACAGTCACTCGTTTAAATACTACCCTTATAAAACTCTCTCTCTCTGTACGTGTCGGTAGGGTAGGTACTTACTATAAGTGTAAAGAGTAATTGAAATTAAATAAATTTCGTTTGTGATATTTTTTCAGACTACATTGAAAAAAAACAAACTCAAAGATCACATCACAATCTCTATTAGAGTCCACTCATTATTTTGGTCACAACATTATGAGGTACATAAGTGAAGGTAATAGGATTAGCACAAACCTGTTCTTCAGCAGGATAGACAGTAGTGATGTAGAGCAGGTTCCTCCAGCCGTGCTCGCGGCAGTTTCGTTCGTCCCCGTCAGGAAGCGCCAGCGTGGCGGTCTCGTATGCCGACTGCGCCAGCACTGCTGATAGCAGGACTGCGTATGCATACGATGGAAGTAACCTGGTGTTGAAGCTTTATAAGTCACAGGAACTCGTCTAGGTACCATACCCCTTTTAATTAACACTATTTAATAAATGTCTAAATAAAACCGTATAAGACCCTCTATCCCTAGAGGAGGATAAATACTCTTTTTATAGTCATTGTCCAATCTAAGTGACCTAAGGGCTCAAGGCAAATGTGCTTTCTGTCAGCGCTAACTATTGTCAAAAGTCCCAATATTTTGAAAATCCAACATTGCAGTGATCTCTAGGTGTAGGTGTCTTAGTGTTTCCTAAAACGTTTATGAGTCACTTTCAATCATCGTATAGAGAACGTTTAGCGGCTATGCTATCAGCAATATAGAGGCATAAGAAATTACTAAATCGTAACTACCTGGTCTTAAGTAATTAAAAACCAAAAATATAGATATAAAATCTAGCATTTATTTTCAATCTACATCTAATCGTCGCAAAAAAACTAAAAAATCTATAGACATGTTTAAAAATAATTGCCAATATTTACACAAACAAGATGGACTGGTTAAAGCAGACAGAACCTAACAAGATAATTCTAGAGTAAAAAAAATAGCATGAACTAAAGCTCTAGACAGACGGACCGCATTTCAACTGCAATCCAACCGCAAATTGCAGTTCGGATGCAGTTTAAATGCAGTTGACACGACTGCAATAGAACTGCAAACCAATCGTGCAGACCAATTGCAGTTCAATTGCAGTCGACGTGCAATCGTGTGAACTGCACACCGACTGCAATGACGTAAAAGTAGCAGTAAAGCTTCGTCAAATCTTATAACCTTGTTGCTCGACATATTTGTTTTATTTACGGACAGACAACGCGTGTGCTCACTCTAACCTTGTTCCTACAACTGATTCTATGCGCCGGGGGGCGGAGCGTTAAAGTAGTGCGGGCGGGTGGGTATGGTGCAATAGAACTGCACGGTTGGTTTGCAGTTCTATTGCTGTCGTGTCAACTGCATTCAAACTGCATCTGAACTGCAATTTGCGGTTGGATTGCAGTTGAAATGCGGTCCGTCTGTCTAGAGCCTAACATGAACAGGCCTAAGCTAGATAGATATCTACAATTCTAAAAATACTATGTACGAACCTAATGACTCTGTTGGTAACGAAGCAGACGAACTGCAGGACCTGCCCGCAGACGCCCTGGAAGCCAACCAACTCTTTCACGCTGTACTGACTCTTCAGGAAGAAGAAGTGATGCGCGCTGAAGAGGCCGCTGGAAAGACGAGGAGCATTGAAAGCAGTTCAACAAACTATAAGTAAAAGGAATTTAATCGCCATCAATTAACAGTTACGAAAAGATGCTCGTCAGCTCGTTACATTTTTGAATTTAGGTATGCGTCCAATCAATATCAATGCAGAGCAATTTAACCTAGTCAAATGAAAAAAGTTTTTTGTTTTGTAAAACATGGAGAATCGAATGCTGGTAATAAATTAAAGTTGTTACCTCACGTAAAACAATGTATCGAAAGCTATTGTTCCAGTGGCAATTATTAAGTAAACATCGTTCTGTGCATTGATATCGCCAGCAAAATCTGCAAAATAAACAATTAATTCTCAAAATTCAAAAATTTATAGGTGCCAAAAATAAACTTATAGACGATACGGTACCTGAGATATACTCGACTATAACAGCGACATGCACGAACATAATCCAGAACGTCGCAAAAACTCTCATGACATGTATCAGCGACAAGTCTTTGTTCGCAGTGTTCGTGTTAAAAATTCTCTTCCAGCAGTATGCCAGGGAGAAGCACAGCAGAAGACGACAGAAGATGTTCTTCTTCTTGCTCTCTGTGCTCAAGCTCGCAAACGAGTTGTACTTCTGTCGTGGGCACGGGGGCAGGTTGTCGAGCTGGCGCGGGTTGCTGCACTGCTTCCTGTACTTCCCACATCGCTTGCAGCTTCCCAATGTCTTTTCCGCACAATTCACGTCTAGCGTAATCGTGGGAGCGCCACACTTCACCAGACTGTCCACAGCCATGTAATGTGTGCTCATGTTCTCAACGCCTAGCTTTTCCGTATCGGCCTTAGATCCATTCTCTTGCTTCAAATCCCTTTCTTTTCTATTGGGATCTGTATTGTACTTTTCTAGATCGAATGTCATTGATTTGGTGCCGTATGGGAGGCATTTCATCAGATCTAAGTCTATGACAGTAGCGACTATTACCAGGGCCACAAGGAGTGTAGTGACGCATATTAACAGTACCCCGGCTTTGTCTGCCGTTACGTCGTAGTGTCCCAGCACGCGTCTGACGCTGGTGATCTTCGCGATACGAGAAGACGTCTTGTTCGCTTTCAAGTTATCGTTGATCATGATGGAGAAGTTGATGACGGATGTGATGTCACGAGGTGAGCAGGAGGATGGCATGCACAGACCTAAAGTTATGTCGGTCGACTGGAAAAGACGAAAATAGTATAAAATCTTCGAAGACTGGGAGGCCATGGGCTGTTAGGATATCTTTAGCTTTTTGAATAAAGGTTAGCATTTGATAAGTGGCTTACCTTTATCATGTTGGATTTTGTGATGTTTAATGTTATCCCAAGTGTTGTATAAGCAAGGCGATATGGCGGCCAACTTTCTGCAGCATTATGTGCTCCTTCGTCGTACTGCACCATCCATCGCCATTCGTGAGTTTCTGTCACGAAATTCATAGTTAGTTGATGTTACTTCTACTTCGTTAAATATATAATTATTGTCTATGATGTTTTACGTACCATCGTCAAAATACTTCGTCCTAGATATTGGGGTGATGACTTCGACGAAATCATCCGCTATTGTGCTTCTATTCGTTGCAATCGACTGTTCATCCTGACAATGTTGAAACATAGTACAAGTCACACGTTTCTAAGCAAGCCATATTCAGTTATTTTAAAGCTATGTTTGTTCTTACCAAATCCAGGCATTGTTCTTTGGATCCCAACCAAAATCGATTGCCCATGAAAAGTCCTGATCCATAGCGCCCTGATGCGTCGAGAGCTAAAAATATTATGTTTGTTTACATAATGATGGAACAAGGCGATTTTGAACTCTATGCTACAAATGGCAACCTGGCTACGACGTTTCTTTCTTCTAAATTAAAGCACCAATCACTATGCAAGCTTCCTACATCTCCTTTAAAAAACATCACTAAGTATATCGCACACTCTAAGCATTTATGAATGGGTTGGCCCCATTCATAAATCCTAGTAATAACACTAGGTAACCGAATATCTGCCAAGGAACAACTCCACACGTAATTTCACCTCATTAGTTTTTCCAGTGCGAGATAACTCTCACTGAAGTCATGCTGTGTGGTCTCACGTCATCCCACACTGTGTGTTAGTTAACTGTATACCTAGCTGCGTCTTCAAGTACAATAAAACAAGCTCATCATTCATTTCAACCGAAAGACTCACGACAACCAAAGACGTACGCGTCATCCACTCATCCGCTGCTGGAGATATGCCTCCAAAAGCGTCCCCAGTCGCTACATAGACCGGTCCTACTTCTCACATCCACTGCAACCTTTTTATGTGATTGTTGAAAACATGTAATTTGGACAGGGTTTTGTCAATCCCATATTTTTTCTTACATTTTGACAATCGCCTTCGCCAGGCTACTGCAGCTGATAGAATGTCACTGGTCTAGATCCAGCGGTATATCGGGAATTCGGGACCTTTACCAGGTCGTCGGTCAACCTCAATGATGGCCTCCAACCTTCTGGTAGGCTATGGCTACTCCAGAACCCTTGCAAGTTAGCTGCCTGTATAATAAATAGCTCGGTCGACGGTACCATGTTATGTTGACACTGCGCGTGCTAACGGCACTCTGCAATTGCGTGAATAGTTTTCTTTTGTTTTTGCTAATAATGCGCATAATTTTTGGTTCAATGCCTAGCGGGATAGACAGGTTTCGTGAAACACTATTTTACAAGAAGAAGTGTAGTTTTTTCCACCTGATTCTTGAAAGCATTGTATAAGGAAACACATAAAAGTTGAATGGTAGTTACAGCCTGTAAAGAATTGCCAAACTTAGATGACAGTGGGGCCCCGCAGGGAAAAACTAGTGGGCTGAATTGTTCTGGAGTGGCGCCGGCGAACCGCGGCAGTACGCGCAGCAAAGTGCAGAAGATGGAGGATCTGGAAAGGGCGGGACATTCCACTAGATGCATCATGCTCAGCTCAGAATCGGTCGTTGTGGCAGTGATTAAGGTAAGTTGCTGTCTTTCAGGGTGATGTACCTAGATGATAGAATCATCTTAGAGGTACTTATATATAAATAAATAATTATCAAGAAAAGCTGAACATACCGCTGCTAGAAGGCATTCAAGAACCCGGCACGGTTGCCATGGTTTTGGCAAAATAGAATTCCATGACTTTACGACTTTCCTACCCCGTGTCCCGTAGTAGCAAACGGCTAGCAGACGTGAAGAGTAAGCTTTGTAGATATGATTGGATGTTACTGCTCTAAAAGAAATAACTACTCTTATTCAATAATCAATATTGTTTGCAAACTTGTTCATTAGGTAGGTAGTTCTTATCGTGCTATCCAAAACAAATGACAAAATCCACTAGGGAGGTACGTCTAATTCCGAGCCACAACAACGGAATAGTTAATATTACTAGCTACTTACTTACTAAAAACAAATGCTCTAGCACTATTGTTGTAAAAACATATAATTCAACACAGCACGAATATATTGCAAAATGCTGTCATCTTTCTTTACGCAACGTTCACTAATCATAATCGATTGAAATGCGTTAATGAGAGAAGCTAGTCGAACGAGCAGTGAACTTGCGGAGCGTTCACATTGCTGCCAGTAACAATCGAAAGTTGATATTGATTAGTGGTCACGCTAAACAAAAACAATAAATGTCGATGATGAGGAAATTAAACGGTGGATTACTACTTACGATATACTATTATATGATATATGTATCGTGATCGGTGGACAAAATTGCTGCCGTTTTTTGCAATGTTGCACACAATTTATAAAATTGTTACCGAGTAGGTAGTAAGGGGTAGGTACCTGACTACCACAATACAACAACAACTAATAACAATAACATACAAATAACTGTCAAAATATGAGTAGGCAGGTAGGTATACCTTCTCATATTTTGACAGTTATTTTGGCTGTCCCATGTTGGTGATAGGGTGCGAAGTTATTGGTAACTACAACACATACTAGACTTCAGGGTACTACTTCTAACTAATGAGAAAAACCAATAATACCTATTTACTTTACCAACTAGGGAATCAAACCCAGCACCTCAAGATACTATAATCTCCCATCAACCAATCTGCCTAGCCTTTTCCCAACATGTTGGCGTCGGCTGCGTGCCAGTATTTTACATGGGGCGACGGCCTATCTGACCTCCACACACAACCCAGTAACTGGGTAACACGATTACCCCTTGGTAAGATAGTTGTTAGATTTTCTGGCTTCTGCCCACCCGTAATGTTTGTTAAAGATCTTCAAATGACAGCCGGAACCAACGGCTAAGGTGCTCAACCAGGCAAGCTTTGCATGCTTACATTGCTTACCCTTGAAGACCGACCGAACGGCGATATTACTTAGCTACAAGCCACGACTATCAACAATCCCATCCTACTTACTAAATGATTGGTTTGCATGTGCATTAACTGCTATCACTTTCTCCAGGAAAACTGTCCCACGCGATCATTAATTCTGTTGGTAAACTTGGAGCAGGTAGGAGGCAGCAAGGGTGTAACGACACAAACTTTCATAAAACAGGGTTTGATTCCTGCTCCGCATTTTGTAAATTTTACTGATAGTTTTTGAGCCTGGCTTGATATCTAAATCTGTAGGTACAGCATAACATTCAAGTAGGTACCTAGTAATAGATTTATACTGGGTATTTTTTTTTCCAGTGCGCAAACTTTAAGAACCACTTCTGCCCATGTAAATGAACAACTTTCCCCAAGAAAGCCATAGTCAATTCCTAAAAAAAAATTTGAACTTCCCATACAAAATTGGCATCAACTGACCACAATTGTATGGGAGACTCAATTTTTTTTTTAGGAATTTACTAAGTATGGCTTTCTTGGGGAATGTTGTTCATTTACATGGGCAGAAGTGGTTCTCAAAGTTTGCGCACTAGAAAAAAAGTTATCCAGTATATATTTACCTAGGAACCTATTTGAAATTGCCTGTAAAACTAAAAATAAATCTTATCTTCTTCAGCCTTCACAAGAAACACTCCGAGCTAACAAACTAATTAAGTCTCGCTTAGAAATTAGTACTTAGCAACCATATACATTATGTATAAGATGTATCTGTATTCTCTTTTCCATAACATCTAATTATATTACCGTATAATTATTGTCTTCATTATCTCATTGTAAGTGCCGTTAATTAGTAAGTAGATACTCACCGTTGTATGCCCAAGCCTTGCCTTCCGTCAACTCTTTGAAGAACACTCCGAGTTCCTCCCAGCAAGTGTGGTCCACCAAAATATGAATTCCATTTGTTATTTTAGGCCACACCACTGCCAAAAACGTCGGGTCGTAGATATTGAACAAGTTATCAAACACTTCAGCTTTCGCAGGACGTTTAGTTAGTTTATTCAGTTCCTTCTTTGGGTTTTGGCGCGATTTGCCGCAGTCAGCCAACACTATGAAAAATAGCACACAACACAGTTTCAACTTAAACATTTTGTCAGCACATATTATTTCGTATTTCTATATCGCGAATGCGTGCGTGCGCTGTAGACACACGTTAACTAATGTTCACTAACTGCAGTAAGTTGCGACTTGCGTTTAGGCGTGTTTACAAGCAGTCAATGCGAATTGTAAAGAGTAAATAAATACTAAGTAAGTATAATTTCTAACGGACAGCCAGTCTGACTGTAGTTACACGACGGTTTAGAAAAAAAAATAATGTTAAGAGCATTCTTTTTTTTACTACTTTAGCCTGCTATTTACCTAACTACAGTCCACATAGGTTGATCATTCGATTTTCCGATAGGTGCTCAATTATGACTTTCTCTTTTAATCAAGATGTTATGGAGTAATTATAACGGGGAATTAAAAGCAATTAAAACAATCATGTGGCGAGATGAATACAAACAAGCCTGGTGCCTGGTGGTTCTCAACGGCGCACTGTAGGCCGGCTATGTGAGTGGTCGGCGATTGAGGTAATAATAACTCCGGAACCAATCTTTTATGCACGTTAGTCCATGAAATTAGATACACTATGATTGTGACTATGAAGTGAACTTGATTTATACAGGGTGATTGCAATCCTTGGAATGGGTTACACGCAAGCAGCTGATTTGCAACGATTTTGACCCCGAAAACTTGGGGTCCATATTGGGAGGTTTTCGAATTATAGGTACTTACTTAGATGTTTGATTTTTTTTAAATGTTCTGCCTCACGACCAAAACCTGCAAATGGTGAGAAATCTGTCCCATTATGGATAATTAAATGATATTTTTCGGATAGCTCTTGAACATAAAACGAAAATCATTAAAAAAAAAAACCGGTCAAGTGCGAGTCGGACTCGCGCACGAAGGGTTCCGTGCCATTGTTTAAAAAAACCGGTCAAGTGCGAGTCCGACTCGCGCACGAAGGGTTCCGTACCATTGTTTAAAAAAAACCGGTCAAGTGCGAGTCGGACTCGCGCACGAAGGGTTCCGTACCATTGTTTAAAAAAAACCGGCCAAGTACGAGTCGGACTCGCGCACGAAGGGTTCCGTACCATTGTTTAAAAAAACTGGTCAAGTACGAGTCGGACTCGCGCACGAAGGGTTCCGTACCATTGTTTAAAAAAAACCGGTCAAGTACGAGTCGGACTCGCGCACGAAGGGTTCCGTACCATTGTTTAAAAAAAACCGGCCAAGTACGAGTCGGACTCGCGCACGAAGGGTTCCGTACCATTGTTTAAAAAAAAAAACCGGCCAAGTGCGAGTCGGACTCGCGCACAAAGGGTTCCGTACCATTATCTATAAAAAAAATCACTTAAATATTTATTTTATTCTGTTTTTAGTATTTGTTGCTATAGCGGCAACAGAAATACATCATCTGTGAAAATTTCAACTGTCTAGCTATCTCGGTTCATGAGATACAGCCTGGTGACAGACAGACAGACAGACGGACAGACTGATAGACGGACAGCAGAATTTTAGTAATAGGGTCCCGTTTTTATCCTTTGGGCACGGAACCCTAAAAACACTTCAAACTTGCTTTGTCTATAAAATGTAAAAACAAATATGACTGTTAAAAGGAACCTTATTTTTCTATCTATCGGATATCAGCCAGTACATAGGTATTAAACCTAGCACATTACTATTTTCACTTTTTGATTTATGATGCCATAAACCAGCCTCACGGACGGATCGATTTTATTGCGCGCAAGTGTAGTTTTGGCGAGACGAACTGGACTTCTACCTACAGGATTGGACTCAGATTGCTCAAGACAGACCGAAGTGGAAAGGAAGAAGGGAGGCCTTTGCCCTGCAGTGGGACACTACGGGCTTATGATAATAATAATTAAGTGCAGTTTTACAATGATGCTGCACGAGCCGTTAATAAGATTTAGCCTCGCTCACTTTGATGACGAGCAATAATAGGGTCGCCCCATAACAGAACCCAGCTACGGTAATTCAAAAATGAATACATCTTACTTACCTACACATTGGATGCCAAAGGCATATCCATAAGGTCTTACACGGTAGCGGTGAATCTTAGCATGTGTAGCAGTGCTAGTATTCACCGCTACTGACGCAGTTGCCGCACTGCACGACACAGCTAGCCTCCCCCAGTCTGATCGTTCCCAACGCCATCTGCCTGTTATACGTTACACTAAATACGAAAGCGCAAGTCTAGGCTTTTTGGTTCTATCTCGCCATATAGAGCTATTTTAGTCTATGCGTCGAATTAGCTTTGGTTTGTTGGTTCACGAAGGTTCAGTTTCACGATTACAGACAACCGAGTGATTCTCTATGGGTTTCCATTTTTCCATACAGAGGTTCGGAACCCTAAAAACAACTTCATGACTTAAAAATCTTAAAAGACATCTTATATTTTTGTCTATCAGACAGTACCTCACTATTTTTACTTTACTCTTTTATTACCTATCATATTGCATAACACGCCATAGCCAGCCCCTCACGGGCGAATCGATTTTGTTGCGCGCAAGTGTAGTATCACATATGATGCAGCATACTCGCCGTTTTTAAGATTTAGCCTCGCTCATAAATACTCATAATGGAGACGGAACAATTTAATATGGTCGCCCCATTGCAGAATTTTTTAAATGAATACAATATCTAATATCTTATTTACACATTTGATGCCAAAGGCATATCCATAAGGTATTACACGGTAGCGGTGAATCTTAGCATGTGTAGCAGTGCTAATATTCACCGCTACTGACGCAGTTGCCGCACTGCGTGACACAGCTAGCCTCCCCCAGTCTGAGCCTCCGCAACGCCATCTGTCTGTTTTACGTTACACAAACTACGAAAGCTCAAGGGTTCCGTCTCGCTAGTTAGTTGCACGAATGTTTTTGTTCCAAGATTTGAGTTAGCCTTTTTTTAGCCCTTATTCCTAGTTAGTAGAATAAAATGTGTACAATTGTGCCTGCATATTAGACTGAGCTTTTAGCAGTTTTCCTAGAATTAGTTTTGCTCAAAATGTGCTACCTATATAGTTCAACGCACGAAGCATATCATGTAGGTAGAGAAACCTCGTGCTCAAGTAATAATAGCGTTACTGTATTCTTGTTCCGGTCACACAAAACGATGATATTGTGTTAATTAAATGCAAATAAAAGGGAAATGCTCGCCACAATACCACTTTCTTTTGCTGGCGTCAATTACTTTCTTTAGGCGGAATTTAAATGAAACAGCGGTCTAAATGTTAGTAATTACATTTTATTACCTGTCAAAAAGACAATAGCTTACAATTATTTTATTCCATGTACTTAGTAAATACAATTAGCTAGATTTATTTCTTTATTGATACTGCAAATCATGTCACTGTAGTAGAAGTCTCTGATAGGGCGTTCTTCACACTCACACACACGAACATAGGAGGACGACGCACGACACTGGATCTTATGTCTTAACGAGTACGGTTACATTTGCCGGAGCCTCTTGTTTGGCCGCTGGCCGTCGTTCATGAACCCACCCTGCTGAGAAGCAAACTATTATTGCAATTAGATTGCAGAACGATTGCATTTTGTTGCCAATGTTGGTGTATCAAAAATAACTCTTAAATCAGGCAACTCAAAAGATAAATACTGTATCCGGCCGTAAAAATACACATCGTAACATAGAAGTGACAGAGATGCTAGTTACAATTGTTCTTTGTTGTTGACAAAATGTGCCATGTTTACAGCCAGATACAAAGGAACGTCCAATGGCGCTAGCAGATTCATTTCATAAACTCATAAAATATAACATAAAATGTACCATTTGAATACATGCAACCAAACAGAAAAAAAAAAGCATTTCTTACAAACTAATAGCAAGCTTACATCTACAGGGAGTAGGATTAGTTGATGACTGTGTAAATATAGTTTTTATTCCCTATCAACGTCACTTTGTTATAGAACACCCTTTGGTTGTTTGTACACACATGGCACAGTTAGGGGCGGCATTACCTTGGACTGAACTGGTGTAATGTACATGTTCTACAGGTAACTCTGAAAAGAATGCACAGAATGTGTTAATGCAAAGAGAATTGCAGAGCTGGTGTGTATTCTATTGTTCTTTTTTCAGTGTCTCGTCATTGTACTGCATTTCTTTGCACATCTTTCTATGCACTCGTTTCTATGAAATGGACGTGAGCATGCAATGGAAAAAAAGCTTTGTTAAATTAAAAATTATTGCAAAAAAATACAGTTCGAAAGATGTCAACGTAATAATTTATATAGTGGGAGGGTAAAAATAAAAATATAATATATATTTGTTGACATCTACACATGAAATCGACACTATTATACACCAAAGGTTCAACGGAAGCTCTGTACATGAAGCTAAAAGCAAATTATACAAACTGCTATTAAAAAACTTGCAAAAACATAGTCGTATCTGGTCTAGACTGGAAGCTACAACTATGCTTAGGAATCGGGATAACATAAAAATAAAGCAGTGTCGTTAACATGCCGTAGTTTTAGTTGCAGAAAATCAAAAATGCATAGAATAGTAAGTGAATGGAGGCCGCCGCTCTGAATAAGAAGAAACCCGTAGGAATTTCGGGAAATCCTCCCTTAGAGCTCCCTATGACCAGCCCTTTCGGCTCTGCGTTGTCTGTGAGTCACGCAGTAACAAAAGAGTTTTATATACATTGATGAATGACGTATTTACTTCAAAATTAATCGTTACGTGGTCTCCATTGACTTAATACTCTGGTGTTAGTGTAGTGTGCTGTGGTGCTTACCGGGCGGCCCATGAAGCCCTGAGGCGGCATGTAGGTGTTGACTGGGGCGAAGCCGCCGCGCGGGAAGGCGCCGCCGCCGCGGCCGCCGAAGCCTCCGCGTCCTCCGCGGGCTCCTGCGGGGATTGGCGTCATTGAATAAAGCTGGTCAGACTCTACCAAACAAATGTATCAAAAAAGATTTGGATTAGTTTTACACAATAGTTTGAAAATCGTGACGGAAAAAGTCCACCTAAAATTCCACTCTGCTGGATCTCGTTATTCGTACCCAAAAGATAGATCAGTGTCAGTCAGCTAAGCAGCTGGCTGGAGACCTTTAAAAAAATAAGCCCGAAATTGCAGAAGTCTGGAAAAAGTGGAAAGAGGCCTGCAGAGGGCGATCACAAACAAGCTCATAATTATATTTATTGTTTTATTAAATTTATTCATTGCAATCACTCTCTTTGCTGGTTCTGTCAGCATGCAATGCCTACATGATCCCACATCTGGGCAAAAGCCTCCCATGACTACCAGCTTTCATCACAATATCCAATTGCATTCGGACCTCCACGTTTTATACATCCCTAAAAGTAGAGAGGTCAAAAATGATCTCATACAAGTGTCCAAGTTCAGTGCAACTACACACTACGTACTAACTACGACAACAAGTATAATGAGAGAAAAGCAGACACCTCTGAAGTTACCTCTAAAGTTGCCCCCCCTGGCGTTGAAGGAGCCGCCGCGCGCGCGGAAGTTGTTGGCGCGGTTGCTGTTGGGGCTGGCGTTCGTGTTGCTGTTGGAGTTGTTGCGGTTCTGTTGCTGGTTCGGGTGCTGCCGCTTGTTCTGGGGAAGAGGAAGGTTGTCATGACGTAACGGTGACGGATTTAAAACGATTATAAACATTTTCTCTCTAGAAGCAACCTCACAAATCGCTTCAACATTTGGTTCCATTATTATAATTTATTGTTGTGCTAGTTCCAGTTTTGAACTGTACTTTCGAAAGTAAAGCCTGTATTGCTCCAGGAATGTCCAGGGTACACGCAGAGTGCGCACTCTCATATAATAGGGGGCGAACCTATTGCCATCAAATAGGCTTGCTACCAAGAATTTAAAGATGAAAAAACAAATAGTGTTTGAACAGCATACAATCTCCGGCCGTTACTATGGCATCTCGAGCTTTAGAGAGACTGTAACATAGGTACCTACATATGTGAATATAAAACAATGCTACATATATTTCCGATTTCTCTCGAAAGGACATATTAACACATCAAAATGAACCCTGGCAGTTGGCTACTGAAAATACCGCAAAGCATGGAGACGCCTCGGCATTGTCAACCTTTTCCATACAAACCGTGTGTTAGCGTCGTTATGACGTAATACATGACGTTTAAAGGTGTTTCATTTATAGTTCTATCACAGATTTGATGCCATCAACTGCATCAGACTGCTTGAAAAGTGATTTGTTAATTGTGTTTGTAACTTTTTAGTAGTAATTTTTTTCCGTCGGGTTTCTTTATTAGACAGAAAGAAAGAAAAAGACTTTATTTGAGCGAAGCATGACGCATACCAGAAATAAATAAAAATTACAAAAGTTATGCAAGTAGGGAAGATATGCGTGCTGTAAGTATATCAGATACAGAGCATCACCATTAAATAAGAGCAAGGTCTTCTGAAAATACCCTGTACAAACTGCTTTGAGTGGTGGATGTGACAGAAGTTGTGGTCAATCCACTTTGTCCCTAGTAGCACCTCGGCGCCCTGAGAGCTGCGAGCTGCGAGCTGCGACACGTACCTTGTTAACGTTGGCGGCGTTGTGCGCCTTCTGCTCGTCCTCGTCGCGGTACTTGGACACGGTGACGAGGAAGCCGTTGATGCGCAGCTCGCGGTCCAGCTTCAGCGCCTTGTCCACGCAGTCCTTGTCTTGGAATGTTACTCGCACTGAGGAACACAGGGCAATATGTTTAGCTATTGAAACCTGGACGCGCAACATGGAGGCTGGTTCGAGATGGTGCAAGAAAGGTTTGGGACACTATAGGCTAATAAAAAAACCGGCCAAGAGCGAGTCGGACTCGCGGACGAAGGGTTCCGTACTTATTATCTATAAAAAAAAAGGGCAAAAAAATCACGTTTGTTGTGTGCCCCACTTAAATGTTTATTTTATTGTTTTTAATATTTGTTGTTATAGCGGCAACACAAATACATCATTTATGAAAAAGAGATTGCTCAGTTTCCTTCTGGCCGTGGTTGCGCATCAAAACATTTTGTATGATAGCATAAATTGGATATAAAAGAGGGGTGATGTCGTACTTTCAAAGGAAATAAAAATTATCCATTTATTTTCTAGGGTTTTTGTAGTTTTTTGATTTTCTGTTCAGTTTTGAGGTTAGTTTTGTAACAAACTTTTCACCAAAAAAACAGATCTTTACAACAATGTGATTTGAATTCAGATAAGACTACAGAGCACAGTTTCAAGAAACCAATTAATTAATGATCCCAAATAAATAATATTTCATAGGTAGGGCATGCTAAATGTAGGTTTGTATATAAAATAAAGCAAGTAGAAAATAAAAAATGCTTGAATAGAGCATAGTTTTATTGATCAATATTATCATATTCATAAAACAATTCGTCTAAAAACGGAGCCGGCGGATCAACCGACCTAAATTGAGCCCAACTTAGATACCGCAAAATGGTAACATAACGTGAGCACAGCATCCTACTGTTCGATTTTCACAGTACAATCACAATGGTCTTCAAAAGTGCTTCTGAAGACTCGACTGGACACGGTCTCAACGCAATGACACAGATTGAATAATAGTTCGCAATGATAAGTTACTTATTAGCACAATAAACTCAACTACTATCAAATAAAACCAAAAGTTCGCTGCGAGTGGCGACAAGATGCTTTGTTTGATAGACATATTGACAGTAGGGATGAGCAAAAAATATCGATATTTTAAAATATCGTTATTTTTTCATCCAATTATCGATATTTTTAATCACGATATATCGATATTTATTTTAGAGTATCGAATCGTATCAATTTCGATATATTTTTAACTAAACTCTGGTTTCGAGTTTAATGTTACAAGATAGGCACTCCTTGCATGCAGGCTCCTCGAGCATCGTCAACTTTAAAAAAAACCCGCCAGAATCTACATGAAATGCATTATTATTATAATGCATTTCATGTAGATTCTGGCGGGTTTTTTTTAAGACTCTTGGCTGCGTGCACAAAAATACTATCTAATACTATTATGCCATCCAGTGTGAGACGTATATGACTCTGAAGTTAACAGGTAATAAATTGTCGGATTTTTTTCAACAAATCAATTACAAAAAAGAAAGAAAACTAAAAATAAGCACCTGTAGAAATTATAAAAAAAACAGTTGTTTTATATATGTTTTTTCCATGTACGAATAATCATGCCAAAACTGACGATATATTGATATATCGATATTTTTCACTCGATAATAATTTACCGATAGTGTTTAAAAATGTTAAACGATACAAAAAATATCGATATATTTTTTTCACTTGCCCATCCCTGGTTTGTTAGACAAATATTGACAGTAGGTGACAATTTTGACAGTTCATCTTTCACATTTGCCGTGATAATGTTATCAACAGCTAATCTAAATCACCCCTGATCGTAACTGATTTGTCAACTCAAGAAAGATTCAACTGGTAAAGTAATACTATTTAAAGATGTGAATTAAAAATAAACTATTTTCATTCTTAACATAATTAATAGAAATATTAATAAGGAGGAAAAATGTTACAGTTCAAATTATTTTTGAAACTCGTAGTCTGTCCGTTAAAACCGATTATGGGGAGGTTTTTAAAATTGGCCACATTGCTATGACAAATATACGCCATTTAAAAAAGTATGCAATAAAATCCAATAAATGACTAATTAAATACAAATATTAAACCCCACATACGATTTCTACCAAATGAACTAAGAGAGGCTAAGAAATTATTTTATATATATTATCTCTTCTTCTTTAAAGTGATACTGTTGGTGGTCAATGTCCTTTAAACTGTCTAGCTATCATGGTTCATGAGATTCAGTTTGGTGACAGACAGCAGAGTCAGTCTTAGTAATAGGGTCCTGTTTTTACCTTTTGGGTACGGAACCCTAAAAAACTATTAATAAAAACTTTATTTATTTTATCTACATAAACACTATCTTTTTCCCAATGATCCCACAAGAACTCCATGCATTTTTTTGAGCGATAGTGTACTTTCTATCAGTTAGGCCCAAATTGCGCCAAAAACTTTTAGTTGCTAACAAAAGATTGAATGGCAAATATTTCATACATGGATTGGGTCCGTGTACACAACTCGCGAGTTAATAAGACAATTCGGGCTGGTACAAAACGGCCTGAAAGAATTTACGGAATCGATTTTTAAGTACTACCTGACCTTTTACAATCATAATTAAATTAGTTTACGCGACAAAAAATAGAAACTGCTAATAAATAAACCTTATCTTTTATTTTAAGAGTATTATAACTTTTTTCCTGTTAGAAACATTGATTATATGCGACACCGGATACTACGAACAGGTGTTCTTAGAAGTGCGCGCTATTTCGAGCAAGGTATTATTGAACCTTTCTATAACTTGCTCCATTTTGCAAAGATAGAAAGTGGAGGCAGCCTCCCGCGGCTGGCGCCCCTCGCCCCTCCCCCTCGACCCTCCCCCCTCCCCCCTCCCCCCTCGCCCCTCGCTCGTTCCCCACGCGGCTCCCCGCCGAACCCCTAAATGCCGCGGGCGGAGACTCAAATCATTTCTCAAGCCGCGGCTACTTCAAGAAAAAGGTAGGTAATATCTTTACTTTTCCGCTTTAAACACAATGTTTGCTTGGAAGATTTATTCTACAAGTTGTCCTACACGAGTTACGCCACTGGCTTGTGGACTCATTCATTCAAATTAGTCAGCGGACACCTCGCCACGTGGTCACGGGAAGGTATCAAGTGTTTTATTATTGACTTAGTAAGCTAACGACACACCAGGCGCTCATGTGCGATGACTAATGGCTTCCTATCAAAAAATTAGCCGTATTGCTATCCGAAAACTAACATCATGCTTGTCTAGTTATAGATTTATTTCATGTTATTCAACAAATGTATAGCAAGATGCACGAAATCACCCCAACGCAACGCTGACCCTCGAATTCGCAGACGTGGGGGAGATGAGAAACATACGTATAACAGACACACGACTATACATTGCTCTGTCTATCTTTTGAGTTCGATTCAACGGGGAACTGCTGAAATTGATTTCGGTAGTTGAGGAAAGGTACATGAGGAAGACAAAACTTTGATACTTTTCCTTCCTTAATAAATTAAAAGTTTAACAAGCGGTGCACGGTGACTTGTTCAATTCCCAGATTACCAAGAAAACAATAGGTACACGGAGCATTGAACTCCGATAAAATCTTTATAGTTTTTAAAGGATTCGCATGACAACAAAGTTACGAGCCGTGGCTAGTTTGACATGGTTACGTAACTCATTCAAGTAGGTGCTACTTTGTACTCGACCGGTGGACCTTGAAAACTATCGTAAACTCATAATAGTTACGGTCAGTAAACGTAACACGCCTTAAATTGCCTTTCATGTATTCTACTATAAATTCATACATGGTTCATCAAATTATAGTTTTATCTTTAATAATACTAGACTATAATCAAAGCTTTTTCAACGCAATGTAGAGTTGTTTTATAAATTGTGTAAAATAATGCGCAAATTGCATAAAGCTATCGTTGCAACTAGACTGAATGACACGGACGTTAAAACGCGATAAGAGTGTGTAACAACATCGCGTCCCCTCGCGTTGGGAAGCTAACCCTCTAGTTACGAAGCTCATTTACATACTGTACTGTGCACACAACATGGATGCCAATCGTATAATAAATCAATATACGTGCCATGCCGGCGGGCGCCGCGATTTGCTCTTAACGCGTCCATGGAAAACGTCAATACATTCTCGATGTACTACGAGTACACATCGAGAGGCTACCTTCGTACGTATGAATAGAAGTGGTTAGGGGACGAACCCTCCTTGCTCTCAAGACGGGATGGACACACAATGAGAATTTAACAAAAGATTACATACAAGTGTGCAAGTGTACACTTGTAATCTTTTAAGATTTTCAATACTCAGGTTTTTATTGTTAAGATTTCGCAACAAAACGCAGGTGCCGTAAAGAGGCAAGTGGCGTTGTGCAATATTATTATGTCTCCGTAAGTTTTGTGCGTAATGCAAGCGCGGACAGTTAATCAATATTCTTTCTCCCGCGTCGCCCTTCACCCTTCTACCACGCTCCCCTTCTGTGCGCTAATGCCGATGCCGCTTTGTCCGAGGGGGTCGTTACCCCAGAGCACATTGTTTAGGCGGACACCGGGTACTGGATGCTACTCGCGCACCCCCGATCGCAGCCTCGACTTACAATTCGGCTATATTGAGGAGTCTGATTATTACGCCCTTGTTTTGTATGCCAAGTATTATGTATCTTTTTCTTTCATTTAGGCATCAAATACCACGTGCCCTTTATAGGGGAGCATTGAAATAGCTATTAGGATTATGAAATGACGAAACCTATGTGTGCATCTCTGGTCCATTGACCTAGCATAAAACCAGCGGACAATTTAGACGCTTCCAATGACACTGCATTTGTCAAATTATGAATTATGATAAACGTTTTAGAAGTTATGAGGGATCAGATGAACATACATACATACCGGTCAAATTCATAACCCACCTTTTTGCTTCGCCGTAGTCGGGTAAAAAACTGGACACGTATTTTTTTGTTAAAAATGTAAGTAAACAAAAAAATAAAGACGAAAAACTCGCGTGAAGTACAATTATTACTAGCGATGTAGCGTAACCACCGTAACCAGACCCGCTCTCAAACTTTGATGCGTTATATTTTTATAATTTTTCATCAATTTGAAATGGCAAAAAATACGTGTCCAATATTTTCTGAAAATCCGAACCGACTAAACAATTATATTTTTTCTATCTAGTAAAATACTGTATTTCCTGCTTTCCTTGTAACCTATACAGTAGCAAGCTTTCTTATTTCGTCGGTGCGCTTGCCAAACCTGATATGTGCATTTTTTTGATTTTTCGTTTTTTCAAACAAGAAACAAAATTATTGAGCTCCCATACACGAATGTAATAAGTTTTTTATTAGCATAGACTAAATTACATATTTTTTGCCATATTTTGTAGTATTTTTATATTTTCAGAAGATAATAATTCCGAAAAAAAACGGTTTTTTTGTTGTCCTGAAAAGTTCTTCAAATGCACATATCAGATTTGGCAAGCGCACCGACGATTTCACCCTTTCAAAGCCGGGGTGTGTTCGTGGTGTAGCTAGAAATAGGTTAAGAACAAATGAGAGAGTATCCACTTACGTATTTTGTACTTGGTCTTGCTGAACTCGTGTATGTGCGCCACGATGCCGCACTGGGAGAACAGCAGCTTGACGTACTCCGTGCTGGCTTCGTACGGGACGCCCACCAGCACCGCGGTCTCAGCGCGGGACTCCACCGACACGGTGATCTTGCTGCCGTCGATCACCGTGCCCTCCTCGGACAGTGCCTGCGTTTGACGGTACGGTTAGCGGTCGAGAAGAGATGGTGTTGTTGTGTGTGTAAAGTCAGGGAAACGTAATACGTTTAGCGTATTTATGCAGTGTTCAAGCCATTTTAGACACTGAGACCCATTTCATAAGACTGAATAACCCCCCACCAAAAATAGGGGTGTTATAAGTTTGACCTGTGTAATCTAGATTTTGTGTTATAATTTGAAATAATACCATGTAGGTTAATAGTCAATTTGCTAAACAATGCGTTTTCCTGACTTTATATGTCTAGGATTGTGTTGAATGTGATGAGAATCTTCTCATCTTTATGTTTTGTTTTTTGAGCTGTTTGGTTGTTGTGTACTTTTTCTGTGTTAAAATAAATAAAATCAGGATTGTGTTGACTTGTACAAGATTATATCTGAGTATCGATTGTAAATACGAGCCAATAATGTTTTGCTTAGCAATGTGTACAAGATAGAGACTTACAATTAGATCATAGAACCATAAACACAGATACATAGTTTATTGAGTATCACAGTCAGCGCGTTACACAATGCGGTGTTTCCCGCTATAACGAGTAAAGATAGAACTAATAAACGCTCCCTGACTTCTGCATTCGCCACAAGCGCATAAGCAAATAGAACTAGTTTGCAAGAAATTCTTCGGATGATTCTCGGAACAAGTCTACTTCTTCTTGTAAACGGGAAATAAATAATTAGCCCCGGTTTCTGTAGCGAAAATTATCAAATTAAGCGTTGGCTGTTGGCTGGGATGCTTATTGGCTGTTGAAATTTAACCCATTACATGATTAAATTACAACAGCCAATAGCATCCCTTGATTTGCGTTTAATTTGTGACGCAGCGATAATTTCCAGAAACCGCGATTATATATGAAACGGCGTTTATTATTGTTTATATGAATGTGTGAGACTGTGTCGTGTATAAGAGAGCTTAAGTAGTTAACCTTACTTATTGAATTGACCTAACTGAAGCTATAAAAGTATGTTTTGACACAAATGCTTTAAGTATAGGCACAACACAAAAGTTATTTCAGCATTGAGTGTTGCATGTTAGCCCTATCTAGTGCAGATTTATTAAACTTATCAAATTAAAGTTGGTGTTTAAATTTTAATTAGCTTTAGACACCGTACTATTCCAAAAATATAGATTACGAAACAATAACAGGGCCGAATACGGAAACTTACATTGTGTTGTTAAAACGTAAAAAACGCTTGTGAAAACTTCAAAACCAAACATGTTGCCGGCGCCAGTTGCCAGTTGGCATGGCAACCGCGTGAGGTATGGCAGAATGTTTAGTCTGTCAGTTCGCGAGGTTCGCGGCTCCTCGTTATTGGACATACACATTATATTTAGCATATTACAGCTCTAGAATAAATCTGGAGTTCTACTTACCAAAAAGGGCTGTGCAATAGGCTTCATTGGTAACAGAGAAATCACAGGGTAGCATAATTATGTTTATTTATGCTAATAATATTGTTTAAAAAAAATTAGGATACATGTTAAAAAAACCTTATTTAAACCATAGGTAAGTACATAATGTCAAAGTTTACTTACATATTTATTTAAACCTATGCCTTTCTCAAATGGTAGAAATCATTTAAATGCACAGCTATGCATACTTGTTTTACAAAATAAATGTTTCATTGATTGATTTATTGACAACATAATAATCCTAACTTATGTGTAATATGCTTAAAAAACAACCTCAAACTACAGAGTTATGTATGAAACAAAGTATTGCACACATAACTTTGATGATAAGCCTTAACCTGAAGCCCACTGCAGCAGCCCTGAAACTTACCCTCAGCCACTGCAAGTACACATAAAGCCATGTCACAAATGGACACGAGAATATACTCAGCTGATCTACTACATCACATATATGTCAATCATCAATTTAGATCTTTACTTTGTCAACACACAAAGCTGCCAAATGGATGCATCAAGTGTAGAAGACCAGCCTGTTCTAACATTCAAATAGTCACTCATTCTGCTCATGACTTGAGGAAAGTGGCAACATTTCTGTCTGGATATACATAATTTGGAAAAAAAAAAGTGTTAGCCATAAATATAGCCTCTTTCAGAAGCGGGCTAATAAAATTCTAGTATCTACTTAATCACTTTTCAGTATAAAATATAAAATGTTAATAAACTTTTGTTTACCTTTTCCAGAGACTCTTTGTTTTTGAATTCGACTATTGCCGATAATGTCGGAGTTGTGGTCAGTTCAGTTACAATGATTGGACCACGTCTAAAAAGAAAGAAAATTTGTCTCATTAATACTCCGTACAGTAGAGCCAGTGTTGCTGTGTTCTGAGAGCAGCTTGCTAGTTCCTCAAGATCACATTACACGTTATCATATACTAATCAACTTCAATCAGAAATACAAATACAGTGATTCATTTCAACATTTATGATGATACATTTCAGGGACTGATATTTGAATGTTGGCAATTTGTTTGTTTCAGTTACATAGCTGATATTGTGAAACAGATATACTCACTTGACGTTGGTAACTTCTCCATGTTTTGAGAACAACTCCTTGAGTTTCTCCTGGTAGTCGAACAGGTAGGTCGACGGGAGGTTCTCAACGAGTATTTTACCAGACTCTACTTTGTCTTCCTTCTTATCATCGGCCGCGGCATCACCGTCGGCGTTCTCCTGGCTCTGGTCGGCGTCCCCGCTGCCCTCGGCGGCGCTGGTGTCGGCCGCCGCCGACTCGTCGCCTTGCTCCGCTTGATCGGCCTCGCCGTTGTTGTCTTCGGCCTCCACGGGTTCGGAGGTCTCCATCTCGGGAGCTTGCTCCTCGGCGGCTTGGGCGGCGGCCTTAGCCTTCGCAGCCTGGTTTTTAGCGCCGCGGCCTTTCTTCTGGGCTACCATTATGACGATCCAGCTGCAATATACACAAGAACCGACTCAAGCAATCAGGCGTGCGATCCGTCACGCTCTCACAGTGGCAACGTTTCCCGCCATATCTATTTTTTGCTAAAACTTATCTACTACACTTGGCGCCTATTCTCAGATCTCAAGGGCGCAGATGCTAACGCGCGAAACATCATATTACGCAGAAACGCAGAAAACACAGACTTGTTTAGCAGATGAGCTAATTTTAACAATGTGAAACATCACAGATAACGGTAAATACATCATAACAAGCCATACGCGCCATGAAGCATGCCTTTAATTCGAGTGGAAAATTCACGAACCCGAAGCGTTACCTCGTAATAACTTGTTACAATGGCATTTCGCAATCCTGGTTAAATATTTTACATTATGATTAAAAGTTTTACTTACCAAATGCGAATTAACAAGTAAAATCAATGATATCACAAATTCACAGGGAAAAGACGCCAAACTATATGCAATAATAACACGAAACCGGCATCACGCAAGCGCATCCGCCATTAAAATAGATTTTAAAAAGTGAGGTTAGTGGTGTTGCCGTGCTAAAATCACTTCTAGAATTATTTTAGATGTATCCGAACGCATCCAAACTTCCCGTAAAATCAATAAACCTATCTCTGTTTGAGGTCAACCTTAGACGATCAACCCAAGCTAACCATTCGTTGTGACACTGTTTTGTCAATCAGATAAATAAATAAAAAATATGGATATTTGACATGAGTTTAGTAAAAACAACACACACAAATACTCTAAATCATGATCATAAATTGAACTACTGCCATAGTGATCGTCAAAGGTTTCCCGTAGTTGTTGCCATCAATTTCATCTTTACTTGCAAAGAAAATACGAGAGCACAACAAAAGTGAAATAAAACAAAATTTCTTCTCTTCGAAATAACGGAAATGGAATGTGTAATAATACAGGAAAATGTAAAAAAAAATCTGACTGCTGAATGAAGGCTGAATGTAAGCACTGTAATTCCGGGTACAAACATAAGCGAACACGTGTACGAAGAGGAATGCTGAATAGCAAATAGGAATCGGTGAAAAACTATCTAAAATCCCATCAACAATTTTAACAAAAATCCCCCAGACTAAACTATTTTAAACAGTTCGTGGCATCAATTCTAACTGAGACAGTTGTATTGAAGATTTTAATGATTACAGTTCTGTAAATACGTACTTGCTATGGCCGTGAATCATATATTGACCAACATACAACCTGATACTGACCTGCAAATTGCAAAAAACGTAAGAAAATTTGAATTTCGCGGGCTACCCTGGCGCTTTCACCAAGACAGTTTATCAAGTTCATGACCAGTGACAGACAGGAGTGACTCATCCTCCGTTTTCACGCAAAAATTTAAACTGTTAATTTAAACTGGAAGCGATATTTGCGCCGTTTGAGATTTTCTGCACCTGCAGCAGCCGCCCCAGCCGCCCCCAGCGCATCCCACAGTGCTAAGAAGATGGGATGGCGCAAGGTTGTCGACACATGTTGCAACACTACCTAACTACCTACCTTCCAAGGCATTATTGTCATCCCATCCTGGCCTCTTCCCATGGTCACGTGCCAAGCCATTAGGTTCTAAAACAGCTGGCAACTCGGCGGTGAGAAGAGCCCGACGGATGATGTCATTAATGCTGGCGTGCCGCGCTAACCGACCAGCGCTCCTACTGCAAGACAGGCCATAGTGTCCGAGGCAGTCGACTGCTTCACCGCATTGACAACGATGTGGAACTCCGCTAGGAGCAGCCAGACGCAGACATGTAGCGATCCGGAAAGTACCGTCACTCAGCATGGTACCCATTTTGGGTGATGGTAGTGTCTGTAGCCAAAGACCCGACTCCCATTCACCCACATCCAGCAAGCGGACACGCTCCTCATTGGTGGACGTATTTATGAGGTTATTCCGTACCAACCCGCAGAGCGGCTCGTCCCTTTGTTTTTGGGAAAATGGGTTATCGGGCAACACCGTATTCGGGCAAGCCACTTTCCAGGCGCTCACTGCATCGGTCAAGCACGGTACTCCACAGTTAACCAAGGATGAATTTTAAATTCTTTTGTTCAACTTTTCAGTGCTGAGAGCCGAAGACAGGAACGCCGGTAGGCTTAAACTAGTTTGCGGATGCCGAGCCACCAAAACGAACGGCAGTGTGGCTCGCAGCCACGCTCGGTCATCCAAAGCCACATTTAAAATTGATGTTAGTGTGTATTGAATGATTTGATCAATATTGTCCAAAAGATGTGATTGCTTCCATAAAGGGGAAGAGCCAAGGAAGAGCGGAGAAAATATATAAAATTTGGCCCAAAAAAAGCAATAATTATTTATTTATTTTAAGAGGGTGAAAGCCGAATGTAAATTGATTTTGGACAATCTTTCCGAAATATCGTTAAAACGTTTAATTTTGGCTTAAAGTTCGGTTCATTTTACATGGATTTTTTCAAAATGAAAACAAGATAAAAATATTGCATTTTCCTTATAATTATAATAATACAGTTCTCGTCAAATAGCTTTGCCCCTCTGAAGTTGTGTCGAGTGGCTGTGTAGTAGTCAAAATTACGAACACACTGCAACTGGCGTATGCGTAAGAGACATGGGGGTGGGGCGCGATGTTATGTCTCAGTCTTACGTTTACGTTCGATGCATGCTTGCGTCCTGCAGTGCGATTCTGTAAACATGTCGAAGTGAACACTTGGGCGGGGCGCACGACAGGTGAGTTGTCAAACCATACCAATAAGATGGAATGACAGCTTACTTGTCGTTCACTCCGCCTAGGTGAACACCGTGAGATGTCAACAGAATCGACCGGCTGCTTGCTCCCGTGTACGTGAAAACTGTACTAGCACTTCGCCCGCGCGATTTCTACCGCGCGGATTTAGTAAGTACTCCACAAACTTCAACACCCCCTATCCCCCTTATAAAGGTTAGTTTTGGAAAATTAAGCTCAACGATTTTCATTAATTACTTAGCCATTTCTACTTATTCTATGGTCTTAGGAGGCCCTCGACAATGTACCATTGAATTAGCGAATGCGACAGTCAAAATGCCAAAATGTAGGAATTTGGTCACGTGACATTTCGATAGCATCTGTCAATCCTATACATTTTTGACGTATTGACAATCGCCTACGCCACGCCACCGTTGACAGAATCTCACTTGTCTGGAATGGAACCCCGGTCAACCCGTCAGGGGTTGATTTGGGTTGATTATGCAAAAATTTTTAGGTACATCTGTTTCAATTATCCCGCTTTTAGTTTGTTCATAGTATTCCGCCGTAAATTGAAACAAATAAATCTTAATCACCCCTGCTTCACTCCTTATTATGTATGTAGTTTATTTACGAAAATTCTAAACATTTGTTATTCTTATTGTTTTATTGAAATCATTTAAATGCCGTAGCGTGGTGTTTCAACTTCATCGGACCAAGCATTGATAAGATTCTCCCCAGTTCGCTCAAGCCGCGACATTTTTGTTACTCTCGAGGTTTTTTTTGGAATATTTCTCACATCTTGGGTTACATTCTCGAAGTTTTCATACGGATCCCTAACTTTTTTGAAAATATTCTATAGCCCATGACCATCACCGATAATGTAGGATTCTACTGGTGAAAGAATTTTTCAAATCGGGCCAGTAGTTTCGGAGCCTATTCATTTCAAACAAACAAATCTTTCATCTTTATAATATTAGTAATAGTAAAGATTGAAGTTGGCACTCGGTTGGTAGCTCTAAATTTTTGACATGTGTTGGAATGTGTCACTTGGCACAATGGCAGCAGCTGCATAACATAACCTCTAACTATTCACTGCAATTCTCTGCGTTGTTTTTCATGTGTTATTACATTTTCTTAAACAATATTTCAAGTTAAGAAACAATGAAGTCCAAGTCATTTGATTTAAAACCAAGTGCCGCTGAAAATCATACTCTCTCAGACAAAACGTTAGACTTTGTTGGACTTTACAAATCTGTTGCTGATACGAATAAAGTTGCTGAGAAACGGAAATCGGATGAAATTACCAACAAGGAAACTACAAAAGTCAAGACTAGTACACCCAAACGTGAACTTAACCAAAATAGAAACAAAAAACGGAGCAAACAGGAGCCAGTAGACATATCGCATATAAATATTGATGGTTCCAATTTGAGCCTAAGTTTACCTCGGAGCAGCCCTGTAGACGATTCTAAAATAACTTCTACTCCCAACACAAGTGGCAGAAATCAATCCGTGAAATCCATCATGAAAACTAAATCGCCAGCTGAAGAGTCTTTCGACAGTGCCAGGTCTAGCACATCCAGTGCTAAGCCCAAGAAGAGGAACAAATCCGTCAGCTTCATGCTAGAGGACCACGAGGAAGTCGTAGTGAAGAGGACCAAGTCTGATGACACCAAAGTTCATAAAAAACCTGAGACCGCAGCCAAATCAAGCTTTAGCAAGGCGAAAGACATAAACAAGAACTTTAAAAAATTGCAAAAGTTGCAACAGTCCGGAAAGGAGAACAAATTAGCTGAAGTTAATAGTCTAAAAATGGAGGTGGATGGCAGTAAAAGTAGTGTACCTGAGAAAAAGGCAACCAAGTTTAATAAAACAAAAATAATGATTGAAGAGTCGCCACCAGGAGATGCTCAAGTTTCAACTCAAGAAACTAAAGAAAAAAAGAAGAAGTTTAAGAAAGTTAAAAAGTCAAAATCTGAACAAAGTACAGCAGCAACTGATGCAGAGACTAATGGTGAGGCTTCATCAGAAACCAAAGTTAAAAAACTAAAAAAGAAGAAGGTGAAGCCATTACCTGCTGAGAGCACAGAGGCTGAAGGGGAGCCAGCACCGAAAGCACGTAAAAATTATGCTAAACCTGACATAGCTGAAGACTTGGAAAACCTCAGTATTGGAGACAATGCACACACACTGACAAACTTGCTAGATGAAATGACTGTAGTTGACAAGGACAAGCGTAAAAAGTTGAGACAAAAGTTTAATAAGAATAAAAAACCAAAAGGAGCTCAGGTTTCCAACAAAGATGAATCAGAAAAGAGTTCTTCACTCTTCTCTGATTCATCTGTGAAGGAAAAGGTGAAGTGGAAGAAGAGGAAATGGAACAAGGATAAGAAGGGGGATGCAGACGAGGAGGGCCTGGCCAGCACCGTGGTGGTGGAGAATCTGCCCATCTCCATCATGCTTAACTATAAGAAACTGCTAACAGACCATTTTATTAAACATGGATTAATTAAAAAAATTGGGTAGGTATAACCAAGTAACAAAAAAAAAATATCTTTCAAAATGTAGGCACAAATGTAATGTATAATTTTTTGTTTCAGTCTTGCTGAGGTATACCCCACAGAAGAGTCAAAGCCTGTTTTTACAACTACCCTCAACTTCTACAGTGATACGGCTGCTGAACAGGTAACCTAACATTATGAAAAATATTCTTCAAAGAAAAGAATTTTAGCACTTGTGCTTGTTGAAACATAAAATTAATTCAGGTCTTTCAAGGTGCATCATACAATGGAAACGTTTATAAATACCTTTATAATTTGCCCAAACATTCTCCGTGCAAATTATAAGCGTATTTTTAAACATTTCAACTCCATCTCCAGCCCAGCTCAATTTCAAGGCAATTCATTTTTTCTGTTATTTGTATGGTATACATAGCTAGCACTTTGTCCACGACTTTGTCTGCGCAGATTTGGAATAAACAAGTTTCCCCCTTTCCCCTTAAAGGTTGAATTTCCAAAAATCCCTTCTTCACATCATGTGCCTTCCCTTGCGGAAAATTTAATGTTCAGGGCCCCAGTAGTTTCGGCTGTGCATTGATATGTTAGCAAGTCGGTTTCCCTTTTACATGTATACATATAGACTAGCTGTACACGGCGGATTCGCTCCCTTCGACTGGCTACATACCCTACGAATGGGAAATGGATTTTTGTATAATAATTTTTTTTTGTCAATTTTCCATTGTTTTTAATGTTTATTCTACTATTCGAGGCAGAGAAAAATCCAACAAATCAAAAACCATTATAATCGGTCCAGCAGTTCTCGAGTTATAAGTGTTGTAATAAACCCGACTTTTGTTTTATTGTATAGATAACGAGTCTTCTATTCTATCTCCAGGCTCTCGAAGAGAACAATGTGTACATCGAAGGCAGCCGCA
Source organism: Melanchra persicariae (assembly GCA_947386135.1). NCBI lineage: Eukaryota > Metazoa > Arthropoda > Insecta > Lepidoptera > Noctuidae > Melanchra > Melanchra persicariae. Next base: position 1,291,862 of record OX376646.1, read on the forward strand.
TCCGCGTGAAGCGAGCGCTGCCCATCACGCAGACCACGCTGGTGGTGCGCTCCTACGCCGACCTGACCGATCAGGCGCTCAGCTCCACCTTCCACGCCGCCGGCAAGATCAGAAGCATACGGCATCTCGTCAAGGGAAAGAAGACCATGGGTATGTAGCCTGTGTCCTGCTGAAAGTATGCGCCTTGGCAGACTGATACATCGTTAATGCCCATTATATATTCATAACTCTCTGCCGGCCGTGGCTTTGCCCGCGAGTAATTTCAAACTATAATCTATCTCGGTGCCAAATTTCATCTATATACGTTCAGCTGTTCTGGGGTGATTGAGTAACATCCATCCATCCAAACTTTCCCATTAACAATTTATACTAGTAAGACTTTTTTTAAGGATGGGAAATCATCAAATGACTCCTTCCGCTCTGGACGGTGCGGAAGGGAGTGTCAGACTTACTAAAACCTATCCCTGTTCCTCCTAATACCCTCTTTTTCCAGGGCCGCGGTGACTCTTTCGAACAAATTCGGCAACAATACTAGTAAGATGAGATAGATAGGTTTTATTATTGGGTCATTAAAGGTAATAAGGGCCTACTATTAATATCCGTAATAATATATTATAAATGTGAAGGTTCTGTCGGTCTGTTGGTCACCCCTTCACGTCTTAGCGGCTGAACAGATTGCGATCAAACTGGCACACGGGTAGATAGGAATGCATGAAGAGCACTTCTTGTTATGTACACCCACATTTCGCCATCTATGTGATATATAATTATATTATTTGTTATTCATAGCGACAGCATTCGTCGAATTCGATGGACCTCAAGCAGTGGAACGCGCAATCAAGTCGGCAGGTGACGCCAAAATTGGCGGCAAGAAGATGCATCTGTCAAAGTTTGAGATTCGCGCCAAAAAAGAAAAGAAACCTAAGAGTGAAGGTGACAGCGCCGCGGACGCTGACAGCGAAGATTCTAACGATTAGAATAAACTAGAATTTAGTTATTTACAGTACAAGAAGGTGAATAGAATGTAAACACATGAAACCTCAGAGTATTTTGTAACACAGCATTTTATAAAATTGTAGCACTGCCATGCTCTGAGCATCTAAGAAACACGATCGGCCGATGTCCTTTCAAAATCCATATAAAAAAAACATGGAGTAAGAGACGACGTTTTGAATATTTTGACTGAGTTAAACATGAACGATGAAAATGATGTTGGGTGATTGTTGAATTGTATTCATTCATACTGCGCCAAAAATCCAATCATCGTGTTTAACCATTAATATCGGACTTTTTATTTTATAGCAAAAAGTGATTAAAATTATAGTGATTAATATATTGATAAGCTTTTAGTATCAACACAAATTATACACTTACACTATTTTTGATACTTTAATACAGCGCCGTACGACGTAAATAATGTATTTTGGAAATGTTAAATGATTTGACTGTTTTAAATGAGGAATATAATAATACCTAGCTTAATTTGTTTTTACATAGAATACATATTTTGAAATTAGAATATTCCATGTTATCGCGTAAACTTGCAATGTATGTATTAAATGTTACCACTGGTCCATTTCTGTTATTAAATAATCTAATTGTACGTTTTAAATTAGGTATTTGTCTTTAGCAAGTACTATAATAATATTATATTTGTTAGAATATGCCTCATTTCCTATACAACCCATTTTATGAGGCCCTTTAAAAACGTTGCCAGTTTGTTGGTTGAATTGGCACTAATATAAAAAGGGCTAATTTTGGGGTAGTTATGGAAAACCAGCGTTGTAGCAGATATAAAAGGATTGTGCGTGACGAATTTTATGAAATAAACAGGCTCGTTGAATTTATTACTTACTGTTTTTATTTTTGTCAGTTATTCTTTCGATCGATCAACCAAGTTTTAATAACAAAAAAATACAAAGACTTCGTCCAATATCATTCAACAAAAGATATTTTTGTATTACTTGGTATTTTAGAAATGGTACGAATGAAGCACAAAAAGCGTGTCCCTTCGTCCAGCATACTCACCATGGAATCCTGATATTTCATGAATGTCAAAAAACTGTTCTGAAATAGTGCTAAATAGTGCCCAAAGGAAAAAAATAGTGCTCTTGTACTTGCGAAGTTATAGCCATAGTTCGATGAGTATGCTGGACGAAGGTTTCGCCCAGCATACTCACCTCCGTCCGGAGAATCTGTATACGCTTCAAACATAATTCATACTTCAAAAAATAGTTCCCAAATAGTGCCAAACGGTGCCCAAAAAGAAAAAACAGTGCTCGAATAACTTCGGAGTTATAGGCTTCGTTCAGTGAGTATGCTGGGCGTAGGTTCTACGCCCAGCATACTCACCTCAGTGCGCGAATATCGAACGAGCTATAGGTACAATTTACGTCTCAAAAAATTGTGCTTGAAATAGTGCCCAATATCAGTCCAATTTTTGCTTGACTTTTGACTTAGAAAACCATTAAATTTTAATGTAAACTTCTACATACTAACGTAAAATGGGGTACAGTCGTCGACACATGTTTTTGGACAAAAATATTAAACTTTCTAATTGTAGACTTCATGTTATTGGAAATAATTATGGTATTTTCTCACATGTCAAAAACTTTCGATTAAATGCATTATTATATATTTTATAAATAATAATAAATGAATGAAACTTTAAGCGTAAATGAAGTCTATTACTTCATTGCATTGTGTGTTTGTCTGAATAAAAACAGTCATTTGCAGCCAATAAAATTAATATCTTGAAAAATTGTGAAAAGGAAATTATACAGTTTCTTTTTGTATATATGTTGCAGGCAAAACTTATAACCAGTCAAAACTAGTACTGTGACATAGTTATACAAATTTTTAAAACTCTTTCCAATAGTTTCATCAATGAAAGGTTTAGCAATAAAAAACATTTTTAATTACTTACGTTATTTATTACTATTTAAAGGGCCAAAGTAATCAGAATTCTAGTTAACTAGTTCACAGCTTTTGTTAACATTCATAATATAATCAATGTAAATAGAAAAAATTGTAGTTTTAATATTGTATATAATATACATATAAAAAAATGTTTAGCCAAATATTGGTAAAACTTTCTAAAATATAACACGTAGGTACTTGTACTTTGTTTTACTGCTACAACGTTTTAATCACAATAAAATTATCTTACAAATAAGTATAAATTGAGCAATCACAGTTTATAATCACGTTTTTTTTATTAATATTAAATACCCTATAGTAATTACAAATTAACAATCACAGTTTATAATCACATTTCTGTAAGTTATTAATAAAATAACTTTTACAAGAACAAAAAAAAAACAAACAAACAATAACAAAATAGGAACTAACAAGTTAGGACCGATCTTCATCTTACATTCGCGTATAAATAATGCAGTGTGGTACAGTATATTGGGAATTACTACAAACTTTTTACTAAGGTCATCATAGCAGTTCCAAGTTCTCTTTAGCAATCGATAGCACTTTGACTTGTAATGCCCCATGCGTCCTGATTCACCATTTGTAAAATCTATTACCGACAGAATTTTAAAGGTGTCACCGTTTATTATGATCTCTTTAGGAATTTCATCAATTTCTATTTCAATTGAAGTATTAATTTCAATAAATACGAAGTCTAGTACTTCATATTTGTATGCGTTTTTACCGTTACATAATTGGTATTTACATTTCCTTTCAGTATCATTTACTAATAGAGCTTCATTAAGGGCTCCAATACCTTGAGTCGTCAATATGTTTACATTTATTGGAATCCAACTACATTTTGTGCCAGAACCTTTATTGATTTCACAGTTCTGGTTTGTACAATTTAAGTATCTATTAGCACTATAAAAACCATAACTTTGTATGTTATCTATTATAAAAGTTACATTACACTCACAATTTTTGCAACTACTAAAATCGGATTCCACAGTATCATATATTTTAGCCAATACCTTAGAACGAGTAGTGTAAATATCTTTTGGTTTTCTAGCCTTCTTAGTGATTTTCTTTAGATTGTCATACGTGATCAAACTTCTGGTCAGTTGTGAAAGATCGTTTTTTTATCATTGATATATTTTCTAATATTAGGTCTATCTAAATATGCAATTGAAAAACTTTGGACCACGGAATCAAAAGCACACGTATTAATAAACGTGAATCTGTATGTTCCTGAAGTAGAAACACTGCCGTTTTGTAAAATATGTAATTTTGTACGACGATTGATTCGTTTTTTATTAGTATCCATATAAAATGTATGCGTACTGGTGTTCTCCGAAACACTATTAATGCTTTCGTTTGATGACGATGTAGACTTTTGATTTATCAAATTAGAATCATTATTACGAATTATTTCTTTTTTATCAACACCAAAAAAGTATTCGTAATTTCGTTTTATGCTTAATATGATTGATTTAATACTCATTTTGTAATTTAACCGTGTTTGAATTTGTTTATAAATTGAGTCATTTGCGGAAGGAATATTTTTAAAAAAGTCATCTTTGAATTCTGAAATTACTAATTTTTGCGTTTCTAATGAAACCTTTGGTTTAGGCCCTCGTTTTCCTTGCTGATCCATGTCGTTAGATTCACAAGAATTATCACAAATTATTATGCCATTTGTTTTCAATATTAACATAATATGAAATAACAACTAACTAACTAACATATAAATCAACATCAATAACATTATGAACACTTGTGTACTTATACTACCTATATTACCTGAAAATACCAACTATAGATGTAAAAAACATAACGGGCCCCACCGCTCACGCAGTACGAGTCAGAAAAAGTTGTCTTCTAACGTGGTAAACATTGTGTCTTCAAGATAATCTGAAAATAACACGTATTTAAATAATTTAATATAGGTATGACAGGCTCCAGCCTTCCTCTAAAGGTACTTAAGCACTTACGTGTTTTCCATTATTTTAGCGTGATTTCTATTATAAATAGCGAAGGGGCAAAACACGAGGCTGAAGACGATTTCCCGAAGTCACAACTCCCATAGAAAATGTGATGAATAGGTTGACGACACTTAAAAGTTTAAGTGCATTCGCCGGATGACAATCGGTAATAGTCTTCACTTCACGTCATATTATCTAAAAAATACATCTGTGTTAATTCTATAGTTACGTTTATACTTACTACCGACGCTCGCGCTGACTGATTCTACCTATTTCGATATTGAAATGTAACTAACGTGAACTTAAGACGAGAACAGATCCTGACGGGTAACGAGGACAAGCTTGTAATAAAAAAATTGAAGAAAAGTAAATTATATCCTAGCAAATAAGACAGTGTTTCATTTCCAGTAGAATTGGAGGATAAAACCAGGCTTCCGCAGAAGTAGGTATATAAATAGGTATTTGAGATCCAATTAGATAAACAAACAAGTTACATTACGTTATTATGTGTGTACCTACCTACATCAAACCTTTAAAAAAGTAACTAAGTAGGTACCCATTTTTAAAACTTCTTAAGCATGTCCTTAATTTTAAGTGTACAGTGTCATATTCAACGAAAAAATGAACGTGTTTTTGTAAAAAACAACTCGCTTGCTACCTAGTTTTACAGTGCAATTAATGAATGAGTGTAAAATCAATTTAGTTAAATGCCACTATTATAAATTGAAATATACTTACTGATTTGGGTGCAGCTCCTATATTGATTACGTACTAGATACACAATTTTATATAGGTAAATAATGACATCACCAACACATTGTTTGGTTTTGCAACCCACTATGTAGTCAAACTCAAAAGCCGGCGTTATTATAATGATGTGCGACGAAGTAAACAAACAAAGAAACTGAGAAGCGCTTGTTCGTTTCGATTGCTTTGTGACACAAAATGGACCCTTATCACCTTCAAAATACAGATCAGTCTTGTCTAATAATCGTAAGATGTTAGGGCAGCGCCATCTAGTATTTAAACATAAACATATTCATTTGCATCGCGGGCGCCGCGCGTCGCTTTGTGACACAAAATGGACCCTTATCACCTTCAAAATACAGATCAGTCTTGTCTAATAATCGTAAGATGTTAGGGCAGCGCCATCTAGTATTTAAACATAAACATATTCATTTGCGTCGCGGGCGCCGCGCGTCGTAAGCCCCATACCTATTGACCGTACGTGCATCCATTACTGCCACACTATATTGAACTTTATCACATGAGGAATACAGGTCAATTCCGTAAACGTTGTGGTACCGTCCTTGATCCGGAAAATGATTATTTTGAATAATTTTGTCAGTTGTAATGTAAGCATTAATAACAGCAACTTTATTTTTCATGCATGATTTACTTCATTTGATATCTTAATCCTTCAAGCGCCGTGATCTAGACAAAATATATAAAATCATTGTTCCTAGCTACCGGGGTCCCATGCGACGCGCGAAGGCTTAATCATATTGTTATAAAGTATTATTAAAATAATGTGTAATTAATAATATTGCGATTCTAAAGTAAATACTCCCTTACATAGACAATTAATAATTTACACAAGACAAAAATTGTTAGAAAGAAAGTTAATAATATTGTATTCGACTGTACTCAATGTAATGTATGTAGAAGTTTACAATCAAATTTAATGGTTTTCTAGGTCAAAAGTCAAGCAAAAATTGGACTGATATTGGGCACTATTTCAAGCACAATTTTTTGAGACGTAAATTGTACCTATAGCTCGTTCGATATTCGCGCACTGAGGTGAGTATGCTGGGCGTAGAACCTACGCCCAGCATACTCACTGAACGAAGCCTATAACTCCGAAGTTATTCGAGCACTGTTTTTTCTTTTTGGGCACCGTTTGGCACTATTTGGGAACTATTTTTTGAAGTATGAATTATGTTTGAAGCGTATACAGATTCTCCGGACGGAGGTGAGTATGCTGGGCGAAACCTTCGTCCAGCATACTCATCGAACTATGGCTATAACTTCGCAAGTACAAGAGCACTATTTTTTTCCTTTGGGCACTATTTAGCACTATTTCAGAACAGTTTTTTGACATTCATGAAATATCAGGATTCCATGGTGAGTATGCTGGACGAAGGGACACCAAAAAGCTATGTTTCCGCCCGGGATCGAACCGGGGGCCTTCTGCGTGTTAGGCAGATGTGATAACCGCTACACCACGGAAACGATGTCTGTATGTGCTAATTTATGAATCCTTTTCCGTCCATGCTACTTGACATTCAAAAATTAAAAATGATAACAGGTGAAGGCTTTTTTCTATACTAACGACTTTGCCCGCATCAAATCAAAAATTATTCTATACTAGTTTTTTCCGCGTATCCGCCCACGTGGATATTGGTTATCGCGTAAAAAAGCCTATGTCCTTCTCCATATCCCAGGCTATTTATCTGCCAAATTTCATGACGATCTGTTCAGCCATTTTAGCGTGAAGGCGTAACAGACAGACAGTTACTTTCGCATTTTTAATATTAGTAGGGATTAACCACAGATAAATATTGTGGATTAGCTGTTGCCCGCAACTTTGTCCGCGTCTGTCACGATTTATATAATTTTCTTTTTTTCTTTTTTATTAACGAGTTTTTTTATTTTTTTTTCAAAACTAACTAACTATACTCATAACTGACCTAAAAATAATCTAAAACATGGCGTCGAAAAATTCCTCCGCAACGCTGGCCACTGGTAAGGTAATGTGCCCAAAAGGCTAGCAGCATTGCCACGTTGAATGACAATGCCCTTTGTCCGAGGTAAAAGCCAGCCCTTGGGTCAAAGAGTATAATAATTGGGTCACGCGAAGTGTCGACTAAGCGTCTTGACAGATCTTTCAACAAGTAATGAGCACTTGGACCCCACGACCCGAGAGTTTCTCAACCCCAAACGGCTCGAAAATTTAACTACCAACGAGGTTCGGTTTTGGGATCACAGATAGTTATAAGGTATTCTGTCTTTTACGCGTCTTGCAATGAGGTTGACAATCGGAGACGGAGTAAAAATATAAAACAGTAGCAGCTAAGAACACTAGTAATTATGTTTAAACTAACCATACAAAAAGAATGGACTAACGTATACCATGTCGCGTGGTGTTCGACAAGCGAGAGAGGGAGCGCCCCGAATAGTCTCATGTGTTGCTACGGTGCGTTCTTCCCTTTTAAGCATTAAAGCATGCAATACTACTTCTAAGGTGCGTTCACAAATACACAATATGTGATGCCACAAAGTATTATATTTCCGCCGCTTGAGTTTCTCCGCAGCCGCAGCGGCAGCGCCAGCACAGCACGAAGACCTAGCAAGATTCCGGCGCAAGAGTTTCAATTAGTTTTTTTTTGTATATGTCACCGGAAAATTTACACGGTGAAATGGTGACAGAAACAGCTGGATGTCTTCCATAAAGCCGGGTTTTCACAGTAAGAGGTGCGCTCGGCACATGTACTATGAAAACCCAGATTAGAATTGGGGAAGGAAGCACAAAATCGTGACGTTATCTTTTCAAGGATAGTGAAAAACTTAAAATCGCTCTCTCTCTCTTAAAACTCTTTTTCGAAAATGTTCTCTACAATCTATTTAGACCTGGATAAACAGCATATGCATACCAATCGGTCCCTTCATTTCGCAAAAAACAAGGACTTGTAATGTATGAAATTCTATAGAGCTGCTGGACAAAAGTGAGTAAGGGCTATAACAATGATAATAATTAACTAATGCAGAGAATTTAAACAAGAGAATCAAATTGAAACAATAATTTATTGTGTTCTTAGAGTTAATAGTTATGCTTTAAAATTAATCATACTGTATACACAAGATTCTTCATCGTCTGACATAATCTATGGTCTTTATTACAATTAATTATTTACAATAATTATGAATAAATTACACTTATGTGTCGCCACGACTCGGTTACAACTATATCGTACAAATAATACTTTTAAAAACATACATTATTACTATCACCTGATCTGTATTGAGATAATACAAAAATATTTTATTTATATCAGAAAAATAATGTCCAATCATGGAGACACAGTGGGTGACTTACTATTAAACATCGATTGGTAGGCTCGTCCTGTCTAAAATGACATACAGAATTTATTATAAATGTATTGTGAAGTGAAATCACGAGTATGTTTCATAGGACTGCTTTAGATTTCAGGACGAACACCCACTAAGCTTACTTCTTTCAGATGCAACTTTCCAATGTTCATTATTATAAGTAATTAGTCATTTATAAAGGCGCGGGCTAGGTCTATACGTCTTATAAATAATTTTTTAGAATATTTTTTGTTACCATTGTCTTCATTATGCAGATTTGAGTCATCTTTAAAAACTTTAGAATATCAGCTTTTATTCTTTTGCCTTAATTAATAAGCCATTTGTTTTGAGCGAATATTTCGATAAAACATGACATTGAACATGTTATTAATTTGGGTAGAAGTAAAAATAAATATTTTTTAATAAATTAAACAATAAATAATGATAAATATATTCCGAGATCGTGATCATATCGACAATAGAACCTTATTCCAAAGGCGGCAACAACACAATAACAGGAACTAGACTAGTCTCTATTTTACCTGAACCTTTAGAGAAAAACGAATTTATAAAATGTTCATCTTTTGTTTGGGTAAATAACAAATGAGTTGATAAAGGTTAGTACTGTAGTAACACTGATTAACAATAAAATTCTTGTAAAAATATTATGCCAAAGAAAGTAGGCCATCTACTGCCGGTCCAAAAACCCCTCAGCACTGGTCTCGCACACCAGCGAATCGGCGGCTTGGTAGTGTGAAGCGCTTTACGCTTCACAAAAGTGACTGGCTTAGTTTCCTGTTAAAGTGCCACAAAAAAATCCGCTTGTTCAAAGTCCCAGCTGATTATTGACTAAGGTAAACCAGCCGCTGAACAGCATCACGTACAAGCTCGTATCTCGCATCCTGCACATATCCCTCACTATTCCCGAGACGCTCACACACCAACTATAGTAAGCCATACTTAAAATACTGTCTCACATTTTGTCCTTGTCGGCATTATCACATTTTACACTGAAATAATTAACTATACACGAATTAGTTTTTGGAACTGTTTCGATTCATTTGTCTAGGCAAGCCGTTATGATACTCCGTTATGATAGGCATCAGAAAGCAACAGTCAGTTATTTGATGTCAGCTCAGCTCCAAAGACTGGCTAGCGTTGTCTGAAGCTGAATGTTTAAGTGGTCGACACTCGCAAATGCGCTCTATGAGCCCATTAGTGCGCGTTTTCGAGTGTTTATAACTTAAAACATGAATAGTATGATACCGGAGTGGCTAGCTCCTAACCAACTGTGACGTTATTAGGGTGCGCATATCGCATGAGGAGTGAAGAGAGAAGAGCGACGCAGCCGGCTGTGACGTCACGCGGGCGCCGGCCGCGCTGCTGGGCTTGTCGTAGCCCTTCAGCAAGCCCTACGGGTGGCGCTGGTTCGGCACGGGGATGCTGCGGAAGGAAACTCTACATTACTATTTTATTTAAAAACTATAAAACATTACGCTCACTTGGCGGCAGTCTGATAAAAATGTACAAATTACTAAGATTCTTCCTTCAGCTTCAGTAACTTTTTAGCAAACTTATTGATAAAACTAAAAGCAAAATAAATTGCCAAACAGAGCTATCTTCTTCAGCAAATAATAAACGTTCAGTTATGCATGCGATTTCGTGTTAAAACTTTAAGCATCTTTCATTTGCAAAAACTCAAACAGGAGTTACATTTTTGATTTTCAAAGAGTAAATTTAACTGTTATTTGTTTTACATACCTGTAAAACGCAGGAAATCTGGTATTAGTATTGAACTGAAAGTTGACAGGCGTCTTGGGGGACGCGCAGCTATAGCTTAGATAATCATCAGACGCATCCAGCTGTCGGTTCAGGCTCGGTTCGGAGGCACTGCGCGTGATCTTGGGCATGGCTCGCAGCATGGACTCGAGCGAGGCCAGGATCTGACGAAAGAGAGGCCGTTGTTCTCTGTCGAACTTTATGCAGTCCTCGAATAGGCGTTTCAGGGCTTGTGGAGCGTCCTGACGCAGGCGCCGGACGTCCGGCTGGAGGTTACCGCGACCTACCAGCCAGAGGATCTGAAAAGATAGGAGATCAATTAGTTAAGATGGATCAATTATATAGTGAAGGAAGCGGAAAAAAGTGAGTATGGATACGGGAGGTACAAGACTGTTAGTTGTGGCGATGCTTGGCCTATGTCGAGCAGTAGACGTTCTTCGACTAATCAATGTTGGTGTAATTTGCACCGCCACCGGATTTTTTTTCAGTCTGTACTGTCCCACGGCTGGGCAAAGGCCTCCCCCAACTTCATGCAGATATCTTTGACCCTCAACACCTCGAACCAACCGTTGCAGTAGGTGTCTAGGTCGTTTTGCCACCTCTTCCTAGGCCAAGCTCGGCGGCGCCGTACATGCTCAGGCACCCACATTGTGGAGTATTGCCCAGCGGTCACTGTGCATTCGTCTGATGTGATGTGACCCGCCCAAGCCCATTTTAGCTTGGTAGCCTTTTTGCCTACGTCTTTGAGCGCAGCGTGGTGTTTCTTATTCTGTCAGTTCTTTTAACGCCCAAATTGCTGCGTACCATTGCTCTTTGGCAAACCCAAACGCGGAACTTTTGCAACTCTGAGAGCAACTACGTCTGAGTACTGTGGGTTAGGATGGGCTATGGGATAAACAGAACACGGAGCGGAAGGTGGTGGTAGGGAGCCTCGTCCATGCGGACCACCTCGTACGTTACCTGGTCCTTGTTGTTGAGGTGCGCGTAGGGCAGCTCGCCCGCCATGAGCTCGTACAGCACGATGCCGTAGGCGTACACGTCGGAGCGGAAGGTGTAGGGCACCTCGTCCATGCGGACCACCTCGTACGTTACCTGGTCCTTGTTGTTGAGGTGCGCGTAGGGCAGCTCGCCCGCCATGAGCTCGTACAGCACGATGCCGTAGGCGTACACGTCGGAGCGGAAGGTGTAGGGCACCTCGTCCATGCGGACCACCTCGTACGTTACCTGGTCCTTGTTGTTGAGGTGCGCGTAGGGCAGCTCGCCCGCCATGAGCTCGTACAGCACGATGCCGTAGGCGTACACGTCGGAGCGGAAGGTGTAGGGCACCTCGTCCATGCGGACCACCTCGTACGTTACCTGGTCCTTGTTGTTGAGGTGCGCGTAGGGCAGCTCGCCCGCCATGAGCTCGTACAGCACGATGCCGTAGGCGTACACGTCGGAGCGGAAGGTGTAGGGCGCCGGCTCGTCCATGCGGATCACCTCGGGCGCCATCCACAGGATGGAGCCCGTGGGCTGCTGCCACTGCACGCCGCCCGCGGTTGACGTATCTGGAAAACAGGACAGCTACATTGCAATAAAGGTTTTCAAAAATTGCAACTTGATGAGCACTTGTGATATTTTGTTCTACAAAGGAATCTTCTTTTAGTAGATACTGGCTATTACCCTCTCAGCTCCATTCTTGTAGCCTTTCAATGTCTAATTTACAGTTTCACGCTCGTGCGCCACTGGCAGCACTCGCGTGGGAAGCGGTTATTTGGGCGCGAGTCAACGAGCCTCACGCTCCATTCGTTCGTCGTCACTAGCGTTTAGCCGTGCAAGTAGTATGTATAATTTGTTACTTTATCTAAATAATGGATTGGTCCGACGAAGGGATTTTACTTTCTTGATTTATTTCGAAAGCCGATACTAATTTGGGATTAAATAAGTCACAAAAATAAACCACTGATGAGGAGTGAGGTAGAGTGAAGCGGAGTTGCGGTCTGTGTTGGTCCACTGATGCGGAGCGAGGTAGAGTGGAGCGGAGTTGCGAACTATGTCGGTCCATTGATGAGGAGCGAGGTAGAGTGGAGCGGAGTTGCGGACTGTGTCGGTCCACTGGTGCGGAGCGAGGTAGAGTGTAGCGGAGTTGCGGACTGTGGTCGGTCCACTGGTGCGGAGCGAGGTAGAGTGTAGCGGAGTTGCGGACTGTGTCGGTCCACTGGTGCGGAGCGAGGTAGAGTGTAGCGGAGTTGCGGACTGTGTCGGTCCACTGGTGCGGAGCGAGGTAGAGTGGAGCGGAGTTGCGGACTGTGTCGGTCCACTGGAGCGGAGTTGCGGACTGTGTCGGTCCACTGGTGCGGAGCGAGGTAGAGTGTAGCGGAGTTGCGGACTGTGTCGGTCCACTGGTGCGGAGCGAGGTAGAGTGTAGCGGAGTTGCGGACTGTGTCGGTCCACTGGTGCGGAGCGAGGTAGAGTGGAGCGGAGTTGCGGACTGTGTCGGTCCACTGGTGCGGAGCGAGGTAGAGTGTAGCGGAGTTGCGGACTGTGTCGGTCCACTGGTGCGGAGCGAGGTAGAGTGGAGCGGAGTTGCGGACTGTGTCGGTCCACTGGTGCGGAGCGAGGTAGAGTGGAGCGGAGTTGCGGACTGTGTCGGTCCACTGGTGCGGAGCGAGGTAGAGTGGAGCGGAGTTGCGGACTGTGTCGGTCCACTGGTGCGGAGCGAGGTAGAGTGGAGCGGAGTTGCGGACTGTGTCGGTCCACTGGTGCGGAGCGAGGTAGAGTGGAGCGGAGTTGCGGACTGTGTCGGTCCACTGGTGCGGAGCGAGGTAGAGTGGAGCGGAGTTGCGGACTGTGTCGATCCACTGATGCGGAGCGAGGTAGAGGGGAGCGGAATTAGCCAATGTCATTCTCTGATAAACTATGTCTGCATAAGAGAAAGACAACCCAACAAACACACTCGCACTCATTTTTATTTATTTAGGATACCCACAAAAATATGTCACAGGTTATAATGATCGATATTACGTATAGTGTGATTCCTTGTTATATTACTCACCAGACCACCGTACTTTGGCCGTGGCTAGACCGAAATCTCCGATCTTCACAGACCAGTCGTCTCTTAGGAATATGTTGTTTGATTTTAGGTCCCTGAAACAAGAAAATATGATATTAAATTGAAGTATCACATAATCACACTTAAATTAAATTATGCTGAATGTTTTTAGAAATATTTATTTAGTTGTTGCTGCTCCAATGCTGGGGAAGCCCTTCCCCAAGTCCTAGATATTCTTCTACTGAGCCGTTTCAAACCAGCCCTCGCGGTACGCCTCCAAATCATCTCGCCAGCTCTTTTGAGGCCGGTTATGGCCTATTAATAATTAGGTATTCATAAGCAACTGCGTCATGATATGCTCAGCACCATTTTGTTTTAACTTTTCATATTCAAAAGCATTCAAAGGCCAAATGCTGTCATTTGTATATCTTAGGCAGGTTACCGTGATACCCAGTTACTGAATTGTGGAGGTCAGTTAGACAATCGCTCTACGTAAAATATTGGTATTCAGCTGAACCCGGTTTAACTGGAGGTTGTTGATGATGTTTGCAATACCTATGTATAATATTCTTGGCGTGCAGATAGTCCATGCCCTGCGCGGTCTGGCGCGCCACGTCGATGAGGTACAGCAGCGGGAAGGGCGTCTCCAGCACGTGCAGGTGCTGGTACAGCGACGAGCCCTCGCACCACTGCGTCACGATGGCCAGCGACGGCTTGGACACGCAGCCCATGAACAGCAGGATGTTGCAGTGCCGCGTCTTGCGCAGGACTGCCACCTGGTGGGGTCAACATGCTGTTAAGTAAGCTTCCATACTGTTGGGTGGTGTTAGTAAAGGTCTAAAGGGTTCCACTCTAACATGTGTCCGCATGTTCTTGTCGTTGATGCGATCTGCTGATCCTTGGTGGCTCCAAATCATTGCAAGTCGAAAAACTTTGTCGGCACCTTTTTTAGCAGTTAGAACTACAGCTTCTTGAATGACAGTTGACATATCGTCGGATAGCGCGCGCGGGTGCCTATCGCCGATATGAATATTTTCTATATATGACGGCATCAATATACATTACTAGCTTTTCCCGCGTCTTCGCTCCAGTACATTACTTAAGTTTAGATACATATAGCGAAAGAGAATTAAACGCTAAAGCAAACAGAATAACCCACCAAAAGCAAGTCAGGATTATATCGAGATATTCACATTATTTTGCGTAGCTTGCGAACAAACCAATTCAGAAATATTTTACACATTATCTACTTATTAAATGAACACACTGAATGTAGTTCTACCGTTTATATAGTACAGTAATTACCTCATTCTTGAAGGCCTGCAGCTGTGCGGGCGTGGGTGTCTTCACGTTGAGCGTCTTGACGGCGACCGGGCCGTGCCAGTGCGCTTTGTACACCGTCCCGAAACTGCCCGAACCTGGACACGAAGAGCTTAGTTACGGCTGAAGTTCAAGACAATCTTAATCTATATATCTAAATATATAAAAATAAATGCCACTTTTCGTTGTAATTTTATAAATCAAGAACGGCTGAACCGATTTGGCTGAAAATTGAATACTTTTTTTTGTAGGTTAGTTGTAGGGTAGGTAGGTAGGTAGCCAATTGACGGGAGCGAAGCCGCAGGGGACAGCTAGTAGTATGATAATAATGAATGCGGAGATGCCCCTCAAGTTTAGAAAATCTACCAAGTCCGTGATAAGACCTATCATACTGTATGAATCAGAATGTTGGGCTGTGAAAAAGATGGATGACAAAAGATTGCATGTAGCACAGTGAATGTAGAGATGGATGTGTGGAGTGACGAGAATGGGTAACGTGAGAAATTAGTATATTAGAAGTAGTTTAAAAGTGGCGCCAGTGACAGAAAGGGAGTTGCTTGTCTTGGTTGAAGAGACAACAAAGAAGACAAACAAGACAGAATAGAGGAAGAAACCGTGTTGCGCCGAGCAAGTAACATGGGCCTAGTGTACTCACCTATCCTGGCGCCGATAAGTATCTCGTCGGCGTATATGACCCAGTCGTCGTAGCTCTCCCGGGACGACAGCGCGTTATTCCACGACTCGTGGACATAGATAGCCCAGTGTACTCACCTATCCTGGCGCCGATAAGTATCTCGTCGGCGTGTATGACCCAGTCGTCGTAGCTCTCCCGGGGCGACAGCGCGTTCTTCCACGACTCGTGGACATAAATAGCCCAGTGTACTCACCTATCCTGGCGCCGATAAGTATCTCGTCGGCGTGTATGACCCAGTCGTCGTAGCTCTCCCGGGGCGACAGCGCGTTCTTCCACGACTCGTGGACATAAATAGCCCAGTGTACTCCTCACCTATCCTGGCGCCGATAAGTATTTCGTCGGCGTGAATGACCCAGTCGTCGTAGCTCTCCCGGGGCGACAGCGCGTTCTTCCACGACTCGTGGACATAGATAGCCCAGTGTACTCACCTATCCTGGCGCCGATAAGTATCTCGTCGGCGTGTATGACCCAGTCGTCGTAGCTCTCCCGGGGCGACAGCGCGTTCTTCCACGACTCGTGGACATAAATAGCCCAGTGTACTCACCTATCCTGGCGCCGATAAGTATCTCGTCGGCGTGTATGACCCAGTCGTCGTAGCTCTCCCGGGGCGACAGCGCGTTCTTCCACGACTCGTGGACATAAATAGCCCAGTGTACTCCTCACCTATCCTGGCGCCGATAAGTATTTCGTCGGCGTGAATGACCCAGTCGTCGTAGCTCTCCCGGGGCGACAGCGCGTTCTTCCACGACTCGTGGACATAGATAGCCCAGTGTACTCACCTATCCTGGCGCCGATAAGTATCTCGTCGGCGTGTATGACCCAGTCGTCGTAGCTCTCCCGGGGCGACAGCGCGTTCTTCCACGACTCGTGGACATAGATAGCCCAGTGTACTCACCTATCCTGGCGCCGATAAGTATCTCCTCGGCGTGTATGACCCAGTCGTCGTAGCTCTCCCGGGGCGACAGCGCGTTCTTCCACGACTCGTGGACATAGATAGCCCAGTGTACTCACCTATCCTGGCGCCGATAAGTATCTCCTCGGCGTGTATGACCCAGTCGTCGTAGCTCTCCCGGGGCGACAGCGCGTTCTTCCACGACTCGTGGACATAGATAGCCCAGTGTACTCACCTATCCTGGCGCCGATAAGTATCTCCTCGGCGTGTATGACCCAGTCGTCGTAGCTCTCCCGGGGCGACAGCGCGTTCTTCCACGACTCGTCGGCGGAACGCGCGCGCGCTCGACGAGGTCGCAGTGTGCCCGTTGGAGATGCCTGCACATATTGTCACCAAGGTATTATTATGTGCCAACGCCAACGACATTAAATACTTCGGAAAGAAACCAATTATGAAAAAAATCACTGTAGTGGATCATGCCACTATCGAGATCGTCTTTCATCGGGATTTTTAAATTTTAGAACTTTATGGGACATTATAAATAAAACAGACAAACTCATTCGAATTTTATAAGATAGACAGAAGTAGGACGGTTGTCAGGCAATTGGCGTTTTGATAATTTAACTCAATTTATCGGATCGGAATTTACCCTACATAATTCGCAAATAAGCATATTACCAAAACTACTTCGCCCCACCGTCACACTAGAAAGAAAAAAATTCTCGCAGGCAAATTAAAATGAAAACAGATCACTAATAACATGACAACAAACACAACCCTTCTCTGCGCAGTCAGGTAAAAAAAAGACTACAAAGATCTTTAGCATTTTAATTTTTAAGATTGTTCAGTGTGGAGCCTACCTGTGTGCTCTGACTATGTGGCTGGTCCACAGCCTTGTCCTTATCATCCTGTTTGTGTCGCCCCGACATCAGGTAGTTAGACGACTGTGGCGAGTTATTGCACTGTGACAAGAAAACGCAAAACATACGTGAATAATCTTTAAGAGTAACAGCCATTTTTTTTTGTATGGAAAGTCATCAAAGACTTCTCTCGCTCTGGGCGGAGTGGAAGGGAGTGTCAGACTCTTACTGACTAAAACCCACTGACATTAATTAACTGATTAACTGATAGAGAGTACCTCACTCTCAAACAGTGCAAGTCGAACAAAAATGTTCACTAAATTAGTATGGCAAATTGTCGAACGCGCGTAATGTGACTATGATTGGATGGAAAATCAATTACTTGTCTTGAGTTTAACTTATGTAGGGTCGATAATGTTTTTTCTGCAACCGGAGATGAATCTGACTTCCAAAAATTAGGAGCAACATAGGAGCCCTTTTTTGGGAAAAAGGAGCAGTTTTAGATCACTTATTTATCAGGCAGAAATACATACAGAAATCTACACTATAAGGAAGCAGCATACCATTATACGGATAATCCAGTTACGCATGATAAATACATACAAATAACGCCGCACGCACTACTGACAAAATATCAATTACGTACTAAAGTATACGCGTGGCTTCACGCGCAATTGCGTGCAAGTTCCGTCACTCACTGTCTTCATAACAATTATTAACGTCGAAGAAAGTTAATTCAACACATTATCATATTATGCAGCAATACTAATTGTATTTAAACGCTATGCTACTATGTATTTACTGCTGTGCCAAACGAAAGGTGTAAAGTCTGTCTTCGTTTTCTTTCTAAACGAAGGATCTGAAGCAAGTTCAGTTGAAGGTACTGCCGTAATGTTGCGGATTTTGTTCGAAAGAGTTACCGCGGCCCTGAAAAGCTAACGGCACTACGAGGACGAGGGCACGGATGGGTTTTAGTCAGTAAGAGTCTGACACTCCCTCCCGCTCCACCCAGAGCGGCAGGAGTCATTTGATGAAATACCATCCATAAAAAAAAAACGTACTGCCGTAATGACTTGTATAAAAAAGCAAATTTTAAAAAAATTAAACCGCCTTCAAAAGTGTTAACTAAAAAGGGAAATAAAAGTTTTATCTGTCAAAAAATCTAAAGTAAATATGCCAGCTACGTTTTTGTGGTCTCTGCCAACCTAATTGAGCTGCGAAAAGATTGCCGTACGACTTACGATTGCGATATACGACTGCCAACTGACAACGTTTTTTCCAAATATTAAGGCTGGCACCGACCTCAAAAACATCCATAAAAAAAATTCCATACATACAGACTGTATACTCTCGAAAACATAACCCTCGTGTGCTACTGGAGAGAGTGAACCCAAAAACTGTACATATGCATGAATATGAATTTAGTAATTTAAGCCAAAATACCAGAATTACTGTTTTACTGTTGACATCACAACGCAGTCCAGAGAATTCCCAATTTACCTAGAATGTTATACCTTAGTACAAATGAATGCTACATACCTGATTATGCTTTCTCTGATGTTCAGCGAGAGTCATGGGTCTCTGCACCATGTTTATGCACACGTTTGGAGCCGAGTTGGACCTGTCCTGCTGGTTTAGCGAGCGAGGGTGCTGGTGCCTGCGCAAGAGACACGTAGTAAGGGATCAGATGGCCAAAGGTAATGGTGTAAGAGTAGGTAAAAGATTTTCCAATGAATGTATTTATTATTACGCTGCTGAAGAGCAAGGTCTAATTCCAACTAAACCCCGGCAGAAGTATGTTCCCATCGGAATATTCTGACTTTTACATAAGGATAATAACAATTTTTTTTATGAGATATTTCATAACAAAATTATCCTTCATATGTTGCCTCCATGGATGTTTTGCTTATAAATACTTCCAATTAAATTTTCAATCAGGATTAAGCATTATAAACACAAAAACTCAAACTGAAAAGCAGTGTTATAATATAGCATCGCGTTTTAACACCGCGTTATTAAATGCTACAGCAGGAGAGATTTTTCACTGTGCGGAAGTTTAAATTACTAATAATTACAATAGGTTTAACGATACAAATAGCAGTTTATTTACATACAAACTCATTAGAGATATAACTGAAATAAAACAGGTGCTTATTATCCTATAAATATATTACAAAACACGAGAAGATCTAGGAAGAAGGAAAGATACAACTGAGTTCTAAATACAGTACAGTTTGTGTAGGTAAAGGCTGGTGCAAATCTGACGAAATCAGGACTTTTATCTTGGTATTTTGATCGAGTTTCATTTTCTAGTTGGGATACAGGGTGGAAAATCGAGACGGAACCTGGATTCGATTTTTTCAAAAGTAAGTAAAACTGTTTACAAACATTTTTTTAAAGAGACTACATCGGAAATCGAACGGACTGGAAATACGTCAAGAACATCCATAGTTATTGCAACTATGATCTGCTCTTTTTTATGGATTGTAAATCATCAAATGACTCCTCCTGCTCTCCGCCTCTCTGGGAGAGGAGTGGGGCTGTCTCCCACTCACTCACGGATGGATTTTAGTCAGGAAGAGTCTGACATCACGTTCTAGGGCCGCGGTAATTCTTTCGAACAATCCCGCAAAGATGCCTTGACTTAATATTAAAGACCTGCTCCGCGTTCGTATCTACTTCAATTTCGCACGTTATTTGAAAAGCAGGGCAATAACAAAACCCTTTATTTACCCTAATACTGAAATCACTTGAGCAATACAAAATATACTTTATGAAGTTCGCAATAAGGTTAATTTTGCAATACGCCAAGTGAAATGTCAGCATGTGATTATTGCAGGTTCGCGCCAGCCTTGCGTGTGTGTCATGTGTTAGTGTTTGTGTCGGTGTAAGCGTTGGATTGCGGTCACAAAAGCAAGCGGTGCCAATCTAGTGATTGATATTCACCAGTGGACATCAAACTCCTTCATTTTCTTAGCTGGAGAGATAGACCTGCACATCACGATATTGCTTAGTAACCTGCCTTAATTACTACGAATAGTTTTCCTTACTACTTATTAGGAATAAGTTATTTTAATTCACAATAAACAACATTGGAATCATACAAACTAGACATTTGGGCCCGTTTCAAAAGTGTTTGGATATGCAATATAAACCAGTACTTGCTAGAAAGCTGTGGATCTATCACCACATATAACCCGTCTGCCTTCAAAGCAAGAATCAAGACCTCATCTATCGCTTTCCATCAGGCGTGATCGAGGTCAAGAGCAAGCCCATTCCTCAATAAAAAAAAATAAAAAATCATCAGCCTAGAGTTTTCCCAAGTATATTGGGGTTGGCTTCCAGTCTAACTGGAAATTGGAGCCAGTATTTGACTGCCTGTCTGGCCTCCACAAACCAGTTATTGGCTATTACAAAACCCTTTAAAAAGACTGGTTGCCATTATTATGTTGTGAAACAGGCTATAAATGACGAAATAATAGGGCTTTGCTTATGAATTAATGATTGGCAGTGTTTGGTTGAATACTGACTTGTTCTGGTCGGTCCGGGCGATCATGTGGTGGTAGCCGAAGTGTGGCGGGAAGTGTAGGATGCCGGCTTGCGTCTCGGGGTTCTGTGCCAACAGGGCTGCGTAGTACGTGTCCGTCATACGCACCTGATACCAGAATATTACATAGAGTATTATGTTTTTGTTTGTCTGTAGCCAGAGACCTTACAAAAGAGGAGGTGAATGGATATTGGACAGATATACAGTTCGCCTCTCGCTATCATAGTGTTTTTATTGCAGTGCTAAGTTTTGTTTTCATGGCAACCACTGTGATCCTTGTTAAAATTTAGGAAGGTGCCATTTCAGTAAGGAAACGACGAGATGGGATGCCTGCCATGCTTGCAAAGCCTTGTATAAAACTTGGTTGTGTTGAACATCCGAGAATTTAATATTATTGATCCCATAGACTAATTTATTGATGTGCAATTAATTATTTCTCTTTCCCCTTTCTACTAAGAACTTGATGAATCGTCGTGAATACCTGATGACAAATACTGGGCACTTTGTCGGCGCATCGCTGGTGAAACTTGAAGTTGCACTGCGAGCAGTAGAAGCCGTTGAACAGCAGCCGTCGGCAGCACTCGCAGAAGGCGAGTGTGAAGAACGTCTTGCGTGTGAACTGGTGTGATATGTGCGACATGATGGGCAGCTTGTCCAGTGTGCGGACTGTCACCTGCCAACGTTAAATGTACAATTTATAGACTAGCTCAATTAACATTTTCTATGCTGCCACATGACGTCGGCAGAATAGTCAACATCAGCTCAGTAACCAATGAGGGAAAAAATAAAATTTACATTAAAAAACTTTTCCCATGGTACTCCATAGGAAAAGTCTTAAAAAAGCTCTGTAGTTCCTGGTTACTGGCAGGAACCACAGAGCTACAATTATATTATTTTCTGCATTGAAAATAGATTGTCTAGTATAGAATAGAACTATAATAATATACAGTACTATACTTAGTCTAGTAGTTCTGGACTATTGAACTCAATTGCTTAGAAATTCTTGTAACTTTATTTCCATAAAATAACAAATAATTAAGATATTACAGATATGTTTCCACACAATAAATTTATTAATAAAGTAGCTTTGTAAACAGCTTCGCCTGTGTGTGTCAGAATACTTCAATGGAAACAAGCTACCGGGATAAAAAATTCCCCCTCCAATGTTTTATTGCACTTGTTTCCAAAATACACGCTTGGACATGTAATTGGGGACACCATTTCGACATACATACATTATCCAGGGTCCATTCCATACCAAATTTGGCTCAGTGTTATAGGCATGTAAACGTAACACACAAATAGACAGACGCAGTTCCATTCACATTTAAAAGTAAGTATTGATTATATCCATGCTGTCTGATGTTGTGGTAAATCCTCTCATAAAGTGTTGAGTAGTTGATTTGAAAAACAATTCCATGCTAGAAGTCTGAAATACCAGTTTTGATTTAATTAGGACAATAAATATATAACCACAATAAAACAATTTTCATTAAGTTTAAGACATACATACAAAGAAGTTAAACATGAATAATTAGGATGGAATATTTTGTGCTAAAAAAATGTTCTAGGATGATGCTTTTATTGCTGTACAAAGCATCCAAATAGTTGTAATGGGGTCTAATAAATTGTTAGTTATGGTACTTGGCAGTGAGACATCAACATACTCAAGTTTGGCAGTACATGTTTCAAATAAATCATCATTGTGTTGTTCACTCCTGATGAGTGCAGGCCTTTTTCCTTTAGTTACATGCTTCCTACACTGTTAGCTTGTGTCACTTTGATCTATAAGCTATATTTTTGCAAGTTTCATCAAAATCCATTCAGTAGTTTGTGTGTGAAAGAGTAACAAATAAACATCCATCTTCACAAACTTTCACATTTATAATATTATTAAAGTAGGATTTATTTATTTCTGAAGATGTTTTTAGCATATTATAACAGCAAAAACAGGCTTAAAGATCACCAATGTTGGTATGTGTTTGATTACTGCTCATTGAAGAAGCCTCAATTAAGACTTGAAACACACAGATTCAATCTGATTTGATTCATTTTTATGTTAATCACAAAAACCATAATTGAAAGGCATGTAAGCCCAATGTGCTTATAAGATTTGTAGTAGGACTATCTACATTAGGAATCTACACAAACATCACAGCCTGTGATATCATTAAGCAATCTATAGTATGAACCAGTAAAATTACTAGTTTAATTCAATTCCTTCAATATTTACTCTCTTTCAAGCCTGGAGAGATAGACTGCAGGAAAACCAACAGGTACAGCAAACTGCACCATGTGACACTGACTTACCATGACCAAAACAAAACAAACAACACTGGACTGACCTCCTCTGCGTCGATCCCAGTAATGTCGATGTCCCACGGTATCACTAGGTTATTGCCTGTCCGCACCACTTCACACATCTCACACGTCAGGTTACGCAGCTTCAGCGCCTTCGACAGCGCGTCCCGCAGCGTCACTCCCTCCTTCACCTGCACACTCGTCCGCTGCTGGTTCGGCAGGTGCGCCCGAAGGAACACCTTCGGCTGCCGCGTAAGAGTATCGAACTTCTTACTATCATCCTGCAACGAATACTCCTCACTTCTGTCCGGCGACTCACACTGCAACAATTCCCGTAAAGTCCGCTCTCTCAACTCTAAATTATGCAACTTTGACGTCAACTCCTGGTATTCAGACAAATACAGCGACGGTGGATGCTGGAAACCAGCGAATTTTGCATTCAGAGCATCAATGTTTTCACGGGTTACGTTTATGATGCTTTGAATGTTCCTAATTTCATACGTCGGGTCCGCTACGTCGTCACTATCCGTGGACGTCGACATATTATCACTATTGAGATATACATTAATTTTTCTTGAACAATTTTCTTTCTCTCTAGTAACTGCCATTTCTTTTCCTATTATTTTTTTTTATTTTTCTGCGCACACTCGCGGCGCAAGACAAGGATTTTGTTGCCATAATAAAATAGAGATGCCAAAATAAAGTAGATTTTTTTTACTTTGGTCACATAAAAAATAAGGTGGTCAACTGCATCTAAAGTAGCTTACACACAAACCGGCTGCCTGATCATTTTTTTTTTACTATACATTTTCCAAAAATCGTAGAGGACCTGATCAGTGTCAATGTCATCACAGTCAGTAAAGTTGTAAACATTGATGAACTTGACAGCTGATTGATAACATGTTTTTGTTGTTATTTTTCCATCAATATATCTTGTGTACAAATCAATATTAACAATTTGTAACTGAGAGGATCTTAATGATAAAATCGCAAACAAATATTGAGTTCTAATGTAAGTTTGCAGATACTGTTTTTTACACAAATGTTCAGTTTTACACGTTTTATTCTGTAAAAGTCCGACTAAGATTGCAATATTAAAATATTTTTTCTGAACGTTTAGTCTTGAATTTTATGATCATAGTTATGAGTCCACTGTAAGCTTGATATAGTAATAGAATGAGCATTATTGTGCGTTCTAGTTAGTAATTTTAGTAATAGTTATCTTAATATTCTAGAAATCTTTAAAAACTGTTTTCAGTGATTAAAAGATGAGTGACAACAACGGCCAGTCCCGTCTCGTGTCGTACGAACAAGTGAAGTCCATCATAGACTTCATGGCACAGCATGTAGAGTTTGCATCTGGCAACCTGCGGTCACTTGAAGCCAGGCATACATCTAAGAGGCTATGGGAGGAACTTACTAAGATGCTCAACAGCTGCAGAGGAGGCACCAGGAAGACTGCTGATGGATGGAGTAAGGTTAATATAATAGTTTTACATATTAGATCAGTATTTGTAAGTAGTAACAGTAAGTCGACCAGATAATGTGATATTCATAAATACTCTCCTGGAAATCCAAACAAAACATATAAAAATTAGGCCATCATTACAATTCATTCTGTAATCTATCTATACAGGTCTTTAACTTCTTTGAAGCAGCTTCTAATAAACTAATAATAATTAGCAGTACTTACTAGTTTCATACTTACAGTACTGGAGTGACTTCAAGAACAAGCTGAAGAATAAAGTATGGCTGCTGAAGAGGAAGAAGTCAGGGTCTTCTCTCAAGGGTATCAGACCACTGACAAAGGTGGAGAAGAGGGCACTTGCTATACTAGGCCCTTACTATGAGAAGAAGAAGACTAGACAAGGGTTCACAGAGTCCAATTCGGTATGCATAGATATTACCTACTCAATTTTGTATAGAAACTTGTTAATAAGCAAAACATTATATTTATACATCTTGTGGAAATAAGTACCTATATTTGGATATCCATAAACAGTACAACTATTTTCTTAATGTCCCTCGTCAATCATCGTATTTCTGAATACAAATGAATGCTAATTTCCATGTCCATCAATTATTACATTTATCATGTATTATATTTTGAATTCAGAACTAAGTAGATACTTAGTTGTTATATAGTTCTCAGAAATCGAAGTAATTGGTACACAGTAAATCTAATAATACTGATGGACATGGAAATTAGCATTCGTTTGTATTCAGAAATGCGATGATTGCTGAGGGACATTAAACAAAATAGTGTGTTATGGTTGCTGGTACTTACTACCATCTGGGCAACATCTATAATATCCAGGATCATTTTTATAAAATAATCTCGCGCGAATACGCGATCGACGCGATCTTTGTTCGGCGAAGCCCAATCGTGGCGTCAGAGGGCACTGTTCTTCGATTTTGTGATGGAACTGAATAACGACTTTGATAAATGTTGATTTATCCTAGATTAAAAATCTGTAGGTTTCAGTTTGTAATGTTTATTAATGTTTCAGAACAATTTACACCCAGAAGTAAAGCTGGAATCCTTTCAAGAGACCGTACACGCAAACAGTTTTAGCAAATCACACAGTGAATCAAGTGATCGATTATCAGGTAATAAACTTAAATTATGATACCTATCCCTAAAAGTTAAAACAAATGATTCAACAAATCATTCGTTTCAACTTTAGTAACCTATTGTTACTAATATGAGCCTACTTATTTACAATAAAAAAATTAGCATATTTTTGCGTGTGGTTAGACAGGCAGATGCACTTCCTTTGGCGTGTTTGGCCAAATATTCGCGTTACTTGGTCAATACAAAATATACCTTATGCAATTCGAAATAAGGTTAATTTTGTATTAGCAATCGTCGCGCACATTAGCGTTTATAAGTACGTCAGACTCGATCTTGTGCGCACCAACGATCCCGTTCACCGAAAAAATGATTGTGTCGATCTCAAATTCACAGTTTTAGGGCAACAACGCCTGCAACATTTCTTGATTCATCATCATTCATTTTAATGAAACCGTAGTATGCTTACCAATTTCAGGTGGAGATGAACAAAGTAATGACAGTGCAGAGTCGTCTGGTGGAGAATACGTAAATGATAATGATTCAAATGAACCTACAATACAGAGTGAGTGTATTGCAAAAGTAATATGTATTATTTTTCTATAATATACATAGTACAAATTGACTAAAATATAGTACGAGTGGCAACCCTTTTTTAATGATGGCAATGGTACGGAACCCTGCATGCGCGATGCCGACTCGCACTTGGCCAGTTTTTTTTTTTTGCTGGACATGGTCACCGCAGCTTTAGCAATATAGAACATTCACGAGGCAATCGCCGCGTTTCTCCTCTTGTTATTTTTTTCGACTTAGTTCGCGTGAGAAACCAGCTCTTTAAAAAAAAAATACCGTCACAGAAATACCCACCAATTTATTTCTGACTTATTTTACAGACCTATACCCACAATGGCTGATAGAAGTAGAGAAAAAACGAGCCGACGCCGAGTTAATACGAGCCAAAGCAGAAGAGCAGCGCGTCGCCGTCGCCGCTAAGAACGCGGAAGCAGCGCTTTTGCAGGCCGAAGCGCTTAAGCGGCTGGCGGACGCAGCCAGCACGCAGGCCGAGGCTGTCATGAGGATAGCTGCGGTCATGGAGACCAGGGGACAGAGGGACATGCTGGCTTTGTGATCGAGGTGGCGAGCTTAGGACTATTTTTGTACAAGGACGTTGACGTTGGATAAGGTCTACAATGGATCAAGCATGCCCAGAAGATGGATTCTCTGCTATGAAAGCTGATGGTTAGTGGTTCTTAAAGGAATTGAAAACTAGATGTGTGCGACAAATGCAGGATAAGTTTGTTCTTATATTATTAAGTAATTCATTCCACTGTACTGCACTATCATTAACACAATTATGACCTTTCCATTGAGTAATAAATTGGGTAGAAAGTTCCTAACTAAATAAAAAATGTGCAGAGTTATAATTAGGAACTATTCAAAATTAAGAAGCAGCTGTTTGTCCATCTATACTAATTGATTTGTTTCTTTAGAGCACTACTAAACTAAGTCCAGAACTTGGGAGGCTCAAGCGCATGTTCTCTTCTGGGCCAGGGACAGTGTGGTTTTCATTGCCAGGAGGAGGAGGAGTGATATATACGAGGCATGCCTTTTAAGTTTTGTCGTTTGAAGAAAAAAAACAAAACTAGAACCTTATAGTACTTTTTACCATTCGCTCAAACCAGTTATTATAACATTTATTCCACTCTAAAGTGGGGGTGTTCAAAATGGCTGGCTTGAAAGCGTCGACTGCTTCTTCACCGGACTGGAACCTTTGACCACGAAGACTTTTCTTAATTTTAGGAAATGTAAAGAAATCGTTATAGCTTAGGTCAGGACTGTATGGAGGATGGTCAAGAATTTCTACTTTTTCCTGCTTCAAATACTCAATCGTTTGACGAGCGCTGTGTGAGCTTGCGTTGTCGTGGTGCAGGATGATGCGTCGCTTTGAGTTAGATTTTCGAAGTTCGGCGATTACTTGTGGTAAACAAACTGGTATACCACTCTGCGTTAACCGTTCTACGATCTTCAAATGCAACATGGCCGGTTTTTCCAACGAACGTGGCCACCATCTTTTTTGAAGTGCTTCGAGAACGAACAACTTTAGTCGGCTTTGGCTTGTCTTGAAAGACCCAGATTGTAGATTGTTGTTTGGGATCAGGATCGTAGGCATAGATCCAAGATTCGTCACCAATGATGATGTCGTAGACGTGATTTGACTCCTCGGTTGAACCTTTGCAGAGTTTTCTTACACATCTGACGCGGGCCGCCTTGTGATCGTCGGAAGGCAGATGCGGTATCCAACGGCAAACTCGCTTTCTTACACCAAACGCTTCGTGCAAGATCTTCTGAATGGTTGTCCCTGAGATGCCTAATAGAGCCTCTATCTCTCGATACGTCACATGACGATCTTCAGTGAAGGCGGATTTTGGGCGTCCTTCGCGAGATTTGTCACTAACACCAGTATGTCCACGCTGGAATTCTAAATACCAGCGTTCGACATTCCGTAGACATGAGGCTTCATCACTGAACACAGATGTTAGCTCTTCAAAACACTGAAGCCGTGTCAGGCCTCTTCTAAAGTTGTAGAAAATTATTGCACGAACATTTTGCTTAGAAAGATTCATTTTCGTACGTAACCTGACAGATTCCAATCGACGCTGTGACTAAACAATAGCAAGGACGCGTTTACAGATGGGTAGTCAAATCATTACTTTTTACACAAAAGTATGTTTATTAAATAAAATGCTAACTATTAAAGTTAGCATTTTATTTAATAAACATACTTTTGCTATGTAAACGCGTCACCCTCCTTCTCCCTAGATGGAGAATATCCAAGACAATTTCCCCCCAGAGAAAAGATCTTCTGTATGTGAGAACTGCATTATTACAGTTAAGTGGAGAATGTAACAATAAGTATTATTAAAAGAAATGTATATACTAGTTATTTTAGTTACTCATCAATATTGTAAATAGAATCTGGTCAAATTAATACAAGTAAAAAAAATATGTGACAATATACTTTAATTTTTTCATTTCAATAGTCCACACAACAAACATTCCACTCTTACAGTACCTAATTATATTATACATTATATTATCTTAATTATAGCTAAGTGGTTTGTTACAGCATCTCGAAATCATCCCTCTGAAACAATTAAAACATTATAATATTATAATTTTACGTTGCCCTTTGAACACGATTGACTGCTGCGCTGCGTGTCGCGGGTTCGATTCCCGCACGGAACAGATATTTGTATGGCCTATAGATAGTTGTTCCAGGTCTGGCTGTTTGTGTATGTGAGTTTATAATGTTTGTAAACGCACCCACAATTCAGGAGAAATTCCTAGTGTGAGGCAACATATAAAAAAAAAGGCCGACAGGTCGGATGGTTATTGGATGCTTAGATACACCTCCATGAACTAATATCTAGGGGGGACATTATGTTGCAGATTTTGTTCGAAAGAGTTACCGCGGCCCTGGAAAGCAAAAGGCACTACGAGGAGCATGGATGGGTTTTAGTCAGTAAGTCTGACACTCTCTCCCGCTCCACCCAGAGCGGCAGGAGTCATTCGATGATTTCCCATCCATAAAAAAGAGGGGTGGGGGACTTTATCGTCCTCTATATTCATTTAATACCAACTCGACGAGTGAAATTGGCTAGGGATGATTCACCATTCGGCCGCTGCGAGACAAGACGTACTGCCGGTGCGCTCACCACGAGACGCAACCTAGTTAGCACAGGCCACAGCGCACTCGACGCAAAACTGGGTTGTGGGCAAAGGCTTCACCAGAATTCTTACAAATGTTCTTTTCCTGAGCCATCTCAAACCATCCTTCATGGTAGATGTCTAGGTTATAATTATGGCGTCACTTTTAATTTATTTTTATACTTTATTAATTAACTCGTGGCGCCGACTCGCTCGGGCTTTGCCTAACAAATGAAAGAGTCGACTGCGTATTCTTACTGATGGAAAAACTCCAAATCATATTTTTTTACCCAAGACTCAACCATATCTGCCAAGACTTTTCCTAATTATATCGGGGTCGGCTTCCAGTCAAACCAGCTTCAGCTGAATACCAGTATTTTACGTGGAGCAGCTGTCTACCAGACCTCCACAACCCATAAACTGGGTAACACGGTACTTCTTGGCAAGATTAGAGTCAGATTTTCTGGCTTTTAACAATCCGTAACAACTGCCAGGGATCTACAAATGACAGCTGCCAAAAATCTGTTGTGTTTTGTGTTCACAGAAATTGCATTGAGATGAAACAAAACAAGAGTCATACCATCTTTTCAACTAGATTGTGGCACTGACCTGACCTGAACCATTAGAAATATAAATGAATACTTATAACTTACCAAATCATTGTACTCCATTACATGTCTCCTGATGGCGGACCCATCGACCCACGTGACAAAGTCCTCCAAAGCTCGGGTGACCAGGAATGCTGGATCTTTCACTACCTCGGGTCCCACGCGGACATGACCTTGTTCAATGTACTTTGTGGCTTCCTTCATATTCTCGGACATTTTATCTAAAATTTGATTGTAAAATTGATAAGATGGGTAAAAAAAAATGATGATTTAAAAATAAGGTACCTACATATTATAAGCAGTGTCTTACTATAAATTCTATCTTTCGGGCTAATAAATTAATTAAACACAAATTAAAGACTAGACAGGTTTCTTTAAAGCAGCATTCTTCTCACAAACTATACTCACTTCTAACCATAACAGAAGGCAGTCTTCGTCTGCAGAATGCACTTGCAGACACGGTGCTGGCCAGCGTGAGATCCCAGCGCGTCGGGATCAACCCCATCTGATACAACTTCTCCAACAACTGGGCACTCGACTCAGTCCGAAATTCATTGCTTGCGTCCAGATCTTTGATCTTATTTGCCAATTCACGAATGTCTCTAGACAGCTTATTATACCTATGAAATAAAGATGAATTTAAAACATTACCATTCACCTACCACTAAGCGATTACAGCTCAATATATAGCTCAATGCGAGTGTATCGCCCTAACACAAGCCGTAACAGCCGTATAGCATCTAAGGATACGCAGCTACGCAATTAGATTCGTCTCTGACAGCCTGGCTGGGCAAACTAATCTTTGAGTGTCACATCACCCTGGAGAGTATATTGCTGTCAAACAGAATGGATCCCTGGGCAATGACGCCATGGAAGAGCTTGCTAAGAGAGGTCCCACTCTTTCCTCTACCTTTTTCGTATGTGTATCAGAGATCAACCAAACTTCATAACAACAAATGGTCATGGGCTACAAGCAGTCAAAAATGGCAATGCCAAGTCTACATGCCCTACTAACAAAACTACTCAGCCTAAGTAGACATAACCTCAGAAAAATCATCATCTACCTGCCCACTAACCAAACATCTCTTTAACATAGGCGCCACGGGACAGCCCAGTCTGCAGGGGCTGCTTTGACTCCAAAGAATCAGCCACCCATTTGATGCTAGAATGCCAGGCTGTGGCTACTCAACGAAATAAAATCCTCAGAACGGTGAGGTCGCTCGGCGAAGCCTGAGAAGCTCCCAGGATACTTCGGTGCTTCTGGGCGGAGCTAGGCTGGCTAAATAAGCCAGGACATCTACACACAACGGACCGAATGGGAGTCTAAGTGCGAAAAATGGAGTCTCTACTCAACTAAGATGAATTTAAATTTTAATAATTTTTTTCGAACCCCAAACAAGATAGTACACAATGACTTAATAGTTCGAATCATGTAATAAGGCGAGCTATACTCGTTTTTGGATTTACTTCCAGCAAACCTGAGGAAGTGATAGAGAATCGGGTCCAGTGTACAATAGCCAATACCAATTTATTTATACTAATACTAGCTGCCGCCTGCGGCTCCGCCAGCGTGAATGTCGAAAATTATCCTATGTATAAAAAGTATCCTGTGTTATTCCAGACTATAATCTACCGCTGTGCCTAATTTCATAAAGATCCGTTCAGCCGTTCTGACGTGATTGAGTAACAAAGATCCATCCATCCTTTCGCATTTATAAAATAGATTATTCGATAACTAACTTCGTGTAATCTTCCCGTTTTTGTATAAAATATTTTTTCATAACTTTCACTTCATTTAGATTATTGTCAACTTTCCATGATATAAAGTCAACCTTTTTAAGTAGCTTTTGTTCATGAAACTTTAATTTTCGCACCATTTTTATGCAATTTTAACGTGATTTACAACTCTCTTTTCAAAAGCACAGGCACGCACGTGTAAATTTCTGTCAACATCAAGCATGATCACAGAGCATGATTGTCATAGTGTCACTGTCATGACAATTGACATTGTCCATTGACAACACAATATTTTTTTTATTCAGGAATCGGCTTGCTCTTGACCTCGATCACGCCTGATGGAAAGCAATAGATTTTTTATGGATGGATCATCAAGTTTCCTTCCGGTCTGGGTGGAGCGGGAGTGTCAGACTCAATGACTAAAACGCATCCGTGCTCTTCCTAGTAACCTTTGTGTCCCAAGGCCGTGGTGAATCTTTCGAACAAAATCCGCAAGGCAGGCAGGCTCTGGCCCTAACGGGCCTCGTTTACTATGCTCACATCACTTTGAGGCGCGCGTGGAACATAACGCGCCGTCGACCCAGGCCTGGCTTTGATCGGACGGCGAGCCACCCAACGCTCGCCGTCCGCAAACCCACACCGACGGTGGCCGGGAATCGTATATGTTACGTTACGCGCGGCGGCTGGGGCATGTGTCAGAGTAAGTGTTGTCGATAGACAACACTCACTCTGAGTCTGACACATGCCCTGGAGGCCCGCCTCCTCCTTTAATGACCTAGGTAGCTACTGAGGCCTTAAGTCAAGTAAACTAAAACTTTGTTCTGCGCTAGAATGCAGATGTGAAACATTCTAGTTAGTTTTAGAATATTTGGAAGTAAATATAAGCCTTCTTGGGCTCTCGGCCAGCTTCATTTCACTTGATTTCATTCGTCCACATACCAAGTTGTTGCAGAGATGTCGCCCGAGGTAGGAACAGATTTTATTCCCAAGAGTTAAGTTGCGGTACACAGAGCGACACGTGTCCTCATTTCACAATAATGTTTTATGTACGACGACGTTGAGATACAGAAACTCATACACGGTCGACGCTCAGCGAACATGAACAAGTGACATGTTTGTACCAGGAAGTTTAAAAGAAGTTGGTAAGGCAATTTCTGCAACGCTAATATGGCACAAGCTACCCCGTGCAATTAGCTTTGATTGATGTATTAAATAATGTCGTTAGGACATGAACATTAAATTGGTGAGCGCCAGTGCCTCGCTCACTGTCATAGTGATAGATTTAGTCACTGTTATAGAAAATTTAGGAACCTGCTAGTTAATGCGAATGGTGAAAAGATAACTACGGATACGGACGGAAATTATTTTTCTGTTTAACAATTGGACGTAGTTACACAACAAGGATCCAATCCACATTTAGCTAGTTTAGAGATATTGAATTTTAAAGTTTACATCGGAATTCTTCTGTGATGCGGTGCTGTAAATTTGTTGGTTTTGTTGGAATTAGAAGGAACCCTTTTTATTTTTTAACTTTAAGTCAAATTTACTTTGTTAAATTTCATATTTCAAATAATATTCAAGAAAATAGGGCTCTGGATCCTTTTTGATAAATAGTAGTCTCGATAAAACCAGCAATAAATGACGTATCGCAATAAGGAACCATTTCATGAACTGGTAACAAAATCTTTAAAAATAAATAAAACTACTAATAATTAACTAAAAAAAAATTATTCTTATAAACGCTCGCATCTTTTCTCATTAATATTAAACAAAAAAATAATAGTTATACCTATTACTAAAGTATTAAAGTGAGATTCACACGCTGCATGATGATTATTATGCTTATTCTTCCTGACTTTCATATTCTGTATGAAAATCCGGCTGACCACTGAATCCTTCGAGGTCATCCTCTATATTTTCATTCCCCTCTAGAGACTTGTAAAAGTCTAAACAATCTTTCGGAATTAAGTGGAACATTGACCTGAGATCGTCTAGTTTAGGTTGAGCAATTTTTTTGCCTAAAAGCCACAAAATTGTAAAGTCCCTTTCAGAAAAATCAAAAGATTTTCCTTTCCTTTTCTTTTGAATATTAAGTTCATAATAATGGTCTTCATGTATGTCACTTTTCATGTAAATAATAAATTTCTCTTCTTTTTTTAATGAAATTACCTTTGTTTGTAGCCAATTAGTTTTCTGCTTGTTTATAAAAGTTTTTCTGTTTACTATATTTTTTTCAATATTTTTTGAGCTCAGGAAGTCCTCTTTAACCATTTTTTTTACTTCGAGCGGATTCTTTCTTTTACAACTCCTAATAACTTGCATATAGTCGTCCGCAGTGTAAATACGTTGATGAAATTTTAATTGGCTCTCAATTTTTGAGAAATCAGTATCATTTGGCAGAAAAGTATGTCCTGACTCGAGGTATTTGAAAGTTATTGTCCTAAGAGTATGGTGAGAGTTTAATACTGTTTTAAGCATCATTACTATTTTTATATTGCGGTTTTGTCCGCCACAGCAATCGCTCCATAACACTAAATGTTTTACCTTTGAGTGAAGTTTGTTCATAAAACTGATCAAACATGACCCGACTTCCTGGGCCCCTCGACCAGCTTCACCCTCGATCCATACATAACAATGACCAGTATCATTAGAGCCTTTTATAAAAGACAATGCTGGTCGGAATTCGTGGAAGTGGAAGTGTTTTCTCCAAGTCGAATGTCAAGCATTCAAATTCTTCGTCAGTTTTTGCCTTTGCTAAATCTTCTTTCATACATTTTCTCAAATCTTCTGCTATTTTTAGGTGACTTTCCTTTTCATGCTTTAACTTCTCTTTCTCTTCATATGACGAACAATTTCTTATTTTATTAGTGAAGGTATCACACCTCGTGCAAGTAGGTATCTTTTTTTAGTGACTTGCAATCAAAAGAAAACGAAAGGAAAATCTTTTGATTTTTCTGAAAGGGACTTTACAATTTTGTGGCCTTTAGGCAAAAAAATTGCTCAACCTAAACTAGACGATCTCAGGTCAATGTTCCACTTAATTCCGAAAGATTGTTTAGACTTTTACAAGTCTCTAGAGGGGGATGAAAATATAGAGGATGACCTCGAAGGATTCAGTGGTCAGCCGGATTTTCATATAGAATATGAAAGTCAGGAAGAATAAGCATAATAATCATTATGCAGCGTGTGAATCTCACTTTAATACTTTAGTAATAGGTATAACTATTATTTTTTTGTTTAATATTAATGAGAAAAGATGCGAGCGTTTATAAGAATAATTTTTTTTTAGTTAATTATTAGTAGTTTTATTTATTTTTAAAGATTTTGTTACCAGTTCATGAAATGGTTCCTTATTGCGATACGTCATTTATTGCTGGTTTTATCGAGACTACTATTTATCAAAAAGGATCCAGAGCCCTATTTTCTTGAATATTATTTGAAATATGAAATTTAACAAAGTAAATTTGACTTAAAGTTAAAAAATAAAAAGGGTTCCTTCTAATTCCAATAAAACCAACAAATTTACAGCACCGCATCACAGAAGAATTCCGATGTAAACTTTAAAATTCAATATCTCTAAACTAGCTAAATGTGGATTGGATCCTTGTCGTGTAACTACGTCCACTTAATGTTGCCAGTTATTATTAGATATCTATCAAAAAATTGTGAATCTTTTTCTTTTTTAGCACACCGATAAACATTTTTAAAATTATTCGGGTACTTTGGATTCCTTTAGTTATTTTAATGAAATGTTATAAAAATGCAACTAAATATATCATATGTGACTCACGTGCTTTGGATTCTTTTTGAGGTTTTCAATACTGTTTAACAAGTTATTATCAATATTCAACAGAAAGGCTTTAAGTGTTTTGGATCCTTTAAGTGATTTACTATGTATCGGTTTTTGAAGTAAAACTAATTATCAGAAAGGATCCAAGTGAATTGGATCTCTTCTAAGATTATATATTTTGAACTAGTACCAATAAATACTGTTTCTCGCTAATGATCCATGAAGATTGGATTGTTTCAGTGGATTCATAATAAATGCCCGCCATACATGTGGACAGGGGGTCGAGTCTGCTATTGCAATCGTGTCTCAATGACCGGCCAATGATCGATTTTTGACGTATAACGTCAAACTTATGACACATTTCCCATACAAAAACTGTCAAAGTTGTCAAATATTCGATCACTGACCGGTCATTGAGACACGATTGCAATAGCAGACTCGAGCCCCTGGTACCTTGTGTTGACATCACCGTCTGTGTTTGTATTTCACTGGGACCTTTTTGCTGAACGAAAGTATCGACCTTTACGGTTTCTTTGGTATACTTAACTCAATTTTGGTAGTTTTGTGGATTGGATCCTTTTCGTGTAACTACGTCCAATTTATGTACACACAAAAAGATAAGAAGTAGGAAACAAAAAAGTTAAATCTAGGGTGGTGATATTGATGGTTCCCGAACGTTACCTAACTTGTCAATTATATTGATCGATCGCTCTCCTCTCTTGCTCTCATAAAGTTGGTTTCAGTTGGTTTGTCTTTGGATTGATTGAGTTCGCGAACGAAAAATAGAGTAGGTAGTTTCTTGTAAATATTATTGGATTAAAATTGGTTTTACAGAGAATCGCTAAAAATGGGTGAACGGTACAAAACCAATCCTGGTCATTTCACTGAATACATACAATCAGTATTAAAATTAGATGCATTAGAAAAAATGACCAATGATTTGGATAAAGAGCTTGAGGATTCGCAAAAGATTATGATGGAAATAAGAACCATGTACGACTCAGTGTCTACAGTAGTGGAGAACACTGAAGAGCCCGTCAACGATGAGTTGCGGCATGAGAACATTTCGAAATACTTGGAAACCAGTGTTCCAAAACTATTAATGCCCGATATGGCGGAAGACAAAATGGATATCGATATAGATGAAGCTATTTCATCAATGAAGGCCTACGCCGAGCGTCTAAAGCAGTCACTAATTGTACTGGAACAAAGGCCCCCTAAACCTGCAGGGATGGTCGACCTTGATCTGGACCAGTATGCACAGAGCCTAGACCAGCTCAGCAAACGTTTGGCCAACATCAAGTTAAACAAAAATGATGATGTGAAGCTGAAGAATGCTGAAGTGGAGGCTAAGCTGCAACAGCTATTTGGAGATGTTGACATGTTTACGAAGGTAAGAATATTTAGTACCATTTTCTTTGTTCACAAAATTTTGCACATTGAACCACTATACTTAAAAGATAGAGTAAGTGGAATTTGTATTGGAATACTGATCTTATTCAGTTTCAATGCTGAAATTTGACCGACACCTACTAATTTCCTTACATGCTTCAATTTTTCTATTGGAAATCAAAGATTTTACAATGGTGCTAAAAATATTAACTTGAAAAGTGATTTAATAATAAATTGAAATAAATGTTCAAAATTCAAAAGCATCTTACAAACATTTTGTTGCAATTTTTTCAGATGATTGAATCTAAGAAAACTTTGAGCGAAAGTAACAAGAATTGGTCTGACAATCGACAAGATGGCTATGAAATGCAGTATGATAATATCATCAAAAAGCTGATCTCTGACCTGAATGAGGTAATTTATTTGCTGCAGAACAAAGTGTAAATCATTTGACATGTGATTTTCTATGGATGGATCTCTTTTACTGTTGTCTAAGCACAGCTTTTTTGTAATTTCAGGGTTATAAACCCCCAAGTCTTTTGTGTTCTATATTAATATTTTTTTATACAATGTGTAACAGAATTAATGCTCACCCTGAAGAGGTCTGTTGATATTTTTATTCACAATTTTGGGGTTCGTCTCAAAGTCAATTTTGTTCATTGAGTTTTTCAGGTTTTGCGTTCATTCTGTTACTCATTGTATTTTTATTAGTTAGGAGCAATTTCTGCCAGCATTGAAATCAACTATTAGGTGTAACAGTGTGATCTCTATCAATTGTTGAATGTCGAGTATCCTTTGAATCAAAGCAAATTTTGTAAAAATCAAGAAAAGAAAAACAGGCCAGCTCAAAAAATATAAATGGGTTAGCGGGCAGCAGACTTTATAGATCTTTCTTTTTGGTTTATATTCCCAAAGTAATTGCATAATTCTATAATTTTTAATCACTTCTTTCATGTTTTTGGAAAAGTAAGGGTCCAGTGAAGTTGGTAATATTGTGATTTTTACTATAGTTGTACCTAAAGTCTGGTTGTGGATCAGGAAGATTTTCATACAATGACCTCTTATTACCTGTCTCCTTCACTCCCACGTAAATATAATGCGTCACGCTCGCACAGATGCAATGACGGCCGTCCTCAGAGAATGTAAACCTTTTACCGTACCTAAGGTTTGTCCTTGTTTGCATGTGGTTTTGGTTGGCCTTGAGTCACAACAAAAACCCACGGCTTGCTTAACATAGTAAATAATTTTTAAATAACGCACAAACGACATTCCATCTTGGGATGCGTTAGTGATCACTCAGTTTTCGGACACAGTTATACTGAAATGACGTGATTATTTACGAACAATTTTGAACTAATAATAAATCATTATTTGTGATTTCGAAGTAGGAAATCTAATTGCATAAACTTTTTGGTGACAAAACAAAAGTCACCTTGCACGTTCAAGCGGCCACACTTTAATACAAAAATGTTTGTGACTACTGTCAGTAGGCAAAATGATCATTGTACAAAATTCTTCCTGCTCTGCGACCGGAGTTTAGCTTAAGTAAGATTGATGGCCAAGGCCACTATAGACGATATAGTCGTAGAAAATTAAGTAATCTCTTTATTATTACAAAATTAAAGTCAGTATTTTTGTTTTATATAATTTATTAAGGTAACTTACAAGTGATTTTGATTTTTCAAGTCTTATTGTCATCAAAATAATGTGTAAAAATAGTGTTCAATTCATTACGGTAATTTGGAAATGTATAATTTTGTAAAAAAAACAATAAAATAGTGTCAACATTCCAAAACTAATCAAAAGTCAGTCATTATTTCATACAATTGTTAAATAAAGGATTAATAAAGAATACTGTTTTGTATAATTTTTACAACATTTACAACAGCTGTGTCAGATCTGTACTTATAATATCATAGAAGTGGGTTATCATGCTTTGTTATTCACTCATGCAGGAGTGCTGGAGTCTTCGTCATGTAATTTAATTCTCTTTCGATCAGTAGTGTGGTCTACATTGTTCTCATCATCATCAACAACAACGACCTTGTCATCTTTTGAGGGTCTCTCATCTGCTTCTAGCACCTTGAGTCTAATGTCACACAGAGTGGCTCCATGGAGAGTTTTAATAGCCTCCTGTGCTGCTCTAATTGATGCATACTTAGCAAACCCAAATGTTTTGTTAGGGAATGTAGACACATCTATGAGATCCCCAAAACGACAAAAAGCATCTTTCAAAATTGAGACAGGGGGAGGATGAGGTTTGAACACTAAGAAACATCTCTGAGCTACCCTGCTGCTACTGTTGGCCAGTGGCTGTGGAGGGGGCAAGCTAACACTGCAGAAGTCAGGTTGATGGCTCTCAGCTTTAATCTCCCGCAAGCCGGGGCCTGCTGTAGCAGCTTGAATCAATGTTGATGCATGAGCTATAGCCTCTGCAAGCTGTACCAAATCAGGATTTGCTGTGTCAATGGCATTTTTGAAGTTGTTAACAATATTAGAAAGGTTATTTGCTGCCTTGCTTATGGGGTTATCATCTGGTTTCACAGATATGATTTCTCCTGAAGGAAACTCAAAATTATTTAATCTTTCAACAGCATAACTTGCTGATTTTTCATCTGCATATGTAATTATAGCCTTGCAATAACCATTGAAGGAGTCAGATGTGTATTTACATGAAGTCATTCCTGGGATTATATTAAAAAGCCTGTCTATATACTTTTGTGGCACTTGTGGGCTACAAGTCACACATACTGTATCATAGTCATTAGCTTTAGATTTAATGAGTGAGGTCACACTATCTCTTTTGTGCATTTCACCTCTGGATTGGCTGTAGTGGTCACTGTAACTATCTTTAATAATACTAGAGTTGCTAGAGTGAAAGCTTTCTGTAAAATTCTCAATACTATTGCGACTTCTTTTCAATTCTTCTTTAGGGGTTGCAAATATTGCTTTATATTTCCTGTCACATCCTTCAAAAGCCAAGGCTGCATCAAGAAATGTAGTGTAATTGACATAAGCAAACCCCCTGCACTCATTGGTGAGTTTGTCCCGTTGCAGGTGGATACTGTGTAATTGACCAAACTCTGAGAAGTGTTGTCTCAACTCACTCTCAGTGACTTCTTTGTTTACTTTGATAAAGAGACGCTTGTACTTATCCTCGTTAGGGTTATGATTATCGTTCTTATCTGTAGCCACCATTACTCTGACGGGTTTATTACTGTTGGCAATAGTTTTTAAGTGCAGCTCTTTTATAGCAGCTGCGGCGGAAGAAGTCTTAGTATATTTAATGTAAGCTATGCCCTTGGATTCCCCAGTGGTGCGGTCCCTCGGCATGTGCACGTATTCTATTTCTCCGTGCACCTCGAACGCCGGCCTCAAATCTTCTGCCCGTAATTGCTTGTTGCATACTACGAATATCCTCGAGTAGGGAGGTTTATCGTCATTGCGGTCGTCATTTCGCTTACTTTGGTTCCAATTATTCATGATCACAGTCTAACGGTAAATTAGATCAGTACGTGGTCGTCAATTAAGTCGTTATTACAAGCAGTCTGATATAGTCTCACGTTAGTCGTTATATTGTCTCTTCATGTCCAATTTTTAAAATCACCAATCATTTTGAGAAAACAAATAAATCATCTGACGAACACCGACCAAACACAAAAGAATACTTAAAAAAAAGTTCATTCAACTTATTGTAATTTGTATTTAGACAGATCACGCAAAATTGCAAACCCACCACAGACAATATGTTCTTCTGTCATTCTGTGCGTAGCGTAATATTATGCGTCAGACGGTAGACCTGTGGCGTAGTGGGCGTAGTAGACAATCACATACAGCATTGCCAACACTAATTTATCGAATTCCCCAAAAAAATCCAATCTATTCTCATCATATTATAAAGTGGAAGAGTTTGTTTGTTTGTTTGAACGCGCTAATCTCTAGAACTACCAGTCGGACTTGGAAAATTCTTTTTAAGTTTTATTATTATTTTTCGTGTTCAAACAAATAAACAAACTCTCTGATTTGACCAGTTGGCTGCGACAGATATATGGCGTCGACACCATATATCTGTCGCAGCCAACTGGTCAAATTATTGGCTGCCTAGGCATTTATTAAAAGGTGCCATTTAGTTAACGGCCTAAATGCCACCCTGGAATTTAGGCCGCTATGATTGAACGGCTAGGCATATGACCTGGCTCACTAACATTTAATGGTTTGCCTAGCCATGTTCACTGAAATTTAGTTCCATTTTCTGACACTTAGCGCGCTGTAGTCGGAACTGTCATAATTGCGTTGACCAGCATTGCTTCCCAACTTAGGGGTTTTCTCCCAAATTTAGGGTTTAAATAAGTGGTATATTTATAAGTTTTATTTATTGAACTAGCTGTCGCTAGGTCAAAAAATGAAACTTATAAATATACGTAAACTTATAATTTTAGAATAATTTCTTGTGGCTAAGAATGTGGAGTTTAATAAAGAAAAAACAACTATCAAAAGGATTATTGATTAACGGCCGCTTTCTATAATATATCTCAATCCCAATCTTGATCCCGATCCTTGTCTGTAACCAATCAACGGCCGAGTTTGTATCCTTCACCACACAATCCTCACCTTTGATTGGTTACAGACAAGGATCGGGATCAAGATTGGGATTGAGATATAATATAGAAAGCGGCCGTATATCGTCTGTGGTTACTTTTTCTACGATTATTGGAAATTAAAAAGGTTTAGTTTCGAATTGATTCCCCTTATTAGGGGGTTAGCCCCCCACCTTTTCTCGCCGCCAGTGGTGCGTGGTTTTTATGTTAATTATTGAAGTTTATACTTTTTATTGAATAATTACTGAGAAAAATCGCCTTTAATAGGGAGGCAGGTGGAGGCGATGTGTCCTCCCTCCACTGAAGTAAG
Source organism: Melanchra persicariae (assembly GCA_947386135.1). NCBI lineage: Eukaryota > Metazoa > Arthropoda > Insecta > Lepidoptera > Noctuidae > Melanchra > Melanchra persicariae. The sequence goes on from OX376646.1 coordinate 1,333,994, forward strand.
TAATACTAAATTGTAGTTGACGGAGGCCCGCTGTGCGGGGCTCGTATTTCTAAAAAATAAATAGAGATAAAAAGTAGTCTATTTTTTATTCCAGGATATGAACTACATATGTGCCAAATTTCATCCAAATCCCTTCAGCCGTTTATGCCTGATTGTTACACAAACTTTCACAGTTATAATATTAGTAGGATGTGATAGTTTGTATGTAAAATTTCTCGAATTTTCCCCGCATATTGCCAATCCCCAATCAACTTGTTTCACCGCAGTTTGGGCAAATTCCCACACGTTGGCAACGCTGTACGAAAACTGTCAGTGTCGTTCAAATCCGAGCGTGTGTTACGGCTTTATAAAAACCAAACAACGCGGATTGGCCTTGGAATGGCTGACTGTCCACTGAAGCGTAGAGGAGAGGAGCGGAGATTTAACCAATGGAATTGCATAAAATATCCGCTCCACTTCAGTGGACAGGGAAATGCGAAATTCATACAAAACCAGAAAGCGTAGTGAGGCAGCGAAGTGGGGAAGTAGAGCGAGGAAGCGGAGCGGGGAAATGGAGTGGGGATGCAGAAAAAGCCAACCCCGGTCCCGGCGCGTAGTAGGCGCGGGGCTGGGGGAGTGGGAGTAGTGCGTCGCCAATACTCGGCAGTGCTTTATATCTCATAACCAAATTCTATGTTTTCTAATATAATTATTTAAATAGTACTAGTACTTCGCCCGCGACTTCGTCCGCGCGGATTTAGTAGGTACTCCACAAACTTCAACGCCCCCTATAAAAGGTTAGTTTTGGAAAATAAAGCACAACGATTTTCATTAATTATACGCCACGCCACCGTTGACAGAATCTCACTTGTCTCGAACCCAGGTTCAGCGCAACTGTTCACCCAGATCAACCCGTCAGGGTTTGATTATGTATGCAATTATTGTTAGTACATCTGTTTCAATTATCCCGCTTTTAGTTTGTTCATAGCATTCCGACGTAAATTGAAGCAAGCAATTATGTCCTCCCCTAAAATCTTAATCACCCCTGCTTCACTCCTTATTATGTATGTAGTTTATTTTCGAAAAATCCAAACATTTGTTATTCTTATTGTTTTATCGAAAACATTTAAATGCCGTGGTGTTTCAACTTCATCGGACCAAGCATCGATACGATTCTCCCCAGTTCGCTCATGCCGCGACATTTTTCTTACTCCGAGCATGTTTATTACCGTCGTAACTTTTGAACGAAAGGTTCGATTTGAATAATTTAAAGTGTAATTTACACGGACATAATTAACCTTAATTATCAAACCATTTAAATGGATAAGGATTAATATCATGATACTAAAATCACTATTTTTTATTTCAACATGGGATTTGCTTGAATAATTTGAACAAAAAGCGGTCATGGTGACTTATCCATAATAGTTAGACATATGGCATCGCGGATTTTTTTGTAGATATTGATGACCTCTATAAAAATGTAGTACATCACTTTGCTCTATTGTCAATAGATTCCGCAGCGTACGCGATATAAGGATTTTTTCTCACTCCTGGGGTTACATTATCAAAGTTTTCATACGGATCCCTAACTTTTTTGAAAATATTCTATAGCCTATGTCCATTACCGATAATGTAGAATTCTACTGGTGAAAGAATTTTTAAAATCGGTCCAGTAGTTTCGGAGCCTATTCATTTCAAACAAACAAACAAACAAACAAACATACAAATCTTTCCTCTTTATAATATTAGTTTAGATGTGGTTTCTTGAAAATGAACAACTTTCTATGTATCCCCAACTTCCGACGAATTCCGCAGAGGTATAATTATTATTATTGAGCCTGTCCAAATTAATAAAAGTACTCTGTGGTTGTGAAAGATTCCTAGTTGTCCTATGCTGAAAATTCTTTAAAAAAGTAAATGACAGCAAAACCTATTAGATTCTAGATAGAACTGTCGTCGGTCGAACAGCTGTCACGCACGACACTCACTACTAATGTCAGTTAACCGTCATGCGTGGTTGTGTATTTTGTTTTCCTTCCTTGTGAAAATACAAATGCAACGCAGTAGTAATAAAAATGAGCAAAACTATATTTAACTTTTGAAGAATATACTATATTATTATACCTTTAGTTGTGTTCTCCTGTATAACATATCTCGTCGCTCAAGCCATCTCAAGAAATGTTTCACAAACCTGATAGCTGCATAATACAAACTCGTCAAAGATTTTTCAGTAATGACGGCTTTCAAGATGAATTGAACAACTTATTCAATAAGAAATTCCAGTTTCGCTTCCACAATGACTGGAAATTACCAGAGAAAGAGTCGTGGTTTTCGACGCCACCTTGGAAAGTGAAGCAATTAGAGATATTGAAAAATCGATTAAATTTTCACAAAAGTCAGTTGAATGATTTCAATATTGAAGAGTGGAGCAGTCATACGCGTCGTAGGAATCCTGCCGGGGAGGTGGGCTGGAAGATCAGGTGTCAGATAAACCCTGAGTTCTTAACACAAGCATGGACGAAGTTCTACGAGTGCGCGTGTACGTACGGCATCATACCGGCGGAGGCCACGCTCGAGAGGAAGATGGTGTCACTGCACCTGTGCGAAGCACCCGGGGCATTCATTACATCTCTAAACCACTACCTGAAGTCAAACCACCAGAGCATTGATGTGAGTCAGCAGCCAGCAAAATTCTACAATTTGAAACATCTAAAAGATTGTAAACATTTTGTGGTATCAGCAAGGTGTTTCTGTTATTATCTTGTATTGAATACTTACCTTGCATGTGTTGTCATCATTATTATTTCTCTTTTTGCTGACCATCTGTTTACACATGACAATCATAATTAATACCTTGCATTAGCAACTAATTACACTAATTAAATTGTACCAACTATGACATCATGGCACCTTATCCAAATATTATGTGCCAGGCCCCTAATTAATTACTAAGAATGCCTTATTGCATTAAGTCTGCCCATGTACCACTGTTGAACATAGTTTAAATAAATTACTATTTAAATTAAGTGACTTACTAACTGTTCTACCTTTTTCAGTGGAAATGGGTGGCGAACACACTCAACCCGTACTACGAGGGCAACTCTCCATCTAACATGATCAGTGACGATCGGTTCATGTTCCACACGCTGAACAACTGGGACTTTGGGGTGGACAACACCGGTAACCTCATGGACTGGGAGAACTCACAGGCCATCATTAGGAAGGCCAAGTCCTTGGGAAAGGTTGGTGGTTTAGACTTATATGCATTTTGATATTTTCAGTAATTTGAATATGAGTGTGTGTGTGTGTTTGAAAATTGTTTTATGTTTTCAGGTTCATGTATTTATCAAATTTCTTGTGTATGGTAGATGTTTATTTTTGCAACTTGTCCAAACTTACTAAAAAAAATACAAACATCCGAATTGAGAACCTCCTCCTTTTTTAGAAGTCGGTTAAAAATAAGTGCCTAATGCCTTTTGCCCAGGTGCTGCTGGTGACGGCAGATGGTTCAATTGACTGCCTGCAGAGGCCTGATGCTCAAGAGGAAGTGACCTCTCCTCTCCATTACTGTGAGATCATCACAGCACTGCAAACTCTCAGCACAGGTATTGTACCAGGTTTATTATTTATAATAGCCTTTAATTGGATTGTATAAGAAACACTTAGTAAACATTATGATTTCAGATAATAACAACTTTATTTAAAAATTTTTTAGGTGGGACACTAATCTTCAAGCTGTTCACATTATTTGAACATTCAACAGTGAGCCTCCTGTATCTCATCAACCATTTGTTCAGTGAAGTGAACATCTACAAGCCGGTCACCTCGCGGCAGGGCAACTCTGAAGTCTATGCTGTCTGCCTCAAGTACAAGGGCGTGGCAATACTGGAGAAGTTCCTCCCTACTCTGAAGTCAGCTTATGGGTCCGATGTGTATGGGAACTTTGCCCTGTTTCCCCTTGAAGCCATACCAGAAGCATTCCTTAAACAAGTTGAAGAATGCGCATGCTACTTCTGTTCTATACAGTGCCAAGTAATCAACAATAATCTACAAGCCTACCTCATGCAGAAGAACATTGCACTCCACCGAGATATCAAGAAAATTCGAGCTATAGTAGCTAATGAATTCATCTGGCAATACGATCTGAAACCTTTGGATAGTCAACAAGAAATTTTAAAAGGGATCCTACATGAAGAAAACAAAATCAATATGAACCCGCGGTACCACCGTGGATCTTACACGGAGAGGCAGCTGTACACAAAGATGTCCCTCAGAGAAAAATTAAATAATTTAAACTCATTCCTGCAGGCAGAGGTGCTATCAAACCCTTTGATTCTAATCAATGAGCAAGTGAAATGGATGCAGTTCTATGACGAAAACTCAGAACTGAAACTTATCTTCACATATGGTTGTCCCTTACTGAAAATAAATAGCTCAAAGTTTATATTTGTACCTATTTTTAAGTTATACCAACAGATTTTAGCTGAAGAAGAGTTTAAGGAGATAATATTTGTTAAAGATGGAAAATGTATGGATAATAATAGAGACTATGGACTGGAGATAAATATGAGACTGTTGCTTCCGGAGTTTGAGCATTTAGAGAGCTACCATGTGTTTGAGAAGAGGTGCTTCAAGATGTTGTTGCAGAGTTTGCAGAAGTTAGCAGTGGGGCAGACCCTGCTGGTCCAGAACATCAACATGCTCACACATTTCAATGTCAGTGTCATATACATCATAGCCAAGAAGTGTTTTGAAAAAATTGGCTTCACTTCTCACAATACTCTTGTGTTGAAGAATCTTATGAACAAATCTGCACTGAATTACCTTGAGTTGTTGAACAATGAGTGTGATAAAGCAAGGAGTGATGGCACTAAGGACGTTTTGAACTCCTTGATGGTGCAGACTACCAATGTGGGTGACTTCTACAATAGCATTGTTTTCTACAACAACACATTTTACCGAAACAAGTGTCTGGAGTACCTTGCTAAGATTGAAAAAGTAATCTAATCTATATGTCATGTCTGCATTTTTAACTGTATCTACTTGAAGACTATTTTTTTAATATGTTTTTATTGTTATAAATGTTCTTGTTCTGTAAATCCTATTTTACATACATTTAAATAAATCTTAAATGTTGTGTGAAGTTGTTAGTACTATTATGTAAAAGTCCTTATCTCATACAGTGAATGTGTTGTGTAGTGGAAGAGTTGGTGAAGTCAACAGCCAATAGTTGTTCTGTTGGACCTTCAGGTGGGTGCCTCAGATGCCATCGCCAGCCTCTGTTCAGAAAAGTATAAAACTAGCATATTGCACAGGTAAGGGGTAGCGGCAGATAATATGTGTCGTAGAATTGATGGCGCTACTGTGGGACTACGGGCAGTGCCATCTAACAAATTGTTTCGAAACCTAATGATCACGTGATCGGATCGTTCGACTTTCGAGTGCCTGCGACAGTGTCCACACCCGTGCACCCAAAACTATGTCGGATTGTGAAAAAAGACCCGGTGCCATTATACTCTTTGCCCGGTGCTTCGCGTCTCGGCCACCTCTCTGACGCGAAATATATGTATATTTCATATCAGAGACATGTTGGAGCATGAAAAATATCAATATCTGACACGGTTGAGTATTTCCATGTCATTGCTTTTTTTTACAATTTCGAAAATCTGTAGACGTAGACGCTTCCCCAGTATAGTGTTCTGTGCGCTACCCCACCGCTGAAAGTGGAGTGGAAACATGATAAGACCATATTTTATTCTTCCTATCATCTAATCTACCAAATCAATTAGGTTTCCGCGACGCTCGAGTAAATCCACATTTAGCATCATATCATGGGCTCCTCCCTACTACAATTAAAGAGAACGTAAGGCTATCAAGCAGGTAGGTACTACGTATTTCGAATTGTAACAGTTTCATCATCATTTCTATCATGATAACCTCTGCCCACGCAGCCCTCGCAAGATGTTTCTGTACCTATTTCTGTAGATCATATTTTTTAAGTCTAGGCCAGTCTAGGCTTCGAGCAACGCAGGACCTCCGACGACGGGAAGGGGAGTAGGCCAGTGTTGTCTCAGATGAGTCAGAATCAGAATTATTTATTTGCCAGCAATGTAGCCCCAAGTTGCCAAAAATTACAACCCAAATAGCCTAGATTGCGGCGGCGACCTCTCGTTACCGACTCTGGTTCAATCCTTCAGAAAATCCCAAGGCATAGTGGTATTATGCCTTGGGATTTTCTGAAGTGATAGGTACCTAGGCATGCAAACCATATCTTTTCCACAGTGATAAGCATGCAAACCATATCTTTTCCACAGATCGCGATCTAGATTGAACGTCTAATGCGAAAATTTGTCAATTTACGTCAGTCGACGTTCGCATCGCAATGGAGTCGGACGACAACAGCGGTGATGTCGTGACCATATCATAGAATTGATTACTTCATGATGTGGCCGACCATTTCATGAAATGGTTGAATTTCATAAAATGAAATACGCGCTGCCCACATCATGATGTGGTCTGGCCAGATCAATAAATAACTCAGCGTTTGTTGCAATCAATAGCTATACACGGCTACTTTATTATATGGTCAAACATTAGTTTGAACTGGTTTGAACATGCTGATAACGTTCTGTTTTTGACGTGATGCATCATGGCGGGCGGCCATTTATTCCGATAAAAAAGCTAGGTACTTAATAATAATGAGCCAGCTGAAAGTAAAAAGCCATAACATGATGTGGCCGAGGTTAGTTCAGGTTAGGTTTGAGGGAACTTAGGGCACCCTGCCACGGATAGGTAAGGTTCATGTTAGGTTCCTTTAAACCCTGCAGATAGAAATAGGAGCCCTTCGTAGCGGGGCTCCGTCGCCGGTGGTTGTGGTTTTTGTGGTTGTAAACGCGTGTTCGTGTGACGGTAGCAAACAAAGTCAAATTAGGCTGAGTGCCAGCACTTTTTGAACGTCAAAGTTCTACCTATAAAAGACAGTCCCTCAAAAACCCGTCACCACTTCCTAGTGTTATAGCTGGGAAGAAGAAGTGGCGCAAGAAACTCCCCAGTAACACATCTGTCTGTTAAGTTATTAAAACTTGAATTTTTATAGAATTATGCAAAGCAGTTTACAATAATGACACAGAAAAATAATATATCCAATGAATAAATCAAATTACCTGACACTTGTTAGCTAGCACACTCCATTATGCCATAAAAAAACAACTCAGTCATTAACAAGTATACCAAATTAATTAAGCCTCCAGGCGTAAAAGGTGTGCCCGCCATCACGTGCAATGGTATAATCTAACACTAGGATTGTGTCTGGAAGCAGAAGTGATGAATCAGTGCCAACATAATAGGTAATAATAATAAACAGTGAGTATAATAATAATGTCAAGTTCCCGAATTCTGACGAGGTTATGCGACCAAAACCTGCTGTACCAGCCTGGCAGTGCAGAATCGAGCGGCGGCGTATCGATGAGGCTAGGGCACTTATCGGCAAACTATACTGCTTCAGGGAGGGCAATACACGGCCACGTGTGATGCGCTTTGTGAGGCGGGCGTTTTCGGGTACTGGAATCAGCCCTCGAGAATACACGTCCCGTGTCACAGAGCGCATCGACTTCCTGAAGCAGAAAGTTTGTGCATGGGCAAACCGTATTCGGCGATATAAGCGGCGGGTTGACCGATACTCGCAGAATCGTATGTTCCAGAGCGATGAGAGGTGGGTGTATAGAGCTTGGGAGCGACCTGAACAAAGTGTGACAGACGTGCCGCCCGGATTATCTCGCCACGAGTACATTCTGGCGAAACATCTGGTCGGTGCCCGTCTGTCATGCCGAGGGTGGTTGGATACGCGATGTCGAGCGCGTGTTTGAAGCTATACCACCAATGGAACTAATCAACATCACCCCATTGGATGTAGCCAAAGCAGTCCGTCCGTTACCTAACTGGAAATCTCCAGGACCGGACGGACTGCATAACTTCTGGCTCAAATGGTATAGTAACTCACACGCGCTCCTGGCATCTCAATTCTAATCATCCTTAGAGTCTGGGTCGCTACCGCAGTTTCTAACAACTGGTGTTACCCACCCGCTCCATAAGACAGGTAGTCCCGTGGAACCCAAGAATATTATAGACCGATTACTTGTTTGTCGACGGTCTATAAACTTCTTACATCCATTCTGAGAGTGAAAATTAATGATCACATTGAGAATAACTCAATTATGTCCGCTTCTCAGAATGGATGTAGGAAAGGGTCCCGCGGCACTAAGGAGCTACTCCTCATAGACATGGCCATTATTTTTTTTTTTTTTTTTTTACGGGGGGAAATCCTCATGGATGTACTCCGCCCTGGGGCGGGCGGAGGGGTCTGTCAGACTCTTACTGGCTAAAACCACCCCGGTGTTCCATCTTCCACCTACGCCGGGGATCGCGGGAACATATGCGACTTCCGTAATCCCCGGCTGGTGCCGGCCCGCCTCTGCGGGCCACATCTCGTACGCGGGGGGAGTGAGGTGTTTAACTCCCCCCGCGACGTCAGAGGGGCGCACGGGAACACCACGCGCCGCCACCTCGGGTCCGGATGACTGGGGGGGCAACGGACATCCCCAAGTCTGCCGCCCCTGGACCCAGGAACCATACAAATAAGATGGAATAACAGCTCTATTGTCGTTCACTCCGCCTAGGGGAACACCGTGAGATGTCGACAAAATCAACCGGCTGATGTGATCTTGATTATTTTTGATTGAATGAACGTCTAGTGTCGTTTCAATCGCACCAAGATCGCGATCAATGGACACGATCACGGATTTGAACGTGTAATGGCACTCTCACACTTTCTCAGGCAGACATTTATTCCATAGACTATTTCAGGAATTTCCGAACGATAAGAGTCGTGCTCGCGTCTGTCTCTCTAGTATCAACTGTCAAAAATCAAATCGAGATTCGAGATCCAATCCGAGATCATTTCAAAATAGAAAAAAACATTTAAATGAGATGAATACAAGTTTAAAGATAATTTATAATTGTGGGCAGTGAAAGTTGGTGTTTTTATAATTATAGTGTTGATGTTTAGACAGTAAATAAAGACAATGGAAATAAACGAAGGTAAATATTTGTCAAACCTAACCTATTTGTTTTCTATGTTTAGCGGTATTACGAAAATCTTTGTTTAACCTTGTCCGAATAGACCCATTTGTTACAAGAATCGTGCATTATAGATAAACGAGCTGCTTGAAAGCGTCTCCACCTAAATATCAGCTATTGAAACATAATTCCAGTAGCTTACTGATTTAGGCATTTGTAGGTTATAAACACAGTTGAAATGTAGCAAAATCATGTATTTTTTACCTATATACGTGCTAGTATCATAACAGCTTTCCCAGGAAAATAAAAAGTCCTCATGCATACAAAGATAGCTGTTTATAGGACTGTGAGATGTTAATTGTTATTACATTGCATTTCAATGCCTAGTTCTTCAGTTGTACAGCATTCTAAATGCAATTACAACCTCCTAAGCTACAATATCTTGCTCTATCATCTCACATTATCCTTCTAGGCACAACAGCAGATGACCTATGGACCCCCTACAAGGAGCTGGTGTCTGTGGTGGAGGGCTACTTGGCACATGAAGGCAAGGGAGCCCCATATGCTGTTCATACATTTGAGTCAGTACTGAGGCGGCACAAGCAAACATTCCTATCTTTGTTCAAGAACCCTGTAAGTTTGTGATTTTTATGAATTACTCTACTGCAATAATATTTCACAATAAGTAAAACCAAGGTCTACCAACTAAAAGAAAACTTGACTAATAATTAAAATGTTATTGCGAAAAACATAAGTATTAAGGATTGAAGTTTGTGGAGTTAGACTGTCTTGTCTTTTGAATTATATATTAAGAATGCTTTCCTGTTACTTTTAAATCTGTCACTCCAATGTAAAGAATGTAAATTAATCAAACCAGATCAAGAAGTGTTTGTCACGCCTGGGATCAGCATTAGAAATTCTTCAAAAAGCATTTTACAAAAACTAAACTCCCAAATGCTCATGTTCCCAGGCAAAGAATCCCACCAGCCGGGATGAGATAAGACGGGGAATCACAGAGGGGGTTACCCTCCCCAGTGTGGGGAGGACACTCCTCTCTAAGGAACTTGTAGATGAAGCTGTTATCATATCAGGTTGGTAAAATAAACAGTTTATTCTCCTCTGATGTAACATTTTAAACAAAGCTAATCCATATTATGATAGCTAATAATAGCTTAATTCTGAAATTAAGCTCTTGATTCAAAACAATTATGTTAACAGAAAAAACCCCTCATAGGCAACAAATCTCTGGAATACAAAGTACACCATTTTTTTTAAACCAGGCCATATTTTATTTAGCTCAAGGTTTTCTCACCTGATGGAAAACAATGATATGGTTGCCGATAGAGCATGCTAGAGTAAAAGTAACTGTTGATTTAAAGACCCCAAGGCTGTTAATATCAGGAAGTGGCAGTACTAACAAACTGAATCTCTCCAGACATGTACAATGTGAGCGAGTATCTGTCCCTGGAGCTGCTGCACACGGCGCAGCGCCAGTCGCCGCGGCACCCGGGTCTGCCGCGCGGTTTGGTGGCTGTGCTGCTGTACTACGACGGCCGCAGGGCGTTGGTACAGGCTCTGAAGGAGCTTGTCATGGCTCGGGATGGTGTGTGCTGGTAAGTGTTTGGTTGCACTGGTGAAACAAATAAAGTGATTTATTCAAATAAGGCTGCAAGCCAGCATTTTTTCAACGTCAATGTTTTCCATAAAGACAATCCCCCAAAACACTCGCTTTTCAGCACTTCGTAGTGTTTTAGCTTGGAAGAAGAAGTGATGGCAAAAAAGATGATGAAGAAGAGGAGGAGGAGGTAAACTAGTCTTGTGCTCAAAGAGGCCGTTCCTTATTTTATTTTTTTATTTATTATCAGCTAAAGCAAGACGTTGATGTCTTGCTTCAGCTTGGTTAACTGAAGGCGTCTTCGTAATAGAAATCTTTCACCGCGCGAATACGCAATCTTCGCGTTCATTTGATCGGCTAACCTGAACGTGTCGTCACTGTTTCACGCCATCTTCTGCCCCCAGGTCAATAAACGCCCGCGAAGAGATAGTCTCCTACGTGTCCCGCTATGTGGAGCAGCTGATCGCGGACGGACTGCTGGGCAACGCGCTAGACGCGCTGCGCCGCTTCACGCTGGAAATGGAGATGGAGCTGCTGCAAAACAACCGCGCGCTGCCGCCGGGCCGGCACCACGCCACGCTTGTCAGCACCATAGAGACTACCAGGTATGTGCTATATCTTATTGCACAGAATATGTTACTAGTACAAAAACACCTGGTCTTTATGGCCAAGATCATGTTACTGGTACAATAACACTGGTCTTCATGGCCAAGATCATGTTACTGGTACAATAACACTGGTCTTTATGCCCAAGATCATGTTACTGGTACAATAACACTGGTCTTTATGGCTAAGAATATGGTACTTGTACAGTACACCCAGTTTCTGGATTGCAATTATAAATAAGTCAAGGGGGTTAATATTTCATTCAGCCAACTACTAAAATAGCTCACATTACAATTTTTTTTTCTTACAGAAAACTGCTAGCAGGTGTAGTATTTGCAGCCTCAGCACAAAGAGGACTCAACAGAGACATCATTTTGAGGCTGATATCAGAGGTACGTATAAAGTATTCCTAATATTATTTTATTGTTATCTTGTGTGTCTGATCTTTATCTAACTTGTATTTGTTTTTTTTAGCAAACAACGTCACCAACTCAGGGCCCGACCGGCGCGCTCGATGAGATTTCGCTGGGTTTACAAATGGCGCTGCTATATGCACTGGATTTATCAGTATTACATAGGTATGGACTTTGTGTATTCAGATTCATTTCGGAACCTAATGGTTATTAAGACACATGACTAAATATTAGACCGGTAGCACTGAAACAGGCTTGTATTTCAGAAGCTCAATATTACTTAAAACTATTATTTAAAAAAGCTGCATACCAACTTATTTTATTCTTATTTTTCCTTTTTAAAACAGACGTGAAGACGGCGAGGAGTTAGCAAAAAAGCTGCCCCTCATCCAAGACCCAGAGCTGATCTCCGTTCTCCTCGACGAGCTGTCAGGGTCTGCGGAGCAAGGCCGAGGTTCGGGCGTGAGGGCGTTATGTCAGCTGTCACTTGGTCTCGCGCTGGCTGCGTTGAAGAGGGCGCCACAGTCGCTGTTGAGAAGGAGTACTGCCCCACATTTGAAATGTGAGCTGTTGGATCAGGATGAGATGCTCGTAGATGCTGCTATAGATGGCAAGGTTAGTGCTCATTAAAAATCTATTTGGAAGTTCTTATTTCACAATTTTAATTTAATGTTCTGCCAATAAAAGCATGTAATTTCATATTCTAAAAAGTAAGTCTGTTTTGTACCTACTTGGTCACTGCAATATAAAATTCTTCCAACTCATACGAAAATTAATTTCATATCAGCCCAAATTTAAAATACTTGTACAAGTACCCAAAAAAGGCCCCCTAATAAGTTCTCCCTAAGCTCCCTCTTAAACTGCTGAATTATTTACTGATAAGTGGGAGTGTCAGACTTCCAGAAACTTGTAATGATTTTCTCTGTGGTCAAATCTGTAACATCATTAAATTCTGTTCTTATTTGTGGCAGGTATTCGAGTATCTAGACGAGGCGATACTATCAACGGACCTGGTATCTAAAGAGGAGTACTACCAGCGCCGCATACACACACTCATCACGGACTTTATAGTACTCATGCACTCCAAGCTCATGGAGATGAGGGTCAAGTAAGATACTGTAATATGTTTATCTACACTCACAACGTAATGTTCCAAATATGAGTTCAAAAACGAATGCATAAATACATACTTTTTTTTTCGTGGATAGGTAAAATTAAAAAAAAAAAACCATTACAGTTCAACATTTTCCTTCGATTTTTAAACAACTGCATCATAAAATAACTTTTTAATTTTTATAGCACACTTTTTCTTTTTAATTTTTGGCGCGGGCTGTTTGACTTAAGGGGGATCCCTAAAGAGACCTCGCCATACATTTTCCAGGAGCTGTAATCTCCGTAAATAAACAGTTTCTGCAGAATAAAGCAAGTATAATGAGATTTTATAATGTATTGTGATCGCCTATCGCCCAAATTTTAGAAAAAAAACAGTCTTTCTATGAGAATTAGACCCAATAAAAAACGAAAAATCTTTACATGTGTGAGTGACCTGAATCGCGCCATCTGACAGAAATTTATAGAACCACCGAGAAAAAGTTCATTGCTGTTGTGTTACGAGTTTACGTGCGGTGAACATTTTAAGTAGATGGCGCTGTTCGAAAATTCGAACAAGCGCCAAGGTTATCGAGTGACGGACGCGGCGATGCGACGTTGCCATTCAAGACGCAATTTGGCAACAACGCGTGTTGCCAAATTGTTCCAGTCCATGCGTGATTGTGTGTCAAAATTGTGTTTCTAGCAAGTTAGCGCCGGCGCGCGGGTTTGCCCGCGGATTTTATATTTTATGATTGATGAAATGTTTTTTTTTAGGGAATGAGAAATAATGCTAGAAAGTGAAAACAATTATCTGCGATCTGCCTTTGGTTCACACAGATACAATACTAATGTTATTATTGTATTACTTATCTACTTTAAATAAATAGTGCCTACCTACCTAAAGATTTAAAAATCTTTCCACTGTATGTAAGTAGGTACTGATAAAACATTTTCTGACACGGTTAAGTACTAATTCATTGGTTTGGGTTGAATCAAATCAGAGAAAAGAAGTTCATGTAGGTATACTTAGGGTACCTATACCTAAATCAGGCGATCAGCGTAGGCAAACTTACCTATTTTTTTCCTAGCTACCTACGCAATGGTCGTCCGTCTGTCGGTCCGTCTGTCTGTCTGTCCGTCTCTCTGTCTGTCACCAGACTGTATTTCACGGACCGTGATAGCTACACAGTTGACATTTTCACAGATGATGTATTTTTTTGCATTTGTGTCGCATGATTGTAATATTATAAGTCGCGTAAGATTGTATATTTACAAGTACCTACTTACTTATAATTTCTTCTAGATAAGACAAGTATTGTAAACTATTGAATTTGGGTGTGATTCAGTGTATTCGAAATTATCTCTTCTCAATACATCATCTGTCTAGCCCTTTCCCAACTATACCTACTGGGGTTGGCTTCCAGTCAAACCGAATTCAGCTGAATACCAGTATTTTACGTGGTGCGGCTGCCTACCAGACCTCCACAATCCATTATCTGTTCTCAACATAATCATACGATTATAGTCTAAAACATAAACAAGATTTATTACAATCTTACGATGTTTGGAATTATCCGGTGACACATAAGAGTACTTACATAGATAGGTACCTACTCTAACCAACTTATACCACGATATTCTAAGCTGATAACAACCCTTTGCTTTGCCATCTAAAACCATTCCACCAAAGAACGCCAGTAATCACACTAATCACTGAATGTTATATGACTGTATCACCTAAAGAAAACATTCTTAGATCGCGACGAATAATTGCATAAATAATCTTTTATTTATTTAGTACCTACACGTCACAATTTATTTACACGTTAGGTACTATTTAGGTTCAGTCACATTACAACAACCTGTGTAGGTACAATATACCTTTATTACCATTAGATACGGGACTTAGTCACAGCAAGCGGTCCTACTCAACTAAGTGATTGCCCGTAGTTGGCACTCAGTCGCGCACGGAAAATCATTGATGTGACCTTCAGAATGATTGGCCAAAATGACCGATCAGCTTAAAAATATTACTAAGATCTAATACCTATTTGCTACTATTTGATACCTTTGTTTAAATAATTGGTACCTAATTAATAACTGAGAAAATGAATTTAAAAAATGGGCAGTCATTCTGATGTCAGGATGGACTGCCGACATTTAGGATCTCCACGTAAAGGCTCAAAAATTTCAATTCGCCTTTACAAAAATTTAGTACCTATTTGATACCTTAACATACCTTACCTATTACCATAATTTAACATAGATTTTTAAGGCAAAGAATTTTATTAGAGATTTTTTGTTTAGGTAGGTACTATGAATAAATATACTTACCTAGTTCTACCCACATGCTAGCTTTTATCAGTATCTCGGAAATTGTTATTAATTAGTAGTACTTATTACTAATTATCGTGTAAATTGAACTACCTTCACTGCATAGACTTGAAAAAAATTGACTTCACTTGACTTTCTGTATCAAGTAGTACCTACCTAAACATAGGAAACCAAAAATCTGTAATAAAATGCAACATGCTTTGCAGCTCAACAGTGTTTTAATAATACTAGGAATAAAAATAAGACACACCACTCGTAAATACAGCCAAAAATGTTAATTTGTTGAAAATAACAAAAATATTTTATCGTTTGCTTCGCCATGTTTGTGAGAGCGAGATAGATATTAAAAACATGCGTGAGAGACACGATACGCACAATTCGCGAGTTGTTGAGAGATTTTGTAAACAACGCGCGCGACGACTAGTACCAGACCGAGGTTGCGTAAGGTTAGCAACACAAATTTCTTCAAACATATTAATAGTTTTTTATTATTATTGTTTTACCAACCATGATTATTTAAATTCAAGTCAATTTTATTAATAATTGATAACAGTTATGTTTTACGCAACAGGTACTTATTTAAAAAAAATGTTTTATAAGACAAAGTCTAGTTTTTAGTACCTAATTGTTAGTGCAGAATCACTACTTCACTATATTTAGTTATCTTTATTACGCGACTGTGGCAAAGCAAACGGTTATGATTTCAAGGCTTCCTCGTAACTCCCAAACTGCACGTCATGTGCAGCCATATTCTTTATTTATTTATACATAAATGCATGATGGTGATACTTAAGGCTCTTTTTTATTCAGGTTTCCCAAAGATGAATTAAGGAGACAAAAGTGGCTTGTTATTGTCCGAAAACAAAGGCAGAAGTAAAGCTTTAGTAACCTTGCGCGATCGAGCGAACAATATTTCTTTTTTTAAGTACCTCAAAATAATTAATGTTTTTTATTTTATTTGCTAACGCTACCACATGCCATGTCATTCATAATCGTAAACATTCGTCAACATTCGGCAGCTAACGCGATTTCGCTCGCACGACAGCGCCGTCTCCTATCTCTATCCTTGTCTATCGGTAACAGTAGGTTGCGACTGTGATGACACTGATCACAGATGTGTGAGTTTCGGTGCATAGTCGTACGCCGAGCCCATGTTTACTGATTGCGATGTTAGAGCGTAACATGCAATGTTTATTACCCAAAATAATTTATCTGAATAATTTGTTATGGTGAAAAGGGATACCTTTTTACCACCAAATCCGATAGGATATCGAGCCTAGAAACAAAAATATGCATAGACCAATAATTATATTATTATTAATATTTGAAAATATTAGGTTTGGTAAGGATAAAGAAAGATAAAAAATAATTCAAAAATAAATACAACTATTGAGATTTGAACCCACACCAAGCCTAATGAAAGGCAGTCTCTAAACCGACAGTCTATTTGTACGGTTGATAATTGTTTCAAATAGCCGACCTTATTTATGTCAAGGTTTTTAGCTGCTCAGCTTCCCGAAAGTATAGCGTGATGATAATCATTGCTAAGGTTATATTAATAAGAAATAGATTGGAATATAACAATTTGGTCCTCTGGACATTTTAATTTCCAACCATTTTTGAATAAAACGACATCTAGTAGGGTCGAAAGTTACTACTATTTACTTTGCATGTGTGTGTAAAGAGTAAATTCATGCGGCTAAATCTTTATTCTGCTGTAATCTTTGTATGGTAGCAGTTAACAAGCATAGTGATTATCTAAAAAAATCAAGTTAATGCCCTAGGTATAGCCTATAATAAAGTTGTCTATTAAAACTTTCTATGTTAAGTGTAAAAATTGAAAATGTTCGAAATTGTGGATGTGTCGCCATCTAGCGACAAAATGGCAGTGAGAGCATTCATCCATTCACCTTAAGTCAATGAGCCAGCTTTTATCTTTGTCTATGTTTGAGCGCGCTGCGCAGTCATTCGAATACGCAATGAGAATATATATCCGCCATATTGGAATTAACTATTTTTCCACTTATTTTATTTCAACTGTATGAGTGAAGATAAAATAGTGTATGCAACGGCATATAATTAGGTATTAAAACACTTGTGTGATGCTATTATCACACTCGGCTACGCCTCGTGTGATAAACCCACACTCGTGTTTCAATAACCCTTTTTATATGGTTGTTGCATAAACTACTTTTATAATATTGTTTCGATCTGGGAATGAAGCTGGCCTGTTCACACTTTAAAGTCCTAAGATATCTGAAATATTTTTTCCAATACATAATTTTATAAATAGCTTGGCAGTGAAACGGGTTGTATTTTTAGAAAACTTTCTTTTTTAATTGTTATTTTTGTGCGTCATTTCTGGCGGAATAAACGTATTTTCTTTCTTTCTTATAAGCACATGTACTTACAATACATTTCCAAAAGATCTTAATTTTAATTGTGCGGAAAATGCATCTCCTTATCATCAATCCTAATATTACTTCCGTTACTGATTGAGTGACTGACAGACAACGCACAGCCGAAACTACTGGTTGTAGAAAGCTGAAACTGGGCATGTAGGTTCCTGGTGGGAGTGTCTCGAATTTCCTACTGGAATAGGAAAAAACGGGATGTATGTACGCGTTCGAATGCGCATCATCGTTCGAAAGCTAGTTTAAATTATTATATCTCAATAATAAAATTATTGAGATACTAGCTGTCCCCCGCGGCTTCGCTCCCGTCAACTGGCTACCTACCCACCTACCCTACACCTACCCTACACCTACCCTACACCTACCCTACACCTACCCTACACCTACCCTACACCTACCCTACACCTACCCTACACCTACCCTACACCTACCCTACACCTACCCTACACCTACCCTACACCTACCCTACACCTACCCTACACCTACCCTACACCTACCCTACACCTACCCTACACCTACCCTACACCTACCCTACACCTACCCTACACCTACCCTACACCTACCCTACACCTACCCTACACCTACCCTACACCTACCCTACACCTACCCTACACCTACCCTACACCTACCCTACACCTACCCTACACCTACCCTACACCTACCCTACACCTACCCTACACCTACCCTACACCTACCCTACACCTACCCTACACCTACCCTACACCTACCCTACACCTACCCTACACCTACCCTACACCTACCCTACACCTACCCTACACCTACCCTACACCTACCCTACACCTACCCTACACCTACCCTACACCTACCCTACACCTACCCTACACCTACCCTACACCTACCCTACACCTACCCTACACCTACCCTACACCTACCCTACACCTACCCTACACCTACCCTACACCTACCCTACACCTACCCTACACCTACCCTACACCTACCCTACACCTACCCTACACCTACCCTACACCTACCCTACACCTACCCTACACCTACCCTACACCTACCCTACACCTACCCTAAGGATTCTTAATTTTTTTTTTTTTTTTCATAAGAACCTTCTCCTGACAATAACAAACACAACAAAAAAAGAATTAGTGAAATCGGTCCAGCCATTAACGCGTGATGCCGTGACCAAGGAAAACGGGTTTCATTTTTATATATATAGATAACAATTAAATTTAATTAGAAGTCCGCCCGCTTGCCCGAGGAATTCCTTGCAGCACTGGGTCTGATAGTAAGTCGTAAAATTCTGGTATTTAGATCCATCCTGTCAGACTGGCAGGCAAACGAAAACAGTCGACAGCAACATAATTAGCAGTCGGTACATTGGTCCGTCCGCAGGGCCGACGAGGCGGCCCGCGCCGTGCAGCTGTACGCGGCCGAGGGGCTGGCGCCGCCGCCTGCGGGCGCCCGCACGCGCCTGGACGCGCTGCTGCGCTGCGTGGAGCGCCTGTACCGCCTGGACCCGCTGGGCCTGCGCCACGACTACTGGCAGGCCTGCCAGGCGCACCAGCATCCGCACACACAGAGGTCAATATAACTACTCGATTTTTTAATGTTGACTAATGTTTAATTCCAAAACTGTAAGAAATATCCCACAATACTGAAAACGCACGTTACTCGGCAAATCACGAGATTGATTTCAGGTAACAAAAATAATAAAACGGTGTCCAATTGAAAACCGATAGGCTAATAAAAAAAATCGACTCGATTTTTTTATTATTAAAAATAAAATCATGATGCTCAAGACTTTGGACATTGGACTCGACGAGCCTATCATTACCGATGATCCTCTTGGCTGGTTTCTTATTTGACTCAAGGGCGTCAAGCTGGTATCTGGCAGATCCATCCCAAAGATGAGAGCAATACTCTATACACGATCGAAATTGCGCTTAATAAAGTTTGAGCAGCTGTTCCGGTGTGAAGTACCGTCTCACCTTTGCTCTAGATCCCCAACTTTTTGACAGCCACTTATCTTTAGTAAATTGGCGTCACCTATCCTGTTTTACGGACTCTTTAACTACCTTATATTTCTTTCCAGATCAGGCGGTCGCGCCGCCACGCTGTACAAGTTCGTGCGCCTCTCAGGAGAGGTAGTCTGCGGGGCTCTACTAGCCGCGTACTTACGTGCGCTGGCCAGCCTGGCCGTGCCGCGCCACACGTGGGCGCTGCTGGCCAAGCGGGACGCCTTGTCTGCGTATCATCTGCTGACTGCGCTCGCTAGATATCACAGGTGTGTATGCAGCAGTAATACTATTGGCGAGGTAGTCTGCGGGGCTCTACTAGCCGCGTACTTACGTGCGCTGGCCAGCCTGGCCGTGCCGCGCCACACGTGGGCGCTGCTGGCCAAGCGGGACGCCTTGTCTGCGTATCATCTGCTGACTGCGCTCGCTAGATATCACAGGTGTGTATGCAGCAGTAATACTATTGGCGAGGTAGTCTGCGGGGCTCTACTAGCCGCGTACTTACGTGCGCTGGCCAGCCTGGCCGTGCCGCGCCACACGTGGGCGCTGCTGGCCAAGCGGGACGCCTTGTCTGCGTATCATCTGCTGACTGCGCTCGCTAGATATCACAGGTGTGTATGCAGCAGTAATACTATTGGCGAGGTAGTCTGCGGGGCTCTACTAGCCGCGTACTTACGTGCGCTGGCCAGCCTGGCCGTGCCGCGCCACACGTGGGCGCTGCTGGCCAAGCGGGACGCCTTGTCTGCGTATCATCTGCTGACTGCGCTCGCTAGATATCACAGGTGTGTATGCAGCAGTAATACTATTGGCGAGGTAGTCTGCGGGGCTCTACTAGCCGCGTACTTACGTGCGCTGGCCAGCCTGGCCGTGCCGCGCCACACGTGGGCGCTGCTGGCCAAGCGGGACGCCTTGTCTGCGTATCATCTGCTGACTGCGCTCGCTAGATATCACAGGTGTGTATGCAGCAGTAATACTATTGGCGAGGTAGTCTGCGGGGCTCTACTAGCCGCGTACTTACGTGCGCTGGCCAGCCTGGCCGTGCCGCGCCACACGTGGGCGCTGCTGGCCAAGCGGGACGCCTTGTCTGCGTATCATCTGCTGACTGCGCTCGCTAGATATCACAGGTGTGTATGCAGCAGTAATACTATTGGCGAGGTAGTCTGCGGGGCTCTACTAGCCGCGTACTTACGTGCGCTGGCCAGCCTGGCCGTGCCGCGCCACACGTGGGCGCTGCTGGCCAAGCGGGACGCCTTGTCTGCGTATCATCTGCTGACTGCGCTCGCTAGATATCACAGGTGTGTATGCAGCAGTAATACTATTGGCGAGGTAGTCTGCGGGGCTCTACTAGCCGCGTACTTACGTGCGCTGGCCAGCCTGGCCGTGCCGCGCCACACGTGGGCGCTGCTGGCCAAGCGGGACGCCTTGTCTGCGTATCATCTGCTGACTGCGCTCGCTAGATATCACAGGTGTGTATGCAGCAGTAATACTATTGGCGAGGTAGTCTGCGGGGCTCTACTAGCCGCGTACTTACGTGCGCTGGCCAGCCTGGCCGTGCCGCGCCACACGTGGGCGCTGCTGGCCAAGCGGGACGCCTTGTCTGCGTATCATCTGCTGACTGCGCTCGCTAGATATCACAGGTGTGTATGCAGCAGTAATACTATTGGCGAGGTAGTCTGCGGGGCTCTACTAGCCGCGTACTTACGTGCGCTGGCCAGCCTGGCCGTGCCGCGCCACACGTGGGCGCTGCTGGCCAAGCGGGACGCCTTGTCTGCGTATCATCTGCTGACTGCGCTCGCTAGATATCACAGGTGTGTATGCAGCAGTAATACTATTGGCGAGGTAGTCTGCGGGGCTCTACTAGCCGCGTACTTACGTGCGCTGGCCAGCCTGGCCGTGCCGCGCCACACGTGGGCGCTGCTGGCCAAGCGGGACGCCTTGTCTGCGTATCATCTGCTGACTGCGCTCGCTAGATATCACAGGTGTGTATGCAGCAGTAATACTATTGGCGAGGTAGTCTGCGGGGCTCTACTAGCCGCGTACTTACGTGCGCTGGCCAGCCTGGCCGTGCCGCGCCACACGTGGGCGCTGCTGGCCAAGCGGGACGCCTTGTCTGCGTATCATCTGCTGACTGCGCTCGCTAGATATCACAGGTGTGTATGCAGCAGTAATACTATTGGCGAGGTAGTCTGCGGGGCTCTACTAGCCGCGTACTTACGTGCGCTGGCCAGCCTGGCCGTGCCGCGCCACACGTGGGCGCTGCTGGCCAAGCGGGACGCCTTGTCTGCGTATCATCTGCTGACTGCGCTCGCTAGATATCACAGGTGTGTATGCAGCAGTGATAGTAATTAATGGATAGTTCTTACAATGCGCTCTCGAATATTTTCGACGTAGTGTAAAAAATAAAAACTGCGAGACTGAAGTGGGGCTGGGCAGGCCATGTCTACCAGATGTTGGAGCTGTCGGTAGTGGCAGATTGAGGAGAAGGTGACGAGACGCCTTGAATGACTTCTTAGTGAATTGGCGTGCAGAAGCCCAGCAGACAGAAATGGAAGGAATGGGGGAGGCCTTTACCCAGGAGTGCGATATTTCAAGCAGACAAAAAAAAACTAATAAATTAGGACAATAATGTAATGATAGAAATACTGTTTGAAATTATTTGATAAAAATCAACCAACAAAAACACTATGTTATTGTACTGTTGATATGAAGAGGAGATATCCTCTTCATAATTAACACTACAATAACATGGTGTTACCGAGTCCATTTTAGAACACTTTACACAATTTGTTTTACCTTCTAATTTCCTTATTTTCTGCGACCGTTTCTTTTACTCTGTACTACCCATACGCGTTAACTTGGCACCTGGCTCGAATTACGTTTTGACGTTTTAGTTACAATTGAACAATCAGATTTTGATGAAAATAATATAAACGCAACGGTAGCCGTGATGCTAACGCGTTTATGTTGTTTTCCTCGATTGTAAATTGTTCTATTTAAATTAAAACCTCAAAACGTTATTCGAAAAGTGTCGAGCCAAATGTCAAGTGAACGCGTACGGGTAGTACCTGAATACCGTTATAATAAAGCGATGTCTGTACAGTAACCTGCGCGCAGACCCGGCGCCGTTCTCGAAGCACGCGCACGCGGCGTCGCTGGGCGCCTCCGCCATCGTGACGCCGGCCGCCCGGCCCGGCAAGATGCTAGTGAGGCAGGAGGAAGTAAGTCTGAACTTATCAATCACTGCCACTTCGTCCGCGCGGATTTAGTAGGTATTCCATAAACTTTAACGCCCCCTATTCCCCCTTTTAAAGGTCTTTATCTACACTCACAACGTAATGTTCCAAATATGAGTTCAAAAACGAATGCATAAACACGTACTTTTTTTTCGTGGATAGGTAAAATTAAAAAAAAAAACCATTACAGTTCAACATTTTCCTTCGATTTTAAACAACTGCATCATAAAATAACTCTTTAATTTTTATAGCACACTTTTTCTTTTAAATTTTTGGCGCGGGCTCATTGACTTAAGTCAATGAGCCAGCTTTTATCTTTGTCTATGGATAAGCGCACTGCGCAGTCATTCGAATACGCAATAAGAATATCCGCCATATTGGAATAAAATATTTTTCCACTTATTTTATTTCAACTGTATAAGTGAAGATAAAATAGTGTATGCAACGGCATATAATTAGGTATTAAAACACTCGTGTGATGCTATTATCACACTCGGCTACGCCTCGTGTGATAAACCCACACTCGTGTTTTAATAACCCTTTGTATATGGTCGTTGCATAAACTACTATTCTTTATCGTGTGGGCAGTAAGGTCTAACGACCCCACACACCCTAGTGTCAGAGTTTCTAAAACCTCTGACATGGTTTGACGACCGAGTTTCATCAAACCAAGCATTAAGATTCTCCCCAGTTCGTTCAAAGCACAAATTTTTATTTACTTACAGTATTTTTATACCCCCGAATTTAAATTGTAATTTACATGTACATAATCAACCTGAATGATAAAACCATTTAAATGGATAAGGATTTATATCATAATACCAAAATCACCAATATTCCATTCCACCCGAGTTTTGATTGAATAATTTTAACAAAAAGCCCCAATGACCGCTTTCAGGAAGGTATATACTCTCGCGGTTTTTTATAGGTATTATGAGTACTTTAATCATTGTACATTATTATCAGTACATTATTTTTATGTATCAGGAATAGTTTTCTCAGCGCACGCCAAATAACGAATTTATTAGGCTACAGGTAGGTCTATATCGTAGGTATCTCTATATTTTTCGAAAATTAATAATAATATATAGTTGGAAGGAAGAAAGGGAGGCTTGGCCCTGCAGTGGGACGGAATAGGCTAAAAATAAAAAAAAAATTAGTTAGTAATGTAGCTTTCGAATTATCTTATATGTTTGTAATTTTTTTAGGTGGAGGCTCTAATAGCCGCTTTAAAGCTTATCGCAAGCGTAGCACGCGAGGACCACGCCGCGTGCGCCGCTATTTGTGAAAATCTCCAGTGGGACGCCGTCAACTGCATGTTTGGTGAGTAAAGTTTAGTTCACAAAGTGAGTTTGGTGCATCGGACGCAAACAAAATTGTCACTCTCGCAGTTGATATGATTGCTACACAAATGTTTTGTTGACTAGTTTGCAAACCGTAGATTGTTGTGAGCAGGTCTGATCTGCTGCCACATCCCGCTGCAGCTGAAGGCCGAGCTGTGCAGCACGCTGGCGGCGCTGGGCGGCACGCCGGCCACCGCGGGCCGCGTGTGGGCGGCGCTGGAGGCGGCGCATCTCGTCTCCACCACCAACGACAAGAGGGCACTCAATGCTGAGCTGCTTGAGGTTTGTACAAGTCTTACAGATTAACTAATACTTCCTTACGGAACAGATACTTCACTCCATAGGGGAAGGTAAATACCTTACGCTATATTTACCTTATTTGCGTGTGTGTTCTTTCATTCGAATACTCGAAATAATTTGTTGTAAATGTAGTAAAGTTTGGAGCTGTATTTCTAGCTGACTGATTGATATCAGATTTGTTGTAAGGTTAGGAACGCACAACACATCTTTTAAAGTAACTTCATACTTGCAACTTGGAGTTACTGTTATGATGTCCACATTACCTGAACACAATACGGGCATGGCATTCTCATTAGCTGCCATAATCTCCTTGATGTTCGGTGAATAACATGTATTTTGTATCATGTTTACATCTGCTGTCATGTGGACACTCGCGCCGTTATCTAGATAGAAATCTTGTTTAGTGTAATTTCCACTTAAGAAAACCGCCGAAAATGCGTTTGTCTTCTTAACTTGCTGTTGGTCGTTTTGTTTACATTGTGTTTTGTAGTGACCAAACTTTTTGCAACGATAACACTTGATGCCAACTTTAGAATTTTGACGAATGCGTTGCCATCTGAAAACAAGCAAATTCTCCGCAACAAACGCCCACTCATGATAATTCTCGCGTCCTTTTAGCTTTGGAACGTTAGTCAAGAAAGAGTTGGCGGGTTAGTCAAGAAAGAACTCTTCTTAAAAATTTTAAAATTTTTAATCCACATGAAATAGTCTTTCAGCTTATTGAAATTCACCTATGCTAGCTAATCCTACCGATATTTTTTATACTTTTAATTCCCTAAAACGGCGTATCTGGGCCATAACCTAATAAAACAACGTATTCTGTGTAAGACACAAACGGTTTTATTTGTACAACTAGAAAAGCACAGTCAATAACCATAGACGCAGCAGAACACAAAACCATAGATGACATTAGTAACAATTGACGAGACTATATTTTGATATTACAACAAGAGGTGAGAACACTCCTCCTTGCGGGCAGCCTCTGGCTATCAAGGCCAAATGCTGGTTTTCCTCAAGTTTAACCACTCGTTTGCTTAACATGTTAGTAATCCAGTCATTAAGTACCTGTTCTACACCGTACTTGGAGATGGCGGCACTTATGCTGGAGAAGTTTGTCTTGTCAAAGGCTCCTTCGATGTCTATGACAGTGCCCAGACAGGAATCTTTCTGATGAATCGCTTCCTCTATCTGGCTCACCACCAGATGAAGAGCAGACTCTGTCGACTTACCCGAGCTGTATGCATGTCGGTTTCCATGCAATGGTAATGCTTTTAAAGCACCATCCCGTAGTTCCCTTTCGTACAGTCTTTCCATTGTCTTTAACAAGAAGGTCAGACCAATGGGTCGATAGGATTTGGCGATTGTGTAGTCACTCTTACCTGACTTTGGAATGAATGTGACTTTCACTTCCCTCCATCCTTTAGGAACGTATCTAAAAGCCAGGCACGTCCTATGTCGTCCTTTTTAATATGTAATTGTTTGAAGCGTATTTATGAACAGTACATGTAGTGTCGTGTGTTCTGTGCAGGTGGAGTGTCGCATCGAGGAGTATCCGCTGTCCCGCGCGTTCCTGTCGCTGCTGGACTCGCTGTGCGCTGCAGCGCCGCTGCCCCGCGCGCTGGGCGCCGGTGCGCGTGCGCCGGGGCTGGACCCCTACGTGGAGCACGCGCTCAGTCGCCTGGCGCTGCCCGCGCCGCACAGACCCTACGCCAAGCCCACGGAGAAGTGGCAGGTGCGTACTCTCACATCTTCTGAAGGTCGGATGCAACATCTCTATCACATTTAGCGACTCCATCTAATGCCCACAGGTGCTGTCTCTGTGCTTCCGGCTGTTCGCGCGCTGGCTGGAGTCGTACGAGCCGTCCCCGAGCGACTTCCCCCCGCAGGCCCGCGAGCCCGACACCAACCCGCCGCCCGGCTTCCGTCTGCTGCTGCAGCTGCACACCAAGTCCGAGCTGCTGCGCCTGCTGCTGGCGGCGCTGGATGAGGCGCACGAGCTGCTGGACACCCCGACGCCGGCTAAGGTGAGTGTACTGCTGCTGCAGCTGCACACCAAGTGCAGCTATGAGACTTCAGGTCAAAAATATTAGATTATGCATCAACGGGATAATTGAGTCCTGAATGCAGAAACGGATTCTATCTAGCCCAAGTAAAAGACACATTTATCCTGGTCGGACCAGTACCTACTGCGAGAAAATAATGCGCGCGTCGGCAGCTGGCTGCCACATACCGCGAGCGGCGCTGTAGTCCCTCGCTGCTGGCTGCAGTACGCGCGCGCACAGTTTTCATACGAATGTTTAAGTTTAAGTGAGGTTACAAATTAAAATCAACAAAACCACTGTAAAAGTAATATAAGTAGTCGCAGTCCAACGACTTTCCGCACTAGTGCAAAATGTACTTAATTTCGCCGAAAATGTCTTTTCGACACACTTACTCGAAAATAAGCTACCCCACTGCTTATAGGCACGAAATGAAGTGTATTTCCACGTAGGTGCTGCGTAAGTATAAAGCCGTCGCTACGAGCACCTGTGCTTTCTGGTAGGGGAGCCCATGATGCTAAATGTGGATTTACTCGAGCGTCGCGGAAACCTAGTAGATTTGGTAGATTGGATGATTTGAAGAATAAATGGTCTCTTCATGTTTTCACTTTTAGCGGTGGGTGAAGCGTCTACAGAGTTTCAAAGTTGTAAAAAAAACAATGACATGGAAATACTCCAGCGTGTCAGATATTGATATTTTTCATGCTCCAACATGTCTCTGATACGAAATATATATTAATCTGCCGATTTGCATGGTGCATTTTTTATTTTTTTTCAGGGAGGGGTGAAAAAAAAGAAAAAATGCATTTACTCGTGCGCGTCAGATTTTCAGAGGGGGTGTTCATTGAGACTTCCAAATCGTCAGATTAAGAAATGGGAGCATCTGTAGGGTACAGATGCTCCCATTTCTTAATCTGACGATTTGGAAGTGACGCAAGCTCGCAGCGAATTCCTGAAAATGTAAAAAAAAATCGCCATCTTAAAATACTCGAGCGCGTCAGATTAGCATACTGAAGGTTCATCATGATGTCTCCGCCATAGTGACCAAAAATCTGACAATTATTTTGAGGGGTATTGGTAATCTGACAACTTGAAAAAAAAATTGCTTTCTTTTTTATTTATTTTTTTAAACACGTTAGGTTGTTGGTCCCGGTTGTCATTTTTAGATTTTCGGCAGTCGTTACGCATTGTCAGAAGCCAGTAAATTTGACTCCAGTCTTGCCAAGAAGTACCGTGTTACCCAGTTAATGGGTTGCGTTGGTCTGGTAAAATAAAATACTGGTATTCAGCTGAATTCGGTTTGACTGGAAGCCGACCTCAATATAGTTAGGGAAAAGACTAGGCAGATGATGATGAACAACTGTAATGGTGTTATGGCGTCGGAAAACAGTGTGGGGAAGGTGCGAGAGAGTCAAAGATACGGGAAAAGTGAAAGGGACCGAGAGGCGCGGAGTGGGAAACACATGCTTTACCCTACTGCATGGTCTGAACTTAATTGACGATTTTGTTACCTTCGGCTTGGAGATATATGTTTTTTGTCATTCTGGTATTATTACCTTTAAAATAAATAAAAAAACAACCGCGCTCGAGTAAGTCCAGACATCGTTATTTTTTTGCAACTTTTTTACCCTCCCGCTTCCTTAGGTTACGCTCAAATCGTCAGATTAGCAAAATTGACACTTCTTAGCTAGTAATTAATCCCCCGTATCTTAATCTGACGCGCTCGAGTATGTCTTTTACTAATCTGACGGCTTCTCCTGACCGTACCCCCCTATATTAAGGGCTCGTACTGGTTGAAGGTACTTATTAATATGTAAGGTATCTTCCCTTATGTTAATCTGACGCGCTCGAGTAAATCCAAAAATCCCTTCTAGGGCTCCCCTACCACTCGTTTAATCAAAGAATGCGGGATACTAAGTTACCAATATCAAGTAGCTATTTTGGAAGGATTGGCATCGCTCCGTTCTACACAGAAATACTTAGCTATTACAAGAACATATATGCTACAATCGTTTTAAAGAGTATTTCGACAAGAAATCTAAAGAAAAAGGCATAATCATAGTCCTAAAACTATGCAAAGTGAGCCTCCTCGAATCCCTTGGTTCGCTGAAAGTCATACAAAAAGGTATGTTGTTATGGCACATAGATTGCGTTCTGGTAATTTTCCATCCAGGAAATTTGGATACCTAATGAAAAAAGTCGATTCCCAAGTAAATAAATAATTGCCAATTGTGTAGGTAATAAAGTCGAAGATGTCCAACATTTGCTGTTGGAATGTGAAAAGAATAGGAGAGAGAGGGAGATAGTGATGCGGGAGTTAAAATTAATATGTATGATGTTGGGGCTTTCATTAGAATATTTTGTATACCTATTTCGGGAGAAGCGAAACTGATCTATGAAATGTTTGCTGCATCACTGTCTCCCTCGCTTACGCAATAATATAATTGTATTATAATTACGTATATTTGTTAGATTAGGGTATGAGGCTGACGTATCTTTGTAAGGTAAATAGGCAAAAGGCCTCTAAATTTAAATAAATGAAGATAAAAAAAAACTAGCCATGTAATATTTTCGTGTTTTCTTAGGTGTATGTTGAACAGAGTCTGATCAGCATCCTGCAGATAATGGAGCGCGCCTTAGCGCTGGAGCGACCGCTGCAGACGGCTGCAGCCGACGCGGGGCGGTCTGTACTCATCGTGCCGCTGTCCAAACTTATTCTGGGTGAGTCAATGACTTTTTCGTAGAAATTGCATTTATTTCAAATAAACCATTTTTAGGCACTTTTGAATTGTCAATTTCGGTCAGGCAAAAACATGAAGATATTTGCACGTTCCAAAGCGTAGATCTGTATAGAGAAGAACGTGCAAGAACCTCCACAGGCACTCTTTCTTAATAAATTGTGCATTACCTAAATCCTGGTTACATTATCCTTGTTATTTCTAAATGTGAGAACAATGTAAAGAATTTGTGATCTAATTTGTTTCAATTTCAATTGTTGAAATAATTTAATTTTTGCATAATTATATATTATAATATGGGCATTATTAAAATGCCTGACACTATTAATTCTAAAAAAATATCAGAACGTACATGTTTTCATAAATGTATTGACAAGGTACCGTCATGATGTTAACATCATTAAACAGTTCCCTTATGGGATCGCGCTGACGGAGTTTGTATAAGGGTTTTTTTTACAAAATAAATTTCCAAAAGCTTACAACCCTAATCTCTTCAAAGTTAGAGTGAACAGGCTCCTTCTGGGTAATCTCGCTCCATCGTAGACTTTGTCTCTGTCATCTCTGACATTGACTAGAGTGAAGAGCAAACCCATCACTAATAAAAAAAAAATATAGACTCGGTGTTTGCAGCCCGTCTCCATAATAAGATACCGGAAGATTTGAAAGTAACTAAAATAGACCAGCCTCGTGGTATCTATATCAGTTAATTGACGGATTTGTATGCTGCTGAACTTAGCCGTCCTGCAAATGATGACCTTATTGTAGCTTTGAGTTGAGCGTGATCCCCAGGAAAACCGTGCTTTCCTGGGGATCATGCTCGTCGTATTATACAGTGTGTTTGGGACATCGTAACGCAAACTTCACGAAAAGGCTACACTTAATGCCATTAACCAAATTGTAGAAGTCATTAATCTCGCTAATGATCGGTTACAGAAATTGTCATTTTTCAGCGCGCAATGTATTGGGAACAATGCGATCTAAACGCGCGAGAGCGTTGTACGTGGTTAACGCAGTACGTCACTGTCTACATCTACACGTCTTGCAAACACACATACACAGGTCTGTGTCGCCGCCGCCGCCGCTACCGGTGGGGCGGCGCCGCGCTACGCTTTGTTGTAGGTACCTACGCATATCGCGTATTGCCGAAAACAATAATATCGCATAAAATCATTTTAATCACTCAGAAATACCTACCGACTGATGGTAGGAACATGTTTAAGGAGAAGTTAAGAGAAAAAAAAGGAGCCATAAGCTCAGTCTCCTATAATCACAATTCCGATAAGGATTTCGATAAGCTTAGAAGTAGGTACATTGAGATCCGGTAACGTAGGTATTATCTAATGAACTACTAAACCCACTTTGAATGCAGGTACGAATATCACCGATTACAATAATATCACATAAACTCATTTTAATCACTCAGAAATATCTAACCTACTGATGGTAGGAACTTGTTTATGCAGAAGTTAAGAGAAATGTCCGATAAGGATTGATAAAAAAAGGATTTAAGTATGTACATTGAGATCCGGTAATGATGTATAAACTAATGAACTAGCTTACTCGCCCCTAAACAGGTAGGATTCAAACTGGCCGCCCGCGGCCTGCTTGCTCGTGTTTCGCCATACATAACACATTAGCATATTACCGTATTCTTGGGCACTGTAGTAATCGTTAACTCCAGATTACATTTTTAAAACATACTCACAA
The DNA here is from genome assembly GCA_947386135.1 of Melanchra persicariae. Lineage (NCBI taxonomy): Eukaryota > Metazoa > Arthropoda > Insecta > Lepidoptera > Noctuidae > Melanchra > Melanchra persicariae. The sequence continues at coordinate 1,364,870 of OX376646.1, forward strand.
AAACAAACAATAACAGACACAAACACAGAATTAGTTTTGCTAGGTAGTGTAGCGTTATGATGACAAAAGAAATGAAACACTCATTACGCTTCAAATACGTATAATTTTGGTAAAAGAAAAAATACTAAATTTGATGATAAAAAAAATAGGAAAAATTAGTATATAAAAGTACAAAAAAATAGGTATTGCGTGTTGTCGTGACCGTTAATCTTATAAAACAAAGATCTATCTTACTATACGAAAATCATTACATTTTTTTTAATTTGAGAACGTTAATAAATTTATTAGACCGAATATCGCGGATTTAAAAAATACGGTTGCAACTCGTTACATTTTAAACCCGATAAGGCCGGTTTCCTAAAGGATTAGAAACTCGTAATGATTTGTTCGCTCACAAGGAAAAAAAAGAAACGTTATTACATTAGTTTTAAATGCGTACGATAAATGTCTTTTCACTCCCGAAGTGGAGACAACCGACGTCAACCCAAAAGTGGGTATCGAAAAAAGAAAAAAATATATTCGGGTGAATATTTTTAGGTAAACCTCCCCGTCGTCCTCCTGACGACGGCAATGGGGCGCCTCTCCCGCAGTATCCTCTGGGGATATGGCCTTCCCTGCTACTGGCTTCTGGGGTGGCAGCCTGGGAACCTCGCCCGCTTAATCAGCAATTTACTATCACCAGACCATAAAACCGGTAATCCGGCTTCTATGACAAAGAATGAACTAATTAAAACCCAATTCACAAAAAGTCAATGAAACCTATAAATCACGAATAAAGATTGCAGAGAATTTAAAAGAAACTTACCAAGAGTTGTTCACAAGTTGTGCATGGACATATGTACCATGGCTTTAAGCTCAATTGGCTAAATCTCACACCATAATTTTTATTTATTATTCCTCCGAATAAAACATGATTTCAGGGTCGCTGACAAAACACGAGTCCAGAACAAACGTCTACTTTTTTCTTTGTCAAAAAATTCGAATGACATTCAAAAAAATCTACTGTACGTGATTTGAAAAAATAATCAAGGAGTTTCGCGTTTCAAACAGGAGTGGTCTCTCTCTTGGAGTGATTTGAGGAATTATGTAGTGACCACACTGCAGTAGGTATCAAACGAAAACTTATTGTCTCACGTCACGTCACGTCCCGAATTCCCGAATTTTGCAAAAATAACACACTCGTTCGCTATCAAGGTCTTTAAGAAACTGACATAAAAATCCATTAAAATCGGCTAAATGTAAAAGAAATGTTTTTTTAAACATTCCTTTGACTTCGCCGACTTTTGGCGGCATTGTGTTCAAAAGGACGCCGCGCTACGAACTGCCCCCAAACAAAAAGGGTTCTTATTGAAACAAAACTTAGTAACCGAGTATGCCCTTTACACGATCGTGCTCGCCCGTAATCGTTCGTAATCGCCGATAATGTAGTGGAGCCATGACGTTGCCGTTGTCATAATTGCCAATGTCGGTTTATGACTAACCTTTTGTGTTTTAATTTAGCCCCCGAGGGCCCTGACAACAACTGCCGCCTGGTGACGTGCTGCAAGGTGCTGCAGCACGTGTCCACCCTCCCGGGGGCCGCAGCGCGCGCGGTGGCGCTGCTGGTGCGCGCGCTCAACACGCCGGCCGCGGCGCGCCATCTGCTGGCGTCCATCACGCACAGGCACGCGCTGGCGGCGGAGATCAGGTATGTGTGCTGCTCACCACACAACATGACGTGCTGCAAGGTGCTGCAGCACGTGTCCACCCACCCGGGGGCCGCAGCGCGCGCGGTGGCGCTGCTGGTGCGCGCGCTCAACACGCCGGCCGCGACAACAACTGCTGCCTATTGGCATAGCTAGGGCCACATTTTCTGGCTTCTAACTATCCACAAAGACCGTCAAAGATCTACATAATATGACAGCCAGCAGCGACTTTTACGACGCGACGCTACGTACGGCATTTCATAAAAACTTTCAAGTCTTTATTGTGTGAATTAATTTTCCATAAAATACAACCAGCTGCAAGATTTATTTACAACTTTGTTGACGCATCGACTGCTTGTCCCCAGATACGGGTTCGTGGAAGTCCTGGAGGCCGAAGAGTGGTCGGAGCCAGTGGTACAGGCGGAGGGTGGCACCGCCACAGCCGCCGCCGCAGCCGCCGAGCCCGCCAACTACGTGCGGCAGGCTAAGGAGGGCGTGCTGATGCTGCTGCAGCACGTGCTGCCCACCGCGCCGCCCAACCTCGCGCACTTCCTGCTGGGGTACAGTTTAACTGACGACGTGAGTTTTCCTTTAGTTATCAAATCGTGCTCTTACACACTGTCATGTAAAAGTGAAAAAAGAGAGAAAAATGCTTATTTTGCTATCTATCTGCCTGTCTTTTTCTAACTATGTAAGGGTCGGCTGACACCAGTCTTGCCAAGAAGTACCGTGTTACCCAGTTAATGGGTTGTGGGGGTCTGGTGGCAGCCGCTCCACGTAAAATACTGGTATTTAGCTGAATCCGGTTAGACTGGCAGCCAACCTCAATATACACACATGAATGTGTCTAGGGATCCAGTACGTTTTAGACTATCGCCGCAATTAACTTTTTTTTATCGTTGTTGATTCTTTTTAGTGAATATTACCATTTGATTTTTTTGAATTTTCTTTAAATTTTCTCATTAAAATCAACTGTCAATCAGGATTCTTATAAAATTGGGTAATAACGTTTTAACGAAACCGTTACAATTTCTGCATCGGAACTGAGAAAAATTGCATTGATATGGAGCGACGACATCATTTGACACGAGAAGAGATGATGAGAGCCGTCGTAATGTTGTAAGCTTCTTCCAGGCAACGTACTGCGCCTGCTGCTCTTGGCAATATACAGAGCGTCATAAGCCGCCTCTAGGCACGCTATCGTATCACGAGCAGCGTGCCCGAGCGTCATGGAGGACGATCTCGCATCACCACTCGCAGATAGGACCGGTACATCCAAAATTCTGTTCGACGGAATCGTACCATGACCGCCATGATGTTGGCTACGAGCCTCTACAGGCTTGCTGAAAAGCGACCAAACCATCCGAAATCGTTTACGTGAAGTGGGTCCGTGTTCCCGAAGGCCGCTGAGAGTTCCATCCATTGCATGAGGCCGGATATAAGACCTCTGAGGTTGTCAAGAACGTTTGAAATTTTGTCAGGAAGTTCATTAATATGGACAACAATGGTTAACGGCAAACAACTTGGTACTAAATGAAAAAAAAAAAAACAAATGTATTAGATTTACTTTACCAAATGTTAAAAGTACCGAATGGGACATCATATTGTTTTCCGAGGAATCGCTTTAGCTTTTACCATATAACATTTCTTGCAGGTCGTCTAAGCTCAGCCGCTTATGCGGTTAGAAAGATAAGACAGTTAGCAGACGTAGAAACCGCACGTTAGGTCTATTCTAGTTATTTTCACTGCATTATGTCAAACGGTATTTTGCTGTGGGGTTGGGCTGCTGACATGGAATCCATATTTATTTTACTAAAAAGAGCTGTCCCCTTTATAATCTGCGTCGCCGCGATTCAGCTCATAGGGAATTTTTTAAAACGATTAATATTATGACAGTCCAATTGCATTTGCAGCACAGTGAAATTAAGGCTTTTTTGACAGATTGCAACTGACATGCAATAGCGAACGTTGCTTAAAAATGAGTAGAATTGGCACTCTGGTCAGTGCGACCGGTATGTACGCGAATATGTAGACATTTCGACAATAGAAGGTTCTGAAAGTAACTGACGCCCTATATAAGGCCTACATGCACCGCCACCGAGTCAGTATTGGATTTGCGATACAACGGATAACTTCGGAAGCTGTCTCGGGTGCGAAAATGTGTAAAAAATTCAGTAGTGTAATTGTGATTAATAATTAATGAGTTTAATGTTATGATTACTGTCGTAAAATAAAGTGACATTTTGGTTATAAAATCGGCTGTTTTCATTGTCACGCACCCCAAGCTCTTAACATTACTTATAAGATCGTTCGTCCTGCCTGACTATCGATGCACCGCCGAAAGTCTAGAAAACTGGAAAATTTGGAATAAAGGTTTATTTTATTCCAAATATTTTCTTTTTTTTCCAAAGTTTATTTTAATCCACTTCTTTCTTATTGAGGCTATGGTTAACTCTTTATATTGTTTGGGCCCAGTAGGTGGCTACGTTAATAGCAGCATATCGGTGGCATTCAGTAGATCTTCTAAAGTACAGGTGAATGGGCACTTGGGGCACTCCAACATGTGATTCATGCTCTGAATGGGGCACCTCACTCACATTGGTTATCCAACGGATCTATAAAACCTCATTTCGCTAAGTTGTGCTTGAAGCAGACTGTCTGGGTGCGCAAACGATTCAGCGCTTTCCAAATAGGCCATTGCAATTCACGACCTGGGGGCAACTGCTCTAAATCATCCACTAAGAAAGTATTTTTGGAATTTCAACATCTAGGGGGGGGGGGGGGGGGAAATGGTAGGGGTTGTTTTGTCTTTGTTTTTTGAAGCCGACATCTACGCGAACGAAGTCGCAGGCGCAGCTAGTGTAAAACAGTCACGTTTCCCATCCCCAGGTGAGTCGCAGTCAGCTGAGTGAGGCGGGCGCTGCGGGCTACCCAAGAACTTGCTTACATTCCATACTCGATATCCTGGAACAACACATCGCTTCTCACAATCAACAACACAGGTATGTCCCATCTTTCATTAGACAATAGTTAGGTTAGGTTCAAAAGTAACGCACGATCTCCTACGAGGCGGCATGCGCATTGGCCGGATCTCCGCCCTGGGACCTGGAGGCAAAAGTCCTCGCGTCAATGCATCTGTGGCGCGAGGACGCGCGGGCGCGCGGGGAGCGACTGACGCAGTGACATTTCGAGCTGCGTCGGTCGCAGCTGCGCGAGGTCCTGGTGGCGGAATGGCGGGACGCTCTCACGCCCTACCGCCGGCCTCGTCACTATCGAGGCCATCCGGCCAGTGCGAGCACCCCTGGCTCGAGAGAAGGCACGGCTCCCTGTCGTTTCGTGCGACACAGGTCCTCACGGGGCATGGCTGCTTCGGGAGGTTCCTGTGTCGCATAGGCAGGGAGCCGGACGCTCGGTGTCACCACTGCGTCGACTGTCGGGAGGAGCCGCGCCGTACCCTCGTCTCTGTGGTAGGCAGTGACCGCTCGCTGCCGGCTGTAGTCCGTACTATGATCGGCGGTGAGGAGTCCTGGGACGCGGTGGTCTCCTTCTGCGAAACTGTTGTCGCTCAGAAGGAGGCTGCGGAAAGGGAGAGGGAGATGTCGAGTGCTCTTCCGCAGCAGGCGCACCGGGCGTCGGAGGAGGGCATACGCTGTCCTCCTTCGACCCCCCTAACTGGGTCCAGAATCAGAATCAGAAATATTTTATTTGTGATACATAGGTACAGTGGTTGGACATGTTTTAGGTTAGTGTGCACTATGATCAGCCTCTTATAGGCATAAAAACAGAATTAATTACAATTATTACATGCAAATAAAGAGCTTACTCGTACTAAACTACAAATTAACTACATAAATGATTGTATTATTCAATTACTATAGGAACAATGTTCAACAAAATGAAAAAAATAAATAAAATACGGGACCCGAGTTTGCGGCGCGTAGTGTTCCCGTGCGCCCCTCTGATGTCGCGGGGGGAGTTAAACACCTCACTCCCTCCGCCTACGAGATATGGCCCGCAGAGGCTGGTGCCGCCAGCCGGAGATTACGGAAGTCGCATATGTTCCCGCGATCCCCGGCGTAGGTGGAAGATGGAACACCAGGGTGGTTTTAGTCAGTAAGGGTCTGACAGACCCCTCCGCCCGCCCCAAGGCGGAGGACATCCACGAAGATTTCCCCCATAAAAAGAAAAAAAAGGTTCAAAAGTAAACCTGAATAACATTGTTTTATAAGCTACTACCGATGCTAATAGAAGTGCGGAACAGGGTGCAAAGTCCCGTAAACCTCCATTGAAAAGGGAGACAGGTCAGACAGGGCGCTGTGTTTGGGTGGCAACTGCCTGATGTGTGATGTCTGGCGATTGTTTATGTTCAATTCGCGTGGAAAATTTCTGAAGATTTACTGACACCTAGCATCCGCGTTATTGGAACAACATTTAGAGAAGATAGTTTATATCTCTTTTTGTGGTTTTTGGGTATTTAATGTGTAATAGACATAAACCATTAATTGTTTTGTTCCCAGGGAGGCAAACAACCTAGTGGAGAGCTGCTACCGGCTGGTGTACTGGCTGTGTGCGCGCCCTAACACCTCGGCGCCCATCCTGCGCTTCCTCAGGACCAGGGACTACTTCCTGTCCAGGCATGTCAAGGCGACCGTTGATCTCAAGGTAGGGTTTACTTACAAACAACCTAGTAGAGCTGCTGCCGGCTGGTGTACTGGCTGTGCGCGCGCCCCAACGCCTTGCTGCATCACGCTTCCTCAGGACCAGGGACTACTATTGTCCAGGCATGTCAAAGCCCCCAGGCATCTGCCCTAACAGGCGTTGCACAGAGAGGGTGTCACCCGGCCCGTGGGTGTGAGAACTCACTAACCGTGCTACAGTAAATTTATGGGGTATAAAAGTTAGGGAATAAGTTCAATTAAACAATGACCATACTATACAATACAAAGTTTATTAATATCAAACCATAAGTAGGTACTTACATCAAATACATAGGTTTATTTCCTTATCCCTAAACCTTGTAGCGCAATCCCAATTTTGGAACACCCCGTCTCCGTACCAAGGTGTACCAGAGTGGGAAAATGTGCATGAGAAATAAAATATATAAATACTCTTAGGGTCGCTTGAATGGATTCGTGAGGTGAACCGCTAGCAACTTCTAGCTCAACCGAATAAGTAGTTATGGATATATCTAGGTGTGCTCGGTGCAGAAAATATACATGTTATAATAATATTCTCTAAAGTGTAGCAAGTAGCAACCATTCAATTACCTAGATCTTTCTATCCTTAGTGAACAGAAGGTTCACACTCTCTCTCTCAAAATGTAACTTGACATAAAGTAACTCCTATTAGCATTAGCGAGTCAGTCATTTAGCATTAGCAGACTATCAGATCAAGCTTTTAGCTTTAGCGTCATATATTATATATCGTTAGATATTTAGTCAGCGTTTACGTTAGCATCAAATAGCGGAACAAAGACCACTTGGCATCGGCTACACGTGACAAAACACGGGTAGACCGCACGATGACGTGTTCTGCGGGTAGGATGTTGAACCGGAACGAATTAGAACGAACGTCGTCTGTACCTAATGATTTCCATGGAACGATGGTCGGATCATTTGTCTCACCACATGGGTCGGCATGCCATCCACCTTCGTCTGGTCTAACCTAAAGCACACGTCTCTCAGCGTCCGTCCTCAGGAAGATAGGCTATTCAGGATATTCAGGATATTCAGGCTATTTAAAAGAGCCAGATCTGTAACAACACAATCCCCCTAATCAGAAAACACGCACGAGAACCTCGGGAGGGAAACAGAACAGAAAACCACGTGGGTCTTATCTTACCTCGGGCAAATTCAGGATCGGAACCCACATACAGGAAATATTAGCAGCAACTCCATCGTCTGCGTCGGCTGCCAGCAACGAGTTCGCGTTACAGCAGAAACCTCGTGCTTTTATGCCACGATTATTTCCCGCCAGCGGCGGAGGCTCGGCGCACAGCCGTCCCCGCTCGCGGCTCCCAGATTCTCCCCTTTCAAACAAGTCAACCTACCCACAATTGGTTTCAATAATCCATAGACAAATTGTCTATATCTTGTTCAAAACCAAATCGCCATTTCAATCATTGTGACAAAATATAATTTATTATATTAAATTACAATTTTGCAACGTCACAGGGGTTCCGGAGTAGTCTTTTAAGAGGTAACGAGGCCCCTTCTGGGGGGCGCCGTTTGAAGGTTTGCCCCGAAGTTTGCGGTAACAGCTTGTTACTGAAAACACTAGAATCTAGATGTCATTAAAATGAATACTTTTAATAAATACCCAAGTGTAAGTTAGATGCTCATTTCGGCAGTAGTTATTGAAAATGGTCATTACTTATTTGGAATGCCTCTCCAATAAATGAAGGTTTGACAAATGACTAGTCTCACTGAATTAGTAATGAAATATTGTTATTAGTGCCTCTGGTATCAAAATTGTGAAGCTGTCATAAGAACGACTGTATGCGCTGCTGAATGTGGCGCACCCTTTTTTTTTGGTCCTTCGAGTCGGATTGAGATGTGATGAGAAGATCAGTTTCTTGTTGTTTTATCTGCGGTTTAACTTGATGATCTCCCAGGCAGTCACATAATTTTCCGAGCCGATCGATAAATGCTGAATGAGCTTTTCAGCTTCTCCCTTCACCTTGATTTTGAGAAATGCATGCATTTTGGAGTTGATGTTTTCTTTCATTTGGTTGTAAATGAGTTCGCACGTGTTGTACTTGTAAGACATCTCATATTGCACATCGGCTTCATTGGGTAAACTGGCAAGATCCCTATATAGTGAATCAATGCTGATTTTCTTTGAGGAGGTCGACGTTGATATGGGATACAGTTCTTTAGAATGCTTATATTGCTCCTTTGTTTGCGTAACATCTCGTCTGTTTTGCTGTTACTCGCGGTGTTTGCTGCCTCGGGCACCTCTATAGAAAGGGGTGATTGATTACCGGTCTCAGCTCCGCCTGCACCTTGCTCTTGAGTGAATTTTTGCTCAGTTAACTTCGAGAAACAAGGAACCCGCAACACTTCAACATCCAGTTCGAAGGACCAAAAATATGTATGAGAAAAATATGAAAAAAAAAATAAAGTGTCAAAAGGAAAAAAAATCTAATAAAAAAATAATATCTTAGAGCATTGCCAACACAACACCGATTTGATAAATTGGTGTTAGCAATGCTGCAAGTGTCGTTCTTAGGCAACTTCTTAATTACGCTAGCGTCGTAATTTAGAAGTTGCCTAAGAACGACACTGGCGCGCGCGAATTCTTTGCATCGCCAATAGAATTTAATGTTTTGTAAGACTCTTTCACCAACCCAATACAGTTCGGAAACACGGAATCAATCATGGAATGTTAATTATCCGGGGTTTCAAATATATAAATTCAATCAGCTGACTTTATTCAACAAAACACCTCAAGTATTTAATCGTTGTTTTGCCCCAGTGCGCGTCCGTGGTGACGCTGTCGGCGCGCTCGTGGGTGCTGCGCGCGTGCGCGTGCGAGGCGGGCGCCGGCGCCGCCAGCCGCCAGCACGCCGCGCTGTCCGCGCTGCTCACAGCGCTCACGCACACGGCGCATCATCCTACACAGGTAATGTCCCCAGTGCGCTCCGTGGTGACGCTGTCGGCGCGCTCGTGGGTGCTGCGCGCGTGCGCGTGCGAGGCGGGCGCCGGCGCCGCCAGCCGCCAGCACGCCGCGCTGTCCGCGCTGCTCACAGCGCTCACGCACACGGCGCATCATCCTACACAGGTAATGTCCCCAGTGCGCTCCGTGGTGACGCTGTCGGCGCGCTCGTGGGTGCTGCGCGCGTGCGCGTGCGAGGCGGGCGCCGGCGCCGCCAGCCGCCAGCACGCCGCGCTGTCCGCGCTGCTCACAGCGCTCACGCACACGGCGCATCATCCTACACAGGTAATGAAGTACACCTTCAGGTCACTCTATCAAGTTTCGAGGTAAGGTAGAGTACGAGTTCGGAGGTAAGGTCTCATCATAAATAACAAAACGAGCCAAAACTCGGTACACCTAGTTCTACTCGTCGAGAAGTTCCAGTAGCAGTTACCTGAAGTACAGCTTCAGGTCACTCCATCAAGTTCGGAGGTAAGGTCTCATCATAACTAACAAAACGAGCCCAATCTCGGCACACCTAGTTCTACTCGTCGAGAAGTTCCAGTAGCAGTTACCTGAAGTACACCTTCAGGACACACTATCAAGTCCGGAGGACCATCATAATTCATAACTAACAAAACCAGGCCTTCCAACGCTGCGTCTTCCGGTACGCCGTCGCCACTCCAAAACTTTTCGGCCCCATCGACCATCTGTTCTGCGAGCAATGTGCCCTGCCCACTGCCACTTCAATTTGGCGATCCTTCGGGCTATGTCGGTAATCTTGGTACTCTTGTGGATATCGTCTTTCCTGATTCGATCACGCAAGGAAACTCCGAGCATTGCCCTCTCCATTGCCCTTTGGGTGACTTTAAGCCTTCTGATGAGGCCCATTGTGAGCGACCACGTTTCAAGTCCATAGGTCATCACTGGCAACACGCATAGACTTTCGTCTTGAGACACTGGTATGTGAGACGAGAAGATACCGCGCAACTTCCCGAACGCCGCCCAGCCGAGTCGGATTCGACGGTTGACCTCTTTCTCGAAGTTAGCCCTACCTAACTGGATTGTTTGTCCCAGGTTGACGTACCTACTCGTCAACAACTTCGAGTGTAGAGCCTCCAATCTTGATAGGAGTGGGTGCTACATGGGTATTTACCATGACCTTGGTTTTGTCCATGTTCGTTTTAAGACCCTCTCTTTCGGAAGCTCTACTGAGGTCATCGAGCATTTTACTGAGGTCCTCCGTGGTCTCAGCCATGACGACTATATCGTCGGTAAATCGAAGATGAGTGATTTACTCGCCATTGACATTAATGCCTAGCCTTCTCCAGTCCAAAACCTTGAAGAAGTCCTCCATTGCGGCCGTGAACAGTTTTGGAGAAATTACGTCTCCCTGCCTCACACCCCGCTGCAGGAGGGTAGGTTCTGATGTCTGATCCTGAAGTCGGACTGACATGGTGGCGTTTTCATACAAACACTTCAGCACCTCGATGTACCGATAGTCGATCTGGTACCGTTGGAGAGACTGCAGCACAGCCCAAGTCTCGATCGAATCGAAGGCTTTCTCGTAGTCCACAAACGCTAAGCAGAGGGGCAGATTATACTCTTCGGTCTTCTGTATAACCTGCCGCAGCATGTGTATGTGGTCTACGGTGCTGAAACCTTTTCGGAATCCAGCTTGTTCGGGAGGCTGGAAGTCGTCAAACTTGCGTGCGAGACGGTTTGTGATGACTCTGGAATACAGCTTGTAGACATGGCTCAGAAGTGAGATGGGCCTGTAATTCTTAAGCAGGGCATTGTCGCCCTTCTTAAGGCGAGCCTGACTTGAGCGCGTAGGCATCTAACGCTTACCCCAGGCCCCGCAAGGAGTAGCAATACGTAATAAGTTACGATGCGCGGGAGACGCGCGCACCAAGCGCACCGCTCGCTCATGAGTTCACGGACTCAGGTAGGTACTAAGTTCCGTCACAGGATAAAGTAATGCAGTAGATCAACTTGAATCGATTAGTATAAGTTTATTTTGTTTTATTTTTCTATTAAGTATTTTTTAAGGTTATAGATGGATTAAGTACGTATTGTACAAACTTGAATCTAATTACTAATCATTAAAAATCAGTAATAATACTTATTTATTTTAGAGTATATGGTGGATTTAAAATCTGACTGACACGAAAATTATGAATACGAGTACGATACAAAAATACGCGTCGCGCGCTATTTGGCTTTGGTGCGATACCTTCGTAAAAATCAAGTAGTAGGTAGGCACACTTACTTTAGGAAAATTATGTTACAATTCTTGAATATTATAATTCAAGAAAGCTTAGAAGTATAAATGGTTTGGAATTTGCCTAGATGCTATTAAAAAAAAACAAAAACGTTTTTATATTTTTTAATCAAATAGTTAACATAATAAAAGTTACCAATGCAACTGGCTAAAATTCGTTGAACTGTAGCTGTCTCGGTTTGCATGGACCTAGCTGAGTAGATTGACACGGAATATGGTCCTTGGATTTGCTTGGACCTGGCTGCACAGGCTTATCATTAACATTTTCTTTGTTTTCTTTCAATATTATGTCTCGTATTGGCATACCGCGATTTTGGCGCGGATCCACAATCTCTGGCAATATACATTTCAAATAAAAATCTGTAATTTTTTTCTCCATATGCACCCGCCAAAATTCGTCATCTCTTGAAATATTTTCTACTACTAGTTTTCACCGGACCATATTCCAAAAATGCATTGGTTCCTTTCTGTTACGTGAAGTTGACCCTGCACTTGGTAATACCAATTACTTTTTTTGTTTATAACCCTGGTATGTTTTATTCTATCGAATTTAAATATATGTATTTTATTTTCTTCAATAGCAGCATTTCCCTTTTCTAAATGCCGTTATTGGACATTTAATTTCAACAATGGTGTCGTTCCCAACTATACCGTCGGGGGTAACCCCAATAAATGAGTATTATTTTGGAGACAAGTCACGCCCTTCCGCATGCTCTATTGCCCTGTAACGCAAATTTTGATTTTGATTTGTTGGTAATTAACAAGTAAAATTTTAAAAACTTACAAAATATCCCTGTTCAATAAAGATAACGGAGCTACAGTGCCAAAGACAGATACACAGGTACACAGACGCACGTACACAGAAACATAGATATCAAACCGTTATAAATAAATAGGATAGAATTGTAATATGGTGTGTGTTTAATTTCTTTATGTATTTTATGGTGTTACAATAATGATAATGAGATACTACTTTATTCAGATCTATACTAAATAATATTATAAAGTGGAAGTGCGCTAAGTGCGCTGTGGTAATAGCTAATTATACGTAAGTACCATGTACAACAAAGATATTGTTTTTCATTCGATCTAAAAAAAAGTCCGCGACGTTACACCTATATCTATCTCCTATAAATATGCCACACTAAGGCATTTTATGTCAAATAATTTATTTAAAAATTAAAGGTGGTTTTTCAGCATTAATATTAGGCAGGCATATTAATCCTTACTAGCGAAAGTTACTTCATCATCAAGATAATTTTATGAAGATAAACTTTGTCTTTTACAGCATGTTATTTGAACTCACCGTTTAGGAGATAATGTAAAATTAAAATAATTCAACAATATTATTAAATCGAACGGGCGGTGCGCGAGACGCGGCCACCAAACGAGAACGCGTCGAGCCTGCGTGACTGCGTGCGACGCGGTGCAAGAAATTCTTTTTTGTATTATGATTATGAATTTATGATAGTTACATTCATGGGGAAGGCTGTACGGCTATACGGGAACGGGAATTCCTACGGGAATGAAGAGTTCCGTTACCTGTCTCCGAAGTTCTTCATCAGATCTTCACCAAATTGAAATGGGATCAGTCCGGGAAGATACACTTCCAAAAAAAATAGAATCATCAAAATCGATTGACAATTGGCGAAAATATCGCTGAGCAAACATACAACAAAAAAAACAGTCGATTTGAGAACCTCTTCTTTTTTGGAAGTCGGTTAATAATATACAATACAATAGTCAATTAAAAACAGTTTAGTGTATGTAATTTATAATTTCTATACATTTTTCCTCTTGCCAATAAACACCGATAAAGTAACGCATTGGATTGGAAAAACTATCCAAACTGACCACATAGTTTTTTGTATGTCTTGTCATAACTTGATACATTGTTAGTAATTAGTAAGAGGATGGACTCTAGTGTACAGCGCATATATGAGCTGGTCCGGTAGCCTAAACGTTACCAAAAGTATGTTATTATAATATTTTCATAGGAAATGGTCATACTGTAACACTTTTACACTATGGCACGCGACTCACGAGTGCACTGCGCGTATTGTTTGGCATAGACGAGACCTACACAAACGTTGCGGACACCATAAATATTATTATTTGTTGTGTTGTGGTGGCTGTGAGTAGGTACCCACCTAGCGTATAACTACACTTATATTTCTTCTCTACATGAACACCACAACATTATTGCACCGATATTCAACTCTCATGTAGGAAATACGAGCTATTATTTTTGCATTTGTTTAGGAGTAAGATAAGTGAAAACGGACATTTCTAATAAATAACAAATATTATAAGACTTATACAAACTCTCCGAAACCATCAAGACTAACGTAGCGGGGTGAACTACCTATTTGACATTTGAAAACAGTAAATCATTGTATCATGTGCGCGCGAGGTGGCTTTATGCACTCTGAAATAGGGTTCAAATTCAATTGTTTTACATACTCGATGCAGTTGGTAAATCTATTCCGCGCGAAAACTAAACCACTAAAGCGCACGTCTTTATGCGTACTGAAATAAGGTTTAAATTAAACTGTTTACACACATGTTTGCGGTGTGGAAATTTATCTGTTTCGTGTCGGTACTTACCTAGTTAGTAAAGTAAATTATGTATATACCTATATACCTTTTTGTTTATTCAGCCAAAGTTTATAAAAAAAAGTAGTCACCGCTGCAACGAAGAGCCGTGACAACTTTTTTTTCCCCCATTTTTTTTTACAAAATTATAGCTACATCTAATAAAAACTAACTATATTACAACTGTTTGAACACTAAATTGTATACAAGTATTATTATTTAACCACTCGACACGTGAAAATTCCAAAATAAAAAATAAATCTTACGTAAATAAACATAAACATTAAATTCGCGGCACACTGGTGTGCCGGCAGTGCTAGAGCGGTAATCAATTTAGGCTTAGCCAGTAACAGAACTTAGCGGGGGTGGCGGGATCGCAAAAAATTGGCACACGTCCGACCTCCAACACGTTCCGCTCGGGACTAAATGACACGGGGCGCGCTCATGAAACGACAAAATCACTTGATTTTGGAATTAGTGGGATACGTATTTTCATATTTCACATTATGACGGCCGATTTATATCACATTTTTTACGACCTTTATTGTGGTATAAGTTTTATTACTCAAAACCTTATATAACTCAAATGAAATGATAATTACATCTTGATTTTGACTTGTCTTTGCGATTTAATTGGATGCAGTAAAGTGCAAGTAATCGTGTATCGCACGGCCGAAATCGCAAGATCGAAGTGTGAAATATGTAATATATTTTTTTCAAAATTTAAATCCGTGTTGTTTACGAATAAAACACAATTTTACACAATGCAAAACAACGTTTTTCCGGAAAACCTGGCCTTAAAGAAGAGTACCACCACACCTCCGCTCCACGCTTGTGGCGTTTTCCCCTCGAGTATGACGGAATCGAACAGTTTCTGAAGGGTCTTAAGGACCGGTTTTCCACCCGCCTTCAGGAGTTCGGCCGTAATTCCGTCCTCGCCCGACGCCTTGTTGTTTTTAAGCTGCTTCAGAGCCATCCTAATCTCATACAGGCTGACTTCCGGGATGTCTTCGGTATAATGCCGGGTCAATCTAGCTCTTGGGTCGTTCGCTAGATTTGCTGCGGGTTTGGTCATTGACGTGTATAACTGTCCATAGAATGTCTCGATCTCCCTCAGAACCTCCGATTTGGCGGATATGGTTCTGCCATCGTCGGTCTTCAGTTTTGTGAGCTGGCTCTGCCCAATAGACAAATCTCTTGCAAAGACCTTGGAGCCCTTATTCCGCTCTATCACGTCTTTAATCGTTTCAGTATTAAAGCAGCGGAGGTTGCTTTTCAAGGACTTGGAGATCCGTCTATTGAGCTGCCGGTATTTGCACGCATCGTCTGAAGACTGCAGAATCATCTCCCGCCTCTCCTTCATGAGCTTGAGAGTAGGATCAGAGAGCCTCTTGGTCTTATCTGTACGGCGAGTCTTGAAGAACTTAGACCCGACCGTATGAACAGTTTCCACGAAACCATCGTTGTATTCGTCCACGAAGCTCCCTAGGCACTGGAAACGATTTTGAAGCAGCGTTGAAAGGCCTCCCACAAGGTGGACCGATGACCTGGTAAGGGTCGCGGGTAACCGATGGATGCGAGACGCACAGGACCGGTTGTTGTGGCGACACTTGGGGGAGGCCTATGTCCAGTAGTGGACGTCTTTCGGCTGATATGATGATGATGATGATGAACAAAACCAGCCGTAAGTCCACAGCCTACATCTCTATTAGTAGAAGTCTTTCAGTGCCTAGCAGTCACTGCAGTAGGTATTTGCATCTAAGTATTATTTAGTAAAAATATAAACAGCAAATGTTTTTTGTAGGTTACTCTTACTTTCAAAGTATCAAAATTAGTTCACTTGGCTAAATTAATCCCGCAGCTAACCGTGCCTACACTAGTGTGTGTGACCCGTGTCAATGTTCGATTTTATGCCTGTCAACTTTGGAAACGCGTCCTAAGTACTGTTTTAAATAGGTACCATTTTGTCGATTTTATACCTAAGTTTATATAAGTGGAAACTTGTAACTGGCTTTCTTCTACATATAACTACTGACTACTCGAATGTATTAGCTGTAAGTTTTCTTAAAAAAAAATAATAATAACACATGAGACAGACTAGAAAACAAAACTTTAAAAACCTTCACCGTCAGTTATAATCATTTATTTCTTTCACAGGAATGGGAATGGTGCCTACTCCGTCGGACGCTAGAAGAGCTGCCAGTGAGCGTCGAAGCTGCCGTCGAGCCGCGCTGGGAGCTGTTCCAAGCACAACAGTTGCGACAAGCCATCGCCTCATGCGATCTGCCGACAGGTCAGTACAATGCCAAAACAATTATCACTTTCAGACTTGGTCACTTCTAGCACCCACCACTACCACAGATTACCAGATAAATCTCTCGATATACGTACGCGCGCTAACTGCTTACCGGCCTGTGGTTCGAGAGCGAACCATTTCTCAGTGGATTGCCAACAGCCGCGAGGCGCGTACGTTCGTATGTAATTCGGTCGACCTGACGTACTTTATAGTTTCGAATTCTTATAATATGGCTGGTTCTGGTGCATTATGTGCAGCTGATGGATGTCGATCCAGCAAGGGAAGAGAAAAACTTATCTTTTTTAGGGTTCCCTACGCAAAGAGTAAAACGGGACCCTATTACTAAGACTTCGCTGTCCGTCCGTCCGTTTGTCACCAGGCTGTATGAACCGTGATAATTAAGGGGGCTCTCATACAACAAATGTGATTTTTTGCCGTTTTTATAGATAATCTACACTAATATTATAAAGAGGAAAGATTTGTTTGTTTGTTTGTTTGAAATGAATAGGCTCCGAAACTACTGGACCAATTTGACAAAATTCTTTCACCAGTAGAATCCTACATTGATAATGTAGGATTCTACTGGTGAAAGAATTTTTCATGATGGACATAGGCTATAGAATATTTAAAAAAAGTTAGGGATCTGTATGAAAACTTCGATAATGTAACCCAAGGTGTGAGAAAAAATCTTTATATCGCGTACGCTGCGGAATCTATTGACAATAGAGCAAAGTGATGTACTACAGTTTTATAGAAATCATCAATATCTACAAAAAAGTCCGCGATACCATATGTCTAACTATTATGGATAAGTCACCATGACCGCTTTTTGTTCAAATTATTCAAGCAAATCCCTGGCGATATGAAAAAATGGTAATTTCGATATCATGATATTAATCCTTATCCATTTAAATGGTTTGATAATTAAGGTTGATTATGTCCGTGTAAATTACACTTTAAATTATTCAAATCGGACCTTTCGTTCAAAAGTTACGACGGTAATAAACATGTTCGAAATAAGAAAAATGTCGCGGCTTGAGCGAACTGGGGAGAATCGTATCAATGCTTGGTCCGATGAAGTTGAAACACGGCATTTAAATGATTTCGATAAAACAATAAGAATAAAAAATGTTTGAATTTTTCGAAAATAATCTACACAAGTACATAATAAGGGGTGAAGCCGGGGTGTTTAAGTTTTTCGGGGAGGACATATTTTTTGCTTCAATTTACGTCGGAATGCTATTTGAACAAACTAAAAGTGGGATAATTGAAACATCCCATTGACCAAGTCACCCTACTCGGAGTTCAAAGCCTAAAGACAGTTTTATAAAACTCTAATAAATGTGACTTCACCATCAATTATCCCACTACACACAGGTTGATTATGCAAAAATTGTTAGGTACGTCTGTACCTAACAATTTTTGCATAATCAACCTCTGACGGGCTGAACGGGGTGAACAGTTGCGCTGAACCTGGGCGAGAGGCAAGTGAGATTCTGTCAACGGTGGCGTGGCGTAGGCGATTGTCAATACGTCAAAAATGTATGGGATTGACAGATGCTATCGAAATGGCACGTTATGAAATTCCTACATTTTGGCATTTCGACAGTCGCATTCGCTAATTAAATGGTACATTGTCTAGGGCCTCCTGAGACCGTAGAATAAGTTTCCAAAACTAACCTTTATAAGGGGGTATAGGGGGCGTTGAAGTTTGTGGAGTACCTACTAAATCCGCGCGGACGAAGTCGCGGGCGAAGTGCTAGTTAGGTATATTTTCGTTCGCAGCATCTAGCGACTCGAAGGTGTAGGCTAAAAAAGCAGGTAGTGAACATTTTGTATGAAGTGATTCATTTGGTAATCTGTGCCACTACCACCTTGGTTATCACCCGGGGGTCTAAAGTCAAGTGAACAGCAGTACGATTCTGTTAACATGTCGTAGTGAACACTTGGGCGCTGCCCACGACGGGTGAGTTGTCAAATCATACAAATAAGATGGAATGACAGCGCTCTTGTCGTTCACTCCGCCTGGGTGAACACCGTGAGATGTCGACAGAATCGACTGGCTGGTTACTTCTAGGCAAGCGTGCGTCATCGTCGACCGCATGTATAGTTTCCATCAGGTGAGATTTTAATTATTGAGAGAAGTTGGTTATAATAAATAAATAAATAGATTGTGGTCAAACGCGAGCCTATCAATAATAATAATAAAAAAACTCGTAAATTTACAAAATTCAATGATAATAAGAAATTTCGTTATACTTTATTGGCTATGCAAAGATTCTAAATTTCTAACTAGTGCCTCTAGTTTTAAATTATGAAGCTGTCTAAGGGTACCTACGCACTATGCGACTGACCGCAATCAAAAATATGTACGAGAAAATAGTTTTTATCCGCACTGTGATGCGGCTGCGGCCGACCACTCCGGCCGTTCTGAGCGCTGCGGCCCGACTGACGGTCAGCCGGGCGGTTGCTATACACACTACGCGGATAGTGCTAGTTTGCGGTTGCCTGCCATTGACGGTTAATGTGTTCACCGACGCTCGCGCATTTTATTGATGAAAACACATATTTTTTTGTTTATATTATGGTTTCGAAACAAAAAAACATTATTGAGATACAAAATAGGCCAGTAAATATAATAAATTTCTGCGACTTCTTCGACGTCCATCTTGGAAATGAGTCGATCCAACCGCAAACCACGACGTTTTCTCAACCGCACGTTCCGGTTACGGTTGAAGCTACCCGTCACCCGGCTAACCGCAAGCGCAACCGCATCTTGCATTCCAGATAGCCGCATAGTGCGTGCGGAAATCATCAAATGATTCCTGCCGCTCTGGGTGGAGCGGGAGGAAGTGTCAGACTCTTACTAACTAAAACCCATTCGTGTTCCTCGTAGTGCCTTTTGCTTTCCAGGGCCGCGGTAACTCTTTCGAACAAAATCCGTAGAACGACACTTTGACAGTTTTCGTACAGCGTTGCCAACGTGTGGGAAATTCCCCAAACTGCGGGGAATCTCAAATTGATTGGGGACTGGCATTAAACGGTGTAAATGCGGGAATTTTGAATATCGATAGTCCGGGCCAAATTAGAATACTTTTTAAGAAAACAAAATACTTATCTTAACATTTTTGTTGGGTTACTCATGGATATCGAATGTCTCCCTTTTTCTAAATTGATTTATATCGCTCGACCGATGCGTTCGAAATCTATCTATCTATCTAGCCTATTTTGTCCCACTGCTGGGCTAAGGTCTCCCCTTTTCCACACAGCTCTGTCATTTGCTATATCGGGCTAGCGGGGATTTTGTGGGGAATCAGTTGATTTTATCCCCAAATTTGGTGAATTTGTTTTAGATTTTCGGGAAACTTAATAAATTGGTGTTGGCACCGCTACAAGTATCGCGTAGGCAACTTCTAAATTTCGCCGTTAGAGGCGCGCGCGTAATCTTTCCATCGCCAATGTCGCGTAATTTTTGGTCGCAACGAACTACATCGTATAACATAACGGGGTTCTTAGTATGGTCAACGACAGCGTAAGTCCTCTGAACACACGTTTGTGAAGGTAATCATGATGTCTTTGTTATTCAGGTCTAGGCGGCAAGCGCATCAGTGTATCGCGAGTACACGCGTTGTTGACGCGCGAGTTAGCAGCACTTCATGCTACTGCGCCGCAAAGGAACCTCGTCGCCACCGAGATACAGAAGGTAAATTATTCACTCTTTTTATTATTAGGAACTACTTTGTCTAGGCTTAGCTGAAAGTAGTACCTAGTTTCCTATAGTTAAATTAAGACTCTAAATTCACACACATTACCTTATTGATCTATAGTAAGAACCTATGATAAAGTTGAATTGAGTATGAAACAAAAAGATTGTGTCTATTTGTGACTGACGTACTGGTGAAGTTTGCGGATGTTGGAAGTATGGGACCGATTGTCGTGGCAATACAACTGTCTAACCACCTGGTTGGATAGTTGTATTGCCAAGGCCTCAGCAGTAAACTTCTTTCCGCTATTGATGTTGTTGAAGCCAATTTTCAAAAATAGAACTTCTTAAAATTTGTTATTTTTTTCTACAGGTTCTAGACTACGTAACAGAAGTGAACAGACAGCGCAACCTAGCGGCCACCCTTACACACTACTACGACTCATGGCGCCAACTTACAGAGATCCTATTCTGCGTAGCGCCACACGACATCCTCAGCTTAGAATCCAGAAAGAACCTCCTTCTAAACATACTACAGGACCTTCTCAACAAGATCCCCCCTTCGGAAGTATTACCACAACTTGGGAACCTCGCATCAGGAACCGTGCTACTCTTACTAGTCAACCTACGACATTGCTACATCCTACAAAAGAGGGAATCAAATCAAAAGTCCTCTGAATTCGAAATGAGCTTCTTCGGACCCTCAAACCAGATCATGCAAACGAATTCATTAACTCTGAAGTTCATTCTACACAAAATTCTGTCATGGATTCTCATGTCTGGTGGTTCAACGCAGAAGATGAGAGTGAATTTATATGGGGCTCTATTAAATTACTTGAATATTGTGAATTTGAAGTCCAGTGCAGCGGATCAGGAAGACGAAAGCTTGTCTAACACGTATGTTAGTAGACTAGACAGTTCCAAAGCCAGACCTAGTCGAGAAGAATCTGCGTTGAAGTCTATGGTGATCGATGTGATCAGTGATTTCGGAGAGAACCTGTGTTCCATAGTGTGCGGGGACTGTATCGGGGCCGGCCATGATGTGTGTCGCATGGTGGCGCTCGCGTGCTTGGACACGCTCATAGAGATCAACCCCAGGACTGACTGGATGAACACTCTGACCAATCAGGGGTATCTGAGGAGCTTGATCGATAGTTTGCTGCAAGATGATGAGGGGTTGAAGGAGGTGAGTGCATTTTAAATTAATTCAACAAAGTAGATAATTATGTTTTTTACTTTATTATATGCATTATGTTTGGAAAACTTACCTACATCTAATTAACATTGTTATAAGTAAGCATGTCTGCTTACGTATTCTAATAAAATTAAGGCTAATTATAAGTTATTATCTATATACTATATCTATACTAATATTATTATTAATATTATAAAGCGGAAGAGTTTGTTTGTTTGTTTGAACGCGCTAATCGCTGGAACTACCATTCGGATTTGGAAAATTATTTTGTTTATGATAGCCACATTCATGAGGCAAGGCTATCTAGCATGACGCTAAAGCTCTTGGTTACCCTTAAATATTGATATTTGTAAAGTAAGTCTGAAGAAAAAGCGCTATCGAACTGCTTTATCCGCGTGCGCTGGGGTAATGGCTAATTATACGTAAGTACCATGCACACTACAAAGATATTGGTTTTTATTAAATCTAAAAAAAAATCCGCGACATGTATGTGCTATGTATCTGTCTCTTTTATATAACCCACATTGAGGCATTTTGTGTCGAATAATTTATTTAAAATTTTTTGGTGATTTTTGAGCATTAATATTAGGCAGGCATATTAATCCTTACGAGCGAAAGTTATTCATCATCAAGATAATTTTATGAAGATAAACTTTGGCTTTTAAAGAGTGCACCTGCACATTGTGTTAATGATGGTGCGGCGGAGAATCTTAAAATGTCGTCTATTAGTCATTCTCACAGGTTTAGGACTGTCATCTTGTGTAGATTCACACAAAAGGTGTATTTCGACGCATATTCGTTACGACATACATCGCTAGAACACTAACTAGTCCAGTGGTATTCTACATAGATTGCGCTGGCGGCAGTGCTAATTAAACTTGAAACTTAACCCCCACATTTTAAGGTACGGAATATCTTCTGTGTGTGTAGTAGACTGTGTACAAATATTTTGTGCCATACCTAATCCTCGACGCTTTGGATTAGGTACGGACTCGCATCGAAAAATACCTAATTAACATACCTAATCAAATATTTATGCCTCACGTCTAGCATCAAGTACTCAACTTACCATTTCATTTCTGAGATAAAACTATTCCACACCTTTCTGTGATTCACAATACCTACTAAATAATTAACCACTGCTATTTTGGTCATTACTCATTAGTTACCTATGTCTTAATTGTCAACATTGTAAATCAAATTTCAATAGCTTTAATCATCAGATCCTTTGCTACAACTGTTAATGTTTCGTCCAACAGACACTAGAACCAAATCCTAAATCCCTGCGCGTCCTGTACGTGTACGAGTCTAAGATGGGGCTACTCATCAAGATGGCGGGCACGCGCGCTGGCGCAGAGACCCTCCTGGCGCAGGGCGCGCTGGCCTGCCTGGCCGCGCTGTCCGCGCTGGCGGCGCACCCCGACCTGCACACGGGCTACGCCACGCACCACGATACGGAGTTTGTGCCCTCGGTGGCCAACAGGTGAGGAGTAGTCCCCCAGACCCTCCTGGCGCAGGGCGCGCTGGCCTGCCTGGCCGCGCTGTCCGCGCTGGCGGCGCACCCCGACCTGCACACGGGCTACGCCACGCACCACGATACGGAGTTTGTGCCCTCGGTGGCCAACAGGTGAGGAGTAGTCCCCCAGACCCTCCTGGCGCAGGGCGCGCTGGCCTGCCTGGCCGCGCTGTCCGCGCTGGCGGCGCACCCCGACCTGCACACGGGCTACGCCACGCACCACGATACGGAGTTTGTGCCCTCGGTGGCCAACAGATGAGGAGTAGTCCCCCAGACCCTCCTGGCGCAGGGCGCGCTGGCCTGCCTGGCCGCGCTGTCCGCGCTGGCGGCGCACCCCGACCTGCACACGGGCTACGCCACGCACCACGATACGGAGTTTGTGCCCTCGGTGGCCAACAGGTGAGGAGTAGTCCCCCAGACCCTCCTGGCGCAGGGCGCGCTGGCCTGCCTGGCCGCGCTGTCCGCGCTGGCGGCGCACCCCGACCTGCACACGGGCTACGCCACGCACCACGATACGGAGTTTGTGCCCTCGGTGGCCAACAGGTGAGGAGTAGTCCCCCAGACCCTCCTGGCGCAGGGCGCGCTGGCCTGCCTGGCCGCGCTGTCCGCGCTGGCGGCGCACCCCGACCTGCACACGGAAACACAGGTGCATTCACTTTGTTTCTATACTCATAATCCAATGGGACGGCATCCGACACGACCCAGGAGGGATCAGGCCCAGGCCCAACGGCTTTACGTGCCCACCAATCCGCGGAACTGTCACACCACCGACTTCTTAACCCCGGGCTGTAACTGAGAAATTCCTAATGGAAAATCCCAATAACAATTCTTACCCGACCTGGGCATCGAACCCAGGATCCCACGCTCAGCAGTCGTGCTTGCGACCACGTGCA
Source organism: Melanchra persicariae (assembly GCA_947386135.1). NCBI lineage: Eukaryota > Metazoa > Arthropoda > Insecta > Lepidoptera > Noctuidae > Melanchra > Melanchra persicariae. The sequence continues at coordinate 1,388,672 of OX376646.1, forward strand.
GGTTCCAAAAAAAACACTACAAAGTACAAAATAACTTTAATTTCGGTAGTCGATTCGAAGCGACATACGTAGTACATTTTCCTGCCCTTTGTTTACAAACGTATGACTTTGTCAGGTTCCGTCAGATCCTGGTGCCAGCGCTGTCACTGTGCGACGCGCTGCTGACTACGCTGGGCCCGCAGAACCACAGCTGTGTGTTACACGTGACGCATGCACTTCTAAGCCACGTCGAGTGCATCGACGCCGTGCTAAGGTAACTACCTATGTCAAACAAACAAACAAACAAACAAACAAACAAACACAAACAAACACGAACAAACACGAACAAACACGAACAAACAAACAAAAATCTTTCAAAATCCTATAGCTGCGTTACAATGTCATCGTCCACATGTTTATTTATACAGAGCTGCTCACCCGAACTCTCCCTTGGAGCTCCTCATCGAGGTGGAAGCGATAACGTCAGTGATAGGGCGCGCCTCCAACCGGGAAGTGTTCGGCGGCGCGCAGGTGGCCGAGCCCACAGCGCTACAAGCGAGTGCGGCGGCCGCGGCGCGCGTGCGCTGGCTCATGCTGGCGCTGCTCGCCCGCTTCCACCGCCCCGCCAGCGACCTGCCCGACCACACGCAGACGCGCCTGCTCTACTACAAGGTAAACAATATGAAGTACACACTCAGCCATTATGTGAACAGCCTTTCTTAAAGCTGTTTTTAACCGACTTCAAAAAAAGGAGGAAGTTCTTAAATTGTTTTTTTTTTAAGTAGCTAAAATTTACAACGAAGGCTTAAGTTGTAAAATACACTTTAAAATTAGAGTGTTGACTGAACATAATATTATACTTCCCTGTAATTTTTAGGTTTTTTTTATTATTAATTTTATAATTGTGTACACACAGAGAAACATTACTTTTAGGCGCTTTGTGCGTTTTACGTACCGAAAGAAGTCGGGAGACTAAGTAATAGCTGTTAATGGACTCAATTATGAACTGTAATCTAAACAAACATTGTAAGTTTACTAGCTTCAACTGTAAATCTGTTAAGCGTTCAATTGACAGTGTTAGGGAAATATGTGAGATGTCAGACATAGTGGCCCTTCAGGAGACATGGCTTCTTCCCCATGATATTCCTTTCTTAGGTACCATAAATGATAAATTTGAATACACGGGTAGGTCGGCTGTTGATAATCAGCAGGGCTACTGATAGGGAGACCATATGGGGGAGTGGCTATTCTCTGGAGAAAGGGCATTTTTAACGATGTTTCAATATTAGGGTGCACTAGCTCGCGTCTCGCTGCTATCAGAGCTACTGTTGGCGATCGCTCGATAATAGTAATCTCTGTTTATATGCCAACAGACTCAATCGACAACTTGCCGTTGTTTACAGAGGTTCTAGGTGAGATTAGTGCAATTGTTGCGGGTGCAGAAATTGAAAGTGTTTTCATATTAGGCGACTTTAATGCACATCCAAGTGAATTATTTTTCAGGGAATTAAACAACTTCTGCAATGACCAAGCTTGGATTTGTGCCGATATAGAAAAGCTGGGCTGCGTGACGGATACCTACACTTTTGTGAGCGAAGCCCACGGATGTAGAAGGTGGCTAGATCACTGTGTTGTGTCTTTTTCAGCTTGGCAAACTATTATAAAGCTGGGAATAAAAGAGGATGTATATATGTCAGATCACTTGCCATTGTACATTGAGTGTGACCTAAATATAGTGAGATCTAAATTAAAAACACAAAATACGCCACGCTCTAGAGTTATTTGGGGCGAAAGGGACGAACATCAGATTAAGTGTTACAGGGATTTATGCAATGATAGGCTTCGTGACATTGATTTTCCGCCTGAGTTCTCAGGGTGTGGCTATAGGTCATGTAGCTCAGTAGAACATAAATATGTCTTGAACGACCTATACGGTAAAATTATAAGTATTTTGTGTGACGCTGCTGAGCAAACAAATTTGGTAGGAGGTCGCAGGCCAAGGAGAGGAAAAGTGGTGTGCGGATGGAACAATCACGTTCGTGACGCTCACCGTGAGGCCAGGCTTAAATTCTAAGAATGGGTGAGACATAAAAGACCAAATAGTGGATTAGTTTTCGATGAGATGTGCGAGACCCGTAAAATCTTCAAGGGTCGTCTGAAATGGTGCCAAAAAAATGCAGAACAGGTCAAAATGGACGAAATAGCGAAGGAAAGAGCCTCGAAAAATTTTAGTAAATTTTGAAAGTCGACACGCAAGTTGGATACTGGGCCTGGTCTACCGGTGAGCGTAGGAGGGGCCAATGACCCGGGGGGAATTGCAAATATGTTTATGGAACATTTTAAAGTGCAATCTCCACTGGGCCCTTCAGTTGCAATGGCCGATGCTGAGTCTGATAGTGAGGGTGCGGAACCACTCACACTTTTTTCGGCTAAACAAGTCAGATCCGTCATCCAAGGCATGAGCAGAGGTAAATCACCCGGTCACGACGGACTCAGCATCGAGCATTTCAAATATGCCGGGAGTTCACCTGCCGAGGGTCCTGTCCTGTTTTTTCACAATGTGCATCAGTCACTCATTTGCCTGCTGAACTGATGCATACTATTGTAGTACCTATAGTCAAAAACAGGACAGGAGACATCTCGGATAAGGGGAACTACCGAGTCATATGGGTTGGAGTGCGGTGTGAGACATAAAGGTTGAAGAGCCGTGGAGACGTCAACCCCCCCTGGGTTGACGTCTCCACGGCTCTTCAACCTTTATGTTAATGATCTCATAGTCGAGCTCAGTAGTATGCGTGTCGGCTGCCGGGTTGGTGGTGTTAGTATTAACAACATCAGTTACGCGGACGACATGGTGCTCCTGGGCCCGACTGAGGAATCTATCAGAGAAATGCTGAAGGTCTGCGAAAAATATGCTGCCTTGTATGGCCTTGTGTACAATGTACGTAAATGTGAATACATGGTCTTTAAGGCCGCCGGTAAGTGCCCTAATCATGAACCTAGTTTTTCTCTCAATGGCATGAGCATATAGAGTCTACCAATTTAAGTACTTGGGGCACATACTTACCGACGACCTTAAAGATAATTTAGACATTGAAAGGGAACGTAGGGCACTGGCGGTCCGAGGTAATATGTTGGCCCGTAGATTCTTTCGTTGTGGTGACCAAGTCAAAATCACCCTATTCAAGGCGTATTGTCAAGGTCTGTACGCGGGAGGTCTATGGGTCAACTACACTAAAAGATCGCTAGATGTCTTGCGCGTCCAATACAACAATGTTTTTAGGATGCTGTTGAAACTACCCCGTTTCTGTAGTGCATCGGAGATGTTTGCTCAGAACCGAACTGACGGCTTCCACGCAGTCATTCGCAAAAAAGTCGCATCACTGATGCACAGAACACGGGTCAGTGACAATAGCATCCTGAAAACTGTCGTTGAGAGTCCTTACTCCCCTATTCTGAGGCATTATGTGGGGAGAATGGTCATATAGCTTGTTCCTGGCCTTACCGTTCTCTGCACATCATGCTTCGAATATCTTTATTGTTTGTTTTTTTATTTTTTTATTTTTCTATACCCTAATTGCGTACTACTAACACTAGCTATAAGGTATTCTACTAACAAAATGGACTGTAATGTTGTCTGAATTAAATAAATTAATAAATAAAAAAAATAAAATAACGAATGAACGCCGCCCAGCCGAGTCGGATTCGACGGTTGACCTCCTTCTCGAAGTTAGCCCTACCTAGCTGGATCGTTTGACCCAGGTAGACGTACTCATCAACAACTTCGAGTGCAGAGCCTCCAATCTTGATAGGAGTGGGTGCTACATGGGTATTTACCATCACCTTGGTTTTGTCCATGTTCATTTTTAGACCCACTCTTTCGGAAGCTCTACTGAGGTCATCGAGCATTGTACTGAGGTCCTCCGTGGTCTCAGCCATGACGACTATATCGTCGGCAAATCGAAGATGAGTGATGTATTCGCCATTGACATTAATGCCTAGTCTCGGCAGGCAGGAAGTCACCCAAAGGGCAATGGAGAGGGCAATGCTCGGAGTTTCCTTGCATGATCGAATCAGGTGTGATGATATCCGCAAGAGAACCAAGGTTACCGACATAGCCCAAAGGATCGCCAAATTGAAGTGGCACTGGGCAGGGCACATTGCTCGCAGAACAGATGGTCGATGGGGCCGAAAAGTTTTGGAGTGGCGACCGCGTACCGGAAGACGCAGTGTTGGAAGGCCTCCCACAAGGTGGACCGATGACCTGGTGAGGGTCGCGGGTAACCGATGAATGCGAGACGCACAGGACCGGTTGTTGTGGCGACACTTGGGGGAGGCCTATGTCCAGCAGTGGACGTCTTTCGGCTGATATGATGATGATGAACGAATGAAAGGGCTCATTGTAAGAGTCTCAAGAGCATTTCTTCATGATTTTAAAATATTCCATTTCGAAATTATTAAAGAAAATAGATGAAAATTGACCGGGGCCCCTTATCTCCGAAACAACTGAGCCTAAAATTTTGAAAAATCTTCTCATCATCAGGGCTTTACATAGGTAAAGACCACATAATATCGAAAAATATTTAGATATTTTCTTATTCTTTTTTGTTCTCAATTTGTCTTGAGCAATTCTATTCCCTGGTGACTTATCATTGAATTTTGGGATTCATGTTAGAAGTCTGTGGTTTTATAGTAACATGTTAAAAGAATATCATTCGTTCGGAACCCTGCACGCGAGTAGACTCAACCTCTTCTTAGTATGTGGCCGTTGTAAAAACTTCGCTGTATTCCCAAGTAAATAAAAACGTCTTGCAGCATCATGTATTTATTATAATAACACCACTGCTTTTATTTTCAACCGTTACCACGGAACACCAGGCATTTCGTTCAACTTGACGGCCTTTTCTTTCCTAGATCGTGTGCAACCTCCTTACCTACGCTCGGAACATAATGTGCGACTGTACGGGGCGCGCAGTGAGCGGCGTGTGCATCGAGGGCGGCGCCTGCGCGCGCCTGCTGGCGCTGCTGCAGCACCTCGTGCGCGCGCATGCGCACCACGACAAGCTGCTCGCCACCACGCGCCACCAGCTGCAGAACCTGCCCACCATGAGTCTGGACGGTATGTTACAACATAATGTGCGACTGTACGGGGCGCGCAGTGAGCGGCGTGTGCATCGAGGGCGGCGCCTGCGCGCGCCTGCTGGCGCTGCTGCAGCACCTCGTGCGCGCGCATGCGCACCACGACAAGCTGCTCGCCACCACGCGCCACCAGCTGCAGAACCTGCACCACCATGAGTCTGGACGGTATGTTACAACATAATGTGCGACTGTACGGGGCGCGCAGTGAGCGGCGTGTGCATCGAGGGCGGCGCCTGCGCGCGCCTGCTGGCGCTGCTGCAGCACCTCGTGCGCGCGCATGCGCACCACGACAAGCTGCTCGCCACCACGCGCCACCAGCTGCAGAACCTGCCCACCATGAGTCTGGACGGTATGTTACAACATAATGTGCGACTGTACGGGGCGCGCAGTGAGCGGCGTGTGCATCGAGGGCGGCGCCTGCGCGCGCCTGCTGGCGCTGCTGCAGCACCTCGTGCGCGCGCATGCGCACCACGACAAGCTGCTCGCCACCACGCGCCACCAGCTGCAGAACCTGCACCACCATGAGTCTGGACGGTATGTTACAACATAATGTGCGACTGTACGGGGCGCGCAGTGAGCGGCGTGTGCATCGAGGGCGGCGCCTGCGCGCGCCTGCTGGCGCTGCTGCAGCACCTCGTGCGCGCGCATGCGCACCACGACAAGCTGCTCGCCACCACGCGCCACCAGCTGCAGAACCTGCCCACCATGAGTCTGGACGGTATGTTACAACATAATGTGCGACTGTACGGGGCGCGCAGTGAGCGGCGTGTGCATCGAGGGCGGCGCCTGCGCGCGCCTGCTGGCGCTGCTGCAGCACCTCGTGCGCGCGCATGCGCACCACGACAAGCTGCTCGCCACCACGCGCCACCAGCTGCAGAACCTGCACCACCATGAGTCTGGACGGTATGTTACAACATAATGTGCGACTGTACGGGGCGCGCAGTGAGCGGCGTGTGCATCGAGGGCGGCGCCTGCGCGCGCCTGCTGGCGCTGCTGCAGCACCTCGTGCGCGCGCATGCGCACCACGACAAGCTGCTCGCCACCACGCGCCACCAGCTGCAGAACCTGCCCACCATGAGTCTGGACGGTATGTTACAACATAATGTGCGACTGTACGGGGCGCGCAGTGAGCGGCGTGTGCATCGAGGGCGGCGCCTGCGCGCGCCTGCTGGCGCTGCTGCAGCACCTCGTGCGCGCGCATGCGCACCACGACAAGCTGCTCGCCACCACGCGCCACCAGCTGCAGAACCTGCCCACCATGAGTCTGGACGGTATGTTTATGTTACAACATATAATGTGCGACTGTACGGGGCGCGCAGTGAGCGGCGTGGTCTTACTGGATAGAGTAAACACGATTATCTTTGTTGGCCCAGTGTCTGTCAACCCTTTCTTAAAGCTGTTTTGCTCTTTTCTCCACTAGAAATCACAGTACTTATTCACTAATCACACCGTTTATTCCAGATATGCGCAAGCTACTCCCGGAGGACTCCCAAACCCTCTCCCCCGTGGAATGCCGCGGCCGCGCAGTGTCAGCGCTGACGGCGCGCGTGGCTACCAGGCGCGCAGAGCTGGGCGCATGCGCACACGCGCTGGACGCCGCGCTGCACCTGCTGTGGGCGCACGCGCGGCTGCTGCTGAGGGTGCACCTGCCTACCGATGATAATGATAACTGTACGTACAACAATCCAGTTTGCTGTGCCAGGCCATGAAGGATACGCCAACTGCACGGAACTACTAAAACAACTCTTAATTTTTATACATTAAAATTGGATACAGATTTCTACCCAAAAAGTTTCTGAGAACTTCCTAAAATTCGGCATAAAGCAAACAAGTAAAGTTTGATATGTACAACAGCGATGTTGAACACGTCGGGCGCGTGGCGCGGCGGCGGCGACGAGCTGCCCGAGCTGCGCAAGGAGCTCATCGCCGTCTTCAACGACCGCTTCACGGACCAGCTGCTGGACACCGCCAAGGTAACACGCACTACATCAACATATCTTTTTAATCTTTTTATTAGTGATGGGTTTGCTCTTGACTCTAGTCTATGTCAGAGATGACAGACAAAGTCTTTGATGGAGCGAGCTTACCCAGAAGGAGCCGTTCACTCTAACTTTGAAGAGATTAGGGTTGTAAGCTTTTGGAAATACAAACACAGGCAGAGAGTTCTACTCCTTTGCTGTACGCATTATAAAAGACGTTTGGAAACGCTTAGTGCGAATTGGTGGAATAGCTACAAGGTAGGGATGGTAAGATGCAGTGCGTCTGGATGTTCGATGGTAGAAGGGGGCCGGTGGGATGAGGTCGTGGAGATCTTGGGCACACTCACCGAAGTACAATCTGTAGAAGACCGATAAGCAGGCAAATTTACGGCGATGAGCCAAGCTATGTAGCTTGGCATCCACCAGTTTTGCGTCACCGATGAGCCTCTTAGCTCTGCGTTCCACCGAGTCAAGCGCGGCAAGCTAATACTTAGCTGAACCATCCCAAAGGTGGCTACAATACTCCATGCAGGATCGGACTTGTGCTTTGTAAAGGGTTAAAAGTTGTCCAGTTCTGAAGTATCGCTTCACCCTATTTAGGAGGCCCAGCTTGTTGGCCGCAGTTTGGGCTTTGTACTCGATGGTGGCGGCGAAGTTGAGACTGAATCACAACTCCATGCCTAGGAGCTCGAGCTGATCAGTCCCAGGAACAGATGCACCCCGAAAAGTTGGAGTTTGGTCAAAACGACTCCTTTTTGCGGTAAAAAGACACGCCTATGTTTTGGTGGCGTTAAAAGTGACCAGATTGTCATCACCCCACGGGGAGACAACGCTTAAGGTCAAAGTACTGTCATCTGCGTACCCAACAAGACCAGGCTGAAGTAGGTCATTGATGTGTAGCAGGAAAAGAGTTGCAGAGAGAACAGACCCCTGAGGAACTCCGGCATCAATAGCCATGAGGTCAGAGGAGCAGCCGTCAACGACTACTCGGATCGACCGTTCACTTAGGAAGTCTGATATCCAGCTACAAAAATCAGTTGGGATGCCATAAGCAGGAAGTTTGTTGAGTAGACCTGCGTGTCAGACCCTGTCAAGAGCCTTCGAGATATCGAGCGACACAGCAAGTGCTTCGCCGTGTCTCTCGATGGCTTCGCCCCAGCAGTGCGTGACATACACAAGAAGATCGCCAGTTGACCGTCCCCGGCGAAAGCCGTAGTGACGGTTACTGAGAAGATCATTGTCTTCAAGATAGGTCAGCAGCTTACTGTTCAGAACCCTTTCCATAACCTTGCATAGGATGGAGGTAATGGCGATCGGATGGTAATGTGCAGGGTCAGCACGGTCTCCCTTTTTGGGCACCGGTGTCACATTCGCAAGCTTCCATGATGTCGGCACCGTTCTTTTTAAAGAGAGAGGCGGTACAGTTCAGGTGCACATTGCCTCAACACTCTCGCTGGAATGGCGCCAGGTCCGCTGGCCTTATTCACGTCTAGACTTCACAATACTCTTCGGACCTCTTTAATGTGAACTGCGATCTCTGGCATCGAAGAGTCACAACGAGGTAAAGTTGGTGGTTGCTTGGAGCCAGCGTCCAGACGCGAATTGCTTGCAAAGAGAGTTGCAAATAAATTTGCTTTCTCTCTTGCAGAGTGAGCCAGCGAACCATCAGGTTTTAGCATTGGAGGCAAAGTGGGTCGACAGAAAACAGTATAAATCATCTTCTGCATGCCCTTATCACATGTGGCGACTTGGGGTCGGCGCAATACGTTTTTTTCCCTCTATTCTGTCCTGTCAACCGTCTCGCTATCACTGACTCTTTCAATATTACTTCTCACACAATCCATCCATCATTTCTTTTATCTTAAATGCGAAAGTTGGGATTGGTGGTGTGAACTCAATCGCGCCGGAACCGCTCAACGGATCCGTATGAAGTTGGTCATAGTAACTTGGTAGTAGTAGTTGGCCACAGGGATCGCAATAGCACGATGTCTCTGTACCTAGCGATTGACCATGCCCTGCGTTTAAACGAATACATTAAATAATTAGATCTATATTTGCTTTATCGAAATATGCATAACACGCACTTTGTTCCGTTTTAGTTCTGTAATGACCAGTGATCGGAGTAGGTAGATTGATTTTTGGTACTTGTATCATAAATGCACACAGAAAGAATAACATGGATAAGCCATTTTCCCGGAAAGTAATTCCGGTATTTCCGGATTCAATTAAATATTGTTAATGTTGGTAGTGATATTATTCCTACTCAATTCAAAATTTAAAGGAAGGTATCAAAACTAAATTAATTCATTATTTATCTGTTGAATAATAAAAACAATCGAATTCCGATCGAAGCTTTAATTTTTATTTTTTTATTTTTAGCCTTTTATGGCTAGAACTTTTATAGATAGACATAAATTGTTGCACTTAAATTTAAATATTTTCATAGTGGTCATGGTAATTTGCATTAAGGGTAGAATAAATGACGGGGCCCCATAGAGGGCCAATGCCTGCTGGGGTCGTGAGACTGTTCTAAGGATGCACCACGACTCTGAAACGTAAAGGGCATACGAAGGAACAGGTTGATTTTAGTCAGATTTTAGGACCAAAAAAAAGGGGTAGAATAAAGAAAAAAGATAAAAATCAACATTGTTTATTGTTAAATATGCACATTTTACATTTATTCACATTTTTAATCTTCATCTATTACAATGTCAGCATCCTGGTAATCCTGATCTTTACAATTAAAATATATAACTATGAGTTTCTCTAAATTTTCTATTTTCAACCTATTTCTTTTAACATCTAAAGTCCATTTATAAATGGAAAAAGACCGTTCTACATCTGACGATGTCAAAGGAGCAAATTTAAAAAAAGGTATTAAATTATGTGCTTCATTTTTTTCAATGGCCTCACTATATTCTCTAAGTGTGTCTAAATCTGGGTTTCGTTCCATAACACGTTCTATTTTATTTTTTATATTTTCTGAATTGCACTGATTTATAGCATCTCTGACGTTGTCAAATGCTAAAAGTGAATCTGTCAACGATAAATTATGCTTTTGCAATTCTTTTAAAGACAAATGAATTATAAAATAATTGTCTTTAATGTAATTTAAATCTTCTTTTAAATTTTCTTTTTCTATAATATTTTTTGCCTCTCGAATAGATACCGCATCAGAACTGCTTAAACAAGATAATACTTCTTTTATTTTTTCAAAGTTTTGAGCGTAATAAAATGCTGCCTCTAACCAAGTGCCCCATCTTGTAACAACTGGTTGGGGAGGTAGCGGCAAATCTGGATATTTTTCTTTTAAAATTTTGACTCTACTTGGGGCTTTCAAAAATACCTTTTTAACATTTGCTATTAAAATGTTAACATCGTGATATTCTAACCTAATTTGCTCAGATACGCGATGAAGAGAGTGGGCCAAACATGTTACGTGCTTCATTTCAGGTAAGTATTGTTTTAAATTTCGTCCTGCAGACAGCATATATGCAACGCTATCAGTGCAGAGGACAAGAATGTTACCTACCTTCGATTCAAAAGAATCTTCCCAAAAGTTTTCCAAACATTCTAACACAAATTGCGTGATTGTTTGTCCATTAACTACAGTTAGCATTTTACATGCTACCAAATAAGGTCTAGTCAAATTGCTAGGATGTAATGGTTTTATTAAAAAATGGACTATATAGCGACCTAAAAAGTCTGTCGTTTCATCTAATGATATCCATAGTTTCTCATTTTTATAATTTTGCCGAATCGAATTGATTTTATTCTTAAATAACTTGTCCAAGTAAACTTTCCGTAACTGTGATTCATCTGGCAGAGTACGATTAGTACACGTACAACAACAGGTACTACACATATATTTTTTAAAGAAATCTTGAAAAGTAGTATTTTTCATCTGAGACCACGGAATATTGCACAAAATGAGAAATTTTATAAGATCGAAATAAAATTCCTCTTCGGGCCGCTTAAACTTTCCCTGGTGTACTGCTCCTTCGATATGTCTTTTAACGTTTCCTTTATTTATGGTTTTCAAATGGCTTTCGCATTTTGAACAGTATATTGTACCACTAGCGTGATCGTAAAGTAGTTCGGGATGACCGGATATCCATTTTTCTACAGTTTCAGCCTTGACGTTTGCCATATCTGAACTCTGTTGTAGAGATGGAACCTCGTATATATCACCTAAAACAAAGACATGAAAAAATTACATTTTATTTAGTTTATTTAGCTTACTCCGTTTGTATTATTTTTCGTGGATCAAATTTAGTCATTGAAATTTCGCCCTCTTCCTGTCAACCGATTGATCTAAAATTTGGTATTCGCCTTTGATTCTGGTGACAATACAATTATGTATATTCAATATTATTGTCAATCCAAAATGGCTGCCGCTACAAGATGGCGGACAACTTAGTTTTTTTTCAATCCCATCAATATGGGTATCAAATGAAAGGGCTTGTTACGTAGAATATTTTGTAGAGAAGTAGATAAGGCCTATAGTAATTTATTTTACCAATACATTGCAAGAGGACACAGGGCATTCAAATTATATACGGATTCCAGTAAAATGTCGGTTAATAGTGGAGTTAGCTGAATTGCGACTACATTACTAGAATATCATAATTTTGTTTCGCACTAAGCTCACTGGTTCATACTCTATTAAAGATTTAACAATATTAAGACTCATGGTATGTTCAGCAGGTTAAGCGAACAAACACAATACTAAAAATATTCTTATAGTACATCCAAACATGCTTTATACTCCTTGTAACTAGTAAAATATTACTTACCAAAGCTTGGTTTAAATATGTAGATCCAATTCAATAGTGAAAAATCCGAGTCCGTATATTCGAGCCAAATCGTGGTTTAGAGCAGATTCCAGAAGTCAGTATGTACACAAGCCAGGGTCAAGTAACGTTTTCACAACACAGTAACAAACAAAGATGCGCACTCTACGAACCGAAGTAAACGAGTGAGCTACCTGGCATGTCGTCGGCGGGCGTACGCATTGTTCTGATAACCGGTTATTGTACCACTCATGATCCTTTGTTCTGATTGGTCGTTGGGTTTTGTCAAATCGTGACTGTGTGCCGTTAAAAAAAATATGAAGAATAATAAAGAATAATATTGCTCATTTTATTACAATTCCTACCTTTTTTTGAGGATGGCAAATCATCAAATGACTCCTTCCACTCTGGCAGAATAAAATTCCTACATAAGTTCCGGTTTTTTTTTAATAATCCACCAATTCCGGAGGAATGTCCATATTAATATATACGTTTCGGATCAATGACCCCATTTCAATCTACCTACTCCGATCACTGGTAATGACTTCTTCTTTCGCTTAAGCGTCATATACAAAAAGAATTTTCCAAGTCCGACTGGTAGTTCCAGAGATTAGCGCGTTCAAACAAACAAGCTCTTCCGCTATATAATATTAGTATAGATTGTATTTTGTTTTCAGAACCAGCCGCAAGTCCAGCGCGGTTTCCTGGAGATTCTGGTGAAGGACATCAAGACCATGATCCAGTTCTCTCCGCTCTGATAACGTTAATATTTATGTTTCTATTACGATTACGTTTACTATAAACTATACGAAGTTTGTCACGTTGGTTGCCGCGTTGGCTAATAAAATTAATTTTGTAATTATTTTTTGAGTTTCCGTTTTCCTTTTCCCCACCAAATTCAAGCAATAGATATTGGTACCTATTTTCCGTATTTCATAACTTCGGTCTCTGCATTTTATTATTATTATTATTCTCTTTATTCATCTTTTTTACATACTTTTTATATTTTTAAATATTTCAATAACAAAAAAAAAACAATAAAAAAACATTTAAAAATATAAAAATAGTAGTCTTCCGGTGTCGGGAGCTGGGTCCAAGCTACCGGTGGTTAGGGCTCCAGAGAAAGGAACCTCCTCACAATACGAGCCGTATCGAGGAGTACTGCCTTCTGTATAAGGCCCTTTACCCAACTGCGTAACGCCAGCTTCGACAGGTGGTCGTCGAAGCTTTTGGCTATCAAGCCATTGGCCGTAACGACGATCGGCACAATGACAGCCGAGTCCACATTCCACATGTCGACAACCTCGTGCGCTAAGTCAAGATACTTGATTTGTTTCTCTTTCTAAGCTTTCACGAGGTTCTCGTCATGTGGAATGGTAACATCGATTATCATTGTGCGGCGCGCTAATCGCTATTATTATTATTTATTTTTTTATTTTTTTTGATAGGCACGCGCTTGGCCACTATCTCGCCTGATGGTAAGCGACGATGTGGTCGAAGATGGAGCACGCTTGCCTAGAATTAACCTATTCACTCTTGATTTAGACTCCCAGGTTGTAGCTATCAGGAAACACAGACTCCGGCAGGGAATTCCACTCCTTAGCGGTACGCACAATTAATGTATTCCCAAAACGCTTTGTGCGTGTGGGTGGGATGTCCACCATGTACCGGTGGCGCATCGCCGTACGTCTTGTGGTCCGATGATGGAACGGGCTAGGCGGAATCAAACTATGCAATTCCGTTGCACACTCTCCAAAATGCAACCGATAGAAAACCGACAGGCTAGCAACTCGGCGTCGATGCTCGAGACTTTGCTGCATTTATAGATGGTCCCGATTGATATAAATTAAATGCCTTAATCTAAACAAAATAAATAAAATTTAAATGTCTGTTATATCAAAATAAGTCTTTTTTTTACTAAATGCATATATGAAAGTATGTATACGACACCCACAACAACAAAATCACATTGTCACATTGTGTGTGGGGCACACAATGTATGGCATACACCGCATCCCGTATCGTGAGGGCTCCCACGCGCATGAGTAAGTAAGCGCATAAGTTTCTATTTAATTTTTTATTAAATCATATTTCATGCTGCTACTTATTATCTACCCACATCTAAACACAACTATTTAATCTAAGTAAGTACTGGTGGTACGTATATTATTTATTTCATCTAGGTTTAATTAAATACTAGCTGTTGCCCGCGTCTTCGTTCGCGTGTATGTATTGTAAAATGATGTGGCTAGGTAAGATCAATAAGAAATACGAACAGTCAATATCTATCATTGCTTGCCTCCTTTTTTATGTATGGGAAAACATCAAATGACTCCTTTCGCTCTGGGCGGAATGGAAGGGAGTGTCAGACTCTTACTGACTAAAACCCATCTGTGTTCCTCCCAAGGAACTTTTACTACAACCTGGAATGAGCATTGTCAATTTGACACCAATATAAAAATAAACCTTATGTTTATGATGTTAAGTTCTATTACAGACAATCACTTGGTCAAAGAGAAATCCGGTCCGAGGGAGAAAGCGCTTGGAGAGCCCTGTGTCCCTTTCTAAAGTGTTGCCAGGAGGATTATTCCCGAATTTAGTAGGAATGGTAGGAAAAAATAATATTGTCGTATCTTATTAAAAAAACATTAACTTTCGTTCTGATATATTTCTAATATTTTTAAATTATCTGTTAGACTGAGAACATTTTTTTAGCAATAATTTAGATACTGTATTGAAATGTAATTAAAAAAGAAAAGATTATTAGTAGAATATATAATTATATAAGTTAGACTGGTAACCCACCAGCCATATTTATTTGTTGTAAAACAATCAATTTCTTTATTCGGATGTAATAAAGATGGTTAAAAAGTGTGCGATTCAAAAGCTGTTCGGTTGCAAAAGCGAATCCTATGCAGGATGCGGTGTTTCTTTCTTCAAGTAAGTATATTGCAATTCTTGAAGTAGGGTGCCCATAATGAACGAAATTGTAAGATTATTTACACAATGCAGCATATAAATAGGAGGTAGTCTTCGACGTAAGCATAAGAAAACTTTATATGGAATGGTGTACCGAATACTTAAAAGACGTGATCATGAAATTTCACATTTCCCGAGGAACATTGTAGGGAAATGGCAAAAAAGTTTCAACTTCCCATATTAATCGCTGATTTAGGTGTGTCATTTCGTATATTCGAAATAAATTTTAAAATATAATTTCAGACTGCCTGGAGAAGAATCAGGGAGAAAAAATGGCTTGATGTCATTTCAAGTCATTCAAATATCAAAAATTATTCCGTTATTTACAGTCTTCATTTCAGGCCCCAGGATATAATAAAACATAGTTTAATGCGTTTTACTTTAATCCATCCTTAAGGGGGATCCCTAAAGAGACCTCGCCATACATTTTTCAGGAGCTGTAATCTCCGTAAATAAACAGTTTCTGCAGAATAAAGCAAGTATAATGAGATTTTATAATGTATTGTGATCGCCTATCGCCCAAAATTTAGAAAAAAAACAGTCTTTCTATGAGAATTAGACCCAATAAAAAACGAAAAATCTTTACATGTGTGAGTGACCTGAATCGCGCCATCTGACAGAAATTTATAGAACCACCGAGAAAAAGTTCATTGCTGTTATGTTACGAGTTTACGTGCGGTGAACATTTTAAGTAGATGGCGCTGTTCGAAAATTCGAACAAGCGCCAAGGTTATCGAGTGACGGACGCGGCGATGCGACGTTGCCATTCAAGACGCAATTTGGCAACAACGCGTGTTGCCAAATTCCAGTCCATGCGTGATTGTGTGTCAAAATTGTGTTTCTAGCAAGTTAGCGCCGGCGCGCGGGTTTGCCCGCGGATTTTATATTTTATGATTGATGAACTCAGACCAACAAAAAAAGGTAGACAGCGCACTGCGAACATCAAAAGTGAAGCCATCTTTTTATCTATGTGTGTCTCGAAGGGTTGCCATTTTTTATATTTTTTCCCTATAACTTGGGAAACAATATTTTATGGGTTAGCTAATATTGTGCAAGTTAGGACAACTAAGATAATATTGTTAAGTATGGTATTGTAACTTAATATTTTTAAAGAGCTATTACCTAAAAAAAATGACATCACACATAGCTACTTAAGTAGGTACATTCAATTATAAGTTATAAAAGGTTGTCGAAGCGTAAGTCATAACATATTCGTAGGTATGAGTAATTATGTAAATTGTTTTGAAATAAAATAGGTAGGTAATTATATTTTCAATCAACTTTATAAAATTCAAAAAGACCACCATATCAAAATCATTGACTAAAGAAAAAGTAGGTAATATCAAGATAAAACATAACGAACATTGACGTGTAAGTGTTATGTTTAACCTACTTACAAAATAAATATTATTTATAATTAACAATAAAAAGCATCTGTCGTCTCATTTTCTCTTTAGTAGAAATACTAAAAAGAAAATTAGACTAAAGATGTAGTTCCGTTTGCTATTTCGGGTTATTTTCATATTATAAACGTCAAAGATTGTTGCGACTTTCCGACTGTTTTCTAAAAAGAAAAAGGTTTTTTCATAACCTATTGTACTGTTTTCTCGCAAATGTGTTGAAAAACATCAAATCTAAAATATTTAGTACATTAAAAAAAAAGGAATATAACTCGAAGAAAGAAATCATTAAAATTTGCTTAATCGAATGGGGAAATTTTAAATCATATTATGGCAACCCTCGCCCTTAATGTCACTGCTTTCGTTTGTTGACGTTTTTGTTCCAAGTAACCACAGTTAATTTATAATAAAACGATTTTATTTCAAGTACTTACAAGTGAAAAGTGATTCAGTGAGACTTTTTATGTGTTTAGCTATAGTTTTTACAATTTTTTACTACACATTGAAGGCATCATTATATTTTTCTGTTAATGTTTTCTAGACGACGGCTCGTGACGTACTAAGAGCTATGAGCATGGTTTTAGTTTAGGTGTGTGCGTGAGCTTGTGTATTTATTTGAAGGAGCACGGTTTTGCGGCTT
The DNA here is from genome assembly GCA_947386135.1 of Melanchra persicariae. Taxonomy (NCBI): domain Eukaryota; kingdom Metazoa; phylum Arthropoda; class Insecta; order Lepidoptera; family Noctuidae; genus Melanchra; species Melanchra persicariae. Next base: position 1,405,581 of record OX376646.1, read on the forward strand.
CACTTTGGATGTTCGCGGTGCGCTGTCTACCTTTTTTTGTTGGTCTGAGTTGATGAAATGTTTTTTTTTAGGGAATGAGAAATAATGCTAGAAAGTGAAAACAATTATCTGCGATCTGCCTTTGGTTCACACAGATACAATACTAATGTTATTATTGTATTACTTATCTACTTTAAATAAATAGTGCCTACCTACCTAAAGATTTAAAAATCTTTCCACTGTATGTAAGTAGGTACTGATAAAACATTTTCTGACACGGTTAAGTACTAATTCATTGGTTTGGGTTGAATCAAATCAGAGAAAAGAAGTTCATGTAGGTATACTTAGGGTACCTATACCTAAATCAGGCGATCAGCGTAGGCAAACTACCTATTTTTTTCCTAGCTACCTACGCAATGGTCGTCCGTCTGTCGGTCCGTATGTCTGTCTGTCCGTCTCTGTCTGTCACCAGACTGTATTTCACGGACCGTGATAGCTACACAGTTGACATTTTCACAGATGATGTATTTTTTTACATTTGTATCGCATGATTGTAATATTATAAGTCGCGTAAGATTGTATATTTACAAGTACCTACTTACTTATAATTTCTTCTAGATAAGACAAGTATTGAAACTATTGAATTTGGGTGTGATTCAGTGTATTCGAAATTATTTCTTCTCAACACATCATCTGCCTAGCCCTTTCCCAACTATACCTACTGGGATTGGCTTCCAGTCAAACCGGATTCAGCTGAATACCAGTATTTTACGTGGTGCGGCTGCCTACCAGACCTCCACAATCCATTATCTGTTCTCAACATAATCATAGATTATAGTCTAAAACATAAACAACATTTATTACAATCTTACGATGTTTGGAATTATCCGGTGACACATACGAGTACTTACATAGGTAGGTACCTACTCTAACCAACTAATACCAAGATATTCTAAGCTGATAACAACCCTTTGCTTTGCCATCTAAAACCATTCCACCAAAGAACGCCAGTAATCACACTAATCACTGAATGTTACGACTGTATCACCTAAAGAAAACATTCTTAGATCGCGACGAATAATTGCATAAATAATCTTTTATTTATTTAGTACCTACACGTCACAATTTATTTACACGTTAGGTACTATTTAGGTTCAGTCACATTACAACAACCTGTGTAGGTACAATATACCTTTATTACCATTAGATACGGGACTTAGTCACAGCAAGCGGTCCTACTCAGTTGGCACTCAGTCGCGCACGGAAAATCATTGATGTGACCTTCAGAATGATTGGCCAAAATGACCGATCAGCTTAAAAATATTACTAAGATCTAATACCTATTTGCTACTATTTGATATCTTTGTTTAAATAATTGGTACCTAATTAATAACTGAGAAAATGAATTTAAAAAATGGGCAGTCATTCTGATGTCAGGATGGACTGCCGACATTTAGGATCTCCACGTAAAGGCTCAAAAATTTCAATTCGCCTTTACAAAAATTTAGTACCTATTTGATACCTAAACATACTTATATTTTTTCTAGATTTTTAAGGCAAAGAATTTTATTAGAGATTTTTTGTTTAGGTAGGTACTATGAATAAATACTTACCTAGTTCTACCCACATGTTAGCTTTTATCAGTATCTCGGAAATTGTTATTAATTAGTAGTACTTATTGCTAATTATCGTGTAAATTGAAATACCTTCACTCCATAGACTTGAAAAAAAATTGACTTCACTTGACTTTCTGTATCAAGTAGTACCTACCTAAACATAGGAAACCAAAAATCTGTAATAAAATCTTTAATCTTTGCAGCTCAACAGTGTTTTAATAATACTAGGAATAAAAATAAGACACACCACTCGTAAATACAGCCAAAAATGTTAATTTGTTGAAAATAACAAAAATATTTTATCGTTTGCTTCGCCATGTTTGTGAGAGCGAGATAGATATTAAAAACATGCGTGAGAGACACGATACGCACAATTCGCGAGTTGTTGAGAGATTTTGTAAACAACGCGCGACGACTAGTACCAGACCGAGGTTGCGTAAGGTTAGCAACACAAATTTCTTCAAACATATTAATAGTTTTTTATTATTATTGTTTTACCAACCATGATTATTTAAATTCAAGTCAATTTTATAAATAATTGATAACAGTTATGTTTTACGCAACAGGTACTTATTTAAAAAAAATGTTTTATAAGACAAAGTCTAGTTTTTAGTACCTAATTGTTGGTGCAGAATCACTACTTCACTATATTTAGTTATCTTTATTACGCGACTGTGGCAAAGCAAACGGTTATGATTTCAAGGCTTCCTCGTAACTCCCAAACTGCACGTCATGTGCAGCCATATTCTTTATTTATTTATACATAAATGCATAATGGTGATACTTAAGGCTCTTTTTTATTCAGGTTTCCTAAAGATGAATTAAGGAGACAAAAGTGGCTTGTTATTTTCCGAAAACAAAGGCAGAAGTAAAGCTTTAGTAACCTTGCGCGATCGAGCGAACAATATTAATTTCTTTTTTAACTACCTCAAAATAATTAATGTTTTTTATTTTATTTGCTAACGCTACCACATGCCATGTCATTCATAATCGTAAACATTCGTCAACATTCGGCAGCTAACGCGATTTCGCTCGCACGACAGCGCCGTCTCCTATCTCTATCCTTGTCTATCGGTAACAGTAGGTTGCGACTGTGATGACACTGATCACAGATGTGTGAGTTTCGGTGCATAGTCGTACGCCGAGCCCATGTTTACTGATTGCGATGTTAGAGCGTAACATGCAATGTTTATTACCCAAAATAATTTATCTGAATAATTTGTTATGGTGAAAAGGGATACCTTTTTACCACCAAATCCGATAGGATATCGAGCCTAGAAACAAAAATATGCATAGACCAATAATTATATTATTATTAATATTTGAAAATATTAGGTTTGGTAAGGATAAAGAAAGATAAAAAATAATTCAAAAATAAATACAACTATTGAGATTTGAACCCACACCAAGCCTAATGAAAGGCAGTCTCTAAACCGACAGTCTATTTGTACGGTTGATAATTGTTTCAAATAGCCGACCTTATTTATGTCAAGGTTTTTAGCTGCTCAGCTTCCCGAAAGTATAGCGTGATGATAATCATTGCTAAGGTTATATTAATAAGAAATAGATTGGAATATAACAATTTGGTCCTCTGGACATTTTAATTTCCAACCATTTTTGAATAAAACGACATCTAGTAGGGTCGAAAGTTACTACTATTTTACTTTGCATGTGTGTGTAAAGAGTAAATTCATGCGGCTAAATCTTTATTCTGCTGTAATCTTTGTATGGTAGCAGTTAACAAGCATAGTGATTATCTAAAAAAATCAAGTTAATGCCCTAGGTATAGCCTATAATAAAGTTGTCTATTAAAACTTTCTATGTTAAGTGTAAAAATTGAAAATGTTCGAAATTGTGGATGTGTCGCCATCTAGCGACAAAATGGCAGTGAGAGCATTCATCCATTCACCTTAAAGCATAATTATTATTAACTTATGAAATCAAATTATTGGTTAATATATTATATCCTATTATATTAGTCTCAACCTACATTATATTGGTTGGTCACCCTAATGAAAGGGACAGAGGGCTCTCGCGAAGCTATCTCCCTCGGACCGCGTATCGACAGCCTGTGCACATTCCAGGTTGTAGTAGAAGTTCCTTGGTTCCTCCTAATACCCTTTGCGTTCCAGGGCCGCGGTGACTCTTTCGAACAAATTCCACAACCCTGGCTGGCACTGGCCCTAGCGGGCCTCGTCTTTTATGCTGACATCTATTTGTGACGCGCGTGGAACACAACGCGCCGTCGAGTATCACCTCTTCTGTTCAAGTAATTTTTCGTGAGAAACGTTGTAATGAAAATGCTTCCCTCATTTCATCGAAACTATTCACAGCAGTCCTAGAAGATGTCGTTAAAGTTCCAGTCTAGCCAGAGCGGAGAAGGCATTTAAACAAAACCCTGCAACGGATAGTACTCCGTTGTGCGTAGGTGTCCTGGCTAAGTTGGCCGGCCTAGCTCCGCCCAAGTGTACAGAAGCAACCAGGGTGCTTTACAGGTTGAGTGGAGAGACTTAACCGTTAAAAAAAAATTAAAATAACGTCAGTGGAGTAATCAGACCAAATCTTTTTTTAAATGTTTTGCATCAAATACATAACGGTAAGTTTTGTATCAAAAGAATCACTGTTTATGTCGAGTCACAGTTCTATCGCTAAATTCTACCATTGCCCGTTTTTTAATGGTACTCGTATAATGGAGTGTGCTAGCTAACATATTGTAAATAATATTTAATTTTATGATTTCCATGTTGTTGGATACATATTTATTTTTGTTCATGTGTCTTAAAATACTTTGCGTACTATTGTTTAATTGAACTTCTTAAAACGTAACAGACAGATGTGTTGCTGGGGAGTCTGTTGCGCCACTTCTTCTTCCCAGCTAAAACACTAGGAAGTGGTGACGGGTGGCGTTTTGGGGGATAGTCTATTTTAAGTTTCCGTTTCTGCCCTTTTACACACTGTGTCTACTTTTCTAATCCCACTTTTCTATCGCAGGTCTGCTGGAAGAAATTTCTTTTGAAATAAGCAGTACCTTTGTGCTCTTTTTTCTGTATGGAATTTTCTTTTTTAAGTTTATTGTGTGTACATAAATAAGTAAATAAATAAATAAATGACTTTTGATTTAATTTGATTTGATGACGTTTTAAAAGTACCATTAGTAACTAAAAAATATATTTTGGTGTAATTCTAATGCTTTTGATAGTTAGTACTTTTTCGGTCAACAGATGGCATTACGGGTATCTGAATTATGTAGATAATAAGTTGGTTTCTTCTAGATTGCTACATCATCCCTTATTTTATCCCCATGGGGGTTGAAATTATCAAAATCCTATTTAAGCGAACGTCTTCATCATAGTAGCTCCAATCTTTAATTGCAGTTCAATCAGTCGAAAATCTAAGAAGATTTATACAAACTTTCATCCCCTATTTTATCCCCTTAGGGGTGGAATTTATCAAAATCCTTTCTTAGGGGATGCCTACGTCATAGTAGCTTTATGCATGCAAACTCTCAGCCCGATCGGTTTAAAATTGACAAAGTTTCATACAAACTTTCATCCCCTTTTTTTTTTTTTTTTTTTTTTTTTTTTTTTTTTTTTTTTTTTTTTTGGATGGGAAATCATCAAATGACCCCTCCCGCTCTGGGTTGAGCGGCAGGGAGTGTCAGACTTCTACTGACTAAAACCCACCCATGCTCCTCTTAGTGCCTTTTACGTTCCAGGGCCGCGGTAACTCTTTCGAACAAATCCGCAACCCAACTTTCATCCCCTTGGGGGGGTAGAATTGATCAAAATCCTTTCTTAGCGGATGCCTACGTCATAACATGTACCTGCATGCCAAATTTCAGCCCGATCCGTCCAGTGGTTTGGGCTGTGCGTTAATAGATCACTATGTCAGTCAGTCAGTCACCTTTGAGTTATATATATTTAAGATTTGTAAAATATAATGAAAACACATTGAATATTGAATATTACCCACCTCTATAGGTACCTACCTACACATATTAACTCAAATATTCGTAAGTTAAAGAATAATCAATATGCACATACCTAAAAAAACAAGTTTTTTACATCATTATTAATTAATGATGTAAAATAGTAATAATAGGTAGTTGTTTTTTTAGGTATGTGCAAATATAATATATTTTATCTACACCAAGGAACTTCTATTACAACCTGGAATGTGCACAGGCTGTCGATACGCGGTCCGAGGGAGATAGCTTGTGGAGGCCTGCCCCGCATGGGCGGAGCAGCGCCGTGTCCTCGTCGAGGCGATCGGCGGCGGCGACCTCTCGCGTCCGGCCCTGGTTCAATCCATAGTCCGGAGCGAGGAGGCATGGGAAGCCGTCACCTCCTTCTGCGAAGCAGTAATGCTAGTGAAGGAGGAGGCGGGCCGCGTGAGGGAGAGACAACCCTCACGCCCCCCCCCCACAGCCGCCGCGGCATAGGGAGACGCACCGGGCGTCGGGACGAGCTGGGCAATTCCCGGCCACCGTAGGTGCGGGTCTGCGGACGGCGAGCGTTGGGTGGCTCGCTGCCCGATTAAAGCCAGACCCAAGCCGACGGCGCGATGTGTTCCACGCGCGCCTCAAAGAGATGTCAGCATAGGAGTAGGGGCCCGTTAGGGCCAGTGCCTACCAGGGTTGCGGATTTGTTCGAAAGAGTTACCGCGGCCCTGGAACGTAAAAGGCACTAAGAGGAGCATGGGTGGGTTTTAGTCAGTAGAAGTCTGACACTCCCTGCCGCTCCACCCAGAGCGGGAGGGGTCATTTGATGATTTCCCATCCAAAAAAAAAAAAAAGGGAGATAGCTTCGCGAGAGCCCTCTGTCCCTTTCATTAGGGTGACCAACCAATATAATGTAGGTTGAGACTAATATAATAGGATATAATATATCAACCAATAATTTGATTTCATAAGTTAATAAAGTAAAACGCATTAAACTATGTTTTATTATATCCTTGGGCCTGAAATGAAGACTGCAAATAACGGAATATTTTTTTGATATTTGAATGACTTGGAATGACATCAAGCCATTTTTTCTCCCTGATTCTTCTCCAGGCAGTCTGAAATTATATTTTTTAAATTTATTTCAAATATACGAAGTAACACACCTAAATCAGCGATTAATATGGGAAGTTGAAACTTTTTTGCCATTTCCCTACAATGTTCCTCGGGAAATGTGAAATTTCATGATCACGTCTTTTAAGTATTCGGTACACCATTCCATATAAAGTTTTATTATGCTTACGTTGAAGACTACCTCCTATTTATATGCTGCATTGTGTAAATAATCTTATAATTTCGTTCATTATGGGCACCCTACTTCAAGAATTGCAATATACTTACTTGAAGAAAGAAACACCGCATCCTGCATAGGATTCGCTTTTGCAACCGAACAGCTTCTGAATCGCACACTTTTTAACCATCTTTATTACATCCGAATAAAGAAATTGATTGTTTTACAACAAATAAATATGGCTGGTGGGTTACCAGTCTAACTAATATAATTATATATTCTACTAATAATCTTTTCTTTTTTAATTACATTTCAATACAGTATCTAAATTATTGCTAAAAAAATGTTCTCATTCTAACAGATAATTTAAAAATATTAGAAATATATCAGAACGAAAGTTAATGTTTTTTTAATAAGACACGACAATATTATGTTTTCCTACCATTCCCTATCAATCCTCCTGGCAACACTTTAGAAAGGGACACAGGGCTCTCCAAGCGCTTTCTCCCTCGGACCGGATTTCTCTTTGACCAAGTGATTGTCTGTAATAGAACTTAGCTTCATAAACATAAGGTTTATTTTTATATTGGTGTCAAATTGACAATGCTCATTCCAGGTTGTAATAGAAGTTCCTTGATCTACACTCACAACGTAATGTTCCAAATATGAGTTCAAAAACGAAAGCATAAATGCATACTTTTTTTTCGTTGATAGGTAAAATTTAAAAAAATAGTAGTTTATGCAACGACCATATAAAAAGGGTTATTAAAACACGAGTGTGGGTTTATCACACGAGGCGTAGCCGAGTGTGATAATAGCATCACACGAGTGTTTTAATACCTAATTATATGCCGTTGCATACACTATTTTATCTTCACTCATACAGTTGAAATAAAATAAGTGGAAAAATAGTTAATTCCAATATGGCGGATATTCTCATTGCGTATTCGAATGACTGCGCAGCGCGCTTAAACATAGACAAAGATAAAAGCTGGCTCATTGACTTAAGTCAATGAGCCCGCGCCAAAAATTAAAAAGAAAAAGTGTGCTATAAAAATTAAAAAGTTATTTTATGATGCAGTTGTTTAAAAATCGAAGGAAAATGTTGAACTGTAATGGTTTTTTTTTTAAATTTTACCTATCCACGAAAAAAAAGTATGTATTTATGCATTCGTTTTTGAACTCATATTTGGAACATTACGTTGTGAGTGTAGATAAAAACCATTACAGTTCAACATTTTCCTTCGATTTTTAAACAACTGCATCATAAAATAACTTTTTAATTTTTATAGCACACTTTTTCTTTTTAATTTTTGGCGCGGGCTGTTTGACTTAAGTATTTTTTTGTTCTAATAAATAAATAAATAAATAAATAAATAAATAAATAAATAAATGAGCCAGCTTTTATCTTTGTCTATGTTTGAGCGCGCTGCGCAGTCATTCGAATACGCAATGAGAATATCCGCCATATTGGAATTAACTATTTTTCCAATTATTTTATTTCAACTGTATGAGTGAAGATAAAATAGTGTATGCAACGGCATATAATTTATATGGTCCTTTTTATATGGTCGTTGCATAAACTACTATTAATGATATGGTACCTACAAATATGTTAAAGTATTATTTTATATATTTTGTCCTGTCGGATTGCACTGCGAAAGCACATACCTAAAGACTGTTTTAAATTATTGGTATAGATGACAACAGGACTCCATCCCGGAGAATGTCACCAAATTGAGAAACATGCCTTAAAACTGATGTTCACTAAAGTATACAACGCTTTTTTTTTGGATGGAAAATCATCAAATGAATCACATCCTCCCGAGTGGAGGCGCGGGCAAAAGCTAATTCGTTATATGTGGAGAATTTCTAAAAAGTGTTTCAAAAATAAATTTAGCAACATACCAAAAGAGATCGCCTCCTATCGGAATTTGTCTAGGTACAAAGTACACTGGCCATTGTTTCCGAACAACGTCCGCCACTCTCCTGGCGGATTCTGGTGCAAATATAACAACGCTAATGCCACAGTGCGTGGAGATCCGATCAAGTGGCGGAAGGCTATATAGAGGACTTCATTCAAAACAAATTTCATATCACCCAGCGTATCACAGAACGCATAAATAATTCTACCAACTAGCCCACGACCATCGACATCAAGGGATGAGTCAACTAAGCTGATTCTCTATTCAGAACATTCGAACGAGGGAACCACAAACTTGGAACTACGTGCACCTATCTCCCACGTTCACTCCACAGACAACTCAACATTCATCTTCACAGAGGACTGAAATTAAGTTGCTGGGTAAAACATCTCGTTAAATATCCACAATATTTTTTGGTTATAAAATACACGATTAAATATTGTATTATTTTATTTTCTGGCAATCGTAGTAAAAAGTGCATTGTAACACACGGGCACACGGCGCTAAAAACCTATTATAACTCGGTTCACATTTACTTTTCATCAACATCATAATTATCAGCCGAAAGACGTCCACTGTTGGACATCGGCCTCCCCCAAGTGTCGCCACAACAACCGGTCCTGTGCGTCTCGAATCCATCGGCTACCAGCAACCCTCACCAGGTCATCGGTCCATCTTGTGGGAGGCCTTCCAACGCTTCGTCATCCGGTACGCGGTCGCTATTCCAGAACTTTTCAGCCCCATCGACCAAAAAAACGGGAGTAAAAAAACCTCGTGTATTTGGTGATTTTAGCTCCTTGTGTAACAATCTACTATTAATTTCGGCATCGAATGGATCACAAACCGTCGATTATCCCTATAAGCACTATGAAAGTAGGTATACCTACCCAGGGAACATCCCCGGTTGGTACAAATCTATTGCAGAATATACAGGGTTATTGATAATTTCCTTAAAATAGGTAAAATCAGAGCTGATTTGTAACGATTTTGACCCCGAAAACTTGGGGTTCACATTTGCTATATTGGGTGGTTTTGGAGCTACCGAATTTTTCAAGATTAAAAAAAAAATCTGCTTTACTACCAAAAACTGCAATATGGTGAGAAATCTGCTCCACTATGGCTAGTCTGATATTTTTCAGATAGCTCTTGAATTAACGAATCCCTCAAATGACAATTTACAAAAAAAACCATAACTTTGGAAATGAAGCGTCGTAAAAAAGAACTGGGCCGTTTAATCAGCGACATAAGTGGCATGGGCAAGTCGAGCACTGACATGTGAAAATTCCCAAATAAAAAATAAATGTTACGTAATAAATAATAAACATTAAATTCGCGATAATCTTGCGGCACACCGGTGTGCCGGCAGTGCTCGACCGGTTAAACGATATTGATCAAAATATGTCACTTTCACTGAAACATCAGCGCATTTAAATGAATAGGCTAGGCAACCAATTAAACGACTGAATAAGCTAATTGGCTGCGACATATACATGGGCACAGGACACTGGGAGTCTGCGCCTGGCTGCGTCTTTTATGATCGTAAGAGTAGTAGGTATTCCATGGTTAAAAAAAATATTTTTAAGATAAGTAATACTGCGCCTGAAAGAATATTTGGAGCAATTTCTAAGTATGATAGCCAGTACCTAAGGATGACAATGGGAGGTATGCAATTTATTAATACTCATTTTTATCTATTTCTTGAGAAATTTTTCGCAGCTGTCGGAAATGGGGCATTTCTGCTACTTCTTCTTTGTTTTGGTTTCTGCAAGGTCCGTATAGTAAATAACCCCAGATGTCCATAACGTCATGCACCGTGAACATAATGAGGTTGGGAGTTTGATGTTAACAACGTTATTTGTGGTCACTAAAATAAATTTTAGGTAAAATTTATGTTTTTTAGATTAATTATCCGCCTTGGGACTCTTATCATGCACACAAGAGGTTAATGATGTACTAGCTGTGCAAAAATGTAAACATGTTATCGTTTCTATACATTTCTGAATTACAGGAGTTTTGTAGATTCACCAAATTAAGAGTGCCCTAGTCGAACGGCTTAACTCATTGACGGGCGCGGTAAAATGCATGATATCTCATCCAAAATCATTTCATGGAAGAAATAAACGCTGTGATGAGTCATATGAAGTAGTGCGTTAAAATGCCCAAAGTTGTGTTAAAATTTGGAACTTTCGACGCTCATAACTTTCAAATACCTATATGTTTTTTTTACTTTTTTGCTTCCATATATGCCTAGATAATGATAAGACAAATTGATATAATTTTTTATTTTGAACGTACCTACACCGTCAAACAGTGGAGTAATCGCCATACTACGTTTGTATGGAAGAATGACCGACTAGGGCCCCCTTAAGTAGTACAGTCACCGACAATAATTGTTGAGCATATCTTAAAGTTCTAAAAGTCGTCAATACCATAAAAAAATAAAAGTCACTGAATAATAATTAGGATACACACACAACACAACACAATTTTTGGATAAAAAGATTTCATTCACTTCATAAACGTTAGCAGAACAAATGAGTGCCATTTTCAAAGGTTATCAAAATATTCCAGAATTTTCAACTAAAGGTAACATAATATTATGCTTCCAAAATCGAATAGAACCCAGGATCCTTCTCATTACAAACCAATTTTAGTAGTACCTAGTAGTTTAAAATCATCACGTCATGTACGTATCACTAACAAAGTTATGAAACACACTGAAAAGTATAATATTTTACCAAAAAAACCAGCGCCATGGATTCGTGTCTTCGTGCACGGGCCTCGGCATTATGCTGAGCGTTAGCCGTTTTGCGCGGTGATGACGCATTATATTATTGTTTTCTAAATAAGTTTACGCCTGATTTTGTTTTGTTTTTAGGCCTATGGCCTAACAATTTTGTGTATGTGCGTCACTTTCACGTAAATAAACAGTTTTTCTTTCTTTCATATGTAGCATACAAAAAAGCGTCCGACAGCTTTCTGCACTCATGGTTAATCGCAGTATTAAATAGTTACTTACCTATAAAATAAATCCACTAATTATACAATTTCTCAAAAGTAGGTACTATGAGATTTTGGAGAACTACCCTTAAATTACAATTAGAAACAACAAACATGTCAGTAGACGAAATAGCGATTAAAAAAGCATTTTTCAAGGGGGCTCATTAAGCTCTCTATGGATCTATCTACTCCTACTAAAGTACTAATACTATAGGCACAGATTACTGAATAGTTACTACGGTACTACAGTAGAATACATTCGTTATGTGAAATGCATCTATCTAGCAAAAAATCAAAATCCATAAATACATACGCGGTACGTATTCTTTCGGTGTAATAAAAATTAAATGGAATAACACAGATCTAAATACATGATGTCGAAGTTAAATCAAGAACTATGTTAACACAACATAGATATCACCAGCCCAAATCAGCAATAGAAATAGTGATAATGTCCGGGAAAGATGGAGGCAGAGGATTAATCGAAATATCACACAAAAGACAAGTCATAAATCTAGAACAATTCTTCAAGCAAAAGAATAGTAACAGTAGTCAGTATATTTTACAAAACAATTACGAAAACAGATAAACAATATACACCACTAAACCTCAGCGATGACAGTAATATTGAGACAGTAGATAAAGCGTATATACCTGAACATGTTAATTCAACAAAAGTCGGTGAACTTGAACTAGAATATTAATTTTATAAAAGTTAAGCGAACTTTGTAACATTGACGTGTTTAGAAATTTTTTACTTTAGTAATTTGTAACATTTTTGATTGACATTTGATCTGCAGTGCCATTCTGCCGGACGATTCTGTAAACATGACGAAGTGAAAACTTAGGTGAAGTGAACGACAAGTCTGTGAGCTTTCAAACCATACAAACTAGATGCAATGACATATCACTTCGTAACCACTTCACTCAAGCCTTCACTTCGAATTGTCTACAGCCGGTCGATTATGTCGACATCTCACGGTGTTCACCTAGGCGGAGTGAACGACAATAGAGCTGTCATTCCATCTTATTTGTATGGTTTGACAAATCACCCGTCGTGCGCCCCGCCCGGGTGTTCACTTCGACATGTTTACTGAATCGCACTGCTGAATCACTTAAGTCACTTAGTCTCTGATTTGCTTTGGCCACAAAATGAGGTGAACAGGCGGTCACCTCATTTTGTGGCCAAAGCAAATCAGAGACTAATTATGGTTTAGGTGTTGACGACTTTTAACATTTATTTGGTGGTCATCGAATATTGTCGCTGACTGTACATATGGCCCCGTATCAGAGCCTCTATATATATAACAATACCGGATATAAAAACGGTATAAAACTCCATGTTTTTGCATAATAAGGTTGTTTGTTAGTCCGGTTAAGCAGTTGATATCCCAAGTATGTTAACTTGCTAGTGGTCATACCTAAAAAAAATAAAATAAAAAAAAAACGGTTGTTTATTCGTCAAGCCGTCATCAAGGGTGGAAGCATCGTCTAGCTCCGTTGAACCGCGTCGTGTGCAACATGGGTACAGCGCAGCGAGTGTTGGCGGTGTTGGTGCTGCACATAGCGTTGGCGCACTCCTTCTCCTGGGGTGAGTACAAGCGTCTTTATATGGCGGCAAGGTTGACTCGTTCTAAAAGAAAACGTATAGGACCACTGCCCGGGGGCGATCGCCGGGGCACACCTGGAGCTGACGCTGGGTGTCTCAGAATGCCAACCGTCAGCGGTGAGGAGTTGAGCAGGCGGGCTCCCACCGACAAAGATACTACAGCCGAAATCATTGACGATGGTGACAGACTTACGGACAGGACAAACACCCCTGTAGAACCGTATAGCCCAAGCACTATATCATACGCACCTTCTAGGTCATCATCATCATCCATAACATCATCACCTCCCATTCGTAGTTTAAATACAGTCCCACCCACACCGACCTTGAATGTTGCGCGGGAGGTAAGTTCCTTTTTACCCGCGTCCACCAAGGCTGAAAAAGCCAGAGTAGGTACGCATGAGATGGAGTAAAGAAGTAAACCTATTTATTGTGCGAACTTACTTCTACATCACTAAATTAGAGACTGACATGACCACCTACAGACAACAATTACATGTACTTTTTACACGACAATACCCTGAGGTAACTGTTTCAGAACTATGAATTTCTGACCAGGGAAGAGCTATATAGCATTTTTGATATTGTAAGGAAACGCCAGAGCCGGGCACGCTAGTCGCTTCCATACCTTCGCCCAGCCACGTCCTATTTTACTGTAATAATATAACGAGAAATTGTGACCCTTTAATAAATCTTTATCATATTCAGTAGGTACAACCCAAGTTTGCATATCATTTATTTTGAACCCTAACCATAACACGCACAACAAGTGGTGACCCCGACGAGATCATCTTTCGCGTGGCCCTAACGCCTGGGTGGCTTATGTCATGAACTTTGTTATGCGATTAATTCATGAGAATTATCTATGCCAATAAATAATTTGGCGCTGTTGACGTGGTGTATATGTCGCAGCCAACTAGCTGAATCCGCCGTTTCATTAAAAGCCTAGCCTTTTCATTAAACTGTGCCGTTTTACAGCGACATGGGCAAGTCATTAAACGATTATGAACAAAAGATGTCACTTAGGTCGCTGAAAGATTTAAATGAAAAGGCAACCAACTAAACAGCCGATTAAGATAATTGGCTACGACATCAAATGAAATCAAATCATTTATTTAAATTTCTTTATTCTAAATTACACTGTAGTACATAAAATAGCAAAAGGTATTAATATCACTGTCGCCTGAACTAGGAGGCTCCTGTGTTTCAGGCTAATAAGTTCAATATTGTATATGTTACTGTAAAAGTCCGAACTGCGGTCAATCTTAGGATTTACCGGTAAATCCTAAGATTTACCAAGTCTCACCGGTAAAAGTACGAATTGTTCTATAATAATCTTTAATTTCGGACTTTACCGGTATTCAGTCGGTAAATCCTAGGTTTTATCGTAGACACCGGTAAATGCCCGAAATCAAAGATTAAAATGGTCGTGTCAACTCGTGTCTCACTCGGCTAGCGGTTAGTGTATAATCCCCCCGAAAAACAGATTGCACATTGCACAAATGAAAGAGGAGAATGGAGAAATCTACTATTATATTGGACCCTGTTCCCGATACCGATGGACTAGTATTTTTTTATATTTTTAAATGTTTTTTTTACCTGTATTTTTTTAAGAAATATTTAAAAAATAAGTTTAAAAGATGAATACTTAAAGAATAATAATAATGATTGTGCCGAATAACGAAATTATTATCAAAAGACTGTTTAGCTTACTTAGCCAAAGTAGGTGTTATAATTTTATTTATATAACGGGTGAGACGTAAATTTTATTTTGTTACTTTTTTCTGCATTTTATTTTTCTAAAGCATGCTAAACATGTTTTAAGACTTAGCTAATAAGAAAAATAAATTATAGTACTGTTGAATAAATAGTAATTTCTGATTATTAACTGCATATTTTTACTCTGAAACTAACATTTAACGGTATCTGTGGTAAAACCTAAGATTTACCGACTGAATGGCCAGTAAAAGTCCGAAATTTTTTATTATTGTAGAACAATTCGGACTTTTACCGGTGAGACTTGGTAAATCTTAGGATTTACCGGTAAAACCTAAGATTTACCGCAGTTCGGGTTTTTACAGTAACATATACATTCTTAAAATAATCACTTACACAGTCTATGCTTATCACTAGGTACAACAAGTTTACTTTTAAATATGAACTCTAAAATTATATAACGTTATAAATGACCTAAATAAAGAATACCCGATTTACACAATTACTTTATAACTAACAATAGCTTCTCTGTTTCTTCGTAGTCCATGTTTTGTAGGACATCCTTTATGAGTTCTTTACAACGACTGTACTTAAGAGCGTGTACGCCGTATGTCATTTCATACAAACTTTCAAGTCCTTATTCTTTAAAATGAATGATGCGATTTTAACGAAACTTGGTATGCATACGCTAGATATCCAGGTCTAAATAGTTATCAGAAAACATTTTTGAAGAAGAGATCAGGGGGAAGGGTATAGTGTTTTTCACTTTCTATATAAAACTTAAAATCACTCTCTCTCGCCCTCTGAAATCTTTTTCAAAAATGTTTTCTGATAACTATTTAGACCTGGATATCTAGCGTATGCATATCAAGTTTCGTTAAAATCGGTTCATACATTTTGAAGAATAAGGATTTGAAAGTTTGTATGAAAAGCCGTACCGCGTAAACGCTCTTAAGCGCATAAATGTCCACATGATGACGATATATATGTTATGTGATGATATATATTGTTAAATAGTTTTCACTTATCCTTCCTCCTGCTTCTTATGATACCTATCTCGATCTTTTCTCCTTCTTTCTTCAATAGCTGCGTCATCTAATCTTGCCCGAGCACGACGCATAGGTACTTTGTTTTTTTTTTTGTTCTCGACGTCTTCTCTTTTTTTCTTCCTCTGTCATTTTTTTACCTTAGAGGCTTGGTTGCTAAAACAAAATAAGCTACAGGCAATAGCTGCAGCGATTGAAATAAAAAATACATAAAACCACATACAAACAAACAAAAATTCATCCAAAACAATAATAGTAAAATCAGTTTTTATTTCATAAGCGCATTAAGAATATTTAAAAAAAGACAAAACCGGTCAAATGTGAGTAAAGTGAGTAATGGCTATTTCATTAAAAGGTAATTTAAAAAAAACGATTTTTTCTGAGAAATACTATGACTGTCACTCTTAGAATAATAACGCCTAGAAACCTAGTACGAGCATCAAAAGTGAAGCAACTCAGACTACTCCATATACGGAGTACTCGGCGCAGCGAGCCGTCAGTGCTCAAGGTCACGCTCTGTTGAATGCACCTCCCGAGAAATATTTAAAAATGACAGTTTGTTGCATAAAAAGATGCTCTAACACACCAGGAAAACAAAAAAAAATGTGATAAAATCACGTTTCACAAGTAAGTACTTACATTAAATCCATTATTTTTACGTAAATCGATATTCAAATTAAAATTTTCATAACCTAATTTATCACAATGTAGTGTTGCCAGTTGTAAAGAAAAATTACCCATAATACAGTAAGCACTAACTGTTGGAGTCTACCTGTATTATGATGCTTATTGTTTAAAGTTGTAAGTATGAAACGAAAGCTAATAATTATGGTTGATTCAAATAATTTGCGCATTTTTTTAAGTGAAAAGTTCTTTAGGCGCGTTGGGCAGTTTTCATATGGGAAAAAACCATAGTCGCGACACGCGGCGACACCGACACCTGTGTATGAGATCGTGTCTTAAAATTGAAATAAAGGAACATCAGACTGGGCGGCCAACCAGGGGGGCGGGCAGGGGGAGGCGGGAGCCTTGTCGGCCCCGCGGATGCCGACCAGTCTTTCATGGGTGTCATTTTCGCGATCTTTGGGGTCGCTAAAACCGATTATGGGGTCAAAATCGAAATCCAAGATGGCGGCGACGAAATTTGCTAACTTTTCGTCATGGGTGTCAATTTCATGGTTTCTGGAGTCGCTGAAACCAATTATGGGGTCAAAATCGAAATCCAAGATGGTGGCGATGAAATTTGCTAACTTTTCCTTATGGGTGTCAATTTCATGGTTTCTGGAGTCGCTGAAACCGATTATGGGGTCAAAATCGAAAACTTAGTATGCATACGCCATCTAACCAGGTCTAAATAGTTAGTTGAGAACATTTTCTAAAAGAGTTTAGAAGGAGAGAGAGAACGATTTGAAGTTTTCCATAAAAGTGAAAAACCACTATCTTTCCTCCTGATGTTTAAAATGTCATGTCGAAAAGTTAGCAAATTTCGTCGGCGCCATCTTGGATTTCGATTTTGACCCCAAAATCGGGTTTAGCGACTCCAGAAACCATGAAAATGACACCCATGACGAAAAGTTAGCAAATTTCGTCGGCACCATCTTGGATTTCAATTTTGACCCCATAATCGATTTTAGCGACCTCAGAAACCATGAAAATGACACCCATGACGAAAAGTTCATCGAGAAACACGGGGAAGCACTTGCGGTCTCTCTTGACATCTCGAAAGCCTTCGATAGGGTCTGGCACGAAAGCCTTATTGGTAAGCTTCCTTCCTTCGGTCTACCCGCCGGATTGTGTGATTGGATTGCAGACTTCCTGAGGGATCGGTCTATTCGAGTGGTCATAGATGGCTGCTCGTCTGGACTGCTGGATATTAATGCCGGGGTTCCTCAGGGGTCGGTGCTCTCGGCAACATTGTTTTTGCTGCATATTAATGATCTGCTAAAACCCGGTACCTTTGGGTATGCAGACGACAGTACTGTTGCTGAGAGATACGTGTCTAACGCACAAGCTGGTGGGTCGCAGATCCGGTCTCTCCGGGAGGCTACGGTTGAGCGCCTGAACTTGTCCTTACAGGCTGTCTCAGAGTGGGGCGATGCCAATCTGGTCAAGTTCAATGCTGCTAAGACCCAGGCGTGTCTTTTTTCCGCTAAAAGGAGCCAATTCCACCCAGCTCCATCTTTCCGAGGTGTAACCGTGCCGATAACCGACCAACTTGACCTTCTTGGTGTCACGTTGACATCTACCCTCAATTTTGGCACATTTATAGAGGCAAAGGCTCAAGTGGCTGCCAAAAAGTTGGGAATTCTGGCAAAGGTGCGACGGTACTTCACGCCGGAACAGCTGCTCAAGCTTTATCAAGCGCAAGTTCGATCGTGTATGGAGTACTGCTCGCATCTTTGGGACGGATCTGCCAAATACCAGCTTGATGCCCTTGAGTCAATAGAGAAACGAGCCAAGAGGATCATCGGCAATGATAGGCTCGTCGAGTCGAAGCTCCAAAGTCTCGAGCATCGACGCCGAGTTGCTAGCCTGTCGGTTTTCTATCGGTTGCATTTTGGAGAGTGTGCAACGGAATTGCATAGTTTGATTCCGCCTAGCCCGTTCCATCATCGGACCACAAGACGTACGGCGATGCGCCTCCGGTACATGGTGGACATCCCACCCACACGCACAAAGCGTTTTGGGAATACATTCATTGTGCGTACCGCTAAGGAGTGGAATTCCCTGCCGGAATCTGTGTTTCCTGATAGCTACAACCTGGGAGTCTTTAAGTCAAGAGTGAATAGGTTACTTCTAGGCAAGCGTGCTCCATCTTCGACCACATCGTCGCTTACCATCAGGTGAGATAGTGGTCAAGCGCGTGCCTATCAATAATAAAAAAAAAAAAAAAAAGTTAGCAAATTTCGTCGCCGCCATCTTGGATTTCGATTTTGACCCCAAAATCGGGTTTAGCGACTCCAGAAACCATGAAAATTACACCCATGACGAAAAGTTAGCAAATTTCGTCGGCACCATCTTGGATTTCAATTTTGACCCCATAATCGATTTTAGCGACCTCAGAAACCATGAAAATGACACCCATGACGAAAAGTTAGCAAATTTCGTCGCCGCCATCTTGGATTTCGATTTTGACCCCAAAATCGGGTTTAGCGACTCCAGAAACCATGAAAATTACACCCATGACGAAAAGTTAGCAAATTTCGTCGGCACCATCTTGGATTTCAATTTTGACCCCATAATCGATTTTAGCGACCTTAGAAACCATGAAAATGACACCCATGACGAAAAGTTAGCAAATATCGTCGGCGCCATCTTGGATTTCAATTTTAACCCCATAATCGGTTTTAGCGACCCCAGAAACCATGGAAATGACACCCATGACGAAAAGTTAGCAAATTTCGTCGGCGCCATCTTGGATTTCGATTACAATAAGTACATACCGACAAGTTACGTACTTAACATTTTTTTTTATATTGATCTATGATTAGTCCCAAGTATATTAACATTTTTCCCGATTTTAGGGAAAGTGTTCATTCCTAGCAACATTTTTTTACGTCTGTGGCTGTAATTACATACCGCTCACTCACACATAAGTACGAAAGTTGCTTCATTTTTTGGTAGGGAGCGTGTATGAGACACTCCTTCTAGGCGTTATTATTCTAAGCTGTCACTATTATTTATATTATCCATTCTGTTGACAGTTGTTCCTTCGGTGGACACAAACACACAGAAAAGATTTCCACAGAAGGGACTACCTATCTTGTACATAATTGATGGGACTTTTGGCCGCCTTTTTTGCACTGAAAGTTTTTGCAAGGGACTTTCACGATTGCCAAATACTTCTACGCGTTGATAACTCAACTGCTATTAGTTATATCAATCGGATGGGTGGAATTCAATACCCACATCTAACCAAAGTAGCTAAGAATATTTGGCAATGGTGCGAGTCCCGAAAAATTTTTGTGTATGCGTATTACATTAAATCTGCAGATAACACCATAGCAGATAAAGAATCAAGGCGCAACCATCCAGATATAGAATGGTCCTTAACGGAAAATATGTTTTCCTATATACTTGAAAAGTTTGGTACACCATGCATTGATTTATTCGCGAGTCGTTTTAACAGAAAATGTATTAAATACATTGCTTGGCAAAGAGATCCAGATGCTTTTGCAATAAACGCCTTCACAATTAGCTGGTCTAAGATGTATTTCTATGCATTTCCGCCTTTTCCAGTTATTCTAAAAACTTTAAAAAAGATCATGAACGATCAAGCAAAAGGCATCGTAATAGTACCTTTATGGCCTACGCAGCCTTGGTTTCCCTTGTTTAAAAAGTTATTAATATCAGAATAATTACTTTTAAATCAGACAGTTACAATATAGTTTTTGATCATTCCAGCAACAACAACATTCAAAACCATCTTACCCTGGCTGCAGGGATTTTATCAGGGGAGCCTTATCGCGAAGGAACGTCCCAGAGTCGTCGGAACATATAATGCTCGCCTCTTTAGCCGACAGCTCTATCAGACAATATGATGTTTGTTATAAAAAATGGTTCGATTTCTGTGTTCACAATTCCCTTGATTTTAATACCACATCGATTACCGATGTTCTGAAATTTTTAACAATGTTTTTTGATGCCGATACTAAATACAGTAGTTTAAATAGTTTTAGAGCAGCCCTATCTTTGATATTGAGCCCTAGTGTCTCCAAAGATAAAAGAATAATAAGGTTTTTCAAAGGCGTGTTTCGTTTATGTCCACCCATGCCTAGATATAATGTAACGTGGGATACCTCATGCGTTCTATCTCACTTAGCTACTTGTTATCCTAATGAAACATTAGTGCTAGATCAATTGACAAAAACATGTATAACCTTATTAGCTCTTGTTACGGCCCATAGGGTCCAGACCTTTTCGAAAATCAATATCAAGAACATTGAAATCAAACCTAACGAAATTATAATAAAAATACCTGACTTAATAAAAACATCAAAAAAAGGAACTAATCAACCTCTCTTGGTATTGCCTTACTTTTTACAGAAAAAAGAAATATGTCCTGCACAGATATTAGTTGATTACATTAATAAAACTTCATCGTTACGTAAGAATGATACTTTATTTATGGGATGCAAAAAACCCCATAAAGCGGCGACCACACAGACGCTGTGTCGCTGGATAAAGAGTATGCTCCATGCGAGCGGGATCGACGTATCCGTATTCTCGGCGCATAGCACGAGACACGCCTCTGCATCTAAGGCCCACCAGCTAGGCGTAAATATTGACCTGATCAGAAAAACCGCTGGCTGGTGTAACAATTCAGATACGTTTTTCAAATTTTATCAGAGAAATATAACTAAATATGACCCGTCAGTCTTAGCAAGAGCTATTATTAATAATACAGATGATTAAACTTGAATCAAAATATGTAATTGATTTAAAACTAATTATTATTATATAAAAGTTAATTACAGTTCCGCACTAAGTATACCTATAATTTGAGTATAAAATACTAACATATTTATAATTATGTATTATCATAGATACAGCATGATTTTGATGATGTGATTAAACATAATATTGATTCTAATATTGTGTTGATATTTTCAGAATTATACCTCTCAAAGTCTACATGTGTAAATAAGTAATAGGTTTATTATTTCAGCTTACTAATCTCGAGAACGAAGCACGAGTATAATTGATGATTAAACGAACTTACTTGTACGTGAAGTTCGATCATAATTATACGAAGTGCTTCGTTCGAAGAGATTAGTAAGTCCCTCCCGCCCAACCCAAATCATTCCAAAAATATCAACGATAGACATTGGTTACAGATACTCTAAACTAAATGACAAGCGGAGTTTTAGGGCACGACTACCTCACAAAAAAAAAAAAATGACCCTTATCTCTCTAAATACAGTGCTATGTGGTGAATCCTGGTTGATACTACATGTGTAAATAAGTAATAGGTTTATTATTTCAGCTTACTAATTTCTTCGAACGAAGCACTTCGTATAATTATGATCGAACTTCACGTACAAGTAAGTTCGTTTAATCATCAATTTCAGCCGATTGACAAATGATAGCTACAAGAGTTGCCAGCGTCAAAATAAAAAAATCGATTTGTAACTTGTGAAATCGATTCGTGACTGCCAGTTTTTTGGGTCCACATAATGGATACGGATTCTGTTTTTACTTGAAAACAAGAGGGATTATTTTTAGAAATTTCAAGAACATGAAAGCTCAAAACTTTAGTGATTGATTACTAACAGTCTGACAATGATTAAAGTAAACATTTAGGTATTTTTAATACGCATGCAAAGTTACGCACTCTCCTTAGTAACAGGTCCACTGAAGGGTCTTTCACCTACTAAGGTTTAAAAACCTACATTGAATTAAAACAAAATGAAATATTCTATATCATATACCTACACAGGAAATTAGTTTGAAAATCTTGTTTCTGATCAGAATTTTATTTATTATGTTTCATTAACATGGAAAAAATAAGCGCGATATTTGATTATGACCCATCAGTAATGCAGAACTCAAAGATGAAATAACTAGAATAGTTCGTTCCACAACAGGCGTTATCCCGAATCATCTTCTCCACAGTCTAAAAATGCTTAACCAAAAAGAAACCTTCTACATCACCTTGCAAAAAGCTGCCATCTTAAACACATGTCGTATTGTCAGAAAATTCTTGCAAATAGACGATAGCGAAATAGGTCCTCTTGATAACGTATTCTCTACATAACCCACCACACGCTGCATTTACTTGATTTCGGCCCGTAAATGTAGCTTAAAACCAGCCAGAGCTGAGAAGAAAAGGCACTCCAAACAATAATAATACTAATTAGATATTTATTAAGCTAACACAAAGTTCTTAAACATACGAATAACACGCTAAGACTATCAAAAAACAATTCAAAAGATGAAGCAGCGGGTCCCAAACTAGGCACAGCCTGTATCTTGGTGATGCAGTCACAGCTTGCATACAATTTTCTCGCAGGTGTGAAAAGTAGAGCATGCTCCTCAGGGATAAAGGTGTCTTGGTCTTGGGCTAGCTTGAACTCCTCACTGCATCCAGGATTTTTGGATTAATTGTAAACTCCTCGCTTCACTCGTGTGTTATATTCTAAACTGTTAAATTCTCGCTGCGGTCAGGTATTCTTCATTACGGTCGGGAATGCTCATGCCTAAGGCTTATTGTGAGTGTCTCCAAAATATTTTGTCGTAGTTTTTATATAAACAGTTTTGAAGTTATTGAATAAAAACTTGATAAAGAAGTATTTTACCATGGCTTAAGAAATACTAACCAAATTAAACTGCGAAGACATACTAAGGAAAAACTACTATAAAAAGACTATTACCTATGAAGGAGCACAATTATACAATAATCTACCAAAAAATATTAAGGATGCCATGTCACTTGCAGTGTTTAAGACAAATTAAAAAAAAACATTTTCGATAAAATTTACTAGAACGGCTGATCGCAGCATGTTACACAATTATTAGTTATTTAAGCTCATTATTAAGTGAACTATGTATTGTTCTTTATGAGTAATAAATTCGTTAAACCTAAATATCTAGCTGATGAGATCATAGTTACCAGGAATGGAATTTATTTATTTATTTATTAGGTTAGCCAACAATTGTTTACACATAAAAGAATACATTACAATTGGCAAAAATACATTTACAAGAGTAACAATCACTTAAAGGCCAACACCGCATGTACAATAAACGGCTTAATTTACAAAATTAATTATTACAAATAATTAACATAAACAATGATTTATGTTAGTTTGTTCTTAATTTAAGGTTAGTTATAACATTCGAATAATAATAAAAATAACATAATTGTAACTTAAAAAATGAATGGAATGCTTTTTAATTGTATGTATATACTGGATGACTTTTTTTCCAGTGCGCAAACTTTAAGAACCACTTCTGCCCATGTAAATGAACAACTTTCCCGAAGAAAGTCATAGTAAATTACTAAAAAAAAATTGAGTCTCCCATACAAATTGTGAACAGTTGATAACAATTTTGTATGGGAAGTTCAAATTTTTTTTAGTAATTGACTATGGCTTTCTTCGGGAAAGTTGTTCATTTACATGGGCAGAAGTGGTTCTTAAAGTTTGCGCACAGGAAAAAAAGTCACCCAGTATACTATGCAGACGGGCTGCTGATATCGAGTCTATTTTTATTCTACAGAAAAGAGCCATCAGAGCCATTTATAGCGCGATTCTTTAAGTTCCCTTAGAGAATGTTTGAATAAATTAAAAAAATATAATGTACGTTAGGAAGAATCTACATCTTTTTAGTAAACGAGGCGACATACATAACTATGTCACTAAAAATAGGAACCAATTAGTTCAACCAGGTTTCAGACTTGCTAAAGTAGCATCATCTTTCAAGGGGTACTGACTTAAAATGTTATAATAAAATACCTCCCCATATATTAGAACTAAATAATTTATTTTAATTAGTCTAAAAATACAGTCAGCTGCTCTTAGGGGGTACGAGTAGAATATTTTATTTAGAATAGCATTCTAGTGACGAAATAAGCCGGACATGATTGTAAGTTTTATGATTGGAATTTACTGATAGGATAGATATTTAATATAGAGGAGGAATGGCCTGGAATGGAAATACCTACTATATTCGGCTATCACCTGGTTAATATTTTTTTTATATTTCAGACATCGTCGTGGCTAGATCTAATAAACTTGAATTTTATAATGAGGGAATGTTAGCATACACGGCAGCGCCTGCAACTCATCGTATCAAATGGATCATTTACGATCCAGTGCTCGACAGAGTGCTGTTCGCCGACAGACGCAACAGCAAGAACTCTGCAGCCGCTTTTGATATAGCAAAAAAGATTACGCAACCATTAATTATGAAGCAAACAAACCGATACTTTAAAAGGTTCGCCTACGACCCCGCCACAAACTTACTTTTTGGAACTCGAGTAAATAAGATATACTCGTTTCCAATACAATCTGGAAAAAAGATCGATGTTAATGGAACTCTTGTGATCGATTTGGGATTGACTGTACCCCGTGAGCTTGCCGTGGACAGTTGTGGAGGGTACGTAATTATAATTGTATTACTGTGTCTTTGCGTGACATAATTTCAAAAATAATAACAAAATTTGAAATAATTGACGAGTATTACTAAAACCTAAAGCAAACACATGCATTTTATATTTCAGGTATATTTACTGGACAGCAAGTAACACTATAGAGAGAGCTCTATTTAATGGTTCAGAGAGAGTAGTTATAATAGACAAAGATATCACAATAAAACAAGGCTTGGCCATTGACACACAGAAAATATACTGGATTGAATCTCAAGAATATAACGAAGGTGGATTTTCTGTTAAAAGCGCAGATTTGAGTGGAAAGAACCGAAGAACATTATATAGTGAAACAGAATCTGATTCGCTACCAGACAAATTAATCGTATCTAAATACTTTGTCTCTTGGAAGGACGGCATTGAAACAGCGTTCGTCTGGCATTTACCAAAGAATGCACCGAATGATACGGACATAAAACCTAATAAAATTTCAATTATTTCAATTTCTAACTGTTCTGCTAACGTTTTTCAAGATATAGCCTCAAACTATAAAATTGAAGAACGAACTCATGGCGTTCCAAATTGCCATGCGCTAAAGAGTCTGCTACCAGGGTACTCCGACTGCCTAGATGCTGCTGCAGATCGGCTGTTTTGCGTCAATGGTATGAAAGTTAATGGGGAGTCTCGTTGTGTATGTACGCAGGGTTACATCGGTGAGAGGTGCGATGTTTCAGTGTGTAATAACTATTGTTATCAAGGAGATTGTAATGTCACTGCTGAGGGACAACCTAAATGCAGGTGATACAAATTTTCGTCCATCTATCACTAAACTATAATAATATTATGAATGCAAAAAACGTCTAACTGAATAGATTGAACCACGCACCTATGAGGACATTGAAGCCCTTTCGCAGCATGTATCATAAATATAATTCTTTCACCTTCACTCTTCACGCACTCGCGTATTATTGTATAATTATTTTGCGCTCAAAAATCGAAAGCGCTCAATGAGCGTAAAACAACATTATTAGGTATTCTACAACGTCTTGTGGCTTCTTGCAATTGGCCGCAACGCTAATTTCTCGTCGTGGCACAAGAAAACAGCCTCAGCGCGTTGTGGAAAAGAAGAAATGCCATGACGCGTGCTGAGCCCATCGCTGATCCATGCAATCACATCGCGAAAAAAGTTTATTTTTGAGGGAACTTGAGGCGCCCCAACACGGACTGGTTAGGTACGAATGGGATAGTAGGAGCTGAGTGAATGAGCGAAGAGAGCGAACTTATCTCCGCTCATACTATTCATGTTAGGTTTTTTTAAACCTAACATGAACTGTGCACACAGAATTAAGAGCCCCGCGCAGCGTGGCTCCGTCGTCGTAGTTAGATTAGGGTATATTAAGTTTCGGAAGAGCGAAGTGTCCTAATGCAGGCAATTCTTGAATTTAGAACTTGAAATACTAGTTGCAGCGTATGCCTGAAAGTAAATCAATTGTATTTGTATAGGGTACTGGTTAAAATCCTGTTCGAAAGGCAGCGCTCTAAGCGCACGCCTCGTTGTTGGACGCATGTAACTCACATATTTCCTGACGATCCCTTGTTTATCGAGTTTTCCTGTTTCATATTTCATTGTTATTTCAGATGTTATGTTGGTTACTCTGGGGAGAGGTGTGAAGTCAACGCTTGCCATGACCATTGTTATAACAAAGGTGTCTGTACCTTGAATGAGGAGGACGAGCCGTTCTGCCAATGCACCGCAGGTTATGAGGGTGAAAGATGCGACGCTTCCGTCTGTAAAGACTATTGCTGGCAAGGAAATTGCAGTGTCAGTGCTGAGGGGCAACCTAAATGCAGGTAAAATGTTCACTGGGTACTAGTTATACCTACTGGTAAACTGAATAACATTACATTTAAAACCGAACGCAGCGACTTTTTACAAACGCCAATGTTTTTTAAATTGTATTTGTACAGTTTTATTTAGTTTGTTGTTTCAGTTCCTAAGATCTAGAAATTGACAACAGAAACTAGACGCCTGGCTATACAGCAAGGCTTGAAGATATATATTTTTTAAATTTGGGATAGATCTAGATGAGAGGTGTTCCTGGATTAATCATATTGATAAGATATGTGGAAAACTTAGTAGGTTTGCTTATGCTCTATGGCGTTTATCTAACCTAACAAGTAGACAAGCCACATTACAGGCTAATCATGCATATGTTGGTTCAATACTGCGTTATAGTATACTGGTATGGGGAAACTCGGTGCATCTCGAAAGAGCTTTCATCGCACAAAAAAGGTGTATACGTGCGATTTGTAATGTAGACCCACTTACATCCTGTAAACCACTGTTTAGGAATCTTAGAATACTTACATTAACGGGCATTTATATTGAGGAAGCATGTAAATTTACCAAATCTCACCCAGAAATGTTTGAAAAACTGGGAGATAGCTGTAAGTTCAAAACTAGATATCCTAATAGATTAATTATTCCTGGAATTAAAACAGAACTATATAGGCGAAGCTGCTATCCTATGTGTATTCAGATTTATAATAAGATTCCTAACCAAATTAAAGAACTTCCAATGGTCCGCTTCAAAAGGGCTTTACGCAGTTGGCTAATTGAGAATTCCTTCTATACCATTAAAGAATTCCTTCAGCTTAAATTAAAATGACCTAATTGTACCTATTAGATATAAAAATTTGCATGTCATTATGTTATGATTAAATATGTTAAGCTACTATTATAATACTGTGAGAACTTCTGTAACCATATTTATCTGCAAATAAATCTTTGACTTTGACTTTGACTATGTTCTTTCGATTTCAGCGGTCTCTTGTCCCCGAGCCATAGTGACGGGCGGGCGATTTGGGAGACTATTTTATTTTACCGAATTTGAATATTAAATAAATATTATTTCGGTTGAAAGCGCTTGATGGTTTGCCCATTCCGGTCTGTTCCGACTTTCGGTATCTCCATTTACTCGTCATTGCACGAGTAATACGAGATACTAAAAGTCGAAAGTCGAAAGGTGCTGCCGAAGACCTGACTGTGAAGTATAAAATTAACACAAGGTGGTTATTTCAGATGTAATGCGGGTTACACTGGTGAGAGATGCCATGTTCTAATCTGTGAAAACTATTGCTTCCAAGGTGAATGCACTGTCAGTGCTGAAGGACAACCTAAATGCAGGTAAAATAAATGTTCACCCCATTATGGATTAGCGTACTTCGTACTGAGCGCTCGAAATCGATCTGGGCGTGCTCCTGATTCGCCTGATACAACTAGTTCCTGTATGTTTCAATGTTCTACACACTATGCATGACACATCATACTTGCCCCTTATTTTGTTAGGATGGGACTCTTTCCGCTCTGGGCAGAGCGGAAGGGAGTTTAAGACTCTGACTGACTAAAACCCATCGGTTTAACCCAGTCGAACAAATCGGCAAATCCCTGATCTCTTGGGAACTATTATTGTTTCTATTGTCAAAAATAAAACGGGTGTTTTGTCCGACAAAGAGAATTACAGGCCAATATCACTGGCGATAGTTGTAGTCAAGGAACTATGCTGTGCTTCACTCAAAACTTGAGAAGCATCTCAACATTCATGATGCGCGTTTAGGTTACGCCACGGACTTTCTACTGAAGCACCATTCTGAGCCTCAAGCACACCGAGCAATACTGCACAAAGAGACGTGCACCTGTGTATGTATTTTTCCTGGACCTTTCGAAGGCTTTTGACCTACTGTGTTATATTGCTGTGGAAGAAACTTAAGAGAACGGGCGTACATGCACAGGTGCAACGGATCTTCCACTACTGGTATGCCAATCAGATCAATTCTATCAGATGGGGAGATAGTCTCTCCGACGTGTATGTGTTGGAGTGCGGGACGAGGCAAGGTGGTTTGCCTCCTTAAGCTCTTCAACCTGTACATTAACGACCTGCTAGCTGAGCTCAGCTGCTCTCAGGTCGGTCGATTAATTGATAATATTTGTATGAATAATATTAGCTATGCGGATCTGTTCCCAGCTGTCAGTGCAATACGGCAGCTGTTATTGGTCTGTGAAAAGTATGTACAGAAACATGGTCTGTTACACAACTGCAAAAAGCGTGACGTCGGTTAGATGATTCCTCCGGTATACCACGGTGTGGACCGAAGGTGAAGGGTACCGCTCGGGCATATAAATACTGGTGGAAACGCTCTCCGCTGCTGTTAACGTTTTAAATGCAGCTAATCGGTCGTTCACGCCCATCCCATCCTCTTCGCCACTGTTAAATATGCAGCTATAGGATAGACAACAGTCAAACACGTTAGTCAATGAGACACTAACTTTAATTCTCTCTCAAGGACTTACTAAGCCGGGTCGCAGTCGCGGTACGTTACCTTAACATAAGTAACAGAGCCGAGCAAAAAAAGTTATAAAGAACGCTATGCCTAGACGAAGGAGTGGCGCGCCGGCTCTAAAGTCTACGCAGACGAATTCGCGGGCAGAAGCTAGTATATATTTAAAAATATCGTGTCACGGTGTTTGTGGTCGCACTCCTCCGAAACGGCTCGACCGATTCTTATGATTTTTAAAAATGTATAATATTTGGTAGTTAAGAGTAAAGTAAAGTAGTATATTTCATACTTGATATGCGCGTACGAAGTCGCAGGCAAAAGCTAGTCTTTCAATAATAAATATATTCTTATTCGTTGTCCTAAGTTGACATTGAAAGGGAGCGCAAGGCATTGGTGGTAAAAAGGAATTGTATTGTAGCACGTAGGTAAAGCTGGCTGCAGTAAACAAGTAAAGATTCCACTTTTTAAAGCCTACTGCCAAACTTTTTACACGTACCGCCTCCACAGTATTCTTCAAGTAATTGCTGGGGATATAATTAATATATTATTGTTTTTGTTACTCAGATGTAATGCCGGATACTCTGGGGAGAGGTGTGAAGTCAGGTCGTGCCATGAATATTGTCTAAACAATGGTACTTGTTCCCTGAACAATCACAGCGAGCCAGTCTGTAATTGCTCTGGACCATATGAGGGCGAAAGATGCGACGTTCCTATCTGTACGAACTATTGTTTCCAAGTTCTATTGACTGCACTGTCAGTGCCGAGGGACAAACTAAATGTAGGTAAAATGTTTATCTCACTGGGTACTAGTAATACTCGTAAACTGAATAACATTAAATTTTTACAAAAAAATAAAACAAGTTTTTTAAATTAAATGATTAATTTTATTGAAGTAGATTGAAATACTAGTTGTAGTTAACACTTATGCAACAAAATAAATCAATTGTATTTGTTTAAGGTACTGGTAAAAATCGTACAGAGCGCCCGAAACACAACGCTGTAAGCGCGCGCCTCGTTGTTTCGCGCCTGCTACAATAACATTGTTCTACATATTTGCTGGCTTCCTTGTTTATCGAGTTTTTTTTGTTTCATTGTATGATTATTTCAGATGTAATGCCGGATACTCTGGGGACAGGTGTGAAGTCAGGTCGTGCCATGAATATTGTTTAAACAATGGTACTTGTTCTTTGAATAATTACAGTCAGCCAGTCTGTAATTGCTCTGGACCATATGAGGGCGAAAGATGCGACGTTCCCATCTGTAAGAACTATTGCTTCCAAGGTGAATGCAGTGTCAGTGCCGAGGGACAAACCAAATGCAGGTAAAATGTTTATCTCACTGGGTACTTGTTGTAATGCTTGAAAACTGAATAACATTAAATTTTTACAATAAAATAAAACAAGTTTTTTGAATGATTACTTTTATTTAAGTAGGTAGTTTAAAATACTAGTTGTAGTCAACACTTATGCAACAAAATAAATCAATTTTACTTGTTTAAGGTACTGGTTAAAATCGTATAGAGCGCCCGAAACACAACGCTATAAGCGCGCGCCTCGTTGTTTCGCGCCTGCTACAATAAAATTATTCTACATATTTGCTGGCTTCCTTGTTTATCGAGTTTTTTTTGTTTCATTGTATGATTATTTCAGATGTAATGCCGGATACTCTGGGGAGAGGTGTGAAGTCAGGTCGTGCCATGAATATTGTTTAAACAATGGTACTTGTTCCCTGAATAATCTCGGTGTACCAGTCTGTAAATGCGCGGGACAATATAACGGTGAAAGATGTACAGGTGATTTTATTAAAACTGTCTAAAGGGTAGATTTTGTTTTTGCTCCAGTGTCCGCGCTAAACCATGCTAAATCAAAAGATTTAGAATAATGGAGAAGTTGAAGTTGAGAAAATTTTCGGCCCCATCGACCATCTGTTCTGCGAGCAATGTGCCCTACCCACTGCCACTTCAATTGGCGATCCTTCGTTTCAAGTCCATAGGTCATCACTGGCAACACGCACTGGTCCTAGACTTTCGTCTTGAGACACTGTGGTATGTAAGACGAGAAGATATCGCGCAACTTCCCGAACGCCGCCCTGCCGAGTCGGATTCGACGGTTGACCTCTTTCTCGAAGTTAGCCCTACCTAACTGGATCGGTTGTCCCAGGTAGACGTACTCGTCAATAACTTCGAATGTAGAGCCTCCAATCTTGATAGGAGTGGGTGCTACATGGGTATTTACCATGACCTTGGTAAATACTCATTTCGGAAGCTCTATTGAGGTCATCGAGCATTGTACTGAGGTCCTCCGTGGTCTCAGCCTGACGACTATATCGTCGGCAAATCGAAGATGAGTGATGACCATTGACATTAATGCCTAGCCTTCTCCAGTCCAAAACCTTGAAGACGTCCTCCATTGCGGCCGTGAACAGTTTTGGAGAAATTACGTCTCCCTGCCTCACACCCCGCTGCAGGTGGATAGGTTCTGATGTCTGATCCTGAAGTCGGACTGACATGGTGGCGTTTTCATACAAACACTTCAGCACCTCATGTTCCGATAGTCGATCTGGCACCGTTGGAGAGACTGCAGCACAGCCCAAGTCTCGATCGAATCGAAGGCTTTCTCGTAGTTCACAAACGCTAAGCAGAGGGGCAGATTATACTCTTCGGTCTTCTGTATAACCTGCCGCAGCGTGTGTATGTGGTCTACGGTGCTGAAGCCTTTTCGGAATCCGGCTTGTTCGGGAGGCTGGAAGTCGTCAAACCTGCGTGCGAGACGGTTTGTGATGACTCTGGAAAACAGCTTATAGACATGGCTCAGAAGTGAGATGGGCCTGTAATTCTTAAGAAGGGCGTTGTCGCCCTTCTTAAAGAAGAGTACCACCACACCTCCACTCCACGCTTGTGGCGTTTTCCCCTCGAGTATGACGGAATCGAACAGTTTCTGAAGGGCCTTAAGGACTGGTTTTCCACCCGCCTTCAAGAGTTCGGCCGTAATTCTGTCCTCACCTGACGCCTTGTTGTTTTTAAGCTGCTTCAGAGCCATCCTAATCTCATACAGGCTGACGTCCGGGATGTCTTCGGTATAATACCGGGTCAATCTAGCTCTTGGGTCGC
The DNA here is from genome assembly GCA_947386135.1 of Melanchra persicariae. Taxonomy (NCBI): domain Eukaryota; kingdom Metazoa; phylum Arthropoda; class Insecta; order Lepidoptera; family Noctuidae; genus Melanchra; species Melanchra persicariae. The sequence goes on from OX376646.1 coordinate 1,438,238, forward strand.
TAGATTTGCTGTGGGTTTGGTCATTGACGTGTATAACTGTCCATAGGATGTCTCGATCACCCTCAGAAGCTCCGATTTGGCGGATATGGTTCTGCCATCGTCGGTCTTCAGTTTTGTGAGCTGGCTCTGCCTAATAGACAGATCTCTTGCAAAGACATGAGCACATTCGACATTAACTAGAGCAATTTTTCCAAAGGAAGACAGTATTTTTCTTGTGATACTTGCGTGTAAACTAGTTAATGAACCAAACAAACTATTGAACAACTGTTGGCACTTGACACTAATGATAACGGTATGATAATGGTAGTTAGTTTTACTGAAACAAACATTATAGGCATTTGCTAGCAGAGATTTTTCCAAGAAAACTTTGAATTTTCTTAATTTTTGTTGATTTACGCGGGCAAGCTGAAGAGTTATTTTCTTTTGAAAAATTGAATTGATGCTACTGATGATACTGAAACTCAAACAAAATTTTTAGGTATTCTGAAATCAACCAACAAAATCCAAATTATTTTTAACCGACTTCAAAAAAAAAGGAACTATTAGTAACATTTTGTTTATGAACTAAGATGTTTGTTTGACCGTTGCAGTGGCCCCGAAAAAGATTCATGAAAGGTTGCACTGGCTTCCTATGGTGGATGGCAAATTGCCTCTAAATGCCATAGTTGGTGGATATGAAAAGGAGGATATTTACATAGCCAGAGCCAAACATAGTTCAGGTTCGATGTGCTCTGGGAAGTATGTATTATCACGTGGTAAAGGTTACATTCCTTGGGGGCGCAAGGAACATAGTATGAGCAAAGAAAGCATTGAGGTAAGATATTGCTATCTAAGTATGTTTATTTCTCCTTGAAGGTAAAATCAGACCGTTTCCGATTGTGTATCCTTTTTTTTGCTACACAGGTTTTTTCAAAATGTATATGTCGCAGCCAACTAGCTGAATCCGCCGTTTCATTAAAATCTATATATCATATATCATATAATCATTTTCATTGAACTGTGTCTTATAATCAGCGATATAAGTGACATGGGTTGGTCATTAAACGATATTGAACAAAAGATGTCACTTAAGTCGCTGAAAAATCGGCACATTTAAATGAAAAGGCTAGGCAACCAATTAAGTGGCTGATTAAGCTAATTGGCTGCGACATATACAAGTATTATTACAATGTGAACAATATGTATATGACAGTTTTGGCTAGATTTAGTTTTGAGAGAAGGTTAATGCATATTTTAATTTTATTTTCAGATATTATGTGGGACGAATGCTAAATGGGTTAAAACAGAAGCCAAAGATGTACCTCAAAATGCATTCATCGGCGGACGCGCAGGCGATGCCGTTGATAGTGACCCACAGTACATATGTAGAGGAGATGTTAACGGGGAACTTGTATTGGGAAAAGTCGATTCTCGTTACAACAAGTGCTTTTTGCCATATCATGGCGAGGAGAAAGAGATATTCTCGTGTGAAATATTAGTCGAAACAGACGACAAAATGTAACAAATTTTAACGTTTAATGCATGTTTATCTACCAGCAAAGGTACTTTTTATGAATAGTTTAATGATCCACATATAAAAACAGCAATACATATTTGTTATAAATAAAGTACCTACTTAAATCTAAGTTTTTTAAACGTAACTACATTTTAAAATGTGAGTTGGGTTTACCGGGACGTTGAGACGTAGGGACGTTGAGTTGTGTAAGTCGCTGGACACACAGAAAAGACGTAAGACGAGGACGAGGCGAGGACAGGGCACAGACGGGGCGCCGTCGCGACTTTTTAAAACATATAGAAAAGACAAGGCCCGTGCCACGTGACGTGGTTAATTGTGGTGGTGTAATTGTGAGTGACAGCGACGTGCGAGTACCGGCACCTGCGTCCACTCCCGTTCTCGCCCGTCCCTCGTCCGCTCGCGTCCGTGCGTCGTCTTTTCTGTATGTTTTACAATAGGGCGCAGACAAGTAAGCTTCGTGTCCGTGCCCTGTCCTTCCTATATGTTTTGCATCGCGACGTTTCTATATATTGTATAAAAAGGACGCGGAAGAGACTTTGCCCCGTCCTCGTCTTACGTCTTTTCTGTATGTTCAGCGCTTTAGTCTGTACATATTTTTAAAATAAAATAAATGAAAATTGTTCCGATGCCCTTTTGTCTTTTTCATATCCAAAAGAACACTAAACCAAGGCACTGAGTAATGCTAAGGCGCAAGGGAGCATTATTTGAATCTTTAGAAAGTATTAAGAGAGATCGTATGATCTAACTGTCATAATGGCATACACTAATAATAATAATAATAATAATAATAATTTATTTGTTAACATAGGTAAAGAGATACAGGTCTTATATTTGATTAACAGAGCGCTATGTTATGCCTGAAGGCGTACAAATATGGAGTGCAATTGTCGCTAAGAATTATGAATTATAATTTACAAAAATAAAAATAAAAAACATGGATAATTTATGGTATTACAATAGAAAAATAAATTCAACAATTATATACTCTAATTATTAATTTAAATAGTTTGCAAATCAATTGAATGTCAATACGATTAAAATGTCAATACAAATAAAAATGTCAATACAATAAAAATGTCGATACAATTAAATGTCAATACAAATAAAAATGTCAATACAATTAAAATGTCAATACAATTGAAATAATAAAGTGTCAAAATGATTAAAATGTCCAAATAATTATAATGTCAAATCAATTAAAATGGCCAAATAATTAAATTGTTACAATAATTAAAATGTCTAAATTGTTTAGTATACACAAAATGTAATTCTATATTAATTCATCATTTAGAAATTCGTCAATAGTATAGTAACATTTATCAATTAGGAACAATTTCATTTTTTTCTTAAATTGTGTAAAATTCAATTCTTTTATGGAGTCTGGAATTTTATTATAAATGCGCGGTGCCATACCCAAGACACTTTTTTTTACTAATGCAGTTTTACATTTATAATTACTTAAAGAATTTTTGTACTGACTACGAATTGGAACATTTCGCACCATTGTAATTTTTTCAAAAAGATTAGGATTCGCTTTGACGAAAGTACTAATTTCTAATATGTATAGTGCTGGTAGCGTAAGTATATTTAATGATTTAAAATACGGTACACAGCTGTCGTCTGTTTTTAGGCCACACATGGCTCTAATGCACCTTTTTTGTGCCTTGAATAGGAAAGCCTTATCCGGGGAATTACCCCAAAAAATAATTCCGTATCTTAGAAGTGAAGCAACTAGACCATGATAGGCAACAAGTAACGCATCTATATTTACTTTTCTAGCCAATTGAAAAAGTGCATATGCAGATTTATTTATTCTTTTACAAAGCTGTTCTATATGAGGTCTCCAATTAAGTTTATTATCAATATGGATACCTAAAAATACACCCACTTTTACTTCTTCTATTTCAGTTCCATTATAATTAACAAAAGTTTCTGGGGCTTCAATTCTTTGGTGGAAATGCATTACTTTGGTTTTCTTAAGGTTAATTATTAAATTATTCATATTAAGCCAATTAATTATGTCAGTAAGGGTATTATTAATGTCAAATTGATAAGTATTTAAGTCTTTACATTCTACTATGGCGGTGCTATCATCTGCAAACAAAATCATTTCTTGTTGTGTCACTTTTGGCAAATCATTTATGTAAATGAGAAATAAAGGTGGCCCAAGCACGCTACCCTGAGGCACTCCATATTCTACATTTCTGAACTTTGACACATAAGTTCGTTCTGTTTTGGTTTTTGCGCATACTCTTGTAATTTCAGTACATTGCAATCTATTACTTAGGTATGATTCCAGTAATTTTAAAATGTTGCCTCTGATGCCATAGCAATGCAATTTATCTAAAAGGATTTTGTGATCAACATAATCAAAAGCTTTAGTCATGTCTGTGTAAATAGCGCAGATGGGAGTCTTTCTATCAACAGCAGACATAACATTATTTAAAAAATCGAAAATAGCCATATTAATTGTTCTATTTTTACGGAAACCGTTTTGTTCTTTGCATAAAATATTGTATTTAGAAAGATATTGGTATAGAGAGTTGTAAATAACTTTTTCAAAAATTTTGGAAAAGACAGGAATTTTAGCTATTGGCCGGTAATTTTTTATATTCTTCTTGTCTTCCTTTTTATGGAGGGGTTTTATTATAACTTTTTTCAAATCAGCGGGATAGACGCCCTCGGTAATACCTATATTGATAATATGTGCTAAGACAGGTGCTATAAGCTCAATTACATATTTGATTACTTTTGTTGATATACCGTCAATACCTACAGTACTAGTATTTTTAAGCGTCTTTGTGGCTAAAATAATATCAGATTTTAGAACAGGCTGCATAAACATTGATTGCATTGTCAAATTATCTAACTTATTATTAATTTTAATGTCGTTTGTTATATTATTCTCAATGTCGTCTATAAAGTAGTCATTAAATGCATTTGCTATGTCTGTCGGGTTTGTGTAAATCAAATTCTCTGTTTTTATTGTCAGTATCTGTTCTTTTGGTAAGTTAGTTTTAGAACGATTGATTATCTGCCATGTGGCTTGAGATTTATTTTGTGAGTTGTTTATAAAGTAATTATTTTGTGCCTTCTGGGTCAGTCTAACGATTTTTTTGTACCGTGTAGTATATTTTTTCAATTCTCTTTTAGCTTTTTTTGTTGGGTGTAGTCTGTAATCCCACAATAGCTGTCTCTGTCTTTTGCTACATGTTTTAATGCCATGAGAAATCCATTTAACCTGTTTCTTTGTTTTTATCGTTATTATTTTCTCTGGAAAACAGAGATTGTAAAACAACAAAAAAGTATCAAGAAAGGTCTTATAGGCTACATCAACATCATCACTTTCGTAAACTTCTTGGAAAGTTATGTTTTGTATACATGATTTAAATTTATCAAGATTCTCTTTGGTATAACATTTTCTTACCGTTTTCCAAAATTTTAGGCGACACGTTTTATTAATAGGTATTTTAAGTATTTGTGATGTGTGATCCGATAACATGAGGTCAATAATTTCCGCTTTCCATCCTTTTTTTAGATTATGTGCAAAGTTATCAATACAAGTTTTACTATTAGGCCTAGTAGGTTGGTTTAGAGCTAGAGTTAAGTTATAGTTAAGTAGGAAGTGTTCCAAATCTAGAGTAGTCCTATTTCTTAAAAGTACATTAATGTTAAAATCACCACATAAAACAATTTTTTTATTCGATGATGAACAAACTTTTTTTAATATAATGTCAAGTTTTTCATAAAAAGTCAAGTAATTATATTTTGGTACTCTATAAACACATATAACAATAATTGAATAGGTAATTAATTCTATAGCACAAATTTCAAATACGCCTGATACAGAATGTTTAGCAACATCTGGCAGTTCCTTGTATTGGTGCCCCTGTCTAACAAGGATACAAGTTCCTCCCCGATTTGTACTTCGTGAAAAGAGGGCGGCTAAGTGGAAATTGGGAATGTACAATAAACTCTCATGTCCAGATGTTATGAAATGCTCTGTCAAACAGAGTACATCTATAGTTGTCCCTTGATTATCTAAGTTTTCTAATTGTACAGTTAACAAATCTGATTTGTTTAACAATCCTGCAATGTTTTGATGCATTACATTAATACGACTGAAGAAAAAACTGTCCCGTGTCTTCTGATTCAGTTACCGTCTTCATTTGGCTGTCAGGATGTTGGTGAAAGTCAGTGTTTGCTGTTTGTATTTCCATTGTCATTTTGTAAATATCCTTAAATATCGCTTGCATTCCAATGTAATTTATTACACCAGTGTGTTTATTGAACATCTTGTCGTCATACTTTAGGTTCAAGTTGCTGTCTAGAAAATATGCGTGTTCATGAGTGATAGTATCTAAGTATAATAAATTATTGAAGGTTTCCACTCTTGAGTTATAAAGGTAGTTATTTGTGAAGAATTTGAACGTCGGAGTGCAGATTATTATATTAGTGTTCGAGACTTCTTGTAATGTTTGCCGGATTAGTAAAATGCTATCAAAATATTTATTTGTTATTTTAAAGTCTGTCTCACCTATCAATATAATACAGAAATCCTGTAGAGTGAATTGCGACAACTTTTCTTTGATACCTTTTAATAGAAATTCCACAGTTCCGTGAGGCGTGATGTAATGGCAGAGTTCATACTTTTCAAAAGTATTTTCTGCAATATGAAGCAATCTATTTTTGTTATCTGTGCTTAATATGCAAATTTTTTTACGTTTTGACTGTTTTTCGTCTGCTTTACTTGTGCATTGGTTTATTGGTGGTGTAGGTATACAAGTTTCTTTCATCATTTCAATGTTTTTGCATTGTGTTTTTACTGGAGATTTTTTATTATTTTTGTCAAGTTTAATTGTATCTGTTTGCGTGTGGTTATGATTTTTATTAAGTTGTTTTGCCTTTTTTGTGGTAGGTGACTTAAGTTTAGTCGGACTGTAAGTAACTTTCTTGTACAATTCATTTTGTTTGCTGAGATTTACATTCATTGTTGTGAGTTTATTATTTTCTAAAGTCAATTCTTCAATTTCTAGGTGAGCGCTTTGCAGGTCAAGTGTGAGTTTAGTTATTTGATCTCGTAGTTTCTTGATCTGATCATCATCATCGTCGGACATCTCCGGGACACTAGTAACCGTCTCGTTTAATAAAAAACACACGAACACACTCTAACAAATATACTTTCACACACACACGCACACAACACGCAACACACACTCAACACGCACCATACACTACACACCCACAGACACACCATCACACACGCACACACACATATTATCACACCCACTTATGCTCACACACACACACCATATCACACACAAAGAGTCATACCAGTATCTTTACCTTTTCATTCATTTTGTAATTGTTTGTAAAACAATTACGTATTAAATAGTTTAGTTATCTAGTTACCGTCTAGTTAAGAAATATGCTTATTGATCCAAGGGAGGAGCGGAACCACCCAATACAAGTATTACTACATGCTTCCTGGGTGGTTCTAGCCACGGAATAAATAAAACGTTAAAGAAATAACCTATTTTTTTATATATGTAGGTACGTCCGCAAATGTGGTGTCGTATGTAAATCAAATTAATAAAAAAATAATTTGTCCTTTATAAGTTAAAGGAGGTCAATAGATAGGGGCTAAAAACGAATCCCTGCAGAACTCCCATAGTGATAATGGATCCCGAAGATCGCGGATTACATGACGAAACGGTTGGCGCAGTGGTTGAGCGATCGGCTGCTGCGCTGCGTGTCGCGGGTTCGATTCCCGCACGAAACAAATATTTGTATGGCCTACAGATAGTTGTTCCGGGTCTGGCTGTTTGTGTATGTGACTTTGTATGTTTGTAAACGCACCCACGATACAGGAGAAATTCCTAGTGTGGGGCAACGTTTTTTTAAAATCAATCAAAAAATCAAATCAATCACTTTTTACGTACCCTCTTTGAATCTTATTATACTGCATGGAGTTTATATTTATAATAACTATAAACCATTTCATTATACGACCTTAGATTTTGTATTTGATATTTTTAATATTAATTAGGGTTGCTAACTCCATCCAGTTATTTATAAATTGTGTCATGATAAACGCAATCGAAAGCAAGTCACTAAAATTACTCAAAGCATTCTTATGCATGTGATTTCTGTCTCGAAGTCTCAAAGGTCAATAATAGAGCGTCAGTATTCGGGCAGGCTGTTGTGAAACTGAATATATTACAGTTTTATTAGAAAATTAACGTTCAGTAAAACGATTTGCAGTTTATAGTATCACGTCGAAACAGAGACGCGTAGTGGGAGAGCATTATAGCACATGACTGTGATAGATTCTTTCTCATCTCTTTCTTTGCGTGTGGAAGCCCTCATAGATGAGATAGAGAGTACATGCGGAGTTCATCGTGCTCCTCCGGACATTACCTTCCTGACCTAGTAAGTATACTATTTACCTATCATATAGATTTAACAGGATAAATAAATGAATTGATTGGGATTACCTATCCATACTCAATGCAAATAAATAACAAAAACGCCTACCAAATTCAGAGGCGAAGCGGCTATACGTACAAGCTATTATGCCTAACAATAAAGCATAGGATAGAACATAATAGTTAGAATAAGCATGAATGAAATGACGTATGTATGTGTGCGTGCAAAGCGTGTAAAGCGGCGCTGAACACGAAATTCGAATAAATACAAGTAGGTGATGCTATTTCCATCTTTGTTCAAATTTGTTTTGAACGGTTCGGTACTGGTTGCATGTGTTGGTTGACAAATTTTTAGGCTTTCAGTGATTTAAAGGATATTGATTAATTTTTGCTATGCTTAGGCTCGGTTTTGGAGTGACTAAAGTTTTTTAAAAGATATTTGAATTTGTCCGCCTATGCTTTGGTTGGTGATTAATATCTTAGTTTATAAGGTATTCGATAAAAAAAAATATTAGGGTACTCCCGTTACACGTAAACTAGATATGAATTTATTTATCGTTTACCTCATTTTATGGGGTGTTGTTGGATAGGTCGTAAAAATGTTGAGGGTTTGCTAGAACCAATTTTCCAAACAAGGATCCGTTTGCGAAACATTAAGCTTTAAATTGCTAATTGTTGTTAGTCTGTGCCCCCGCCTCTGCCAGCTAAACGGTTGTTTTTGGAGACGTGAAAAAATCATGATAGCAGGAAATCTAAACAGTTTCACGTTGACAGGCTCACCATGACCACTATCTTACCTGATGGTAAGCGATAGTGTAATCGACGACGGAGCATGGTCTGTGGCCGTCCGCAATGTCACGCACCGTGAACATGATGTGGTTGGGAAATCGTTAGGCAGTTTGATGATAATTATGAACACGCTATTTTTGGTCACGGAAGTAGATTTTAGGTAATATTTTTGTTTTTTTGACTCATTATCCTGCTTAGGACTCTTATCCTGCACGCAGGACGATAATGATGTAGCGGTATTGTTTCTAGTTATATTTCTAAATATACAGTTTTAAAGATTAACTAATTAATACTTATCGGGCACATGGGCATGGGTACCAATTAGTTAATCTGAAACTATTTTGGGAAATCAAGTCTGTTTATTCGTCAAGCCGTCGTCAAGGGTGGAAGCATCGTCTAGCTCCGTTGAACCGCGTCGTGTGCAACATGGGTACAGCGCAGCGAGTGTTGGCGGTGTTGGTGCTGCACATAGCGTTAGCGCACTCCTTCTCCTGGGGTGAGTACAAGCGTCTTTATTTGGCGGCAAGGTTTAGCCCCGAGTGAGTAACATTTTTAGGGTTCCAATGTTGAAATTTTCACAGATGAAGTATTTTTGTTTCCGCTTTAACAGCAAATCCTAAAAAAAAAAAAAATATTTAAGTGGGGCTCGCATACAACAAACGTGATGTTTTTGAAAAATCGGTATTCCTAGCCAGGAATCGAACCGGTTGACGTTGAAAAAAAAAACACTTTTGCTACTAGAAGAATCAAATTCTAGGAAGCAATAACGCATGGCAAACTTAAGGAAAGCGCTCATTTTTAACAAATTACTTTTAAATTTCTGACTAAACCTACCTATCAAAAACCTTTACTGATATTAAAAAAAATTTTTTTTTTGTAAAGATAATAAAATTTTCTAAAATTTATTATTAGTAGATGCCTTTTTTGGAAAATTAAATATTGTTAAAAATTACAGTTACCTTTAGTTTCCCATGTGTGTGTGATACTTTCGGATGGTCTAATAACACAAAGTGTGTTTTTTTTCAACACAAACCGGTTCGATCCTGGCTAGGAATGCCGATTTTTCAAAAGTCCAATGGTGCAGTTTCAGTTTTCATCAAAATCGGGTTCGAGACTCCTTCGAGTGTTTTTCGTTATTCCTCATTCATAGTATCGGATTTGGCTATCCACGCACACGCGTCGTAAATAATGTTCTGCGGTGTTGAATGCTGGCCCGTAGCAATGTCGAGACAATGTTCTTCATTACAAAGCATAGTACGCTGCCTTGCAAGCAGATTCTCCGACTCCGGTACATCCCTGTCACACTGTAGATGCTCGATCGGATCATCAGCCATGGCGTTGGCTGCCACACAACTGGTTATCGTGTAAGCATGAAACGAATCCCTGTAATCTTGTTATGCTTATACAATGGTTGACTAAGTAAGAATAAAATTGTAGCCAACCTTTTACCACTGGCTTTTTGACCACGCCGCTCAGATACGTAGATGTATGTGTCATGTTCTTCTATATGAACACATTGAACGCCTGATCATATATTGACGCGGTAGCTGTTGCACCATTATATCCACATCCACGGGTACATTAATGACTTGTCCGATGATACTGTAGCGGCATACTGCCTCAAAAATCAACGTAGCTGAATCAACAAATCCTAAATCGCGATATCAGAGTTTAACGTGCGATTAGAACATGTCCAACAGCCCTAATATCACAAAAAGACACTAATACACAAAAACCCTATTTCACATACGAGTATGTGCATGACGCGCGATGAGTGGTCATCCAATGCCACATCATTGGACGGTCCATTCTGTCGGCTTCGATGGCCGCCAAGCTGTTGGAGCTATCGCGCACTCGCCGCATCAGGGGGAGATCAACGTTATCAGGAAAGAAATACTAACTTATTGTATGTTTCTGCAAAAGAGGATAACATCAAAAAAACAATTACTTATTAATAGATTTTTAGGGTTCCGAACATCCGTAAAAACGGAACCCATATAGAATCACTCGGTTGTCGGTCTGTCTGTCTGTCCGTCTGTCACAGCCAATTTTATCCGAATCCACAGGGCTGATTCTATTGGAATTTGGTACACATATGTACTTTTGTGACCCAAACACGGACGCGTTACGAAAAAATATATCTATATATACAAAAAAAGTAGTATGGGTCACTTTTTAAGGAAAAACTTGCAAAAACGTTTCAAGCTGTATCGTGTGACATATCAAGTTAAAAGGTTTATTGTGGGGGTTCTAATTTTTTGGTTCATATTTTATACGAAATTGTTTTGAAGTTATTCAAGAAATAAAATGAAATATGACCTTCACCTCCAAAACTACTGAGCCTAAAATTCAAAAAAATGCTTTGATTGAAGTTCTTTATGCTTTCAATTTATGAAAATATTGTACAGGCTATTCATTGCCGGGCCGTATGAATGGCGACCGAAATGGAAGAGCACTGCCGCGCGTAGTATTTTCTAGTAGAAATTGTTATGAATTATCTATTCAGGAATTTTGGTTTTTCGTTTTTTAACCTTTTGACTACACAATGGGTACAGATGGAGTCCCATTTTTTTGTACTAATAAAAAATAGTGGTGTATAGGTAGACGACAAAATATAAGGAAAGGAAATACTTTTTTTTTGCTATCAGCTTGTTGAATTATTATTTTTCTATATTTCAGACATCGTCGTGGCCAGATCTAACAAACTTGAATTTTATAATGAGGGAATGTTAGCATACACGGCAGCGCCTGCCACTCATCGTATCAAATGGATCACTTACGATCCAGTGCTCGACAGAGTGCTGTTCGCGGACAGACGCAACAGCAAGAACTCTGCAGCCACTTTTGATATAGCAACAAAGATTACGCAACCATTAATTATGAAACAAACAAACCGATACTTTAAAAGGTTCGCCTACGACCCCGCCACAGAATTACTTTTTGGAACTCGAGTAAATAAGATATACTCGTTTCCAATACAATCTGGAAACAAGATCGATGTTAATGTTGGAACTCTTGTGATCGATTTGGGATTGACTGTACCCCGTGATCTTGCTGTGGACAGTTGCGGAGGGTACGTGATTACTGTTTGTCATAATTTCAAAAATAATGACAAAATTTGAAATAATTTACGAGTATTACTAAAACCTAATGCAAACACATGCATTTTATATTTCAGGTATATTTACTGGACAGCAAGTAACACTATAGAGAGAGCTCTATTTAATGGTTCAGAGAGAGAAGTTATAATAGACAAAGATATCACAACAAAACAAGGCTTGGCCATTGACACACAGAAAATGTATTGGATTGAATTTCATGAATATAATGAAGGTGGATTTTCTATTAAAAGCGCAGATTTGAGTGGAAAGAACCGAAGAACATTATATAGTGAAACAGAATCTGATTCGTTACCAGACAAATTAATCGTATCTAAATACTTTGTCTCCTGGAGGGACAGCATTGAAACAGCGTTCGTTTGGCAATTACCAAAGAATGCATCCAATGATACAAACGTTAAACCTAATAAAATTTCAATGACTTCAACGACTAATTGTTCTTCTTACGGGTTTCAAGATATAGCTTCAAACTATAAAATTGAAGAACTAACTCAGGGCGTTCCAAATTGCCATGCGCTAAAGAGTCTGCTACCAGGGTACTCCGACGGTCTAGATGCTGCTGCAGATCGGCTGTTTTGCGTCAATGGTACGAAAGTTAGTGGAGAGCCTCGTTGTGAATGTACGCAGGGTTACATCGGTGAGAGGTGCGAAGTTTCAGTATGTCACAACTATTGTTATCAAGGAGATTGTGATGTCGAGGCTGAGGGACAACCCAAATGCAGGTAATTCACTAAACATTATTATGAATGCATAAAACGGCTAACTGAATAGATTGAACCGTTCGCGTTGGTTCAGTATTGACGTTTGAGGACGTTTGAGGTGTGTTCCTATGAGGACACTGAAGTCCTCTCGCAGCATATATTTCTATCACCTACACTCCTCACGCACTCGCGCACTTACAAAAAACACACGCTGTTATGTTACGCCCAAAGATCGAAAGAAAACGGCCTCGGCGTGTTGTGGAAGAGAAGAAAGGCCATGTCGCGTTCTGAGCCCTAACTGATTTTGAGGGAACTTATAGCACCCTGACACGAACAGGTTAGGTTCGAATTAGATGGCGGGAGTTAGAGTGAGCGAGCGAACTTATCTCCCGTCGCGCGTCGTACCTTTCATGAAATAGGAGCCCCGCGGCAGTTGCGATGTGGAATTTTGAAACAAGCCACACTGCGTTTTACGTTTTTTTCGCTTGATGAGCGTTTTTGGTTCTTGGGCGTTACATTTACAATTGTGTAATCAGAAAATAAATACTATTATTATTATAAGCTTACTTAAATAAAATGGAGTTACCAATACTTGTAATTGATTGTCTTGGAAAGTTACGTATAATCTTGTCTCAACGCGAATTCTTTCTTCTTATTTATTCGTTCTCATTATTGCCAAATGAGAACTTAATATAATAACTGAACAGAACTTATTATTATTTTTAGTTCTCATTTGGTTTATTGAAATGGTTTATTTAAAATTAATATTTTTAAATAAACCATTAACAGACACTTTTGAATTGTCAAGGTCGGTCAGTCAAAAACATGAAGCTATTTGCACGTTCGAAAGAGTAGTCCTGTATGGAGTAGAACGTGCAAGAAACTCCACGGACACTTTTAAATCATTAAATCATTACAAAAATCTTTGTTACATTATCCTTGTTGCTTCTATTTATATGTGAGGAAATACAAAGAAAAAAAGTAATACAATTCAAAACCTAAAGATTTAAATAAGGCAATGGCAGTTAAGAGATGACCGGTCTCAGCTGACGGGGCCCGTTCACGAACATGACGCGTATATCGGCACCATTCAGCTCGGGAGTGGAATTCCCTGCCAGAGCCGGTATTTCCTGATAGCTACAACCTGGGAGTTAAGAGTGAATAGGTAACGTTACTTCTAGGCAAGCGTGCTCATTCTTCGACCACATCATCGCTTACCATCTGGTGAGATATTGTTCAAGCGCGTGCCTATCTGTAATAAAAAAAAAAATTTGAAGGGAACTTAATGATCTAACAGACGCGTCACCATCAGCGAAACATTTGTATGAGCATGATAATGCTCTCAACCGCAATGCTCGTTCATGTCAAACAAGTAAACTATAACTAATCACAAATGGCTATAATAGTACCTACTCTATTGTGAAGAAAGGTTCTCCATATCTTCCCAAAAAAACCTAACAAGTAGACCCAAGTGGCTGTTGCTGTGAAGCAGGACCGGCAATTAGCGAAACATTTTTATCGAGTATACAATCTCCCAGTTTAGAATATGCAAAGTGTGTGTGCATGCTTCAAGCGGTATTTTATTATAAAACACAGTACCGATAAAAGAAGTTAGTGTGTGCTTTAGCTAGTCTGAATCGGGTTTAACTAATTTGTTCCCATTCCTGGTATTAATTTTTTTTCCTAACATACATAACGTTTTTGTATTGACAAGTTACCGTCTTAATGATATTATCCTTAAAGGGGATTGTATATGGCTCTGATACCTATTTTCTGCTGAGTAATAAAGAGATAATGATAGTAACTAAAATAGATCAGCCTCGCGGTAGGTTATCAGTGAAATGACGGATTTTTCTGACAGCATATGCTACTGAAGGTGACCGGTCAGTTCACCAAAAATTAATTCAAAAATTTCTACTTGACAAGCAACGATTGGCAAAAACACTATTTGTTACAACAAGGTTACCAAATAATTCATTTAGCAAAATAATTATCTGATAAACATTCATTTATTAACGTATTACTTGACAAACAAATTTTTTTTTTTATTTTATCTCAAAAAACAAAGTTTTGAATAAAGACATTACACAAATTGCATTTTTTTTAAATGCATTTTTTTGGTGATTTATTCTTAAAATGCAAATTTAAATTTCAATGCAAATTCATTCTTAAAATTATTTTTTTTTAAAATAAAACTCATATTAACATAATGCATATTGTGGCTTGCTAATGAATTCGATTAACTTAATTTCCGCTACTTATACAAATTTGTATTCTATAAGTACAAATTTAGTGTCAGAAACGAATTGCTGCAAAACCGGCTCCAAGTAGTCTTGTCTGCCCTACCTCTAGAGTGTAAATTAAGCCCGCGTAGGCGCGGAGGGGCAAGGCGGGCCGCGAGCTGAGGAGCAGGAGCAAAACCATCTGCGACGATAAGCTCGCGTAGGACCGTCAGAGCCCCGCAGCGCCGGAGCCATCACAGAAACCATGCCTGCTGCATGTTGCAAGCTCGTTTGCATGTTGCAAGCTCGGTTTGCGGTTTGGGTAGGCCCAAAAATGACGAATGAAATAACACCCTACAGGCTGCAGGGCGTTATTTACGTCGTCAAGATTTGTGGAATCTATCTATCTTAAAAAATTAAGGACGTATTGTTAGCAAATAAAGATCATTATTGATACAAAAAAGAGGACAGGACCCAATATAGAGCCTTGTGGTACCTCCATTTTAAATTTTAAAACTCCGTAAATTGACACCATTTATTTGAACTTGCTGCTGTCTGTCATTTAAGTAAGACTTCACAAAATTGAGTGCAAGTTTTACTTAGTCCATAATGTTTTAGTTGTAGAAGCAAGGTGATTCACGCAATCAAATACCTTGGAGAGGTCACAATAGATTCAAAAGGCATCTTGCGCCTTTTCCCACGCTACATGTATATGTATTTCAACAACAACGTGATACCAGCTTCAGACGTCCAACGATCTTAGGTAAAACCATACTGTTGATCGTGTAAGATTTTATTCATGTTAAAATGATTGAGCATTACTTTTTCAAACACTGCTGAAAACCGGTAATACGGATACAGATCTATAATTATTTGTGGCTTTACTGTCGCTAGATTGAATAAGGGGTATAACCTAACTGTATTTCATTATATCCGGAAAGACTTATTGGTCCACACATAAATTAAATATTAAAGTCAAGTATGGTGCTATGGTCTCAATTAAGGACGTTCGCACTTCGATATCCATTTCCCATATATTTCGGTCAATTTAATTTTGATTTGGCGGAAAGCTTCGACTGTCACAGGCTTGATAAGTTCGAATTGGAATTCAACCGCTTGCTCTTAATAAATCAAATAAGACCTCGAGTGAAGAATTTAAAGCTTCAGTGGTTTTTGATGGTACAACGGTGAAAAAAATGTCAAAATGAGCTACTTTTAAATTAGAGCTTTGTCACCATACATATGCAGTCTCCAGTAGAAAGTCAGTGTTTCGTTCTATAATTTCATTATTAATAACTTTCCAAACTGTTTTTCTCTTTTTTTTTGCCGTTTTGATCTTGTTGCTAATGTAAACCTTAGAATATTTTTTTCCATACTTAAAATATTTAGAGTTAATGAAACGCTTAAGAAATAAGATTCAATTCTTGCAATTGGCACTTGAAATACTAATTGTAGTTTACACCAACAAAATAAATCAATTGCATACTGGTTAAAATCGTACAGAGCGCCCGAAACACAATAATCCAAGCGCGCGCCTCGTTGTTTAGCGCCTGCTACAACTGTTCTACATATTTCTTGTTTCATATTACATTGTTATTTCAGATGTTATGCTGGTTACTCTGGGGAGAGGTGTGAAGTCGACGCTTGCCATGGCCATTGTTATAACAAAGGTGTCTGTACCTTGAATGAGGAGGACGAGCCGTTCTGCAAATGCACAGTAGGTTATGAGGGCGAAAGGTGCGACGACGTTTCCGTCTGTAAAGACTATTGCTGGCAAGGAAATTGCAGTGTCAATGCTGAGGGGCAACCTAAATGCAGGTAAAACTAAATATTATGTTCATTCCATCCAATCTGTTTGCCTTTTACAACTAGTCAATATTACACTTCTGGACACATCTATTGGCCCACCTTGTATTTTCAGTTTCGTTTGGTCCTAGCTAAAATTTTATATTAGGTCGAGCAAAAAGTTTTTATGCAGTTTTGAACCTGGCACATTCACAATTTCATTCAATAGCCTTTTTTTGAATTTCGAACACAGAATTTAAAGAAACAAAAGACAATTTGGAGCCTGTTTGTTGATATCAAACAATCGAATACTAAGAAAACTTGGTTGTATTGGTTTACTTGGATTTAATTCTTGAAAAAGTGATTGATATCTTTGGTTTTGCAACAAACATTACTTATTCTTAACATTAAGGTGAGGTTCTATCAATAATCTATGGATACTTCACCTGAAGTCGCCGCCCAAACCGTGGCACTTATTCAGGCCGGACACAGCCAAAGAAACGTGAGTGCTCAACTTAATTTAAGTCGATCTGCGGTTCGAAATGTTTATCGGAGGTACCTAGAGACTGGCGGCTTTGTTCGTCGCCAAGGAAGGCCACGATCTCGGGTCACAACTGAAAGGCAGGATCGATTCATCGTGACGACCAGCTTGAGAAATCGTCACCTTACCTCCATTGAGATACAAAACCAACTTCGCGACTTCCACGGAGTATCTGTGAGCGCTCGAACTGTTCGGAGAAGGTTAAAAGAACGCGATATGGTACCACACAAGCCAGCAAATGGGCCCAAACTAACGCGAGCCCACCGAACAGCGCGCCTTCATTTCGCACGCAGTCATTTAAATTGGACACAGTAAGATTGGAGCCGTGTACTCTTTTCTGATGAGTCTAAAATTGTGTTACATGGCAATGATGGAAGGAAGAAGGTCTACCGACGTAAGGGAGAGCGTTTCGCACAATGCTGCTTTGAAGAGAGGGTTGCTTATGGCGGTGGCTCATGGACTGTCTGGGGCGGTATATCCGCGAGCGGCAAAACTCAACTTGAGGTTGTTACAGGACCACGGCTGCCAACATTAAATGCTGAAAGGTACATTCGTGAGTGCTTAGAACCTCACGTGATACCATACGCGGACTATGTGGGCCCAAATTTCCTTTTTATGCATGATAATGCAAGAGCCCATGCGGCCGGCATCGTCAGGGAATATCTTCGGGATGTGAACATCACAGTTATGGACTGGCCAGCCAGAAGCCCAGACATGAACCCCATTGAGCACATGTGGGACGAGCTAAAAAGACGTGTTAGGGCTCGTCAGCCAGTTGCCCAGACGATGCAGGAGTTGAAAACTGCCATAGAAGAGGAATGGGAGATGATCCCTCAAAATTTCATAGAGCGGTTGATAAACTCTATGCCTAATCGTATGAGAGCTGTGGTAGATGCCCATGGAGGCAACACGCGTTATTAAATTAAACCTTTATTTGATAAAACATGTTTTTTATTCAAAAATCAATTGCCTTTAACAAGGCGCATATCCGACTTGTTAGGCGTAGCTCCATGTCGTATGGTATTCTGAATTCAAATTTAAAACAATACGATCGAAAAAGATGGTAAAATGTATCAGGTTTAAAACTGCATCAACAGTTTTTGTTCAATCTAGCAATCATATTTCGGTAGGGGCCATCGAAACCTAAACTCTAAGGTGGGCCAATAGATGTGTCCAGAAGTGTATAATAATCTATATTTACATAATAATCAACTGTCTGTCATATCTTCGTTATTTCAGATGTAATGCCGGTTACTCTGGGGAGAGGTGTGAAGTCAGGTCGTGCTATGACTATTGTCTTAACAATGGTACTTGTTCCCTGAATAATCACAGCGAGCCAGTCTGTCATTGCTCAGGACCATATGAGGGAGAAAGATGCGACGTTCCCATCTGTAAGAATTATTGTTTCCAAGGTGAATGCAGTGTCAGTGCCGAGGGACAAACTAAATGCAGGTAAAATGTTTATCTTATTGGGTACTGTTTATACTCGTAAATTGAATAACATTATATTTTAAAACCGTGAGCAGCGATTTTTTTCAAAATACAAGTTTTTTTTGTTCCTAGTGTGGGGCAACGTTAAAAAAAAGAAAAAAAAACATACAATTTTAGTTAGTTGGTTGGGTTTGTAGATTCAGTTCCTGAGATCTAGAACATTGGTATAATAGTACATGAGTAGAGCTGTGTTTGAATTTGCTGGTATACTGTTTTGAAATGCCAAAAGCGGCATCTGCAATAAATCTTAGGGCTCTCTACAAAAAGTGCTGGCACTCAGGCAAATTTGAATACTTTTGATTTTAGTTAATAGAGCTTGATGGTTTGCTTATTCCTGTCAGTTCAGACTTTCTGCATGTCTGTTGACTCGTGCTATGTACTGCCGAAGACCCACTGTGAAGTACAAAATTAACACAAGGTGGTTATTACAGATGCAATGCGGGTTACACTGGTGAGAGATGTCATGTTCTAATCTGTGAGAACTACTGTTTCCAAGGCGAATGCACTGCCGGTGCTGAGGGACAACCTAAATGCAGGTAAAATAAATTTTTAAGCCTCTACTATGTTTCATAAACAAATTGTGTAAATAATGTATTTTTGGTGCTAATAAAAACTATTATTATTAATTATTATTATTTTTTCGTAAATTTAGATGCAATGCCGGATACTCTGGGGAGAGGTGTGAAGTCAGCTTGTGTCATGACTATTGTCTAAACAATGGTATTTGTTCTCTGAATGATCTTGGTAAACCAGTCTGTAAATGTACAGGACAATATAACGGTGAAAGATGCGCAGGTAATTATTTTTAAAAACTGTCTGAAGGGTAGATTTTGTTTTTCCTCCAATATCCTCGCTAAACCACGCTAAATCCTAGGATTTAAAGCAAGCTATAATGTAAATTGCAAATGTTAGAACTGCTCTCTAATAATAATCAGTAATTTCGCACTTATCTGTTAATATAATAAGTATTAGACTTATCTCGGAGACTCGTAAATGTTGAAATATAGACATATCGGCTGAAACTTTATAATTAGGGTGTATCCAAGATTTGTTTTTGGGGTTATCATTACACAAACAAGTAGTGTGTATTGCACAATGTCTATGGGATTAATTCTTTATATCGCGACTTCGTCCGCGCGGATTTAGTAGGTATTCCACAAACTTCAACGCTGGGGGAGTTGAAGTTTGTGGAGTGCCTATTTGAGACCCGAAGACGTACGAAGGTTATCAATATCGGAAAAGGAATTGTGGAACTAAAGTGGAGCTGGAAAGGACACCTGGCAAAGTACGGTGATGATAGGTGGAGTAAGGCAGTGACTGAGTGGCGTCGAAGGACTGGAGGAAGAAGTGTTTGTCGGCCGGCGGCGAGATGGGCGGACGATATTGTTGCCATCGTGGGTAGAACCTGGATGAGGCTGTCACAGGAATGTGGGGATTGGCACACGAGAAGAGAGGCCTATGCTCAGCAGTGGGTAAAGTCGGGCTGTGGATGATGATGGCGATACACGATGTTAAAGAAAGTTGCTAAGGTTGTTAACACGCGATAGAACTACATAAAATTGGCCATGGGAAAACCAACCAAAAGAGAAGTCTACCCCCGCAGAGGACACGGTGGAGCATACGGTGGAGGTCTGCCCTACTTGGGTAGAGCACCGCCATGACCTCGTCGCGGTGATCGGCGATCTCTTGCTACTGCCCTGGTTCACACCTTGGTCCAGAGCGAGGAGGCATGGGAAGCTGTCAAATCCTTCTGCGAAGCAGTAAAGATAGTGGAGGAGGCTGACTGCGTGAGGGAGAGGCAAAACTCACGCCTTAGCCACCGTAACAGAAGAACAGAAGACGCCCCGGGCGTCGGTAGTCGCAGGGCGATTCCCGGCCACCGTAGGCGCGGGTCTGCCGATGGCGAGCGTTGCTTGGCTAACCGTCCGATCACAACCAGGCCCGGGTTGACGGAGCGTTGTGTTCCACACGCACCTCATACAGATGTCAGCGAGGATGGGTTTTAGTCAGTAAGAGTATGACACTCCCTTCCTCTTCACCCAGATCGGAAGAAGTCATTTGATGATTTCCTATGCATAAAAAAGCCCACACCAAAAGACCTGGTGTCCTAGCTAAATTAGCCAGCCTAGCTCCGCCCAAATGTACAAACGCCACCAAGGTGCTTCATAGGTTGAGCGGAGAGACCTCACCGATCCGAAGATATTTTCACGTTGGGAAGCCACGGCCTCACTTCCAGGATGACGTAGCCGACTGATTCCTCGGCGTCGAAGCAACCTCTGCAAATTGGGCTGTCGCCTATGTAAAAGTCATCATCTCTGCCTAGCCTTTTCCTAACTATATTGGGGTCGGCTCCCAGTCAAACCGGATTCAGCTGCACACCAATATTTTACGTGGAGCGGCTGCCTATCAGACCTCCACAACCCATTAGCTGGGTAACACGGTACTTCTTGGCAAGACTGGTGTCAGATTTTCTGGCTTCTGACATTCCGTAACGACTGCCAAATATCTACAAATAACAGCCGGGAGCAACGGCTTAACGCCTATGTAAAAGTGTTGTTTTTTTATGGTGTGAACCGTAATGATTTGGCAGTCGAGGGCTTACCATATTCACGAGTTTGTAAAAACCAATTTCTGCACGTATGTCATACAACGTTTTTCAATACATTTGCGAGAAAACAGTACAATAGCTAATGAAACAAACTTTTTATTTTTAGATAACAGTAGGAAAGTCGCAACAATCTTTGACGTTTCTAATACCTACGAAAATGGCGCGAATTTGCAAACAGCACCACAATCGCGTGGTGAAAAGTAGAACTACATCTTTCATTTATTTATTCTTCTCTCATTTTCTCTTTAGTATTAAAGTGAGACAAACGTATTATCAAAAGCGCCTCCAAGGAGGTTCGATCATTCAGCTTATTTATTCTAGGATTGGGAATCTCCTTGGTGGAATTCTTAAATATTTTTTATGGAAATTAAAAAAAAAACCGTAAAGGATACGCACGGCGCTATACAACGGAGTATGCAGTAAAGTACTTAGGTGAGAGTACCTGTTTTACCACACGTTCCATTGTGTGGTCCGTAATTTTTAACTTTCGAACAATGTATACAGGCTTCGTAAATGCATTTTTTGAGCAAATGTGTTGAAAAAGTTATTTACATTGGTGTTGTACTTTTTAAAGTAATGCGAACAAAAAGGAATACAAATTAGTAGAAAATAGGTTCTGTTAATTATCCTTGCTAAAAATATGCAAAATACAGAAATCATATATTATTAAAAATAAATGAGATAAAAATATTTAAAATTAATTAAAGCCTTTGAGATTCTAACTCACACCAAGTCTTTCGATAGGCAGTCTTTATACCAACGGTCTATGAGTTCTGCAGTGCGATTCTGTAAACATGTCGAAGTGAACACTTTGGCGGGGTGCGGGTGAGTTGTCAAACCATACAAATAAGATGGAATGACAGCTCTATTGTCGTTCACTCTGCCTCGGTGAACACCGTGAGATGTCGACAGAATCGACCGGCTGTTGACAATTGATTAAAATAGCCGATCTTATTTATGTCATGACTTTAAAGTATAGTGGCCCGAAAGTATAGCGTGATGATGAATGTTGCTTTTATACCACCAACGTGAATTTATCACGCTACACTTCTGAGAGACTCGACGGATAACAATTTGATCATCTATTTTCGTTAAATTATGTTCCTCTGTCCCAATTTCTTTCAGCAATAGCGTGTTTTTTTTAGTGTATGGCTTGATGATAGAACTGCCAAATAATTAACTAAATTAAAATATATTTCATAAAATAACTTGCTGTTACAGAATGGTTAACAGGAATAAGAGTTTATTGCTCATCTCCTTTATAGGTTACAGCCTAATCATTTGTAGCCTATGTCTAGCCCCAACCTCTTGTTAATATTCATGCAAAATTTGAATTAAATCTATTCAGTAGTTTTCGCGTTTAGCCCGGACATACATACAGACAAACAGACAAAAATTCTAAAAAACTACTTTTTGGCTTCGGTATGCACAGTTTTTGCTTTGTTACGATTTTATTATATGTTTAATAATAGATATAGATATAGATACTTACGTATAAACTAGTTTCATGAACCAAATGAACTATTTCACCAACAGGTAGACACTCATGATAAGGTAGGTGTAATGTAGACACATACATTAATGATTGATTGCATAGCTATTGCTAGCAGGGATTTTTAGAAGAAAACCATGAATTTTCTTTGTCGACTTACGCGGAAAAGCTAAAGAGTTATTTTCATTTGAAAAAATCAGTCCATGGCGCTTGGGTGAGCTACGTGCAGTGGTTTTTCTGCTGAATTAACGCTTCTGATTACACTGAATCTCAAACTAAATAAATAGGTACCCTGAAATGAACCACATGATCAAACTTAATCCAAGTTATTTAGTTTTAACTATCAGTAAAATGTAGTAAACTAAGATGTTTTTTATTTAACATTACAGTCTTACCAGTCGTATTGAAACCAGAATCCTCGAAAAAGATTCATGAAAAGTTCCACTGGCTTCCTATAGTGAATAGCAAATTGCCTCCAAATGCCATTATTGGTGGGTTTGAAAACGAATTTATTTACATAGCCAGAGCTAAGCACAGTACAGGTTCGCTGTGTCCTGGGAAGTATGTGCCATCACTTAGGAAAGGTTATATTGCTTGGGGGGGCAAGGAACATATTCAGAGCGAAGCTGAGATTGAGGTAAGATTATCATCATCACCATCAGGTCATCGCTTACCATCAGGTGATATACTGGTCAAGCGCAGTGCCTATCAATAATTATAATAAAAAAAATGCTTTCTAAGTATTTATTTCTCCTTGATGGTAAAATCAGACCGTTTCCGATTGTTTATCCTCCTTTCTGTTACAAATACAAGATCTGTAAAGTATTATTACGATGTAAACAATATGTATAGGTACGGTAGTTTTGGCTAGATTTCGTTTTGAGAAAGGATGCATGTTTTTTTTTTCAGATATTATGTGGGACTAATGCTAAATGGGTTAAAACAAAACCCAAAGATGTACCTAAAAATGCATTCATCGGCGGACGCGCAGGTGGAAATTATGAAGTTGATGGTGACCCACTGTACGTATGTAGAGGTAAAATTAGCGACAAACTTGTATTGGGAAAAGCCGATGCTCGTTACAACAAGTGCTTTTTGCCATATGATGGCAAGGAGAAAGAGATATTTTCGTGTGAAATATTAGTCGAAACAGACGACGAAATGTAACAAATTTTGACTTTTACTGTCTGTTTATCTATCAGCGATGGAACTTGTTATGAGTAGTTTAATGATACCAAATAAAATAGCAATAGGTAAGTACCTATTGCTATTTTACTTATTTTTTTATTTTATTGACGTTAAAAAACTTACTTTATTTTTTACAAATATGCAAGTGCATATTTGTAAAAAATAAAGTAAGTTTTTTAACGTCAATTTTAAAATGTGAGTAGGGTTTGTTAGTCATTATTCGGTACCCTGCGATATGGCCTCATATTTTGGGGCAATGCTGCTAAAGTTGAGCAAGTACTTATAACTCAGAAAAAATGCATTCGAGCTATATGCAAGGGACGGATTCATGCAAGTCACATTTCCAGAACTTGAAAATATCGACTGTACAATCACTTTCTGTCTATGAAGCCTGTATTTTTGTTAAAAACAATATGAATAGACCTGTCGAAAGTCAACGACGCTCAAATAAATTGCACTTGTTGTACACAAAAACCATATTTCTCCATAAAATCATTGCAATGGCTCCCAAACTTTACAATAAATTACCAAACCGAATTACTTCAGCTAACAACTTACATAATTTTAAACGTCAGCTTTTTAAATTATTGAATGACAAGGCATATTACTTTGTCGATGAATACCATAATGACACAATTATTTTGTTAAGATAATTTTGTCCAATTTAATTTAATCTTGACAATTCTAATTTTGGTGACATTGTATTATTAAGAGATTTGTTAAGGTTATTATTAATTTAATTTTGAAAATTTTAAATTTTGTTGACATTGTGTTTTCATGACTTTTTGTTTTCGATCAACAATACAACTAGATAACGGGTCACCATAGAGCAACACGGGCCACCGGCGAACCGGAGGGGAGTGGCCATTGCATTTTTCATCGATGCAAATTTGTCTGTAATTTTTCGCGGAGGGAAGTCACACATTCTCAAATTCTCACACAAAGAAAGTGCTCTGTTACTACGAAACTCCGGTTCGCCGGTGGCCCGTGTTGCTCTATGCGGGTCACGTACAAAATCAAAGCTAAATTCTGTCCGCATGAGTATCTACTGCAGCTTTTGTTTACTAGCATTTGTTTATTAGCGAACTGAGAAAATAGTTTAAAAACAGTTTTTAGTTCAACCGAATTACAACCTTGGCACCTAATAATAAAGTCACAAAATTTCGCAATATTATCTTATACTTACGATTATTCATCACAAAAAACGAGCAAAGCAATCTGTCACTTAGATATTGAGAATCATAGGTTAAATAACATTTAGTGTGAAATCCACCTTAGTTGGCAACAAATAAAGTACATTTTTCCCATTATTGCCTTGCAACCTACATCGTTTTTTTTTAATATTACAATGCAAATCTACTCTATGCATCTACTGTTCTGTTACACAAAAGTTTGCGCGTGTATTGGTCAACATTAATTTGTGGCGCTGATTCAAATTTGATATTATTTGTTTGTTCAAAGCTTAAATTATAACTTATCCTATATGTAATTACCGAAAATAAGACACTCCAGCCGTTAAATTGCTAATTTATGCAACTTTTGATAACACATTGTGGCATTGATTGATTCTGATTCTGTTATTTGCCGAGTCGTTATTTTGGCGTCGACCCGATATCTAGTTGTAATTGTTGATCGAAGCTTTTTGTACTATTTAATGTAAGTCTGACATTTGTAATATTACTGTCATTGTATTTTCTTTTTTGTTCGATTATAACTGCCATCAACGCAAAGAGTATTAACGTGAGGCACAACAAAATATTATGTTGGCTAACACTGTAAACTATGAAGTTTGTCACGTTATTAACTAATTAATAAAATTAATTTTGTAATCATTTTTTGAGTTTCCGTTTTCCTTTTCCCCAACAAATTCAAGTAATAGATATTGGTACAGACAGCGTCAGAGAAAAGGAAACCCCCAAATCGCGACGCGATTAGAGCGACGCGGACGGCGGTCGTGTCACGTGATTCTGGCCCCGAGCAGTTCCTTCCCCCGCCGCTGCCCGTACCAACCTCTGCCCGAGTATCCACCGATCCTAATCAAACATTGTTTGCAAGTTTTAATAATTATTTGGCATTTTTCGGCTTCTAGCCGAACCGTAGGTATACCAAGAATTACTAACAAAAAGACACTTTACGTGCAGTTGAGGATACGAACCTGCATCTGGGCGTCAACCGATCATCTAGACCGTGACTTATACCACTAGGCTATTGGGTCAGTTAACAATGTCAACGAAAATCGAGTTGGTTGTGGCCGCTATTTGGTAGGTATACCGAGTGGAACGCAAAAAAGGCGTGGATATTGCAAATCCGTATGGTATTAAACTAACTTTTTTTAAGTATGTAGTATTGTTCTAAATAAGTATCTCTACTTAGTGTTTGTAAATTTAAAATGCTTTGTTTGTCGTATTATGGCTTGACATTTTCTCATATGAGGTGTGAAAAGAAGGGTATCCTCCTCTCCTATCCTCCGGGATGAAGGTGTCTTTGCCTTGGGCTAGCTTGAATCCCTCGCTGCATTCAAGATTCTTGTATTAACTACCTCGCTTTGCTCGTGAGTTAATCTCTAAACTCCCTCGCTGCGCTCGGGAGTTAACTCCCGAATCCTTCATTGCGTTCGAGATTCAATATGACGCCCGTGACACAAGACACTGCTTTATCCCCTGGGTGCATAATCTACTATTATCAAACAAGGTTGATAACGGTCTAATCTTCTAGACACTAAGGTTTAAATTTCAACTTCCACCGTAGCATTACCGTCTTGTTTTACAAAATGCAATACATAATATTCTCATTCAACTAAAGGATAAGGTCGAAATTAGCATAGATTTCTTGTTTGGTTCAATAGAATGTGGTTGATTCCGATTTTTGCGATACCGTCATTTCACTTTAGAAAATTAACTGCTGTATGAACTGCGTGTTAAGGTTGAATTTACAATTCTTCTTCGCCTTATTTACTAAACTGTGATTGAGGGTATTATTACTTTTCATATTGTTTCGTTTTTGTGTAAAATTTTTTCGTCGTAATATTATCTTTACCCACTGAACTGTACTTACATGTCCAAAATTGGGACTTGAACGAAAACTCTACTTTGTACATTGGCCAATTGTGGCTTAAAAATATGTCATGTTGACAGCACACGTTCCCGCCTTTTAGTTTTGTATTTATTGGAATTTAGTGCACGGTCGCACAGTTTGAGTTCCGTGTTTTTTGGATAGGTTGATATTTGGAGCATATTTTTCCCATAAGCCGTGGTTTTGAATAGGAATTACGAATTTAGTTAGAGAAGCGGTTTGTTGTTGTTTTGGTGACGAGCGGTCGTTAAGTGCTCATTGTGATCGAGTTTGAGTTTGAGTTTGAGCTGTACAAGTTGCTCAATACTGGTCAGACAAAATTTGAAATGAGTCAATCGACACGAGAAGAAGAAGAAGAAGAAGTGCTCATTGTGGCAGTAATCTGGACGAATACATTTTAATTGGTAAGTTACGATTTTATTCAAGGTTCATATACCATTTTGTTCGTAATTTAACGCTCTAACTACTTATCTATTATGCATGAATGGATGAGTCGTAAAATCGATGCTATAGTAAGAACTATGTTTAGGTGTCTGAAATTAGTGTCTGAAAAAATCTTTACTCTAGAAAACCGTAACAAAAACGAATGTATTGCTACTTCGTAACAAGTTAAATGTATATTATATAAACCTTATAGCATGATTATTTACGAACAATTTGGTACCAATATTAAATATTATTCAGTTGTGACTTCGAAGTAGGAAATCTAATAACATAAACCGCTGCGTGTATTTTTACGCTCGCGAGTTCATTCCCGCGATGTTATTGTACTTTGTGTTTCAAAACTTTGGAGGGACAATGGTGAATATTGTGATGTGATTGTATAAATAATGAATGGAACTTCATTTTAAGTAAAGAAACATAAGGTCGACGAACCTTTATCTAATGTTAAACGGTCTTAACCTCACCCAGTATTTATTTTATGTTTACGTAATATTCTAAGAAAAAAAACGGTAATCTTTAATGTATAATTATTAGGACTATTACAATATACACACTTAAATAAAAGACTTCACTAAAACTAAAAATAATCATATATATTCTAAGTAAATAACCCCAATTTAACACAGATAGAAACTGTTTATTCAACCAGGAAGTGGATTCCATGAAGTCCTAGAAAAATAATTAGACAAATAAATGAATATCGTTTATGCAACATGCCCAGCTTTTCTTGCAAACCTCATATCTTAACATTTGATTTCTTAAATAATGATTAACGAAAATCACGTAATCACCTATTAAATAAAGTAAAAAAGGAAAATAAAAAAATCCTCTTCACTGCGATTCGTTCTCGACCTTCGCATTGCCAAGCCGCAGTCTTAACCACTAGACCAACACGCCATTTACAATACACTGCAAGAAACTTAAAAGGGTTTGATGTCATTACCAAGGGGGGTTCCTTTTCTCTGACGCTGACTGTACCTATTTTCCGTATTTCATAGCTTCGGTCTGTGCATTAATAGATTGTCCCGATTGATAAATTAAATGACTTAATCTCAACAAAACAAATATAATTGAAGTGTCTGTTTGCAATAGCAAAATAACAAAATAACGAGTATGAAAGTATGTATGCGATACCTACGACAACAAAAACAACTTTTACATTTTTGTCTGTCTGTCTGTTTGTTCCGGCTAGTCTCCGAAATGGAAGAACCGATTTTGACGAGAACTAGCTCCTGCCCCCTACTTCGCTCGTGTGAAAATGTTTTTTTTTTTTCTAAAATAAAAGTCCCAAGTTACACCTTATAACATCAGATCCGCTAGTAAAAGTGAAGTATGTTTATTCGTTTTGGAAAATTACTAATTAATAAAAAAATACACGAAACTTACAACAAACTAAAAATTCGTCCTCAACGCTGTCAGCTGGTAACGTGCCCAAGAGATTGGCGGCATTGCCACGTTGAATGGCAATGCTTAGTCTCTGCCCGAAGTAAAAGCCATCTCTTGAGTCACGGGAAGTGTCAGTCAGCCGTTTCGAAATTTCTTTGAAAAGGCTGTGAGCACAAGGGCCCCACGGCACAAGGGTTTCAACCCCAAATGGCTCGAAAATATAGTTACCAATAAGGTTACTATATGTACGCCGTTTGTGGTTTTCGGCAGACGCAGCGGCAGCGCCAGCACAACACGATGAACTAGGAAGATGGGATGGGAACTAGCAAAGGCCCTGTCAAAATCGGTCCAGCCGTTGGCATTGGCGATATCAAGGGCACTCAAGGGACACGCCAAAACGATCTGCCCCGGGACACCGCATCCCGCGTCGTGAGGCTCCCACGCGCATGATGGCGTCCACCGTGGAGAACCCCAAAACCAAATTGGTTCTCCCCCATATCTGGCCCAACCCCCACCAGGTACCCGACGCCGCAGTTTGAAATAACTCTAATAGAGCTTGCCCACCTCGTTGAGAAGCACGATATGATAATGACAGCTCACTTGTTGTTCACTTCACCTACGTGTATATTACATCCCTTTATACCTAGTTAGTTATTTACAGCAAAATTGTAAGGCCTAGTATATAATTCTGAGTAGGGAGTTAAAAAAAAACCAGGTTTAATGAGGTACTACCTACTTTTTACATTAATTAATTACTTGATAAAACATAATGAAAACACATTGAATATTATTACCTACCTCTATGTACCTACCAACACATGTTTACTCATTTATTCGTAAGATAAACATATCAATAATAATATACACTTAACAAGTAACAATTATTTTACCTCATTATATTTTAATGATGTGGTACCTACAACAAAGTAATTAAAGTATTATTTTATATATTTTGTCCTGTCGCATTGCACTGTGAAGCTCAATCAAACGCTGGAAACTCCTGCTCGTTGGTATTTACATACCTATAGACTGTTTTATGGTTCACTGATGTTTCACCAAAACTCCATTGACAAATCGTTATATTTATACAACCAACGTTTCGTTTTAAGGGGGCTCCCATACAATAAACCTGAATTTCAACCGACTTCCAAAAAAGGAGGAGGTTCTCAATTCGACCGTATTTTTTTTTTGTGCTTGTTACCTCATATCTCCGTCATTTATGAACGATAAAAAAAAATGATTTGAAAAATTCTTTCATTTAAATTTTATCAAAATCGGTTAAGCAATTTGGTTTTTAAATCCAAATAGCTGGAAAAAATATGTGGAAAAATAATCCATGAATACGAAATTGCGTATTTTTGCTCGGCCAAAAATGATTCACTTTAGGTTAGGTTGGCATGACATACACTTCTGGACACATCTATTGGCCCACCTTGTATTTTCAGTTTCGTTTGGTCCTAGCTAAAATTTTATATTAGGTCGAGCAAAAAGTTTTTATGCAGTTTTGAACCTGGCACATTCACAATTTCATTCAATAGTATTTTTTTGAATTTCGAACACAGAATTTAAAGAAACAAAAGACAATTTGGAGCCTGTTTGTTGATATCAAACAATCGAATACTAAGAAAACTTGGTTTTATTGGTTTACTTGGATTTAATTCTTGAAAAAGTGATTGATATCTTTGGTTTTGCAACAAACATTACTTATTCTTAACATTAAGGTGAGGTTCTATCAATAATCTATGGATACTTCACCTGAAGTCGCCGCCCAAGCTGTGGCACTTATTCAGGCCGGACACAGCCAAAGAAACGTGAGTGCTCAACTTAATTTAAGTCGATCTGCGGTCCGAAATGTTTATCGGAGGTACCTAGAGACTGGCGGCTTTGTTCGTCGCCAAGAAAGCCCACGATCTCGGGTCACAACTGAAAGGCAGGATCGTTCATCGCATTCATCGTGACGACCAGCTTGAGAAATCGTCACCTTACCTCCATTGAGATACAAAACCAACTTCGCGACTTCCACGGAGTATCTGTGAGCGCTCGAACTGTTCGGAGAAGGTTAAAAGAACGCGATATGGTACCACACAAGCCAGCTAATGGACCCAAACTAACGCGAGCCCACCGAACAGCGCGCCTTCATTTCGCACGCAGTCATTTAAATTGGACACAGCAAGATTGGAGCCGTGTACTCTTTTCTGATGAGTCTAAAATTGTGTTACATGGCAATGATGGAAGGAAGAAGGTCTACCGACGTAAGGGAGAGCGTTTCGCACAATGCTGCTTTGAAGAGAGGGTTGCTTATGGCGGTGGCTCATGGACTGTCTGGGGCGGTATATCCGCGAGCGGCAAAACTCAACTTGAGGTTGTTACAGGACCACGGCTGCCAACATTAAATGCTGAAAGGTACATTCGTGAGTGCTTAGAACCTCACGTGATACCATACGCGGACTATGTGGGCCCAAATTTCCTTTTTATGCATCATAATGCAGGAGCCCATGCGGCCGGCATCGTCAGGGAATATCTTCGGGATGTGAACATCACAGTTATGGACTGGCCAGCCAGAAGCCCAGACATGAACCCCATTGAGCACATGTGGGACAAGCTAAAAAGACGTGTTAGGGCTCGTCAGCCAGTTGCCCAGACGATGCAGGAGTTGAAAACTGCCATAGAAGAGGAATGGGAGATGATCCCTCAAAATTTCATAGAGCGGTTGATAAACTCTATGCCTAATCGTATGAGAGCTGTGGTAGATGCCCATGGAGGCAACACGCGTTATTAAATTAAACCTTTATTTGATAAAACATGTTTTTTATTCAAAAATCAATTGCCTTTAACAAGGCGCATATCCGACTTGTTAGGCGTAGCTCCATGTCGTATGGTATTCTGAATTCAAATTTAAAACAATACGATCGAAAAAGATGGTAAAATGTATCAGGTTTAAAACTGCATCAACAGTTTTTGTTCAATCTAGCAATCATATTTCGGTAGGGGCCATCGAAACCTAAACTCTAAGGTGGGCCAATAGATGTGTCCAGAAGTGTATAATTTGACGTTTTCGATCAGGTGGTGTGAAAGGCATATTATAACATGTTTTTTTTCTGCACCAAGCACACCTAATTACAAATAATGTTTTTGCCAATCGTTGCTTGTCAAGTTAAATTTATGTTTTAAATTATTGGTATAGATGACAACAGGACTCCACCCCGGAGAATATCACCAAATTGAGAATCCTGCTTTAAGAACTGAAGTATACGAGTACAACACTGAGATTCGGCGGGAGGACACGTCCGGGTGTTTTCACTGTGAGAATCGCCCGGAGGACACGGTGGAGGTCTGCCGTGCTTGGGCAGAGCACCATCGTGTCCTCGTCGAATCGATTAGAAGGCGATCAGCGACGGCAACCTCTCGCTACCGGCCCTGGTTCACTCCATAGTCCGGAGCGAGCAGGCATGGGAAGCTGCCACCTCCTTCTGCGAAGCAGTAATGCTAGTGAAGGAGGAGGCGGGCCGCTTGAGGGAGAGACAACCCTACCGCCCCCAGCTGCCGAAACATAAGGAGACGCTCCGGTCGTCGGGAGTCGCAGGGCGATTCCCAGCCTCCGCAGGCGCAGGCCTGCGGACGGCGAGCGTTGGTCGTCTCGCTGTCCGATCAAAGCCAGGCCCAGGTCGGAAGCACGTTGTGTTAGACGGGGCCCGTTAGGGCCAGAGCCTGCCAGGGTTACGGATTTTGTTTGAAAGAGTCACCGCGGTCCTGGAACACAATGGGCACTAGGAGGAGCGCGGATGGGTTTTAGTCAGTAAGAGTTTAACACTCCCCTCCCGCTCCACCGATTACGGAAGGAGTCATTTGATGGTTTCCCATAAAATAAAGCCAAGTAGGACGACTTCATAGTGTAATCAACGATGGAGCATGGTGTGTGGCCGTCCGCAATGTCACGGACCGTGAACATAATGTGGTTGGCAGTTTGATGATATTATAAACGTTATTTTTGGTCACTGAAATAAACTTTAGGTACATTTTATGTTTTTAGGGTTCCGTACCCAAATGGTAAAAAACGGGACCCTATTACTAAAACTCCGCTGCCCGTCTATCTGTCACCAGGCTGTATCTCATGAACCGTGATAGCTAGACAGTAGAAATGTTCACAGATGAAGTATTTCTGTTGCCGCTATAACGAAAAATACTAAAAACAGAATTAACTAAATATTAGTTAATTGGGGCTCCCATACAACAAACGCGATGGTACGGAACCCTTCGTGCGTGAGTCCGACTCGCACTTGGCCAGTTTTTTAGATTAATTATTCCTCTTGGGACTCTTATCATGCACGCAGGAGGTTAATGATGTAGCCGCTATGCAGTAAACATATTATTGTTTCTATGCATTTCTGAACTATGAAGTTTTTTAGATTCACTAATTAGTACAGTTACCGACAATATTCTTTGAGCACCTTAAGGTTCCAAAAGTCGTCGACACCATAATAAAACAAAGTCATTGAATAATAATACACACACCAACACCATGACACAATTTTTGGATAAAAAGATTTCATTCACTTTATATAATGTTAGCAGAACAAATAAGTGATATTTTAAAAGTTAATCAAAATATTCGGCGTGTGTTTTAGAAAATCAATTTCACATAATATGTATATAAAACAACAGACCCGCTATAACAGTAGTTGAGGAAACAAAAACACACGTTCATAATAAATATAGCAGTCCCAAACACTAATAACATTAAAAAAACTCTAATAGAAAAAATC
This sequence comes from Melanchra persicariae, assembly GCA_947386135.1. Classification (NCBI taxonomy): domain Eukaryota; kingdom Metazoa; phylum Arthropoda; class Insecta; order Lepidoptera; family Noctuidae; genus Melanchra; species Melanchra persicariae. The sequence continues at coordinate 1,471,783 of OX376646.1, forward strand.
AAAAAGTGAAGTGAACACAGAACGACAAGAGGAAATCACCCAAGTTTGGGAAATGAACAGAGTCAGTATTTCTTGTCCTCGTAGAAGGTAATATTGACAATAGGTATTTTTCCTAAACAAATATTTGATAGTTTTAATGCCCTCGATCTACTGAACTATACATACCTTACACTACAAAAAGCCGCCATATTTATTACTTGCCGTATAGTTAGGAAATCTTTGCAACCGGATTAAGATATTAATTTGAATGCAGTACAAAGCCATTTACCATCTTAAATCATGAACAAGTAGGTTCACACAGCACACCCGTGGTGAGATTCTAGAAAACTCCAGGTAACTTTTAGTTTAAACCCATAATAATAATATTTTATTATTAGATAACCATTGACCATTACATGTACATTTACTTCTCAGATTATAGAACAAACCAGAAACAGTCAACGCGCTCTTTGAGGCGGTGTACCTAAACAAAGCCGGAATGGCGTGTTTCGTTAAGAGGGCGCCGTGCAAACGCCGGCCGCGCAGTGGCGCCCTCATCGTTTGTTTGGTTATTTCTTTTATTTTAGAATGAAAATGCAGAAAATAAGCAGGTGAAGTTGTGCTCCACAAGATTATACGTTAATATTATTATAAACGGTGCTTTTAAATTGTTTAGTTTTTATTTCAATTCTCTTACTGATTTCTCATATTATGGTGCGTTAAGTGAGATCGTGGCGCCCTCATTTTTTCCAAACTCTTTTTTGACAAGCTGTAACTTTTTAGTCAACGAAAATCACGCGTCCATTTCGCACCAAATACTTTCCCCAAATTTTTTTAATAAACAAATCCCACCTCTTTATAATATTAGTGTAGACAAAGGCCAAGTATAATGGATTATTAAATTCGGCGTATTTCTCTAGGGTTTGATTGAGAGCATGAAGGTGGTCGGTTGTTGAAAAACTGGGGCGAAATCCAGCTTGTTCTGGTGGCTGGTGTTTATCCCGTTTGCCGTCTATGCGATTGTGTATTACTTTGATGAAAGGTTTAATATGTGAGATGTCAAACTTATTAGGCGGTAATTACCGATATCACTTTTATCGCCTTTTTTACGCAAAAGGACTATGTTTGAATGGCACATTGAGTGAGGTACTTTTCCTGATGTTAGAATTGTATTAAATAGGTTTGTAAGGTGGGGCAACAGTGTGGTGGAACCAATTTTAAGTGCTTCGGTAGTGATTCTATCCTCTCCAGGACTTCTGTTGTATCGCATAGTTGTAAGAGCTCTGTGCACTTCGTAACCATTTATAAATGGGATGGAATTTGGAAGACTGTATTCTGCGTAGATAGGGGATGGTGAGTTATCTGAATTATAATTATTTATGGAATTTGGTCGCCATTTCCATGATTTCATTTCTGTTAAAGTGCTTGATTCCATCATTGTCTTTAAGGCTATCATCGCTCAAGATTAAAATATTCAAAGTTATTTATTAAAGTCTCTTTCAAAGGCCGCTTGTTATGTTTTTTGAAAACTTCAGATCGGTGTATTTTGAAATAAAGTCGAATTTTTGCTCGAATTGGTCTATGATCGGAACTATACTTAATTCTGTTAATTATGCTAATGTCTTTGATTATATGTTTGTCTGACGTTAAGACGTAGTCGGTTTTGTTTCGGGTGGAGCCAATAGGTGCGGCATCCATTGCCGTTGTGTTTTCTTTAAAATAGCCTGTTGGCTATTTTTTATTATTATTTATGGGTTTGCTCTGGACTCTAGACAATGTCAGAGATGACAGATACAAAGTCTACGATGGAGCGAGCTTACCCAGAACGAGCCCGTTCACTCTAACTTTGAAGAGATTAGGGTTGTAAGCTTTTAGATACAGACGCAGGCAGAGAGTTCCACTACTTTGCTGTGCGCATTATAAAAGACGTTTGGAAACGCTTAGTGCGAATTGGTGGAATAGCTACAAGGTAGGGATGGTAAGATGCAGTGCGTCTGGATGTCCGATGGTAGAAAGAGGCCGGTGGGATGAGGTCGTGGAGTTCTTGGGCACACTCACCGAAGTACAATCTGTAGAAGATCAATAAGCAGGCAACCTTACGGCGATGATGACCTTACGGCTATGTGCATATTCTGTCCAAAGGCAAACTGTGTTAGGCGAACTCCTCGTTCGTTGCGATCCCCTCAGCCAAAATGGCCTAGAGTATCGTAATTATGAAAACACAGCAACTGTAAATATTATAGTTGCCGTGACAACAGCAAGTCACGGTGATGAACCAAAGACTATACAGGAAGCGTTGTCAGGACCCGATAAAGGCCACTGGAGAGATGCCATTGACGATATAATCCTCCTTCTGGGGCAGGCGGGTATAACGATGCATAAAATGAAGCAGTAAATACTTAATACTTTAGTTAGTGGATAAACTTAATACTTCTCATAGCAAACCGAAAAACTTGAAAGCAGCACAGCAGCACTTGCTACAAAACCTGAACATATTCATTCAACCAAAGTCGGTGAACTAGATTTTGTGGCCAAAGCAACTCAGAGACTAATGATGTTTTAGGTGTTGTAGGTGGGCACTTTATTTGTGGTCATCGAATATTGTCGTTGACTGTACCTATGGCCCCATATACCTATAGGTAACATATAGGTTTAATATCGGATATAAAAACAGTATAAAACTCCACATCGGTAAACAAGGTTGTTTATTCGTCAAGCTGTCATCAAGGGTGGAAGCATCGTCTAGCTCCGTTGAACCGCGTCGTGTGCAACATGGGTACAGCGCAGCGAGTGTTGGCGGTGTTGGTGCTGCACATAGCGTTAGCGCACTCCTTCTCCTGGGGCGAGTACAAGCGTCGTCTGTTTTCGGAGTAACTTATTATGGCGGAAAAGTTTTGCCCCGAATGACTAACATTTTTGAACCTTTAGATCACTCTCTACGCTCCTGCATGCTTTTTCTACTGATAGTTCTTGCGACACTGCTTTATTTTCCGGTGCACAATCTACATTTGCACACCACTTGCACGAAATTGTAGATTATGCACCAAGGGGATAAAGCAGTGTCTTATGTCACGGCAGTCATATTGAATCCCGAAAGCAGTGAAAGATTCGAGAGTTAGATAAGAGTACAACTCACGAGTGTATAGTAGTATTTATTCCGTTTGTTCAGTTTTAAAACTTATTTTACACATTTTAAAAAATAGTAGCCCACCGTTATCGGGAACAGGGTCTAAGCTACCGGTGATTATGGATCCAGAGAGAGGAACCTCCTCACAATACGAGACGTATCAAGGAGTTCTGCTCTCAGCATCAGGCTTTTATCCAACTGTGCAACGCCAGCTTCGACAGGTGGGTGTCGAAGCTTTTGGCCATCAGGCCGTTGGCTTTAACGACAATCGGCCTCCTAAGCCTCGTGTGCAAAGTCAAAATTCTTGATTGGATCTCTTTCTCGGCTTTCTCGAGGTTCGCGTCATGTTGGGATGGTAACATCGATTACATTATGTGACGCGCGAATCGGTCTATCACCACTATATCCTGCTTATTGACAACAATAGTCCTATCAGTGATGTTATACCGATCCCAGTACAACATGGTCATTTTCATGACGGCAGGTGGATAGCTTAATAAATGAAGTATATAAATGAAGTATATGAATGAAGTATATGAATGAATTATATGAACACCTAAAATAAAGAACTTATTTTAATTGCTCTAAAATACTTTTAGTGTCTCTTTGGTGCGACTTAAGCAACCTTAAGATCAAACCTTAAGTTCATTCAAGTGAGGAAATAAGCCGGACATGATTGTTAGTTTGGAATTTACTGATAGGACATAGATATTAAACATAGAGGAGGAATGGTCTGGAAAGAAGATACCTACTATATTCAGCTATCATCATGGTTAAAACGTTTTTTTTTTCATATTTCAGACATCGTCGTGGCCAGATCTAACAAACTTGAATTTTATAATGAGGGAATGTTAGCATACACGGCAGCGCCTGCCACTCACCGTATCAAATGGATCATTTACGATCCAGTGCTCGACAGAGTGCTGTTCGCGGACAGACGCAACAGCAAGAACTCTGCAGCCACTTTTGATATAGCAACAAAGATTACGCAACCGTTAATTATGAAACAAACAAACCGATACTTTAAAAGGTTCGCCTACGACCCCGCCACAGAATTACTTTTTGGAACTCGAGTAAATAAGATATACTCGTTTCCAGTACCACCTGGAAACAAGATCGATGTTAATGGAACTCTTGTGATCGATTTGGGATCGACTGTGCCCCGTGAGCTTGCCGTGGACAGTTGTGGAGGGTACGTAATTATAATTGTATTACTGTGTCTTTGCGTGTCATAATTTCAAAAATAATGACAAAATTTTAAATAATTGACGAGTACTACTAAAACCTAAAGCAAACACATGCATTTTACATTTCAGGTATATTTACTGGATAGCAAGTAACACTATAGAGAGAGCTCTATTTAATGGTTCAGAGAGAGAAGTTATAATAGACAAAGATATCACAATAAAACAAGGCTTGGCCATTGACACACAGAAAATATATTGGATTGAATCTCAAGAATATAACGAAGGTGGATTTTCTATTGAAAGCGCAGATTTGAGTGGAAAGAACCGAAGAACATTATATAGTGAAACAGAATCTGATTCGTTACCAGACAAATTAATCGTATCTAAATACTTTGTCTCCTGGAAGGACGGCATTGAAACAGCGTTCGTCTGGCAGTTACCAAAGAATGCACCGAATGATACGGACATAATACCTAATAAAATATCAATTTCTAACTGTTCTGCTAACGATTTTCAAGATATAGCTGTAAACTATAAAATTGAAGAACGAACTCAGGGCGTTCCAAATTGCCATGCGCTAAAGAGTCTGCTACCAGGGTACTCCGACTGCCTAGATGCTGCTGCAGATGAGCTGTTTTGCGTCAATGGTACGAAAGTTAATGGGGAGTCTCGTTGTGAATGTACGCAGGGTTACATCGGTGAGAGGTGCGATGTTTCAGTGTGTCATAACTATTGTTATCAAGGAGATTGTGATGTCGCTGCTGTGGGACAACCTAAATGCAGGTAATACAAATTTTCGTCCATTCATCACTAAACTATATCATTAATGCAAAAAACGTCTAACTGAATAGATTGAACCTCGCACCTATGAGGACACTTGAGCCCTCTCGCAGCATGTATCATAAATATAATTCTGTCACCTTCACTCTTCACGCACTCGCGTATTATTGTATAATTATTTTGCGCTCGCGAAAGCGCTCAATGAGTGTAAAAAACAACATTATTAGGTATGTACTTCTACAACGTCTTGTGGCTTCTTGCAATTGGCCGCAACGCAAATTTCTCGTCGTGGCACAAGAAGACGGCCTCAGCGCGTTGTGGAAAAGAAGAAATGCCATGACGCGTGCTGAACCCATCGCTGATCCATGCAATCACATCGCGAAAAAAGTTTGTTTTTGAGGGAACTTGAGGCGCCCCAACACGGACTGGTTAGGTACGAATGGGATGGTAGGAGCTGAGTGAACGAGCGAAGAGAGCGAACTTGTCTCCGGTCATACTATTCATGTTAGGTTTCGCTAAACCCTGCACACAGAATTAAGAGCCCCCGCGCAGCGTGGCTCAGTCGTCGTAGTTAGATTAGGGTATATTAAGTTTCGGAAGAGCGAAGTGTCCTAATGCAGGCAATTCTTGAATTTAGCACTTGAAATACTAGTTCTTTTTTTTTTTTTTTTTTATTAGTGATGGGTTTGCTCTTGACTCTAGTCAATGTCAGATATGACAGAGACAAAGTCTACGATGGAACGAGCTTACCCAGAAGGAGCCTGTTCACTCTAACTTTGAAGAGATTATGGCTGTAAGCTTTTGGAAACACAGACGCAGGCAGACAGTTCCACTCCTTTGCTGTGCGCATTATAAAAGACGTTTGGAAACGCTTAGTGCGAATTGGTGGAATAGCTACAAGGTAGGGATGGTAAGATGCAGTGCGTCTGGATGTCCGATGGTAGAAGGGGGCCGGTGGGATGAGGTCGTGGAGTTCTTGGGCACACTCACCGAAGTACAACCTGTAGTAGACCGATAAGCAGGCAACCTTACGGCGATGAGCCAAGCTATGTAGCTTGGCATCCACCAGTTTTGCGTCACCGATGAGCCTCTTAGCTTTGCGTTCCACCGAGTCAAGCGCGGCAAGCTGATACTTAGCTGAGCCATCCCAAAGGTGGCTACAATACTCCATGCAGGATCGGACTTGTGCTTTGTAAAGGGATAAAAGCTGTCCAGGCCTGAAGTATCGCTTTACCCTATTTAGGATGCCCCGCTTTTTGGCCGCAATTTGGGCTTTGTAGTTGCAGCGTATGCATGAAAGTAAATCAATTGTATTTGTATAGGGTACTGGTTAAAATCCCGTCCGAAAGGCAGCGCTCTAAGCAAACGCCTTGTTGTTGGACGCCTGTTACTCACATATTTCCTGACGATCCTTTGTTTATCGAGTTTTCCTGTTTCATATTTCATTGTTATTTCAGATGTTATGCTGGTTACTCTGGGGAGAGGTGTGAAGTCAACGCTTGCCATGACCATTGTTATAACAAAGGTGTCTGTACCTTGAATGAGGAGGACGAGCCGTTCTGCCAATGCACCGCAGGTTATGAGGGTGAAAGATGCGACGCTTCCGTCTGTAAAGACTATTGCTGGCAAGGAAATTGCAGTGTCAGTGCTGAGGGGCAACCTAAATGCAGGTAAAATGTTCACTGGGTACTAGTTATACCTACTGGTAAACTGAATAACATTACATTTAAAACCGAACGCAGCGACTTTTTACAAACGCCAATGTTTTTTAAATTGTATTTGTACAGTTTTATTTAGTTTGTTGTTTCAGTTCCTAAGATCTAGAAATTGACAACAGAAACTAGACGCCTGGCTATACAGCAAGGCTTGAAGATATATATTTTGTAAATTTAGTATGTTCGTTCGATTTCAGCGGTCTCTTGTCGCCGAGCCATAGTGACGGGTGGGCTTTGGGAGACTATTTTATTTTACCGAATTTGAATATTAAATAAATATTATTTTGGTTGATTGCGCTTGATGGTTTGCCCATTCCGGTCTGTTCCGACTTTCAGTATCTCCACTTACTCGTCATTGCACGAGTAATACGAGATACTAAAAGTCGAAAGGTGCTGCCGAAGACCCGACTGTGACGTATAAAATTAACACAAGGTGGTTATTTCAGATGTAATGCGGGTTACACTGGTGAGAGATGCCATGTTCTAATCTGTGAAAACTATTGCTTCCAAGGTGAATGCACTGTCAGTGCCGAAGGACAACCTAAATGCAGGTAAAATAAATGTTCATCCCGTTATGGACTAGCTTACTTCGTACTGAGCGCTCGAAATCGATCTGGGCGTGCTCCTGATTCGCCCGTTACAACTAGTCCCTGTACTGTTTCAATGTTCTACACACTATGCATGACACATTCATACTTGCTCCCTTATTTCTTTCGGATGGGACTCCTTCCGCTCTGGGCAGAGCGGAAGGGAGTCTCAGACTCTGACTGACTAAAACCCATCGGTTTAACCCAGTCAAACAAATCCGTAAATACCTGATCTCTTGCGAACTAATATTGTTCCTATTATCAAAAATAAAACGGGTGTTTTGTCCGACAAAGAGAATTACAGGCCAATATCATTGGCGATAGTTGCAGTCAAGGAACTGGACGCTGTCCTTGACTCAGAACTTGAGAAGCATCTCAGCATTCATGATGCGCAGTTTGGGTTACGCGACGGACTCAGACTCAGAATGACTCAGAAGCACACCGTGCAATACTGCACAAAGAGACGTGCACCTGTGTATGTATTTTTCTGGACCTTTCGAAGGCTTTTGACCTAGTGTCATATGACTTGCTGTGGAAGAAATTTAAGAGAACGGGCGTGCATGCACAGGTGCAACGGATCTTCCAGTACTGGTATGCTAATCAGACCAATTCTGTCAGATGTGGAGACAGTCTCTCCGACGTGTATGGGTTGGAGTGCGGGACGAGGCAAGGTTGTTTTCCTCCCCTAAGCTCTTCAACCTATACATTAAAGACCTGCTAGCTGAGCTCAGCTGCACTCAAGTCGGTTGCTTAATTGATAATATTTGTATGAATAATATTAGCTATGCGGATCTGATCCCAGCTGTCAGATTTCTTGGTCTTCAGAGCATCTGGCAAGTGTCCGCCTAGTGTGTATTCCGTTAAACTGAATGGTGTTGAGCTCAAACGGGTTTCAGTTCAAATACCAAGAGCACTTTGTCACTGAGGATCTTGATCAAAGTAAAAATTTAAATTACCAAAGAATTAATAGACTGGACATTCGACAGCACTGAGAATTTTTTTTTTTTTTATTTATTACAGACATACATACAACTATCAGTTACCCCAATGCAATAGTGTAGAATAAAAAATACAAAACAACTTTTTCACAAAAAAAACCGTCTTCCAGTTTTTTATTTTTCACTTTTTAGTGGTACCCCACACCTAAAACACCACTGAAAAGTCACAGGAAAGCAAAAATATGCAATTTCGTATGATTTTTCCACATATTTTTTCCACTAATTTGGATTTAAAAACCAAACTGCTGAACCGATTTTGATATAAAACTTAAATGGGACCAATCGAGAAGTATATCCTTTCACATAAAACAAGATTTTTTCAAATCGGTTCATAAATGACGGAGATATGAGGTAACAAACACAAAAAAAAAAAAAAAATACAGACGAATTGAGAACTTCCTCCTTTTTGGGAAGTCGGTTAAAACAAATACTATCATTTCATAAAACATTTCAATTAACATTAAAATTAATAATGCAATACAATAAATTAATCAATTCGTTACAATTATATCAATAAATTCAATTAAAATTTGCAATTCAAAACCAATACATTAAAATCACTTCAATACAATTATATCAATCAATCTAAATTTAATTAAGTAAAGTAACATAAAATGTGCAAAGTAACTTTCGCGAACTCGCGCAGTTGTATAAAAGTCAGTCAGTCATATGTATAAAACACTAATTATTGTGATAAAGTGATCTCATAGTTCTTGGAATAAATATAGGCATTAAATGCACCTATAAATACAAAATACAAAATTCCTTTATTTTGTTTAGTTACATGCACTTTTGAAATGTCAAGGTCTGTTAGTAAAATAGATAAAGCTAGTTCTGCCGCGCTAGCGACATGTGACAGGAGCAGTAAGTTGTTCTGCAGCAAATCACGCTCACCGACCCTATCTCCAGCACGGCAGTTGCACGTTCCAAAGAGTAGATCCTATAGAGAAGAACGGGCAAGAAACTCCATGGACACTCTTTTAAATTAGTAGTTACAAAACCATGGTTACATTCGTTTTGAAATGATGAATGCGTGAAATTATAAAATGCAAAAGTATTGTATATGTAAGGTAGCGAAGGTACTCGACTAGCAATGAAACGACCGTGTATAGTGACCACTGGTTTATTACTGAGGTGGGGCGCCGGGCGCGCGCGCACTTACTATTACAAACACTGCACTCCTCCCACCTTATTTCGAAACCCTGTTATACAAACAAACAACTTATTAGTTAAGATACTAATACTAAAAATATTTCTTAAAGTCTATGGGTTTTCTTGGGCGCATTGATCGACCAAAACGCCGATCGCTAGCGGACGCACCCTCCGCTATTATTATGAGTTGAGACATTTTTTATTTCACGCGCGGGTAGTTCGTCGCCAGATATTGTATATGTAAGGTAGCGAAGGTACTCGACTAGCAATGAAACGACCGTGTATAGTGACCACTGGTTTATTACTGAGGTGGGGCGCCGGGCGCGCGCGCACTTACTATTACAAACACTGCAAAAAGACATAAATATGTATTTCCGGGCCTAAAATAAATTATTTAACATCACGCTATGACCCCTAATAGCCGAGAAAAAAAGTCGAAAAGAACGCTTGATGCCTAGACAATGAAGTGGCGCGCCGGCTCTAAAAAAATTTAGACGGCACGGTTGGCGCAGTGGTTGAGCAATTGATGCTGCGTTGCGTGTCACGGGTTCGATTCCCGCACGGAACAAATATTTGTATGGCCTACAGATAGTTGTTCCGGGTCTGGCTGTTTGTGTATGTGAGTTTATATGTTTGTAAACGTACCCACAATACAGGAGAAATTCCTGGTGTGGGGCAACGTTTTTCTATAAAAAGAAAAGAAAAGAAAATGCCTTGCGCGTCCAGTGTAATAGGTTAGGGTTAATGGTTTCCATGCTATAATGCGCAAGCGAACTGCCTTCAACAGTATCCTTCAAGTAATTGCTGAGGAGTATGACTAAGCAGTCATGAAGGCTTTCGTTCGGAATAGCGCGGCCTGAACTCGAGCGAAAGATTTCATGACAATACCAACTTTTAAATCCTACCGTTTTGTACTGTCTTTACTAACACAGACTGTAGGTAAGATATTTTTTGTGACTAAGAATTTATTATTGTGAACTCTGTATAAATAAATAAATTTTTTTGTTACTTCAGATGTAATGCCGGATACTCTGGGGAGAGATGTGAAGTCAGCTCTTGCCATGACTATTGTCTAAACAATGGTACTTGTTCCCTGAATAATCACAGTGAGCCAGTCTGTCATTGCTCTGGACCATATGAGGGCAAAAGATGTCACGTTCCCATCTGTAAGAACTATTGTTTCCAAGGTGAATGCAGTGTCAGTGCCGACGGACAAACTAAATGCAGGTAAAAGAAATGTTCACCCCATTAGATATGGAGTAGCTTATTTCGTACTTAGCGTGCTCCTCGTTTGCCTGTTACAACTAGTCCCTACTCATGTTTTCGTTATTTCAGATGTAATGCCGGATACTCTGGAGAGAGGTGTGAAGTCGGTTCGTGCCATGACTATTGTTTAAACAATGGTACTTGTTCCCTGAATAATCTCGGTGTACCAGTCTGTAAATGCGCGGGAAAATATAACGGTGAAAGATGTGCAGGTGATTACGGTAAAAAAATTGTCCAAAGGGTACAAGGGTTTAGTTTTTGCTCCAGTGTCCTCGCTACAGCTAAGATTTATAATAATGGCAAAAGAAAGAACTTCTCTGAATTAATAATCAGCAATTTCGCAATTTCTACTATAGCTCCCAAATTGCTGATGAGAAGTTCTTTCTTTATCTGTAAATAAAATGTTAGGTTTACCTCAGAGACTCGTATTTTTTTTTTCCAACTCCAGACCGAGCAAAATGACAATGGGATCGTGTTGGAATGACGAATTTATAAGAAATAGCAGACTTGGGGCCCAACTTAATAGTTATAAATCTACGTTGTTTTGGGATTGACATAAACCTAATAGTAACTCACTTTACTAGATTTTATTGACTTTTAGTTACTAGTTTATTTATCTTTAAAGTTCAACGTCCAAAGTAAATTCAATATTTGACTAAACCTGACGCAAAAATGATCATCAAGGCCGGCTTATAGACAATACAGTTATGCCCGAATAGATAACCCCAAAAACTTGGCTGACTTGTACACAGCTGCGTTCCCCTTCACACCGTAACGGCGCGCGTGATGTTATGTTATAACAATTAGCAGACAGTGGGCCCGTCTGGGAAAAATAATCTTAGAAAAATTACACTAGTGGTTATCATTAGTGCCAAACTGTTGGTTAAATAGTAGGTTTTGTAGAAACATACATTTATGATTGCATAGCTATGAAAAATCTAGAATTTTCTTTGTTGACTTACGCGGAAAAGCTGATGAGTTTATTCCTTTGGAAAAATTGAATTGATGCTGCTGATGATACTGAATCTCAAACAAAATAATCTGTATCCTGAAATCAACCACATGATCAAGCTAAATCCAAGTTATCTACTTTATTTTAACTATTACTTAAAATTTAGTTAATAAACTGAGATGTTTTAAACCATTACAGACTCACAAGTCGCATTGAAACTAGGAGCCCCGAAAAAGATTCATGAAAGGTTGCACTGGCTTCCTATGGTGGATGGCAAATTGCCTCCAAATGCCATGGTTGGTGGATATGAAAAGGAAGACACTTACATAGCCAGAGCCAACCACAGCACTGGTTCGCTGTGTCCTGGGAAGTATGTACCGTCACTTGGTAATGGGTATATCCCTTGGGGACGAGTGGAATATGTTAAGAGTAAAGAAAGCATTGAGGTAAGATTATTGCTTTCTGAGTATGTTTATTTCTCCTTGAAGGTAAAATCAGACCGTTTCCGATTGTTTATCCTTCTTTCTGTTACGAAGGTTTTTACAAGATCAAAGGGCTTAATGCAAGTTTTTTAACGTACTCGATCGTGTTAACGTAAACGTTCGTTTATGTCAAATTGTATAGAAAAAAAATGTTTTCCGTGAGTATCACCAGACGGCGCTTATTCAGTTTCAATACAAATTGACGTTTACGCTAACGCGATCGAGAACGTTACAAAACTCGCACTAAGGCCACTTGTACAAGTATTATTACACTGTAAACAATATGTTTACGGCAGGTTTGGCTAGATTTAGCTTTGAGATAAGGTTAATGCATATTTTAATTTTTATTTTCAGATATTATGTGGGACGAATGCTAAATGGGTTAAAACAAAACCCAAAGATGTACCTAAAAACGCATTCATCGGCGGACGCGCAGGTGGAATACATGAAGTTGATGGTGACCCACTGTATGTATGTAGAGGAAGAGTTAACGACAATCTTGTAATAGGAAAAGCCGATGCTCGTTTGAACAAGTGCTATTTGCCATATGATGGCAAGGAGACAAAGATAATTTCGTGTGAAATATTAGTCGAAACAGACGACGAAATGTAACAAATTTTAACATTTACTGTCTGTTTATCTACCAGCGATGGAAAATGTTATGAAAAGTTTTAATGATACCAAATAAAATAGCAATAAGTACATAAATATTTGTAAAAATAAAGTAAGTTTTTAAATGTAAATTTTAAAATGTGAGTAGGGTTTGTTAGTCATTATTCGGTAATCTGTACATTGAGTTGTGTTAATCTGTACCTGTATTATAAAACTCCTGTGTTTTTAACTCTTCTGACAATTTTGATTTTTATACCTTAGTATTATAAATAGATTTTAATTTAATTTTATGTTTTAATGATAATTTTGTAACGTTAATTTAAAATTTTGATTTAATTGGCAAGTTTAACAATAAGAGCCAGCCAGTCAGCCCCCAACACTATATGTCCTGTGTCACAGAGCGCATCAACTTCCTGAAGCAGAAGGTGTATGCATGGGCAAACCGTATTCGTAGGTATAGGCGGCGACATTCCGAAGTAATGAAAGGTGGGTCTTGGGCTTGGGAGCAACCGGAACCAGGTGTGACTGACACGCGCCTGCCGGATGATGACGCCATGAGCTCATTCTGGCGCAGCATCTGGTCGGTACCTGTCAGTCACACCAAAGGAGATTGGATTCGGGAGGTCGAACGAGCGTGCGATTCATTACCAGAAATGGGCGCAATTAACATCAGCCCCCAAGATATCGCTCGTGCAGTCCGTCCGCTGCCTAATTAGAAATCTCCGGGGCCGGACGGACAGCACATTTTTTTGATCAAATGGTTCAAAAGATCGCACGCTCGCTTGGCATCTCAATTCCAGTCTGCCTTAGAGTCCGGGTCGCTGCCCCAGTTCCTAACTACAGGAATAACCCACCTGCTCCATAAATCAGGTAGTACCGCGGAGCCTAAAAACTATAGACGTGCTTACCGACGGTCTATAAGGTTCTTACATCCATTTTGAGAGCTGAAGAGAGATTATGGAATCCGTGAGATGTTAACTCTCGGATTCCCTAAACCTGAGATCCCTTTCTCCAACTGAAGCTTACAAGTAAAGAAGCGAAAATTGAAAAGTTAAGGCTGTTCACATTGTCAGTACTTACTAAACAAATACAAAAACAAATAAAAAAAAAAACAAATAAAAAATACAAATACAAAATACAAATACCTACTCCGAAATATTTTATTTCGAATGTCGATGTTCCGATTTTAAAACGTCCGATTTCCATATACCTAAGAGTTATAATGTCTATTATTAAAACAGTTTATTTTAGCAACAGTCAAATACTGCAGGTTTAAGTGCTAAATAAAAGTAAGAGCCATATGTTATGATAGAAAATTATGGAAAATTTACTTTTCCTCTTGAGAATTGTAAAATCCTCAAGATTTCTAGAATTACAAACCAGCAGTAATTTTGTAACAATTTGGCATTCCATCGTCGTTGGTTTTACAATTTTGTCATCCTTGTGAAAGCTTTTACCATGTTCATCACTTTCAAAAAAAAGGAGGGGAAAATTGAAATGAGAATTCGTGTGTTTAAAAGACTACTATTATTATTAGACTAGATATTTTTGTTACAAGTTTTTTACCAGAAATTCTAACTAAAAAATCCTTTTTTAAAGGCAACTAAGCTGACATTTCTTTCTCGGTAAGATGTCCATCGAATTTAATGCTATTCATAAACTTTTTTTGGGCTGATAAAAAGCACCACAAAATTTTCGAAATAACATAGATACGTTTCTTATTGCTTACGGACCCAGGGTCTGCAATCTCGACATAGATAGCGATCGCCTACCGACCGACTATAGTCCTAAGGCCGCTCCGTACACAATCAATCTGGAACGCGATCCACAAATCAGATCATTGATTTTGATCGTGTGATTGACTATGTACGGGCGACTTTAGAAGTTATCGACTGTATTCAGTCGTTAGGCGATTGTTAACTATGTCGAGACCTCCCGCCCAGGTTGGCTGGTGTAAAACTAATCTGGCCAAATGATTCTTCACCCATCCCAAACGAAGTGCCAGTATGGAGCACCATCACAGGACATGCATCCCCCCCCTCCTTAGTTGCCCGTCGTGCACAACCACCTGCACCATCCATGATCTAAACGAGGCCAATGACAGAGCTGTACAGGTTGCTCAATACTGGTTCATCATTTTTTTATTTTATTTTATTTTATTTTGTTTGGGAAAACAAACAATCGTACAATGTATATTATATAACTAGGTACATAGTGTGCTATAAGTAATTGTACAATCCACTAAGTTTCCACATGTTACTAGCTTAATTTAGATACAGTTTGGTGAAATTTTGTGAAACTAGTATATAAAAACAATACAATTTTTTGGCTATCTTAAAATCTAATAGTTAAAACATACTTAAGTAATCAATCAATACATAACAATTAAACATTTTGAGCAAGACGCTTACTAATTTGTTTTTTAAATTTATGTTTAGATAGAGCAAATACATCAATATCATTAAAATTATTATTGTAAGCCTGAACCAATCTCCTGAGCGGCGCTCTCTCCCCTGCATTTGTACGACAGGGAGATGTAGCAAACAGTGGGTAAGAGCGGGCCTCTCGTCTCATCACCGTTCTAGGTACATTATAGCTTATGTTATTTATCAATTCTGAGCAATCGAACTTATTATGTACAAGACCATGAAGCATCATTCCTTGGAGCAACAAGCGTCTAGAGCGTAATGTTAAAAGTCTAAACCTATTTAAAGCGTTTTTATAAGATAAACGTTCGATGCGACATTTATACTGCATCGCACTGAGAAACTTACGCTGAACTCTCTCAATTGCTGTCTCGTATTTAATATAATATGGATCCCAGATCATACAAGCATATTCAACTTGTGGGCGAACTAACGAATTAAATAAATACAGATATGTGGTTGGTCGTTTAAAATCTGACGTGGTTCTCATGACAAAGTTATACATTTGAAATGCTTTAGAAATAATTTTATCGATGTGTTGATTTAAGTGAAGTTTGTAATCAAGAAGAACGCCCAAGTCACAGATATAGTTTTCTTTAACCAGAGTCCTATCACAGAGTGAATAATTGTAGGTTATTATATTTTTATTTTTAGTAAAATTTAGGTATTTACACTTAGGGATGCTTAGTTTTAATTTATTTTCATTACAATAATCCGATAATCTATTCAAGTCTTCTTGCAGAAGGCTGCTATCATCAGTGTTTTTTATTGTTCTATATACTTTCAGATCATCCGCGTATAATAGGAAGTTACTATTTTTAAAGCATTTACAAATATCGTTTATATATATATAATAAACATCAATGGACCCAGGATAGATCCTTGGGGAACGCCTGAAGACGCCAGAAATGAGTCTGATTTGTATCCATTGCTTACCACAGTCTGATTACGATTGCTAATATAGGAACAGAACCAACGCAGTAAGTTATCTCTGATGCCATTAAAGGCTATTTTATTTAATAAAATTGAATGGTCCACCCTGTCGAAAGCCTTTTTAAAATCTGTATAAACAGCGTCGGTCTGATATCCTGCGTCCATGTTACTGAACAAATGATCCGCAAAGATCATTAAGTTGGTCACCGTAGACTTATTCTTAACAAAGCCGTGTTGCTCAGATATTATATTGTGTCGCAAAAATGGGTAAATGGCCCGATGGACGAGTTTTTCAAATAATTTAGCAAGAGTACAGAGTATCGATATAGCTCTATAATTTTCTATATTTTGTCTAGACCCACTTTTATGTACTGGTATTATATTTGCTTTCTTCCACGTAGACGGAAATGTACCATTTTGAACGCATTTGTTAAATAACATGGAAAGAGGCATACATATTGTTTCCGCTGTCCTTTTTAGAAAATAGGGTGGTATGCCATCAGGTCCCGGTCCCTTGTTTACATTTAACGATTTTAGCTGTCTGCGAACTTCTTGGACAGTGAAGTTCAAAGTACAGAGAGAGCTGTTATTGACATTACTCAAATCAGAAGCTGGGCACCAACCGGGAGAGAGACTAGAAGGCTCATAAACTGATTCAAAAAATGCTGAAAACAAATTACAAATTTCAACTGGGTCGCTAGAAGTTATATTATTATAGAACATGCAAGTCGGTATACCCGACCTGCCTTGCCGATTAGCGACATAAACCTAAAAGTGCTTAACATCTTTGGAAATACCATCCTCGACACTGTTTATATATTTATGGAAACATTTGTGACATTCCTCCTTAAAACGCGCTCTATACAAGGAAAATACTTCGTAGTCACTTATATTACAGTACTTTTTCCATTTAGACCAGGCTTTCTTTTTATACATAAAGATGTGGATGAGCGGTTTGGAGAACCAGACTGGGAAATGCGAGTTTGGTGGTTTCAATAGCGGCATACGGTTTTTTATTATACCATATAAACAATTGTAAAAAGTATCAACGCATTTATCAGTCGAACTGCTCCCCAAAGTGCTTTCCCAGTTTATCTCATCAATGTCTTTGTTAATGACTGTATAGTCGGCTTTACGGTAATTATATTTCGGTGTTTGTAAAGGTTTGGATAAAATAATATTAATATTTAGGGATAAGAATGTGTAAAATGGTGGATGGTGGCTGCCAGCCGGTAAAAGATCTTGATTTGGTTTCAAAACAGTGCAGTTCGCGTCAGAGATAAGGAGATCTAGTATGCGTCCATTCGAGTTGAAAATATGATTGAACTGCTGGACATCGTGAATAATCAAAAAGTCCCGTAAACGGTTGCAAGTCGCTGTGGCACCCAGGCAAGTCATATAGTTTTGAGCGGGATTAGGTTAAGCCCATTGGGCTTAAGGTATATTATAGTCACCTAGCAATAATAAATTATTAGTCTTTATTGGGTTGATTAAATTGTCCATATTTTCAAAAAGAGTATTATATACAATAAAAGGTATATTGTTCGGCACATAGGCTCCGAAGATGAGGGTATGTGAAGAATTGTTGCTGCTTGGAATGACGACAGCGATTTGTTCAAGGTATCGGTCCAATATGCCAAGCTGCGAAGAAGGAATATAAACAGGGTTATAATTTCGCAATACCGCTATCAATACACCACCGCCATCAGATTTCCCAGTAGCGGTCCTATTCCGGTCACAGCGAAACACTAAATATCGATTATCAATAAATTCATTGTTATTAATTGTAGGAATAAGCCATGTTTCTGTTAAAACAATAAGGACAGAATATTCATCTACAAAGTATTCAATTCTGTGCGAATGCCTCTACTGTTTTGATAATATATACTGAAGTCATGATTTTTTGTAGTATTAGACATTGTAATAAGTGATAACATAAATAGTACTTAAATTAAATTAACTTAGTATAGGCTAATTACTCGGAGCATTTGTAATGCTTTTAATATCATTTTTACATTTAATGGCTATAGTGGGCGAGGTTTCAGACATTTTAACAAGAATGGTGGCATGCTTTACCCAGACAAACTTATAACTAAACTTTTTAGCTGCCTCTCGGGTCTCGCGTAGCAACTGTTTTTTCTGTAGAGTTAAGTGTTCATTGACATATACAGTGTGAGGAGTGCCAGCGATACCCAGGTCTTCAGAGGTAAATCCTTTCTTCAGGCGGCATGCAGCTATTATATTATCCCTCAGAGTGCGTGCTTTTACAGTGGCAATGATATTTTTAGGCCTTTCGCTGCTTGTGGCATGTGGCACGCGATGTATCGATGTAATATCGTCTCTTGATATGTTATGGTTGATCTTTTTGCCTATATCCTCCAATAGCGCAGGTAAGTTTTCTCCTCGTCTCTCAGGGACATTGGAGATTTCTAAGTTACATTGCCTGCCTTGTTGTTCCAAACTCTCAATCTTTAATTCGAGAGCTCTAACTGTATCTTGGCTTACGTTCACAGTTCGCTTATTTATGCTTTTTAGTTGCTCTTGGTAGTCGTCGTATCATCATCATCATATCAGCCGAAAGACGTCCACTGCTGGACATAGGCCTCCCCCAGGTGTCCAACAACAACCGGTCCTGTGCGTCTCGCATCCATCGGTTACCCGCGACCCTCACCAGGTCATCGGTCCACCTTGTGGGAGGCCTTCCAACGCTGCGTCTTCCGGTACGCGGTCGCCACTCCAAAACTTTTCGGCCCCGTCGTCAATACTGGTTAGACAAAGTCTAATTCGAGTCAATCGACGACACGAAAAGAAGAATAATATATTTTGTAAAAAAATAAGAAAAAATGGTTTTTTGCAAATTGTGGGATATTAACCTAAGTTAATGTCGACAGTTAAATGGCGAAAAAATTGGCAAAAATGAGGACTTTTAAAATTTATAGAGGTAATAATAATATAAAAATGGTAATCTGCGTTTCCACCATTAACACAAATCACAATCACAGCGATTTGGAATGCATACAATCAGTTCATCAAAATCACTGAGGAATGGTCGCCCACTTTCTAAAAAGTCAAAAAGTTGTTGTGGGGTGTGCACGGCGTCCATACTCGGCAGAGCTCTTTTTTTTAGCATATCCCATGCGTGCTCAATTGGGTTGAGGTCTGGCGATTGAGCAGGCCACGGCAGAACGTTGATGCGAGCATCGGCAAGAGTGCGTGTTACGATTCTAGCCGTGTGTGTACGTGCATTGTCGTGCATTCGTTGAAATGAATCACCCAACTGGCTTCGCAAAGAGGTGATTACGTCTGAAACAATCTTCTCCGTATAACCTGAGCATGTAATATATAACCCGAGCGTATAAATCTGAGCATTGAGGTTGCCCCTGATCCAAATGAGGTCGGTTCATCCACCGATCCAAATACAGGCCCTAACCATTATTGTTCTGTTCCTCTTCCAAATGAATGAACTTCCTGACAAAATTTCAAACATTCTTGACGTCCAAAGGTTCTCTAAACTCGAGTACATCTTGTATCCGGCCTCATACCGACACGAGATTCATCGGAAAAACAAACACTACGCCAGTATTCTTCCTCCCAGATTTCTGTGTTTGCGAGCCCATTGTAAACGGGTTCTACAATTGCTTGGTGCTATAGGTGGAACTCTCAGCGGCCTTCGGGATCCACCACCGTAGCCAACATCATGGCGGTTATGGTACAATTCCGGCGAGCGGTAATTAGGATGTACCGGTCCTGTCTGCGGGTGGTGATGCGAGATCGTCCTCCATGTCGGCTACGCTGCCCGAGATACGATATGCTATTTTTACTGCAAATTTTTCCTAAAATCCTTTCTTCTGCCAGCTAAACGGTTGTTTTTAAAGACGTGAAACATCATGGCAGTAGCATTATATACATAAACTTAAAAGGAAAATTATCACAGCTAAGTAGGCTTTATAAGTTAACGAGTAATAGTCGACCGACTCATACAAGGTACCTACTTGAAGATGGAAAATTTCGTACAAATTCCATTGAAAATTAGTTAGTTAAGGTTGTTTACAGCCCCGTGAACTCAATAAATATACTTAACTTACTTACGTAACTATAGAATCAAACAAAACACACCATTCTTAGTCAGCAATTGTGACGTGCAAGCACGGGACCCTACACTGCGCGTGGCCCGACACGCACCTGACCGGTTTTTAGGGTTCCGTAGTCAACAAGGAATCCTTACAGTTTCGACATGTCCGTCTGTCTGTCCTTCCGCTGGTTAACCCAGAGACGCTTAACGCTAGAAAGTTGAAATTTGGTATGGGTATACATATTGATCACGCCGACAAAGTCGATGGCAGCAAAGTAGAAACGGACATCTGCATTTTTGCGAAAATGTTTATTTTACAAAAATGAGCTTATTTATATCAACCCTATCTGATGTCCGAAATCAGACACAGACGTTCAATATCGGAATTTAGAATTAAGTGTATTGTTGTGTATCACCATATTATTTAGATGTTTGTATGTTTTGGAACAACAAATTATTATTAAAATATACTTAAAAATAGTAGCCCACCGGTATTATTATTATTTCCTTTATTTATTGTGTAAACATATAATTTACATTTTTAAATAGTTCTACAAAAAAAAATGTAAAGAATAGTAGCCCACCGGTATCGGGAACAGGGTCCAAGGTACCGGCGGTCGGGGCTCCTGAGAGAGGAACCTTTTAACGATACGAGCCGTGTCCAAAAGTACTGTTTTCTGGATCAAGTCCTTGATCTATTATTATTATTACCCTTTGTGCTCTTTTATCTGTATGGAATTTTCTTTTTAAGTTTATTGTGTGTACATAAATAAGTAAATAAATAATAATAAATAATAAATTATTATCTTTGCTGTATCAAAATAATTTAAAATTTCAAAATAATAAAGAAAATCTGGTGCGTACATGAAGACAACTACACTCGATTTTTCAAAAACATCGCAGTAGAAACGGACGTTTGAATTTGTCCGCCTATTCTTTGAAACACTGATTATTGAAACGTCAATATTATTAAATATGATTAAATATGAATGCATTTTCGTGTTGTTCAAAGATCTTATTTGAATATCCTTAACCGCTCGAGCACTGCCGGCACACCGGTGTGCCGCGAATTTAATGTGTATTTACTATTACTTAAGATTTATTTTTATTTGGGAATTTTCACATGTCAGGGCTGGAGCGGAAGCATTACTGGTGATTGGTAAATTAGGTTTTCGATAAAAATGGATTTTTTTTTCGTTTAGGTACCTCATTTTATGGGGTGTTGTTGGATAGTTCGTTTAAAAATATTGAGGGTTTGCTAGAACCATTTTTCCATCCAAGGATCCGTTTGCAAAACATTAAGTTGTCAAGCGCTAATTGTTGATAGAGTCTGTGCCCCCACCGCATCGCCTCTGCCAACTAAACGGTTGTTTTTGGAGACGTGATAAAAATCATGGTAGCAGGATGTTTAGAATTGATATTTTTCCTGTTGACAGGCTCACCATGACCACTATCTCACCTCATGGTACGCGATAGTGTAATCGACGACGGAGCATGGTCTGTAGCCGTCCACAATGTCACGCACCGTATATGATGTGGCAAATTGTTCACAACACGTTATTTTTGGTCACGGAAGTAGATTTTAGCTAATATTTTTGTTTTTTGACTCATTATCCTGCTTGGGACTGTTATCATGCACGCAGGACGATAATGATGTAGCGGTATTATTTCTATTTATATTCCTGAATATACAGTTTTAAGATTAACTAATTAAAATATATCGGGCACATGGGTAAGTACCAATTAGTTAATCTTAAAACGGTTTCCGGAAAACAATGTTTTATATTCCTCAAGCCGTCACCAAGAGTGGAAGCATCGTCTAGTCTCCGTTGAACCGCGGCGTGTGCAACATGGGTACAGTCCAACGAGTGTTGGGGGTGTTGGTGCTGCACATAGCGTTAGCGCACTCCTTTTCATGGGGTGAGTACAAGCGTCTTTTTTAAGCGGCAAGGTTTAGCCCCGTATGAGTATAGTTTTTAGGGTTCCGTACCCAAAGTAAAAAAGTAAAAACCTTACCGACGACCCTATTACTAAGACTCATGTCGCTGTCTGTCTGTCTGTCTGTTCGTCTGTTTGTCGTCAGGCTGTATCTCATGAACCGTGATAGCTAGACAGTTGAATTTTTCACGGATGATGTATTTCTGTTGCCGCTATAACAGAAAATACTAAAAACAGAACAAAATGAATATTTAAGCGAGGCTCCCATACAGAAAACGTGATGTTTTTGCAGAAAACTAAAACTGCATCTTTGGAATTTTGAAAAATCGGTATTCCTAGCCAGAAATCGAACCGGTTGACTTTGAAAAAAACAACACAACCTGTATTTCACGTATGTGCATGACGCGCTGTGAGTAGAATTCTGTAGGCCACGATGGCCACCAAGCTGTTGGAGCTAACGCGCACTCGCCGCATCAGGGGGAGATCAATGTTACCAGGAAAGGAATACTTACTTATTGTATGTTTCTGACAAAGGGGATACCGGCAACAGGGTTATTCAACTACCCACTTATTACAAGTTATGCGAAAATATTACCATTTTAGAAAGTTTATATTTGAAGATATTCCGTCTATAGTTTTTTACATTATTACAAGAAATAGTTTTGGAATAAATTCTAAATTGAAAGCAAAACAATATCTTCGTCGCAGGATTAGATTTCGCAACTTGTTTTTCTCAGTCTTATACACAGACCACGAGACCAGAATTACTTGAATGAAATCATTAAAATAAGCTATTACACTAACTATATCATAACATACAACCTAATCCTAACGTTATAAAGATCAAAATTGCGTGTCTGTGACTTACAAACACGCAATTTTGATCTTTATAACGTTGAGTCCACGAACACTTGTCTGATAAGCTTATATAAATTGAATAAACCTTATAGTTTCACGAAGAGGGTCCAAATTCGTTTGTTTTTAGGGTGGGTCAGATAATGTTGACAACAGACTGACCCAAACACGTACGCGTTACGAAAAAAATAGTATGGAGGTAGTGACCTTCATACTCCTTTTTTTTTCGGGAGTTATTCAAGAAATTAAATGATATATGTTTTCCCCCCTTACCTCTTTCTTTCTTTTTTTTTTAAAAAACGTTCCCCCACACTAGGAATTTCTCCTGTATCGTGGGTGCGTTCACAAACATATAAACTCACATACACAAACAGCTAGACCCGGAACAACTATCTGTAGGCCATACAAATATTTGTTCCCTGCGGGAATCGAAAACGTGACACGCAGCGCAGCAGTCGACCGCTCAACCACTGCGCCAACCGTGTCGTCAACCTCTGCAACAAATGAGCCTAAAATTTTGAACAAAAAGCGGATTGAAGTTCTTTACCTATACATTATAGGAAAACTCATCATCTGCCTAGCCTTTTTCCCAACTTATTGGGGTCGGCTCCCAGTCAAACCGGATTCAGCTGAATACCAGTATTTTACGTGGAGCGGCTGTCTACCAGACCTCCACAACCCATTAAATAGGTAACACGGCACTTCTTGGTAAGACTAATTTCAGATTGACTGCCAAATATCTCCAAATGACAGCCGGGATCGACGGCTTAACGTGCTGTACGAGGCACGGAGGAGTCTCGATATGTTAAGATGGTCACCTATCCACAGACCTCGGCAAGTGCTGCTTAACCTTGAAGCGGCCTGTGCGGCTGTTATGATTTAGCCACAAGCTTCTATCATTAAAGGAAAACTTTAAGAAGTTTATAATGTTAAAATAACATGAAATAAAAAAAAAATTGATTCGTTCGAAACTCTTTGCACTCGATTCCGACTCGCACTTTATATAGAAGTTCATTGTAGAAAAGAAATAGGTCGGGCTACATTCTAAGTTTGGAATTAACTGATGGCGTATAGATATTTTATACAAGCTCAGGGACAAACTATTAGTCGTGTTGGTGTGGATCTGCGGTAGTCCTGTATCTCGCACGGTCAGGCTGAATGTCGCTTTGTCGCATGTTAGCAGCGCAAAGCCTGTGTATACGTACTGATGAATATCACATAACAAGTAATATTGTTTACAAAGAAATGTTTTAAGTGTTAATATTCGTTCGTTCTTCGTAATTTTGTAAGTCATGTCATAATCACGATGAGTACCTATATACATTTAGTGAGTTTGTGTACTTAATATCTTCCTAAATACGAAAAGCAAGCGCGAACGAAGTCGCGGGTACAGCTAGTATTTTATATAGGTAGACGACAAAAGGTTAGGAAAGGAAATACTTTTTTTTTTGCTATCAGCTTGTTGAATTATTATTACCATATTTCAGACATCGTCGTGGCCAGATCTAACAAACTTGAATTTTATAATGAGGGAATGTTAGCATACACGGCAGCGCCTGCCACTCACCGTATCAAATGGATCATTTACGATCCAGTGCTCGACAGAGTGCTGTTCGCGGACAGACGCAACAGCAAGAACTCTGCAGCCACTTTTGATATAGCAACAAAGATTACGCAACCATTAATTATGAAACAAACAAACCGATACTTTAAAAGGTTCGCCTACGACCCCGCCACAGAATTACTTTTTGGAACTCGAGTAAATAAGATATACTCGTTTCCAATACAATCTGGAAATAAGATCGATGTTAATGGAACTCTTGTGATCGATTTGGGATCAACTGTGCCCCGTGAGCTTGCCGTGGACAGTTGCGGAGGGTACGTGATTATAATTGTATTACTGTGTCTTTGCGTGTAATAATTTCAAAAATAATGACAAAATTTGAAATAATTGACGAATGTTACTAAAACCTAAAGCAAACTCACGCATTTTATATTTCAGGTATATTTACTGGACAGCAAGTAACACTATAGAAAGAGCTCTTTTTAATGGTTCAGATAGAGAAGTTATAATAGACAAAGATATCACAATAAAACAAGGCTTGGCCATTGACACACAGAAAATATATTGGATTGAATCTCAAGAATATAATGAAGGTGGATTTTCTATTGAAAGCGCAGATTTGAATGGAAGAAACCGAAGAACATTATATAGTGAAACAGAATCTGATTCGTTACCAGACAAATTAATCGTATCTAAATACTTTGTCTCCTGGAGGTACGGAATTGAAACAGCGTTTGTCTGGCAATTACTAAAGAATGCATGGAACTATACAAACGTAAAACCAAATAAAATTTCAATGACTACAACGTCTAATTGTTCTTCTTACGGTTTTCAAGATATAGCTTCAAACTATAAAATTGAAGAACTAACTCAGGGCGTTCCAAATTGCCATGCGCTAAAGAGTCTGTTACCAGGGTACTCCGACTGCCTAGATGCTGCTGCAGATCGGCTGTTTTGCTTCAATGGTACGAAAGTTAGTGGGGAGTCTCGTTGTGAATGTACGCAGGGTTACATCGGTAAGAGGTGCGACGTTTCAGTATGTCACAACTATTGTTATCAAGGAGATTGTGATGTCGCTGCTGAGGGACAACCTAAATGCAGGTAATACAAATGTATCCATCCATCACTAAAAATTGTTATGAATGCATAAAACGGCTAACTAAATAGATGGAACCGTGAGTGAGCGAGCGACCTTATCTTTCGTCATACCACTCATGTTAGAATTCTTTAAACCCTGCAGACAGAAATAGGTGCCCCGCGGCAGTCACGATGTGGAATTTTGGAACAAGCCACAATTAGGGAATGCAATCTCGTCTCGCCGAGATCCCGATCTCGCGAGATCCCGGCCATATTTTACGAGATTGTATCTCGTCAAATTTCGTACGAGATCTCGCGAGATAACGAGATCGACAAATGCAGCGTGACGACGATGAAGGCTTCGATATTGAATACACTACAATGCCTCTTTCTGTCGTCTCCGCGGAAAAAAATATCACACTTCATGAAAAGCTGCAAAAATCGCTGAAAGCACTGAAACAGCCCACTGCTCGCTCAACAAATTCTACAACAAATACTTTAGACATTTTAATAAAAAAAGAAATGAATTTGTACGAAGCTGGTGGAGTAAGAGGGGAACTTTTAAACTTAGTACATAACTGCGTCTCAACTGTGGTTCCCACAAGTGTTGAGGCAGAACGAGCTTTTTCAGCAGCAGGGTATTTGGCATGCAAAATCAGAAGTCGTCTGTCAGATGATACTCTCTGTGTTTTTTGAGAAGCCATTTTCAAACAAACTAACTAGCCTTTCCGTACCTTGATAACTTCATCTGACTTCTACTTTAAACTTCTTTTATTTGATTAATACGATCTCACAACATTTATTTAAGAACTTGTGAAGTTAAGTTTTTGTTTTGTTGTATTTATTTACCATAAGTAATGTTCCTATTACTCTTAATTATTGAAACTAAAGTAATAATTTACAAAAGACTAAATATAGATAATTATTGTTTTGTTACCAATATTGTAAGAATTTGAACTGATTAGCTACAGTAGGTACAATAATTATAGACATAAACAAATGTTATTAGAGTTAGAGACAAAATAATAAGTACTCTGTTGATTTTTAAAATAAAACTTACATTATTTTTATAACTAAGCAACGCAGTTTCTATTTAATTACATATCATGTCAATTACTAGTTCTTAAAACAAGCATTTGCATATGTTTTAATTGCGATTCTCCCAATCTCGCGAGATCCCGTAATTTGCGAGATCTCGCGAGACTGGGTTTTGAGTCTCGCGAGATCTCGCTAGGCGGAAATTTCGTACGAGATTGCATTCCCTAGCCACAATGCGTTGTGCGTCTTTTTCCCTTGATGAACGTTTTCGTATTTTGGGCGTAGCAGTTACAATAGTGTAATTAGAAAATAAATATTATTATAATAAGCTTAAGGTAAATAAAATGGAATTATCACTATTGTAATTGATTGTCTTGGAAAGAAAAGTTACGCATAATTTATTTATTTATTTAACAGTTCTTGTACACACATTTTTCTGTGGGAACCATAAAATAAATTAAATAGAGATAAAATTAAAACATCACTTAAAAACCCTCGAGCACTGTGGTCAACCATTAACGAAATCACAAATTATAAGCCACCAAGGAGCGCAAATGGTGACCTACTTAAGATTAAATCATGTCCCCAAGACTCGGTTAACTATGTTTATAATTATTTTATTAATATCGGACAAACTCTAGCAAAGAACATCTTAGATAGCTTCATTCCCTTTAAATCTTCTAATATAGTCAGCCCTAATCTGTCCTCTTTTGTTTTATTAGACACCTCTCAGGAGGAAGTAGAAAATATATTATTGTCCCTGGACTCTGGGAGTGCACCAGGTTGGGACGGAATTCCTACCCTATTCCTAAAGCAAGCCAAAGAAGTCTTAGTCCCTCAGATCTGTGACCTGGCCAACCTATGTTTTAGCACAGGTATCTTCCCCCTACCTTCTTAAGCGCTCCGTTGTTACCCCTGTGTATAAGAGCGGAGATAGAGACGACGTTAACAACTATCGGCCAATTTCTGTGTTGACCTCCATTCCTAAAACCATTGAGAAGCTATTGAACAATAGAATCGTAAAATACTTTACTAAGTATAACATGCTATCGTCTTCTCAATATGGTTTTAGGAGGGGAATGTCGACCCAGGATGCTACTGAAGAACTTGCATCTGTTATAACCAAGGAAGTAGATAAGGGGAACAAATGCCTAGTGGTTTTCCTTGACCTCAAGAAAGCCTTCGATACCGTCTCTGTCTCAAAACTTATACACAGGCTGGAGAAATTAAGATTTCGAGGTTCTGCTCTCTCTCTTCTCAGCAGTTACCTTCAAAATAGACACCAGGGGGTAAAAATTGAAAACTACCTTAGTGATGAAGAGAGGGTAACGTTTGGCGTCCCGCAGGGCAGTGTTCTTGGCCCGACGCTGTTTTTGATATATATAAATGAGCTCTGCAACCTTATTATCAACGGTGCGAGAATACTGTCCTACGCGGATGATACCGCTGTTATCTTCTCTGCTTAGACCTGGGACAAGGTTAGGCTTGAGGCTGAGAGGGGACTGGCTAGAGTTAGTCACTGGCTAAGCGAGAATCTTCTTACGCTAAACACCCAAAAAACAAACTACGTCTGTTTCACAAAATACATAAACTCTCAGCCTGCGCCTGACTTTAACATTAGAATCCACTCCTGTCGTACTCCAACCGAAATTTCCTGTAGTTGTCCTGTAATCCAGAAGGAAAAATCCGTTAGGTATCTAGGTATTGTTGTGGATCAGCGGTAAAGCTGGTATTCACATCTGGAAGTGACCATAGGGAGGGTAAGAAAACTCATATGGGTTTTCAAATCTCTGAGACAAGTTATGAGTACCGACCGAGCTTCAGAAGCAAGTATATATTGCACTAGCCCAATCGGTAATCACATACTGTATCTCGGTATGGGGTGGAGCAGCCAAATCATACTTTATAGATCTAGAGAGGGCACAAAGATCTCTGATTAAGGTCATGTACCGTAAGCCTTATAGGTTTTCTACTGATTCGCTATATGCTAGCTCTAAGCTGCTCTTCGTCAGAAAACTATATATACTACACATGGTACTAAGACATCATAAAATATTACCTTTTCACCAGGCCAAACTCAAAAAAAGACGGTGTGACCTGGTAGCCCCTACATACGCATCACGTTCAATTTTTGCTAGCCGCCAAAATGTAGCTCAAGCCTCACGCGTTTATAACAAACTTAATCGCATTCTCAATATTTACCCCATGCAGCTGTATGAGTGTAAGAGGACCTTCACGTCGATTCTGTAAAATTCAAACAACAACTCGCATTTCAAGTCGTTATTCACTCTCACTTCGCATAAGGTTCAAAATGACCTTGATTTTGCATTCTGTAAGCATCACCTAGGCACTTGCGAAGTGAAGTGAGCTCCAAAGCGACCAACACTGTACTAGTGACTACCACACTCAACAAATCTAAGTCGGGATTTATCGGTTTTTCATTTTACCAGTTTTTGACACAGATTTTTAGCTATTACGATGTTTAAATTAAAATTTCTTATTTTAAGGAATTTAAGGCAGCTAATAAGTAAAAAAAAAACAGAAAACTCTAAATTCGTGCCGTGAATATAATCTATGCTTACCTTACGAAAAGAAATGACTGACAGATAATATCATAAGTAATCTGTGGACAATATTTTCATTTATTGCCGTTGACGTTTAAAAGTTCGTTGCATTCACAGAGTACTTTTGGTTGCATTGTTTTGTTTACGTTCTGTTTGTTTTTTGATCGATCAGTGCCGGTAATAATAGTGAAATAATCATGAAGTGAGTTTATATTTCTGGTTGTGAATTTCAAAAATAATATTAATTAAAGAAGTGTTTATTTTGTTTTCTAATCCATCAATAATGTTTCAGTCCAAATGAGACACGTTCTTTTCATCCATCGTCGGATTAAGTAGGTAGGCACTTATTCACTTTATAACTTTAAAAACTTTATTTAAACACTATTTAACTATGATTTATTCTATTTTCACTCATAAAATAGATGCTTTTAATTTGACACTTTGAATCGCGTTCGAGTGCAAAGTGAACGTCGAAGTGACAGGGGAATTACCTTATAGAATGCCACTTTTTACGTCATCTCATACTTTATCTGTCAAAATCTCGAGGTAAATTTAGTTCAACTCGCAAACACGCTCGCAATAGTAGCGCTAGTGTAGATTCGAATTATCAACCGAGTTTTAGAATGCCAATCAAGAAACTCACAGCGGATTCAGATTCGAA
Source organism: Melanchra persicariae (assembly GCA_947386135.1). Classification (NCBI taxonomy): domain Eukaryota; kingdom Metazoa; phylum Arthropoda; class Insecta; order Lepidoptera; family Noctuidae; genus Melanchra; species Melanchra persicariae. The sequence continues at coordinate 1,501,748 of OX376646.1, forward strand.
GTTTAGAATGAAGTCTTACAGAATCACACTGCTTGACTGAATGGCTCTTCACACTTAAGTACGAAGGCGTGGAGGACATTTTGGTTACTCTAGGTTGAACTTCATACATACACACATACACAAAATAAATTAGTTGGTATGTATGAGACCCACTCACATGCATATGCACACACACCTTCACACACACACACATAAACTCGCCCATAAAGATACACTTACACGCACCATACTCTAGTCTCACACACTTCCAATAAAACTATTCACTTTTCTTTTCTTTATTGGTTTTTATATAAAATGTGTGACTTTAAACGATCTGTAAATCGAGGGAGAGCGAGGTTTTTCCCAACACAAGTATCTTCGGATTACTTGCTGGGAAGCCACGGCAACTTAATTGTAAAGATTTAAACACATTTATATTTGTTTATTTATTTATTACATTTAACATAATAGATAGGTAAGAATAAGGAGACTCAAAATAGGTACAAAGGTGATGCTTATTTCTAATGAAATCTGTTCCAGCACACCTGCGAAAGGAAAGTCGAATAAAAGAGATGTAGACACCGTGTGTAGGTAAAAGTTATAAAGTAATAAACAATACCTTTACCAATAACTTTAAATATAACTTAAAAACATAAAATATAACAAATAGAAAAAGATGTTATGATACTAATACATACTAAATAATATAATAAGATAAATAATAATACATACATACGAGTCTATGCAACTATGACGGTAGGGAAAGGTAGTGTTCCTTCACTCTTCTCTTAAAAACTGTAAGCGTTTTGCAGTCCCTAATGTCAGGCGGCAGTGCATTCCACAACCGTACCGCGTGCGCAGTAAATGAGTTGTGAAGAATGTTAAATAGCAAACACAATATCCGAGAGTTCCTGCGAAGTCGAATCGGGAGCCACTTGAGTATCTTGCGAAATTCTGAAACAAGATCGTATTTTTCAAGGTTGAACACAAAACGAATACAAATATTTTGCAAACGCTCAAGTTTATTTAAAAGCTCCTCGGTGGCATCCAAATAACAGGTATCAGCGTAGTCTATGATGGGCTGAATGACAGTTTGGGCTAGGGAAATTTTGGTTTACAAGGGAAAAAAGCTCTGGAGGCATTTCAGCGAGTGAAACGTGTAGTGCACCTTCCGACTGATTTCAGCGAATCATCTTATCTATATAATCTTATCCTAACGCAAATTATTTCTTCTTATTTATTCCTTCTCATTATTGCCATACAAAAACTTGATATAATAACTGAACTGAACTTATTGTTTTAATTAAGTTCTCATTTAATTGTTTTTGTTTTTGTTTTATTGTTTTTTTTTAAATTTGTATCTCAACTGACGGGGCCCGTTCACGAACATGACGTCGGCACCATTCAGCTCAAACATTTTGAAGGAGCTTAATGATCCAACAGACGCGCCACCATCATCGAAACATTTGTGTGAGCATGATATTATGCTCTCAACCGCAATGCTCGTTCATGTCAAACAAGTAAACTATAACTAATCACAAATGGCTCTATAGTACGCAGATTTACAAAGTTTGAAAAATATGCTCCTACATCATACAAAACTATGGTTGTCAATGATCAAGTAATTAAAAAAAGATTTATTATGAAATAAGGTTCAGCATGGAACGATGACCTGGTGAGAGTCGCGGGTAGCGGAGGGATGCGAGACGCACAGGACCGGTTGTTGTGGCGACACTTGGGGGAGGTCTATGTCCAGCAGTGGACGTCTTTCGGCTGATATGATAATGATGATGATGAAGGTTCAGCATTGTCTTCCAAAAACCTAACAAGTGGACCCAAGTGGATGTGAGTGTGGAGCAGGAGCGGCAATTAGCGAAGCATTTTTATCGAGGATAATATAATCTCTCAGTTTAGAATATGCATGCTACATAGTGTGCGGTTTATGCATGTTTGCATGCATCAAGTGGTTTTTGATTTTAAAACACAGTACCCATAAAATAAGTGCTTTAGCCAGTCTGAATCGGGTTGATCTAATTTGTTCCTATTTCTGGTATTTTTTTTTCCGAACATACATAACGTTTTCGTATTGACAAGGTACCGTCATAATGTTAATTTCTTTAAAGGGGGATTGTGTATGGCTCTGATGTAACCTCTTTTCTGCAGAAAAATAAAGAAATAATGATAATAACTAAAATAGACCAGAATCGCGGTATTTATCAGTAAATAGACGGCTTGAGCTACTGAACTTAGCCGTCCCAGCAAGAGATGTACATAAAGACTCCTATTGTAGCCTTGAGCCTCAAGCGTAATCGGAAAACCGTTCAATCGACAAATTCCGGTTTCTCCTTGTTCAAAACTATGTCACAATCGCTACTTTTGACATTTGTTTTCGACAAATTCAAGTTTCTCTTTGTTCAATACTATGTAACAAAGAATTGAACATTCGGTAAAGCAAATCTGATATACTTAGTTTTTTTCCCAAAATTAGTAGCAGTAAACCATATTTGGGCCTGTGTAGGGCGTTATTTACGTCGTCAAGATTTGTGGAATCTATCTATCTTAAAAATTAAGGACATGTCGTTAGCAATTAACACCATTTGTGGTTGATTGTTTAAAAGATGACGGAGGTCATTGATGAATACAAAAAGAGGAAAGGACCCAATATTGAGCCTTGTGGTACCTCCATTTTGAACTTTAAACTCCGTAAATTGACACCATTTATTGAAATTGCTGCTGTCAGTCATTTCAGTAAGATTTCACAAAATTGAGTGCAAGATTATCTAGTCCGTAATGTTCTAGTTGTTGAAGCAAGGTTTTGTGATTCACGCAATCAAATGCCTTGGAGAGGTCACAATAGCTTCCACAGGCATCTTGCGCCTTTTCCCACGCTACATAAATATGTTTCAATACAGGTCTATAATTATTTGTGGCTTTACTGTCGCTAGATTGAATAATTGAATACTAACTGTATTTCATTATATCCAGAAAGACTTTATTGGTCCACACATAAATAAAAAATATTAAGGCCAAATATAGGGCTATGGTCTCAATAAGACTTTAATAATTGTTATAGGGTTGATATGTTCGAAATGGAATCAACCATAAGACTTGGAACTATTCCTCTTAATAAATCAAATAAGACCTCGAGTGAAGAATCTAAAGCATCAGTGGTTTTTGATGGTTTAACTGTGAACATACAAATTCCTGAGCTATTTTAAATTAGAGCTTATGTCACCATGTGCAATCTTTAGTAAAAAGTTAGTGTTTCGTACTTTATTTTCATTAAATAACTTTCAAACTGTCCTTCTCTTTTTTTTTGCCGATTAGATCTTGTTGCTAATGTACAGGGCTTTAGCTACCTTACAAGTATTTCTGAAAACCTTAGAATATTTGTTTACATACTTATTAAAAGATTTAGTGTTAATGAAAGGCTTAAGGAATAAGTTTCGGAAGAGCGAAGTGTCTCAGTGCAAGCAATTCTTGAAATTAGCACTTGAAATACTAATTTTAGTTTACACTTATGCAACAAAATTAATCAATTGTATTTGTATATGGTACTGGTTAAAATCGTACAGAGCACACACAGCGCACACACACGCGCGCGCGCCTCTTTGTTTCGCACCTGCTACAACTGTTCTACTTGACCTGAACTTTCTATTTGCTGGCTTATATTTATCGAGGTTTTTTGTTTCATAATATGGTTATTTCAGATGTTATGCTGGTTACTCTGGGGAGAGGTGTGAAGTCGACGCTTGCCATGGCCATTGTTATAACAAAGGTGTCTGCACCTTGAATGAGGAGGACGAGCCGTTCTGCAAATGCACAGCAGGTTATGAGGGCGAAAGATGCGATGACGTTTCCGTCTGTAAAGACTATTGCTGGCGAGGAAATTGCAGTGTCAATGCTGAGGGGCAACCTAAATGCAGGTAAAACTAAACATGTTCATTCCATCCGATCAGTTTGCCTTTTACAACTAGTCACTCTAGTATTAATAATCTTTATTAAGTAATAATAAACTCTCTGTATCTATCTTCGTAATTTCAGATGTAATGCCGGATACTCTGGGGAGAGGTGTGAAGTCAAGTCGTGCCATGACTATTGTCTAAACAATGGTACTTGTTCCCTGAATAATCACAGTGAGCCAGTCTGTCATTGCTCTGGACCATATGAGGGCAAAAGATGCGACGTTCCCATCTGTAAGAACTATTGTTTCCAAGGTGATTGCAGTGTCAGTGCCGAGGGACAAACTAAATGCAGGTAAAACAAACTTTCATCCCATTATGGAGTCGCTTATTTCGTACTGAGCGGTCAAAATCGATCTGGGCGTGCTCTTCGTTAGCCGGTTACAACTGCCCACTCCGTTTCATATCTTCGTTATTTCAGATGTAATGCCGGATACTCTGGAGAGAGGTGTGAAGTTAACGCTTGCCATGACCATTGTTATAACAAAGGTACCTGTACCTTGAATGAGGAGGACGAGCCGTCCTGTCAATGCACCGCAGGTTATGAGGGTGAAAGATGTGAGTTTTCCATCTGTAAAAACTATTGCTGGCAAGGAAATTGCAGTGTCAGTGCTGAGGGGCAACCTAAATGCAGGTAAAACTAAACATGTTCATTCCATACGATCAGTTTGCCTTTTACAACTAGTCACTAGTAAATGAATAATCTTTATGAACATAATAATAAACTCTCTGTTTCATATAATCTTCGCTATTTTAGATGTAATGCCGGATACTCTGGGGAGAGGTGTGAAGTCAGGTCGTGCCATGACTATTGTCTTAACAATGGTACTTGTTCCCTGAATAATCACAGTGAGCCAGTATGTCATTGCTCTGGATCATATGAGGGCGAAAGATGCGACGTTCCCATCTGTAAGAACTATTGTTTCCAAGGTGATTGCAGTGTCAGTGCCGAGGGACAAACTAAATGCAGGTAAAACAAACTTTCATCCCATTATGGAGTCGCTTATTTCGTACTGAGCGGTCAAAATCGATCTGGGCGTGCTCCTCGTTAGCCGGTTACAACTAGTGCCCACTCCGTTTCATATCTTCGTTATTTCAGATGTAATGCCGGATACTCTGGAGAGAGGTGTGAAGTCAGGTCGTGCCATGACTATTGTCTAAACAATGGAACTTGTTCTCTGAATTATCACAGTGAACCAATATGTTTTTGCACAGGACTATTTAAGGGTGAAAGATGCGACGTTCCCGTCTGTAAGGACTATTGCTTCCAAGGTGAATGCAGTGTCAGTGCCGAGGGACAAACTAAATGCAGGTAATAGTACATTACGATATTAGTGCGTTAAGATGGTTATAACATGCGAGGCGGAATTTCAGCCCGAGCCGAAGGCGAGGGCGTAATGGAGCCGAGCATGTTATAACCAATACGCACGTATATCGTACGACGTTTTTTAACACATTTGCGAGGAAACAGAAAAAAAAAAAAACATTTTATATTTTGTTCATTTTTAATTATTGAAACAGTTAGTGAAATTACAATTATTAAAATGATACGTAGTTGTAGTTGGTTTTTTAATTTTGTTTTTGTTATTATTATTACTATTCATAATGTCATTGTTTTGTGTTAGGGTAAATGTTGGAGACGACGAAACTTCTTGACAGGCGGCAGAAGAGCATTGTAATTCGTCATTAGTTGTAAATAAAAAAGTATCATCAGTAGAAGTAGAGGGGCGCGGCTCAGGGCAAAATTTCTTCGTTTGTGGCTCCTAATTTATTGCCTGAGTTATTTTGGCACTTATATTTGCTTTATTTTGGATGGAATCTTCTACATAAGATTCTGCTACTGCGTTAGAACGCCACCCGCCATGCCGCTTTAAAGTCAATATATCAGCTCCCGAATCAGCAAGTAATGTAGCTGACGTTCTTCTGAAACTGTGCCCTGTATAGCAATCGGCATCCGGCAATCCTAAAAACTTGGCGACTTCCTTTGGCATGGCACCGAATTTATTTATGCCAATAGGTTGCGCAGTACATTTACCTTTTTGGTAATTCTGAAAGAAATTATTATTTTTTGTCTTAGTCGTACGCAGAGCTTCATATTTTTTGACCACGTCATAAAATGGGCCGTCGATAATAAAAGATCGGGGTATTTTGTTTTTAGTGTTTGGGATTTTAACTAAAAGCATTTTGCCTTGATTTTCAATGTCTTTTGTGGTAATATTGTGAAGCTCTTGCCGTCTACATGCACCATGAATACCAAATATTAACGCAACCTGAAAAGAAATAAAAATGTGTTAGATAAGGTATAGGTACTTAGCTTACAGACGGTCGTTAAAAAATATGTAAAAGAGTATGTACAGTAGGTAGATCAATACATAAAATAAGGAGGCAAACTGACCTTTGTTGCCAGGTACTGGCTATCTGGAGCATCTTTTAGAAACTTTTCGACGTCATTTGATAACAGTACCTTAGATTAATTTTTCTTAATAAAACCATCAGAGCGCCTCTTTAAAAATGCAATGAGATTTGAATATAAATTAATATCGACACCATTTTTCATCTTGAGGGTACTTTTCAGCATAGAATATGTTGTTCACAACGAGATAGGCTTATATTTACTAGCTAGTTCATTAAAATACGCCAAAACTACATTTTCGGAAAATGACTTGGCATTTTTCATTTTTTTCCACTTCAAGAAATTTTCATACGTGGTTATGTATCTGTCCTTGGATATTGACGGCAGCAAGCTGTCGCATGCGGTTCGTGCTTCTGTTAGTATATCCGGTGGAGTTGAAGTAATATATTGCTCATCTTCATTATTGAAAGTTGTCATTTTTAGATATTCACAATAGAAGTACAAAGAAAAGAAAATTTGATAAAAATGACGCGAGGATTATTTTCTGCCGTGGCTGCGTCAAAATGTTGGCAAAGACGCTAGAGCATGCAGCCAAGTTTTTAAATTACCGAATAAACTGTTTTTTTATTTTAAATAAACTCAATCTGTGAATGCACACTGTTGCTTTCCCGCCATTTTAACAGCGCGCTAGCGCTGCCTACTGACTGGCGCCGCGCGGCGATTATTTCGAAATTTGAATAGCAACGGCGCGCTGCTCACTAGCTGGAGTCGTGCGGCGGCGATCAGTTCCATATTTGAAATGGCAAATAATACTGTTATGAATTTGTATGGACTATAACTTAACTATTTGCTTTGGTAACACACGCGTTTTTTATGACCCGCTTTACATATTTAAAACCGGTGGAATTACATCAGCTTTACGAGCAAGGGTGTTAAAAATTGTTTATCTTATTGGATACTAGTTATACTCGTAAATTGAATAACATTACATTTTAAAACCGTAAGCAGCGATTAAAAAAAAATGTATTTTTAAACAATTTCATTTACATTGTCAGGGTTCAGGTTTAATAGTATATGAGAAGAGCCGTGTTTTAATCTGCTGGAATACTCTTGAAATATTTTGAAATGCCAAAAGCAGCATCTGCAATAGATGCCAAAGACGTAAAAACAGTGTAGCTATTCTTAACAATTAGCTTAACAGTAGCTTTTTAAAAAGAGTTATGCCTTAATGTAACCACATTAAAAGTGTCTAGTAATGCCCGTCCACATTCTTTCCAACAAGTCAAAAAGTTGTCGTGGGGTATGCACGGCATCCATACTCGGCAGAGCTCTTCTTCGGGGCATATCTTATGCGTGCTCAATTGGGTTTAGGTCTGGCGATTTGGCAAGAGTGCGTGTTACGACTCTAGACGTGTGTGGACGTGCATTTTCGTGCATTAGTTGAAGCGAATCACCCAAGCGGCTTCGCAAAGAGATGATCACGTTTGAAACCATCCTCTTCGTATAAGTCTTAGCGTTGAGGTTGCCCCTGATCTAAATGAGATCGGATATAAATGAACTTCCAGCCGAAATTTCAAATGTTCTTGACCTCCAGGGGTTCTCCAAACTCGAGTACGTCTGGTATCCGGCTTTAGACCGACACGAGATTTATCGGAAAAGCAAACACAACGCCAGTCTTTCACCTAATTTCAGTGTTCGCGAGCTCATTGTAAACGGGCTCTACGATTGCGGGGTGCTATAGGTGGAACTCTCAGCGGCCTTCGGGAACACAGACCCACCACCGTAGCCAACATCGTCTTTTCTCGTGCCAAATGATGTCATCGCTCCATATCGATGCATTTTTTTTCAGTTCGTATGCAGAAATTGTAATGGTTTTGTCAAAACGCTACACAATTTTATAGAAATCCTACTTGACAGTTGACTTTCTATTTTTAATCAAATTTCGTTATTAACAGTTACTCTGAGGCATGGTGAGGGGAACGAATGAATTTGAAAAAATTAAATCTCGTTGCCCAGTGGGACGACGATAATGTCATGAAATTCAGGCGTGTTTATTCACTACCAAAAGAAATCCGTTTCAGCTATCTCCTGCTTTCCGAGGTGCGTCTGTACCTGTTACCGATCGCCTAGAGCTTTTGGGCACAAAGCTGACGTCTAATCTTAACTTCGGCTCAATCATCGATTCAAAAGCACAGACTACAGCTAAAAAGCTGGGCATCCTAAATAGGGTTAGGCGATACTTCACATCTGGACTGCTACTGAGTCTATACAAAGCAAAGCCCTTTCTGTATGGAGTATTGCAGCCACTTATGGGATGGCTCAGCAAAATACCAGCTTGAATGGAACGGAGAGCAAAACGGCTTATAAGCGACGAGACGCTGGTGGCTAAGCTACATAGCCTGGCTCGACGGCGTAGTTTTTTACCGGCGGCCCTTTTATTACCGGAACACCAGACGTACTGCTGGGTACCATCCACACTTGGTCGATATCCTACTCTCTACTAGTCGTACTCAGTACTTCTCCTACACATTTTTTATGCGCACAGCCAAAGTGCGGAACTCTCTGCCAGTGTCTGTGTTCTCTTCCACATATAATCCGTCTGCCTTCAAAGCAACAGTGAACAAGCATCTTCTGGGTACGCTGGCTCCATCATAGACCTCATCTATCGCTTTCCATCAGGCCTGATCGAGGTCAAGAGCTAGCACGATCCAAAAAGTGAAAATAATAATCCTCAATTGAGGCGATACTCTAAAACGTACTTAATCCCTAGACAGTATTGATGTGTGTATTTAGGTCTTTTATTTTTTGTGGGGCAGCGAATCAAGCAAGGGTGCATGTTACACCAGCGTTGACAATGTTGTAGCCACACAATGTCAATGGCGGCTTTGCATTCATTTTCAAAAACTGCTGCAACATTTTGTGAGTCCGGCCGTTTCTATTTATTAAGAAGGGTTTAGTTAAAGCTAACCACTAAAAAATGAAAAATAAAAAACTCTTTAAATTAGAAAATCCAAAATCGGTTCATAAACAATAAAGTTATGCCCGAATAGATAACCCCAAACCTTGGTTGACTTGTACACATCTGTGTACCCCTTCATGGCGAACCGGCGTGATGTTATGTTATCAACAGACATGCGATTTCAGCAATCCCGGCAGGTTTGCTATCATTTATTGAAGAGTTCCGTTACCTATCTCCGAAGTTTCACCAAATTGAAATGGGACCAGTCCGGGAAGATATTCTCCCAAACAAAAAAAGAATCATCATAATCGGTTGACAAATGGCGAAAATATCACCGTCCAAACATACAAACAAAAAAAAAACATTCAGTCGAATTGAGAACCTCCTGCTTTTTTGTTAAAAATTAACACAAGGTGGTTATTCTTATTACAGATGCAATGCAGGTTACACTGGTGAGAGATGTCATGTTCTAAAATGTGAGAACTATTGTTTCCATGGCGAATGCACTGTCAGTGCTGAGGGACAACCTAAATGCAGGTAAAACAAATTATGGAGTAGCTTACTTCGTACTGAGCGGTTGTAATCGATCTGGGCGTGGTCCTCGTTCGTGTTACAACTAGTCTCTACTAGTTGTAACACTAGTTTTACATTTTCGTAATTTCAGATGTAATGCTGGATACTCTGGGGAGAGGTGTGAAGTCAACTTGTGTCATGACTATTGCCTAAACGATGGTATTTGTTCTCTGAATAATCTCAATGAACCAGTCTGTAAATGCACAGGACAATATAGCGGTAAAAGATGCGCAGGTAATTTATTTTTTAAACTGTCTGAAGGATAGATTTTGTTTTTGATCCAATATCCTCGCTAAACCACGCTAAATCCTAGGATTTAGAGCAAGTAATAATAATGTAAATGCAAAAGTTAGAACTGTTCTGTAATTCAGTAATTGTGTATCAGTGTTTCGCACTTAATCTGTAAATAAAATAAGTATTAGGCTTACCTCGGAGACTCGTAAATGTTGAAATATAGATATATTGCTTACACTTTACAAAAAGGGTGTATCTGTCGCAGCCAACTAGCTTAATCGGCCATTTTAAAAGCCTAGCCTTTTCATTGAACTGCGCCGTTTAATCAGTGACATAAGTGACATGGGCAAGTGATCAAACGATATTGAACAAAAGATGTCACTTAGGTCGCTGAAAAATCGGTGCACTTAAATGAAAAGGCTAGGCCACCTATTAAACGGCTGATTAAGCTTATTGGCTGCGACATATTCAAGATTTTTTTCTGGGGTTCTCCACCAACAAGTAGTGAGTATTGCACAATGATTTTGGGATTAATTCCAGTTTATCAATGTCAATGGTATCAAATTCTACTGTGGGTGAGGCTCTACGTAGAGCTTTGGGTTAAAAGTTGTGTTACATAAAAAAATTTTTTACAAAAAAAAAACCGCCTTCAAAAAAAACAAACAAAAACCGTTCCCACTAAAAAGTTGAAAATAAATATTTGAATTGCTTTAAAGAAACGTAATTTAAAAGTAAACTTATTTGACATTAATATTTTGCAAATATTTAAAATTTATTACTTCTTTTTGGAGCCGGTGCCAGCAGCTTTATTGTTGGAACTTGATAAGTATCTAGTTATATTTAATATCCCGTGCCTTTGTTTTTTGATCCACAATGACAAAATTTAAAAACAGATGCATAAAGACAATGCTAAAAATGTCAAAGTACTTACTTAAAAAGTGGCTAGAATTTTTTTATAAGTTATCTTTTTCGTTTAAAAGAAATTATTGTGCATATTGGTTAAATTTTTTCGAATTTAGTCTTGTCCGTATTCGTCTTTTAATTAATATGTGTATGCAATTGGTATCTTGGTAGTTTTATAGTTAAGTTAGAGGTAGTTTTTCTAGGAATTATTGCCTATTCGTATTTTCTTGCTTTGGCTGGCACCGACTCCAAAAAGAAGTAATAAATTTTAAATATTTGCAAAATATTAATGTCAAATAAGTTTACTTTTAAATTACGTTTCTTTAAAGCAATTCAAATATTTATTTTCAACTTTTTAGTGGGAACGGTTTTTGTTTGTTTTTTTTGAAGGCGGTTTTTTTTTTGTAAAAAATTTTTTTATTTCTCGCCGGTTAGTGTTTTTTTTTATTAAAATGAAGGCAACGAAGTTAACATCGTTCCTACATTGAATATTCTTATGAAAAAGGTACCATGTCGTAAATATTGTACACTGTTTTTTTTTTAAACGTTTTATTCCCGTGAAGGGATGATACGCCGCATAAAATACCTACTATCGATGTGTCTACTTCAAATAAAAAAAATGTCCTTTGTTACAAATTCGAATTAGTTCTCGCCTTACGAAAAACCGAAAAACTAGCAGTACTCAGTAGGCATTTTTCTCACCTTAACACTGCTAGAATTCATTGTTTTATTATGAAGTTCCCATGCCTACCTTCTACCTTCCGGTTCCATCATCAGAACAGTCTCATAGTATAGTTGTTTTATCTCACGAGTGCGGGCGAGCCATAGTTGTGTAGGTAAATGTACGTGCACATTGTCTTAGTGTGCGTAACCTTGAGAGCGACTGACACAAGCTCACGCACACTAAGACAATGTGCACGTACATTTACCTACACAACTATGGCTCGCCCGCACTCGTTAGATAAAAAAACTATACCTTATAGCCAAAGTGCATCTCATGACAATTCTAATAAGCCCAAACACGGCTGGGATACATTGATTAATTACGCAGTTCCGGTGCCTACCATCCAGCTCCATCATCATCAGATCAGTTCGATGATACCATTCTCAACATAACTATTCAGAATCATTTGTTTATTTGCATTGACATAGTTGCATTGTGATATTTATGCGAGTGTCAAGTTCCGTTGGCCACTGGTTTCTGATCTTCTCCACCAGTTCCACTTCATCAAATGTTACTTTTTGACTGTAGATGCTTAAGTTCTCGATGAAAATACCAAAATAACTATATGGTTGCCGATAATATTTGAGGAGTTCCCTCGATTTCTCATAGATTCCATCATCAGAACTGGATTTTGAAAAAAAATGGGACCAATCTGGAAGCATATCAAGCAAGGGGAAAAAAAAATTTTGCAAATCGGTTCATGAACGACGGAGTTCTGAGGTAACAAACATAAAAAAAAAAAAAAAAAAAAAAAAAAAAAAAAAATACAACCGAATTGAGAACCTCCTCCTTTTTTTGAAGTCGGTTAAAAATAGTTTTTGTCGGTGTTGACATTACCTAAAGCGATGTTTTCAAACAAAGACATTATTTTATTTGTGATATTTACGTTTAAACTAGTTTCATGAACCAAATGAACTATTTCACCAACAGGTAGACACTTATGATAGGGTAGGTGTAATGTAGACACATACATTAATGATTGATTGCATAGCTATTGCTAGCAGGGATTTTTAGAAGAAAACCTTGAATTTTCTTTGTTGACTTACGCGGAAAAGCTAAAGAGTTATTTTCTTTTGAAAAACTCAATCCATGGCGCTTGGGTGAGAGCTACGTGCAGTGGTTTTTCTGCTGAATTGACGTTCCTGATGATACTGAATCTCAAACAAAATAAATGGTACCTTGAAATCAAGCACATGATTAATATATCCAAGTAATTTAAATATTCTGTATCTGGGTGTGTAATATATCTATAATATGTATGTATTTAGAAATATATAAATATGTTTATTAGTTGTCTGGTTGCCATAGTACAGGCTCTGCCTAGTTTGGGATCAGATGGCGGTGTGTTCCTTGTCCCAAGATATTATTATTATTAATTTAGTTTTAACTATCAGTAAAATGTAGTTTATAAACTAAGATGTTTTTTACTTAATATTACAGTCTTACCAGTCGTATTGAAACCAGTTTCACCGAAAAAGATTCATGAAAAGTTTCACTGGGTTCATATGGTGGATGGAAAATTGCCTCCAAATGCCATAATTGGTGGTTATGAAAAAGAAAGTACTTACATAGCCAGATTTTCCCACGGAACAGATTCGCTGTGTCCTGGAAAGTATGTACCATCACATGGTAGCGGTTACATTTCTTGGGGGGGCAAGGAATTTAGTCGGAGCAAAGAAAGGATTGAGGTAAGATTTTTGCTTTTTAAGAGCGGGTTTCATTAATGAAACTGAACGCGATCAGTACATCTAAACTGCGTTCAAGTGCTGTCAGCGTCAATATTCCATTAAAAAATAAAGACACTGACAGCTCATAAACGTGGTTTATACGCTGATCGCCTTCAGCTTCATTGGTGAAATTCGCCCTAAGGTTTTTTAGAAAATGGACAATCGGAAACGGTTCGATTTTACCTTCAGGAAAAATAAATTGTCGGATTTTTAAAAAAAATGTGTACAAGTATTAATAATACTTTCATAATACTTACCATGTCTTACGGTATTTTGCTGTGGGGACGGGCTGCAGACACAACCCGCCCGTTAATAATTTTTTCTTTGCATTTTCCCTACAAATAAAAGCAACCAACAAGGGCAATGTAACCAAGTGCTAAATTATATTTATTTTGAACTTATCACTTTTACTCGTCAATGTCTTTAGGTAATTTTAAGCTAGATGAGGGCGGTGTTTCCTAGCTGACTACCCTGAGAAGAAACACCGAAACAGACTCAAAGGTCAAAGTCTCTTTTAAGGTCCATACAATCCGTACAGGTCAAATCATCTGAGAACCATGTAGGTTGATGTCTGTGGTGGCCTTGTGAAGAAAGGCCACACAGGTTTCAGTGGACCTGTCCAGATAGTGCAATCAGTTATCGTATCGCTCAAACTTAGAACTTCAAGGTGCTCAACGATTTGTCGAACAATACCATAGTAAGGACATTTGGGTAGGCCGCCTAGAAAACTAAAACCTAACTATAATAACGACTAAAATTAAATGAACCCCTAACATAGCGATCTACATGGCCCTCACATTCACAATACGATATGAGGATCATGCAGATCAGGAGCTCAACGACTCGACTAATAATGCCAAAGAAAGGACATTTGGGTAGGCCGCAAAGTCAAATACAAAAGTCAAAATCAATTAATTTATTTCAACTGGACAATACTAGACTAAAAAGGCACTTTTGGGCGTCAAATTTACATTTTGAAAATAAAATATTATAGTGACTCTAGTTGTCCATTTGCAAAAGGTAAGATTCTTATGGAGAAAAATGGACAAGGAACTCCATAGTTACTCATTTCAAATATAGGTTTTACAATATTTTGCATACATTATTCAATTGATTATATATGAGGACGAAGTAATATCAGCAGAGGTAAAATTAATAAGTTTGCTAGTAAGGGACATAGTACTCACATATTAACAAATTTTGAAACCATTGATTTATATAATTAACAACAATGATGGATAAGTGTGTGAGTCAAGTTAAATATATAAAAAAACAGTTAGTACATCTGTATTAATATTTAGTAAATATATGAACAAGTTTGACTTTGTCTACTTTAACCTAGATTGTCCTATGGAGCAGGACCAGCATTTTTCCAAGCATTCTTATCTTGAATAATTATAATCATCTAGTTTGTAATATGCTTGATTACAAAGTGTGGTTTTAACATAAGTTTTAAATGTTCTTCCATTTAATTCTAATATTTAATAATAGGATTTTTTTTTAAATGTCACAAGGTATTTTGTTGTAAGATTTAACACAATATTCCATGAAAGATGTTCGTCCTTTGGCTAGTCTATAAAATTGTTGATCTAATTTATTTCTGTTTCTAGTATTATAATTATGTCTATCACCTTGACAATTCAAAAGTGCCTGGGTCTAATTGAAATAAATGCTTTCACTTTGACTTTAAGATTTTAGACTGGAGAAGGTTAGGCATTAATTTCAATGGCGAGTACATCACTCACTTTCGATTTTCCGACGATATAGTCGTCATATGAGCCTCGGGCAGAAGCTAGTTTGAAATAAATGCTTTGAATTTTAAATCACGAAAGAATAATGCATATTTTAATTTTCAGATATTGTGTGGGACTAATGCTAAATGGGTTAAAGCAAGTCCTAAAAATGTACCTAAAAATGCATTTATCGGGGGACGCATAGGTGGAACAGATGAAAATGTTGGTGAACCTCTGTACATATGTAGAGGTAATGTAGACGGCGCTCTTGTTTTGGGAAAAGCCAATGCTTGTTCCAACACGTGCTATATGCCATATGATGGCAAGGAGAAACTTACGACTTGGTGTGATATATTAGTCGAACCAGACGACGAAATATAACAATTTTTAATTTTTCTGACTGTATTTAGCAATATGTATTTGTAAAAAAATAAATTAAATCTAAGTTTTGTTTATATAAGAAAGTAAACGTGAGTAATTTTTAACCATTTAAGAAAGGAGATAATACATATTCAGTAGCCTCTGTTAGTCTGCAACAAAGCTATTTTGAAAATAAAATAAAATTAAATGAAAATTGTTATGATGCCATTTTGTCTTTTTCACTTCCAAAAGTATGAAATTATGAACTTAACCAAGGCGCTAAGTAATTGTAAGGCGAAAGCAAAAATAATAGGTCCTTGATAAGTTAAAGGAGGTCAATAGAAATGGGCTGGAAACGAAGCCCTGCAGAACTCACATAGTGACAATGGATTCCGAAGATCGCCGAATGCATTTTACGTACCGTCTTTGAATCCTCTTATAAAATAAAATAAATGAAAATTATTATGATGCCCTTTTGTCTTTTTCACTTCTAAAAGTATGAAATTATGTAACAAACCAAGGTGCTAAGAAATTTAAAGGCGAAAGCAAAAATAATTGGCCATTGATAAGTTAAAAGAGGTCAATAGGAATGGGCTGAAAACAGAGCCCTGTAGAACTCCCATACTGACAATGGATCCCGAAGATCGCGGATTGCATTTTACGTACCCTCCCTCTTTGAATCCTCTAAACCAAAATCGAGTTTATATTTATACTAGTGTTGCTAACTCCATCCAAATGTATATAAAAATGACAATTATGTCATCATGAACGCTATCGAAAGCCTAGATAAGTCACGAAAAATACTGAAGGCATCATTATGCATGTGATTTCTTCCATGTCTCGAAGCTTAATAATAGAGCGTCAGTATTCAGATAGGCTCTTGTGAACCCAAGTCCAGTCACCGACTAACATTTATGAATTTGTACTTCTAAGTAACATGGTTAAATATAAAATACATATGAATATGAGACAGCGGAAGATTAGAGAAGGTACACGTAGACAAGACATTATACGTTACAAGGTACAGCATAATTTAAAAATTGTGAGGCACAGTCCAATATATCAATTAATAAGTTATATTATTTAATAAGTGGCTGCTTAAGATACAAAAAGCGCTATCTACTCGAGCTCTTTTAGAAAGCAACATACAAGTTTCCTGTTGTTAAATGTCTTTATGCTGTTGAAGATCTATAATGAAATTCCTAGATATGTTGTATTTATGTTGTATTATGTGTTGTATTAATGTTTTCTTTAAACTATTTAATAAGGGGTGAAGAAGATGTGATGAAGTTTTTAGGGAGGGTATTATTGCTTGCTTCAATTTCTGTCGGAATTGGTATGAACAAACTAAATGTGGGATAATTGAAACAGATGTGACATTTTTTGCAAAATCAACCCCTGACAGGTTGAACGGTGTGAACGGATGTGCTAATCCTGAGTCCGCTATCCTGATCCTAATGCGCTAATTCTGCAGAAATAGCTTTGCTTAATTTTCCAAAACTAACCTTTAAAAGGGGGTAGAGGGGGCGTTGAAGTTTATGGAGTACCTACTAAATCCGCGCGGATGAAGTCACGGGCAAAGTGCTAGTGTAATTTAATTTTCTTCTTTTTAACCGACTTCAAAAAAAGGAGGAGGTTCTCAATTCGGTTGTATTTTTTTTTTTTTTTTTTTTTTTTTTTTTTTTTATGTTTGTTACCTCAGAACTCCGTCGTTCATGAACCGATTTGCAAAATTTTTTTTTCCCCTTGCTTGATATGCTTCCAGATTGGTCCCATTTTTTTTCAAAATCCAGTTCTGATGATGGAATCTATGAGAAATCGAGGGAACTCCTCAAATATTATCGGCAACCATATAGTTATTTTGGTATTTTCATCGAGAACTTAAGCATCTACAGTCAAAAAGTAACATTTGATGAAGTGGAACTGGTGGAGAAGATCAGAAACCAGTGGCCAACGGAACTTGACACTCGCATAAATATCACAATGCAACTATGTCAATGCAAATAAACAAATGATTCTGAATAGTTATGTTGAGAATGGTATCATCGAACTGATCTGATGATGATGGAGCTGGATGGTAGGCACCGGAACTGCGTAATTAATCAATGTATCCCAGCCGTGTTTGGGCTTATTAGAATTGTCATGAGATGCACTTTGGCTATAAGGTATAGTTTTTTTATCTAACGAGTGCGGGCGAGCCATAGTTGTGTAGGTAAATGTACGTGCACATTGTCTTAGTGTGCGTGAGCTTGTGTCAGTCGCTCTCAAGGTTACGCACACTAAGACAATGTGCACGTACATTTACCTACACAACTATGGCTCGCCCGCACTCGTGAGATAAAACAACTATACTATGAGACTGTTCTGATGATGGAACCGGAAGGTAGAAGGTAGGCATGGGAACTTCATAATAAAACAATGAATTCTAGCAGTGTTAAGGTGAGAAAAATGCCTACTGAGTACTGCTAGTTTTTCGGTTTTTCGTAAGGCGAGAACTAATTCGAATTTGTAACAAAGGACATTTTTTTTATTTGAAGTAGACACATCGATAGTAGGTATTTTATGCGGCGTATCATCCCTTCACGGGAATAAAACGTTTAAAAAAAAAACAGTGTACAATATTTACGACATGGTACCTTTTTCATAAGAATATTCAATGTAGGAACGATGTTAACTTCGTTGCCTTCATTTTAATAAAAAAAAACACTAACCGGCGAGAAATAAAAAAATTTTTTACAAAAAAAAAACCGCCTTCAAAAAAAACAAACAAAAACCGTTCCCACTAAAAAGTTGAAAATAAATATTTGAATTGCTTTAAAGAAACGTAATTTAAAAGTAAACTTATTTGACATTAATATTTTGCAAATATTTAAAATTTATTACTTCTTTTTGGAGTCGGTGCCAGCCAAAGCAAGAAAATACGAATAGGCAATAATTCCTAGAAAAACTACCTCTAACTTAACTATAAAACTACCAAGATACCAATTGCATACACATATTAATTAAAAGACGAATACGGACAAGACTAAATTCGAAAAAATTTAACCAATATGCACAATAATTTCTTTTAAACGAAAAAGATAACTTATAAAAAAATTCTAGCCACTTTTTAAGTAAGTACTTTGACATTTTTAGCATTGTCTTTATGCATCTGTTTTTAAATTTTGTCATTGTGGATCAAAAAACAAAGGCACGGGATATTAAATATAACTAGATACTTATCAAGTTCCAACAATAAAGCTGCTGGCACCGGCTCCAAAAAGAAGTAATAAATTTTAAATATTTGCAAAATATTAATGTCAAATAAGTTTACTTTTAAATTACGTTTCTTTAAAGCAATTCAAATATTTATTTTCAACTTTTTAGTGGGAACGGTTTTTGTTTGTTTTTTTTGAAGGCGGTTTTTTTTTTGTAAAAAATTTTTTATATACCTTGTAATTTCAGACACAATTTATTTATTTATTTCCCATAATACAATATCTTTACAGCTTTATTTATTTATTATTCATAAATAAATAAAGGTCTGCGTCTGTTAGTAATATCAAAATAAAAGCTTTTTACTAAATGCATAATATGACAGTACCTATAGAACATGTAGGTAACGGAATAAACGCAATACCTCATTACACATCATTATGAACAACTTTTACCAAGGGACCAACCCAGAAATCGCGAAAATCAGCTTTTCAGTCTAGTACATTTTGTCTAGCTAAGCACACATGTTTGATCCAGCGTATCTCCAAAAGGGACTTCGACACCTGCTATTTGTCGAACAGACATTCAGGTGGGTAATACGATATTACCACGTCATGTGGAATGAATACGTAGAATTAGGCCAATTCATGAAGTGGTCGGCCATTTCATGAAATTAATGGTACGAACTCCTGTTTCTGTTTGCAGGCTTTAAAGGAACATATGAGTAAAATGATTGGGATGACGCGAGCTCCCGTCTTCCCATTCGGACCATAACTATCCATGTCCGGGTGCCCTAAGTTCTCACAAACCTAACCCACCCCAACCAAATCACGAAATGGCCAATTCTGCGATTTATGGCCACGACATACAGGGTGAATTTTGAAAATGTGCGTGTAAAAAGTATTTTGTTAAAAATGAACTCTTTCCTTTAGTTCGCCATGTATTGTTACTTGCCAGAATTTGATTCTTATTAGCGAGATTTTCGGATGGTGTAACAATACAGGTTTTTTTTCAAAGTCGATTGGTTCGATTCTTGGCTAGGAACCTATGATGCAGTTTTAGTTTTCATCAAAACCGGGCTCGAAACTCCTTTCAGTGTTTTTCGATATTTCGCATAGTTTCGGATTTGGCCATCCACGCACACTTTAAAAATTCTTTCTATATATTTCAGGAGGTGGTAAATTACTTGTAAAGCATCATCAACCCACATATTATCTATTTAAATAAATTTCCTTTCCTGGACGTCAGTATGTGATTCGAGCGGTCCGATTATAAACGTAAGTAAGCAATCCCGCCTTAAGTTCAAACATTAACGATAACGACCACAACATTACTTTTCAAAAATAAACCTCCGCAACCCATCGGGTTCGCCCGCGCTCACTCCACAACAACTATCAATTTAATTGGAGAACCACGGGCAGCCTCTTTACCCCGCTTAACTTTTCGATTTACATTCAAAACGGTCTTTTAAAAAACCCAACTCAATAACTACGAGTCTAAACCCTCGTTCGATGCGTACTTTACAAGTCATTCGGCTGTAAAACTTAGTGTCGGGACTACCATTGGCGCACAGCTCCGGGGAGGAGCCGCAGACCACGCCCGGCGCCCGCCGCGCATGCTAAACGCGCTTTAAACCCCGTTTAAGCGGTATTTTGGTCCAAAACCACAAGAAAATGTATGTAACGTCGGTTAGGGGCAGGGCGTAGCTAAATGAAAAGATTTTCGCGATTCAACGACTATTTTGCGAGTATGGCGGACAGTTATGTCGAATGCGCGGGAAAGTGCAGGTTGCTTACAAGTTACTTTTGATAATTGCTCATAGAGTTTGTAGTTATAAACGTTGGTTAATGTGCTGGCATTTAAACTTAATTTAAAATATATTTTTCGAGACGGACAGTTATTAAAATGTTTTAAAGAGGTTGGAAATTTCTTTGGCGCTATGTGGGGTTTAAGCAACCTATCTACTAATTGAAGTGTTCGGAATTTTTGAAGATTTATAGAAAGTGTTATAAAAATGGACTCGCGAATGCAGGACAGTCACAAGTCGTTTCTGATAAAAGATCTCCTCGGGGATGTGTTGAGACCGGGGGCGGTTGCTGTTCTAGGTATGTCAGTGAATGTTTGTTTATTAAACTTAGTTTGTATTCATGAAAAAAAACATAAACCAAATACTTAACCAAATTAAAAATCATTCCGCGGCTATTCTAAACAATGTCACAATTTGATCGTTTTATCTGATATTTTGAGGTGTGACTGTTTAAGGATTTTTTGTAAATTGGATTCAATATTCGTTTCGTAAAAAACATCTAATAATATCGACTAGAGTTCGTACATTAAGAATTAAATTTAAGATTATTAAGACTCTAACCTTTCATTAAAATAAGATTAAAAGGTAATTAAGATTTAAGAGAGAAAAGTTTTATATTATGTAGATATCTTTAACGCAATATTCACAATTCCGTTGGTGAAAATATCAGAGGAGAACGTCTATTTAGCTAAAAGTCTAAACTAAACTAAACTAAATTAGAGTGAACAGGCTCCTTCTGGGTAAGCTCGCTCCATCGTAGACTTTGTCTCTGTCATCTCTGACTTTGACTAGAGTCAAGAGCAAACCCATCACTAATAAAAAAAAAATTAAAATGCCTAATTTATGTTTTTACCTAAATTATTTTAGGTTCTGTAGTTAGAAATAAAACGTCTTAAGTTGTTGTTATGACGGTACCTTGTCAATACATATACGAAAACATAATGTATGTTCGGAAAAATCTTCATCTTTTTAGTAAGATTAGTGATAGGCATAATTTTAATACTAGAAATAGGAACAAATTAGATCAACCCCGATTCAGATTGGCAAAAGTACACACTTCTTTTATGGGGTACTGTGTTAAATTTTATAACAAAATACCTCTTGAAATTCTAGAAAATTTAAAACAATGCTTGGCTAAATGCCGGTCCTGTTCCACAGTCTCAGCCGCTTGGTTCCTCTAGTTAAGATATTTGTAAGAGATGCTCCCCCTTCTTTGTATGTTTTAAATACTACTTTTCTTTTTCTGTTTTTGAAAATTGACATTCATAAATTTATATAAAGTAGAAGCATTTTTTATTTTAAAATCCTGTAAATGATGGTTATTTGTCTGACATGAGTGAGCAGTGGCAGTTGAGGGTGTGTCATGCTCGCTCGAATGTCTCGCTGATGGTGGCGCGTGTACTTATTGGATCATTCAGTTCCCTTCAAAATGGTTGAGCTGAATGGTGCTGATGCACGCGTCATGTTCGTGAACGGGCGTCGTCAGTGGAGACTGGTCATCTCTTAGCTGTCACTGGCTTATTTCAACATCTAATACTTATTGGATACTTAGAATTCTTTTTTGTTCTCACATATAGATGCAACAAGTAACAATGTAACCAGGATTTTTGTAAAACATAAAATGGAGTGTCCATGGAGTTTCTTGCACGTTCATCGCCATAGAGATCTACGCTTTGGAACGTGCAAATAGCTTCATGTTTTGGACTGACTGACTCTGACAATTCAAAAGTACCTGTAAATGGTTTATTTGAAATAAATGCTTTGACTTTGACTTTGACTTTGAACCTTCACATTTTAATCAAGCATAGAAGTGTCGTGTAGTCGTGTAGCAGTCTCGTAGCACACGTGTAATGGTTTCGTAGCACCCGCGTAGCAGCGGCTACAGAGAGCGTCTTTAGAATTTTCCATTTATGTTTTGTACAATGAATCGGATTCAAATAAATACAAATAAATTACTAATGTTTTGGTTGTCGGCAAGTCACCGAGGACCAACTAATAAATCATTTGATAATTGAGTATTAGAATTAAATTACTAATATTGAGGTTAACCAGCTTGTTCCTAAATACAAATTGGATCCCAACACATTTGAAACAAGGCTAACTGCGGTTGAAGTGTTTTTATTCGCTCTTTGTTGTTATTCAAAATTATTAACTGTATTCTCTTTCGATTCAAAGCTGATACGATCCGATTGAACTTTGTATATCAAAATATAAAAGTAAGCTCTACCTACTTTTTCTTACTAAGTATATAATAACATACCTGTTTATTGAGTGAATTTTTAAAATGTGCGCGCATGCCTTAAAAATTCCACGCATTAGGTGTACCTAATAATAATAAGTTAATGTTAAACGGTTCCATTAGTTTATACAAAATGGTTATATAAAGCTTATATTCTACGATTCAATTCCATTAGTTTATGAACCCAGCCATCTACAAGCAAACTAGAGCTACTTGTATCTTAATAGAAGTCACAGAAGGGCGGTTGAGGGATTTCTAAATACTTTAGAAGATGTAACGGGAGTCAGTATTTTCGACGCGGAGGTAAAAAAAAATACCTCAAGCTTCGGTGCTTTGATTGGGAGGCACAACGCTGCGGTATGCGATGCCGGACGAATAATCCTCCTCCGTTGACGCATACTGCTATGGAACAGTAGACCATTCTACACGTTTTTCATACGATTATGTGTCCGGCACCGCGTACCACAGCGGCAGCGTTGAGAGACATCAATGAATGTTTCGGATAAGGTGCTAGTGTTGCACCTCTTAACCTGCGAACAACCTATTCCAATAAAACTAAACGAGATAAGAGTTTAATTTGCTCGCTCCCGTAACGAAGTTTATAGAATAGAATAGAATTTATTTTCAACGTAAGTCAATTAATCAATCATTTATTTATTGTGTGCAGTGAGTTAAGTGTTAAATTGTACACTACAACTTCAGACTAATACAATAACTTTACAAAACATACATTCTTAAATATCAAGTTGAGTGCACTAAATAATGCGTTATTGTTTGAACTTCCAACTAAACACAAAATCTGATGTAAGAACTTTGTTAAGAATAAACAATAAAGTTATTCCTGAATAGATAACCCCAAAACCATGGTTGAATTGTACGCATCTGCGTACCCCTTTACAGCGTACCGGCGTGATGTTCTGTTATGAACTGGTGTAAACAATAAACAGACTTGCTATTTCAGCAATCCCAGCAGGTTTGCTATCATTTATTGAAGAGTTCCGTTACCTATCTCCGAAGTTCTGTATCAGATCGTCACCAAATTGAAGCCAGGGCCAGTCCGGGAAGATACTCTTTCAAATAAAAGAAGAATCATCAAGATCGGTTCATAAACAATAAAGTTATGCCCGAATAGATAACCCCAAAACCATGGTTGAATTATACACGTAGCGTTGACGCCCAGTGGGGTGATGACAATCTGGTCACTTTTAACGCCACCAAAACACAGGCGTGTCTTTTTACCGCAAAAAGGAGTCGTTTTGACCAAGCTCCTACTTTTCGGAGTGCATCTGTTCCTGTGACTGATCGGCTCGAGCTCCTAGGCATGGAGTTGACATCCAGTCTCAACTTCGGCGCCACCATCGAGTACAAAGCCCAAATTGCGGCCAAAAAGCTGGGCATCCTAAATAGGGTGAAGCGATACTTCAGGCCTGGACAGCTTTTAACCCTATACAAAGCACAAATCCGATCCTGCATGGAGTATTGTAGCCACCTTTGGGATGGCTCAGCTAAGTATCAGCTTGCCACGCTTGACTCGGTGGCACGCAGAGCTAAGAGACTTATCGGTGACGTAAAACTGGTGGATGCCAAGCTACATAGCTTGACTCATCGCCGTAAGGTTGCCTGCTTATCGGTCTTCTACAGATTGTACTTCGGTGAGTGTGCCCAAGAACTCCACGACCTCATCCCACCGGCCCCCTTCTACAATCGGACATCCAGACGTACTGCATCTTACCATCCCTACCTTGTTGCTATTCCACCAATTCGCACTAAGCGTTTCCAAACGTCTTTTATAATGCGCACAGCAAAGGAGTGGAACTCTCTGCCTGCGTCTGTGTTTCCAAAAGCTTACAGCCCTAATCTCTTCAAAGTTAGAGTAAACAGGCTCCTTCTGAGTAAGCTCGCTTCATCGTAGACTTTGTCTCTGTCATATCTGACATTGACTAGAGTCAAGAGCAACCCATCACTAATAAAAAAAAAAAAAGAAATACCAACTCTAAGTTTATTTAAATAAGGACAATTTTCCATAGTTTATGGTCATAGAGAAGTAACGGCTAATGAGTTTGGCGTAAACAAGTAGTATACTATCATACTATCTAACCGCCATTTGCATTTTGTTCACAGATTTTGTTGAATAGTAAACACAATAAGATTTAGAATAACCCTCTATATTCTAATTTCAGGTAGGTAATTCAGGTCCACAGGTAAAGATGTCCTTAGCTGTAACACCTGCCCATACATATGCTCAAGGAGAAATTTGTCATAGACTCATAGCACAGCACCACACCTACATCACCTAACCTACTGACTGTTTAGTTCTCACTGCCAATAGATGGTCTGAAATTCTAGATACGTACCTACAAGCCTGTGTGGTGATACCTGCTTGGTTGCGGTACCATCCCAGACACTAAGCTAAAATTAATTTGTGAAGGTACCTGAGGTTACACAGGAACTCTTCAATCCAGAACACAGCAATGTTGCTTGGTTGCGGTACCATCTCATACACTAACCTGAAATACGGGAACTCTTCATTCGAAAACACGCTGCTTGGTGGTAGAAAAACTATTCATAATCAAGGTTGCCTATCTCCTATTTGCGAGTGAGTTCATTTCATGCGTATTGACCAATAGCTCATGCTTACCATGTACTTAACTGGTTTTTAAGTCACCCGATTCTTCTAGCTAGGTTTTATGACAAAGACAAGTAAACTTTAGATATTTGGTGAGACTTTACATCTATAAAACTGGATCAGAGTGACAATTCTAATCATTTTTAAGCATCGTTCACATTCACATCTCAGTCGCAATGTCAATGGAGGTAAATTAGAGGTGTATTGTGTGATACAGGTATCCCTCTACCAGACAAAGAACGCTTAGACTGTAAGTTATCCAAATTACTTCGTCATAAGCAGCGGTGAACCACCTTAAATGCGATGACTTTATCACATGAATAGGTATGTAGTGACTAGTGTGAAGATAGTACGTACGACATAATCGCATTATTACCAGCCTACGTGTCTAAGTGTGCGCGGCGCGACGCTAATAAGCCGCCATTTTGAGCGCAAGTGTGCGCGCGCCCTGCTTCAGCATACATTAGCCCGAGGTGCCCCGAGGTGCTCTGAGGTACCCAGAGTTAGCCCGGGTTAGCCCGCGGTGCATGCATTAACAACTAATAAACCAACTCGACGGAATAATTAGCCGTGTTTAATGAATGTTTCATGTGTCTCCTGCCATTTTCACGACATACTCGTGAGGAGAGGGGCAATCAAGGAATGGTGGTAACGAGGTTCCTACAAATGCTCTACATGTTGTTGAATTTATTTACGTTTTTATTTTGGCTTGTTTTGTTTGAGTTAGAGTAAAAATTTCTAAGTTGTTGAACGAAGAATGAGCGTCAATATTTAAAATTCAACATAATTTGTTTCATAGCATACATGGGCGACTACTTATGAAACGTCAGAAGCTATTGTACGTTTTGTGTTGATTGTATTATGGAGAAGAACCGGCAAAATTTGTAGGTACTTTTTTTTCCTATTCATACTTAGTAATTTCTACTAATCTAATCTGTTTTCAAATATAGGTTCGATAACTTAGTCTTATGGCTCGTTTACACAGTGCGAGATAGCGTGCGAGTAAGCCTGTCGAGTAACTGTAGTGAAGTAACTCGCATCGTATGGACGTGTCTTACGAGTTACTGCCACGTGCGATTTGGATAGTAGCTCGCATCCCAGTTATTTCAATTTTTTTTGTTTTTATTCGCCTGCTCGCCTGTCAGTAACTCGCACATGGTAGCAACTCCTGCAACTCGGATATCACTCGCATCGTTCGGACGCGTTCGGCTCGCTAGTGACAGTCAGGGAGTTGCGAGAGGAACTTGTATTTTTTGTGTGCTGCGCATCGCAAGAGACTGGGCAGCTACTATCATCGTTTAGACAGCTAAGGCGAGCCGAGCTGCTGGCATACGAGTAGGCAATTCGAGTAACTGTCTAGTCCGCCACTCGCGCTGTGTAAACTAGCCACTAAGCATTGCCAGCTTTAACTGGTCATTCTTTCTTCAATATAAAATTGGGTTTAAACCGAAAGTGGTGTGGAACGTGCCGTTTCTACATTTCTCCAGGTCCTCAGCACCCTCGTGACAAAACTATTCTTTTGAACTTTGACACTGTAAAAGTTTATCGCCTGCTAACGACCACTTACCGAGTTGACCACTTCACTCAAATATAGTTTATTTTAGTTGTTCGTATCCACAGGGTGTTCCAAAAAGGTGTGGTCATATTTAAGAGTAATGTTGGGTAGCTGATATACCTACTTACATTAAGAAAAAAAATGTCAAAACATAAAAAATAGTTTGTTTTGTAAAAATTCTCGAATCGACTAAAAAGTAACGAAGAAATGATTTTTCAAGCAGTTTGTTACAGTTGGTGGCATTTACTTAAGTTCAATCACAGATTTGATGTCACTAACTGCATCAGATTGCTTGAAAAGTAATTTCTTCGGGGGTATTTGTCGTTTTTTTTCTGGTCGAATTTTTGAAGAATATCACATTTTTTAAGTTTTGTTTTTTTTTTTTCTTAATGTATATCAGCTACCCAACATCACCCTTAAATATGACCACACCTTTCTGGAACACCCTGTTTACAACGAAAATTAACTATACAGCCCGCTCAAGCACCGGCAACACACCGGTGTGCGCCGAATTAATCGCGAATTTAGTGTTTATTTACCAATTACATAAAATTTATTTTTTATTTGGGAATTTTCACATGTCGGGGCCGGAGTCGGCAAGAGAAAATATAATGTACAGGATTCTATGGCGACAAAATTCTCTCAGTACGTTCTGTCGAGTTACGGAAATACGTCTGAAAGACCGAAATCTTTCCTGTCGCAATTTCAGGGTTGGATCCATAGTAGAAGTTGTTCAGTAATGAGTATAATGAGTCCTTTCCAGATTTCACGCCATTAAAACGTTAAGGATATGATTTTTTTTTGGTAATTTAAAACTGTGTTCCCTTCCACATATAACCCGTCTGCCTTCAAAGCAAGAGTGAACAGTCATATTCTGGGCACGCTCGCTCCATCATACACCTCATCTATCGCATTCCAGTAGCGTGATCGAGGTCAAGAGCAAGTTCATTCTTCAATAATTAAAAATAAAAAAAAAACTGCCAGTGTTGCTATGAAGTATTAGCATTTAGCGTCAGTCTAGCATGTTCCTACCTGATCACTCATCATACCCCATAGATATCTGTTTTTTATATTTCTATGTCATACCCGTACTAATCAGGATCTACGTGTTTCTCGCCACTTATATGATTATCTTTGACCCAACTCACTTTTGTGATCGTTTATCCATTCTTGGCGTCAAGAAAGGTTTGAATTTTCATAGAGACTAGTTTTTGCCCGCAGGTTTTCTCGCAATAACATAGATTGTCGCGTTCGAGTGTCTCATCTATCTGTACCAAAATTCATCAAAATCGGTTTAGCAATTTAGGCGAGCAAGTGTGACAAACAAACTCACTATCGCATTTACAGATATGTGACCAAAATTTCGATGCTCGTGGGCCAACTTTAACAAAAATAAGATCAATAAGAGCCACGTTTTCGAGTGCGTTGAACATAAAATTTTCCTTGTTGCAAGTTCTTTCTTTTAGATTTTTAATCATTCTGTAGCGGCATTGATGCCACCACAAAAAATCAGCGCAGCAGAATCAACATCACAACAAATCAGATTCGCAGCGACATCTATCTCGACAGCTGCGAACTAACATGACAAAATCCTAAATCGCGATATCAGAGTTTACCGTGCGATTAGAACATATGCAAAGCCGAATATCAACTGTCGGGCAGTTGCCCACCGGACACCAACAACCGTCCGGTCGGAGGGTCCTCCCTTTTCAATAGAGGTATGTGGGACTTTACTCTCTGTTCCGCTACTTCCGAAATTCTCTCGGCTATTAACCAAGTATTTGGTTCATCTTAGTTAAAAGTATCACTAGCCAAGACTTTGCCACTTTTGACATAATTTCAAACAGCCTCGCCCTGAAGTCGTCGGGGCTACTTATTGGAGGCATGATCAGAAATTCAAAGTGCCTAAACCTTTGGAACCTTGAATTACATGATGGAGGTTTAATATTCGTATATTATTTGTGACTATTAAATTCCGCCCGTTCCCTTATCGGAATACAAGAAGTACTGCGATGCGCCATCGGTACATGGTGGCCATGTCATGCATGCGCATAAAACTTTTTGGGGGTACTTTCATTGTGTGACTATTTTTCTTACCACCTGGGGTTCTCTAACTCAACAGTGAGTAGGTTACTTCAAGACAAGCGTGCACCACCGTCGACCACATCATAACTTTCCATCAGGTGAGATTGTGGTCTAACGCGTGCCCATCAATAATAAAAAAACGTACAGACCTACTACTTACTGTCATTGTGTAAATTACCATTGTTCTGTATCTTAAGATCATTTCTAAGCTGTAAATTTGCTTCTTAATAATTTTAATTCCTTACACCCTATCAACCTTCAGTACCATTAAATGTAAACTTACTTCTAAAATTATTAAATACTTATCAACTACATTCATAGCAATCAACGCTAAGACTGAACTCTGCTGCATATGCTCTTGAGCGCAGCACGCCGCCACTCACCGGTGCACGCGACCGCCACGCGCCGCGGTCGAGCACCGATTGACTCCGCGCGTTCTCTATTCAAAACTCAAATTAACGACTTTTAATTTGTTTTGTCCAATCAAAATCATGCTTTGTTCGTTTTGTTCTCGGAGTTTTTTTGTTGGGAGTCGAAATCGGAAAATTGTGAAGGTAATTTTTTATTGTTGAAATGATTGTATCAATCAAATTGTGTTCAACCAGCTAGCCTACGAGTGTCGTGACTGGAGCTACAACACTTCTAAGACAGTTGGCTCATCCAGGTCCTTATGTGTAAAATATTTTTAACTCTACCTACTCTGCTACTGTATGTTACCTTTGATGTTTCCTTGAGGTTGCGTTCACGATTTCAGGGGATGAGATTTGCATCGCATCCCCTGAAATCGTCAAATAACCCGTCGGTCAGTAGAAGTAAAATAAATGCTGTAGAAATGCGTTCCTTGCGAAGTATGTGTGGTGTAACTTTGAATGATAGATAGAAGGGAACGCCGGAAGGCCCCTCTCGGCGTTTTCTTCTATCTATCATCTCTACAATTACTTATACAAACCTTATTAGTGACGTTCTTCAGAAATAATATTTTATTATCATTGTTAGTCGCGCGATTGACCACTTATAGTATTATGACTACTAATGTTATAAATGCGAAACGAACTCTGTATGTATGTCTGTCTGTCTATCTGTTACGCTAAAACGTCTGAACGGAGAGTCATGAAATTTGAGAGATAGCATGGGATATGGAGAAGGACATAGGCCACTTTTTTACGCGATAACCAACATCCGCGCAGGCAGAGTCGCGGATAAAAGCTAGTTCATTATAATTTGCGCAAATATCTAGTTTCTTTGTTGTGGCCAGGGGAAACTAAAATTCACACGGAGATAATGTAGGCCGTCATAAAAGACAGCTTAGTTGAGATACTCGTTTATTATTTGCAAAACTTGCTCGGGCAACCCAAAAAGTTTCCATTAAGTCATCATCATCATATCAGCTGAAAGACGTCCACTGCTGGTCATAGGCCTCCCGGGACCAAGTGTCGCCACAACAAATGGTCCTGTGCGTGTGCATCCATCGGCTACCAGCGACCCTCACCAGGTCATCGGTCCATCTTGAGGGAGGCCTTCCAACGCTGCGTCTTCCGATACGTCGTCGGCACCATCCATCCATTAAGTGTTATTGGAGAAATTATATAAAATTCTTATTGTTACGTGATATCTTAATACAGACAGTTTTATTTTCTTTAACAAATAATATTGATACACAGATGTTATCAGTAACAACATAGGGGAGGATCGTTTACAATCAGTGGCTATTGATAGGTACCAAATTGCTGTCTTACTTCTCGAACAAGCTTTATTACTGTTACTATCAAAACGCCAGCTTTTCCTCACAGCAGGGTTCTAATTATCTGTTTATTACTGATCACTTCTTAGAATTATTCTGCGCAAATATATTCATACCTAATCTATTAGGTTTAACTTTGGGTATAAAAAAGGCGTCGGACGTAAAAGAATAGCACCATCCCATCACTTCTTGTAGGTTTCGACTAAGGGACTCACTAGAGAATGAGCAGCAATGAGCATTCTCTGTACATTGCAACAGCTACACTGCGATCGCCAACCCGCCTGCCAAGCGTCGCGATTATGGAAACCCCTCCCATATTGGGGGATATCCAGCAGTGGACGTCTTCCGGCTGATATGATGATGATGATGATGATGATTGTGTACAAGCAGCAAATTCATTACATCTTGTAAAGGTCGAATATGAGAACCGATAAATTAATCAAGTTACCGTCATGATAATCGATTAGAACCATTTCATGTGGTTTTTCACTAACAGTTTTCTCACAAATAGAAGCAACAAGAATCACATAACCAGGATTTTTGTAATATGTAACATGATTTAAAAAGAGTGTCCGTGGAGTTCCTTGCACGTTCTACTCCATAGTCTTGGAACGCTTTGGAGCGTACTACTCGCTTCATGTTTTTGACTACTTGACAATGGCTCTAGACAAGTGACATTCTGTCAGCGGTAGCGTGACGAACGTGTCAATACGTCAAAATCGTATGGGATTGACAGATGCTATCGAAATGTCACGTGATCAAATTCCTACATTTTGTCATTTCGACAGTCGCATTTGCTAATCGAATAGCACATTGTCTAGGGCCTCTTGACGAAGTGCAAGTAAGATCCGTTTGCGCAAACAAGGGTTATCTTTGAATAGTCTAGTCAAATAAGGGTTTCATTCACCTCGGAATGAGAGATATAATGTAACATTTGCGCCCAGCTCTATCTTGAAAACAGTTGAGCTCATGAAGAACTGTTCAGAACAAAAATTGTTGCAAATTTTACGTTCTACAATTTTGAGTTTCTGTGTTAACTTCATTCGAGCTATAGAAATTGAGATAATCGCGAAAAACGGATTTTTGTCACATTTAACCTTCAATAATTTACGAAGCAGACAAGAGATTTTATGAGACTTTTGACACATCATTTAAAACACCAAAATGAAAGTATTGTATATACGAGTTTCCAGCTTATTTTCTTTCATTCCGAGGTTGACCCATTTTTTATGTTTATTTGACTGGACTATGAACTCAGAGATTAAGAGAGCTTACACGAGATTAAACAACAAATATTCCTTATAAAAGGGATGATTCCTGGTTAAAAAATATATGATTCTATTTAGTCCATCAGTTAGATTATCGAAAAATATTGGTCACGTATTTTTTTGCTTAATTAAATCAATATAAAGATAAAACTCATCAAAGATCAGGAGTGGGGGCTTGTGACGTCGTCGGTAAAAAGTGTCAAGAAAACTTACAAGTGACGTCATACGAGTTTTCAACGCACTGCATCATTTTCATTTTTAGGGTTCCGTACCCAAAGGGTAAAACGAGACCTATAACTAAGATTTCGCTGTCCGTTTGTCTGTCTAGACAGTTGAAATTTTCACAGATACTGTATTTCTTCAGTTGCCGCTATAACAACAAATACTAAAAACAGAATAAAAAAAATATTTAAGTGGGGCTCCCATACAACAAATGTGATTTTTTGACGTTTTTTATCGATATTGGTACGGAACCCTTCGTGCTCGAGTCCGACTCGCACTTGGCCGATATTTTGTTTACGTGATAAAAGCAAAAATATTTGTCTAAATTTTTTTGGAAATCTGTCTGACGGACTTATTAGATTTTTTTAGTCATCTGACCTATTGTATAATGGCCCGGATTAGCAATTAACTTGGAAAATAATACAACTGTGGGTCGTGCGACTGGCGCTAAATGGTTTATTAAAATCTTGAAGTGTTAATAAAATTCTTGAATCTTGATCGTGTGAGTTTAGCAGTTACTGCTGCCGTCGCTTGAAGAAACTGTCGTTGAATGGGTACTTCGGGCTCTGTGCAGAAAGCAACCAATGCTTTTGGACACAGCTCAAACTCAAACACAAAATTTGAAAAGTTTCCCAAAGGAAATAATTTCCCCTGCGGCCTATACCAGGACACGGTCTACCAGTGTGCAAAATTTCATTCAAATATGTTCAGTAATTACGACGCAAAGAGTGACAAACAGACAGACGGATAGAGAGACAGACAGAATTACTTTCGCATTTTTATTAGTATGTGTATACCATTTACAGGTACTTTTGAATTGTCAAGGTCGGTCAGTCAAACACATGAAGCTAGTTGCACGTTCCAAAGCGTGGAGAGTTCCCTATGGAAATGGATCTGATTTGGAACGTTCTGTTCAGATGTAGCTTGAACAAGACTTTTCTTAGCTTCTTTGATAACCAGAACCGATGAAGCCCTTCTTGGGGAAATCCACAATTAAGTAATACAAAAATTAAGAATGAAAAGATAATGATTAAGATGCGATGCCCAGCCTCTCCTGGTTAGCAGTGATTGTCGTTATTAGGAGCACTCAAGTGACGGGACAACCCCACGATAACATTAATGATTGTACTGCGATCGACACCTTTTGATAGTTGAATGTTGAAGGTGATGATAAAGATGTCGCAGCCAACTAGCTTAATCAGCCGATTAATTAGCAGCCTAGCCTTTTTTTACTTTTTAGGTTAATCAACAATTATTTACACTGTTTTCTTATAAGAAACACATGCTTAAATAATATAAGTTAATTCGCTTGGGTTCTCGTGATGAGTCAGACGTTGAAGTGATTTTTATATTTTAAAGGTTAAGTTTTCTTGAAATAAAAGTACAGTCCTGGTAAAATGTGGTTCGCTACCTTCAGGTATATTTTTTTGAACAGTGTAACAATTACAATAAACGTCAATAACCAAGGTAAATTTTTAGACTTGGGATACTAGTCTTTTTGCCAGTCATTCATTGAAAGTAATTCATTTGTTTTCATGCCACAATATTTTACATAACTGCAATTAGGATCACCTACACTTAGAAATAAACTGTATTGTTAATGAATTTACTTCGTTTCATTACATTATCAAACTAAAACTGATTACAATACAATAATGCTGTACTTACTATCACTTGGCGAATAAACGTTAGTGAAATAATCAAATAATTATCTTTTCAATTAATTTATTTAAATATATTTAAATAATATATAATATTGTTTTATATCCGGCCTTATCTAGTTAATGTGATACTTTGAAAATCGTAGACAAATATTGGAATTAATTTCGTATAAAGTCACTTTTAGACGGTCTTTAAGTCAGCTAAGATTCTGCCATTGTTCTTTAAACCTTACAAGCAGAAATATCAGCAACGCGCGGCGGGGCTCCGTCGTCGAGGTTAGGTTAGGTGGACATTTCATGAAATGACCAATTCTACGACATGGCTACAACAGACATATATATTTGCAAAACAATGTCACAGTTATACACACAAATATAATATCGAAATTAAATACTTAGTTAAAATCTCTAATTCATTAATTCACTGACAGGCAACACGTCAAAGTGCTATGTCTGGAAACAAAAATGGTGGCAAGCCTTGTAGATAACGAAAGTTAAAACTACGTCCTGTCAGAAGATCGATCTTCAAGAATTTAAGTTTATGAAAAGTTGTATAACGAATATAGCT
Organism: Melanchra persicariae; assembly: GCA_947386135.1. Classification (NCBI taxonomy): domain Eukaryota; kingdom Metazoa; phylum Arthropoda; class Insecta; order Lepidoptera; family Noctuidae; genus Melanchra; species Melanchra persicariae. The sequence goes on from OX376646.1 coordinate 1,536,222, forward strand.
GTAAGGATTGAAGTCTATTCTGTTTTACTTCATTGCTATAGGCATCGTCCGAATGCAAAGCGATAATCACGCGAACACGCGATCGTCGCGTTCTTTGTACGGCATACTCGATTGCGTCGTCGTGCCGACAGAGGGCGCCACTCAGTTACGCCGAACTAATTTACACGATGATCGTGTATTCGCTCCATGATTGGTTTGTATTAGTGCGACGGCTTTTTTTTTGTTTTTGATGGGAAATCATCAAATGACTCCTCTCGATCTGGTTGGAGCGGAAGGGAGTGGACTAAAACCCACCCGTGTTCCTCTAAATGCCCTTTGTGGTCCAGGGCCGCGGTAATTCTTTCGAACAATTTCGCAACCAGGACGATGTCTTACTGATCAAGTATCAAGACTACTCGTCCCCGCTCGGGAGCCGCAGGGGTGTCGATGTTAAAGCGCTCAGCGGGACATCGCTAATTTGTCACACGTGCTATTTACATTGTCATACGGGGGTTAAGGGGCTCGGAGCGCACCACGATATAATGGGTTCAAAACCGAAAATATTGTTGTTAAATTTTGTTTGTAAATTAGTGTCCAACACTAAATAGAAACCGATATAAAATTAACTGTCATTTTAAACAATTTAAAAATTGATATGATTTTCATCGTTTTTTCTTGTTTCACCATTTACCTAAAATGGTAGTAGGTGCAGACATTAATATCGGTCAACAGGACTTTATCAAACACACAATATCCAATGTCCAATTTACTAAGTCTATAAAATATTTATTTATTTAGGCAAACCAACTAAATACACACAAAAACATAACACGATAATATACTTCTAATCATATAAAAAAACCGTCTAACCCGCCGGCCGACGGAACAACGTTAGAACCTTTGAAATTAGTATCGCTGACTAGTGACTAGGTGGAAGTCGTAGATCGATATTGAATGAAATTCTGTATTGTACAGATACCAATATGTCTATCTTTATCTCACCTATTTAAATGAATAGGAAAATCAATATTTTAGAACTCGGCTGGGGCTCAGGCGTCTTATTATTAAAGAAATTATTATTAAGGCATTTAATTATTTTCTTATCACATATCAACATTTGTCCCCAAAAAGGCAGCATTTGTGGAAATTGAATTAAATCAAAACCTCGATTTAAAATTATAATGGCACCGCTCATTTTGCGACGGACTTGACTTGAACGTTGAATATTTTCGTTTGTTACCATAATTTCCCTCCTGCTGAAGGATTTCATAGAAAAGTCACGCGGACAGGTTTTCTCTAAATTAATTGTTAATGATGTGACGAAACATCAAAAACAGTCAGTAAATAAACTGTGGAGAGTAAATACCTGAAATAGACCGTATCTGCTATTTGTTCTAAATTATATTTAGAATAAAATATCAATGTAAAAGAATAATATTATAATTCTCAAGTTTATTCAACAAGGGTAAAAATAATTATAACATTGTGAGGCAAATAACAATAATTAAAAAAGCTCACATATCGCGTTACATTTCAAATGGAAGGGCTTTATTGGCTAATTAAGGCATAGACGGTAACTATATTTTGCCCATAATTTAAAAGTTATTTAAAAAAAGGTATGAGAACTCGCAAAATTTTAAAGTGAAATTACGCTTTTTTAAGTGTAAGTGCAGTAATAGTTAGGTTAGATATGTAATAGGTTGGGGAAAAAGTATCTTCGCATTTTTTGTAAAAATTCAAAACATTTTTTAATATAGTTTATTTACATTTAACAAAAGTACGTAGGTACCATTTTCTTCGATAACTTTAAATTTTGGGACTTCTGATCAAAATACCGCGACAAGTGGTTTTGGCAGTCCTCTCGTGATGTTAACCTGACACTGCCTAAAGAATTCTGAAGAGACCGAAACAGGTGAAAAGAAATGTGAAGGTGCAAGGTCAGGACTATACGGCGGATGCATTAACACCTCCCAGCCAAACTCTATTAATTTTTGCTGAGTGGCTAAAGATGAGTGAGGTCTAGCGTTATCATGATGAAAAACCACACCCCTTCTGTTAATTAATTCCGGCGGTGTTTTTTCATTCAGACTGTGGCGGGTTTCGCCACAGTCTGTGAAGCCTGACCGGCCTTTGACCACGACCTTTTTCGCACGTTCTTTTATTTATTTTATTTATTTATTTACATACATACAAATATCCTTACAGGCTAGACCTAATGCGATATTATAGCACACTTAAAACTTAAATAGTTCCCCTGTTTTTTATATAACAAATTCTATGAGTAGCTATTCTTGTACATTCACCCAAAGTGCAACATAATATGTCTATGTCCTCAGCAATGAGGTTGAGAGTGCGGAGCGCGCTCGTTAGCGGCGCCTCGCGCAGCAAGTCTGGACGCGCGCGCGGTTCTGCCAGCAACTGTGGCTGTCGACGACGCCCCACATACCCGTCTGGCACGACTAGTTCCACCTTTTGCAATATATCCGCATGGTGTATCTTCCCTCTTATTATCTTAAAGATATAAGTAACTAGTGTGAGTTGCCTCCTGACCCTCAGTTCATTATATCCGACCATACCCAAGACAAATAGAGTTGGATACATCAATGGATAAAATGGATATACGCCGAATTCCCTCATATATAAGTACCTAATAAATTTATTTTGTACCCGCTCCAACATGAGACTATATTTAGTTTCATGTGGAGCCCAGATAACTGCGTTACATTCTAGTTGGCTTCTTACTAATGCATTGTATAACGCCGTTATAGCTTTAATGTTTGTGAAGCCTAAAACCATTCTAAGCACAAATCCTAGGTTTCTATATGCTTTTTTACATATCTGAACTATATGATCACGAAAGGTGAGCCCAGTGACGAAATTAACTCCCAAGTCCCTCACTTTAGTAACCCTATCCATCGGCACTCCGTCCACCGTATAAGTATGCGTGATGGGTGTGTGTGCGCGCGAAAAACTTATGGTCACACACTTAGATGTGTTAAACTGCAGGAGATTACTCTCGCTCCAAGCTACCACTCTGTCTATATCTCTCTGCAGTCTCTCACAGTCAGTCACGTTTGTGATGGGGAGATAAAGCTTGAGGTCGTCGGCAAACAGCAAACACTTAGCCTCTTGCGCAACGTTTGGTAGGTCGTTAATCATTATGAGAAAATCCAGAGGCCCAAAATTAGTACCTTGGCTTACCCCAGATCTAGTATAGTATGCATTCGATTGAAATCCTGCATAGTCAACATACTGTTGCCTGTTACTCATATAACTAGCAAAAAACCTAAGTAAATGCGGGGTGAAACCGATCCCTGCCAACATTTTCAGCAACACGTCATTATCAACTAAATCAAACGCCTTTTTAAAGTTCAAATAAGCAGCATCGACTTGTCCCCCACCGTCTACTATCGGCACCACACCCGCCATGTAGCTGAGTAAATTACTGGTAATATTTCTAGTCGGCCGAAATCCATGCTGCGCGTCTGTGAGTTGCGAGCTAATTTGCTGAAAAATGCACCTATGAATTGCTGATTCTAATACTTTAGCCATTGTTGACAACACTGCAACCGGTCTGTATTCGTCAACTTTAGTTCCCGAACCTCCTTTCGGTACCGGTATGACCCGGGTATCTTCCACATCTCGGGAAACTCAGCCGATTTGAGGCAAAGATTGTAGATGTGCAACAGCAGTCTCGCTAATCCCATTCGACAGTCCCTATAAATGTACGGCGGAATACCATCAGGCCCTGACGATTTTTTCGGTTTAAGACTCTGCTGGTCTTGTCGTACGTGATCCACTTTTCAACACCAGTCATAAGCTTCTTCAAAAATGGTTCGGTTTCATTACGTCGTAATAAAGAATCACAAATGAGAACACGGTTCATTAGGTTTCTTTCAGTGAGCTCGTGAGGTACCCAAATATCGAGCTTTTTTGTGTACCCAGTTTTTTTCAAATGCACCAAAACTTTTTGTGGTCAATTCCCAGTTCTTCAGCTACGTCGTAACTACTGGTATGCCGATCTTGCTCCACTTTTTCAAAAATGGCATCCATTTTATCCGTAATAGGGCGACCAGAGCGACGTGCATCTTTGACATCCAAATTTCCGGATTGAAAACGCTTAAACCAAATTTGTGCTACTCTCACAGACACTGCACTAGGTCCATAAACATCGCAGTTTTTTTTCGCGGCTTGCGTTGCATTTTTACCTTTTTTGTAGTAAAATTTTAAAATGTATCGAATTTCTTCGTTAGATTCACTCATCTTGATAGTACGAAAAACAAATGAAAATCACACATTTTCCTAATTTGAAATTGGATTTATGTTCTTTAAAATTTAAACTTTCAATGATACCAAAACCAGCCAGATAAAAATAGTATAGCCAAAGAGACTTTATTACAAGTTCATAGTTCGTATAGAGTTTTAAGCGTTTGTACAAAGCGAATTAAAGGAAAATCGTTTGAAAACAATCTCACCTGATGGTAAGCGTTGATGTGGTCGACGCTCACCTAGAAATAACCAGTTCACTTTTGACTTGAAGACTTCCAGGTTGCAACTATCAGGAAACACAGACTTCGGGAGGGAATTCCACTCCTTAGCTGTACGCACAATGAAAATATTACCAAATCGTTTTGTGCGTGTGGGTGGGATGTCCACCATGTACCGGTGGCGCACCACCGTATTCTGCGTAGCTATATCCAGACTAGATCAAGGCTGTCCGAGACCAGGCCCGCGTCGCATTTGTATTTGCCAGCCAACAGCGGTCAACTGCTGCCTGCTGGTGATTTGATACGGCTTTTGGATAGCATAGATTTCTAGATTTGAACGTAATTAAAAATGGGTTAATCAAAAGTAGGATTGACTCCTGATTAACCCATTTTTAATCAACCTTCACAAAGCTACTGGGTATGCAACATCTTTGTGAAGGTTTTGACTAGAAATGACAGAAATACCAATATATCCTCAGTACTGCGTAATTTGTTATTGAAACAGTTCTTTCACAACCACAGAGTCTTCAAATGTTTGTAAAATTTTGAAAATTGTACGAAAATAAAAGTTTTCTGCAATCTTGCATTGCATATAAGGCTCTGGATATTTTGGTGAGTGGTAAAGTACATAATTTCAGCTCTCAGTTTTATGCTATAAGTATTGTATTTTACACACTGCAAAACATATGTATTCCTGACTTCATATCAACTTCGGATTTGTCGCAAATCATTTGATTAATTTTGGCCTATGTCCAGCAGTGGACGTCTTTCGGCTGATATGATGATGATGATGATAATTTGATAAATTGTTAGCACAAAAAACCTCTTGAGGTCAAAACTCAAAGCATTAATTTCAATTAAACCATTTACAGACACTTTTGAATTGCCAAGGTCGGTCAATCAAAAAGGTGAAGCTATGTGCACGTTCCAAAGCGTAGATCTCTATGGAGAAGAACGTGCAAGAAACTCCATTAACAGTCTTTTAAACTCACACAGTTAATTGTCAAAGTTGTGGTTACATTGTTCTTGTTCAAATTATTCATATAAATATGTGAGAAGGATGTAGAAAGACGTGCACGACAAAAACAAAAAAGGAAAAATTCAAAGTATTAACAGTTAAAACAAACCGTGGCAGTTGAGAGATTACCAGTCCCAGCTGGCCGAACCAAATGATGAATGAAACACAAAGAGAGAGACTTTTGAGTGAGCACGACACTCCCAACAGCCAGGGCACATTCAAGTCAAAGTAATATCCAAAATGATAGTTTAACTTGAAGGTACACAGTACTCACACATGTGCCAGTAATGCATGAAACTATACAATGCAAAATATAGTAAGTTGAGTCTACACAATGAAAAATCTATGTTTTACAATATTACAATATTCAGCAGGTTTCACAACAGCTAAAAAAAATAAAAATGTGTGAGTCCTTATGGCTGTGGAGCAGCACCAGCATTGAGCCAAGCATTTTTATCTTCAATGTAATACCCTGACTTATAATATGCTTGCCTGCATAGTGTGTGCTTAACACAACATTTAAATTTTGTTTAATTTAATTCTAATATCTGGGGAGGTATTTTGCTGTAACATTTTAAACAGTACCCCATGAAAGATGTGGCTGCTTTAGCAAGTCTGATTACTGAACTAATTGGTTCCTATTTATAATGACAAGTTATACCTGTCGCCTCGTTTATTAAAAAGATGTAGATTATTTTTAACGTACATGATGTTTTCATAGGTATATTGACAAGGTACTGTCATGATGTTATTATAAAAAAAATTAGAGAATCGCGCCGGCAGAGATTGTATATGCCTCTTTTTTGCAGAATAAAAATTGGCTCGATATCTGCAGCCCGTCCCCATAGTAAGATACCGTAGGACATAATACTATGAAAGTACTCATCATCAACATCGACAGTTCAGCCAAAAGTCCATCCAATGCTGGAAGTTTTTTAAATTTAAATAGGCCTTCCGGTTGACTCAGACCTTCCTTGAAAATTTATCCTAGACCAGCTTTTGCCCGCGACATCGTACGCGTATCCCGATTTTCCCGTTCCCGTAGAAATCGGGAAATTCTCTCTTAGTGCTCCCTTACACTCCCCAAGGAACCTACATGCCAAATTTCTGCTTTCTACGACCAATACTTTCGGCTGTGCATTGTCTGTCAGTCACTTAATCAATCAGTAAGAATTTTATATGAATTGATGATAAAGACTCAGTTATAGACCTGACTTTGATAAGTTCATCATGCCGAAAACTTCACTTATTAAATGGAGCTTTAAAAAGATATTATGTTCTTATTTTAATTCACATACACATGAGAAATGAAGCAAAGGCATGTGATATTTATTTAATAATTTACTAGTCTTTGCCCGCTGGTTCTCTCCCGTGGCTACAGATTGCTCTTTAGCAATTTTTCCAATGTTTCTCTTCTAAAAATAATAAAACCAAGAAGCTTCCTGAGACTTCTAAAAATATTAGAAAAAACAATAGTTTAATTGGTACATACAACCATTCTTTAATTTTGCACTTAGCATCACTTATTTAGTCATTCATTTTTAGTAGTCATTTATTTATGTAGACAGATTATATACTTTATTTTAGGTACACCTCATATAAAGCACAGGAAAAACAAGTGTACAATGAGTGGTATTAACGCACAGGGCAATCTCTTAAAAACAACTTTTGTATGGAATTAACGAAAGTATGAAACTGCTGAAGTTTTTTGATAATAGGAATGGCCACTTTATGGCTTTCGTATTACCCGATTATTTCCCAAAACTATTGTTATTTGCTAATATTACAATAATAGTAGTTTTAAAGTTAAATAAGGCTGTGAGATAACAACATAACTTTACACATGATATTATTCCCGAACGCTGCAGCAGAACTAGCAATTTTGTTTTTTAAGGATGGGATATCATCAAATTACTCCTTCCGCTCTGGGCGGAGCGGAAGGAGTTGATGATATCCTTCCCTTGGTATTGGTAAGTCCCTTGGTATAGGGACCGAGCTGATTGACCCCATCCACGCATAAGTCTAAAGCTCGGACTGCTACGGAATTATTACAAAATTAAATATAAGTTCAAAATCGCACTGCTTCGTCTAGGAAGCAAGCTAAACAAGATGTAGGTAATTGCTTTAACCCTAAACGCTGGAATGAGTCAAGATAAATAAAATTTCAGCAGTTCCATACATGTTCACATTGCAAAAATGGGACATTCGCATGTGAAATAGATTTCTATTCGTGATTTAATTCAGCGTTGTATATGTCGTTCATAGTCATGATGGTCCCTTTTTAAGAGCGTTAGTAAACTAAACTTTCAAGTCCTTTTTTGTCGAAATTAATGAACCGATTTTCTAAATAGTTAGTAGAAAACATTTTCCAAAAAGAGTTTAGAGCGAGAGAGAGAGCGATTTTATGTTTTCTATAGAAAGTGACAAATCACTATCTTTTCCTCTGAACTGTTTTTCGAAAATGTTCTCTACTAATTATTTAGACCTGGATGTCTAGAGTATGCAAACCAAGTTTAATTAAAATCTTAGGCTTATTCATTTCGAAAAATAAGAACTTGAAAGTTTGTATGAAATGCCATGCCAGGTTTAAGTTATTTCAATAATGCCAATTATTGACATATCAACTACATTTAAAATAAAATAAAAACTACAAAACAATTGGGTTCTAAGACGAAAGACTTGTCGTGTGATTATACACTTTTATTTTGTGTAACTTTACAGCAATGTATAATATTATTATACGCAGATAGAATACAACATTTTAACGATGTTTTCGTAGAAGATACCCATGCGGAAACATTAAGACCTCTCGACGTGGCGGGGAGGAGTGCACGCTAAAACATATTTATGCGATATTATAACGAGAGAAACACTCGAGGGCCCGCACCCGCTCTCCAGCCAGCTCGACATATAACAAGTAATCGAGGTACGGACACGCCGTTAACAACGGCGCATACAAAAGTTTAGCGAAAGAAAATCATATGAAAAGCGACCACCCGGCCTGAATGCCCCACGCCCACTCCTCACCATTTTCACGCAAATTAAAAGACACAAACGCAACCATAGACAAGAATTTCCCGCGCGCGCTAAAACACACCATTCACAGACGTCGTATTCAATTGCTCGAGAGCGAAACGGAACGCCCCGAGGCATTAATTAGAGCAGAAAACTCGCGTCTATGGCCGTTCCCTTTTTAAAACTGAGGTCTTTATGCGAGCCCCCGCCTTTGTGCGCGTTGCGTTTGTGCTCGCGGTTAAGTGTCAAGTCTTAGTGTCAAGCGATGCTTTAACTTCTTTGTTAACTATAATCTACGGGAAATCCTCATTTCACACCAAGAAACGAAGTAAATTAGAAAGGACAAGAAGGTTCCGTTCTAATTTTATCTTAATTTACTCTATGTACGAACACGAAAATCATGATTCGTTTCAAATTGTCCTCAGGGCCACCTCACACCGATGAGGACCAAGAAACGTTGCGATGCAATTCGACAACCAGCCAGAATGTAGAAACATCAGATGCAGAAGATGACATTTCCGTCGGCGACAACAGAAGCCAGACATCCACTCCCAAAAAGTCACAATTTTCATTCCCCGACGAATATAAAAAGAAATTAGATAGAGAAGAAACAGAGAGGTCATCGCCTTTAGAATACAACCAAGGGAATTACAGTTCTCAACTCAAAGAAGATGAGAATGAATATGAGAACCGACCGGAAGAACGAATGAAATTGTATGACACCAGCCTTTTTCACTTATATAGGCCAGAGCGAGAGAGCAAGAATGATGAGGGAACGGAAGGGACTGGGTATGAGCACATGGCTGGGCTGTCGGATAGCATTTATGGCAGGTCTATGGATCTGTCGAAGAATTCGTTCCAGTCGCAACTCTTAGCCGGGTTTGCGTCAGTCATCGCTGGAAATACACAGAGGGAATCACAGGAGTCCAACGGTAATAATTATTGTTTGCATGCTATTGTTAGATTTTCATACATTTTCATTAGAAGATTAAAAATTAAATAACTACATCTAGATGGATCCAAAGTGTTTAAGGTTAGTGTTACTGCATTGTTATCATATAAGTATTTTTCATAGTAATTGATAGGCTCATGATTGACCACAGTCTCAGCTGATGAAAATCGATGACTGATAATACTAGAAGTAACCTTCAGTAACGCACAGGACCGGTTGTCGTGGCGACACTTGGGGGAGACCTATGTCCAGCAGTGGACGTCTTTCCGCTGATATGATGATGATGATAATGATGAACCGACCCCCGACCGGAGGGGTCGGGGGTCGGTTTTTCTAAAATCTGATTTTAGTTGCTGCGCCAATACGTAAAGCATAGCTCATCGTTTCTCTACATAGTTTTTTCATTTATTAGACCGTCAACCAGGCAGCCGGCCGTCAGCCTCGTCGAGCTCGAGCCGCAAGCCGCGCCGCCGACGCACCGCGTTCACTCACGCGCAGCTCGCGTACCTGGAGCGCAAGTTCCGCTGCCAGAAGTACCTGAGCGTTGCTGACCGCGGGGATGTGGCGGAGGCGCTCAGCCTCAGCGAGACGCAGGTCAAGACTTGGTATCAGAATCGTAGGTGAGTGTTATATTATATTATTATTGTTAAACAATCTACGAGGATGTATGGTGACGGTAAATAGGTTTATTAAAATATTATTATTGTATACAGTTGTATACTGGAGCTCGTGGCTAAATTATAACAGCCGCACGGACCAATCTCCAAGGTTAAGCAATGCTTGCCGAAGTTGGTCTGTGGCGTTAGGCCGTTGGTCCCGGCTGTCATTTGTAGATCTTTGGCAGTCGTTACGGATTGTCAGAAGCCAGAAAATCTGACACCAGTCTTGCCAAGAAGTACCGTGTTACCCAGTTAATGGGTTGTGGAGGTCTGGTAGGCAGCCGCTCCACGTAAAATACTGGTATTCAGCTGAATCGGGTTTGACTGGGAGCTGACCCTTGGGAAAAGGCTAGGCAGATGAACAGTCGACATTGTGGTCATGTCGTGGTTATTTCATGAAATGGTCGGCCATTCAAACCTAATCTGGCCTAGCCTGAAGAAATGAGCAATTCCACGATATGGCTACAATGATCACATTTTGTCGAAATAGTTACTTTTACGCCCAACACGGGGTACGATGGTCCCATGCTGGGTGTCATTAAGCACAAACAGTTTTATGAAAATGACCTTTATTTCAAGAGTAATCGTTCAGTTTTATTCAGGCATTTAAGTTCATTATTTATTATTTTCCCATTAAAGTAGGTATACATTATGACACCCAATTGGGATTTCAACAATTGAACATAAAAAGTTCTCTCATGGGAACCAGTTTTATGTGAACAAAATAATTTCACTGTGCAGGGTCTGTGTGGAAAATATTCACCTCAGTAGACACAGGCTTATTGACACCCATCGTAAAAATTATCGCCTTTACAAAATTAATGTTGATTCTCTATAAAAATATATATTCTCTAGGTTAAAAGCTACGTCAATTTTAGTGTACTGCAAAATGATAGAATTTGCACATTTCTATCTGTAGTTAGTTGTACCTATAACCTAAGCTAAGAGCCCATATAACCCAGACGTTTCTTATTTGCTCAGAAGCAAAATGTATGGAATACAGTGTGTTAGAATGTACTTTGAACATGAGCATACCAGCTAGTTTATGGTGATGGTCAACTTTTTTCGGCCCAAGCTTGCAAGCATGCCACAGATTTTGTTACTGAGAAAATAAGTAACGTCTCTCTTGCACCCTGCTCTATGACAAATTATCTAAAAGTCTGTATTATTTTTCTTATAGAACCAAATGGAAGCGTCAGAACCAGCTGCGTCTGGAACAGCTACGTGCGCAGGCGGCGAGCGGTGAGCGCGAGCTGTCGGCACATGCGCTGCCTCTTGCGTGCGCGCTGCTGCCGCCGTACCCGGCCTACATGCACTGCCATCTGTGAGCGCCTGCGGACATTGCACGCTGTCATTATATTGAGTGAATTTATCTTCCGAACTGGCTACCGTGTGTGCAGTGTGTCATGTCATCTCTTTTTGCTACTGGTTCTGTAGTGAATGTGCACCTTCTTAATTACTTTATGCCGTCTACTAGCCTGAACTGTTTCTGGCATTTAAAGTGATTTGCACGAAACCTACAGTGTGCCACTCTGTCACAGACACTCTACTGTATAATTTTAAATGTGTGAACGAATGTATGAAATAAACAAGCTCTAAATAGCTCTCTAACGAAGAAACCAATGTTTCAATGCTGAATCAAGTATGTCACTTAACTGCAATATATAGATTCTTAGATAATTTCATAACTAGGTAAATAATTGTTTATTCTTAAGAAATAAACATTTATTGTATTACCCGTTTTCCCTAACACTAGAAGATGCCTAATAATTATGTGTAAGTGAAAACGGTATTTGATATTATTTTAGGAAGTAAGTTATAAGTTAAAAAATGTGCAATAAAATTGTAAATTATTTCGGAGTAGTCACTTTTATGTGTAGAATTTAACAATGTAAATGGTTAAACTATAGAGATGTTGTTAAGTAGGTACTGTTGTTAGGTAGGTTCTTAATTAAGTACCTACGTAACGACATCTCCAGAGTTTGAGTTGGTCGGTGTAGTAGATAGGTAATTTGTGAGTAATAAACAAATTAGAATCTGTGTTCTTGTTATGAATTCATAGGCTGAAACTGAATATCCACTATCTACTGCTCGATATTGTACTAACTACATAAGGACTCATAAATATCTAGGTATATCAAGTCTTTGGTAACCTCATCAAGATATCTCTGATGAAGTAGAGTAGGTATGTCTTAGGTTTCCCGCCGGCTCTGTCTGTTCCCGTCGGCAGATTATTTTTGTAGCAACAAACGTGGATGCCGACGGGAACAGGGAGGTCTTGTAATGACTAGTTATAATGTACCAATAGGAATTTTATTTCAAATTGAAATCTATTGTAAAGAATAATACAATTTGTGTATATTGTAAATATAATTAAATGTTTTGTAGTCTATATATCTATGTTAGAAAATTATTTGACCGTTTTTCAGTAGTTATTGTCGATATCTATCAATAGCCAAGACAGACAAGTCGTTTTTATTTCAATTGACGCTGATTGGATTTGAATCCGATTCATTGTTCTGAGGGGTATTTTCGTTTTATTTTTTTGTATCGCAGTCGCAAACAGTCAAAAATAAATAATTTCTGTACATTTTGACAAGTCTTTGACATTGATTGTTACTGAGTTGATATTGCGACTTGAGTCTTTCTAAGAACGAATTTTGGCCTTCAGGTAAAATCAGGTTAAATATTGATTTAATTGACTATGTTTGTTCAAAAAAAGGAATGAGTGAAAGTTTCAATTTAATCAATTGTCAAGAAATTATTTTGTACATTTAATTAATATCAGTTTTTAGTTGTTATTTATTTCTAAGTAGAACTTTAAATCATAGCTTTAATGTAGAATAACAATCCAAATTGTAATAGCAAGTAAAATGATCTTAAATCACCCACAGCTTTTCAATCACGCTCCATTTCTGAACCCGCCATTCAATTCTGTGTGAATTATGCAAATGTTTTGGCGCCATTCCGAATCATGGCTGCCAACCGCTCGCAATTTGCATCTCTTAGCGAGTTGTTACGAGAGCTCAGCCGCTACAACGCTAGAAACTTTAAGCGTAGTAAGTATATGCGCTGAACTTTACCTCGCTTTAAAGCGCAGTAACGCTTTACAGCCTCCAAGTTCCTCAAGGCGACAACTTTGACCGGGCCTCAGAGTCACATTTACTGTTCAATTTATTCAAACAAATGCTAATTTGTAGCTTTTCGTTTCAAAATTGTTGATTATTTATCTGGCTTTATTTCAAATTGAAGCAAACGAGGGTTTATTAAAGGGTGGGCTCGTGTAATTGGGCTGTTTTGATGTCGCGGGGGTGTCGCGGGCGCGGGGTGAAGGGGTAATTGAAGTATTTTCCCGACGTTTGGAGGGTAGTTACGTTACCCGAGGCTGAATGGATTAGTTAGCGCCGAGATAACGATCTGTCAATGATGCCTGTATAATGGGCGGTGTGTATTCTTTTATTAGGGGTTATTTGCTGAGATGTGTTCGTTTAGTTTGTTTGTGTTTTAGTACAAATTGTGCGTGTTCAGTGGCTTGAGGAGATTCTGTTTTGACGTTAATGCTATGATTACTGTTGTGGCTTTTATGGAGCATTGAATGTAGTTTTGATTGGAACTGTTTTATAATCTTATTGCATAGAATAATCTTCAGCTAAAGATGAATCATCTTGATTAAATATTTTGGTCCCAGTGATATTATAAAACTATTAGTACTCTCACGATCGATAAAAATCTATTATAACCAGAAACAATAAAATCTCGATAACAAGTTCAGATTCTTTCGGTTCAAACTTCTATTCTTCAGAACAAAAGACTGGAGCTATAAATTGTGTGTTATGGCCACTAGTGACTAAATAATTACAGCCGCACTGGTCGATCTTCAGGGCAGCGCTTGCAGAGGTCAGTCCGCGGATGGGTGGGATAAACTTTCCTTTATGGGCCGTGGCTTTGGAAGTTCATTTTTTTATAGTGGATAGTACTCATAAATAGAAAGCTTTTTACAAATTTTCAACACCCGGAGAGTCACGGTTATCGAGATATAAATCTTTAAAGTTTCCATACAAATTGGAAAATAATACGCCATTTGTACATTTTTAGGTTAGAGAAATTGTCATAGTAGACGTCAAAGTTGACATTTCACGTTCCGTTTATGGTAGAGGTGTATTTTATTCAATTTAATGTCATGGTTTTTACATAATTTACATTTTACATAATTTTATTTTCACGTATTCACATATTAAATTTGGTGGGTAATTAATGTGCTGAATAACCGGGCTGTATCATGCAATTACATTGACTTTTTCAAACAAGAAATATTTTTTTTTTTTTACACTGGAACGGAACGTGAAACGACGCCATTTTGCTATAGCTGTGTTTCGATCTGTCAGTCGTGACTGTCGTGACTGTCAGTCGGGACATGGGGCACCCCGACTCGGACAGGTTAGGTTAGAAGGGGATCCGCCATCCCCTTCGTGGTTATTTTTTTTCAAACCCTTGAGCCCCGCGAATCGGGTCTCCGACTTGCTATTAAGAGGACTAAGGATGCAAGAGGGTTAGGCTTCAAAAAATGATTTTTTTTGGAACCGGTTAGTTACCTTTTCATGATAGTGGTGCCAGGGAGGAGGGGGGGCACCATCAACCCCTCCCACCTGCCTCTTTCTGCTACTGGATACGAAATTTTTTTATTCTAACCTATAAACTTTAACCTGGATATCTCCATAACCATGGGGCTCCGGGTGGTGGGGGTGGTAGAGGTGGGTAGCCCCCCTCCCCCCAAAAATTAATGGAGATTGGCACTCAGGTTTGACAGCAGTATTGCCAAACGGTAATAGTACTACCACAGATAATATCAGTAAAATAGGTAGACACTCTGTGTAAAAATAAACAAGTGCAGGTAGGACTCGCGCACGGACGGTTCCGTACCATTATCTATAAAAAACAGCAAAAAAAATCACGTTTGTTGTATCGGAGCCACTTAAATATTTACTTAATTCTGTTTTTAGTATTTGTTGTCATAGTGGCAACAGAAATTAATACATCGTGAAATTTTCGACTGTCTAGCTATCACGGTTCATGAGATACAGCCTGGTGACAGACATACGGACACGGGAGTCTTAGTAATAGGGTCCCGTTTTTACCCTTTGGGTATGGAACCCTAAAAATCACTGGGTTTCAGCTGCGTGCTACTTTCGTTATCCCTTTTTGCTTTACTTGTCTTCTGGTTATTAAGGAAGTCAACTCAAGCATAGTTGGGAAAAACCAGGCATATTGCTACTGACCCAGACATAGACAACCTCGAATATGAAAACGAAGTTAATCATAACAAATTAAGATTAATGTAAGTTGAAGTGCAAGTTAAGTAGTCCCGTAGGAAGTTGATGTAATGAAGATATCTCATTTAATCCATTATCCTGCTTCCCTTATAACAATATTGACTGTCCAGCTTTTCTTTATCCTTCATACTAATAATAATAATAATAATAATCTTTATTATCAAAAAAGCCAAATACAATTCGTCCATCTCAACCAAAACATAAAAAATGCCATTATATGTATATTAAAATATGCATTATTTGAGACAGAGTGAACGTCTGTGTCTGTGCTAGTATAAACTGTGTTACAGACACAGGCGCCTTCCTCTTACAATTCACTGATAATTTGCTGCACTTTGTAGGAAGTATTTAAATTATAACCATTATTAGAACTTAACACTTATTAAAATGTATGAAGGCAAAGAATGGGTGAGTGTGGTGTAATATGTGGCGTGGGTGTATGTGGTGTAAGTGAGTGTGGTGGGGGTGTTTGTGGTGTAGGTGAGTGTGGTGTGGGTGTATGTGGTGTAGGTGAGTGTGGTGTGGGTGTATGTGGTGTAGGTGAGTCTGGTATGGGTGTATGTGGTGTAGGTGAGTGTGGTGTGGGTGTGATGGTGCGTTTAGTTGTGTGTTTCGTATGTGTCACAGTATAAAAAAATAAATAAATAAAGGAGCAATTTAATCTGTTTTTTGGATGTTTTAGTAAGATTTTTTTGCAAAGAGGTTTTCAGTCTCATCGTACGTTAACTTTTGAAGAAAACTACTAACTACAGTTTTAAATTTAAATTTAGGTAAAGAGTAAACGTTGCAGGTTTCATTTATAATGTTATAAAGGTGGCTGCTAAGACACGGGTAGCTTCGCCTCGCCAAAGCAGTTTTGGTGGTGATTGGTGCGCATACAGGATCTTTACGTCGTTTATTTTGCTCTAGTAACCTTGGGTCATAGGTCAATGATGAGTGTACTCGTAAAGTGATGTTAAGTGCACAGAGCTGACGGACAGTGAGTACAGATATGTCTTTATAAAGCTGGGTAGTCGGGTGCCTGTAAGGTTTGTGAAGCATGACTTTCAAAACTGCTCTTTGTGCCCTCTCAAGTCGAAGTAAATACGTTTTAAATGTACCACCAAATACTAGCTTCTGCGAGCGACGTCACCCGCATTAATTTTGGAAATTACCTGTTCCAAGGGAAAATACCCCCGCAATAAAGCTCATGTGCTATTCAAGACTATAATCTATATCTGTGCTAAATATCATCCTGATCCGTTCAGAAAGTACATTTATAATAAATACATAAATAAGATTACGTAAACTATTTGTCGGACTCTCCACGCCTTTTTTTCAGTGCCTATTTCTAGGAACTGTAAATTTTCCAGATATAAGTATATACTTAGTCTATGATACTCAGCTATGGTAGGTTTCTGATAGTAAATTAATGATCGCAATCGGATTTCTATTACATCCAGAGAGTATCTTTTACAAACATAAATATAAATACACGCACACACCACGCACGCATGCTCGCTCCATCATAGACCTCATCCATCGCTTTCTATCAGGCGTGATCGAGGTCAAGTGCACATCCTCAATAAAAAAAATAAAAACCATTTATTTTTTTCCATACATTTTACCTTCTACTTATATTATCTAGTTTTAATTTGATTCGAAATTACTTGATAGTTTTATATTTATTTATTCGTACATGTGCCTAAGTACCTATAACTCTCTCTATATGTCACTAAAAATCCTTAAATCAATACATACTCGTACTATGTAATCAACTTCATGCGTCGCCAACCAAATCATAATACAATACTTTTCTAATTAAATTCCGTTCTTACGTCCAAGATTCAGATATAAACTATCGCTTGCTCAGACATGAATATTCTGTTCCATTCTATATTCTTTGTGATGCTAAGTAGAATTAAGTGTCAGCAAGAATTGAATGAACATTTAGCCATATCCACGCAAATACCTGGAGAAAATATCAATTTTAAAAATACGCGAATAGAAAGAAGATTTCTAGAAGACTTAGATGATGAAGAGTGGCATGTCGCACATCTCCGGGGAGCCGTGCTGGATGGCAGGAGAAACTGCATGTCTGACACCTTCGCAGATAAAGTCAGAAGATATAGGAAAATGTTGAAAGAGGACGGTGCGAGAGTCGAATACGTGTCATCTAAAGCTCTCCCTGTGAACGCAGATGATGTAGTCGAAGAAGCTTGCAAAGCGAACGACGACTTAGACGACCCATTTGTCAGACCTACTATGAAAGTAACGTCTGCAAACTTCATCGAGCCTACTGTTGCACAAAACGAAACATCCGCTAATACGACAACAGTGGCAAGTACAACAGAAGTGGCGAATACGACAAAAGTGGAAGATGCGACAACCGTGGCAGATACGGCAAAAGTGGCAGAAACGACGCCAAAAATGGACTTTAAAGCAACGACAGTCGAGTCGAAGGTTGAACCGAAGAAGAAGTTGGCGGATAAGCAGCAAGCAGACAAGAACGACACGAGGCGAGCCAGCGAGTACATGTTCAGCTCGGTGGAGTACTACGACGAATCCATCGAGTTCGACAACAAGCTGTGTCCCGATGCTGTGGAGATCATCGAGCTGCAGATAGACCAGCTGAGGAGCTACGACTTGGAGTGTGAGATGACGGTGGAGTGGAGGAGTTTGGAATAAATGTTTCTTGTGTCGTTTTTGTACAAGTTACCTATAATGAACTGCGATTCACAGCCACTTATAGTTCGTCATTCATCATACTAATTTCAAATGAAATCATTCACGTGTATTTGTGCACAATTAAGGCCGGCGTCATACGTACAGTTTCTTGATTAGGTTTCCTGATAAGGAATTCAGTTTTTAGTGCCCCACAATAGGAATTTCTCCTGTATCGTGGGCGCGTTTAAAAACATATAAACTCACATACACAAACAGCCAGACTCGAAACAACTATCTGTAGGCCATACAAATATTTGCTCCGTGCGGTGTTCGAAACCGTGGCGTCAAAGATTGAAGATTGGAGATTGGAAGACCTGAATGCTTGCCTTACCTACAAAATGTTCAACTAGGTGCGCTTTCGTTTATTTTCCAAATGGGAAAAATCCTGACGTTCCTTTTGAACACAAGCCGTGTGATCGGGTTAAAAGAACGGAAAATCGAACGTCTCACGGAATTCCGGAAAACATAATCACAAAACCGTACGTGTGTGGCCGGCCTAACACATTTTCTTGTAATTTTAGTTCACATATGCCATCTATCGGTGTAAAAGCTTTCAACTCAGTAGGTATAGAAACATTTCATTCACATCTCTTCATTTCTTCGGCCACGTGGCAATTCACGTAGCGCAGACACCTCATCACTTATCAATAGATGGCGTTGACCCTTTCAGCGGGGAACTACGGCTTAGCCACGTGAAGCGTCACTACGCTCCTACTAGAATTAGTGCAAGTAAGCCTGCATAGATGGCGTTAGTTGTAGTTCTGGAAGCTTGATCAGTTTGATCACATTAATTAAATTTTTGTCGTAAATAATCCTAGATCCTGGAACCAAACTGAATAGGATTGCTTAAAGCTATTTAGAAATTTTGTTCAGGCCTTATTTATAAAATATGGAAATTCTCCATACCAAATGCAATGAAACATCTAGGTAAGTACCAGAATTTGAATAAAAAATCGCCTAATCAGTTGCTAAGTTTTTTTTAATAGGCCCTTTAGCATCTATCTTATAATAAAAACAAAGAAAGTTAAAACATCATAATAACAAAGAAAATTCCGTTCATTGAAACACAAACCTATTGTTTCAGTTAGCATTTAATTAAGAAAGCTGCAAATGCTAATACTAATTAGCACGTTTTATTTGTTAATTAGTTCAAACACACTCGAGTCGTGGCAGGCAGCGGGTTTCTTATGAGAAGTAATTATTAATGTTAAATTAATTAGGTTCAGGTGCTTGGTGCGTTATTATTTTACAGTTCTAGTGTTTCTGTTTACACTTTGCTTAGCTTGGGAATTGAACCTTGGTAGGTACTTTTGCTGAGGTAAATTCGACACAATGCGTGGTTCAAAACGCACTTAGCCGGGCTTTTTTTACATAGTTTTTTTGCAATAGTAATATCAAAATTATTGTGTATTTTTTTACCTTTGAAAACATAAAACCGTTCAAATGTTTTCACGATAGTTGTAGCGACAGCCTGTCACAAACAATTCTTGTCAAAATGTAGGCAAGTAAGAGGGTGTTATTTTGCAGTTTGTAATTGCGATGCAAATGCGAACACTTCTTATAAATACGAGATGTTGTGGCCCACTTTTTTGGTCTGTCGTACGTCAGATAACCTGTGGGCTAAAATAACCACTTATAAGAATAATAAGTGTAATAAGTGCTACTGCGTACCTAGTAGAATGGTAGGCGATATCGCCGCATTCCAAGATGAAGATAAAGGGACGAACTTGACTCCTAACAATCCTAACGAAAAGACTAGACCGCAATGGCAAAGAGGGTGTGAGAATCCTTTGGCCAGCAGAGGGACATGAGAGGCTAATTAGATTCAATTAGATTTCATATAGAAACACAGTTGCCAGCTGTTTCATTAGAAGTCTGGTTTTTTCATTGAACTGCGCCGTGTAATCAGCGACATAAGTGACATGGGCAAGTCATCAAACGAAATGAACAAAAGATGTCACTTAGGCCGCTGAATGATTGGCGCGTTTAAATGAAAAGGCTAGGCTTTTATTGAAATGGCTGATTAAGCTGATTGGCTCCGAAATATAAAAATTGCAAAATTAATTTGTTTCAAAAAGATTATTTAGTCTACAAGAAAACCGTGTAGGCTCTGGTGTAAAAAAAATGTAAGGGAAGTATTCGGAAGTCCTTCCTCGTGGCGACAGCTTTTGTCAGAATCAAGGTTTGTGTTCCGCCACACCGTTTTATGTGTTGACTCGCTTCCGATCCAGAGTTTATGGTGTTTGTCTGTTGGTAATTTTGTTCTTTACGGGTTTGCTCTTTTGAATTAACGGATCTATTCTGTTGATATCTATGACTTTCTTGGTGAGAGGTTTTGCAGAACAACATTGCTGTTTGGCTGGTTTGTGTTGACTTGTGAGTCCTGTGACCTTTGTAACATGAGTGAAAGGGTCACTGAGACATTCGAAGAATTTTTTTTTGCTCAGAGCTTATAGTAATTTTGTTTACGTAAAAGTTTCAACAATTTCACGGCATCGACATTTTTTCAAAAAAATTAAAATACTAACTAATTTGGTAGATATACAAAAATGCATACTTACATAATAAGTATGTAAACTACACAGACCACCATCCCTACATTCGAATCAAAATCAAAATTCAAATCGTCCAACATGTCGACGCCAGAGGGGTGCAACGCTTCAATTGCATTCATCCCACGTCGACGGGTTACCCAACCAGTCCACGTACTAGTTCCACCCCTTCGCTCGACTGTGCGCCTGGTAGCTCGGCTTCGAGAAACACGTGAGGTGACGTGTCGCGACGTGTTTCTCACACATGCGGGGCCGGACATGATGTGTAGGTATGATACACAGACACGTGTCTTGTGTGCATGTGGGACATGTGTCTGGCGCGAAAATGAGGGATGGCTTTTGTGGCGCGGTGGGGCTGTGAAGGTCATGGGAATGTAGGTCAATGTAAAAAATGTTGTGCTTAAAGAAGTTCGGTAGGTATTGCTTTTTGAGCTGATAATTCGATATTCTGATAACTTTTATTTGTGGATTGAATATTGCCGTTTGATAGCTTTTTAACAGACTTCAAAAAGAAGGAGGTTTTTTTTAAATGTTTGTTCAGAGACAATTTCGCCAATTGTCAACCGTATTTGGATGATTCTCTTTTTGTTTGGTAGAATATTTTCCCGGACTGGTTTCATTTCAATTTGGTGAAGATGATGAAGAAATTCGGAGATAGGTAACAAAACTCTTTAATAAATGATAGCAAATCTTCCAGGATTTTTGAAATCGCATGTTTGTTTGTTGGGGCCAACAAAGAAGGTCATCAATACCTCATTTTTATAGTTTAATTTTTATAGTTCTAATTTTAAATGTTTCATTTTTTTTTTCTTCAATTATTCATTGTTTTTTTTGTTGTTGAGTCTTGTCATCTTATGTACCTACGCATAAACCAAAATAAACAACAATATAAATATTCAGTACCTATTTTGTTACATATACCTAACACTGTTTATTGTTTCTATCATAACATCACGCCGCCCGATACGCTGTGAAGTGGAACGCAGAAGTTTACAAGTCAGCCAAGTTTTTGGGGTTATAGCTATTCGGGCATAACTTTATTGTTTGTGAACCGATCTTGGTGTTTCATTTTGCGTTGGGTTTAGTTAAAATATATTGAATTTTCAGTAGTCGCTGAAATATATTGATTTGTGAAGTTAGAACTTATAATATCAATAAAATCTAGTAAAATGAGATATTATATCAGTCCCAAAGCAAAGTAGATATTTAACTATGAGCTGGTCATGACTCGGAATACGAAGGCACACAAAGTAGGTAACTCTTTAACAGGAAATAGCGCAACCAATAATTACGGGAATAATGTCAATTTAGTTGTGGGGAAAACTTTTTACAAAAAATACAACCGACTTCCAAATAAAAAACACTTCAAAGTATAATAACTTTAATTTCGGAAGTCGGTGTCAAAAAACGAAGACACAACCAAAAACACCGGGTCAGTGGGTCATCTTAGGGGCGGAGTTTTTTGAACATTGTGCGCTTGTAATTTTACTATCGAAGGTCATTAAGATACTGTTTGAATTGTCATCAGGTCGAAGTAAGAAATAAATTATATCCATCGTTTTTTCACACTCGTTCTTAGATGTCTAAAAAAACTTAGCTTTCGAAAATCATTGATGAGTGTGAGTTTTCTTCATTTTGCTTTTCAGTCAGTCAGTGTAGCAGTATCCTAGTATACCCCGAAAAAAGTTTCAAGAGTATATATGATTAGTTGCTGCAACCTCCGGCCACGGCGCTGAGGAGCTCGTAAATCAGATGAACAGAGAGAAGATTACTTGTCTCTTTTTATCGTATCAAATTACCAGTAGTGCATCCCTTTCACTCGAAGCCATTCTTAGGGTATGCAATTATACCACTTACTTTACAAAAGGTCTTATCAGCCAGGTATCAACATGCTATAATATACATTAAAAACATGAAGCCCAAGGTCCAAAATTGATAGTCATTATAAAATTGGAGCCAGAAAGGGATGAAACGCAGTTGGTTCCTGGTTTCAACGGTTAAAGAAAAATGCGGTGTAATCTGTGTGCATTTGAGTTGCAATTTGTACATCATACAAGCGATGTTAACAAGAGGGGTCTTTGGGACCAAGTTAATAGAGACTTTGTTGCATCTGTTCTAAGGATAAATGTGGTTTATGCAGGAGAAGTGCAAGAACTCTTGGTGTCTTCTGATCGCCTGGTATCGAATGCCCTTTAACACGTGACGTCAGTGGGAATTTCACACGGTCGCTCAGCTGTTCTGTATTATCACAAGGTGGTTCCGGTTTTTTTATCTGGACCGTTAATTAATATCGGTTTATCGAAAAAGGTGCAGCATTGTTTTTGTTGAAATCAAAGCACAAGTTAGAATATTTTAACGTGATTAAGCTTTTTTTCTATTTCTCAGGCAGGTAAGAATTTTTTAGGTAGAAACTTGTGGCCAAATAAATAATAGCATCCGCACGATTCGATCTTCAAGGTTAAGCAACGCTTGCCGAGGTCAGTCTGTGGATGGGTGGGTGATCGTACTGATCATCTTAACATACCGAAACTCCTCCTTGCCTCGGAAAGCAAGTTAAGCCGTTGGACCCGGCTGCGATTTTTAGATCTTTGGCAATCGTTACGGATTGTCATAAGCCAGAAAATCTGACACGTCTGTTTAACAAAATTTCACAAATCTGAACGTCTCTTGCAATATACTGTAGGAGTACCTAAACCTACAGGGTGATTTTTAGTGTGCGTGGATGGCCAAATCCGAAACCACGAGGAATATCGAAAAACACTAAAAGGAGTCTAGAGCCCAATTTTGATGAAAACTAAAACATTTGATTTGGAAAAAAAACACACCCTGTCATTATTACACCATCAGAAAGTGTCGCTAATAAGGATCAAATTCTAGAAAGGTAATAATAACACATGGCAAACTAAAGGAAAGAGCTAATTTTGAACAAAATTCTTTTTTAATTTTCAACTATTATGCAGTTTTACTTTTCATCCAAATCGAGCTCAAGAGTCCATCACAAATTAAAAATTAGTATAAGCAGCGTTCGCATTTACATCTCAGTCGAAATCTGTCAAAAAAAACTCATTTCTCATAATTTTTTTACAAATTATTATTGCAGTTACCCTCTTCATGATTCCTGTTATCCTGGTAGCTCGCCCCTCTCTGGAACGTGACGTGTTCGCGCCACGGTCGCTTTCAACCCCTCGGCAACAACCCTACATGATGCGTGTTCCAACAAGTGTGTGAGGAGGGGGACACACAGGTGGCGTTTATGTTCGACTGAAATAATAACGAACAAACAAACAAACAAACAAACAGAATAACGACAATATTATTATTTTATTTATTTATCCTCTCTGTTTGTGTTCAACGATAATTCAATATTTTTAATTAATAGTTTTGCTTTAAACCAACCCCTCGCCTTATTGATGGTAAGCGTCAAGCCGTCGAGCAATGATGTGGTGAGTAAGTAAAACTCTAGCCAACTTATAAACAATTCGCGAAGCTATGCCAAACTAATCCAGGAAAGGTATGGTTTATTAAAAGTTATTCTGGTTTATTATTGTTACAGCCTGCTGTATGAGAGTCAATGACAAAATATTAAGTAATGAATAGGTACGGCATAGATTTAACAACTACTGGGTAATTTTTTTCCCAGTGCGCAAACTTTAAGAACCACTTCTGTCCATAATATAAACGAACAACTTTCCCCAAGAAAGCCATTCATTTCCTAAAAAACAATTGAACTTCCCATACAAAACGACATCAAATAGTACTTACGAGTTTTAAACGTTCTCGATCGCGTTAGCGTTAAATTTAATTTGTATCGAAAGTGAATAAGCACTGTCTAGTGACAATAACGGGAAACCTTTTTCTTCCATACAATTTGAATTTGAGTTAATCGTTATCACAATTTGTATGGGAGACTAAATTTTTTTTAGGAATTGACTATGGCTTTCTTGAGGAAAGTTCTTAAATGGTTCTAAAAGTTTGCGCACTGGGAAAAAAATTACCCAGTATCATTAACCAGAAATTTTACGCATCTTGTCTAACAGACTAGGTACGTTATAGCCAAGTCATTATAAACATTCCATATTTTTGGAATGTCTCTTACATTCCGTGTTTATCGGACAGCATGCGATTAGTGTAACTCTTAGTGTGATCTGATCTCCCAGTACCTATCGCTCCCCTGAAACGTGACGTAACCTGTTAGTTAGTTCCCACGGTGCATCCCAATTTCCGAGTTTTTACCATACCGCTCCAGAAGGACCCCCAAATATTTTTGTATCTATTTATTTGGCAAGCTTTGTAGCCTTCAAGGCTTTGTGGATTGAAAAAAATGGGGTAACTTACCAAAAAAAATCTCTACCTGCAAAAAATAACAAACGTTCAAAAGAATTATTTTATGATCATTTTTCGAGCTACAGTTGGCGGCATCAAACTCGTGATTTTATACTTGAACAAGTTAACCTCTTGGTTTGCTCTGGTGTCCTGGTAGATATCGCTCCCTGACACGTGACGTAAGCAGTTCGTTCCCACGATTAATCCCAACAATAAGGTTTTGTTAAGTTTTTTAAGCATGTTTTTATTCCTAAGAGCGCCTTCACACTAGCGTTTGTCCAGCCAGCGTAGGCGTTTCCTCTGGAGTCAATTGAACGCAGTGCAAACGCTGCGCGGTCGTAGCGTCTACGCTGCGCATACGTTTATCGAACGCCACGCTGGACAAACGCTAGTGTGAAGGCGCTCTAATATCTTTCTTCTTACGTATATACCCCGCCCGTTAGGAGCAATCTTTGTAAATTCGTTCCATTCTGACCACAAAATAAATGACAATCAATGCATTTCATTCATTTATCAGAAATTCTAATTTGAAAGCATAGGTAATTGTTTTGATTATAAATACATAGATCTTTTTTCTACTGATCCCTTCCTTTCGTTTGGATTTAATAAGCATGAAAGAATCGAAAGTGGCACTTCCTTCGCACTTCCTCACCCTGCTGCGATAACGTTGACTATATTCGGCCAAAAATACTTATCTTAAAAAGTTAAAGCAGCTGTGTGAGAGACATACAGACAGTCGGACAGATGAAGTCGCATCATAACAGTAAATTAATAAAATGTACATACAGTTAAATAAGTAAATTTTATAGGTACCATTTTTTTTAATAATCATAAAATCTGATAAAATTCTCTCAGTGAATCCTGGTACCCTAGTAATAAATGAACGAATCTATCGAACGACGGCGTGCAATGACTCGCGAAGTCGCGAGCTGACGTCATAAAGTGACGTCACGGGCGATTTCCCGGGCAGTGGCGGGGGCGTGTGGGCTAGTCTAGACAGGAGGGATGACTGAAGTAAATATCACGCATCTCCAGTATTGTTTAGCTCGCCATTTTCGAAGTTTATGGGGATTTGATTTGCTAGTACTAAACTCACAGGAACAGCTAAGAAAAAAAAATCTCTCATAGTAGACTTGGGAAGAGTTGAAATAAAGCATGAACCCGTGAAGGCGGAAAAGTAAAAGTGCTTACAACCTGATAACGTGTTCTGCTATCTTAGTACCTTGTGCCCTGAAACACGTGGCCATATTGCACACCAGGGGAGGAGGCAATTCTCGTATTATATTGAGGGGCAATTGACATTGACACTGAGATGATACGTTGATTACTCCGTATTTGCCTTTTTGAAAGAATAATATTGTAGTTTATAGTGTTAGAATTAAGAAAGTCATTCAGCAATATATTTAAATCGAACGACAATGTTTTGAAGAAGGTAAGAAAGTAGATGCATGCATTTTAGACTTTTGACGAGTTGTCGCTGAAGAATGTCACTTGGTTTCGCCCTATGCGCTGCTATTTTTAAACTATGGAGCGCTGCTGCAGCAAAATGAAATAACTCTTAATATATTCTACCGTCCTAGTATTGAATGAACAAAACTTTCATTACTATGGGGCGCGCAGACGTAACAATGTGACGTCATTGACTTATCGCGGTGCAAGCCATACAGCCTTATAATGTAGGTAGTTATTGGAGAGTCGTGAAAAGGGAATATGCATAAATTTTTTTATTTGTAAAAGTAAATAAGTACTTCATAGCTCTAGAAAGCACTAATAAAATATTTTTTAAAATAACTTCATCGGCGATGAAGTTTTAAAAAGCTTCAAAGTTGACAATTAGAGAAAGAAGTCCGATTCGAACTCTGACGTCAAATACCATGACGCATGCCGCCATTGTTTTTTTTTATTCTATCTACATTTTTAGTATTACATTTTTTGTTATAAGTACTGTATAGATAATACTTAAATTCTTTTTCATGCATATTTTCTATTGTATGATTTACAAATTATTTTGGCCTCATCGTTTGTGACATTGTAAATTGATGTGCACATCTTTTGTTGAAGGTTGTTAATTTTAAAATTAAGATCTAAAAATTGGTTTTATAAAGACAGTTTTCTCATAATGTTGTTGTCTTATTAACAAATAACCATTTTTAGGGTTCCGTGTCCGAAGACTTAGTAATAAGGTTCCGTTGGTTACAGCGAACTACTGAGGCTCTGTAGTTTATCCGTCTGTGTGTCAGCGGGCTGTATTTCGAACTAGATATACAGTTGCAATTTTCACACAGTATAAATTTGTACTGCCGCGATAAAAACAATGAGCCTATTTATGTGTCACCTTTGTACTTATTTTTCTGTTTTCTTCTTCATATCTATGTATTTGTTAAATGTGTGTAAGTAGTTACACAAAACGAGTGTTATATTGTTGTACATATTTATCAATTTTAAAACTAGTTACCACTAATACTGTTCAAATGTGTTCTCTATCAAGAAAGGCGTTAGACAGGGATGCATCCTCTCACCCCTGCTCTTCAATGTATATGGAGAGTATATAATCCGAAAAACTCTGGAGGGCTGGGAAAAGGGCTTTGCTGTTGGTGGAAAGCGCATTTCCAATCTGCGATATGCAGACGACACCGTTCTTCTTGCTACAACTTTTGACGACATGAGGGAGTTACTGCATAGATTGGAGGCGGAGAGTGGCAAGTTAGGGCTTGCAATAAATAGGCAGAAAACCAAGCTTGTGGTTATAGATCGTGCGGGAAAGCTAGTCGGCGCCAATAACATCCAAGGCATTGATACCGTGGACAGTTTTATTTATCTGGGCTCGTGTATTAATAATGAAGGCAGCTGTGTCCCGGAGATAAAGCGACGGATAGCTATGGCTAAAGATGCTATGACGCGCCTTCAAAACATCTGGAGAAATCGCGGTATAAGCTTCAAAACAAAGGCTCGGTTGGTCAGAGCATTGGTTTTCCCGATTTTCCTCTATGGAGTTGAGACGTGGACAATCCGAGCAAGAGAAAGACAGAGGATAGACGCGTTCGAAATGTGGTGCTGGAGGCGGTTGCTCCGTATCCCATGGACAGCCAAACGCACAAATGTGTCCTTTCTCAACTCAATGTCAAGACCAGATTGTCTACAATTTGCTTACAGCGTATTTTGACCTACTTTGGCCGTATAATGCGAAGGGGAGATAGCAGCCTTGAAAAACTGGTAATTGTTGGCAATACCGAAGGCAAGAGAGCACGAGGCCGGTCGCCAACACGATGGTCTGACCAAGTAAAAGATGCTACGTCCTCAAGCAAATTCCAGCAGGTGGTGATGGCAACTTTGGACCGGAATCGATGGAGACAGATTGTCCGCTTAAAGGGGTTCAGTGACCACGATCCTCAGTAATGAGGGACCGACTGAAGAAGAAGACCACTAATACATAAAACTTATAGATTGAGTTGATTGAATTTACCTTTCGTAAATTGCGGGTTACGATTTATGACATACCTATTAAAAAAAAACTACTTACTAGATTACGTTCAAACCAATTTTCGGTGGAAGTTTACATGGTAATGTACTTACATCATAACTATATTTTTTTTAGTTTTATCATTCTCTTATTTTAGAAGTTACAGGGGACACATTTTACCACTATGGAAGTGTCTCTCGCGCAAACTATTCAGTTTAGAAAAAAATTATATCAGAAACCTTAATATCATTTGTAAAGACCTATCCATAGATGTACGTACGATGTACGTGACACGTATGGGTTTGATAAAAAAAAAAATTGAGTTTCAGTTCTAACTATGGGGAACCCCCAAAATTTAATATATTTTTTTTTCTATTTTTGTGCGAAAATCTTAATGCGGTTCACAGAATACATCTACTTACCAAGTTTCAACATTACAGTTCTTATAGTTTCGGAAAAAAGTGGCTGTGACATACGAACGGAAAGACAGGCAGACAGAGATGACGAATCCATAAGGGTTCCGTTTTTTGCCATTTGGCTACGGAACCCTAACAATAGCATAGCTAAATATTGATTTGCATTTGCAAACCTCTAAATTAAACTCATTTGAGTTCAATGTAATAAGTGCACAAGAAAAAGTTTTTTTTAAATTATACGTCACTTTTACGTTTTTGATACTTCTCCCTTCGTGTGCAATTCTGGCTGGTCATGTTTAATAATCGCATTTTTACATGAAATTAAACAAAGAGAGTAATTATAAAGCTTCTAAGGAATGAAAAGTCATTAATAAAATTCAGACGTCTTACGTAGTGCAGCCTCAAAAATGACTCAGCCTCAAAAATGACCTAGCTACACGGTTGTAAAGGTCAGTTCACTGTCCGGCGTTACGATGCAACTCCTGTTGATTTCTGATTCCCTAGTATTTAACGTTCGAAAACACGTGGCCTCAGTGCGGCCTCAGTACTGAAACCAGAGCCAGCTGGACCGTGTGTCGCCTGTATTTTGTGAGTAGCGTTGGCGTTTGATTTAGGTTACCACTTTAGCGTATACGGGGATTGTATTTCCCACTAATATTCTTGCCTTACACATTTTTTGTTGACTACAATCCCCAAACAACACTGAAATTTAATGCGTAGACGTGTTGCGCGAGATCGCTCGCGCGGCTGGGACGCGTAAGGGTTCCGTAGTAAAAGCTGTAATATCTCATCATCATCATCATCGAATCAGCCGAGCCGACTTTCAAACAAATTCCGCAACCTTGGCAGGCCGCGATGTCAAAAATTTCAATCTTTTCACCTCAAAATGTGATTAAAAGAAAGATAGAAAGAAAAATGTTTGTTTGGTACTCGCAAAAGATAACCAAAAAATTAAAAAACAGCTAACAGTAAGTAATAAAATTGAATTAACTAAAACTAACAGCATGAAATTAATATGTGCGAGGCCAAAATATCTCAGCATATGCTGCGATATTTAAAAAAATCATTGACCACATAAATAATGAAAGATATTAATCATGAATTTTATTGATTGATTAAATATATGATTGACGCACAACTGATTTTATTAAGTTTTTATCAGAAATGTTGTATTTTCTATGACAATTCTGTTTCATTTTAAGTACAAAAATTATGTAGGTAGTAGGTTTAACTAATCAATTCATTATTTGGCGTGTACTGTGAAGACTATTGATTATCCATAAAATAAAATAGTGAAAGTCCACGAGGGTATATGTCACAACGACCGAATAGTGGTGATGATGGTATCATGATATTAATCCTTATCTATCTGAACGGTTTGATGATATTAAGATTGATGAAGTACATGTGATGCGAGACGCACAGGATCGGTTGTTGTGGCGACACTTGGGGGAGGCCTATGTCCAGCAGTGGACGTCTTTCGGCTGATATGATGTACATGTACATTACACTTTTAATTATTCAAATTGGACCTTTCGTTTAAAAGTTTCGACGGTTATATTCTAAGTTAGAAAATGTTGCAGTTTCAGCGTATTGTGTTCTGTAAAAAAAACATAAGGTCAAGGTTGATGGACAGGACATACAATACGTCGACAAGTACAATTATCTAGATAACTGTATTCGTCGACGAATGGCCTCGGCCAGCTAGTTTCGGTTCAGAATAGACAGGACAAAGAAATCGACTGTTGTGTCGAAAAGGCCTGTAGAAGCTACTGGTCTATGAAGGCCATGAAGGGCGACCTCCCCATGACACTAAAGCGAGCAAGCTCGTCGCCATGTGTTTTCTGCCTATAACCTAACCTATGGCGATGGAGCGTAGCATTTTGCAGATCATACGGATTGACAGAATCCGTAACACATTTATACGCTCCAAGACAGGCATCACCGATGTTGAAAACAAATCGGCGAGGCTAAAGTTGGGCGGGCCATTATTTACAGGGTGCACGAGGACAGATGGGCCAAGATTTTCACACGGTGGGTGCCTGAAGGCGGACGTCGCAATCGAGGTAGACCTCATAAACGTTGGCGTGACGATTTAGACTCATTGCTGTCTAACATTTTATTTATTTATTTAAATTTGCTTTGTTGTACACCAAATTTAAAAATACACAGGAAATCTTAAACTAAAAAACATACAATTGGCGGTCTTATCGCATTCCGCGATCTCTTCCAGGCAACCTGGAATGGATAGAGATAGCCTGGACACGAAATGGTTCACGAAATCATTTTTTGCATAATCAACCCTTGACGCGAAGGGGGTGAACAGCTGATGCTGCATGCCGAGACCACAGAATCAGCAGCAGAATTAGATGGGTATTAATGAAAATCGTTGAACTTACTTTTCCAAAATTAACCTTTAAAAGGGGGTGAAGTCTGTGGAGTAAGTACCTAGTAAATCCGCGCGGAAGAAGTCGCAGGTGAAGTGCTAGTCCCACATATTTTTGAAGTTTTGTCAATCACCAACGCCACGCCACGCTACCGCTTACATAATGTCTCTTGTATAGATCATCATCACATCTTTCTCGGCACTAAAATTCATTAAAATCGGTTCTGCGGTTTAGGCATGAAAGCGTTACAAACAATCCAACTCACTTTCGCATTATTTTATCATTTTCGGATTTGTAAAATTAATAACATTCACCATTTATCATTTCTCATCAGTTTCACCAACGCAAGGAAACACTTAATTCGATGGAGCGTAAGTGCTTTTAATAAGGCATTGATAAAGGTAGGTGTTTCCTAATGTTACTAAAACCAGGCAATTATCTCCCTGTGAACTCTGATGTCCTAGTATCAAACAGCGGCAGTTCGTCACGTTGAGGGGTCAACGTGACGAACTGCCTCTGTCGATTTACCCACGGATGAGCTACAACTGCAACTACTGCAACTGTTGTATGAAAAGTTGTGTAAACGAATATCTCCTTGAAGTTCCTGTAGTCCTAGTACTACTACTGATTCACGCTTCGCGTATCCATGGCAACGGCTTTTAATTGATACAAACAGTATAGATAGACTGACAAACAAAAATATTGCTGTTATTTTTATCAACTTGCACTTTACTGTTAATAGACAAGGATAGTAAGATAGTGGTCCAATTTTTGGATGTATAGCTCGAACTGACAAACGAGTAGTCTGTTACTTTTAATTTATGGCAACTGTCAATGACCGATAAGGACAGAGAGATAGTGCCGCAATGATTCACTTCGGCCTTGAACTAGGTACCTACTATGCTCACTCACACTATGAGCACTGAGAAGTTTTGTTATTTACTTAAAGTTCAATAAATATTTGAATGACGCCCAAAGTCGGGCTATTATGCATTTTTGATTTTACACTTTTAACTGACTGACGTTCTAACGTTTAAAAAGTAGCAGTAATATACTCAAGGATTTTTAGAAAATTTTAGATGAATGAGGTAAACAAAGTGTGTATCTTTAGTTAGTATTTGAATTGTCAAGAAACCAAGATTCAAAAACCTTCAATTCGATTTGGTAAGTAAGGAACTAACAGAAATAAGTAATTTTAGCAGAAGAGCCCCTGTTGGTTGCCAATGTTTTTGATTAACACTGAACTTTGACGTTTGACGGACTTCTTAAATATTCTTTAGGGTTTAAGCTGATAAGATATCTCCCTATTCATGGACAGATGTAAATGCATGTTTTGTTTATAAGACAAAAAAAAAACCAGGTAGGTACCCAATGAATGCTACGTGTGTGTGAGTTTTGAGTGCAACAAAACTCCTGCAGCTTTATGATGTCCTAGTATCCAGTCGCACTTAAAACGTGACGTACACCCGACTTTGCACAGGATCAAAGAGTGTATTATGAACGATAGACGAATGTTTCTTTCGAGTAAACAATTGGTCTTCAGGGTACTTCCCCTCCTGGTCCGCTTCAACCTTCCATCCTTTATACCTAATACTCTATCAAACAAAATCATCATTGCGTTTCATAAAAGGTAAGAATTTAACTTCAAACTTCTAAATAATAATTTCAATTTCCCACATTTCATTAAATGTTTTTATTTTTTACCAAATGAGAATATTTCATTTATCAATAAGATAAAAGCCCCCAAAATGAGGCAACTTTGCAGTAATGTTTTTACCCGACTACCCGACGCAACGGAGAATATGTGTTTATCAGCTTATGAATGTGTATGTATGTTTGTTTCTTTGTGGCTCTCTAGATACTAAACGCGTGGACCGATTTCGATGATTCTCATATCAATCGATTTGTCTTAATCTTGCAAGTTTCAATAAAAACATGAGTATGACCGACAAAATTTAATATGGCGATAGTTAGACACCCTACTTTGGAAAACTACATACGAAAAACCGTATAAGTAGTTAACGTAATAGATACATGAAAAACACCCTTAGGTATGATTTTATTATTTTTCATTGTTTAAGTTTTAGGATAACGTCCCGCATCCCAAACGGCTGGACGAATTTTGACATGTGAGGTGTCGTTGAATTCGTCAGGATTGTGGTGGTGACATAGGCTATATAAATTAAAAAACCCGACCGCTAAAAACCACTAAAAAGATACAAACAAGTCGCTTTCAAGCAGTCAGGTGCAGTTTGTGGCCTCAGATCTGTGATTGAACTTCATCAGACTGCTTGAAAGCGACTTGATTGGAACTTTTTAGTCGTTTTTAGCGGTCAGGTTTTCTGACGAAAAGAAAAAGTGCCATCGTTTGAAGAACTTCTTAGGTTAAAGTTGAATATTTCGTCTTATTCTTGTATGGATTTGTAACTATAGTTTGCGAAATGTCGGTTCTGGTTGATAAAAAGCTCTAGTAAATAATTCTACATGCGTGTGTGGTGTCGGTACTTAAGTGAGTGTAAAATTCAACAATTGGTCTTTCTCTGTCTCAATTTTTCTCTCTCTTTCTCTTTCAATTATCATTAGCGCTTTCTGATGCCCTGGCATTTAGTAGCCCTCAAAACGTGACGTTCCACCCATGTCGTCACGGTGAGATGAATGTGTGAATATTTTACACATACCTGCGATGAGATGAATGTATGAATATTTTTTTTGCATTTGAGTTGGTTCGGTGTTTTCCGAATCAGTATAACGACTATTCAAAGTTTTTCGAAAGCAGTTTTACTTACTTTTGATATTTAGGATCTACCTACTAACTATCCTTTTAAAAAGTAAGTAAAACTGCTTTCAAAAAACTTTGAGGGTAACACCCCTCTGGAACCCATTTCAAATTTCAACAAACCACATTACTAACATTTCGTCAAACGATTAAAATAAGACTAGGCCATTAGCTGAAACAACTGTATTTCATAAAATATAGCTTGGCTCAGTCAGTGTCATATACCGGGCATATTTTTATTATTCAGTAAACGAGAATATAAATGGCGCCCAACGTGGGACTATTTTTTTTTTATTTTTTATTTTTTTTTCTGGATGGGATATCATCAAATGACCCCTCCCGCTCTGGGTGGAGCGGCAGGGAGTGTCAGACTTCTACTGGACCCGGGCCTGTTCTGATCGGACGGCGAGCTACCCATTGCTCGCCGTCCACAGGCATCAGTCACTGCGCCATGCTCAGGAGCATCAGTTCCTGGGCGGCGCAGTGGCTACGTGGGACAATTCTACAGTAGCGATTTTATGCCTTTCTAATCATTACACTGGCTAATGCTTACATTCGTAATTAGCTTTTTACAACTCTTTCAAATCGTTGAAACATTTTTTTTATATGATAGATAAAAATGTGCTCCTGGTTATGGTTTACCAGGCATTTGTATTGTAAAATGTTTCAAGAAAAAACTGGAAAAGTCGATCTTACTCGAATTAAGTAGGACTAGAACAAAGTTTATTTTGCTTAATGGTTCCATGTTGGGCGCCAATTTTATAATGGAGTTTATTATATTTTGTCGCACTTATAAAAAGAACTAAGTACGATCTTCTTGGTTTTAAAGTCTGATTAGCTGATTAGATAATTCTGTTGAATACATATTTTTATACTTATTCAGATTTGTATGTAGGTTGTACGAAAAAAGTTTAAAGGAAAACTGCCCACCAAAACTCCAAGTAGTTATTGCTGTGTGTATAATAATGACATGCATGTGTGAGTTGAGTGCAACGAAATCTCCTAGTGTTTACTAGTGTCCTAGTATTCAATAACCGCTAAAACGTGACGTAACACCCCTTGCCGCGTATGAATACACTGAGGAGAATGTATGAGCCATCCCTATTTACAACGGACTGTTTGACTTTAAAATACAGAAAAAAACTTACCCCATGATTGTATTTAATTAAATCGAGACGAATACATTTTTATATAATATGCAATTTTATTTTCACAATTATTCGCTAAACACAAACCTAAAAAAAAGAAAAGAAAAAAAAAAGAGAAAAGATTTTTAAGTAGGTTTAACAAATGAACACCTAGTTTCCATGATTTTTTTTAAAATAATCTAAGTGTAGGTTCTGCTCATTTTTACATGTAATACGAACACAGCTCTGGCGTGTTCCTGGTGTCCTAGTATTTCATGTAATGAAACACGTGGTCTCAGATCAGCGCTTTACATGCAAGAGGACGCTTTAGTACAACCCAGTTTGGTCAGTATTTTTTATTACATAGTCTTAGGTATTTTAATAGTACGAGCAGTTAACACGGTAACTAATAACGGTTTTAACGAAAAAGGTAAGTACAACATTGGTTTTTTTTTTGGATAAATCAAGTTGAAATAAAAATACGACAGAGTAGACGTTGAACATACTTAAAAGTTTATTTTTCTTTGAACGATTACAAAATTTGTCAAAATATACTTGATAGGCAGGTTGTTATTTGAGTACTATCTCGTTGGCTGCCGTACGAGTCGATCTCCAAGGTTAAGCAACGTTTGCCGTGGTCGGTCTGTGAATGGGTGGTGATCATGTTAATATATCGATACTCCTCCGTGCTTCGGAAAGCAAGTTAAGCCGCTTGTTCTGGCTGTCATTTAAAGATCTTTGGCAATCGATACGGATTGTCGGAAGCAAGAAAATCTAACACCAGTTTGGTTAACAAAAATCAACTATGAATGTCTCTTGAAATAAACTATCTAGGGATGTTGTACTAAGTACTCTTCTCTTAACTCATAAAATGAACACGTTTAGCTTATAACGTTTTTACATCAATATTTTTAATCCCGAAAATTGACAAAAAGTTACGAAAATAAACAGATCAATTTTAATCTCGAAATCGGATCTCGAATCCTCTTTACCAGACCGTGTAAATTAGTCTTTACGCGTTCCCTTGTATAAAAATTGTAGTAAACATAGTCTTTGTACCTACTAGTAGTTACTACCCGTACGCGTAGTAGAATTAAAATTAAAATGCCAAAACATAATTCGAGCTAGGTGCCAAGTTAACGCGTACGAGTAGTAACTACTAGTAGGTACAAAGACAATGTTTACTACAAAAACCTCAAAATGTCATTCGAAATGTGTCGAGCCAGGTGCCATGTTAACTCGTACGGGATATACTCATTTACCCTCTTCATGATTCCTGATATCCTGGTAGCTCGCCCCTCTCTGAAACGTGACGTGTTCGCGCCACGGTTGTTTTTTAAACCCTCGCGGGCAACAACCCCACATTTTGCGTGTTTCCATTAAGTGATCAAGTCCGTGTGAGGACACAGGTGACGCTTATTCGGCTTATTGTTCGACTAAATAACGACACTTTATTTTTATTTAAGTGGGCTTGCTCTTGATTCTAGTCTAGGTCAGAGGTGACAGACACAAAGTCAACGATGGAGTGTGAGCTTTCCCAGAAGAAGCCTGTTCCACTCGTTTGCTGTGCGGTTTATAAAAGACGTTTGGAAACACTAAGTGCGGATTGGTGGAATAGCAACAACGTAGGGATGGTAACTTGCAGTGCGTCTAGACGTCTAATGGTAGAAGGGGCGGTGGGATGAGGTCGTGGAGTTCTTGGGCACACTCACCGAAGTACAATCTGTAGAAGACCGACAAGCAGGCAACCTTGCGGCAATGAGCCAAGCTGTGCTGTACCAACAGTTATTTAATTTGTTTATCCTCGCATCTTACGTCATAGCTAAGTCATAGTGGGCTCAGGAAATGTTGATCAGTGTGCAGCATGGCCACAACGCTGGTCAATGCAGATTTACAGCCCGCCATGCTGTATTTAAGTTCGTTTTTATACTAGAAGCTGTATATTCAGGCTGTATAAGCGCTTATTCAGTCCATAAAAGTAAAAAGGGCCTATTATTATACAGCTTTTTGCATTAGTAGAGTAATATAGTAGCTGTAGAAGCAATAGAGAAGCTCTATCATAGCGGTATTAGAGCTGTCATTCAGTGTACAAAGAAACCATTACACTACAGAAATTATCTTGTAAAGAAAAGTGTACTAAGGAGGATTTCAAAGAGTTAAAAAGTACTAAAATGAGAACCATTTTCAATCGAAATGTAATCGCACGCGACCACTAAAAACGACTAAAAATATCCAAACAAGTCGTTTTTCAAGCAGTCTGATGCAGTTGCTGGCATTTAATTTAGTTTAATCACAGATTTGATGTCACCCATCATTTCACAATGTTGCAGCATACTCGCCGTTTTATAGATGTAGCCTCGCTCACTTTGGTGAGGAGCAATAATTATGGTCGCCACATAATATCAGAACCCAGTTAAGATAATTCCTAAATGAATAAATATTAGTGACACATTGGATGCCAAAGGCATATCCATAAGGTATTACACGGTAGCGGTGAATCTTAGCATGTGTAGCAGTGCTAGTATTCACCGCTACTGACGCAGTTGCCGCACTGCGTGACACAGCTAGCCTCCCCCAGTCTGAGCGTCCGCAACGCCATCTATCTGTTTTACGTTACACAAACTACGACCGCTCAAGTCTAGGCTTTTTAGTTGTCTCACAACATGAGCTATATAAGTCTATGCGTGTCGAGCTTTAAAAGCTTTGGTTTGTTTGTTCACGAACGTTCTTGTTTTAAGATTTGAGAAAGCCTTTTTATTATGTATAATGCCGTTGTTACTAAAAGCCCTTATAGTTAGTAGTATAAATGTACAACTGTGCCTGCATATTAGACTGAGCTTTTAGCTGTTTTCCCAGAATAAGTTTTGCTCAAAATGTGTTACGTAGTTCAATGCACGAAGCATATCATGTAGAGAAACCTCGTGTTCAAGTAATAACGTTACTGTATTCTTGTTCCGGTCACACAAAACGATATTGTGTTAATAACAAAAAAAAAAAAAAATAACTGATACAGTTGGTAACATCAAAGTTGTGATTTTACTTCAAATAAGTTAACCTCTTGGTGTGCTCTGGTGTCCTGGTAGCTATCGCTTCGTGAAACGTGACGTAACCAGCTCATTCCCACGATTTATCCCAACAATATAGTTTTTGTTAAGTTTTTTTAGGCGTGTTTTTATTCCTATTATGTTCCTTTCTAAGTACGTATGTATTTGTAAACTCATTCCATTCTGACAACAAAACAGATGACTATCAATACATTTAATTCATTTAACAGTACATAACAATTTGAAAGCAAAATATCTTTGATTATAAATACATAGATCTTTTTTCTGCTGATCCCTTCCTTTCGTTTGGATTTGTGATCGAAAGTGACAAGCCACACAAGCACTTCCTCAACCTGTCATATTAACGTTGACTGCTTTCGGGCACAAATGCTTTTCTTTAAAATTTAAAGCAGCTGTGACAGACATATAGACAGACGGACAGATGAAGGCGCATCATAACAGTAAATTTTGCACCATTTTTTTAACAATCATAAAGTCTGATAAGAAGCTCTAAGTGGATCCTGGTGCCCTAGTAATAAATGAACGAATCGATGAATGACGGCGTGCAGTGAGCGATGACGTCATAATGTGACGTCACGTCACGGGCGGGGGTGTAGGCTAGGGGGTCTAGACAGGAGAGTTGACTTTAAAATAATTATGGCATCTCCAATATTGTTTTGCTCGCCATTTTCGTCAGAGCTAAGTTCAAATAAAAAAGTCGTTTTTGTTAGTATCGAGAAGAGTCAAAATAAAACATGCTCGTGATAGAAATTGAACGGATCCAACTAAAATTAGCTCGCTACCCTATAAAAAGTTATATTATGGGTACTATTCCTATTTGATGTATCTAGCCATCAGCACGCTAGAACTGTGACATAAATGTACGCTGTTGATATACTACTACCTACCGGTACTACTGATCAATAAGATCGATGACACGACCACGCTAGCTCGCTGTTCTCTGTTCGCTCCGGACCGACAGCGGGTGTCACCGGCCGGAGTCTCACGGTGCCTGTTCGCTGCTTCGACATGCTTTAACAGCCTAAGCGATCAGTTTACTGAACAGGAACCGGGGGTTGATATACCTACATATTTACGTGCACTCATAGATCGATGATCCAAAATAGTTTTTTTTTTAGTTTGTAAGATTAACACTACCTATGTTGTTGACTACGATTTCTTTGGTGCAAACTGTAAGTAGAGTAAGCAATATTGATACTTACTAAATAAATAA
This sequence comes from Melanchra persicariae, assembly GCA_947386135.1. Classification (NCBI taxonomy): domain Eukaryota; kingdom Metazoa; phylum Arthropoda; class Insecta; order Lepidoptera; family Noctuidae; genus Melanchra; species Melanchra persicariae. The sequence continues at coordinate 1,575,687 of OX376646.1, forward strand.
ATGAACCCGTGCATCAAAGTAAACAACATCATTAGAGTTATTTCTATTGATGATGAAAATAATTGCAAGGGTTTTCCTCACGTTAATCTTCCTATAAAATTCCTCATTCAAGCGCAAAACTTCACAAGTTTCACTCTCGATATCGGAATTATCGGAAAAGTGCAAATGCTTACCACCTGCTAGCGGGTTCTGCTACCCTAGTATTCAGTGGCCAGAAACACGTGGCCATATTGGACTCCAGAGGGGCGGACAATTCTCGTATGTCTCAGGAGCGTTCACATTCGCAAGCTGTCAGACACATTAATTTACATTTTGAAAAAAAATTGACATTGATTGTCAGAGCCGTTGCCTTCAGATAATTTCGATTTGCGTTCTTGGTACAACATCTTTGTCAGAAGAGAAAATATTGATACATAGGGCCCGCCCATATTCCAAAACGTAAACTCTAACTCAACTCCAACATGAGCACGAAAATGTCACTGAAAGCTTGTTTAATTGACGTTTTCGTACGAGCTCGAGAGATGAGCCAACAAATGCAAAAACTTCAATTATAACAAGCTTCAATGGAGTTGGAGTTCAAGTTGAGTTGGAGTTTACGTTTTGGAATATGGGCTCTAAGAGTTTTTATACTGCTGAAATACGAGTATATATACAAAACAGCAGATGAATGCATTCCAGACGGAGAAGCAGCTTCAGCTCATCAGCAAAGATGATAGTCATAAATAAATCAAACATTTTTGAGATTGAAAACTTGACATTTCTGTAGAGCTATCTATATCTTGTGCATTTTTCTATCTCACACATTTTGGACTTTTTGACAAGTCACCACTAATTAATATCATTTGCTTGCCCCTGTTGTGCGTGCTCTATTTAAACTTTGAATACTCTAACTGAACTCTAAATATATTCTTCCGCCCTAATACTGAATTAATGAAACTTTCGTTACTGGGGCGTGCAGACGTCATAATGTGACGTCATGGCAGAGTAGGCTGTACAGCCTTGTTGTCTAGCAATTGGTAAGTCGTAAATAAATTGTATATTATGGCTTATTGTTTTTTTTAGGTTTGTTTTTTTTGTGTAAGTACCTACATCTTTTATCAAAAGTAGGCGCCAGATAAATGAAGAATAACGGTCATTGACCTTTCCTTAATATCTCTTCATAGGTACCCCCGGACAGCAAATTATGAATCGTTTTTCATTAAGGATCACGATAGATGTCAATTCAGGACAGCATATGTCATTATTTCTGTTTTTTGACATTAAGTGTGTCAATAAATGTAGGTGGGTCAATGACCGTTATTCATTGTTTATCTGGCATATACCATAGAGGTTCTTAATTTAATCATTGGTTTTATGAAGACAGTTTTCTCATAATTTTAAGGGTTTAGCGCCCGGAAGGCTAAGTAATAAGATTTCGTTAGTTACAATGAAATGACGGACTCAGGCTCCGTAGTCTGTCCGTCTGTCTGTCAGCGGGCTGTATCTCGTAATAGGTTGGCTGTTGCAATTTTAAAAACTGAGTATGTTTTTGTATTGGCTCGATAAAAATAACGTATTTTTTTCCGTTTATTTATTGTATGTTTGCATTGTTATGTGTGCACAAAAAATATACAAACACAGTATCTAGGCTTATGTACAAAGGCGATATTAACCCAACATTGGATTCTCTTAAAGCAAACCTCAGTGCGATTGGCACTTGCAAATGTGTACAGCCGGTCGATTCTGTCGACATCTCACGGTGTACACCTAGGCGGAGTGAACGACAAGTGAGCTGTCATTCCATCTTATTTGTATGGTTTGACAACTTACCCGACGTGCATCCCGCCCAAGTGTTCACTTCGACATGTTTACAGAATCGCACCGCAGTATTATTACGTGTTTTTTCCGGATTATGGTACGGAACTCTTCGTGTGCGAGTCCGACTCGCATTAGGTCGATTTTTCCATATTTATAAAATAAAATAAAACAAAGAGAGGGACTGAAAAGCTTTCAAGGAATGGAAAGCCATTTATAAAATTCAGACTGGTTTTACGTAGTCAAGTAGCCTCAACAAAACCCTAGTTTTCCTACACGGTTGTAAAGGTCAGTTCACTGTCCGGGTACGATGCAACTCTTGTTGATTTCTGATTCCCTAGTATTTATCGTTCGAAAACAGGTGGCCTCAGTGCGGCCTCAGTACTGAAACCAGAGCCGGCTGGACCGTGTGTCGCCTGTACTTTGTGAGTAGCACAGGGCGTTGTTGTCTTGACTTAGGTTTTAAAAAGTTCTACTACGGAACCCATTAGGGTTCCGTAGTAGAACTTTTTATATGAAAATGGTTGTTTAATGCAAAATTCCTGCGGTAAAGTGTTCATTTGTTTTTTTTTTCAATAAACAGAATTTTATTTGCAAGCCAGTACGAAATTTAAATAAAACCATTGATAAGTTACCTCTCTCTTTCCTCTTCTCGTTACCGTTACATAAATAACCGTTCCAGTTTTAAATTACACGACAGATATGATTTGACTACTTATGTAATTTATTTGACCGCTAAACCACGACAGATGGATTTTCATACAACTTTTGCCGGCCGCTGCTCGCATGTATTTGGCCAGTACAGCAATTTCGATTTATCTCGAAAAAGGTTGTTAAAATAATATTAATATTATTTCCAAACATGTTTGAGAAATATTTTTATATTGGGTTTTCCCATTCGTACAGGTAAAGGCGAAAGCCGAAAATGACGCTAAGGAGTAAGTAAGGAAATAGCAAAAAAAAATTAATCTATTAAATAAATTCTAAACCCTCACAATACGCCCTTTCATTTGATATGTGACACAGTAAAGTTGGATTTATATTTTTATAGTTTGAAGTTGCCTAGTTTTCTCCCAAAAAGTGACCCCATTTTTTAAATTATTTATTTCGTTACACCTCCGTGTTCGGGTCACAAACGATTATGTGTGTGCCAAATTTCAACTGAATCGGTCCAGTAGATTCGGAGAAAATCAGCTGTGACAGACGAACAGACAGACAACCGAGTGATCCTATAACGGTTCCGTTTTTCCATATAAATGTTTGGAACCCTAAATACTAGCTCTTGCCCGCGGCTTCGCTTGCGTTTATTTCGAAATAGTCGATACCCATCTCAAGGTCATGAATTTCTATATCTTTAATTGTGTACTGAAATTCATCAAAACCGGATCACCGATTTAGGCGTAACAAACATGGAAACTCGCATTAAGTAGTAAATATTTGTCAAAATAGAAAGTACTCAATACCTTAAAATAAAAAGTACACGAAACTTACAACAAACTAAAATGCATAAAAAAATTCGTCCTCAACGTTGTCCCTTAAGAGACTGGCGGCATGGCCACGTTGAATGGCAATGCTTAGTCTCTGCCCAAAGTAAAAGCCAAATGAATATCATTTAACATTTCTCATTTCTAGAAATGAAAGTGTTGTTCCCATTTTCTTTTTTTACTAACACTAAGAAACAGTCAAATCCGATGGTGCATGGTGAGCCTATATAATGTGGGTAGGTGTTTTCTAGTGTTACTAAAAGCCGGTAATTATCTCCTTGTGAATTCTGATGTTCTAGTATCAAATACCCCTCAACGAGACGTGCTGCCGCTATCGATTTGATTTTCAGTTTGAACTGACTACCCACGGATAAGCAGCAAACTGCAACTACTGCAACTGTTGTATGAAAAGCTGTGTTAACGATATCTCCTTGTAGTTCCTGTAGTCCTGGTACTACTGCTGGTTCACGCTTCGCGTATCCATGGTTACGGCTTCTGAATATACACAAACAGTACACAGACTGACAAACAAAAACATTGCTGCTATTTTATCATCTTGCACTTTACCGTTAATAGACAAGGATAGTAAGATAGCTCTCCGTTATGTAGAAATAATGGTTTTCGAATTTAAAGCTCGAACTGACAAACGAGTATTGCTATTACTTTTAATTTATGGCATATTATGTCAATGACCGACAAGGATAGAGAGATAGTGCTGAACACCCACTTCATTGCGACCTTGAAGGTCGCAGTGCATTATGTAGCAGTGCATACACTAGGTAGGCACTGTGGAAAAATGTTAAATATCATTAAAAAGGTATCAACAATAAAAAATGTATCGAAAAATAACTCCATAGCAGCTTGGAGTTATTTTTCGATTAGACGCAATCGTTATTCATAATTAAGCTCCATTTCTTCAATATTTGAATGGCGCCCATAGTGGGACAATTATGCATTTTTGATTTGATACTTTTGACTTGACTACTATTATTTTAATTAGTTTTAACCTGTTTTAAGTACCCATCTAAATAAGTAAAGTTTTACTCCAGGGTTTTTGAAAGATTAATTATGTAAGCAAAAGTGTTTATGGTTAATTGGCATTTGAATTGTAAAGAATCCAAGGCTCAAATTTAATCTCCAATTCGATTTCGTTTCTCCCTAATTAATAATTTAATTAATAATAATAATTTTAATACTTAGTAATTTTGACTGAATAGTCCCATGTTGGGCGCCAATTTTATTTGATTCATGAACATTGAACTTTCCACGTTTGACAGACTTCTTAATTATAAAAAATACTATTAGGCATCTCCCTATTCTTGCACAGATCTTTAAATACCGTGCTCAAAATGTAAGTTCTGTTTATTAGACAAAGTGTAAAAAAACTAGGTAGGTAGTGTAGTAGGAATGAATGCTACGTATGTGTGAGTTTTGAGTGCAACAAGAACTCCTACAGTTTTCTGATGTCCTAGTATCCAAACGCCTACAAAACGTGACGTAACACCCAATGCCGTAAGGCGTAAAGGGATAAGTCGAGAAGACTGTACAATGAAAATCTAATGTTTCTTTTTAGTACAAATTGGTCCAATTAATAATTAGGGTACACCTTCTAGCCCGCTTCAACCTTCCATCCTTTATACCTCTACCTTATACACAAACAAAAAAAAAATCAACTTCGGTTTAATATTCATACCTTCAATTTCCCACACTTCATACGTTTTTTTATTTACCATCGAGGCACGGTGAGAGAAATTCTTTTTGTTTATACGATCATGAGGAAGGCTATACTTCTATACGGGAACGGGAAAAAACGGGATATGTGCGTACTAAGTCGCGTGCAAAAGCTAGTAATAATGAAAACCTTCTTTATTGAAGTCGGTTAAAAATAAATTAATATTCAACTAGCATACATAATTTAACTGCGCGAGGCCATCCAACAACTTTCCACTCATTCAACAAAAACAATATTCCAAATCTTGAAACAAACAAAATTTCGTTTTTTAAAGTAGAAAATAGCTCCAGCTGGTTTCGTTAGTTCAGTCAGTTTCATTCGTAAGCCTAGCGAATACTACGTCTACATTATTATAATCGCGCCCATGGCAGATAATTTTGCAGTATGTAGTGAGTTCATACTTTAAAACGAGACTTATTGGTTGTAGGTATAAGGTAGGAGGTCCGAAAATACTGTAATCATCATCATCATTATCGTATTAGCCGAAAGACGTCCACTGCTGGACATAGACCTGTGCTGTAATGGCTCCGGCATAATTATGTGAAGAATAGTTCATAGCTTAGTTATTGTTAAAACTTCAAGAAATCCAAGTTTCGAGTTGATCTTCAACTCAAATTAAAGTATTTACAGAACGAAGTTCTTTCAGCTTAATGGTCCCAAGGGTCCCATGTTGGGTGGCAGTACAATATTATTATGGAAGTGACGCTAACGTTTGGCGAATCCGAATCTAAGCTAGTTGATAATCAACTGATAGTAATTATATACTCCTTTTACCTATTCTTGTATGGATTTGTAAGTACTGTTCGCGAAATATAGGTTCTAGTTGATAAAAATCTACCTACTCACCGAAACTTCTAGTAAATAATATTACATGCGTGTGTCGGTACATGTGTTGACTGCAACTGTACCTCCTAGCGCTTTCTGATGTCCTAGTATTCAGTAGATTCCAAACACCCGTGTGACGTAACACCCGTGTCGTCACGGACCGATACAATGTGATGAGTGTATTATGGGTATTATTTTGTCGCATTTTAGTTGGTTCTACGGTTTTCTGAATTAGGATAGCGAACAATGCGATATTCAAAGATGTTTCTTTAGAGTGCAGTTTTACATTCTTAACTTTGAAAAAATATACTTTCTTTTGAGTAAAAATTGGATACATAAATAAGCTAGTACTTCTCCCCTGGCTCCTGGCCCACTTCAACTTTAAAGGAATTGTATGTTAACCAACATTTCAATTCATAAAAGATGACCATAACCCCAGCCCTCTAAGAGCCACTTGCGCAAAAATAAGCAAATTGCCTAGTTAGCACTCAGCACACATTTGTTAGATTGGGCTAACTAGCTTTAATTGAGAGACTTATTTTGCACAGCGCTATTTCGTTAGCCCGGGAGATCTATAAGAGGATTAAGGTTACCGACCGACCATGCCCCGATTTCCATTCGATTCCACCAGCAAATAATATTTTAGAAAACGTAAAACGATTTCGAGAATTTTGCTAATTGACGGAACCCTGAATGCGCGAGGTCCGAGGCGCATTTGGCGGGTTTTATATTTGAAATAGGTATTTCATAAAATGTGGTCCCTCATCATAACTATCATTATATCAACCGAAAGACGTCTACTGTTGAACATAGGCCTTCCCCGAATCAAGGGGGGGGAGGTTTGCCACATTCACCACGCTTGGCAGGCGGGTTGGCGATCGCAGTGTAGTTGTAGCAATATACCTACAGAAAATGCTGCTGCCCATTCTCTAGTGAGTCCCCTAGTCTTAGTCGTCGATCAGGAATATTATAGCACCATCCCATCACTTCCTGTGGGTGTCGTGTCGACCCACAGAAAGTTATGGGATGGTGCTATTCTTTTACGTCCGACACCATACGGTGTGTCCTTACCTGTACCTTATTACCTCTACAGTTCTACTCCACCGTTGTGATTAACTAAGGAGTTGAAGGGTTATTCAGATAGACCCAGGTATGAAGGTTGTAGAAAAAAGTTTAAAGTTTAAATGCCCACCAAAACTGCAAGTAGTTAGTACTGCGTATTATGAAATGGTATGCGTGTGTGTGTTGAGTGCAACGAGGACTCCTAGTGTTTTCTAGTGCCCTAGTATCCAATAGCCGTTAACGTGACGTAGAATGTATCCCTATTTACAGCGTAGCTTTCAAAAACAATTAAAAAAAATGCACTTAGCATGCATGTTTAACGCCAATTCGCTAAACACACACTTTTTTTGTTTAAATCTAAACATATTTCAGTCACTTTTCTTCCTTGTATCCAAAGAAATTTTGAATGTGTGTGTCATGTCTCCATAGAACTCCATTTTAACGTTTTCTTTTTAATTGAAATATGATTGATAATTTTACAATATTTACATTACCTCGTTTACTTTCACCAACGGCAGAACCTTATTTATACCTACACATGTACTGAAAGTTGTAAAGGTACTGCCCACTTTTACATGTATTACAAACACAGTTCTAGTTCGTTTCTGGTGTCCTAGTACCCAATGTAACGAAACACGTGGTCTATGTATCTGCGCTTTACAAGCAAAAGCGCTTTGGTACAGCCAAGTTTGCACCGTTGTAATATGTGGTGGTGGCAATGCACGGAATGGCCCTATTTTAATAGTACGAACACCTTCTGTTGATTCCTGGTGTACTAGTATTCAATGTTTAATACCACGTTGTTCACGCCGCGCGCCGTTTAAACAAACAGAGGTAATTTCATTGTTTGCTAAATTAGTAAACATCATGGCCTATTTTAGAATTTAGTATTTTGAGGTAAAAACTTGACAATCACTAATTTGATGCATATTTTTGCATCAAATTAGGGATTTTTAAGTTTTACAAAATTAACCAAAACTAAAATCAGAGTCCACTAATTTATTGGAAATCAATTGTAAATCAGCAGTTTTCGTGCTTTAAAAGATCAAATTGTAAATCAGCAGTTTTCGTGCTTTAAAAGATCATAATAGTTATTTATGCAACTGTTGTTGTCGTGGCAACGCCGCCAGTCTTTTGGGCTCACTTCCAGTCGACAGCGATGCGGATGAATTTTTGACGCCATATTTTAGTTAGTTTTTATTTTTATTTTATTTTAAGTGTATTTAGTTAAATTAGTATTATATTGTAAATAAGACTGTTGTTTAAGAAGGGGTCTTAAAACACGAATGTGGGTGTGATAATAGTATCAGAATGAGTGTTAAAATACTTAATTATGTGCTCGTACAAGGCTTCATCTACCACCCATGATATGAATCCATTGAATGAACTAGTTTTGCGGTTTATGCCGAAGTTGAAGGCTTGAGTGAAGTGATCACGCGGTGAGCTGTCATTCCATCTTCACTTCGACATATTTACAAAATCGACCGGCTGGTGGATGTGAAGGCACTTAGGGAGGCCTATGTCTAGTAATGGACTTATATCAGCTGAAGAGGTGATGAAGGTGGCTGTCAGACCAAGTCAAATTCTCACTACCTCCCTACATCGAAACATTTGAGAGTCTAAAGTTACTATAAAGAAGTAATGTAAAAATCAAGACTAATTAAAAGTCTGTTATCATCTCTTGAAGTCTAGTTTGATGAAAAACTAAAAGGGATGTCTAAAAATTTTATCACAACACCGGTTTGAAATAGTGACGAAACGAGTTACGTCACGTGTTGTACCGGTGCCAGTACCTGGAGGCCTACCACAACCTCTTAAAACAATATTATTTTAATATTACTTTGTAATTTCTGTTGTTGCATTTTCAACTCTCGGCGCTGATCCGAGCGTTGAAAATCCAACAGAGCGGAACGCAAAGTAATATTAAAGTAATATTGTTTTAAGAGGTTGTGGTAGGCCCCCAGGATATCAAAAGTTGCCAGGAGTATTTGTTGCATCAAATGAATAACGAGAAAGAAACAATTGTATGAGGTACTACCTAACTTCTTAAATGGTTCTATCCTATTTAAAAATATGTTAAAAATTTATAAATAAACAAGAAAAAACTAAAAATTATTATATTAATATTTTTGTAAATGACTTGCGCGCCTACAGCTTCGCCGTATAGCAGTACCTTTGGATACAATCTCTATTATAAATAAGCTAGTTTACGACCTTTACTTTTTTTTACTTCTACTGAAAATGTGGATAAGTAAGCTTTCAACTTTTTACAAAAATCTTACCTTTCTTGTACCTACTATTGCAGCATGGCGTATGCCGGCCGCATTATAATTTTGGCGGCGATCCTTCTTGCATAATTATATTGGACCTTATTTGTCTAGTAGAACAAAGATTTTGTTTCTAAAGTTTTTTATTTGGAAGCATTCTGTTGTCAATAAAAAATTATGTCACTTGATGAAAGAATTGAGGTCGAATCAGATTTATTTTTGAGAATAAATTTTCCAAATTATTACTCAGTGGTTATAGAAGCAATCTCAGTGATTCTACCGTGATAAATGTTGATGTTGTCTATGGTATGTATTTCTCGTTTTATCCTTTCGTAAGATAAGTTAAGTATAGGATTTTTGTTTGGTCTTCCATACGTCATTTTTTCTTAGGAACGAGTGTGATTTTTTTGGATTCGAGCTGCTGGCTTCCGGACCGTATTCCCGTTGAGAACCGTGCGTAAATATCTTTACTTCTACTACCCCATTAGCTAAGGCAGCCGTTGGTGAGCCGTGCCACAAGTCCAGTCCAGCTCGTTGACGAGAAGCATACGTCAGCAGTCTGCTTTAAGCGGCGCTGTGTCGACCTGGAGCGATAGTTTGAAATAATTTGATCGGTTGTCCCAAAGTTCCGGCCTAGGATATCAGATATCATCATCATATCAGCCGAAAGACGTCCACCGTAGATCCTCGTTTCCACTAGGCAAAATTTGACGCGCAACGCGTGACGTCCAACATGTTCTGCAACGTTGAACAACAACGCGCGACGATGCCAGAGGGCGCGCAACAGTGACAATGTTACTAAATAAAAGTTGCTCGTTGACGTTAAACATGAAGCGCAACATGTTGTGCATCATGTCGCGCGTCAATTGTTGCCTAGTGAATACGCGGCTTTAGACATAGGCCTCCCCCAAATGGAGGGAGGGGGTTTGCCATAATCGCCACGCTTGGCAGGCGGGTTGGCGATCGCAGTGTAGCTGTTGTAATGTACAGAGAATGCTGCTGCCCATTCTCTGGTGAGTCCCTTAGTCGCCTCTTACGACACCCACGGGAAGTGGTGGGATGGTGCTATTCTTTTACGTACGACACCCACGGGAAGTGGTGGGATGGTGCTATTCTTTTACGTCCGGCACCATACGGAACCAGATAATAGATACTTTGTTCACTTTGTAGATAACCCGTAATTGCTCGCGTTTTACTTATTCTCTTTCTAATGATACGATAAGATTGATTATTATAATGATTTTTATATATACTTATTTGCGTCTATTTAAGTGGAGACGCTCTTTAGACTATTATGTTGTTGCAACCACATTTAGAATATGAAGTGAAGCTAGTTTACTCCTAAGATTCTGTACGATTTTAAACCGCGCCTAATTATTTCTGCATCCAACTCCCATTACCTGCCGACCTTCATTTCTTAAAACTTTTATCATGTATACGATTTTCGATGCTTTTTTTGACGATCTAAATTATACGTGTTTATGTGGCGTAATGCAGTGTTTTTTCCCGTGTTTTTATTTATTCGCCACACTATGTATATTCAACGCAGTTACAGTAGGTAGTTATATATATTACAATACTATGCACAGGTAAAATTGCAACTGTGCAAGTCCCACGAACTTTGAGGCCACGTGTTTTGATAGTTCAAAAGATAGCAAGTGGTATGATGTTGCATCTGTAACTAAGAATTTTGAAGAAGTGTCAGAAAAAAAATGTTTAGAGTTAATCACCAACAAGAATTAGGTAAAGAAGCTAAGTTCTTTCGCCTCAACTGAACTAATTTTGCGACAGTGCAACTTGATAATTGAAATAGTAAAGTATTAATTTAAGGGACGATTGTTTAACCATCGACTAACTGAACAAATAAATAACTAGCGAATATTAACTGACTGTTAAAAGAACAAATAAATTGTTGCATTTTTTCATGGCCAGATATCAAGCGAATTATAATTGCCAACTTCACTGTTGTGGGAGCGTGAAACACGCATAAGGTGTAATGTGTGTTAGAAGAGGATAGCAATTCTAATTCAGATTTGTATGTAGATCGTAGGTTCTAGTTGAGAGAAAAATTGCCCACCAAAGCTCCAAGTGCTGTGTGTATGTAACGCCATGCGTGTGTGTGGTGAGTGCAAAGAGAACTCCTAGTGTTTACTTGTGCCCTAGTATTCAATAGCCGTCAAAACGTGACGAAACACCCATCGCCGCGGAGGGATACAATGAGGAGAATGTATGGATGATCCCTATCTACAGCCAACTATTTCGTTTTTTAAGATAATTCAGAAAAAACTTAAGTACACAGCCATGTCTTTGGTTTTTAATACCACTTAAAGTGGATAAATCATCACCAATATCACTAAAAGTAATCTAAAACATGGCGTCGAAAAATTCCTCCGCATCGCAGGCCACTGGTAATGTAGTACCTAAAAGGCTGGCAGCATTGCATGGTTGTATGGCAATGCTTATCCTTTTTTAGTTGAGTCTTTTATATCTACACTAATATTATAAAGAGGAAAGATTTGTTTGTTTGTTTGTTTGTTTGAAATGAATAGGCTCCGAAACTACTGGACCGATTTGAAAAATTCTTTCACCAGTAGAATTGTACATTATCGGTGATGGACATAGGCTATAGAATATTTTCAAAAAAGTTAGGGATCCGTATGAAAACTTCGATAATGTAACCCAAGGTGTGAGAAAAAATACTTATATCGCGTACGCTGCGGAATCTATTGACAATAGAGCAAAGTGATGTACTACAGTTTTATAGAGGTCATCAATGTCTATAAAAAAGTCTGCGATATCATATGTCTAACTATTATGGTTAAGTCACCATGACCGCTTTTTGTTCAAATTATTCAAGCAAATCCTTGGTGATTTGAAAAAATGGTGATTTCGGTATCATGATATCAATCCTTATGCATTTAAATGGTTTGATAATTAAGGTTGATTATGTCCGTGTAAATTACACTTTAAATTATTCAAATCGGACCTTTCGTTCAAAAGTTACGACGGTAATAAACATGCTCGGAGTAAGAAAAATGTCGCGGCTTGAGCGAACTGGGAAGAATCATATCAATGCTTGGTCCGATGAAGTTGAAAATGATTTCGATAAAACAATAAGAATAACAAATGTTTGGATTTTTCGCAAATAAACTACATACCTACATAATAAGGAGTGAAGCAGGGGTGATTAAGTTTTTAGGGGAGGACATTACTGCTTGCTTTAATTTACGTCGGGATGCTATGAATAAACTAAAAATGGGATTATTGAAACAGATGTACCTAACAATTTTTGCATAATCAACTCCTGACGGGGTGAACGGGGTGAACAGTTGCGCTGAACCTGAGACCATAGAATAAGTAGAAATGGCTAAGTAATAAATGTAAATTAATGAAAATCGTTGTGCTTAATTTTCCAAAACTAACCTTTATAAGGGGGTATAGGGGGCGTTGAAGTTTGTGGAGTACCTAATAAATCCGCGCGGACGAAGTCGCGGGCGAAGTGCTAGTGTGTGTATATAGTTATAGTTGCAATAAACCTTATACTTAATATCACTATAATTGCAATAATGTAACCGAAAGTAGCAACATTTTGAATAACAACTTCACTGTTGGTTGTGCGCTAAGAAAACTATTGCTAGTCAATATATACTACTAATTCTCCAACACTAAATAATTTTTGTTTGATAGTACTTATCATTTTCACCGACTTCAAAAAAAGGAGGAGGTTCTCAATTCGGTTGTATTTTTCCCGTTTATTCACTGTTTTCTAAGAAATGGTTTTGAAGTAAGTAAAACCTATTTTCCATATTTTTTTTTACATTTAAAACAAAGAAACATGTTTTTTAATTGAAAGTTGTTGGAGGTGTTTCTATATTTACAATTATTTATTTATTATATATGTACTTTATTGTACACCTCATTATAAGAACAGGACAAACATTTATATAAATAAGTGTACCTACAATCGGCGGTCATATCGCACTAGGCAATCTCTTACAGATAACCTAATATACACTTACCGGCACGTAAATTGGCAAAGATTTTCGTAGTGAGGGAAGTTCGCGCACGCACAATTTCATACAATTTTTACATGCGCGAACTTCCTCCACTACAAAAATCTTTGCCAAGTTACGTGCCGGGGACAGTACCTACCTCTTGGACTTCATGAATGGCGGAACCCTAAACCTATATACAATGTAAGTTGTGTTGGTACCTACTACCCAGTTTCACATAAATAACAAAAATACAGCTCTTGTCTGTTCCTGATGTTCTAGTATCCAATGTAATGAAACACGTGGTCTCAGATCAGAGCTTTACATGTAAGAAGGGCGTTGTAGTACAACCAAGCTTGCACCGTTTTGTAACCTGTGATGCAAAGCGCTATTTTAATAGCCCGAGCATTGAACACCTCCTGTGCAATTCTGGTGTACTAGTATTCAATGGTTAATATCACGTTGTCTGACACGCCGTTAAAAACACGTTAAGGGTTGAGAAATCGTTGTTTGCTAAATTAATAAATATATGGCTGGCATATTTCTGAATTCAGTATTTTAAGATAGGAACTTTAAAATCCCTAATTTGGTGCAAAAACCTTCCAGTTTTTCAAGCATTGTAGAGATTGAAAAAAAAAACAAAAAAAAAACATAATTCATAAATGATTTGTTACTGGTTGATCTTAAATAGTACTTTTAATAAAAACTAAAATAAGTGATTCATTTGGTAAAAAAGTAAATCAGCAGTTTTTGCGCTTTACACATCATGATTTTTCATTCTACATGATAGACAATATAATTAATACTGTCACATCTTAAACTATCATGTTTTAAAGCTAACAACAACAACACACACAAAGCTAAATACAACGTTGGTTACGTCATGTGTAAGGGGTATACAGTACTAGGACGTCAGAAAGCCACAGGAGTTCTCATAACCTATATATTTGCACAAATTATATAGGGGTGTTAAAACCCCATGTTATTATTATGTTACAAACAGGTTTTTATTATTAAAGAAAAGCATGCTTAGCGAGTTAGCACCACCCGTTTCCATAACATGTGCTTGTAACAATGGGGCATAGTTAAAAGTTTAAAATGTTTTTTGGGTAAAATATTGTGAAAAGCAGAAAATCATGCTTCAATGAAAACGAATGTGTCAAAAACGTAGCGTGACTCAGTCTTATAAAGTAAAAGTTTTATTTCGCTTGTTAACTGTACCTAATACTTATGTACCTAATAGGTACCTACAAATGTAACAACTACGGCCATTATTTACTAAAATCACGAGAAATACCTAATGTTATTGACTTTCTGGTGACTATGGTTTCCTTTTTTTTATTTATTTTTATTAGCTGTAAGTCCTCCATAATATGGAGGACTTACAGCTAATAAAAATAAGTTTTAATTATCTTCAATATTTATGTATCCAGTATATTATACTGGATACATAAATATTGAAGATAATTAAAACTTGCTCACGACCAAAGTGAGTAAAACGTTTGTAATAAAGAAAGCGCAGGCACAGCCTATCAAATTAAAAAAAAAACCTTAAATTGGTTCAGCTGGTCTAATCTGTCAACATTTCACTGCACACTGCAGTAGGTACCGGTAATACGGGGTTACTTTGACTTTAAGGATAACTTTGACAGTGTTTGGGGCTCATTATAATAAAGCCCTAAAATTCGGTTTACACGTGTTAGGGGCGAGTCCACATGGGTGAGAGATGCAGAAACTTAAAGTAGTCAAGAAAGTAGAGTAGGTAGTTAAAAAAAGGAACGTGTCAAAGTTACCTCTAAAGTCAAAGTTACCCCGTCTTATGGTAATCCCAGAGAAATCAGTAATAAAAACAAACTGGGCGAATGCAAAACCGAAACTGTTTTAAAGTCGGCCAACAAAAGCTCCTTTCGGTAGGGGTGGAGTCACACCGTATCACGCCACGTGTTTCATAATATTTTATACTAGGGCATCAGGAGTTCAATGTAGTTACTTTTATAACACACACGTATGCGCTGTGGTCACACACACATACCTATATTGCAAGGTCACACTGTACACCGGCGAATACATGGCTGTGTTTACGAGAAACACAGGGATTTGATCAATAGAAATGTGGAAATACTAACTAGATGCAAATTTTTTATTATAGAGCCTCTAAACTAGGAAAAGCGTCGATTTTTCGCCAAATATCCTTACCTACTTTGTTATTGTTCGTAAAATCATTCGGGGTCCTAAAAGTTCTAAGTTGAGCCACGCGATAACTGACAAATGCTTGCACTGTTTGGATAGGCCCACTGAAATCTGTATGGTTCTTTTCTTAAGTGTTATCATATGATTTGATTATTACATGCATTTAAGTTTTATGGGTTCTCTGAGTTTGTTTCGGTGTATTTTCTCAGGGTAGTCAGCTAGTAAACACCGGCGTCATCTCGTTTAAACGGCACAGTTCAATGAAAAGGCTAGACTTTCAATGAAACGGCGGTTTCAGCTAGTTGGCTGCGACATATATCATTTCAAGCACTAGGCCGGTTGTTTGGTCTGCCTATTTCCAGCAGTAGACGTCTTTTGGTAAAAGTGGTGAGGATGGTGTCACTCAGGATCACAGAAAGAATAACAGTATGTATCGAAATCTTTGAGAGTCTACGTTATTTAGTAAAAAAATGTAAACTGAATAAATCGCTGACTGAAACCGGTATGACATAGTCACAAAACCGGTTACGTCACGTGTTGAACCGGTACCGATACCAGGATATCATAAGTGGTCAGGAGTAGGTACTTGTTGCATCTTAAAAAAGTGGTCCAGTAGTTATAGGGATATTTTTAACGCTTAAAACTGGGCCGTTTATTTTCATGAAGTAACTTACTTGTTCTTGTGTCATGACATGCACGTCCACTAGCACTAGCTACGTCGTAGCATTTCGTAGCAATCTCGTAGGCTGTTTAAAACAACAAAGTTGAACAAAATCGATTACTATTACATAATGTCACTGAAATTAAGAATATGTATAATAGAAAAACGCAAACACCGTTTTGCATGTATTTTAACTTCAATAAAAGTTTCAGAAGTCCATTGTTGGATTTTTATTTTATTGACATAGAAGCTATGTAATAGGAGCCAATTATTTGAATGTGTTAAAAAAAATCGACCAAAAAGATCAACAACTAGCTTATCGACTGTGATGAATTTCCGCACTAAGACCACGTGTTTTAAAATATTGAGTACTAGGACACAAGGAACCAATTGGAGTTGCTAGTTGCTAGAATGCGAAATATTTAGGGGTGGGGGGTCCACAGGTTGCAACTGGACGGTGACACTGACATGACAAGTTGTCCCCACAAACTGACAGCTGACTGAAAATATTCCCATAATGAGTGGTTGCGCTTTTGTGTGGCTTCGTAGTCCGAGTCCAGCCAGTCCGAGACCAGCTCATAGTTAAATAATATCTACTTTGCTTTGGAATTGACAAAAACCTATTTCTCACTTTACTAGATTTTATTGATTTTAAGTTGAGGGGGTCACAAGTTTATTTTTTAAGTTCAACGTACAATGCCAATTCAATGTATTGTATAACTAAACCCAACGCAAAAATAATCATCAAGACCGGTTCATAAATAATAAAAAATTGCTCGAGTATATAACCCCTAAAACTTGGTTGACTTATACACATCTGCGTACCGTGCGTACGTCTCAGACCAACAAAAAAAGGTAGACGGCGCACTGCGAACATCAAAGATGAAGCCATCTTTTTATCTATGTGTGTCTCGAAGGGTTGCCATTTTTTATTTTTTTTCCCTATAACTTGGGAAATAATATTTTATGGGTAAGCTAATGTTGTGCAAGTCAGCACAAGTAAGATATTGTTGAGTATGGTATTGTAACTTAATTTTTTAGAAAGATCTATATCTAAAAAACAATTTTTTACATCACATGCCTACATTCAATTATGTAAGATAAGTTATAAAAGGTTGTCGAAGCGTAACAAGCGTTAGTCATTATGTAAATTGTTTTAAAATAAAATAGGTAATCATATTTTTAAAAAATACCACCATAACAAAATCACTGACTAAAGAAAAAGTAGATAATATCAAGATAAAACATAACAACAAAACAATGACGTGTAAATGTTATGTTTAACATTTACACGTCATTGTTCCACGTATCCTTTACAGTTTTTTTTTAATTTACTTATAGGAGTATAAATAAGTACGAGAATAAAATATAAGCTGAATGATTGAACCTACTTGGAAGCGCTTTTGCACAATACTTTCTTCTCAATTTAATGAGAGGAAAAGAGACGAAAGATGTAGTTCCATTTGCAAATTCGCGCTATTTTCATACTACAAACGTCAAAGATTGTTGCGACTTTCCGACTATCTAAAAACAAACAGTTTTTTTCATTAACTATTGTACTGTTTCTAAATGTGTTGAAAAACTTCAAATCTAAAATATTTTATACATTAAAAAAAAGAAAATAAGAATATAACTCGAAGAAAATTTCATATATATTTGTTTAATCGAATGGGGAAATATTAAATCGTATTATGGCAACCCTCACACTTAATGTCACTGCTTTCGTTTGTTGACGTTTTTGTTCCAAGTAACCTAAAATTCATAGTTAATTTATAATAAAAACGATGTTATTTCAAGTACTCACAAGTGAAAAGTGATTCTGTGAGTCTTTTTTATGTGATTTGCTATTGTTTTTACAAATTTTTACTACACAGGAAGGCATAATTATATTTTTCTATTAATGTTTTCTAGACGACGGCTCGTGACGTACTAAGAGCGATGAGCATGGTTTTAGTGTAGGTGTGTGGGTGAGCTTGTGTATTTACTTGAAGGAGCACGGTTTTGTGGCTTCACTTTTGATGTTCGCGGTGCGCTGTCTACCTTTTTTTGTTGGTCTGAGGCGTACGTATAAACTGGTGCAAACAATAAACATGCATGCGATTTAATCCCGGGAGATTTGCTATCATTTATTTAAAAGTTCCGTTGCTTATCTTCGAAGTTAGTTTACTTCATTAGATCTTCACCAAATTAATTAATAAATGGGACCGGTCCGGGAAAATACTCTTCCAAATAAAAAAAGAATCATTCAAATTGGTTGACAATTGGCGAAACTATCGCTGAATAAACGTACGAAACAAAAAAAACAGTCAAGTCGGTTAAAAAGAATCACTGTGTGTGTGTGTGTGTGTGTGTCTGTCTATCACTCAATTCTGGCGAGGGGTACCTTTGTCTGTGTCAAGGTCGTCTGTTGCACCTGTTCTCGCCCATTCAGACTCGGGGTTAGTTGTCTCTGTTCAATACTGACGAGCTCCAGGTGATTCATGGGGCCCTAGTACTTGATGTTTAAAAACACGTGGCTTGGGAGTCGTCCGTATTCAAGAATGGTAGGCGGTATTAAATAAAAAACCAGCCAAGTGCGAATCGGACTCTTACAAAAAAGGGGTCGGAGCAATCGTCAGTCGGATAGGCTGAATTTTTATTTTTTGAACAGATATTCTAAATTATTATGTGAAGAAGAACATTGTTCAGTCTCAAGTACTCAGTTACTTTCGAGTAATTTTCCAATAAGGTAAGATATGGTAAGTTTTTCTTGTGTAATGTAATGAATGTTATCGAATGTAATCAAATGTAATCGGCCGTATATACTTTAATGATGACTTTGTAATCATGTTCATTAATAGGATGTAATCGGATAAATCTGATAATCGAATCGGATGTAATCGGATGTAATCGAATGTAATCGAATGTAATCGAATGTAATCGAATGTAATCGAATGTAATCGAATGTAATCGAATGTAATCGAATGTAATCGAATGTAATCGAATGTAATCGAATGTAATCGAATGTAATCGAATGTAATCGAATGTAATCGAATGTAATCGAATGTAATCGAATGTAATCGAATGTAATCGAATGTAATCGAATGTAATCGAATGTATTTGAATTTAATTGTATGTAATGGGATATAAGCGGCCACATATACTTTAATTTTGACTTTGTAGTCGTATTCCACTAGCGTTTACCAATAATCTGTATGGCCTAGTAGTTACCCAGTGACCTGGTGGCTTTTGTTTGTGAATTAGCAACTTTTTTGCAAGCAACCAATGTAATTTTGGTGTATTCTAAGATAAATTTATTTTTGACTTTTGACATTTTTTGTTTTCCTTTTATCAACCGTTTCCTGAAGACGTGGCGCAACCGTCGAATTCTCACGGTCGTGGGTGCACTTCCCTGAACGTGAAGTGAAGAATGGTTGATTTGAATTCTGACAATAACATACCACACATTTTTTACTTTCTTTCGTATTGGATAAGCATTCGATACGAAAAGATTTTTGAAAATTCTTCTCCTAAGTGTGTGAAATAGGGGGTAAAATTTTGTATAAAATCAGTACCGTACGTAAAACAAAGCAATTTTCTCTTCAGCCTTCTTAAAACACTTTTAAACAACTTTACATCGTAAGAATTTGCTTCAAAATAAAACTGAGGAGTACCTAGTGTCTCTCAGGGGGCCACTAACTCTAGTCGTTAGTTTTCGGGAAATCACGATAAACTTATTGTTGACTCTTGACGTCTCCTGATATCCTGGTACCGACCGCTTTATAACAACGTGATGCAAACCAATGATTGTCCACGATTGTGCCACCTCTCCGTTAAAAGTGAAAATGTTAATTCTTCTCTAAATAAATGCGGAACCAATGCGGAAGTAATGTACTATTGACGGTGTCGTCTGTGGTGTCCTCGTTTGCTGCTGGGTTCGTAAATCAAAGCCAAACACTCGTTTCACCAAGGAGCGCATACACGTCCGCACCGGCCGGCGGTTGGGCAAGCAATGCCGTGACGTGCATGCGCCGCTTGTACTTTATTAATACGTCACACCTCTTCCTTTACATAAGAATTTAAACAAACAAATATAATAACTGATTAATTATTTTAACTTAATTATCAAATAGTTAATTAATTCTCCACATTCTATAATTTCTAACAAGGTAAAATTTATCTTCCACTGAATACTTATTATACAATTTAACAGAGTTATTTATCTATTCTTTTGCTTCTATCGAATCACTTTTATCCTCTGAATCATCTGTTTGATAATAATTTTTCCCCTATTTCCAGGTATATACCATACTTTTCCCTTTTTCCTTCACTTGCTTTCCAAACTGTGTTTCATAAAAGTCTAAGTCAAAACGTTAATTTCAATAAGGCCATCAAACGGCTCTTTTGAACGTCATCATTTACATCCAAATACTATGTATACAAAATAAGGTGACTCTACTGTCCGTTCGCAAAGGTAGATTCTTATGGAGAAGAACGGACAAGAAACTCCATAGTTACTCTTTTCAAATAAATGTTTTACAATATTTTGAATACACACATTAACTTTGATAGGTATATGTGAGGTTGATGCACCTAGAGTATACTGCTTATAGAAATAAAAGTATTACCAGCAGAGGTAAATTTTTCATTTTCTTAATAAGTACATGGTACTCACATATTTACAAATATTGGATCCATTAATAAAACAGTGTGTGAGTTAATAGAAAAATAAAAACTCAAAAAAAGAAAGAGTACATCTATAAGGTTAATACATAAATTGACCAGTTTGATTTTGTCTACACTACACCCTTGGTTGTTCTATGCAGCAGCCAATGGCGTAGTCATTTATACCGTAGCGCCATGATTCCACGACACTGGCAGTGTCCGTGACTAGCACCCATTCTCGGGTGTAGTACAATATCCAGTCATGGGGGCTTTGTACACAGCGCTCCCCGCACAACATTACTCAACGGAAAGATATCCGATCTAACAAAAAAAATTTCTGAAATGCATACTCACTCATGAAAATTCCGTTATAATCTGTGCACCAACACAGACCAGAATCGCAACAACAATTTGAAAATATCTAGCACGATATGTGCAACAACATATTAAGCGCTGTGTACTTGGTGCACAGACAGAATTTGTACCAACGATTCCTTGGAGACCCATCGCCTCATGTTATTCATGAGGTGCGGTCAAGAGTTTAGTAAACAAGCCATCAGACTTGGTTTCATTATCACTGTCATCAACTATGTCATCTAAGTCTCGAAGCAGTGATCGGGGGTCTTTCTCACACGATCATGAAGGTATTTATACATTCGCTTAGAGTCAAGCGCCCTTATTCGAGGTATACCCAGGTCCATCTCCTTGATAATTCTTAAATGAACCTTTGAATTTAGGATTTTAATTAATCCAGTTTCACTCTTAGTTGACTAATAAATCGTTATCGTTTTTTTTTTTTTACCTTCTTTGCAATCTAATTGAGCTTTACCTTATACCACACAGCGCTTAAAACTCTCTAATGAAATCTCACGGACCTCATCTAATCGACTTTAGTATCTATATCACTAAACATCAATAATAACGGTCTCGCAATTTCTACAGATACCGCCTTTTACGCAATATATTGCACCTATTGCGTCTTGTTACGATTTGCTATCGTTAATCTCTACGGTAATTGTCTTAAAACTTTTCATGTTACAGAGCTTTTCCATGTCACTATAATGTCGTTCAGTCGGTAAACCTTTGACAGACCGACAGTGGCTGTAAATGGTTTCATTGAAACAAATGTTTTAGGTTTGATCCGCGATTAGCTAGTATTCATGATTACCAAGTCCAAGCACCAATAATAGTCATCGAAATCACATTAATTTGAACAAAGAAAATAAAAACCTCTGACTCTACGTGTAAAATTGTACGTGATTTTACATTATACTACATTCGATTCTACATTCGACTTTACATTTGACGCTTTTCAGTGTTTTGGTCGATAATATACTCCTCTTTATTATGAAATTGACCTTTTCCGGCATGATTTCTCAAGCTTAATAAAATCGTTGAAATGTTTCTACTTTCTCCTGTTTTCTTTTTCTGTTAGAAAATATAAATTTCGTTAATCCGACTTTGTTTCGAACTTAAGGAACTGTCTCATTTCTTTAGAGCTAATGCAAAGACATCGACACCTTCCCCTTCTTCAGCATGAACGTTGACTATAATCTACCCGGAAGATTATAGTCAACTTCTTGTTTGTAGTGCTATTCCCCCAACGTAGTAGAGAGTAGCTCGTTTCTTAGCAGGATTGTCGATGATGAGAGGCAATGTGTTAAATTCAAGAGCCCTCTTCCATTTCTCCCTGCGGGTGTCGATAATTATGTCTGATCATCTTCGCAATCAGGAAGTTTGGAAGTGTGGATGACTCATGAGTCATTTTAGATTTTAATAAAATTGACTCTTACGTTTGCGTGGCTTTTTACTGAAAATCATTAACAGAAACACACAACTGCGTAGCCCTAATATAAAGATGCAAGTACTCTTTACGTGGCCCTTTGTGTATTATTTACTCTTTGCGTGGCCCTTTGTGTGTTATTTACTCTTTGCGTGGCCCTTTGTGAGTTATTTACTCTTTGCGTGGCCCTTTGTTTGTTATTTACTCTTTGCGTGGCCCTTTGTGAGTTATTTACTCTTTGCGTGGTCTTTTGTGAGTTATTTACTCCTTGCGTGGCCCTTTGTGAGTTATTTACTCTTTGCGTGGCCCTCTGTGAGTTATTTACCCTATATCAGTAATATTTAACTAATACTTATTAATACGTATCACTTCACGAATGTCAGAACGATTGAGTGAGTCTAATCCCACCGATCCGTGTCAAGTGAATGGAATCCCAGATTATGATAAAGATTATTGTACATGTTAATAATCTGTGGAATATGTGAATATTAAATATTAGCATATATTAGTTCGTCGGATTACTGACACGTGAATCCATGGAATATTACTAATCTCTTAACTAATACCAATATGTTCGTTACATTCCTATTCCCAACTACATTGGGGTCGGCTCCCAGCCAAACCGGATTCAGCCAAATACCAGCATTCTACGTGGAGCGGCTGCCCACCAGACCTCCACAACTCATTAACTGGCTAGGTAATACGGTACTTCATGGCAAGACCGGTGTCAGACCTTCCGGCCTCCAAGAATTCGTAACGTAACTGCCAAAAGTCTACAAATGACAGCCGCGCCCAATGGCTTAACGTGCTTTCCGAGGCACGGAGTAGTCTCGGTACGTTAAGATCCACAGACCAACCTCGACAAGCGTTGCTTTACCTTGAAGATTGGCCCGTGCGGCTGTTATAATTTAGCCATGAGCTCCTTGCTCCTTTAGGATTCTCTCAATATAAATTGTGCTAGTATACTATTAGACAAGTACCTAATCGCTAAATCTTACCATTGCCCGTTTTTTTTAATGGTACTCGTATAATGGAGTGTGCTAGCTAACATGTTGTAAATACTATTTAAGTTTATGATTTCCATGTTATTGGATACATATTTATTTTTGTTCCTGTGTCTTAAAATACTTTGCGTACTATTGTTCAATTCAAGTTCTTAAAACGTAACAGACAGATGTGTTGCTGGGGAGTTTGTTGCGCCACTTCTTTTTCCCAGCTAAAACACTAGGAAGTGGTGACGGGTGGGCGTTTTGGGGCACTGTCTTTATGTATGTAAAATTTGACGTTCAAAAAGTGCTGGCTCTCAGCCTAATTTGAATAAATGACTTTTGATTTTGATTTTAATTTCAATATTGTGATGTAATTGTCGTTAGTAATATAATAAAAGTAACCATGAAAATAATACATCTTTCATACCTTGTCCAAACCCAATTGAATTGTTAAAAAACGTAAATAATTGTAAATGTGGGTACCAAGTAAAAACATATTTTTTTTTTTTTTTTTAAATTTGGGTAGGTATGATATATTTTTAATGGGCTGTAAATACGCTACTCGACATTATGTCAATGTATAAGTAGACTAAGATAAAACTATGAGTTTTATATGTGTGTGCCAAATAAACTCATTTTCTTTCTTTCTTGGAACAACCTTCGCATTGCAAGGGTTCTGCCGGTGGTAAATTGGTCATTTTGAGCGACCTGAAACAATGTCAATTTGCCTTTGTATTGCACCCTTGGCGCCATTGATTTGCCTTTGTATTGCACCCTTGGCGCCATTGGATAAGGTGTTTCGTATTTTATTTATGCTTTTAGTAAAATACAGATTACTGGTTCTAAATTTCCTCATAATATTGTTATTAGCAATCTGTAACCCAATCTTTTTTTTTTTTTGTATTTGTGATGGGTTTGCTCTTGACTCTAGTCAATGTCAGATATGACAGAGACAAAGTCTACGATGGAGCGAGCTTACCCAGAAGGAGCCTGTGCACTCGAACTTTTTTTTTTTTTTTTTTTTCTTTTTCTTCCAAAATTACTATCTGAATGTGTATACCATGTTCTCACACTGCAAAATCCTAGATAAGTCCTAGATATATTTTACCACGATGACTGTATAACGAATAAACTACAATATATATGTCTAATTTACACATTATTATGTCCCTGAATTGTATTTTATTGTTACTTTTTTTTATTTTTTTTAGCTAGATGCGGCGTAAATGGACAATAATAGAATGAGTATTACAGTAGCTTAGCATGGGTGTCAGCCGCCCCCTTGTTTAAGTTTTAAAGGGGCCGCCCGGGGTGGGTCGCCCCTCGCCCCTACTACGCTACGCCACTGGAGTGATATAAATCTTTATTACGCGAAGTAGATATGGGTTATGCCGGTGACATTTATACTATATATATACGGTATATATTTAACTTCAAAACGACAAAGGAATCAATCAATTGATCCATGTAATTTGCATTTTTTATGGATATATATGCCCTTGGCAAAATTACACCTTAATGCTCCTTGGCACCTTGATTCACCTTGGAAAAATACTACTTTGTGCTCCTTGGCACCTTATTGCACCTTGGCAACATACACTAATACACTTTGGTACATTTGTTATGATAGCATAATATTGTATTACCTACCTATATCAATAAGTAGTACATGTACCTATTGCGCTGATTGATTGCATGCATTTGACTTATCTGCTTTAATATTACTAACGACATTTGCTTTAGGTACCTCAACCTTAAAACATCATTTAACTTAAGAGAACGCGATGAATAGTGAGGAATTATAATTTTGCACTGAAAATTCTTATTACCTACGTAGGTATTTAAATAAATAATGTCACTGGATAAATTACATTAACGCGGACTTACACGGTATTTCTTATTGCAATTTCTACTAATAGGTACCTACGTCGAAATTTTCGTCACAAGATATAAGAAGACTGTTACCACCGAGTAGGTACTTATTTTAAAATTTTAATTTTAACTTATTTTACTTATATCCACGGCAAGAATATAACAATAATTATGATAGAAATTATTTTTAGAAAAGTATTCATTGCTTTTTTTCATGACAATGATAATAATAACCTATCATTGATCGATCAGACAAATAACACTGTATTTGTTATTTGTAATGTCTAGTCATTTGTTTTAATAGTACTTGGACAGATAGATACATATACCACTTAATCGATAGCACCGTAAAACCGTGAGGTTTTTATTAGTTTCATTTTTTTTTTTATTTATGTATTTTTTTTTTCGTGCACGTGAGTTCATCTCCCTCCTTTTTCATATAGCAGCATAATTTACCACTTACTTGAGGCTCGTCGCCACTGTGGTGTCCTCGTTTGCTGCTGGGTTCGTAAATCAAAGCCAAACACTCGTTTCACCAAGGAGCGCATACACGTCCGCACCGGCCGGCGGTTGGGCAAGCAATGCCGTGACGTGCATGCGCCGCTTGTACTTTATTAATACGTCACATCGTCAATAGTACATTACTGCAGCGGCCAGCAAAAGAGGCATTGACGTGACGGACGAACGTGTAAGGTGGCCCGAGGCGAAGTCGAGGCACACATACTAAGTCCATCAATGCCTTATTGTGGCCAAGGCTTTTATTGTACTTTTCTCAAATAATGCGTGGAAATTAAAACTAAGTAGTACCTAGGTAGAACTGATCATTTTTGTCAAATACAAGTACTTTTCAAAATCAATGACGAACAACGAACAACAATAGTTTTTCCCGCGTTAAAGTATTCATTTGTTTTCTTTTTTCAATAAACTGCTTTCTATTTGCAAGCCAGTTCGAAATTTAAATAAAACCTCTTTTTGATAGTTAGTTTCGGAGTACAAATCCGTTCCATTTTTCAATTACAAGACAGATATAAAATGAGTTTACTATGTAATTATTTAGCGGCCAATTATATTGGCCGCTTGCATGTACCTATGTATTTGGCCAGTACAGTAATTATTCGATTTATCTCAAAGAAGGTTGTCAAAATAATGCTCAAATTTCCAAGCATGTTTGAGAAAATGAAATTAACTGATGAATTTTTAGTTAAGTCAACTGCATATTTACGAAAACATTTTTTTTTTATTTTCAACGGTGTGCTGACAGTCATGACCGTGAGAAACCGATGGTTGCGTCACGTTTTCAGAAAGCGTTCGGTAGCAGGACATCAGAAGACGTTAAGAGCCATCAATCAAGGCTGAACGAAAGTCGAAAAGAGCTTTAAAAACATACAATAGTACCTAACTACAAAGAGACAACCTTTTTAAAACAAAAAGGTTTTTTATATATTGACAGATTATTTTACTGTTGAATCTTCGCAGGCTACAAGAAGAGATGATTCGCTCAGTTGCCAAAGAAAGAAAAAAAAAAAAAAAGAAGAGATGATTTTATTTACCAAATCCTTGACCGTTGACAACTGCAGAATAACTTGAAAAATGCGTTATTTCTAAAATACAGTTGACTTTTTATCACGTTCAAGGAAGTGTTCATTCGACCGTGGAAATTCAACGGCTGTGCCTCATTTTTAAGAAACGGTAAGTACAAAGAAATAAATGAGAACGTCAGAGAATGCAGAAAAACTTCAACAATTGACTTTGGTTTTGCTTGACGTTAAATCACAGAAGAATTGGTCAGTGGATCCTTAGGGATCGATAAATATTATCATCAACCAAGAAAGAGAGGATCAATATTTTGTTAATGCATTTATTTATTTCGGGACATATTATTTTTTTGACATTCAACGAAGAGCTGACTACAACTGGAAATTCAATAAAAATCAAAGGTTTTGTCACGTTTCCAGGAAGCCGTTGTTACCAGGATATCAGAAGTCGTAAAGAGTCAACTTTACGTTTATCAAAGGATGTACGAAAACCACAAAATTTGACTTCGGTTCTGCATGCTTCAAAATAATATTACTACCGAAGTACCAACTGCAGTTCAATTCTGTATTAACAAAACCGACTGCTGACAAGTGACAATCTGACAATTCGACAATTTTGTAAGTTCATTTATTTATACCTTCTCTGCTTCATTAACTAGTTTTTGACAAATTTGTCGCATTTTTAGTTATATCAAAATAAATATCCTGGCGGACAATGTAGAGTTTTACAAAAATAAAGTAAGCTACATAATGCAAATAATAAATGCACAATACTTCCACATAGAGCTGGCATGATCGTGACTGTGGGAACCGTCGGTTGCGTCACGTTTTGTTGGAGAATTTGATACTAGAGCATCAGTAAGCGGCAAGAGCATACCAGTTCAGCAAAAGTTGCACAAATAGTAAGAGCGGTTACGCACTACATCCGATCCGAATCCGCGATAGTACTTTCCGAAGTAGTCATAGAACTATTTGTATGGTAGTTTACGCACTAGATCCGACTTCGGTCATTCGATTTCTCTCCGTCATCCGTTAGTCTCCAATTCGGAAGAAATATTGGCGGACCGAAGTAGTCGTAGTAGGTACTGTTGGTATGAAAGATTTCGCATTGCCTCGGATTCAAATCGGACATAATTATCCAGAGATGGCCCCTGAATAGCTTAGATTTGAATCAGAAATCGGATTATTAGCCACAGCCGCTGCTTAACTACTTAATATTTCCTGACGCTCAGGTGTGAAATGCACTATGAAGTCGGTACTAGGGCATTCAGGAACGCGCGACGTGACGTCATAACTTAACAGTGACGTCACGGAACACCAACCTTCCCCCTACACCTTCCTCCGGTACAGTCTAGACAGACACTGGTCTAGACGACCTTACAGAAATCTGTACACAAAGTTAGGGGTTGTTGTATTAAAATTTCCAAATTCAGTCACTATTCTGCAAGTTATCATTATAACATCTGGAACGAAATTTAACACAAGATTAATGCGACTAATGATCAAGCTTTTTGTTAATTGTAAAATGAAATCAACATTATATTTATTTCTATAAACCGGGCCACTGACCCATTAATTATTTTCTCAATAAATAATACCTTCTGAAGTGAAGCCCCCCGATCTCAATCTGAAGTAGCGGCAGTGGGCAGGGCAAATTGCTCGCAGAGCACATGGTCGATGGGGCCGAAAAGTTCTGGAGTGACGACCGCATACCGGATGACGCAGCGTTGGAAGGCCTCCCCCACAAGGTGGGCCGATGACCTGGTGAGGGTCGCAGGTAACCGATGGATGCAAGACGCACAGGACCGGTTGTTGTGGCGACACTTTGGGGAGGCCTATGTCCAGCAGTGGACGTCCTTCGGCTGATATGATGATGATGATGATGAAATGGACTATTGTTAGTTGCGTGCTGGTAAAGCCAGGGTAGGGTGTTCTCTACTCCATCTACATAAAATTAATGATCTTATTGAGATTATTTATTTGAGATCACTTACAATGAAACATGCAACAACATCGGGTCGGTACATAAGATTGTTAGACTTGCAATTAAACCCCTGAACAGTCCTCCAACATTGTAAGCTTAACAGCTTAAGCTCTAGCACTGCCTGATATCCTGGTACCGCAATAGTTATTAACACGTGGCCTTAGTGCGGCGCGCTTGCAGACAACAGAGGAGAAATAAAATGAAGAGCAGCGAAGTAACGATCATCAAAAAAAAAAAGGTTCTGAAATAATAAATTTCCCCCGACGCAAAAAGAGGGGTGATATAAGTTTTACGTCGATGTCTGCGTGTGTGAGGTTTGATTGATCCTACATTTGTGTTGTCGTTCATTGTCGTATTTCCGGCAGGACGTGGAATTAAACGCCTGATAAAACCTTGGCAAAAAAAAGGGGTTTTGAGAAAGCCTCAGTTTCTCAACTTTCTGTCACAGCAATGTATTTCAGAAAGCATATTATTACTACTTTTGTTTGGTTTGACAAGAGGAACACACCCAATTTGCCAACCAACCATTAGGTATTTGTGTTTCTATACACATATAATGGTGAATGGTGAAGGAACAGAGGGACGATTCCCAAGCCACGTGTTATTAAACAGAAAGTACTAGGGCGTCATGAGTCAACTGGAGACCGCCAGTATTGAGCAGACACAACTTTACCCACACCCATTCAAACTCACCCCGAGAGTCTGGATGGGCGTGGACAGGTGCAACAGACGACCTTGACACAGACAAAGCAAGCCCCTCCCCCGCCTCGCCAACATTGAGTGTCAGGAAGGCACACAATTAGAGTTCCTTTTCACCATTTTGGTTTTCGTGGAGATCAAGCCCTAAAAAACGACAAACGGTTTACAAAATATTTTTTTAATTAATAAGTTGAAAATAAAAGAAAATATAGTTTTTCAAAAATCAATAAAGGCTATGCTAAAATATATCTTAGTACTTTCTAGTGCCCTAGTACTAAATCGACAGATGAGGGCATTCAGAAACGCGCGAATTGACGTTATGATACAATGACTTCATTATCAAGAAGCCGCCGCACTTTGTTGCAGTGTAGACAATGATGGATAGTCAATTTTTGACAGTCGGAAAAGTCCGAAAGTCTGTCAACCTGACCTAACAAGGGAAATGTAACCCTATAACTGGATAAGTTATGAAGATCAGACTTGCAATCGGTTCAAGTAAAATATTGACCAGCTGCTTCTGTTTAGGCTGGAAATTGGCCCCAACATAGTTGAAAAATAATAAGCAGATGACAATGAGCCTTTTAAATAGAAGACCTTAGTTATTTGACAAAACAATACATTTTAAAATTTAGCTAGGCTACATTTTCTGGCCATACACAGTTTCTCCGTTGCAAAAAAATATTAAGGATAGGGGTTTTAGAAAATAGCATGCCTCCTCCCAATTCTCATATTGACTAAAACCAGACCGGTGTTCCAACCCAACCATATACTAGCAACTCCAATCGACTCATTGTGTCCTAGTACTCAATAGTTTAAAACTCGTGGCCTCAGTGTGGCCGGCCACTCATCAAAGAGGTGCAAGCTAGTTGAACTTTTAGGTCGATTTTTTTTCAACATACTTACTAATTTTTGTTAGTTAGCCTTAACGTAGTAAAATAGGAGCCATCGCATTGCGTTAAGGCTAACTACCAACAGTCCAAGAAAATATTCTTGTAACTTATAAAAAACTTCAACAAAACAACTGAGTGCTAATTCTACTAATTTTAAGCAACGTTTGCAATAGTTTGCTTTCACGTGTCAGTTGCAATCTGTCAAAAATGTATGAAAATTGAGGCTATTTTGACAGATTGCGACTGACATGCGAATGCGAACGTTGTTAAAAATGAGTAGAGTCCGTCCTACAAAAGAAGTCCCGCGGAAATAAATGGAACTAACAAGATTTGTTATAGGATAGCGTACAGTCGTATATAAACTAGCGCTGTGGTTACGGAACTTCTTTCGTTGGACGGACTCTAGAATTGGCCCGCAGTTCTGCAGAATAAAACTTGAAAAACGTTTTTTTTCGAAAAGTGAAGTGTAATTTCACAAAGGTTAGTCTTAAGTAGATTGATGAGTGCCCTAGTCGAACGGCTGAACTCATTGACGGGCGCGGTTAAATGCATGATATCTCATCCAAAACCATTTAAAGGAAGAACTAAACGCTGTGATGAGTAATATGAAGCTAGTGCGCACACAAATTTACAATTCCATATCATATAAGATTATGTGAAAGACATTTGGTAGTCAGGATATTATGAAAAAAGTACTGAATGTATCTGTTTAAAACTTTATTGGTATTTAATAGAGACAGCACTAATAATAAAAATCAAATATCCAAACTAAGTAATCTGTTTAAAATAATTTTTAATATTTAATTTAGGAAATAATCTACCCCTGTATGGTTAATATTTTGGCATTTTTACACTACATATGTTATTTATTTACGCCCAAAGTTGTGATAAAAATTGGAAGTTTCGACACAAATAAATTGCATATCAATATTTTTTTTTCTGTTTTGTTCAGGCCTAGATAACACCGAGATAAATAAATGTGACTTTTTTTCTGAACTTACTCCGTCAATCAGTAGAGTACAATGACTGACTAGGACACCCTTAACAGTTCTACTAGACAGCTCTGGAAAACATTTTTACTCACATCACAATTATGTAAAAAATTAATGTATTAACTGAAGATCAATCGGTGGTAATGTTATTTTGAAGCAAGCATAACCGAAGTCAAATGCTATATTGATTTCCCACGGCTGTGTCACTGTGTCAGCTCTTTGTTGAAAGTGAGTCGTGCTTTCCGAAATAAATAAATGCTTTTAAACTTTGTCCTTTCTCTGTTCCTATGGATCATATTTTATTGATGCGAATAGTGTAAAACAAAAACCTATATAGTTATAAAAAGGATCGCCAAATTAATTTAACTAGTCTTCGCGGGCTTCAAAAACGGACGATTTAATTGTTAAATCCTTGACCGTTGACCAGCTAAAGAAAGAAAGAAAATACATTTATTCCACCAGAAACGAAACTAAACTAAAAGAAAAAAAAAACATCAACTAACTAAAAACTAAACAAATAACTTGGAAATGGATTTATTTCAGAAAGTGAATCACTTCAGTTATGGTAAATTTTTAAATAGAATAGAAGTGACATGTGCAGTAATCTAAACCCGAGCTGTTTAAACAGTTCAGCTGCAAATAAATACGAAAAAAAAATCGTGTATCTTTTGATAAACTTACTGTTGACTCTTGACGTATTCTTTTATCCTGGTATCGTCCTCGTAACAACGTGATGCAAATCATCGATTTTCCACGGTTGACTCAGCTTCGCTTTGAAATTGAAGAAGTCATTATTTCAGGAATAAATGCATTTTGACATCACAAATGCACAAATCAAACTGATGATAATATAACATAATGATATCTCTTGCTCAAGCTCAAGCTTGACCATCGACTAGTCTATCTATATTCAACTGCATATTTTCGGAACCAGTTCTTTTTTTTTCATATTCAATGGAATGCTGACTGACCATGATCGTGGGAAATCGATGGTTGCGTCACGTTTTCAGAAAGCGTTTGGTACTAGGACCTCAGATGACGTCAAGAGCCAACAATCAAAGAATGCACTAAAGAAATAAAAATTGCCTTCGGGTTTGCTTGCTTCAATATAATATTAGCGCTTTAAAATCATCCATCAGTAGCATAATTATGAATTTTTCAAGAGACTCTCTGCCTGCGTCTGTGTTTCCAAAAGCTTACAGCCCTAATCTCTTCAAAGTTAGAGTGAACAGGCTCCTTCTGGGTAAGCTCGCTCCATCGTAGACTTTGTCTCTGTCATATCTGACATTGACTAGAGTCAAGAGCAAACCCATCACCAATAAAAAAAAAAAAAAAAAAAAAAAAAAGACGGAATCATATTAATTTGTTGATGCAAATTTCTTTGTGAAGAAAAATGTGTCTTGCCAAAAGTCGACAATTTACTTAAAATTAAAGCCAGAAAAACTGCAGAATGACTTGAGAAATACATTTATTTTTGGAAAAATAACTTTTTCACGGGTGCTCCGTGTGAACCGTGGCAATTCAACATTTGTTTTTAGGTGACGGTCGGTACTAGAATATCAGAAGACGTCTAAAGTCAACAGTACATTTTCGAAAGATGCACGAAAACTACATTAGTTCTGCTTGCTACAACCACTTGCTAAATCACGGATGATTCGACAAATAGGCGGAAAGAAAGAGATAGAACGATTTTTGTTAATGCACTTATTTATTACGGATAACATTTACTTTTTCACTTTCAACGAAAAGCTCACAACCGTGGGAAATCGGTGTTTGCACCACGTTGTTTCAAAGTGGCTGGTACCAGTATATCAGAAGACTTCAAGAGTCATAAATAAGTTTAACAAAGAATGCACAAAAATTACACTTGACATAACACTTGACTTGGCTTTGGATACACTTTTCAAAAAGCATGGGCATACAAAGCCCACTTGAGCGAAGCACTGCCGTGTCTTCGTAGCAGCGGCGATTGGCAGTGGCAACCACTCGCGTCCGGCCCTGGTCCAATCCATGGCTTCGACTCCCCGAGCAAGAGTGCATTGGGGTTGCTCTACAATTTATTCATCTTTTTTTTTGTATTTTGCAGAGCTCATTCCATCTGGTGTTAGATACTAGGACAACAAACGTTACTAATGGTGCGTCTCTAAGCAAATAAAAAGTAACAAGAAGTCAGCGAACATTTTGAAAAAAGAACAAAACGTGATGTATTGACATGCCTTACCAAATTTTTGGTCGATTCCAAACATTTAAATATTTATTTTTATTACAAAAACCTTGTTATTATTCTTATTTAATAAAAAAAAAAAATTATAATACTCGTTTTTTTTTCGTTGTTTATGATTAAATTATCAATGTTGTTACCTCATCACGGCATAATGGCTGAATGGATTTGGGTGAAACTTGGCGTACGGGTTGACTATATCCTGACCGATTAGGACCTAAGAGACTTTTTATCTCGGATTTCTATTCCTTCGAGATAGTTTCCGACTTTCAAGTGAGCGAAAGCGCAGGCAGCAGTAAGTGTATGAAAATCTAATCATCGATAGAATATCGCCTGTAAACCATCAATTGTAAGTGGTTTGCAACGCGTCCTCATGAACAGCTTTTAAAAGAACTGTTTACTCGATGCCTAGCTGCATTTGATAGCTTATGTACAATAACTAAGTTTTTCAAAAAACATTGGTTCGATGTTACTCAACATACCTAAGACCCATTTAAAAAAAACAAAGATCGTTTTTTTTTGTTTTTCGATTTCGTCTTCCGTATTATTGTAATTGTGGTTATTTTGCTCTTGGCAGTCGAGTATTTTTTTTACAAAATTACCTTGAAATATTTGTTTTTTTTAAACGTTGCCCCCCACACTAGGAATTTATCCTGTATCGTAGGTGCGTTTACAAACATATAATCTGAAATACACAAACAGACCCGGAACAACTATCCGTAGGCCATACAAATATTTTTTCCGTGCATCGAAACCACGAAACGTAGCGCTACAATCAATGGCTCAACCAACCGTGTTGAACCGTGTCCGTGTCTGTCAATCATTAATAAGCATATTCAGAACAATTTTAGATCAGTCTAGCTCTGCCTATTGGTCGTTTTATAAATGAAGTTTGTCAAACCCCACTCTAGTGTGTACAAATACTCAACTTATTTTTTTAAATTCAGAAATCGTGTGTCGTCCCCGATGCGGCTCTGTGAAGCCACGTGTTTTTCAATATTGAATACTAGGACACTAGGAGTTAACAGGAGTACGCAAGTTTTTTTTTTTTTTTTTTTATGGGATGGGATAAATTATCAAATGACCCCTCCCGCTCTGGGTGGAGCGGCAGGGAGTGTCAGACTTTTACTGACTAACCCACCCTTTAGTCCTCCTAGTGCCTTTCTTCCCAGGGCCGCGGTAACTCTTTCGAACATATTCCGCAACCCTGGCAGCTTCACCCCTCGTTTTATATTATAGTTCCATACCTACCTTGCCACGTGGTTTAACGCCTTTTAATACCAAGATATCAGAAGTCGCCAAAAGCAACTTATAAATGCAACTTAAATCAGAATGAATCTGCGAATTCAGTTTCTATAGAGAGGTATTCTGATAAAAGCCGGCTAGAGAGAGAATAAAGAATATTTTTTAAATGAGCCATACAACTCGAATCTGTAATTTCTTCAATACCTGCATAATATTCATCATCATCATCATTATCATATCAGCCGAGAGACGTCCACTGCTGGACATAGGCCTCCCAAGTGTCTCAGCAACAACCAGTCCTGTGTGTCTCGTATCCATCGGTTAAGACGCAAATGCTTTGGAACCTTTGGATGACGTACAAATGGTACATCATCATTGCAGTCGAAAGATGTCACGGACATGGCCCTCTATTATGTCATTATGACAAATGCAGCATAGCATAAACCTTTTGGAACGTGGTTAAAATTAACCACTTAGGTAGGTATTTAAATACAAGTTCCCGTGACAACTTATGAAAACAACGCATCCCTATACAATGAAAAAAAAGGCTTGTTTTTAACCGACTTCAAAAAATGGAGGAGGTTCGATAGTTTTTTTTTTGTTATCTCATATCTCTGGCATTAAGGAACCGATACTTTTCGATTGGTCCCATTTAAATTACTTATATCCAAATCGGTTCAGCAGTTTGGTTTTTAAATCCAAATAGCTGGAAAAAAATTGTGGAAAAATCATCCATGTATACGAAATTGCGTACTTTTGCTTTCAGTCCTGTGACTTTCCAGTGGTGTTGTTAGGTGCCTAGATACCACTAAAAAGTAAAAATAAAAAAACTTTTTCACAAAAAAAAACTACAAATTACAAAATAACTTTAATTTCGGAAGTCGGTGTCAAATAACGAAGAAGCAACCAAAAACACCGACTTCCGACATAAACTTATTTTGTAATTTGTAGTGTATTGTTTTGCCTATAAATACCAAAAGGCCGAAAACAAAGTTAGCATAATTGAAAAAACCCAGTATGGAGTTGTTTTAGAAAATACGACGTCACACCTACCTATCAATTCTGCGGCCCTAGTACAAAATGAACTAAAAAGTCGGTACTAGGATGTGTAGGAACTCGCGGTATGACGTCATAGAGTGACGTCATAGACTATCGACGTGTCGACCCCGGTGCAGTCTAGACTTGCAGACATTCAAGGTATTTAGCTCTACGCGAATTATAGTACTCCAATTAAACGAGCTAACTTGACTGGGCTATTAGTATAAATTTGTGAAAATTAGGATAGCGTTATAAAAATCTTTTGCCGCGTGCCCAAAATCGGAACTAACGTCAACTTCTTCTTTATCATTACAAGATCCCTTGACAATTTGATAAATGTTTAACAACAAAGTACAACGTGCACTTGATGATGACATTCTAGCGTCAAGAGATTATTTTAGTCTACAGATTAAATCAGAATAAAGATGGCGCTATGACACGAGCCACGATCTACAAATGCTACGACGTAGCTTAGGTCGGATTTCACCAATGAAACTGAACGCGATCAAGTACAACTAAACTGCGTTCAAGAGTTGTCAGCGTCAATATTCCATAGAAAAATAGTGACATTGACAGCTCATAATCGTGGTTTATACGCTGATCGCGATCAGTTTGGCTTGGTGAAAATGGCCCTTAGTATGTTTTATCAAAGTTACCTTACCGAAATAACTTCAATTTAGGAAGTCACTATTTCTGGTGTGGTTTCTTCGTGTTTTTTTTTTAAATTTTTTATTTTTAATTTGCAAAATTAAAATAATTATGTACTTTGTAGTGTTTTGTATTTGGAACTTGGTTACATTTTTTTTTGCAAAAAAGCTTTGTAAATCATTCGTCACAATAGAACTTCGGTAAAAAGCTTTTCTTTTTGGTCATCAGTTAGTGTATATGTACTAATATGTAGTGTACGGTTGCGGTCTAAAAATGTTTATCAGTTTTCAAATTAGATTCTATATCACACTGTGTGCAGTAAAATCCAAAATACTATGTCAAGGTATTTAAAACTTTATGAAATTTGCAAAGCATCAATTCTAGCACAGTGTATTAGTAGATTTTGTGATAATTTTTGTTTGAGAATTATTTATTTACTAGATAAAACATAATTATTCTTGGAAAACAGCTAAAAGCTCAGTCTAATAGTATTTAGGCGCAGTTGTACATTTATTCTAGTAACAGCATTATAAAAATACTTACTCATCTAGAAACAAGAACGTTCGTCAACAAACAAACCAAAGCTTTTGAAGTTCGACGCATGGAGTAACATGAAGAGTTCAGAATATAGACTAATATAGCTCACATACCGTGACAACCAAAAAGCCTAGACTTGAGCTTTCGTCGTTTGTTTAACGTAAAACAGGCAGATGGCGTTGCGGACGCTCAGTCTGGGGAAGGGTATATATGTCACGCAATGCGGCAACCGCGTCAGTAGCGGTGAATATTGGCACTGCTACACGTGTTAAGATTCACCGCTACCGTGTAATACCTTATGGATATGCCTTTGGCATCGAATGTGTAACTAAGATGTTTCCGTTTAAAAATTATCTCAACTGTGTTCTGATATGGTCCGACCATATTATTGCTTGTCACCAAACGAACGAGGCTAAATCTTAAAAACGGCGAGTATGCTACAACTCACTTGTGCGCAACAAAATCAATCCACCGCCCGTGAGATTGGTTGATGGGTGACATCAAACATCTGTGGTTGAACTAAATCAATTATCACAGACTGCTTGAAAAGCGACTTATTTGGAACTTTCTAATCGTTCAATACTCAATACTCAATTGAGCATATTTTTCCAAAAACCCGTGGTTGGGAATCGGAATTATGAAATAAGTTATCTGTGGATGAAAACCGGGTTGTTGTTGTACTGACGAGTGGTCGTTGTGGCAGTAATCTGGAAAAATTGATTTTAATTAGTAGTAATCATATTATTCAAGATTATATACCTTTTTGTTCGTAATTTAACGACAAAGTAACTTTGTACGGATAAAATAAGAATAAAGATAGCGCTACGACATGCTACGAGCTACGAGTGCTACGACGTAGCTTGGCATGTTTTATCAAAGAAAACTTCCCAATGGTTCCAATACTTTAATTATCATACTAAAATCGAATCACATGATTGTCCAGCGGGTTATAATGAAATTCCGTCCAATATTATTGTGGTGGCCCTGGGGAACAGCTTCGAGCAGTGACCTGCAGCCAGCAGCGTGGCCGACCAGCGCCGCTCGCGGCCAGCCAACTGCTCCCACAACTATCTCGCAACAGGTGTGAAAAGTAGAGTATGCTCCTCAAGGATAAAGGTATCTTTGCTCTGGGGCTAGCTAGAATCCCTCTCTGCATTCAAGAAGCTTGTTTGAACTCTCTCTCATTGCGTGTGAGGTAAATCCTAATCTCCATAATATGCATCACGCCTGTATCTATGCACTTTTACCGATCCCTTCGGGGACCAAAAGGATCTGTAGAAGTGCATAGATTTAACAAAATCATACTGAAAACTAATTTTGGCACTATATTTTTCGCAATAAGGTTTAGAAAAAAAACGCTTCTTGATTTAAGAAAAAATTACCTAGCCAATTCCAAAGGGCCAATTCTTCTAATTTTTAAGCAACTTTTGCATTCATTCGCCTCTCAGTCGCAATCTGTCAAAAAACACAATTTACATGCTTTTTAACCGACTTCTAAATTTTTTTAAAGCTATTGCATAGCTTCTATCGCGGGCCTTGAGCGTGGAGACCGAATCCAGAAATTCCGTAACGAAAATAACCTAACACTCCCCACTCCCACCGGCACAGCGGTGATACTTTTTGTTTCTATGACGATCTGTGTTCTTAATTTGAAAGTTTTGTTTTTTTTTAAATTATTTTTATAAGTTGCGGGTGCATTTTTGAGCTGTCAAATGCAATATGACCTCTTTTGAACTTTTTGAGGTTGGTGCCCTATTTATTAGTATTGCTACTTTCCCGCGGATTTGCTTGCATAATTATTAAGCTATTGCAATAGCTTTACCGTGGCAGTCTCCGAGTGCCACACGTCTTTTTTTATGTTTGTTCGCGCATAACTCCGTCGCTTGACAACCGATTTGAAAAATTCTGTTTTTGTTGGAAAGGGTATACTTTCCGAATGGTCATTTTATCAAAATCGGTTTAGTAACTTGGTTTTTAAATCCAAATAGTTTGAAAAAATATGTGGAAAAATCATCCATGTATACGAAATTGCATATTTTTGCTTTCCTGTGACTTTCCAGTGGTGTTGTTGAGTGTGGGGGGGGGGTACCACTAAAAAGTGAAAAATAAAAAACTTTTTCAACACATTTGCTCAAAAAATGCATTTACGAAGCCTGTATGCATTGTTCGAAAGTTAAAAATTATGCACCACACAATGGAGCGTGCGGCAAAGTAGGTACTCTCACCTAAATACATATTTTACCGCAAACTCTGTTGTATAGCGCCGTGCGTATTCTTTACGGTTTTTTTTTTAATTTCCATAAAAATTAATAAGAATTCCACCAAGGAGTTTCACATCACGAGAATAAATAAGCTGAATAATCGAACCTCCTTGGAAGCACTTTTGCTGTATACGTTTGTCTCATTTTAATATTATAGAGAAAATGAGAGAAGATAAATAAAAAAAATAAAGTATGTGGTTCTAATTTTCACCACGCGCATGTGGCGCCTTTGTAAATTCGCGCCATTTTCATATTAGAAACGTCAAAGATTGTTGCGACTTTCCGACTGATTTCTAGAGACAAAAAGTTTGTTTCATTACTTATTGTAATGTTTTCTCGCAAATGTGTCGAAAAACGTTGTATGACACACGTGCGGATTTGGTTTTTAAAAACTCGTGACTATGGTAAGCCCTCGACTTCGTCTCGTGCTTACATTCGTCTACTCGTTTGTAAAAACCAAGTTACCGCACTAATATCATAAATAACTATTTCATAAAAAAAAGAAACCGACTTCCAAAAAACACAACTACAAAGTTCAAAATAACTTCAATTTCGGAAGTCGGTGTTTTTGGTTGCTTCTTCGTTATTTGACACTGACTTACGAAATTAAAGTTTGCTTTGTGACAAATAGTGAGTCAGAGCAAGTGCCCTGACAAAGTTTGTCAGTTACAATGCGGTAATTTTTTCAGATCGTTGATTAATTTTAACCCTTTTTGCATTGGTTTCATTATTGACAAAATGAAAAGCTATGAGTATTACAAGTACACCTAAGTACTTTATGCCGTGATTTGATTGAATGATCGGCTAGCGCTCTATTTAAAACTACCTTTGTAACAAACGTGTCACTTTTCATTTAGCTTTCCCCTAAAAAAAATTAAGGACTTCGGTACACACCCATGCCACGTGATTCACAAGATTGGATACCA
The DNA here is from genome assembly GCA_947386135.1 of Melanchra persicariae. Taxonomy (NCBI): domain Eukaryota; kingdom Metazoa; phylum Arthropoda; class Insecta; order Lepidoptera; family Noctuidae; genus Melanchra; species Melanchra persicariae. The sequence goes on from OX376646.1 coordinate 1,615,958, forward strand.
GAATATAAGGAATCAATATCATAAATAGACTGGTCCTTGACTGATTCTACAAGATCACTCCATTATTTGACGTCTTTGAGAACCCTGGCGTCTCTTGCCACGTAATCTTAAACATTAAATACCAAGACACTAGATGTCATCAGGAGGTCCGCTTTGTAACATCAATGAACCCCATTAATTATTACCTGTAGATTCATATGGGCGTGGCAGTCGCCTGCGTACAAATATGTACATGGTCTGTGTTATTCGGTACCTAGTGTGTGTGTGTGTGTACGCAAAGCACAGAGGCCACCTGTTTCACAGCACAGTATACGAGGACACCAGAAACCAACAGGAGCTATTTGAATTCTAAATAGTTGGATCCACCACTAACCATCAGTACCTAACGACTTATTGCAGTACCAAATCAAATTGTTTAGCCTATGCCGTTTATTTTGCTGTCTAATTAGTGTGAGAAAACAATTCAACACTAATAAACTGTCACTATTCCGTTATTTTGAACTTTCACGGGTTAATAATACTATCATCATCATCATATCCGCCGAAAGACGTCCACTGCTGGACATAGGCTTCCGCCAAGTGTCCCCACAACAACCAGTCCAGTGCGTCTTGCATTCATCTGCTACCCACAACCCTCACAAGGTCATCGATCCAAATTGTGGGAGGCCTTCCAACGCTGCGTCTTCTCGTACGCGGTCGCCAGTCAAAAACTTTTCGGCCCCATCGACCATGTGTTCTGCGAGCAATTTGCCCTGCCCACTGCCGCCACTTCAGATCGGGATCAGGGCTTCACTTCAGAAGGTAATATTTATTGAGAAAATAATTAATGGGTCAGTGACCCGGTTTACAGAAATAAATGTTATGCTGCCACTTCAGCTTAGCGATCCTTTGGGCTATGTTGGTAACCTGTTGGCCAATTCTACTTATTTTTAAGCAGCGTTCGCTATAAATCTGAATATAATTATAAATTACGTCACACTTAAGTAACAGACAACTAAAACTAAAATTAATCTTAAACATGGCGTTGAAAAATTCCTCCACATCGCAGGCCACTGGTAATGTACCACCCATATTAAAAAATACATTAATTTTAATAACATTGAAGTTATGAAGAACTACTTGAGCTCAATCTGGCACTGTATTTTGGTCAGTTTCTCACATAAAGATATGTGCCCCAACAGTGGTAACGCTGAAGATGCTACAATATTAAAGTTTGACAGGCTTTCTACCTAAAGTAGGAAGAAAAAAAAAAATTTCCAAATATTGTTTGTTGATTGAATGAAAGGCGGCTCAGTGAAGCCACGTGTTTTTCAACTTTGAGTACTAGGACACCAGGAATCAAAAGGAGTACAACTGTCGAATCAATAAAAGGGTGAGTCCAAATCGCTTGGTGCAACAGATGGCCTTGACACAGAAACGACCTAGCTTCACCGCTCGTTTTAAACTTGTACCACCTGGCTCGCCACGTCATATAATTCCATTGAATACCAGAATATAATTAAAAGTTGCCAAAACTAACATAAAAATGGGTCGTGAATAAGGATATCGTCGATGTATGCTTAGTCTGTATGACTACAGTATTCTCGAAATGAGCAATACAGCTTGAATCTGTCATTGCTTAAATATTATTGAATGATAGGAGATATTCGTGCGTAAAAAACTGTCGAGCTGTACTTGATAAAAACCAAACCAACCTCTACTGGTACTAGAGATATCCACTTTTACACACGTGGTACCTATTTGCCGGAAAAACAAAAACATATAAATCAAAATCTAGCTAATCTATGAACAAAAACGCTGAATCGGGTTCTTGTAGTAAACACGACGTCACCACTACCTTCCTATCAATTCTGCCGCCCTAGTACAAATTGAACTGAGAAGTCGCTACTAGGACGTGTAGGAACTCGCGGTAAGACGTCATTTGAGTGACGTCACATACAGAAGACTATCCCAATGCAGTCTGCATTGGGATAGTCTTCTGTATGTGTGTGAGACTTGTTACAATAAAAACGTCACAGTGACGCATTTTTATATCATCATTTCAGCTGAAAGACTTTTACTGCTGGACATAGGCTCCTTTCTACATGTCATTATGAAAAGTATAGCGCTACAAGATCTTTAGATGCGTGGCGGAAATCGGAACCAACGCCACTTTAAGTTCAATATAATGTTCCAAAGACATTTTCAAAAATGTTTGACAACATCGCGGCGTCAAGAGATCCTTGTATTCTACAAATTGCTTGGCGTAAATAAACTCTTTTTCTTTCTTTCTTTTCTAAATAAAGACGGCGCTAGGAAATGTTACGAGGTACGAGTCCTACGACGTAGCTTAGTATGTTTTATCCCGAGGTTTTCAATACCATAATCATTTTATTGTGATGGATGATTTAAATAGAACGAAGTCGATTCAGTGTCGGTTTCGGACATTCTTCCATAGCCGTTAGCATATTATAGCTAGCGTATAGCTTTGGAAGTCGGTGGTTTTTAACCGACTTCCAAAAAGCAGGAGGTTCTCAATTTGGTTGTTGGTTGTTTCTTCGATTTTGACACCGACTTCCAAAATTAAAGTATATTTATAATTTGTCGTGTTTTTTATTTGGAAGTAGGTTGTATTTTTTGTAAAATTTATTTTATTTTTTAACTTTTTAGTGGTTATATCTCACAACTAAATTAACATTGTTAAGGTGACGACGTCATCGTCCGAGAGCAAGAATTACATCATCCAAGAAAGCAAACAGAATAAAATTATTAGGGGATTAAATGACAAGTATACCGCATTGAACTAAAAAGAATCTCAGAAACTGGATCAGAAACCTCGGAGTAATCGGTGTACAAACATAAAAAAATACCAACCGAAATAAGAATCGCCTGCGTTTTAGAAGTCGGTTAAAAATAAAGATCTTCACGACTCCAGGCCCGACATGTGAAAATTCCCAAATAAAAAATAAATCTTATGTAATTGGTAAATAAACACTAAATTCGCGATTAATTCGGCGCACACCGGTATGTTGCCGGTGCTTGAGCGGTTCAAGAATTAAATAGAAATTATGACGTTTCTACGCTGACGTTTATGACGTCGGCGCGCAAGGTGCAACCCACAAGCACCTCCTAAAGGTGCTGATATACTTGCTAAGCTTAAGCTTAGCTTACTTCATGCCGTGATACGATTGAAGCAAAATGATCGCTTTTAAAACTATTCAATAAACGAATAGTAGGACTTTTTTTAAAGCTTCCCCTTATCAATAACGTATGAAGCCCCTTGCAGACTCCGGTAGACGCCTTTGCCACGTGCTTCACAAGATTGTATACCAGGATATCAGGAATCAATAGAAGGCAATCAAAAATACACTGGTCCTTGACTGTTTAATAGGACCATCCCATTATTTGACTTCATTGAGAACCCTGGCGTCTCTTGCCACGTGTTCTTAGACATGAATTACCAGGACATCAGATGTCATCAGGAGGTGAGTTTTGCATGGGCGTGGCAGTCTGCGCCTGTGTTGCCGTGTGTGTTTGCAACACTCTGAGGCCACATGTTTTAAAGCTCAGAATACGAGGACGCCAGGAAATACCTAGAGCTATTAAAATGCATAGATCAACTTGGCACCACTATCAAAAATCAGTAAAATATCTGTTCCAAGGTTTTTTATTTTTAAACAATACCAGAATAAAATAATCATTCACAGAAAGCCATGTACCTATTTATGTCTGTTATTAAGCTTATTTTGCTGATAAAGTGCAACAAAGCAATTGAAAAAAGGCATTTTTCATCTAATGATTTACGCTTAGAATAATAACGCCTAGAAACCTAGTACGAGCATCAAAAGTGAAGCAACTCAGACTACTCCATATACGGAGTACTCGGCGCAGCGAGCCGTCAGTGCTCAAGGTCACGCTCTGTTGAATGCACCTCCCGAGAAATATTTAAAAATGACAGTTTGTTGCATAAAAAGATGCTCTAACACACCAGGAAAACAAAAAAAATGTGATAAAATCACGTTTCACAAGTAAGTACTTACATTAAATCCATTATTTTTACGTAAATCGATCTTCAAATTAAAATTTTCATAACCTAATTTATCACAATGTAGTGTTGCCAGTTGTAAAGAAAAATTACCCATAATACAGTAAGCACTAACTGTTGGAGTCTACCTGTATTATGATGCTTATTGTTTAAAGTTGTAAGTATGAAACGAAAGCTAATAATTACGGTTGATTCAAATAATTTGCGCATTTTTTTAAGTGAAAAGTTCTTTAGGCGCGTTGGGCAGTTTTCATATGGGAAAAAACCATAGTCGCGACACGCGGCGACACCGACACCTGTGTATGAGATCGTGTCTTAAAATTGAAATAAAGGAACATCAGACTGGGCGGCCAACCAGGGGGGGGGGGGGGGGCAGGGGGAGGCGGGAGCCTTGTCGGCCCCGCGGGTGCCGACCAGTCTTTCATGGGTGTCATTTTCGCGATCTTTGGGGTCGCTAAAACCGATTATGGGGTCAAAATCGAAATCCAAGATGGTGGCGACGAAATTTGCTAACTTTTCGTCATGGGTGTCATTTCCATGGTTTCTGGAGTCGCTAAAACCAATTATGGGGCCAAAATCGAAATCCAAGATGGTGGCGATGAAATTTGCTAACTTTTCCTTATGGGTGTCAATTTCATGGTTTCTGGAGTCGCTGAAACCGATTATGGGGTCAAAATCGAAAACTTAGTATGCATACGCCATCTAACCAGGTCTAAATAGTTAGTTGAGAACATTTTCTAAAAAGAGTTTAGAAGGAGAGAGAGAACGATTTGAAGTTTTCTATAAAAGTGAAAAACCACTATCTTTCCTCCTGATGTTTAAAATGTCATGTCGAAAAGTTAGCAAATTTCGTCGGCGCCATCTTGGATTTCGATTTTGACCCCAAAATCGGGTTTAGCGACTCCAGAAACCATGAAAATGACACCCATGACGAAAAGTTAGCAAATATCGTCGGCACCATCTTGGATTTCAATTTTGACCCCATAATCGATTTTAGCGATCTCAGAAACCATGAAAATGACACCCATGACGAAAAGTTAGCAAATTTCGTCGCCGCCATCTTGGATTTCAATTTTAACCCCATAATCGGTTTTAGCGACCCCAGAAACCATGGAAATGACACCCATCACGAAAAGTTAGCAAATTTCGTCGGCACCATCTTGGATTTCAATTTTGACCCCATAATCGATTTTAGCGACCTTAGAAACCATGAAAATGACACCCATGACGAAAAGTTAGCAAATATCGTCGGCGCCATCTTGGATTTCAATTTTAACCCCATAATCGGTTTTAGCGACCCCAGAAACCATGGAAATGACACCCATGACGAAAAGTTAGCAAATTTCGTCGGCGCCATCTTGGATTTCGATTACAATAAGTACATACCGACAAGTTACGTACTTAACATTTTTTTTATATTGATCTATGATTAGTCCCAAGTATATTAACATTTTTCCCGATTTTAGGGAAAGTGTTCATTCCTAGCAACATTTTTTTACGTCTGTGGCTGTAATTACATACCGCTCACTCACACATAAGTACGAAAGTTGCTTCATTTTTTGGTAGGGAGCGTGTATGAGACTCTCCTTCTAGGCGTTATTATTCTAAGGATTTACGGTATGCCTCATATGTAATTTCATATCTTCTAAATTCTCCTCTAGATTTTTATAAATCGTCACTTAGTGGAGATTTTGTTTTACCGATTCAAAAGTGGTTCTGTATTCGATTTTCAGTATTTTCACTAAATAACCTTACGAGTACAAAGTCAAAAGCAAAATTGCTGTAGGAAAGTCATCACTTGAGTGCCATAAAAGTAAAAGTTCCAACCTGTACCAAGTGAGTAAACGACACCAATATTCCGGCCACGTGTTTATCGACATGGGTAACTAGGATACCAGAATACGGCAGGAACAATTATATTTTTTTGTTTTTTTGCAGACCTACTTGTATCTGGTGTTAGATACTAGGATAACAAACGTTGCTAATGGTGTACCTTCATGTAAGCAATAAGTGATATTCTGCCATTGACAGTGATTGTCACAAAGTAGATATTATGTGAGATTGACATGCGTTACCGAATTTCACGTGTTCAAATGCAAACATAATATGCAGTATTTTATATAATTACAAAATATAACCGCATGCTTAGTTTTAATACATAATAAGCAGTCTGCATTATTCAAATTTTCTGTAGAGAATTTAATTTTAGAATTTATGATGATCTTCTAACAATATCACACCAATCCTTTATATATATCACACAAATCTAAAAATATTACAGTCATTGGAAAGTTGTTTTGCAATGCAGCCTCTTGCAACGTTTTCTTCTAATTGAATTTTGTAGAATATAATTTAATAAGGATGTATCATAAAACAATCAAATTCAAAATAATTGGACCTTTCTCGTACGTATGTTATTTTAGCTACATTGTAGTATTTTTCCCGAGTATATTAATTTAAAAAAAAAGCTACTGAATTGAAACTGTGACTTTGAATTGAAAGTTTAGAATGTGTCAAATCCTACTAGGTTTTCTAGTTAAATTAGGTATAATGTTTTACAAATACTCAACATCTTAATTCAGAAATCAGGGGTGGGATGGATCTGTTGAACAAATGCGGCTCTGTGAGGCCACGTGTTTTCTAACATTGAATACTAGGACAACAGGAGTTAACTGGAGTACGAAAATATCGAATCGATAAAACAAGGGCGAGTCCAAACTGCCAGGTGCCAGGGCAATGGACGACCTTGACACAGAAACAACCCAGGTTCACCCCTCGTTTTAAAGTTGCACACCTTGTTACCCACATGGCATAAGGCCAATGAATACCAGGATATCAAAAGTTGCCAGAAGCAACATAAAAATGTGCATCCTAAATAAGAACATCGTTGATAAAAGTGAAGTCTGTCTGTACTGTACATTGTGGTATTCTGATAATTGCTGGATAGGCTATGAAGAATATTTTTGAATAAAAACCTACTAAGTGAATGCGAATCTAATCTAATCTAATGCCTATCAATAATATAAATAACACATTCTATTTTCGGTCCTAATTGCATTGCATTGCATGTTTTGCATTGCATAAAACAGGATAGTAAGTAGGTGGAGCATAGTTTGTGACTCGGCTCCACATCCACTCACTGCAGCTGCTATTCTGTCAAGGTGCTTTCCTACTTGGGTTTGGTATAGTGAGTGACGGGAAAGTGCTACTAACTAAAGTTTTTCAGCAATAATGCTGTGTTAATTTTTTTGTTCGTTGATTAATCGACCATTTGCATAATTAACGAAATTTTTGGCAAAATGAGAATCTATGAGTATCAATTAAAAGTAGACCTTAGACCTACTTTTAAGGCGAAAGCCCCTTGCGGAATCCAGTTCACGCTCATGCCACGTGCTTCACAAGATTGGGTACCAGAATATCAGGAATCAACAGGCCTTCTGTTCATCAAAAATAGCCTGGTCCTTGACTGGTCTATAGAGAGGTCCAGTCCATAATTTGAACTCATTGAGAACCCCGGGCCTTGCCACGTGTTGTTAGACATGAAATACCAGGACATTAGATTTCATCACCCTATTCTTTATTTAGCTGTAGATTCAGTCTGCGACATACGAATATGGTTTATGCACTATGCTGAGGCCACGTGTTTTAAAGCAGAGAATACGAGGACACCAGAAAACATCTGGAGCTATTGAAATTCAAATGGCGTACATAGGTCAGCTAGGTACCATACCACCACCAAACAATGCAAATGATAATATGGCTTTTCAATTAGACATCACAGTACCAGAATAAAATAATCATCGTCAACAAGTCATAAGTACCTTGTCTTTAAGCCTATTTTGAAAACAATTGAAAAATTAACTGTAATTTATATCTGCGCGCGCCGCATGTAAGTTCATATTTTCTAATTATCCTCCTAATACTCTACATGCTCGCCTAGCAGATAAATTTTTTTAACCGACTCAAAAAATGAAGCAGTTTCCATGTCCATTTGTTAATATTTTTAGAGAAAAAAGAGAGAGTGAAAAAGAGTTTATTTGCGCCAAGCATGACGCACATCATAAAACTTTATACCTTAAACTTAACTTTTTAACTTTGTAAGTTAAATTTTACATTACATTAGTCGATATCAACCTTCCCGGAGGCCCTATTTTGGAAGACCATCACTTGAGTGTCATAAAAACTCCAACTGCTCCATGTGACAAAACGGCACGAACTCCGGCCACGTTTTTATCGACATGGGATACTAGGATACTAGAATACGGCAAGAGCTGCTCTCTCTACAATTCTATTGACCCGAATTATGAATTTATAGGTCGTGGGTTCGAACCAAGCCAGGCATATTACTTCATAATATCAACACCGTGGCTTTTATAACGGTGAAGGAAAAGACCATGTTGAAACCGGCATGTTCTTGGACCAAAAATTCAAACACATAATATGTGTCATGCATCCGTACTGGGCCCGCGTGGTGGATCACGACCCCCATACAAAACCTCTCATAAAAAGGAGTTAGTTTGAACGTTATTGGCTGATAATGCTAAACAAAAGAAGGTACATTAATTAAGTTTGACAGGCTTTCTAGCTAAAGTTAGTTTGAAAAATCATCATCATCATCATCATCATATCAGCCGAAAGATGTCCACTGCTGGACATAGGCCTCCCCAAGTGTCGCCCAACAACCGGTGCTGTGCGTCTCGCATTCATCGGCTATTTTCAAAAATACCCAACTTAAAAATGTTTACTTTCGAAATCCGGGGTGTACCTCCTACCTGTTTGTTGTTGTGCGGCGGCTTTGTGAAGCCACGTGTTTTTCGACACCGAGTACTAGGATACCAGGAATAAACAGGAGTACATAACTATCGATTCAATATACAGGGCAAGTCCAAATTAAGAGGTGCAACGGACGACCTTGACACTAAAACTACCTAGCTTCACCCCTCGTTTCAAAGTTGCCTGCCTCGCCACGTGGTTTATGGCCATTGAATACCAAGATATCAGAAGTATGAAAATGTGCATTACAAATTAGACTATCGTTGATGTCTGCGAATTCGGTCTGTATTACATTACAGGGATTCTGATAAAAGCCAACTAGAGAAACCGATTTGCTTTTTTTAACAAAAGGTGTCGTAGTTTTGTCATCATGCATTGGAAAACACCAAAATTTCATCCTTCTCAAGATTTACTCGAACGTATTTCCTCATGTAGGCACATTATTCTTCTAGAGTTGCGGATTTTGTTCGAAAGAGTTACCGCAGCCCTGGAAAGCAAAGGGGACTAAGGAGCATAGATGGGTTTTAGTCAGTACTTCCCGCTCCACCTAGAGCGGAAGATTTCCCATCCATAAAAAAAGGAACATTTCTTAGATTTTCATAGTTTCTTTCTCTACAACTCCGATTCCGACTGAGGTAAGTACTTACGTGGCTCGTATTGGTCTAAGGACATTCACTGCAACGAGCTTTTTGTATGTTTTTCGTAGAAGTAAGGTGTGAACATTAAGGAAATTTTAGATAGGTATATTTTCTCAATAAATGTACCAAAGTAAAAAAATACTTCGGTACATTTATTGAGAAACTGTACCTATCTAAAATAATATTTATAGTTCAGAATCGTACCATGTACATCTATCAACAATTCATGGGAAAAACACTTAAAGAATGCAAAGCATTTTATTTAATAAACATACTTTTGTGTAAAAAAGTAATGATTTGACTACCCACCCATTTGAAAATATCAAAGGTTTTATTTTTTCGAACTGACTTTCAAATAGAAAGGTGTTTATTTAAAAAAAAAAACAAATGAACACTTTGACGCGGGAAAAATTATAGTTGTTCGTTGTTCGTCGAAAATTTAGAAAAGTACTTGTATTTTCAAATAAAAAGTTATGCCTAGGTACTACTTAGTTTTAATTCCGCGCATTATTTGATGAAAAGTACAATACAAACCTTGGCCACAACTAGGCAAATAGAAGTTAGTATTTTTATATTTTTGTACGTTTGATTAGACATCACCGTGCAAAGTGCAACCCGCAGGCGTAGACCCTCAGATAGTTAGTGTACCTCCAGTTGATTCCTGATGTCCTAGTACACAACGTTCGAAAACACGTGGCCTCAGTGCGGCTCGCTCGCAGATAGCAAACAGGGCAGAAATGTAATGTAAAGTTGACATTTCTGCCCTAGTTTTTAAACAAGAGGTGCTTTTCGTGATTTGTTAATTAAATTGACAAAACGCACCGCGGCTCCGTTAAAAGCCAAAATACTAAGTTTTACCAAAATCAGTTTAACAGTTTTTGCTTTGAGTTTTTGTTTGCAGGAGTACGTCCATCCATCATCATACCACAAATTTTCACATTTTATATCCAAATCCAAAGAGACAAAATTAAAAAAAAATGGTTGCGGCCTTAGGTTGCGGCATTCATTACTTACCTACAGCTTAATCTCTCATTTTCTAAGACATTACAACACTTGAATAATGACGGTGACCTTAATATGACGAATCTTTGGCATTGAACATTGAGACATCAATAGTGAACTGGGACAACAAACCCTACTCATTATTATAGTCAAGCAAGATGCCTATTTAAATTTTTGAAACAAATATTTAACAAGTGACCAAACCAAACTATACTCACATAATTATGTTTATTTATTTATTTATTTAACATAGGTTTACACCAACAACTCGTTTACAAAACAATATTTTTAACAACATTTACAACGGAATCCTGTGTAAAAAAGTTACTTACAGCACATCATTATAAAATAAGCGTTGAATAACAAATGACTTTAATAAATGTCCCTAATATAATTGAATGTCCTTATAACTTAAATGAAATTGAGATTACATTATTATTTAGTAGATACTGAATTAGAATTAAATAATCAATTAAATTAGATACATTGTAAACATTTATAATTCAATTATATTTTTAACCCCCGACGCAAAAAGAGGGGGGCATTGTAGCTCTTAAACGGATGGACCAATTTTGATGCAGTTTTTTTCATTCGAAAGCCAATTTCCTTGCGGTGGTTTTTAGAAATGTTTGGTAGAAGAGAGAGAAGAGAGAAGAGTATCAGCTCTTTTCCAAAATTATGTAAGACATTTTTGGCATAAAATAGAATGATTTTTTTATTTACGTATGATGTATTTAATATATTGCCCAATAGGTTAGTTTAAAAAGCTTAAAATAAAAATTAAATTTAAAATTTAAAAAAACCCCTACCCTAAAAAGAACCCATAAAAATGTAACAAAGAAATATCGATTCTGAAGTAGCGATACCCTGCCGCGACTTTAATTATTTTTTAGTACCTATAATTCAGCCGATACTCCTGCAGAAGCTATCGTTAATGGGAATACGGGGTCTAGCTCTGAACTGGTTTCACTCTTACCTAACAAACCGTCAGCAAAGAATAAAATCTAAAGGTGAAACAATAAGCGAGTATTCTGATATCTCCTTTGGCGTTCCTCAGGGAAGCGTGCTCGGCCCAACTCTCTTCTTGGCCTACATTAATGATCTCTGCAACCTTCGAATAGAGAATGCAAAGATTCTCAAGTTCGCGGATGACACGGCTATTATATTCCATAGCAATAACTGGGCTGGGGTCGTTGACGCTACTCACAGAGGCCTAGCTAAGGCTATGAAATGGCTGCATCAAAACCTTCTTACGTTGAATGCCAGTAAGACAAAATACATGGCATTTAAAATATCGAAGCGCCTGGAGCCCGAAAACCCACTCCGAATCAAGCTCCACTCCTGCAAGCACCTTGGCAGTAATTCTAGTCAATGTGTCGAGATTGAACAAGTTGACCATATAAAATACCTTGGTGTCTTGATCGACAATCAGTTATCCTGGATCAAGCAAATAGATGCTGTCACTGCTAGGGCCCGTAAACTAATGTTCATATTTAAAAATCTTCGGAATATAGCTGACTACAATACCCTTAGATGTGTGTACTTCGCTTTATGCCAGTCTATTTTGAATTATTGCATTGTGGCATGGGGTGCAGCAGCTAAGACTCATTTAGTAAAACTAGAACGAGCGCAAAGGGGCATCTTAAAGGTTGCTCATGGAAAGCCCTATCGTTATCCCACTGACAGGCTGTACCAAGAGTGTAACGTTCTTAGGATAAGACAGCTTTTCATCCTGTCTGCCTTATTACGTTTCCACCAGCAAGCGCCCCAAACTCAAACCAAATCTAACAGGTCATGCAGACAAAAAAAATGGAAAACACCCACTACTCGCACTAAATTCGCTCAAAGATCTCCTAGATACATGGGTCCATTCATCTATGAAAAGGTCAACAAAATTGTGGACATAGTAGGTTGTTCATTGCGCACTTGTAAAATCAAAGTCATTAAGTGGCTAACAGCTCAGGACTATGCACGGACTGAAGCTCTCCTGACTCACTTACTTTAAATCCTACGGAAATACTCACCCAGGCATATCACAACTTTATATCACACATAATATATACACATACATATACATAACTACAAAAACATACAATCTACACTACATTGCACTCTACACAAACTTTATATTTTATTGTAATTTTGCATGTTTTCCTTAAATATGTAAGTTAAGATGTTGTTTAGACTAAGCAACCAAACGATTGGATACTGAACTACCCACTAGTGCACTTGTAACAAGTCATTATCTTTGAAATAACTAGATCCCACGACACAGGGTATCCTAGTGTGGGATCTAGGGTTACTTTATTTCACATTATCTTTATTTATTTCTTTGTTTTATTTTGTTATCTTTTATTTGTTGTGTTTAAGATGTCAAAAAACGTGTCTTAATAAATTTACTTTACTTTACTTTAATTATTTTTTTACTTTTTATGGGCTATTTTTTGCGTAGGGGGTTTTTAAAAATTTTAATTTAATTTTTTAGAAGATTCTAATAAGTTAAATTTAGATAATAATAATTGATTAACAATTGACAACAATATAAAATAAGATTCGAAAATAAACAGTTCAGAAACCGTCGATTGATGACCGATACTTAAGCTGATTTCTAAACGAATAAGCTCACCAATGAAACACAACTGAGGCCACGTGTTTTTAACATTTAATACTAGGATAACAAGAGTCACAGGAGTACGAAACGAAACTTTTGGGGCGAGTGTATATTGCCAGGTGCAACAGACGACCTTGACACAAATAAAAATAAGCGGCACCCCTCATTTTATGACTGCAAACCTGCCTCGCCACGTGTTTCAAAGCATTGAATACTAAGACCTCATAAGTTACCAGAAGCTTTGACATTCATTTTGATGAATGAGGTGTCAAAAGAATCGGTCTCTGATTTTTTTTTACTATTTTACCAAGTGGTATGTTAAATTAAAGCGGAAAAAAATCACGAAATCAAGTGAACGTGCACAGACCCCTTAGTTTTTTATGTAACATCCGCCATGTTGACTGTTTTCCTAAACAACGCATCGATTACAACCTCATCCATTAAAATCGGCTCAGTTGTTTAGGCTACGCTTTGCTGTCGTGGAGAGCTCTTCACAAGCGCGCTTTGTATGCCCATACGTTTTTGAAAAATGTTCAGGCAAGCATAACCAGAGTCAAATGTAATTTGAATCATTTTATTTTAATTATAGTAGACTACGGATCATGATATGCAAACAAACCACAGACTACTTACGAACGAGTCTCGCTATGCGCAGCTAATTCATAAATACATCAAATTAAGAAATACTGCAATTTATAGTCTTTTCTTGAACGTGAAAAGGTCATTTCTCAAGTCATTCCACAGTTTTTCAAATTTTCTGGTTCGTTTTTTTAAAATAATTTTAATTAAAATTAATTGTCGACTTTTGGCAAGATACGTTTTTCTTCACAAAGAAATTTGCATCAACAAAATCTCTTTAAAAATTAATATGCTAATGATGTATGTTTTTAAAGCGCTAATATTATTTTGAATCAAGAAAACCCGAAAACAAATTTTAGATCTTTAGTGCATCATTTGATTGTTGGCTCTTAACATCTTCTGAGGTCCTGGTACCGAACGCTTTCTGAAAACGTGACGCAACCATCTATTTCCCACGATCATGGTCAGCATCCCATTGAAAATGAAAAAAAAACTGTTTCTAAAAATATATAGTTGATATAATTTCTGAGTTACGTATGAACACGTCATTTTTCATCAGTAAAGTAGGTATCATCAGTTTGATTAGACCATTATTTTAGACCATTCATTGTGATGTCAAAAAATGCATTTATTCTCATTATAAAAATACATATATTTCCGAAATAACTGCATTTTTTATGCATTTATTTCGGAAATCATGACTTCTTTCTTTATTTTCAACGTGAAGCTGAGTCAACCGTGGGAAATCGATGGTTTGCATCACGTTATTACGAGGCGGTCGGTACCAGGATGACAGAAGACGTCAAGAGTCAACAATAAGTTTATCAAAGGATGCACGTTTTTTTGCATTTATTTGTAGGTGAACTGTTAAAACAGCTCTGGCTTAAATGACTAAACTTTTCTATTTAAAAATTTACCTTTAGTGAAATTATTCACTTTTGGAAATAAATCCATTTTCAAGTCATTCTTCAGTTGGTCAAAGGTCAAGGACTTAGAATAATAACGCCTAGAAGGAGAGTCTCATACACGCTCCCTACCAAAAAATGAAGCAACTTTCGTACTTATGTGTGAGTGAGCGGTATGTAATTACAGCCACAGACGTAAAAAAATGTTGCTAGGAATGAACACTTTCCCTAAAATCGGGAAAAATGTTAATATACTTGGGACTAATCATAGATCAATATAAAAAAAAATGTTAAGTACGTAACTTGTCGGTATGTACTTATTGTAATCGAAATCCAAGATGGCGCCGACGAAATTTGCTAACTTTTCGTCATGGGTGTCATTTCCATGGTTTCTGGGGTCGCTAAAACTGATTATGGGGTTAAAATTGAAATCCAAGATGGCGCCGACGATATTTGCTAACTTTTCGTCATGGGTGTCATTTTCATGGTTTCTAAGGTCGCTAAAATCGATTATGGGGTCAAAATTGAAATCCAAGATGGTGCCGACGAAATTTGCTAACTTTTCGTCATGGGTGTAATTTTCATGGTTTCTGGAGTCGCTAAACCCGATTTTGGGGTCAAAATTGAAATCCAAGATGGTGCCGACGAAATTTGCTAACTTTTCGTCATGGGTGTCATTTTCATGGTTTCTGAGGTCGCTAAAATCGATTATGGGGTCAAAATTGAAATCCAAGATGGTGCCGACGAAATTTGCTAACTTTTCGTCATGGGTGTCATTTTCATGGTTTCTGGAGTCGCTAATCCCGATTTTGGGGTCAAAATCGAAATCCAAGATGGCGCCGACGAAATTTGCTAACTTTTCGACATGACATTTTAAACATCAGGAGGAAAGATAGTGGTTTTTCACTTTTATAGAAAACTTCAAATCGTTCTCTCTCTCCTTCTAAACTCTTTTTAGAAAATGTTCTCAACTAACTATTTAGACCTGGTTAGATGGCGTATGCATACTAAGTTTTCGATTTTGACCCCATAATCGGTTTCAGCGACTCCAGAAACCATGAAATTGACACCCATAAGGAAAAGTTAGCAAATTTCATCGCCACCATCTTGGATTTCAATTTTGGCCCCATAATTGGTTTTAGCGACTCCAGAAACCATGAAAATGACACCCATGACGAAAAGTTACCAAATTTCGTCAGCGCCATCTTGGATTTCGATTTTGACCCCATAATTGGTTTCAGCGACTCCAGAAACCATGAAATTGACACCCATGACGAAAAGTTAACAAATTTCGTCGCCGCCATCTTGGATTTCGATTTTGACCCCATAATCGGTTTTAGCGACCCTAAAGATCGTGAAAATGACACCCATGAAAGACTGGTCGGCACCCGCGGGGCCGACAAGGCTCCCGCCTCCCCCTGCCCCCCCCCCTGGTTGGCCGCCCAGTCTGATGTTCCTTTATTTCAATTTTAAGACACGATCTCATACACAGGTGTCGGTGTCGCCGCGTGTCGCGACTATGGTTTTTTTCCCATATGAAAACTGCCCAACGCGCCTAAAAAACTTTTCACTTAAAAAAATGCGCAAATTATTTGAATCAACCGTAATTATTAGCTTTCGTTTCATACTTACAACTTTAAACAATAAGCATCATAATACAGGTAGACTCCAACAGTTAGTGCTTACTGTATTATGGGTAATTTTTCTTTACAACTGGCAACACTACATTGTGATAAATTAGGTTATGAAAATTTTAATTTGAAGATCGATTTACGTAAAAATAATGGATTTAATGTAAGTACTTACTTGTGAAACGTGATTTTATCACATTTTTTTTGTTTTCCTGGTGTGTTAGAGCATCTTTTTATGCAACAAACTGTCATTTTTAAATATTTCTCGGGAGGTGCATTCAACAGAGCGTGACCTTGAGCACTGACGGCTCACTGCGCCGAGTACTCCGTATATGGAGTAGTCTGAGTTGCTTCACTTTTGATGCTCGTACTAGGTTTCTAGGCGTTATTATTCTAAGGTCAAGGATTTAGAAATTAAATCGTCCCTTTTTGAAGCCCGCGAAGACTAATTAAATTAATTTGGCGATCAATCGGTTCAATCCCTTTTATAACAATAATTATAGTTTTTTTTTACATAATTCGCATCAATAAAATATGGCTCTGTCTCTTTGAACGTTTTCATTCAGCTACTATTGTATTTTTAGACCTAACTATAATTGTTTTCAAGCAAGCAGAACTAAAGTCAAATGTATAACTTTAATGTAACCTGTCATTGTTGACTCTGGACGTCTTCTGAGGTCATGGTACCGAATGCTTCCTGAAAACGTTACGCAACCATCGTCAAAAAAAAAACTGATGTGATTTGATATTCCTAGCTTAAATATTTAAATAAACGCGTTTTTATTTTTTTTCAGAATGACCTGGTATTTTTTTTATATTATTAGAAGAGTTAAGATCAAATACACGATTCAAGAAAAAAATCAGATGAGGAAATTACGATTTTTTGCAAGGATCAAAGCTAATTTGGCTGGTCTTTAATCTAATTCGACAATTCGTGAACTGAACTCGTTAATAACCAAGGATGTTTCAACTAATTTTTCAGACGGTTAATTTTCAAAGAAATGGCTATTTTTTATTAAATTGTTGAGAGTGGAATAGATTTCACACCATTTGCAGTTCGAGAGCCAGAAAAAAGTCTTAAAAAATTAGATGACTCGAAAACCACCCAATATGGACCCCAAGTTTTTCGGGGTAAGTTTCGTTGCAAATCAGTTCTAGTACAACTCATTTCAAGGATCGCACGCAATTAGTCCACCCAGTAACTCTGTATATGTTACGTGCATTATTAAAGTTAATTAAGAAACTACAAATCATTGTCAAGGTCACATCGCGGGCTGGGTGGGTCACGGGCCACTTACTGTTGGTATACGACTAACGTTGGTGTCGTCACTGACGTCTGAGCCTGAGTCCCACGAATACAACTATTTTTTTACTATCAAACTGTGTGCTAAATGTTGAAACCGAAAAAAACTATGTCAGTTTTTGAGGACTGCCGATAGAAGTGAAAACTAAGTAATATTGTATTGTCTATGCATGGGAGCGTGCGGTGACGATTACACTTTTTGTTCACCCAAAAAGTACACATAAATATTCAGTATGCAAACGATGGCGATGACGCGAGTTCCATGTTTTTTATTCACCCAAAAAGTGCTCAACGCGCCTAAAGAAATTTCCACTTCAAAAACAGTTACAGTGTTCCTAGTTACTCCTGATATCCTAGTATTTTATCGCTTTCCAAAACGTGACGCCGCGCCGCCGCGCCGCCGTGCTGCCGCGCTACCATATCTTTTACTAAACCCGGACTTTGACCTATTACCCGACTACATAAAAGGGAGAGAAAGGACTACATAGGTAGCGTAACCGTTTACGACATTAAATATGTTTTGCCTAATAAACTACAAAAAAAAAAACAAATATGTACCAATAATTTAATTATTCCTTTTGTACGTAAATACAACTTTAATACAAACAACAAAATAATTGTGTATTAGTTACAAACCAAAATAAGCTATGCACAGATTTACATACTTTTTTTACATTAATAAAATAAGCTAAATACTACAAAATAATCCGTAGAACTGACATGACTGCAACTGTGGGAAACCGTCGGTTGCGTCACGTTTTCCAGAAGCGATAGGGACTAGGGTATCAGAAAGCGACAAGAGTACACAAGTTCATCAAAAGTTGCACAAATAATTACAGGCAACTGGCAGTTTTGAAAAAAAAAATATAGAATCAGATTCTTTATTCAAATCTACTTTTATTCATACTTGACGCTCTGCTATCAATTGAATATTGATGTCGGAATAAGGGCATTCAGGAACGCGTGGTGTGACGTCATACAGTGACGTCACAGAGCACCAACCCTCCCCCTACAAATCGTTGAACTATGATTCTAAAGCGAGACGGGTGAAGTTGTTTTTTCTTTAATTTATTGTTAATATCAGATTTAGTTGAACAAAAGATGTATTTTAACAATTAAGTAGTAGGTAATATTTATGGAAAAATCATCCATAAATACGAAATTGTATATTTTGCATTCCTGTGACCTTTCCAGTGCTGTTGTTAGGTTGTGGAGTACCACTAAAAAGTGAAAAATAAAAAACTTGAACGCGAGCAAAGCCACGACTTGTTCGACATAATTTCAATCTGTCCCGTTCGTCATAGTTGCCGTGCTACGAGCTACGAGGCTACGGCGTAGCTCACGTTTCTATCCGCTACGCAGCTTAAAGTTACCTTTTCGATACTTTAATTAACTAAGATTTAACTATGAGTTATGTTTTATTAATATGTATTATCAATCAATCGGCGTAGCCTATTCCCTCCCAATCGACTGCAATGCAACCTCAAAAGTACGAAAATTGTCCTTCTGAACTAAAAAGCACATTAAACAAGTGGTGAACTGTATACACTAAGGCCACGTGTTTATAAACATTGAATACTAGGGTAACAAGAGTCAAAAGAGTACGAAACACAATTTTAGGGGCGAGTCTATTTTAATGCCACGTGCAACAGACAGCCTTGACACAAATAAAAAAACTTTTTCACAAAAAAAAACCGACTTCCAAAAAAAACACTACAAAGTACAAAATAACTTTAATTTCGGAAGTCGGTGTTTTTGGTTGCTTCTTCGTTATTTGACACTGACTTCCGAAATTTTAACTTTGTAGTGTTTTTTTTGGGTCGGTTTTTTTTTTGTGAAAAAGTTTTTTATTTTTCACTTTTTAGTGGTACCCCCCCCACACCTAGAAACACCACTGGAAAGTCACAGGAAAGCAAAAATATGCAATTTTATATGATTTTTCCACATATTTTTTTCCAGCTATTTGTATTTAATAACCAAACTGCTGAACCGCTTTTGATAAAATTTAAATGAATCGAGAAGTATATCCTTTCACATAAAACAAGAATTTTTCAAATCGGTTCATAAATGACGGAGATATGAGGTAACAAACACAAAAATAAAAAATGCAGTCGAATTGAGAACCTCCTCCTTTTTGGGAAGTTGGTTAAAAATAATACAAACACGTGGCAAGGCAGGATTGCAGTGATCGAGTATAACTCATTTTATAGGTACTCGATCACTGCAATCCTGCCTCGATACGTGTTTCAAGGCATCGAATACTAAGACCTCATAAGACCTCTCGAAATCGATATAAAACCTTATGATAGCTTTAACATTGATTTCGAGAATGTCAAGAAACTACAAACTAATATACAAACATTCGGCATAAAACTGTCGAAAAAACTCTATAATATCTTCCGTGCCCAAGTGAAGTCAAGAAACTATAGAATAAGGTTCATAACCCACATCAGTCACGTCATCGTCATGTCCACGACACGATGCCGAACACTCGTGACGTAACTGACCTGTGGGCCAGTGACCTACGAATTCTATTCAATTATATTTTGTACGTGACTGACTGGCGACGTAGTCTGAACATGATTGTTGTCGATCAAACTTTGATTGTGACGACACGGTTGGCGCAGTGGTTGAGCGATTGACTGCTGCGCTGCGTGTCGCGGGTTCGATTCCCGCACGGAACAAATATTTGTATGGCCTACAGATAGTTGTTCCGGGTATGGATGTTTGTGTACGTGAATTTATATGTTTGTAAACGCACCCAAGATACAGGAGAAATTCCATGTACGTTTGCCCAGCACGGCCCCCCAGAATTTGCGAATTAGTTGTGCACCAATGCAATGTACTCGCCTCTAGGAGTATATGTACTGGTTTATTTTTCAATGTACCTCTGTACTTTTGAAGAAATATGCAAAAAAAGGGGGCCGTGCCAGCCAAACGTTTTCAGCACGGCCCTCGCGTAACTTGAAAAATAAATAGCATATTCAAAAGTTTCTTAAACTCAACGAATGTACCCTATTAACACGTTATATGTGCCGCAACAGATACTGTAAATTCGTAATAACAAATAATATATAGACGTAGATAGGGGGCCGTGCTGGAAATAAGGATTATAAGAAAATATCTAAAAAAGACAAGACAACCTTAGCCAAAAACTATTAAAATATAATTGATGTTTGGCAAGTAACATATGTGACGCATTGGTGTCTCATACAACTTGCTAAATTTGAAAAACAAACCAATTTTAGTTCATTCAGCACGGCCCTCTATATTTGCCATCTTTTTAAACATGGCATGTTTCTTTACAAAATTCGACTACCTGAATTATGTGCAGGAGTACATTCGTGCACATAAATTGCGATACTGCTATATCACTACTTTAAACGATAAATTGGATCAAACATATCACATATATTACAACTGATAGGGTAACCATGATTCCATATATTAGGTAGGTACATATTTGGGGAGGGCTCTGTACCTATGCTTTTGCGGTTGCACAACGACATGCTTTGTTTGGCTTGGTAGTGTAGATACAGGCCTACTCTACCTCCTCCCTCAGAGGCGGTAGGGTGGCGGGGTTTTGAGGGAGAGCGCAACGGTCGTGTAGATCCTCAAAGCAAGTCCGGTGGTGTACCTTCCCGAGGTTGCCGCCCCGTTTTTGGTCTAATTCCCTCAGAACTAGACGCAACTGAAACCACCGGGCGAAATATCACAGGGGTGGCGAGGTCATGCCCCTGGGTGTCCATCATCAAACAAGAGCAGATGGTGGATAGTAATGACCTCCCGCGTGTTTGTGCCGTGCGCGGGGACCCGTACGGAGGGATGAAGGAATCCTGGTGATTGAGTGGAGCAGGTTGCACACAACACATCACTTTGGTCTGGAATTCCTCTCACACGGGAGGTTGTGGGGTAGCTACCCACGATCAATCGGCTGTGGCGACCCATAAGCGGGTCGTCAAGCGAGGGCCGGTTTATGGAGGGGGGGCAGCCGGCGTGGCGTGGGGTTGCGGGATGAGTGGCGGCATAGTCTCGTGCCGTTTACAGTCTCGCGATCCTCCGTTGCGTGCGGGCTCGTCTACTTCTCCATAAGCTGGTCCTATACTGAAGGAGTAGCTCTGGCGTCCACTCGCGGAGCGAGTGGCGTCCCCGACTTGAGGGCTCCGTGGCGGGTGGAGAGCTCCGACGGTGAAAATCTTTAATCCAAACCTATGGACAAAGAGACTTCACACCTAACCAACACTCAGGCTGCGTCCTCTGATGCGCCGAAACAAACAACCAACAAACCATCAACGGCTGCGTCTTCTGATGCGCCAACTACAACCAGAGGTGCGTCCCAGGATGCGCCCAAGCGAAAACCGCCTAAGGCTGCGTCCTCGGATGCCCACAGACAACAGAAACACAAACATTCCGCTGCGTCCAAGGATGCGATGGGGAAGGCAATCGCCGGGCATGCGCCAAACCAGGCTGCGTCGAAGGTAACGCCAACCTCATCTGCGTCCAAGGATGCGCGCTCAAACACAACCCTGTCCGCAAGGCCTAGGGCAGCTCTCGCACACGGCGACTCAAAGACGGCTGCTGGCGTGGATGCGCCCACTAGGGCTGCGTCAGCGTCAGTGACCTCGGAGAGGGACCTAACGAGTCTGACCGAAGCCCTACCGACAGGGACAACCAACACGACCGGGATCGACATGTCGTCTCTTAGAGATGCCATTCAATCTCCGGTCAAACAAACCTGGACCACCGTCTCCCGCAAGACATCGTCCTCCAAGAGGCGTCTGTCTGCACCGCTCAAGACTGCGCAGCAGGACGCTGTGGCGGCCCCTGCCGAAGTGTTGGAAACAACAACGGCACCAGCAGGCGCGGCAGCCACGGCGATTAAGCGAAAGCGCAGCTTGAGACCTAGGGGACACAAAAAACACCAAACCAACGACGGGGAACTTCCTGCCAGGGCGCAGAAGCGTGAGCGACCCGAGGATTCCGTCACACCAACCGGGATAGGCAAGAAGAGCAAGCCTGCTCGCTCCCACATGGTAGACGGTTCTTTGGTGAGCTACGCCGAAGCCGCCGCGTCGTACAGGAGCAACGAGCTGTGCGTCGCCGTCATGACGGAACCTTTCGAGGACTTGACGCAAGAACAGGCAGAGGGGATCCGTCAAAAGATCGAAAAAGAACTGCGGGCGCTGCTTATGGCAGACCCTGACCCGTCCAACCCAACTGTAAACACGGCGATCCACTTCCGAGGCAAGGCCCACTTCGCCGAAGGAGTTCTCAAGACCTGGTGCGAGGACGACTTCACTCTGGCTTGGCTCAAGCGGATCGCAAAGACCATGCAGTCCCCGATCCCAGGGACCATTTTAACAGTTCGGCCACAAGCCGAAATACCTAAGAAGGCGTTGTGTATGCTGTTCGTGCCGGAGAACACCGAGGACACTCCGGCACTGGTCAAGCTACTTACCCGCCAGAATCCCAACCTACAAATCAACACCTGGACCCTGACACATGAAAGGGCTAGACAGGAGCCCCCGGGTACCTGTCTCTTCTTTCGTGTGCCAGAGTCCATGGTCAAAATTATCAAAGACCAAAGCAGGCGCGTGTACTACCTCATGGGCAGTATCTACATCCGTTTCCTGGAGGAGGGTGTCGCCAGTGAGGAGGGTACTGCGCCTAAAACAACTGCATCCCCCGTCGCACCTGGCTTGGAGCCTGGTCCGCCGCCGCCTGTGCGGTCTCCGTCGCCTACCGCGATGGAGACCGTCGAGGAGGTGGAGGAGCGGGCTTCTTCCCCGGTTGTGACGGAGGAAATCAACGAGGAACCACCACAGGATCCACCCTCGCCCGGACTAACTTCGGACGAGGACTGCTTTCCGGCGGGGGAGGAGAGTGAGGACGATGGCAGCAGCCTCTGCTCTTCTCCCATGCGGGGAAACTAAGATCCTGCAAACCAATCTCCAGCACAGCCAAACTGCGTCGGCTACCTTACGCAGAGTGCTGGACAACCAACACCAAAAGACCATCGCCCTCATCCAAGAGCCGTGGATCAGGGGTGGCAGAATTTGTGGCCTTTCAAACATCGGAGGTAAGTTGCTGCTAGACACCTCCGTAAGTAATCCACGAACCTGCATCTTTATCCCTAAACATGTACCTAACCTATTAATCAACGAATTCTGTTCAAGAGACCTGACAGCAACAAGGCTTTCCAGAACAGGACAGGATCTCCCGGACATTGTCCTCGCCTCGGCCTACTTGCCAGGCGACGAGGACGTGCCCCTGCCAGAGCTCGCCTCACTGGTGGAGTACTGTGAAAGGGAGAAACTGGAACTAATCCTAGCAACCGACTCCAACGCGCATCACACTCTCTGGGGTAATGTCAAAACCAACAACCGAGGTGAGGCAATGCTTGACTTTATTCTTAGCAATAATCTTGTATTACTCAACAAAGGCTCAGAACCAACTTTCATAAACGCACGATCACAAACAGTGATAGATCTAACTTTAGCAACCATAGGTATCTCCAACTCCATCCAGGACTGGCATGTGTCCAGTGAACTATCATGTTCGGACCACAGATGGATCCGTTATACCATCAATTACAACCTACCCAAACCACAACCGAGGAGAATACCTCGTAACACAGACCAACCCAAGTTCATCAGGCTAGTCAAGGCAGAGTTTAGTAAACTACCCGCCCTACCAGCTGAAATTCCTATAACCAACTTAGACGAACATGTAAACAATTTAACATCAATCCTTGTAACTAGCTTTGAGCAGTCATGCCCACTCACTGTGCCTAGGCAGGGGGCAAGGCAACCCTGGTGGGGTCCAGAGTTAGAGAGACACCGTCGCAGGCTGAGAAGGCTGCTCAACAGAGCCATGAACACTCGGTCACCAGGAGACTGGGACCGATATACAACAACCCGCAGAACTTATAAAAAACTAATACGCCTTAGAGGTAAAAACGGATGGAGGCGTTTCTGTACCAACATTGAGAATAGCAACCAGGCAATGAGGGTTAAAACTTGTCTCGCCACTGAGACAGAACTCTCAATAGGATGCCTCAAAAAACCAGACAACACTTACACAACCAACGATGCGGAAACTAGCGAATTACTTCTCACCACCCACTTCCCAGGCTGCCAAATTGCGACCCAGCAGAGCTGGGAACCGCATAGGGAAAGGGCTACGAGCAGCCTGGATTGGGAGGTGGCTTCAGAAGTGATAGACAAAGATAAAATAATATGGGCAATCAACACCTTCTTACCTTTCAAGGCAGCAGGGTTGGATGGTATCTTTCCAGCTCTGCTTAGGTGGAGCGGTGACTCGCTAGCTGAATACCTTGTTAATATATTCCGAGCCTGTCTGGCTCACCGCTACATCCCCTTGATATGGCGAGAAGTAAAAATAATCTTTATTCCGAAACCAGGTCGAAGCGATTACACTCTGCCCAAATCTTTCAGACCCATCAGCCTCACCTCGTTCTTCCTAAAGACGCTGGAGAGGCTTGGGGATCGAGAGATCAGGAGCCAAATCTCGCTACTGAATCCCTTACACCCAAACCAACATACCTACTGTGCAGGCAAATCAACTGAGTCCGCACTCCACTGCGTAGTAACACGCATAGGAAATGCTCTCAAAACCAAAAACCCAACACTGGGCGCCTTCATTGACATAGAAGGTGCCTTTGACAAAACAAATTTTGCCAGCATCGGCCAGGCACTAGCCGTGCACGGTGTGGCGCCAACGCTTATACAATGGATACACAACATGCTAAAACACCGCGCTATTCAATTCACTGTTAACACCACCACACGAGGAATCGTAAGTAGGGGCTGCCCGCAGGGTGGGGTGCTGTCACCACTACTGTGGAACTTAGTTGTAAATGAGCTCATCGCTGAGCTCAACGCCAGCAGTCTGTACTCGGTGGGTTACGCAGATGACATAGCAATCCTAATCACGGGGAAATTTGAAGGCATTTTATGTGACCTCATGAGGGAAGCTTTCAAAGTAATCGAGAATTGGTGTACAAAACACGAATTATCGGTCAACCCCCTTAAAACAGAACTAATAATGTTTACCAACAAGAGAGTCCTCGGACCTCATAAACTACCTAAACTCTTCAACACCGAACTAACACTCAAAGAAGAAGTCAAGTACTTAGGAGTGATACTTGATAGCAAATTACTCTGGAACAAGCACCTTGACTACAAATTAAACAAAAGCACAATCACACTTTACCAATGCAAAAAAATGCTAGGAAAAACGTGGGGGCTCTCTCCAAAGATCACGCTGTGGCTCTACACAGCTGTGATCAGACCAATGCTGACCTACGGTGCCTTGGTTTGGTGGACGAGGACTGAACTCTCGACCACCGTCTCTAGGCTCCAGCGGTTCCAAAGGTTAGCCTGTTCCGCTATCACGGGCTGCATGAGGACAACCCCAACTACAGCAATGGAGATAGCCCTACATCTAACTCCCCTCGACATGTACATACAGCAGGAGGCAGCACTAGCAGCCATCAGGCTTATGCACTTAGGCATATGGGGCAAGAACCATACTAGTCCTCACGCTGGCATCCTGGACCGGGCGATCGAGTATCAACCTCTCATCGCTGCCCCGTGTGATAGGACACCGAATAAACTCATGTTTAACAAAAGCTATAGCATACAAACAACAGAGGAAGAGAGGGACCAGTCAGGAGTCAATGAAGTACGCGTCTACACAGACGGCTCAAAAACTCCACAGGGTTCAGGGGCTGGCATACACTCCCTAGACCTCAACATTAACTTTCACTTACCACTAGGCGAACACAGCTCGATATTCCAATGCGAGTGTGTCGCCCTAACACAAGCCGCAACAGCCGTAAAGCATCTAGGGATACACAGCTACGCAATTAGATTCGTATCTGATAGCCTGGCTGTGCTTAAAGCCCTAGAGAACAAACAAACCAACAGTAAACTAATTTTCGAGTGTCACCTCTCCCTGGAGAGTATATCGCTGTCTAACAGGATCACCCTCCAGTGGATCAAGGGACACAGCGGATCCCTAGGCAATGATGCCGCAGACGAACTTGCGAAGAGAGGTTCCGAGATGGTAGTTTTAGGCCCATACCCACTCCTTCCTCTACCTTTCTCGCAGTTTCGTACATGGATTCGCCAGAGATCAACTGAACTCCACAACAACAAATGGTCACGGGCCACAGACTGCAGGCAGTCAAAAATGGCAATGCCGTGTCTAAACCCGCGATTAACTAAACGACTACTCAGCCTAAGCAGAAACGACCTTAGAACAATAATAGGGACAATTACGGGCCATTGCCCCCTAAACAAACATCTCTATAACATAGGCGCCACGGACAGCCCACTCTGCAGGGGCTGTTTTGACGCCGAAGAATCAGCTGCCCACGTCATCCTGGAATGCGAGGCTGTGGCTACCCAACGTGAACAAATCCTCGGAACGGTGAGGTCGCTCCGCGAAGCCTGTGAAGCTCCCAGGAAACTTCTGTGCTTCTGGGCGGAGCTAGGCTGGCTAACTTAGCCAGGACATCTACGCACAACGGACCGAATGAGAGTCTAAGTGCGGATAACGGAGTCCCTACTCTACTCTACTCTACTCTTTCCAGCACGGCCCCCTATCTACGTCTATATATTATTTGTTATTACGAATTTACAGTATCTGTTGCGGCACATATAACGTGTTAATAGGGTACATTCGTTGAGTTTAAGAAACTTTTGAATACGCTATTTATTTTTCAAGTTACACGAGGGCCGTGCTGAAAACGTTTGGCTGGCACGGCCCCCTTTTTTTGCATATTTCTTCAAAAGTACAGAGGTACATTGAAAAAGAAACCGGTACATATACTCCTAGAGGCGAGTACATTGCATTGGTGCACACCTAATTCGCAAATTCCGGGGGGCCGTGCTGGGCAAACGTACATGAAATTCCTAGTGTGGGGTTTGCCCCACACTAGGAACAAATCAAAATGTTTAGGATGAGGTCTGTTCCCGGTTGTTTAAATGAAGCTATCGTTATGGTTTTACATTATATTGAATAAAAATGCAATTACAGACTGCAGATTGGGTTGGGGTCTGTACTGGATGGTGGATGTGAGGTAAAAAGGAATTAAAAAAAAAAAAAAAAAACTGTTTATAATAATTTTTAAACCGAAAAACCAGTTGTATACAGTGTTTCCCTATTAATTCTGATATCTTAGTATCTTATCGCATTCCAAAACGTGACGTTACCGCCTATATATTATGTATATTATATTTATTACATGTAGTGTAACAACACAATTTAATTAATGAAATTAAATATGAATTGAATAATGCCGGTAGTACCAATAAAAATAAAACTGTAACACTTAAATAAATCTTTAATCAAACAATTAAATAGTAAATCAATTGCTGGGTGAATTTAAATGGTAATATATAATCTCATTCAAGTACATAAATCGTCAAGTTTATTTTATTTTTGATTCGTACAATTATTTTTGTATAATAATATGATAGCCACATTCATGAGGAAAGCTATACGGGAACGGGATATACGAAGTCGCGGGCAAAAACTAGTATAAATAAATAAAACAGATATGACATGACCGCGACTGTGGGAAACCGTCAGTTGCGTCACGTTTTCTAGGTGCGTTTGGTACTAGGGTATCAGAAAGCTACGAGAGCACAGTTGCAACCAAAGATTCACAAATAATTATATTGGCAACTGACTTTGAAATTAACAGGCCTATTTATTATATCAAAAACGAACTTCAATTGAATTTGGATTTAGTATATCTGCTAATCAGTATCCAAAGTAAGCATAATTATGGTTTAAACGTATTTAAGAATAGTGCATAGTCCTAATAATAAAAGCTTTGTAATGTGTATTTGTTTTATTTAATTGAATGCATTCACTGCACTTAAATAATAGTCTTGGAATTGAAACGTAGTAAGAGGCCTTCTTGTTTAATCATCATTTTAAAGGTCAATCGGTACATAATCGCTGAAGTTTCACAATTAATTTATTTTAGATCAACAAAAATAATGCTATTGTTTGTTTGTTTTAGTTTTGAACCGCTGCTTAACTTAACCACCTAATGATCCCTGACGCTCTGGTATGAAATGAACAACAATGTCGGTACTAGGGCGTTCAGGAATGCGCGGTGCTACGTCATCACGTCATACAGTGACGTCACGGAGCACCGTCCCTCGCCCCACCCCTTCCTCGGCTGCAGTATTGACCTTACAGAAGTCGTTGTATATTGTATCTTCGTTTTTTGAGCGATACTGGTGGAGTTGTATTTTCTTTAATGTATTGATTGATATTAACAAATTTATTATTTTAACTTTGGTAGATGGGGTCCTGGAGATGGTTCGAAGCTACTTTTTTTTACAAAAACAGACTTGAACGCGCACAAAACCGCCTGTCCCCCTTGTCGTCGCAGTTGACGTTGCGTGCTACGAGTGCTACGGCGTAGCTTGTGTTTTACCTTGATACTTTGAAAAACTTAAATTTAACTGCAAGTAATGTTTTATTAACCAATAAATCTGAATAGACTTTTCGCAAGCAGGTTGTGGTCATAGACGGCTCCCAGTCCAACCGAATGCTGCTGAGTACCAGTATGCTACATGGAGCCACTGCCTATCTGATCTGCACAACCCAGAAACTGGGTAATACAGTAACCATAGACAAGTCTGGTTTCAGATTTTTCTGTCTTCTGACCAACCGTAACGACTTACGAACATGTTTTAACGAAAGCCGGCCACAACGGCTTACCATGCTTTCAAAGGCATGCAGGAAACTCGGTATGTAATAGACGGTCACCCATCCATGGACCAACTTCGCCAAGTACAGCTTAACTTCGAAGTTCGCCTTGTGCGGCTGTAATCTATCTATATTTATAAAAATGAATCTCTATTACCCTTGGTCACTTTAGAATGACTGCTGATATGATAGCCCAGTTCTTGAAGAAGGTTTGAGGGTATTTAACATCACGCTACGACCCTTATAAGCCGAGCAGTGGGTAAAACCGCAGGGTACAGCTAGTAAATAATAATAACATTTGTTTTATTTCCGCAACATTAATGACATTTATAGTAGTTTATGCAACGACCATATAAAAAGGGTTATTAAAACACGAGTGTGGGTTTATCACACGAGGCGTAGCCGAGTGTGATAATAGCATCGCACGAGTGTTTTAATACCTAATTATATGCCGTTGCATACACTATTTTATCTTCACTTATACAGTTGAAATAAAATAAGTGGAAAAATAGTTAATTCCAATATGGCGGATATTCTCATTGCGTATTCGAATGACTGCGCAGCGCGCTCAAACATAGACAAAGATAAAAGCTGGCTCATTGACTTAAGTCAATGAGCCCGCGCCAAAAATTAAAAAGAAAAAGTGTGCTATAAAAATTAAAAAGTTATTTTATGATGCAGTTGTTTAAAAATCGAAGGAAAATGTTGAATCGTAATGGTTTTTTTTTTAAATTTTACCTATCCACGAAAAAAAAGTATGTATTTATGCATTCGTTTTTGAACTCATATTTGGTACATTACGTTGTGAGTGTAGATAAAATATTTTACCTTTCCGTAAGTTTCATTTGACGTCAAAGTGCAGGATGCAGTCCATCCGTCAGATATTGTGAACATACCTCCAGTTGATTCCTTAAATCCTAGTACTCAACGTTTGAAAACACGTGGCCTCAGTGCGGCCCGCTCGCAGACAGCAAACAGGGCAGAAATGTACTGTAAAGTTAACGACTTCATTTCTGCGTTGTTTTTAATAAAGAAATGATTTTTGTGATACTAGCTTGCGTTTATTTATGGTCTTAGCAGTGATAGCATAGTACTTACTTGGAATCAGAAATAAGCTTTACTGACCAGTCGTGCAACTCACTAGGTGTGTACAAATGTATTTGTCATATTATTTAGTAATCTACTCGACCTCAACAAAGATTAGCCATGTAGGTAAGCTGGAGATGTAGTGCACAAGTCCGGCCCAACCGGCTAGCGATCGAGAGCAGGAGCAACGGCTTCACTTGCTGTCGAAAGTACGAGAGAGTCGCACCACCAACTTCCACTTCGGGCTGCTGCTGAAAAAATCCTTAATAAAAAACCTAATAAACATTGTATTTTACAGTACAATCTTGGCTCAAATCAATATGACGGCGCATCGACTAGCGCCATCTATGAAATTACTTTCGAACAAGACTGACAGCGGTTGGTTCAGCAGAGCGTTGATTGGTTGATGGCGTATTGACTAGCGCCGTCTATCGAATTACTACCGAACAAGACTGACAACGGTCGGTCTAGCGGAGCGTCGATTGGTTGGTAAAGCGGCCATGTTGAGACGGGGGGGATTCTCGTCTGGCAACGGCGACGGTTCACCATGAATACGACGAATCGCTAATATTCGGTGTAATCGTTTAATGTTTCGTGATTAGTTTGACTCATTGTTACTCGTAATTCTACTGAGATGTTAATGTTATAATTATTTGGAGGACCAATTA
The DNA here is from genome assembly GCA_947386135.1 of Melanchra persicariae. NCBI lineage: Eukaryota > Metazoa > Arthropoda > Insecta > Lepidoptera > Noctuidae > Melanchra > Melanchra persicariae. Next base: position 1,646,935 of record OX376646.1, read on the forward strand.
TAAGAAATTGACTGTGTGACATCTTACAAGACTTTGATTAAAACTACGCCCATAAATACCCGCGCCAACGCTATGGCTGATCCTGAAGACATTTCTGATACTCTTATAAATATAATTTGCAGTGGTGGCTGCAAGCGTGGCTGCCAAGCGTGAAATTTTAAGTCAGTATGTTTAGAAGTCTCGAAATCCAAAGTATACAGATTTGATAGCCTTTTTCAACCCCAAAACAGAAACCCAAAAAAATAATTTAAAAAATAATAAAATAAAATAAAGCTTTTTTTTTTGAATAATCGATTTATTCAAGATTTCTTCAAAATTGTTTGCCAGAATAAGTTAGCGTAGTTTTTTGCTGAAGCGGGACTTCAGGCTTTAAACAACATTCTGTCAGCGGGCAGCGGTAGTATGACGAAATCATTAATGACGTTTTAACAAATTTTGTTAAAACAAAAAAAATAATATAAAACCAGGGCAGAAATGTGATGTAAATTCGTCAACGTTCTTACATTTCTGCCCTGTTTGCTGCCTGCGAGCGAGCTGCACTGAGGCCACGTGTTTTCGAACGTTGTGTACTAGGATATCAGGAATCAACTGGAGGTACACTAACTATCTGAGGGTCTTCGCCTGCTGGTTGCACTTTACACGGTGATGCAAATTAAACTTATAAAAATATAAAAATAACCTGTGTAGTACAAAACAGGGTATTTTTTTATAAATGAAAAACTAGAAGACCAGTACTGCTCCGCAGCACTGAAGTCAAGTTTAATGTTCACACTTAACTTCTCTCCAACTCAACCAATTCAGAAATACTCAAAAAGAAAAAAATAAAAAGAGCTCGTTGCAGCGAGTGATTTTAGACCAATTATAATTTCAGCCGCGTACCTCAGACGGAACCGGAGTTGTAGAGAAAGAAGACTATGAAAACATAAGAAATATACCTTTTTTATGGTAGGGAAATTTTCAAATTTTAATGACCCCCTCTTCCGCTCTGGGTGCAGCAGGACTCAGACTCTTACTGACTAAAACCCATCCGGGCTCCTCCTAGTGCCCTTTACGTTCCAGGACCGCGGTTACTCTTTCGAACAAAATTCGCAACCCTGGAAGAAATGTACCTACAGGAGGAAATGTGTTCGAGTGAATCTTGAGAAAAGTGAAAGTTAAGTGTTTTCCAATGCTTGATGACAAAACTACGTCACCGTTCGTTAAAAAACGCAAATCGGTTGCATAGAACGACCGGACGGACTCGCAATAGATCTTATATGGTGTTGTATTAAGCTTACTTACGGTAAAATTATTAATTTAAAAAAAAATAGCCCAAGCGGAAATAAATACAAGCTACGCCGTAGCACTCGTAGCTCGTAGCACGTCGTCGTAGCGTCAACTACATACAGCAATAATTGTAAACTATCTTTTTCCTATGTTACTGCTCCTATAACGTAGCCTACGTACAATTTTTCCGGGGTAAAAAGTAAAAAAAACCAAACGACACGATGCCGATGTGTGTGCTAAAAAGTTTTCTTTGACTTAACTAATATGCATCATGTATCTGCAAAATAAATTTAAAGCAAAAATATAAACATTTATAGTCAACACTGACGATACTATTAATATTATTAACAATAAAAGTTGGCTTCGGTCCCGAGATTGTAAAAGAAAACAAAGATTCCTTATAAAAAAATGGGGTTCGAATTTCAGTGCTGCAAAAGGAGAGGACTCAGCAAATGTTGAGCAGTGTGCAGCATTGCCACAACGCTGATGGACACTGATTTACTTAGCCCGTCCCCTGCCCATACTCTCACACCAAAAATTATCTCCTGCTAGTCTTTGACGTCCTAGTATCCTGCGCCGCAAAACACGTGGTCTCACAATACACATATAGGTCCTATATTGAACATGTGTAGTAAGTAGACCTTTCATTCAGAGGTACATAATTATTAAAATAAACCCAAATGAATGAGTACCGTGCAACATCAATAAATCCCATTCATCGAACTTTCTTAATATCCCAGGATTCAATGCCTGTGAACACGTGGTAAGGGGTCCCGTTAATCTGAGAATACGCGCTGATAAGTTTGTAAGTAGCCTACCAATTACTGCTCGGGTTTCATATACAGGCTACCCCTTGTGTAAATAGCAATACCATAATTTTTTGATAAATCGTTTTCGCTAAAGAATGGCTCTTGTATTAACCAACCGACTTCAAAAAAAGGAGGAGGTTCTCAATACGGTCGCATTTTTTTATGTTTCTTACCTTTTATCTCCGTCATTTATGAACCTTTTTAAAAAAACACAACAAAGTACAAAATAATTTTAATTTCGGGCAGTGTTTTTGGTTGTTTCTGAGTAATTTAGCTCCAACTTCCGAAATTAAAGTTATTTTGTACTTTGTAGTGAAACCAAAGTAAGCTGGAAAAAATATGTTATCCAAGTTAACGAAATTGCGTACCCATTTTACTTTACTTTTTTTATGCCTACATTTTTGTCAGATTGCGACCGAGTTGCGAATGCGAACTGGGCCTAAACCACCAACTCTTAAAGCAGTATTACTTCAATATTACTTCCCGTGGGAAAGAGACGGAGCTATACGTCCTGTATAGCTCTGTCTCTTTCCCACTGACGAGAGCGGAGAGACGAAGAGACGGAGCTATACGTCCTGTATAGCTCCGTCTCTTTCCCACTGGAAGTTATATTGAAGTAATACTGCTTTAAGAGTTGGTGGTTAGGCCCCTGGCCCTCAAATGGAGTAACTTCTGATTTTAACCACGAGCCAAAAAGTTTTTGTAATGCTACTTTTGTCATAATGACATTATTATAATGGAGGCATAATAATATATTATGTCCGTGACATCTTTCGGCTGATATGATGATGTACTAATGCAAAAAGTCTCTAGACTGCATTGGGATAGTGTGTGACGTCACTTTATGACGTCAAACCGCGAGTTCCTACACGTCCTAGTAGCAACTTCTCTGTTAATTTTGTACTAGGGTCGCAGAATTTATAGGCAGGTGGTGGTGACGTCATGTTGTCTACAGGAAGCTCATTCGAAGCTGAAAGCGCCAGGGTATCCCGCGAAATTCAATTTTTTTTTGCAATTTGCAGGTCAGTATCAGGTTGTATGTTGGTCAAAATATGATTCGCGGCTGTAGCAAATACGTATTTACAGAACTGTAATCATTAAAGTCATCAATACAACTTTCTCAGTTAGAATAAAATTAATGCCATATGTTATAATTTCATGAATTTGTCATCAATTCTAATTGAAAGAGTTGTATTGATGATTTTAATGATTAGAATAATATGTCATCAAATTTAACGAAAAAAGTGTATTTACGAATTACAAAAAAAGTAACTACTTACTAAAAAGCGTAAAATAAAAACTTTACTAAAAGGTACAACCGACTTCCAAATAAAAATAACTACAAAGTACAAAATAACTTTCATTTTGGAAGTCGGTGTCAAAAACGAAGAAACAAACAAAAACACCGACTTCCGAAATTAGCTATTTTGTTGTTTATAGTCAGGCAGTGGTGACGTGTTTTCTACTACAAACAACCCCATTCACTGTTGTTGTTTTTTGCATACATTGTGGCTGATTTTGATTGTATCCCTTTTTAGACAAATACAACATGTTTAGACATGGATATCTAATGTAATTTGGGAAAACTGACAACAGTAGAGATTTGTTTGGTTTTTGTCACTCTCTATGCACGAATATACATTCATTCAATTTCATTCGCACACACATAGGTATTGAAGAAATGACAGATTGAGTTGTATTGCTCATTTTAAGAATATTCTTCATTTTCAGAATATCTCTAATGTATCTGTACATTAGAATTATTCTGTTAAGCCGGCAAGAATAGACGATGACCGCAAATTCGCAAACATCAACGATATTGTAATTTGTAATACACATTCTCATGTTGCTTTTTGTAACTTCTGATATCTTGGTAGTCAATGGCCTTAGACCACGTGGCGAGGCAGGTGTGCAACAATGAAACGAGGGGTGAAGCCAGGTTGTTTTTGTGTCAAGGTCGTCCGTTGCACCTGGTAATTTGGACTAGCCTGTATATTGAATCGATAGTTACGTACTCCTGTTGAGTCCTGGTGTCCTAGTATTCGGTGTCGAAAACAGGTGGCCTCACAGAGCCGCATTTGTACAACAGGTACACCCGGAATTCTAAATTAAAAATTTGAAGTTGAGTATTTTTGTCAAACTTACTTTAGCTAAAAAGCCTGTCACTTTATGCACCATCTTTTGTTTATCATTATCACCCAATAACTTCCCCATTGCTGGGACGCAATGACGTACATCCTGGTGAATCCATTTGGGTCCAGTATATTGCAAATTGATTTTTACTTAAATTCCACGTTTTTACGGTTTATTTTTATTTGTTTATATTTACAAAAAATTGGTTCCCTCGGACGATAGAGAGGACATTCCGCTTCCACATGATCTTTTCTTTCACCGTTATAAGAGCCGCGGTGATGTTATGAACCCCCAAGCAAGTTAAAAATGTTTGAGGCCATAGCAAACACATCTTTTTAGTCAGTGAGATAATTATTCCATCAAATATGTTCACATTCTAAATTCGCAAGCGCACCGTTAGTAACGTAAATAACGTGTGTGACGTAAACGTGAATATGATGTCCTATAGTATCTAACACCAAATGGAATCACCTCTGCAAAAAGAAAATCAAAACTAGAATTGTAGAGAGAGCACCTCCTGCCGTATTCTAGTATCCTAGTAGCCCATGTCAATAAAAACGGAGTTAGTGCCGTTTTGTTTGAGCTTTTATGGCACTCACTCACTCACCTTCTAGAATAAGACCTCCGGGAAGGTCGATATCGACTAATATGTAATGCAAAGTTTTACTAAATACAAACAAATGTACAAAGAACCTGCTCCATTTTTTGTCGGTTAAAAAAAAAATTCTGCAGGTGAAGATGGAAAGTATCGCGAATGGACAACTAGAGTCACTATAAAATTTCATTTTCAATTGACATTCAAAAGTGCCTTTTAATGGTCTAGTTAAAATAAATGAATTTACTTTGACTTTGATGATTAGTTTATTCTGGTACTGTAATGTCCAATTGAAAAGCCATAAATTAGCATTTGCAATTGCATTGTTTGGTGGTGGTATGGTACCTAGTTGACCTTTGTACCTTTGTATTTTTGTACTTTAAATTTCAATTGCTCCAGATGTTTTCTGGAGTCCTCGTATTCTCTGCTTTATAACACGTGGCCTCAGTGTATTGCATACACCATATTCGTATGACGCAGACTGAATCTACAGCTAAATAAGAAATGGGGGTGATGAAATCTAATGTCCTGGTATTTCATGTCCAAGAACACGTGACAAGGCCGGGTTCTCAATGAGTTCAAATTATGGACTGGTCCTATACGAACCAGTCAAGGACCAGCCGGTCGATTCTGTCGACATCTCTTCGGTGTTCACCTAGGCGGAGTGAACGACAATAGAGCTGTCATTCTATCTTATTTGTATGGTTTGACAACTCACCCGTCATGCGCCCCGCCCAAGTGTTCACTTCGACATGTTTACAGAATCGCACTGCAGGATATTTTTGATTGTCTTCTATTGATTCCTGATATTCTGGTAGGTATTCAATCTTGTGAAGCACGTGGTATGAGCGTGAACTGGATTCCGCAAGGGGGGGGGGAATGTAGAAATGCAAATAATTAATTAACGAACGAAAAAAATAACAGCATTAATGCTGAAAAACTTTAGTACGGCACTTTCCCCTCACTCACTATTTATCACAAAGCGAACATCTTCCGTGCTCCAGATGGAAGTCCCTGAACCCCCTCAGAACCCAAGTAGGAAGGCGTAACTCCAACCTTGACCGAATAGCAACAGGGTATGGATGTGGAGCCGAGTCACAAACTATTCTCAACTACCAGATGCAATAAAAAACGAAAGTAGCGATACAATTTTTACAAATAAGCTTAAACAATTATTAATTAAAAAAGCATACTACGCAATAAACGAATACATACCAAAACAAAAAACACAACAAAAACAAACAAAAACAACAAAAAACAAAAACATTAATTTCACACAAACAGACACCATACATTGTTAGTTGTTTAAAATTCTAGTATTAAAATATTGTATTATTATTAAAAAATATGATAAAGTTTATTTTAATCTTACCAAAAAAAAAAACAAATTGTTATGCTAAAAGTGTTAATATTGTTAAGTTAATATCATCTTTAAATAAAGGCTATAATTAAGTTAATTAATGAAAGAGGAAATGTTTTAAAATTGTTAACTAATATATAGGACATGCTTTAAAATTGTTAACGAATGTATTAATTTTATACTTTTTGCTGTGTAGGGCACAGCAAAAAGTATAAAATTAATACATTCGTTATACACGGTCCGTAATTGGTTCCTAGCTTTTAAGCTCATTATAAGACTTTCACATATTACATTATGGAATGCAAATAAAGATGAATATGAATACTATTATCCTGTTTTGTGCTCCAAAACATGCAGCCAAAGTGTCCTAGGCGCTGCCACCGACGATGTTAATATTATAATTACAGAATAATAAATGGTTTTTGTCAAGTAAAGTTTGACGAAATTACAAATTCGAGTTGTATTGCTCATTTCAAAAATATTCTTCCGGCTATTATCAGAATACCTCAATGTACAGTATAGACAGACTTTGCTTCCATCGACGATATTCTGATTTAGCATACACATTTTTATGTTGCTTCTAGCAACTTTCGATATCCTGGTATTCATTGGCCTTATGCCACATGGCTAACAAGGTGTGCCACTTTAAAAACGAGGGGTGAAGCTGGGTTGTTTCTGTGTCAAGGTCGTCCATTGCACTTGCACCTGACAGTTTGGACTCGCCCTTCTTTTAGCGATTCGATATTTTCGTACTCCAGTTAACTCCTGTTGTCCTAGTATTCAATGTTAGAAAACACGTGGCCTCACAGAGCCGCATCTGTTTAACAGCACCCCTGATTTCTGAATTAAGATTTTGTATATTTGTAAAAAATTATACTTACCTAATTTAACTAGAAAACCTAGTAGGTCTAAACTTTCAATTTTAAATCACAAAGTTTCAATTCAGAAGCTGACCAAAATACAGAGCCATTCGGAGCTCATATTATTGACTGGAATGGCCTGATTAATGATTTATTTTAATCTCGTAGGACCACAGCTAAAATACACACGAGAAAGGTCCAATTCTTTGGAATTTGATTGTTTTTTTTTAAGTAGTAGTTCTATGTCTAAATTAAAAGCATGTCAATATTATTTGAAAAACATTCTCATTTTATGCTATAAAATTGTATCGCGTATTTGTGAGGGTCGCGGGTAGCCGATGGATGCGAGACGCACAGGACCGGTTGTTGTGGCGACACTTGGAGGCTTATGTCCAGCAGTGGATGTCTTTCGGCTGATATGATGATGATGATGATGATGATGATGAGATCATCAAAAATTCTAAAATCAAATTCTTAAAAAAAAAATATAATACGGCTCTGCTATTTATGTATACTACGCATGCGGTTACACTTTAGTTTTTAAAACATAATGTTAGGAATTGAACACGTGAAATTCGATAGCGCATGTTAATCCACCAGATTTTCTACTTTTTCAAAATCACTTTCGTTCGTTGGCAGGTCACTTATTTTTTACATCAAGGCGCTCCATTAGCTCTGTTATCCTAGTATCTAACACCAGATAGAATGAGCTCTGCAAAAAAACAAAAAAATTGAATTGTAGCGCAGCTCCTGCCATATTCTGGTATCCGTTTCCCATGTCGATAGACACGTGGCCGGAGTTCGTGTCGTTTACTCACTTGGTACAGGGTGGAACTTTAACTTTTACTTTTATGGCACTCAAGTGACCTTCCAGAATAGAACTTTCCGGGAATGTCGCTTTCGACTTATTTTTATGTAAAGTTATTCTATAGGTATAAATACTGACAATCGAATACAAAACCTCCTCTTTTTGAGTCGGTCTACTACTTAGTAGAGATTTTTTAAACCGACTCAAAAGGACCGACTCAAATTCCCCTTTTGTTTTTTATATATCGTCACTTGACGATACATAAAAATCGAGAGGAGAATTTGAAAAATGAAATTACATAATTATATGGCATAACGTAAATTATTATATGAAAAATGCCTGTTTTCAATTGCTTTGTTACACTTCATCAGCAAAATAAGCTTTTATATTTTCTGGCGTCCTCGTTTGCTGTGCTTTATAAATACGTGGCCTCAACGTGTTGCAAACAAACACACGGCAGCACACCTCGATACATTTGGGTTGGGTGGCGCAGACTATCACGCCCCAAAACTGACCTCCTGATGACATATGATGTCCTGGTAATTCATGTCTAAGAACACGTGGCAAGAGACGAAAGGGTTCTTAATGAGGCCAAATAATGGGCTGGTCCTATACAAATCAGTCAAGGACCAGTATATTTTGGATTGCCTTCTATTGATTCCTGATATCCTGGAATCCAATCTTGTGAAGTACGTGGCAAAGGCGTCTACCGGAGTCTGCAAGGGGGCTCCATACGTTATTGATAAGGGGAAGCTTTAAAAATATAAAGTGCAATTTCACAAATGTTTGACAACAACGCGGCCCTTTGGAAGATATTTATTAAACTGAAAAAAGTGGCATTGGTTCCGATTTTAGCCGCGCATCAAAATATCTTTATCTACACTCACAACGTAATGTTCCAAATATGAGTTCAAAAACGAATGCATAAATACATACTTTTTTTTCGTGGATAGGTAAAATTTAAAAAAAAAACCATTACGATTCAACATTTTCCTTCGATTTTTAAACAACTGCATCATAAAATAACTTTTTAATTTTTATAGCACACTTTTTCTTTTTAATTTTTGGCGCGGGCTCATTGACTTAAGTCAATGAGCCAGCTTTTATCTTTGTCTATGTTTGAGCGTGCTGCGCACTCATTCGAATACGCAATGAGAATATCCGCCATATTGGAATTAACTATTTTTCGACTTATTTTATTTCAACTGTATGAGTGAAGATAAAATAGTGTATGCAACGGCATATAATTAGGTATTAAAACACTCGTGCGATGCTATTATCACACTCGGCTACGCCTCGTGTGATAAACCCACACTCGTGTTTTAATAACCCTTTTTATATGGTCGTTGCATAAACTACTATTATCTACACTCACAACGTAATGTTCCAAGTATGAGTTCAAAAACGAATGCATAAATACATACTTTTTTTTCGTGGATAGGAAAAATTTAAAAAAAAAACCATTACGATTCAACATTTTCCTTCGATTTTTAAACAACTGCATCATAAAATAACTTTTTAATTTTTATAGTACACTTTTTCTTTTTAATTTTTGGCGCGGGCTCATTGACTTAAGTCAATGAGCCAGCTTTTATCTTTGTCTATGATTGAGCGCGCTGCGCAGTCATTCGAATACGCAATGAGAATATCCGCCATATTGGAATTAACTATTTTTCCACTTATTTTATTTCAACTGTATGAGTGAAGATAAAATAGTGTATGCAACGGCATATAATTAGGTATTAAAACACTCGTGCGATGCTATTATCACACTCGGCTACGCCTCGTGTGATAAACCCACACTCGTGTTTTAATAACCCTTTTTATATGGTCGTTGCATAAACTACTATTGTAGCGCTATACCTTTCATAATGACATGTAAAAAGGGGCCTATGTCCAGCAGTAAACGTCTTTCAGCTGAAATGATGTTATGAAAATGCGTCACTGTGACGTTTTTATTGCTAGACTGCATTGGGATAGTATGTGACGTCACTCAAATGACGTAACTCCGCGAGTTCCTACACGTCCTAGTAGCGACTTCTATGATCATTTTGTACTAGGGCGGCAGAATTGATAGGAAGGTAGTGGTGACGTCATGTTTGCTACCCGATTCAGCGTTTTTGTTCATAGATTAGCTGATTTTAATTTTGTAATTTTTGTTTTTTTCGGCAAACAACTTGTGTAAAAGTGGATATCTCTAGTACCAGTAAAGATTGATTCGGTTTTTGTCGAGTACAGCTCGACAGCTCTCTACGCACGAATATATTATTATCTCCTATCATTTAATTTGATTCGCACAAACTTATGTATGTATTGAAGAAATTACAGATTCAAGCAAGCAGATTCAAGAATGTATTGCTCATTTCAAGAATTGGTACTGTAGTACCTGTATAGTATCTGTATTAAGGATACATCGATATACAGATTAAGCATACATCGACGATATTCTTATTCACGACACATTTTTAAGTTATTTTTGGCAACTTCGAATAATATCTTGGTTTTCAATGGCCTTTAAACCATGTGAGGCAGGTGTGCAACTTTAAAACGAGAGGTGGTGGTTTTTGTGTCAAATTTTGGCCATCTGTTGCACCTGGCAGTTTGGACTCGTATTATCGCCCTGAATATTGATTCGATAGTTGTACTCCTGTTGACTTCTGGTGTCCTAGTACTCAAATTTGAAAAGCACGTGGCTTCACAGAGCCCGCCTTTCACCCGATTTCTGAATTAACCAACAATTTTTGAAGTTTGAGTACTTGTCAAACACCTACTTTATCTAGAAAATCTGTCAAACTTGATGTACTTTTATAAACTTACATGTGGTAGCATAGTCAGCGTATAACGTTACCACTGTTAGGGCGGGCACATTATGAGGAACCGACCAAAAGACAGTGTCAGATTGAGCTCAAAAATTAATATGTTAGTTAATTAAAGTATTTTTCTATTTAAGTGTATATAGTAATAGTTCGTTGTGAAAATAAATACAAATATCGAAGCCGAAATTACTTAATAAATTAATGTAATTTATAGTATTGGGTTGGCAATTTTACTAATTTTTAAGCAATGTTTCGCATTCACATGTCATCCGCAATCTGTCAAAAATGTATGAACATAAAAATGTTCATTCAGGCTTTTTTGACAGATTGCGATTGAGATGCAAATGCGAACGTTGCTGAAAAATTAGCAGAATTGGCCCTCAGGTTACCGACATAGCCCGAAGGATCGCCAAACTAAAGTGGCTGTGGGCAGGGCACATTGCTCGCAGAATAGATGGTCGATGGGGCCGAAACGTTCTGGAGTGGCGACCGCGTACCGGAAGACGCAGCGTTAGAAGGCCACAAGGTGGACCGGTGACCTGGTGAGGGTCGCTGGTAGCCGATGGATGCAACCACATGTAAGTGGTTGGTACGCATTGGACCGGTTGTTGTGGGGACACTTGGCGGAAGCCTATGCCCAGCAGTGGACGTCTTTCTGCTGATATGATGATGATAGTATTATTAACCCATGGAAGTTTGGAAGCGCATATTTGAATGTCTCACACTTTTTGACAATCGTTTTCGCGAATTGAAAATAACTCAATAACGTTGGTTGTCGGAGTATCTACCACCAAATGAACTCTGCAAAAGAACAAAAAAAAATCGAATTTCTGCCAGCGCCTGCGTATTCTGGTATCTTAGTATCCCATGTCGATAAACAGGTGGCCGTAGTTCGTGCTGCTTTGTCACTTGGAGCAGTTGGAGCTTTTTGGCGCTCAAGTTCTGTTTCTCCACCTTCGGCGGATAGGTTTATTTTTTGGGCTTATAATTTAAGAGCTTTGCTACAGAAATTTGAAGACAACAAAAATACAACTGACTTCCAAATTATATAAAGCACTACAAAGAGTTTCAAAAGTTGGTATTTGAATGTATCCTTCTTATCTGTTAAAATAAGGTTAAAATGTAACATATGTGTTGTGTCAAATAAATTATTATTATTATTTGTATTTTAAACAAGCTTTTATTTAACTTGCTATGCCATTAAGTATGTAGGGGGTCATAATCGTAACTTACAAAATATTTTTTAATGCTAATTCCCAACCTACTTGAGCTAAAATTTTGCATCCACTTTTGGTTTAGATGACAATGCACGGTTGTACCACAAATGATTCAAAATTCAATATGGCGGCTCTTTATTTTATGCAAACTGTTGTGTATGCCGAGCGCAGGAGTGCGGGCTGCGCCCCGCACCTCCCCGCCGGCCGCGCCTTGCGGGTTACTTATTGAATATATTAGTGTGCAACAGACTAGCGAGTTTGATTGACGTACCACTACCCCTGTCACTTCCGTATCTAACACGTGGCGACGAACGGACTCACATTTTTTTTAAAATGTCTACGGTTGCGACTTATGGCGTTCTTTCCACCTTCGACCACCTGTCACAGGAGTGGAATAGTTTCAAATTGCGATTGAATCAGTGGTTCATCGCAAACGACATAACCTCAGAAACGGACAAGGCCACAATCAAAAGAAGGGCGATATTGTTAACATCCCTGAGTGAATCTACGTTCAAGCTTGCTTGTGACCTGGCGCTACCCAGAAAGGTTGAAGAATTGGGTTACGAAGCGATAGTGGAAATCCTCGACGACCACTTCACACCAAAAAGGTTTGGGTTTGCAGAGAAATCAGTATTCTATTCGGCAACACAGCGACCAGGTGAATTGCACACTCAATGGGCGGCCAGGATTAGAGGATTGGCAACTCACTGTGCATTCAAGAATTTGGAGGAGGCCTTGCTGGACAAATTCATCATGGGCATGGCACCAGGACACGAACGGGACAAACTTTTCGTACAGGACCAGCGGGAGCTGACCCTCGCGAAGGCCATCGACTTGGCAGAGAGCGTGCGCTGTGCGCGCCAGGCCTCGTCGCAGGCAGCACCAGGCGCCAGCGGCGCCGGCGCAGGCCCCGACGGCGTGTTCAACATCTCCAAAAAGGAAAAGTGCAGTGTGTGCGGTTTTACAAAACATAGTTCTAATCAGTGTCGCTACAAAAAGTATAAATGTAAAAAGTGTAACAATAAAGGCCATTTGCGTAAAATGTGCCCTAGTGAGGGTAAAGTGAAATACGTAGAGGAAGGTACTGTGGACGACGGAGACGACGACGGTGAGTGTTTTTATAATATTCGGTGCGTGAGAGGGAAACCTATGACGGAGCGTGTGATGATCAGTGGCCTAGCTTTAGAGTTCGAAATCGATAGTGGTTCTGCAGTAAGTGTAATCTCTAAAAATACCTACGAGTCGAAATTTAAACAATTGCCGTTATCAGTCACCAACAAAAGGTTATTCAGTTATACAGGGCAAAATATTGAGACGGTCGGAGTTGTTTCATTACCTATATCATATCTTGGGCGTACACATACTCAGAATGCGTACGTCGTGCACGCGGCCGGACCGCCGCTATTAGGCCGCGACTTCATTCGTGAGTTCGACCTGGAATTAGCGCCGTCGCGCGTGCACGCCGTGTTCGAAGAAGCACAGGCGGTATGCGAGTCTAGCACTAATATTGATAAACAACTCATAAACATGTTCCCTAAGGTCTTCTCGGGCAATCTGGGGTCGTTTAACAAGTATAAAATAAAATTACAGTTAAAAAACGATGTAAAGCCTATTTTTTTTAAAGCGAGGCCAGTACCTTACGCGCTAAAAGAAAAAATAGACAAAGAACTTGACCGATTATTGTCACTGGGTATTTTAGAGCCAGTAGAACACTCAGAATACGCGTCGCCTATTGTGCCGGTTTTAAAAAAAAGCGGTAGCATCAGATTGTGTGCCGATTACTCTGTCACAATCAATAAACAGTTGATAATCGATCAATATCCCTTGCCGACGGTAACCGATTTATTAGCCAAATTACACGGGGGCGTACAGTTTAGTAAAATAGATTTATCTATGGCTTACAACCAATTTTTATTAAACAAAGAATCTCAGGTTAACGTGTATCAATACTCATCGCGGTCTTTTTAATTACACTCGATTGGTGTTTGGGTTGTCCAGCGCACCAGCCATTTTCCAGCGCGCAATGGAATGCTTGCTCTCGGGAATTGACGGAATCATTTTTCTACTAGATGATATCCTCATAACGGGGACAAATAAAGACCAGCACAGGCAGAGACTCATCGCGGTCTTACAACGCTTAGATGATGCTGAATTAACGGTTCAAATAAGTAAATGTGAATTTTATAAAAATGAGATTTCGTATCTAGGGCACGTAATAGACAAAAATGGAGTTAGGAAGTCACCCGATAAAGTCAAAGCTATTTTACAAGCGCCTAAGCCAACAAATGTGTCACAGCTGCAGTCGTTTCTGGGCCTCACTAATTACTATCGGAACTTCGTGCCAGACGCGTCGTCCGTATTATGTCCATTATATAATTTGTTAAATAAAAATACTAAGTGGGAGTGGACTCGTAAACACGATGACGCGTTCGTTCGAATAAAAAACATACTCGCGTCCGATAACACATTAGCACATTTCGACCCGACGGCTAAGTTAATATTAACCGTAGATGCGTCGCCGTCAGGGTTAGGTGCTGTACTATCCCAAATAGATGAAGTAGGGTTAGAAAGGCCATTATCTTATGCGTCGCGAACGCTGTCGTCGGCGGAGAGAAATTACGCACAGATCCAAAAGGAAGCAACTGCGATCATCTTTGGGGTAAGACGGTTTCACCAATACCTATATGGTCGGTCCGAACCCTTCGTACTACGAACAGATCACAAACCCCTCTTGGCTATATTTGGGCCGAATAAAGGCATTCCCGAAGTGTCTGCTAATCGCTTGCAGAGATATGCCATATTTTTAGCAGCGTATAATTATACCATTGAGTATATCAGTAGCAAGCTTAACAGCGCGGACTATTTATCACGGGCGTGCGGGGAGGACGGCACGAAGGCGCCCGACGAGCTCGCGGAGTGCGAGGATCGTGCGGCCTACGTGAATTTCGTAGTGGACGGTGACTTACCGGTAACTATAAAAGACTTGCGTCACGAGACGGCTCGCGACACTCACCTAGCTACTGTTAAGGGTTACATTTTAAATGGTTGGCCTAGGAAAGTTCAAGACGATGGTTTAAAACCATTCTTTAATTGTAGAACACAGCTGTCGTATGAAAATGGAATCTTAATGCGCGGGCATAAAGTCGTTATTCCATCGTCCCTACAAGAGAACGTGTGTAGGGAACTGCATAGTTCACATTTCGGGGTAGTCAAGATGAAGGCAGAGGCTCGCAAGCGACTGTGGTTTCCTGGCGTGGACGCGACACTGGAGCGAGTAGCGGCCGCTTGCAGCGTGTGCTGTGCGCTGCGCCCCGCACCGCCACACGCCCCTCTCGCGCCTTGGTCACTGCCGCCGTACCCTTTCTACCGAATTCACATTGATTTCTTGGGGCCGTTTAATAATTATATGTTGTTGGTTATCGTCGACGCTTATAGTAAATGGGTAGAATGCTACGATATGTCCACAACTCATAATTCAAAGGCGGTTATAAGTAAACTTTGCGATTTTATGTCGCGGTTCGGGGTTCCGCACACGTTGGTGAGTGATAACGGCACTTCTTTCACATCAACAGAATTTCAAGACTTTTGTAGACTTAACGGTATAGAGCACGTCTAATCGCCGGCTTACCATCCCTCTAGTAATGGACAAGCCGAGAGTTTCGTGAAAATAGTAAAAAAAGGGTTTAAAACTATCATTTTGGAGGGCTGCAATAAGAAGAATATACACGAGAAAATTGCAAAATTTTTATTTGACTACAGGAACTCTAAAAATAGTACCACTGACAAATCACCCGCGGAGATAGTATTCGGGCGTGCGTTGCGCTCACGCCTAGATTTATTGAACCCTATCGCGCCGTCACCTTCGTCCACAGAACTAACGCGAACCGTCGCACACAACCAGTCCTTACAGGCTAAGAACTACCGAGGGAAACACAGGTTAGACTTTAAAGAAAATGATAAGGTATGGATAACCAAAAATATTAATAATAAAAAAATCTGTTGGATACAAGGAATCATTAGAAAGAAAATCGGCAATATTATGTACAGAATCTACGTGCCACATTTGGGATGTGAAGTCACGAGGCACATGGATCAAATAAGGAAATCACTACACACGCTTCCGAGCGACAACCAAGACTGGAACCCAGATGTGGTGCCTGATGTGGAGCCACTTAATACTTCTCACCCCGAGCCAATAACGCAGCTAGAAGGGGGAGAAGGGACGACGATGCCAAGTGCTCTGGTGACTCCTCCGCGAGCAGCCGCTAGATCTCTAAGGCGACAGGCAATTAGTCCGATCTTCACGACACCTACAGCGGGTCAGTACGGCAGCGACGACGATGATAACGAACCAACAGATTTAACTATAGAATAAGTTTAGTAGTAGGAAATAGATTAAAAGTATGTCCTAGCTTATGGGGAAGGGATGTTGTGTATGCCGAGCGCAGGAGTGCGGGCTGCGCCCCGCACCTCCCCGCCGGCCGCGCCTTGCGGGTTACTTATTGAATATATTAGTGTGCAACAGACTAGCGAGTTTGATTGACGTACCACTACCCCTGTCACTTCCGTATCTAACACAAACCTATGTCCTTCCGTTTTTGTTAAAAAAGGACATAATAATAGGTTTATAGCTTGTGTCAAATAGGACTTCCTTTTGAGGTTATTAAATAAAAATAAAAATACATGCTCTGGACTCAGCAGTTTAGGTTGTATTTACCTACGTTGTATGTTATTGATTTAATGTAATAACTTGAATTAGTAGATTATTGTAAAATAATCGTGAAAAAGAGGAGTGCGGGTGCACCATTAAACAACTACATATTGAACGTAACAGATTAATGACAGAAAAATAAACGGTAGACATAGGCGAGATAATTTAATTTGGTACTGCGATGCTTATTTAAAAAATCGTTGCGTACAGGTAATGATGGTTAGTGGTAGTTCCAACTATTTAGAATTCCAATAGCTCCAGTTGTTTTCTGCTGTCCTCGTATCCTGCGCTGTGAAACACGTGGCCTCTGTGCATTGAGTACACACACACACACACTAGGTACTGAATAATACAGGTGACCGCCACGCCCATATGAATCTACAGGTAATAAAATAATGAATGAGGATCATTGACGTTGCAAAACTGACCTCCTGATGACATCTAGTGTCCTGGTATTTCATGTCTAAGAACACGTGGCAAAAGACGCCAGCCAGCCAGGGTTCTCAAAGACGTAAAATAATGGACTGATCCTATAGAACCAGTCAAGGACCAGTCTATTTTTGATTGCCTTCTTTGATTTCTGATATTCTGGTATCCAATCTTGTGAAGTACGTGGCATAGGTGTGAACCGAAGTCCGGTCTACAAGGTATTAATGAAAGATTTAAAAATAAAAAGTCACATTTAACACGTGTGTTGCATAGTTTTAAATAGAACGCTAGCCGATCATTCAATCGAATCACGGCATAAAGTACTTAAGTGTACTTGTAATACTCATAGGTTTTCGTTTTGTCAATAATGCAACCAATGCAAAAACGGTTGAAATTAATCAACGATCGGAAAAAATTACCGCATTGTTACTAACAAACTTTGTCAGGGCACTTGCTCTGACTCACTATTTGTCACAAAGCAAACATCTTCCCGCAGGGTCCAACCTTCCTAGGTTCGCTTGAAAGTCCCTGAACCGCCTCCGAACCCAAGAAGAAAGGTACACTTCGCGAATAACATTGCTTAAAAAATTGTAGAATTGGCCATTACATTTCTGCCCTGTTTACTTGTCTGCGAGCGGGCCGCACTGAGGCCACGTGTTTTTAAACGTTGAGTACTAGGACATCAGGAATCAACTAGAGGCACGAGCCGCACTATGCACAGTGACGTCATAAAGGTATGCAATACCTTGCGTAGGTCATTTTCTTAAATCACGAAGCGTTTTTTTTTTCTAAATGTTATTGCGATAAATATTGTGCGATAAGTAGTTTTCATTAATGATTTTGTTAAATCTATGCACTTCTACCGATCTCTTTGGGGAATACAGGCGTGAGGCTTGTTATTAAGAATAGTAGATTATACATCGAGGGAATAAAGCAGTGTCTTATGTCATGGACATCGTATTGAATCCCGACCGTATTGAAGGATGCCTGAGTTAACTCCCGTTGCGAGCGAGTTTAAGATTTAACTCT
Source organism: Melanchra persicariae (assembly GCA_947386135.1). Lineage (NCBI taxonomy): Eukaryota > Metazoa > Arthropoda > Insecta > Lepidoptera > Noctuidae > Melanchra > Melanchra persicariae. The sequence continues at coordinate 1,664,968 of OX376646.1, forward strand.
CGAGCAATGCAAGGGAGTTAAAACAAGCTTCCTGAATGCAGCGAGAAATTCAGGCTAGGCCAAGACAAAGAAACTTTTAACCCTGAGGAGCATACTCTACTTTTCACACCTGTTGCGAGATAGTTGTGGGAGCAGTTGGCTTTCCGCGAGCGGCGGCGGCGTTGGTCGGCCACGCTGCTGGCTGCAGGACACGTGCTCGAAGCTGTTCCCCAGGGCCACCGCAATAATATTGAACGGGATTTTATTCTAGCCCGCTCGAAAATCATGTGATTTGATTTTCTATAATTGTATTGGAAGCATTGGGAAGTTTTCTTTGTTTAAACATACTAAGCTACATCTTAGCACTTGTAGCTCGTAGCATATCGTAGCGCTATCTTTTTTTTTATTTTTTTTTTATTAGAGATGGGTTTGCTCTTGACTCTTGTCAATGTCAGAGATGACAGAGACAAAGTCTACGATGGAGCGAGCTTACCCAGAAGGAGCCTGTTCACTCTATCTTCATTCTTATCACAAGCTTTTATTTTATCCGTAGAAAACAAGCCTTTTTTAAAACTTTAATGTTGTTGTGGGTGCGTTGTTTTCAAAAATTTGTCAAATTGTCACAGGAACTTGTATTAGAGGTATCTGGATACATTGGTGGGTGTGATTTTGACCACGTGCCAAAAGATTTTTGTCATGCTACACTTGTCATAATCACATAATAGAAACCATGTGTCCGTGACATCTTCTGGCTGAAATGATGATGTACAAATGCGTCATTATGGCGTTTTATTGTAAGAAGTCTAGACTTAAATTTTGTGACGTTACTTTATGACGTCATTCCGCAAGTTCCTACACGTCCTAGTAGCGACTTCTCAGTTCATTTTGTACTAGGGCGGCAGAATTGATAGGTAGGTGTAGTGGTGACGTCATGTTTTCTACAACAACCTCATTCAGGGTTTTATTTTTCACAGCTAAGCTTAGCTTTTAGCATAGATAGACAGATTTTCGGCCTTTTTATATTTATAGGCAAAAATACAACCTGTGTAGAAATGGGAAGCTAATATAATTTGACAACTCAACACATCAACACACATAATATTATGCTGGCATTGAAAAAAAAATGACAGATTCGAGATGTATTGCTCATTTCTAAAATATTCGTCAGTCTCTAGCCGGTTTTTATCAAAATACCTCATTGTACAGACCGAATTCGCAGTTTCATTTGGCAACTTCTAGTATCTTGGTATCAAAAGGCCTTTAACCACGTGGCGAGGTAAGTGTGGAACTACATATAAAACGAGGGGTGAAGCTAGTTTATTTCTGTGTCAAGGTCGTCCGATGCACCTGGCAGTTTGGACCCGCCCTTGTTTCATTGATGCGATATTTGCGTACTCCTGTTAACTCCTGGTGTCCTAGTATTCGGAGTTGAAAAACACGTGGCTTCACAGAGCCGCATCAGCTGTAAAACAGGGACGACACCTGAGGGCCAATTCTACTAAATTTCAAGTAACATTGGCATGATGCGAAAATTAAAAATTAGGTACAAAAAATGCAGATGTTGTAGAATGTTCTGATGTGATGTTCTGTGATTTAATAAAGGAAAATAGTAGATTATGCACCCAGGGGATAAAGCAGTGTCTTGTGTCACGGGCGTCATATTGAATCTCGAACGCAATGAAGGTTATTCGGGAGTTAACTCACGAGCGAAGCGAGGGAGTTAATATAAGAATCCTGAATGCAGCGAGGGATTCAAGCTAGCCCAAGGCAAAGACACCTTTATCCCCGAGGAGGATACTCTACTTTTCACACCTCCTGTGAGAAAATAAGAAGCCATAATACGAAAAACAAAGTATTTTAAATTTACAAAACTAAGTAGAGATATGTATTTCCAACTATACTGTATACCTACTTTAAAAAAGTTAGTTTAATACCATACGGATTTGCAATATCCGCGCCTTTTTTGCGTTCCACTACCTACCACATAGCGGCCACGACCAACTCGATTTTCGTTTTTTTTTTACTTTTGTGTGGGTAAGTAAATATGTGCAGGCCTATTGTTATCAACCTAATAAAAGCTTTATACAGAGCCTTATAACAGCTGGTAGAATGGGTTCGGACGCTTGGCTGTATCCAATTTGAATTTAGAACGTCATAGGAGATGCTCGAGAAAATAGTTTTTAAATTAATAAATCGACTATAAATGGGTTTTAAGTGTTATTCTTATCCTTTTATACAATAATCCGTACATAACCAATTATTCTTATAATATTGTCTTCAATCCTGGACCCTGGTCAATCCTTATGATTTTGTACAAATTCGAGAATATCATCCCTAAGTATAGAGTATCGAGAATATCTGTCCTTTTTCTGGAACAGAAAGAGAGAGACAGAGACAGAAGGCGTTAGAACTGTAAGTACCTAATATACCGCCAATTGAGCAGACAGATGAGGTTCCAAATTTAAACCACATTATTGACCAGCGGGTTATAATGAAATCCAGTACAATATTATTGCCCGGCTGTGCCACCGGCCAAAAATGACTCACTTTAGGTTAGGTTGGCATGACATATAATTTGACGTTTTCGATCAGGTGGTGTGAAAAAAATATTATTAGTCAAACACCTACTTTATTAGCTAGAAAGCCTGTCAAACATTGTTCTTAAATTGTTCTGAATGTGTATATTAATAATTATTTTTTTCAATTTAAATTAACCTTTAACTATAGCTATTGTAGCTATTCCACCAATTCGCACTAAGCGTTTCCAAACGTCTTTTATAATGCGCACAGCAAAGGAGTGGAACTCTCTGCCTGCGTCTGTGTTTCCAAAAGCTTACAGCCCTAATCTCTTCAAAGTTAGAGTGAACAGGCTCCTTCTGGGTAAGCTCGCTCCATCGTGGACTTTGTCTCTGTCGTATCTGACATTGACTAGAGTCAAGAGCAAACCCATCACCAATAAAAAAATAAAATAAAAACTTTCTGAAGAGACAAAGACGGTGTTTAAGAACCAAAAGCAACCACATCTTTTTTTTTAAATGGACCTATAAATAGTTATGTAAAACCGAACCGATGTTATTTGAAAAACTTAGTTATTGTACATATGCTATCAAATTCAGCTAGGCATCGAGTTCCTAATAATAAGCTTTTTATAATTTTTATAAGATTTTTTTATTATTGAATGAGCAAGCTCTTGATCTAAATCACGCCTGATGGTAAGCGATGGATGAGTTCTATGATAGAGCGAACGTGTCCAAAAGATGCCTTGAGGCACTGATACTCCCACGCGTCGACGAAACACAGCAGCCTGCTTGACGCCGGACTCCGGTGTGGGAGGGTTAGTTGCGAGCCCCCGGGCGTGAGCCCTACCACGCAAGTGAAGGGGATTGGCCAGTCTTGTAAGGTACCTATTAGGTGAAACTGTCCAGGATGCGCCGAGCGAGAGGTTCGGTTGAGTGCCTGATGAAACACATTGCGCTACACGAGGAGGATCCTTCATGCATCCCAAAAAAATTAAATAAAATGTTTGGAAATTGGGTAAGGCTAGTCAATTCCACGTTTTGTTCTTTTGTTTAAAAATTTGGCTGACAGAATGTCACTTATTTTATTTGCATGAAGGCACACCATTAGTAACATTTATTGTCCTTGTATCTAATACCAGATGAAATGAGCTCCGCAAAAAAACAAAAAAAAATAGAATAATTTGTACAGCAACTCCAGTCGTATTCTGGTATCCTAGTATCCCATGTCGATAAACACGTGGCCGGAGTTCGTGCCGTTTTGTCACTTGGAGTAGTTGGAGCTTTTTGGCCATAGTAGTCATTTATAACACACTTACTCGTACATTGTTTTTAGATCCATAAACCGAGCTATAATACACACGGGCGTAATAATATTAGTACCTTACTGCAAGTTATTGCGAGGGGAGAGCATTTTTAATTTCACCGGGTAATACAGTTATTTTTTATAATAATCCTACTATCCTACTAATATTATAAAGGTGAAAGTTTGTATGTTTGTATGTTTGTATGTTTGTATGTTTGTATGTTTGTATGTTTGTGTAACAATCAGGCAAAAACGGCTGAAGGGATTTGGATGAAATTTGGCACACATGTAGTTCATATCCTGGAATAAAAAATAGGTTACTTTTTATCCCAGTAAGTGGCATGGAATAATGGAGACTGAGGAGGAAGTGGAAACTCAGAGCCGCTGCTGCCTTAGTACTTCAGATTCACAAGTACCAGGAGACCAAAAACATCAAGTACCAGGAGACCAGAAACATGTCATAGTATTTTTGGGCTGGTATAATTATGTAGGTAGGGTAGGTGTAGGGTATGTGTAGGGAAGGTGTAGGGTAGGTGTAGGGTAGGTGTAATATACAATAATTTATTCATTTTAAAGACTACATAGGTCCAATGGTTAGTAAGAACTTATCATCTAATTTTTAGTATTTAAAATACAAAAAATCGATTTAATTGCAATAATTGATATTCACACTATTCTATTAGCACCCTTATTTGATGCTTAAGAATAGGACAGTCAAATTTGTCAGCAATAACAGCTAGCATGCCATTGCCGCTAGCACGAATCCTGCTTAATAAGGACATTTTTGCGCAAAATGGCTGCGAACCCGTCTGTACGAGCTTCCGTAAACATGCCCAGATGCGCTGCAGAAACGTGGTAGCCGCAATAGAAACCTAAAGGCGTTATTGTATTGGACGCGCGTGTTGAGGGTTAGGTTACATAAGCTACTGGCATTAAAGGTTTTGGCAGTATGCCTTAAACAGCGTAATTTTAACCTGCTTCGAACAAGTCGCAAATCTTCTAATTAACATATTAGCTCTCACCGTCAACGCCTTGCGCTTTCCTATCGATGTTAGCGTCATCTTCTTAAAAGAGTAACATCATTCAACATCATATTTTTTTAAGTAATTAGTAACAAAAAAGAGGTTTTATGCCTCTGAAAATGTATACATTTTTGGAATAAAAAAGTGTGTAGGTACGGCCTTAATTAAGTCAAACAAACATTTATTGATATCAAATTAATCATCATTAACACCAACTTGTTATAAAATATTTACATTTTCAACTTAAAATTATAATTTTGAATTAGGCTGTATCTTTACTCACCTAGCATTTGGCGCGTGAAAAAAAAAGCTTGCACGAGGAGCTCGTGGCTAAATTATGACAGCCGCACAGACCAATCTTCAAGGTTAAGCAACGCTTGCCGAGGTTGGTCTGTGGATGGGTGACCATGTTAACATACCGAGACTCCTCCGTGCCTCGGAAAGCACGTTAAGCCGTTGGTCCCGGCGGTCATTTGTAGATCTTTGGCAGTCGTTACGGATTGTCAGAAGCCAGAAAAACTGACACCAGTCTTGCCAAGAAGTACCGTGTTACCCAGTTAATGGGTTGTGGAGGTCTGGAAAGCAGCCGCTCCACGTAAAATACTGGTATTCAGCTGAATCCGGTTTGACTGGGAGCCGACCCCAATTTGGTTGGGAAAAGGCTAGGCAAATGATGATATTTTTTTTTATCGTATTTGTCGCTGTGTGGTAAATAAATTGTCAAGTTTTAGTGCAGAAGATGAACAATTGATAGATTTCCCCACCAGAAGTAATAAATGAATTTAACACGTGTGTTGCATAGTTTTAAATAGAGCGCTAGCTGATCATTCAATCGAATCACAGCATAAAGTACTTAGGTGTTCTTGTAATACACATAATTCTTCTTAATTCTTAATTTAAGTTCTTGTAATGTATATAGGTTTTCGTTTTGTCAACAGTGCAACCAATGCAAAAACGGTTGAAAGGCAGGGCACTTTCTCTGACTCACTATTTGTCACAAAGCAAACATCTTCCCGCAGGGTCCAACCTTCCGAGGTCCGCTTGAAAGTCTCTGAACCGCCTCCGAACCCAAGAAGAAAGGTACACCTCGCAAAGTGGCGCCTTGACGCAACAACAGCAGGGTGTCGATGCGGAGTCCAGTCGCTAACTTTGCTTTCAAAAATGCATGGAAAATGTTTTTTAACAGATTGTGACTGACAGGCAAAAGCGAACGTTTCTAAAAAAAATAGTAGAATTGGCCCTAAGTAGTAAACATTACATTTCGGCCCTGTTTACTGCTTGCAAGCGGGCCGCACTGAGGCCACGTGTTTTCAAACGTTGAGTACTAGAACATCAGGAATCAACTAGAGGCACGCCAACAATGAGGTGCAGATTGCGCATGCGGGCCGCACTATGCACGTTGACGTCATAAACGTACGCAATACCTTCCGTAGGTTATTTTCTTAAATCACGAAGGGTTTTTTTTAATCTTATTGCGATAAATAGTGCCAAAAGTCGTTTTCAGTATGATTTTGTTAAAATGCACTTCTACCGAGCCCCTTGGTTGAAGGGAACGGAAGAAGTTCATAGATATCGTATTGAATCCCGACCGTATTGAAGGATGCCTAAGTTAACTCTCGTTGCGAGGGAGATTAATACAAGCTTCCTGAATGCAGCGACGGATTCAAGCTAGCCCAAGGCAAAGAAACTTTTAACCCTCAGGAGCATACTCTACTTTTCACACCTGTTGCGAGATAGTTGTAGGAGCAGAGTTGGCTGGCCGCGAGCGGCGCTGATCGGCCCACGCTGCTGGGTGCAAGTGGCGAGCTCGAAGCTGTACCCCAGGCCCACTGCTATAATATTGAACGGAATTACACTATAACCCGCTGGATAATCATGTAATTTGAATTTGTTTAATGATTAAAGTATTGGAAACATTGGTAAGTATACTTTGTTAAAACATACTAACTACGTGGTAGCACTCGTAGCTAGTAGCATGTCGTAGTGCTATTTTCATTCTTATTTTACCCGTAGAAAACAAGCGTTTTTTTTTACACTTTAATGTTGTTGTGGGTGCGTTGTTTTCAAAAATTTGTCAAATTGTCACTTGTATTATAGGTATCTGGATACATAGGGTGTGATTTTGACCACGTGCCAAAAGGTTTTTGTAATGCACACTTGTCCTATTGAGTCATAATAGAGACCATGTCCGTGACATCTTTCGGCTGAAATAAGGATGTACAAATGCGTCACTATGGCGTTTGTATTATAAGAAGTCTGGACTAAATTGGACGATATGTCGATCATTTGTCACGTCACTTTAATACGTCATACCGCGAGTTCCTACACGTCCTAGTAGGGACTTCTCAGTTCTTAGTACTAGGGCGGCAGAATTGATAGGTAGGTAGTGGTGACGTCGTGTTTTCTACAACAACCCCATTCAGGGATTTTTTTACACAGATCTTCTTCGGTCTTTGATTTTCGGCCTTTTGATATTTATAGGCTAAAATATAACCTGTGTAGAAATGGAAAGCTAATATAATTTGACAGCTCTTTACGCACGAATAGCTTACATCATTTTTTTTTTGCATGTAAGCATTGAAAAAATGTCAGATTCGAGTTGTGTTGCTCATTTCAAAAATATTCGTCAGTCTCTAGCCGGTTTTTATCAAAACAGGTCATTGTACATACCGAATTTAGTCTTTTTAACCCAAAGGTTGACTGGTAGAGAATGCCTTGTTGCATTAAGTTCGCCCATGTACCACTATTGTACATAAAGTTTAAATAAATAAATAAATAAATTCGCAGATTCATTTAGCAACTTCTGGTATCTTAAACCACGTGGCGAGGTAGTTGTGGAACTATAAAACGAGGGGTGAAGCTGGTTTATTTCTGTGTCAATGTCGTCCGACGCACCTGGCAGTTTGGACTCGCCCTTGTTTTATTGCTGCGATTGCGTACTCCTGTTAACTTCTGGTGTCCTAGTATTGAGAGTTGAAAAACACGTGGCTTCACAGAGCCGTATCTGTAAAACAGGGACGATACCTGAGCGCCAATAAAATTGTAGAGCAACTCCAGTCGTATTCTGGTATCCTAGTATCCCATGTCGATAAACACGTGGCCAGAGTTCATACCGTTTCGTCACTTGGAGCAGTTGGCGCTTTTTGGCCATAATAGTTATTTACAACACACTTGCTCGTACATCGCTTTTAGAGCCATAAACCGAGCTATAATAGACACGTGCTTAATAATATTACGCACTAGTGCGTTATAGAATTATCCCTACAAAGATAAATTAGTACCTTACTGCAAGTTTGCGAGTAAACAGAGCATTTTCAATTTCACCAGGTAATACAGTATTTTTTTCAGTAATTAGTAACAATAAAGAGGTTTTATCGCTGGAAATACATTTTTGGAATGTAATTGGTGTACGTCTTTAATTTAGTAAACAAACATTTATTGATATCAAATTAATCATCATTCACAACAATTTGTTTATAAAATTATAATTTTGAAGTAGGCTGTATCTTCACTCACCTTCCATATGGCGCGTGAAAAAAACTAGCGCGCTTTGGAGTTATTTGGTGCCTACTGCTTCCAGTAATTTCTATGATTTGCCTTAGTCGCCGACATTTACACAAGAAGAAAACAAAAGTTCTAAAGAAGTGGCCAGCACCAATTTAACATAAACTGTGACATTGTCAATCTAAATCAATCCAATATCACTTTGAAAATTGTTAATAATTGTGCAAACCGTAAACAATTTTTACCGAACTGCGCCAGAGGGTTATGTTTTTCGAGTGTATGTATGTATGTTTGTATATTTATTTATTTGGCAAGCCTAAACGGCTGGATAGATTTTAGCTTGAGAGGTATCGCTCGTTGATTGTGAGATCGACACTGGTTATATAAAATTAAAGTGGTCTTATTTTGGCTCCATATTATTTCTTCAAATGTATTTTTATCTCAAAACCTGTGAATTCATGGGGATGAATGGGGTTTCAAAATAAAGGGCTCGAGGAGACGATTTCAAAAATGTTACTCACAAAAATGTTGGAAATAAAAAAATACTTAGTTCAAAACGACTAAAAAGTTCCATACAAGTCGCTTTTCAAGCAGTCTGATGCAGTTGGTAGCAAGTGATTTAGTTCAGTCACAGATTTGATGTCACCCTTCAACCAGCCTCACGGGCGGTGGACCGATTTTTGCGCGCCAGTGAGTTTCACAATGTTGCACCATACTCGCCATTTTTAAGATATAAATAACCTCGCTCACTTTGGTGACGAGCAATAATAATTATGGTCGCCCCATAACAGAACCCAGCTGCGGTAATTTTTAAATGGATACATCTTAGTTACCTACACATTGTATGCCAAAGGCATATCCATAAGATATTACACGGTAGCGGTGAATCTTAGCATGTGTAGCAGTGCTAGTATTCACCGCTACTGACGCAGTTGCCGCACTGCGTGACACAGCTAGCCTCCCCCAGTCTGATCGTTCCCAACGCCATCTGTCTGTTATACGATACACTAATTACAAAAGCGCCAGTCAAGGCTTTTTGGTTCTGTCTCGCCATGTAGAGCTATATTAGTCTATTCGTCGATCTTTCAAACTTTTGGTTTGTTGGTTCACGAACGTTCTTGTTACAAGATTACAGACAGCCGAATGATTTATAATGGGTTTCCGTTTTTCCATACAGAAGTTTGGAACCCTAAAAACAACTTCATGACTATTAAAAAATGTTAAAAGCCACCGAAAATGTCTATCAGACAGTATTAAACCTAGCACATTAATATTTTTCACTTTTTTATTTATCATGCCTTAACCCAGCCTCACGGGCGGCGGATCGATTTGAGCGCGCAAGTGAGTTTCACAATGATGCAGCATACTCGTCGTTTTTAATATTTAGCCTCGATTACTTTGATGACAAGCAATAATATGGTCGCCACATAGCAGAACCCAGTAAAGATATTTTTTAAACGGATACATCTTAGTTACACATTCGATGCCAAAGGCATATCCATGAGGTATTACACGGTAGCGGTGAATCTTAACACGTGTAGCAGTGCTAATATTCACCGCTACTGACGCGGTTGCCGCATTGCGTGACATATATAGCCTTCCTCAGACTGAGCGTCCGCAACGCCATCTGCCTGTTTTACGTTAAACAAACTACGAAAGCTCAAGTCTAGGCTTTTTGGCTGTCACGGTATGTGAGCTATAATAGTCTATATTCTGAACTCTTCGTGTTACTCTATGCGTCGAAGTTCAAAAGCTTTAGTTTGTTTTGTTGTTTCAAGATGAGTAATAAACATTTTTATAAGTTACTATAAACCCATAAAATTACTTAATAGAATAAATGTACAACTGTTACTGCTTATTATTAGACTGAACTTTTAGCTGTTTTTCCAGAATATTTTTATCTAGTAAATAAATAATCTTCAAACAAAAATTATCAAAAATCTACCAATGCTCTCTCTGCTAGAATTGATGCTTTGCAAATTTCATAAAGTTTTAATTACCTTGACATAGTATTTTGGATTTTACTGCACACAGTGTGTTATAGAATCTAATTTGAAAACTGATAAACATTTTTATCAAAAGTAGAGCTTTTTATTGAAGTTCTATTGTGACGAATGATTTAAAAACAAAGCTTTTTTGCAAAATATAACCAAATTCCAAGTCCATTGAATACAAACCACTATAAAGTACAAAATTACTTTCATTTTTGAAGTCGGTGAAACCACACCAGAAACATTGACTTCCAAAATTAAAGTTATTTCGGTAAGGTAACTTTGATAAAACATACTAAGCTACGTCGTAGCATTTGTAGATCGTTGCTCGTGTCATAGCGCCATCTTTATTCTGATTTAATCTGTAGAATACAATAATCTCTTGACGCTTGAATGTCATCATCAGGTGCACGTTTTACGTTGTTGTCAAACATTTGTCAAATTGTCACGGGATCTTGTAATGATATAGAAGAAGTTGACGTTAGTTCTGATTTTGGGCACATAGCAAAAGATTTTTGTAGCGCTGTACTAATTTTCTTACACATTATATCAAAGCCCAGTCAAGTTGAAACTGGTAGCTCATTTAATTTGAGTAAGGTTACTATAATTTGCATAGAGCTAAAAATTTGAAAACTGAATTTTACGGTATGACCCCGTTTGACTGAAAAATGCAAAACTCCATTTTTGGGAACTTTGAATTTGAAAAAAAAAATCCGTACCAAATTTTAGCTCTATGCAAATTATAGTAACCTGGTATGTCTGCAAGTCTAGACTGCACCGGGGTCGACACGTCGATAGTGTGTGACGTCACTCTATGACGTCATACCACGAGTTCCTACACGTCCTGGTACCGACTACTTTGTTCATTTTGTACTAGGGCCGCAGAATTGATAGGTAGGTGTGACGTCGTATTTTCTACAACAACTCCATACAGGGTTTTTTCAGTTCGGCTGACTTTGATTTTTGGCCTTTTGGTATTTATAAGCAAAAATAGATCATGATTGTGTAGAAATGGTAATCTAACATAATTGAAAAAAATTAATATATAACCAAGTTAAGGTTCGTTTGGTTTTTGTCGCGGATTTTGTTCGAAAGACTCACCGCGGCCCTGGAACGTAGAGACAAATTCGAGTCAATTTGCTCATTTCAATAATATTCTTCTTTCCCAAGCCGGCCTATATATCAGAATACCTCAATGCAGATATCAACGATATGATGCATATTTTTATGCTGCTTTTAGCAACTTCTGATATCTTGTTATTCAATGGCGTTAAAACACGTGGCGAAGCAGGTGTGCGTGCAACTTTAAAACGAGGGGTGACGCGGGGTTGTTTCTGTGTCAAGGTCGTCCGTTGCACCTGGCAATATAAACTCGTCCTATAAATTGAATCGATAGTTGCGTATACCTGTTGATTCCTGGTTTCCTAGTATTAAATGTTGAAAAACACGTGGCCTCACAGAGCCGCATCAGTGGCCTCACAGAGCCGCATCAGTGGCCTTAGTGCGAGTTTTTTAACGTTCTCTATCGCGTTAGTGTAAACGTCAATTTTGTATTGATACTGAATAAGCGCCGTCTAGTGACACTCACGGAAAACCTTTTTATTTCTATACAATTTGACTTAAGCGGACCTTTAAGTTAACTTTAAGCCCTCAAGCAGTGCGATTCTCTGTAAACATGTCAATGTGAACACTTGGGCGGGGTGCACGACGAGTGAGTTGTCAGAGCATATAAATAAGATGGAATGATAGCTCACTTGTCGTTCACTCCGCCTAGGTGAACACCGTGAGATGTCAACAGAATCGACCGGCTGGTCTCATACCAGATACACCCGCAATTTCTGAATTAAGATTGAATTAATTAGATATCTGAAACTAAATTAAACCTGAAACCTGCCAAACTGTGGCACTCTGTTGGGTTAATGTTATCATCCCGAACTCTGAATTCTGACATATCGAGCTGAAATTTTGCATACTCTTTTGTTTTGGATAACAACATGTAGGTACGATTGCACAACAAATTACATCTTTCCAAATTCAATATTATGATGGCGGACTCCCAAAGATGGCGGACCTATATTTTATGCAACCCTATAAAATGGGTATGAAATGAAAAGATCCAGATTATGTTTTGGACCCAGCAGTTTGAGTCGTACTTATTACAGTAGTTTATGCAACGACCATATTAAAAGGGTTATTCAAACACGAGTGTGGGTCTATCACACGAGGCGTAGCCGAGTGTAATAATAGCATCACACGAGTGTTTTTATACCTAATTATATGCCGTTGCATACACTATTTTATCTTCACTCATACAGTTGAAATAAAATAAGTGGAAAAATAGTTAATTCCAATATGGCGGATATTCTCATTGCGTATTCGAATGACTGCGCAGCGCGCTCAAACATAGACAAAGATAAAAGCTGGCTCATTGACTTAAGTCAATGAGCCCGCGCCAAAAAAAATAAAAAGAAAAAGTGTGCTATAAATTAAAAAGTTATTTTATGATGCAGTTGTTTAAAAATCGAAGGAAAATGTTGAACTGTAATGGTTTTTTTTTTAAATTTTACCTATCCACGAAAAAAAAGTATGTATTTATACATTCGTTTATCTACACTCACAACGTAATGTTCCAAATATGAGTTCAAAAACGAATGCATAAATACATACTTTTTTTTCGCGGATAGGTAAAATTAAAAAAAAAAATCCATTACAGTTCAACATTTTCCTTCGATTTTTAAACAACTGCATCATAAAATAACTTTTTAATTTTTATTGCACACTTTTTCTTTTTAATTTTTGGCGCGGGCTCATTGACTTAAGTCAGTGAGCCAGCTTTTATCTTTGTCTATGTTTGAGCGCGCTGCGCAGTCATTTGAATTAGATATGAGCGCCGCGTCGGCGCGCCGCCGTCGCCGTGGATTCATGTCGACGCGCCGCCGCCAAATGCAGCGTGCGGCGCGCCGTCACGACGAGTTACAACTTGCTTTATCGTTCGCACGCGCGGCCCGGTGGCATTCGGCCTTAGTTCGCCTAGTCGCTTTGCTACACTCACTCGTAGCTGACGTAGGTAGTCAAGTAGAATATTTTACCGAGTAAACGTGTATTGTTCTGTGACTTTGAATGCTGGAAATATTTCAGTACAGCATGTCCTGATGACTTAGAACCTTACAAGGGAGACGTTCTACAGTACTGGAAAGACAGGAAAACTTCGATGCCATCACTGTATGCTCTTGCACGCTCAATTTTGAATATACCAGCCACGAGCACACCGAGCGAGAGAGTCTTTTCCACTGCTGGACTCGTAATAACCGCGAAACGGTCACGATTAAATCCTTTGAGGCTAAATAGGATAGTATTCATCCATGACAATTATGTATTTTGCAAAGAATCCATTAGCGAATAGACGGTGTTTTTGGACTTTGTATTCAATGTCCAAATTTTTTATTGTATTGATTTAAATAGATAGTGCTCTAATTAAAAACTCTCTATCTCATCTGAATCATTATTGTTTTCCAGTAAATGTGATCTCTAATTATAGAAGACTGTTAAATTGTAATTAACAAATACGTTCCCTTACAAAACTTTTTTTTGGTAACAACAACATGGTTTTCTTTATTTTTCTTTTTAAGATATCTCCCTGATAAAAAAAAAACTAAGGTCCACGGCCGGACGCGACGCGCCGCCGCGACGCCGCCGTCGCTGTGAAAATTTTCAGGCCACGCCGCCGCCGTGGAATTGGCCATCGGCGCTCATATCTAATTCGAATACGCATTGAGAATATCCGCCATATTGGAATTAACTATTTTTCCACTTATTTTATTTCAACTGTATGAGTGAAGATAAAATAGTGTATGCAACGGCATATAATTAGGTATTAAAACACTCGTGTGATGCTATTATCACACGAGGCGTAGTTTTAATAACCCTTTTTATATGGTCGTTGCATAAACTACTATTTTGAACTCATATTTGGAACATTACGTTGTGAGTGTAGATAAAATCTATTAAAACGATTAGTAGTTTATTGAAAATGATAATAAGAAATATAGAATTTCAGGAGCACAACATCAACATCCGTTTAAGCTTAGGTAAAATGAACTGAAGTAACAAACAATATGTAGTGACATTCACTACATGCTCACTCTACCTAACTTTACACGGTAACAAAATAGACCGGCTGATGTTGCTACACAAGTACAGAATAATGCCAGTTTAGTTAACAATGGCTTTCACTAAATCATCAGCAAACTATACGGTAGACATTGTCTTGATATATTACCTAATTTGGTACAGTGATGTTTAGTTAAAAAATCTTTTAGTGAATGGTTGATGGAGGAGGTACCTACTACGTAGAATTCCAATAGGTAGCTCCAGTTGTTTTCTGCTGTCCTCGTATCCTGTGTTGTGAAACACGTGGCCTCTGTGCATTGCGTACACATACACACACACACACACTGGGCACCACCGAATAATACAGACCATGTATTTGTGTGCCACGTCAATATGAATCTACAGGTAGTAATGAATGGGGTTCATTGATGTTGCAAAGCTGACCTCCAGACGACATCTGATGTCCTGGCATTTCATATATAAGAACACGTGGCGAGAGCGCCAGGGTTCTCATGTTCTCAATGAGGTTAAATTATAGATTGGTCCAAGTGTTCCTTGTGGATCAGTCTAGGACCAGTCCATTTTCGATTATCTTCTAATGATTCCTGACATCCTGGTATCCTAGATTGAAAACGTACCAAACTCAGGAAGGGGCGAACCACAGGGCGGGCGAACGCATCTTTGGAGGCTTGAAAGAAAAAAAACGACATATTTTTTTCGAGTTTTTCTTAGTTTTTATTAACCTGTGCGTCGGCTGGGGAGAGGCCGGCCACCGAGGGGCTTGGGACCTAGGGGCCAACCGGCCCCGAGTTCTTTATCATCTTCCTTCAAGTGAATCATGATGTATTTTACGATGGAAATGTGTACGATAGGGATTTGTAACACCTTTTTTATGGATGGGAAATCATAAAATGACTCCTTCCGCTCTGGGTGAAGCGGAGAGGTTTTAGTCAGTAAGAGTGTCAGACTCTTACTGACTAAAACCCATCCGTGTTCCTCCTAATGTCCTTTGCGTTCCAGGGCCGCGGTTGACTCTTTCGAACAAATTCTGCAACCTTGCCAGGATTTGTAACACCTACTTGTTGAATTTCGTTTTGCCAATTATGCAACCAAAGCAAGCGGTCACATTTCCATTTTCCAGCTATTGCTGTGCCCAGCATCGTTGCTGTTTCTTTTGGAATAATTATATCATCTTTGTTCTCGAGATGAAAATGTACCTGTGATTCTTCTGAGATTATATCCATAAAAATAAGTGGTAACCGTTCGTAAGATTGTCCGTTAAATGAAAAAGATGCGTCGTAGACCAACTTGTTTTTTTAATAAAATCCTTTTTTTGTTATCTTTTAGCTTACACACAAAATACTTAAATGAAAAAAGAAAAATACAGATCTAGAAGAGATCCGAAACTCCGAAATTGATACGTCATCGCAGCGTCATAGATTGTATAATGACACGACCTTGGGGGTGTGGCATACGGGCGCACCCACCCCTCTATCATATGTTTTTACGATAGCTCCACCTGGTTCCTGACATCCTAGTACTTTGTTTTTAAAAACACGTGGTGTGCGCCCGCCCTACATACGTGAAACATTTAAAAGAAAGGTAGGAAAGAGATAATTTGTATTGCATAATGTAGTAGGTACATCTCACCAATCACATTGGCTCTTGAAGAACTAATTTCAAAATACGTGTTTGCAAGGTTTCTGGATAAATATTGTTAACCTATTAAATTTACTTGAAAAATGTGGATAAAGAAGATGATTAGCAGGTTAAGCTATAAAAAATGGCGGTTTCGCAGATTTTTAACAAAAACTTCTGTTAAACCGCATTGTTTTTAAGTTCTCAGATAGGGCTGATTTCCGTACGTAAAAAACGTGCTTGGACGTAGTTGCGGACATCAGTCTTATGTCTTTCATATGCGACAAATAATTTTTATTTTCTTCCATTGTGAATTCAATTCCAACAGTAAAGAAAGTCCAACATTTTAAAAATCAGCTCTAATAATATTAATGATAATTTTCAAGCTATAAAATGTAAGACGCCTCGCCACCTTGTGTCATACATATCACCGGTACTTAAAACATCATAGCTCCCGACTACTCCTGATATCCTAGTACCACTTGTCCCACAACACATGACGTCACTCGCTTCAAGAAAGTCCAACATTTTAAAAATCAGCTCTAATAATATTAATGGTTATTTTCGAGCTATAAAATCATAGCTCCCGACTACTCCTGATATCCTAGTACCTCTTGTCCCACAACATGTGACGTCACTCGAACATTCCCCTGGCCCGGGCCGACTGACGGGAATTTAGTGTTGCGGCTCACGACACAAAAAAGGTTTTCGCCCAGGGGTATAGTAAAACGGGAACATGAGATTTATATTGAACGGATGGCCGCAGTCGTTATGTCTGTAAACAACAATAATATATTGCAGTAGGTTTATTTTTACAGATATATCATTCCAATTTTAAAATTATAGCTTAGTTGGACGGTAGGTATAGGAAGTAAATGGATTGCTAATTAGTACGTACTTATTCACACAAGAGATTTGAGACCGATTTTTAGTTAAACTTTGAATAGTGTAAAAAATACTTCACATTGCTACAACAGTAAGTCTACGAACTAAAACGTAGCAAGCGTAGGCTTCTTATAAATTATGCATCTTGCTACGGCCTACGGCGTAGCGGAACGTAGGCTTCTTGCTACGGCTGTAAGTGTCTTGCCTAAGTTATCTACAACGAAGGGGCAAGAAACCTGCTTACAGACAAACGGACAGACAGCGGAGGCTCAGTACGGTATTATTGTTGTTAATTCCATGCGTGTTTGGAGTTTTTAATTTGAGCGGGTAGAATTTAAGGACTAAGGATCGTTGAGTTTGACAGATTTTGTATAGAAAATATATCAACATATAATGGAAATATGTTTGTATGTAAACAGCCATATTTATAAAAAATATCAAACTTTGCGAAAATCAACCCTAAGTACATTGAACACTTTTATTGCACAACTATTTATCTCGAATAAGCAGTTGTCAGAAAAAAAACTTGAAGTCTCAACTTATCACTATACCTTACTAAGTATATTATCCAAATGAGTAGATGAAGATAATTTCCACATCATTATATTTTGTGAGGAAGAAAAAGCATTATTAAATCTACCTTTATTTTTTAAAACACAACTGAAAGCTAGGTACGCTGTTATTTTATTAGAACCAATCAAACACATTTAACAGCTAATACGGTCTGAAATACGACAAAACTATTTTATTATCTCCGACTTCAATAATAACATTGAATTGAAGATGGAAGGGGTTGTCCATACACATTCATTGACGTATCGTAAACACACTCATTCACAACCCCCAATCACTGCAATCGTGCATGTGTGCACTTTCATTCACACACACATTAATTTCGCAAAAGCTATCCATCACTGTCTCTCTAATGGTCTCTTTTTACCGACATACTATATTTTCACATCACGGTGGCGCCACTCTCAACGGTCTCTTATTAAATAACTGTCAAACTCAGTACATTCCACTGTAGTTCCAAATTTCGCCACGTGTGCATAGTAAGTTTGCCTGTATATATGGATATTGATTTATGGTGCAGTGAAGAGCTTCTCTTGAATTCTGGTATCCTGGTAGCTATTGCCCTTACACGTGACGTCTCACCTGGCGCGCTTTTCCCACGGTTAGTTCGGTGGGAATTAGATAGATGGCGTTTTTCTTCGTTTGAAGTTTTCAACGTCTTTTAGTTTTTCATTGCTTTCTTTGTGGTATTTTTTTGCTGTAATTTCTTCTTTCAATATCTTGTTTTTATGATTATTGCATGATCGTTACATGTTTGTGTTATTATTAAATAAAACCTAAAACTAAGTACCTAATTAATACTTGGTTTTAGGTTTTATTTTTAGTTTTCATTCTTGTGTTGAGTAAATAAAGTTTTAATTACAATTAACAGAGTATTTCATTATAAACAGTAGAAACGTATGGAAAGAGTTCGCTGTGTTAATGCCATGTGTTGGTTGTTAAACTTATCAGGAAGCAAAAAGGTCAGTTGCATGCTGGGAGAAAAGCTTTACTTTAGTGGAAAAAACCCACGTTTTAATTACAACAAAATTATTTTTTTATAACATAATTCACTATTAAAAAAAAAAAAAAAAAAAAAAAAAAAAATACTTTATTTCAGACCTTGATCCATATGATGTTAGTAGTACAAACTAAAGTAATAAATATAAAAAGTTTCGCATGTCTATTGCTACTTTCATGATGTGTGTAGATTGAGTACTGCATGTTTGGTATTGGTTCACTCCTGTCGCTCCCTGCTATCCTAGTACTTTTTGCCCCACAACACGTGACACTGTTGTTGGTTTGCCCGAACTTCATTTTAGTGGTGTTCCGTACCAATTATATTGTGTATGGTTTATTCTACAAGTTCTTTTGTTATAGGTCATAATTTTATTTTTTTACTAAAACAATGGGCACGCTAACAATACTCATTTCACATCTTAAAAACAAACAAAAAAAAAACAAGCTAATTATTTTACATTGATTGAAGCTTGTGAGCTTCAATCAATGTAAAATAATTAGCTTGTTTTTTTTTGCATGGCCGGTTTTACACTGCGGAGTGTGCTCCGCAGTGTAAAACCGGCCATGTGAGTCGGACTCGCGCGCAGGGGTGTCATGCCAGGGTTGCGGAATTTATTCGAAAGAGTCACCGCGGTCCTGGAATGCAAAGGGCACTAGGAGAAACACGGATGGGTTCTAATCAGTAAGTCTTCACCCAGAGCCGAAGGAGTCATTTGATGGTTTACCATCCATATTTTTTTTATCTAGTTTCTTGAATTGGCTGTGGCAGATGACACAAGTGATCTCATAAGGGTTCCGTTTTTTCCTACTAACGTTTAGATTGTGAAAAAATGAATTAATTAATTATACACAATAATTAACAATAGGTATATATATAGCATACCTACTGTGGTCATCAATGCAGTGTTTTAAAACGATACAAGGTAACGCAACGTTTCTTTTCTGCGATCTCATGTTTCTTTCAAGTACAATGACCTCTTTCAGTTTTTGCGTTATTTCAGTTATACCTACCCCGTCTAAATATTAACTGCTAATGCTACGATTCATAACTACAATATTTATTGTATTCTTCTGAAACATTGTTTTCTTTCTACTAGATCCGCAAACCTCACGCATAACATTCCCTGTGTGCCATAGTTGGTTACGCGTAGGAATCGCGTGTTCTGTACCTCTACCATGAGTTTATGCAGCCAAAACTCACTAGTGTCTCCGTAAAATATTTGTATGACATACTGTACAGTGCCCCTAGCGGTCACAGAATGAATTAAAATTCGTACCATGAGCACTATAGATTTAGATAGGTTAAAAACCTAACGTAATGTATTCGATAGTCACTAACGTTTTTCAGCTGTCACCATACAAAACAGCACCATGAGTCACTAATTTGACAGAAGCTATCGAACAATACGCTTACGATATTAGTTACGTAGCTCACTAGCATTTTGCCGTGTGAAAATAAGTTTACATTTAAAATTATACACGTTTGTGAGTATAATAAAGTCAAAATAATGTCTGCTAGAGTTTATTTAGAGTGGAATATGTTAGTTGCCGCTGAATTTGAAGACCAACGACGTGAACAACGTTAATTTCAAGCCAAAATGAAATTTTATGTTGGGTTCCAATTGGAAAATATAAGTGAAAGAAAGTTTATTAAACTTTACACACTATAGACAAGCGTTTGAGCATTTATATTATTGAATAATGTTACGGATTTGACGTCAACACTGAACACAACGAGTTTCATTAGAACTAAAGGTAGTACCTAAGTTGATATGGTGCAGCTATCTCGAAACAAAACCAATTATAATCTATTGTTGTAAACTTTTAAACCACACACACACAAAGGTAACACAACGCCAACAAACAAAACATGACATGTTTTATGGAATAAAAATTAAAAAAACCACTAAATTACCATTAGTAGTCCACTAACCGTCCACTTTATTAATTAGTTGGTTTATTTGTGATATTGACTGTCTTAACCTTTTTAGCATAGCGATATAACTACATTTTGAGCTTAAGAGCCGTTCTCTCTTCTTATTAGTGAAAAAGAAAGAAACAAAACGTAAGTAATGAAGCATTCTAACGAGTAGAGTGAAGTTAGCTAGACGACGCGATCTATTGAGCTTACCTTAGCAAATGCGTAAGACTCCGTAAATCTCATGGTGCAAGCATTATCGAAATCTGTTCGATCCACGTTAGTTCGCTAGCGAGTTTAACGCTAGCGAGTCATTTTTCGATGGCATCTCATGGTAGAGGTACTGCCATCAGTGTACGAATAGTAACAAATTAGGTACAGTCCGATGGCGCGCCGATACTTGTGAACTGAAATAAATGTACACCCGAGCGACAGACTGGGAATGTGACAATTAATTATTTTTTAAATGCAGCCCCAGCTAAAGGTAGCTGCAGAACACTTTAGTTTTAGTAAGAGTCTGACAGACCGATGCTTGGTCAACCATGAGAATTTAAAAAAAAAACAAAAATCTAATGTATTATAAAAATTTACCTATCTCTTCTCTAATCTCTAAAAAGTATAAACCAAAGTTTCTGTCAGCCTCTGTCATTTTCTCCGCTTACTTTTTTAGAGGTAGCGGATCAGAGAGTAAAGTCCCGCATACCTCCGTTGAAAAGGGAGGATCCTCCGACCAGACGGTTGGTTTTGTCTGGTGGGCAACTGCCCGAGAGTTGATATTCGGGCTTTGCATATGTTCTAATCGCACGGTAAACTTTGATATCGCGATTTAGGATTTTGCAGTTAGTCCGCAGCTGTCGAGATAGATGGCGCTGCGAGTCTCATTTGTTGTGATGTTGATTCTGCTACGTTGATTTTTGTGGCGGCATGAATGCCGCTACACTTCTTCTAAACCATGCAACAGATTTTGATGCAGTTTTCCCAGAGGGAAAATACAACTTGCTCTTGTGCGAAACCGGTGCGGGTCGTTAGTTACCATCTAAATGTAAAATTACTTAAATAACAACCAATATTGGAAATGTGACACATGAAACGAGATTTCAAAGAGGTCATTAGTCCCTCTTTAAGATAGCTTGGAAAAAGAGGCTACATTGACAGGTGTTTCGAATTTGAGATGCTGACTCGACTACAAAACGCATTAGTCTGGTGCTGGTTACTAATTATTAAGGACGCGTTTACAGATGAGTAGTCAAATCATTACTTTTTTACACAAAAGTATGTTTTTCGGTACATTTTCTCAATAAATGTACCGAAGTAAAAAAAATCACTTCGGTATTTTATTGAGAAACTGTACCTATCTAAGAGTTCAGAGTTCAGAGTTAATTTATTTGTCAGAAACATGAGTATGCACACACAAAGCATGCGAGATGTTAAGTACATTGCAGAAAGGATCAGTATATTTATAGTTCAGAATTGTACCATGCACATCTATCAACAATTCATGGGAAAAACATTTTAAGAATACAAAGCATTTTATTTAATAAACAAACTTTTGTGTAAAAAAGTAATGATTTGACTACCCATCTGTAAACGCACAAGAAAAATCGTTAGGTTCGTTTCTAGAGGGTGATCTCGGGTTTAGTACTTAAACGGCTGAAAGAAAGCTTGGCTTGTATCTCATGCTACATTTTACTATCGAAAACACGTTTCTAGTGGGAAGTGGAAGTGACGCCGCGGTCTAAAACCGTTAAACAAAAAAAACGTATTTCTGTTATCCATTCTGTCGTGCGGCTGTGCATAGATCGTCGTAAACTCGGCGCACGCGCATATGACCGGCACTTGCCGCTGATGGAGCTACGAGACGGCTTACAATGTCTGCTGTACTACGGCTTTAATATTTAAAAGCTTTTACCAATTTATTTAACATAAATAAGTAACTGTAGGTTATTCTGTTTAAGAAAAATGTGAGTGGTGAATACATCCAAATATGCTAACAATATAATATACGCATTTAACATTATTAATGCGTTTATAATAAAATTTGTCAAAACTAAAATTGACACGTTATTTAATGAAGTTATGATAGAAATAGTCAACCACATCCAGTAGTTATAAATGTGTTAATTTTGAGCTGAGCAACTGAGCTTATCACAGCTGTAAGCGTTTTAGTGCCTATTGGCATAGCTCTGTTCTGTCTGCTGCTTGATAAGGAGGGAAGTGAAAATTATGAGTGTCTTAGATCTTTTATGATTAATTTCGTCGGACGATCGAAGGCAGATGAATCGTTCCTCTGGGACTCGGGAGCATCATAACCCGGCTTTCTTCTGGTGGTTGCCACTGTTGTTTCTGGCTCTCAGGAGTTGCAGTAGTTTGAAGTAGTATGACGGGTTTGTCTAAAAAAATAACACAGATTCAGGGGTCTACTCTCTAAGCCCGAAGTCCGTAGTATTGTTTCGAAATAGTCCCGAACCCGAACTAAGAACAACTGTCAAATCGTGCTGTTATTCATTCTTAGTTCGGGTTCGGGACTAATCGTAAGGCCGTAGGTGATACGGAGTAGAAAACGCCCGACACTAAGGCCGAAATTATGGACTTCGGCTTAGAGAGTTACCAGATTGTTTTCGACCAACTCATGTTGTATATAAAATCTTAGCAAGCAAACCATGTTTTGTGCTATGATTTTCCAGATGTGGAACTAGTATCTTAATAGTTGACTACAAATTACTGTTATCTTAATGCGGCAATTGAACCTGCGACCCATTGCGCAGTAGGCAGGCGCTTTACCACTGCGCTATTACGGTGACGGCTTAACGCTATTGATAGGCTGCGTAAATGCGTAGCTATTCCCTTCAAACCTCTTATCAGCATAGCAACATAGTACATAAATACTTGTACATAAACAGAATCTAAACTTTTTGTAATCATAATCAACCTGCCGACAACATGACAGACTGGGCCAACGGATTAACGTGGTTTCCGAGGGGCGTAAGAAACTTGATATGTGATGGTGCATGGACCAACCTAGGTCAGCATAGCTTTACCTCGTAGTTCGACCAGTGCCGCTGTACCTAATTATTTAGCCACAAGCTCCTCATAAATGCAAGTGCAAACAACGGGACAATATCAAAAAAGAAGAAAATCGTTATTGTCACTTGTATTAAAATAATATGCCATTCTGAAAAAAGTAGGGATAAATGAGGTCATGACCTTACCTTACTAACATAACAATTATAAATATAAACATTTTACTTAGCAGATATTTTAGACTCACATGTTATATGTGGACACGAGTGTGTACCTCCCAGACAGCGAAGCATTCTCCACCCTTATCTCCAACCAGAACATGCATATATTAGCGTGTACAGCAAATCTACCCAGCCAGCACCGACCGGTTAGCATGTTCTAAATTACTACATAACATGTGCTCCGACGCGGCCTGTCCTAATCTCCCAATTGAAAAACGTCGTTACACAGTGTGGGCTGACTCATCAACACACAAACAGAATGGCTCAACTCAAATTTTATGTGTTGGTTTCCCTTAGTGGCCTTTTGCGCGAAACATATTTGCTTAGGGAGTTTTTTCAGGCTTATCCTACTTATTTACGCATTCTACTTTGTTACGGATTAAGGATTGTTAGTGGTGCATATTTTACTGGTGTTGTCTGAAAAGAAAATGTTTTGGTTTATGAAGAATTTATTTATTAAGACCAAGATTTTTTCTAAATTGTAGATCATAAGGTTACGTCTTATTGGCACTATACCTTCCTAAATAATTATATCTTACAAAAACATCAGTTTACAGTGTCTAAATATATCACAATATTAGACGCAAGTCTTGCCAATTTGTAGATCAAAGTCGAAAACAAGACGGAACAAATTTTAAAAACTCATAAAACCTTTGAAACGTGCACCGATTGTTTTTAGTATAGTGGTGAACGGAAATATTCCCACGACACATATTTACAAAGATATAGGGCCAATTATAAATAGCGCAGACCAGTGTCCACGAAAATGATATGACACGATTGAGATGAGAACAAATGTATAGAATAGAAAAACGCGAGCAGCGCGCGGTTCCAGTCCATCCGACAACCGTTAGCGAGCTGGTCGCCAGCGCGGCCGGGACGCGCCGACACCTTGCCGCAAATTATATACAACTTTACGTCTCACTTTTTTTCTTTTTCAAGTGTCGTTACTGACGCGAGTGTTCTGACAATGATGAGGATTTGTACGCGTCGCACTGAATAGGGCTCGCGCGCGCCGCGTGACAGATGACTCTCCCGCGCTTTCACATCAGGTGCGTTCATGTAACACTGATAGAACATAATTAATGACTCCGCACACATATTGATTTTATTGTCACATTACTGCTGCAGTAGCTGTGGCAAACTTTTTCCAATAGCGTGTCCTAGCATAAATCAAACGTTAAAAGCCATTTTCCATAGAGAATTGTGTCATTTACAAAATAAACTGCTTTGGCCCAGTTTAAAAGACTTATTTGAGAATTAAACGGTGCTCGACATAACATGAAACATCAAAGCGAGTGGGTTCATTGATTTTACGTTAATTTATGTTTAAATGGTTATTAGATAATGTCTGTAAGTGTGTGGAGTGGCGTTATTTTTCTCGTTTTCGTGTGTAAGGTAAGTGAGGCGTCAGATATGAGCGGCCCGCGCGCTGGGCCGCACGTGGGGCCTGTTTGGACACAAACAAGTGAATTCTATTTTAGTTTTGACGTTTCGTAACGAATGTCCCTTGACCGGTGTGCTGATAAATGGCTGCTTTTGATAAATATGTTGTCTGCTATGGCTGGGTTCGTGTGTTGTTCTGTGGTTCGCGTGTGTTCTCTCTGTGACAAGTCCTCGTTCACCGACGTAAGTTTTTTCTTCTTGTTTTTGTGTCTTATTGTTTGTTGTTTCCTGAAAGTAGTGATTTATAGTTGTTGGTGTTACAGATGTGTTTAAACTGTGTTCACAGACACAAATGTTTAGTAAAAGCTTAATAAAACAAACAGAATGAACTGTTTAAGTCTGTTAAACCATAAATGGAATTATTTTCGCTTAGTTCATAAAATAACTGTCGGGAACGCGTGACAAAAATTGCGGTGAAAAAGTTTTTGGATTCCCTGGGCGTCTCAGGAAAAATTGCTTTGTAAACACTAATCATATTTTCCATTCTAGAAATGAAAATTATGAAAGATTAAGTTCCCATAGTTAACAGGTTGTGTAATCTGTTTTGTTTGAATCAGCTGATCGCACAGGTTCCTACCTACTTATTATCTATAGGTTTAGGTTAGTATTAAGTTTAGCCTTTGGATAGCCTTGGATTAGATATTTCGATTCCTTAGCAAGTACAGTATTAGGTACCTATTTTAGTTGATATATAGCTTTAGTCAGCATACTTTTAATCATAATCCCTACATAATATTATTAATGCTAATAATTTAGTAGATATATAGCCTGGGATATGGAGAAGGACATAGGGTACTTTTTTACGGGAAAACCGACATCAACACGGGTGGAGCCGCTGAAAAGTATTTGGACTTTAAATTGTAGGTACTAAACATTTGATATGGCCGTATGTATGTACATACCTACATACACGTCCACTGCTGAACATAAGGCTTCTTACTCAAATTCATGATTTACGATAGCAGAGAGGCATTATGATACGCGCTCGTCTAACCCCTTTCCTGTTGTTTTAATTACCTAATGCAATACCAGATCATTCTATATCACATTTTGATGTTTGTTATGATTATGAATTATTTTTATGTCAAATACTAATATTGGAGCGTGTAGAGCTTATTTTAGAATATTGGTATCTGTCTAAGAAAAAACGCCGAAGACTGAGTTCCAAGAGTGAATAGGTTACTTCTAGGAGAGATTGTGTTCTGACGCGAGCGTATCAATTAAATTAAGCGTAGAATAATTAAAGTAAAAGGTTGCATATTTCATGTGATTTCAATCATCATAAAGAAACAGAACACTAAACTTAAAGACTATCTTTTTCAATAGCCGCAAGCTCATAACTCCAGATTCCAAATACTACTATAAAACCGGAAGCCATCCCCCATGGCCCATTCATCGGCAACCCTTTGACATCCCCATAACGAAGCCCAACAAATCAAACCACCCCACAATTGATTACCCCATTTCCCTTACACATACATAATGCATCAAAGATACAAGTTTTTACAACACTTGTTTCTTCTTACCCCAACACTAATGTGCGCGGGGTACCCCTGTACCCCGACCGGGGTGCTAGAGTACCCCAACGCTCATTAAAGAGTTCGTTAGCTTTATCAGTAGCGTTTACGGGTGTATCGTGTTTTTATAGATGTTTGAATTTGTTTAAATAAGCCTTACGATGCTCGTTTGAGGGGTGTTGGGGGTGGCTGATCGGATAGTTAACACTATTGGGGTGGTTATTGATTGTTTGAAAGTGTTTCTGTAGTTTGATAGGGGGTGGATATTGGTGTGTTGTTTAGCTGTAGTGTACAAATTTTAGCAGTCAGTACTACGGGGTGGAACAGATTCAACATGAAACCTTTTTATAGAACATTTAAGTTTACATTTACTATAGAACCAAACACGGAAATCGCGACGAAAAATCAGCACTTAATTTTTAGGGTAAAAACGGGACCCTTTTACTAAGACTCCGCTGTTCGTCTGTCCGTCTGTCTGTCTGTCACCAGGCTATCTCATGGACCGTGATAGCTAGACTCGCACTTTGCCGGTTTTATTTTCGAGTTATGTTAGTTTTTATTTTGCGATTTTAGTTCATTTTTAAGTCTTTATTTAATTAGTTTCGCATTGAAAATAAAGAAGGATAAACCTTTTTTTTTGTCTATTTTCGTTCACTGAAAAGTTTACTTAAAGGCTTTTGAGATATACACTGGCCTGTCACTGGCTTTACGTTGCAAACGCAAGCAAAGTGCACGCCTAGTATTTTCTAAGTGCCAGCTTATATTAATCCTATTGCAATAACCCACGTTACTGATACCAGTCGTACATACCTGCTGCCCTAGTACCTGACTACCGCATGACATAATAATTTAATTAGCGGTTTATGTAATTGGATTAACGATTATCCTTCTCGTTTAACACCACAGGTACTAGGACCTCATTATAACGCGGTAGGCAACGTTTTCAGACGTTTTCTGATTTACATAATGGGTCTTTTGAACTATCTTCTTCATTATACTAGTATGGTTTTTGTCTGGACACGTTTCACGCTAGTCTTTATGCCCGTTTTCACTACTAAGACCTGACATCAATCAATATATTAGCGAAAAAAGCAGCAACCGCAAACTAAAGTTAGGACACCGGAATCGGACCGTGGTTCATCAGGAGCTCAAAAAAATATCGCTGCGTACATTTAAGACGGCCCGAACACGGTCGTGTGTGAACGAATTTATCGGTCACACACGACCGTGAATGGGACGCGTCGGATCACGTTGTGACTGACAACGGATCAACCTTACAACGTTAGGTTGCCTAGCAACCGGCTTTCAGGCAATTCTGACTGACATCGAATATACTTAAAACCACAAAGAAGTGCGAAAAAAGTAGATTTAGAGATGACAGTGGTTGCTTATGCGAAACTTTTCTTCATGTTTTGTTGTCACAATTATTGTTTTATGTAGGTATATGATTTGTCTAAAACTGGAAACAAAATCAAAGAAATTAACTACTAATATAAATGCGAAAATGTCTTTGTTTATTTGTGCGCCTTTGTACCTAAATCGCTGGACCAATTTTGATAAATTTTGTAACAAAGATACACGGGAACATGAAGCCGCAAAAGCCACGGAAAAGCTTCTTGTGGATTCCTTACTGATCCTATAAAAGTACTTGAGCTACAATGTAACTCATTGTAAGTCCCACATACTAGAATCCTGGCAGACAAACCCGACATGGGTTCATCGAAACTAGCCATAAATCAGATTTATGACCAGGAACACATAAGGTCAATGCAGTTATCCGTTTCTGAACGAATGGGGCTGTGAGCTATAGGCTCAGCTATGGGGGTCAAATAGATAACAGACCATGATGTAAAACGCTTACACCAGCACTTTCTTGCAAACATAGGTAACTATGACCCGGAAGAACCAACATTCAGATTCAGTCCTTATAGTTTGACTGTGAAGGTGTAATGTTCGGTATATCTATTTTTCATACAGCACGAGCGATTTAATTTCTTTGTATTCATTTGTTATAATCATTTATTGACTCTTTGAACTGATGATATCTGTACATACATCCAAGAGATATAATTTCATTTTGGTACAAGTTTTTATTTTTTTTTTAGGAAAAAAGGAACAACAAACAGCTACATAATATAATATTACAAAACAGGAATAACAATAACTTAATTAATATTGTAGCCCACAGCACTGTTCACAGGTTATACCATTGATATTAAAATTTTGAGTCGCTAGGGGGTTAGCTGTGTTGCGGATTATGTTCGAAAGAGTTACCGCGGCCCTGGAAAGCAAAGGGCACTAGGAGGAGCACGGATGGGTTTTGGTCAGAAAGAGTCTGACACTCCCTTCCGCTCTGCCCAGAGCGGGAGAAGTCATTTGATGATTTCCCATCCATAAAAAAGGGGCTAAGCTGTACATGCATGGCAGTTCCACCAGTATAAAAATAAATAATAATATAAACAATTAGATTATGCATCAATATTAGTCTTCAAGTGTCTTGTATAGTAATCTACGAAACTTATTTATTGAGCATGGGAAGACATCAACATGTTCGAACTCTTTATTGTAAGTTGCCGCCATTCGTCGAATTCGGTGAACGTAGACCAGTGTTAGATCAGTAGGAACCCACAGCAAAGAGCTGGCCTGCGCGCACTTGCCCATTATGGACAGTTCTGGGGACTGCAGTTGACATATCATACACCTTTAAACTAATGATTAAAAGATATGTAACATAACATGCATGGAATTAGTTAATGCGTCTTGCGTACTTATGGCTAAGTTGCCGTCTCGAATAAGATCTGGCATTTCTGGAAACACCACAGATCTAATGATCACTTATTTTATCAAATGTACATTCGGCTTAACTTACGGTCGTGACGTGACCAAGGGAAGTTGTGGGCCCGCCCTAACCCATACGTGTCGGGGCCCTAAGATCCTGAGCTGACGCTGTTGCTCTTTGTTCAGCGGATAGATCAGATGTCAATTATACGACATGATAATTGGATCAAAATACCGTTTATTTAGTTTATAAATAAAAATATACAAACAAACGTTAGAGAAAGCGTTGTTTTTACATTATGTTGTTATTATACTGAACGTTATATTAAATTAAAATTATGTAAAGCTGAAGTTTTGTCATTTGAGAGTTAGGTATAGCATTTGAAAATAGTGCAAATTTTCTTGAAACCTTAATGATCGGCACCCTTTGATTGGGCATTGTTATTCAAGACCAATATGGCTGCCTTTAGTAGGTATTAGTCAAGGGTAACCGGAGGCTTTTGAAAAGTAACATTCTATTGTCAAAAATTAAAAAATATACGGGAAAAACTAGCGTTCTTCCGAAATGTCAAGTAGTCAATCGCTTTATTTTGTTTGACTTTGAGGTTGAAATGTCTACATGCTCTTGTTCTTTATCCAGTACTTTTGAAGCTAGAAATTATTTACTAAAGCATTGTTACATTTTGGTTTACCTTATCAAAGTCAGTCAGTCAGAAACATGAAGCTATTTGCACGTTTCAAAGCGCAGATCTCTATGGAGAAAAACGTTCAAGAAACTCCACGGACACTCTTTTGAACCATTTGTATGTTTTACAAAAATCCTGATTGCATTATCCTTGTTGCTTCTATATGTGAGAACAATATAAAGGAGGAAAAATAAACAATACTAAGAATCAATTATTAAAATAACCCAGTGACAGCTAAGAGATGATCAGTCTCCACTGATGGCGCCTGTTCACGAACATGACGCGTGCATCAACACCATTCAACTCAACCATTTTAAAGGTAACTGAATAAAATACTTATTGTCCTTTAAGTTATTTATACCTACCAACCATCCCAGACCTACGTATCTCCAACCACAAGCACTGTCCACTATATCTTCCGAGACATTATTGCGGTTATAAGGCGTCCTACCCACTAGACCAAACTGCGGTGCGCTCATCGTTTCATTACGCCGTCGTAGTGGCCAGCCGCCCTAATTAACTTACGTCGCACTTCGGTTAAGTTACGGTTTTTAACTTACTACGGCGCACCTGGGAGTAAGCTGCGTAAAATTAATAAGTGAGATTGTAGGATTGTTTTTTTTTTATTTTGTTTGGGTTCCAAATATCCGTAAGAAACGGAAACCATGACCCCTCGGGTGTTTGTTTGTCTGTCCGTCTGTCACAGACAATTTTTCTCAGAATCAACTGGACCGATTCTGTTGAAATTTTGTACACATATAAACTGCTGTGACCCAAACACGGAAACTTTACACGTAAATTAGACAATTTCAAGAGTTTTTTTCAAACAGTACCATGTGACATATCAAATGAAAAGGTTTATTGTGAGGGTTTTAACATGTATTTTCATAATTAAAAAAAAAAACAGTTTTGAAGTTTCTTTACCTAAAATAACTTCTGATAACTCTTTGATAAAGGAGGATACCTACAGATAAGTCTAGAAGCATGCATATTCAAACAATACGGTTTATAACGATATTTAGCTTTAATTGGTAATTTTTTCATTCATTACAAGGGTTAAATAAAGACTGATTGGTGAAGGAATTCGTCATTTTCTTACCATCTGCGTCGGGCAAACAGCTTTTTTTACTATGATAATTCTACTCCTAAGCCTAAACACCACACACCATTATTTATTCGTGTAAGTTCATACAACAAAATTAAAATATTCTAAATCTACTATAATGTAGAAAATTTGATCAAGTATATTTACGAGGTTTTTTACTTAGAGCTAAAACACCGCACAACATCGAAACTGTTATTTACTTAATTCCTGAATAAACAGCAGCCATTTAACAAAACGGTCATGTTTTTCTATAAATAAAAAGCTGCAGCCGAAAGCTCAGACTGTACTTAAGCTATCTGACTGCAAACTCGTTTACGATGCCGCGCAGAACTTAGCCGGCGCTAAGTAAAGCTTAAAGCTTAATTCAACAAAGAAAGCCGCCAGCATTCGTCGGCACCGTTTGAAATAAATCGTACTAACATGCTGAGACTAAAGAAAGACACCAGTCTACACCGGAGGCAAGCTAGCTGAATTATTTTCTTTCTTGCTCAGTTTGTAACTTGAAATGAGATTCAAAATTAAACCATGCTTACACAAAGCATGGTTTAGGGCTAGTTGCATGGTTTTTGAGCTTGTTTAGGGCTACCTAAACTAGCTCAAAATTTGAACAAATAACTTAATACTGAAGCCTTACATTCAAGCCGTAGCGGCAATCAATCAAAACTTGTCAAAATGTGGGTAGTTGCAACACTTCTAAATTAAAGGTGTTCTCACAGAATGTTTGCGACTGCGGAGCTAATGCGAACACTCCTTAAAATGCGAGGATTGCCCCTCTGGTATTCAGCATCCGGTCAAGCTGGCAGCCGACCCATACATAGCTGAGAGACTAGGCGGATTGAACTATTAATTTTGTATTAGATTTGTACTCTTTCGCTAATTAAACTTAAGCCAACTCGTTCTGGGGTCTGATTTGTAAATCTCCATCCCAAGTTAGCAGTTATCGTCAGTAAAATTCTAACAGTGAGTCAGTTTATTTTGTCAGTTTTTAAGCTTTTAATGCCATTCGATGAAGATCGTTCACGCGCTTTCATTCGACCAATCAGAAAGGAGATGCTAACCTGATTGATTTTAATGTTTTCCAAGTATTTTGCATCGAGGATTGCTAACGAATAATTTATAGTGCAGTAGCGATCAAGATATACTGAAAAAAATAAAACACTGTTACTATGTACCTATCTATCATCATAATAATTATGATACGGCTGCCACTATCGCCATAAAAGTCCGCTTGGCTGTGCTTTTTAATAGCCCATTATGATAACACTTAGCAGACAGGCGGAATTTTATTGCGATCAAGTCTACTGGCCACAAATATTAATCTGCAATGCACATCTGTAAAATATGTCATTCCTAATTTTTTTTATAGACTTCAAAAAGGAGGAAGTTATCAATTCGGATGTTTATTTGTTATGTATGTTCGGGCATAACTCCGTCATATAAAAACGGATTTGCAAAATTGTTTTTTATTCGAAAGAAGTTTATTTCGAAATGATCCCATTTAAATTTCGTAAAGATCTGATTAAGAACTTCCGAGATAGATAGCTAAATAAATATGGAGTGGTTGGAATTTTGAAGGGGGTAGCATTTAAAAGTGTATAATAAAAACCTTTTTTTACAAATACAACCGACTTTTAAAAAAACCACTACTAAACTTCTTTTTTTTTGTACATCTTGGTTCGTAGCTAAATAATAACAGTTGCACGGGTAGATTTTTTTTGTCGCGGAATTTGTTCGAAAGAGTCACCGCGGCCCTGGAACGCAAAGGGAATTTGGAGGAACACGGGCAGTAAGAGTCTGACACTCCCTTCCGCACCAAGAGCGGAAGGAGTTATTTGATGAATTCCCACCGTAAAAAAACAGGTTTATTTTCAAGGTTAAAAAAAAGCCAACTGCAGTCGGTCTGTGGTTGGATCATCATCTTAACATGTAACATCTCACACATCTATGTATCTGTAACCTATGTTTACAAATAAAAAATATTAATCTAAAAAAAACATATGTACAGAGATTCCTCCGTGCCCCGGACAGCATGAAAAGATCGAGTCGTTATGGGTGGCAGAAACCAAGACATTTAGCACCTGTCTTGCCAAAGGGCTATCGCGTTACCCAGATATAAGGTTGTGGAGGTCAGACTGGCCAGTAGCAGTGTATAATACTGGTACTCAGCTACATCCGGCTGGACTGGAAGCTGATAATATCATAGGAACAGGCAAACATGATTGGTAGACAAACAAGTGTATTGCGACTTTTTCATCATCAGCCAAAGACCACAAAGAAAAAACCTCACTGACCGTAGCAGCACATAGCAATGCCCACAGGAAAATTTGAGTTGACAAGCATCCTTTATTCGCCTACTCGGTAATCACACACCAGTAAATTACGAATTATTCAAAGTACTAGGGATTCATAAATTTGCAGCAGTAATACATTACGCGGGAGTTGCTCTTGCATTTGTCAAAATATATCGTGTGTGATTATCATGGCCGTTAGGTCGGATGACGAAGTGGGGGTAATTGCTGCAACACTCGCTATTTCACCATAAATCTGGAATTTGCGCGATTTATTGCGAAACTCGAAATAGTACGTGTCA
Source organism: Melanchra persicariae (assembly GCA_947386135.1). Lineage (NCBI taxonomy): Eukaryota > Metazoa > Arthropoda > Insecta > Lepidoptera > Noctuidae > Melanchra > Melanchra persicariae. Next base: position 1,698,773 of record OX376646.1, read on the forward strand.
AGGGAATGTGTTAACTGAGATTATTTTAGTAACGTAGGCTTTATGTAACTAAGGCACAATTGCACCAAAATTTAACTCAGAACACGAAGTATTACAAATATTTCACTTATAATGATCGCAAGTTTCTGGGCCTCAGTAATTTGTCTACTTTTAAATACTTACGTAATTTAAAAGGGCTATAAAATTAATCATAAAGTTTAAATTAAGTAAGCACCTTTTTTTTTGTTTCAAACGTTACTTTTTTACTTTATGGTAATGATAAATGATATTTATTTTGTAAGTAGGTTGTAAATAACACTTTTACACGTCAATCTTTTTGGTCGTTTTAAACTAGATGAGGCCGGGAGGCCGGTGTTTCCCAGCTGACTCCATGAGAAGAAACACCGAAACAAACTCAGAGGTCAAAGTCTCTTTTGAAGTCCATACAATTATTTGTACTGGTTACTACACTAAATCATATGAGAACCATGTAGGTTGACGCCTCAGGTGGTCTTTTGAGGAAAGTACCACACAGATTTGAGTGGACCTGTTTAGACAGTGCAAGTAGTTATCATTTATTTAAAGAGCTCAAAGATTTGACGTACAATACCAACGTAAGGCTAATGCTAAAGTTTAAGAAGTTTTTTTAGCTAAAGTATAATTTTACAAATACTAAAAAAAATCCTTAATTCAGAATTCGATAATAAAGTAAAATACAACTTTTCAAAGCAAATCCACCAATACATCAGCGAACTACCGGTCAAGCCATACACTACAAACACAAAAATGTCAATACAAGATAAGCTTTTTATTATCATAAACATATTTATAGCCACTAAAACTACATTTTCACTACTTTCGTTTTCCCTTTTTTTGGCACAAAATCCGCTGATCATGTGCTTTTTTATCTACGGCCGCCATCTTTATAGGTCCTGGAGAAAAGTTCACATAGGGATTATTTTACTTGTGACCAGGAGGTCATGATTTAAGGGAGGTCTGCAAAGCAATTCGTGCGTAAATTACTGAACCCCCGGTGTGAGGATATTAGGTGCGAGGTAGAATGGGAGATAAAGTGGGGAATGGAGTCTAAATTAAATTGTTAGATCGCTGAACAGTTGTTTCAAATGTTTGGCTTGTTTGTAGGACATGGACTAATAAGTAGGAAAAACAAAATGTGATGTCTATTTCTTGAAAGCTACAAATAAAAAAAAATAATTCAAGAAAAAAAATGATCTCATCAGTTTATAGACAATAAACAAAAATGTAATAATAACAGTGAAAACAGAATCAAAAATTGATCGAAACTATCGAGATACAACATTTATAAGTAGGTAAGTAAATAAAAAAATCTGCCACTTTCGCCGCCGTTTTCTGTGGCATCCGTATGTTCGCAAACGCTTTTGACTATTACCAAATGGTACACGTAAAAACGTCGCTGATGAAGATGTTTTAAAAATTATTTCATAAGTGTTTAAGTATTTTATTAAAAATGACATGCAAACTCATCTTAAATGCTAAACTGGAATCAATATTTTTTATTATCTTGTTCACATTTGTATCTAAGATAAGTAAAAAAGAAAAACGAAGCTAGCTAAAACACTCGGAAGTGAAGAGATTCCTTTCGTTATTGAGATAAACGACGAAAACAACAAAACGCTTACATATGCTAAGGTTGGCACTACGAAATTTTGCCCTATTCTAGTCATCGTTCTATTTTAATAAAAAGAAACAGTTATCAGTGTTTTATCAATTGAAGACTCTAATGTACTTTTATGATATTGAAACCTCATTTGTGTCTGATTGATCCGAGTTTAAATTGCTATAGAAACAATTTATGAACCTTTTAAATGTGACCTTCGTACTTAATGTAGGAAAATATTTGTATCCATTAGATGTTCATAGATTTATCATCTACCCTTCTAATTGTATAATTATAGGTATTGAACTTGGCCTCCACCTGGTCTTCGCAGAGATTCTAAGTCGAAATCTACATTTACCCAGAGCTGGGCAGTATCTGTATAACTTGTAATTAAAAAACGTAATTGAAATACAAATTCGTAGGTATTTGGTATTTGTATTTCAATTAGGTACTTCCTAAAAATGTAATTTGTAATAAAATAAAGGCTAACCTAACTAAACACCTGACTGTATAAACACCTGACTGTATTTTGTTATTAATATTTTGTATTTTAAATAAAAATATTTTAAATTAATGTATTTTGTAATTTAGGTTTCAAAATACAGGACTTAAAAGTATTTTGTATTTCATATTTTAAATACATGAGACAGTATTTTCTTTTTTAATTAAAGTAAAGCATGTATTTTTCACAGCTCTGCATGTACCCCTCACTGCATCGTAGATAATTTAGATATTAGCGTTGTTTGAAACGTACCCCCCAGTCACCCCAGAAACGTATTAATCAAAAGGAAGATTAAATTGAAGCTTCATTAAATTCAAGATTAAATTTAATTTCAAGCAAGCGAGCTCTAGATTTGCAAAGAAATATAGATTTACAAAGAACCAATTGTTGTAAAACCTGGCCATTGAACTTATGCTACTGAAATTAACTTATGGTATTGAATAAAACTTATGCTATTGAAATAGTCAAATTCTTCCGCTCTGGTTAGAGCGGAAGGGAGTGACTAGTGACCGTCATATTGTTACCTTGTTACCTATGTAGGTAATAGTAGATTATGCACCCAGGGGATAAAGCAGTGTCTTGTGTCACGGGCGTCATATTGAATCTCGAACGCAATGAGGGATTCGGGAGTTAACTCCCGAGCGTAGCGAGGGAGTTTAGAGTTTAACTCACGAGCGAAGCGAGGGAGTTAATACAAGAATCCTGAATGCAGCGAGGGATTCAAGCTAGCCTAAGGCAAAGACACCTTTATCCCCGAGGAGGATACTCTACTTTTCACACCTCCTGTGAGAAAATGAGAAGCCATAATACGAAAAACAAAATATTTTAAATTTACAAACACTAAGTAGAGATATGTATTTAGAACTATACTGTATACCTACTTAAAAAAAGTTAGTTTAATACCTTACGGATTTGCAATATCCGCGCCTTTTTTGCATTCCACTCGGTATGCCTACCACATAGCGGCCACGACCAACTCGATTTTCGTTTTTTTTTTTACTTCTCTGTGGGTAAGTAAATATGTGCAGGCCTAATGTTAGCAACTTAATACAATTTATGTGTACACAAAGCTTTATACAGAGCTTTATATCAGCTGGTAGAATGGGTTCGGACGCTTGGCTGTATGCAATTTGAATTTAGAACGTCATGGGAGATGCTCGAGAAAATAGTTTTTAAATTAACAAATCGACTATAAATGGGTTTTAAGTGTTATTCTTATCCTTTTATACAATAATCCGTACATAACCAATTATTCTTATAATATTGTCTTCAATCCTGGACCCTGGTCAATCCTTATGATTTTGTAGAAATTCGAGAATATCATCCCTAAGTAGTAAGAGTATCGAGAATATCTTTCCTGTTTCTGGAACAGAAAGAGAGAGACAGAGACAGAAGGCGTTGTAAGTACCTAATATACCACCAATTGAGCAGACAGATGAGGTTCCAAATTTAAATCACATTATTGACCAGCGGGTTATAATGAAATCCAGTACAATATTATTGCCCGGCAGTGCCACCGGCCAAAAATGACTCACTTTAGGTTAGGTTAGCATGACATATAATTTGACGTTTTCGATCAGGTGGTGTGAAAAAGTCATTATGTCATCAACCACGAAGAGGGTCGATATTTATAGAATACTTGTTTTATCCGCGGCTTTGCTCGCTTTAATATAGATTTCACACAAAATGTCTCTAAAAAGTATAAAATAACTTAATTTCGGAAGAGGTACCCTAAAAAGCTTTAAACGGATTATTTATTTATTTAACAGTTTATGTAGGTACACACATACAATAATAATATTAAAGTTAGGATTCCCCCGGCTTAGGCCTGACTGCAGAAGTTGCAATTAATCATTCTTGATTAGAGCCAATTAGACATTATACGAGCGCCTTCCGCATGTACCATCCGCAATCTACCAAAGAATAGGCCAAGTGAAGTCACATTATCTAAATGAGTTAGAAACTTGTCAGTGCAGTAAACCTCTCATTTCTCACGTTGGTTTTGTTTAGAAACTGAGCCTCAAACCATAATCCCATGGAGCCACGAAATTAACAGCGTCTTAAGTCAAAATAATTGTTTGTTAACGCCGACATTAAATGCCTGTTAAATCTTATTCTGGTTTTATTGTAAGTTTTCCTGTTGTTGCGTGCTTTGTGGCCCCTCCGGTTTAGTGGCCCGGGCCACGGTTATAAACCGAGATTAAGTGTATTATTATTCTTGGTGCATTTGGTTACATTAAAATTCGTGAAGACTATTTAAAATGTGTAGTTAAACACAAACAAAACACTAACGCCATTTTTCCTTCGAGTAAGTTGACTACAGAATACCATCGGCAATTTTTAGGGTTCCATACCCAATGGGTAAAAACGGGACCCTATTACTAAGACTCCGCTGTCTGTATAAAAACAATATTACTAATTTCAAATCTCAAATCTACTTTCCTCAAAAGACAAACTCAGACATCAACCTACATGGTTCTCATATGATTTGATCAGTACAATTCAAAAGAGACTGTGACCTCTGAGTTTGTTCCGGTGTTTCTTCTCAGGGTAGTCAGCTAGGAAACACCGGCCTCATCTAGTTTAAAAAGAAAAGATTGACGTGTAAAAGTATTATTTACAACCTACTTACAAAATAAACATCATAACACTAAAAACAGAATAAAATAAAAAAATAATTGGGGTTTCCATACAACAAACGATATTTTTTGCCGTTTTGATAATGGTACGGTTACCCTTCGTGCGCGAGTCCAACTCGCTCTTGGCCGGTTATTTTTTTAAAATCATGCAAATACACGCACGTTTACATTAACGCAACTGTGTCACACTAAGGCCAGTGCTCATTCTTGCTTCGAGCGTTGGTGGGTTACTAAGGAGCACCAACGCTTACAAACAGTACATTTACAATATGTATTTTCCCTTACTGGTTTATTTAAATATATTCGCCATCGTGCATTGATGCACCTTTTAGTGACACGGCCAAAGTTCGCGGTATCGCGGCAAAGTTGGACCGAAAAGGTGTGAAACTATAAAAGTTAGTCGTGCGAGGCGGCAGAACTTCGGTAACACGGCGAACAACTGCTCCGTACTCGTATTTATGTATTTAAACTTCTAAGGACAAAGTGTATTTGTTAAAACTCCTTATTTTTCGAAATTAATGAACCGATTTTAATAAAACTTGGCATGCGTACGCTAGATATCTAGGTCTAAACAGTTATCAGAAAAAAAAATCGAAAAAGAGTTCAGGGGGAAGGATATAGTGATTTTACACTTTCTATAGAAAACTTAAAATCGTCTCTCTCCCTCTAAAACCTGTTTCAAAAATGTTTTCTGATAACTGTTTAGACCTTGGATATCTAGCGTATGCATACCAAGTTTCGTTAAAATCGGTTAATTCATTTTGAAGAATAAGGACTTGAAAGTTTGTATGAAATGACATACGGCGTACACGCTCTTAACTCGCATGAATGTAGGAAATTATTTCAAGGCATACCTCTGGAATTAAAAGTAGCATAACTACGTACTATTTCAGACTATATCTGTGCCAAGCAGCGAAGTTCTTTCCTTCCTTTTTCATATCAAGAAAAGCTATACGAAAAAGCTCCATGACGTAGAGAAAAGATAAGCTCTAACCCGTGTGTGGATTGACCCTTAGAAAGTAAATAAGTGAACTAGTATGAAATTGAAAAAGTCGCGATATTGTCGCGATAACGTGGCGTGGCAGATTACTTAAGGTTAATCCACACATATCAGGGTGTGGACGTGCCGTGGTCCGAGCCCGGCTCTGATATGTGTGGATCAGCCTTTACTAGATGGGGATCCAATTCCAAGGCATGAACTAATGTTATCGAAGTTTTAGTGTCAAGCACTAATTAGTGGTTTGTCTTGATTTTTATGTCCTTACTGATCTCGCCCTGGGTTCAGAACTGTAGATTTAACAAGTGGACATATTATGGCCGCACAGACCCAATAATCTTCAATAAAGGAATCTTTTCTATCTATTTCTGGGCGAAGATTGGCTAGCTTAGACAGGAAACTGACGCACAATAGACCAAATGGGAGTCTTAGTGCGGAAAACGAAATCTTTACTCTACTCTGCTCTCTAGTCATGACAATACTGTCTATTGACTTCAACGCGAAACCCTACAAACCGTACCTACATTTCTTTCCTTTACTTTACTTTTCAGCTTAAATGAACGAATGAGTGAACATTGTCGCTGAACGTCCTCGTTCTAATTAATTAGTGTATCTGTCGCAGGTGGTTGATGCCGAAACATGTTCATTTGAGAGCCTCGCTTCTGTCGGACAAGTTGACGGGTGTTCGAGGCTGTTCAGACAAATAGTTTCAACTTAGAGTTTGGGAACATTCCGCAGTTGTCGCAAGGGATGTTTTCCGAGACTTTACTTTGTCTATAAGTTATTTTGAAAATGTGGCCTGTTTACCTAGACGTTTTCTTATAAGAATGTTTTGTCACAAATTGGTTCGTCAACAAGACAACCAAATACAATTGTTTTGGTTGTTTTAATAAGAGACCCTGAACAAAATTTCATTCTATCAGACGGCCAATTCTCGTATCTATCTCCTTATGAGCGTTTACGCGGTACGGCTTATCATACAAACTTTCAAAGTCCTTATTTTTCGAAAGGCACGCTAGATATCCAGGTCTAAATAGTTAGTAGAGCATATTTTCCAAAAAAAGTTTAGAGGAACAGAGAGAGCGATTTTAAGTTTTCTATAGAATATCAAAATCACTCTTATTTTCCCTCTGAAATCTTTTTCGAAAATGTTCTATCTCTCTTATCAAACGTTTAAATTCAAGTAGCATTATCATCTACACGCCAATCAATGTCTTGTAGGTACTTCTCAAAATGAAGGGAAATTAGTGGTGTATGTGTGGTGCGACTGCGGAGTGAATACAAACACTTCATATACTGCCGATCTGTTCCGTGAAGTGAGATAACCTGTTCTTAATTTTATTATCATTATTCTCCTCTCTCGGCACCTGGCTCTCCTTTCCTCAATCCAGCTTGTGTTTCGACAAAGGCCTTCCTCTAAGGCTCTATTGTCTAAATAAGAGGGACTAAACAAAGGTTCTATCAGCAATAACGATTGAAAAAAATTTTGAAATGCCGTTCGAAATGCCACGTGGGCAATCCAAGCGTTCTGGATTTTCGAAAATCAATAGGTATTGTTATGTTTAGAGCCCCAGTTGATATAAATCGATCTACTTATCGGTTAAGAGCCCAAAATCGGGAAAAATAAAAACAAATGCATATATTGGCCGAAACCACATTTTAAATTGGTTCCACCCCAACACATGAATCCTCGCAGCAACTTCATAAAGTGAGCAAAAAATGTTATTTGTGAGTACAATAAATAATTTCCTACTTATTTCCTCGCAGCCTGACAGCTGATACGTCGCCATACAGCCTGCAATGTCAGATAAAGGCTATGTTGGTTTAAAGGCCGATACTTTCGTAGACGTTCCATTGTTTCACGTGGACATATACTCTTAGGTATCTGTATTTGGTTCACTTATACCCATTTATTATTATGTTGTCTGTGACCTGAAGAGCATTAATGAGGTTTCTACGGCCCCAAAATATATTTTTTTAAGGTACGTCGACCCTGAAATAAACAAAACCTTAGATTGTCATGTTTACCTACAGTATACAGGTGAATTTTTAAAGTGTGCGTGGATGTCAAAAAACGCCCACTTTTGATAAACACTGAACCTGCATCATTGGATTTTTGAGAAATCGATTTCTCTAGCCAGGAATCGAACCGACAGATTTTGAAAAAAAAACACATCCTGTATTATTGCACTATCTAAAAGTGTCGCTAATGTGGATCAAATTTTGGGAAGTAATAACACATGGAAAACTAAAGGAAAGAGCACATATTTAAGAAAATACCATAAGTGAGGCATCATATTATTATTGTCCTCAACTAGGAACAAAGAATCTCGTAAAAAGCCTAATGAGCGTTTTTCTTGTCTTCCGAATGGCCGATGAGCGAACGTCATCAAAAACCGCAATTCCGTGCACGCGGAGAGCCCATAACTCTCGCGAGAAATGTTCCCTCAGCCGACATACAGAAAGTTTAAATTTCATTAAAAATGAAGGCATAAAAAACTTCTCTCTGCAGTTTAAATAATGAAAATACTTTCGTCAACTACCGCGATAGCTGCTACATATTCAAATGAGCACGAAACAAAATTCTGAGGCATAAATATTGTAGACGAGACTGTACTAAGTAGTTTCCGCGATAGAACGTTTCTGGCAGGCCATACATCTTGACGCAGTCGCGTGACCGCGCCGCGTCGTGCCGTGCCGTGCCGGATCGTGCCTCCGCAGTACCTATCTGCAGGAAGCTCTGACAGTCTCGTGTAGTGCGAACTGCATTGTTGCAGCGCACAATGCTCGTAGATAAATGCTCACATGATGAAGTTTTCAGGCAGTTCGTGTAGTTTCGGTCTAGTTTGCTCGTCGTCCGATTACGCCACAAAGAATGGGACAAAGATTTCTGTTTGCAAGGAAACTATTTATTACTGGCCACTTTGTCTGCGGCTTCGTGCGATTTTAAATTCCATTTTTGAAAATGGATGATTACTCTCTCTACGATAACTTCTTGTTACGTATTTTTTACCGACTTCAAAAAAAGGAGGCCAATACCACCGAACGATATGATAAAATTATGATATACAACTACCACGTGACAACGTTTATTTCAAATATTAAGGCTGGCAACGACAAAAGTCTGACACTCCCTGCTGCCGCTCCACCCAGAGCGGAAGGGGTCATTTGATGATTTCCCATCCCTAAAAAAAAAGGCTGGCATCGACCTCAAAAAAAAGTTGGCATTTTTACTTTTTCTAGTTATTAATATTTTATTGATTAAAAACGATCATAATATTGTTATTAATTTAATAAATTACAGTTTTCGTGTCAGTTTATTTTTTTAATAAATTTTTGAATTAAAATTCAGTTTTCAAAGGGGACTTACACGATAATAGATGTGAGTGTGGAACGGATCATTGACAAACCGAGATACCCACTCTAGGTACAAAAAAATCACTACAAGAGGTCAGCACCTCCAATAAATCGCAAACTTCCCGCGTGTACCAAATCGGCTGTCACTCAACGAATTCACTCAGCCGCCTTCGTTAGCTAGAGTAGTCCTAAAAGAAAAGCTAGAACAAGACGGGATGAATAAATCAGGGATGAGACGTAAATCCCGGCTATCCCGGGCTGAACGGGATTCGCGTCTCATTTACAATTTAACTGCAGAATTAATCTGACAGCGGAGTGAATCGACCGCTGGTCTCTCGATAAAATTTATTGTTCGTGCATGCAGTAGATACATGTCTATTCTAATTGTGCTGGTCTGTCTTCGAGGATTCGTAAATTGGGGAGAGATTTATTGATTCTTGCGGTTGTGACACTAGTTGGGTTTGGGATTAGATATACAGTCTGTGTGTGTAGATGTGTTCTTGTGCGGGTAAGATGTGCCTTACAAATTATGCAGGTCGGACATTTATTAAGGTCTGCTTTTTTCGAAACACTACTTGCTCAATTTGTTTACGAAGTTATCGTTGTCAAAATCGTTGCAAATCAGCTCTAGAACATCCCACGGGAAGGAACACACTAAATTCCCAATCACATTATTATGATAATAACGATTACACGACACTATGAAAACTAATAACAGTAAAGTATTTCTGTGATAATTTGGGGATAAACAACCGATCTCTTCAAATAACTTTTACTAACTAAAACTTGTACAAAACTTCCTCAAAGCCGCCAAAATCTCAACTTATTTTTTCATTTTCAGCATGGGTTACCTTATCCATATTTTTTCTATGTAATCCTCTGCTTTTTAACACTTCGACCTGAGCGCTTAATGCTTTGATATAAGGTGTGGGATTTTTATCCCGGGGTCTTTTGGACCGCGGGATCTTTCCGGACTCCGGGGGTCGCGAAGACCCAACACGCATAAATCTTTGGAGCTTATTTGTTGCGGAAAGTAGTCGGGTTTACGGCCGGCGGCGGTGGAGGGTTACTGTAATTGATTTGTTAACAGTACTCACTTAACCCTTCGGGAGTCGGTGCGGCTTCTGCTCCGGCCTACACGACATTATGCTGTTATTTCTGTTTCGTATTTTATTACATTGAAGTATTGAAGGGTATCTGCTTTATAGACATTGTAAGATTGCGACATAAAAATATGCTTCACGGAATAGAAACTTGGTTTCATAGAACAAAAGAAAATAAAATCGTTTCTGTATTCATGTTTTTTTTTTAATCTATCGTCTTGACGGACACCTCAGAAAAGTTTAGGAAGATTTAAAAAATGAAATACAATTAAATTATTTTGCGATATCCACACAAAAAAAAATGTAGAAAGTTGGAAAAATAACGAATAATGGTGTTTGCTTCCTTATTTACAGATGAATAAGGAAGCAAACACCTTTATAAACATACATCATCATTATCATTATCATCATATCAGCCGAAAGACGTCCACTGCTGGACATAAGCCTCCCCAAGTGTCGCCACAACAACCGACCAACCTGTGCGTCTCGCAACCATTGGCTACCTACCCGCGACCCTCACCAGGTCATCGGTCCATCTTGGTCATCACTAGGACATAGCTAGGAACAATTTACAAGTCTTAAAATTAACACGGCATATGATTTCGAATTTAGAAACAGTAGCGACAGTGACCGACAAAGCGCGCAGTGTGGAAGTGACAAACTGATCATGTATTATAGACATGACTAAACAATAGTTTTATTAAATCATCATCGTTTTTAGCCTAAGGAGGCCCTAGACAATGTGCCATTCAATTAGCGAATGCGACTGTCGAAATGCCAAAATGTAGGAATTTGATCACGTGACATTTCGATAGCATCTGTCAATCTCATACGATTTTTGACGTATTGACAATCGCCTTCGCCACGCTACCGCTGACAGGATCTCACTTGTCTCGAGCCCCCGGACCTTGCAGCCTCATCGGCTAACACTATTGTAACCAATATATTAAAAAAAAAAATTTTACCAACGACAGTTGCACAAAAACTAAGCCTGAAAACAAATCTGCTACTGATACTGTTAGCATACTAGCGATTCTGAAGGCTGTACAAATAGTTATATTGTCACAGAGCGGAAATGAAAGCTCCACCCTTCGCAAGACAGAGCAAGCTGCCAAATAATAAATATGCTGTGTAGGTCGTTCAACTCGACTGTCATGTCCTCTTAAATTGGCGAAGTGTTGAAAGAAATAAATTGCATTTATATGACACAGAATAATGTACAATTAATTTGGTATGAATTTACATATTACATTTAAAATGAATAAACGAAATAGTTAACAAAAATATATTTACGTGCTATGGAGCGCAGTATGCTAGGTGTTAAATTAACAGAACACGTTCGGAACACTACACTGCGCTCCAAAACGAAAATCATTGATGTGGCTCGAAAGGCTGCCCAACTTAAATGGGACTGGGCAGGACATGTCTGCCGCATGCCGGACAATCTGTGGTCCCGTAAATTACAGGATTGGTGCCCTGAAACAGCGAGACGAGGCCGCGGCAGACCACGAAGGAGATGGCGGGATGACCTGGATGTCTTCCTTACGAACTGGAAGGATGAGGCTCAACATCGTGAGCCTTGGAAGGAATGGAGGGAGGCCTTTGCCCAGCAGTGGGACAGTACGGGCTAGTAATAATAATAATAATAATATATTAAACTAATATATTATTATTGTCAATTATACTAAACTCAACCCATTTATTTCAAAATACATATTAATACATATGGTACTTTTAAATCGCTAACGTCGGTCAGTCAAACAGAAATAATAAAATAATATGTATTGTTTATCTTTAAAAAGGAGCACAATTGCAGTAAAATATCTTAACAGTTTTTAAGATCACAGAACAGTTGCTTATTTGCCTGTACTAGTTTGAACCTGTGCTTCAGGCTAAAAAGTGCTAAGAAACTGTGAATGTTGGTGCTGACGCGCAGGTTGCGCGTCAGCACCAACATTCATAATTTCTTTCAACCGAGCGCCGCGCCGCGGCGCATCACTTGCGGAGCACGGCAAAAGTGCCAGACAGACTCATTGACTAGTTAATATTTTCTTTCTTCATCACAAAAACGCCGACAAGTCACATGTGACCTACAAGGTCAGCTGCCTCGAATGCCCTGACCACGTCAATATCTTGGTAGCTCACAGGCCACTAGGCCGATTAGGGGGGACATTACACCGCCCATCGCCTGGAATATTATTTAATAGCAATTTTCGGGACACTTAGCCCCGAATAGGCCGTAGATAAGGTGATACGAAGGGTACGACGAAGATCTAGGGGAAAGATCTAGGGGATGGAAGGGATAACACATTTGTAGTTACAGGCTGTCACTAGTATTCTTACATTTTCAATTTTCATTTACTGACTAATTTTTCTTTTTTAAATTATAAAAAATCTTTTAATAGTGACTGAAATCGTGTATCGAAGATGTTCATTAAGCACCAGTTTTTTCTTGTTTCAGAGAGAATTGAAGTATATATGGTAACATTCAGCATTACTTATCATTTGCGATGTTCAGAATAAAATAATCGATTCGAGGGCACTTTGGTCTAGGTTTTTAGGGATCCTTATAAAAATAGTAAAAAGACACATTTCATGGTGCTATCTCGTTTACTTACGGCCTTAATCACTTACCAGACACGTCGTCATTTTATCGTTTATTGAAAAATAGTCATTTTGTATAAAGATGTGTACGCATCGAAAATAAAAATTAACATCTGCACTTTTAAACCTTTTTTTTTTCAATTAAAGCCTATTTCATTAACTACTCATTTATAGACTTGGAAGTCTCATGCGAAGAATTCTTTGCGTAGACACTTCCATCCGTTAAACCTCCGTGTAGACAGGCACATCAACCCTGAATGACCGGACGGGCTGCGTGATGGAATGAGACATACATATATGTATACCGCGGCCCCGTCTGCGACCCAGTCGTTACTCACATTACTTCGCGTTCACTTCGTCTGCCGGGGATTGGGAATAAGATCGCTACGAGGTATTGGTAAACGTAGCTCTTTGTCTACTTATTTTTTTTCTTGTCACTATGAACTTATTGGTTTTTGGCTAAATAAAAGCACTAATAGTACGCAAAGAACATACTTATCACCTGCTTATGTTTTTAGGGTTCCGTACGCAAAGGGTAAAACGGGACCCTATTACTAAGACTTCGCTGTCCGTCCGTCCGTCTGTCACCAGGCTGTATCTCATGAATCGTGATAGCTAGACAGTTAAAATTTTCACAGATGATGTATTTCTGTTGCCGCTATAACAACAAATACTAAAAAACAGAATATACGATATTGATAACGGCAACAGGTAGACGCTTGAAATATTCACAGAATATTTAGTTATAATGTTCACTTTAAATACCTAAGTATTAAATTAAAATAAAATTAATATTTAAGGGTCCCATGTAACAAACGTGATTTTTTTGCCGTTTTTAAAGATTGAGTGGTACGGAACCCTTCGTGCGCGAGTCCGACTCGCACTTGGCCCGTTCTTTATATCCAAATCCATAATTAAAGAAGGCCAACCATTGTCGCAGCCCAGGTGCTTAAGCTTTTATTTCCTATTGAAGGAAACTTCCTCCAATATAATCGACTCTGTCGCTATGACAATGAAAAAATTCTGGATTAATATCGAGTGGAGGAAATAATATATGAATTTCACTTTCCTAGAAATACGCAAGTAGATGATACCAAAAGGACATCATACATTAAACAAATATAGATACTTATGAGATACTAAGACCAAAAGGTTCGTACCCGGCTTTTCTCGCGCGCTCGCATTCCGATAAGAGTTATCAAACGTACACAGGAGCTGAGCTGACTAATGCTGTGTTTGTGTTTACCTCGATAAGGTACAGTCAGCAAAGAAAGTGTGTTATTTAAATCGTAAGTTCTAAACAAAAAAAAGTACAATTAGGACCTACAGCTGTAAAACTTATTGTAATTTTGAATATAATACATAAAAATTTTGCTAAAAAGCACTTTTTTATAATTTTGTCGTAACGTTTGTTGCTGACCGTACACACGTGCATTACTTTAACGTTATGAGGGTCATTATCAGTGTTGCCACATCAGCTTGTAAAAATGCTGGTCAGGCCGTGATGTTGGCAGGAAATTAGACAAAATTTTTGACTTGTTTTCGGATTTATCTCGAAATATTTATGAAGTTAGTTATTGTTATCACTAGAAAACTCCAATCGTAGCTCTTAAAATTAGTTTACAAGCCATTTTGTAGACACTAAAGAAGTGAAAGGTAGTTTTAAAAGTATAAAAGCGTCGTCACTCGCGAATTTGTTGTTCTGAATCTTTACAAATTTTTACTGTCACAAAGTGGGTCAATTTACGAGTCTACCAGCCAAATATCTAAAGCAAAATTAAAAAGAAGCTATTGGCCCTATACTCATGTTTTATTTCGTGTTTAATGTGCGAAGAAGCAGTCGGGGACACAGACTACAGCACGGACAGATGGAGATGCCTCAGAATGTGGCTGCTTCTTCTTCGAGGCGATGGTGCATCCTATACTTTGCCACTTCCACCACATCGTTAGTAGCAGCGCATAGATCGCTTAGGCTGAAGCTTTTGGGGCACAGAAGACACCAGCAGTGCGATTCTGTAAACATGTCGAAGTGAACACCCGGGCGGGGCGCACGACGGGTGAGTTGTCAAACCATACAAATAAGATGGAATGACAGCTCACTTGTCGTTCACTCCGCCTAGGTGAACACCGTGAGATGTCGACAGAATCGACCGGCAGATCTGAATGGAAGTTCCATTAGAGCAGTGCGTTTAAGAAAGAATGAAAGAGAAAGAATAACAAAATGAATAACATTTACAAGTTGGAAAGATCACATCTGCGCAAAACCATCGCTCTGCTTGGTGCGCTTAAACGGGCAACCGAAATAATGAAATTTTTGGCAATTTCAATACGAACTCGATATTGCCAAAATGGACTGGATTCGCGCAATTAATTACCTGTGTAAGCGTACCATAACCGCATCTTCCGTGTATATGTCAATCAGTGAAAGAATTTTCGTAATTAAAAAACATTTCAACAAAACAACAAAATGTTAACATATGTAGATAGCGCCTCTAGTATGTCTAGAAATTCCATGCTCTATGCGCGGGGACAACTGCCTCCGCTCATAAATCAGAGAAAACGATGCGCGTGCGCCGATTCCCCGCCTTCACCGATATCATAATATAGGGCGCTGACGTCACACTCACGATACATTTTACTCATTTTCTTTTATCGTTCCCCGGTGTGTAGAAATCTGTGTTTTTTATGTGCATGCAGTGTTTATTGAAATTATTTTGTTTGTACATGTTTTTCATTGATATGTTTATGATTAAAGGAGAAACGTCTTGTAAGTATAAATAAATTAAGAATAGAGATCGTTAAAATTATGATTCGTGTTAATTATGAGCAGTTATGTTTTGGAGGATTCCTCTCACCATCGTAGCGTAATTAATTTATATTCTTTTTATACAAATGGAAAACTATTTGATCACCTGCACACGGGTTACTATGAATCCAATTCAATTAACAAATTCGAAGACTATACGAATCGTGGCTTTACAGTCAGCGGTATACGTTACTCGTTGCTATTTATGCGGTCCGTACAAGCGTATTCTTTTAGCTCAGTATCATTGATGTCCTAGTGGACGTTAACAATGAGGGACATAAGGAAAGTTGCGTACTTCGCACTGCTACACCCGTGTTTATAAACCCTGCAAATGGTAGCGTTAGAACACTATTTCTTCACGCTGGTGGCTAAATAATAACAGCCATACGTTTCAATTTTCGAGGTTAAGCAGTGCTTGCCGTAGTCAATCTGTGGATGGCTGACCATCCACTCCATGTCGAGGAGCCTCCGTGTCTCGGAAAAGACACGCTAAACAGATGGTGCTGGCTGGTATTTGTAGATCTGTGACAATCGTGTTTAATAGAGCTATCGTTTTAGCCCCAGTGACGGTTCGAGGAGCTCAGAGAGGCAGTCGCTCTTCTATAATACTGGTACTCAGCTGCATCCACTGGAACTAGACTGGACTGGACTGGAAGCCGATCCCGACATAGTTGAGAACAGGTTAGGTTGATCAACTTCTTCACCTCGCTCACCGGTTCATTGCCATTTTTAACCGACTTCATGAAAGGAGGAGGTTATCAAGTCGGATGTTTGTATAATCTTTTTATCCATATTCGGGCATTAACCCGTCATATATTGACGGATTTGCTAAATTCTTTTTTGTTCGAAAGAGGTTATACCGAAATGTTTTCATTTTTGCGTGAAGATCCGAGTGCTAATTCTACTTATTATAAAGTAACATTCGCATGTCAGGCCCAAACTGTCAAAAATGTATGGGAATCGAGGCTTTTTTGACAGATTGCGACTGAGATGCAAATGCGTACGTTGCTTAATAATTAGTAAAATTGGCGCTGTAATGAAAAACTTCTGACGGACTGGTTGGATTTTTTGGGGGAAAAAACTTTTTACAAAAAAAATACAACCGACTTCCAAATAAAAAAGTTGTTTTAAATGGAGTCAAGAAAATGGATATGTCGCAGCCAACTAGCAAAATCAGCCGTTTCAATAAAAGTCTAGCCTTTTTATAGAACTACGCCGTTTAATCAGCGACATAAGTGACATGCATGGGCAAGTCATTAAACGATATTGATTAAAAGATGTCACTTAAATCGCTGAAAAATCGGCGCATTTATATGAATAGGCTAGGCAACCAATTAAACGGCTCATTAAGCTAATTGGCTGCGACAGATACATACGTCTACAATAAAGAAGCTGTAGATTTCCGCGGACCTTCTAGCTCCATAGTCTCGTTATCGTGTGGTGTGGTGTGTCGATAAATCAGCCGTGTCTAATAAAAACCTTCGGTCGGTATGCCACGGCGGTCCGATTGTCCAGTATCCTCCTATAAATAGAATATGTTCTGTGGATCGTTGGTTGATATTAATATTAGGAAATCTGTTGTAGAAATAGTTTCGTTGTTTGATGTTGTGTTTGTAGAATAATGTAACCTACGCATTATGGGAACGACATGTCAAACGTCAACATCCTATAATATACCTTGCTATAGTAATAACAGAGTTTTAAAACGCGTGAATCGGGTGGCACACCGGTGGGTGTGCCAGTGGCGCTTGACCAGTTATTTAGGTTAATAAAAAAAATAGAAAGCTAGAAGAACTACTTTAACTTTCCCATTTGTAAAATGCTAAAAAGATAACACATTTTAACGTGTTTTTTTTTGCAAGTTCTAAAGTTCAGACAGATGAAAACCGCAAGCAGAAGCTAATTAAAAATACAAAGAGTTCAAAGGGATAACAATATTCTGGTATCACGAATTCAAAACCGATCTAGAGACCTTGCCCACGAAAGCTGCAAATTGATAATCAAAACCCTTTTCATGAGAGTGAAGCCGAGGGCGGAAACTAGCTACATGTAGCTAAAGCTAACTAGCTTCTATTGTTATTATTATTAATAAAGAATAAAATGTAAGGTTGTTTTGTTCGAGTTGTGTTTATGGGAGGGATATTCAGAAGATCGCGGGCAACACGTGATTAAAGGCTCTAAAAAAACAAGTGACGTTTTGTCAACGGTAGCGGTACTGTCAAAAATGTATGGGATTGACAAATACTTTCAAAATGTCACGTGATCAACCCCATATATTTTGTAATTTCGACAGTCGCATTCGCTGATTTTGTCTTGACTCTGTCTAAGCCCAATGATTGATTCACACATAGCCGTGGCAGAGTCAGGGCCGTGGCCGTGCAGGGACCGTGCATCCGTATCTGCACGTCCGTGCGTCGGCACGGCCACGGACGTGTGTGAACGAGTTCATATAAAATGTATGCAACTATAGTTTTTGAGCTCCGGACGGACCACGGCCCGGCTATGTGTAAATCAACCTCAAGGCTTGCACATACCAGGGATGCATAGCATTAGAGCGAAGGGCTCTGCAAGTCTGCAATTTGTGGATGAAAGTTAGCTGGAGGAGCGGTTAAGGCTCGCGCGTACCAGGGAAGCATGACACCTAAAGGAGAGGTCGTCAAGTTAATTTTAGTGGATGTTAATGATGATAGTTTGCCTAGCCTAGCTTTTACTTGAATCTTTCTCAACCTTTTATTTTTCCTCCATAATGTTATAACACGAGTCACACAACACAAGACAATAAATTCTTGCTTTTTAAGTTTATACTACAAATTCAAGAACTTTTAAGAAAAGCTGTCCTACGTTCTTCTTAAAATTCTACGCGAGCACTGCTAGCTTTCAGTATCTTCATTAGTTGGAGCGCCTCCAGCAACAGATTGGTAAATACACAGACTGTTCGTGGCTAGGAATTGAGAAGCAGTTTGACCAGCTGAACAACGATACTTGTTTGTAAATATTGTGCCGCAGACTGTAAAGGTGACGGGATTTATATGTAACGGTTCTCAAAATGTAGACAAAAGATAAAACGCAATAAACAGAATGTTATAAATTCATTTTAAAATCTAAACAAACAGAGACAGCACTCATTGCTTATGGCGTCATACGCAAGTCACTCCACAATGAATTTTCGCAATCCAGTAAAAACTACGGTTTGACAGGGATATAAGAAAAGCTGCTTATAGCTTGTAGGTACTGTACCTACTTTTTTTTTTACTTTTACAAATCGTACCATTTCAGGAGCATATTTCAAATAAATTCATTCTTTCATGAAGTTTGTTATAATAGTCAGATTAAATATCCCATTTATACAGAATCTTCAAGTTTGAAGTTGTTTACTTCATACATCTGAAAGTTGATAAGTTCAATAGATCTCTTATGAACTGTTTCTCTTTGGATAGTCGATGACAATTTATAGTCCGTCACATTGTAAGTATATTAAAACGCTCTTCATTATTCCGCCAAGCCCGATAATATTATCGTATTACAAGACGTACGGCGATGCGCCACCGGTACATGATATCCCCCCCACACGCACTAAACGTTTTGGGAATACTTTCATGCGCGTACAGCTAAAGAGTGAAATTATCTGTGTTTCCTGATAGCTACTCATGTTTATTTGTAAAACACCAACAACCTTTCGGTGGATGAAAGTACTCATTATTATAAACAACTTTTACTATGGGACCAACTCTGAAATATCAAAAAATAAATCGCCTGTTTCATACAAAAAAATCTATGACACAGTAGATATTTTTCGATTTTTCAGGGTTGGTCTCATAACAAAAGTTTTTAATAATCATGAGTACTTTCACTGTTGTTGGTGTTTTACAAATAACCCTGTATAATGTAACTAACACCAAGTCAATAATGAATAGGTAACTTCTAGGCGAGCGTGTTTCATTTTCTACCGTATCATTGTTTTCCATCTGAAGGAGAATTAATCCGCTCAAATTCAATTCAAAATTTCAACTTAACGACAATCAGTCAAGACACGAAATGTAGAGAAATTAGGTGTACCTATTTGACAGATTGCGACTGCGATGCCAACTGGAACGCTTTTCAAATATACGAGAATTGCCTCTCAGGTGAGATAGTGTTCCAACGTAATAAAGAAAGATAGTTACAAACACAAATAAGTTCATTTAACCATCTCCTACATATAACCGCCACAATTACAGTTCATTCAGGCAGTTTTATTATACTGTATGTCCAAAATGAACGAACAAAGGAGATAGCATTTTTGCGCAGATCCTGGCGATAAAACTGTAATTGCTGATTACAACATTTGGCACCGGCTCGAGACTGTAGTCCCAGTGTAATATTAACAGCGTAGTACTTACGAGGAGATAGGGGATAAGTGGATGGGCTTTTTTCTGTAGTTACATGGTGTTAGTCTTTTGTTGACGCGTATGAGTACTGTAGGAAGAGAAGAAATTAGAGATAAAATGACAGATTTTAGATATGACGCTGAGCAAATGGCGCGTCTAGTACTGTTACAATATTCTGTCTCGCGTCGATTGCATCGCATCCGGCAATCCGTACCACGTTCATGATGAACTGACGCTGAAGACCCTCCAATACGATGACCACTGCCTGTCATAATATACCTATTGCAACAGCACAAAACGGCCTTTCCATTCTGGCTGTAACAAATGGTAATAATAGATTTTTGAAAAAAAATAACTAAAATCTTAAGTAAGGATAAAATTGACTATTCTTCTTAAAATAGAGAAGAACCAGTTTTGCAAAGAGATGGAAGAGTGTAGTAAGTGCTGAAAATTAAATACATTCAAACCGCAAACCGCAGTGATAGTCGAAAAAACATTGAACGGAGATAAAAGTGAAAAAGTAAGTAATTAAAAAGGATAGTTCTGAGAAATTAAACAAAAAATATCAGGGCTGTTTACTACTAACAGACGGGGCTGGAGTGTGCAAAGTGGATTTCCAGCAGCTCCGCGATGGGCAGCATCCGGAAGGCCAAAACCTTCAGCATGCGGATCACCTGTGACCTGAGAGTACTTTCAGAGACTTCCAAAACGTAATGAGATAATGAAGGAGTCTGACTTCTTTTATTAAGCTTCATATTGTTTAAAAAGATTCTAAAGTTGTACTTTCATGATGCCTAATGACATTTATGAAATCCAGTGCGGCAGTTTTCAACAGACATGCAGAAAAAATACCAAAAAATATTAGTAATAGGGGTAAGAAAAGCAAGCACAAGTGGGTTAAAAAACCAGCAGAAAATGAAATCACGAAAAAATAAAGAAATTATACAATACATTTCTGAGAAACTAAAACAAAATATCCTCAGGGCTGTTTATTATTAACGATGCCAAGCCAGGTGCTGGGGCAGGTGTCTTTAAAGGCGGGGCTGGAGTGCGCCAGGTGGATGTCCAGCAGCTCCGCGATGGGCAGCATTCGAGAGGCTAGCGCCTTCAGCATGTCGATGACCTGGGGACCGACCTTCTGTGGCTTAGTGGACAAGACTTCCAGCGCCTTAGACCTGATCGCGTAGTTGACTGTGTTGCGGAGGTGGTACTTGAAACAGAAAAGATAAAGAATTTAAAATATATGCCATTTGTTTTCTCGTAGCAGTTTTTTTAATATCTGCTTAAACACAAAAAGTTTTTGAAGGTCGACTAAATGGACATGCAAATTGCTGATTTATGAACGTAATAGCAAAAAAAGTATGTAAGGATCGTAGAGTCGTTGTAGGTGGCGTTACTACAGTTTCTGCTACTCTCATGGATAAAATTATTATTACTAAAAAAAGATTAGTACGTAGTTTTGGCGATACAGTGGAACATACTTACATACATACATACATAGACTGTTAAAATCATAAGCCTTCCTTTTGAATTTGCCGCAGTAGTGTAAAAAAGGCGTGAGTTTATTGTATGTTATACACAAAGTTTGATAACGTAAAAATTATGACTGTTTATGTAAGACCGATTTAGTTTGAAAATAATTATTACGAATGATGAAATTATGAATGATTTGATTAGTTAAGATTATTTTGGCCAACAGTTAACACAAGTTTGACAGTTTGTGAGTGATTGAAGTTGAATGGTGTCTCAGTTTAAAGACGAGTAAGATTATTTATCTTAGAACCAGTTCCTCATTGAATTCAGATTCAGCAAAATAATTTGTTGAATAATAATCTATACTGAAATTAAAACGCGATTTCAATGGATGGATGTTTGTTACTCAATCACGTGAGAACGGCTGAACGGATCTTGATGAAATTCGGCACAGAGGTAGATTATAATCTGGAATAACACACAGAATACTTTTTATCCCCGGAGTGTGTTCTGTCGGGATAATTTTCGAAATTCACGCGGGCGGAGCCGCGGGCGGCAGCTAGTTATTACGTAATATAAAATGCTTGATGCAATGTACATGGTAATTGTTTCTGATTCAACTTGAGCTGTTGAGATAAGTTAAGACAGCTTATTTTATTGTATTCAGAATTAAAGCGCCAATTTTATTAAAACACTAGTTTATGCCCGCAGATCCGCCCGCGTGGATGTCGGTTATCGCGTAAAAAAGTAACCTATGTCCTTCTCCATATCCCAGGCTACATACCTGCAATTGAGTGCGTAACAGATAGACAGAGTTACTTTCGCATTTATAATATTAGTAGGGATGAAATAATAACTACCCTCACATTTCATTATCATCGGCAAATTGAAAAAACCAAGTTTATTCTTCAAGAGGTAGTACTAACTTGTATGAGCAGTGCTACTCCAAGATGCACCGGTTTGATCTCCATGTCCTTGAGCTTGCGCACCAGGATCCTGGGCGTCAAGTCGTCTAACTTTCCCAGCTGAGCTAGGATTCGTGGAGCCTGCAAAATGTATAGGTACGTAGAAATATTTAGTAAAGTCTGTAAGAAGAAAACTATTTTAAGAATGTAATGAATAATTGTTGGTCCAGACAATATCAGGGCCGTGTTTAGGTCTTGCGGACCACAGTACGTCAACATGTTTAAAATTAATTAAAATAGAGGAAACCATGATTTACTTTATTATAACCAGATTTATTGTTCTGTGAGAGATGCATAATTCTGTCTCTCTCTCACAACGGAATCATGTTGACACTTTATAGTAGGGAGAAAGATGAGCCAACAAAAAATATTATTCAAAAGTAAATTGTTTCATGTATGTTTCCTTTTTACTCTTTCACAGAGCCTGTCTGGAAGATATTTCAACCACCAAGTACAAGACTACGACCACACTTTGGTACTCAGTATTTTATTGCGACTGAGCTTAATCTGTCAACGTCGCTGTCTCCATTGTCAACTAGGTTCAACCGAGATACCGCTTGAATAGAATTGTAACCAGAGTTACCTACTTCCAAAATATAAACGTCTTGTTGCTTTATTTTTAAACCGACTTCAAAAACAGGAGGAGGTTCTCAATTCGATAGGATTTTACCTCATATCTCCGTCAATATTTATGAACCGATTTGAAAAATTCTTGTTTTATGTGAAAGGAGATTTTTCGATTGGTTCTATTGAAAAACCGGTTCAGTAGTTTTGTTTTTAAATCCAAATAGCTGGAAAAATATGTGGAAAAATCATCCATGTATACGAAATTTGTATTCTCCTTTCCTGTGACTTTCCAGTGGTGTTGTTAGGTGTGGGGTACCACTAAAAAGTTAAAAATAAAAAACATTTTCACAAAAAAAAAACTACAAAATAACTTTAATTTCGACATTTTGTCTGCATTGCTTTGTTGCACACACAAAATTCTATAGAAGTTTACGGAAGTCTGTATCGTGTGTCGGAATAAAAATTTGCACCCGTGCGAGCCCGGGCCGGGTCGCTAGTAATAAAACAAGTGAGATAGTAAGCACGTTAATAAATTATCTACGGATCACGGAAATATATACTGTCGAATTATGATAGAATTTATAATATAATTTGAAATTATCCGTTCCATAGATTCCAATTTTTTATCGTTGCAAAATTTATTACAAAGTTTTATGGAGCAATTCAACTTTCAACAGTCACAAACGGTCCAACATTTTGAAAACTGTCAAACGTTTGACATTTATTGTGGCTGAAAATTGCAATGATATTCTAGTAAACATATAAACGCACAAAACAACCGAAAAAAGTGTTCCACACAGCAGTGGCAGCATACACACACTTTTCATTTATTTTACGTTTCACTACACGTAAAAATGGTGCAAAAGAGATGGCTTGATAAAAACACTCGAAGGCATTTTCTAAATTTTGTTTTTGTCACAATAAAGCCTATCGCCCGTCGCCATGCGTGACACAGAAAGACTATACGACCCAATTAGGATGTATTCGAGTCTTTACTAGCGCGCGCTCATAACAATGTTATGTTTACTAGAATATCCGCTCAAGCACCGGCAACACACCGGTGTTGTGCGCCGAATTAATCGCGAATTTAATGTTTATTTACCAATTACATAAGATTTATTTTTTATTTGGGAATTTTCACATGTCAGGGCTGGAGCGGTTAAGATTGGAAAATTGGCTTTACGGTGTTTATCTGGAAACAGCTTCATGTAAAAGGGATTACACCTACAAAAACTTCAGGCAAGGTAAACATTTTTGAGCAACAAGGCTGCACGACTTTGTTTACTATGAAAATGGTCGCTTGTTTTTGCTAAAATGTAAATCATCCATCACTGAACTGTCAAAGTATTGTCAGCATTACTTCTGGGAGCCTGTTGTACATTTCAATAATTGATTTTGACCTTTGACTTAATGATAAGTTTTTAATTTTATTTGACCAAATTCTGATTGTTGTTGTTGGCTTGAATTTCGATGGAGATTAGTGAAAACAGTGATAATAATATTAACATTATTTTGAATTTCAAATGGTATAAAAGTCACGAAGGCTCATCGTCCGCAGGCCTGATGCCTACTTTTTTTAATTTTTTTTTTATGAATGGGCTACCTAGCTGTTGACCTCGATCACGCCTGATGGAAAGCGATAGAGGTGATATTGAGGAAGAGGAGGTATTGAGGTCCATGATGAAGCGAGCGTGCCCAGACGGTTCAGTTGAGTGTCTGATGGAAAAAATTGCGCTACACGAGGAGGCTCCTTCATGCATCCCAAAACCTACCGGCCCACGGTGGCCGGAAGACGCCCTGCGACTTGCGACGCTCAGGGCGTCTTCGTTCTTTTTCGTTCTTCTGTGGAAGGTGAGGATGCTGTGGCGCCTCTCTAGCCTCTCCTAAAAGAGGGAACTTATCGCCACGATAGAGGCGTGCCCCAGTTTGTAATTTTACATTTGTAAGTGCCTATACCGGTTGCTTGACTATATACATTTGAGGGCCTTTGGTAAGACGTGCTAATGACCCGTTGGTAAGGTGCATGACCCATTAATAAGACGTGCTTATGACCCGTTGATAATTACATACGACCCCTTGGTACTCACAGTAAACATGATGTCGTACAGCCTGGCGCTCGCGTGGAATACTTGCACGTCGGCCATCTGGTCGTGCATGTCCCTGCTCTCCACGGACATGTAGTATTTGTGCGCTGTGTCGATGCGGTTCTGCGCTGTCGTGTTGTGAGGCAAATCCTAAGCATGAGGCATACCAAAAAAAATGACAAAATTAGGAAAGTTAGGCATGTTGGAGACTTAAAAGATATGCGTCGAGGAGTAGAATCGAGTAAAAGAAATGATTTAAACTTTCTTGCTGGTCAACCTCCGCATTTTACTTTGAGGAAGTCCCCTGACGATAAATTAATATCCGTTTCTGTGATAGGAACGCCATTGCTTTGCACGTATGTTCTCGTAAAATGTTTAACAATAAATTCCCAAATCTGAATTATCTTGTCTCACAGGCCCTTTTCATGTTAGCTATGTAGCTTACTTGTGTAGCTAGAATTATTTCAATACAGTTACCGTTCATGTTTGAACGATAACTGTATTGAAACGTCTATAATGTCTATTAAATGTTTTTTCCTCCCCTACCAACAGAGTGGATATTTTTTCTTCTATTTGGGCACATTTCACGCGCAAGTCTCTCGTATGGAAAATAAAGCCTTTATTTACAGTATAGCCATTCTCTTTGTACAAAATGAAGTATTCACGTTATTCGGCTATTGTTGTCCGAACCATTGTTTCAGTTCGATATGCACAAAGGAACGGCTTCTGCGCTTATATTTACTGGCGCAGGAAGTTAAATAATTTATAGACTCGTATGTTGGAATTGGTACGTTAAGTCAACTTTACTTTTTGAAATACGAAATCCATCTTCGTGATGTCGTTTAATGGATCTGGATGGGTATTGTTTCAATCAATTGAGCGTGAGGTTTTATCAATCGTGAGCCGGAAACTTGGGTGTAACTTTATATACCTACCTAACCCTTGGCTTAAGTCGGTTTAGAGGTAGTGGAACAGAGAGTAGAGTCCCACATACCTCCGTAGAAAAGGAAGGATCCTCCGACCAGACGGATGTTGTGTCTGGTGGGCAACTGCCCGACAGTTGATATTCGGGCTTTGCATATGTTTTAATCGCACGGTAAACTCTGATATCGCGATTTAGGACTTTGTCCAGTTAGTTCGCAGCTGTCGAGATAGATGGCACTGCGAGTCTCTTTGTTGATTTTTTGTGGTGGTATTAATGTCGCCTACAGTCAGTATTAACAGTGAAATGATACGTTTATATTATTATCATTGTCAGCTAGGAAACACCGGCCTCGTCTAGTTTAAAAACGACCAAAAAGATTGACGTGTAAAAGTGTTATTTACAACCTACTTACAAAATAAATATCATTTATTGTTAATGCTAATGATTTTGCTAATAACATATTCGATATATTTACTGGGTATTTTTTTCCCAGTGCGTAATCTTTGAGAACCACTTCTGCCCATGTAAATGAGCAACTTTCCCGAAGGAAGCCATAGTCAATTCCTGAAAAAAAATTTGAACTTCCCATACAAATTTGTTATCAACTGATCCGACTGACCGACGTCACTGACCCAATTTGTATGGGAGACTCAATTTTTTTATTGTTATCATTTATCATTTTCAGTTTAATATTATTTTCAGTATATTCCAAGTCCAAAGCCTAATTAAACGAAAGCTTCCATTTTTAACAGCTGTAATTTAGTTTCCAATGTATCAAACAATAAGTTATAGGTTCGGGTTATCGGGATTTAAAAATATCTATAAAATCGCTTATAATAAATACATACCTTAGCAATGTCGATGAGTTTCATGATGAGCGAGGAATAGATTCGTCTGCTGATCGCATCTGTGCGCCTTGAGCGGTAATTGTCTACCTCGCTGCAACCAGACGTGGAATAAAAAATATCAATGATTACGGGAAAACTATACCTACATTGTTTTTTTATGAATTGTTATGGTTTGAGGGGAAATTTGATGTTTACATAGTTACGTATGGCTTTTAATTTAGGGTACCGAGAACAAGTACAGAGGTGTTTCATATTTTAAGAATAAGAATAATTAATTACAAGAAAAAAACTTTTTAACAAAAAAAAACCGACTCCCAAAAAACACTACAAAGTACAGAATAACTTTAATTTCGGAACTCGGTGTTTTTGGTTGCTTCTTCGTTATTTTGTTTTTTATTTTTCATTTTTTAGTGGTAGGTACCTCCCCCCCACACCTAATAACACCAGGAATACAAAAATACGCAATTTCGTATACATGGATGATATTTCCATATATTTTTTCCAGCTATTTGGATTTCAAAACCAAACCACTGAACCGATTTTGATAAAATTTTCATGGGATTTTCGACGGAGTTATGCGCGAACAAACATAAAAAAAAATACAAGCATCCGAATTGAGAACCTCCTCCTTTTTTAGAAGTCGGTTAAAAAAACAAGATCACAGTGTGATAAAGTGATAATTGCACAAGAACGTATTGCTTTTTTTTAAGGTTACAAAAAAGATTTTCAAAGACTTCCTGCACTCCCGCAGGAAGCTTTCAAGAATTAGAACTTAGCTAAAATCAAACTAAATTTCTAAATTTAAACTGATTAGGTATTATTTTTAATTATGTCTTTTTTAAGCCTGTATTGAAATATAACATGTATTACTAGCTACTGCCACCAACATCCAGAAAAATGAAAACTATCCCCAGGGAACGTTGTCCCGGGGTGACAAGTATCCTATGTCCCATTCCAAGACACGATCTGGCCATGTGCCTAGTTTCATTCAATTTCGTTCAGCCGTTTTAACCCCCAGACGTTACTTTTTATTAAAAATATTTTTTTTATTATTACTGATATGCAAGCAACTACAATAAACTATCTTTCAAACCTTCCAGCTCCGGATCATTCCCCATTTATTTTTAGTCAATTTTCCGATTGTGATGTTAGGAAGAGCATAGTTTCAATCACTTCTAACGCCGTTGGTAGTGATTGTGTAAGTCGAAAAATGATACTCCCTGTCCTTGACGAAATCCTTCCTATCCTATGCTATATCCTAAACTACTCAATATCCCATGGGGTCTTTCCATTAACTTGGAAAGAGGCCAAAATCACTCCCTTACCCAAAAAAGCAAATCCTACTTCCTTTTCCGAATACCGTCCTATTTCTATTTTGCCTTTCCTCTCCAAAGTCCTCGAACGCCTTGTCCACAATCAGCTTAGTGCTTTTCTTTGTAAGAATAGTCTGCTGAATCCTTTTCAATCCGGATTTCGTCCTGGTCATAGCACCGCTACAGCCTTAGTTAACGTTACCGATGAAATACGGCTGGGCATGGATCGAGGAAATCTGACGGTTCTTTGTTTACTAGATTTCAGTAATGCATTTAATACCGTCGATTTCGATATTCTACTTGGCGTACTTCGCTCGCTTAACATATCTCCAACGGCGATTGACTGGTTTCGTAGTTACCTGTATGGCCGCCGGCAACGTATATGCATAGAAGAATCTAACTCTTCTTGGTGCTATACAACTGCCGGTGTACCTCAGGGTGGCGTTTTATCTCCTTTACTCTTCGCAATATTTATAAACGCTATTTCCAAAAAACTTCTCTCTTCCTACCACCTTTATGCAGACGATTTGCAAATCTATAAACAAGCTACCTTTGTTGACTTAGCTGATGCAATTGTTGTAGTAAACAAGGATTTAGCTACAATTTGTGAGTGGAGTGAGGCCAATGGGCTTCAGGTAAATCCGTCGAAGACCCAGGTCATTGTTGTTGGCAGCTCAAGGCTGATTTCAAAAGTAAATTGGTCTCAGCTTCCCCAGGTTCAATTTAACGGAACTACTATTCCTATAAGTGAGAAGGTTAAGAACCTTGGGGTTTGGATCGACAAGCACCTTTCCTGGGGTCCACAGCTCCAGGACGTAAGCCGTAAAATGTTTGCATCTGCCAGGTCCCTTAGACGACTGCGCAACTTTCTTCCCACTGCCACTAAAATTGCGCTTGCACAGTCCCTTCTGCTTCCTATCCTTGACTATGCCGATGTCAGTTATCTCGATCTCACTCAGGCACAACTAGATAAACTTGAGCGTCTTCAAAACCTTTGCATAAGATTCATATTTGGCCTGCGCAAATATGATCACATTTCCGATTTCCGTACAAAGCTCAAGTGGCTTCCGATACGACTTCGCCGGGATTCTCATATTTTATCTCTACTCTACAGTATTCTGTTCAATCCTTCAACCCCCTCGTATCTTAAAGAACGTTTCAAGTTCCTTCATGACACACATAATAGATATCTTAGGTCATCGGAAAACTTGAGACTAGAGATGCCGATGCATTTCACCAGCTTCTACGATAATTCTTTTACCATTCGAGCGGTGCGGTTATGGAATGCCTTGCCCGTGTCCGTACGGCGTGCTCAATCTTTGTCTACTTTTAAAACTATGGTTAAAAACCACTACCTCTCTCTTTAATCGTCTTTACTTGGTTTCTCTGCTGTTTACTTCATAATTGTCATTGTATATATATTTATTTATATATTTATTGTATATATTAATAGTACACCTAAGACTACCTACAGTACTGTCTTTCCTTCTCTCTTCAAATCTATCCAAAGGTTGTCTTTAAAAGATCGCTTTTAGCGATAAGGCCGCCCATTGTGTCACCCTATGTAATGTTTTCTTCATATATATTTTCTGTAACTTATATGGTGTACATAATAAAGAGTATTCTATTCTATGATATGCTCGTGTTTGACCACAATCTCACCTGTGGCCTAAGTGCGAGTTTTTTAACGTTCTCGATCGCGTTAGCGTGAACGTCAATAATTTGTATTGAAACTGAATAAGCGCCGTCTGTCTGGTGACACTCACGGACAACCTGTTTTTTCTATACAATTTGACATAAGCGACCGTTTACGTTAACGCGATCAAGTGCGTTAAAAATCTCACACTAAGCCATCTACTGGGAAGCGATGACGCAGTCGGCGATGAAGCACGCTTGTCTAGAAGTAACCTATTTACTTTTGAATTAAAGACCCCAGGTTGTAACTATCAGGAAACACAGACTCCGGCAGGGAATTCCAATCCTTAGCTGTACGCACAATGAATGTGTTCCCAAAACATTTAGTGCGTGTGGGTAGGATGTCCACCATGTATAGCTGGTGCATCTCCGTACGTCTTGTAGTCTGATGATGGAACACGCTAAGCAGAACTAAATTGTGAAATTCCGACGCACACTCCCCGAAGTGTAGATAAGCGATTGAAAAACGACAGGCTGGCGACTCGGCGTCAATGTTCGAGGCTTTGCAGCTTTGGCTTGACCAGTGCATCATTGCCGATGAGCTTTTTACCTTGTTTCTCAATTGTCTAAAGCGCATCAAATTTTATTAGGCAGACGTCCCAAAGATGAGAGCATTTTCACATTTTCTCAGTAACAAAATTTGTAGGATATAGTGTTGTCAGTATACACTTTTAACAAACGCATAGCTGCCAGCTTGGGCCGACGCTTTAAACTCATCAGCTGTCATTAAAGCAGACACAATAGTAAAACAATGGCGTCACATCTCCTGGAGATGCAGTAACTGACAAGTGTCTACATAAAAACGGCACAAGTGACGCTTCGCTTAATTATTATAGACCTGCAAGAAGGTTAGGTTCTGATCTACGGTATTTCAGATTTTCCAACTATTTGGGAGCCCAATTCCCGGTTATACAGAATACAGCTGTCTTTTCAAACCTATATAGGATCGGTTCCCTGTCTCCTCATACGTGGCTCAATATTATACAAGTAACTGCCATCGAAACTACGCACCTATCGTAAGCCGCAGTAAGCCATAATGTCGGGCCGACAGTTTCTATGGGTATCCGACATGAAATATAATGTTAGACACAATACACATCCTGGTTTATGCCATAGTACCTCCATGGACGATAGGCAATCTGAATAACAATCTATAGGTGCAAGCAACGAGTTTGGATCACAATGTTTGCATAGGCACCTATTGAACATTTTGGACAGTGTAATCCTGATGCATAAGTCTCTAGAATATTGGTAACATAAAATTTTGGTACAATAAATGGATGGTCCACTATCCACGGAACGACTTCTTGAAGCATTGGCAAGCCTCGAAGATTTATTAACTATGCTCTTGCCTAAAAAGTTAAAATAAGATTACATTAATTTCATTCAATAAATAGGGAGTTGTATGAAATGCCGTAATGCGTAAACGCTCTCGGTCTATCTGTTTGTTATCTATTGTTACCACGTCTGAACAGCTCACAGAATTGAGCTGAAACTTGGCTCACATGTAGACCATACCGTGTCAATTCTACTATTTTTTAAGAACAGTCGCAATTTGTCAAAAAAGTAGGGAAATTGAGGCTTTTTTGACAGTTTGCGACTGACGCGCGCATGCTAACGTTGTTTAAAAAAAAGTAGAATTAGCCCTCTGGAATAAGACATGACATATTTTTCATTCCGGAGATATTTTCCTCTCGGATAACTTTTGAATCTCATACCGACGAAGCCGCTGACAGAAATTAGTAAAAGTAAACCGTCATCAGCACCGTCTGCCGAGTTTTTCCCTGGTACGTTGGGGCCGGCTTCTAGTCTAATCAGATGCTAAGCGAATCATTACCGTTTAACAATATACTTGATGACGAGCGACATGGTCCGGTTGAGGTAGACCTGGTTTTCCTTCTTCAGGTCGAAGAGCAGTTCATTCTCAAACTTGGAGTCTTGTAGGGCTTCCACTATTGCCTTCGCTACGCGCCTGTTCTCTTGGAAGTCGGCCTGTGGAGTAATGAGCATGGGTATCTTTGGGCGATAACATTTTTTTTTGTAAAATGTGAAAGGATTATTTATGGGTGTCACAGGCTCATAGCTCAACTGGCAACATTGCTGAAATAAACCTTTTTGCCACAGCTGTGAAAGAACACGTTGTTTTTTTTTTAAGTGAAAACTTCTTTTGTCGCGTTGAGCACTTTTTGGGTGAACCAAAATCATGGTACTTGCGTCATCATCACCGAACACTTTCCATAAGCTATAATTATGTATACTGTCTGTATCATTTATGTGTAATTTTTGGGTGAACAAAAAGCTTGAAACTCGCGTCATCGTCACCGCACGCTTCCCATGCACAGACAATACAATATTACTTGGTTTTCACTTCTATCGGCAGTCCCCAAAGACTAACATACGTTTTTTTACTGTCACTTTTTTATTTTACTCTATGTGTTTACCGTGACTGTCATCAAATAAATGTTTTTCTTTCTTGTCAGTATAAGTAAACATAAATATGTAAATGATATGACAACATATTCCTGCAGTTTTTTTTTAAAGAACGCTTGGATGCATCTAACAAACATTTTGAATTTTAAAAGCCTTGTTTAGCAGATATAAAATACAAAAACAGTCCCTTTGTTCAGAAACCGTATCAGAACTGAACAAAGGAAAATGCATTCCGCAGCGATTAAAATAAATAAATATTTTTAAGAACACGCTGCAATGCAAAACCATGCCATTTGGATCTCATAAAGCCTTGCAAAAAAAAAGAAACTTTGAAATAAAATTGTATAGTTTATTTTTATCTTGGCTGCTTTTACATCTGTTATCAGAACATTCATGTTGCCAAATTTCCGGAGCTGTTTTGCAATTCAGAGTGTGCAACGAAACAATTACAGTTACCTCTGGATCGGGGTGGGCAGAGGCGACAGCCGCAAGCACTAGGAACACAACGAACGCCATTCCCCACTGCAACATTCACTTTAACTGCCAATGTCCATTTTATTTTTCAGTAAAAAATACTTTCACAGAGAATTTCTAACGAACGCTGTATTTTTTTATTCACGAGGGACAGACTTTAGCAGCGGTGGCGCGGCGGCGTCCAAAATGACGGCGGCACGTAGTCGAGAGTTACTCTGCTCTATGGTTACTGGTTGGTGCTGCTCTCGTAAAATATGATTGTTAATAAAATGGTACGACGCTTTAAGTGACTTGTACTCGTATTTGTGTTATCAGTATGAAATTCGTTCAATTCGAATTGGAGCTCTGAATAAAACAAGAAAAGACCCAGAAAAATAATTTCAAGGTATGATGGAGAGCGGAGCGGAGAGTATTTTACTTCAATTTGTTATAAAAAGGTTTTAAGTGTGGCATTATAGAGGGTGTGCGGAACAGAGAGTAAAGTCCCGCATACCTACATTGAAAAAAGAGAATCCTCCGACCGGACGGTTGTCTCCGGTGGGCAACTGCCCGACAGTTGATATTCGAGCAGTTGTTCATGCATGTTCAAATAGCACGGAAAACTTAAGATTTCGTTCAGTTAGTTCGCAGCTGGCGGGATAGATGGCGTCGCGGTTCTTTTTTTTTGCGATGTAAATATTGCTACGTTGGTATTTTGTGGCCGCATTGATGCTGCTACAGCATTTTGTTCTATTATTACTCTTGGTTTTGGGCCCTATTTCATTAGTTCAAGCTATTGTCATTTAGAGCGCCTTCACTAGTGTGAAGGCGCATACGCCACGACAACGCGGCGCAGGCGTCGCGTTGTTGCGGCGTTTCCTCTGGAGTCAATTAAACGCTACGCTAACGCGGCGCTAGCACGGCGCTAACGTGGCGTAGATGTCACACAATGTCAAACAAATGGATTCTGACGAGGAAACTCTATTGTTGGCTTTGCTTTTAAAAAGAAAATTATTGCGAAAACGTGAAAATAAAAATAAAAGGATAATAATATGTGAGGACCCATTAACAGGATTGTACATGACTCCAAAGTAACGTGGCGCATACGTCGCGCACCTGCGGCGCTAACGTAGAGTATTCATTTACCCTTCACTGACGCCGCGGCAACGCGACGCCTGCGCCGCGTAGTCGCGGCGTTTGCGCTGCGCATACGTTCATCGAACGCCTACGCTGGACAAACGTTAGTGTGAAGGCGCTCTTAGTTATGCCAAACACATGAAAGACAAAATTCAAATTCTGGGCCGAAGTAATATTATCTTTATCTAGGTATATAATTTTAACTGGAACTCTGTTAGCGTTTATGTAGAACTATAAAAAAATATTCATGATAATCGCGCGCTTTTCCACAAAATTCAGTTAGTTTTCAATTCCAAACTGAAAAATATAAATTGCAACGACGGGAAAGAAAATTGTTTCAAAACTGGCCGCTCTTAAAAGCGTTATCCCAATTTCAGTTTTTTTTTTTCAATTCTACAAAAATTTCAAAATCACGTCACCTTTTCTTGTCTTCGCAATAAAAACTGGGATTATATCGAAGATACCTATAATCTAAAAATAAACTTTTTAATATGCTGTTATATATTTGGGAACCATGCGAGAGGAAACTTCGCAACTATATATTTTAAATAATGACCAAACTTCCGAATTTTCAAACATTAAACCTAAATATTTTAACGTTTTTCGCGCAGAAAAAATAATGTGTTCGTAAACTTCAAACAACGTGATTTTTAGTAAAACCTGTGTTAATTATTTCATCTGTAGGGTTTCGTTTGAATCGAAGAAAAAGGCTAAAATACATTTTGCCAAAAGTGTCCTGTAGATAGGCGCAAAGTGACAATGCAATATCGAGTAAAATAAAAAGAATAAAGAATAAACATACCTACACTATAATAACGTTGTTTCTATCCTTGTATATGTACCTTGATTCCTAAAAAATATTGTACAGCCACTCAACCCGAAAATACCAAGTTGCAAACAGAATACCTAGACCAATCTAGAGCCATCACCGCGAAGATTGCATTGGATGAAATACTCGGCGTACCGGCGTTCCGGCGTACCGACGTAGTAGCGTTGTGGCGTAGTATCGTACCATCGGATCGGTAAATATCGGCGCGTGTCGCAATACTTTTACTGCCACCGTAAAACTGGAGATTTATTGCGTTTACAATACGCCACTAGGAGGTACGCGGATTTATGGAAATATGTTATATTGTGTGCGAGAATATTGTTAGTTTTCTGATTGTCTCACACTACTAGACGTCACATTTTGATGGATGAATATTACTATTGTATTGGAAAATGTTGGTAGATTTAGTTTTGGTAGTGGAAGGCAGTAGATTTTAGATTAGGTTGTGGATAAATATTATGTTGACAAACTCAGTATAAGTTTTTTTGTTACTTTAGTAGATCATATATTCCTCTACCAGTAAGCACACGGCGACGTCAGTGCACTGTTATTTCTCTTCCAAAAAACAAATACATGCAAAAGTGTAGGATTTGCTGCATCTACATTTAATTTGTTTCCTAACTAGGCAACATTTATTCATTTCAAACTTAGACACCTCTTAATTTTAAACCAACATCTGCGTCCTCAAAACGGTGCAGCCGTTGGTAAAGCTGACAGCCAGACAGATGCTCAATCCGTAAAGCCATTTTACAACTCGAACCTAACTTGAAACTGCAATAACAAACTACGTACCCACAAGCACTCAGAACCCCAAAAAAACACAAACCTGTCGCATCGACACAGCTCGTAAAACTGAAAGACAAAATTTTACGCGATCCACGTAACACATCAGAAAATTGAGAAATTCTAGACAAAACTTTAATATTACACCCGGCGATAAGTGAAACGTGAAATTTCAGCATTTTCCCGCGTCCTGGAAAATTTATCCGCGCGGAATCGCCCGGGAATGGTATCGCATTCGATTTCCGCGCACTTTTCAAGCCACTACTTAGGGTGGGGGCGGAAGCGAGCGGGGAGCGGGGAGCGGACATGTGTAAATGAAAGATCGCTATCAGTTAATTTGTTCTGTGATTTATTAAAACTATATGATGTTTTAATTTTTAATAAAAGTAGTAGCTATGTTTTGGAGTAAGATATGTTTTGATAATGAATAGTGGTACATGGGCGGACTTAATGCAATAAAGCATTCTCTAAAAGTCAACCTTTGGGATAAAAAGACTACACTGTAATAGGTGTACAACAAATAAATAAGATTTAAAATAGAATTACTGAATCTTAGTAAACCTAAAGTACCTACCTCCACTAACCGTTTTTATTATAAGTTCTTTCTGGTGGTCACTGTACCAACCTATATAATTATGTTTATGTACAAGAAGTTGCATAAAGATTTTTGGTCTGTGGATCTTACACTTGGTGATAATGAATCTAGTCGGCCTTTAAATATTTCTACCTATCCCTGTTCAACTGCACAAGCTCAAGTAAAGGTCATTCGATTGCTACTGCCCAATAAATCAGTATTTACAGCCTATCAAGCGGTTTGAGCCCAATATATCACGTTGAAAGTGGCCATGACTTCGTGGCACGATAAAGATGGAAACACAAGCAATCAAACATAAATTACTAAGTCGGTAATAAAGTAGGTTTTAGTCAGCTCGAACTGCTTGTAGATTACGTATATGCTTTTGGTTTTCAGTTTCCCACTACAGATTAGTTACTTGAAAGTAATTACGAGTATATTTTAAAGATCGCATTCGCAACGCAGTGGTTATTTAACAATAATAAGTTATTCATCTTTCCCGAAAATTTGATAGCTTTTTGACGTTGATTTGCTACTTCCATTTGAACATCTTTTAAATATGAGAATTGGCCATATGCGATATGGCGGGTATTCTCATTATTTATGACTGCACATCAATAGACAATGATACTATTTTTCTACATTAAAAGTCAATGAGCCCATACGCAACAAAATTTAAAAAGTAAAAATGTGCTATAAAAATTAAAAAGTTGTTTTATGATACAGTTGTTTGAAAATCGAAGGAAAATATTGAACTGTAATGTTTTTTTTTTTAATTTTACCTATCCTCGAAAATAAAGTACGTGTTTATACAATAGTTTTTGAATTCATATTTGGAACATTACGTTGTAAGTGTAGATAAATAATATTATTTATATTAGGAATGTTAAAATGTAGATTTTTTTTGTACAGCAGACATGTAATAACTCCCTTAAAAGGCATGCCTTAGGTAAGTATAACATTTAAATAATATGTGTTTTTTATTTGGGGACTTGAAGTGTAGCATCGTGAACGGGGTCCCCCGGAATTACAATTTAAGTGAAGATATTAGAAAGAACTGAGCTCGAAATAACGTAGAATAAATGTCCAGAAAATAATTTCCTGTACATATTTATACGACAACCTACTGCAGCAATCTAGAATCTAGACCTTATCTACGAGAACCTCTGTCGCTTCCTTCGACGGAGCGATTCACATACAATTCCGCTTCAACTCACACCCTACCCCAACCTTAGAAATGATATTTGCCAATCAATATGCATCGGTAAAGAAATTCACGGCGATATTGCACCGTACATCGGCGATATCAATTATTTAAATGGCGTGTCGTTATAATATATGAGGCGATACGGTGCTCATAGGTGCGGTTACAATAGCAATGCTCGTTTCTAACCGATGAGCAATAACTGGCAATGTTTCGTTGAAGTTTAATGGCTTTTATGAGCATAGGGCGTTTGGGGACTCTCTGGTTATAGCACTAGATGAAATAAAGATCTGTATTTGGTGTAAGCTAGTATAAAGTGCTTTTAGGTTTGATATTGATAAAAAAATTGTGGAAGTTTTCGGTTTTGGTTTTGAACGAAGATTCAGGTTTCAGTGCTCTGTGAGCCAGAAGGTAAACATTGTACTTCTAGTCGTGTTTCTGATGATGGAGACCAAAGGTCATTAATTAATGCATTAAACTTAGACAAAGTCTGAGTTTGTTTTGTAGTTACTTCTTAGAGAGGTCAGTTAAGAAACATAGGCTGACCAGCTATATCTAAGTAGTTAATTGGGTAAAAAATATTGTAAAACTGTTATTTTTAAACAAAATAAATACAATTCATCATTAAGTTGGTTTTAAGCCCTATCCATGCAGTTTTTACGGTTTGCGCAAAACCTCGCAATATTTTGACTTCTAAACAAAGATACAAAATAAAATTCATTGCAATCATAAACAATACATAGTAGCTTAACGACCTTTACAAATACATCGCCTCATCACACATGAATCCGTAAACGACGAGACAGTCACTAAACCGTTTTATGACGCCAAACGAAGTCGTGACCAGTAAACGAGAGCACATTTATCTGAGGAAATAGAATCCTTGTATAACACAATAGGTACCTACTGTAACACTACATGGTTCTGCCCTCTGTTCTACTTATAAAATGTTATTAACTAAAAGACAATTTAAGATTAAAACTGAATACCACTTATTTACGCCATCAGGCCAAGAAGCTAGCTACTACATGACTCCGTATAAAACAAACACATTCTTTTTTCCTTCCTAATTCAAAATACAATTTATATTTCTGTTGGACGCTTCCAAAGCCCCAGCGACTATCTTGTCTGCCAGTGACTGCAGCCAAGGAGGTTACAGTAGCCTGCCGCTAAATGGACGTCACATGGACGGGGTAATTTGAGCACATTGGCTAAATATTAATACTTGATTGACATACTAATTTGGAATGACAGGATAAAAGGAATTTTAATAGATTTCGCTAATTGTTTTCTAGGAATACTGGAACTGTGTTTTTGTTCCGGGTGGTTAATTTTGTACATGTCTTGTTGCGTTCATTATTCTAAATACTTCTTGTTTCCTCAGCACTAATGCATTTTTGTAAGTAGGATTGTCATGACATGTTTCGTGCATTTGCTTCGTTCACCCACAGTTTGGCA
Organism: Melanchra persicariae; assembly: GCA_947386135.1. NCBI lineage: Eukaryota > Metazoa > Arthropoda > Insecta > Lepidoptera > Noctuidae > Melanchra > Melanchra persicariae. Next base: position 1,737,504 of record OX376646.1, read on the forward strand.
ACTACGACGTCTGCGCTGCAGATTATGATATCGTTGTATGGTTTGATTCAATGGCATTATAACGCTAAGACGGCTCCATTATGCGTAGTCTGAGAAGAAAGTATTATATGAAGTAAATAAACTTGTCAAGTACTTCAATTTTACTCAGATGCTTTTCGATGTATCAAAATAGATTCATAATTTTATCATGTTTTTCGGTCTGTCTAATCCAGTGGTAGTTTGCCATTGTGTGACGTGGAGGACCTTCCCATCCATCACATCACTAGGTTCCCGTTTTAGGGGAATGTCTTTATGTAATACTGACGTTCTGTTAAACTGTTCCTGCTAGCTCTCTGCCTAATTTAAATAAATGACTTTTGAATTGTGTTACTCTCTGATACAATACCTAACAATACCCTGTTTGTCCACAGTGGTAGGTGCGAAGATGGCGCGGGCTGCGAGCTCGCGCTGAGTGCGGCTCCCCGCACCCATGGGCAAGACGTCCGGAGGCCGGCCCGACCGCGAACCAGGAGTGCGCGCACACAGGATTGCTAATAGAAGGTAGTATTCTTATAACCAACAACTTAGAAATGAGGCACAGAACAGGAATACAGAACAAATCTGAGACTGCTAAATGATGTTTCGAAATATTGGTGCAAGAAAAGACACTGGAGTTATTACAAGGCTTCTAGAAAATGTAGTTCACAGTAGTGATAGAGCACACAAATGTTGCAGCATTTGAAACTATTAAAATAGCTCATGTCATTCGTGAAATATTAGTTAGTAAGCAGAATATCACAAGCATACATTTATGTATCATCTACCAACGATTTATCGTGAAGGCTATTTGATGCACCCTAGGCTATTTTAGCAGCACTGCACAGTAGGTTATATGAAATGAAATTCCTGCAGGCGCAGAGCGGCACTGCTACCCGCGCACCCCATGGGCAAGACGTCTGGTAGTCGCCAAGAAGTGGTTGGCCGCCAAGAACTGCTTCGAGTGAACAGGATTGCTAACAGAAGGTATACATTATAAAAATCTGAACAGATTATTACTCACTACCAATCATTTCAGACAATACCATTTCTCATCCGAAATAAAGAGTGAACCAAATAACTCAAATAGAATCGATCTCAAACAGCATCAATGGAACATCCATAAACAAATGTTCACAATATAAATAAATGCCTCAAGACATAATCTAACAAACATTTTACCATTGAGCAATAAAATCAGTTCAAGCCACACATATCAAAAATATACAAGCGATAATAGAACGCACCGCTCGCTAACAAGATATTAAAAATAAACACAATATCCATTAACAATGAAAGTGTATGATACAAGTCAACAGACGTTTGACCGAGTTCCAAAATACACGTGATTCACATCACACTATCGAACAGACAGACAAAGATCTCCAAGCCGATGGCAGCAGTTGTTCAGACATCAATCTCTGGCAGTGGCGACTTGTGGGCAGCGTTTGACAAGGTCGACACCTGTATTTATTTGACAACCTCCTTAAAAACGGAACAATGTTTGGTAAAGTGATGCTTACACAGTTTGTTGCTTTAAAAAACAAGCTTTACTTTACATGAGACTTCAATCGAACAGATTTGGAAATGAAAACAAGAGGGATACCGTAGGGCTCTGTGTTAGGACCATAAAGAATATTCGTAGTATCTTATTTTTTTTATGAAATGAGTCATAAGACATACGATAATTTGACGATAACGATACGGAGCGATTTATTTAATTAACCGTTAGACGTAAACTGGGATTAAGCGGCTGTGTTTAGTACATTCATCACGAAAGTTTGGGTTATTTGGAGAGCGTCCAAAGCTTTTTCGTAAATATTGTCGACTGAATGGGTTTTTCTTTCATAATGAGACAAATATGTGGTTAAGATGAAATGTTAAATTAATGGGTAGGATTTTGTACTTACTTGATTGTTAACTCGTCCATTCCATATTTTGTAACGTTGAATCAATTTCATTTAAACGATCGAGATCCTTATTAAGAGGTTGAGTTATATTTCCCACATTCTTAATTCTTACATTATAACACTTATTTTTAGTTTATTCACTATTAACTTTTATGTATCCTGGGTGTGATTTATGAGGATGCTGTCATTCATGTTTTCATATGAACATTCTCAATTATTTTGTTTTTAACAAAATCAAGTTCGAGCACACACGCTCAAATCAGTTCATACTAATGTTAGTACAATTTCAATGAAACATTATTAATTTAAATGCTTACTTTGGCTTAAATTTATTACATTTCCCCAGTAATTTGGTTCACTTGACTCAACCTCGGCTCAGCTACCCTCAAACTGATACTACTGACAGTCTATTATAGTTTGCTTTTTATTAACATTAATAATTGACTCGAGACATTTCATTTCCTCTGTCGTGGCTACTGAGTCAATGAGGAAAATTCCTTTAGAAGAACTTAGAATATGAGTGTTAGGTTATATGGGTGTTGTTATTGTATATATATTTATTTATATATTTATTGTATATATTAATGGTACACCTAAGACTACCTAAAGTACTGTCTTTCCTTCTCTCTTCAAAATCTATCCAAAGGTTGTCTTTAAAAGATCGCTTTTAGCGATAAGGCCGCCCATTGTGTCACCCTATGTAATGTTTTCTTCATCTATATTTTCTGTAACTTATATGGTGTACATAATAAAGAGTATTCTATTCTATTCTATTCTATTCTAGGTACTTGATGAAGCACAGTATCAGAGATATCCAGCCCATCATTGTTGCTCAATCCAACCTTGTTCTTATAATTCTTATCTCTATCTCCATTATACGTTTATAGGTCGTTCACTCTAAAAACAAAAGAAAAAACAACTTGTCTTCCCAATCCCGATTGACAACAGAACTAGCCTTGAGTTTCTATTAATTGACCATCTATTCTTAAATCTTCAGCGGTTTCCTATAGCCCTGGTAGTTGTGTCCGCGCCTTTACTGAGTTTGTACACAATTGAGTCGATTTTAGCTAAATTATCTAGATTTAGTTTGTAACACGTGGGAAACCGACGCGGGCGCTTCCGACGGCGACGTAGAGATCAGTCCATTCATAGGAACTGTTACTAGAAGTTTATTGTTGTGTACTGGTGTTAGTTAAGAATTGATTGGTTGATTCTTCTGGTGAGTTTGTTTTTGTTCACTATAAGAGTTCACTTTTTTGGGCGTTTCGTTTTCATGTGTCGGATGATTAGACGATATCCGTATTGTTTTGTCAATTTTAAAAGAAAACAATTTTATTGTCAGTTTTTAAAACAAATTAGTAGTACAGTATTTGTAATGATAATAATTTAATTTTAATTATTACTACTGCACGTCATGTAAATATTATCAAAGGAAGACTTTAAATTCCCATACAATACATAAACAGCTGATGCAGGGTTACTATCAACTTGACCTTCGTTGTTCCGAATTTGGATAGTTTATTTATCTCAGAGCCATTATACGTCAGAGTAACATAACACAGAACAATGCATTCCTGCCTGCACTCAAGATAAAATTAAATTTTACTTGCACTAAACTGAACATTGAACAACTGCTCACTGCAGCAGTGAAATGCACAATTTGGTCACTGTTAACGCCTAGACGTTTGATTGCAAGTAACTTCAAAGATGTCCTTCAATCGTTGAGCTTTTGATGCATATGTGAGACACAAAATTTCTCCACATTATTATGTTTTTTGTGCAAGCTTAAGTTTGGAAATAAGGCTTTCTCATGTATTGGACCATACTTGTATGAAAAAGTTAACAAAAAGCTCAAAATCTTTTCCTCGACGAAGTTCGGGTGCAAAAAACAGGTTCAGGATTGGCTGCTCGAGCTTAACTATACTGAAACGGAAAACCTTATATCCTTCACCAGTTAAAGTATTCACTTATTACACACATACACTCATCACATACACAGACTGATCTCACACACACACACATAACATACATACACTCACCATTACTTGTACAGACATCCATACGAGGACTATAGCTGTAAGTCACCATCCGAGGACCTTCTAGAAAACCATGTTAACGACGACTTACGACTTTATTAACAAGACAGAAAGAAAGAGAAAACAATATTTAGGTTGATCAGCCTATTCGTATAGCGCTATCTCAATCTTTTTTTGGTATGACTTCCTATGAACAGTGCGAGGACCTAAACACATTCGAAAACCCGCCTGGGAAGTACCATCCGAGGACCTGTGTGTGAGCCAAACGAGGACCTTCACTATCTGATCAGGGACACCAATGCGAGGACCTAATTTAACACACTTTTTCTCATTTCTTGTACAATGTGAGGACGCAGTACTAGACTTTTCATGATCAGTACGAGGACGTTTTTCCGAGTAGACGGTGTACAAAGCGAGGACCTTTTGAAAATTTCCAATAAAAATGTTTAACACACTTATAATTTTACCATAATAATATTTGAATCATCTTCATGTAGGCAATTCTATTCACACACGTCAATTTCTTGATTTAAGTACCATCAGAGGACCTAATTTGATTTTAACTGACAAACGTTCAAAATGTAAGTGTGATATAAAAATATTATAATCATGGTGATTTTATGAAGCTTTCGCTGGAATTGTCTCCTCAACGGTTACTAGTAACGTCTTGAAACTTTGTGTGCTATTTGTTGATATTATATTTCATAGTAATACATCTGTTATGGTGATGTTACGAGTATGTAGCTGCTGCTGGAATTGCCTCCATGTGAGGCAACTCTGCAACGGTTACTTGTAGCGTCTTGAAACTCTGTGTGCTGTTTGTTGATATCTCATAGTAAAACATAGTCATGGTGATGTTATGTAGCTGCTGCTCAAACGGAGAGGAGAACTACTGCTACCATAATTCTGGAGCATGAAAGAAAATATTGTTCAAGCGCACCCCCGACTATCATCGTCGCACACCATCACCTAATGTGGCTGATTCAACGACCGCACATACTCACATAAAAGGCATCATCATCTGCCTTGCTTTTTCCCAACTACATTGGGGTCGGCTCCCAATCAAACCGGATTCAGCTGAATACCAGTATTTTACGAGGAGCCTGCTGCTGCCTACCAGACCTCCACAACCCATTAACTGAGTAACACGGTACTTCTTGGTAACACTGGTGTCAGATTTTCTGGCTTCTGACAATCCGTAACGACTGCCAAAGATCTACAAATGACAGTCGGGACCAACGGCTTAACGTACTTTCCGAGGCACGGATGAGTCTCGGTATGTTAATATGGTATATACTCCCATAAAAGGCATTCACGTAACATATTGCTCAATGGCTCTTTAGGCCTCACTGGTCAGGCAACGTCTCCACCCAAAGTTCAACGCCCCTTTCCTCATGGTGCCCGGAGATTGTTGAGCTTCCGTCGACGCACGGCTGCCTTTCTGGTGCAGGTGGAGTGAGAGGTATGCTCTCTTTCCCTCTCCGACGTCTCTTTTGAATGTATCTTTGACGGCATTCCACGAAGACGGAAACGATAGACCACCAGACCACCCCCAGCGTCCTCGATGAACGTTCCTCCAGCGTATGCTGCACGGTGTCCTCGGGACATTCCACGCATTGGTGACAAACGAGCATCCGCTTCCGACTCATGCGACACAGGTACTTCCCAAAGCATCCGTATCCAGTAAGCACCTGAGTCAGCTGGAAACTGAGGGCGCCATGTCGCTTATCCAGTCACTCATGAACCTAATAACCATCGCTTTCTGCGGTCTTCGCAGTGCCACGGCGTTTCGGGCTATTAGGTTTACCGCCCACACAGGCACCCCATATATGGCAGGCGGGCGGGCAATGGACCGCACGATCCCCACATAGTCGGAAGCGTTCGGCCCTGCTAAATTGGGTACAAGTCACGAAAGAGCACCTACAATGCACATCAACCTGGGAACCAGCCGCTGAATGTGCGGCTCAAAGTCACATTGGCTATCGAAAACGTGTCCAAGGTACTTCGTCATCAGCTCGATTCCGAATGCAAAGCCACTCTTCGAGACCCAAACGCCGGATTCTTCCGACGACCTGCATAACCCCTGCCGGGGCCAGTATTACCGCTTGCCAATGTATGTGCCCCCGGGCCGTCACCAGGGTATCATCAGCGTAACATATCTCATTGACACCGTCAAGAAGTGCAGCGCCCAATCATATCCAGTTCAATAATCCACAGCGGTAGCTCTAGGACCGAGCCCTGTTGTTTCTGGCCAGCCATAAGGATGATGGTTGAATAAATGTAGTAGTGTTGCAACAGTGATTGTCATAGATTACAGCTGTACAGCCAGGTTGGGGGCAGTTAAAAAAAGTTTTGCTTGTTTTCAGTGTTATCTTTACTTCAATTTACAACCTAAAATGCTAGGGAGTTCTGTAGATTTAACAATAAAAAAAATTAATGTACACACATAATTAAAATAACAGAACGGTGGAGCAAGCTCCGACGCGATCTGATAGTGGTATGGAATAAGCGACTGTCGCAATCGCAACCCAGCGCTGGGCCCACCACAATCGTGTCGTATTCGAGGACACGGTAATGCATGCGATGGAGGGTTGTTCTTGTAGCGGCGATCGGCGGTGGTGACCTCTCGCGTCCGGCCCTGGTCCAATCCATGGTCCGGAGTGAGAGGGCCATAGGAAACAGTCACCTCCTTCTGCAAAACAGAAATGCAAGCGAAGGAGGAGGCGAGATGGGTGAGGAAGAGGCAATCCTCACGTCCCAGCCGCCGAAGGAGACGCCCTGTGCGTCAGCAGTCAAGCTCCGCCCAGAGCGGGAGAAGTCATTTGATGATTTCACACATCCAAAGAAAAATGGGTATGGTTCTAGAGTTTCAACAGCTTCTTGTCTCGTACTGTAAATATGACGTACTTCCATGCAAATGGTCATCCCCAATTTCACCATCATAGGACGAGAGTTCAGTTATAATGGAAAAATTACCCAATTTCATTGTTACATAGTTTAAGGCCTCTGTAGATTGATTTTATTTTGATCACTCGAGAAATAAGTGATTTTATAAAATCAGACAATTCTGGAACAATTAAAAGCCCAATACACACGGAAATCTATCCAAATGGGGACCTGAATACACATGTTCGGAAAAGCTTTCAATATGAGGACTTTTAAACACACTGCGTGGAAAAACTTCCATCCGAGGACATATGGGTGAAGAATAACACATAAGTCCCCGCAAGGTACTTAAAATATGACTGAAGTGTAAATGTAGTGTGTTAAAAATTTATGAGAGCTCACACACGTTCGGAATGTGAACATGAATTTTCGCGATCAAACCGAGGTCCACCGAGGTCGACATCAAGTTTCCCTTATTAAGTATATAGAAAGGCTCAAAATCGAATGGAGAATACGATGAACTGGTCGTGTCAATCCGAGGACGTACGAAAAGGTCCTCGGATTGAAAATGTCCTCGGATGTGCCTTGTGTATTCAGGTGCATGTCCTCGCATGGTACTTAAAACAAACACATCACTTACACGCACTCTTCACATACATACTAATACTCATCACATAGTCGTGCATACACTCATCGCATGGACGACATACATTTGGTTACCTTTTAGTCTAAGTCTTAATTTTAGTAAATTAAACCGTCGCATTTTGTTTACATGAAGTCCTAAATACAAATTATTTGTCGAAAGAGACTGGATCCTGCGACACAGGGTATCCTAGTGCGGGATCCAGTGTCACACCTAAATATTGTAACACTTTTTATGACCCAATAAACTTATTATTATTAAACTTATTATTATTATTATTATGTAGTCCAGGGGCCTAACCACCAACTCTTAAAGCAGTAATACTTTAATATTACTTCCAGTGGGATAGCTCCGTCTCTTTCCCACTGGAAGTAATATTGAAGTAATACTGCTTTAAGAGTTGGTGGTTTAGGCCCTGATCCTGAGTCCAAGGGTTTTTACAACAACCTATGATTCAGGTTTAATTTATACGATCTCTAGCGCTAGTGCTCAGCTTGACTGAGGGTTCAATTCCTAAGTTGGTCAAAATGATAAATGATTGTTTATAAGTTTCTTAGAAATTTCTAGCTCTATCGTTCACGTTCTCAGAGTTCCACTTAACGAGGACCAGAGAAAGTATCGGTTTTGACCTTCCTCTCTTCCGCAGGGACTCGTGCCTGTCTTGGGGCCGTCGGGCTCGCTGCGGCAGCGCGCGCGCAGGCGGCGTGTCCGCGGCCGGCGGCGGCGGCGCGGGCGCGTGGCGGAGGCGCGAGCGCGCCCCGCAGCCGCGCAGGCCCATGGAGATCCTCACCAGCATCTATGCGCTGCTGTCTGGAGGGGTGAGTTGGACTTGGAAAGAAGATCCTAGTTACATAAGTACCTATGAGTAGGATGCGATGATGACAACTTGGACAATAGGCATCCTCTGCTGTCCTTGTGAGGAAGTTGCCTCGATAAGTTACATCAATTAGATTAAGGTCAGAACTCAGCCACGTCGACAGCGTTTGCATTGGCATCGCCATGCAGGCTCTTTCATAGTGCAGGTCTGTCTTGTTGTCTGACACAGAGAGTACGGAAGTGAGGCATCGTGTGAGATATAACTCCACTATTTTGTAGATAAGTTAAATTCTAAAAATGATAATTGACAAGAAAAATAGAGAGTTATATTCGTGCGTACATACCAATAACTACGTTAGTACCTACAAGCTGCAGTTCGCGTACAAAAAGGATAACCTTATTGTACGCGAACTCCACTATAGTAATTGGTAGGTAAAGTCTCATAAAATATGTAGTAGTCTTTATATTCTTAAATTGCTAAATAGTGTATGCCCCAATGGGTAAGGTAAGTTTTTTGAGTTACCATAACCTAATTATAAGATCTATTGTATCACCAAAAAACACACTAATAAATACTCTGACTTACTTTGACTTTTTTTTTTTTTTTTTATAGGATGGGAAATCATCAAATGACCCCTCCCGCTCTGGGTGGAGCGGCAGGGAGTGTCAGACTTTTACTGACTAAAACCCACCCTTTAGTCCTCCTAGTGCCTTTCTTCCCAGGGCCGCGGTAACTCTTTCGAACAAATCCGCAACCCTGGTAGGCTCTGGCCCTAACGGGCCCCGACCCATGCTGACGTCCGCTGGCTCGGCGCGCGTAGAACACAGCGCGCCGTCAACCCGGGCCTGTTCTGATCGGACGGCGAGCTACCCATTGCTCGCCGTCCACAGGCATCAGAGCATCAGTTCCTGGGCGGCGCAGTGGCTGACGTTCAACAGGAGGGGGTGAAATGGGGCCATTACTGGCACTCCATTTCAGCCCCCTCCGGAGCCCTGACTTGACTATACGATAAGATAGGTTTCTATGACGAACTGCGGACAAGTAACTGTAATTTTCTCCATGTAATGCAGTTTTATTTTCACAAAAACTTGCTTAAATTAACTCCGTCCGTAATCTCACAGCGCAGTGCATGTTTCAGCCCTTTTGCCGCCACACATAAGTATTCCTAGGTAACATAGGTAGGTACCTGTTTACCATAACCCTAGACTGCGACACTAATTAACATACGTAAGACTGGTCTAGAGGCAGGAAGACCGCGGAAGTCGGTACTAATCTCGTTGTACCGTATCGTAAGTCGGTAACGTTACGTCGCGGCTTCCGACTTCCATTATTGTATTGTGGGGTTATTAGAGACATTTGTTTCTTTGTTTGTCTTGATATTAATTGTGATATTGTTTCCTGGTCCTTCGGTTGTATTGTTTTGTGCTTGTTGGTCCATGTGGGGGTGTGTTTTGTTACATTCAGTGTGAATTATAGAACTGTTTTTTAAAGTTAATATGGGCATGCCGTATTTAGGTATACAGCGTCTCATGGTAAATAGGATGAAATGTCTTATCACTTCAGAAACCCATTTTAAAGCGTTCGTTTTTAGCGTTCTGTACCTACCTCTAGGTAAATAAACCAACAGTTAAAAACTTTATCGCTTCAATTTGTTCCGCTCAAAAGTCAAGTGCAAGCCATAAAATAAAATCTCTTTGAATTCAAACAGCGCGGTTTGCAAAGAGCTTCCCCAATTTGCACCGATTTTAACACTGAATGTTTAATATCAACAAGCAATACATTAAAAATAGAGTTTTAAGCTTTATGGCGTATGTTTTATGTGTTATTTTTCCTTGTACAGCAAGGGGTGAACCCGAAGATTGATTCCATAGCATTCCGACTGCACTGCGGTGCAACTACCGCCGCGTTGCTTGCGGCTAGCGCAGCCTTAACAACGCGCCACCTGGTGGGCAACCCTATCGACTGTATACACACGAGGTGAGAAAACACGACGTTTAGCTAGCCAGCGGTCCACGCAGTTTGCACTTAAAATGATAGATGGCGTTAAACTAAATATTCGCAGAAAAGTGTGGGAGGAAAAAAATGAGCGGAGATTTTTTATGTCGAAAAGAATTGTTTTATTTCTGTAATATGACTTGTATTGTTATTAAAATAATATACGAGGTGTATTCTCGCGCTCAGGTTTAAAATAGTACCTCTGTCACGATTTAGTATAGCGGGGTTATTCATGATGAACTCATTAGCCAAAAATGTGTGCCAATTATTATTTTACAGTTAATAGTTTTATTGGCGTAATAAATTAAATTAGTCCACGAGCTAAATAATAATTATGACAGTAGTTACACCGTAAAACTGTATTTTCACTTTGTAACGGTTGCGAAATTTCTAGTAAGTATTTTGTACAAGTATTAAACACCCAAATAACGTGAAATTTACTCTTTAGCCAGTTTCGTATAGGAATAAAAAGTTTTTGTATAGAAAATATGTTAAATTAAAAGACATTTTTTTTCAGTAGGTACATAGTAAAATATCTAAATATTCAAAATTCCACCGTAATAGGAAAACAGGGGATTTTCCAATAGGTATATAGTTGAATTAACACATCTACAAACTTCTAATACTTGATTAAAAGTTAAAAAGTTACTAAAAGTACGTCTGAACGAAAAATTTTAACCCTATTACAGTAATCGGCACTAATATTTTAACTACTAGCACAGAATAAGTACTGACGCTATTAGATTCTATTGTTACTGGTGCTTTATTGACTCAGGAGACTCTTGATCAGGATAAAGACTATGGGTACTTCTCTCTTAAGCCCGGTTGCACAAAGCAGTTATCTTTAACTCAGAGTTAGGCGATGAACACACGGCACCGCGCACCGCCGCGCCGCGGTACGCGGTGAAGCGGATCTCATGTCGCATTGGCCTTTGATAGATCCATTGATGCCTAACACACGTAAACCGCCTTACCGTGCGGGGCACCGCTACGAAATCCCTGCCGTGTGATAATCGCCTTATTAGTTGTAGAGTAACAAACAATTATTTCATACATAATAGCCCAGGATAAGCAACTAACTTAGGGTTAAAAATTATTTCTGGTTTGTGGGCCCCGGAGATTTTCCGCCTTTCATTGACAAGTTTTTCAGCTGAAAGCTGCATCGGTCAGAAGCCCTATTCCTCATACCCTCCTCATTCCCCAGGGACATACCAGAAGACGTGCTGAATACTTACTGCTGGATCCACTCGACCTTCACCGTGGCTGGCGAGGCCGGAGGAGCCTACCCTGGCGTGCGCGGCGCTGGCACGTCTCCCCGAAGATATGGGAAGTACTACCAGTGGGTCGCCTTCACGCTGTTCTTTCAGGTTAGTGAGAATTATGAACTTGGTTGTTTTACAGGTTTATTATTAACAATGATTTTTGCGAGAATACACAGTCTTCGCGTTCATTTTTACGGCAAACCAGAAGTGCTGCCCTCTGTTGGCGCGACCGTGATCCGGTTTGCTGTACGACTTGTGTTTTGGTAACCCTCATCCTTTAAAACTATGTTTTCTTATTTTTTCCGCTGTTCTTTTCTTTGCGGGGTCCAAGATAGTTGTATCCTTTCTCTGACTCGTTTAGCTACATTCGAGTCGAGCACATCTGGTGGTCGCCTCTGTTGAGTCTGGCTCTCAGAAGTTGTAGTGGGAGGGAATAGTATGGCGGGCCTGTCCCCAATTTAAATAATTAAAAAGTAAAAAAATCTTCTTTAAAACAAGCTTTTAATAAAGGCGTTAAAAGATTGAAATAAAATTTTCTTTTGAGTCAGTCACTTTCGTCGATGCTCGATCATATAACGACGATGATGAATTAACGCAATACCTAAGAGGTAAAAAAAAAAAAAAATCAAAAATGTTTATACCGTGTAATAACGAAATAAACATTTTTGATTTTTTATTTTATTTTTGATAGATTAAGATAATTTGAATATTAACGTTAGGTAGGTAATTTTTTTTTATTTGAGTTGGGGTTGCTCTTGACTCTAGTCTAGGTTAGAGGTGACAGACACCCCTACAGACATTCACTGGACAATATATTTATCATTTTATTTATAACTAGCACTTCGCCCGCGACTTCGTCCGCGCGGATTTAGTAGGTACTCCACAAACTTCAACGCCCCCTAAAAAAGGTTTGTTTTGGAAAATTAAGCACAACGATTTTCATTAATTACTTAGCCATTTCTACTTATTCTATGGTCTCAGGAGGCCCTCGACAATGTACCATTTAATTAGCGAATGCGACTGTCGAAATGCCAAAATGTCACGTGACATTTCGATAGCATCTGTCAAACCTATACATTTTTGACGTATTGACAATCGCGTACGCCTTATTGTTTTATCGAAAACATTTTTAAATGCCGTGGTGTTTCAACTTCATCGGACCAAGCATTGATACGATTCTCCCCAGTTCGCTCAAGCCGCGACATTTTTCTTACTCCGAGCATGTTTATTACCGTCGTAACTTTTGAACGAAAGGTCCGATATGAATAATTTAAAGTGTAATGTACACGGACATAATAAACCTTAATTATAAAACCATTTAAATGGATAAGGATTAATATAATGATACTAAAATCACCATTTTTTATTTCACCATGGGATTTGCTTGAATAATATGAACAATAAGCGGTCATGGTGACTTATCCATAATAGTTAGACATGGTATCGCGGACTTTTTTGTAGATATTGATGACCTCTATAAAACTGTAGTACATCACTTTGCTCTATTGTCAATAGATTCCGCAGCGTACGCGACATAAGGATTTTTTCTCACGCCTTGGGTTACATTATCGAAGTTTTCATATGGATCCCTAACTTTTTTGAAAATATTCTATAGCCTATGTCCATCACCAATAATGTAGAATTCTACAGGTGAAAGAATTTTTCAAATCGGTCCAGTAGTTTCGGAGCCTATTCATTTCAAACAAACAAACAAACAAATCTTTCCTCTTTATAACATTAGTGTAGATTAAAAGTTAGAAACTTATTTTATACTGCTCATCACTTTTATGCCCAAAACGGCCAATTTTCTTTGACTTTCTATTCAAAGGTACGTTCTTACATTTAAATAGATAATAACTCCCTGTATACTCCAGAAACAGTCAGTGTTTTTTTTATAACTTCCCAGTAGGTATATTCCACCCACGAAATGGGCACACTAAATAACTAATATTCGGCTATAATATTCCAAACAGTGATAATGATAACTAAATTGGAAAATAATATTGATATACGAGCAATAACGTTAAGTGCTAGTCGCTTAGTCTATGGCGAGTATAGACTATAGAGTAGAGTAAATGATTCTAGTGCGGTCATCGTGAATTGGCTACTTAGCGGCTCTCGAGATTAGCTGTCACGCTATCAGAGTGTAGTAGGAGCGAAGAGTATTGGCGGTTGGCATTTTTAAAATTGACATACTACGTGTTACAGAATAAACGCAATACCTCTTAAGAGGTCATTGTACTCGTCATTATGAATAACTTTTACTATAGGACCTACCGCAAAATCGCAAAAAAAATGTCATCTGTTCAGTATATTTTGTCGGGTTATGCGCACATAAATGTATGGGGCAGTCGATTTTATTTTTCGCAATTTCAGTGTTGTACAATGACCCCTTTAGAAGTATTACGTTTATTCTGTTACACGTTGTGTATAAATAAATATTGGTAAGGTCACTGTGTGAATTAAATAATTAGTTATAGCGACACCAGCGGTACATGGTGAATATCCCATCAATACGCACAAAACCTCTGGAGAATACTTTCATTGTGTGTATGTCGCAGCCAACTAGCTTAATCAGCCGTTTCATTAAAAGCCTAGCCTTTCATTTAACTGTGCCGTTTAATCGGCAAGTCATTAAACGATATTAAAACAGTGTCACTTAGGTCACTGAAAAGTTGACACAGTTTAATGAAAAGGCTACGCTTTTAATGAAACGGCTGATTAAGCTAGTTGGCTGCGACATTTACACTGTACAGCTAAGGAGTGAATATCCTGCTGAAGTCTGTGTTTCCTGATAGCTAAAATCTGTGGGTCTTTAAGTCACGGTTGAATAGGATACTTCTTGGCAAGCGTATTACCGTCGACCACATCATTCGTCAATAATAATTACAAAATAGCAACAAGAATAAGGATATTCACAAAGTTGAATACCGACCTAAAATATTGATCAAACTCATTAATGACACAATTCATATTCAAAGTATAAAAATCCATAACAAAATTAAAAGAACTGAAGCGCAACAAATTGAGGTCTAGGAAAAGGTTCCGATATAGCTACGAAGTGCTACGGCGTAGCAAGCTCGTAGCAGATCCAGCTACGAATATTGGCGCATTATGATTTTTGCATCGATGGCGACACGGTGTTGGTATAATCGGTAAATGTAGTGTTACATATCATCTAATATATATATATATATATCTAATATCTTGGGACAACTCACACACGGCCATCTGATCCCAAGCTAAGCAGAGCTTGTGTTATGGTAACCAGACAACTGATATACATACTTATATAATTTATAAATACATACATATCATATCAGCCGAAAGACGTCCACTGCTGGACATAGGCCTCCTCCAAGTGTCGCCACAACAACCGGTCCTGTGCGTCTCGCATCCATCGGTTACCCGCGACCCTCACCAGGTCATCGGTCCACCTTGTGGGAGGCCTTCCAACGCTGCGTCTTCCGGTACGCGGTCGCCACTCCAAAACTTTTCGGCCCCATCGACCATCTGTTCTGCAAGCAATGTGCCCTGCCCACTGCCACTTCAATTTGGCGATCCTTCGGGCTATGTCGGCCGTAATCTTGGTTCTCTTGCGGATATCATCATTCCTGATTCGATCACGCAAGGAAACTCCGAGCATTGCCCTCTCTCTGTTACATATTGTCAGGTCATTTTTTTATTATGATTCACCTATATTTCCCGATAGATTAGATTTGACTACATAAATAGTAGATACTGGACGTTATCGGAGTGTTACCACACCAATCGATCGATCGTTAATTCATGTCATCGATCGATAGTAGAATGAATAAGTCGACATCGATCGATAGTTCGACTATATCAATCGATCGATCGCTAATTCATGTCATCGATCGATAGTAGAATGAATTTATTAGTCGGCATTGATCGATAGTTTCTACTATATCAATCGATCGATCGCCAATTCATGTCATCGATCGATAGTAGAATGAATTAGTCGACGTCGATCGATAGTTTCTACTATATCAATCGATCGATCGTTAATTCATGTCATCGATCGATAGTAGAATGAATTAGTCGGCATTGATCGATAGTTTCTACTATATCAATCGATCGATCGTTAATTCATGTCATCGATCGATAGTAGAATGAATTAGTCGACGTCGATCGATAGTTTCTACTATATCAATCGATCGATCGCCAATTCATGTCACCGATCGATAGTAGAATGAATTAGTCGGCATCGATCGATAGTTTCTACTTCTTCCATGGATCAGCCAAAGCTACCACACGAATCGATCAGCGTCGATCGATGGCATCGATCGAGGTTCGATCGATTGATGTTAACACCCTCAGGAACCATTAATTTTCGTGTTAGTAATAAAATGTTGCATTACATAATATACCCGCAAAACACACAATTTGTCCATGACGGTTCCAAGAAATTATTGCAATTGCCAAGTTATTGTTGTAGAGTTCAGGGTATCGTTAGTGCAGGCGTGTCAAACTACCCACATATACAGAGTGGAACAAATAAAACGCAATATCTGAATAGCAGGTACTCATTATTCTGCCAGGGTTGCGGATTTTGTTCGAAAGTGTCACCGCGGTCCTGGAAAGCAAAGGGCACTACGAGGAGCACGGATGGGTTTTAGTCAGTAAGAGTCTGACACTCTCTTACGCTCCGCGCAGAGCGGGAGGAGTCATTTGATAATTCACCATAAAAAAAAACATCAATAAAATGAACAGCTTTTACTGTTGTACCAACACTGAAATTGGAACAACTGCCCCGTACATTTGTGTTTGCATAACTCGTCAAAATATACTAAACAGCTGACTTTTTTTCGCGCATTCAGGTTTTGGTCCCATAGTAAAATTTGTCAATAATGATGATTACAGTGACCCCTTTCCGTTTCACCCTGTATAATTATTATACGAATATGTGATGGCAAAACTAAAGGATTATACCGAGACTCCGTGACGCGGCTTCTAACTGCCTGTCGATAAACTACAGTAGTACTAGCACCTTTACCTGGCTTCATCTGAATGTCGGCAAGTGGTTTTAGCGACAATAGGGCTATGAATTTTTAGATGAACGTGTCGTAACTTATGGTTGGCGCTAAATAATTTTTCGGTAGCGGTCATTGACACACTTACGTAAATTCTTAACTTAAAAAAAAAGGAAATAACGACATAAAGATGTTTTTAATCTATCGTGATTTTTTGACATTTGCTTGTAATGAGAAACGATTCAAATTATCTTTTTTACGTATCTATGAAGAGAAATTAGAGAAAGCTTAATCAATGTTATTAAAAAAATCCCGTCGCCTACCACAGTAGGGTCATTATGGTCAAGAAGACACATTTAATTTTTATTTATTTCAAGAACACTTGACACTAATTAAAATATACTAAGACTTACCTTCACTGAAAAATAAACTTACTATAAAAAATATGCGAGGCGACATAATGTTTAATGTGCCGATTTTCAAGGTGACGCAGCGCTTGCCGAGGTTGGTCTGTGGATGGGTGACCATCTTAACATACCGAGACTCCTCCGTGCTTCGGAAAGCACGTTAAGCCGTTGATCCCGGCTGTCATTTGGAGATTTTTGGCAGTCGTTACAGATTGTCAGAAGCCAAAAAATCTGACACGTCTTGCCAAGAAGTACCGTGTTATCCAGTTAATGGGTTGTGAAGGTCTGGTAGGCAGCCGCTCCACGAGAATTACTGGTATTCAGCTGAATCCGGTTTGACTGGAAGCCGACCCCAATATAGTTGGGAAAAGGCTAGGCAGATGATATCTCTAGTTTCATTTACTTTTATAAACACCAGCTGAACATGGTCCTCTCAATGAGACCAGACTTTCAGTCAAGGGTCGCGTTTCATTCCACATTAATAATAAATGCAAATTAGCCATTCAACGCTTTGCAACAACAATTAATTCTGCTAACGAGCTCATTTACATAAGCAGCCGTTATTCTATATTATTTATGTTACTGTTAAGGTTATTATTAATTGTTATAATGAACGATTAGAGAAAATATCAATTAAATATTTATTAAAAAGAAAAGAAAGAAAGAAAACACATTTATTCTGCCACATATGACACACGTTGTTTAATATAGGTATGGGAAGAAAAGTTTACCTATATCCTCACATTCATTCGGTTTAACTACTATTGATAATTAGATACCAAACTCTCTGTCTACTTGTTTGCTAGGTAGGGACAATCTGGCATTATTGTTTTAAGGGTAACGAACTCCCTTAAACTCCCCTTAAACTCTCCTAAAACTCCCCTTAAACTCTCATTAAACTCCCCTTAAACTCTAGAGCCTATTACTAAAAACCTACGATGTTTATCCATCTTTCTCTCCGTTAGAGAATCTGATGAACCGGAATAGGCAGAAAGTTTTTTTTTTTTTCAGTGTGTAGGTACTCGTATTTCTAGTGCTGCTATAACAACCAAGAAAAGTGATTTTATCTTTTTATGGTCCGGAACTGGGCGAGCCCGACCCGCACTCGACTTCTTGTATAACGTTAGGGAATTACACAAGCCATTTTCAGCTTTCTACAGAAAAATAATATTTTGCCAAATTATGCAGCTACTCTCGTTCCAAACAATACCGTCTACCCGGTCAGACGGACGGACACAATAAGCAGTGATTCGCATGTAAATCGGTAAGTATGTTAACGTTCTTATGTTTTGTGACGGTGTCCCGTCATCGGTACCTAGGTACTTACGTTTAGTATCCGCGCACGTGCTACTTGTCGCGACGAGCCTGCTGGCCAATGCATAGGAAAATGGCGGGGGAGATCAAAATATAAAAGGGCGCGTTTTTAAGTTCGTTAAATGGCAGGGTTGGAGGGAAATTAGTGAACTCATTAGGGTCGTAACGTGTTTACTTTTAAAGCTCCATCAAGCTGGCAGTGAACAGTCAGCAGAATCGACTAAAATTTGCATGTGAATTTGTAGCTAATTAGTTGCTGCAAAACCAATTTTTTGCTCGAACCGATTCCACAAAAATCGAGTTACTGCTATCTTCACCATAAGCTAGCAGTAAAATCACGAAATTGGTGTTAAATGACACGACTAATAGGTAGCAATTTGTTGCTATTTTGTTGCTACTTTTAATTAATATAAATAATACGTTTTATCGTTATTAGATCATAAGTCTTATCCTAATCGGGAGTAAGATTGAATTATGAAAACAAAAATAAAGACCGCGTTCAGTTTTGGACCTCTGTCGTGAAGACAAGGAAGTAGATTGAGTCAATTGTTACTAGAAATTAAACTGGGGTTTTATATTTTTTTATTTGTAATGGTTTGCTCTTGACTCTAGTCTAGGTCAGAGATGACAATAACAAAATCGTAACAAGACTCCATCCAGTGGCTAAGCTGACGGTCTTTTATATTTCAGAAGGAATTCTATTGATTGATTACAAAGACAAAGGTATTTCTATAACCGGAGAATACTACGCGCAAAATCGATTCAGCAATTTAGGCCGGTTTCAGCATTAGTTATGCTGTGACGATCTTGGAGGCCTCCAGTTGATGCATGCGCGCTCGCAAAATATAGCGGTGTCTAGCAAGGTAATGGCGCTCTTTTTTAAAAATGGTGCCTTTTATACACATTGTGAGTAGGTACCTATAGCAACTTCCGACATTAGCCGGAGATAGCCGAATTGTATCTTCTTGTCTCTCAATCATTACGGGAACGAAACGGAACGGATACAGGAAACGATCGAATGCTCGCGTAATGATAATTTTTTTTTATAGGTTTTGCGTATTAGGCTTTTCGGACGAATTATAAGAGTTAAATTATTGAATGTTACATTTTTGGCGTCAACACCCTGTCTGTATATACGTTCTACAGCGAAGTGTTTGCACAATTCAATATCGGCCTAGCCTTTTCCCATACCTTCTTCACTAAAAACATTAACTCGTCTATTTATAAATCATAAAAGCTTTTGATCGCTTAACCGTCTCCGGGGATGGACGGGAATCTATCTTTGTACCAAAATTAATTAAAATCGGTTCAGCGATTTTGGATAGAAACAAACAAGTAAAGAAACTCACTTTCGCATAAATGTATAATATTAGGATTACCATAGACGATTCCCGGGTCTTCATTGTCGCTAAACGCTTATTCCTTGCGCGCGTTACAAATTTGACATCGGAGTGTCCATCTTTACATGTTTACTGCTCTCCTGCGCAAGTGGGTCGCACTGAGTGCGGAGTAGCTGTGCTGTGATGTGTGGTGAAACTTACTTCATTTGCATGTTCTTCAGTCTGCTACTAATTTCAGTGCTAATTTCTGACGAAGAAACGGGCAGCTTATTGTCATTTTGATATATGAAAGCGCAAGTTTAAAAACTGGTGCGAGACGGACTCGGCCGAAAAGGGGCTCCGAGCGAATGACATTTTAATATTTTTTTTTTTACATTCTATACTTACTAATATTATGAAGAGGAAAGATTAAAGATTTGTATTTTTGTGTGTGTGTGTGTGTGTTTGTAATGAATAAACTTAAATACTACTGTGCCGATTTCAAAAAATCTTTTACCAATGGTAAGCTACATTATTAGGGAGTAAAATAGGCTATTTTTTATCCACGTATTCCCACGGGAACGGGAACTACGCGGGTGAAACTGCGGCGTGCTGCTAGTATTTAATAAAAATCAAAGATTCCGTATAATCCTAATAAAAAGCTTTTCTTTAATCTATATGTAATGGTGAATAACAATTTTCTGTATTTTTTTTTAATTTGACGCAATGTAATTTCTCTCTTCATTGATGTGTCACACGACAGATTCGGAATAAATTTCCTATGACAGACAGACTTACATATGTACATCCCCGCTCACGAGACTTCACAGTTTTGTAAATTGTAAAAGTATTCTTAACTTTTTGTTAGAATTCCAAAATAACGTCTTCCTTGTGAATTTTACGTTACATCATTGACGTTACCAGTCCAATAAAATCTTTCAACAGGTATTTATTTTGAAAATAAACTCACCGTGTTTACATTATTTAGGGACCGCCCAAGGTAACATAAATAACACGTCAATTGATTAAAACAAATAAAAACACATTAATTCTCAGCTTTATATTTATATTTCTGTAGAGGTTGCTGCAATTTGTAAGCAATCAAGAAATAGTGTCAAAACTAATAAGTTTATGTTCATGCAACGTGTGAGGTTGTAAATTTTACTTATATGTATTATTTATTTATTTCAATCAACTTTGGATCATCCAATTAAACTAAATAAAAAAATATTAATCAAACAAAAGAATTACTTACAGTTACATTAAAATTATAAATTAATATTAAACATTAATAACATGAGCCATGCAGCAGTGGTTCACGTACTGACAGTTGAAACGCAATCAAGAAATGGCGTCAAAACGAATAAATTATTATAAACTAAAAGTTTTCATTTGTGCAACGTGTGAGGTCCTAAATCGTGCTTCTATTATTATAAATGCGAGTTTGGATGGATGTATGTTTATTATTCAATCACGCCAGAAAAGCTGAACGGATCGGGATGAAAATCGGCACTGAGCTAGGTTATAGTCTGGAATTGTTTTAGTTAATTTTTGTCCCAAGAGTATGTTCTCTTGGGTGAATTTCCAACATTCACGTGGGGGAAGCCTTTTGCATAATCTAGTTAAACATGTTATTACGCTTAATAGTAGGCGCCAGATAAATGTGCAATAACGATCATTGACCCACATACATTTAGCGAATTTATTAGTATAAAAAAAAACAGAAATACAGAGACAAAGCTGTCCTGAATCGACTTCTATCGTGATCCTTTACGTTAATAATGAAAAACGGTTCATAATTTATTGTTCTTCTGTCTTTTTTTTTTTATGGATGGGAAATCATCAAATGACTTCTCCCGCTCTGGGCAGAGCGGAAGGGAGTGTCAGACTCTTACTGACTAAAAGCCATCCGTGCTCCTCCAAGTGCCCTTTGCTTTCCAGGGCCGCGGTAACTCTTTCGAACATAGTCCGCAACTGTTCTTCTGTCTAACATACATTGCTAAAAGTTATCCATTTATGGACTTTAAAAGGGGCTGACACCTGAGTTGTTTCGTGTTTCTTCTGAGAGCAGGAAACACAGGCCTCATCAAGTTAAAACTGGTAAAAAAGATTTACAAAGCTATTTAAAAAATAAAAGTACAAATTTAACCAAAACTAAATTTGAAACTATGTTACAACTAAATTCGCATCATTCAGTCACCGGGTACTACCAGAGTGACACGGTACAGTGCGTCAGCGCCATCTGTCGAGCGCCACGCTAATTACTGAGCCTTCAGAGTACGTAATAGAATCCGTAGTTTGGCACTAAACGCGTCAGTTATCGGAATTCATGTCAAACGATCTATGGTTTTAATGCTTTTGACGAGCTCATATTCCAGTGGTGCAGCTGTTTGAAAGAGACGTGTTCGATTCCTGGTCAGGGAGAATCAATTAGATGGTACATAGGATAACACTTTTGTGTAAATCAATATGGTCCCACAACTGAAAACATTACGAAACTTATAAGTCTAAAAGGTCATCTAAAATCGAAAATTCAAAGCGGAACCCAATATCAAGGTGTGAGTGTGGTTCTTAGGTTTATGATCCGTAAAAACGAAATTCTTATGTGATTATTAAATAAAAAGTTGCGTTACAATTTAGTGCACAATAAAGTACTATTTAACTTAACCAAACGTTTTGAGAACCCTCCCCCCACACTCCGGAAAAATACCAAGCCCCAAATTTTTCACATAAATCGCTAAACATGATGAGAAAAAACCCTTCTACGTACAGAAAACAGGTAAAGTTCGGATTTGCATAAACTAGAACCAGTAACAACACCTTATTATGCTCGAAAAGCGAAACAGCTTAAAGTTTTAGTGCTCTTACAGCTTCAGGAGTTGCTGCACGTGTCGACTTAGCGAAATTGCTGCGCTTACGTCATACTAACTGTTGAGAATTTTGTTTAGTCCATCCTGGGAGGCTAAACTAAACTAGGTGTAATTTGGAGGCACGACTCTAGGTCGCAGTTTCTTTTTTTTTAATGAGAAGTGGGCTGGCTCTTGACCTCGATCACGCATTATGGAAAGCGATGGATGAGGTGCTATGATGGAGCAAGCGTACCCAGAAGATGCCTTGAGGCACTGGTACTCCCACGCGTCGACGAATCACAGCAGGCTGCTTGACTCTGGTGGGAGGGTGGTCGCGAACCAGGCGGGCGTTAGCCCTACCACCGCAAGGGAAGGATTGGCCAGTCTTATAATTTGTTAGGTGGGACTGTCCAAGATGCACTGAGCGCTCGGTTCAGTTGAGTGTCTGATGGAACAAATTGCGCTACACGAGGAGGCTCCTTCATGCATCCCAAGAAGTTCTATTCTACTCCAGCGGTAAAACCTAAGAAATCCTGCCCTGCAACTGGACTCCACATCTAATTAACAGTTAAACGTTGTTATTTTTGACATGAACGAGGGTTTTTATTGTGACAATTTGACAGAAAAAAAAACGTGTACAAGAGTAAGTTTTTATAAAGAAAAAGAAAGGAAAAATACGTTTATTTAGCACAAACCCAAAGGCACACTACTCGTTTACAGGAAAAACAAACAAAACGGAAATAAATTAAAAACAATAAAATCATTCTGTTTCTCGCGGCTGCGCCAAATAGGTCCAGTTCAGCATACATCCCAGACCACTGGTGCTTCCTTTTCTTCGGTCGTGCTTTCCGTGGTTTGTCGCACTATGATAGCTGCTAGACAAGGATTTTTCCAAATTCTAATCGTACCAGGCTATAGGTATGTCGCAGCCAATCAGCTTGATCAGCCGTTTAATTGTGGGCTAGCCTTTTCATTTAAATGCGCCCATTTTTCAGCGACCTAAGTAACATGTTTTGTTCAATATCGGGTAATAACTTGCACAGGTCACTTAAGTCGCTGATTAAACGGCGCCGTACAATGAAAAGGCTAGGCTTTTAATGAAACAGCTGATTCAGCTAAGTTGGCTGCGCTATTGCAAAATAGTAAGATAGATAGATAGATAAAACATTTATTTGATGCAAGTAAAGAAACACGGCACACAAAAGAGTTACACAAATTATGAAAAATACGAGTAATACAAAGTAGTCTAAGCAAATATTTGAAATAACAAACAAACAAAAGAACAAAAAAAAAACAGAGCACTATGATTTGAGTAGGTCTGTATGGAATTGTGCACAGGTGCTACGAACCTTAGTTTAATTAAATAAACATCCTTGTGGATAAAATCATCCACGAATACTAAAAACTGTTAGTAAAGAATCTTTGGTTCACGGACAAATAATGCTGCTCTATAGAATCATCAAACGCATATGCTATCAAAATGCTCGAGACAGTTGAAAAAATCGTAACGTTTTCATATTCATGAGGATTTTCCCCCCAACGTCAAATATTTCACCTCTCACTTATCAACTTACCTATCAGATAAGTAGTATTCTAGAATTGGGAACTTCTATATTCAAATTAAATATATCAAACACGTTATAAAGGAAATAAGAACGAACGAACAAAAGAAAATATGTTATCTGATTTATGGCGCCAATGAAATATTCGTTTGCACACTTCGGCTTCAGTTTATGATCATTACAGGCTTCAATACATATTAAACTTATTATTTATTATCGCAAGTTTTCGTGTGTCACTTAATTTTTTTAAGGTTTTCAGTGTTTACGTAATAAATTAATATTTTTATGACTGACTGTCATTTATTCCCTATTATGTCTGAAATATTTCATCTAGTAAGTTCCTCGTTTTGTCAATTTTCTCAGCTATCAGAGCCAAGTGTGCCACTCCTGCTAGTTTATCAACATTAGTAATATAAAATATCGCCAAAATAAAAATAAGAGTATGACAGTTTGACACCAAAAAATAAACTTCTCAACTCATTTACGCGGTACCTATAAACATAATAAATTATTACATTAAACTCCTATTTTTTATGAAAACAAGAAATATGGAAGAACATTTCAACACGTCCAATTTAGTTGTTAAATGTGCTGAGATGTTTATGTCCGCCCAACTTCAAAGATTTATCCGCGCCCGTGTCACGCGCGATCTGTCTTTGATTCCTACGTCTTGTTTCTGTTTTAAAATACTAACGTGTTCCCCTCGTAACACGGTGTAACTAACTGACTTGTCAGCTCCGTCAGCTTTGTAAATCATATTCGTCAACGGTGCGTCACGTCGCGTCGCGTCGCGTCTCGTCGTCGTCCCGCATCCGTCGCGCGTGTCAGCCGTACGGACTTGACAACTTACAACACCGCGGCGTTGACGCAAATAAAAGCTTTCGAAAAACCATCACTCAAATATGGAGCCATTTTGTTTTACGATAATAAATTCTAATGTCGAACTCAATATTTATTGCCGTTTTTATAGTTTGCACTGTAACTAAAGATGTTATTTTAGTAAATAAAATAAAATATAAAACGGACCGCGTCGGGTGCGAGGCTAGCGCGTCAGAGCGGTTCTCACGATCATCATAAACGTAACATATCTCTATTATTGTTGGAGCCCTTCCAATATGTAACTATTATACCTACTTAGTGTTGGATCTGTGGGCTTGTGATGCACCGCGCGTGCTGACACGGTACCTGGCGGGCCCCGGGCCGCTCGTATGGCGGTACAGAGGTGCTGCTAATTACCGTGGCAGCAGCGGGCGCTCCGGTGTGCCGCAACACGTTTCATCAGCTGACCTAATAACTTCAAATATTATGATGTTAACGTAGGCAGCGGCGCTGCACGCGCGTGCCGCTCGCAACTTAACTTTATAAATAGAATGCACATCGCCCTGTATGTATTTAACGTAAGGAGCTTTTTCAGCGGCGCGAGCCAGTCGCCGCGAACGTCTGAGCGCGCCGCCCGCGCCGTCCGTCCCGCGAGCCGTCGGACAACGCAACTTTTTGAAACGGATCGCGAACTTTTTTTCTAACGAATTTTGGAAGTTTTTCGATGCGAGTTGGTGCGGTGCAGTGCGGGCCCCCCTCGGGCGACAGTGCGCGCCGGGCACGCGACCAGCGCTAGTCTCAACGTAACCATGTTTCAAAAATAAAACGTTGCCGATTCGAAACCGGAGCACCCCGAAGGTTAATGACAAAATAAAAAGCATGCATTAAAATTGTGTGTCTGAAGATTGTGGGCGATCGCAGCCTGGATGCGTGGCCGATGAGCTATATCGACACGTGAGTCGCGCTCTATTTTGCTATCACGATACCTTGGATGTCTTATGAGCGACGAATTTAATTTGAGGTAAACTGTGACTCCATCTTAGGTGCAACACTTCCCATGGCGTATGTTTGTGCAAGTAGTACAAATGAGCTGGTAATTAGAGTGGTGGTTGTAATTAACTCTCACAATGCCGCGCGGCTCTGTCGGTAGTTTTGCAACTAATCAAGGTGTTCGTTAGTATTTGTTTACATTCCAGTTTCGTAATAACAGCGCGGTGAGAAATTAAAGTGTTTATTACGTTTAGTTCGTATTCTGAAAACTTAGTTACCTACTACTGAACAATTAAACAGTGGCAATGTTAAAAAGAAAAGCTTTTAACTTCATGATAGTTTTCTTACGACAAACTTGTTTTTGAACAATTTTAACTGACATGAAAAACATTTTCCTGATCGGACTAACCTACCTTGATTTTTCTTTAAGAATAATTCTTTTCGTGATTCGGTAGGCTGAACACAATAGCAAATTTTACTTTTGATATCGTAAACAGATGTATTTTGATTACTATTTAAATAAATTACAGGTAAAAAATTTATAAGTTTTAAACAAAACAATAACACTATAAAACCAGTCCGCCAAAAGTCAAAAAAAGAACCTGTTCGCTTTTCCTCATCTGCAACCTAATTCCGCAACTTTTATTCTCTCAAATCAATTCTGCACTTTTTTTAGAATCCAATTCAGTCGAACTGTTCCGTTTTCGATCAAACCCCGCCGTGTGGTGATTTACGACAAGTTTCGAAACGTTCCTCGATAATGCTCATAGTTCATCGTACGAGGCGTTTGGACAATGTTGACCCAATATCGCCGGGAGCGGTCTGCTCACCGAATTACAATGTACCTTCTACATTAAACAGTGGCTAATCGAGACCGTGCTTTTTAAATTAATTATACCTACCGCGGAACAGCGGCGCGTATCAGCGTATAATTTTAAGGCGCTGGACGATATTTTCATGAAATATGGAGATGTTGTATGGCTTCTAATGAAGATGTTATATTTTGTGTTCGTTGAGGATTATTTCTTTATATTATTGTTGTATCTAGAATATTTAAATGATGAGTATGAATTTATTCAGAAACGAGCAAGTTTTCTCTGTGTTCGATGTTACTGAACCATATTGCTCAATGGCAGCCACGAATTATCATAATTAACATAGACAACAGAAACTATCCGATCTTCAAGATGGTAACAAAGTTATTACCGAACAAATATAGCTGCAACATTTTACCAAAGGTCAAATATTCAATAATTTACCGACAAACTACAAGATACAAAAAACCGAAACACTAAATCATCCCCAAGTTATTTAACGAACTGAAATAAACATTTATTGCGTATCGATACTAGGCAGAATGCGCGTTATCTTTGCGTCCGCTGCTTTCCCGCGCTTTTCGCTGTCACTCATTAGCGATTAATGGCGGTCGCTTGATGGCTCGATGGTTTGATGGCTTGACGCATTCGACGACTGACACAAAATGGTCATAGGTCTGTTGAAAATGTTATGGGTGCCATAACACGGAGAAATGGTTGTAACAAATGATTTATTTGCAAATGCTGTATTTGTGAGATATTTGTGAAGAATACCTAGTTTCTGAGATAATAAACGGTCACTATTTTGAGTTTGTTTTAAAGCAATGTTTTATGACTTTAATATAGGTATATAGAAATAGCTCAAACACATTTGTAGTTGTTAAAAGTCTTTAAACAAGATCTTTTTTAGCTATTTCTTGAATGCACAATAATTATCTGGTAGCAAATAATACCAAAAATAGAATTTACACATTTTCAAGAAAATAATCCTTGTATTGTAGATGCACATAAAATAAGATCTTATATTCTCGTTATGCTCACGAAATATGCTGTAATTTTTCAACAGGATAGCTTTTGCATTCACAATTCTATGCTCAACCTTAACACTTCTTGACTTACTCATTTCTTAGCCATTCGTAAGAACTACTACTTAGAACTTTAGATTTTTCACCTTTTGAAACTTTATTTATTGATAATTTTATACTTAGATATAATAAGTAGGCTTGCTTCCTATTAGAACCCAGGGAATTAAACATAACGTAAAGTTCTGTTCAGTACAACAACTCATTTTGTTAGTTTATATTTCGTTGTAAATAAGGCTGAATGTTTTAGATGCAGTAAGGATCCATTCGAACCTAACCTATCCGTGTCTAGGTGCCCTAAGTTCCCTCAAACTTAACCTTTTTCCCGATGAGGTGGCATCAGTTAGGACTTTACGCCCATTTTTAAAATTCAGTCAAATGCCATATTGTGACATACAGTTGACTGTACGGAGTGTCTATTTATTGTACCCCGACACGTGTCACAGTCGGCAACACCTACCTACCAAGGTGCTAGGCACTTCAAACCACTGTTTCTCAGAATCGTATTTTCAGAATGAATTAGTGTCAACTTTGTGCAGTTCGTTGCTACGACTTTGTAGATTTATTCAAACGGTTCATAGGACTTTAGTATTGTGTTTGAAGAAGCTATGCTCTATGACTGACTCACGTAAATAGGTTTTACTTTGAAACCAGTTCTGGACATGTGCTGAACTATATTTCAGTTCAGTGTGCAGCTGAAAGACAAAATGTCACAATTTAAGAATGGTGGACTTTCTTTGTCCGCACAGCTAAAGAGTGGGATGCCCTGCCTGTAGCCTGTATTTTTTGATAGCGACGACCTGTGGGGTCTTTAACTCAAGAGTGCTCCACCGTCGACCAAATCTAGGAATTCTAGTTTAAGATATAATATATTATGTACGCATGCATATCAATTTAATAGGAATTTGTTCGAAAGAGTCATCGCGACCTTGGCACACCCTGTATTTTGTAGATTAAATGTAAAAAAACTCCAATTTTCTTAGTTCTGACTTCCATTTCACAAAGTTGGACAAATGAGAGTTTGTCAGTTTCACACATAAAATATTCCTTTACAAAAACTATACAGTAGCATGTCTATATTTTTATTCAACACCAATAAACAGGCTAGTAAAACTTGCGCGCGCGCAACCGTTGTAAACTCAGTTTTATTGGCGCGTTCGTTTGAAAAAAATACAAACTGGTAGAAAGTAAACGTTGTACGTTTGTTTAGCGATGGATCACGTTCCTTGGATGGGTGGGCAGCGCTGCAGGCGGGCCTGTCTCCCCGAGACGTGCGGATATCAGGTTCAAAGGAATATGTTGTTTTCAGGAAATGTATGGGACTCGGCTTTAAAGTCTGTTGTTACTATATTTCCGAAGCAAAGCTGTGGAGAAAAGCCAATGTTACAGTTTTAATGCAATTTTATAACAATGAACAAATATATTTTTTTTATTCCTATAAGTAAGTAGGTACATGTATTTTTTAAGGGATAAAAAAATACTTTAGCGCACAAACATACAAACACCTGATGGCTAATTCTACTTATTTTAAAGCAACGATCGCATTGACATTTCGGTCGCAATCTATCAAAAAAGCATTAATTTCCATTAATTTTTGACATATTGCGAATAATACAAATTGAGGCTTTTTTGACGTTGTTTGCAAATTAGAAGAATTAGCCATCTGGTGTTTGTATGTTTATTGGCACTCTGATCTAATAATATTAGTTTAGACGAGACATTCACGCTTTCAAATTGAACACATTGACAGCTCTCCTTGACCATGGACACAGCAGCTAGCACAAAAATATACGGCATAGGTTTCCACCTCTTTTAAGAACGTAGAGCACCAAAAACAAAAATATCAAAGAACGTACAACAAAAACAAGAAGCTAATCGAAGATGATGACTAATGAATGAGACAGAACAGCCCAAAGCCGAGATATTATCGTCGTTCAGCGTTTTATCGTCCCCACAACTCCGATCGAACTGTTTCATTCCTACCGAGTTGTAATGTTGGTAGCACTGTAGTTTACACTTATAAAAATACAATGCTACCAACATAACTAGGTACTCTTCTTAAACTAATGATGGATTGATCCCCCGACTTCGCTCCTGTGTGTCACAGGGAACCTTGTGTCTTGATTAGTAGTTCCTAACCTTTAGTTGAACCGGGAGCACTTTGATTTCTTTGTTTCTAGCAAGGACCAGAAATCAAGAAGAAGATTAAATGGGTTTTGTGATTTGGTACCTAGTTACAGAATTTGCATTTTTCATTTAAAAAAATGTATTTTCACTGAAATTCCGTAACTGACCTGTTAAAGGTAATTAAGAAGAAATTCATTTACACCGTAGTTAAAAATAGCAAAACTAAATGCGACGTTCTATTTTAAATGCTAGAGGGAGTTTTTACTCTATTTATAGCCAGTTCAACCGACTATCTATTTGCCTGTATCCTAACTAGCCGACCTAGCAACCTGAAATAGATTTGATCTACAATGACAAAATCGTTTTTCTTGTAAAAGGGGTAACCGGGCAAACCATGAGGTAAAAACGAATTGCGTGCATTAAATGGGATATTTATTTCCTAAATCAAACACGACTTTATTTATTAATATTTTCATTCCAAACATGTACATGAATAATATGCTCATATAATGTTAAAATAATCCATTCAAAATGTAAGAATAATGATGACAGGTCATCAAAGAATTCTTCCCCATTCTGCCAAAGGGACAAGGGGCTCAAAAGGCTGGCAGCATAGCCACAATAAAAGTAAATCCGTTTCAATGATTCTTTGCCCAAAAAAAATACTTACCTGTAAGTTTAAGTAACTGTATCACATTCGTTCTAACATTATAATTCACTCAAAATCTTACTAACATGGTCTTTCTTATCTCCCCTAAAACTACACTTCTCATCCGGGTCACCTTAGTTCCCGAATCTTCAGCTGAGAGGTCAATGACAGGCCTCTTAATTGATCGGAGGCGTCTCGAAATACGACTGTGTCGGCTTTCACGACCAGACTCTTTTGTTTGTATTTATAGGAAGCCAGACTGTGAAAGTTTGTGTAAACTGACTGAATAGGTACTGTTGTTAGCACATTAAATTTTGATGCCACCAGGACCTACTATACATATTTCAATACATACGAAAAATAGATAGATAGATGAAACATTCATTCGATGCAACACAAAAACAAGAAAAATGCAATAAACAAAAGCACAAACCTAAATGCGAAATTGAGTTTGTTGGTTTATTTAATCGCTGAACCGATTTGGATGAATTTGAGTAAAGAGACAGATGGGTCCCTGAAAACGGTTATGGGCTACATTTTTTTGCGAAAATCTATTTAACGTAAGCAAAAGCGCGTATTTCAATAAAAGGCAAAGAAGGCTGTCTTAAAAATAAAACTGCACGTTTTTGAAAACGAAACTGAAGTTTCGGCTCCAAATGTAATACCAAGTCCAACGTTACTGTTAGACAATGTCTGTCTTTCGAATAGCCAACATATTTCGATTCACAAAAAAAGCCTGCAGTGCCCTGCCTGAATTTATTTTTATTAAGGAGTATTTTTTTTTGAGGAGTGTTCGTATTTGCATAGAGTCGTGAGTCGTTTATATTATCAAAAATCACCTCTAATTTTTCTACATTTTACTAAGTTTTTGAAATTTTTTGTCGTTCAGATGAAATTGCTACATGACAGTATTTGAACGCATTCTACGAAGATTGGCTTTTAAATTAAGAATTTGAAGTTGTTTCATTCATATGTCATGTAAAATTGACAACCTATACTTTTGGATTCTTTTAGATGTTGCCATCAACATTATTTGAAGGTCACCTAATTATTTTTCAGTTGACAAAGTAACCTCGTTCCTGCTAATCAGTTATTATCAGGTTTGGGAGACACTTTATTTTATCTTTAAGGACATCGGCCATCGGGTTTGTGACGCCTTTGTTCAGATTATGGGACAAGGATTTTCTTAAAGAAAGACACTTAACACTTATTTTTAGACTTCACAAGGCTACCTACATTACTGTCCTGCCATGTGTATTTCCATAAATTATTAAAGCTGGGAATATCACTTATACATAACGTACCTAACGTTATGTATAAACTGATTTCAAGTAGAAAAATAAAAAAGAATAGCAGAACATTTCATAAAGTTGTGTTGAACTGGATAATTAGACCACAAACTTTGTACTTAACCGTATAAGCTACTTTTTAACGCGGCTTCGTCCACGTAATTATCAATAATTATTCCAATGGAACCTCATTCTAGGATTGAAAGTTCCAGTCTGTAACTATACCAATGAAAATTGGTTCAGCACTAACAGAGTTACTTTCGCATTTTTCTATACGCTTGCCGGAGTAAAGATAGATATTTCACTTCTATACTCATATCATAGTGACCACTTAATCAAACGCTATATTTGGCTTCCATCTAAAAGTCTTCAAAAGCATCAAACATAGCAACAGAGCATAATAAAACTCCGGCAACTTTTCTTTATTAATTAAATGCAAACAAAACCTACGCAATGACGCAGACTTACACGTTGACGGTACCTACCAACACTAGGCTATTAACTGTCTACCAAGCCAAGCCGAGAAACAGCCGAGGAAACTGATCTCACACCCCATCGCGCTGTTTCTTCGAACACATCATCGAAAGGTCGAACAAAACCCGCAATGGAACGCTAAACTATCGATAAGTTACCGACGAACATTGACGTACGAAATGTTTGCACTGTCCATAGCGGTTGTCAATTTGTTCCCGGTTCCAGGTACTACACGTAACCTCACAAAATAAATGATGAACAAAAAGAACTCCAGATCCGACCTTCGAGCCGGATACTTACACATATTATAATTATTTACAATCGTAAATCGTATAAGCGAATGATTCCGTTTATTTTTTTAATTCTAGTCAATGATAGACTCGGCGTATTGGTGTACTGGTGTATCGGCGTATCGGTAACTCAGATTGTATCGGTACACCAGTCTATTTTGGCATGTAGGAAGTTTATTATGTATTTATAAATGAAGTCGGTGTTGTGGCGCGTGTACACTCGCCTCGATATTTGAAATTATTACGCAAATATAATTGTTTAAAATAAATATGGTGAGTTTGTTTTTTTTTCAGTGTTTTTGAATTGAGGTCTGTTTTAAGGAGGTCGGTGATGTCGATTGATAGACCAGTGGCTCCCAATCTATTTTAGACCTGGGACCACTTTGATATTTTTGTTGTTAACAGGGCACAGAACTCCATAAGATAATTTTATGTCAATCTAAACATAAACATATCAAATTAAATTACTTTAAAACTTGTAGTATTTAAACACACTAAAGTTATAGAAACTTAAAACCAGTTTGACTTCCATACTTAAGCTCTCGCGGAGCACATGAGGTCCGCGGAGCACAGGTTGGGAACCAATGATATTGAATTATAGACGGATGATTTGAAGACTGGAGTGGCCATGGATGATGTACGTCATCCAGCCTCGTCGATTTAACTCTTAATTATTGCACGCGAGACGTAAATACAAACACATAAGAAGTTACGATTGGTTTCTCCGAAATACACAGACGTGCGAAAAAGCTACGAAACAACATTGCATTTCATTTGAAAATTGAATTATATGGCTTTAACAGTTGCAATTTCTTCGTACAGTTTATGTAACTACTAGTTAAATGACAAATGCTTGTACCGTCAGGACAGGTCCACTCGAATCTGTGTGGTGCTTGCCTCAAAAGACCATCTCGGACGTTAACCTTCATGGTTCTCATATGATTTGACCATTCAATTAATTATAAGGACCTTAAAAGAGTCTTTGACCTCTGAGTTTGTTTCGGTGTTTCTTCCCAGGGCAGCTAGGAACCATCTCGTTTAATTTGGACAAAAAAGATTGACGTGTAAAAATCATAGACATCTTATGTATAAATTCTCTTCCACTTGATTACCAACAGCCAAACGATCGATTTGCAACTTCCCTTTCAAATCTGCATAAAACCGCGCCCACAAAAAGGAAGGCCAGAACACATGTAGTGAACTTAGCGCGACGGGCATGGCGATTCATCGAGAAGGTATTAGAGTCCTGACGCGTCTATATCAGCAGCCGCCCGATGCTCCTGAGCAAACTTCATAACGTGAACTGTCTGAATCGGATATGCCCACTGCTCGCGATAAGATAGATGCACTGGGGTCTTCTGAACCTTCATGCTTGAAGATTCGTACTTGATTTTGTACTTTTACATAACGAGCGTCTATTTTAATTTTTTTTTTTTCAATGCTGCCAACTTGTGATTTGGCCAAATGAATGATTTTATTGAACGAGAAATCATCCTCCGAGTGTGTAAGCCTTGCCACAGGATTTTAAACCTTGCGTTACTTAATAATAGTGTTTTAAACAGCGCAAAGTGAGTCGCTGCAGTTGGGGCGCAGTTAGGGGTAAAAAAAGATGTTATTATTAAAGTACTAAATACTTACTATAGCTACTAAAGTATAGTACTTAATTGTCTATTTCTTCTAATAGAGGCTAGTTTTACAATTGTCAGATTACTTTTATTAGAAGAATAAATATGTTGGTTTGCCATAATTATTATGTTTTCTGTACAAAAGCTGTCATTTTAATGCTTATGATAAAAATTGTGTAACTATTGAAAAATTTGCCCTAAAACAGATTCTAGTCGAAGTCGTTCTCAAAAAAGGTTCTAATATATGTATCTAAGTAAGTTTATCAGTAGAAACGTACGAGACTCATAAGGAACCATTATCTATCTATTTATGTAAAAAATTAATCCCTGTGTTCCCTTGGTCACGCTAACTTGAGAACGACTTTACCGATTTCATTTATCTTTTTTTTAAGTTTTGTAAGAGGTACTTTATGGAAGGTTCTTACAGAAAGAAAAGTTAGGAAAATTGAGCAGAAATTATTTCGACGGGAGCGGGATGTGCGCGTACAAAGTCGCGGGCAAATGCTAGTGATAGATCAATAATGCGAAAATAATTAGATTTTTGCATTTGAAAATGGTTAGTCACGTGAAATTCGTACGAATTATGAATAATCGATTAACTTCCGACCTTCAGTCAGTTGTCAGAAGAAGGAATCTCATTGACCAGCAACGTTTCCGGTTTTCCAAGAAACGTAGCAGAGAAAGTAGCATTAAAATCACTTCAGCAGTTTCCGAGATATGCGCGTGACACATGCAGATAAACAAACGAAGTATGTTGGTTTTGGCGCCAACCTGTGGGTGGAGTGAGGCCGAGTTTTAAATGTTCAATTAGTATTTGCTTCGATAGATGTAAAAACTTTGTGAGTCTCGTTTTCCATTCGTCTTAGTTTCTTAGAAAGTAGATAAATTGCTTTGAGCTCGAGATGATTATTATTTATTAGCTTGTAGGCACGTGTAAATGTTTTCTAAGAAGAATCTAAACACGATACGTTACTTTCCACTTTCGTGTACTCTAACTACAAAGATTAATGCAAATGGAAATGAAACAAGTTCTGTCGAGGTTAAAAGTGATAAACATTAAAAAGACATACAGGGTGATTGGTAATTGAGTGCGTTCCTTCAATTGGGATGTTCTAGAGTTAATACGCAACGATTTTGTCCCCTGTAAGTTTAGAATCAAATTGGATTGTTTTTGGCTTAGCGTGCTTTCTGAGTTACGGAGGAAACTCAGAATGTAATTGATTGATGTAACTGGCTGCCAAAAAGTTGGGGATCCCAGCAAACGTGAGGCGGTATTCAACGCCGGAACAGCCGCTCAAACTTTATCAAGCGCAAGTTCGATCGTATGTAGTACTGCTCTCATCTTTGGGATACCAGCTTGATGCCCTTGAGTAAATTAAAAAACGAGCTAAGAAGATCATCGTCAATGATAGGCTCGTCGAGTCGAAGCTCCAAAGTCTTGAGCATCGACGCCGAGTTACTAGCCTATCGGTTTTCGATCGGTTGCATTTTAGGGAGTGTGCGACGGAATTGCATAGTTTAATTCCGCCAAGACCATAAGACGCACGGCGATGCGCAACCGGGTATGGTGGACACCCCACCCACACGCACAAAACGTTGTGGGATCATATTCATTGTGCGTACAGCTACGAAGTGGAATTCCCTGCGAAGTCTGTGTTTCCTGATAGCTACAACCTGGTAGTCTTTAATTCAAGAGTGAATAAGTTACTTCTAGGCAAGCATGCTACATCTTCTGTCATCACGTGAGATAGTGGTCAAACGCATGCCTATCAATAGCAAAAAAAATGGTCACGGTCAATGGTTGGCCGCGAGCCACTCCTTATGCACTTAAATGTCCATAAAAAAAACAATGGGTACTTATATCTAAAACCCAGTCCATTGAACACAGTCCTTAACAGTTCTATAGTTAGCGGGACCACACAGCAACACCTGACTGACATAGTTCTATTCTAATCTAGTTTACAATTACTCCGAGAACATGGCGGTAAATAATGGAACTTGTCAAGCTGAGAGTTGAATGCAAACATGTTAGAGAGACTGTTTTAACCAGTAGAAATTGACGTTTGACAAATTTCCGTTTTTACCAGGCTACATCTTAATGTAATGCATATGTCACCCGGTTATAGCAACGCCGTAAGTTCATCATAATTACATAATACGTGAAATCATAACCACTGTTTTCTCAATAAGAAATGGATTAATTGCAAACTATTGAATTTGATCTACAAATCTAAACAACGTTGGCATTCGCATGTCAATCGTAAACTGTCAAAAAAGCCTTAATTTCCATATATTTTAGACAGATTGCGACTGCGATTGCGCACGTTGCTTATGAATTTGTAGATTTGTAGATTGGCACACTGTTCATAATAACTATATCGAGAAATTATAATCAAATAAAGATTTATTACAATCTTACGTACTTTACTTCTAGTTTAAAAACGACCAAAAAGATTGACGTGTAAAAGTGTTATTAACAACCAACTTACAAAATAAATATCATAATTATATAATTTACCTAGAATTATCCGGTGACACATGGAGCGAGCGAGAAAATTCCACCGGCAATAAAACCAGACACTAGGTGGTCACTAAAGTAACGATACCCCTTCAATAACACTGTTTATTAGTTTCTAAAAGGCTGGTTGACACTTCTTGTGACCCAAGGGCTGGCTTTTACTTTGGCCAGAGACTGGCGGCATTGCCACGTAATATGGCAATGCTTACATTGCCATATTACGTGGCAATGCCACCAGTCTCTTGGGAACATTACTCTTTTCTTTTTCTCTACTTTGTAATGATTGTGGCTCATTTTGATAGCATTGGATTTGTTCTGAAAAATAATTCTCGTTCATCTTATCTCACTTGATTTTGGGTCGGCGCAACATGACTTTTTCTTTAATACTTCTCTACCTAAACCATCTTTCTACGCGTCTCTATATTTTATTTGTATATTATCTTCTGTCTATGGTAGAAGTCAGATAAACTTGCAATAGTGTGAATTGACCTTTCCCTAATATTCTTAAATACCCGAACAATTAATTAAAAACCGTTCTACATTGATTCAGAACGTAAAGGATCACGATAGAAGTCGATTCATACAGGACAGCTTTATGTCTTTATTTCTGTTTTTGATATTAAGAAAGTCAATAAGTATGTGGTTCAATGACCGTTATTGCACATTTAATCTGATGTCTGTCATAAGCTGCAGTATCAACGATTGATCATATTTAAAGTACAATAACAATAATAAATGCATTGAACATGAAATAAATGCCAAGAACTTCAACTTTGACGCCTGGTATATAACTAAAACTTCCATTTTGACGTTCAGAGATATTACAGTGGCTTTAGTCCGACGGTTTCAGAAAATTTACTATCTATTCAGTTCGGTTAGCCTCAAGTATTTATATCCGCCATCAAAATACTGCTCTCTATATTTGCAGACGATATAGCTCATTCGAATGTATTTTTGGAATAATAGAATGTATTAGGATTTTGGAATGGTATTTTTTTGATGTTTTTATAGCCTGTGTGATCTTTGTAGCAAGCTGTATTGTTAGGTTAGTCTTCGAACTTGGTTATAACAAATAAACTAGTAGGCATGAAGGATAAGACGTGTATTAGGTCTTAACAATTTAGTAATTTACTTAGCATATCGTAGCTTTATTTACTTAAATAATTATTAATGCAACAGTTGAACACGTACTCAATCAACTAATGAAATAATTACGTACCTAAATTAGGAACGAGGCCCATTTGTGTTTCATTCCATAATATCTATTATGTCGCTCGTTTCTCGAATAGTTTCCATTCGAAATTCGTCTACAGAATCCCTTTTCGCTCCAAACACCATCCATTGGCCCCTTTTGAACGATGTTTATCGCTCACTCATTCACTCGTTCAACATGACATCTTTTGTATCATCACAAAACTGTCAAGCGTTTTTTTTTCTCAATTCGAACTGGCCATAAATATGTTTCTTTTTCCATTTTTGAAACGGCTGTGTGCCTGTGTTGCTACCATCTAAAATAAAATAACCCTTTTATGTGTCAAAGTATTTATACCTCTTTAAAATAGTGGGCTGAATGGAGATAGATTTAACCGTATTCTCGTCGCATTAAGTTTTATTAATCTTGTCACACACAAGTTTGGCATTCATGTTTTTTAAATGGCCGCCATTTGTTAGGTGTTTAGTAGTTGGAAGTGAACTGTTTTATTTGTCGAGAAATATAGCTGTCATTTATCAATGAATTTTGAACTGTTTTTCGGTTATATTAATAATTTTGTACGAAGAAGAACAGTTTTTCTCTGTCATATTTAAATAAAATAAGCCATATATAAATGAAATAATGCTGTAGATAATTTTCATTTGGGTGTGGTTAAGATAGCTTGTCTTTACGCGTTGAATTTCTAGAACGCTTCAAGTTATTTAACTTAAGTTATTAAACTTACCCGGAGCATTATTGTTTAAAAGCGCTTCTAAACTAGGTACTTCTTCCGTACGTAGATCTATTTGCCACATGACGTTGCACAAACGGTATTAAAATTCTGCTTTAAATACTATTCAAACTAAACTTAAAGTAAAACCTTGACCATTCGACCTTCCAATTAAAAAACAAACCAATCAACAGCCTTAATTATTTTCAAAATCACACGTACGCTCAAATATTTACAAATTACTAACAAAACCAACAAATGAGTGTTGCAACCGCAAACACATTTAATCCCCGTGCTATCTCACCTCAAGTATATCCATCACTAAATACTATTTTTAAAACTAGCAACACCCATTTTTACGCGCCAAACTTGCTAACGTGCGGAGAATAGCCCCGTGGAATAAATAAATGAAAATATAGGCAAGACGGCGCCGTAATTACCTAGCCAGGTTAACGTTGGTACTAGCAGAATGTTTATTTGTCTAAAAGAATTATTTCGGTAACGAACTTGGCATTCGTTGTGCGGTGAGCCGTAGAGCATTCAATGTGAAGAATTAAACGAATTCAGCTTAGGTGTGGCGGCAGGTGGGGATTAGGTTAAAAGTCTATGGGTTAGTCTTTGAAGAATGAAGAGTTTGAGTATTAATTCGTTTGCGGAAGACGTTGAAGTTCTGCGAACCTCCTACCCGTCGGCGTCTCGGTCAGTCGCAATCTCGCAATGTGCCGAAGTCGCGAGCAATTGAAGGAAAGCTATCAGCTGCCATTAGGTTGGAAACAGACAGCAGGGAAAGTTTTAAGTTCAAACCGTCAACATTTTCATGAGTAAGGACTTCTTTGCTTCAAAGTATTGATAACAAAAGAAAAAAAACCGGCCCAGTGCGGACTCGCAGTAAAAGGTTTGAGTACGAATTTCTTCTTTAAAACCGTAGACTTCTATAGGTTTTCCTGTAATTTATAGGCAAAGAACTATTAATATCTGTATTATTTTTTTTCAAGATTTTAGACAGCAGTTTCGGAGATAATTTAAATTGACGGAATAGTCATTTTTTATCTAAATTCTTGAATAAAAGAAGAAGAAAGAAAAAAAATCAACTGAGTCTGTCCAGTAGATTCGGAGAAAATTGGCTGTGACAGACGGACAGACGGACAAGCGAGTGATTCTATAAATAAGGGTTCCGTTTTCCATATAGAAGATTGGA
The DNA here is from genome assembly GCA_947386135.1 of Melanchra persicariae. NCBI lineage: Eukaryota > Metazoa > Arthropoda > Insecta > Lepidoptera > Noctuidae > Melanchra > Melanchra persicariae. The sequence continues at coordinate 1,777,311 of OX376646.1, forward strand.
ACTCTAAAGTCAATAAAAAAATAACAATTAACCTACGTACCTACATATAATCAGAAACCTCAATAACTCAAACCACAACAGCTAAACTTGAACCAATTCTGCAAATTCTAACATGGCGTGCAATTCTTAAGCGCAACTTCAAGCCGGCTGACATAACCTCTGAATAAAGCAAAACGCATAAACTATCCATTATTGAATCCCGCGGCGTGGCTCACTTGTTTGCAAATAGTTTCGGCTCATTGTCGCATGTTCCAAAGCTTTGCTTTATTTTTCACGTGCCTGCCTTGCCGTACTGCACCGAATAAAGTTTTACAATCGATTCCATTTGCCTGACATAGTTTGGCGATTAGTGAATACTTTAGCCGATTACCGACATAGCCCGAAGTATCGCCAAATTGAAGTGGTTGTGGGCAGGGCACATTGCTCGCAGAACAGATGGTCGATGGGGCCGAAAAGTTTTGGAGTGGCGACCGCGTACCGGAAGACGCAGCGTTGGAAGGCCTCCACAAGGTGGACCGATGACTTGGTGAGGGTCGCGGGTAACCGATGGATGCGAGACGCACAGGACCGGTTGTTGTGGCAACACTTGGGGGAGGCCTATGTCCAGCAGTGGACGTCTTTCGGCTGATATGATGATGATGAATACTTTAGAAGTTATTCAGAAGAAGAAAAGCTGCATTTTTTTTAAACGATTAGTTTCTAGTTTAAAATTCTTACCCTCTCTTTCTCTATTGTATAATTACTGTTACCGCCATCCCCTTCTAACCTAACCTGTCCGAGTCGGGGTGACCAATGGCCGGCTAGGTGTAGCCGGCTAAAACTAGGTGTAGCCGCACTTCGACTATTAGCCGTACATTATTAGCCGTACATTGATAAAATAGAACAACAAAATAATAAAAAACCGGCCAAATGCGAGTCGGACCCGAACCCATTTAATTTATTTTTATCATTTGTTAATAAAACGGCAACAGAAATACACATTCAGAAAACTTTAACTGTCTACCTATTACGGTTCATGAGATACAGCCCGCTGACTGACAGACGGTTGGACAGACAGCGTAGGCTTAGTAATAGGGTCCCGTTGGCCTTTGAATACGGAACCCTAAAAAGGGACTTGAGAATAACTGGTAAAATGTGAAAGCCATCAACGTTTTTTAAGTGTCTTCACACCTAGCATGTTTAGCATAGACATTGTCGTCACATTAACTCGGAATCGAAGCTGATACGCTACGCCAGCACAACGTAGAGTAGACGATAAATAGACTGGATTGTATCGTGAAAACCATTTTTTATTTATAACTTCATGCACACAGGTATAATGGCGGGCGAACGACACTGATAACGTTGCATTTTCGCAGCTTCTACGCTGTGTTTACGTTCTTCAACCGCTAATGTTGAACCAAAGCCAGATGCGAAGGCACCCGAACTCAATCCGAATCTGTTTCTGACGCAAAAAAAAAGTTTCGCAGACAACCATAGAGTTCTAACAGACCGGAGGTTAAAGACTTTTTCTATAAACACTTAAACGCTGTTCAAAAAACGTGCGTACTTCCTAAATATTGCTGCTGAGCGGTAATAATACTCAGTAAATGATTACTTACTTCAATATTCACAGACTACACCTCTGTTCTATACAAAAGTAAGAGTTTTAAATAAAGATCTTGTGTATTTCTCCGGGATATTCAAATAAATAAATGTTGTGATAGATCATACCAATTTAGACTTTACTAGCTACTTTATGGTTTTTGTTTGAATTTAGAGCGCGTGTGAATAAGTTGATGAAACAATTTTATAGTGTTCATCTTTTTCAAACATTTGTTTGATTGAAATTAATGTTCGAATTTGAATATTTAGTGTTACAAACACAGTTGTCTCAGTACCTATAGTATAAAGTGAAACTCAGCTAGTTTTTTACGCTTTCACGCCTAACGGCCGCTTTCTATAATATATCTCAATCCCGATCCTTGTCTGTAACCAATCAACGGCCGAGTTTGTGTCCTTCACCACTCAATCCTCACCTTTGATTGGTTACAGACAAGGATCGGGATCAAGATTGGGATTGAGATATATTATAGAAAGCGGCCGTTAATCGCTGAATCTATTTTGGTGAATTTTTGTTCAGAGCAACTTTTTTGCAAAAATCTATATTAACACGGCGGAAAAAGCTATTTTTGGTAATAACTTCCCTGGTATGGCCGTGTCAAAAGATCATGTGGTCCAGACTGCATTGAATCTCCCGTAAACAAAGAGAGGGAGAGGCCACCCGACATTGACCTGTCGGAGCTCCATTGAAAGAGATCTTAAGAAAGCCCAATTGCTTGAATCGACCACCCAAGATCGTTTGACAGCAGTCGTTCAAGGATTTAAAGAGAGGTAGAAGTACTAGGTTTAACCCGTGACTTCGCTCGAATCGTGCATTTTCCGGGTTTAAAAACTAGCCAGAGACTGCGATATTGTATTTATTTATAAACGTTAAACTTTATTGTACACCAAATAATAAAAAAAATACATAGGTATAGAAAACTTTAAACTAAAAAAACAACAATAGGGTAGATGACTAAAAAATTCTAATTAGTCCGTCAGATAGATTTCCAAAAAATATTTGACACGTATGTTTTCTTTTTTAACGTAAACATAAAATGAAAACGATACAGTGCGTTTTAACTCGAAGGACGTCACATTTCAGTACACTTTTTACCGGAAAGTGACGTCACAAGCCCCCACTCGTTATCTTTGTTGCGTTTTATCTTCGTCAATTTTTATTGATTTGATAAAACAAAAAAAATGTATCCAATATTTTCAACAGTCTAACACTGACGCACTAAAATATAATCATATTTTTTTACTCAAGAATCATCCTTATTGGCGGCCTTATCTTGGTGCAAATATAAAGTTAACATAAAACAAAAACAACCAGAAATAAAGCAATACAATATTCTAAAATAGATACAATAATACATACATTATAAATGTATATGTAAGAAAACATGTAACAATTATTAAAAAAAGTCTATAAGCGAAAGAATTCTTGAAATAGGATTTGTTCTTCTCGAGATTACAAACAAACAATCAAACAATTTTATCTCTCCATAATATTAGTATGAATTACAAACTGGCGTAATTCTGACAATAATATTTATTTTCCCTTTTACAACATTTTCATGTATCTAAATATTGGATTGTATCGTTATTCGTGACTATCCAGCTACCGTGCATATTCTCGTATATGGGTCAGTTTACATTGAAAATGATGAATTCTTTTAGAATGGAACACGATGCTTTACGAGTCGAGATAATTTATTTAAACGTGTAAACAAAGGTGTACCTGTGCGAGCGATACTTCTATTAGTTTTACAATTTAGTGTAGGGTCAGTAAGATGGGAAGAATATTTTGAATTTTTTATAGGAGCTTTTTATATGAGGCTTATTCACAATATCTAGATTTGAATATTTATGTTCTTTTTAATGAGCTATCTTTGCTTTTTTATATCTTATCTAATATTATATTTGATACAACTATGGCAACATTTTCAATATTTTACTGAGAACAAATGGTTGTTCAACCGATTTTCTATTCAAAAGTCATACCTACCGCTATTCTTATTTCTTAAGTAAAAATGATCAGAGTGTTGAAAAATCGGCTCCTAAAAGTAAAAATTCTAAGTCCTTTTAACCGCTCGAGCACTGACATGTGAAAATTCCAAAATAAATCTTACGTAATAGTAATAATAAACATTAAATTCGCGAAAATCTCGCGGCACACCGACTCTCTCCGGTTTCTGACTTAAGAATTTGCCCAACTCTTCTTTTAATGGTTTGACATCTCCTCTCGTTTGAAAAAATCATGTTCAAATTCTCAAATCGGAAACCGTTGGTCTATAACCGATGACTTACTTACCCTGCTGACTGTACTAAAGTTTATGAGTTTTCTAAGGGACAAACAAAAATTGAGGTGAGTCGTATAATATCATGTCTCCTTTCAATATTATTTATTTTTATTCATAATGTGAAAAAACACAGGTGGTGTTGCCATATCGGTCGGAGTCAATGATCTCGGAACTTGGGTGTAGAAAAGATGTCATTAGCACCTACTGCTGATATTTAGTGTTTTAAGATATATTTTGGAGACGGTATTTAGGCGGTCCTACTATAATTACGGAGTTTAGAATAACTTTGAAGCATTTAAGGCTATCGATGTTTAGACACGCCTTCTGTGTCTAAAAATAGAAACGGTATTTGAAAATATCTGAACTAGTATTGTAAGTATTTATTTTCATAGATTGTTTTAATAAATACTTTAGTCAATATACTTACACTAGAAATAATACAAAAACTCCTTACTAAGTTAACCCTAAAATATGCCGTCAAAATATTTATCCGCATCGCTGTCGACTGGAAGTGTGCCCAAAAGACTGGCGGCATTGCCACGTTGTATGGCAATGCTTATCCTTTGTCCAAGGTAAAAGCACTGCACTGCAATGCGGGTACCTACTGTTTCTTTTTTTATTCATGGGAAATCTTCAAATGACTCCTTCCGCTCTGGGTGGAGCAAAAGAGAGTGTCAGACTCTTACTGACTAAAACCCAACCATGTTCCTCTAAATGCCTTTTGCGTTCCAGGGGCCGCGGTGACTCTTTTGATCAAATTCCGCAATTCTTTCTGCTACGTCTTTGAAAACTCTTTCACGGATAGAATGCTACACTATCGCTTATCGCCTATCCTGAAACAATGCTCGGTTCCACGCTATCTAAAACGTTGCGAGAGGTTATTAGTTTTTCATTAGACTTTAACTAATGTAAGACTTTTTTGACAACTTCTAGATATTCCTAATAATATGTATGTCCCCGTTGTAGAAGTTTGTACTTAAGTACTATAGTTTGTTATATTCTTGGATATATAAAAATAAATGGAAAACTCGCCTTTAATGGTTTAATTTTCCTAAAAACCGGCCAAGTGCGAGTCAAACTCTCACACGAAGGGTTCCGTACCATATACCAAAAAAAAAAAAAAAACGTTTCTTATATGTTAAAAATTAAAGGGGCTATTAATTGTTGTTACAGTGGCAATACAAATACATACATAGTGAAAATTTAAACTGTTTACCTAATATGGTTCTTGAGATACAGCCCTCTGACAGACAGACGGATGGACGGACAGTGGAGGCTTAGTAATAGGGTTTCGTCGGTTTCCCTTCGGGTACGGAACCCTAAGAGATATGTATAAGCCTACGGACATAGAATCTGTCACCTCATTTTCAGATGACAACACAATTTTAAATAGCATTTCGTCGAACCTATGAGACGCGCGACATCACTGAATGTTTTAGCTGTATATTGCACTCGTAACGAAACTGAAGCATTCCTGTGTTTAAAGCATTACTCGCTGACCAACTATTTACTATTGTTATGATAGCTGTTGATCTGTACCTAATGATTATTTATAAGCAAATACGTGTTTCATAATGAGCTTTTTAGGAAACATTTCCCTAAACTAGAAATAATCTTAAAATAAATATAATATTTACAAACCAGTGCAGGAAAAGGGAGGAATGGAGAAAATGCCCAAAACGCTGGCAGTATTGTCACGTTGAATGGCTTTGCACATTTTTAGGCCATAGAAAGGGGAACCTTCTTGGTTATGCGTGGAGCGGACCAACCGCTTAGTGATGTCTTAAAAATTAAATGGACACAGTGGGCACTCGGACCTCATGGCCTTACTTTGTGTTTAACCCCAAACAGCTCAGACGTACAGGTGAATCATTATTCAACATTTGCCTAGCCTTTTCCCAACTATGTTGACACCAACATAGTTGGGATAGTTGGTTGGCTTCCAAACTGCCCGAGTGAAAGAAAGAAAAACTGTTTATTCACGTAAAAGTGACGTACAGACATTTTTTTTTTGTAAATTAAACATAAGCCTAAAAAAACAATAATCATCGCTTACCATCAGGTGAGGTAGTGGTCAAACGCGTGCCTATCAATAGTAAAAATCAAACAAAGTCTGTCTGATTTCCGAGGATGAATCATATAATTTGACTAGTTAGTAAATTATATTGACTAGACAAAAATCATGTCCAAAATTTGCGTAACTGTTTTCAAATTGCACAGGAGCTTCAAAGATAGCTTGTGTTCCTTAACACATTTTTTGTTTAAATCTTCAGTTTTTGTGTCTGGTTTCTGTACCCACTTCAACGTAAATAACTTGAGAGTCGGTCGTATTATCTTCACGTTACATTAACATTATAGTACCTAAAATCTACATAGCGACTATATACGAGTATATAGCTGTACCTACTTAGCTATCGGGTTATAAAGAAAAATATTAGTCGCGATACATTTTCTTCCATATCCAAATATGATTTTAAAAAATCTGCTAAGTACTTGTTTAATACCATGTAAAAATACATAATTATAGCTCTACAAGGATCATGGTAGTAGTATGGAAAGGTCCGTAATACATTTATTTTGGCGCACACGAAATCCGATCTAGTACTGACATTTTATCTTTCAATACTCAGTCCACAGATAGCAAATCCCATCCTTTTTGAAAAAACAACAAAACAAATAGACAACTAGCTATTAAAACGTACCATTAATATTAGCCTATGACACACCTGGCTATTGCAATGTATGTACCTACATAAGTGCAATACATTTGTTTCCATAAATACGACAAAAAAAAAACATTTCGAAAACTATGACGTACCATCAACGGCATCAATACAGAATATAATCGCAATACTTATGTTTCCAAATACAACAAAAAAAAATCAACAAATATGACGTACGATCAATGGCATCATTACACTATTATGAGAATGTAATTCGCAATACTGATATTTTCAAATTCAAATACAAAAAAAAACAATTCAACAATTAAGACATAGCATCAATACACTGAGAATAAACGTCGCAAATTCGCAATAGGTACCTTTGTTTCCATATTCAAAAACGACAAAAACACGTACAAACAGTAGTGCCAACATTCGATTTGCACTAAAACTCCAATGCAGATAGTCAGATACTGCTCCGATAATAAAAATATGCTATAAAACATTGAAAAAGCGAAAGCGAACGTTTGCGGTAGAACTGAGATGATAGGATTACATTATTCAGATGGGTCTGCCGACTATCGCGCGCACTATAATGGGAGGTTAAAAAATTATAAGCATTCCACGTCTTTCCTTTCTGATCGACAAGATTCTTTTGAGTTTTAGAGCATGTGGTAAAAGTAAGGTTTAAAAATGTTGTGCTATGCCAAGCTAAACCTATGTGGTATTAGAAAGATGAGTTATTTTCGTTTTAGGAAATTTTGAGAATAGTGTTAACATTCAAAACGAATCAAAAAGTTCAGTCATTGATTGTCGCTGAGATGTTAATGACTTGAATTAAAAAAAAAATTAAGTATAAGAATTGGCCTTCTGAACTTTGAACGAAGAAAACCGGGGAATGAGACAAAAGGACATTCTATCAACGATAAAGATTCTCAAAAGTGAAGCATTGTTAGCGTATGTCAATCCCATTCAGTTTAAATTTCCTGGCAGTCGATAAGATTAATAGGATGTCACTTTTTTAACTATCATGTTCCACTTGGATAATAATACAAGAAGACAATCTTGAAGGCAAATAAAAATAAGCCTCTGTCTGTCACGTTGACAATTAATCGATTTGGCCACCTTTGCAAGTTTGTATGTTCTCTATTCAATAAGATTAGATCAGAAACGTTTCATTCATACAATCTTTATCTATTAATGAATGTTGAAATTTGGCCAACATTAGTATGTAGAGTAGCACCAGAGCCAAAACAATGAAAGTCATCAATACACTAATAACTCTTTAACCTAGTTTAGTGAAAACAGTCGAGACTACACTCGTTATAGATATTACAACAACTTTTTCTTATGCAAATGTTCAGATTACGCCATTTTGTACATACGGAGAAATGGTTTAGAACACAGGTGAAAAGGTATTATGCAATCTTCTTAAACATATGTATTTTGAACAGCAACTGACGTGTAGCGGCACAAGAAACCAAAGCCCGAATATCAACCATCGGCCAGTTTCCCACCGGACACAACAACCGTCCGATCCTCCCTTTTCAATGGACGTGATCGGGACTTTCCACATTACACACTGTATCGCATACCTCTATACACTCATGCATGATCCATTTCATGCATGATAGTAGTGCCTAAGACAACTACTAACTACCAAGCATGACTCGTTTCGTGAGTTCAAATCTGATAAATGGTTACCCATTCGTCAACACAGAGCACTCTTTTTTTAAGGATGAGCGAGGAGGAGCGGAAGTGAGTATCAGACTCTTACTGAATAACACCCATCCGTGTTCCTCCTAATGCCCTTTGCGTTCCAGGGCCGCAGTGACTCTTTCGAACAAATTCCGCAACAAATGTTACTCATTCGTCAACACAGAGCACTCCTTACCTTGACCACCCTGGTTTCTTTTCTTGATAAACCCACTTCTCTTCCTCTATTCTTCCAATCTGATTTCACATAAACAATTCTTACACTTACTATATCACATAGAAATAAATCATTTTTACGCTAAATCCACTGTGCAAAATATTTATCTTCTAGGCTGTCCCTCACACCGCTCTGTATTAATTCACTCCTTGTTCTTTATACACTGAGTTTTGCATGTGCACAACGTTTTACTAGATAATTTCTTGGACTACACGGTTCTCACCTGCAATTCCACTGTTTAGTTGAAAAAGTTACTAGAAATACTAGCATCATTCACTCCACACACTTAAAAGTTTTAAAATATTGATCCCCTTAACTACTCAACCATTTTGCTCCTCAATTCCATTGCTTCATCCGCCGAACATTTGTCGCTGGCGTGGGCAGATGAAAAGATACGAGTACGTAATTACTGACAAAAGAGCGTATTTCACATGTGTAATGATCGACACAAACTGTTGAAGCCCGAGCCTCGACATTCATGTATCCGGCTCACCACGGAGGTTTGGGAGATTTATACCTCGTTCCACCAGGATCAGTAGTTTTATAATGTCGTTATATTAGACGCGTTGGGCAGGTTATTAGGTTCTTCCCGCGGATGTCTATTTTTGTGGTTATGCTGGATTTTGAGTGGCGGTCTAAATAATGTGTCAAGTGATGTTTTTGTTTGTTAAGAGTCGGTTTTTTGAGAAGGCTGATATTTGAGGTGCATTATAATTTTAAGCAGCGTTTGTATTCACATCGCAGTCTTGTCAAAAACGCCTCTTATTTCCGTTCATTTTGACAGATTACGACTGCGATGAGAGTTCCAGCGTTCCTTAAAAATTTAGGAATTATCCCTGAGGTTAATGAGCTAAGAATTTAAAGTCGAGTGCTTGTCAAACTCTATTTTAATGCTAAAGTTTAATCAGTTTTCGCATTTAAGTATAGTTCATAACATCAAATTCTCTATTTATAGACCCGGTATCCTACCACTAGCAACCGATGCCGATACAAAAGTAGAATCTATTGTTCACCTGTCTAGAGTAAAAACGTTTCACAATCAAAAATCAATTTACACACGAAAAGGTAAACTGTTTTTAAAAGCCGCTCCACGAAATGATCATTGTTTGTTTCTACCATTGTCTTTGCTTTGACTCAAAATGTATCTCATCCCACACCTTCATCTTTTGTTTCTTCCCCACTTAAAGTTTCACCATCAACATTCAAAGGTATTTCATCGTTACCACCTGGTTAGTCTGCAACAATGTACATAACATTACAGTATGTCTGGTTGGCGGGTTAAAAACCGCGGATATTAACCCAGTTGTGATCTAATTCGAGCTGCGCGTACGCATGGCGGGCGATCCCGGCTGCGTCAATACGGATGATTGATGATATTTGACAACTATGGCTTGGTTACTGTTGCTGATGTTCTGTTTGTTTCTTTGGGTTGGTATCTTTGTGGTTCGTGGAAGATGTGTTTCTGTTTTCTGTAGCTGGTAGAACTGGGCTGCTTTTGCGGCGCCGACTGACTTCTTATATTTGGTTACAACCATAAGATCGGTATTTCACTGTGTTCTGTTTTAATCAAATATTGATGGCTTCTGCCTGGCTATTTTGTAGGCTACGTAGGTACTTGTTTTTGACTCTATGTCCTTCGCTATCTTGATAAGCTAGACCAGTGGTGGGCAAACTTTCTAAATGGAGGGCCAGAAATTGCAGAGGAGGGCCAGAATTATAGGAAAAATGCATGTTGTGTCGAATTTTTTAATCAAATAAAAACATTACAGCATTACACACTTGCGCAAATGTAAAAAAATATAATTTAACTTTTATTCAAAGCCCTGCCATGGTAGGTATATGAGACATATGAAACTGCTTTCGATTTGCCAAATTTCAATGGCATTTGTCGCAATATCAATTAGGATCAAAAACATTAATTTGTAAAATTATAACTTGACCACCTTCAGCGATTTCAAAGGTGTAATACAGCAATTCTGTAAACATGTCGAAGTGAAAACTTAGGCGAAGTGAACGACAAGTGAGCTGTCAAACCAGACAATAAAGATGGAATGACAGCTCACTTGTCGCTCACTCCACATAAGTGTATCGGTGAGATGTCGACAGAATAGACCGGCAGTTCAGTGCAGATTTTTTCGCGCGTTTGACCATAATCTCACCTGATGCAAAGTGTTGCAAAAACTCCAACCAAATGGTTGAAGTTTTCAATCTTCTATTTTATTCGTAGGGTTCACAGGTGCACAGTACCTACCAGTATTACCTGATTGTATGATAAAAAGACGATTACGTGCTTCGGAAGGCACGTATAACGGCCGCTTTCTATAATATATCTCAATCCCAATCTTGATCCCGATCCTTGTCTGTAACCAATCAAAGGTGAGGATTGTGTGGTGAAGGACACAAACTCGGCCGTTGATTGGCTACAGACATGGATCGGGATCAAGATTGGGATTGAGATATGTTATAGAAAGCGGCCGTAAGTCGGTGGTCCTGGCCGCCAAATTGCGGTCGTCAAATAAAACCATGTCGGCGCTCATTGAGGCGGTTTAGAAACTCTGACACTAGGATGTGTAGGTCGTTAGACCTATCTGCTCACACGAAAAAAGAAAAGGTACCTATATTATCAGTAGACACCGTCTAGTACCAAGTCATTAGTCAATCATTGCGCAGTCATCGACTCATTGGCTGCTAATCGACTGAAATTATCACAAGTCAACCAGTACCAACCTATAGATACCAACTATTTCTCTTGTTCGTCTGTCTCGACAAGCCGTACCGTTCTATTTGCAGTAACCTGGCGAATGTGTTCCTTATTCGCTGCAAACGTAAATATTAGCCAGTGAAGTTATTTGTGTATTAGGTTCAATATAACAGCATTTCGTGTGATATATTGGTGTTACTAAAATTGTTACGACCTACATTATTGATTAGCTGTGTCCCGCGCCTTCGCTTCATTGGCAAATCCAACAGGAATCGTGTTTTTTCCAGGATGATTTTCCTTTGATACTCGGCAAAGAAAAGCGTTTGTTACTAGATTACCCAACCCTTATTATATATCTACCCTTTACTCTCATTGGTTCTTCATCATCATCAGCCGAAAGGCATCCACTGTTGGACATAGGCCTCCCTCAAGTGTCGCCACGACAACCGGTCCTATGGGTCTCGCATCCATCGGCTACCCGCGACCTTCACCAGGTCATCGGTCCACCTTGTGGGAGGCCATCCCACGCTGCGTCTTCCGGTACGCGGTCGCCACTCCAGAACTTTTCGGCCCCGTCGACCAACTATTCCGCGAGCACGCAGAATCATTGATTACATATAAGTACATGTAAACAATTTTACCACTATATAATATCATAATAATTTAGTTACACTCAATTACAAACTTTAATTTCATTGCGTAGTGCCAGTTTTCCCTTTCAAAAACATCATAGTTATAAACTGCTCCGATGGTCCATAAGCTCTAAAACGGGCCAGTAATACGTGTTTACGATAACCAACCTACACATCAGTAACAGATGTTATCGCATAAAACTAAACCTAGTCTCCGCAAACCGTTTGACGTCACAACCCACTATTTGCGAACACTTATCAAAAACTGACGTCACAACCCAGCATTTCGCGATTCGTATCAACTTGTGAAGCGTGCGTTGTATCGCGTCGATGTCTGATCGATTGCCGCCAGTTGGCATCAGATCACACGCCGTATCTATACCAGTGTTGCCAGATATTAACGGATTTCTGACAGATACGTGAGTTAAAATCCCTGGGATTGCAGTTCGTTGAACTCTCGGTGTTACCCCAGTTGTTGAAATAGCTGGATTGTGGATTGTTGATGTATGTTCGTGGTTGAATGGAATCATTGTTATTGCAGATTAATCCTATTTAGTTTTATTGTTGTAGGCAACTATGTAGAGGCATAAAATATAGGCGAGTTTCAACAGATTTTCACGAAAAAGAACGTCAGATTCCAAAAGTTCTCAAAGTCAAAGTCAAACTCAAACGTTTATTTCAATTAGGCCATTAAACGGCACTTTTGAACGTCATCATTTACATTAAAAATAATATAAAGTGACTCTACTGTCCGTTCGCAAGGGTAGATTCTTATGGCAACACGGTTGGACCACTGCATGGTTGAGCGATTGACTGCTGCGCTGCGTGTCGCGGGTTCGATTCCCACACGGAACAAATATTTGTACGGCCTACGGATAGTTGTTCCGGGTCTGGCTGTTTGTGTACGTGTATTTATATGTTTGTAAACGCACCCACGATACAGGAGAAATTCCTAGTGTGGGGCAACGTTTTTTTTTTTTAAAAGAAAGAAAGAAAGGAGAAGAAGAACGGACAAGAAACTCCATAGTTACACTCTCCGTAACGCTTTACCTCACTTTTAAATGTAAGTATATCAAAATATGTGTATAGTTCAGGAACTAGGTAGATCCATTAGGAATCGACATAACCTGTTTAATATCCAAACCAATATCAATACACTGACGAATGTTTAGCTAATATATTTATACCTTCTAATATGTAATGCCATGGCTCACTGTGTAGTATGGTTTAGAGTATAGAGCTGCGAATCGCCTCACACTATTAGTAGACACTTCCATACAAACCAAGCGTGTCAATTAGTGTCACCATTGCTGCCACCCGTGACAGCTCTCGGATGTGGCTATCACAGCCGGGAGACTGAGATACGAATGCGAATGTTGCTTAAAAAAAAACTTTTTGACAAACAAAAGAAACCGACTTCCAAAAAACACTACAAAGTTCAAAATTACTTTAATTTCGGAAGTCGGTGTTTTTGGTTGCTTCTTCGTTATTTGACACCGACTTCCGAAATTAAAGTTATTTTGAACTTTGTAGTGTTTTTTGGAAGACGGTTTCTTTTTTTTGTGAAAAAGTTTTTTTATTTTTCACTTTTTAGTGGTACCCCACACCTAACAACACCACTGGAAAGTCACAGGAAAGCAAAAATACGCAATTTCGTACACATGGATGATTTTTCCACATATTTTTTCCAGCTATTTAGATTTAAAAACGAAATGGCTTAACCGATTTTGATAAAATTCAAATGGAACCAATCGAGAAGTATATCCTTTCACATAAAACAAGAATTTTTCAAATAGGTTCATAAATGACGAAGATATGAGGTGACAAACAAAAAAAAAAAAAAGTACAATCGAATTGAGAACCTCCTCCTTTTTGGAAGTCGGTTAAAAATAGTGGAATTTGACTACTATTTTTTAAGCAACGTTCACATTCGCAACTCAGTCGCAATCTGTCAACATATAAATGGAACTTAAAGCTTTCTGACATATTGCGATTAAATACGAATGCCAACGTTGCTTGAAAATTAGTAGAATTGGCCCTCAGATCGGGATAACAACTGTTCCATGTGTTAATCCAGATTATAAACTATATGCTGCCTTTCATGATAATCTATCCAGTCGCTCGTAGCGGCAATAATGCCGTCACAAGAAAAACTAAAAAAGCGAAATTGGTACCACAACAAAAAGAAACGCAGCCCCATTTGTCCCGCCAGCAGCGAACTACTGAACGAAATTCAATTAATATACAACAGTCCGAATATCAACTATCGGGCAGTTGCCCACCGGACACAACAACCGTTCGGTCGGAGGATCCTCCCTTTCCCGGGACTTAACTCCCTGTACCGCATACCTCTATGCCTAAAAGAGTAACAAACATTCCTACATACATCATCACACATTTTCAAATTTGGAATATTCAGTATAGGATTCTTTTGGAACTACAATGGATATTGCACTGCCGGCGCGGCTATTCTATACTCTATGCCTTTCTATGCTCCTAAACGAACTTCAAACGGTCTGAAATCCACAAGGTACTCCAGTCACCCCAAGATATAAACCCGATGCTCTGACCTTCCTCATTGAACTCCTCGACACACTCCAGTTAACCGAATTACTTTACAATGTCCGTCGTCGGACTTTATATAAACATGCGTTTAAACCGCGGCCATTTTTCTTTACGCACTTCAACTGTTTATTTGATAGTTTTGTACTGCTCGTTATGACTGTCTTCACTATATGAACAGGAATAGGATAATTAGGTTTCCGTGTTTTTGGATATATTGGTTTGTGGTTGAGGAAAACCCTTGAAAAATTTCGTGAGAAGCAAGTTTCTATTCTTGGAATAGAATGAAAACTCAATTTGATCTGCTGAATGCAAAATCGTATCGCATAGGTATATATAACTATCGACAACGACTGAAAAAAGGCGCAATTTTGCACTTCGCTCCTAATGTTGAACTGGAACAGAATGCCTATGGCATTAAGTTCATCTCTGAATGTTGGTGTGCGTAATGTGATAAATAGATAGCATACGCTGCCAAAATTTCACGTGGTAAATACCAAACATATTGACAGTCATTATCGCAGAGATAGACTTTGCCTTCGACTGAGAAGACCACACAATTGAAATATTAAGCAAAATCAAATGTTTTTAATCTCGAATCCATCGTTCGAAGGAAAATTTACGCCGACAGTTGGCGCCACTTCGGCGAGGGGGCAGAATTGGCTCTCTGGTGGCAGAACTGAGGCGTCAGGTAGGCCAGGCACCTGTCAAAACGCCAATGTTTTCTGACATTTGTTAAATTGACATTGTATCAACGTCATGTTTACGTCAAAGTCACTGGGAAACGCTCATTTCTTAGACGAGTAGAAAATAGCCACACAAGGAAGTATGGTTATTCTCCAAACATATCTTCTCACTTGAATTCCCAGCAATACGAGTAGTTCCCAGTTGCCGAGCGGATACGGTATTACACAGTATTTATGTGTGTTCCGGCCGTCTTGCGTGTAATGCCGGGAGGCCGTACTAGTGCGTCTTGCGACTAACACCTTATCGATTGCACGCCTCACTGTCATTGTCTAGATAAACAATAGGAAATCGTAAAAATGTTGCCAGTTATAAGGATATCGGTAGTTGTGCAAGCTTACATTTGAAACAGAAATGCCAAAGGTCTGAAGATTAGGAATTAATTAATTGATTCTTTGATAAATTAATGAGGTGACTTAGGTAAAAACAAAGTATGTTAATTTTTATGTTTTATATATGGGAAATCCTCAAATGACTCCGTCCACTCTGGGCGCAGTGAAAGGGAGTGTCAGACTCTTACTGACTAAAACCCATCCGTGTTCCTCCAACACCCTTTCCAGGTTCCAGGGCCAGGGTGACTCTTTCGAACAAATTCCGCAACCCTGGCAGGCACAGGCCCTGGCGGGCCCCGTAAATGTATGTACCTACCTAAAGTAGTATAGTTACTTACATAAACTCACGCCTTGTTTCATTAGGGATATATAGAAATTACAAAACCCGCTTAATATTCTCATTTTGCTTAATTAAGGCCGCGTTTTCACCTGCATGTAATTCGCATGCAAGTTTAATTACATTGCGGAGCACGATCGAGCGATTGTTCATATGATGCCTCGGTAGCCCGCAATGTATTGCACTGGCATGCGAGCTGGTGGTAGGTGAAAACATGGGCTTACGTTTTTTTATTATTAATTTAGAAAAAATAAATGGTTGTTGAAAAGCCCTACTAAACTATTAGATCTTGCTAAGTGCTTGTCGCTTTTGGTGTAGAACTATCTCATCTTTGCTTTCAAAGTACACGTGAGACATTAAAATTTTATCTGCAAAAGCTCATCGGGAGACCACTTGATGTTGCATGAGTCTATTACCATTTTCTATGTAACTCTGTACTTTGCAAAGGTCAGCCTAGAATGCATCAGTATCATTCAGCACACTCACAAAAGATAAAGTGAACGCTTGGCACAAGAACACTCAAACATCAGACCATCTACACTAATACAATGAGAAAATAACTTTGTCTGTCGTTTGTTAACACTTCACGTCGTCAAGAGAGAAGAAAGAAGAAGTAGGTATAAGTTTTTTATAGAAAGTGAAAAATCACTCTATCTTTTCCTGTAAACTCATTTTCATGTTCCGTATGGTGTCGGACGTAAAAGAATAGCAACATCCCATCGCTTCCCGTGGGTGTTGTAAGAGGCGACTAAGGGACTCACCAGAGAATGGGCAGCAGCATTCTCTGTACATTTTTTTTAAAAGATCTAGAAACAAAACTTAACACTATGCTAAAAGTTTTTGAATACTGGTTTAGCACAAATAATTTAAAACTTAATGCAAATAAAACAAAGTGTGTATTATTCAAATCAAACGTCCGAAATAATACTAGTATTGAGGTCTTATCTTGTGGTAACAAAGTTGAAGTAGTTGACCATGTTAAATTCTTAGGTGTTCACATTGACGCATTATTGAACTGGAAGGTTGAAACATCGTCTGTAACGAAGTCTGTTAGCTCGGCATGCTATGCAATTAGAAGCCTGAGGGAAGAACTAACCTTGACCCAACTTAGGATGGTGTACTTTGCTCTGGTTGAGTCTAAGCTCAGATATAGCATTCAGTTTTGGGGCAACAGTTACAGATACAACGTCCATTCAGCATTTGTGATTCAAAAGAGAGCTTTAAGGACAATGCAATGCTTGAAACAGACGGAATCGTGCAGGGACCACTTTACTAGACTTCAAATTTTGACAGTCCCGTGCCTCTATATTTTGGTGTTGCTATCCAATTTTGTCAAGAATTTGCACAAATTTGAAACCAATGAGCAAAAATTAGCTAGATGCAATACCCGACGGAAAGAGTTACCTAACATGATCCAACCGAAATTAAACGTGGTTCAGCACAGTCCCAGATACCAAGCAGTCTTCCTATATAATAAGTTACCCTTGGAATTTAAAACTATAAATAGCGCTAACTTATTCAAAAACAAGCTCAAAACATATTTATTGAGGAAGGGCTATTACAGTGTCGAAGAGTTCTTAGATGACAAATGACATTGTGTGACATATTATTGTATTTTTTTTTATTTAATTTTTTACCTTTGGCATCATTCTTGTATTTTATTCATCCTTACAATTGAATATTTTTTATTTAAAATTTTAAATTGACTGAACCTGATATGTTATTTGGATTATTGTTAATTTGTTTTTGTGTATGTGACGTATTTATTGATGTTTTATAATTATTGATTTTTTTTTCTTCTCTCTGACATGGAATTTTCAATTGATTAGAACAAATTTAATTAAGAATGTGGATTTATCATTATTAATTTGATGTAGTTTTTTTTTTGTTTGTGACACATTATTTATTGTTTTTTTTTTTACATATTTTATAATTTATGATCTATTGTAATGTTTTAGTGGTGTTAAAATTTCGACACAATATGTTATTGTTATGAAATAAATTACTTATGACTTATGACATTGCAACAGCTACACTGCGATCGCCAACCCACCTGCCAAGCTTGACGATTATAGCAAACCCAGCCTATGCCCAGCCTATGTCCAGCAGTGGACGTCTTTCGGCTTATATGATGATGATGATGATGAACCTCATTTTTATAATATCAATAATATCTTTCGTACACGTTTACGCAAAATACCAATTAATATCGGTTTATTCATTTCTGAGAATGAGGACTTGAAATTGTTTGTGAAACACCGGCTCTACGGATTTGGATGAAATTTGGCATACGTGTAGACCACATTCTGAAATAGGACATAGGATACTTTTATATTATACTTGGACAAAGCCGAGGGCAGTAACATGTTCAAAATAAATAATTTCCATCTTATGCACGGATAACTCTAAAACTCTTAGACACGTCGTCTGATGCATCATGAACACTTTAAACTGTAATGTTTAGTTCTTCACGTAGTTCGGCGAAATCTTGACCTATTTTAAATGCAGCATGACTAAGAAATCATCCATCATCAGGTCATGAATCATCATTACCTTCCTTCATCTTGTTTATAAGTGAAATACTTCCTCGAGGTAATATGAAGATCATTATATTGGTGTAAAGCAATTTATTGTAGTCAATTATAGGTGAGTCAGTTTTTCTGGCCCGCCTCGTAAATTGTGGCGGACTTGTCAGATTCTGACAATTTGTGTGTTGATATTGTCAGTAATTGTGGTGATATTGTCACATTAATAATGTTGAATTGTTCGTTATTTATTGACCTTATATACAAACTATATTTTATAGCTATTTCTTTGTAATTAATAGCAAGTTTGACCATTTATTATCATAATGATTCAACCCCATTTTATAAAATTTCCCAATACGATTTGTAAACTTTTCATAGGTTAAGTTAATGCCGAAGATTTTTTAAATTAATGGCGTCGATTTCAACACTCATATTAATTTAACTCAAAGACGCTACAGTAGTTTGTTTGTAATTAATAGTTTTGAAAGCGTTTGCCATTCGTTACCAACATTACTGATGTCCATATACAATTAGTGACGGTCCGGGTAATTTTGACAATTTATCAAACAAATTCAGTTGATTCTCTTAACTGTGGCTATTTTGTAAAATAAATATATTCAATTTAAACGGAAATAAATTATCTTACAACAGAGGTCATTTTTCGAGCTAGTTAAAATTTATTTAAACTTCTACTATGCGTGCAGCTAAGGAGCGGAATTCCCTGTCGGATTCTGTGTGTGATAGCTACAAACTGGCGGTCAAGGAGTCAAGAGCGAATGGGTTACTTCTAGGCAAGCGTGCTTCATTGTAGACCACATCATCATTTTCCATGAGTTGTATGTGGTCAAATGCGAACCCATCAAAAAAAAAAAGTTTTGAAAGTCTGTAAATGTTCACCGATGTGTAAAGTTAAAACAATCTCATTTAACCACGTCGAGGGCATATGTTTTCTATATTTAGCTTCAATTTATTGGCTCTTGGTCGTCTGATTAATTCTCCAAAAATACTCCTAAGTCCGGGATGGCATGTGGAACAGGAGTCCGTTACTCACCGCGGAGGAGCGGAAGGTGTGCTGCTGATGTGGAAATACTCCTGTGATTCACTCGGAGTGCAGACGTCTGGAATTGTTATCTTAATTAGTCTTTAACTGCAGTCCTGGTCGGTGTGTGTTGCACAGTTTATGTTTACAGCGTTTTGGTATCTCTTTGCAATCCTTACATCCTTACATAGTAATATACAAACAGGCTAATTTTCAGGGTTCTGTACCTAAAGGATAACCAGTGGAACCCTATTACTAACCTTATGTTAACCTAAGCCTCCGCTGCGCGTCCGTACGACCCTTTGTCTGCGGGCTGTATCTCATGAAACGATAACGTTTCATGTCTACCGTGTACATAATTATTTAGGTAGACGGTTAAAATGTTCACATAGGTATTGAGTATTTTATAACAACGAAGAAAATGAAAAAGAGGCATTTAAGGTATGGAAAACTAGTACATTTTAAATTCTTCAATGTCTGTCTGTTTACATACAGATATAATTTCATTAATAATGCGAAACACGCATCGTTCAGTTTTCCATGTCCTATTATATACTACAGGGAACGTGCGTTTCTAGCAGTGACATAATTTTAGTCATCCCAGGAGCGATATCAGAGACAAGGTACAAACATTTTAGGCTCCTTGTAAATTGTAACTCGTAGTTCAAATGAAAATTACGTGTAGTCAGCAGCAACACATACACACACACATTAATATCGGTCAACAGGGCCTCAGCTAACGACTATCTTTACCGTCAATACGGTATTTAGTTGATATATTGCTTCAGAATCCGCCCAAATCCATGCCATTTCTAACCAACACCTCGGTCAGCTAAAAACCTGTCGATCATATCAGATAGCTGTGTCTGGAACGGGTCCAGGATCGTCTCGATACTAATACACATTAAATTTTATTTTAGCTGCCGTTACCCACGCCTGACGCCCGACCATGTTATACCATAGAGTAGATAGATATAGAAGAGCTTTCTGTCAAAGTCACTTTATGTCAGCCATAACAATTGTGAAAAGTACACAATACATAGAGGTAAAAGAGCCAATTCTACTAATTTTTAAGCAACATTCGCATTCGCTTCTCGTCGCAATAATATTTCAATCACCTCAAAGAAGAATGGTCATTTCAGACCCACAGTCCGACAGAATTGAGACCTATCGTAGTTTTTTAGTCATTTGTAGTAGAGCAAGAATATACATTTTTTTTCTAATTAATCATATGAATTGTACGTTATCCGTACTCCGTACAATTCTAATTGGTAACCAATTATAGTTGGTAACAACGATCTACTGACGGAAACTATAAAGGTAAGTAGTGGCTCTCTTGGTTGACTACTTTTATATAAAAAGGTGGATATGAACGCAAACACGATGAGTAGCCATCGTGTTTGGGTTCATATCCACCTTTCTGGTCTCCATCATCATATCCTTGTTACCAAAACAACAATGAATAGTGCCCATCAGAACGATTCAAATGAGCCCAAACACGATGATTGTGCTAGCGAGAGTGCATGAACCTACACTACCTACCTATACTTCGCTTGAACAAACGCACAAAAATGTATGTGTTCGCCAACGAAATCGACAAAAAAAACGTATTTATAATACAGTCGACAAAAAAACTAGGATAGGTATGTGTGATTCTATCGGAGTTGGGTTAATTTTGTATGGGCCGCTAACATTCTCTTTTTCCTACTTTTGGCAGATTGAGACTGACATAATTCCGAACGTTGGTTGATAAATTAGTATAGAATTGGCTAACGCTTCTATTTTACACAACACGCAAAACCTGAAAAGGGGTTTAATGTATGGGGCAGTGTAAGTGCAATCCGAACTGTCATTTGTTTGAACTCGCGATACCACGCGTCTATGGACGCATGCGCCGGTTATCGATCGTTGTATAGACTTGGCCTTCTGCACCTATTTACTCTATGGAAACACTATCATTTTTACATTATTTCAGTGTATGAGTCAAGGAGTCTAGCTTTTAAGCTCACGGGAACGTTAACCTTGTTTATTTGTGAATTGTAAACTGCTTTAATCTTTTCTGTTTGTAAATAAATATAAGATTTATTATAGTCAAATGTTACTCTTGTGAATGTAGGTATGTGTGCCATTCGAACATGAAAATGGCGTATTTATTTTAGTGAGTCAAATCGACATTTCAATCGTTTGTAAGTTTATCAATCAATCAAAGTTTCGGCTGTTGTAGTAAATAGCAATATAGGCATAGAGAAAGTTAAGTATGGTTTGGTTTTTAAATCTCGTTTTCCAAAGTACATTATACTCTATGCTATTTTTTATATATGGCAAGCAAAGCCGATGTCGAGTATACTGCCAATGTCCAAAGTAGATTGAATAAGCAAATGTGCATTGTTTTACTGATTTAAAGAGTTAAATTCTTCAAACAATACAGTTGATTACTTATTGGGTTAGGGCAGATCTGAAACAAACCATGAAAAAAATACGTTAATATTTTAAATATTATTGGCATGCCACGTCTATCCAGGGTTGCGGATTCGAAAAAGTCACCGCGGCTCTGGAACGCAAAGGGCACTAGGAGGAGCACGAATGGGTTTTAGTCAGTTAGAGTCTGACACCTCCTCCCGCTCCACCTAGAGCGGTAGGAGTCTATATTTTTAGGTGATAACCGACATCCACGCGAGCGGAGGGAGCTAGCTAGAAGCTAGTCATAAAATTAAATCATTACCCTTCCTTTTGCCTTTGTTGTAGTTGGGTAAGAACATTGAGCAACAGTTTTCGGAACAATCAAACCTTATTGAAACAATATTGCTCAACTTCGTGTCCATGGTACTCGTAACGCGTCTATGTAATCTTCAGACAATCGGTGTCAGTCTACCATAAAGGCAGAAACTCAGCTGTACTCATTCACTGGCACTGATTGATCGCTGATTGATGGCAGGGTAGAGGAACTGCGAGTGCTACTGTCATTGCGTCAACGTCAACTGTCAACGTCAACTGTCAGTGTCAACTGTCAGACATCGCTGAACGGCTTGGCATTGGTAGACGTCTTCATTACCGATGGACAGGCGGTAGAACCAATACGGGGTCAGGTTTTGTACATCTGGTCTTGAAGAGTTGGTAGGAAATCGGAATTACGTGGGTTTTAACTACCTGTACTTCGAAAAATAGATAAATACCTACTTATAAAGGGTTTTCCAGATGTGCGTGGTCATATTTACGGGTGATGTTGGGTAGCTGATAAACATTGAGGAAAAAATATCAAACCATAAAAAATGAGATTTAAAAAAACCACCATAAATAACGACGTCCAATGTCGATGGTGACAACAAATCTGTGATTGAACTAAATAAACGCCTCCTCCGTAACTATTTAGTCGTTTTTTTTCTGGTCGACAAAAAAAAGTGTTTTCTATTTTTTCTTAATGTATATCGACACATCAACTGCAGGGTATGGATGTGGAGCCGAGTCACAGACCATGCTCCACCTCTTATCTTGCCCTCTGTGCCCCAAGACATGCAGCCTGAGTGACCTGTGTGCGGCTACCAACAATGCTGTGGAGGTGGCAACGTTTTGGGCCACCCAAATCTGACCAACTATCGTACCAGCGACACGAAGAAGAAGAAGAAGCAGCTAGGTACCTACCCAACATCATCCTTAGATATGACCATGCACTTCTAGAACACCATGTTTATGTTATTGTCCGGTAGATTGATCTGAATATGAAAGTTCTTTGGAGGATAGAATCTCTAGCTGAGTGCCATAGACTTTAAAAAAACAATTCTTGTGGAAAAGCCCACAATTCCTCGGCGGCTCCATGATTTTTCCGTGATTTTTGTACTTTTCCTTTTGTAGATTCCCACAGCTTGTCATAAGTATAAAGTTGTTGACAAGCCGCCATTTTATTTATCTAATTATCCGGCCATCACGTAGATTAGTGCCGGGCCCCGCTCGCCGCATCGTTAAATACTACTGGCTGGCAATAAAGATCGCATCAAAAGAGAGGCAATTGATTTATTAATCTTGTCCTTGATCTAATTCTTTATGACTGACATTCAGCTTAGCAACGCTATGCAGTTAACTTACTTTTCCTTGTTCCCTGTAAAATTAGACCATCTTTACACCTCAAGAGGTGAATCTGCCTAGCTTTAACTGAATTACGTTGGGGTCGGCTTCCAGTCTAACTGGATACAGTTCAGTACATATCTGACTTCCACAGTCCAAACTCAAAGCATTTATTTCAATAATACCATTTACATTTGTTCCGTATGGTGTCGGCCGTAAAGATTAGCACCGTCCCATCACTTCCCGTGGGTGTCATAAGAAGTGACTAAGGGACTCGCCAGCATTCTCTGTAGGTACATTGCAACAGCTACACTGCGATCGCTAACCCGCCTGCCAAGCGTGGCGATTATGGCAAACCCCCCACCCCCCCCCCTCCATTTGGGGGAGGCCTATTTCCAACAGTGGACTTCTTTCGGCTGATATGATGATACCATTTAGAAGCACTTTTGAATTGTCAAGGTTGGTCAGTCAAAAGAGATGAAGCTATTTGCACGGTCCAAATCTCTATGGAGAAGAACGAGTAAGAAACTCCACGGGGCAGCACTATACTCCAACTCCAGATACGGAGCACTATTTTCCAATACATTCGAGGGTCTAGACAGAGGACTGCCACCCGTGATTTATAGTTCAAAACACCCCATGTCAGTTTGGTAGCTAGCGCATGGCAATCTCATATATTTTTTTTTTAACAATCCTTGTGGTTGATCTTCAAACTATAAGTAGAAACACAAGGCACAAGAAATGATCTGCAAAAACATTTTTATATCTAAAACTCAACCACCATTTAGACTTCTTTAAATCTATTACTACCACATTTCCGCGGTTTCGGCTCCTGTGGCTAACACCACACCACACCCGTTCTTTTTTCTGAAATCAATATCTCAGAAATAACTTTTAACGAATAAAAAACAATTTACTTAGGTGGCACATATACTTGCTCTCTCTCCACATTTTAACAACATCTCACAAGTCACACATTATAGAATCAACTGCAATTGAAACGCCATTAAGACCAAAACATGTTATTACTGTTACCGGCAGAAACACCTAGTTTCAAATATGAAGCAGACGTAGTACTCGTGTATTGCGATCTACGAGCAATATAATAAATATTTATTCTCAGCTTGGGTTGTATGCCCCATTGACACACGGCAGATAATATTTTAATATTCATATTCAATTTAAATTGCTACAATCGTTTCAATCATATACCCTAAGCATAATATAACGTTTAATAGTTAGTCTCTTTCAGTCACACTTTTACATAGATAAGAAAATCATCAAAGTTTGTTCATAGCGGTAATAGTTGTGGTGAGCAGATTGTCAAAATATACATTTTGTCACCAAGGCTGCCAAGAGCGAAACGCGACAACGCGTGGCGCGCTTTATCATTTAACCAATTCACTTGACTTTGACGTCTTAGGTTATAGTTATCGGTAAACAGAGAACCATGCAAAATTTTCTACTCTTAGTCGATAGACCGCAGCCAAAAGCTGCTTAGAGACAAATATATACAGGTTCCTGAGGGGAGAGGCCAGTGGAACGAAACCGCAGGTAAACGCTAGTTATCAAATGTAGTCGTAATAATAATATATCCTCCTGTACGTGAAACAAAAGTTTTAACGTGTCCCTGTGATTATGGCCCCATTAACAAAATATACGAGCCTGCAAACCAAACATTCGGAGTTATAATAAAAGCTTCGTAAATGATTCCCTTTGAGAATTTGCATACATTCATTAACATGTTTGCTTTAAATATATTATTATTGATCTGTATTTTCCGGCGGACGTGCAAAGCCCTGCTTAGCGGTCTTAAGGGAATATTCCCAGAATGCAATGGAAGTGAAGATATGACTAATGATATCTGAGAATAATGCATCAATTTTAACAAGGCTTTGAAGTTTGAATCATGTCTTTTCGCACAGGAAGCCGACCCACACATACTCCGCTACTATCATGATTTGCAGTGACTTTTAGCGAAAAATGTCGCAATTTCCTTCACACAACTATATTCAACTATCAAAGAAAGTAACCCAATTCATTAACAAATGTTTTGATCTGACATCAACTGTATTCACATCAAAACATTACTTTTATAACACTTACATGGAACCAGTTAATAAAACTTTAATCGCTCACAAAGAGGAAGTTATAAAATATTATAAAATGTAAAGAGCAGCATTTCAATGAGTATTACTAAGATTTCCGGATGTAATATGAAATAAAAGTGTTTTATTGAGCATAATGGCGCCAAAGAAATAAGCCGTTTAGTCTATGATTATGTTTATTTTTTTAAATTTCGAAAGAGCACAGATTAAAATGTGGATGAGTTACATCCGTTGGTGCAGATGCGTTTTGAGAATCACTTACCGGTCTAGAACATCTTTGACTTGTGTTTATTTAAATATTGCTAACAAATACAACATTAAATTCATTTGAAACGATTGTGGAATAAATTAAGTGACATGCAATTGAAGTGTGTTATTTCTAAAGACAGCCGTCAGAAAATTAGGAAATTAGTATTTTCTAAAAATAGGTACGTTAGGAAAGTATGCTCAAGATCAGAAGCCGGCCAGTTTTAATTCCTCGCTTATACATCATCTTCAACTAAGTAGGCATTTTATGGCGAAGGTAAGAAACCTAATAGTTCCACAAATGGACTCTTTGTTACCCGATTGCTAAAACAAAAAGAAAGATTTGTCTCTCTGTTTGTATCATAAAAATGTATCTACTTTTAATCCATCATCATCATCATATCAGTCGAAAGACGTCCACTGCTGGACATAGGCCTCCCCCAAATGGGGCGGGGGTTGCCATAATCGCCACGCTTGGCAGGCGGGTTGGCGATGTAGCTGTGCATGACGCAGTGTAGCTGTAGCAATGTACATAGAGACAATGTATGTAGAGAATGCTGCTGCCCATTTTCTGGTGAGTTCCTAATCCATAAATAATTTTATTATAAATAATAAATATTATAAATAATTTTATTATTATTATATTATTATTATTATACAAATCATTCAGATTCAGATTCAGCTTCACGTCTTAAAGGCTGAACATAATGAATGAAACTTGGCACACACGGGTAGACCTTGTCCGGACAGGACATAAGATACTTTTCTTTCGGGAGTATGTTCCCTTCGAATAATTTTCGACTATCACGCGGTCAAAGCCGCTGGTTGAAGCTAGTACTGAAACTGTACCCATAACCTAGCTACTCCATTTGTCAAAAAACTGTTTGAGTTACTGACATTCGAGACATATTGTAATTTTCACGTCACTCACGTTCGTAGAGTGACAGAGAGCGTAACAAATGTGCATGTTGATATTTTTACACTCGCATGTTGATATTTTTTTACATTATTTTACTTTCAATATTCAAATAATGTGTTAAAACATCTTATCTGTTTAAAACATAGATTCTTTAGATACTGCTTTAGAAATAAACCCATAAAGGTAATAAATAAGGCTTTAGCTCCGAGTAGTTCTTATAAAAGTACGTGAAGTGTATATACATTTCAAACTAGCGTTTTCGCGCGGCTTCGCCCCCGTCGCCTACGCCTACCTGACAGTACCCGTGCATTTTTCAGAATGAAAACTAACTTACAGCACTTAGCAATGTAATTCTTTATCAGTTTTTTTATTTCAAAATTACCTACGCACAAACAAATAAACATTTTTTTTTAACATATGTAGGTACCTATCGTCAATCTGACATCTGTGGGAGAAAATATTATTACTTACGTCAGATCGACGCTAAAATTCAATACCAAACCATAAACCAAAAATAAAAGTTGCAAGCCCAAAAAAAACACAGATAAATTATTGAAAAACTCGTCCGTTATCGTTATAAACAATGGGAACGTACCATAAACATCAAAATAATAGCTCTGAGCACTTTTATCTGCCGTTTGAGCTGCATTCAGAATACGTAGCATAGGACGTAAATAAAACGAAAGTGCAAAGACTCGACCGGGAGCAATGTTTGACGCTGCGAGCTATTTGCGAGCTCTTGAAAACTGACGGCCGGTTACTGAGCTGTTTGTTCTTGATGTTGTTGTTGTTGATCTATTTGTAAATAAGGAAGGTAATTATTAATGTGCCAGCATTTGTTGAGTATTCTTACGTTTAAAAGCTTGTTTAATTTACCGGACTCTTTAATTAGATTTATTTGTTTTCAGCAACAAACAATAATCTGCCTAAGATCGGTTTCCAGTCAAACCTAATTTAGCTGAATACCAGTATTTTACTTGAAGCGACTGCCTATCTAACGTTCACAACCCAGTAACTGGTTTATATGGTATCCTATCTCATGTTCTATCTAAGCACCAAACAATTACGTAATAGAAAATCCAAATAATGAAACTTCAAATGAAAACTTATGTAATTTGAAAAATATAGCTGCTATTTACAAACTGAATTGAAAACAGTGACTACGGCTTTCTAGAGCTATTTATTTCTTTCATCATTTCTTTTACAAAACTTTGTCCAAATCCTCAACAGCTTTTTATACGTTTCCACTAAATAAAAAACAAGCTGTCAAATTGACATTACGAATTCCGAAGACAAACGGAAAAGCACGAGCTATTCAAAAATCGAACTCCACCAAATTGAAACCATATTCATTTTATTCTTGTATCACTTGTGATGTCGTCGACACCGGACGTATGTAATGCATGGACCGTTTTTATAGCGATACAAATGTTAAATTATTACCTCCATGTACGGTTGCTTCGTGAAATATTGTGGCTCTTTGGATTGCAGTTTAAACCCTTTGTTTCGTGATGGACTGCCGTCTATGAAGTTGTGGAGAATTTGTTTAATATCGCATGGTGGTCTGGCATCTTTAATGGAGTTATATTTTGTGCTTTTTGAAATATGTTTATCTACACTCACAACGTAATGTTCCAAATATGAGTTCAAAAACGAATGCATAAATGCATACTTTTTTCTCGTGGATAGATAAAATTTAAAAAAAAAACCATTACAGTTCAACATTTTCCTTCGATTTTTAAACAACTGCATCATAAAATAACTTTTTAATTTTTATAGCACACTTTTTCTTTTTAATTTTTGGCGCGGGCTCATTGACTTAAGTCAATGAGCCAGCTTTTATCTTTGTCTATGTTTGAGCGCGTTGCGCAGTCATTCGAATACGCAATGAGAATATCCGCCATATTGGAATTAACTATTTTTCCACTTATTTTATTTCAACTGTATGAGTGAAGATAAAATAGTGTATGCAACGGCATATAATTAGGTATTAAAACACTCGTGTGATGCTATTATCACACTCGGCTACGCCTCGTGTGATAAACCCACACTCGTGTTTTAATAACCCTTTTTATATGGTCGTTGCATAAACTACTATTTCGTTTTGTGTATGTCTAGAAGGACTGGCCCGTAATAGATCCGTCTTTTGGTATCTTATATACTATTAGTATGACTCAGTGCTTTACATTATCGTGTGTCATTTAAACTTTATTTACAGTAGCAGCAAATAGGCGGACCTAATGCTATAAGGCATTCTCTACTAGTCAACAGTTAGGTACATAGCTTTCTTGTAAGAAACAATTCAATTAGCGGGGTAGACCTAAAATATCGAGTCACCCAGCACTTGAAGCAATACGAGTATACTCTTTTTTAGACTATGGCTTCATAGCCCTCCTTCCTCACGCTATCCCTTCTTTAGTAAATATCCCGAAAACGCTTCTAACAAAACTAAATTAAGCAATATATATAATATAAGCAATTTCAACAATCATCCCACATATTGCACATCAATTCTTTACTTCTACAACAGCGCGTACGCACGCCTATTTGACAAACGCACGACACACATCGCCCCACCCACGTACCGCCGAGGTACGAAGTAGTGCGGTACATACCCACGTAACGCTAAATATACGGAGCTTGTGAATGAATAACGCGCGTATAAATGGCTGCGCGTGCGCTGCCAACGTTGTCACACGAGCAAGCACTAAATACGTTGGAGAAGGTCGACTTTTACTGAATTCAGATTGTGTGGCTAGACTATACTATTTAATTAGAGGTGTACGACTATGGGATACATACTCTTATTTTGCCTAATTTCAATCTACAGAAACACCTGGATAAGTATTGGTATCTCAAGCTGGTTTCAGTGAGTCCATGGCCCATATTCCAAAACGTCAATTTAATCCAACTCAACTCGAACCTCCAACTCCATCGGAGTTTGTCATAAATTAAAGTCTTTGCATTTGTTTGCTCATCTCTCGAGTACGAAAACGTCAATTTATACAAGCTTTCATTGACGTTTTTGTGCTTATGTTGAAGTTGGAGTTCGGGTTGAGTTGGAGTTTACGTTTTTGAATATGGGCCTATGTTTCTTCTGTCAGTCTTCTTTTCGAGTCTATGGTTATTTTCTCATTGTTTGGGCCCAGTAGGTGGTAACGTTGAAGTTCTGAAAGGAATGATCTGATTACGTAAATTCTATCATGGATAGAAAGCTACACCATCACTCAGTGTATAGATAAGTATCAGAGTCATAAGCTACTTCACCTTGACATACGCAAAATCCTGTGTTAAACAGGGTTTTCCAGAAGTGCGTATATAAGGGTGATGCTGGGTAGCTGGTAAACATTAGGAAAAAATAAATATAAAACTTTTTTCAAAAAATTCGACTGCAAGAAACGACTAAAAACATCCGAGAAAATTACTTGCAGGCATGATTTTCAAGCAGTTGTTCGTCTCTACAGGATGTTCCAAAAAGGTGTCGTCACTTAAGAGTGATGTTGGGCTGACATGCATTAAAAATAAAGTCAAAACTTAAAAAATGTTTGTTTTTTAATCGGCCAGAAATATCGACTAAAAAGTTACGAAGAAATGATTGTTAAAGCAGTTTGTTACAGTTAGTGACATTTACTTTAGTTCAATCACAGGTTTAATGTCACCAACTACATCAGACTGCTTGAAAAGTAATTTGTTATGAACTTTTTAGTCGTTTTATGTGGTCGAATTTTATGAAAATTCACTTTTTGTGTTTTGCTATTGATTTTTTAATGTATATTGGCTACCCAACATCACCTTTACATATGACCACGTACCTTTTCTGGAACACCCTGTACGCGGGAAAAAGCTAGTTTTTTAATAATGTAAGTAAATCATAATCCTATTTATTTTGCTAGTTAGCTTTATGTGTTTTATTGTAACATGTTGCTCCGTTCAAATAAATTAATAATTCATTCGACGTTTATATTTTTAAAAGACTTACAAGTTTTGCTAAAATCTCGTCTAGATTCCCCCGTAGGCGGCAATAATTTAAACTCCTGCATAATTGTTGAACATTACGCGAAATTTATTTTATTATAATTTATTGGGAATAAAAATAAACAAGACGTTAAAGTTAAGTTTTATTTCAATCAACTGAAACGTTTAAACTGTGTTAGTTTGAGATTTAGGAGGCTTGTTATTTATTGCTTGGGAGCCCATTATACAGCACTTCGTCTTTGGAGTAGTTTCGCGTATAGAGTAGTTCGGGAAAGCTACGAAATAATTCTATCTAGGAGTGATGAAGGGACTCCAATGGGGATGATTCCTGAGTAAAAAAATATGATTCTATTAAGTCCGTCTGTTAGATTATCGAAAAATATTAGATGTATACGTATTTTTTTGTTGTATAAATAAATAATAAATAAAATTGTTTATTGTTTCGAAATCAGTACATAAGTGTATTATGAGGCAACCCCATTAAGTAATTAACAATACTTGAGTTGGGGCCGACTCGCTACTTCCCCTATTTTACATTTACATAATTGAAACAAATAAACTAAAGTAAAATTGTATCAAATTAATAAAAATTGACAAAGATAAAGCTCATCAAAGATCAGTAGTGGGGGCATGTGACGTCATTTTCCGGTAAAAAGTGTACTGAAATGTGACGTCGTTCGTCTTCATTTTTTGTTTACGTGAAAAAAGAAAAAACACGTGTCCAATATTTTTTGGAGATCTATCTGACGGACTAATTAGATTTTTTAGTCATCTACCTTACCCCTTCATAGTAAGTTCATGAAAGAGATACTAGATATTAAATATGAGTAGTGACTGGTAGCAAGCGCAAAGTACTAAAGAATCGGTCAATCCATCTATGTTCCCAACTATGTTTTTTTTATTATTGATAGGCACGTGCTTGACCATGATCTCACCCGATGGTAAGCGATAATATGGTCGAAGATGGAGCACGCTTGCCTAGAAGTAACCTATTCACTCTTGACTTAAAGACTCCCAGGTTGTAGCTATCAGGAATCACAGACTCTGGCAGAGAATTACACTCCTTAGCTGTACGCACAATGAATGTGTTCCCAAAACGTTTTGTGCATGTGGATGGGATGTCCACAATGGACTGGGGCCGTATGTTGGGGTATACTTCCAATATACTGGATACAGCTGATTACCAGTGTCTTACATGGATCAACTGCCCATCTGACCTCAAACAGAAACCGGTGGTCACTATTATACCCCTTGGCAAGATTGCAGTAAGATTTTCTGGCTGAAAACTATCCGTAACGAATGTCAAAGACATGACAGCTGGAACCAACCGGCTTAACGTGCTTCTGACCAAGGAACGGAGGAGTCTCGATATGTTACAGATGGCCACGACAACATTTGTTTTCTAAAGTTTACTCACCCTGCCGATGCGCTGTGAAAGTTTAGATGATGTTTGAGGTGGGAACCTCAAACATCAAAATTCAAAATTCAAAATTCAAAAATTCAAATTATTTATTTCAAATAAACCATTCACAGGCACTTTTGAATTGTCAAGGTCGGTCAGTCAAAAAGATGAAGCTATTTGCACGTTCCAAAGCGTAGATCTCTATGGAGGAGAACGTGCAAGAAACTCCACGGACACTCTTTTAAATTATTTTTCTTTACAATTTTATGGTTACATCATTCCTGTTGAAATTATACAAACATATATGTGAGAACGATGTAAAAAGAAATGCACGTTAAAGTATCCGGAGTAAAAAAATAAAAATCAACAACAAATTAAAATAACAAATCATTAAAATAAACCGTGGCAGCCGAGAGATGACCAGTCCAAACTGACGGCGTCCGTTCACGAACATGACGCACGCGCTAGCACCATTCGGCTCAACCATATTTAAGGGAGCCAAATGACCCAACACATGCGCCACCATCAGGTAGACTTTTGAGTGAGCATGACACTCCCAACCGCCAGGGCAGTCAAGTCAATGAAAAAATAAATAAAAGTAGTATAAGGTTCACAGTACTCACACATGTGCCGTTAATTAAAGAATTTATACAATGCTAATTACATTGAGTCTATACAATGAAAATATAATGTTTTACAGTCTTCAACGGGTCCAACAATATTTATAAATGCCAAAAGATTAGTTTGTGCGGCCTAGTAACTGTGGAGCTGGACCGGCATTGAGCCAAGCATTATTATCTTCAATATAATCCCCCAACTTATAATATGCTTTCTTGCATAGTGTGCGTTTGATACAAGATTTAAATTTTGTTTCATTCAGTTCTAATATATTAGGAGGTATTTTATTATAACCTTTTAAACAGTACCCCATGAAAGATGAGGCTACTTTAGCTAGTCTGAAACTTGGTTGAACTAGTTGATCCCTATTTCTAGTAATATAATTATGTCTGTCGCCTCGTCTACTAAAAAGATGGAGATTCTTTCTAACGTACATAATGTTTTCATATATATATTGACAGGGTACCGTCATGATGTTAATATCCTTAAACAGTTCCCTTAGAGAATCACGTCGGCGGAGATTGTACATCGCTCTTATAGCTCTTTTCTGCAGAATAAAAATAGACTCGATGTCTGCAGCCCGTCCCCATAGTAAAATACCATAAGACATGATACTATGAAAGTAACTAAAATATACTAATCTCGCGGTATCAACATCCGTAAATTGGCGGATTTTTCTAACAGCATATGCCGCTGAACTTAGCCGTCTTGCAAGAGATGTTAAATGAGGACCCCATTGTAGCCTAGAGTCAACCGTAATCCCCAGGAAAACTGTTCTATCGACGAATTCCAGTTTCTCCTTGTTCAACACTATGTCACAATCACTACTTTTGACATTTGGTAAGGAAAATCTTATGCACTTAGTTTATTTCCCATTTAAAACTAAATTATTAGCAGTGAACCAATTTTGGACCTGCAGAAGGGCGTTATTTACGTCCTCAAGATTATTACTACGTCTGTTTATCTTAAAAATCAAAGAAGTATCGTCGGCAAACAAGACCATGTTTAGTTGGTTTTGCAATAAATGGGGTAAATCATTGATATAAACTAGAAATAAGAAAGGACCTAAAATCGATCCCTGCGGGACGCCCATTTTCACGTTTAATCCCGACGAATTAACACCGTTTATTTGGACTAATTGCTGTCTATCATTCAAATAAGATTTTACTAAGTTTAACGCTGTTTTGCCTAGTCCGTAATGCTCGAGTTTCATGAGTAATGTTTCGTGATTTACACAATCAAACGCCTTAGATGGCTATATCCATCATCATCTAAACTTTCCATCCTATAAAAATCATCAATATTCCCACTCCTTCTCTTTTCTTGCAATACGATTGTGAAACTCACTCCCACCTCACATAGTACGAGAATGTAAAAATATCTCTCTCTTCAAAAAATAAGTCAAAGTGTATATTTTAATATAAGTATGAATTGTTTTATTTTAATTATGTATTTAGGGAAATTAATGGAACCAAAATGTGATTATGCTTTAAGTATATCACTGTAAAGTAGAAAAAGCAAAGTTTTTGTATTTGAGATGAACATCTGAAGTCTCACTAATTAGCTGATCTTTTTCAAGCTTTTTTCCTCCGGCTTCCTCTTCCGGTGTAGTCTGTGGATGGCGGGAACAAATGTACGAAGCTGTACTTGTTACTTTTCTTCTTTTAATGTCATATAACAAGTCTTAATTACTGGGTTTGAAGTGCATTAGAAGTTGGCTCGTTGTGATACTCATAAAACAATATTATAACAAAACAATTTATTTTCAAATTCCGAAATGAAAAATTTCGGAATTTGAAAATGTACTGTCTGTCTGTTATTTCTTCGCGTCTTAACGAATTTGTATGAAACTCGGCAAATGAGTAGTCAGTAGACTATGTCTTGGAATATAGGATCTTTTTTTATCCCAGGAGTATATTCCCTTGGGATAATTTTGCTCTTTCAACCGGGAATGCCGCTGGCAGAATCTAGTCTATACTAATATTATCAAGCTGAAGAGTTTGTCTGTTTGTTTGAATGCGCTAATCTCTGAAACTGCCAGTCGGATGTGGAAAATTATTTTTGAATATGACAGCCACATTCATGAGGAAGGCTAAACGGGAACGGGAAATTCCTACAGGGACGGGAAAAAACGGGATATGCGCGTACGAATTCGCGGGCAAAAGTTAGTCTATAATAATATTATAAAGCTAAATAGTTTGTTTGGTTGAACGCGCTATATCTCAGTAACTTCTGATTCGAATTGCAAAATTATTTTAGAGTTGGATAGCCCATTTATCAAGAAAGGCTATGGGCTACATAACATCACGCTACGACCAATAGCAGCGGAGCAATAATGAAAAATGTGACGCAGATGAAGTAGTGCGGGTCACAAGTCTTAGTACCCATTGGAATACATGTGTAGACAACCCTCTGAAAGAACTTGGGCCCTAGACCTGTCTACCTCTATCTAGAATAGAACGAGACCATCATTCGACTTTTAAAACAAATTTCAAAAAGTTCAACATTTATCAGATTGTCATTTTGCTACTGAAATATCGATCTTCAAGGTTAAGTAAAGCTTGCTGGGGATATACCGAGACTTCTCCGCACCTCGGGAAGCACGTTAAGCCGTTACTCCCGGCTGCCATTTGTAGATCTTTGGCAGTCGTTACGGATTGTCAGGAGCCAGTAAATCTGACACCAGTCTTGCCAAGAAGTACCGCATTACCCAGTTAATGGTTTGTGGAGGTCTGGTAGGCAGCCGCTCCACGTAAAATACTGGTATTCAGGTGAATGATTGGGAGCAGGATATTGGGGTATATAGTTGGAAAAGGCTGGGTAGATATGTTATTGCTGATAGAATGTAATTTCGTCTACAGCCTCATAATTCGTTCTGAGGTTTTAAATGCATATTTTTCCACATATCCGGCATAAACCACCATACTATAATATATAACCACTTAATCACCTTACAAATGACATTACAGCGGAGATGACAGCCGAACATTTACGAAACTTCCCGAACGCATAATCACTAATCTTATGCGCCCGCGTCTTCGCTTCCTGCCCCGCTTGCGTACGTCCTTGACCCAATATCGGTTAAACACGAAAATATACCGAGAATAGTGCTGGGATTTATTCAGAATAAATGCTCAAAGTAAGTCATAAATATCGGTTTTAACTCGAGAATTTGTCCAAAATTAAGTAGGTACTACTACCAATACAAAAAATAAATAAAAATAATTTAGGTTTACAATTTTGTATGCATGCTGTTCTGCGACAATGCATAGGTACTTTTTCTATGTTTCTTTTAAAACAGTCGATAAATACATAAACGTGGAGTTTTCGTTCCTAGTACGACAAGTAACGTACAATATTTTTTTTTTTTGAATAAAAGCATTGAATAAAATTACGTGAAGGTCCGTTCATACGGATTTTACCATTCATTAATTACTTCAAAGTCAAAGTCAAAACGTTTATTTCAATTAAGTCATTAACGACACTTTTGAACGTCATCATTAAAATATTTTTTTTTATTGATAGGCACGCGCTTGACCACTATCTGATGGTAAGCGATGATGTAATATAAAGTGACTACCTGTCCGTTCGCAAAGGTAGATTCTTATGGAGAAGAACGGACAAGAAACTCCATAATTACTCTTTTCAAGTAAAAGTTTTACAATATTACGAATACAAAAATTAACTTTAATTTATGTGAGGTCGATGCAGCACCAAAAGCAACAAAAGCCTATAATAAAAACAGCGACACTGTTCCTTTCGAATAAAGGAACAGGTAATCGAGTAATTCTCCTTACGTATTAATCCTGCGCCCATCACTAGCCCAGAAGTGCCCAGAACTAAAGTATGACAGAGGAAAATTAAAAAAATATTTGTTCGTCAGCGGAAGAGCGTTGATTCTGAAGAGTGCCGTAAATAAAGGAGCTCGTTAAATGAGCATTTAGGGTTGCCACAGCGTAAAATGTTGTAGTATGAATTTTATTAGGCGTGTATCAACTTACATAGTTAAATCTTTACTTCTTCACTGAAAGCCATTCAGTTCGAACATCAATAATTTTAGCTATTACTTTGACTCTTGTCTATGTATAGTTTTCATCAAAGTACTTGTGTGATTACTTGGTTATAGTTGTCAAAAAATAAAAAGCCCGTTTTGACAGCAGGATACAATAAAGATATTTATTTCATGTCTCTTTCATACTTACTAGTAAAGTAATGTTGTATTCTGCTGTCAAAACGGGCCTTTTATTTTTTGACAACTTTAGTAAGCAGGAAAGAAGAGGCTGTTTGTGATGGCTACTTATTGGTATAAGTACTCTTGATAAACAGCCTCTTCTTTTATTCAAAGATAAACTATTTCTGAGTGCCAATTCTACTTTTTTTTTAAACAATGTTCGCATTTGCATCTCATTCAGAATCTGTCGAAAATGTAGGGAAGTCGAGGATTTTTTGACACATTTCGAGTGAGATACGAATGCAAACGTTGCTTTTAAAAGTAAGTAGAATTGGCCCTCTGGTTTCTAAACGAGTACAGCTGTATAGTAGAGTTTAAAGGACGGTAATCTGTGAACAGACTGATCTAATCACGGAAATTCTGGCACTGATTGAAAAATAACACAGCCACTGAGTATCAAAGCTATGTTCTGTTCTGTCTATGGTGTGAACAGAGAGTCGCAGCTAATGTCCAGCCCTGACATGGCCTTACAAAAAAATTGGTAATGTTTTTTAAGTTGTATTCTTTTAATATTGTAATTTTTGTGTGTCATTTTGAACGGAATAGACGTGTTTTCTTTTTTCTTTTTTTCCTATGAAAAATAACCAGTTCTTACTTGTTACGTCACTGGAATAAACATGCAGAAAGGAGCTAGCTATTTCAAAAACTCAACTGATGATAAATACTTTAACAGATGTAAACTAAGCTTTCAAATGTAACAATAAAAAAACCGGTAAAGTGCGAGTCGGACTCGCTCACGAAGGGTTCCGAAACATCATCTATAAAAAAAACGGCAAAAAAATCGGAGGCACACTTAAATATTTATTTTAGTAGGGCAACAGAAATACATAATCTGTGAATTTCAACTGTCTAGCTATCACGATTCAGTAGATACAGCCTGGTGACAGACGGAGCGGACAGCGGAGTCTTAGTAATAGGGCCCCGTTTTATCCTTTGGGTAATATGGAACCCTAAAAATGTAATCGATTTAGTGACGCAACCTATAATTTGACTATTATCTGATGTTAATAACTTTTACCAACAATGAGCCACGACATACAAATAACATGCTCTAGGTATAGGCAAGTTTAGTAACTTGCCTATAGAGGGTGTTTCAGAAGTGCCGGGTAATATTTAAGGGTCATGTGCTGTATTTGAAGTATTTTTTGCTACTCTGATTTGTGTCCCACTACTGGAACAAGGTCCACAAGGTGGACCGATGACCTGGCGAGGGTCGCGGGTAGCCGATGGATGCGAGACGCACAGGACCGGTTGTTGTGGCGACACTTGGGGGAGGCCTATGTCCAGCAGTGGACGTCTTACGGCTGATATGATGATGATGATGATGACTGGAACAAGGCTTCCCTTTTCCTTTTCCAGAATTAAGTATTAGTTTTCCAAAAGTAAGAAGAATACATTTATTCAAAAACACGACCACAAAAACGACAAAAAAGTTTGCAAACATTTACATTGCACACATTATTTTGGTTTAATCACAGATTTGATCACCCTGTATAACACATACAAGCCCCATAGTTTCGGCCATTATACGGCAATTGCATCATAGGAATGTTGCCACAAACCCATGATATAGTTGGGTGCAGTGTCACGCTTCAGTGGGTACCACGTGGACTGGTTACAGGTCATGTACAAACAATGATTATTTGACTAAACATTGTGAAATAAACAGAACAATAAACTCTGTTAATTTAGTAGAAAACAAGTAAAGAAGAAAGGTAACCAACGGGACTTTTTTATTAATTCTCTCCTGTCCGTCTGTCGGTCTATCTATCAGCGGGCTGCATCTCGAGAACCATAATAGGTAGATAGTTGAAATTTACACGTGTTGTTAGATATTGCTATTAAAATAAGTAACAAACAAGAAAAAACCTGGACTATAGTTGGAGCCAGATAAATTTGCAATAAAGAACATTGACCTTTCCCATAACATAGTAGTTAAAAATAAATAATGAATGGTTGTTTATAACTAAAAAAAAAATAGATGATGCCTGTTTTCCGATTTTGGAAAACAGACATAAAGATAGGTGACTGACTGTACCTACCTAATCAGGTCTCAGTAGGTTCTTCTACAGACAACCATAAAGATATTTGTTTACAAGAAAACAAGCAACTTAACCTCATTATAATACTTTGTGAAAGGTAGACTAGTAAATAAATGCAAAACATCCATTTCGTTGCACAAAACAATGCATTTTCAGCTTGTTAACTTTTACAACTAATGCTAAAAATGCCACCAAACCTCTGGAATACAAAGCATTGGAAATATTTAAGCACCCTCGGTAACACTTGGCATCTTTTTCTTTGCCAAACAGCTAAGCATGCAGCGTGAGATACATAATTTACGATCTTCCAAAAAAAACTGGCAACCCTACAACATTGCCAGATTTCGACCGCTTAATTTTGACAAATAGTTTGTCGCTGCTATTATTTAGTATGGCAATATTAATTATTTTATCGCACAGGTTATTAATCGATAAATCATAGTAATAATATACGTCAGTCGACTGTTAAATGATTTTAATGATGAAAATTAATTTGTTTTTGAATGATTGGCTGCCATCTGCAATAACATGTGACGGCCGGGATTCGCGAATATAAAATAGTTTTTGGCAGTTTTATTGAAATCATATGGTTGAAGAATCGATGCGATGTCTACGCAATGTCTGCGTTCTACATTCTACAATAACAGCATTGTTTCTTTTTGGATTTGAAGGAAAACGATGCCTTTTATTTGTTTGTGCTCCGAACCGTGCCTGCTTTAGACTATGACTAGTGGCAGTAGCTTATCTACCTACTATTAGTAGAATGGGTCGGGCCCAGTCTCCAATCCCTCGCATCCTCAACGCTCTCTTGAATCCCAAAGCCGAATTTGACGTGTACGCCGAAAAATGGAAGATCTGAGGGCCAATGGAACCCTAGCTATTACTCTCCTACTACTTACTATCCTCCGCTGTCCGTCCGTCCGTCTGTCTGTCAGCGGGCTTTATCTCAAGAACCGTAAAAGGTAGACAGTTGAAATTTTCACAGAATGCGTATTTCCATTGCCGCTATGACAACAAATAATAAAAGTTAAACTACATTAAAAAGTATAGGGGGCTCCCATACAAGAAAATGGGTTTTATTGTACGCAACCCTTGTTTTTAGAGTCCGATTCGCACTTGGCTGGTTTTTAAGCAATGTTCGCATTGGCATTTCAGCCGCAATCTGTCAAAAATGCCTCATTTTTTTATTAATTTTTGAAAGATTGCCTCTGAGATGCGAATGTGAACGTTGCTTGAAAATCAGTAGAATTGGCAGTCTTATCTTTTGTAATGTTGTATTGTCATTGGTTCATATTTAATGT
This sequence comes from Melanchra persicariae, assembly GCA_947386135.1. Classification (NCBI taxonomy): domain Eukaryota; kingdom Metazoa; phylum Arthropoda; class Insecta; order Lepidoptera; family Noctuidae; genus Melanchra; species Melanchra persicariae. The sequence continues at coordinate 1,817,570 of OX376646.1, forward strand.
CGATCGGCCGAATTATGTTATAGTAAAATTTAAATCGCATTTTAGTTCACTAGCAACACTGATTTAAAAGCCAATCACATTGCGACTATACTCCATCCGAGTAGGTAGTTAACTAAAGGTAAACAAAAAAACCACGTGACTTAGTTAACCGACTAAACGTAATACCAGTCTATTCAGTTGTCATGATACGTTACAGTTGTACTCTTCAATTTAGCAACGTTATTATTCATTAATAACGTTGCTAAATTGAAGAGTACAACTGTAACGTGGCATGACAACTGAAGTGACTAGTATTACGTTTAGTCGGTTAACTAAGTCACGTGGTTTTTTTGCTTACCTTTAGTTAACTACCTACTCGGATGGAGTATAGGTGTGATTTCAAACTGTAAAAGGTGCAAAAATAACTTTGAGACAGATTCTTGATTTTATTCTACAAACGGTAAAAGTTTCTTTAATAAACGCTGAATAAGCAAAATATGATCTTTCACATACATAAACCTACTAGGTACTATAAACGTGATAGTTTGTATGAATAGATAAATAGACGGATGGAATATTGTTAATCTTTCACGCAAAAGCTACCTAACGGTTGCGTATGTAACTTTACAGTAATATAGCCTACTAGCTTTTGCCTACGACTTTGTACGCGTACATAAATCCCATTTTTCGTACTTCGGGAAATCCTTTCTTAGTGCTCTAGTGCCCTACCCAAATTTCAGCTTTCTACGACCAGTAGTTTCGGCTGTGCGTTGTCTGTTAATCACTCAATCACTCAGTAACGAAAGAGTTTTGTATGTACTTGATTGAACAGAACAACACAGTATAGGCTATCATTTCATTGGGTTAATCCAACCAGCACAGCCGCGGACAGCAACTAGTAAAATATTAAAGCTTTGTAGAAATACTCACAGATTAAAAGTCTACAGCATAAACTATGTCATAATTATAATATTAAAAAAACACGGTATTTATGGTGAAAAAAATAATAGATAACTAATGGATGGTAGCCATTAGCTTATATAGCCATTTGTAACAGCTTGATAAATTGATCTTGAACAGCGCTCCATAATCCTTTGATGTGCTCCCGAAGCTTCAAAGTGCATCGTACATAATATTGGTATGTTATTGCTTTGTTCTTTAACGAATATTCTTTTCAGTGTAATGAATATTGTAATCTGAAACAAAGCCATCGTAAAACATGCGGCTTTTAAGAGGCTTAAAAGATTTAAAGTCGTTGAAACGATTAAATGGCGTATGGAAATTCGCGCGCATTCTCCTGTCAAAGTGACGTTTAGTGTCGAAACTAGATTGTTTATGGTTCTTAAAAGAAAAGTTCGAATACAGGTTGATAGTGATATTTAAATAACAATATAAGTGTACTGCAGGAAAAAGAAACTCAACATTATCTTGGAAAATTGTTCTTGAAATAGAAAACTAATCATCATTATGCTTTTTAGCTGCAAAATATTAGGAAATACTTGTCATCGTTAATGTCCGGTCGTTTAAGAGCCAAGCGGCCGTGAGACAAGATCTGAATCATCTCAAACAATGGCTACTAAATATAATATTTCAAAGGAGCTCTTAAAATCTAACGTGTAAATATTAGCACAATTTAACAGAAACAGCGCCGCGTGGCACACTTTGTGACAACGCGGGCCTTGAACCGGCACCCGCCCATAAATCGTCTCAGCTCGAGAAATAGACTTCTTAGAAACGCGCGAAGCTCTAAAAGATTGTCATTGTTGTTTAAAATATCACACAATGAGGGTATTTGTAGAGCACATAAAATTATCGTGCCGACACCATCGGACTGAAAGTCCGCTGTGATTGCATTCGACTCGAGTTTACGTCTAGTGTTGCCAACGCTAATAAATATCTTAATGCTCTTATAACTCACATCAGGTGTCGAGGTAGTTTATGCTACTGTAATCATAATATTGCGGTTAGTCACTCCGCCACACGCTCCGCTAGCTCCCTGCACTCTCCACGGTTGAGTCATAGCGACGCATAAATTAAGCCGAAGGGAATACACTACCTCTATTTAGGATCATAATTTAAATATTTTTCATCAGTTTCCTACACCGATTAGTTTATCGTACGCGTGCGGTGCTCCGGCGGATCGACGACGTGTGAACTCATAAATCTGTACTAGAACATCTGACCTGATAATCTAGTTTACGTTAATTCCTCGAAGATTAATTTGCGGAGCGTTACGCAGCGCGGCGTCATCGCGTCCCCGCACAGACTGGACGCGAGCGGCCCGCGCATGCGCCGGCGCCGGCATGGCGGCGCGCGCGCTCTCACCGCCCGGACCATGAAACGAAGAAAACATGAGCCAAGCGCTGTCCCTGCTCAAGTTCATCAAAATACCAAAAAAGTTATCCCCACGTGAGAGGACATGAGCCCCAGAACATTCTCACTGCCAAACTACATAGTGCCTTACGTTATAAATAGTGTAATCTTGGTGCTTCGAAACAATAAATAATGTTAGTGAACACAGACACACGGACGATAAGCTCAAACGTTTAAGATGTTAGACGTGTTTCGTGGATTGAAGAATCTGATAAAAGTGAACTATGTCCACATCGACTCTCCAGTATTCCGCTTGCACTACTCGATCACGGTGATCCTGCTGATCTCGTTCAGCCTGATCGTGACGACGCGCCAGTACGTCGGCAACCCCATCGATTGCATCCACACCAAGGACATCCCCGAGGATGTGCTGAACACGTACTGCTGGATCCACTCCACCTACACGCTGAAGAGCTTCTTTAAAAAGAAGGTAGGCGTGGAGGTGCCCTACCCTGGCATCGGGAACAGCCGCGAGAAGGGCAAAGAAGATATGAACGACAGGAAGATCTACAAGTACTACCAATGGGTGTGTTTTTGCCTATTTTTTCAGGTGAGTTTTAGTTTTAGCGATATTTTCCCTGACTAAACAACGGTTGACACGTCTACTAACGTGTTGCTACTGAAATTAACACTCACTTTTAGATCAGTTTTGACAAGACGTTGACAGGTAACGTTTTTTTCTGTCGATGTTACTCGCGCATAGTTACTCTGTTTTGAATTTAGAAACACGCGCAGAGCTACCGTTTAATTTCATTTGTTTCTTTTAATAAATGACGTCTGGGATAATGGAAACATTGTTACTGGCCGTCTAAAAAAAGCAGTTAAAAAAAAATACTGTGAAGAGTTATTTTTAAAGCCGGTTGCAGATCAGCAGCTAATCTTAGTTTAAGATAGGATCGCATTGCTGAGTTATTTTCTCATATTGTGTGCAGAATTATGAATCCTAAGCCATGTAAGTTTGAAAAACTTTCTATACATGCGAGTTTAGCTAAATCAACTAAGCTCTTTTAACCTGCGACCAGCTTTAACGTTGATATATTGAAAAATTGATTAAGACTATTAAGACAAAAAAATCTGATGTTGCCAGTGTCGCAACATAGATGCGCGCGGGCATAAACAAAGCATAAGTAAAACAAGCAGACTATAATTAGCGCAGCACATTGTTAATGTTGCCAGCGCGACCCGCTCCACAATAAATATTTATTTTTTATTATTTTCTACCGGTTTACGATCGATAAAACCGGGGCGTTAATCAGGGAATCCGGAAAATGTGGTAATCAAAATATTTTGTCTAATTTATAAATTTATAGAGTGCATGTCGTGCGTGTGCGGTCGAACAGTTGGTTTGTCTGTTTATAATGTTATTTTTTATTTCATCTATTTTTGTTTAGGGGTTTTTATCAAAGACCATGTTAGCCCCATGTTTATAATGTCAGCAGAGATAGTTAGTTACAGGCAAACGGAGTATTGTGAAAACTACTTTTTTTTAGTTCTGTCTATCCGCAGACCATATTTGTAACTTATCCAAAATACTGGAAATGCTTTTAAAAAGTCACCATTTTACAACCTTAGAGTCCACTGAAATATTGCTTAGTAAAATAAAACAAAAATATGTATTACAGAAAAATAATTAATAAATTCATCGAAACAAATCTTTTACTTCTTAACCAAGAGTTCAAGAAATATAAAAATATAATAGGAATATTTGAGTGAAATAGAAGCTAAGGAAATCGTACGTATTCATGATTTGTATGAACATCAACCCAATACCAACACTAAAGAACAATTTCGCGAGCTCGCCTGGCGCCTGCGCCATAATAGAAGCCCAGATAAACCATCATAGAACCGAGAATCGAACCGAACATCTCACAGGTATAACAGTTTATACGGAACCACTGTGCCCAAGGCACATCTCACTCATAATTATTTAAAAACGTCTGCCACAACCCACTCGTTATCTTGTACTGCCGACATAATTAGAAGCGGAAGGATTATCAGCTTAACTGCTGGTTAAAGATTAGTGAGATTAACTAAACACACTGTTAAAGTAAGTCCTTATGAATTATTGCTACTCTAGTTTATAATAGACGGACAAACTATAGATGTTCTGGTTAAGTTTTGTGTAGAAAGACTGGCTTATGCCCACGACTTCACGCGTGTTAAGGCGATGTGATCAGTAAAAAAACGGTCTCTCTCGAACTGTATAGAAATGAAAGAGAAGCGCGACGACACAATGCTTGCAATTTATTGCCAATTAAGAAGCATTTTATCGATTTACTCAAAACTAAGTTGAGCTATTAAAAATGTAAAACAACAGTGTTTTACATTAAGATTCGATTCATTATTTGGTTTAAATTTTAATTATAAGTAGGCTAGTAATACGGATTTTTTTTTTGTACGGTCAAAGTTTGAGGTAACTTTGACAATCATTTCTATCGAGGATTTTATTTTTAAACATGTTTTGGAAACAACAATACTCTTCCTTTAGATTTGGCTAAAATCACCTTATAAAACTAGCAATCTTTCAGTTCACAGCGCCTTAAAGTAGCCTATGACCGTCTCCAGGATCTCGTATATCTCTGAACTAAAATTCATCAAAATCGTTTTGGCGTTATAAGCGTAAACGTAACAAAAAAATTCAATTTCACATTTATAATGTTAGTTAAGATGCCCAGAAAATCGTTTAAAATGGAAAATTTCTGCTATCAAAAACTTTCATTATTTTTCTACATTAATTTTGAATATGAATTCAAAACAAACATTAAATTGGTATTGATAATTTTGATCAGTTATTATAAAACGAATATCATTATAAAAATAAAAATGTTTTTAAAAACAGTAGTCATATCGTTTTCAGAAACCATGTTGAAATCTAAGTTCAGTACTATCGTTTGCTACGAACGGCTACGAGGCCTACGACTTTGCTACGCCGTAGCACTTAACAGACCCAAACGTTTTATCTAGATTTTCTTACTCCTCATGCAGATATGATGTCAATAATTATTTTAGAGCTTATAAGAAAAATATTCAGGACCAGGTTGTCTCTAAATGATGGTCTATCCATCAATTGTAACACCTCAAGTTCATGTCTTAAATGATGTAATATAATAGAGATTATTTAATCTATATTTTAAAAAGTATATCAAAAATCTTATTTTAACTCCAAAAATGTTTTGAATCCTTGTACTTTCCCATTAAGTATCGACTTCCAAGGAGAGACGTTGAATAAAATTGGCAAGAAGCTATGTTTTTATTAGGGCTGGCTCCGCTGGTCGGCTAATGTATGCAAATATCAACATGGTAATGTCGACGACGACTCGCGACAACCCTGCCGTTCCACTGATGCGACTGAGTTATAGTTAAATTTGTAATCGTAAATCTGCGATCTGTCTCAGTAACATTGTTAATTATTATATTTTTATTTATTTGCAAAAAAAGAATGTAAATTAAAGAAATATAAAACACAAACAAACATGCATCACAATTATTTAATCTTTTAAGCCGAGATTTTTAGGTAAATCCGATTTAAAGTTTAAATTGAGAGGTCATAACTATACCAAGCTATTAAGCAACGGAAAGCAGAATTCTATAATAATTCGCTTTGTTTTCGCCACGGCTTTGTTCGCGTTAATAAAGCTTTTCTCAAAAAAAAAAGTAACCTAGAACCATCTTCAGGGTCCCGGAGCCTCCGGCTCCAGGATCTTGTTGCGGAATTTGTTCGAAAGAATCACCGCGGGCCTGGAAAGCAAAAGGCATAAGGAGGAACACGGGCGGGTTTTAGTCCTTAAGAGTGACACTCCCCTCCGCTCCACCCAGAGCGGAAGAAGTCGTTTGATGAAAGGGTCCCATCCCCATTTATTTTTACACCTATATTCATCTAAACCGGAATTAAGCGTGAAAGCCTTATGTTACGAAAGTTTGGCTTACATTTATGAAATCAAAAACTAATCACCCAAAAGAACAACGGCCACACATACGAACAAAATACCCGCGCCTTTTTCCCATAAGGGTGACAGAAACTAGAACCCGCCACACAGCGACAAATCGCACAAAAAAGTCGCAGCATCAGAACCCATCCTTAAACAGATCATCAGAATAAAAATGTAAGAGCTCACTCAAGTAGCTGTTAATATCGGTTGATTATCATCCCGACACAGACATTACCCCCCTTACACCCTCTCTGCCCACCCCACACCAAAAGCGACCTAATTTTCACTTTATTAAGCTAAATAATGGCATGTTTACCCGAATGGAAGACAGTTGTGCACTATTTAGGGATTTTTTTAACAAAATGTTTTTGAGTTTTTGAGATAAGACGCAGTTAGAGAGGTTTATTTTAGTTCTGTTATGATTGATTTAAGGTTTTGATGTTTTCTTGTGATTTAGTAAGTACTTTTTAGAAAGTACTTTTTTTGGGTTTTCAGCCTTGACCAAATTATTTTAATATTTTGCTAATATCTTTAGGGGGAGCTCGTGGCTTAATAAAAACAGCCACACGGGTCGATCTTCAAGGTTAAGCCACGCAAGCCAAGGTCGGTCTATGTATGAGTGACCATCATAATATACCGAGACTCCTCCGTGCCTCGGAAAGCACGTTAAGACGTTGGTCCCGGCTGACATTTGGAGATCTTTGGCAGTCGTTACGGATTGTCAGAAGCCAGAAAATTTGACTTCAGTCTTGCCAAGAAGTACCGTGTAACCCAGTTAATGGGATGTGGAGGTCTGGTAGGCAGCCGCTCCACGTAAAATACTGGTATTAAGCTGAATCCGATTTGAGTGGAAGCCGACCCCAATATAGTTGGGAAAAGGTTAGGCAGATGATGTCATATTTATTTACGTTTTTGTTTCTTGCGTGTTTTGTGTTTGAGATTTGTCAATTCGTTGTGCACTTTTTTTGGATTAAGTTGTTCACTACCTAATAGCGTTGACTAATTTCTAGACCATTGGCTTAAAAAGAGATTAAAAGCTAGTCTTCTTCAGCTTCTGTTTAAAGTACCTTATCTTAGAGTGATAATTTGATCCTGCTTTAACCTACTTTAATTATGTAAGCAATGTATGTACGTAAGTCTTTACTTAATGAGGCCGGCCTGACTTTACATCGGCTAAATAATAATAGCCGTACGGGTCGAACTTCAAAGTCACGCTATGATTTCATGGATGGGTGACCATCCATTACATACATAGTTTATTCCGTGCTCCGGAAAGCGCGTTAAGTTGTCAGTCCCAGCTGTCATTTATAATAAATAAATACTTTTTTTCTATTTAAAAATAGAAAAAAGTATCAGCTTATCCGACTTCAAAAAAAGAAGGAGGTTCTCAATTCGGTTGTATTTTTTTATGTTTGTTACCTCATAAGTACGTCATTTATTTATGAACCGATATGAAAATTTATTTTTTTATGTGTAAGGATATTCTCCAATTGGTCCCGTATACATTTCATCAAAATCGATTCAGAAGTTTGGTTTTTAAATCAAAATAGCTGGAAAAAAATGTCATCCAAGTAAACGAAATTGTGTATTTTACTTTCCTGTGACTTTTCAATGGTGTTGTTAGGTGTGGGGTAATATGCGTGTTAACCTACGAAGAAACAGCGAAAAATATCGACTTCAGAAGTTGAAGTTATTTTATACTATAGTTGTGATTTTTTTATTTGGAAGTTAGTGGTATAAATTTTTCTCTTTTCAAGATTTTTTTCGTTTTCTCGCCATATCTTTCATTTCGATTTAACGTACTACGAGTATTTAACTAATGGAATATTTTCTTAGTTTAGAACTATGTGTGCTAGTATAGTGCCCCTAAGTATTTGAGGGTTTCTTGAGGCTTATCAACGGGTTCTAGTGTCATATTATGTGGGGTCACGTCTCCGCATGGCGACCGTATCACAGAGGTGTACATTTTGTCATTTTAATTAAAATACACGTGTTTTTAACGCTAGCAGACTCATAACAAGGTAGCAGCTAACCACTCTTGGGTTTCCTAATCTAAAGTATATGATTGACAGTTTTCCAGTTTCCATTACAGCCAGTAATTAAAATATAGAGTACAATTTAGCTTTTTTTGTTTAATTATTTGTTCTTTGTACACCCGATAATAAGCACAGGTAAAACAAGTGTCTAATTACTGATCTACGTCTTAGGGACTGAACGAAATTGACTACCGCAAAACAGATATCTGCTTACTTCCGATAATCACCAAATTTAAACCAGGAAAACGATTAATAATTGCTCTTAGTTGCTATAAGGGGTAAGCGGATTACTATTTACTACCCGTACGCGTTAACTTAGCACCTGGCTTGAATCGCGTTTTGACGTTTTAATTTAAATTGATCAATTCGATTTCGATGTAAATAATATGGGTTCCGTATGGTGTCGGACGTAAAGTTCCGTATGGTATCGGACGTAAAAGAATAGCACCATCCCATCACTTCCCATGGGTGTCGTAAGAGGCGACTAAGGGACTCACCAGAGAACGGGCAGCAGCATTCTCTGTAGGTACATTGCAACAGCTACACTGCGATCGCCAACCCGCCTGCCAAGCGTGACGATTATGGCAAACCCCCCCTTTTTGGGGGAGGTCTATGTCCAGCAGTGGACGTCGTAGACGTCGTAGTGGACGATGATGACTTATCTTATCTTATGATTGATTCGAAATCTACGAAAAGATACTTATGTTAAATTCCGGAAACACTTACCAATTTTAAGATCTCTTGCGATTATTTCCTAAACCTGGAATATAATAAACCAACACCTATCAGTTTATAAACCAAACCGCACTCCAAAAACCAGTCCACTACAAACAACTCAGAAACCAATCGAAGCGTCTGTTTATTATACAAGATAACAAGCTTTTAATGTAGAGAACCTTGTCTGATACCCGGCTTGGCATAATGCATGAGCACTACCCAGATTAGAACCCACGTCCCGGGGGCACGGCAGCCCGCACTATCACACCGGGATCATGTGCCTAAAATATGGACTATGTGTGCTGCTGTTGCCAATTCAGAGGTTTGGCGAGAATCACGATAATGCAGCAAAATAATTGGATTCTGGTCTATGTGTAGCGGTTAGGGGGGATTTATGACGTGTTTCTAATGGATGGGGAAGTCTGTTAGGCTTTGTTAAATTAGGCTTGTTTTATACTTAAACGGTAGAGTAGTAATGATATTAGAGTGTCATTTGTTTTAAACGGTTTATTTAGAAGTAAAACATTGTATAAATAACGCAAAAATAGAGTGCAGTCAGCCGCGTTGTATATTTATTTTTATTTTTTTGGTACTCACCGGACACGGTTGTTTCGGGAGGTACCTGTTTCGGCTCTCCGCGGCCCTGGAACGCAAAGGGCACTAGGAGGAACACGCATGGGTTTTAGTCAGTAAGAGTCTGACACTCCCTCCCGCTCCACCCAGAGCGGAAGGTCATTTGATGATTTCCCATCCATAAAATATAAACTTTATGCTGTTTAAATTATAGTTAGTTCATCATCTTCCTGACCTTCTCACATGTTACTTGCTCGGCGCGACACGTTTTCTAGCTCTATTCTGTACTATCACGCGTTATGTTATCACTAACCCCCTTCTCTTAAAACCATAGATATGTGTAACCGGGCAATAAGCTACAGTGAAATCATGCGTGTGGTTGCAGCTCATAAATTGTGACGCTTGTTGGCAAGCAGTGATATATCCTGCCTCCGTCCGGTGACGTCAAAAATGGCGCGGAACCATTCTGCTTGCACTTCCATCCATATTTAGTCTAGCTGCCCATATGTCGGGGCCTATGCTGCCTGCCTATACGTAATATTGATTATGATAGCTCGTACAATGGCTTGCACTACAATCAGAGAAGGCTAACCAAAATTGTAGTTACATATTTGAAGCATGCATCTAGAATTTCCCAGAGTCCCACTTAGTTGAGTGAATATTAAAGGTTGATTATGCTAGTTGGTTTTTACTATGGTCGACGCCAGATGAATTGCAATACCGATCATTACCCTTTCCTTAATATCCCTTCGTAGGTACCCGGACAGTAAATTATGAATCGTTTTTCTTTACTAGAAAATGTAAAGAATCACGATAGATGTCGATTCAGGACAGCTTTATGTCTTTATATCTGTTTTAGGAATTAAGTACCTTAATGAAAGTAGGTCGGTCAATGACCGTTATTGCACATTTATGTGGCGTCGACCATAAGCCGAGAGATTGCAATGACAGTTGCCCACATATCAAAAAATGTTTTTCAACTACAAAATCGTATGGATATTAATACATTTTAATCTTATTATATATAAGATTAAAATGTATTAATATCCATACGATTTTACATAAGCGAAAGTTTTCGTGTAGAAACCGGCACTAGGCCTTGATCAGTGATCCGTACGCCATACTAATATTAGTTCCGTGCAGGAATTGAAGCCGTAGAAGTCAATCGCCAATCGTGCGGCATTACTTTATAAATGCTGACCGATCCTCACGTCCTGAATCCTTTTTATAAGTACTTGATGATTATTCACATAGGTGTATTAATCCGAAAATGAGGTAACTAGTAGATAAAAATATCTACGAATCCTTACTATGCCTGCTAATATTGTTACTCTTTGACGCAAAAACTACTGATTGGATTTTGATGAAATTTGGCACAGTTTATTAGTTACAATTGAGCTGTAACACTATTTTTCGAAAAATTTCTCTCATAACTTTTTAGACCTATGTAGGTATCCTGCTAATGCGTCGGAATTAGCTTCATTAAAAAATCCCTTGAAAAATCATTATAATAACATTTAACTTCATTGAAAAATCGGAATTAGCTTTATTACGTGTTTTTCAGTCAGGAAACTCAGTATTTAATGGTTGGACGCTCGTCCTTGGACCCACCTCGGCTAGTGTAGCTTAACCATGAACTTCGCCCCGTGCAGTTGTTATTATACAACGTGTATCAGAATAAACGCAATACATCGGAGCCATTGTACATCACTATGAACAAACTTACTATGAGACCAACCCCGAAATCGCGAAAAAAAAATCTGCTGTTAGAACATTTTGTCGAGTTATGCGGGGAGTTGACTTTTTATCGCGATCTCAGTGTTGGTACCATAGTTAAAGTAGTTCATAATGATGAGTACAATGACCCCATATGAGCTATTGCATTTATTATGTTACACATTGTATAGCCAGGAGCTCCTCCGGAGATAGCTAGTAATGTAAACAAAAAAAAACATATGAATTCAAAACAACGAATGCCTTGCTCGCGCTGAAATTATATTTTTTTTATGCTGCCATGTAGTCGGTGCATCGTGTTCGCAATGTTTACACCAAACGTCAGTTTTATTGTTCTGATTACATTATTGTGAGACTGTTTGCAATTACGATAAAAATATACGTATGTCTGCTTGTGCTAACTTTTCAAACATTGTTTTACTTATTGATGATTAACCCGTAATGTGGGCCGTTTTAAAATGTTGTTTTTTTTCTGATTTTCGTGTGATATTTTGATGATAACAGAATCCGGACGTTTTTCATGATTGTTATGTTTCGTGTGGTCAGTGTGTTTTCTTTCCGCACATATTGTAGAGTATTTTATGTGATTGGTTCTGTGTTTTGCACGTGCTGCTTAACGTTAAGCGAGCGTGTTGGTCATGCCGCTTTTTTTCAGCGTATGACACATCGATGCTGTGAAACTGTATCCAACAACCAGAACCGCTACACACTTTTCACAGACCACAATTTCATAGAATAGAATACACTTTAATAATGTAAACTATATTATATCTACCTAATTTTACAGAAGCAATAGAAGATTACAAAAAATGACACTATGGGACCTTATCGCTAAAAGTGATTTTGACTTCATCATCATCTTAGCCGAAAGACTGCTTGGACATAGGCCTCCCCAGAATGGGGGGGGGGTTGCCAAAATCGCCATGCTTGGCAGGCGATCGCAGTGTAGCTGTAGCAATGTACCTACAGAGAATGCTGCTGCTGCCCATTCTCTGGTGAGTCCATTAATAATAATAATAATAATAATATAATAATAATCGTTTATTCATACAACAGGGCACATTTACATTAGTCGCCTCTTACGAGTACGACACCCACGGAAAGTGATGGGATGGTGCTATTCTTTTACGTTCAACACCATACGGAACGTAGTTCTACGACGTATAATTATATATAATTTTTACTTATTGATTCGTCGATAGCAATTAGAACAATCGTTATAATAAGCAACAAAGTACCCAACGTGGTAACAAGCGAGCCGGATTCTAATGAAGCAGTAAACAATTATTATTTATTAGCAGCACTTCGTGGGAACCGGCTCATATATACACATAGTATATAGAGGTGCATTGTACTTTGTTGTTACGGCAAGCTTACATATAGTCTGGGAATTCTAGGTGCGGGAAAGACATCAATTTCATCACTAAAAAAAGTCATGCGATATTTTTTAGGGATGAAACGGGCAAACGATTCGTCTGACATTACCAGTGATAGGAGTAGGTAGAACTATTTCGAGTCAATGACCTCATATGTATATATTAATATGGACATGTACATATTGAACAGGGATCCCAGCATTTTAATTTTTTCGAGAAATTTAATGATGAAAATAGGATTAATTAACCTGATGTATAAAAATATAATACAGAAGCAGGTACCTACTCACCGGACGGCGGTTGTTTCGGGAAGTACCTACGTTTCGGATTCGGCAATTTTCCGGTGACATATGCATATTTCGGACTTTATGTCAATCTTCATCTCCGATAGGTTTGTTGTGAGGCCCAGGATTGAGCAAAAATTTAGCAGCTGTTAGCAATTCAATGTAGAAAGAGAGCAGAGATCTATCAGTGAACTAAGTCTAGAAGAATCGATCAAAGTCTACGATTTCGGCTGTAAATGTTCCAAATATACAGCTTCTTGCATCTTTTAATGTCTTATAGTTCCAGATAAAGTAAATGTAGGTATCAGTCCTGTAAAAACAATCAAAACTTTATCTAATATTATCAATCAAAATGGCGGCATTTCAGTTATTTTTCCCGCGCATTGCGGAAGGCAAAGACAACTGGACATACAGCCAACGCATAAATCACGCGTGTCGGCCCGATAGCTGCATGTATCCGAACAATGATCGATGCATCCGAAATGTATTTAGAATTCGACGAATGTAATGTTTGTTTAATATTTGCCTAATGCATAATTAGTGGCTTTTCGCTGTGTAAATTATAAAGCATGTTGAGATTCGACAGGAAAATTACTAACTGGAGGTTAGAACAGGAAAATCTTGCACTAATTAGAGTTTTTAGGGTTCCGAAAATACGCGAAACCCTTCTAGGATCACTCAGCTGTCAGAGCCAATTTTCTCCAAATCTACTGGACCGATTCTGTTAAAATTTCGTTCACATTGTAAATCTCTAACTCTTCACTTACGACCCAAACAAGGACGCGTTACGTAAATAAATAAATTTTAAGTATGGGTCACTTTTGGGGGACAAACTAGAAAATAACAAGTTTTCCAAAGTGCACCGTGTTTTCCGCTGCATGCTGGTAGCATGCAGCGGACTCTGTTCCGCATACCCTCCAAAACACGGTGCACTTTAAAGCGTCAGGATACCCGTAGAAGCCGTGGGTACTGGCTGGCTGTAGGACTCGCTGCTCGAGAGCTTGAGGTCACGATGCGGAAGTGATGATGACGTCATGATGCTGCACGAAGGCTGCGCTTACGTTCAGTGTCGAGGGTCACCAGTAAAGTCTCGCATACCTCCGTTGAAAAGGGAGGATCTTCCCACCAGACGGATGTTGTGTCTGGTCAGTTGATATATCGGGCTGTTGTACATGTTCTAATTGCACTCTAATATCGTGATTTAGGATTTTGTCAAGTTAGTTCGCGATAGATGGCGAGATAGATGGCGCTGCGAGTCTCATTTGTTGATTCTGCTACGTTGACTTTTGTGGCGGTATAAATGCCGCTACAGTGTTACAAATCAAATGGAAGGGCTTATTGTGAGGGTTTTAAATATATTTTTTTCATAATTTTAAAATTAATAGTTTTAAAGTTATTCAATGACCATTCCCCCCATCCCTTATCTCCGAGCTATAAGAAGTTTATAGTTTAAAAATAACAAAAATAAAAAACATCGCTCGGAACCCTTTGCTCCGCGACGACTCGCATTTGGCCAGTTTTTAACTAAGGACCAGAAATAATCGAAAAGTGCCATTCAAATCTTCATCTAACGTTTATGAAAACCGTTTCTTTTTATTAGTCTTAAAATGATCCAACCTTGACCTTCAATGACCTGAACACACATTTCTGATTTTACTCACACTATGCTTCTCAAATAACTTCCTCGACCAATGTCAATTTTTATCTCAAAAAATTGTGTTTATTGTGTCTACAGGGAAAACGCGGGCTATTAACTAAAATAAATGAGCCTATATTTTTTTTGTTTGTCTATAAACAATCGCTCAACACACTTAAAACATATTAAAGATAATTTATGAACTGTGTTAATAATCCTAAATATCCTACTTAACAATCAAAGACTCTTTTAATATATTTTGAAGAAATTGAGCGATAAATCTATGTCCCTAATCTCGAAAACATGTAAGAACCATAGCTAATAAAAATGACCGTTTGACATAAATTATTTCGCGTTCGAAATTCGAATACTATGTGAACTGTCAAGGTTAACCATAAACAATTCATTAGAACGAGCGTTGCGGTAATTAACTCATGCACTTTTGGCGGTTGAAACACAAAAACAACACGTTTAAGTCTGAAATGAAACTATAGTGTTGTTCTCATTAATGGCTACCATATTTCATAAGCTGTTTCGCGTGTGGCCGTGAAAAAGTCACGACTCGCTTGCGTTTTCCCACCGGTGGGAAATGGCCGCAAGTTATAAAATATTGGCGGGAACCATTTGGCATGCGGCTCAATTGCAGTTTTGTTCATTACTTGTTTGAAATGCCTAATTAGTAATGTTTCCGCTATTGGCGTGCTTAGCTATTTTGTAATTAACTGGATTTCGCACTCTTGGTGTAAGAATGTGACAATGAACATTATGGTGATTGTACATGTATGTGGTAGTTGTAATTACAAAACATAATAAACTTGTAAGTTCATCGGGGAAGTACTCATCATTGTTAGTTGCATCTGTTGGTCATCAGAGTCACTGCAGCATAAGAAACGAGTGATTCTAAAGGCAGAACAGAGGCTTCTTCTTCCCGACCTTGTCACAAGGAAGTAGTAGCGGACGTCTTTATATAATTAAAATAATTACGTTCAAAAAGTGATGCTTCACTACCTACCTCATCTGATTAAATGACTTTTGATTTGATTTTGACAGCCAATGAGGCGCCGCCGATGTCACCACTATTTGTCATACATATTTCATTCATAAGAATAAAATGAAAAAAAAAATTGAGTCAAACAAAACTTTTTGAGCAAAGTATGACAAAAAACTCGAACAGACAACAGATTTCTATTGAGTCTGCTAGCGATTATATCGTCCATTAATAGTACTAATCCATTCATCTAAAGTTTCACAATAAAAACTTTTTGTTTTTAAAGCTGTCACTAAAAACGCTTCCACTTGTAACTCAGAGCTCGAACACCACGACGACGTTGACCGTTACCGAGTGCCAAGTGACTCAGCTGTGATCTTGGACCTATCTGTCGGCGCGGGCTGTAATCTATTGTCGCACCGGCTAATTATGAAGTGTTATAACACGCTAACTGTGCTGTTACTCCTCCGCTTTAGTAGTGAATTATGATTCTGTGCTAGTTTGTCAAACTAAGTCTCTGAGAGCAAAGGACAAGAAAATATCGGGCAGGTGTGAGTCGGATTTGCTCAGTAAGGGACCTTAGACCGATAATAACAACGACGACGACGACGACGACAATTATTATTTATTTATTTTGTTTTGTTATGTTTGGATGGCTTATAGCTGTTAATAATAATAATCTTTTTAGAGACTAAGTAGGCTTCCATCGCTATTATGACGAATATCGTAAACCAAATTCCCGTTACATCTAATGTTAAGCTCATCTCTCTTTCAAACAATTATTATCGAGAAAGCGTTGCTTGAGTACGTAGGTGTGTTTTGTTTTAGTGCAATTACAAGCGTTTACAAGTTACGTGTGGGTGTGGTTCAAGCATCTTTAAACACAATGTGTTGCATCAAAATGAATGGGACTCAATAATTTGCTGTCATTTCGCCTACGAGAGTGTTAATCCGCATTTTAACTCTTTATACCTACGACTTAACGGTGAACGGTAAACATAAACTGGCGTGCATAATAATTAGACCATCCTTATATGGCAATCCTATGAGTTGTTAATTACAAAGTTAATAACATAACATTACAGTGTTTCTTTTATTTAGCGGTTGGAATCAGTTCTTGTCAAGGAGTGTGACAATATACAATATATAAAAGTAGGAAAGCACAAAAACAAGAAACATTAAATGTGCAAAAGGATGGTGTGTTATGAAACCAGAGGATACCTACCTCTTGAGAGCGTTTACGCCGTACGGCATTTTATACAAACTTTCAAGTCCTTATTTTTTTAAATGAATGAACCGATTTTAATGAAACTTAGAATGCATATGCCATCCAACCAGGTGTAAAAAGTTAGTTGAGAACATTTTCGAAAAAGAGTTTAGAGGGAAAGAGAGAGATTTTAAGTTTTCTATAGAAAGTGAATAATCACTCTATATTTCCTCCTGAACTCTTTTTCAAAAATGTTCTCAACTAACTATTTAGACCTGGTTGGATGGCGTATGCATACTAAGTTTCAATAAAATCGGTTCATTAATTTCGAAAAATAAGGACTTCAAAGTTTGCATGAAAAGCCGTACGGCGGAAACGCTCTTAATAGAGTATGCGTGAAAGCTAAAAAAAACTTTAATAAATGTGAAATGCACATTATTTTATTGAAATGCTAATACATACAAAACACGCCTCCCATGGCTAGCATAAACTTCTGCACGTCACATGATACAATATTTACAATCCCTACTCCTCTTGCTTTGTCAACGTTTTCATAGAACATCTGGCAACATACAGGATGTTCCAGAAGTACGTGTACATATTTAAGGGTGATGTTAGGTACCTGATGTACATTAAGGAAAAAAATTAAAAACAGAAAGAAGTGACTTTGTTTTAAACAGTTCGACCACAAAAGACTACTAAAAAGTCCCGACCAAATGACTTTTCAAGCAGTTTGCGGCAACAGTTGATGGCATTTACTTTAGTTCAATCACAGATTTGATGTCACCAAATATATATCTTCACTGCACAGCAATGCACCTCTTCTGGAACAGCCTGTATAAATATTATGTAGTCCTTTAAGCCGATTTTGACAACGGTGAACCCATGACACTGTTACCTAGCGTGTGCTCCAATATGAATTACACGAATCTTTTTATGGAAAACTCCTCCAAGTTTGATAAACAGGGTGACCCACAGATACCTCTGTATTGTCTGACCCCACAATATCGATATCCGATATCCCTTAACAAGCTTCTTAGTAGGTAAAATCGAAGGTCGAATAGGTAGCACGTGTAAAATTCTTAAGGATTCTTTGTTTGATGTCTCTTCTGGTAGTTTTTCAGTGCCTAACCATGCATTTTGCATCTTTTTGTGTTATCTCCATTCGTTTCGTTAGCAATTTAATAATCTGTCGACTTTCTCCTGATGGGAAGTGGGAAGGACTGTTATTTATAGGTACATTATTAGGTACCTTAGTAATTAGGGCGGATTTTACGATGAGCAGTAGATATGGACAAGGTACTTGCTGTTACCGATATTATCCTTTTGAGTAATTGCTGTCTGCATCCACAGACTGTGAAAAAAGTAATTGTCAAGTTAGCAAGAAAATTTGTAGCATTTAGCAACAAAAAAACATTTAGTTCCAATTTTATCGATCGAATAAAAAACCGGCCAAGTGCGAGTCGGACTCGCGCACGAAGGGTTCCGTACCATTATTTATAAAAAAAAACGGCAAAAAAGTCATGAATCGTCTGTTGTATGGGGGCCCCACTTTAATATTTATTTTATTCTGTTTTTAGTATTTGTTATTATAGCGGCAACAGAAATACATCATCTGTGAAAATTTCAACTGTCTAGCTATCACGGTTCATGTGATACAACCTGGTGACAGACAGACGGACAGCTCTGTCTTAGTAATAGGGTCCCGTTTTTGCCCTTTGAGTACGGAACCCTAAAAATCAATTAAACCAACTGATAACTAGAAAAAAAACAATAACAAAAAACTCTTTCCATCCTTTCTTCAAACAACCCTGAGCCACTTTAACACAAAATCTCCGCTAACACCCGTCTCGACAAGCAACAAGTATGTGACAATCGGTTCACAGCTGATCGCGGTGCTCAGTCGGCTATGCACTCGTGCGATAACGGCCTCCTTGCGCACTAGTGCTCTATTTGTGTGCCGAAGAAGGTCGCTTTCAAAATAAACTCTTGTGGGATAAAAATGGGTGGTGTGAGGTTGTGGTTTGACTTTACAATGTTTACATAGAAAATGCATAGACTTTTTGATGTTACTTAATAAAAAAGACTAAGAAGTAACTAAGAAATGATTTTTCAAGCACTTTGTTACAGTTGGTGGCATTTACTTTAGTTCAATCACTGATTTGATGTCACCAACTGCATCAAACTCTAACTGCTTGAAAAGTCATTTTCCTCGGAAGTTTTTAGTCGTTCTATCTGGTATTTTTTTTTTTTAAATCTCAATTTTTATGTTTTGACATTTTTTCCTTAATGTATATCAGCTACCCAACATCACCCTTAAATATGACCACACCTTTCTGGAACACCCTGTATAATGTGAAATTCGGCTATTTTCTATCATTATTAGATAATATATTATTTGACTCTAGTTTGACCACAATTTCACCTGATGGAAAGCGAGATTGACGATGTAGCACGCTTACCCCGAAGTAACCTATTCGCTCTTGACTTAAAGACAACCCAGGTTGTAACTATCAACAAAATGACGATAAGAAAAGAAACATGATAATTTCATAATCGTTTATGTTATTGAAAAGGAAATTATTATTAATGTTACGAGCTTAGGGTTCGTGACAATAAAAATAGCCGATTAAATAACCAGAATGACACTTTAATTATTCAACACTAATTACAACTTTAAACTCACTAATTATAAATCACAATTGCACTACTGCAGTGCAATTCTGTAAACATGTCGAAGTGAACACCCGTTCGGGGCGCACGACGGGTGAGTTGTCAAACCATACAAATAAGATGGAATGACAGCTCTATTGTCGTTCACTACGCCTAGGTGGACACCGTGAGATGTCGACAGAATCGACCGGCTGATCACTTTTATTCGCAGTCGAAGTTCGCTCTCGAAGTTGTCGCTTGTATCGCAAATTCAATACTGACCCGGTCACAGGCTATGCGGGCCTTATATAGGTCGGCAGATAATTCCAGAACCTTCTAGTATAGAAACATCTAGAAAGTTCGAGTACATACCGGTCCGGACCAACCAGACATCGAAAACTCTAGAATGTTCTAGCATAGAAAAGTCTAGAAGGATCTTGACTCTACTAGTTCTGCTACTCGATACTAGATGGCGCTAGTGGTAACTTTTATCTTTATGTACCCGGCATTAATTCTGGCGCGTAACATTAATAATTATCATTTACTGATGTGAGCCTCAGATGCTTGTTATCAGATATCTATGATCACGTTTTTCAGTTTGTTGTCATCAGCACATACTTTCCCTCCTCTTAGTGTCATCCCGAAAGCCAAAAAAATTGGGATCCCTTAAAAAGAAAATAAACTGACACTGACTTTATCACCTCTTTCGTCTAAAATGACCAGACCAGAGGCCCTAGACAATGTGTCATTCAATTAGCGAATGCGACTGTCGAAATGCCAAAATGTAGGAATTTGATCATGTGACATATCGATAGCATCTGTCAATCCCATACATTTTTGACGTATTGACAATCGCCTTCGCCACGCTACCGCTGACAGAATGTTACTTGTCTAGAGCCCGGTGCACCTCGAGGAGGGGGACCTCGTATCAAGTCAAATCAACAAAACAGACTATTGAACGAATGGTGCAGTCTTCAAAGTAGGTACGAAACCGCTGATCGATTGGTGTGGTATCTTTGGCTGATAGAAGATCATCGACTTCGACTAATTCATTCTACCATCGATCGATGGCATCAATCGACGATCTATCGATTGGTGTGGTAACACCCAACCTCGGATCAGGGGTCCGAGTTATTTCGACTCAAGATCCGTATTTTCACGAATTCAAATCGGATGCGCTGTGAAAATCAATATCCGAATTCGGTCTGAGTTTTTTATATCCGTATTTGCATGGATTCGGTTGGGATGCAGTGCGTAAAGGAAAAGGTAAAAGGAAATCAGAAGTGTTTTTGTTTTTGATAGTTTGTGAGTGCAATGGAAATGCGAAATCTGTTCAATAATATGAGAATTGTCCCTCTGATGGTAAGATTACCTTATTTGATTCGTTAAGAGTCCATTTAACGACATCCACAATGTTCTGATGAACTACGAGCGTTGTGTCAAGATAAATATAATTCACTCTCAGTAAATACCATTTAAAAACTCATTATTCAGCTACTCAGACAGCCGGCATTTTATTCGTATTTACGTACGTAACTCGCCGAACCTCGGAATGCTCATACGAGTGCAGTCGGGCTATTAATCTAGTAGTTGCGGACGGGCTGAGCAGCTGTTGTGGCTGACCGCTGCTCGAGAAAAACTGGCAACACTCGGCGAAACATAGGATGGCAAAAACATGGTCTGTACTCACATACCAGTCTTTTTTTTTAAATCTGCGTTTGTTCCATCGTTCAAAAAGCCTATCACGGATGTTTTTGACGTAGGTTTAAAACCTAACGTTATTTTTTTTACTGTAACTATAATACTCGTTTTGCACATAATATTTATTTGAATTTGAGGAGCCCGTGGCTAAATAACAGCCGCACGGATCGATCTTAAAGGTTAAGCAACGCTTGCCGAGGTTGGCCTGTGGATGGGTGACCATCTTAACATATCGAGATTCCTCCGTGCCTTGGAAAGCACGTTAAGCCATTGGTCCCGGCTGTCATTTGTAGATCTTTGTCAGTCGTTACGGATTGTCAGAAGCCAAAAAAAAAAATCTGACACCAGTCTTATGTACTTACCGTGATACCCAGTGAATGGGTTGTTGAGGTCTGGTAGGCAGCCGCTCTACGTAAAATACTGGTATTCAGCTAAAGCCGGTTTGACTGGGAGACGACACCAATACCTATGGTTGGGAAAAGGCTAGGCAAATGATGATTTATTTGAATTGGTAACTATAAGTAAGTACCTATGCTAGGTCCCTACCTCGCTTTAATTCACTTTTGACTCGATGATGATTCTTTATTAGTGATTTAAATGTATGTGACTGAAAAATCTTGAGAACAGTTTTCTTGTGTAGCTTTAGCATTAGTATTAATGAGAATTAGCAGTACCAACAATAATTATTTGGTCCTGTTTGTCGTGTTTGATATAACAAAATGAATTCGTATTGTGTGTAGGTCAGTGTTGTAGGTCTACAAAGTACCTACAGACATAACGAGGTTCGCAGGCACACATTGTGCGTGTCAAATGAGTCATACAAACAAAAACGTACGCATTTATTATCTTTTCGAAACGGCAAGGGCCAAAGAATACAGAGGTAATAAGAGGACCAAGATAATACCTAATTTAAGACATTATTAGCGATCAAGGCCAAAATGTATGGAAATGACATCCATTGCCAAACGTGGTCAATTCCAAACTTTTATCATTGCGACAAGGTATCGCCACCACTGGTAGATTGTCACTTTAGCTAGCTAGATCCTCTAGTGCTTGTAACTCACAGCAGTAACAGCACTCTCGCACCAAACACAAAATCCATCTGAAAACTGAAAACCATCAAAACACTACATTTTCAATTAAACCACATGAATCGGCAGAGCTATTAATAACGCCAGTAAAGTCGGGGACACACTGGGCGATCCGTGGCGACGAACGGCCGGTCAATCGTTAGGCCGTAAACAGAAACACACGGCCGATACGCGGCGCGATGCGGAACGTAAATAAACCGGACGCGACTCAATGCGGACAAGTAAAGTATTTCAGTTTCGGATAGCGGTCGATTTATTATTCGTATTGCGTTTTTTTTTTTGTCGGATGCGTTTGGATGTTGATACGTTTTGAGGTTTTTGGAAAGTGTTTTTTTTTATTTTTTTATCTGGTGTAACCCTGTTAGCGGGTTGTGGAGGTCGGATAGGTAGTCTCTGCATGAAAAATACTGGTATTCGGCTGTATTCAGTTAGACTTGAAGCAGGCCACCCCAACATACTTATTTTCAGAAATCTGATTTTACTTAACTGACTGACCCCCGTAACCTATGTATTCCACAGAAACCGGGTATTTTTCCAAGTGTATTGTTTGTAATCGGATCAGTAATTGCAAAGATTGCCTTTAATACTTGTATTAACAAACAAATAACCTAAATGTAATGTTACTTAAGAAGATACTCGTAAAAACTACCAAAATTCGTGTAAATGTCTACAAACACAGGCCCACGCTATTTCGAGGCATGCATTGAATAGATAATACCACGGCTGAGCCGCATCGAACTCACTCAATTTATGAGCTACGTGCACACCGGTGGCCTGCGCTCTGCACTCTGCAGTCTGCAGCCGTAGGCTCTGCATTATGCACGCTGAACAGTTCACAACTTGTTTGCAGGTTGGCATTACTGCAATAGACTCGTTTGAATGAATAATTTGTTGATGATGTTTTAATTAGCTTATTATTGTTTAAGATAAAAATGATAGTGCAGTATATCGATGCTTGCTAACAGAACAAAGTTTAGGACACCTGTGATTAAATGAAAATTCTCTGTAATCGACATTTATACCATAAATGTCATTTTCCACCCTTTAACAACATCTTAAGATCCTATTTCCAACAAAAATCCCGAAAACACGAACACCTTGCATTAATAATAAGGCGACAGCATTCCTCCAAGCCATGTATTGAAACACTCTCCATTTACAGCTTACGTGACACCCCAAAATGCAGCTGAAACTGCAATACCAACCTAATAAATAATATGTAGTTGAGCGCCCACTAACGCCATCTAGCAGCTTGCCCCACAAACGTCGATCAGTTATTTATATAAAGCTATCAGTATTATGATGCCTGTCAGTGTGCGCGCATCTATCCGCGGCCTGCTGAAAGCTATAATATTTGATGGCTATAAACCATTTACGATAGTGTCTAGCCAGATGAATTTATGACGTATGGATAGGGCTGCCGATTGAAAGTTATTGATATAAGTTATAGTGAGAGTTGTGGTTGTTATATCATCATTATTATTGTCTTAGGAATAGTTTTTAGATCTCTCACTCGTAGCAATGTTACGGTCTGAAAAATTTAGCTGTTTAATTCCGGGTTTTAGGCGTATGTAAAACCATCAGCTAATTCGGCAGCTTGGCTTATTCTTTGGGATGTATGACACTAAAACCTTCCTGTAATATTATTAGTAACCTCGAAACTTTCGTAGGTATATTTCTTCGAATTATGAGATATTTTTATTCTTCGGCAACCCTACCTAGCTTCCGATATGTATTTTAGCAATTGCATTTATATACCGGCAATAGCAATAAACATTGCTACATCGTAATACAGGTTGCAATACGACCATTCAAACGTCTGCCACTTTTAGTTTTCATACACAACTTTATTGCCACACAGATTTTAAGATTGCTCCCATTGTGACTCATGCCTTATTACTCCTAACCTTTTAAATTCTAGACTTTAAAAACGTAGAAATAAAGTTTAAAATAAGTTGTAGACAAGTTAATTAAAGTTGGTTGTAAAACATTTGAATGTCGCTGTAAATGGGGTAGTTAAAATAAGTTGGATGGTCCTAATATTAGTGAAATTGGTATCAGTTAGTATAAGTGCACTTTGGTAGGTTTTAGTATCCATTCAACAGATTAAAATCGTCTACAAAATAAGATAAGAGGCCCTGGACAATGTGCCATTCAATTAGCGAGTGCGACTGTCGAAATGCTAAATTGTAGGAATTTGATCACGTGACATTTCGATAGCATCTGTCTGTCAATCCCATACATTTTTGACGTATTGTCAATCGTCTTTGCCACGCTACCGCTGACTTAATCTCACTTATCTCGAGCCCAAGGAAGCTAGAACCATGTTAGGTACCTAGTTTTCGACATGGATACGTTATGGTATAACATTTGAGGACATGATATCTAAATAAATATTTAATAGTGGTAACATCGTCACGAAAAGGTCAATCCAAAAGTTTAATTTCCGTTATGTTTCCCTTTATATTTCCGGGACAAAAGTTTAACGATCATAATAATCCTAAATATTCTAATCCAAACTTTGTCATGTATTTCGCGATTCGTCCTAAAAAAATCTCATAATTTGTACCAAGTATGACGTTTAGGATTCGCGTCCGGTGAGATAACCATCAAAAGGTGGTTGTTACTGAAACACTTCAGGGCGCGCCTTTCATCTTTAGTACACATCTATTATATTGCACGGACCATACCTTCTGACTCATCATTATCTTCCTGCCCTTATCCCATGTTACGTGGGGTCGGCGCAACATGTTTTTTTCTTCCATTCTGTCCTATCAGCCGTCACACTGTCACTAACTCCCTTTTCTTTCATATCGCTCCTCACACAATCCATCCATCTTTTCTTTGACCTCCCTCTCCCTCTCCATCCACACTACGGCAAATAAATGCTTGTGCCTAATATTTCAATTGCCGACTTTCAGTTACATACAGCTACAGATTTGTAAAGGCCTTAACTTTCACAAAAGTATGCGAGTAGCTTGCATGATGGCATACACATACACCAATTAGAATTTGTTATGGCACGACGGGATGCAAGCTACTTGCATACTTTTGTGCAAGTTGTAGATGAACAGACAGTCAGATTTAATGGGTATTAATAGGATCCCACCCAGTACCAACCCATGGTACCTACGGACTCTTATAAGCCTTTTTTTGGTATCGGGGTGGAAATCCTCATGGATGTTCTCCGTCCTGGGGCGGACGGAGGGGTCTGTCAGACTCCTACTGACTAAAACCAGCTCGTGTTTATTCGCACACTTGCACCGGGGGCTACGGAAGCACTTGAACAATCTTCAACGCACTCTTAAAAGCCTAACCTAATCCAACTGCAACCACCCACTGCATTCTCTTTATCATTAAATACTCACTCGTCATCATTCTTGTTCCAGGCAATGTTATTCTACGCGCCCCGGTGGCTGTGGAAGTCGTGGGAGGGGGGCAAGATCCGGGCGCTGATGATGGACCTGGACGTGGGCGTCTGCACCGAGATCGAGAAGAAGACGAAGAAGAAGCTGATCCTCGACTACCTGTGGGAGAACCTCAGGTACCACAACTGGTGGGCCTACCGGTACTACCTCTGCGAGGGGCTTGCTCTTATCAATGTTATAGGTGAGTGTTATGATTTTACAATGTTGGTACCTGGGGTCTACTCTCTTAGCCCGAAGTCCGTAGTTTCGGCCTTAGTGTCGGGCGTTTTCTACTCCGTATCACCTACGAACTTACGATTAGTCCCGAACCCGAACTTATGAATGACAACACGATTTGACAGCTGTTCTTAGTTCGGGTTTGGAACTAATCGTGAGCTATCATCATTTGTAGATCTTTGAAAGCCAAAAAAAACCACCAGTCTTTCAAAGGGGCAGCGTGTTAACTAATTACTGGTTTGTGGAGATCAGCTGAGAGGTGGTCGCTGTATGTAAAATGTTAGTACTACTCGTGCGTGTTAACGCGACACCTGGGTTGACATATTTCGAGTGACGTTTTAATTTAAATTGGACAATTCGATTTCGATGAATATAATATAAACGCAACGGTACAAAACATAAGAAATACGACTAAAAACGAAAACAATACTGCCGTAACGACCCCAAAAGCTAAAACCAATTCTTATTTATATAATTGAGAAATCTTCATGTAGGTAACTTTTCCTCCTCATAACAATGAGCTCCGCCAAGTGCATTCTATTCCAAGCTTTTTGTTTTTAAAAGTGCTATCAAACTCTGATTAGCATACTCTCAAGGAGTCGATACTAATTGGGATCGATACCAGCCACTTGTCTTTAAATACGGATTTATATTAACTTCATTTGAATCCTGAAAGCCTCTTGGAAACCTGTCAAGAGGCCTCTCCATTATTGCCGATGGATATGATGCGTAGTGATCGAATCCAGCCACTTTTAGTTATTCCAATTTTATAAATAATGTAAAAGATTTCACGGACACAAGGCATTTAGCTTCCTAAAAGCCCTGTCGATAATCGTTACGTCATTTTTACAACATTCGCGACTAGAAAATTGTAGTTTTTAAAATAGAAAGAACTGAAACTTCCGTGCATGTATCAACAAAAACTAATTTTATTATTCTTGCTTTGCAAGAGAACACTAACAGAAAAAAAGAAAGAAATAAAGTATTTATTTTTGACGGTGTCAATCAAGAGCGGTTAGATAGAACGACTTATGCCCGGTTCCTACATTTAACGGATCGTCATTGTATAACATCTACCACCCGTTTACGGTAAGTCTGCTAACAAAATGTTTTTAATAGGAACACTTTTGGGTTACGCCTCGTAGACAATTCTACCATCCGTAAGCAAAACGAATCGTTTCTAGAATATAGGAACCGGGCATGACTGATTAGATAGACGCCGTAAGATTGTAAAACATCGCGTGAAATTGTAAACTCATTTTTTTCAATAAGGCACGGATATATTGGGAACTATTGAATTTGGATGCGGTTTGTTGTATTCAAAATTATATGCTCACATTATATCTTACTGAGCTGGCAATCCGGTGACATATATACACAGTCGCCGTAGGTAAAATACTGGTACCCAACTGCTTCTGGTTAGTCTAGAAGCTAATCACTTGGGAAAGACTAGGCAAGCAGAGCTCATCTATCGCTTTCCGTCAGGCGAGATCGAGGTCAAGCGCTAAGCCCATTTCTCAATAAATAAATAATTAAAAAGCAGGCATGAGTAAATCAGAAATAAAATAATTTTCAGCGAAGCTTAGCTCTTAAATGTTGCCTTTTGAATGAGTCACATGAAAAAAGCTCAGTCAAACCCATCAGGAAATATCTTAAAACTTATCCTTTGGTTGTAATTCTAAGCCTATAATGGCTATTTACTTTCGCTTCCTGTCGCGTTTCCAATAACAAAAACTAAGCAGGCCGCGAGGGAAATAATGCTGTGTGCGCGATCTCGCCCTAGCAGGGCCACGAAAATAGCGGCCAGACGCCTAGATGACAACACACGCACTTCGACAGTGCAGACATACCAACTGTAAATTGCAATCGAACCTTTGCCAGCAGAGCTAAGTGCTAGTAAGTGGTGATAAAATAGCTGGAACTGAAGCCGTTATTAAGCTTAAAGGGTGAAGTAACTGGATTATTATCATCATCATCATATCAGACGGAAAACGTCCACTGCTAGACATAGGTCTCCGCCGAGTGTCGCCACAACAACCGGTCCTGTACCGTGCGTCTCGCATCTGTCGGCTACCCGCCTTGTGGGAGGCCTTCCAACGCTGCGTCTTCCGTCATGCGGTCGCCACTCCAGAACTTTTCAGCCCCATCGACCATCTGTTCTGCGTGAAATGTGCCCTGCCCACTGACACTTCAGTTTGACGATCCCTCGGGCTATGCCGGTAACCTTGGTTCTGTTGCGGATATAACTCGATCACCGAGAGACTAATTAGATACCAAGAAGACTAAGTGGTCTATAAGTAGACCACTTTGACGAACGTCAAAATGAAAGGGATTGAATACCTGACATACCCAATGCCTTATACCTATTTTGTATTTTCTGACGATCAATATCTTTTCCATATTTTAATTTCGATTCAGCTTCGTTTTATATCATAACGTTTATAGTATTAATAAACCGTTACAATGCACGTTTATAGACAGCTTTCAGACTTGCAAATACGTTGTAAAGATTTATGCCACACAATATTGTTGAGTGTTAGCATTTTGGCAAGAGCCGCGGTGCCGCGGTACTGGTGGCCCGCGCGGGACCTAAACATGTCCTAACTGATATATCTGACGCACATCTGTCGCGCGCACGATCTGAATCGTGAACCGACCGGTCACAGGACAGTTATGCCGCAGAAGAACCACTTGGTTGTGTCATGTACCCCAGTAGGCCTTAGTGAATAGAATACAAAATAATATAGATCGCTTTTAGCGATATATCTTCGTCTATCTTTTCTGTAACTTATTTGGTGTAAATGATATAGAGATATTCTATTTTATATAACATTTATATAATAAACAAGCACATGTTAAAAGAGAAGAACAGTAACACAGTAAAATTGCGCTAAGCTAGAACATATCGAAAGGGGTAACATCTCAGCATTTGCTAGGAGGAAGACATCCATCGCTTGTTTGCAGTTGGCAGTGACACATGGACTACGAGTGTGGATATGCAAGTGTGTGAGCGGTGTTTCCGATCGGTCTAATCAGAAACACCGCTCCGCAGTCCGCGGTGTTTCTGATCAGACTATCTCTCATTTGCTCAAATGTCCCAATTGTGCGCTCACCTGCACCCTTGACCGTCTGAACAACGTCTCCGATGCACAGTGAGCTAGTGAGCCGATTTAGCGTGCATAAAATATTTGTTTTAGTAAATCCTTAGATATTGATTTCATTTATTAGAATTTTACCAACAATAGAAGCACAACAACTACATAATACTTTCATTGCAAAAGTATCCTAGTTTTATCGCAAAATTATCATCGGAGTAAATAACAAAAATTTTATACTGGGTGAGTTTTTTTCCAGTGCGCAAACTTTAAGAACCACTTCTGCCCATCTAAATGAACAACTTTCCAGAAGAAAGCCATAGTCAATTCCTAAAAAAAAATTTGACCTTCCCATACAAAGTTGTCATCAACTGTTTACAATTTGTATGGGAGACTCAATTTTTTTTTTAGTGATTGACTATGGCTTTCTTCGGGAAAGTTGTTCATTTAAATGGGCAGAAATGGTTCTTAAAGTTTGCGCACTGGAAAAAAACTCACCCAGTATAACTCGAACGATGTAAAAATAAAGCATGTGAACGTGGATGAATTCAGTGAAAAAAAACCTAAATAATATTATTTATCCTCAAATAGTGTCGCAGTTTTGGGTGAATAAAATATTAGCACTAGATTTTAGTTTTATTTGAGACAAATTAACAGAGCAGATTTAGACCTTGGGGCTAGTACTGTTTTAGCCTACCCCGGCAACAGAAACTAGTCAGTTACCGGCAAGAAGCTGCCAGAGCATTATAAGAGATAGAAAAAGTCAAACCATCACTTCAATAACTTTATTGTTAGGTTCATAACAGTCATTGAGAAGCTTTTGGTACTCTCGTTCATCAAAATCGGTTCCTTCAGTAATTTGTGCGCAAGGGTGGAACACACGTACATACAAACATACCTACTATTTAGGTAGCTAAAATCTTCTTTTGGCTTTGCCGTAATCGGGTAAAATAAGCACTGGGTCTTCTGCAACTCTCTTACACTACGCTGTAGGGTCCTACCGCGCCGATTGTAAATCATAACATATTGAATTAAAACGGGCATAAACCAAGTTTTACAGCACGCTGCGGGTTTTATGCCCGAATGTTGACCTGCGCCCCAACTATGCAATAAAAAAAACAACATGCGTCGACTCTTTTTAGACACAGATTAGAATTTTGATGAAAATTATATAGTTTAGGTAAAGGTCGTTGTAAACAATTTTGTTTCAATTCAGGTTGAATTTGATTTAGCATTATATGAGCGAACTATAGCTATACAACTCTGTATAACTTTGTACAGTAGAGGTCTATCTAATAGTACCTACTCTCATTTCTCTGCATTCGGCTACAAGCACTGTCAAATAAGGGGCGAGCACATTGCCATCAAAACGGAAAACCTAGGCTAAAACACTAGGCTGGTATGGCTGGCTTGGTTCTCATGCTCAACAATAGCGTCTGTGGTCACAAGACCAACGAGCTAGTCTGATTCGGCATTTTATTTCATTTAGTTTACACTAAATTAGAAAAAAATAGAGGAAAGCGGAAAACCGGAACTTATTTTTAAGATGGTTTTCCTTGCTAGAAAACCATCTAAAGAAAAAAATCAGCAATTTTAATATGGTATAAGGAAACTGATTAAATTACGGATAATCAAAAAAGGTCTTCCTATCATGCGTACTAATTAACCTACATTCTCGGCCTCAAGCAAGCTTAAGCAAGGTTAAAAAATATGTAACCACAGCTTTTTGAATAGGTGTAAATTTTGAAATAATTATGACAAAAAGAAGAAGACATCATACTGTATTATCCCCAAGTATAATAGTATAAGAGCAGGTGGCTAATATTGATGAGTCACAATCTTCTTAAATTAGGTATTAGTTACCATTGGATAAGGTTGCAATTTGGCACAAGTCTGGAATTGGCACAATAAAAACAAGGTCTGTGCAGTGGGCGAGGTCAGGATGTGAATGATGAGATGATGATGATGATGTTATTTGCCATAGAAAAGAAAAATCGTTTATTCTGCTCAGACAAAGCGCACCTCATGAATTTTAAGTGGGTATAAAAATAAATAAACAAGGTCTAATACGCTAGTTAAATAAAAGAAGATGTTAACATATCTAGGTCGGAAGTCATAGTTGATGCATAAACATAAATATATGTTGTACTAATTGATAAGGTCAACGTTTTCAGGGCAAATGTTCCTGATGAACCGTTTCTTCGACGGAGAGTTCATGACCTTCGGGCTGGACGTGATCGCCTACATGGAGTCCGATCAGGAGGATCGTATCGACCCCATGATCTACATATTTCCAAGGTAAGACTATAAACAATCGATTAATTCTGTCACGGTCTGCAGGAAAGCGAAGGTTCGCAATTTGCTAGAAGCAAATGTGAAACTGTCCATCACGGCCATTTCTAGAAGGGAAAGTAGATATCGTATGAAGAAAAACATTTTTTTGATATATGTATAGTTCTACAACAGAACTGCATGTCTAATTCTTTTTTCTATTTGGCACAAGCCTGTAGGTAGTTACCGTACAACAGTACCTAGGTACTTTAGTTTTAGTCGTTTTGTTTCCTTTTCAAATATTATTAAATCAATAACTTAAGTCGTGTACATTCCAGGATGGTGAAGTGCACACTGTTCAACAAGTTCGGGTCGTCGGGCGAGGTGGAGCGCCACGACGCGCTGTGCATCCTGCCGCTCAACGTCGTCAACGAGAAGATCTACGTCTTCCTGTGGTTCTGGTTCGTCATCCTCGGCATCCTCACCTTCATCACCCTCGTCTACCGCTTCGTCATCATCTTCTCGCCGCGCATGCGCGTCTACATGATGCGTATGCGCTTCAGACTCGTCCGCCGCGATAACGTCGACACCATCGTGCGGCGCAGCAAGATGGGCGACTGGTACCTCCTCTACATCCTCGGGGAGAACCTCGACTCGGTGATCTTCCGGGACATCATGCACGAGTTCGCGAACAAGCTGAACCACACGTACCAGCACCACATCCACGGCGCGCCGGACGCGTGACCTCCGGTGCCGGGGTGGGTGTTCCACACGTGACTCACGTCGCTGCAGCGCGACCTGCCGCCCGTGTGAGCCCCGCGCCCCACACGGCAGCGGGCCGGGCGGCCGCCCTGCAGTACCCCTCGCATGTTCTCGACTTCTGGACAATACTAACGAGTGTAAAGACTACTTTTATCGATACTTTTTAATCGAAATCGTAACAGTGCAATTCTAAACATGCAATAATAGTTTGTACTTAATCTTTAAGAACGTGATCTCAGGACGAATCCTATCGAAGGCCTTCAAATAGTTAACATCGACGGCTACCCCGTTAGTACTAGTATACTTTTTAGAACTATTTTTACTCATAGTTTCGCTGCTCGTAGTAAGTAATCTGTTAATCGAAGCTTCGTTTGTTTTCTACTTTAGCTGTTGTAACGTACTGAAGGTAAGCATATGGTGAGCACACATACACGATATACATTTTTACACACATTTCACTCGCCAAGGATTTGACAGACCAAAAATATTAATGCAATAATTAATCAAGCAATTAAGTATTCTAGTGTAGTTGTAATTGAGGATATTACTAGTAGAACGAACAGTTCTTTAGAGGATCGAGTTAATACCCGTGTAGCAGGATCACCGCGACTTGACGAGACGTAGCTAACTTTTGCGTGTCAAAAGACATTTTACGTTTATTGCAGACGAACGAACCATTGAGCATGTAACGCATTAGTGCTTTTTGTTCCTAATACCTACCTACCTACTCTTAAATTAGCAGCAGTTTACACTACAACTTCGACAGCTACTTAATTTGAAGATGACCTTTTCTGAAGATTGTCAACATATTTTCCAGCTTCTAAGTTGTCTGATAAAATGAATTCCCAAAACTGACTGTATACCTACAAAATGCTAAAAAAGCCACATGTATCGCTCAAATGATGAAACAATGTTATGATGAGCACCACAATGTCACACTGCCAATGGAACACACATGATCTAAATGTTCACAGATCGTGAGTGTTTCAAAAGATTTGTGTAAACCTAATGATTTATAATGGAGCGACTGAATTCTTATAATTTCTTCGATTGTTAGAAAATTTATTGATATTTTGATTGAAGAAATCTGATCTGTATTTTGGAAATTTCTGAAACTTGCTTGGTAGAGGAGGAATATCTACTTTCGTAGCAGATAAATTCCGAAATGTGGATTTGATTTCTTCAATTGAATATTTGGACGTTAGTTTGCAGATTCAAAGCATCTAGTTGACAATACCTACATAGCAAGGAAAAATATTGTAATTAGAGGAAAACGATATTGTCTGTGCTAAATTGTACTAGGTAACGAGATGGAATGCATTGAATCTGTAAGCATATGACGCTATTTAGAGAAATTTATTTGCCTAGAAGTAGGCTAAAAATTATTGTTGTTACAAACAATTTGTTGTGTTCGTGAGGATTAGAAAATTGTGTCGGCGTCGCTAGGCTGGGGTGTTTGATCTCCAGAAGTAAATTAATTGTTGAAGATAGCGATGATCTACAGTTTTTGATTCCAAGAGTCCTATGGAGTTCTATACAAAGGAACTTATCAATGAAAACGGTTACCAAATTGTATGGGAGTGACCACGTGACATTTCGGTAGTCAATCCCATACATTTTGAGTGTCATTTTCTCTAGAGGCTCAGGAATAACTTCGGGGTTCTTCCATATCTTTTGGAGATCACATCTCACGTCATGGTAGACACGTAAATATTGTAATTGTAAAGGTTGTCTGGTTGTAAAGATGTTACGATTTATGTTTGCTGAAGCATTTGGACACAGCTTGCGATGGCTGCATCATAATAAAAACTTGTTATTTAGTTCCTAGCGCCCGTATTTGGTAACAATAATAAAATCAGGACATTGATCGTCCATAAAGAAACCGAGCAACTCCTTCAACATTGGTTTGGCACGAAGTAACTAATATTATGCTAACATAATACCTAGATATGATTGATATATCATGTAACGTAAATCCAGTATTACCAAATTTACGATTTTCCGATCTCATTCATTCTGAAGTCATTTTTGCAATGTGCTACCTACTGTCTAGTGATCAATTTAAAAAAAACTTGATATCACGGATGACTGATAACTATTACAACACGTGTAACTTGTTGCGCAACAAGTTCATCGAACAGATCCGAATACGGGCGTAACAGCAACACGATATTGCAACACTAAGAGAACCATGCCAAATATTGTGCCAAAAGATATTATTTATAGCGAGGTGTTACGACAGACGAAAGTTACCATGGGAGATATCGAATAAATAACTTGAAAATTTATTTCGTATTTTTAATTCTTTGATACCATATACAATTGTTACAACACTGTTTTCTGTGAGTGGCTCTAAAGCCACAGATTGCAACGCTTCGACCTAGCCGAACCTTTAGCACGTCGAAGTAGACAAAAGATGCAGTGTGCAAGCAAGTTACTAATATGTGGATGTGTCTATACAAGGGTTAATTAAATAAAACGGACATTTAAAAGAATAATATTTGTATAATTCATCTGAAAATGAAACACTGCGTCTTCTAAAAGCTACTTATAAACAATTACAGTTTACAGAGACTAAATAAAATAATCACGATATATTCACGCAGCTTTGTTTTATAGAATGAGCAGATTTATTTAAAGTGTTCATAAAATTTCTTATTGGACGCGAATTAACAAATCTCGCATAAATTCAAAAGCTTTTGTAGTGGGAATTTTAAAATCAAATATTTGTTGATTTCAATATTCTTTATGAACGGCAAAGAACAGTAAAATTTAAACAGAAAGATATAAGGATAATGAACAAGTCAGCCGTTCATAAATAATACATCTTAAAAAATACAAATAAGAATCTTTATATAATATATTTTTCTTTGAAGATACTTCTGACAAATAAAAATGTAATTTAAACTAATAACTTGAAAGTAATGTCTTAATTCGAGAATGTATCATACAGAGTATATAAATATTAACACAAAATATAAACTAGGTGTAATAAATGCTGGATCGTTACGAATAACATTTTAAACTAAAGTAAAACCATTGTGATGTTGTTATCTTTCACATCACTTGCATGACACTTATTTTTAAACAACATAGAAGAAAGATAATCGCGCCAAAAATGGTAGCAGGTTTTTCTCTTTGTTTTTGGTAACACTACTAAATGACAAAGTGAAAACCAAAATACAGGACAATTTTTTAATGACCAGCCATTTTTTTCTCCACGTATCTGGAGAAAACAACCATAGAAAAGATTTATGAAAAAATACATTCCCAAAAAAATCAGCTGTTCTTTACATTTTGTCGTGTTATGCGAGCAAATTTGTATTAAACACCTGTTTTTTTTCTTGCTAATATAATGTCAGTGCAGCCTCAGTATTCCGGATAGCTTATTGCAATGTGATAAATAAATTTAGGCGCGCGCAAATATAAGTTTCCACTTTCAACTCTTTCTAAAATTAAACGAATATTAATCGTCTGTTAGGAACATACGTATAACTATTAAATTCACTATTTACATCCTGTCTTTAATTGCAATAATTCTTTGTCATACACCAAATAACATTTTGGTCAGTTACAATATTTTCTGCTTCTAATTTCACGCTTTCAAATGAAAATAGGTTTTAACTTCATTCAAATAGATTATAATCTCGAATTGGCAGAATCTTCACTTACCAATAGGCGTATGACATATTTAAAAAACCTAACTTACAAAATTAAAAGTCACTTAAAATGGAAATGTTCACGCATTTGCGCAAACGGAACTCGCATGGAGAAATAATAACTCTTACGTATACTTAATATACAAATCATATAGATTTTGTGATTTCATACATTATTTGTAATATTTTATGGCATTTTTCTTGAGCGCATTTTGTGATTAGGCATTTTGTAATAATTTATCGTATTTGTAACAATATCAATTGTATCATCATGATTTTATTTAAAGCACTATTTGTAGAATCTCTCGTTCTGGTTTAAAATAATTAATGGTTTACTAATGCTACGGTATGGTGATGTAAACTTGATTGTAGCGCAAAAATACTTCTAAAAATTACCATCAAATAAAAATTGTAAAGTTTTATATACAAGGGGCTGTTATATGGTTGCGGATTTTGTTCGAGAGTCACCGCGGCCCTGGAAAGCAAAGGGCACTACGAGGAGCACGGATGGGTTTTAGTCAGTAAGAGTCTGACACTGCCTTCCGCTTCACCCAGAGCGGAAGTAGTCATTTGATGATTTCCCATCCATAAAAAAGGGGGCTGTCATATAGCTTCATGAGAGTAAAAAGCATGCAGCTTTATCATCTAAAACTCTGTTTTTCAAGAGTTCAATCTTCACCACAAGATAAAAAAATTAGATCAATATTAAAACTTAACAATTCATCTACAAAAGTCAACTTTCAACGCGAAAATGCTAAAAACCCTCCTTAATAAGGGAGTTTTATAATTTTATTAGAAAAATGAACACCGACAGTTAGAGAATCACAACACTAGTTACGATTTAATTCGCGCCGCGAAAGGGCACTGGATTTATAAACAACTCAAATGGTAGTTGTATACTTTCCCTACATATAAATAGTTCTATTATAAATACACAAATGATACAATATATCACTGATTACCTTCTATAAACTTGGAAATTATCCAAATACAAAGGCCGTAAACTTTGCCGTCACACAACACTTATTCGAGACATAACAGGTGAGTTTCGTGAAAATTGTTCAAAACCACAATATCCATGCAAGTCCATACATTTTATACAACACTACAGTTAAGGCCATACATTTCCAGTCCATCTGATCATGTCAGTGCTTGTCACTATTATTACATAAAGGCTTTACATACATATAAGCTATATGTATAAACATATTGGACCAATAGGGGCCAAGATTCGAGCACATAATGGCCTAAAAACACAAGTCTTATAAATTTTCAGAAACATCTGATAAAAAGTGAATTGCTAGTGCAAACAAACGAATACATACTATAAAATGTTGCCAGTCTAAAATTGTAAAACATTTTGTGCTAAGATATGATTGAAATTATTTTGAGACATGAATAAAATATTTTCAAACCACCAAAAGATATATTTAACTAACCTTAAAAATAACTGTCGGAGTATGTAAGAACATTGAAATAATTGTTAATAAACTTACAAAAGAACTAACTATATGATATGCATTAAAACTGTTTAGTAAAAATGTCTTTTTACTTACATCTGGGGATTTAGAACAAGCAGATTTGGCTTATATTAAACCATGAGTAAAATAAAAAATAAAAATGTATTCTTAAAATCCCTAGTTTCAGATCTAATATAACTAAAAAATTCGAAGTAAAATGAGGTTCCAATAGAGAGTTTATAAAATCGTAAGAAGAGCTATATTGGCACGAATTCTGTGCGTTTAGTGATGAATATACGAGTACATAGTTAAATTGTGTAACTACAGAGATTTAAATAGATGTGATTCGATACTCTAGTCTTCGCTTATAAGGTCCAAAATAAAGTGTACTGCAGACACTTGTTTTAGCCCTACAGGTCCTTAATATTTTCAGTCCCTGTTAGCGTCTATATTTTAAGGCCCATATTCCGAAACGTCAACTCCAACTCAACTCCTCCAACTCCAACATGAGCACGAAAATGTCAATGAAAGCTTGTCTAATTGACGTTTTCGTATTCGAGAGATGAGCAAACAATAGTAGTTTATCTACACTCACAACGTAATGTTCCAAATATGACTTCAAAAACGAATGCATAAATACATACTTTTTTTTCGTAGATAGGTAAAATTTAAAAAAAAAACCATTACAGTTCAACATTTTCCTTCGATTTTTAAACAACTGCATCATAAAATAACTTTTTAATTTTATAGCACACTTTTTCTTTTTAATTTTTGGCGCGGGCTCATTGACTTAAGTCAATCAGCCAGCTTTTATCTTTGTCTATGTTTGAGCGCGCTGCGCAGTCATTCGAATACGCAATGAGAATATCCGCCATATTGGAATTAACTATT
This sequence comes from Melanchra persicariae, assembly GCA_947386135.1. Lineage (NCBI taxonomy): Eukaryota > Metazoa > Arthropoda > Insecta > Lepidoptera > Noctuidae > Melanchra > Melanchra persicariae. Next base: position 1,855,628 of record OX376646.1, read on the forward strand.
TTTCCACTTATTTTATTTCAACTGTATGAGTGAAGATAAAATAGTGTATGCAACGGCATATAATTAGGTATTAAAACACTCGTGTGATGCTATTATCACACTCGGCTACGCCTCGTGTGATAAACCCACACTCGTATTTTAATAACCCTTTTTATATGATCGTTGCATAAACTACTATTATGCAACGACCATATAAAAGGGGTTATTAAAACACGAGTGTGGGTTTATCACACGAGTGTTTTAATACTTAAGTAATTATATGCCGTTGCATACACTATTTTATCTTCACAGTTGAAATAAAATAAGTGGAAAAATAGTTTATTCCAATATGGCGGATATTCTCATTGCATATTCGAATGACTGTGCAGCGCGCTCATCCATAGACAAAGCTGGCTCATTGAATTAAGTCAATGAGCCCGCGCCACTAAATTAAAAAGTAAAAGTGTGCTATAAAAATTAAAAAGTTATTTTATGATGCAGTTGTTTAAAAATCGAAGGGAAATGTTGAACTGTAATGGTATTTTTTTAAATTTTATCTATCCACGAAAAAAAAGTACGTGTTTATGCATTCGTTTTTGAACTCATATTTGGAACATTACGTTGTGAGTGTAGATAAAAGCAATTTAAACTTAAATTTATGACAAGCTCCGATAGAGTTGGAGTTCGGGTTGAGTTGAAGTTTACTTTTTGTAATATGGGCCTAAAGCAATGTTTCATAACGACTATGTATTTTGTCTTTTTTGTTTTTACTCATTAAAAACGCGCATGCAGTTACACAATTAAATTACTTAGTTTTCAATTTTAACAGAAATAAAGGTACATTTCATTTCGTTAAGAATATAAATGGCAGTGTTTACAATTGTGACTATACAATAGAATAATAATAAAAACAACCAAGTGTGTAAAGAATAATCGAGATTTAGTACTTTAGGTACTTTCGTTGTTCAAACGGACAGTTTTATCTAATGTCATATTAAAATAAAGAAAAATATGAAATAGATTTATGAGCATATACAAAATAATTCAGATTTCTAGTAGAGATTTTATGTTTTAAAATTGTACGGACGCTATAATTGGTAGCAATATCCGGATGTCCGGAAAAAACTTATCAAAATGTTCTAAATTAAAAACTTATAGTGCTATTAAAATTATGGCCATATTAAGCCCCGTTTCTGGAACGAAAATTACTGTGAATCAAATGCGGTAGAATGAATTTTCGAAATCAATTTCTGATGCGTCGAATATTTCTTACCAGAAACCGGTGGTAATCCTTTTATATGAATCTCTTATTTATATTTCCATGTTTAGCTTCTATTGAAAATTCTTAAGTAGAGTATTTTACGCTACACCTATTCCATTTCACGACAACGAACGACATTCCAATCTGAACCTTACACCTTTGACATAAGGTAGTTAATGCGTCGTCGTGAAATGCAAAACTTTTTAAATAGCGACATTGGGCAAGTTGTTGACTATTGTCGACTACAGCTGAAAAAATACTACATTTAATATATCTGTCTATTGCTATCTGATCACATACATTGTTATAGAAAACTGTTGGGTACCTCAATAGAATTATTATTTTAACCAACCTGTAAGTTTCTGAGGTATTTTTGAGTTTCCAATTCGTGTTACCTGGTTATTATGAATCATTTTTCTAACTACTGGACTAACTGTCATGTTTATACAACGTGTAACAGAATAAACGCAATACCTTAAAAGGGGACATTGTAGTCATCATTATGAACAAATTTTACTACAAATGCGTAATTTGTTCAAAAGAGTCATCGCGGCCCTGGAACGCAAAGGGCACTAGGAGGAGCACGGATGGGTTTTAGTCAGTTAAGAGTCTGACATTGCCTTCCGCTACGTGGAGTCATTTGCAAATTTCCCAACCTTTAAAAAAAACTATATTATAGTGGTAGCGGAACAGAGTAAAGTCACATACCTCCGTTGAAAAGGGAGGATCCTCCGACCGGACAAATGTTGTGTCCGGTGGGCAACTGCCCGATAGTAGATATTCGGACTGTTGTATCTGTTCGAATCGCGCGGTAAACTCTGATATCGCGATTTATGAATTCGTTGTTAGTTCGCAGCTGTCGGGATAGATGGCGTTGCGAGTCTTATTGTTGCGATGTTGATATTGCTACGTCGCGCTTTTTGTGGCGGCATTAATGCCGCTAAAATGTGACAAACCCCAATCGGACATTTTTAGATTTATTTTCGTGATTTTGGTGTTGGTCTCATAGTAAAAGTTGTTCATAATGATGAGTACAATGACCCCTTTTAAGGTGTTGCGTTTATTCTGTTACACGTTGTATAAAACTATTGCAGTTTTTCAAACTTTGAGCATAATGCATAACTTTCTGGAAGCCAAAAAAAATGTTTCAGGCTTAAAATATTGCAAAAAAGAATGTTGAGTAGTTGAGGTTTTTCAGTTCCTATATTTGAATTTAGAACCTTAGACAATAATAATTTACATCCATTGCTACTTCTTAATAAACTTAAACGTTCTGTATTCAAATCTTCGTATTAAGTTGCAAGGAAGGAAGGAAGGAAGTTGCGTAAGACATTGAGTTTGTATTCATAAATCATGATCATTGCCTCAGATTCTAAACTGAAACAAGAAAAAAAAAATTGATAACTAACGCCAAAAAAAATCCCCTACAAAAATCTTCAAGGAGGTTGATATCCAGAGTGTGGCGAACCTCCGTGGAAGTTGGTGTCCAGTAGCGTGTTTTACGGGTCGTACCGGGATCCTGCCTGGAGGTAGGTATCCAGTGGCGTAGTGCGGGGAGTACTGGGGGCGGTGTCCAGTAGCGTAGTGAGGGGAGTACTGGGGGTGGTGTCCAGTAGCGTAGTGTGGGAGTACTGGGGGTGGTGTTTGTGTGTGTCAGACGCCGAGCACGGCCACGCTGGGCGGCGGCCGTCACGCGCGCGAGCCTGGCTTCTCGCCCATGCGCTTGGCTAGCTCGGAGATCAACTCCCTGGGGACAGAAAATATGATGTTAATTGAAGTTGCTTGTTAAAAAGTACAAAGTAAAGAAAAAAAAACAAATTACAGTGGACTAATAGAAAGAATAGCTTTAGAAACTTAAACAACTGCAATATTGCGAACAACAATCACAAAATCAGTCCTCTTAAAGTGATGATAGTGCTTCCCACCACAGGCTAGATGTTGTATTGCTTGTTTATTAGTCACAGTTTAGGTTTTATAGGGTCACTTTTGAAACAACAATCTCACCTGATGGAAAGCGATGTGGTCAACGATAGAGCATGTTTGATTAGAAGTAACCTATTCACTCTTGACTTACTAGACGATAAGGCGTTAATTTTTGACAAGCACATACCGTCGATCTCTTAAATCGACGCTTTGCAAATTGGGTACCTCTCTCTCATACAGTCGCCCGCCCACTAAAGCAAAATTTCCAAGACTCATCGATAGCTATTGAAGTGTTTCCAAGGTTGACAGAATTATTTTGTACTTTTAATGAGCAGGTCCATGTTCCTGGCCAGCATGTACAGCAGCCACTAGTCTCCGAAGTGCGCGCGACACCAGCACGGCCGTCTGCATCGCGAGGGTGCGGGAGCGAGCGTGCAGTAACATTACTGTATCTGTATATGAGCGGGTCTATGTTCCTGGCCCGCATGTAGAGCATCCACCAGTCGCCGATGTCGGTGCGGCGCGACACCAGCACGGCCGTCTCCGTCGCGGGGGTGCAGGAGCGAGCGTGCAGTAACATTACTGTACCTGTATATGAGCGGGTCCATGTTCCTGGCCAGCATGTAGAGCAGCCACCAGTCGCCGATGTCGGTGCGGCGCGACACCAGCACGGCCGTCTCCGTCGCGAGGGTGCAGGAGCGAGCATGCAGTAACATTACTGTACCTGTATATGAGCGGGTCCATGTTCCTGGCCAGCATGTAGAGCAGCCACCAGTCGCCGATGTCGGTGCGGCGCGACACCAGCACGGCCGTCTCCGTCGCGAGGGTGCAGGAGCGAGCGTGCAGTAACATTACTGTACCTGTATATGAGCGGGTCCATGTTCCTGGCCAGCATGTAGAGCAGCCACCAGTCGCCGATGTCGGTGCGGCGCGACACCAGCACGGCCGTCTCCGTCGCGAGGGTGCAGGAGCGAGCGTGCAGTAACATTACTGTACCTGTATATGAGCGGGTCCATGTTCCTGGCCAGCATGTAGAGCAGCCACCAGTCGCCGATGTCGGTGCGGCGCGACACCAGCACGGCCGTCTCCGTCGCGAGGGTGCAGGAGCGAGCGTGCAGTAACATTACTGTACCTGTATATGAGCGGGTCCATGTTCCTGGCCAGCATGTAGAGCAGCCACCAGTCGCCGATGTCGGTGCGGCGCGACACCAGCACGGCCGTCTCCGTCGCGAGGGTGCAGGAGCGAGCGTGCAGTAACATTACTGTACCTGTATATGAGCGGGTCCATGTTCCTGGCCAGCATGTAGAGCAGCCACCAGTCGCCGATGTCGGTGCGGCGCGACACCAGCACGGCCGTCTCCGTCGCGAGGGTGCAGGAGCGAGCGTGCAGTAACATTACTGTACCTGTATATGAGCGGGTCCATGTTCCTGGCCAGCATGTAGAGCAGCCACCAGTCGCCGATGTCGGTGCGGCGCGACACCAGCACGGCCGTCTCCGTCGCGAGGGTGCAGGAGCGAGCGTGCAGTAACATTACTGTACCTGTATATGAGCGGGTCCATGTTCCTGGCCAGCATGTAGAGCAGCCACCAGTCGCCGATGTCGGTGCGGCGCGACACCAGCACGGCCGTCTCCGTCGCGAGGGTGCAGGAGCGAGCATGCAGTAACATTACTGTACCTGTATATGAGCGGGTCCATGTTCCTGGCCAGCATGTAGAGCAGCCACCAGTCGCCGATGTCGGTGCGGCGCGACACCAGCACGGCCGTCTCCGTCGCGAGGGTGCAGGAGCGAGCGTGCAGTAACATTACTGTACCTGTATATGAGCGGGTCCATGTTCCTGGCCAGCATGTAGAGCAGCCACCAGTCGCCGATGTCGGTGCGGCGCGACACCAGCACGGCCGTCTCCGTCGCGAGGGTGCAGGAGCGAGCGTGCAGTAACATTACTGTACCTGTATATGAGCGGGTCCATGTTCCTGGCCAGCATGTAGAGCAGCCACCAGTCGCCGATGTCGGTGCGGCGCGACACCAGCACGGCCGTCTCCGTCGCGAGGGTGCAGGAGCGAGCGTGCAGTAACATTACTGTACCTGTATATGAGCGGGTCCATGTTCCTGGCCAGCATGTAGAGCAGCCACCAGTCGCCGATGTCGGTGCGGCACGACACCAGCACGGCCGTCTCCGTCGCGAGGGTGCAGGAGCGAGCGTGCAGTAACATTACTGTACCTGTATATGAGCGGGTCCATGTTCCTGGCCAGCATGTAGAGCAGCCACCAGTCGCCGATGTCGGTGCGGCGCGACACGGCCGTCTCCGTCGCGAGGGTGCAGGAGCGAGCGTGCAGTAACATTACTGTACCTGTATATGAGCGGGTCCATGTTCCTGGCCAGCATGTAGAGCAGCCACCAGTCGCCGATGTCGGTGCGGCGCGACACCAGCACGGCCGTCTCCGTCGCGAGGGTGCAGGAGCGAGCGTGCAGTAACATTACTGTACCTGTATATGAGCGGGTCCATGTTCCTGGCCAGCATGTAGAGCAGCCACCAGTCGCCGATGTCGGTGCGGCGCGACACCAGCACGGCCGTCTCCATCGCGAGGGTGCGGGAGCGAGCGTGCAGTAAACGAGGTCGCACTGACGGCACGAAGATTATCACCAGCCTAGAATAGAGAAGGGACATGATAACGATAGTATAACTATAGCTCTTGAATCATCATCATATCTGTCGAAAGACGTCCACTGCTGGACATAGGCCTCTCCCAAATGAGGGTTTGCCATAATCGCCACGCTTGGCAGGCAGATTGGCGATCGCAGTGTAGCTGTAGCAATGTACCTACAGAGAATTCTGTTGCTCATTCTCTGGTGAGTCCCTTAGTCGCCTCTTACGACACCCACGGGAAGTGATGGGATGGTGCTATTCTTTTGCGTCCGATACCATACGGAATACCTTGAATCACACATCGTCATTATTATCAGCTTTATCACTGACCACAGCCATAATTATACTACTGCTCATTTACACTCCGGTGTGCCAAAGGCGACACGGTCGAAGTATTGCTAGACAGAGGCGACTGATCTTTAGCTTTCAAGTGTCCATGTCACTCGATACCGATCTTTGACGACTTTGGCTTGGAACTGTGTCGTCAGACGTCTTAGCTTATACAGTCTTGTTGTTCAAGTGTGACTACCCGCTGAATTCGTTATGTCCAAATGAACCATCAGGTATCCTATTTGCGGCAGAACTGTGCTTCAGAATTTTAGCAGGGGGTCTACTCCCCAAGCCCGAAGTCCTTAGTGTCTGGCGTTTTCTACTCCGTATCACCTACGGACTTATAATTAGTCCCGAACCCGAACTGAGAATGAATGACAGCATGATTTGACAGTTGTTTTTAGTTCGGGTTCGGGACTAATTGTAAGTAAACTACGGACTTCGGGCTTAGAGAGTAGACCCACCTCTACATACGAGCAAAAAAAGCATGTCGAGCCGCCATTTTAAAAAAAATACTCACGACATAATTGACTACAATATTTTAATAAGTCCCACACTAAAAATAGCCAGGTGACATAAAACAACTATGACAGGGCACTTAACCAGCGTATTATCATAATTAGGCTATACGCCGCTATCGGAGCCTCGTTATGCAGGTACCTGCGTCTGTTTATACTGATAAGCCACGAACTGTCGCGTTATGATTATGATGTATCGACTGTTTGTTAACGCTCCGTTTAGTTGCGGAGATTTGTGGAATGGCTCTTGTCAAGGTTTTCAAGAGTTTTGATGATGACCAGTTGACGATACTTTGCTGGCTACGCTTAGCAGGGAGATAAGTGACATCATCATGTCGTCGAAATATGTACTGCTGGACTGGACAAAGGCCTTCACCAAGCATCGATCAGTGCTGCGCTGCCCCATTGCAGCGGAATCGTACGATCTTTGGCACAACTTCTAAGGAGGACCCAACTAGGAACTACCCACACAGGCACAGTTTTACCATTATAAATCAACTCGACTCCATCAGCCATTCGTTCAGCATTTCCATCTCTTTACCACACGTTGATATCCTTCTTGGAAGGTCTCCCACAAGATGGACCGATGACCAGGTGAGGGTCGCGGGTAGCCGATGGATCCGAGACGCACAGGACCGGTTGTTGTGGCGACACTTGGAGGAGGCCTATGTCCAGCAGTAGACGTCGACTTTCGGCTGAGATGATGATGGTTATATCCTTCTTCACTTCTTAGGACGACCCACTGACCCTTTACTTTAAAGCCTCCAACACAAATACTGTAATCTATGGCAAAAACGTCAACTTACCGGTAAATAATAAGCAGGGTGAGCACAATCGCCAGAATGATGTACCAGAACCACAGGAAGATGTAGGTCTTCTCGTTGACGATGTTGAGCGGCAGTATGCACAGGCTGTCGTGAGTCTGTATACTGCCCGACGCACCGAACTTGTGGAATGTACACTTGGTGATGCGAGGGAAGATGTAGATCATTGGGTCGTATCTGAAATGGAAAGGGTAGTATTACAGTCATGTTAGGCAGGGACGATTCTCGTTCTGAATTATAAGTTGTTTGAGCTGTGGACTAAGCTTTAATGATTTGGATACCCGTTGTTCGATTCGTTGGATATAGGTGCCGCCACGCCAGGCTTTTTTCAGTAACGCAATTGAGATTGCAATTCCCTGGTACTGCAAATGTTCATATGTAGCGATGACCAGTTTATTTATTTGCCTGCTTGTTTGTCAATACACAAAACATAACTCTCTAATATGCTTCCTTGGTTACTGCTTAGCAAGCCAACAATCAACGCGTCTAAAGCTGGTGCTAATAATTCTACCATTTTACGCTAAAATCTCTAAATATTACTGCCGCCATACAGAACGGCTTAATGGTTCATGTTTAAGACGTCGTTCTAATTCGAAGCGATCATCGCGCGAATACACTATCGTCGCATTAAAATTTTCGGCAGAACTGGAAAGCGCTCGTTGTCGGCGCGACTACGCAATCGGATTTAACGTACAAACGAACGCAGTGATCGCGTGTTCTCGCGATGATCGCTTTGTATTAGGACGACGCTTAAAAGTGTAAAACCATAAGCTACAAGCTTCGGTAACATACCTCTCATCCTGCGGCACCTCGCTATATCCTAGAACCCTGGTGCCGTACGAGAAGAACTCCCCGTTGAAGAAGCTGTCCATCATCCAGAGTTGCAGCACTATGTTGACGAGGCACAGCAGCTCGCAGCCCCAATACCGCAGCGCATATAGTTTGTGCGTCTGGAAAGAAATAAGGAGCTCATTGAAGATTTTCATAGATTCAAGAATGTTTTACTATGGAAGTACTTCAACATTCAAAGAATTCATTCCAAACTAGTTTCTGCCAGCGGCATCGCCCGCCTCTAAGTAGATAAGTATCCGATAAGAACAGACATCCGGGATTCATCGATATCCTATCCCAGGACATGTTCCACACGTATGGCAAGGTTCCAAATTCGATGGAAACCGATTTAAGACGTGACAAATAGCCAAACACACATACAAAATATATAGTGATATAGTATCGAATATGGCTTAGGCTTGAACGCCATCAATTACAAAAGACAGTCAACTAAAAGCGCCCGCCCGTCACCCCTTCCGTATGGGAAGAAGAGGCGCAACAAACTCCTTAGACATCTGTCTGTTAAGTTAGATGGACTTGATCTACTGAGATTACCATGGTTATAGTACATAGTGGTTTTCAATGACGACTATAAATAATCCAGCAAGATTTAGGCTGACTAAATGTCAAGATTTTATCAAGTCAACGGCATTGGACTATGGAATAGAAATAGAAATAATTTATTTTGCTATGAATGTGGGTATACAAAATTAAGATGTCGATAATGCAATAAATAACAGTGCCAACACACTCTACCTTACGGCATGCAAAAGTACAGATATTTGGATCGTAACATAAATTACATAAATTATTAACATAAAAAAACAACAATCTTAAATCATATTGACTATTTTAAAACTTAAACTAACTTAACTTAGATTTTTTATAAACTTAGGCGAAAATTAAAATAGTTTATACTCGGTTTTTTCCCCAAAGTTATTGATTGGTTTCAAGTGTTATCTAACTTGTCAACGATATAACGATTATATGATTGAACAAATTCAAACAATCCGTAACAGAATTTATTCACGCTGTCCCTGAAATTCACGGTACTCCGGAAGTGATAACCACAATGTCCACTTAGCCATTGGAATCAAAACACCAGAATGCTCCATTTCCACTGAAACAGCCCATTGTTATGTTGGTCTTTACTTTAGTGTTGTACTCGTACTTAACAACATTGTAAAACTTGATACCTACATGACCATTCATAATACGGAAATATCCATGTTTAAACTGTCTACATCTAAGTTAAGGTCACTCATGCCAAAAAAGACTCGATAATAATTGCTTTATTGAACTTTAGGATTACAGCTCCAAAAGCTAAACAACATAATATCACATCACATTCCTTAGGCTCTGGCCTTTTAGAATAAGTTCAAAGTTTTGTGAGTGACCACGTGACATTTCGTATGCGCATCCTATACATTTTGAACTTTTTAGCAATATCATCGCTCATACAAGAAAGTCAGTCAGTGAAAGCGTGACGACTGACAGGACAGAAAGAAGCAAAAAAACCGTGTTGCGCGGACCCCATATAGGCAACGTCTCATGAGAGCAGGAAAATGATGAAGAATCGCTTATAGATCTTTTTGTCTAAAACCAAGGTCCTATACTAATTTTTAAAGCTTCACAAGCATCTCTCGTATAAGCAACCGATATTAAAAAGCATTCCTCAAGGCAGGTTTATTAAAGACTGCCGACTTAATAGTGCTCGCCACTCGACATGAGATATCTAAGTGTATGAAGACATAGAGGTGTCGGTGGTCGGGATATTAAAATTCCTGAGGAGTGAACAACCGTTTAATGAAGATAACACTGTCTCGGGGAGATAATTGTACTGCTATGTACTAAGCGGAACTTGATGAGGATTTTATGTTAAAGAGTTAGAAAGGATAATTGATCTTTCCTATAATCCTCAATTAATAATATAAACAGATAGATCTGCTAAGCTCAAAATTAAGATTAAATAGGCAACTCACATACATTTTACCCGACTGCGGCAAAGCATAAGGAAGGTTATGATTTTGAACGGTATGTAGGTATGTATGTTCATTTGTTTCCTCGTAATTTCTAAGCTACTAAACTTTTGAGATCATTATGAATGCGAATATTTTCGACTCGAGTAGGTACCTTTATTGATGAGTGCAAAACAAAGGAAACTTATCAACCCTCAGTGTACGAAGTCCTCGATGAGAAGAGAATATCCCTTCGTCAGCTATGATCTTCCCACTATTGAGTTGTTGATCAAAACTTTATGCATCAGTAAAGCAGTGTCAGCGTGGAACCTTCACAGGACATGTATCGCCTTAATTGCCCGTCGTGCAGAACCACCTGCACTATCCAAAATTTGGACGAGGTCAATGATAGAGCTGAGTTGCTCAATACTGGTCAGACTTTGATGAGTCAATGGACACGTAAATAAGAAGTGCACAAAGGCGGTCTTAACGCCTCAGGAATTTTCTACCAGTCGACCATAGGATGTTGCCGAGACAGATCAGGGCAGGTGAGTTTCTGTCATCCACACCTAGCAGAGGGTAGAACCAGGTTCCCAATGATGAAGACAAACTTATAAAAGATAACTTGACCTCTACTATACAAGAACAACACCATTGAGACAGGAAATAACCTATTATGGTAGACGGATTCGAGCTCCCAGATTTATAACTGACAGGAGGACGCTGATGAACTTTAATATGACTTGGTGAAATATAAGGCATGTATTCGATCCGAGATCGACATCAGAACCAGTAGGAGCAATTCTCGTATTTTTACCCGACTGCGTCAGAAGGAGGGTAAAGTTTTTCGAGCGTATGTATCTATGTATGTATGTCCATTTCTCTGGCACGCCCTACAGCCCAAGCGGCTGGACGGATTTTGACATATGAGGTGTCGTTGAATTCGTCAGAATTGTGGTAGTGACATAGTGACACTCACTAAAATGTAGGAAATAAAATAAAATGACTTTTTCAAAAAACCCGAAGGCCGAAAAAGACGAAAAAGTTCCAAAGAAGTCGCTTTTAGTAAGCAGTCTGATGCCGTTCAATCACAGATCTGAGGCCACAAACCGCATAAGACTGCTTGAAAAGCGACTTGCTGGGAACTTTACCATCATTTTTATTAAAGGAGCGTTCGCATTCGCATTGTAGTCACAAACTGTCGAAAACACCTGTAGTAGTAATCTCACCCCTATACACACATGACATCATCTGCCTAGCCTTTTCCCAACTATATTGGGGTCGGCTTCCAGTCAAACCTGATTCAGCTGAATACCGGTATTTTACGTGGAGCGGCTGTCTACCAGACCTCCACAACCCATTAACTGGGTAACACGGTACTTCTTGGCAAGACTAGGAATCAGAGTTTCTGGCTTCTGACAATCCGTAACGACTGCCAAAGATCTACAAATGACAGCCGGGACCAACGGCTTTACGTGATTTCGGAGAAGTCTCGCTATGTTAAGATGCTCACCCATCCACAGACCGATCTCGGCAAGCGTTGCTTAACCTTGAAGATCGACTCGTGTGGCTGTTATTATTTAGCTACGAGCTAAACACCCTACCATACATGTGCTGAGATGATATTGCGACTTGAATTTGATCGCTTTTTAAGTACGAAATGAAGAGAATTGTGTGCCTTCAGAAACTTCTTAGTAATCTCTCACTCCATATAACGACACCCTATTCTCTAAATTATTAACATTTTTGTGTGACAATCTTCTAAACCACTCAACCGCTTTAGATTCAACAGGCTCTTAAAAACGAGTGCGTGTACATCATTATGTCATTCTATATCTCGAGTGATATTAGCGTACTCTTGACCGGTGGAAGTATTAACCCAGAAAGCTAAGTTATAATGGTCATTTTTCCTTTAAACGTTTTTACTTATATGTACCTACGTTGTTATTTATTGTTAAAGGTGTTGTTTTCCTCTATGAGCTGTGTCATGTGAGTAGGTAAGTTATTAAGTTATTATTTTAAGAAGCTGTGTCATTTGAGTTTTTAGGTAACCAACAACATTTGGTCAACATTTTGCATGACACATACATAAACTTTGATAAAGTAAACTTTTACAGGCACTTATAAATTGTCAAGGAGCAGTTAGTCCGAAAGTTGAAGAGATTTAGAGGTAACAAAACGAAGATCTCCATGGAAATGAACGTATTTAAAAGTATGGACACTCTTTTAATTAAATCAATTTATTTCAAAGCTTTTATTCTTTATTGTAAACACACACAGCTTATTTATTTATTGGTTTATCTACAATTGTTACACTCTTTATCCTATTAATACAAGCAATATAATACAAGCTAAGTGTACAATATGATGCGATATACACAAAATGCAAAAATAATATTACAACATCAATAAAATTACAATAAGAGTGCAGAAATAACACTTACAACAAGGAGACAAAAAAACAGAAAAGCTGGGTTAAGCTAGTGCTTATGTGCAAAGCCAGCTTAACCCAGCAATGGTTTCTCTTACAGCAAAATTCAGTGCGATTTATAGATTTTCAAATGAGTCCAGTATTCATAAGTGCACAACAAAAAGTTCAAAATCCAGATTGCATTATGTTATTACGCACCAGCTGCCGCCCGCCGCTCCGCCCGCGTGAATGTCGAAATTATTATCCCGAGGGATTTATAAAAAGTATCCTATGCGTTATTCCAGACTAAAATCTACCTCTGTGCCAAATTTCATCAAGATCCATTCAGTAGTTTTTGCGTAAAAGAGTAACAAACATCCATACATCCATGCGTACAAATCGCGTTTATAATATTAGTAAGGATATCTAACTTCCTAGTTCCTTTCCGCTTTAAGGAACATAAAAAGCATTGTTCCAGTTACAAACTATACCTAATCGCTTCATCCTGTGCAAAACCATACTGCACCACAATATCACAGACCAGAATACCAAGAACTGCTCCAGAACAAAATCAAAGGAGTATTCATAGAGCACACGGGTGGCTCCGTTATGTGTTTGGGTTATCAAACGCATATCAATGGCTTCATATTTACAAACAGACCTTGTCACCGGAGTCGTTATGATTATCTCTTGGCCCGCTTGACTCCTGAGACGAACAGACGACAGTTATTGGAGATATAGCCCAGATAACAGAGGTATAAGTTGATGAAATAGTTCTTTGTTGATGTATCAAACTTGTGACAGGGTTGAAAGGGAAATGGAATGCGTATGTAAGCTGAGTGTGCTATTGTGTTTCTTATCTAAATCTATAATTTAAGGCGGCCATACACGCTACGGCTTGCGGCTAGGAGCTCGTGGCAAAATTATAACAGCCGGACGGACCGATCTTCAAAGTTAAGCAATGCTTGTCGAGGTTGGTCTGTAGATGGGTGACCATCTTAACATACCGAGACTCCTCCGTGCCTCGGTTGGTCCCGGCTGTCATTTGGAGATCTTTGGCAGTCGTTACGGATTTTCAGAAGCCAGAAAATCTGACACCAGTGTTGCCAAGAAGTACCGTGTTACCCAGTTAATGGGTTGTGGAGGTCTGGTAGGCAGCCACTCCACGTAAAATACTGGTATTCCGCTGAGTCCGGTTTGACTGGGAGTCGACCCCAATATAGTTGGGAAAAGGCTAGGCAGATGATGACACGCTATAACGGCTTGCCTGTTATGCATGCAAGGTTAAAATCATCATGCAAACCCTAACGTGTATGGCGGCCATTATTAATCAGCTGAAATGAGCAGGTTTTGCATTCGTCTGCAAGTATTGTTGTCAGCCATAACTCCGTTGTTTACGAACCGGGTTTTATTTTATTGTAACCTTCGTTTCGTTTATTTGAAGTGATATCTCTATACGTATTGATACAATCGTCGGATAAAATACTATGACTGAAAGCTCCACCTCCTCTTTACTCTTAAAATGCGCGATACGCCCTGGTAGCACAGCCGCGGAAAAAGCTGGTATAGCTATAATTAAAAAAATAAATAATAAATGTTTATTTCACCACAACAATACAACAAAATACATATAATTTTAGGCTGGTAGGTAAGTACATAAGTATAAAAACAACGTGGTAGCATCTGTATCCGAACTAGGACGTGTCCTGTATCTCAGTATACAGCGCCAAACCCTCGAAAAAGACAATAATTACTAGCCAGTAAGATATGCATAGAGGTGCACCATGAGAACTTGCTATATTTTTTTTTCTTTTTTTCTTTTTTCTATATTAAAAAAATATTGTAAAACTATCAGACCTATTGGCCAATTCTACTAATTTGTAAGCAAAGTTCGCATTCGCATCTCTGTCGCAATCTGTCAAAAAAGCCTCAATGTCACATTTTTGACAGATTGCGACTGACAAGCGAATGCGAACGTTGCTTGAAAATTAGTAGAATGGCACTCTAGCAATGATATTGTAGATAGGTTATAAGCGCTCAGCAAGCGGCACGTCAAAATGTGGCTAATTAGCCACATTTTTCTCGTCCTGTCTCTTTTCCGCTCCCGATAATTACGACATGCCGTCCTACTTCTACGTGTCATCTAACAGTGTGACATTGTGCCGTTCGTTGTAAGATCGAATGTTGTTTATGTAATCTATCTACACCTTTTTACTTATAATATCATTGCACTCTGGTGTGTATGGTGTAGGATGAGCGGATCTTTAAATAAAACCGGATAATTCATTATTACCAACAGCCATCATTTTCTTCATTGTCATTGAGATTCCCTTTTGTTTTTCCCAATGACAAAAACCCGACTAGTTTAACAATGTTTACAAAGTTGCCATTTATAAACTATTGTCAATTTTATTATTAATGAAACGTCATACGGTTGGGTTTCTATATTTATTTATACTCGTACAAAAGGTGCGATATGCATATACAAGGCGGAAGTTATGAATATTCCGCCATCCCATTTGTGATGTGTCAAGGTAAGCTATAAAAATAGCTTGATCATCTAACTGTTAATGTAAATACAGGCACAGACAGACATACATTAAAATGTAAGTTCTCTACAGCTTGACTGCAATTTACAAGATTATTTTACTTAAAATCCCTAATGACATTTCATCTTCTATAATACTTAATAATAATATTCTGAATATTATTAATCTATGCCAGGCGGCATATTTTGAACGGGTCGTCATAAGAAAGAAAGAAACATTTTATTGCCAACACTGTATATTCATAATATTAACAACAAAACAAAGATTCTTTATGACATAAGTACTGGATTAGGGAACTGGGATAAACAAATAAATGATGCAATCGAAAATTCAGGGCCTTTATACATACATGGCCTTCAAAAAGCTATGTGTGCATAATCGCTTAAAGAGCGTAAGCACGTGGCGTCAACCCCATTTTTTAGGGTTCCGTATCCAAAGGGTAAAAACAGGACCCTATATTACTAAGACACCGCTGTCCGTCTGTCTGTCACCAGGCTGTATCTCATGAACCGTGATAGCTAGACAGTTTAAATTTCCGCAGATGATTTATTTATGTTGCTGCTATAACAAAAAATATTAAAAACAGAATAAAATAAATATTGAAGGGGGCTGCCAGTCTCATACAACAAACGTGATTTTTTTGCCGTTTTTTATAGATAATGGTACGGAACCCTACGTGCGCGAGTCCGACTTGCACTCGGGCGGTTATTTTTGTCACACACGAGGTTTTGAATAAATCTACAGTCACAAACAACATTAGGTTAGAATTTCATCACGAATAATATACAACAGGAATATAAAACAGAGCCCGGGGCTCTAGACAAAATAATTATCCTGTCCACGAATGCTATTCAATCAAAATGCCAAACGTTTGTCCACGTGACATTTACATACTTAATAATAATATTATTATTATTATGAACAAAACTCTACCGAAATGTCAATACATATATGTATTTGACTTTTCAAAAATCGTTCTCAATGATAGAATAGCAATTTGGTAACACAGTAGGTACGCAATCACTAGACACCATGAGGTAGTCACTAGCTCCGGTAGCTCTTGCAGCAAGTTGCGTCATTTTTGCATCATACTCGAGTCAATGGCGTTTACGACAGCTACCTATCAACTATCAAGCTGTCATTAGTTAGACAATGCTGTTTAGAGAGGTCAGTGATTTACGGAACGTCGATTGCTAAAATATCAATCTGGCTGGCTTCTACGCATATAAAGAAAGATAAAGTAACTATTACTTATTGTATTTCATATTATTGTTTTACTAAACGATCTGTTTTTTACTACAGATTCGGGAATAAGGTCCTAAAATCGTTGATCACAAAAACCTATCGACAAAGTGAGAACATCATAACATAAATTTACCTATATTGATGATTCAATATTCTATAGCTTCTTTTTTATTGAGGAATGGGCTTGCTCTTGACCTCGATCACGCCTGATGGAAAGCGATAGAAGGTCTATGATGGAGCGAGCATGCTCAGAAGATGCCTGTTCACTCTTGCTTTGAAGTCAGACGGGTTATATGTGGAAGGGAACACAGACGCTGGCAGAGAGTTACACACTTTGGCAAAAATACATATTTCGGACAATCCATTTCCGTTGGATATTATTAGATAGATATTTCAGACAGTACAGTACAGTTTCAAATTGTCAAAATATTAGATGCACATACACATAACCTTTTAAAATATCTGCTCGCGCGAATTTCCCCAGTAAGTAAGCACAATGAGCAGCATCGCCCTTGTAGGGTGACAAGCAGGGGTTGCGAGAGGGGCTGGCCCGACAGATGCACCGCTGAGAATAGCCAGCACCTGGCGCTTTTTGTGAGCACAGGAAATAATAGTGATAATAGTCGAGCTCGTATGCTCTATTAAATGGTAGCTTATTAATGATTTTTTGTGGTGAATGAATGTGCGTGCTGCATATGAAATTAACTAGGTATTTTTGTGCTACGATACAAATGTTGACCAAGACAGATAAGTAGATCATTAAAATCGTATCATTGTTAAAATGTATACTTGTTTTAGCTCTTTTACTGCCACGACCACTAGAAAACCTGCGTTCCAATATAAAAACCGTATCCAAATCGGTTTATTTATTATTTATTTATTATATACTTTATTGTACACCGATAATAACATAAAATGAACATTAGGTACTAACTAAAACACATGTACAATGAGCGGCCTTATCGCATTCCGCGATCTCTTCCAGGCAACCTGGAATGGACAGTAATTACCCGTTCAAGAGCTACGGTGCAACAGACAGACACACATAGCGGTCAAACTTATACGTCGGGGGTTAAAATTGAAGACTATTGCGTACCGTAGTTAGCAGTAGTAGGTAACTACCTAGCCTATACGATATACCTACCATGGCTTTGCCTATCAAATTTATTTACTTATAAGAATTAGAATACGTTTATTTGTTACATTATAATAACTTACTAGTAACTAAGTATTTACAAGTTTCGTATGGTGCCGGACGTAAAAAAAACAGCACCATCCCATCACTTCCCGCGGGTGTCGTAAGAGGCGACTAAAGGACTCACCAGAGAATGGGCAGCAGCATTCTCTATAGGTATAGAGTTGCAATCTATACCTATAGAGAATGCTGCTGCCCAGCTACACTGCACACCCGCCTGCCAAGCGTGGCGATTATGGCAACCCCACTTGGGGAGGCCTATGTCCAGCAGTGGACGTCTTTCGGCTGATATGATAATGATGAACTAGGTATTTGACAATTCAGTTTGTTTGAATGGTGGTCCAAAAACTAGGTAGAACCTGTCTCTTAGGGACCAGAGTTGCGATTAATTACATAAAAATAATGAGTTCACAGTGTTGTGTGTGGAAATACGAACCTAAGTCCTAGTGGGAGTTACTGAATAGTCTTGATAATAATCAAGTTGGTCCACATCACCAGGCAGAGGTACTACGTCTGTTGAATGATGAAGTATAATGACCTCTAGCACGTGTCGGCCACACGAGGTTCAAGTGGCGTCAACTTATTCAAATTCATTTATTTAAACGATACAGGGGAACACTTGAATATGTTTTATTTTACCTACCACCGGAACGTGACTGAAATGGATAATTTCAGTCACGTTTCGGAAAAATCTTAAGCCATTTAAAGACATAAACAGGCATATTTTTTTCAACTACGAAAAATGACATTTCAAAAGCGTAACGATGGTCAAAAAAGAGTCTAAAATATATGAGATTGACAAGCGTTACCAGTATATCACGTGGTTCGAACGACAAACCATTAATTGACAGACTATGTCCTCCGACTTTTAGCACCACATTCTGCGGGCCAATTCTAATATTTTTTTAGGCCACGTTGTATTCTCATTAGTTTCAATATATCTAAAAGATGTTTTGGCAGATTACGATTAAGATGAGCATGCGAACTTTGCTTTGGTACAAGGTTTGTAAAATTGGCCCTCTGGTTATACACGCCTACTAGTTAGGTAAATTCAATGATCCTAACTCCTACCCATTAAAAAAATAGACGTTCCTTCCTCTAAGTCAACTGACACAGCCATAATCACGTGAGCCCTACCCCTAATGGCATTTAATAACAAACAATCAAGTGAGTAGACTCGTCTTACTAATTAGTCGGCACTTCACCATGGTTTCACATCGCTGGTCCATTGTGGCCCATTGTTGCTGTGCTGACATACATGAGACCGACAATCATGCGAGGAGTATCATTACTCTTTCATAACTTCCATGCTGTAGCTATGTGGTGGTTTGTCGAGGTACAGGCAGTGTTGCATCAGCTTCTACAGTAGAAACTGCAAGTTAATCAAGTTCAAAAAAGCTCTTTAACTACAAATATACACATTCTTTGGTAAGGTATTAGGAGTAAACAGGAAAATAGTCAAGCTAAAAAGTGAGGTCTTGGCAATAATCTTTCGTTTATAATAAGGATAATGTCAAAACTAACTACATGGAATATTACATAAAGCGGTCATTGCTCCATCACCTGCCATTAATATTTAGAATCTATCTCTCTGCCCGTTGATCTGGCTATTGATCATGGCAAAAAATTAACCATTATGAACTAGTTCGAATATGCAGCAAAAACTTCATGTTCAGAAGATCCGCACAAATATTAGAACAAAAGATTTATCCTGTTTAGAATTCAAGTTGTACCCAATCACGTATTATAATGCCAAAGATGCAACTGACCTGATACAGCAGCCATGCTGGAGATAGGGTCAGTGGAGTGTTTTGCTGCAGAACAACTTGCAGCTCCTGTCGCTAGCGCGGCAGAACTAGCTTTATCTATTTGACTGACAGACCTTGACAATTCAAAAGTGCCTGTAACTGGTATATTTGAATTTAAATAGACCTTAATAATTAATTCATTAATTAATTTATTTTTTTTTAATTTTGTTTTTTTTTCTGGAATGCTTTTTTACTTAAGTATATAATATATTTTTTTTATTATTATTTATTTAACATTCTTTGCATGGCTGTTTAGTTTTTCATTTAACACAATGTATTTTTATTTTTTCCATAATAATATATATTACAAGTATCGTAAGCGCACGTCGCATTCGCAATTATAAAATATTTTTGTATTATGTGGAAAATACTGTTGGTTCCACATTTGTCTCACTCTTTTACTCAAATTGTATGTATTTTTTGTAACTTAACTTAATGTGTAACCGTTTATTTTCCCGAATAAATAAAATAAAATAAAGAATTTTGTATTTGTATACACTCGGGGACAAAATGTTCTTCAAGTGTTACTAAGTGACCCGCAACAATAAAACTCTATGTGCTATTCGTTGTAAAAATCCTTCCATTAAAACTTCCGCATTTATAATAAATAGTAATTAAGATTGTATACACATCGATATTTTTGACAGGGATTCTAGGAGCAGTTATGAGTAGGTAATTTTTATTTACCGATAAAGCATCGCCTAGTTACATCAGTCAGTGTTGTTTATACAAAAGATGGCTATTACAGATGCGTAAAGTAATCATGGATTCACACGATACATACAACGTTGCACAGACAACATTCTATAGAAATTTTGAATGAAAGACCTAAAGGTCCAGAAGAACAGGGTTCCTTAATAATGGGTTCACACGATACACACAACGTTGCACAGACAAAATTCTATAGAAGTTTATTGAAGTTTGTATGGAAGACCTAAAGGTCCAAAAGGACAGGGTTCCTTCAAACTAGGAAAATCCCGTGTGGAACATGAAGTATTTCGTCAATATAAGGTCCATTATGGTTACCAACAACAATACGTAGAGGAAAATCTATATTTAATTACAATAAAAACGACAATCAGCCAATTACCGACTGCCGAGGACTGTACTGTAATGTCTCTAAATCAATTATTTCATTTCTATTGTTTTCTGATTATTAAGTCAATTTAATTTGTTTGTAGTAAGGAACCCTAAATTCTCAAATAAGTCCGGATGCCGATGGACTCAACTGGACTTGTGGAATCTGGTCGCCATATGTCGTAGCCCCCAGCTAAGTTTTTGCGTGCTAATTTACAGTCTCTCAAAACAAAATGATCTTTAGCAGCTTCAGAAGAGAATTTCATTTTGTTTAACAGGGGTAAAATTGGCCAACAAAGAAAGATTCAAACTTTGGAAGTGTTGCAGTAAAACTTCAGTAATTTTAGACTTTATTACCGAAGGAAATGGTTCTACAAAATGATTCGATTTACCTTTCAATTCATATTCAGCCAATCAAATATTTATCGACAGTCCCCACGGCTCCCGCAAGTTAGGGAAACTGCACTTAGTGAAAAAGGGATAAAGTGTAATTTCGATTACTGGTTCTAAATCTGCGTCTAAGTTTGATGTCCCCAATAACAGGGGTCGATGATTGCTGTAATTTACTCTCCTTGAACTTGAACAGGAAGTGGGGAAGAGACCCCGAATGAGAGGAAAAGAATGTGTACGAACTACGAAGACATAACAATGTTCAAACAAAAGTCACTACGCGTATTGTTGTAGATTATGAATGGAAGCTTTGTTGCAAAAAGTTCAAGTACATGCACCTTTCTACTTGAAGTTGAGAAGTAGTGGAATTAAAATTTATGGTTAAATAATAATAATAATAATAAATTCTTTAATTTCAGACTAAGTCCATTTGGTTAGTACAACACACAACTTAGAAACTAGTGTTACTTACATCTACCAGAAAAAACTAAATAATTATTAATTGTACGCCACAGTGGCATGTAGGCGTACCCAATGCCCCAGTATGGGACTGTCCCACCTGTCCGCTATAGTGCTCAGGAAAGAATACTGAAGAAGGATACTGAGGAAGGATACTGTGATGGATTGTAAACTTTAAGAGATAAAACCGACCCTTGTTACACCCTTTTATTTACTAAGCTCTTATTGTAATTTGTTCTGGTGTACAATAAAGATTTTATCTTTCTTTCTACCTTGATTTGAGTTGCAGAAAAGAAATTTTCACTCTCCAGGTGCCTTTTTTATGGGAAATTGTCAAACGACTTCTCCCGCTCTGGGTGGAGTCATCATCATCATCATCATATCAGCCGATAGACGTCCACTGTGGGACATAGGCCTTCCCCAAATGGGAGGATTTGCCAGCCCATAATCCCCACTTGGCAAGCGGGTTGGCGATCGCAGTGTAGCTGTAGCAATGTACCTACAGAGAATGCTGCTGCCCATTCTCTGGTGACTACCCACGGGAAGTGATGGGATGGTGCTATTCTTTTACGTCCGACACCATACGGAACACTATCTGGGCGGAGTGTCAGACTCTTATTCATTCATTTCATGTATGTGCTAAATAAATGTTATTCTTTCTCTTTCTTTCTTTCTTATTGACTAAAGCCCACACGTGTTCCTTCAAGATTCCTTTGTGTTCCAGGGCCAATTTCGCAACCTCATATGATCATAACTTCTTGGCAAAGTGATTTGTCAAAATTCCCACATACATGGGAGACCACATGGTAATTCAGTAGTGCATGCCCATCTCATTGGACTTTTGACTATCTTTATCACCAACAGAATATTTATTACTTTGTCTATTCCAGATCCTTGTAACCTTCCAATTGTAATTACAGCGTAAATACATAAATCTTAAAGCTAAACTGTCCTACAAACCTAACTAGGCAAGTCATAAGTGGGTCATTTTTTAGGGTCATCTGCTGTGTGTCGAGACAAGGTTAACTGCCAGTTGCAATGACACCTCACATCTGCAACCATTCCCCTTAAGGGCATGACGTACCCTTGTCGTTTCAACAATATTATTTATGAATTGTAGTTATGCCATACTAGCTTCTACCAGTTGCTTCGCCCGCATCAAAGTCGAAAATAATTCAAGAGAACATACTCACGAGTAATCTGAGGAGCTCGTGGCTTAATAATTAAAGGTTAAGCAACGCTTGCCGGTGTCGGTCTGTGGATGGGTGACCATCTTAACTAGCGAGACTCCTCCGTGCCTCGGTAAGCACGTTAAGCCGTTGGTCCCGGCTGTCATTTGTCTTTGGCAGTCGTTACGGATTGTCAGAAGCCAGAAAATCTGACACCAGTCTTGCCAAGAAGTACCGTGTTACCCAGTTAATGGGGTGTGGAGGTCTGGTAGGTAGCCGCTTTAAGTAAAATACTGGTAAGTATTCAGCTGAATCCGGTTTGACTGGGAGCCGACCCCAATATAGTTAGGAAAAAGCTAGGCTGATGATGGATTCAGCTGAATACCAGTATTTTATATTTTCTACTAGCTTGTATATTTATCTAATAAGTTTTTATGTATTTGTATGTACCCGTAAAAAGTAAAAATTAAATTACACCTTGATTAATTTATTTAATAACTTCAAAACCATTTATTTTAAAATGATTTAAAACATAAGTAAACATACTGACGGCATAAAAGTAACTTATGTCTTATCCCATGGTCTACTTGTGTTCCTTATTTCTTCCAAATCCGTTCAGCCGTTTAGACATGAAGCGGTTATAGAGAGACTAATAGAATTACCTACTTTCGCATTTTTAATATTATTATGGAATTATGGATAAGTAGGTACCTTATTCAGTATGGATGACTTGTAATTATGTCATTTTAGTAAGTACCTTTGTATTGTTACCCTAGGATTTGCGGTGAATGTGTTTTAATTAAATTGTGGTTTTGAAAGGATGTGCAATGACGTAAATAAGCTCTATAAAGATTTAATTAGCCGTCATCACGGCATGATTCAGAATTCGCACTAATAGAGAAACGTCTAGATTTTGTTTAGGTAAATACAATACTACCTAAATCAAAAGGTATTCGCAAATTTCATTTAATCTCTGGCTATATTTAAAGAGACAACGCATTGAAAAGATTGACGGAAAACAAGACCTCCAAATTATCTACATCAGCTGCTGAACAAAAAAAAACTCCATACAAAAAACGAGGCTGGTTAGGCTCTTTAAAAACACATCAGGACAAGACAAGTGGATCCCTTCCTCATATCTAAGTACAAAAAGGCCCACTATGAACTCCCATCCACTCCTGCGCATTATAAATTATCGTCGCGTCGCACGGTAGCCGTCTTCAAGTACCGTTAGCACAAAAAGTGTCGTCAGACCAGTCGCGGTTGACGGCAACCAAAAAAACAAGTTGCTATTGGAAAGTTCTGTAGTGTTGTGGTCATAGTTACTGATTTGGTTACAGGTATGATTAAATAATGTTTATTCTGGCGAGACCTTGGTCTAATCTAAACGAATGCTATTGTTTTAAAAATTAAGCTTCATTTTTATTTGTAAGTAGGTACCTACCTACATTGTGTGTATTTGTGTGTGCCAAGTAAAGTAAATTTTCTTTCCTTCTTTCTTTCTTTCTTTCGTTCTTTCTTTCTTTCGTTATTTCTTTCTTTCGTTCTTTCTTTCTTCATAAAGAGGTAACATTATTTGTGTAGGTACGTTAGATAATCTCTGGAACTACTGTTCCAACTATGTTAGGGTCCGCTTCCAGATTAACCGGATGCATATGAGTACCAGCATTTTAGGAGCGACTCGCTATCTACCCTCCACAACCCAGTTAATGAATACTTAGTTTTAAAAAAAATGAAAACGGTACGACTTGTCAAGACTGTTGTCAGATTTTCGGCTGGAAGTTACTCCCCAAGACAGAAAGCTCCCTTATCGCTGGAAAAATGCATGGTTCCTCTAGAATGCAGTGAACCTGCGAAGTAAGATTATCATCAACGGTTGTTGACAAAAAAGCTACCAGCTTCATCATCAACAGCAATAAAATTCTTTATTCTGGCATTTTGCTGAACTGGGGCCTAACCACCAACTATTAAAGCAGTATTACTTCAATATTACTTCCAGTGAGAAAGAGACGGAGCTATACAGGACGGATAGCTCCGTCTCTTTCCCACTGGAAGTAATATTAAAGTAATACTGCTTTAAGAGTTGGTGGTTTAGGCCCTGGACCTATTTGGCGCAGCCGGGGAGCACACAATGTTTTCAATGTTTTTTTTGTTTTTAATGTTTTTTCAAGTTTCTTTTTATTTTATTGTATCTGTGTGTGCCAAATAAATCAGTTTTCTTTCTTTCTTTCTATTAACAAGGGAGTAGTCTAACAAAATTTAGTCGGTTAAGATAATCTTAGCATTTAAACAGTCAAGCAGCTGATTGACATTGTTTACCACATATGTACAAGATATTTCCATATATACAAGTAGTAAGTAACTCGTACGCAAAGCCCCCGAAATAGACGTGGCATTAAGGCAATTTTACCACAATCACATGCCATCATTATTGTGCGAGGCATTCATTCGGGAGTACATATATAGATATATGTTTATGCTAGTCATGAATGAAATCTTCAGACTCCACTGCACACGTTTGTTGTTTTTGCATAAATCATTTTAATGTTCAAGGCGTTGCAGCTCTCAGAATAGTGGAAAACCTAAGAAAAAGTAAGTACAACTGATCTATTTTCAAACTTAACTATATACAAAAAATAAGTAATATATAAAAATAAAATACACCCAGGCATCGAAGTATTCCTCCGCATCGCCGTCATCCGGAAACGTGCCCAGAAGACTGGCAGCATTGCCACGTTGAATGGCAATGTTTGTTGTATCTCAGGGCCAATTCTACCATTTTTTAAGCAACGTCAGCATTCGCATCTCAATCGCAATCTGTCAAAAAAGCCTTCATCTCCATACATTTTTGACAGATTGCTACTGACATGTGGATGCGAACGTTGATTGAAAATTAGTAGAATTGACCCTCCTAAATACATAATTAATATCCCACACAAACATGTGATGTTAAATGACCTATACCTACACGAGAAGAATGTGTGGTTAAAATTTCAAGGCTGGATATTACAAAATACCTGCGAATCGTAGAATCATATTCATCTCATTTTCAATTCTTAATTATATTTTATGATTATTTTATTT
Organism: Melanchra persicariae; assembly: GCA_947386135.1. Lineage (NCBI taxonomy): Eukaryota > Metazoa > Arthropoda > Insecta > Lepidoptera > Noctuidae > Melanchra > Melanchra persicariae. The sequence goes on from OX376646.1 coordinate 1,881,285, forward strand.
TACTGACATTCTTAATTTTTGAGACATTTTATGATTATTTTATTTAACTGATATTCTTCATTTTTGTGACATTTTATGATTAATTTATTTCACTTGCCTTATGTAATTTAGTTTTTATTTCGTAATTCAGTTTTCCATCTTTTTTTTTTGTTTTGTAAATTTTATAAATTTGTACGCCTTACGGGTAAAACATGTACGATCGTAATAATAATAATGTGACATCCTGCATGCTTAATTTGCATGTATACGCATGTTTTGACAAATAAATTTATCTTATCTTATCTTATCTTAATAATCAATTAGTTAAATTCTTTCGAGTTTGCCAAATTCCATAAGCTACCTATTTTTAAGAGGGATATTTTTAAATGCACATCTGTATAATTTTAATGCATACCAGAAAAAATAATGCTGTGCAAAAAATCCCAATTGATTAGAAAACATGTCTTACAAAAAAAACTAAAAAAATCATCCAAAACGAGATGACCTTTTTATCGAATTCACACCAAAAATGTGGTTCATACATCGGATTTATGATTTATAAAACAAAAATACGAATTGTTTATCAAAAATACTAACTTGCACTCTAAATTGCACTTCCCTGAAATAGCAGGTGGTTATCATGGTTACAATAGTAGCCGGTCATTGGGCACCCCGACTCGGACAGGTTAGGTTAGAAGGGGATGGCGGGGTCAAGTGAGCGAGCGAAGCGAGCGAACAGACCCCGCCATCCCCTTCGTGGTTATTTTTTTTTAAACCACCCAGAAATATCATTAGCCAAATATTCGTTCAGTAAAACAGTTCTGCAAATACCATTAAACAGTATATCTAATATGATTTATTTAGTGTGCATAATTTGTGTGCAAGTCAGTATTTTTGATTTAACTTTGAAATATTTTGTTCGAAAAAAGGGAAAATACAGATATCGATTTAATTACATGCCTTTTTAAGATTTCTGTGGATGGTATAAATGGCTACGAGAGTAGGGGAACTGGAGAAGAGTCGGAAAGACCAAAGAAGCGATGGATAGACTGTATGAAATATGTTAGGTAATCTTTAAGTAGGTACTATAATACCTATACTATACTATCTATACCAATATAACAAAGCTAAAGTGTTTGTTTGTTTGAACGTGCTAATCTCTGGTAGGTACTACCGTACACAGAATTTATAAACAGATAAGTACAAAGAATTATCAAAAGAAAAATCGCCTCGAAATTGTACTATGTCTAGGTCAACATAGGTATAATAATTGTATATGTGAAGCAGCATCTTCCAAGATGAACTTCATAAAAAATGGGAGGTGAGTGTTGAAAAAGTAGACACAGACCGCGAGTCATATTTAAAAAAAAACGGACCCCACATGAAACGAATATACCCTGATCTATACTAACATAATAAAGCTAAAGAGTTTGTTTGTTTGACCGCGCTAATGTCTGGAACTACCAGTCGGATTTGGAAAATTATTTTTGTATAAGTACATATAATAGCCACATTCAGGAGAAAGGCTATAGGCTATCCGCGAACAGGAAAAAACGGGATATACGCGTAACAAGTCACGGGCAAAAGCTATTTATAATATTATAAAGCTGAAGATTTTGTTTGTTTGAATGAACACGCTAATCTCAGGACACTGGTTCGAATTGAAAAATTATACACCATTTATCGAGGAAGGCTTAATAGGCCATATAATATATCTCATCTTTTTTTTCCAACAATCACGCGAACCGCGGGCACAGCTAGTGTCTTATGGGATGACTACTGAGATGTCGACTAATAGAGAATTATGATAACTATGATAAGGGATCTCTGCTTGGATAAGGGTAAGAGTATGACGATGATCTTATGACACTGTCGAGGACTTTTAATTACTAAAATGCTGTAGAAACTACATGCAAAAAGTAATACCTATACACAGGTTGTTGCAGGTACTTTAATGCTTAAAATAAAACAACGATAAGTACTAAGGACTTAAATATCACTCAAAATTTAAGATAACCCAGCCGTAAAGTAAGCTTCAACAAAAAATATACCCGAAAACATTGAGCAAGGTTGCACAAGTCCAAATTAATACGAAGATATAGAAAAAATACTTTAAGGAAACAATAAAGACTACTTAAATGTATGTACTTACAAAAATTTGTTTAAGCATTCGTCATCGAATTGCGAGAATATGTTATGTAGATGTTGAATATTGTGCGAAGGAATTAGTCTCAGTTGGTGTAGTATGCTAATTCAAACATCTGTTTTAGTAATTACGGTTTTTCCGTATACGTACAAAACAGATAAGCTTACGTAAATAAAGGACATAACAATGTTATAAATAATTGTGAATATCGAATGCCCTAGATAGAAAAAAGTGGGAAGAGAGTAGGGGAAATTCAGCCTTGTTATAATATGAATCTCAGTCAAGAAATAGATATTATTTTTGAGGACTAATAAAATATGTCTGCACAGATCATAAGGGGAGAACATGTCTCAACACTGAGCTGCTGGCACACAAAGTACAATCGGTGTATAACGAATACGTCGTCAAAAGCTAGATTCCTATACAACTTGTAAAAGAATAAAAGCAATACCTCTTGTACTCATCATCATGAACTACTTTTACTATGGGACCAAACCCGACATCGCGAAAAAAAATCAGCTGTTCGGTACCTACACTTCGTCGAGTTATGCGCACAGAAACGTTAGGGGCCAGTCGACCTTTTTTCGCGATTTCAATGTTGGTCCCTTAGTAAAAGTTGTTCATAATGATGAGTAGAATGACCCCTTAAAAGGTGTTGCGTTTATTATGTTACACGTTGTTATAGAACGGGGTATATTTGTTTATCTTGCATTAGAGATAAAAGCTGGGTTCCTGAAGCTTTTTCAGGCCTTTCTATCAGATTTCATACTAGTTAGACCTATTTTCGTCACGAGACTGTCGAGCTAAAACTTAGCGATTCATAAACATGACATGTATTAAATCTTCTAAGTACTAAGGCCACATAATCTTGTAGATTATGTAGCCACCGTAAGAGGAAACAGACCAAAATTCAAAAAGTGTATACGTGCTCGGAGTCAGAAAGACTGTGATAAAAAATCTTAAGCCACCGTTTACTTATGTGAATTTATTATAATAAGTGAGTCACAATTTGTGGAACATGATGTAATTACACAGCTATAATTTGCAAACCTGGATTTTCCCTCGTGAGTGTGGCCCGTGTCTACCAGGATAATAAAATTTTTGAGTGGTACCTTGTCACAGGTACCTATTGATACTTTATAACTATATAAAGTTTGAATGAAGTTTTATTATAGGATTTACCTATACCAACATAAAGTTCAAATTAAATCATTAGAATCAATAAAGGCTTCCGGGATATAAAATTAATAATGCGTTTCAATTTCAAGTAATGATATTTATTACAATACCTGCTTATCGAGGTTGTTAGGCTTCCGTTTTATTACCTAACCACCAATCACAAAGAACCTAATAGAATGGAGATAAAAGTTGTCCCATAAAAGTCAACAGTAAATAACCTGGCAAAATCTAGAGGTACCGGTTGGCAAAGGATCTCATAGAAATACCCACAAAACAGACACCGTTCAAGAAGAAATCCTTTAAAAAACTAAGATAAAGATGGAACTTATAGATGTAGGTAAAATTTATGACGAAAGACAAGTTAGCTTAGATATAGCTGCGAAAGAGATTAAAGATCAAACTACTGCTTGTCACTAACAAACACCCACCAGTGGCTGCAGTTTCTCAACCACTACAGCTCCTGAAAGCAAGAATCAACAGTGGAGAGCAACAGACAATAATTAAAGAAACAATCAATAAAGTAACAAAAGACAAACAAGTTGACAGTGCTACAGAAGACAGTAACCGCTAAGTAAAGGCGTGGTCAGTTAACAACGGACTACCCAAGTACACACAAACGTCACTATTGGCAGCAAGTGAGCCAACAACCTCCCACAGTGTACACCTGTGACCTGTGCAAGGCGAGAACATCCGCCAGATGACAGGAAGCGGTCGCATTTGACACCTACACCGAGTTCAAACACTGCTTTTGTATGGTTTTGTTTTAATGGGGATGTAATGGGGGAAAATATTGGTATTGGAATATAAAATTGGGGTGGCCGTGTAAACGGTTATTATTGCACAATTTCAAATAAAACAATTAATATGCAGTCGAGATAACGTAAGACGCCAAAGAGAACTTTACTAAAATTTTATGCCTAGTACAAATTCCGAGTAACTTAATAAGATTTTTGCTACGAAAGTTCGAAACCTTTCCTGTTTCAAATTTTCGTTTATTTTACCGATACCAGTTCTTTTATTAAAGGTCCAGTGAATGTGTTTCTGTGTGAATTATTTCTGCGAAATGGCCTTAAGCCTTTCCAGTCAAATTTCGATGAAAACTTATTAGTCACGCTTTATTACTTCCAATTATTAATTACAGGAAATGTTAGTGGTATTATAGTCATTGGAAACCACAGACAATTAATGATGTATTTCTTGTGGCAGTCTTACATCATTAAGTATTGTAATTCAATCGTAACAGAACTGCCGGTCGATTCCGTCGACATCTCACGGTGTTCACCTAGGCGGAGTGAACGACAACTGAGCTGTCATTCCATCTTATTTGTATGGTTTGACAACTCACGCGTTGTGCACCCCGCCCAAGTGTTCACTTCGACATGTTTACAGAATCGCACTGCTGATGTTTTTCCTCAAGGTGACCAAGGGGTTGTTTTGAATAGATTAATAAAATTAGCAACACTACATGCCACTGTCTAGGATCAAGTAGTAAACTAACACAAAACCGGTACAAATATAATTCTAAACAATGAGTAGATACATTTAGTTTTATTAGATAAGCTTCTGAGCTTTAGAAAAATAATAAGACAAGACTGCAACAAACTAAACGCTTTAATAACTAAGTACAAGACTCTAAACCGGAAAAGTAAGTTTGGAGATGGTATCAAACGCAAAAAATCTGTTGGCCATTCATTACTGGGTACACACTAAGTCATAATCTATTACTAGTAACACAGTCGTCAATGTATGGGGAACAGTAAAGGTTGCGTAACAACGAGCAATGAACGAGGTATGGCCAATGACCGCTTAGAAAAAATTGGTTGAATCGGTTTGTCGCTGGCCTGATCGACTGTCACGATCTGAAGGCACGACACGGTCCATTGCAGACAAGAAAGCGACAAGAAATACACAATAGGGCCGTAACAGGCGGAGAAATTAAATTGTAAAGGGTACAAAAACTGAGTTGTGTATTGAAATAATAACGTGTTGCAAAGTGGATGATACGGAAATGATTCCATTTCCTTTTATCCAACGATATTATAGAGTGAAAATAGTTTATTAAACAATCTGGCTTCAGCGACTGAAAGAATTTGGATGAAACTTGGCAATTGGCAACACGCATATGTAGACAAAGTCCTTTTTTATGGATGGGAAATCATCAAATGACTTCTTCCGCTATGGTTGGAGCGGAAGGGAGTGTCAGACTCTTACTGACTAAAATCCCCATTCGCGTTCCAGGCCGCAACCCTGGCAGGCGCCCATGATTTTCCATCCTCAAAAAAAAAGACCAAGTCCTAGATTTTGGAATAAGATAGGTATTATTATTTTGAAAGTTTGAAATATTAAAATTTGTTAACCAACCAGCCCTCAACGATTGGAAGGATAAACATGAAACTTGGCACACGGGTACATAGACAACGAACGTCCTGCATTGTGAAATAACATAATTTTTATCTCGGGACAACTTTACCTTGTTATAAATTACGACTTTTACGCAGAAGCCAGTAATGAACGAGGAAACCAAATTGCAACTATCGAGTTACCAACCTAAGTTCAATCATCATCATCATCATATCAGCCGAAAGACGTTCATTGCTGGGTTTGCCATAATCGCCTCGCTTGGCAGGCGGGTTGGCGATCGCAGTGTAGCTGTTGTAATGTACAGGGAATGCTGCTGCTCATTCTCTGGTGAGTCCCTTAGTCGCCTCTTACAACACCCACGGGTAGTGATGGGATGATCTAAGTTCAATGTAATGTGTATCGATAATGTAATAAAAGAACCCACAATGTTGGTTGCCTTATAGGAAACACATAGGTACATAAGATCCAGTGAATCAGAATTCAGAAGTGGAAGAATTAACTGCAGTTCCTAATCATTTCGAGTATGGAAAGATGCTAATTGAAAACTTGACACAACTGACCAGATATATAAGGTACAAGGAAATAATAAAATCCGGCCAAGTGCGAGTCGGACTATTACACGAAAGGTTCCGTACTAAAAATCGAAAAATAAAAACACGTTTCTTGTGCCTATGGGAACCCCTTTTTAATTTAATTAAGATAGAATAGAATAGAAAACATTTATTCGATACAGAACAACCACGTTATCAAAAAGAAAAGATTATTTGTTGTTATTAGGTAGGTATTTGTTATTATTTTTTGTTGTATTATTTTGTTTGTTTGTTTGATTATTTGTTGTTATAGCGGCAATAGAAATACACACAGTGAAAATTTTAACAGTCTACCTATTACGGTTTTTGAGATACAGCCCGCTGACAGACAGACGGACGCGACGGACAGCGGAGGCTTAGTAACAGGGTTCCGTTGGTTACCTTTCGGGTACCCTAAAAATGGTCACCGTTAACAAACATGTAATCATTTACGTTTACGATCTATGTCAAGATCATTAGCGTATCGTATGTAAATGTATACATATGTACATAATATTCGATAAAGTAGGTGTAAATATAAACGAAATAACAAAGGTAGTGGGCGCTAATTTAACGATTCGTCTAGACGAGTTAAATGTACATCTGAGCAATGAAAAACCAATTAGAGTAGAATAATTTGATGAATATATTTTGCGTAACTTTACCAAAGGAGACAAAAGCATTCAATTAGCGAATGCGACTGTCGAAATGCCAAAATGTAGGAATTTGATCACGTGACATTTCGATAGCATCTGTCAATCCCATACATTTTTGACGTATTGACAATCGCCTTTGCCACGCTACCGCTGACAGAATGTCACTTGTCTAGAGCGCCTTGGATAACTAGCAGGCATGATAATGATACCTATATTGGGTCTTAACTCCACATTTTCCTATTTCTCAAAGACTTGACGGTAGAAAACTCTATGTTACCTAAGCACCACTAACATGTTTGTATATGCCACGCGGTACCTCGATTTAGCATATTCTACAATGAGATTTCATAAAAGCAAATAAAACAGGTTGCGATTCATAATAATGTGTGGTAAAAAATCCTATTGAGCGATGACGGACGTTTCTTGAATGGCTAATTCGCTGCCGTTAGAAGCAGGGTGGCCATGATAATCGTGAGTTCATTTACTCTAGTGTACAGACTTGAAATTCTATTCCTGTGCCTGAAGGAGAAGCCATGTTACGTGAACACCAATTCATTAACGAGCTGGCAACTAAACTAAGAAGAAGAAAAAAGTAAGGCCATAAGTTTGGCCAAGGAAAACAATTTAATAGTTGGTCTTATCGACAACCTTTGCCTAACAGCTATAAGGCAGGTACAAGGGGTGCAAAAGAGTCTTCCAGCCGTTACGAAAAGGTAACAACAGCCGCATGGTCATCATATCCAGCAGACTTGACAGTATGTTATACACAAGATAGCAGAATAGGAGGATCATAGATTTCAAACAGGTGTTTGAAGGCCTCTCTAGCGGATGCTGCCCTCCGAATGGGCTAGAGGACCTCAATCTGCTGTGTGCTTGGTTATCTTTTCTAACGCATTATCATCACCTCAAGTCCATGGCCACGACATGAAAGTCCCTCGCGACTCACGCGCATCGCTCGCGCACCGCATGCCAATTACATGTGGCCCGGGAATGCATTGTGTACACAGACCACGGAGCGGCAGGAACAAGGTTCGTTCCCAGAGGCAGAAGCCGTTGGTCGTGAATATTAATCAGATTTGGAACTGCAAGCTTTTTGATTTGTGATGTTTTTGGGCAGTCCTTGGGATTTTTAAATGATTGAAATGCTTCATTGTTCGTTGTGGAAATGAAATGTGTTTTTTCCAAATTTGACGTTGAAAAACCAATCTAGAACCGATTTCAATGCCTGAACAACTCTACATGGCAAGGAAGTTACGACTCTTGCTCTAATCGCGATATTTTTGCACTTTTTTGCGCAAAGACTCTACCTAAAATCAACGTTCATCACTTTCATCGCAAGCAATCATAGATTTTCCGATTCGATTACTACGGCAAAAAGTAACGTTAGACTACGAACGCAGTCACCCCTATAATGACTTAACAAATCTTCAGGGGAATGATTCACCTCTATCAAAGTAATTGACTCACTGCCCAAAACCACAGTAGGTAACTCCTACTAGGAAGAAACTACGTTGCGTAAACTAGTTACTAGTTTTATACAAAGTCATGCAAATATACCAATACATTACAATGTTAACACCCTTGAACAGCGTCGTCCTGTACTTTGATCCTCCGGTGTACGTTGTTATTGCGCAATGGTGTACATAGTTTAAATATAGCGATCGTGACTATGTCGTTGAACCAATAGAAGGTCTAATAAAGGTCATGGAAGGATAGAAGTTTTGGATGGTTGAACTGCTCGCTATATAAAAATTATAAATCATCTAGAACATGGTGCAGAGGTTTTTTTAGCTCCTACTGCAGTTAATAGACATGATCCTTTGAAATCATAAATGAACCTGATGAAGTGATGCAATTTGGCCGAGTCTTAGGTAATGAACAATTTGGGGATGCATGTTCCATCAGACACTCAACTGGACTTATAAGACTGGCCATGAATCCTCCCCTTGCGGTGGTAGGACTAACGCCCGCCTGGTTCGCGACCACCCCTCCCACCGGAGTCCGACGTCAAGCAGACTGCTGTGTTTCGTAGATGCCTCAAGGTATCTTCTGGGCACGCTCGCTCCATCATAAACCTCATCCATTCGCTTTCCATCAGGCGTGATCGAGGTCAAGAGCTAGCCCATTTCTCAATAAAAAAGACGTAAATCTCCACGCGCTTTTCTGCTGTATGGCTTAAGGTTTGCGATTAATTTAGTCTTTCCCCGTTAAAGACACGAATTGAAATTAAAAGGACCATAATGAGCTTGAGTCCCACAATAGCCTCAAAAATAATCTTATCATGTGGCATTTTTTTGCATGTCAGACACGTAACCACAAATACTTTTTCTTTTTCAAGAGGTGCATCAGCTACTAATTTGCAATAGAAAACGGCAAATTGTACCGAGGGCCTAGTGCGTACTTTTTACCGTACTCGATCGCGTTAACGCCAACGTTCGCTTACGTTAGATTGTATGGAAAAAGAAGTTATCTGTTAATTGTCACCAGACGGCGCTTGGTCAATTTTAGTACAAATTGACGTTCACGTTATACAATTTACTTTTACTACATACCCTCTCGTGCCTGATGAGGTACTCGATGAGGCAGTCCTTCTTCTTCTCCTTCTCCTCAGGCTGGCAGATGCCGATGTTGAGTCCCATCACGATGGTCCTCAGCAGTCCACCCTCGAACGCGTCCCATAGGAACTTGGGTGTGTAGCACATTATCGCCTGGAAGAAAATAAGGTATAAAAACGTCTGCATCGTACAGTTCTCGTCAAATAACTTTGCCCCTCTGAAGTTGTGTCGAGTGGCTGCGTAGTAGTCAAAATTACGAACACACTGCAACTGCGCATGCGTAAGAGACATGGGGCGGGGCGCGATTTTATGTCTCAGTCGCTCGTTTACGTTCGATGCATGCTTGCGTCCCGCTTGCTACCGTCTACGTGACTGCACCTGCGCGATATTTGCAAATGGCTAACTTCAGAGGGGCAAAGTTATTTGACGAGAACTATAAACGTGAGAATCTTTGGAGGATCCAGAAGTTGGTAGGAAATGAGTGTAGACGGTACATACGGGGTTCATAGATTAATTCCCTCATTGTGTGGCCCTAGGTATCCCCAATGCGAACTAGGTTTCCAACCATATCATTTGTTAGAGAGGACCTACAGGTAATAATATCGTAGACAGTGACTTTTATTTGTAAGGTCAAAATCTTCAATAAATTGTTTGTTGTAACGGATATTAAAAACAAAGTCCAGTCGTTCATTGACACCATTTACGTAATAAGTAGTCCAAAAGAGCAACAGCCCCTGTATTAGCAGATCACGATTTTATCAGACATGTCTACATGTAAATATTTTAAATTTGACATATCAATTGACACTTATACGTCACATGTTTTAGTATCGGACGAGAAAAATGCAGTTCCCACGAACGTTATTTATTAGTGACCTCGACACTGATCGTTATGTGTCACGGTAAATAGGTGAGAAGAATTGCTACGTGTTTTGTATTAACTTCATCATCACGTCATAGCAGGACCAGTATACGTAGACAGATTAATTTCGAACACGAAAACAGACTCGACACATTCTGACAGGTCTCTCTGTAGGTAGAGGTTAGTGTCAATTCTACTAGTGTCAGTTGCAATCTGTCAAAAAGCCTTAATTTCCATACATTTTTACAGATTACAACTGACATGCGAATGCGGAAGTTGCTTAAAAATTAGTAGAATTGGCCCTCTGATAGGAAGTCGCTTCATGTAAAAGAGTTATACTCAGCTGAATCTGGTTAGACTGGAAATCGACCCTAAAAGGCAGGTTTAAGAGGAAACGCGGGTCTTTTCTCCACACAAACGCTCTCGTCTGTTTTCTTTCTGGTTAATAACCATAAAGCAATGATTTTTTTTACAGAATAATAAATATTAACTACTTATATGTCCCTATGTTTTCCTTTTTATTGACAAATTATTTTTGGAAGCACTAGAAAAATGCTCAAAATTGCCTATTTAAACCGTTGTCAATAGAGGTCTAGTGTGCAAATTTAACAGCTGTTAATGAAAAAAGAAAAACAAGGACACAGTATATATCCTTCTTATTCAGTTGATAAAATATCTTTTAAATTGGTTTAATATTGGAGGAGGAAATAGGCGAGAGCCAAACCTCGAAATATGACTTTTTACTCAGGCTATTCAGTCGCATGACATGGTGTCAGAATTCAATGTGTCTAGCCTTAAACCTGTCCTGCCAGGGTCGCGGATTTTGTTCGAAAAAGTTACCGCGGCCCTTGAACACCAAAGGCACTAGGAAGAGCATGGGTGGGTTTTAGTCAGTAAAAGTCTGACACTCCCTGCCGCTCCGCCCAGAGCGGAAGGGGTCCTCGTCCCCAAAAAAAAAAAAGCCTTAAACCTGTGCCAATCAATCCGCCTTGCCTATTCCCAATCCCAATTATCTCGGGGTCGGCTTCCAGTCTAACCGCATGCAGCTGAATACCAGTATTTTACATGGAGCGACTGCATACCTGACCTCCACACCCCAGTAACTGGGTAAGACGGTACCCCATTGGCAAGACGGCAGATATCTCCATAATGCTAGTACATTTTCAAGCGGAAAAAAGGCAGACGCCCTTGAGGCGGTTTAGAAACTCTGACACTAGGGTGTGTGGGGTCGTTTAGACCTTACTGCCCGCACTATAAGAAGACGAAAACGGAAAATAGTATTGCAGCTATATAGTCAAGTCTTTAAAGTCGTTTCCGTTTACATAATTCAGATCTTTAATAAGATGATGCTACTTGTCTGAGATATAAATATTATTTTGTTTTAATAATCAAAATGTATGAATGGCATTGAGAGGAATTTATTTATCATTCCACAGCTCACAATGAATAACATTCAAGCAGCCACATCTGTACTTATCGTTGGAATTGTGATATTGTTTTGACACACCTGCCGAGTAGTTATCCAGTCTTAGAACAAAACAACGTTCATAGTCCGAGCCGATGTTTTGAAAAGTTCGATCAAAATCAAAACTGTTTATAAAACCGTCCAATTGCGAGTCGGACTCGCGCACGTAGGGACCCGTACCATTACCTATAAAAAAAAAACGGCAAAAAAATCACGTTTGTTGTATGGGAGCCCCACTTAAATATTTATTTGATTCTGTTTTTAGTATTTGTTGTTATAGCGGCAACGGAAATACATCATCAGTCAAATTTTCAACTGTCTAGCTATCACGGTTCATGAGATACAGCCTGGTGACAGACAGACAGACAGACGGACAGCGGAGTCTTAGTAATAGGGTCCCGTTTTTACTCTTTGGGTACGGAACCCTAAAAATGAATTATTACAGTCCTCATTTTCTTAGCTTTGTTTGTAGGTAGTTCACATGTGCTTGAAACTAAAAGTTAGTATTTTTTATCGTAATTCAAACAGACCCTGTGTTTTAAGTACTTTCTTGGTTTATTAATAGACTCGATGGACAGAATCAGGCTATTTCCTATAAAAGTAACAACAGATAATAATCCAATTAATTACGTGGCCAGCACCTTCGCAGACTATTAATTACCTTGTTTCTCCAATTAAACCATCTCATGAATATGGACTGTTAGCTATTTTCCTTGATTATAAAGTAATGTCAAGAATCAAGATGGAATAAGTAGTCTTAAACTCGAATTAGTAACTCACTGGAGTAAGCTGTAAGTAGCTGTCACATGGTATACTTAATATTGTGGTTATATTTTTATATTGTAATTGAACCTTGCACTTTTATACACTTAGACCCAGAATTATTATTAAAACCATGTAGAACTTGTTCCGCATTCGCACAAATTTTTCAGCAAACGCTAAAAAAAATACTTATAAATTCAAGTGGTTTCAATCGGAATTAAATCGATTTACAGCTAACAGATCACTATTAACGACACGACCACATGATTGGTCATAGTGACATTGGCACCTGTCAGTTTACTCCATCGAAAAATAATTCGAGTATAGTGATACCGTTACGACACGGCTCTTACGGGACGCGCGGACGTTCCGTTGACATGACATGATTGAGCTAATTAGTATACATTTGGACAGTCTGTGGCTGTATTTGGGCGAGTATTGAGTGCATTAATTTGTGATTTCAATCATAATTAAATCGATTTACAGCTAAAAGATCACTATTAACGACACGACCACATGATTGGTCATAGTGACTTTGGCACCAGTCAGTTTACTCCATCGAAAAATAATTCGACTAAGTATAGTGATAACGTTACAACCCGGCTTTTATGGAGACGTTCCGTTGACAAGACATGATTGAGCTAATTAGAATACATTTGGACAGTCTGTGGCTGTATTTGGGCGTGTATTGAGTGCATTTAGTGATTTGTGGTTTTAATTGGAATTAAATCGATCTACAGCCTGTCAGTTTACCCCATTCAACAAGTGATTCGACTATAGTGATACCGCTACGCGACGGCTGTTATTGGGACGCTCCGTTGACAAGACGTGATTGAGCTATTAGTATACATTTGGACAGTCTGTGGCCGTTTTTGGGCGTGTATTGTAGGTTTCTATAAACTCAGCCAGTGGGCCACAGCCGGTCATAGGCCTTGCTCCGGTTTTGATGCTAATTAGAACTGTTTGAGGCATGACGTCATTCTGCAAAACAGTTTGTTTTTGGGGAACAAAATGAAAGTGTTTCTGAATAACATGCCAGCGTATATCCCTGAAGAGTTAGGCAGAGTTGTACCTGACCTGTACCTACCCGTCTTTCGCCAGTCATATATAAGTCTCATGAGACAGGTAGTTAAGGGCACACCTATAATAAACCGGGCACAGATCGAAACACCGAGCTGCTACTGAGAAACAGTAAAAACTCAACAACACTTCTCCGGATCCGGGAATCGAACCCAAGACCTCATGCTCTGTCGGCGGCCAAGAAAGTCTCGGAGGGCCGAAGGCTTTTGGTGGGCTGGGTCTCCGCGCAGGTAAAACTGCTGGAGCCCAGACCTCTGAGGTGCTTCCGTTGCCAAGTTGGCAACCACGTGGGAGTACGCTGCACCTCGGAGGTGGACCGCAGTGACCACTGCTTCCGCTGTGGTCAGCCCGGTCACAGGGCCGGCTCGTGCGACGCCGCGCCGCACTGCTTCGCATGTGCGGCAGCTGGCAAGCCGGCCGATCACTGGGCTGGGGGCAAAGCCTGCGGTCCACCCGCCAGGGCCGGGTCGAGGAGAAAACCCTCCTCCACCGCCGCCGCCGCCGCCGTCGCTTCCGCCGCAGCCGCCGCCACCGTCGCCGCCGCTGCCACTGCTCGGGAGGGGGCCGAAATGGAGTGCCAGTAATGGCCCCATTTCGCCTCCTCCAGACGAACATCAGTCGCTGCGCCTCTCAGGAACTGACGCTCCTGGGCAAGGCGCAGTGACTGACGCCTGCGGACAGCGAGCAATGGGTAGCTCGCTGTCCGATCAGGTCAGGCCAGAGTCGACGGCGCGTTCACTCCAAACGCGCCGTCAGCAACGAGCAGTCAGCAACGGAGACGGGGCCCGCCAGGGCCAGAGCCTGCCAGGGTTGCGGAATTGTTCGAAAGAGTTACCGCGGCCCTGGGAAGAAAGGCACTAGGAGGACTAAGGGTGGGTTTTAGTCAGTAAAAGTCTGACACTCCCTGCCGCTCCACCCAGAGCGGGAGGGGTCATTTGATGATTTCCCATCCTATAAAAAAAAAAAAAAAAAAAAAAAAGACCTCATGCTCGGCAAGTCGGCACCACTAGACCCACGAGACAAATATTAAGATGAAAGCTTATGACGATCAATCGGGAAAAATCTGCCATAATCATTATTATTGATTCTAACTGGTAGTTGCAACAGAGTTCTCTCATCACATCAGTAATTTTTAAAACTGAGCTCAATCCGCCTAGCTTTTTCAAACCGTGTTGGGGATGGCTTCTAGACTAACGGGATGTAGCTGGAAACCAGCACTTTATATGGAGCAACTGCTTTTCTGAGCTTGGGAAGACTGCTGTTAGATTCTGTGGCTTTTGACTATCCGTAACGACTATCAAAGCTCTTAATTTTGAACTGAGAACATTATTTAAATTGCGAATCTAATCAATCAGCAAACAAAAAAATGTCAACAAGCGCGCCGAGAGAAAGTTACTCATAAAATAAATATAAAACAAACAGTTTCTATTTTTATTGCGTGAGTAATGGATCGAATGAGTAATCTACGCGTTCATTTAATAAATATAGGGTTCAGATAATATAATTAAGTGCACGTGGATTACAAAGTTCAGTAATTATTTACTCAGTGACGAAGCAAGAAGATGGAGTTGATCAAATCACATGACAAGTCGAGGTGATGACTGCTGGAGTAAGGCAGTGACCGAGTGACACCCAAGGACTGATAGAAGGAATTTTGGTAGTCTGGCATCGAGATGGGCAGAGGATATTGTTGCCAGCGCGGGTAGATCCTGGATGAGAGTGTCACAGAAGCGTGGGTTTTGTTTTGGCATAGAAAGGCCTATGCCCAGCTGAAGTCGAATTCGGGGTGAGGATGAAGATGATGAGCAAGAACATCAATGACGATAGCTTCCATAACTCCAATTCATGGGACTGTCGTGATGTGAGAAATGGAGCCAAACAACAAACTATATCTTAACCTGACTGAAACATTCTTCTCCAAGATAACGTTTACAGTGTGTGCATGTGTTCTTATTACAACTGCATCTCTGAGATCCTGATAAACAAACCAAAGTAACGTAGCCACCTACTGGGTTCAAGATATTTAAAAAGTTAAACATCGGCTCGAAAAGAAGATTTACGTTTTAATAAACAGCTGAGATTGTTTTAGCACAATAAGTAATGTTTACATCTACATCAAGGTTCGAGCAATTTACTCACGTTCTATTAATTGTTATTGTAATCTTCCATCTGACGTCACAGTGACGTAACGATAGCAGCCGTTAGATATACATAGTTTTTATACTTACATAAAACCCGGTTTTTACTTAACAATAAAGTTATAGATGGGTTGTTACTAACAATAAAAACGATAAGTTGTTTTGCAAATTCTTTCTCGTCCATCGAGCAAAAGTTGTTGGTACATAAAACCGTAACATAACGTCACGCATTTTTTCAAATCGGTTCATTAATGACGGAGTTGATGTACTTAACAAATATTTAAAAAAAAGCAACCGAATTGAGAACCTCCTCTTTTTTTTTAAAGTGGATCCCAGTTGTTGCTATTAAATCATGATGCAACACGAAAGCTTTACAATAAGTTAGTCAAACGGGCAATTAATGCCCCAAAATGAAGCTTACTATTTTTGTTTTTAGGTATGACCGCTAGCAAGTTAACACACTTGGGATATCAACTGCTTAACCGGACTAACCTGTGGTGGCCTCAAATGAATTTAAGGCCCCCAGCCAAGGCATTTAAGGCCCCCAGCCAAGGCAACTATTTTTGTACTTTGTTACGTCATAATTAAAAAACCGTCGCAATAAAGCAGCTGTATGTAAAACTAATTAAATTTTCGCCGATATGCATCTGACTGCTAACACTTAAAATGTCCTGACAGTATTTACTAATGTGATAATGTCATAAAGAATGCAACAATGCACAATAATGATGCCTATTTGTATTTGTGCACTTACCCATTGACCTCACGACACGACCTCTACTCATACAAATAACTTTAATGTAATTAAAACTGTGGTTTACATTGTCTGAACTCTGAACTACAATTTTCACATTATGATTGTTAATTCATGATTCATCATATCATTGTTTAGTTAAATATACTAGATGTTATTTTTAGGGGTTCTTTACTCAAAAGGGTAAAAACGGGACCCTATAACTAAGAATCCGCTGTCCGTCCGTCCATCTGTCCGTCCGTCCGTCTGTCACCAGGCTGTATCTCATGAACCGTGACAGCTAGACAGTTGAAATTTCCACAGATGATGTATTTCTGTTGCTGCTATAACAAAAAATACTAAAAACAGAATAAAATAAATATATATAAGTGGGGCTCCCATACAACAAAAGTGATTTTTTTGACGTTTTTTATAAATATTGGTACGGAACCCTCCGTGCACGAGTCCGGCTCGCACATGGCCGGTTTTTTTTATATTCTGCGGGACAGCGATATTTTGAACAAATCGTTCATTCATAATGTTGTTTTGAGGGCAGGAACCATTCGGGTTAGTCAATACTACTGTTATAAATGCGAACGTTTAGAAAGATGTTTGTTACTCAACACGCCAGAACAACTGAACAGATCCTGATGAAATTTGGCACATAGGAAGACGATAGTCTAGAATAGCACGTAAGCTTTCTATCCCGAAAGAATATTCCCTTTTTTATGGATGGAAAATCATCAATGACTCCTCCCGCTCTGGGTGGAGCGGAAGGGAGTGTCAGACTCTTACTGACTAAAACCCATCCGTGCTCCTCGTAGTGCCCTTTGCTTTCCAGGCCCGCGGTAACTCTTTCGAACAAAATCCGCAACCCTGGCAGGAAGTATATTCCCTTAGGATAATTGCCGACTCCCCTTGCAGATGCTAGTAACTTTAAAATTATTTTCGCAAAGATAGGTAACTTACTTGAAAGAACAGCACGAAGCACACCCACTGGTAGTACGTGTAGTACTTCTTCTCTTGCGTGCTGTCGTACTCGTTCGCTACGCCTGGATGCGCCACCGCTGTGCCGACCTGCAACCAACAATACTCATCAGTTTACGCCGACATTTGCAACAGCAAATCAGAAACTATAATAGTATAGCTCAAAGGTAAACTAAAGTTCAAACAGACGGACTGCATATGAACTGCCCAACAGTTGTAAAGTTGCAGTTGACATAATCGCATCGAAAATTACAACTAGTTCGTTTGTTAGCAGTGCTGTTACACTCCATCTATATAGTTAGATAGAATGTATTAGCTAAACGGACCTTGCTTGCTTGGCTTGGGAACCCTAGTAGGCCGCTGCAAATACAACTTGGCAAAATGGGGTTTCACTGACCCACAAGACACCAAATGTGAGTGCGGTGTCCCCGTCCAAAACATGGCCCACTTGTTGGAGTGCCACAAGTGCCCTTACACCTGCACCATTAAGGACCTAATGAGTGCCACAGATGTCGAATAAGAGTGGCCACCTACTGGGCCTCAAGTCTGCTATTACAATAGTGTCAGAATGTTCTATCATTGATTTCATAATTGTTGATTTAGACAAGTTTGGTAATCTACTAATATAAAAGCGTCATTATGACTTTCCAATGGTCAACCACTGATACTCCATTGAAAGAAATTGCATAGAATGGTAATCTCGTAGATAATGACAAATGAATGACAGACGTATGCGGTAATCTGCTAAAATTTTGACAGTTCCTTCGATCAGTGACCTACCATTAGAACGTCCTTGAGCAGTCATTGCTTTTCAAAGACATTGAATATTAAGAACCAGGATTCTATTACGAGACCATTGACCGACCAATGATCGACCATTCTGAATTTAGCAGATCACGAACTTATAGCAACATGACAATGGGATCGTGTTGGAATGACGAATTTATAAAAAATAGCAGACTTGGGGCTCTGGGCACAAAATATTTAAGTGTCGCCATCGACTCGAAAAAAAGAAGCTAAAGGGACAACGTTACATATATAGGATAGATATGCTACCCACCCTTACTTTCTTTCCACCACGGTCCATAGAGCCAACATTGTCATTCTTTAAGTGATAACGATTGTTTAAAATTCAAACGTGTGTAATTGACATGCGCTACCGAAATTTCATATGGTCAATACCAAATATTACACGACAATCTTTATGCCATAAATAATGTCACTTGACTAGTTAAAAGCCCCATGACTGAACTGACATGTGTATACATACATACAGTCAATGAATAAAATATAACATGTTCAAGACTACCTACTAAAACTTCACTTCCTTAAACAAATCTGAAATCCCGATAAATAAACATTGGACTTATTTAGTACCCCCTGAAAAACAATAAGATAAACTATGATGGACACTAAATATGCAATGAGAAGGAAATTTACGAACGACGAGGATTTAAATTTCAATTGAACCGATGTGGAAAACATGAAATGTTTTCATAGAAAATTGAGAATCCACGTTTGAAAACCAAATCAGTTGCGTTTAGTGTATTGTTTCCCTCAATCGTTTTATTTGAAAGTCAAAACAAGTACTTGAAATAGCCAAAGTTCGAAGTAGATATTATTAGAATATCATTCCCTGTTGTTTCATCTAGTATTCGGCACATGTCCTCGAAAGATCAGCGACTATTTGAAGCTTGGTTCGAGAACAGCGCTGATAATCTTGGTTTAGCAACAGTGGTGTGACATGTCACACTAAAAGATTTATTAGGTAGTGTATTTCATACTTCATGCATTATTAAAATCTGATGTTAATGTTTGTATGCTACTGCTACCTACTGTGGCAGGACACAGAGACCCATTAATCTTGTAATTGTTCCACTTTTTTCACCTGTGTACACAAATAAACGTATTTGATTTTGATTTGATTTGATATTCATGTTTCGGTAATGAAATGCGGTAGGTAGTAAAATTATCATTAAACGATATTTCCCGTAAATCAGAACGTATCTGGAAGCCACATGAGTAAATGTTGATGTCTTGTGTTTATGTAGATTCATTAAGTGATTTATTATCTCAGCAAAATTGTCCTTTCTAGTGTGATTGTTTCTATGGCAGATTATCAGTGTTGTTTTCAGGAATTTAGTGTGGTAAAATAGAGGTGCCGTGTATAAAATTTATTCTACCTCTATAAGACCATAACTGCACCTGTTTCCGGAAAGTGCATACTATGACACATAGGCCAAAATCTTCGACGTCATAATTCAAAATTCTATTAGGGAGTGCCTTATTGCATTAAGTCCGCCTTTTTTTTAAACCGACTTCTAAAAAAGGAGGAGGTTCTCAATTTGGATGTATGTATTTTTTTTTGGGACACGACCGCTACACATTCCCATACCACTCCAACTCCTGAAAGCCAGAATCAACAGTGGCGACCACCAGAAAAAACGACGAGTCAATGAAGCCCGACAAATCCCGGAGAAACGATTCAACTGTCTTGGAAAAAATATAATATCCACTCAAGCAGGAGACAGAACAGAACTAGGCCAAATAGGCACCAAGGGTCATATAAAACTGGATTAAGCCCAGTTGCCAAGGACCACGGATTATACATTTACAATTAAGTCCGCCAATGTGCACTACTACTAAATAAATAAAAAATAATAATAATATGAATTCAAGTAGTATCGTCGCACAAAAATGAATCCAAGACGAATCCAAAGTTCACAACAAAAGTTTTATTCACGTGATCAAAACAACTCGATGCCTCAATTCACCAGGACAACAATAAGACCGAGACAAGTGAATACTGACCTTACCAATATACCCAACTGGGTCATTGGTTACGTACGATTGTGTGCGATTTGCGAATCTCTGCAAAGATTCCAGGGCTGCTCTAGACAAACTGACACTAGGAAGTGGTAACGGGTGAACGTTTCGGCGGACTGTCTTTCATGTAAAACTGATGTTCAAAAAGCGTTCTGCCTAATTTGAATAAAATACTTTAGAATTCTAAACGCTCGTCGAAATGCCAAAATGTTTTTGATTGACCAAGTGACCAAATGTCACTTGGTCAATCAAAAAGCAGCGCATGCAATCCCATAAATCTTTTTTTTATTTTTTTTTATTATTATTATTGATAGGCACGCGCTTGACCATCTCACCTGATGGTAAGCAACGATGTGGTCGAAGATGGAGCACGCTTGCCTAGAAGTAACCTATTCACTCTTGACTTAAAGACTCCCAGGTTGTAGCTATCAGGAAACAGATTCCGGCAGGGAATTCCACTCCTTAGCGGTACGCAGAATGAATGTATTCCCAAAAATCTTTGTGATACGTCAATCGTTTTCTTGATTATTAATTTTGTCTAATGCCTTCTTAACCTATTCAGTTGCTAAATATTTTGTTAGGTATATGCAATTGAAGTATGGAGGAATTTGTTCGAAAGAGTCACCGTAGCCCTGGAACGCAAAAGGCATTTGGAGGAACAAGGATGGGTTTTACTCCTTTCCGCTACGCCCAGAGCTGAAGAAGTCATTTGATTGGAATGATAATGATCAACGTCGTTAGCATGTGGGAATTATAATTTGAAAGGGTTCTTGGTGTTGATAACTTTCTAGAAAAGGTTGTATGATGCGAAAAATGCGGTGGAAGAATCAGGAACTCCAAAGAAAAAGTCACTATAATATCTGGTTTAAGGAGTCAGGATATTTTTTTAGGAAATTGATGATGAAGAAGATTCTACAAAAGTAATAAACACGTAGTTTGTAGGTTTGTCTCATCAGACTAGAAGTATAGAAAAGAGTAGAATAGAAAAATTTAATTCGACGTAATAATCTCAACGACGGAAATATTATAAAAAAATATAGACCCCGATATGACAACAATTGGCTATATAGGTAGAGGGACCTCTACCATCAAAACAACCTAATTGGGTATCATTTGACCCCCAGCTGATCTTTTGAATGTCCAAAACGAAGCTGGTCACGTCATGGTCATATTTAGTCAGGAATTTGACCCAACAATTAGGAGACCACATCGCTAGCCTTGCCATCTAGATCGTTGCGTGGGCGAGGACCTATTAAGAACCGGGAATTGGAAAATCATAGGACTAGCACATAAAAAAAAAATACGAACAGGACACTCTCAAAAGAAAACTTGTAAAAGAATGATTCCCAAAAAGTTGTAAGCTGATAAAAATGTCAGTCCGTCTAGCTTTTTCACAACTATATTGGGCTCGGTTTCTTGTCAAGTAACGAATGCAGCTGAACACTGAAAAACTGATAATATATTATGAACAACTACTAAAGAGGAATAATCGTTCCTTTAGGCGATAATTTCAATCTCAATGCTTGCTCTTGCCCAGGTACAAAATAAAAACGTAATATTTCTCCAACTCACCAACCCTAACTTACTCGAGCCCATTCAGCCCAACCCAAGAGAGGAAGCGAGCAGTTACGCGGATTTGCGCACGCGCAATTGACAGCACCTACCCGACTTATAGACGGTGATTTGTACTGCAATGAAGATGTAGTAGCGGATTATAATAGTGTAACTGATAAAGATACATCAAAAATAAACTATGAAGAACGAGTAGGTGACACGACAAATAACAAACATGGTTATTAGGAGAACGTTATTGGGGACCTGCGACCTGAGATCTGTGAACCAGAACCTGGATGAGTGTTTCCATGCGAAATACTAGGAGAAAAAGACTCGTAGATTTTCCAAAAATGGGAGTTTATTTAACATCCCAGGAGCCATTGGGATTGCTTTGTTTACTAACACGACCTTACACAAAGTAGAAGCTTGACCCAAAAATAAAGTCCAAGAAACTAAAAGTGATTTGCGATACATTGTGTGGATATAAAGTAATTAGTACTTAATATACAGCTGATTGTTTCTACGTTATTTATAGTTTGTTTACGTAACAGTAGTACATTGGCCTACTTATGTAATCATGTTTTACGACTAGTTACTACGTTTACTAGGTAATAACGTTGATATGACGAAATTACAAACAATTTCTGACTAGCAGCCTGAAATATCGATCACCAGGGGACACGTAATGATTAATTAGGAAATCAAAAGAGATAATGTGGATAACCTTAAGAGAAGACTAAGACCAAAGAAACAAGGGCGTGTGTTATAGATGATATGGCTAGAAATGGGTAGGCTGCTGAGATTACGACAAATAGATAAATATGACAAAAGAAGAATCGTTGCACTGACCCCAACTTAGAATAAAGGCAATTTGTAGTATGATGATGATTTACAAAAATGATGTCTTAAACCACTTTCAAATAGATACAAACGGTCTAAGTAGGATTTAAGTACGGATGTAGTAGCCTGTATCCCCTAAACATCTTTCTTTGGCATGTTCGTCGGTTCGTTGAGCTCCTTTTTGGTTCTAAGTTGAGCTACTCGACTACTGACCAAAGCTTGCACTGACTGGACGGGTCCACTCAAATCTGTGTGGTTCTTTCCTCAAAAGACCATTTCAGACACTGATCTGCATGATCCTCATATCGTATTGTGAATTTGGGGACCATGCAGTTCGCTATGATAGGGATCCATTTCATGTTAGTCAAAAATGTCTGGCAGTTTGAGATTTTTTTTATGCGGCCTACCCAAATGTCCTTACTTTGGTATTGTTCGTCAAATCGTTGAGCTCCTTAAAGTTCTAAGTTTGAGCTCCACAATAACTGACAAATGCTTGCACTGTCTGGACAGGTCCACTCAAATCTGTGTGGCACTTTCCTCAAAAGGCCACCTCAGACATTAACCTACATGGTTCTCGTATGATTTGACCAGTACAATTTGTATGGACTTCAAAAGAGACCTCTGAGTTTGTTTCGGTGTTTCTTCTCAGGGTAGTCAGCTAGGAAACACCGGCCTCATCTAGCTTAAAATGACCAAAAAATATTGACGTGTAAAAGTGTTATGTTTAACCTACTTACAAAATAAATATCATTTATCATTTATCATTCATCTCATTCTCAACTATCTGATATTAAACCTTACAGTTAAGCTCTAAAATACTCCACACACCTTAGAAAAACCGAAACCACAAAGATCAGACAAGACTTAAGACATCAGGATTTAGGTGTCACAATTAAAATAATAAAATCAATGATAAAGACAGCCAAACACGAGTGGAAGTGACAAAGAAATCGGAAGCTCTACCTAATTCGCAGAGTTGCGGGCACAATGCCAATATTGTGTTACAAATGTTACCATTGTAATTAATTCGAAGCATATGTGTCTCGACACCTTCATGGGAAGAATACAAAGATATTCGATGACGGAGAGGAATAAATGATCGGATGACGGGAAAAGCCTGGACGAGGGACGCATGCAACCGCGGTGAATTACAAAAAGAAATAGAGGCCTATCCATACCCAGCAAGGGATAAATCCTGGCTGAAACGCTGATGCGAGATTCCTGATAAAGATTATCGTTATACACCCATATGGGTATGGATACGGAGTCGTAAAATGTGACTAAGCTTGCAATAACAGAGAATGTGTGGGATGGCGTCCTCCTGTCTGCTAATATCAACAAACTACAATTAGTGACTCATCTACCAAGCATAGCGATGGCGGAGCTATATCTTGCAGTAGACATGAATCTTTTGCAGTCAATTGTTGATGGTAGGTTTACGTTTATGCATTTCCGACTGCAGTCATTCATAGCTTGCTAGTTTTATTTCGAAAAGGAACGCCGATATTTACACAGGCACACCAAATATAATTCTTACTGACCGATTCCGGCCATGGCAGCCAATCTTAACTGAGACTATGAACTTACTTATGTTATGTATATAGGTATTGTAACTGTTTCTTATGTATATTCTATTCTTGTGAGGAGGAATAAATAAATTATTATTATTACTATCCATCGGCATGAGACATATTATAGTGCACAAATGTGTGCGCAGATACAGATCCGTTACAACTGGACTACCGGAGAGGGAACCAAAAAAACGCTTATGATTTAACTTATGTTCCCAATGAATACACCAAACATATCGACATTTAGTAGCCTATTGAATGCGCGTTCCTGAGGGGAGCTACTGTCCCTCATAAATGTCACGAAACAGTGCATGGTTAGGGCACTTAAAACGGAAGGAAAGGGTACCAATTAGACTGAGGGCCCTTGACTTGAAGTGGTAGACTGAGTCTGAGCTGTTCGAGGACTAATAACGCACGCTGCCAAGTGGCTTAGAGCTACCGTGCGACAAAATAATATACACTAATGAAATGGCTTTGATAGTATCCAGGATGATTTTTTCAAGAGGGAGTGGATGGCCAAATCGAAACTTGGACAGATTTTGATGAAAACTATTACTGCACCACTATATTTGAAAAATTAATCAGTGTCGGTCAGCTCAGCAGTACAGTGTCAGGGATAACAAAATTGAAAAGCAGGACTCAGTCGGTAGTTCCGGGATGAATAGATAATGATTTGTCCTAAAGCTATCTTCATAAATACGAAGTGAGCCTCAAAGCGCTCAATATTCAGATCAGGAATTCAGGACGTGAAACATGATGTCTACAAATTCATTAAGTCTGCTTGGTTTTTATGGCATCATCTCCCCTAATACATCAGCGTATCTTCAGGGTAGTCTCCAAAGGACTGTTTCACATTCAGAAAAAACGTTTAAAGGAGACAAATTATTTGGTAAACTCACCTCTCTGTTAAAAGCATCAGGCATGGTGAACGTTGACGTGATCCAACAGAACGTGTTAACAACATTGACGGGTAACCCACTCACGATGCACTGTATAGGCTGCCCCACATACTGGGTCGCCGTAATGATCATAGAACATGTCAGCAATAACACTGTCGTGAACACATTGTGCAGCCGGAACACCGCATTGTCAGTCCTTATAGGCTGGTACTTGAAGTAAACACTTAGGCCTCCTAATAACTTAAACATGTTGCCTTATTTCGGCGCCGTGCTATCTATACATGGGTAGGAATGTGAGGTAGGTACTACTCAAAATCAGTCTTGCAGTAATTGAGACGCGGCAGTCGATCGCGTGTTTTTATTGTCGGGGTTGCGTTGGCATCTGAAACAAAAGATAAATAGGTTAGAGATGGTAAAATGTTGGATGGAAATAGATTTCTTCGAATGATTTATCTATAAATATAGTTATAACAGTTTTAATTGTTCTATCAATTAAAGTTGTTTTAACTGCTACAATTTCCCATCACGAACAAGTCGTATATGTCGCAGACAATTAGCTAAATCAGCCGTTTAATTGGTTGCCTAGCCTTTTCATTTAAATGTGCCGATTTTTCAGCGACCTAATTGACACTTTTTTATAGGTATTACCACAAGCAAGTTACCACGCATGGGCTATCAACTGCTTAACCGGACTAACAACCTGTGGTGGCCTTAAATGAATTTACTCGTAATGCCCCCAGCCAAGGCTTTAAGGGCCCCCAGCCAAGGCACCTAATTGACATCTTTTGTTCAATATCGTTGCCCATGTCACTTACGTCACTGATTAAACGGCACAATTCAATAAAAAGGCGAGACTTTTAATGAAATGGCGGATTTAGCTAGTTAGTTGCGACATATATTCTGTAAACACTTTTCCCGTTGAGCGTGAAATGATGATGATGGAGTGAACTCGAAGCGAACTGTCATTCCACCTTAATTGAATGGTCACTTCACGTTACCTTCAATTAAATCTTCACAGCGATTTTATTACAGGACAGCACAGCTGGTATTTATATACAATATTAATATAATAACGTGTACCTATTGCTCACACCTTAATTATATATACAAATTATTCAAAGCCTGTTTCTATTTTTAATAGGCAATAATATTTAAAGCAGGCGGCACACCAACACGTTTAAAATATAGGAATACTGAGTAACAACTAAATATCTAGGAGGAAAACACCGAATATATAACGAGAATCAGAATGTAGGTATTTTAAAAATCATTTAAAAGCTTTTCAGAATAAGTAGGTATACCACGCACATAATAAATATTGCATATTTATTTAGGTATATTCGCTTTTTTCCTCTTGATTCATTATTATGAATGCCACCCATATTGCATGAAGAATATGGAATCAGAAACAAAACCTGAAATTCAATCTAGTAGAGAATAATAGGACCCTCAGAACAGAACCCACGAGTTTGGTTGACATAATTACTTTATCTTAGGTGGAGTATGGAACAGAAACGTGGTCGCTCTCAATGAGCCTCATCAGAAGGGTAAAAGTTACCCAAAGGTAAAGGTGGTAAAGAGCTATGCTCGGAGTTTCCTTGCGTGATCGAATCAGAAATGAAGGAGGAGGATGATATCCGCAGTAGAATCAAATTTCCCGACATAGCCCGAAGACTCGCGAAACTTAAGTGGCAAATTGCCCGCAGAACAGATAGTCAATGGGGTTTAAAGGTTTTGGAGTAGCAACCGCATACTGGAACTGGAACACCGTTGGAAGGTGCTGTATGCTAGATAAACAGGACCAGTCGATGGCGGCGACACTTGGAGGAGGCCTATGTCCAGCAGAGAACGTGTTTCGGCTGAAATGATGTTGATGATGAGGACACGATCTCTTTGAGACGGAGAGGAAGTATCAATAAAGGTCTCTCTCAGTTGCCATGCCGTGGCAATCAATGATATTTGATGAAGTTGTATCTACAGGTGACGGAGGAGAAAACGTGGGGAAAATTAAATAATAAGAACCAATACTCAATACTTACTCAATATTTTATTGCATTCCATTATTACATAGATGAGTATTAAATTTAAAGATCAATATGGATCCTGTCGGGCACAGAAAAAATTAGGAGAGAGGATTGACTCAGTGTGATTGTTGCCGCAACCAGCTTGTTTCTTTATTTCGTTTGACCATTTTATCTCCTAAAATAAACTAACTTTACACCGGTATGACCAGCAATCGATCAGGTGGCATCCAACACGCGATTGATGTGCGTTTGTCGCAAGCTGTGGCATCGCGTGACGGCTTAATACTAGCACATGTGGTAATAATAACACAGGATATATGCACGTAAAACTAGTAAACTGATGATATAGTGTGCACATGCTACGGGAAGTTATGACGATTGGTCACAGGTACACTTGGATATAAACTAGCGAGTTTGTAAATGTATGTAGTTTACATAATTCACAAAATTGCCTGCATACAATGATTTACGTCCGGTCCATCTTGGGTATTCCACATACTGCCTTCTAGCATATAGTTACTTTGC
This sequence comes from Melanchra persicariae, assembly GCA_947386135.1. NCBI lineage: Eukaryota > Metazoa > Arthropoda > Insecta > Lepidoptera > Noctuidae > Melanchra > Melanchra persicariae. The sequence continues at coordinate 1,908,996 of OX376646.1, forward strand.
TCATACTGTTCATTGATACAAGTTAAGATGGACCAGAAAATCAACAAGTTCGTACTAATTGAACACAAGCTGGGGTCGACTTGGGCTTCTATGGTACTGCATTGTACCAAAATAGGAACTGCAGTTTTGAAGATTGGAGCACAAATATTAGTATGCAATCCGGTTACGTGGCAGTGGGCACGTAACTTTGGCGATACCACTTCTGAAATGGAAGCTGGTTCGAACAAGGTGAAGGACCTCATAACACTAAAGGTAACTGTTTCTAAAGAATTCTGACAGTCTGTTTCATAAACATATTCAGAAAATTCTACCAATCTGCCTAGTCATTTACCAAGTATAGAGGTATTTGGGTCGACTTCCAGTCTAATCACATACAGCTGAATACCAGAATTTAACAGTACGACTGCCTCTCTGACCGCCGCAACCCAGTAACTGGGTATACAGATACTAGTTATCCAACTTGTTTTCCAAAGCACTGAGAGGATTCGTCTCAATATTAAATTACATGAGATATAGAGCTACTGATTCAGGATGAACCGTCTCTCTTGTTGTATATGTCGCAGCCAACTAGCTTAATCAGCCGTTTCATTAAAAGCCTAGCCTTTTCATTTAACTGCGCCATTTCATCAGCAACATAAGTGACATGGGCAAGTCATTGAACGATATTGAAACAAAGATGTCACTTAAGTCACTGAAAAATCGGCGCCGTTAAATGAAAAGGCTGATTAAGATAATTGGCTGCTACATAATACATTACTTGGGCAGTTTAATTTTATTGCTCTGACGTTTAATCGTATGTTACCTATATCACCAACTACGACATTCAAGCGGGGGCGTGGTTCAGCTTAAACGAGGGGCAATTAATCAGATAACAATCTATATGGATAATAATCTTTCAACATTAACTTGTTCTCTGTAGTTTAAACAGGTGACCGTATTCTTCTAAGGATGCACTTATAACTTGTGCATAAAACGGCGCACAATCGTACTCTGTGCCTGCGTAAGCGCATGTGCTAAGTATTTGGACCGGCCGGTAAAAACAGAGGCTGTTTACACTAACTACAAAGAAAGTTCATCAACCCCTGTTATCGCTAGAGTATTACTTACTGCACGTCGTTTAGATTACGATTAATTTGCCTATGCTCTAGCTGCGCCTAATGATAGTAAGATTAGGATGTATAAGGAAATTGAATTGCAGCAAGAACGACTCGAAAGTAATAAGGGTGCAAAAGAGGAAATTTCTACAATACATATTTGATATTATCTGTCTGTATTATTTATTTATTATATACTTTATTGTACACCTCATAACAATCACATGGAAAAACGTTTATAAAACACTTTGTACAATGGGCGGTCTTATCGCTCAGGGCAATCTTTTACAGACAACCTTTGGATGGACTGAACGAAAGAAGTATGTCTGTATGTCTGTCTCTATTTGTTTACTCTTCACGCCTTCACGGATTTGTATGAATCTTAGCACACGGATAGGCACATATCCTGAATTAGAACATAGGAAGAAATTAGTTTTTTTTTTTATTATGAACTTCTTACAAAATGAGTAACTTTTTAAACGAAGTAAATAACGTAGCCGTGGCGGCATCAATGCCACCACAAAAAAACCAACGTAGCAAAAATCTACATCGCAACAAAAAGAACCGGGACGCCATCTATCCCGCCAGCTGCGAACTAATTGAACGAAATCCTGCATCGCGGTATCATAGTTTTCCGTGCGATTTGAACATATACAAACAGTCCGAATATCAACTACTCGTATCAGGCTGTTGTCCACCGGACACAACCGTCTGGTCGGAGGAGCCTCCCTTTTCAACGGAGGTATGTGAGACTTTATTATAATATGTATCGTATACCTCTAAAATATGACTGCAGAATCCAAGTTACACGTCTTTTCTCACAGAAAACAAAAGTTGATTCTTAGTACAATTGATCAATAAATCAACCAAACTAAGTCTATCGCAGTAGGGATGAACACGATCACACCCCACGACATGATATAAAAGCATATTGTGTCACAAATAAAGATGGTTCACTTGGCATTTGGAACCCCTAACTTCGTGCTCCCCTTCCATGTAACACCATTTGTTATCAACATAAACAATTGTATTATACGTAGGAGAGTCGAACCAGTATCTTCTTTAGTTTCTTCAGAAAATAGGGCTATGCGGTTGGCATAATCGGATAAGAAAACTGTAACCAACTCACGAGGTCAGTGTACCTTTTAAAGTTTAGACATAATATTCCATGAAGGCAGGTCACAGATGACATTGATGACGAAAGTCAAGAAAGACATGATGATAGACGATGCTAAGCAGCGGTATAAATGGCGCCTCAAGATGAAGAAAGCCGACCCGGCGTAACGGGAAATTTGAGGATCCTATTCCTATATTCTTTATTAACAAAAAAAAGAAACCGACTTCCAAAAAACACTACAAAGTGCAAAATAACTTTAATTTCGGAAGTCGGTGTTTTTGGTTGCTTCTTCGTTATTTGACACCGACTTCGGAAATTAAAGTTATTTTGCACTTTGTAGTGTTTTTTGGAAGTCGGTTTCTTTTTTTGTGAAAAAGTTTTTATTTTTCACTTTTTAGTGGTACTCCACACCTAACAACACCACTGGAAAGTCACAGGAAAGCAAAAATACGCAATTTCGTATACTTGGATGATTTTTCCACATATTTTTTCCAGCTATTTGGATTTAATAACCTAACTACTGAACCGATTTTGATAAAATTTCACGAATTTTTCAAATCGGTTGGCAAGCGACGGAGTTATGCCCGAACAAACAAAAAAAATACAAACATCCGAATTGAGAACCTCCTCCTTTTTTAGAAGTCGGTTAAGAATGTTCTAATGATATTTGTAGGTTTCACGGCAAAACATAGAGAATTTACATTATATTGTATTATCTCACACACCATGTACCAATGTTTACAAATAGAGATTCTGATTCTTCTATCATAAAAGGAATATAGTCCTTTGGGACGACAATATCTAAACAGTCTAATTGGCTATAATAGTGTACCTACCTTACGCGAATACTCTATCGTGGGTTACTGATTGCTTATTGCTACCATTATAAACATGAGCAATCTAATAGTACAATACATTGTTTTATAAACAAAATTAATAGTTGCAATAAAAATAGGTAAGGCAACTAGACGATGAATGTTGGAAAATCAATACACGGTTTTGATTTGCTTAATAGTGCATTTGGCCATTTCGAGGGGCTGGGAGCTGAGGGTTCCATGCATGTTCCATGTTATGACTCTGTTAAACATCGTAAGCTTTTCGCTTTATGGTCTACAATATTCGCTAGTTGTCTTGTCAATTTTTAATCAAGTTTTCTGCTACCAGGTCTTCCAAAGAAGTCTAGTATTTCATTGGATTGATCAGCAGCTAATGCTTACTTTTTTAATGCATAAATCATTATAGTGTTCTTGAATTTGCTGACTATCATTCAAAAGACAATGTACATTTCTCTACGTCTCTACTTGATATTATGTAGATTCTTAAAATATACATTCTTGAAATACAATAATCATTAATCTATCACAATGTCGTAAGATAATTTGCTTACCTAATACAGTGCATAAGCATGAGCAATGCATAAACCTACATGATTCACATTTCCTGGTTTAGATTACTCACTTATTCGAATCATTTTAATTATTAGTTTCATCTCCGAAGACCCCAGCATGCACCTTTTTCACAGGCTACTATGCATTGGTTTGCTTTTCAGGTGCATCTGGTAGAATTTTGTCATTCATATTTCCAATACTGTTTCCAATATGTCGTAATTCTAGTTTATATAGACGATACGCGGTATCACGCAAGCACGCAGGTCACAGCTGTGCAAATAGCGAGTATTGCTCAACTGGCGATTGTTCAGCGTGGTACCCTTGTTTTGATTGTAACCTCTTTGTAATGCGTGTGAACGCACCACTGCTATTGACAGCTTGGAATTTGATTCATTTGGAACGTGCTTCTTTAAGTTTTACTTGGTAGGCAATAACCGAATAATGGCGGTCTGGAATCTTAATAGCAACTGCTATAATGCAGCAAGTCATTCATTGCAACGCTAATGATGAACAAAAATGATAAACACTGTTAATTTACACACTGCTTTCGATAGTAATAACTGGCGGGCAAGATATGCTTGCAGTAGACTCAGGCGTATCACTATAAGCCATTAGACTGAATCTACAGAGGTTTACAGTTACCAACCAAACAAGAGTACCTACAGTCAAATCCATCATAACAATTTTTATAATTTACAGTTATACTCCACAATTTGTCACACTAAGTCCAGTTACATGTGCCATATACTGTTAATCATGTCGAAATGTCAAGCTAGTTAACGGTGCAGAGAAAGTCTGAAATGTAAATTACAGCACTTCGTCGCTTTTAAACCAAATATAGAAATGAAATGTTGAAGGTTGGCACGATAACAAAGAGAGCACACCACTTTTAAAGTTAGCAAACCTAAGAAGACGCTGAAAGAGTCAACCTGGACCAAATAATTTCATTTAGTACTATTTAGCGACAAAAATTTGTCGCAGATGTGAAAATGTCACCAAATGGAGTCGTGAGGGAATATTTAGCAATACTTTCTAGTTAAGTAGGAAAATCTTCTATTCTATTTTATATGTAACTAATATTATAAAGAGGAAAGATTTGTATTTTTGTGGATGTGTTTATGTTTGTAATGAATAAACTCAAAAACTCCTATGCCGATTTCAAAAATTCTTTCACCAATGGAAAGCTACATTATTAGGGAGGAACATATGCTATATTTTATCCACGTATTTCCACGGAACCGGGAACTACACGGGTGAAACTGCGGCGTGCTGCTAGGATGTAATAATATTGTAATTGCGAAAGTTTGGATGTATGTATGTTTGTTACTCAATCACGTCAGAAAGGCTGAACTTTTTATCCCGGGAAAAATTCCCTTGGGATAATTTTAGACATTCACGCGAGCGGAACCGCGGGAATACAAATATTTAATAAAAAGTGTAATTAATGCTACCAAAAATAACACAAGCTGAATCAATATTAATACCCCACTCTTCAAGCATATTAACATATTTATATTGATAGCTAACGTTATTGATATATTAAATTAATCAAATTCATATATCATATCAGCCTGTTACAAAATGTTATTGGAACAGCTAAACAATTTAAAGATTCTTTCGAGGTCGCCAATGAGAGCGAGCATTTACTTGATTCTAAATTAAGTTGTTCTGATAATGGCACATATCTAAGTGTAATAAAAATATTAATACTGCCAGCTGTCAGTGTTTATAAGTCAAGCATGGCTTACTTATATGATGATGATTTTTATTCTTATTTGACTGAATATTTTCAGTTTGAAGCCTTTGTCGCCCTATTCTAAGTATGTTACAGCAAATGAAGTCAATATTGGTAACTGCTGAGTTTTTGCCCTTATTATAAACTTAACAGCTTTGACCGATGCTTATCTCGCTGAGGAAATCAAAGGCTTCTGTGAAAGCCAGAAGTAAATCATACATACATTATGTTGCGACTTCAATTTGATGGATTTTTAAGAACCAGGTGGTCTACTCTCTAAGCCCGAAGTCCGTAGTTTCGGCTTTAGTGTCGACAACGAAGTCGAACAACTGTCAAATTGTGTTGTCATTCATCCTAAGTTAGAGTTCGGGACTAATCGTAAGTCCGTAGGTGATACGGAGTAGAATACGCCCGACACTAAGGTCGAAACTACGGACTTCGGGCTTAGAGAGTATACCCCCAGAATTGGCCTTTTGCTAAACAACGTGTATTAATAAAGCCGTACGTCATACAGTATGTACGACGGTATTACGTACAACATTTGTCACGTATTAACGAGTTTCCGCAAAACTTGGTGTCCATATTAGGTTCAATTACATTTTCAACGTACGTAGGTAAATGATTTAACCCTCTATCACTCATGAACTAGGTTTTTTTTTAATTTTTGGATTCTTGATGATTTCAAAAAAATAAAATTCACGTATTTCTGCATTTCAATTTTTTATTATTATTTGGAATGAAAATCACAAAAACAGGGAGTGTTGCTTGTAGGCAACACTGAGGTAAGCGGTCAAAATCTTTATAATACGACAGCACAATCACATGTTACGAAAGATGGAAGTTTCAGAAGCAATTCTTAGTTTTCGTGTAGCATAGGCTACCCCGCATTTTTCACATACGTTATGGGTAAATCAAAAACGGAAACTTGCATCTGATTTTCTTATCAGACCATTGCGGCCAGTGCCCAACCTGGTCTTACCGAACTGCTTTCGGAGGCACATGCTGAGCAGGTCCTTTTTGTTTTTTGGCTTGGATCTCGCTCTCAAGCGACCGCCGACTTGATAAACTAGGCTTATACCCATTTTGTAAAGGGTCACCAGCAACCTCCTGTCAAAAATTTGCTGACGATAAGCAGCCTGTTTGAAGGTTTCTGTATTAGCAACCCTTTTATAAAGTAGCCATGCATTGGATATCATGAGATCCAAATAATGACAAACCACCACCACCACCACCACCACGGACCACTGGAAGCATTTGTAGATTCTATTATGATCAGGATGGCTTCTAGGAAGATCTTTGCTATTGTCATTGAAATGCAAAGTTTGACGAATTTTTTCAACGTCATGGTTTCCTGTATTAGAGGTGTACCAAGAATGAGACTCCAGTGGTTGGTAACTCTAGGTAATTGGACGAGAGACATTATATAAGCCACACCTATAAATTGCCTGACATCCTCCTCAGACATCCGAAAAGCGCTATTAGGATCTTTTTGCACTTGATAGAAATTAGAAATTTTCTTGATTAGATCATTTGAAAATAGGTAAGGAAAGAACTGTATGGGATGGTCTAACTCAAGAATATCAGGACTCAGAAATTTAGGAACAGATCATGTTTTCGGAAATAATACCCTGGTTTCCCACAAACATGATCTGTTCGTAAATTTAGTTCAGCAGGTTTCGCTTTAGCAGCTGTTCTTGGGTTCTTGGTTTGGGAAGGTCCAGCAGTGATCTCGTGTGATGGTGCAGTTTCCGTGGTAGAGGAAGAACTTTCATTAATGTTTTCTAGAGTTTATATTATGGAATCCACATCAATAACTACCTCTGGAGCCAGATTTTCCAAGGTATCCAATTCAGGAATAAAATCAGGATAGGCGAGGCTGTCGTCATCAAAATCAAGGCCATCTTCACTTTCTACATCATTATTTAGCACCAATCTAATATCTTTTTATCAAGGAATTGCTTACGAGACATCCTAGTACATAAAAAAAAACTACAATCAGCATACTAGATATCCAACATAATTTTACACTTTTCGTCTGATGTAGCCTACAAGCAACAATCACATTTTCTAAGAAAAACAAACGAAAACGTGTAAATTGTTCAAAAATAACGTTAGACAATAAAGTTCAAACACCTACCTTTGCTATTTATCAAGATAATTCACAAAACTTAAGCAGACCAATTTTTTATTATTTTTTTAAATCAAAGTCAACCGTCACGTTTCGTAAATACCGAATGTCGAAATGCAAATCTCAATTCGTAACAAGTAACGCCATCTAGTCGTACTGTTTGGTACTTTTTTGTTAGTTCGGAGTGTAGACTACGATTTACAATGCGTTACAACGATACGAAATCAATTATGTTAAATTTCGAGGCGTTTTTACGGTATGTTACCTACAGTCTACATTATGATACAGAGGGTTAATAAAGCCATCAGGCCAATTAAAAGCAATGGCGCCAAACCACCGCACAATTGCACCTAAATATTTGAAAATGGCGTCGACGACCGCAAAACTGTCGAGAAAATTAACGTTAAATGCCATGAAAATTGTCGGAACAGTAAATAAGCGCTCGGAGTACTGAATGGTTTGTGTTACACTAAGTCAGCGGACTACACGTATTTTTTACGCCACGAGGAGGGTAATGTTTTTCGAGCGTATGTATGTATGTCCATTTCTTTGGCACACCCTACAGCCCAAACGGCTGGACGGATTATCGTTGAATTCGTCAGAATTGTGGTAGTGACATAGGCTAAATTTTCAAACTGTCGCCCACAAATGAAAAAAAAATGTAACTCACTAATGTGTAGGAAATAAAAAAATTACTGTCAAAAAACCCGACCCCTACTGCTTGAAAAGCGACTAGTTTGAAACTTTTTAGTCGTTTTTAGCGGTCGGGTTTTTTGACCAATTATTTTTTTTTTAAATGGATCAACGAAATCTGTGTTTTTGGATAGGTGTGTACAAGTGGGGGTTATTAAGACAAGAGTGAATAGGTTCTAGGCAAGCATGCTCCAGCGTGGACCAAATCATTGCTATCCATCAGGAGGGATTACGGTCAAACGCGAGCCAATTTAACTAAAAAACCGGCCAAGTGCGAGTCGGACTCGCGCACGAAGGGTTCTGTATCATCTATAACAAACGGCAAAAAAAAACACGTACATATGTTGTATGGGAGCCCCTCTTGAACATTTATTTTATTCTGTTTTTAGTATTTGTTGTTATAGCGGCAATTTCAACTGTCTAGCTATCACGGTTCATGAGATACAGCCTGGTGATAGACAGACAGACAGACGAACGTACAGACAGACGGGCAGCGGTTTCTTAGTAATAGGGTCCCGTTTTTACCGTTTGGGTACGGAATCCTAAAAACATTTATTCCAATTCGGAGCTAGGCTTTGGGAATACTTACTTTTAATTTAAAAGATTGAGATTTTCAAAAGTTCAAATACCAGATTTATGAGAAATAAAAGGAATCAGATTTCAATTAAAACATTCACCCCAGCACGAAACGTGATGCAGAAACCCAACGTGAGATCAGGGGAAATCGGTCGATATATACGAAGAGGATTTATAGTGTGAAAAGTGTGCAAAAGAATTTAGTGGCAGTGATTTTGGAGAGATCACAGCACTAATTGATGAAATATCAGGACACGAATTGATTTTACATGGGTTCTAGAAACTTTGTAATTCATAGACTAAATCCAGGAATTCCCTGGAAAGTCTACCTAGTGAGCAAAACAAAACATGGAACTAGGAATATAGTATGTTCAGAGGAATTTTCGATGTTAAAGGAGAAAACTGACCTTAAGAGCGTTTACGCGGTACGGCTTTTCATACAAACTTTCAAATCATAATTCTTCAAAATGAATGAACCGATTTTAACGAAACTTGGTATGCAAACGCTAGATATCCAGGTCTAAATAGTTATCAGAAAACATTTTTGAAAAAGTTTTCAGAGGGAGAGAGAGAGCGATTTTAAGTTTTCTATAGAAAGTGAAAAATCACTATATCCTCCCCCCTGAACTCTTTTTCAAAAATGTATTCTGATAACTATTTAGACCTGGATATTTAGCGTATGCATACCAAGTTTCGTTAAAATCGGTTCATTCATTTTGAAGAATAAGGACTTGAAAGTTTGTATGAAATGACATAAGGCGTACACGCTCTTAACGCTAAATGTAGGTTAATTTAGGAAAACGGAAAATTTTATCAGCCAAGAGTAATTTAAAAACAGTCATACGTTATCGAATCTAAGTACGCTGGATTTCATAACACATGAATATTTTTAAGAAAACCATCGTTTTGATTTTGATAAACTCTTTGGACAAGATCCAAGAAAGTCTTCGTCTTCAGAAAATAAAGTTCTTAATACGGAAGCAAGCGCAACGCTATGAATAATAGATTTAAAACGTTATTACTGGTCATGTATGGGTTCGGTTAGGATAATGGCGAGTGAGCTGGTGGGTTTACGAGCAAGCGAAGTCATGCCCATGCACGGAGGGATCTATTTCGGTACCGGCTAATAAAAGGGATGAAGTACTGGGTATACTTCTTAGAATAATGGGTATTTAGATTGAACATTAGTAAGGGAACAATACAACAAAGGGCTGGCATCCACTACTGGGAGTTTGAAAAGCAGCGGCGTGATGAGGCAAAGTCATGAACCATCGCGCAATGCCTTTTATTTAATAGAATTTATTGCATGATTTACGCAGACGGATTTTTAAGATATAAAGCAATCAAGTGGTACGGAACTTAATTCGTTTTTGATTGAAAATGTGATTTAGTTTTATACGCATTAAGGAATATGCATGAAAAGCAGTTTAATCTAATAAAAATATACAAAAATATAATACTAATCGTGAAATATTAATCAAAATTTGCGAATATGTTTTAGAAATAAATTCGCCAATGAAGGTACTTATTTTAAAATTATTTCATAAGTGCTTTCTAGAGCTAATAAGTATTTGATTTTGCAAATAAAAATTGCATGTATATTCCCTATTAGGGTGCTGAATGACGTCATACTAACTGAAAAAAAAATCGGTTATAAGGAAAGATAGAATCTCTACTTCCCTACTAATATTATAAATGCGAAAGTAACTCTGTCTGTCTGTCTGTTACGCTTTCACGCTAAGACGGCTGAACGGATCGTCATGAAATTTGGCAGATAGGTATATACAGTATAGCCTGGGATATGGGCTATTTTTTTACACGACAACCACGCGGGCGGAACCGCGGGCAAAAACTAGTGAGTACTAAGAAGCCAATCAGCTAGGCGTTTTTCTTAGAATTCTTCTTTACGAGTAGGTACCCAGTGTTGCACAATAATCTTAACAGGCTATATGAACAAGTTCAGTCACAGAAACAAATTAATTGGAATTGGAAACAGGAACCAAATTACATTCACTTCAATTTATGGTGTTGTGAACGGTTTTTTAAATTTTTTTTTACACCTAGTACCCTACTTTCTTAATTAAAGGGCCTTTGAATTGTAACTTACATAACGGCTAATAAATATAATAGAAACCATATTAAATACATTCACTTATCTGCAATGATTGCATTACCCGAGTTTAATACATAACACAATGTGATTTTAACAGAATGTTGATTCAATTCAAAGGTAGCAGGAATTAATTATCTTTGGCAAATAAAATTATACGAAATATAATTTCCTTATCGACATATTTTTCCAAGCTCTATAGAACAGAATAGAATAGAATACTCTGTATTATGTACACCATATAAGTTACAGAAAATATAGATGAAGAAAACATTACATAGGGTGACACAATGGGCGGCCTTATCGCTAAAAGCGATATTTTGAAGACGATTCTCTGCATGGATTTTGAAGAGAGAAGAAAACACAGTACTGTAGGTAGTCTTAGGTGTACTATTAGTTGCGGATTTTGTTTGAAAGAGTTACCGCGGCCCTGGAGCGCAAAGGGCACTAGGAGGAGCACGGATGGGTTTTAGTAAGAGTCTGACACTCCATCCCGGTCCACCTAGAGCGAAATGGGTCATTTGATGATTTCCCATCCATAAAAAGATGTACTATTAGCAACACTATGTTTAGTCAAAGGAATTTTATTTTGTTAAGTTACTGTTGTCTCCGGTTAAGGGCTCTAACAGACAGGTGTCGAGTTGTCGACGTGTTTGTATAGAAATTGGTATAGAATAAAAATTTATTGTTTTAAATACTATTTAATTGTTTTATAGTAGTAGTCTTTGTTGTAGGCTACTTTGTAGGAGGTATAAAACTAATAAACAGTTACAACCAGCACTGGTCAACATTATAAACCATTCAACCATTGGATTAATAAAAATACTACTTTTTATCCCAATGGTTGTCTGGTTGATAATGCCATTAAGTTCGCATATATGCACCAGCACTGGTCATAAAGGACATTGCTCGTCGTCCATACATAGCTCGCCTAAGATCCAACAGGGAGGTGTATTTACTCTTTGGGTTTTAGATAATGTATATATTCGATTAAATCTAAATTAAAACAACGGACAATTTTGATAATTCTGAAAAAATCAAAACACTTTCGTATTTTGAGGTTATAATAACGTCAGTAAAAACATTCGGTAAGTATGTAGCAATAACTTAGCATTTATTACTGAATGTAAGTACGACAGATGCGCGCTTCTTGACATTGAACTCTAGGAGTCGGGAGTTGTTAGATAAAATCGGAAAAGTAAGAAAATGCAAACGAATTCAGTACGCAACCAACGCAAACGCAGATCGAGCACAGAATGCGCGCGCCAAGTGACATTACTACCAAATGTCAAATGTTGCCATCTTTCAATTCGTCAACTGTCAGTGTCGATATACTATTGCTCGTTTCAAACAGCACTCTCAATCGAGTTTTTTGATAAGGCTTATTATGGTTCCGCGACATCATAGCGGACTGTTCGTAAATAAAAATCATTATCGTATATCAAGTGTTGAGAATACTGACGCTTGTCTGTGTCAAACTCTTATTAAAAGTGCTGTTACAAAGACTTGGCTGTATGAGCTATAATACCTTTGCCTATTAAAAACCTCAAATTGAACCAAAAAATAATAGAACTATCACCGAGTATTATGACGGAAGCTAAGGACGAAAGTGAATACTTTTTAAAATGTTTTTTGTGGAAGCTTATATAAGCTGAAGAGGTAAGTAATGATTTTCCTTTGCCCATAAATAAAACAGTCTTATTGAGAACCTCTTCCTTTTTCTGAAGTCGGTTACAAATAGAAGTCATATTGTATGCAAGGTAAGTACTTTCTCAGCCAAGTAGCGAATTTCCTTTAGATGTATTTTTAATACTTTAACTAAGTATAACATTGTTAATAAACACTTGAGAAATACGGATAATATGTTTGTAGTAAAGAAAACTGTTTGACCGTTGGACCAGCGCAAGATAAAGATTTTTAAATTCTAGGGTCAAGTCAGAAGATAACACTGATTGACGTCTTGAAAAAAAATATTGGAGAAGCCTGTGAAAAGTGTCAACCGCCAGATGACGATGATACATGCCTGAATGTCAACGCGCTGTATCTCAAGAACCGTAGGTAATAATATTATGTAGACACTTGAAATTTTCAGTGTGTATTCCATTTGGAGCTATTATGACCACAGATTATCGTGTAGCTCAAACTTAGAAGGAGCTCAACGATTTGACGAACAATACCAAAGTAAGGACATTTGGGTAGGCCGCATAAACTCAAACTGCCAGACATTGTTGACTAACATGAAATGAACCCCTATCATAGCGATATACATGATCCCCTCATTCACAATACGATATGAGAATCATGCAGATCAGTGTCTGAAATGGTCTTTTGAGGAAAGAACCACACAGATTTGAGTGGACCTGTCCAGTCAGTGCAAGCTTTGGTCAGTAGTCGAGTAGCTCAACATAGAACCAAAAAGGAGCTCGACGAACAATGCCAATGAAAGGACATTTTGGTAAGCCACAAAAGTACTCAAACTGCCAGAAGAAGTACCGTGTTACCCAGTTAATGGGTTGTGGAGGTCTGGTAGGCAGCCTCTCCACTTAAAATACTGGTATTCAGCTGAATTCGGTAAAGGCTAAGCAGATGATGACTTTGGACTTATACATAAATGGAGAAATGTAGGGTACTACTGCCAAATCCTTCGGAGAATACATGCGTAGGTATGTTAATGCGTTGAAAACCCATGCGCTAATCATCCTCGAAATAGGTGAATTAAACCACAAACATTCATTCATGTCACAAAATAAAAGTAACATAGGACTCATCTACGTTGAATTGGTCACGTACCTACAGATTGACACAAAGGGATTAAAGGAAAATTATTCTACCTATGTAAACACATTATTAAATTAAATGCATATAAAAATAATACTTATTTACACTTAATTATAACTAATTGGTCAAATGCATTTTGAGGATTATTGATAAGGTGTTATTGCTCCCTTTTGAAATAAGGATTCCCGACCTTGATGTTATTATTATTAGGCAGTTTTGGTAAATGGTGTTACCACAAAATATTTACTGACAATGTCAGTAAAAATTGGGCCTTATTACGTAACATAGCAGGGTGGAAATCCCACCCAACGCAATTGGAATAATGTAATTGTGCGTACAGCAAAGAAGTGGAATTCCCTGACGGAGTATGTGTTTACTGATATCTACAATCTATCTTCAGAGTGAACAGGATACTTCTGGGCAAGGCATGCTCCATTGTCGACCTCGTCATCGCTTAGACGCTTACCATCAGGTGAGATAGTGGGCAAACACGAGCCTACCAATAATAAAAAAAAAATTTGCTTCGTAGAATAATATAAAAACTTAACAAAAAATTAATAAAAAGGACTTCCAAATAAAAGAAAAACACTGGAAGAAGTAATTTAACACTGACACTCAAAATTAAAGTTATTTTGGAGTAGTGTTTGTTTTTGGATTATTTTTTGTAAAAAGTTTTTATTTTTCACTTTTTAGTTGTACCCCACACCTAACAACACCACTGGAAAGTCACAGGAAAGCAAAATACGCAATTTCTTTTACTTGGATGACATATTTTTTCCTGCAATTTTGATTTAAAAACCAAACTACTAAACACATTTGGATGAAATTCCATCGGAAAGTATATCCTTTCACATAAAGCTAGAATTTTTCAAATCGTTTCATAAATGACGGAGATATGAGGTAACAAAAATAAAACTACTGAATTGAGAACCTCCACCTTTTTTTGAAGTCGGGTAAAAACAGAACGCGATCAGAACCCTACTAGTAAAGTAACTTCTAAAATAATAGTTGTTGCAAAAAAACGATCGTGTTCTGAAGCGGCAAACACTGATGGAAGTAAAAAAGAAATAGCTGTAAACAATGAAACTTTAATAGCAGTAATCAGAGCAGTTGCAGTCGTGATTGTAATGACTAATGAAATTCACGGGTATTCCTGAGGCCACGGGTCAACTGCCAATTGTGGCCCTGTTGTTATCGACACCAGACATATTAGCCACGTTCATCAATTCATAATTGAAGATATTGCCATGATATGTTGCATAATTAACTTTTTTTATTATTATTATGATGCTGGAACACAATAATGCGGTCGACGGTGAAGCAAGCTGGCCTAGACAACTATTCGCTCATCATGACTTAAGACACCCAGGTTGAGCTGAGGAAACACACTCCGGCAGAGAATTACACTCCTTAGCTGTACGCACAAAGAAAGAATACCCAAAGCCTCTTGTGAAATAAATAGTGAAATAATTGAAATTCTCCTATTTTTTTTCCTCCATAAACCTCAATCTTTGACGTATTATAACAATTTACTAGGTCCAAGAATCACATTAACATTGAACTAGCTAACTAACGCGAAACTACAAACTTTTCAAAATAAATTAAGATTTCGTACTCCACTTATCAATAGAGATTACTTTAATTAATTCTTAGCTCATTATTTTCAGATTATAATGAACATGACAATTAGTTCACACTAATAAGTATGTTAAAAGTTTAGAACAATTCTGAAAGTTTTCACATACCAAAAGTGAATGTAGTTGGTAATCACCGAAAAGACAGTAGTCAAAAATACAGTTCCTAATAAGTTAACTGATCTAGAAACTAGCGATTGCTAAGATATACTCCGACAGCAGTAAATAGATAGTTGCAAAATCCATCCTAGTGAATGGAGTTGGAGTCACCAGCACTCAGTAGTCAAAAATAAAGTTGTTAATATGTTGACTGATCTAGAAACTGTTACTCGCTAGACTGAACTCTAACAGAAGCAAACAGGTAGTTGCGAAATCCATCCTATAATCAACAGAGATCTCAACAATGGTCATATGAATTAGATTCAATTTCAAACTAGATTGCAAAATAAAGAACGCAAAGTGGAATCCTGTAAGTGAAACCACGAGATGCGTTCCTTCGCCAATCTCTTCAATGATGCCAACAAAGGGTACAAAACCGTATGCATTTATGATTGTCGAGCCTATTGTGGGCCGTGGCCCGATCGCCGAGGCCGGCCCAAATTGGCCAATTGTCGGTGTCGCCCCCAATTGACATGATCGGGCAATGAATGCAGCAGCCTGGGACACAATGCAACAAGTGGACCAGGAGTTTGATCATCCGATATGAGATGAATCGTGCGTAATAGCCGTTTAGAACGGAGGAGTTAGGTCAGGACATTAGAGAACGTTTTAGAAAGTTTTGAGTGGGCGACCCTAAGACACCATTTACAAAAGAAACTACAATAAGAACATGTTCTATCTCCATAAAATGGTTGAGACAAGTTCGAATCAGTGTCCA
The DNA here is from genome assembly GCA_947386135.1 of Melanchra persicariae. NCBI lineage: Eukaryota > Metazoa > Arthropoda > Insecta > Lepidoptera > Noctuidae > Melanchra > Melanchra persicariae. Next base: position 1,925,126 of record OX376646.1, read on the forward strand.
ACCGATACAAGACAAGAACAATTCCAGAGAAATCTACATCAACCACGAGCTTTGAGAAATCCCGTTAAGATTTTACAACGTCGTTTGCGATTTCTCTATCCGATTGTCAATCTTCATAAAGTCTAAATGCTCGTAAACCACTACATATCTTTGAATAAGGAAGCACAAGTTGAAGTCAGGTTTACATTAGGTCATAGTTTTGAAAGTAGTGACACTAGTAGGTTTATAACCTGCAGTTTATTGACTGGGTACCTGTGTTGTATCAATTGATGAAGATATTGTTAATGTTGGTTACACTTAGGTACAACATGCAAATAGGAAACCTGGAAATAATGACATCATTTATAAACATGGTCAATTAGTGTATTAAGAAATAAAATCTTTAGATAAGGATTGAATGCCAATGAAATAACCCAGTGATGATGAGAGGAAATTTTGTTGTGTAAACAATAATGGACAATACAAATAACACTTGTTTGTCAAAACAACAAACAAGAGTATTTACAAATGCTTCGATATTATATGCACACATTATAGTTTAAGAAAACACAGACAGTTAAATGATTATGAATTAATTAAATAGACAACAGACATTTACTAATTGGTGTCGGTGACCTAAAATCGATATGACTAGGAAACTTCAAGTTTTCAATACCAATGACACAATTCAAGTCAAGAAGTTTGAGTGCTCAAGTCTAGTATGCTGAGATATTCGATTTTTTTTTAAATACCTACAACTGACTTCCAAAAGAACACTAATAACTTTAATTGTAGTGTATTTTTGGAAGTCGGTTGTATTTTTTTTTGTCAAAAAAGTTTTTCATTTATTATTATTATTATTATTTTACACTTTATTGTACACCTCATTACAAGACACACACACGACACATTTATCACGTTTTAGTAAAGATCTACTTAGATTTTAATGATTTTAAGTTGAGTTAATAAAATCGGTCCACAATTGGCGGAGAAATCGGTTAACTTACATTTTTTTTTGTTTTGAATACATACAGTCGAACACCCCTCCTTTTTGAAGGAAGTCGGTTAAAAAGTGCTATCAGTAGGTATTGATAACCTCGGTGTCAAGGACCCAGTTATTATTGATAACGTTTCTTTAATAATAAGAGATTGGAACGCGAAAAATACAGACGTTGTTATTGTAATGTATAGGTACTATCATGTTTTACAAATTTATTTTGATAAGCTCGCCCTTTTTTCCCTTATTTGAACACTACAACATCGATGATTAGAAACAGAGAACTTACGCAAACCCAAAGATATCTGGTTGATCGAAAAATGATTTTCTAAGGCCACATTTCAAATTTCAAATCGGATGGACCAGCAGTGCGATTCTATAAACATGTCGAAGTGAACACCCGGCGGGGCGCACGACGGGTGAGTTGTCAAACCATACAAATAAGATGGAATGACAGCTCTATTGTCGTTCACTCCGCCTAGGTGAACACCGTGATATGTCGACAGAATCGACCGGCTGTAATGTAATAAAACTAGCATGTGAGTTGCTTGGTGGAAATGGATCTCAACATCTGTAGCCTCTAACAGACTACATTTAGAAACAGTAAACAAAACAAATGCTTGATTGAAATAAATACTAGCATACGATTGTTCTATTGGCAATTAATTTTAAATATCTAGCAATGGTGTCATTGGCAGTTAACACTGATTATTTCTTGATTGACTGAAGACCTACAACCATCTGCAGCGAGATATTTAAAACAAACGATACTACCAATAAGAAATTCTAGAACACTGAATATAAATGAAGGCTACTGAGCACCCAAGCCGACCGCGCGTTGTGTTCCACGCGCGCCTCAAAGAGATGTCAGCATAGGAGTAGGGGCCCGTTAGGGACAGAGGCTGCCAGGGTCGCGGATTTTGTTCGAAAGAGTTACCGCGGCACTGGAACGTAAAAGGCACTAGGAGGAGTATGGATAGGTTTTAGTAAGTAAGAGTCTGACACTCCCTCCCGCTCCACCCAGAGCGGAAGGGGTCATTTGAAAATTTCTCATCCTTAAAAAAAAAATGCTACTGAGTAGTATATAAAATGTTCGTGTCTTTGATTGAATAAATAGGTAGTGTGTAATCACGAAAGGAGTAGCCACATAATCAGCCTTTTGCAGTTTTCACCAAACCAAGATCTCCCCAAAGATCATAGAAAAATAACCTGACGACAGCTTAGAATAACTAGGAATGAAGAACAATGGACAAAAACATTTAACAGCTTTAACATCACAAATTGGCAGGTCACTCAGTTCAACCATATTTTACATCTTAGCCAAGCTACCAAGCAAACATGAAACAAAAGTATCAAAATAAGAAGAATTTACAGAAACTCGCACGCTTTACCGAATGGAAGCAGGACAATCGCGTTCCGAATAGTTTACATCAGCAGTGTTACAATGAACTGAGCTATTGTACCGGCAAGACTTACTAACGGTAGTTGTGACCTCAGACCGTCCCACGTGCTGCGAAGGACTGAAATATTCAAGCTAGTAATACTGTTTATGACTCAATTCTGAATGGTGTGAACAGTCCTAATTGAAGGAAATTGAATTCTAACTCTTACTATTTTGGTCTTAACTCTCTCACAAATTCTTGGTAAATCTGTTGAGTACGGTGGGTCGGTAAAAATACGAACCGTTCCTCTGTAAAAAAAGCTCTCTTCCCCTACCTTTAGGGGGGTGAATTTCCAATTAGTGTAGTTCCACTTTCGTTTTATAAGGACCATCTGTGCGAACTGTCATGCTTCTAGAGCCAGCTTTTAGGCTGTGCGTTGCCAGGCAGTTTTATTATGTAGATCCTAAGGAGCTTAGTCATAGATCTAGAATTGTAACAAGGATCTAAAGCGAAACACGAAGCAACTTAAAGACAAGAAAAACCGTGTGAGTGGAGACTGAGGAAGATTCGTTTGATGTTCCACGCGTGAACGTTTTATATTTTAAAGTTTGAGCATCATTATATATAGGTAACAACAAAGCATTTGACAATGTCGACACTTGCAATTTACTGAGGTCATTTCCCTTTATTTCATTCAACAGTTAATTCAATTCCCCTTACACGAGTCAACGTTTCAACAAAATATTTTTTTGAACATGACAACTGTCACTAAGCATACATCACTTCAACATTCATTGATAGATGGAATGATCATGAATGTGATGACAGCAGCATGACCCAAAAATATAATTGAAGCAATTGCCACATGGCCAAACCAGCTGTGATTGAGGGTGATGTCAGTAAGGTCATAGATAGTAGACGACCTCTCTGATACGTGTGTTTTTGTTAAATCACATTTTTTTCGTGGTACTATGTAATCGGTTTGAATAATCTTCTGACTTTGACAGACTGTGATGCGTTTGCACATAAGTAGGTGATGCAACGTTTGGTTGAACGAAGCCTCATGACTGTCTTGCCCTTATTTGGCTTCTTCTTCCATGCTTATCAGTTGTCATCTCACAAGTCATCTCATCTTGCACCGGTCTTCCCCTATTCTTATAGATATCCTACATGAAACAGTTGATTGCAGTCTACCTGTGTTAATTTTTGGTCCAGGAACGTACCAAACGTTCACCGCAACTATTTTTACCGCAAACTTTTAAAAGAAAAAAAATGGCTTCATAGCCGCAGGCAAGAACCGACTAGGCCTATAATTTAATACATTTTATTCGGAGCCGTGTTATTAAATCGTGTGCTAAATGATAATTGTTAAGCACCGGACGAGACGAAGGACGCTCCAACGCTACAGATTCACCGGCCGTGGGATAAGTCCCATCTGTAACTGTTGTAGAGCTATGTTTTATAAACGAAAGAAAATAACTTGTGGGAATGGAGCCAATGAATAAATTTTCTTAAGATCGATCAAATATTGTTATTATGAGGTCGGGAAGAAGAGAGAAAGATAAGGCAAAAGTAAAGATGCATGTTTATGAGTTCCCTTGTTATTTCATCTCAGACCGCCATCCTTTATCCTCCTAGCCTTATCCCAATTTATTCTTCTATACATCTGTATTTGCCGTGATTTCAATAATAATCACATCCTTCTTAGCCATTACATCTTCTTTCACACTAGATATTCCATCATTTCTTTGTCCATGTCAGGACTCTTTTAATAAACGCAACTAACCCAATATATTCGCCGAACAACTAAAAGCATATTACGCAAGTTTTCAGTAATAGCAAAAATCGTCGCGACAGTCAAGGTTTCCTGCCCCAGTATTTTCATTACCGCATTGACATCCCAGCCCTCATACTGATGTTATCTGGCATGGAAAACAGCTTTTATCGCACGCAGTATAACAGGTCTGTTTCGCGGTCAAGGCAAACCTCCGTAACGCAAGGTGCAACATAGTATCGCGTTGCACCCACTTAGCATAGGTAATAGAAACCTGCCTTTACAAAGAATGAGCACTTTTACTCTTTGAGATGCTGACTGTCCTTGCTCAGAATTCGTTGTGGTTAAGATAAGTTATCCGTTGGGAAAGATTTGGTAATTGACAGTATTCACAATGGTTTGAGTGATGTAGCAAAAAACATTGAAGAAAATAAATATACCCATAAAGAACACTAAAAAACAAAAGCAAGTGGAAAAGGAAGTGTACTCGTAGATAAAGTAAACCATGCATTGGCAGGAGAAACCAAGTTCTCCCAAAATACTTTTCAAATAAAACATCTTAGTAGAGTAGAGTAGAGTAGGGACTCCGTTATCCGCACTTAGACTCTCATTCGGTCCGTTGTGCGTAGATGTCCTGGCTAAGTTAGCCAGCCTAGCTCCGCCCAGAAGCACAGAAGTTTCCTGGGAGCTTCACAGGCTTCGCGGAGCGACCTCACCGTTCCGAGGATTTGTTCACGTTGGGTAGCCACAGCCTCGCATTCCAGGATGACGTGGCCAGCTGATTCTTCGGCGTCAAAACAGCCGCAGAGTGGGCTGTCCGTGGCGCCTATGTTATAGAGATGTTTGTTTAGGGGGCAATGGCCCGTAATTGTCCCTATTATTGTTCTAAGGTCGTTTCTGCTTAGGCTGAGTAGTCGTTTAGTTAGTCGCGGGTTTAGACATGGCATTGCCATTTTTGACTGCCTGCAGTCTGTGGCCCGTGACCATTTGTTGTTGTGGAGTTCAGTTGATCTCTGGCGAATCCATGTACGAAACTGCGAGAAAGGTAGAGGAAGGAGTGGGTATGGGCCTAAAACTACCATCTCGGAACCTCTCTTCGCAAGTTCGTCTGCGGCATCATTGCCTAGGGATCCGCGGAATAAAACATCTTACTTATGAAGATGCTGATCAAAGAACGTTTCCTAGGTTGATATATGACTTGAAATGACTGATTGCAAAATTAAGAAATATTGTAAAACGACGTTTTTTTAACAAGTTCACCATCTGTGGTAAAGTCGATCGTGACAAGAATGATTTGTTAAGAATCGTTTACGTGCTAATGATAACAGCTTGATAACAATAGAATTAGCATCTGGATCGAAGGTGAAGAAATTATAGATGGATTCTTTATTGATGCAAAAGAGTATCGGTGTAAAGGACCATCGAGTTACCCAGGTAACTGGGATGTGGATGTCAGATAGGTAGTCTTTCCATGTTTAATACTGGTATTCAGCTGCATCTGGTTAGCGGAAGCTGACCCCAAGATAGTTGGAAAAGGCCTAGGCTGATGATGATAGCATAATTTCAGCCTGAATTCAGTAACGGGTTGTTGTAGATGCAGTCTGTGTCCAAGTGCCGTCTTAAATACGATAAATTAGCCGCTTCCTTCAGTCAACTTTTTTGCGGATACGAGAGGCAACACATGCATGTCTTTTGGGTTCTCAAAATTCTCTGAAAAGTTGTCATTGCTTGGGACGAAACATTTTTACATACGTGGACCTATGTAAAAATGTATTTATCAGATGAGACCAGATATCACATTACAAAAAAAGTCAGTTAAAAATAAGAGGTTTGGAGACAGGACAAGTCTTAACCAAGAAATTAGACACATTGAATATACAAATCTGACAAGGAAAACTGACTGACTGACATTTCAACGCACAGCCGAAACTACTGGGACTCGGAACATGAAATTTTGCACTAGGCTTTCTTTTACGATGTAGCATTAGGAAAGGGTTTTTGGAAATCTATCTTTGAGTTCTTGAAAAGGTGGAAAAACGTTTGTACTAAATCTGTGCAGACGAAGTCGCGGTCGAAGTGCTAGTAAATGAATATTAGGTACGATTCCTGGTTAAAAAATATATGATTCTATTTAGTCCGTCAGTTATATTATCTAAAATTATTGGACACGTATTTTTTGCTCAAATCAATCAAAAATGACGAAGATAGAACACATCAAAGATCAGGAGCACATAAACGTCACGTCTAAGTAAAAAGTGTACTTAAAAGTGACGTCACAGGAGTTTTCAACGTACTGTATCTTTTTTAAATTTTTTGTTTACGTGAAAAAAGAAAAAATACGTGTCTAATATTTTTTGGAAATCTATCTGATGGACTAATTAGATTTTTTTAGTCATCTACCCTATTGTGTTCAAAGCTAGATCATATAAACGCCTAACAACTAAGCCGATAACGAAAACAAATCGGCTCTGATTGAAGGATCCAATATCGTGGATTACCCATATTCCTAAAACCACGAAATCCAGTCCTTGTACGGATTCGTAAAAAAAACGATTGATAATAACCTGCAGAGCTTAAAGGCAGCTTAAAAGTAATTTATTCTAGATCGAATCCACACCTGGAATTTTCGACAGTACGAACTCACGTCGAAGATCACGACCACCAAACTAGAAAGACCTTTCTTACTCCTCACTTCTAGAAGTAGTTAATAGGAAATGAACAAAGTTATTCGGTCTTGGCTCACTGGTCGGTAACACTAGACAAGTTTGGCTATAAATCACCCTGCCCCGCCCCAAGCGATCTACCATTAAAGGTGATTAAAGTGTGCGCGAGAGCAGGATGGTCCAAATTATACGGTTTGGACTCAGTTGCCCACAAAAATGTGGTGCGGTCATTATCCCGGATGAAGCGTGGCTTGAGAGCACGTGCGTCGGGCCACATGTTGGAATGGCCACAATGCATGCCTTCGTCCAAATGACATTGGGATTTTGAAGACAACTGTGTTCTAAGGGGGCAATTTTCGGATTTTTAGGGGCATTCGCATTCATATCACAGTGACTGACTGTCAGTTTGTTTGTGACTGTCATTTCCCTATATTTTGACGAGTTTCTGACATTGTTTCTCGTTGACATGATATTACAACTTGTATTTGAATGCTTTTTAACTATGACGATCGGCCTTACTTGATCGCATGGAACCGTAGCCGCGTAGTGCCAATTCTACTAGTTTTTAAGTAACGTTCGCAATCGTATGTCAGTAGCAATCTATCAAAAATGAATGAAAATAGAGAACTTTTTGAAAAATAGTAGGATTGGCCCTTGTATGTGTGTCTATGTAGTAAACTTGTACTGACAGTCGCATACCCTTGTTAATAATTTGACTGTGACAGCGCCCTTCATTCTTAGCACTTAAGACGATTTTTGGTGTTTGAATGTAACTACTGTGTGCAGTTGACCATACTCATTTAGATAGTTCCTACATGTCATTTTGTAAAATGACATTTCCATAAAACATGATTGAGTTGGACTAACAATTCTATAACTAACTGAGCTAGCTTTCACTATGACCAGTGCTCTTTTGTCCTCAGACTAAAACTGGTATAGAAAGTTTCTAGCACACTATGGCACTGCAGAATTTTTTTATCAAATATGTTTGCATTTTTCCATCAGGTGTTATTTTTGCAAAAATTAGTTGGTAGTAAAATTTAAATAGCTCATTTCATAATCGCTCATACATATTATAACGAGTTACCTAATCAGTTTTCAAATTAATTTTCCTGATTATTACATAGGAACCTGATCAAAATAAGTTTTTATTAAAACAGCTGTAATTCTATACAAATCTAATTATAATTATCTAAAAGCTGATATTAATTGATGAATTAATTGTATTTTCCTATTATTTGATTGTTGGATGGTGATATTAAAATTAATTTTGGCAACTGAATGTTATTCAACACAACACCACTTGTTTTCCCCAAAAGGAGAGAATGGTTCACCTATTTTTTTTATGTTCCACAGAATAGAGGCAAGCCTATTGTTATCACCCGGCCTCATGTACCTATTTCCGGTCTCATTAATATTTCCAGCCTCATACATTTTTTCATAGTCTTGTAATTTAATGAATTACCTATCAAATACCGGAATTGCTACATGACTACATAATGTTGTTGTTTACTACAATAACTTATTAATATTACAGGAATCCAAATAACAACACAAGGTATGAACATATAAGGACATGTGACCTGTTTCCTGTGGTTTTCACATTAATTTCATTAGGTAGGTACCCGATTCAGGAACATTCTCATTTAGTAAGACAAGTTTGGTTTTAATACCTTGTTTGTCATTGTTGCATAAATTAACCATTGTTTCTAGGAAAACTAATATTTTACAAACTTGGTTGTTAATTCGGTCTACCTACAAACAGGCAATAATATTTGACAGCTGAATTACTGATCTGATACTGATAGAACCTTTATAAACTGATACCTAGTCTAAAATATTAATGCCCCCTTGCATAAGCCAGAGTTTTCTTAATAACTCAGGGTTAGTTGCTAATACAGGCCCATTATGTTTGAAATATTTGTTATTTAACTTCGTCTTAGCATCTAACTCTAGATTTAATTTAGTGGCTGAATTGGGCCGAAGAGATCAATTAGTGTATTTTTATGCTTGTAAAAGGTATCGCTTGATCTTTTCGAAAATTCTTTTCATCAGGCGTCTATGTTTACAGATGCTGTAAGATATGTAGGCGAAGCCACAGGTAAAAGAATACTTTGTCGACCAGGTCATTACCTAATACTATGTAAGGAAGTACCTGTTTCGGTCAGTGGGTCGTCCTAGGCCTCATATAATTGGTTGTTCAATTATACAAGATACAGATTTACTACTGTTCTGTAATTATGCGGCTGTTTCGCATTAATCATTTGTGAGGAAATTGAAGCAATCTATGTGCCAGCCCTGTAATATATGCTGGCAAATATGCACCTGAATTGAGTTGCATTGCACCAGTGCAGTAACACTGTTCCTAACATTACTGGGATCTTTACCCATAAGGGTACCTACTTATAAGTTGCATTATTTTGTTCATAAGGCTTGCTCTGTATGTTTGGTGGCTATAAACAAAGTAGGTATGGTACTTCCCTTGTTGCAGGGTACATAGCAACGGTATCATTCAAATTGTAATTTGATTGACTTACTTATTCAATTCTCTTAGGTGTTAAGAAAACTGTGTCGATTTTAACACAAACAAACTTAATTATGTGACTAAAATAATTGAAAATCGAAAACAGTGACCTACTTAGAATTTTGTTTTTAATTTATTCTTTTGAAACTGCATCAGCTACTGGCTGAATGGGAAACAAAATAGATCAAATACGCTCCCATTGAAACTCGTTTTGTCTTAAAATTGAGTTCGTAAGCTATTTTCATCAAACAAATACTGACACAGAACACTCAGCTGTGTTTGCGTAGCTTCTTAAAAAATTGTGGTGCGTAAAAAATGTTACACGACCGACTTAGACGTAGGTAACATTAAATTCTACTTACCAATTTTGATTATTTTTGTCTCCTTAGAATCTTTCAAGTCAGTCCTTTGTTTTATGTAAATATTTTTCGCGGAAAATCAGATCGTTTTCGAAATATCGTTTACAAATACAATTTCATGGAATTAGCATTTTAAAATCTCGCATTAAACACACTCATTAATCATTTCAAAGTCCACCTTGTTCTTACGATAATTGTTCCAATAAATACCAATATTTTCTTTTATAATTCACGAAAGAAAACGAAAAACACTTGCACCACAAAACGGAACCATGCAACGTCAAAGAAAAGTACTCCGATTCACGGCTAACCCGGCTCTCACAATTTATTTTGTTTTACATCACACGCATTGAAAGAAAATTATTATCTGTTGCGATAACAGAGATAGCGGTATAGTTCTTGGTTTGTTAGAAAAAGACAACCATACAAGGTAGAGCGCGCCATTGAGCGCGCGCTGACGCCATTTGGATTATTGCCAGACTACAAATACTGCGTTTCTATTTACGCATACTAACTCTAAATGAAATTACTAAAATATGTTTTTATTAATTCCTACATTTTCTAAGTCATAATATTTTGGCGCAAATACATTTTTGGGGCATCTGTATTTTTTTTTTCAATATTACGCAGCGTTACTAGGTGGCAGAGGGACGAATGCAGTGCGCCAAATTCAGTAAATAAAACAGCGCCAATTTCAAACTTCTCAAGAAAATTAAAAAGACATGATGGCTATTGCTAATGTAATTAACTATTCTATAGCCGACAGCCCCAGCGTGAGGGTAATCATAGACTACTAAATCGCTGCTTTGAAAGAATACTGGTGCAAATGAAAACGGATATTTTTTTCAGGAGAGCTGATTGAAATTTACTATTATATTTATTCTAACTGTTAAAACTCTTGACCTTTTGCACTTTTCTTTGTGAAAAAAAAAAAAAAAACATGAGAACGTGGTTTCGCCTCTAAAGACGCTCATGGTAAAACACAAATAATGTTTTGAAAAAAAGTTGTTTGTAATAGGTAATACAATAATCTAGATTCCAAAGCAGCTATATATAAGGTAATGTTTTTTTAAGAAGGTACCTAACCTATTAGGATCTATGTTTGCATTAACATTACACATAGTTTTTGGATTGTTACGATTGAACACGTCATAACATAGGTAATTATTACACAACTTAGCCTGGAGAAGGCCTGGAGGTTGACCAATGGGACCCACGAAAAACGGTGGCTCAGTGCTCTACGCGTGATTGCGATAAATGAAACGAGTACCTAGGTAGAATAAATACAACCCAACATGTGAAAATTCCCTAATATAAAGTAAATCTTATGTATATGTAAATAAACATTAAATTCGCGATTAATTCGCGACACACCGGTGTGTCGCCGGGGCCGGACAGGGTCTGGACAAAGTCAAAAGTGAAATTAATCAATAAGTACTTATTGTGACATTTTTGTATTTAAAGCACTGTGATCAGTAAAAAAATGGTGTATATCTATCTATCTATCTATTGGGTACTGTAGACCATTGTACGTGAGCCATGGCATTCTTGTATGAGTTTCGAGGTGATGTAATTCTTTCCTAGGGATTGAAGGACGGAGGCGCTGTCGGAGAGTATACGAATATGGGTATCCGTGACCCTCCTGGCTTCTAGGGCATGGACCGCTTGGATAATGCCCATGCCTGGTAGGGCCGCCTAGTTACCTTGTACCACAATTCTGACGAATTCAACGACACCTCATTATGTCAAAATCCGTCCAGCCGAGCCTAGGCTATAGGGCGTGCCAAAGAAATGGACATACATACGCTCGAAAAACATTACCCTCCTTGTGATGCAGTCGGGTAAAAATTACGTAAGTATAAACGGCTTTCGTTGCGAGAAGCACGTGACTCCTAGCCAATGGCGAACGAGGTGGCTATATGTGCGTGAGATCCACCGTAGCCTGCCACAACCTGCCACCGAAATTCCGGGAATCGGGATTGAGTGCTTCGGGACGTGCTAAGTGCCAGTTAGATTAGGTACCCACGGACTCTGAACATTTTACCATGCCATTTTAATTCAATTCAAAGTACTTAAGTACTTTATTAGAAACTGAAGCTGATTTTTTAAAAGCTAGTACACTGTTCGAATTAGGTACCTACTCGTTTCCTATGGAGAAAACAATTGGTGAAAAAAAATTATCGTAATGTCACTATTTGCTGGGTACCGAGAAACGGTAAAAGTGTGGTCCCCGATAAAGGAAACTCTTCTTTAAACAATCATTACTACACGAAAAAATCAAAATGGCTACCTACACATAGTCCCCCTCATCTAATGTATTCTAAACACGGTCCGTAGCAACAATAGACGGTACCTTTGCCGCAGTAATATGATAATAACATAGACCTCAAACTTAAACAATAACATCCGTGTCTTATACATAAAATGCAGACCTACGATAAAAAATAAACTAGTTAGTAAAAGGAGAATGTTTATTATTCAATGAGAAAAAATAACAATAAACCACAGTATAAATATCTGACACTTAATTACTCATTAGCTTTGTCATGAACTATTTTATTGTGTGGATGCTCAGGCTCCACCTCAATCTGTTCTGACTAGACACATTGAAATGCATGCTATGAGACGTTTTAAGATAGCAAAGAGAACTCACCTTATGTGCCGTAGGTAGTAGTGCCCCACCTTGGTCTAGACCCCAGAAAAACCACACCTATCCGAGGTGGAGTGCAAACATTTATGTATTTGAGAAAAATTAGCGATGTTTGAAGAGCTGTAGGTACCTATCTCGTCACCTACTATTCAACCTACAGAGCTAATATTAATGGTTGAACTATAGCATTTTTTTTCTTAAAATGCATCGTTTAGAAGAATAAAGCCAAAATCTGAAAACTGAATAAAAACTTAGTTTTTCCGAGTCCCGCGAATTAGTACAAGTCTTTCGAAGCTGCAAATTTGGTTTCACACTGTTGGTATCTATCCTAACGACAAAAAAAAATGGGAACAGAGCAATTTATTTCGACCTTACGCGTCCAATCTGTGTACTGTGACTGGCCTAAAGTTCCATGTTTGTTATGTGTCCAATGTCCAATCTAGACTGTACCTACCTACATTGTGCGTTGCATCTTAGGTTAGTGGCCACTGGCCAGGCCCCCCCTGGAAAAAAATCCTAGATATTATGTCAATGCAAAAAAAGAAGACGATACACGTAACACGTCGTTGAAAACTCGTCTACGAGCCCGCTCATCTCCAAAATGGCTCGGGACTTTAAACTGACAGATAACTGATATTATAATATTTAAAATTAAAAGCTACAACTTATTTGGTATATCACCCAAAGAACCTAACCTGAAATTGGTACAATTGACATTTTATGATCCTTTTAATTAAAGATGCATTACCACAATACGCTTTTACATTTAACAAAACACTATTTTCGCGTAATTGCTACTAAACCTACTTTTCAATTTCACAGAACATAACAGTTCAACCTCATGACCTCTTTTTTCAGTTAGTCGGTTAGTCAGCATCCCGCAGCATTCGGTCAGGTCAACAATCTTTCGTAGACGGAATAATGGGAGAAAGCTTATTCGAAAAATACAGACTCTATGGCGCTTTGCAACAGTATCGGTGGGCGCTCTAGTATTATAATTATTATCTGTGCTATGGGTAAACTACCTTAGATTACCTAATAAAATTATGCTGTTGTTTCTTAATTACCTGGGTATTGTCATTATAACTGCTTGATCTAGGGCGACCCAATGCGAACCCAATAAATAAGGCGTTAATAATTAAAATGTTACATACAATAGGTAGGTACACACTTGTTACAAAAATACGGACATTATTTACATTCAATTAAATAGTTACATAACTAAATTGATCTGAAAGTAAATAGTGTCAAAATTATAGTCAAAACTCATTTTGGCCTAAGGTCGTGCAAATACCTACTCGTACAGCTGTATTTAGGCATGACTACAAACTTTACTAACCTTTTTTTTAAAGGTAACTTTAATTAGAAACTTCCCACATAAATCACGACAAAGCCATACACAAGTTTTTTGAGCTAAGTGTTATTTTAAACAATATATTTTTCCGGAGTACGCTAATCATCTCAATCACTTTAAAAACATTTTTGTAATATTTTACTATTGTCTAAATATGATCAGCCGCACGGGTTGATGTTCAAGGTTGAGCAAGGCTGGGCGAGGCGGCTGTGGATTGGTGACCAATACCAAGACTCTTACGTGCCTCGAAAAGCACGTCATGCTTAAGCTATCATTTGTAGATCTTTGGCAGTCGTTACGGATTGTTAGAAGCCAGAAAGCCTGACACCAGTCTTGCCAAAGGGTACCTATTGTGTGACCCAGGGTGGCAAGTCTTGACATAGAACTACACGGATCAGATCATTGATTTTGATCGTGGATCGCGTTCAAGATTGACTGTGTACCGTCAGCCTTATAACTTATCGACCGAAATCGGTCGGTAGGCGATCGATAACTATGTTGAGACTTCCCGCCCAGTTATTGGGTTGCGAATCTACCGTGGTGTTTTCAATCTTCATTTCAGAACTTAAAATTGAAATAAGTTGTAGTTTAACATAGCGCCTTTACAAAATGTGTTTTTGCAAAAGTGACGCAGAAGCGGGAAAACATGGAATTTGCGCTAAACTAAAACAAGACCACAGCGAAGCAAAAGGAGGTTTATGATTTTGACCGGTATATAGGTATGTTTTTAAGTAAATAAATCACTTTGTCAGTCGTTGGACTAGTGAGCATCCGTCGTAATCGTAAGCGCTACTGCCAAGCAGAAGGTCCTGGGGATCGGGTTGCCAGGGGTAGGGGAGGGCGGTCGGTTGCCATGGGCAAACTTCACGGGGGCGCGGGCGCACTTTGCAGAGCCACAGTCAACCATATAAATTAAACTTGCACTCAATTAGGGTGACACCCCCTCAATTAACAAACAGCGCCTGTAACCTAACACACAGAATTTGTGGCGAACCCTAAATATGACTTAGATTTATCACACTTGTGAATCAAGATTGGTCGTTTTTCGAATCTACGGACTTCGGCACTCGCGTGGCTAGAGCCGCCGAGCGAGAGTAAAGGCAGAAGGCGAAGGGATGCCATACCCTGCCAGGGTTGCGGATTCTATTCGATAGAGTTACCAGGGCCTGGAAAGCAAAGGTCACTAGGAGGAGCACGGATGGGTTTTAGTCAGTAAGAGTCTGACACTCCCTTCCCCTCCACCCAGAGCGGGAGGAGTCATTTGATGATTTCAAAAAGGATGCCATACCGGTCAGAAATTTGACCTAATGAGAAAGTGTAAATTTTTGGCCACGGGTGTCATTTTTATGATTTTCGGGGTCGCTGACGAAAATGGGTTCAAAATCAAAATCCAATGAAAATTGGCAAGTTTTTCGGTGCAGCCATCTTGTGTCCTTGCTCTGCTTTAGAGAAACGACACTTATTGGGGGGCGCTCATAACCCTTTTTATGACACTGTGAGATGAGCAGCGTTACTAGGTTATTCTATCTTACTCAGTAGATAGATAGGCTCGCCCCGTATTACATAGAACACAGGCTTAATAAATATGTTTTGGTAAACGAAACGAAAAAAAAGTAAAAAATAACACCAATATATTCACATAAACTTTAAAAAAACAACAATACGTATAAAGGACTAGACAATTTATACATTGTAAAAACAGATATACAATATATTTACAAAAAACTATCCTGGTTAATACTTGTCAGAAAAGCTGCATTATGCGTAAAATCTCAAAAGGTTCTTTTCATTGAGCAAAAATTATAGTGTTCAGGTCTATAGATAAATAAATGATTAATTGTTTCAACATTTTTGAGCATAATATAATTTAATATAAATTAAACATTTCCAAACTTTAATCGAATAATTTAAATATTCATTTTATCTTAAGTTAGATACCCTGTAAATATTTAGTCATACTAGGAAGTAGAATTTTGGTGACGCTATAAAGTCAAGCAAAAACATCAAATTACGGACCTGCAGCCCAGTTGCGTAACTCAAAAAATCTATATCCAAACATTAACAAGCAATGAATATAGTTCAAATGACAAAATGAAGACGTAAGACGTGTATTACGCAATTTTGCAGGCTGCAGATATAATTTGAATATTGCCAAGATAACTGACAGGGACCATACTTTACAGTTACATAACAAAAGGCCAATTCTTGTACCAAAAAACAATCAAATTCAAGTCGATCGCAATATCTTAACAGTATCAATCAATGTCAAAATCATGCAATATGGAATATTGACCAGTCGCAAACTGTCAAAATGCGCTGGCGAAGGGTGCGATGCGAAGGCGAAGAACGCGTCTAATACGAGAATTGCCTCTCTGAACTCATGCTTATTTCACTTCTTATTACAATCGTATCCTTACAACTAGAAGTCCATCCTTTAAGAATACTTCACTTATTCTCACCTCAAATTAAAAAAAACTCTACTAAACTATATCGAGCCCTAGCTAAGTTGTTTTCTTCTCCGGCTTCAGTGGTAATGTCTCATCGTCGTAAGAGAGGTGCCCTAAGAGAATGGGCTCGGCTCCCTTCTTCTCATTATCATCTACGTTGTTATCGGGCATGTCTCTTCGACCTAACTCTTCTGCGAGGCGAGTGAAGAGCTCCCTGGAAAATAATGCAGTCACAATTAGAACAGTTCAGGTTGATTTGATACCTAATGTTGCAGTCTTTTCATCAAGACATTTTTTCATGACAGCCCGCGGCTGAGCCACGCATGCTTCGGTTTAAATCAAAATGTTGTCAGGATCATCCACTATACCATAACTGCAACCCATCACAATGCGCAATGCTATGTACAGATGTATCGCTGGCAAATAAATCAATTGTTTAGCAAATGTGACAAACCTCTCCTTGAACTTTCCATCTAGCAGCAGTGCATTTTTTTTATCATCATCAACATTATGATCATTTCAGCCGAAAGGCATCCACTGCTGAACAGAGGAGAGTCACCACATCGAACGTTTCTGTATCGTCGGTCTCGTTTTCAGCGGAATCCAGCGGCCTTAATGTTGAACACAAATTACTGGATTGCCAAAACATGCCAATGCTGGAGACTTTGTTAATTACATCATTGACAATACCTATAATCATTGATGTTCACTACATCACTACAAATATTAAAGTAACAGTAGTTACAAGATTAAAACAAGATGAAAAATATCCAAAACTCACTTGAAGACAACTCCTTGCATGTTCTTAGCAAGATAATAGAGGAACAGCCAGTCGGCGAACTGGCAGCCATTGACGACTTCTATAACGTTGTAGGGATCGAACTTGGCATCATTCTTAACCGCTCGCTGGAACATCATCATGTTGAAACGCGGGGAACGACGGTACAGGAAGAAGGAGACGAAGCGCCAGATCACAGCTGAAATAAATGATAAATGATAAATGATATTTATTTTGTAAGTAGGTTAAACATAACACTTTTACACGTCAATATTTTTTGGTCATTTTAAGCTAGATGAGGCCGGTGTTTCCTAGCTGACTACCCTGAGAAGAAACACCGAAACAAACTCAGAGGTCACAGTCTCTTTTGAAGTCCATACAAATTGTACTGGTCAAATCATACGAGAACCATGTAGGTTAATGTCTGAGGTGGCCTTTTGAGGAAAGTGCCACACAGATTTGAGTGGACCTGTCCAGACAGTGCAAGCATTTGTCAGTTATTGTGGAGCTCAAACTTAGAACTATAAGGAGCTCAACGATTTGACGAACAATACCAAAGTAAGGACATTTGGGTAGGCCGCATAAAAAAAAATCTCAAACTGCCAGACATTTTTGACTAACATGAAATGGATCCCTATCATAGCGATCTGCATGGTCCCCAAATTCACAATACGATATGAGGATCATGCAGATCAGTGTCTGAAATGGTCTTTTGAGGAAAGAACCACACAGATTTGAGTGGACCCGTCCAGTCAGTGCAAGCTTTGGTCAGTAGTCGAGTAGCTCAACTTAGAACCAAAAAGGAGCTCAACGAACCGACGAACATGCCAAAGAAAGGACATTTGGGTAGGCCGCAAAAGTACTCAAACTGCCAGACCTCGTTAAAAATACTTCAAAGAAGAAGAAGAAGTATTCTAAAGAAGCGAAAAATAAGAAGAAAATAACCCACATAGTCCCCATATTCACAAAACGAGTTAAATAATAAAAAATGAAATATAATACTTTTCAAAGTAAGTATTCATGTCAAACATAATAAATTGAAAAAAAAAATAATAATAAAAATAAAATATATTACTTTACAAAGTAAATATTCCATGTCAAAAATAATAAAAATAGAATACTTAATAAAGTAAACATTCATGTCAAAATTTACAAACGAGATGAACGAAAAGTAGCTTAAAAAAATGACAATGTCTAAAAATTAAAAAGGTATAATAGATAAATGTAATATTAGGCCATGTACATCATTGAAGCAGCTCAATCCCAAGCCTTTTTGTCTTCAAGATAGTCTTTAATCGTGTAAAAAGCTTTCTGGCATAGCTTACGTTTTATAAATAATTTGAACTTATTAATACTAAGGTCTTGAATATGGCTAGGGAGTTTATTATAAAAACGTATACATTGGCATCTAAATGAACCACCTATTTTCTTGAGCCTGGTTTTAGGAATGACAAAATTGTGTTTGTTCCTAGTATTTACGTTATGGATATCACTGTATCTTTTAAATAGATTCATATTTTTATGTGCATACAAAAGATTTTCATAAATATACTGAGAGGGCACAGTCATTATATTAATCTCTTTAAATTTGTCTCTGAGGGAGTATTTGGGACTTAATTTATAAATTGCACGAATAGCCCTTTTTTGTAAAACAAATACTGTTTGAATATCGGCGGCATTTCCCCACAACAGAATGCCGTATGACATCACACTATGAAAGTAACTAAAGTATACTAAACGGGCTGTCTCTAAATCAATAAGACCGTTAAGTGATGCCAACAACTAATAACACAAAATAAATTTATTTCAAATGGATCATTTATAGGCACTTTTAAACTGTCAAGGGCGATAAGTCAAAAATATGAAGCTAGTTCTGCCGCGCTTACGACTAGAGCAGCAAGTATGTTCTGCAGAAAAACCCACTCACAAGTGCCTGTTACTGGTATATTTGAAATAAAGGAATTCGTATTTTGTGTAAAGAACAAAGTCCAAACAATGCATAACTTGTTTTATTACCCAACTTTTTTTATTCGTTTCAATACAAAATAATCAATCAATGTCAATCATCAAAGTTATTCTTACCACAACGAAAAATTAATATCTAGATATGAAGATAACTCTTACCGAGGACAGAGGCAATGAAGAGGATGAGGAGCCAGAACCAGAGTACGGTGTAGATCTTCTCGTGGATAATGTTGAGCGCCATGACGCACAGCGCGTCGTGCTGCTGGATGGAGCCGCTGGGACCATACTTGTGGAAGATGCACTTCGTCACCTGGGTCACGTCAAGGGATTAGTGAAAGAATGCTAATGTCATAATTGATTTTGTAAGATTAAGAATGAGAACTCTTTGACCAGGATTTATTACCAGACCAATTCAAATTCGGAAGGTTTGACTCTTTATCGGGCAACAACATTCTCTGCCATTGGAGCGTCCATGTTAGATCACACTACACAGGGTGAATTTTTAAAGTGTGCGTGAATGTCCAAATCCGAAACTCTGAGGATTATCGAGAAACACTGAAACGAGACTCGATCCTGATTTTGATGAAAACTAAAACAGCATCATTGGATTAAAAATTTCAAATGAAAAATGCCTAGCCAGAAATCCATGTACTTATTATTACAACATCCGAAAGTGTCGCTGATGAGAATCACATTCTGGGATGTAATAACTTAAGGCAAACTAAAGGAGAGCTCATCTTTAACAAAATACTTTTTTATAATCGTCATACAAAAGAAGTTTATAGGTAGGTAATCAGAATGAGTATTTCCCTCCCCAATTACAAATCATAAAACTTTGTCACAAAACTGACTTAAATTAATCTGCTAATTAATTCTTAAACTTAACTTGAAAACCAAGGTAGTGCCTTGGTTTTCAAGTTAAGTTTAAGAATGTTAAGATTTAGAAATTGACAATCCTAGAAAACTTTTAGTAGCAATTCGGATGTCAGCTTACCTTAGGAAAGACCGTCTCCAACGGGTCAGCAATTTGATTCCAGTCATTGTAATTGAGCACACTGGGGCCCAGGCCTATGAAGTGGCCGTTGAGGAACTTGTTGATGATCCAGATCTCGAACATCACGTGGAGTAGGTTCACCACCTCCATGGACACCAGCCAGACCGACCAAGTCCTGCTTATACGCAACCTACAAGAGGAGAGATAGAATAGGTTAGTTCTAGGCAAGCGTGCTCTATCGTTGAACACATCATCGGGTTCCATCAACTGAGATTGTGGTCACACGCATTCATGACAATAATAAAAAATATATTTATTTGCCATAACATTACACGTAAAGGTTTAGTTAAGGTTGGCAACCTCACGTGTGTGACAAGGGCTTGGCTACAGCCTATCCGTCCCAGTAGTTCATGAAGATTATAGAGCTGCCCGTCAGTGCTTTCTGCTGTATATTCTCTCTCTTATCTGTTCTGCTGAGTAACGTCGATTACCAAGTAATATTGCTAGCGTCCGACCCAAACGCAACCACTGTTTCAATTGTTGGGCCCTCAACCGCATAGACTAGGTTCTAAGACTGGTAAAAAAAAAGGTACTAAGCTCGTGGTTGACGATAGTACACTTACGGCATAATGTTGGCAGGCCAGGCGACTCTTACCTCAACTTAATATCTCTCCTGATGATATCAATTCGCTTGTCCAGCGTGTCCTTGGATGGCAGGTCCATGCCAGCGACGGTCATGTCCTCTTGCTGTAGTGCCAGACTTGCATACTGCAAGCCGTCTACTAACGCTTTTATTCTTCCTCCTGTATGAGACATTCAAATATCATGAGTTAACCAATCAGCTTCGCCTAAGCCTTAATCGCATCACATTGTCACACACTGTTAACTCTGCAGTTTAAGATTGTAATGAGGGTGTACAATCCGCTAGAGGCGCGCGAGTCCAATCTAAAAAATCGCGCGAGTCCAATCTCCAAAGATTGGAAAGATCCACAGTCTGCAGTTTACGTAATTGGCGCAGTCGGTAGGATACGAACCTACACCCCCAAAGGGAATCTGATTTCGAATCAGGATGCCAATTATATAATTTTCATATGATATTTAAGTATTTTAGTACCAAGTGACCTGAAAAACGTCGTTTGATACTCATGGACGTTTGTCTGGCAGCCCACTCGGAATAAAAGCCGAAGACGAGGCCGTAATCCAGCCAAGAGTCTGACACATCTAGAACTTTCCTCACTTGCGTCAAAACATCTGGTCCTCCGACTGTCTGTACATCATAGCCGTCTTTTTAAGGTCATCGATCCATCGATAGGTTTATCAAACCATGCATCATTTATTCGTTACCATTAGCTTTATTTTTTCAGTGTAAAAATTGTTTTATTTCTAAGTAAAATTACTGAATTCTGAGTAAACATTGTTATCGTAGCTACATTCTTTGTCATTGTTGGTACGGCACGGGACGCATCATCGCAATATTGATGTGACACACTTTACTACGAAAGATCTAACCCGGATTCTCTAGATAAGATAAACTGTGAAATCATAAAAATACACAAACTGCAACTACAATGAAAACAACTAAAGTTGTGCAAATATTTGCACTGTCTTAACGTGATTACTTTAAAATGATCCAGTTGATAAGTCATCAATCAACAAAACTACTTTCTTACAACCCTGTTACTGGATGGTGGAGTTCACCGATAGGCAGTCGCTGATTGTAAAATACCGGTATTCAGCAGCTGCACCTAGTAAGATTGAGACTGGGAGTCGACCCAACACTCGGATAAGCTAGGCAGATCATAAACCTGCAGAACTCATTGCGTCACGTACGAGGAACTAACCTTCTTTCTTCTTCCAGATGTAATGTGGCATGTAGAAGGCCATGGACTGTAGGAACAGCACGAAGGGCACCCACTGGTAGTACGTGTGATTGAGGTACTCGTCCGACTCCGAGATGGGGCCCACTCCCGGGTGCGGCAAGAACCCTCCTTGCAGGAGACTCTCATTGTAATGCCGGACCTGCAAAAAAATTTACAGTTACAGCTGGTAATGGAATTTCTTCCTGTATTGTATCTACAGTTTTCATCAGGCACAACTGTCAGAACTTAAGTGATATTATATTGCGAAAGTAAGTTTTTTTTTGTATTTTTGTGACGCCTTACGCTTAAACCGCCGAACCAATGTTGATGAATATTGGTACAGAAATAGATGGGCCATTAACGAGAGCGAAGTCGCATTCAGAAGCTAGTAGTGTATTAAATATTGCCCGTGAATGCGTAAATTGGAATTAACTGTTATTTGGAGTTTGAGGAAAAATCTGCTTCAAAAATCTTTTTCATACGAAAAAGCAGCTGAAGTGAACTTTTTAAGTACGAATCATATAATTAAATAGCGAGAGTCCATATATCAGAATATAATGTTGGGAAGACTTAATACTAGTGGAGGTGTAACCTTCAAAATTGTTTGGTCCAGCAAATGCAATGCAAATAAAAATAACCTATCAAAATTAAATTAAGTAATAATAACTTACGATAGTAAAAGTAGCCATAAAGAAACAATATTTCTCTATCAGCGGTGTAGGGATGCCAGCATCGGCCATGCACCTGATGCTCTCTCCGATGTAGTCCCTCGCGCATACCAGGATCACAGCAGCCAACAGGAGTGTCACTGTCAGCTGGTAGTGCAGCTTGAACGCGAAGTTCTCTATGATTGGCTTGCGCAGGGCTATCCGCATCCGCGGCCCCAGCAAGTTGGAGACGGTCGCTGCTAACATCATCTTGGGAGAGGGTTGTTTTTATACGCGCATTGGAAAAATTACCTGGAAGATAAAAGAAAACAGTTATTGTTTCTGGAGTAAGCGCAGCGTTAGTAGGCGTCCAAAAAGTGGGCAGATAGATGACGTGGTAAAGGTCGTGGGAATCTAATGGATGGGAGAGACATAGGACATGTCACCACATGGTGACATTTGGGAGAGGCCAATGTCTAGCAGTTAATTAGACGTCTTTCAGCTGCCTGCTGCCTGCTGACTGCTACTGCTGCGGTGGAGCCCTCACAGGGGCTCATAGGGGGCTGACATGGAGTGCCAATAACGGCCCCATTTCGCTTCCTCCATCGCGAACATCAGCCACTGCGCAGCCGCTCAGGACTTTTTGCTCCTGAGCATGGTGCAGTGACTGATGCCTGCAGACGTCCGATCAGAAGCAGGTCGGAGTCGTAATATTGAAGTAATACTGCTTTAAGAGTTGGTGGTTAGGCCCCTGAGCCTACCAAGACTGCAAAATTTGTTCGAAAGAATCACTGCGGCCCTTGGAACACGAAGTGAATTAGGAGAAACATGGATGGGTTTTAGTCCGTTAGAGTCTGACCCTCTCTTCCGCTCCGCCCAGAGCGGAAGGAGTCATTAGATGATTTCCCATCCTTAAAAAAAACTACGCGATCGCGTTCTTTTATTTCAGACTGTTTTGCCAGCTTTGCGGAACTGTACTAAAGTGAAGTATGCAAATGAACTCGATAGGATAGAATGTTGTCTCACGGATGGTATGCTAAGGAACTCCTAAGCAATACCTTCATGCTACATGGAAACATCATCCTACGATCCTACCTCTATGGGAAAAAGGCGTGAGTCTATGTATGCGTGTATTCCAAATATAATTTACCATGAGTGAATCATTTAAACTGTGTGTTACCATGACCTACATGTAGTTACATATCTATGGAAATAAATCTTGCAACTAACATACATTTATTTTGATAACAAAAGTTATATGGCGGTATTCTTTTCTGTGTATTTTATGGTGGAAACATAAAACGTTGCGACAACCATAATAATATATGGCTAATTACGAAACTCTTTAGCATCAAGTCAAATATGATATGAAACGTTAAATAAAAGTATAAACGAATTTACGAAGGTTTTCATTTAAGTTTGGCCACAAATAGTCTTGTTAGACTGTATCTTGATTAGATAAAGCCAGTTCCGATAATTTTTGGGTTGGTTTCTTGCAATGCAATCAGAGACACTCACAGAATCTATGTATAAGTAATGGTAAAGCTATCTATGTTTGTACGGCAGAGGAGAGGTGTGCATTGTGGAGGCACAAACACCCTACCCCTCCACACTTCATCACCCCGGCAGAACATCTACCCCCTGCATGTGAAAAACTAATCTGGCCAAATGGGGCATTCTTTACTCATCCCAAACGCAATGCCAGTGTGGAGCACCATCACAGAACATGCTCTTTAGTTGCCCGTCATGCACAACCACCTGCACTAACCAAGATCTAAACGAGGCCAATGATAGAGCTGTACAGGTTGCTCAAAACTGGTCGGACTCGAAAATATGAAGAAGCTAATCATCGCAATGTTCTGTGAAGGAAAATACTGTCTCTAATAGGTGCACAAATCAAACAACACGCCGATCAATCAATAGGTTTGGTTTTTTGTGCTGTGGCAACCTAGCGGCTACTACCAATAACTTAAGAGCGTGTTCGCCGTATGTCATTTCATACAAACTTTCAAGTCCTTATTCTTCAAAATGAATGAACCGATTTAAACGAAACTTGGTATGCATACGCTAGATATCCAGGTCTAAATAGTTACCAGAAAACATTTTTGAGAAAGATTTCAGAGGGAGAGAGAGAGCGATTTTAAGTTTTCTATAGAAAGTGAAAAATCACTATATCCTTCCCCCTGAACTCTTTTTCGAAAATGTTTTCTGATAACTATTTAGACCTAGATATCTAGCGTACGCATGCCAAGTTTTAGTAAAATCGGTTCATTAATTTCGAAAAATAAGGATTTGAAAGTTTGTATGAAAAGCCGTACCGCGTTAACGCTCTTAAGAGTCGGATTTCGTAGGTTCAAACCCAAGCAGCCTCTTTCCAAGCAGTCGTTACGGATTGTCAGAAGCCAGAAAATCTGACACCAGTATCTTGCCAAAAAGTACCATGTTACCCATTTAATGGGTTGTGGAGGTCTGGTAGGCAGCCGCTCCACGTAAAATTCGTATTCAGCTGAATCCGGTTTGACTGGGAGCCGACCCCAGTAAAGTAGGGAAAAAAAAGGCTAGGCAGATGATGAAACCCATGCAGCCTCTTTCATTCACGACTTTAGAGACGTTTACGACTGATTGCTGATCTAGAACGACAGCAGACCGCCAGAATGGAAGATTATGGAGGGAGCCTGTGCACAGAAGTGGTAGAAAAAGAGTTCATAATACAAAAATATGATGCCATATATCAATACCTGAAGTAAGTTAACGTAAGAGACATTTGCCCAAAATGCCAAAATTAACCTTACAGCGATTACTTCGAGTGGCCTTTATCAAAAATTCTAAAATGTCGCTTACGTTAATTGATACTTCTGGTACCGATATATTGATCTTCTATTTTTGTATCTACTGTCGGTATTAGAATGTTTCAAGAAAACTAATCCATTTGAAGCTTATCTCTTGTGGATCCTGCACTTTTCGATTAAGGCCACTGCAGAAAATAAAGTACCTACCTACCTGAGTGCCTTTCGTAACGGTCCCTTATCTGAGATACAACAGAACTGATAACCGCTGTTAAGAAAACTGATATCGTGAAGCATACCGCTGAAGCATGAAAGAAAGGGAGAGTGAATGATAGCAATATCATTCACTCTCTGTTATACCGCATGAGTCGATCTTCAAGGTAAGCTACACTTGCCAAGGTCGGCTGTCTTAACATACCGAAACTCATCAATGACTCATCATCATCATCATCATCATCATATCAGCCGAAAGACGTCCACTGTTGGGCATACTTCCCCAAGTGTCGCCACAACAGCCGGTCCTGTGCGTCTTTCGGCTACCCGCGACCCTCACCAGATCATCGGTCCACCTTGTAGGAGGCTTTCAACGCTGCGTCTCCCAGTACGCGGTCACCACACCAAAACTTTTCAGCCCCATCAACCATCTGTTCTGCGAGCACCCGAGACTCCTTAGTGTCTCGTAAAGCACGGAAAACATTGCCAGCTCTCATTTAAAGATCTTGTTCAGTCGTTACGGTAGTCAGAAACCAAACCATCTGGCACCAGTCTTGTTAAGGCGTATTGGGTAGCCCTGTTTCTGGATTATAGAGGTCCGACACTGTTCAGACACCTCACTCCATGTCACGTACTGGTAAACAGTTCATCACATATTATCCGGCATCATCCTGCATCGTAGCAAAGTTGGGAAAAGGCTAGGCAGATTTATCGCTGTTCTTTAATGCTTCAGCTTGAACAGGGAGTAAATAATAGCGTAAAAGTAGATAGAATAGAACAGAACAGAACGCCAACCCCAAATAACATGGAACATGGGCAGGAGATGGATAGAATTCGCAATGTAGTCATTCGCTAGAGAACTATAGTCACCGACATCCTGCCAGGGTTGATAATTTGTTCGAATGAGTCACTGCGGCCCTGAACGCAAAGAGCAATAGAAGGAACACGGTTGGGTTTAAGTCAGTAAGAGTACTGACACTCCCTTCTGCTCCACCCAGAGCGAAAGAACTTATTTGGTGACCATCCATAAAAAGTCACTTACATTTGCGCGAAGGATCAGCATGCTGAAGTGGAAGTGGTCTGGTCATGTCTGTAGATGGACGGTCGATGGAGCAGACATGTGTTAGAGTGGAGACCGCGTATGGGCAAACGTAGTGTGGAACGCCCTGCGGCACGACGGATCGATGATTTGAAGAAGGTGGCTGGCAGCGGATGGATTCGGACTGCTCAAGACCGAGATGGTTGGCACACTTTGGGGGAGGCTTACGTTCAAAAATTGGCCGGCAATTGGCTGATATGATGATGATGCTGAAGGGCAGGAAGATGATGTCACTGGCAGTGAAGCATAACGCTTAAGAGGAGTATTAAATGTTATGGATAATCTGGCTAAGGAGTGTTGATCATTCGTTTATTTACTACAAACTTCGAATTGATACAAGAAACTAAAACGACAGTAGTTATAAATTCATAAACTGAATAATACCTAACCTGTGAGATCCCAAACGACACACCACTACACAGTGACCTTGAAACACCAGCAAACAAGAAAGCAGTGGGCCCTGGGAGAGAAGGCGGGAAAAATCTCTGATATTAAAAAGTGCCAAACTTTATGGCAGCAAATATAAATATGTGGAAAGAAGGCCTTACTTGATTAGCAAAATAGATATATTAAGTACTTCACAGTTTTCATTGAGAGAAAATTGCTGCAATCTTACCGAATAAAATTCAATTTAAAGCCTCTATGCTTATTGAATCAAAATCAGAAAACAGTACTGTCCATTCTCTCGTTTAATGTTGAATCCTAATGCCAACGCAAAGTCATTCAAACACAATGTTTCTCTAGAAAAGCCAAATATAACATGTTTACTACTGTAAATCCGACTTTGTCCTCTCAGCATATTGTCGCGGCCCTCATCACACACCTGCACCCCAAGCCCTTACACAAAATACTCAATTCATTCTTAACTAGCTTTTGCCCGCGACTTCGTACGCGCTTATCCCGTTTTCCCCGTTCCCATACAGCCTATAGCCTTCCTCATGAATGTGGCTATCATATAGAAAAAGAACATTCCATATCCGACTGGTAGTTCCAGAGATTAGCGCGTTCAAACAAACAAACTCTTCAGCATTTTTTTATTAGTATAATAATTAGTATAAAAATTGTATAGATTACCAAACAAAACAAAGAAAACCACTTACACTTTCACTAATCTCCGTCCGTCACTCACTCACTGCACAATTCTTTAGCCGCACAATCCACCGACGTACAACTAAAGCTGGTCACATACTGACGCGCCTCACTTCAGAGTCCGTGTGTCACTGCCAGATAACAGCTGATAGCGATAAGATTATGCGATCAAGTGTGTAATGTGTATCGCTTGAAATTTATTGGAAAAATATTGAGTAGGACTGAAATAATGAGGTTGTAATTGACGAAAGGCATCAGTACTTACTTTAACAGTTTTTCCGCAGCTGGGATAAACGCTTCCTCCCTCTTTTCATGTGAGATATGCCCTAGGCCGTAAGCCATAACTCAGGCCTTTTTTTAATGGATGGGAAATCACTGACATCAGTGACTCTTTCTTTGGACTTCCTGATTCTTCCACCACCTTTTTTGCATCATACAACCTTTTCAATAAAGTTATCAACGCAAGTACCCTTTCAAATTAAAATTCCCACATGCTAACGACGTTGATCATCATCATTTTAATCAAATGACTCCTTTCGCTGTGGGCGGAGCGGAAGGGAGCGTCAGACTCTTACTGACTAGAACCCATCCGTGCTCCTCCTCATGCCCTTTGCGTTCCAGTGCCGCGGTGAATCTTTCGAACAAATTCCGCAACTTAACTCAGGCCTAAGACTGTATGATTGCCAACGCCAACACAGCTTGAAGCTCAAAGGGT
Organism: Melanchra persicariae; assembly: GCA_947386135.1. NCBI lineage: Eukaryota > Metazoa > Arthropoda > Insecta > Lepidoptera > Noctuidae > Melanchra > Melanchra persicariae. The sequence continues at coordinate 1,953,400 of OX376646.1, forward strand.
GGTTGAAGTTTAGAAGATCATGGGTTAGCAATAGACAGTATTATCCGAGTTCATAATTCGTATACGCAATATGAGGCACGCTACAAGTGCGAGGATCGATGCTCGTGCCCTCTCTGTGTGGGTTTCCTTCATTATCCAGACTACTATTTGGTCTGGATATTATACTTGTCCAATCGCAAGTTATCTGCTTCTCTCATCCGTCACTCTCCGAATATCCTGACCTTTTTTTTAAATTGAGAATTGGGCTTGCTCTTGACCTCGATCGCGCCTGATGGAAAGCGATAGATGAGGTCTATGATGGAGCGAGCGTGCCCAGAACTTGCTTTGAAGGCAGACGGGTTATATGTGGAAGGGAGCTTGAGTGTCTCCGATTCGAAAAAAGAGAGAAATTAACTAACTATTATAAATAAACTTCTCACCATTTACTTTTGAGGTTTGCTACGAGCTACGACGCACGTAGCAGGTTCGTAGCGCGTACATACCACTCATAAATCAATATACTTACGTATTTATTTAGGTATTATCTATATATTTCATTATGTGTTTACTGTTTTGTTGTTTGGTGACCGAGAATTATTCTTCTACCTAAAGATTTACGTTTTGCAGTGTGCAATTAGCTTCAACATTCTAACTGATCAATTCCTTGACAATATTCAACAGTGGCTGTAGTTATATCTATAGTTGGTATAGATAGGGCCAATTTTTTTAAGTCTTTCAATATTCAAGTAACTTTTTTTAGTTAAAAAAAAGTTTTTGGTTACAAATAAAAATGGCGATTTGACAGTTTTTGTATAGAAAATATATGCCAAACAGCCATATTTATACTTACTGAAAAAAATATCCAGCTAATGAATTTAAGTTGTAGTAAACGATTGGAGTAGGAGATATATCAACTTTGAACCATTCATCACTTATTTAGTTTTTTTTTTACTCAGATGTCGAAAAAGTTCACGCTTTCAAATCTCAAAAATTCGCAAGAGCTATAAATAACACTAAACACAAAAACACTATCATACAATAGAATAGGCGCTAGTTAATCCTGCTAATCCGTTATAATTATATCTGCTACTCAAACTAAACCTATGATAAACAGCTAGGATCTGATTTAACTGATATCTGTTATCAGTGCAGGCTAAGCTACGCTACTAGGTTGATTGATCGGTTCTGTCTACGAGGATAAGAACCTGGTAAGCCAGTAAGCTAGGTTTAGTATTTTTATTAATCCTTGGGCTCGAGACAAGTGAGATTTTTTCAAAGGTAGCGTGGCGAAGGCGATTGTCAATACGTCAAAAATGTATGGGATTGACAGAAGCTATCGAAATGTCACGTGATCATTTCCTACATTTGACATTTCAACAGTCGCCTTCGGTAATTTAATAGCACATTGTCTAGGGCCAGTATCATGATTTGTAGAATGAAAATAAAACATGAATTTAAGAAATAATATCATCATCATATCAGCCTGCAGACGTCCACTGCTGGACATAGGCCTCCCCCAAGTGTCGCCACAACAACCGGTCCTGTGCGTCTCGCATACATCGGCTACCAGCGACCCTCACCAGGTCATCGGTCCACCTTGTGGGCGGCCTTCCAACGCTGCGTCTTCTGGTACGCGGTCGCCAATCCAGAACTTTTCGGCCCCATCGACCATCTGTAGGAAATAACAGACCGTGTGATTTTGATTTCTCCTCGGACAAACGACAGTGGAGGCAAAAATGAAGTAGGTTTTTGAACCTCTAGAAAACTCGAATTTTAATTAGCTTAGCCTTTCTCTAGGCTAATCTTTTCTCTGTTTTGCAAGGAAGTTTTGTTCAAATGCCATGCTTCTTCTAGACCCAGCGGTTTGGTACGTTTTAGAGTTTTGTACCAGTCCGTCTGTCAGTGGCCTTTGTCTCATGAACCATAATAGGTAGGCCGTTGAAATTTTCACAGAGTGTGTATTGCTGTTGCCGCTATGATAAAAAATAATTAAAATTAAGTTAAATAAATGGGCTCATAGGCTGCCTTTTTTTACAATAAATTTAATTTTAAAATCGTCAACACGCTTTATACGGTATACTTAACGATATCGTTAACTTAGGAACTTACTATTTAAATTGAAACTAACTGAGCTTCTGTTCGGTGTGATGTCGGACGTAAAAGAATAGCACCATCCCATCACTTCCCGTGGGTGTCGTAAGAGGCGACTAAGGGACTCACCAGAGAATGGAACGACTTTCGGCTAATATGATGAACTGAGCTGCCTAGGCGCCCAGATGCCGCCACCTGCAGCACCGACACCAGTCGTTCAACCACTAAGCCGTCCATGTTCTTATTTGCACCTGTGTTCCCAACTGACAAGCCGGAAATTAAAAAAAAGTAAATGTAAGAAACTGTAAAAGGCTTTTTACAGTTTTTGTAAAAGATTGATCCTACAGCAAAATCAAATAAATTGAACCATAGTAACCCTAACCTAATAATAATGACCTCAGTAGAGCTTCCGAAAGAGTGGGTCTTAAAATGAACATGGACAAAACCAAGGTCATGGTAAATACTCATGTAGCACCCACTCCTATCAAGATTGGAGGCTCTGCACTCGAAGTTGTTGATGAGTACGTCTACCTGGGACAAACGATCCAGCTAGGTAGGGCTAACTTCGAGAAGGAAGTCAACCGTCGAATCCGACTCGGATGGGCGGCGTTCGGGAAGTTGCGCGGTATCTTCTCGTCTCACATACCACAGTGTCTCAAGACGAAAGTCTATGACCAGTGCGTGTTGCCAGTGATGATCTATGGACTCGAAACGTGGTCGCTCACAATGGGCCTCATCAGAAGGCTTAAAGTCACCCAAAGGGCAATGGAGAGGGCAATGCTCGGAGTTTCCTTGCGTGATCGAATCAGGAATGATGATATCCGCAAGAGAACCAAGGTTACCGACATAGCCCGAAGGATCGCCAAATTGAAGTGGCAGTGGGCAGGGCACATTGCTCGCAGAACAGATGGTCGATGGGGCCGAAAAGTTTTGGAGTGGCGACCGCGTACCGGAAGACGCAGCGTTGGAAGGCCTCCCACAAGGTGGACCGATGATCTGGTGAGGGTCGCGGGTAACCGATGGATGCGAGACGCACAGGACCGGTTGTTGTGGCGACACTTGGAGGAGGCCTATGTCCAGCAGTGGACGTCTTTCGGCTGATATGATGATGATGATGATGAACCCTAACCGCTTAGGTTAAATATTCAAGGTGTGTTTAAACTACCGCCAGAAAGATTCCACTTAAAAGAAATACGAACTTCCCATTTCCTCCCCAATAAGGTCAGCAAAATGCGACGCTGGTTTCAGGGTTCGTTCGATTCGTACTCCACAAAACCAGAGGTCAAATACTATAAAACTTTTGGTACAAAAGCAGACCAAATGTTTTTAGCTTTGTTACCTTTCATGAACTGCGAACAAGCATAAATGGTCATCATGATCATGCCTATACTTTTTCCGAAAAGCTGGTTGGCGTTGGCTAGTTGTCTAACCAAAAAGTCAGGTTCCGTATGGCGTCAGACGTAAAAGAATAGCTCCATCCCATCACTTCCCTTGGGTGTCGTAAGAGGCGACTAAGGGACTCACCAGAGAATGGGCAGCAGCATTCTCTGTAGATACATTGCAACAACATACACTGCGATTGAAACCCATTTGGGGGAGGCCTATGTCCAGTAGTGGACGTCTTTAGGCTGAGATGATGATGATGATCAATCTAACCGGATGGAACTATCTGACCTCCACAATCTGCCTGATCACGAGACATAATAAAGAGAGTAGATACCTATTCCACGAGTATCTATCTATCTCACTTAATACTCCCTAGTCCTTACTACGGGAGTATCAAGTGAGATAGATGATACTACATGGCAACAGAAAACTATTCGAACATGCGTAAATAGTAGTCCAAATCAAAATGCATGAAAAAGATTGCACAATTTAACTGCATAATCATATAGGTTCAATAAGTTATCAAAACAATAATTTACTTATATTATAAAAGTTTAACCGAGAATACTTGGCAATTAATTGAGTGATTGTGTTCGTAATACAATCATTACACTCGGTTATTTGGGTTATCAGCGGTTATCGCGAATATGCTTGTTATCAAACCAGAGGTACATTGTACAGCTGCGGGCTGGAGCACCTTTATTTTATTTTTTCATTTATAGATTAGGTTAACATAGACGTTTATTTTATTAACTAAACTTTTCTGCGGAGTTTGTTGCGCCACTTCTTCTTCCCAGCTAAAATACTAAGAAGTGGTGATGGGCGCGCGTTTTGGGGGACTGTCTTTATGTAAAATTTGTCGTCAGCCTAATTTGAATAAATTACTTTTGACTTTGCTTTCTATAGGGAATTAAGTTTATTTTTATTTTTTTATTAATAAGTAGGCACGCGCTTGACCATTATCTCACCTAATGGTAATTTAACTGCCTCCGTGGTCGAGTTGTTTAGGCGTTTGCCTTGTGACCCGGTGGTCGTGGGTTCGATTCCCACGGGAAACATACTTTGTAAAGTGGTTTTCCATTTTGGCTAGGACATTGCAGGCTTGAATCACCTGATTGATAAAAAGATGATTCCGTGCTTCGGAAGCCACGTTTAAGCCGGTGGTCCCGGCCACCAAATGGCGGTCGTCAAATAAACCATGTCAGAGGCCCTTGAGGCGGTTTAGAAACTCAGACACTAGAGTGTGTTGGGTCGTTAGACCTTACTGCCCTCACGATAAGAAGAATACTACGATAGTAAAATTTTGACTAGCGACGCGACTTCACCAGCCCCCCCTCTTGAACTTTGATGCGCTTTATCTTTATAATTGTTTGGTGATTTGAAATTACAACAGAGGGCAAAAAAGCCTTAATTTCCATAAATTTTTGACAGATTGCAACTGACATGCGAACGCGAACCTTGCTTAAAAATTTGTAGACTTGCCCCTCTGATACGTGTCCAATATTTTTTGAAATCTAACGGACGGACTAAATAGAATTAAGTAGGTACCTATATTTTTCTACCTAGTAGAATAAAATAAACTAAATAAGTAAAACACAACATTTCTAATGCTAAAATTAGGATTCCCGGTGAAAATTTTGGTGAAAGCCGTATTTTCCTCGTTGACTAAGCAGAAATAGATATTTATCGATAAAGAAAGCGCCAACTACATACTTAAACAGTTATCAAATTAGGTAGTTTCCGGAAATGATAAGCATTTCTCACACACACCGACACCAACTACTGTGGCCAATCTGGTAATCTGTTCACTCATTGCGAGCACAGTTGGTTCGCTGTATAAACAATACAGCTAAGAGTGGCAGGGGCTCGAGACAAGTGAGATTATGTCAACGGCAGCGTGGCGAGGGCGATTAACAAAACGTCAAAATTGTATGGGATTGACAGATGCTATCGAAATGTCACGTGACTGTCGAAATGCCAAAATGTAGGAAATTGTCCTACATTTTGGCATTTCGACAATGGCATTAACTAATTGAATGGCACATTGTCTAGGGCCTCTTAACAACCCTACCCAAATAGGAACTCCACACTGGCGTTGCAGTATGGAGCCCCCGCACAGGTCACGCTTACCTTCATTCCTGCTGATCTTGCAGAATGAAGCTGTTCATATCCACCACCACTACCACCACCACACACTTGGTCTGCCAAAATTCTGAGTGGTAGTCAGTCGATACGAAAAATGGATCACCCTCCTTCTGGGGCAGTGAGGTAAAAAAGAGGGACAATTCCCGTATTCATATGGAAAGTTATTTTTCTAATCTCTTTCAATAACGCCTATTAGGCAGATGTCTCACCGCCGTCGAACAGCGAGAAGTGAGTAAGCTAGAAACTAGATACGAGTTGGCGAGCAGCAAGAAGCGAGTTTGTAGTTCTGATAGTTTTATCGCTCGGCTACAAGCGAGTGCTTTTGTGCGACGGGCGATTACTTGGACCAGTCGCTCCGGCCAGCCGAGAGATACATCCTGCACACGCTACACGAAGCGCTAAAGCGGGATCTATATATTTTCTCCGTTCCCTCAGCGAGAAAATAGTCGATAGCTAATCGCTTCCTCGTCGGCGGTGAGGCAAGTGCTTAGTTTCCCTACTTATTGACAAGTTTTTGACAATCTTGTCGCAATTGAAAATGCGACTTGAATGTGAACGTGTACGAAAGTTGGCCATATCGGTACTTACCGAGAAAAGTTGCCTTCACACATTTCATCTGCCTAGCCTTTTCCTATCCAAATTGGGGTCGGCTCCCAGTCAAACCAGATTCAGCTGAATACCAGTATCTTACGTAGAGCGGCTGCCTACCAGACCTCCACAACCCAGTAACTGGGTAACACGGTACTTCTTGGCAAGACTGGTGTCAGATTTTCTGGCTTCTGACAATCCGTAACGATTGCCAAAGATCTACAAATGACAGCCGGGACCAACGGCTTAACGTTTTTCCGAGGCACAGGCGAGGGTGAGTCTCGGTATGTTAATATGGTCACCCATCCACAGACCAAACTCGGCAAGCGTTGCTTAACCTTGAAGATTCGTCCGTGCGGCTGTTATAATTTAGCCACGAGCTAAAAGTTGCCTTCACACACTAGTCTAAAACACTCGACTCCACATGAATTGCATCTTCAAGTCAGTAATCTAACACTGAAGTCACCATGATGTCATTCTGTCATACAATACGACGATTTTATCAGAACTTGTAACACAATCACGATATTTGCGAGAAATATTGCTGAACAAACTGACTACGATTTCTTAATAAACATGAATTAAATACACGTGTCATTATTGTATTTAATATTAAATATTTAATAATAGGCAATACGTCAAAACTGTCTGTGTGTGTGGTCTCGTCGTCGTTCAAGTTAAACTTGAACTTATAGGACTTCATTCAACTTCCATACATTTTTGGGCTAAAGACGCGTATCCACTAGGCAACATTTGACGCGCGTCATGATGCACAACATGTTGCTTTGCTCATCATGTAGAACGGCAACGAGGAACTTATTTTAGTAACATTGTCCATGTTGCGCGCCGTCTGGCAACGTCGCGCGTTGTTGTGCACGTTGCTGAATATGTTGGGCGGCTTGGGCGTCATGTGTTGCGCGTCAAAATGTTCCGCCAAACAAAAAAGTTTTGTTCCGCAAGAATACGTTTTTGTCTTAATTTTTTATGAAGCCCAAAATGAATGATGTCCTTTTTCACAATTATGTCATAGTCACTTAGACAAAACAGGGGCCCGGAATCGCCTGCTTAAATGAGTACAATATACCTAATCTAAATCAATTTACTTCATGTGGTTTCAATGAAGGAAATTATGCTGAAAAATAAACCATAATTTATTAAATATTTACATTCAATTCTGGTGAATTAAGGAGACAATTAAATTAGTAATTGATTGGAAAAAGATGTGCTAATTTTACTAGATTTAATTTATTATTAACATTTTCAAGGAGTTTCCCTAAAATCAGCTAAACCATTACAGAACATGATAATTAGTATTACAACACTAAATTGCTATCTACGGAAGTATACAATACGTACAAATTCATAGTTCTACGGAAGTATGACAACTGAATGACAAATGGAATTGTGTTATTTCACAGTGATGTGTTATTTGTCAAATATATTGTCACCGTTATTAATAGCAAGTCGTGACTGAGTTGACTTAGATATTGTTTCAATCGAGTATTTTGTGTTTGATCAGCGATAATGGGATATCTTTGGACAGATATATTTTCAATTTTCATGTTGTTACATAATATAAAATGATGATGAAGTTTTTATCACGGACAATCGTAACCACTCTCTAACCAACTCAAACTCTCTGAATAAATTGAATGATGAGTCTTTAAAGAGTAGTAATTGAAAAGACAATATTTAATTTGTTTTCAGAATATCACTTATGTGTATTATACTATGCTTTTTTTATTTTTCTTTATTTTTTTAATATAAACGTTGCCCCACACTAGATTTTTTTCCTGTATCGGGGGTGGGTTTACAAACATATAAACTCTCACACACACAGCCAGACCCGACACAATTATATTTAGGCCATACAAATATTTATTCCATGCGGGAATCGAACCCGCAACACGCAGCGCAGCAGTCTATTGCTCAACCACTGCGTCAACCGTGCCGTCAAAAGCTATGAAAAGTAATAATAACTGGTAGTAGTTTTTTTTTCTCTTTATTTTTATTTATTAGGGACTTTTATACTTATAAGGCATGTCAGCCCCATCATAACCTAACTTAAGTTAAAACAACGCTACAAACTGACAAATGCAAGATAAGTACTAAGTAAGTAAGTAAGTAAGTAATAAGTACTTACAAAAAGTGGAGTCATCGACGCAATGCCATATCATCCTACTAATATTATAAACTAGCTTCTACCAGCGGCTTCGCCCGCGTGAAAATCGGAAATAGGGAGGTTTCTTGATTTGTATTGTAACTACACCTACTTTACACCTACCTACACCTACTCTACACCTACCCTACACCTACCCTACACCTACGCTACACCTACACTACACCTACCCTACACCTACCCTGCACCTACCCTACACCTACCCTACACCTATCCTAACCAGCCCAAAAAATATTATGACATGTTTCTGGTTTCCTGGTACTTGATGTTTTTGGTCTCCTGGTACTTGTAAATCTGTAGTACTAAGGCAGCAGCGGCTCAGAATTTCCACTTCCTTCTCAGTCTTCATTGATCCATGCCACTTACCGGGATAAAAAGTAGCATATGTCTCATTCCAGGATATGAACTACATGTGTGCCAAATTTCATCCAAATCCCTTCAGCCGTTTTTGCCTGATTGAAACACAAACATACAAACATAAAAACATACAAACATACAAACATTCACATCCTACTAATATTATAAACTAGCTTCTACCAGCTGCGGCTTCGCCCGCGTGAATATCGGGAATAGCAAGATTTCCTGATTTGTATTGTAAATTTTTTACTCAGGAAACACCCACCCTACACCTACCTTACACCTACCCTACACCTACCTTACACCTACCCTACACCTACCCTACACCTACCTTACACTTACCTTACACCTACCCTACACCTACCTTACACCTACATTACACCTACCCTACACCTACTTTACACCTACCCTACACCTTCACTACACCTACCCTACACCTACCCTACACCTACCCTACACCTACCCTACCTACATAATTACTATGACATGTTTCTGGTCTCCTGGTACTTGATGTTTCTGATCTCCTGATACTTGTGAATCTATAGCACTAAGGCAGCAGCGGCTCTGAATTTCCACTTCCTCCTCAGTTTTCATTAATCTGTGCCACTTACCGGGATAAAAAGTAGCATATGTCTCATTCCAGGATATGAACTACATGTGTGCCAAATTTCATCCAAATCCCTTCAGCCGTTTTTGCCTGATTGAAACACAAACATACAAACATACAAACATACAAACATTCACATTTATAATATTAGTAGGACTAGCTTCTGCCAGCGGCTTCGCCCGCGTGAATATCGGAAATATTAAGGTTTCCTGATTTGTATCGTACATTTTTTACTCAGGAAACACCTACCCTACCCTACACTACCCTACACTACCCTACCCTACCCTACACTACCCTACCCCACACCTACCCTACACCTACTCTACACCTACCCTACACCTACCCTACACCTACCCTGCACCTACCCTACACCTACCCTAACCAACCCAAAAAATACCATGACATGTTTCTGGTTTCCTGGTACTTGATGTTTTTGGTCTCCTGGTACTTGTGAATCTGTAGTACTAAGGCAGCAGCGGCTCTGAATTTCCACTTCCTCCTCAGTCTTCATTGATCCATGCCACTTACCGGGATAAAAAGTAGCATATGTCTCATTCCAGGATATGAACTACATGTGTGCCAAATTTCATCCAAATCCCTTCAGCCGTTTTTGCCTGATTGAAACATAAACATACAAACATACAAACATACAAACATTCACATCCTACTAATATTATAAAGGTGAATGTTTGTATGTTTGTATGTTTGTATGTTTGTATGTTTGTATGTTTGTATGTTTGTATGTTTGTATGTTTGTATGTTTGTATGTTTGTATGTTTGTATGTTTGTATGTTTGTATGTTTGTATGTTTGTATGTTTGTGTTTCAATCAGGCAAAAACGGCTGAAGGGATTTGGATGAAATTTGGCACACATGTAGTTCATATCCTGGAATGAGACATATGCTACTTTTTATCCCGGTAAGTGGCATGGATCAATGAAGACTGAGGAGGAAGTGGAAATTCAGAGCCGCTGCTGCCTTAGTACTACAGATTTACAAGTACCAGGAGACCAAAAACATCAAGTACCAGGAAACAAGAAACATGTCATAGTATTTTTTGGGCTGGTTAGGATAGGTGTAGGGTAGGTGTAGGGTAAGTGTAGTGTAGGTGTGGCGTAGGTGTAGGGTAGGTGTAGGGTAGGTGTAGGGTAGGTTTAGGGTAGGTGTAGGGTAGATGTAGGGTAGGTGTAGGGTAGGTGTAGGGTAGGTGTAGAGTAGGTGTAGTTACAATACAAATCAAGAAACCTCCCTATTTCCGATTTTCACGCGGGCGAAGCCGCTGGTAGAAGCTAGTTTATAATATTAGTAGGATGTGAATGTTTGTATGTTTGTATGTTTGTATGTTTGTATGTTTGTGTTTCAATCAGGCAAAAACGGCTGAAGGGATTTGGATGAATTTTGGCACACATGTAGTTCATACCCTGGAATGAGACATATGCTACTTTTTATCCTGGTAAGTGGCATGGATCAATAAAGACTGAGGAGGAAGTGGAAATTCAGAGCCGCTGCTGCCTTAGTACTACAGATTTACAAGTACCAGGAGACCAAAAACATCAAGTACCAGGAAACCAGAAACATGTCATAGTATTTTTTGGGCTGGTTAGGATAGGTGTAGGGTAGGTGCAGGGTAGGTGTAGGGTAGGTGTAGTGTAGGTGTAGCGTAGTTGTAGGGTAGGTGTAGGGTAGGTATAGGGTAGGTGTAGGGTAGGTGTAGGTAGGTGTAGAGTAGGTGTAGTTACAATACAAATCAAGAAACCTCCCTATTTCCGATTTTCACGCGGGCGAAGCCGCTGGTAGAAGCTAGTAGGATGTAATATATTAACCAATAATTTGATTTCATAATTTAATAATAATTATGCTTTAAGGATGGATTAAAGTAAAACGCATTAAACTATGTTTTATTATATCCTGGGGCCTGAAATGAAGACTGCAAATAACGGAATAATTTTTGATATTTGAATGACTTGGAATGACATCAAGCCATTTTTTCTCTCTGATTCTTCTCCAGGCAGTCTGAAATTATGTTTTTTTTTATTTCAAATATACGAAGTAACACACCTTAATCAGCGATTAATATGGGAAGTTGAAACTTTTTTGCCATTTCCCTAAAATGTTCCTCGGGAAATGTGAAATTTCATGATCACTTCTTTTAAGTATTCGGTACACCATTCCATATAAAGTTTTATTATGCTTACGTTGAAGACTACCTCCTATTTATATGTTGCATTGTGTAAATAATCTTTTATTTTCTTTCATTATGGGCACCCTACTTCAAGAATTGCAATATACTTACTTGAAGAAAGAAACACCGCATCCTGCATAGGATTCGCTTTTGCAACCGAACAGCTTTTGAATCGCACACTTTTTAACCATCTTTATTACATCCGAATAAAGAAATTGATTGTTTTACAACAAATAAATATGGCTGGTGGGTTACCAGTCTAACTTATATAATTATATATTCTACTAATAATCTTTTCTTATTTAATTACATTTCAATACAGTATCTAAATTATTGTTAAAAAATGTTCTCATTCTAACAGATAATTTAAAAATATTAGAAATATATCAGAACGAAAGTTAATGTTTTTTTAATAAGACACGACAAAATTATTTTTTCCTACCATTCCTACTAAATTCGGGAATAATCCTCCTGGCAACACTTTAGAAAGGGACACAGGGCTCTCCAAGCGCTTTCTTCCTCGGACCGGATTTCTCTTTGACCAAGTGATTGTCTGTAATAGAACTTAACTTCATAAACATAAGGTTTATTTTTATATTGGTGTCAAATTGACAATACTCATTCCAGGTTGTAATAGAAGTTCCTTGCACTGCACTAGGTCCATAAATATCGCAATTTTTTTTCGCGGCTTGCGTTGCATTTTTACCTTTTTTGTAGTAAAATTTTAAAATGTTTCGAATTTCTTCATAAGATTCACTGATCTTGACAGTACGAAAAACAAATGAAAATCACACATTTTCCTATTTTGAAATTGGAATTATGTTCTTTAAAATTTAATTATTTATTTATCGACAGCCTGTGCACATTCCAGGTTGTAGTAGAAGTTCCTTGGCTGCTAACGAAGCCTATTGTACCTACATACCAACATGAAAAATTCTAAAACAAGCGTTCCGTTTCACGTTGCTTTTATGTAAAAAAATAAAAGTTAATTCTACAAATCCGAAAAATCACCTAAAAGTAACCTTTTCATTAGTGTAACCTTAAAGTAACCAATGCAGTTCAAAAATCACCTAAAAGATTACAAAAGTGACCTTCTGGCAAGACTGCGCGCTACGGCTGCATGACAGGCCGTGGTGTCCGAGGCTGTTGACAGCTTCGCCACAGTGGCAGCGATGAGGAGAACAACAAGGAACGCCAAGACGCAGGGAAGCAGCGAGGCGGAAAGTAGAGTCGTCGAACAAGGTGCCTATGTTCGACGACGGTAGTTCGTGAAGCCAGAGTCCCGACTCCCATTGACCCACAGCCAACAGACGAGCACGCTCAGCAGCAGTAACAGATGTGGCCAAAAGGTTATTCTGAACCTCTGTGCAGTGTCCACCGTCTCTGGGACGATGGGTAGTCGGGTGGATTTAGATTCGGGCAAGCGAGTCTCCAGGCATCCATAGCCTCAATGAAGCAAGGCATGAAGGCGCATCAAAACTAGTCAGTGAGGAAGCTAGGATATTCCTAACTTATTCCTCAGTGCCATAATATGAACCAAAGACATGAAAGCCGGTAAACTGATACTAGTAATTTTGCGGACGCCGAGGCCTCTCACACGGATGGGAAGAGTAGCTTGTGCCTAAGCCAAAGACTAAGGACTAAGGACTAAGGACTAAGGACTTAGGGCTTAGGGCTTAGGGCTTAGGACTTAGGAGATAGGACTTGTGCCTTAGGACTTGGGACTTGGGTCTTGGGTCTTGGGACTTGGGTCTTGGGTCTTGGGACTTGGGTCTGGGGACTTGGGTCTTGGGACTTGGGTCTTGGGACTTGGGTCTTGGGACTTGGGTCTTGGGACTTGGGTCTTGGGACTTGGGACTTGGGACTTGGGTCTTAGGACTTGGGACTTGGGTCTTGGGACTTGGGTCTTGGGTCTTGGGACTAAGGACTAAGGACTAAGGACTAAGGACTAAGGACTAAGGACTAAGGACTAAGGACTAAGGACTAAGGACTTAGGACTAGGGACTAAGGACTAAGGACTAAGGACTAACGACTAAGGACTAAGGACTAAGGACTAAGGACTAAGGACTAAGGACTTAGGGCTTAGGACTTAGGAGATAGGACTTGGGCCTTAGGACTTGGTACTTGGGTCTTGGGACTTGGGACTTAAGTCTTAGGACTTGGGACTAAGGACTTAGGGCTGAGGGCTTAGGACTTAGGAGATAGGACTTGGGCCTTAGGACTTGGGACGTGGGTCTTGGGACTTGGGTCTTGAGACTTGGGTCTTGGGACTTGGGTCTTGGGACTTGGGTCTTGGGACTTGGGACTTGGGTCTTAGGACTTGGGTCTTGGGACTTGGGTCTTAGGACTTGGGACTTGGGTCTTGAGACTTGGGTCTTGGGACTTGGGTCTTGGGACCTGGGACTTGGGTCTTGGGACTTGGGACTTGGGACTTGGGTCTTGGGACTTGGGACTTGGGTCTTAGGACTTGGGTCTTAGGACTTGGGACTTGGGTCTTGAGACTTGGGTCTTGAGACTTGGGTCTTGGGACTTGGGTCTTGGGTCTTGGGACTTGGGACTTGGGTCTTAGGACTTGGGACTTGGGTCTTGGGACTTGGGTCTTGAGACTTGGGTCTTGGGTCTTGGGACTAAGGACTAAGGACTAAGGACTAAGGACTAAGGACTTAGGACTAGGGACTAAGGACTAAGGACTAAGGACTAAGGACTAAGGACTAAGGACTAAGGACTAAGGACTAAGGACTAAGGACTAAGGACTAAGGACTTAGGACTAGGGACTAAGGACTAAGGACTAAGGACTAAGGACTAAGGACTAAGGACTAAGGACTAAGTACTTAGGGCTTAGGACTTAGGACTAGGGACTTAGGACTAGGGACTAAGGACTAAGGACTAAGGACTAAGGACTAAGGACTAAGGACTAAGGACTAAGGACTAAGGACTAAGGACTAAGGACTAAGGACTTAGGGCTTAGGTCTTAGGAGATAGGACTTGGGCCTTAGGACTTGGGACTTGGGTCTTGGGACTTGGGACTTAAGTCTTAGGACTTGGGACTAAGGACTTAGGGCTGAGGGCTTAGGACTTAGGAGATAGGACTTGGGCCTTAGGACTTGGGACGTGGGTCTTGGGACTTGGGTCTTGAGACTTGGGTCTTGGACTTGGGTCTTGGGACTTGGGACTTGGGTCTTAGGACTTGGGTCTTGGGACTTGGGTCTTGAGACCTGGGTCTTGGGACTTGGGTCTTGGGTCTGGGACTTGGGACTTGGGTCTTAGGACTTGGGACTTGGGTCTTGAGACTTGGGTCTTGAGACTTGGGTCTTGGGACCTGGGACTTGGGTCTTGGGACTTGGGTCTTGGGTCTTGGGACTTGGGACTTGGGTCTTAGGACTTGGGACTTGGGTCTTGGGACTTGGGTCTTGAGACTTGGGTCTTGGGACTTGGGTCTTGGGACTTGGGACTGGGGTCTTAGGACTTGGGTCTTGGGACTTGGGACTTGGGACTTAGGTTTTGGGACTTGGGTCTTAGGACTCGGGACTTGGGTCTTGGGACTTGGAACTTGGGAATAAGGACTAAGGACTAAGGACTAAGGACTAAGGACTAAGGACTAAGGACTTAGGACTTAAGGCTTAGGACTTCGGACTTAGTCCTGAAGTGTAGACGGGGTAAAATAAGTTACAACGCGCGTGAGTTTAGGTTTTTATATTTTTAATTACCACGTCTCTTCTTTATAACATGTAATGTTACAAATAAATTTATATTAAGGACTAAACACTGTTTTATTGATTACGAGCACAATACGGACAAACAAGTAACAATTAAGGGATCTAGGCTTTAGCGGGAATCTAGATTTCGCGAAGGAGATTTGGCGTGCGATCAGGTAAGAGGCTATGTTCGCACTAATGAGATCGGCCTTTGAACCCGCTATTAAAAGCGCCGGTCATCGCAGCCATATGGGTGCGTTCCTAGGATGCTCACACGCCATATCCCGAACGCACTATTTACTAAAAACAATAATGTTACTATTTAAGACTTGTGTAGTGTTGATATTGGTTAGTATTGTTAATTTATTTCATTAAATAATGTGTGCTATGTAAACAAGTTCTAATGAATTTATATGTGATATGTAATGCTTTTATTAATATGATTAGTCATAGATAATGCGTTCCATGTGTGTATGTGTTTATGGTAATTATAAATGGAACGTGATTGCAAAAATGTCATGTGTCAAAACTGTCAAACGTGAAAATAACAAACGAAATGAACAAAATAGAATGTTGTGTTATGGACGAATGTTAAGTGTTTTTACAATGATATATGGATGTGAAATAGGGTGTAGACCGCTACACTACTCCCCCCCTGAGACCGTAGCTACTGCTACGGGCGATAGTAGTCCGGGAAGCGAACAGTTCGACCGGAACGGGTTTTTAAAACGTCGACGGTATTTGGCGGCAACTGTGTGACGGTTGGTGTCGAACTCGGAGTTGCGCTGCTTGGGACGACGTCTTCTTCGATGCTGAGGTAAGCGGGCTTCAACCTATCTATTGAGACGGTTGTCTCCTTACCCTTTACCTCTATCTTGTAAGTTTTCTCGCCCTTTTGCAGCACTTTGAACGGCCCGGTGTATGGCGGGTCGAGTGGACGGCGCACGGCGTCATGTCGCAGGAAGACATGCGTCGCCGTTGCCAAGCTGCGGGGCACGTAAAATGCCTTCTGGCCGTGGCGGCTCGCCGGTGTCGGCGACAGGTTGGCCATCTGCTGCCGAAGACGTGCTGTGAAGTCGGCGTAGTCTACGGTGCCGGACCCTGATGGTGAGATAAATTGGCCCGGTAAGCGTAGCGGTTCACCGTAGACTAGCTCTGCAGCTGACGCGTTGATGTCCTCCTTCCAGGCACTGCGGATGCCGAGCAGCACGAGGGGAAGAACTTCGGACCAGTTGGTGTCGGTGTGGCATCGGATGGCCGCCTTGAGCTGGCGGTGCAGGCGCTCCACCATGCCATTGCAGGCTGGGTGGTACGCCGTGGTTGGTCGATGCTGGCTGCCGAGGGTCGCAGCAAGAGCGTGGAAGAGCTTGCTCTCAAACTGCGCGCCCCGGTCGGTGGTGATGCGATGCGGGCAGCCGAAGCGAGACACCCAGCCGGCAATGAAAGTACGGGCACAGGTCTCAGCGGTGATGTCAGCGATGGGGTATGCCTCAGGCCAGCGGGTGAAGCGATCAATGACGGTGAGGACATACCTGTAACCATTTGAGTAATTTAATGGGCCCACGATGTCGGCGTGGACATGTGAGAAGCGCTGGGAAGGAATAGGGAAAGGAGAGGTGGGAGAGGATGTGTGCCGCGAGATCTTGTTCTTCTGGCACTCTATACACTCTCTGGACCATGCCCGGCAATCCTTCTTCAGACCAGGCCAAACAAATCGGGATGAAATTAATTTGACCGTGGCCTGTCTACCGGGGTGGCTCAGCTGATGAAGCTTCTGGAACACACGCCTTCTGAATGGCTCTGGAACAAAAGGGCGTATGTTATCAGTGGAAGTGTCGCAGTATAGCTCTATGTCCGAGTCTGGATACTGTACTCTCTTGAGCTTGAGGGACGTGTTGTTGCACGTTAGGAGTCCATGCAGTTCAGGATCGCTTTCCTGGGTATGTGCAAGGGCTGCGTAATCCAGTGTTGGGACTGATAAGGCTTCCACACGTGATAGGGCATCAGCCACGACGTTGTCCTTTCCTGCGATGAACTGGATGTCCGTGGTGAACTGCGCAATGAAGTCCAGGTATCGGTACTGTCGTGGTGAGCAGTTCTCCCGGTTGTGCGCATACGCGTATGACAGGGGTTTGTGGTCTGTGAAGATGGTGAAGTGCCTACCCTCGACCATGTGGCGGAAGTACCTGACGGCATCGTGGATGGCTAAGAGCTCCCTGTCATACGGGCTGTACTTCTTCTGCGATGAGGACAAACGACGCGAGAAGAATGCCAGAGGGCTCCAGGTGTCACCCGTCTTCTGCTGCAGCACTGCACCTATGGAGGCGTCAGACGCATCTGTAAAAATTGCAAGGCTAGCAGTGGTGTCCGGGTGGACGAGTAAAGCAGCTGAAGCTAAGCCTTGCTTGCAAGCATCAAAAGCTGTATGCATTTCTGGTGTCATCTCTATAGCCTGTGTTCCTCTCGTTTTAGGGCCAGTGAGGACGACGTTGAGTGGCGATTGCAAGCGAGCTGCGTCAGGAACAAAGCGGCGGTAGAAATTGAACATACCCAGGAAGCGACGCATCTCCTTGACGGTCTTGGGAACTGGGTAATCCTGGATCGCCTGTACCTTCTCCGGTAAGGGACGAACACCTTTTGCAGACACCTCATGCCCTAGAAAGGTGATGGTGGCTCGGCCAAACTCACACTTAGCCGTGTTGATGAGTATCCCATACGTGGACAGTCGCTTGAGGAGTTGGTGCATATGTTCAGTATGCTGGGCTGCCGTCTGTGAAAATAAAAGTACATCATCTAAGTAACAGTAGCAGAACGGCAGCCCGCGGAGCACCTCGTCCATGAATCGCTGGAAAGTCTGCGCTGCGTTCCTCAGTCCAAACGTCATGTATGGGAACTCGTAGAGTCCGAACGGTGTGGTGATGGCTGTCTTGTGTATATCAGCTGGCTGGACAGGGATCTGATTATAAGCTTTCACCAGGTCAATTTTGCTGAATATTGTGCTGCCAGCCAGCTGATGTGTGAAGTCCTGGATGTGTGGTGTGGGGTACCGGTCCGGGATGGTACGGGCATTCAATGCCCTGTAGTCCCCACATGGTCTCCAGCTGTTGTCCTTTTTAGGAGCGAGGTGGAGTGGTGATGACCATGAGCTCTCTGATGGTCTAGCTGTACCATTGGCCATCATTGCCTCGAACTCCTTCTGTGCGACCTTGAGCTTGTCCGGAGCAAGGCGGCGTGGTCGGCTGAAAACAGGTGGGCCAGGCGTAGTCCGTATGTGGTGTACGGTGTTGTGACTGACCTGACGTTGTGTTCCAGCTGGCCGCGTGGTCTCCGGGTACTGACGCAGGACCTCGTGGTACACGGTGGTACCACCGATCGACTTCACGGAGGCGATGTCTGTTGTTGAGCCGGCCGCAGATGACGCCGTAGACGACAGCTGGGTCAGCCCATCGATGAGCCGGTAATTTTCTAAATCTATTAAAAGATTGTAGTGTGCCAGTAAGTCGGCACCGATGATGGGTTTGGTGACGTCCGCGACCACGAACTTCCACGTGTACACGCGGCGGAGCCCTAAGTTCAGATGGAGCTCGACCCAGCCGTACGTGTCGATGGCGGTTCCGTTGGCCGCGAAAAGTTGGTACCCAGTTTTGTTGCGCCGCTGCTGGAGTGATGCACGTGGGTACACGCACAGGTCGGACCCTGTGTCCACAAGAAACGTGGTTTTAGTTGTCCGGTCAGTCACAAATAGGCGGCGTGGTTGGTTGGGGCAGCCATTTGCCGCTACTTCTGGCTGCCGGCGGCATTTCCCGCATACGTGCACGGCGTGGCGCACCGCGTGGCCTTGTCACCGAACCTGTTATGGTAAAAGCAGTATGCCTCGTTCCACGTGGTTCTGGAGCGCGAGCGACTACGGCGGCGGCCTGAGGACGGTCCTCCGCCACCACGTTGGTGCCTATGATGGCTACGCGAGCCGTGGTGTACCTGTCCTGCAGGGCCGCTACCTGGAGCGTTAATGCAGCTATGCATTGTTTCAGCTCGCTGATCTCGCTGCTGCTGGTGCTCGCGCTCGCCACTGCTGCTACGGCGGATGTTGCTGCGAGCGCTGGTGCTGGTGTCGGCGCGATCTCGTGCACGCGGTCGGCTATATCTGCGACAGACTGAAGAGGGAGATTAGGTTGCGAAGCGATAACCGTCTGTATATTAGTGGGCAACCTACTCGCCCACAACGTGGCCAAGAATGACTCGGGCACATGTGGTCCGGCTAGCGTCTGCAGGTGCCGTAAAAACTGCGACGGCTTGCGGTCGCCTAGCTCCTCGCGGTTGAGGATCTGCTGGACCTTTTTCTCGTGCGAGTCGGAGAGTCGCCGTGTCAGCTCAGCTTTCAGCTTTAGGTACTTGTCCTGAGCTGGGGGATTTTCGATAATGTCCCTGGCCTCTACCATATATCGGTGGTCAAGCTGCGCGACGACTGTATAAAATTTGGTAGAATCGGCAGTAATGCCCGCGATGGTGAACTGACCTTCGACCTGGGCAAACCAAAGTGCCGGCTCCTCAGGCCAAAATGGCGGCAATTTCACGCTGACACGGCAGACGTCCTGGCTCTCCGACGACGCTCCTACGCTCGTTCCCTGGGCTGCTCCGGTAGACATGCTGGCTCCTAAAGGCTTCAGTGTTCTTTATCGGGGTCACCAGTGAAGTGTAGACGGGGTAAAATAAGTTACAACGCGCGTGAGTTTAGGTTTTTATATTTTTAATTACCACGTCTCTTCTTTATAACATGTAATGTTACAAATAAATTTATATTAAGGACTAAACACTGTTTTATTGATTACGAGCACAATACGGACAAACAAGTAACAATTAAGGGATCTAGGCTTTAGCGGGAATCTAGATTTCGCGAAGGAGATTTGGCGTGCGATCAGGTAAGAGGCTATGTTCGCACTAATGAGATCGGCCTTTGAACCCGCTATTAAAAGCGCCGGTCATCGCAGCCATATGGGTGCGTTCCTAGGATGCTCACACGCCATATCCCGAACGCACTATTTACTAAAAACAATAATGTTACTATTTAAGACTTGTGTAGTGTTGATATTGGTTAGTATTGTTAATTTATTTCATTAAATAATGTGTGCTATGTAAACAAGTTCTAATGAATTTATATGTGATATGTAATGCTTTTATTAATATGATTAGTCATAGATAATGCGTTCCATGTGTGTATGTGTTTATGGTAATTATAAATGGAACGTGATTGCAAAAATGTCATGTGTCAAAACTGTCAAACGTGAAAATAACAAACGAAATGAACAAACTAGAATGTTGTGTTATGGACGAATGTTAAGTGTTTTTACAATGATATATGGATGTGAAATAGGGTGTAGACCGCTACAGTCCTAAGTCCTAAGTCCTAAGTCCTAAGTCCGAAGTCCTAAGCCCTAAGTCCTTAGCCCCAAGTCCCGAGTCCTAAGACCCAAGTCCCAAGACCTAAGTCCCAAGTCCCAAGTCCCAAGACCCAAGTCCTAAGACCCCAGTCCCAAGTCCCAAGACCCAAGTCCCAAGACCCAAGTCTCAAGACCCAAGTCCCAAGACCCAAGTACCAAGTCCTAAGACCCAAGTCCCAAGTCCCAAGACCCAAGACCCAAGTCCCAAGACCCAAGTCTCAAGACCCAAGTCTCAAGACCCAAGTCCCAAGTCCTAAGACCCAAGTCCTAAAACCCAAGTCCCAAGTCCCAAGACCCAAGTCCCAAGTCCCAAGTCCCAAGACCCAAGTCCCAGGTCCCAAGACCCAAGTCCCAAGACCCAAGTCTGAGGACCCAAGTCCCAAGTCCTAAGACCCAAGTCCCAAGTCCCAGACCCAAGACCCAAGTCCCAAGACCCAGGTCTCAAGACCCAAGTCCCAAGACCCAAGTCCTAAGACCCAAGTCCCAAGTCCCAAGACCCAAGTCCCAAGACCCAAGTCCAAGACCCAAGTCTCAAGACCCAAGTCCCAAGACCCACGTCCCAAGTCCTAAGGCCCAAGTCCTATCTTCTAAGTCCTAAGCCCTCAGCCCTAAGTCCTTAGTCCCAACTCCTAAGACTTAAGTCCCAAGTCTCAAGACCCAAGTCCCAAGTCCTAAGACCCAAGTCCTAAGACCCAAGTCCCAAGTCCCAGGTCCCAAGACCCAAGTCCAAGACTTAAGTCTCAAGACCCAAGTCCCAAGACCCACGTCCCAAGTCCTAAGGCCCAAGTCCTATCTCCTAAGTCCTAAGCCTTAAGTCCTAAGTCCTCAGCCCTAAGTCCTAAGCCCTAACTCCTGAGCCCTAAGTCCTTAGTCCCAAGTCCTAAGACTTAAGTCCCAAGTCCCAAGACCCAAGTCCCAAGTCTCAAGACCCAAGTCCCAAGACCCACGTCCCAAGTCCTAAGGCCCAAGTCCTATCTCCTAAGTCCTAAGCCTTAAGTCCTAAGTCCTCAGCCCTAAGTCCTAAGCCCTAAGTCCTTAGTCCCAAGTCCTAAGACTTAAGTCCCAAGTCCCAAGACCCAAGTCCCAAGTCCTAAGGCCGAAGTCCTATCTCCTAAGTCCTAAGCCCTAAGTCCTTAGTCCTTAGTCCTTAGTCCTTAGTCCTTAGTCCTTAGTCCCTAGTCCTAAGTCCCTAGTCCTAAGTCCTAAGCCCTAAGTACTTAGTCCTTAGTCTTAGTCCTTAGTCCTTAGTCCTTAGTCCTTAGTCCTTAGTCCTTAGTCCTTAGTCCTTAGTCCCTAGTGCTAAGTCCTTAGTCCTTAGTCCTTAGTCCTTAGTCCTTAGTCCCAAGACCCAAGACCCAAGTCTCAAGACCCAAGTCCCAAGACCCAAGTCCCAAGTCCTAAGACCCAAGTCCCAAGTCCCAAGACCCAAGACCCAAGTCCCAAGACCCAAGTCTCAAGACCCAAGTCTCAAGACCCAAGTCCCAAGTCCTAAGACCCAAGTCCTAAGACCCAAGTCCCAAGTCCCAAGACCCAAGTCCCAAGTCCCAAGTCCCAAGACCCAAGTCCCAAGACCCACGTCCCAAGTCCTAAGGCCCAAGACCCAAGTCCCAAGTCCCAGACCCAAGACCCAAGTCCCAAGACCCAGGTCTCAAGACCCAAGTCCCAAGACCCAAGTCCTAAGACCCAAGTCCCAAGACCCAAGTCCCAAGACCCAAGTCCCAAGTCCTAAGGCCCAAGTCCTATCTCCTAAGTCCTAAGCCCTAAGTCCTTAGTCCTTAGTCCTTAGTCCTTAGTCCTTAGTCCTTAGTCCTTAGTCCCTAGTCCTAAGTCCCTAGTCCTAAGTCCTAAGCCCTAAGTACTTAGTCCTTAGTCCTTAGTCCTTAGTCCTTAGTCCTTAGTCCTTAGTCCTTAGTCCTTAGTCCTTAGTCCTTAGTCCTTAGTCCCTAGTCCTAAGTCCTTAGTCCTTAGTCCTTAGTCCTTAGTCCTTAGTCCTTAGTCCTTAGTCCCAAGACCCAAGACCCAAGTCTCAAGACCCAAGTCCCAAGACCCAAGTCCCAAGTCCTAAGACCCAAGTCCCAAGTCCCAAGACCCAAGACCCAAGTCCCAAGACCCAAGTCTCAAGACCCAAGTCTCAAGACCCAAGTCCCAAGTCCTAAGACCCGAGTCCTAAGACCCAAGTCCCAAGTCCCAAGACCCAAGTCCCAAGTCCCAAGTCCCAAGACCCAAGTCCCAGGTCCCAAGACCCAAGTCCCAAGACCCAAGTCCCAAGACCTACGTCCCAAGTCCTAAGGTCCAAGTCCTATCTCCAAGTCCTAAGCCCTCAGCCCTAAGTCCTTAGTCCCAAGTCCTAAGACTTAAGTCCCAAGTCTCAAGACCCAAGTCCCAAGTCCTAAGACCCAAGTCCTAAGACCCAAGTCCCAAGTCCCAAGACCCAAGTCCCAAGTCCCAAGTCCCAAGACCCAAGTCCCAGGTCCCAAGACCCAAGTCTCAAGACCCAAGAGAGAGTCGTCCGGGAGTACCTGGAATTAAAAGAAAAATATGAGCAAGCGGAGAGAGCAGCACAGACAAAAAGCTGGATAAGCTTTTGTGAAAGGCAGGATAAGGAGGGACTATGGGAGGGAATCTACAGGGTCATAGGAAGGACAGTAAAAAGACAGGAGGATATGCCCCTGACTAAGGAAGGTAGAACGTTGAGCCCCCTAGAATCTGCAACATTGCTGGCGGAAACATTTTACCCCGAGGACGACAAGGAAAAAGACAGCGAAGAACACCGACGTGTCAGGGCAGAAGCCGAAAAAGTAAACGAGATGGGTCATGATGAAGAACATGACCCTCCGTTTACTCAGGAAGAGCTGAACATAGCCCTACGCAGCTTCAACCCTAAAAAAGCCCCCGGGGCAGATGGCCTAACGGCAGACATCTGCCAGCAAGCGGTGAACCGCGATCCGGAGCTCTTCCTATCACTGGCTAACAAATGCCTAGAGCTGGGCTACTTCCCGAGGATCTGGAAAGAAGCAACAGTAGTCATATTGAGGAAACCCGGGAAGGAGAGCTATACAGCTCCTAAATCTTATAGGCCAATAGGACTGTTGCCAGTGATGGGAAAAGTTCTGGAGAAAATGATGATAGGAAGGGTGAAGTGGCACATCATTCCCGGACTCAGTCCACGCCAGTACGGGTTTATGCCACAGAGAAGCACCGAAGACTCCCTCTATGACCTGCTAGATAACATACGCAAAAATCTGAACGACAAAAAGCTGATTGTCATGATATCGCTTGACATAGAGGGAGCCTTCGATAGTGCGTGGTGGCCTGCCATAAGAACTAGGCTGGCGGAAACCAAATGTCCGGTAAATGTAAGGAGAATGGTGGACAGCTACCTGGAACACAGGAAGGTTAGGGTAAGATACGCGGGACAAGAAGTCGCCAGGGAAACCAACAAAGGCTGTGTGCAAGGATCGATAGGGGGTCCAATAGTCTGGAACCTACTACTGGACCCCCTACTGAAAGGCCTAACACAAAGGGGAGACTGCTGCCAGGCCTTCGCGGATGACGTAGTGTTGACGTTCGAGGGGAACTCGGCGACGGAGGTCCAGGCGCGTGCCAATGGCGCACTCGAGTACGTTCATCGCTGGGGTGTCAAAAATAAGTTAAAGTTCGCACCGCAAAAGACAAACGCAATGGTCATCACGCGGAAACTTAAATATGACACCCCGCGATTGAGCATGGGCGGGGTCGCTATTGGCATGTCGCGTGAAATCAAAATCCTGGGGCTGACCCTTGACGACAAGCTAACGTTTAATGCCCATGCATCTAACGTATGTAAGAGGGCATTAAACCTTTACAAGCAGTTGTCGAGGGCAGCCAGGGTCAGCTGGGGACTCAATACGGACGTCATACGGTCCATCTACACGGCAGTAGTCGAACCTACCATCTTGTATGCGGCAAGTGCGTGGGCACCAGCAACCAAAAAGCTGATGGTGCGCAAACAGTTGAACGCGGTCCAAAGGGGTTTTGCACAGAAACTGTGCAAATCCTATCGCACAGTCTCCTTGAACTCGGCACTGGTGCTGGCTGGGTTACTACCCCTTGATCTTCGAATACAAGAGGCAGCTGCCCTCTATGAAGCGAGAAGAGGAGTACCCCAGCCAGCGCTAGGAGATATTGAGGTTGAGCGACGTACCGCGTTCAACAAAACTCCTCACCCAGCCAAACATATAAGCCTGCAGTTCATATGCCTGGCAGACCAAGATCAGCACAACCACCACTGCACTCAAGCAGTGCGGATATACACGGACGGCAGCAAGATCGAGGGCAAGGTGGGGGCATCATTGTCTCATTGGAGCAATGATGCGGAAACCAAAACCCAAAAGCTCAAGCTGTCGTCCCACTGCACCGTCTTCCAGGCGGAACTGCTGGCTATATGTAAAGCTACGAGGGAAATTCTGCGCAGTCCAAAAAACAGCTTTGGAATTTACAGCGATTCCAGGTCATCGCTGGAAGCGGTCATCAACCATCGCTCTCTCCATCCCCTCGCAGTCGAAACTCGCGAAAACCTGCGACAATGCCAGGATCGATCCAAAAAAGTTGAACTCTTTTGGATCAAAGCTCATGCGGGACTGGAGGGTAATGAGAGAGCAGACCAGCTGGCTAAGGACGCCGCCCTCAGGAATAAAACAAGGCCAGATTACGACCAATGCCCGGTTTCATTCGTCAAGCGGCAGATCCGTGCTGATACGCTTGAGGAATGGAACCGGAGGTATATAGCTGAAGAAACAGCCGGCGTTACAAAAATATTTTTCCCGGACGCCATCCAAGCGTATCAACGAGTCAGAGCACTCAAACCGACAGGTCTGTTGACACAGCTACTGACAGGACACGGTGGGTTCTCCGAATACCTAAATAGGTTTAAGTGCAAGGAGAGCCCATCGTGCATATGTGACCCTGACAAACAAGAAACCGTGGTACACATACTGACTGAATGCCCCACCTACGGTCTGGAGAGGTATGCAGTTGAGCAGGAACTGGGCGTTGAGTTTGCGAAGGCAAATTTCAACGCAATTATGATGGACAGGAGTAAGAGGGAAAAATTTCTAAGTTATTGCCTAAAAGTAGTTAGCCAAACAATCACCAGGAACAAGTAAACAAAAATATGCTAAGGATTAATATTTGTACACAATATTTAACAGTAGCATACGAACAGATCGTTGAAAATGTCCGAAAATGTGATTAGCAAAGTGAGCTGTGAGTGTGATGTCAGTGTGATAGAAAGCAAATAGGGAATAAAGGGTAATAAACAATAAACAAGGAATAATAAATAATAAATAATAAATATCAATAATAAATAATAAATAATAAATAACAAATAATAAATAATAAATAATAAATAATAAATAATAAATAATAAATAATAAATAATAAATAATATATAATAAATAATAAATAATAAATAATAAATAATAAATAATAAATAATAAATAATAAATAATAAATAATAAATAATAAACAATAAATAATAAATAATAAATGATAAATAATAAATAATAAACAATAAATGATAAATAATACACAATAAACAACAAAAAACAAACAACAAATGATAAATAATACATAACAAGAATTGAAAATAAAAAACCGCAAAATAATGTCTCTGATAATGTCAGAGGACAATAAGCGTGGCAGGTGTGGGTTTTAGCCGGTAAGAGTCCGGCACTGCCCCAACCGTCTTGCATAGCAAGGCAGTTGGGGCGTCCATGAGGATTTCCCACTCCTGCCAAAACAAAAAAAAAAAAAAAAAAAAAAAGTCTCAAGACCCAAGTCCCAAGTCCTAAGACCCAAGTCCCAAGTCCCAGACCCAAGACCCAAGTCCCAAGACCCAGGTCTCAAGACCCAAGTCCCAAGACCCAAGTCCTAAGACCCAAGTCCCAAGTCCCAAGACCCAAGTCCCAAGACCCAAGTCCAAGACCCAAGTCTCAAGACCCAAGTCCCAAGACCCACGTCCCAAGTCCTAAGGCCCAAGTCCTATCTCCTAAGACCTAAGCCCTCAGCCCTAAGTCCTTAGTCCCAAGTCCTAAGACTTAAGTCCCAAGTCCCAAGACCCAAGTCCCAAGTCCTAAGGCACAAGTCCCAAGTCCTAAGTCCTAAGCCCTAAGTCCTTAGTCCTTAGTCCTTAGTCCTTAGTCCTTAGTCCTTAGTCCTTAGTCCTTAGTCCTTAGTCCTTAGTCCTTAGTCCTTAGTCCTTAGTCCTTAGTCCTTAGTCCCTAGTCCTAAGTCCCTAGTCCTAAGTCCTAAGTCCTTAGTCCTTAGTCCTTAGTCCTTAGTCCCAAGACCCAAGACCCAAGTCTCAAGACCCAAGTCCCAAGACCCAAGTCCCAAGTCCTAAGACCCAAGTCCCAAGTCCCAAGACCCAAGACCCAAGTCCCAAGACCCAAGTCTCAAGACCCAAGTCTCAAGACCCAAGTCCCAAGTCCTAAGACCCAAGTCCTAAGACCCAAGTCCCAAGTCCCAAGACCCAAGTCCCAAGTCCCAAGTCCCAAGACCCAAGTCCCAGGTCCCAAGACCCAAGTCCCAAGACCCAAGTCTCAAGACCCAAGTCCCAAGTCCTAAGACCCAAGTCCCAAGACCCAAGTCCTAAGACCCAAGTCCCAAGTCCCAAGACCCAAGTCCCAAGACCCAAGTCCCAAGACCCAAGTCTCAAGACCGAAGTCCCAAGACCCACGTCCCAAGTCCTAAGGCCCAAGTCCTATCTCCTAAGTCCTAAGCCCTCAGCCCTAAGTCCTTAGTCCCAAGTCCTAAGACTTAAGTCCCAAGTCCCAAGACCCAAGTACCAAGTCCTTAGGCCCAAGTCCTATCTCCTAAGTCCTAAGCCCTAAGTCCTTAGTCCTTAGTCCTTAGTCCTTAGTCCTTAGTCCTTAGTCGTTAGTCCTTAGTCCTTAGTCCTTAGTCCCTAGTCCTAAGTCCTTAGTCCTTAGTCCTTAGTCCTTAGTCCTTAGTCCTTAGTCCTTAGTCCTTAGTCCCAAGACCCAAGACCCAAGTCCCAAGACCCAAGTCCCAAGTCCTAAGACCCAAGTCCCAAGTCCCAAGTCCCAAGACCCAAGTCCCAAGACCCAAGTCCCAAGACCCAAGTCCCAAGACCCAAGTCCCAAGACCCAAGTCCCCAGACCCAAGTCCCAAGACCCAAGACCCAAGTCCCAAGACCCAAGACCCAAGTCCCAAGTCCTAAGGCACAAGTCCTATCTCCTAAGTCCTAAGCCCTAAGCCCTAAGCCCTAAGTCCTTAGTCCTTAGTCCTTAGTCCTTAGTCTTTGGCTTAGGCACAAGCTACTCTTCCCATCCGTATGAGAGGCCTCGGCGTCCGCAAAATTACTAGTATCAGTTTACCGGCTTTCATGTCTTTGGTTCATATTATGGCACTGAGGAATAAGTTAGGAATATCCTAGCTTCCTCACTGACTAGTTTTGATGCGCCTTCATGCCTTGCTTCATTGAGGCTATGGATGCCTGGAGACTCGCTTGCCCGAATCTAAATCCACCCGACTACCCATCGTCCCAGAGACGGTGGACACTGCACAGAGGTTCAGAATAACCTTTTGGCCACATCTGTTACTGCTGCTGAGCGTGCTCGTCTGTTGGCTGTGGGTCAATGGGAGTCGGGACTCTGGCTTCACGAACTACCGTCGTCGAACATAGGCACCTTGTTCGACGACTCTACTTTCCGCCTCGCTGCTTCCCTGCGTCTTGGCGTTCCTTGTTGTTCTCCTCATCGCTGCCACTGTGGCGAAGCTGTCAACAGCCTCGGACACCACGGCCTGTCATGCAGCCGTAGCGCGCAGTCTTGCCAGAAGGTCACTTTTGTAATCTTTTAGGTGATTTTTGAACTGCATTGGTTACTTTAAGGTTACACTAATGAAAAGGTTACTTTTAGGTGATTTTTCGGATTTGTAGAATTAACTTTTATTTTTTTACATAAAAGCAACGTGAAACGGAACGCTTGTTTTAGAATTTTTCATGTTGGTATGTAGGTACAATAGGCTTCGTTAGCAGCCAAGGAACTTCTACTACAACCTGGAATGTGCACAGGCTGTCGATAAATAAATAATTAAATTTTAAAGAACATAATTCCAATTTCAAAATAGGAAAATGTGTGATTTTCATTTGTTTTTCGTACTGTCAAGATCAGTGAATCTTATGAAGAAATTCGAAACATTTTAAAATTTTACTACAAAAAAGGTAAAAATGCAACGCAAGCCGCGAAAAAAAATTGCGATATTTATGGACCTAGTGCAGTGCAAGGAACTTCTATTACAACCTGGAATGAGTATTGTCAATTTGACACCAATATAAAAATAAACCTTATGTTTATGAAGTTAAGTTCTATTACAGACAATCACTTGGTCAAAGAGAAATCCGGTCCGAGGAAGAAAGCGCTTGGAGAGCCCTGTGTCCCTTTCTAAAGTGTTGCCAGGAGGATTATTCCCGAATTTAGTAGGAATGGTAGGAAAAAATAATTTTGTCGTGTCTTATTAAAAAAACATTAACTTTCGTTCTGATATATTTCTAATATTTTTAAATTATCTGTTAGAATGAGAACATTTTTTAACAATAATTTAGATACTGTATTGAAATGTAATTAAATAAGAAAAGATTATTAGTAGAATATATAATTATATAAGTTAGACTGGTAACCCACCAGCCATATTTATTTGTTGTAAAACAATCAATTTCTTTATTCGGATGTAATAAAGATGGTTAAAAAGTGTGCGATTCAAAAGCTGTTCGGTTGCAAAAGCGAATCCTATGCAGGATGCGGTGTTTCTTTCTTCAAGTAAGTATATTGCAATTCTTGAAGTAGGGTGCCCATAATGAAAGAAAATAAAAGATTATTTACACAATGCAACATATAAATAGGAGGTAGTCTTCAACGTAAGCATAATAAAACTTTATATGGAATGGTGTACCGAATACTTAAAAGAAGTGATCATGAAATTTCACATTTCCCGAGGAACATTTTAGGGAAATGGCAAAAAAGTTTCAACTTCCCATATTAATCGCTGATTAAGGTGTGTTACTTCGTATATTTGAAATAAAAAAAAACATAATTTCAGACTGCCTGGAGAAGAATCAGAGAGAAAAAATGGCTTGATGTCATTCCAAGTCATTCAAATATCAAAAATTATTCCGTTATTTGCAGTCTTCATTTCAGGCCCCAGGATATAATAAAACATAGTTTAATGCGTTTTACTTTAATCCATCCTTAAAGCATAATTATTATTAACTTATGAAATCAAATTATTGGTTAATATATTACATCCTACTAGCTTCTACCAGCGGCTTCGCCCGCGTGAAAATCGGAAATAGGGAGGTTTCTTGATTTGTATTGTAACTACACCTACTCTACACCTACCTACACCTACCCTACACCTACCCTATACCTACCCTACACCTACCCTACAACTACGCTACACCTACACTACACCTACCCTACACCTACCCTGCACCTACCCTACACCTATCCTAACCAGCCCAAAAAATACTATGACATGTTTCTGGTTTCCTGGTACTTGATGTTTTTGGTCTCCTGGTACTTGTAAATCTGTAGTACTAAGGCAGCAGCGGCTCTGAATTTCCACTTCCTCCTCAGTCTTTATTGATCCATGCCACTTACCGGGATAAAAAGTAGCATATGTCTCATTCCAGGGTATGAACTACATGTGTGCCAAAATTCATCCAAATCCCTTCAGCCGTTTTTGCCTGATTGAAACACAAACATACAAACATACAAACATACAAACATACAAACATACAAACATTCACATCCTACTAATATTATAAACTAGCTTCTACCAGCGGCTTCGCCCGCGTGAAAATCGGAAATAGGGAGGTTTCTTGATTTGTATTGTAACTACACCTACTCTACACCTACCCTACACCTACCCTACACCTACCCTACATCTACCCTACACCTACCCTAAACCTACCCTACACCTACCCTACACCTACCCTACACCTACGCCACACCTACACTACACTTACCCTACACCTACCCTACACCTATCCTAACCAGCCCAAAAAATACTATGACATGTTTCTTGTTTCCTGGTACTTGATGTTTTTGGTCTCCTGGTACTTGTAAATCTGTAGTACTAAGGCAGCAGCGGCTCTGAATTTCCACTTCCTCCTCAGTCTTCATTGATCCATGCCACTTACCGGGATAAAAAGTAGCATATGTCTCATTCCAGGATATGAACTACATGTGTGCCAAATTTCATCCAAATCCCTTCAGCCGTTTTTGCCTGATTGAAACACAAACATACAAACATACAAACATACAAACATTCACATTTATAATATTAGTAGGACTAGCTTCTGCCAGCGGCTTCGCCCGCGTGAATATCGGAAATAGGAAGTAACACAGTACTTCTAGGCAAGACTGGTGTCAGATTTTCTGGCTTCTGACAATCCGTAACGACTGCCAAAGATCTCCAAATGACAGCCGGGACCAATCGAGGCACGGAGGAGTCTCGGTATATTAATATGGTCACCCATCCACAGAACAACCTCGGCAAGCGTTGCTTAACCTTGAAGATCAGTCCGTGCGGCTGTTATAATTTTGCCACAAGCTCCTACTATAATCCAGTTTTTCCTTAACAATTATTACGTAGGTAAATCTTATAAATAAACTCGCCATTTACCTTGTTACGATATGCATCGAACGTTTACAAGCATTATTATGTATTATTATTATTACATAAGACTATGTGCGGTGCTGTAACCTGTTTGATCGGGTCTCGCATGTAAAAAATTGCAAATGTGTTGTGCACGTGTAGTGTGGTCTTAGCTCCCACAGATACACACCAACACAAGCGCAGTTTTATGGTGAGGTACTCTGAGTGTAATTCTCGAGTGGTTCTCATTGCGTTATCACTCGGTTGCTTATTCTGTGTTTGGTAAAGCATTGTAAGTAATTTATTCAAACTTCTTGTAACTATTTGCTGATTTAAAAGAGTGTCTGTAGAGTTTCTACACGGTCTTCTCGATAGATTCTTCTCGATCTACGATTTTGAACACGCAACTAGCTTCATCTCTTGACTGACCGCCTTTACAATTCAAATGGTTTAATGAACTATATGCTTTGACTTGATTTAATTTGCTGTTTTAAGGTGTATGGTAATGACTCGACCACGTGGACACAGATTACTGAATAGTTACTACGTAAACGTGGATGTTATGATTTGATTAGCATAATTGCCTCAGAATTAATACCGTAAGTTCCTATATCGTTGCCTGCCCGAAAATTCAACAGTAGGTATTTATTGGTAGCTGGAAGACTAAGTGGGATTAGGTAGCCACGCAGCCTCTTCCTCTCAGAAAAAGCTGTCGTATTGATTGGGTTCCTACCTAATGCCGCCTCTGTAAATTTGTGTGCGTGAAGTGTTAAATAAATAAATAACAAATAAAGAAAAAATATAAACAAGGCTTTTAAACATTTCATAATCGTTCGCCTCATTTTAAAAGAATGAATGCATAAACTTGAGGAGAGATTTAAAATTTGGTGCATTTTATTTACAGATTATGACAACATTGACTAAAATTATATTATACGAATTAAAACCTCATTCCTTCTTTCGGATTGTAGATCACTCAAATGTAAGAAACCATGATTTACCAACCGCCTATACCTGCCCGAAGGTCACCAAAATACTCTCACCACCAAAAAACTCGCTGACCAAACTCGCCGCACGTGCGATAACCGCGTGACTTCGCAACCCATAGTAGACCTCAACCAAACGCACACAGAACTCCTGTCCTGTTTGTATGCACTGTGGACCTGTTTGTGTGTGTGTGTCTAGTCCGTAGCCCGCAAGACTGCATTCCTGGCCACGGCGACAGCGAACAGGGGAGCCACTGAGATTTTACATCTTTTAAATCTGTAGTTTAAGATGAGGCTGGCATAGAAGTTTTACAGTTTTAATAAGCTGGGAATAAGGATAATAGCTACTTGTATTGCGTGTATATGTTTCTTGGAGACAACAATAGTCATTGTTTGGGACGCCAATAAATGTCGTGTTATTAAAATAGAGATATTATTAATATAAATATCATTATTTAAAATAATATCATTAATTGCATTGTGTTAGGAGCACCTGCTGCGTAGTACCGATATTGTTTATCCATACTTATTATTTTAACTGTTACTAGGTAGGTAAAGTACTTTTATTATTTTATTTTGTAATTTTGCAGAATGCAGACCTCAAGTCAACACAGTTAAAAACAATTTTATTAACAATTGTTGCCGTTTTCAGAAACAATACTATCTACTACAACAATAATTGCAATAAATACTGACCATTTACTACTATCTAATCTATGAAACTAATGAGGTGTTTACAAACGATTATCTGTAGTAAGTACTTAATGCACCAGTTATATACGAACAGAGCGTCAATTTTGCATAGAATTGCAATGTCTAAGTTACTATTTTATTTTATTAAAAAATTTTCTCATACTGACTTGATTAAATTATGTCATTCAATTTTTTCATCGGCATTCTAATTCCACATTTACTCGCCGATCAACCTAAACATTATTATCTAACGAGGTCTTACGTCATCGCACACAAAGAAATGCCAGTAATTAGTGTCTTACATACCAGTTATGTAATTATTACTGTGGACATGACTAGTTTTGGGCATTTACCCCATACCAAACGTCACAAATTGTTCTACCTTTATTTGCAAAAAATATCTCGCAGTATGCATGAGCTGATTTCTGAAATCTGTTAAAAATACCACGTGCCTCAAATCTTAATGTTACGATCAGTCCAATATAGCAATCAAGTTTTTGTTCTCATACCACACTCCAGCAACTAATAATAAACCATTTAATTTCTCACAAAAACTAAACATGTTGAACGAAAAAATGATAATTGCATCAAATTCAAAACTGCTGATGTTTCGCCGTAATTGACGACGATATTTAATACGACAAGTAAGTCTCTTATGGGACTAATTCCCAACCTGACCACCATTTGACCTGTGACTTACATACACACACACAGACAGACAGACAGACAAGCACAAACGTCTATATGTGATGTATGTGACGTTCGCATGTGGTAGATCGACTCACGCGTATAGGAATCAAGACCGGCTCCGGAGGATGGTCAGAAGGATGCTAGTGCACTTTTTCAAGATTTTAAATATCTTATGGGAATTATTTAGCTGACTGAAAAATTGGTTTATGTGGTTTGTGTGTTACTTGAACAGAAGTTGTGGTGAACAACAAGATATTTACTTTACCGTTATAAATGTAGATATTTTACATGCATAATCAAAGAGAAGAATCGCTGGATGCGAAAAGCGCAGGACATTTTTTTTATTGATCAAATCATCAAATGACTCCGGCCGCTCTGGGTGGAGCGGGAGGGAGGAGTGTCAGACTCTTACTGACTAAAACCCATCCCTGTTCCTCCTAATGCCCTTTGCGTTCCAGGGCCGCGATGACTCATTCGAACAAAATCCGCAACCCTGGCAGGCTCTGGACCTAACGGGCCCCGTCTTTTTTGCTGACATCGCTTTGTGGCGCGCGTGGAACACATCGCACCGTCGACCCGGGCATGATCGGACAGCCATCCAAGGACCTTGGAGGAGACTTATATTCATGAGTGAAAGACTTCCGCCGGATATAATGATGATGATGAGCATTTATAAATCAAAGACTGCATTTGGTTTGACACAAACGTCACAGCAAGCTGCATAACAGGATGATTCTATGTCATATATTTTTTATCAATTTTGTGCATTATCGACATTTTTGAGAACTACTTTCAAGTCAATGTTTTTACAATCTTTTATCTCTTTTCAACTACCACACCTCTGCGTATCTTGATCTCATAAATATAAAGATATTGAAAGAACCACTGTCCTTATCTGTAAAGTGGGACAATGACGAATGTGGCACCCGCCATGATAACTAACATCAATTAGTTCTATTTGAACAAGATTAATTACTTTATTAAATGGTGTCCTGAGTACCTAGTAGATGCCATATTATTCTACACATTAATGTGTCAGCCTTATCATACAACATGAGATTGAAGGTTACCAGCAGTAGGTACCTAGGTACTGTTCATGATTGTCAAAATGGAGTTAAGCATAAGGCAAGGCAAGAACATTATACTCAACTCAATTTTGTTAAGTTTATGGGGATCTCCTTTCAACTATGTTTTTTTTTTAAATTGAGAAATGGGCTTTCCATTTACATCCCAAATTCCTAAAATAGATCATCACCAAAGCGTGCGATAAAAAAAATACAAAAATCCGCGCAGATATCCTTAGCGGAATGCAGGCACGGCGCGTCAGTCCTCAGTCAGCCTGGAACCAGTTCCGCCACTCCGTCGACCTTAGTCAGCACTGTTGCCAAGCGACCACGATGCATATTGATTGAGACTAATATCTGTTGGGCTTGGTCAATATCGGTGAGTTAGGTGATTGGTGGTGTTGTGTTTATTTATTAAAACAAAGGTATACAAGGGCGACATAATTTGTGGCACCTGTATTTAATAGGAAACGACTGCGGGTGTTTGACAATGGTGATTCTCATCTAAGAATATCAATATACCTACAAGGTGGAGACGACGATACAATATAACATTGGCAATACTAGTTCATACGGATATGTTGTCTTCTATCACAGATTTGATGTCACCAACTGCAATAGACTGCTTGGAAATGTAAGAATATTAGTTTAGTAGTTTCATTTCATTGGAAATTTTAGTTTTGATACCAGTGACAGGATTTATATTAGTTTGAAAAAATTCCTAGTATGAACCAATATTTTCAGTATTTTCATTTATCGTCGTATAAAAGTCTCCACATCAATATAAGTATATTTAAAGTTCTTCCGTTACTGAGAGATTGAGTGACTGAGTGAGTGACTGACAGACAACGCACAGCCGAAACTACTGGTCGTAGAAAGCTGAAGTTTGGCATGTAAGTTCCTTGGGAAATGTAGGGGAGCACTAAGAGAGGATTTCCCGAAACTCTTATTTTATGAAGAGGTAAAATTGTTTGAAAATGGTCATCTCTGGAAGTACTTACCAATTCAATTCCAAATAGTCTTCACTGATAGAAAGCCTCCCTATCGCTGTGTGTCAAAGGCATGGTAGGCGTCAAATAAACTTACAATAAAATACATTGACCTTTCCCTAATATCCCTTCGTAGATACTCGAACAATAAATTTTGAACCGTTTTTCATTACTGGAGAACGTAAAGGATCACGATAGAAGTCGATTCAGGACAGCTTTACCTATGTCTTTATTTCTGTTACTTTTTATCTGGTGTCTATCATAATACAATTTCAACCAGAAAATAAAGTCAGTTCCTGCGGAGTATGCATATTTATAGGCTAGCCTCGAGAGAAACCGTGGGAAACAGCTAGTTATTATTGTGATGATGATGAGACTACAATCAACAAATCTAAGTTTGTATTCAGAAATGTTTTTTTTAAGTTAAGAAATCATCAAATGACTTGAATTGACTGTCAGACTCTTACTGACTAAAACCCATCCGTGTCCTAATGCCCTTTGCATTCCAGGCCCGGGATGACTTCTTTTGAACAAATTGTGCAGCACTGGCAGGCTCTGGCCGTAAATGAAAAAAATGATAAAAATCTAAGAAGGTAAAGGCCTCCAGTGATGACCTATATTCTCTATCCTCTGCCACTCGCATCCAGTGGGTACCTGCTATTTTTGTAACATTTTCTACCCAGCGCTCATTTGGTCTACCCCTTTTCCTTTGGCCCGATGGTCCTAACCATGATGTTGATCTTGAGAGTTACCTATCAAGCTTAAAACTAAACCAAAAAGTTTGTAACTTTTACTATTTCTGGACTAGTTTTGGAGAAAAACTGCGTGTGCTTTGAGTTAACTGTATATGCCCATAATTGTACACAAAGATCATTTCTGCGTATAGTCTGAAATGATAAACAGAGCGATCTTTGCCCTCACTATTTGCTGATGTGACGTTAGTAACACAAACAGCCAGCGATCTAAATTTTTCGCCTTGTTTGTCTGTCTGAATGCATGTGTAACGCGACACGTGTCCATTACCTGCATGCTCATCCGTTACTAAGAGATTAATTGCCTTGACGACTTATTGTTACCTCAGTCCTCAATGAGTATGAATACACTGCAGCTCCTCAACGACTGCCTGTAATTTTGTACTAATACTGATCTGAACGTTGAAAGAACGGTAGTGCCTAAGAAAGAAACACCATTTATTTATCGACAGTACCTTACCTACTCATAAAATAATAAGTGACGATGAAAACAAATAAAAACCGGCCGAATGCGAGTCGGACTCTCACACGAGAATTATTTATTAAACTACTCATTTATTTATTCAATTAAAATTAATTAAATTTATTTATTCATTCAAGTTCTGTATTCTTGTTTAATACAGAACTTGAATGAATAAATAAATATAATTAATAAGAGTATTTACTTGACTATTTAAAAAAATATTGCCACTGAAATTGGCGATTTGAAGAAGTAGTCAATCATATCCGCCAATTGTCAGTAGCAGCTTGGCCCCGGAGTGTACTGCCAGGGTTGCGGAACTTGGTCGAAAGAGTCACCGCGGCCTCTGGAACGCAAAGGGCATTTGGCGGAACACGGATGGGTTTTAGTAAGTTAGGATCTGACTATCTGACACTCCCTCCCGCTCCGCCCACAGCGGAAAAAGTCATTTGATGATTTCCCATCTTTAAAAATAAAAAAGCCCGGAGTGTAGATTCGTGCCCAGATGATGACAATGTGCTCGCCCCTCTTTTTGATGGAATATAAGTACTTACATACATCTGTGCTTATCTCTTTGGGAAATACCAGCGTGATGGCATGTTTAATCGTATCATTTTTTTGGTTTCTAAGTATAAGATGCATAAATAAATTAAAATACTTAGAGGACGAATAGCACTATTGATCCCTTTTCCCTGACTTCAAAAAAATAAAATTCATGATGGACATTACACGTTATAGTTTAAGTAGGTATAAGTATTTATACTATGGGACCAACAACGAAATTGCGAAAAAAAATCAGTTGTTCAGTACATTTTGTCGCACATAAATGTATGGGAAAGTCGATTTTTTTGAGACAGAAAATAAACTTAAATAACTTCCTCCTTCTTCTTTTTATCTTCTCCTGCTCCCATTATTTGGAGTCTTCTCACTATTCTACGCTAGGATATTCTGTCCGGTTGTCACCTCTGGCAATTGGGCTAACTTGATATCTCTCTCAATATTGGCCCATTTCTCACCTCTGAAAACCTTCATATTTCTTCATTGCTTTGTTGAAACGAAGAGTTAGAGCAACCTGCATCCCAAATCATAGACACAGACCTCCATGAAAATTATGTACGTTCCAATATATTTTTCATTCATGGTGATCTGTCTAAGATTTTTTCCACTAGAAGAAACTACATATACAACTAAATCCGTGACCGTCCCTGTAAAGTCCATAAGCCTTTCGCCCCACATTACCGTTTAACCAGAAATTAACATAGAAAACCCTACATACATTATACATAAGACCATAAATTAGTATGTGACCACGAACAGCTTTTACTGGCGCTAACAATGAAAGCATTCCTGGCCGTCGAAGCGTTCGAGGGGACTAACAACGTATAGAATCAGAAACTCTTCATCATCATTCAAGAATACACAATTAAGGGCCCTTATCAAAATACATTCCCACCTTTTTTTTGCTTTATCTCTGACAGTAGCCAGGTAATACAGAAGGTAAAGTAAAATTGGGCAGGCTCAAAAATGAGAAAAATATTCAAATTACGGTTTCTTTTTCAGGGTTCTGTACCCAAAGGGTAAAAACGGGACCCTATTACTAAGACTCCGCTCTCCGCCTTTCTATCTGTCCGTCTATCCGTCTGTCTGTCTGTCACCAGTCTGTGTCTAATGAGCCGTGATAGCTAGCCAGTTGAAATTTTCACAGATGATGTGTTTCTGTTGTCGCTAATAACAACAAATACTAAAAACAAAAAAAAAATGTTTAAGTAAACGGCAAAAAACCACGTTTGTTCTATGGGAGCCGGGCCCCCATACAA
Organism: Melanchra persicariae; assembly: GCA_947386135.1. NCBI lineage: Eukaryota > Metazoa > Arthropoda > Insecta > Lepidoptera > Noctuidae > Melanchra > Melanchra persicariae. The sequence continues at coordinate 1,992,159 of OX376646.1, forward strand.
CAAACGTGATTTTTTTGCCGTTTTTTATAGATAATGGTACGGAACCCTTCGTGCGCGAGTAAAGTCACTCGTCTTGTTAAAAATTACATTGACAAACTCATTTCGGTACTTATTCAGAATCTGAAAGGCAAAATATGTAGTACCTAACTAACTAAATAAATTAATCATAAGTTAAATCTATACCTACAGACAATAAAACTGTAACCGATCGCCGTCGATGGAAGATATTTGAGAAAAACTATCACTGGGGGTGTCTTTTATCGCAATAGAACCCAAAACAAACAATGTTTTTTAGACTTTTTGTCTGTGCGTTTGTGCGTGGTAATCTCAAAAGTTAGGGAGTACATATTTATGACGTGATTCCGATGTGATTTAACAAGCAGCTCAAATGAATTTATACTATAAAATTTATTTAACAAATAGGTAAAAAATATCTCCATTTTCTTCTTATTCGTGTTCTTCATCGCTGAAGACTGTGCCAATCCTAGAATGCTTTAACGCATGCCTCAAGACCACTCTGTCTTTACTCTTTTACACGTCATTTTTTATCGACCTAATCTAGTTGAGGCCGGTGACACGGGCTGACGGGCTCAATCTCTTTTGGAGATTCATTTTCAAAAATCTTTCTTTATTTCTTAGGCTTTTGTATTAAAAGGAACCCAGTAGTTTAGGCTATGCCTTTTCTCACAGATTGTAATCTATACTAATATTATAAAGAGGAAAGATTTGTATTTTTGTGTGTGTGTGTATGTTTGTAATGAATAAACTCAAAAACTACTGTGCCGACTGCCGATTTCAGAAATTCTTTCACCAATGGAAAGCTACATTATTAGGGAGTAACATAGGCTATATTTTATCCACGTATTCCCACGGGAACGGGAACTACGCGGGTGAAACTGCGGCGTGCGGCTAGTGTATTATATATTTGATTAATTATAATTGAAATTCTTGTTTATTGAGGACAATTCTCGCACTAGCGACAGGTCACGGAGTCATCGCATGGAACCTATTCACTGTCATCAGCAGAAATGTGTGACCAGGAATGAATGTATCACATATCAGTTACAACATAACACACGCACATGATTCAATTAATTAAATTCTCATAAGTCATAACATTTAGCAATACTGAGTATAACAACACTAAATCAGGATGTTTCCAGTCTCTTATCTAAGTGACTTCATATTTCCTCAATTTGTAAGTTAGAACTCCGAGTAAAGAGTGTAAACATTTGTCAGTTTCTGCCTAATTATGACATGCTGTGAGATAATGGTGTATCTTTAAGAGATTATGGAGATTGCAGCTGTAAAATTACATGAGATGGTAGAACTGTCTCATCGCATGGTTAACACTAATCCTTGGATCAGGTAAACGTAATGTTGACATTGTGATTAGACTCCCTCCAATGTTGAATTGTTGAGTTTCCCATAATGATTTAGTACTAAGATGAAGTAGGTACCTCAACGTTTGTGAATATAGGTAGGTACCTAAAAAAAAATCAAAGTGCAACATGAGAAATCCGTCTCAATTTTACGGGTTTTTAAGGCTTCATTTCAGTATATTTATATTATATATATTGCCAGCTTTGTTACACTCACCGCTGAGTATTTATTTCTTTGAAACATGCTTGCCTCGTACGTGCGGATCTCAACGGTCAACCGCTATTTAATCTTGGTCCAATTTAAATACACCTTCTATTACTAGGTGGTCAATCATGCCCAAACCTGTACTTCTGCCTCACCTCTGTAACCTCTTTATACCCAACTATTTGGGTTACACCTACGCTAAAAGAAGACAGCAGATGCTTCCGGGTAAGAGTGACGAAGACAGAAGAGGACCCGTTAGGAAAGTAGTTTAGACTACTACCTTTACGCGTAAACGCTGATGATTTGTGTTGATGTGATCAATAGAACCTTACTGCAGTTGAACATGTATCATTATAGACGTAATGGCCGACGAATGTTGGGAAACAAACGGGAGATGCTGTAATGGACGGAGATCCACTGATAACTTATTTATGTAGGTAAGTTTGTGTACCTATTATCTCACGGTGTTTTATGTAACGAAGTGTTTTTAAATATATATACCTAAGTAGTAGGTTTTTTAAACGTTCTTAGATGCTGTTTGCACGATCAAGAGAGTGGAAACGCGTTGTTACCTGACTTTCAAAACGGAAGTCATACAGCATTATTTGTAAAAAGTGTATAAACGAGTGGCTCAGAAATACCCCAAGAAGTTGCTAGTATCTAAAGTTAACTGTCATATAGGTAGATTGACTTAAGGAAAATATCCTGCTAATCACAGCAAACCATCAGACTTTAGTGCTTATGCGGACACATAAAATGTTTGTCTTGCGGTCACCCTACTTCGAGTGTACCTAGGGTGCTATCTAGATTGACTACATCTGCATAGGAATGAGCATTAGTAATCTTTAATGTGCTAGTCACGATATTTTCCTCAATGTTTACACCAGAGCGTATTAAAAATAATGTCCGGCTGACCATAATATGCTAATAGAAACATACAATTACGGAAATTTTCGAAATAATGTGAGCCTCAATTCCTTTTCTTGGTGAACTTCTTTTGTCTACAGTCTAACAGATGATCAGCTTGAGCCGAACCGTTAACTTACCTGCCGAACAGAAGGTTTAGTAAAAAACGATCGCGATAATAAAAACATTCGCTTATTTCAAATTCTATGAAAAAGGGTTTTCCGTTATTGTCACCAGACAACGCTTACGCTTATTCAGTTTCAATACAAATTGACGTTTACGCTAACGTGATAGAGAATGTTAAAAAACTCGCACTAAGGCCACAGATCCGGGTGAGTGAGTGAGTCCATCTGTCAGCGACTCAGCGCTACCTGAGACGTGCTTTGTGTGGTGTGACCGGACGAGACCACCGCAACTTTTGTGTTAGTCATAGGGCAGGGGCATAAGACGTGTTTCTGTTATGATTTTATGATTTATTTTGCGAAACTTAATTAGAAGATAACTTTATGTTCTGATAAAGTTGAAAGTGATTATTTGTATAATGTTTTTAGCCCATATTCCAAAACGTAAACTCCAAAACAACTCGAACTCCAACTCCATCGTAGCTTGTCATAAATTGAAGTTTATGCATTTGTTTGCTCATCTCTCGAGTATGAAAATGTCAACTAGACAAGCTTTCATTGACATTTTCATGCTCATGTTTTATTGGAGTTCGAGTTGAGTTGGAGTCTAAGTACGTTTTGGAATATGGGCCGTTGCTACAACGAAATTAAGACTATTTATTAATGAGTAAGAATCATGTCCTTTAAACTCGGACGAAGGCGGTTTTTAATATCATTGTTTAATTTATTTAAAGACATGAATTCGGCAACATACCTAACTAATGTAATGTCAACAGATCCGGCTCGAAGGACCAAATTGGTGCTAGTTCTTCCAAGATTTTATTTTAGCTCACTCCCTGAAGTCCTGATGCTTTTTTTGTGTGTTTAACTAGGGGCAGACCAAATAAACGATGGTATGGATGACTTCTGAGCTGATGACGAATACGAAAAGTTTGGAAGAAGACAGACCCTTAATCAAATTGGTATAACGCAAGTTATGATGATGATAATTATGTATCTACCTACATCTTAATATAAACTAAACAATAGACCATTCAAACAAAACGAAGCTAAATCTAAAGCCCATAAACGTAACTCAACGGATATGGCTTATTGTCGTGTTGAACGCCGACTGCCGACCTACCGACAGTACCGACTATCATCGGCTTCATTGTGAAGCTGCAATAGCCAGTATTATAGGTCCTGACATACATCTGCATGTGCACAATTACGATCAATAAAGAACGTTCGTATGGCCGACACACGTGTCGTTTATTGTGGAGACTAACAGTCTACGCCGTAGCCTTACAATAGGCAAACTGCTTTAAGGCCACGCACCACTGCATCCACGGCTAAACAACGCAGGTGTATCTTCATCCAATGACGTTTTATATAGAGATGCGACATGGGCCAATACTACAGTTCCATAAAACAGCGATACTATTGGTAGTAAGAGAGATATGGGTCGCGGTAGTTCCTGTCTTTTAGGAGGGTAATGTTTTTCGAGCGTATATATTATGTATGTATGTTTTTATGTATGTCCATTTCTTTCGCACGCCCTACAGCCTAAACGGGTGGACGGATTTTGAAATAATTATGAGGTGCCGTTGACATAGGCTATAAATTTTCAAAATGGCGCCCACAAATGAAAGAAAAATGTAACACAAAAATGTAGAAAAAAAAAATAGTGTCAAAAGTACAAAATAAGTCGCTTTTCAAGTAGTCTGATGCAGTTCAATCACAGATCTGAGGCCACAAACTGCATCAGACTGGTTGAAAAGCGACTTGTTTTGAACTTTTTAGTCATTTTTAGAGGTCGTAAGGTCGTAAAAAATGTTTTTTTATTTCTTACATTTTTGCAAAGTCTACAAGGTAATTTTTTATGTTGCTATATCAGTTCAGACAACGCATCTATAGTTATCATCATCATTCAACAAGGAATGACCCGTTTCTGGGTGTAAAGCATCCTTTCCTTTTGCCACATTTCCTGGTCCTTTGCGGTATTTCACGCGACTTTGGTGATATCAGCGACCCGACGCGCACTTTTGGATGTCGGTTTCTCTAGCCCAACCCCTAGCGTAAGCTGGTGACCGTATGTGACCACCATACGGTCAAAACCTTACCCCAGCGGCCACCTCATTCTTAAGTGTACGCAGGATTGTCCACAACCAAGTTCCGCACGGATGCATGCTGAAATACAAGTGAATAGCGCAGCTTCTCCGTTATAAGTTCAAAATTATGGGTTTAGCTATAGCGCTTATCAATCCCATACATTTTTGACGTTTCAAAAATCATTACGTCGCAGTGGATGGTCGACTTTACTAAGGGTACTCGTGTATTGCATAAAAATAGAATACTTTGGACCGCAGGCCAATAGATAGTACCTATTGTAGTAATGTTTGCATGTGCACAATCAATATCATTGATCAGTAGTTATGTTATGTAACTTGTAGCAACCATGTTGGAGTCCATTTGTCTAGTGTTTCATTATAGATGCATGCCAGCCGCAGCCGCGATGCTGTACAGCCGTGAGATACAGTACACTAGTTCAGTACAGTACACCATGCGTGTTTCACGCATTTGCTAAATAAATTTTACTCTTTCTTTCTTTTTCTACTGACAATGGACTCTCCCGTATAGCATAAAGCTAGACTATTCTAAATCGACCTCAAAAGGAAGACAACAAGTCGGTTGTCCTTTAAGTTAAATTGGCACGTGAGCACATTCCCAAGAAGTTGGTAGATTCATCACAGCGTAAATTCGTTGGTTTCGTTTCTCGTAATAACGTTATTGATTTTTGGTTATGTGTATGCATGTATTTGTTATTTTTCTCTATATTTGTCTTTCCTTTGTTGCACCTGCCATGTTGTCTCTGCACCACCCTAAGGTCGACTGGTAGAAAATGCCTATGGCATTAAGGCCGCCTTTGTACACTGTTTTTACTATTGCATAGTTTTAATAAATTAATAAATAAATTCATTTGTAACCCCTCCTTTAAAGTGAGTATGTTTGTTTATTTGTCGAAAACCTATATTAACGAGTAATAAAGCATGTGTGTTTAGAAGTAGGTATACTTACCAAAAACATCCGACTTCTTGTCTTCGATCATCCATCTGGAAAATGCTCCAATTAATAAGCTGGAAGCGAGACGCTAAAGATAATAGCGATGCTAATTGAAGCTTATGTCTATCGCCTTTCGACTAAAATTAAGACCTCGTATAATTCATATTTCCCGTTTTCTTCTTCTGTGTTCATTTATTAGCTAGCCAGATGTGACGTACAGACCTATTCAACCTCGTCCTCTAATCACAAATGCACAGTCTCCTATCTAGGAAATAAACCAGGAACAAGACCATTATTGCTACATCCAGAGGGGTCGCATCACCCACGCCGCAAGGCCATAGCAACGCCACTCGGACACGAACATAAACAAACTAACATACATACACACAAATGGTCATAGGTATAGCAGTGTATACCCAATGCCCCTCATTTCCACTGGGCACTCAGGGCAAGTACTCAGGGCCTCAAGTCTGCTATTACAATAGTGTCAGAATGGTCTATCAATGATTTCATAATTGTTGATTTTGATAAGTTTGGTAATCTACTAATATAAAAGCGTCATTATGACTTTCCAGTGGTCAACCACTGACACTCCATTGAAAGAAATGGCATAGAATGGTAATCTCGTACATAATGACAAATGAATGACAGACATATGCGGTAATCTGCTAAAATTTTGACAGTTCCTTTGATTAGTGACCTACCATTAGAACGTTATTGTGCAGTCATTGCTTTTCAAAGACATTGAATATTTAGAACCACGATTCTATTACGAGACCATTCGACCGACCAATGATCGATCATTATGAATTTAGCAGATTACGAACTTATAGCAAAATGACAATGGGATCGTGTTGGAATGACGAATTTATAAAAATTGCAGACTTGGGGCCCAGGGCCCCGTGATCGATGGTGGCCCCCTAGTTTTTGTCACTCTATAGATTATTTCTGTTCAGTTACAGTTAACTTTTCATTTAAGTAATATGATTTTATAAACAATCGAATAAATCTATAATGTCGCTTTTTTTATTGCTTTAACTAAATAATCATCTGTCAGTCATCACAAAGTCAGGGGCCCTATTATCGCATGCCCATGGCCTGATGGCCTCCACTGCGTGAAAGACGGCCCTGTATCTACCTACTTCCCAGTAATTGCCTGCTCCCGAAGGAAGCGGGGACGTCGATTGGTTCGGCCTTGCACACCCACTCGTGCGCAGCTCTTGTATATCTTCTACGATATCTGTCGAGACAATAGGGATTAATTTTTCCAGTTGATCTCTGGTTTATTGAGCATCAGTTTCAGTGTTGTTTATGTAATTACTCCACTCGGTACGTAAATGGGTATCCGACAGGAGTAGACTTCAGTACCTTAGCACCATTGAAAGAATTGAAAACTCTTCAGGAACATGATCCATGAAAATGAGTCATATTTTTAATGCACTCGTGCATTAAAAATATGACTTCTATTTCACTGCTGGCTGGGCCTATCCGACCTTGTCCACACAACTCTGGAACTCACTGAAATTAAAAGATTCTGAAGTCTGTTAATTTTAACATAAACTAGCCTTTGACAAACTTTGTGTGATGAGCATTATTGTTTGTTCTGTGTCTGGGTGTAATTTATCTATAATATGTATGTATTTATAAATTATATAAGTATGTATATCAGTTGTCTGGTTACCATAACACAAGCTCTGCTTAGCTTGGGATCAGATGGCCGTGTGTGAGTTGTCCCAAGATATTATTATTATTATTATTATTATTTTATTATTTTTTTTATTTTCCTCTTTGGTACAGAATCAAAATAAATGTTCTATGTTCACGAAAACAATAATTACTGTCGTTCAGGATAATCATGGGATAATCATTGCAGTAGCGTTATATTTATTGCTTATATAGAAGATTACAGTACTATCAGTATTTTGTTTGTGCACTACATTGTCGTGTGCAAGTAAACAACTACATATATAAATATACAAGCACCTATGTCACGACACAATATTATCCTCGTACCATAATTATGTTGTTATTTATTGATTTGTTGGTAAATACAGAGAATTATCTTTTGTGTATTATCTTCTATATGTGTGCTGACGTGTTTACATCTAGAACATGAGACATTTAAATCACTAAACACTCTAATTAATTCCTCAAAATCTATTTGGTCCGTCATAGATTATCTACTAAAAAATATTGAATACGTTTTCAAAAAGCCATTTATTCAAATTAAGCTGAGTGCCAGCACTTTTTGAAGTCCCAGACCCCCGTGAAGCAGTCCCGTATCGCCTGGGTCCTCCATGGCGTCGGTGCCATTCAATTAGCGAATGCGACTGTCGAAATGCCAAAATGTAGGAATTTGATCACGTGACATTTCGATAGCATCTGTCAATCCCATACATTTTTGACGTATTGACAATCGCCTTCGCCACGCTACCGCTGACAGAATATCACTTGTCTAGAGCCCCTGATGTCTATTTTAACTGTTAATAAGGCCTGCTCTGGGGCTAGTCACACCATTCTTTAAGCGAAAATATTGTTGAAAAATACCAGAATTTAAGGGATTGATCAAGTGGCATTTCGTCAGCGTTTGTCAATTCCATACATGTTTGACGTCTTGACAATCGCCTACACCACTCTAAGGCGTCGTCCTAACTGGGTAACGATCGTACTAGTTAACGATACGATTTCTTCGTGCGATAAAAATGATTCTTCTTCAATTAGGACACTAAAGAAATGTGTGTGTTTAATCTGGTCGTGTGACGAAATCGCATCGTTAACTCGTACGATCGTTAGCCAGTTAGGACGACGGCTTACGCTTACAGAATGTATGTAGAGTTTGTACAGCCTCAGGTCTGCTCACCGTCCAGTACTTTGACCACCTGAAAAAATAAAAATCTAAATGTACGAGTACGTCAAGGAAAAGGATACTTTTAAAACCACTTTAGAACAAAGACTGCAACGTTTTTCTGTGTGTGAATCAACAAATAAGTATGAGAAACAAAGCAAATTGAAGTCACCGGATTGAAGTTGCATTAATCATTCTTAACTTTCAAATTTTTTCCTGTTTGTATTATGACTGGTTCGGTGGCCTGCTAGTTGCAAGTGCTACTACTGACCACGGAGATCCAAAATGTTATTAGGGATTTTCGTGGAAATTCCAAATACGAGCCCGGAGTCACCTGCAATCATCATTAAATCATGGAAGCAGGCTCGGCTTTTACTTCATAGATAAGAACTGGAACTGGCGAAATGCTGATAAAAGAATACCTATTTATATGTTACGCTAGAGGAGCTTGTGGCTAAATAAAAACAGCCGTACGGGTCGAGCTTCAAGGTTATGCAACGTTAAGCCGTTGGTTCCGGCTGTCATTTGTCGTTAGGTACGGATTGTCAGAAGCCAGGAAATCTGACACCAGTCTTGCCAGAAGTACCGTGTTACTCGTGTTGTGGAGGTCTGGTAGGCAGCCACTCCACGTAAAATACTGGCATTCAGCTGAATCCGGTGTGACTGGAAGCCGACCCGACCGAATATAACCGACTTTAAAACAAAAACACACTACCTGTACCTACACAGTATAAAATAACTTTAATTTCGGAAGTCGGTGTCAAAAAACGAAGAAGCAACGAAAACACCAACTTCCGCAATTAAAGTTATTTTATACTTTTTTAGACCTTATAATAGTGTTTATTTATTTCGAAGTCGCGGTCGGTTGAATTTTTTAATTAACTTTTTTTATTTGCATTTAATTCAAATTCAAATTCAAAATATTTATTTGTCACACATAGGTAAAATGTTGGACATTGGTGGAGTAATTTATAATTAAGTGTTATATCATCGTTTTGTGTCACCGGAAAAGCAATACAGTAGGTACCTATTTAACACTATTAGGTACTTGAGTACGAGGGGTCTCTACATGATATGCTTCGTGCATTGAACTAACACATTTTAAGCAATACTAATTCTGGGAAAACAGCTAAAAGCTCAGTCTAATATGCAGGCACAGTTGCAAACATTTTTTTTTTTTTTCAGAAACACAGCCCCACACTAGAACGTTCGTGAACAAGTAAATCAAAACTTTCGAAAGACGCTCGACTCATTGACTAAGTATTACTGCAAAAACAGCTCACGTGGCGAGACAGAACCAAAAAGCCTAGACTTGAGCTTTCGTAGTTTGTTTAACGTAAAACAGGCAGATGGCGTTGCGGACGCTCAGTCTGAGGAAGGGTATATGTGTCACGCAATGCGGCAACCGCGTCAGTAGCGGTGAATATTAGCACTGCTACACATGCTAAGATTCACCGCTACCGTGTAATACCTTATGGATATGCCTTTGGCATCCAATAATGTAACTAAGATGGATCCATTTAAAAATTATCTTAACTGGGTTCTGCTATGTGGCGACCATATTATTGCTTGTCATCAAAGTGAGCGAGACTAAATCTTAAAAACAACGAGTATGCTGCAACATTGTAAAACTACACTTGCGCTCAACAAAATCGATCCACCGACCGTGAGGCTGGTTTATGGCATGATATCAAAAAGTTAAAATAGTGATGTGCTAAGTTTAATACTGTCTGATAGACAGAAAATTAAGGTGTCTTTTAACAATTTTTAACAGTTATGAAGATGTTTTCAGGGTTGCGAATCTCTGTATGGAAAACAGAACTCTTATAGAATCACTCGGTTGTCTGTAATCTTGAAACAAGAACGTTCGGGAACCAATAAACCAAAGCTTTTGAAAGCTCGACGCATAGACTATAAAATAGCTCTACATGGCGAGATAGGACCAAAAATCATAGACTTGCGCTTTCGTTGTTAGTGTAACGTATAACAGGCAGATGGCGTTGCGGACGCTCAGTCTGGGGGAGGCTAGCTGTGTCACGCAGTGCGGCAACTGCGTCAGTAGCGGTGAATACTAGCACTGCTACACATGCTAAGATTCACCGCTACCGTGTAATACCTTATGGATATGCCTTTGGCATCCGAAGTGTAACTAGCATGTATCCATTTTCTGATATGGGGCGACCATATTAATGCTCGTCACCAAAGTAAGCGAGGGTAAATCTGTGAGTATGCAGCAACATTGTGAAACTCACTGTCGCACAACAAAATCGATCCGCCCGTGAGGCTGGTTTATGACATGTAATGTCAAAAAGTAAAAAAAATACTTTGTCAAAAAACCCGTCTACTAAAAACGACTAAAAAATTCCAAACAAGTCGCTGTTGATGGGTGACATCAAATCTGTGATTGAACTAAATTAATTGCCACCAACTGCATCAGACTGCTTGAACAGCGACTTGTTTGGAACTTTTTAGTCGTTTTTAGCGGTCTGGTTTTTTGGCGTCGTCAATTTTTTATTTACTAAGTACATTTATTTACTTGCCTATGAATTCTGCCGCCCTAGTACAAAATGATGATGAATAAGAAGTCGCTACTAGCACGAGCAGCGTCGTAGCTAAGGTCCTGAGCGCCGCCCCTAGGCGACATTTGAATTTTGCGCCCCCGACTGCGCCAGAAGGAAGGTTATGTTTTTCAAGTAAATGTATGTTTGTATGTATATTTCTTAGGCACGCTCTGTAGCCTAAACAGCTTGATGGATTTTAGCTTGAGAGGTGTCGTTAGATTTGTCTTGATTGTGAGAGTGGCACTGGGTAAATAAAAATTTAAATGGCCGATTTTCGGCACCATATTACTACGTCTTCAATTTTTTTTCCTCAAAAGGGTATCAAAATAAAGAGATCGAGGAGGCGATTCCAAAAATGTAAAAAAATGTCTAAAGAGGTCCTAAGAAGTCGCTTTTCAAGCAGTCTGATGCAGTTGGTGGCCTTAGATTTGATGATGATTTGACAAAGTCCAGCCACATCCGCTCTTTGATAAGCGCGAGCCAGAGTTCGTAGAGTCGAAAAACGACAGTTAAACGACAATTATATGACAAATCTGTTATCTAGGGTTCGGCACAAATTATTGTTAAGTAAGAAGCGCTGTTTCTACTGTAGCACCTTCCCTTATTACGCGCAACTAGTGCAAGTATTTTAACGATGTGCGTAACCATGCCTGAGCCCACCGGCTTATACGATATGGGTCTGAAAAGTGTGCTCCCTGAGGCTTGCGCCCTTGGCAGCCTTGCCGCCTTGCCAACCCTTAACTACGACGCTGCGTGTAGGAACTCGCGGTATGACGTCACAAACTGACGACGTATCGACCCTAGTGCAGTCTAGACTTGCAAACATTCAAGGATACTACATAATTCGCATAAATAGCTAAAAATAGGTACGGATGTTGGGAACACCATTATAAATGGGAAGTGAAAAGTTCCCACCGATCACCTACTTACCTGCAAAAAAAAAATTCAAGGTCAAAATTGGCAAAAATGAGTTTCTTGCATTCTTCAGCCAAACGGTAAATCTTATTATAAAATTAAGCTTTTCAAATTTATGGCTCTACGCGAATTATAGTAACCTTTCCCCAATTAAATGAGCTAACTTGACCGGGCTATTAGTATAATTCGTAAGAAAATTAGTATAGCGCTACAAAAATGTTGCCGCGTGCTCAAAATCGGAAATAACGCCAACTTCTTACATGTACTTACATTTAGCAATATAAGATCCCGTGACAATAGGGAATATGCATGAAAAAAATATTTGTTATCTAAACAGTTTATAGCGGGTAGCCGATGGATGCGAGACGCACAGGACCGGTTGTTGTGGCGACACTTGGGGGAGGCCTATGTCCAGCAGTGGACGTCTTTCGGCTGATATGATGATGATGATGAAACAGTTAATCTCAAAATATAATAAGTACTAACAGTGAAAATAGAATCAAAATTGATGGAAAAACCAATGAGATATAACTATTTTAAACAGATATATTAGTAGATTACCAAACTTGTCAAAATCAACAATTATGAAATCAATGATAGGCCATTCTAACACTATTGTAATAGCAGACTTGGGGCCCAGGTGGCGTACAAAGTACAATTATGGTGTGCAAATCTCGCTGAGGATTACAAATTATAATAGTTACTAAAAATATTTGAAAATCATGCATAGTATTATGGTAACATAAATTGAACAATAATTAAACATATTAAATAATAGGTAAGTACTCCAATTATGTCAGACCTAAATAAGGATATAAAATGTCAAAATTATTTAATGTCAATATTAATAAATTGCAGGCACAGTTGTACACATATTTTACTAACTGCAAGGGCTTTTAGTAACAACGGCATTTTAAAAAGGCTTTCTCAAATCTTGAAACATGACCGTTGATATGACATATTCCGTATCGTAGAAGTGAGGGAGGCTACCAGATCATGACTATTCATGACAGGCAACAAGTGATGTGTCTATATTTACTTTCCTAGCTAATTGAAAAAGTGCATAGGCAGATTTATTTATTTGTTACATAGCTGTTCTATATGAGCTTTCCTTAAGGTTATTGTCAATATGAATACCTAAAACACACTTACTTTTACTATTAGATCTACTTCTTCTATTTCGTCGCCATTGTATTTGACACAATTTTTTTGGAACTTCAATTCTTTGATGGAAATGCATTACTATGGTTTTCTTGAGGTTGTATGTCAGTTAGAGTAGGTATTATTAAGCAGCTTAGTATGTTTAATCAAAGTAACATTACCGAAGTTCTATTGTGACGAATGCTTAAGAAAAAAACTTGTTTTGGAGTTTCTAGTGTTGTTTCTTCGTTTTTACACCAACTTCCACAATTAAAGTTATTTTGTACTTTGTAGTGGTTTTGGTTTTATTTGGAAGTCGGTTATTTTTTCACTAATAGAAAGATCGATAAATGATGAAAGTTTGTATCCATGTGAAGCCAGGGCTGGTTGCCAGTTTATAGACGAACTAAAGGAAGACGTATTTTCAGATGCTTAAAGTAAATAAAGTTTTAATATCGATTATTGTTTTGAGAACACATTCATTGTGCTTACAGCTAAAGAGTTGAATTCCCTGTCAGAGTCTGGTTCCTGATAGCTACAACCTGGGAGTATTTAAGTCAAGAGTGAATAGGTTACTTCTAGGCAAGCGTGCTCCATCTTCGACCACATCATCGCTTACCATCAAGTGAGATAGTGGTCACGCGTGCCTATAAAACATTTAAAAAAAAATATTACGTTTACAGCCACCATTCTCTGGCAAACCTGTATAACACGAAGTCCCGTTCAGTAAGACCTGCTAAATGAAGCCAGTGCATATTCATTAACATGTTTAAAAGATACCGGTTCTCGTCAAATCATCATGTTCAACAATATAGGGTGCCGTGTGCCATCTTAGTTCGACCAATGCTGACGATGGTATCAACACCAAAACTGCTACCAACTATTTTGGGGTCAGCTTCCCGTTTTATCGGCCGTAGCTGGAAATGAGTACCTACCTATTTTAAACAAGTATCTGAGGCCTCAGATCTGTGATTGAACTGCATCAGACTGCTTGGAAAGCAACTTGTTTGGAACTTTTTAGTCGTTTTTAGCGGTCGGGTTTTTTGACAGTAATTTTTTTTTTATTTCCTACATTTTAGTGAGTTGCATTTTTTTATTCATTTGCGGGCGCCATTTTTTAAATTTATACAGCCTATGTCACCACCACAATTCTGACAAATTCAACGACACCTCATATGTCAAAATCCGTCTAGTCGTTGGGGCTGTAGGGCGTGCCAATGAAATGGACACACATACATACACTCAAAAAACATTATCCTCCTTCTGTCGCAGTCGGGCAAAAATAGATTAAATAGTAAAAAAGACTATTGGAATCGTATCGTACTTGGCAAATACCTACGTATTGAGCGTTTGGTGAAGTAAGGAAAACAACCAGACTGATTTTACCGCATAACCTAAGACCCTTTTTTTTTTTTTTTTTTTGGATGGGAAATCATCAAATGACCCCTCCCGCTCTGGGTGGAGCGGCAGGGAGTGTCAGACTTCTACTGACTAAAACCCACCCATGCTCCTCTTAGTGCCTTTTACGTTCCAGGGCCGCAGTAACTCTTTCGAACAAATCCGCAACCCTGGTAGATAACCTAAGACCCTAAGGTAACCAAATCTTCAAACACCACCAACAAGACTTTTTTGAATTGCCAAGGAGATTAGGAGTCAGTCAGTTTGTAATATAGTTTAGTTTATTTGTCTCTTATTGCTTGAAGTAATCATCCTGCCCTGTCATCGAGGCGATCCATCTCGAAGTGAACTGTTGATACACACGTTACATATTTTGGTTAGATCTGATACTAACAAAGGCGAAAGACATTAGAGGATCATTCTACTCATTTTCAAGCAAAGTTCGCATGTCGCATATCAATCGCAAACTGTCAAAAAAGCCTTAATTGTCATACATTTTTGACAGTAAGAGATTGAGTTGCTTGAAAATTTGTAGAATTGTGGCACTCAGGGCTTCAGCTGCTAGGTTTACTGGTGAATCTACGTGACAAATATAAGTTTATACTCAAATATATGCTGCTTACTTTCAATCTACTTCATATGCCACCTTATTTCGACCTCGATATTTATTAACACTCATCAATGGTCAATTTTAGGCCTCTGGCCATATCAATGAGTCCCGTTCATTTGACCTGCTGAACGATCGTGCGCTTGCGCAACTGGCATTCCAGTAATGTCGTCGCCATATTGGGACATTATTATAGCGTCGTGGTGCGGTATTTACCTTGTTGATTAAGAATTAAATGTCAGAGCTATAAGGTGTTTTACATTATAATCGCTGCGGATTCATAATTATGTGAACCGTACCACTACAAGTCTCTTTTATATTATTAATTTCAAAATACGTCGTTGACTCATCATTGCCCAGAAATATCAAAGACTTTGACCATATGTCCAATTCTACTGCAAGGCTCATGTTGGAGTTGGAGTTCGAGTTGAGTGTGAGTTTACGTTTTGGAATATGGGCCTTATAGTGTAGGGAAATTAGAGGCATTTTTGAAAGATTGCGACTGAGAAGAAACGTTGCTTAAAATATTGTGGAATTGGTCGTCTGCCAGAAGCAATAATCTGCAGCTCAAAATTAAAATTTCAAACTTCATCAAAGTACTTAATCAAAATTCAAACTAGGCTGAGAATTAGGGCTTTCTGAACGTAAAAAAACATGCAGACAATCCTCCAAACCGTTCACCCTTCTCGACAGAAACGCCACCATGAATATGAATCTGCCTAGATCGCGAAGTTAGCCAATAGCATCATGACTCCCTCGTAAGAGAGAGACGGAGCCATACAAGACGAATAGCACTATCCCTTTCTCACAGACATTGACACGTCATGGTTTGAGACGCTTGGAGGATGTTTTCAACTCTGTCCTTAAAATATTACTGTGCCAATAAAATCTCCCTGTACCCATGTCGCCCTGGTAGTTGGTTCTCAGCGTTCGCCATACTTGGCATGTTCCCACTATTCTCAGGGCGTTATACTCGAGTACATGTTTGGAATTCAATATTATCATGTGAATTCATTATGTAAGATTTATTCAGAAGTGCTCGATTCCCTTTATTATCATACAAATTATCTACATAGATAGTAGCACGTAAGTAGGTTCTTGTGAAAGGTCTAACATATATCTGGCGCATACCAGCGTTGCTGTGGTGCCCTGGTATGAAGGATATGAATAGACAGATACACACACAGGCAGGCATAAGTGACATTTTGAAAGAAACGTATAGGTCGTTTCTTAGATGGCATAATGGCATCTGGTATTGGCCTTGTGAGTGGACAAGATTCACAATACCAGGAGACTAGAAACATGTCGAAGTATATCCGGGGCTGGAATTGTGGGCGGTTAGAATTTACAAGTACCAGGAGGCCAGAATAATGTCGAAGTATTTCAGGGCCTGGAATTGTAAGCAGTCAAGATTCACAAGTACCAGAAAGAACAAGCTCAGCGGTTCAGGTTGAGAGTTATCGAAACGCCGTAGCAGACTGATCTAATCGTACTGATTGTACGAGCAGCTGATATGCTAGTACTATCAGTACGATTACACATTTTAATTTCTCTCTGGAGTCAGCTCTAAAGTTCACGCAGACGGAGTCGCGGGTAGAAGCTAGTATGTTTATAAATGCAAGTATCATCACTGTCAGTCAACGTTCCAGATATAAAGCTCACTGTAGCACATAGATCATGTAGACTTAAGAGGTCTTAATTACCAAGCACGCGCTCGACAAGTCCAGATAGTTCCCACGACAATCGCTCACTGTCCTCCAGGAGATATCATCACGGAACACAAGCTATCTGTTATGGTATCAGCAGAGGGTAGGTCGGGGAGGTCGACCGTCTTGTGTTTATCAGAGAGTTGCCAATGCATGCCATTCGACTTAATAACTTCTGCTGAAGAGGTCCTGTGATGAGGGGGAAAGGAGAGGAGGGAAAATGTGGGATTGAGTTACCTTGCCGATTATAACCTGATGCACTTTTGATGGAAATACTATTTAACTACCTACTATCTCCTGCCAGAGTCGTGTTTCCTGATAGCTACAACCTGGGAGTCTTTAATAATAGGAATAGGTTACTTCTAGGCAAGCGTGCTCCATCTTCGACCACTTCATCGTTTACCAATAGGTGAGATAGAGGTCAAACGCATGCCTATCAACAGTGAAAAAAAACACTATCAATTTAATCTTTATTAGTAGATAGGTCTATCTTCATACCTGCCTTATTTACGCGAGTGAAGTTTGCAATATATAGTGTGACTAGGATTGCCAACTCTCGATAATGACTTATGCGTGTGCCACATTCGCACACACAAAGTCAAAGCAAAACCACAGGATGCAAGTAGTCCAAAACCGGTTTCTCCGAAAAGCCACGGGCGCCCCGTGGTTTATTAGGAATGAACGACTTCATGTCGACCTTAAAATCCCGACAATAAAACAATTCATGAAACGTCTTACAAAGCGTTTTATTGAATCAGCTGAGAAACACAGCAATCCTTTGATTTCAAAGGCCTCACAATACACTCCCTCTCGTATTAGTAAGATTCGCCGTCCTCGGCATACACTCGTCGAGTACGATGACGAGATCACAAAGATTCAGTAAAGCTGTAGGGAAACCAGCACTCTTAGAAAAAACAAACACAGACCGCGTTCCGTATACCGATCTCGCCGCCGAGGTCCGTCGCGACGCCCCATTCAAAACCCTCCCCGACTCTTGCCAACGAGCCAGCCCGCGCCGCTGAGCCTTTAGCTAAATAATAAAACGACCCAGCCTGTTGTCCCTTGCTGTCCCAAACTGACGCCGCTAAGCCGAGGTCGTATTCCACAGGGAATGCCCTTAACGAGCGGTCAGTAGTTTTAGCTTGTAGCTAGCTTTGTTGCCTTGGCTGGGGGCCTTAAATTCATTTGAGGCCACCACAGGTTAGTCCGGTTAAGCAGTTGATAGCCCCTGCGTGTTAACTTGCTAGTGGTGCTAGAGGTCATAGTTTTTCGTCATCGAAAAAAAAAAAAAATGCCAACTCTCGAAAGAACCAACCCGGGAGAATTTTAACAATTTTCAAAATTAAATGTTAGATGTCTAATAAACCAGTTGAATACCTACCATTTTCTAATAAAAAATATTGAATCAATAGTGGATTACTATTGATTCAATTTTATTTCATTTTTTTTTCCCCTTATTTAACGAATCACTCGATATTTTTTCACGTATGCGAGTGCGTAGTTAAATAGCATACAGCGCATGCGACAACTCAGAGAGAAGGTGACCAATTTTGTTGTTTCTAAAAATCAGTTTCATTTTAAAGAACACTGGAGAACACTGGAGGTTAGGTAACCGTAATTACCAGAGTCTCCCGGGCATTCCGGGAGGGTTGGGAACCCTAAGTGTGATGATATGGAAACTCCTCCTACTACTATGAAGGTACATTCTAGCAAATAAAGAGATCATGTATTCATTCGATTAACGAAGAAAAGTGTAGGAAGCACAAATAATCTTCTGGAGGAGCTGGTACATGGATGTAAAACCGCTAGACAGACATCTCAAACATCAGTTGGTGAAAACTCACTCAATTCATAACTACTGTTTCATTCAATGATTAATTTACAACATTTTTATGGATGGGAAATCATCAAATGACTCCTTCCGCTCTGGGTGGAGCGGGAGGTAGTGTCAGACTCTTACTGACTAAAACCCATCCGTGCTCCTCGTAGTACCCTAAGCGTTCCAGGGCCGTGGTGAGGCTTTCGAACAAAATCCTCAACCCTGGCAGGATTTTACACATAAGTACTAACCATATTTTAATTAAAAATGTATTAGGGATCTTTTTATTAGTTTTAGATAATCGCTAACTACCTCGGTTATCATCGATAAAATTAGTCCGTTGTTGGTAGGTTGATAAGGTTAACCATCGCGTGATACTTCAAGATCAGACTAAACCTGACCCTTGGTTTCACCTTGCATGCGAAACTTCGTGTTGATTCACCACTTAGTTTCATTTAAGGCATGCTCGTGCTAATTCAGGAATTTTGCGTGTAGTCAAATGTCCTGTGGGTATGGTTTGAATTATGTGCTAGTACTTACTTCTTGGTAACTTTAGCTCGCGAAGAAGCTCAATGAGCTCGTGACTAAATGATAACAGCCTCACAGATCGATCTTCAAGGTTAAGCAACGCTTGCCGAGGTTGGTCTGTGGATGGGTGACCATATTGACATATATCGAGACTCCTCCGTGCCTCGGAAATCACGTTGAGCCGTTGGTCCCGGCTGTCATTTGTAGATCGTTGGCAGTCGTTTCGTTACGGATTGTCAGAAGACAAAACAATCTGACACCAATCTTGCTAAGAAGTACCGTGTTACCGACAATGGGTTATGGAGGTCTGGTAGTAGCCGCTCCACGTAAAATAGGTACTGGTATCCAGCTGAAACTGGTTAGACTGGGAGCCGGCACCAATATGGTTGGGAAAAGGCTAGGCAGATGATGAGTTCCTGGTAACTTTACTACCTAACTTTTACACTGATGCTAGAGTATTTTAAAAGTCTCAATCTAAACATTACACGACTAGCTACATCTACATAATTAAAAGGATGTAGACTTGACAGTCTTATAGCCAGCTACATATTGTGCGACCAATATTCTAAAACACAAACAGAGGGTACATTTACATCACAGTCGCAAACTGTCAAAAACATTCATAAATAAATCAGCACAATATGTCTTTTTACAAAGAATTCAGGACCGATGAATTTACTCGACTGCCCACGAACATTCAGTAATTGGTTTCAGTGATACAGTGTTGTCTGTGAGTTGATTCATTTGAAGTGTAAGATCGGAAAATATGATTGTTCGAACATATCGAATCAGCTCCGCGTCGGAAGCCCCAAGATCGGTGTGCCAACGAAACCAGGGGGTCTACTCTTATTCAACGAAAAACGAAGTTTCGATCGAAACTTCGCGTGTTTCCTACTACAGTTCCCTTCGTTCCCGAAGTTTCGTTCGAACGAAAACTGTTTGACATTTACGTTCTCCAAACCTATTCTAATTCATAAATGTTGCGAACGAAAATTTGAATTTGACAGATGATTGTTCGGAATATTAACCTCAAATTGACGAAACCAAAAGTGTTACCTTTTGGTTTTCGTTTGCCATTCTTTAGTGTGGATTTTGTTATTAATTTGGTTGAAATGGCTGCAAGAATGCTCTTAATCGAGGCTACTCTACGTGAAGAACGTTTAGAGCGTAGAAGGAACCGACGTCGCCTGCGCAATCAACTAATATATATTAATATATATATATATACATATCTCAATATATATATATTTAGATTCGTTAGACCTTACCCTATAACCTAGAATACAAATTTTATTGCTAACTTTACACAATAAAAAGTTTCTAGAACAAAAACTGCAAAATTTACATCATAACAAACTTTCACTATACATTTTCCTTAATATCTATAAAACTACAAGTCCTATCAACTGAATTCTTTTTGTAAAATAGGTTTTGGGTCGAGACCTTTATTTTGACACCAATTTCAAAACGATATCTTTACAAACAAAAAACCTCATTTTCAACTTACGTAATTTTTTCGTAACGTCAAAAATTCTAGGTAGGTACTTAAAAATTTCCTCACAAAATCTAAAAATACTATCATATTGGAGTCTTATTGGATCTAGCATGCACAAATAATACTTATAAAACTAATTCGACAATAATTAAACCTAAACTGCTATTTAAAATCTAGCAAATTCTAATGAGTTTCTTTCAAACTTTAAGACAACATTTCCCTATTCACATGGTCGCCCCTACCACTACTTGCGCCTAGGGACGTGGATGGGGTCTCGTCGCCGACAGTATATTTTAAGATATTTACTTACAATTTTTTAAATCCAAAATAAAACTTGTGGAGACCCAAAATGCAGACTGCGACACAATACGACTTGAAACTTTCTGGCGGAATGTGTACCTATCGCGATTGAGAAAGTACTTGAGAAACAAACTGAAAACTAAATAGTGATTTTCAAATATTTTAAAAAAATATTTCGACGCGGCTCCGGCAGCTGAAATTGCATGGGGGCGCTTGAGATAAGCCCCTTTGACCCCCCCACAGTGGCAGATTCCTCAAATTCAGAGGACTCGATTCTAAACCCAACCCAAACTGAAAACTTTTTAAAGAATTCAAACAAAAAATCGTAAGTTGACATGTGATTAGATTGAGTGTGAATATATTTAAGTTATTGATTGTTTTCCTTTACGGGGGTGACATTATCACTAAGTGACAAAACCCCTTTAAATTAATAAAGATTAAAAAAAAAAAAAAAAAAAAGAGTGTGAATATACATACAATTTTGGTTGTCATATATTAAATCCATTTGGTGGCAAGAAATAGTACTCTTTAATTTAGTCTGTTAACAATGACCGTGAAAGGGTGTTTTATAGTGTCCCGGTTAATTTCACCAAAAATATAAAAATAAACTATTTAATTATTCTTTCTGCATCAATATTACAAGAAATATTTATTAAACCACATTTTAAATGTAAAATTTCAAAATAAATCAAAATAGTTTATAAATTTAAAGTTGAAGTAAAAACCGGAATTTACTTTAAATGACATCATAAAAGACCCACACAATATTTTTCATGTCATTCGTTCACGAAAATAGTCTATGGATCCGAACTTCGTCTGCGTGTCCGAAAACAAAACAGAGTAGGGTCACAAACGAGAAAGAGAGTAGACCCCCAGGGGGTCTACTCTCTTTCTCTGAAACGAAACTTCGTAAACGAACGAAATATAAACGAAGTTTCGTTAGTGACCCTACTCTGTTTTGTTTTCGGACACGCGGACGAAGTTCGGATCCATAGACTATTTTCGTGAACGAATGACATGAAAAATATTGTGTGGGTCTTTTATGATGTCATTTAAAGTAAATTACGGTTTTTACTTCAACTTTAAATTTATAAACTATTTTGTTTTATTTTGAAATTTTACATTTAAAATGTGGTGTAATAAATATTTCTTGTAATATTGATGCAGAAACAATTATTAAACAGTTTATTTTTTATTTTATTTTTATTTTTGGTGAAATTAACCGGGACACTATAAAACACCCTTTCACGGTAATTTTTAACCGACTAAATTAAAGAGTACTATTTCATGCCACCAAATGGATTTAATATATGACAACCAAAATTGTCTGTATATTCACACTCAATCTAATCATAACACATGTCAACTTACAATTTTTTGTTTAGATTCTTTAAAAAGTTTTCAGTTTGTTTCTCAAGTACTAACTGTGTTAATAAATCATGTTTTAAAGTGTTTTTTTACACACATCTCAATCGCGATAGGTACACATTCCGCCAGAAAGTTTCAAGTCGTATTGTGTCGCAGTCTGCATTTTGGGTCTCCACAAGTTTTATTTTGGATTTAAAAAAATTGTAAGTAAATATCTTAAAATATACTGTCGGCGACGAGACCCCGTCCACGTCCCTAGGCGCAAGTAGTGGTAGGGGCGACCATGTGAATAGGGAAATGTTGTCTTAAAGTTTGAAAGAAACTCATTAGAATTTGCTAAATTTTAAATAGTTTAGGTTTAATTATTGTCTAATTAGTTTTATAAGTATTATTTGGGCATGCTAGATCCAATAAGACTCCAATATGATAGTATTTGTAGATTTTGTAAGGAAATTTTTAAGTAGAATTTTTGACGTAACGAAAAAATTACGTAAGTTGAAAATGAGGTTTTTTGTTTGTAGAGATATCGTTTTGAAATTGGTGTCAAAATAAAGGTCTCGACCCAAAACCTATTTTACAAAAAGAATTAAGTCGATAGGACTTGTAGTTTTATAGATACTAAGGAAAATGTATAGTGAAAGTTTGTTATGATGTAAATTTTGCAGCTTTTGTTCTAGAAACTTTTTATTGTGTAAAGTAAGCAATAAAATGTGTGTTAACTTGCTAGTGGTCATACCTAAAAAAAAAAATGGCTCCATCGCAGTCGTCGAGCAGCCGTTGAAGAGGCAACATCAAGAAAGCGAGCCGAAACCTGCGGATCAAGAAACCCCAGGAAGAAGCATTTTATTTATTTCACCTCCTCCCGGCTGTCCGTCTCAGTCTCCCGAGGTCCCAAGAGTTCAAGTAGAAGCACATACGCATTCAGGGGTGCGTGGCGGCGTACGTAACCAGCGCAAGGGAATTTAAGGGGCGTACGTCGAACTACGTGGGAGATTGTCCCAGGTCTTTGGAATTTCCTTAATATTTAGTTGATTGCGCAGGCGACGTCGGTTCCTTCTACGCTCTAAACGTTCTTCACGTAGAGCAGCCTCGATTAAGAGCATTCTTGCAGCCATTTCAACCAAATGAATAACAAAATCCACACTAAAGAATGGCAAACGAAAACCAAAAGGTAACACTTTTGGTTTCGTCAATTTGAGGTTAAAATTCCGAACAATCATCTGTCAAATTCAAATTTTCGTTCGCAACATTTATGAATTAGAATAGGTTTGGAGAACGTAAATGTCAAACAGTTTTCGTTCGAACGAAACTTCGGGAACGAAAGGAACTGTAGTAGGAAACACGCGAAGTTTCGATCGAAACTTCGTTTTTCGTTGAATAAGAGTAGACCCCCAGGTATCTGGGGCCGTTTGACGCAGCTTGGGATAGCCCAAAGTCTGAACGGGCTTAAACTATTCTATATTGTTAAAACTAATATATGTTTATACCACCTCAGCATACGGTATGCTTCGTCTTATCAATATCGCCGTATCTTCAGACGGACACCACATTTGTCATGATAACAGACACATCTGTTAGTCCCAGAATCTAGGTCACTATGAATACAATAGCTTTACTTAACACAAATATTTTAACACTGCTTTAATTGTTATGTAAATAAATAAAGATTTGTGCTATCATTTAATTGCAGCAGTTAATTAGGTACAAACATTGTCATCTAATTAATACTCTTAATGTTATGTATTGCGAGGTATGTACGCAATTTTAAGTAGGTATGGCCATAGTCCGTGTGAGCAGGTTTTGGCGTCATGGATTGTGCATATTTTGTGAACGCACCTTAGCTGTAGTATTGCATGCTTTAAATATTTAAGTCAACAACGCAACCTTGTCAAGTGGCAACACGAAGAGCCGGCTTAGGCCTAGTTTCCACCAAAGCAGAGGGGAGAGGAGATGTGTTAAATAAACCAATCTGATAAGCAATCCGTTAAGCCTCCTGGCATAACCTAGCGCTCTCTTCATCAAATATTTAAGATCTGTATTTTTGTAACTGTGTTAACAAATAAAAGTGATTTGATTTGTGGAAACCGGGCCTTAGCGTCGCTATCTCACTTGTCGACCGCCACGAGACAGGGGCGCTACCCTGCGTCGCTATCTCACTTGTCGACCGCCACGAGACAGGGGCGCTACCCTGCGTCGCTATCTCACTTGTCGACCGCCACGAGACAGGGGCGCTACCCTGCGTCGCTATCTCACTTGTCGACCGCCAGGAGATAGGGGCGCTACCCTGCGTCGCTATCTCACTTGTCGACCGCCAGGAGATAGGGGCGCTACCCTGCGTCGCTATCTCACTTGTCGACCGCCAGGAGATAGGGGCGCTACCCTGCGTCGCTATCTCACTTGTCGACCGCCAGGAGATAGGGGCGCTACCCTGCGTCGCTATCTCACTTGTCGACCGCCACGAGACAGGGGCGCTACCCTGCGTCGCTATCTCACTTGTCGACCGCCACGAGACAGGGGCGCTACCCTGCGTCGCTATCTCACTTGTCGACCGCCAGGAGATAGGGGCGCTACCCTGCGTCGCTATCTCACTTGTCGACCGCCAGGAGATAGGGGCGCTACCCTGCGTCGCTATCTCACTTGTCGACCGCCAGGAGATAGGGGCGCTACCCTGCGTCGCTATCTCACTTGTCGACCGCCAGGAGATAGGGGCGCTACCCTGCGTCGCTATCTCACTTGTCGACCGCCACGAGATAGGGGCGCTACCCTGCGTCGCTATCTCACTTGTCGACCGCCACGAGACAGGGGCGCTACCCTGCGTCGCTATCTCACTTGTCGACCGCCAGGAGATAGGGGCGCTACCCTGCGTCGCTATCTCACTTGTCGACCGCCAGGAGATAGGGGCGCTACCCTGCGTCGCTATCTCACTTGTCGACCGCCAGGAGATAGGGGCGCTACCCTGCGTCGCTATCTCACTTGTCGACCGCCAGGAGATAGGGGCGCTACCCTGCGTCGCTATCTCACTTGTCGACCGCCAGGAGATAGGGGCGCTACCCTGCGTCGCTATCTCACTTGTCGACCGCCAGGAGATAGGGGCGCTACCCTGCGTCGCTATCTCACTTGTCGACCGCCACGAGATAGGGGCGCTACCCTGCGTCGCTATCTCACTTGTCGACCGCCACGAGACAGGGGCGCTACCCTGCGTCGCTATCTCACTTGTCGACCGCCAGGAGATAGGGGCGCTACCCTGCGTCGCTATCTCACTTGTCGACCGCCAGGAGATAGGGGCGCTACCCTGCGTCGCTATCTCACTTGTCGACCGCCAGGAGATAGGGGCGCTACCCTGCGTCGCTATCTCACTTGTCGACCGCCAGGAGATAGGGGCGCTACCCTGCGTCGCTATCTCACTTGTCGACCGCCAGGAGATAGGGGCGCTACCCTGCGTCGCTATCTCACTTGTCGACCGCCAGGAGATAGGGGCGCTACCCTGCGTCGCTATCTCACTTGTCGACCGCCAGGAGATAGGGGCGCTACCCTGCGTCGCTATCTCACTTGTCGACCGCCACGAGATAGGGGCGCTACCCTGCGTCGCTATCTCACTTGTCGACCGCCAGGAGATAGGGGCGCTACCCTGCGTCGCTATCTCACTTGTCGACCGCCAGGAGATAGGGGCGCTACCCTGCGTCGCTATCTCACTTGTCGACCGCCAGGAGATAGGGGCGCTACCCTGCGTCGCTATCTCACTTGTCGACCGCCACGAGATAGGGGCGCTACCCTGCGTCGCTATCTCACTTGTCGACCGCCAGGAGATAGGGGCGCTACCCTGCGTCGCTATCTCACTTGTCGACCGCCACGAGACAGGGGCGCTACCCTGCGTCGCTATCTCACTTGTCGACCGCCACGAGACAGGCAGAGACAGGGGCTCACGGACACGGACTACATTAGTTCATAGTCTAGTAATAGTTATTATTACACACAATAAATATTGTCCCTAACTGTTACTGTGTGTCATTATTTACTACAAGTTGTCTCCGAATCATTCACCTCATCGTAAGACGCATCAAGGGTACAGATAGAACACCTTTCATCTGCGTCCCCAGAAGGTGATGAAATTATCATCACGCTTGACACAAGCGACTGGCAGCTACCAATACACTATAAAACTGTTAATATGTACCTGTTACAGCTGACAACAGCTGTAACCCCTCAATGTTCAAGTAGGTACCAATCTTCTGCCCTGAGGTGATGCTGATGATCATTCATCTGTTATCGTTTCCTCCTTCTTCCGTCATATCTTCTGTTCCTGAGTGGCATCATCTTGAAGAAGTACAAAAAAATAAAACCTTCTCAGATCATTCATCCTTAATTATTTTAATTAAAATTATTTTAAGAATATATAACCACGATTACCGGTACAGTGCAGTTGGCTCGTCGCCACTCGCGCGTGACTTGTACATAATGTTTAGTAAACACGGCTTGGGAACGAAACAAGCATCACTAGAATTTCATTGTGCACGGTGGCATCAGCTGTGAGAAATTTTGTCGCTTCCTCAGTGTATCGCGCTTAGAAGGAGTCAACGTCATCATCATTGTACGTGTATGTAGATGAATGCCTGTGATAATATTAGTTCAGGTATGATCAAAACTACATATTTCTCGAATTTGGCCGCACATTAACTACTACAACCCAATGATCGCCACAGATAGTTTCCTACAAACATTATTTAGGCAAAAATGTTCTAGAGATCCCTAGCCTGTATTTCTGTTAAGGCAAACTCTGTTAGTTTGACAACACCATTTGCAGGAGAGATCCTTAAATGAGTTGAGTAAACAAAAATAAAAGAACCTATCTAAACATCTGCCAGTGAATCAGGGAAAAGATGAAGTAGAGGTAAAAGTCAGGATAAATCAAACACGACCCATCACTTCCCGTGGGTGTCGTAAGAGGCGACTAATGGACTCACCAGAGAATGGGCAGCAGCATTCTCTGTAGGTACATTGCAACAGCTACACTGCGATCGCCAACCCGCCTGCTACGCGTGGCGATTATGGCAACCCTCCGCCATTTGTTGGAGGCCTATGTCCAGCAGTGGACGCCTTTCGCCTGATATGATGGATGATGATGAATCAAACACGAGATATTTTTGTGAAAAAGGGATAGTGCTATTTTACGTGTATTGCTGCGTCTCTTTCACAGCGGAATCATGATGTAATTGGCACGTCATGACGTCATAGAAGGGAACCTGATTTTACAATTGAAACCTACTATAAGGGCTTGATCTCTGTTTTTATGCAACTTTAATAGGTCCCCAGTTTCAGCAAGCATTCTTCGTCAACCTATCATTGCTAAAATCAAGACTTCACAAATACTACATGGCTGGTAGTGGGCGTCCCATAACCCTATCTGTCGCCGTTTAATTGGTGGCCTAGCCTTTTCATTACGATGCGCCGATTTTTCAGCGACCCAAGTGACATCTTTTGTTCAATATCATTGAATGGCTTACCCATCTCGCTGATTAAACGGCGCATTTCAATGAAAGACTAGGATTTTAATGAAACGGCTGATCAAGTAGTAGCAACTAGCTGCGACATAGCGAAGTTATAAGTACATAAGTACAGATGCGCCAGCGCCTTGCAACAGCGATCAGTCCCATGGTTAGCGAATGCTTACTCGGCTTTATGGCACCAGATAACTGCTGGGCGTGTCAGACGGCATAGGGTTGCCAAGCTTTCTATTTTTTTTATCATCGATAGATTCGTGTTCGACCATTATCTCACCTGGTGGTTGGAACTTTCAGGTGATATGGTCGACAATGAAGCACACTTGCCTAAAAATATTAAATTATATCGTTATCTCAGAAGATTGGCTCGTTTTTTGCCCAAAAAATTAGCATGCCATTCAACGTGGCAATGCTGCCAGCCTTCTGGGCACGTTTCCGTATGACGGCGATGCGGAGGAATACTTCGACGCCTAAGTGTATTTTATTTTTGTACAAGTATTACTTATTTTGTGTATATATTTAAGTTTTAAAATAGAATTGTTTCAATGAATACACATAAACTTCTAAATTGTATTTTTAAAGCTGTTAAATAAACGTTTCTACATAATATAATATTCGCCCAGGTTGTAGCAACCAGAAATCAACTCCGAGTATTTCTAAAAAGGCGCTAATGAGTGGGATGGGATGTCCACCCTGTATTAATTAATGGCATGTAATTAAATCGATATCTGTATTTTCCCTTTTTTCGAACAAAATATTTCAAAGTTAAATCAAAAATACTGACTTGCACACAAATTATGCACACTAAATAAATCATATTAGATATACTGTTTAATGGTATTTGCAGAACTGTTTTACTGAACGAATATTTGGCTAATGATATTTCTGGGTGGTTTAAAAAAAAATAACCACGAAGGGGATGGCGGGGTCTGTTCGCTCGCTTCGCTCGCTCACTTGACCCCGCCATCCCCTTCTAACCTAACCTGTCCGAGTCGGGGTGCCCAATGACCGGCTACTATTGTAACCATGATAACCACCTGCTATTTCAGGGAAGTGCAATTTAGAGTGCAAGTTAGTATTTTTGATAAACAATTCGTATTTTTGTTTTATAAATCATAAATCCGATGTATGAACCACATTTTTGGTGTGAATTCGATAAAAAGGTCATCTCGTTTTGGATGATTTTTTTAGTTTTTTTTGTAAGACATGTTTTCTAATCAATTGGGATTTTTTGCACAGCATTATTTTTTCTGGTATGCATTAAAATTATACAGATGTGCATTTAAAAATATCCCTTAATTAATGTTAATTTTATGTTAGGTAACCGATTTTAACTCATCATAAGTCTTCATGACATTGATTTTTTGCAAATGAACATGCATCATGCATGTCTCTTACAAAATATGATTATGTGTTTGTAACTTTATTTAATGATGATCAGCTTCAATATTTGCCTATCATTGCATATTGTAAAATTAATTAAACCAATGTAAACCTTATGTGTTCTAAGATTAAGATTGACAGTAGATATTGGGGTTATTCCGAGTAAATAGCTAGGTACCTTATAGGAAATCGTTAAGTCATTGTGATAATTATGTTCGTAACAAAATAGGCAGAGCTATTAACATAAGTATAGGTAACACTTATGACGTCCGAATCGACTCATATCCTTATTAACTGAGGCGTTATATAAAATTACACCTTAAAATCAACACCTGCTACCTACTTTAACATAATGTGCACCGCGTCAATCTTCGCATCATCTGGCACCGAAACGAGACATGAATGTGTGTCTACTAAGTCCAGGTCGATTTACAAGGTTTAACAACGCTCGCCGTGATCGGTCAGCAGATGGGTGAGTATCGTCAATACACCGGGACAGAACGGAACGGAACGGAACGGAACGGAACAGAACAGAACAGAACAGAACAGAACAGAACAGAACAGAATACATTTCTTCGGCACCGGCACAGACACAACTCAACAGCAACAAACACAAATTAAAAAAAGAACAATAACATAACAATAAAATTGCATTAAAATGGTGCTGAGCGTCACCGAAAGGGTTACCATCTCAGCATTTGCTGGGCGTCAGACACCCAGCGCTAGATACCTAGTATCATATAGCATGTTAGTCAGTTACTGAGTTGTTTAGATCAGATAGACCCATGGCTCCATGGAAAATACTGGTATTCAGCTGAATCCGGTTAGGCTGAAAATCGACCCCAATGTAGTTGAGAAAAAGCTGAGCACATGATGATAGCTACATACAGTAAGTATTCCTACATCCTTTTTTATGAATGGGAAATCATCAAATGACTCCTTCCGCTCTGGGTGGAGTGAAAAGGAGTGTCCAACTCTTACTGACTAAAACCCATCAGTGTTTCTCCGAATGCCCTTTGCGTTCCAGGGCCGCGGTTACTCTTTCGAACTAATTCCGCAACATTCCTACATCCTACATCCTTCATCCCAGGCATGTGCAATGACGTGCATATACGCCCGGTTGGACTAGGCGTGGTCAAATCACAGGTATAGAAAGAAGTATTTGGCAAAAACTTGCACAGACCGGTAATCAGCCACCAAATGAGTCGAGTCAACGAACCTGTTGTATAATGTCATTTTATTTATAACTATTACGAGTAGCACTAACGATCTGTGTTTTGATTGAGTAGATAGTCAACAGAGACCGAACTTCGAACAAGCTTTGAGCAGGACAGTGTGCATGGAGAAACAAAAAGAATAGAGGAATTGTAATATGCTAATGGCTATGAAAGGAGGTGACCATTGAGGTGACGGTAAATAGATATATTTAGAAAAAAAGATATGTTACTAAATAAAGCAAGACAATTATGGTATGTAGATGATGTTCAATTAATATTATATCCACGTACGCTGTATATGGATAAAACGGCTAATTGATTGGCTAATTCCGCCAGTGCCACAGAGACTACCAAGCCGAGATATGTATCCTTGTATTTAGTTACTGCGAACTGAAATCATCATCCGCCGAGATATCTACCTGATTAAATCAAAATCAAAAGTCATTTATTCAAATTAGGCTGAGAGCCAGCACTTTTTGAACGTCAAATTTTACATAAAGACAGTCCCCCAAAACGCCCACCCGTCACCACTTCTTAGTGTTTTAGCTGGGAAGAAGAAGTGGCGCAACAAACTCCCCAGCAACACATCTGTCTGTTACAGTGATCCCCAAAACGTTTCTAAAGCTAACCTAAATACTTTCCACCAGAATCTATTATAAGGTATGCAACGTGTCCTAAGTTCCCATGTTATCTTCAAACTTCTCTGTTACCGTTCATCTCAGTATTATCTCTCTCTCTTTCTATCGATATTATCACAGCGTGTTTAAAGCTAGTACTCTGTTGGCCATTATATCCTCCTGTAAACTGCAGGCTAGAAATATTAGCCAATTGCAAGTTTTTGTTCGCTTTGCCAATCTCGCCATACTTGTTTTGATACGGTGACAGGTCAGGAACGCTGTTTCGTAAGGGGTATGAGGCGGTTAGTAATACAAATATGAAATTGGTCATCAGAAAATTCTATGAATTGGTGGTTAAGCTTTACAAAGAATTAGTCAGAGAATTGAGGTCCATCCATTAAGGGTCACCATCACACGAAGAAAACTCAAAACTCTTTAACATTTTAAAAGATAAACAACGTTCTCCTGTCAGTAAATTACAACCACTTGCAGTCAAACGTGCTTAAAATGGCTTATTCCATATTGGTCTTCCTTATTACAATAATTATTGTATTAATTTCTTCGTTCGTTTTTATGTGTGTCCGGTTGGAAATTAGTTAGTAGGTTATAATTTTTTTCCTTAAAGAATAGGTAGCAAACGTTGCCTGGTCATATTTGTCGAGAATTATTTTTTGCAAAAAAACAACAAAATTTACCTGTTGAGAAAGCCAGACAGCCCTACAGAGTTAGGTCATTCCCGGTGGTCCCTGCCGTTGACCACAGACAACGTCCAATACTTGTAAGCAACTTATTAATCATGCTCAGTACTTTACATTCTACGTTTTGAATGCACGTTTATGCTCCATTGTCCTCTTGCATTCCTTAGTCAGTCTCGAATATTAATACCTTTTTCCTTGTGAAAATGGGGACTGGATTTTTTCAAATAAGCTTAGAAGTTGGAGGGATGAAAATTTACTTACCATATGCTTCGTCACTCGTCACTCAAGGTTCATTGGAAGACCAGCGTCAAACAGCATCTGCCTGCAACATTGCTGAAATAAACGAATTTTGGTGCAGCCGTGAGGCACACACTTTGTTGATTAAGTAGTTTCCATTGCCACTTTTTGCGCTCCTTAAAAATACGGGAATTGCTCCTCAGGTGTCAATCATGGTCAATCGCAAATCGTATCTTTTTTCAATGGCAAATCGGCACAACGACAATACAGGCGTAGAAATATGTAATAGATAACTCTCCATATTTCTACTCCACGACAAAATCGTAAAATTCAAGTCCCAAAATTGCAAGGTGTCAAATCAGTAAAATAGAAAACAAATGTCGCCACGGATAGGGTAAACAACCCAATAATAGGCCTGTTACTAATCCGACGTGGATGGATGGTCGGTCATACTGGTTTTTTCGTCGACCATTTTTTGTGGTCATTTTTTAATACAGCCCGTGGGACCGGACTTTGGTCGTAAAAATGCAATGCGCGTACCAGGTCGTGAACACAACGTAAGTCGATTAGTAAAGTTTAAACTAAAAGCATTCGCTCTTGGAATTTTAAGAAATAACTGTCGAAAATATATAATCTTAGATTAACAGTGTGCTTGTTTAGTTTGAAGAGAATATTTTAAAATGTTCACAATGGACCACGTGATACTGAATTGCTTACTGCTACAATACAGTAGAACCATGAATTGTACAGGATTTACTACGATTATGTAAATAAGGTTCATTTGCATTTTGCGTAGTAAACATAAAATCGATTTTATTCGGTAAACTGTAAGACGTGGGTACGTTCTTTGTACCTCGATCGGTTTTAAAAACGTTTTAATAAAACTACTAAACAAAAAATAGCCAGGTGCGACCAAAACTTCACCTGCAAGTTTTTTTAGGAAGGTATGTTTAAAAGTCTGTCCGTTGCGTTTACATCATCTTGTTCTACGACAGTTGACAATATAAATACTGCAATTAAACACATCGGGATCAAAAATTATCAAAGAATTGATCGTTAATATACGCCTGCTAGTTTTTATTGCTTTCAAATCACGACAACTTAATTTTCCTAACAAAAAAGGAGTAAAGAACACAGTATAGACTAACGACAGCATTTTTCAATTCTGAGAATCTCCAAACTTGAACATGTCTTGTGCATTACCCCCTAAATACGATAAAAGGCATAAATTACCTTAAGAACTCCAGCAATTGTCTACCTTATGCCATGGCAATAACGTTTAATTTTGGTTGTTAAAAATATACATAAAGTGCAAAGCAATACAATCCTTATGTCAAACAGCAATAGCGTGGTTTCATTATTGAAATGAATATTTAACCCTTTTTTTAGTTGGAAAGCGGTTGTAAAAGGAATAGAAGTAATCTTTAACACCGTAGTATTGTGACAAGGGACTATGAGTTATTTCCCTTAAATTATAGGGTTTAAAGTTGTTTGTAGCTGGGTTTTGTAGGAAGGCATTTCGCGAGAGAGGCAGAGGGGATCTCGGCATCTCTCGGCTGCAGGTTAGACGGGTTCCGTGTTACTCACAACCTCCCCCCGTCACCCGCACCGCCTCGCATCCCCTCCAAGGTCTGTCTGCGCGGGCGCATGCTGCGAGGCTACCCGTCTAGAAGCAATTATGTGTATTAAAGCCATGCGTACTGACATTTTGTGGTATAATGTGGGGTTTTGCGGTTATTCGACCTTATATTAATTACATTATGTGTAGACTTCAACTGATTTTTTTATTATCTTCGCTTAGGTTACGAGATAAAATTCGATATTTTAATCATAACTCGTTTTCCAAAGATAATACGTACTTAACTCAAAAGTTTTCATATTTTTGACGAATACATACATTCCTTATTTCATTAAGTACCTATAACAAACGCGCAACTCGAAAAGGAAAATGATTAGCGTGACTTATAGAATTGAGATTAAACGTGGCAATGCTGCCAGTGTTTTGGGCAGTTATCACAATCAGTTCTCTTACCCTTCCCCTTTTATCTCGCATGTATTTTTTTAACGTTTTTGTTTATTACTTATGTATTTTGTATGTAATTTAATAGTAAAGAAATCAATGTTTGTCTTAATCAATAAAATCAGCTTGAAGAAAGAATTAGCCTTGCCGATGCATAGTAAAATACTCCCTGTTATTAATTTATGACAATAGGTAATTAGATTTTACTTTTGACGATATTAATTAGTAAAAAAATTGCACTTCCCTACATAATATAAACACGCTTATATGGTAACTAATTGAAAATGACACGTTTACCTACGTTCATATAATTCACCAATATTCCATCGTATTTCCTGCTACAAGTAACAGGTATAAACTTGGTCGTCGACATTATTTGAGAAACAAACACAAATACATAATACAGTTACAAAATGTTAAAACTTAATCCTTACAATATGTGCCAGTTTTCGGCACAGCTACCCTTTTGTCATAGATGCGCAGTCGAGAACATCGCGCCATTTTATGACAGTAGCTCTACAAAATATTGTCTATGAATGTTTGGATTACCTCTGTTCATTTAGAAATGAATCTGTTGTATTTTTCAATCTTGCGAGCGATACAACAATCTCCAGGCCGAGATACTTGAGATATTTGCACAATATTATAGTTATCCATTGTGAGATACTGTAAACTGTTCATGCCTCTCTCACGTTGTTGCATAACTTGATGCTTATCTCAGCCAAAATCTTAAAACATGTTTAAGCCAATGAGTAGTAAGTGATTCATTTCCGGTAGTTCATTCTTATGACGCTAGTCATGGAAGGCACGGGAATTGATTTGTTTTGACAAAATTAATACGAGTATTCCACCTACTTTCAGTGTGCATACAGCTAAGCAGTGGAATTCCCACCAGAGCTGCGTTTCCTGATAGCTCTATAACCTAAGAAAAATTAAGCCAACAGTGAATATGCCACTTTTAGGCAAGGGGTACTCCTACTCACCGTTGACCACACCATTGCTTACCATCCGGTAAGCGTGAGGTATTGGTAAAAGCACGTACGTTTATACTAATATTAGAAAGCTGAAGAGTTTGTTTGTTGTGACATCTGCAATTTTGTAAAAGTGTTCATAAATTTTCATCTCCATTTTGGGCACTAAAAAGTAGAATGGCCCACCTACTTAAAACAACAGTAGAGGGACAATTCTCGTAGTAAGCAACGTTCGCATTCGCATTGCAGTCGCAAACTGTGAAAAATTCAAAACACCGCGAATTTCCATCTTAGATACTACTGAGACGTTGACGTTGACGAGAGAGTTTGAACGCTTTTCAAGCACGAAAAGAATTTGGCATTCAGCCGGTCTATTCTGTCGTCATCTCACGGTGTAGGTACACCTAGGCGGAGTGAATGACAAATGAGCTGTCATTCCATCTTATTTGTATGGTTTGACAACTCACCCGTCGTGCACCCCGCCCAAGTGTTCACTTTGACAAGTTTACAGAATCGCACTGCAGATATCTAATCTCCAAAGCCATGACCTGACGATTCTTCATCAAGCTTAGCGAAATCAGGCCGTAGGTACCTAGTTCTTCATCTGTCCAGCAGTAGTGTTGCTGATCCATCCCAGCTTGTCAAAAATAGCAGTCAGAAACTTATCTGCGTTCCTTTATCTTGAAAGACATCGATAAGCTTACCTTCAATGTTGCCGACATCGACTGTGCGTCGTTTAACAGTTTCCCAATAGGTAGGTGAATACTATAACATTTTATCTATATTGATAACAGTTTAGAAGTACCTTCTTGTCGACTTGGTCTAATTTAGAGGACAGTTTCAAGGTCCTTTAATAAAATATTTCAGTGAAAACAAAAAAATACGCTTCATGGTCGTTTATAAGTCGTATTTGAAACAAGAATGTGGTTTCAGTTTTCGGTGTCATTGATGTAGGCATACATACCAACTTAAAATCAGACAAACAAACATCGTCACCGAAATCTAACTGAATTTACATTACCTGCCCTTTTATTAAGGATCAAATGGATCCTTTGGCTTTGGGTGGAGCGGAAGGGAATGTCAGACTCTTACTGACTAAAAACCCATCCGTGTTTCTCCAAATGCCATTTTCGTTCCAGGGCCGCAGTGACTCTTTCAAACAAATTCCGTCCGCGAACCCCGCTGAATTAAACATAGTAGACAGTAGTCAGCTGGGCAAGCAGGCAGATAGATGACGTTGTCTGTCTGCCATTCTCTCCAGCTGACTACCTCATTTTGACGAAGATGTAAACGAAGACCTTAGGAGGTCCCTAGAAGTCAAGTGTCTTGAAAATCTAGATAGGGCCTGCATTCTCTTTCACTGTTTGCATAACGCCTATAACTTTCGCACTCACTACAATCTTTTATCTGTGAGAGGGAGAGGACCTAAGATACTAAATCCACAACCAGTGCTCAGTGAGAGCTTTTTTTATGAATGGGAAATCATCAAATGACTTCTTGCGGAGTGGAAGGGACTGTTAGAATCTTACTGACTAAAACCCATCCGTGGCTCCTCCTCACGCCCTTTGCGTTCCAGGGCCGCGGTGACTCTTTCGAACAAATTCCGCAACCCGTGAGAGCTAGTGTATGTGAACATGTTTTCGAATTTTAGGTTCTAGCACCAATATATTTCTTTCACTGTTTAATACTAACTCAACAATTTTTCCCCCAATAAACCCCGGCTCAGGTGATTCATCGACCGCTGACAAGTGACAAGCTTTCCGAACACGTCCACACACATACAGAATTAATTACGCAAATATGTTAGGTAGGTACCTACCACAGATTGGTATTTTGTAAGTACAACACTGTAGGTATTATTGTAAGACTCTACTTAATGGTTATTGAAAACAGCAATGTTAATGTTTCTGCAAGAAAATAACTAATTCGACCTGGGACTTTTGTCTGTAATGTTCACATGTAAACAGGATAAACCTAACTGGATTTATTTGTGTCTTTAAAATCATGACTTACCCTTAGGGCAGAAGTAAATACCTAGGTAGTGTGACTTATGGCTTCATCCATTCTATCGTAGGCTTCCATCAATTTTCACCACGCCATTGCAATAATTTATCTTTTCAATCAGCCTTTTCCAATTGGGAAAAGGCTGATTGAAAAGATAAATTATACGTTGCTGTCGGCTTCCAGTCTAATATTTTTTTTAAGGATGGGAAATCATTAAATGACTCCTTCCACTCTGGGTGGAGCGGAATCCAGTGTCAGACTCTTACTGACTAAAACCCATCCGTGTTCCTCCATGAAAAAATTCCGCAATCCTGGCAGGCACTGGACCCCTCGGGCTCCGTCTTCTATGCTGACATCTCTTTGAGGTGTGCGCGGAACACAGCTAACCACCCACCCAACGCTTACCGTCCGCAGGCCCACGCCTACGGTGGCCGGGAATCGGCCTGCGACTCGAATCCCGACACCCGGGGCGTCGTCTTCTGTTGCGGTGGCTGGAGTGTGAGGTTTGTTTGGTTCTCAGTCACGCGGCCCGCCTCCTCCTTCACTAGCATTACTGCTTTGCAGAAGGAGGTGGCGGCTTCCCATGCCTCCTCGCTCCGGACCATCGATTGAACTAAACTAAACTATCTATCTGACACCACGACCTAGTTACTAGTTAAAATAGTAAATAGTACTTACCAAGGGCTCACCCCTTAGCAAGTCTGGTGCCAAATTTTCTGACTTCTGACTATCTCTAACGGCTGTTAAAAATCAACGAATGACAGCCGGGACCAACTGCTTAACGTGTTTTCCGAGGCACGGAGGAGTCTTGGTAAGTAATGGGTGGTCACCCATCTGCGGACCGACCTCGATTTCTTATCCTTGAAGATCAAACCATGTATCTAGCTATTATTATTCAGACACGAACTCCTCTCCACAACTGACAGGCGATTACATTATACAAAAAATACTGAACGAACATGCACCCCTCGGGAAGCAAGTCGTCCGTTATGGCTGTTATTCGAAGTCTTAGGCATTATTGGTAGGAAGACTCCCAAAAATCTGGCAACCGGTAGCCTAGCCTGTAGGCAACGCTACAGATAATATAAAACTAACGTATCTAAGCAGTAGCTGAAAGAAGAGTAATTCCGCATTCGCCCTATTTTTCGCCCCTACCCATATGGATTGTTCCAAAAGTGGGGCGAATGTGGAATAAAAATAATTCATTCCGCATTCATCCTAAAGAGCAATGATAATGTCGCTATTATTACGATATATCATTTAGGTACTAGAGTCTGGAGTGAAGCAATAATAAATGATTCAGCAACACTATTTACAGCTATTGTCTAATGTAGGTTATTGGTAATTGTTCAATTGGAATTATAATTGGGTATTTTTAGCAATGGTAAATAGTTGCTTGGTATTTATATTAGAAACCACGTCTTCTACGCTAGTTTTAACATGATGAATAACCAAATAGGAAATCTTTACAATTAAAAATGAAACTAATGAAGAAAATACGAAGGAAATTAAATTAATATCTCTTTCAAAACAGGTGATAAAGAAAAAGACAATGCAGGAGAAAGAAGTACCTAGATATAAAACAAGAAAAAATCACGTTATGCCTCATAGAACAGCATTATACGCAAGAAGCTTTCTGGAAATGGCTTCGAAAATTTATAATATGATACCCACGGCTATAGATCAGAGTTGAGAATGAAGTTAACAAATTCAAAAGAAATTTAACAGACTTTATGGTTAAAAAAGCGTACTATTCCATTGGTGAATCAGATAATTTTAAGTAAGTAATAATTAAGTAGGTATGTCGTTGTGCGAGTCAAATGTCAGATTAATTTAATCTCAATATGGTATTAATAATAAATAATTTAACTTTAATGATAATTTTTACAATTTAATGCATGAAAAATATATATTGTGAATTTACTTAGATTTATTTATCCAAAATTTGCATAACTAAAAGTTTAAACATAGCGATCCTGACATTGAAATTACACCATATTATAATAATACTAGCACTTCGCCCGCGACTTCGTCCGCGCGGATTGAGTAGGTACTCCACAAACTTCAACGCCCCCTATACCCCCTTATAAAGGTTAGTTTTGGAAAATTAAGCACAACGATTTTCATTAATTTACATTTATTACATAGCCATTTCTACTTATTCTATGGTCTCAGGTTCAGCGCAACTGTTCACCCCGTTCACCCCGTCAGGAGTTGATTATGCAAAAATTGTTAGGTACATCTGTTTCAATAATCCCATTTTTAGTTTGTTCATAGCATCCCGACGTAAATTAAAGCAAGCAATAATGTCCTCCCCTAAAATCTTAATCACCCCTGCTTCACCCCTTATTATGTAGGTATGTAGTTTATTTGCGAAAAATCCAAACATTTGTTATTCTTATTGTTTTATCGAAATCATTTTCAACTTCATCGGACCAAGCATTGATATGATTCTTCCCAGTTCGCTCAAGCCGCGACATTTTTCTTACTCCGAGCATGTTTATTACCGTCGTAACTTTTGAACGAAAGGTCCGATTTGAATAATTTAAAGCGTGATTTACACGGACATAATCAACCTTAATTATCAAACCATTTAAATGGATAAGGATTAATATCATGATACCGAAATCACCATTTTTTCAAATCACCAAGGATTTGCTTGAATAATTTCAAATTATTCATGCTATGAACAAAAAGCGGTCATGGTGACTTAACCATAATAGTTAGGCATATGGTATGGAGGACTTTTTTGTAGACATTGATGACCTCTATAAAACTGTAGTACATCACTTTGCTCTATTGTCAGTAGATTCCGCAGCGTACGCGATATAAGGATTTTTTCTCACACCTTGGGTTACATTATCGAAGTTTTCATACGGATCCCTAACTTTTTTGAAAATATTCTATAGCCTATGTCCATCATCGATAATGTACAATTCTACTGGTGAAAGAATTTTTCAAATCGGTCCAGTAGTTTCGGAGCCTATTCATTTCAAACAAACAAACAAACAAACAAACAAATAAATCTTTCCTCTTTATAATATTAGTGTAGATTGTAGGTACCAATGTTTTACAAATAAATTATTTGAATTTGAAAAACTGGTAAGAAGATTACAATGACAAATTAAGACATACAATAATCTCCTTTCGGAATGGTTCCAGAACTTGATTTATTTGCAATATGCTGTCGCAAAAAAGAACATTTATAGTGAGAATCAACTCAAACACACTCAAATCATTCTCACTGTCAGCCTTAGATTCATAAAAGTCATCATATACAAGCGTTATTATGTCATCACTGTAAATAATAAAGTGATTAACCGTTTTTTAAGTAGTTTCTGCCAATAAGTATTTTTACGAGCTCAACAACGACGTGATAAGGACTCGATAACTTTCAACTTTTGTGTTTTGCACCTTCGGGGTTAAAAATATCGCTTAGTTGATGGTTGTTTGAATATTGTGTCAAACCTGACGTAGGATCATGTTCTTGGATGTAGACGAAGGACTTTAGACTACTTGGTTGGTTCGTCGTTTTATTTACAACTGGCTCTTTCCTCTAGTTTGCATAGTCATCTGTAGCTACATGTTCAAGGTTATGTCCAACCAAGGTTTGTGTCATGTGGTGCTATTGCCCGCGACTTCGTGCGCGCAAATCCCGTTTTTGTCGTTCCCGTAGGAATTTCAGAAAATCCTCTCTTAGTGCTCCTGTGCGTTGTCTGTCAGTCAGTCAATCACTCAGTTTCACAGAGTTTTATATTTATAAATCATAAAACAATATTAGGATATCTTAAAGACTGTCCACTTTGATGATCTGTGGCGTCACCATTATTTTGTACCAGTTCAGATAGATAACGGTCTTTTTCATAAGTTGAAGCCCCGTTTCTTATTTACTCAAGAAGGAAAACAAACAGTTTAATTCAAAGAAATAATCGCATACTCATTGAAAGATCTGTGGCTATTCTCCACATAACCGTGGCTCCTTATGTGCCTATCTATGCCCATAAGTTTTTGCTTTTACATAAAAGGACTGCAGTCCATTTAAGGATTTCCACTGGAGGGATTAAGGATTCCATAAAACCAACTTAGAAATCTATTATTTCCCTCCTCTAAAACAATTATCGACGAATCTATCACTTTAAGTAGGAAATGACAATCAAGTTTATCAAAAATCTTACACATAAAATGCATTGAGGCTATCGCGATGAAACGAATGTTGCAAAAGCAAAAAGCCGTTCAATTTGTCTGAAACACTAGGGAAAATACCTATCAGCGACAAAGTGACAATCATTAACTAATCACTACTTCTAGAGGCGGAGGTATCAATTCTAAAACAATTCCAATCATATATAAAGCCACACCTATTGACGAAGGTTATCAAACACACAGGCGATTATTGAGAAAGGTGCGGCGATTCAGAGATAAGCTTATCAAAAACGGATAAAATAATAATGAACTATGTAATAGCACGAAATTGATTAACTAATCAGAAGTAAAAAGAACGGTAATTGGCGCGAAGTAGAACATTGATAAAACATGGGTGCGTACGTAGTGCAATCGTGTGCAGTCTGATATAGTCGTCATGGTCAATATGTTACAAGAATCTAACTTTAACTGATGGATCATGATTAAACATTATAAATAAACCGACATTAGTCTGAAATATAGGAAGCATCGAGTCATCAGTATCATCACCTTCATGAAAATTCTACACACCTGCTAACACACCGTTACACGCTCAACAGTATCAGCTTCGATAACTATCTCAACATTATGTTCCACAATCAAAGCTAATAATTACTATTTTGTCTACGATAGCTTCTGTAAAACATTAGTTTATTCGGTCGACCGTCAGCTCACATATCCCCTATTCAAATCATCATTATCATCTGCGTTGCCTTTTTTTATCAACCAAGTTGTCGTCACCGTTTTTTGGTATGGTGTGGTAATCCTCATGGATGTCCTCCTTCCTGGAGCGGACGGAGGGGTCTGTCAGACTCCTACTGACTAAAACCACCCCGTGTTTCCTTGCACACTTGCACCGGAGGCTACGGGAGCACTTGAGTAATCTTCAACGCAGCCCCCGACTGTTCCCTCCACCGTCTCGTTAAGACAAAATAAATTAATTTGTTATAAGTAAAAATAAAGTTGAGTAAGTCAGAATACTTACATTAATTTGTTGCAAGTAAGTTGAATAAGACAGAATAAATTAAGTATGAATCTGTAAGTGTGTGTAAATCAGTAAAGCTTTTAGTTGAATGGAATGTGGAGGAACACAAGGCAGTGAATGATAGCGTTACGGAATGATAGCGTTACGGAATGATAGCGTTACGGAAGTATGGCTGAAGAAACCTACCCAAAGTAACATGGGACAAGGCACAAGGGCCGCGAGATGATGAGTAGGTTGAAAAAATTGCCAGCACCTACCTGCCTGGTAAAGTAAACAGGTAAATGAAGTAAATTCTGAGAATTACTGTAAGTGATTTACCTATACTACCCATAGGTAAATCACTTACAATAATGCAATTAAGTGGTATAACCCCTCTAAGAACTTCCAATCACATGACTCTTGGACAGGAAAGGTGCAACTTAACCGTTCTATGCAGCTAATAAGGATATTGTGGTCTTGGGAAATTCTGTTAGTTAAAATATACCTACCTAAAATCAAGCTCCCGCATTTTTAACCGACTTCAAAAAAAGGAGGCTAGGTTCTCAATTCGATTGTTTGTTTTTTTTTGTGTTTGTTACCTCATATCTTATATTTGAAAAATTCCTGTTTCATGTGAAAGGATATCAAAATCGGTTAAGCAGTTTGGTTTTTTGAATCCAATGAAAAAATATGTGGAAAAATCATCCATGTATACGAATATTTGCGTATTTTTGCTTTCCTGTGACTTTTCAGTGGTGTTGTTAGGTGTAGGGTAGCACTGTAATGTCTTACCAGTTCATACACAAATAAATTTAATGTTATTAAAAGAACAATTCTTCAATAAATCTTTAAGAAACAAAATCGAACATCCTGTATGCACTCGGGCTGTTTCTGAGAATAGGCTTCGTACACAGCGTGCCAACAATACGTATGGTGAACGAACTACCGGTTATATTATACCGAGACTTATTAATAGTCTACCCTCAGAAATTAACAAAAGTATTACACGAAAAAATATCAAATGTAAACTTAAGCAATATTACTTAAGTATTATTTAGGAATGAATGTAACTATTTAAAGACCTAACTAATTAATACATTATTGCATTTTATATGTGTGCGTTGTTGTCGATAGCAATAGTCCATACTGTTAGGGAATTAAGATTGCTTTATAATATTATTAACAAAAGTACATTTAGTTTAATACATTTTTAATTTTGTTAAAATCATATTGGCTGACTGAATACATTTCCTTTGCCTGTCACGTGACTACGATCGTTTGTAATTTTTGTCCATGGACTCAACACTCAAAAAAGAGGTTGAGAACATCAGTGCTCGGAGGCATTCAAGTTCGGACCACCGGGAGATCAAGTCGACAGTAACAGTCAAGTGAAGGACCTGTAAGTTAGTCTGATTCAATAACTACTCTTTAAAATATCATATTACTATGTAATAAACTGTGGCCGTTATTTTGTTTCGAATGTTGAATTCTAAAGTGTAATTATTGCTAGGTAGAAAGCATGTACAATGTTTTATATTTCTTAATACTATAAGTATTATGTGTACCTAATATAAGTGATAAACGGTTAGGAGAAACAATGATAAACTATAATAAACGTGTAATTTGAGTGTTACCCTACAAGCCTTTTATTAACTTTGTTCCTTCAGACCTATAGTAATGCTAATAGATAGTTACAATTAATATCTAGTTCAGGCCTAACTTCTGGTATATCTCATATATCGGAAGCGGGATAATTCAGCGCCCATATTAATTACTTACAAATATAATTTTAGAGTTACGTAATTTTCTACCTGCTACTTGAATAAAATAACGGTCACATGTTGGGAAAAGAAGATTAAGAAGGGAATACATATTTCACTGTGTGCTTTATTAATGTTTAAATCATCATGGGGATGCAGGCATGGATTGTGAAGGCATTGTGCATCTTGCCGGAGCTACACTCCGGGATACACATGTTTTCCGGAGCGATGTAATGATATCCCAACGTGCATGCGTCTTGCCATGGCTACTCTATGGAGACGTAGGCATGAATTGTGAGGGCTTTGTGTATCATGCCGGGGCTACACTCCGGGATACACACCACACGGGTTTTCTGGGATAGTATTATAGTGTTCCAACATGCATGTATCCTTCTATTTTCACTGTATGGAGTTGCAGATGTTGGTCATTGAACAGATGCATATTTTTCATTACGGGGTGTTCCCACAAATACTTTGCCATGGCTACTCTATGGAGGTACAGGGGGAACGCCGCGAGATGTCCACTCTCACCTTGCCGGGGCTACACTCCGGGATGGGCGTGGATATTTCCTTTTGTTAAATATGTATTTGTCTTGGTGTCTTCCGACAAAGGACTGGATACGGGTATTGTTCTGTATTTTGCCGTTAGTTTTTATTAACAAATACCCTCATGCGTAGCACACAGTGGAACGTAATAATATTGTATATA
This sequence comes from Melanchra persicariae, assembly GCA_947386135.1. NCBI lineage: Eukaryota > Metazoa > Arthropoda > Insecta > Lepidoptera > Noctuidae > Melanchra > Melanchra persicariae. The sequence goes on from OX376646.1 coordinate 2,036,758, forward strand.
CAGGAAAAGAATTTAATAAAATATGATATTAATGATTGCTCGTATGATATTTTATAGAATACCTATGTTCATTGCTTTACTGAAAATTTGATTTCGCTGTTTGTTTGTTTTCTTTTGTTCCTTGGATAACTTGTCATATTTTTTTTCACATGTACCAAGGTTTGAATAGGCACTATTCTAATCATGTCAATATTTCCTTACTATCCTGATACCGATTTGACCTTGACCTGACAATAATAATAAAAGATTGTGACAATGTCGGATAGGACGTCTGCTAGAGAAGCCTACACACCTCTACGTGTAGTCGAGCGTAAGAGTAGATCTAAGGAGAGGAATACACGGGTTCGATATCGCGGTCCCAAACGTCCTCGGACTCGCTCGCGATCAACTACACATAGGGACACCTCCAGAAGCTCAACATTGGCTTCTTCCGATGCTCAAAACTCTCGTAACAGGAATAGATCGTTGAAGCGAATGCGAAAGCGCCGCACCAGACTTTCTCGTTCTATTGGGCGGTCACGTAGCATGGATTCAGTCTTCCAAAGCACACAGGGGACGTTCGCGCTCACGTCTGCATAAAAATAAAAAACGCTCGCGCCGTGACCGCACACGCGTAGAAAAGAGACGACATGCCAGCATAAGTGCAGTAACGAGTACTACCACAAAATCGAGTTCTTCTGAATCGAATAGCAGCAGGCATAGACGTACCCCAGCGAAATCAAACCGTAGTAAAGGACGAAAGCAAAGCGTTCATTCTAAATCAAAGGAAAATAGTGTAATGGAGAAGTTAATAGATGCGCTTAATAAACGCAACGAAAGTAGCTTCATAGGCGCCAAAGATGTTATTCCCAACTTTGATCCGAGTCAAAAAAACCAAACAATGACATCATGGTTAAAGAAAGTTAACGAAACTGCGCACATGTATTACTGGAATGATAAAGAAATTATTTATAACGCATTGCCTAAGCTCGCTGGTCTTTCACGTAGATGGTATGAAGGCTTACCATCGGTTAAGCTTAACTGGAAGGAATGGCAGGCCAAGTTACTGAAAAGTTTTCCTGACGATCAAAATTATGCGGATAAACTCATAGAGATGTTAGACAGAAAGAGTAAGAGGGATGAAACTCTAGAAGAATATTTTTATGATAAAGCAAAGCTTGTAAATCATTGTGGAATTGAAGGGAAAAATGCAGTAGACTGTATAGTACAGGGCATATATGATAATAATATCCGTCTGAATGCATTAGGCTCAGACTTTAGGCGACCAAGTAGGCTACTCAAGTACTTACGCAATATTTCTTGCAAAGGTATAAAGGAAATGAAGAAAACCCCCATGCAAACTAAAGAAAGCATACGCAACTATAAACATCCATCGTTTAAAGTCCGTTGTTACAATTGCTCGGAGCTTGGACATACTGTTCCGAAATGCCCAAAGGCTCTCCAAAAATGTCCAAAATGCAACAGAATGGGCCATTTAGCGGAACATTGCAAGCGTGACGCAGATAAAGATAAACATAGTTTAAATCCCGTCAATAAGGTACAGTTGCTCGAAGCCAGTAAAACTACTCGCAATATTTATACAAAAAATGTAACGGTAAACGGCATACCTAAAACTGCATTTGTCGATTTTGGTAGCGAGTGCACGCTTATCAAACAAAGCACGGCGGACGAATTAAAATTAGACACCTCGACAGTGGGACTCCCTGTATTAAAAGGCTTTGCAGCTGGTGTAGTATTACCGTTAGGTAAGGCATCCGTCGAGATAAGCGTGGACTTTGTTACCGCCATAGTAGAAGTATTTATTGTACACAATGAGTTCCTTAACACAGATGTACTGGTCGGTCAGACTCTAACTGAATTGTCTGAGGTTAGAGTTTACAAAACAAATAATAGTTTGGTTTTATACTCGGAGGTGGCCGAAGCAGAGAAATCAGAAGTTTATATTAAATCAGATGTAGAGATTAATGGACTGGTCGGTGTAGATATACATTTAGGAAGTGAACATACGGGGCTAATATATTTACCAGGAACCACTTTTCTTAAGACAGGGGAAGAAATTGTAATTCCTCAAGGTTTATATGCAGTTAAAAATGGCTTAGGAAAGATATTAGTTATGAACTTGTCTGGGGATAAACATGCTTTGCACAAGGGAAAGCTTATTGCGAGGGCTAATTTATTACCGATCTCTCTTGACATGTATAGTGATTTCCAAAAGGTTGACAAATTAGGGATCTACAAACTGACAGTCGACAAAGCTAGCGACAACAATCCTGATCCCTTGACAATGGATATGCTAAAAATAGGTTCTGAGACTACTGACAAACAGAAACAACTACTTTTAAAGTTGGTTAATGAATATCGTGATTGTTTTGCTTTAAACGTGAGCGAGCTGGGAACATCGACTATTTCAGAAATGCATATTACACTTACTGATAACTCACCAGTCTCTTACAAACCATACAGATTACCATATAGCGAACGCATAGTAGTTCAAAAACTTGTAAATGAGCTTCTTGATAACAATATCATTAAAGAATCTAATTCTTCTTACGCAAGCCCAATAGTTTTAGTCAAAAAGAAAAATAATGATTATCGTTTATGCGTAGATTATAGGGCACTTAACAAAAAGACTGTCAAGGATTCGTACCCTATGCCAGTCATAGATGACCAACTAGACAGACTTAACGGCAAAAGATTCTTTACGAGTTTAGACCTAAAATCTGGCTACTATCAGATTCCGATGGCGCAAGATTCGACTCATGTAACAGCATTCGTAACTCCTGACGGACATTTCGAATATACGCGAATGCCATTCGGTTTAGTAAATGCACCAGCGGTATTTCAACATATGATAAATAAAACCCTAGGTAAAGATAGATTCGACCTAGCTTTGCCCTATATGGATGACATCCTGTCACCCAGTACTGACGTAGACGAAGGTATGGAAAAATTAAGGAAAATCTTTAATTGCCTTCGAAAAGCCGGATTGACTTTAAATATTGAAAAATGTTTCTTCTTTGAAACAAAGCTAGATTACTTAGGATATGAAATCTCTAAAGATGGTCTCAGGCCCGGTAGTAGAAAAACCGAGGCAGTATCTTTATTCCCGACACCAAGCAGCGTGCATCAGGTCCTTCAATTCGTTGGTCTCGCCAGTTTTTTTAGACGATTTGTTCCCAACTTTGCGAGTATAGCTAAACCTTTGACTTGTCTAACAAAAGCAAATATCCCTTGGGTTTGGGGTAGTCTCCAAGAGGAAGCATTCAATACAATTAAAGCTAAGTTGATCGAACGCCCCATATTGGCTCTATATGATACAACGTACATAACGGAGGTACATTGCGACGCCAGCAAATTAGGCGTAGGCGGAATTCTGCTTCAAAAGCCTGACGAAAAATCTCCCCCTAGGGCATACTTTAGCAAACAAACAACTAAAGATGAAGAATACCTACATTCCTATGAATTGGAGACTCTTGCGGTTGTTCTGTCACTAAAAAAGTTTCGTATATATTTAATTGGTATACCATTTAAAGTGTTTACGGACTGCAACGCACTGAGGACTACGCTGACAAAGCGTGACTTGATGCCGCGAATAGCACGATGGTGGTTATTATTACAAGAATACGATTTCAGCATTGAATACAGGCCAGGCGACAACATGAAGCATGTTGACGCATTAAGCCGAAATCCTATTGCTTATCGAGACTCGCGAGAACTATTAGATGCTAGGGAGTATGATATCATGAATATCAGTACCGCCGATTGGCTTCAAACTGTACAAATGTCTGACCCTAAATTACAACACATCAAATTGATCTTAAAAAGTAACAAGAAGGAGGTTAAAGATATTCACACAAATTTCCTCCTCCAGGATGACAAGATCTATAGAATAGTAGGGGATCAAAAAAAATGGGTTGTACCTAATGGGGCACGATGGCGTATTTGTCAGTTATGTCATGATGAAATGGGGCACTTTGCGGTCGAAAAGACTCTTGATAAAATAAAACAAGACTATTGGTTTCCAAAAATGAAACGTTTCGTTCGCAAATATGTAGAAGCATGTCTTAATTGTGCATACAATAAAGCATCTACTAGTAAACCTACTGGTTATTTACACCCAATCCCCAAAGGTAACGTCCCATTTCACACTCTTCACATGGACCATCTAGGACCATTTGTTAGGAGCAAAAAGGGGAATTCTTACATACTGGGCGTAATTGACGGTTTCAGTAAATTTATTTTTATAAGACCAGTAAAAGATGTAAAAACTAAAACCACTATCAAAACTCTGCAGGAAATATTTGACGTAATAGGTAGTCCAAACATAATAATCACCGATCGCGGTACTAGTTTTACATCAGCGGCATTCAAAAGCTTTATACAATTAATAGGTGCTAGGCATGTACTGAACGCCGTAGCAACGCCACGAGCCAATGGACAGATTGAACGATATAATCGTACAATTCTAGATTCATTAGCCGCGACCAATTATGATCAGGTGGAGCGCGACTGGGATGTCAGAGTAGGTAAATTGCAATGGAGTTTAAATAACATAACCAATAAAACCACGGGCAAATCTCCTTCTGAAATAGTATTCGGACGTCGCACAATCTGCCCTGGAGAGGGTCCTATTTTAAACGAACTAGCAGATTCAATAGATTCCTCTGAATCGGGTCCATCTAGAGATGCAATACGGTCAGCGGCCCTTGTTAACACCGAAAAGAGTCAACAATATATGAAAAAGAAATTTGATAGCGGTAGGGCTCCAACAAAATTCTTTCAAATAGACGATTTAGTCATGATTCCCAATCATCACAATCCAGCAGATGGAAAAAGTAAAAAGTTATGTCCAAAGTTTCGGGGTCCCTTAAAAATAACTGCTGTTCTAGAAAACGATCGGTATGAAGTATCTAGTATTAAAGGACACTCAAAACGTAAATATAAAAGTATTTACCCAGCAGACCAATTAAAACGTTGGATAACTTTCGCACCCAGCAATGACACTGACGGCGAAGATAATGACGTTATGAGTACCTAACGAGGTTGTTGACAAAGTTAATTACTGTTTTGATTTAAATTAAGATACAATGCTAACGTTATGACAAATATCGACTTGACAAATAAGGTCTTCCTTTCCCAAATCCTTCCCAGTTACATGATTACAGAATAAATCTTACGTGACTAACTGGCTGCATCTAGCTACTCTGGAGCTGTTTGTAAGTATCAATAGTGGACCGAGGCCGAAGTACAAGCGGTAGTCAGTAACAATGACGTTTGCCGAAGTACAAGCGGTGTTCACGCCCCCTAAAAAGTGGACCGAGGCCGAAGTACAAGCGGTAGTCAGTAACAATGACGTTTGCCGAAGTACAAGCGGTGTTCACGCCCCCTAAAAAGTGGACCGAGGCCGAAGTACAAGCGGTAGTCAGTAACAATGACGTTTGCCGAAGTACAAGCGGTGTTCACGCCCTCTAAAAAGTGGACCGAGGCCGAAGTACAAGCGGTAGTCAGTAACAATGACGGATGCCGAAGTACAAGCGGTGTTCACCCCTCTCCATTGTTTGTCGCAAGTTAAAACACTCATCATTACACACGTATAAGATTTTTCCAATCTCCTCTTATTTTCTCTATTTATTTTATTTTTCATTAGTAATGGAACCATTGTGTTTTGTACTAATCCCAATAGGACTCTACTAATATATTTTTGTTTTCAGGTTCCTACACTACCTATATAGTCGCGTTAGGGCTCATTACACAAACATACGCTCAGCCGCGCGAGTGGGCGCGGTCGACTGTCCGTCGCATTGCTGCGTCGACAGTTCGACACTGCGAGAGACACGAGAGCTGTGTGTGCCGGTTACGTGCCGCTACTTTTGGTTGACGCCTGGTTGACAAGGAGCGGATGATGCGAGCCGATTATGACCCGATGCTAGGCTGATGAGTGTGCGATAACCTTTAACGGGATGACCCATATGTATGTACCTATTTAACCAATTACTTCAGGAATTATACATTGTTATTCACGTTATTATTTTTTCATGATCTGTTATTTAGTTCCAAGTTGTTGTATTAGCTGGTTGTTATTATTATTTGTTATGAACAAAAGTTAACAGGAACACCCTGATTTATGTACAATACTTAAACGTTATATATAATATTCATATGATCTTTATTAAGTTTTACTTAAATAATTATTATACTTATTTGGAATTTATTAAACAATGTACTAGTTTAGTTATGATATTTGTTATTAACTTTTACTTAAATTATTATACTTATTTCGAGTTGATTTTATAATGTATTAGTTATGTTATAATAATTTCATGATCTGTGTTATTATGTTAGAAGTTAATGTTTATTGTTTCTTTTTTTATCGATAACGGGAACACCTCGATTTATGTAGTACCTATATATTATTGTATTAGTTGTATTTTTCATTTCGTACTAGTTATTATTAATTTTCAGTTGTGACAATAAGGTGTTAGTTTGGTCAAGTTTTAGTGTTCTTACTGTTTTGTATAGAGACACACAAATGTACTCAAATGGCCGGAAAGCAATGGGGTCATTCCTTTTTCAGGACGGCCGTCTGTTAGGGAATTAAGATTGCTTTATAATATTATTAACAAAAGTACATTTAGTTTAATACATTTTTAATTTTGTTAAAATCATATTGGCTGACTGAATACATTTCCTTTGCCTGTCACGTGACTACGATCGTTTGTAATTTTTGTCCATGGACTCAACACTCAAAAAAGAGGTTGAGAACATCAGTGCTCGGAGGCATTCAAGTTCGGACCACCGGGAGATCAAGTCGACAGTAACAGTCAAGTGAAGGACCTGTAAGTTAGTCTGATTCAATAACTACTCTTTAAAATATCATATTACTATGTAATAAACTGTGGCCGTTATTTTGTTTCGAATGTTGAATTCTAAAGTGTTATTATTGCTAGGTAGAAAGCATGTACAATGTTTTATATTTCTTAATACTATAAGTATTATGTGTACCTAATATAAGTGATAAACGGTTAGGAGAAACAATGATAAACTATAATAAACGTGTAATTTGAGTGTTACCCTACAAGCCTTTTATTAACTTTGTTCCTTCAGACCTATAGTAATGCTAATAGATAGTTACAATTAATATCTAGTTCAGGCCTAACTTCTGGTATATCTCATAATACCATCTGTATTATGATTGTAGTCGACAGTGGCCTGCGCATGTGAAGTGCTTTATAAACATTGTACTTACATCAATAGTTCGATATTGAGATAGACTCATGATAGCACAAGTCTAAACCTTAGTGGTTTTTTTGGTTGCTATTTAAATGAATAATATTGTATTCTTTCGTATAAACGATAAATAAATTAAAAAAAAAAAAAAAAAAAACTAAAAAGTGAAAAATAAAAAACTTTTTCACAAAAAAAACCGACTTCCAAAAAACGTAGTCGTCGGTAGTCGGTTTTTTGGTTGCTTCTTCGTTATTTGACACCGACTTCCGAAATTAAAGTTATTATGGACTTTGTAGTGTTTTTTGTGAAAAAGTTTTTTTTTGTTTTCGCAAAGGGCACTAGAAGGAGCACGGATGGGTTTTAGTCAGTAGTCTGACACTCCCTCCCGCTTCACACAGCGAAAGGAGTCATTTGTAGATTTAACATGCATAAAAAAAGCTCGCTTTGCTTGCTTCTGTATCCTGCATTCTCACTTTACTGCATAATTCGTATGACAGACAGGTGAAAAAAACTATAAAAGTCGTAGGAAAGTACAATTATCGAGCTCGCTTTGTATGACATTCTCTTGAGCATTTCTGCGTAATATGCTCGACGCCAGATAAATTTGCAAAAACGGTCATTGACCCAGGTGGGTCAATGACCGTTTACATTTATTGACATTCTTAATTCCGAAAACAGAAATAAAGACATAAACCTGTCCTGAATCGACATTATCGTGATCCTTTACATTTTCTATTAACGAAAAACGATTCATAATTTACTGTCTCTGATATGGGGTATGGTCAATGACCGTTATTCTTCATTTATCTGGCGCCTACTATAGACGTCTAGCCTACATACCTTGAGGAAAAACCACAAAATGCATCACTCTCAGTTACGCATTCGGGATTTTCAATTTGAATACTGTGACATATATACAAATAAGGTAAATAAATAGGTACACAGTATTTACAAACAATAGTACTTTGTTAGAACTCCCAATAAAAATCCATTGTCCCTGATTTATTTTTTATTCTATTTATGAATGGGCTAGCTCTTGACCTCGATCACACCTGATGGAAAGCGATAGATGAGGTTACTACTCCAGAGGATATTACGATTTTACCTTTAATGTCAATGGAATTAAAAAAGGACCAAATAAAGAGACAACTGATAGTGATAGCATTTTTTTACTCTATCATCTATACAGCATCTACCACTTACATTTACCCGTTTACCTAAATTAATATTTAGGTAAACAGGTAAATGTAATGGTCTTCAGTACTTAGGTAGGTACATATAAGATTTTTCCAAACCTTTTCCGAGACTAGTACTCAACTTACGGTTACTCATGTACATTTTTATTGGTATTTACTTTTAAATAAATTATTAAGATTACAAAAAAAGTACGTACAATTCAGTCCATCCCAGTTATCAACTCTAAAGTGAACTCAAATTAAAATTAAAAGGAAAACAGTGGATACCTTGGGTCAGGGAAAGACCCAGTGAAGTGAATCATTCATTCATAAGTCTTAAAGATATTTTATAAGTTATTAATTCATGTTATTGTAGCTCACTACTACCTACTAGGTACTATACGGTCTATAGTAACCATCAATATTGGTATATAAATATTTATCCGTAGACATGGCTACAAGCTTTTTTCTTTCGAAAATTGCCCAAAACTTAAGAGCATATACGCGGTACGGCTTTTCATACAAACTTTCAAATCCTTATTTTTCGAAGTTAATGAACCGATTTTAATAAAACTTGGTATGCGTACGCTAGATATCTAGGTCCAAATAGTTATCAGAATTTTTTTTCGAAAAAGAGTTCAGGGGGAAGGGTTATAGTGATTTTTCACTTTCTATAGAAAACTTAAAATCGCTAACTCTCCCTCCCTCTAAAATCTGTTTCAAAAATGTTTTGTGATAACTATTTAGACCTGGATATCTAGCGTATGCATACCAAGTTTCATTAAAATCGGTTCATTCATTTTAAAGAATAAGGACTTGAAAGTTTGTATGAAATGACACACGGCGTACACGCCTTAAGTTGTTAGCATTAAATTAACACAACCTATTTGTAAATTTAATGTAAATATGTGCTAAATAATAACAGCCGCACGGGTTTTCAAGGTTAAGCAACACTTCTCGAAATCTGTCTGTAGATGGGTAACCATCTTAACATACCGAGACTCTTCCGTGCCTCAGAAAGCACGTTAAGCCGTTGGTCCCGGCTGTCATTTGCAGATCTTTGGCAGTCGTTACGGATTGTCAGAAGCCAGGAAATCTGACACCAGTCTTGCCAAGAGCTGGGCAAAATATATGCTTTGCTTTAATTAAAATACAAATGACAAAATACTATCTCGCATATTTGAAGTTTGAAATTTATATAAAATCCAAAATACAATATTTGAAATATTTTTATTTAAAATACTAATTGCAAAACAGGTAGGTACAGTCAGGTGTTAGGTTAGGTTAGCCTTTTTGCTTACGAAAGCTGCTATCGAGCGCTGTTTTCTGAAGAACGCACCAATTTATTTATGTTTTAATGTATTTTGAAGCCATAGTTTTTGAAATACTAACTACAAAATACCTCAGCGTCGGGTATTTGAAATACCAATTACAAATTACATTTTTATGAAGTACCTAATTGAACTAAAAATACCAAATACGTATTTGTATTTTAATAACAAGTAATCCGAATACTGCCCAACCCTGTTAAGAAGTACAGTGTTACCCAGTTACGGGGGTGTGGAGGTCAAATAAAAGGCGGAAATACAATCCTCCATGAACTGACAACCAGCTACGTCTATCATTAAAATACAATTAAAAATAAGATCAAACAGACCGCCTAGCATAAACCGTCCACCGCCGAAAACGGTGAAAACTGATAAAAGCAATATATTCGAGGATTAACCGTATATATTGCCAACTAGAATTTATGAGGACTAAGATAAAGTCGAAGTGGAGTATAGTTTAGACAAGTTAATGCCTTCTTACTCCAATCGAAAGTCATAAATGGCAGGTCCGCTTGATAAACAGTTGATGTTAGATATGAATGGAGTGAGGCAACTACTGTTATTGAAGGTCTTCGAAGATTAGATGAAAGTAGAATGTCGGGCAAGGACTGGCGGTATATCTACAAAGTGCTGAAAAATCTCATCAAGCTTCAAAACTCGACATGTTTCTGGCATTTGCTCGATGATTTTTTGGGGAGATTTCATTAATTTATTGAAACTTTATGTACAATTAAATAGTGGTACATACATGGGCGGACTTAATGCAACAAGGCATTTTCTACCAGTCAACATTTGGGTTCAAAAGACTACACTGTGGAGGTACCCTACGTACGTAACCTACAACAAATAAATAAGATTTAAAATAGATTTTTTTTTTTTTATCTAGAATCTATAGATGAACAACAAAAGAACAATTATCATAAGCTTAAACCAATCAAAAATCGTAGGATTTCTGAAAATTAAAAGCAAAATTCAAAGTTTTGGGCAGTCAATCATCATTTGAAATATATAAATATAAAAGACTAGAAAGGGCGTGACTACTAACATGCCCGTTTTACAGAAGTATGGAAGAAGAAAAAATATTACGCCCGATCCAATTAAATTAGGATCAAAGCAAGAGAGTGATGACACCGCCGTGAATCAGTTAGATATGTAGATACAGCTTTCTATAAAACTGATAATGAAGCTGACTAAGAACTACAAAAACAACCTGTCATGAAACCCAAATATACAATAACAAAAGTCAACAAAGCATGAAACAAGACAGTTGTCTTAAAATAATCTAGAACGGCCTTACAGCTCACAGCCATGAGCTAACTTTATCATGACACTCACGTAGAAAAAGCGTTTTTTAAGAATATGCACTTATTATTCAAACAGGCGACATTTCTTTGTGTTGTCGGTAAAAAGCGGTCGGAGTACCGGTGTGCATGCTAATGTGGCCAAGTTCAAGAGGTAGATAGATATGGAAACGAGTTTGGGAGGCGTCGACGCTAAGAATAACCTAAGACTGTAGAATGACTTGGCAGTTGTTGCTAAGTCATCTTAATTTAGAGACTGTCCTATCTGAGACTTGAGTGTTTGTCTTGGAACATGGTTAATATGGTTTAAGTCTGATATGGTAGAGAAGGTATTTTGGGGACTGAACTGATGGCTGACATAGGTGGATTTTGCACTTTCCCTCTTCCGCCATTCTCACAATCCGATGGGAAGGCAATCCGTGCCGACCGCAGAGAGATAGGACGCAGGACCAACGACCGTGATTCCTAATGGGAAATCCCAATAACACTTTTTGCTTGACCTGGGAATCGAACCCAGAACCCCAAACTCCTCGAACAAATTCGCGGGGTGAGGTGTCTGGGTACTGCGCAACAAAAAACTAGCTCCACAGACGTTTTTAAGTTTTCTTATTCCTTTCATCATCATCATATCAGCCGAAAGACGTCCACTATTGGATATAGGCCTCCCCAAATGGCTGGGGGTTGCCAAAATCGCCACGCTTGGCAGGCGGGTTGACGCTCGCAGTGTAGCTGTAGCAATTTACCTACAGAGAATGCTGCTGCCCATTCTCTGGTGACTCCCTTAGTCGCCTCTTACGACACCCACGGGAAGTGATGGAATTATTCCTTTATTGATTCATAATTCATTCATTAAAAGCCCTTTTATTAGAACTAGTGGCTAAATAATAACAGCCGCAGGGATCGATCCAACACTTGCCGAGATTTCTCTGTGGATGGGTGACCCATCTTAACATATCGAGATTCCTCCGTGCCTCGGAAAGTACGTTGTTGGCCCCGGCTGTCATGTGTAGGTAGATCTTTGGCAGTCGTTACGGATTGTCAACCAGAAAATCTGACCCAGCAGTTCCAGAGATTAGCGCGTTCAAACAAACAAACAAACTTTTCAACTTTACTATATTAGTAATATAATAACTCTACCTAATTAGTCAGTAAAATACCATAAAACATGAATGAACAACAACAAATAGGTATGACTAAAAGAATAGGTGACATGTATGCTTTAACGCAAATCTGACAAGAGTCACGTACGGTTTGTGGTCAGCAAAACCTAAGCTGCAGATTTTTTGAGTCATAAACCTACATATTATATTATGTGTGAGGAGTCAGGTAAAACAATGTATAGATGCTGACCTTTTTTCCTCCTGGAATTCCTTTACGTTATTGTTTTATGGCGCCAATTATTTACTTGTAAACGTAGCCTGTTATTGGCTTGGCAATTTAATAAATAAACAATAATTAATATCATGAACAAATTATTCTAGTGCTGCTGTAACACTTACATAGAAAACCACCACAACATAACCATAAAAAACTTTGAAAGAAAAAGTGTAAACAAAAGATTAATTGGGAATGGGAATAACTGGAATTATTTTACATTTTACTTTTATATATTATATTGTTAAATCTGTTTTTAATTAAATTGTTATTATTAAAACATAAAACAGGAACAATGTCTGAAAAAAAAATGTCAAAGATGAATGAAGAAAAATGGTGACACTAAAATTACAATATTACAATTAGGTAACTACGATAAAAAAAATGTAGAGAAGATACTTAATAATAAATAAAAAAAATATATATTACTAAATAATTAAGTAGGTACATTTAATAAACACACACAGTCAGAACATAGAATTAAGGCTAATTTAATAAAAAGCTTTAATTGGAATACGAAATACTGTCTCGCATGTATTTAACCGCTCCGGCCCCGGCGCACACCGGTGTGTCGCGAATTAAGCGCGAATTTAATGTTTATTTACCTATTACATAAGATTTTTTTTTTTGGGAATTTTCACATGTCGGGGCCGCAGCGGTTAAAATACGAAATACTTTAAGTCGTGTATTTGAAATATAAAATACAAAATTCAGTATTTGAAATATTTTTTATTTAAAATACAAAATACTAATGACAAAATACAGTCAAGTGTTAGGTTAGGTTAGCCTTTTTGCTTACGTAAGCTATCGAGCGCTGTTTTCAGCAGAACACACTAATTAAAAAGTTTGCTTAATACTAACTACAAAATACCTCGGCGTATGATATTTGAAATACCAATTACAAATTAGATTTTTAAGAAGTAATTCTTCAATCACTTCTTAAAAATCTAAATAATAAATACGTAATTGTATTTCAATTACGTATTTTAATTACAAGTACCTAATTGAAGTACTGCCCAGCCCTGCATACAATTAAATTTGATAGAATAAAATAAATAAATAATATTAGAAATTACATTTAAAAATACAACTAAAATTAAGATTAAAAAATTACAAATACAAAATATTAATATAATATGAATAAAAAAATATAAATTAAATCAAATTGAGTTATGGCATCCCGTTTGGGAATGATGTCAAGATGGTTTTCTACTTTTTCGTACTGAAAATTGGAAAGGAAACATTTTATTTTTAAAATTGAAGTGTTTTAAAGAACAGGTAAAACTGTTTATTTGCAAGAAGTATGTAACTTCCGAGAGTTCTGATCCGATTACAAGATTTTTTTTTCTCTGACATACCATACTTTTAATCTTCAGAGGGTCAATGGGGCCGGAAAGTTCTGAAGTGGCGACCGCGTACCGGAAGACGCAGCGTTGGAAGGCCTCCAACAAGGCGGACCAATGACCTGGTGAGGGTCGCTGGTAGCCGACAGACGCACTGGACCTGTTGTTGTGGCGACACTTGGGAGAGGCCTATGTCCAGCACTGGAGGTCTTTCGGCTGATAAGATGATGATGATGATGATGAAGAGGTAGTTTTCGAGTAGGTACCTACTTATGTGTGTTGAAACAGTATTTGAGGGATGTATTTCTTTGGCTAAATTATAACAGCCACACAATCCGCATCAAGGTTAAGCAACGCTTGCACGCAGCAGTGGACAACTTTCGGATGATATGATGATGATGATGATGATGATGATGACTTTTATCCCGGAAAATGCACTGGTCCTGGAAATATCCTAATGAAGAATATGAAACGTTTCTAAGTTGAATCTTATTGGGTGAGGCGATAGCGTAAGGCGGTTGATGAGATCATATTATTAAGGTAGTAGCCTCCTTTTCAATGTACGTAGGTATCTGCTTTGATATCTACCGAATCGTCAACAATAATCGTAGTAGAATTGACTAAAGATATCGAACATAAGCAATAAGTAATACTTGCAGTGCGTACAACAATGTGACTGGGTCAAGGTGCTTATTGGCAACGTAATCTCTTCAATTTGAGAGCATGGTCACCGCGTCACGCGCCCTTCTTAACAGTCGTGCTATTACACTCCTTATTTGCAGATTAACAGAAACATAACGCCTGCAGCGCTGTACTTTTGTCCCGAGAAGAAGGGAGCGAGCCTATAGCAGGACAGCGAGGCTGCTTCTGAACTGAGAATCAATTCAAATCAGAGGCTAGCGTGGCGTGACCAATCTCGTATTTTTTGACTTTTCGATAAACCCTGTGTTTCCTGATAGCTACAACCTGGGTGTTTAAGTCAAGAGTGGAAAGGTTATTTCTAGGCAAGCGTGCTCTATCTTCGTTCCGTATGGTGTCGGACGTAAAATAATAGCACCATCCCATCGCTTCCCGTAGGTGTCGTAAGTGGCGACTAAGGGACTCACCAGAGAATGGGCAGCAGCATTCTCTGTGATACATTGCTACAGCTACACTGCGATCGCCAACCCGCCTGCCAAGCGTGGCGATTATGGCCCCCCATTTGGGGGAGGCCTATGTCCAGCAGTGGACGTCTTTCGGCTGATATAATGATGATCTGCTCTATCTTCACACATCATCGCTTACAATCAGGTGAGATTGTGGTCAAACGCGTGTCTACCAACAGTAGAAAAACTATTGGCTGATAGAACTTCTCGAACTGTTTGTGTAGAGCCGCAAGACCAATAGTTGCACTTACGAACATCATATAAAGTGTTTAATAGTTTTGGAAATAATTGATGGGATTGTGATGGACTCTCTCCATGATAAGAATAAATGTCAAGCTTGATTGTGGATAGATTAGGTTATGATGAAGGTCTAGCTTCATAATCTCCAGTTCAGCAAAGGCCTCCCACAAGGTGTATTATGAACAGAGGGGCAATTCCACTAATTTTTAAGCAACATTCGCTTTCGCATCTCAATCGCAATCTGTCAAAAAAGCCTTAATTTCCATTCATTTTTGCCAGATGATATGACGATTTTTGCGACTGACAGCCGAATGCGGACGTTGCCTAAAAATTAGTAGAATTGACATTCAGGTCGCGGGAATTTACTGAATGCAATTATGCGATAAGCTCAGGACTAGCTGATGTGGCAACATAGGTAGAGAAGCCTATGGCAACTGTGGTTTATCATCTTAACGGCCGCTTTCTATAATATATCTCAATCCCAATCTTGATCCCGATCCTTGTCTGTAACCAATCAACGGCCGAGTTTGTGTCCTTCACCACACAATCCTCACCTTTGATTGGTTACAGACAAGGATCGGGATCAAGATTGGGATTGAGATATATTATAGAAAGCGGCCGTAAGTCATGATAATGATGAAGATAACTAAAGCTCCTGAGAATAGAAGTGAGGAAGTACCTCACAGTATTTAATACAAATTCGGAGTTCCAGTTCTTGGAAATGAATAAACCGACGCATAAACAAGATCCCTGGAGACCTAGGTCAAAAAAGTTCTTTAGAGCAATTTAATTTTTCCTTTAGAAAGTGAAAAATCACTCTTTCTTTCTCTCCAAGAATAAGAACATTACGAGTTCGTGCGAAATACCGTGCAGAGTAAACGCTTTTAAATAGTTTTGTTACCTTTCTACACTCATCTAGTAGCATTCGTTTCACAACTCCGATTGTACACCTACCTGTAACAGTTTACATTTGATTAGCGATTTTATCGGCCACTTAAACAATAGCTTTACTTTTGTTTTCATCGAGGCAGCCATCTTTCTTTGTCCTGTAAGTAGCTGATAACACATAAGTAGCTACATTTGAAGGATACGGTATACCACGATTGTATGGGTCTTTTCTATCGTCTTTTACACATACAACAAAGGAGTGGAACTCTCTGCCTGCGTCTGTGTTTCAAAAGGCATACAACCCTAATTTCTTCAAAGTTATAGTGAACAGTACTGAACAGGCTACTTCTGGGTAAGCTCACTCCATCGTCAATTTTGTCTGTGTCATCTCTGACCTAGACTAGAGTCAAGAGCAAACCAATCCCTATTATCCCTTTTTTTTTTTTTTTTTTTATAGGATGGGAAATCATCAAATGACCCCTCTGGGTGGAGCGGCAGGGAGTGTCAGACTTTTACTGACTAAAACCCACCCTTAGTCCTCCTAGTGCCTTTCTTCCCAGGGCCGCGGTAACTCTTTCGAACATATTCCGCAACCCTGGCAGGCTCTGGCCCTGGCGGGCCCCGTCTCCGTTGCTGACGGCGCGTTTGGAGTGAAACGCGCCGTCGACTCTGGCCTGACCTGATCGGACAGCGAGCTACCCATTGCTCGCTGTCCGCAGGCGTCAGTCACTGCGCCTTGCTCAGGAGCGTCAGTTCCTGAGAGGCGCAGCGACTAACGTTCGTCTGGAGGAGGCGAAATGGGGCCATTACTGACACTCCATTTCGGCCCCGAGCAGTGGCAGCGGCGGCGACGGTGGCGGCGGCTGCGGCGGAAGCGACGGCGGCGGCGGCGGCGGTGGAGGAGGGTTTTCTCCTCGACCCGGCCCTGGCGGGTGGACCGCAGGCTTTGCCCCCAGCCCAGTGATCGGCCGGCTTGCCAGCTGCCGCACATGCGAAGCAGTGCGGCGCGGCGTCGCACGAGCCGGCCCTGTGACCGGGCTGACCACAGCGGAAGCAGTGGTCACTGCGGTCCACCTCCGAGGTGCAGAGTGCTCCGACGTGGTTGCCAACCTGGCAACGGAAGCACCTCAGAGGTCTGGGCTCCAGCAGTTTCACCTGCGCGGAGACCCAGCCCACCAAGAGCCTTCGGCCCTCCGAGACTTTCTTGGCCGCCGACACGGGGCAGCTCACCACTACGGTTCGCATGCCCGTGTTGTCAGGACGGATGGTGCCCACCTTCACCTCCTCTGTAGAGCACCCCCCCGTCCTGACGACGGCGGCCAACACCTCCCCCTCCGTGACGGAGTCGTCCAGGCCCAAAATGCGCATGTCTATACACTTCGTGGGCCTGGACACTCGGACGTCATCCGCGCCCAAGGACGCCCTAAGCCTTTCGGCTAGAGCGTCCGCGGCCGGACCGCTGTCTGCTCCAGGGATCTCCAGCATCCTGGCCCCGGTCATGGTGACCCTGAGCCGGAGACCCCCGACGATGCCAAGCTCACCGAGGTTGATGGCCTCCTTGGCCTTGGTGAGCGTGTTAGCATACGTCACGCCCCTCTTCACCGCGTCCGGCTGCAGCGTTATCACTACAGCCGCGGTCTTCGGGGCGCGGAGCGCAGCCGCGACGCCTCGCGCTCGCTGCCGCCGCCTTCTCTCCCGCCTCTTTGCCGCCCTGGCTGCCTTTCCCGCCTTCTTCTTCTCCCCGGCCACTTGCCATTCGGCTTGAGCCGGGGGAGGTTCAGAAGGCGAGGAAGCCGGGGGGGGATCCCTATTATCCCTACTGTCCCTACTAATATTGTTAGTGCGCAAGTAACCCTGTCGGTCTGTCTGTTACGCGTTCACGCCAAAACGGCTAAACGGATCGTCATCAAATTTTGCAGATATATAGCCTGGGATATGGAGAAGAACATCGGCTACTTTTAACGCGGTAACCGACATCCATGCCGGCGAAGCCGCGGGAAAAAGCTAGTCTCAAATAAAAAAAATAAAAATCTTCAATCAATTTGACTTGCCTTTCACAAGCATGTTGGGGTCGGCTTCCAGTCTAACCGGCTGCAGCTGAACACCAGCATTTTACATGGAGCTACTGCCATTCAGACCTCCATAATGCATTAACTGGGTGGTACGGTACCTCGTCTGCCAGGGTTGCGGAATTTGTTCGAAAGAGTCACCGCGGCCCTGGAACGCTAAGGGCATTTGGAGGAACACGGATGGGTTTTAGTCAGTTAGAGTCTGACACTCCCTTCCACTCCGCTTATAGCGGAAGGAGTCATTTGATCAAAACCCATCCGTAAAAAAAAAATACGGTTCCTCTTCTCTCAGACCAGCCAGGATCAACGGCTTCACTTGCTTCCCGAGGCACGGATGGATGGACAAACCTCGGCAGCCGTTGCTGAATCTTGAAGATAGAACCGTTTTTTTATTTGTGGATGGAATATCATCAAATTAGTTCTTCCGCTCTGGGTGCGGAATGGAGTGTCAGACTCTTACTGACTAAAATCCATCAGTGTCCCTCTCTATGCCCTTTGCGTTCCAGGGCCGCGGTGACTCTTTTGAACAAATTCCGCAACCAAGATAGACCAAAATTCTTCATCGTGGACAATATCCAAGTGGGATTTTAAAAATAACGAATGTCATATGGAGGTACAGTTTTAAATTAACTCCTCTGCTTCGTCATCAGGATCTACGTCTACCTATACACAGGAATCCCCTGGACGAAAGACGTACCTACAGGAGCGGTCGACGTCGCTCGGAGAAGGCCTTTGTCCAGCAGTGGACATTTCCACTGAAATGGTGATGAATTAATGTCTTATTTTCCTCCGTAGGTAGGTTATTTTCACTGATTGGGAATACCAAAGTGAGTAACTGTTTCCTTTACCTATAATTAATAAAAAACGGTATCATGCTAATTTTATAAATGCCAAAGTCGAAGTTTGTGAATTGAGAATTATGATGAAACTAGGTATGCCTATGTTTTGGTCGGATAAAACACAACCATCCAGGTTGTGGTTTACCCGACCAATTCATAGGCATAGTTAAATTATAAGCAAACTTAAAAGACATTTTATTCCGGCAGTAACTACCGACTTTCAAGCGTCGAAGCAGCAGTTTTCAATCCATCCATCTTGACAGGCACAGATGACAGTCGTGGATACATTGGCGAGATTATAATGTTGGTATCAATTGATACGCAAATGATGATATCTTTAAGATGTTCGCTTTCTTCCTAGAATAATCTGTTGATTGACTTCGAACACGACAAGTCTCAGATAAAATATCTTTATCAGCTAAATTCGCACGCGAAAGTGACAAAATATTGTGGAATCTAAACTCTTCCTCTCTCGCTATTACTTAAAAAAAACCATTGCTGAATTTGTTTTAGAGATTGTGTAATAAAAGAAAGCTGTCAGAGAGCTCCTGGCTAACAGCAGCCGCACGGGCCGTTTGTGCCGAGGATGGCGTGACCATCAATCATATAGTAAAGACTCCTCCGTGTCATTATCGTATCATTTGAAGATATTTGACTGTCTTAAGGGTAACCAGCAGCCAGTAAAGATATCGTGTCACCCAGTTCCTGGGTTGTGCTACTCAGCTGCATCCGGCTTGACTAAAAACCAACCCCAGTATAGTTGGGAACTGCGTGGGTTGCGGAATTAAGAGTCACCGCGGCCCTGGAACGCAAAAGGCATATGGAGGAACAAGTATGGGTTTTAGTCAGGAAGAGTCTGATTTCCGTGTGTTCCAGTAATTTTGCCATACCTATTACTGGAATCATAAGTAGCTCACAATTTAGGACCCATTATTATTCCGTGGTGCTTGGCAACTGGGCTTAACCCAGTTGTATATGTCCCTTGGTGTCTATTTGGCCTAGCTCTGTTCTGTCTCCTGCTTAATAAGGAGGGAAGTGGAAATTATATTTCTTTTTCCTACTCCTCCACTGTTATTTTCTGATTAATTTCGTTGCGGAATCCAAGACAGTTAAATCGTTTCTCCGGGACTCGTCGAGCTTCATCCCCTCACTCGCCCTGACAATACCATCGCATTTGAAGACGATGAGAAAGCAGAATGCCTGGCCGACAGCCTAGAGTCCCAGTGCTCTCCTAGCTCCTACCCGGTTGACCCAGTTCACCTCGCCAAGGTGGACGCTGAGGTCGAGCGTAGGACTTCTCTCCCCCCCGTTGAGGACCCCGAGGACCCCCTCCCCCCCATCACTCCAGATGAGGTGAAGGACATAATCGGGAAACTCAAACCCAGGAAAGCTCCTGGGTCAGATGGTATCACCAACAAGGTGTTCCGTTTTTTCCCAGCTTCCCTTATCATGTTGGTGACTGCCATTTTCAACGGCGCTCTGTCCAACAACATGTTCCCACAATCGTGGAAAGAGGCGACCGTTATCGGTATTCCAAAACCGGGAAAGCAAAAGTCCTCCCCTAATAGCTATCGCCCCATCAGTCTGCTCAAGGTCTTAGGTAAAATCTATGAGCGTCTTATTTATAAGCGACTCAGGGACTATGCCGAAGCCAAGGGCCTCCTCCCAAACGAACAGTTTGGCTTTCGAGCTAATCACTCATTCATGTGTCCAACAGGTTTACCGTATCGTTGAACATGTCAGCGACCGCACTCAACGCGGCTTAGTGACGGGAGCCGTGTTCTTTGACATAGCGAAAGCTTTCGACAAAGTCTGGCACAATGGCTTAATTTATAAGCTATACAAACTCGGCGTGCCTGACCGTCTCGTGCTCATCATACGAGACTATTTGTCGAATCGCACCTTTCGGTATCGTATCGAAGGTGCGCTTTCCTCCCCCCACCCTATCCGAGCCGGCGTCCCTCAAGGCGGTGTGCTCTCACCCTTATTTTTCACGCTGTTCACAAGCGACATTCCCAGAAATGACAAGACGCAGTTAGCTCTTTTTGCCGATGACACGGCCATCTATTGCTCAGGCAGTAGTGAAAAGTCAATAGCCAAAAAACTCCAGAAGGCGGCCTTCGACCTAGGCGATTGGTTTAAATTCTGGAGATTTGAAGTTAATCCCGAGAAAAGCCAGGCGGTCTTGTTTTACAAGCCGCGGGCTAGACTCGTTCCCAAACCACCGAGTCCGATCACTATGTTTGGTAAGCAGATCCCGTGGGAAAAGCAAGCCAAATATCTAGGTGTGATACTAGACCACAGACTCACCTTTGCTGAGCACATAAAAACGGTACGTTCACGCGCCGCTTTTGCTCTGGGTAGACTCCACTCCATGCTGAATGCACGCAGCAAACTGTCCCTTAAATGTAAACTGCGCATTTACACAACGTGCATTCGCCCGATAATGACTTATGCGTGTGCCACATTCGCACACACAAAGTCAAAGCAAATCCACAGGATGCAAGTAGTCCAAAACCGAAAGCCACGGGCGCCCCGTGGTTTATTAGGAATGAACGACTTCATGTCGACCTCAAAATCCCGACAATAAAACAATTCATGAAACGTCTTACAAAGCGTTTTATTGAATCAGCTGAGAAACACAGCAACCCTTTGATTGCAAAGGCCTCACAATACACTCCCTCTAGTATTAGTAAGATTCGCCGTCCTCGGCATACACTCGTCGAGTCAGATGACGAGATCACAAAGATTCAGGAAAGCTGTAGGGAAACCAGCACTCTTAGAAAAAACAAACACAGACCGCGTTCCGTATACCGACCTCGCCGCCGAGGTCCGTCGCGACGCCCCATTCAAAACCCTCCCCGACTTTTGCCAACGAGCCAGCCCGCGCCGCTGAGCCTTTAGCTTTAATAACCCCTGAATAATAAAACGACCCAGCCTGGTTGTCCCTTGCTGTCCCAAACTGACGCCGCTAAGCCGAGGTCGTATTCCACAGGGAATGCCCTTAGCGAGCGGTCAGTAGTTTTAGCTTGTAGCTAGCTTTGTTGCCTTGGCTGGGGGCCTTAAATTCATTTGAGGCCACCACAGGTTAGTCCGGTTGAGCAGTTAATAGCCCCTGCGTGTTAACTTGCTAGTGGTCATACCGAAAAAAAAAAAAAAAAAAAAAATCGTCGAGCTTCATTGACTTGGCGTTTTTTCTGGTGATCGCCAATGTTGAATATGTCTTTCAGGAGTTGCAGTGGTTTGGGAATGTGGTGTGGCGGGCCTGTCCCAAAAAAAAAGAAGCTGACACTCCCTCCCCACCGCTCTGCCCAGAGCGAAAAAAAAAAAAAAAAATAAAGCATAGTTGGAAAAAGCTAGACAGATCGAGTAAGTGAAAATGGAACGTAAGAAAGTACAAGAGACTTTTCAATTTTGATTATGGAATGCGATTGTAGCATCCATGTGTCATCTTCTGGCTATTTGAGTGCTTTCTTCTATCTTCAGTCGGTCCCCCATTACTGAGGATCGTGGTCACTGGACCCCTATAAGCGGACAATCTGTCTCCATCGATTCCACCTGCTGGAATTTCCTTCAGGACGTAGCTTCTTTCACTTGGTCAGACCATCGTTTTGGTATTGAGTGCTTTATGCACTCTGTTATATACAGGGTTATTTGTAAAACACCAACAACCTTTCAGTGGGTGAAAGTACTCATGATTATAAACAACTTTTGTTATGAGACCAACCCTGAAAAATTGAAAAAAAATCTACTGTTTCATACATTTTCATCGGGTGAATATTGCATTTTGTACGAAACAGCCGATTTATTTTTTGATATTTCAGAGTTGGTCCCATAATAAAAGTTGTTTATAATCATGAGTACTTACACCCACTGAAAGGTAGTTGGTGTCTTACAAATTACCCTGTATAAGTGAGAGTGCTTGTAAAAAATAGTTTTTTAAGCACATAGAAGTACATGAAACACGCATGGTACACCTACACAGAAATAACAAAAATAGTATGACAAAAACCGGCCAAGTGCAATACGGACTCGTGCACGAAGGGCTCCGTACCATTATCTATAAAAAACGGTAAAAAATTCACGTTTGTTGTATGGGAGCCCCACTTAAATATTTATTTTACTCTGTGTTTAGTATTAAAAAATTGTTGTGATAGCGGCAACAGAAATACATGATCTGTGAAATTTTCAACTGTCTAGCTATCACGGTTCATGAGATACAGCCTGGTGACAGACAGACGGACAGACAGACAGACGGAAAGACCGACGGACAGACAGACAGACAGCGGAGTCTTAGTAATAGGGTCCCATTTTTACCCTTTAAAACTAGTGCGTGTCTCACGGCTGCATTAAAAAGGTCTATTTCAGCGTTATATGTATCAGACTGACTAATGCTGACTGACGCTGGTTTTCAATGAACCCAAGTGCAGTGTATCAATTATATTATTATTTTATGCTTTTCAAACCAGTAAACTAATATACCACCTCGACAGAAATATGCTGAATGTGCATTATGTAAGCTGCCCACAGCCCAGTACAACTTGACACTTGGTGATGGCGCTGCATGCAAAGGAGAAAGTCAAATTCATTACTTATCCATTTTAATTCCCAAACCCACCGGGCTTCAAGAAATACTGGTATAGGTACCTAGTTTGTAACTGGATACGTTATTATTGCACGTGGTTAGACACAAAGGGAGAGTGCATGTATTAGTAATTCAATTTATTCCTTATCTTGTAAGGAAAATCATAATAAATAATAATTACTCACTAGCTAGGTGTATAATTCATAATGAGCTATATCCTGTGCGATTCGATTAATTAACCTTAATAGTAAACTATTGATATTAACTGCTTTGTTCCTGTTTGATAAGACAAAGGTATCTACTTATCTTGCTATCGTTTCCCGATTCAAATATTTTATTCGAAATCATTTACATTTTGGTCAATTAATCTATAAATAAAAATGAATCGACGAGATGTACCTATGTGCGCACATAAGTTGAGAACGACTTAAACGATTTAGCTAATTACCTATTTTTGTTGTGTTTGTAATAAAATTGTCAGGGCAAGGTACTTATGTATGAAAGAAAATTTTGAATAAAAAAATACATCACGTAAAGTAGAAGTAGATTATAATCTGGAATAACACATAGAATACTTTTTATCAAGGGAGTATGTTCCCTTGGGATAATTTTTTGGCAAAGTTTTCTGGCACAATGGCACAGTAAGTAGGTATGGCTAATAAATCTAGAACTTTATTAGCAAAATAGTCCACAGGCAAAGTCATAGGGGTATCGCAGTATCCTACTGCGCCCAGGGCCACTGCTACTGCTACCATGACGTGTTAAAGCGTGAGTCGTTCGAGCGAGAAGGAGAGATAGAGCTATATAGGGTGTATAGCTCCATCCCTCCTTCTCGCTCGAACGACTCACGCTTTTACGCGTCATGGTAGGGCCGCAGAGCCTCCAATAGGTAAAACGGTCCTGAGTGCTAAGTAAACTATTTCAATGATTCGAGCCATTTTCTGTTTGTATAATCCGTTGTTATTCAATAGCTGTCACGAATATGATATCTTGTTGTTATTTTCGTGAAATAATCACAACTGGAACAACTACAACTTAGTCAGATGTGGTTTTCTTATGAGTCACATAACAACTGCATGAAACTACGTCACAGACGATGCCCCACCTCGGGCCTACCCTGTCCAATCCATAGATATCGATATTCGTGGCGCAAGCCTTCTCCTCCTTCAGTGATCTGTTTAGGCTCACTGCTGAGGAAAATGTTCAATGTTCCGGCCATGACATGAGCAGATATTTGGCCTGTTTATTGTGTGCTTGTACAGTTCTCGTCAAATAACTTTGCCCCTCTGAAGTTGGCTACGAGTGGCTGCGTAGTAGTCAAAATTACGAACAAACTGCAACTGCGCATGCGCAAGAGACATAGGGGCGGGGATTATGGCGGCGCGATTTTATGTTATTATAGTATTTACCAAAAATGATTCAATATTTTTTCAGAACTGTGTTTATCACATTTCTATTTAATGTTCTGAGTAATTTTATCTTTCACCGTGTCGCATTTGGAGCGTACATTTTGCAAGAACCCCAATCTTATCTTACGGATATCAGCGATAAATATAAATTGAAGGATTTCAAGCGACACATCTACGTAGTGTGGCTACAAAATAATCATCATCATTCTGTTAACCTTCTTTGCAACCGTGCAACTTGTCTTGTTTAAGGGAGGTAGCCCACAACGACTTATTGCTTCGATTCAGAAGCGTGGTTTGAGAAGACACTGCTGCATCGCTTCTAGTCGTTTGTCGAAGTTGCTACGCACAACTGCATCGATACAAACGCGCGAATTTATTGATGCTGCACCGCTACTAGCGCCGACTGCATCGATGCAAACAACAGCGTCAGCGTGCACAAAGAAGTACCATTCTATAAGCGAATCCGTTTATTGAAATGACAAAATAAATATAACTAGCTTTTTCCGGCGGCTCCACCCGCGTGGGTTATCGCGTAAAAAATTAGCCTATGTCCTTATCCACATCCCAGACAGGCATTCTCCATATTTGTCATTTCATGAAGATCCGTTCAGCCGCTTTAGCGTGAAAGCGTAACAGACAGACAGACAGCGTTACTTTCGCATTTATAATATTATTAGGGATTGATCACGTGACATTTCGACAGCGTCGATAATCCCATAAATTTTTGACGTTTTAACAATCGCGGTCGCCACGCTATCGCTGACAGAATTTTACTTGTCTTGAGCCTCAGGTAGTCACTACAGCGCGTGACTGTGGGCTCTAGGCAAGTGACATTCGGTCAACGTTAGCGTGGCGAAGGCGATTGTCACTACGTCGAAAATGTATAGGATTGACAGATGCTATCGAAATGTCACGTGATCTAATTCCTACATTTTGGCATTTCGACAATCGCATTCGATAATTGAATGGCACATTGTCTAGGGCCTTGTATCGATGCAACATCGCGTCTGTACAGTAGGTACTCGTCAAATAACTTTGCCCCTCTGAAGTTGAGTCGAGTGGCTGCGTAGTAGTCAAAATTACGAACACACTGCAACTGCGCATGCGTAAGAGACATGGGGGCGAGGCGCGATTTTATGTCTCAGTCGCTCGTTTACGTTCGACGCATGCTTGCGTCCCGCTTGCTCCCGTGTACGTGACTGCACCTGCGCGATCTTTGCAAATGGCTAACTTCAGAGGGGCAAAGTTATTTGACGAGAACTGTATCTATGGTGTATCGCGCATATGCATAACAATGATGTAGAATTGTGATTACGTATAAAATGAGCGACCACATCGCGACTATTTGCGGTTACTGCTAAAATCGCCGCCGACAATAATATCCCGTTCAAATCCCAGGCAATTCAATTATTATTATTATACCCGAATGGAACGTAACAGTAGTCTAATATTATCGTATTTAGTAGACTTGTAGGCATCTGCGATAAGACTATTCGGAAGGGGGTACAAAATGACTCATCCTTTACACCCTTGAAAACATTAGCACGATGATAAACCTACTAAGTAAATAAAAAAAAAACTGTGAGTGTTGTTTTCGCAAGTAACTGGTATTGTAAACCGTTGAGTTGCAAAAAAAGTATTATTATTTAAGAATAAGCAGCTATTGAGGTACCGTCACTATATAACTAAGTACCTACGTAAGTATCATTAACAAAAATAGCATTACTTTTTCATAATCTTTAAAGTGGCCAAGATTTTCCCTTTTTGTACAACGATGTCAGAAGCATCATTTCATGTAAGTAACAAATACCCAAACCACCAAAATGTATCTTACTGCTTTTAACATAAATGGCATTTACCATCCATCTGCCATCTGCCTAGCCTTTTCCCAACTATATTGGGGTTGGCTTCAAGTCAAACCGGATTCAGCTGATAAATGGCATTTGGCAAAAATGCATAAATTGATAGGTAGGTACATCTGGCATCGAAAAGGGAGACAAAAATCAAGGGCCTCCGAGTGATCTAAACAAAATCGTTAAACATTATAATAGGTACCTAAAACGATTACTTAATTGCGTGTGAACATTCCTCACTTGACAAAGGCAATGATAACATCAGCGAGCATAAATAAAAAAAAAATAAAGTGTCTAGTATTTTAATAAAACAAATCGTTATGGATGGAGATATAAGAAACCTCCAACCACGTACGTTCTGAATGACTGATTCAAAGTTTTTTAAAATAACTCGTTAATTTTGAGATAATCCTCTCCGGCCCCGGCGACACACCGGTGTGTCGCGAATTAATCGCGAATTTAATGTTTATTTACCTATTTTTTTATTTTAGGGAATTTTTACATGTCGGGGCCGCAGCGGTTAAGTGCTAATTTTATAAGATAGGTATACTTAATAGGATAGTTAGTACATCTTTCATTCATTCAACAATCAACAATCTTTACGTAATCAAAAAAGTAGTCCATTGCATTTTACTAGTTGGAAGCGAAAGTTAGGTATCTTTTTCCAGGAACTTACTAGTAGAATACCTACGTAAAGCTAATTGCACATAGTATTCAATAAATGAAGTTTAAGAAAGATAGAAAAAATACTGCATTGAAAAACTGCAGTCACATTCATACACTGGCGGACACAAGAACTGCCCAGCAGTTAAAAGTGTTAGTAATTATTTTTTACCCACTTTTTCGAATAAACGAGATGTTTGAGTAAAACCGCGTGCATGGGAGCACGTAGCACTCACTCAATACGATACGGGTCGCAAGAGATATTCAGTGATGATAAATGACAATATTTTTAAACATTACGTTACTGAACTAAATATTATTGCTTTTCGTAACATCATGCGTAACATTCACTGCTTTTTTTAAATGAAATAACTGTTAATAAATAAGAGTAGTAGGTTTAACTTGGCAGTCGGGTAAAAACCCATGAATCATTTTTGTGCGTTTGATAGGTGTTTCTACACACAAAAAAATGGGTAATTCCTAAAATCCTGGTTCATATAATATTGGTTTAATATTGAGAGTTTGTGATACTTTCGTAAGAAGTTGGCAGAGAGTAAAAAAAAAATATCGCTGTGACTATAGTAGGTATAGTCACAGCGATATTTTTTTTTTACTCATTGTTTGTTTGCATAAATTGTTTATGTATATTTGTACATTACTTTATTCATTTGATTATATATTATAATATATAGTATTGTGTGGTATGTATAGTTTATACATAATGTAATATATATCTTTACAGTAAGTAATTTTATATTAATCGCGTTTCTGTCATTCTCTTTTCCACATTGCACCTACCACTAGGTATATTTTGTCTCGGCATCACCCAAAGGTTGACTGGTAGAAAATGCCTAAGGTATTGAGTCCGCCTTTGTACATTTGTGTGCATGAAGTTTTAAATAAATAAATACTTTTTTTTATGGAAATCATCAAATGACTCCTGCCGTTTTGGGTGGAGCGGGAGGGAGTGTCAGACCTCTTACTGAGCGGATTATTTCAGGTAATATCAGACTAGAAATGTAGGTTTATTCATGTTTCACGATACTAGTGATGTCCAAGATAAACTTATAAAGAACATTGCGAATTTAAACACTCAATCGGCAAATTAAAATAGCACGTGTGCTTTTTCAAAGTCAAGAAAAGGGAAGCCCTTCCATATCTATGTTAGTAGGACCAGCATATTATTCCGTTGTATTTCGGTCTCACATGAAGTAATGTAATACTGGCAGAATGATAACATTAATTACGCTTGAACTATTAGCCTCTGACCGACATATCGTCATCAGCCAAGTGTCCTCCGCCTCCCACGCCCGTCTTACCAATAACATTATTTATGATCATTGTCAACAATGCTTGAGACTACCTAATAATCACTGGAAATGATACTTCTTGACAGTGTCGAGATATATTAAATCAGTTAAGTTATTAAATGATTCGCCCGAACGAGCGAGCGATCCACGTGAGTGGGGCCGCCGCGGCCGTCGCGTCGCCCTTTACCGTTACGTAGCATACTTGATTACCATTTCACGGACATGCACTCTCCTAAACTAAGTGATGCAATCCGTAGACATGTATTTAATTAAGCGGAACTTGCGCACCGTGAACATTATCACTTGCCGACAACGCTGAGATGCATAGCCCCTGGCTACGGCGTCACTGCTACCAGATGACGCCACGGAGGTAGAAAATAAAGGGGTCAGTGCTGTGTCGTTGATCCGAGAGTCTGCGACTGAGCGGTGCGGCGAGGAGGGGACGGCGGCCCCCCGCGCGCCCCGCTGCAAGCCCGCCCCGCAGGCTTGCGCCCTACTCAACTGACGGTGCGCCCCACCGCAGTTCAGCATTCCGCACTCGACGCGAGGGCGAAGCGCACGCCCTGCTTTACACGATCGCGTACGACGCGCCGCGCGCTCGCGGCTAGACGACCGCCATGTTTGACGTTTTCGGCTCCGTGAAGGGGCTTCTCAAGCTCGACTCTGTGTGCATCGACAACAATGTGTTCCGGCTACATTACAAAGCCACCGTGATCATACTGATCGCGTTTTCGCTGCTCGTCACGTCGCGGCAATACATCGGCGACCCCATCGACTGCATCGTCGACGAGATCCCGCTCGCCGTCATGGACACGTACTGCTGGATCTACTCAACTTTCACAATTCCCAACCGGCTGGTGGGACGCGTCGGCAAGGACGTAGTGCAGGCCGGTGTCGCCTCGCACGTGGACGGCCAGGACGAGGTGAAGTACCACAAGTACTACCAGTGGGTGTGTTTTGTGTTGTTCTTCCAAGCCATTTTGTTTTATGTGCCGCGTTACCTGTGGAAAACATGGGAAGGGGGCCGCATCAAGATGTTAGTGCTCGACCTCAACTGCCCCGTAGTGGGAGACGAGTGCAAGGATAGTCGCAAGAAGCTGCTCGTCGACTACTTCCACACAAACCTGCACACGCAAAACTTCTACGCGTTCCGTTTCTTCATCTGCGAGGTGTTGAACTTCATCAACGTCGTCGGCCAGATCTTCTTCATGGACTTCTTCCTGGACGGAGAGTTCTCCACGTACGGCAGTGACGTGGTGAGCTTCACCGAGATGGAGCCGGAGGAGCGCGTGGACCCGATGGCCAGAGTGTTCCCTAAGGTGACCAAGTGCACCTTCCACAAATACGGTCCCTCAGGAACCGTGCAGAAGTTCGACGGCCTGTGCGTGCTGCCACTGAACATCGTCAACGAGAAGATTTACGTGTTCCTGTGGTTCTGGTTTATGATTCTGTCGATCCTGAGTGGTATTTCGCTGATCTACCGCATGGCTGTGGTGGCGGGCCCGCGTGTGCGCCTGTACCTGTTGCGTGCGCGCAGCCGCCTCGCCCCGCAGGCGCAGGTGGAGACTGTGGCTCGTGAACTGCAGATCGGGGACTGGTTCGTGCTCTACCAGCTCGGGAAGAACATCGACCCCCTCATCTACAAGGAGTTGATGGGCGAGCTGGCCGAGAAGTTCGAAGGGAAGGACAGTGTGTAGTCTGTCGG
The DNA here is from genome assembly GCA_947386135.1 of Melanchra persicariae. Lineage (NCBI taxonomy): Eukaryota > Metazoa > Arthropoda > Insecta > Lepidoptera > Noctuidae > Melanchra > Melanchra persicariae. The sequence goes on from OX376646.1 coordinate 2,067,212, forward strand.
GGCGTGTGAAGCGGCTAGTGGACTTTGGGTCGTCCGTGTGACGTGTTAATAGTGATCGAGGCCCGGTCCGCGTGGCGGGCCGGCGGCGCGGCTACCTGACCCGCGCCGCGGACCGGGCGGGGCGCGCGCACAAAGAGCGCCAGGAGCGGCTGCACGCCGACATTCCATTACCCACGGCCGGCGCGGGGAACGACCTCCGCCGAGCCTCACTTGTTGTATTCCAGAACCGCTTTGAAACATTTAAACGCTACCGAAATTTAAATAGGTGATATGACTCTTCCAGCGCAACACTTTGACTGAGTCGCGCCGCGTAGGGCGCGCGTGCATTTAGCGTAACGTTATTGGGGCATGTTTATACTAGTAGTCGTAGATGTAGTTAGATCTCGTGCCTTCGTTTTGTATTTTGTATTATTTGTGTGCGAGTGTATCATGTTGAAGGAACGTCTCATTGTGATATGTAATTATTATTAACCTAAATTAAGTGACTAGCGTGTACGAAATAGAACGTGTGGACGGCTACACGATACGATATTGTATAAAGCAATAATAAAGCTAAACTGTAATAAAACGTAACTGAACTATTAATTATAAGATAAAGGCTAAGTATACAAAATGAAAGTCGACAATATTATACATATACATAAGTAATTCGTACTGATTTGTATTAAACTTTTTTACATTGATAAAATCGATAAATACCTGCGATCATGGTTGATATTTTCTGAATATATTTACTGCCACATTAATTTTGTATTATTTCGATAAGAACTCCTCATTATAAATGATGATTCAACTAATCTTGAAGATAACAATAACAAACCGCTTTGTTCAGCAGCCTCGACTCGACACAAAGCAACAATGAGTACCACTAGCGCCATCTCGTGTAGTCAAATGGAACAAAACTTCCATATCATTGAGATAATAGATGGCGCTGTTTTAGGCCCGACACAAGTTCTCCCCTTCTTGAACTTGTTTTATTATATCATTGTTCAACAAAACAAGTTGAAACTATTTCTACTTGATAATGAGAAGACACAGCTGCATCAGGCAAAGATATGTTTGAAAATAATTAGGATTAATAACATAAAAAATAACAATGCTACCGAGTAAGTACCCACCTACGTATTCTTTTTTGTAATTTATGTGTAATCGAATTGTTTTGGTGTAAAAATTTATCACTCACATGAAGTTCAATCAGTAGTGGTATAAATGTGGTAGACTTATCTATCCACTAATTAGGTATAAGTAATGGTTTTCCGCAAAATCACAATTATTGACTAAGTAACTACATTGTCAATTAATTTGCATAATTTGTTGATTACTAAATAATTAATTTAATATATACTTAAGCATATAAAATTATTGCGTAATGAGTATGACTCATTAGAGCGTCCCACCATACGGGAGTTAAATGGGAAACATGACCGTGACGTATTATTACTTACATTTGCCCTGATCGTCAAAATTCGTCACAGAAGTGACGTAGGTATTGTTACGATAAAGTTGCGTTCCAAACGTTTATAGTAGTACGTAGAAATACAACAGCTGTGTTTACGTAATAGGTAAGTACGCGCCCATGCGTAAACTTTATTTAGGTAGTACGAAAAACAGAAACATACCCATACCCATACATATATAAGGTTATAAGTTGTTTGTACGTAGAGTATCTATATAAGATACTATGGTAGGGATTTACCACTGTATAATTTAGTGTCAATAATAATGTTAGGTCATTTTTAATAACCGCATGTGTACCTACGAAGGTTCGTTTTCGTTGGTGATTTTCAAATTACGTACGAATAAAATCTCCTTTTTGAAAAGTGTTCTATTTTTGCACGGAGGTATTCCACATTGGGCACCCGCTTAAACGGCACCTCAGGTATTCCACATACGGCACCTATCGATATTTTTCGCAGGTGCCATTAATGGAATAATTTATATTTTAAAATTTTATTCCACAAATTTGGGTGGAGCGGAAGGGAGTGTCAGACTCTTACTGACTAAAACCCACCCGTGTTCCTCCTCAAGCCCTTTGCTTTCCAGGACCGCGGTGACTCTTTCGAACAAATTCCGCAACCGTGGCAGGATCCAATATACGTAGGTACATACGAGCTACTTCCCATATCAAGATCAACCTTAAAGATCCCTCCCTTCGTCGAAAATCTGAGCATGAGTTTTACCTCTTCCCTGGAGAATACCAAAATTTGTCCCAACACTAGTACCTGCTGATCTGTAGGTGCCATTTATGGAATATTTTTTTTTTTTTAAATTCTATTCCTACTGAAACAATTCTATTTTCAAACTTAACTATATACAAAAAATTAGCAATAAACTTATACAAAAATAAAATACACTCAGGCGTCGAAGTATTCCTCCGCATCGCCGTCATCCGGAAACGTGCCCAGAAGGCTGGCAGCATTGCCACGTTGAATGGCAATGCTAATTCTTTGGGCAAAGAAAGAGACAGCCCTAAAAAAAATAATTAAATAATAAATTATTCCACTAATGGCACCTGCGAAAAATATCGACAGGTGCCGAATGTGGAATACCTCAGGTGCCATTCACTCAGGTGCCGTTTAAGCGGGTGCCCAATGTGGAACACCTCTTTAAAAGTGCAAACGAGTTGCTTTCAACATTTTAGTGTTTAATTATCCATGGTTTTTTTTTAATAGTGTACAAATCTTTACATGCCAGTTAGTGTAACTTGCAAACTTTGGACCTGGGAAAATAAAAAGGAAAGACAGTAGCTTGACGTGCTGGCGTCTGTAGGTACCTAAATATTTATTTTCTGACGAGAGAGAGATCTATCCTTGTCTAGTGAAAGAGTTGTTTATTTGCTCCAGAGAGCCAACAGAGATAATGTTTGCCACATGATCGGAACAGCAGCCAAAATACAGATGACAATATTCTGCTAATGTTCTAACTAATAGGTATAAATGCGAAAGTGGGTTTGTAGGCGTAAAAAGTGAATGCGAGCAAAAGATATAAATATGGCAGCCCAAATGTTTGGTAATCAATTAGGTACCTACGTCTGTAGTCCAGACCAAAAGTTCGCTAAATATTTTTCCTAATTCGTTCAGACTGAACGAATTTGGAAAAATATTTGGCGAAACCCGTAGCATACCTATACCACATATTATAATTGACCATTTCAAAGAACATCATTTTTTATTTTCATTCACAACTGTTTACTCCACATTATTCATAAAGAAAAGCATACATCTTTAGACACAGAATACTTATGTGTCTCTAACTAAACCGAAACGAAACGTGTGAAATATTTCACCGAGCGTGTTTGTGTCGGTCGTGTCGTGTTGTTTGCCTGCGCCGGCGCACGGCATGTTCCGGGAAGTCCGCGTTTACCTGGCTAGAACAAACGGTGGGACCACCTTTTGTTCCAATGGACATGCTACACAATATATTTCTTACCTACTTTACTTGTAAGTATTACTTTTTGTGTGAGACGTGAGAGTTCGTGAAAGGACTGGTAAAAACTCGTAGTACCTACCTAGCTAAATTGCAGAGTTTTTAAATGAAATTCCTCAACAGCCAATACTTAGCAGTAGGTAGGTAGGAATCATTATCTATTTCTCTCTGGTCGGTCCTTCATGTCATGTCTCAAGACCGTGGACACGTTCGGATTTAAGTCTGGAACGGAAAATAGGTAGTGCAGGTACTCTTTACCCATCTACATAATATCCGCGTTTTACAAAAAACATCTAAAAAAAATCGTAGAAACTACTTGCAGAAACTTTTTGATAAATTCTATAACTGCCTAATCTTGTAAGTAACTCTATCATTCAATATCACCACACTTATACCTCCTTGATTCGTATGTACGTACACTACTTACACGTACTTATAATCTGAGGGCCAATTCTACTCATTAAAAGCTTTTATTTTTTAAAAAACGTTCGCATTCGTATTCAGTGTCTAACTGTCAAAAAAACCCTTAATTTTAATAGGTAAGTACATTTTTGAGAAATTGCGATTGAGATGCGATGCGAACGTTGCTTGAAAATTATTAGAAATGGCTCTCTGACACATACCTACCATAGTTAGCTTGAAAAGCAAGTAATGCCCGGTTTTACATCGAAAACCATTGTCATGTCAAAATTAAACTTATGTCAGTCGATCTCATTAGTCATTGATTAGGCTGTTATCAGTTAGTCATTAGGCTGTTGATCAAAATAAACCAAACCCGCGAGTTGAACGTCGTTTGACAATTTGTTAGCTAATCTTCAGTCGATTCATGTTCTATTAATCGGGTACCTACTTATTAAGAGCGTTTACGCCGTACGGCATTTTATACAAAATGTCCAGTCCTTATTTTTCGAAATTAATTCAGAACCGATCTTAATGAAACCTCTTACGCATAACCAGGATACATTCTAAAAAGTTATCAGAGGACATTTTCGTATTTTATATGTCGCAGCCAACTAGCTTAATCAGCCGATTCATTAAAAGCCTAGCCTTTTTATTGAACTGCGCCTTTTAATCAGCGACCTAAGTAATATGGGCAAGTCATCAAACGATATTGAACAAAAGATGTCACTTAGGGCCCGTTCCCACTATGCTGTGACGACAGATTATCGTGTCGTTTAAAGCGTCGTGGCTTGTGTATTTAAATGGAGGTGTTCACATTGGACGACACGATTAACGGTGGTTCTCGACTTTATTTCGCTATGAACACGACACGATAGTCTGTCGCCACGACATAGTGGGAACGCGCCCTTAGGTCGCTGATAAATCAGTGCATTTGAATGAAAAGACTAGGCCACAAATTAAATGGCTGATTAAGCTAATTGGCTGCGTGCGACATATTTACACAATATACTTACTCATTATTTTATCATTTTGCATAAATGTGACTGAAGTATTTAGCGTTGAATCTTTTCCTTCAATGCACTAAGTAGTGTTTGAATCTGGACAAAACCAAAGTCATGTACAATGGTCATGTCAACCCGAGACCTGTAATCGTAAATGGCGCTACCCTCGAGGTTGTGCAAGAATACATATATCTAGGCCAAATTATTCAACTGGGGCGCCACAACTTTGAGAAGGAAGCTTTGAGAAGACCAAAAGAATTCGTTTGGGCTGGGCGGCATTCGGGAAGCTACGTGATATCTTTGAATCGTCGATCACACAATCCCTTAAGACCAGGGTTTATAACCAGTGCGTCCTACCCGTAATGACTTACGGAGCCGAAACGTGGACACTCACCATAGGTCTGGTCCACAAATTCAAGGTTGCTCAGCGTGCAATGGAGAGAGCAATGCTCAGGGTTTCTCTGGTGGATAGAATTCGCAACGAAGTCTTTCGCTAGAGAACCTAAAGTCACCGACATTGCGCGAAGAATCAGCATGCTGAAATGGAAGTGGGCCGGCCATGCATATCTGTAGACGGACAGACGGTCGATGGAGCAGACATGTGCTAGAGTGGAGACCGCGTATGGGCAAACGTAGTGTGGGACGCCCTGCGGCACGATGGATGGATGATTTGAAGAAGGTGGCTGGCAGCGGTTGGATGCGGACTGCTCAAGACCGGGATGGTTGGCGCTCTTTGGGGGAGGCTTACATTCAGCAGTGGACGGCAATTGGCTGACATGATGACTAGTGGTTGTGTAGTTGTGGGCTTGTTTGCATAGTCCTTTGATATCAAAGAAATCCAGTGATGTTAAATCACATGATCTAAAACGATAGATTTTCTGAACTTTGACCACCAAAAATATCAAAATTTTTATAATATTGTTCATCAAAACCGATGCTCTCTCGAATGGCACCCCGCTTTACGAACCATAAAGGAACTATTAATTTTTGTTAATCTGTGCCTAAACTATCAGCTATCAAACTGTTATATTTTTGGGGTTGCCAGCACTTTACTGAACAAATGGCGGCAAATTCAAATCTTGCGGATTCCCTCAGCTAGGTACCCATTATGTCGAATATATTTTACTACTTAGGTGCTCAAGGATTCCAAGACGAAAACAAGTAGGTATCATTAAACGACAATACACGTGAAGTACCTACATACTCATTGACGAATAATATAATAATAATAATAATAATAATAATAATAATAATATCTTGGGACAACTCACACACGGCCATCTGATCCCAAGCTAAGCAGAGCTTGTGTTATGGTAACCAGACAACTGATATACATGCTTATATAATTTATAAATACATACATATTATAGATAAATTACACCCAGACACAGAACAAACAATAATGCTCATCACACAAAGTTTGTCCTGGGTGGGAATCGAACCCACGACCTCCGGCTTTGCAGTCAGGGTCACTAACCACTAGACCAACAGGCCAGTCAATTTCTCAAGTACTTACCTAGATAGATTCCTATATGCTAGGTGACGTTCCACGAATTGTAAGGTTTCAAGTATGATACCTAGGTACATAGGTAAGTACCTAGGTACCTACTTACTTGAAAATAAAATCCAGTGGTACTCAGTGATGAATGCACTTGTGGTGACACGGGTCATATGAATCATCAGAAAAGACTTTAGAAGTAGACACATAAATTCATTGAAGTTTTTACCGTATTTTCCAATGTAAGTAGCATAGGGGAATATGCATGTAATTTTTTATTTGCTGACTAAAAAACTTCAAAGTTCATAATTGGAGAAGCTGACTGACACTGACGTCCAAGTCCAGCCGGTCGATTCTGTCGACATCTCACGGTGTTCACCTAGGCGGAGTGAACGATAATAGAGCTGTCATTCCATCTTATTTATATGGTTTGACAACTCACCCGTCGTACACCCCGCCCGGGTGTTCACTTCGACATGTTTACAGAATCGCACTGCTGAACTAACACGATTTTTGACAGTTGTTCTTAGTTCGGGTTCGGGACTAATCGTAAGTCCGTAGGTACGGAGTAGAAAACGCCCGACACTAAGGGCGAAACTACGGACTTCGGGCTTAGAGAATAGACCCCCTGAATCGGCTTATTCGTGATTCTTTACGTTCTCTGGTATTGAAAAAAACTGTGGAGTGATTTTTCAGTTTCTGTGGAAATCTTAAAATATCTTTCTCCCTCTAAACTGTTTTTCGAAAATGTTCTCAACTATTTAGACCTGGATCCTGGATATCTAGCGTATGCATAGGTACCAAGTTTCATTAAAATCGATTCATTCATTTCGAAAAATAAGGACTTGAAAGTTTGTATGAAATGCCGTAGGGCGTAAACGCTCTTAAAATGCGTTTTTCGATCAATTTTTTGTTTGTTACTGTGACCAATAGTTAAGCTAAATATCTAATCGAAAAACGCACTTTAACAAATGTTGGTGCCCATATTTTTTAACAATTAGTTAATGACGGTCAAAAACCGCGTCCGAAATTAGTGTAGACAACACAATAGATGCCATACGGTGACAGGATAAAATAAATGAAATTCCCTGCTTTATTAATAAATCTGCGCGCAAGTTCCATAAACCTATAGGTACATGGAAACAATAAAAACACAAAATGTACAGTAAAACCTAGTTATATTTTACACAAACAATGACCACATTACTCCTTGTACCTTAATATTACTCATTGTTTTACGTAAGTTGGTATTACTTTTCGATAGAAAACTAATGGTAATTCCGGTCAAGTGTGAGTCACTCTCGCGCAGACATAGTACTTACCTACTCATGTGGGAGACAGTCCCGTTATTTAGCCTCGACTGGACTGGATTGACCGCGACATACTTGTCTATGGGAAAAAGCTTGGTTCTTTTTTGGTTTTCACGACTTCCGTGGTTCATTAATTTACCTTTGGTGTACAATAAAATATATAGGTAAGTAAGTCATAAAGAAATCATCTCATCTGCCTAGCCTTTTCCCAACTATATTGGGGTCGGCTCCCATTCAAACTGGATTCAGCTGAATACCAGTATTTTACGTGGAGCGACTGCCTACCAGACCTCCACAACCCATTAATTGGTTAAAAGGTACTTCTTGGCAAGACTGGTGATGTAAGATTATCTGGCTTCTGACAAACCGTAACGACTGCCAAAGATCTCCAAATGACAGCCGGGCGGGACCAACGGCTTTACGTGCTTTCCGAAGCACGGAGTCTCGGTATGTTAAGATGGTCACCCATCCACAGACCAACTTCGGCAAGCGTTGCTTAACCTTGAAGCGGCCAGTGTGGCTGTTATAATTTAGCCAATATATCTCTCAAATACTGTTTCAACACACATTGGTAGGTAAGTATACTTACTTGAAAACTATACTTCTTCATCATCATCATCATCATCATCATATCAGCCGAAAGACGTCATCTGCTGGACATAGGCCTCCCCCAAGTGTCGCCACAAACAACCAATCTTGTGCGTATCTCATCCATCGGCTACCCGCGGGCCGTGACCCTCACCAGGTCATCGGTCCATCTTGTGGGAGGCCTTCCATCACTGCTTCTTCCGGTACGCGGTCGCCACTCCAGAACTTTTCGGCCCCATCGACCATCTGTTCTGCGAGCAATATGTACTCTCCATCTTCTCGTCTCACATACCACAGTGTCTCAAGACGAAAGTCTATGACCAGTGCGTGTGACTGTGATGACTTATGGAACCGAAACGTGGTTGCTCTCAATGGGCCTCATCAAAAGGCTTAAAGTCACCCAAAGGGCAATGGAGAGACAATGCACGGAGTTTCCTTGCGTAATCGAATCAGGAATGATGCTATCCGCAAAAGAACCAAGGTAACCTGAAGCGCTGCATAGCCTGAAGGATCGCCAAACTGAAGTGGCAGTAGGCAGGGCACATTGCTCGCAGAAATTGCATTGCTAGCTCTTTGTGCTCTTACTGCCTCTAAATGTTAGGTTCTTACACACAAGTATTTGTCTTCCATTTATTTTTCAAAATTATGTCCTAGTTTTTCTTAAACTAAAATTACTTAGGTATCCATGTTACAGTCAAACACTGAAGCGCCGGCGCTCAGACCCGAGGTTTGCCTAGTCAAACCTCGGGTCTGACAACTAAACATAACGTCTTAGTCAAAGTACAAACGAATAGCGCTTTTCTACCTTTGACTAACAAGATAATCCTAGGAGAGACTAATTTGGACAGCCAAACGCCGAAACTCCTGTCTGCAGGGTTTAAAGGGACCTAACATGAATGAAGAGTTTAAGAGACAATTCGAACCTGACCTATCCGTGTCGGGGTGCCCTAAGCTCCCTGTGACCTATGTTCTGCTACTTGGCTAGGCAAGTCAAACGATATAATACCGTAAGGAGTTAGGCTCGTATGCAAGAACCTTTATAAACATATAACAAGTGCAGTACAAATCGACGTTTGATCGAATTTTAGTCGCTTCTAGGATAGACTCGGAGGAAAACCCCGGAACAGAATAGGTATTTTACTTTCGTCGTTTGACTAAAAATTTAGGTAGGTACTTTTAGGTTTGACTAAAAATACATCAGTGAACGGCCGAAATAGCTGGAACCTATTTCGGGATTTGCCGAAAGGCGTTGGTAAAACCTAGGATAAACGATTCATTCCGCGAAGAGACTGCATATCGACTTTTGACTATAACATCTAATACAGATCATACTAATATTATAATAAAGCTGAAGAGTTTGTTCGTTTGAACGCGCTTTTTGGAACTACCCGTCGAATTTGGAAAATTATTTTTGTATATGACAGCCACATTCATGAGGAAGATACCTATAGGCTATACCTACGGGAACGGGAAATTCCTACGGTAACGGGATATGCGCGTACGAAGTCACGGGCAATAGCTAGTAAGGAAATAAAATTGGTGTTGCAGTTTTGCAGGTGATCTCTGGAATTACCTACTGATCCGATTACCCTTATAACACCCATGGAACACCTTTGTCCTTGGATAGTCAGCTATACCATCCTTCAGTGCCGGGGCTCTTGTAATCACCAGAAAATCATGAAAATCAATCAATCACTTGTTGGTTTCTGACTGAGTTTGCCAGACTAATTTATGCTACTAGCAACTAGCGATGATGTGGTCGAAGAACGTCATGATTCTAAAACCATGACGTTCTTCGACCACATCATCGCTTAACCATCATATCAATAGTAAAAAAAAACTTACGTGGATTTTCGTAAACATCCAGACAGATAAAAAAAAACTGTTGTTGAAGTCCCATGGTAACCCGGGGCGAACCTGTTGCCATCACCTGATCACAAATCCAGACTTTTACTGAGAATTCCCAGATTCCTGAAACTCCGAGCCACTACTGAGAAATAGGCACGTAAAGGAAATCCAATAATACTTTTTGCCCGCCCTGGGAATCGAACCCAGAGGCACTAGACAACGTTCCATTCCACTAGCGATTGCGACGGTCGAAATGCCAAAATACAAGGGGCTTGAGACAAGTGACATTCTGTCAACGGTAGCGTGGCGAAGGCGATTGTCAATACGTCAAAAATGTATGGGATTGACAGAAGCTATCGAAATGTCACGTGATCAAATTCCTACATTTTGGCATATCGACAGTCGCATTCGCTAATTGAATGGCACATTGTCTAGGGCCTAAGGTATTGATCACGTCACATTTCAACTGCATTTGTCAATCCCATACATTTTTGACATTTTGGCAATCACCTTCGCCACGAACCGGTCACAGAATGTCACTTGTCTACATGGAAGTACACCGTGCAACACACGACAAATGAGGCTTCAAAGTACAAGTCGCTGAACATTAGACACCAAAAGTAGAAAAGACGCAGCTTTAAAAGGCCTCCCACAAGGTGGACCGATGACCTGGTGAGGGTCGCGGGTAGCCGATGGATGCGAGACGCACAGGACCGGTTGTTGTGGCGAAACGCGCGTGCAGGCCTATGGCAGCAGTGGACGTCTTTCGGCTGATATGATGATGATGATGATGATGATGATGATAATGAGAATCACATTGTCTACAATATTGTAACAAAATCCTATTGTCAACAAAAAAATCATACCCAATAAGTTTTTTTGTGTCACCAATAGACACGAGTTGTCAAAGCCATACCCACTCATTAAATTAGACAGGCGACCTTGGTTCCACATTGTTACTTCCTCTACCAATTGTTTCTATTGTCCACATGATAACCGAGCGGTTAGATAGGTACTTTAATTCATGCAAATGTGAATAATTAACTGTTTACTTAATTAAAATTTAAGCACAGACCCTGATTGCGGAATTTGTTCGATAGAGTCACCGCGGCCCTGGAACGCAAAGGGCCGGATGGGTTTTAGTCAGTAAGAGTCTGACACTCTCTTCAATTCCACCCAGAGCATAAGAAGTCATTTGATGATTTCCCACCAAAAAAAAGGCACAGACCTGTTGATTTTATAATTATGCTTTGTGTTTTAATTAATTAATTATGTCTTTTAGTTTAAAGAAAGCTATTTTAGCATAGATATATCTTAAGAGTTAATTAACATCTTTCTTTGTAGATATTCTCATTTATGACGTAAAAGCGCGTTCGAGTCAGCTATTCGAATGCTTAACTTTACAATGGTCTTAGTTAGACACGTCAGTGTGATATATGAAGATTTGCAACCAATGACGCTTCGATTTTCTTTTTAACCGACTTTAAAAAAACGAGGTTTTATCTGCATAGATAGGTAACTATATGGGAAAAGATATGAGACAGTGTAGATGTGTATCTGTCGCAACCAATTAGCTTAATCATCCGTTTAATTGGTTGCCTAGCCTTTTCATTTAAATGTGCCGATCATTCAGCGAACTAAGTGACATCTTTGTTCAATATCGTTTAATGACTTGCCCATGCAACTTATGTCGCTGATTAAACGGCTCAGTTTAATGAAAAGGTTAGACTTTTAATGAAACGACGGATTCAGCTAGTTGGCTGCGACATATCTACTTATACAAGTAAGCACTTGTAAATCAATTTCAAATAATCTACTTTTCTATGAAATTGTAACACCGCATACCAAAATTCAGAATTTGAGATCCTACCGCACTAGGCTGGTTTTTTTTTAATTTTCACCGATTTCTTCGCCAACTGTGGACTGACATTTAATAGTAGATTATGCACCCAGGGGATAAAGCAGTGTCTTGTGTCACGGGCGTCATATTGAATCTCGAACGCAATGAAGGATCCGGGAGTTAACACCCGAGCGTAGCGAGGGAGTTTAGAGTTTAAATCACGACCGAAGCGAGGGAGTTAATACAAGAATCCTGAATGCAGCGAGGGATTCAAGCTAGCCCAAGGCAAAGACACCTTTATCCCCGAGGAGGATACTCTACTTTTCACACCTCCTGTGAGAAAATAAGAAGCCATAACACGAAAAACAAAGTATTTTAAATTTACAAACACTAAGTAGAAATATGTATTTAGAACTATACTATATATTTACTTAAAAAAGTTAGTACCATACGGATTTGCAATATTCGCTTCTTTTTTGCGTTCCACTCGGTATACCTACCACATAGCGGCCACGACCAACTCGATTTTCATTTTTTTTTTACTTCTCTGTGGGTTTGTAAATATGTGCAGGCCTATTGTTAGCAACCTCCTACAATTTGTGTACACAAAGCTTTATACAGAGCTATATATCAGCTGGTAGAATGGGTTCGGACGCTTGGCTGTATGCAATTTGAATTTAGAACGTCATAGGAGATGCTCGAGAAAATGGTTTAAATGAATAAATCGACTATAAATGGGTTTTAAGTGTTATTCTTATCCTTTTATACAATAACCCGTACATAACCAATTATTTTTATAATATTGTCTTCAATCCTGGCCAATCCTTATGATTCTGTAGAAATTCAAGAATTTCATCCCTAAGTAGTAACAGTATCGAGAATATCTTTCCTCTTTCTGGAACTGACAGAGAGAGACACGAGACAGAGGGCGTTGTAAGTACCTAATATACCGCCAATTTAGCAGACAGATGAGGTTCCAAATTCCAAACTTAAATCACATTATTGACCGGCGGGTTATAATGAAATCCAGTAGAACATTATTGCCCGGCTGTGCCACCGGCCAAAAATGACTCACTTTAGGTTAGGTTGGCATGACATATAATTTGAAGTTTTCGATCAGGTGGTGTGAAAAATTATTTTTTTGTTCGAAAGCCTATAGGTACTCTTGAGGTGGTCCCAATGTCACCAAGTCAGATTCTGATGATCCAATCATCAAAAACACCGACTTCTGAAATTCGGTTGTATTTTTTTGCAAGAAAAGTTTTATAAAACTAAGTACCTAATGATCTTGACTGATTGAAATTATCTCGAATTATAACCTCAAGTAAGTAGATATACTTAGTTACTTTATAGATATTCGATAAATAACGATATAAATAATCCTAACATGGAGCGTGAACTAATCATGACCTTATTCATACCTACGACCACACAATATGCAGCTAATACGACCATGTAAGTACACATAACTAGATAAGAAATATGTACCTATTATTAATGGCTATAGGTATACAGAATGTTCCAGAAAGGTGTGGTCATATATATAAGGGTGATGTTGAGAAGAACTGATTTTTCAAGCAGTTTGTTACAGTTGGTAGCATTTACTATAGTTCAATCACAGATTTGATGTCACCGACGACAGCATCGGACTGCTTGAAAAGTCATTTCTTCGAAAATTTCAAGTCGTTTTTTCTGGTCGAATTTTTTTTTAAAGTTCACATTTTTTATGTTTTAATATTTTTTACCCAACATCACCTTTAAATTGTAATACCAATTGTGACCACACCTTTCTGGAACCACCCTGTATGTAGGTACCTAATTGGTCTCACGAGATAAACCCGTCGCCCGCCGTCGTGGACAGAAAGTGGCCATATCATTGCAGTGCGTTCTGCAACGGTTGCTAAGCTGCTACGTGCGGATTGCAAAAACAACCCGTGTTGACCTGTGCGCGCGCAATCGCAGCGGCTGAGTTGACATAACATCGCAATTCTAGCTGCGATAGGATGAAAGCGCGGAATAATCTAGATATATTGATGACCGAGACTTATAACCTTTGAAAAAAATGTGAGAACTGTTCTCTACCAGCGAGCGGCTTCGCCCACGTGATACGAGTAGTTGAAGATTATCCCAAGAGACCGTAGGCACCTACTCCCGGTATGATATATCTTATGTTTCATTTCATCAGGACATGGTCAATCGGTGAGCCAAGAATCATCCAAATTTGTTAACCGCTGCGGCCCCGACATGTGAAAATTCCCAAATAAAAAATAAATCTTATGTAATTGGTAAATAAACATTAAATTCGCGATTAATTCGGCGCACACCGGGGTGTTGCCGGTGCTTGAGAGCCGCTATGAAGTGAGGAGATAACAAACAGTGTTACTTCCGCATGCATCCAGGGCAAATACTAAAAAACAAAACACTGCAACTAAATTACAAAATACTATCTCGCATGTAAAAATACGAAATACAAAATACGATAATTTTTATTTTTGTTTAAGTATGACATTAAAACAATTCTATTTTAAAACGTAACTATATAGGTACAAAAAATTAGTAATATACAAAAATAAAATACACTCAGGCGTTGAAGTAGGTATTCCTCTGCACCGCTGTCATCCGGAAACGTGCCCGAAGGCTGGCAGCATTGCCACGTTGAATGGCAATGGTAATTCTTTTAAGTTGTGTAGTTGAAATACAAAATACAGTATTTTAAATATTTTTATTACAAAATACAATCAGGAGTTAGATAAGGTTGGCCTTTTTGCTTACGAAAGCTACCGAGCTCTGTTTCCTGAAAAACGCACCCATTCTTAATGTGGGTATATTTATGTTCAAATGTATTTTGAAGTCATAAGTAGGTACTTTATTGAAAAACTAACTACAAAATACCTCAGCGTCAGGTATACATACAGGAAATACCAATTACAAATTACGTTTGAAGTAATTGAAATAGTAATGCCCAATACGTATGTATTTGTATTTCAGTTACGTATTTTAATTACTAGTAATTCAAATACTGCCCAGCCCTGCATGTTTCACACTGAGAAATAGAATAACTTTTTCAGAATTTTGGGAAGTTCCATCACTACGAGGCCGAGGTTACAATAGCGAAAAAAACCGTCATCGTTTTAGTAAAATCAACGAAAATGGGAATTGGGACTTCGAAATAAATGCTAAACAAATGTGTTTCAGAATAATTTGGAAAATCTTATACAAAAAGTCAGTCATTTTGAAAGCATAGCTAAGTAATTTAGTTAGTGTTACTAAATAGATAGTATTATATATGTCGTAGGATAATTTGATACTTCGAATCTTCGCGGAAATCCTAGGGGTTTTGCGAAAACGCGGATAGTTAGACATAGGCGAAAAATTATCAATTAGGGCACCCCGACTCGGACAGGTTCGTGGTTATTTTTTTTTTCGCAAAAATCCTGACTTTGTCCAGTAAGATTTGATAATTTTTCGCCTATGTCTAATTATCCGCGTTTTCGCAAAACCCCTAGGATTTCCGCGAAGATTCGAAGTATCAAATTATCCTACGACATATATAATATATCTCTGCCTTGAGCACAAAGGCAAACTTTCCTTTACTAAAATGTACACCAAAATCTACCACGTTGTAATTTTCATCAACATCATCATCATATCAGCGAAAAGACGATCCTGTGCTTCTCGTATCCATCGGCTGCCCGCGACCCTCAGCAGGTCATCGGTCCACCTTGTGGGAGGCCTTCCAACGCTGCGTCTTCCGGTACGCGGTCGCCACTCCAGAACGGCCCCATCGACTATTTGTTCTGCGACACGCTGTAATGGCACTACCTAAATACCGTACATATATAATCAGCTAGGTATTACCTACACTGGCGGCGATGATACGCGTAACGACAGTAGGTAGCCAGCTAACGAGAGCACAGATAATACAATACGAGTAAACAATGCAGCTATACTGATATCGTATTGGTAATTAGGTACGTAGCACGCATCCCCCGGTTTCTGGGAAAATATTATCGACCCGTCACAAAAACGCATGGATGTAATTTGTTGTTCAAAACTCATTCAATCAATCACCACTAGAAAACGCGCGTTTGACAATTTGTCACAGTAATTTTGTGAACATTTTCTTTCGAGAAACTGGACCTTTGTGTACCAGAATCTTGACCTCATCATCTGCCTAGCCTTTTCCCAACTATATTGGGGTCGGCTCTCGCCTCTCACAAACCGGATTCAGCTGAATACCAGTATTTTATGTGGAGCTGCCTACCAGACCTCCACAACCCATTAACTGGGTAACACGGTACCTACTTGCCAAGACTTCGACCAGTGTCAGATTTTCTGGTTTCTGACTATCTGTAATGACTGCCAAAGATCTACAAATGAAAGCCGGGATCAACGGCTCCGCAAACCGAAATTGGCAAGCGTTGCTTAACCTTGCAGATCGACCACGAGCTCCTCCGACCATTAGCTAGGTACCTAAACTAAACTATTCGGTGATTGTGACACCAATCTACCTACCTGCCTTTGTAGGGCAATTTTCACTTTTACTTTGTGGGGCCCAACTTTGTAGGGGTCATATTCTACACGACTACACTGGAAGACGACCCCTATGCAATGAGTTCCAGTAATTTAGGTACTAGGGGCGCTGGCGACTGACTGAACCCAGTTGGATAACACTACCCCTTGGCAAGACTGGTGTCATAATTTTAACATCCTCAATGGCTAGAAAACCCCTGGTACCGTAAAATGCTACAACATTGCCGTCTCTACATAACATTGCCTAAATCCTAAAAATGTTAAATAGTTCTCTTATAGAATCGGTTGTATTGTCTGTGGTACTGTTAAAAGCAAGTTGGTAATCTATATGGCAACATTTACGCATCATTCATTCAAATAATCCAACCATAAACTGTCAGTGTCAAATTAAATGTCAGTGGTCGTGAATGGTTTATACCGGCTCGGGAGAAACTCAACTTTGCCTACCATCGTTAAAAAAATATATATATTGTAATTAAAGACTAGATAAAGTCTAACATGGAAAAGAAATTATAAGCAAAATAGGCGCAAAATTGTCCCCTTTGCACCCATAATAGTCAATGATATTTTTAGCTAGGCAATGTTGCAGTTTGCAACTTAACTTTGCCTACTTCTTTAAACGCACTTTTTGGTGATTAATAGGAGTGTTTTTAGCTAATAAGAACTTTATCCCGATAGCTTAAAGTACAATATTGAATTGTAATTGAAAACACATATGACTTTCTCTAAAATGAAGGATTTATGAAATAAAAACGTCAAAATACAGGCAATGTTGTAGCATTTTACGGTAGTTTATAAGTGAAAGTGCTGAATATTGAAATGCAAAGGTAATACAAAAAATGCATGGTGCACGCCACGCTCAAAGGATGCAGTCAACGAGTGAATACCCAGTCCTTGACAAACCATTTAATCTATAAATATAAATCACTACCTACCAGTTGATGGCTGTCAGCTGTGGAAACTAATTAAAAGATATCTGACGCTTGTTTAACGAGCTGCCGAGCCGAGCATGTTGATACAACATCACAGGATGCGTGTCATAAACATAAGTCCGTACTCTCAGCAGTCACAGATTTGATTACTGAGTTAATCTCTTCGATCACTAATCTTACTTTTACTTCTACACACGCGAAAGTTTTGATTTTTGTTTATTACCTACCTACTCAATCACATCAGAACGTGGACCTTTGGGTCTTTGGAACGGAAATTTGGCACGGAGATAAGTACCTACCTAGATTATAGTTTGTTCCAGCCATACTATAATCTAGGTACCTATTTCCGTTTATTGTTCCAATTATAAGTAGTCTGACTAGAACAGCACATAGCTTTCATCCCGGGAGTATTATAATTAGTAGATTAAATACACCCAGGGGAAAAAGCAGTGTCTTATGTTATGTCGCGGCCAACTAGCTTAATCAGCAAACCCTAGCCTTTTCATTGAACTGCGCCGTTTAATCAGCGACATACATAAGTGACATGGGCAAGTCATCAAACGATATTGAACAAAAGATGTCACTTAGGTCGCTGAAAAATCGGCGCATTTAAATGAAAAGACTAGGCCACCAATTAAACGGCTGATTAAGCTAATTGGCTGCGACATACATAGGTAATATATTGATTGATGATAAGTAGGAAACAGTACAAACCGGAGTTAATAGTTAAGTTGGATCTTCTGTTGTTTTTAGGAGAAAAACAAAGCAAAAAATATAGGTAGGTAGGTACTGCAAATAATCGCAATAGGTATAGCTTTTAACTTAGTTTTAAATTTGCACACAAAACCTAACACTGAACTGATATATTATGATTGAACCCGAAAACAGTACGTGACAGTACCTAGGTAGATAGATGCATTTAAAGTTAAGAAGGTTAGTAAGTGGAGTGCAGCGGAGAACTGATAAGAATAAGCCGATTGATAGTAAGCCACTGGATAATAATATTATAGATATACTTAATTAAAATTCGACCTTGTTGATCTACGTATTGTTTACCCGTAGACTGAAGGCAGCTTTCTTCTCATTGAAATAACTAAGTAGAAAGAAAGAAAGAAAGAAGAAAGAAAAGAAATTGAAAAAGATTTTTTTCACACCACCTGATCGAAAGAAAACGTCAAATTATATGTCATGCGAACCTAACCTAAAGTGAGTCATTTTTGGCCGGTGGCACAGCCGGGCAATAATATTGTACTGGATTTCATTATAACCCACTGGTCAATAATGTGATTTAAATTTGGAACCTCATCTGTCTGCTCAATTCTCGGTATATTAGGTACTTACAACGCCTTCTGTCTCTGTCTCTCTCTTTCTGTTCCAGAAAGATGAAAGATATTCTCGATACTCTAACTACTTAGGGATGATATTCTCGAATTTCTACAGAATCATAAGGATTAACCAGGATTGAAGACAATATTATAACAATAATTGGTTATGTACGGATTATTGTATAAAAGGATAAGAATAACACTTAAAACACATTTATAGTCGATTTATTAATTTAAAACTATTTTCTCGAGCATCTCCTATGACGTTCTAAATAAAATTCAAATTGCATACAGCCAAGCGTCCGAACCCATTCTACCAGCTGATATAAAGCTCTGTATAAAGCTTTGTGTACACATCAATTGTATTAGGTTGCTAGGTAACAATAGGCCTGCACATATTTACTTACCCACAGAGAAGTAAAAAAAAAACGAAAATCGAGTTGGTCGTGGCCGCTATGTGGTAGGTATACCGAGTGGAACGCAAAAAAGGCGCGGATTATGCAAATCCGTATGGTATTAAACATATCTCTACTTAGTGTTTATAAATTTAAAATACTTTGTTTTTCGTATTATGGCTTCTTATTTTCTCACAGGAGGTGTGAAAAGTAGAGTATCCTCCTCGGGGATAAAGGTGTCTTTGCCTTGGGCTAGCTTGAATCCCTCGCTGCATTCAGGATTTTTGTATTAACTCCCTCGCTTCGCTCGGGAGTTAACTCCCGAATCCTTCATTGCGTTCGAGATTCAATATGACGCCCGTGACACAAGACACTGCTTTATCCCCTGGGTGCATAATCTACTATTATCTAGGTACCTATATCTACATATTGAAAATTTTATACCTACTTACCTACTACTAGGTACCGAATGAATGCTGACTGAATCCCACCAGCCACCCAGCTGCCACCAGTCTGGAGAGACTAGGAACCAACCTCGCAACATTCAGCATTCATTCGTAGGTGTAGGTACCATGGAATTATTAAATTTTAGATGACAGTACTTAGCAAATAAAAAACCACCATCAAAATCATTCCGTAAACCCCTGCTTCGTGGGTTTAAGATTTCCAGTGAAAGCACTAGCATAGCAAACCAACGTAACAAAAAGCAAGAAAAAGGTAGTTCGTTAAGGTTCAATTGTCAGTTTCAATTCAAATGATAAGTATGTCCCAGATAAAGGACACGCGTCGAACGTTAAACAGTCGACAATGGTCGACATGTGGCCCGCATTGCCGGTTCCATGCGTGTTGATCATGATACACAGATGACATCGATTGCGAATTGACGTCTCGTGACTCGTGATAATACCTGACCTTGGCGTAATCGTAACATCGGGTAGGTGTAGCGTTATTATCGTATTTGTTGTTATCAATATAATTTCGTTACCTACGCGGCTACGCCAACAAATAGTAAAACTGTTTATTAGACAGCGATTATGGACGACATGAATGAAAGCTCATGTCGTTTGAAGCGTAGATTAAAGCCAACTGTGATGATCTGGTGGCCAAGTCTTCTAATTTTTAAGCAATGTTCGCCATCGCATGTCAGTTGCAATCTGTCAAAAATGCCTTTATTTCCATACATTTTTGACAGATTGCAACTGAGGGTTAAGTGTGAGTTTTTTAACGTAAACGTTCGCTTAGGTCAAATTGTATAGAAAAAAACAGAGGTTGTCCGTGAGTGTTACCAGACGGCGCTTATTCAGTTTCAGTACAAATTGACGTTTTAAACGCTAACGCGATCGAGAACGTTAAAAAACTCACACTAAGGCCACTGACATGCGAATGCGCACGTTGCATAAAAATGAGTAGAATTAGCCCTCTGTTGTTTGTAGTACCTACTGCTATTTTTTTGTGATCCATGTTCACTAAAAACTCGTCGTAAAACTATTTGATGTGAGAAACTTAGAAGTTTATTTACCTTGTCACTGATTGAATTTTGAATTATACAATATTTCAAATTATTTTTCATGATGGTAATATCGAACTAAAAATGTCAATGTCAAAATTTTGAAATCATTCATAATAACCAAGGAACTTATATTACAACCTGGAATGAGCATTGTCAATTTGACACCAATATAAAAATAAACCTTATGTTTATGGTGCTAAGTTCTATTACAGACAATCACTTGGTCAAAGAGAAATCCGGTCCGAGAGAGAAAGCGCTTGGAGAGCCCTGTGTCCCTTTCTAAAGTGTTGCCAGGAGGATTATTCCCGAATTTAGTAGGAATGGTAGGAAAAAATAATATTGTCGTGTCTTATTAAAAAAACATTAACTTTCATTCTGATATATTTCTAATATTTTTCAATTATCTGTTAGAATGAGAACATTTTTTTAGCAATAATTTGGATACTGTATTGAAATGTAATTAAAAAAGAAAAGATTATTAGTAGAATATATAATTATATAAGTTAGACTGGTAACCCACCAGCCATATTTATTTGTTGTAAAACAATCAATTTCTTTATTCGGATGTAATAAAGATGGTTAAAAAGTGTGCGATTCAAGGTTGCAAAAGCGAATCCTTTGCAGGATGTGGTGTTTCTTTCTTCAAGTAAGTATATTTCAATTCTTGGAGTAGAGTGACCATAATGAACAAAATTATAAGATTATTAACACAATCCAGAAAAGAAAATAAAAGAAGAGAAGAGTAGAGAATGCCTTGTTGCATTAAGTCCGCCCCTGTACCACTATTGTACATAAAGTTTAAATAAATAAATAAAATAGGAGGTAGTCTTCAACGTAAGCATAATTAAGCATGTCTGTTATAGGTATTTTATGCTTATACTAGGCTGATTTTAACATTTACTTCAGTAGGTAATATGTGTGTTGAGACTATTCTGTAGTACCTACACGCTACGCATATAACTTTATATGGAATGGTGTACCGAATACTTAAAAGACATGATCATGAAATTTCACATTTCCCGAGGAACATTGTAGGGAAATGGCAAAAAAGTTTCAACTTCCCATATTAATCGCTGATTTAGGTGTGTCACTTCGTATATTTTAAATAAATTTAAAAAATATAATTTCAGACTGCCTGGAGAAGAATCAGGGAGGAAAAAATGGCTTGATGTCATTACATCAAGCCATTTTTTCCTCCCTGATTCTGATCACAATAATTTTTGATATTTGAATGACCTGGAATGCCAGGTCATTCAAATTTCAAAAATTATTCTGTTATTTGCAGTCTTCATTTCAGGCCCCGGGATATAATAAAACATAGTTTGATGTTTAATCCATCCTTAAAGCATAATTATTATTAACTTATGAAATCAAATTACTGGTTAATATATTATTTTCCTATTATATTAGTCTCTACCTACATTATATTGGTTGGTCACCCCAATGAAAGGGACAGAGGGCTCTCGCGAAGCTATCTCGCTCGGACCGCGCATCGACAGCCTGTGCACATTCCAGGTTGTAATATAAGTTCCTTGATAATAACATGATAATAACCGATTGAACCATTCACTTATTCATTCATTGCTTTTTCACTCATTCAATCATCGGTCTCGTTGCTAGACAGAGAGTGATTTCATTGGTGATTTCTTATGGATTTCTCTGTCCGGTCTACGGTCTCGTTCGAAGGTTCAGTCGATGTTGCCAGAGATGGATAAATTTAATAAACCGACCTTATGCGAGTCGCGTGGAAAGGGATCCGAATATTAATTTCACGGGCTACCTTTCCTTGGTCAGTGGGTCATTTCCTTGCCACAGTTGCCACATAATTTTTTGCTTTTCTTTGGAAAACACACAGGAACTGTAATTAAATTTTCAAGTAAAGTGAATTCAAAAAATTCATTTTACAACAGACGAATAAAAAAAGTCTCGTACCCTTTTTTACGAGATTTTAACAACGTTGCTAAAACATGGGTTGGGTGGCTAATAATGGGTTTTCAGCACAGCCATTTTAATAAAAACAGAACTTAGATATCAACTTATTACAGACACAGTTAATGGTACATCTTTTAGCTGCAGAAACTGCAAAAGGCCCAAATTACAAAGGAAATTTTATAGATTTCGAACCATCTCAGGAAATGTATTCGAGAATGACAGCTAAAAAACTAAGAAATAAAAAACAAAGACGATTTTACCAATGCTCCTGATATTGCAAACATCATTAAAACCATAATAATAATCATTTTACTAGTAGTTAGTACAAAATTTATTCCATCAGTTTAACAATTTGACGGCGATGTAGAGGAATACTTCGACGCCTGAGTGTATTTTATTTTTGTATAAGCATTACTTATTTTTTGTTAATAGTTAAGTTTAAAAATAGAATTGTTACAATGAATAAATAGTCCAAAAACACCCATTTTTCAGAAGAAAAAAAAATGTTTAGTAATTTGTATTATTTTTTAAAAATGTTTAGTAATTTGTTTAGTAATTTGGATTTTGGTAAAATTATGTAATAATTATTTATGATTTTAGTGCGGTAAGTTGGTTTTTACAAACGAGTAGATGAATGTAAGCCCGAGACGAAGTCGAGGGCTAACCATAGTCACGAGTTTGTAAATACCAATTTCCGCACGTATATCATACAACGTTTTTCTAGACGTTTGCGAGAAAACAGTACGATAGGTAATAAAAAAATCTTTTTGTTTTTAGATATTAGTCGGAAAGTCACAATAACGTAGCTTCTTTCATCTTTGACATTGCTGAAAATGGCGCGAATTTTCAAATGGAACTACATCTTTATTCTCTTTAGTATTGAATCAAAGTGAGACAAACGTATATTGCAAAACCGCTTCCTAGGAGGTTCGATCATTCAGCTTAGTTATTCTGATAGTGTGATACTCCTTGGTGGAATTCTTATATACTTTTTATGGAAATTAAAAAAACCGTAAAGGGTTCGCACGGTGCTTTATATCGGAGTATGCGGTAAAATATGTACTTAGGTGAGAGTACCTATTTAACCGCACGTACCATTGTGTGGTGCGTAATTTTTAACTTTCGAACAATGTATACAGGCTTCGAAAATGCATTTTTTAAGCAAATGTGTTGAAACAAATATGAATCATTTCTACTAGGTAATGTTTTTTTTCATTTGACGGCCCCAAACTTAAGGGATATACCGACCCCAGGTAAGCTAGTAATAGTACATAGTGTAAATAAGGTTTATAGGAGATTAAAGTTAAAATTATACTTTTACGGAATAAATAAAATTATGTATGCATGTACCTATATGGTACATACATACATAATTTTTTGGTAAAAAAATCGGCATTTGGCAACCCTGAGACACAATCACTCGTTCTCGTTCGTTCGTAAGACTTCGTTCTGTGCTTCGTTCGTTCCACAGAGTACATTATACTATATTGAAAGTTCGTTCATTTGCATCAATGCTGCTGACCGACGACGTTTGTTTCGCTGAGTTGATTTTATTTGTTACATTGAAGAATTTGATGAGAATTTCTGTTGAAATAAATGGAAGCACATGACAAGCATTATCATATTCATCCTGCTAAGTCAAAAGAATCGTGAATTTGCCAGTAAAATTCAAGATGGAAACTGATGAAACCCAGCGTGACGCCGATAACGGCGATGTTTTCATTCATCGCCTGAAGGATTTGACCGCTGTTGAAAAACAGCGTTTAGAGGCACAAAACTCTCGAATAATACCTGTAGCCAAAGCTGCACGATTGGAAAAGGAGGCTAAGCGTCACTGGGACATATTTTATAAGAGAAATGAGACGAAGTTTTTCAAGGACCGGCATTGGACCACACGTGAGTTTCAAGAGCTTATAAACTTTGAGGCAGACGATAAGATCACGTTCCTTGAGCTAGGGTGTGGCGTGGGCAACATGATATTCCCGCTGGTCGAAGAAGGTTTCTTGAATTTCTATTTTTACGCGTGTGACTTTTCTCCACGTGCAGTAGACTTCGTAAAATCGAACAAATTATTTGACCAGAGTCGTATGAAGGCGTTTTGCGCTGACCTGACTACTGATGACTTGTTCGAGAACATGGAAGAAGGTTGCGTGGACATAGCGAGCTTGATCTTTGTGTTGTCTGCGATCCACCCGGACGCATGGGCGCAAGTTGCAAAGGTTGCGTACCGGGCGCTCCGCCCTGGAGGGGTGCTGTTGTTCCGCGACTATGGACGGTACGACATGGCGCAGCTGCGGTTCAAGCCGGGACATAAGATTGCTGATAACTTCTACATGAGGCAGGATGGTACCAGGTAAGTTTCTACCGATTTTATAGTCTTGGTCACTAAAATTTTATTTAACCATGTCCACTGACCATGTCAATTAAAATTAGGTTCCACATTTTACCATAAACAGTATTCAATACTAAAACATGTCTAAAGAAAGAAAACAACTTATTCTCCCCGAAACGATGCACAAAAATAGATACAAAATAAGAGCACAAATTATAAACTACATAAAAAAACTAAAACAAATTTCACTATCAGGCAAGTGAGGACCAGGCATTAGCCATGACTCTTGTCCAATATATTATGTGTTCTGTCACACCAAAGACAGAACCGACAACCAAACACAGACAACTTATTATTATTTAATTCCAGAAGTTACTACTTCACTGAAGAAGAGCTACAGAAGCTATTCACTGATGCTGGCTTTGAGATCCTTATGAACACCTATGTGCAGCGCCGGACTGTCAACTTCAAGGAGGGAATAGACGTGCCTCGCATATTTGTCCAAGGGAAATACCGGAAACCAGCTGATGGTAAGGGCACAGGTTGCATTCAAAATGAGTAGAATCCCAGAAATGATGCTCTAACATACAACTCTGTCACATTAACTTGACGCTGGATATTGATAAATAATGTCCAAAAACAATATAACAACAGAAAACTTGACAAATCATTGACCCGCGTATTGGTAACAAAGATGCTGACCATACTGACACTTGCCGGGCGAGCTAAGGGAATTGCGGGGGGAAGCAGGCATTCCAGAGATGCGTCAAGTAATGTGGCGTTATAAGTCATATCGCCTTGTAATTTCAGTTTCAATAAAATATTGTAAAATAAATTGAAGAAAGGTGTAAATAAATATGCAGAAATTAAATTCACATGATGAAAAGTGCTAACCATTGAAAAACCATGATCTTGCATGTATATTAGCTCTATCTGAACATTCTACAACCCAAACTAAATCCATAACAAAATGTTTGAAAATTTTTCTCACAGATCTTTCTTATTGTTTTAGGTTGAAAAAGTCTCCAGAAGCATCAAACTGCAGAGGAGTTTAATTTGGTAAGTTTTAATTTCTGTCTTTCCAGATCATGCCTATTCCATCTCGTTGAGGGGTTTTTACCTTTCCACGTAAGCCAACCAAGATAATAAGACAAGTGGATAGAAACAAGCTTCCTTGTTTACTTGGCACAATGTTCATATTAGTATATTCCAACATGAGGTTTGGAATGCTGGGCAAATCACCGAACTACAAAATCTGAGTAACGGTGAAGGTTTTGCACGGCTGCCTTGAAGTTTTTAGCTATTGTATGCTTTTGTAGCTGACTTGACAATTTTTAAAGCCATGTCAAGTTTAACTAGAAGCAATCACCAACATAGTTTGGATCCTAAACTAAGGATGATGTTGTCTAATTACCTTGGTTGTCATTTTTACACTTCCCATCCCTTCTGAGAGCATGATGACAGCGCAGTGCAGCTGAAAACCTTCAGTTGTCTCACAACAGCTTTATCAAGAGTAGGGAAACTTTTCGCATTCAATTTGGTAATTCTTTAGTCATTTTAACAGCTGGTACTTCATCAGCTATTTGCTTTGTTTTTGCTGTAAATGTTAGCATAGGGCAGCCTGTTGTGAGGTCTGATGCACAAACAAATGCTTTTAAGCATACTGAATCCTAGTAAAAAAAAAATTTGCTGGTTTTTATGTGAAAATGTTGTTTAGTTTTGTTTTTTATTATTTGCAGGTATTGGCTTACTTTCTACACAGGAATATTTATGGTGAGTAACACAAAAATATGTATAACTTAAAAAAAAATACAGTTGTTTTTAAAACTAAATGATGACCACATAGTTCATCTGAACACTGATGTACACAATTGCAATGTCTTTCGCTCCTATCTGATAGTCACCTTTAAACTAATTTAGTAGCTAAGCTATGAACTAAAACTAACAGATTTATACAATTTACAGGGCAAAAAGACAACAAGAGGCTGCTGGTGCCAAAATCAACTCAAAGAAGGTATTATTACAACTCAGAATAACTAGCATAAACCTAGCTGTTAGCAGTTTAGTCGTATTAAACCTCATGTCCATGTCATAAAGTGAATGATTGAAGTGGTCCTGCGGTAGTCACGGACATCATAATTTTCAACAAATCGTCGGTGCGCTTGCCAAATCTGATATGTGCATTTGAAGAACTTTTCAGGACAACAAAGAAACCGTTTTTTTTCGCAATTATTATCTTCTGAAAATATAAAAATACTACAAAATATGGCAAAAAATATCTAATTTAGTCTATGCTAATAAAAAAACTTATTACATTCGTGTATGGGAGCTCAATAATTTTGTTTGTTGTTTGAAAAAACGAAAAATCAAAAAAATGCACATATCAGGTTTGGCAAGCGCACCGACGAAATATTCCTTCGAAATACTAAATGATGTCCACATAGTTCATCTGAACTCTTTGATGTACAACATTTGCAATGTCTTTCGCTCCTATCTGATCATAATAACAGTTCAGACTTAACCAAAGCTTGGAAAGGATATTTTTTACTAAATTCTTGATATTTTCAGGGCCAGTGTTAAAGATGCGGTGTTGAATGGTTTTCAGTGATCAGAACATAAAGCTTTGAAAGGTAAGAACTTGTTATCTATAAACAGCTAAAATTAAACAATTTGTTCCATACTCAAATGATGATTTCAGATAGGGACATCTGATTATAATGCTGTTAACATAACTATCCACACTGATTACACTATACTACAAAATATTCCAATTATTTTGAGTTCTCTGTTATTAACTTTTTTTTTTTTGTTAACAGGCCCTCAAGACTAGTCTACTCCATGGACACCCAAGTATTCAATGTAAGTATCTGAATCAAAAGCTCACAGGCCTACTTAAGAATGATAAAATACAGTTAATAACTTACAATGCCCATATAAGAGTGATAAAATATATTGTTTTATTTTACAATGATGACTTGGCCTTCAGGTCTCCCTCAACAGAGCGAACCCAAAACACCATGTTGACCATTTCACGCGTCTGAGTAACCTTTAAAACTAGATACATTTAGTAAAACTTGTTAAAAACACCCTAATAGGTATATTTTCTTCTACAGAATTTTCGAGGGAGTCAAATATTGTGAAATAGCATCTGACAGGTAAGAATCATGCAATTTCTAAAAAATGTACTGCTCATATTTGGTCGTAAAAACTGATAGTCACAATGATGGTTTCGAGGTAAAAATAGATTACATTAATTTACGCTATTTTAATCTTCAACTCAAATGATGAATCCAGATAGGGACATCTGACACATAATGCTGTTAATATAACTATCTTCACTGATACAATTATCCCAAATATTGATTTATTTTTCTCATTGGAAAGTCTTCATAGAAATTTCCTTTGCAGGCTGCTCTATCAGGATGTCACTTGTCAGGGAATAAACCTCATACTCCTTACTCAAGATTGCAGAAAAAACGCCATGGGGTTTGGTCAGTATCCTGTTTAAAAAAATCTGGTAAGTTCTTTGTCATCATGATTATTTTAATTATGTTGTATATTTTTGAAATGATGAACACATTTACCTGTACAACTTTGATGAGCATTGTGTTCCGCTGTCTGATGCACTGGAATATCTTCTATCCTCCTGATTGACCCTAAAATTATTAACATTTTATTTTTTCTTTGCAGATTGTAACGAAAAAAAAAGGTGAAGTAAAAAATTTGTAGAATTGGCAGTCGGAGCTCTTGATTTCAACTAGTCTTTATCAAGGTAAGATAAAACGGATTTTTTAAACTATTATTATTAGTTATTACTTATAAGGGCACTAGAACACCATGGTGGCGGCCACCGGTCATGCCACCAACAAAATGCAGTATGTTGCCACCAGCGGGTGATTCGGTAGCCGGCAACAGATACCAGGTCCTTATTTTACAATGATGACTTGACCTTCAGGTCTCCCTCAACAGAGCGAACCCATAACACCATGTTGACCACCTTACGCGTCTGAGTAATATTATCCCCTTAAAGATATCATTTACCTTGATAAAAAGAGAATATTAACAAAGTATAATCTTTTTCCCAGGTTTGCTACTCAGAACTGCAAGGAGACAAATATCATCAAAGTACTCTACTAACTCGACTAGTAAGTTAAATTACTATACAAACTTGGCTGACACACTACCACGTTTCTACATTGGACAAATTTGCCAACTGCCGTGGCGGCTGTGGTCACGAAATACCAGAGAGAGTAGACAGACATGCACCTTGTTTTTTATAAGCATTACTAAAAAAATATATACTTTCTTGTATGTTTTATGACCGCGACTTCTGTGAGTCTCTATATTAAAAGCATCTGTCTGTACAAGCTTCAACATCTACAATTTGTCAGAATTCGGCTGATAGTTAATTTAACCCGTCGTTTCGAATAGTGCACAAGCCCATTAAATATAACCTTACAGTATTGACAAAAATGTTTTCCTCTAGTACAATGTGTTAAATCAAACTTTAATTTTCTGTTCCTATCTGTACTCATTTTGCAGAGACTATTGTAAAACCGTTCAATTAATAAAATATTCCAGAAAGTGATATATGAGAAAATCGTGACTCGCGTCCTTTTCGAAATGACAGGTTCAATTATACTGTAAATGAATCACAATGATGACTTGACCTTCAGGTCTCCCTCAACAGAGCGAACCCATAACACCATGTTGACCATCTCACGCGTCTGAGTATAAATTACAACCAACAGAATCATGTGCATCATATGGGGCATTGATTAATAAAAGCTGTCCTTTTGTCAACAGGCATCCAGATGAGACTTGCAAGGAGAAACTAAGGTTACCCTGCCAAGTTTTACGAGGTAAGTTCAAAACTTAAAACATTGCCATAGTTATCAAACGTGTGAGCAAGACAACACTAGACTTAACCTTGATCTAACTATTAGACAGAATAGATAAATCTCTCACTGAATGAATATTCAATTTCCTACGCACAGTTTATAATCATGATCATAAAATGTAAGTAAATAACTAATAGTTTAGAAAATATGCTATGGTTCTCGGTTTCAAATAAAGCTGAAAACAGAATGTAGGTAACAGATTAATTGTAGAACCTAAAAAGGGGGTAATTGTACTCATAATTATAATCAACTATTACTTTGGGATCAAACCGAAATCGCGAAAAATATCTGCTGCTCAGTGTATTTTGTCAAGTTATGTACAATAATGTATGGGACAAATGCGTTTTATTTCAATGAGTTCAAATATGATTTATGTTCTGGATTTGCGTTCATTCTGTTACACATTGTATAAATGCGAATTTATGAATTACTATGATGACTCCAGGTCTGCCTCGTCAGAGCGAACCCTAACGCAATGTTGACCACCTTAGGAGTCGTCCATTAATCATGTCATATTTTTAGCACCCCTTCCCCTCTGGTGATACATGGTGAGCCTCTCGCCCTCCGCCACCATGATGTCACAACACTACCCCTTGGTGATACATGGTGAGCCCCCCGCCCTCCGCCACCATGTCACAACGCCCCCTTTTGATATTTCGTGACTTTTTAGTCCCCCTTCCCCCTGTGATACATGGTGAGGCACCTCCCCCCTACCCATAGTCACGTGTAGCTTTTGTTACATCTTGATATCGATATCTCACAACACCGCCACCGCCCCCTCCCCCAATGACCGATTACTTCCGTAATTTTTAGGCCCCCCTCCCCCTGGCGATGTGGTGAGAAACCTCTACAAATGAAATTCACGAAATATCAGAATTCTTCTCAACGTGATTAATGGACAACCCCTTAAGCGTCTGAGTAATGTACTAACACATGTCTCGTTATATGTATTGTGAAAACTGTTTGATTGATTTTATTTTTTGTTTTAGGAATAAAGCGAGAGCTGAAGGACAAATAAGATAACAAGAAATATTTAAGGTGTGATATACAATAATTATATTATTCTTGTTCATTTTTACCCGACTGTGCATTGCCATTAACATAACTTTAAGTAGTAGTAGTAGTAGTAGTAGTGTAGGTGCATGCACATGTTAGTTTCTAAAATATTTGATCACATGGGCAAAAAGGAATGCAGCAGCCTCATAAATGTCAATCATTATTATTCAATGTTATATCGTCAATTAAGATTAATCGGTTAAATTGACTTTGATTGATTTAAACTGCTCGAATTACTAAAGCGTAGGACTGGCGAACAATAAAAGTTATCTGAACATTTTTTTGAGTTGTTAGGTATAGTTTGAGTTGTTTTTATGGTCCTGTATTCAAAGGGTATAAACGGAACCTTATTACTAAGACTGCTGTCTATCACCAGACTGTATCTCATGAACCGTGATAGCTAGACAGTTAAAATTTTCACAGATGATGTATTTCTGTTGCGGCTATAACAACAAATACTAAAAACAATAAAATAAATATTTTAGTAGGGCTCCCATACATCAAACGTGATTTTTTTGCGATTTTTTATAGATAATGGTATGGTGCGGAGTCCGACTCGCACTCGGCCGGTTTTTTTACCTGTTCTCTGTGGATAACTGTCTCAATCCTATGAGAATGCAATATCTAACAGTAGCATTCTGTAAGTCGGGACACAGATGACCGTGGTTAAAACTGCCGGGGACGACGCCATTTCGCCGCCTCGGTTATAACGACACACTACAAAATATCTTCACACCTACTGAATACGACAAACTAGAAAATTATCAGCTGAAGCTAACTAAGATTTATTTTTGTTACAGATTAAGCTGAAATGAAGATTGCAGTGTAAAGAACATTATTGTATGTCATCTGACTGACGTAGATAAGTCAATTTATATTGACATCTCTGTGGATATTATTGTACTTATTTTACTAACTGTACACTTTCACTAATTTTGTGTGCTTCTTTGCCTGCAACACCTAATTAGTATTTATTTCCGATGATACACAATCTACGGCTGAATTAGCAGCAGCTTTCGAGGTTAGCGTCAAAACAATATTGGTCCATTTGAGTCAAATTGGCAAGGTAAAAAAGCTTGACAAATGGGTGCCCCACGAACTCAATGATCGCCAGCGCGAAGTACGCGTCGAGACGTGCCTTGCACTGCTCAACAGACACACAAAAGAAGAAATTTTGAACCGCATTGTTACCTGCGATGAAAAATGGATTCTATTTGATAACCGCAAGCGCTCAGCAAGTTGGTTGGATCCTGGTTCAGCACCTAACTCCTCCACAACTCGACTCCCCGGGGCGTCGCAGTCCTTTCCCAGAGGCGACGCAAACCGCCACGGAAATGAACCGCAAAATCTGCTATTGGCTAATAAAATGGGAGTGTTATGTTTTGAAAGTCTTTCTGAATGCAAAATCTGTTGAAGATCTGGGGGTCTACTCTCTAAGCCCGAAGTCCGTAGTTTCGGCCTTAGTGTCGGGCGTTTTATACTTCGTATTACCTACGGCTTTCGATTATACCCGAACCCGAACTAAGAATGAATGACAACACGATTTGACAGTTGTTCTTAGTTCAGTAATCGCAAGTCCGTAGGTGATACGGAGTAGAAAACGCTCGACACTAAGGCCGAAACTACGGACTTCGAGCTTAAAGAGTAGACCCCCCGATCTGAAGCCAAGTCTGCAATAAATTGATATTGGTCGAACACTTATCGACCTTACAATTTGATAAATATTTTTCAGTGAGTTTTAATCAGAAAAGCAAATTCAACTGTATCATTGATTGTACCGTGTACTAGTTTTCCCAAATGGAGCTACCTACCTTCCTAGCTAGCTAAGTATCTTCTTTTAAAAGGGCGCACAGTGGAACGAATGTATGGGAGCGGTTGGACGTAGACATGTCCGAAAAAAAAGAGTAAAATTATGCCAAACTAATGATGCCATCTTATTCGATTACTTAATGCCTTCATAACTTGTGGTGATGAATTTCTTCATAACTCCCATATTTCGGGAGTAATTTGAGAAAATGTGAAATTTTACTATGAAAATGAGT
Source organism: Melanchra persicariae (assembly GCA_947386135.1). Lineage (NCBI taxonomy): Eukaryota > Metazoa > Arthropoda > Insecta > Lepidoptera > Noctuidae > Melanchra > Melanchra persicariae. The sequence goes on from OX376646.1 coordinate 2,100,083, forward strand.
GTATCGAGCTCTCTCCCTCCTGATTCCGGGCTTGTTTCAAGTAGCGGTCTCTAATATCATAATGCTAATACTAAGAGCTATATTTAATACTAAGACACATAGTGCGCCAAATGTGCACTTTCTGGGATAAAGAGTGATGTTTATTTTATAACACAATTTTTTTATTTTTTGTTTATTTTGTTGATTAAAACCGTTTTTCTAAAGGTTTACCTTATTACAATAACATTTCTGAGCAGCCAATTAGAGAAGATATAAGCTAATTAGGATATATAATTAGGGACTTAAGGTTTACATATAAAACTGATGCACTAATGATTACTGATAAGAACATTGCTATTATTTAATTACTAAATGGCTCTTAATATACTAATTTAGCATGCATCATTTACTAATTATCACAATAACTAATTACCTTGCAATATTTAACAAAGGATACCTGGGATACCTGGATTTTATATAAATAGGTCACTATTAGTAACTTTAAAATCAGTGTTGATTTACACCTCGTTGTATCCAAGCTAATCTCGCAATGTATTTTCCAAATTTTAATACAAATCTTGATATTCACGTTGCTTTATGCGCACGCGCACATAAAGATTTACGCGACTTTAACTATTTGTTCAGTGTTTTAAAAGATAACAGTTGTGTTCAGTTATGTGAAAGTGCTGAAACAAGTTTAAAAGACTGGTGTCGTCGATTTTGCTACCGCATTTATGCAAAATGGACACAGTCTGGAAGAAGCACAGATAAGTTTCGGAAGAAACATGAGATTTGGCTACAGGCTGCAATTCAATGGCCGGAATTACAGAATGAAAATATGGAACCTTCTACAGAAAATATAAGTGACGTCATCGAGCCCATAATTTCTCCTGCTAAATCTGATGCTTCAACTTGTACACATCCTAGTCCTCGTAAATCTTTTGAGGACCTTAGTAACCGGCAAAAAAGAAGACGCACTGAAGATAGTCTTTCATGCAGCAGTAGCAGCGCTGAAATTATGTTTTCGGCCGAAAGGGCGGTTCAAAAGGCAGGACAAAGCGATACAGCTTATGTTATGAAATACTTGACGGAGAATCCAGAAGAGGCCTCAAAAATCAAAGCCTTCATTGAAGGTAAATCAATTCAGGTACGGGAAATATCCCCTTTGAAGGCATTGGCTCTTTATGTATCGATGAACTTATCGAAATGGCGCTATAACACTCTTCGGGATTTCAACACTCAAGAAGGAGCTCTTCAATACCCGAGTTACTACATGTTGGTTAAAGAAAAAATTAAGTGCTATCCGGCCAAAGAAGATCTCACAGTTACAGAGAGCTCTGCAAAAATCAAATTACAAGCCTTGATGGATTTAACCTCAAGAAGACTTATTAGGTCGTTAGAAACCCCTGTTGATCCCAATCAACAGCTCGTATTGACCAGCAAATGGGGTTTTGACGGATCATCTAGCCAAAGCATTTATCATCAAAGGACGAGTGAAGATGAGCAAATCGATCTTGCTAGTAATTTTATGATTAGTCTTGTACCACTGCGGCTCGTCTCAAAAGGTGTAACAATTTGGGAAAACGAGCGACCATCTTCCACTTCATTTTGCCGGCCAATATTGTTTAAGTTTATAAAGGAAACCAAAGAAAATGTGCAGAGAGAGATGGCTGAAATCGAAGCAGAGATTGAAGCCTTAACTCCATCCACCATCACTGATGGAATTAGTGTCAAACACCAACTGCTGTTGACAATGATTGATGGTAAAATTCATTCCATTATATCCAATACAGCAGCTTCAGTGTGTGACATATGCAAGGCTTGTCCTAATGAAATGAATAATTTAGAGTTAATCAAAGATAAACACGCAAACGAGGACATGTATAAATATAGCTTAAGCACCCTTCACGCTTGGATTCGCTCAATGGAATGCTTATTACACATTTCCTACAAATTAGACATAAAATCATGGCAAGTAAGGGGTGATATAGCAAAAAGGCAAGTTGATGACAGGAAGAAAAGAGTTCAAGAGGCTGTAAGAAGAGAAACGGGCTTACTTCTCGATGTTGTGAAACAAGGCAGTGGATCCACCAACAATGGCAACTCGGCAAGGAGATTTTTTGAAAACTACACTAAATCTGCTGAACTGACCGGAATAGATGCTATGCTTTTAAGAAAAATCTGTGTGATCTTGCAGTGTATTTCATCAGGAGAGAAGATCAACGTAACTAAATTCCGAGAGTTCTGCTTTGATACTGCTAAGCTTTACGTGGAGTTATACCCATGGTATTATATGCCTTCTTCACTTCATAAAATTTTAATGCATGGGCCAGACATAGTTCAGAACATGTCAATTGTGCCCATTGGTTTTCTATCCGAAGAGGCATCTGAGGCTAGAAATAAAGATTTTAGAAAATATAGAGAGGAGCATTCTCGAAAGCATAGCAGTATCTCATGCAATGAAGATATTATGCACAATCTTTTACTGTCTTCTGATCCACTTGTTACAAGTATCCGTCCAAAAGGAAATAAGTTTGTAAAAAAATCTTCTTTTAAGGAATTTTATGAGCTTACGGATTCTGAGAAAAGTGATATCGAATTTGTTAACATAAATGATTTAGCGGACATCGATTCTGAATTTGAATTAATTGATGATGATGATGATGACGAAGATAATTAAATGATGTTATTGTTTTAAAATGTGTAACTTAGTAAATTAGAGCTTACATCTTAATTATTTATTGTACTTTTAATGAAACTAGGTAATTTATTATCAACTTACTTAAAAGTCATACTCTCATCAGTTCTTGTGAATATTTTTGTTAATATATATTTCTGTATATATATAATATATTTATAGACCTCTTAATAAGTCTGTCTGCGGTTTAAAGTAAATACAAATGGGGAAAAAACGTTTTTTTTTTAAATTTTCATTTCCTTTTATCCCAGAAAGTGCACATTTGGCGCACTATGTGTCTTAGTATTAAATATAGCTCTTAGTAATAGCATTACGATATTAGAGACCGCTACTTGAAACAAGCCCGGAATCAGGAGGGAGAGAGCTCGATACACTCATTTTCATAGTAAAATTTCACATTTTCTCAAATTACTCCCGAAATATGGGAGTTATGAAGAAATTCATCACCACAATTTATGAAGGCATTAAGTAATCGAATAAGATGGCATCATTAGTTTGGCATAATTTTACTCTTATTTTTCGGACATGTCTACGTCCAACCGCTCCCATACATTCGTTCCACTGTGGGGCGTCCCATAAAAAAAAATACATGTAAAGGGAGCCGCACTATAAAAAAGATTGGGAACCCCTGCTAAACGAAAACTTACCCCTAGAAAAGTGATGGTCACTGTTTGGTGGTCTACTACTATCCCTACACGCCCGTATAAATTGTATGGTATGTCTGTTACACATTGCATACAGGCTCGACTTCAAACGGTGGGCAGCGAGAATTGATGAGCACAAAGAAATGCTACAGACAAGGAAGAAATAAATTCAAAGATGAGCTCAATCTGTTGATTGATATAGTAAAACAAGGCTCGGGAACCACCAATGACGGGAATACTGCAAGAAAATTCTTTGAGTTTCCTAATAAAACCGCAGCTATAACCGGTTTGGATGAACACCTCATCAAAAGATTTGCTGTAATTTTACAAGCAATTACATCTGGAGAGCAGGTCGATATAATAAAATTTAGAGATTATGCTCGCAAAACAGCAGAAAAGTACGTATTATTATACGACTGGTACTACATGTCGTCAACCGTTCATAAGTTATTAATCCATGGGGCTGACATAATCGAGAAAAATAATATTGTGCCGATTGGGACTCTCTCGGAAGAAGCCTCAAAGTCTCGAAACAAAGATTTTAGGAGGTTTCGAGAACATCATTCGCGGAAAAGAAGCAGGCAGGATTCTAATCAAGACATTTTAAATATGCTTGTTGTTTCTTCGGATCCTTTGCTAAGTGCACAAAGGCCTAAGTTAGATGCCAAGAAAAAGCAGAGCTTTTTTGCTGAAACTCTCGACTTAATTCAATTTCAGGAAACTGAGTTCGAGTTTTTGGATATATCCAATCTGGATGCTGACTCAGAATTGGAGTCTGACAACGAGAGTGATAAGGAAAATTTGTAAAAAAATATATATGTACATATTTGTAAATTTGTATTTGAGTGTGTTTCGGTTTTTTTGTAATATTTAATGATATTTTTTATTTTTTTTTATTTATTTTACTTTATTTTACAAATGCGTAGTGTTAATTCCTTAAATTAAATTATTTTGTATATAATATAACTTTATATGTTACTTTAATAATAATTTGATAATCTTTTTTTATTTAAATTAATAAAAATGTGTCAAAAACAGCAATTTTTTTATTTCATTTTTCTTGATTCGTGTGTTCTTAATATTTGGGTTAATAACATATCGTTATAATAATATTTGGGTTAATAACTTCCGAAAATTTACTAGTGGGTACTTAATACCAAGATTTACCTATACATAAGTATTTGAGCTTTTACAGTAGGCAACGTATTTCTTATTTATAAAAGACAGATTCTTTATATCAATGTGTGGTGGCGTTGTTAGCGGCACAATAAATCTAACAATAATTTGATTTTATTTGATGTTACTATTACTTTGTAAATAATGTTTTTTTAATTTTAATAGTCAGTAACTAATAAATACTTCGCATAAAAATGCCCACTTTTGAAGATATCACAAAAAAGTTTGCCGACTGGGAGTTTGTATACATACTCGTATGCTCTATACCCGAGCGAAGCCGGAGTAGGAGAGTACAAAGTTAATGCAGTTGTTTTATTTTCAGCGAAACGATTGTGTACGCGCCTGTACGAATCTATTAAACACGATAATGATACTATACTGGAAATTCTAGAACGTTAGCTCTATGTACTGCACGGCCGCTTTTTTGTAGCCATTCAAACTTGGTCGGTTTATCCATGTAATTCGGTTGTTTTCGTATTTTTTATTATATCTCTTTAATTATGTAGCGTAATGAGCTGAAATTTTACATATGAATAATTGAATTAATACACTAAATATTGGAATATGTTTTATTTTGCTTTTCCATTAAAAAGTCCTACAATCGGATGTCACAAAATATAGTGGTCCATTCGTAGTAAATTATGCCATTGCTCATTAATTAGGTACTAAGCGCACATAAATGAAACTTGGCAAGACGTTGTAGACCCTTACAAGATATAAATAAACGTTAAAAGTTAGGCTCTAAAGTTCCTATTTTAAGTACTTGGACCTAATAACCATATTTCACCTTTACGTGTATATCTCCTAAACGGTATGCTTTTCGGTACTAGTCCAATAATGGTAAAACACTGGAAATTCTAGAACGTTAGCTCTATGTACTGCAGGGCCGCTTTTTTGTAGCCATTCAAACTTGGTCGGTTTATCCATGTAATTCGGTTGTTTTGGTATTTTTATTATATCTTTTTATTAATTGAGCGTAATGAGCTGAAATTTTAGATATGAATAGTTGAATTAATACACTAAATAGTGGAATATGTTTTATTTTGCTTTTCCATTAAAAAGTCCTACAATCGGATGTCATAAAATATAGGTAGTGGTCCATTCGTAGTAAATTATGTCATTGCTCATTAATTACTAAGCGCACATAAATGAAAATTGGCAAGACGTTGTAGACCCTTACAAGATACAAATAAACGTTAAAAGTTAGGCTCTAATGTTCATATTTTAAGTACTAAGACCTAATAACCATATTTCACCTTTGCGTGTATATCTCCTAAACGGTATGCTTTTTTCAAAATCTGTTTTCACAAACATTATAGATACACAAATTCATAGCAACGTGCGTAAAAAAAATCAACTCTGCACTAAACCGATTTATATGATTTCCATCAAATAGCCAAACGTCAGCGCAGCGGAAACTTGAATATCTTCGAAGTTTTAAGACACACAAATTTCATTTAAACATACACATTTACCTCTCATCACACACTAATTATTGCATGTATTTTTTTTCTTGTACGTCCATAGGAAAAAAAAAGTGCAGCTGGGATGACGTAGTTCCCGCGGAAACAGTTTTTGTTGAATAACTCCCCAATGGTTGGATGCACAAATTCGTACTTACCATACACATTTACACGACGTCATACACTAAATATCTGCTTAACTGAAATTAAGAAAATCTACCTTTTCCCGCTGGGAATACACACACAATCTCAACCATCGAGGCAAAAGCAGAGACTGCAGCCAAGAAGTTGAGCATCCTAAATAGAGTTACGATTCACATCTGGACAGCTTCTGAGTCTGTACAAAGCACAAGTCCGTTCCTGTATGGAGTATTGCAGCCACTTATGGGATGGCTCAGCAAAATACCAGCTTGCTGCATTGGACTCGGTGGAACGCAGAGCAAAAAGGCTTATAGGCAACGAGACGCTGGTGGCTAAGCTTCACAGCCTGGTTCATCGGCTTAGTGTTGCTTGCCTGTCGTTCTTCTACAGACTACCTACTTCTGAGAGTGAGCGCAGGAACTCCACGACCTGATCCCACCATCGCCCTTTTATCACCGGACAGACGTACTGCTGGGTACCATCCTCACTCGGTCGATATCCCGACCAGTCGTACCTACTCAGCGCTTCTCCACATTTATTATGCACAGCCAGTGTGGAACTCTATGCCAGCGTCTGTGTTCCCTTCCACATATAACTCCGTCTGCCTTCAAAGCAAGAGTGAACAGGCATCTTCTGGGCACGCGCGATAGATGAGGTCTATGATGGACATAGACCTCATCTATCGCTATCTATCAGGCGTGATTGAGGTCAAGAGCAGGCCCATTCCTCAATAAAAAAAATAATGAGCAATGACATAACGAATGGACCACTAGGTATATTGTATGACATCCGGCGACTTTGATTTTCCGAAAATCGACGTAAACGCCACCAAGATTTGTACAAGACCCTGCGGCCCTGCAGTAAAAAAAAACTTGCCTTTCCAAATTATATAAGAAGGCACTTCTGTTTTGTCAATTTGAATAAAAGCTATAGGTACCTAATAATATATTTTTTTACCTAATGTAGGTATGTACGAAGCTCAACTTAAATTCGTAAAAGTAGCAAATAGTAAGCAATTATTGAAACAACAACCTTAGAAATTCTGCGTCCTTGAGCTGACCACGGAGGCCACCATCCATCCTGACGTCAGAATGGCTGATCAAAAAAATACTTAATACTCATAGTATTCCTCTGAATGTAAACGTAGCAATTATTGAAGAAATGTAGCAAATACCTACAAGCAATTCTTGAAGGTTGTCTGATATAGAAGGATGTCAGCGATAAGATCGCCATAATTGTACCCATAGAACTTTATTTTTGCATGCAATAAAGTACCTATATTCTATTTAAATGATAAATGATATTTATTTTGTAAGTAGGTTAAACATAACACTTTTACACGTCAATATTTTTTGGTCATTTTAAGCTAGATGAGGCCGGTGTTTCCTAGCTGACTACCCTGAGAAGAAACACCGAAACAAACTCAGAGGTCACAGTCTCTTTTGAAGTCCATCCAAATTGTACTGGTCAAATCATACGAGAACCATGTAGGTTAATGTCTGAGGTGGCCTTTTGAGGAAAGTGCCACACAGATTTGAGTGGACCTGTCCAGACAGTGCAAGCATTTGTCAGTTATTATGGAGCTCAAACTTAGAACTTTAAGGAGCTCAACGATTTGACGAACAATACCAAAGTAAGGACATTTGGGTAGGCCGCATAAAAAAAATCTCAAACTGCCAGACATTGTTGACTAACATGAAATGAACCCCTATCATAGCGATCTGCATGGTCCCCACATTCACAATACGATATGAGGATCATGCAGATCAGTGTCTGAAATGGTCTTTTGAGGAAAGAACCACACAGATTTGAGTGGACCTATCAAGAGAGTGGATTTATCAATCAACTGAAAATAAAACCATAACTGCTCTTACAGAATGCTTTATTTTTTTTACACATAACATAACACTATAAGAAGAACTTCCTCCTGGAGGTCTCCATCTGGTGCCTCCTGCCTGCAATAATCCACTCGAAGTCTCCTCGCTTGGAGTCGAAGGTGCCCTGTTGGAGGGAGATCAGCTTGAGAGTGAAGCGGGGGCCTAGTTCGCGGAGCTTTGCGCGCTTGCCGTCTGAAGTGAATTCGTACCTGGAAGGTAAGGAATGGTTTAGGATGAAGTAGTTAAATGCAGAGTCAACAAGTCAAGTTAAATAAAAGCTTTTAAAAAGTGGGTCGTCGCGGGACGCCTAGCAATGTGACGTTATATCGACATTATTTTGTACAGATAATAAACAAAAATGTCCGTCAGGTTTGGGGGACCCACTCTTGAATTGTAAAATTATTGCTATCAGGATTTAGTAGAAGTATTTGCCGTTAAGGAGTTACTTTGTGTGCCAGACCAGCTCATGCTTAAATATTATCTACTCTGGTTTGGGTTTGACATAAACCTAACAATATTTCACTTTACTAAATTTTCTAGTTGAAGAGGTCACTGCTTTATCTTTGAATTTCAACGTCCAATGCAAATTCAAGACAGCTATAAGTAAACGATCGAGTCATAAACAATAAAATAATACCCAAATAGATAACCCCCAAACACATGGTTGACTTGTACACATCTGCGTACCCCTACACAGAGTACCGGCGTGATGTTATGAACTGGTGTAAACAATAAACAGACATGCGATTTCAGCAATCCCGGAAGATTGCTATCATTTATTGAACCCTGTTCTGTCGGGGGTTAAAAAGAGTTTCGTCGATTTTGTAGACAAAGTCTACTGTGGGAATTTCACGACGAATCAGAAGCCACATTCAAAACTCAGTTGGTGGACTCTGCTTATATACCTACAGTTCTCGTCAAATAACTTTGCCCCTCTGAAGTTGTGTCGAGTGGCTGCGTAGTAGTCAAAATTACGAACACACTGCAACTGCGCATGCGTAAGAGACATGGGGGCGGGGCGCGATTTTATGTCTCAGTCTTACGTTTACGTTCGATGCATGCTTGCGTCCCGCTTGCTCCCGGCTACGTGACTACGTTTCTAGCAAAGGTGCGACGGTACTTCACGCCGGAACAGCTGCTCAAACTTTATCAAGCGCAAGTTCGATCGTGTATGGAGTACTGCTCGCATCTCTGGGACGGATCTGCCAGATACCAGCTTGATGCACTTGAGTCAATAGAGAAACGAGCCAAGAGGATCATCGGCAATGATAGGCTCGTCGAGTCGAAGCTCCAAAGTCTCGAGCATCGACGCCGAGTTGCTAGCCTGTCGGTTTTCTATGGTTGCATTTTGGAGAGTGTGCAACGGAATTGCATAGTTTGATTCCGCCTAGCCCGTTCCATCATCGGACCACAAGACGTACGGCGATGCGCCTCCGGTACATGGTGGACATCCCACCCACACGCACAAAGCGTTTTGGGAATACATTCACTGTGCGTACCGCTAAGGAGTGGAATTCCCTGCCGGGGTCTGTGTTTCCTGATAGCTACAACCTGGGAGTCTTTAAGTCAAGAGTGAATAGGTTACTTCTAGGCAAGCGTGCTCCATCTTCGACCACATCGTAGCTTACCATCAGGTGAGATAGTGGTCAAGCGCGTGCCTATCCAACCAACCAATAGAAACAGCGCCACCAGCATCCACGGAGGATGCCTTATTGGCTGATGTTGTCGCTACGCCGGAGATCCAGAAATGGTTAGGATCCATAGAGACCATTTTAAACGAAGTCTGCTCTACAGTCGCCGAAGGAAAAATGAACTCTGATCAGAAGCTCCGCGTCACTAATCTTTGTCGAAAAGTCGCACATGGGACATCTCAAATGGCTGTGTTGTATCAATCCCTGAAGCAAAAGTCCATTCAGGCTTACAACACTGTCCAGTTCCTTCAAGAACAGCAGGACGTTGCAAATTCTCTGCAACAATTCAAAGAGGTCGTTGAAAAGAAGATGACGCAACCAGGAAGCACTTCTTATGCCAATATGGTTAAAAAGGGTACTGACAAGTTCATTCGCCCAGAAAATTTGAGTTCTGTAGCCATCTACCCTAGCGATAAGACGCGTTCTAGTGACGACACCAAAATACTGGTACAGAAAATTATCTCGCCGGAGGAACTGAAACTTCGGGTACGTAGTCTAAGAAAAATTAGGAATGGAGGCGTTATTATTAGCACTGATAGCAAAGCCGACATTGCTAAATTAAAAAGTTCGGAGAAACTTGTTTCGTCAGGCCTTAAAATTGAAGAACCGTCTAAACGCCGCCCTAGGATAGCAATAATTGGGGTCCCCGTAGCTCTAAGTGAGAAAGAGGTACTAGATTGCATTTATGAACAAAACCTATCCGAAAAATTGCCGAAAACTACTCGAGATGCCTTTCTTGAAACAATAAAAATGAGCCATAAGTCAGGAAAGAAAGATCGGCTCACATGTAATTATATTCTTGAAGTCCCTCCTAGCATCAGGAAAATCCTGGTAAACCAAGGCCGTATTTTCATAAATTGGACCTCATGCCCAGTAAGAGATTTTACTATAGTGACTAGGTGCTTCAACTGCCAGCAGTTCGGACACGCAGCCAAGTTTTGCCGCGAAACATCTCCAACATGCAACCTGTGTGGGGAGACAGGACACTCGTTCAAGGAGTGTAGTAACAAAATTTCTCCTCCCCAGTGTGCAACGTGCAAACGTTTTAAGAGGAAAAATGACCACCCAACTGGTGACGTGAATTGCCCTGCACGAAAATACGCTGAGGACAATTATATTAATTCAATAGACTATGAAGGCGCCTAAGAGCGCCGTCAAATAATTTGTTAATTCGCACATAAATAGTAGTTAAGTTAGTTTTAAGTATCATGGCAAATCAGTTAATCGGTGATCTAGATAGTTTTTCAGTGTCCGAAGCTATAATTTGTAATCTTGAGGAGTGCCGAAATCTTCTTCACACTGGTAAGAAAATGTTAACATTGCTTACGCAAAACATTCGTAGTATTAACCGGAATTTTAATGGCTTTGAAGTTTTATTACAAAATCTTGGATTAAGTTGTGACATTATTGTACTAACAGAATGTTGGCTCTCCGAACAAACAACGAATATAACATCTTTAGACGGATACAATTTACACAAAACCAATAGCCACATTAACCAAAATAGTGGCTTGGTTGTGTATATTAAAGATAATTTAGAAGCAATGGTAGAAGAACCCTTATCTCTAGACTGTAATTGCTTGATAATTAAAATTTCCCCTGATACTGTAGTTATGGCTATTTATAGACCTCCATCTCAAAATATTGACAGATTCCTAGAATCGCTTAGCATAAACCTAGAAAAAATATCATCTTTTAAAAATATAATACTTTTAGGTGACATTAACATTAACATTGCTTCCGGGAAAATCGATACTCATGCACATAACTATCTGAACATCTGCACATTTCATGGACTTCTACCAGCTCATTATTATCCGACGCACCAGAGCGGCTCATGCCTCGACCATATCATTATGAAGTCAAAAGCACCGTCCAAAACACTGGTTACTAATACGTCACTTACCGACCATCAAGCCGTTTTACTAACACTGCAAATACCTTCACCTAGAAAAAATTGCATGCGCAGCTATTCTAAACTCAACATGACTAATCTGGAAAATGACATACGAGCTATGAATTTCGACTCCGTTTACAATAATTCTAGTGACCCAAATATTTCATTACAGTGTTTCATTGATCTGTTACAACATGCGATTAAGAAGAACACTTTAACAAAAGTAATACCTAGAAAATACAATAATATTAAACCGTGGATTACGCCCGGACTTGTTCGCTGTATCAGACATAGAGACAAGCTACATCAAAAATGTAAACTTGAACCTAACAATGAAATATTATCAGTCACTTATAAGCGATATAGAAATTTCTGCAACAATCTGTTGAAAAAACTAAAAAAACAATATGACCAAGAACAACTACAGAAGGCAGGGAAAAACAGCAAGCTTATTTGGAAATTTATTAAAAGTAATACATTTAGAACTAAAAACTCTGAACCTCCACTCGACCTTTTATCAACTGAACTGAACCCATCCGCAGCGATAAATAAAGCAAACCATTTCTTTATTAACACTGGAAAAAATCTGGCTGAAAAAAACTTATGGAACAGGAATCCCTCTACTCAAAGTCCATCTATGATTCATACAACACTGAACTCTTTTGTCTTATTAGATACGGACGTGAATGAAGTGATAGGTATAATAGACGGGTTAAAAGACGTCTGCGCCGTCGGTTGGGATGACATTTCTAATGCTGTACTGAAAAGACTTAAATACCTGATTGCCCCTCCACTAACTCACATTTTTCAGATCTGTTTAGCCCAAGGAATATTCCCAAAATTGCTTAAAAAAGCCGTAGTCACCCCAGTTTTCAAAGCTGGAGACAAAACTTGTGTTACTAACTATAGACCTATTTCAGTACTAACGGGACTCTCAAAGATTTTGGAAAGAATCATTAACAATAGACTAGTAAAATATCTTGAAACTAACAAATTGCTTTCAGACCAACAATTTGGTTTTAGGCCTAAAAGGTCAACGAGCCAAGCAGTACACAAATTGACAAATTTTATAAGTAAAAACCTTGATAATGGCATGCATACCATTGGGATCTTTTTAGACCTTGCCAGGGCATTTGACACTATTTCTTGTTCTCTACTATTGCTAAAACTGGAAAAAATTGGGATAAGAGGAGCACAGTTAAAATTGTTATCTGATTATCTTAGCGATCGTTACCAGTCTCTAAAAATAGGTCAGTACACGAGCTCTGAACTTAAAAATAGCGATTATGGAATTCCACAAGGCAGTATTTTGGGGCCCACCTTATTTTTAATATATATAAATGACCTTTGTCGCTTACAACTCCAAAATGGTTTAATAATGTCATATGCGGATGACACAGCTCTACTATTCTCAGGTAAAACAAGAGTTGAAGTGTATGAACTTGCTCAAAATGGCTTTGATATTGTGTGTAAATGGCTACATGACAATCTATTAACGTTAAATTCAGATAAAACCAAATTTATTCTATTTGAAATGAGAAATACTAACGCGACGCATACTAATCAAAACATTCACGCGCACAATAATTGTAATACATACTCGTACGCTGACACAGCATGCACTTGTCCCACTTTAATTAAAGCTGACCATATCAAATACCTAGGCGTCACGATTGACACAAACCTAAACTTCCGTAAACACATCGATTTATTATGCACTAGAGTACGAAAATTAATATACATTTTTAAGAGTTTACGGGACATAGCCGACTTTAAATTAATTAAACAGGTTTACTTGGCTTTGTGTCAATCTATCATTACCTACTGCATAACTTCCTGGGGTGGTGCCGCTAAATCAAGTTTACTACTTCTAGAACGTGCTCAAAGAGCAATTCTAAAAGTCGCCACTTGTCGCCCATTCAGATTTCCCACACACCAGCTTTATATGGCATGCAAGGTGCTAACAGTTCGACAACTATTTGTTTTAAGTGTAGTTTTACTGCAACACACAGAACTAGATTTTAGACCAATACCTTCAGACAAAAGAAGAAAGGATCTGGTCTGCACAAATCCTCAGACTAAACATGCTTTCATTAAAAGATTTTATTTATTTCTAGGACCTTTCTTATATAATAAATTTAACAAATTGCTAAATATATATAATGTAAGTAATAATCAGTGTAGTATAATGTTATTCGATTATTTAGCAAAACTAAATTACTCAGACACGGAAAAACTACTAGAGGTGCTAACATAGAGTAGCTGACATAGCTATAATTACATTACCTAATATTTATAATAACTTTAGTTATAGATTTAAAGATATCTAATAAGCCTAGTTAATAAGGTAACGCAAAATTTTGTTTGCTTAGATATTCAGAATATTATCTTTGTTTAATTAAATGACTGTTCCGTCGTCGCGTCGTAGAGATGGCCTGAAACACAGGTTTAAATAAACCTAAATCGGGCAACGCACTACACAACCTTCAGTATCCTATTTTTGTATGCAACTGTAAACTTATATATTTGTAAAATCATAGTTTTTGTATCCAGATAATTATAATACTATAATAAGCCTAGATTAATATTTATACTGCTGAACCATATGTACACTTTTGTAAACTTATTATTATTTCAATAAATTTTCATTTTTTTTTTTTTTTTTTTATCAATAATAAAAAAAAATAAAAAAAAGACTGCACCAAGCGATCTTTGCAAATGGCTAAATTCAGAGGGGCAAAGTTATTTTACGAGAACTGTACGTCCATCTGCAGATATGTGTGGATCACCCTTTAATGACGTAGGTAGATAAAAACTTACCTATGATGTCTGAAGAATATGTAGTCGCGTTGGTTGTGGAAGGTGACGGCACGACGGCCGCGGAACTGCGGCTCGTAGTGGAACAACGCGCCCAGCATGCGGCCGACTGTCAGACCCAGCCGCGTGCTGAAATTGTTCAGGATCACCTACAAACAGATTGTGGAGTCAAAGTAATATTTTTTAATGTTCTTTTTTTTAAAATATGATGTTACAGTTCTCGTCAAATAACTTTGCCCCTCTGAAGTTGTGTCGAGTGGCTGCGTAGTAGTCAAAATTACGAACACACTGCAACTGCGCATGCGTAAGAGACATGCGGGCGGGGCGCTATTTTATGTCTCAGTCTTACGTTTACGTTCGATGCATGCTTGCGTCCCGCTTGCTCCCGTGTACGTGACTGCACCAAGCGATCTTTGCAAATGGCTAACTTCAGAGGGGCAAAGTTATTTGACGAGAACTGTAATTTATTTACTTATCAATTTTAAAACTAGTTACCACTAATATAAAACTTAAAGATACTGAATACAAACTAGTAGAAAATGTAAAAGCTGAGTAAAAAGGGGAAAGAACTCATAGGGCATCGAAAAATTCGTCCACATCGCTGTCAACGGGAAAAGTGCCCAGAACACTGGCCGCATTGCCACGTTGAATGGCAATGCTGATTTGTTGGCCAAAGAAAAGGCCAGCCCTCTGGTCACGTGAAGAGTCGACTAACTGCTTGCAGATTTCACGAAAAACTCGATGATCACTCGGACCCCATGGCCCTAGTGTTTCAACCCCAAACGGCTCAAATACATAATTCCCAATAAGGTTGTTGTATTTGGGCCGTTTGACATTTTAAATGTAAGTACTAAGTTTAACACTTTTTTTTTCTCTTCTAAAAAACGTGCCCCACACTAGGAATTTCTCCTGTATCGTGGGTATGTTTACAAACATATAATCTCACATACACAAACAGCGACACCCGGAACAACTATCTGTA
Source organism: Melanchra persicariae (assembly GCA_947386135.1). Lineage (NCBI taxonomy): Eukaryota > Metazoa > Arthropoda > Insecta > Lepidoptera > Noctuidae > Melanchra > Melanchra persicariae. Next base: position 2,115,448 of record OX376646.1, read on the forward strand.
GGCCATACAAATATTTGTTCCGTGCGCAGCAGTCAATCGCTCAACCACTGCGCCAACCGTGTCGTCAAAATAATACTGGTGTTAGTCTGTTAAAATAATTAAATTGAAACTGTTTATTCTTTAAATGAACACAGCATTATGTTTAGCCTATTACTATTCTTCTTTCTTTTTCAAAATAAATGATTAAATACCTAGTTAAGCCGGTAGGTATAATAATGCAATTCCAGACTGTAGCCAGGAACGCAAAGGGCACTAGGAGGAGCACGGATGAGTTTTAGTCAGTAAGAGTCTGACACTCCCTCCCGCTCCACCCAGAGCGGAAGGAGTCATTTGATGATTTACAATCCATAAAAAAAGGCAGATTGGCTGTAGATTTCTTTTTAGGGTTCCGTACCCAAAGGGTCTGTCTGTCTGTCACCAGGCTGGATCTCATGAACCGTGATAGATAGACCGTTGAAATTTTCACAGATGATGTATTTCTGTTGCCGCTATAACAACAAATACTACAAACAGAATAAAATAAATATTTAAGTGGGGATCCCATACAATAAACGTGATTTCAATGCCGTTTTTTTATAGATAATGTTACGGAACCCTACGTGCGCGAGTCCGACTCGCACTTAGCCGGTTTTTTATCAACGCATTAGAGTAAAAACCTATAATAATGTACCTAAACCTAATCTTTAGTTAAATAACACAGTGATTGACACAACTATCCTTACCTCAGGTCTATGGTTTGTAATCTCTTTATAATCTTTCCTTAGCTCTGGTGTGATCTTACAGCTGGAGAGGCGGAAGTGTGCGGTCGGTCCATTCGGTAAGTGGATCAGGAGGAAACCATTTGGCTGCTTCTGATTCTCATTTACTACTATCACATCTGTTACTTTCTCACGGAGAGCTGACTGGACTATGCGTTTTACTGATGATCTGAAAGTGGAATAAGTAAAGTTATTGCATAACCCAGAAAACGTGTTGGGCTTTTTGAAAGGCCCAATTAATTCTGTGAATTGAAAGAATAAATTAAAAATGTATGATTGACTCTTTTTTTAAGGGGAATTTTGAAAGGCCCGCTAATATGTCTGGGTATGTGAATTAGAGGCAAAGCTAACTAAATTGTTTTTTAAAGTTCATATTGCTGCAAGAAAGTAGCTATTTTGTGGAAGAAGAACAGAAATTAGTAGAGTTGATTGCTAATGTTGAGAGACACTGAAAGATAAAAGATACAAGTAGCCAGTTGCCAAGTTGTATATAAAAATTCTTCTGTTACTGGATAGAACCTTTGTGTCATAGCTAACCGCTCGCCATTTTGTTTTTTTTTCAAAGTCACGGTGTTTGTTAAAACTGTTTTATATGGGTAAAAATACTTAAACAAACAAAAAATATTAGCAATATGGTTTACTAAAGTGTCATGCATAAGCCGAGCAATTGATAATGAGTATCATTAAAAATTAATTAATTAATTGCTTGTATGCATTATATTAAATTCAAATAATAGTTCCCAGCTTGATACCATTTATAGTGTAGTCGAATTAGCAAAAAGATTGGACTTAATTCGTGTAGTTGTAATTTTTTATGGAATCATTACAAAACATGAATATAAGTCTCCTCTGAGTTTGCACCATTTCTGTTATGTACGGAACATCGTTTAATGTTAGGTATTAACATTAAAGTCTCATTATTTTGAATTTTAATTAATAACTAACTGTTCTATGTTTATATATATGTAGATACCCCTTTGTTGTATAATTACTTTTCACCAAAAAAGGTGTGAGGTGTATGAAACACTAATAAATTTAAAAAAATCATTTGCGGCTCAAGGGAAATTCAGTCTGTTGGTGCAAACTCAAAATAAGCTTTTTAGAGCATTATTAACACCCAGTTATTTTAGCACCCTTTTGCACCCCTTGGAAACCAGCATTTTACAATATTTACAAATTGTACTTCGGGGGAAATTAGTGTAGTCATGATTTTTTTAATATATAATGTATTCTACATATACTACATTTGCACCTAATAAAAATAAGAAATATACCTCGGGAAGTTTATACAGAGAGCGTGGTTATATCGTAGCGTTCGCAAGGCGAACGAGGGGTTGAAGCAGGACGCGGGGCGGGCGCGGGAATAAAGCGTAGAGTTTGAACTATCATAGTTGTGGCAAGAAGCGATCCGTGCGTTACGCAAATTTATTATTTGTCATTTCCTTTTATATTATTTCACTAACTGTGTTTGTTCAATAAATGTGAAAAATGGATTATGCAAGAGCTGTTGATTGAGTGGATGAGAAAGTGGACATTTTTAATAGGTGTGTTCTTCACCTTATTGAAACACATGCACCTCTGAGGGCCGTCCGTGTTAAGCGCCCACCCGCTCCATGGATTAACCCTGGAGTTCGTATGGCGATGAGACGGCGTGACAAGGCCTTTCGAAGATATAGAAGAGATCGCAGTGAGGAGAACTGGAACCTGTACAAGGTGGCTAGAAACCGCTGTAACCAGATGGTAAAACTTATAAACGCCGATACATTTGTGAAAATGTCTTTAACTCTTCACCGGCTGATATATGGAAGTTTCTCAAATCTCTCGGCATAACAAAGTCCTTCCCCAAATGTCATTTCTTCTAACGTGTCCTTGAGTGATTAAAAAGCATTTTTCATCGTCGGATATTCTTGTAGATGCCGTTAAAAACAAAACTCTTCTTGAGATTACTTCCACGCCAATCTTACTTCCCGATTCTTTCTCTTTTTCCCCAGTGACTGACCCTGATGTCCTCAAAACCTTCAATGCAATTAAGTCCAAGGCTGTTGGCTGTGATGGTGTCAGCAGAACTATGATATCCCTCATAATTAAAAGTATTCTCCCTATTATTACACACATTATCAATGCCTCCCTACAAACTGGAGTATTTCCCACAATCTGGCGTAAGGCCATCATAATCCCTCTTCCTAAAATATCCAACCCCAGTTTATTTAATCACTACAGACCAATCTCCCTTCTCCCTTTCCTATCTAAGATCCTGGAAGCAGTTGCTCTTAAACAAATATCTACTTTTGTGTTTAGGTTTAATCTGTTATCCCCTTTCCAATCAGGTTTTCGGCCTGGCCACAGCACAGCCACAGCTTTGCTTAAGGTTACAGAAGACGTTAGGAATGGCCTGGAGAACTCAAGATTAACGGTGTTAGTTTTAATAGATTTTTCCAATGCTTTTAAGACCGTTGATCACGACATCCTCCTGGCTATTCTGTCTCAAATTGGGGATTCTTCGTCGGCACGGGATTGGTTTTCATCATATCTTCGTGGTCGCCAGCAAGTGGTCCGTGCTGATCAGAAATTTTCTGAGTGGTGCGCCCTGAAAACTGGCGTTCCACAAGGCGGTATACTCTCTCTACTTTTATTTTCTCTTTTCATAAACTCTATTACCACTATTCTCAAATGCTCCTACAATCTGTACGCTGATGATCTACATGTCTACGCGCAAACTGACACTGACAACCTGGACAACTGCATCTCATTGCTGAATGCTGACCTTCTAGCTTCTAGCTATCAGTGATTGGTCAAGCAGATTTGGGGTTACAGTCAATGTCAGTTAAAGCCAGGCTATCCTGATTGGCAGAACTTATTTTTTACGTAACTTGGACACCAGTCAACTACTGCCGCTTACTTTCAACAATGCCGTCATCCCTCTCTAGCCACACGTTAAAGACTTAGGCCTAAACATTGATGACAGGTTAAGTTGGAATAAGCTTTCTCAGGTTAGCCAGAATGTAACTTACTCACTGCGATCTCTCTATAGATTCAAGCATTTTCTTCCTTCTAGCACTAAAACCACTTTGGTTCAATCACTTGTGCTTCCTATAATTGATTATGCTGATGTTTGCTACTCTGATCTATCCCAAGAACTTCTTAACAAACTGGATCGACTACTTAACAATTGTATTCGTTTCATTTTTGCCCTTCGTAAATATGATCACATTTCTTCATTTCGTTCTCAGCTTAAAGGGCTGCCTATCCGTCAAAGGAGATCCCTCAGATCCCTCTGCATGCTCTTCACTATTATGAATGATCCTTGTGCTCCTGATTATTTAAAACAATATTTTAAAGTGTTGGGCAGTTCTCACAGTCTTAACCTTCGAGCATCCAAAAACTTACTCCTTCATATTCCTTCTCACCGCACCGGGTTTATGTCTAATTCCTACGCTATTTCAACCATTAAATTCTGGAATCCCCTTGACATCAAGAAGGCTGAGTCCAAATTTTCCTTTAAGCGTAAAATCCGAAGACACTACTTAAAAGCCTGTCATTCTTAGTTTGTCTTCGTCATAATAATTATGAGTTCAGCAGTGCGATTCTGTAAACATGTCGAAGAGAACACTTGGGCGGGGCGCACGACGGGTGAGTTGTCAAACCATACAAATAAGATAGAATGACAGCTCAGTTGTCGTTCACTCCGCCTAGGTCAACACCGTGAGATGTCGACAGAATCGACCGGCAGATCAGAAATTTTAGTATATTAAATCATATTTATTACTTTATTATTTTAGCTTGTATATGTATTTTATTAGTACCTATTATGTTACCAGCTGCGGTTTCGCCCGCGTGAATATCGGAAATAGCAAGGTTTCCTGATTTTTATTGTATTTTTTTTAATCAGGAAACACCCACCCTACACCTACCTTACACCTACCCTACACCTACCCTACACCTACCCTACACCTTCCCTACACCTATCCTACCTACATAATTATACCAGCCCAAAAATACAATGACATGTTCCTGGTCTCCTGGTACTTGATGTTTCTGGTCTCCTGGTACTTGTGAATCTGAAGTACCAAGGCAGCAGCGCGTAACAGCTCGTTTTTCAAGTGTGTTCATGGCGGTCTGGAAATCAACTAAACAATCTGATCGTAAGCAACCGCCCGTCTTGTGATACTCGCCCGCCAAGTTTGCGGGCGAAAATCCAACGGCAGCTGCTGTGGAACCGCACAAAACTGCGGTCTCGTGAGTTCTTAGCCTTATTCCTACGTTACTTGATGACGTAGGATAATCAGCGCTGTCACAGGGTCTATAACTCGAAAGACAAATAATTAATTTGAAAGAAATAAAGGACGTGCTTGCCTGCTGTTTTATTTTTCGATTAAAAACAAGCTGCTTTTGCATTAAAAAAATCTTTACATTTGTAGGTATACTACATATTACTTACAAACAGAGCATTCACAATCAGAAAGTACTCCTTCCTCGTAAAACACATCCCGCAACACAACTACGCGCTTATGCACGTGGCGACGGCGCTTCTTGTCAGTTTATTATTCCGTGTCGCGCGCTTGTCTCTTCCATAGCGTAGTTGCTCAATGGCAATGACTACAATACACGAAAAATGTATGTTCCATATAAAAATGCTAATTTTTTATTTGGTGCAAATATAAAGGAAACCAAATTATATGATTGTGATGATTTTCAAAACAACCAAAATTTCCCCCGAAGTACAGCGGCAGAAAAACGTGAAAAACTAATTTCCGTATGTCGCACCAGGGTGCAAAATCAATCATGTATTTAGGCCAAAATGACTAACCCTTTTCTGAGTTTACAGAACTACACGATTTTCCCCTAAGCCGCAATGACCAAAAATCATGTTTCCAGATATTTTATTTTTTTTCTAACGCTGCGTTGGTCTGATTAAAATAAATAAAATGTAATAATGTAGATTGAGGTGTAATAAAGCGTATAAAAAATTACGATGAGTACAACTGTATGCTCTGCTTAGTTATGAACAATAAACAGATTTCACAGTTTTTCACCCCCTTCCGTAGGGGTGCTAAATGCAATTTGTTTTTTATACTCAATTTTTCACTCATACAAAACCATCAGAAACGTTTTTGCCTCTCCGGAGAATTTATTCCAATCTTTATTAAAAAATGGCCTAATTTGACTATACTATTATTGGAAGAAAGGAGAAATAAGATCATGTGAACACCACTTTAGTAAGAAAATAGTATTGTTATTATATAAATGGGATAATCAAGCAGAGAACTATTATTAGAATACAACCTACTGCATATGATTAGTTTATTTTTAATGATTTTTATTGTTTGGGCATGGCGGCTTTCCCTCCAAATATCTCAGCAACGTGACACTTTAGGACACTATGTTGTTAACATTCTTTGTTTGTTTAAGTGTCCTCCACCTATTATATTAGTCTATGTCTCTACCCACTTCATGTGGTCATGTGTCATCAAAAGAGGTTCGAGACAGAGCATGATGTGGATTGGCAACCAGAGAACTGTATTTTTTTGAAAATATTAGAGGAGATTGGACTGGCAAAGTGTAACTAAATCCAAACAGCACAATTTCATTTTTTAAGTTCTAACACCACCTTATTCGTTTTTTTCGCAGTTTTGACATAGATACCGTTTGCTAGAGAATAGGAAGACACGTTGTTTGTATATTTAACCAAATTAAAATGGTATTGTTAAGGTATCTTAGATGTAAAATTATGCAGGATTTTAATTTTAATGTACATAGTTATTAGATGGTCCAACATCAGGACTAAGTGCGAAAACCATACCTCACTATATAGATATATAGAAGTTACTAGTTTTCACTTATCCGTCAGGGATAGTGCAATATCGCATAACTACGTTTTGCTTTATGGTTTAAATTTAAAGGTATTAGCTACGTTTTGCTTTAAGATCTAAATTTAAAGGTATTAGTATCAAACTACACAGAAATTTCAACCTTATTGCATAGTGCTACTTACGCGTATATCCCTGACGTTTTGTGGTGTAAGATCTTAAGCAACAACATGTAATTACCATGTTCAAAAGGTAAGTCTCAAAAGAACTGACAGGTCAGTGCCACTGCTGGCATGTTATAACAACCTGAAACACACCTTACCTTTGCCTATATCTAGATATAGAGTTAGGTATCATTCTACAGAGCTCCTTGCCAAATATCCTTGTCTTGTTGTGTGGGTTGTCCGAGTATGTGATCAGTACTTTAGGCTCGTATGAGTTCTCATAGTATGTGGCTAGTTCATCTAATTCCATGTCTTTTTGTGCCTGAAATATTAATTGATATTAAGGAAATGTTTATCATTAATACACCTTCAAAATAGCTTATGAAATTAAAATGGCTCAATATTGCCGTAATGATGACTGATAGATTTCTTCATGTACTAGTAATATGGTGAGAAAATGCAAAGCAAATAGCAGTAACATAATATTAAATCAAGCCAGAACTATAGCAGCTTAATAAGCACCAAATACCTGCTTGATGTTTAGGCAGGTATTCAGTCAGTCAGTATAGTTGGGAAAAGTCTAGGCAGATGTAGAAGCATTGATAATTGTATGTAAGCATTGTATTTGGAGTTCGCTAATGCTAAAAAAACTATTCTTTATAGTTAGAAATACAAAAAGAACACTTTCTAACCTCCAACTTTTCTTCATCGTCAACATTAGCCAGCATAGTCTCATCTTTCTCTCGGAGGGACTCCAACGTGTGCGGCACCTGCTTCGGGACATCGTCACCTTCTTGCTTCTTCTCCAACTTGCGCCTAAAACACCACGATGTTAGCCCAAACTTTGTAAACACAAAATACAACTTGCTAACGAGTATAACCAAACTTACTTTTTCTTGTCTTTACCACGAGCCATTTTGTATTTTAATTATGTGAGATGAACTTAAAACAATCCTCTTCTAATAATTATGTCACCTAGTTAACTATATTTTAATGTTAAATCTATAATTTGTAAACGATTTCCATGTGGAACACGCTTTTGCTTCCCACCAATGTTTGGACATTTGACGATGACTTGACGTTGACAGATGTGACAGTGACAGTTATTGACGATACGTTTACGAAGCTAGTGAATGTCTTTTATTCAATTCTCATTAACGGTCCCAATACTAATCTAAAAGCGACTGATCTTGGAAAAATTAACGGGTGCATCAAATGGGCGTGCGCTGAGTTCAGAACTTACTTATTCCAAATATACGGTACAGAATAGAAATTCTTCTCAAGTATAAAGCGAATTATAATCAACTCAACAGCTGAAGTTACTGCTTATCTCACTTCGCAAACGCTTCAAAATGGGCGGCAAGAGAAAAAATTGTCGTGGTAAAAATAAAACAATGCACATTTTGATAACCTGCCTGCCACACTATTTACGAATGGGTATGATTTAAGCTATCGCCAATTTTATTCGTTTCGAATTTCTTTAATAATAGGGTTTGTCCTCAAAATAGTGGATCTGTCACCAAAATGTAGTTGCCAAATAATTGTAAAAAGCAATTCCATAATAAATCACATGTAATCCTCGGGATATATTATCAAGTATCAAATAAATAGGTTGGGATTTATTATAAAACGGGAAGTAAACCATATTACTGGGTGGATTAAAAAAAATAACCACGAAGGTGATGGCGGGGTCTGTTCGCTCGCTACGCTCGCTCACTTGACCCCGCCATCCCCTTCTAACCTAACCTGTCCGAGTCGGGGTGCCCTAAGCTCCCTGTGCCCTATGTTCGAATATTTGGTGACAGATATACCTTTCTGAGTACGAAGTTAAAGGAATAAACCTATTATTTTGAGAACAAAGTTTTATCCAAGGAATGAACTACGATTTTATTGATAATCCATCTCTTTTACATACATATTGGCATTAATTTGGTAATTCATACCTGGCGACACTTTTTATATATCTGAGAACGAAAATACTTCGTGGCGATAGATCTATTTATTAGGTGATGCAACTTGATGACAAATATAAATTTTGGTGACAAGAAATATATATATATATATATATATATATATATATATATAGTCCCCTTTACGAATTTCGGGTAAAAAAAAAACATAATTGGAATATTATTATTGTTTATTCTAGATTTAATTAATTCAATTGCACGTCTTGCCGCGCGAGCTCCAACAACATAGGGTCGTCGAAGAACTTGTTGATGGAGACGTCTTCGCTAAGTCCCTTGCGGCGTCGCGTCTTGATCATAAATTCTCGAGCTAAGTGTGTGGCTGGCTGTGGTTCTAGGGGCCTGGGGAATAAATAAAACCATTTAGAACCTTCCTGAGGGCTTATTTTTCAATGGTCAGATAACTGCTTCCTGAGGAATAAAAAATACGGCTGCACAGCTTTTGTTTAGGTAGAAAATAATATGTCAAATAGCCATATTTATACCTCAGTTATAAACTATCTGATTGAAAAATCAGTCCTAAACTATTATTATATTCCTTCTTCTTTCCACCTCAATCAATCTTGAGCAAAATGAGTCCAAGCCCTAAACTTTAAAACTGTCAAATGCCATTTTATTTGTTTTTTTCCCTTTTTTCAGAAGTTCTAAACGCCTAAAATATAACCATCATCAGATCAAGAATTCGGGCTTCGAAATTATTCATGGAATAACCACCCAAAACACACACAGATCTGGGAAACGGACCCAGGAACCCAGCAACGGCTGAAATACTTTTCGTTGATTTGTATCCGGCAGCAGGCAATGGAGCTTACGCTGTCCATCTGTGATTCCCTTTTATTAACGTTCATTCGCAAAAGTAGAATACTATAGGCTAAGTTTATACCGTACCTGATAACGATGCTCTTATCGAGCGGGTCGCCGGGCACGATCTGCCAGTGGTGGAACACCTGCAGGCAGAAGGCCTGGCCCTGCGTGTGCGTGCGCAGGTCCGTCTCGAAGCCGAACGAGTCGATGGCGGGCACGAACGCCTTGATCGTGTAGAGCGGAGAGCCCGGGACTGGCGCGTCTTGTGTTACGTGACCTGGGGAGGGGATGCTAAATATAAAAATGCTTCTGTTTCTGTCAATAGACCAACAATTTTTTTCAGAGCCTGAAAAAAGGTCCAACCCTGAACTTGCGAAATATAAATCAACTGCCCAGGGCACTTACAGTTCTCGTCAAATAACTTTGCCCCTCTGAAGTTGGCCATTTGCAAAGATCGCTTGGTGCAGTCACGTAGCCGGGAGCAAGCGGGACGCAAGCATGCATCGAACGTAAACGTAAGACTGAGACATAAAATCGCGCCCCGCCCCCATGTCTCTTACGCATGCGCAGTTGCAGTGTGTTCGTAATTTTGACTACTACGCAGCCACTCGACACAACTTCAGAGGGGCAAAGATATTTGACGAGAACTGTAACTGGATAAAATGTACTGATAAGCTGATTTTTATTTCGCGTTAGTCCCAGGTTTTGCGTTATTTCTGTTACGTGCTGTACAATTTAAAGCCAAGAAGCTAGAATATATCCTGAAGACAGGACAATTAAGAATAAGCTTCGATGAAAATACGACTGAGGAAACATGACGTGAGGTTTTTTGGAAGTCGATTTTCTTTGTGAAAAAGTTTTTTATTTTTCACTTATTAGTGGTACCCCGTACCTAACAACACCACTGGAGTCACAGGAAAGCAAAATACCTACGCAATTTCGTATATATGGAATGATTTTTCCACATATCTTTTCAACTATTTCAATTTCAAAACCAAACTACTGAACCGATTTTGTTAAAATTTTAATGGGACCAATCGAGAAGTATACCTTTTCACATGAAACAAGAATTTTTCAAATCGGTTCATAAATGACGAAGATATGACGTAACAATTACAAAAAAAAATACAATCGAATTGAGAACCTCCTCCTTTTTTTCAAGTCGGTTAGAAATAGAAGAGTGTAGTGAAACAATGAGTACATAGCTTGGCTCATCGCCGTAAGGTTGCCTGCTTATCGGTCTTCTACAGATTGTACTTCGGTGAGTGTGCCCAAGAACTCCACAACCTCATCCCACCGGCCCCCTTCTACCATCGGACATCCAGACGCACTGTATCTTACCATCCCTACCTTGTAGCTATTCCACCAATTCGCACTAAGCGTTTCCAAACGTCTTTTATAATGCGCACAGCAAAGGAGTGGAACTCTCTGCCTGCGTCTGTGTTTCCAAAAGCTTACCTTAACCCTAATCTCTTCAAAGTTAGAGTGAACAGGCTCCTTCTGGGTAAGCTCGCTCCATCGTAGACTTTGTCTCTGTCATATCTGACATTGACTAGAGTCAAGAGCAAACCCATCACTAATAATAATAATGACTTACTACAGATGACCGCAAGGAGGTATGGAAAGGCAAGGAGCTTCACAGGCGCTTCTATCGGGTTCTCTATGGGTCCGATGTAGATTTCTCAGCGTCCGTGGCCTGGCTACGTTTCGGTGATCTCTTCGGAGAAACTGAAGGTTTTGTTTGTGCAATTATGGACGAAGTTATCTTGACGAACAACTACCGGAGGCATATTATGAAGGACGGGACGGTTGACGTGTGTCGGGCATGTCACCGTCCGGGTGAGTCCATCAGACATATTATCTCTGGTTGTTCTCGTCTGGCTAACGGCGAGTACTTGCACAGGCATAACCAAGTGGCTAGGATTATTCACCAGCAACTTGCTTTGAAATACAAACTTGTGGATTCTGAGGTACCGTATTACAAGTATGTGCCCGACTCAGTTCTCGAAAATGACCATGTCACGTTGTACTGGGATCGGTCTATCACCACTGATAGGAGTATCATAGCTAACAAGCCCGATATAGTGGTGATAGACCGATTAGCGCGCCGCACAATGATAATCGATGTTACCATTCCACATGACGAGAACCTCGTGAAAGCTGAGAAAGAGAAACAAATCAAGTATCTTGACTTAGCGCACGAGGTTGTCGACATGTGGAATGTGGACTCGGCTGTCATTGTGCCGATAGTCGTTACGGCCAATGGCTTGATAGCCAAAAGCTTCGACGACCACCTGTCGAAGCTGGCGTTACGCAGTTGGGTAAAGGGCCTGATACAGAAGGCAGTACTCCTCGATACGGCTCGTATTGTGAGGAGGTTCCTTTCTCTGGAGCCCTAACCACCGGTAGCTTGGACCCAGCTCCCGACACCGGCGGACTACTATTTTTATATTTATAAATGTTTTTTTATTGTTATTGAAATATTTAAGGAATGATATAGAGTGTGGTACCCACCTCTCCTCTTGGCCAGCACGGTGTAGACGGCGGACACGCAGTCGGCCGGCGCCTGCACCTCCACGAACAGGTAGGGCTCCATCAGACGAGGTGTAGCCATCAGGAACGCTGAGTAAGCCACCTGGCCACATATAATGCTCAATTCAGTTATTTATTATACTAGCTTTTGCCCGCGGATCCGCCCGCGTGTATGTCGGTTTTTATTTATTTATTTATTTATTTATTTATTAATCAAATATGGATGACTTACAGCTAAAACAACCAAAATAAAAAAAAAATGTTTGTGAGACAGACAGCCAATTAAAAGTCATCACTTCCAAAAAACAGAATGGAAAGAAAGAGTGAACAACACAATTACACAATACAGCAAGCAAAAGAAAGGAAAACAAAAAAAAAAAACACTACAACATTCAAGCTTAAACTAAATGCACATTTCATAATTATTATTATAAGAGTTAAAACCCGAACATTTTAAAACTCAATTAAAAAAGCTAAGGCTCAAGCACTTTCTGGCCGAGGACACACTCGTTATGAAAGGGTCAAAATCATGCTGTTTACATATGTCGTTAAAGTTTTTACTTGCACGCACTATAAATGAATTTTGCCTGTACTTCGTAGAAGTAAATGGAACACGCAACGGTGCGTACCATCGCTTCGACCTTCCGGGAACATTAAAATAAAATTTATCGCGTAAAAAATTAACCTATGTCTTTTTCCATATCCCAGGCTATATATCTGCCAAATTTTATGACGATCCGTTCAGTCGTTTTAGCGTGAAAGCGTAACAGACAGACCGACAGAGTTACTTTCGCATTTATAATATTAGTAGGGATTTTGCTTCAAAATCTTCAACTGATTGGAATCTTCAAAATAATTGCTTCTCTCTATAAGCAATATAACTAAACACTCGTCAAACCCCTGGCGGGACTCTCACCCTCTTATTAATAAACACGGAATAAAGTTACACCAGGAATAACAAAGGAATAACCATACATTTTCATAGGTTTAAACTTGGAATAACTTTATTCCGTGTTTATTAATAAGAGGGTTAAGATCAAGAATTTATAATTAGTTAGTCTTACTAAAGTTCGGTCACAGATGCAATGACGGCCGCCCGTGCGAGCGAGACGCATTATATTTACGTAGGAGTGAAGGAGACAGGTAATAAGAGGTCATTGAACGAGTTTCTTCCTGCTCCGCAACAGGACTTTAACTGTATTGCCTAATTTCTCTCATAAAGTCCTAGGTCCCAATAATGGTATAGTATACAATAGAGGCTGATTTTATTACGTGTGTACTACGTTTTGAATCTAATGGATTAGTCCATTAGGTTGATAAACGTCCATATTCGGACCGTGACACAAACGTGTCATTGTGTGAATGAGTTCATCAGGACCAGGGTCCGTCCCTGATATGGATATATGAACCGTTAAGTGTCACAATATCATTCTGAACTAAAGCAAATGTTCATTATGGCTGAATGGTGACATTACGTAGCGAGAAACACTTCAAATTAAATAAGTATGACTATAAAATGTACTGACCCTTCTAGCTGTCGGTATAATCTGTCCGCCACCTCTATGTAAGGGCTCCTGCGCTATGACCGCGTCCAGGATCTTGAACTTCACGTTACGAATCGGCTCCTCACATAGTGGACCTTCTCGCGTGCCCCATTGAAAACCTGTAAAAAAATATTTAAGAAATACGAGTCTGACCTCAAATACTTCTCTTCTTCTCTTCACCATAAGAGCGTTTACGTCCTACGGCATTTCATACAAAACTTGAACATGAACCGATTTTAATGAAACTTGGTATGCAGACGCTAGATAATCAGGGTCTAAATATTCAGTAGAGAATTTTCGAAAAAGAGTTCAGGGGGAAAGATAATGATTTTTCACTTTGTATAGAAAACTTAAAATCGCTCACCCTCTGAGCTCTTTTTCGAAAATGTTCTCTACTAACTTTTTAGACCTGGATATTTAGCAGATGCATACCAAGTTCAATTAAAATCGGCTAATTCATTTCGAAAAATAAACACTTGAAAGTTTGTATGGAATACCGTGGGGCGTAAATCCTCATAACAATAAAAAAAAATGCTAGATTTCAGCCGAGCCTTAAAAAGCTCCTAGTTCATACAAGACTGTTATTTTTTTCAACATATTTTTGTATAAAGCAGTGTAGTATTTCAATCCAAGCTGCATGTCTAGATAGCCTATTCAAACAGGCATTCATCTCACATAAGTGAGGGTAAAAGTAGGCTCGCTCTCACAGCCAGCAGTTCGAGTGTAGGTCTATCTAAAGCCACAAGTTAGTGTTGCCTCACCTTGTACTATACTATCTTTGACAGAGGCCAGCAGATGTTTGTCGACCTCAGACGGCAGCGTGTCGTCCACCAGGATGTTGGGTCCCGTGGAGTCCGGCCCGAACGCCCAGATCGAACGCGCGGCCAGCAAATCCCAGTCGTATCTGATAAAGAAACGTTGATTTTGATATTTTTGCCATTTTATAGGTCTACAGAAACAAGATAGTGGCATGAATACTAGTTACAATTATTACTATTAATTAATTTTCACAATTACTGCTCCAGCCTATTTTTGTGGATGGGAAATCATCAGATGACTCCCGCTCTGGGCGGAGCGTCAGACTTTTATTGACTAAAACCCACCAGTGTTCCGTTACAGGGCCGCAACTAAACTAACTCTTCAAAAATTCCGCAACGGCAGGAATCGTCACAAGCCTAGGGCCTAGCATAAGCGGCCTGTAGTATTCCCCTTGGGTCACAGGTCTCTCAGTATGAAGGTGTGGCCCAAAATCCGCCATGGATTTTGCACAAGTTGGCTGGTACAAGATCATTATGGTGATAGGATATACTGGTTTTTTCATGTACTCACTTGGTCTGGAAGAACTCGCCGAGCCGCTTCCTGTCCCAGGTGACGCAGACGGCGCCTGCTTCTATATCCTCAGCTAACCCTCGCTCCAGCGGCTCCGCTATCATGTACTCACTTGGTCTGGAAGAACTCGCCGAGCCGCTTCCTGTCCCAGGTGACGCAGACGGCGCCTGCTTCTATATCCTCAGCTAACCCTCGCTCCAGCGGCTCCGCTATCATGTACTCACTTGGTCTGGAAGAACTCGCCGAGCCGCTTCCTGTCCCAGGTGACGCAGACGGCGCCTGCTTCTATATCCTCAGCTAACCCTCGCTCCAGCGGCTCCGCTATCATGTACTCACTTGGTCTGGAAGAACTCGCCGAGCCGCTTCCTGTCCCAGGTGACGCAGACGGCGCCTGCTTCTATATCCTCAGCTAACCCTCGCTCCAGCGGCTCCGCTATCATGGTGAGCTTGTTCCGCTTGTTGGGCGTCTCCGCGAAGCACTTGAGGGAGGATGTCTCTACTACTGTCTCGCAGAACGATACTACGGGGTCTGCCACTGTGGAAAGCAATTCAATGAAATAAATTAATGATTAGAAATAAATTTACTATTGGTGAAACCAGTGTCTATCGTTGATAGGGAAATCATTCCATTAAACTTTAATTTGCGGTTTAAACTTACGTGGATTTGGTTTAGCAGTGCCAGAGAATGTATATTTGGATGCATATTTGCCTAAAGTTAACATGCTGGCTATTATGAAAGCACTTTTTGCATTTTTGGATCAACAAATGATGAAAAAACCCGATTTCACTCACACAATAGTCAGTTGCCTTGTAACAACTACAATGTAATTTTACTGTCAGAAAACAGTATGAAAACATGCCTCAAGTTGCAGGGACTGACATAAAATGGCAGTTTTTGCGGGAAATAGTATTAAAGCCATTTCATGATTACCTTTGATGTCGATCTCGGAGTACATATTCCTCAAGTCGTGCATGACACAGTCGAGGTAGAGCTCCCCCGTGCCCAGGATCACGTGCTCGCCGGATTCTTCTACGCGTGTTGATAGCAGGGGGTAGGATTTGTTCACCTGAAACAATTTTTTTTTTATAATCAGGACTAAACCGTGGTCCTGTATGTCACAAGACTGGAGTCCTGTCACAGCGAAGATGGCGGATTAGCCCGAGAATTGGTATGAAGAAGCGCAACACAGAGGGAAGTGGCCTCGACTTCCCTCTGTGTTGTGGTTCTTCAGAAATGGGGCAGTTCAGGCTGATAAATAAAAAGAGGACTTAAAATAAAATTGTTTGGAAAGCCGTTGGTCCCGCGCCTGATCTCTCCCCGGTCATGTCAGTAGTCGTCCTTTCGGAATATGAGAGTAAAGAAACAGTGACCTGTGACTTGCAGACACAATAATTGTGCACTCTAATAGCTCCAGCGTACTTAGCTAATGTCAGGTGAAATTGGCCACCGCGATCCAAATACAGAAATTTCGTGAGTAAAACACATTGACTCTGTTTACTCCGTCAGTTAGATTAACGAAAAAAAGAAATTTGTTTATCGGTCCACAATTCGCGGAGAAATCGGTGAACGTACATAAAAAATACATACAGTCGAACATAAAACCTCTTCTTTTTTGATGGAAGTCGGCTAAAAATATTGGACACGTGTTTTTTGTTTTGTCAAATCAATAAAAATTGACGAAGATAAAACGCATCGTTGATGCGTTTTATCTTCGTCACTTCGACACACTTACGACTACGACACACTTCGTCACACGTGCACTGTATCGTTTAAATTTTTTTGTTTAGGTGAAAAAAATATTTGTCCATTATTTTTCGGAAATCTATCTGACAGACTAATTAAGATTTTTTTCAGTTAACATCCATATTCAGTCGGGAGGACTTTTCTCTGAAAACCTACCTTCCTCAAGCCGTCCAACATCTTCGGCAGCTCAGAAGGGTTGACAGGCTCCACCGCGATCTTGACCACCGCCTGCGTGTTGAACCGCAGCGGCGTGAAGGTGTGCAGCTCGGCGTCCTCGTCTGCGGCCACCACGGTGCAGGTCTTCACGATGGGCTGGTCGATGCCCTCGATCAGCGCCCAGCAACCCGCTGGTACGCGGTTTAGTTCCACCTGGATAGGTAATGTGGGTTTTAATCAACTGTATGCAAATTGAGAATCAAACATCTTCTATCTGCCTAGCCTTTTTCCCAATTATTTTGAGTAGGCTGTCATTCTGCGGGTCTGCGGACGGCGAGCGTTGGGTGGCTCGCCGTCCGATCAAAGCCTGGGGGTCTACTCTCTAAGCCCGAAGTCCGTAGTTTCGGCCTTAGTGTCGGGCGTTTTATATTCCGTATCACCAACGGACTTAAGATTAGTCCCGAACTAAGAACAACTGTCAAATCGTGTCCCATCCCGAATTGTCATTCATAGTTTGGGCTATGAATGACAATTCATAGTTTGGGATAGACCCCCAGACCCGGGTCGACGTCGCGTTGTATACCACGCGCGCCTCACACAGATGTCAGCATAGGAGACGGGGCCCGTTAGAGACAGAGCCTGCCAGGGACCAGGAATTTGTTCGAAAGAGTTACCGCGGCCCTGGAGCGCAACGGCCACTAAAAAGAGCACGGATGGGTTTTAGTCAGTAAGTCTGACATTCCCTCCCGCTGCACCCAGAGCGGAAAGGAGTCATTTGATGATTTCCCATCAATAAAAAAAAATAGAAAGGCTGTCATTCTACCCGGATGCAGCTGAGTATCAGTATTATAAATGGAGTGATACTGTGCTTTTCGAGGCGCGGAGGAATCTCCGTATTTTAAGATGGTCGCTCCACGGACCGACTTTGGCAAGCTTTGGTTAAGCCTGGAGATCGACCTCAGTCATTATTTAGCCACGTTCTCCTCAAATCAAACATCTTATTAGACTAAATTCCGAGTTTACGTGAACAAGTTATCTAAGAGCTCTGGAATTTCATGTTGTGTCAAAAAATTCTAGATAGTTAGTCACGCAAGAAGATTTAATCGCAACAAACTAACCTTATACCGCGCCTCGTATATCCAGAGGCGGCCGACGTTCATGATCCGGGAGTCCTCTTCGTCCTGCGTGCTGTAGTTCTCTCCCAGCACGCGCACCGTCTGCCCCGCGTACAGCGTGCCCGACATTATGCGCGCTAGCACCTGGAATGTACGATCATTATTTTCGATTTTATTTTTATTTCTTAACTAAATTGTTTTATTTATTTTTTTTATTTATTTATTCACCTTACATCTATCCTTACAGGGTTTTTCCCCAATGCGATAAATGCGCTTATCCTAACTTATACTAACATCTATAACTAATTATATATAATGCATTCCTTGTGAATTCACCCAGAGTACAACAAAATAGGTCCGTCTCATTAGCAATCAGGTTGAGCGTGCGAAGTGCCCGCGCCTCTCTCAGAAGGTTAGTCCGACAGCGCGGCTCCACCAGCAGGCGTGGTCGCCGTCGTCGCCACACGTACCTGTCGGGGACACCCAGGCTCAACTGCCCTAAAATAATCGCATTATGCAACTTCCCTCTCAATATTTTGAAAATATGTGAGGCCAGTGCCAAATCCCTCCTAACCCTCAACTCGTTGTATCCCACCATACCTAAAATAAATAAGGTGGGATACATTAACGGATAAAATGGATAGACACCATAATACCTCATGTATAAATATCTAATAAATTTATTTGGTATTCTCTCCAGCATGAGACTATATTTAACCTCATGCGGAGACCAGATGACTGCGTTACATTCTAGCTGGCTCCTAACCAATGCGTTATATAGCGCAATGACAGCTTTTACGTTTGTGAACCCTCGGACTGTGCGAAGCGTGAAACCTAAATTTCTAAAAGCCTTCCTACAGCAACGCATGACGTGATCACGAAAAGTCAAGCTGGTGTTAAAACTTACCCCCAAGTCCTTGACTTCTGTGACCCGTTCCATAGGCAACCCGTCAATATGGTAGCTGCATACGATGGGATTGTGTGCACGAGAAAAAGTGATTGTCACACACTTCGAGCTATTAAACTGTAGGAGGTTTTCTTTGCTCCAGCTCACCACTCTGTCAATGTCCCTCTGTAACCTGACACAGTCATCACCGCTTCTTACTGCGAGGGATAGTTTGAGGTCGTCGGCAAACAACAAACAGCTAGCATCTTGGACTACTTCTGGTAAGTCGTTTACCACAAGGAGGAACCCCAAAGGTCCAAGGTTACTACCCTGACTCACTCCTGATCTCGTAAAATATGGATCTGACACGTGTCCCGCATATTCCACATATTGTCGCCTATCCCTCAAATAGCTGGCAAAGAACTGTAGTAAATGTGGGGTGAAACCAACACCAGCTAACTTCGTAAGCAGCATGTCATTATCGACTAAGTCAAATGCTTTTCTGAAATCAAAGTAAGCAGCATCAGTTTGCCCCCCACTATCCACCGTTGGTATCAGATGAGCCATGTGACAGAGAAGATTACTGGTAGTACTCCTTCCCGGTCGGAACCCATGCTGAGCGTCTGAAAGCTGTGCGCTCACCTGTGAATATATGCTCCGGTGAATAGCAGTTTCCAGTACTTTTGCCGGCGTCGACAAAACTGCAACTGGCCTAAACCCATCCACAGATTCTGCTGTCCCTCCCTTCGGAACCGGAACAACTCGAGTCACTTTCCACCTCTCTGGGAACACGGCAGCTTGTAGACACTGGTTATAAATGTGAAGCAGTGGCTTCGCTAGCACTGACCGACAATCCTTAAAGACATACGGGGGAATGCCGTCAGGCCCTGCGGATCGCTTCGGCTTCAGGTCTTGAAGCGCACGACATACGTCTACCAGCGTTAATTGGTCCAAGTGTACTCGCGCTGCTCCGTTTCTACTACCTGCTTTAGCTACAGCTGCGTCCACATCCAGCACCGGTGGCTCTGCCCTATAAACCGAGTAAAAATACTCCGCAAACTCTTCCACACACCGCTGACCAGACAATACCTCCCCATCTTTCAAAATCTTCTGCGAATTTATCTTACACCTCTTGGATTTGGCGTAATTCCAAAAGGATTTAGGGTCACTCAGCATTTGACTCTGAACACGGTCACGGTATTGTTGATGTGCAACTACTATCATCCCTTTAATACGCGCCCTACACCTAGCAAACGCTTCGTAATCCACTTTCGACCCGCTTGCCTTGTACTGTTTATGCAGCAATGCCTTCAATCTTATGTTGCGAATTATTTCACTAGTGTACCACTCAGGGTAAATGTACCTTGAGTTTACACGACTTCGCTTTTTTTTCGGAACGCAGTCATCTATGATAGAATTAATAACACTGTAAAAGTAATCTAATCCTGCTTCTAAGTCCAAATCATACAAAGGAGTCCAATCTATGGCTGCCATTAAAGAATACAATTTTAAATAATCGGCTTTGTTAAAGTTCCAACTTTTTTCGGGTGCTGAGCTCGCTGAGCAAGGTGCCGCCGGGCCCTCCGAGCCGGGGAGCCGACGCTGGCGCGAGCGAGTACTTACCAAGATCTCAAGCGGCGGGTGGTACGTGTCCACTGGTACGAGCGGCGCCTCCGCCGCGCGCACACTCACACGCCCTCCCTCCGTCAATGCACTCAACACCAAATCCAAACAACGACCATTGCAATTTCCCACTGTGTTACTCTGAGTAAATCCACAATATGTATGAAAGTATTCATAATAATCACTTATGGCTGAAGAACACGAATACAAGTTAAAGTCCCCTATAACCACTATATCCCCGTACTTACTACAATACAGTTCAATCATGCGAAATAATAACATGTATTCATTATCATTACTATTTGGCGGAATGTAAACAACACAAATCAGAAACATAAATCTTTTACGTAGGTACACAGTAGCACAAACCAGTTCAAACACATGATTGTCAACGTTCACATCATCAGGCAGCGACACTCGCCGCAACTCAAAACGCGGTGTGGCCACGAGACACGCGCCCCCCTGTTTACGCCCGTCCGCTCGGTCGCACCGTAGAATGGTGTATCCTGATGGAATTATTTCTGCGTCATGGACAGAATCATTGCAGCCTGTTTCCGTTATGGCAAACAAGTCTGCACTTCCGATTGAAATATTTGTGTAACATTCTTCCAACTTTGTTCGCAGCCCTCGCACATTTTGGTACAATATTTCTACAGAGTTATGTAGGATATCTGGGGTTGCTTGCTCTACGAAACCACACCCATTCCGCAAATTCAATATTTACTGGCCAGCTTTCAGGTTGACACAACTTTTCGTACTTGCTTTCAGGCACTCCTATAATAAAGGATGCATAATCTCTTTCCGTCTTGTGTTTGATTTGCTCAACTTTAACGGGTACTTCTTCTTCAAAAAATTTTTTAACATGGTTTTCTATGCTTTCCACTGTCGTTGCCTTCTGCAAACGCCATACATGTAAATATTTCTTCTTTTCCGTTCCCTGTATATCAATAACAGCACTCGTATTTCCGCCTTTTTTCACTTCGCTGGTCGAAAATCTGCTTCTTTTCCGGGTAACGGTAGTCCACTTTCCTTCTTTTTCAGGTTGTTCCTTTTCCACGCTTACCATATTTATAGACTTCTTCTCACTGATTGATTTTATTCTTTAGTATCCTGTTCATAACAAACACAAGTTCTACGATTTATATTTAAATGTCTTGGACTTTACCATAGTTTTACTTGTACTGTAGTTATACCTGTACAGTAGTTTTACATGTACTGTAGTTTTACCTGTACAGTAGTTTTACATGTACTGTAGTTTTACCTGTACAGTAGTTTTACATGTACTGCAGTTTTACCTGTACAGTAGTTTTCTTGTACAGTAGTTTTACTTGTACAGTAGTTTCACATGGACTGTAGTTTTACCTGTACAGTAGTTTTACATGTACTGTAGTTTTACTTGTACAGTAGTTTTACCTGTACAGTAGTTTTATATGTACTGTAGTTTTACCTGTACAGTAGTTTTACATATACTGTAGTTTTAGCATGATGATCACTATATTGAGCATGTCCTCATGCAGCGGGCCCGCAGCCCCGCGGTACGTGTGCGCCACCTTGCGTTACACCACTTACCAAGAAGAAGGTGCAGTCATCGGTGGGGTACATCTTGGTGGTGTGCGCGACGAGGCGGCCGGACTGGTCGCAGGCGAGCATGTCCTCATGCAGCGGGCCCGCAGCCCCGCGGTACGTGTGCGCCACCTTGCGTTACACCACTTACCAAGAAGAAGGTGCAGTCATCGGTGGGGTACATCTTGGTGGTGTGCGCGACGAGGCGGCCGGACTGGTCGCAGGCGAGCATGTCCTCATGCAGCGGGCCCGCAGCCCCGCGGTACGTGTGCGCCACCTTGCGTTACACCACTTACCAAGAAGAAGGTGCAGTCATCGGTGGGGTACATCTTGGTGGTGTGCGCGACGAGGCGGCCGGACTGGTCGCAGGCGAGCATGTCCTCATGCAGCGGGCCCGCAGCCCCGCGGTACGTGTGCGCCACCTTGCGTTACACCACTTACCAAGAAGAAGGTGCAGTCATCGGTGGGGTACATCTTGGTGGTGTGCGCGACGAGGCGGCCGGACTGGTCGCAGGCGAGCATGTCCTCATGCAGCGGGCCCGCAGCCCCGCGGTACGTGTGCGCCACCTTGCGTTACACCACTTACCAAGAAGAAGGTGCAGTCATCGGTGGGGTACATCTTGGTGGTGTGCGCGACGAGGCGGCCGGACTGGTCGCAGGCGAGCATGTCCTCATGCAGCGGGCCCGCAGCCCCGCGGTACGTGTGCGCCACCTTGCGTTACACCACTTACCAAGAAGAAGGTGCAGTCATCGGTGGGGTACATCTTGGTGGTGTGCGCGACGAGGCGGCCGGACTGGTCGCAGGCGAGCATGTCCTCATGCAGCGGGCCCGCAGCCCCGCGGTACGTGTGCGCCACCTTGCGTTACACCACTTACCAAGAAGAAGGTGCAGTCATCGGTGGGGTACATCTTGGTGGTGTGCGCGACGAGGCGGCCGGACTGGTCGCAGGCGAGCATGTCCTCATGCAGCGGGCCCGCAGCCCCGCGGTACGTGTGCGCCACCTTGCGTTACACCACTTACCAAGAAGAAGGTGCAGTCATCGGTGGGGTACATCTTGGTGGTGTGCGCGACGAGGCGGCCGGACTGGTCGCAGGCGAGCATGTCCTCATGCAGCGGGCCCGCAGCCCCGCGGTACGTGTGCGCCACCTTGCGCGGCGCTGCGTCCAGTGGGGACCGCACGTGACGGACCACCATCTCTACGAAACCACTGGAATTGAAGAAATCCAATGATGTAGTTTTAGTTTTCATCAAAAAAGGGCCCGAGACTCCTTTGAGTGTTTTTCGCTATTGCTAATAGTTTCGGATTTGGCCATCCACGCTATTCAAATTCAAGTGTCAAATCGATCACACTGTTAGGCAACCACCTCATCGAAGCCCCAAAGGTGGTCACAAGCTGGCGTGGATCCAGAATTTTGCTCTGGAGTCAAATCTGTCAAGTCTGTGTGGTGGGGGATATTATTGAAAAAAAAAGCGATCTGACAATTCATACGAGTGCCAGTAAATTATAGCGAGCGAAGCGAGCTCGAAATTTTTAGTATCTCGTAAGTTTAGTTTAGGATTTTTGACCATTAGCACAGAAACTGGATTGAGATGATGAAGAGATAATATTAGACATTAGTACCACGCCTCGGATCAGATTACATTTTCTCTTAACCAATTCATTCTATTTACGTTTTTTTGTCAACCTATTCCTAGAAACCTGAATAACAATGATGAAAGAGCGAGCGAAGCGAACTAGACAATTTAATCACTCAACTTTGGGTAGATTCGATGTGTTGGACCAGCTGTTCAGGAAATTAAAGAGTGGCAACCAGACGCCACCAACTTTGGGCTCTGCTACTGAGAAATTAATAATAGTAAAACAGAATGACACTTTGCCCGACCCGGGAATCCAATCCAGGACCCCACGCTCAGCAGACGTGCGCGTGGTTAGCGACCACAAGACCTACGAGACGATGTTATGAAGTAGTAATAGGATAGGAGCGTACTTCGGAAACTCTATACGAAGAATGATTTTCTAATTTATAAGTAAGTGTAAGTAAGTGAGGTACTCTTTTGTTTTAGGCTTGCGTAATCTAACGCCCCTAGGCACGTCCCTAGTTTTTCTAAAGGCTAATGCGGCTCTACATTTTCGTAAAGTGATTTAACTTCATCGTTCAGACAACCAATTTTATCAAAAAAATATAAACAAATGAAAATAAACCGTAAAAAACGTGGAATTTAGGTAAAAATCAATTTGCAATATACTGATTACTGGATCTAATTGGATCCACCCGGACGTAAGTTGAGAAGAAGTCACTTGAGCAGCGTCAAACTCACCAGAAATCTCCAAAGAACCTGCTGCAGACAAGTCTAAGCAGGGGTCGCACGTTCAGCTTGGCTTCCTGCTTCGTTAACTTGATGCCGAGCTCCGCCAGCACAGCCGGCAGAGTGTCGTCCACGTCTCCTACCACCTACACAAAGAAGAAAGATAGAAAAAGTATTTAATTGCCACAAAAACAACACACATGACGTAAGTGGATCCTGCACCAAAACCCAAATGACAAAACATACATTGTTTCAAGTTACCATCAAATACGAAAAGGTATCTTGAACAGATTGGTTGAAGAATTTCTTTTGTTGAAAAATAACAGCCTAGGAGTTTTTTTGCCTATTACTAGTATAGAATGGAGCAGCTGCCTACCAACCAGACCTTCACAAACCATTAACTGGGTAACACGGTACTTCTTGGCAAGACTGGTGTCAGATTTTCTGGCTTCTGACATTCCGTAATGACTGCCAAAGGTCTACAAATGACAGCCGGGAGCAATGGCTTTACGTGCTTTCCGAGGTGCGGAGGAAACTCGAAATGTTAAGATGGTCACCCATCCACAGACCGACTCCGGCAAGCGTTGCTTAACCTGAAGATCGACCCGTGCGACTGTAATTATTAAGCCACGAACTGACAAGAACTAACAAGAACGAAACGGTTGAAAATCTTACCTGAGCAAAAATCTTATACAGCGGTTCCAAAATAAACTCAACGAAGCTCCTCTGCGCGGAGGCATGCGGCTGCTTCTTGGTGAAGCGGCGCGTCTTGGCGTTGAAGTACACGTCGCCCCACAGCCAGGCCGCCATGTCGGGCGCGCGGAGCCCTGTGGCCGGGTGCGCCGCCGCGTACATGGCGGCGAACGACTCCACGCTGAAGCACACGTCGTACAGCGACGAGGCGAAGCACACGTTGCCTGACAGAGAAACGCACTAAATATATATTACTTTGATTGGGTGATATTTGCTCTCATTATTAAAATCGTGGATTATGAAACTGTACGAACTATGCAATCTACGAGTGAGCCATATGCTAAAGGTTTAATTGTAAAAAATGCTTTGAAAGTAAAAATAGTTTTTACTTACTGGCTAAAAGAATAACTCCTTGACAGTTCAAAAGTTTTTCATTTAGACCTAGCACCTTCAACTTCAATTTAAAAAAATACATACCTAGCAAAGGCGAGAACACAGTAGCCGGCTCATCCGGATTATCCTGCGGCTGGTGGGTCTCCAACATGGAGTTCAGCTCGTCAATGATGTGCCGCAGTTTATAGTACGCGTCTGCGGGCGGCAGCTTCAGCTCCAGCATCAGTCGGTCGATCTTATTGATGCAGAGCGTCAGGGGAACTCGCTCTTGGACCGCGTGACGGAGGAGGCGCTCTGTGTTCAGCATTATGCCTTCTGCGGCGTCCACGAAGAGGACTGCACCTGGTTTTGGGAAGTAAAGGTTTAGAATCTTGTTAAGTTGCCTGAACTCCTGCCAGGATTGCGGATTTTGTTCGAAAGAGTTACCGCGGCCCTGGAAAGCAAAGGGCACTACGAGGAGCACGGAAGGGTTATAGTCAGTAAAGGTCTGACACCAGATTCTCCCTTCCGCTTCGCCCACAGCGGGAGGATTACCATCCTCCAGAGATTTGATGATTTACCATCCAAAAAAAAAAAGAAAAGTTGCCTGAACTAGAACGAGAGAAGTATTAGCCCCCGTCGCGCCGACAACGGGCGCCTTCTGGTTATGCCGAACAAATGAACGTGACTATCACGTCTACGCACGATAATCGCTTTCTATTAGGACGAGGTCTTATACTCGTAAGATTTTGAAGATTCAATGACTAACTTTAACTTTTTTTTACTTTTATAAACTCAACAAGCTTGAAGATTTAAAGATATAAAAAATCATTTCGGTACCTATAATCTAATTGGTAACAGTTTTTTCCAAGAGAGAATAATTTCATAATTATTCTCTGCTCTCAAAAATGGAAAAATGGAGCAAGCAGGTCTGGTATCCAAGAGACGGGTCAAGGAGCCGAGGTTGCAAAGTGAGAAGATGATCTGAAATTGACTCTAGGTCCCCTTTGGCTAAGAATTGCAACCGATAGGAGATGTTGGAGGAGACCAATGCTATGCCTTAAGGCACACTGAACTTAGGGACTTATTATGATTAGTGTACTAGTAATCATTTAGTAGAATAAAAAATTTAAAAATTTTGGCTTTATTATTATTCTCTGCTCTCAACTTACCATCTGAGATCCTCAAAGCAGCAGTAACTTCGTCACTAAAGTTAACATGTCCTGGTGTGTCCATAATGTTCAGCAGATGTGACTTCCCCTTGATGTTCTTCAGCAGTAGCGTGACCGGCATGGACTTGATGGACACGCCTCGTTCTTGCTCCACAAACAGAGTGTCTGTGTACCTCATTGGTATTGTTGTGTCTGTGTTTATTGTGCTTGGGTGGGTTTGTCTGATTAGGCAGTCTACGAACGAGGTTTTGCCTGGAATATAAACAATTTACTTTTTAATTTGCTTTTAATAAACATTTTAGATAATTTTATCTGTTTCTACAAAGAGGTTCAGCAGAAATAGTTTTTTTTTTGTTGTTGAAGTTGAACTTTACAGCCTACTTTAATTACTATTGTAACACAGATTAATTTTTATCTGGCAAATGTAGCAAGGCATTTTTACAGCTGTTGCTATTGTATAGTTGTTACAATAAGTAAAGAATACCAGAAACACAATTATGTCTTTATTTCATTTCTCCCAAAATTGGAATAATATCATTATATTCATTATACATAATATCATCATCATCATCATCAGCCGAAAGAGGTCCACTGCTGGACATAGGCGTCCCTCAAAAAGGGGGGGGAGCGGGTTTCCATAAACGCCATGCTTGGCAGGCAGGTTGGTGATCACAGTATGCTATTGCAATGTACAGAGACCCATTCTCTGATGAGTCACTTAGTCGCCTCTTACGACACCCATGGGAGATGATGGGATGGTGCTATTCTTTAACGTCCAACACCATACAGAATGTTACGTTCAAAATGTTATACATGGTGTCAGATACATTATTATGTATCTGACACCATATAGAATGTATCGAACGTAACACATGACTTGTGATAAATATAGCTACTCTACGCAGTGGCAGTCACTTTCCCTAGAATACCAATCTGAATAGTAGAAAGATAAAACCTACCATTATGCAGATGCCCCATCAGTGTAACATTCCTCATGAGGTTCGTATTGTCCAGCATGTCCGCCATGTACTCCATGTCATACTTGGTCTCTGGTAACTGCTGTTCTTGTACCTGGAACTTCTTGTGTTTAATGGGCTCCACCAAGGGCTTATCTAAGGCCTGTGTGTCCTCCTCTTGGACCACAGTTTCCACATCTGGCCCATACACTTCTACTGCTTGAGGATAATATCTGTTGGAAAATAATAATATTGAGGAACTAGATTGTGGAGGACTGGTGGTGTACACTGATTAGCAAAGACTTTTGCAAATTATTGTGATGCAATGTATTTCTTGTAGTGATGATGGTATTTCAAAATTAGCTGGATTTCATTTAGTTAGAGCTCCAGCCCTGGCGATACACCGGTGTGTCGCGTCATTTACGCGGTTTTAATCTTCATTATTACTATAATGCAAGATTTTGGAATTTTCACATGTCCAGGCTTGAGAGGTACGGTTGGGAAAGGTCTAGGCCTAGGCAGGTTGTCTGTTTCAGTATGCTAATATTAGATATGCATTAAGAGCCTATAGTCTTAGTAACTTAAATTAAAATGGATATTGTTTCTGACCTTTTTTTGTTGAAAAACATTCAATAACCCTTGAGTTTGTAAACAACCATAGACCATAACCTGACCAAGTGTTATTTCATTTCCAGACTGTTAATTATGCTCACGTACCTTTTATCTTCGTGTAGGACGACGGACATGGGCGCCACCTCGGGCTCCGCATCCCCGTCTTCATCTTCCTCCATGGCATCTTCGTCCGCATCTCTGTTATCGGCGTACACACTTTGTTCATCGTCTGAATCCGACTCAAGGTCAGGCCCGATATAGTTACCAAACTCATCGTACAAATCACCGTCCATTGTAAACTTTTAGAGGATATATGTTTGGAAATATCTAGGAAAATATTTTTCAAAACAAATGCCGCTAACTTGTCAGCACATTTGACACATAACCTCAATCTAATCTAATCTTGTCAGTTTGCTTATGGTTTGTTTATGAGTTTATGACTATGACAATAGAGCAGAAAAGAGCATTTTATTCTGTTCTATTTTTATATATGGCAAACAAAGCCTATGTCGACTATTCTGCCAATGTCCAAAGTAGATAGTAGATTGGAGAAGCAAGTGTGCATTGTTTTACTAATTAATAGAGGGAGCGTAGATTCCTGCAGAAACGAATTCTTCAAAAAATACAATTGATTACTTGTTTGGTAAAAATAACTCTATCTTGTCAGTGCGATTAATCACGAAAGCATCGAAATCGCAACATTATGCTTTTTTTTTTTTCAAATTCTGATGTTGCTTTCCGATCGTCTGTCTGACAAATTCTTTTCAATACAAAAATGGCTGCTGTGCAACCAAATTTATCTAAAATGATTTCGGCCCAGCTACGCAATAAAGCAAATGAGTTTTTGAATTCCAGGAAACATGCCAATAATCTTGCCGATATTTTACAGATGTTTGAGGTAAGCACAAGCCCTACAGGGTGGTAATAATTGTGATATGAAAACTGCGTCATAGGTTACGTCTTTTATTGTTGGTTATTTATCATATTTCAGGCTGAAACGGACAATTATACGCCCTTACTGCTTACTGTGGAAGTGATATTTACTGAACTGTTGCGACGAGGCGATTTGGTAGAAGGAATCGTCCCCCTAAAACCAGCAGGTAAGTGTCAAAGTGGTGTACCATGTTATAGATTATTTCTGTAGGAATTATATTGATTTTACTTGTATCCAGGCACCGTAGTCGAGTATTTTCTGTGTTGCATAGCCTGTATTTGGAGGGCTAGTGCGCAGTAAGGATGTCGAATGGGATGTGTCTTGTTTGGTCACATTTTCCGACATGTGACGTTATTTGCTTATATAAACGGCCGCAGAGCCGCACTCTTGTGTAATTTCTCTTGTTGCTAGCCGCAGAGTTCTACAGAGGATATAAAAATAAGTTTTAAGTACATAAAGTCAAATTTGGAACAAGATTGGTCAGGCTGTGGCTGCCAGTATTGTGCTGTACCTGCTGGCCACTGCCTCAAGGTCACTCACATGTAGTACTTGTGTGCCTACTCACCTCACTTGTTACTTTATGGGTTGGGTACTAAATGTTTATATCTTTGTTTACTTTGAAACTGCTCAGTAACTTCCTATTGAAATGACAGCTTTATCATTATTTACAAGTGCATTAATAACATAACATTGTATTAACATTACCCAGCGAAAAGTAATAAAAGAAGCTTCAATGTTCTATTTAATAGGCTATAGTAATAAAAAATAAACTTGCTATCAATGTTGTTGCAACATAAACAATGTAAGCTTTGTAACATTGTTTACAACTAATTATGTTTTTGAGATCCAGCAAAACTAAGCATACCACCTACATTTAATAATAAAAATATTCTACCTTCTCTATCCTCAAATTTTAACCAACCAAAGCTTTTTCCTTATAACAGTGACAAGCATATTTGAGAATCGGCACACTGATTAAAAAGCAGGTTTCAGACACCTCATTACTAAAAATAAAATATCAATTGCATATTGTTTTGATCTTACCATCACAAGGACAGTCAAATGATTTGCGAATTGACATTGCATTTTGCCAAGGACACTGAACAAAAATATTTGATATAGGTTTCCTATCTGTGGCTTGGTTTGAGCTCCTTAATTTTAAAGTTAAATGATTGTGAACATCAATACATGATGGTTTTGTTTTGGCAAACAAATTTTAATAAACACTAGCAACCTGCCCCGGTTTCACATGGGATTACCCATGTGAAACCGGGGCCACAAACCATTTACTTACTGCACCCGAAAATCCCTTTTTGCTCACTTGGCAAAACATCGACTTTTCTACACTATTTACAATATTAATTATAATGTATTATACATATAATCCTTCTGGAAGAAATTCTCTAACTAAATGATACTGAAAACTGCATTAAAATCCATTGCATAGTTTAAAAGATCTGAGCGTGGACAGAGCTCAACGCTAGCCGTCTGTACTCAGTGGGTTACGCAGATGACATAGCAATTCTAATCATGGGGAAATTTGAAGGCGTCTTGTGTAATCGAGAATTGGTGAAGAAGTCAAGTACTTAGGAGGGATCCTTGATAGCAAATTACTCTGGAACAAGCATCCTGACTACAAACTAAACAAAAGCACTATCACACTTTACCAATGCAAAAAAATGCTAGGAAAAACATGGGGGCTCTCTCCGAAGATCACGCTTTGGCTCTACACAGCTGTGATCAGACCAATACAGACCTATGGTGCCTTGGTTTGGTGGACGAGGACTGAACTCTCTACCACCGTCTCTAGGCTCCAGCGGTTCCAAAGGTTAGCCTGTTCCGCTATCACAGGCTGCATGAGGACAACCCCAACTACAGCAATGGAGATAGCCCTACAATTAACTCCACTTGTCATGTACATACAGCAGGAGGCATAGTAGCAGCCATCAGGCTTATGCACTTAGGCATATGGGGCATAAACCATACTTTTCCTCATGCTGGCATCCTGGACCGGGCGATCGAGTATCAACCTCTCATCGCTGCCCCGTGTGATAGGACACCGAATAAACTCATGTTTAACAAAAGCTATAGCATACAAACAACAGAGGAAGAGAGGGATCAGTCAGGAGTCAATGAAGTATGGGTCTACACATATGGCTCAAAAACTCCACAGGGTTCAGGGGCTGGTGTACACTCCCTAGACCTCAACATTAACTTTCACTTACCACTAGGCGAACACAGCTCGATATTCCAATGCGAGTGAGTCGCCCTAACACTAGCCGCAACAGCTGTAAAGCGTCTAGGGATACACAACTACGCAATTAGATTCATATCTATATATATAGATAGCCTGGCTGTGCTCAAAGCCCTAGAGAACAAACAAACCAACAGTAAACTAATTTTTGAGTGTCTCGGAACGGTGAGGTCGCTCCGCGAAGCCTATGAATCTCCCCGGAAACTTCTGGGCGGAGCTAGACTGGCTAACTAAGCCACGACACCTACCCACAACAGACTGAATGAGAGTCTAAGTGAGTGAAATGAGAGATAAGGGAGTCCCTACTCTACTCTACTCTACTAAGATCTAAGTGTACAGGGGGACAGACGGCAGGAAGTGACTGTTTTATATTATTTAGAGATGAAAACTGTTTTTTGGTATTTAAAATCGTTTATAGGTTGATTCGAACTTATTGATGTGTGTGAAGTTCACTTTTCGCTGCAAACTACCCTTTGTGCAACTAGCTACTAGTGGAGTTTTCTGAGCTACTAGGTTTTATTCTATCTTTAAAAACTAGCATATTTTGTCAAGATGATAGAACATTGATAAAATTGTTACAATTTTATGATGAATCATTATCAATGTTACAATGAATCCACACAAACTGATTATTTAACCCAGTCACCTATGTATTGCATAATCATTGAAAATGTGATATTTTGTGAAAGATCTTAGTCTTGTGTATGAATCATCTTACTGTGTAAATTATTATGTTATCAACATACATTGTTACTGAAAACAGTCAACAAAACAAGTAATTGAAGCTGCCTCTTGATAAAGACATTAATTCCAACCACATCATGAAGTTATGATTAGGAGGAGCTTGTGGCTAAATTATAACAGCCGCACGGACCAATTTTCAAGGTTAAGCAACGCTTGCCGAGGTTGGTCTGTGGATGGGTGACCATATTAACATATCGAGACTCCTCCGAGCCTCGGAAAGCACGTTAAGCCGTTGGTCCCGGCTGTCATTTGTAGATCTTTGGCAGTCGTTACGGATTGTCAGAAGCCAGAAAATCTGATACCAGTCTTGCCAAGAAGTACCGTGTTACCCAGTTAATGAGTTGTGGAGGTCTGGTAGGCAGCCGCTCTACGTAAATACTAGTATTCAGCTGAATCCGGTTTGACTGGGAGCCGACCCCAATATAGTTGGGAAAGGGCTAGGCAGATGATGATCATGAAGTTATGATTTAATTAAAGAACAGTAAAGTCTTTAAGGCCTAAGTCAAATTTTAATAAAACCCCTACTATAATATTATAATGCGAAAGTAACTGTGCATGTCTGCCTATTTATTACACTTTCATGCTAAAACGGCAAAACACTACTTTTTACGCGATAGCCGACATCCGCGCGGGCGGAGCCGCGTGCAAAAGCTTGTAGTGACCAAATTTTCTACTTTAAAACAAACGTTCTTAGTTCAAAGATATATATGGAACATGCTAAGCATAAACTGTGCCATCTAGCATTGCAAATTCGAAACTTCTACCTTTTTAAATACACTGCAGCTTCTGTGCGACTAATTATAGTTCCTATACACTCCCATAAGGAGAATGTGGCGATCATAGACTGTGCCATCTAGTGGCGCAAATTCGAAACTAAACGTTATGAATACTTGACATAATAGTGCCTACTATACTTACACATTTAGTTCTTGCACACTCCCTTTAGAGACAATCATCAATGCTAATGATACCCAACCTCCACAGACCAAAGCCCCGAGGCAGAATACACGCGATGGCTGCGCGAATGCTTCGAGGCAGCCCAGACGCGAGCCCTAGAGTGCATCCGTCGCGGTCGCACCAGCTCCAGACTACAGGCCCTGGTTACCGCCTGCAAGCTGATGCAGGCTGAGGGCAAGCATCCATTGGAGGGCTCTACTGGGTATTACTTCCCTTCGCTTAGGCTCAAGGTATGATCTGTATTAGAGCATGAATTCTTTTATTTATTCAGATATTCTTATACATAAAACTTATAGATAATGAATACAAACTAGTAGAAAATATAAAAACGGTGTAAAAAGGACAGGGGAAGAATTAACATAGGGCATTGAAAAATTCGTCCACCGGGAAAAGTGCCCAGAACACTGGCCGCATTACCACGTTGAATGGCAATGCTGATTCGTTGTCCAAAGAAAAGGCCAGCCCTCTGGTCACGTGAAGAGTCGACTTATTCATATAAATCTCTGTATTCGTGAATAGGGTATTTTACTCGAAAAATGTAATTAGTCCGTCAGATAGATTTCCAAAAATTGAACACGTATTTTTTCACTTAAAAAATAAATAAAAACGATTGATACAGTGCGTTGCAACACGTCATCATCATCATCATCATCATATCAGCCGAAAGACGTCCACTGCTGGACATAGGCCTCCCCCAAGTGTCGCCACAACAACCGGTCCTGTGCGTCTCGCATCCATCGGTTACCCGCGACCCTCACCAGGTCATCGGTCCACCTTGTGGGGGGAGGCCTTCCAACGCTGCGTCTTCCGGGACGCGGTCGCCACTCCAAAACTTTTCGGCCCCATCGACCATCTGTTCTGCGAGCAATGTGCCCTGCCCACTGCCACTTCAATTTGGCGATCCTTCGGG
The DNA here is from genome assembly GCA_947386135.1 of Melanchra persicariae. Taxonomy (NCBI): domain Eukaryota; kingdom Metazoa; phylum Arthropoda; class Insecta; order Lepidoptera; family Noctuidae; genus Melanchra; species Melanchra persicariae. Next base: position 2,149,352 of record OX376646.1, read on the forward strand.
CTATGTCGGTAACACGTGTGACGTCACTATGATGGTACAATTTTTACCAGCCACTTGACGTCACGCGAGGTTTCAACGCACTGTATCGTAAATTTTTTCAGTAAAATACCCTATTGATACGACTGACTCAAAAGAAGTGAATAATCTATTAGTCTGAAAGCATGCCCACTGTTTTCAGACTATTGTCAGTCAAATACCATGTCAACTTCTGTTATTTTTTGGAAAAATTCAATCAACCACTCATCATTTATTATATTTCTTCTTCTACTTACTTCTTAGTGCATTAATAAACTTATTGATGTAATAAGATGCTTACTTAAAATGGAAAACGGGGTTGTGTTTCATCTTAACTAATATTATAAATGCAAAAAGTAATTTTATTTAACTAATGGCGATGCAAAGATTCTAACTAGCGCCGCTAGTGTCAAAATTGCGAAGCTATCTAGAAACGACAGTTTTCGCACAGCGTTGCCAACGTGTGGGGAATTCACCAAACTGCAGAGAATCTCAAGTTAAGGAATTTGACTTAGGTTTTCGGGGAATTTAATAAATTGGTGTTGGCAACACTGTAAGTATCGTTCTTAGGCAACTTCTGAAATTCGCCGCTAGAGGCGCGCGCGTAATCTTTGCATCGCCAATAGAGAAAAAAGTTCAATCTAAGAAAAGGTTCGAAATTCATCCAGTATCCAAAAAAAGAATTCTGGCATTTTACTAATAAAAATATCTCTTTCAGAACATATTCAGCGTTTTGCTGGACCCTGAGATGTCGATGTCTGCTCCCATAGCTCGTTTCCAAGAGTTCACAGAGTACAGGGATGTGCAGCAGTACGGCCTGAAAGTGCTCTCCACACTCGCTTATCGCAAGTAAGAATTTTTTTTATAGAAATACATTGGCGCCTTAGTAAAACTGGCCAATTTTCAAAAAGACTATTTTGAGAATCTTAGAGAGATATTTTCTACAACACTGCTCAAGTGGTACTTTATGAATAAAAGTAGAAGAAAGTTACTAAAAAAAATGAGAGAGAGCTCACTCAAAACTCAAGCATCACACAACTATTTTTTGTGGTCAATAAACGACGTGTAGTGCTCTTGATTTGTGTGTAACTCTTTGTCGATTTTTAGGTCACCAACATCAATATACATGCAGAACTACTTAGAGCTGCTGGACAAACTGCTGATGTGCGAGATAGCCACAGAGACCAAGGGCAAAGGCAAGGAGAGGGACAACGAGGAGAAGGAAGAGAAACTGCTGTGTGGGACAGAAGGTAAGTCTTAATAAATTAATAGTACCTACTTCATTAGAATGATTTGCCATTGTAGGGGTACTTTATTAGTTGTTTGGTCTTACTCCCTAAATGGCAGGTTTACAGTCTGTGACTCCTTCTGATATGATCGACGAACTCGTTGAGATGGTGCCTATCAGACTGTTTTCCCATTTGTTTAGAAGCTGTCAGTCAAAACTTCCAGCAAATTATATTGACTTCCATTCTAATATTTAGCATGAAACAGATTTCATTTACTTGTAATTTGAACTGTCCAGACAAGGCCCCATTCCCCTACAACCCGGGCGTGTGCCGCCGTTACGCCAACCGCTGCTGGGGCTTCGCCTGCCAGTGGCCGCTGTGCGAGGACTCGCGCACGCACCGGCGCGCGCTGCTGCTGCTGGTGGAGCGACTCATGCCGCTGCTCACCCGCCCGCACCTCGCCACTGACATGCTCTGCGACAGTCTGGACGCTGGTGAGTTTACTGACCAGGGTACAGTAGGGACTTGCGCTCGCACGGCGCGCGCTGTTGCGTAGCCATCTTTTCTTTAATTTTGACCTAATTTTTTTACTTCAAGACACCGAAATCGATTAAAAAGTAAACCAACATGTGAAATCGGCATCTTGGTATTTGATTTTGAACTAAACTTCAACACCAGCATAGCTGAAAACCATAAAACACCGAATCATGGTGTTTTATGGTTTTCAGCTTTGCTGATATTGAAGTTTAGGTCAACCTTCACATTGTACGATTATAAAGCATGACATGAATAATCGCGCACACCTAACTTTCAAAATCTTCTTTACCCTCAGGTGGCCCCATCAGCATGCTAGCGCTCCAAGGCGTGCTGGAACTGGTGCGGCGCCACAACATCGACTACCCCGACATGTACGACCGCCTCTACGCCATGTTCGAGCCCGAGATGTTCGCCACGCGCTACAAGCGGCGCCTGCTGCATCTCGCCGACATATTCCTGAGCTCCACGTAAGTATACTATGCGACTACCTTTACAACATTATTATGTTGTTAGTTTGGGAAGTCAAGCATTCACTTTTGTCATGGATGATACTGATGTTTTCTTTGTCCACAGACATTTGCCCGAAAGCTTAGTAGCTGCATTCGCAAAGCGTCTGTCCCGGCTGTCGCTGGTGGCGTCTCCTGACGACGCGGTGGGGCTACTGCAGCTGGTGGCCAACCTACTGCTGCGCCACCCCGCGCTCAAGCGTATGATCTGCCTAGAGGACTCGCCGCACATCAGTGAGTACATGTTAACAAGCGTCTCTCGCGGCTGTCGCTGCTAGGCTAGTGTATCCTGACGACGCGGTGGGGCTGCTGCAGCTGGTGGCCAGCCTGCTGCTGCGCCGCCCCCCACTCATGCGCATGATCTTCATGTTAACAAGTGTCCCTCCCATATCTAACCAAAGCCTTTGATTGCATACACCATGAAACGCTTCTGTGTATACTACGTCATTACGGTGTCTAAAGCGAAGCTCCTATCGTATTTGATTGAAATTTACATAATCGGTTCCAATGTTTAAATTTCAATGGTGGAAAGTGTTCCACCATGGCCAGTGGCTACCAGTTCATTTAGGTGTGCCTCAAGGCTTAATACTGGGCCCATTCTTATTTCTGGTGTACCATTTTTCTGAAAATGCTTGAAACTCTAGGCGTGTAATGTATTATGTAAATAAAGTTCTATATTGTGTAGCCATCTTAATGTATATTAATAAATAATCATTAAGAATATTAGAATTTTAAATTAGAAGGCTTATGCGCAAGTTGTTTTATTTTCCATCGACGCGTAGACGACGCCCGTCACCTGTCAAAAATGCTCACGTTTTAAGTTCCTTCCAGTGTCAAACGACCCGTACGTGATGGAAGAGACCTGCGCGCGAGTGTCCCGCGCACTGGGCTCTTCCCTGTGGGAGGTGTGGGCGCTGCGGCGCCACGCGGCGCCCGCGCTGGCCAACGCGGCGGCGGCGGTGCTCGCGGCTGCCAACGAGCGCGCGCAGCCCGTCGCGCTGGCGCCGCCGGACCTAGCTGCGGTATGTAATGAAATACGTTACTAAGCAGTAGCATCCCTTCAGAATAAACTGGCTTCCATTTGTTCTAGTAGCATAATTAACCGATAACCTTCTCTTTGCTTGGACACACATGGATCTAGTGCGAGTTAATATGTCTTGCGATGCTGTACTCAACTTTTATGTTATTTATTTATTAAGATGATAATTTACTGTAAGTATCTCATTCTGTTGAATGTTTATCTTTTTTTAAGACCTTTAAACCATATCATCTGCTCTGCTGTTTTTTATCTGAAAGAAATATGGTCTCGTTAAAAACCACCACCACTTTTAATTTTCCATTATTTAACTTTAAACACATTTCCTTAACAGTCATTCGACGCCGAACTAAAGAAGAGGTTCAAAACTATAGAAATGAACTTCGTACGGCCACAAGGCATGACGACGCCGTCTGGTGAGCGAGTGATGCAGTACTGGGAGCTCATGGCCTGAACACCCGCGCAGTAACTACACACTCCCTGTAACTCGCATTTACACCCTACACCAGAGAGGACCTCGCCGACAGATGGTGCCGACCAAATCCGACACGATTTGGTCGGCAACAAGGTCGGTCGGACCAACACCTGTCGTGTGTAGGGATTACACATTTATTTCAGACAGACCAGGAGCCATCTCATAGCAGGTCAATATGTGTCAAACGATTTTGTACCCTCTGCGTATGTATTAACTGCCATATTGAAGTGCCCTCATTGTAAATTAAGGCCCCTGGTTGCTTGCGAATTTTGTTGATTTCAGAGTTGTAATGGTAGATTACGATTATATTACTAATTTTACTGTGTCTGGTTATTCGAAGTATTTTTACTAATATTTCTTTACAACTCTGTTGATATTGGAGCTTTTGAGATGTTTGTATTTATATTCTCCTGGACGGACTTAGCCAGAAAATCATGTTGTTTCTTATAAACCTCCGTTTTTGATAAAAAAAGAATCATTACAAAATTGCTAGTGTCAGAAAAATATAAATAAAATATCTCGGTCTTCCCGCAACTGTCAAAATTGCATGATCGACATGAATATTGATCATTCAATTTCGATCTAAACGTGATAGGTAGCACACAGGTAGTGTCTCAGCAGTTTACACAGATGTTAGTCAGCCATAGAACATTAGGCCTAGCACTGTAGCCATTTTGTTTAGCTTAACTCTTGTGGAAGAAATAAAGTAACTGTTGATGATTATGACTAAAATGTAAGAATTTATGCTCTTTATACAGTTAGGCTTGTTTTACATGTCATGGAAAGATTCTCTGTAGCAAAATGTATCTGGATAAAATCTGCTGGTATACTGTGAAAAGAGCCTATATTTATAATATATATGTAGCAGCTAACTAGTTAAATCAGCCGTTTCATTAAAGACTAGTCTTTTCATTGAACTGCGGTTTAATCAGCGACATAATATGTGACATGGGAAATTGAACAAAATATGACACTTAGGTCGTTGAAAAATCGACACTTTTAAATGAAAAGGCTAGGCCACCAATTAAATGGCTGATTAAGCTAATTGGCTGCGACATATATAAAACAAGAATCCTATTTAGGTTTGGTAGCGTTTTCAAAGTGTTGCCAGTGAAAGCAACCACACTTCCGGAACTAAAGATTACACAATATTATGAAGTCGCTAGTTTTAAGGTTTTGAATAAATTTTGCACTTAAATGTTAAAGTTGTAATGTAGGTGAAGTTTGTTGTAATTTGGTTATAATTTTATTTTTTTACGAACGACTTGTATGTCTGTGATGTTGGCCTGGCGTCGGTAGTAAGCTTTAAGTTCTAAACGTTTATTTATTTAACTTAAATATAGTCAAATATTTAGTAAGTAAATATCCGCATGGATAAACCGCCCACTCCTAGATGGAGAGGTGATTAGTAATGTGTAAACGCTACTAATAAAAATAATCTTATAAGTAAGTAAATTATGTCTGATATTCTTTGTATGTAAGTATTAAACTAACTTATTGTGTATAGTGTATCTACTGAAAGCTAACTACCGACACTTGGGTGCGCCTGCGCCGTGCTCGAGAAATGTTAACTCTTGTGCGGAGCGGCGCATAGTTTGTTATAGAATAGATCGTGAAAGACGCGTGTCAGGGTGACAACACTAAAAATTTTAGTTAATTAATGTTAATATCCAAAAATTGCAATCGCCATGACAAAAACCAACAAAAAAGAATCTAAACATTCAGTCACGTTTATCTTGTATTCAAGGTAAACTTTGCTAAATTCACACTTGACACGCGCTTTTCACATGGGTCGAGTATGAAGTAATGTCCGTTAGTTAACTGTGTTAAAGTACCCGGCTGTAAATATGGCACGTCAGGCTTTAGAAAAGTACAGTTTTGTATAGCGTTGTCTCAGTCCCACAGATTTGAGTGGTCTCTGTAAGGTGACATTTCCACCTGTAATCAGACTGCATGTTGGAATACATTGCGGGCTACTGAGGTATACTGTGATCAATCACTAGCTCGTGCCCGACTATGTAATTAACCCCTGAAATATCACGCGTGTGTCACTAGCATGCGAGTTACTTGCAGGTGGAAACGCGGCCTTAGGCTCGATGTGTCATATTGAGGACTGATCAAAATGAGGCGACAACCAAAGTAACTGCGCGTCTGTTGCGTGAATGATTAGGAGTGCGAGTGTTCGCGCTAGTTTGAATACCTTCACAGGGAACGTGCAGGAACTATTATTAGTAAGTTCAATAAGGTAAAAGTTTCGAATTTACAACGCTAGATGACACTGTCTACACAGTGCACGTTCCCTCAAATAACAGTTCGCGTCAAATAACTGTGCCCTTCTGAAGTTGGCTACGAGTGGCTGCGTAGTAGTCAAAATTACGAACAAACTGCAACTACGCATGCGCGGGGCGGGGAATATGGCGGCGCGATTTTATGTCTCGGTCTTACGTTTGATGCACGCTTGCTCCCGGCTACGTGACTGCACCAAGCGATCTTTGCAAATGGCTAACTTCAGAAGGGCACAGTTATTTGACGCGAACTGTAGGTAAGTTAACAAACAGTCGGGGCTGCAGTATCTCGTCCCGCATCCCGCGCAGGATTCGCCTCAGTTGAGCTGAGCTTTACGCCGATACTGAACCGGCATTGTCGCCAGTCTTCCCGCACTAACATTACCTTCGTTAGTTTCATTCCAATGCGAATACTTTCTTCCTAGCTGTTGACTAAGGTTTCATGTAAATTAAGAATTTATTTTGTTATATTGTATAGGTTTTTAGTGACAGCTCTCTCTTCTCTGTAGTAAGGCGTGGTATGGTTTCAAATTGGTCATGATGTTGGGTATGAGAAACTTGTTATAAAAAGCCTGTAATTATCGGAGATGGTACATCTTTTGCGTTATCATCAGCGTACGGGCGTACTATGGGAAGTAAGTCGAGCGCAACCTGGTGGCGCTGGCGTCCCGGTTATTCAATTTGACCAACGCATTTCCCACATAACTAAATCGAGATTTAGAAATTACATGATTGTAACATAAAGTCGAAACACAGAAATAATAAGTTAGACAGTTTCATCAATTTTTAAAATACAATGATCAATTCAAGTATTTTACCATGCTACGCTACAAGAGATGGGGGGTTAACCAAATTGTCCTGTATCATGTTATTACGATCAAGGTACCAGGTATTGTGACAAGCAACCGCCATATTTATAAAACTTTATTGTTATTATTAATTATTTGAAGGAGCCTCGCAGACTGGGCGCGGCTGGCCATCCGATACATAATTAAAAGATGGGCCAATTTGTAAAAGCTGTATTCAAAATGTACCTACCTAATATTTTATATTATCAATGATAGAGAAAAATATTGTGAAGACTGGCATCACTGACACAAAATGCACAAATATTAAATTTAAATCTTCAATGTTTTCTCTAAATCCCTGGGTCGGGCAGTGTTATTGGGTTTTTCTCAGACATTCGTTGGCAGCTATGAAGGTTAATCACGAACTTTTATTTGTGTTACGATTTTTTTCGATTTAAGTGAATTTTGTTAGTTTGAATTTCAATCGCAGTTTTGTAATAATGACTAACATCAATCTATCACAAATTGCAAAGATCGATAGTTGACCTCGCGACGTCGACAACGGCTCAGTAGCCAAAGAAAAAATACTAGAATTAAAAATCATAACACTTCTTTTCTGGGCAATCGTGTAGCAAATAAACCTTTTGGTAAAGTGTCAGTGATTTTCAAGTCGTTATTTTTTTTTCTGGCAACAGAGGGTTCCGACTATTCTTTCAGTGACACGTCATGGCGGCAGCACAGAGAGGCAGGCCGTCTTCATGGTAAATGTCAGTCTAGCTCAAAAAGGACGAACACATGACTTATATTTTTGGTATAACAATGACGATATAAACTCAAAGGGGGATCCCTAAAGAGACCTCGCCATACATTTTTCAGGAGCTGTAATCTCCGTAAATAAACAGTTTCTGCAGAATAAAGCAAGTATAATGAGATTTTATAATGTATTGTGATCGCCTATCGCCCAAATTTTAGAAAAAAAACAGTCTTTCTATGAGAATTAGACCCAATAAAAAACGAAAAATCTTTACATGTGTGAGTGACCTGAATCGCGCCATCTGACAGAAATTTATAGAACCACCGAGAAAAAGTTCATTGCTGTTATGTTACGAGTTTACGTGCGGTGAACATTTTAAGTAGATGGCGCTGTTCGAAAATTCGAACAAGCGCCAAGGTTATCGAGTGACGGACGCGGCGATGCGACGTTGCCATTCAAGACGCAATTTGGCAACAACGCGTGTTGCCAAATTCCAGTCCATGCGTGATTGTGTGTCAAAATTGTGTTTCTAGCAAGTTAGCGCCGGCGCGCGGGTTTGCCCGCGGATTTTATATTTTATGATTGATGAAATGTTTTTTTTTAGGGAATGAGAAATAATGCTAGAAAGTGAAAACAATTATCTGCGATCTGCCTTTGGTTCACACAGATACAATACTAATGTTATTATTGTATTACTTATCTACTTTAAATAAATAGTGCCCACCTACCTAAAGATTTAAAAATCTTTCCACTGTATGTAAGTAGGTACTGATAAAACATTTTCTGACACGGTTAAGTACTAATTCATTGGTTTGGGTTGAATCAAATCAGAGAAAAGAAGTTCATGTAGGTATACTTAGGGTACCTATACCTAAATCAGGCGATCAGCGTAGGCAAACTTACCTATTTTTTTCCTAGCTACCTACGCAATGGTCGTCCGTCTGTCGGTCCGTATGTCTGTCTGTCCGTCTCTGTCTGTCACCAGACTGTATTTCACGGACCGTGATAGCTACACAGTTGACATTTTCACAGATGATGTATTTTTTTACATTTGTATCGCATGATTGTAATATTATAAGTCGCGTAAGATTGTATATTTACAAGTACCTACTTACTTATAATTTCTTCTAGATAAGACAAGTATTGAAACTATTGAATTTGGGTGTGATTCAGTGTATTCGAAATTATTTCTTCTCAACACATCATCTGCCTAGCCCTTTCCCAACTATACCTACTGGGATTGGCTTCCAGTCAAACCGGATTCAGCTGAATACCAGTATTTTACGTGGTGCGGCTGCCTACCAGACCTCCACAATCCATTATCTGTTCTCAACATAATCATAGATTATAGTCTAAAACATAAACAACATTTATTACAATCTTACGATGTTTGGAATTATCCGGTGACACATACGAGTACTTACATAGGTAGGTACCTACTCTAACCAACTAATACCAAGATATTCTAAGCTGATAACAACCCTTTGCTTTGCCATCTAAAACCATTCCACCAAAGAACGCCAGTAATCACACTAATCACTGAATGTTACGACTGTATCACCTAAAGAAAACATTCTTAGATCGCGACGAATAATTGCATAAATAATCTTTTATTTATTTAGTACCTACACGTCACAATTTATTTACACGTTAGGTACTATTTAGGTTCAGTCACATTACAACAACCTGTGTAGGTACAATATACCTTTATTACCATTAGATACGGGACTTAGTCACAGCAAGCGGTCCTACTCAGTTGGCACTCAGTCGCGCACGGAAAATCATTGATGTGACCTTCAGAATGATTGGCCAAAATGACCGATCAGCTTAAAAATATTACTAAGATCTAATACCTATTTGCTACTATTTGATATCTTTGTTTAAATAATTGGTACCTAATTAATAACTGAGAAAATGAATTTAAAAAATGGGCAGTCATTCTGATGTCAGGATGGACTGCCGACATTTAGGATCTCCACGTAAAGGCTCAAAAATTTCAATTCGCCTTTACAAAAATTTAGTACCTATTTGATACCTAAACATACCTATATTTTTTCTAGATTTTTAAGGCAAAGAATTTTATTAGAGATTTTTTGTTTAGGTAGGTACTATGAATAAATATACTTACCTAGTTCTACCCACATGTTAGCTTTTATCAGTATCTCGGAAATTGTTATTAATTAGTAGTACTTATTGCTAATTATCGTGTAAATTGAACTACCTTCACTCCATAGACTTGAAAAAAAATTGACTTCACTTGACTTTCTGTATCAAGTAGTACCTACCTAAACATAGGAAACCAAAAATCTGTAATAAAATCTTTAATCTTTGCAGCTCAACAGTGTTTTAATAATACTAGGAATAAAAATAAGACACACCACTCGTAAATACAGCCAAAAATGTTAATTTGTTGAAAATAACAAAAATATTTTATCGTTTGCTTCGTGTCCCTTCGTCCAGCATACTCACCATGGAATCCTGATATTTCATGAATGTCAAAAAACTGTTCTGAAATAGTGCTAAATAGTGCCCAAAGGAAAAAAATAGTGCTCTTGTACTTGCGAAGTTATAGCCATAGTTCGATGAGTATGCTGGACGAAGGTTTCGCCCAGCATACTCACCTCCGTCCGGAGAATCTGTATACGCTTCAAACATAATTCATACTTCAAAAAATAGTTCCCAAATAGTGCCAAACGGTGCCCAAAAAGAAAAAACAGTGCTCGAATAACTTCGGAGTTATAGGCTTCGTTCAGTGAGTATGCTGGGCGTAGGTTCTACGCCCAGCATACTCACCTCAGTGCGCGAATATCGAACGAGCTATAGGTACAATTTACGTCTCAAAAAATTGTGCTTGAAATAGTGCCCAATATCAGTCCAATTTTTGCTTGACTTTTGACTTAGAAAACCATTAAATTTTAATGTAAACTTCTACATACTAACGTAAAATGGGGTACAGTCGTCGACACATGTTTTTGGACAAAAATATTAAACTTTCTAATTGTAGACTTCATGTTATTGGAAATAATTAAGGTATTTTCTCACATGTCAAAAACTTTCGATTAAATGCATTATTATATATTTTATATAATAATAAATGAATGAAACTTTAAGCGTAAATGAAGTCTATTACTTCATTGCATTGTGTGTTTGTCTGAATAAAAACAGTCATTTGCAGCCAATAAAATTAATATCTTGAAAAACTCGCTTGCTACCTAGTTTTACAGTGCAATTAATGAATGAGTGTAAAATCAATTTAGTTAAATGCCACTATTATAAATTGAAATATACTTACTGATTTGGGTGCAGCTCCTATATTGATTACGTACTAGATACACAATTTTATATAGGTAAATAATGACATCACCAACACATTGTTTGGTTTTGCAACCCACTATGTAGTCAAACTCAAAAGCCGGCGTTATTATAATGATGTGCGACGAAGTAAACAAACAAAGAAACTGAGAAGCGCTTGTTCGTTTCGATTGCTTTGTGACACAAAATGGACCCTTATCACCTTCAAAATACAGATCAGTCTTGTCTAATAATCGTAAGATGTTAGGGCAGCGCCATCTAGTATTTAAACATAAACATATTCATTTGCGTCGCGGGCGCCGCGCGTCGCTTTGTGACACAAAATGGACCCTTATCACCTTCAAAATACAGATCAGTCTTGTCTAATAATCGTAAGATGTTAGGGCAGCGCCATCTAGTATTTAAACATAAACATATTCATTTGCGTCGCGGGCGCCGCGCGTCGTAAGCCCCATACCTATTGACCGTACGTGCATCCATTACTGCCACACTATATTGAACTTTATCACATGAGGAATACAGGTCAATTCCGTAAACGTTGTGGTACCGTCCTTGATCCGGAAAATGATTATTTTGAATAATTTTGTCAGTTGTAATGTAAGCATTAATAACAGCAACTTTATTTTTCATGCATGATTTACTTCATTTGATATCTTAATCCTTCAAGCGCCGTGATCTAGACAAAATATATAAAATCATTTTTCCTAGCTACCGGGGTCCCATGCGACGCGCGAAGGCTTAATCATATTATTATAAAGTATTATTAAAATAATGTGTAATTAATAATATTGCGATTCTAAAGCAAATACTCCCTTACATAGACAATTAATAATTTACACAAGACAAAAATTGTTAGAAAGAAAGTTAATAATATTGTATTCGACTGTACTCAATGTAATGTATGTAGAAGTTTACAATCAAATTTAATGGTTTTCTAGGTCAAAAGTCAAGCAAAAATTGGACTGATATTGGGCACTATTTCAAGCACAATTTTTTGAGACGTAAATTGTACCTATAGCTCGTTCGATATTCGCGCACTGAGGTGAGTATGCTGGGCGTAGAACCTACGCCCAGCATACTCACTGAACGAAGCCTATAACTCCGAAGTTATTCGAGCACTGTTTTTTCTTTTTGGGCACCGTTTGGCACTATTTGGGAACTATTTTTTGAAGTATGAATTATGTTTGAAGCGTATACAGATTCTCCGGACGGAGGTGAGTATGCTGGGCGAAACCTTCGTCCAGCATACTCATCGAACTATGGCTATAACTTCGCAAGTACAAGAGCACTATTTTTTTCCTTTGGGCACTATTTAGCACTATTTCAGAACAGTTTTTTGACATTCATGAAATATCAGGATTCCATGGTGAGTATGCTGGACGAAGGGACACTTTGCTTCGCCATGTTTGTGAGAGCGAGATAGATATTAAAAACATGCGTGAGAGACACGATACGCACAATTCGCGAGTTGTTGAGAGATTTTGTAAACAACGCGCGACGACTAGTACCAGACCGAGGTTGCGTAAGGTTAGCAACACAAATTTCTTCAAACATATTAATAGTTTTTTATTATTATTGTTTTACCAACCATGATTATTTAAATTCAAGTCAATTTTATTAATAATTGATAACAGTTATGTTTTACGCAACAGGTACTTATTTAAAAAAAAATGTTTTATAAGACAAAGTCTAGTTTTTAGTACCTAATTGTTGGTGCAGAATCACTACTTCACTATATTTAGTTATCTTTATTACGCGACTGTGGCAAAGCAAACGGTTATGATTTCAAGGCTTCCTCGTAACTCCCAAACTGCACGTCATGTGCAGCCATATTCTTTATTTATTTATACATAAATGCATAATGGTGGATACTTAAGGCTCTTTTTTATTCAGGTTTCCTAAAGATGAATTAAGGAGACAAAAGTGGCTTGTTATTGTCCGAAAACAAAGGCAGAAGTAAAGCTTTAGTAACCTTGCGCGATCGAGCGAACAATATTAATTTCTTTTTTAACTACCTCAAAATAATTAATGTTTTTTATTTTATTTGCTAACGCTACCACATGCCATGTCATTCATAATCGTAAACATTCGTCAACATTCGGCAGCTAACGCGATTTCGCTCGCACGACAGCGCCGTCTCCTATCTCTATCCTTGTCTATCGGTAACAGTAGGTTGCGACTGTGATGACACTGATCACAGATGTGTGAGTTTCGGTGCATAGTCGTACGCCGAGCCCATGTTTACTGATTGCGATGTTAGAGCGTAACATGCAATGTTTATTACCCAAAATAATTTATCTGAATAATTTGTTATGGTGAAAAGGGATACCTTTTTACCACCAAATCCGATAGGATATCGAGCCTAGAAACAAAAATATGCATAGACCAATAATTATATTATTATTAATATTTGAAAATATTAGGTTTGGTAAGGATAAAGAAAGATAAAAAATAATTCAAAAATAAATACAACTATTGAGATTTGAACCCACACCAAGCCTAATGAAAGGCAGTCTCTAAACCGACAGTCTATTTGTACGGTTGATAATTGTTTCAAATAGCCGACCTTATTTATGTCAAGGTTTTTAGCTGCTCAGCTTCCCGAAAGTATAGCGTGATGATAATCATTGCTAAGGTTATATTAATAAGAAATAGATTGGAATATAACAATTTGGTCCTCTGGACATTTTAATTTCCAACCATTTTTGAATAAAACGACATCTAGTAGGGTCGAAAGTTACTACTATTTACTTTGCATGTGTGTGTAAAGAGTAAATTCATGCGGCTAAATCTTTATTCTGCTGTAATCTTTGTATGGTAGCAGTTAACAAGCATAGTGATTATCTAAAAAAATCAAGTTAATGCCCTAGGTATAGCCTATAATAAAGTTGTCTATTAAAACTTTCTATGTTAAGTGTAAAAATTGAAAATGTTCGAAATTGTGGATGTGTCGCCATCTAGCGACAAAATGGCAGTGAGAGCATTCATCCATTCACCTTAAAGATCCTTTCAGCATTACACCATCTCTTCTTTCCATTACTGTCAATAAGATTGACAATTGCTTGATTCTGTATCTACAAAACTAATAATACAGGCCAGTGGTTAGAAAAATAAGAGAATACATAGTGCAATATTGTTCGAAACATTATGTATGTCAAAATAAGAAATATGGCTGCAATTATTATAATTATTTGATGTCATGTCTGTCTATCCCTCCTGGATCTAGGCGTGATTTTATGTATGAAATTAATATCTTCAGAAAGGTTTTTACACGATTATTACATTAATGAATATATAATTATGTTACTTTTTGTGTCTTGTTCCGTTTTGTCTATTGTACAATGACCAAATATGGAAAATGAGGAGTCTGTTATAAATATTTCTGAGAAAAAAATGCTTCCATAAAAATACGAAAAAGCCCATAAAACATCAAAGTTCAAATCTTTTACCTCAAAGCGAAAAATGTTTCAACTGAATATTTTGTTAAAAACACAAGACTAGGTATTTAAAATATGTAAAACACTTAAAGGTACCAGTTTTATGTGAATAATATTGCGTGTGTAATAATAGTGTTTTATTTGTAAGAGTTCACACCATAATTGTAAGCTTAAGTTGAATCCTGTACACAATCCAGGTTGTTCTTTCAATACCATATTATTATGGAAATCTGTAATACCAATACAATATAAAAACTGCATTTGAATTTTTAATTGCAGATAACTTGTATCTATTTATCGTCACTAACTCAAGTATCAACTTTAGCTTTGAGTAAACATGTTGAATTTTAAGTGACAATTTACATAAAAAGAGCCCATAAAGATGGTATTCAAGTGTATGTATGCATTATTTTTTTATTGGTACTGCAGATGTCCAGAGGCAGGTGATCTTTAAACATATATTTTAAATCAACGCCATTGTGTACACGACCCAATCGATTCTACATTATAAGCGTAGATACTAACCCCACCAGAGAATGTCTTAAAATATTAGAATCTCGCTATTATAGACCCTATTGCTAAGTGAATAGGGCATAAGCCGCCGCGCCCGCCGCATCCATTGTGATTATGTTGAAACAAAAATGATAGTCGTAAGTTAGGTTAAGGCATTATTTTAATATCATTCATTTAATGTTCTATTATTATATTCATGATGATAAATAAAGTATTATAAAAAATGCTGGTTTTTAAATTGCATTGCCCAGACTAAACTGCAAACCTAGGTACAGTTCTCGTCAAATAACTTTGCCCCTCTGAAGTTGGCTACGAGTGGCTGCGCAGTAGTCAAAATTACGAACAAACTGCAACTGCGCATGCGCAAGAGACATGGGGGCGGGGATTATGGCGGCGCGATTTTATGTCTCAGTCGCTCGTTTACGTTCGATGCATGCTTGTGTCCCGCTTGCTCCCGTCTACGTGACTGCACCAAGCGATCTTTGCAAGTGGCTAACTTTAGAGGGGCACAGTTATTTGACGAGAACTGTATAAAACCAAACATGAAATCCTTAGCAAACTGAAAGAAAGAATCAGTTTCAATCTAAAATGTACATATGAGGTAGGGGGGGATGCGTTCAACCGAATTCACGTATCGGCAAGGGAAGGTATTTGAGACGGTTCCTTTGGTTGGACTCAACTCTGTATCCGGTAGGTATACCTTGATTATTTTCTCCAACTCAGAATAACAGCCATAGGGGCCGATGTTCAAAACTGGATAACGGACGGAGAGGATGGTCCGTGCAGGGGACACCAATCATCACATACCGGAATCCCTGCATGCTTCGGCAAATTTTCTTACGTTTTTTGCAATTTGCAGGTCAGTAGGTATCAGGTTGTATGTTGGTGAAAATATGATTCGCGGCCGTAGCAAGTACGTATTTACAGAACTGCGGCCCTACCATGTCGTGTTACAGCGTGAGTCGTTCGAGCGAGAAGGAGGGATGGAGCTATACACCCTATATAGCTCCATCCCTCTCCAACACGTCATGGTTGTGTTGTCATGGGCCGCTGTAATCATTAAAATCATCAATACAACTCTGTTAGAATTGATGCTTTAGTAATGTTTGGGTTACGGTAGATTACTAATAAAACTCCTAGTTGTAGGTTTCACGAAGGTTGTAAAAAGAATATTTATTGATTAAAAATGTGTCACTTATATACAGTTTAGGAATATTAACAATTATGAGCTTAACCAATAAGAAATTACTAACTAAATAACAAAGAACTCCCAACCAATCACGTCACAGCACTTGTTGCCTATTTAATCCGTGTGGTGTCGCTACAGACGCTCGTGTCACGGACCGCGGTGCGCGGAATGCACGCGCGCCGCAGGTGTGTATAAATAAGGGTTCCGCGTAGTTCGCGATCCTTTTCTGCGCGGCATTTGAAGAGAGAAAACGTCTGCTGTTGTTCGCGTGCGCGGCGAGCGAAGACCGAAGAATACGACGGCGGCGTGTCTTCAGCGTTTCCTATTCCTTTAACAGAAGTCTAGTTCTTTTGAGAACTGTGAAAAAGAGTTATTTTGAGAACTGTTTGTTTCTTGGTTTCTTGACGATAGTCATAAAACGTGCTGTGATGAGTGGTGGCTACAGTACTCCCCTTCAAGCGAAGCGTACCGGCAGTTTGATGACACGACCCATGCGTGTTGACTTGCTCTGGGCGGGATGTGACGTCACGCTGCCGGGAGGTACTTGGGTTTGTTGCTTGGTAACGGTTGGAGTGGTACTGCTCCTGGTTTTCTTGGTACTGGTAACGGTAATCGGTGTTCTTGGCGTGGTAATGGTACTGGATGAGGTAATCTTGCTTGGTGGTAAGGTACTGGTTGATGGTAAGGTACTGGTTGGTGGTAAGGTATTGCTGTCTTCTGTGATGACATATGCAGGCTTCAATCGATCGATCGATATGTTCGCTTGCCGATTAGGTAGCTGTACGGAGTACACTTTATCTGTTCGGCTTATAACTCGATAGGGGCCTTCATATGGAGTCTGAAGTGGTTTTTTTACTGCATCTGTTCTGATGAATACGTGGCTGCACGTGAGTAAATCTTGGTGCACGAACACACTTTTATTGCTGCTATGATGTTTGGTAGCGACTTGCGGCTTGTTATCTTGAATGCTAGCACGCAGTTTATCAACGTAGGTATAATCCATAGAAGAAGAATTTTTCACTGCAAGTACCTGTACACCTGACAGGTACTTGCAGTGAAAAATTCGCCAGGCAAACGTAAGTTGTGACCGTAGGTAAGTTCGGCGGCGCTCACACCGGTGTCTGAGTTTAGAGCGGCTCGCAATCCCAGTAGCACGATAGGTAACTCGTCAATCCATGTACTTGTGTTGATGAGTTTCGCGCGCAATGCGGTCTTGAGTGTGCGATGCCATCGCTCGACGATACCGTTGCTTTGCGGGTGATATGGTGTTGTGCGATTTTTCTGTATTCCCATAAGCTTCATTAAATTTTGAAACAGCTGACTCTCGAACTGGCGACCTTGGTCGCTTGTTAGTGTGGTCGGGCATCCAAATCTTGCGATCCAATGTTGATAGACGATTTCTGCTATTCGAACAGCTGATATTTCGTCAGTAGGTATTGCTTCGGGCCATTTCGTTGATCGGTCGATCATTGTTACTAAATACCGATGACCTTGAGATGTTGTACACAAGGGACCGACCAAATCGACGTGAAGGTTTTGAAAACGCTCACTTGGCGGGAAAAATCCGATGTTAGAGAATGTGTGTCGATGTACCTTGCTTTTTTGGCAAAGTAGGCATGTTCGTGTCCAACAGCTGATGTCTGCGTTCATTGACGGCCAGAAGTATTTTTGAGTGATCAGTTTTCGAGTTGTGCGCGTACCAGGATGACTGATGTTGTGCACGCTGTTAAAAACTTCTTTTCTATATTGCTCGGGTATGTACGGGCGTACATAAGCAGTAGATGCTTCGCAGTATAACTTGACGTCACTGTTAGGTATCGATATTTTCTTGAGAGTGATGTTATTCTGGGATAATAGTTGTTCAATGTTGCTGTCCTTGTCTTGCGCGCTGGCTATGTCGCTGTAGTTTATTATAGATGGGCATGAAATTGTTTCTATGCGGCTGAGTGCGTCGGCGACGATGTTTTGTTTGCCGCTCACGTGTCGTATGTCCGTGGTAAATTCGCTGATAAACAAGAGTTGTCTCGCACGCCTCTGAGTTTCTGAGTTAGAATTAATCTTCGACATTATAAATGTTAGTGGCTTGTGATCGGTAAATATGATAAGATTCCGTCCTTCGAATGTCTTGCGAAAGTGTTTGACTGCCATGTAAATAGCGAGTAATTCACGATCGAATGTAGAATACTTCTTTTGCGCGTCGGTAAATTTCTTGGAATAATAACCAAGCGGTTGCCATGCTTCGTTAAGATATTGTTGTAATACTGCTCCTGCTGAGTTATCGGATGCGTCGCAGAATAAGGCGAGTGTTGCGTGGTGCGACGGATGAGCGAGTAGAGCTGCGTTTATGATGCTAGCTTTACATTGCTCGAATGCTTGAGTTGCTTCGTCGGTCCACGTGATTTGAGTTTTGTCTCTCTTCTTTACGTTGTGTAAGTATGCGTTCAATGGTGCTTGTAGAGATGCGGCGTTAGGTATATGGTCACGGTAGAAATTGATCATACCAAGGAATCTTCTTAACTCTTCGATGGTAGTCGGCTTGGGATAGTTGGTGATAGCTTCGATTTTATGTGTTGGAGGTTTGATGCCTTCTGACGATACGGTGTATCCTAGGAACTGAACTTCTGATTGACCTAGGTTGCATTTGGCGGGGTTGATAGTGATACCGTTTTCTTCTAACCTCTTAAGTACGGTGTGTAGGTGTTCTCGGTGTTGTGTTTCACTTTCCGATGCCAGTAGTAAATCGTCGATGAATGGGAAGACGAAATCTAATCCTCGTAATACTTCATGGATGTAGCGTTGAAACGTTTGTCCCGCGTTTTTTAAACCGGGGCACATACGTGGAAATTCGAATAATCCCATCGGGGTGATGATAGCTGTCTTCTCAATGTCTTCATCTCTAACGCTCAGTTGTTGGTATGCTCGGTTGAGGTCTATTGTAG
This sequence comes from Melanchra persicariae, assembly GCA_947386135.1. Lineage (NCBI taxonomy): Eukaryota > Metazoa > Arthropoda > Insecta > Lepidoptera > Noctuidae > Melanchra > Melanchra persicariae. Next base: position 2,168,367 of record OX376646.1, read on the forward strand.
AGAATATAGTTTTTCCGGATAAATGATGAGTAAAATCTTTGATGCGTGGCACGGGGTAACGATCGGGTATGGTGATGGAGTTGAGTCGACGATAATCACCACAAACTCTAATATCGCCATTCTTCTTGGGTACGATATGTAGAGGTGATGACCATGGACTTTTACTAGGTCGGCATAATCCTTGTTCGATCATGTTTTCAAACTCTTTCTTGACTATTTCGTAGCGATGCGGTGGAATTGGTCTTGCGCGGCAGTGTAACGGTGGTCCTCGAGTTTCGATGAAATGTTGCACGTTAATGTTGCAGTTTAATTGCATCGATGTTAGTCTCGTTATGCCTGGATATTGCGCTAGTATGTCGTGGTATGATTGTGACATATCGATACTGCGTACGGTGGGCACGTTCGATACACGTATCGGGGCGTTGACCTTTAAACTCGTGACACCGTCGATTAGTTTTCGGTTTTTCAAATCGACGATGAGTTGATGATGCTTGAGGAAGTCGGCTCCTAGTATTGGCTTCGAAACGTCAGCTACGATGAATTTCCATTTGTACGGACGTCGTAGATTGAAATCAAGAGATAATGTTTTCTCGCCGTACGTAGCTATTGTAGTGTTGTTCGCTGCGTACAGTTGAAATGGTAGTGGCGTTGCTATTTGTCCCTTTCTTCTCGGTAGCACGGATATGTTGGCTCCAGTGTCGACTAAGAATGATAACTTCGAGTTTTTATCAGTGATATATAGGCGGTGTGATATTTCTTGAACGCCGGTGTCCGCCTCTGCCAACGTTCTGTCTAGTTTTCCGTGTTTTGCTTCTTGAATGAGCAAGGCGACGTGCAGCGTCTAGCTTGACCTTTGAAACGTCGGTGATAATAGCAGAATGGTGATGGCGATGTTTCTCGATTGCGTGATCGTGATGCGCTACGGTGACGGGACGGGTAGCGGTTGCGGCGGTGGTCTGCATTGTACGGTGGTCTTGCTTTCAACTCGGCAATTTCCAGTGATAGTTTTCTTATCTCGTTGATAAGGTACTGCGTATCTGCTTGCGGTGCTGATGATGTAGGTGGGGATGGTGATTGCACGGCTGCGACTTCGGTTGAAGCAGTCTGCTCCATCATTTTGTCGGCGAGTAGAGCAAGTTCTTCAAGTGCAGTCTTCGTGCTGAATGATTCGCTGACTGCGAGGACTGATCGGACGTGTGACGGAAGGTGATTTGTCCACATGAGACGCAGAGTGGAGTCGGGAACTTTGTCTCTGGCAAGGTTTCGCATTCGTCGCAGTAGTTGGGTCGGCTTCTGATCTCCGAGTTCCATCTCTGATAGTAGTTTCTGGAACTGGCGGCTGTCAGATTCTTCGTAGACGGATATGAGCCTTTCCTTGATGGCTTTGTACTGGTCCGTCTCCGGTGGGTTGTACAGTAGATCCATGATCTGCTCGATGTCTTGTCGCTCCAGCTGTGCTATGACCATTTGGGCGAGCTGTGCTTGGCCTTTCTTGAAATCGTTGGTTGCAGCTTCGAAACTAATGAACCAGAGTCGCGGTCGGTCGCGCCAGAATGGTGGAATGCGCATGGTGAGAGAGATACCGGCAGCTTCAGCCTTCGTCACGGTATGCGATGCTGATGAACTGGACTGCTCTTCGACTGGATTCGACATCTTGCAATTTGATGATTCTTCGGCAGTTAACTTGTTTTTCTTCGTGTGTTTTGTTCGGGGTCACCACTTTAGTAATGTTTGGGTTACGGTAGATTACTAATAAAACTCCTAGTTGTAGGTTTCACGAAGGTTGTAAAAAGAATATTTATTGATTAAAAATGTGTCACTTATATACAGTTTAGGAATATTAACAATTATGAGCTTAACCAATAAGAAATTACTAACTAAATAACAAAGAACTCCCAACCAATCACGTCACAGCACTTGTTGCCTATTTAATCCGTGTGGTGTCGCTACAGACGCTCGTGTCACGGACCGCGGTGCGCGGAATGCACGCGCGCCGCAGGTGTGTATAAATAAGGGTTCCGCGTAGTTCGCGATCCTTTTCTGCGCGGCATTTGAAGAGAGAAAACGTCTGCTGTTGTTCGCGTGCGCGGCGAGCGAAGACCGAAGAATACGACGGCGGCGTGTCTTCAGCGTTTCCTATTCCTTTAACAGAAGTCTAGTTCTTTTGAGAACTGTTTGTTTCTTGGTTTCTTGCATCATCACAGCACGTTTTATGACTATCGTAGTCATAAAACGTGCTGTGATGAGTGGTGGCTACAATGCCAAATGTTAAGATTTCATGAAACCACATTTGACATCAATTCTAACTGAGAGTTGTTTGAAAATTGCAAAAAACGTAAGAAAAATTGAATTTCGCGGGCTACCCTGACGCTTCCTCCTCAAGTCGATATTTTTAGATCTTTCGACAGTAGTTACAAGTTGTCAGAAGCCAGTCTTATAACCAACGCGGGGTGTCGTACCCAGATGGGTGGTGCAGGTCAGAAAGGCAGTCACTCCACCCTCCACGCTGCTTCTGATGCATGCCGATGCCAACATAGTTCATTAAGACTAAATTGATTTAGCAAGAAGGAAATAAAACTCATAAAAACTAAAATATTTCGTCTATATTTATCCAACAACAACATTACATAGGTGCCTCAATACTCAACATAAACAAATTTTGGCACAAAGCAACTCCTTTCAAGGCACTTCGATTCACTACCTAATATTCTCGCGTGGAGCAAATTACGTATAATTTATAAATAAGGTACAGTCAACATTATAATTACAGGAACACACTGCGGAACGTTTAGAAAAAAACATTAGTTTTACACATCTGTAAATCAATTCGGATTTAAAAAATTAGTAACCATTTTAATGTTTAGAAAAGTACTAATGGAAAAGTAAATAGGTATGCAGGCAACTAGCGACATCTGCATTCTACAAAGCAAGCGCTTATGTAAGGGTAAACTTTTTTATGCAATTGGCTAACAAAAGCTACTTGCAAAATTTGTATTTTTTGTTACTTGCATAAAATAGTCTTGTGAATGGTTGTACAATGCAACGGTCAATGACTATGGTCGACACAGCCAGGGTTTTCAGAATTTGTTCGAAAGAGTCACTGCGGCCCTGGAACGCAAAGGGCATTTGAAGGATACTCCACTTATCACACTCCTTCCGCTCCGCCCAGAGCGTAAGGAGTCATTTGATGGTTTCTCATCCTTATAGAAAAAGTACCTAAACAATAAATAATGAATCGTTTTCATTACTAGAAAATGTAAAGGATCACGTTAATGTCGATTCAGGGCAGCTTTATGTCTTTATTTCTGTTTTCGGAATTAAGTTAGTTAGTTAAGTTATATGGGGAAAAATAAAGTTTGATCGCAATATGTTAATTTTAATGTAGGTACAATAATAAACGCGTCTGCAGATCAATAACAATTTGCTTACGCTTTTCATTTCATCTGGGATTTGAAAGTCTTTAAAGAGTTAAAATCTATCATCATGCTCTCATAAATTGATTGCAAAACTTTGGAAGCCTCTTTTTATTAAATTCAACGTTTAAATAAATATAATGCACGCGTCAAGTAGTTGCTGGTTTTCATAGAAAATCAAAAGTTGTAAGCTTCTAAGGGATGTCAAGATAGAACACTGATAAAATGTAATGCAATAAAGAAAGGTGTATTGGTTCCTACTCCAAATATTCTATCTAGACAACCTCAAGATCCGTCACATTTCCGACGCATACTTAGTATAAAATAGTGATATGCCAATACAAAAACTTAAATTCTATTTCTAAAAAAAATATTAAATTTCTGTACAAATAAAAAAATACTAAACGTTACTTGTCATCATTTTTCTGCCGATTTGTTACAAACTAAATGACGTCTTACTGTTCTGGATGCCGTTCATAGTCAGAATCTTAACGCTATTTAGTACAGTCAGACAAAGAATAGAAAGAATGTATCACAGAATTGTATTGTGTGGGCACGTTTGTCAATGTTTTAAACGAAACAAAAGAATTTAACTATCAATAAAATCACATTATAATACTCCAAACAAATGCTATGCATTGGAAGACTTAATTTCACAGACAAACTTTTCGAAGTCTTTCTATAATTTTTTTAACTTTATCACACACAAACGCGCGCACACACAGACACCTAAAACAGCGTAACGCCTATAATACAAGAGCCTCTAATATCACTTCTCTCTCTCTCACGATAGTCTGTCTCACTCTCACTTGATGATCTGTTCCTGACTGTCACTCGGCGCGGACACACTATGGCAGCAAGTTATCTGCGGACTTTGTTCCCGAACTTCCTGACGCTGTTCTTCAGGACTTTCATCCTTACAACACGACTGACTAGGCTCATGGACGATCACAGTAGTCTCCTTTTTACAGCATTTCTCCTCAGGTGGCGGTTCTTGCTTCTTCTTGCAACAACCTTGGCGCTCCGTGCGGAGTAATTGGACGTCTTCTACGCTAGGACTGTCTTCTTTCTCACTTTCGTGATGGCAGTGTGATGTGGAAGCTTGCATTTTCTTTGCTCTGGCGACTCTTGAGGGACACTTCTTGGCGCCGTAGTAGCAGGTGGCGTTCTGCTCGGTGGAGCCACCATCTCGCGAGGTCGCGGGGAAGTAATGGGACGGCTGGATGCAGGTGCGAGTTTGGCAGATGAAGAAATCGGACTCTGAACTCATTGAGGAGTCCAGAAGAGGCGGCGTTGAAGTTTCGGCTGGAGAAGAGATAATAATGTATCGTGGTAAGTAAATAATCTACTATATATCTATATACAACATGCATCCCTATTTCCCTTGGTCACTTGGACTTGAGAACGACTTTACCGATTTAATTCATCTTTTTGCATTTGATAGCCCAGTTCTTGAGGAAGATTTTAGGTTATTTTACATCAAGCTACGACCCTTAGAAGCCGAGCAGCGGGTAAAACCGCAAGACACAGCTAGTAAGTAATAAAGCACGGACTTTAGTAGGTGGTCAGTGTGGATAAATAAATGTGTTAGTAGTAATAGGCGAGATTTTAACGCTAATATTCAAAAGGAAAAAAAAATTATATTATAAAATTTACAAAATGAAATATCCTCATTCACTAGCGAATTTCGCAGGTCATCTTCCAGTTGGAATGAATACAATAATGTGACCTTGGTAGTATAATAGATGAATTATTATGATAATAACTTATACGTTACGATGAATGATAACAAATACTGATAGAACACGTGGTGTTTTAGTACGTAGGCATTACCAACGAGTGTTCCTTATTTACTTTCTAAATTTTGCAAAAAAAGTAGACAATTAACATTATCGTCTCAACGTTACAGTATTTAAACATCTACACAGTTGTTCAAACATTAAAAATAATACGACAGAAAGTTTCGCGTCATATAAAACAAATACATTATTAACATCTGTGTCAACTGCAAAATATTGTTGGGAAAAACAGACCTTAACACCAAATGTAGTATAATTTTGCAAATACAAAATTTTTAAGAGGAAGACCAATACATAGTAATTTAGGAACAGTAACTTGCTGACAAAATTTTAGTTTTTTCTAAATTATCCTAGGTTTTAGGGTTTGGGCTGGTGTCCCCCGATTTAACGAATCCTCGAAACCTCTCTACGGCAGCCAGCAAGCAACCTCTCTTGGTAGAGAGCATCGTTCAAGAAGTAGGATTAGTGGCAATAGTAATGGCTAGGTTATATGAATGCTAAAAAACTCATAAACTGGGATAGCTCAAAAGCGCCGTCTACTACAAGTCATTAAGAAATGGATAGGATAGTTTATGGTCAGACCCTGTAATGGTATAGGATGGAAGTTATTTTGACGCAAGGTAGGGAACGAGAGTTAAAGTAATAATTTTCTAAGGAATCCAAAACAACCTGGAAGTTATCGAAAGCACTTCTAATAATTCTACGAAACATATATGAAACGGTAATCCTTGACTTTTAAAAGCAGATCAAGCAACCAAATAAAATCCTCATATAATTCGACGAAATGCTAGAACATCGCAACTAAACTATAGTCTACTACGTTATATGATGAGGCCATGTGGTAACTTAGGCTAAGGGATAAGGTATCTAAAAAATAGAGCAAGTTCCCAGAAACCTTTGCCCAGCGCACCTGATACCTGTACATTGGCCGTCGGCAGAAGTTAGCAGATATATAGCGTACGTTCAAATTAAGTAAATTTTGTTCCTCAGAAAATAAGTAACGTCTGTAAAACTCTGGGGACTAGTACAGTGGAAAAGGATCAAGCTGAAAGCAAATGCGAACTAAAAACTATACAACAATCTAGAAAAAAAAATTGTTTTGTTATTTCAAACTCAAATCTTTTGTGGTTATTTTAAACCAAATATGTTGTTTTTGTACGCCATAAATGGCAAAGCATGCAGATCTAACCATTATTATAAGACCTTGCACATGTTACGATGTATACTCATGTTTTACAATAAAAATATATCCTATTCTATTCTATTCTAAACAGCCAGTCTCTACGGCCACACCAACAACTTCGCCACATTCAAAGCTCTACCAATCATCTACTTAGAAACCAAAGAGTATGTTACATCAATATCTTTGATACTTGTCCTGCAACAGCGTGTGTTGTTCATACGTACGCTAAAGTACGCTCGTACATACTAACCCATACATTTTGTTTCTCAGAAAATAAGTAATGGTTCTGATAACGTCAACTACTACAGTGGCAAAAGATTAGCTGAAAGCAAATGAGAACTACAAACTATACAACAATCTAAATTGCTCTAAAAAGCTTGAGTCCAAACCTACACCAACGATCACTAAGAACGGATTTCACTAATGAAACTGAACGCGATCAGTACATCTAAACTGCATTCAAGAACTGTCAGTGTAAATAATCCATAGAAAAATAATGACACTGACAGCTGATAGACGTGGTTTATTCGCTGATCGCGTTCAGTTTCATTAGTGAAATTGGCCCTAAGAAGCTACCAATCTACTTAGAAACCAAAGAGTATGTTACATCAGTGTCTTTGATACTCGTCCTGCAGCAGCGTGTGGTCGGTCTGTTGCAGTTCGACGGCGTCCATCTCCTTGCAGAGCTTGCCTTCGCACACCTCCCAGCTACACTTCTCCGTGTTGCAACGATCTTAGCAGGGATGGGGAAGGAAGGATGGAAGATGTAGATTTACGTTTGTTAGAGTAAGATGGCGCTTTTGTTCGTAAGTGTGAGAGAGTGGATTGAGCTAGTTAAGAACACTGGAGAAAGAGACAAAGCAACTGTACGGTCATCAATACCTGTTCACTATTCACATTTAGTATATCCATGTGGAAAAGTGATAAAATATGTTAATTGCACACACAGATACACACAACAATGAAAGCTTGGCTCAATCAGATTTCTAGACTCAGACAGCTACTAGTCGCATGATTGCTTTGTTTCTATGTTTTTGGCAAACACTGGCTAAATGGTTTGATGTGATTTAACTTGTTATTTGGATAGCTTGATTGATTTGACATCAGTTTTCTTTTTTTTGACTCAAGCCGAGTGCCCGATAGAATTTTACGATCGACCACAATTACGAACTTAAATCAAAATTCGTCCCTAATCAAGTAAGAATTTTCAAAAAAAGAATCCTTTTTGCTCACCTTTGTTACATAAGGAACTCTTGGGCATTTCATCCTTCTATAACCAGCGGTTTAGGCTGCGTTTTGTCTGTTAGTAAATTAATTAATGAATTTAAGTTTCTTATCCTTTGATATTCGCCAGCTAAATTAACACGTGATTTTAAATACTGCCAAATCTATCAAGCTATCCTGAATGGAGAAACATAACTGACACGAAAACACTTAGAAATGTGTAGAATGAATAACATAATAAGGATTGTTAGTAAAACTTACACAACTCGTGCTCACTGTAACCTTCTGTCTATATTAATATTGAATTACACAAAACAAGAAACAATTAATATGCAATCGTAAAAAAAAGAAGTATTTCTATGAATTAAAACAAAACAAAGGCCTTACTCTTTGCCTACATACCTTTTTAGTTGTACAAAAAACTTCCTTTTTTTTGTACACTCGGCAAAACAGTTTCTTGTGTGTGTGATTTTCTATATTTTTATTTTAAATACAGTAAATCACACACTAGCTAGGTATTGTTCGAGAATCTAGTAAAAATGTTTAGCTTTAGGTTGTAAGGCTCACAAAGCAAAAGCACAAATTAATGGAAAAAGGTGTTACACTATACCTAAACACATAACAAAGTTTTGCCAAAAATGTGCAAAACACACTATTTCATGCTCCAATATGTTAAAAATTTTAGAAAAGTGCAAAATTATCAAACATAATTTAACTGTTAAGTAACAAAGCCCATAAAAGCACAGATCGATGTAAGAAATAAAGGAAACAAGTAAGAACTACCAGTGTCGTCGCACTCAGGCGTGCAGATGACCGCTCGCTTCCTGCTGAAGCACTGCATCTGGAGGCGCGTCAGCTTCGTGCCGAACAGGAAGTAGCCTGCAGACAAACATGTGACCTCAGAATTGTTAAATCGTTTCAGTAAAGATGGCACATCAAGTTTTAAACGAGTGGTCTCGCTACTCATTGCTATGAGACAGTTTCATGGAGTTCCTATTTTTTATAACCAGCCCTAATGACATGCCAATATCATCATGATTCTGTTGTAAAAAAGGGATAGTACTATTCATCCTGTATAGCTCCGTCTCTCTCACACAGTAGACTTATGATTGTATTTGCACGTCACAGAAGGGGGGACAGTTCGTTTTAAAGGTCCAACCGTTATGAGTTTCTTTTGAACTGTCAAAAGGTCTAAATTACTAAATGGGTAAACTTAACTTTTTTGGTTCACTACTAAAAAGTCTTTGGTTCACTTCTAAAATGACTAATTTTACCATTTTTACTTCACGTACCCAGCATCATCCCAAAGACAACGGCCAGTAGCAGATGCACGTTGTACACCATAACAGCTAACATGAGCAGGTAGCCCACCACGTTATGTATGAGGAACACCAGCGACTGGTGTGTGTTCACCAAGGCTCTGAAACAATTAATAGAATATAATGTAATCGGTGGGTGGCGAGACGACTTGGACGCCTACTGCAAGGGCTGGTTCGAGGTAGCTCAGGAAAAAAAGAATACCTGGAGCTTGGTTAACAAATTGTAACATTGGGTATTTAAATAAGATAAGTTAAGCTGACTGTTACAGAATATTGACGAATCGAACGACGTAAGACGGTGCTCACCCGTTCATAACGATTATTTTGAACGGGTGAGCACCGTTCAAAACAATCGCAACATTGTTAAAAAGTAGTAGCAAGATGGCCTATACACCTAATCGCTTGTTGGCCTGTACCTACGCGCGGAGCCGCGAAATTGTTTCTATTCAATATACGCATGGTGTGGTGTGTCTATTTCAATGACGTGTTTCGATTCATTATTGCATGCTGTAAGAATTTGTTATCTTTACATAAATTCCACGAGTCCACTTTGTTGAATAAAATCCTATCCACAGTTCAAATTCAAAACTAGATATCCTAATAGATTAATTATTCCTGGAATGAAAACGGAACTATAGGCGAAGTTGTTATCCTACGTGTATTCTGATTTATAACAAGATTCCTAACCAAATTGAAGAACTTCCAATGGTCTGCTTCAAAAGGGCTTCACGCAGTTGGTTAGTTGAGATTTCCTTCTAGGAATTCTTCCTTCAGTTTAAATTAAAATGATCTAATTGTACCTATACCAAAAACTTGCATGGTCATTATGTTATGATTAAATATGTTGAGCTACTATTATACTACCATTGTAAGAACTTCTGTTACCATATTTATCTGCAAATAAATCGTTGACTTCGAGTTTGACAGATTCTACGTCTAGTGTTTTATTGAAATGGTCCTTTTTTATGGTCGAATCATACTTAATAGCGGCACTGAAGTTCGCTTTTCACTGCGCAGTACCTCCCACCCTTAACCCCCGGTGTCAGAAGCATTTGCTACTGCGCAGCTACTCGCCTCGTGTTAAGAGCCGCCATCAAATTTGAATCAATACCTGTAAGAGTATTACTCACCGTATTCTGAGTGAAGCCCACCTGCTGACCTGTCCCGTGCTGGTGTTCCGGCTGGTGGTCGGCTCCATGCTGCCCTGCTCCCTGAAACCAACCACACCTCATCATCATTTCAGTCTGAAATTACCCACTGCTGGGTCCACCACATCCTAACTTACCAACTAATATTACTATGAATGTGAACGTGAGTTTGTTCGTTTAGTTGTTCGCTTTCTCGCCTTAATCGCTGAACTGATTACATGGGTTTTGTGTTACGCAAACGGGCCACTGACCACAGCCACCGGTGGCTGTCGCGCGCCACGTTATTTGGTACCGCGCAAACGAAGGTGGCTGCCACGAGTGGTCGTTGGCCGCCACTAGTACATTATAAAGTCGAGAAGGACGTCACGAGTGGCGGACACTCGTGAACACTGAGTCGCGAATCGCCACTCGCTACACATGTGCGGCGATTCCATACAAAACGTAACCTATCAAAAACCCTGAAAACAGCTTGTCGCTAGCTCGTTTGCGCAGAGCCTTAGATAGAGGCCCTGGAGATGGTTTTGGAATTTCCGGAGCTGTCTTGACGAACTTCTAATTTTTATCTGCCTACCGGCCAACCATTTTAGCCATTATCCAACTTTTCATCTTTGTTTTTCTAGTAGGTATTTCCTTAATGTAGGTATTTCAGCTACCCAACATCACCTTTAGCACTCCTGGCACATACTGTATGTCAGCCGGTCGATTCTGTTAACATGTCAAAGTGAGGCTTGGGTGAAGTGATCACGAGGTGAGCTGTCATTCCATCTTGATTAAATGGATTGACAGCTTACTTCGTGATCACTTCGACATGTTTACAGAATCGCATTGCAGGAGGTAAAGAACATGTACCTACCCTTAATAATTTTATTTTATTTCTTACAACATTTTGGCAGCAATAAAGATACCTAAAATTATTGTGTGTAATTTAAACTTAATAAAACAATGAATGTAACCATTTTATGTATCATATTGCAGAGTTATTTTTTAATATATTCTAGGAAAGTATGTTTTTACGACGCATATAATGTAATATGCGATTAATTGATATAACTTGTTTTTATGACGATTATCGTTTAGTATCGAGCTCGATAGTCATGCTCGATTAACTCGCAGTTATTTCACAAGCCTGGGAATTTACGCCGAATTTGAGGCTCACTTTGCGGTTGATATTATATCATTATCATCTTCCTTATCCCATGTTGCTTGGGGTCGGCGCAACACGTTTTTTTCTTCCATTCTGTCCTATCAGCCGTCACCCTATCACGAACTCCTTTTTCTTTCATATCGCTCCTCACAAAAATCGAAACTAAGTTTATTATAAAAAAAATGAAAAACAAGCGAAGTTATGGGCATGACGAGCTACCGCCTATACTTATAAAAGCATGCGCTGACGAATTAACGGTACCGCTAACTTACTTAATAAATCAATCTTTAGACGAAGGCTCAGTCCCCGACCTGCTGAAAGTATCGATAGTGAAACCAATTTATAAAAAGGGAGACCAGACCAACGCTAGTAACTACCGGCCGATAGCATTACTACCGACCTTCTCAAAAATATTGGAGACTGCGATGTCAAAACGACTCTATTCCTTTTGCGAAAAATACAAAGTATTCAATGAAAGCCAGAATGGGTTCAGGAGAAACAAATCCACGACATTAGCAATATTTAAGTATATCCAGGAAGCTTTAAGTATAATCAATAATAAGCATTATGCAGTGGGTATTCTACTAGATATGAGCAAAGCATACGACAGAGTTTCATACGAAATTTTATTAAATAAATTATACGCAATAGGTGTCAGAGGTACAGCACACAAGTGGTTCTGCTCGTACCTAGAAAATAGAGAACAGTTCGTAGAGATAGAATATACCGACCCACATACTGGGCAAATAATACGTGTAAGATCTAAAAAAGCAAACACAACAATGTCAATCCCGCAAGGCAGCGTTTTGGGATGCTTATTATTTCTAGTCTACATTAATGATCTCCCTAAAGAAATTGACGCTCAAAGTATTTTATTTGCTGACGATATTTCTGTAATCTTTCCTTACACCAATTCAGAAAACCTAAACTTAAGTCTAGACGATAAGCTCTCTAAAATAATAGCATGGTTAAAAGATCACAACTTAGAATTGAATTTTGAAAAAACAAAGCTAATGCAATATAGACCATATCAAAAACGCAAATTGGATATAAATTACTCATACAACAATATGAAGCTGCAATGCGTTAACGAATTTAAATTGTTAGGTTTGACTATAGATACCAATATTAACTGGAAAGCCCATATAGATACAGTGGCAAATAAACTAGCCAGCTTTACATATGCCCTGGGGGAGCTTAAAAGATCTACGGATTTTAAAACTACTCTCACAGCATACTATGCCTACGCATACTCTTGGCTAAGTTATGGAATCGTGGTGTGGGGAAACTGCGTAGACAAAGATAGGCTCTTTGTTTTGCAAAAGAAATGTATACGAATTCTTGCCAATATAAAAAAGACAGAAAGCTGCAAGCCATTATTTATCAAATACAAAGTCCTTACACTAACTAGTATCTACATTTTAGAAGTTTGCAAATTTGTAAGGAAACACCAGTCACTATTCCCACTCACTAAGGACCTTCGCCCACAATATCGTAGTGTTAGACATAAGAATAAAAACGAATTAGCCCTACCAAGCTCAAAATTAACTATGTTCCATTCAGGACCCTTGGCCATGTGCGTGAAAATATATAATAAGCTTCCAAACTCAATTAAGGACATTGAGTACGAAAATAAATTTAAAAATACTCTCCAAAAATACCTTACGTTAAAATCGTATTATACCCTAAAGGAATTCTTGGATGAAAAGTATACTTGACATTGTAAAATATAACTTACATATACACCACACCACCCACACACGCACATTTCCTACAATTTCGACTCATTGGATGCCTACCAGCGTTGTGTTGTTTTATGATTATTAGTATTGTTATCGACATTAATTTTTTTTTATCTATTTTGAAATATGAATGGAAATGGAAATCAAATATTTGTCCTTTACCCATCTTACGTTTTTTATTTATATAACAAATAAAGAGCACATGATGGAAATGTTTTAAATCTTTATATAAGCACAGAGTGATTTGTTTCATTGTTTTATTGTTGTAAAACTGTAGTAGTAATATTTTAATTAAATTACTAACATTGCTGTGCCCTAGCAGGGTCATGTATGATACCTTTAAACTATTTGTAACAACTTGTAAACTACATGAATGCAATAAATGATACTGATACTGATACTGATACACACAATCCATTCATCTTTTCTTTGGCCTCCCTCTTCCTCTCCATCCACATTTATATTCATAACCCTTGTAGTTACATGTATTTCATCCCTCCTCTTCTCATGACCATACCAGGACAAGCGGTTGATATTTATGATCCGCCTACATATATTATGCCTTTGCTGTCCGTCCGCCTGTAAATCTTCATAGAATTTGTGTTACGTTATGGCAAGTTTTTTTTTTATAAAAACGTTGCCCCACACTAGGAATTACTCCTGTATCGTGGGTGCTTTTACAAACATACAAACTCACATACACAAACAGCCAGATCCAGAACAACTATCTGTAGGCCATACAAATATTTGTTCCTTGCGGGAATCGAACCCGCGATACGCAGCGCAGCAGCCGATCGCTCAACCGCCGCGCCAACCGTGTCGTCAGTTAGCTGACCCGTTAGTATCGTAGTTGCAAGAGCAAAACTGTTTTTCTGTTCTGTGGCAAATGCCGAGCGCAAGGTCCATGGTTTGATTCCCAAGTCAGGCAAAAAGTGTTTTGGGTTTTTTCATAGGGAATTTCCCACACGGAAATGACAAGATGATGAATTACATACCACCAACTTTAAATCTCCGTAGCTGTCCAGAGATTGGAAGTTGGTGGTGTGCCCGTACCTCGGAAAGCACGTAAATCCGTTGGTACCCTGCGACTGCTCTCTCCGTGGTTGTGTGGGACCATTGTAAGGCCTATTCTAAAATTACCACCCGGGTTTTAAACGAATGTAAGTTATTCAACATAAATTACGTAAGTAGGTACGTATTTACATGGGGGCCAGAAGGGGGGTGCAAAGGGGTGCACTTGCAACCCCCCCTTTCAATAAAACATACGAAATAATAAAGATATAAAAAAAATTAGACAAGCGTTATGTAGTAAAAGAGACGTAGCAAATCCGGGGCGAGGAACTTAGAGCTTTCTGCCTTGCATCCGTCTTTAGTTCAGCCTAATAACCTATCCTACCTCGAGGGGGGTTTTGAAGCTGCTCCTCCTGAAAATAGTCCTGCCAGAGTGCCAGCGCCCATGCCTACCTACGTCAGATTTCGCCTTCATTAGGTGTAGCGAATCACTGTATAAATAAATACCTTTGTTTAAATACCCGTTTAAATACAGAATGGAGACGATATCGAATTCAATCCGTTAAGCTTATTCGTTACAAGTGATTAACTCACATTATTTCCTATTTATTCAGCAGGATTCTCTCTCATTTTTTCCAACTTATAGATTGTAACCTCTATTGACATTGGATATTTCAGCCAGAAGCCCTCATCGAACACAATTTTTTACTCCTTTGTTTATGTACGTTTGCCCAGCACGGCCCCCCGGAATTTGCGAATCAGGTGTGCACCAATGCAATGTACTCGCCTCTAGGAGTATATGTACCGGTTTCTTTTTCAATGTACCTCTGTACTTTTGAAGAAATATGCAAAAAAAGGGGGCCGTGCCAGCCAAACGTTTTCAGCACGGCCCTCGTGTAACTTGAAAAATAAATAGCGTATTCAAAACTTTCTTAAACTCAACGAATGTACCCTATTAACACGTTATATGTGCCGCAACAGATACTGTGAATTCGTAATAACAAATAATATATAGACGTAGATAGGGGGCCGTGCTGGAAATAAGGATTATAAGAAAATATCTAAAAAGACAAGACAACCTTAGCCAAAAACTATTAAAATATAATTGATGTTTGGCAAGTAACATATGTAACGCATTGGTGTCTCATACAACTTGCTAAATTTGAAAAACAAACCAATTTTAATTCATTCAGCACGGCCCTCTATATTTGCCTACCTATATCTTTTTAAACATGGCACGTTTCTTTACAAAATTCGACTACCTGAATTATGTGCAGGAGTACATTCGTGCACATAAATTGCGATTCTGCTATATCAGTACTTTAAAAGATAAATTGGATCAAACATATCACATATATTACAACTGATAGGGTGACCATGATTCCATATATTAGGTAGGTACATATTCTATACCTATATTAATAAAATTATGTGACCACATTAAAATAAACATTCTTTTTTACGGGAACCGATCACTTTTCCAAATTGTTTTTGTTGGAATTTCATTTTACCGAAAACTATTGACCGACGTCTTTTTTGCGTATGCATTATTTGACATATTTTTAGATCATCGAAGTATCATGTGCATAGGTATTATTATACTGAGCTAAATTTCGCCGATTTACAAATTAACTTTTTGCTATTGGCAGAAGCCTCTTTTGAACTTTTTTCATGTGCCAGATTTTCACCACACCGAAATAACATTTTACGGAACATTATTTGGTCACAAATATATAGCCGGTACTTGGTAGCATTTTCAATATTAAATTAAAACAGTGTCATAAAAAGTCAATATGTTGTGCTATTTATTTACTTGTATGCTGCATGCCTGCTTGTACGCTGCATGCTTGAAGCAAGCATCCTTGTTTGCATACTTCTTACTGGAACCACTTAAAACCACTTTTGTTCATAATCAACTGTTTTATTAAGCGCCATTACAATTAAATAATTAATTTGAATGTTCGAGAACATAATACTTCGAACAAATGTTGTTTCGGCTAAGTGTAACTTCGGTAAAAAAATTTCGACCAAATGAAACCTTGAAGTAACGAAAAAAATCGAATTGATAATAGTCAACTGATAGTGACAAACGTGACTTCGATGAAGTAAAAAAAAAACGAAACGCCAAACTTTTCAACTATTATGTTGAAAAGTTTTAGGTGAAATGAAATTCGGTCAAATATTTTTCGGGTTTATGATAGGTAACCCTTTCTTACAATTTGTTTTTTTTCTTCGAATTTAATATTATCGATGACATCTTGTAAAGGAATTATATCAGTTAAAACTTGATCAATAAACACTTGAGTGCAACATGAAGTAACCGCGATACCAGCGCATCTTCAAAAATTACGGTAGCTTCAGTGAACTAATAGCGACCGCACACGACAAGTTTAAAAAAAAACAATATGTAAAAAACTATTTTTATTTTAATGTAGTCACATAATTTAATATAGATACAGAATATGTATCTACCTAATATATGAAATCATGGTCACCCCATCAGTTGTAATGTGTGATATGTTTGATCCAATTTATCTTTTAAAGTACTGATATAGCAGAATCGCAATTTATGTGCACGAATGTACTCCTGCGCATAATTCAGGTACTCGAATTTTGTAAAGAAACGTGCCATGTTTAAAAAGATATAGGCAAATATAGAGGGCCGTGCTGAATGAACTAAAATTGGTTTATTTTTAAAATTTAGCGAGTTGTATGAGACACCAATGCGTTACATATGTTACTAGCCAAACATCAATTATATTTTAATAGTTTTTGGCTAAGGTTGTCTTGTCTTTTTTAGATAATTCCTTATATTCCTTATTTCCAGCACGGCCCCCTATCTACATCTATATATTATTTGTTATTACGAATTCACAGTATCTGTTGCGGCACATATAACATGTTAATAGGGTACATTCGTTGAGTTTAAGAAAGTTTTGAATACGCTATTTATTTTTCAAGTTACACGAGGGCCGTGCTGAAAACGTTTGGCTGGCACGGCCCCCTTTTTTTGCATATTTCTTCAAAAGTACAGAGGTACATTGAAAAAGAAACCGGTACATATACTCCTAGAGGCGAGTACATTGCATTGGTGCACACCTAATTCGCAAATTCTGGGGGGCCGTGCTGGGCAAACGTACATCTTTGTTTAATTAATTACCGTCAAACGGGGTGAATAGGAACAGAGGGTTAAATAGAAACAAGGCTTTGATAAGGTTTTTCACTTTAATATCATAATATTGGTTGTATAGAAAGCAACTTTATTTTATTTATCTCAATTCAATAAAATTGGAGACCGCAAAATGCTGCAAACAATATTTTAAATAACGTAAAAATCCCCTTAAAAGTTTTGTGCCGATTCACCGGCCCTTGCATTCCTATTTACCCCGATTGTAGGTAAGTATCTACCTATCTACAAATACTAAACCCCGGTTTGTGAATAAAGACTTTCAAGTAGGAAGTTTCTATTTGAGCATGAAATAAAAACTGTAAAATTTTGGCATCAAAGCAGAGACACGTTTCAATACACAGCTGACCCATAATTTGAAAGGGCCTCATTCCAAGGAAAATTCTAAGAGAATGAGGAAATTCCTATATTGACCTCAAGAAGAATGCCCGCCCATTTAAACCGTAGGCCATTAGACGCGTGCGGAGCATACATTTAGCTGTCGTGAACCTGTCAAGGTCGATATGATTAGAAAATGGATTGCTTTAGTTAGTACTTTGCTTAAGTACATGCAGGTAATTGTTACATATTGTCAAGGCTTTGACACAGTTTTGCCTTTCACTAAAAGTTATAATTACTTACAACTATAGTTTTGTGAGGTAACTGACCTAAGATAAGAAGTTAGAGACACTTTATTGCACTTCAAAATTAGTTACTTAATTGTATGGGTACAGTGACCTATTTCCACTTTTGTATTGGCCCGTTTTGGTTATGTGTGAAGCCTGTGACTGAAAAAATGTGTGGAAATCGGCTGCCAGGTTTGGGCGTTGTGGAAAAAAATCAAGCTCTCCGCTTTTTAACCACTATGTTGAGGTCGCTTTGCAGTCTACACTAACTTTCCAAGACTGGTGCTGGGGTATCTGATTTTCTGGCTTCTGACTAGGTATAGATAAGTACCCCTATATTGAAGGGGAAAATCTATAAGTCCGTGATAAGGCCTGTCGTACTGTATAAATCAGAATGTTGGGCTGTGATAAAGACGGATGAAAATAGATCGCATGTAGCGGAGATGAGAATGTTGAGATGGATGTGTGGAGTAACGAGAATGGATAAAGTGAGAAATGAGTTCATTAGAAGTAGCTTAAAAGTGGCGCCAATGACGGTAAAGTTGAAAGGTAACCGCTTGTCTTGGTATGGTCATGTGAAGAGGAGGGATGAAACACATGTAACTAAAAGGGCTATGAATATAAATGTGGATGGATGGAGAGGGAGAGGGAGGCCAAAGAAAAGATGAATGGATTGTGTGAGGAGCGATATGAAAGAAGAGGGAGTTAGTGATAGTGTGACGGCTGATAGGAGAATGGAATAAAAAAACGTAACATGGGATAAGAGCAGGAAGATAATGATAGACAAAGATCTACACTAGATATTCTAAGTTTGAGCTCCATAATAACTGACAAATGCTTGCACTGGTCCACTCAAATCTGTGTGGCACTTTCCTCAAAAGGCCACCTCAGACATTAACCTACATGGTTCTCGTATGATTTGACCAGTACAATTTGTATGGACTTCAAAAGAGACTGTGACCTCTGAGTTTGTTTCGGTGTTTCTTCTCAGGGTAGTCAGCTAGGAAACACCGGCCTCATCTAGCTTAAAATGACCAAAAAATATTGACGTGTAAAAGTGTTATGTTTAACCTACTTACAAAATAAATATCATTTATCATTATCATTTACAAATGTCAATTGCCGCCAATTGTATATATTTCTTTTGTTTAAGTTTCTTTATGGTTCTATATTTTGGTGTACAATAAATTATATACTTAGATATAAATATATGACAGCCGGAATCAACTTTTCTTGGTTACGTTGTTACCTAAGCTGTAGAACCAATTTTAATGTTTTAGGTAAACTTAGAGATAGTTTGGATATTGGACACGGACATAGAATCTAGATCTCGCAAGCGAAGTCGTTGGCAGAATCTAGTTAATTTAACAACAATTGTATACTTGTGTAGCAGTATGCCGTTTGCGATAACAGATCACAATGTGCATTCATTTAGTATTTCTATACAACAATGATAGCCACACAACTTGTTGTTGAACTGTTTGCTTATTCATAACCCATATTGTTAGATTGCGAATCGGAAAACGACAAAACATTTTAGTGATCTACTATCTGTCTTGTTTACTGGCTTATTAATGCTTATTTGTAAGTAAATTACTAATATAAAAGTAAATACCACTATTGTCTGCATCACCCAGAGGTTGACTGGTAGAAAATTCCTAAGGCATTAAGTCCGCCTCTGTACATTTGTGTGCATGAAGTATTAAATAAATAAATCAATTTAAACAACCCCCGACAAAAACCTCTAATAATATTCACATCATGCGCTTTCATTTGACACCCCACTTGGGTATATTTGAAAATATTATACGATTTTTCATACACACTTTCATGCCCCATATTATATCTAGTAAATGGCTGCACCGATTTTGATAAAACATATCTAAAAACCATCGCCGAGACTAGCTTTCAAATAAAAAAAAACTGCATCCAAATGGGTTAACTCGTTTAAGAGCTACGGTGCCAGGGACAGACACACATAGCGGTCAAACTTATAACATAACACCCTTTTTGCGTCGGTGGTTAAAAATTAAGCTGAAGAGTCAGTTTGTTTCTTTGATAGCATAGCAGTACGAGTTTAATATTTCGAATTTCATTTAATTTATGACCTAATTCTTGAGGTGTTTAGCATTTTAAACGACCGAACGAAATCAAACCGCGGCCGGGTTACAGCTAGTTCTTTCATACCATACTACAGTTCTCGTCAAATAACTTTGCCCCTCTGAAGTTAGCCATTTGCAAAGATCGCGCAGGTGCAGTCACGTAGACGGGAGCAAGCGGGACGCAAGCATGCATCGAACGTAAACGAGCGACTGAGACATAAAATCGCGCCCCGCCCCCATGTCTCTTACGCATGCGCAGTTGCAGTGTGTTCTTAATTTTAACTACTACGCAGCCACTCGACACAACTTCAGAGGGGCAAAGTTATTTGACGAGAACTGTACCAATACATGGACATGAGCATTTAAGTAGATATAACTTGAAGCAAATTGAGATGAAATTCACACAGCTCTTCAAATATAGGTCCATCGAAAGCAAGCCTTTGTTTCTGATTTAGCACTCTGCAAAGGCATTTAGTAGTCTCGCTGTAATTAACATACTAATGTTGTTTTTTCTATAATTTCTCCACAGGTTAACTATCTCAATTCTTACAGTGAATTATTCATATTAATTTATTTTGCGTTCCACAAATGGTAGCAAAAGCTTAGAGGAGCTCGTGGCTAAATTATAACAGCCGCACGGACCAATCTTCAAGGTTAAGCAACGCTTGCCGAGGTTGGTCTGTGGATGGGTGACCATATTAACATACCGAGACTCCTCCGTGCCTCGGAAACCACATTAAGCCGAAGGTCCCGGCTGTCATTTGTAGATATTTGGCAGTCGTTACGGATTGTCAGAAGCCAGAAAATCTCTGGTCAGTTAATGGGTTGTGGAGGTCTGGTAGGCAGCCGCTCCTCGTAAAATACTGGTATTCAGCTGAATCCAGTTTCACTGGGAGCCGACCCCAATATAGTTGGAAAAAGGTTAGGCAGGTAACAGAAGCTTAGAAACCATTGTAGACCCTTTTGGGGCACAGCAGCATAATAATACTGTATTACAATTTATTAAAAATAAAACAAATCAAAACATAAGGATACATGGGACCAAACCAAACCTTAAAGAACCAAACTGCATGGTTAATTAATAGATAGAAATAACAAAAGACAAACCAATTTTACAGCCTTTATTTTTTGCCTATAATGCCTTTGTGAACCTGGTTTAAGAATAGACAATTTATAAAACTCACCTATCACATAGAAGGTTCCGTCTTTCGTCTGATCTGTATGGGTAGAGCTTCTTATGGGCCGCACGCTGCACTTTAGCCAAATATACCTGCAATTACAGGGATTACTTGAGATTACCTACTTACAAAGATGGCCGACAGTTTCATCAAATATTTATGTAGGAATCATTTACTAGAATATCTAAAAATTAGCTTAACAATCATCAATTTCTATAATTTTTACGATTAAACTTAAACACTTGAGAAGAATTAAGACTGTCACAGACGAGCGACGCGACAATGAGACAACGGTTCTTATAGAAATAATTGTTCTATATAATAATACAAGATGTGTTGCTGGGGAGTTTGTTGCGCCACTTCTTCTTCCCAGCTAAAACACTAGGAAGTGGTGACGGGTGGGCGTTTTGGGGGACTGTCTTTATGTAAAATTTGACGTTCAAAAAGTGCTGGCTCTCAGCCTAATTTGAATAAATGATTTTGATTTTGATTGATAAAGAACAATTTGAGAATCAGTTCTATGAAAGAAGTAAAAAATTTTAGGAATTTTTATTTGTACCTATAAAGGTAATTTTTATTTTTTAGTACTTAGTAATAGACTTTGGTTTTACCTAATTATTCATCTTTACCTATATGACATTTTTGTGATCTTACGTAAACTATCAAAACTCGATACCACACCCTTGTAAGAAAAAAAAAACAACGGGTTGCACTCCGGGAGTGCCGGCAGAAGTGAAAACTTGAACATTAACGTTGTGCATTTTATATTTTGGAATGATTAGGGAACAATTTCGCACGAATTGCTTTATTTATCAGTATAAAATTTATGTGGTTAAATACAATATTCATTTATCGCGTTATCGTACACAAACATGTCAATTTTTCGTCTTAAGAATTTTCATTATCCGTCTTACGAATTTTCGATCAGGTCACGTATCCTGACGGTCACGTGTCCTGACGCGAGTTTAACATTTTTAACCCATCCCAAAAAGTGCACAACGCCGCTAAAGAAGTATGCTCTTCAAAAATTAGACATGATGACGAGGACGACTGGTCTATAAGATACAGGTTAATCAATGACAGCTTTAACCTATGAAAATCCTTTAAGCTTGTATAATCGCTATTTATCATAATTAACGTAAAGTCTAAACCCTTCGTTATCTAAGTAAGCGTTCATGATAAATTTATCATATTATGAAAACAAACACAAATTAATCGGTTTGCCCACGGTTCTACGACTGAAAATCGTGTGATTTGTGCACACGAATAACATTGAAATTCTTAATTACAGTTAGAAGAACGTGCAAACTTTCTTTGGGACGAGATAAATAAATAGTTTAGTGGGCGTTTTGCACTCATCTGTTCGTCATACATAAGCCAATGATAAGAATAGCAGATAATTGATTTTGTTATTAGTATGATGGACGGTTAGTGATTTTTTTTTTAAATAATTCTAATCTCTCCGGGTTCCGTACGCACGAATAAAAACCTTCGTGTTTCTGTATGTCCATTCGTCACAGCTAATTTAAAGACTGAAAGCCGACCCTAACGTAATGAGGCAGATTGATGACGACACGACCTAATTCTACAATGGGCGGATTAATTCTCAGAGGTCTTGAAATCATTGCTACCAGAACACTATTTTATCCCATGTATTAAGCTCTCTAAGAGCTAGCCAAAATATATCACCCACACGCACAAAACGTTTTGGGAACACATTCATTGGGCGTATAGCTAAGGAGTGGAATTTCCTGCCAGAGTCTGTATTTCTTGATAGCTACAACCTGGGAGTATTTAAGTCAAGAGTGAATAGTTTAATTCTAGGCAAGCGTGCTCCATCTTCGACGACATCATCGCTTACCATCAGGTGAGATAACTAGTGTTCAAACTCGTGCCTATCAATAGTAAAAAAAAACCCAAGACCTTCAGTCTTGGGTTTTTTTTTACTATTGATAGACAAGATGCTGAAGAACAATCAAAGTAACTTATTATTTAAGTAATTACTTCATTCGTCATTTCAGCCGAACGACATTCATCTGACACCAGTCTTGCCAAGAAGTACCGTATTACCTAGTTAATGGGTTGTGGAGGTCTGGTAGGCAGCCGCTCCACGCAAACTACTGGTATTCAGCTGAATCCGGTTTGACTGGGAGCCGACCTCAATATAGCTGGGAAAAAGGCTAGGTGGGTTGATGATGACCAGTGATCGGATAATCGGGCGCTTAATAAGTACCTAAACTTCTTCTCGTGAAAGAATAATATGGACATTCCTTTCTGAATAAATAAGTAATCTCGGGTTCCCGGGATTGAACAATTTTGCAAAAACAACTATAACAAACTTAATGAAATTATAGCAGTGGTTATATTGAGTTAGTATCTTTATTTTATTCAAAATAAATGGAACACCTACCTAAAAAAAATCGGCTTTTTAAATTAAAAAAAAATTACAATGAGAGTTCACAACGAGTTCTAACTATATTTTGTATGCGGGCATTTTTAGCAATCTCAAGAATTTCGAACGATTCCGGGATCCGGAATTTTGAAAAGCATGTCCGTATTATACTTTCGTGGGAATAAAAGTGAAGTTTAGGTATATTAGCGCCCGATTATCCGATCACTGATGATGAAATCCACAGCTAGACATTGGCCTCCGCCAAATGTCGCTACATCGACAGGTCCTACCGGCCTATTCTATCAAAATCTCACCGAGTAAACTTATGTGGAGCTAGCATCAAGTGAACTGTCATTCACTCTAGTTTGTATGGTATGACAGCTCACTTTGCTTCACCTAAGCCTACACGATGCGATGTTTCCAGAATCGATCTGCTGTACTACTCGCAGCCAGTAGATTCCCGAGGCCCTCACCAGGTCCGCTTCCTACCTACTAAATAAGTATTTAGACAGTTTACCCGACCGAAGGATCCATGGCTTCCCTTTTTTTTTTGGATGTGAAATCATCAAATGACTCCTGCTCTGGGCGGAGCTGACTAAAACCCATCCGTGCTCCTCCAAGTGCCCTTTGCTTTCCAGAGCCACGGTAACTCTTTCGAACAAAATCCGCAGTCGAGGCAGGTTTCCCTTGTGTTACCTTTCCGTACCAAGGCGTAATAGATAACGTTATTATCAATTGTTGTTTTGGACTTTTGATACAATTTGCACACGCACGGGCATCGTCGTAAACTTTATATTTAATGAGCGTGTAAAACGTGTGCATAATGCTCCGGGGTTAGATAAGTATAAGTAAACCCGTTTGTTGACGATCCCGTTATAGCGCTCTGCGCTGGGTGCAAGCATTTCTGACGATAACCCGATTAACCAGCTTATGATCGAAAATAACGCTTTAAGTATTTGTGAAGTTCTTTTCCATTTAAAGATTTCGCAATTCGAGGACACTTTTTAACGAAATATCTTCAATACCGATAGGTATTGAGGAATGCCAATAGCAAACGCTTAGGAATTTTGTCATTATAAAACGAACCCAGAGATATTTATTAAATTTTTTGCAAGAAATGGTATTTAAGACAGCCGAGGCATACAAACGCGCGCGACGATGCGCCAACCATATTCTACAGAAAGAAAGTTTCCATCTGTAGAACAGTTACCTATAGAACAATTTCTATGACGAATGTCGCGTCGCGCCTGTCTGCAGGAACCTTAACTCAACTGATGCTTTAAAAGTAAAGTGATGTACGTACTACATTGTTATTTATGGTTTATAGATTTGGATATTGTGTTGGTTGCAAACCAATTTATTTCTGGACTTGGCTACGTTCTACCTGGGCGTCAACGTCGCTCGAGCTATCAGCTAATTAAATCTTTGTTTGTTTTTATTGTCGATTCATCTAGCTTCAGTCGAGTACAATGTCGTCAGGTAGTTTTAAGTAAGAATGTGGGTGGTTTATAAAGGTATGGGAATAACAGAGAAACCATAGACTGGCCGAGTGAATGATGGTATCTAGAAAACATAACCTAACCTTGGCAGTCGGGTAAAAAGGGGTGATTGCTGAGACGGCGACAAATAGATAAATAGACATAGAAGATGACATGTTGCAGGACGCCAAAGAAATAGGGTATTTTCCTAGATAGAAAAATAATAATTATATTTATTCTGTCCGTTAGATTTGCAAAATTATGAAACAAATGAAAAACGCGGCGAAAAAGGAATGAAAAGTAGGCGAACACGGAAAAATAAAAATTAGGCGAACTTTGTGGGCGAATCCGGAACAAACCAAAATAATGGACACGTATTTTTATCTTTTTAAAAACTGACAAAGTTCAGGAGTGGGATCTGGTGACGTCACTTTTTGGTAAGAAGTGCACATGCGCGTGACGTCAGGCGAGTTTTCAACGCCCTGCATCGTCTTCCTTTTTTGTTTCCAATATTTTATGGTAACAAACTGACCCACAAATCCACTAATTCTTCAGGAAAATTCCCATTGTGATAAACGCAAGAGAATGATGATTCTCTTACTTCAGTCAAGATTAAGGTACTCGTTTATTGTTCATTAATCCCTGCATACTGTAGGTATGTACTTCTTATTATCAGTAAAACAATATCGAGGACCGGTCACGATTTGTAACTGGGGCAGTTATCGAACAGGTATGTCAAAGCATAAAATATTATATGGCCATTTTCCGTTTTTATTACCACACAACCTGAGGTAACATAAGTGCCGTTTATATCTTTTGCTTGAATGGTAGATAAATATATAAGAAAGAATTAGAATATTTTTCAAGCAAATATTAAGTGTGCATGGTATTCAAACACGCCATTCGCAACCTTTGATTCTTTGCTACCAAATTGAAACTGCTGGAGCCATAATCTTTGTCCACAATCCCTACTTCGATACTTCCATCACTAACAGTGATCGAAGTATCTATACTAATATTATTAAATGCGAAATTAACTCTGTCTGTTAACTATTCATGTCTTTGGATTTCATATTAGCAGATATAGTCTATCCGACTATGTTCTGGAATAGTATAAGTATAGCAGTTACACTCAACCTGCGGCCTGCTGGCTGCATGTGGCCTACCAAGCTTTTCCGTGTGGCCCCGTAGCCTAGCACATTATTAATGCTATATTTAGTCAGTGTACTAATGTGTATGTATCTATACTGTACTGATTCACTCCTTGACGATGTGCTGAGAATATTCCTCATCCACTATCAACGTGAAAAAGTTGGCCTATGTCATATGAAAACGACCATATTATATATATATATATATATATGTGTCGCAGCCAATTAGCTTAATCAGCCGTTTAATTGGTTGCCTAGACTTTTCATTTAAATGTGCCGATTTTTCAGCGACCTAAGTGACATCTTCTGTTCAGTATCGTTTAATGATTTGCCCATGTCACTTATGTCGCTGATTAAACGGCACAGTTCAATGAAAAGGTTAGACTTTTAATGAAACGGCGGATTCAGCTAGTTGGCTGCGACATATACACTATTAAATGTAGAATCTTATTTTACTGTAGGTTTTTGAGGCCCATCATGACAATATTAGAAGCGCAATGTGGCCCAGAGAGAAAAAAAGGTCGAGTAAGACTGGTATATAGGATACATTTTGACGACATTCACGCGGTGTTCAGTGGCTTCGCACTGGCAGAAGCTACTAACTATAAGAAGTACTACATCTTATTAATTATAGATCTCCTCACCTTTGAGCCCTCAAAGAGCAGCGCCACCACGAACAGCACTATCCACGTGATGGCGAAGGCCCACCGCGACGCGATGTTGAGCCCGGCGAACATAAACTCGCCGAGGTCGTAGCCGAACCATAGCCACATGTGCATCATCTTGACGGCGTCACAAGACCTGGAGGAAACACCGGAAATCAGTATAAAGTCATTCATGAAAGAGTTATAAAGAAAAAAGGACAGAAATAAATATCCTCCTCCATCTTGTGCGATTTCAACGTTGAGAAGAGGACATCTTGTCCATCTTACATAGTCTATCCCATCTGCCAAACAATATGACGATGGCACCAACGGTGAACGCATTTAAGAGACTCTTCCGAGCAACGCTAAATCTTAGCGCGCTAGAATAAAGTTTATTATACACCAAAAATAGAGAGAAGAAGAGAACTTTGGAGGGAGAAAGGGGTGGCCTTAACCCAGCTGCAGCAGTAGTACCACTACCTACCAGTAATACCAGTAGTTGTATTAGCACAAAATATGTAAGTAAAAGAAAACCAACGTTGAAGAATGCTATGTAGCAGTTTGCCGTCATTTGTTACAAAGCCACTTAAATAAGCAGGTTGGGAATTTTAAAACAAAGTGTATTGGATAGTCTTACTGAAAATGTCAAAAAAGTGTAAAAAATGAGTATGACTGACCTAAATTCGAAAAGGGATTTATAAAATCAGCACGAATGAATATGACACAATTTCGTAGGACTGCATTGTCCCGCTTTAAGCCTAAGTCCGCATTGTTTAGATAGGGACTAATCGTGTGGCACGACCAGGGGCTCGAGTCTGCTATTGCAATCGTGTCTCAATGACCGGTCATTGATCGAATATTTGACAACTTTGACAGTTTTTGTATGGGAAATGTGTCACAAGTTTGACGTTATACGTCAAAAATCGATCATTGACCGGTCATTGAGACACGATTGCAATAGCAGACTCGACCCCCTGACCCTTCACTGCAATAAGGCGAAATTCTTGTTAAATTGTCGACTGTCGCGGTATTCAATTTTGTCCTATCTACGTTTTTAGACGAATAGGTGAACGTTTACTAGACAACTGTCATGGAAAATTAGGTTATCCGCTAAGCGAAAAGAGTATGTAGTTTCTTGCACGTTCTTCTCCATACGAGTAGAAATCTACGTTTTGGATAGTTTCTAATTTTAAAATAAAGTCAAAGTCAAAACGTTTATTTCAATTAGGCCATTAAACGGCACATTAAAATACTATGTTTAAAAAATAAAGTGACTCTACTGTCCGTTCACAAAGGTAGATTATTATGGAGAAGAATAGACAAGAAACTCCATAACCGACTGGGATCTTTCATAGATAAAACAAATATATATGATTCTATTTGGTCAGTCAGTTACATTATCGAAAATATTGTCAAAGCTCAGGAGTAGAGGCTGTTACTTGTTAAAAGTGGTGACGCAGACGCACTGTATAGTTTTCATTTTCTATTAACGTGACAAAGATAAAATACGTGTCCAATAATGTTTGATAATCTAACTGACTGAATGACGGATTAAAAATATTGTTTTAGGAATCTACCATTCTACCCTGTGCCTGTAAACAGTTTAATTAAAAAGCCCGAACGCTTTCAAGTTTGCGAGGGCGAGAAAAATCACAGCACATAACCAAATTAAATATTAAGAATTTAAGACAATTTCGTAAACGTTGTTCTACTTATTGGATAACAGAGAACCGCGAGCGTCACAAAATGCTTTACATACGCGCACATTCTGTTGCGCAGGTGAAAGTCGGCGAAAAGTTGTCGATTTATATTAAAAGGGCAGTGAGAATGTACATTATGATTAATGAGCGAAGTGACGAAACAAATACTTTGAATGTTGAAAGCAATCAGATTTAATAAAAGTTTAGAGAAAAAGAACCCTAACACCTAATTACAGATAAGAAACCTTCCATAGCCTGGCTCTGTTAAAATAGTGATGATGATCTGTTTATCTAAGAATTAGCTGCCGCCCGCGTGAATGTTGAAATTTATCCCAAGGGAATATGTTGCCTTATGGTCTATGGAGTATGCTCCCTAGGTATCATATGTGTTATTCCAGACTATAATCTACCTCTGTGCCAGTTTTTGCGTGAAAGAGTAACAAACATACATCCATCCACCCTCACAAACTTCCGCATTTATAATATTATAAAAAGTAGGATAAGTAAGGAGAACTGTTTATTTTAAACTTGTCTTCTTTTTATGTTTCAAGGATCGAGAGAAACATTGACCAATAACTTTATCCTTCAACTACTTTAGATGACGGGCCCACATAATGCAGGCTGATGAAGTGTCATCGAATAATGCTAGAATGGATAGGTAAGACGCCGTCAATCGACAGTTTCTACTAGTTCTATCTACTACACCAACAGCTATCAGACCATTCAACCGATGTCGATCACTGTCATTGTGTTTAATCAATATCATTATATATGTCGTAGGATAATTTGATACTTCGAATCTTCGCGGAAATCCTAGGGGTTTTGCGAAAACGCGGATAATTAGACATAGGCGAAAAATTATCAAATCTTACTGGACAAAGTCAGGATTTTTGCGAAAATACTCGTTACTATAGTAAGATTTGATGTGCTCAACACTGATTGGCTACAATTTTGCTGGCTGACTTCTAATTGGTTCCTAGTTTGCCGATGATTAACTTCAAGTATTGTATCATAGAGTTATGATACAATACTCGTGTAGCACTTTTATTTACCACTTTATTTAAGTCCAAGTAGGTACACTATTTACGATAAAAAACAAAACACTTCTGCAATTTAACTCAAGACACAAACGTAAACAAATAACGTGCGGCAACAAATGATTGACATTTAAGACGTCAACCAATCAGAGACGATCTCTTATTGAACGCGCTGACCGACCAATCAGCGTTCTTATTTCATAACAGCCAGCGTTTCGTTTCGCAATATTGCTATAATAACGAGTATTTTCGCAAAAATCCTGACTTTGTCCAGTAAGATTTGATAATTTTTCGCCTATGTCTAATTATCCGCGTTTTCGCAAAACCCCTAGGATTTCCGCGAAGATTCGAAGTATCAAATTATCCTACGACATATACATTATCTCTTAACTTAAATATAGAGCGAAAGACGTTTTAAAAATTTCCATTGTGACGTCCATAATAATTCTCACTTCCGAAGAACGATACCCTTAGCTTTTAGACTGGATATAAACTTGTTCTGCAGCAAGTTTTATCTTGGTAAGTATAAAATAAATAAGCTTACATGCTGTATCGTTTCGTTATCAGTGAAATCGAATTCCGTGTCTAACAAACAGTCAATGAACTGTAAAAGTGTGCGTATCATTTGATTTAGCACCGAATGAGTTTGATATTAGAATTATTATATTACTTATACTATAATTATATCTAGTTATCTACCCCAAACTGTCACACTGCTGGGTAAAGACCTCCCTCCATTCTTCCCGCCATTCCAAAAACACACAACACACATACACGAAATTGGTGCCCTGAAATCGCGAGACGGAGCCAAGGCAGTCCACGACGACTTGGATGTCTTCCTCAGGAGTTGGCAAGAGGTGGCCCAGAACCGGGAATTTGAATTAACCTTACAATAGTCCTCTACGCACTTCATAGTTTCCGCATTAAGACAAACCTATATGCCATCTGCCTTAACTTGTATTACTTAATCTAGATTTATATTTTAGTTTTGGATTCTTGTTTTCTTTATCCTTAGCCTTTTTAATAAAGTTGACAGAAATTATCATTATTGACACATCGATTAGTCTGTCTCCTCAACTTTCCTCGGGATTCCTTTGCCCGAAAGATAACGATACAACCAAAACCTGCATATTGAACGAAAAGGTATGATTACCGACTGCTCGTTGGGCATTAATGATTGGTGAATAAATATTTTACGTTCACTTGCATTAACCGGCATTACATGCATATTCATAACGACATGGTTGAACGAACTTCCTAAAGTATCGCGAACCGTCGCTTTTTGTTGCATATTAGTGCAATATCCATCAAAATCAAAATATTGCCAAACGTAGAATGGTGTTGAAGAAAGATGCATTGTTTGAGTAGTAATATGAAGGAAAAAGGAGTCAGTAATAGCGTGACGGTTGACAAGACAGAATGGATGAACAACGACTGACAAGCGACTCCAAGTAACATGAGATAAGGGCAGGACGATGATGATGATGACGTTGTGGACTCATAATGAAATGGCCAAGGATCGAGCTCAGTAACATGCGATTGGAATGATGGGGATGATTGCATGCACTTTCTTCTAAACGACAATAAGAAGGCAATCTCCAAAATCCTTTCAATACCCGTATGTGTTTCACTCAGGAAGACAGTTAATTCGAATAATTATAATAACCACAAAAGTGATACTTATAGCCACACCATTAATAGACTCTCCAGCGTAATTTAGCCTAAGTTTAATGTTAATGTAAATTCTATCTGAGATTTGTAGCGTATTTAAATCCTCATGCATGTCAATTTTTAGGGTAGTGGTTCATGTCGGGCGGAGGTGGTATATTTACTCGACTATTCATCGCTCCTCTGCAAGTCCAGAGAGTCTAGACAAAGTGCCATTCTATCTTCTTCTTAGCGAGTCGTCGATGACAAATAGACTTATAAAATTTTATGTGTGGCCCAGAGAAGGAGGGATGGAGCTATAAACCCTATATAGCTCCATCCCTCCTTCTCGCTAGAACGACTCACGCTTTTTGTCATGGTAGGGCCGCAGTACTCAGCAACAGCCACACCATTCGACGCAGCCATAAGGTCCTCACATGTATAGATGCCATTGTATACGCGAGTGCGATTGTCTAAATGCCATAATGTGTTGGATTAATCACGTGATATTTCGACAGCGTTTGTCCATCGCGACATCGTACACATTTTTGGCTTTTAACAATCGCCTTTGCCACGCTACCGCTGCCAGAATGTAATTTGTCTAGACTTCTAGAGCATGTTATTATGTAGTATGGGTTTTACAATAACTGCCTGCAAGTATTCTACAAAAGTATCGTTGAATTGATTCTACAGTTACTTACCCAAAGCTTAGACCTGAGGTCATAAGTTTACAAACTGGTATATATTAAACACCACACCAGATCCGCAAATCCAAAACAATTTTTTACACATTCTGACCTCCGAAACTGAATATCAACCAGTAAAAACCGGTTAACAAAGATAAGAGAAGTGATCAACTAATCGGGTTGACAACCAGATGCCTATTTATAATTTTAAATCAAAACAAACGCCAAACTTACTGATTGGGAACAAGTCACTGCACTTTTTTATTGTTAGGCTCACATTTGAGCACAATCTCACCTGATGGAAAGCGATCATGTGGTCGACGCTTGAGCACGCTTGCCTAGAAGTAACCTGTTCACCTGTTGATCAGGAAATATCACAATCACAGTCCCTAAACTGAAGTATGACCGGTATAGCAAGGGCTAGTCCCCAAATGTTTCTCAGCTCTTACTAATTGACTTCAAACGGATAGGAATAATGTTATTGTAAACATAACAGAACAATGGTGCTAATTATAAAACATGTGCCCGAAATTATTTTTCGCCAAGCAGCATTGTGATTAGGCGAATGTAGCGTGGCTATGATTGTGCTGGATTTTAAATGGATATTATCGGGTTTTGATATGGTTCATTAACTGACTTTAAAGATAATCCTAACTAGGTATTATTATAAATGTGACAATGAGTAAGTTTGTAACGCTTTCACGCCTAGATCGCTAAACCAAAAATTTTGATGAGTTTTGGTACGGAGGTCTCCGGACACCACCGGATCTCGGAAGCCTCGGGAAAAGCAGGAGGAAACTTATAGATTGTTCGTTGGTATTTCCTTATAATTCTGTCAATAGCAGAAACTCAATAAATCATATTCACCCTACTTGTGACTCAATGTGCATGTGTAAAATACAATAGGGCGGGTCGTCCGACTGTTTTGATAAAACATTATCTAATAAGTACCATACGTTGTTACTGTTATAGCTATAAAATATTCATAAGTTCATATGCCTAATGCTGAAGATATTACTATGGAGGCACAGTCTAACAATACGCTTTCTTTCAATAGGTTTCTTTAGTAACAATATTTATAAATTGGCATTTATAATTGCATGGCATTCAGCACCTGAAAGTCTTCTTCTGATGCCTTTCAAAGACTTAATTAGCCTTCCGGCTAGTTACTTAGTGTTATTTAGTCCGTCATTGTTTCCCACACTTTTAACTTAATAGAGAGGAGCCAAGAATAGAGCCTTGCAGAACTCCCATAATGAAATATTATAACTGCTCTGAATTTGGAGGTCTCGTTAACTACTACTTTCTGAGTCCATTTATTTAAATGAAAAAAAAAAATGTAGCAGGGTTTCTCACCCACTAGTGATACAATGACATGGCAAATATATTTTTGTAACGCAATCGAAGGCCTTCGACAGGTCACAATCAAATCTTAAGATAAAATCTGACTCTTTCCAGATAAAAGATGTTATAAAATAGCAATTAATTATTTAATAAGAGAGAATGGTATCACAAAAAGTAACAACATGTGGCTTTTCTTCTTAACCTTGTAAAATATTTCCATTCTTTATCCAAGTGTTTGGATTATATGCTACGATATACGCATAATTAAATAATATAATGTCAATATGTCCAGGTGTAAGTGTTTATTATAAAAATATCATTATCGTCAAGCATCACTGTATCTTCAATTACTTTTGTTTCATAAAACTTTTTAAATTCCTATTGTGTCATGAGCGGCGTTGTTGTTTAGAATATATTTGTACTTACTTCATAGTACTATTACACAATACACGTGCACACGAACAGTCATTAATCATATTTTTCTCACTGCAGTTTTAAATGAAATTTATTTAGTAAACGATTATCTCACCGAGTCCAAGTGTCACAGTAGATCCTTTCTACCTAGAGCATGCGTACTCAGCACCTCTTACTTTTTATCAGCAAAATAATCTCAGGTCAGAAAATAAGAACAGCATTGCTGAGTTAAATTACTTGGTGGATTAACATTTATTATTCTTATTTTCAGAATTTTGCACCTTGTGCTAGTCACAGTAGGTGTACTCTTTAATTTTTAAGATTGTCTCAACTGCGGCCAAGGCATTGAATTAAAAGCATAGACTGCAGCCTAAATCCTAAATAAGGTAAGGTTTTGTTTCACACCTGGATACCGTATTCATTTTGTGACTTCGGCTAAGCTTCACCACCTATTAGCACATCGGCCAAAAATTGCCTATCGGTCTTCAGGGGATTGTACTTCGGAGAGTGTACACTAGAGTTACATAAACTGATCCCACCATCCACCTCCACTACCGGAATACCTACTAGACGAACTTTTTCTTTACTTTTGATAGGCACGCGTTTGACCACTATCTCACCTGATGGTAAGCGATGATGTGGTCGAAGATGGAGCACGCTTGCCTAGAAGTAACCTTCATAAATTGTTAATATCCTGATTACACTACCAACGTCTGTGTACCCTACCACCTATAACCCGTCAGCCTTAAATGCAAGAGTGAACACCTGGGCTCGCTCGTATCAGCGTATACGTCATCCGTCGCATTCCATCAGGCGAGTTCAAGGTATTTAGACTGGCTGGCTCGTTATAAAAAAAAAATATTAGCACTTTTTAGGATTCCGTACCCAAAGGGTAAAAACGGGACCCTATTACTAAGACTCCGCTGTCCGTCTGTCTGTCTGTCACCAGGCTGTATCGAACCGTGATAGCTAGACAGTTGAAATTTTCACAGATGATGTACCTATTTCTGTTGCCGCTATAAGAACAAATACTAAAAACAGAATAAAATAAATATTTAAGATAGTCCGGTTTAGCAGTTATTAGCCCTTGCGTGTTAACCTGCCAGTGGTCATACATAAAAAAATAGGGCTCCCATATAACAAACGCTCCAAGTTTTGCCGTTTTTTTTTTAATGATAATGGTACGGAACCTTTCGCGCGCGAGTCCGACTCGCACTAGGCTAGTTTTTCACCTTTCCTTTATAACTACACAACAAGGTAATTTATTTTTTTAACGGTGAATGCATTTTCACCTTCATAACATTTGTGTAGCTCATTATAATTACTCGTAAATTAACCGTATATTAATAACAACATAATTAATCAATCAACGACTTCGACAGACTAAATTTTAAACACCAGCCTGTATGGAAATCGTATTCTTTTTAATGTTGACGCAGACAGTCGCGACGCGACAGTGCGACAGCGATGCCAGAGTTTTTTTTTAGAAAATATTTTCTTTGAGAGGGAACTACCACTGAAATGTATGTACTGCTAAGGTACCCGCGGATTTTTGTTGTTGGTGCTAGCTTGGTTCCAAACATAGGATGCTCTTCCGCACGCTTCGCCAGAGTTTTTTTTTAGTGTTTGCGATTGCATTTACAGTGAATATTCCTTTTGAGTGGTGTCTGTGTAGGTAGTTAGCTAAAGCGTACTACTTGCTGTTACGCCAAGCGATAAAAATAATGCGGGTTCATTGTTTAAAGCCCTGATAGAAGCGATGGGACAACGCGTTTTAATAGAAATATTGTTCTACAGAAACTAAAATTTCTATAAAAAGGGTAATTGCATCGTTGTCGCATTGTCGCGTCGCGTTAGTCTGCGGGAGTCTTTACTGTTAGCATGGACTAATCAGACAATAATTCACGACACTGATTGGCGATTGAATAAACGGTTTTTTTTTAATTTATGTTTTGAAATAAGTGATCTGATAATCTACACTAATATTATAAAGAGGAAAGATTTGTTTGTTTGTTTGTTTGTTTGTTTGTTTGAAATGAATAGGCTCCGAAACTACTGGACCGATTTGAAAAATTCTTTCACCAGTAGAATTGTACATTATCGATGATGGACATAGGCTATAGAATATTTTCAAAAAAGTTAGGGATCCGTATGAAAACTTCGATAATGTAACCCAAGGTGTGAGAAAAAATCCTTATATCGCGTACGCTGCGGAATCTATTGACAATAGAGCAAAGTGATGTACTACAGTTTTATAGAAGTCATCAATGTCTACAAAAAAGTCCGCGATACCATATGTCTAACTATTATGGTTAAGTCACCATGACCGCTTTTTGTTCAAATTATTCAAGCAAATCCTTGGTGATTTGAAAAAATGGTGATTTCGGTATCATGATATCAATCCTTATCCATTTAAATGGTTTGATAATTAAGGTTGATTATTTCTGTGTAAATTACACTTTAAATTATTCAAATCGGACCTTTCGTTCAAAAGTTACGACGGTAATAAACATGCTCGGAGTAAGAAAAATGTCGCGGCTTGAGTGAACTGGGAAGAATCATATCAATGCTTGGTCCGATGAAGTTGAAAATGATTTCGATAAAACAATAAGAATAACAAATGTTTGGATTTTTCGCAAATAAACTACATACCTACATAATAAGGGGTGAAGCAGGGGTGATTAAGATTTTAGGGGAGGACATTATTGCTTGCTTTAATTTACGTCGGGATGCTATGAACAAACTAAAAATGGGATTATTGAAACAGATGTACCTAACAATTTTTGCATAATCAACTCCTGACGGGGTGTACGGGGTGAACAGTTGCGCTGAACCTGAGACCATAGAATAAGTAGAAATGGCTATGTAATAAATGTAAATTAATGAAAATCGTTGTGCTTAATTTTCCAAAACTAACCTTTATATGGGGGTACAGGGGGCGTTGAAGTTTGTGGAGTACCTACTCAATCCGCGCGGACGAAGTCGCGGGCGAAGTGCTAGTATAATACTTATTTTGATTTTTTTATGGAAATTGTTAAAATTACTTGTTATCTTTATAATGAGAGCAGATTAATTAACAATGCCAGTAAGGAACAAAAAATGCAAATCACTTTGACATCCTGATATAATATCACTTTTAATTTGATTAAATAAACAAAGTTAGTCCGCTTAAGAATTGCTGCTTGTTTCTGGTATAATATGTTGTTTCTACCTGCATCAAATTTATCATAATTTATATGTATGCTCTTTGCTACTATTCCTGACGCTCCTAATACTACCGGTATGACTTCTGTAGGTGTGTTCCACAATCGTGTAATCTCTTCTTTCTCTCATTAGACCTTATGTTACAATCAGAAGGTACTGTGATGTCTATTAAATACGTTTTATTTACGTAAATTATATCTAGTCTAGTGGTACTGTGACATCTGTCTGAACTGGAATCTCCTACATTAATTTTTTCTCAATTTCTTTTATCTGTGGCTCAATTAAGGCTTCCTGCCAGATCAAATTTGCGTTTTCCTGCTAGTGCCCAAAATATATAATGTACAATATTGTTGTTCCGATTGGTGTAGTAAGTGCCACCTAGTTTTTTACACCCAGGTATGATTTGTTGTGTGGCCCGCGGCACCGCCCGCGTGGTTGTAGGTTATCGCGTAAAAAATTAGCCTTGTCCTTTCTTCATATCAGGCTCTATATCTGGGCCCATTTGGGCCAGAGCCTGCCAGGGTTGTGGATTTTGTTATGAGGAGCATTACCCGCTTACTCAAAGTGGAAGGAGTCATTTGATGATTTCCTATCCATAAAAAAGGCTATATAATTATCTGCCAAATTTCATGACAATCTATTCAGTCATTTTATCCTAAAAGCGCAACAGACAGACAGACGTTACTTTCGCATTTATTATATTAGTAGGGTTTAAGTATAGTAAATATACTAAAAAACAATTATCCAATGGACGGTCTCTTATCACACAGGGCAATCTCTAACAGACCACGGTAAGATGAATTGAACAAAGGAGATACATTTAGGACTGTGAAGAGGACAGGGTTGGCCAGTATTTGAATTACTAGTAATTAAAATACCTAATTGAAATACAAATACGTATTTGGTATTTGTATTTCAATTACTTCTTAAAAATGTAATTTGTAATTGGTATTTCAAAAACCAGACACTCAGTTATTTTGTAATTCAAATACTTATGGCTTCAAAATACATTTGAACATAAATACATTTAGCAATCTTATTAATGGGTGCGTTCTGCAGAAATCAGCGCAAAAAGGCTATAATCTAACCAAACACCTGATTGTATTTTGTATTTTATATTTCAAATACGCGGGTCGCGGGTAACCGATGGATGCGAGACGCACAGGACCGGTTGTTGTGGCGACACTTGGGGGAGGCCAATGTCCAGCAGTGGACGTCTTTCGGCTGATATGATGATGATGATGATGTGATTTCAAATACACAACTTAAAAGTATTTCTTATTTTAAATACATGTGAGATAGTATTTTGCCCAGCTCTGGATGAGGAGCATTAAAGCATGCACAACAAACATATTCATTGATAAATGAAGTACAATAATAAAGAGAAGCAGTACATCATTATTATCTACCATCTCATAACTCATTATTTAATAAGGCTAATAAAGATGCCTTCTGACAGTGATAACACATGCACTTAAGTTGTTTACAATAATTGATTCCTGTTTCTATGATTGTGAATAAACTACATTTTATTATTTTGTTAATTAACTAAATATTTCACACTTGGGACATACAAGCCTGAATCCTCCCCTCTATGAGAATGAGTGGGCTCACCACTTGGGGCCATTGCTGTTTGGTTATGAATTAAATATGATATTTACTTGGCCATGTGTAGCCAAGTCAAGGGAAAAAGATGTGAGTTTACATATAATATGTATGTTCAACTAAATATAAAGTATACATGTAAAAGAAAAAATTAAAATACTGGCATTCAGCTGAATACGGTTTGAGTGGGAGCCGACTCCAATATAGTTGGGAAAAGGCTAGGCAGATGATGAGTGATGGAAAAAATTAGAGTGTGCAGAGCAAGTTCTGGTTGCAAAGATATGCACAAGTCAGTTAGATTTGTGGATCACCTGTTTGCCTGGCCTTATCTGCTTATTTCAGAGAACTTAGGACCACTGTGCTATATATACTTTTACAGAATGAAAACACAGATCATTTTATTTTTGGAAAGTTACTAAAAAAATATATTTTATAATAATAACACAATTCTAATTGACTGTTTCCAACTATGGTGAATCTATGGTTTTCATGGAGAAGGTACAATAATTAACATTTTTTATCTTATCTTAAATCTTTAATGACACAGGAAACTGTTCAATTGGATTTAGAAACTTTTAAAAATATATTTATTTGTAATATTTTATATTATAAAATAAACATTAATTCGTAGGCTAAAAAAAATAAGCAAGTCATGTTACAAAAATAATCAATAACTCAGTTATTGATCGATTTCGATCGACCAGTTAATTTAACTGGTCGATGAGAATATTTTGAAAATAGGCTATTTTTGTTATAAAATTATAACACTACACTTACCTTCTTTACTACTTGAAGCTGCTTTCTAACTAGGGATCTTTAGGCCCGTATCATCCATGTACTTGTTTACTAACTGTACTCAAGATATCACACTAAACGAACATTGTTATCACACATTTTATTGATAAAATTAGAAAGTAAATAGATTTCAATTCAACTTGATAACATTGAAAACCACTTTTTATAAAAAGCTCATAAGAGATTTTATGTCAAATTACAAGCCATTCGCTCACTAAATAAAAACGTGTATTTGTTTTGGTTACATTCAAGAAAGTGAATACCTATCATTCGCAAAATTTTGCACACAAATAAAATCGTAAGCTCTTCATTCAATAAAAAATTTCAATGAGTAGGTAGGATAGCCTGTCATTGTCAAAATAAATAACTGTCAGTAGCAGCAATTACGTAACATTTAGTCGATTTTCTAAAGAGTCTTTGCTTAATCGACTAAATGGTTTAAATTTAGCATCGTTTGGCAGGAGGAGCGGGGTTAGGGGAGGTGCGCCCGGTCCTCTGTGACCACTCCCATGAAAAGGTAACGTATCGTTTCTGAGAAAAACAAGTTTTTGTAACCTAACCTCAAAACACTTTATAGTGGACTAAAAGGCATAGTCGGAGCCCAACTTTGCGGGCCTAAAGAGTTTAAAACTAACCTAACCTGTCTGAGTCGGGGTGCCCAAAGTTTTTTATTTTTTTTATTATTATTGATAGGCACGCGCTTGACTATCTCAACTGATGGTAAGCGATGATGTCGCCAAAGATGGAACACGCTTGCCTAGAAGTGACCTATTCACTCTTGACTTAAATACTTCCGGGTTTTAGCTACCAGGAAACACAGACTCTGGTAGGGAATTCGACTCCTTAGCTGTACGCACAATAAATGTGTTCCCAAAACGTTTAGTGCGTGTGGGTGGGATGTCCACCATGCACCGGTGGCGTATCGCCGTACGTCTTGTAGTCCGATGATGGAATGGACATGGCAGAATTAAACTATGCAATTTCGACGCACACTCCCCAAAATGCAGTCGATAGAAAACCGACAGGCTAGCAACTCAGCGTCGATGCTCAAGACTTTGGAGCTTCGACTCGACGAGCCTATCATTGCCAATGATCCTCTTGGCTCGTTTCTCAATTGACTTAAGGGCATCAAGCTGGTATCTGGCAGATCCTTCCCAAAGATGAGAGCAGTACTCCATACACGATTGAACTTGCGCTTGATAAAGTTTGAGCAGCTGTTCCGGCGTGAAGAACTGTCACACTGTCGCTAGGATCCCCAACTTTTTGGCAGCCACTTGGGCCTTAGCCACTATGAATGGACCAAAATTGAGGGTAGATGTTAACGTAACACCAAGAAGGTCAAGTTTGTCGGTTATCGGCTCGGTCACACCTCGGAAAGATGGAGCTGGGTGGAATTGGCTCCTTTAAGCGGAAAAAGACACGCCTGGGTTTTAGCAGCATTGAACTTGACCAGATTGGCTTCGCCCTACTCGGAGACAGCCTGTAAGGACAAGTTCAAGCGCTCAACCATAGCCTCTCGGAGAGATCGGATCTGCGACCCACTAGCTCGTACGTTGGACACGTATCTCTCAGCAACAGTGCTGTCGTCTGCATACACGTTTTCAGAACTAGTATCACAGTCTCAGTATACCGTGCTAGTATCTACTACTCAGTCACCTTTGCGTGTAGGCAGCCATTACATGTTCAATCTGGATCGCGATCCGTGATCGTGATCATTGATCAAGATCTTGGTGTGATTGAAAACGACACTAGACGTTCAATCCAGATCACATCAGTCAACTGTTCGCACAAATGGATTTTGATAAGATAAAAGCTTGTGTAGCATGATATGTGATTCGATCTTGTGATATATGACAGAAAAGCTAACGTTACACGTTCAATTTGGATCGTGATCAATGTGATCATGATCACGGATAGCGATCCAAATTGAACGTGTAACGGCAGCTTTACTGTAGACGTGTAGATCCTGGTAGATCCATGTCAAAAATGAATGAATGGAATGAATCAATCAAGACATGGGCGTTTTCGTATTTAGTCGCAAACGGATATGTAACCGATATTCAGTTTTTATATCGATATCGAAAACCGTTTTCAGATATCGAAATCAGTAGTACGATTTGCACAAGTAACTGTGAAACGAACGAAACGCAAACTAACGACAAACGCAAACTCACAGTTTTATAACTTATGGAATCTTTGTTGTAACTAAATAAATAGAAACTAGACCTACTAGCGCGTTAAGATATAGATAGATATTACGCACGCACTATTATTAACCAAATAACCAATCACTAGCCGAAGTTACGTAATATTCGCTTCATCACTTTTACGCCAGTAAAAAATTGAATGGTAAGACAGAGACAAAGCGAATAAAAACCATCGATGTCATATCGCTCGTTATTCGTAGTTCGTTCTCGTTGTTGCGCTTTGGATAAACCATAACTCGATGAAGTTTTTGTGAAAACGGTTATATATATTTAGATAATATTAGATATCGATATGGTATGATAATAAACCCATATCTGATATAAGTTACGTTTTGATATATCGAACCCATGTCTACAATCAATGTTAATGTCAAAGACTACAATAGTATACTGGCTAGTTAATGTTAAAACAAGTCCTGACAAGTTCTCCTGCATTCTTTTATTATTTTTGTACAAAAAAACAGGAATTTTCTATTGAATAACTGTGTTACATCCGACAAAATATATCAATCAATCACAAATACTCAAAATATGGAAGCCAACAGCCAAAAGCACAAGAAGAAACCGACGAAAATCGAGGAAATGACTAAGGAGCAAATACGTCAAGCTATTATAAAGAAGCGAGAGTGCAATGCTAGAGCTCAACAGATTGTCGAGAGCCTCTTAGAGCCGAACGTCACTGAAGCATTCTTACTCCAGTGCCTTCCAGACATCAACCAGGCGCATTTTGATGATGTTATAGAAGAAAGATCCATTATCCATTTGTGTGGATATCCACTGTGTAAGAAGGCATTGTCAATAAAGGATATACCTAAACAGAAGTACAGGATATCTTTGAAGACTAATAAAGTTTACGACATTACTGGTAGGAAGAACTTCTGCAGTAACTCTTGTTATAATTCTGCTATGTATGTCAAGAAACAGATGTTGACTAGTCCACTATGGTTCAGGGAGTATGAAAAGATACCCACCTTCCACCTCTTGAAGCTGGATGCTGTCGGAACTATGGGAGAGGAAGTAGATGTAACATTGATTGACAGAGTGAAGATCTCTGAGAAGAAATCATTTACCTCAATCAATGATTTTGCTGAAGCAAGCCTTCATGAAATATCTCCTAACACTCAAGATGAAAATGAGAACAAGAATGAACAATCAACCAACACAAAAGAAACGGAAGGAAGTGACATTGATAAACAGAATGATGTAGAAAAAATTATGGAATCAATGAATGAAAAACTAGCTAATATTGAACTGAAGTCTATTGACAAGATATCTACGAAACCAGGAATTTCTGCTAATCCAGAGCAAGAAATAATAGACAGTGATACTAAAACCTTTCAACCAAATACTGAAAAAAATACTAGCTCAAAACCTGAAACAGAAACCCCAGCTAAGAAACCTCTTAAACCAGTCCGAAATCCTTTAAACATTGTGGGTGACATTATAGAAAAACCGGAAAAGAAAATTGACCCAATACTAATGACCCCTGTTTCCACACCGGTTGAAAAAGAAACCAAAGAAACTAAAGCGAAGAAAAAGTTGCCATTGAAAAAGCAACCTAAAGTGACCGCATTAACTATTGAAGTTGAAAAATGTCTCGCTGAATGGTTCACTTTAGATACCACTCTCTTTTTATTTGGTGAGGAAAACGTCAGAGAAATGGTTGCAAACAAAGGAGAATGTATTAGAGATTATCTCAATAATTTTACTAAAGGACAGTTCTATAGTTCAAACGTATATGACCAGTACCAAACATTGTGTAAGAAACTTAATATGCTAGAGTTAGAAGACAAAAAATTTGGTATGCAAACACGGAAACGAGAGAGGAGACCGTTGCCTGACTACACAATGCTCCAGGAGGAGAGTAAGAAAATACAATTAAAAGTAAAAGCTTTCTTCTCAGGAGAGACCGAAATACCTGAACCGGTGAAAGAAGAACCCATATCATCTCCAGAGGTAGTTGAAGAGAAAAACCAAACAAACCTGCCTTTAGTAGACAATAACTCACAGAATGCTATGCGTAGAAGAATAGTGTGGCAAGAGTTAAACAAAGTATTACCTGACATAGTCGCCTCTTTGGGTCTTCTCTGTCTTCCAATAAGTTCAGATTTTCGTTTGTTACTAAATACCTTTAAGTTGAAAGCAGATAACATAATGTTTAAGCCTATACAGTGGATGTTGATAGCTATTATTTTTATAAAGCTTTTGTCTCTTAGAGATACGGGGCTTTCATTTTTACTTAAAAAACCGAGAGCGTACCAGAATATGCAGTTGTTACTTCTAA
Source organism: Melanchra persicariae (assembly GCA_947386135.1). NCBI lineage: Eukaryota > Metazoa > Arthropoda > Insecta > Lepidoptera > Noctuidae > Melanchra > Melanchra persicariae. The sequence continues at coordinate 2,212,010 of OX376646.1, forward strand.
GCTATAAGCAAGATGGGGAGTACTTAAATAGATTAATAAGTTGGCTTACTGATCTGGATAGGCTGCTAGACACTAGTGATACGCAATTGACTAAAGAATAAGTAGTACATAAATCTACAAATAATTTTAATTTATTAAACTTTTTTTTAGTACATCATTTGCTGGTTTTTTTCTGGTACTTTACTTATGCAATGAATAAACAATTATTCAACATAGTGATTTCTCACGGCGCGACCGAAACCTACAAGTATTTATAATACTTGTAGGTTCTGGTCGAGCTGAGTGATCTAACCGTCCATAATTTCCCCTTTCTTAACATACATGACTGCACTTTTGTCTTCACCAAGTTCCATCCTGATGGCACTACTGAAGGTTTCAGTTATCACCAGTAGGTCCATCAGTCGAAAATTGTTAGGGGCCAAGAGTTTCAGATCATCCATGTAAAGAAGGTGAGATATGGCCTGACCACCTACTCAACCGATAGCCTGAATCCTCTAGCAGTATGCTTAAAGATATCAGAGCTAAGCAAAACCAAAGTGGACTCAAAATGTCACCCTGAAATACTCACCGTTTAATCCATTCGAGCTAAATTCCCTTGAATCGGTTGACATTCTGGATAGCGAAGTACTGTTTTCCATTGCCTCATACGTGACTAAAGGAATTAGGTGCGTTGAGTTGCATCTATTTTGTACAACTCCAACACCTTAATGAGCCATGTATGTGGTACAGAATCCTATGATTCTGTATGCCTTCTTGTGATCTATCCAACATGTCGACAGACCCTTGCGGGATCGACGAACCTATTGGCTTATGGCCATGTTTATGAGGAGTAGCTCCTTAGTACCGCGGGACCCCTTCCTACATCCACCCTGAAAGGTGCACATTTGTAACTATTTTAGTTGTAATAAAAATAGTTATCTGCATTATCGCATTAAGTGGCAAACCTGTAAAGATATTGTATGATGGGAAATAAATAAATTACTACTTTTGTGAGCCTGTAGTGTCCCACTTCTTACACTGTCCTCTTCAGTTGCCACATCTGGCCAATCATTATGTAGGAGTCTTAACTCGTCACGCCATCTCCTCCTGGATCTACCGCGTCGCCGGTTCCTATTGCTTGGAACCTAATCAATGGCCACTTTTGCCCAATTCTGATTTTAGATTGGCGGCTGAGTTACGTCTGCGATTTGTGTTTTGGTACGAAATACAGGGTTATTTGTAAAACACCAGCAACCTTTCAGGGAGTGTACTTTCACCCCCTGAAAGGTTGCTGGTGTTTTACAAATAACCCTGTATGTATACTACTGTTTCTTATGAGGTCTTTAATTTGACTCCAAGAATACTTTGTTCCATTGCTTGCTGGCAGACCCCGAGTGCGGACTTTAACACATTTAACACTTGTAAAATTTACATTGTTGGATCAGTACAGTTCTCGTCAAATAACTTTGCCCCTCTGAAGTTAGCCATTTGCAAAGATCGCGCAGGTGCAGTCACGTACACGGGAGCAAGCGGGACGCAAGCATGCATCGAACGTAAACGAGCGACTGAGACATAAAATCGCGCCCCGCCCCCATGTCTCTTACGCATGCGCAGTTGCAGTGTGTTCGTAATTTTGACTACTACGCAGCCACTCGACACAACTTCGGAGGGGCAAAGTTATTTGACGAGAACTGTACCTAGTTTTAAAAGTTTACCTCCTGCATACATTTATTATTATGAGTCTATGCTGACTCACTGCAGGGCAAAACATATTACGTCCTATCACTTTTCTTCGTCTACTGCATTTGCGGGTATTCTTTAGTTTGATTTAACTTGATTTGTAATTTCGTGTAAGTAGTGGTTTGCTAATATTATTGTCACACTGTAGCACTTTAAACTATATATTTAAGTATATTTCTGTACCCTAGGAGGGTTCATGTATGAAACCTACCTTTTTAAAGTAACAACTTGTAAACTACATGAATTCAATAAATGATTACGAATACCTATTATGAGAAGCAATTAAATCCACTGAAAGGTAGTTAAATAAAACGCCAAATTAACTTACAACCATAAACTTTAATAAAATCATTCAACAAGTGAAAATCAACTACTTAAATTAGGATCTAATATTGACAACGCAGCACCAACCAAGTGCAATGACCCTGTGATCAACACGGACGACCTATCGACAATCTCTTGTTTTTTTAAGTGGACCAAGGCGTCTGCTACACAGCTCGCTACAGTCACATTTGTTGGACCTTCTTGGAAATGTTGCCATATTTCGGCGTGTTTTTCGCATCTGGCAATAAGTTCGTCTTGTTCTACTAAAGAGTAGTTATCACTGTTTTGGCTTATGTTTCTATGGGCGGTCGGGATTACGAAGTAGACTGATTTGAAGCCCACATCTTTTAGTGGTTGGAGTAGAATTTCAGCATTTCTGTCGCCTGTAGCACTGAATATCAGGACTTTGTCATGTAATCTGGAATGGAAATAGTTTGTTTTGATGTTGGTAGTAGTTTATGTAGAAAGTATTCATAACAGTAGTGACGTCACAAGAAGCCGATTGTTGTTCTTAAATACGTCAGTGGCAGTTCTTTTATTTTATACTTTTTTAGCATTTTAATCACTAAATTTTCATAAATTGTGTATTTGAATTTTCCCTTTTTTAGACTAAATTGGCATATTATAATAATTTATTAAAACATCTTACCTATTAAGGTTCTTAAACCAATCCGCGCAGATCTCCATGGATTCCTTAGTATGCGCCCCATCCAAACAAAACCTCGCATAATCAGAGTCCACAACTTGATACCGTCCTGGCCATTTACAAGAAGTCAACCCTGACATAGTCTCTTTCGTCACACATTTTACTATATTTTCTAATACTGGTTCGGTGACGCCATTCTGACCGTTAACTGCCTGTTTGATAAGGCCGTTTTTCCTGTGCACTGGCTTGGTGATTCTCATCCATGCGTGGGCCAGTTGTATGGCGAGGGAGGCGTTTGTCTGGTATGCTTCTACGTCTATGGGCAAGTGGGCTCTCTCTGTGGTCGGGAATGTGTAGGTTTTGTAGGCAGGAACTACTGTTAGGGGACACTGGAAAATAAAAAAAAGAAGAATTTTGATAATCGCTCCACCATTGGCGGAAGTCGGTGAACATACGCAAAAAAAATATATACAGACGAACATATGACCGCCTCCTTTTTGAAGTCGGTTAACAAGAGTATATTATTGGTATTTTGGGATGCATGAAGGAGCCTCCTCATGTAGCGCAATTTGTTCCATCAGACACTCGACTGAACCTCTCGCTCGGCGCATTCTGGGCAGTTTAACCTAACACCGTACAAGACTGGCCAATCGTTCCCTTGCGGTGGTAGCGCCTGCTTCGCGACCACCCTCCCACCGGAGTCAAGCAGCCTGCTGTGGTTCGTCGACGCGTGGGAGTACCAGTGCCTCAAGGCATCTTCTGGGCACGCTCGCTTCATCATGGACCTCATCTATCGCTTTCCTCCAGGCGTGATCGAGGTCAAGAGCTAGCCCATTCATAAATATAAAAAAAATTGCTGGAACAACGCACGTTAAATAACTGAGTAATAAAAATGAATATAAAATCGTTGTCTTGAGATTGCATAAGCTTTCTAATATGTTAAGCTGGTACTAAACTTTTACAAAAAATATTTGTATATTAAGGTTTATTTCGTATTGGGAAAATACGCCAATTGTCAGCTTCAGATCTAAACTTGAATGTGTAAATTTCACTAACAGCCATGCTGCTTACTTATAGAACATACATAAGATTTTTTTTAAATTATCATTGATAGGCTTAGGCTTAGATAGGGTCGACCCAAACGTACCCGTAAACCCGTTATTAGATTCGAAGTAACGTAAACATAAAAAAATTTGTAATGATTATGTAACCTGTATTGTTAATATTAATTAGAACAAATAAGGTCTGAAATGTAAACAACTTAGAGATTAAGTGGTGAGGTGTGATGTATGTGTATGAAGGACTTACCTTCATAATATTATTATTAAGGTAGGTATCACGATTGACGCAAACCTAAACTTCCGCAAACACATCGATTTATTGTGCAACAGAGTGCGTAAACTAATATATATCTTTAAAAACTTACGTAACATAGCCGACTTTAAATTAATTAGACAGGTTTATTTGGCTTTGTGTCAATCTATTATTACCTACGGTATTACGTCATGGGGTGGCGCCGCTAAATCTATCATGCTGCACTTAGAACGCGCCCAAAGAGCAGTTTTAAAAGTTGCTACTTTTCGCCCCTTTCGATTTCCCACAGACCAACTATACATGGCATGTAAGGTCCTAACAGTACGCCAACTATTTGTTTTGCAGGTAATTTTGCTCCAACATACTAACCTTTATTTTAACCCATTACCATCAGATAGAAGAAGAAAAGATTTGGTATGCACTAACTTTCGAACTAAACATGCTTATGCTCAGCGATTCTACTTATTTTTAGGACCCTACTTGTATAATCAGTTTAACAGAATACTAAAGATCTATAGTCTAAATTATAATAGGTGTAATTTACTAGTTCAGGAATATTTAGCAAAACAGAATTATGCAGACACGGAAAAACTTCTAGAAATTGTAAAATAAAGCCTCTTTTCTAATGTAATTAACTTTAATTAATTATTAAGTCTCCACTTTATTGGCTACAATATTGTTCGTAAATTTGTTTAAATATAATATCATACTTAATCTAGTTTAAAATAATATTACTCAACATGTTACTTTTAAGTCATTGAAAATATTGTCTTCTTTTCTTTTATTATTTTGCATCCATTTCATTTTGTTTTTCATTTAAATGTTTGATCTAAATAGATGGCCTGAAACACAGGTTTTTTTATTAACCTAGATCAGGCAGGTCTACATTACAGTTAGAACTAAAAACATTCTCAATTGTAATTCATGTAAATCACAATTGTACTAACTTTTTACTTGAATAAATTATTATTATATTATTATTATTATTATTATTAAGTAATGTGAGAATATGTGGGTAGGCCTACAAAATGTAACGGAGCAAAGTAGCATTATGTCAGTCGGAATATACGTGTAACCGTGATCAGCTGTTTTATTTCCTGGCTCCGTATCCCGGCATCCCAGCACTTCTAAGTGTCTCAGAGCGTTTGACCATAATTTCACCTGATGGTAAGCGATGATGTGGTCGCCGATGGAGCTCGCTTACTTAGAAATAACTTGTTCACTCTTGACTTAAAGACGCCTATATAGCTGGCTGTAACTATCAGGAAACACAAACTCAGGCAGTTAATTCTACTGCTTTGCTGTACGCACATTGAAAACATTCCCCAAACGTTGTATACCTTAAAACGACTGGCGACACTTCTCAGCACGGCCATAGCTTCTTCAGGCTGTTCCACAGTGTAGGCCTCGCAGCCGGTCTTCATGACGCCTGCCTTAGCAGCCGCTATCTCGGGCAGGGTGGTGCCCAGGATCGACGTGTGGTCTAGGCCTAAGGCTGTGATGCCGACCACTGGGACTTTTCTGAAAATATAGAATGGAGGGTTTTCCATAAAAAGACAGCCATATTCATAAAAACTTTACAATCATTCCTTTGCTAAAATACTGTTATGCAGATTCTTTATTCAAAATTTTCTATGGTGAATTTGAATTGATAATAATAGCACTCGTAATTTAACTAAGTAATAGATTTTTTTTTTAATGAATAAACCTGTAATAATAACACAGAAGTTACGTGCGAGTACTTTTCGTTCAATCTCTTGTGTTGTATTTGAGAAGGTTCTATCCATATCCACAAATTAAACGTTTAGTCGGGATTATTCCAGGCCATATTGCTGGGCCGAGTTGCGCCAGAAACGAGAAAAATATTGCATAAACAGGGTGTTCCAGAAGTCCGTGGTCATATTTAAGGGTGATGTTGGGTAGCTGATATAGCATTAAGGAAAAAAAAAGCAAAAAAAAAAAACCTTTTCTTTTGAAAAAGTTTTTTTTTCTTTTACCAGACAAAACGACTACAAAGTTCGGAAGAAACGACTTTTCAAGCAGTTTGTTTAACTTTGTGGCATTTAATTTTAGTTCAATCATAGATTTCATATCACTAACTGCATTAGACTGCTTGAGATGTTTTTTGTCATTTCTTTCGGAAGCTTTTAGTCGTTTTTAGGGTTCCGTACCCAAAGGGTAAACCGGGACCCTATTATTAAGACTCCGCTGTCCGTCCGTCCGTCTGTCACCAGGCTATATCTCATGAACCGTGATAGCTAGATAGTTGAAATTTTTACAGATGATGTATTTCTGTTGCCGGTATAACAAAAAAAAAACTAAAAACAGAACAAAATAAATATTTAAGTGGGGCTCCCATACAACAAACGTGATTTTTTTGCTGTTTTTTTAAAGTCGCTATTATGTTTTGCTATTTTTTCCTTAATGTATATCAGCTACCCAACACCAACCCTTAAACATGTATTCGTGACAATCTAAAAAGTCGGATTTGACAGCAGGAAACAATAACATTGCTTTACTAGTAAGTATGAAATAGATGAAATAAATCTCTTTCGCACTTAGCGGTAAAGCGATCTTCTATCCCTCTCTACTCAGCTGTCAAATCCGACTTCTCAGATTGTCACGAAAATAGCGATAAACGTGAGTTTTTAGCCAGTCTATTTTAAACTTGAAATTTATGACAATAAGGTTGATTATTGTGTAAATCAAATGCTAATGTAAGAGCAGGAACTTACGGCAAAAGATGACATTCTTATAAAGAAAAGTAAACAATTACCTTAAAACATTAGTGTAGTCGACAATTCCGCCGATGCCCACCTCGACGATGGCCACATCCACCTTCTCCTTCAGGAACACGTTGAACGCCATCACAGTGAGGAACGCGAAGTACTTTGGCATGTCACCTTCGAACGCCTGGTAAAATTTTATAATCAAGTTTTACTAAGTTTTATTTTCGCAAAAATGTAGCCTATGACCGTCTCCAGGTTCCCATCTATATCTGTACCAAAATGTAGCCTATGACCGTCTCCAGGTTCCCATCTATATCTGTACCAAAATTCACCAAAATCGGTTCAGCGATTTTGGCGTGAATAAATCAGTCTAGCGATTTTATAATAATTATTCTTATTCTTTTCTTTAATAATAACAAGCCTATATCTAATCCGAAGGTGGGTAAGTCTTCATACAAACTTATCCAAATAAGCGGTGTCTACTTGTTTATTATTGTAAATTTAATTTAATACTAACATTAGGCTAAGTTATACTACTACTAACAATATATGGATGTAATTCTGAAATAAAATATTTGATTTGATTTGATATCCTCCCACTACAGGCAAAGGCTTTCCTTACTTCTTCTCAGTTTTTCTGGATATTGCAGAACCATCCTCTAAATCAGAGAGGTTTGATTCTGAACTTCCGATTGATTTTGCACCTTCGATTCCGATTTCGATAAATTTTAATCGGAAGTCATATCGGGGGTCGATGCACAGCGGCGGAGGTACCACCAAGTTCAGTTGCAAGCGAACAACTTTTTAGTGGTGCTGGCCGATTAGGCCCGTTGAGAAATAGATTGGACAGAGATAAAGTTACGAATTTTTTACCATTAATTTCAAAACCCAGGTATACACCTACCTGAATTATTTTCTGAACTGATAATAAGAAAATAACTGATGTATAATGTGAGTGATTTTATTTTATTAGACCTGCCCTTTACACATCTCTCTTCAGCCTCCAACTCTGATTTAAATTAAATTTGGTTTGTCCGGTTCCGACAAACCAAATTTAAAAACTCTGCTTCCAAATTCGGTTCCGACATAACCACTTCCGTAACATCCCAACTTTAAATATACGTTTAGCTCATCGCGCCATCTCTTTTGATGCCTGCCGTCAAGTGGTCAAATGTGCCAAATTACAATACCACATAGTTACCTTAGTCCCATCCAGCATGTCATGGACCTGGTGGAAATGTCTGGCGAACTGTTCCTCAGAGATGACGCGCCCATCGATCCGGATGCGCTCGCGCACCGCCACGAGGTGCGGCGACGAGTAGAATCCTGTGCGGAACCCATGCTGGCGCAGGATGGACTCGCACATAGCGCTTGTTGATCCCTGAAAATTATAACGACGTTTGAATGGGCTTTTTGTTAAAGACAGTCGAATATGAACCCTATATTGCGAGCATAAGATACATATTTGCTTGAAAGTTTTTAATGTGATTTGATACTGTAAAATTGTCACGCGATTCTATTTAAAATTATTCCTTGTACTAACTAGTCAAGTATGTTAAAAACAAACTGATTCTGATTATTGTTATTACAATCATAATTACATTTAGCCAAAAATTCAGGGCCAAATTAACTACCGAAACTTTACAGATAATTATTTTGGCCTTGTTAACCAAAAAAAAATTAATTGTTTTGGAAGTTCATATTCATGATCGAATCAAAAGATAACAAAATGGCTTATAATCGTGTTTGCCATGTTTACTAAACATGTACTTAGATGTCCTTAGTTATTCTGCTTCCGATAAAGATAACTTATCCATTCGAGGGTTTTGTGAGAAATGGGAGGTTCGATGTCTATGCTTTGGAGTACAGGCAAATGACATTGTGGAGGCAAATGAGCGGCCAATAATTATCAGCAGTCAGTCATTTTTAGACCTAGTAATGATAATGATGATGAGAAATATTTGCTAAATTCTCAAATGATGGAAGATCTTTGATCATACGTGCGGCAATTAGTTTTTTATGTTTATGATTTTCTGTACAGTTCTCGTCAAATAACTTTGCCCCTCTGAAGTTGAGTCGAGTGGCTGCGTAGTAGTCAAAATTACGAACACACTGGAACTGCGCATGCGTAAGAGACATGGGGGCGGGGCGCGATTTTATGTCTCAGTCGCTCGTTAACGTTCGATGCATGCTTGCGTCCCGCTTGCTCCCGTGTACGTGACTGCACCTGCGCGATCTTTGCAAATGGCTAACTTCAGAGGGGCAAAGTTATTTGACGAGAACTGTACGTGTGTAAGTCACTCTGGACAGTTTTTAATATTTTTTTTTGTGTGCACCCCACCTAACCCACTCAGGGTTAGGTGGGGTGGGTTGGGTTAAGGGAGTTAGTGATAGTGTGACGGCTGATAGGACAGAATGGAAGAAAAAAACGTGTTGCGCCGACCCCAAGTAATATGGGATAAGGGCAAGAAGATGATGATGAGTGGGTTGGGTTCAGGATGGTTTTTAGATTTACAATTGGAACCGGTAGGTGGAGCGGATATCCGGTTCTAGAATTTTTTTCTAGATTGGTCTATAGATACGACGTCTGTTCGAGACTGTTAGTTTATACATCGAACTGTTAAAACGTGTGAATAATTACCTTTCCTTTGGTGCCAGCTATGTGTATCACAGATAAATCATCTAACTTCGTAAGGCTCACTCCAGTTCTCGACAAATAGTATTCCATATCCTCCAGGTTTGTGCATTTCTGTAATATTTTGTTATAAAATATCATAAGGACACAAAGTTTCATTTAGGGATCGCGTCATCAATTGGTTTTCTTAGGTATTTGAAAGCTGAGCCCAGTTGATAACACTGTCTGTAAGTGTACCTATTTTCATGTTTTGCATACTAATGTAAGTAAGTATAGTGTGGCCATTAGTGCTGTGCACTCCCTGAGGTATGCGCGGCGAGGTGGGAGGCGAAGAACGACGACGGCGACGGAAGAATGACGGCGCACTGACAGAGCGCAGCAGCCGATTCTCCCCCCCGTCTCGCTGCGCGCATACCACAGGGAGTGCACAGCACTAATGGCCACACTATACCTACATGAAATAATCGAAAGGAAAATAATAATGACACAATTCCTATTCATATTTTTTACTTTTACTTACTGTATATTTATTCAGTACATAATATTGTTTTGTGGTGCAAGTTTAACTGTATTTATCTCCAAAATTAAAAGATTTGGTCACGAAAATTACAAAAAAAAAACCATGCAAGCTGCATCTCCATTATAAAAGTGAAGTCACCCCAACAACATGCTTTACATTGATTTTACAGAATGGTGTATTGAGAAAATGGAATATGCATTAAAAAAATATTTGTTATCTACACAGTTTATCTCAAAATATACAAAAATATAATACTAACAGTGAAAATAGAATCAAAATTGATCGAAAAACCAACGAGATATTACTATTTTAAACAAATATATCTGTCCCTCTCGCGAAAACGCTGTTTTGTATGGCAACTATAGCGTCTTGGACTTTGACGTCAGAGTCCGTATCGGACTTCTCTTTCTAATTGTTAACTTTGCTTTATAATAACTTCATCGCCGAAGAAGTTATTTAAAAAACTTTTTCACAAAAAAAAACCGACTTAACCTAACCTAACAACACCACTAGAAAGCCACAGGAAAGCAAAAATACGCAATTTCGTATACATGAATGATTGTTCCACATATATTTTCCAGATATTTGGATTTAAAAAAACCAAATTGCTTGACCGATTTTGATAAAATTTAAATGGGACCAATCGAGAAGTATATCCCGTTCACATAAAACAAGAATTTTTCACATCGGTTCATAAATGACGGAGATATGAGGTAACAAACACAAAAAAAAAAAACAGTCGAATTGAGAACCTTCTCCTTTTTGGGAAGTCGGTTAAAAATTATTTCATAAACGTGCTTTCTAAAGCTAATACCTAAGTATTTCATTTTGTAAATAAAAAAATTGCATGCATATTCCCTATTGTTGAAAGAATAATGATTTGAGCCCAGAGCCCTAGACAAAACAGAAGAAGGTAAAGCAAAACCAGGGTTTATTTAAAACTAATTGCTAAAAAATGTCATTGTGATACCTTGCATATTCAAAACAATAGCCTGCATTAGGAACAGGCTTCCTGTTCCACTTACCTCTAATCCATCTAGGATTAGAGGTAAGTGGAACAGGAAGTGCTGAAAACTTCCATAGAAAAGGGAGGCTCCTCCAACCAGACGGTTGTTTTGTTGTGTCTGGTGGGCAACTGCCCGATAGTTGACATTTGGGCTGTTGTATATGTTCTAATCACACGGAAAACTCTGATAACGCTATGCAGGATTTGATGACGTTAGATCTTTAGTTCGTATCTGGCGGTATAGATGTCGCTGCGTTAGTTTTTGTGGCGGTATAGATAACGCTACATCACTCCCCACATGAGGTCGATAGTGGATGAGTCGTCCATACATGAGATGCTTGCCGGGCCAGTGAAAGGTTGGTTCCAGTAAGTCAAAGACGGAAGCCGCATAGTTCACGGTGAGTCGAAATTGTTTGCGGTGATACCCCAGTGAGTCGGTGTGATGATATCCCAGTGAGTCGGGATGCTGCCTGCTCCAGTGGGTCGGAGCGGTGCTGTGCGACGCAGTGACGTGACTGCTGGCGTCCACTAGAAGATATTCTTCATGGCTCTTCATTCGCTGATGAGGTTGAGAGTAGAGGCTAAGGATGCTGACCAGGAATGCGCGTTCACTGCATGCTGGTGGTCAGTATACCCGTAGCAGCCGTGGGTACTGGCTAGGTGTGTAATTCGCTGCACGAGAACTTTGAGGAAGTGATGGTGATGACGAGGGTTCATTTTCGAAGGTCACCAGTATAAAGGTATGTGGAACAAGGTGTTAAGTCCCACAACCCTCTATTGAAAAGGGACGACCCTCCTACCAGACGGGTGTTGTGTCCGGTAGGAAACTGCCCGATGGTTGATATTTGGGCAGTTGTATATGTTCAAATCGCACGGACAACTCTGATACCGCGATGCAGGATTTGTATGACGTCAGGTCTTTAGTTCGTATGGCGGTATAGATGTCGATACACGTACATTATGGTGAAGACAAGCCAAAAGAACCAATGAGTGATGAGCCCATATCTTTTTCTTTGTCTAAAACCTTAATAATACCTCCTGCATGCATGAATCAAGACTCTATGATGATGATACCCTCAACAAAGTGAGAAGAATAGTGCAAGATATCACAAAAAACATTTACCTCTGTTATCTCTGGTAGGGTGTTACTTACTTGTCCCGTTCTAATGTCCTTCCGGATCTGCTCTATGGTTGCCTTGTTTGATTGCAAGACATTTAACTTTCGGATAGCCTCCTGAAAACCCAAATATTGAGTTTTAATATTAGACATTTTTATTGAAGCACTGTCGAAGCGGTCACTTGAAACTCAACACTGACTGTACAAAGCTAAGGTTGGCAGTTGAATTATTGGCGATTGATTGCAATTATCTTGAATTATATAACATCTGCCTCCAAAGTAGCACTTAAATTTATAAATTACTCCAACCTACTTCTAACATTTCTTAGAACTGTTAGTAGGTACTTGAGACATACAGTATCTATGAGTACATCAGTCTATTGGAGATTCAAGGTTGTCATTTTGTTGCATGAACTCACTTAATGAAATAGTTTTTTTATTTATATTTTACAAAGGCTGATTTGATCCCTTCGGAATTTCCTCCTAGTTGACCTTAGGCATAGCTATTCAATTATATACAACATGTAACAGAATAAACGCAATGCCTCTTAAGGGGTCATTGTACTCATCATTATGAACAACTTTCAATAAATATATTAATAAGTAGTTCAAAAATTAGCATAATTTGCCCTTGAGCATACCTAATAATCAGACCATTTATCACTCATCTTTATGGATCAAAAACCCATTACTCATTGTTTAAAATTGTATTCAATAGGTACTAAGTAATTACTAGCTACATATTTACAGGAAAATGTTTTATGAATTTGACAAATTTGAAACTATAACTTGACTAGGATGACAAAAATGTACCTATGAAAAGAACTTCTTTCAGCTGAATAAAAAGTGACTCAACACATCATAAGTATTAATCCTAGATATAAACTAGAAAAATAATAAACCGTACAAACACAGTAAGTGCCAAGTCAATGTTTACAAACAATAATTAAAATTTACAAAACACGAAAGTTTATAAAATAATACAACCTTGAGAAACTAACTACAACGAAAAACTTTCTTAGTTAAAGTATCTATGATGTGGCAATATTTCCTAGAACAGTTAGTTAGTTAGGTGTTTGTTGCAACTATAAACAGTACCGCAACAACTGTTGCTCTTAACAAAATCAAAATACAAATTAAAAGTGACAACTCGTACCTCATAGCTACTTTTCGTCGAACACATCCTTACAGCTACACTACTGGCTAAACGACTACGGAATAAGAGGACGCTGATCATCAGTGCGTCATCCGTCCAATGGACGGCTCAACGACGCAATTATACTATTTAGATGAAAAAACCGTGACCTCGTCGTGAACGACGAGCGAGTAAAATCACATGGCGTTTCTCTTCGTCTGTTGCGATAAGTATCGATCAGACATATACGACATCTGACCCTCATACCGGCTATTGTCATAACATCAAACCGATCATAGCCGGTAATTAGCGCTAATCGCTTCTTAGAACAAAACAATAAGACAATTACGCAAACATAACCTCACAAAAACATGTGGAATTGACGTCAAAATGACAGACTGACTTTTGGTGAAATGTTCAGTTCAGAAACGTAATCGGTGTGGGAAATGCTGTCAAAAATTGGATACATACTTTCTGAACGCGCCAGATAATCTTGCATTCAAAGCACATTGTTTCCCTTTGTAAATTTTAGTATACTAAATCATATTTATTACTTTATTATTTTAGCTTGTATATGTATTTTATTAGTACCTATTATGTTACCAGCTGCGGTTTCGCCCGCGTGAATATCGGAAATAGCAAGGTTTCCTGATTTTTATTGTATTTTTTTTAATCAGGAAACCGCACCCTACACCTGCCTTACACCTACCCTGCACCACCCGAACAATAATTTATGAACCATTTTTCATTACTAGAGAACGTTAAGGATCACGATGGAAGTCGATTCAGGACATCTTTATGTCTTGATTTCTGTTTTTGATTTTTATGGAAGTATGTGGGGGCGTTAGGGCATAATATCGCACGTCTATCTGGCGCCGACCATGGAGAGTTTGTTACAACAAACTCTTTGTTTCATTGATTTGGCTAGAAAAATAAATTACTGTCGTCAAACCAATGACATAAATAGTAATAGTATTTTTTCTATCTCAATGCGTCAAACCAGTCAAATTGCGTCAGACTGACACAGTCACAAATAACATAATTCAATAATTTTCGAAGAGTGTTGATTAACTTTCTAATCTACACCTAATCATTAATTTTTGGACGCACCGTGCTGCAAAAAAATAACGAATTATCTTTCTTCACAAGATTCATATCCTCGTGAAAAATGACGGAAACTGACGCCACAAATCGACCGCTGCAAATGCCCTCACATTTTTTGCCTCAGCTTGAAAGAGCGCGGGTTTATCTTATGATGAAGGTTTTTCAATTCCATATGTCACACACTGACCAGACGCTATTAGCTATTAGTTTTGTAAAGAAAATTGTTGTACTTGAAAAGCGGGATACCATCCCATTTTGACTTTGTAATTTTACTTTACCCTGAAATCCCAATACCTGCAATAACGACTATTCTAGTTAGGTCCTTAATATTTTTTTATAAAACGTTTGCGAAATCCGAAGCCAAAGTAAAATTGTTCCCAGGATATGGTCAGGAATGTCATCATCCATCTGCCGAAAGATCATCTTAAACAGATGAAGATTTTCGCGAACCGTCACCTGCATACTATAGAGGCCTCGCGGTTGATTGTGCTGGTTGAACCAGGACTCGTTATAGGTAAACATATTTCGGGTACACTCATATTTTCTTGACAAAATATCGGTAGGTAACTAGGTAGGCCCCTGTAGGCCCCACGAATAGCCCGCCTCTGTACATTTGTGTGCATGAAGTATTATTGTAATTAAATAAATAGTTGGTTTCAAAATGAGCGCACTAAAGAGTCATGAATAGAATATCAGCCGATAGGCCTATGTCAATAAACGACGACAGAACAATTGGATTTATTGGCTGATCTTGAGTGCAAGCACCCGAACAATATTGAAAAAATAGTAGTGTCACAATTCAGGTGTCCAATTAAGTATGACTTATGTAATAGGGCTTAGCAAACACGCAACGTGTTCTCAAAATAATTCTGGCAAAACGTTACAGCTCACTTGACTTTATGCATTTTTTCTGAACCGCTAAAGCGCATAGAAGGCCATATTAGGTCATAAATAACCAAACAGCCAAACAGGATTAACATCGAGAGTAGGTATCCAGCGAGCAGATATACTTTAACAAACTGCTCGGAAAATAATACTCAGTTTTGTTCTTAAAATCAATTAAAATTTTCAGATATTAATTAAAAGTAATTTTCTTATTATTAGATATCAAAGGAGTGGCGAAACAGATAATGAAAGATTTCGGTTGCTACGTTATAACACGTCGCTGCGTGATCGACCGCTATGAAAAAGTAATTTCCATTGCAAAATAAATCGATATCTGTTGATGAAACGATTTGAGGTGATACTTAATCGATTACTAAAAATATCTTGCAGCATGAGAAATACGTTCCTGGTTGCATGGACCCAGCATTGATGTCGGAAGTGACGAAGGCGTTTACTGTGAAGGAACCCGTGCCGCAAGCTGGATGGATGATGTTTGGTAATCCTTTCGAAAAAAAAATGCTGCGGCATGATCTTTTCTCAGAATAATTATAAAAAATATACATCCTAATATCTTAAATTCAACGACTGCGCAGATCACCCGTGCACAATGCGCGAGGCTCGCTGTCTTCAACAAGATGGTGTCCTACCCACGGTGACGCTGATTCTGATGAAGCAGCCTCCGGTGGCGCCAAAAGCCGTCAGCAACCACACTCCTCCTCGGAACTTCTTCCAGCAAGACTTCGAGGGGCTAAAGTACGCGTACAAAGCTACCGCGAAGGTACCATTCTTTTGATTGTTTATCGGTTATTCTCAGACGTACCAAATAGGCGTGTCCGGGTCGAAATCCTGTACGAAATGGATAACTAACAACTTGAAATTTTTTTTAACCTCCCTCCCTAACCTCGGTGCCGCGTCCAGCCCCTACGGGGCTGGACGCGGCACCGAGGTTAGGGAGGGAGGTACTAAGGCCTACTACCGAACGGGGCTACTAAGGCCTTTAGAAAAAGTATTGTAATTTCCGCCGCAATACGTTGCGGCGGAAATTACAATACTTTTTCTAAAGGCCTTAGTAGACAAGTTACGTGTTTGTCTTCACGATCAGTGGCGCGCACCCTGCCCACCGATCCGTTAATAATCTTCACTTCTCCACTAATATTATAAAGAGGAAAGATTTGTTTGTTTGTTTGAAATGAATAGGCTCCGAAACTACTGGACCGATTTGAAAAATTCTTTCACCATCAGAATCCTACATCCGTGATGGACATAGGCTATAGAATATTTTCAAAAAAGTTAGGGATCCGTATGAAAACTTCGATAATGTGACCGAAGGTGTGAAAAAATCCTTATATCGCGTACGCTGCGGAATCTATTGACAATAGAGCAAAGTGATGTACTACAGTTTTATAGAGGTCATCAATATCTAAAAAAAAGTCCGCGATACCATATATCCAACTATTATGGTTAAGTCACCATGACCGCTTTTTGTTTAAATTATTCAAGAAATCCCGGGTAAAATATTAATCCTTATCCATTTAAATGGTTTGATAATTATGGTTGATTATGTCCGTGTAAATTACACTTTAAATTATTCAAATCGGACCTTTCGTTCAAAACTTACGACGGTAATAAACATGCTCGAAGTAAGAAAAATGTCGCGGCTTGAGCGAACTGGGAAGAATCGTATCAATGCTTGGTCCGATGAAGTTGAAACACGGCATTTAAATAGTAGAAAATTCTTTTTGTATATGATAGGAATGGGAAGGGGAAATTCCTACAGAACGGGAAAAAACGGGATAAGCGCGTACGCAGTTGCGGGCAAAAGTCAGTCTTCTTTTTGTACAGGCGTTAAAGCTATAACTTTTTCTACAGGAAGTACAAATAACTCCTGAAGATAACGTAGAAACTATATCGACGAAGTGCTTCAACGCGGTCCGCGCCTTCAACGCGGGCCACCAGAACATTGGGCAAGGCTTTAACTCCGTCGGGGCTCCGTCAGTGTACCGGGTGCTGCTACTCGGACCGCGGGGCTCTGGCCGCAGCACCCAGGGCACCTATCTTGCTAAGCATTTTGGATTGGTTTTCAGTATGTAGAAGTTTGCTAATCTTAAAATCTAATTACTCACTAACAGCTGCATTTGTGGGCGTCAGCGCATCGTACCTAATTCAAAAGAATACAGAAGTGTGGGAGGGGTCACAAAATATCTAACTACATCTGCCCATGTAAATGAACAACTTCCCCAAGAAAGCCATAGTCAGTTCCCAAAAAAGAAATTGAGTCTCCCATTCTAATATTTTTTTAGGAATACCGTTTTTAATTACCCAGTATAATCACATTAATCACTACTTAGGTACCTACGTTATTAAAAGTGTTAGAAAGTTAATTATAAGTATCAATACCTTGCTTTGCGACATCTAATAAAGGTACCCTCCCTTCTGGTCGTTGATTGAACCGCTCCAGCCCTGACATGTGAAAAATTCCCAAATAAAAAATAAATCTTACGTAATAGTAAATAAACATTAAATTCGCGATAAATACGCGACACACCGGTGTGTCGCCGGGGCTGGAGCGGTTGGTTATCAAGGTTGGTTATACTTTTCAAGCTTGAATCGAATTAAATAACCGGTTGATCATTGACTCAATTCACTATAAAATACACGTGTGCATGTTGCACATTACGCTTTTCCGTTTGCAGTACATTTTGACGCGATCTTCAACGAGGCTAAGGCGAAGGACGATGATGTCGGGAAGAAAATTCGTAAGTATGGGACCAGCATCGAATTAAGGGGAGAGGTTGTCAAGAGACGGCTGCAAAGGAAGGTAGGTTTTCTTCATTTTCATAAACTAAAATCATCGTACAATAGAGACACAGTTGAAAAAGTTGAGTTTTCTGCCAGCAAACCTTACGTTAGACGCCTTTCTTTTGTTTCTGGGTTCACTGTGATATTGAGATTTTGATTAAGTATAAGCCATTAGCTGATTTGGCCTTTACCCACCAGTGGGACAATATAGATAGTATAAGGAAAGGCCTTTAATTCCAGAAGTCTTTTAGGAACCGTTTTTCCGCAACCTCGAACTAACCCTCACGGCCTCACAGTAGGTACACGTCAAGTTCGTATCTCACCATCACCTCCGCGCCTTTTGTCAGCCATTTATGACTAGCGAAGCGACATATATTATGTGTTTATTGCACATTAAAATTTTATTGATGAGGGTTTGTAACTTTAAGGACTGCTTGGACCACGGATGGGTGCTGATCGGCTACCCCACAAACGGAAACGATTTCGAACTTCTGGACGCAATGCTAACTCCCCCGAATCGGTTAGTGCAAAAATGGCTAATCTAAGTAGGGACTTATACTACCTAGCCTTTTTGAGAAACGTTTTTTTATGGCTGCTAGGCGGCTGGACTCCTTCTCGCATGTCGAAAGGCAGGAATTACCTAGCCTTAAAAACACAGCAGGCGTTGCTGGGGGATAATGCATGACAAGCAATATGACAATCGATTTACAGATGTTTAGGCTCAGACCAACAAAAAAAGGTAGACAGCGCACCGCGAACATCAAAAGTGAAGCCACCAAACCGTGCTCCTTCAAGTAAATACACAAGCTCACTCACACACCTACACTAAAACCATGCTCATCGCTCTTAGTACGTCACGAGCCGTCGTCTAGAAAACATTTATAGAAAACTATAATTATGCCTTCCTGTGTAGTAACAATTTGTAAAAACAATAGCAAAACACATAATAAGTCTCACGGAATTACTTTTCACTTGTAAGTACTTGAAATAACATCGTTTTTATTATAAATTCACTATGAATTTTAGGTTACTTGGAACAAAAACGTCAACAAACGAAAGCAGTGACATTAAGTGTGAGGGTTGCCATAATACGATTTAATATTTCCCCATTCGATTAAACAATATATGATTTCTTTCTTCGAGTTATATTCCTATTTTCTTTTTTTTAATGTATAAAATATTTTAGATTTGAAGTTTTTCAACACATTTGCGAGAAAACAGTACAATAGGTATTGAAAAAAACTTTTTGTTTTTTGATAGTCGGAAAGTCGCAACAATCTTTGACGTTTGTAGTATGAAAATAGCGCGAATTTGCAAATGGAACTACATCTTTCGTCTTATTTTCTCTTTAGTATTAAATTGAGACGAACGTATTGTGCAAAAGCGCTTCCAAGTAGGTTCAATCATTGAGCTTATATTTTATTCTAGTACTTATTTAAACTCCTTTAAATAAATTAAAAAAAAGACTGTAAAGGATACGTACGGCGCTATTCAACGGAGTAGGCGGTAAAATATGTACTTAGGTGAGAGTACCTATTTTACCGCACGTTCCATTGTGTGGTGCGTTAGATTTAACTTTCGAATAATGTATACAGTCTTCGTAAATGCATTTTTTTGAGCAAATGTGTTGAAAAAGACTTTATTTGTTCATGATAAATAATATTTCTTATGTAAGCATGATAAACATAACATTTACACGTCATTGTTCTATTGTTATGGTGGTTTTTTTTAATTTATTAAAGTTGATTAAAGATATAATTACCTATTTTATTTTAAAACAATTTACATAATGACTTACGCTTGTTACGCTTCGACAACCTTTTATAACTTAACTTACTTAATTGAATGTAGGTATGTGTGATGTAAAAATTTGTTTCTTAGGTATAGATCTTTCTAAAAAATTAAGTTACAATACCATACTCAACAATATCTTACTTTTGCTGACTTGCACAACATTAGCTTACCCATAAAGTATTGTTTCCCAAGTTATAGGGAAAAAAAATAAAAAATGGCAACCCTTCGAGACACACATAGATAAAAAGATGGCTTCATCTTTGATGTTCGCAGTGCGCCGTCTACCTTTTTTTGTTGGTCTGAGTGTTTAGGCAACTTATTGACACAGAATAATACCTAGGTACTACACTTTTTACCCAATTTTCTGTCGACACCGAGCTAAATTATTTCGCTTTAGTTTGCTGACGTCAGATCAATGCGGCGATTACAACTTACATTTTCGTTTTGTTCAGTAGTCTTGCTCCAATTTAAGCTACCTACCTACTTTCTAAGTGAAAGTCGTCAGACGATTCAAGTCTGGTTTGAAATACCTACTGAACCTGGATGTAGAAATTCAGAAACTCTGTGAACGAAGTACTAGCGGCCGTTGACCTTGACTCAGTTGGTTGAAATTAGTTTTTGTTTTCGTTTTGTAAGTACCTACCTACTATATAATATGACGATCGCTAACCATCCTGTCTGTAGCGTAGGTAACGCTCGATAATTAGTGTACAGACACCACAATAATCTGTATTTCTTTTATTTTTCAACTTTATCACTAACATTAGGTTCAAGGTTGATCTGGAAAATATAAAAGTTTGGGGTAGCTTGACATGCTGGCGTCTGTACAAAGCTCCTTGCAAATTTTCTGTTGGGGATAAACAGCTTCTAGGAGGGAGTGATGCACCTAGGGTAGGTACTGGGTTTATAGTTGCTGTTGATAGGATATACCCCGCTACAGTTACATGTATGGCTCATTGGTTGCTGTAATGCCACCTGAAGGGAAAGTACTCTTACTGTAGATAGAAAATTTTACTCAAAGAAAACATTCCTTTATTTTTGAATAGAAAGAAAACTGCATTCAAAGATTCGCTTGCCACACCCGGGAATCGAACCGACTAAAATCTGTAGACTTTCGTTCTAGCATAATATTCTTGAACATGGACCTGGAGACGTGTCGCAAACGCACCATGAATGAGGGCTTCGACTTGTGCACCGGCAAGAAAGCACCGATCGGCTCCGGATCAAGAGTGGTCCTGCATCCGGATCACGATGAAGTGCGGAGGGATTATGAGGTTATTTTTAATTGTTACTTATTAGCTTCTCCATTATAGGCCGGAGGTTGCCCAAGACAGAGGTTTGTATGGAAAAAGGGGAGAACTTTGCCCAGCACTAGTATACAATATACTGCCGTCATAAGAAAAAAGAACCTATCGACACAAAACGAAATACTTAACCGATTTCCGACCTTAAATTATTTCCAATCGGTTACTTCGTTTTGTGTAGATACCTACGTCCTTTTTTCTTATGACGTACCTATATGACTAACTAGCACTTCGCCCGCGACTTCGTCCGCGTGGGGATAGTAGGTACTCCACAAACTGCAACGCCCTTATACATATCCCCTTATAAAGGTTAGTTTTGGAAAATTAAGCACAACGATTCTCATTATTGGTTCAGCGCAACTGTTCACCCCGTTCAGCCCATCAGAGGTTGATTATGCAAAAATTGTTAGGTACATGATCTGTTTCAATTATCCCACTTTTAGTTTATTCATAGAATTCCGACGTAAATTGAAGCAAGCTATAATTTCCTCCCCTAAAAACTTATTCACCCCTGCTTCACCCCTTATTATGTATGTACCTAGTTGATTTTCGAAAAATCCAAACATTTGATATTCTTATTGTTTTATCGAAAACATTTAAATGCCGTGGTGTTTCAACGTCATCGGACCAAGCATTGATACGATTCTCCCCAGTTCGCTCAAGCCGCGACATTTTTCTTACTCCGAGCATGTTTATTACCGTCGTAACTTTTGAACGAAAGGTCCGATTTCAATAATTTGAAGTGTAATTTACACGGACATAATCAACCTTAATTATCAAACCATTTAAATGGATAAGGATTAATATCATGGTACTATAATCACCATTTTTTATTTCACCATGGGATTTGCTTGACTAATATTAACAAAAAGCGGTCATGGTGACTTATCCATAATAGTTAGACATATGGTATCGCGGACTTTTTTGTAGATATTGATGACCTCTATAAAACTGTAGTACATCACTTTGCTCTATTGTCAATAGATTCCGCAGCGTACGCGATATAAGGATTTTTCCTCACACCTTGGGTCACATTATCGAAGTTTTCATACGGATCCCTAACTTTTTTGAAAATATTCTATAGCCTATGTCCATCTCTGATAATGTAGGATTCTACTGGTGAAAGAATTTTTCAAATCGGTCCAGCAGTTTCGGAGCCTATTCATTTCAAACAAACAAACAAACAAACAAATCTTTCCTCTTTATAATATTAGTGTAGACAAAAATAGTTAGCTTCTGCCAGCGGCTTCGCACGTCGCATTCGGAAATTATCCTCAGGGAATGTACACCCGGGATACAATTATCCTGTCTTTCTCTAAGACCAAACGTTTAGCAGTTTAGGCGTAAAAAAGTAAAAAAACAGACAGACTGAAAAAAAACAACACAGCATTTGTATTAGCTTTTGCTTGGTTCTGCCTCTGCCATCAACGGGTATGCAGCCACCTCTCAAATTCTATTAAAAATGAAGGAATCTTAAATTCCCAACCCTCTTAATCAACCAAATTTTGGGCCAGCCGCAACTTTTCAGCTATCACAACCATTTTTATCAAGGCAGATCAATCAACTGTGGCCTACATTTAAAATCTATTCCGACATCTCACTTTGCATTTTTATTTTTTAGCAATAACGCTAATTTAATAAGGTGTGCATATTTGACAAGTCATTGACTCGCAAGTCGCAGGCGACGGCGACGCCGTCGTTTAGATAGTCTATGGTTTAGGCTTCCATCGATGATATCACAGTGATATGATAACTGTTACAAACCGTTACGAGGCGTGATTGGTATTAGGAGTAGGTACCTATCTGTTAGTTTTACTTTCGGGAATGTGCTAATTAAGAATATACGAATATGAGAATGTCCCGTTGTCGAATTTGTTAACGGCATAAGTAACTGCGTAAGTACCTAGTAAGTAGGTACCTAATGAAAGTAAAATGTAAACTGAATATCGGTCACTAAGTAAAATTACATGGACTTTTGGGGACGCAGGAAGAAGATAATATTCTATCTGCTGTCCTCTTGATGCGTGTTACGATGAGGTCGATCATTCGGAGATGAGGGAAAATCCAGCTTGCAGTAAATAATGTAGATATATTGACACACGGTAACAATAAATCATCGTATCCACTATAAGCAACATTTGACGCGCAACACGCGACGCTCAACATGATCAGCAACGTTGCACAACAACGCGCGACGTTGCCTGCAGGCGCGCAACATTGACAATGTAAAGCCTCGTTTCCACTAGGCAACATTTGACGCGCAACGCGTGACGCCCAACATATCGTATCTGTGTGTACCAAATAAACTACTTAGGTTTCTTTCTATGTTGATATTGGTTTGTCTGATAAGTTCCTATATACCTACCTACAAAACACCATTTGATCTGTTCTTAGAGGTCTTTTTAGGGATGTGCCCCGAAAAGAGTCACGGGTGTCCTGCTTCGGGGTTAAATTTTTCAAGTTACCCCCTTTACCGAATTTAAAATTGAAATCAGTTCAGCAGTTCTAGATGTGGAACTATTACAATCCCTCACTTTAATCCAACAGTGGGACTTATACTTCACGGAGCAGTTAGCGGAACTGCGGGCATCGGCAGGGCTGTCTGCTATAGAGATCGATGGCAATGACGCTTTCGGTACGTACAAATACTTGCTAGGATCACCATTAAGGCTAGAAGCCTTGTGCTATCCCAGAAGCTTTCGGCTTTGGAGACAAGGCGTCCATGCATCTTGTCTGCGACCAAGATGACCTGGTGAAGGTGAAGGCCACGGGAACCCGCTGGCTGCAATAAGCAAAAGTGCGGTGGTGGTGACACTTAAATATCCTCTGTTTGAGTGGCATAATTATATCCAACAGTGGAAGACTTTTGCGTAGGTACGTTACTCCAGCTGGAAAGTGGCTCCAAGAGATCCCATCCACCCGATGTCACTTCGTGGACAATAGTGCATAACTACAGCAATTCCTGCTGGAGTTTTGCAGAATCGTGTAGGTATCTCTAAAACCTTGATCTTGAACACTGAATTCACATGGAAAATACACTAGGTATTTTTAATGTGAGTTCAGTTTCAGTGTTCAAGATCAAGGACAATGTTCGCAGTCATTATTTTTTCTAAGTCGGTCGTTAGCTGACGACCGTTCGCGTTCGTAAATTGAATCCATTCTCTACTCTACCAGCAATAGGTTCTGTTGTTAAGAGCGAATTAATTTGAGGCACAAGACGGAATAATCTTACGTATAATATATAATCTTAGTAGATACAATTTTGATGGTGGGCAACTTTGTCATTGCAGCCTAGGCGGAATAACGCGAGAGGTAGAAAGCGAAGCTGATAAGAAATATTTTGCAATGACAAAATGCTTACGTGTGTGAAACGAAAAACACGCTTAGGTAGAACATTTAGAAACAAAATGTTGCGAGAAATGGCTCTCGAGAAGGAGCCAGTTTTCAAGTGTGTTGAAAAATAATTACTTATCATTTTAAATGTGACACGTCATGTCGATTTTTCTAGTACATACATACCTACCTACGTAGGTATGTATGTACTGTAGGCCCCTACAGAGTTACAGACTTAAACATTGGATAAGCATTGGATGATATTGGTCTCGTAAATTCGTAAGCCGATTTAGATTTTTGACATCTAAAATTGTGTAACACAAATTTTAAATTGGAGATAATAGAACTAATCATGGATAGTCGGAAATTATATCACGAAACTGTTGTATTTTTATCTTTTTTTTTAAATTATTATTATTGATAGGCACGCGCTTGACCACTATCTCACCTACGCGGCTACGTGTCGTAACGAAATTACTACAACACAGTATTCGTGATTAATATCGCTGTTTAACTTGAATCGTTAGTGTTGTCTCAGTGGAGATACGTGTACTAAATTTCAACTGAATCGATCCAGTAGATTCGGAGAAAATTTCTCCGAAACAGACAACCGAGTGATCCTATTTTTCATTTTCGGAACCCCCTAAAAAGGGACTGGTGGTACTGTGACGTCAAGGTTAGGTTAGCGCAGCATCACTCAAAAATTATATTTTTATCTCTCAGACAAAGTACAAACGAAAGTGCAAGCGGCTGTTATCGCTGCGCCGCACTTTGACATCGAGTGTTGCGCTCAGCTGAAGAATGTGCGTGCCGATTAATTTATTTGCTTTCCTACCATTACTAATTTGTTATTATTCTTATGGGTTATTCGAAAATAAAAGACGATATCATTAGAAAAATTGTTTTATTTATGTACTCCTCCGTACTTCAATTGAAATTATTTAATTACTACATAATTATTTAATTATTCTGCTAATTATGAACTAACAATTCTGCAGTCTCAAAATAATTACATACATACAGTTTAAGAACACTGAGGTACCTAGTCTCTTAGATGTTTGATGAGACTTATCGATTAAATGATGACAGAAATAAGAATCGATAATGAGAAAGTCATGGAGTCAGGCCTCTCGCAATTCATACGCGAACTATAACTTTCACTAAAAATAAAAATGCATCAATTTTTACAATTAAATTCACGCACCATTCAGACCTGCGTGCGCAGCGGCAGAAACTCGATCAGATCCCGGCTCTGTGGCAGCCGGCGCCACCCGCCGCACACGCCCTCGCACGCTACACACTCCACACATACAATAAATATACACAACACGAGCTAAAACACTCCGCATCCGTGTCCGGTGCAGGCTATGCGGCGTGACGTCACAATCGCGGCGCACAGTCTGCAGGGGTCGGAGATCACATTTGGCTATGATCACACGTTTTAAAGTCTGTTTGGTTACAACTCGTCTTTGAAGTCTTCCTCCTCACCTCCCGCGCCTGGCGGGGGCATGCCTCCTTGTCCTTGGTACAACTTGGCGATGATGGGCTGGACGACGTCCTCCAGGGACTTCTTCTGTTTCTTGTACTCCTCAGAGTCTACGTCCTGGTTGTCTTCGAGCCACTTGATGGAGGCGTCGATAGCCTCTTCCATCTTAGTCTTCTCTTCATCGCTCAACTTAGCGCCAAGTTTCTCCTTGTCCTGCAGCTGGTTCTTGATGGAGTAAGCGTAGCTCTCCAGCTCGTTCCTGGCCTCAACGCGCTCCTTGAGTCTCTTGTCCTCATCAGCGAACCTCTCGGCATCCTTGATCATCCTCTCGATGTCTTCAGGTGTCAGTCTGTTCTGGTCATTGGTGATGACGATCTTTTCGCGGTTTCCAGTACCCTTGTCTTCAGCAGATACTTGCAAAATACCGTTAGCGTCGATCTCGAAGGTAACCTCGATCTGAGGGATACCACGTGGCGCGGGAGGAATGCCAGTGAGGTCGAACTTTCCAAGCAAGTGGTTGTCCTTGGTCATGGGACGCTCACCCTCGTATACCTGGATGGTGACGGTGTGCTGGTTGTCGCTGGCGGTAGAGAAGATCTGGGACTTCTTGGTGGGGATGACGGTGTTACGTGGGATCAGCTTGGTCATGACTCCTCCGACAGTCTCGATACCCATGGTAAGAGGGTTGACGTCGAGAAGCACGATGGCGTCAGTGTCTTGTTCACCGCTGAGCACGCCAGCCTGGACGGCGGCACCGTAAGCGACGGCTTCGTCGGGGTTGATACCTCGGGAAGGCTCCTTGCCGTTGAAGAACTCCTTGACCAGTTGCTGAACCTTGGGGATACGGGTGGAACCACCAACGAGCACGATCTCGTCGACGTCCTTCTTGTTCATGTCGGCATCTTCCAATACCTTTTGGACAGGCTTGAGGGTAGACCTGAAGAGATCCATGTTCAATTCTTCGAACTTAGCCCTGGTAAGGGTTTCGGAGAAGTCTTCACCTTCGAAGAAGGATTCAATTTCAATCTTGACCTGGTGGCTGGAGGACAGAGCCCTCTTTGCCTTCTCAACTTCACGACGCAGTTTCTGGACGGCGCGGTTGTCTTTCCTGATGTCCTTGCCCTTCTTCTTCTTGTACAGCTTGATGAAGTGCTCCATGACCCTCTGGTCAAAGTCCTCACCTCCCAAGTGAGTGTCACCGTTGGTGGCTACTACTTCAAACACTCCATTGTCGATGGTAAGCAGAGACACGTCGAAGGTACCACCACCCAAGTCGAATACCAAAACGTTCTTCTCGCCTTCCTTCTTGTCAAGACCGTAAGCGATAGCGGCGGCAGTAGGCTCGTTGATGATTCTCATCACCTGGAGACCGGCGATGGCACCGGCGTCCTTGGTGGCTTGACGCTGGGCGTCGTTGAAGTAAGCGGGAACCGTGACGACGGCGTGGGTGACCTTCTTACCAAGGTAAGCCTCAGCAGTTTCCTTCATCTTGGTGAGGACCATGGCGGAGATTTCTTCAGGGGCGAAGATCTTGTCTCCCTGGGAGGTCATGACAGAAACATGGGGTTTGCTGTTCTTCTCAACCACCTTGAAGGGGAAGAATTTGACATCATGTTGGACTGTGGTGTCACTCCATTCACGACCGATAAGACGCTTCGCGTCGAAGACGGTGTTTTCAGGGTTGGTAGTCAACTGGTTCTTGGCGGCGTCACCAATGAGACGCTCGCCGTCAGCAGTGAAAGCTACGTAAGAGGGGGTGATACGGTTACCCTGGTCGTTGGCAATGATCTCCACACGGCCATTTTTGTAGACACCCACACTGTGGACAAGGAAAAGATATTCTTTAGAATTTTTTTCTTTTACAAACCATGAATGCTATTGTGAATGTGTACAACTATTTCATTCATATTTATAGAGGAGATGTAGATCTAAGGTTTTTCCTGGATTGACATGATAACATATTAGTTTTTTTTTAACATTGGAGAATCCTTTTAAGATTTTGAAGTCCAAATATATTCCTAGGAAAGTTTTTTCCGGGATTGACACAATAACATTAGATTTTATTAACGTTGGAGAATCCCTTAAAGATTTTCGAAGTCGGGCGTTTTTAGGTGATATGGAGTTGAAAACGCCCGACACTAAGGCAGAAGGCCCCAAGCTCCGCCGACAAACCGGTGTGTCGCCCGATTTACACGTTTTAAAACTTTATTACTAAAGGTATATACTGGATAACTTTTTTTCCAGTGCGCAAACTTTGAGAACCACTTCTGCCCATGTAAATGAAAAACATTCCCAAAAAAATTTTTTTCAAAAGAATTTGAACTTCCCATACAAAATTGTCATCAACTGACCGCAATTTGTATGGGAGACTCGATTTTTTTTTTAGGAATTGACTATGGCTTTCTTGGGGAAAGTTGTTCATTTACATGGGTAGAAGTGGTTCTTAAAGTTTGCGCACTGGAAAAAAAATTACCCAGTATATGATGTTGAAGTATGTCATTGTGTCGGCAGAGCCTGACCGGTTATATATGTACAATAGAATTTAAAACAGACACCTTTAAATTCATGTGTAAATTGATTTAAAAGAAGGTTAACGCCAGTTCTGTTGTTAAAGCTAATCAGATATATTTTTTAATTTCAGAGTACAGCAGATTTAGATTGTATGAATGGCTACTTGATGGCTCTGGCTCAATTATTTTGTTAGGTTAATCCTCTAATAAGATTCAGAAAAAAAAAGCACACTATAAAATATCCTTCTTTATTTTAAATTATGTTTTATTTAAGATGGATGTCATCTCAAACCACTTCACATAAAATTGAGTTCATTGACCTGAAATATGCTAATTTTACCCGAGTTATGTTATTCTTGTTTAATTTAAAAACACGTTTCCTATGTAAATTATTGAATACTTATTGTTGAAAGGGTTCTAATTCACAAATCAGAATACATTGATGTTAATAATTGTATGGCAATCAATAGCAGTTTATCTGATAAAATAAGCTTTAATTCGTTAAAATTATTTTCCACAATTTTGAACTATAGATATAAAATGTGCTATGGAAATTACTGGAAGATTAGATTAGCAACAAGTTAATAAACGCCTATTGTATTGTTTAATTTTTTTCTAAATAAATTGATTGAAATGAGGATCACTCAAAGAATGGTAGTGAATTATTTTTGGAGATTTTTTTGACTAAGTATTTTGTTTTTATTTAAAAAAAGGGGTGGCTCAAAAATGTCGAATTCAGCTGTTACTCACCATGAGTAGGTGGTACCCAAGTCGATACCGATGACGGTGCCAATGTCCTTTTCTTTATCTTTCTTGTCGTCGGCGACCACCGCCGCGACCACACAGGCCAGCGCTAGTATACTCCACCGCATTTTCAGCATGCAATGTTAATTTTCTGAAACAAATCAAGATAAAAATAAGTTACAATCCTCGAAATATGCGTACGCGTCACTATGCAGACGTACTCAAGTTAAAATCTCCAGATGACACTTCTTTGTAAAGACACGTAATGGGGACACGTCACTAAAGGGCGCCGGGCCAAACGCCGCCGGCCTATGAATTTTATTATAGAAAAGGAAAGTACCCGGTCCCACTTATAACGGTATGAAAAACCTAACGGTACCATAAAACGGCCACGGGAGATGTAGGACACGCCACCGGCCGACACTGCTGCGTCGAGAATTTTCGCTGACGTTCCACGCTGTTAAGCCCGATTTTATATGAATCTTATAGGAATTTATGTAAGGAGGCACTAGATTTACAGTTTCAAAGCTAATTACTATAGCCACTTAAAGGAAAACTTTGTAATTATCCTAATTATTGTCAGGTATCAAACCATGACGGGTGAGGTTAATAATTCATGGCGATCCGCGGTTTCGAGTACTTTCGAGAGAAAGACAAAACGAAATATAAAACAATAATTACCTATTACTACAAATGAATAAATTATATTGAATCCTGATGAATATAATTCACAGCCACGATACAAGCACTTTGAATGGGACACTTGATTTCGATTTCACAAATACGTTGTTCCTTCACCTTCGATTTTTCAAGAAGAACTGAAGTTTCACACGCCGCCGTCGCTATTATTTAGCGCTAGTATCCATCGTGGGCTAACGTGATTGGTCCACAACACGATGACGTTTCAAACATTTCTCTACGATTGATCCAAGTATGGTTATTTGGCGCAATCTGATTGGCCCACGTTTATAACTGGCCCTGAATAGGACATTCCCCATACCGCCAACTTTGAAAATAGGTTTTATTCTTGTTTATTATTGCGAAAGCGAGATTTTAATATTTCTCAATCTTGCGAGATATTTGTATGATGAAGTAGAGATAAAGCATTGCAAATAGTAAACAACACCACCTATTTACCATACACACAAATGAAATAGCAGGCCACGTCTCCATAGAAAGCAAATGAAATTATTCTAGAATCTCTTATCATAAAATAAATTGTTGAATGATGGTTCTAGAAGCTGTATCTTAATAATCTTACAAGGTAGGTGGTTGGTCTAATAAGTGTTTCTGCAATAATGAGGACATGCTCAGCAAGTCAGCACATGAATTTGCAAAGAAATCATAAAATATCATGGTGGTTTATCTTTTCGTGAAACATCTAGAATAATATGGAACAATATGAAAGTGTTCTTAATATTCCATTATTTTCTAGATTTTTTGGTACCTTAGTTAACTGGACTTATGCGGATGTTGCATCATCATCAGATGACGATGATGCGGATGTGGTAGGTAGGTAACCGTTGACTCTTATCATGGTTTCTAGACTAAACAAATAAATATATCCAATTTAGTTAACAATTAGGTAGGTACCTACCTGTACCTACCTATTATTCTCATGGTAAGGGCCAAGGTGAGTAAAACTTGGCCAGACTAGAGTTATTTCGTCGTTTACTTAGTCTAAGTAAGTATAAGGTATAGGTACTCATCAATGGAAAAAAAATGCGTGGGTGTCGTGGAACACTCGGTTGGAACGAGTTCGTAGTTATTTTATTATAGCGGGTATATTTTGTCCGGGGATAGAGAATCGTGACACCCTATGGATAACCGTCTACTCTAAAGAAAGGGAACTAACTTCTTATAAGACTGGCCAATCCTTCCCTCGCGGTGGTAGCTAGGGCTAACGCCCGCCTGGTTCGCGACCACCTTCCCACCGGAGGCCGGCGTGAAGCAGCCTGCTGTGTTTCGTCAACGCGTGAGAGTACCACTTCTGGGCACGCTCGCTCCATCATAGACCTCATCCATCGCTTTCCATCAGGCGTGATCGAGGTAAAGAGCTAGCCCATTACTCAATAAAAAAAAAAGGAACTTTTTTCGTCTAAGTAGCCCCTATCCGCCAAGTTCTTACCGTGCGATAAGGTACTTCGTTGCAAAAAACAGAAAAATCGGCACATATATCCTGCACCAGTTAAAATATCCGTTATGTTATCACATAACAGGGATATGTAGACTGTTTACCCCAATTGAGTGCTACCCAGTAGGTAACACAATTCCAATTTATATATCATCATAAAGAATAAGGGTGGGCCTATCCAGCATAGCCCTTTACTAAACATGAGCTAACTGCGTGTTCACAACAGGGAAATCCTATGGGAATACCCAATTCCACTATACCTACTTACTTATCTAATTGAAATTATATAGAACAAGCTTCCAATGCTTGAGCCGTTTGGTCAAAAAGTTGTAAATCAGGTCCTGGCCCGGATTTTCGCAATAGTTGATTATTTTATCTACATTGTTTTGGACCCCCGTGATACCCTTCAGATAAGAATTGCATCATTCATAACATTCCCGAAGTTGATTTACTTTCTAAATAAATGACGAATAAAAGCCACGTCAGTTCAGATAGCGAATGTAACTATAATTTACGCGAAATGTTTAAAATTAATGACCATCTGTTACAACAGATGGCATGGTAACAAAGGTTCGTCATAAATGAAACAAAGAAACATTGACAATAATAAGTATTTTTATTCTTTTTTTTATTTCTAATTTTATCACATAATGATAAACGCTAGGCTTAAATGTAAACTTACATACTCTAACATCACGCCTGAATGGTCTACTACAAACGGGTAGGTACACACTACTACACATACATTTATTTGACTATGGTGTCATAAATACAATATTATTATTATGAGGTACGGTCCAATACATTTGAGATGTAAAAAAACAACCATTTCATTCTGAACTTAAAATCTATGACAACAGTTTGGAGTAACTTGTTTATGTACTTATTGTGAAAAGCTTGATATTTGAGCAAAATATACAAAAATGCAGCCAGTAACCATTAAAGTATATAATTTAAAACATATCTAACACCCCAGTCCCACAAATCATAACAATTTGAAATAAAACAGACAATGTTTAACGTTTCTTCGATATCAAATTCAGGATCATCGGCGCGAAGTATGTGATTATGCAATCGGCACCTGGAGAAAGAATAAATTATTATCTATAGTAAAAGCAAATAATATAAGCTATTGTATCGAGAAATATATAGAGAGGTAGGTACTAGTTTTTCTCACGGCTTGGCACCCATGGTCTACCCCACTTTTTTTAAGAGGGCGCCGACCAAACACCGACCGCGAAGTGGCGCCCTCATCGTTTGTTTGGTTATTTATTTTATTTTAGAATGAAAATGCAGAAAGATTATACGTTAATATTATTTTAAACGGTAGTTTTAAATTGTTTAGTTTTATTATAATCACTAAAACGGATAATAGTGGCCACTATTTTCCGTTTTAGTGATTATAATAAAACTAAACAATTGTGCTTATTTTCTGCATTTTAATTCTGAAATGCCCCATAGACCCATAGTGGTTTTTTTATAATCAAATCGGCCAATCCTGTCTTTGATTGCTCGATTTGCGAATGACTGAAAAAAGGATGGTGCAAAAAAATCAACAATAAATAAAATACGAACCAGCTCTCCGGAAACTCGTGAGAGTCTCCATTAGAATAGTTTCCACTTCCGACTTGTCCCCACTGCGGCAGATCATGGCGTATTCACCGGACACCTTAACAAAACAAATCAATTTAATGTTTCAAAAATAAGAATCAATCTGCAATAGCTTTTTTCCCAATTATTTTGGGGTCGGCTTCCTGTCTAACTGGTGGCATCTGACTACCAGTATTTTACACGAAGCGACTGCCTCTCTGATCTCCACAACCCAGTAACTGGGTAACACGGTAAACCTTGGCAATGTTTAATATGACAGCAATGACTGCGCTTACGATTTTGTGGTATCATAGAAAAATAAATTTTATAGTAATTCGTGTAAATGCAAAATTGTGCAAACAAGGACGCAGATGTCAAACTGTAGGCACCTCATTCGCTCTAAAATGCGTGCGAACACGCACGATAACGATGAATGATATCCGAAAATTCGCTAAACCAAGTCTCATCGACTTAGGTTTATCGCAGGCATTTGGCGAATAAGATTTCAATTAAACTATCAAAATCTTTTGCGAGGTTTCGAAGACTAATTATGCCGAAAAACAGAAAGAGGCAGACTGCGACTATGTTTTATTCTCTATGGAACTTGCACGGCGTTGACTATGGCATCTAGTGTTGTATTTCGAAACTTTAACGTTATGAATACTTGACGTGCACGCTTCTGTGCTGCCACCTATAGTTCCAGCACGCTCCGTTTAGAAGAACGTGCACGAAGTAGACTGTGCCATCTAGCGATGCAATTTCGAAACTTATAAGTAAAAATATATACTTGACAATGACACTTCTGTGCTGCCGCGTATAGGTAGTTCCTGCACGTTACCTACCTTGTTTTAATTTATTTTCTGTAATAATTTTTATTACATCAATACATCAACAGATATTCTGACAAAATGTTCAGCGCCCCATTGACTGAATTTTATTGAATTGATACTTTTCATTATGACTCTATCGTCAGGGGGAACCAATTTTATCAAAATAAAAATAAATGAATAAAAACCGTAAAAAAACATTTAAGTTTAAATCAATCCGCGGTTTACTGGCACCAATTTGTTCCACCCGGACGAATGAGGTAGAGTTAATAGCATTTTTTAGTTTTAAAGAATAATTTTATTATTTTACTGGCGTGTCAAATTTTGACCACTATGTAAAGATAACAGATTATTGAGAATTTTAATTAACTATACGAACGCTAAGTGTTTTGAATTCTTATCAAGAGGAAGTATTTAGCAATACGTTGCAAAATGTAGTACAATGGGAAATCATCAAATGACTACTTCCGCTCTGGGTGGAGCGGAAGGGAGTGTCAGACTCTTACTGACTAAAACCCATCCGTGTTCCTTCCATTGCAAAGAGTTACCGCTGCCCTGGAACGCAAAGGGCGCTCCAGGGCAGTGGTAACTCTTTCGAACATATTCCTGTGCCCTGGCAAGCTCTGGCCCTAGCGGGCCCCGTCTCGTTTGCCGACTGCTCTTTCCGTCGCGCGTGGAACAATACACGCCGTCGACTCGGGCCTGTTCTGATCGGACAGCGACAGTTACTGCGCCATGCTCAGGAGCAGCACAATAAGCTTGGCACAGGAATATTAGCCTCAACGACAGTGTAGCATCATCACCAGTGAAAGACCGTTTTGTTTAACGTCTGGTTTATTTACCTTTTAATAACTGACTGAAAGGCTGTAAAAATAGGCTGGATGAATGGAGGACCTTTGCTCAGCAGTAGACAAAACTGGTTGAAAAAGAAAGTTTAGAAAAGTTTGTACCTGATACACGAATAAGGGATGATATGGGTGCTTGTCCTTGGTCTGCCTCACGATGTCCAGGTACGGCAGCCCTGGCTTGACCATCAGGAAGTCTGCGCCCTCGGCCACGTCTCGAGCCTGCAAATAAATTGGAAACCATTTTTAAGTTATATTTGTTTGAAAATCTTTGATTATGCCTCAATATTTTTTCCTCTTCTCAGTGCTTATATAATAGAAAACATTTAATCAGCACGGACACAAACATACATCAACAAAGATGAAGTAAAAGAAATAATAGAAGATACAGAATTGCACTGACTGCCCATACCAAAAGGTTACCATCTCAGCATTTGCTAGGCGTCAGACACCCCGCGCTGGTTAAGTGAGGCGAAGGTGGGACGAGGAGGATAAGGATGCCTTGGACGGCATCCTAGTGAAATGGCGTGAAGAAGCACAACAAATAGAGAAATGAAAGAAATGGCGTTCGCCCAGGAGTGGTACAGTTCAGGCTGATGAATTTGAGCCCCTTAAAAAGTACTGAATTGACTATTTAAACTTTCATATTATTTCAAGCAGATTTTGAGAAAAACCAAGAAATAAAGAAAGACCATACTGGCCAGTTTCAATACGAATACGTTATTTTCTAGCACAGTTCTTTTTGCAAAAAACCCTTACTTTCTGCTCAAGCCATCTTTACCACTGTCAGCTGTTAGTCCAGTATCAGCACTAGACGGCTTCGAGGATACTTACAGCAGCCCTGGCCGCGAGCCCGGCACTGCCCGGCGGCAGCTGGTAGCACTTCCTGTCTCCCTCCATGGGAGTGCTGTTCATTGTGTCGCGGAACGGCCCGTACATTGCTGACGCGAACTTGCACGAGTACGACAGTAGTGAAACCTGAAATAATGAGATTATTTCAAGCAATACTTAAAAACTGGCCAAGTGCGAGTCGGACTCCGGTACAAAGGGTTCCCAACGGATTTCATTATTATAGAACTTCATTTTTCTTAAAAGTTTCATTCATCATCTCATCATCATTTATCTCTGGAACTATTGAACCTATCAGTAGTTTCAGAGATAAGGGATTTTTTTCGTCAAACTTGAACAATTTCGGCCACATCATCGCTTACCATCAGGTGAGATGGTGGTCAAGCGCGTGCCTATCAATAATAATAAAAAAAAACTTTAAAACTATTTATTCAAAAATTAAGAAAAAAAATACTATTTTAAACCCTCTTAATAATAAGCCATAAAATGAAATGTCACACGGTACAGTTTGAAAAACATTTTTTTGTAATTTTCTAGTTTGTCTCCCAAAAGTGTGTCGCTCATTCTCAAAAAAACTGTATTTTCGGGGAAAATTGACTGTGACAAACGGACAGACAGACACTCGAGTGATCCTAAAAGGGTTCCGTTTCATAGGGATGTTCGGAACCCTAAAAACAGATTTTATTTTCGCATTGTGAAATAATTAAATCCACACGAATCGAACTTCGAGGTAAGGTTACGCTTCCCGAGATCGGTCGATGGTTGTGAAAATGTTCACGTTCAGCCATTATGAGTAATCAGGATCCTCCGACCAGACGGTTGTTGTTTTCGGTGGGCAACTACCCTACAGATGATATTCGGGCTGTTGTACATGTTCGAATCGCACAGAAAACTCTGATACCGCGATGCAGGATTTCGTTAGTAGAACTACTGCTGGCGGTTGCTGGCGGCTGCTGGCGGGATAGATGGCGTTGCGGTTCTTTTTGTTGCCGTACAAATTTGGTTTCGTTAGTTTCGCAAACAGAAAATAGTATGATACTAATAAGTTCAGGAGCAAAGTTCCTAAATGCGATTTTTATAACTTACCGTATTCTGTAGTTTGCAGATCACCAAAGCCTCTTTGATAGCTTTAATTCTGTTGTCCATCATGTCGGATGGGGCAATGATTTGTGCACCTGTTCAAAGATAAGCAACATATTCATCTAGCACAAGCATCAAGCTTCCTCAAAAATAATTCAACATTAAATTCAACAAGTGAAACTTAAAAATGGTGATTATAATGGTGAAGCATGAGCCCATCAAATAAAAGAAGCGAGTAAGCAGGTAGTGTAGTTAGTTATTTTTAATCTTATTTGACCAAGCTGTATGTCTAATTTGTGATATGCCTACTCAAATTGCAGAGTAATAATAGCAATTTCAAATCATATTTTATTAAATAAAATTGTGTTCTAAACAGGCGTTATCTTTTGAGTTTTACAAGCAAAGTTCAATTGCCAAATCAAAAGATCACTGCAATATTTTCAAATCATGTCCAATATTGTGTAACTTGATTGGATTAATAAAACTATTTCGCAAACGTCACAGCTGTCTCGGTTGCTTCTTACTGGCCAGAAAAAATATTTTCATCAATACAAGAAGCAGAAGAATGATAACTTACCAGCTTTAGCATAAGCCAAAGCCACGTCAGCAATCCTCCTGACCGATGCTGCATGGTCTATTGTTCCACTCGGTGTGAGAAGTCCGCAGTGACCGTGAGAAGTGTATGGACACAGGCAGACATCACATGCTATGAGGAGATTCGGGAATTTAGCTCGTAGTTTAGGTAGAGCCTTCAGTACTGGATTATCTGGACAATCTGCACTTGATCCATTTGAATCCTGTTGTAAGTATTTTTTATTTATGAATAAGTTACGATATGAGTCATTGAAATAAGCAATTAAAATGTGTATTAAACTTGTTGCACCCACAACACTGTCTAATATTATGAAAGAATAATA
Organism: Melanchra persicariae; assembly: GCA_947386135.1. Taxonomy (NCBI): domain Eukaryota; kingdom Metazoa; phylum Arthropoda; class Insecta; order Lepidoptera; family Noctuidae; genus Melanchra; species Melanchra persicariae. The sequence continues at coordinate 2,249,356 of OX376646.1, forward strand.
AAAAACCTTTTTAATATTTCTTTTTTACATTCCTAGTTACCTTTGGCAATGTGCGGACAATCCCAAAAATGAGTATGGACTTCAGACCCTTCTTGACTAGTTCATCAAGCTTCGAGATCAGCTGATTGATGCCATATCTGGACACATTGGGCATGCTTGCTACTGGTTCAACTCGGTTGTCATCTTCCCTGTATAGTGATATAGAAGATAGGCAATTAAAAATGCAATGAAAACCGATTATTTTAGTCAAGTTCTATGGCAGCGCACGGAGTTAACCTGATATAAAATAGTAAGAATTTGCTTGAAAGAAACAATTTTCCTTGACCTAAGTCATTATTTCAGGGTTATCCGGCCCGGCGCAGTATTTCCGAGTACTTACAATAAGAATACGGGGTACATAATATTGTGCGCCTCAATGGTTGTATTTGGTTCCTGTAGTTTCCTCAGAGTCGAGTGATGGTACCCGCCTTGAAGGACGTATTCGGGACTTAAAAATAATTGATTCATCTTGTCGTATCAGAGCCCAAGCCAAAAGTCGTAACAATAATTTAAACGGCAATGTCTGAACTAACCGCTGATTGATTTTTTATCAGTAAACCAGCAATTAACTGATAGTTAAGTATGTATGAAAGTTGGAATACACGTATGTCATTGTTGTCAATGAACTTATTGATTGATTAATGGGTTTTATTGTGGTTGCAATCGTTATCACTCACTGAGATGAATTTATGGGTATAGACTAAGAGTAAGCAAAACAACACGTAAATAATGCTAAACGGTAGCAGCAAAATTTGTAATGGAATGCGTTTACAAAACAAACAAAACGTCAAAATGACAATTGACAAGGAACGTCAATTTCAGTTTTTTTTTTATTTCCCCAATGAGAAGGCCATAGTCTTTTGACCACATTGCGTCCTTTTATACCTTTTGTTTTGCATTAGGAAGCGGCTGCGGGTGTATATAACACATTCTAATGTTTGCTGGAGTATTTGGCACATTTGGCAGCACATATATCGAGTCAGCCTTCTCGACAAGCTTCGCTGTGGTAGTTATACTAGGTACAATAAAATTCACAGCTCCACTTTACCAAGATCGCATCTGTTTCAATGATTTCACGTATTGGCCAGTTGCATAGACACTTGAGACATAAAACTATACCAATTTTACACCATAATATCCACTAGGAAACAATTTGCGAATAAATAATTAAAACAGCCACTAAACGTTCGTCGTCTCGTTAAAACCTCGCCAAAAACTCCCAATTTCAGTGTTTTTTGTAGTCAAAAGACAAGCAATTTTCTTTGATCAAAGTAGATAAAATCCCAAAGGCGGGCCAATCAACAAATTAGAGTCAAATTGTGAAGCTGTCTAAGGACGACACTTTGGCAGTGGTCGTTCAGCGTTGCCAACGTATGGGGCAATTCCCCATACTGCAGGGTATCTCAAGTTAATTTGGAATTGGCATTATGCGGGTTTAGAATCGAGTCCTCTAAATTTGAGGAATCACTGTGGGGGGTCCTTGTGCCAAGCGCCTCAATGCAATTTAAGCTGCCGGAGCCGCGTCGATGTTTTTTAAAAATATTTTTAAATCACTATACGTGAATCGAACCATAATTACACTAAATTCTTATGTTTTTGAAGCCTCCCTCTCCTTTTTACACACAACTGCCACTTGCTATGACGGACTTGTCCCCAAATTGGGGAATATATCTTAGATTTTCGGGGAATTAGATAAATTGGCGTTGGCAACGCTGCGTGTCGTTCTTAGGTAACTGTTAAATTTTGCCATTATAGGCGCCGTGCGTACGTAATCTTTGCATCGATCGCCAAAACTGCCAAAAGGCGGTTTTTTTTTCAAATGGCAAGCTTTGGAATAGACAACGGTGGAGGAGGGAAAGGAGAGGAGTTCAAGCTTTCAAGGACAGGTATGACAGGAGTCTCATTATTACTAAACTCTATGGGTGTCTGTGTCTGTCTGTCATCAATCAATAAATACTTCGTTAGATTTTTTTATTACGTTTTCAATAATTTCTCTAAAATCAATGCTTCTAGGAGTATTAATGAACTTTAAATCGAAGCAAATAGTTTGATAGTACGATTAAAATACTTTATAACAATGATGCCAGCGTGAAACTAATTGATAATCTATTTCATTCATGTTGTTTACTATCGTATAGTAATGTGTAGCTTGTTTTATTTTATTTTTAAATGATTGACGTAGTTTATAACATATTCTGTAAGCCCGTGAGTACGTGTATGTAATCAAAATAAAACAAAAATTTAAAGAAACAGCTTTGAGGATTAAAGACAGCCTTGAAGACACCATGAATGCGGATGAAGACGCGCCTACCAAGAAAAAGGTCGACAAACAATCCACCGAGAACCTAACAGTGACTGTGGACAAAATAGATGCAAAGAGATCTGAGAAAGGCGACGAGGAGCCTAAACCGCGTATAGTATTGACGTTCCGATCGGAGAAGAACAGTGCTAAGAGTAGCAATATGAAGATCGTGACGCCTGAGGAGAAGCATGAGGAGGCGCCGCGGCGTTCGAGCAGGACGCGCGGTAAGTGGGAGTGGATCTGCGACAGCGACACGTCGCCGAAGAAGGATAAGTCTGGTGCTCAGACAACATCTGAGAATGATGAGTCAGACAGCTCTCACACCACGCCCAAGCGCTCGACGCGGCGCCGTGACGACTCCGACAACGTCCTCGCCAATGCCATCGCCAGAAAAGAAAAGTCTTATGAAACTCAGCAAGGCCCACAACGTTTATCTCGTAGAATAAAACCCACAGCCAAAATACTAGCAAATGACGAGTTACGTATTGGTCTTGAATCTCAGAACAATGTACGTCTAGGCATCCAAACTGATAGGTCTCCTGAGGAGGGAGTGAGGACGAGGCGGTCAGCCCGTCCATTAGTTACGGAGGCTATAAAGAAGGATGAACCAGAACCTGAGGTAGCAGACGAGGTGGTGGAGATATGCGAGGATGATGACAGCCAGAGTCAGAACACTGTCATGAAGCTGAAGCACTTGTGTGAGCTGGGCCTGAAGGCCATTGACCCTGATGAGGCGGATGAGAGTGGGAATGAGACCAGGTAAATAATATACCATATCTACACTAATATTATAAAGAGGAAAGATTTGTTTGTTTGTTTGTTTGAAATGAATAGGCTCCGAAACTACTGGACCGATTTGAAAAATTCTTTCACCAGTAGAATCCTACATTATCGATGATGGACATAGGCTATAGAATATTTTCAAAAAAGTTAGGGATCCGTATGAAAACTTCGATAATGTAACCCAAGGTGTGAGAAAAAATCCTTATATCGCGTACGCTGCGGAATCTATTGACAATAGAGCAAAGTGATGTACTACAGTTTTATAGAAGTCATCAATATCTACAAAAAAGTCCGCGATACCATATGTCTAACTATTATGGATAAGTCACTATGACCGCTTTTTGTTCATATAATTCAAGCAAATCCCATGGTGAAATAAAAAATGGTGATTTTAGTATCATGATATTAATCCTTATCCATTTAAATGGTTTGATAATTAAGGTTCATTATGTCCGTGTAAACTACACTTTAAATTATTCAAATCGGACCTTTCATTCAAAAGTTACGACGGTAATAAACATGCTCGGAGTAAGAAAAATGTCGCGGCTTGAGCGAACTGGGGAGAATCGTATCAATGCATGGGGGTATAGGGGGCGTTGAAGTTTGTGGAGTACCTACTAAATCCACGCGGACGAAGTCGCGGGCGAAGTGCTAGTAATATAATAAATTTTGTTTAATACTTTTTATTCTGCCTACCTAAGATAGGTGTAGTATTGGTAAAATGTTAGTAATTGTGTAGCAGTATCTATGCAAACTTAATAGGTACAGTTAATTAATAACTGCAGGGACAAGTGATTAAAAAACACTTTGTGTAGGTATATTTATTCCAATAATGAGAATCATTAGCTTTTGCCCGTGACTTTGTACATGCATATCCCGTTTTTTCCCGGTCCTGTAAGAATTTCCCCTACCGGTACAGCCTATTGCTGTCCTCAAGAATGTGGCTATCATATATTTAAAAAGAATTTTCCACATCCGACTAGTAAATGATAAATGATAAATGATAAATAAATACCACTATTGTACATAGGCGTATTTAATACGTAATTTGCATTAGTATAGATTAATTATTGTTAGTTGTTATTTTGGGCAAAGAAACATCTTTGCTGAATATCTGTGTGGTTAAACTAAAAATTTAATTAATCTTACCTTGTAAGTCCACATGAGTCACACATCAACCAGCAAGGTTACCTCTTAAACTTTCTGTCGCACATATCAAACAATATGTAGCACTTTGAGACAATCATGATTGTTTCACTAACTTTGTGAAAGTTCCACTGATTCTACTATTTTTGAGTAATCTGTCCAGACTGCTTTCGTTTGGGTAGCAGTATCAGAAACAAGTTTGATATATGAATGACAGTAAAAAAAAGTAAAAATGTGCAAGTACCCACAAAAAAACAATCTAACAGCTACAACTCTATAGTGGACCATAGACGACCATGCGGCATGACATGCATTACGTGCTGTTCGTTTCGAAACTGCGTCAACGATGGACATGGACGTGGACCGCCGATTCCCGACGATGACGATGTGAAAGTGAGCACAGATGCAAAGGAATTCGTCTTGTTATTAATATCTACGTATAATTTTTTTTCTGAATTATGAGACTCAAAAAGGAATATTTTTCTCAACAAGAAAAATATTACACCTAAGATGACCCACTGACCCACTAAACAAAAACACCAACAAATTGAAAAAAAATTACAAAGATTTCACAGTAGAGAAGTTGAAAAAATGATTAAACCAAGCGTGAATTATGTTGCATGACACAATCACGTAACTAATGCATGTCATGATCGTCTAGGGTCTGCTTATAACATACTTAAAATTGTATTATTCCCAAAGATGCACAAGTAAAATTAAAGTATTTATAAATAAAAGTTTACTAACAGTTGTAACAACACATTTATTTAACAGAGAAGTAGAAGAAGATGAAGAAGAAGAGGATGAGGATGCTGAAGCAGCAGAATTAGAAGAAGATGATGAAATGGACGACGACCCAGTGGTCATCAGCAAGCTCCTGGAGACAGATGAGGACTCCAGTGAAGACTTCCAGTGTACTGTTGAAGTGGCTGCTAAGAATCGCCCAAGGAGGTCTACCAGGCTGTGCTCGTCGTTTGGCATGAATGATAGTGATAGGTCATCTCCTGTTGGTGATGAAGAACAAAAGTGAGTTTTAAATTAACAGTTTCATCCTAGTTCACAAGAAGCTTTACTTTTACAAATTCTGTGTGCCACATAAAACACATACCTACTAATACTGTGTCTTTTACAATACTGATAAAATCACGTATATTGATATGTATTGTGTATATTTTATGATAAGTCAAAATCTTGTATAGTAAAAAATTGATTATAGTTAAAAACTTATCTTGGACCTCTTCCAACGCGACCTGTTTTCTAACACCAGTGTGGTATAGTAATACACTACTACTGTATTATTCGCCATCTCTCGCCATCTCTAGCCATATCATCTTCCACACAATAAAATTCATCCATCGCTTCTTTGGTCTTCCGCTTCTCATACAACCATCCACATGTCAAATGACTGTCTTCTGACGTAATAATTTGACGGCAGGTCACCGCGCCGATCATCAAAACGGTCAGCCAGGCACAATTACGTGGAGGAAAGCGAACGGTGAGACCTGGGACCATGATCTTTCACCTTTGCTGATTTCAATATTGAACCCTAATGTACTATGGTTATGTTTGTTATTCCCAGGAGTCATCGTAAACGAAGGAGGCACCGGTCATCTGGTGGCGAGGAAGCACATTCTGATGCTGAAATGGAGGAAACAAGGTAAAATACTTTTCAGCTAGCACTTGCACCACTCCTTCCGGGACTTCACTCAACATTTTGCGAGCTCCCGCATTCTCTTTCCAGGGAGGTGTAACTTTTCGTTTAATTTTTAAATCTATGTGCTTACGAAATGATCTTGGGGAGTACCTACTGTGGTGTGGTTTCCCGCTCACTTCTGAGAACCCGCTATCCTCCAATAGGCTATGCTTAAGCTTAATTGGCCAATACTAATAGGGTAGATGACTAAGAAAATTTCTAATTAGTCTGTCAGATAGTTTTCCAAAAAATATTAGACACGTATTTTTTCTTTTTTCACGTAATCAAAAATGAAAAAGATACAGCGCGTTGAAAACTCGTGTGACGTCACTTGTAAGTATACTTTTTACGTATACGTGACGTCACAGCCCCCCACTCCTGATCGTTGTTGCGTTTTATCTTCGTCATTTTTTATTGATTTGATAAAGCAAAAAATACGTGTCCAATATTTTTCGATAATCTATTTGACGGACTAAATAGAATCATAATTTTTAACCAGGAATCATCCCTATTGTATTATTAATTTTTGCTTGTGATTTAATTATGTTTTGTTTGGCCAGCAACCCAGCGGGCGGTGACGAAGGCTCGGAGGCTGCGTGTCCAGTCGACGAGTCCACGATCATCGCGACCTGCTTCTGTGAGACACCCAGCAATGTGTACACGGCGCCTGACGAACTTACTGGTAATATTATTATTAACCTGTATTTTCTTACCAGGCTACCACCAGACCTAAAGGCCTCTCCCCATACGACATAATCTCCGTCAACTTTTTTCGTGTAACTTCAAAAATTCGTCCAAAAATCTAAGTTAAATTCGCCCGCAACTTCGTTCGCGCGGGTTTATTAGATACTCCATGAACTTCATCTCCCCTCTACCCTCTTTAAAGAGTACAGACGCCTGCGACTTCGTCCGCGTGGAGCTATACAAATAGCTTAGGCCTTTGCCTCCCAGCATTCTTTGCACCGTTCCCGGTTCTTTGCCTGTTCTTGCCATTATGTAATGTTAGGGTGCGTTTTCACTGAGGCGGAGCAGAGCAGAGCGGAGACGAGCTGTGCCACGATTCACCAATCACATGGCTTGAAATTCACATCTCTTTTCCACTCCGCTTGAATGATTGGTGAATTGCGGCACAGCTCGTCTCCGCTCTGCTCCGCTCCGCCTCAGTGGAAACGCACCCTTAGTCATTAACAAAACGGAATGTCCTACAGCATATTATTTGAGCTCCGGCAGCCTGTGATACAGGATTATCCTAGTACAGGCATCTAACATTATTATACCTACATTTTTAATTATAGATTCATATTGTGTTTTACCTTTTAAGATTCTGAGTAAAGATTTATTTATTTATATTTTTTTTTAATTCCCAAGAAAGACATTCAAGTCGTCCCGCCACCTCGTGGTCTTCCGCGGCTCCGTCTCGCGATTCAGGGCACCAATTTGTGTTTCGTGGGCCCACCTCTCGATGGGCATGCGGCAGACATGTCGAGCCCAGTCCCATTTAAACTGGCCAGCCTTCTGAGCCACGTCAACGATCTGTGTTTTGGAGCGCAGTATAGTGTTTCCAATTTTTTTTGCGATCCGTTAATTTTATACCAAGTATACTGCTTCGATTAGCTTCCGCGTTAGTGGCTTTAAATAGTTCTTTCATGGACCAGTAGCTCCACCAGGCATTTTCTGTTCGGAGCGTTATTTCCTTACCTTGCCTCACCTGGAAAGATTACTTATTAGGGAGACATTCTTAGACATATTGTAAATTCTCCTCGCCTACGTGTATGTGTGTTCCTGTCGAACTGTTGATCATCATTTTGGTCTTCGACGTGTTCATCTTAAGTCCAAGCTCAAGGCTCACATCGCTAAGGTCTTGTAGCATTTTTTCCAATCCAGTGGCTGAGGGAGAAAAGAGGACAATGTCTTGGGCGAAACGTAGATTGGTCAATCTCATCAAATTATCAGACTTTTATCAAACCGTTTAACAAAAACACGTCATAATTTGTCCTCAGAACCCGTATTCTGTCAAGCAATAGAAATCGTAGACGGCGTCCGCGTCGGCTGCTCCCACAGTGCTCGCCGCGAGCGCAACCCTAGCAATAACGGCAGTAACAGCAACAACACTAGCGGTCTGGCGCCTCTAGTGAGAGCGGGGCCGAGGGCGCCGTACTTCCTGGCGTGTGCCTTGCATGCTGCGCAGCTGGCTAAGCACATGTGCTGCCCAGCTTGTGGACTGTTTTGTACTCAGGTAAGATAATACAAGAAAACGCCGGTAACAGCAACAAAACTAGCGGTCTGGCGTCAATGAATTCTAATTCCCACCCATTATTTCAGGGTGTCTTCTACCAATGCTCCTCCGGCCACCTATTCCACTTGGAATGTGGCCTTCCATACAACGACGCCAAGCAGCGTCCTGGATGTCCACACTGCGGGGTGTTCTCGTACCGCTGGCAGCCCGCCAACGTGTCCTGCGCGAAGGTCAAGCTGGAGATGAAGTGCAGCAACAAGCGGATCTTCTTGCCGGACCAAAGGGAGCAGTGGTAAGTCCTGAACGTAAATGTACAGTGCACTCATGTGTGTTCTGCAGTTAGGTTCCTTCAAAAAAAGATTAGATGCAGACCGCTGCACTACCTATATATTGTTGTTAGCCTAAACCAGTATCAGGCCTTTGGTAACTAAATAATTATCGAAAATTGTGTCAGTGAAATCAAATATCTGTGAAGAAAAAAAAGAACTGTGCTCAAGACGAACATACTCTACTGGACCAGGTACTGATATAAGAAACATTGTTCGCTATCGGATATCTTACTCTCTTATAGTCAACCAAAAATATAACTTGAAAACCAAGCTTTTCCTTTAATATTTTTTCTCATATAGTCTAAATTCAAGTTAAACATTTCGGGTCCAAATTTCAACGTAGAAAAAGGAGTTAAACAAGGCGATCCACTATCCCCAAAGTGGTTCACAAGCGCACTGCAGGAGGTTTTCAACAAGTTGCCTGATTCATGGCAGTCACGAGGCATTACTGTTAACGGCCCTCAGTTAACGAACCTCCGCTTTGCTGATGATATTGTGTTGTTCTCTACATCACCTTCAGAACTTGAAGAAATGCTCCAAAATCTGAGCATGGTAAGTCTTGAGGCTGGACTTTCAATGAACAGATCCAAGACCCAGGTGATGACCAACAGTACGAAACGTAGAGTCGAGGTAGACGGGCATGTGTTGCAATATGTCGATGAGTATACGTACTTAGGCCAGATAGTGTCTTTTAAGAATAGGCAAGATACGGAGGTCGAAAGACGAGTCCAAAATGCTTGGAAGACTTTCTGGGCCTTTAAAGAACATTTGAAAGGAAGTCTTCCAATGACGCTAAAAAGAAAACTCATTGACATGTGCAATTGTGCATCCTGACCGTCCTAACCTACGGTGCACAAAGTTGGTCACTTACTGAACAACAAAAGTCCAGGCTCAAGATTTGTCAACGGGCTATGGAGCGCAGCATTATAGGTGTTAAGCGAACAGATCGCGTTAGAAACACCACCCTGCGCTCCCTAACTAAAGTTATAGATGTTGGGGAAAAAACAGCTAGGCTAAAATGGGAGTGGGCTGGCCATGTCGCACGAATGCAACCGGAGAGGTGGGCGAGGATCGTCACTCACTGGACGCCTGAGGAAGGACGTCGTCGACGAGGTCGACCGCGGCGAAGGTGGTGTGACGATCTCATCATGTTTGCGGGGAAAGCTTTGCCAGAGATAGCCCAAGACAGAGAGGTTTGGAAGGAGAAGGGGGAGGCCTTTGCTCAGCAGTGGGATACAAAAGTAGGCTAGGAAAAAAAAAATCTAAATTCAGAACACACTAAAATCTAGTTTTCTTGTCAACATCATCATTCTACAACTTTGCCATTTCTTCCAGCACTCCAGCCTACCTCACATTCACGGCCCAGGAGCCCAAACCAGAGAAAGGACCCATCATCCCTGAAGACCTGCTACCGTCCCCCCCTATAGACCTGAAGCAGCTGTGCGAGAAAGCCGCGGGAGCGCCCAATAAGTCACCACAGCAGCTCTGTGATGCGATTCTGAAAGGAGATACTGTAGACATGCTTATACCGAAGATTGGTGAGTGATTATGATAACGATTTGATGATTGAGAGTTGGTAAAATAATAAGTTGTAAGTTGTTCCATTCTAAAATGATTATTTCGGTTCCAAAACGTTTAAATGTATCGACGCGAAAAATAAAACAACATCTCAAAGGCACGCGCTCGCGCGCTTCTATAGGTCGCGTCATTTTGTCTGGATGGACATAATTCTCAGCCACATCGTGCTAAATCTATAGAATCTTCTCCTAAATATTAGTCTGATTTATCTCCCAACAGTATCAAGCTCCAGCATCAACAAGGCGCTCCCCAGCCAGTCCGGCGGCACATGCTTACATGCGGCCGCCCGCACGGGCCACACGGGAGCCGTGTACTTGCTGCACTACGCCGGCGCCAACCTCGACGTCACCGACAACTACATGCGCACACCGCTCGCCAGCGCTATACTAGGTAAGATGGTAAAAAAAAGCAGGAATAAAAATCTTCATAATCATTATTTTATCCCGAAATCACCCACTGCTGCGAGCTAAGGTATCATAATCACCATTGCTAGGACAAGCCTGCTAATTACGCGTCCTTTATGTCGAACTTCAACTAGTCTTCTATCGCATATATTAACATTCTTCTGATAGGTCAAACGCGTAATAAAATAATATGAAATACTCAAGTCTCCAAATTTGTTTGAACCCCAAAATTTCATTTAGCACTTCTCGACAAACCCGACAAGAAAAACAAAAACAAAGTCAAAAATGCCAGTCCCAAAGGCGAGGTACCAGAACTGGAGCCGAAGACAGAGGATGAAGTAGACCCGAGCGGGGAGAAGACAGAAGAGGCCGGTGCTAAGAAGACGAAGGACGAAGATCTGATTAAAGTTATCCGGTATCTAGTGGCGGCGGGTTGTGATGTTAACTTTCCGGTGAGTTGGTACCAATATGATGTGTGTCAATTTGTCAAAGTAACTGTTTCGATGTTTTTATATAGCTATTTTGTTGATGGCCAACAGCAAAATAGCCTTTTGAAATAATGTTATTTTAGTTTCTCGAAGCCTAAAAAAAAGTAAAAAGTAAAAAGATGAGGTTTGTCGGCGTTATCAGTTCATGCTACTCAAAGACAGCATTTCTAACACACCGCTATAAAAACTTCGCGTCTAACAGCACAAAGACCGTTTAGGTGAAAAGGATAGGATTCAATTTTATTTGTTTGTGTTTTGTGATTTTATTTGTGTTGTTCAATTTTGTTTGCGAAAGTGAGTTTGTTGAATCATCATTAATAAAAGTGATGAATAAAAGTGGCCCTATGATGAAACCCTGAAGCACCCCAGACGTAATACGAAGTGCTGGAAGTGAAGCCACATATCACCAACCTCTGAGTTCTATTTGAAACGTGACAAGAAAACCACCACAAAAGATTGCCACATATACCATTAAATGCAATGTTATTTGAAAGCAGCTGATGGTCAACCTTGTCAAAGGCTTATCGAAAATCAGTGTATATAACACTATATACCACTATATACCAGTGTGTCCACTAAGTGTGAGTCCATATCGTTAAACAGGTAGTCTAGATCTTGTATAATGCGTCGTATGTATGCGTGCGCCTGTTTTGCTCGTTGTATGGAGACGACTTTCTGTATATTCTCCATATCGTATGTGGCCTGGGGTGCATCTAAGGGAAACTGACTGACTGACTGACATATCAACACAGCCGAAACTTCTGGGGCTAGGAACATGAAATTTTGCACTAGGTTTAATTTTATGGTGTGGGTGAGCGAGCACTAAGAAAGGATTTTTTTTTATTAAATCCTTAGTGCTCGCTTTAAGGGTGTGATAAGGGGGAAATTGTTTGTACTGAATCTATGCAGACCAAGTCAGGCGAGTTATAGTCTGTTTCTATCATTTATATATTACCGGCCAGGGTCCGGAAGGCATGACAGCCCTGCACGTGGCCGCCCAGCATGGCGGCGCGCATGTGGCGCGCCTGCTGCTGCCGCTGGCGAACGTGGACACGCGCGACCACGGCGGGTGGACGCCGCTCGTGTGGGCCGCCGAGAACGAGCACTGTGACGTGGTGAGGTGAGCATTGCAGTGAAGATCATAATGGCAGCTCTGAAGGTCGATGCATACGGAGGGGAGCTATAAGTGTTTGCCACTCCCGCAACATTGTTGGTGGCATCTGGCAAAGGTATTGGTCCAATCAAACTTAGATTTACCAAACCAAGGCGAAGAAAAAGAAGACGGGATCAGTATGGCTCGATTCAACGGCTCGTCGTCAACGAGGCATCAACCCACAACGTAAGCATGTAACTAGATATGGATCGGGTAGCGCTTGCGGCGAGTCGAAGCCTTGCTTACTGCTGGGCGACGACCCTACGTAAGCAAGACGAGCCATTGTCGAAAGCTCGGTGACTGCTTTTTACCAGCTGATCCCGAATTTTGTGATGCTGTTACGGTTACGTCTAGAAATTTAATCTAACATCAAATCTACCATCAGCTCAACAAAACTTCACCCTTTCCACCTCTTCCCTCAGGGTTCTTCTCGAAGCTGGCGCCGACCCCATGACCTGCGACAGTGAGGGTAACGGAGTGGTGCACTGGTGTGCACTAGCTGGTTCGGCTGGTGCACTGCGGCTGCTGTTACATGCTGCACCACAGCTGACAGCTGCTGTCAACGCACATGCTGACACTCCTCTGTAAGTATTACATTAACAGATGAAGCTAAGATCAAACTGGGACAGAGTTAATGTTAATCCACACTTTTTTAGGGTTCTGTACCCAAGGGTAAAAACGGGACCCTATTACTAAGACTCCGCTGTCCGTCTGTATGTCCGTCTGTCTGTCACCAGGCTGTATCTCATGAACTGTGATAGGTAGACAGTTGAATTTTTCACAGATGATGTATTTCTGTTGCCGCTATAACAACCAATACTAAAAACACAATAAAAGTAATATTTAAGTGGCCCCACTTAAATATTTATTTTATTGTTTTTCCCATACACCAAACGTAATTTTTTTGGCGTTTTTTTTATAGATAAAGGTACGGAACACTTCATGCGCGAGTCCCACTCGCACTTGGCCGGTTTTTTTTTGTTCATTTAAAATGTATGCACCGATATTTTTTTGAGCTGATGAACCACGGTTCGTCCTAAGTCCGGATATCCAAGGCTCGACTTCTCGGTGTTTCGCCTTCTTCGGCCAATCCAACGGCCAACGTAAACGATGCGAACTATAAAAAATATAAATTAAGTTCAAATATAATGTTCGGCCCAAAATTCAAACTCACAATCCTCAAGTGTGTAGGAAATTTGGCGATAGAGGGAATCTGGGCCTGTGCCGGCTTGCCGGAGTAGGAAACAACGCGATTATTCGCAAGTCTGAGTTGAATTATGCAATTGAAAATTTATTTCAAAGACAAAGTCTTTATTTTCAGCAGCTAATGGTATATGTTTAATTGCAATTGTCTCGTAATTTCAGGCACGTAGCAGCGAGACAAGGTCACTACGCATGCGTGGTGATCTTACTGGCACGCGGAGCAAGGGTAAGTACTCAATGAACAAAAACCAATTTGTCTATGGTAGGCGCCAGATAAATGTGCAATAAGTTAAATTGACCTTTCCTTAATATCTCTTCGTAGGGTACCCGGACAGTAAATTATGAATCGTTTTTCATTACTGAAAAAAGGAAGGACCACGATAGATGTCGTTTCAGGACAGCTTTATGTCATTATTTCTGTTTTTTAAATTAAGTGGGACAATAAATGTAGGTGGGTCAGTGACCGTTATTCCACATTTATCTGGCGCCTCTGAACTATGTTGGGGTCAGCTTTGAGTCTAACCGGATGCTGTTGAATACCAGTATTTCACTAAGAATGACTGCCTATCAGACGTCCACAAACCACGATACTGGATGGCAAGACTGGTCTCAGATTTCCTGTATTTTGACTACTCATAATAAGTGGAATTCCCTGGCAGAGTCTGTGTTTCCATGGCTACAACCCGAGAATCTTTAACTCAAGAGTGAATAGGTTACTTCTAGGCAAGCATGCTCCATCTTCGACCACATCATCGCTTACCATCAGATGAGGTAGTTGTCAAGCGCGTACCTATCAATAATAATAATAAAAAAACTGTCAAAAATCTACAAATGACAGCTTAACGTGCCTTCCGATACTTGGAGTACGTTACGGATTGTCGTCCGTTAACATACCAACCTTGCTTAACCTTGAAATTACAACATAATAACAAGAAGATTAACCTAAAGCTTACCCACATGTTTGTTGTGGTGGTTGTGCCCTATTGCCTAACTGTTAGGCCCTAACATATGATTGCTCTTCACAGACTGACATAGAGAACTCAGCGGGCGAACTGGCAGTAGAAGTATGTACGGGACAGTGCCAGAGTGCCATCTCACTCAACATGCAGATGACTATCGCCGTTAGGGACAACGTGTCAAGGTTCAAATTGCTCTCCAGGTAAATTTTAATTTTCATTTCCAAAGTGAAAATATTTTTTTTTATGGTTGATGTTTTTAACAATATCCAATCTGTAAAATATTGACCGAATCTGTCATCCACAGCGATATCTCAAATGGCCGAGAACCGTTTCCGATACCATGCGTGAACGAGCTGGACGACACGCCGCTACCGGACGACTTCACGTACGTCACGCGGCACGTCACGCCCGTGCACGTCAATGTTGACAACACCATCAACACCCTGCAGGTTAGTTATCTTATAATAACGTGAACGAGCTGGACGACACGCCGCTACCGGACGACTTCATGTACGTCACGCGGCACGTTGTCACGTCAAATTACATTTTGGAGGTATGCAGAACAGAGTAAAGTCCCACATACCTCCGTTGAAAAGGGAGGATCCTCCGACCGAACGGTTGTTGGTGTCTGATGGGCAACTGCCCGTCAGTTGATATTCGGGCTTTGCATATGTTCTGACCGCACGGTAAACTCTGATATCGCGATTTAGGATTTTGTCCAGTTAGTTCGCAGCTGTCGAGATAGATAGCGGTGCGAGTCTCATTTTTTGATTAATGTCGCCTACAACATCATTTGATTAGATCAATAATTTTGATACTTCAATAGTTCCACAGGAACTTTTAGAACTCTTTAAAGTATTGTATGAAATTGATTATTTCATCTTTTTAGAATCCACTAAATTCATTCGCACACTAGAAGCTTGTCTTTGTGGTACGAAGTTCTTAACGCGGCTGGTGGTAAGTCTGATTCGGAAGAAAACGTAACGTCACCTAAGATTTTGGGTTAAACTCCCTCCATACGCCTTTCTCTTTCTCTCAGAGGATCTTTCTCACACCGCGCTCTCTCTCATTCTAGTGTGTGTGTCTGTGTGTATGCGTGCGAGTTACGGTTACTTTCGGAGTTAAATAATGCGTGAGGAACTTCGTTTCAACGCAGTGTGGTCAAGGGACCCCTTGACCCTTTTTTATTGATTAATGGGCTAGCTCTTAACCTCGATCACGCCTGATGGAAAGCGATGGGAGGTCTATGATGGAGCGAGCGTTCCCAAAAGACACTGGTACTACCCACGCATCGACGAAACACAGCAGGCTTCTTGACGCTGGACTCCGGTGGGAGGGTGGGTGGTCGCGAAGCAGGCGCTACCACCGCAAGGGGAGGATGGGGAGGATTGGCCAGTCTTGTACGGTGTTAGGTAAGACTGTCCAGAATGCGCCGAGCGAGAGGTTTAATTGAGTGCCTGATGGAACAAATTGCGCTACACGAGGAGGCTCCTTCATGCATCCCAAATGACTTTTATGGTTATCCCGACTAATATTATAAATGCGAAAGTAACTGTAACGACGACACGGTTGGCGCAGTGGTTGAGCGGTCGACTGCTGCGCTGAGTGTCACGGGTTCGATTCTCGCATGGAACAAATATTAATATGGCCTACAGATAGTTTTTCCGGGTCTGGCTATTTGTGTATGTGAGTTTATATGTTTGTGAACGCACCCATGATACAGGAGAAATTCCTAGTGTGGGGCAACGTTTTTTAAAACAAGAGTAACAAGAGTAAAACAAGAGTAACAAGAGTAAAACAATAGTAACTGTCTGTCTGTTACGCTTTCACGCTACAACGGCTGATTATAGATAGATAAGGACATAGAGCTACTTTTTTACGCGATAAACCGACATCCACGCGGGCTGAGCAAAAGCTGGTTTAAATATAAAAACATTCTCGTTATTCCCTCAGGGTTGTGAGTGCAAGGAAGGTGACTGCACATCAGGGTCATGCGCCTGTAGCGCCCTAGGAGTGAAGTGCTGGTACACGCGCGGTCGCTTGCAGGGCACCTTCCCGTACCACGACCCGCCCATGCTGTTCGAGTGCAACCAGACCTGTGGCTGCAATCTGGTAAGTGACCCTGAATATGACCTATGTTCTAGCTGTTCGATTTTCAAGAAGCGTTTCAATAGCTTACTGTAACTGAAATTCGTATAACTTGTGCGTTATATCGTAGAATTTTGCCCAATTTAGTCGATTCGACTGTTTTGTAATTAATTATTATTCCTTGTAAAACTGTATCCTGTGTGATAACCAGTTATTGGAAAAAGGCGAGCTAAAATACCTAAAGTTCGAAAAAGAACAGAGACAAAGGCCTCAGTAATAAAAAGTGAACAATTTCCGTCAGCGTCGCTGCGGCAACAGCGTGGTCACCAAGGCGGCGGCCGCGGGGTCGCTGTGCGTGCGCGCGCAGGTGTTCCGCTGCGGCGGCGCGCGCGGCTGGGGGCTGCGCGCGCGCCAGCGGGTGGCTCGCGGGGCCCCCGTGGCGCTGTACTGCGGCGAGCTGCTGCTGCTGCCGCAAGCCGACACCCGGCCCAAGGACCATTACATGTTCGCGCTGGATGTTAAGCCGGACTTGCTTGAGGTAGGGAAAGTGAATTCAAGAGTGAATAGTAGGATGTCCTCATTTTTGCATGTTCCAAGCCAGGATAATAAGTCCGGATATTACATACTTGCTATCCTAGCAAAAAAACTCTTTCACCAAATAAAAATAGTAATTTATATTCAAGCATCGTTTTCAAAACTTTCTTTAATTAGAAGTCTGTAAAATCAAATAAAATAAATGCAGTAAAATTATCTTCAGAATAATTAATTTAATTGTAGTTGGACTTTTCGCCAGGCCGTTATTAGTATCTAAACAAAACCATCCTTTATTAGAGTTTCGACCTTTGACCCTGTCCTAATAACGTGAAAGTTTGAGAGGATGTATGTTTATCACTCTTTTTATCCTGGGAGAACGTTCCCTTAGGATAATTTCCTACTTTCACGCGAACGAAGCTACTCGTATTTTATTTACTAATCCCAATCCTAACTCCCCAGCAATGCTCGGACAAGACACAACTTTGCGTGGACGCAGCACAGTTCGGCAGTGCGGCGCGCTTCATCAACCACGCGTGCCGCCCCAACCTCGCGCCCGTGCGCGTGTTCACCGACACGCGCGACCTGCGCCTGCCCGTCGTTGCGCTCTTCGCTACCACCGATATAGAGCAGGATGAGGAGTTCACGTGAGTGCTACACAAACTAATCCATCATCAACCACGCGTGCCGCCCCAACCTCGCGCCCGTGCGCGTGTTCACCGACACGCGCGACCTGCGCCTGCCCGTCGTTGCGCTCTTCGCTACCACCGATATAGAGCAGGATGAGGAGTTCACGTGAGTGCTACACAAACTAATCCATCATCAACCACGCGTGCCGCCCCAACCTCGCGCCCGTGCGCGTGTTCACCGACACGCGCGACCTGCGCCTGCCCGTCGTTGCGCTCTTCGCTACCACCGATATAGAGCAGGATGAGGAGTTCACGTGAGTGCTACACAAACTAATCCATCATCAACCACGCGTGCCGCTCCAACCTCGCGCCCGTGCGCGTGTTCACCGACACGCGCGACCTGCGCCTGCCCGTCGTTGCGCTCTTTGCTACCACCGATATAGAGCAGGATGAGGAGTTCACGTGAGTGCTACACAAACTAATCCATCATCAACCACGCGTGCCGCTCCAACCTCGCGCCCGTGCGCGTGTTCACCGACACGCGCGACCTGCGCCTGCCCGTCGTTGCGCTCTTCGCTACCACCGATATAGAGCAGGATGAGGAGTTCACGTGAGTGCTACACAAACTAATCCATCATCAACCACGCGTGCCGCCCCAACCTCGCGCCCGTGCGCGTGTTCACCGACACGCGTGACCTGCGCCTGCCCGTCGTTGCGCTCTTCGCTACCACCGATATAGAGCAGGATGAGGAGTTCACGTGAGTGCTACACAAACTAATCCATCATCAACCACGCGTGCCGCCCCAACCTCGCGCCCGTGCGCGTGTTCACCGACACGCGTGACCTGCGCCTGCCCGTCGTTGCGCTCTTCGCTACCACCGATATAGAGCAGGATGAGGAGTTCACGTGAGTGCTACACAAACTAATCCATCATCAACCACGCGTGCCGCTCCAACCTCGCGCCCGTGCGCGTGTTCACCGACACGCGCGACCTGCGCCTGCCCGTCGTTGCGCTCTTTGCTACCACCGATATAGAGCAGGATGAGGAGTTCACGTGAGTGCTACACAAACTAATCCATCATCAACCACGCGTGCCGCTCCAACCTCGCGCCCGTGCGCGTGTTCACCGACACGCGCGACCTGCGCCTGCCCGTCGTTGCGCTCTTTGCTACCACCGATATAGAGCAGGATGAGGAGTTCACGTGAGTGCTACACAAACTAATCCATCATCAACCACGCGTGCCGCCCCAACCTCGCGCCCGTGCGCGTGTTCACCGACACGCGCGACCTGCGCCTGCCCGTCGTTGCGCTCTTCGCTACCACCGATATAGAGCAGGACTCATCCTGCTCATCATTAGTTTGTGTAGCACTCACGTGAACTCCTCAGAGTTCACGTGAGTGCTACACAAACTAATCCATCATCAGCCACGCGTGCCGCTCCAACCTCGCGCCCGTGCGCGTGTTCACCGACACGCGTGATGGCTTGTCACTGTCTGATTTACTGGTTTTTTTCTGGTTGCATTTAACCAAGTGTATGGCTCTCCTAATAAAACAGATTTTAAACGAAGTTATTTTTTTCCCGCAGTTTCGACTATGGAGACAAATTCTGGTCAGTGAAATCAAAATGGATGAAGTGTGAATGTGGGAGTGTAGACTGTAGATATCCCACGAAATCTGAAGAAACCGAATCGTCTTAAATACTATTTAAATAATAACCGCCTATAATATTATTTATTGATAAATATTATTTGTATTGAATCTGTAATCATTAATCATGTACTGAATTATTATAATCATGAATTTATAATTCGAAGACCTGATTTTATTTAACCCTTCTGAACTTGACAGGAAAGTAAAAATGTGTAATGTCATTAAATGCTAACTGAAGGTATTTTATTTACGAAATTCTTATTCCTCTACTATTGAAGACTGCATTTCACAGCAACTAAATTCCCACCAACCTCCCAAACAAGCTGGACTCAGACGAGGCCTTACTACCACGGACCACCTGCACCCCCTTAACTTATTGAGAAGTGCAATGAGTTCAATTATTTACCTTTGTATATAGCATTCGTTGATTATGCAAAGGCATTCGATAGCATCAACCAACGCTTTGATCAACTATAAATAATATAAAACCTACCTACATCAACATACTTCTAGGGCGAATTTCACCAATGAAACTGAACGCGATCAGCGTATAAACCACGTACATAAATATGAGCTGTCAGAGTCATTTAGACGTGAGGCATAAATATTGGATTAGGTATGTTGATTAGGTATTTTTCGATGCGAGTCCGTACCTAATCCAAAGCGTCGAGGATTAGGTATGGCATAAAATATTTATACAGTGTACTACACACACAGAAGATATTCCGTACCTTAAAATGTGGGGTTTAAGTTTCAAGTTTAATTAGCACTGCCGCCAGCGCAATCTATATAGAATACCACTGGACTTGTTAGTGTTCTAGCGATGTATGTCGTAACAAATATACGTCGAAATACACCTTTTGTGTGAATCTACACAAGATGACAGTCCTAAGCCTGTGAGAATGACTAATAGACGACATTTTAAGATTCTCCGCCGCACCATCATTAACACAATGTGCAGGTGCATCTTTAAGTATGAAGGGTAATTTTGATAGCTCTAATAGACGTTATAAACAAAGTTAGTATTCACGTTGAGTAACGTTTGCCCATAAAAATACGAAATTTATTCCACCGTTCCACAATTTATCAGAAACGGAACGTCCATAATCCATGCCGAATATTTCTTACCCAATCCACATACGATACTTAACATCGGTAACAGGCCAGTGGATTGAATAAAATTAAATATTCGATCCATGCCGAGTATTTCTTACCCAGTCCACATACGATACATAATATCGGGAACAGGCCAGCGGCTATATTGAATAAATATTAGGATTAGGTAAATGGATTAGGTATTTTTAAATACTAGGATTAGGTGGATTAGGTATCGTTTTCACCTAATCCAACCCATGTCTAGCAGTCATTATTTTTCTATGGAATATTGACACTGACAGCTCTTGAACGCAGTTTAGATGTACTGATCATGTTCAGTTTCATTGGTGTAAAATCCGCCCTTAGGACCATCTGCCACACTAATTAGTACAGCTCCAACTAAAGTGAACTTAGCAGGACCATCCTCCCCAATTAAAAGAGGAGTCAAGCAAAGAGAACCGTTGTCCCCGAAACTCTGTACTGCCACTCTGGAGGAAGTATTATAATCCTTGGCACAAAATTGGGCAGACAAAAAGATTAGTCATCGGTGATAAGAGATTATCAAACCTCGTTTCGCCGATGACCTCGTACTTTTCTCAAATTCTCTTCTTTGGCAACACACTTGAGTAGCATGCTCGCAGATTTGCATAAGGCAAGCCTCGAGATTGGACTTTGGATGAATAGGTATGTCAAAGACCAAACTCATGACCTCCCTAGTATATGTTCTGTGCTCTGACCAACAGCGGGTACCAACACTACCAACAGCAATTAATGTCCGTGACTACGGCAAGACCACGATCCCCAATCGCTTCCATATTTTAGTAAATAATTAGTACTCAATTGGTACTCGAACAACAAAATTTATTGGTACCTCAGTAGTTTTCGACAAAATCAACTTTGAAGGTGGTCCGGTGGTAGTCACCCTCCTTTCAGCAGGACCACCATAAGCTCAGAAAAATAGGGCATGCTACAGCTATTCTAAGTATGATTATATGTGGTTAATTTCGTAAAAAAAACAGAACTGAAACATTTGTATTGTATTTACCGAGAAATCAACGATGACAACTTTCGTGCGGTCATTCAGCAGGACAACGACTTTGAATGTCGATTCCAAGTAAAAATTAAAACTATGAAAATCAATAAAAATCAACGAAAATCACAAGCCAAATAAAATGCAGAGGCTTTTTTCTAGTAGATTCGAATTTAGTCGATTTTTTTGCAATGGAAAAATCCATGTTATGGTTACCCTGAGCCACAAACATAATATTTTGCTGTCAAAAAATTATCAATCAATTATGTCAAATGTTTAAAAGTTCAACGGTTGTAGCACGAGTTTGAAAGTGCGGAAATAATTGAAAAAGAACCTACGTTTTGTTTATAAAACTAAGTGAATCCTGTGTGGAAAGTGGTGACATAGTTTCGGGTTAATTATCAAATGCATTAAACAACGCCAAACATGAGTGGTAACACGGAATCGACGTCGAACAGTATCAAGTTCGCTCCGATGCCCATGTCGGCATTGTTAGCTAACTTGATGCCTTTCAAGAATGCAGAGCAAAGTCCTGACGCCAGCTTCTCTTCCGGTGACGATAGCGATAACTCCTTTGGCGAAACCGTGACCAAAAAGCCTTCTCCTGCGAAGAAAATAAACAAAGACTTTTTCACGCCCACAGTCAAGCCCAAACCGAAAGACTTGAAAGCGTTTGCATCAGAGAAAAAGTTCATATACAACGAACACGATAAAGAGAACAATTCACATGATAGCTGGGCTCCCCATCAAACTTATCCTGCTAAAGAAAACCACAATAATATCACTCAAAGTGCACATAAAAGTATAAGATCCAATGCTTACCCGAATTCGGAAGCTAAATCTAATGTTTATCCAAATTCAGAAGCTAAAAAGCGTAGTGTATTGATGCAACATAATAACAGTAACATAAGATCACAAAATTCATGTATTAAGAAGACCCCAGAGGTTTCTAAAGTACCAAGCAGTAGTCAGAAGTTAAAATCGGCGACACCTAAAATAAAGTCAGGTATCAGAAGGTTTACTCCTGGATCTAAACAGAGTCAGAAGAAAACTCCACAGAAAGCTGTAATCCAGAACAGAGATAGAGTGAGAGTAGAGTTATTTACACAAAACCCATCAAACGATGAGTCTCAGTGTCCTCCGCCACGGGCAGAGCCGGTTCCTGTTCATGTCCCAGTCCCGGAGACACCACTGAACAGGAAAGCAATGCCTGCATCATACGTGGCTACACCATCATACCCCCAGGGTGTGGTCAACAATAGCTCTAAGATTTTGTTCAAGACGACTAGTATAAAAGATAAGAAGTACATGTTTATTAAAAAATTAGGAACTGGAGGCTCCAGCGAAGTATACAAAGTAAGTCTTCATCCTCCCTATTCTCAATTTATCAGTGGTTGGTCAAGTATGTCTTCTGCCCTTCATCACCATTTGCCATCAGCACAATCACCCGCTTTCAATCCATATCAACTTTAAAGTTATTATACCAAATAGTAGTATTCAAATAAGAAGCATTTTTTAAAATAAACTTTGAAATATAACCTGAATGAAAAATAACCATGTGTCATGGACTCACTGATATTGATTTGTTTGTAACAAATCAATATCAGTGAGTCCATGACACACACAAAATGAGACTTGTTCAAACCAAAGTTCCTAACAGGTTTATTGATTAGTATTACATTTTGTTACGTTGAAGGTAGGTGCGCAACAAGCTCAACAGGTGCTCACCTTAACTTAGTTTACATATTGACCCTTTTCAAGATCCCTATTGCATTAAGAAGGAAATAAATTATTAGGTCAGCTAGTTTTTGCTTGTGGCTCGCAAAAAAGTAATATATAACTGCCTCCTGGGTCCACATCAATGTCTGTACGAAATTCATCAAATGATTTAATTATATAAATTACATACATAATGATTCGGCCTCATCTAGCTTAAAATGACCAAAAAATATTGATGTGTAAAAGTGTTATGTTTAACCTACTTACAAAATAAATATCATTTATCATTTATCATCATTAAAAAAATTCCAAAAAAAAACAGCACTATTCCATGAAATCTTCAGGGCTGGGATATTTTCATTTGACTAAGTTTCTGAGCTAATCCTACTTGTCTTCTTGCAGGTGCTAGAAGTAGGCACATCATGTGAGTATGCAGTGAAGTGTGTGTACCTAGCCACGGACCAGGAGTTGGCACAAGGGTACATCAACGAGGTGCGGCTGCTGAGAGAGCTGCAAAACTCTGACAGAGTCATTAGACTGTTTGATTAGTGAGTTAATAATATTTTTTTATATCTGTAAATAAGCAATTGTAATTTGGAACCATTGATTTGTACTGTGGGAATTTATTTCTGCAATGTCAAAGGAAACTTAAGTTTATAGGTCACAAATTGTTTTTGGTTAACTTGACAAGTTTCAAACTTCAACATAGTTGTTAGGTTTTTATGTGGCAAGATTGTGAGGTTGACTTGTTTCTATCCAGTTTATTTTTATAAGTCAGTAAACCTGCCTCTTCTTCATCCTGGCTATTGTCTCAGTTTATTTGGCATCAGCCCTCCTAAACTTGTGACACATCATATGTAACGGTTGTAGGTTTGTCCAGCAAGTCAGACTATATCCCTACTAATACTAAAATGCGAAAGTAACTCTGTTTGTCTGTAACGCTTTCACACTAAAACGTCTGCACGGATCGTCATGAAATTTGGCAGATATTCCCAGGCTATATAGCCTCAGATATGGAGAAAGATATAAGCTTCTTTTTTACGCGAAAACCGACGTCCACGCGGGCGGAGCCTGGGGCAAAATCTAGTTTTAAATATTATGCAGAAGCTGAATATCACCATGAATATTTAAACCAGCAGAAACAGAAGACTATCTTAAACCTCTCAATCTCACTTGTTTCCTTGTGTATCAAATCTGTAACCTCTCTCAATGTCTGTCCTCTCGCAGTGAGTACGACCGCACGAACCAGTTCCTGCGCATGGTGCTGGAGGTGGGCGAGACGGACTTGTCGTCGTTCCTGAAGGCGCGCGGCGCTGGCCTGCCGCCCGCGCTCGTGCTGCACTACTGGGAGGAGATGCTGCACGCTGTGCATTATATACATGAGCATGGTGAGGGAACAAACTTTATTATTTAAAAATGATCCAAGGATAATAACTATCCTGTGTCAAGTTCCATTAAAATCAGTTAAGACGTGAAGAAGTAACTAGCAAATATACATACACACAGATAGATAGACAAACTGAGTAATTTTCGCATTTAAAATTGCAGTCATCATAATAGCCGAAAGACGCCCACTGCTGGACATAGGCCTCCGCCAAGTGCCGTCACAATAACCGGTCCTGTGCGTCTCGCATCCATCGGCTACCCGCGACCCTCACCAGGTCATCGGTTCACCTAGTAGGAGGCCTTCCAATGCTTCCAATTGCAAAATCTCAGTATGCATATTAGGTATATCATCATTGATCATGCTGTTGGCTGTCTCGGCAGAACTTTATAGAAACGATAGTGCAAGAGTACGATTGAAAAAAGTATGTAAACACTACACCTTGACACTTAGAAACTCCGTATCATTCCAAACACAACAAACCGAAGGAGAGGCGAAGTGCCGAAAACGGAATCCACTCTCAACACTCGTAAGAAGTATCAAGAATGACGAGCTCACAAACAATTACGCATTCGCCTCGATAGAGGTGTTCTGGTTGGGTCTAGAACCAATAGTTGTTAGCTGGGATGCAAGTCAGAATGAAAGAAACTGCAAACTATCACAGATTTTTTCATAATTCTATTAGAAATGTTACTCTACAGGAGAATAAATCATCTGACACATTTCATTTCTTTGTGTTATTTCTTTTTGACTATCAAAAAGGCAAGATTATTTTAGTGTGTCATCATCATATTTTCTCGCAGGCGTAATCCACGCTGACCTAAAACCGGCAAATTTCCTCCTGGTTTGCGGACGGCTGAAGCTGATCGACTTCGGGATCGCGTCGGCCATCAGTTCGGATGCGACTTCCGTGGTGCGCTCGCAGGCCACCGGGACATATTCCTACATCAGCCCCGAGGCGCTCATGGGCGGCGCTGGCGGGTATGGCGTCGCTAATGGCGACGGCAGTGCTCCTATCAAGGTTAACAGCTTATTTTGTTGTTTAAACTTTGGTAAATTTGGAGCTTGTAGCGAAAACTGTTGAGATTGTTAAACATCATCGTATTAGCCGAAAGACGTGTCACATGTAACGTGTAGTGTCGCCACAACAACCGATCCTGTGCGTTTGGCATCCATCGACGGTCCACCTTGTGGGAAGAGATGGTATACTTGAGATGTAATTTAATTTAATGTCTAGATCGAGCAATAACAGCTTTTTACTAAAATGTAGATGAAAGTAGATCTGGTAATTTTTTTCTGTGTCTGTCCCGGTTATTCTCTGAAAGGGCTGGACCGATTTTGACGGTACTTTCATTGACAGATAGCTGATGTTATGAGGAGTAACTTTGACTACTTTTATTTTAGAAAACTATGCCTTCTAGTGTTTTCGAAACTCTGACGTTATGAATACTTGACGTTGACGCTTCTGTGCTGCCACCTATGGTTCCTGCACGCTCCGTTTAGGAGAACGTGCATGTAGTAGACTGTGCCACCTAGCGATACAATTTCGAAACTTTAAAGTAGAATATACTTGACAATAACACTTCTGTGCTGCTACCTATAGTTCTGCACGTTCCTTAGTGTGACTGATTTTTGTGTCTTATTCATAAACGATGTTGTGTTGTAGATCTCGTTCCGCTCGGACGTGTGGTCGCTGGGCTGCATCCTGTACAGCATGGTGTACGGCCGCACCCCGTTCGGCCACATCCCCAACCTCGCCAAGTTAGCCGCCATACTCGACCCCAACCATCGCATAGACTATCCGCCCGTCGAGCGTAAGTATATATTGCGCTTATTGTTTTAACGTGATTTTTAAGATTTCTCTTTTTCTTTTTTTTAAAAAACGTTGCCCCACACTAGGAATTTCTCCTGTATCGTGGGTGCGTTTATAAACATATAAACTCACATACACAAACAGCCAGACCCGGAACAGCTATCTGTAGGCTATACAAATATTTGTTCCGTGCGGGAATCGAACCTGCGACACGTAGCGCAGCAGTCAAGGTCAAGGTGAATAAAATAAAATGGAACTATATGATTTAAAAAGTATAGCGCAGGTCGCACCACTTCACAATCTGACGGCTTATAAAGGAAACCCCTAATCCATTGCTTCATGTGTGTTGAAAAATTCGTCTGCTCAATAGTTATACATAATGCAATGAATTTTGTTGAACAGTCAAAATAAACGCACTAGTCATCATCACGCACTCTTTTCCTCCACAGACCTCCCTCAATCACTAATCTCAGCGCTGAAGTGGTGCCTCACGTACAACGCGCGCGCTCGCCCCTCCGTGCGCGAGCTCCTCAGCATCCCTTACCTGCAGCCGGCCAAGGGCGCCCTGCCCCAACAGCTGCTCGACAAGCTGCAGCCACACGTCACGCAGCAAGAGTATCGGTTACTGCAGAGGGCGCAGCTCTAGCACGTCGCGACCATAGATAACTTGTGAAAAAGAAAGTAACCCTGGTTGTGCTACATGAAGCCTACTCTAACATTGTTGGAGAAATAAACTTAGGATGGTGAAAGTTATAACCTTTCGGATGTAGAAATGGTTCACTTGTAAGCCCGCTAATCGTAAATGTTTAGCGCTAAACGAATTTAATTTTTTGAAGAAGTTGAGTATTAAAATTTGTCAAACCATAATTTAGCCTGAAAACTTAAAAATTTTGGCATTCAGGTTGGGTATGACAGGTTCTAACTTACAAATACTCAATTTACAGATCGTTTAGCACTTAACATGTGAGCCTAAGGCCTCGTCTACAGAGACGCGGAGCTGTGCGGCGTGCGCGGCACGTGCGGCGTCTCGCGGCGCGTCGGACGTTCTTTGTGGTCACAGACAGGCGGCGCGTGCAGTGGCCAGCATCATACACCCGCAAACACAAACATATGGCAATGTACGATGTTGTTTAGATGACGGGCTTTACGCGGCGCGTGCATCTCAAGCAAACGCGTGTTAAACCGCTTCTCCGTAAACGCTCTCATACAACGCCATATGTTTGAATTTAGTGCGGGCCGCGTCGCTGAAGGCTCCGCTCGACGCCCCGCGTCTCCGTAGACGAGGCCTTAGGCTCACGATCAAATCTTTTGTGTTCAGGAATTAATTATTCCCATTTGGATACTACGCTTGCTATCAATTTTGTGCGTGAATATACTTAATTGATTTGGAAAATAGGTGGCTTTGTTCACAATATATTGTCGTTGTAAATATAATACATTGTCTGTTGTGTGAGTGCACAGAATAAACTAGCCTAGACGGCGATTGAATTATTGTAATTATCAACTAAAAAGTAACAAAAAATAATAATCTTAAAAATTCTTGATAAATATGTAATTTAGGAGTATTAATATGTAACTTTTGGGAAAAGATTTTGATATAAATACCAAAGTATGTAACTTGTAAATATGTACATGTAAAAAGACTAATATTCAATTTTGTTTTGATACTCTAATAAATATAATTATATTTTTAATCTTGACACCATTTTGGTGATGTTAACAAAATTAATATAACTAAAAATGTAGCATTCATTATTATTTGAAAAGTTTATATTAGGTGTGAAACTTGTATGATAGGAGTAAATTAATGTATTACAGATAATTTATTACATAAATAATGTACTGTATAAAATGGACCACTGACTTTTATTGGAAAATAAACAATTTAATTTGGGAATAAATATTTATTGAAAAGATAATAATTGGAGAATACAAAAAATAAATAGCATCTTAGCACATTATTAATAAATGAATAATAAAATAAGATTTGTTAATCTTAGCTTACAACACTATCTAGCAAATCATAATCATAATATTTTATAAAATGCAATAAGGTCAACATTGAAAATTCAAAGAGAAAGTCACGAATTTTAAAACACTGTTATTATATAGAAAATACTGACATCAAGTCGTACAGACTGGCAGCTTCGTATTTCTCTGCTGGCGTCAGAGAAAAGGAATTCTCACCCTTACTACACATACCATAAGGTACAGAGCAACTACGCAAGTAGCGTCACGACATACTACGTTATTCGCCCGGGCGTGCGCGCTTGCTCGAACTACGAACACAAGCACATTCCTCCGAAACGACAACGCACCGACATCAGCTGATCACGATATTTATTTTACTAATTTTTGTCCAAATTACACAGACTCTAAAGCTACCGTAATTAATTGATTGAAATGCTTTTTTTATTCAGTCTAAGTTTTGGAATAATGAGACATTGAAATAGTGCTATATAAATAGTAATGCAAGCTGATCGCGCGGTCGACCGCGCAGTACTTTCGCGCGAGGGTGGGGGACACGGCACAAAATTAAAAAAACAAAATTTCCTTTTTGATTTTAATGCGTTACTTAAATAAAGCTTAGGCAGTACTGCGCGGGCAGCCGGCGCGTGCGCTCGTGCGCAGTGCGTGCTTAGTTCTGGAAGAGTGTGCGCGTGAAGTCGATGTAATCGAGCGCGTTGGGTATGGGGCGCTCCGTCTTGGCTTCCACATAGGGTTTCATACGAGCCACGCAGTAGTCTGCCATCTCCTTGGTGAGGTTCTGGAAATAAGATAATAGGTTAGCTGGTTGCTGAGATCTGAACTGAGATATGATCTTTCCCTGCAGAGGAAAGCATGTAAAGCCATTGTTCCCTCCAAATGCAAGGCCACATTGTTAACTCATTAGCCTGAAAGTCAGACAAAAAGTAGTCAGTACCATAGGATATAACTGAGTAGTAAAGATGATATGCAGACACTCCATGTCACATCTACTACTGCATCTGTTTAGACTGGGAGCCGACCTCAATATAGGAGAAGGTTAGGCAGCTGATGTTAGCTGGTTGCTGGGGATGCATTCATAGTAATATTTTAAAAGTGAAAGTAACTGTCTGATTGTAACCTCTTCACGGATTTGGATGAAACTACACAACTGGACCATGTCCTGTATTGGAACATAGGCTAATTTGCATGCCAGGGGTATGTTCCCTTGGGATAACTTCCGACATTGACGCGGACGAAGCCGCTGGCAGAGGCAAGTATGATAAGTGGTAGTGGCACTCACAGCATAAAGCTCGTCCTTGGTGACGTAGGCGCGGTCCTGGTGCGCGGTGATGGCGCGGAAGGCGTTCTCGATCTCCTCAGACGAGTGCACGTTCTCCGTCTCCTTGCTGATCATGAACGCCATGTACTCCTGCAGCGACACCTGCCCGTCGCGGTTCGGGTCGACCACATCTGGAAGGAAAAAAATAGTTACATCTGGAAACTAAAAAAAATTATCTGATGCTCAAAGTTGAGCAGTAATTTGAAAGACATCCAGTGCTGCAAAAGAAGGGAAGTCTCCCAAATATCTCTGATCCTGTGCCTGCCGCATCCATCTTCATCTCGCGACCTTTTTCCAGGTCGTCGAACTGCCTTGTCGGAGGTCCACGCCATCGGCTACTGGATCACGCGGTCGCCCTACCAGAAATTTAGTTGTGCATGGCAGACACCTTGCTCGCAGAACAGATTGTCCCGTACCGGAAGACGCAGCGTTAGAAGGCCTCCCACAAGACGGACCGATGCCCTGGTTCCGGCCGCGGGAATCCGTTGAATAATAGATGCAACGTCCGGTGGCGACACTTGAGGGAGGCCTATGTCTTCCGGTTGAAGAGACGAATGGTGCTGCTACTCACTAAGTATAGCCTCGAACTCGGGGTCGGGCTGACCCTCCTCCACCATGGGCAGGTCGTATCCGAGCGCGCGCAGGCACGACTTGAACTCGTGGTGGTTGAGGCGGCCCGAGCGGTCCTTGTCGAAGTGCTTGAACATCATCGAGAACTCCTTCAGCGCGTCCTCGCTTACACCTGTTGGAAACACATTTTGGTGTTAGAAAATTTCTCATGGTGTCGGCAAAAAGGAATGCTGGAAAAGTCTTATTAGTTTTATCACATATTTTAGGATTCTCACTTTCGAGTCCTGCAATATTCATTATTCTACAGTTGTAGAAACACTTGTATCACTCACCCCGCGAGAGAATGCGGAGATATTTTCAATCATATCTGCATGTATTGTTTTGGTAAGCATAAAACCCATCCAATATGGCTAAACATCTAACAGAACAATAGTCAGATAAGACCAGAATTCCTTGAATATGGGATGTTGTTTACGTACCAGAGTGGTTCCTGGCCTGTATCTGCTGCTCCAGGTTGTGCTGCATGCGCATGGACAGCTGGTCCAGCTGGTCCCACTGCTGCGCCAGCCCCACCGTGCTGTGCTCGGTGTACCGGTTGTCGAGGATCAAGTGTTCCTCTAGTGCCGCGCCTGGTGACAAAAGAACGATCGTGAAGTTAGATTGATGGATGATAAATGTAAGCCAAATAAAAGTCGAGATATAGATTCCACACAACTTCACATCCACCAATATTAAAAATCGACCAAGTTTGTCACAGAACAACGTGGGTATTAATACCCACGTTGTTTCATTTTCATTAGATGATTTGAAATTGTTTTCCTTTATGTATAACAAAATGACTCAGCTATAGCTTCTTTTGCTTGGTACAAAATTGATGTCAACTTATTTATTATATTTGTTGACTGTTGCCTTCTCTGTATGACTCACCTAATTCTTCTAGGCGCCTCAGGTCAGCCCT
This sequence comes from Melanchra persicariae, assembly GCA_947386135.1. Classification (NCBI taxonomy): domain Eukaryota; kingdom Metazoa; phylum Arthropoda; class Insecta; order Lepidoptera; family Noctuidae; genus Melanchra; species Melanchra persicariae. The sequence continues at coordinate 2,280,443 of OX376646.1, forward strand.
GCGCGCGCGCACCTCTCCCGCGCGCTGACGCAGCGTCGCCAGCTGCTGCTCCAGGGAACCGGTACCCTCCATCATTGATGTACTGTTTGAGGGTAGTATTGGTTAGTATTCATGTATTGAAATAAGTTGAAGTTTATAATTAATACGTAAAATATTGAAGGTAGGTAAGACTTTGCAACCTATACACATATCATAGTTATGGTAGAATTTGATACTGTAGAAATGTGTTAAGACTTGAAAGTACCTTTGTATTTTTTAGTAATTGGACTCTGAGACTCATGAGAGTCTTTACAGTGAACATTACAAAATTACAATTACAATATTTTGACTACAACACATAAAAACTTTTAAATTAACTTCAATACAAGATAAATTAGTAAATACTGGAGAAAATTAACATCCATACATCAGAATACACAGTAGTATTAAAAAACGTATTTACAGGATATATTTAGAAGACATTTACGTAACAGTATTTCAATTCAGGACATTTAAAAAGAATAGATTTGAAGTAAGCCAATCATTAAGCGGTACATACAGACATCGAGAACGTACGTGTACAACGATTATGTTGGGCTTGACAAAAGTTATAATGTTTGGCAAGACTGCAACTTTAGTCAAGCCGTAAAGCGAACCGTTTTACAATTTTAGTAGATATTGATATACACGCAACATTCTGAATACTTTACCCATCCCAGCCTAGCAGCCGTAACCTGTATACCAATCAATATGTCAGCACCTCCAATTTTGAATATTACAGCTATTGGCGATGCAAAGATTCTAACTAGCGCCTCTAGTGTCAAATTGTAAAGCTGTCTAAGAACGACACTGACAGTTTTTGTACAGCGTTGTCAACGTGTGGGGAATTCCCCATGCAGCAGGGAATCTCAAGTTGATTGGGGATTAGCATTATGCGGGGAAAATGCGGGGATGTTGAATATCGATAGACTTTTTCAAGAAATCGAAATACTTTTCTTAATTTTTTGTACTTAGGTTACTCTCGGATATCGAATGACTGCCTTTTTCTAAATTGATTTATATCGCTAACCCGACCGATGCGTTCGAAATAAATCTATCTATCTAGCTTATGTTGTCCCCCCACGGCTGGGCAAAGGCCTCCCTTTTTCACACAACTTGGGCCAGAGGGAATTTTGTGGCAGTGGAGTTCTCCTCAAATTGGGTAATTTGACTTAGATTTTCAGAGAATTTGATAAATTGGTGTTGGCAACGCTGCAAGTGTCGTTCTTAGGCAACTTCTAAATTTCGCCGCTAAATGCGCGCGTTATCTTTGCATCGCCAATAACTGTCAACTGATACCTAACTGATAATGATACTAGAGTAGTCATAATGAGTACTATGTATGGAGAAAACTGAAAAGAAACGCACCCTAGGCAAGTAGGCAGCTAAATTATGTCATAAATGGGGTGAATCAATATGGAGGCTATGGATAATATGGTAATACACGCATACTAAAAGTCAAACCAACAAAAATAATAATTTAATATGTCATAGATTCGAAAGAATGTCAGTGAAATGATAGTATCGTTAACGTACCGTGTCTCGGTGAGCCACTGGTGGAAGGTGTTGGCGTGCTTGGCGAACTCCTTGCGCAGCTTGTCGTTCTCCTCCTGGCGATGCGCCTCCTTCGTGAGCTCCACGTCGCGCTCGGCTGCGCGGTGCGGACACAACCATACACTCATTATAGAAGATGAACAATAGGGAATATGCATGCTATTTTTTTATATGCAAAATAAAATGCTTATTAGCTTTAGAAATTTTATAAAATACCTTCATCAGCAACGAAGTTATAAAGCTACAAGTTGACAATTAGAAAGAGAAGTCCGATACTAACTCTGGCGTCAAATACCATGACGCCTATACAGCTGACATAGAAAACGGCGTTTTCGAAGTTATACTACTAATTTATTTTTAATTTTTCACTAATTCAGCTTTGACTTAAAAAAAATAGTTATTTTTAGTTACAAAAGTTACGTCAAAAAACTTATTTTAAAGTTCGGTAACTTACCGATGATCTTGCGCAGGTTGCGCCAAGTCTCCTCGAGCGCCTCCATGGTGAACCAGGTGTAGGGGTTGGCGCCCACGTTGAACGACTTGATCTGCTCGTCCAGGGCCGCCAGGGCTTCGAAGTCGCTTTGTGCCGAGGATAGTGAAGCCTAGTAGGGAGATTACAGTTGAAAGTTTTTTCGCTTACATTGACTTTTGTAGCCATTTTCCGAGCCATCAATTGTGTGTGATGGTCATAGTTTAAAGTAATAATGTTTTTTTTTTATTAGTGATGGGTTTGCTCTTGACTCTAGTCAATGTCAGAGATGAGACAAAGTCTACGATGGAGCGAGCTTACCCAGAAGGAGCCTGTTCACTGTAAATTTGAAGAGGTTAGGTTCGTTTATTTCAGAATTTCTTCCACATTTATTAGTAACAATGTAAACTTATAAACTAGTTGTAACTAGTGTCATATTTTTCTCGTCAGACTATCCTCGGTTTGCCTTTTAAAAACAGTAATTAGTACTCACTTGGAACTGCGCGTGCGCATCCCTGAGCGCGCGGATCTCCTCGATGGAGTTGCATCGCACGGGGTCCGTCAGGTCTTCCTCCGCGTTCTCGAACCACGAGTTGAATGCCGACGCCTGGAGAAACAAGTTCATTTGTTATGTTTGTTGAGTAAGTGGGATGTGGTAAATGAGCGAATAATATGAATTTGTACTTTCGACCGCTATGGTCAAAACAGACCAACTAGGTGAATTCACTGATACACTGTATTTCCTGAGTTTTCTGATGCGCTATAAATTGCAACATATTTTCATAATATAACAATGACAGATGGCATGTTTAAAGCCGTCAATGACACTTTAATGTGACCTCTCTTTGTGCAGTTACGGTAGGAAACGATAACATGAAAGAGCTGCTCAAAGATGTCCCAAACCAAACATGACCGAACGCCATTTGCTTCGACGCTGTAGCTGAAATCCACTACATGACAATTTTGTCATCTGTCATGTGTCTTATACAGCTTGTAAAGCATGTTCCACGTTACCTTCTTGGCGAAGGTGAGGTACAGCTCCTCGATCTGTCGGAACTGGTCCTGCAGCTGCAGCAGGCGCTGCTTGCGCGCCGCGGAGTCGGCCAGCAGGCGCTGCCAGCGCGCGATCACGTCGCCGTGCCGCTTCACGATGGCAGGCGTCTGCTCGTGGTTGGCGGCCACTAGCTGTTCCTTCAGCGACGTGATGTTCTGGATGCCTTCGTGCTCGAACGCGGCTAGGCCTGTGGGAACAAAATAGAAGGTGTCACCAACGTTTTAAGGAACTGTTGTAACAAAACGATCACACAAGGACAGAACTAAAACTTGAAAAAAAAACTTTATTTTTGACACCATGTCTAGATATACACGACTCAAACATTGCTTTAGTGTAATTTGTCATATCGTAAGTTGAACCAAGCCATTCAGCACGAAGTAAAAATGGGACCGACTCACAGACCGTAATAGTGTGGGCGTCAATGGCGAAATCCGAAACTATGAGGTATAGCGAAAAATACTCAAAGGAGTCTCGGGTCCGATTTTGATTAAAACTAAAACAGCATCACTAGATTTTTGAAACAGTATATGTTTATGGTTCTAAAATGTGGACTACTGACCGGCGTCGAAAGTGTCCTGCTTGGTGAGCAGCGTCTGCACGGTGGACAGGTCGCGGCCGAACTCGTCGGAGCGCACGTGCGTCTCCTTGTCGGCGATCCAGGACTCCACCACGTCGGCCTTCCACAGCAGCTGCAGGTACAGCGAGTTGTCCACCAGGGCGGCCTTGCGGCGCGCTGCCAGCCCGGTCAGCTTCTCTAGCTTAGCCTGACGGAAGTCAACACATGGGTAAGAGATCGAACGTAAGGAAATAAACAACTGATTTCTTATACTAAAATAACAAAAGAATAGGTCAACTCTATGAGCTTCTAGTGGAGTCTCTTAGTCACAGAATAAGATGAGAAAAAATCTTCCTTGCAAGTATCTGGTTGGCAATTAGTGAATCCACATAAATGTTTTACAGGGTAAATTTTTCAAGTGTGTGTATATGGCCAAATCCGAAATTATGAGGAATAGTGAAAAACACTCAAGTATTCTCGAGCCCAATTTTGATGAATAATAAAATTGTATCATTGAGCCCAGAAGCCTGTTCACTCTTACTTTGAAGAATGATGGGGATCGTGCACAGCATTAATTTGAAGCTTTTACACCATATAAATACGTACTTTTTGCGCCTACATTGACACTTGGCGCCACCTAAACTTCACTTAGGTGGGAACATGATTGTAGTCTGTGTTACCTGCAGAGCCCTGATGCGGTGTGACAGCGCATCAGCGTGCAGGTTGCCGGCCTGCAGCAGACGCTCGCCGTCGGCCGCCAGGTCGCGCACGCGCTCTCCGCGCGCCGCCAGCTCGGCCTCCAGGGCTTCGTGCTTCTTCAGCAGACCTTGGACGGCGGCCATGCTGTCGCCGCATTCTCCCACCACTACGAGTTGTTGTTTCTCGCTGTGGGAGGTAAGCATTTGTTAGATTGTACACTGGATGATGATGTCTTTTTACTCAAAAAATTGCTAGCAGAAAACTGAACTTGAAAACTGAATTTTATACAGAAGATTAGGGTTCATTAATATTACCTACACTTCTCAAGCCACTTACATTATTTGTCATGTTTTTAGCTATTCTATCAGCTACAACTATTATCGTGTTAGTACGAAAGGACAAGAAAGTGTTCGTTTTCATGAGCCATAAACTACAAGCTTGAGTTTCTGATTCAGGTCAATCAGCCTATTGATCTTCTATTTCCATTACACACTTGACAACATAATGAGTAATCCTGTACCTGAATGCGATTTCAACTGATAGTTACTCTAACTGCTCTTATTGGAAAATATACCATCAACCTCTATTTCAAATGTTCTTTCTTACCTGATCCAAGCTTCCTCCTCATCCACCTTCGCCAAGAATTGCTGGTAAGCGAGCGACTGCTGCAGCTTGGCGCCTCTCTCAGCGGCCAACGCCTGCAGCTCATCCCAAGCCAACGACAACGCCTTCAGCCTCTGTTCGATCTCCGGGACTCCTGTATCAAATCATAAGTCATCGTGAAAATCACCACTATGTACAGTCAAAGAAAGATAAGGTCGACCTCCAGTTCTGTATTTGCTTGCATTTATTACACCCTGCGTTATGCCAATGCCGTAGCCAGAATGTACAGTCAGCTAATTGCTATAACTGACTGAACAATAGATCATTTTATTACTGAAATGTTATACTTTGTGACAATTACACTGTATGGACTTGAATCTGAAATTGTTAAGATGTTTCTTCCTAGAGTAGTCGGAGAACATCAGAAACAAGAATAAAGAAAGAGTTTATTTGCGCCAAGCATAACGCAGTATTTATTACTGATTACTATTATCATGCACCACCCCACTACTGAGCGAAGTCTTCTCCTTTTTGCTGAGTCAGGGCTCCAAATGGTAATGACTGAATAAATAAATATAATGTACTTAAGTTTATACCCAGGTTAGAATATCCTGGGACAGAACAACGAGGAGATCCGACCCCAAACAATGGGAAGGAGGAACAGGGAAGGAGAGGACAAAGAATAAGAAGAATGTACCTAAGTTAGAGACATCCATGAGTTTCTCTCCGGCTTCTTGCACGGCCTGGATGGCAGGCTCGTGGCTGGCCAGCTCGGCTTCCAGACGCTTGTGCTTTTTGAGCAAGTTTTGGACGCCGGTCAAATCGCGGCCGTAGTCGTCTGACGCGACCAGGAGTTTCTTCTCCCTATTTAGGATAAATTGTGATTAGTTACAATCAATGTTTATTTGTAAGAAAAAATACAATATAAATATAAGTTACAGGATCCCATCCCTGTGTTCTCTTATGGTCTCACGCAATCTTCCAAGGCTCCTAACCATAATGCTGTCGTTTTTTCGTACGAAAGTACTGCTTTCTTTTATACTATATACAAAACAATAAATGTTCATTTGATTTTATTTGAATTCCCATATACATTCGTATTAGAACATTTTTTTTTGGCACAGCAGACACACTAGTCAATCAAACAGTGGAAATCATGCGGTCATGGGACTGTGAACCGGTTAGAAGTTTTCTTCTGTCGTCGAGTGTCGAAAAATGCATGATCCTGGTACAAAACCAGTATTTTATAAATATATACTGACTTGATCCAAGACTCCTCGTCGGCGATGTCGCGGAAGAACTGATGCAGCGTGTTGGCCTCGTGCAGCCTGGCGCGGCGATGCGCGGCCAGGTTGCGCACGCGCTCGAAGCGCTCGTTGATGGCGGCCCGACGAGACCCGATGCCTGCCGAGTCGAACTGACCCGACGATACTAGCGCGTCGGCTTGCGCGTTCATGTCTGTCACGGACATGAGTTATTACTAATATTTCCAGTTAGAGGTATGAAAGAATGTAGCAGAATGTCGACCACAAATGAAATAAGCAGAGTAATTCCAACTGCTTCGTATTGTGTCAATGGTACATCTATTGTGATTTTACTAGGCAGCGTTGGTGCTGAGATTCAAAACAATATTCTTACAAGGTTTAATAATACAACGTGAAAACGAATAAACGCAATACCTCTTAAGGGGTCATTGTACTCATCATTATGAATAACTTTCACTATGGGACCAACACTGAAATCGCAAAAAAAAATTGACTGCCCCATACTTTCTGCACGCGTAACTCGAAACAAAATGTACTGAACAGCTGTTTTTTTTCGCGATTTCAGGGTTGGTGCCATAGTAAAAGTTGTTCATAATGATGAGTACAATGACCCCTTAAGAGGTATTGCGTTTATTCTGTTACACGTTGTATGATCTGGAAGGTTCCAAGCCACAGTCCGATTGCTAAACAGACACGGTTTACTGTCTTTTTTTTTCAGGCATTGTAAATCCTAACTTAGTTTTAGAACAGATTTCTCTGTCGGATTTTGAATGATCGTGAATCAATCGCTCACCATTGATCCTATCCTCGTGCGCCTGGATGTCAGCCTCCACGAGCTGGTGCTTCTTCATGAGATTCTGTACGGACGCCAGGTCCTTGCCCGAGTCTTCGGACGTCAACAGACTTTCAACCTAAAACATACAACAGTATTAAAATAATGTCGCAAAATAAAAATATGGTAAAATACACATTGTGAATCTTGCTTTCATCAAGGATTTATTATGCATATAAAAGTGACTAAGTTTAAGGTATTAAAATCTACTTATGACTACTTAAACACCGGCCAAGTGCGAGTCGGACTCGCGCAAGGGTTCCGTTTCATTATCTATAAAAAAAAAACGGCAAAAAAATCACGTTTGTTGTATGGGAACCCCACTTAAATATATATTTTATTCTGTTTTTGGTATTTTTTTATAGTGGCAACAGAATATAATTATCATCTGTGAAAATTTTAACTCATGAACCGTGATAACTAGATCACGGTTCATGTTCAGACAGACGGACAGCGGAGTCTTAGTAATAGGGTCCCATTTTTAACCTTTGGGTACAGAACCCTAAAAAAGCGCTCCACTCCTCATTAATAAAACAGATGTTTATTTTTGTTCATAGGTGATGTGTATCACATCACAACCTCAAAATCGTGTTTACACTTATTCAAAAAGGAGCTTAATGATTACTTGCGTACAGTTCTCGTCAAATAACTGTGCCCCTATGAAGTTAGCCATTTGCAAAGATCGCTTGGTGCAGTCACGTAGAGGGAGCAAGCGGGACGCAAGCATGCATCGAACGTAAACGTAAGACTGAGACATAAAATTAATCCCCGCCCCCATGTCTCTTGCGCATGCGCAGTTGCAGTTTGTTCGTAATTTTGACTACTACGCAGCCACTCGTAGCCAACTTCAGAGAGACAAAGTTATTTGACGAGAACTGTAGGTTAGTATTCTGCTTACCTCTCCGAGCCAGAAGTCGAGATCCTTGACGGCTGCGATGTAAGTACGTTGTTTGTTGGCCTCCTTCAGCTTGAGCGACTTCTCCGTCGTCTTCTGCGTCAGGAACTCCCACTGGTCGGCGATGGATGCTAAGCGAGCCTACGGGAAAATTATACTTATAATTCACATTGTTTATGAGATTACGTCTTAACAACATATTTGCTTTTGATTGAGAAGAATCTGGTTCTTAGTAAGCTAGGGGCTAGGGCCGTCCGCGGCCCTGGAACGAAAAGGGTATTTGAAGAACACGGTTGGGTTTTAGTCACCCAACCGTGTTCTTCAAACACCCTTTTCATCACATCTTTAAAAAAAAAGTATTTAGGGTCCCTAAATTCCATCATTATTTAAGGAAAATCTCATTCAAAGTGGTAAGTGACGTCGTCTGTAATATTAAGAGTCTAATAGTATTCTCTGATGTTAATGTATGTTGTTATAGTACTCTCTCAAGTTAGCGTGCCTTGAAACTGTTTAATCTGTACATGGATGTCTACAATTAGGATTGGGACAAGTTTCTAGCCCGTCAATATACCTGCACGGCGTCTTCGCTGCCGCTGCACTGTCCGCGCTGCACAAGGTTGCCTCCCATAGCCAGAACTGACTGGATGCGCTCGGCGTTGGCAGCGAGCTCCGCCTCGAAGGCCTGGTGCTTCTGGTGCTTCGACTGGATGTTGGCGGGGTCCTAGGGTACAAACTAATATTAGTATAATGCGTAGATTTAGGTATACCGCTACACTTGATTCCTTCTAATAAGAGAAAATAAGGTCAAAGTCGGGCCAAGTCGAGGATTTGCTGATGACTTTAATTACTCAAGTTTTTATCAGTGTCATATACTGCTAAGTTATAACAAAAACATCGTACATCGGTTCGTAAGCTTCATAGAGAGCGCGCTTGAACAGTCTTGATTACAAAGTTTATTATTACAGGATATTTTAAACTTTATTTATCCCACGGCTCAAATGGCTGCCCAAATTAAATTGGACTGGGCAGAACATGACTGCCGCATGACAAGCTGGGCCCATATACAACAGCTACAAGCAGCGATACGAGGCTACGGCAGACCGCGAAAAAATGGCAGGACTACATGGATGTCTTACTGAGAACAGGGTAGAGAACTAAAAAAATCGAATGAGTCCGTCAGATAGATTTGCAAAAAATATTAGACACGTATTTTTTCTTTTTTCACGTAAACCATAAATGAAAAAGATACAGTGCGTTGAAAACTCGTGTGACGTCACTTGTACGTACACTTTTACATACACGTGACGTCCCAAGCCCCCACTACTGATCTTTGATGCGTTTTATCTTCGTCTTTTTTATTTTTTAAAGCAAAGTTTATTTGATAAAGCAAACAATACGTGTCCAATAATTTTTGATAATCTAACTGACGGATTAAAATAGAATCATAATATTTTTTAAACAGGAATCATCCCTATTGGTAGGAAGAGTCGAACAATGTGATCGTTGGGAGGAATGGAGGCAGGCTTTTGCCCTGCAGTGGAACTGTACGGGCTAATAATAATATCCTACGATGTACATCGACCCTTATTTAAAAGATGAAATGCTATTGTTTGTCACCTTGTAGCTCTCTTCAGTGGCGAGCTGCAGTTTCTCGGCGATCCAGTTCTCCATCTCATCGGCGTCGCGCGAGAACTGCTGCAGCGTCTGCTCGTCTCCCAGCCTGCAAAACCACAGGATATCAGAAATGTGTTTCAAAGAAATATCGTATTTCAGTTATTATAAGTCGATACCAAAACAAATCTATGATTAACAGAGACAGCACTAATTGCTTATACGACACTCGAACATCACTTCATCCAGTACAAAACGAAGTTTTGCGAGACAAGGATAGAAGAATAACTTCAAAAGCGTGTAAGTTGTCTATTTTACCGAAGATTTCTTTTTACAAAACCTATGTTTTTTAAATAATTTTATATATGTAGATTTTCGATAAGAGTCAAAAATTTCGAGCATTCCGAAAGGCAAAGCATGACCAGTAAATTCATGGCAAGGGAAAACGAAGTATACCTGGATCTCTTCTCAATAAGAGCCTCCTTGAGGTGACGCCAGCGGTCCAGCACCTGGCGCCGCTTGCCGTCGATGTCGTCAGCAGCATAGTGCTCCGACGCCATCAGCTGGTCAGCTAGGGTCTGAAGCTGCGCGATCTTCTCCTCCTGAATGGACAACAGATATTTAGACAACAGATATTAATCATAACTGAAATAGTATGATATGCAAGGATCCAAATATTTTTTAAAATTAAATGTTTCCCCCCATACTTAGAATCTAGGGGCGCAGCAGTGCTGCCGGAAGTCGCACAGTTGTACTGGTACATCTATGCGTTGTTTGTTTTTCTCAAAGCTTTTCGACTTCCATAATGTCTTCTAACACTTCGCAATCAAGAACACGTTAGAAGTTTGTTTAAAGATAATTTAACGCTATCAGGGGCCTAACCACCAACTCTTAAAGCAGTATTACTTCCAGTGGGAAAGAGACGGAGCTATACAGGACGTATAGCTCCGTCTCTTTCCCACTGGAAGTAATATTTAAGTAATACTGCTTTAAGAGTTCGTGGTTTAGGCCCAGGATTTGATAGCGTTCCATTTTAGACGAAACAAAGCTTGTTTTTTGACATGGTATTATTCAATCAATAAAAATTCTAACCTACTCGGTACTTGACCAAATTTTCTGAACCAGGTGTTTCCCACTTACATGAGCATTGATAGCCTTGTCAAAGTCCTCGTGCTTCTTAATCAGCTGCTCCACGTTATCAGGCTGCGCAGCATCAGCGGCGGCGTCGGCATCCGTCTGGTCCTTAGAGGAGGGTGAGAGGAAAGCCTCGCGGGCACCCATCCAGCCCTCGGCCTGCTCGCAGTCGCGGTAGAACAACTGGAGCTCCAGGTTCTGGTCGAGTTTCATGCGGCGACCTACCCAGGCCCTGGAGAGAACAGCGGTATTAGGACAAAGATTGAGGAGAAATTGGTGATCATGACCATGATTCTAAAGTTATAAATGAAACACAGTGAACTCAATTTACAGTATGAATTACTATGAAATCTAAGGGAAATTATTAAAGAATACACTACATAATTGAATTTATAAATCCAACCTTGGTAGCACAAGACGACACGAATTTCCACTTTTTCTCTTTCTCTTAAATTTCACCTTTCTAAGCACAAAAAAGGCCTAAGTTTTAAAAAGATAGCAACTAATTCCTTATGCAAGTCGAAACAGAAGAAAATTATATTCGGAAAGTGTATGAATACAGGGTCTTCTGGTGATGTTCTGTATCTCAGTAAGGAAAGTATTTTTACTTTATTTGAGATAAAGATCGTAACCCTGAAATATGACCACGTACTTCTGTAACCCCATCACTCTTCGTGGGTGTCGTAAGAGGCGAATAAGGGACCAGAGAATGGGCAGCAGCATTCTCTGTAGGTACATACATTGCTACAGCTACACTGCGATCGCCAACCCGCCTGCCAAGCGTGGCGATTATGGCAAACCCCCTCCATTTGAGGGAGGCCTATGTCTAGCAGTGGACGTCTTTCGGCTGATATGATGATGACTTTGTAACACCCTGTATATAATATATGTAATTAGAGTTGGTTTGCTTACTTCTCAAGGTCCTGACGAGCATCGCTCATGTTGTTGAGCTTCTCCTGAATATCGACGCTGGCGTAGTGGCCTCCTTGCAGCAGCTGCTGGCCGAAGAGCTCCAGAGCTTGGAACGTGCCGGCGCGGGCATCCATTTCAGTGCGATGTTCCTATATTGCGCACAATGCTTTAGTAAAGATTCGAAATAAATGGTGAAAGTATACTTAAATTCCACACGAAGCCAAGTTTATTCTTGCTAGTCTGAGATGTTAAAATCTTAGCAATGGTGCTGTGAAAAGAAATTGTCGGACTAAAGTTTTAGTACCTACAACTATTTGAAGGAATGATTTATTAAGTCATTGATTTTTTGTGACATAATAAATATTTTTCAACACATTTGCTCAAAAAATGCATTTACGAAGCCTGTATGCATTGTTCGAAAGTTAAAAATTATGCACCACACAATGGAGCGTGCGGCAAAGTAGGTACTCTCACCTAAGTACATATTTTACCGCAAACTCCGTTGTATAGCGCCGTGCGTATTCTTTACGGTTTTTTTTTTAATTTCCATAAAAAATAATAAGAATTCCACCAAGGAGTTTCACATCACGAGAATAAATAAGCTAAATAATCGAACCTCCTTGGAAGCGCTTTTGCTGTATACGTTTGTCTCATTTTCCGCTCCGGCCCCGGCGACACACCGGTGTGTCGCGAATTAATCGCGAATTTAATGTTTATTTACCTATTACATAAGATTTATTTTTTTTTGGGAATTTTCACATGTCGGGGCCGCAGCGGTTAATATTATAGAGAAAATGAGAGAAGATAAATAAAAAAAATAAAGTATGTGGTTCTAATTTTCACCACGCGCATGTGGCGCTTTTTGCAAATTCGCGCCATTTTCATATTAGAAACGTCAAAGATTGTTGCGACTTTCCGACTGATTTCTAGAGACAAAAAGTTTGTTTCATTACTTATTGTAATGTTTTCTCGCAAATGTGTCGAAAAACGTTGTATGACACACGTGCGGATTTGGTTTTTACAAACTCGTGACTATGGTAAGCCCTCGACTTCGTCTCGTGCTTACATTCGTCTACTCGTTTGTAAAAACCAACTTACCGCACTAATATCATAAATAACTATAATATATCGCTATTTTGTATGTTGACGTCAATGGGAAATAAATAATAATATAAAATGGATTTTGCAGATAAATCAAAATTGAAAAAATCTAGTTCCTCTGAGAAACTGTTGAGAACAGATTAAATATCTCAACACTCTGGAATAGATAGAGGCTAAATAGGATGAGCCTACCTATCAAAAGGTATTTTCAAAAGTATTTCCATATATTAATGTTTTTTGAAATACACAAAAACCAAATATTCGTCTTTGCTTTGTTTATAAAATAAAGCTGTACAACACACACCAAGAATGAAATAAACGAAATAATGGAAGACAGATTGTACAGAAAGTAAAAATTCACACACACTAAAACATTTAGGACAAACTGAAGACACCTTTAAAACACACGAAAAACTAGTACAGTCAACTTGAAAAGTGTATGAAGCTATGATCAAAATAGTATATAACAAACAAAATAAGATCAACTTTTACTGAAATCGCGATGTAATATTATCATTCCATTTACAAACGAATTCGAAGTGATTTCCTCTCGAATTTGTCGCATAACACTTTTGTGGTTGAATGTACTTTATCACAACATAGAAAAATATCTAAAATAAAGTAGAAAACAATTAAAACTGTTAATAGAGTTGTCGTGTCTTTGCCTGTTAAGTTTTCTATAGTTAAACTGTTAGGGTAACTACCCCCGGCCACTAAATACATTAATTTAAATAAATTAGATTGTAAACAGCAGCACATCGAGTGTAGTGTGTATTATTGCGTATTATTGCATACACGGGTGTATATTATAGAGTTCTTGCAAGTCCCGGCGAATATTTTGTAGGATTTGTGTCGTTATACAAAATATCGGTGAAATGAGATTATCAAGAAACTCTTGATTGATCGGTGATTATGGATGGAAATCTGTCGAGATGCTTATATATTTGCGTGGGTCTAAAACCCAATCAAATATATAAGCAACTCGACAGATTTTGCTGATTGCTCTAAATATATTTCTCTAATTGTCACTAGTGACATTAACAGATTGTGTTTGAAACCTTTTATTACAGAGATGTTATAGCATATGTGCTTGAATTATGAAAAACCTGTTAAATGAATTTTGACTTTATTTAATAATTGGATTTTATTTTCAAATGAACATTAGACTATCACGTATTTTTTAATTTCAGAATCACAGACCTTATACGTTAAGAAATAGAGCACTAATCCAAAAAATATAGTTATCGTGACTTGCAAGAATGGTAGTAAGGCAGGGGCACACATGCGTGCAATGCGTCTGACCTGCGGCATTATGCCGTACCGCGCGTCTATCTCCAAACGCTGGCTCTAGAAACACAGTCACCATGTGATATTTGTTCTCCAATACCCAACAGCTAAATTTTCTATTAATCGACCAATGTTTGATCCAAGTATCAGAATTGTAGACCCCAATTTATGGTTATTTTTGTATTTACATTAAACTTCCCCAATTTCGTATTTTGAATGTACTTTTCAGGGTTTTAATTTACACTCATGAAGTCTTAAAGCTTCTAATACAATGCGATTATTTGTATGTCAACCCGATCGCGTCGACGTGCCGACAGAGGTCGCCATTCGGATTTGCCGAACAAAGTACCGTGACAATGATCGCTTTGCGATTCTAACGCTTTGTTAGGACGACGCCTAACTCAGAAACATCAAACTTGCGGGTAATTCCAGCCAATTTGATGTAAACGAGTTATTTGAATATGGAACCACTGAAAAAACTTTCCGCCTTTCTCAGTCTCGAATGCAATGTAACTAATAATTTAATGTAAATAACAAACTTTATACATTCAAACATTATTAATGAGATGTATTGACTTCACTCTATTAGTCACTTGTGGACCAAACGGGAATATTTTACAATGAACTATGCTATAACAGGTACTGTTATTAGCGCACAGTCAACGGAATATTTACGAAGTTATTATCATGAATAATATCGTGAGAAAATCGTCTTTTTTATTATCCCCTAGTGTTTCACTGCTGGCAAAGCCCTCATAGCTTTATATGCATATCTTTCCAAATACTTTTTCTTGTTCCACCTCAAACCAGCCGTCCCTTTAAGAGCGTTTACGCGGTACGGTTTTTCATACAAACTTTCAAATCCTTATTCTTCAAAATGAATGAACCGATTTTAACGAAACTTGGTATGCATTATTGAAAGTGAAAAATCACTACATCCTTCCCCCTGAACTCTTTTTCAAAAATACTTTTTGATAACAATAGTTATCAGAAAATATTTTTGACAACTTGATATGCATACGCTAGATATCCAGGTCTAAATATAGACTTGGATATCTAGCGTATGCATACCAAGTTTCGTTAAAGTCGGTTCATGCATTTTGAAGAATAAGGACTTGAAAGTTTGTATGAAATGACATACGGCGTACACGCTCTTAAGAACCAACAATTCGGAGACATAGGGAGGCCTACGCCATATTAAAAAAAGCGAGATCTTTCTTTCGAACCAGCATCGTATTTCGAACTTTATTTCGTATACATTAAAGTTCCTAATACAAAACTTTACGTATAAAGATGGTAAATCTTCCGTTTCATGTGCCAACAACATTATTAGTGACCATATCAGTCATATTTATAATGTTATGATGAAGGCGGACATACCTGGTGTCTTTCAAGCAGTGCTTCAGCGCCGGTGACGTCGTTGGCTAGCTCGTCGGAGCTTACCAGAGCCATCATGGAGTTGATCCATGCCATCAAGTCGCGGTAGTCGGATAAGAACCTGAGGAGTAGTAGTGTTTATTTGAACTCAGTTTTTATGCAATAACATAAAGATACAGTTCTCGTCAAATAACTGTGCCCCTCTGAAGTTAGCCATTTGCAAAGATCGCTTGGTGCAGTCACGTAGATGGGAGAAAGCGGGACGCAAGCATGCATCGATCGTAAACGTAAGACTGAGACATAAAATCGCGCCGCCATAATCCCCGCCCCGCGCATGCGCAGTTGCAGTTTGTTCGTAATTTTGACTACTACGCAGCCACTCGTAGCCAACTTCAGGAGGCAAAGTTATTTGACGAGAACTGTACAGTATTGTGTATGTAGGCATTTTATATCTGCTGACATATATAACTACATACCTGTTCTGATGGGTTGATAAGAATTGCTTTAAAAATTTCTCGAGTTCTCACATTGTGATTTAATTGAATAGACTCCTCAAAATCGGAGGTAACTAAAGGACTGACGAATCATCGGCTGGAGAACGTTCCCTAGTTTTTGGCGATGCAAAAATTCTAACTAGCGCCGCTAGTGTCAAAATTGTGAAGCTGTCTAAGAACGACACTGACAGGTGTCGCACAGCGTTGCCAACGTGTGGAGAATTCCCCAAACTGCAGGGAATCTCAAGTTAGGGAATTGGACTTACGATTTTCGGGGAATTTAATAAATTGGTGTTGGCAACACTGCAAGACTAGTGTCGTTCTTAGGCAACTTCTAAATTTCAAAGCAAGAGGCGTGCGCGTAATCTTTGCATCGCTAAAAATTACGAACCAACAATCTTAAAAAGACGATCGGAATAGATTGGATGTGAAAGTCAGCGATCCTAGAGCTTTCACGTAACTTTGAAGAGGAATACACCTCGAATCCTGAATTAAGAATTTGATGTTGAGTAGTCTGAAAAACGTCAAAAATTGCTACTAAAATAGTTTTTGACACATTTATCACACTATCAAGAGTATGCATAACTCGCCATTGACTTTTTTTGGCTAAGTGAGTGATTTGATCGGTGAGTTTAAAGCAAGTTGTTACCTCTGCAGATCATAAGAGTCGAGCAGCTTCTCCTTCCTTGCGTTGGCCCTGGCCTGCAGCTGCTGCCAGGCCTCGTTGATCTCGCGCTGCTTGCTGTAGGTGGCGTCGGCGGAGTCGCCGTGCGTGGACATGAGGCGGTTGGCGGTGTCGTCCAGCTGGCGGATCTTGTCGCCCAGGGCTGCCAGGTCGCGTTCCAGGCCTTCGTGTTTGCCTGTGGAAGGAATTGATCATGAGTTTTCAAAAAAAATTCGACTGTGATTCCGAAACCGGGAGGTCACTCCTAAGCCCGAAGTCCGTAGTTTCGGCCTCAGTGTCGGGCGTTTTCTACTCCCTATCGAACTAAGAACAACTGTCATATCTTGTTGTCATTAATTCTTAGTTTGGGTTCGGGACTAATCGTAAGTCCGTATGTCAGGACGTTTATTTATCAAACACGCCTCGACTGCTGAACGGTTTTGACGAAGCTTCATATTCAGGTAAAAATGAATGGCAAAATGTGTTGCTAAGCGCAAAACTCGTGATGGCTGGACCAACTCGGCTATCTCATTTTTTATTACAAATATTCGTTGAAATCCGAGGGTGGTTATATGAAAGATAATAGAGATATAAAGAAAATAGGAAATTTTCAGACGCCCAGGTCGTCGGTGGCGAGCGCGGCCTCCTTCTCGGCGATCCAGTCCTTGGTCTCGTCCACGTCGCGGTGGAAGCGCTGCACCTCGTGCGCAGAGCAGTAAGACACTTACGTTGCAAGGTCTGCACGGAGCGCAAGTCCTTGCCGAGGTCGTCGGTGGCGAGCGCGGCCTCCTTCTCGGCGATCCAGTCCTTGGTCTCGTCCACGTCGCGGTGGAAGCGCTGCACCTCGTGCGCAGAGCAGTAAGACACTTACGTTGCAAGGTCTGCACGGAGCGCAAGTCCTTGCCGAGGTCGTCGGTGGCGAGCGCGGCCTCCTTCTCGGCGATCCAGTCCTTGGTCTCGTCCACGTCGCGGTGGAAGCGCTGCACCTCGTGCGCAGAGCAGTAAGACACTTACGTTGCAAGGTCTGCACGGAGCGCAAGTCCTTGCCGAGGTCGTCGGTGGCGAGCGCGGCCTCCTTCTCGGCGATCCAGTCCTTGGTCTCGTCCACGTCGCGGTGGAAGCGCTGCACCTCGTGCGCAGAGCAGTAAGACACTTACGTTGCAAGGTCTGCACGGAGCGCAAGTCCTTGCCGAGGTCGTCGGTGGCGAGCGCGGCCTCCTTCTCGGCGATCCAGTCCTTGGTCTCGTCCACGTCGCGGTGGAAGCGCTGCACCTCGTGCGCAGAGCAGTAAGACACTTACGTTGCAAGGTCTGCACGGAGCGCAAGTCCTTGCCGAGGTCGTCGGTGGCGAGCGCGGCCTCCTTCTCGGCGATCCAGTCCTTGGTCTCGTCCACGTCGCGGTGGAAGCGCTGCACCTCGTGCGCAGAGCAGTAAGACACTTACGTTGCAAGGTCTGCACGGAGCGCAAGTCCTTGCCGAGGTCGTCGGTGGCGAGCGCGGCCTCCTTCTCGGCGATCCAGTCCTTGGTCTCGTCCACGTCGCGGTGGAAGCGCTGCACCTCGTGCGCAGAGCAGTAAGACACTTACGTTGCAAGGTCTGCACGGAGCGCAAGTCCTTGCCGAGGTCGTCGGTGGCGAGCGCGGCCTCCTTCTCGGCGATCCAGTCCTTGGTCTCGTCCACGTCGCGGTGGAAGCGCTGCACCTCGTGCGCAGAGCAGTAAGACACTTACGTTGCAAGGTCTGCACGGAGCGCAAGTCCTTGCCGAGGTCGTCGGTGGCGAGCGCGGCCTCCTTCTCGGCGATCCAGTCCTTGGTCTCGTCCACGTCGCGGTGGAAGCGCTGCACCTCGTGCGCAGAGCAGTAAGACACTTACGTTGCAAGGTCTGCACGGAGCGCAAGTCCTTGCCGAGGTCGTCGGTGGCGAGCGCGGCCTCCTTCTCGGCGATCCAGTCCTTGGTCTCGTCCACGTCGCGGTGGAAGCGCTGCACCTCGTGCGCAGAGCAGTAAGACACTTACGTTGCAAGGTCTGCACGGAGCGCAAGTCCTTGCCGAGGTCGTCGGTGGCGAGCGCGGCCTCCTTCTCGGCGATCCAGTCCTTGGTCTCGTCCACGTCGCGGTGGAAGCGCTGCACCTCGTGCGCAGAGCAGTAAGACACTTACGTTGCAAGGTCTGCACGGAGCGCAAGTCCTTGCCGAGGTCGTCGGTGGCGAGCGCGGCCTCCTTCTCGGCGATCCAGTCCTTGGTCTCGTCCACGTCGCGGTGGAAGCGCTGCACCTCGTGCGCAGAGCAGTAAGACACTTACGTTGCAAGGTCTGCACGGAGCGCAAGTCCTTGCCGAGGTCGTCGGTGGCGAGCGCGGCCTCCTTCTCGGCGATCCAGTCCTTGGTCTCGTCCACGTCGCGGTGGAAGCGCTGCACCTCGTGCGCAGAGCAGTAAGACACTTACGTTGCAAGGTCTGCACGGAGCGCAAGTCCTTGCCGAGGTCGTCGGTGGCGAGCGCGGCCTCCTTCTCGGCGATCCAGTCCTTGGTCTCGTCCACGTCGCGGTGGAAGCGCTGCACCTCGTGCGCAGAGCAGTAAGACACTTACGTTGCAAGGTCTGCACGGAGCGCAAGTCCTTGCCGAGGTCGTCGGTGGCGAGCGCGGCCTCCTTCTCGGCGATCCAGTCCTTGGTCTCGTCCACGTCGCGGTGGAAGCGCTGCACCTCGTGCGCAGAGCAGTAAGACACTTACGTTGCAAGGTCTGCACGGAGCGCAAGTCCTTGCCGAGGTCGTCGGTGGCGAGCGCGGCCTCCTTCTCGGCGATCCAGTCCTTGGTCTCGTCCACGTCGCGGTGGAAGCGCTGCACCTCGTGCGCAGAGCCCAGCTGCGCCGCTCGCTCCGCCGTCAGTTGTTGCAGCGACGTCCATTTCGAGTTCAGCTCCTGTTGTAAGGATATTGGTGTTTACAAAGATTCTTCAAAGGAAACAGTTTATTTAGTATTTGGAATGTTCCTTTACGCGTTTAAAGATTTTGGATGTTTTACTTCCTCTAGCTAGGCCATATTTTTATTCTTCTACATCGAACCTAAGGGTCGGCATACACCGAGACACGACAAGACGCTAAGCGATGCTCTCATCGGGCGTCGGGAGTCGCAGGGCGATTTCCGGCCACCGTAGGCGCGGCTGTGCGTCCGATCAAAGCCAGGTCCGCGTTGTGTTCCACGCTCGCCTCAAAGAGATGTCAGCAAAGTAGACGGGGCCTGTTAGGGCCAGAGCCTGCCAGGGTTGCGGATTTTGTTTGAAAGAGTTAAAGCAAAAAGCACTAGGAGGAGCACGGATGGGTTTTAGTCAGTAAGAGTCTGACACTCCCTTCCGCTCCGCCCAGTGCGGGAGGAGTCATTTGATGATTTCCCATTCAAAAAAAAAAACAAAAAAAAGTGATGCTCGCATCGAATCTCTTCGCGCGCTTTTGCAATAGGTACAATAGGGATCTTTATTTACTACACAAAAAGATACACATTATTATTGATAAAATTAGAGCACGAGTTCCACACGGCGCCGGCGGGTTGTTTTCAGTTGCGCCTCGGTAAGAGTTAACCCGTGGACAACTTTTAATCAGAATTGGATTTGCATGTCATATGCGAGGCCATGGTCGAAACTAGCGTTAAAAATACTATCCTGCCTAATGGGGCTTCTGTGCGATACAATTATATACTATTAATTTGGACCTAAACCACACAGCAGACCGCCTCAACTTCTTAACTTCTCCAGAAACACGACATATTTTTCATCTCAATCGGTTTATCGCTAAGTAATCGATCAGCTAATCCACAAAGTGGATTTTCGGAACAAATATCTATTTCCATGTTGATAGCACTTAGTTAAGTGCACGCACTTTGTACGGCACAATTCCACGTGTTTATCTACTGTTATCAAAGCCCCTTAGCTTTTACCTGATAACCAGAGGTCGGAATTAGGTAGACTTATTTATGTACTTGCATCGAAATGTTGATATTAATATGGATCTTCCCGGGATTTCTAATAGACAATCCCGTGTGGCCAACAATATTACAAAAAAATAATAATAAAAACCTCAGAGATAGATACGAAAAATAAAACAAACATTATTAACATACAATTTTTATTAGTATTTTGCGACTTCGGACATCCGATGTCGTTGATGTAAATTTGGCAACGTCGCGCGTGCAGTGGTTTAAATTGTGTGTAAATGACTTTTTTATTTAATAAATCACGGGATTTTTCTGCTCTTTAAAATTTAATCTCGGGATTTCAGGCATATCCACTTTATTCTTTCGCTGTATGAAATCAGAGTACATAAATAACTCTACCTAATTCCGACCTTTGCTGATAACGCAACGTGTACGCAATAGGGAAGTGTTGTTATTTAAATACTAAACATGTAGAGACACGTAAATTGTGATATCACGATTCTAACTAAATATTTGAGATGTCTATTACACCTTAGAGGCTTAGAATGAAATATTTTCGCTTGTATGACAATAATCTGTGCTAGATCTCAAATAAATAGATCTCGATGTACGTGACATGTTATACGTCAGTAACGATTGTCATATACCGACGGCAAATTAAACTAATGCGTTTATTAAATAATGTATACTTAATACCAAACCCATTTATGCATAAAAACTTTTCCGCATAGGACATTTAATTCGTTTCCTTATTTACTTTCAATGTTACAAAATCTTGTGCAGACAAAAACTTAACACACAAAAAATATTTTATGTAGTTAAATTGGAGCAACAGTATCTAATGTTGGCCTATCGAAGGTAGTCGTCGCATATTGATGCTACACAATCGAGACGCGACATGTTCGTTTTGACGGCGGGCAGTTGCCCTCCACCTCGATTTAATAACTCAAAATGATTGTTCGATTATGAAATCTGAAACGCATAACTATACGTCGAACACGAATGTGAACACTTCACTTTACAAAGTATATATGTCGCAGCCAACTAGCTTAATCAACCGTTTAATCGGTGGCCTAGCCTTTTCATTTAAATGAGCCGAGTTTTCAGCGACCTAGATGACATCTTTTGTTCCACATCGTTTAATGACTTGCCCATGTCACTTATGTGGCTGATTAAACGGCGCAGTTCAATGGAAAGGCTAGGCTTTTAATGAAACGGCTGATTAATCTAGTTGGCTGCAACATACACATATTAAATTTTTCATCAGAATCATACTATCGTCTTTGAATTATCTTGCTGTTTTTTACGATTGAAAAGGCAATGAATGATTTAAAAGACACTAAACTGCTAGTATTCTCTCACCTGCATCTGCGTCTTAATCTTGAGCGCAGCCTCAGTCTGTCCTACGGTCATGAGCTGCACGGCGATCTCGTTCATCTCGGCCAACCTGACCTCGTTGGCGCGCAAGTCGTTCTGGAAGTCGTCGAACTTCTTCTGCATCACCTCCACCTGCTCCAGGTCTTCGCCCACGTCCTGTACTTGGGCGTGCATTTCCTGTAACGAGGAAAGTGTTAGATGGACAAGTTTGCTTCGTCTTAACCTTCTTCGTCTTCGTGTAACCAAGTTTATCGAAGTTCAAGAAGCAATTTGACTTCTTAACATTCCTTGAAGAAATTATTTAGAACTCGTGTGCAACATACAGTTGAAACTTCTCTAAAGTTTGGATCAAACTCGGGAACATCAGTTACTTCCCCATTTAACCCGATTGCAGCGAAACCCAATAGGTGGGCAATGATTTTGAAATACAGACCATGTAGAATGTAGGTCTCGTATAAAAGTTCTCCTAATAGAAACAGAAGATGCATGAGTGCACTATGAACTAAAATTGAAACTTATTGAAATGGTTTCGTCAGTTTGTTATTGAAGCTCTTCTGACCAAGTGTTTACCGAGAGTAGAGTAGAAGAAAAAGTAAAGTAGAAACTACACATACATAGTACATTGGATCCTACCCTCTATTGTAATCATTATATTTTTTATTGAGGAATGGGCTAGCTCTTGACCTCGATCACGCCTGATGGAAAGCGATGGATGAGGTCTATGATGAAGCGAGCGTGCCCAGAAGATGTTACACGTTGTTTAATAGATAAAATTAAAGAAGAAACTCACCTTATCCTTGATCCAGGTGGCGAGCTCAGCTGCCTCGCGCACAAGCACGTACGCCTTGACGGTCTCATTGAGCTTGTTCTGTCTCTCGCGAGCCAAGCCAAGGAGGTTGTCGTATTGACCCTCGATCTGTGAACAAACAGTTTCAGTAAGTACTGTAACAAAAAATAAAAGAGTGATGGCCTAAAACGGTGTTTGTAATGTAGTTGTAGATACATCTATACTAATATAATAAAGCTGAACAGAGTTAGAATGTAATAAACTAATAAAAATGAAAGAGTTTGTTTGTTTGACCGCGTTAATCTCTGGAACTACAAGTCGGATTTGGAAAATTATTTTTGTCTATGATAGCCACATTCATGAGGAAGGCTATACGGGAACGGGATATGGGCGTACGAAGTCGCGGGCAAAAGCTATAATTGATAAAATTTTATTGCCATATCCTAATAAATGAACATCGCCGCTTTTGGAAATCTACATTATAATATCCAAAGACCTTCCTGAGGGCAATTTATTCTTGTATTTTTAAAGAGCGTTGACAATTTTGCTCGGAGTCGCAAACTGTCAAAAACACTTCTAATTTTCCTACATTTTGACAAGTTTATGGCCATTGAAAGTCGCTGAGATGATGTTGCGACTTGAATTTGAAACTTACATAAAAAGCTAAAATGTTTTATATATCTTTAGTTACACCTATATCAAAACACAGCGACGTTGCGTGACAAAAATAAGTAATTCCCGAACGAGCTTCATCAAAAATACTATTTGAATTTACATTAAATAAAGAATACACTGTACAGTGTACATACCTGGTTCTGCCTAGCGGCAATAGAGCTGGAGTCAGCCAAGTTCTGCTGCGAGGAAGACAGGCCAGCGTCGATCTTCTTGACGTAGGCGGCAGGAACGAAGCCTTGGCGGTCGTTGACCTCCACTTTCCACCAGTCCTGTGAATGTAAGAAGGAGTTAGTATAACGTTTTCTTGTAGTCTGAGTACCTAACTACTCTTAAGGTCGATTTTTGAAAAACGTGACCATAGTTAGTACCCTTTGCTTTTACACGATCCAAAATGGCTATCATTATCTACCTAGCCTTTTCCCAACTATATTGGGGTCGGCTTCCAGTCAAACCGGATTCAGCTGAATACCAGTATTTTACGTGGAGCGGCTGCCTACCAGACCTCCACAACCCATTAACTGGGTAACACGGTAATTCTTGGCAAAATGGCTATCAATAAACGAGAATGTAACGAGAAATAAACGTAGTTCAATGTGGATATTGAATCCACACTGAACTACGTTTTTTCTCGTGTTTTCATGAAGAATCGATTCTGAATACGGTGATCATTCTGCTCGTTTGGTCTATGAAATTGCCAGTTTGTCGGGCCACTTTAATAACTTCTTCGTTGGACTTTTTTTTAACAGCCTATTCTGTTCCACTGCTGGGCAAAGTCCTCCCCCAACTCCTTCCAGATCTTAGGTTGGACTTGGCATTTTAAATTCAAATAAACTTTATATTCAAAGCATGTTATTCCTCTCTAAAAATCAGGTAGGTACAGTTCTCGTCAAATAACTTTGCCCCTCTGAAGTTAGCCATTTGCAAAAATCGCGCAGGTGCAGTCACGTACACGGGAGCAAGCGAGACGACGCAAGCATGCATCGAACGTAAACGAGCGACTGAGACATAAAATCGCGCCCCGCCCCCATGTCTCTTACGCATGCGCAGTTGCAGTGTGTTCGTAATTTTGACTACTACGCAGCCACTCGACACAACTTCAGAGGGGCAAAGTTATTTGACGAGAACTGTAATTATTTGTTTTTTTGGGTTTCTTTTTTGCCACCTATGTTTTTTCGTGTATTTGCTGTGCGTGTACTAAATAAACACTTTTACTTTCTTTTATAGTGGCATAATGCCATATCATTATTAAAGGTGCATGTTCGATTGCTTTACCCTATATCCTATAAATAGCTTTGCGTTAGAGTCCGTGCTGCATGCACACAGGTATAGTATCCTATCTAAATGTATGAAGATTGTACACACGTTTTCTAATGTCCTCTCAGTTAGGTAATATGTAAATGTTTAGATAACGGGCAATTCAGTTGTTTCTAAAAAAATTATGGCGCCCCATTTTCCCTGGTGATAAGCTAACAATACTGAACCGAATTAATTATGCTGGCAAGTAATTAGTTTTAGTTACCACATGTAAGTTACGATAACACTTAAAAAGCCAGCTACAATATTCAGTCGCTGCAATTTCTAATAATCTTTTGTATACGAGACAATACATCCAAGACTTCCTATCATTTGCTCGACCTTGTTTCAATTCAAACTGTGAGCGAGACAACATGGCAATCAATCAGGCCCAACCCATAAGATTTAAAGACAATAGAGGCTATAAATTGGCAGTAACGAGACCGGTGATCGACAAACAATTACAGCGATATGTCAACAAAATTCGACTTCGAATATCAGTACAGTTCACGTCAAATAACTGTGCCCCTATGAAGTTAGCCATTTGCAAAGATCGCGCAGGTGCAGTCACGTACACGGGAGCAAGCGGGACGCAAGCATGCATCGAATGTAAACGTAAGACTGAGACATAAAATCGCGCCACCATAATCCCCGCCCCCATGTCTCTTGCGCATGCGCAGTTTGTTCGTAATTTTGACTACTACGCAGCCACTCGTAGCCAACTTCAGAGGGGCACAGTTATTAGACGAGAACTGTTATGTACTACAGCGACCAATCTGAGACCTCAAATGGCACGATTGGTCAAGTGGCTGTACAAGTTCATGGCTTCTGTGCTGCAAAGGCGTTTTCGCGCGCAGTAAATATTTGTATGATCTACCTTGTGGTCTGGATGTTTGATATAATATAAATACAATAATATGATAATTTAGGTTTTTCCGGCTATAGAATTGTGATATTCAAATTAGGACTATAGCCGGTAAGGTACGCTCGTCCCCTATTATCCCAATGGGCCACCCACGTCATAAATAGCTCTTGTTATGAATACACGATTCGCCTGCATAGTAAGTTGTTTCGCTGAGTTTATTAGCATGCTTTATAGTAGTAGCTTATTCCCGCGTCTTCTCTCTTATGGCATATTCGACTGAAACAGTTTTACCGGGATTACAAATAAGCTAACCTCTCTCCCATCACTTCTACTACGGGACTCACCAGAGAATTGGCAGCAGCATTCTCTGTAGGTACATTGCCACAGCTACACTGCGAGCGCCAACCCGCCTGGCAAGTGTGGCGATTATGGCAACCCCCCCCCCCCCAATTTGAGTGAGGCCTATGTCTAGATGATGATGATGATATTAAGCAAGGTTCACATAACTGCGTTGGGGTGTGTATATCCAGAAGGGGAAATCCAACGAATCTATTCAGGCTTACGTCATATCACAACGAGATATTCGTAGCAAATCAACAGCATTAGGAGGTGCCACGACACGACACAATAGTGTGACCCCGGCTTTAAGTTACATTACACCCGCTTACGCTGATTTGAGAGCGACACAAACAATTAGCGCATATTATCGCTTATCATTGCGGAACTGGTTCACAACGACTGCCAAGGAGGTAATTATATTTTGATATTATTTCATAATATTTCTTCTTTCATTATTTTGGTAGTTTTATTTAAGAACTTGATCGCAACTGAATATGTTTTGTTTGTGAATACACTGGGTAAGTTTTCGTGTGGAAAGATGGCAACGTCTCAATTTTCTTCACAAGTTATGAGTTTACGTGTGAAACCCATCAATATTTGAAGTATTTTGTTTTAAGAGCGTTTACGCGAACAATGGTACCCATACACGGACACGGACAGTAGAGTCACTTTATATTATTTTTAATGTAAATGATGACGTTCAAAAGTGCCGTTTAATGGCCTAATTGAAATAAACGTTTTGACTTTGACTTTCGAGTTTGACATACGGTTTCATACAAACTTTCATTCCTTATTTTTCGAAGAGAGCATTTTCGAAAAATAGTTCCCCCTGAACTCTTTTTCGAAAAATTTCTGTACTAACTATTTAGACCTGGATATTTAGCGTATGCATACCAAGTTTAATTAAAATCGGTTCATTCATTTAGAAAAATATGGACTTGAAAGTTTATATGAAATGCCGTACCGCGTAAACGCTCTTAATGGGACTATTATTATTATTATTCGTTAAGACACACTAGCAGTGTTAGAAATTTTATTTAGTAAAATTGAGTGAACAAAAATTCGTACACCACTATTTAATTTATAACAGCGAACTTTGTACATACAATTAGTGATGTTTGCACTTACAAAAGAATGCAATGCGTATCGAATTTATCGCGCAATTTTATATCAAGATAATTTCTAATTCGTCATTCAAAAATGCACGAATACCTAATTATTGTAATAAAGTATTCTTTCTTAAAGCCAGTTGCATACTAAGAGCTTAGCTACAATAATTTCGCTTGAACCGGAGTTACTGTTGTACAGATCAATTCCAACTTAATAGTGGCTCTATAGTTCGCTTTTCATTGCGCAATATACCCCAATCCTGAACCTGAACCCACGCGGATACATAAATTAGTTACTGCTTTGCGATTCTCGTGTTCCGAGCCGCAGTAGTACACTAAATAGGTTGTAACTTTATCAACGAGCCACTGTACTACACATGGAGGACGGTCTGGTCATTATTGTAACCACTTACAAACAAGATGCTTACACGCAACTTGTTAGTCACTATAAAAACGTGACCCATGAAAACATACTGAAAATTAATACTTTCATAAATCGCCTCTGTCTTATGAAAATGAACCACTAAACTGTATTGCAGCTTGCAGCCATAGACATTTTCTAAGCTTGAAATTTTTTTAATTTTTTTTTTATTCATCATAACAAGTTTCACAAAAATCTTTCTTATAACTATGCCCCACAAAACCGTTTACACGGTTTGTCTGCGGGAACGGAACTTGTTACAAACAATATATCTAAAAAATAGTAGTGCGGACACATATGATTAACTAACAGAATTATTTGTCTTCGTCGTCTCAGAAACCTGTAAAACTTATTAGTCTACAAATTCCTGAGTACCACGATAATATTTTTTTCAGCTAATATGATTGGCTATTGATATTTCAGTCAACAAATCACAATACCTACAATGAGATAAGCCTAAAAAAATTGACTTATCAAAGAGTTTGTTAGCCTCAAAGAAGGTGGGTTAAAACTCACATTTTCTTCTAACTTCTTATCGTTCTTTCTGTTGTGTACAAACAGACGGTCCACCAACATGACGGCTAACCAACTTAACACTATCATTTTAACACTAGTATCACTTCACTATCACAGAGAGATTCACTGGCCACTTATAAAAAATAAAACTACATTTTTATTTTTTTCCACTTGAAAGAGTCAAACTAAATTTTAATAGCCTCATTAAAAAAAAAATAAGACTTCTGTTTTTAAATTCACAGATTCAGATCTAAAGTTCGCCACAGACACATAGTTTAATTTTTTAATTATAAAAATGTTCTATGATATAAGTGCGTTCGTCGTCTTTCGTGTTTCATCGTATACTGTTCACGAGCGCAGTTTAGCGCGGGTTACATAAACACGAGCGGTTTGAGCCAGATAACAATGGATAGAATGGATCAGATCTGTGGTAAATTACTGTTGAAATATGGTGTTGACTTATTTTACTATTGTGTATTGTTTGCCGGATTTTATGGCTATTTGAGTATAATTTTATGTATAACAATTGCCTGTTTATCACATAATTTGAGATGTGATGAATAGATAGTATCATTCATACATAACTCGTAAAAGAATATTATAAGATGCGTTCTACGTAATAATAGTTTTATCTACCATGTGGTACCTACATAAAACTTTTATCATATAAAATTAAATACAGCAGTAACTCCATATGTACATAGTTTTTTTTTTCGATAAATATAAAGATAACACGTCCGATATTGTTATAAGAATTTATCTACGTGTATTACAGAACTTAATTACAAGGACGATATTCCTAATATTTTTGTTGTATATCGATTATTGTTATCTGTTTTGCGTAACAGTATAATCGATGCAGAATGTCGTCATTGTATTGACCACTCTACATATACTTGGAATCAAAATTCGAGATACATTATGTAATTTAAATCCTGAAACTGGATTGAAATCTCGAATTCAAGTATCAACATTGTTTTTGTGTCTAATTAGCATAAGTAATGATGTATTGTTATATTCCTTGCTAAGTGAAGGTGACTTAAAACTGTCTGTTACTTATCTATTGTATCCACATAGATGTGTCTAAGAAAGTCTACTTATATTAATACGCTGTGTGACTCTTGAATGTTCCGTATGGTGACGGACGTCAAAAAATAGCACCATCCCATCACTTCCCGTGCGTGTCGTAAGAGGCGACTAACGGCCGCTTTCTATAATATATCTCAATCCCAATCTTGATCCCGATCCTTGTCTGTAACCGATCAAAGGTGAGGATTGTGTGGTGAAGGACACAAACTCGGCCGTTGATTGGTTACAGACAAGGATCGGGATCAAGATTGGGATTGAGATATGTTATAGAAAGCGGCCGTAAGGGACTCACCAGAGAATGGGCAGCAGTATTCTCTGTAGGTATATTGCTACAGCTACACTGCGATCGGAAACCCGCCTGCCCCCTATCCCATTTGGGGGAGGCCTATGTCCAACAGTGGACGTCTATCAGCTGATATGGTGGTGGTGACTGTTAAAGACGCCAAGCGCACAGAGCGGCCAGTTACGAACATTTTAGAATATTCATTTCACTTCGTTACTCGCCAGTGACCCAATAGGCTTCTCTAGGCGCTGAGCGTGAGCAGCCGGTCTATTCTTTCAACGTGTCACCGTGTTGACTTAAGGTGGAGCGAGCATGAAGTGAACTGTCATTCCATCTTGTTTGTATGGATTGACAGCTCACTCCACGTTCACTTCACTTAAGTTTACACGGTGAGATGTTTACAGAATCGCACTGCTAGTCTCCTTTAAGGTTGAATTGGTCGCGGGCTCGAATTCACTGGTAAGCGTGGCCAAAAAGCACGCTGTCTCACCGGGCATCGTGCCCGACAGAGACAGTAGCAGTGATGAGCAGTTAGACGGTAGTCTACACGCACAATGTCTAGTTCCCATGCACACAAACACCGTTCCGAACGGAAACTACATTAGACGATGCACGAAAAGTCTATTGGAAAGTAAAGAAAGAAAAACCACTGCATAAATCAATTACAAATAAAGTTTATTGGACTCTTCTATTGAGGTTTGTCGGTGCCGACTTTGTTTTTGATATTTTACACTTCTTTTATTACTTATTTACGCCCTAAGTTGCGTTAAAATTGGCAAGAAAAACGAATCTTTGTTGGCTTATAACTTTTTAATGGCTTTTTATTTTACTATTCTGTTTCCGTACAGACAAAATTAATAATGAGATAAAACCATATCATGCTTAACTTTGAATGTATAATGTCAAACAGTGGAGTGATACCCCCCCGAAATTTGTATGGACAATATATTGACTAGTGCAACCTTAAGTGCGTTTTCCATATAAATATATAATGCTGTCGCTTTCATCTTGTAACTTTTACTCATTTAAAAAGTCAGGCTGTTACTAAAAGATTTTCAGGGTCCAAAAGTCGCTATCTGTTCTCACATCAAGCAGCTTCGACCGTCGAGCACTCACTCGGGCGGAACTTCCGTTTGATCTAGATTGGTCACGAGTTCGAGCCCAACACGGCCATGAATTTAATTTAATCCTTCATTTCAGGCATCTTGGACCCATAAAACACATGAACATAAAACAATAACTTTGAATGAAACCTTACCTTATTATCTTGTAGCTCAATATCCAGCTCTACAAGACCCTAGCTTTCTCGCTGACGAATTCGGAAGATGACTAAAAAAATCTAATTAGTCCTTCCAGATTTATACTGGGTAACTTTTTTTCCAGTGCGCAAACTTTAAGATCCACTTCTGCCCATGTAAATGAACAACTTTCCCCAAGAAAGCCATAGCCAATTCCTAAAAAAAAAATTGAGAGATACAAATTGTGGTCAGTTGATGACAATTTTGTATGGGAAGTTCAAATTTTTTTTTTGGGGAATTGACTATGACTTTCTTGGGGAAAGTTGTTCATTTACATGGGCAGAAGTGGTTCTCAAAGTTTGCGCACTGGAAAAAAAGTTATCCAGTATAGTTATTCCAGATTTCCAAAAAATATTGGACACGTATTTTTTATTTTTTCACGTAAACCATAACACTTCTTTCTTTGGGCTGTCGTGTACAAAATGAAGATGATACAGAGCGTTGAAAACTCGTGTGACGTCACGTACAAGATCCCACTTCTGATCTTTGATGCGATTTATCTTCGTCAATTTTTATTGATTTGATGAAGCAAAAATACGTGTTCAATATTGGGACTGAATAGAATCATATTTTTTTTCCCTTATGAATCATTTTCAGGCACTTAGTTATTATGTGTGTTCTTACCTTGTTGTTAGAGTTGAGCAGCGTGAGCACATCGCCCCTCTTCATGGACACTTCGCGCGGCGACTTCTCCGCGTAGTCGTACAGGGCCACCACGCACTCCTTGCCCGACACGTCCACCACCGGGGACTCTTGTTGCTGCATGCGGAAAAATAAGATTGTTTATGACGACATCTTCTTCTTCGTGTGGGTAGTAAGGTCTAACGACCCCACACACCCTAGTGTCAGAGTTTCTAAACCGCCTCAAGGGCCTCTGACATGGTTTGACGACCGCCATTTAGCAGCCGGAACCACCGGCTTATACGTGCCTGGAAAACCTCTAGGGCAAAGAAACTCTAGTGATATTACTAGTGACAGGCCTGTTGGTCTAGTGGTTAGTGACCCTGACTGCAAAGCCGGAGGTCGTGGGTTCGATTCCCACTCAGGACAAACTTTGTGTGATGAGCATAATTGTTTGTTCTGTGTCTGGGTGTAATTTATCTATAATATGTATGTATTTATAAATTATATAAGTATGTACATCAGTTGTCTGGTTACCATAACACAAGCTCTGCTTAGCTTGGGATCAGATGGCCGTGTGTGAGTTGTCCCAAGATATTTATTTATTTATTTACTACAGAAGGTTTGGGTTGGCTATGAGCACGGATGGGATTTAGTCAGTAAGTCTGACACTCCCTCCCGCTCCACCCAGAGTGGCAGGAGTCATTTGATGATTTCCCATCCAAAATGTTTGTTTGGAAGGCCAGTCAGATTAAATGTTTGATACTCTGCCAGAAAATAACAGCCTTTGCCATAATTTAGGCAGATTATTTGCTAATTATAACAGTTTTAATAAACTCACCCTGCATCCATCAGCCTGCTCCCTCAAACTCTTGATAGTATTGCCGAAAGCCTCGAGATCCGACAGCAGAGCCTCATGTTTCTTCAGCAGAGCTTCAGAAGAGTCCTCGTCCTTGCCGTAGTCGTGCGTATTGGCCATGGGCTCCTTCTCGCGGATCCAGGACTCCGCCTCGTTGGCGTCCGCGAAGTACTGCTGGGCTTGGAGCGAGTCTTCCAGGTCTTGTTTTCGCTGTTGGAGAGAAAGATGGTTTATTAAGATGTTGGATTTTAAACACTTAATAGGTGAATTCAGTCTTCAAGTATGGTATGGTACTTATATTGGAAAGATAAGCGTCTCTAGCTCTACATTTGTGTTAATAAAAGCCTGATCAAGTGTTCGGGTTCTGTTGATTGTATAGAGAAGTTGTCGAAAATGTTCACGTTATGTTCAAGTACGAATGAGAGATGAAGCTGTATATACGAATAGAATAATAGATCTCTTTTTCGCAACGCAAAATGATGTCGGACGATTACTTGATTTATAATGACATCTGATTTATCATAGAAACCGAGTAACTGTGATCACAGTTGGTCATATTTTTAGTAGGGTGTAGAAATATAGACTTTTCGAGAATGGTCTAGATTTTTTTAACCTAATTCAAAAATTTGACTGAATATTTTTGTCTTTGTATGTTTTATTCATGGAGGTCTAGTAGGCAGCCGCTCCACGTAAAATACTGGTAATCAGTTGAATCCGGTTTGAGTGGAAGCCGACCCCAATATAGTTGGGAAAAGGCTAGGCAGATGATATAAGTTTATTCATCTTCGTCAATCATCAACCAATATTGACAATGCTTTTTTTGTTAGAGGAAGTTTTATCCGTAGTACAACCTGTAAGGCCTTCTCCTGCAGCTGCGTCCACTGCTGGTGCAGGTGCTGCAGGCGCTGCGCGATGTCGTCGGCGGCGAAGTGGCCCGCGTCCCGCAGCGCGGCGCCGGCGGCCCGCACGGCGTCCACGCGCGCCTCGTGCTGCGCCATCTCGCCCATCACCGCCTGGTGCTTCTTCATCAGGTTCTGTACGCCGATCAGGTCGCGGCCTGCGCACAACCAAATCTTATTCTGAGGACCTCGTGGGTAGGACTAAGGGAGGCAACAGGCATCACAGCAGACGAATTGCAACACTTTTTCCAACAAATTAAGTAATAACGTTATATGTTCTCCTATACTGCCTGCGTCTGTGTTTCCAAAAGCTTACAACCCTAATCTCTTCAAAGTCAAGAGTGAACAGGCTCCTTCTGGGTAAGCTCGGTCCATCGTAGACTTTGTCTCTGTCATCTCTGACATTGACTAAGAGTCAAGAGCAAACTCAGCACTAATAAAATAGTGGCAGTACCATTGTTTAGCTTTTTTTCTTATGAAATGTTAAAATCCCGTTTAAAATCGTTTCAAAAAGATCAAGCTCATTATCATCCTACATACCTCTGTTGGTAGAGGCGATGATGGGTTCCTTCTCGCGGATCCAGGCGGCTTCGTCATCCAAGTCCCTGAAGAGCTGCTGAGCTTGCAGCGAATCTAACAGGCGACGCTTGCGGATCGCCATCGGCTTGTCTAGAGCTGTGTAGCGGCCGACGAGGCCATCCTGATAGAAAAACAATGTTTATTAATATTATATCAAAGCCAGATTTCTGCACCAGTACCTCATTTCCTAGACCTGCACTTCTGCAAATATATTTAGCTGTTTCTTTCTCATATCAAAAAGCACAGAACGCATTTGCTAATGGCTTGAGAAGCCGGACAAGTTAATATAGAAAAAACAAGTAGACAATTGCAAATTGAATAGTTAAACTCTCACAAACACTGTCATGTTACACCGTACAATCTGTAAAACACTCACTACCAACTTTCTACCAAGTGGCATCAAAAAATCATACTTTTACTACACTATTTGCTTATTCAAATCCAATGTTGTGGTTGGCAGCCTAACTGACAAACTAATTATGCCTGAAGTGTGTCAACTGCAAGTCATCTAACGCTGATCTCGAGCTTCCCTACCATCATGTAGCCGAGGAAGTAATAGTCAGTATTATAGTAGACAGTAGGGATCCGTTTTCCACACTGAGACTCCTATTCAGTCCGTTGTGCGTGGGTGTCCTGGCTTACATAACCAGGCCCAACCTAGCCCTGCCCAGAAGCTTCCTGGTGGTTTCTCAGGCTTTGTTGTCAGTGCTATATCAAATCCAGGATGAACATTTACCCGCTTAGTCTTAATATTGTCAGCATCGAAGTGTCCCCTCTCAATGAACTGTTCTGCCTGAGTGCGGATGGCATCAATCCTCTCAGCGTGAGAGCTGACATCCGCTTCCAAGAGAGCGTGCTTCTTCTGCAGATTCTGGACGCTGGTCAGGTCCTGGGTGGAAAGAATAACATGATAAGTTCTTGTTACCTAACAAAGTAATTGGCGAATCAGTAAAGAAACTGTGTGTCATCTTCCAAAGGGTCTGTTTTTCAAACTATCTATGGAGTATAGACCAATGTCATTGGAGTCATCATTTGACCAGTTAAATATTAAGTGATACGATTTTACTGTCATCTTACACACGAGATGTGGTGTGATGGATTTGTCGTAGCCTTACGTGGAATTGATCATTTCATGATGTGGCCGAGGTTACGTTAGGTTAGGTTTGAGGTGCTCAACCATTATTTGTGCAGTGGCCGAACAGACCAAAAAATGGCAAGGACCATGACTGACACATAATATGTCATGTCAACATTTCGTTGACATGACATATTATGTATTGTATTGACAGATGCCATTTCCCGTGTGTTACCTTGCCGTAGTCCTCGCTGAGCAGCTGCCCCTCGACCTCGGACAGCCACAGCTCGATGTCCTCCACAGCCCTGTTGTACTGCTGCTGCGCCGCCGCCTCCTGCAGCTTGGAGCCCTTGAGCTCGGACGTACCTTGCCGTAGTCCTCGCTGAGCAGCTGCCCCTCGACCTCGGACAGCCACAGCTCGATGTCCTCCACAGCCCTGTTGTACTGCTGCTGCGCCGCCGCCTCCTGCAGCTTGGAGCCCTTGAGCTCGGACGCAGCCGCCAGCTTCTCCCAGATGCCCGCCAGCTCGCCCACGCGCGACTCGATTTGAGCTGTACGAAGTGTGGAGATTATTAGACTTGTCTGAATGCTTTCAAATATGTGTGTGTACTGGTTGCCCTGTTATATGGGTTACTTGGCTAGCAATTACTAACAATTATAGTAAACATCATACAATATTCCAGGTTGATTGTATGATCTACCTGTTACACAGATGCCACTTTTTATCTCCGGCCAGCAACAAATCAGCTACTTTGACCTGTGTTTGAGATGTGGCCCAAAATTATAACCAGATGAATATTAAAGGCTAGTTCATTGCTATTTTCACAATCATTTTCATTAAAGTTCCAGGTAACATAACCGAGAATCAAACTTTTTCAGTTTTTTAATTATTCTATCAAATAGAGAAAACACTTTCCCCACATTAATGGAAAGGGCTTTTCCAATCACTGAAATACGAGCCTTTACATTACAGTGCGATAATACAGGCAAAGCCCATTCTAGATAATCAACCGCTCTGAGGAACTAAAGATTTTTTACAGGGCTTCATACGCTGCTCTGCAGCAGCTGGTTCCGGAAAAACAATACCTGGAAAGATTTGAGGGAGACCTTTGCCCAGCAGTGGGACAGTATAAGCTGAATAAACAAAATGAAAAGGGCCAAAAGCTTCCCCCTCAATACTTACAATAGCTAGATAGATTATAATATACGTACGTTTAGCGAAGTGCTCTTGCTCGAGCAGACTAGCGCCGGTGACGGTGATCTCGTCGATGCGCGGCTTGTTGGCCTGCAGCTCCTGCTCGAAGTTCTGGTGCTTCTGCACCTTGCCGTTCAGGTTCGTGGGGTCCAGGTACGAGTCGTCCGTCGCGAACTTCAGCTTCTCGTTGATCCAGCCTAGGGAAATATTGTGTTGTTAGAAATGTAGGAAAAATTCAAAACGATTTCAAAGACAACACTTTGATTTTGTGTAGAGTCCAGGAAGTATTCTAGCTAAATATTATCTACTAGGACTTCCTAGAGCGGAGTCATTTGACGATTTCCCATCCTAAAAAACAAAAACAACTTACCCTTGGTCTCATCGCAGTCTCGCTCGAACTGCTGGTACTTGTAGGCATCCTCCAGCAGAGCACGTCGCTGGCTGGACTTCTCTAAGAGGGCGGCGCGGCGCTCCAATAACTGTTACAACATACATCATTGAGAGATTGTTATTCAGAAAAAAAATAAAAACACTCACAGAAAACTGATTTCAGCAACCATGTTTTTTTTTGTTTTACCTAATTTGCAAGTGGCAATCAGGTAAAAAGGTCATGTTCACATGCAAATGTGTATTCAATTAGACAGAAAAAGTCAGACGAAGAAAAAGTTGAACAACACAACATGACCTTTATGTTATCATAAGTTTATTTAAATTTATCAGACGAGAGATAATAATCATACTATAATAAAATAATCATACAATACGACGGAGTGACATTTTGTGAACTTTTGCAGTATCTCTGTATCTAGCATTTTTATGTCTCAAAGAAAAATGCGTAACCGCGATAAGAGTACATACCATCTCTCTCCTCTGCGCGACGTCATCAGCAGCATAGTGCTGTCCTTCGATCAGTTTGGACGCAAACTCGTCCAGAGCCTTGATCTTCTCCTCCTGGGCAACCAGAGACTTCTCGAAGTCTTCGTGTTTCTTGAGGAGGGCTTCCACGGAATCTAGGGAGTCACCCACGTCTTCGTTTGCGAGGAAAGCCTGTGAAAAGGAAGAAAATTTAATATTTTTGATATTTAGTATCAGGACTACCTCTAAGTTCCTCTTGAATATTCATGAAAACCGGTAATATTAAGTTCGTGTAAGTATTTTATTTTTTGTTAAATATTTATTTTACTAATTTCCAAAAATGTTTCAGTGGCAAATAAATTATGTTTAATTTTATCTGAACTGAAATTTTGTCATTACAAAATAGTAAAGGCAATAAAAAGGATTCTCTCTTGGATTTTTGTCTCTGAAGTGGTAATTTCAAGAACTGTATTTTTTTGGATTTGTAAAAAAAAGTTGTTGGGTGGGGATTACATCTCAATATTAATCTAAGGATAGATTTAATAAGGCAAAAAAAAAAACAAGATAAAAATATGATAACCTCCTGCTTATGCATCCAAGCGTCCGCCTGCTCGGTGTCCCTGTAGAAGAGCTGCAGGTCCATGCACTGCAGGTACAGCACGCGGCGCTGCTCCCACAGCTGCTGCAGCGCGTCGCTGTCGCGCTGCAGCGCCTCCAGCGCCGCCGCCACGTCGCTGGCGGCGCGGTGTCCGCCCGCCACCAGCGCCTGCCCGGCGCCCGCGCACAGCTGGATCACGTCGGAGCGGGCGTCCATCTCGCCCTGCACACGACACGGTACACGATTACTATTATGTTTCTAAGAAACTAGCTAAACTTACCTCTGTATTTAGTAAGACAATGCGAATCTTACATGAATAGTATGTGAACCCAAGCAAAAGATAGGTAAGAGGATAGATAAGCCTCATGTAAATAATTTGTATTTTGTCGTACAGCATCATCATAGGCCCACCTTATGCTCTTGGTGTTTCTCGAGCAGCACCTCAGCGTTTTACTTCGTACCATTATCGTTACTATTATTGTCTTCAAGCATTACTTTTATCACTTTTTTTTTAATCAACTTGAACCTCAGATTAAGTAGTCTTACAATATCATAAGCTCACCTTGTGCTCCTGGTGTTTCTCGAGCAGCGCCTCAGCGCCGGGCACGTCCTTGGCGAGGTCGTCGGCGGCGATGAGCGCGCGGATGTCGCTCACCCACGACATCAGGTCGCGGTAGTCCGCTAGGAAGCGGTGCAGCGCGTGCGACGACTCCAGCTCCGAGCGACGTTCCTGTCAAACAAACATATTTTATTAAGAGCTCTAGATTTCACAAATAAGTAAAACCAGAATTAAAAAAAGAAAATGAACGTCTAATCTGCCATTGGACATCATGAATTCATGACGTGGCACAGGCGCTATGCGTAACAGTCAGCTGCCGTATTGTTACAAAGGTCCACTTAATGCTCAGCTGTTATCATTTTTTCAAAATATTTTATAGGGACTTCAGAATCTGCAGTTATATCAAGTTTTTTGACAAAAAAACCCAAAAATCATACACAAAATCCTCATTCATTGGAACCAAATTTTATTGGGAATTTTTGACTTCCAAAATGGTCACTGTAAAATCAAAATAGATTACATAACAAAGTAAGAATGATACGTCAGTTGAGTTAGTGCAGTAGAACGTAAGTTAACTGACATTGTGAGCTCAAGTATTATCAGTTGGAGTTTCGAATAGCTTCCTCTTACCTTAGCCTTCTGCACCAGTTTCTGCCAAGCGAGTGTGATCTCATCCCTCTTGGCGTGGATCGCGGGCGCATGGTCCGCGTGGATGGCCGCCAGGCGAGCTGCCTCGCCGTCCAGGGTGGACACCTTGTCTTCTAGGGCAGCCAGGTCGCGTTCGACACCCTCGTGTTTACGCTACACATGGAAAAAATACATGTTATTCTTGGGTATCGTAACAAATGTACTGATAAACATTTGAATTATTAACAGCTGAATTATTTTCTATGATAATTTTTAACTGAATAATAAATAAGGCTGTCAAACCGCCATTTTTATTCCTCAGGGGAAAAGATATCCGACTGTTGAAATATTGGCCATTAAAAACACGTCTGAACATGAAATAACTTCAGCTTTGTAAAACAATCATTGCCAATTTATAATTAAAATACATACGATTCTTCACAATGTACGAGAGAGTGAGACAGAGATAACTGCACCTCTGTCTACCTTATTTATTTATGAAACTAGAACTTTATTTGGCTTTGCTATTCTCGTACCAGTGGCATATAAAGATGCCTCAATTTACCTGTAAAGTCTGCACGGTAGCGAGGTCCCTGCCGTAGTCGTCAGAGCCCAGCACCACGTCCTTCTCCGAGATCCAGGCGATGGTCTCGTCGGCGTCGCGGTTGAAGCGCTGGATCTCGTGCGCTCCGAACAAGCGCTCTTGACGCATCAGCGCCATCTGGCGGAGGCGCTGCCAGGCCTCGTTCAGCTCCTAAGAGAAACAAGTCATTTTGAAGTTAGTTTTTCAAGTTATAAGACTGTAATTTTTTTATAAGCTTTTATTTAGGCAATAGGGATGATTCCTGGTTAAAAAGTATATGATTCTAAATTGTTCTAGTATTTAGTCCGTCAGTTAGATTATCGAAAAATATTGGACAAGTATTTTTTGCTTTATCAAATCAATAAAAAAAGACGAAGATAAAACGCAACAAAGATCAGGAGTGGGGGGCTGTGACGTCACGTGTACGTAAAAAGTGTGCTTACACATGACGTCACACGAGTTTTCAACGCACTGTATCTTTTTTTAATTTTTTGTTTACGTGAAAAAAGAAAAAATACGTGTCTAATATTTTTTGGAAATCTATCAAAGTCAAAGTCAAAGTCAAAGCATTTATTTCAAATAAACCAATCACAGGTACTTTTGAATTGTCAAAGTCAGTCAGTCAAAAACATGAAGCTATTTGCATGTTCCAAAGCGTAGATCTCTATGGAGAAGAACGTACAAGAAACTCCATGGACACTCTTTTAAACCATTTTATGTTTTACAAAAATCCTGGTTACATCATTACTTGTTGCATCTATATGTGAGAACAATGCAAAGAAAGGAAAAAAATAAAAGTATTCCAAGTATCCAATAAGTATTAAATATAGAAATAAGCCAGTGACAGCTAAGATATGACCAGTCTCCACTGACGGCGCCCGTTCACGAACATGACGCGTGCATCAGCACCACCAGCTGACGGACTATCTAGATTTTTTTAGTCATCTACGCTATTTTTGCCAGTTGCTTTACGTAAAATTATTCAAGTTTAGTTCTGCTATCATAGTTAAACTTACATCCTTTCTTTTAACGATGGTCTCTCTCTCAGGATGCCCCTCCAGCACCAGACGCTCGGCCAGCTGGTTGACCTCGGTGACGCGGTACTCCTGCGCCGCCATATCCTTCTGGAACTCGTCGAATTTGCGCTGCAGCACCTCCACATGTTCTAAGTCCGAGCCGAACTCGTCCGCACACACGAATGTTTCCTGTGAATATAATGGGATAGGGTTAGAAAACGTTGTTAGAAAGTGCCTTTTTAATGGTTATCTAATAAGGATTTTTTTTTTAGATTGAATTTGTTATTACATTGATAGACTATATTTGAGAATATATTTGTTAAGACATAGAAAGAAACGAGCTTGAGTCTAATTATCTAACAAATATTTCCACTAGAATGTGTTCAGAGATGGTAAAACAGGCCAATTTAATTGTAATTCTCAAGCTGAGGCAGTTCTTTAACATAAAATATTGTTTTTTTTTATATCATTCGCTTGAACAATAAATTGAACAATAATAACCTTCAATAAAATTCATTGTATTGTAGGCAATGTATATTAATTGATTTGATCATGTCCTATCAGTTTCATAAGTCTATTGTTAGCCCTTTAGGCTTCAAATAACGTCAATACACTATCCTTGTAAATCAACGACCATTACGACTAGAAACACATACATAAACATGACTTCATGAACAAACTTATTCATAAGTTCTATTAAGAATACATGACCACACTTTTATTAAGTGCTGACGTCATTTATCTATCTCAGTACATTTCTGGCCAGTCTTTTGGCAAGGCGGACAATATCAAACAATCTTTTATATACTGTTTAGTTAACATGGCCTATATCGGCCGCGATATGAGTCCACGCCCAAGATTGTGGTAATGTAGGCGACGCCCACGTTCAACCAACATTTTATATTACCCATTTTATATGGGATACCTACACAATACTGTTTATATGGGTGACGCCAGATAAAATTGCAATAAATGATGGATGATAAAAAAAAATAATGTTGACTCACCTTATCATGAATCCAGAACATAACTTCATCACAGTGCCTCAAGAACTGCACCAGCACCAAAGCCTGCTGCAGCTTCATCCCCTTCTCCGCGAGACGTGACAGCAGCAGCTCCCACAGCCGGTGCAACTCGTCCAGACGGCGGCGGATGGTCTCCGAAGCAAAGTGACCGGCAGAGATCATCTCGCTGCCAGTGTTGTCAAGTACCACGATAGCATTTGAGTGGGCTGCCACTTCGGCTTCGAAGGCTTGGTGCTTTTGGATCTTGGCCTGTTGGGAAAGATGGTATTAGGCTGGAATCGGACTTATAAAAGGCCATGCCATGTAAAAGCCAGTGTAATGTTGTCTTTTTATTCCACTTCCACTTCAACTTTTCATAAGGTGAGAGTGTGGTCGAAAAAAACTTTAATTTTTAAGATTCAGTGCATACCTGAAGGTTAGTAGGATCTTTGTAGCTCTCATCGCTGGCAGCCTGCAGCTTCTCCTGGATCCAGGACTCCAGTTCGTCAGCATCACGCTTGAAGTACTGGAATCTGCGGGAGTCTTCCAGCTTCTCGCGCTTAGCGCGGGCCTCCTGCTTGAAGTCTTCATAGCGGTTCAGGACCTGTGGGAATGGATTTAGGACATTCAAAACTATTATGAACATAGGTAAATGAGCAAAGTGGAATCACGATCACGATTGACGTGGGATCACGAAATATTATGTACAATATCATATAGCTCCTCTCCATTGGAGCCAGTAGATTAAAACAGTGCAACTAAATTTGAGTTTCAAAAGTGTTTGTGTGCGTTGGCTATTATTTTAATTATAACCGTGTTAGTATAACTTAATACTTGACGCTTCTGCAAAATTATTTCTGAAAATTAAAAGAGACAAAGACCTTTAAAATCGAAGTTGCGAGTCGCCAATTTTATTGCTACAAAGAGAACTATTGCAGACTCACTATACTTCCCAGAGCAATCTAGGGTGTATTACAAAAGTTTAGCAGGTCAGGGACGAAGACTGAACCTTTCAATCGTCAATCAATACCGTTCCTGTTTGTTGGACTATCAACGCGGCGTCGTTTGATACCTACGTGAAAGACGTCTTGTAGACTTGTATTACGTCATTCACATATCAAGCAATAAGCAATGATAGTCAGTTTATTTTCGTCTAGATGTTGCTATCTTATCTGTTATTTTTGACTGCAAAAAGCTTTTGTTTAAATTGAGTTTATGAAGCATCAATTGCGAAACAGACTAACAAGTAATGGCATTTCATGAGCTAAGACACTGTGCTCGTCGAAACTAAATGTATGTCCACCTATTTTAATTGAACCCTATATATGTCTATAGGGTTCAATTAAAATAGGTGGACAAATTTTACCACAGCGCTCAGTAGGTCTAACCAAAGATATCCAAGCAAAAAAAAACACTGATTAAAATGATTTTATTTTGACCTACAATAATAAATACCTGGCACTCTAGAATAAACACATCCATCCAATAGGGGTAGGTATGCGGTAACGTGGTCACGTGCGCCTGCACATTTGTAGTATCAAGGGATGTGTTTATGCATTTGGGTAACCAACATTTATAAGTGTATTTTTGTTCGCTGATTATTTTAATTGTAGGTACCTATCTAATGCGATTTTCTTAATAATTTTTTTTTATCATTGTCCTTATTTTGGTGGTCTGAATGATTCCTAAAAGTTTGTCCACCTATTTTAATGGGACCTTATATACATATAAAGATTAAATTGTATGCATGTAAATGGTAATCTCTGTAAGAGCTGGATCGATTATAAGAATTCTTTCTATGATAGAAAACTACACTGTAACTAAGAGTCAAAAGTAATCATCCCAAAAAAATAAACAGAGATAGGCCACGGGAAGAAGCTAGCCAGTCTGGTCATAAAGTAAATCTATATTTATAGTTTTTACTTCAGAAGGTACCCTAATGACCTACGTGATACTATGTTACTCATTGCCACCTATCAGTAGTGTGCTACTTTAGACCAACACTTATCATTCTAATACTCAATTAAGTAATTAATTAATTGAAGCGACTTGACGTGACCAGTCGCTAGGGCGGGGCATTGAGTTTGACTGCCTATCTAAATGCTGCAGGATTTCCTTTGATGCACTTAAACTAGGTATAAAACGAAATCGTCATTTTGTGCATTTACTTCTATGGTAGTTCTGGTTTTTATTTATATCGGACTCGCCCTTTTGAGTATTTTTCGCAATTCCTTATAGGTTCGGATTTCGCACACTTGAAAAATTCACGCTGTATAACTATACAGCGAGAATTTTGACATTATATACTAGTATGTGATGTCAATTGTCAATGTCATAGTAATTCTTTT
This sequence comes from Melanchra persicariae, assembly GCA_947386135.1. NCBI lineage: Eukaryota > Metazoa > Arthropoda > Insecta > Lepidoptera > Noctuidae > Melanchra > Melanchra persicariae. The sequence continues at coordinate 2,323,766 of OX376646.1, forward strand.
GTTTGCTCCATCACTCAGATATTCTTTAAGAGTAGGATGTATGTTAACTTTGTCTGTACCCAATGAATGAGTCAACATTTAGAAATTCGACAGAGCTGAGTATCCGTCATACAAAGCATCTGAAGGTCAATTAACAAAACATTTGAACAGTACCACCAATGTAACTGGGTAACTGTACTGTCATCCTGGTAGGATGACAATACCAGTTACCGTCCTCTTTTTATTCAACACTAAACTCAATATTCGCAATGCTTTGAATCGCCTACAAGCTGTAAAATACACAACCTGGATGGCCTAAAATGAGCTACCGGATACAACGAGTCAATCTCGATGGAACTGTGACTCAATCTGGCCACACATCTGCTCACAGTCATTGGATTGAACACATGATACGAGAAACAATAAAAAATCGGCACCAATTGTGGGTAGACGATACAAACTTCCACAAACTTCTATAAAATGTTGTCTGTACAACAAAGCATCATCATCATCTGCTTAGCCTTTTCCCAAATACATTGGGGTCGGCTCCCAGTCAAACCGGATTCAGCTGAATACCAGTATTTCACGTGGAGCGGCTGCCTACCAGACCTCCACAACCCATTATTTGGGTAACACGGTACTTCTTGGCAAGACTGGTGTCAGATTTTCTGGCTTCTGACAATCCGTAACGTCTGCCAAAGATCTCCAAATGACAGCCGGGACCAACGGTTTAACGAGCTTTCCGAGGCACGAAGGAGTCTCGGTATGTCATGATGGTCATCCATCCACAGACCAACCTCAGCAAGCGAAGCTTAACCTTGAAGCGGCCTGTATGGCTGTTATAATTTAACAAAGCGTTCGTCAGTATCATGTGGACCTACTAATGTAGGTACCCATAGCGTACAACGGCAGGCATGAGTGATTGCATCGTAACTGGGTCGGTACTGTGTGTATGCAAATAGGTGAAGGGGAAACGGATACCGTCTGCGTCTTGTTTGTGGCATTCTATAAGTGAGCGCATCTCGAATTTGCGATGCATTATGTAAAAGCTATGTGTATTTTAATAATCTTTGGGTGGTTAGTATGTATGTGAGGATCTATTAGAAAGTTCGAATTGCTTGAGTACAATTTTACAACGAAATGTATTCGCGTATGTTGGACACTGAGCCAATGGGCAGTACATACTCAGCACTACAATGTCAACACTGACGGGACCCAAGTTTCCTTTCTGTATGTGGAAGGAGTAGAATTCCCTCACGGAATTTGTATTTCCTGATAGGTACAACCTGGGAGTCTTTAAGTCAAGAGTGAATAGGTTGCTTCTAGGCAAGCCACTTCGTCGCTTTCCATCAGGTGAGATTGTAGTCAAACGCGAACCTATCAATAATTAATAAAAAACCGGCCAAGTGCGAGTCGGCCTCTCACACGAAGGATTCCGTACCATAAACCAAATAAAAAGGAACAGGTTTTTTGTTTGGGAGCCCCCTTTAATTATTTTTTGTTGCTGTTATAGCGGCAATAGAAATAAACACTCGGTGAAAATTTCAACTGTCTACCAATTACGGTTCTTGAGATACAGCCTGCTGACAGACAGACGGACGGACAGCGGAGGTTTAGTAATAGAGTTCCGTAGGTTACCCTTCGGGTTCGGAACCCTAATAAGTGGGAATGGGCCGTAACCTATAAAACGCCAAAAGTGCGGGCTTTTTCATAGCAGTTCAATTGCGACCTCATCCAATGTAAGTCCAAGAAAGTGCGTTAGTAAAAAGGATTAAACGTTTTTTACTTAGAACTTTTGTCTACATACCAATGCTTGTTAATAAATTAAATTAAGAAGATATTTACCTGTTCACGACGCTCCTGAATATCCTCGGCGGTCTCGAGGATCTTCACCTCTTTGGGTGGTGGTATCTGTTCCATGATGGAAGCGTCAAATTAACTGCAACAATAGAGGCAAACTTTTATAACAGTACATTCGTGAACAATGGATGTGGAGTCCCGGACATCCGGTTTGGATGAGTTAGAAACTAATTATGTGCCTTGATTTGTTACATGATCACATGATAGCTTTGAGAAAACTGTACAGCAGATATTTTGGTATTTATGATACTAACTACTACCCGCGACTAAGTCCGCGTATATTTACAATTTCAAGGGGTTTTAATTTTTTTGCATGGAACCCTAATCTTTTTTTAAATTAAATTAGACTAAGTTTCTCCTTATAACATCAGCTCAGTAAAAGTTAAAATCGGTCTAGCCGTATCGGAGATCAGTCAGTTTCAGTGAAAATCTCAGTTCAATTCAGACAGTTTTCAAATGTGTTCAAGCTGAGCATCATTCTAGAATGCAGGCCATAAGACTTCAAGTGCATAAACCAGCTGATAAAATACTTCCAAGTATCACCTGACTTGTTACTAACATTACTGAGAAATACCAAAGACTACGAGAATAAACTAGACTCTTTATTGTACACCATACAAAACTTACATTGTAGCAATGGGCGGCATACGAGTTTGGATTTTTTCAATTAATTGTCTAAATTCTTTATCTGTGACGCGTCAGCTACTCTTTTATCCCCTGTTCTCATCAAGCACTATGCTCATTAACTGAGAAGGTCAGGCAACACTTGACATCACTGATAAACAAAAAGTTAACAGAAGTTCAACTTCATACAAAAACAGTTTGTTTCATCTTTAGTGGCAGAGTGAAAGTTTTAATTGAGGTCAATCGTTACATTGAAGACCTCATCGATGGCGAGGTCGAAGACAAGTGAAGGCATAATCAGTAATAAGACGAAAAAAAACATTAGTTGTACCATGGATTTGAACACATCTCACATGAATGCAACTAATTTGAAAACTATGTTTAATTCATTATTCATGTCATAATGAAGCGCGTTATGGGAAGAAAACTGCTTGGAGCATGTAGCTCATATAAATGGGAATAGGTAAGTATAGTCAAACAAAATATTTGGTACTAATGCAGCCAAATTGCTTTCAGACAGTGTTGTGAGGACTAGTCAATTATTTATTTTATGTATGCTGTAAGATTTAAAGTATGCATTTATATTGTCAGTGTATTGATAAAAGATGAATATTTTTGTCTGTACTATGTTAACATCAAATTGCTTGTACTACTGTTCATATATTTTACCATAAACTCTTCAGTAATAATGTAGTCTCACAACAATGGTTAGTCGGAGTTGTATTGAAAGCAGATTCATCACATGAGCCTACAAGGCCAGCTATCTACCAATGAGGACAACTGTTACATGTATTTTACGAGCAATCAATAGGCATTGGAAAACAATTTACTTAGTCCCATTTCCACAAGATGCTATAAATAATTTTATGGCAACATTTACACATATAATATTGTTTTTATGTACTACATTATAAATCTCACACAGACTGCAAAGAAACAAAAAAAAAAATGAAATAGAAATAATAATAAGTGAGACTACTGTAACTTGTCTCTACAGGGCCACTTGCCCAGACAAGGCTTACATCACACGGCCTTGTGAGTCACCCCAATGTAATGTATTATAAACCTGATGATAACATTTTTTTTACCTTACTTCTTTAAGCAATGCACTTAGCAACTCCTCTTATACATCCTTCTTAGTATTTTTTTTCTTGGAATTTTCTTGAGCACATGACAATGTTGAATAAAGGAATTATTTTTTTATCAGTACTTACAATTCTTGGACATTGGTTCTTATCAGTACTTATGAGGCTAGGTACATTCTCATTACTATAAGATAAGACAAGTGAATTCACAATATTCTCTTTTGGAAAAAGTTGGTTATTATAGGAAGTCCTATAGGATGTTAGAAAAACCTCAGCTGTGGAGTGAGCAGGGGTTCAGCAGTTGGTAAATTTAGACTGTAGATGATTTCATTAGGAAATGTTTTATACAGATTAACATAATGACTAAAATATAATGGATCAATAACCAAAAAATAGCTGAAGATATTAAGAACAGATTAGTAATATACCAATTAATGATTTACTAAAAAGCAATTATGGTATTTTAAAGCAAAACTTTTGGTAAAATTATGATTTAACCCACAACTTAAATCAGATCAACTAAAGTGGAATTTTCAACACAATACCATTCCTGTATTCCCTGAAATTCAGATAGTCAGTTGCTCCACATAAATACTGGTATTCAGCTGAATCCAATTTTACTGGAAGCCAATCCCAATATTAATGGGAAAAGGCTAGGCAGATGATTCCCTGAGTTAGACAGATGTGTAATTAGTATTAGTAGGATAGTACACCAACATTGCCAGTAATATTCTTTTCATGATAGAAATTTACATTTAATGATTACATTGATCATTGTCCTACATATGGATGTGACAGTTGGTTGCACACATCACCTAGGTAGGGGCTAGGTAATCAATACCAATGCAACTTGATCTGGCATTGCAATCACACACAGACAGATGTGTGTCATGCTATGGGTGGGGTCACTTAGCATTACAAGTGTAGTGTTTTTTTACTTGATGTTTTTTTTTACATTTCTCATATTATAGACTAGATAGACTTGTGTGATATTCTAAAATTAACTGAAGATTCTGCCTGCCTATTCTTTTCCTAACTTTAAATTAAACAAAACACATTTCTTTGATACTATCAGATTGGTTTTGGATTTTTAGTCATTTTTATTTGAATTATGAAAAAATACCACATGATTTTTGTAAACACATAATTTTATCATGAATTATTGTGCAAGCTTTACAATAATTAATGAAAAATTATTTTTTATTTCAGCACTGCACTAATACCACATTTGGTATTAGTGGGGTGCTGAAATAGGTACTAAAAATAAACAACAATATTCTATCCAAATAATGTAAATAAACAACAACCGGCTCAAATACCTCAAAAACATAAAACTGGTGCCAAAAAAATCAATACACAGCACTGCAGAGGTAACAACACTATAGGTATTCTGATAACAAAGTCTAGATTATCGACTGACGTAGAAAGTACTGGCTACGGCCGCGGCGACGCACTGCTCCAGATTCTATCGCCCTGCCCGACACGCACCGCCGACACTGTACCGCAATAAAACTGCCGCCGCCGGCGTATCCACCGCTACCTATCGACCCCACATACTTCCCTCTTCTGTAAAATGACGTAATGCTCCAAAATAAACCTAATAAGGATTATGGCCGCAGCCAATTTTGGACTTCCGCAGGAATCACGGGAATGAAGAAGGTTACTGGGTGGTCTCTACATAGGTTTCCATTTCAATTATCCATAGTCATGAATATGATTTCTTTCGGAAAGTTGGACATTCGTAAGGAATTCGCCGATACATGGGTGTGTCATAGATAAGATTTGAGCACTTTAAACAGTTTATTTCCAGGTTTCACGTTACACAGGATACCATTTATGAAAAACTCACCTTTGACTTAAAAATAACACAGATTTTACACGTTTTATACACTTTTTTTATGAATTTTCATGAAAAATCGTTCGTTCGACGTGCAGTCGCGTCACTCCACCTACTATCAATGTTGCCAGAAAACATATTTGACTGACAGCACAGCTGTTGATTGAATATTAGTTGACCTCATTTCGAAACGGTAATTTTTTTTTTTTTTATATATATTTTTGATATAAACATATAATTTTTACAAAAATATACATCAGTAGTATTTTATATCCATTCACTCATTAATAATTTAGTAATATTCGTTTCAAAGCTTGCTTCCTTCTTAGTAACACATAATAACATAACACTGGATGGATACTGCTTGAAAGGAATATTAATTTCCTTTCCTTACCAGGCAATAAGCCTATTTTAGCCCATCAGAGTGGTGATCAGACGCATACCGAAGGAGATTCCATAATGTCATTCTAAATGACCTATTAGGCCGAAATGTTCCCGTCATTCACCGCCGTTCATTCCTTACCTACACAAATCGTGAGGTGGGCATGTATACGAAATGATGCTTGTCGTATGTGACCCCCTGAGGGCTAACACTCAATCTTTAAGATTAAATCGATCCGGTCCCTCTCCAGCGTCTTAATGGAAATAATCACTAGTTATGTAGGACTTTGTATTCCAGTAGGCCACTGCAAATACAATTTAGCCAATCTATTTGGAAGGAACTGCACCGCGCCTCCCGGAACCTTACCACGCCCCTGTCTTTTAAGACTGTTAACCTCTCAACGAACCAAGAAAGTTTATCCCCGATCAAATAGTCTCATCTGCTAACACATTGGTGACGATTCGACTCGTTTACAGATCACGTTGTACAATTCGTCCCTGAACGATTGTTCAATCAAGGGAGGTCCCAGTAACGGATGACCATCGCTGGTAACCCTATGACGATTTGCGAGTACATGACGCGTGGTAGAAACTGATGTTAAGGGGTCTTGAAAAAATCGAGCGGCGATGCTACCACTGATGATTGATGACGAGCTGTGAAAGTCCACAAGTTTTAAGGGATGACACTGTATAGAGTCGACGTAGATCTTGGCCCTAAAATGTTTGCCAAAGATCAAGCTTATGTCACACTTAGTCGCGTGAAATTGCTAGAAGATTGGGCAATAGGCGTTTTAGATCCACGTAAGCTTATTTAAGAGCCACTACTAAATGTAATAAATCGCCTCAGAAATCTTAGTATCAATGTGGTATCAGTCAAAATATATACCTAAGGCGCTTTAGTTTCACTTTAGTTGGTCAAATATCCTTTTACCACTAAAAGGTGTGAATTAAAAAACAAATAATAAAAAAAATAAAATACATTGTGAAGGACGGTACGGTTGACATATGTCGGGCATGTCACCGGCCCGGGGAATCTATCCGCCACATTATTTCCGGTTGTTCTAGTCTGGCTAACGGAGACTATTTGCACAGGCACAACCTTGTAGCCAGGATTATCCATCAGCAACTTGCTCTTCAATACAATCTTGTGGAATCGGAAGTACCGTACTACAGGTATGTGCCCGACCCAGTTCTCGAAAATGGCAATTGCACATTGTATTGGGATCGGTCTATCATCACTGACAGGACTATTTTGGCTAATAAGCCTGATATAGTGGTGATAGACCGACTAGAGCGTCGCGCAATGATTGTTGATATAGCAGTCCCTCATGACGAGAACCTCGTGAAGTCTGAGAAAGATAAACAAACAAAGTATCTTGACTTGGCTCGCGAGGTTGTCGACATGTGGGATGTGAACACAGCAGTCATTGTGCCGATAATCGTCACGGCCAATGGCGTAATTGCCAAGAGCCTCGACCAACATCTCAAGAGACTCTCGTTGGGCAGCTGGATCAAGGGCTTGATCCAGAAAGCAGTACTCTTGGACACGGCGCGTATCGTTAGGAGGTTCCTCTCTCAAGAGCCCTGACCACCGGTAGCTTGGATTCTGTTCCAGATACCGGTGGGCTACTATTTTTTATATTTTTAAATGTTTTTTCTTTATATTTTTATAGAAATATTTAAAAATGTAAATTATATGTATATAAAGTGAATAAAGAGAAAAAAATAAAAAAACACGCCTGCCTTGTCTTAAAATTAAAAACAAGCATTGAACCCAACAATTTAAAACTAAAAACCCACTATTTTATTGCAGTCGGGGGATGTCCCCCGACTGCAAGTTTGCACAGGAAAGGAGATGCGAGAGGTACATACAGAGACCGTCGCTGAAAAAGACTAAATCTAAAGAACTAAACTCAATCTAAAGAATATTTGAATGATCTATAAAAATTATGAAGTAAAGAAACAGTTCTTTACTTCATAATTTTTATAGATCAAGGCTGCAAGTAAGGTTTAACTAATAAAAAACTAGTAATACAACGTATAACAGAATAAACGTGAGGTATTACGTTTATTCTGTTATACGTTGTATTACTAGTTTTTTATGTGGTCATTGTACTCATATGAACAACTTTTACTATGGCACGCGATTTCAGTGTTGGTCCCATAGTGAAAGTCGATGGATGGTACTTATTGCGTTTATTCTGTTACACGTTTTATTTATATTTGGAGCTCTCACTTACTTTCAGTACATATTAATGCCATGCGAAGATTTTTGAGATGGATTACCTAATTTTATTACATTTTTATCTAATCTGTGCGCGTAGGTGCGCGGCTATTTTATCTATGTGGCAACTCTTGCCTTTTCAGTTGTCAAAAAATCTTGTTCTCGCTTGGTTCGTCCTGTGTTTGTTGTATCAATTTGTATGTCAATTATCAATTAACCCTCGTTTAATGATGGCCTGTTGATTATTAAAAAGCAGTGCTTGTTACTGATACTATCGATGTGCGCTTCGAAGTTTGTGTAAATCATGGCTGCTGGCGGCGAGGATCTGTGGCGCGAGTGCGCGTCCTGGCTTACGAGATGTGGCTTGCTACGTCCCGACCATAAGGCGAACTGGGAAACGAGTTCAATCCACGACCTGGCGTACACGCTGCGCGATGGGGTGCTGCTGTGCAATCTACTAAACGTGCTGCACCCGGGCTGCATCGACATGAAGGACGTGAACCAGCGGCCTCAGATGGCGCAGGTAATTGGGCCCCGCCGCCGCGACCTTCACTCTAATTACTATAAAACCATTAAATTTGGCACATAATAGCTGCACGCGTGTTATGTGGAACTAATTCCTAGGTCGTTCATTCGTAGTTTTGAAATTTGATACAAGGTTTATACATTCGCATTATGTATTCGTGTTTTTGAGTTTACGAGCTATATTTCGGTATTCTTAAATGAAAATTTCATGTATAACATACAGCAGGACTTCCTCATATTCAAATGTGTGATTACATTAACACATATAATGTGTTAGTATAGTTAATTATGCATGCAATCATGAATGGAGCTCTGCTATTGATATGTACGTATTCAACAGCTATTGAATATATATGTTCCGGTGTTATCTGCATCGTAAACTTGCAGTGAATGAACAGATGATGCCTACTACTGTCTGACAATTCATATTTAATGTTTGTAATGTCCCTACATTTCTTAGCTAAATGAAATATAGGTTAAACAAGAATCCTACTAAGTTGAATGACCTTATAGCATGAATTTGTGTCCATTTTTATTTTAATACACTCATAATCTCAAAATAATATCCAGGCATAATATGTTAAGGAAACCTTAGGAAAAATAATACATAATTCCTCTTTTCCTGTTACCAAATTATTATTTATATCTGTAATAGGATTTCTTAATTGTACAATTATTGAGGTTTCGGTAATTCAATTGTGTAAAACAATTGAAATTTTGTTGAATTCTATGTGACCTCTTTTTTTATTGCTCTGTCCTATAAGTACAAGGTTTCAATGCTAAGCCTTTGTGTAAAAACATTGTTATAAATAAGGAAATATTTGTTTTTCATGGAGTGTCACATTGTATTCTTTAGTTGTATTTGAAAACAGGTCAGTCTGTTTTTTTCCTTAAAGGTATAAGTTTTAATAAATCTAGCCTGACTTCTCCCACTGCTAGGCCTCCCCCATTCCTTCCATTGTTTCCAGTATTGTGCCACATCCTGCCAATGCCTCAAAGGTAAACAGAGGAATACTTAATCCCTTAAAAACTCAAAAATCAATCATAAACCTTCCTTCAACCTTGTTTCTTCTTCTTTTAAATCTTTAAAAACTAAGAGAATATTCCAATAACTAGCTCTTGGAAGCAGCTGGTCTCTCACAAATATTGAAATTTATCCCTTGGGATCATACTACCTGGATAATAAGTATCCTTCGTCCTAATCCAGGTCAGACCTGCTCTGTATACGAATCTATTCAGCTATATAAACTTCCACACATAAATTATACATATTGAAACACTAGCACTTCGTCCGCTATTTCGTACGCTTATTCCTGTTCCCATATAGCCTGTAGCCTTCCTCATGAAGTTGGCTATTGTATACAATAAGAATTTTTCAAATCCCACAGGTAGATCCAGAGATTTAGCACGTTCAAACAAATGAATCTTTCCTCTTTATAAATTAGTGTAGATTTATTTCTTAAACTTTAGAATCAAGCTGCATTAGACCATTCTAGTTGCTAGAACTTTGAAGCTGCGTGTCCTGTTACAATTTTATCGTTTTATGCTATTCATTTATAGAGCACTAGCTTTTATATCCCATTTTTCTCATTCCCGATGGAACGTTCGAAAAAACCTCTCTTAGCGCTCCCCTACATTCCCCAAGGAACATACAAGCCAAATTTCAGCATTCTACGACCAGTTGTTTCTACTGAGTGTGGTGAATTATACATATATATTGGGAAGAGCCAACATTTCTTGTTTGAACAGATAAACCTACTGTACTGTTTAGCTCTTCCACTCCCTATTGTTATTCAGGATATCAGTTTAATGACTCCACAGCCCATATTGTGACAACTGTTGCCCATTAAACTAGTCTCATGTTTATGGGCACTGCCATAAAATTGTTGAGCTTATGGCTTGTATGTAGTTACTAACTAGATGTTTGTAATAGTCTCATTCTGCTCAATCAGTCCCCTTTTGGCTCAGCCCTTGATTTTGTATCATTTCTGGTGTCTAACCATCATCATCATCATCATCAATCTACCTTTCTGCTTAGTTTAATTAAAATAGATCCAGTAGGATTGTTGCAAAAATGTAACAGATGGACATCCAATTCAAGCTATACCTTATACTTATATATAAAATTATAGTTAATTGTAGACACCCAGTGTTTACCTTATTATTGGTGGTAATACATGCTTATTATGAGTAGTAAACATTGGCAAAATGTAATGGTATATTCTCTTCTACTCTAAAGACCATTACAGGCAAATTTTATGTGAGGTGATAACTATGTGCTGTAATTGAGTTGCCATGCTAACTTGAGCAAGATATGGCGTTTACATAGTCGTTATTTAAAACTAGTACAAATTATATGTTGAGAGATAATGGCCTTGCCATGTGTTACTCGAAGTTTGGTAATTATGGCGCTCAGACATCTAAAATACGTGAGGCGCGACAAACGGCAGCAGCAGTAACATTCATTCAGTATATGCCTAAGTAATGATAAGACATCATAGAACAGCTGATTGTTCTGAAGTAGTTATGGATTGTGGTAAAAAAGATATGATACAATCAATGAATTATTTAAACTAAGGCGTCACACTAAGTCCTAATACTTACTGTAAGCGATCATCGCGCGAAAACGCGATCATTTGTTGGGGAAACCCATACGCCTCGTCGCACCCACAGAGGGCGCCTACCGAATTTATCGTACAAATGAATGAATGCGACGATCTCGTATTCGCGCGGTGATCACTCTGTGTTAAGTTAAAATATAACTGGCGCAATATGTGTGTATCTGTGTACTATAAAAGATGAAGGTAATACGCCTCTGACTAACCCTTCCGGAAATACATTTGTGGTGATATTTATTTTGAACTTAAGTTCACCCCTTAGCTAAACAAACTATTGATCATCCGATAGAATGATATAGCACTCTTTTTTGTCATTTGTATATCTTTGGCAGTCATTACGATCAGTTACGGATTGTCAGAAACCAAAAAATCTGACACCAGTCTTGCCAAGAAGTACCGTGTTACCCAGTTACTGGGTTGTGGAGGTCTGGTAGGCAGCCGCTCCACGTAAAATACTGGTATTCAGCTGACTCCAGTTTGGGAGCCGACCCCAATATTGTTGGGAAAAGGCTAGGCAGATGATGATTTTACACCATAGTAAATTATACTAAGGGCTTAAAAAATAACAGGGTGTAAGGGTGTAACAATCAGACCATAAACACACACGAAAACAGCCGTTATCAAACCTTTTACATCATAAAGACATACATCGTAAGCGGTTGAATAACGACTATCGCAACAGTAGCAGATAATGTTATCAATAAAAGATCAGGAGGCAATTACAAACGTTTCCGCGCCGCTCTTTAGAGAGTCGAAGTATAAGCGATCTTTGACTTGCCTTTCGTCTGATTTGTCTCTTTTGATTGATTGTTAATTACTTAATTAATGTTATAATACGGTGCAAGGGGACGGAAACGTCAGAAATGTCGTTAATGGGTCAAACAAATCTATCTGCTGCCTTAAAGCTCTGCTTCTTGGGCAAATGGAGCGCCTAAGTTCTGGCAAACGATTCGGCTCTTCGTGCATTGACGTTGACAACCAGCGGTATTATGCGCGGCAAGGGAAATATCACGACAATATCAGTGTGACAATAAGTACTGTATCATATTTTGTGTTCCTGACAATTTTTGTATGAAAAATGCCTAAGTGTGGTACCTCACAAATAGTCCCAAATCGATCGATCTTAACAGTAGAATAGATTATTCCACGATCCATCGATCGATTGGTCTGGTAGCACGTTAATACAGCGCTCCATTTTGTTATCTACTATATACTCACCCCTAATACAAACCTACCCACAAACCAACCCATATTCATCTCTTGTACCCAGTTCCTGTGCATGCGCAACATTAAAGTGTTCCTCCGAACATGCCACGAGGTCTTCGAGCTCCGGGAGACGGATCTCTTCGACCCGTCCATGCTGTTCGACCTGTCCAACTTCCATCGTGTGCTGTGCACGCTGGCCAAGCTCAGCCAGTGTCCCAAGGCAGTCGCCAAGAATATCAAGTGAGTGTAGGAAAAATACTTCTTATTTTATTAAGGTTAGGCGCGCACGGGTCACCGTGACAGTATCTCTCTCTCTCTCTCTCTTGCTCCTCATAATTACGACAGAGAGATTTACTGTCACAACTCACGCGCTAAGCCCAAGCTTCGATCTCTTGATAGGAACCCTAATCTCTTCAAAGTTAGAGTGAACAGGCTTCTCCTGGTAAAGCGTAAGAAATACGTCTATAATGGTCTTTATCGCCGTCGCAGTATGCGGTAGCGTCTAGCGAACATCTTTGACAGTCGCTATGAGTAAACGGAAGCCAGAAAATCTGGCAGCAGTCCTGGTTACTGGATTGTGGCGGTCAGAGGCAGACGCTAAATAGTGGTACCTACTCAGCTGCATCAGATTGGAAGCCGACCACAACCGCTTAAGCGGTGAGGAAGATATGTCACAGATCTAATAGTTCCTTACGGATATGTGTCCGGCACCGCATGCCGCAGCGCTGTGCGTGCTGAACAAGAGACTGAAGCTTTAGGCCCGGCGCGGCGCCCACCGGCGACGCGGCACGGTAAGGGATTTTTGCAATACAGATGATTTCGAATCTTATTTAACACTGTTAATACTCACGTTTCATTGATATGTCACAGCCTGCTTCGACGACACGGTTGGCGCAGTGGTTGAGCGATTGACTGCTGCACTGCGTGTAGCGGGTTCGATTCCCGCACGGAACAAATATTTGTATGGCCTACAGATAGTTGTTCCGGGTCTGGCTGTTTGTGTACGTGAATTTATATGTTTGTAAACGCACCCACGATACAGGAGAAATTCCTAGTGTGGGGCAACGTCTACAAAAAAAAAAAAAACCTTCGGCACGTTCTGGCATACCGTAAAATGAGATCTCAAGACATTTGCACTTTCTAAAATCCCTTGCCGTACCGCGTCGCCAGTGGGCGCCTGGCCTTAGGGAGATCTATTACGCTTCGGAATGAGAAACTAGCTTCATATTTCTGACTTATTGACAGTTCGAATGTGTAAGAATATTTTGTGAGTCAGTCTTTATTGTAGAGATTTAATGATGATAAAATGATAAGTATTTTTTTTGTGAATGGAAGATTAATTGATTCGTGATTACTAGTGTGATTCATAGTTTAATGTATTGTTCTTTTTATTGGGGCACTTATGTTACGTAAAGCGTTTTTAGGAAATGATAAATATTGTAACATCCGGATTTGTTTCGCAGTGATAGATTATCTAACAGATTGGGTAACAAGGAAAACTTACAATGGGGATGTTTCTTGCTTAGAAAAATAATAATTCTATTTGGTCCGTCTGTTATGTTTTATCATTTCAAAGCAATTAAAAATTACAAAGATATAGAACATCAAAGATCTGGAGCAAAATATATTTTCATTACTTTTTGTTAATCTAATTCACTAAATAGTTTTATTGAGGAAAATGCTCAATTCTTTACTGATACTCCCAATTTTTTTCCAGACCATTCTCCGCTCTCAGGACGCAGTCAGAAGAAGACATATACAAAGACCTGCAATCTGTGTAAGTACTAAACTACTCCAAACTATCCTCATTCTAACTTTCAAAGTACGAAGTAATTTAACACCCGTTGTAGTAGCGCCAGTACGACGCTGGCGCCTCCCCCGTACTCCAGCGTGATCGAGGAGTGCCCCGGCCACCCCGCCAGCACGGAGGTCCCCTGGGTGCAGTTCACCATTCCCTCCGCCACGTGCGAGGACCGCGTCGAGGAGATTTACGAGGACCTCTGCTATGTCAAGTTAAACTCGACTGCGCCCGAGGTGGCTGATTTCGTTAGTTTCTTTTTACCCGGTGTTTGTTTTTAGATGCGGTCAGATATGGCGACAATTTTCACATTTTAAATAGCTCTGTGGACTGCCTATTGGTCATGAACAAGCCAAGATCTTCGTGCGTACTATCGGGTGGCTAAAACTACGCACAGTGATCTAAGTTTGTGTGATTGTAGTCCAATTTTAAGATATGTATGTTACAAATTTTCAAGCAAGCGTAAAGAAATAGGATTGTTTGAACGAAACGTCAGTAATCATGCTGATCATGCACAAGCCAAGATTATCGTGCATAGTATCGTTTGACTAAAAACTACGTACGTTGATCAAAGCTTGTGTATGAGACTATTACCCAATTTCTGGAACTTCATAGCCAAACTTATTGGATTTATTGACAGCCAACCACAGCTAACGAGCGCTTGAAAATTTTCCATATTTTTTAACCTGAAGTAAAACACAGTTTTAGCCATATCTGTCCGTGAAAACGGATACCTTTTCTTTTCTTTCGGTTAGTCGTCTAACATCACGCTTGGTACATTCTAATACGGTTTACTTTCATTTGACTCGTTAATATTCAAATCATGATCCCCGGTTGCGGTATCATCGACAACAATAGTTAATCCGTTTGTTATTTATAACTAAAAGTTCTAGAGCAGCTTAGTGTCATTTTGAGAGAGCGTTGGATGTGTTCCGGAGTAATGGAACGTAGTCGTGACTGTAAAAGTATCACGCTCAGACTTAGTTACTTCTTGGCTCGAATTCTAAAGATACGGTTTCCTTTTTTGCGCTCAAAATACGGTAAAAATGCGTTGTTAGTCGATTAGTTATTTACAATGAGCGTTTACTTCTCGCGGTATCTCATACAGGTTACAATGGCAAGTTCTTTTTTCGGGAAATTAATGAACCAAAATCAAACCTCATACGCAGTGCATACGCGAGAGAGAGAGACCTTGGTCAACAAAGTTACTAGACTTTTTCGAAAGAAAGAGGGAGAATTTCACTTTCTATAGACAACTAAAAATTTCTCCCACTATCTCTCTAAACTATTTTTCGGAAATGTCACTAACTTTTTAGACTTTTTTTTTATGGATGGGAAATCATCAAAATAATGACTCCTTCCTAATACCCTTTGCGTTCCAGGGGGTCTACTCTCTAAGCCCGAAGTCCGTAGTTTCGGCCTTAGTGTCGGGCGTTTTCTACTCCGTATCACATATAGACTTACGATTAGTCCCGAACCCGAACTAAGAACAACTGTCAAATCGTGTTGTCATCCATTCTTATTTCGGCCGCGGTGACTCTTTCGAACAAATTCCGCTACAACTTTTTAGACCCAGGATATCTTGTGTATGTGTATTAATTTAATTCGGTTCATACATTTCCAAGAATAAGGACATGCTAGTTTGATAGGAAATACCATGGACTGTGAGGAGTAAGCGCTTTTATAATCAAGAGCATTAAGTCCATTTTAATTGTTTAGCTAAACTAAGCAAATCTAATCTCAACGATCGATCGATGGTAGATGGGTTAGTTGACGTCGATCGATAGTTTCTACTACAGCTAAACCAATCGATTGAACGTCGACGGATGGTAGAAAGAATTAGTCGATCGAAAGTTTCTACTTCTTTCTTCGATTAGCCAAAGCTACCGCACCAATCGATCAATATCGATCGATCGCATCGATCAATTGGTGTAGTTACCCCTTACGAATCTATCATCAGTACCTAATCATCACATCTGTGGATTTCTCTCAAACTAATTTTATTAGAACCTGTGCACCATCGATTTGTGCTGTGTGAACAGACCCTTAAACTTATCCCGTTGAATAATTAGCATACAGTTCATTGAACGCCATTCCAATGATCCAAAGTATCCGTATCAGTGTCTATGTAGTGGCCATATCGGTGAATTTGGCCATTTCATGATGTTGCCGGCGATTTCATGAACTGTCTGGCCACTTCATGAAATGGCAACTGAAATCCTAACTTCGACGACGAAGCTGCACTGTGCGGAGCTCCATTTGTCTGCAGTGTTTAAATAATGGAACCTAACATGAATGGTATGACGGGGTCCCATTCGAACCTAACTTATCCGATTTGGGGTTTCCTAATATCCCTCAAACCTTACCTAAACTAACTTCGGCCACATCATGAAATTGCCAATTCTACGAATGGCTACTACATATAAATTAGCAAAGCTCTTTTGAATCCGAACAAAACAGTTACACGATATTGCATAACTGTCCCCGCCATGAACTGTTACTTATCTATTTTAAATGCTCATCAATGAATACGCTTTACTGATCATTGTGCAAGCCACAATTGTGTGCAATAATTGACCAGACGACTACTCTGCCGTCATAAGAAAAAAGGACGTACTGACACAAAACGAAGAAACTGATTTCCGACCTTAAGTTAATTTCTTAATGTTGGAAATCTGTTACTTCGTTTTGTGTAGATACGTCCTTTTTTCTTGTGACGGCAGTACTACAAACATGGTAATGTCAGCCTTACCTAAACGTGAATAAAGTTCAAAGTAATTTTAGATTTTCTTGTGACAAGACTTCACCGGAACCGCGCGCGTGTTAACAACTGATTAAAATACACAAATTTCAACCTTTTCTCAAAGTAAATAAAGTCCAAAGTACTGTTGGGTTTTCTTATGAAGAAGACTAGCTCTCTCCCCCGGAACTGCGCGCGTGTTAAAACGCTCACTATCTTAGTTTAATTTCTTAGCGTTATCTAAATAAAGCATCGCAGTTCGTTTCCCATACGTTAAACAATGTAGTACTAAACATTTTCTTCGAACTAACGTAACTTCAGAGTGTTTTGAATAAATAAATAAACAGACAAAATATGGGAAGCTGACCGAGTGGCCTTGTTGTAGTTAAGTTTCCATCAGTTTTCTCGGTTATAGGTAGGGTTGCCAGCTTTTTTTAGAAGAAATCTTCAATCATTAACCTTTTCTAAAAATAGAGAATATCTGGTTTTAGAAAAGGTAAATGAAGAGTACAGTCTGAAACAAAATTTTGTTGTTTTTAAATTAATTGTACGGCTACTAGAAAACTCCAATGAAGAAATGGATTTCCTTTTAATCCCAATTATGACCAAAAAGACAAATACTCCTTTAGTGGAATAGGATTTCATTCAATTAAATTAAAAGACAGAGTCAAAATAAATAGAGTATTTGAGCGTACTCTATTGTTTTTGTAGATTATAAAGTGCGTCTATGCAAAATAGAGTGCAATACTCTATTTTAGAGTACAGTTGGCAACCCTAGTTATAGGGCTCATGAAAGTCTGTCAATCGGTCTTGCCAAGGGGTTTCGTGTTACCCAGTACCTGGGTTGTGGTTGTTGTGCAGTCCCTCCATGTGAAATACTGGTATTCAGCTGCATCTAGTTAGACTGGAATCCGAACCTCAGATAGTCGGCAAAAGCCTCGTAGGTTGAAAGTGAACTCATGTAAATGTATCATCTTCATTATCATATCAGCCGAAAGTCGTCCACTGCTGGACATGAGCCTCCCCGCGCGTGTCGCCACAACAACCGGTCCTGTGCGTCTTGCATCCATCGGCTACCCGCGGCCCTCACCATGCATGTAGCCCCACTCGAAATAATCAAAACTAATATTTTAATGAAGTAAAACTGTTTGCGTGTTTCTTTGTTTGTAAAAGTTATCTCTGAATGGTCCTGCAATGTTAGAAAGCTATACTGCCTCTGAGTTTCATAGGCCACTTATTAAATGGGCGGATCCAGGGGGGGGGGAGTCTAAGGAGCTCAAGCCCCCAAAGACCCAGAGTTCTTTGTTAGTCTACAACCTACGAAGTAATCTAAGAAAGTTTGTTATGCTTTAAGCAAAATAGAATGTTATGCGCTTTTTAATGTTAACTTTGCTAAATCCCACCCTCAGCGGGTCGAAGCCCCCAAATGACAATCCTTGATACGCCCATGTTACTTACTTTCCTACAAAAATGCATAGTTCCTGTAGAACAATCCACGCGACCAAAGCCACGGGAAACACTAAGTTCAACATAAATTATTAGACAATAAATTCGGATTAACACAGACAATTATTTGCATGCCCCAATTTGCTTGTCAACAGACCTCCTTTAAAACAAAGATGGATGACCCAACCTTTGTCACAGGTACTTACATACCTAAATACATATGCATCCTCATAATGTGGTCAAAGTTTTAATTTAATTAAACGTACGAAGCGTGGGAGTTCGTGCAACTTTCTACTTTATTGTCTTACCAGTACGTGGAATCTGCGAGTCCTTTGCGGATTACGTAGTTCAACACCTACGCGAATTGCGAGTACGTGTTTTAGGTTAGTACTGTTTGTCTGTACTTGGTGTCAGGCGTCTAACTTATACTATCGCAGTATTTGTAACCCATTATTGAATATCCTAATCTTCTCCTAATTTGAATCAGAACATCTGGTCACCAGCAGGTAGGCGAGGCTAAGGGGAGACCTCTTTACAGTCTCCCCTGGGATGTGGCCTAACAGGCGTTGCGCAGAGGGGGTTCCGGTGTGGTCTTTTAAGAGGTAACGGGGCCCCTTATATGTGCTGATGGTGATCACCGGGGTGGTTTTCGTGAGGTAAAAATCCCACACTCATTACCACAAAAGTCCAGGTGTCTGTTGAAGGTTTCTCCCCGAAAACAAAAAAAAAAAGGCTTACATGATCAAAATCAATGATCTGATTCGTGGATCGCTTTCGAGATTGACTATGTACGAGTGGCCTTACGACTTATCGACCGAATTCGGTTGGTAGGCGATCGGTAACTTTTTTATCGCGGCCTTATCGCATACCGCGATCTCTTCCAGGCAACCTGGAACTAGGTTGAGACTTCAGGCCCTGATTCGCAATATCTGACAGTTACTGTTGTCATGCCATCCTGTTCTTTTCTAAAATTATAAAGTTTGTAAGAATGATGAAGATGGTCGTTTGTTATTCTTTCACGCAAGAGCTATTAAACGAATTTGGATGAAATTGCCACACCTGAATTAACACTTAAAGTTTTTATCCCGATCTGTAATCGCATTTATTAGCACCCATAACTCATCTGATATACGGCACGTATGTCCGCCTAAATCCCACTAAAGATTAGCAGCTTTCCGGGGACATCCTTGATTTTGGTTCCCTAAAAATGTCAATATTGAAACCTCCATGTTGAGTTCCATATTTCAGCCAAATTTGCCGTTTAATATCCACTACCCAATTATCGTTTCGTAATGAAGTAATTAATGGTTACGGTAACATAATTGAATACGTTAGTTATTTCGGTACAACTGAGCCCGTAGGCGAAACACATTATTTTCGCTCCATGCTCTCCGCATATTAAAGGTCACCTATCCAATTTAGTAAATTGTGAACGTGATCTAGTTACTCGTTTTCAATAATAGTAGAAAATTGATACTGTAGAGTTTGAAATCAGAAGAGATATACCTAAATAACTAGCCTTTTGCTGCGGCTTGGATCCTGCATGTGGCCTAACCTTTTGTTTTTTTTATGGATGTGAAATCATCAAATGACTTCTTACTCTCTGGGGAGCAGAGGGAGTGTCAGACTCTTTCTGACAAACATCCATCCGTATGTTCCTCCTCATGCCCTGTGCGTTCCAAGGCCACGGTGACTCTTTCGAACAAATTCCGCAACCCTGGCTTTGGCCTAACATGCAGGTTTAACTTAACTTTTAAAACCGTGCATTTTTTCGAGGAAACCTATTTCAGGCTATCGGATCAGCTCTTTCAGAGGATGCCATTTACAAACAGTTTAGCATTTTTATAACAAATAGTTTATGTGTTGTACAATTGGTAGAATTGATCCTTGACTTGACCCGTCAGAGGCTGGCCGCACGCACGATTTCCCGATTCGGTTTCCTGATCAGGAATTCAGATTCGGAGTTCTGAATACTTGTCTTACATAAAAAATGTTCAGCTAGGCGCACACATTCGTTTACTTTCAGAATGGAAAAATATCTGACGATCCTTTCGAAAACAAGCTTTATGTTAGGGTCGTGCAATTCCAGGGGGCCTAGACAAAAAACTTTTCTGTAGCGTTAACGTCAGACGCTCACGACAAAATGTATGGGAATGACATTAGGTGTGGAAACGAAACTTCATCACCTAATGTCATTCCCATACATTTTGTCGTGAGCGTCTGACGTTAACGCTACAGAAAAGTTTTTTGTCTAGGGGGGCTGATCGGAAAACCAAATCAGGAAACCGTACGTTTGCGGCCAGCCTTAAGCGTATTTTATTTACTACCGAGATTCTATCTAATACAACTAGGTTAGATTGTTGAAACATATATTTTCTTAGCAACAATTTATTTATCGATAGACAGTGACAGTTAATTTAACTGTAACTTTATATTTTCTAATACGAAATAAAAAATATTTATTCTTTGAACTCTCTCAGAAAAGCAGTAAAATATGATATGACAAAAATAATTAAAAGCAAACGAGGTCGGAAAACGGCATTCATAATTGTATGCACATGCTGCAGCTCTGAAAAAATGCTATTGCATAAGTTTAAATATTCGCATAGCTTTCAGAATACTTAAATTAAAACTGTTTCTTTTACTTATTTATTAAAACTGTATGTATTGTACTGTATATATCAAGCTACCTGAAACTGTCAAATTTTCTAAATCAACCTTGAACCTATACTCCATTTACCTTTAGTTAACTACCTATTCGTATGGACTATAATGCTTTAGCGATAAAGTAGAAAATCTATTATAGAAATTTGACATATTATTGTAGCTTGATGTGCTGGCGACTGTATATAGGCGGACTTAATACAACAAGGCATTCTCTACACTGTGGTAGGTATCCAACAAAAAAAATACATTTCAAGTTAAGCAAAGATTACCTGTAAAAATAAAATACATTTGCTAAAATAAATTTGCTAAAATACCTAACGAACTAATAAATATAACATTTACTTTTACAACGTTTTCCTCAATTACTTTTTATCTCTATTAGGTTTGTCAATGAAAGATTATGAAGATACATAGATAACTTCATCTATACTAATAAATCTAATAATATTATAAATGCGAAAGTTTTGATGTTTGGATGGATGTTTGTTACTTAATCACGCCAAAACTACTAAACGGATTTTGATGAAACTAGGCAATGTTGTAGCTTATGTACCAGAATAACACATAAGCTATAGACATATTAACTTTTGCACGTGGTTTTGTCAGTGACGATAAGTTGTAGCGCTATAACGTAATTGCCACGGGAGCTACTGTCCCTAACCGTTTGTTTCTGCACGGGAACTGGAAAAATGATATATGCGTGTACGAAGTCGCGGGCAAGAGCTAAAATCTATAAAGTTATAGATATAAAGCGATGGTCACTAACATACCTAGCTGTATGTCCACTCTCTAACTAGGTCAACAATGGCGAGGCAGCAAGCAAAACTTTTCTATCTGATCCAACATTCATCCTCAATTGGAACAGGCCTGTCAGCCTGTGTCCTATCTTTTTCCCGCCTGAAAAAGCCAGCAGTTCGTTAAAATATTTCTCTATTAATATTAGAGTTTTGTTTGCGTAGGTGTTCTATCTTTAGAACGGTTATTTTTCTATTTCATTGAAGGAAACAGCCGCGAAAAACTTTGTTTATGTATTACGTAAAACCTAAAAAAAGTTCCGAAGTAGTTTTCTGCCAATGAATCTGTTCTTACAACAAAGAGATTCATTTCATGTCTCTTTTATACTTACTAGTAAAGTAATGTTGTATCCCGCTGTCAAAATGGGCCTTTTATTTTTTGACAACTTTAGTTTATTTTAATTTTGCCCAAGCATATTCGGGTTTATGTCTAATTCCTACGCTATCTCTACCATTAAACTCTGGAATATGCTACCCCTTGACATCAAGAAGGCTGAGTCCAAGTTTTCATTTAAGCGTAAAATCCGAAAACACTACTTAAAAGCCTCTCATTCTTAGTTTGGTCTTCGTCATAATTATTATGATTTCTCTCAATCAGAAAGATTATTATATAACATCATATTTATTAGTTTATTATTTTAGCATATGTATGTATTTTATTAGTATTATATATATATTATGTCTTTATTATTTCCAAAATAAAATTATATTTTAAATCTTATTTATTTGTTGTACACCTACCACAGTGTAGTCTTTCTGACCCAAAAGTTGACTGGTAGAGAATGCCTTGTTGCATTAAGTCCGCCCATGTACCACTATTGTACATAGAGTTTAAATAAATAAATATTCGCTAACTGTACAAGTCCGTTTTCAAATATTGCACCAAGCAAAACGATAACATCTAACGAGCAGACAATGAATAATGCAATTATTTAATTTACATATTTTTCGCATTCAAATCATTTAACTTTTTGAATTAAAATGCATTGCTAGAAAGTTTTGGACGAAATTTTTACCCGACTGTGACGGAAATGGTAATTTTTATTCGCAGCGAATTGACAATCATAACGGAAGTCATTGAAGTAAAACCGTGGAGTAACGTAATATAAATTCTTACGATTACGACAGTTACGACTATGTCAATTGACCGCTTAGATGCGCCCGCGCAGGCGACGACGTCGACGTACCGTTTTCGCGAACTCGATAACACACCACAAGATAAGCTTGCTCGGTACTTCTCAGAAAGTCTTTAGTCACGCTTTATCTGTCTTGAGTACTTTTATCTAACTGTTATCCTTTAGAGCAGGTTGTCAAACGGTTTTAATGCTGCACTCTTTATTTATCATGTTGATAGGTATCGACCACACATGAACTCATTCTTAACATGGTAACAATTTGTTGCCAATAACAAGGCTCTCGGGAAAAGGTCCTTTCGCCCTAACATTTGCTTGGCTATTAATAGAGTCTAATTTCTTAAAAGGCTTTTCCTCCCACGCTTAACGCACGATTTGTTTTCATAAGTACCAATGTTTGTCCATAGACTTATTTTGGGCTCATATTTTTCGCCGGTACCTATATGTCTTACATTTCAGTGGCAGTATAACAATAATATAAAACAAAGTCGGGTTTTGTTCTAACACTTATAAATCGAGAACGGCTGACCGATTTTCATGGTTTTTGTTGATTTGTTGTATTTGTCTCCGTCCCGAATAGCAGGGTAACTATTAAAAACATTGGAAAATTGACGGAAAAAATATTTTCCCATACAAAATGTTCATGGGTTTCGTAGGGTAGTGTAGGTAGGTAGTAAGTTGACGGCAGCGAAGCCGCGGGGGACAGCTAGTAAAGAGATAAATGTGACCCGTATTTCCGTTAGCCGGCCTTAAGCCCGGCCGGAAAAACTGGCTAATTATGTCCATTTCTTACTTAATATGCTACGCTGACCGTCAAGTATTCAACGCAATGATCGGCACGCAAAGTAATAATAGCATAACGACATTGGCGGATCCAGGGGGGGGGGGGGGGGGGCAAGGGGCTAAAGCCCCCTTCCCCCACCAAAGACCGAGATATCTTTGGTAGTCTACATCCTAACGTTGTCTTTGTGGATCTTACGAAAAGTTATCTAAGGAGGCAAGCCTTCCTAAATATTAACACTTTATAAGCTAAATATTTCTTTTTTTTTTTTGCTTTTATAGTGTTGCTACTTTGCTAAAATCTACCCTCAGCGGGGTCAACCGCCACCCAAACCACAATCCTGGATCCGCCCCTGCTTAACGATACGTTCTTACTTAATGTTTTGAAGCAAGGTGGACCTAGAAATTGTATGCAATTCTATCGAACTCATTTACTTGATAGCATTCTGGAGAGAGTACTTTACTGTTTCGTTGTAAAATTGATAGAATTCCGCTGTTGGTTCGATCAATCAATTAACTTGACGTATTTAATAGAATAGAACGAAGCGGACTGTTTATATTAGCCTGTATATGATACTACTGCTTTTTCCCGCGGCTTCTTTCCAGTGACCTATCCCAAAGTAGCCTATTTTTTTTTGTTACTATTGATAAGCATGCGTTTGACCACTATCTCACCTGATGGTAAGCGATGATGTGGTCGAAGATGGAGCACGCTTGCCTAAAATTAACCTAATCTCTTGACATAAAGACTCCCAGGTTGTAGCTATCAGGAAACAGACTCTGCCAGGGAATTCCACTCCTTAGCTGTACGCACAATGAATGTGTTCCCAAAACGTTTAGTGCGTGTGGGTGGGATGCCCACCATGTACCGGTGGTGCATCGCCGTACGTCTTGTGGTCTGATGATGGAACGGGCTTAGCGGAATTAAACTATGCAATTCCGTCGCACACTCCCCAAAATGCAGCCGATAGAAAACCGACAGGCTAGCAATTCGCCGTCGATGCTCAAGACTTTGTAGTTTCGACTCGACGAGCCTATCATTGCCGATGATCCTCTTCGCTCGTTTCTCAATTGACTCAAGGGCATCAATCTGGTATCTGGAAGATCCATCCCAAAGATGAGAGCAGTACTCTACACACAATCGAACTTGCGCTTGATAACTTTTTTTTTCCATGAGTAACCTGTAACATTCAGCGATAATGTAGCTTCCTATCATTCTGCCAGGGTTGCTGAATTTGTTCAACAGAGTCACCGCGACCCTGGAACGCAAAGGGCATAGGGAGGAACACGCATGAGTTTTATTCAGTAAGAGTCTGACACGCTCTTCCCTCCACCCAGAGCGGAAGAAGTCATTTGGTGATTTCTTATCCATAAAAAAAGCTTTCTATGATTGAAAGCATTTTCATAATCGGATCACTATTTCCAGAGATTCGATCATAAACAATTTTACATCTTTATTATAATAGTTTAAATTACGTCTCGGTAATCGTTACACGTGATTTGGAAACAAGTCTAGACGGTAAAACAGCCAATCTCAATCAATCAAAAACCAGAAACATCTTGGTTTTTGTCTTCAAAAATCTTCCATATTCAGTCCTCTGATATTTCATCAGTGATCTTTATTATCATAGTGATAAGGTTGCTGTTAGAGCTAAAATAACAGAGCCGTCTGTTACAATTCAGCTTCATTGTTTCTTGTTCGCGTATGAAACAAAAACAAAAGACGTACGCGGTACGATACTTCGCCGACAGCCAAGTTTCTGAAACACTCGCGGTTACACGTCTGCGTTACATTCTGTAGATAAACAGTTTTAAATCATGAATAGTTGGTTACTTCCACGTGCCATCGCTTTGTAAACGAGCAATACTGGGAAGTAATAAATAATTGACGTATTGGCGGAATGCAGAAAGAAATATAACTAGGAGGGGTTACGCGACTAGAGGCAGATAATACTAATTACAAAATACTATCTCGCATGTATTTAAAATACGAAATACTTTTAAGTCGTGTATTTGAAATATAAAATGCAGAATACAGTATTTTGATTATTTTTATATAAAATACCTACATAATACTAATTACAAACAAAATTAGTCAGGTGTTAGGTTAACCTTTTGGCTTGCGACAGCTATCGAGCGCTGATTTCTACAGAACGCACCCATTCATTAATGAGTATGCTAAATGTGTTTATATTCAAATGTATTTTGAAGCCATATAAGTATTTCAACTACTAACTACAAAATACCTCAGCATCAGGTATTTGAAATAACAATTACAAATTACATAACACCTCAAAGATTTGTACCACGCGTGATGTTAAGATGTTAGCGGTGATCGCTGTTCAGCTTCCAGCAGCTCGTCGTGTAGATATGCTTCATAGGGGCATGGTCAGCGTGTGTATTGATTTGTGACGGATAAACTGATAATAATTTCTAACCATAGATTTAATAAACAGTAAAGATACACGTTCACCATAATAGAAATTGGCCAGATGTAATGTCCCTCATGACCGATTCCTCAGATTGCCGACCGCGTGGCGAGTTCGCTTCGATCTAGGGTCAACTTGTGGCGTCAGACAAACGTGCGGGCCGCCCTGTCCTTACTATACACATAACTACATAAGTCAGTGATTCCAACTATCCTATATTGACCTGTGCAGAGCAAAGGACTCCTTTTTCGACATAATTCTGGTTTTTGCTAGTGCGGGCCAGTCCTTTCGGTATAGGAGTCAAGCTCGTCTCACTATCTTCACAGTTGTCTGCTGCGATGTCGTCTAGATTTTAATTGGACCCATGCGGTGGCTCGTTTCTCATTATAAGTTAGCTCATTTTGCATCTGACATGCGGCAAACAATATTGATGCAAACATTTCAACATTCTTAAATTTTATCAAGACTAGAGTAGAACTTGTACTTCAACTTGCAAGGCAAAGTCCCTCCTACATCGCTATATCTTTGAAACTTGTACTGAAAACTCGCAGCACGGTCTGTAAATAGTGTCCTCATTTCTGATGCTCACCGACGAAGCTACACTGAAACTTTTGCTATCTTTAACTCATCGATTTATAGATGAAAGAGATCGAATAAAATTAGTTTGCTTCCTCTGAAAATGTTAAAGACACTATTTTGTAATTTCTGTATAGAGCCGTCAAAGCATAAAAGTTATGTTTTAGGCATGAGTGGTACGATAAAAACCTCTCCGATCTCCGATGATCTCTCCTTACCTTGCTACTTTGATCACTGAGACCGTGTCTTCTCCTGCAAGCAACTCGTATACAAGTTCAATAACATTGCCGTGCATGATCAAGAAATTGATCTTGTTATACTTCAGTAGCCCGCAATGTAATGCAGCTTGCATGCGTGCTCCTAGCAGGTGAACACGTGGCCTTAGAAGTTGTAGTCCGGTCTCTTATGTTATTCTGTTTCCAATACTGTAACTATCAGTTAAAATTATCTAAAGTTCCACTTATCAGTACACACCTAGTAACTATTGTATTTAGGTGTGGTCAGTTTAGGTTTTGTGAATATTTAAGGATATCTTAGCTGTTTTAACATTGCTTCTTGTAAAATTTCTAATGTGTTATTATTATATCAATCAGTCATTGCATATACTTCCATAGATAGGAAATAAAATCATATTTTTTTGGAGGTTCTCTGCCATTGGATTTTAATTGGCTGTATTTTTAAGCTAAGTTAAAATATAAGTACCCAACTATCTTCATAAATGGTATACCAGCAATGGTGATAGCTATTGACCTCAAGATCAAGAGACCTGTTCCAAGTAGCCAGTATAATTTTTGGTTTGGGATCTTCCCCAAAGCTAAAGATTCAATTGAGTGCTTATTATTAGTATGTACTTACTTATAATTAGGTGGCGTGTGGTGTGCCCATGTCTGGAAGTGCCATTAACATTTGGCATCCATATTGTTATCATGGAGCGATGTTAAACTGTGCTAACGTATCCTGTTATTTTAGTTATCTTCGTGTAATTTGTAGCTAGTATTTTTTTTGTCATCTAGTTGTCATTTATTTTATATTTTTTAATCTAAATGCTATTTCCATTTGTCATTGCAAAATAATATGGGAATCTCTAACTCGCCATACTATATTTTCATGTATTGAATTTAATTAATTTTGTACATTCTATTTTAATTAGATATAGGTATATGTCGCAGCCAACTAGCGTAATCAGCCGTTTCATTAAAAGCCTAGCTTTTTCATTGAACTGTGCCGTTTAATCAGCGACTTAAGTGACACGGGCTAGTCATTCAACGATATTGAACAAAATATGTCACTTATGTGGCTGAAAAATAGGCGCATTTCAGTGAAAAGGCTAGGCTTTTAATGAAACGGCTGATTAAGCTAATTGGCTGCGACATATACTCGTTGATGTTTTAATAAGGGTCTAAAGATGAATTTCAATGTTCTTCCAAAAAGTAATTAAAATCATTCCTATGAGAGAAAACTTTTGAAAAGTTAGCTCAAAAAGTCTTAAAATGTCAACGTGTACAAAAATAGATGGACCTCAATATTATTTTTCGTATTCGCTTTTGATTCATTAGCTTCCCCCTTTCATAAAAGCCTAATTTGCAAACATTAAATTTATTAAGTTTTTGCACTGCAATTGAGCGCCTTGCCAATATCACGTTACAAAGACTCTTTATATAGTGTGACTTTTTATTTATTGGCTACCTTTTAGGAGGTAAAATTTCACAAGAATATAAACAACTTTTACTATGGGACCAATCCTGGCAAAGTGAAAAAAATAACTGTTTTAGATTATTCAATTTACTTTAAAGCTGATTTTTACAGCTTTTCGGAGTTGATCACATTAAAAGACACAGTAAAAGTTGGTTATTTTTATGTCGCAGCCAACTAGCTTAATCAGCCGTTTCATTAAAAGCTTAGCCTTTTCATTGAACTGCGCTGTTTAATCAGCGACATAAGTGACATAGGCAAGTCTATAAACGATATTGAACAAAATATATCATCTAGGTGGCTAAAAAATCGGCGCATTCAAATGAAAAGGTTATGCCACCAATTAAACGGCTGATTAAGCTAATTGGCTGCCACATGTATATAAGTACTTTCTCTCCTAGAATAATTACCAATAAATTAAAAATCATATGGTATAGCACATCTAGTGTAAAAAATAAGACCGTTACTTGCGTGACAGACATTTTCTGAAACTCAATGTGACATATTAACGCCCGGGTACTGCACAAATTAGTAAGGCAGCTCAAGCACATTAGCAACCCCTTAAAGTTAGTAATCCAAAAGCGAAACGAGCTTATGCATGTAAAGTAAATGGTGGGTCGCAAACGCAGCGGTGGCGCCATCGCTCCAGCAGCGGACGTGGGCGAATACGCGAGCTACTGCGCGCGCATCCACGACGAGGAGATCTACCACGACCTGTGCGCCGTCAAGAACAGCGTGCGCGACCTACCGCCCGTACAGCCGCCTGCTTTCAACACAGTAGGCTCCTTATTTTTTTTTGGTTATGCTTTTGTTTTTTGGTTAGCTTTCGGTGGTGGGAGGTGGTTTCGCTTTGGCGTTGAGCTGGTGCAGAAGTCAGAACTACATATTATATTAGGTTATTTACGAGAATGCATCGTAAGGCTGAAGAAAATACTTATTTACAAGGTCAAATTAAATAGGCTAGCGATAACTACACCTAAGTTATGGGATCGTCTGTTGATGGGCCCTTATATTCCAATGGATCGATGATTTGAAGAAGATGGCTGGCAGCGGATTGGATGCAGACTGCTCAAGACCGTGATGGTTGTGGCGCTCTTTGGGGGAGGCCTACGTTCAGCAGTGGACGGCAACTGACTGATATGATGATGGTGATAATGATGATGATATTCTGGTCACAAATTCTTCCGACAAAAACTCACACATGACCCACACAACGTACTTGTTTATTAACTTCCCCCAACTAATCATGGTGCCCCAATAATCAACAAATATTGCACTTACTGACCCATCCTTCTTCCAATATTTGGGGTTGGGTGTCTGTTAATAAATTAGATGTGGGCTGGCTGATCAATCAGTAACAAAATCAATACGTATCAGCTGTGGTTATGTCTGTACATTTGTACCTACTTAATAAGTGATTAGTGTAGGTCAATAATTCATTTTTAATGACGCGTGTCGGACTAAAATATTTTATGGGTAGAAAGCATAAAATATTTCGTGATATGGTAGCAATTTACTATCTAGGTAAAATATGTATGACACTTTTAGTCGATTGACATAAAACTTTCCCTCAGAGAAACATGAAAAGATAATATCATTTTCTTGCATTTATAGTTTATTGCGTGTCGATACAACATGTCTTCATCTTCAATACTTCACTATTGGTTCTCATCGCAGAAGTCATCCCTGCTGCCATGTCATCTATCACACAGTCCATCTATCGCTTCTTTGGTCTTCTCCTCTAATAACGTCCACTGTATTATTAAAAACACTTAAGTTCATAAAATATCTAGAGTAATTATAAACTCTTGAAAAATTGTGAACAGAACATTTTCTACAATAATACGCATCACCTACATATAGATTTGATTGTGAGTTAATCTAAAATACGGTCAAATACATGTTTTTTCTTTCTTTCTTTATAAAGCGATACTTTATATTCTCTCCATCCGCATTTATACTTACTCAAAGCATTCCTCACGGCTTTTCCGATATCATGGTAACACTACAGTGCCACGAAACCGGCACACTGGTACGATTCTCAATAAAAAACCGTTCACGGATGACGGACGTATTAAATTCCAACCGGACAAGTAAAAGTTTAGCAAATCGGTCCGTACGACGATTGAATTATGCATGGCATGGCTGCTCCACCAATCACGATGTATTTACAACGGACGCTATTAGTTTTGCTATCACTCTTTTTATAAACACCCAGTTTCTATAGCGTTGCGTTCCTGATGATAAAAATAAGTGGATATCGCAATGTAAGTGGTTAAAAATAAGTGTTTATTTTGGAAGCGGATGTGCCGGAAGACGAGACGATGTATCTGGACGCTCTAGATTGTCCATATGGTGTGGTGTGATGCTGTGCGATATTACGTCGTGGCATATCGTACACTACACTGCATTGCATTGCACTCTATCCCATGCAGTGGTTTTTCTGCATTATACTTTGTAGACTTCACAAGATGTTTGGTCGATATCTCGGAACTTGACGTTATAGAAACAAATTAATGTAAATTGTAGATAGTAGATGGTAATAGATGGGTTACGGTAATTTTTTTACGCTTACGCTTTCATTGTACCGACCGGGACGAATTTAGATGACCAACTTAAAAAAATATTTATTTAATTTAAATTATTCAAGCATGTAGTTCGTCTTAATTCGTCCTGCTAATTTGTTTTAAAGTTATTCGAAATAATAATTTTGTTTTTAATATTTTCAGCTAGCGACATCGTCCCATAGTTTAGAAAAGAGGGATTACGTTATAAGAGAACTGGTGGACACAGAGAACAACTATGTGGATGTTCTGAGTAAAATTATCAAGTACTTCCTAAGGCCACTGATGCCGTACCTCAAACCTCAGGATATGCAAGTCATATTCTTTGGGATTAAGGTAACAAAACAATTATCTATAATTAAACACAGAAACTATTTTTATGTGACAAGTATTCAATAAACGATGGGTTCACCTTTGATTTAAATAAATGTCTGGGTTATAAAGTCTAAATAATTGTGCCCCAAACATTCTTTACTCATCTACCTAATTTAACCATTCTTAACAAGGAGTACAAAAATACTTGGTGCAAACACTAAAAATACATCAAACTTATTTACTTGTTTTCTACAGGAACTCCACGAAACCCACACAGGCCTCCTCAGACAGTTAAAACTAGCAACAGAAGCGTGCGTCCCCGGCAACGGAGCGCCACGCTTAGCAGACGTATTTCTAGCGTGGCGGGAACGATTGTTACTGTATGGAGACTATTGTTCCAACCTCACTAACGCACAGGACACGCTCAAGACGCTAGACGCGAGGGATTCTACGTTTAATAAACAGTTAGCGGTGAGTATTCACTAGTAAACAACGGCGCGCCACGCCTATCAGACGTATTCCTAGCGTGGTGGGAACGATTGCTATTGAATGGAGACTATGGTTCCAACCTCACTAACGCACAGGACACGCTCAAGACGCTAGACGCGAGGGATTCTACGTTTAATAAACAGTTAGCGGTGAGTATTCATTAGTAAACAACGGCGCGCCATGCCTATCAGACGATTATGGAGACAAATAGGAGTGTGGTAGCAGGCAAATTCATGGCAGTTTATATTGTCATTGTTCGTTGTACAATGCATTCAAGTTTTAGGATAAGTTCTCTCAACAAGAAACTGAAGAAGATATACAAGAGGAAGTATGGGTATTTTCTCCATTTGAGAAGTCAAGACCTCTAGTATGAATCTATGTCCGAAATACCCGTCGTATTTTTATCCAAATCCTCGAACATGAGCCGTACCACCTACATCATAAAACATAATTTCGTTTGTCAACAGAAATGTCAGAAAGAACACAGCGACGGTCGGATACAGTTGCGCGATATCCTGTCGGTGCCAATGCAGAGGGTGCTCAAATACCATCTGTTGCTAGATAAACTGGTGCATGAAACACAACCGGTAAGATTCTAACTTCATTTGTACTACACAAATACATACTTGAAATTGCAGTTTGTGTTTTGTTCTTGTCCTGTTGTTTTGAAGTCGGTTAATAAAAGGGGTAAAACTGGTGTGGGATAGGTTCTCGAAAAGCAGGGCTGCTTATTTATTAAAAACTAGCACTTCGCCCGCGACTTCGTCCGCGTGGGGATAGTAGGTACTCCACAAACTGCAACGCCCCTATACATATCCCCTTATAAAGGTTAGTTTTGGAAAATTAAGCACAACGATTCTCATTATTGGTTCAGCGCAACTGTTCACCCCGTTCAGCCCGTCAGAGGTTGATTATGCAAAAATTGTTAGGTACATGATCTGTTGCAATTATCCCACTTTTAGTTTATTCATAGAATTCCGACGTAAATTGAAGCAAGCTATAATTTCCTCCCCTAAAAACTTATTCACCCCTGCTTCACCCCTTATTATGTATGTACCTAGTTGATTTTCGAAAAATCCAAACATTTGATATTCTTATTGTTTTATCGGAAACATTTAAATGCTGTTGAACTGTGTTTCAACGTCATCGGACCAAGCATTGATACGATTCTCCCCAGTTCGCTCAAGCCGCGACATTTTTCTTACTCCGAGCATGTTTATTACCGTCGTAACTTTTGAACGAAAGGTCCGATTTGAATGATTTAAAGTGTAATTTACACGGACATAATCAACCTTAATTATCAAACCGTTTAAATGGATAAGGATTAATATCATGGTACTATAATCACCATTTTTTATTTCACCATGGGATTTGCTTGACTAATATTAACAAAAAGCGGTCATGGTGACTTATCCATAATAGTTAGACGTATGGTATCGCGGACTTTTTTGTAGATATTGATGACCTCTATAAAACTGTAGTACATCACTTTGCTCTATTGTCAATAGATTCCGCAGCGTACGCGATATAAGGACTTTTTCTCACACCTTGGGTCACATTATCGAAGTTTTCATACGGATCCCTAACTTTTTTGAAAATATTCTATAGCCTATGTCCATCTCTGATAATGTAGAATTCTACTGGTGAAAGAATTTTTCAAATCGGTCCAGTAGTTTCGGAGCCTATTCATTTCAAACAAACAAACAAACAAACAAACAAACAAACAAATCTTTCCTCTTTATAATATTATTATTATTATATTATTATATTATTAAAAATGAGGGAATGAATTAAAAAAAAACTGGTGGACAAATATAATAATAAAAAGCATGAAATACTACAATATGCACATCTAATAATCTATTCGTAAGACGCCTGAAATCGACGGCGCGTTGTGTTCCACGCGCGCCTCAAAGAGATGTCAGCATAGGAGTAGGGGCCCGTTAGGGGCAGAGCCTGCCAGGGTTGCGGATTATGTTCGAAAGAGTTACCGCGGCCCTGGAAAGCATAGGGCACTAGGAGGAGCACGGATGGGTTTTAGTCAGTAAGAGTCTGACACTCCCTTCCGCTCTGCCCAGAGCGGGAGAAGTCATTTGATGATATCTTTGTAATTGCTTGTTGACAGAATCATGAAGAGTTCCGAGGGCTAGAACGAGCGAAGGAGGCGATGGTAGACGTAGCTCAATACATCAACGAGGTCAAGAGGGATAGCGAGGTGCTGGCGTTACTCGCCAAAGTTCAGGTAATATTACTGTTGACGTTGAAACTTTGATATCTAATTTGTTTAAAGCCTCTTTATTTCTTTAATAATTTTAGTAAATACACATTTGACAAGATAACATTAACTTAGAATTCATTTACAATAGGCAATGTTACGTAAATAACATGTTTTAGTCCTTAATTAAATAAAGTTAACAAGCCTCAAAGGAGCGAAATTGTAATCGGCTAATTATTGCAGTACAAAAATCCTTGTTCTCACCAACTAATACGAATTTTCACGTCTTTTTATGGACGCTTTTCATCGAATTTACCATTATTTGTATTGATTGCTGGTCCTGTCTTCCCCAGGAGAGTATAATAGACTGGGAGGGCGGCGCCCTAGGCGCAGGAGGCGCAGGCCTGGCGGCGTACGGGCGCCTGCTGCTGGACGGAGAGCTTAAGGTCAAGGCGCACGAGGACCAGAAGCTCCGGTCACGATACGTCTTCGTGTTCGATAAGCTCATGCTGCTCTGCAAACCTGTGAAGGTAAGCTGCTTGAATGAATATTTTGGATTTTAAAATTGTTATATATCTTATAACAATTTATATATAGGGTCCAATTAAAATAGGTGGACAAATTTTACCACAGCGCTCAGTAGGTCTAACCAAAGATATCCAAGCAAAAAAAAAATACTGATTAAAATGATTTTATGCATTGGGTAACCAACATTTATAAGTGTATTTTTGTTCGCTGATTATTTTAATTGTAGGTATCTAATGCGATATTCTTATATATTTTTTTACCATTGTCCTTATTTTGGTGGTCTGAATGATTCCTAAAAGTTTGTCCACCTATTTTAATGGGACCTTATATATATATATATATATATATCGAATTCGACTAAACTAAAACTTAAGTATGGTTTAAATATGAACAATTTCTTTTTCTACATACATTGATCCTAAACCACTATTTCAAAGCCTTGATGGATTTCATGGAAAAGACATAATTTTTAACAACTTTGTAAATAACGGCAACATTTCTTTCTAAGGAGTAAATAATGACACAAACTTATCAGTCCTTGCGGCTCCAAATCGACTCTCTAATCATTTAATGTACTACAACAGCGACGCGTTATTAAATAATATTTAATTTGGTAAAACTATAATAATTGCTTTAAAACTATTTTAAACTGTAAACCTATTAAATGCGTTTGTATTGAATCCCAGTTACACAGGGAAACCTATTATTAGTCATATAAAACTGTAATACAAATAATAAGTGATAATAATATATTTCTTGTATCGCCTAAATTAAGAAAATTAAAATCATTGTACTAACTTCATATTCCTTCCCTAACCTCCCCCTAGCTGCTGTCATCTCAGGACAACCAGTACTCGTACCGCGTCGGAGTCCGGCTGGCGGAGTACCGTGTAGAGGAGGGATGCGCGCGCAGGGCGCTGAGAGGGGACGCGCGCTGGGCCTCGCACTTCTACCTCGTGCGGCGCACCAAGGACGCCACCTTCACGCTGTACGCGCGCACTGACGACGCCAAGCGCAAGTGGGTGAAGGCCATCAAGGACGCCATGTGAGTATGTTGTCCACCGGGGGGACGCGCGCTGGGCCTCGCACTTCTACCTCGTGCGGCGCACCAAGGACGCCACCTTCACGCTGTACGCGCGCACTGACGACGCCAAGCGCAAGTGGGTGAAGGCCATCAAGGACGCCATGTGAGTATGTTGTCCACCGGGGGGACGCGCGCTGGGCCTCGCACTTCTACCTCGTGCGGCGCACCAAGGACGCCACCTTCACGCTGTACGCGCGCACTGACGACGCCAAGCGCAAGTGGGTGAAGGCCATCAAGGACGCCATGTGAGTATGTTGTCCACCGGGGGGACGCGCGCTGGGCCTCGCACTTCTACCTCGTGCGGCGCACCAAGGACGCCACCTTCACGCTGTACGCGCGCACTGACGACGCCAAGCGCAAGTGGGTGAAGGCCATCAAGGACGCCATGTGAGTATGTTGTCCACCGGGGGGACGCGCGCTGGGCCTCGCACTTCTACCTCGTGCGGCGCACCAAGGACGCCACCTTCACGCTGTACGCGCGCACTGACGACGCCAAGCGCAAGTGGGTGAAGGCCATCAAGGACGCCATGTGAGTATGTTGTCCACCGGGGGGACGCGCGCTGGGCCTCGCACTTCTACCTCGTGCGGCGCACCAAGGACGCCACCTTCACGCTGTACGCGCGCACTGACGACGCCAAGCGCAAGTGGGTGAAGGCCATCAAGGACGCCATGTGAGTATGTTGTCCACCGGGGGGACGCGCGCTGGGCCTCGCACTTCTACCTCGTGCGGCGCACCAAGGACGCCACCTTCACGCTGTACGCGCGCACTGACGACGCCAAGCGCAAGTGGGTGAAGGCCATCAAGGACGCCATGTGAGTATGTTGTCCACCGGGGGGACGCGCGCTGGGCCTCGCACTTCTACCTCGTGCGGCGCACCAAGGACGCCACCTTCACGCTGTACGCGCGCACTGACGACGCCAAGCGCAAGTGGGTGAAGGCCATCAAGGACGCCATGTGAGTATGTTGTCCACCGGGGGGACGCGCGCTGGGCCTCGCACTTCTACCTCGTGCGGCGCACCAAGGACGCCACCTTCACGCTGTACGCGCGCACTGACGACGCCAAGCGCAAGTGGGTGAAGGCCATCAAGGACGCCATGTGAGTATGTTGTCCACCGGGGGGACGCGCGCTGGGCCTCGCACTTCTACCTCGTGCGGCGCACCAAGGACGCCACCTTCACGCTGTACGCGCGCACTGACGACGCCAAGCGCAAGTGGGTGAAGGCCATCAAGGACGCCATGTGAGTATGTTGTCCACCGGGGGGACGCGCGCTGGGCCTCGCACTTCTACCTCGTGCGGCGCACCAAGGACGCCACCTTCACGCTGTACGCGCGCACTGACGACGCCAAGCGCAAGTGGGTGAAGGCCATCAAGGACGCCATGTGAGTATGTTGTCCACCGGGGGGACGCGCGCTGGGCCTCGCACTTCTACCTCGTGCGGCGCACCAAGGACGCCACCTTCACGCTGTACGCGCGCACTGACGACGCCAAGCGCAAGTGGGTGAAGGCCATCAAGGACGCCATGTGAGTATGTTGTCCACCGGGGGGACGCGCGCTGGGCCTCGCACTTCTACCTCGTGCGGCGCACCAAGGACGCCACCTTCACGCTGTACGCGCGCACTGACGACGCCAAGCGCAAGTGGGTGAAGGCCATCAAGGACGCCATGTGAGTATGTTGTCCACCGGGGGGACGCGCGCTGGGCCTCGCACTTCTACCTCGTGCGGCGCACCAAGGACGCCACCTTCACGCTGTACGCGCGCACTGACGACGCCAAGCGCAAGTGGGTGAAGGCCATCAAGGACGCCATGTGAGTATGTTGTCCACCGGGGGGACGCGCGCTGGGCCTCGCACTTCTACCTCGTGCGGCGCACCAAGGACGCCACCTTCACGCTGTACGCGCGCACTGACGACGCCAAGCGCAAGTGGGTGAAGGCCATCAAGGACGCCATGTGAGTATGTTGTCCACCGGGGGGACGCGCGCTGGGCCTCGCACTTCTACCTCGTGCGGCGCACCAAGGACGCCACCTTCACGCTGTACGCGCGCACTGACGACGCCAAGCGCAAGTGGGTGAAGGCCATCAAGGACGCCATGTGAGTATGTTGTCCACCGGGGGGACGCGCGCTGGGCCTCGCACTTCTACCTCGTGCGGCGCACCAAGGACGCCACCTTCACGCTGTACGCGCGCACTGACGACGCCAAGCGCAAGTGGGTGAAGGCCATCAAGGACGCCATGTGAGTATGTTGTCCACCGGGGGGACGCGCGCTGGGCCTCGCACTTCTACCTCGTGCGGCGCACCAAGGACGCCACCTTCACGCTGTACGCGCGCACTGACGACGCCAAGCGCAAGTGGGTGAAGGCCATCAAGGACGCCATGTGAGTATGTTGTCCACCGGGGGGACGCGCGCTGGGCCTCGCACTTCTACCTCGTGCGGCGCACCAAGGACGCCACCTTCACGCTGTACGCGCGCACTGACGACGCCAAGCGCAAGTGGGTGAAGGCCATCAAGGACGCCATGTGAGTATGTTGTCCACCGGGGGGACGCGCGCTGGGCCTCGCACTTCTACCTTAAAAGTAATTAAATCGGTGGAAAAGTAAATGGTGGCAGTATGGGAAATTCCCCACACGTTGGCAACGCTGTTCGAAAACTGTCAGAATGTCATTCTTACACAGCTTCACAAGTTGAGCTAGTTAGAATCTTTGCATCGCCAATATCCGTTTCTAAAACATGTCTTTAAAACGTAAAAACTATTAACATGCTTCATTTGGTTTTAACTACCCTGATTCCAGGAAAACAAAGAAACCTAGATTCCATCGAACTAATTTTCAAGGCAATATGGATATTAATTCGGCCTTGGCTTAAAATTAATGCTGTCTATGTTTGTCCACAGTGATAACTTGGAGCCCCCTGGCTGTCGGAGTACGAACCACAAGTTCGTGCTACACACGTTTGAGAAACCTGCCACGTGTCATCACTGTTCCAAATTTCTAAAAGGCAGAATATTTCAGGTACTTATTAGTTATTTTGTAAAGCTGTTTATTTGCCAAGTAGATGTATTCGAAACGATGTCTTAAGCCCGGTTTCCACCAAAGCAGAGAGCAGCAGCCGTAGGCCATGTCTAAAAGGGACCAAGGAAATTTAATAAAATAATTACTTCCCGTTGTCCCCGTTCATTTATTGTAATAATAATTTGGTGCAAGAGCGAGCGAAGCGAGCTTGAGACTTGGGGCACCCCGACTCGGACAGGTTAGGTTAAAAAGAGATGGCGGACTCAAGTGAGCGAGCGAAGCGAACGAACAGACCCCACCATCACCTTCTTGGTTATTTTTTTTAAATCACCCAGAAATATGGTTTACTTCCCGTTTTCCCCGTTAGCCGAATGTACGTTATGGGACAACGGGAAATAAATTTAATCACGTCCCGCTGTCCCCGTGACGGGGATATGGCATACGGGGACAACGGGAATAAAGGAAAATTTGAGTATCAAAAAATTTTTTCTCAACAAAATCCGTCCTCTTGCGTCATCCATAACAATGCCTCGCAAAATATATCGTGCCCACATCAAATTTAGGTGTTGCCCCGCCACTGCTTAGTGTACTTGCCAAATTTGCCTGGGTTTAGTTAGTATGCATAACTAGCTGCCGCCCGCGTGAATGTCTATAATTATCCCAAGGGAACATACTCCCGGGATAAAAAGTATCCTATGTGTTATTCCAGACTATAATCTACGTCTGTGCCAAATTGCATCAAGATCCATTCAGTAGTTTTTGCATGAAAGAGGAACAAACATACATCATCAACAATCCATCCGCAGAAACTTTCGCATTTATAATATTAGTTAATAGTAGGATTAGTATGATAGGATAGTAGGAAGTAGGATAAAGTCGGATTTTAAAGAAGCTTGTCGTTATTCTAGGGTTACCTATGTACGGTGTGCAACGCGTGCGCGCACAAGGAGTGCATCGCGTTATCAGGTCGCTGCGGCGGAGGCCTGGCGCCCGCGCCGCCGCTGCCGCCGCACCAGCACCAACCTGACCAGGCGCTGCACTACTACATGTGGTACGTCTCCACGGTGTCATTGATGATGACAGTACATCCAGTCATAAGTTTTGATTTTTAGCACCAAGCCTTGAATCAAATCAGATTTAAAATGGGTTGAATGAAATGATAAAAGGGACGGTTTTTGCCTTGCAGTGGGACGAACTAGGCTAAAAATAAATAAAATAATATAAAGGGGTGCATTCTGGGTCTTCCTTAGGAATTGGCAAGAAGTTGCACAGAGCCGAGAACTATAGAAGGAATGGAGGGAAGTCTGTGCCCAGCAGTGGCAGACTTTAGGCTAGATATAATAATAAAAATCAGAACTTTTTGGACCTTGTGTTTGGAATTCTAGTCTGGTCCTTAGATACGCCCATACTTCTATAGAAGTAAGTAACGCTCGTTGAGCTGGCCTAGCGTTGTGAAGTAGTTTCAATACAATGAAAGGCCAGTTCATTACTAGTTGTTCGGCCTATCCTATCTCATGTTTAATATAACAATTTTCCTTTGGCAGCTCCTTTACTGTCTAGCTGGGCGGTTAGCTAACTGCCAGGGTTGCGGGATTTTTCGAAAGAGTTACCGCGGCACTGAAACACAGGGCAATTGAAAGAACACGGATGGATTTAAGTCAGTAAGCGACTGACTAAAACCCATCCCTCCCACTCCCCCCAGAGCACGAGGAGTCTTTTGATGAATTCTCATCCTTAAAAAGTTGTAGTGGTTGTACATGTATTTATATTCGCTTATTTTTACTGTTAGGTACGTGGGCGAGATGGGTCGTGAAACAGCAACAGCGCGGCTAGAGCGTCGCGTGGACGGCACGTTCCTGCTGCGCGTGCGACCGCACCCTGCGCACGCGCCACACCATGCACACGCACCTACCGACACCAACCTAGCGTTATCACTCAAGTACGTATCCTCCATGCACGGTGGTTGTTGCCACAGCACGGTGGTTGTTGTCACAGCACGGTGGTTGTTGCCACAGCACGGTGGTTGTTGTCACAGCCCGGTGGTTGTTGTCACAGCCCGATGGTTGTTGCCACAGCACGGTGGTTGTTGTCACAGCACGGTGGTTGTTGCCACAGCACGGTGGTTGTTGTCACAGCCCGATGGTTGTTGTCGGGCTTATATATTTGTTGAAATCGCGCGGAGATCTCGCTCGAAACGAGACGCCATATATATAGATGCCGCGGCAAATTATCGTAACCAGTCTTCTAAATTTGGTAACATTGCTAATGTCCACTGCTGGACATTGGCCTCCCCCAAAGGAGGGCTTTGCCATAATCGTCACCCT
This sequence comes from Melanchra persicariae, assembly GCA_947386135.1. NCBI lineage: Eukaryota > Metazoa > Arthropoda > Insecta > Lepidoptera > Noctuidae > Melanchra > Melanchra persicariae. Next base: position 2,364,688 of record OX376646.1, read on the forward strand.
TGGCAGGCGGGTTGGCGATCGCAGTGTAGCTGTAGCAATGTACTTACAGAGAATGCTGCTGCCCATTCTCTGGTGAGTCCATTAGTCGCCTCTTACGACACCCACGGGAAGTGGTGGGATGTTGCTATTCTTTTACGTCCGACATTATATAGAATGGGAAGACTATTACTATTTTATGTATCTCCATACAATTAGCATGTCTCTAAATAACAAATTCTGTTCGGTCGGCCCACAGAACAGACAACACAGTGAAGCACATGCGCGTGTGCCGCAAGCCTATCGACCAGGTGCCGCACTACTACCTGTCCGAGTCGCGCTTCTTCCGCAGCGTCGTCGAGCTCATCACCTACTACGAAAAGATCAGCCTCTCCGAGAACTTTGAGGGGTAAGTAGATAAAGCAGTCCTAGGAAATCATGAAAGAGATCTACTCTCTGCTCGGGGCAAAAAAATCTGGAAGGAGTTGGGGGAGGCCTATGCCCAGCGGTGGGACAGAATAGCCTGATAAAAAATGGTATACCCTGTTATCCCACGACAGTAGATTTTCTATATAATTATGTATTTACTCAGTACTGACCAACTTGTAAATTACTAATTTTATTTCCACAGTCTGAACTCAAACCTCCGCTGGCCGTTCCGACGCGTGGTAGCGACCGTCATCCACGACTTCCGACCGCTGGAGAGCTCGCAGTTAGCGCTGCGACCTGGCGCCAAGGTGCTGGTGCTCAGCAAGGAGGGAGACAGCCGGGGCTGGTGGAAAGGGCGCACCCTCGACAAGGTACGAGTATGTTATGAAAAACTACCCTAAGGTTGACTGGTAGAAAATGCCCAAGGCATTAAGTCCGCCTCTGCATTTGTGTGCATGAAGTAATAAATAAATAAATTTACCAACATTATTTAGCCATAAGATGACTACCTACTACTGCTGGAGATAGTAGGTCTCCTCTGAGCATCGTCGCAATGACCAATCCTGTACCTCCCGCATCTGACGTATTTCCGAAACTTTCACCAGTTCAGCGGTTCGTCTGGTGGAGAGCCCACCAGCGCGACTATGCATTGCCTAAAAAAGTTCAAATTATCCAGTAGTCTGTTTGAAATCAATTTCATACTTTGTTAATATTTTTATTTTCATTCTTCTCTCTTGCCTGCTCTCTTTACTTGGGGTCAACCTTCCTCGTTCGTAGGCGTCAAGACGCTTTGTCCTGGGTTGTCTGTATGTTCAGCTGCACCCAGTCCATATCCATGGTAACCGTTGTATATGTGGTCAGAACAGCGTGGCTGCAGTTAATATTATCATATGGTTTCCCCGTGTCCAGGGCGACAACCGCTCCGGCTACTTCCCCAAGGAGTGCGTGCGCGAGGAGCCGGAGTGCATCGGCGCGCTGGACTGATGTCAGCTTTGCCTCGCCGAGCGCGAGCTGCACTTCTCGTCGCCGAGGCCGCCCGCCCTCGATGACGACCAGGACGACAATGACTCCGCTGACCTTGTCTAAACGTGGACAAAACTACCTTAGCTACTTGACTTTAAGGTATTTAATGTGTTGGCAATCAAGTGGTCCTTCAGCCCTTCAGGATGGGAAAAAGTGTCACAAGACCGTTACAAAGAAAATCGTCCGTATGTAGTGGAAATTAAGAACTTAATAGTTCTTTGGCCGGGGGAAAATGGTCCTTCGTGGCGGACTTCCGACATTCTTAGTTTAAGGGTGTTTATTCCTTCTGAGTGTTAAATGTCAGTGTTTAATATGAAGATGAGATGTTGAACTTATAAGTTTGACTTCTAATTCTTAAGAAGCAGATTTATGTAGCAAGTGAATTCTGTTATGTCAAGAAGAAAGTTATTCTTAGAATAAAAGAGTGTTATATGACGTAAAGAGCGAGAAAGAAGGACGCAGTTATATTTTCATATCGGTGTTAAAAAAGTGCGATAAATTATTGCAAATAAGGTTGTATGGAATAGCAACGAATTCCTAAGGATGAAAACCTCGGAGATTGTAAAAATAGGTAGTAAAAATGCATGAGTAGGTGGAAGTGTAAATATTATAATATACAGTGTGTAAAATAGGTAGTGATGACGTAGGTAATGGAAAGTCGGTTCTTTTACCCAAAAAGTGGGGGGAAATGGTTCGAGTGCTAACTATCAATATTATCATTGTCAATAATACGAATATTAAATACAATAATAAAATGTTTAAAAGAATATCTTATGCTCATCAATATATTTTAAAAGAAAGAGTCAGATAATATTGTAATTAGTCAGATATAATGTTTTAAAGCAGATAACATTTTGCTTTTCATAAATAAATATTAAAAATAGTAGTGACTTTTTATGAAAGAAACCTCCAGAGTATTATATATGGAAAGTAGTAAAAATGTTTATGAAGTTCAACAAAGATTTGTTATGGACAACTAAAAGTATATTTTAGCCAATATTAAATACGGATTCACTAAATATAGGAAAGCACATTCACTTTTGTGAACATTTCATTTCGATTGAGAAATAAGGCAGATTTACACGACAATTTATTAGGTCATTCAAAACGCCTTGCGATTATAAACACGTATTTAAATATTCTGTTATATTTACAACTATATTATAATTCGTGAATTTGAACAACCTTACCTATTGGAATAATTAAGAAAGAAAGAAAAGTAGAAATCATGAAATACTGTCCATTTGAAAGCCCTACATTTTGTTAACATAAATGTACTGAAAAGCTAAATTGATTTTGTGTAGCAATTGATTAGGACAAAATCGGAAAAAGCTACAAAAACAGCGGATTCGACACCTAAAAAAATAATCGATTTGTTTTGTATAAATATAAAAAAGGAAATAGGTAGGATAGGAAGCTAAAATGAAATATAAGATCAAATATGATGTTAATCGCAACGTTTTCTATAATTTATTTAAGTGTATTTATTAGCAATGCACTAGATATTATTTTAATAATAATTCAAAGTTTAGTTTCGTGACAAACACCTCTAGTCGTGTAAATGGGGCTCTATTAAGCAATCTCACTTCGGTGTTATTATAATAAATTGTGTAACATACATGTGCATATATAATGTAATTGTATATAAAATTATATTTCGGTAAAATTAGACTTTATTGAGAAAATACTGTTAGTATGGCTATGCGACTGATCGCATCGAACAGTCCAATTTAACTTAATATTAGAGAATATTAAATGTTATTATAAGTTACTGGTCGACCAACATATAAACAACTGTTGGTAGTGGCGTCTTTTGTGAATATTTCAAGGATTTGACCGGTAATTAGACAAATAGACTCTTTGTGTTCTCCTTCGGGTGATTGAATGAAACGGCAGATATAAGCCACGCGCCAATGGGACAACGATAAATTGTTCTTCGAATGAATTAGCCGTCGAAAAATTTCTATGAAAACGCATTGCCGCGTCGCTCCTGTCTTGAGATCCAGGCAAGGCCTTAAAGAGTTTTGTGAACCACGAACCCCTAATTTCAGTGTCTAAATTGTCTTGGTCGGCTAGTATCAAACTGGATGAGCACTAAAACTGTTCACGACCGGCCTTGCCATCCAGTTGGATATATTTCTAGGTGTAAATAAGCCATGATTTAATAGATATTTTCCCAGTAAAGTCTTCAAGTAAGAGCTCTCTTCTCTGGTGGCACTCGGCAATGTTTGATGGTGCGTATCGATGCTTTAATGTAGGTATATTGTGTGCCACAGGTACATAGCATGTTGGTTGAGTGTACGTTTTACTGCGTTGGGTTGGTTACAAACATTGTGCAACATACATGGATTTATATGTTGCAAATGTTGGCGTATTGATCGCATTTTCAAGGATGTACGATCGCGGATATTCGATGGCCGATTTTTTGTTGGCCATATATAAAGTATGATAACTGTAGGTAGGAATATTAAATGTTTGAAATGGAATCTCTTAAGATGAAGCGCGCATTAAAACGTACACTCGGGATTGTTGTTATACATATTATATTAAATTTCATGTCATTTATCATACATTTCGTTTAGTCGCGGACGTGTGTATTGACGTGTAAAATTGAATAGTAAGCTTAATATTAGTGTGTGCAAAAAGAAACGACACCTAGTACTTTTGCGAAAGTGTTTCGCAATTATGTCATTTTTTACTTTAAAACACTAAAAATAAGGTTTACTTTTCAATATCAAAATCAGTTTTAGCACGGTACGTCTTTTTCTTACCTGTCTTGACTTCGCACTACCCACCATGACGGAAACAAATGCTCAACCTGTATATTATTAACATTTTGTATATTAGTTGTACTTTAAAGTGTTCGAACATAAGACTTATATTTGAATGTCACCTCAATATCGCCATAATTTTAGAACATGATGTGCAATAAATAGCAATTTTATTATTTACTTCATCTGCCGGCTAAAAAATAGGCGAACGGTCAAAAGTGTTATAATTATCTTACTTTCATATTCCATTAAGAATCAGTACTATAAAAACTTATGAAAACAAAAATAGGAATCCTTTCCTGTTTTCTTTAAGTAATGCATATTACTGGTCTGACTCGTCACAAAATCGATGTAGAAGTGAAAAAGTGCCAAAATGCCATTTATTTTGCTAAATGCCAACGACATTGTACCTCAGTATCGCCGTTCTGTCGACATTCCAATGCATAGTATTATTTTTTCTTTACTCTTAATAATTCTCACAAACTTTCACTCCCTACTATGGCGTCTGAAAACTTAGCGATTCTGTTGTGAGAGGGAGACAGAGATATACAAAACGAATATCACTGTCCCTTTTTCACAACGGAATCATAATAGCATTGACACGTCATAATAAGAGGCAGGTAAGATTTACAATTTTTTTTTTTATCTTTGCCCCTGTTATTTAATTGCCTATTTACTCCATTATGTCATGCAGCAATTTTAAATCATTTTGTCTAGTTGTCCCAGTCACAAATTATCGTTATTAATTTTGTCTTCCTACCAATACCAAAAGAACTCATATTGAGTTGACTTCCTATTTTATAAAGTAAAAATTAATTATTGTATTCCCTACAACGTCACATGACTTCCTATACAGACTGTATTTTGATTCGGACTAAACCACCACTGACAAAATAAGATTCGAATATGCTTCAAAGAATTAAAAAATAACTTAAAATTGCTTCTTAAAACTTCATAGCACAGTTTGAAATATGGTTTGAAGCGTAGTGTTGCGTAATTTAAAATTATTTTATTGGTTTGGGTTCAGATTGCTTACTCAGCTATAATTATCCCGAAAGCTCAAGATACATTCTGTATAGATCACCAATCTAGTTGAATCTAAGATGCTTCCAATACAATCAGTCACCCACATATCACGAACATAACAAATAAGTTACAAAATAATTCGAGCTTTACTTTTTAAATAAAATTACAAAAACATAAAAATCTATTACGAACGAAATTAAAATATTAACTAATAATAAAATTAACATTATTGTCCTCGTTATCTATATATTTAATAGGTGAAACTGAAATATTACTGTTTTCTATAATAATTTAGGTTCGGGAAAAATTCAAAACATATTCAGGCACAGTGCGCTCTCTGCCTTTTATCATGCTTATTTCATCTCCTATATCTAGTACAGAGTGTAGCAGAAATGCTGCAAAACCTGAAAAAGGGTCATTGTGCACATCATTATAAATAATCATTATTTATGGGATCAAATCTGATCGCGTAAACAAAACGGCCCATAGTTTTCCGGCTTCCAGTCAAACCGGATTCAGCTGAATACTAGTATTTTACGTGGAGCGGGTAACACGGTACTTCTTGGCAAGACTAGAGACAGATTTTCTGGCTCCTGACAATCCATAACGACTGCCAAAGATCTACAATGGCAGCCGGGAGCAACGGCTTAACGTGCTTTCCGAGGTACGGAGGTGTCTCGGTATGTTAAGATGGTCACCCATCCTCAGACCGACCTCGGCAAGCGTTGCTTAACCTTGCAGATGCGTCTGTTACTCTCTAGCCACTTTTATGTTTGCTTAAGTCGACAAAATGCACCGAACCGCAGATTTTTTTTTTTTGCGACCTCTGTCCCATAGTGAAAGTAGTCTATTATGAGGAGTGCAAAGAAAAATACAAAAAAAGGGGTCATTGTACTCATCGCTGAGGTTTTTCGTAATTTCTGTTACACCCTGTATATATTAATTGTGTCGCTTAACTTCAAACTCGGATAAATCCACTCTACCCTGTTAGGAGATATTTAAAAAAAAGTGTTCATAGTCTTAATTTCATGAATTAAAACACAGTATTTTTTTATTATGGCAACATTATTGAAGAAAACGATCCTGTTTAGCCAATTCAGTATTTAAATTATTCATTCTTTCAAAAATGTAATATTTAAGTTGGATTTACCTTCATTTGATATAATGGAATGCAATTTATCTATCTTTGAAAAAACTCAGTGTGGATTTATAGAATTTTGATTTAATAGATTCGGATTTATCTGGATTTGAAAAAACACGATTAGAACTAGGGATGTGGTAGTGGCGAAGTCACGGTATACTATCGACAGTTAATTTGTAGCAGCTAACTGAATAAAACTAAAATAATACTAACAAAATAAGGAAATCTAGTTTTATTTTACAAAAATAGGAGGTATCTAATTTAACCATTTTTAACAAAATTCAATATTTCTTCCGTCAATTTCTTCTTCGTGCATTGGTCGCCCTATCACGTTCTCACTGCTAAGCACTTTTTTATAATATTTCAATTCCACCAATGATGCCCACTCTTGGCCAAAGTGCGTTTCCAGCAATTTGCGAACATCACTCAGTTTTGCTTCATTTACTGGAACTCCAATTGGCAGTCTCTCTGGACTAAAATTTTCAAACGATTGGCCGCGTTTATTGATTATTTTAGCAATACCTGAAATTAAATTATTTATTAAAAAAGGAACAGCATATTTAGAAACGATTTACTTAGTAAAATGCGATAAATTTCTTGATCCTGCTGTATACCTACACAAATCTGATCGGAAAATATAATTAATGTACTCAATATTATATCCTTACATACTTATTATTATATATCAGAATCGTTCTGTAACAGTAGAACAACAAAATAATAAAAATCGATAATGATTATGGTTAACACAACACTAGTGCCAACCCAAGATTCCAAACGACGCATAGGTATAGGTATTTCAAACTTACCGAATTGTCGCTCTTTCCTCTTTCTTACGGCGAAGTTTTATATTAGGTCGCTTGCGGGCCTTACTTGGTGACACAATTTTAATGGAATTATCCATGGGAACTGTCCAAATAATAAAAAGAAACAATAAAAAGCGGGAGTGAAAAGTGGTACTGTCGCAGAGTTTACGTGGACTGACGGCCATGTTGAACAAACGCAGTTACCTGATTGGCTCTCATGGACTTAACTACATTTGAAAAAAACTGTCTCATGGATCTATCTGACTTAGATAAAATATTATGATTTTAACGGCTTATTTTCTCAAGAACCATGCGGATTTATACACAACTGATAAAATTGTTTAAAAGCATTTCTTTTTCCGTTTCTTTTGACACCAAAATATTAAAAAATCTCAGAATTGGATTTATCCGAGTTTGAAGTTAAGCGACACAATTAATCATAAACGATACTCCCCTTTTATGACGGTTCTAACGTCTTGACACATTTCTCTCTTCCTTAATTCACTAGAAAGACTGCATTAGTTCTCAAAGATATTAATTGATCCCTTTATATCTAGCATTTCCATAGATTTCCTACTTCTATGTAAATATTGTTAATTTATTGTTTTAACAGATAAATTTAATTAGTAGGAACAACTAAATCGACCTGCACAATGAATGTTATCCTTCCACGTTGCCGTAAGTAGCGTAAACCATGTAAAATAAACACTGTCTGAGAAAATAATATTAACATGTGGAAGTGGCAATATATTTCATCCTAGTATATATTATATACTATCCCGTTTAATATAAATCTGCATGCTCGCTATTTTGGCTATCACCTTTATAATTTTTAAGCTACGGAAGTTCGCATTTTATTTACACGTTCATCTTGTAATATAAGTTTTTTCTAAAATAGGGTGACAATGTAACATTTACACTAGATATTATTAGTTATAAAACACCTTTACATCTGTAAATAATATCATGTATCGTCATATAAATATTTTTGAGCCACTTCCATCTCGTCATAATAAATTATATAAATATAAATTTTAAATGGATTTAAATGTTACTTATAAACACTAGTGCCACTGAATAAAAATAACATTTTAAAATATTATGCTTAAATATATTCTGCATAACATAAATAAACACTGCTTAAAAAGAATTATGATTGTGGAGAAAAAATATATCTATTGATTAAAAAAAATAGTTAATCTTGTCCATGGCGACAGGGTGCCGTTGTTATGTAAAAAATATAAAAATATTATAAAAAGTATATAAGACATAGCAAAGAATATGGTTGTTGTAAAGTAATAGATATATATTTTTTCTATTTAGTTGGCGAGCCCGGCGGGTGACGGCAGCAGTGATAGGTAGATCAATATAGAGAATATTATTTTGCATTTTATTCCTAATTATATCGCGAGATGGTTAAAGGAGATAATCAGATATTTAAACTATTCACAGTTCACACAAAACGATTACATTCGACATGAAAAAAGTTCTAATTAAATTGGTTAGCGAAACTTCACAGGCGTAAAATTACGACTCAAAATATTTCAACTAGCTGCAACTAGCTAACGAACGCTTGCAATTTAGTTAGTTAAAAATTTGAATGTCATCAACATTAGATATCGATACGATACTCATTACTTCTGAGGAGTTTTTCTAGCTAATTTAATTAGACCATCTTTGACAGTTCTATATAGGTACTTGTATTTATGCAATATTGTAAGTTAGGTAGCTCCTACGCTCCCATTCAGTCGCTAATTTTATGATTCGTGCCAAAATATTTTAAATGATTATGAGCAAGCATAAAATGATCTCTGTAATATTAACGCCGTTTATGGAAATTACATACAATATCGTACGTTGTTATCTACACTAGAATATATTCATTTACCACTTACATTATACGGAAATATATTATATTATGTAGTTTTAGTTCTGACACATCCTTTTGGGTGAATAACGACTTCATTTTCGTGAAGATTCGTAGTTCTTGATAAAAAGCTATCGAGAATAATTTAGTTTTAACTGTACAATTATCTTTTGGCGCGAGAATCTGAAGTAATGGCGCTATCCTGTTTTTAAATACCATTACCATAGACAATTTCACCGATTTTTATGACAATGTAATTTGAGCGCCAAAAAATTCTAGTACACTGTATTTTGCAATTTTATTCTTAGTGGGTACGTACAAAACGTTTGCTTTTACGTTGGTTGTAAACAAAGCAATATGGTCGCAAATCGAAGCACTTTTTGTAAAAACTTGTTTAGCACTGTGTATCGAATTTTAATGGAAAACTCGATGATTTTATTTTCGTTTGTGAGTCGTCTCAATGTCAAATGGTAATTAGCACAGTGATAATCCTTATAAGTATGTATTGCTTCTAAAGAAGTAAAATATACAGTTCTCGTCAAATAACTTTGCCCCTTTGAAGTTGTGTCGAGCGGCTGCGTAGTAGTCAAAATTCCGAACACTGCAACTGCGCATGCGTAAGAGACATGGGGGCGGGGCGCGATTTTATGTCTCAGTGTTACGTTTACGTTCGATGCATGCTTGCGTCCCGCTTGCTCCCGGCTACGTGACTGCACCAAGCGATCTTTGCTAATGGCTAACTTCAGAGGGGCAAAGTTATTTGACGAGAACTGTAAGAATGAAATATTACTTAGAAATGTGTAAAAAAATTGTCAATTTATGAGAAAAGATTGTGTTGGCATATTTCATTTTACAACTTGAATTTTGGTATGTCATCACCATCAGACTATTTACAGCTATACTAGGATTATCATTGTATTTCCCTTGTTGTAATTCAATCATTTGCCAACCTTTTAATTCATTAAGTATAGCATGTAATAGCAAAATATTGTGTTTAAATGTCTGCATGTATGGAATGTTGGTGCTAACTAATTTTGTGTTCATTTATCTTTACTTTCTCAGTGCTCCGAACGCGCGCCGTGCGTTAGAATAAATTGTATTTTGATATTATTTATGTTCATGTTTGTAAATATACAGAAACGGCATATCCATTGTTCTGTAGTTAGGTAAGCCACTCCACAAATAAATACACTGTTGGAGAAATTATCTTGTTTTATTTAGACTGAGTCTGTCTTTAAGTTACATTTTAAACAGGCAAGCGCCTTGGTACATACACTTTCCATAGATTCTTTTATGAAAAGTATCGAATTAACAATCAATTAACAAAACCCTTAAATCTAGTACAAACAATATATTCTGTATTAAGTTCGCCTGACTAACAGCGTAAATAAAAAAAAGGGTCCAACTGAGTAGTCAAAAATATATAAACCTACAATTAATGCAAACGGTGTTCACAAAAGTCACTCAAATTTGAATAATAATTACGATTCGGAAACATATTTTTATTGATAACATCCGTTACAGGAAATCATTATAACATCTTATCTTAGATCTGTACAACTAATTCTGGTTCTAACCTTAATCATAAATATCTATATTACAAAATATAACATTCTTGACATAGTTAACAGCATCGCTTTTTACATTTCTGTGTGAACTTTTCTGAAGGTAAGTTTGCTATGCATAAGTTAAAACCAGCCTTACCAACTTTTTAACGACCATACTTTAATAATAATACTCGTATAAATCTAAAGAGAATCGGCTTTACTACAAAACACGTTCTAACTTTAAACCAACAAGCCATTTTTGAATTTCGAACTTTATTCCAAATGCCGTAAAGTTCTTGAATGCACATTGACAACATAGACCGGGATCTAAAATAGGTTTTTGTATTAATAACTTTAATGTAGTCGGAATATAGTTCAAAATGCAATAACGGGCTTGAAAGTTTAGGCTTGGACTAAAGTTAGAACGCGTTTTGTAGTAAAGCCGTTATTGTTTAGATGGCCGCGCTCATCTGAGGAACTACTGGTTCAAATTGAAAAAATATTTTAGTGTTGAATAGCCCATTTATCAAGGAAGGCTATAGGCATAACATCACGCTATGACCAATAGGAGCGGAGCATCAATGAAAAATATTGCAAAAACGGGTTGTTTTTTTTTTCCGAAGTTGCGCGGGTAGTTCTAATAAAAACTAGATCAGGGTGACTAACTTACTCCAATGTTGGTATCCGCATCGTCTAAAAACTGGGCTCGTATAGTGCAGATATTACTTTAGCATGGCTTTCGAAGTCACTGATAAATAAATAAAAGAACAGTTGGTACAAGTTCACGTCACGAAAGTTTGGCTCTGTGAAATCAGGCTTTCTGATGCGTATAGCGCACTGTCGTATATTTATGAGATAAATCCATACGGCAACAACCTACTTCGGAGCGGCACACTTCATGACGGGAACTTTAAGATCATTACGAGAAATAACCCCGTTTCTGAATTAAGAATTTGAAGTTTAGTAATGAATGAAAACCTTAAAAAATTTGGTATTAAATATTGGGGTTTGACACGTTCCCAACTCAAAATTCCCAGTTCTCACTTTTAACTTCAGCATGCTGCTATTATCCAGAACGTTCGACATCTTTACCTCGCTGATGGTTCACCATTATACATAAATTATTAACTAATTAAAGTAAAACAATTTACTTCAAATCCGGAGTACTGCTACCCAAGTACGTTCTTAGGTCAGTGACGGTAGACCTGATCAGTTTCCCGGGGATGGTCGGCCGGTTCAGTCGTTTATACGCGGCGTACCGGTGGCACCCGCCGAAACTGTAGTAGTAGTCTCCGCCTTCTGAACCCTTGATCCAGAGAATGTCTATGGGCGGCACATTGCCTGCTTCTTCTTCTTTCTGGAAAGATTTAAGATTTATTTATTTATTTAAACTTTATGTACAATAGAGGTAAATGGGCGGACTTAATGCAACAAGGCATTCTCTACCTGCCAGGGTTGCGGATTTTGTTCGAAAGAGTTATCGTGGCCCTGGAAAGCAAAGGGCACTACGAGGAGCACGGATGGGTTTTAGTCAGTAAGAGTCTGACACTCCCTCCCGCTTCGCCCAGAGCGGCAGAAGTCATTTGACGATTTCCCATCCATAAAAAAAGGAATTCTCTACCAGTCAAACTTTGGGTTAAAAAGACTACACTGTGGTGGGTGTACAACAAATAAATAAGATTTAGTAAATTAAGAGGTAGTGATTGAGGAAATCTTCATGCTTCTTTGGCTTGACTGTTATTGTGATGATACCAAAAGGAGTCTATCAAACATTTTTAACTCGTTAGTGCGTAAGGGAGTATTCCCATATCAGTCCCCGAATGGGAACAAATGGGAAATTTGATGTCATCCGTCGATAAAAATTCCCATTTGTCCGAATGGGAGATGGGAATACTCCCTAAGAAATGCTTTACCTAAATGTAAAATTCTGCCTCTCTGATTGTTACGTTTTTATATCTAAACCTCGTGTGTGACTTGCACTGTCATGGCCACCATCAGAGATTTTAATTTTGAAAACACAAAAAGTTAGTCGCTAATTAGTTTGAGTTATAAATGTGACCAAGCTGGGAAGATCCTCCCCGTCAGCCACCTAGACACGCTTATAACTTTTGAAATAAGAAAAAATGTGTAGGTACCTAATCAATCAATCATGATTCTCATAACAAGCGTCAATATAAAGCTAATACCTAAAGCCACACAATTAGCAAGTGTCGGGTCATTTCCCGCGAGAAATGTTTCCAAAACAACGTTATTAACATTACCTACAATAATATTTTTACCGATCTCCGATGACCCGTTAACCTCTAGGTTACATAACATCGACTTTGCCGACAATAGTTTAGAAAACAAAAGAAATATTATTTACTTTTATGCCTACTATCAACTTAATTAGTTAACTAAGTTCCGATTTTTAAACGGTTTTTATAAAGGCCAAGCTAGGCCCGTTTTTTTATGATTGTCTATGACCTTCTTCACACCACTGCATCTGACTATTATACAAATGTATGGCATAGGCTAAGTTAAAATATTGTTACTAACATTGTGGACCTCTGTATTTATTGTCTAAATAAGTAATAATAACAAAGATTTTGTATGTAGGTAAGGGCAGAATCATCTAAGCAAATTCCTTTGATCTAGATCTCTTATCTTAGCATCGAATTTTGTACGGTTCACTTATAGAAAGAGCAATAGGTAAACGAGTAAGATTTCCAAAATTACACCCGTGAGAAGAAGCCTCCAATAAAAAGAAAGTTATCCGTAGCAAACAGTTAGGGACCTAGTATACGTCCTTGTGGAACCCGATACAAACAAGTAAGACTTATGTAGAAAGTTGTCAAGCTTGTTGCAAAAATCCTTTACAAATGGGGTTAAGTGCAATCCATGTAGGATAACTGGTCAACAATATCTAGGTTACCTGAACGACTAAGTACCTACCTGCCTACTTGCGCAAGTGCTGGCCGTGAGTACTTCTGTGAACTGCCGCTTTGGTTAGATATCCATTGAATGCGGATTAACGTTGGAGAAAACTAGCTAGTACTTACTTTAAATTCAGATACAAAGCAGAGAGAGTAGTTAAATACATGAGATGTCTTTAAAACGTTTATGTTAGTAGGTAGAAAGGCATCTACTAACTTTAATGCCACACGCTTACCTACTATAAACTTACAGAAGTACCTACAGGTTCAACTGTCTCTAAAGCCTTGACTCGAATGTTTAAAAACTGATCAGAAGAGATGAAATTCATTATTTTATTTTTAGGTGGATAATATCTCGTAGTACTAAACCCAATAGATACCTATACTAAGAAAGCGACTTTATAATCTCTAAATGGCATACCTGTTACTTTTTACCCAGGGAAAACCCACGGTACCATTGATATAGGTAGGCACTGACACCCTGCCAGGGTTGCGGATTTTGTTCGAAAGAGTTACCGTGGCCCTGGAACGCAAGGGACACAAGGAGGAGCACGGATGGGTTTTAGTCAGTAAGAGTCTGACACTCCCTCCCGCTTTTAAAGGAATTGCCACGAGGGCGAAGCCGCGGGAGAAAGGCTGTAAACGAACGAGAATATTTTGCGTAGGTACCTACGCACATAGTATTTCATGTGTATGGAGGAAAATCGATTACTTACCTAGACTAGACAGACAATTAGTGAAAGTGGGCTTAAGTAAGTGGTAGCGGCTCTCGGCGAAAAACTTGTAAAAACTCCAAGTAAGGCGCTAGTAGGAAATATATTCAGGTACTTAAGACACATAAAAAACTGGATCATCAAATCATAATCGTTCATGACCAGAACGCGGCCAGTGGCGGAAAAGCTCCCCCCTCCCTAAATAATATCCTCCATCCACCATTGCCACAACTGCCGACCCTATTCTTTCCACATTCAGCCGATCACTACAACCTTCACCGTCCAACTGGTACACGAGTTCCCCACAAATTCGACGCACGTAGACAATTGACAAAGATTCAGGAAAGCTGTAGGGAAACCAGCACGCTTATAAAGTACACAAACAGACCGCGTTCCGTTTCCCGGCCACGCCCTTGAGGCCCCCTCGCGATGACCTAATCAAAACCCTCCCCGTCTTTTACCTAACGAGCCAGCTCGCGTCGCTGAGCCGCCATTAGTCTTAAATCCCATAAACAATCAAACGACCCAGCCTGTCCCTTGCTGTCCTCCCGAACTGACGCCGTTAAGCCGAGGTCCGTATCCCACAGGGGATGCCCTTAGCGAGCGGTCAGTAGTTTAGAATTTTGCTAGTTTATTTGCCCTGGCTGGGGTCCTTAAATTCACTTGAGTTTACCACAGGATAGTCAAAAAAAGAAAAACATAGACAAACACGATAAATATGCAATTTTCCTCACCTGAATCGTCTCCATGAGCGACGCAACTTTGTCCTCAGTCAGCTCGGGTATGAAGGGTCTGATGATCACTGACATGGGCACATCGTGGACCTCGTCTTTGTACGCGCTGTGCACACTCGTCATCCTTGCTGCTGTAACCGATAACGACAACATTGACCTTACGAATACATACATTTTAATTAGCTAATTGCAAATGAATATAATGGATGTAAACTTGTTATACTGAAAACGTAATTTATAAGAGCTACCTATCAGGAATGTTATCAGATTATTCGACTATAGAGTGAGATAGACAGATTTCGTCGGCCTAATTCGTTAACCAGCCAGGAGGAAGAAAAAATGAAATTATATCACTTCATTTTAGCAATCATAATTCTGAAAATCCCGTTGGTTTCAGGATTTAGCAGTATTTCTTTGTGAAGATTTCCTATTATTCAGGAAGCAGGTTTTCGATGCATGCATGTCGGTTTTTAAATTTACCACAAGGTAGGTAATCGTCTGAACTTATTTGCAGACTTAAAAATTAATATAGCCCAAAAAAAGGACTTGGCTGGTTAACCAAATAGGCCGACGATTTGTCAAGATCTTGTCTGACTTTACATTACAAGCGGGACGGTAGACTAGATACGAGGTTACGAATTCTAGGACTAAAAATCTAGGACTAAAACCTAGATAGCCCGATTTTGACAAATTTGAAAGGAGAAGTTCAGGTTTGCGAAAATAGGAGTGGAGGGAGGTCTTGCCAGGAGTGGGACCGAATTGACTAGCCACAAAAATACCTAAGTATTTACTATGTGGCGTTTGGACAGACCATGGCGTCAGAATCTAGAAAAGCTTGAGTCAGTAATTCGCAATATCGTCCATTCATTGCGAAACGCGCATGTCACGATCAAGGATAAACCTAAGTTTTAACAAGCCATTGAATTTTCTAATTGTTATCTTTAGTTACCTATCATAAATTGCTTTTAAAGTGATTAATCGTTTAGCAGACCAATCAAAATAATATAAAGAAATAAAAATCACTTACAATTTCTGGCGGACACAGATACAGTTAAATTAACAAACGATTTAATCATTTATAAGTTGTGATCAAGTCGAGCTGCTTGGGCGACTGACAGCGCGGTACTAACTCGAAGTATGACGCTACGATCCACCTGATTCATACATATACGCCAAGGTCAGCCATGCCCTGATAAAAATAAACACAAACAAAATGAAATAACGCACTATTTACACTACGTTGTCGTTGACCGTGTTATCACTATCAGTTGACAAAGAATGGGGATCTATGGTCAGTGATAACAGGGGTATATTGATCGATTGGTGGACGATTCTATCTTATTGTTCCTATACAGGGGTCATGCAACTGATGTATTAATTACCTTGCATGGCCCGATAAGTAGTTCATTTTTACTAAAGAAACCATGTTTAGCCAGTACAACGTAGTGGTCTAATAGTTTCTTCCTTTGTTGCAACTTTATCTCGAAGCCAAGTAGTTTAATCAGCCTTTTAATTTTATTAGTGGCCTTGCATTTTTATTGAACGGCGCCGTTTAATCAGCCGCCTAAGTTACATTCCGGCATTTTATTGAACAGCTAGGTAAACGACTTTGTTCTTGCCTAGTCAAGGTGCGGAACATAGGGCACAATTAGGAGCTTAGGGCACCGCGACACGGATTGATGCAGGATGCAGAAATAAGAGCTTCGCTCAGCGGGGCTCCGTCGTCGAGGTTGGTGTTGAAGTTGATTGTTGTCTGAATTTAGAATTCCCAAAATTAAATATTTCATACATTTTCGTCACACGGTTACCCTATTCTATGAACAGCCTAAGCATCTGCTAGCCCGTTCATTAAATGTTAAGTAAAATAAACGTTTTATTAGACGCATTGGCTGGAAGTCATTTAGGCCGCTGATTAAATGGCGCTATTCAACGAAAAGGCTAGGCCGGTTGATTTAAGCAGTTGACTGCGACACATACGTCATACCTAAACTAAGAGCACCCATGAGCAATGACCACAAGATGCTGCGTGTTGCAGTTTTGAACACTTTTCCTCATGACATTATACAGAAAACATTTTACTTCACCTACTCCAATAGAGCAGCATCCCGTGTTTCCATGGCAATTCAAGTGCCCATTACTTAGGTAGGTACTTACATAGATCCTCGATTCCGAACATAAAACGTAGACACACAATGACACAAATGTAAATATTTGGAACAAATTTGCCCCATTAGGGAAACGAACCTGCGCGCGCAACTTTACAATTTTATTTATGTGCTGAATAGGTAACCAATAAAATAGTGACAAACAAAGACAGGTGACGGATGACTGATAGATGATACCAAAAGGTGTCAGACTTCGCGTGGCTGAGCACTTTTCTGCTTTCTTGAGTGTAAATCAGCATTTTGCACTCTTCTGCCATTAGTCAGTCCTGTACAGTTCTCGTCAAATAACTTTGCTCCTCTGAAGTTGGCTACGAGTGGCTGCGTAGTAGTCAAAATTACGAACAAACTGCAACTGCGCATGCGCAAGAGACATGGGGCCGGAGATTATGGCGGCGCGATTTTATGTCTCAGTCGCTCGTTTACGTTCGATGCATGCTTGCGTCCCGCTTGCTCCCGTCTACGTGACTGCACCAAGCGATTTTTGCAAATGCCTAACTTCAGAGGGGCAAAGTTATTTGACGAGAACTGTAGTTTTGTATGATTGAAAAGAAATAGACAGACATACATACATATATGGTACACTCGAAAAACATTACCCTTCTGTGGCAGTCGCAAAAATCTTGTAGTTACTCTCTGTTGTTCTTTTTTCGTGCCTGCAGGACTTAGATTCTCCCTTATTTCGTTTTCTCGCCGTAATAAATAGTCCCACTGACCGCATCGCAGTCGCACACTGTCAAAATACCTTAAATTTCCGACACTGATTATCGCCGATATGATAGAGTGTGAGACTATGGCCCATATTCCAAAACGTGAACTCCAACTCAACTCGAACTCCAATTCTAACATGAGCACGAAAATGTCAATGAGAGCTTGTCTAATTGACGTTTTCGTACTCGAGAGATGAGCAAACAAATGCAAAAACTTCAATTTATGACAAGCTCCGATGGAGTTGGAGTTCGAGCTGAGTGAGTTTACGTTTTGGAATATTATGCTCCTAAGACTTGAATTTGAAACTCGTACGAGAATTGGCCTTCACTTCATAATTAGTTCCACTTTCGGCCATCGTATTTTTTTGTCAGATCGTGAGGTGGCACAGTGACATAAATTATTTTTCGGTCAATTACAAAAAAAAAAACAGTTCTCACATAGCTTGGACGCTAGCTATCCCTAATAATAACCATCTCATAATGCACAATTTGATACGCACTCTGGCCCAAATAGAAATTAATTTCAGAACCAGATGAATAAAAATGTGAATAAGTGCTTCACGGATTTCGAATTATTAAAACCTGTATTGAATACACAACTGCCAGGAGACCCTGCATGTGTAGGTATGCATTACCAAAGCGGCGTTGCCGGTAGCATCGAACCCGGCGACCTTATCCAATGTTTATTTATTTATACAATTTAAATGCTATTCGTACTTGTTTTTCGTACATATATGGCAAATACTTACCAATACAATATACCAAATATGTAAATCTTATAAGAGGTAAAGGGTAATAGGTGTATTTAGTTACATAAGGTGAGGAGTAGCAGATAACCATAGATATCCAAATTACATGAGCATTGTTTTGAAAACAAAGAAATTAAACAAATGATCGTGTAATTAAGATAATTTCAACAAAAACAAAGAGATAAACTCAAATATTATGATTTTTATTACCTCATTGACGTCTATATATTTTAGTTTAGAAAAAAAAGTGTACCTACTGTTTTATAGTGTTTCTCAAATGATTTGAAACAATGGTATAAATAAAACAACTTCATAACTACACAAAAATGTATTTTAGTCAATCTGATGGTCGCAATAACATTGAACTCGTCGTCGTATACATGTGTGTCCGCGCCGCCGCGCCCGACTGCGGTACTAACATTACTTTATAACCATTATAATAAATAATTTATCGTGAACGAGTAAGAAAGGTGCGATCCGTGGCGGCACGCGAATTACAATGTTCCACAGCGTTAAAACATCAATTAAATTTTCGTTTTTGTCTCGTATACTGTTTCAGATATTTTGTTTTAGAACACATTAACTTAATTCTAGCATTTTTTTTCATATCCAAACTATCACTAAGTGGAACTAATTTAAAGTTACAATCGTTAAGATCTTGTTATGCTTCTATGAAAATGTATGATGATATAAAATAACATTCAACTTATGGCTAACAAGTAAAATAAAATTGTGCTACCAACATTTTAGCACCACGATAATTAAAATATTTTGTTCTGATATTCACAACTCCTGGTTTACCGTGTCACCAAAGCCAATTTAGGTTTTTCAGGCCGAAATATAAGTCGTTTTTAGTGGTTCATCTGTTCTTTTGACATGAAACCTTTTGGGCCTTGTAAGTTCAGCCCTGTATAAACAAAACATTTTGTAAACGATTAAAATTGACTGGTATTTAAAACGACTCCACATTTAGATGAGTTGGTTCAGGCCAAGATGCGTGTGCGCGATACTAACACAACCATTGCTAATAAAATATTAAAATTGCACATAAGTCTGTGCGCCCGCGCAAATATAAGTAAACTTTGAATCTGTACTATTTACCGACATTCTTGTTTAAATAAATACAATTTTAGTGCTCGTTCATTACATATTCCAGTTATAATAAATTGTATATAAAAATATGATAATATTTGATTGCGTATACATAAGTTCAAGTGCAGTTATCGTGCTCGTATGATTAGTATTATTATAACACTATCTGTACATAGATGTAATAATTGTATTATAATTATAAGTATATAAAATGTGTGTATAACATTATTGTTGGAGCAGATTGAGGGCCAATTTCACCAATGAAACTGAACCGATCAGCGAATAAACCAAGTTTATGAGCTGTCAGTGTCATTATTTTTCTATGGAATATTGACACTGACAGCTCTTGAACGCAGTTTAGATGTACTGATCGCGTTCAGTTTCATTGGTGAAATCCGCTTTTTATCTGACAAAACGATATCGTTTTGTCTTCTACAGCGTATACATTATCGTATGTAATAGTTCCATCGTATGTTTCCTATAACAAACTTAGCCTTCATTACATGAAGTTGTCAATCGTCAACATCATAGATATTTCGTGATACATTTTGAGTTACTCAAGTCGATAAATAGTGTAGTTTCAAAGTCGTAAAATCCACGGACGCACCTTGTACAGGACACTAGTCAGCACAAAATATCTGAATACTTACAATTAATAATATAATATTACACTAGTTTCATCTTAAATCTATCGTATAATTATAACCACCGTAGAGTAAAAGATTATTAGAACGAATAGAAACTCGAGATCCCGCCATATCGATGTGATGATTTACTTTTGTATATAAATTACTAATACTGCCCAAATAATTACTTTTCGAAAAAAATATAAACCAAAAATTTAAACACAACGCCACTGGTTTAAAACAATAATAATACTATAAAATAGTTGCCGTTGATTATTCATTCATAATAAAAATGACTTTAATACGTAGCTATAATATAGTAATAAAAATAAAATTGTATATTATATAATTGTTTAAACAAATACTGGGTGCCAGTCGTATAGAGGTCGTAATACAAATAAAAATACGTTTCATTACATTTCCTTCCAAAAATATCGCTAATAATATTATGTAGTCTAAGGTATATTGTGTAGTATACAATGTCCTATGTTCTAAGGCTAGGCGTCTGCCGGTGTCGCCGACGGTCACCGGTCGGAAGTATTAGTACCTGACCTACTTAACGTAATAATAGTAAATGTAAATGGCAATTCTGTGGAAGCTGCACAATTATGTGTCATACCCGTATCCTGGAACAATACAGATTCACTTGGTTAACTTCAAAGCTTAGAAAACTCCTTCTGCTGATACATCATGCACGATTAACAACAATGTAGGATCATTCGGTAGTATAATTTTACGAATAATTGAAATCTTAGCAAGCAAACAGAATAAGGTATATTTAAAACTATGGTCAAATCAAATAAAGCGAATCCCGCGCGAGACCCGAGAAATAGGGTAAATACTAAAACAATCTAATTAGTCCGTCAGATAGATTTCCAAAAAATATTAGACACGTATTTTATTTATTTTAACATAAACAAAAAATTAAGATGATACAGTGCGTTGAAAACTCGTATGACGTCACGGTACACTTTAAACATAGAAGTGACGTCACAAGACACCACACCGGATCGTTGATGCGTTTTATCTTCGTCAATTCTTATTAATTTGATAAAGCAAAAAATTCGTGTCCAATATTTTTCGATAATCTAACTGACGGACTAAGAAAATAAAGAAAAGAAAGAAAAGAAAAAAGAAAAGAAAGAAAGAAAAGGAAGAAAGAAACGGAAGAAAGAAACGAAAGAAAGAACTGGTCACGCCATAGACAAAGCATAACAGTTGTCTATGGCATGACGTCCGGCTCCGACTGTCGATTTCGATTGACAGTGACAAGTGACAACTGACTAAATAGAATCATATTTTTTTACTCAGAAATCATCCCTATTCGCTTGCTCCTAACAGGTTTGCTAAGTTACATGGAACATTCAAACTAACTGATACGAATAGCAGTAGCGTTCGGCACGGGATTCACCTTATTTGAGCATCCTTCAAGGAGGTTCTCTATTCGTTTAATAGGTGAGTAAATTAAATAAAAAAAACTTTTTAACAAAAAAAACCGACATTCGGTTTTTTTTTTTTATTAAGTTTAATTATTTAATTTTATTTTCACTTTTTAGTGGTAACCCCACACCTAACAACACCACTGGAAAGTCATAGGAAAACAAAAATATGCAATTTTTCTAGAAAAAATCCAGCTTTTAAAAACCAAACCACAAACCGATTTTGATAAAATTTTCAAGGGACCATTTGGGAAGTATATCCCTTTCCAACAAAAAAAGAATTTTTCAAATCGATTGGCAAGCGACGGAGTTATGCGCGAACAAATATAAAAAAAAAAATACAAACATCCGAATTGAGAACCTCCTCCTTTTTTAGAAGTCGGTTAAAAAATCAGTTGTTACAACTCACCAGAGGTACGGGCTTGCCTACGCGCCTACGGCGACAGATCCTGGTGCATGGGGTCGTAGCCCATGGAGCCGTCGTAGCTGGGCTGCGGCTGGTCGTAGCCCGGCGCCGGCAGCGAGTAGCCCATGGAGTCCTGCGTGGGCGCCGGCGACATCATGGGCGTGGCGGTCCCGGACGCGGCGCCCATGGAGTACGGCGAGGCGCCTGCGGCTGCGCACCAGGCATCTCTCATGTATACGTGTAGCACTAGTGCGGGGGGGGCAGCGCGGTGTGTGGGGATCTTTCAACCGGAATTTTAGCCTTTTTTTCTGATATATATGGTCGAGTTTGAATACGTTATTGGAAAATGGATCCTGATTGGAACGGACACGAAACGATTTTAGTGTTTTTTTTCATAAAAAGGCAATTAAGGTGGCCTATTAAAGTGGTGGTGGTGTATTAAAGGGACCTTGACGAATTTAATATTACTACCACCAGTGACAAATGGGCATTTAATCTATACCGTTCCTTTTCAAAGAAACCGTGAAATCGAACAATGATAAATGGTCGTATGTAAATCGTTTCTCGACAAAACAATGATAGTTGATGAAAGATGCCCACAACACAATGAACTGAGATTCAAAGGAATAGAGATATTTCTCGAGTGTATTTGAACAGCGCTGAGCGCTACTATATCAAAGGTACGCGGTGTGTAAGGCTACGTACGCACTGAGAGGCTTACTATGTGTCTACAGCCTAATGCGGCACTTGGCTATGCAAACAAACTAACGACTAGAATGGGGACAACATTTCGTTGGCTCACTATTATAATGTTCTATGTTAAAAATTTTAACCAACTTCAAAAAGAAGGGGAGGCTACAATATTCTGTAATTTTAATACATTTTTAGCCTTCTTAACTCAGTAAGTAATATTGTAACCTTATAATAGTGAGCCAACGATTTCTATTAATACTTTGGGACTTTTTAATTTCTTGTATGAACA
Organism: Melanchra persicariae; assembly: GCA_947386135.1. Lineage (NCBI taxonomy): Eukaryota > Metazoa > Arthropoda > Insecta > Lepidoptera > Noctuidae > Melanchra > Melanchra persicariae. The sequence goes on from OX376646.1 coordinate 2,387,802, forward strand.
GTCAGACCAGACATCAGGCTACAGACACCTAAAAACCTTATCACACGTGCGTTTGCCGGTGGTAAAATCAGCGACAAAAGCCGGTAAATAATAGTCAAGTTTCAAAAAAGTTTGATGAGTAGGGAATACGTCAAACAAGGAAACAATGGTAGGTTCTACCAGGTATTCAATCATTAAATTCCAAATTAATAGAACGCTAACCGGCTTTTGTCGTTAACTGTACCGCCGTCATAAGAAAAAAAGAACTTATTTACTTACACAAAACGAAGTAACCGATTCCCGACATTAAGAAAATAACTAAAGGTCGGAAATCGGTTACTTCGTTTTATGTCGATAGGACCTTTTTTCTATGACGGCAGTGTACGTGTCAAACGCCAATGTCACAAGGGTCACAGTGAGCCATCAATCAGTGCGAATTAGCCTAGTTCTAGTTAGTGTCTATGGTTTACTGTAATACGCAGAAGATCTGGCGGGCGGTGAGCTAGCATCGCGCCCCGCGCCAACCCAAGGCAGGTCTGTGTGCGGAAACGTTTCTCGATGTAACGCACTTTCACCCAATTTTATAGAACTATAGGTTTCAAGGATGATGGGGGTAGCATGATGATGTGGTATGAGTTCTTGTTAGGGGCGGAATGGATATGAAAATATTATTAAAGAGAGGACACAAAATTAATAGGTCATTTCTTTGATTTTACTACTAACAACTTCATTTTTCATAATTCAAGAGACATTTGTTATTCATTTATATTATTTGTTTTCTCGAATTCTACTCTTACATTTACAGCAAAACAATTTTTGCTTTTATGAATTTATCATTATGAACAACTTTCACTATGGGACCAACACGTGACCAATCGTGAAAAAAAGAATCGACTGCCCCATACATTTCTGTGTAAAAGTCAACAAAATGTACTGAATAGCTGAATTTTTTTTCGCGATTTCAGGATGGCCCCATATTAAAAGTTGTCCATAATGACGAGTGCAATGACCTCTTTACTGGTATTGCGTTTATTCTGTTACATGTTGTAAAAAGTATAATTTTTTAAGTAATGACGTTATCGTAATACCTAAAGACAACAGGCAATATTTAAAGGATCTTCACAACATTATATATTACAGTACCCAACAGTTAAAATGACACATCGAATTTTAATAAAAGTTCGGCCTAGTTAGGTGTCGTTTATATTCTCTGCCAGTCTTCTGAGAGACAGTGAGATGAAATTACATTAAATTCTCTGAAACATCTTTGACACACTTTTACACAAATGCTTCGGCAAATATTTTGAAACTAGATAGCATTGGCGATTTTAAGGTATCTGATCCCCGAGAACAAATGCCAGAGATAATATTCGCTTAAGAAGTAAGCCATGTCTCGTCCTAAAGTTCGACGTGCCATATTTTCCGATCGGGTACTGTAGTTATCACCTGTGATGATTTTATAAGAAGCCACTTGAAACAGTATACATACCGGCTGCTTTCTTGGCGGCGTACAGGTTAGCTTCCTCCTGAGCCTTGCCGATGTTCTTCTTGTAGCGAATGCGCTTGTTGCCGAACCAATTGGACACCTAAGGAGAAAATTATGCTGTAATGTGGTGAAGAATAATGTATCATAATAACCTTGTTGGTAGTTATATTTTCGAGCCGTTTGGGGTTGAAACTCTCGGGTCGTGGGGTCCGAGTGCTCATTACTTGTTTAAAGATCTGTCAAGACGCTTTGTTGATACTTCGCGTGACCCAAGGGCTGGCTTTTACCTCGGACAAAGGACAAGCATTGCCTTTTTTTGGGGCGATGCTGCCAGCCTTTTGGGTACATTAGCCTGCGATGAGGAGGAATTTTTCGACGCCATGTTTTAGATTATTTTTAGTTAAGAGTTTTTTATTTAAGTGTTTATATAGTAATAGTTAGTTGTGAAAATAAATATTTCATCGAATGGATAAAAAAAAAATCTTATAAATAACAAGCGGATGATTACGTTACAAAATAAACCTTTATACTAAATCTGATCTTTCTAGACATAGAAGTTTTGCCTGACGTTTTTATATGTACATAAAGTTGGATAGCTCAGTGGTGGATGCAGAAGGCGGAGGATCGGATGTATGGCGACTGGCACGTCCACCATCAAGATTGTGATGTGATTATTTAAATGTGGCCTAGTTAGGAGATTCTCTCCAGGTCGGCCACCTAAAAACGCTTGTAACTTTTGAAACAGTGAACGACTGATACTGATATTTGGCGAATATTCTGACTAATTAGCGACAAAATTTGGGAGAAAACAGATCTTCGCTAGGTGCCCTAGCTATTGAGATTAAAATTGGGCCAAGCTGGGGGGACTCTGCAGATCGGCCACCTATAAACCCTTATAACTAGTGACCGACAAATTCTGATATAATTTGGCGATTAATTTCGACTATTTTCAAAATTAAAATCGCTGATGGTAGCCATGCCAGTGTCAGTCACACGATCGGATGATATGGCAGCTTGAAAGACGCCTATGTACAGAATTTAGGCAAGGCTAGGTTGATTGATAGCTCAGTAGTCATATAATTTTCTGCTTTTTCCTGTAGCCCATTCAACAGGGCCTGTGCATTTTTAACCAACTTCAAAAAGAGGTTAAAATTCATTTCCGAAATTATGTAAGTCGGTGTCAATAAACGAAGAAACTAAACGAGAAATAACGATTTCCAAAATTAATTTATTTTGTTGTGGGTTTTATTTGAAAGTTGTAAAAAACTGTTTGTTAAAAAAATTAAAAATTGTTTTTGGTAAAAATAGGTCTGGTAGGCAGCCGCTCTACGTAAAATATTGGTATTCAGCTGAATCCGGTTTGACTGGGAGCCGACCCCAATGTAGTTGAGAAAAGGCTAGGCAGATGGTGATGATTTGTCATCAATGCAGTTACCCATCAAGAAGTTCCGAATCGATAGCAAACAACAACTCACGAGAGATACTTCAACCATCTCGAACTAGGTTGTTTTCCATTGTTACACCTAAGTACACAAGCTGACAGCATGATTTACAGCGGCATTGTTAACTTACTAAGATTAATGTTCAAACTTCTGCTGGCTTTAAAAATTACCTAACTGTCGCGGTTTCAAGACAATAGTGCTGTCACGCGTGTTGAATCGGCGACTGGCCGTGTCGTGTCGGCGTAACTATAGGGTTGCCAATTCTATATGAATTTACCTATTATTTTTACTTCTAATTGACCTCAAGTTCACCTGCATTGATGGTATTAATTATTAATGCATAGTTTATTATTTTTGATGTAGGTTAAAAATTTGACGAAAACACTTTTATGGCTTTAAGAAGGGATCCTAGACTTGGCAACCCTGCAGTACCTGCGATACAGTAATGCCACAGTTCCTGGCGAGCTCCTCCTTGACCTCTTCACTCGGGTACGGATTCGCCAGGTGCGAGTAAAAGTACTCATTCAGCAGCTCCAGCGCTTGCTTGGTGAAGTTGCGTCGCTTCCGGCGCGAGTCGAGGAAACTGAAAGCGGACGTGACGTCACGTTACCTGCGAGACGGTAATGCCGCACTTCCTGGCCAGCTCCTCTTTCGCCTCCTCGCTGGGGTAAGGGTTGGACAGGTGCGAGTAGAAATACTCGTTGAGGATCTCCGACGCTTGCTTGCTGAAGTTGCGGCGCTTGCGACGCGCGTCCAGGAAACTGCAAGCGGGAATTCCCACATTTTTGTTTGTTTAGAGGCCAAAGTTGAGCTGGTTAGAGCGAAATGTTTTGTGTAACAAAAACATCTTCGTTACTCATGGTTTAGTTTGGAAGTGATTTTTTAACAGAATAATTTAATGATATAGTTTAGTTGTAAACAGCAATAACATTTCAAAGCAATAGGCAAATGGAGTGCTTATTGTTGGAACAACATTGCCACTTTGACTATGGACACTTGTCTATAAGCTAGTATTGGTTGAGCTGAATGGTGCTAGTAGCGTGTGCGTCATGTTCGTGAACGGGCGCCGTCAGCTGGGATTTCTTTGATTTTTTTTACTCCAGGTGCTTTTACCCTGCACGTCTTTTACATCATCCTCACATATTACATACATAATTTTAACATGAATGATGTAACCATTATTTTGTAACAATTTATTATTTTTAAATGAGTGTCCGTGGAGTTTCTTGCACGTTCTTCTCCATAGAGATCTCAATTCAAAAATGCCTGTCTTATTGAAATAAATGCTTTGAGTTTGAATTGTGTCAAGCACTTGCTAGAGTAGCAAAAGGAATGTATGCCATAGTTTAAGGCCTGGTCACTCCATTTACCTATGACTTGGAGAACATTATTCTATTGAAAGGCACATTTAACAGCATTGTATAACAACTAACCGTGAGCGCAGTATCATGACGGCCTCGCAGGTGGACTGCTTCAGCTGCATCTGGATGGAGCTGAACTTCTTGTGAATGATCTGCACCATGCGCTCGATTTCCTGTGGGTTTACATAAAAAGTCAAGCCTCCTCGCAAGACATTTGATTTGCTCTTATTTTAATTCAAAGAGCTTCAAAATATAGCAAAATATATGCTATAAATCCTGAAACAGTTAGTATACCTTAGGTGTAATAGGTCGCGTGCGGCTCTGCTCACGCAGCAAGTTCATGACGTGGGTGGTGAACTCGTTGCAAGCGTTCTCATACTTGTCCAGCTCTTGGTGGTAGATCTGACGGATCTGCGCCAGCTTCGCGCGGTAGTCCGAGTGCTCGATCGCGTTGTCTGTATACATGATAACAGGTAAGCAAGGTACAGAATAGTTAAATGTACAACATTTTTTTAGTATATATGAGCCTTAAAAATGGTCTGTTAACAAAACACAGCTATGTATTGGGTTTTACAGCAAAATGTTTTGACATGATACATAGACGACACGATTGGTGCAGTGGTTGAGCGATCGACTGCTACGCTGAGTGGCGTGGGTTCGATTCCCGCACGGAACAAGTATTCGTATTCCTACAGATAGTTGTTCTGGGTCTGGCTGTTTGTGTATGTGAATTTAAATACATATATGTAAATGCACCCGGGATACAGGAGAAATTCCTAGTGTTGGGCATGCTCGCTCCATTATAGACCTCACCTATTGCTTTCCATCAGGCATGATCGAGGTAAAGAGCTAGCCCACAATGAAAAAAAGATGGATTGGTGGGAAATCCAGTATTTGCCACTCCCAAGTTCAGGTATAGGCCTCATACCATTCTAAATATCTACTTATGAATCGGAGTTTGTATTCACATATTTACACCATAAAACATGTATATTTTACATACAATGTCTGAATGTTTCAACATTCATGAGATTTAAGAGCCATTGATCTAATTTATTAACTTGTTTACATTTGTGTTGGATCCTCCCATTTGTAACTAAAAGTATTGTTTATTTTTATGTTGTAAGCTTACAAACATTTTGTTTCATTCTGTCAAGAAAAATAAATGAACTAAAATGGAAAACCTGTGCCTAAGTTATGTTTGAAAGCATCTAAAAGAAACCAATACAGTTTTAAAGGCAAATATCTTTTAATATCAAGTCACTAGAGTTAGTGAGTAGGAAAGAGGATGATGCCGATAAAAATATATAATCATGTTTTAGAGACTTCAAAGCAATTACCCCATTCACCAGCGGCGGCGGACGCCGAGGCGGCTGCGCCGGCGCCTCCGCCCTTCTCGGGCCCGGCTACTCCCTCGGCTATCAGCATGTTGTCCAGGCGCATGAGCTGAGGATCTGGAGGTTCTTCCTCTTGCGTGTTGCGAAGGGACAGGACTGTTTAAAGTAAAGGTGATCTTGTTATTGATGTTTATGTTGACACAACTGTGACATATTGGCAGGGGGAAGGTTGGCATTATTTTTCTAAACATCACACATCGCACTTTATTTTTTATACATAGTATTTTAATGTAAATGATGACGTTCAAAAGTGCCATTTAATAGCCTAACAGAAATAAACGTTTTGACTTTGTATGTTTCAATGCAAGGATAAATTAATAAAATAATGGAAATCCATTTTGGTTTAGACATTTTTATTTTGAGACAACATGAAGCTGCATCTACATCATAAATCTGAAACCATTTCTTATTGAATGATGTCAATCTAATGACTTCAATTGAAAAATGTCAGGTATATAATTATATAGTATAAACTTGTATTTATAATCTCATCACAGACACTAGACTTGTTAGGATATGAAAAAATTACTACACACTAAAAATTCTACTAGAACTAGCAGTTCCAGTACACAAACCCAAGTAAACACAACAAATAAATTATAATAGCAATTTAATGGTTTATTCTATGTTTATTCTGGAAAATACTAAGTAATATCTTCTGAGAATTGGGGTCATAATCAAGCCGTAATCTGACCAAATTGATCAAATCAGAGATAAGTGTTACAAGGGTAGATTCATGATCGAAAAAAAAAACAGCATTGCTTTTTCATATTTTAGTATAATTGTGTACATTCACATAGCCTAGCATAGGTGGAGATGTTCCAGAAGTAAATAAATTTGCATTTAAATAGGCATATCTACGTATACCTAACTCTATCCCTACAAGAAAAAACTGAAAACATTCAAGAAGCAATGCGAAAGAGAAAGAGACTACGGCCTGCCGTCGTAATTAATGCATAACACAAATTCTTCAGCCACCGTACAATAAATTCAGTAGGCACTAATATAAATACGTCAACTCGCTTACCTGTTTTCTCTTTGATTTCACACAACACTGAAAATAGGGCAGGCTTCATTCTGTGACAGTTGAGCGTGTGTTTTCTCGCTTGCGCTTCGTCAAGACTCTGATCTGTTATATTCATGATCTGCTGCAATATTTCGCCAATGTCCTGCTTGCGTGCTTCGCCCTCGCCCGAGGCTGGGGCTCCCTCACCGCCAGGCAGCCCATAGCCTTGCGGCCCCATGAGCCCGCCGCTGTGCGCCATCATCCTATTCGGATCGTCCATTGCTCTTCCGACTCAAGTCAATACATAAATACTCCTAAACTTACACTAAATACGTATACGTTTTTGTACGTTGTTAAAACGGATGTTTAGAAAAATAACTCAATAAAAATACAACAATGCTACACTGGGCGCTAAGCCACAGCTTCACCCCCCGTTCACCGACCAGCAATAAAATGGCCGACTCCTTTGTGCTGTCAAATCTGAAATTATTCGAAAAAGAAAACAAATAATTAAAACTATTCCTATCACGCTTCATCTCGCAATCATTTACGCAGTGATTTAAAGTGAGAAAGAGATGGTAAATTACAGTGTTGCCAGCATTGAAGAGAGTTTCACAAGTTTTCTCTGGCCAGATATCAATAACCTGTCTATCGATTTGTTGTTTTTATTTGTTTTTTATAATTAAAATGTATGATAGGAATATTTACAAGCAGAACCATTCTGCTCACACACCATTGATTCTGAGTAACCCATATAATTTCATGCAAAAGCTATTTACATAAATAACAGTGACCTCGTTAAATTCATTGTTAAATTGAACGCAGAATTTGTGTGCCATGGCTTTTGTCGTTGACATTTCCTTTCACGTTCTCTTCCTAATGTCAATTTTCAGTGACGTTTCGCACAAAGAACGAAAGTTAAGCATTCGTTTTTCTTCGTACTCTGTTTCACTCATTGGAACTGTATTAACCTACCTCGCTCTTATGCCCAATATTGGCACATGACAAAGTGATTGTGAATTTGTGAATTTCTTGTGATCTATAGTGGTTTCGTCATTCCACGCGACCAAAAAGCTAATAATTACCGGCTGCCAGATGGATTAATATTAACAGAAAGAAACTTTACGCTTAGTTAAATGAGAAACGTTGTAGCATTAGTATATAAGTGTAGTGTGTTTAGTAAACAAATCCCAAACATCTGCAATCAATTCCGACTGTCTCATAACCATTGGGGCAGCAATAAACTTCACAGGAAGATCAAAATACCGAATCCCCAGAGAGAAATAATCATGGCTGATCCTAAAATTGAAGAAATCCTTGCGCCGCTGCGGGCCCTCGTCAAAGAGCAGGGTGATTTAGTCAGGAAACTCAAAGAAGAAAAATCCCCAGAAATTGACGTAAAGAAAGCCGTTGCTGAACTTAAAGCCAGGAAGAAAGTTCTGGAAGATAAAGAACTTAGCCTCACTCCAGCTGAAGAACTTTTTGATCGTGCGAAAATGGAGGATCTTATAAAAAGAAGATTCTTCTATGACCAGTCCTTTGCTATTTATGGTGGTATTACTGGCCAGTTCGATTTTGGCCCTATGGGTTGTGCTCTCAAAAGTAATATGATCCAATTGTGGAGGAAATACTTCATTCTTCAAGAACAGATGTTGGAAGTAGACTGCTCAATTCTTACTCCAGAACCTGTTCTCAAAGCTTCTGGGCATGTGGAAAGGTTTGCTGACCTCATGACTAAAGATGTCAAGTCTGGAGAATGCTTCCGGTTAGACCACTTGATCAAAGCTCATCTTGAGAAAATAAAAAGTGAGAAAAACACTGCTGCTGATCTTAAAGCTGAGATTGAAGATATCCTTGTAAAGCTTGATGGTATGAATGCTGATCAGATGTCAGCCTTGATGCAGAGGTTCCAGATGAAGTCTCCCATCAGCGGCAATGACCTCACACCTCCAATTGAATTCAACCTCATGTTCAACACTCAGATTGGTCCCAGTGGATTAGTGAAAGGTTTCCTGAGACCTGAAACTGCTCAGGGTATCTTTGTGAACTTCAAACGTCTTCTAGAGTTTAACCAGGGCCGCTTGCCATTTGCTGCTGCACAAATTGGAAATTCCTTCAGAAATGAAATCTCACCTCGCTCTGGTCTACTCAGAGTGAGAGAATTCACAATGTGTGAAATTGAACACTTCTGTGACACTAAGGACCATCCCAAGTTTGAATCTGTGAAGGACACCCACATGCTGTTCTACTCAGCTGATAGCCAGGAGCAAGGGAAACCTGCTGAGATCATGACCATTGGTGATGCTGTCTCAAAGGGCATTGTTAACAATGAGACCCTGGGCTACTTCATGGCCAGAATCCACTTATATATGTTAGCTGTTGGCATTGACCCTAAGAAGCTGAGGTTTAGACAACACATGGGTAATGAGATGGCTCACTACGCCTGTGACTGCTGGGATGCTGAGTGCCTCACCAGCTATGGCTGGGTAGAATGTGTGGGCTGTGCTGACAGGTCAGCTTATGACTTGAACCAGCACACCAAAGCAACTGGCATCAGACTAGCAGCTGAGAAGAAACTGCCAGCTCCCAAACAGATTGAAGTTGTTGAACCTGTTCCCAACAAAGCAGCCATTGGTAAAGAGTTCAAGAAAGATGCCAAGCTCATAAATGATGGACTAGCAGCAATGGACTCTGCAGCTTTAGATGATATGCAATCCAAGTTGGATGCTGATGGAGAATACATCCTCTCCACTTCTGGTGGTGAATTCAAACTCACTCCAAAACTTGTCAGTGTGAAGAAGACTCAGAAAACAGTCCATGTTGAGGAAATTATCCCCAGTGTCATTGAGCCTTCGTTTGGTGTTGGCAGGATCCTGTATTCTATCTTGGAACATAACTTTAAAATGAGGGAAGGTGATGAACAGAGGACCTACTTCTCATTACCAGCTACAGTTGCGCCGATGAAGTGTGCTGTCTTGCCACTTAGCGGCAACACTGAGTTCCAACCATTTGTCAGGGAATTGTCTCAGGGATTAATAGATGTGGATGTTTCTCACAAAGTCGACGACTCCTCTGGCTCGATTGGTCGCCGGTACGCGCGAACTGACGAGCTGGGTGTGCCTTACGCCATCACTGTCGATTTCGACACTATCAAAGAGCCCCACTCTGTGACATTGAGGGAAAGGGATAGCATGGGACAAGTGAGACTGCCATTGACTGATGTACCCACTGTTGTGAGAGATTTATCTAATAGCAAAATTTCTTGGTCCGATGTAGAGCAGAAGTATCCCAAGTTTGAACAGCAGGAGGCCGCGAAAGGCGCTGCAGCGTAGGCTTACGCAACTTAGCTGTTTGCACAACTGCATAGATCTAAATAATTTTCCATTGAATGTGTATTTATTGTTAGCTCTAAGCTTGCCTATTGTTCTCAATCTTTCAAATATCCGGCTCTGCTTACAGGCAGTTTTATTTTTACAATGGAATAAACAAACTTTACATTGAAGTTGTAATTATTGTTTCTTCATATCCCATTACCTAATGAGCAGGATATCATACCTAGATGGTTATCAAACTTACGTAATTAATTGACGATGATGCGATAACGAAAGATGAAAGCATTGCTTTACGATGTCGTAATAGCGAATAACGACACATCCCTATTGCATTCACAAGACACTTAAATTAATTCAAAGCCTCTTAGGCTCAATTTACACCGCCGCGAAACAGAAACGTCAATCTGAATTCACCCGTATCTCCACACCGTAATGCACATATTTCTGAGATATTTCTTCCGCTTAGACGCGCGAATTCGTCGAAATCGCGGGTCTTCTTTTTAACTCAAAAGAAATATGTGCATTACGTTGCGGAGATAAGGGTGAATTTGCTATGGTTAAGTTTCAGATTGACGCTTCCGTTCCGCGGCAATGTAAATTGAGTCTAAAGATTTGAAGCCAGTATTTCTTTGTCTGACGTAAAACTGCATCAGATTATTGCATCATGAGTCAGTGCATCCAATCTTTTTTCACACAATCTTGGAACTCTAGTGAAAGTTACTACTGTTTACACCTTTAGTAGCTGTGTATATTAAAATTTAACATCTGTATCACCTGTGCTAATTTTAAAATGAAATTGGCTGTGCATTGATTAATTCTTAATTAAATTGAGTCATTGTTTGTAACTTGTTATTCTTCATTGTAAATTATATATAATTATTATTCTATCATAATATCATTCTTTGGTCCTGGAGGGAAGACACAAGACACATGATGTAAACGTAAGGCAATCCTTGTGATTTATGAGAAAAACTAAGGTTAAAACAAAACTACAAAATCTTGAACATTATTATTATTATTCATTCATAAAGACATAATCTTGTAACCATCTATATTTAGCTGAACATTATCTAAAGCGCCGGTCTCTGGAGCCCGGAGATCGGTGGCGCTGTCGGTCGCGGGAGCGCGACTTCTCGCGGTGGCGCTCGCGCCGGTCCCGCTCGCGGCGGTCTCGGTCGCGGTCTCCGCGGTCTCCTCGCTCCCGGTCTCTGTCGCGGTCCCTGTCTCTGACGTCACGCTCGTCACGTCTTGTCCTGTCTTTTGAGTACCTGAAATATAGAGATGGTAAATTAATAATCAAGCTCTGCCTAAATATAGAATAGAATACTCTTTATTATGTACACCATTTAAATAACAGAAAAGATAGATGAAGAAAACATTACATAGGGTGGCATTTTTTTGGGATGATTTTTTTGGTAAGTCAGGATAACAAGTCATTTTTCGGCAGCGTGTTCCATCGTCTACCTAACGACAACGGTCAACCGGTGCAATAGTGGTCAATCGCGAGAATATCGATAGTAAAATAAAACAATTGACACGGTTGGCGCAGTGGTTGAGTGACTGGCTGCTGTGCTGCATGTCGTGGGATTGATTCCCGCACGGATAAAATATTTGTATGGCCTACAGATAGTTATTCCGGGTCCGGCTGTTATGTTTATATGAGTTTGTTTGTAACCGCACCCACGATACAGGAGAAATTCCTAGTGGGGCAACATTAAAAAAAAAATGTACCTGTCAGCTTCCCCGTAATCGCGTCTATCTCTGTCATCGTGCTCCCTCCGATCAGCGTCCATTCTGCCAGGGTTGTACGCGTTCGCGCCGGCGCCCGCGGCCGCCCGGGGCTCGCTGGCGCCGCCTGCGCCACCGGCCGCGTTGTTGCCGCCATTACTGGTGCCTCCACCGCCACGAAAGTTTGCCGCCGGCTTATTAGCCGCCGTCCGTCTGTTGTGCTCTCCTAGCCTAGTATTTTCAAGTGGTTTAGTAAGATTGGATACTAATTCAAATATCAAGTTTTAATGAGCCTTATGCTTGTATCAATTCTCTCGCCCAAAATGGCGATCAGCAGATAAATTCTGCATGTAAAATTTAATCATAACAAGTTCCTGTAAACCCACAGCAATAAAGTGGGTCTGTCGACTGTAGACTGCACATGCTTGCTAGAATCATTTATCAAATATTATGATGAAATTCATGAAGCAAACAGCAAACAAATTTAAATAAAACAATGTAGGATTCAATTTAAAAATAACTGTGACACATTATTCTCAATGAAAACATGACTAATAAAATAAATAACAAATTCACAAAAAGAAAAATTTCACATTGATGAGTATCACATACAATGGGATCTAATAACCATGTTTGGCAATTGTAAAAAATCTAGTCTAGAATCTGTTTTAGATAAAATAAAACTTAGAAAATGATCTATTCTGCATCAAGAGTAACAAGTTACCTACTTCTGTTCAATCTGCTTTTGTATAGGCACTGGTATTCTGGGGAACAGTGTGCTGAACCAGTCCAGTTTGATGAGCATCTGTCTCACCAGGGCGCCGATAGTCGTGGAGCCGCCGCCCCCTGCACGAGGATCTATCTCCTCCTCATCGTCCAAGTAGTCTGCATACCAGTCAAAGAGGTCTGCCGGGGGCTGTGTGTAGCGGATGTACATGAATCCTTAGGAAATAGTACAAGGAATATTAGTTTCTACAACATCAACCTATATCAAGAAACTTATTTGAAAATAATCAATTATTTATAACAGTAACAAACAACACAAATTGTTGTTTCCATCTACTTAAATAACAATATTTCAAAGCAACATGCATGGGTCAACATGAAATCAAAGAACTAGATCTACTTTGTGTGATGAGCATAATTGTTTGTTCTGTGTCTGGGTGTAATTTATCTATAATATGTATGTATTTATAAATTATATAAGTATGTATATCAGTTGTCTGGTTACCATAACACAAGCTCTACTTAGCTTGGGATCAGATGGCCATGTGTGAGTTGTCCCAAAATATTTATTTATTACTCATACAATATTTTGCTAGAGACATCTAAAAGTAAAAATTTTGTACTCATACCTACCAAGTGCTCTGATGTAAGGCGAGTCGGAATGCTGCAGGAGGCCATTGACCTGCTTACGTGTGAGGCGCAGAGTATACAGTTTGTAGAGCAAGCAGAAAGCTGTGGACACGATGCCGCCCGCACCTACGCCGCGCACCTATGGGCAAACAGTTGCTTTGTTTCATACATAGATAAAATAACACCTTTACCCTATGAGGACAGGAAATGCAGAATGCTACTTGTTTCCATAGTTATATACTCCTTTTGCATCCTTTAAAGTTACGGACCTGATCTTACATGTGGTTACAAGTACATGATTTTTCATTTCCTTTGTTACATTTTTCATGCAAATGATAAATTGTAAATGATGAATGACATAATTAATATGAACTTATGATGTTTACAAAAGTTACTGCAGGCTACTTACATTTTGCTATAAGGACAACAAACAATTCAGTTTATCTTAGTAATAAATGAATTAAAACCATGAATGACTCAGCAACAATAGTATTGTATTAATTAGTTGTGTGAGAATTTCATGGTTGTATGATTCCATTATAATTTAAAATACAACAGATACACAAAGTATGACACGGTTGAACATACTCACGCCGCCACACATGCCCGTCTGGCCAGCAGTCTTGCGGCTTCCTCTCTCCCAAGGCTCCAAGTGCTTGACCTGGTAGTAGATCTCGTCAACCACCTCATGGTAAGTCTTCAGCTTGAATAGGTGCACTGTAGATAATGGTAATCAATGAGTTGTGGGGAAAAGGACGAAATAATTTTCATTTGTCTATGTATTGTTACTGTTTCTATTTTTTTATCAAAATGCTTCAGCGTTTTGTGTTTGCATTTCAGTTATAAATCTTTTAAGTAATATGTTTTGCATTTTTTGAATTGTAAAACATACACAACAATTTTTAATTAAAACAGTTTTATTATCGACGCTTGATTACTTGGCAATAAAAACAGCGGGAAAAGTGTGTCAGCTCACAAGAAGGATGATTTATAATTTGTCAGTCAGAAACAGTACCAGAAAATTAACGCCAACAAATGAAAGTAAAATAAAGTGGAACAAACGAAGTCCAAGCTCCTGTGCGTTGGTATGTTTGCTTACCTACCTTTGAAGTAGCTAGAGCCCTGAATATTTGCTAAGATTAGTGGGTTCAGGTTCATAGTCTGTTCATTACCCCATATTGGTAATACGTTATGTTGCTTGCCAGTCTTTGCAGGCTTTTGTTGGTTGAACTCTGAAAATCAACAAACATTAGTGGCCGAGTTCAAATGGTAATCACTAGATTATTGGCACGATACACACCTTCAACTTCTGACATTATACTACTTATAACACTATACTTATCATGTAAATAATTATTTATAATGATAATAGCACCGTCTTCTTATAAGGAAATTATAGGAAGCTAAGTTTATTCACTAAAACAGAATTATTTTAAGATTTAGTTTTTTCAGAATTTGACAAAACAAAGTAAACCACAATGGCCGCCAATGAATGAACCTGAATGAATGATGATTAAGCTTGATGAACGTACGAAAAATAAATAAAACGGATAGACCGAATGAAACTCACAACGAGGTCATTAGATTCTTGCCATTCTATAAAAAACTTGAAGAAAAATGCAAAATGTCAATTCAACGAGTGTAGTTGTACAACTTTCAATAGAAATCTAAAAATTTACAACTTTTACATTTTTAATTTGCCTCATCGTCATGTTCTTTCATGATTTGTCTTGTTTTTATAATGGCAAACTTGAAATATATTTTTAGTTTATCCAGTGCAACTGGGATGGGCAAAGAATATAATAATGGGATGGGACAAGGAAGCACCTACTCTTTGATGCAGTCCTGACAGCCCTCTAAGTATTTTTTAATAATACAAACTTTGATTATAAGTACAAATAATGTGAAGCAGTCACTATTTTCTTTTGCTCAATTTACTGCAGTTGCTAATGTAAAGGGCTCTTCGTTAATCAACATTATTTTTAGTACCCTGCCTTTTGGGTAGGTAAATGAAAATTTAATATCATGAGGAGTATCCTCGGCACAAAACATATTTTGTGAACATAAACAGAACTTTTGATTTAGATAATTGAAAAGTCTTCACTTGTTGATCTTATTATAATCAAATCAAAAGATAAATAAAACACCAGGATTCTGTCTTAAATTAGTTTACTTATATTTAACAAAGTACATAGTAAAATTAACATTATTGTGTAGCGGTATCAGACTCCGTAATCAACTCTTATTGGTAGTACAGCTCCAGGTTCATGCCATCATGAATTTCATCTGTATGAAAGTTAAGGAAATAGGATGATCATCATCATCAAACAAAACTAAAAAAAATAGATGGCATCTTGGTCCAAAATCGAGAGAGACCTCAAGTTAGCCCAATTGCCAGGGTCAACAACCCAGGATAGAATAACCTGGTGCAGTGAGGAGACCCGACCCCAAATATTGGGAAAAGGAGAGGACAAAGAAAAAGGTGTCTTAGTGAGTTGGTGTGAAGAAAAAAATGGAAGGAATGTATGGAGGCCAGTGAACGCAAATAAAACATTCACTGATGGAGGCCTTTTCCCAGGAGTGGGACAGTTCAGGCTGGCTTATAAAGACATTGCATCCTCTCTGATTAGCTTTAAAATGTTGCAAAGAGGTCTGTAGCTTCCTTAAGGACGCGTTTACAGATGGGTAGTCGAATCATTACTTTTTTAGACAAAAGTATGTTTATTAAATAGGTACCTACATTTTCTCAATAAATGTACCGAAGTAAAAATTTCAGTACATTTATTGAGAAAATATACCTATTACCTATATATCTAAAATTATATTTATAGTTCAGAATCGTACCATACACATCTATCAACAATTCATGGGAAAAACATTTTAAGAATGCAAAGCATTTTATATTTAATAAACATACTTTTGTGTAAAAAGTAATGATTTGACTACCCATCTGTAAACGCGTCCTTAAGACAATCCACTGACCCAATGTAGACCTTGCTCTTATATACTTTTATTTTTACAGAATGTTACCTATTTATTTTTTGTTTTGACAGACATGCTGACTATATGACCCAACATTGACTTTATAATAATGGCCCACATGAGGGAGGCCATTACAGAAAATCAGACAGTCAACACAGCTAACCTAACTAACAGTTCATTGGTCGCATAAACCAATGGCTCAAAGTAGGTTTTTATTCATTCATTTCTAGTTATCAACCTGTGAAACTCTTTGGATGTCTCCTGTAGTGAGTAAAGATAGGTAGGCTAGATTTTCACTAAGTTATAGTAATATTAGTAATCTGCATTACTACATTATATTTTTGTAAAAGGATACAGTCAGATAGTTTGATGTGGTCCTTGAACACTGTGTACCACTTTTTTAGGACGATCTTATCATATCGAGTGCCGGTTTGTGCTGCTATTAACTTTTTGAGGTCTCCAACTGTATCGTCAGGGTTGCATTTCACTCTCACTTTCTTTCCAAGACGGTCATTACAAGTAACTTCGAGCATCTTCTAAAAAATAGGTTATCAAGCATAAATATTATTATACATAGTTACTAATATTCAATGTTGTTATTCGTTGTTGTTGTTGTTGTAGTTTTCAATATTCAGTGAAATAGCAATCACTAATCACTTACCGTTATATTTCTTCAATAATAAAAATAACAACAATGTGAAATCGCTAGCTGCGAACTCGATGACACATTTTTCGTTTAGTAGCTACCCTGTTTCGTAGCACACTCCTCAGTGGAAACTTTTGTAAAATTCATTCTTGCTGTGTCATCTGTGATTACTTTTGATTAGAATTTAAATGAAATTTCAAATTCTGAAATCAAAATACTGATAATGATAAAATTCTATGAAAATAAATATTGAAAACAAAAATGTATCCTTCGTAGGAGATACAAAACGCTCATATCAGTTTGACGTTTATCGCACAGCAAGCGAGCTTCCAAACCAAAACATCCGGGTCGTTGTCTATTCCTTATACGTTAAACTGCTTGCAATTAGCAGCTTGTTTTAAAAAATAATAGTAAAAATAAATCGTGAATTAATTGTGTATCAAATGTTTTGTTTATTTTCAGTAAACAAGAGATAACAAGTCTAAAGTTAATTGGTTGGACAGGAAGTGTATTCCAACTGTCCACACGTCATTCGACGGCGAAAGACTGACGTGACGGTTCCGACGGGCAGTGAAATTTCATTTTTTAGTGAATGTGCTTGTGAAACGGCTTTGAAAAATGCAAATTCCGAGCGAATATGTGTCTACTGCCGAGGACGTTGCAGATCAGGTAGGTTTCATTTTGATATTTTCTATGTGAAAGCTGTTAAATTAGTTTGTAATGGGTAAATTGAAAACGTACTTTGGATGGGGTTGTCACGTCACCGAACTTATTTTCTTGTTGGCGCTTCTTGAATACATAGGTAAGATAATATAAACAGTATTACGAGGAAGCTGCGTGGCTGCCAAATTATGAAAAAATATCATATCTTAATGCGTCGGGATTGTTCAGTGACAAAACTGCCACAGTATTGAATGTTAGTAGCCCTACAGATGTCTCACCCTTTAACCTACTTTATCTTTTGATTTCATCAGTTAAATTCTTGCTGATACATTCCAGCTGATAGTTATTCTAATTTATAATATAAGCATTGTTAATTCAAAGCCTAGTTTTAGTAATTTTTGCCAAAATGAGGTACTCAAAAACTGAGTGAAAAAAAAAACAACAAGTAAACAGCTTATAAAAATAGTACTAATTATTTAAGTATTAGAGTTGTAATTGTTATAAATCTTGAAATTACAGATAGCTAAATCTGTTACAGTATAATGTTACTTAATGGACCATGAAAAAGGTATAAAAGAATATACTACAAAACACACTTTATCTTCTCAACTAGCCCATGACTGTTTCAAATTTCTGCAATAGAAACATTTCAGTGAAATATTACTATTTCTCTGCTCACTTGATATGTCTATTATGTGATAGGTGACCCATTATTATCTTATTAGGTTGTAAGCTTGTTATCTATCACTGAATGGGTTTTTTCATTCATTGTAAAATCTAAGTTCTAGTGTTGTTGGTAAGGGAATAGTAAGCATTTATATTTTTTAATTTTTTAGGTTGCTCAAGATATATTGAGGTGGAAAGAAGGAAGGGAGGCCTTTGCTCTGCAGTGGGACACTACGGGCTTATAATCCATCTTTCAGTCAATCAGGATAATACATATTCACTATCACCTTCCTGTCCATGTCTTATGCTCCTTTGAAGACTGCACAACACACTTCATTATTCCAGCTTGTCTCGTAGGGCAGGGGCTGATCCAGGGTTATAGTTTAGGGGGTGGGGTGCTTGACCCTCTGACGGTGGGTTTTAGCAAAGTAAACATTAAAAAGCACATAACTTTTTTATTTTGCTAAATGCATAACAAGCCGCCTTGGATTACTTTTCGTTCATTCATCAATGTCTTTGTTAGGTTGTAGACTACCAAAGAAATCTGGGTTTGGGGGGGGGGGGCTGGAGTCCCTTACCTCCCCTGGTTCAACCAAATGGCTATGGACCTTAAAAATCAAGCCATCAGATTGCTAACTCCCTTTTCTTGCATAGGATATTATTATTTGTTGTTTGACATTTAATATTTCATTTCAATATTGCACAATCAGGGCCCACAGACTACAATTCAACTTTTACTTTTAGCAACTTTCACTTGTTTCATGTGTATTTTAGTCTATCATTTCCTGCTCATAAAAAGTATGATCAAGCAATTTATAACATCAATATTTTGGTTGAAACTTGTGTTCTTGGATTTACACTCTTCGCCATAGAGATTCACACTTTGAAATGGGCAATTAGCCTCATGGCTGAGACTGACCAACTTCAAGAGCTTTTATTTAAATTATTTAAGAAGCAGGGTGTTATCCTTATAAATATTGAATCCATAAATCTTTTCACTGCTTAATGTTATAAGTTAGTAAAATTAAAAGAAACTTAGGCTAACTCAAACCCAAATAATTTGCCATACAACTCTTTCAGCCACACTGCATAATATTTATGATAGTTGTTGACTAGATGGGTTCCTGTCTTAATCTAAGCTAAGCCCAAACATAAAAATGTAGATGCAAGTAGCCTCAAATTAATTAAGAAATGATCACAAACACCAAAACCAATGCATCTGCCATGTTTTCTCTTCACCAGCTTGGTTGACTGATAGATAATGCCTAATGGTGGATCAAAATGCCTTTCTGCATGAAGTTTTTAAAAATAAACAAATTTGACGACACGTTTGGCGCAGTGGTTGAGCGATCGGCTGCTGCACTGCGTGTCGCGGGTTCGATTCCCGCACGGAGCAAATATTTGTATGGCCAACAGATAGTGTTCCTGGTCTGGCTGTTTGTGTATGTGAGTTTGTATGTTTGTAAACGCACCCATGATACAGGAGAAATTCCTAGTGTGAGGCAATGTTTTTTTAAAAAAAGAACCATCCTTTTTTGATGATGTCCTTTCAAAATATAATGGCTTCTTTATCATGTCATCCAGCCTGATCATGTGATAATCTCATCCAGGCATTTCTGTACTTATCCCCAGCAGTTGACAAGTGAATATTGATTTGATGATGAAATCAATTGGTTATTATTAGGGTTCCGTATCCAAAGGGTAAAAACGGGACCTATTACTAAGACTCCCCTGTCCGTCTGTCGGTCTGTCACCAGGCTGTATCTCATGAACTGTGATAGCTAGAGAGTTGAAATTTTCACAGATGATGTATTTCTGTTGCCGCTATAACAACAAATACTAAAAACAATATAAAATAAATATTTAAGTGGGGCTCCCATACAACAAACATGTTTTTTTTTGCTGTTTTATTATAGATAATGGTACGGAACCCTTTGTGCGCTAGTCCGACTCGCACTTGGCCGGTTTTTTTTTTATACACAAAATGAGATAAATAAATTACAAGGATTATGTAAAGCTTATGTGCTTTATCTTATCTAACTTATCAATTATCGTACAATATTTTTCATCAGAGATGGTGTAATATTAAATTTTTAAAATTATTACATTATGTTGATAAGGAAAGTATTTGTATCTGTAAGGATACGATATGTCACTGTTTTTTAAAATCAAGTTTAGTGAAAATAAGGGTTAGCGATTATTTAACTTTACAATTATTGACCCCTTAATAATAGTTATAATCTTAGTTCCACATTTTTCTTCAATTAAGTATGGTTAAAGTCTCTATTGTTTTCCTTTCTTTACTAGGTATATGTATAAACAGAGTGTTGGTTTGGTCATCAACAAAGAAATATTTTGAGACCTGAATATTTGATAATGAATATTTTTTGTGCTTATAATATACTAGCTTCTACCAGCTGCGGCTTCGCCCGCGTGAATATCGGAAATAGCAAGGTTTCCTGATTTGTATTGTAATTTTTTTACTCAGGAAACACCCACCCTACACCTACCCTACATACACCTACCTTACACCTACCCTATACCTACCCTACACCTACCTAAATTATTATACCAGCCCAAAAATACTCTGACATGTTTCTGGTCTCCTGGTACTTGAGGTTTCTGGTCTCCTGGTAGTTGTCAATCTGTAGTGCTAAGGCAGCAGCGGCTCTGAATTTCCACTTCCTCCTCAGTTTTCATTAATCCATGCCACTTACCGGAATAAAAAGTAACCTATTTTTTATTCCAGGATATAATAATAATAATAATAATCGTTAGGAGGTTCCTCTCTCAAGAGCCCTGACCACCGGTAGCTTGGATTCTGTTCCCGATACCGGTGGGCTACTGTTTTTTATATTTTTAAATGTTTTTTTTATATTTTTATAGAAATATTTAAAAATGTAAATTATATGTATATAAAGTGAATAAAGAGAATAATAATAATATCTTGGGACAACTCACACACGGCCATCTGATCCCAAGCTAAGCAGAGCTTGTGTTATGGTAACCAGACAACTGATATACATGTGTGCCAAATTTCATCCAAATCCCTTCAGCCGTTTTTGCCTGATTGTTACACAAACATACAAACTTTCACCTTTATAATATTAGTAGGATTAGGGCTTTTGTACACTTACTATCATTTGATTCATATTTGTGATATTTTCCGACCATTATAAAAACAATCGGAATGCATACAAATAATCGGAATGCATACGAATATGATTGATTTACAAATTTACATTTAAAACAAGAAAAAACGTGTCTAATATTTCAAGATTAATTTTTGATTAATTATAAAAACGAGATAACTCAGTCATGATGACTGTCAATTTTGTATCTTATTACAATGTCTGGGTAAACCATATTCTTTGTTATTGATAAATCTGAAAAAAGACAACTCTTTAAGTCTGTCTGAAACTGTTTATTATTTACAAATCAGATCATACATCAGTTGGTTTTTTCAGCTTTGTTTACTGGTTTAGTAGATTCTAAAAGACGGGTGCAATGACTTGCTTAATTTTTATTTCATCAGATCAAATCTTACAGGCAGAATGGTGTGGTATAGACATTATCAGTAGCGTAGCTAGGGGGGGGGGGGCGCCCCGAGTGACACCAGTTTAGGGTTGACACGTCTGCCGCATGTCAAACGATTCATGGGCTAAAGGCAACAAACCACAATGTGGGTTCCAGAAAATGTCCGGCGGCATCGCGGCAGACCCAGGCGAAGATGGCGGGACGAGCTTGACGCCTATCGACAGGATTGGTCAACACTAGCCCAGGGTCGGGAAGAATGGAATAAAGAAAGGGAAGGCGTCCCACTGCAGGGCAAACCTGCAGTGGGACGGAATAGGTTAAAACTAAAACTACGTGGGATGGAAAAAAATGTCCAGCTCATTTTGCTCGGTCTTCCTTTCAAACCTCTCTTATTTCTTGAATTTTACACAAATAAAAAGTTAATTTTATTTGAGTAGGAATAATAATCAAAACTGTAGGCGGGGTCTAAATTTTATAGCACGCTTCTTTCTTTCTTACTTTCAACAAAATTACCTGCGTCATAAATAGAGCAACCCCCTCTTCCCCCCGAAAAATAGTTCCGTCTACTGGGACTACCGTTACTAGAACGAAAGTCGCAACCCATAAATATTGAGTGGAGGTCCATTGTGGGATGACACACACATATTATCCGCACGGGGTGTCACCCATGCTAGCCACGCCACTGGACATTATCCTTATTGGTTTTTGAGAGCAAACAGATAATGTAATAGTGTTGAAATACTTTAAAAGGCGGATATGACGTGTAGCCGAAGCTTTTCGACGCATATTTCTTATACATAGTATAGATGTTTTATAATAATGACGAAGGTATTATGTTAGAAACTAGTTTTTAGCCGCGATAGAAAGGAGAAAGTTAGTTTAGCGGCCCGTTACTTCATCATTCATGTGAACACTTTTGCTTTCGAAGGCTTAACTTAACGGTATAAAATAGCTTATGAAAAACTGCTATGAAACCATACTCCAATTAAATTGTCTGTGCCCAAAGTATTTCTTCTGGAAGGAATTTGTGATCTTTTAATTCTGGGACTGCATTTACACAAAGTCCTGAATGCCTTGAGAAAAGAACTGTTGAGTAGGTACCATTTACCTATACATAATATCGTCCTTGCACGCCAGCTCTTCCTAGACCTTCCACGGTGAAATGTTATATATGTCGCAGCCAACTAGCTGAATTCGCCGTTTCATTAAAAGTCTAGCCTTTTCATTGAACTGTGCCGTTTAATCAGCGACATAAGTGACACGGTCAAGTCATCAAACGATATTGAACATAAGATGTCACTTAAGCCGTTGAAAAATCATAATTCGGCACTTTTAAATGAAACGGCTAGGCAACCAATTAAACGGCTGATTAAGCTAATTGGCTGCGACATATATAAAACATAATATTTTATTTGTAAAACCTGAGTGGTAAAATTAAAATGTTTATTGTCTTTCCACTATCGATCTTAATTCCAAAACGACTGGCATCCGGTCAGGCTGTCACGATTCACTCATTCGAATAGGCATTTATTATGCCATTTATTCGATTTAATAACGAGTAGAGCTATAAAATCGTTAAACCTTCTGTAATCGCGTGTCGGTGACGAATTCTTGCACTTATTGTAATGAAAATTCGAGTAATTTGCTAATACTTGCGTCTCATACGTAGACGAATTAGGCGGCTAGTAACTAATCAGAAGATTCAAGTCTTTGGCTTCTTTCAAGAGTATTTTTAGCTTGATTTTATTTTGTTGTTGTACTGTATGTAGTTTCAAGACAATATCGGCTAGCTATATTTTAATACACACGTGCATGAGAAGTATATTTTTATCTGACGTGAGATATTTACGGTTAATTTATGAGATTGTAGCTTTCTTTGTGTGGAACAAGTGACATCACTAGCTCAGTTTTTAACTAATTTAGAATTTCTAGAAAAAAGAAAAATGGTTTATTTGACGCTGAAACGTGTCTATAGCGACACCATTCATTACCTAATGCAAACAAAATTGCGAACAGAAAATTTTAAGTAAGTATTATAAATCCATGTTTTATTGAGACCAAACAATTTTACGATCTAACGCGATTCATTATAAAACGATGCAATAACCCGGTGACACATAACTTATTAGATACAATCTGCGGGGTCTGTGTAAATGTTTAAGTTCTACTTGATCAATAATCCAGGCATTCAGGAGTTGCAGAATTTATTCGAAAGAGTCACCGCGGCCCTGGAACGCAAAGGGCATTTGGAGGAACACGGATGGGATTTAGTCAGTAAGAGTCTGACACTCCCTTCCGCTCCGCCTAAAGTGGAAGGAGTCATTTCATGATTTCCTAACACAAAAAAGGCATTCAGCAAGTCATTGCCTCTCATATTATCATTCTTGGCTCCCTGCCCTTAGAACGATTAGGACGAGATCACGAGAGTCAACGTCGCTCCATTATATCCGACACAAGTTTACGATGCTACGAACTAATGAAGATTGGCAGGACCATGTGCTATTGTGCTGTGCCAATCACCTTTGGGATGTAAAGGTCTATGCTCATGCGCAGAAGATAGCAGAAGCTTTCCGTAATATTTCGATGTTTGATTGGCAAATAGTTACTGCATGCTGTTTCTCTTTAGACTGAAAGCCTATCTCGACATAGTTGGAAATAAACTAGGCATGTTAATAATTAGATAGGCGAATAATCAGTAGAATGTCTAGGGAACATTAAAATAACCTCTACCAGCTATGAAAAATTACTTAAAGTTTCACAAGACAGTTGCCGGGCAACCCTCGTTTATCGATTTAGTTCTGCGGTTAATTTCTTTAAAACGTGTGTGCTTTTATGTCCTGATCCAGTTCGTATATTGTACTACCTTGGCACGCCTTTCTCAGAAATCTTGTAATATTGCAAGAATATTAACCCCCTATCTGTTCCCCAGGTGATCCGCAAAGGCAAGAATGTGCTGCCCACGGTGGCACGGCTGTGCCTCATCTCCACATTCCTCGAGGACGGGCTCCGCATGTGGTTCCAGTGGTCGGAGCAGCGCGACTACATGGACATGTCGTGGGGCTGCGGGAAGTTCCTCGCCACAATGTTTGTTGTGAGTAGACCATAGCTTTTTAAATGGTTATGCCTCGACTAATGAACTCCAGTTATGATTGTCTGTGGTTTTCTTGGATGTTGGAGGTTCTAAGGGTATCTAGGTAAGTTGCAGAACATTGAGGTCGTGCCCAAACACAAATGACTGGCCAGAAAACAAGATACTGTTTCCATATAGGAAATATAGCCTCCTGAAAACATAACGCCTCCAGGTGCTAACATAATAATGTCAGCATAAATCCTCGCAGAAGCCCGGTATGTGTCGGACAGATTAGTGTTAATTATTCTTCTTTAATAAACGGATTATTTCCCAATGTCACGGTAATTACCAATGTCTCATTCGGTCCCCTTGACTTAAAGCATTCACGAACACGTTTGAGAATCTGTGTTTTCTGATCGCTACAACCTGGAAGTCTAAGTCAAGAGTGAATAGGTTACTTCTAGGCAAGCGTGCTCCATCTTCGACCACATCATCGCTTACCATCGGGTGAGATAGTGGTCAAGTCCGTGTCTATCGATAATAAAGAAAGCATCAACTTCAGTCAAGTTCTTTGCTTTGGTCAAGAATTCAGAAAGTCCAAATAACACATTTGACATTACTAATGTATACGTCAGTGGGAAAGGCCTAAAAAACTGGTAAATCTAGTTCCATATGTAATTAAAAATTATCATTGTTATTATCAGCTGAAATATTTTTTTCTGCAAAACTGCTTTTATACATATATCTACTAGTCATTGATATTAATTAAACCGTTTGTTGTTATCACTTTGTATTTAAATTGAAGGATTGTTCTGATTTACATTACTTTTAGCTGCAGTTTCAACAATCAGTTTTCAACTGGTGTATCGTTTAATTTTTTGTTTACGTAAAAAAAGTAAAAAACGTGTCTTATATTTCTTGGAAATCTATCTGACGGACTAATTAGATTTTTTATCATCTACCCTATTATTACTGACCATCAAAAACTTTTATCACCCCATTTTTGGTCAGGGTTTAAAAAGATAGCTAGTTAAAAGGGCGTAATGTTTATAATTTCAGCATGTTTGTAAGTTCAATATCATTCTACTCAATTGTTTAGATTGCACCGCACCTGCTTCTCGCACTGTTTGGTGATGTCACGAGTACATATTTGCACCACGTGCTAATAATTAGTTATTGATATAATATTGGCGTGTTATTGTATTGTTATGAGTGCTAAAATAACTGTAGCTTCTGTTTTCCATTACTAATGCGCTTTTAACGCTTCTTGATTCCTTTTTTGCATAATTACATAATTATGTAGCACGAGATTTTGTCAGGGGTTCGCCCACGGGCTGGTACCGCCGGCTTAAAAGCTTCCTCCACGTTTTAATCCAGCTCATGGTTTATTAAACACGTGTTCCAAACATCCATATCCGGCAGCCATTGCGGCGTCATGTAAAAGACTCACATCGAAATATTAGCAGCATTCTTCTTAGTAGTCTAAAATTTTGCACAACTTCGTGAAGTATTTCTGCATTATCCTGTTGATGTCTCAGAAATGTTTCTATTAATACACTCCTTGAACATAATTAAATAACAATCTTCATCGTTATCAGTCGGACGAAGAACCCCAGCCAGCGTTGTGCAGTTGTAATGACCGCTCCCGTCCCTAGAGACAGCTCGTTACGCCTTGTGGCAGCTTGGCTCTTACTGACCAGTATTAAATTTGATAAATTAAAACGATAACGTTATTAGTTAAACTTTCACAAATACTCAGCTTATGCCCTGGAGAAACAGTGCTTGTACAATAAAACAATTCACATCAAGGACTGGGTTTTCGTCCGTAATTTAGACAAGCGACACATCCCGGCCATGCACCGTTACTTATAGGTTTATGTCGCCGCCAACTAGCTTAATCAGTCGTTTAATTGGTGGCCTAGCCTTTTCATTTATAACTTCGCCGATTTTTTATCGACCTAGTGGCATCATCTTCGGTACAATATCGTTGAATGACTCGCCCATATCCCTTATGTCGCTGATTAAACGGCGCAGTTCAATGAAAAGGCTAGGCTTTTAATGAAACAGCTGATTAAGCTTGTTGGCTGCGACATATGCACAAACCTTCCTCGTTTGTCGGCGTTGTTTCTATTAGCGAAAACCATATAAAAATCCGTTGCGTGGTGTAGATTCAGTAAGCGGAGGAACACACAGCTCAGAGGTAGGCAGCGACTTTATTTTATGCTATCTAAATGATTCCAATCAATCTGCCTGTTCTTTGAATAAAAAACAATTCATCTTCATATCAGCCGAAAGACGTCCACTGCTGGACATAGGTCTCCCCCAAGTGTCGCCACAACAACCGGTCCTGTGCGTCTCGCATCCATCAGCTACCCGCGACCCTCACCAAGTCATCGATCCATCTTGTGGGAGGTCTTCCAACGCTGCGTCTTACGGTATGCGGTCGCCACTCTAGAACTTTTCGGCCCCATCGACCATCTGTTCTACGAGCAATGTGCCCTGCCCACTCCCACTTCAGTTTGGCTATCCTTCGAGCTATGTCGGTTACCTTGGTTCTCTTGCGGATATCATCATACAAAAAAAAAAGACATTATTTACCTACCACTGGTACAAGTTCTCATTAAAGTGTCACTGTTGGACTCAACTTAAAATCTTTATACTATACTTATCCCTTAGTTTTTCTTAGCCTCATCTCATTTGTAGCCAAAGAAGCTAACATAAGGTACGGTTCTTTTTATCGGAATCCAAAAACATGTGCTCATTGTTCCTCCAAAGTATACACATGTTTTACTTGTGTTAAGTAAATTGATTAAACAACATCCTACGTTGAATTTCCCTATGTATTACAAGCTTTTATTTATTTTCCTTATTTCTCAATCTGGCTGATTAAAACAGCCCATTGTTGAGACTATTGTGCTCAATTATTTGAAAGACCAGTAGAAGCAATTGATTCATAATATAAAACGTCGCTTTATAGGGGAGTATTGTACAAGGAATATTTGGTCATACTTGTGTACGAGAATATCCCCCGTGTCTATGGCTAGTCTCCGGTGAGATAGGCCGCCACATGACCGAAATACCGTTAAGAGGACTAAAACTGACCATACAATAACACAGTCTTCGACAACCAGAGAACCACGAAATATTCACTTAGCGTAACCCCCAAATATTGCCACTAATGCAGGTCATACACATCAGGTGATTTGATCAAACAGGCTCACACTGTTTGATCAAATAAAAATACGAAATTTCATTTTACTATGCCATTTGACAACTCATTTTTAATCTAATTTTTCCATAGACATTCATGCCAATTTGATAAAACTGTTTGTATCAGCCTGTTTGATTAAAATACTTGAACGTGTATGGCCCGCATGGTCACCCCCATTTTCCGTCTTTCTTTAACTTTGGGGATGCGCTGGCGGAGTAGTCAGAGTCCGAATCTTCATGCAAGCGCTTCTTAGGTGCTATGTTTGTTCTATGCCTCGGTGACGACGTACGTATGTTCGCCATTTCGTTCAAGTATATCTGACTGATAGTATATTTGACTGGCCTGTTGGTCTAGTGGTTAGTGACCCTGACTGCAAAGCCGGAGGTCGTGGGTTCGATTCCCACCCAGGACAAACTTTGTGTGATGAGCATAATTGTTTGTTCTGTGTCTGGGTGTAATTTATCTATAATATGTATGTATTTATAAATTATATAAGTATGTATATCAGTTGTCTGGTTACCATAACACAAGCTCTGCTTAGCTTGGGATCAGATGGCCGTGTGTGAGTTGTCCCAAGATATTATTAGATATTATTATTATATCAAAACTGTATTCCATATCCAAACAGGGTTATTTGCATGAATCATGACCTCGGCGTGTAATAGCAGTAACGAAATGCCTGTAAGACCAAACTCGCTCTTATCGGCTTTTAGTTTTCAAATACCTACACATCGTGGTCGTTTTACTATAGTGCCATTCACGGCTATTGCACAAGATCATTGCAATGTGTGTGAATTGACCGTTTACGCGGTACGGCTTTTCATACAAACTTTCAAATCCTTATTTTCCGAAATTAATGAACCGATTTTAGTAAAACTTGGTATGCGTACGCTAGATATCTAGGTCTAAATAGTTATCAGAAAACATTTTCAAAAAAGAGTTCAGGGGGAAGGATATAGTGATTTTTCACTTTCTATAGAAAACTTAAAATCGCTCTCTCTCTCCCTCTGAAATCATTTTTAAAAATGTTTTCTGATAACTATTTAGACCTGCATATCTAGCGTATGCATACCAAGTTTAGTTAAAATCGGTTCATTCATTTTGAAGAATAAGGACTTGAAAGTTTGTATGAAAAGCCGTACCGCGTAAACGCTCTTAACACTTTATCAGATTCAAGTCGTTATATTCATAACTTGATTATGATAGTGTTAAATTATTCCTTAGCATGTAAGAATTAATATTTAGAAGTACAGGAGGAGCTCGTGGCTAAAGAATTATACCCGCACTGGTTGATCTCCAGGGTTAAGCAACGCTTGCCGAGGTTAGTCTGTGGATGGGTGACCATTTTAACATGCCGAGACTTCTTCGTACCTCGGAAAGCACTATTAGCCATTGGTCCCGGGTGTCATTTGTAGTTCTTTGGCAGTCGTTACGGATTTTCAGAAGCCAGAAAATCTGACTCAAGTCTTGGCAAGAAGTAGGTACTTACCGTGTTACCCGGGTTTCTGGTAGGCAACCGCTCCATGTAAAATACTGGTGTTCATTCAGCTGAATCCAGTTTGACTCAGCCGACCGTAATATAGTTGAGAAATGGCAGATCCAACTTAAAATATTAAAACTACAAGAAAGCTACTCGTATCATCGATTGCTAAAGGAAGGCTAAAGGCTAATTCTTATCTCAAAAACACTGGCAACAGAGATCAGACTCGCATACGAAGCTTTCCGTTCCTTGAACCTTGCAAACCTCCATAATGCTAGGTCATCGGTAAGTACTTTATAGGTTTAGCGAGTTGGTAAACTTAGAGAGGAGAGTAGCGGAGGCTAGTTAGTAACAGGGTTCCTTACGAAACCTTACAAATGCACGGTTTCTGTATAATACAATCTGTACCGGTGTAATTCTCGCTCGTGTCCATTTTCGGTCTTTGAGCCTAGAGCCTAGCACACATTCATTATTTCACGCCGTTTTGGTGCACCACTTTCGTTTCCTCTACTTTCGTGCGTAACGTCGTTTTCTATGCACTGGACCATTTTGAAAAGTCTTTCTTATCGCCTCAGAATGATTGTGACTCATTGAGCTCTAGAGAGAGAAACAGAAAGTAGTGAATGAGATGGTGTTCCTGATCTAAAAAGCAGAACTCTTTTACTGAAAACTTTATCTGCCAAAAGGCCGGATACTGTACGTCCTTTCATTGAAGATGAGAGTTCTTCTACACACACACAATTATAATTTACTAGCAGCACGCCGCAGTTTCACCCGCGTAGTTCCCGTTCCCGTGGGAATACGTGGATAAAATATAGCCTATGTTACTCCCTAATAATGTAGCTTTCCATTGGGGAAAGAATTTTTGAAATCGGCACAGTAGTTTTTGAGTTTATTCACTACAAACATACACACACACACAAAAATACAAATCTTTCCTTTTTATAATATTATTATAGACTTAGCTTTTGCCTATTAACTCGGGGGAGTAGTATTCTCAGCAGGGATGCTTTGTCGGGTAATTAAATAAAGCAGGTTTTTATTACGTTAGTAATTTAAAAGCGGTCGGATTATAGTCGTAACAGCGCCGGAATGATATTCTCACACAAACTGGACGGTTTTACTGAGCTGACATAATGATCGACATGTTGTGACTTCCAATACATTCTTTTATCATGGTTTTCAGACGGTTCTATTTATAAGTAGAAATGTTTACAAAATATAGGAGCCATTATTCTTGCGTGGTTTTACTGAAACTTTTTTGTTGTTTCTACAGTATTTTTCAAGCCATTAAGTGTTATAACGTAATATTATAATAAGTAAAGTTTGGTCCACTGGTATATAACAGGGTCGATGCATGTGTAGGTTTAAATCCAGACATGCACTTAACTTCAAGTAGATAATTTATTTCATAACCACTGCTCCATAAACGGAAAACGGTGTAGGAGAACTGAAGGAAACTGGCATGTCCCAGAACAGAACAAAAAATTCTAAGACATGCCCCAACTTGCGTTACCATCTTAACATGCCGAGACTCCTCCGTGCCTCGGAAAGCACGTTAAGTCGTTGGTCCCGGCTGTCATTTGTAGATCTTTGGCAGTCGTTACGGATTTTCAGAAGCCAGGAAATCTGACACCCACCAGTCTTGCCAAGAAGTACCGTGTTACCCAGTGAATGGGTTGTGGAGGTCTGTTAGGCAGCCGCTCCACGTAAAATACTGGTATTCAACTGAATCCAGTTTGACTGGAAGCCGAACCCAATGTAGTTGGGTAAAGGCTAGGCAGTGTTCCTTCCAATTATGTCAACAGTATTTTCACTGTGCAATCTCAAATATTGAATATTAATTGTATTGTTTACAGATAATAAACTTAGTTGGACAGCTGGGCGGCTGTGTCATGGTGCTGGGCAGGCTGAAGGTTGACATCGCATGCGGAGTACTGTTCTTCATTGTTGTACTACAGGTAAGCATACTATCGCTCTAAAGAAACGCTCTAGCATCAACACACCTTCGGGCGCTAGCTGTCAAAGATTTGCACAATTATAAGTTATAACCGACACTAGCTCGAATTGATACCCTGTAGCTAAACCTTTGTGGAGGTTTGAAGTTAGCGGCAAGTGCCAAGCGTGTGGATCGGCATAAGGCCAAGGACTCGTGGTAGTTAATGCCCGGTCCTGACCTTGGCAATGAAACAGGTTTTATTTAGTTGTTTTTTTGTTTATGGTTTTTAGTTATAGTTGTTTTAGTTTCTTTTAATTTTGTGTGCGTCATTTCTGGCGGAATAAACGTGTTTTCTTTCTTCTTCTTTAAATCAAAAGAAAGGCAATACTTTTGTCCTGTAGTGTCTCCCACTAACTTCTACAGTTCTCTTCAAATAACTTTGGCCCTCTGAAGTTAGCCATTTGCAAAGATCGCGCAGGTGCAGTCACGTAGACGGGAGCAAGCGGGACGCAAGCATGCATCGAACGTAAACGTAAGACTGAGACATAAAATCGCGCCGCCATAATCCCAGCCCCCATGTCTCTTGCGCATGCGCAGTTGCAGTTTGTTCGTAATTTTGACTAATATGCAGCCACTCGTAGCCAACTTCAGAGGGGCAAAGTTATTTGACGAGAACTGTACTTAGACGAAATTTCTGCCAGACGAACTTTAGACGACTGGAAATAAATGTTGAAGTTTACAAATAGAAAATGCTATGATAGAGAACAGTTTCAGTGAATATGACGTAGATTCATACTCAAACTGATGCTATTTCAATTACCTACAAGTAAGTAAGTAGGTACATCAAATATATCATCAATGTACGTTTTATTTTATATCGTAGTGCCCGGAGTCACGGTCGTTTCACTTCAGGGTCATTATCCCATTAAGATACAATGACCAACATTATTTTTAGTTTCTATAAACCCAACGGTTTGGCCATTTATGTGTTGGACGTAATATTTCCTGTTATTTACATATAGAAGTTTTTGTAGTATCTGAAATAAGTATTTTCTGAAGGCATGTATTTAACGCGGCGACAAACTAACCTGTTATAGGGTTTTAAAAATAATTAAGATGGGTAGCAAAAATAATAGGTTGGCAGCTACAGTGAAGTAGCATTTTAAGTATAAAGTAGCAGCTTTATATAGAGTTATGAGCTCTGTTTAAATTTAAATTGGTAGTGATTCTAGTTTAAATAAATAAATATTTTTGGGTGGTTTAAAAAAAATAACCCGAACCTGTCCGAGTCGGGGTGCCCCAAGTCCCGAGCTCGCTTCGCTCGCTCTTACACCAATTAAAACACATATACGTATGACATCCCACTGTTAATATTAGCCGCTAAGTCATTATTTTTTGTAACCAATTAGTTAGTCGCCTAATAAGTTGTTATTCGCCTCAAAAATAATTAGCCTTTTCTGAAGGCCTTCTCACTGTGAGATTGCATTATTTTAAGTACCGCGTCATGATGTTTAAGCGTTTATCGAAACCGTCGTGTCCTTGACTCTCGTCAGATAACGTAAAATCGCCTGGTAATCGTTTTTGGAATGACAGTTGTAGAGCCCCAGTAGTCGGGATTTTGAATTGCGCCCGATAAATGACGATAAGTTTATGTTATCTCATACGACCTAGCTACGCGGCAAATGTACACTGTGTACACATTTGCCAGAACAAGGGTAAATGCTTAATTAGGAAAACCCGCGATATCGTAGTATTGTTGCTTGTTCTTCCCCTCGAGGCACAAGTACCTACTCTTGAACCAATTTCATCAAAATTAAATCTAAAGAGAAATCTTGTCGTCATGTATCCTTCTTTGTACTCCAATCTATGATAATTTACACCTATTGGCTCCTTAAGCGTATTGTAGTCTACCAAGTAGATTGCAAGCAATGGAATCTTGACTTTGACTTGTATAACAAGATTGTGAGCCCAAATCATAATCGTCTATAAGTAATCGGAGATTATGAATTTAAATATACAACGTGTAACAGAATAAACGCAATACCTCTTAGCGGGTTGTAATCATCATTATGAACAACTTTCACTATGGGATAAACCCCAAAATCATCATCATCTGCCTAGCCTTTTCCCAACCAAATTGGGGTCGGCTCCCGGTCAAACCGGATTCAGCTGAATACCAGTATTTTACGTGGAGCGGCTGCCTACCAGACCTTCACAACCCATTAACTGGGTAACACGGTACTTCTTGGCAAGACTGACTGGTGTCAGATTTTCTGGCTTCTGACAATCCGTAACGACTGCCAAAGATCTACAAATGACAGCCGGGACCAACGGCTTAACGTGCTTTCCGAGGCACGGAGGAGTCTCGGTATGTTAATATGGTCACCCATCCACAGACCAACCTCGGCAAGCGTTGCTTAACCTTGAAGATTGGTCCGTGCGGCTGTTATAATTTAGCCACGAGCTCCTCAATCCTCCGAAATCGTGAATAAAAAATTGACTGCACCATACATTTTGTGTGCATAACTCGACAAAATGTACCGAACAACTGTTTTTTTTTCGTGATTTCGGGGTTGATCCGATAGTAGAAGTTATTCATAATTATGAGTACAATGACCCCATTAGAGATATTGCGTTTATTCAGTTACATATTGCGTTTATTCTGTTACATGGTACCTCTTTCTAATGATTTCCTTTTTCTTCCAGACCTTCGCCTACAGTATATTATGGGACATGCAGTTCTTGCTCCGTAACCTCGCGCTCATCGGAGCCCTACTGCTGGTCGTGGCGGAGGCGCGGGCCGAGGGGCGAAGCCTCTTCGCTGGCGTGCCGTCGCTTGGAGAGAACAAACCCAAGACCTACCTGCAGCTTGCCGGTAGAATACTGCTGGCTTTCATGTTCATCACACTGCTGAGATTCGAATACTCATTCTTGCAGGTTAGTAGAATTTCTACTTTAATAATGATCCTTTGTTTTCTATTGAACTTGTCAAACTTTGCTATTAGAGTTTCACAAGCTCTTATACAGGGTTATTTGTAAAACACCAACAACCTTTCAGTGGGTGAAAGTACTCATGATTATAAACAACTTTTACTATGGGACCAACTCTGAAATATCAAAAAATAAATCGGCCGTTTCATACAAAATGCAATATTCACCCGATGAAAATGTATGAAATAGTAGATTTTTCAGGGTTGGTCTCATAACAAAAGTTGTTTACAATCATGAGTACTTTCACCCATTGAAAGGTTGTTGGTGTTTTACAAATAACCCTGTATAACTTGAGATTCTCAATTCAGAAACCAAGAGTAAACCTCAACCCAGTATGATTATTACTATTTGGAATGGTATTCAATATCCCAAGTGTTCTGGAACTCATTATAAAAAAAATATGTTCCATTGAGGAAAAAATATCGATACTATAAATATACGATTGTAATTAAATTATGTTTACTTACGTATCTCGCTGGCAATTGTTAGGTTTTATAAAATTTATATTTGAATTGTTACTCTATAAGATTAACTTATACAATAGGGATGATTCCTGGTTCAAAAATATAATTATAATTCTATTTAGTCCGTCAGTTAGATTATCGAAAAATATTGGACGCGTATTTTTTGCTTTATCAAATCAATAAAAAAAGACGAAGATAAAACGCAACAAAGATCAGGAGTGGGGGGCTGTGACGTCACGTGTATGTAAAAAGTGTACTTACACATGACGTCACACGAGTTTTCAACGCACTGTAGCGTTTTAATTTTTTGTTTATGTGAAAAAAGAAAAAATACGTGTCTAAAATTTTTTGGAAATCTATCTGACGGACTAATTAGATTTTTTTAGCCATCTACCCTATTATAAGTTATGGTTAAATTTTCTACAAATAAGACTTTTTGTAATCAGCTCAACTCCACGTTGACTCTAAAATAGTAAAACCGGTTTTAAAAGCAGTAAAACATACATAAATAATCGTCAACTAAGCAAGTACAGTTTTCACCTGACATTTAAAGCAATTTACGTTCTTAAATAATAATATTACTAAATCCTACGCGTTTAATCAGGACAATCTCGACGTTAACATCTTACCCTATAACCTTTTCACGAAGAATTAATTCAATATTTTATTGAAACTAGGTGACATTAGCATCATGGCAAACTCATTGAACACATAATCGAGTTACGCTTATAATGAACTATGACGTCAGCTACGAACGTCGCGGAAATTTATAAATAGTTGACCGATTAGCATGTTTAAAGGTGGTATATATTGTATTTGCATATTTGATTCACTCTCGGTTTTGCAAACAGGTTTCATTTTTTTACTGGAATTTTCGTAAGTCAAGGCTGTAAGCTCAGACCAACAAAAAAAGGTAGACGGCGCACTGCGAACATCAAAGATGAAGCCATCTTTTTATCTATGTGTGTCTCGAAGGGTTGCCATTTTTTATTTTTTTTCCCTATAACTTGGGAAATAATATTTTATGGGCAAGCTAATATTGTGCAAGTCAGCACAAGTAAGATATTGTTGAGTATGGTATTGTAACTTAATTTTTTAGAAAGATCTATACCTAAAAACAATTTTTTTACATAACACACACCTACATTCAATTATATAAGTTAAGTTATAAAAAGTTGTCGAAGCGTAACAAGCGTAAGTCATTATGTACATTGTTTTAAAATAAAATAGGTAATTATATTTTTAATCAACTTTAATAAATTAAAAAAGACCACCATAACAAAATCACTGACTAAAGAAAAAGTAGGTAATATCAAGATAAAACATAACAACAGAACAATGACGTGTAAATGTTTTGTTTAACATGCTTACAAAATAAATATTATTTATCATGAACAAATACAAGTCTTTTTCAACACATTTGCTCAAAAAAATGCATTTACGAAGACTGTATACATTATTCGAAAGTTAAATATAACGCACCACACAATGGAACGTGCGGTAAAACCGTACCGCATACTCCGTTGAATAGCGCCGTACGTATTCTTTACAGTTTTTTTTTAAATAACTTATAGGAGTATAAATAAGTACGAGAATAAAATATAAGCTGAATGATTGCACCTACTTGGAAGCGCTTTTGCACAATACGTTTTTCTCAATTTAATACTAAAGTGAAAATGAGACGAAAAATGTAGTTCCATTTGCAAAATCGCGCTATCTTCATACTACAAACGTCAAAGATTGTTGCGACTTTCCGACTATCTAAAAACAAAAAGTTTTTTTCATTACCTATTGTACTGTTTTCTCGCAAATGTGTTGAAAAACTTCAAATCTAAAATATTTTATACATTAAAAAAAAGAAAATAGGAATATAACTCGAAGAAAGAAATCATATAATATATTTGTTTAATCGAATGGGGAAATATTAAATCGTATTATGGAAACCCTCACACTTAATGTCACTGCTTCTGTTTGTTGACGTTTTTGTTCCAAGTAACCTAAAATTCATAGTTAATTTATAATAAAAACGATGTTATTTCAAGTACTTACAAGTGAAAAGTGATTCCGTGAGACTTTTTATGTGATTTGCTATTGTTTTTACAAATTTTTACTACACAGGAAGGCATAATTATATTTTTCTATTAATGTTTTCTAGACGACGGCTCGTGACGTACTAAGAGCGATGAGCATGGTTTTAGTGTAGGTGTGTGGGTGAGCTTGTGTATTTACTTGAAGGAGCACGGTTTTGTGGCTTCACTTTTGATGTTCGCGGTGCGCTGTCTACCTTTTTTTGTTGGTCTGAGGCTGTAAGCCAGACTGCTTATTATGTAGGCTTATAGGTTAAGACTTCATGAAAAGGTCAAGGCGAATCGCTTTACTGTCATATTGGGATGATTAACACCTTGAGAAATTATTACCTATATAGGTACTTACTAGACCCGCGACTTCGTCCGCGTCAAACTCGTAAGGCCTGAATTATACAGAAAAGTCGTGGTGAAGACGCGGCGCAAGCGAACGGCGTGCCCGCGCCGCGTCATTTGTGTATAATTCACGAGTATTCACGACGTGTCGCCTACCTACATTTTGTATTGAAACTTTTTGAAGCTGCATCGTGCCTTACGCCTCGCCTGCGCCGCGTGTTCACCACGCCTTTTCTGTATAATTCAGGCCTAAGAGACAGCTTAAGTGAGAATTTCATGGAATCATGGGACTTTATTTTTTTGCGCGGAACCCGTAGGTACTTAATTCTCCTTTCATCAGCCATCTGCCAGTAAAAGTCCCGTCAAAATCAGTGCAAACTTTTCGGACATTCTTTTTTTTTATTGAGAAATGGGTTTGCTCTTGACCTTGATGGAAAGCGATAGATGAGGTCTAATAGGGAGCGAGCGTGCCCAGAAGATGCCAATTCGCACCGGGACAAACTAAATAGAAAAAAAAAGTTATCTTTTTTTTTTTGTATAAGTGTGTTCGTATCGTTTATTCATTCATAATTATGTAATTAGTAGAAAGCTGTTATTTTGATATTACAAACAGATATTCAATTTTATTATTTTGTCTAAAGATAGCGTTGATAGTTCTTAGATCTTATGCTAAGGGTACAAAGTGGGTAACTAGATCATTGAAACTAGGGCGTCACGACAGACTATTGTTCAGCCCAAGCTGCAGGACGAAATAAATAGAATAATGGCGACATCAAATTGCGAATATTAGACAACGAAACCAGACGTGTTTCAAATATCCCCGAAGTATTTTTATGTTATGTATGAAGTTGCATCACTTCTATGTACACTAGACTAGACTTGCTTTGATTTCTAAGAATATGCCTAACCATCCCATATGAACCAATATCGAGATGACGTCTAATAGATAAAATTAGTTAGGATGAAGAAGATTCCCTGGATCTATTATGATGAATATGTCGCGGCCAACTAGCTTAATCAGCCGTTTAATTGGTGGCCTAGCCTTTTCATATAAATGCGCCGGTTTTTCAGCGACTTAAGTGACATCTTTTATTCAACTTCGTTTAATGACTAGCCCATGTCACTTATGTTACAGTTCAGTGAAACGTCTAGGCTTTTAATGAAACGGCTGATTAAGCTAGTTGGCTGCGACAAATATATTGAGCATTAATAGTATAAATAAACAAGTTGACCCCCATTAATTCCAGACTATGACAGGAGGATGAAGATGCTATGGAAAAGTAGTACAACCTCACTTTCGTATAATTCCAGATCGTCCAAGACCTGCTGGGCAGCATCCTCATGATCTTGGTAACGGTGGGCTACCGCACCAAGCTGTCGGCGCTGATGCTGGTGGTGGTGCTGTCCGTGCTCAACCTGTACCACAACGCGTGGTGGGCTGTACCCTCCTACAAACCCCTCCGGGACTTCCTCAAATATGACTTCTTCCAGGTAAATATGATGACTTTATTCTATTGTATTTCGGACTTTAGTCCGCAACTCCACATCCAAACGCTTATTTTTTTAGGGGGTTAAACCACTATACTAGTTTTTGTTAGCGGCTTCGCTTGCGAGGATCCAAAGGGTACTTACTACCTACTGAGATAAAAAGTACCTTGGTCTTAATCCAAGACGGGCAGGTCTACCCAGTCGCACACTGATACCGTCCTAATACGGCCAACGAAAAACCCCGCTTTCTAATATATGTCGCAGCCAATTAGCTTCAGCCGTTTAATTGGTGGCCTAGCTTTTTCATTTAAATGCGCCGATTCTTACCCATGTCACGTATTAAACGGCGAAGTTCAATGAAAAGACTAGGCTTTTAATGAAACGGCTGATTAAGCTAGTTGGCTGCAACATGTATATTAGTAGGATAGGACTAATGTTAACTAAACGCTAGTCACTATTGGTCGAGCCGCGCCGTAACGCAACGCATTGCAAAGGTCTACATTACTGCAGTACCTACATTTTGAATATACCATCATAAAATACACGGACCTGGTATATTATTTGTTCTGTATATCGGATGCGTTTCGTCCCATTGAAGCTGTAATATGAGCAAGCAGGCCTCGAACATTTTATTTTATTTGCATGCCAGTCAGGTTCATTCCTTTTAAGTGTCGCGCAAAATGATGCTGGTTTTAAAACTTTGTTGATAACAGCAAAGCCCAGCATTACTGATTATTTTTTGGAAATTTATTCCTTAGTTGTTGGGGAAGCCAGGAAATGTGACACCAATGTACCCAAAGGGTATCGCATTACCTCGTATTACAGTTCTCGTTAAATAACTTTGCCCCTCTGAAGTTAGCCATTTGCAAAGTTCGCGCAGGACGTAAGGATCGTAGGCACGTAGACGGGAGCAAGCGGGACGCAAGCATGCATCGAACGTAAACGAGCGACTGAGACATAAAATCGCGCCGCCATAATCCCCGCCCCCATGACTCTTGCGCATGCGTAGTGCAATTTTGACTACTACGCAGCCACTCGTAGCCAACTTCAGAGAGACAAAGTTATTTGACGAGAACTGTACTGTGTTGTGGTGGTCGGATGTTCTGTATGGTGTCAGACGTAAAAGAATAGCAACATCCCATCACTTCCCGTGCGTGTCGTAAGAGGCGACTAAGGGGCTCACCAGAGAATGGGCAGCAGCATTCTCTG
This sequence comes from Melanchra persicariae, assembly GCA_947386135.1. Classification (NCBI taxonomy): domain Eukaryota; kingdom Metazoa; phylum Arthropoda; class Insecta; order Lepidoptera; family Noctuidae; genus Melanchra; species Melanchra persicariae. The sequence goes on from OX376646.1 coordinate 2,427,655, forward strand.
TAGGTAAATTATTGATGGAGGTCGGATAGGCAGTGGTTCCGTGTAAAATACTGGTACTCGGCTGTATCCGGTTGGGCAAAAACTATCCAGATTTATTGATTCTATAGTTTTCGTATTCATATTCTATACAACGTGTAACAGAATAAACGCAATAAGTACCTCATAAGTTTACGCCGTGCGGCATTTCATACAAAATTTAAAGCCCTTATTTTTCGAAATGAATGAACCGATTTTAATGAAACTTGGTATGCATGTAGCTAGATATCCAGGCCTAAATATAATAGTTCAGGGAAAAGATAGTGATTTTAAGTTTTCTAAAGAAAGTGAAAAATCACTATTTTTCAGGACTATTTTGTCGAGTTAAGCGCACATAAATGTATGGGGCAGTCGACTTTTTTTTTCGCGATTTCAATGTTGATCCCATAGTGAAAGTTGTTCATAATGATGAGTACAATGACTCCTTAAAAGGTATTGCGTTTATTCTGTTTCACGTTGTACAGTTCTCGTCAAATAACTTTGCCCCTCTGAAGTTAGCCATTTGCAAAGATCGCTTGGTGCAGTCACGTAGACGGGAGCAAGCGGGACGCAAGCATGCATCGAACGTAAACGTAAGACTGAGACATAAAATTAATCCCCGCCCCCATGTCTCTTGCGCATGCGCAGTTGCAGTTTGTTCGTAATTTTGACTACTACGCAGCCACTCGTAGCCAACTTCAGAGGGGCAAAGTTATTTGACAAGAACTGTACATGCCATTGGAATACCAAACGACTACTAGAGCAAGCAATACCTCAAGTGAGCATCTACTAACATTTCTCCTCTCTTTCCAGACCTTATCTGTGATCGGCGGTCTTCTAATGATCGTATACTTGGGACCTGGCGGAGTCAGTATGGACGAGCACAAGAAGAAGTGGTAGAATCCGCTCAGTGTGTACAATGTACGCACAGTGAAAAAACAGAGACATTTGATATTTTAATCTAAGATGTTATGGTGCGAAAGTTAATATTTTTTTTCATACAATTTGGTGTTTTTGTGACAACCTGACTAGTCGGCGACAATTGTGAACATTGAGCTTACTTCCATATCCTGTAGTGTCCTGCAGTGCGATTCTGTAAACATACCTAGTCTATGTGAACACTCGGGCGGGCTGCACGACGGGTGAGTTGTCAAACCATACAAATAAGATAGAATGACAGCTCTATTGTCGTTCACTCCGCCTAGGTGTACACCGTGAGATGTCGACAGAATCGACCGGCTGTTCGTGTTGTGGGCAGTTTGCTTATCTAGATGAATATGAACTAAATCTTGTGGGATGCGAGGAGTCGCTATAAAATGAAACTGCAAATACTATGTTGTCAACTTACTGGCCAAAATAAAAGTAATTTGTTGTAGATTTTTTACAATGCATGTCGCAAAATTAATTATTAAGGATTCTAGTCCTACAAAATGGTGTTGTATATATTTGAATTCCGTCAACAATTTCTAAACTTCAGCAAATTGCCCACAACAAAAAACGATTGATGTCATACACAAAATTTTATATAAAAGTGCACGTTTTAGGTCGATCAATTAACGGTAAATAAAATAATCGATCAGGTCATTGACCCTAGCTACGTTTTGATAATAAGCCGATGTAAACACGGTTCATGATTTGTATTTTGTCAATTTTATATTAGATAGTATTTACTTAGCACTGTTTAACAGATACGTGTTGTGAATTCCGAAGCTTATCGCCTGAAAGCATCATTGCAAGGTTAGACAAACTGCTCTAAAGTGCAAAGACTGGAAGGCTACACCATGGCCGGTAGAATGTGGCTATAGTTGCAAGATTTTTTTACTAAATAGTGTCGCATATACTGGGCTTGATGTTAGCTAAATATGTGACCGAATTGCATCGACACAAGTGGAAGTATTGCGCAAGTTCCATCTGAAACCATCCCAGTGAGTCACTACGCTGACTGGACTACAGCAGCGCGTTTTGACGACGTAAAACAAAAATGAATGCGCGTATCGAGCGTATGTTTGACTTTGGATTACAACAGCGCGTTTTGACGACGTAAAACAAAAATTAATGCGCGTATCGAGCGTATGTTTGTAGGCCAGGCAATGCTGCGTTCACGCGCGCCAAAATAGTAAACCATCTTCCTGCCCGCGTATATAGACGTGATATTATGTTCTCACCGGGCCCCTTCGCGTATAAGTGTATTTACTGACTGAACGTACCCCGCTTTCATTTGCTAAACCATTTTTCATTCCGTTTGTTTTTCTAATTATTGTTGTGATTCAATGTAATGTAAATATTTATATAAAAATATATCTATTTTGTACTTACTGACTGAATGACAGGCAACAGATCTTTGAATGTTACAAGCAAATGCTCTTTTTATGAATTTTAATATTCCAGTAGCCATAAGTGAAACTTTGGTATCACGTTTCGAAGATTTGTGCTTCATCTTCCTTATAATAAAATGTAGTCATAAAAACATTAATAACTATATTTTGATTTATCAAAAGTATTTAAAAGACACATATTTTTGTATTATTATTTTTTTATTTATTTTTCTTAAGTTTCAGTTTGGCCATAGATGATAAAGATTCCTGAAAAGATTGTTCCGAATAAATTTTTATATAATAAAAATGTTTTATTTTTAAATGTTTATATTGTTTATTTATAATAACCTTAATAAACTATACAGTCCTAATTGACTAATCTAATTCTTTCGCATTGTTCAATTGTATGTTATCACAATGAGCCTAGTCTGAGAAGAGTGACAACATATTTTTTTATAAAACATTTAATTGTATATAATATCATATTAAAATTGTTCAACAACTACTGGGATACAGCACAGGTAATATAAATATGTCGCACACTAGCTTAATCAGCCGTTTAATTGGTGGCCTAGCCTTTTCATTTAAATGCGCCGACTTAGGTGACATTTTTTGTTCAATTTCGTTTAATAATTTGCCATGTCACTTATGTCGCTAATTAAACGGCGCAGTTCAATGAAAAGGCTAGGGTTTTAATGAAACGGCTGATTAAGCTAATTGGCTGCGACATATATATTGTACGTCTACTCTTTCGCCTTGGCCTGTTCTTTGACCTTTTCCTTATCTTCTATATATTTGAACACTTTGTTAGCTAGCTGTCTGTATTTCTCAGCGTGTGTACTATCTGGTAGCGCGTAGATGGCTGGTTTCCCGCTGTTGATACACTCAGACATGTTGTGGTCGACCTCGAAGCTCTCGATGATCTCCAGCCCCATTTCATCGGCAGCTCGCTTCGTGTCGTTGCCGAAGACGTAGTTTTTCGTGCCGCATTTGTAGCAGATTGCATGGGACATGTTCTCTACCATGCCCACAATAGGAACTTTTAGCTTCTCGAACATGATGACGCCTCGTTTCGTCACTTGGAGCGCTGCGGACTGGGGTGTGGTTACTACTAAGGCTCCTGTGAAGGAATACAAAAATAATGTTGTGTAATATCAATATACAGTATCATTCTTTCTTTTTAAAAAAAAACGATGCCCCACACTAGAAATTTCTCCTGTATCGTGGGTGCGTTTATAAACATACAAACTCACATACACAAACAGCCAGACCCGGAACAACTATATGTAGGCCATACCAATATTTGCTCCGTGCTTGAATCGAACCCGCGACACGCAGCGCAGCAGCCGATCGCTCAACCACTGCGTCAACCGTGTCGTCAAACAAAACAACGACGAGTTTTACAGAGGAATGTCCTCAAGAAAGCGGACAAGCGGTGATATCATTAAAATGTAAGCGGCACACGAACTGTAACTCACTTATCTTTCTGGGGTCAGTTATGAGATTTCTTTCAATTCCTGCTAAAACAAAATCAGAGCGCCTTCACACTGGCGTTTATCCAGCGTAGGCGTTCGATAAACGTATGCGCAGCGCAGACGTCACGACAACGCGGCGCAAGCGTCGCGTTGTTGCGGCGTTTCCTCTGGAGTCAATTGAACGCTGCGCTAACGTGGCGCAGATGTCACACAATTGCGTTGTCGTTTCGGAAATATCATTAACAAAATGGATTCTGACGAGGAAACTCTATTGTTGGCTTTGCTTTTAAAAAGAAAATTATTGCGAAAACGTGAAAATTAAAGGATATGTGAGAAGCCACTATCAGGATTGTACATGACTCCGCAGTAACGCGGCGCATACGTCGCGGACCTGCGGCGCTAACGCAGCGTATTATTTACACTTCACTGACGCCGCGACAACGCGACGCCTACGCTGGACAAACACTAGTGTGAAGGCGCTCTAACAGAATTTTACTCAAGCCAATAACTCACCGTCTATAGGCAAGTTCTGTGCGAGCGACAGATGCGTGTCACCAGTGCCCGGCGGCGTGTCCACGATGAGGCAGTCTAGTGGTCCCCACGCCACGTGCCTCGTCAGCCTCTCTAACGCCTGCATCACCATCAGACCGCGCCATACTACGGCGTTTTCACCTGATACTAGCAGCCCCATTGACATGCTGAAACATTGGAAGTGAATTTATAAGTAGCTTCTTCTAGCGACATTCACCGTGAGAAAGCTAGTTCCCAGTGTCCTACTCTGTCTACAGACTTTTACATCTTGAATAATATTATAAAGCTGGAGTTCGCGCTAACCTCAGGAAGTAATGGTTCAAATTGAATTTTATATTATTCAGATATTAGGATGATATCTTTAACCATGGCTCGAAAAGCCTGCCCATCCAGGGCGGGCTTTTCTCATTCTTGGGTGGGTCGAGAGAGTCATGGACGCGAGAAAACTACAGCTCTGAAAACTTGGTATGACTGTCATAAAGTCACACTTGTGAAATTGCTGATTATAAACTCAAGATTTGTTTACAGACAAATTGCAATCCAATTAGCTGCAGTAAGTATATAATGTGCATGGGATGTAGGTACTCATTCATGATAACTATGATAAGGCAATTAATTTTGGAAGTGATAACAGAAAAATTACATAAGCTGTGTCATTGTGTATTACCCAAAAATGTTATGAGTAAAATCAAAACTAATATTTTAAAGAGATAAAGTTTGTTTGTAAATGATAATATCAGGAAATTCTTTTCAAAATACGACAATTCTTGCACTGACAAAGTTACATTATTAAATAGATGTTCAAATCCCAAACTAATTTGATCACATCAGCTATAGTCGGCGCCAGATAAACTTGCAATAAAGTACATTGACCTTTCCCTCATATCCCTTCGTAGATACCCGAACAGTAAATTATGAATTGTTTTTCATTATAAGAGATCGTAATGGATCACAATAGAAGTCGATTCAGGACACCTTTATGTCATTATTTCTGTTTTTGATATTAAGAATGTCAATAAATGTATGGGGGTCAATGGCCGTTATTGCACATTTATCTGGATCATAGTATAGAGAGATTTTCAACAGACATGATTAGGAATTCAAAGGTTAGACCCTCACCATTTAACACCATAGTTCAGCAGTGGCTCAATGAGGTGCTCATCATTCAGCATGGGCTCTCCATTGATGTTCATCATGAGAGGCACAGAGGGACCAAATACATCTGCATCCAGCAGACCAATCTCCTTGTCAGGCTCTATCACCTTCATAGCACATGCGAGATTCACTGGAAAAGTAAGGGTCTGTTTAATGATACAGGTTTGGTTGTAATGCCCAACAGTGAAAATGTTATTTTAAGATGTTATGTAAATGAGTAAATTCTTCCCTTGGTGGATTTATTGTAACTATAAACCATCATCATCTGCCTAGCTGTTCCCTGACCATGTTGAGGTTAGTTTCCAGTCAAGCCGAATCAGCTGCATTCCAGTGTTTTACATGGAGCAGCTGCCTACCAGACCTCCACAACCCATTAACTGGGTAACATGGCACTTTTTGGCAAGACTGGTATCAGATTTTCTGGCTTCTGACAATCCATAACAACTGCCAAAGATCTACAAATGGTTGCTAAGACCAACGGCTTAACATGCTTTCCGAGGCACGGAGGAATCTCGGTGCCTATGTATAGTCACCCATCCACCGACCAACCTCGGCAAGTGTTGCTTAACCTTGAAGATCAACCCACATGGCTGTTATTATTATTACACTTAAATGCTATGTTAAATGAATCCAGATAAACATTATGTGCATAAATGAATGTGACATAGGTACACACGACAACAAAGGTCAATGTACAGAGTAGCTCATAACAATGTTCATTTATTTGTTTGTAAATAAAATAAAATTATACATTAAATATATGAACCAACAAAGAGTGAATAATGAAAAATGATTGGTGAAAAGAAATTAGATGTCACCACAGTGATTTTATTGATTTGATTTTGAATTATTATTTGTGATTGAAATTTTAGCTTTAAGTATCAAATTTTTCCTTATTTAGTCTGGCTCTGACCTACTTACTAAAATGGGTAGGGCATTAAGGTAGGCGTCAGATAATCTTGCAATGAAGTACATTGACCTTTCCCTAATATCCCTTCGTAGATATCCGAACAATAAATTATGAACCGTTTTTCATTACTAGAGAATGTAAAGGATCACGATAGAAGTTGATTCAGGACAGTTCATTTGGCTCTCATTTTGCATTCATGTCAGTTCTGTGAGAATAAATTCTTTTTCTTTTTTCTCCTTTAATTTACCAATTTATTCTACAGAAGAAATTATACAAACCAGCAGTAGTAGTCTTCCCAACCCCTCCTTTTCCTGAGGCAACAAGTATTATGCTCTTGACTCCTGGTAGAGGCTTCCTCTCTGGCAGTCCTTTCGCCATCACTCTAGCTCTGTGCGCATTTGCTTCTTCTTTTGTGTGCTTTAGACGTACTGAATAACAACATGGTGCTGACTAAAATTAAAAAGTATGGAATTAGATTCGGTCAGAGTAAAAGAATCTATTGTTGAAAACGTAGGTTAAAAACGTAGAATTATACCGAATGCAAAGCAAATAGCGAATTTGTTACAATCATCATATTTGTGGAGTTACGATTATTTTATGTGGTTACAGTCTCCAGACACTTAAAGTAGGGTCTCAGAATATCGTGAGCCACATAATAAAATAATGTAAATCGTAACAGTATTCTAAATTTTTAAAACAAATAAAATGATGAAATCCTGCAATCTTACAGTGCTTACATTGGTGTTTAATAAAACGCCATACACTCGCTGAAATGCTCTTTGGAGGTTCATAGCTGATAGCAGTTTTTGTCGTTGTCTAGATTTTGTAAGAAATTAGCTTCGGTATTTTGTAAAAAAGCAATTTTTTTTCAAAATTTGCGATTTGCAACGCAAAATCCTCGTTCAGAAACTAAACTGTCAAGTGAATCGAAATCACAATCCGTCATTTGACATTCACTATATTTACAAAAAGACAGGAATCACAGAGCAGAGCACAGATGATTATTTTTATCATGGAAGAAAGTAAATTAGTAAAAACTAATCGAATTCGAAGAAACAAAATCACTTTTGCAGAAATAATAGGTACTCAATTCAATTTACAAAATGTCATAAAATAATTTTAATGAAAGCTGAATCAATCAAGTCGGTGCTAAATCAGATGTTCGAAAATTAAAAATAAACACAACTGTCAATCTCTTTGCGCAATGTCGGGACTTTACTACGACATATTTTCGGAAAAAGTCGGAATTTCCAGCTTTTTGGAGTGATTACCGTACTGTAGTAAAATGTCTATTTGTTTACGTACGTTTTCTCAAAGAATTTTGCCTATAAACGGCATCGTTTCTACCAAAAGTCACTCAAGCCGCTTGTGTCGAAAAATCCCCCTACGGACACAATTTCTGGAAGAAGTGAGTATTTTGCGTAGTTTTCTGTGCTTTTAAATATTTTTCTATATTCCTGGAGTATAGGAACGGTGGAGCTAGTTACGTAATATTTGAAAAATACGTAAGTAATTTATTTCTATCGCCAACTGTATTTTCCTCCTTGACATTGAACCAATTAGAGTATGCGGAATGGAACTGCTACCGATTCACGTGGTGCTGACATAGACTTTCTGACATACATAATATTTGCCATGAAAGGTCCCACGTTCCTTACAAAAAATGCTGACTTTTCTATGTAAATGTTCATGTTTTCATCCATTATGATGTCCTGTGTAATTCATAAAACCACTGAAAAATGTAAGCATTACTGGGTTGATATTATTTGTTTACAAACTGTGATTGCATCCGCCTTGGCATTGTACCAGCATCTTTATTGTGGTTGATTCAATCACTATTTTCAATATAAAAAAAGAATTTTGGAGGTTAGGACAGGAAGTGCTGCTGTGTGTTATATGTACACTTATGTACAGACGCAAAGCATTTATTAACATTATATTACCATAGATAATGCTGCTATCTGATCTTCGCTTATGATATGATATTCAATGAAAATGATTTATACAAAAGAATAATAATAGTAACCTACTAAAGAAACCTTGCCTGTTTATTTCCAAAGCGTAATCATATTGAAAATGATTTCATAAAATTTATATTACATTGCACTGTTGCATTTGGCCTATTTCCCATTCCGACAATATGAAAATCTATCTTAAATGTTCTAATCATTAATATAAAAATCATTCCTTCAATTTCACAGTTCCTAAATCGACGCATATCCAGTTGTCAAACAGCACCAAAATGCACTACAGAGAGCAACATCGACGATATAAATATCCACGAGGAGGCAGTGAATGGCCGTCTCTCTCAACAGAAAGATTTTAACTACTATAAACCAAACTGCAGAACCAAAAGTAAAGAAAATGATTATGGAGATGATGTGGAGCTGAAGACCCTGAGAATAACGTCCGATGATTACATAGAGAGGCGAATGCCTCCATTTGTATTTGATGTTCCTTACAGCAATATCAGTGATATAGATTTAACGAAACATAGTAATGTGAGCATGTTTTATATCCTTGCACAGGGAACTGGAAGTAGATCTACACAAATGGAACGAGGGAAGCCCTTTGGCCCGTAGTGGAAAAAAATAGCTGATAATAATAATAAATAGATAATTGCAACTTTTTGCTTGCATAATAAAAACCATTGTGACTAGCCACTCACAATGGTTTTAAGCTGACTCCACTTTGATAGGAGGCTTCCTACCAAAGTGGAGTCAGCTTAAAACCTGCTGCACCAAACAAGCTTCATATTAACATGCTTCGTGTCTTATGTGCTTCTGGTTGGAAATTAGTAATACATTTTTCAAGCACTTCCCAACATTCTTTTGAGCTGAAACTCTGCATACTTCCGTAACTTTGTTTAAAAGTATTTCTTTTTAGAAAATAAAATAAATAGCGAGCCAATGTTTTCTTTTCAGGACATAGAGCCAACGTGTCTCTCTGAGTTCGAACGCGACGCGATCGCGTTCTGCCGTGGTACAGTTTCGTCTACTAACCCACTGAGTGCTCCGATCGTGGAGCCGAGCCGTGATGGCAAGCCCAGCGAGGAACAACTCATGAAAGTGTTCAACACGCTGTCTACTACGGTTAGTATACCAAACAAAACTTATAAAACAGGCACTTTATTGCATTTGATTTTAGCAAATACAAGATGAAAGGAAGAAGCTGGAGGATGATGTCCTCTAATTCCAATAATTATTCAAAAAACTCTAAGCAAATTAACACGTTGGTTGCCAAGCTCAAAAGTGGTTTTTTTCGGACATGTTATCATAACCTGAGTATCCAATGTGACAAATGCTGCTTGGCTGTGATCGCATATCATCTGGCATCATTTTTTCCGGCTGGATAACACGATGTCGTGCGAACATAGGCGTCTCAAAAATGCATCCTACCTATACTATATAAAAACAATACTCGCAGTGCTGATAAAATATGCTCTTCGGTTTTTCAGATGCCGAACTTGTTCGTGAAACCATTAGACTATTCTATTTACCATCCTAACATGGTGTTTGTAAACAACATCAGAGGAACTACATCTGTGTAAGTAAATTGCTTCCTTTTCAACAACCATGTAAATCAATGAAAGATGGGACAGACCTGAGGGACCTAAGTGTCAGGCTTTTTCTACTCCGTGAATGAATGATAACACAGTTTGACAGTTATTCTTAGTTCGGGTTCGGGCCTAATCGTAAATCCGTAGGTGATACGGAGTAGAAAACGCCCGAAACGACGGACTTCGAGCTTAGAGAGTAGACCCCCTGTTATTGGTTGTACCCTCAATAATTAGGTATTTGTATGTTTCTTATCTTAAACTTATTTTCTGTAAAACTGCAGAGTTATGACCGTTCATTGTATGGGCAGTTATTTTTATTTGCACTTCAACAAAGTCGATAAAGATGTTCTTTATGGCTTCAGACTTGACCTTCGATTGTTGGATTGTTTGCTAGATAAACAAGCATAATGTGTTTGTTGACAAATAGTTAACATGTGATACCTAACTAATTAGTAACACATGGCACCATGACAATTAAATATTTTCGCACCCAATTAAGAAAGTCATAAATTGGTGACGTCACGTTATAGTAAAAAGTACTGTATCGTCTTCATATTTTGTTTCCGTGAAAATATATTGTATCCAATATTTTTTAAGTTTGTTTAGTTTGACGACACGGTTGGCGCAGTGGTTGAGCGATCGGCTGCTGCGCTGCGTGTCGCGGGTTCGATTCCCGCACGGAACAAATATTTGTATGGCCTACAGATAGTTGTTCCGGGTCTGGCTGTTTGTGTATGTGACTTTGTATGTTTGTAAACGCACCCACGATACAGGAGAAATTCCTAGTGTGGGGCAACGTTTAAAAAAAAAAAAAAAATACCTGGATGTGTTATATATATCGATAGATGCCTCATGAATTGCGTTTATTTATTCGCCATAATAAACCTAAAGCCTGTTGAAACAGCCCTACCGTGTGGGTCTCCACGTCTCGACTCCTAAGTCATACATAACAGATAGGATGTTTTGAATTTCTTCTTCTGCTTAACATTAATTACCTGTGTCGTGTGTATTTGCTTTTGCAGAGGACTATTCCACTATGTGAAGCAGGTGGCTCTGCTGCGTACGGTGGGACACTTGAAATTCGCCTACGTCAAGTTGGAAGTCTTGAAGATCACCTCCCATCCTGAGGACTCTTCTGTCAAGTGAGTCTCCTTACTCATGAATCGACTTTTTCGACCTCGTATGAAGGGTTCAGGGGAAAAATTATTGCGGGTTGCGAATTTGTTCGAAAGAGTCACCGCGGCGCTGGAACGCAAAGGGCATTTTGAGGAACACGGGTTTTAGTCAGTAAGAGTCTGACACTACCTTCCGCTCCGCGGAAGGAGACATCTGATGATTTTACATTCAATAAATATCTAATTACTTTTTTCGCCCTGTAAACTGGGCACAGGCCTCAGGCATGGCTCGTTCTAACTATTACTGTCCGTGGAGTTTCTTGTACGTTCTTCTCCATAGAGATCTACGCTTTGGAACATGCAAATAGCTTCATCTTTTTGACCGACCGACCTTGACAATTCAAAAGTACCTGTAAATGGTCTAATTGAAATAAATGCTTTGTCTTTGACTTTGACTTTAGCTGCTCCGGGCACATAATTTTAGAGTGACTGTCTACTGAAGCGGAGAGGAGCGAAGCGGAGCTGTGCCAATATTAACCATTAGAATTGCATAACATATCCGGTCCGCACCGGACAGGGATTTGCGGTCTAGTTTAAAAATTCATACAAAACGTGGAAGCAGAGCGAGGTAGCGGAGCGGGGAAGCGGGAAAAAACGGGGCCGCAAATCCGCTCCGCACTACCTACCTCGCTTTGCATCGATGGACAATGACAATTTGCAACTCCGCTCCGCATTACTCCGACGCTCCGCTCCGCTGCCTCGCTCCGCCGCCTTGCTCCGCGCTAATGGACAGGCAGCTTACTATGACACTTTATAAGCAAGCAAAAGTTCCTGGGAGAGAGGATTGTTATTAGTTGTAAGCGGTTTTTCGTCGGTCGGATCGAATCAAGCTGCTTTTCTGAGGACTTCGAGCGAAAATAAAAACGAAGTGAGCGCGATAACGTTTCGGCTAAGAATTCTCACAACATGATGGATGGTTATTCGCAAAGTTATTTAACGGTAGTTTTACAAGCCTCGGATTGGTTGGATTTCCTGATGAAACGAAAAGGGTTCTCATTTCAAAACTGCGTAAAATCGTTTTTTTTTATTTCCATGAACTATTTACAGAATATAGATCAAAATCTCAAACCTAGAAACACTTATTTATTTACGCATTTCTTACAATAAACAACAAAAATCAAACTGATTGTTTACTAATTTATTTTTATAGTTTGTTTTTCGTGTCATAGTAATTAAACTATCATATTTTTCTACAGGATGAGGTGGCGCATCAAGGGCATCTCGGGCCTCAAAGTATTCTTCATGTTCTGGAAGTACAAACTGTGGAACATGAAGGAAGTCTTCAAAGATCAGGAACTGTGAGTATTAGCATTACAAATACAAAGTTAACCCATGCGACTATAACTATTAGAGAAGTGAGAATGTGGTGTACACTTCTGCCCAACCTTTCCAGATATACCGGCGTTATTATAATGCTACCATATGCCTCAGCCTTCGATCAACAATTACGACTAGATATCGGGTCGACGCCAAAATAACGACTCGGCAAATAACAGCTCACTTGAGATCTTTCGTTTAGTTTTGAAAAACAGCCAATGTAAACGCGTTTCACAATGCCACAATGTGTTATCAAAAGTTACATAAATAAGCAATTTAACGGCCGGAGTGTCTTATTTTCGGTAATTACATATAGAATAAATTATAAAATAATATCAAATTTGAATAAAATTACCGATTTAAAACCAGCGCCACAAATGTTTGGCCAAGTTTGGCCAATACACGCGCAAACTTTTGTGTAACAGAACAGTAGATGCATAGAGCAGATTTGCATTGTAATATTTAAAAAAAACGATGCAGGTCGCAAGGCAATAATGTAAGTTGTGATGAATAATCGTAAGTATAAGATAATATTGCAAAGATTTGTGACTTTATGACTCGGTGCCAAGGTTGTAATTCGGTTGAACTAAAAACTGTTATAAAACTATTTTCTCAGTTCGCTAATAAACAAATGCTAGTAAACAAAAGCTCTAGTAGGTACTCACGCGGACAGAATTTAGCTTTGATTTTGTACGTGACTCGTTATCTAGTTGTATTGTTGATCGAAGCATCTAGCATTAAATAATGCCTGTATTTCCAGAAGGAGTTTTAAATTGAGAAAAAATCTTATAATAGCGCGCTGTAGCGTCACAATCACTTGAAAAACTATGTTCCTACTATTATGCGGGCTATACACATATAAGTACTTAATTTGATCAAATTGTCATGAATGTCTGTGGGAAAATTTGCTCAAAAATGAGTCGTCAAATATTGCTATTTGATCAAACAGTTTGAACCAGCCTGTTTGGTCAAATTACTTGAATGTGTATGGCCCGCATTACCGTATACAGAAATCATTTCGATAACTATTTGTCTTTTGTTTTGCAGTTGGTATGACGGGTTCTCTACGTTCTACGTAGGCTCAGATGGTTTGATACAAAAGCACATTGTAGACAAGGTAAATATTCTAATATCACTGCAATCAGACTCGACTTACTAAATGCTGCTGAAGTATGCTCATTCGAATTCTCTGAGAACATATCGCCTTTATCTAAAGTTCTCGTCAAATAACTGTGCCCCTCTGAAGTTAGGCAGTTTTGCAAAGATCGCTTGGTGCAGTCACGTAGCCGGGATGTGTGACGGTGTGCCACCCAATTCACGTGTTTTAAAACTCTATTATTACTACAGCAAGGTTTTTTATAGGATGTTGACGTTTGACAGTTCGGTCCCGCACCGGTGTCTTCTAAATCACAGAAAGATTGATAAACGAGGAGGGTTTGTGTAAATAATTTGTACCAGTGCCAAGCAGAGAGAGAAAGAAAGAAGAAGCAGTTTAAGAAATAAATCGTAAAATATCCTAATGCCTTCTTTATTATGTCCCCAGATGATGCCAGACCAGGACACGATAATTGACGACGAGGAGAAAGCCCCGATCGCCGCAAAAATAGCGCTCCTCATCGGTCTACTGCCACGCAACTACCTGTCCGACGTATCCCCATACTTCAGCTCCTCTGCAGGCACCGCGGACACCACACCTCTGCCATTCAAAGTGCTGGAGTAAAACATCGTTTAATAACACGGGAATATCGTCAGTGGCGGGAAATATAAGGTTTATCAGTGAATAGTATTTTAAAGGAAGATACTGATTTTGTCTGTTGATAGTTTGGTACTGTCAGATTTAGCGGATGGCAACACCAGTCAGAAAAAGTTAAATATTGATAAAACTGTTTAGGTCCACATATTCAGTGGTTTCATTAGTTCCACACTTCCACAACAATGTCTATTAGCTCATACAACATTTGTTATACATTAGCTACCGCTATTGCTAATATTTCCAATCCACAGATAAAAGAAGTATGTAAATAAAAGAAAATCGATAATGAATTTTCTAACAATAGCTTTTGTCTATGTCTATAGCTTCCTTGTTGTGATTGCCCATAGCCGTGATCAATATTTCCATTTCATTAATTTATTGACATCAATTGTGTCGCTTAACTTCAAACTCGGATAAATCCACTCTACCCTGTTAGGAGATATTTAAAAAAAAGTGTTCATAGTCTTAATTTCATGAATTAAAACACAGTATTTTTTTATTATGGCAACATTATTGAAGAAAACGATCCTGTTTAGCCAATTCAGTATTTAAATCATTAATTCTTTCAAAAATGTAATATTTAAGTTGGATTTACCTTCATTTGATATAATGGAATGCAATTTATCTATCTTTGAAAAAACTCAGTGTGGATTTATAGAATTTTGATTTAATGGATTCGGATTTATATGGATTTGAAAAAACACGATTAGAACTAGGGATGTGGTAGTGGCGAAGTCACGGTATACTATCGACAGTTAATTTGTAGTAGCTAACTGAATAAAACTAAAATAATACTAACAAAATAAGGAAATCTAGTTTTATTTTACAAAAATAGGAGGTATCTAATTTAACCATTTTAAACAAAATTCAATATTTCTTCCGTCAATTTCTTCTTCGTGCATTGGTCGCCCTATCACGTTCTCACTGCTAAGCACTTTTTTATAATATTTCAATTCCACCAATGATGCCCACTCTTGGCTAAAGTGCGTTTCCAGCAATTTGCGAACATCACTCAGTTTTGCTTCATTTACTGGAACTCCAATTGGCAGTCTCTCTGGACTAAAATTTTCAAACGATTGGCCGCGTTTATTGATTATTTAAGCAACACCTGAAATTAAATTATTTATTAAAAAAGGAACAGCATATTTACAAACGAATTACTTAGTTAGTAAAATGCGATAAATTTCTTGATCCTGCTGTATACCTACACAAATCTGATCGGAAAATATAATTAATGTACTCAATATTATATCCTTACATACTTATTATTATATCAAAATCGTTCTGTAACAGTAGAACAACAAAATAATAAAAATCGATAATGATTATGGTTAACACAACACTAGTGCCAACCCAAGATTCCAAACGACGCATAGGTATAGGTATTTCAAACTTACCGAATTTTCGCTCTTTCCTCTTTCTTACGGCGAAGTTTTATATTAGGTCGCTTGCGGGCCTTACTTGGTGACACAATTTTAATGGAATTATCCATGGGAACTGTCCAAATAATAAAAAGAAACAATAAAAAGCGGGAGTGAAAAGTGGTACTGTCGCAGAGTTTACGTGGACTGACGGCCATGTTGAACAAACGCAGTTACCTGATTGGCTCTCATGGACTTAACTACATTTGAAAAAAACTGTCTCATGGATCTATCTGACTTAGATAAAATATTATGATTTTAACGGCTTATTTTCTCAAGAACCATGCGGATTTATACACAACTGATAAAATTGTTTAAAAGCATTTCTTTTTCCGTTTCTTTTGACACCAAAATATTAAAAAATCTCAGAATTGGATATATCCGAGTTTGAAGTTAAGCGACACAATTTTAACTTCTATCATAGCACCAATTGTTTTATTTTATACGAAACCTAAATGTTTAGCCTAATTTCGATTACACAGTTTTTGATAGGTTGTTATTTATTTATAATACAAATATTTTGTTAACAAATTAATTTTGTTCTGCGTGCTGCTGCATCCATGTTGTTTGCAGATGCTTTAGTTCGGCATACACGTTTCAACTTCGGCTATGCGAAGTAATACACTAGTGATATTTTGATAACTGTGAATGCCTTGTATTAGTCTGTATAGATAATGTTATGTATTGCTGTAATACAATAAAATTTAGTCCAATAGGATGTGGTTTTCATTTTTGTTTATTTTTTAAAATAATAATAATAATAACTGCCTCCGTGGTCGAGTGATTAAGGCGTTTGCCTTGTGACCTGGTGGTCGTGGGTTCGATTCCCACGGGAAGCATACTTTGTAAAGTTGTTTCCGGTTTGGCTAGGACATTGCAGGCTTGAATCAACTGATTGTCTGATAAAAAGATGATTCCGTGCTTCAGAAAGCACGTATAAGCCGGTCGTCCCGGCCGCCAAATGGCGTTCGTCAAACCATGTCAGAGGCCCTTGAGGCGGTTTAGAAACTCTGACACTATATAGGGTGTGTGGGGTCGATAGACCTTACTGCCCAAACGATAAAGATTATAATTTTTAACTGGCTTCAATAAAGGAAGAGGTTGTGTTGTGTTCGTCTTTATGTATTTTTAGGGTTCCGTAACCAAATGGCAAAAAACGGAACTCTTATAGATTCGTCATGTCTGTCTGTCTGTCCGTCCGTATGTCACTGCCACTTTTTTCCGAAACTATAAGAGCTATACTGTTGAAACTTGGTAAGTAGATGTATTCAGTGAACCGCATTAGGGTTATGACACAAAAATTGAAAAAAATCAATAAATTTTTGGGGATGATGTATTTCTGTTGCCGTTATAACAAAAAATAAGTACCTACTAAAAACAGAATAAAATAAATATTTAAGTGGGGGGCTCCCATACAACAAACGTGATTTTTTTTGCCGGTTTTTATAGATAATGTTACGGAACCCTTCGTGCGCGAGTCCGACTCGCACTTGGCCAGTTTTTAAGGATCAATAATTCAGGATCATGATGACCGGTAAACAGGGGCATAGAACCGTCGATCAAAAAAGCACCACATCTTATAAAATGAATTGCTGTTCGCAAAACGAATGTCTCGCTAAAACTCGAGAACGGTTAGACCGATTTGGCTAATTTTGGTTTTGAATGAATATGTAGAAGTCCAGGGAAGGTAAATGGTGAGATATTACGGAAAAAAATATCCGGGCGAAGCCGTGGCGGGCCACTAGTCTCAAGTAAGAAAGAAAGCGAAGGCGCAAAAAATGCCAGATGTTTTTTTTGTGGGTATGTTAGCAAACAAAGAAATCTTATCTTTATTAGTCCGAACAGGTCCGAATAAAAAACATAAGGTCGGTGTGGGAATCGAACCCTACTTTATCCTACAGAAAAGTCACCCGTTCAAAAAAATCAACAAAGTTCCACCCTGATTAACTGAGTTGCCATATAGTGAATTGGGTATTTTCCTGAAAAAATCCTTCAGATGGAAATCTATCTGAAGGACTTTTTCCGAGAAATTTTGGACTCTTATTTTTCATTTTTTTTTAAGTAAAATTAAACAAA
Organism: Melanchra persicariae; assembly: GCA_947386135.1. Classification (NCBI taxonomy): domain Eukaryota; kingdom Metazoa; phylum Arthropoda; class Insecta; order Lepidoptera; family Noctuidae; genus Melanchra; species Melanchra persicariae. The sequence continues at coordinate 2,445,357 of OX376646.1, forward strand.
AGATGAAAACGGTAAAGTGCGTTGAAAACTTGCGAGACGTAAACTTGTTTCTCTCTTTGGAAAACTTTTCTTTGTTTCCACAGTTTTACGATTACATTTATTGTGTTTGGCGATTATGTATACAGAACATACCTATTAAATGAATACAACATTTTTTATAAGTTTAATTATTTTTGAGTTTTTCATTCGTAGTTATTTTTTTCCTTCCTACTAAAACTCTCACCCAATAGGTGAGATTTTTCGAAATGAATGTGGCAACACAGTTATTTCGCTGATTCCGTGATGAGTGAAGGGTTTTTTGTTGTCAAATATTTTATAAAAATAAATATACAAAATTTTGTTGCTTAATTCCAAGAAACAGGTCAATTTAAAAAGAATTAAGTTGTGACGAAGTCGTGCGTAAAGTTCTATGTTAACCAGACTATTATTTTATTGTTTTTTTATTTGTTTTGTGGCTTCATTGTTTGGTACTTTTTTCGGCTCGGCAAGACAAGGAGACGAGTTATTTTGCGTGATGTCATGACGGTGAGTTTATCTTAACTGCTGAGCAAAAAATATGAGTTCAATATGGATTGAATCATCTGGCGGGGGTCATTGTTCGTGTTGGTCGCCCGGGCGCCTGCCAATTGCTGTTAATTATTAGTGAATAGTGTTGCACCGAAGGCGGTGCGCGCGTACTCCGTCACTGATCATATGGAATAGTGCCAAGTCGGTCGTATCGCGTAACCAGTTTTCATTCAATCGTCTTGATATTCCTATTTTGAGTTTATTATTTACGATTGTGCCAGTGCTCGTTTAAATTTTCTTGTGATCAATATTTTTGTGGGATTCCCGAGTTCCCGACACGACGTTCTCAAGTTTGTGTTTCATTGTTTTTCTACTTTGAACGTAAATGTTTGGTTCATGATTCGGTTTTCTTCCATTTACATCAAGTAAGTGTTGTTTGCTAAATTCCTACAATTCAAATGATTCTTCGTGTAACTTTTTTTATTTTTGCAATCTTTGTTACTATAGTTACATGGTTTAATCAATGAATTTTCCCACAGTTGTGTTGTTATATCATGTTTCATTCTTAAGTTCATGTTTCATTGTCACCAGCATAGGAAAAAAACTACTAACATAACATTCTTGGAAACAATACAAATTAAAACTTATCTTTACTAAGAAAACTGAAACAACATAATGGAATTAAAATAAAAATAATGAATAAGTCACTGCTTCCTAAATCAAACTAAGTAATCTGATTCACCACCTAGTGCCTCACAGGAAAGTCCCAGTATCACCAAATATTTAACTCAATATTTGTTGTGTCAAAATATCTCTTTTGATATGAATAACTTGCATGCATTGTTGACTGTGCCTTTCCAGAGATAAGATTGCATGAATACTGTTCTAGTTTCTAATTAACAGTCTTATCAGTAAATTGAACAATACTAAAATTAAGCCTTTTTAATAATAAAATTATCATGCAATAATTATAAGATATTACTATAGATGTACAAAGATATTGTTTATTTCTTATAGGGGTCTCTCTCTACCATACCATTTGAAAGAAAAATGTAATCTTCCTTGAAAGTATCATTTGTGATAAGGCTAGTTAATCATCTAGGCCCTTATTCATATTTTTTTTTTAACATTACTTACTACTTAGTTAAAATACTGTAAAAGAGATTCTAAATTCAAATTCTCCATACAAAATTTTGAATAAAGAATCTGCTTATCAGTACTTTAGCTAAGTAATGGTTAAGAAGTTTTGATGAATACGGCTGCTAGAGTTACACAACAATAATTTTGTACTGTAATAAATACATCATTTCAGCTCCATCTGGTTAGACTGGTTTCCTTCCCCACATAGTTGAAAAAAAGCTAAGCAGATTGATTGATTAATTCTTTCAGCCATTATTCACAGCTAATCCACTGTTGGGTATTGGCCTCCCCAAGCTTCATAAAAACACAAAAATAAAATGGTATTAACCTCCTTCAGCCGGTTCTAGTAAACTGCAAAATGATTTAAACTTAAATTCTGTTGTTTTACAGTTTATTTTCGTTTTCATAAAATTGGTTCCCCCAGATGATAGGCGATGCAAAGTTACGTGCGCGCCTCTTGCGGCGAAATTTAGAATTTGCCTAAGAGTGACACTTGAAGTGTTGCAAACACCAATTTGTAGAATTCCTCGAACATCTTAAGTCAAATTCTTCCAACTTGAGATTCCCTGCAGTTTGGGGAAAAACTGAGAAAATCTGAATCTGAACTGGGAAATCTGTGTGAAAACTGTCAAAGTGTCGTTCTTAGACAGCTTCACCATTTTGACACTAGCGGCGCTAGTTAGAATCTTTGCATCTCCAGTAAAGGTTAAAAGTTGATAACTGCAGCAGTTTATTTAATTATTTCTTATCAGAAATGAAAAGGAATCATCCTCACTGCTTAAACACAGCCTTGGTAAGATGTTTACTGAGATGTTACACACTCTCAAGCATGCAATGTGTTATTCAATGATATCAATTGAGACATAAAGAACATACAATAGTGCTCTGAAGTGTTTGTTAACAAAGCCAACTCGATAAAGATATAATATAAGATCATGCCTGCATTGTCCAAAGGATTAGACAGATGTGTATTACTGACTGGGATGAAGTTCTTGAAAACAAAAAGCTTATTTTGCATATCATGTAGAACTGGCTTTTTCCTGCGACTTCCGTTTTCTCCCGTGCTCGTAAGAATTTCGGGAAATCCTCTCTTAGTGCTCCCCTACACTCCCTAAGCAACCAATGTACATGCCAAATTTCAGCTTTCTACAACCAGTAGCTTCGGCTGTGCGTTGTCTATCAGTCACTCAATCAGTCACCAGTAACGGAAGAGTTTTGTATAAATTGATTTATTCCTGTAACTATTTTGATACATTTTTACATAATATCAAAAAGCCTATGGCCTGACAGCTGTCCTACTTCTGTATCTGAATCTTATAAATATTGTATTAGTCTTTGTCTTTTTTATCATAAACTCATAACTAGCTTTCGCCCGCGACTCAACCCGCGTGTATGTCGGTTATCGCGTAAAAAAGTAGCCTATGTCCTTCTCCATATCTCAGGCTATACATCTGCCAAATTTCATGACGATCCGTTTTAACGAGAAAGCGTAATAGACAGACAGACAGAGTTACTTTCGCATTCTTAAGTAATATTAGTAGGGAAGTAGGGATGTGCCATCAAATTCCTAAATCTCTAAAGAGGTCCTGATGAAAATAGATCTCTACAGTATCACAGTCAGCTTTGTCTTATTCTCATGGAATAGTGGCAAGCCTATTGCCATCAAAGTTTCAGATGGAAAAACCCAATAACACTATCCAAACTAGGACTTCCTGCAGCATAGCACTTGTGGCAGATAGTCCATCAAAGAGAAATAAATGAAGCAATAATAAAAATATATTGATTCCCAAAACATAAAAGTTAACACATCTCTATCATCTTGGCAGTATACCAAGCTTAGAATAATAACGCCTAGAAGGAGAGTCTCATACACGCTCCCTACCAAAAAATGAAGCAACTTTCGTACTTATGTGTGAGTGAGCGGTATGTAATTACAGCCACAGACGTAAAAAAATGTTGCTAGGAATGAACACTTTCCCTAAAATCGGGAAAAATGTTAATATACTTGGGACTAATCATAGATCAATATAAAAAAAAATGTTAAGTACGTAACTTGTCGGTATGTACTAATTGTAATCGAAATCCAAGATGGCGGCGACGAAATTTGCTAACTTTTCGTCATGGGTGTCATTTTCATGGTTTCTGAGGTCGCTAAAATCGATTATGGGGTCCAAATTGAAATCCAAGATGGTGCCGACGAAATTTGCTAACTTTTCGACATGACATTTTAAACATTAGGAGGAAAGATAGTGGTTTTTCACTTTTATAGAAAACTTCAAATCGTTCTCTCTCTCCTTCTAAACTCTTTTTAGAAAATGTTCTCAACTAACTATTTAGACCTGGTTAGATGGCGTATGCATACTAAGTTTTCGATTTTGACTCCATAATCGGTTTCAGCGACTCCAGAAACCATGAAATTGACACCCATAAGGAAAAGTTAGCAAATTTCATCGCCACCATCTTGGATTTCGATTTTGGCCCCATAATTGGTTTTAGCTATTCCAGAAACCATGAAAATGACACCCATGACGAAAAGTTAGCAAATTTCGTCAGCGCCATCTTGGATTTCGATTTTGACCCCATAATTGGTTTCAGCGACTCCAGAAACCATGAAATTGACACCCATGACGAAAAGTTGGCAAATTTCGTTGTCGCCATCTTGGATTTCGATTTTGACCCCATAATCGGTTTTAGCGACCCCAAAGATCGCGAAAACGACACCCATGAAAGACTGGTCGGCACCCGCGGGGCCGACAAGGCTCCCGCCTCCCCCTGCCCCCCTGGTTGGCCGCCCAGTCTGATGTTCCTTTATTTCAATTTTAAGACACGATCTCATACACAGGTGTCGGTGTCGCCGCGTGTCGCGACTATGGTTTTTTCCCATATGAAAACTGCCCAACGCGCCTAAAGAACTTTTCACTTAAAAAAATGCGCAAATTATTTGAATCAACCGTAATTATTAGCTTTCATTTCATACTTACAACTTTAAACAATAAGCATCATAATACAGGTAGACTCCAACAGTTAGTGCTTACTGTATTATGGGTAATTTTTCTTTACACCTGGCAACACTACATTGTGATAAATTAGGTTATGAAAATTTTAATTCGAAGATCGATTTACGTAAAAATAATGGATTTAATGTAAGTACTTACTTGTGAAACGTGATTTTATCACATTTTTTTTGTTTTCCTGGTGTGTTAGAGCATCTTTTTATGCAACAAACTGTCATTTTTAAATATTTCTCGGGAGGTGCATTCAACAGAGCGTGACCTTGAGCACTGACGGCTCGCTGCACCGAGTACTCCGTATATGGAGTAGTCTGAGTTGCTTCACTGTTGATGCTCGTACTAGGTTTCTAGGCGTTATTATTCTAAGATACCAAGTATGTTAGGGTTAGAAGTTGATCCAAATGCAGCTAAATATAAATATTTAAAATAATAAGGTTTACTTTTAGATTTCATAACAGTCTCCTGCAAATAAATTCAGACTGAACTGATTTGCTTTCAACAATTTATTCTTCAAGTTTACTAAAACCATAATTATTGACAGCTGAAAATCTTCCACTGGAGGATTTAAGCCCCCAAAAATTGCCACCAGAATCATCCATAGACAATCATAAACTGAAATAAAAACAAAACATTACACTTCTATAATAGACCACACTGTCCAATTTATTTGACACCAAAGAGGTTGACCCAGAACTTATTCTTAAAAAAAAAACAAATGATTCATCTATTCTTACAGAGTGTGGGCTACCAGTACAGTTATAAGTTTATAAGTGAGTATATGATATCTGGGTTAGTTAGCAATTAGCATGCTATGTGGACTGGCCAGGTGCTGAGTTTGGTTCACTTGATAATATTATTGTGTTGTGAAATGTAATGAGGGCACAGCTATGTTTTTCAAATAGATAAGGTTGTTTCATAGTAACTTGATGAGGTGATTATAAAAATCATAAAACAATGTTTTTGATGCAACTTGTGAGCAAACCACCCATGTGTATATTTCAGTCAGTTTATCATGATTTAAAGTTCTGCCTTTCCTTAAAACATACTGAAATATGAATTAATTTCTGAATTATGTGCCAATTCACAAGTAGAAATGCTTATTACTATTGTTATCTGACAATATCAACTAAAATAATATCTAAGTACTACCTAATACCAATAGTGACCTTATTTGGATACTTTTCTAGATAGAAAAATAATAATTCAATTTAGTCCGTCAATTAGATTTTCAAATAATAATGGAGACGTATTTTTTTCCATTTCAAAACGATAAATAACTAAAGATAAAGATCATCAAAGTTCAAGAGTAATGGTGACATCACATGGGCATGCGGCGCAAGATAAAAGGTGGAACACTGAAGATCGGAGCCATCCGACAACCTCCACCTGAAGAGGTTGTCTTTAGTGCGGCCGACCCGAGTGCGGAGTACATTTAGAGCGAATTTCACCAATGAAACTGAACGCGATCAGTACATCTAAACTGCGTTCAAGAGCTGTCAGCGTCAATATTCCATAGAAAAATAATGACACTGACAGCTCATAAACGTGGTTTATATGCTGATCGCGATCAGTTTGGCTTGGTGAAAATGGGCCTTAGAGTTTTCCAGGGGGCCTAGACAAAAAACTTTTCTGTAGCGTTAACGTCAGACTGACGACAAAATGTATGGGAATGACATTAGGTGTGGAAAAAAAACGTCATCACCTAATGTCATTCCCATACATTTTGTCGTGAGCGTCTGACGTTAACGCTATAGAAAAGTATTTTGTCTAGGCCTGCTGGTCAGCCACGGCAGCGCGTGCCCAGATGGAAGGTTCTCTGAGGGCTCGATGAAATAATCAGGAGGTTTGAGCTTCTCTCGCCAAAGTTTGCATCTTTCCGAGGAAGTGTTACCTATTTAAAAACCATTTAAATTCATATCAGCGAAATGCGAGAATGCTCTTTAAAAATAGAATGACCATTCTGGTTTCTATTTCTACCCAATAACTTAAACGACGCAAGTAATAGAAGAAGTACCAACCTCATCCTCAGTTCAACAAAAACGTCCACTCTTGGACATAGGCCTCCCCAGGCCTCGCTACATCGACCGGTTATGTGCTTATCGCATCCACCGGATTCCTTGGACTTTTCCAGGACCTCAGTCCATCTTGAGAGTCACCTTGCAAGGCTGCGCTTTTACCGGTACTCGCTTACGACGACCCCATCGGGCAAAGAAAGAAAACCTACAGAATATTTGATTGGAATCGTCGCTCGATATTATAGAGGGCATCTAGGGCCGATCACCCCTAGGCTTTTGTCTAGTGCTCACCCTTTGTTTCAACTTTTGTTACCATCTCAACCGTCCGCTGTCCTCTTTCAAGCTACGCTTTTTTATAGGTTTCCTCTGATCAAATTGAATCTACTGTAGGTTTTAATCTTATTTAGAACCCTAGATCAAGATCGCCTTTAGAACTAACTAAAATAAATCTGTACAATCCAAAAAGCAGCTGATAAAGCGTTTCTACAGATATCAACTGCCAAAACCATACCTAAACGTATCAAACTAATGGCCTCTGCATGAATGGCCCTGACTTTTGCATTTACAACCTTATGGCGTCGATGGCATGACACCCAAGTCATATACGATTTTCTCAAACCCATCTAAGGAACTAACACTAAAATGTTGGTCACGATCGCCGTAAGGAATGTACCTACGTAAATGGTTATTTATAAATAAAATAGTCAAGCACGACTATTGGCTAAACTGAAATGACAGCAAATATCTGGTGACTCATAAAGTCAAACAAATCATTAAAATGTTTGCGTGTTTAGAATTGATTGACTGCTAACTGAAAGAGTTGATGGAAAGTTGCTAAAGAATCATTAACGAAAAACCGTAATTCAAATCTCATAGAAGAGATAAGACAAGAAAAACAATAAGTTAAATGAGCCAAAATGTTTAAAAGAGTCATAATAATGTCGCGAACAATCAGAAGGCTATTAGTAAGCATTCACAAGTTCATTGAAATGTCCATAATCTCCAATGAATGACTAATGATAACATTATGCAGGTTCCGCATTGGCTATGACGTAACAGCTCTTCAGAAAACTAATATCATTCATAGAATTGTACCGAGAATTGAGAAGACTGTTTGTAGTATAGAGAATTTGAAGTTCGATCCATTGATCGTCGCGCATCAATTAATATCGGGCATAACAAGTTTTCAGAACACGTTCTGCTGTCAACTAAAAACTGGGTTTTTCCTATGGTCCCTCGCTTTCCCAAACCACGTCATGTTTTGTGCCTATGACGAAGAACCACGATAACTGAGAAAATATTACAAAGATAAGTACAATCAAATGGCCTTTATGGAGACCAATGACCTCAAACTTGCTCTAATTTAGAAGTCTTGAGATGTATTTCCGAAAGCTTGTTTAAGTCTCTCAATCTAACAGTCTTTGCTACCATGATTGCTTCAAGCTTTAATAGTTAACACAATAACAGGACCCTCAGCAGAAACTAATTTCACTAGTCCGTAGCACCAGAGCTCGCAGAACCAATAGAGTTACGCTGAGCTCGTGCACCGCATAGGGCAGAGATTACAGATTTAGCAGAACCGTGGCACGTGTATCATGGCTACGCTGGACTGTCTCACCATAATGAAATGCTATCGCACGTTGTTCTTATTGAGGCTCTGAATGTAATGAAAAAATGTGCGACAATGTTCGTATATCAGTATCCACCAGAGCGAGACAATCAGCTATACATAGTTTCAAGGTTAAGGTCCTAGCTACAAGGCTGAGTCGTTCCGAGGCGGTGAAGGCGTTGAAGTAATTTTAACAGGTTGTTGAGCAACTATACACACGAAACGTGTTTAATAAGGTTTTATGGCCAAATAGCATACATGTGCTATTTTATGGCAGTTTTCTAGCCGTACCGGTACTTCCCAAGATCATCTTGACTTGTTCTCGCCCTGATTGGTCCCCAAATCTAGTTCCCAGTATTATAAGTAGTAAGATTGTTTCCCAAAAGTTTGTTCACACTTCACAGTAACCGGCTTGACTAAAAGCCGACCCCGACACTCGGAAAAGGCTAGTATAGAACGTACACGGCTTTGACTATGACATCTATGGTAGGCGCCAGATAAACTATCAATAAAGTACCTTTCCATAATATCCCTCAATACCCGAACAATAAATTATGAACTGTTTTTGTTACTAGAGAACGTAAAGGATCACGATAGAAGTCGATTCAAGACAGCTTTATGTCTTTATTTCGGTTTTTGTTAAAGAAAGTCAATAAATGTATTAATAAATAATAAATGTAACGTACTGTATCATCTTCATTTTTTGTTTAAGTAAGGTACTTGGAAAAAAAAAAACGTGTCCAATATTTTTTGGAAATCTATCTGACCGACTAATTAGATTTTTTTAAGTCATGTACCTTATTCGTTACCTCCGACAAAACCGCCCAAGCGCGGTAATTATAGCAATCTTGAAGATTGCTTGTCCAGCTCCATTACCCCTAGTCAATGCCCCAAGTGGACTTTTTACATAGGTAACTGTTTCACGTCTTGATAGCCGTTAAGCCGCTGAGAAGTAAGATTACATAGCTTTTTGTACACTAATCACTTTTTAATGGCGACCTTGTATCATCCATCGTCGTGCTTGCCAACTTATTATTCGTACCTGTTCTATCTGGTTATGTAAACGGAACAGGCTTCATAGTTCATTAGGTACGCCACGTGATCATTTGTAGTATTGAATCGGATTTCATAGCGTTGCTGGAGATTAATGGTTCGGGTGGGCTCGGGATTGTAGAAGCTTTGTTTAGCTATAATTCTAAATCTATAATCAACAAACTCAACGCTCCAGAAAATGAAATGTGCGTCGTAAATTACAATGAAAACCCTCTTTGTCGTGGCCTCAGGAAGGACTTTCATACTGGAAAATACTAAAAGTAATATCAGATCAGCCATTTCGGTGAGCCTGGGGGTCTACTCTCTAAGCCCGAAGTCCGTAGTTTCGGCTTTAGTGTCGGACTTACGATTAGACCCGAACCGGACTAAGAACAACTGTCAAATCGTGTTGTCATTAATTCTTAGTTCGGGTTCGGGACTAATCGTGAGTCCGTAGGTGATACGGAGTAGAAAACGCCCGACACTAAGGCCGAAACTACGTGCTTCGGGCTTAGAGATTAGACCCCCTGGTATCAGTTCAAGAGTGAAATGAAGAGGACCTTTTGTTCAATTTTTTAGGACCTACACAATGAATCATAACCTAATCGCAGTTTAAACTTCAAGTCCGTGTTTAAATTGAGATTAAGTATGGCTCTACATCAAACATTTTACTAAACATACCTAATATTGATAGGATTATCAGCACCTAACATTATGATAGCGCTTATACGGTAAAATGATTAAATATATTACATTGATAAGCTTCTAGTACATTCAGTACATTCTAGTCTTTGATTATATGAGCATCATAAGCGTTGGTCGGCTAACGTTTGGAGTCCAGCTAGAATTTACGTAACAATAAAGGGCACAATGCAGCACACGCCTCATTCACTGAATATAAGCCGATAAGGGGCAATAAGTTCACCCATTTCAAACAGGATTTATGTATTACAATAATCGGATTAAATGTTGGCAATTCTTGTCCTTAATCGTGGCTTTATAATGCAGTCCTTCTAAACTCTTGTTCCTAAGCTTCAGACATATTTCATCAATATTTAAGTCTAGTCAAATCTGTCTGGCACGTCTTTGACCTAGGATAGGGCGTAGACCTCGTTTAGATTGGTTCATATGAAGGTTTCTGACCCTTGTCGTTTAGATCCACCTTGTCTGCGATCTTCTTTGTGTAGTCAAACGTCTGGCCGCCAGACGTCTAGCCTAGTTGCAATATAATCAAAGTGAGTGAGTTTACAGACGAGGAGAAGGTATTAACTTTCGTTGCTTGAATACTGTGGTATATAGTTAAATAATTTAACAAACAGTCTCGGGACACAGTTCGGAATTTCCCTAAGGGTGCGTTTCCACTGAGGCGGAGCAGAGCAGAGCAATCAATGGCTTGAAATTCACATCTCTTTTCCACTCCGCTTGGTTGATTGGTGAATCGCGGCACAACTAGTCTCCGCTCTGCTCCGCTCCACCTCAGTGGAAACGCACCCTAAGCGTAAAATTGACTCCTTCGAATTTTCTTTCTTCGAAAAATCTAGATACTTAATATAAAAATGAATTGCTGTTCATTTGTCTCACTAAAACTCGAGAATGGCTGGACCGATATTAATATTTTTTTTTTTTATTGGTTCGCCAGACCAAAATACAAGGTTTAAAAAAATGGGTAGGGTAGGTAGGTAGCCAGTTGACGGGAGCGAAGCCGCGGGGGCCAGCTAGTAATAATAACTTCTCTTCACCAAATGTACCTAGTGTACCTACCTTAGATCTCTCAAGACGCTTAGTTGACACTTTGCGTGACCCAAGGGCTGGCTTTTACCTTGGAAAAATAAGCATTGCCATACAACGTGGCAATGCCGCCAGTCTTTTGGGCACACTTCCAGTCGACAGCGATGCGGATGAATTTTTGATTATAGGATTAACTTAGTTAGGATTTTTAGTTTTAATATAGTTACTTATATGAAGAATGCATTAAATTTAATATACCTAATGTATGACGACTCATTCATTACATTTGGTGTAGAGAAGTTATCGACTTCCATCAGTATATTTTCCTCTAGATAAACCTAGTTACTTACTATAAGGAAAATAGGCCCAAAACGAGCGTTATAATGAATTTTATTCGGGTTAGTTGTTAAAGATTTCCTGTACAAGCTGTGATGTGAACAGCTCTTTTTATTATTTTTATTGAAAGGTTCACGTTTCACCACAATCTCACGACGTCGACGATGAAGCACGCTTGTCTAGAAGTATTCACTGCAGACTTAAGGACCTCCAGGTTGTAGCTATCAGGGAACACAGACTCCAGCAAGGAATTCCACTACTTAGCTGTACAATTCTTATTTGAATAAATCTTGTTTCAGGTGCTAAACAATTCATAAAGAGAAGACTGAAACCTTTAGAAGTGCAGTTACTGATAAAGACTGAGTGATGACATAGTCCGAACATGTCGAAAGTGCTGAGCGCCCTGGGCGGCGCGTTGCCGGACGAGAGACCCCTGCTATCCTTGCAAATCGTGGAGAGTGCAGCCAAATGCCCCCAAGGGTACTGGCCGGTCAGCAGGACCTATGATGAAGACGCTGATGCAGGGTTACTGCGCACGAATGGACTGTTCGGGAAGAAGCCGAGCCATTATATTTGTTTATCCAAGTCCGAGGGTAAGTTGGTTATTTATATAAATGCAATATTCTGATTCATATTATGCACTCCATGCTGTTGTCACTACATACACTGCCGCTCAAAAGTAAATGGCCCCTCAGAAAAAGATATTTTGTATAAGTTTAATTAATGAAACGACTTATAGATTTTAATTAGTTATGTACAATATTAGTTTTAAATTTTAAGAGTCAATCAACATGTCCATCTTTTTAATGGCCGCCTTACAAAATGCACGTGGCCAAGTACTATTGAGCGGTAGTTTACGTAGTACACATAAACGTAGAAGTACATATATATTTTATGGTTTACATAATATAACCTTGACTTGGATCAAGCTAAGACCGTAATGTTTTAAACACTTTCACGCTCATTCCAATCAAGCTTTTACTGTTGATAATTTAATTTAAGTTAATGTTGCCAGCGTACAGCGAGCTTATGAATGAACGTTATTTGAAGTGATTATAATCCTAGAGGCTTATGATTAATTGGACGAGCTCGGCGCATTCCGCCCACTTAAACCATCCGTCCACACGGTGCTTTGTTACATTCCTTCTGACTTTAAACACTAAATTGTAGAGCAAGAAAAGTGCGTCTTCCAGAACCTCAGACCTCAGACCTCAGATTTGACTGCTGTGCTCTTCATGAATCTCCGCAAAGTATCAAATGACGCATAACGAAAAATGAACGTCATTGAATATTTATGTGTCACAATTTAGGTAAAATACACTGAACACTGTCTGCGGTTAAGCGGATAAAAATAGATTACTAATTTTATTAAACATATCCAATTTCCTGGGTAGTTAAGACTATCATTCGATCAACAAGTACAAATTATTATTACGCAGAGAAAGGCTTCAAATCGATTGTCTTACTTGTTATCCGACACCAAACGGTCGGTAAATCGATTAACGAATCGATACGCGGCGCAGCGACAGAACGAAGCATTGTCTTTGCGTTCTGAGTACTGGGTTACACAACGCAGTAAATACTGGCTGGCAAGATAAATGGGTCAATGTGATAAACTGAATTATGTAAGCCCTCTATGGTGATATGCTCTTTATCTTTTAGGCCAAAGCCCTTATAGTTATAAAAAGAAAGATAATGTGGTTTTTGTCGACTGCTATTAGCTGGGATTTGAGTGTCTATGTCAACATTGATACCATAGAAACTTATATCTATGCTACAGACGATCATTTCTCTGTTAATATCAGAAGTGACATTGTAATCAAATCAATTAAAAAACCACTAGACTCCCCCAAAATGTTTGGGAATTTCCCCCCATAAAATTTCTTAAGAAATAATTACTATCAATATAATAATCACTACTCCCTATTCAATCTTTTTTTTTGCTAGATAGAAAAGTCAATAAAAGTCCGAGTTGATCCAAGAATAATTGAACCAGTAGGCTACCAGAAAAAATCAAAGTCAATCTAATTGCGGTTAGTACAGGAACGGTCGCGCTCATTCACTTTCATTAAACTTGATACGAAGGCAAGAAGGAATCTGTTGTCCTCTGATTACTCAATGGCCGTAACGGGGCCACGACCGACGACCGAAGACAGCCCGGCCCGCGACCAGCCCCCAGACCAGTGGCGGATCCCGCGGATCCACGATTGTCGATTGTGGGGGGCTTGACCCCGCTGTGGGTAGGTTTTACGCAACATTTTATCTTGTTTAACGCATCACAAACCTCCTTGGATTACTTTTCGGAAATTTCTCAATGCCTTTATTAGGTTGAAGACTACCAAAGATATCTCGGTCTTTTGTGGCTGGGGGGGGCTTGAGCTCTTTAGCGGAAGGGAGTGTCAGACTCCTACTACTGCTGACTAAAACCCACCCGTGTTCCTCCAAATGCCCTTTGCTTTCCAGACTTCGATCAAGAATAGAGTTCCAGGGCCGCAGTAACTCTTTCGAGCATACCGCAACCCTGGCAGAAAACATACAATACGGTGACCCAGTATCACTGTAAACAGAATGTCTGGTGCACCGGCGGATCCAAGGTAGCCCCTTTGGATCCGCCAGTGCCCAGATTCGACATTCTGTTTACTACAGTGATACTGGGTCACCGCCTCATTGTTAGATCGGCACACCGTTCGCGCGTTCCCTGTAAATGGATTTTTTTACACGTTTATTGTTCTCCGGGAAATGGGTGTTCCACGTAACGTGGTTCATAAAGGTTCGGAACTCCCTTCTGTGTACTTAGGAGAATATTCCTTTAGGGCAGTGACCCAGAAAGTGTTGAAGATACAAACGAGTGTGACCGTTATTTAATACCTACCTTCAGATTTTGTCCTCACCTCAATATCCAAAACTCAAGTGACATTGTTCGGATACTCGAAAGTTCCGTTTTAAGTTTATTTCATACTAGCGTTTGCCCGCGGCTCCGCCCGCGTGGATGTCGGTTATCGCGTAAAAATATATTTACTATAGTCTCGGTTAAGCAGTTAATAGCCCTAGCGTGCTATCTGCCAAACATGACGTTTCGTTCAGCCGTTTTAGCGTGAAAACGTAACAGACAGACAGAGTTACTTTCGCATTTATAATGGAGGATGTGGTGATGAGGATGATGAGGGATTGTGGAAATAATGAGAGTAGGTAATTGGTTCTTCTCTCGAGGGAAATACTACGGCAAGGCCAAGTGATCTCTACGGCACGTCGCTACTCATATCATCTTCATATTTGACCTTTGCCAGTTGCCAACGTTATCCTTCAGACCTTCAACCGCGTTATCTTTTCCCAAAGAAGTCTTTTATCTCATTGTAAAGGCGTGCAGAGATTAGTGGTTCGTCAACAACTTCTCATAGAAATACGTGAGATCAGTAATTTTGCCCTCAATAATCAATTTATTCTCGGGAGAGACTGTTCATATACTCAGAAGTTTCATGTTTAGCTTGTTACTAAGTAATTGGTACGACGAAATTTAACTTGAAATCAGCCGCACGTCGTTACTCATAGCATCTCTAGTGTAACAGATATAACGCAAAATCTGAAAAGAGTTATACTCATCATTAGATCTTCTCCTTTTCGAGTCGATGTTAACTCTTAAACATTTTGTGCACAGGTGGTCATTTAGTGGCATTCATCAGGTCCTCAATGGTGCAGGCGTAAGGGCATTTGGAGCACATCATCATTATTATTATTAATATTTGTTTTTATTATTGAGGAATGGGCTAGATTGACCTCGATCACGCCTGATAGAAAGCGATGGATGTGGTCTATGATGGAGCGAGCGTGCCTAGAAGGTACCTTGAGGCACTGGTACTCCCACGCGTCGACGAAAGTCACCAGGCTGCTTGACGCCGGACTCCGGTGGTCGGTTGTTAGCCCTACCACCGCAAGGGAAGGATTGGCCAGTCTTATAAGATGTTAGGCGAGACTGACTAGGATGCTCCGAGCGCTCGGTTCAATTTGTTGCCTGATACAAAAAATTACACTACACGAGAAGGCTCCTTCATACATCCCAAAATTAGGTATAAACAAAATTATTTGACTATGGTATCAACTCAGAAAACGCGAGAAAAAAACAACTGTCCCACATTTTCAGGTTTCCGTTATTTCTGTTACACTTTGTATTGTTTGTTTGCCAATGGCCACCGTTATTGTTCAACCACATTATCTATACCAAAGAAGTCTTTAATCTCAGTACAAAGTCGTAGAGGTTGGCTAATGTTGCGTCATCAAGTTTAGATAAAAATAAGTCAGAAGTCAACGTTATGGCACGCTGGCACTGATTAGATGATTGTGCTGACATATCTTTGTATCTTCACACGGTCTTTGGCCTGACTATTTCCTAACACCGTGTTACATAGTACAAGTATGCAGTCATGTCATAGTTCCTGTTTAGGGATAATAATAATAATAACTGTTGTCTTGGGATGACTTATCTTGTTAGTAGGTAACAAGATTGCTTAGAAAAATAAACGGCTATCTTAAGATCAGTGTCATGAGGTTATTCTAATCAATTAATTATTGGGTTTATACGAACAAAAATGTGAATAATGTGACCATGATTTTTTTGCGTAGTTAGTGTCATCAAATCATTCACTCATCCATCAAGACTGACTGAAATGAAGAGTAACGTTTTTGTAAACTGTCTATTTTCATTTCAGTATACACATCTAATGCTTACCTATTTTGTAATATGCAAATCATTTAATTTCGTAACCAAACGTGTGTGAATAAGGAGTCCATACACGCTTAGTTGATCAATAACTTTCCATTCGACTAACTTACTGCCTCCTTGTAAGACCTTTTAACAACGGTATAGTTTCTATATGTTACTAAAGAACCTATCGATAGATGAATAAGCAAATAGGTTAAGAAACATGTAAAAAAAACGTTTTTTATTTCCTACATTTTAGTGAAATTTGAAAATCGAAATAGCCTGTGACTACTTACCTCAATTCTGACGAATTTAACGACACCTAATAAGTATGTCAAAATCCGTCCAGCCGTTTGGGCTGTATGGCGTGCCAAAGAAATGGACATACATACATAGTATACATACGCTCGAAAAACATTACCCTCCTGACGCAATCGGGTAAAAAGTAAATCATAGTACCCATCATCAGCCTTGCCAATTCCCAACTGCATAATTATGTTTTGGGGTCGGCTCCCAGGTAAATCGGATTCAGCTGAATAACAGTATTTTATGTAGAGCCAGCCGCTCTACCAGATGTCCACAACCCATTAACTGGGTAACACGGTACTTCTTGGCAAGACTGGAACCAGATTTTCTGGCTTCTTACAATCTGTAACGACTGCCAAAGATTTACAAATGACATGCCGGGACCAACCGCGGCTTAGCGTGGTTCAATGACCGTTATTGCACATTTACCTGGTGTCTACCCGCCTATGCTGCAGCGGTACATCATTGGTTTATAAAATTACAGCTTAACATGTTAACAGCCCATGCAGTGTATCCTATGTGGTACCCTACACGTGTCACGGTCCATATCCAAACCCTGCAGTTGATCCGTCCTGGTAGCCCCACTTTGTGAGTTTGAAATTACACCTTCCTACAGTTCTCGTCAAATAACTGTACCCCTCTGAAGTTGGCTGCGTAGTAGTCAAAATTACGAACATACTGCAACTGCGCATGCGCAAGAGACATGGGGCGGGGATTATGGCGGCGCGATTTTATGTCTCAGTCGCTCGTTTACGTTCGATGCATGCTTGCGTCCCGCTTGCTCCCGTCTACGTGACTGCACCTGCGCGATCTTTGCAAATGGCTAACTTCAGAGGGGCAAAGTTATTGGACGAGAACTGTACTTGCGTTCTGAGGCGGTTCAAGGACTTCCAAGTGGACCAAGGAAGGTTGGACCCTGCGGGAAGATGTTCGCTTATTTGTAAATTTCATGCGGTACAGTTCCTTTAACTCTTTGCGCTCTAGTGCTAGTGGAACTAGTGAAATTAGAGTGTTGTGGTGCTGCAGAGGGGTCTCAGCAGCACCACATTAACTGCTACCGGTTAAAAATCCTCATTAATTCAGAATCACCCCTCCAAAAACTTTTATTGATTTAATTTTTTATCCAACAGGAGTACCCGGCTACGTAATGGACGGTGTAGTTATAGTAGGAGAACGCGAGGCCGCACCGGCGGGCTATAGCGTCGCAGGTCGCGCGGGCAAGCGACGCCTGTGCACGCGCGTGTCGCGGCCGGCTGCAGCGCGCGCGCACCCTCCCGTGACTGACGTCATCGTGTGCTCCAAGATGAGGCAGGCGCCGCAGGGGTTCATACTGGCTGGGTGAGTAACACATGCAGTTGGAGCCCGATGATGTTGCCCGGGTACGGTGTCAGGCTGTGCGAGCAAACGGCACCTTTTGTCGACGTCGTCGTGTGCTTCATGGCTTCATGAGTTGGATGAGTGAGACCCAAACCGAGAATAGTCCTTCTTATGGGTTGCGGAAAGGAAGAAGGGGTTTTGGGCCATCAGTGGCAAAAAGTTTCCGCATTACTAGTCCATTCAACATCATCATCTTGCACGTACGCCAATTTATTTAGAGTAGACACAGTTCAGCAGTGTCTTTGCCATACCTACATCTCTTAGCGCAGTCATGAAATAGTCAACCCCGTTTTTAGCAATATAGCATCTTTTCCGGCCTTGTAGAAACCAGAACAAATTTCCGTGCGTTCAAGCGATTTTGCCATACCTATTACTGGAATCAAAAGTAGCTCACAATTTAGGACCCATTATTATTAGTGTTAATGTATAATCCGTGGTGCTTTGCAACTGGGCCAGTTGTATATGACCCTTGGTGCCTATTTGGCCTAACTCTGTTCTGTATCCTGCTTGATAAGGAGGGGAGTGGAAATTATATTTTTCCTACTCCTCCACTGTTATTTTCTGATTAATTTCGTTGCGAGATCCAAGACAGTTGAATCGTTTCTCCGGGACTCGTCGAGCTTCATTGACTCGGCGTTTTTCTAGTGGTCGCCACTGTTGATTCTGGTTTCCAGGATGCAACTCCTGTGGTTTGGGAATGTGTGGCGGGCTTGTCCCAAAACAAAAAACATCTTTTCCGGAATATACAGATCGTTCTTTTTGGTCTTACCTACTTTTAAAGCTATCCATTCCACATTCTAATCCAAAACTTTCTGACAAACAACGTTTCCAAATCAAAAGATTACTAACGAAACATGAGCTTCAAGTACGTTAACATGGACTTCAGCTGTTTTAGAGGATTTCGACTAATCGGATCCAATTTGGATTTCGAATATCGGGTGCCTGTAAGCCTGGGATAAGCTACATTCAGTGCGTGGGCAGTCAGGGTGGTTACATGATACTAATGATGGACGTGCGCCCTTTGTTGATAAGTTTATCACTGCTGCTCCTCAAAATGGAATTGACGGAATTGGACTATGAACTACACGCCTGGCACCAAACGGTTGACAGTGGCGATGTGGCCAATGGTCATGTATTTTTATCTATCTATCACACTGCTTTGGTTGGCGGCAGATAAACTTGCAATAAAGTACATTGACTTTTCCCTAATATCCCTTCGTAGATACCCAAACAATAAATTATGAACCGGTTTTCATTATTGGAAAACGCAAAGGATCACTATTGAAGTCGATTCAGGACAGTTTTATGTCTTTATTTCTGGTTTTGATTTTAATAAAGTCAATAAATGGATGTGGGTCAATAACCGTTATTGCACATTTATCTGATGACTACCATAGACAAATACCACACTTTCCCTTTTTCTCACACGTCTGCTCTCTGCTATTTCGGGCAGGTTCATATCTTCACCTTCGTTTTTCGTCTACAGTCATTTCAACTGCACAAAACCTGCATCTAAACTGCGGCTTTGCAGCTGGCTTACAGTTCTTAAGCAGTCCGTCTTAGACTTAAGATTTGCTAGCTTTAACTGAACTGAACCTACGATTTTGTTAGGGTTCTTGGGCTCGCATTGAGTCTCCTCAATCTCACCTGTGAAAGCGATGATGTGATGGACTATGAGGCACGCCTTCTTTGTATTTGTATTTGTATTTATTTGGATCTCCAACAAAGATTACACCTTACATGCTAAATTAAACAAATTATAAACAGGTACAATTCCTTGTGCATCTTCAATTAAAGGAGACCACAACTTGCGTTAAAATAGCAAACAAACAATAGGTAAATCAAATTAAATTAAATTAGACATGTAAAAAGAACAATGAAAATTTAATTAAAAAAATATTGAGGTGGATGGTAAGCCAGGTAGGTCAAATAATAATGTGTTGCTTTCCTCCCTAGGGAAGTGAACGGCAAGATGGTGTGCTACAAAGTGAGCGGCGGCAGTGCTGACACTTCGCCCACGCACAACGAGTATGAGAACGTGCTCACTAACATCACGCCTGAAGCTAACAGGAGGTAAGCAGACGCAGCCTTGTCACATAATTTGTTTAAAGTTAAATTTTGGCTGGCAAAAATTTGTGGTATCATTTAAAAAGTTGACTAGCGCCCGAAAATACCAAACAAGTCAGTTAGATGCAGTTGGTGACATTTATTATATGTTCAATCACAGATTTTTGCAATAAATTCTAAATATATTATTTCGATAAGTTCAGAATACTGAATTCAATCTATAAAATTGAAACAAAGAATTTCCTGAACATTGACTCTAAATTCGTTATTAGCGTCAATATCAATTCGCACAAATTCAATAAAATAATAATAAAAGTGTGTTGAAACACGACAGACCTTCGTTTAAATCCAGTTGAACATGAACTAATAATAATCAAGCACAAACACAACAAAGGAACTCAAACTAAATTAATAAATCCTTCAGTGAACAAGACAAATTAACTTGTACTGTTTATGTTCGTACTCGAAAGAAACATACATTGCTTTTAGTTTAAGGTATCTAAATAGTGAGTAATATTCATTCATACCTTGTCTTCATGTTGGAATATGAGGGCCAATAGGGAAAATGTATGAAAAAATTATAGGTACATTATCTAAATAGTTTATCTAGAAGTATAGAAAAATCTAATACTAACAGTGAAAATTAGAATCAAAATTGACCAAAAAACAAACGAGATATAATATGACTATTTTACACAAATATTATCTGTTACTCTCGCGAAAGCACCGTTTTTTATGGCAGCTGTATACCTAGGCGTCATTCTATTTGTCGTCAGGGTTCATAATGTTCATATCGGAATTCTCTTTCTAATTGTCAACTTTGAAGCTTTATTAACTTCATCGCTGATTAAGGTAAAAATTAGTAGAATAGGCAAGGGAAATAGGGGGGGAATAGGTAGGATTAGGAAAAGTAGCCTATAATGTCCTTCTCCATATCCCAAACTATTTATCGGTCAAATTTCATAACGATCCGTTCAGTTGTTTTATAAGCGTGAAAGCGTAACAGACAGACAGAGTTACTAAGCAACCTTTATAAAGCTCTAACGCTCTAGACTTTCAATGTCCATGAATTTTGACAAGCTACTTCGTAGTTTCTTCTCTTCTGCGAATTCATAAGTTAAATTTACTGTCATTCATCTCCAATCCATGGCGTGATCCAACAACACCTGGTTGATACAATCTTTCATGAAATATCAACAAAGAAAGTTTACGTGCTGATATGTTCGAGAGTCTGAGACCCTGTAATAGGCCTCACTCCAACACACATGTTACA
Organism: Melanchra persicariae; assembly: GCA_947386135.1. Taxonomy (NCBI): domain Eukaryota; kingdom Metazoa; phylum Arthropoda; class Insecta; order Lepidoptera; family Noctuidae; genus Melanchra; species Melanchra persicariae. The sequence continues at coordinate 2,466,454 of OX376646.1, forward strand.
AAATAGTAACTAAATAATAAAAGTAAATATTAATTGGTTACTCTTTCGTAATAATGATATTATTAATAAATAACTGTCGTCAGTAATCGGTCAATGAATGTTCTCAAACATTGACGTTTCTATAGAAGTTATCAAACATTGGCCATTATGTTAAAAGCGGTTACTTAAATAAAACATACTCACCAGCGAAAACATTTATCCATATCCATACTTATATAATAATTGCGAAAGTAACTGTCTGTCTATCTGTCTTTTTTCTTGGCACACGCGTAAGACAGTCAGTATGATTAGTATCAGACAGAGTTAATTAGCTCAGACATAATTAGTATGTCGAAGTACTCTGTTATTAGCACCAAAATTAGTAGTACTACTAATGTTATGGTTGCTGACTCGAATAATTTAAACTAGGGAATAAGACAACAGTAGGTACCATTAGCAACTTAGCTCAACTCAACAACAATAAGGTATCTTCTAGCACTCAAAAAAAAGGGGCTAAGCAGAAATCCTTTAACTTATTCCTACAAAACATTCAAGGCTTTGCATCAAAACAGTTGGAAATAGAATTATTTTTAGAAAAAACAATGTATGATATTATTTGTATAACTGAACATTGGTTAAAGGATTCAGAAATGTTAATTAATTATAACAATTATAGTATGGGCAGTTGTTTTAGTCGAAAATCAATGCTGCGTGGTGGTTCATTAATATTGATTAAAAGCTGTATTAAATTTAAAACACGTAAAGACATTGTTGAACTGTCGGTGGAACATAACATTGAGCTGTCTTGTGTTGAGCTGGATAGGCATATCATAGTGTGCGTTTACAGACCCCCTAATTATCTAAACTACTCTATATTTGAGTCAGTAATGGAAGATGTTTTAGCAAAACTTGCAACTAATAATAAACAAGTGATAGTCTGTGGTGACTTTAATATTAATATTTTAGAAAATAATTCAAATAGCAGTCGATTATTAAATCTTTTTAAATCATTTAATTTGTCAAACGTGTTCAAAGAACCAACCCGAATTACTACAAATTCTGCTACATGTATTGATAATGTTTTTTGTTGCTGTGACTACTTAGACAAAACAGTCGTAAATTACCTGCCGTCTGATCACAGTGGACTTACAGTATCTTTTGAGTCCAACATGCCAATACAACAAGTGCAGATACAATCCAGGCAAATTACAATCGGCAAATTAAATAAATTTAACAGCACTTTAACCAGTAAGTTAAGTGACCAGGGCTTCACAATGGACAATGGTAATATTTTGTATAAAGAATTCTTTTCACTAGTACAAACAGAATTCAATGTCACTTTTAAGCAGCAGACTAGAACTATCTGTCCTAAGTTTTTATTTAGTGACTGGGCAACTAAAGGAGTCAGGAAAAGTAGAGAAAAACTTTACGAACTTTACGGCCTTAAGCCCTTTATTAACTCGGAAACTTTTAATAAGTATGTTGCTTGTTACTCAAGAATCTTTAGGAATACTTGTAAGGCAGCAAAGGCTTTATACATTAGCAACAAGGTTAAATCGGCAGATAACAAAATTAAAACGGTTTGGAAAATTATCAATAATGAAACAAACAGGAACAAAAAACATAATAATGATTATACACTGCGGACTTCACGTGGACTCATAAGCGATAGTAAAGAAGTCGCTGAAGAATTTGTAAATTTCTTTACTAGTATTCCAGTCAAAACTACTGAAACCTTAAACTCCTCGCCCTCGCTTTCTGTTGAATTATTAAAGGCGAACGTTTCAGCTAGCTCGATTGAATTTAACTTTAAGCACATAACCCCCATTGCAATAATAAAAGCATTTAAGAGCCATTTCACAAAATGTAAGCGCTCGAGTTTAGGTAAAATACCGCAGCATCGTGTATGTGTGCGTAACTACGCACACGTACACAACGCAAACAGTGTAGCGCAAGTGTCGAGACGGACTAAACAATCTTGAAGCGTTATAATCGTAATGCACCTGGGTTTGAGATTTATGCTGAAGGATAATTTATTTATTCAGTCTATTAGGTAATCTAGTAAAGCTTTCTAGACTAATATGAAAACCACAAATATATGTTATGTAAAGTATATAATAGAAATAACACAAACAAGGAAACAATTACATATTATTCTCAAGAAATAATGACTATCATTTAAGTGGTCGTTAAATGAATATTTGTCGTAAAGGCATTGATCTTGCCTTTCTAGGGTCTATGATTTCTGGCAATACACAATCTTGATAAAATCGAATCAATTTCGGAAGCATCTTTTCCTGCCAAAAAACGTCATCTTTTACTACCCTTATTACTTTCAATGGAAAATCAGGACCGGTCCATACAGCAAAAAAACATACGTTTTTTTTTTTTTCGCTATCTGCAACTGGCCTTGTATTTGGTAGTACCAGTCATGATAAGGGTTCATTTCAACTTGATGATGACTGTTCAATTTAAAACATTTTAGTTTTTTTGCTAGTATAGCGGTATCAGGATCCATACCAAAAAGTGAGCTAGGACATTTCACTTCCACTAATCCTTCACTGCACAATCCATCCGGTGTCGCACCTAAATAAAAATGTTCCTAGTCTATAATAAGTAGTCTAAAGTAAGTCTAAAAATATTTACGATCGAGTCTAAAAGTTCCATTGATTCGTCAAGTCCAAGGTCTAATGCAACAGGTTCTTTTTCCTATAAAATTAAAGAAATAATAAGATAGTACCTATACCTACTACTGCATAAACTTCTGTTTAAAACATAAAATTGTTACTAAAACATACAATTTCTGTTGTCAAATCTGACTTTTCACTTGTACCCGGCACGGCGTCTCTTCTAAAGGTACTATCTTCCTCTACTCGATTCACGCGATTTCTCATTCTGAAATGAAAACAAAATAGCTGTCAAATTTCGAACCCACAAATAAATGAATTTTTACTCAATCATCATAACTAAATAATTATTAAAATCATCAATACAACAAGCTCATTTAATACCATTGAATGATTTTTGAATAAATATTCATTGAACGGGGTAAGGCTGGTGCGGCATAGAAAATTTGAATTTCGCGGGCTACCCTGGTGCTTCCACCATCGATAACTGTGTATATGAATTGCAAATGAAAAGAATATCTACCTCGCTTCTGTTGCTTTCTTTATGGCTGCAGAATTATGATTTTTCCTTTTTTTGACACATTTGTATACACAACCCTTACGCCCCATTGCTAAAACTAATAAAACAAAAATATAATAATTATTCTACAAACTACTAAAATCATACTTTACTTGATATTAAACGAAAATCTTACCTTATGAAAAAAAATACAAAAAGGATCAAAAGGTTGTAGTCGTAGTTTAACAATGCGTTTACGATTGATGCGCTCGAAAATCGGGACGCGGAAAAAAATGGCACAGGTCCTGCCTCGATGACCGCTCGGGCCGTACTAATCGGTGCCCGCGTTTGCATTGTAATTTATTCTAATATATAGTGATGTTAAAAATGATATTACGTCTGATTAAATGAATTGATTTTAATAAAACTTTGGAATTAGTTTGGTAAAAGAACAAGGTTTATTTTTATATATTTTTTTAAATGTAATTACGCTTAATTCAAACCAAAAAATCACGATAAACTTGCGATATAAAACGTAAAAGTTGACCTAAGACTTTGTTTTTTTACTAATTAATGGTAATAATTATCGATATTCTTGTCCATTAAAAGTCAACAAAAGTATATGTCTGAAACTTTATGTATTTTTTGTAGTTAAATTTATTAACATTTATGATAGATTTAGGAGTCCGAAATTGACTCTGCAATGATTTTTCAGTAAACTAGTTGTGGGAGATTAATCACTACATCATTTACAAATAAGTTTTTGTAAATGTGTTACATTATGAATCAATACGAAAGACTAGTCTATTTTTTACATGTATTCAAAAATTCCAGAGTGTTATCTAAGATGGTAAATTAGGCGACCAAAGTCTTAGGTATTTGCGCAAAAACGTGAAATGGCTCTTAAGCAAATCAAGATCAAATTGACCGAAGATCTTTGGGGTATGTCTGTAAAGGTTTGTACCTCCATTATTGACACTATCGCGCCGTATTTAGCTTTTATATTCAATCTGTGTGTGGATCAAGGGGTTTTCCCGGACCTTATGAAATACAGTAAAGTAATTCCTTTATTCAAATCCGGGGACAGTAAAGATACTAATAACTATAGACCCGTATCTGTGTTGCCAGTTTTCAGCAAGGTGTTTGAAAAGGTAATGCTTAATCAAATGCTCAGTCACTTTAACGCGAATAACATCTTACACGATAAACAATACGGATTCACCAGGGGACGTTGTACAACTGACGCTGGTGTAACCTTACTAAAACATATCTATAATGCGTGGGAAGAGGCGCAAGATGCCATAGGTATCTTCTGCGACCTGTCGAAGGCGTTTGATTGTGTGAGCCATGAAACATTACTCCTGAAACTGGAGCATTACGGACTAGGCAAAGCAGCCTTGAACTTAGTAAAATCGTATTTGAATGATAGACAGCAGCTAGTGCATATAAACGGCAACAATTCAACAGGATTAAACGTGAAAATGGGGGTACCTCAGGGCTCAATTTTGGGTCCTTTTTTGTTTCTAGTTTATATAAATGATTTGCCCTATATTTTACAAAATAAACTTAATATGGTGTTATTTGCTGACGACACATCTTTAATTTTTAAAATAAATAGACATGCTAACAATCTTGACGATATAAATAACGCCCTAATGCAGGTACATGATTGGTTCACTGCTAATAATTTAGTATTAAATGGAAAAAAAACGAAGTGCATTCGATTTACTTTACCAAATGTCAGATGTAGTGATTGTGACATAGTATTGAACAGGGAGAAACTAGAATTCGTCGATGAAACAGTTTTCCTGGGGATTACGCTTGACTCAAGGCTACAATGGGGTCCTCATTTGACATCTCTTGCAGGAAGGCTAAGTTCGGCAGCATATGCTGTTAGGAAAATCCGCCAATTTACAGATGTTGAAACCGCGAGACTAGTCTATTTTAGTTACTTTCATAGTATAATGTCTTACGGTATCTTACTATGGGGACGGGCTGCTGACATTGAGTCTATTTTCATTCTGCAGAAAAGAGCCATCAGAGCCATTTACAATCTCCGCCGGCGCGATTCTCTAAGGGAACTGTTTAAAGAAATTAACATCATGACGGTGCCTTGTCAATATATCTATGAAAATATCATGTACGTTAGGAAGAATCTGCATCTTTTTAGTAAACGAGGTGACAGACATAACTATGTCACTAGAAATAGGAATCAATTAGTTCAACCAGGGTTTAGACTTGCTAAAGTAGCCACATCTTTCATGGGGTACTGTTTAAAATGTTATAATAAAATACCTCCCCAAATATTAGAATTAAATGAGACGAAATTTAAATCCTGTATTAAACGCACACTATGCAAGCAAGCATATTATAAGTTAGGGGAGTATATTGAAGATAAAAATGCTTGGCTCAATGCTGGTCCTGCTCCACAACGCCACTAGGTAGCCACTAGGGGGCTCGAAAGTAATGTTAGCATTTGGTAATATTGTTGGTCCGGCTGAAGATTGTAAGAATGCAATATTTTTCATTGTATAGACTCCACTTATTTAGCAATGTATAATTTCATGCACATGTGTGAGTACTGTGTATCTTTAAATTATAATGATCATTTTGGGTAGGTCTTTGACTTGAATGTACCCTGGCGATTGGGGATGTCATGCTCACTCAAAAGTCTGGCTGATGGTGGCGCATGCGTTGGATCATTTGGCTCCCTTAAAAATGGTTGAGCCGAATGGTGCTAGCGTATGCGTCATGTTCGTGAACGGGCGCCGTCAGCTGAGACTGGTCATCTCTCGACTGCCATGGTTTATTTTAATTATTTCTTTGAATTGTTTCTTTTTTACTCCGGACTCTTTTATCCTGCACGTCTTTTACATCGTTCTCACATATGTGTATAATTTCAATATAAATGCTGTAACCATAATTTTGTAACAAAATATTATTTTTAAAAGAGTGTCCGTGGAGTTTCTTGTACGTTCTTCTCCATAGAGATCTACGCTTTGGAACGTGCAAATAGCTTCATCTTTTTGACCGACCGACCTTGACAATTCAAAAGTACCTGTAAATGGTCTAATTGAAATAAATGCTTTGACTTTGACTTTGACTTTGACTTTGAAGACATGTTCTCGGATTGGCGATGTAAATATTACGCGCGCGCCTCTAGCGGCGACATTAAGAAGTTGCCTAAGAACGACACTTGCAGCGTTGCAACACCAATTTATCAAATTCCCCAATTTGGGGATAAAAATCTACTTAAAAACCATGAGAAACCTAACAAAATTGTTAAAATATGTATCTCGATTTCTTGAAAAAGTGTTCTGACTTGGTCCGGGCTATCGATATTCAAAATCCCCGCATAATGCCAATCCCCAATCAACTTAAGATTCCTTAGAATTACCCACACGTTGGCAACACTGTACCAAAACTATCAGTGTCGTTCTTAGACAGCTTCACAATTTTGACACTAGAGGCGCTAGTTAGAATCCTTGCATCGCCAATTAAGACATAGAATACTTTTCTTCCCTGGCTTATTTCCTTGACATGACAACTTACACACTGATGAAGTCACGGGTAGAATATTGTTTTGTAATTTATAACAATGTTTTAATTTATAACTTGCAGATTACGAGCACCGGACCGTCCACCAAAACTGTCGCCCCTCGTCTCAGAGCTAAACAACCTGAATCTCAAGCAGTCCCCCACAACCTACCCCAATATCGAAGAGTTTACCACTGACCATGACTACGAAGCCCTAAGCCCCTCCTACAACATCAAGCCAGTGCGGCCGGCGCCTCGGCCTCCGTCGGCGAAGTCCCCGATCCCGCACGGGAGCCCCGCGGGGCCGACGTCCCCTGTGGCTCATGGCAGGAAGAAGGGCCCGGCGCCGTTGCCAAGGAACACCACCATGTACCAGACGTTAGGAGGATATAATGGGATGGAGGGAGTGCCATTTTTATTGAACCCCAAGCTGAGAGGACTGCCTAGTGATAGTTTGGTAAGTTTCTTTGAATTTTAGAAGTGTCTTGCAAGTGTTGGTCAATCCATACTTAAAGCTTTTCGTCAATATGGACTCCTAGATACTTGATGAGAGGTACAAAAGTGAGGCTAATACATTACACTGCGTGGGATCTGTGCATACATGTGGAGTTATATCTTTAGTAGTTGGAGGCTTAGGGCATATAAAAAACATTTGTACTCCCCTCTGATCATAAAATATTATTAATATGTTTTTGTTTAACCAGTAAGAGTATTACTGGTTAGTAACAATAAAATGACGAAGTTAGGGCTCACATATTTTAATTTATGGTTACAATAGGAAAATTATCAATTTTCCTTAACATGGATTTGTGTAACAAAACAGTTGCTCATAATTATTATTATAACAAGCCTATGCCACAGTTACACATTTATTCTTTCACTTTCAAAACAGTGTAGAACTAGAAAGTGTTTAGATTTCTATCTTGACAAGCTAAGTACAGTGATTATAACATCTCTTATATCTGGAACGCAAAGGGCATTCAAATTAGGAGGAACACTGATGGGTTTTAGTCAGTAAGAGTCTGACTCCCTTCCGCTCCCCAGAACAGATTGACCGGATTTTTTGTATGGGAAATCATCAAATGACTCCTTTGATGATGTCCCATTAAAAAAAAAATCTTGTACTAAAATTGCCCGAACAAAACTTGTCAAGTTTTAAAAATAGCAATGTTATTAACACACTTCTCAGTATTAATCAAAATCTCTTGGTTCCAGACACAACTGCCCGTCATAAAGCGGCGCTCGCGCTTCGATCTCGACCGCGACTACACCTACAACTTCGGCGTCGAGCGGCAGACGTGAGACTAAACCCTATTGCCATACACATAAGGCACACTATCCTTGTCCTGCGTAGACATTCATTGACATGACCTTGAAATCGATTTGGTTCGATTCTAATAGACACGTATTATAGAATATACTCCTCTGCCTGTTAAACAAATATTGACTTACGAGAATTTCCTAGAAATAACTGCTCAATAACTTTGGTAGAAATTACCCCGTAAATAGTTAACAATAGTCTGTTGTTCCCTCATAGATAGTAGAAATACAATGACATATAAATGAAATAATCAAATGAATAAAAATATTGCTTGAGTATAAGAGATCGGACTTTAGAAGTCTTCTGAATATTTGAGTGGTGCCCTATTGAAGTTGAATCTGCTGTGTAAGTTGACATTGTTTATAAATAATACCTAAACATCAAGTAATGCATGTAGCTAGAAAGATGAGGGTTTACCTTCGTACCCTACTCATCCAAATTTAATGGAAATATATTAGAAATACTAACACACTGGTTGTCAGATGTCTTGAATGTTGCCAGCTTTTAAAAGTAAAACTTCTATGGTAGTTTTACGTCTTCTGAATTAATGATCTTTAATCATAATTTCATGACATTATAATGATTATAAATTGGTTGTGTTGTAAATGTGACGTTTTGAAGTCAGTCAGCTCAATGATAGGTAACTGACAATATAATTATGATGTCATAACAATTTGTTCACATTTCTATTTTTAATATTGTAACTGTGTCCAGGTGGCTTTGAAGCTAGAGACTGCGGAAATCAAACAATAAAAATACAATGGAGCATCAATTTTGAAAGAAGTAAGCCTATAATGTTGGTTATGGCATAAAACTGGTGATACTCAATGGTCATTCTGCATACATTTGAGGAGCACAATTCCGAGTGAGGTTAGACCTGGTCATCGCTTACCATCTGGTGAGGTAGTGAACAAAAGTGAGCATATCACTAATAGATAAAAATTAAATCTTGGTTGACCGTAGCCAGCATTTTTCCCTAGAAAATTCCATTAAAGAAAATTATATTTCCTCACACAGTACACGAGAACAAAGAAAAACCTAAAACCTTTTATGCCAAAAAAGGCTGCTTATACTAAAAGATGCAAGTCTTTGTATCCATTGTCTCTGGTTTCCTAGCTTTTAGTGAGTGACCCTGACGCCTTGCGTGTCGTTGCGTAGTTATAGATTTATAGAGTTCTAGCATGTAACATATAACGGTGTTTTATTGCTCTTAAAAACTGCTACATAAATAAAATACTGTTACTAACATCGGCTACTAATTGAAAAATTGTCTCGAAAACTGAAGAGAAGAGTGACATTCCGTATCTGATATACATGTCGCAGCCATCTAGCTGAAACAGCCGTTTCATTAAAAGTCTAGCCTTTTCATTGAACTGAGCCGTTTAATGAGCGACATAAGTGTCATGGGCAAGTCATTAAACGATATTGAACAAAAGATGTCACTTAAGTCGCTAAAAAAGCGGCACAATTAAATGAAAAGGCTAGGCAACCAATTAAACGGCTGATTAAGCTAATTGGCTGCGATATACACACAGTAAAAAAACAATTGCAAACCCGACCGCAGAAAACAACATTTACACGTTCAATTATAGATTTGGTGCCAACAATGGCATCAGACTGCTTGAAATGTGACTTGTTTGTTGTTCGTGTTTTGAGGTCGGTTTTTATAAAAATATGTTTTTTTTTTGTTTTTGCAATTGTATCTGATACAAAACCGACACCCTTAATATGACCGAAAACTTGTAAGACACCCTGTATAGTGTAGACCGTGCTAGAACTCTTACACACGTTTCTATAACAAAAATGATCGCAGAATTAATATGAAAAATTGTCAAATTGAACTCTCGCGATTGGTTGAATGAATTACTAACAGCCAATCACAGCACTTTACTTGCGTTTACTAATGACGCATCGTTCATTTTCGTTCCTGAAACTAAGTGTGTCATTTCCAATTTCGTCAATGCCTAAAAAAAGGGTAATAGGGTAGATGACTAAAAAAATCTAATTAGTCTGTCAGATAGATTACCAAAAAATATTAGACACGTATCTTTGTTGCGTTTTATCTTCGTCTTTTTTTAATAATTTGATAAAGCAAAAAATACGTGTCCAATATTTTTCGATAATCTAACTGACGGACTAAATAGAATCATATATTTTGTTAACTATGAGGAATCATCCCTATTCTAAAGTCGGATAAAATGGAGAGCGAATTTATTGAAGGATAATGATTAGCCTTTTACTTTAGTATACCTATGTCAAGTCGTAATTCTATGTATTATCAAAAATATTCGCCCTGCCAGAGTTTGTGTTTCCTGCTAACTACAACCTGGGAGTCTTTAAGTCAAGAGTGAATAGGTTACTTCTAGGCAAGCGTGCTCCATCTTCGACCACATCGTCGCTTACCATCAGGTGAGATAGTGGTCAAGCGCGTGCCTATCAATAATAATAATTTAAAAAAAATTCGGTGTATGAACTCACAATGATGTTACTTTTTAAATGAATGGAATTTGCACAAACCTTTTTAGAGAGATTGGAAGATGTATCAATTTTAAAGATTGAAAAGAAATATTATTTACATAATATAAGAATAGTAATAAATAGAATTTAAAAAAAAAACAAATCAGGAAGGAACATTACATATTGTGATTCCTCTTTTCTTATACTAATAAACCCGGCACGAAGGCACTTCTAATTCTAAAAGGCCTTTCTTTACGTTCTAGACATCTTAGGATGGCTGAATATTAAACTACGGTAAAGTCTTTTTCTACGGTAAACTTTTAACCAATAGGAACACAGTATGTGTTCCATTGGTTAACGAGTTGGCACCGAAGTACCCCGACTTTATGAAATGTCATGCCTGTTTTCACTAACAACAGTAGGCGGAACTTAAATGAATATCTAAATAAAACCGCAGGTTGGATTTTAAACCGCTCGAGCACTACACACACATCACACCGGTGTGCCGCGAGTTTATCGCGAATTTAATGTTTATTATTACTATTACGTAAGATTTATTTTTTATTTTGGAATAACAACAACTGGCATAAAAGTCCTTCACTTGTAGTTGGTTAATTCCTTCAATATGAGTGTGTAACAAATTCCAAAGTAATTATAACAAATCTATACACGATCTACGTCATTTCCTGACTTGTTGTAGTAGATTTTCCCTTGATAATGTAAAAACTTTCGCTAAGAAAGTCTACTTAGCTAGTACTTTCAGTCAGTGCTAACGAATGGTAACTATTTTACGATTTATGTGTAAAGGGGGCACTTTATTTGGCGTATTTGTCAAAATATACATGTTACTTAAGTACTAGAAAATATAGCTTAAAGTCATCGAGATAAAGTTAATTTTCTAACAAATAAGTTTGGCGAATTTTTGCGCAAATACGCCAAAGAAATTGCCACCATAACGACTATGTGCCAATACCAGTACAAAGGGTAGGTCTGGTTACCGGGCGCCGCCAGCCAATGACTAGTCAAAGTGAACGAATTTGTATTACAAGCACTATTTTAACGACTGACATGATTTTACCATACGCTCATTCAAGTATGTATACGTAGGTGACAGTTCCTGTTCGACCAGTTTTCAACCTTAAAAATGAGGCCATAACGTTCAAAATTGGTCGATTGGGAGCTATTATATTACATACAATTTTATTGTGCTCTGTCTATTTTTTAGACAATTTTCGTGATGGAATGACTTTCCGGGTGTTGTCAATAATTGTTTTGACAATAATTCGGGTAATCTTGCGAAACGGTTATGAAAAAGTTGTGAATGGATTTAAAGTTCTTATATTACTTAGATTATTTTAGTTTTACATTATTCAAGAACTTATTGTTTTTTGATGTATTTGCATGTCATTAGGTTATTCCCGATTGTTGATACAGGCAAATATTGTAATTATGTGAATTAGAAAAATGTGTTTATTTCCTACAACGAGTATGCGTGAACCTTTGGTTTTCCTTGTGAAAGTATTTTGGTCGGAAATGTATACGGTGCTGAAAACACTTTTAAGCACTGAATTTGAATTGTATAACACGAAACACGTTCCCTAAGGGGTAATAATATCCTAGATTTAGGTTCATCGCGCACTAATTGCTTACCACTCGCTTAAATATTGGCGATGCAAAGATTACGCGCGCGTCTCTTGCGGTGAAATTTAGGAGTTGCCTAAGAACGACAATTACAGCGTTGCCGATACCAAATTATCAAATTCCCCGAAAATCTAAGTCCAATTCCCTAACTTGAGATTCCCTACAGTTTGGGGAATTCTCCACACGTTGGCAACGCTGTACGAAAACTGTCAGTGTCGTTCTTAGACAGCTTCACAATTTCGACACCAGCGGCGCTAGTTAGAATCTTTGAATCGCCAATGGACTGTAACGATCAGTTAACAACAATTTAGAACTTTACTCACCACTCAATAGGGTCCACATTTTAGTGAGTCAAGTCGAATTTTAAGTCCCGTGGGTTGTTTTCGAATTCTATTACTGAAAAGTGAACCTTTTTGTGTAAATAAGCTGATCTTAAAGCAAAGTAAACATTAACGGCTTTATTACAAAACGCGTTCTAACTTTAGTCCAAGCCTAAACTTTCAAGCCCGTTATTGCATTTTGAACTATATTCCGACTACCTTAAAGTTATTAATACAAAAACCTATTTTAGATCCCGGTCTATGTTGTCAATGTGCATTCAAGAACTTTACGGCATTTGGAATAAAGTTCGAAATTCAAAAATGGCTTGTTGGTTTAAACCTGGGTTTAAAGTTAGAACGCGTTTTAGTTTAAGTAAAGCCGTAACAGGCTTATTTATAAAATAAACCTAACCATATAATTAGTTAAAACTCCGACTATTCAAGCTAATCACATGATTAGATATTTTATGAATAAACCTGTAGACATATAGTGAGAGGAGCCATGTAAAGAAGAGTGCGCGATGGCGGCAATACGGTCCAGTTAGCACTCTTGTTTGTCAATTACTTGTACATATCTTAGCGTATTGTGTTCGCACGACTGTTATTTATTAACTCAAGAACTAGATTTATTTGCTTTATAATAATATTATTTAACCAACATCCTTTAATTAGCCTGTAAAGAGATTCTGTAATGCAATTTTTAAAGTAATATTAGACATGTTTCTAGTTGAACTTGTTATAGATTCGAGATGACAGTATTGTTTTTGTCTCAAATCCTATTTGTTTTACTCAAATATTTATTAGTGATATTGTAAATAATTGATGTATAATGCAATTAGAAAATTAGTACGCTTTTTTACACATTAGAAATGTATTTCATCTGATAATTTGTTTAGAATGACTATGAAGGAATAAAATTTAAATTATTGACTGATTAAACTGTGTTTTTATAATAAAATTAAAATTCCACCCACCGCCACCACTTTTACGCATATATTTCACACACACTACACATTTCTACTTGTATAGTGGCCAGTATAAATAGAATGACACAGCTCAAAAAATAACATTCTCGAGAAAGCATTATATTCTTTTATATAGAAACTAGCGACACCCCCTTTTGGAAAATGCATATATAAGCACGTAATTAATTCAATATTGTCACATGGCGACTTTCCCTCCACTTATCTCAACAACGTGATACTTAATGACATCATGTTGCTAATCGTTTTTGTTTGTATAGGTGTTCCATACATCACCGATCGCCGCGATTCTGAAGAAAAAATCAAAATGGCGGCCGGGTAGCTATGCCACAAAGGTTCTATCCCTTTTCGCAAGTAGTGATAGTTCACGTCTGTGCGACTTATTAGCTAAATATAAATGACTCATTGAAAAAATAAGAAAATTGATGGCGCTAGCCTCTTACGGGAACAAAAAGCTTGCTTGGAAATAACTGATGAATTTAACGCCATCACTACTGGACCTCATCGCAGGGTGGAAAGAGATCTTATCACATGAGCGTGACTACCGCAGGACCGCGAACTCCAATCGCTTTCGTATTTTGCAAATAATTAGTACCCAATTGGTACTAATGGTACTCAAACAATGACTAATGACTATGACTTCTTTAGGAGTACTAATTTTTGTATAAATTTGGGGAGAAATTACAGAGTTTTTAATAGGGAAACCTTGAAATGAAAATTTAACACCGTGACTACCGCCACCCCACCAATGTCATGGCATATCTCGTAAACTACTGGAGTACTAGTTTTGAATTTTGGGTACTAATTCTATCTTGCAGGGTACTAATTTTCTATGTAGGTTCGAGGAAAGCGACAAGCCCCTGAAACTTGGAATCGACATTCAAAGTCGTGGTCCTGCTGAACGCCCGCGCGAAAGTTATCATCATTGATTCCTCGGTAAATACAAATGTTTCAGTTCTGTTTTTTTACGAAATGAACCACATTTAAAAGGGTACTTATTATTTGTATACTTAGAAAAGCTGTAGCATGCCCCCTTTTTCTGCGCTCATGGTGGTCCTGCTGAAAGGAGCGTGACTACCTCAGGACCACCTTTAAAGTTGATTTTCTCGAAAACTTCTAAGGTACCAATTTTGTTGTTTGAGTAGGTACCAATTAGTACCAATCGTACTAATTATTTGCAAAATATGGAAGCGATTGGAGTTCGTGGTCCTGCGGCAGTCACGCTCATCACTCATCTAGCCCGGCTCTTAATTTCCGGTTCCCATTTACCGGGATAAAAGTAACCTATGTTTTACCAGGTTATGAACTATCTGTGTGCAAAATTGCAACCAAAGCCATTTTTGCGTGATTGTTTTTATTTTTTTTGCTTTTAATTAGGATTAGGTGGCAACGGTAATTTAATAGTGGGTGATGAATAGGACCCTAAATATTTTCTTTCGATGGGTTATTTATTACAAAAAACAAGAACTGTAATAACAAAAATATCTTTATTACAAAATATTGTTTCACAAAGATTACTTTAATTTACTTTCGCTTAAAATCACAACAAAATCATGCTTAAAATAAAGCCTTAGTAAATGTCGAACTACCCACTAACTACACGTCATAATAAACGAAGAAAAACAGAATCCATATAGTTTTTGAATTTAGAATAACGACTTAGAAAAAATCAACAACTTACAAGTTAAAAATATATTCAATTAAGTTTCGAAATCAGTCGTTAAATAAATATAAAAAAAAATCACGTTTGTGCAGTTCGACATTTAAAAACCAAGCCATTTTTCGCGACATACGACAGATATTATTATACAAAAATATGCAAGTGTACAAGATTAAGAATATAATTTTTAATTGACACCCGCCAATGGCTGCATTTACTTAGTATTTTAGTACAAGAACTAATATGACTAGGAGACTGATACCAACCTATTGCTAAACGTACCGAGTCGTTTAGTGGTTAGTTGACTAGCCACTAAACGACTCGGTACGTTTATATATCGTATGTATATCCATCCGTCAAAGATTAAACGCAAGTCAAGTGATGCTATTGGTGCGAGCATTTCTCAATTTGTAACAATTTAATTCGAGAAATTGGGCCTTAGTATCCCCAACCAGAAAAAAGACAGTTCGTTCTATTCTATCAGTCATTCAAAGTTTCGCTAAAGAATAATTCTGAGCAAATATACTACGTTTATAGTTGAACGGTCACAGCCAGCAAATGTTTCATCAGTATGCTCAGAATTATATACCTAACTAACGCAGAACTTTCTGACGTAAATATTGCTAACATATAAAATGTCTTCGCTTGGTTCACTGGTTGACTTTCAGTCTTCTTTTACGAATGGCATACTCATTCTGATATGTTACAGTTTTGTATAATGCCAAGTAAATAACTTATTAAATGTTATCTAAAACATGATTTTCTGATACAATTAAACGTATATAGCGATTTAAGTTTTCAGATTTTCATTTGCAACTCATGATTAGTGCTTGCACAAAAATATTACTGCAGTGCCACCATTGTCGCCGTCGACTTTATACATCTGTTTATACAACACATACATTTATACAATTTTATACAACAGCACATTATTATCATCAAGGAGAATTTAAATACGACTACGCATCGGTAAGCGCAACATTAGGCTCAAAATATAAATTCCTTTTTACGTCTTTTAAAAAGTAATAGGAACGACATTGTATGATAATTCGAAATGTTTCCGGTCGCCTGGACTCAGAAGTGATCAAATTATGGGTCAAAATACTCGCAATATATTTTAGATAAGTAAGAAAGCGAATTTTGCTTCTTGCTCTCTGCCATACTAAATAAAACTGAGCAAATATGCTGGACCATACAGCGGTCATAGTCAAAATGTTTAAAATCGGCTATTTTTTCTGCCATTTAAAACGACGATAGCGGTCATTGTCTTTTTCCTAAAAAAGATCTCCGTGGGAACCTGAATAGTATGTATCGTTTATTTCATTTGTAAAGAAAAATTACGTCAAGACGTTAACATTCTTTATTTCCGTTATTTTGAAATAAAGAATGCGCAAAATCTTTAAAAAAGAATGTAGTTCAATGACCGTTACTGCCATGTTAGAACGACACAACTATAGTATGGGTAGTTGGGGACTATTACAGGACCGCCTCAGGGGACTGGAGGTGGAGTCTGCGCATGCGCCGGGCCAAGTGGGGCCCGCAGAACCGTCATTGTGGAGGCTTCATCTGCTTCTGCTGCTCCAGCAGGCGCTCCAGGGGAGACGGGCCTGGACCCGACCATAGTGACTGGAAATAATATAATATTATACATATTTTTTTACTAGCTACAAAGGTGGTGAGTCCTGATTTAACGGATAATACAGCGTGTAACAGAATTAACGCAATCGAACGTTTTCTCTCTTCTTAACGAAATCGAAGGCTTTCTCGTAGTCCACAAACGCTAAGCAGAGGGGCAGATTATACTCTTCGGTCTTCTGTATAACCTGCCGCAGCGTGTGTGTGTTCTACGGTGCTGAAGCCTTTTCGGAATCCGGCTTGTTCGGGAGGCTGGAAGTCGTCAAACCTGCGTGCGAGACGGTTTGTGATGACTCTGGAAAACAGCTTGTAGACATGGCTCAGAAGTGAGATGGGCCTGTAATTCTTAAGCAGGGCATTGTCGCCCTTTTTAAAGAAGAGTACCACCACACCTCTGCTCCAAGCTTGTGGCGTTTTCCCCTCGAGTATGACGGAATCGAACAGTTTCTGAAGGGCCTTAATGACTGGTTTTCCACCCGCCTTCAGGAGTTCGGCCGTAATTCCGTCCTCACCCGACGCCTTGTTGTTTTTAAGCTGCTTCAGAGCCATGCTAATCTCATACAGGCTGACGTCCGGGATGTCTTCGGTATAATGCCGGGTCAATCTAGCTCTTGGGTCGTTTGCTAGATTTGCTGCGGGTTTGGTCATTGACGTCCATAGAATGTCTCGATCTCCCTCAGAAGCTCCGATTTGGCGGATATGGTTCTGCCATCGTCGGTCTTCAGTTTTGTGAGCTGGCTCTGCCCAATAGACAAATCTCTTGCAAAGACCTTGGAGCCCTTATTCCGCTCTATCGCGTCTTTAATCTTTTCAGTATTAAAGCGGCGGAGGTCGCTTTTCAAGGAGTTGGAGATCCGTCTATTGAGCTGCCGGTACTTGCACGCATCGTCTGAATAGAGCCGTCACGCTATCACTAACTCCCTTTTCTTTCATATCACCCGTCACACAATCCATCTATCTTCTCTTTGGCCTCCCTCTCCCTCTCCATCCATCCACATTTTGTATTTAACACATAAACAGCATAAAAATAAAAATGCATAGACAGTGTGGACACTAACCCATAACAAACGTGTATTATGTTGACTAAAAAGTAGTAATATACATAAAATAGTGTGTAGTTACCGGCGGCTGCCTGTGCGCGGCGGAGCCCCAGGCGCTGGTGTCGGGCGCTCCGCTGAACAACGAGTACGTGCTGCCGCCCTCGCCACTCTGCTAAATATTATATTACTTTTTTAGTAAAATATTGAGGTCTACAGGAACGTGAGCATATGACTTCAATAAAGCGTTAATAAGGTAGGCCGGAAAAAACAGGTCTTTCTCCCCAAATATATGGAATCATTGAAAAATAAATAGAACAAAAATAGTTTACTTCCAAGTCATTAAAAAAAAAAGATAACTGCTCAGTTTTTAAACGGATCTAACATTACTATTTTTCCGGACGTATCTTGATTTTATCACAAAGTGCAACTCACCCCAACTTGATCCATACTCTTCATATTGCCAACATCATTACTGATTGGTTCATTAAAATTCATATTCATATTCCTCTGCTGCATATCCAGCGCGTTGCCTCCAAAGTTCAACGCGTTCATATCCATGAGATCCTTGTTGCCCTGGTAGTTCAGCGGCTTATCTACCATCTTCATTTGTAACGGCTGGTAGGATAACTTATTTGTAAATTGAGGGTACATCGACGAGTCGTAACTCACCGTCGGAGCGTAAGAAAAACTATTCAACGAAGAGTTGAAATTAGGTGACGTCACTAGATTCTGTAACGTTTGCAACTGAGGCTGACCGATAGCTGATTGCAAGTACCCCGGCTGATTGAAACTCTCCGGCTTATTCTGAGGGATATTAGTCTGTAATTGACTGTAAGACAGATTCTGATAAGGATTCGGTAAGTTCGTCGAGTAAAAGTTGGGCTGAATCGGCGGCTGCTGGAAATTCGCGTTAAAGTTGCTCGGTTGATCTGGTTTCCACCACATCGGTTGTTGATAACCGTCCGGTGGTTGCTGGGGCGGTTGCGTGTTCCAACTTCTAGGTTGCTGAGTGTTAAACAGCGTATTATTCGGTTTAAAGCTTTCATCTCTGAATTTGTTATCATTGAATTGGTTCTCTTGAGCGTTCTGCCAGTATCTGTACTGGTTTGCGAACCGAGGAGGTAGGTCGTTTAAGAAATTTTTCTTATCGCCTGACATTTGGTAGTTTTGGTTGAACTTCTGTCCGTCTTGGAAGAGTTCCTGTCGCGAGTTTTGCTTCTGTAACGCTGCCGTTCTTACGTCAATCTCTTTAGGGTTGACTACGGGTAATCTTATGCCCGGGTTATTGACATTAGGGGCTGGGTAGCTAGGGTTATAACTTAAACCTGCGTTCTGTATCCCATAGTTCTTCTGGAAGTTCATTCTTGGCGCGTCTGGGTATGTATTTTGTATCGGATTCCAATTAGGCGACGTGGGGTGATCCTGCCTCTTCTGCTGATAAGTCTGCGAGTTCTGACTTGACTGGCTCGGCTTGACATCCTTCTTTTCTTCTTTTTCCACCTTCTTAGGTTGTTCAGGCTCTGTGTTGAGTACCAAGTGAGGGTATCCTGCAGATTTGTCCTTGAGTGAGAGGATCCCTCCCGTCTTTCGGCCTAGGGGTAGGTTAGCTAAGGACTTGACAGCTTTTGGCTGTATTACTTTGGGTTTCTCCTTGTCCTCTTTGGATTCCGCTGCGTCTGTTACCGAGTCCGGGGTCGGCGGCGGTGTTACGAACTTCACCTGAGATGAGAGAGATGATGTGATTTAGTTACTTATGATAATAGACTAATTTTAGCCTTGTCAGGACTAGACTGAGGGTCAACTACTCAAAAAGTGTTTTTTTAACTATAGGAATGATTACAAGACAACAATAGAGTGGCAATTCTCATTGTTATGTCATATAAATAATAATAGAATACCATCATTTAACAAAATGAATATAACTGCAACCTTGCACACGTTGAAATAGAGTCGTAAATAAACAAGCTTACGTTGTGGTTAAGAATATTATTTCGACTTTATTTTAAAGAGCGTAAGGTTTAAAGTTCATCTTATGGCAGTTAATGTTTTTAAAGGTCATATTAAATATAGCAATTACTAGACGAAAATTAAGAGAAATGCGTGGTGGTTTTGGTAGAATGAGACTGAGATTTAAATGTTGTTTAAGAAGAAGAGTTCAAACATTTACAAAAGTGAAAAATCACTCTTTCCCTCTGGATTGTAGTTCTCTCTTTATTTGAAAATCAGTTCATTAACTCCTAAGAATAAGGCCTTGAATATATTATATGTATTGCAAGGTTTTGATCGCCAGAGCATAACCGCTGGCTGAGAAGTTGGCGTGTAGCGGGATCAATGCCCCCCACAAGAAAAACTAACGAACATAATTCAAAATTCATTAATACGGCAACAAAATGGATCGCAACGCCATCTATCCCGCCAGCAGCGAACTACTAACGAAATCCTGCATCGTGGTATCAAAGTTTTCCGTGCGATTTGAACATATACAACAGTCCGAATATCAACTAACGGGCAGTTGCCCACCAGACACAACAACCGGAGTCGGAGGATCCTCCCTTTTCAATGGAGGCTTGCGGGACTTTACTCTCTGTTCGCATACCTCTAGGCGTACAGGGTATAGTGCACCAATCTTATCTGGTCCTGTCATGGCGGTGCTATCGATGAATAAAAATTTAAGACTATCAATTTGTCACAGTGATTTCGATCGTTTCAATTTAAGCCATCGGGCCAGGTAAGTATGCTGCACATGCACTAAAAGCTTTCGTTTGTTACATTTATGTGACAATAGCGTTTAAAAGATTAAACTAAGCATAGGGTAACTGCTATAGTAATTGGCCACTCATAATAAACGAGGGTAATTCACAAAAAATATTCCAGTATCTGATACTGGAATATTTTCTGTCCTTAACATTCATGGGCCGACTCCCGACCCGTGATACAACTGCGATGTCAATCAATCAATCAATCAATCAATCATTTATTTATTTGCAAACATGGGTGTTGGTACACAAAGATGTTCTTTTTTTTACATAGTATAGTCCTGGTCCTGGTCCTGGTTGTCTTTACTGAATGGTCCTACGGAAAAGTAAATAAAAAAAAAATTCCACGAAGGGGATGGCGGGGTCTGTTCGCTCGCTTCGCTCGCTCACTTGACCCCGCCATCCCCTTCTAACCTAACCTGTCCGAGTCAGGGTGCCCCAAATCCCGAAAACTTCTCCGTAGTACAACCAGTTGGACAATCGCAGTTGTACCACGGGTCGGTCGCTCTTGCTTCCATTATCTTGTTTCTACCTCTTTTGTTATGACTTATGAGTGGCCAGTTACTATAGCGTGGCCAATTACTATAGCAGTTACATTATGTTTAGATTTTTTAAAATAAATATGCTTACCTGTTTATTCGTCTCCTCCTGTTTCCTCATGATGGCGGCCATCGCGATGTTGACGCGCGGCTTACGGACTTCCTTCTTGTCCTCGCTTTTATCTTCAAGCAATTCCACCTCCTGGTCAACAATATAGCATGTTAATGATTTTCTTAGCTCATGTATGTCCAAGTATCCATTAAATTGTGAGTACCATCGACTTGATAAGAGGCTCATTCATTGGGCTTAAAAAATGTAATAGGGTATTTTTATACGGGTCCATAAAATATTGGACCCGTGTTTTTTTCTTTTTTCAGTTTTTTTTTATTATTATTGATAGGCACGCGCTTGACCACTATCTCACCTGATGGTAAGCGACGATGTGGTCGAAGATGGAGCACGCTTGCCTAGAAGTAACCTATTCACTCTTGACTTAAAGACTCCCAGGTTGTAGCTATCAGGAAACACAGACTCCGGCGATAAAATGAAGACGATACAGTGCGTTGAAATCTCGCGTGACGTGAAAAAAGAAACAATACGTGTCCAATCTATCTGACGGACTTTATTAGATTTTTTTTAGTAAAATATGCTATGAGAATAAGTAATTTTCAACGATTGCTTGAAATCACGGGCGTGTGTATGGCGTACGCATCTTCAATATGCAGTCGACTGACTCGCTAGGCAATTGTAAATACTTTTTCTTCTTCAAAGCATCATCAAATTATAATAAATAGTCCTGATTGATTTAGCCATGGAGGCCAATTCCAACCTATACTATCCATCGAAGCGGGACATAGTATAGTGCAGGTGTGTGTGCGCTTACGCAATGCCCTTCCTCTTCCACCACACTCATAGTGCGATGGGAGAGCAACCCGGGGGTTCGTCGAACGTCACATCACCAACTTCCAAACTCTCAAACACTACATTGAAGTAATTGGCCAAATATTCGTGTCACTTTTCCAATAAAAAATATACCTTATGCTTTTGAAAATAAGGTTGATTTAGTATTGCACAAGTGATGCGAATATTTGGCCAAATACGCCAAGTGCAGTCAGGTCAAATAATAATATGATTGTGTACGTACGACGACTTGGTCGTCCTGCGTGGCCAGCGCTCGCTCCTCCCGCGCTCGCTCCAGAGACCCTTGCGGCTTCAGGATGCCCACGCGCTTCTCGCGAACTGGTGACAAAATGGCGTATTTGTGAAAATGCTGATTTTTAGCCTATTTTGGTACAGCTACGCTTCAGGGTGCACATGCTGCCAGATTATTGCAAAAACCATAAGTTAGTAAGAAATCGCATGAGATTATAAATTTTATTTTCACCATAAGACAAGAATCTAGGGTAAACTATCTTGTTTGGATGGGATTTATTATGTATGTATTTTTGTTGTCTACTGAGCAACGGAAGCTCTCTAACCTTTCTCCCTAAAGTCAGCCTCGGAGATGACGATGGGCGGCGGCGGCTGCGCGGGCTCGTCGTCACTGTCGTCCTCGGGCTCCGGCGCCCCCGAGCGGAGCGCCGCCCGCCCCGCGGGGCCGGCGGCGGCGCGCAGGCCTGCCAGCGCCAGGCTCAGCTCCGACCCTCCCACCGACATCGCCGTGAACCTTATTTTGCCATCTTCTTCACTAAACAACGTATAGTGATAATATGATTAAGATTTGTCACTTTTAAACTTCTCGATCAGAATTAAATTAAAACAAGAAAAATTACCTACATCAATTATCTTTTAACCAATAATGCTTTGTCACCACATTCACCATCATCATCCTATCAGCCTGCAGACGTCCACAGCTACACGTAGGCCTCCCACTCGTGTGGCCACCGCATCCCCGGCTACCCGCGACCCTCACTCATTGTCACATACAATGTGCTCATTTTATACTACATCATAACTTCAACCAAAATGAACTACTGCTGCATATATACAGGGTGTTCCAGAAAGGTGTGGTCATATTTAAGGGTGATGTTGGGTGGCTGATATGATACACTAGCTGTCTCCCGCGGCTTCGCTCCCGTCAACTGGCTACCTACCTATCCTCCACCTACCCTTCCCTTTACCCATCACCTACCCTACACCTACCCAACACCTACCGTAGCACAGCCCCGAAAATACTTTTACTTGTTCCTGGTCTCCTGGTACTTGACGTCTCTGGTCTCTTGGTACTTGTGAATCTGTAGTACTAAGGCAGCAGCGGCTCTGAAGTTCCACTTCCTCCTTAGTCTCCATTAATCCATGCCACTTACCGGGATAAAAAGTAGCCTATTTTTTATTCCAGAATATAAACTACATGTGTGCCAAATTTCACTCAAATCCCTTCAGCCGTTTTTGCCTGATTGTTACACAAACATACAAACATTCACCTTTATAGTAATAGTAGGATTAAAAAAAAATTGTCAAAGCAATTTTTTTTTTAAATTAACCAGACAAAAACGACTAAAAAGTTACGAAGAAATGATTTTTCAAGCAGTTTGTTACAGTTGGTGGCATTTACTTTAGTACAATCACAGATTTGATGTCACCAACTGCATCAGACTGCTTGAAAATTAAAAGACAGTGGGCAAGAATGTATGAGAGTTGGTCCAAGCGTCGCCAAAGATGAATCATATACCAAATGAGAGGGTACAATGTACTGTTCAAACATGCAGAAGGGCATCAAAATCTGTCCGAGAGATTTCGAGAAATGATACCTTATTCTTGCCTCAGAAGATACTACGAATTTTTTATTTTGCTTTTTTGTCGAGTATTATTATAGTTTTTTCTTGTTATTTATCGTTAAAAATCATAACCTCATCCTTATAATCATCATAATTCATCATCATCATCATCATCATCATCATCGAGTAATGGTAGATTTTATATTTTGCTACGTTGTCGGTATGTTATTTGTTATAGGTAGGTATTACGTATTTATAGTTAAAAATCTTCGCATCATATTTTAATAATCATCGTTGTTGATCATCATCATGTTTATTTCATCTTTTATTATCATTTCGTTTATTCATTTTTCTTATCTTAATAGTACATTTTTAAATATTTCTTAAATAAATACAAAAAAAAAACATAAAATAATATGAAAAATACTAGCCCCCGGTGGGCTACTATTTTTAGTACCCCACCGGTATCGGGAACAGGGTCCAAGCTACCGGCGCCGGCGGTCAGGGCTTCAGAGAGAGGAACCTCCTAACGATGCGAGCCGTGTCCAGAAGTACTGCTTTCTGAATCAAGTCCTTGATCCAGCTGCCTAACGAGAGCCTCCTGAGGTGTTGGTCGAGGCTCGTGGCTATTAAGCCGTTGGCTGACGTGACTATCGGTACAATGATTGCCGAATTCACATCCCACATGTCGACAACTTCGCGAGCTACATAAGTCAAGATATTTGATTTGTTTATCTTTCTCGGCTTTCACGAGGTTCTCGTCATGCGGAACGGTGATAATTATCTACAATCATTGCACGCCTCTCGATTCTGTCCACCACCACTATATCAGGCTTATTTGCAACAAAAGTCCTGTCAGTGATGATGGACCGATCCCATTACAATGTGATACTGCCATTATCGAGAACTGGGTCGGGCACATACCTGTAGTACGGCACCTCCGATTCCACAAGAGAGTTTTTCAGAGCAAGTTGCTGATGGATAATCCTGGCTACAAGGTTGTGTCTATGCAAGTACTCTCCGTTAGCAAGACGAGAATAACCAGAGATAATGTGGCGAATTGATTCTCCCGGATGGTGACATGTCCGACATCTGTCAATCGTGCCGTCCTTGGCTACGTTTCGGTGATCTCTTCGGAGAAACTGAAGGTTTTGTTTGTGCAATTATGGACGAAGTTATCTTGACGAACAACTACCGGAGGCATATTATGAAGGACGGGACGGTTGACGTGTGTCGGGCATGTCACCGTCCGGGTGAGTCCATCAGACATATTATCTCTGGTTGTTCTCGTCTGGCTAACGGCGAGTACTTACACAGGCATAACCAAGTGGCCAGGATTATTCACCAGCAACTTGCTTTGAAATAACAACTTGTGGATTCTGAGGTACCGTATTACAAGTATGTGCCCGACCCAGTTCTCGAAAATGACTATGTCACGTTGTACTGGGATCGGTCTATCATCACAGATAGGACTATCGTCGCTAATAAGCCCGATATAGTGGTGATAGACCGATTAGCGCGCCGCACAATGATAATCGATGTTACCATTCCACATGACGAGAACCTCGTGAAAGCTGAGAGAGAGAAACAAATCAAGTATCTCGACTTAGCGCACGAGGTTGTCGACATGTGGAATGTGGACTCGGCTGTCATTGTGCCGATTGTTGTTACGGCCAATGGCCTGATGGCCAAAAGCTTTGACGACCATCTGTCGAAGCTGGCGTTACGCAGTTGGATAAAGGGCCTGATACAGAAGGCAGTACTCCTCGATACGGCTCGTATTGTGAGGAGGTTCCTTTCTCTGAAGCCCTAACCACCGGTAGCTTGGACCTCGCTCCCGACACGGCGGACTACTATTTTTATGTTTTTAAATGTTTTTTTTTAAATATTTTTTATAGATATTAAAAAATTTAAAATATATAATATGTGTAAGAGTGAATAAAGGAAATAATAATATCTTGGGACAATCAACACACCGCCATCTGATCCCAAACTAGGCAGAGCCTGTACTATAGTAACCAGACAACTGATAAACATACTTATATATTTCTAAATATATATTATAGATAAATCTCCGGTAGTTTTTCGTCATGATAACTTCGTCCATAATTGCACAGACAAAACCTTCGGTTACCCCAAAGAGGTCACCAAAACGTAGCCAGGCTACGGACGCTAATTGATCCACGTCGGACCCGTGTAGGGCCCGGAAAATGTGTCCGTGAAGTTCCTTACTCTACCATACCGCCCTGCGACCGTCAGTGTCAAGCACCGCAGGTTTGCGCCAGTTCTCATTTGCCAAGGAGAGCGGGGTGAGTCCCTTGTCCACCGCCACTACATCTCGATGCATACCCACGTCGACAGTTTCGAAGTATTCCCTGAGACTGCATATCTCGCGATTGTGGAGAGTCTTAGTATTTAAAAAGCCTCGACCTCCACACTTTCGCGGGATATACAGTCTCATTACCAACGACCGTGGGTGATGCATTCGATGTGCAGTTAGCAGTGTACGGACCCGCCTATCTAGGGCGTCAAGTTCCGTTTGAGTTCATTTGAGTACGCCGAAAGAGTACATAATACCGGCATGACCCATCCGTTGAAAGCGCGCACCTCAATCCCACGGATTCCATAATCTCTCCACGCTTTACATGCATGACCGCACATTTGTCCACACCAAACTCCATCCTGATGGCACTACTGACTGTTTCAGTTACCTTCAGTAGCTCCATCAGTTGCAGATAACTGGGGGCAAAGAGTTTCAGATCATCCATGTAAAGGAGGTGAGATATAACCTGACCACCTCTCTTCAACCGATAGCCTAGTCCTGAATTCTCCAGCAATGTGCTGAGAGGAAAGGCTAGGCAAAACCAAACCGGACTCAAACTATCGCCCTGAAATATAACCCGCTCGGTCCTTACCGGTTCGCTATTCCTCTGGATATTTCGACATCCTGGATAGCGACGGACTGTCCTCCATTACCCCATACATGACGTCAGGAAAATTGATGAAACGCTGCGCACCTTGCGTAGCATTTCATCAATTTTATACAATTCTAGCACCCTCATGAGCCATGTATGAGGCACCGAGTCATAGGCCTTCTTATAGTCTATCTAACATGTCGACAGATCCTTTCGAGAACGCCGAACCTGTTGGCTAATAGCCGTATCAATGAGGAGTAGCTTCTACCTCGGGACTCATACCTACATCCATTTTGAGAGGCGGTTATTGCTGCTAATGTAAAAACTAATTTTAGCTCTCAAAATGGATGTAAGAACCTTATAGACCGTCGGTAAACACGTTATCGGTCTATAGTTTTTGCTGAACTGCCCCCATTTCTGGTAATGAATCGCATGCCCGTTCTATCTCTCGAGTCCAATCTCCTTCGGTGTGACTGACAGGCACCGACCAGATGCTGTGCCAGAATGAGAACATGGCGTTATCTTCTGGCAGGCGCGTGTCAGTCACACCTTGTTCTGGTCGCTCCCAAGCCCTGTATACCCACCTTTCATCACTTCGGATGCGGTGCGATTCAGGGTGTATCGCTCCACTCGCCGCCTATACCTACGAATACGGTTTGCCCATGCGTACACCTTCTGCTTCAGGAAGTCGATGCGCTCTGTGACACAGGACATATAGTCTTGGGGGCTGATTTCAATCCCCGAAAACGCCCGACTCACAAAGCGCATCACTCTAGGGCGAGTGTTGCCCTCCCTGAAGCAGATCAGTTTGCCGATTAACGCTCTGGCCCCACCGATACGACGCTCGATCCTGCACTGTTAGGCCGGTACGGCTGGTTAACTCTGTCATTAGTTATTTTGACGTGAGCTACACGACATGCCGCTACAGCCGCGCAGTACATTATCGAGTGTGCATCAGTGAGATCGCAGTCATCAAAATAATTTGACAACTGCGAATCCAGAGCTGCCATCAGCGCCCTGTTTTTGTTACGCATGGGCTAACGAGGTAAGCGTGGTCTAAGTTCAGGCGGCATATAGCTATATTCCCGAATAGCGTTAGCCACTTCAACCACCCAACGGCACATAGTCATCATTCTCGAGTCGTTACATTGCGACGTCGTTAACTGACGTTCTCCCCTGTTCAACTTCTCTGGCATAAAGGCTTCATATCCGAAACTTCAAGATCCGGAACAACATCCCTAAATCCTCTATGCAGTATGAACTTGTTCCCATGATCAAAAAAACAACAACTGGAATGAGTGTTCTTCATCATTTAACATTTTTTTGTAAGAGGAAAAAATAACCTCAGACATTAATCCATTAATTAATTAGTGAGTAGCAATGATATAATAGATGATCGATTAATAATGATGATTATAAAAACACAAACTTAAAACTATAGTAATATTCGACAAAGAAGCAAAAAAAACTATAATAACTTAGTAAACTTATCATTACTCGATGATGATGATGAATAATGATGATTATAAGGATGAAGTAATGATTTTTAACTGTAAATAACAAGAAAAAACTGTAATAATATTCGACAATCAATCAAAATAAAAAAATCGTATTATCTTCTGAGGCAAGAATAAGCTATCATTTCTCGAAATCTCTCGGACAGATATTAATGCCCTTCTGCATGTTTATACAGTACATTCTACCCTCTCATTTGGTATATGATTCATCTTTGGCGACGCTTGGACCACATTTGCCCACTATCTTTTCTTCGCAACTTTTCAGTCGTTTTTTCAGGTCAATATTTTTGACATTTTTTTCTTAATATATCAGCTACCTAACATCAACCTTAAATATGACCATTCCTTTCTGGAACACCCTGTATATATGCAGCAGTAGTTCATTTTGGTTGTAGTTATGATGTAGTATAAAATGAGCACATTGTATGTGACAATGAGTGAGGGTCGCGGGTAGCCGGTGGCGCAGGAGCGGCTGTTGTGGCCACACGAGTGGGAGGCCTATGTGTAGCTGTGGACGTCTGCAGGCTGATAGGATGATGACGGTGAATGTGACCAAGCATTATTAGTCGTATTTTTATTAATTCACAATTTTTATTTTTGTATTTTTTTTCTTAATGTATAACAGCTACCCAACATCACCATTAAATATGACCACACCATACTGAAACACCCTGTATAACTTACAGCATCACTAAAGTTCTAACAATGCGTTAATCAGAAATGGCTATTTTAATAATGTTGCAACATTAGAACATCCATTTTTAAATGTAATAAATCCAAAAGCTTTTCTTGTTGAGTGCCTGAAGCCAGCCTTTCTGTTTCCTTTAACTGTTGCAACACAGGCCTCCGTGAGGAAAAAGAATGATCCCCTTTAATTAATTTTATTTACAGTGTTACATATAACGACACTCACGTATAAGATAGTTGTTCTGGCCGCAACTGTGACAATTTCTTTCCAAGCAGTATCAATCGATGCGCGCGCACTCGTTGCTCCAACTCTGGTTCACCGCTCAAACATGTCACGGATACTTCTGATGGAGGCCTGGAGTCATTACACACAATACGTTATACAATATTATTACAGAAGATAATAGAAAAATAATTGAGTGGGAGAAGAATTTGGTATAGTTTTGTAAATAAAAGACAGGCATAAAACACAATAAATGTGATTTTTCCGACATTTAAGGTCTGGTTTTGTAGCGGCATCTATATTACAAAAAGAACTGACGTCACAAATCCTACATCGCGATATAAAAGTTATAAACGCGCTTTGAGCATGTATATTAGCTTAATCAGCCGTTTAATTGGTCGCCTAGCCTTTTCATTTAAATGTGCCGATTTTTCAAAGACCTTATTGACATCTTTTGTTCAATATCGTTTAATGACTTGTCCATGTCACTTATGTCGCTGATTAATCGGCACAATTCAATGAAAAGGCTAGACTTTCAATGAAACGGCGGATTCAGCTAGTTGGCTGCGACATATACAATAACCCGACATGCCCGACAACTCATCGAGCAACCCTTTGGAAACAACTCCCGTTGTCTGGTCGGAGTATTTCATCCAGTTCCGCTACATCTATCTATAAAAATGAATCCAATTTCATTCATCTTGCTGCACTTGATAGACCAGTTCGTAACCTCTGAAATGTCA
This sequence comes from Melanchra persicariae, assembly GCA_947386135.1. Classification (NCBI taxonomy): domain Eukaryota; kingdom Metazoa; phylum Arthropoda; class Insecta; order Lepidoptera; family Noctuidae; genus Melanchra; species Melanchra persicariae. Next base: position 2,496,251 of record OX376646.1, read on the forward strand.
TCTGTACACCCGTGTGTACACTAAATCACGCAAAATATTTGCAACAACACGCGACCAGGAAGTTTTTAGGGTATTTAACATCACGCTACGAACCTTAGAAGCCGAGCAGCGGGTAAAACCGCAGGGCACAGCTAGTTTTACTATGAAACATGGAACGTCTGTCTAGTAACGTAAGCCAGACGTCAAGAGAAAACCATTGTTCTCATTCAGAGAAAAAACAAACATTGTCCCTTCACTTTCTCCCTGTTTATTAGCAACTTCAGACCGTTAGAAAAACTCTAAAGACTCCAAAGTGATCCCAAAAGGTACTTACTCAACGTCATTGTCCTCTGCATCCTCGTCTAAATCAGGTACTCTCCCTCCATATGTATCCCAAGCCGCGTGGTTGGGAAACCGGAGTCCTTTCAGAGCGTTCTCAAGCGGTAAGAAACCTGCTAACTCTTCGTCTTCAGGTAATGGTACACTGTCATCTGAGAAAAGATGGACGAACTTCAGAATGTGTTAAGAGCGCTTATGACGTATGGCATTGCATACAAACTTTCAAGTCTTTATTTTTCGAAATGAATGAGGCCCGGTTTCCACCAAAGCAGAGAGGAGGTGAGATGTGTTGAGTAAACCAATTTGATAAGCTAAGCAGAGAAGAGATGTGGAAATAACGAAATCGGATTGATTTATTCAACACATCTATCATCATTATTTTAGGGCAGTTGAGCCTGTGTGTCCCCTCGAGGTCCGTGTGGCGACGACGGCGACCACGCTGACCTGCTGGTGGAGCCGCGCTGTCGGACTAACCTTCTGAGAGAGGCGCGGGCACTTCGCACGCTCAACCTGATTGCTAATGAGACGGACCTATTTTGTTGTACTCTGGGTGAATTCACAAGGAATGCATTATATATAATTAGTTATAGATGTTAGTATAAGTTAGGATAAGCGCATTTATTGCATTGGGGAAAAACCCTGTAAGGATAGAGGTAAGGTGAATAAATAAATAAATAAATAAAAAATCTCCTCTCCTCTCTGCTTTGGTGGAAACCGGGCCTGAAGCGATTTTAATGAAACATAGTATACATGCGCTACATATCTAGGTCTAAATAGCTAGTAGACAACATTTTCGAAAAAGAGTTTTGGGGAAAGATAGTGATTTTTTACTCTTCTCTCCCTTTAAATTCTTTCGAAAATGTTTTCTACTAACTATTTAGACCAGGGGCCTAACCACCAACTCAAAGTAGTATTACTTCAATATTACTTCCAGTGGGAAAGAGACGGAGCTATACAGGACGTATAGCTCCGTCTCTTTCCTACTGGAAGTAATATTAAAGTAATACTGCTTTAAGAGTTCGTGGTTTAGGCCCTGGACCTATCTAGCGTGTGCATGTCAAGATTCATTAAAATCGGTTTATTCATTTCGAAAAATAAGGACTTTGATGTTAGTATGAAATGCCGTACGACGTAAATGCTTGTAACGTGTTGTGTGTTTTGGTATTATTTTATTGAAACAATAAGCTAATTCGTTGCTTTGTAATAAGGAGCCCACACTGTATATATGTGTTTTAGCAACATGAAACCAGAGTCAGTCGTACAACGACCTTTGGTAAAACCAAACTATTGAACTTACTTACTATGACTTTTTGGACCAAAAATGCATGGACTGCATGTCCATTCGAATACTCACATTTATCAGTGAGCAAGGCAGCGCTGGGCGCCAGCATGTTGAGCGAGTGCGCGAAGGCCGGCCACAGCGCCGCCACGGAGCTCCACGCGCGCGCGCGCAGCGCCAGGGGGTGCCACGCCGCCCACGACATCCACACCTTCACTGTACCAGCGCAGCTGATTATAATGGCGGACTATCTCAACGGAGAGAATCTCTCGTCGAGTGACATCGCTACTTTGGATGAATAGTACAATAAAATACTACAATTTCGAGATAGTGAGACCGACGCAGAATGATCCATATTTTACGGGGTGAATTTCTAAAGTGTGCGTGGATGGCCAAATCTGAAACTATGAGTACTAGCGAAGAAAGAAAGACCAAAAAGGATTAGCAAAAAACACTGAAAGGAGTCTCGAGCCCGATTTTCATGAAAACTCAAACTGCATCAATGGATTTAGTGAAAATTCGGTATTCCTAGACAGGAATCGAACCGGTTGATTTTTAAATTAAAACACCCTGTATTATTACACCATCCGAAGGCGTCTCTACTAAAGATCAAATTCTGGGAAGTAAATAACACATGGAAAACTAAGGGAAAGCTCTCATATTTAACAAAATACTTTTTTTATTTTTATACAAAAAAATATATAAAAAAACAAATATTAGATAGTAGCTCTGCGAAGGTTACCAACCCATCCAGGATTCTACAGATAAGTCCTGCTTTTTGGCCTACCATCCAGTACTTTTTCGAACTTTTTAGCGAAAAAAAAATGGGGATATTTTTAACACATTTTTTGGGACGTTTGCCAGCCAACAGGCTATACAGTATACTCACAGGCGGGCAGTGACCTTTGCAGCGGCGCATCCACCGTGTAGTTGGGCAGCAGCAACGCCAGCAGGGTGCCGCTGGCTAGCGAGCTGCTCAGCTGAGCCGCTTGGGCTTCTCCGTCGGTCATAGCGCTGTCATCTACTGTCAGGTCTTCCGTGGTCGAGTGCACTAGCCATACCATTACACATGCCATCTGGGAAGCAAAAATCGAAGTTGAATCTGTGCGGTTGTGGTAAAAAAAAAAGTTTTAATATTGACGCTCTTTCGTAAAATGGACGGTACATCTAAGAAGTGTAAACTCTATTAAAAAAAAAAGAAACCGACTTCCAAAAAACACTATAAAGTTCAAAATAACTTTAATTTCGGAAGTCGGTGTCAAATAACGAAGAAGCAACCAAAAACACCGACTTCCGAAATTAAAGTTATATTGAACTTTATAGAGTTTTTTGGAAGTCGGTTTCTTTTTTTTTTAATACAGTTGTGAAAATGTTTTTTATTTTTCACTTTTTAGTGGTACCACACCTAACAACACCACTGGATAGTCACAGGAAAGCAAAAGTACACAATTTCGTGTAAATGAATGATTTTTCCACATATTTTTTCCAGATATTTGGATTTAAAAACCAAACTGCTGAACCGATTTTGATAAAATTTAAATGGGACCATTTGGAAAGTATACCCTTTCCAACAAAAAAAGAATTTTTCAAATCGGTTAGCAAGCGACGGAGTTACGCCCGAACAAACATAAAAAAAAAAAAAAAAAAAAAACATCCGAATTGAGAACCTCCTCCTTTTTTAGAAGTCGGTTAAAAATAGACATGAAGTTAAAACCGTTTTTGTAAAACATTCAGTTGGCAAAGTCACGACATTAACCTCGTCAAATCGGGTATAACTTTGGCAGCACTTTAAGCCTTACAAACCTTAATCTATATTGTTTGACTGTTTGTTTGAACACGCTAATCTCAGGAACTACTGGTTCGAATTGTAACATTATTTTAGTATTGGATAGCCCATTTATTGAGGAAGGCTAAGGCTATACCAATAGGAGCAGAGCATTAGTGAAAAATGTGACGCATAAAAAGTAGCGCGGGTCAGCTGGTACCTTTATAAGCGTCATAGACTCGAAGCTATCGGTCGCGATGAGTGCCGTCAGGGAAGAGTTGAGAGAACTCACGAGCGCTGCTGCCGCCTCCAATCTACAAAAACATTATTATGGTAAGGCCAATTCTTAGTTCAGCTTCTTTCGTTAGGGCTTAAGGGAGAAATCCGCTGTACGGTTCACGTACAGCTTATGCTGCGATCAATTTAATGTACATTTATAATTATAATGTTTAGTTGACCAATAGCGATTAAATTACCTTTCTTATGGTGAAGTCTGTGGTTTTCGTAAATTCACAACTACAAATAACTGGCGACCGCTGAGCCATACAAGTATATGTAAGTGGTCCTTCGAGCCGGATGAGAAAAATAATTATCTTAAATTTCCAAAATGTATGCAAAAACAGGTGATGAAACCATTGTTTGGTCGACAGTTAGCAGAAAAATGGTTTAGGTGAAGCAGCATTTTTTTATTTAATTTCCCGAATACAGAACATACACCTGTTTATCCAAAAAGGAAAGGCAGGTGTAAAGGACGCCCACATGTTCCCTGTCACATTTTAATCTCATGAAATAAGAGCCAATTTCCATCAGCCATGGTGTTTATTTTGTAATCTCCCACTTACTCTTCAACAGTGTGTATGTAGTGCATGGCCCGGATGAGCTCCGACACGTAGGCGTGCGCGTCCAGCCGGCCGCCCAGCGGCACGGGGGCTGGCGCAGCACCGTCCGTCACGCCCGGGATCACCGGCAGGTCCTTGGGGTCACTGCTGGGAAAATAATGACAGTTGTAAGCAAATTAGACCAAGGACCGAACTTCGCAGTTGAGTTACGGGGTCCGGCCTTCCTTAGAAGCAGGATACGAATGTTACAAGGGCGCACTAGCTTCCGCTAGGCTACACGCACATGCACGCTGTGTCACTCTACGTACCCAGGCAGTGCCGCAGCAGCTCTCAGCGTCCTCGCCAGGTTGGCGGGTGCGGGCGGGAAGGGCGCGCGCACTAGCAGAGAGCGCACGTGCCAGTACAGTGCGCCCAGGCGGCGCCCGCGTCGCCACGCTACTAGCGCCAGTTGGTTGTACGGCTGGCCTGAGTGCGCTGATACTACTAGCGCGTGTCTGGAAGAAAGTGAGGATATAGTAGAATAAGAACCAGTACTGCGCTCGCGAATAAACCTAACGATTTACGAATTTTGCAGCGTGACTAGGAAATAGCTTGCAATCAAAACCGAGAGTGAGGCAATGACGGTTTCCTGAAATGACGAGCACCAGGTGGCAGCACTGAGGCATCAAGTCCAGGCAACGTTTATATATTCTGTCATTTTTCAAGGAAGAGGACCTCTCGCCTATGTGGCGCCAACTGATGGCGTAAATTTTCCTGGAAAGCCTCATTGCATGCGAAGATACTCTCACAATTACATACATACTTTGAGATACAAAATACAAACATTTATGCTAGATCTTAACAAAAAATCCCTTTCCAGATTTTTTTCGATGGTACCAGAAAAAAGGTTCTCTGCCTATGCCTTTTTGATGAACACCGAAAAGAAACATTCTGGATTTCGATAAGAAAACAAGGACAAGAATATTTAGATTTACGGAAAAATAAGATTCGTACCTGTAAAACGTATGTGCAACTCGCAACTGCTGTCGGTATCTGGCCAGGTCTCCGAGATGCACCAGACAGTGCTGACAGATGTATCGCGCGGAGGCCGGGGGCGGCAGGCGAGCGCCCACGGCGGACTCGCCGGCGCCCCAGCCCTCCACTAGACCTAGCAGCGACGCGCGCCGTCTGAAGGGGCACCAAAGATGGCATGGTATAGTGTGTAGGTTAATTTGTTGGTTGGTTATTATTACTCCCACTGTTTGAGTGGGTTAGCAATATGTATGTATGATAGAAACCAGAGTTTTACGAATCCTTTTTAAACCCATTCACTTTACATTTTTAATAAATGCATACCAAAGCACATAAAAATTGAGCACTAAACAGGAGATGACATCAATAAATAAAAACACTTAAAAAATTGATCAGTATTGGCCTCTCTTACCCCAAATGAATGTACACAATACGTTGTATAGATTTCCAGGAATCAACTATAATTTTGAACGGCTTTGCAAGCAAGAGGCCATCAAAATTGGTGAGGTTTTTTTTTTATTTTATTTTAGGAATCTCATCCAGTAATTCTATTACAAACCTAAATGGTAAGTCCAATTTGAATGTAGTGCAGATCTGGTGCAGCAAGCAGAGGTAGAATCCGGCAGCTGCTTGCAACACCCATGACAGCATAGCCTGCCCCTCACTGCGTAGGGGATTCTAAAACAATAAAATAAATAAAATTTCATTAACTGTTTTTTTTTCTTCAGTGCTAATCTGCAATCTGTACTATAAGCAGATATTTTGTGAGATATCATATCATACACTATATATATATATATCACTGTTTCTTAATATTTTTTTTTACAAACTTATTTTTTGTTTCAGAAACAATTGATTACCAAATACATTATGTTACAGACCACAACATTAACAATTATTAAGTTTATTTTGTCACTGAAAGAGTATAAGCCTTGTTTACTCATTTATACCTATTCACAATAGAATATTTTAAATATTATTCTTTTGTGGACTATTTCTTAATTTTATTCTTATTATTAAATGCATGTTTAAAATTATATTTTAGTTTATGTTCTATTCCAGACTACAATCCATTTCTGTGGAGAATTTCATTTATCCAAACTTCTACTTGTAAAGGTAGTAAGATAGTTTATCGTCCAGGGTTGCGGAATTTGTTCGAAAGAGTCAGCACGGCTCTGGAACGCAAAGGGTATTAGAGGGAACACGGATGGGCTTTAATCAGTAAGTATCTGACACTACCTTCCGCTCCACCCAGAGCGGAAAAAAATATACATAGGTTTAAATAGTTGTGTATCACATACCTTTCTGTCTTTAGAAATAGCCTGTAGGGCCTCAATCTGCTGCTTGAAGCCAACATTCCACAAGTCCTGTTCCACTTTCTTGTCCAATGCATAGTCTAGATCCAAAACTAATACTTTTTGGTACACCTGGGAACAAAAGACATAGACAAGATATTATTTCTAATGTCTAGAATGCATTTAACTTTGCATGGTTGACTGTTATCAGTTGATGTCAATAGCATAGTTAGATATGTCTCCAGATCTTTATTCCAAAGGAACAAACATTTTCCCAGGATAAAATGGAGCATAATGACAGCATTTAGTTCAGCAATAGATTTCTATCGGTGAAAGAATTCATAATCAAATAAGTACCTACCTATTTCCAGAGATTACTTTTTGCAAACATAGATATAAACAAATGGTTAACCTCTTTATAATATGAGTTTAGATTATAAAGAAGATATGTATTAGAAACAAAGAAAAACTGTTTATTCACATGAAAGTGATGCACATGCATTTTTGTAAATAAAACAACACACATACAAGTAAATGTATGTACTTTCTTTTAATCAACTTTTTTGTTAACTATTTGTGGAGGCTTGTAATTAGCTACTTGTTAATATTACATTCTTAAAGCATTTGTTTGTTTGTCTGTAAGCCTTCTGTAAAATAAAATAAATAAAACATAAACCTAAAAAAACAAGTGTTTGTAAGTATACCTATATTCTAAAAAATAATATCCTAGACGGAATCATGTGTCACTACCGCGCGAAACGGCCAATGCTCACTACTAAAATTAAAAAAAAATTATCACTGCAGTTTTAGATTTAGAAGGGTGTAATACTACCTTTTGTAACTGTTGTTGTGAAGCCCAAAGACCCCTTTCTTGGAGCATAGAAGTTCCACTCTTGAATTTTGATATTTTCTGTTTCAGCTCATCTGCCTCCCTACAAAAAAAAATATAATCGATTTGTGTATTTCTATTTACTTCGTTTAATTAATGGCAAGAAAACTATGTGTCATTCAATGATGACTTATACAGGGTCACTGGATTTTCCTTAGGAGTCATAGCATCATGAGAACCTTCTTAACTTCTGTACAGCTAAAGCTATGATTCTTATGAAAATAGATAGAAATATTAGTGACCATTGACCTCACTGGAGAAAATTACAGAATTTCGAAATAACAAACTAGGTTACAACAAAATGTATGCCTTACTCACCTCAACATCTGCACAGCGGCGTTTAGAACCATTCTGATAGAGGCTTAGAGCCTCAGTAATTGTCATAGCATTAGGAAGATATCCAAAGTAAAATTACGGATTAATGAAATGAAAAATTCTAAAAACAATCGAGATCCATGCACTGTCAAACTGTCAAGGTGACATTTTATTTGAAGTTGCCACATAAAAAACGTTTTATTCATATGTACGAATAACGCCAGGTTTATACATGTAGGAGAAGAAAATAAATAAAATACTACACGATATTGGCGATGCAAATATTACTCGCACGCCTCTAGCCGCGTTTAATAAAAATGTTGGGAGTTACGTACTATGCAAACTTTTTACCATATACTGTGGAAACACTGCTTCAAACTAATCTGTTTGATTATTATTAGGTATTTCATACATTCCGTCCGATCCAGTGGGTGACCTACTCTCTAAGCCCGAAGTCCGTAGTTTTGTTAGTTCGAGTTCGGGACTAATCGTAAGTCCGTAGGTGATACGGAGTAGGAAACGCCCGACACTAGGCAGAAACTACGGACTTCGGGCTTTAGCGATGGTCGTTGAATGAACGAACTAGTTAATTCGACCGTCGACGTACTGTGAACGAATGGACGGTTCACCGATAAACGATGGACTAGTCGAATCCGTAGACGCCTCAGACGGTTAAACTGAAACTCGCGACTCGCTTGCGCGACGCGACGCGACGGCGAGACGGGCGAGACGAGAACGAGAACGTAGACTGGTACATACAAATTCAATCCTCCGTTGAAATTTGTTGAATGTTGCAAACAAATTTGAACTCTAAATCTATTGGCAGGGAGTTGATATTTGTTTGTTGTACGGGTCGAATGAAATTATTGTTGTGCTATGTGAAGAAAAGGATACCTATTGATGGATGTTTGGTAGTTTCGCGAGTGCGAAAGAGAAAGGCGATGGACTGGTCGAACTATAACAAACCAGTTTTTACTTGTTTGTTATTACTTACGTAGTTCATCTTGTTTTGATTTTAAAATTAATTGCGTGCGTGACTAATCGCGCTCCGCGCTGAAGGTTCCTTCCGTTCTACCGTTTTCGAATGTTTGCGAATTCAACGATTAACTGGTTTTGTATATATTTAATTAATGTAAGTATATAAAATCAGTTGATCTTCTAAATACGCCAGAATAGTGAATAAAACTTTATTAGTGATTAACTCTATTCAGTATTCAGCCAGTCCTAAGCCTGGAAAAATATGAAGGGAAGTTCAAATTAATAGGTACATAAAGCACGCGGGAGACTAGTCTAAAGTCAACCGCCTACGTCGCCGTCGACGCCGTAGATTTCGTCGTAAAGTTTACCAAGTTAACGCGTAAACTAGTCGACGAATTCAACTAGTTGATCGACTAGTCGATGAACGAAATTGGACGGTCCAGTTTCGTTGACGCCAAATACGTCGACGACCCATCCCTATCGGGCTTGGAGAGTAGATCCCCAAAACAGTGGACGCGAGCCTTTTGACTAGTCTGTTGTGATATTGAGTCATCATCTGCCTAGCTAGCCTTTTCTCAACTACATATTGGGGTTTTTTTTTTTTGAGGATGGGAAATCACGGCTCGGCTCCCAGTCAAACCGGATGTTGTGATAGTGTGGGCAGTATAATTATGTATTCTGTGGTATGCCATTTCATGACAGAATGTTCTAACTTCAATGTCAAACACAGACAAAGTAGTTAGTGACAGTGACAGATACTTTTCGTAAATTCGACGCGTTTTTCCGTTTTGAGTTTTCATTGATTACAGATTCGATCAGTATTTTCCTAATAATATTAAATTATTAGGAACTTTTTATTTGCCAACAAGTAATTTTACCATGTACGAGCCACGCGTAGGAGATCCTGGGGTGAAAAAACCAATCATCACTGTAAGTCGATTTCAAAACTATCTGATTTCTATGTTTTTTTTCAAACCTGAGGATGACTAATACCTTGCGCAATTTGTTTTTCCAGGCTGCAGACGTGGTGTTTGGGCACCGTACATGCCAGACTCGTGAAGTAAAGTGGCTGTGTCTGGACAGCATTTACCAGAAGTTCTACCGGCCCAACTTCTATGACATCGGTGGCACTTACATGCAGGATGTGGCGGATTACTGGTTCTCGTACAAAACGGAGCAAGTTGGTGGCACATTCCTTCTGCATCTTTTTATCTGCAATCATGGAGTAAGCTCCTTCAGTGTTGCTCTGAGCTGTGGCAACAAGTTCAAGGTTGATAAGAAATCTGACACAGTTTATTTGCAGCAGTACCTCACAGAGTTTCAGTTCAAACAACTTACTGAGTTGTCTCACACTTACCTCACCACATACAATTTTACAGAACTAGATATTCAATGTTTGAAAAACAGGAAATTGTATATAGCTGCCTCATTTCCCTTTGCTGACTCAGAAGGAGTCAGTCTTGAAGTCATTGACAACATTAAACTCAACCATGACTGCAGTGCTCTCTTGGCTGACCCTATTGGCACTGATTTTGTCATTGAATCTACCGACGGAGTCAAGTTCCACATCCACAAAGTCATACTAGCTGCGCACAGTGAAGTCTTCAAGGCAATGCTCAAAGGAGAAACTGCAGAGAGCCAGAACAGCTACGTGAAACTAATTGATGTTAGTGGGGAAGATCTCGAGTACATGTTAGAATACATTTATACTGGAACAGTCAAGGATATAGAAAGTACTAACTTTGGTAACTTATTGATGTTAGCAGATCGATACAACTTGAAGGGGCTCTGGGAGCTCTCCGAGTTTGCTCTCTCTGAACAAATGACTTTAGATAATGCCCTAGATATTCTAATCATTGGTGACATGTATGACTCGGAATTTCTGAAATCCGAGGCATTTAAATTTATAAAGGAAAATAAGGAAGTACTTCACAGTAGTTCTTTTGAGGAGATAACTAACCATGGATTGCTCAAGCAATTGTGCACTTATATGACTGAATAGCTTAGCAATTGTTTGTAAACAAAAAGGAGCCAATTCTCCAGTGTCATTGTGTAATATATAATCTAGTTTTATACTTCTAATCATGTGTATTGAAGTTAATTAAAAAGGTATGGTATGCTGTGTGTCAAAACTGCTTATTTGTACAGTTTCTTGCTCAGCATATATCTTTCCAACTCAATTTTTTTTTAAGCTTATTTTTATAATATTTTTCTACTTTAGTATGTAAGTGAATTTTTGATAATGTCTCAGTTGATATCAGTATACTGTAAATAAAAATATAGTTTGGTCCATGTCTCATCTTGGTCACAGCTTAATACTTCAGATATTTTATAAATACATAATGTACAATAATAAGCCCTAGTCACAGTCACCTATGTAACTGTTTGGAATATATCATTTTGTTATGTATTAATTACGTTCATTGTTTTTGATGTGTAAGTTAAATTATGAATAATTAATAAAATCAAATAAATGATATACCTATATTTACAAAAAAGTTTTTTTTATTATACATCATGTCAAAACTATTTTTACACACAAAATAAATGAAAAACATATTATACAGAAAACGTAAAAATAAACTTTATTGAATTTAAAACATAACTATCGTTATATGGGAAGTAATAAAATTAATAGTTAAATAATAAATATTATCATTATGTATGTTACTCATAGTAGATATATAGCTTGTACGAGTGAGGCGCGGCGCAGGTCACGAGCTCATCGCAGGGCTCCGGGGGCTATGCCCTGGCGCGTGGCCTGCGAGCGGCGCACACGGTGGCTAAATAATCATTTTGGAATGTTACTGGAAGTCTTCATTTCTGCGGCAAACAAACATTTTCTTCTGTTAAAATGTTAGTCCACGACGTTTTACGATCGGGTGTGCGACAAAGGCTCTTGTTAATATACCGAGTATCGTGATGCGGATGGGCCATTCACATCGCGATGGGCTCGCTACAAGCGGCTCAACGCCTAGCTATGTACTGCAATCGTAAACAAGCGTAGCAGGCAATGCGACAAGCCCGAAGCGTCTCACGACATCGTCACCCAAGCTCATGAGTGGCGGAGCCGGTAGCGGCCCACTGTATGTGAACACTCCATGTGATAGCGCTGCACTACGTAATAGCGATCAGTACGTTACTAGCTAAAGTGGTACTCATTTCAACTGTACTATTGCTCCCGTCGCAAGTCCTAGTCGACGGCAACGCTACGATGGCTCTCTTAAAGTGTTATGTTCATGTCACACGAGATCTAATTTGGAATCTAGTAATCCATTTGTATGCTTTCAGCGAGGATTCGTCGTGGTCAACATGCAGGAGAAGCAAGAAAAAAGGCCAATAGTTGTCTTATCGTTTATTGATAATTACTGGAACCGGTACACAAGAACGAAATAGAATATATCTCTCATGAAAAAAATACGCGTCCATGTAATGACCTCCTACATCCTAATGGTTGTTATCGGATATAAAAATAAAAATACATGAACCCCCTACTATTACTTCTTATTGAATGCAAGCTACAGTACATATTGCTACGACTCGTCAACTGCATTTACTTACTACAATACTTATGATTTTATAGACACAAGTCTCATTAAACTAAATACGTGTCTTATGAGTTTGATCACTCGAGAGTGTCACAAGACTGTGCTGAGAGCGACCTGCTGCTGGAGTTACAATGGAGTCTGAAGTTATCACTAATTGGCCACAGGTAGTAATTATCATATTAATAGTCAGAACAACATCCCACGACAAACAGAATAGCCCCATGTAAGTATTCTAATGTTTAGAAACGCCTCTGCTTCTGTCAGCATGTTAAACAGCGCTAGCAGACCCAACTGTTATTGCAGACGAGGTTGTTTAGTCCACATGTACAACACCTGCTTGTTCACGTGCATGATACAGATCAGCTCCCGTGCCTGCGCCGCCCCGGGCTCCGACACGTGACACATAGCTACCGAGGTAAGCCAAACTTCCGCCAGTAACACTTCAGACTGAAGCTTATTATAAGCGTGAATGTTAGATTTAGAAACAGAAGGAACACAAAAATTCATCGTGCGAGACAAAAGGCGTCATGTCATATAAGAACCATTTGTGACGGAAATCTTTCACGATTTATTTATTTAAAGCAATAAATTGGACAGCAACTTTGATCACAATCAGTATAAAATAAATGAAAATTGGTTCTTATATGTGTTGTAAGTTGTGCTCGCAACATGAAACTAGATGAGTATTTTGGGCGTTACGGGAGGCACCTGCGCGGTGCGTCCCGCACGCGTTACGTCACACGTCGAGGTGTGAGTGAGAGGCGGCCACTCGGACATGGAGCATGGAGCGTCTGTATCAGTGTGCGGGGGGGGGCGCTCGGGGGCGCGCGGCGCAGCCCTAGCGTTTACCGTTGTTATACGAGAGACTCCGCAGCGGCGCCTTGAAGTTAGCCGCGGCCTGCTGTTGGATCTGGTATGCGAGCGGGTGGATCTTGAATCCGTACAACCTGGTGACGTGAACGTTACCTTCATAAGTATGATAAAAACAAATAAAGCGCATACAAAAGGGGAAATGGACCAACTGCTACTGTGCAACTAACTACACACCAAATGATAATAGTTTCAAATGTTTCAACCGTTATCTTTATGAAAACTAAACACCAGCCAGATGGGAAATTAAAATGTTATATTGTGTTTATCAAATTAACTGGATTCAAAAAAAGAGAAACTTTGGTGTTGACACTGAAAGCCGATTTCAACATAATTAGAAAAAGGCCAGGCAGATACCATGAAGTTTGTTGCCCAGTCTTTTCCAGATGGTCAGAAAAAAAGCATATTTGAGAGAGCCTTCGAGATTCTTCGTTAACCATCAAGATGTTCAAAGTGAATTTTTTTGTCAAATTACTTTTTTACTGATACTGCACAAAAACCTTGTAGCTCAAACTAAGAATATGTCACCGGAAAATTACAAACAACTTAATATAATAAACTATTTTTAAAAGCTTTTATTTAACTTGCAATGTATGTATGTAGTTTGTTTGTGTGGATTCTTACAACTCTATTTTGAAGCAGATATCTTTAACCGATTGCGCTGAAATTTTGTATACAAGTTTTTTCTTACTACACGGATTAGACACGGATATATTGGAAACTATTGAGTTTGGATGGGATTTATTGTGTACAAAACAATTTTTTATTTTTTTTTTAAATCAGCTGTTTCATACAAAAGTTCAATACCTACTCAACTAAAATGTATGAAACAGCTGTTTTTTTTTCGTGATTTCAGAGTCGGTCCCATAGTGAAAGTTGTTCATATTCATGGGTAGAACACCCAGTGAAAATTTGGCCGGTCATTAAAAAATAACCTCGTATATCGAAAAATTATTATATTATTAAGATTTATTGCAATCTTATGGAGTTTGCAATTATCCATTGACATCTAATAAACGGCAAAATTTTTGCTTGAATCATAATCTGCACTCAAACAAAAAAATTGAAAGTTTTTTGCGCCTTGTGAAAACTATTCTATTGGGATTTGGTTTCCGCATTTAGTCCTGATGTTGGACCATTGTACGTGAGCCATAGCATCATTTCATCCAGCCAACCTCCTTCGAGAAGCCGACTGTGCTTACCTAGGCACGAACTGCGAGGCGGGTCTCTTGGGCCGGTACTCGGGGTGCACCATGAACACCATGTGCGGGAAGCCGGTGCCGAAGTAGGCGCCGTCGGTGTGGTGGTGCCGCGAGGACTTGGGCGTGTACACGTCCATGCAGCGCGGGCAGTACAGCTTCACCATCGCCTCGCCGGGGACGTCTGATAGACCTGCAAGGATAGTTCAAGTTAGGACAGTTTAGAGTAGACTATATTAAAGGTTAAACAAAAGTCAAACTTATTTGTTAATGCTATTTTTAACCGACTTCCAAAAACGAGGTTTTCAATTTGATTGTTTATATTTTTTTAGGTATGTAAGCATTTTGCAAATCCGACGGATTTGCAAAATTCTTTTTTTGTTCAAAAGAGGTTTATTTCGAAATGGTCCCATTTAAATTTCATAAAAATCTGATGAAAAACTTCGGAGATAGACAGTGAAATAGATATATGGTCTGGTTGGAATTTTTGAGGGCTACCAGCACTAAAAAGAGAAAAATAAAAAATAAACTTTTTACAAAAATTTACAACCAACTTCCAAATAGTTTTTATTTGGAGATTTCTTTTTTGTATTAAGTGTTTTAGTGTCCCACTGCTGGATAGAGGCCTCCCTAAAGTCTCAACAGGAACTCTTTTGCTATATATTCATCATCAATCTAATAGTTTTCAATTAATCATCAGGTTATTGAAACTGAAAACGTTAATCAAGTTTAGCATTGGTTCATTGTCTTTGTTTTCCGATAAGATCACGAACACGAGTAAAGCGTGTGCGCAATCAATCTTGCGGTGATTTCAACTACAGTAGTTAGAACAAACCATGCAGCTTAATTAAAAACGAGTTATTTTCATATTTTAAATATAAACGATGATATTCGTGCCCTGATGGAGATAACTACATGCGTAAACGAGCCAGTATTTCACACGACTTGCCTTTTTGATCTACACAATACACGGCTTAAGCCAGCGCGGGGCTTGTAGCAAATTATACTAAACGCCCCACTGCTCAGCTATGAAGCTGAGCAGTTGCGGTGATCAAACCAATATGAACGGCTCTGATGATCACTAAAAGAATGTCCTTTTTCGAAATCTGAAAGTTAGCCCTTCACCACTTTGCTCGTATCTGAATCTTTTCAGATACTAATATATTTTCGGTATACTTTCAGTTCAGCAGGCCGCACTTACTGAGCTATTAACTTTTCTTCTTTCTTGGACCACTACTACACAATAGACTCAATGCTCTAAGGGACATTTATGCGCTTAAGTACAGTCGTTGTAAAGAACTCATAAAGGATGTCCTACAAAACATGGACTACGAAGAAACAGAGAAGCTATTGTTAGTTATAAAGTACCTAATCGTGTTAATCGAGTATTCTTCATTTACGACATTTATAACGTTATATAATTTTAGAGTTTATATGTAAAAGTAAACTTGTTGTACCTAGTGATAAGCATAGACTGTGTAAGTGATTATTTTAAGAATTTATACAATATTGAACTTATTCGCCTGAAACACAGGACCCTCCTAGTTCAGGCTGCAGTGATATTAATACCTTTGGCTATTTTATGTACTACAGTGTAATTTAGAATTAAGAAATTTAAATAAATGATTTGATTTTCGCCCTCAATATGGTTGCCCAAAAACCGTGCCATCTCCCCACTATTATTTGTCACGGGTAGCGCCTGAGCCCATAGATTTTGCCTACATAGTCTTTATGGACCACATCCGGGGCTGCTTAGATTTCATACGGTAAGATCGCTTGAAAGTAAAGAAAGATAAAGACTATACGCGAAGTAAGACCCATACCATAAAAAATAAACATAAACAAGCAAACAAAAATAAGCATAAACAGTTTGGGAAAATATGCGTCACCCAATGGTCGCCCATGATGCTAGGTTTTAGCGAAATGTTCTTGTAAGCGCGAGGCCCCCAATGTGCGGGGCTCGTAGCATTTGCTACTTTTACTATATGGGTAATCCGGCACTGGATAACACAATAGCCCTTGGCAAGACTGGCTGTCAGATTTTCGTAATTAAAAGTCGGAATATTTTTCAGTAGATTTTGGCAAATGTTCGATATCCAATTTGAGCTCGAGACAGGTGAAAAACCGAGGTTATTAACACTGAAAATAATTCGGGAACAATAACACTATTCTAAGACAAGTCTTCAAATATTGTCATTGTTTTTCGCATAAAAATTTCTGTGATATATTTATACCAACAATCAATTTCATATTAAGAGTAAGTATGATTATGTGAATTACATTCTTATTATGTTGATAAGTACAGAACTAGAATTATGTTTTAATTAGGCAATTAGAGGGGAGCTGTGTGGAAGCATTGTGGAGCAAATTATGTTGCCCTATGGGTTAAATATGTTTCTAATTGCACAAATAATAGCCTCTGTGGTAATTAATAATGAGTATCTGATGTTTATCAAAATGTTACTGTTAATTAGGTCGTATAAATAAAATTGATATCGAGAATAGAACCCGCGACACGTAGAGGTGCAACAAATAGCTCAACCCTCGTTGGATGCGCATTGGATGATGCGGGGCGACACATGGCGATTTTTTTCTTTCAGTATGGGGAATTATCAAATGACTTCTTCCACTCTGGGTGTGGAAGGTAGTGTCAGACTCTTACTGACTCCATCCCTGTTCCTCCAAATGCCCTTTGCATTCCAGGGTCGCGGTGACTCTTTGAACAAATTCCACAACCCTGGCACTTGGAGACCTACGCCCAGCAGTGTTAATAAATAAGGTCTGTAAAGTACTTACCAAGTGGAAGCATAGGTTGGCATTCACAATAAACGCGGGGGCAATGGCCGAAATCGCCAGCCTGGAATTTCTCTAACATTTGTCCGATGCCTCTGCAAAAATTAAACAAAACACTTTATTGTTATGGCACATACATCAATATTGCTCAAATTGAGTTTTCCTGTAAATTTTGAAGGGCATATATCGAACATTCTTAGAATAATAACACATGCTTGTTTCTAAGAATAGAATGCATGATGTTTTGCAAGTTTAGTCAAATTGGTTTACACCAGACATGCTACACACAGCATACTGAATAATGATACCTTAATAAGTATTTATATTTTTGCTAGTCATACTATATATGCATGAGTGTTAAGTTAAAATTCCCAAGACCAGAGTATTGTCAAATAAAATACAATATGTATTACAATGTGAATAAAGCAATGGCTTGAATTTTAAATTTGAGCCAAAAATACTATTAATTTCTGTCTGTGGTTAACATATCTCTACAATTAGATGTTTCTTTAATTATGTATTTATTACATAATTAAAGAAACATATATAATAAAAATCAGCTCATATTGATCTGCTATGTATGGCTGACTAAGAGATCCAAGATTATGTTAAATTAAAAATGATTTTTAACCAAATTGAATAAAAGTCAGCTAGTTACGTAGTTATGTCATGCTAGGATATTGCCTTTATTTAGGGCTGCTTGTTTCATTACATGTATATGTCGCAGCAAACTAGCTGAATCCGTCGTTCATTAAAAGTGTAGCCTTTTCATTGAACTGCGCCATTTAATCAGCGATTAAACAATATTGAACAATGATGTCACTTATGTCGCTAAAAAATCGGCACACTTAAATGAAAAGGCTAGGCAACCAATTAAACGGCTGATTAAGCTAAATGGCTGCGACATATATACAATATGTTTAATTGGATAGCACAGTAATGTTACGTTATTTACGTTACAAACTATGTCTTTGTCTACAGATTATAATAACCTCTCTTTTCAGTCAAGCAACAAATGTATGGTATCCTTACCTATTAGTTAAAATGTAGCGAGCATGAATCAGTCCATAGAGGATCTCAGAGGCCTGCTCTACCAGATCAGACTGGTTTGGGTTGTCATCAAGGTCATCATCTACAAACAAACAACACAATATTACTAATAGTGAAGTAAGTCCATCAGTACACTATAAGTGAAAACTTCAAGGTTGGAATTGTGTGGTATTTATTAATTTAATATATTATTTTCGTAACCAATATTTAATTAATTATTGTTGGCTCAAGCCAATATCTCTTACAGGTTTCTTCTTTTTTTTACTTATTTAACATTGATGGGCTATCACTGGTAGAATCTGGATGAGGTTAGCAAAGAAGAACTATTTATATTATATATATTGAGACCTATGCCCAGCAGTGGGCAAAGTCAGGATGTGGATGATGGTGGCACTTAACACAAATTGTGGTGTATGGGCTCTTTGTTGTATTAAAAATTTGAAGCATTATTCAGCCAGACAATATAATAGACAGTTGTGTCCACACAGCAAACAGAGGCCTTGGTGGACATCAATAGGGAAGAGACAATACTTTCCACAAAAACCAAACGGGCCCACAAAAATAAATTATAACTATGACCGAGATAGCTGAGACTTGATTATGGTGACTGTAGTCTCTGGCTGTGCAGTCATTCTGTGCCTATGCCAAAAGTAGAATGTCCAATATGAACACAGCTACCTCTCACACCATATTTACAAATCTAAGTCAAACTAGTCATAAAATTGCACCAACAGACAGACATACCCACTTTAGCTGTTTATAATGATAACAAAGCTCAATAGCCTGAAACAATTACCATAGTTTATCTCGTCTGACACAGATTTCTGTTCAAATTAAGGTTATGTTCTAGTAAGTATGATAAGTTTGGCCCCGGTAAGGTAAGTCCAAATTGTGTTTAGAATACCAATTTACAGGAGGAGGTGAGGAGTGGTTAACTTATCCAGATTTTGTGACCTAAAATTGAGCACTAAAGTCTGAACTGGAAGTACTAGAACTTTTAGTCTTTTTTTTATTACTGTTTGACATTAGTGGTTTTGCCTTAATAAATGCAGTGACAGTATATTGACCTCATGAGGTGTCGTAATAATGTGATGCATGTACTCACCAGGTTCCAGGTCCAGAATCATGTCCAGTGCTTGTCTGTAATGTGGCACCTGCTCATTTAGCCCCGTCAAGTTGAATTTATCGTTAATGTAATCCTCGTCCACCTACAACAGTAACATGTTGGATCAATATCTGTAGCGATCTCTACCTTAGGTGACTACATTATATGACATACCTCGCAAAAGAACTCGTTTCCCCGAAGCCCGCAAAACCATGAAATCCATGATACCTCCTCCGAGCTGCTCATTTTCCTAAAAATTAAAACTGTTTGATAAGCGAAAACCGTTTCCGTTCCGAGTTTCGGACATAAAAAATCTAACGCTTCGAGAGTCCACACTGTTACAACAAAATTCTAAGCATTCCGATGTTTTCACCTGTTTTTTCACGACTTTACAGAACTTCACACTAAAATTTCGACACTGACTAGCAAATTCACTGTAATTACGTACGGATATACGCTAAATAAACAGAATTAAATGCTCTAAAATGATGACAAACCTCACCTTTTCGTGCCTTGATTAGCCACGCTTGACGGGAGGGTACCTTGGGATGAGGGAGAGAGAAATTCAATTGTGTATGGTTGTCACAAAAAATAAAGACATAGTAGTCTATGGTCTTATGTAAACTTCAATTTCCATTCATTCAATCATTCGTTTTCAAACTTTTTTTCTATTCTCCTGTTCTTGAAACATGGGTCTTTCGAAGAAAATAGTGATTGTGATTATAACATATCATAAATCTACAATATTCGTTATTATGGTAAAACATTGTTCAAATATTTGTATGCCAGTAAATGGCGAAACATGTAAGATCAGAATTCTAAAATAAGACATTAAAATGTCCCGTGTTTTATGCAAATAAAATATTCTTATTCTTAAAAAAGTGTGTTTAAATCTAATGTTATAGAATGACTTGTGCTCTTTTGGCTCCTGACTCACTGGGTGGAACGCAGAGGGCGATGCTCCAAGAGTAATAAAGTAGTGTGAACAAATTCAAATTTAAGGTCAAGACACACCTACATGTCTATTAATTTATTGTACTGTGAGCCCTTGTGCTTTATTTGAAGTACAGTCAGGACTTCCGGAGACTATCAGGGCTGAAACTGCGTTAAGTGGGCGCCCGCGCGGTATCATAAAAATGTGCTCCGTCGCGGCGAACCGCGCGGGCATCCTGGTCCCGCACCCGAGCAACGGTTCCCGCACCCGTGTAACGGACGCGGGCTGCGTCCGACAGCGGTAACACGTACGGGTTACGTTAACGTTACACCCATTTGAACCAAAGAAAACGTGGGATATTATTCAAGTGTATACAAAAACGAGCTTACAGTGTGCCGCTATTTTAATTGTATGCAATTTCCAAGACCTTTTTGATTTTTTGTAAGTCGTGGACATCAAATTTTACCTAATCCTCTAGCGAAGCCGTTTGCATCGTCAGCCAAAGTGGTAAAGCTTACGGCCTAGGATCTGAGCCATCAACCGATGAAGTTAACAACAATTCGGTAACACGATAAATTGCGTAAATTAAATAATCTGGTCTCTTCGACGGGGACCGTCGCATTCCCGCGCGCGGACATTAACGCTTAACGCAGTTTTAGTCCTCATGGTGGTGACCATGGCACGGATGCAGCTGTACTTGGCAACGTGAATTAAATATACTGCAGGACAATAATTAGTAGGTATGACTGATACTGGCATGGCCACCATCAGGGATTTTAATAAAAAAAATGTTAGTCGCTAATTAGTCACGAAATATTAGAATTCGTCGGTCACTGGTTCAAAGTTATGGGTGGCCGACCTGTCCGGCCCCGGCGACACACCGGTGTGTCGCGAATTAATCGCGAATTTAATGTTTATTTACCTAATACATAAGATTTATTTTTTTTTAGGGAATTTTCACATGTTGGGCCTGAGCGGTAAGCCTCTCCAGCTTGACCCAATTTAAATCTCAAAGCCGTATTCCTCCTTATGCCCTTCGCGTTCCAGGGCCGCGGTGACTCTTTTCAACAAATTCAGTTTCCAAAAACCCTGGCAGGCAGGGGTATCTTTACCCTAATAAAAGAATTAAAACATATTTTTTATTTAATTGGTATTTAATACACCGAAAATAACAAAATATATCAATTTAAACAAATATAAACATTAAAAGAACTATAAAAAGTTTTAATTTTAAAATTAATGTTTCTTATAAGCTAAAGATGTGGTCACACCACATAAAAAGGTGCCTAGATACATACACTTATTTATGCACACTCTTCACAATATGCTCAGACTACTATCACAGACCTTTACCATGTTCAAAATCCTTCTTTTCCATATAATATCACATTCTTTCCAATCTAGGTTTCTGTACTTAGCAATATAGTCGAGCACTTACAATCTTTCAATTTAGTATATTGTATGATTATAATAAAAATATTGTTGATTAGATAATCTGATTGAAATATTGAAAATAACACCACAGCATAATAATTTGTTTGAAAACAAATTAAGTATTAAGTAATAGGAAATTTTAAATCAGATTATCTATAAATACTTTAGTTTTAAAACAGATAGATACACACAATGTTATTCTAGTAAACAGATACGATATACACGCAAAAACAACCGTTACATGCGTCGCCATGCGTTGATGCGTGACACAGACTAAAGACTATACAACCCAATTGGGATGTATTCTAGTCTTCACTAGCGCGCGCTCATAACATATCTGTTTAGTAGAATATCATTGGATATACACATATTTATTGTAAGTAGCACAGATTGCATCTTGTGATGAAATGAATTTATGGGTATAGTTACGCGCGCGCCTCTAGCAGCGAAATTTAGAAGTTGCCTATGAACGACATTTGCAGTGTTGCCAGCACCAATTTATTACATTCCCCGAAAATCTGTCAAATTCCCTTACTTGAGATTCCCTGCAGTTTGGGTAATTCCCCACACGTTGGCAATGCTCTGCGAAAACTGTCAGTTTCGTTCTTAGACAGCTTCACAAGTTTGAAACTAGCGGCGCAAGTTAGAATGTTTGCATCGCCAATAGATCATGAAACACTTTTTCTAATCTCAAGTTAGACATGAACAATCATAAAAAAATCTCTGAATCGTATAACACATCCTAATTTCAATATGAGGTGAAATTTCATGAAAAGATGGGAGTTTGTTTGAAAGACATCTATAATATCATTATACCTCAAAATTGTACTTGTTTCAGGTTGCTTCTACATTGCTGGCAACCTTACTCTTTCATTGAACGAGTGTACCGAAACAAGTATTTAGTTAATTCAACATCAGTGAGGTCATTCCACGCCTCAGTCTCCAAGACTTTCGGATTTTCAGCAATATAAGCAAATACCCTTTTCTGTAAATCCTCAAGTTTATATTTCTTGGCCACCACTGCCATTTCTACGGCATTGTTCACAGTAATTTGATCACCAATCACATGCTGGGTCAACATGAACAGTTGCGTCAGCTGAAACTTATCCGCTATCTCTAACAGCTTCAGGCAGTCTTGCTTCATCACATCTTTTATTGTGCCCGTATAAATGAATTGTAAAAGTAGTTCAATGTCATTATCACTTATGTCAATAAACATAGTAGTTAGTTCAGAATTCTTAAGCATATTTCTAAGTACAGGGCTGTGTGCAGCCAAAAGTATCTTGTGCGTAGGGAACTTTTTATGAGTAGCAGATTCAAGCACAAAGTCTGTTGTTTCCTGCTTCGTAAGAAGTCCACTCAAATCATGCTGGAGCTTGATAGATTTCACAACATTAACATTCAGCACAAACTTGGGATTGACTGTTATTTTTAGCGGTATGAACAAAGTGCAAGATTGGTTGAAGCGTTCTAAATTCTTGAAACAGAAGGATTTTATGAAAAAGTTTTTATTTTTTTTCGTTGACTTGAAGGTGTACTTGGTCATAGTTTCAGGTAACAGCAAGTGGGGGACATCATCCTCTGGTACTACTCTTTGTGCTAGGTCATTTGAGGTACAAACATCTATGGAAAATGATCCAGTTTTTCTATGGCACACAAATAAGTTAAGTAAATGATTGCCTCCATGGCAGACAGACGTTGTGAAGAAGAACCAGAACTCAGGTTCTGTGTCTGCATAAGTACCTCCAATATCAAAGTCACCATCTTCTTTCAGCTTACTTAGTGCATCATGAACGCAGAGCTTAGTGGCGTCATTTGTCTGGCATTTATATACAGCAGATACATGTCCAACTGGATTCTGTAAATATAAAACAAATCATGATGATTTGTGTATTATCACATTGGCAAGTTTCTGGTATTCAACATAATGATTTTTAATTGCACTCCACAGTGAAAACATGCAAGTACATACTTGGGGTTTTTGTTCATCATTAGACTGTGAGGAAGCTGCATGAGTATCCATGGCTAGGTTTCCTGTAAACAATAATAATAAAATTAGGTTGGTGATAACATTAAGTTAAAGAACAAATTGCACTCCTTGGGTAAGTTTTGATTCTGATAGAAGTGAGATGGGGGTATCAGTAACTTCTATAACTCCCAATTTGCAACATGGAGATCCCATCTTTGTAAATCTTTACTTATACATATTGATGGTTGCTTGAAACTCCCAAATAAAAAATAGTTAAGTCTTTAAACTTAAATTTTTTTTCTTTGGGAGTAAGTATTGAAAGTTGAAGAATTATTAGGTAATGTTTAAAAATATCAAAGCAATATTTTTACAATGAAAAAGTCATTGTTAATTCGCTATGCCCAGTATCAAAGCATAGGTACCTACTGCTGGTGAATCTGACTGTCTGACCCCACGCAAAATAAATATTTGCGATTTTTTAAATGAATTGAATACAGCATAATATTGGAATAAGCCAGTAGTTACATATTGTGGTTAACTGTTATCTACACATTGCACAATAATTCGAAAATAATCAAATCTCTACTTCATGTTTACAAAATACAGCAAATTTGACTACATACAAAACATTCACTTATTATTTTGAACACTAGAACTCACGGTTTTATAAGCCGGTCTTGAAAATGACGCAAACGGGAAGCAGCAACCGGGAAAATAGTCGAAAATAACATCAATGTCCAATGATCAATAAATGCTAGCAAAATGTGTCATTCCCTATTACTCATGCAAAACACAAAATAAATTGTCTGTGCTATCTTCCCCCGGTTTCCACTTCCACAGATGATCATGGATTCATGGACGATACGATAACAAAAACGAAAGTCGAAACGATTACAGGATGACTGGATGAGGCACACAGATGAGGCCTCGTACGTAGGGAAATGGGACGTATGGGTTGTCAAAATTGACATTTGTTTGATTTTTTTTTATTTACGCCGAAGGGAAGGCTATAGTCTTTTGACCATTTTGCCTAGTCCTACGTCTTTATTTTTTTTTTTGCATTAGAAAGCGGGTGTAATACATCTGTTTGCTGGAGTAATTGGCAGCAAATATATCGAGTCAGCTTTCTCGACAAGCTGCGCTGTGGTAGTCGTACTACAATAAAATTCACAGTTCCACTTTACCGAGATCACGTCTGTTTCAATGATTTCACACATTGGCCAGTTGCGTAGACACTTGAGACATAAAACTACACTAATTTTACACCACAATATCAACTAGGAATAAATTTGCAAATAATTAAAAACAGACGTTAAACATCACTCGTTAAAATCCCGCCAAAAATGTTTGTTTTTAAAATTTCGTGCTAACAGAACAGGTACCTGTAACGTACATATCCCAAAAAAAACTTATTTTTTGTGTTAATAATCAGTGAGTTTCTGTCGTTCGATGATGACAGATAACCAGAATATTCCATTTATTTCCAAATTAGGAACATAGATTTCAGTTTATTTCTATAATTTATCATCCTCGGTACAGCTCTTGCGTATACGGGGCGTATCATATTGCCACGCAAAATTGACTTGGCACGGTGCGATTTTTCTGAACTTTCAAATAACCTTTTAGCCTCCTTTTCCCTATTCCCTATTTTAAGTTCTTTTAAAAAAATGTCTTTACTTTACTTCTAATTGCTGTAAATAAAAAATACATAATAAATGGGTATCCTAGACAATTGCATAGTAGGTATACCCATCTAGTGTAGGTAAAAGTATGTTTTATTAGATTAGGTATTGAATGACCCTTGGGTTAGGTTAAAAGTCGCATTGTCTAGTTGTCTGGATTTAACGGGGATGGCTGCAAATGACAGGCCAGAACGCGCAATACTGCACGCATGCGCGGCCCGGGATTTGCTCCGGAACTGCCTGGCACCTCCCCCTGAACAATAGTGATGTACTGGATGCCTGTCCGCGTAACATTTTTTTTAGTTATGAAAGCTACAAAAATTGTATATCTTTGTAAAATATTCTCACTAACGAAGTTCTGCTTTTATAACTCCTGAGTTATGTGGGCGCAGGACGACGTTGGTCATCGCTAGAAGCAGTGCTAAGTTTATCTGAACCGAAAACGGTCTAGAACTTATTTTAAGCACCATTACAACAACCATCCTTATATGCAATAGAGGTCGCCAGATTAATGGAACCTTCATGCTTTACATAGGGTAGCGTTACTGCAACGCTCACGGAATGCTCATCATGCCGCTTCCTCGATAACAACAGATACCATCCCTTACCCATCCCTACGCTGCACCATTTTCAAGGCTACATCTTTCAGTAGGCTGCAAGCAGCCGGCGTGGCCGCACGATGTCAGTCCCGCGATGACAACACCACGCGAACACCGTCCCAACGACACTGTGGAGTTGTTACCGTTGAAGTCGGCGCTAGTCAACAATAACTATAAAGATGACGAGTCCTATTACCCGCCTCCTCTCAACAACAATCCATCGAGCTCAAATCTCTATGATTACACGTTATTGTCGAAAAGGACGCCGGCCTCTAAAAGGTATTTTTGTTTATTTTTTGTGTGATCGAATTTTGGTTTTTTATTTGGAGTTAGAGCAGTGTCTCCTTGAGATCTAGCAGCAACCTAAATTACGCTAAAAGGGGACAAATCTTGCACATCAAACGAAACGTAATTCTAGAAATTTATATTTCTTAACATGCTTCAAGAAACGTCTTTAAAATTGAATCAAGATCAAAAGCCAGTCTGAAATTCAGAATGTCTCTCATTCCTATTTATCAAAAAAGAGTGTTGTCTCTGCTTATACTTTGTATCAGTACTTATGGTTGGATTATTGGCGTCGGTGTTAGCACTTAATAACTAGCCCATTGTTTTTGCAAGCCTTGTTCTGGATCGCCAGATCGACCAGTTTCACTTATCCCGACACATTATTCTATCGTGCATTAAACCTGTAATAATTCAGTAGTTTCTCGTAATAAACCATAATTTTTTCAACGTTTCAAAATATTCGCGAATTTTTGTACCATTTATTTCCAACATTTGCAAGAAATTTATTCAAAATTTTCCATTGCTATTTTAAATAGCTTCGATAACGATAATTCATTTATTTGAAAGTAAGTACAGAAAATCTTTCGATCCACATCAGTAAAATTGTTTGTTCTCTAAGATCCGCTGATAAAAATCCTGAATTGGTAGAAAGCTAGAAAATAAATTTATTGTGATTGCAAACGAAGTCATGACAAGGAGCTAGTCACTAACAATTTCAAACTGGTATTAATTACAAGATATTAGTTCAATATTACACTATCGCCGACACACATATATGATAATTATTACAATATGCGATGTTCGCGAACATTAATTTGCTGGGACAAATAACTATTGACTGAGAAATTGTTCATAACTCACTGGATCTGGAACGTAGAATAATAATCCAATCTATAAATTTTGGTGTCATCGTGGCCCAAATCTAATTTTGTTTCAAATCTAATAACATAACTGTCAACGACCTTGGATTGAACTTTATTTGATTTGCTTTGAAATAGGTCTTTTCTTTGGGGGTTTATGTATAACAGGGTATTATAACAGCAATCTTCTTAGGTAAATAGTTAGATTTCGATGGGTTTGAGCAGACACTGCCTGTTACCTACTAAGCATCGAGTTTACAAGATTCCACTGCAAAATATAATATGAAAACTTGTGTTATAAGGTTTACAAAAATTATGAAGGCATATGAAGGATGTGAAACATGAATGACTTGATGAATCATTTCATATAACCCATACCTAAGTATTCAAGCAAATAAATGATTTCATATTTTTAAATAACGTTTGGGCCAGGATCGTCACGCACTGGGTGCCTAAAGACGGGCATCGTAGTCGAGGCAGACCAGAGCGACGCTGACGTGACGATTTAGACTCGCTCCTCGTTCCTCGTATAGGTTAACCAAAAAATAATAATAAGTATGTGATCTGTAAAAGGACTTTTAAACTATCACTGTTTTCGTTTTCAGACTACTATCGCGCACCCAACAGCCAACGCCGACGCCTATGTTGACGTTGTGCGGCGCGCCGCCACCTTCTAGGAAAAGAGAGGAGCTGACGGCGCTCGCTAATCTCAGAAAGAAGGTGTCACCTGCCATGCTGCAGCCAGACAGGTGAGCTGATATTTTGTTATCCAATTTTGGGGACAAGTTGCTGAAACAATATAACATATTTATCTACCAACCGATTAATTTGTGCCAAAAGAAATATTTGTTATATTGCATTATAATTAATTGCATTTGTGTAATTTATAGAAAAGCAATGGTTGCAATATCAGTAGATTTCATTCATGCTTCGCACGAGTGGGGCACTAGAGAATTTTCTACTAACATTTCGAAACACTATGTTGGGCGCCAATAAGCATAAAAATGAGGATGCCCCTTGTTGGGCGCCAATAAGAATAATAAATTAAGATGTCCCTGTTGGGCGCCAATAACGAAAACTCTCTTGTTCGGCGCTAAAAAGAAAAAAAACTTTGTTGCGGATTAATTTTTCAATGCCATGTTTTAGGGCTAACTTAAGATTAGCCGGCTAACATTAGGTTTATCCGGCTACAACTAGTTCTAACCTAACCTCAAAACACTTTAAAATTCCTATTTCTGTGTGGTTTAAAAAAAAATAACCACGAAGGGGATGGCGGGGTCTGTGTTCGCTCACTTCACTCGCTCACTAGACCCCGCCATCCCCTTCTAACCTAACCTATCCGAGTCGGGGTGCCCAATGACCGGCTAAACTTAGGTTTATGTTCACACCCACCTTTAGCCGTAACATATATGTAAAGTAAAATAAATAAATATTTGAACTGAAGTGTATACACCTGTGACAGAAAAGTAATGTTGGGCTCAAATAAGAATGTTACGATGTTACGATCCTCTTGATGGGTGCACCAATTAGAAAGAAATATACGATCTCTCTAGAGGGTTAATTTTTAAGTAACGTCCACATTCGGATCTGATCCGTCAAAATGTAAAGAAGTTTGAGGTGATTTTGACAGATTGCGAGTCTTGCGACTGAGATGCGCACAAACGTTGCTTATTTTAAAAAAAATAGCAGGATTGGCTCTATATAGACACTCTAGCGGCACCAGCCAAATGTTATGCTAAGGATATCGATGTAACTAAACTCGCGCCATTATGCACGCATTAATGCATTCATGTACCTATATTTAAATTAATCAAGTTGAATTTACGCTAAAAATCAAATCGTTTGATTGTAACACACGGAAGAAAAATCCCTCCATTTTCAAGCTCCAGCCATTTCGCAAATAGTATACAATTTAGCGATAAACCATGCACATCGCGTGTTTGACTCCAATACCTGCCAAGGTTCGACGAGGGCGAGGGTGAAAGGTGGATCGGGGAGATAATATTACAATGGAATGCTCCCATGGAACTTCCTCAACATGCAAAGAAGAGCACGCGAACCGTCTTGATATGGTATTTCCGAAATGAAATAGGGTTTCGAGAGAGTAGCTATAACTTACTTAGGGTGGTTTGCAGCGGTACCAAGTCTCAGGGTAGGAGATATTATATTTTACTTGTTTTTTTTTGGAATTTATCACAATATAGTTGGTTCAGCGATGTAGGCGTAAAAGCGTAACAAAAAAAGTCATGAAGGTACGAAATCCTTACTACTTTTGAAAAATGCTACAGTGAAAACCGAAAAATCCGATTCCGTATTGAGAACTGAGTAAGCCTAACCGCTTCAGTGTTTGACCTCTTGCCAATACGTTTGCGTCTGTAATTAGTAATTATAGTCAAGTCCACTTGCATATGGACGACACTCTGCTGTACGCGTCGACAGCTATAGATTGCTGCAGTCTGAAGCTATACATTTATGTGGTAGTTTCTTGTAGAACAGAAAATCTGGCACCAGTCTTGCCAAGAAGTACCGTGTTACCCAGTTACTGGGTGGTTGATATCAGATAGGCACTTAGGCAGTCGCTCCACGTAAAATACTGATATTCAACTAAATCCGGTTTGACTGGAAACTGACCCCAATATAGGTAGTCGGCAAAAGCCTAGGCAGGCATTCTCTTGTGTGAAATTCGTGTATACTAATACCAAGGAAGATCAATTTTTCACGCTGGCACTAATAATAAATATCTTGAGATAATACAATGCTTCGTTTTCTCATCAAACAGCGGTTTTGTTGAATTTAACAGAACATAACTCTGGACTGGGTGCTACATTATTCATGATGATTACTTAGTAGACGCTATGCGATAGGGATGTTCATGTACCACTATCTCAGAGGACTTATTAGTAACCCTTCTGGGTGCTGCTTTGTAGACATAGAGTATATTAATAGTCTTTGTTTGTAGATTACCTGCCGGTCTGAGGGCTTAGTGTGAGTTTTCGTACTCCATTGCGGTTGCTTATGTCAAATTGTGTAGAAAAAACAGGTTGTCCGTGAGTGTCACCAGATGGCGCTTATTTAGTTTCAAAATCAATACAAATTGACGTTTACGCTAATGCGATCGAAAACGTCTGTCAACATCTCACCGTGTAAACTTAGGTGGAGTGAGTGCTCACTTCATGATCACTTCACCTAAACTATCACGTTATGAGGTTTACTGCAGTGCGATTCTGCAAACTTCTCACCATCAATCAATGCAACATCTCATCTGAAGATTCTAATTTGTAATAAATCATTCGATTATATTATCAACTTTAAATTCCTATAATCAATTTAATTTTTTGATGCTATATTTTAGTTTGTTGTAAGTTTCGTGTATTTTTAATTGTTATTTTCTTTAATAAATATCTTCTTGTTGCAGTATTTGAAAGTCAATAGTTTGCAAAATATCCGTGTCTTATTGAGAATAAAGTGTTCCCGATTTCACGCGATGATGTATTAGAAATTTGCAATAGGCGTTTGCAATGACTCGGTGACACACCCATAATGTGCGTAAATTTTGAAATATTGTGCCTTTAACTAACTCTTTTTGTACACAGGAACGCCTACAGAAATGACAACGAACAAAATAAGAATACAATTGAAGAGCCTCTCGATAACAGGCCGAAACTTTTACAAAGGGTAAGCCTTTACTTTCTTTTTATATTTTACGTTTGATTTAATGGCTAGAGTAGACGATGTTTATGCTCACAAAAATATTTGTGCATGTCATCGAGGACAAACTTTGAAGACAAACTTGAATTTTATTTTTCTTAATACTATTTGGTCATCGATTCAGAAATGTTTAATGTTAGACTACTGAGACGATGCAATTTCAAAATACTTTCGGTTGATTTATTTTTTTAAGTTCCTAGTGCGTCGGTAGCTCTGTCAGGTTAATAATTATTATTCTTCATTTAAAGTTCACAAAGTAAATTCCGAGATGCAAGCATGTAGGTATTTACTTCATCAAAAGTTGAACGAGCACGTTCGAATTCAATTTTAAAGTTTTCCGAAAAAAAAATCTCAAACTTTCTCGAACGCGCGGATACGTCACTAAACTTTTTAAACTCTTTCAAAGTTTAGCACGGGCAACAACAGCACATGCTGCATTAAGCACCATATTGTTTACGTCATGTACAATGAATAATATTATGATCTGGGAAAATGGAACGCGTCCTTGACCTATGCGGAAGTTTTTGCGTGAAGGGCCCGATCGTGCTCACTGAGCCGCTTCCAACCATGAAAATGACCTATGATGTGACAAAAAGGTGAAACCTTTCCTAAAAGTTGGAAAATTGGATTACGCCGACATTTGGAGAACGAACACGGAACCTTACCTGCCTATATAATTATATCTATAGACCCCAAAGGTCAAAAGAGTTCGCGGATTTTTGTTTGGTTTTATTAATGAACCTTTTAAATTCGGATTTTAAAATGTGTACTCTCATACCTATTGTTTACAGTGTATTAATATTTAATTGATCTCGATAAGGTAGCTAAAGGTTTGTAGTTAGCCCGAGTTCCCCACCCCTACTTAATGAAGTAGAATGAATTGTTTCTTCCTGAAACTCTGTATTTCGAAGCCTCCATTTTTGTACCTAATCGTTTCACGAAAGCAGTACCTGCCTACATACTTATTCCAATTTACTTGAATGTCATTAAGAGGCAATCAAGGAAGTGGAACATTTATCTTTCAATAAATTATTGGTATTAGACAACTGACTGATGGATGAATACCTCCTACTTGGGTTCCTACCAGGTAAAATAAATTAAAAACTCTTTGAAGTCGAAAAACTGAGGAACTCAACCCCCCTAATATTTGTGGATTAGCCCTCCATAATTTATTGATCTTAGATAGATTCACGGAAAAATCTGATGAACCAAATTCCTTTGGTAAACGTCCAGCTAGGGCAGAACTAAATGCATCATGAATATGCTCCCTTCAACAGTGGCCCAGAAGATCTCACAACTAAATCGTAAGTACCTAAGTAGGTATATGCTGTAGCTACAGACTCGTCGATGAACCGCACGAAAACTGCCTATCGGCACCAGAGGGCAGCAGTTCATCAATCACTGACTCAGCAGAAACTCGGGAAACTAATTTCCTTGGCTTAATAATAGGACTACATAAAAAGAACTCGTTATCACTTGATCGACTAGAAAATGGACCCGGAAAACGGGGGCAATTTAGGCATTAAGCCTGAAGCGTATGTATTCTTTAAGTTGAGGTTAGGTTATTATGGTAAATCAAAAGAGGACTAAAGAACCCCCTTACTAAAGCCTTGTGTAGGCTGCTGGCTTAAGAGCGTTTATTTTTCAAGGTAGGTATTTCATCCAGATTAGCAAATACAATGCAAGAAATACCTAAAGGGTGTTTCAGAAAGGTGCGGTCATATTTAAGGGTGATGTTGGGTAACTGATATATATTAAGAAAAAAATGTCAAAACATAAAAAAAGATTTTTTTTTTCAAACCAGAAAAAACGACTAAAAAGATACGAAGAAATGATTTTTCAATCAATTTGTTGCAGTTGGTGGTATATACTTTAGATTCAATCACAGATTTGATGTCGATCAACAGTAACTGCATCAGACTTCTTGAAAAGTCATTGCTTCGGAAGTTTTTGTCTTTTCTAGTCGAATATTTTGAAAAAAATCTCATTTTTTTGTAACAACATCACCCTTAAATATGACCACACCTTTCTGGAACACCCTGTATACATAGCTCCAAAAGTTATCTTTATTATTTTTTTTATTATGATGGGCCCACGTTTGATCACAATCTCTCCTGATGAAAAGCGATAATTTGGTCGACGATGGAGGATATGATATGGATGGAGGATAAATACCCTCAGATTGTAGCTATACCTAACTCCTGATTCCGACAGGGAATTCCACTCCTTATTTATCTGTATGCACAGTGAAAGTATTAAGAAATTTTGCGAAAAAAAAAATTGTTTGTTTAAAATACCATGAAGATTAAAGGCTTCTAATTAACGTCCATTCAGAGACAATACGTGTTTGAAGTTGCAAATTAAGTTGAAACGTTTAAAATGCCATTTTATTTGTGATAAAATACTTTTTTGTAACGGATCTTAGGTCTGTATTGTATATTTTGTCAACTTATATTCGCTCGCCATCCACAAAACCAACGTACTCGTTGGTCAAGTAATATTTGACCCGTAGGTACGGTCCTACCCTCAAAGCCGGCCGAGAACCTCAAAGGGGACAAAGAGAAAGAAAACTTTTTCCTTTGCGGCCTCCTCGTTAGCTGTTCCGGTTTTATGAAAATTCGGTACTTTGTCACCAATTTCAGCGGCAAAGTATCTCTTAAATCTTGATTTAAGGGTCCTTTGCGGGCGGAAGGGTTTTTTCCGGATTTGTCGTGAAAGACAAGGAGCTTATACGAGGCTTTTGAAGATGCTAGGGGTGTGTTGGATGAGTGTGTGGCTGAAAATAACTCTCACGGCTGCGACTTCACATACCTAAGGGCCTGTGCACACCACGTTTTTTAAACGCGCCGTTGACGCGCGTTTGTAGCGATACAGACGCGATACGCACGCGAGTCAGACGCAGCCTGTAGAGCTCTGTAGGATAGAAGCGCGCCGTCGACGCAAAAAACGTGGTGTGCACAGGCCCTAAGCCAGAACAACTTCTAGAGATACTTAGTTCTTTTGTTTTGTCCTGGTTCTACTTCCCTATCTTTTTTTTCTCCTGTCAAAGTTGCCTGAATTTATAGCACCTTGCAAGTAACAGTAACAGTAACTGATGGACCTTTCTTCTTCTCAGGTATGGGGACTCTGTCATAGCGAGCATTATCTTACCTCACTAGTTAACTATTCGAATCCTGCAAAACGAACTCAATTGTTAGGTTCTCAACGATATAGGCTCCCACAGATAAGCGCGACGCTACAATGCGACCAACTTGCAAGATCTAGTTGGTTTATCGTGTTCTAGAGATATCTACATTAGTTAACTGTTAAGAAGTTGAATGAAAAATGGTCGTCGCATTGTCATGTTGGTGTCGCGACTGTTTAAGGGTGCCTTAAGCCAAATAAGTTGGTAGGTACATAACTACTAAACAAAACCCTAAATCAGCTTTCACATCGCTTTCGACAGGAAATGAAGCTTTTCGTATTATTTACTACCACACTTTGTGTGCTACAAGGCAAATAATGACAGGTTTTACGCTAACAGTAATTTACCTACTGAAATGGCGCAATAAGGCTGGGTTTACAATGTGTTTACATGTTACAATGACCCAAAGGGATGTGCCCTTTATAATCATGTAGGTCCTGTATCTTCTCCAATAAGACTGGATATATAGGATTATTGAATTTAGACCTATAGGAATCCGCCGTTGGAACTAAATTCTACACAATTGTCGAACATATTCGTACATTGTATTTCTTTTTCCGACTAAGTAGTTTGCAACTTAATTTACCTGCTATTATATAGGTACGTCCTACACTCGATGCTAAACTGAATTCTTAATAGTTCGTTCGTGCTGAATGCAAAAAGTGTGGCAGTATAATTTTAGCGGTTGATAACACCGAGGGTAGCGTTGCAAGCGTTCCCCTCACTGAGGGTAGACGACATCACATCAGTTAACCCTCACCCTAAAATTCAGGTGTACGAACGTACCTAGCATACCTAGCTACGTCAGTTACGTGTCTCCGAGTCACTACGCAGGTACGTTGTTCATTCATCATCTGCCTAGCCTTTTCCCAACTATATTGGGGTCGGGTCACGGTCAAACCGGATTCAGCTGAATACCAGTATTTTACGTGGAGCGGCTGCCTACCAGACCTCCACAAGACCACAACCCATTAACTGGGTGACACGGCACTTCTTGGCAAGACTGATGTCAGATTTTCTGGCTTTTGACAATCCGTAACGTAACGACTGCTAAAGATCTACAAATGACAGCCGGGACTAACGGCTTAACGTGCTTTCCGAGGCACGGAGGAGTCTCGGTATGTTAATATGGTACGGAGTTCATTGCGGGTATTCAAATATTCACTCAGAAAACTTTGTAAAATTCCGGTCATTCCGTCTAGGTACCTACCTACATAAGTCGTTTTACGAGTTAATTTTATATTTGAAATATTCACTCAAGTTTTCAAGAAATGTTTTAAAGGTTTCCAGTTTGGACTGTTTTTTATATCCTTTATTTTTTTGTTCTTCCAACCTTCTATAATGAAACTGTTATTCCGTCGAATTTTACGTTCAACAAATCTCTTAATTTGAAACGAAATAACGTTTCGGAATTGGGGATGGCTCAAACTTCTCTATTATGATCGTCCTTGACCCGAGCACCCTTATTTGTGATGAAAGCCGAGTTAATTAGACGATTTGGAACAGAAAGATAATTACATTGTTGTTTTACATACAATTTAACCATAAACAATACATTTTACTTCGTTACAATGGGGT
Source organism: Melanchra persicariae (assembly GCA_947386135.1). NCBI lineage: Eukaryota > Metazoa > Arthropoda > Insecta > Lepidoptera > Noctuidae > Melanchra > Melanchra persicariae. The sequence goes on from OX376646.1 coordinate 2,531,738, forward strand.
TTCAGTCTCTATGCGTTGTTGTAAATGACTTTGTATTGCATTTTCGACAAAAGAAAAGATGGTACCTACTAAATGAGTGTAATCGAGTGAGTGAGAATATATAGGTGGGAAAACGAGAAACATAAATTAAATAAGTCCTGTTATCAATTATCAAAGTAACGATGCAAAAAATATCTACGTTTCGTTTAAATGAAAAACAGGGCACGATTTAAAATGAAGGACAATGTACATGAGTGTACATCACGGAAAATGCGAGGAATTAATCAGCAGCCGAGCGTGGTCTTCGAACGGCGATAGATTACAGACATGACAGATTGCCACAAATTGATGACGTCGACGTGACAAGGATGATGACATGACAATCAAGCGCTTCCTCAATATTGTTGCGACTTTTAGAAAAGGATAGGTACTCATTATAATGTAGGTAGGTACCAGTTTAGAATCATTTTAGAATTTGGTTTACCTAGTCTACAGATTGTAGCTTGTAGGTATCTAATTTTACCTAGGTACCATAAGATGACTTACAAGTAAATAGCTTAGGTTTTACCTAACTGCTATTATTAATAAACTGATAAAACGTATTAATTATGAACTAGTGCGTATAAATAACAGGTGAGATGTGAAGATCTCATTGGGTAGGTACCTATATAAAAAAGTCGTCAGCATCGCTGTCAATGGCCAGAGTGCCAAGCACTGGCTGCATTGCTTTTGTCCAGAAAAAAATCGTTTCCATGACAATCATGACCATAGAAATAAAAAAGTTTTTCGTGAACGAGAGAATCTATGGTAGGTTCCTAATGCTGTCAGTCAATACATTCTCATGTGTTCTATACTTCTGAGCTGATTGATTGAAAATTGAAAACCAGCGCTGAGGCTCTGTCTCGCACACGAGTTCCAGCATTATGCTGAGCGATGGCCGTTTTGCGCCGATGTGACGCATATCTTCCTCACAATCCCGTTTTACTTTTATATATATACCTATACATTTTTATGGTGTGCGTCATGCTTGGCGCAAATAAACTCTTTTTCTTTCTTTCTTTCAAATCATCAATCATGGGCAAAGGCTTAGTGAATACAATTCCAGTTTACAAATAGGTAGTTTAATTCCTGGTACCTACTCAGCTCTGTTTATAATCTGTGGGCTTAAATGCAGAGGTAGATACTTAATCTGCATTTAAGTCCCAATTAATTAAAGGATTTGTGGCCAAAGCGTAAGCTATCTCGCCATGGAATAGCCGGCGGGACTACGGTACGGTCTGTCTAATTTATTATACCCCTTCTTCATAAATGTGGCTTGTAACTAAGTTTTTGTCTAAATATTTATCTTCGTGGGTTGGGTTGGGGTGAATTTGTTAAAATGGGGTGTTATCTTCTTTGCTCAGTCAAGGCTCCGTTTGTAAGGAAACTGGCAGTGAGCTGGGATGGTTTTTTGTTTGCGCTTTTTCCCATTTTTTGAGGTTTTAGCTCAGCAAATGACGTTGAAAGTAACTGTTAGGTAGATTAGTTTCCATTTTCCCCTTTCCTTACCCCACCCTCAGCCATATCTACTATATTATAAACTAAATAAAAACCCATACCTACTTACGTTAAAATCTGAGAGTTTTTAACCTTAAGATTAAAATAATCTCCATGAAAAAAGCAGTTTCTCAGACATTCCTAACTGTTTTCGTCCAAAAACCGCAATTTATTATGCAATGTGGTATAGGTACCTACTCGTATCTCCAAATTGTTTCATTCAGAATTCGAATGCAAGTTTCGAACTTTTCTTTGTATAGAGAACTCCTATTGGCATTCGTCGTGCTTGTGTAACTTTTATTGAAAAATGTGGAAATCGTCTATGGACGGTGTTCAAATAGAGGCGCACAGTTGGCTGGCTCTTTGCCATGTGGTCGTGACCTTCTCTTATGTAACAGACAACTTTGTGTCGACTTTATACATTCAGGACATTTAAATACGAATCATCTGGCTTTGTGAAGTTTCCAGAATATTTTGTATCGATCTATTTTTCCAACATCGCATGTTATTACCTTACAAATAAACTTAGGTGGCCGAGTCCGGTATGCAATCCTAGTAGAGCAGTTACATTTAAATTCTCTGGTGGAAAAATACTTCCAATTTACAGCCTGTTTTTTTAAACTCTTCGGTACATGATGATTTAAGCCCCTGGAAACATTGAACACATAGAGTTAGACAATTTTTAATAGGAGGTTATTAAATATATACTAATACCTATAATAAAGCTGAAGAGTTTGAAAGAAAAAAAGAAAGCAAAACCGTTTATTCACGTGAAAGTAACGCACACACGACATTTTTGTAAACAAAACTTACATAAACCTAAGAAACAAAGCAAATATTTAGGTACTGGGTACTATTCTTAAAAAATAAAACCTCATGCGTCACTACCGCGCGAGTTTGTTGTACCTACGCGTTATCTCTGGATATGGAAAAAAAAAATTAAAAAAATCCGTCGGAATTTCCCTTTCCCGTACCTATAGCCTATAGGCTATACGGTTTAAGGCAGGTAAATTAAGCTGCAAACTATTAAGTCGTAAAAATACAATGTACGGATATGTTCGCCAATTGTGAACCTTATCATTTATTTATTTTGATACTGAAAATTCTTTACAATATTTCACTAAGCTAAATTTAACTAACTTAACTATTTATATCTACCAAACCTAACTATATACAAACTAGACTAAAAATTACCAAATTATGTACAAACGTGTATAAAAACAAAATAAATCATTGGGCATCAAAAAATTCATCCACATCGCTGTCAATGACAAAAGTGCCCAGAACACTAGCAGCATTGCCGCGTTGAATGGCAATGCTGATTCTTTGGCCAAAGAAAAACCCAGCCCTCTGGTCACTTGTACAGTCGACAAGTTGTTTGCTGATGTCCCGAAAGACTCGGTGAGCACTCGGACCCCATGGACCTAAAGTTTCAACCCCAAACGGCTCAAATATATAACTCCCAATAAGGTTGTTATATTTGCGCCGTTTGAGATTTTCTGCACCTGCAGCAGCCGCCCCAGCGCAGCCCGCCGTGCTAAGAAGATGGGATGGCGCAAGGGTGTCGACACAATGTGTCGACACCCTTGCCCACGATGGAAAGAGGCAACATGTCATGTTGCCTCTTTCCATCGTCAATTGTGTAGAAGTCCAACGGCGGATTCCTATATGTCTAAATTCAATAATCCTATAAGTATATATCCAGTCTTATTGGAGGAGCAAATATACCTACATGATTATTTAATATTGACCCGAAGGGATGTGTAAACCTAGCCTTATTGCGCCATTTTAGTACGTAAATTATTGTTAGCGTAAAACCTGTCATTATTTTATTTGCCTTGCAACCCACAAAGTGTGGTAGTAAATAATACGAAACTTCATTTCCTGTCCAAAGCACATCGCTTTGGACATGAAAGCTGATTAGGGGTTTTGTTTAGTAGTTATGTATCTACCTACCATAAACAGGCGCGACACCGACATGACAATGCGACGATCATTTTTCATTAAAACTTCTTTACGGTTAACTACTGTAGATCTCTAGAACACGATAAACTGATTCTTGCAACCCGCTAGCCCCGCTAGCGCTTGCTTTCCCGTATAGCCTATAGGCTATACGGGAAAGGGTTGCAATTGAAATGGCAAGGCAAGGGTTGAAATTCCGACGGCAACGGAAAAAAGCGGGATACGCGCGTACGAAGTCACGTGGAAAATAAAAAGTTTGCATAAATAAGTAGGTAGGTACATTAATTTATCAATTTCATTCATTAACTTACCTTTGTCAAAATCTGACAGTTGAACTGTCAAGTTACTGAATTAATTACAATTAAATGTCGAACCATAAATCACACTTTAAAATATTTTTTGAAAAAACTGGCATTATACTAATGAAAATATGGAAAGACAGTTCTAGTAAACTTAGTAGGTACGTTCGCAAATAAATACGCGCGTTGAGTTATCCTGCCAGGGTTGCGGATTTTGTTCGAAAGAGTCACCGCGGCCTTAGAACGCAAAGGGCACTAGGAGGAGCACGGATGGGTTTTAGTCAGTAAGAGCACAGTAAGAGTCTCCCGCTCCACCCAGAGCGGAAGGAGACATAGAATGATTTCCAATCCATAAAAAAAAGGATTTCGAGTTATGACAGTTCATGACCAGTGACAGGAGACAGGAGCTTATAGACTTCCATGGATATGAGTGACTCATTGTCCGTTTTTGCGCGAAAATTTAAATTGTCAGTCAAAAAAAAATCTGTCGAATTGAAACCGCAATTTTGACAATAAATTGAAGCGTTTTTGAATTATGTAAGGTATACCTTATTTGCAATTCTTCAAAATAATAGCAAAATGAAAATATTGCATGTTACCTTTAAACAGAAACACCTATAAGACTTGAACTATTACAAGATTCAGGTGGCGAACTTCATACAGACTCATGAGTAATTTAGCCTCTACGGAGGCGAGGCGAGGCGAAGCGAGGCTCAAACGAGATGTGCCAGCCAGGCGTGAAACTTTAAAGACCTAGAATGTGAAGCCGTGAGGAGTTATTAGTCTGCTTCCGTGGGCAGGGATGAATAAAAATAAAATTTTAGTTTTATAGTTTTTGTTGGTAGTATAAGAATAAGATAATAATAGGTACCTGACAAAATAATTATTTTAAATTAAGTAATTAATTGCATAAAAACTTATTAGATAATATATACAAGCTAGTAGAAAATAGGTACGTATAAATGTGCTCACAGGGAATCGAAAAAAAAAATTTTACAAAAAAAAAAACCGCCTTCAAAAAAAACAAACAAAAACCGTTCCCACTAAAAAGTTGAAAATAAATATTTGAATTGCTTTAAAGAAACATAATTTAAAAGTAAACTTATTTGACATTAATATAAATTTATTACTTCTTTTTGGAGCCGGTGCCAGCAGCTTTATTGTTGGAACTTGATAAGTATTTAATATCCCGTGCCATTGTTTTTTGATCCACAATGACAAAATTTAAAAACAGATGCATAAAGACAATGCTAAAAATGTTAAAGTACTTACTTAAAAAGTGGCTGGAATTTTTTTATAAGTATATTTTTTTCGTTTAAAAGAAATTATTGTGCATAATGGTTAAATTTTTTCGAATTTAGTCTACTCCGTATTCGTCTTTTAATTAATATGTGAATGCAATTGGTATCTTGGTAGTTTTATAGTTAAGTTAGAGGTTAGTTTTTCTAGGAATTATTGCCTATTCGTATTTCCTTGCTTTGGCTGGCACCGACTCCAAAAAGAAGTAATAAATTTTAAATATTTGCAAAATATTAATGTCAAATAAGTTTACTTTTAAATTGTGTTTCTTTAAAGCAATTCAAATATTTATTTTCAACTTTTTAGTGGGAACGGCTTTTGTTTGTTTTTTTTGAAGGCGGTTTTTTTTTGTAATTTTTTTTTTATTTCTCGCCGGTTAGTGTTTTTTTTATTAAAATGAAGGCAACGAAGTTGATATTGTTCCTACATTGAATATTCTTATGAAAAAGGTACCATGTCGTAAATATTGTACACTGTTTTTTTTAAACGTTTTATTCCCGTGAAGGGATGATACGCCGCATAAAATACCTACTATCGATGTGTCTATTTCAAATAAAAAAATGTCCTTTGTTACAAATTCGAATTACTTCTTGCCTTACGAAAAACCGAAAAACTAGCAGTACTCAGTAGGCATTTTTCTCACCTTAACACTGCTAGAATTCATTGTTTTATTATGAAGTTCCCATGCCTACCTTCTACCTTCCGGTTCCATCATCAGAACAGTCTGATAGTACCTTATAGCCAAAGTGCAACTCATGACAATTCTAATAAGCCCAAACACGGCTGGGATACATTGATTAATTACGCAGTTCCGGTGCCTACCATCCAGCTCCATCATCATCAGATCAGTTCGGTGATACCATTCTCAACATAACTATTCAGAATCATTTGTTTATTTGCATTGTCATAGTTGCATTGTGATATTTATGCGAGTGTCAAGTTCCGTTGGCCACTGGTTTCTGATCTTCTCCACCAGTTCCACTTCATCAAATGTTAGTTTTTGACTGTAGATGCTTAAGTTCTCGATGAAAATACCAAAATAACTATATGGTTGCCTATAATATTTGAGGAGTTCCCTCGATTTCTCATAGATTCCATCATCAGAACTGGATTTTGAAAAAAATGGGACCAATCTGGAAGCATATCAAGCAAGGGGAAAAAAAAATTTTGCAAATCGGTTCATTAACGACGGAGTTCTGAGGTAACAAACATAAAAAAAAATAAAAAAATACAACCGAATTGAGAACCTCCTCCTTTTTTGAAGTCGGTTAAAAATTCGTTCACATCGCTGTCAACGGGAAAAGTGCCTAGAACACTGACCGCATTGCCATTAAACGTGGCAATGCGGCCAGTAACAGTAAACATACAAACTTCCACCTTTACAATATTAGTAGGATGTGAAAGTTTTTATGTTTGTGTAACAAACATACAATTTGTAGCAATAACGGCTGAAGGGATTTCAATGAAATTTGGCACACAGTATAGTTCGTATCCTGGAATAAAAAATAGGCTACTTTTTGTCCTGGTATGGTATGGATTAATGGAGACTGAGGACGAAGTGGAAATTCAGAGCCGCTGCTGCCTTAGTACTCAAGTACCAGGAGGCCAGAAACATTGAGTACCAGGAGACCAGAAACATGTCAAAGTATTGCCGGAGCTGGAATTGTGGATTCAAAAGTACCAGGAGACCAGACATGTCAAAGAATTTTTTCACCTCAATCCATCACATCCATCAGGAAACATTCCTATTTCCGATATTCACGAGGGCGAAGCCGCTGGCAGAAGCTAGGAAAATAATAATTTTCAAATCGAAACTGTCGTTTTGATGATCATAATAATATTTTTGCTCAGGGAAAATTTAAGATAGATATAGATGGCTCACCTACAGACAATATAGATGGCTCACCTACACGAGATCTCATTCCCATAACAATTTTTTCGTTTCCATTTGCTAATACGTAGGTATTTAGGGAAGTGTAGTTATATGGAAATAAAAACCTAAGTTGGTGCTTCATCATACATAACGCATAAAAATGAAGCTCGGTATCGGAAAAATATAAAATTCTAGGTATTACGTAGGTACCTATCTATATAGCTGCTGTGGCTATGAGTAAAGCCTGTGAGACTTCAGGCTTTTATAGTAATGAGAACAGCGGCCACTCGTCTAAAGAGTGTGCTCCCCCTGCGGCTTTGGGCAGTTTGAGTACCGCCCGACCTCGGCTTTCTTGAAAATCTCAAACTTTACTTAGTTTTTTTTTTATTCTTTTTTTAAACAACGCTTTTGATACGGCTGCGATTAAGTTACATTTTATTAAGGTTTTAATCATGCATGAGCCTTGTGTATGTTTCTTAAAGGCTTTTAGATTCTTTATTCAAATAAGATTCAAATATTCTGTATAAGATTTGAATTTAGAATCTGCTTATCAGTATTTGAAATAAATAGGGTTAAAAAGTTTTTAGGCTGTTTATTTTCATCACACATCTACAAACAATTAACCAAAGTAAAGTCCCAACTAACATTTTTGATGTTCAACCTTAATTAAGTTAAGCTTAAATTAATCTGGCACTGTGCCTACTTAGAGCAGCCAACCTCATTAAAAACACTTAAAAAATCTCAACCTCCAACGTAGCTTAGCGAAAAATAAAGGCCAATTAAAAAGCAATTAAGTGCCCTTGTTACCTTCACCAATCGCGTGTTCGCAGCCCGGGGCCAGTTTATGTAAAGCTGCATATTTGCATTTATTTGACTGATGGGCCCCATATTATACTGATATTTAAGACGCTTTATGGCCTACACGAAGTAAGGTAATTATGGAGCTAAAGTGTGTGTGTGTGTGTGTTGATATACATACCTAGTTAGTGCGGGGGTTGAATGCGAATGGCTGAGGGAAAATGGGGCAAGTGCGACTTTTGAATTCTTGTATTCCGTAGGTACCTACTAGGATGAAGGTCGTCTGAGGTTCTAGCTACTGAGCTAATGTCTGTTAATTTGCAATGTTGTTTTTCGAGCGTAAACTTAATTTAATTTATAAGTTTGTCAAATAAAAACGTTGCGGTCTGGGGCCTAACCACCTTCACTTATACAGGACGTATAGCTCCGTCTCTTTCCCACTGGAAGTAATATTAAAGTAATACTGCTTTAAGAGTTGGTGGTTTAGGCCCAGTTCGCACTTATTTAAATACTTAAGCTTAGCAGACTTAAATATCTTAAAATACGTAATAGCTGTTTTGTGTCATAATATTGCGAGCAAAATCTATCAATCATCCTAAAAATAAATGAGGTACAACGACCAGCATCAGATTCAGGTACTTCAATTTGATTGATGAGCCAATAGAAACAATGTTCATACCTGCAGCATAAATTACGAACTCTCCATCTTGTTTTTTGAAAAGAAGAAATTAAAATGAGTAATGGATTTTCACAAAGCTATCGCTGTCGGAATTTTGAAGGGAATAAACTGGGAGTTATTATTTTACGTAGCATGAAATTCTTAATATCGTTTCTAGTATGAACGTATTGTAGATAGAATTGGAACTGCTACAGATATTGTACACTTTATGTGTACCTATGTTATTACAATACATAAGTGATTATATATGGATCGCCGTAACATTATAAGAATTAACTTTATACTTACCGGAAAAAAAAAATAGGTAAATGAATTTTGAATTATTACTAAATTTTTTTCAATTCAATTTTGGGTTTTGGATGGTTAAAATGATACTTACTGGCTTACTTAGCTGTTGAATTGCTGTGAAAATTATTTTTAACTTTATTTTTTGAGCTAGTAAGAAACCAACTGCTCGTTAGCTGCAGCGATAAACTGAAAAAAATGCTAGGTCAATCCGTATTTAAAAATAGGTAGATACCTGCATCGAAAAACGAAATCGGTAGAGCAAAATAGCAAGTGAAGCATAAATAAAAAATGCCGCGCCAGCCTTCCCTAGACCGTAGCAATTCGAGCATTACATTTATTGCATAACATTTTATACGTGAGCCACATTACACATAAGTCCTATTTTGGACCAGGCCGCTAAGTTATTTGGCTCAGGCCCAAACAGGTCACGAATTCTGTGGAATACGGGTACCTAGAAACTTACTGAGATCAATTTGAATTCAGTGTTTCTCAACATTTTCTTTCGGGGTGCTTGATCTTTCTTGTACCAGACATGATCCCAGATATGAGACATGTTTGGCATGGCATCATCAGTCATGTGTTTTAGTCAGCTGGCATAAATTTGGCACCATATCCAAATACATTCGTACGAGAGAGGTGTGCGACAGAGTTTTGTAAAATCCTTATTAAAACCTCTTCTACTATATCTCTTTCAGGTTGCCTTGATCATGCGAAAGGGGAATCATGAACCGGCCGTAAAAAGAAGTTTTGAACGGTCGAAACTTCTTTTTACGGCCGGTGATATAATATTGTGCTTTTAATGGGTCATGAATCTAGATAGGTAGGTATTCGTACATTCGTAAGATACCTATATTGAACTGTTTTTTTAAATAAACTCGTTAAAAGCTCTTGGACACGGTACGTAGGTACTAGGTATAGTTTTTACCAGTTTTTACTATGATGAGCAGTACGAAATGCTGATAATGGGTCTATGATTCTTATTTTAACAATGATCTGAGTTCGCAGCGGAACGTTGATACAAATTTTAAGGGAGAATTGTATAACTGAGCGGGATTGCGTATACCTTGCAGGTGCTACAGTCCAGGCCTGTGAGTATGGTGGTGCAATGGAGCGAGGTCCGGACGGCGTGGCAAGACAGTGACTTTATCACTGAGTGCTTGTGTTGGCACAATGTGTATCGCCAGCGGCACGGATCTCCGCAGCTTTATATGGCCCCAGAGGTAATAGAATAGAACAAAATTGAATACTCTTTAGTATGTACACACACCATATAAGTTACAAAAAATTTAGATGAAGAAAACATCACATAGGGTGACATAACTGGCGGCCTCATCGCTAAAAGCGATCATTTCAAGACAACCTTTGGATGGATTTTAAATAGAAAAGGAAATTCAGTACTGTAGGTAGTCTTAGTTTTCTTATAAATACATCATAGATAAATATATACAATCATAATTATGGAACAAAAGCATAGAACCCAAGTAAAACGATTAAAGAGAGGTAGAGATATTTAGATGCTTAACAGTTAAACAGTAATACCTATATTCAAGCCCCCCATTAGTCGGAGGCCTATGTCCAACAATGGACGTCTATCGGCTGATATGATGATGATAATGGTCCCATGTTGGGCGCCACATAAAAATGCAAATTATTATTTGTCAAGTGAATGTTACTAAGGTTATTGTTAGCTAGTACCGGGTGACCGAGATAAAACATTACCATACATGCATCACTTAAGTGTGTATGTGATATAAGCAAATAATTAACTTTTGACTGGTCCCATGTTGGGCGTCAAAAAAAACATTATTTATTTGTTAAGTATATGTTACTAGCCCATTGTTTATAGCTTGTATATTGCATACGCTTACATATTGATCAGTGAAAAAACCAACTTTTAGCTGGTCAGGGTGGTCCAAAATGATTTTCGACGGCAAATTAAACGTTTTTATGTAAAGTAGATGTTAAGAGGAGAATATATATAGAGTTTTAAACAGTGTTTGTGTTTTCAACTGTTACAGGGTACCCGAAATTATTTATTAGTCAAATACTAAACTTTTATCCGGCACTACGTTGGGCGCCAATTATTTATGAGCACTCACGAAATTAACTTAAAAATTAACTAGTCTTATTCGTTATTACAACTATAATACACACACTATTCCCAGCTATGTGACTACGCGCAGGCGTGGGCGAACCACTTAGCCCACACCAACAAGTTCCACTACAGGAACGACCGCGACGTCGGACAGAACTTGTACCAACGGCCTGTCAGCGCCATACAGCCTGACGTCACAGGTACTATCTTCTTTTCTTTTTTTTCCTTTAAAAACGTTGCCTCACACGAAATTTTCTCCTATATATATCGTGGGTGCGTTTACGAATATATAAACTTGCATACACAAACAACCAGACCTGAACCACCACTTATCTGAATAAGAATACGATCAAAATTATTAGAGTTCAAAGGACCGTTATCCGCACTTAGACTCCCACTTTGTCTGTTGTGCGTGGGGGTTCGGTTGTGAGAAATCACGGCCTCACAGTTCAGGATGTCGTAGGTAGCTGATTCTTCGGTGCCAAAGCAGCCAGTAATGGGATGAAAACCATTCCAATACGACTAGAATCTGATTAGAAAAAGTTCAGTAATTTTTTTGATTGCAGGTCAAGAAGTGTCTTCCTATTGGTATGCAGCAGTACGCCAGTACAGTTATTTTAAAGAGCCTGATGTTCTTCACGCTAACGTTAATGCGGGTAAGCAGATGATCAACACTTATCCAGTGAGAAAACTAGCTTGAATAATTTGATTGTATCTCATTCCAAAATTGAATTTTAACTGCCAGAAATTCATATCAAAAGTTGGACCAGAATTACATTAAATGAAGGCCAATTCTCGTACAAAAAGCCGTTCCAATTCAAGTCTCAATATCAGCGACAATCAATGTCCAATGTAGGGAAACTAGATGTATTTTTGACAGTTTGCGACGGCGATGCGAATGTAAACCTTTTTTAAAAAAATACGAGAATTACCCATTTTAAAAATTTCTTAATATTAATCATTCTTCTTCAGGTCATTTCACCCAAATGGTGTGGGTAGCAACAACATTCTTTGGCGTCGGCAAGGCTCGCTCTCGGGACGGCAAGATCATCGTGGTGGCCAACTACTCTCCCCCGGGCAACATGTCCGGGCAATTCGAGGCCAATGTCCTGCCCCCGCTGCCCGAGAATTTCCCGGACATACCGACGCCCCCACAACACTGACGACGGCTATCCATACGTGGCAGGAGGCTGAAGATTGATGCCACGTTTTTACATTGATGCTATTAGTTGCAGGTTTTAAATATTTTTGTGGAGATTGGTAAATTGGGGGAAACGGTACCTACTTACAACATTTGTTAAGCTGCATGTGCAGTTTTATGGTATAATCGGCACCTTACCTAATTGCGTCATCCACAATCCAAAGGATTTTGAAGTAAATTCCTAATCTGTTAGTTCTCGTCAAATAACTTTGCCCCTCTGAAGTTAGCCATTTGCAAAAATCGCGCAGGTGCAGTCACGTACACGGGAGAAAGCGGGACGCAAGCATGCATCGAACGTAAACGAGCGACTGAGACATAAAATCGCACCCCGCCCCGATGTCTCTTGCGTATGCGCAGTTGCAGTTTGTTCGTAATTTTGACTACTAAGCAGCCACTCGTAGCCAACTCCAGAGGGGCAAAGTTATTTGACGAGAACGGTACCTAGAAGTTTTGCATTTTTTTTTAAATGACAACGTAGGTGTAATTATCGCAATAACTATTACATTTTTTAAGGGTCAAAATGAAAGGAATTGTCATTCATTGTGGGTAATGCAATTAGGTACCCCCAGGTTTAAGTATTTGTTAATAGCAATAGAGAGAAGTAATCTCGACAAATCAATGATATTATAAGTATAATTCGTATAATATCATTGCGACAAATACAAAAAACCAACAGTGGAATCTACGAGAACTGAAAAAAAAGCTGTTTTCGAGAGATATCAATTAACTATATGAGTGGGTGCCAAATGGGGTACCATTTGGTACCCACTCATATAGTTAATTGATGGTAATATTGTCCGACTAGCACTCTATTGTAGATTCCACAGCAATACTCAGGTGCGTTCATTATGTGCAATTTTAAACAGTTAGATAATATTTCGTTAACCATCGACACTGCAATAACACCAAACAATCCGTCTTCGAATCATGCCGCCGTCCGCTTAGCTCAGAAAATGAAGTTCCGTGTTAAAATATATGAAAATCATCATAAACATTATCGTTCTATCAACACACGACAAACATTCATACATTCAACACATTCATTCATTCTTGTACCTATATTAGTAGACTATTTTGGCTTCATTTTCGTCTCAAGTTGGTGGTTAAATAACGTAGGTAAACGTAAAGGCCTACATTGTATATGTCAAAATTTTGTGGATCAATTCTGGTTATATTACGGCCTAAACTAACCATGGTCAATTATATTACTCACGAAGTCATGATCATCACATTTGAAGCAATTTGCTTGAAATGTATTAATAATCACAAGACGAAGAGTTGTGGTCATGTCAAACACAAAACAACTGAATGAAAAGGTTTGCGCTCGTAGCGTCGGTCGGTCGTACTTCGTAGCATACGTGTAGCATATATTACCGCCGAATTTGACAGCTGTAGCTTAACCAAGATGGCCGCTTTAAACTGTCAAAGTTCGAGCTCAATAATGAATTAACCTTTGCTAACATCAAGAATTCATTGAAATTGTATAAAAATACATACCTGCCATAAGTATTGCAGGAGACATAATTTAATAACCATAAATGTGATCATCTAAAAAATAAGTATTTCAAAGTTGTCTCCTCAACTCTCAACCACACAAAACTGTTTTATAACTCATTTTTGACACTACTGACGACGTTGCCCCTGACTCATAAAAAGTTAATGAAACTGTACCTACTGTAGGTCACTAGCTAAAATATTTTGACCCATTTATCTTCGAAGCTTAAATCTAGAATAGAGAAATGGTTGTTTTGCCCGAGCTTGAATTTGATAAAGTTTATTAGAACATAGAAGCAATACAGTTAATACGCACATACAAGTTTAGGGAGTAACTATAAATAGATAAGTTTACGCGCGAAAAAACACAAACATACCTAACTACCCAATAAGTTGTTGATATATTTCCATTATATATAATAGAATTGCCTCATTATGCTGCTAAGAAGGTTTTAACTCAAACTCAAATTAACTTGCGAAACTTCACACTTTGAAAGATCATCATCAATTGGTACCCATCACTTACAACTGTGAAGTTTCGCCTAAGTATTAATTTATTTTGACCGTTTTTTAATAAGTATTTACACATAGAGGAATCCAATACAAAAAGTCAATATTAAATACATAAACTAAAATTGTAATAACAATTGCCTGTAGATTTAGGAAATAATAAATTAGTCAACATTCTTAGGTTATGGGCCCAAAAATATTGGCATGGTAGACGAATAAAATCAGGAAAAAAACGCAAAGTATAAGTTGTAAGTAATAGATTTTTTTGGTGCTTAAAAATCAATGTAAAATACGAAATACGTATAGCGCAATTAATGAATTATATACCTACGGATTTATTTATTAATATTATACCGCAGAATAATTATTTATTAAACTTTTAAGTAATGAATACCATTAGATTAAGTCAAGTTTCTCGCAAACAAACTGACTATATTTAATAGTTAAGAAATACGGCTTTTGAAAAATTAAAAACAAAAGGCACGCCGTCCACGAGAGAGAATAAAATTGCTTCTTGTAATTATATAACGTCATTAACACGGCGATGTAAAAAAAGATACGATATTAAAACGAAAAGTTGGATCACGGGACAACATCGCACTGCCGATCTATTCTGAGAACACCTCACGGTGTAAACTTAAGTGAAGTGAATAGCCGGTCAATTCAGCAGTGCGATTGTAAAAATGTCGAAGTGAAAACTTAGGCGAAGTGAACGACAAGTGAGCTGTCCAACCATACAAACAAGATGCCATGACAGCTCACTTAGGTGGCGGGAACGACATGTGATAGCTCACTTCATCCAAGCCTTCGCTTCGACATGTTAACAGCTGGTCGATTCTGTAAACGAGTCGAAGTGAAGGCTTTTTTTATGGATGGGAAATCATCAAATGACAGGAGCCACTTGATGATTACCCATCCATAAAAAAAATCCGCTGTTCCGCTCTGAGTGGAGTGGGAGGGAGTATCAGACTCTTACTGAAAAAAAACCCATCCATGTTCCTCCTAATGCCTTTTGCGTTCCAGGGCCGCGGTGACTCTTTCGAATAAATTCCGCAACCCTGGCAGGCTCTGGCCCTAAAGGACCCCGTCCACTAAAGTAGAGGTACACGGTGAAATGTCGACAGAATAGATCGACAGATCCGCACTGCTTTCATTCCATCTTGTTTGTATGGATTGACAGCTCACTACATGTTCACTTCACCTAAGCTTACACGGGGAGAGGTGTCCTGCCGGTCGATTCTGTCGACATCTCACGGTGTTCACCTAGGTTGAGTGAACGACAACTGAGCTGTCATTCCATCTTATTTGTATGGTTTGACAACTCGCCCGTCGTGCGCCCCACCCGCGTGGTCACTTCGACATGTTTACAGAATCGCACTGCAGAATCGAAAACTCCCAAAATTATACCTTCAGAAAAATATTAGGTACAATGATTGCCGCCGCGTCGCCAGCGACAATTAGCGCCAAAAACTAGTCAAAATGTGCGAAAATTGGAGCTTATTGACGGTTTGCAACGATGATGCAAATGCTCCTTAAAAATTTTAACCAGCATTCGCGTCTCAGTCGCAATCTGTCAGAAAAATCTAAATATCCATACCTACATTTTTGACAGATTGCGAATCCCAACGTTGCTTTTGAAAATAATTTAGTAGAATTGGCACTTTGACCGTTGGCTCCACTTACTCTGTCTACGACGTCACTACAGTTTTGCAAAGTAGATTGACTTTCATCCATTGCCTTTGAATTTTCGTCTATTGCCCAATCGATACCTACTCCATCGTGGACGCCAGGGCCCAGGCTTTATGCGATAAGCTGTAAACAATGATGGTGGCGCCATCCCAGCTTTCTTATTACTTGTGACTTTTCTGTGTTGTGATCGCGGAATAAAATAGTGCATAAATGGAAATGTACTTACCTACATCCCCTGTAAAATGAATACGTTTAAATTTCATTACTAGGTGGCGCCACTTTCATTATTAGATGTATTGTTCTTCCTTTTTCATTTGAAAAAACCCGTCTTCCTCAAGGTTGATGATAAAATTATAATGTACACTTGTTAAGTTTTTCCTGTTAAATGTATAATGCTTTGTACGAGTGAATTTAGAAATGTTATAATTGATTGTGTGATTGATATTTTATTTCTAAAAGCATATAAAAGTTTTGTCAATTGAATGGCATACGCTGGCATCAAGGTAGCATAGTAGGTATAATAAATTATACTTGACCAAAAAAAAATATTTATGTTGTCACCGGAAAATTGCAAACGCCGTAAGATTGTAAAATATCGTGTGAAATTAATGATGATGTATAATTCCATGCATTCTAATTCTACATCAACTTTACTGTTCTATGAAATATGCTACTTTGAAACCAGGCTGAATGTAATTGTATGATCTAATCAGAAAACTGAAAAGACAGTGATTCGAGTCCCTATCAAAATTGCAATAGATTATGGAATGGATTATAGCCGTAACAGACGCTCGGATTTGGTACGGCGGACTAACTCCGCCCACAAAATTCGATCTCGCAACACACGACGGGATCTGGTCCGGCGGACCACGCGGCGGACTAACTCCGCCCACCACGCCACAGAGTATATATACTATACTGAATTGTGCGCCTTCAAGTACACAAAAATTATGGTGGTAGAAGCAACAATAGCAGCAACATTACAACCACCATGTACCAACCACACCGTAAAAAGCGGAAAAAAAGCAGAGGATTGGCTAAATTTTATTAAGAGAAATACATTTTTTAAATTTTTATGGTAGTCTGTGGTAGTTTGGTACGGCCCAAGCGTACACACGTCCAGATTTGGTACGGAGCGGACCAAATCCGCTGTGCAAACAAGCGGACCGCGGCGGACACAATTAATAATAATAATGTTCGCGGACCACTCTACACACGGGCGGATATGGTCCGGGAGCGTACCAAATCTTGTGGGCGGAGTTAGTCCGCCGTACCAAATTCGAACGTCTGTTACGGCTATAATAGCCGTGTAACCAAATCTGGACGTGTGTACGCTTGGGCCGTACCAAACTACCACAGACTACCATAAAAATTTAAAAAATGTATTTCTCTTAATAAAATTTAGCCAATCCTCTGCTTTTTTTCCGCTTTTTACGGTGTGGTTGGTACATGGTGGTTGTAATGTTGCTGCTATTGTTGCTTCTACCACCATAATTTTTGTGTACTTGAAGGCGCACAATTCAGTATAGTATATATACTCTGTGGCGTGGTGGGCGGAGTTAGTCCGCCGCGTGGTCCGCCGGACCAGATCCCGTCGTGTGTTGCGAGATCGAATTTTGTGGGCGGAGTTAGTCCGCCGTACCAAATCCGAGCGTCTGTTACGGCTATTAGAATACACGGCTGTTTCGGTTCGGGAATAGTGGCTGAGGCCGGAAGTATTCCGGCGGATTGGGACAGAGGCGGCGCAAGGCGTGGGCGACGTGGGCCATCGCCTACAGCCTCGCGGTTCGAAGGGCCTCGCAGCTTTAGCTTTTTTCAACTCCGCAAAATTGTAAGGCTATAAAAATAATCCAACAATCTGTTTGCAACATTTATTTTTATTGTTAAAGTTTACTTCAGTAAGTTTTGTGTGATAATTTACAAGTTTTATTTCTTTTATTTTCCCACATTCGCCAAATATTTACTACTTTTGCTAAAAAATTCAAAAGAAAACCAGAACTATTCGTGGAGGTGTGCGATTGAGTTCGCCGCATCTCACCCTCAACTCAATTGTAGAAGCTAACCTGAGAAAACCTCCTCAAAAAATCACTCTATTCTTAGGTAGGACCTAAAGGGCCTCGCAATATACGAATCTTGCCCACAAAAAAATTTAGTCTTGCCCCGCCACTGGATTGGGATAATTTTCTACAAGCATTTCTGAAATTCTGAATTGGCAGGGTCGTGTGAAAATTACCTAAACATAGTTGAATGTAATTTTAAGTATACATGAGAGAAACTATTTTGTATTTAGATTTAGTATTGCCTAGAAGGCTGTTGAAATGGATTAAATTAATTTAAAGGTACCTACAGATACACATTATGCTCATTACTAGCACGAAAGCACGCTATTCATGAGCAATTGCTACTCAGTAGCATCTGTGTAAAAGCGATGCTAGTAATGAGCATACATACTACGAGCATGATCAAAAATCGACCGTCGTTCGATTTTTTTGCATGCTACCTGCTGTGCGGGTGGAAGGGGGCATGCTGTGAGCACACTGAGCACAGTGTGAACAGGTTTGCTTATGAGCATGCTATTATCGATCTATCAGCAGGTGTGGGTGCAAGCACGACTTTTCTATTCAGTGCGTACAGCCACCGGGTTTTCCATCTTTCACTATAGAACACGCTGAATAGGGAACATGCAATATTTTCATTTTGAAGAATTTTATGTAGGTACCTATAGCATGACCATACATAACTTAAAAAAATTAAAACGCTTCAATTCATTGTCAAAATTGCCCTGTTCAATGTTCATTTGTAAAGTGCACAGATGACGCTGGGCGCAGTTGGACGTCGAGCGTTGTTTTAGCGCCATGTCGCTCGCACGCAAAGACTACAATAGTATACTGGCTACTCGCACGGTTGTGTTTGGTAGATAGCTAACACTGACGGCTTTACTACAAAACGCGTTCTAACTTTAAACCCAGGTTTAAACCAACAAGCCATTTTTGAATTTCGAACTTTATTCCAAGTGCCGTAAAGTTCTTGAATGCACATTGACAACATAGACCGGGATCTAAAATAGGTTTTTGTATTAATAACTTTAAGGAAGTCGGAATATAGTTCAAAACGCAATAACGGGCTTGAAAGTTTAGGCTTGGACTAAAGTTAGAACGCGTTTTGTAGTAAAGCCTTGACAGTTAAAATTTTCGCGCGAAAACCGACGATGCGTCATTCTTGTCTGTCACTGGTCATGAATCTGTCATAAAGTCATAACACAAAGGGTACCTAATCTTTTCGTTGCCGTAACGTCCCTTTTCACGTTATTTTAATTCGTAATTCGTAATTATTGTTAAAATCTATAACCAAAACAAAAACTTTGTAGTGACCCTTCTTTTATACATTTTATCATAATTATAATCACAACATTTTCATTAATTCTGTATTTGCATCTTCCTGAGTGGCACAGAGCATGCTATTAAAAAGCATGTGTGTTTGTACCAATGCTTTGATCATGCTTATTTAGTGGCATGCTTATATGCATGCTAATAAGTATGCTCATTGCTCATTTAGTTGCATGTGTATCTGTGTACCCAAAGATTGATCAAGCGAGGGTAGCATTGTTTCCGTTTACCGTTATTTAAATAAAATGTCAGTTGCGTTTGTTCACGAAAATTTAATATTGACAAAATAAAACCATTGAATGTTGAGCTCATGAATAGGTACTACCACAAGTGTCAAGTTTTAAAGAATGTAATCTAAAACTAACCCATGGACCTCTGATGTCTAATAAATAAATTATATTATTATTATTATTAAAATGGAAACACAATAACTAATTTAAAGCAATTCAAAATTAAATAGGTAGCGTTTAACTAAAATTGTATCTTTCATTTATTAACTGTTAAAACTCGTTGCATTGACTAAATGACTTACCAATTTCGAAATTCTACCTATACCTAGCGTAAGCTTGATTTTAGACTTTGAACTTTACTGCACACGCTTTTAGGGCACAGACCTTTACACTAGTCCTACTCTTTATTGTTTGTTGATAAACTAAATCAATTTCTTCATACCTAGGCTTCTAATAACCCTGATATTTGAAACAGGGAGGCTGTTTTTAGAAATTTAGTAGATTTTTAAGCTAATTAGTCATTAGATTCTTACAGGAATGTTTTTTATTTCTAGTTTAGGGTGCTTTTAGTTTCATTGACCGATTGCAATGCGACCAAACTATACGGTAGTATGGTCTGTATGGTCAGGTTGTAATAAATCACTGAAGTAAGAAGCACTCACTCAAGTACTTCACTATGTGCCAAATTAGTGCAAATGGCTTTCTTCGTCACTTTAACTGTTAACTCTATACTGGTACTTATTTCATTTATTTTACACAAAAAATATTTTACAATAAATGGTGTGTTTGTTAAGTCAGGTAGAAAACTCAATGTTTATTATTAATAAATGGCTGTGAATTGTTAACTGTTATTTAGAACAGATATGCTTGGCAATATTTTTTGTTAATAAAGTGTACAAAACTAAAGTTGGCTTTCATTTAGAATACCCGCAACTTCGTATGCGTATATCCCATCCCAGTATAGCATATAATAGCCTTTCTCAAGAATGTGGCTATCTTAAACAAAAATAATTTTCAAATTCCAAATCTAAGTGGTAGTTCCAGAGATTCATGCATTCAAACAAACAAAATCTTCAGCTTTTTTGTATTAGTATAGAACACTATCCAAACTGGTTGTACAACATGGGTAATTTGTGTCTTAGATAGCTTTTCCCTTTGCATGCTATTAAAATTTAATTGTCACATTTATGTGACAAACCGAAGTTTTACCTGGTATGCCAACGTCACAAAATATATGACAGAAATTACAGTGAATTTGTGTGGGATGTGTGAAGTGTTTATGCTCTGGCTTTCAAAAGATGAAAAAATAGTACCTACCATAAGTTATTTCCAAGTAAGTCCTAACCAAGACAGTTGGGTCATTTCAAGGATGTTATGATGTGTTGGGAAAGGTTACAAAAAATATCTAGATCATTGGGAATTCTGCAGGATTATCAGGAATCTTTAGAAAAACCAAAACTTGATAAGAACCAATTTATTACACTTAATTTTAACCTTACAATAAAGAATTTTCACTCAGTCCATCTGTGTTTACAACTAGTGCACACATAGTACAGTCTCATCTCTTCTTCAGCACGTCTTGTCTGTCCCTGGAAGAACACTGCCTCTCTGTGGTTGCAATTAGGACACATATGATCCTTCGTCCGAGGTAGAGTTGGATCACTCACTACATCAGGGTTAATATGAGTTAATTCGTCGACTTCGTGCATAATTTTGTTTACATACACGCAGTTCGAATCAGCCAATTGCTTGTAGTCACAATTCCTGCAGGCATACAGCAGTACTTTGTTGTTTTTATCTTCGCGTGGATACAACATGTTGTTACACTCTTGGCAGAACTGTATACCAACGTAACCTGGACCACCGTCTTTTCTTCCCAAATTCAATGTCATCGTGTTGTGTTTGTCACTGCAAATATAACTTTCACAGTTTTAAATACTTTTAGAAACGAATATAATAAAATTCAGATATTCGCTTCCTTATCTCCCTACTATGACTGTCAGTCAGTGTCACCGTTGACGCAAAATGACAGTAAATTGAACGAATGATTCCCAAGGACATTTTGCTATCTGTAAAATGTAAAAAAGAAATTACGCTGTTTCTACACAGACCAAAGTGCATGCAAAGTTTGCCAAAATTAACGTTATTAATTCTCAAGTTCAAATCATTAAAATAAATAAGTATTTTTAATGTGTTTATGGTCTAAGATAATACTTTTGAACAAAATGTAAATAAATACGTAGGAATATTGATCGGTTTACCAATAGAAATGGCAACTCTATTTTAGTGTTCTTGTGTTGGCAACAGTGTTGAGTTGAAGCCGGTGGTTGGCTGGCTGGCTTGATAATTTCTTTTCCCATCCGTAGCCGATTGGTGTCGTGCTATCCAAATGGGTAAGGAATAGTTTTGTGCAGTTTTGTTATAGTTTATTTATTATATTCGTTTTAAAATTGTGTGTAACAGTGTAATATATATGCATGCAATGAAGGAGTGAATTTTCCAATTATAATATCCCTAAAAAGTTGTAACTTATACGTGCACGCATAGGTGTCGGCCATGGCGCAGACATGTTTTTCTCGTGGTGTAAAACTAATCCATTTCCATCTCTCTGATATCGCGTTAATTATGAGGTGCAACAAAAGTTTTCCCTTTCACGTTATCTAGTTAAAACCATGGTGTATCGATTTCTGTGTTGTGCGTCGTAAACACAAGTGATAACCGGCTCCGTCAATATTTCAGGTAAGCCCCGTGGTATTCGCACGGCGCGAAAGCACGTGAATCACCGCAGAGAGCAGCGATGGGCTGACAAAGACTACAAGAAAGCCCACATGGGAACGAGGTGGAAGGCCAATCCCTTCGGTGGTGCATCTCACGCTAAGGGCATCGTCCTGGAGAAAGTGTAAGTACGTCTCTGATACTGTATTAGCCTGTTCGTGGTGAGTCAATGGTTGTTTGTGTCACGGAATGTTGAAGAGTTTGCTGAACTTGGTGTACTTGCATGTTTGTTTAATGAAGTCAAGAAGATGGACGCGGCAGTTGGACGGCGACGCTTCCGCGCGCAGTATTATTCCCGTGAATGTGTCACTACTACAATCACAGGATAATACTGCGAGTGGCGGCGTCACGACGCCTCTGAAGAATTTATGCAAGATCGAGACCTGGAAATGAAGAAATATCGCACTAACAGTGTTTTTGCTGTTGTACTATACTCTACCTGGTAATGCTTGAAACCTAACCTAGTTGTTATGTTTTCGCATGATTTTGAATGCAAATTCGAGAAACTTTCTAGCTCATTACTCTCTTCTACTGATTTACTGCTAAAATGCTTTTTAAAAACAAAATTCATGAAACATGAGATATGTAAATACCACATGGGTCATTGAACTATGAATGAGGTTATACACATGTATAGGCATGGTGTTTACGCTCTTGCGCCGTTACTTTGTGTGTGTGTGCTGCCTTAATTGATTTTTTTGGCTGTGGCATTTAAAAATGTATGCCATCAGTACATTCTAGATCTTTGTATGACAAGTAATGGGAATTTTCTACTACCCTGAAGTTAAATGTTCAAATGAAATTGTCCCCATGCTTAACAGGTACTTAAGTGTTCAGTTTTATGACACTTGTTTCCTGTTACAGTTAAAACCATGTTGTAATTGTTTTTATAGTCAGATCAACTGTACTAAAAGTATCAAAATTAACTTATTGTACTGTTACATAGTAAATTTTTGTATTGTGTGAATGTAACATGACAGATGAGTAGGGCACCACATGATTTTTATCTCTACTGATTCCTTACAGCAGTAGTCAATCAGTGACCCATGCCTTTTTTAGACTACTTTGATGTCTTTTGGCAGGATAACTGTACCCATTATCCTCATAGCACTTGATTGACCACTTCTCTCTTGCCCACAGTGGTGTTGAAGCCAAGCAGCCTAACTCTGCCATCCGCAAGTGTGTGCGAGTACAGCTAATCAAAAACGGCAAGAAAGTAACAGCATTCGTGCCCCGGGATGGTTGTCTCAACCACATTGAAGAGAACGATGAAGTTCTAGTTGCAGGATTCGGTCGTAAGGGTCACGCCGTTGGTGACATTCCCGGAGTCAGGTTTAAGGTGAGTTTTGAAATGTTTTTGCAGTTTTCTAGCCTAAAATTTCAGATTCAAGTGTAAACTGAGTAAAATCAGCATTTGCTTCACTTCACACTTGGTTCTTCATGTAACAGCAAAAGAACTGGATCATTTTGGAAATTAAAAAATGAGAATATAGGATTATGCTTTTTTATTTGCCTTGTGAAGCATCTAAGTAATGGTATTTAGATTCATGGCAAATCTATAAACTTGGGATCAATCTAACCCATGTGACTGAGTTTGCTTTCCTCAACATGTTCTTATGTTTTTTTTTTGTCACAGGTGGTGAAGGTGGCCAATGTCTCCCTCCTAGCCTTGTACAAAGAAAAGAAGGAAAGGCCACGTTCGTAAGCGTGACTTACACTGTGATAAGGTAATTATGGCTTTTTTTGTTTCTCTTGATCAAAAACTAAATATAATGACGTTATTGGCTGAAACTTGTTTGAAAATTCGAACCTCATACTGCAGTAGATAAAGTACTGCAGTAGGGTTGCCCTA
This sequence comes from Melanchra persicariae, assembly GCA_947386135.1. NCBI lineage: Eukaryota > Metazoa > Arthropoda > Insecta > Lepidoptera > Noctuidae > Melanchra > Melanchra persicariae. The sequence goes on from OX376646.1 coordinate 2,555,683, forward strand.
TCAAATCTTAATATTTTCGCCTAACAGAGAGGTTCAAAATGATGTAATTAAAATTTATTTGCTACTGCTGAACGCCATGACGTAACACAGCGACTGATAACACTCTTCATTATAAACAAAGTAAGGAAAATACGACAGTTGCTAACAAATACTTTTTGTTTCAGTGACCTGCTGCTGCAAAGCTCGTGTTGTTTATAAGTGTACATTATAAAATGTAAATCCAAGTACATAATAAATTATGTGCGCCAATATGTATTTTTATTACTGAAAAGCTCCTACCCATAACAGGCACATGACATCATGCCTGTAACCCAGAGAAGAGAGGGGTGTAAACACAAATCACACTCCTATGAACAAGTTTTGCTAACCTGTAACAAACTGATACAATCCTATCACCATGAGATAATATACCACATGGTGCGTGTTGCGAATCACAAATGACAAAACGCAGTCATTCACTAAAAACCGGCTTCCTGTAACAACGAAACTCCATAACAAATGTATAGGTAGCGCAGCAGTGGTTTCTGCCATACGCCAAATCAATATGCGCAGTGCATGCGCGCGGCTTTACTTCCGTTGCGCGCATAGTCGCCAAACTCGTCTATAGCAAAGCCATTATCGGATAAAGAGTGCGTGCGGAGACACTGCCTACGTGCGTATTTGCTCGTAGATTACGTTCATTCGATAGACTGCTTGTAGGCCATTGACTCACATAAACACTAGGTCATCTGACGACTTCGGTTCGGCGAGTCGAAGAAAGCGGGTCCAGTAGCGCTACTGCCGCCCCTTAGGTTTACAAGCGTCCGTGTCACAGTATAGATATCTACAGTATTCTATCTTCAAACGGTCGGCGAGTCAAACCTACGCGCCTCGAATTTGGTATAGGTACACTATACACCTCGTACAAGTAGATACTTAATATGGCAGAGATTCAAATGCGAATTTTTTATACTAGGTATTAAAAAAACTTTTTCACAAAAAAAAGACAAAATGCAAAATAACTTTAATTTCGGAAGTCGGTGTTTTTGGTTGCTTCTTCGTTATTTGACACCGACTTTCGAAATTAAAGTTATTTTGCATTTTGTAGTGTTTTTTGGAAGTCGGTTTCTTTTTTGTGAAAAAGTTTTTTATTTTCCAATTTTTAGTGGTACCCCACACCTAACAACACCACTGGAAAGTCACAGGAAAGCAAAAATACGCAATTTCGTATACATGGATGAGATTTTTCCACATATTTTTTCCAGCTATTTGGATTTAATAACCAAACTACTGAACCGATTTTGATAAAATTTCAATGGGACCATTTGGGAAGTATACCCTTTCCAACAAATAAAGAATTTTTCAAATCGGTTGGCAAGCGACGGAGTTTAAAATACAAACATCCGAATTGAGAACCTCCTCCTTTTTCAGAAGTCGGTTAAAAAACAATAACGATTTTCGTACGTCTCTGTCGAGGCAAAAATATTTTTCAGTCAAATCTTATCAAGCACATGTATTTTATTGGACACTTCCTATTTCATTCACAACGAATTTCATTATTTTCAAACAAGTACCTATGTAATATCAATCACAAAACTAGAAAGTAACAAGTAGCTAGATGATGAAATTACGTACCTACCGAGTGGCTGTAGATAATTATTGACATGACAGTCACAATAGGTACTGGTAGATATCTATAGGTACTGTGTCCATGTCGTTTGATACCGAACTTCGATTTTGGCTGCTGCAGTCTTGACAGTTAACGATCGCCTACCGACCGAATTCGGTCGATAAGTCCTAAAGCCGCCGTACACAGGCAGTTTTGAACACAATCCACGATCAAAATAACAAACAACAGTCGTTTGCTCTAGGTCGTTAAACGCTGGACGTTCTCGTTCGTAAGGGTGAATTCCCACTGAAAAAGAGATATAAGTAGTCTCCCGCGTTATCGACCAAAAAGAGATGAGATGTAATTTTTGGAGTGAAAACTTCTTTAGTGGCGTTGTGCACTTTTTGCGATGTGTAAAAAAATGTTAAACTCGCGTCAGGACACGTGACCTGATCGAAAATTCGTAAGACGGATAATGTAATATAAATTGTCATGTTTGTGCACGATAGTGCAATAAATAGTGTATTTAACCAGATAAATTATTATAGTACTTTTACACTGATAAATAAAAAAATTCGTGCGAAATTATTCCATAGCCATTCCAAAATATTCAAAAATGCACAACGTTAATGTTGAAGTTTTCACTTCTGCCGGCGGCACTCCCGTAGTGCAACTCGTTGTTTTTTTTTTCAATTTAAATTGCCCCCACTAGGAATTTCTCCTGTATCATGGGTGCATTTACAAACTCACATAGGTACCTACACAAACAGCCAGACCTGGACAATCATCGAATCGAACCCGCGACACGCAGCGCAGCAGCCAATCACTGCGCCAAGATGACGCGATTCGCCAGTCGTGTGCTGACTTCCTATTCTTAGTTTTTAGGGTTCTGTCGGTCTGTCACCAGGCTGTATCTCATGAACCGTGACAGCTAGACAGTAAAAATTTTCACAGATGAAGTATTTTTGTTGCTGCTATAACAACAAATAGGTATTACTAAAACCAGAATAAAATAAATATTTAAGTGGGGCTCCCATACAACAAACGTCATTTTTTTGCCGTTTTTTTTATAGATAATGGTACGGAACCCTTCGTGCGTGAGTCCGACTCGCACTTGGCCGGTTTTTAGATATCTGTGACACTCACGAATTTATGATACGCCCCCTTTTTTAACCGACTTCAAAAAAAGGAGGAGGTTCTCAATTCGATTTTTTTTTTTTTTTGGGTTTAGAGCGGTAACAAGAACAAGATGTCTATCAAAGTCAAAGTCAAAACGTTTATTTCAATTAGGCCATTAAACGGCACTTTTGAACGTCATCATCTACATTAAAAATAATACAAAGTGACTCTACTGTCCGTTCGAAAGGGCAGATTCTTATGGAGAAGAACGGACAAGAAACTCCATAGTTACTCTTTTCAAATCAATGTTACAATATTTTGAGTACAAAAATTAATTTTAATATATGTGAGGTCGATGCACCTATAGTATACTACTTACAGGATCATAGTACATGGTACTCACATATTTACAAATCTTGGAACCATTAATAAAACAGAGTGTGTTAACAGAAAAATAAAAACTCTTTTACATCTGTAAAGTGAATATATAAATTGACCAATTTGATTTTGCCTACACTACACCCTTGATTGTCCTATGGAGCAGGACCAGCATGTTTCCAAGCATTCTTATCTTGAATGTAATCCTCCAACTTGTAATATGCTTGTTTGTTGTATCCTCATGCTAGGAGCAGGTGCTATACGTAAAACGAATTTGAGTGAGTTTGGGTGTGTGTCCACATCGGCAAAGAAAAATCTTATGAACTGGAAGCAGTATGCAGCGTTGCTTCCTCAAGAAAATACAATATTTGCAATGGAAACGTGAAATTTGGCACACATGTTGTTCATATCCTGGAATAAAAAATAGGCTACTTTTAATCCCGGTAAGTGGCATGGATTAATGGGGACTGAGGAGGAAGTGGAACTTCAGAGCCGCTGCTACCTTAGTACTACAGATGCACAAGTACCAAGAGACCAGAAACAACAAATACCCGGAGACCAGAAACAAGTGAAAGTATTGCCGGAGCTGTGGAGGAAAGGAAAGGTACCTACATGGTTTCAGAAATCAACCGCTTGATGTTCCACAATCCTGCAATTCACTCCCGCTGCGTGATTCTACCGCTTACCGCATCGTCTGCGATCAATTCTCGTCGTGGCCGGACTTCTGGTAGTCTCTGACCGTTATTCCGAACCGCGTCCGCCACGGAGGTAATCGCTATAAAACTAAACTCTGCCTATAGGAGACGCCAGATAAAGGAAGAATAACGGTCATTGACCTTTCTTTAATATCTCTTCGTAGGTACCCCCGGACAGTAAATTACGAATCGTTTTTCATTACTAGAACAGTAAGGATATCACGATAGATGTCGATTCAGGACAGATTTATGTCATTATTCTGTTTTTGAAATTAAGTGTGTCACTAAATGTAGGCGGGTCAATGACCGTTATTCTTTGGTTATCTGGCGCAAACTAGTGAAATACTGCATCAAGTCAAGTCGCTGAGGGGAAGTGCTGCCAAACAAGAGATAACGAGCTTGATAAACCGGTTAGCCGAGGAAACTCGAGGTCAGTCATATTACATATAAGTTCAGTGCAGCCTCTTTGGAGGTAGGGGAACAGAGAGTAAAGTCCCGCAAACCTCCATTGAAAAGGGAGGATCCTCCGACCAGACGGATGTAGTGTCTGGTGGGCAACTGCCCGAGAGTTGATATTTGGGGCTTTTTGCATATGTTGTAATCGCACGGTAAACTCTGATATCGCGATTTAGGATTTTGTCAATTAGTTCGCAGCTGTCGAGATAGATGGCGCTGCGAGTCTCATTTGTTGTGATGTTGATTCTGCTACGTTGATTTTTTGTGGCGGCATGAATGCCGCTACATCACTCCCCTCCGGAGACCGGAGGTCGTCGTCCATACATCTTGAGATGCTTGCCAGGCCAGTGGAAGGTTGGTTCCAGTGAGTCGGAACCGGAAGTCGCAGAGTTCTCGGTGAGTCGGAACTGTCTGCGTCGCAGAGTTCACGGTGAGTCGGAACTGTCTGCGGTGCCCCGATGCTGCTGCTGGCGTGACTGCTGGCGTCGACCAGGAGAGGTTCTTCAAGGCTCTTCATGTGACTGGCCGAAGGTGCAGTGTGCTTGCCATGGTGGGTCGGAGCTGTGCGACGTGCTGACGTGACTGCTGGCGTCGACCAGGAGTGGTTTTTCAAGGCTCTTCATGTGACTGGCCGAAAGTGCAGTGTGCTTGCCAAGGTCGCTGAAGAGGTTGATGATAGAGGCTGAGGATGCTGACCAGGAATGCGCGTCCGCTGCATGCTGGTGGTCAGGATACCCGTAGAAGCCGAGGGTTCTGGCTGGCTGTATGACTCGCTGCTCGAAAGCTTGAGGTCAGGATGAGGAGAAGTGATGATGATGATGATGATGACGTCATGATGAGGTAGCTGCACGAAGGCTGCGCTGACGTACAATGTCGAGGGTCACCAGTTTAGAGGTACGGAACAGAGAGTAAAGTCCCGCAAACCTCCATTGAAAAGGGAGGATCCTCCGTCCAGACGGTTGGTTTTGTCTGGTGGGCAACTGCCCGAGAGTTGATATTCGGGCTTTTTGCATATGTTGTAATCGCACGGTAAACTCTGATATCGCGATTTAGGATTTTGTCAATTAGTTCGCAGCTGTCGAGATAGATGGCGCTGCGAGTCTCATTTGTTGTGATGTTGATTCTGCTACGTTGATTTTCTGTGGCGGCATGAATGCCGCTACACCTCTTCTTCTTCGTCAGTCTTCCCAACCATCATATCCCATTCCTAGATACAGAGCAGTTCACTGCTAGTCCTTCAATCAATTCCTAACCAGCCATCCGCTCGCTATGAAATACAAAAGAGGTGTCAGTGTGTTTTAGAATGTTAATACATATTGCTTGGCTGCCGCGCCGACACACAGAGTATGCAATACTTGAATTTGATTTTGAGTTTTGTCTGCGTTAGGTAGTGTGGGCAGTGTAGTAGAGGAAGATCACGATGCTCCCAGATGTTACTAATTTTCTCAGTAATAATTTATAGAATAGTGATAGTGATGATGAATGATGAGAAATGTGTAGGATAGAATATGATGCAGTATCAATAATCGCAAGGGAATTAGTCCGGTTAAGCAGTTGATAGCCCTTGCGTGTTAACTTGCTAGAGGTGACACCTGAAAATAAAATAACGTAAGGGACTTGTCTGCATTATTGGTAAATGCCACTTTTATGTTAATTGCTGAAATATACCTTCTTTATGTGAACTTACTTCAGGTATCGAATAATGTTAGTACTCGAAAGTACTGTGAACATACGCATACCTGCTAGCTTGTGCCGACGTGAAGGCAAATTTATAGATATCAGCTCAAGCTACATAAGGCCTCAGAATACAGAACAAACCAGAAACTCATTAACGCGCTAAAATGTGAGGCAGTGTAAACCACGCCGGAATGGCCGACGCGCGTGTTACAGTCAAGTGTGCCCCCCCCCCCCCTCTGCCAGCTAAATAGTTATTTTAATTTACCCTAAGAGGTAATGTCATGGTGTCTAGGCAACATTACGCGGGTGGGGAGTTATTTTGGACACAATGCGCTGAGCATAAAACCTACAACTCACTTTTTATGGTGCCGAACGTCCATCATGGACAAATGGCACCATTATAGGATCACTCGTGTTTCTGTCTGTCTAGTGGGCTGACTGTCTGTCCGTCTGTCACACAGCCCAATTTGCTTCGAATCTACTGGACTGATTCAGTTCTTTCATACGGCCGCGTCACGTAATTATATAAATCTTGAGTTTAGACGACACTTTTGGGCGACAAAGCCCCAGGGTTGCGGATTTTGTTCGAAAGAGTTACCGTGGCCCTGGAAAGCAAAGTTTTAGTCGGTAAGAGTCTGACACTACTCCCGCTCCGCCCAGAGCGGAAGGAGTCATTTGATGATTTCCCATCCATAAAAAAAGCTGAGGAAGATCATTTTTTACAAATCGTTTTTTTGGCTTCACAGGGCAGTACAGCACGGGCAGGAGTCGCAAGCGTTTCTGCCAGTGTAGAGATATGAACAGCTCTTGAGTGTGTGCAGATATACCTACATATATGTGAGGTTGGTATAAAAAATAATAGTCAGTAAATATTATCGCTAAATATAATTTCATTGCCCTGATTACATTAGGTACATGTTAACATGAGACGCAGCGGTAGCAGCGAGCTACCCTACACGTCTGCTGACTACCTAGGCAAGAGATTAGAAAGCTATATGCCAGTAATTTTATAGGTCCGCAAGTTACGATGACACGCGAACATACTGCCGTCAAAAAGGACGTATCTACACAAAAAGAAATAATCGATTTCCGACCTTAAGTAATTTTCTTAATGTCGCAAATCGGTTAATTCGTTTTGTGTAGATACGTCCTTTTTTCTTATGGCAAAGATAGTTGGAGAGCTAAACTCGATATTTCCAGAATGTATTCTGCACTTCACTTGCCGTATTTGTCAAAATATTCGAGTTACTTTGATAATAGAAAATATACCCTACATTCAAAGGGATAAAGTTCGTTTGAGCAAATGCGCCAAGTGAAGTACTAAAGATGGATCTACAGATTTAGAAAGATGTTCTTCTTGCTTACCCAAGTCTGTTTTTACCAAAATAATTCACGTCTCATCATAACTTGCAAGTCTTATTTAATGATTCTCTAATTCCGTTCAGTCCAAATATTCAGATGACCTAATAACATTCTGAATTATTTCTTACAAAAATAAAATATGATTGAGACTGTTAACATCGTCTCAGTATTGTTGATGAGTAGTTTTAAATGCTTTGGTTATGTCCAAAAATAATGCATCAACAGTTTTTAGCATTCGCCATCTGAATATTTAGAATCGACGTAACAATGAAGCATGGATCCCTGATACATGGAACAACTACAAGATTACGTCCTACTGTTTTTTTTTATTAGATATTTCGTAACATGCTAAGTTAGTTCAAAAATAGTGTCTTTTAAATCGGGGTGCGAAGTAAACCGGTGCTTAGACAACGAATAAAAATTAACTTACAACTACCCTAGACATGAGAATTGATGATATTTTGATTACGGGGTTTTTCAATGATTAATAATGGTTTATAGTTTACATTACAAGCGAGTTTAACCGCTTAGATATTACTATTTGAACCTACCTAAGTTACACAAAACTAAACTACAAAATGTACACTTTCCAATAAATTATTTTTATTAAAATCGGCCTCTTATTTTCGATATCAATTTTTATATTACTTATCACACCTTTAGCCATTGAAACGTCCGGCCCGCGCGTTTTTTTATCGCTGTAGCGTCCGCCCCCGCATGCATCCCGCACCCCGCGCGACCGCGCAGCTCCGTCTTAACAAAAACCTTTATAGCTACTTAACCGTAAAAGCCAGAATAAAGAAAAAAACACGAAAAAAATTATGAAAGTATACAGATCAAACTAATCTATTTTTTTAAGTCATCAGATATATTCTATGATACTCAAAACGGGGGTAAACATGTAATTAAGAAAAAAATAAAAAAATAATTTCGATCTTTTTAAAACATTAAAAAAAGTAATGCTTTTTTTATCAATAAAATAATTTCACAACAAACTAGATTTATTTTCCTTTCTTATGATGTATAAATCATTTTAATCAGTTAATTTTAAGTATTAAAATTAATCGAAACAAAACACCTACTCCTCGTAATTTTATCGCGGATTCTCGAGCGCCTCGATTCGCTCGCGAATGCGAAATATTAGCAATATGGCGCCCATCTAAGGTTTCCCACACAAGTTTTGATAAAAAATGGCATTTATTATTGCATAAATAATAATACGTTTTTTTTGTTTTAGTTGGGCTTTTTAATTAAAAACAAATTTTAATAAAATAAATATATATTATATTTTATAAATATACTCGTTTATAGCTTAATTTACTCGAAACACCCTTTATTTTGCGTATACAGTTGTCAAACAAAAATCTGCTGATTAGCCTCTCAACTTATCGCGGAGTCAGATAACACCGCTCTCAAACACTTGAAATGGTTTCGGGTTCTTGAATGATGTTGTTATGAAATACAATGTAAACAAGATTGTTACAACTCGAAATACATAAAAACATTTCCTACTGATATGAGTAGTTGCCGAAAGTAGTGTTGCTGTATTATGTTGTTTTCGTGCTGTATATTTTGGAATTTTGGTCACAAAAAGACAAGTAGGTAATATAGTGACAATGTTATTTTACGAGACCTATAATTAAATCGACTTCCGCAATATTCAAACTCAAAACTTTTTAGCGGTGCCACTATTTTGAACTAGGTACGTAATGAATATTTTTGTGAGCAATCATAGATTCAAAATTGAAATTGACACAGTTCAAAGGGCTTGTTCATTACTCAAAACCACACTCTCAGATAACGTTTGTTTACAAAAGCAGCCCGTCGCGCACGAGCGATGACGTAATCCCCTTGCCACTTAACGAAAAAAAAAGTCGCGCGCATATGGTCGCTCAATCGGGTATGGACCGGTTGATTATTTATCTTAAGAAACAAACACCATTGTACCAGCAATGCAATTTTAAAAACAAAAAATATTGCAAACAATGTTGCCGTCTATGGCGAACCTAATTTGTAACAATTGATGTTACGTCCGTGGATACAACTAAATCCACAACAAAAAACTTGAGGAACGCATTGATATTATTAAGGAATCTTCAATGGATTTAATATATTTCTATTTGTAAAATGTATTGTTTTGCTTATTACGAAATATAGTTCGATATTTTATATACATTTGTAATGCAAATAATGTAAAACATGAGTAAACAATACTAAAATTGGCCGACACCGTGAAAACAGCCATTTTTTTCGAAACAACAATACTTTGAAGTTAAAATTAGACTACATGTATCACATAAAACTGTAACATGTAAACATCATCGTAAAGCGCAAATTTCCTAGTTTATTGTGATGTATAACACTTGTAAGATAAATAAAACAAAACTGTAGTGCTTACGAAATAATCGCTGCCACTCACAAAGACACTTCACGACACACACGTCAAACGAGTCAACTGACGTTTAAAAAATTCTCATTTGTTTGTCAATATATCTAAAACTGCCATCTTGTGTTTTTTCGTCGAACTATTTCATCAGCTATCCATACAATCTATCAAAACTGACGTAACGGTACCGCATTTTCTACTAGATGGTGTTAAATACGACTCGTCGCTGCGGCTACTTTTATATCCATGGGCAGGTGACAGTTTTTTTTTTTTGGATATTTTGTTATCCGTGAACGTTTCAATGGTTAGATACCTACATCATTTTCAAAAATACACATTTTCGAGTATTATATCCAACTCTAAAATCACAGACCAATCGAGATGTCGTATTAGGTAACAGTGCACAAGAGGATCGGCTGCGATCCAGCCGTTTTATACAGGTACATGGAAATAAAATCTACAAACAAACTATACGAGCTATGTACTGCTAGCGGCGATATTGTGAAATACAGTTCTGGGCGGGAAGTCTCAACATAGTTACCGATCGCTTACCGACTGGATTAGGTCGATAAATCCTAAAGATCATTGATTTTGATCGTGGACCGCGTTCCAAATTGACTGTTACATACGGGCGGCCTCAGGACTTAACGACCGAGTTCGGTCGGTAAGCGATCGGTAACTATGTCGAGCCTTCCAGCCCTGGAGTGATTTAGAATGTTACTTCATGATCTTAAATTTGTGACTGAAACAAGTGCTGAAACAGTTTCAGTATTTTGAAAAATTTATTTGTCTTGCTTAAGACTTTAGAAAATATTGGCAGTAGCAACACAATACACTATGAGCTCAAACAAACACGCCTATAGATGTCTGAATTTCAAATACACTCTCTAGGAAATTCACTCGTAGATTCGACTCTAAAATAAAGACACCCATAGGCTTAAATTAATTAAAATAACAATTCAACGAATGGTTTAGGAAAATACAACGACACTCCTAAAGATTTCATTCCAAATAGGATATGATTATGTTTTTAAGTTTCAAACTGTCAAAGATTCTTCTAGATACAGGTTTTTGATGAAATTAAAAGAATGTAAACTACGTATGAATATTAAGCACATTTGAAGATACACTTTACCAAGCTATTATCTAGAAGACTACAAATTATGGAAATAAAATTTGAGTTCACCAATGAAACTATGGCAAAAAAACCGGGTAATATGGCCCAGCAGCCATAGAACACATGATCGCAAGTGCACACTTCAATCTTACGAATATCACCTACTTCATAATTAGTTAACTTGATTCCTTATCTCTACATTGATAAGCCTAATTTCTTTACTAATAACCTCGATATAAACTTGTGGCAATATTTTCCTTGATTGTTATTCTGGTCACAAGTTTATACTGCGTTTATCAGTACAGGCTTACTACGATGACGTGCCAATGTCATCATGATTTCGTTGTGAAAAAGGGATAGCTATACGTCCTGTATAGCTCCTTCCCTCTCACACATCGGAATCATGATGGCATTGGCACGTAGTTGGGGCGCAGTGCCCGGGTGTAAAATAAGACACATCGGATTTTAGAAAGAGGTCTGCCACACAGGTTCAAGTCATAGAGATAATTATCAATAAAGCCGAACTTTTCTAAAACACGATGTGACTTTTTTACGGATGGTTTTAATGTTGGCACTTGACTTGGCGCATTTGTTCAAATATTCGCGTCACTTGGGCAACACAAAATATCCCTCATGACTTTCGAAATATGGTTAATTTTGTATTGCTTTAGTGACGCCAATATTTGGGTAAATACGCCAAATGAAGTGCCAGCTTATAAGAATAATGTTTGAGTGATTTGAAGCATTTAACATTATTATTGTAACTCTATTAAATTGATGCTAGTTTTTTAAAATTTATATTCCATAATATTGGTGTTTACAGTGTATAAGTTTATACTAAAATGCAATGATTCGAGGATATATATAATGCATTGAAATTCATTAAGCCTCTGATTATTTTGATGACTCTGTGACACAATACGCGCTTTAAATAATTTTGATAGCCAGTCACTTTTTAAGCAAAGCTTGTTTACTACAAATATCACATCTATAGGCAAATATGAAGATTTTTAATATTACCTATTGACTTTGACTTTGACTTTGAATATTTACATGAAATATTTTAGTTTTCAAACTACACGAAACTCACTGGCGAAGAGGTATAAAATACACCCATTTTATGCCTCTTTTTACACTTTTGATGTCTTTTTATTTGTTTTTTTTTCATGAAATCTTCTACTGCGCTCGTTAATTGATTTCCCTACATGAAATTAGCGTCTAAATCTAAATGTCTGGTATATAAGATAGCTTGATTTCGTATAGATCTCTAAGTATAGCTGCAAAGTGTTTGATAATGTGTTATCGTTGCTTATACAGTGTGGCACCGCGGGCGGCGAATGATTTCCAATTTTGTATCCGGAACACGCGCTGAAATCTGAAAAATAAAATTCGGTGTAAGTAAGCTATTTTTATTAATAATATAAGGTGTTAAAAAATCAACTGCAAGAAATTTAAGGAGTTGTTTAGAATCAGAAACAAAAATTATCACCAAAAAATGTTTTATGAAAAACTATCCGTTTGAAAGATATGCAATATTTACACTACGCACAAATTTATTGATTATGCGCACTGTACTTCGCGTAGGCCGCCGCACCGTAGTACAGTGCTCATAAAAATAATTTGCTAAATTATTTTAATTTTAAGTGTGAATAAATTACATCTACATTTTTTTTGTGAAAATATTTGTTCTAAAATAAAAGTCCTAATTCACTACTTATGCGTCGGCATCAACTCGACATCAGCAGTCTGTCAGAGTAAATCCCGTCAAAATTGGTCATGCCGTTTTGGAGATAAGCAGGAACAAACAGTCTTCCATATATGGTGTGTTCACACTCACCAGGCGCGTCTGTATGCGCTAGGTGTCGTTGTGGTCAGGCCGCGGGTAGTCCATGGTCTTGATGTACGCCACGGCGGCGCAGAACTGGGTCCACCAGTACAGCGCCTCGCCCTGCAGCCCGGAGCCCCCGAGCGCGTTCACTAGCTCGATCGTTGACAGCAAAGACGGTGGGTTCACCTGGGGGAATACGAGTTTTAGGTAATACCACGTACACTGCTGCTAAAAAGTTTGAAGCATCGTTTTTTATAGATGCGACGCGGATGAATTATTATCATGGTTTTCTGCAGTATATTTTAGATCCTCTTGTATTCTGATTATTGGTATAAAGTATTGTACTCATGTTTGAGGAAATAAATTAGTATCTTATCCTATTAACCCTACAGTGGCGGAGCAAAAAGGAGGAGGATTTTTTTTGTGTAGAAAACATTCATTTACATGAGACCAAGTAATCCTTAGGCGTTGTCCTAAAAGAAAGAAATCATTCGGCATAGAAAGGCGCCATCTGTCGGCACGACGACGCGATGGAACTGTAAAAATGAACGCGAGGTTCATGAACCCTTTCTATGAAAACGAGGCCTTATGAGAAAAAATCGAGTGCTAACATCTTAGCTTGAGAATTCGATCCTTTACAAATGTTACAGTTTCTTGTGATTCTCTGCCATTCCATCACTACGACGCATTACATACAGCGTGTAAGGGACATCGACGCACTAACGAATACCATGGATCCAGGACATGATTGTGGACTCGGCTTTTTCCTCATTTTTTAATTTTTTTTCAGGCGTTTTTTTTACTTTAGACTGTTCATAATTGTTATTCTTACCCAACCCAATGTGATTTTTTATAAAAAAATAGATAAATCACCACTTTCACTAAAAAAAGCAATGTAAATAAAACTAGAATTAGGCATCTGCTCAGCTGTTTTGTTGCAAAAGGTCAACGCGTCCTGCCTAATAGCAAAACACTAACTAACCCATGTGTGTGTAGCGTCTAACATACCGTCTAGAAAATACATTTTTCATGTGTGGTCGGTAAACCGATCATTAGCGAGATTAATGACTTCTACAATTTGGTTAATGGCATTAAGTGTAGCCTTTTCGTGAAGTTTGCGTTACGATGTCCCTAACACCCTGTATTTTTGTATTACATTCTTACCTTCAGTATAACGTATACGAGTACGGGCGTGAGGTCGTCGGCCGAGGGCGTGCTGCCCTCCGTGAGCCCCAGCACCGCCATTATGGACGTCACGCAGCGCATGATGCACGACAGCTGCGTGGAAGATAAACATTCTAGATTATAGTACCTATTGTGTAGGGTCTGAATTTCAAATAGGCATTATTTTACTGTTGTTTGTCTGTTATTGTTTGTTGCTGTTGTTTTGTTTTACGTCGGTATTGGACTTGAAAGTGAAATAACACATTTTGGAGAAAGGATTCAGGTGAATTTGTGCAGGCTACCCAGGCATAGTTGGGTCCAGTTTCGAGGGTGCATATCGTTTAATGAGGTATGGACGGGTTTGTTGCTATCAGCACACTTAACATTTTTCAATGTCATTTCTATTTTCATGAAGAGGGTGCATACATAATTTGACTCACAACACCAAAATTAAAAACGTTGTGTGTTAGTGTCACTTGCAACAAAATTTAAGATGAAAGAGAACTTGAGAGGCCATGAGTCAGGGTCCCTGAAAATGTTTGAAGTAGGAGTTAGAGTTGTTATTTTTAAAGAAGTTGCTCTGGATATAACGTACCTTGTCCCTGGGCGTGCGGTAGACAGACAGATGCCTGAGGTGTCGCTGCGCGCGCGGGTAGGGGGCGGCCCAGCGGTGCGGCGCGCCCACGTTAGTGTATCACGTACCTTGTCCCTGGGCGTGCGGTAGACAGACAGATGCCTGAGGTGTCGCTGCGCGCGCGGGTAGGGGGCGGCCCAGCGGTGCGGCGCGCCCACGTTAGTGTATCACGTACCTTGTCCCTGGGCGTGCGGTAGACAGACAGATGCCTGAGGTGTCGCTGCGCGCGCGGGTAGGGGGCGGCCCAGCGGTGCGGCGCGCCCACGTTAGTGTATCACGTACCTTGTCCCTGGGCGTGCGGTAGACAGACAGATGCCTGAGGTGTCGCTGCGCGCGCGGGTAGGGGGCGGCCCAGCGGTGCGGCGCGCCCACGTTAGTGTATCACGTACCTTGTCCCTGGGCGTGCGGTAGACAGACAGATGCCTGAGGTGTCGCTGCGCGCGCGGGTAGGGGGCGGCCCAGCGGTGCGGCGCGCCCACGTTAGTGTATCACGTACCTTGTCCCTGGGCGTGCGGTAGACAGACAGATGCCTGAGGTGTCGCTGCGCGCGCGGGTAGGGGGCGGCCCAGCGGTGCGGCGCGCCCACGTTAGTGTATCACGTACCTTGTCCCTGGGCGTGCGGTAGACAGACAGATGCCTGAGGTGTCGCTGCGCGCGCGGGTAGGGGGCGGCCCAGCGGTGCGGCGCGCCCACGTTAGTGTATCACGTACCTTGTCCCTGGGCGTGCGGTAGACAGACAGATGCCTGAGGTGTCGCTGCGCGCGCGGGTAGGGGGCGGCCCAGCGGTGCGGCGCGCCCACGTTAGTGTATCACGTACCTTGTCCCTGGGCGTGCGGTAGACAGACAGATGCCTGAGGTGTCGCTGCGCGCGCGGGTAGGGGGCGGCCCAGCGGTGCGGCGCGCCCACGTTAGTGTATCACGTACCTTGTCCCTGGGCGTGCGGTAGACAGACAGATGCCTGAGGTGTCGCTGCGCGCGCGGGTAGGGGGCGGCCCAGCGGTGCGGCGCGCCCACGTTAGTGTATCACGTACCTTGTCCCTGGGCGTGCGGTAGACAGACAGATGCCTGAGGTGTCGCTGCGCGCGCGGGTAGGGGGCGGCCCAGCGGTGCGGCGCGCCCACGTTAGTGTATCACGTACCTTGTCCCTGGGCGTGCGGTAGACAGACAGATGCCTGAGGTGTCGCTGCGCGCGCGGGTAGGGGGCGGCCCAGCGGTGCGGCGCGCCCACGTTAGTGTATCACGTACCTTGTCCCTGGGCGTGCGGTAGACAGACAGATGCCTGAGGTGTCGCTGCGCGCGCGGGTAGGGGGCGGCCCAGCGGTGCGGCGCGCCCACGTTAGTGTATCACGTACCTTGTCCCTGGGCGTGCGGTAGACAGACAGATGCCTGAGGTGTCGCTGCGCGCGCGGGTAGGGGGCGGCCCAGCGGTGCGGCGCGCCCACGTTAGTGTATCACGTACCTTGTCCCTGGGCGTGCGGTAGACAGACAGATGCCTGAGGTGTCGCTGCGCGCGCGGGTAGGGGGCGGCCCAGCGGTGCGGCGCGCCCACGTTAGTGTATCACGTACCTTGTCCCTGGGCGTGCGGTAGACAGACAGATGCCTGAGGTGTCGCTGCGCGCGCGGGTAGGGGGCGGCCCAGCGGTGCGGCGCGCCCACGTTAGTGTATCACGTACCTTGTCCCTGGGCGTGCGGTAGACAGACAGATGCCTGAGGTGTCGCTGCGCGCGCGGGTAGGGGGCGGCCCAGCGGTGCGGCGCGCCCACGTTAGTGTATCACGTACCTTGTCCCTGGGCGTGCGGTAGACAGACAGATGCCTGAGGTGTCGCTGCGCGCGCGGGTAGGGGGCGGCCCAGCGGTGCGGCGCGCCCACGTTAGTGTATCACGTACCTTGTCCCTGGGCGTGCGGTAGACAGACAGATGCCTGAGGTGTCGCTGCGCGCGCGGGTAGGGGGCGGCCCAGCGGTGCGGCGCGCCCACGTTAGTGTATCACGTACCTTGTCCCTGGGCGTGCGGTAGACAGACAGATGCCTGAGGTGTCGCTGCGCGCGCGGGTAGGGGGCGGCCCAGCGGTGCGGCGCGCCCACGTTAGTGTATCACGTACCTTGTCCCTGGGCGTGCGGTAGACAGACAGATGCCTGAGGTGTCGCTGCGCGCGCGGGTAGGGGGCGGCCCAGCGGTGCGGCGCGCCCACGTTAGTGTATCACGTACCTTGTCCCTGGGCGTGCGGTAGACAGACAGATGCCTGAGGTGTCGCTGCGCGCGCGGGTAGGGGGCGGCCCAGCGGTGCGGCGCGCCCACGTTAGTGTATCACGTACCTTGTCCCTGGGCGTGCGGTAGACAGACAGATGCCTGAGGTGTCGCTGCGCGCGCGGGTAGGGGGCGGCCCAGCGGTGCGGCGCGCCCACGTTAGTGTATCACGTACCTTGTCCCTGGGCGTGCGGTAGACAGACAGATGCCTGAGGTGTCGCTGCGCGCGCGGGTAGGGGGCGGCCCAGCGGTGCGGCGCGCCCACGTTAGTGTATCACGTACCTTGTCCCTGGGCGTGCGGTAGACAGACAGATGCCTGAGGTGTCGCTGCGCGCGCGGGTAGGGGGCGGCCCAGCGGTGCGGCGCGCCCACGTTAGTGTATCACGTACCTTGTCCCTGGGCGTGCGGTAGACAGACAGATGCCTGAGGTGTCGCTGCGCGCGCGGGTAGGGGGCGGCCCAGCGGTGCGGCGCGCCCACGTTAGTGTATCACGTACCTTGTCCCTGGGCGTGCGGTAGACAGACAGATGCCTGAGGTGTCGCTGCGCGCGCGGGTAGGGGGCGGCCCAGCGGTGCGGCGCGCCCACGTTAGTGTATCACGTACCTTGTCCCTGGGCGTGCGGTAGACAGACAGATGCCTGAGGTGTCGCTGCGCGCGCGGGTAGGGGGCGGCCCAGCGGTGCGGCGCGCCCACGTTAGTGTATCACGTACCTTGTCCCTGGGCGTGCGGTAGACAGACAGATGCCTGAGGTGTCGCTGCGCGCGCGGGTAGGGGGCGGCCCAGCGGTGCGGCGCGCCCACGTTAGTGTATCACGTACCTTGTCCCTGGGCGTGCGGTAGACAGACAGATGCCTGAGGTGTCGCTGCGCGCGCGGGTAGGGGGCGGCCCAGCGGTGCGGCGCGCCGATGCCCACAGAGCGCGCTGACGTCACGGAGGATACGCGTCGGATGTGCTCGCTCAGCACCCTGTGGGGATACGAAATAATATGGTACTCTTGCAGGAAGGGGCGTACCATCACATCGCAATAGATCATATCTTGTTGGTTCGGCCGCGGTTCCGGCGTGTCCATAGCAACAAGCAATGCGACGAGCGCCCACTAGAGGGATGCGCGTGTCTGCATTGCACCGCACCCCGCCCCGCGCTACGCGTCCGTGAGCGTGGCCGTGTGGTGCCCAGACATGGTCATGCACGACACGCGCAGCAGCGAGCCCGCCCCACGCGACCACGCCCCGCATGCCAAAAGCGCAATTTATTGTATGTACAGTCAGTCGCTATGTTTATCATCGATCTTCAAAATTGACAAATTATTCAAATACACTTTTAGGGGTTTGTCGCGCTGATGGAGTGCGGGCATTGCCGGGGATGTTTTCTGACTATGATCGATCCAAAAGTGTGTATTATGTACATTTATGCAGCACAATTGTAGAGCACGTCCTTTGCGAACAAATTCCATCGAATAACAAAGTAGGCAGCAGCTATCCAAGACATCATTATTAGTTTAATTTCAATCAATATAAAGAGTATCACTGACTGGTCTCGTGCGATATCTCCGTCTCCATTGGGGAATAGTACGTGCAGGTACAGTCTCGCAAACGCAGCACGTTCCACTGTCACCTCGGCACTCTCCAGCAGTGTGGCCGTGGCACCTGGATGATATTAAAATAAACCTTAGGTACATGAGAGAAGAGTAAGACCTATTTTTGTTGTTTTGTTTTAGGGGGAGATTTTTGAGTTAAATGTTTGAAGAATGCGTCAAAACTTACTGAAAATTTTGACAGGTTTTCAGGTTTTAATTTATGATGTATGCCACATCTATTATGTTGTAACTTTTCCTTTTGTATCCGTGTTTGCTCGGTTGGTGATATTCATTGTATTATGTGCATCGCCTACCCGCCATAAAATATTTTATGCTATAAATCCTCTATAAAAGTTTCTGAAACAGTTAGCTTATTGCCAACATTAAAACACCTGGTGTCATAGTAACCATAAATATCATCCGAACGAAATTTAATTACGCAACTCCTTCGCCTTTTTTTAAATGGTATCGAAAAGCAAAGGAATCGCGAAACAGCCAAATTTTTACTACTCAATTCGTGGTATCTTTAGGAATTTCAAAAAAAGAACAGTCATGCACGCTCGTTTCACTACCAAATGGTCGTAATTAAAAGAAAAACTTGTTATTCGAATTCACGTCATGTCCCGCCATTTTCTTTTGTTCGATATTAGTATTGCAAAAAATGTATTACTTTGTTGTTTACAAAAATGAGCGATATAAACTTTGATAACACACCAACAGATATCTGTAATGCAGCAAAGGACTTTTCTAAGCAATTATTACCAGAAAAGTCGGGAAAACAATATGAAAAGGCGTAAGTACCAGGATTTCATGAATTAGAAGAGAACCTGTCATAGAGGATTTATATGATGGGTGTAGATAGTCTTGTATGCAACTGTACATCAACATTAGGTATTAAAACACTCATGTGATACTATTATCACACGAGGCGAAATTCGTGTTTTTGCGATCCCGTCAACAGTTGCATAAAAATATTTTCTGTACGCTTGTTATTTAAACAAATTGTAAATCTTGTTTCTCAGTAAGTGAATTATTGTTAATTCTTATCTTTACTAATATAATAAAGCGGAAGACTTTGTTTGTTTGAACGCGCTAATCTCTGGAACTACCAGTCGAATTTGGAAAATGATTTATGTATGAAGAAGGCCACATTCATGAGGAAGGCTATAGGCTATACGGGAAATAACAGGATATGCGTTTGAAGACCTTCAAAAGTATTACCTCTTCTTTACTTGACTCTATTGTTATGACAACGGGAAAAAACCTCGAGTAATCTGTTGATTACTTTGAGGGAGGCTGAGTCGAGTGAAGAAAATAAATTACCCCCGATGACTATTATTTATTGATTTGATAAAGCAAACTAATGGACTAAAATAATTATTTATTTTTTATAAAAAAGGATACTTACATCCCTATTATTAGTATAATAAATACCACTCACCTTCCCACGAGGGGTCTGCCTTCACTTCGGCGGTAATGGCCTTTATGCTGGCAGTCAGTCTTGTTGCTTTCTCATCCATCAGTTCTGCTCCTGTTGGTACACCAATAAGTTAGGATACCCAAAAGTATTGGTGCAATCGAGTAACAACTGATTTAATTAAGCAACTTCCTGTGTTAGGATCTTAAGGTGATGTGAGAAGCAGAGCACCGAAAAATGCCAATTCTTCGTCGCAGAGATCTCCATAATGCCAGCATTTTATAATAATAATAAACATTAAATAAAAATTGTCAAGAACCTTGAAAAAAATACGCCACAAGAAACACCCTAAACACAATATAATTTTTCGTCGCGCAGTGCTCAAAATTTCGAGTGGTAACTATATATTTTTTTGTAATTATTCAATAGAAAATTAATGAACTTTTTGGATTTTGCAATAAAAATTAAACATTTTATTTGAATTTTGGTTTTATAACGGCTTTTATCCGAACGTGCTTGTTTTTTTTAAATATAACTGCACTCTATAGACATATAAACTTTATCTGTGCCAAATTTCACACTCCTCTATTCGCGTAATTTTCGTAAAAAGGGGTACTTACAAAGTTTTTGCTTCACATAAGTACTTCACAAAAGGCCAGTGTTTCCTAGCCGTGAGAAGAAACACGGAAACAAACTCCAGAGTTCATAGTCTCTTTTCTTTTTTCGTTGACTGTGTTAAGATATGTGGAGTGTGTTAGAACATACCATTATGCATGGCGTGCTTGTTGTGCGCGTGGTGGTGGCGGGCGAGGCGCCGCAGCGCACTGCCGCGCTCCAGCTGGTCCAGCACGCGCGCCGCCGCCGCCGCGCGGCAGCACCAGTAGCACTCCTCGCGGACCAGCTTCATTTGTCTGTGCGATACCAATCTAATATACAAGTGCCCAAACTTTGTCATTGCAGCCGATCATTGTCTATGGATGCGCGCGCTACGCGAACATTCGAATACGCAATGAGAATATCTGCCCTACTGGAATAAACTATTTTTAACCGACTTCTAAAAAAGGATGAGGTTCTCAATTCGGATGTTTGTATTTTTTTTTCTTTTTTTATGTTTTTTCGGGCATAACTCCGTCGCTTGCCAACCGATTTGAAAAATTCTTTCTTATTTGTTGGAAAGGGTATACTTCCCAAATGGTCCCATTGAAATTTTATCAAAATCGGTTCAGTAGTTTGGTTATTAAATCCAAATTGCTGGAAAAAATATGTGGAAAAATCATCCATGTATACGAAATTGCGTATTTTTGCTTTCCTGTGACTTTCCTAGTGGTGTTGTTAGGTGTGGGGTACCACTAAAAAGTGAAAAATAAAAAATAACGAAGAAACAACCAAAACACCGACTTCCGAAATTAAAGTTATTTTGAACTTTGTTGTGTTTTTTGGAAGTCGGTTTCTTTTTTTGATGAAAAAGTTTTTTTGTTTTAATTATACTTTTTCCACTTATTTTATTTCAACTGTGTGAGTGAAGATAAAATAGTGTACGCAACGGCATATAATTAGGTATGGTATGGCGTTTTATCTATTAAAACACTCGTGTGATGCTATTATCACACTCGGCTATGCCTCGTGTGATAAACCCACACTAGTGTTTTAATAGATAAAAGAGTGTCCATGGAGTTTCTTGCACGTTCTTCGCCATAGAGATCTACGCTTTGGAACGTGCAAATAGCTTCACCTCTTTGACTGACCGAACTTGACAATTCAAAAGTGCCTGTAAATAGTTTAATTGAAATAAATGCTTTGACTTTGAATAACCCCTTTAATATGACCGTTGCATAAACTACTATTATATGCTGATCGCGTTCAATTTAATTGGTGAAATTCGCCCTTAGTGATTTATTAGAACCCAAAGACTCATGCAAATTTTCCCTCCCGCTTCCTGCATTAAAGCGTTGATAGATAGTCAGTCAGGACAAATGTTTTTTTTAATTGCCTATAGTATTCCACTGCTGGGCAAAGGTGGCCCCCATATCCTTCCAGACACTCTTTTCTTGCGCCGCCTTGAACCAGTCTTCGCGGATATATTATAATTACGTATATAATTGCGATGCACTTACTTGGTAAGCGCATGGTCAGTATGCGCGAGCGCAGCCCGACAGCTCGCGAGATAGGCGGCGTAGGGCCTCCTAGCAGCCAGGTCTGCCCGCAGAGCAGCGGCCAGGCGCGCCGCCAGCCCCGCGCTGTGTCCCAGCGCACGCGCCAGCTCGCAGGCGTGCGCGGCGCCGCTCTCCGCGCTGGCTGATGCGCCAGCTGCGCGCACCCACTCCACCAGAGACGTGCTTGTGCAGCGCTAAACAAACATTTTTCTAATTGTTTCATACAAAACAAGTAATATTTTACCCGACTGCGTCAGAAGGAGGGTTGTGTTTTTCGAGCGTATTGTATGTATGCCCATTTCTTTGGCATGCCCTACAGCCCAAACGCTTAAACGGATTTTGATATGTCAAAATCCATCCAGTTTGGGCTGTGTTGAATGATGAATTCAACGACACCTCACGTGTCTTTGAATTTGTCAGAATTGTACTAGTGACATAGGCTATATAAGTTTTCAAAATGGCGCCCGCAAATGAATAAAAATGTAACTCACTAAAATGTATGAAATAAAAAAAAACTGTCAAAAAACCCGACCTCTAAAAACTAAACAATATCTACACTAATATTATAAAGAGGAAAGATTTATTTGTTTGTTTGTTTGAAATGAATAGGCTCCGAACTACTGGACCGATTTGAAAAATTCTTTCACCAGTAGAATTCTACATTATCGGCGATGGTCATAGGCTATAGAATATTATCAAAAAAGTTAGGGATCCGTATGAAAACTTCGATAATGTGACCCAAGGTGTGAGAAAAAATCCTTATATCGCGTACGCTGCGGAATCTATTGACAATAGAGCAAAGTGATGTACTACAGTTTTATAGAAGTCATCAATATCTACAAAAAAGTCCGCGATACCATATGTCTAACTATTATGAATAAGTCACCATGACCGCTTTTTGTTAATATTAGTCAAGCAAATCCCATGGTGAAATAAAAAATGGTGATTATAGTACCATGATATTAATCCTTATCCATTTAAATGGTTTGATAATTAAGGTTGATTATGTCCGTGTAAATTACACTTTAAATCAATCAAATCGGACCTTTCGTTCAAAAGTTACGACGGTAATAAACATGCTCGGAGTAAGAAAAATGCCGCGGCTTGAGCGAACTGGGGAGAATCGTATCAATGCTTGGTCCGATGAAGTTGAAACACCACGGCATTTAAATGTTTTCGATAAAACATTAAGAATAACAAATGTTTGGATTTTTCGAAAATCAACTAGGTATCTACATACATAATAAGGGGTGAAGCGGGGGTGAATTAGTTTTTAGGGGAGGAAATTATAGCTTGCTTCAATTTACGTCGGAATTCTATGAACAAACTAAAAGTGGGATAATTGAAACAGATCATGTACCTAACAATTTTTGCATAATCAACCCCTGACGGACTGAACGGGGGGGTGAACAGTTGCGCTGAACCAATAATGAGAATCGTTGTGCTTAATTTTCCAAAACTAACCTTTATAAGGGGATATGTATAGGGGCGTCGCAGTTTGTGGAGTACCTACTATACCCACGCGGACGAAGTCGCGGGCGAAGTGCTAGTAACATATAAAGTCAAGGCGCATAAAATAGATGTTTTCTTTTATAAATCCAAGAAAATAATAATTTACGCTTATATTGGACTTTGACTTTCCTTACAATAGATTAAAACTGACATTCAAAAGAAAAGAAAAACTACAGGAACATCCGAAGCTTACTTTTTTACTTCCTTTTTACCGGTTTTAGCGCCGGCTGCGCGGATTCATTCCGCTAAGGAGCTGTATTATATTTGACAGAGAAACGTTTCGTTAAACATAAAAAATTCCCATAAAATTGATATAATGAAGCTTTATTTACAATTCACTGGCACTATGTGACATCTAAGCTAATTTAAATCAACCTGGTTGATTTTCGATTTCAATTTTTAACATTCGGCACGACAGCATTTATTTTTTAAATTAAGTGAGTCTGTCTCATACTCATTTAATTTTGACATTAGAATGATTGAAGTAGAGAGGTATTCTAACAATACAATAATATTATTAACATTGGTAACTTTTTGCGAAAATCTCCCAAAAAACGCAGCTACGTTCATTATACATATTATCAAATACTCGTAGCTTCCTAATAAACAGGTTATAATATAGGTATTTATAGAACTGTTGTATAATAAGGACACGAATGTGGGTTTATCACACGAGGCAAAGTGTATAATAGTATGATAACATGAGTGTCTTAATACTTAATTTTGTACAGTCGCGTACAAGACTTTCATCTAAACCCATGATATAAATCCTCTTTTTAAAGGTAAAGGAAGGTGAGAATGTGGCTGTTTGATGAGTAAGGAAGGGATCGAAAATCCAAGGAGTTACATAATGAAATTAAGTACAACATTATAACACTCGTTTGGATGATATTATGGTTACTATGACACTGGTCGTTTTAATGTTGGCAATAAGCTAACTGTTTCAGAAACTTTTATAGAGGATTTATAGCATGGAAGTAGATAACATAGTGAAAAGTACTTACATTAGGCACATACTCGGCGCAATGCAAGTCAGGGTTCGACAGCACTACTCGCAACTTGCGCTTCATGCTGTTGAACACCTCTGGATCATTGAGATCGATGACCCCTTCACACCTGGCAAAAATAATCGCAGTTTGAGAAAAAAGTAATAATGTAAAACCATTACCTACATACCATAAGGCTGCGTTTCCACCAGAGATGTGCGATGATGCGTTGCAAGGGATGTGTTTTTATGCACCAATAGAATCGCTTGCGCTGAGCGAGGCTAGGTAAATGAAGCGATGTTATAGGTTCATAACAAACATATCCCTTGCTACGCATCCTCGCACATCTCTGGTGGAAACGCAGCCTAAACATGGTAACGCCAGCCAGCACATCAACTACTCGAAACTGTCAAATTTTCCCAATCAAACGTGAGCCTAATGCTTTAGCGATAAAGTTGAAAATCTATTAAAGATTGTTGCAGCTTGATGTGCTGGCGTCTGTACAGCCTTATTTTTTAAGTCGTTGAGAAGTTTTTGTTTCTTCAAGCCCCAATTCATTAAAATCTGCTGACCAATCGCTTAATAAGTCTTGTTATTGATAAGTTATAAATAAAAAAAAAACTACAACAAAAACAGGAATTAATTCACATTTTAACAAGAATCCTAGTGTACTATGTATGATTGTCCCGCTAGGCAAGATGAATTTTCTCAAAACTGGAGAGCATTAGGCTGCGTTTCCACCAGAGATGTGCGAGAATGCGTAGCGAGGGATATGTTTGTTATGAACCAATAGCATCGCTTCATTTACCTAGCCTCGCTCAGCGCAAGCGATTCTATTGGTGCATAAAAACAAATCCCTCGCAACGTATCATCGCACATCTCTGGTGGAAACGCAGTCTTAAGGTATTTTCCCGAAATAATTTATTTAGTCCGCCAGAAAAATATAGGACACGTATTTTTTCTTTTGTTACGTTATCAAAAAATGAAAACGATACAGTGCGTTCAAATTTCGCGTGACGTCACGTTTATTTATACTTTTTACTAACAAGTAACGTCACAGCCCTCACTGACCTTTGACGCGCTCGATCTTTTTATTTTTTTATTGATATGAAAAGGCAAATAATACAGTCATATCCGATATTTTTTGAAAATATAACTAAAGGACCAAATAGAATAATTAATTTACTATCCAGCAAAATACCCTATTGGTCCGGAAATTGAAATGTTAGACGTATATCTATGTTTACCTGTCCAGCTCAGTGTCAGGCACATCGGACACCCTGCGCTGCGTGCGCTTGTGCTTAGACCCGCTGGACTCAGTGGAACACTTGCGGCGGTACTTGGCGAGGATGTCCTCCGAGCTCTCGCCGGCCGGCAGCTCGGCGCGGCTGCCGTCGTCGCTGCGGGACTCCTCCGACGCTAGCTTCACCTCTATACGACGAAAAGGAACAAATTAAGTATATAATTCAGCAGCCTAATTGCGTACTGGACCGTCAACACGATACCGACTTGTATAAACTTCTATAGGTCTGTGCGACAAAGTTCAAACAGTACAGAACAAATGTCGGTTCGATAGACCTCTTTTATTCGGAGTTCAGAGTCTGTGCAAACAATAGTAGTTTATGAAATGGTAATTTCGCCTCGTGTGATAATAGTATCACACGAGTGTTTTAATACCTAATTATATGCCGTTGCATACACTATTTTGTCTTCACTCATACAGTTGAATCAGACATTAACCTATATGGTTCTCATATGTTTTGACTATTAGATGTTGTCCATTGTATGGATTTTAAGAGACTGAGTTTGTTTCAGTGTTTCATCAATCATTTTCCAATTTAATCAAGACATTTGTTAGATGGGCCATGCAGTCAAGTTGCTTCTGAATTGACTAGTGAATTTGAACAATTCAGCTTGATTAGTGCATGGCTTAACAATTGGTACAATGACTTACTGATGCACTTATTATTTTCTGAATAATAGTTGATAAAAATCATCCCATTTTGTTTTTACTTTTAAAAACAAAATGGGATGATTTTTGCCACTAAATTGTAATTCGGGTTTTTTTTATTTTTTAAATTATTACCTCGTTTATTTATTTATAGGGAGGGAGATGTTGTAGGTTATTTTGTAAGTGACTAGCTTGATTTCAATGCATAAAAAATAAGATAGTATTTTTACGTTTGATTCACTTACCATTGTGATGAGTATGTGATCGTCCCTTCTGCCTGAACATCTTGATCTTATGCAGCAGGTTGCCGCCTGAACGCTTAACATTGTTCTTCAGCTCATCCAGATTGCCTACCAGGCCATCCTCCCCGATACGTCTTCTGAGCAAAATAAATAAAGCATCAACAGTTGCTGGATTTCTTCAAAAGCCTTTGTCTGCCTTCCAGTAGGTAAAAGTACCTACTGGATATGTTTTGTAAAATAGATAACATTTTGGGTCGATTCAATCGCCAGATAACTTTTACTAGAGGAATAAAAATGGCGTTTTGAAAGTTTTTGTACAGAAAATATATTAAGTCAGACCGCCATATTATTATTTATTCTTCAAATAAGTTATGTGACTATTGAAAAATCAGCCTTAGAGGTTTCTGTGGATAGTAATTAAAATACTTAGATAAAAATAAGTATTCAAACTTATTTTTATCTCAGTATTTTAATTGAAACAACATTTTTTGCGAGCTGTCGAATACTCGTATTGCTAAGAAATTCCGTATTCAAATTCCACAGCCAATACTATCCTGAAAGTTCTTATCCACATCTAAATTAACTCAAGTATATTTTTAACTGTTAAAAAAACTGCCAAGTGCGAGTCAAACTCGCGCTTAAAGGGTTCCGAATGAATTTTGAAACTTGTTACTTCTAACATTCCGTTTTTTCATTCCTAACCCTAAAAACAATAACGAAACAGATGATTGAGTTCGTAAATCCTCAACTTACCTCTGCGACTTCTCAGCTGTAGCATCAAAGCTGATACTCTTGGGAATAGCGCCTGTGGACACATTCTTGACTGGCGGCGGACTCACGCGCCTCTCCGTCACTATCTCCGAGTTCACGTCCTGTGACGAGCTCTTATCAGACACCGACGTCTCCGCAGAGTTCACTGATAACGTACTAAGAGACATATTACTCGTCCCTTCCCTCTTCTTCTCGATCTTAGACGAAGAAATGCTCACTATACTGGTTCGAATTTCCGACTTAACAATCCGAGATGTTAGATTATTCACCAAATTGGCTGAAGAGGAAATTGTAGCAGAACTCATTCGCGTCATCAGGTCTGTTATGGTTGATCTCGATTCAGCTTGTTCGGTATCGATTCCTGAATCGAATCGTCCACCATACATCGCGTTGAATGAACTCTCGCTGGAGTTGAGGGATCGGTCCATCATGTCATTGTCGTCGTAAGGCTTGGAAGTGGATGGGAGGTCGTATTTAGAGGTGGAGGGGTAGGTGGGGTCGGGCGAGTGGTGCGGCGCGGGGAAGCTGTCGTCCACCCACTGGCTGGTGGCGTCGGATTGGCTGTTTGCGTCGAGGGTTGATTCAGTTTGGGCGCCGCTGCTGGGAGAAAAGTTGAATAATTAAATCTAGGTGACCATATCAAAATTAACTGGGGACCATGTGAGTTGTAATGTTTGCGCACGCGCAAAATAGTGGTCTTAAATAAATAAAATTGAATTTGTTTTGTGGAATCATTAAGACTAATTAACTTACATTATACTAACTTACAATGCGGCTATAACTTTTTTCGTGCCATTCGGCTATGTTAAAATGGACCTTATTTTGTGCTGTTGTTTTAGCCAGATATAAAAAGTATGGTAACTCACTTGTTCTGCGGCACGTAATCGAACACATCGTTGGGCAGCGCCGCCGGAGTCGACGTGCTCGGGCTCTCGGGCGCCGACGTCGCGTAACACGTCATCACCTGCAAACATGTCCACTACTACTAACATTCACATGTACAGAATGGTGATGTAACACACCTTGAAACTAATTTGCCTTGTATGCCAGTCAAATTAGCTTTGAACCTTGCAAAAACTCCTAACTCTGATTTTTTTCTTGAATAGTGTATTTGATTCTAGCTCTTCTAATAACATAAAAAAAATTAAACATTTTCCATAACCAGAGTCATTCTGAAAAAACAAAAACGCGTTTATTTCAATAAAAGCTAGGCCTAGCTAGGTTATCTCTGATTTTTTTTACAATGTATAGAAAATAGGTAAAATTAAAATTTTTTGTCAGAATTAAACATTTTCGCCCTAAACAAATAAATAAGGAATTTTGAAAAATTGGTCAGATATGTTTTTTTTTTATTTTAGTCAGACGGCCTATAAATTTAATTTAAACCCAATTTAATTCAGTTACATTTTTGCCTGAAACATCCGGGGGTTAACTTTTCGCGGCATACATTTTAACATATTTCTCTGCCTATACTATAAGCGTTAACGGCAAAAAATCGGAGTTAAGAATTAATGCTAAGTTTGCCTTATTTTCGGCGTAATATGACTGGACTATTGTTGTTCTATTACATTGCATGAATTGCTTTTAGTGTAAACGAGTTTATATAAAAGGAAACGCACCCACGATACACGAGAAATTCTTAGTGGGGGGCAAGACAAAAAAAAATTGAAAGGCTCATTGTGTTTCAATGTGTGTTACGTTACACTAATCTGTACTTTTTGTGCTAAGTAATATGTTTAAAGTCGGCATAAAACCTTTTAAACAAACTAATTGAGTAGGTACCCGAACCGTTAAATAATTAAATTTTACAAACTTGACTGAACATCATATTTACATTTTGACTGGTACCGTTGGTGTTTTGATCTTGAATACCTGGATTTGTCACACGAACCTACAAGATGGGACACATGGAAGTTTTAGGACATATGTAGTTTACTTGCATTGACACTGAATTACTCTTACGTTAACTGAATTATTTCAATGCTGAATAAATGACTGGTATAATTTAATGAATTGTTTTTATGTAAATCAGAAAACAGAGAAAATATAAGAGTAGCCATGAAATGATTGGCGATGCAAAGATTACGCGCGCGCCTCTGCTGCTTAAGAACGACACTTGAAGCGTTGCCAACACCAATTTATCAAATTCCCCGAAAATCGAAGTTATATTCCCCAATTTGGGAACAAAAATCTACTGATTCCCCACAAAATCCCCTCTGGCCCGATAGACATCACGAGTTGTGTGAAAAAGGGAGATGCAGGCCTTTGTCTAACAGTGGAACAAATAGGCTGGATAGATAGATATAATTGGAACGCATCGGTTGAGCGATATAAATCAATTTAGAAAAAGGGAGTCATTCGATAATAATTTCGATTTCTTGAAAAAGTATTCTGACTCGGCCTGGACTTCCGATATTCAAAATCCCCGCAATTTCTTCTCATAATGCCAATCCCCAATCAACTTGAGATTACCCGCAGAATGGCGAATTCTTCTAAAACTCGTCAGAGCGTCGTTCTTAGACAGCTTCACAATTTGACATTAGAGGCGCTAGTTAGAATCTTAGGATCGCCAATTGGTATGTTATTCTTTAAAATCCTTGAACATTCAAAATTGCCTGTCAATGGTTTAATTTTTGTCAGTATGAATGTTTGCATGCACTTTAAAAGAGAGACATTGACCTCTGAGTTTCTTTTCAGCTAGGAAACACCGGCCTCATCTAGTTAAAATTGACAAAATATGACGTGCAAGAGTGTTATTTTTAACCAAATTACAAAATGAATACAATTATCATTTCATTTAAATAATAGCTTTAAGATTCCAGTCATAGACAGGCCTATGTCCAAGCAGTGGAAACACAATAGACTAATCGTGCTTAAAATATTGTTTGATGGCCCACTCACCGGGTATCCGTTAACAAGTATGCTCTTCCTGTTCTCTATGTTGTACATGGGGTGGCTGGGCTGCGCGTGCGCCGCGTGCGGCAGGTCCAGCTCGGCGCCGCGGGACAGCGCCGCCGTGGCCGTCAGGTAGCCGCCCGACCTGCGCGCCCCGGGAATACGATAAGTATATCATACAAAAAGGAAAATGTATGTTAGTTTTCATGTTAAATAGATTTTCCTAAATATTCAATTTTCAAATAAATTTTCGATAAATTCTCAAAAAAATTTGGACATGGATTTTTTGTCTTTTCAAATCGATAAAAAATTGATGCATCTAAGTTCAGGAGCAGGCCTGGCGACGTTCGAGGCGATCGGCGGCGGCGACATCTCGCTTCCGACCCTGGTTCAATCTATGGTCTGGAGCGAGGAGGCATAAGGAGCCGTCACCTCCTTCTGCGAAGCAGTAATGCAAGCAAAGGAGCAGGCGGGCCGCGTGAGGAAGAGACAACCCTCACGCAAAGAAGACGGCTCAAGTTGGGTGGCTCGCCGTCCGATCACAACCAGGCCCAGGTCGACGGTGCGTTGTGTTCCACGCGCGCCTGCCAGGGACAAAACCTGCCAGGGTACAGGAATTTGTTCGAAAAAGTCACCGCGGCCCTGGAACGCAAAGGGCATGAGGAGGAACACGGATGGGTTTGATGATTTCCCATCCATAAAAATAAGAAAGGTCTGGGGGTCGATTCTGCTATTGCAATCGTGTCTCAATGAACGGTCAATGATCGATTTTTGACGTATAACGTCAAACTTTTGACACATTTCCCATACAAAAACAGTCAAAGTTGTCAAATATTCGATCACTGACCGGTCATTGAGACACGATTGCAATAGCAGAATCGAGCCCCTGGTTGTTGATATTTCCACGCGAGTTTTCAATGCACTCTATCATAAAAAAAGAAAAAAAAAGTGTCCAAATTTTTTGAAAATCTGACGGACTATAATTAGCTTTTTCAAGAAAATACGTTTTTGTGTACCTGTTGGTAAGGTTTGGTCGCGATGTGTGTCGGGGACTGCCTAGATCAGCTCGCTTTACGTTGCCATTCTGAAACAATTACAATTAACCGTTGTAAAATAATCCTGAAATGATAAAATGAGCTGCTAATCTTTACTTATCAATCCTTTTTAACCGACTTCAAAAAAAGGAGGTTATCAATTCGACTCGTTTGTATGTAATATTGTCAGAATTGCACCGTTTTTTGTCACTATTTTTCAAACTTAAGCACATAACTGTGTACATCATATTTTTCACAAAATTATTAGACAAGTATGGCTAGCCTTATCCAAACAGTAGAGTTTGCACTATAATCATCACCTGCTTAGCCTTTTCCCAACTATATTGGGGTGGATTTCCAGTGAAACCAGATTTGACTGGATACACAGTATTTTACGTAGACCTATCTGACTTGTACAACACAGTAACTGGACAACACGGTACTTTTTAGGGCTTTTTTTTTTTTTTTATTGGATGGGAAATCATCAAATGACCCCTCCCGCTCTGGGTGGAGCGGCAGGGAGTGTCAGACTTCTACTGACTAAAACCCACCCATGCTCCTCTTAGTGCCTTTACGTTCCAGGGCCGCGGTAACTCTTTCGAACAAATCCGCAACCCTGGTAGGCTCTGGCCTTAACGGGCCCCGACCCATGCTGACGTCCGCTGGCTCGGCGCGCGTAGAACACAGCGCGCCGTCAACCCGGGCCTGTTCTGATCGGACGGCGAGCTACCCATTGCTCGCCGTCCACAGGCATCAGTCACTGCGCCGTGCTCAGGAGCATCAGTTCCTGGGCGGCGACTTTTTAGGGCTGGTGTCATATTTTCTGGCTTTTGACAATCCGTAAATACTTCAAAAGACATGACAGCCGGGACCAACGGCTGAACGTGATTTTTGAAGAACGGAGGATCGAGTTTTTAAATTTTGCGACATCTTCGAAATTATAATACTAAATGATCTTGACTTAAGGTTAAGGTGTATATAATAAGTAAACATACCTGATGGTTATTATTCCTGAAGGGAGGGTCGTCTTGCTGCGAGGGTCTCCGCGGCCACGATGTGTCAGATCTCGCCGCTACAGACACGCAGTCATCGGTGTCCACCTGATAAATAACATCAGTTTTCTTGTATTTTATAAAGCTATTTTTAGATAAAATTTCAGGCCTTTTTATTCATTATCGCCCAGCGGTGAACGTGCGAAAATTATATACACAAACGTTCTTCGTTTATCGCTCTTTAATCAATGAAAACCGTTACAAAAGCCGTTGCGTGGTTTAAAGAAATAAGCTGGAAACCAGACCGAGACTTTGTCCATATTACGAGAGAGATTAATGTAGAGTTAGTAGGGTTTCCTTTGATTTTATTGTCCTGATGCTCATCTGATGGAATTGAGGGTTCTCCGGGACTCGTCGAGCTTCATTGACTCGGCGTTTTTCTGGTGATCGCCATTGTTGATTCTGGCTTACAGGAATTGTAGTGGTTTGGGAATGTGTGGCGGGTCCCTCTTGACCTCGCAGCCT
Source organism: Melanchra persicariae (assembly GCA_947386135.1). NCBI lineage: Eukaryota > Metazoa > Arthropoda > Insecta > Lepidoptera > Noctuidae > Melanchra > Melanchra persicariae. The sequence goes on from OX376646.1 coordinate 2,588,388, forward strand.
GTGCTCGTTGTGTTACCTCAGTGTTCCGGTCGCTGTCTGACGCGAGCACGTCCATGCTCCATGCAGACTCGCTCGCTGTCTCCGACACATCAGGGGCGTTGGTGTTGCTTGTACTCGTGCCTTATGGAAATAATAAATAGTTGTAAGTACGTAAGGACATCACAGCAGCTTTGTGAAAGCAAACAATATTTTGTACTGACACGAGATAAGATAAAGCATGTTAGAAGATGTTTTTTTTCTTCAAAATATTCTACTGCACACAGGCCTACTTGGGCCCTTATAAACCGTCAGGGCAGTACATTAGACTAGTTTGTCATGCTCGAACTTCAATTGGCGTTTATGTTAATATATTCGGGTTCCTTGAGTAGTATAAAAATAACCCATATTATGTCTCTCTTTTTGAAATAAAGTACATTTTTACATACCCTGGCTGGCCGCGACTTGCGTCTGGTCGCAAGAATCCCCGATGGTCTCCGAGTCTGAAGCCAATACATCCGTGCTCCATGTGTCAGACATTATACTGATGGTCTCGTCGCCTTCCAACAGCTTCTAAATCAAAATAATCGAATATGTAGACCATAAAAGTTGGTATAATCAATTTTAATACACAGATTGAGCTAAAAAGTCAATTTGCACATTATTTGTTCAAACCTATCACGGTTTGAACAAATAATGTGCAAATTGACTTTCCTTACATTCAACCTGACGACACAGTTGGCGCAGTGGTTGAGTGATTGACTGCTGCGATTCCCGCACGGAACAAATATTTTTATGGCCTACAGATAGTTGTTCCGGGTCTGGCTGTTTGGATCTTTTACTTTTTTAAATTTCGGAACTTTAAAAAGTACAATTTCTCAGCCGGTTTCGCATAAATACCAGCAAATGAAAGACTACCTTCTAATCTCAAACTTGCAGAACTTGTCCTCGATGTCGTCCCGTGTCTGCTTGAGCAGCTTGTGTCCGGCGTGGTGCGCGTGTGACACGGGCGCGTGCAGCGGTAGCCTGCGCACGGCGGCGTCTCCTGCTGCGTCGCCGTCTGTTACTTGTAACCCACCTTAATCTCAAACTTGCAGAACTTGTCCTCGATGTCGTTCCGTGTCTGCTTGAGCAGCTTGTGTCCGGCGTGGTGCGCGTGCGACACGGGCGCGTGCAGCGGTAGCCTGCGCACGGCGGCGTCTCCTGCTGCGTCGCCGTCTGTTACTTGTAACCCACCTTAATCTCAAACTTGCAGAACTTGTCCTCGATGTCGTTCCGTGTCTGCTTGAGCAGCTTGTGTCCGGCGTGGTGCGCGTGCGACACGGGCGCGTGCAGCGGTAGCCTGCGCACGGCGGCGTCTCCTGCTGCGTCGCCGTCTGTTACTTGTAACCCACCTTAATCTCAAACTTGCAGAACTTGTCCTCGATGTCGTTCCGTGTCTGCTTGAGCAGCTTGTGTCCGGCGTGGTGCGCGTGCGACACGGGCGCGTGCAGCGGTAGCCTGCGCACGGCGGCGTCTCCTGCTGCGTCGCCGTCTGTTACTTGTAACCCACCTTAATCTCAAACTTGCAGAACTTGTCCTCGATGTCGTTCCGTGTCTGCTTGAGCAGCTTGTGTCCGGCGTGGTGCGCGTGCGACACGGGCGCGTGCAGCGGTAGCCTGCGCACGGCGGCGTCTCCTGCTGCGTCGCCGTCTGTTACTTGTAACCCACCTTAATCTCAAACTTGCAGAACTTGTCCTCGATGTCGTTCCGTGTCTGCTTGAGCAGCTTGTGTCCGGCGTGGTGCGCGTGCGACACGGACGCGTGCAGCGGTAGCCTGCGCACGGCGGCGTCTCCTGCTGCGTCGCCGTCTGTTACTTGTAACCCACCTTAATCTCAAACTTGCAGAACTTGTCCTCGATGTCGTTCCGTGTCTGCTTGAGCAGCTTGTGTCCGGCGTGGTGCGCGTGCGACACGGGCGCGTGCAGCGGTAGCCTGCGCACGGCGGCGTCTCCTGCTGCGTCGCCGTCTGTTACTTGTAACCCACCTTAATCTCAAACTTGCAGAACTTGTCCTCGATGTCGTTCCGTGTCTGCTTGAGCAGCTTGTGTCCGGCGTGGTGTGCGTGCGACACGGGCGCGTGCAGCGGTAGCCTGCGCACGGCGGCGTCTCCTGCTGCGTCGCCGTCTGTTACTTGTAACCCACCTTAATCTCAAACTTGCAGAACTTGTCCTCGATGTCGTTCCGTGTCTGCTTGAGCAGCTTGTGTCCGGCGTGGTGCGCGTGTGACACGGGCGCGTGCAGCGGTAGCCTGCGCACGGCGGCGTCTCCTGCTGCGTCGCCGTCTGTTACTTGTAACCCACCTTAATCTCAAACTTGCAGAACTTGTCCTCGATGTCGTTCCGTGTCTGCTTGAGCAGCTTGTGTCCGGCGTGGTGCGCGTGCGACACGGGCGCGTGCAGCGGTAGCCTGCGCACGGCGGCGTCTCCTGCTGCGTCGCCGTCTGTTACTTGTAACCCACCTTAATCTCAAACTTGCAGAACTTGTCCTCGATGTCGTTCCGTGTCTGCTTGAGCAGCTTGTGTCCGGCGTGGTGCGCGTGCGACACGGGCGCGTGCAGCGGTAGCCTGCGCACGGCGGCGTCTCCTGCTGCGTCGCCGTCTGTTACTTGCGACGAGGGCGTCTCTCGCCCCGAGATGTTCGGGCTGCCGCGACCGCTCACGTTTGCTGATACCTGTGGACGAAGGAATGTATTAGACAATTCATATTGAGAGCCGAAAAGCAGCAAGGATGTACAGAGGTTTAGCAGAGACAGGTCAATTTGTATTCCTGAAGTTTTGCAAATTTTACCACCTACCAGAAGCTGATTGCGAAACATATTGCATCATGCTTCTACTTCTTTGTCGTTCGTTCCCTGCTGTTGAGGATCGCGACCTATTATGTTATGACGCGTCTCCAACTCATGCAGTCTTCTGCAGTGTGGACCGCTCGGTACCCGCTGAAAAACTGTTAAGCAGTTTGGTAGGTGTATACAATGTATTTATGTTTGGTCCTGAATAAACGATTTATTATTATTATTACATCAGCCTTTTTAGTTGTGTGTGTCTATCGTGCCGGTGTTTTCCCATAAACGTGTTTTTTTTTCGACCCGACTGCCTAAATGAACACATAATGTCCGAAAAGGCTGAGGGCACGCTCCTGGCATATTGCAGATAGCAGTTTTGTGATTTTAAGGTAGCATAGCAGAGGTATATTATCTTTTCAGTTGATAACAGGTTTATTTCAGAAGTTTATCGACAGAATCGAAATTGTAATTAGATGGCCCGACAGACGTCATTCTGTTAAAAGCGATTGGACTGTGGCAGTGACAGCTAAGAACAATTTGTATGGGATAAACTAAAATGTGGTTGTTACATGTTTCTTCCAGTTTTACAATTTTTCTTTTCTTCAAGCTTCAAACAATACGTGAAAAAAAAAGTGCTGAATTGATCCAGCCGTTCTTGAGTTGTGCGCTTAGCAAAACATTTAGCCATTCATTTTCATTATATTTTTTGTTTTGTTACAATTTGGCTCAAAAACTACTCGACCGATTTAAAAAATTCTTTCGCTACTAGAAAGTTACATTAATAACTTAAAACATAGGCTATATTTTATTCGAAAAAAATAGAAATCACTGCGAAAATTGCAATAATGTCACCCAAAGTAGCAAAATGTTGCCTAATAAATTCATTATTAGGCGTGCGCTGAGAAAACTATCGATGATACATAAAAATTATGTACTACATGATTGAAGTACACATTTACCTGTAAAAAAGTCCGCGAAAAGTGTCTTACTGGTTAAGTCACAATAACCAAAATATTCAATCAAAACCCTGGTGGAATGGAAAAGTGGTGATTTTGGAATCATGATATTAATCCTTATCCAGATTTTATACAAGTACAAATTACACTTTAAATTATTCAAATCGGACCTTTCGTTTGAAAGTTACAGTTATGTATAAAAGCGAAAAGTCACTCACTGATAAATCACGAAATCTCAGAAACTACTGGATCTATGAAAATAGAATTCGGCACAGAGGTAGATTATGAATAGCAGACGTCAGCTAATAAAGGATATTAGGAAACTCCCCCCATAAAGGGGTAAAATAGAGGGTGGAAGTTTGTATGAAAAAACTTATTCTTTTGGCGAATATACTGGAAAAGGTACGTGAAGTAAAAAAGTTGCCATTATTAGTTTTTTTCAGATTTTCCCCAAAACACGATTTAGGGGATTTTAAAGTTTGTATGGAAGAACTTATTTTTTTAGGTACAAACACTTGAAACTTAGAACAAATACTGAGCTACATAAATAAAAAAATAATTACATGATTAGTTTTTCAAAACTACCCCAGTAGGGGTTTAGGTGGTATTATAGTTTGTATGGAAGGATCTTAATGCTTGGTCCGATGAAGTTATGACTTTGACAAAAGAAATAAATATGTATTTGCATTTTTCGAAAATAAACTCTTAAAGGGGTGAAAAGAGGCGATGAAGTTTTTAAGGGATGACATTATTACTTGTTTCAATTTACTTGGCAATTGGTATCAATCTAAAAGACGTGGTATTAGAACTTGAAGCGGATCAAACGATTTTTTCATAATCAACCCCCAACAGTTGTACTGATCCCGAGACCACAGTATCAGCAGCAAAACTAGCTAGCTAAATAAATATTTAATTAATAGTTTCGATTAATTTTCAAAAACTACCGTTGGGGCGTTGAAGTTTCTGGAGTACCTACTAAATCCGCGCGGACGAAGTCGCGGGCGACGTGCTAGGCTATAGATAATCTGTGTTACCAAGATTGTTTAAAAAGGAACTGTTCTTGATGTAAAATGCATATTTTCGGGAAAAATGTTAGGAAACTCACCATATCAGACAAGTTGTCATTCTGGTCTTCAGTTTCCAATTCTAGACTGGAAGTGACGCTGTGGTTTGAAGCAGCTTCGGATACCGCTTCTAAGTTATCTGACGTGTTGCCCAGGGACACCTCATCGTGCGACACTGAGAATCTAATCAAAATAGTTGATTTTACTAATTGACGAGTCAAATAGGCTCATCACTAAATAAACTGTCAAAGGAAAATGTACTTTAATACTTAAGTTTTAAGCGCTATTAGAAAATTTGATTAGGTAGATAGCTGTTTCCACAGGGTCGTGCCTCGTGTGGCTAGAAAAAATATATTACGCGAACCAATCGTGCTGACAACTGCGGGAAAAAGTACCAGTGGTATACACCATGTTTTTTAAATAGTTACAACACTAGACTTCTGTTATTCCAAAAAAAGGTTACAACACCAGACTTCTGTTATTCCAAAATATGTACAAATCTGAAAGCACTAAGGTTTAAAATGGCATGATACCTAGTCCTCTTCTGCACTGGTGCCCCGGGACCTGCCACGGCTAGCGCTGAGCCGGTATCATCTGCGTCACCAGCTTCCGAGCCCCCATAGTAACATTCTAGAACCTTCGATTCCGGCACTAGACCTGGAGGAAATAAGGCGTGAGAATAATTGTGTATTTTAGCAAATATTATTTCCGAAAGAACGAGTGCCTTTTCGTTGGAGCCTATTCAAAAATGTAAATTTTTGCATATAAAATAAAACAAAGAAGAATGGACAGATTCTCATATTTTTCGACAATGTGTGTGAAATATCATTTTACGTTTCACCAATCTTTTAAACCATATCTATAATTCAAGAGACTTACAATCTATCCACCAGGCTATTCACATTTTGAAAGTTAGAACTAGTGATTGCAGCAACGTTACATTTTGATTATCGATTCGATTTATTGGCACGTTAACTGGTAGGTCCACGCGCGCCTCAGGGAGATGTCAGCATAGAGAACAGGGCCCGCTAGGGTAGAGCCTGCCAGGGTAGTAGTCACCGCAGCCCTGGAAAGCGTAGGGCACTAGGAGGAGCACGGATGGGTTTTAGCCAGTAAGAGTCTGACACTCCCTTCCGCTCCGCCCAGAACAGGAGGTCATTTGAATATACCCATCCTTATTTAGTTTACCAGGTGGACACAATACAAATTAAAATGGCCAACCTTTTTGACTGCCAAACCAATTCCTTCTGGATTTCAGGACCTCAGCAAATTATATTCAAGCCCTTTCCCCAACTCACCCACATAATCATGCTCCTCGACATTCGCCAGCTTGATGACCAGCACCTCCATATGCTCTGCACTGCCATCTTCCTTGGCGCTGCCGTTCATGGGCTTGTCGTCAGCAGCGGAGGCCAGCGAGGAGTTGGAGCTGGCGCTGCGCGGGAGTCGAGGTCGCTGCACCTTGGCGAGGATACTCTTCTTGTTGGAGTGCCCGTTCTCGACGGGGGAAGGGGTGTCTTTTGACTCGGAGGGGGGAGATTGCCTGGGGGAATACAATAAAATTAACATTTTGAGACTATACATGTGAGAAAAATAGCTTAAATGGAACCTGTGTCACTGCATAATAGGAGTTTATGCAACAACCATATAAAAGGGGTTATTAAAACACGAGTGTGGGTTTATCACACGAGTGTTTTAATACCTAATTATATGCCGTTGCATACATTATTTTATCTTCACTCATACAGTTGAAATAAATTAAGTGGAAAAATAGTTTATTCCAATATGGCGGATATTCTCATTGCGTATTCGAATGACTGCGCAGCGCGCGCATCCATAAACAAAGATAAAAGCTGGCTCATTGACTGAAGTCAATGAGCCCGCGCCAATAAATTAAAAAGTGAAGTGCATTTAAAAGTGTGCTATAAAAATTAAAAAGTTATTTTATGATGCAGTTGTTTAAAAATCGAAGGAAAATGTTGACCTGTAATGGCTTTTTTATTAAATTTTACCTATCCACGAAAAAAAGTACGTGTTGTACGTTATGCATTCGTTTTTAAACTCATATTTAGAACATTACGTTGTGAGTGTAGATAAATTCAATTATGATGCATCGACTTCGTATGTATTTTTTTTTTATGTGTCGCGAGAATTCGCGATGGTCGCAATTATTTCCTCGACACTATTGGAAAGCGCACTCTGTTGGTGCGACAACTGTTTATTTTTAATTCATCTCTCTGTCACTTTTCACCTAATAGTAATAGATGTCTATCTCATTCTCACCTGTACTTGGTGAGGTCTGGCATCTTGCGCAGCAGGTCATGCAGACGGCTCCTATAGTTCGGCTCTGTGGTCTGCAGCAAGGCAGCCAGGCGATTCGCACAGGCTTCCCCGTTGCTTGAGCTTTCACTGCTTGATTCGCTGCTGCAAGAAAATCGTTAGATACTATTGTAATAATTGATACGAAATTATAAGCGTGATAAAGAAATCTATTCGGAATCTTGGACACGATAATATCTTGTGCACGCATCTAAGCTCTCGAGTGCACCGAAAACTATATCATTTTCTTTTATCCTTTTTGTTTATATCGGTCTTTTTTACGCCTCGCACAACTCTACTTTCTCACTCTGAGAACACCATCATTTTAACTCTGAATCATTCACTACTGGGAAATCCCATTCTTTCCTGCCATTCACAACAATTTTTATTCGTCCTTTAACAGATTTTTTGTGCCGTTTATTCTAGGACTCAACGAGTTTTTACACATTGCGGCTTTGTTTATTACTTAATGTGCGGTGAGATTATATTATATTACAGTTAAGTTACCTCAAAGCAGCGGCTTCAGGGCCGGTTCCACTCGCCGACGACTGTTCGTCAGCTGAAGTGACGCTCGGCGTGTTGTTGTTCAGCTTGGATGAGATGCGCTTCAGGAATGTTATCTGTAACAATATGCGACTTTTTGGAGATTGTGGTACCCGGAATAAGGTATTGAAGTGTCATCATCTGCCTAGCTTTTCCCAACTTTATTGGGGTCGGCTTCCAGTCAAACCGGATTCAGCTGAATATCAGTATTTTACGTGGAGCGGCTGCCTACCAGACCTTTACAAACCATTAACTGGCTAACACGGTACTTCTTGGCAAGACTTGGAGTCAGATTTTCTGGCTTCTGACAATCCGTAACGACTGCCAAAGATCTACAAATAACAGCCGGGACCAACGGCTTAACGTGCTTTCCGAGGCACGGAGGAGTTTCAGTATGTTAAGATGGTCACCCATCCACAGACTGTTGACGGCTGTTATAATTTTGCCACGAGCTCCTCCAACATACTGACAATGAAATGAAAATGATGATGACTCACCAGTAGCTGAGCATCTTGAGGAGTAAACAGCGCGACTGTAGTATGTAGATGCGCGTCGGTGGCGATGCGCGGGCTGTCCGAGTGCGCGTGCGCGTGAGGCTGCGCCGGCGCAGGCGCGCACGACCACGCCTCGCTCGCTACATTCTCTATGAGCGTCCACACGCAGGAGCGCTCGAACTTCAGGTACACGTCGCGGACTTTTGCTTCTACCTGTGTAGAAAAATAAACTGTTATCTATACTAATTTTAAAAGAGGTCCCGTTTTACCCTTTGGATACGGAACCCTAAAAATGGGAACTGGGGTGCACGATTCCCGGACATGTGAAGTGTTCAGCACTAGATACATTACCTCCTGGTACTTGGCGAGGCACAGCATCTGTATGATCTGCGCGATCTGGATGAGGTTGAAGCGCGCTATGTACGACACGGGCACTTCCACCACGCCGTGCGCCTCGGGGTTCACAATACCCGGACATATGAAGTGGTTTAGGACCAGGTCCGTGCATATCGCGTGGAGTTCTCGGTCTGATGTTCTGGGAACAAAAAATACTATTGATTGCAAGAATGTTTGCTGCTGATGCTGATTTAATCCTAAAAAATTTCTTGGACACATGAGGAACTAATGTGATAGCTCCATATGAGTCCAAGAACTTATTTAGGCTAAATTATAACAGCCGCACGGGCCAATCTTTAATGTTAAGCAACGCTTGCCGAGGTTGGTCTGTGGATGGGTGACTATCTTAACATACCGAGACTCCTCCATGCCTGGTAAGCACGTAAAGCCGTTAGTCCCAGCTGTCATTTGTAGATCTTTGGCAGTCCTTGCGGATTGTCAGAAGCCAAAAAATCTGACACCAGTCTTGCCAAAAAGTACCGTGTTCCTCAGTTAATGGGTTGTGGAGGTCTAGTAGGCAGCGGCTCCACTTAAAATACTTGTATTTAGCTGAATCCGGTTTGACTGGGAGCCGAATTCAATATAGCCACTCATTTACCGCGCACGCGGTACGGTTGTGGAATTCACTGCCGCCTGACAACTGCAAAACGCTTACAGCTTTTAAAAGAAGAGTGAAAGTTCGTCTTTGCTTTCGCAGGTGTGCTGGAAGAGATTTCATTAGAAATAAGCTGATGCTTATTTCTCCATAATCTTATCTTTTTGTTAAATGTGTGTACAAGAACTTTTTTTATTTTTTTATTAGAGATGGGTTTGCTCTTGTCTCTAGTCAATGTCAGAGAGGACAGAGACAAAGTCTACGATGGAGCGAGCTTACCCAGAAGGAGCCTGTTCACTCTAACTTTGAAGAGAATAGGGTTGTAAGCATTTGGAAACACAGACGCAGGCAGAGAGTTCCACTATTTTGCTGTGCGCATTATAAATACGTTTGGAAACGCTTAGTGCGAATTGGTGGAATAGCTACAAGGTAGGGATGGTAAGATGCAGTGCGTCTGGATGTCCGATGGTAGAAGGGGGCCGGTGGGATGAGGTCGTGGAGTTCTTGGGCACACTCACCGAAGTACAATCTGTAGAAGACCGATAAGCAGGCAACCTTACGGCGATGAGCCAAGCTATGTAGTTTGGCATCCACCAGTTTTACGTCACCGATAAGTCTCTTAGCTCTGCGTTCCACCGAGTCAAGCGTGGCAAGCTGATACTTAGCTGAGCCATCCCAAAGGTGGCTACAATACTCCATGCAGGATCGGACTTGTGCTTTGTAGAGGGTTAAAAGCTGTCCAGGCCTGAAGTATCGCTTCACCCTATTTAGGATGCCCAGCTTTTTGGCCGCAATTTGGGCTTTATACTCGATGGTGGCGCCGAAGTTGAGACTGGATGTCAACTCCATGCCTAGGAGCTCGAGCCGATCAGTCACAGGAACAGATGCACTCCGAAAAGTAGGTGCCAGTAGAACTGTTAAATAAATAAAATAGTTGGGAAAAGGCTAGGCAGATGATGAAGTTCTTGGACACATCCGAACGTAAGTACATACAACCAACAGTACCATAAGTAGTTTAATTAAAGGATTGAGATAAGATGATTCTGAGAGACTTCAGAGAGTCCTTAACCGCTCCGGCCCCGACATGTGAAAATTCCCAAATAAAAAATAAATCTTATGTAATTGGTAAATAAACACTAAATTCGCGATTAATTCGGCGCACACCGGTGTGTTGCCGGGGCTTGAGCGGCGTTAAAAACTGCAGTTTAAACGTCTTTATAAAATAATTAGCTTTCCACATTCAAATTACACAAAAATTTAAAATACCTACTTATGTTGAAGACTTATCACGAAATAAAATAATAATAAAAACAACACTAATCTGCTCAGTTTTTTTTTGTTTACTATTGTTATGCTCGCGTTTGAGCACAATCTCTCCTGATGGAAAGTGATCATGTGGTCGACACACGCGTCCCTAAAAGTAACCTACCTGCTCGTGAAAAGCTTTAGAGAACCTATTACCAGGAATGTTTTTCTGTAAATCTGTTACCTGGAATGTTGTTTCAACAAGTACCCAATTTGCTGTAAAATCCTGGCGACAGTTGCGGAGAATTTGGGCAAGTGTTCCCTCAGAGACACGTTGAACTTCCTGGTGAGGTTGTACAACGGTTGGATGGCCCACTTGCGGCAAAGAGCCACCACCGAAAGGCTATTTTCCACTTTTAATGGTTGACTACTGAACTAAATTTAAACCTATGGAATTTCCCGTAGGAAATACAAGAGAAGTTTTTTGTGAACCCCTTACCTGGAATGTTGCTTCAACAGGTGCACAATCTGCTGTACAATCCAGGCGATAGTTGCGGGGAAGTTGGGCCAGTGTTCCCTCAGCGACACGATGAACTTGCTGGTGAGGTTGTACAACGACTGTATGGTCCATTTGCGGTAGCGAGCCACTTTGGTCGCATACTCCTGGGTGTTCGGCTGGCCGAACTTCTTGGCGCGGTCTGCTGGAGTGAATCTGTGGGGGATTCAGATTTAGTACCTGTTTAGGATCAATGTCAAATCTTGACTAGTATTTGAGGACCTAATGACTACGTCAGCAAACGGTGTTACCATAGCTGAATATTGGTTATTAAATAAACAATACAACATTACCGCAAATATTTTTTTTTTCTTTCTTGATATGAAAATGATTTTTTTTTTATTTGTCCCAAAACAGTTACATGGATTATAAATGAGACATCTCCAGAGAGTAATTTATTGATAATACTTATGTTAAGGCTATCTCGCTCTTTCCCTTAAATTATTAACAATATTGAGAATATTTTTTTACAAAAGGTGACTTAAATTTTATTTTAGGAAGAAAAGAAACAGTAAATAACATTTAAACTTATAGCCATAGGGAATATCCATGCATTTTTGTTATTTACAAAATGAAATACTTATTAGCTTTAGAAAGAACTTTATGAAATATTTTTTAAAATAACTTCATCAGCGATAAAGTTATAAAGCCTTAAAGTTGACAATTAGAAAGAGAAGTCCGATATGGACTAACGGCCGCTTTCTATAACATATCTCAATCCCAATCTTGATCCCGATCCTTGTCTGTAACCAATCAACGGCCGAGTTTGTGTCCTTCACCACACAATCCTCACCTTTGATTGGTTACAGACAAGGATCGGGATCAAGACTGGGATTGAGATATATTATAGAAAGCGGCCTTTAGACGTCAAAGTCCATGACGCATATACAGCTGCCATACAAAACAGCGTGTTCGCGAGAGGGACAGATATATTTGTGTAAAATAGTTATATCTCGTTGGTTTTTCGATCAATTTTGATTCTACTTTCACTGTTAATATTATATTTTTGTATATTTAGAGATAAACTGTGTAGATGTCGCAGCCAACTAGCTGAACCAGCCGTTACATTAAAAGTTCAGCCTTTTCACAGAACTGCGGCGTTTAATCAGCGACATAAGTGACATGAACAAGTCATTTAACGACATTGAAAAAAAGATGTCACTTAGATCGCTGAAAAATGGCGCATTTAAATGAAAAGGCTAGGCAACCAATTAAACGGCTGATTAAGCTAATTGGCTGCGACATAGCTTACTATTTTTTTCCACGCATATTCCCTATTAGCAGCTCTTTGTGTAACTGTAGTTGTGCCATACAACTACAATGTGAAACTGTATGTGCGTCTTGTTTTTAAACAGGACTTGTGATGGTGTGTCTTTGCGTGTGAATGTATACCTATGTCTTCTTTAAAGTGCCGATGTGTTCGAAGCGCAATCAAATTGATAAATTAAACTTGGTAGGTACTGAGTACCTGAATACCTACATTATAAGAATGAGTATCAACGAGTACAAAAAGGCTCTTACCTATGTAAAGCATTTCTGTCTTATAATTTTTACTAGGTATGCGATATTGAACTCTATTAAGTTTTTTTATCGATAAATACACATAGAAAATGTAAAATTGTTTGCAGGACACACTCTCCCAGAAACAAGCTCTGGAAATTCTTATTTGATTACGAAAATTCTTTCCCTAATAAATATCTATCTCGAGCCCAATAAGTTACCATATTGATCATGACCCAATAAAAAAATATTAGAAATCGTAAACAATACGTCCTCCTAACTTCATGTCTTTGTCCGCCATAGGCGTAGTGTAAGAACTGTGAAGTACACCCACATGTCGCAAATTATGTTAACGAGGAAATCTCAGGTAATCTAAGTGATAAGATACGCCTATGTATCACTACTGTACAAGAAGCAAATAAATAAACAACATGTGCGCAGTCTGAGGCCCATATCCGCTGCGCCGCTGCGGCCCCGAAATGTGAAAATTCCCAAAAAAAAAAAAATCTTATGTAATAGGTAAATAAACATTAAATTCGCGATTAATTCGTGACACACCGGTGTGTCGCCGGGGCCGGAGCGGATATTCCAAAACGTAAACTCCAACTCAACTCGAACTCCATCGGAGCTTGTCATAAATTGACGTTTTATTAGCATTTGTTTGCTCATCTCTCGAGTACGAAAACGTCAATTAGACAAGCTTTCATTGATATTTTCGTGCTATTGTTGAAGTTGGGAATTTGAGTTGGAGTTTACGTTTTGGAATATGGGCCTAAGATGTACACAAACCACAAACAGTTCTTATTGAAACAATTTAGATGACGTTCTCGATTCTAGGCACACAATCACACAGTTTAATATTAAATTGAGATTAGAGAAACCCTCACACATGAAATTCAAATGTCTGAATGATATGCAGCTAGCTGCATTCTTGGCATAACTTATCCTAAAACTCAAGGCCATCGGTTTATGCGCATGCGTGGAGATCGATTTCCTCGCAAATAACAATAGAAGCTTTCAAATATAGGACGAGGACCTGCAAAATGCAGTTCATTGTTGAAGTCAACCTCTCGACAAGGTCACTTCGTCGGGTCACGATATTTCTAGGAAGTACATGAGATCATGAAGGGTAACGACTGTTAAAGAATATACCATTGTGGAACGATAAATTTAATGTCTAGACGCTATAATATATTTTGGGAAACTTGCCCAAAATATGGCACGTGTATTGGTTTGCTAAATAAAGCTTGAATAAACTATTTTTCTGCTTCGAATGACTAGAATTTTGAATTTCTAATGCACTGTTTTCTATACAGCGATGACCGCAACTCTACGATTTCAATCAAGTAAAACACTGGTATCCTGCTGGATTTATTTTAATTTAATAGTCTGTATGTTTTTCAGCCAATAATGCCCTATAGGTTGAATGGATTTCGATGAAACTTGGCACACGTGTAGACCATGACTTGGTTTAGAACATTCATAGCCTCTAAAACCCTGTGGTAAGTTCCCGTGGGATGATTTTCACTTTTACGCAGACAAAGCCACTGGCTGGCGACTAGGCAAATGAATTAAAATAATAAACACAATCTATAGGGTGTTCCAGAAGTGCATATTTGAGGGTGGTGGTCTGTTTCTGCTAATTCAAGTAGTGCAGCTCATGCAGTTAGTTGTGTTTATTTTAGTTCAATCAGAGATTCGATACCACCTACTGCATCAGACTGTTTAAACAGTGTTTCTTTTTGGAACTCTTTAGTCGCTTTTCGATTTCGGTTTTTGAAAAAAGTCTATTTTTTTTTTGTTATTGTTTATTGACCTACTCTATAGCAGCGATAGAACAACACTACGCACTTCACGAATACCCTGTATAACCCCGAGGTGAAAGCAATTGAAGGTGACCCGCATGCGCTATAACAAATTCAATGAAAACTGCAAATGACATCGTCGCAAATATCATAACTTTTACACGAATGAATCGCATCGATTTATCTAGAAACACGCCAAAGAACTGGCTGGTCTATTATTTATTAACAAAATTATTGATCGATGAAGTTCGAAGAAACAGATGGCTAGACGTTCAGTGTAGTCTTGGGAACTAATATCGATTGAAACACTTGTCTTTAAATATGTAAATGCAGGTGCTAAGTCGACTGGCTGTATTGAAAAGGCATTTGCTTCAATGAATACGTCGGATTTCCTTTGCATAATTTTTGAGCTGAGTAGTCAATATTGTCGAGCTTGTTGATGTTGATAAAATTATATCGATATAATTATATTTCTCTCAAGTTCCTAATACACAAAATAACGTTGAAAATGCTCTACAAGTTCTATCAGAATCTATGTAATGTTTCAAGCTTTAATTTATGTTTTGGAAATTACGTATGGACACTGAAAATTTCTTGGCAAGCGTGCATCATATTCGACCACATCATCGCTTACCATCAGGTGAGATAGCGGTCAAGCGCGTGCCTGTCACTAATAACAATAATAATAAAAAAATAAATAGGCTTAGAGAGGGAAGTTAGAGGGACAATGTCCTAAATGGCTTCGAAAAAACCATGGTTCGGCTGTATCTTTACCTATTTTTAACCGACTTCCCAAAAAGGAGGAGGTTATCAATTCGACTGGTTTTTTTGTGTTTGTTACCTCATATCTCCGTCATTTATGAACCGATTTGAGAAATTCTTGTATTATGTGAAAGTATATACTTCTCGATTGGTCCCAATTAAATTTTATCAAAATCGGTTAAGCAGTTTGGTTTTTAAATTTAAATAGCTGGAAAAAATATGTGGAAAAATCATCGATGTTTACGAAATTACGTATTTTTGCTATCCTGTGACTTTCCAGTGGTGTTGTTAGGTGTGGGGTACCACAAATAACTAAGAAGCAACCAAACACCGACTGCCGAAATTAAAGTTATTTTGTACTTTGTAGTGTTTTTTTTGGAAGTCAGTTTTTTTTTGTGAAAAAGTTTTTTATTACCTATTTGTTTGTGCCCCCGTTGACCAGATGTAGGTGTGTCAATGGCCAGTATAGGCCACATGTGAAAACGCAACACATATAACTATATCACAGCTTTTGATGGTGTGTCTGGCAAATTTATTAAGCCTTGTTGCCATAATAAGGCAAAATGAGTTTGTTCCACAATTTCCCGTGAGATTCACGTGCCAAGATTATCGTAGAACAAGTTTATTCTAAAATAACAGTGATCGACACGTCTGATCTCGCACTACTCCGTAAATGTTTAGATTATAAATAACACTTCACACCTTTTGCATCGTTTGTTTTCAAAACAGTGTTACATTTGCGATACCAACCAATTGTCAGCTCTAACAACTCACAAAAGAGTTCAAATTCTGGCGAGTTGAATCACAATTTGAGAGGAAGGATCAACCGGTGCAAGCCACATGTAACAGTTTTTGGACTATAAAATCTTGATGATCATAGCAGACTTATAAAGCCGAAACACATGAGCCCGTCTAGACGCGTGTAGAACTGGCTTTAAATAATCACTAATGTGGCTTTTTGATTCTAAAAATGGCTACAAAACCATGAAAGCAATTTAGCAAAGGGCATCCATCCGAGATTTATAAATTTTTGGCCCAAATGTGAAAGGGACGGCCAAGAAAAGTTGCTTTATCTTCATAGTATTTGTCCCCCGTAGCATTTTTTATTAGGACCAAAGCTGTAGCACCAATGCACTTGGTTTTACTCGCACGATTTCTAGTTACTATAATTTAGTTCCCTTTTCTAAGGCCGCGTTTCCATCTGCAAGCAACTCGCATGCAAGTTTAATCTATAATAATAAAAATAAATAAAGCTGAAGAGTTTGTTTGAACGCGCTAATCTCTGGGAACTATACCAGTCGGATTTGTATATTAGGAAGGCTATTAGGCTAACAGAAAAATACGGGATATGCATGTACGAAGTCGCGAGAAAAAGCTAGTTATGTATATTAACTAGCATGCGAGCTTGCTTGGAAACGTGGTCTTGCATAGCTTTGTCTGACAGACAGTGCAACGAAGACCTAAGTAAAATCCATGCCCAAACACCCACTCACCTCTCCATAGCCTTATCAGGATCAATATCGAGAAAGAACTCGTCCTCGTGCAGCACAGCCATCACCGGGTTCTGGAGGGCTGCGACCAGGAACTGACGCGCCGGAGTGTGACCGTCACGGTAGACCGCGTACAGGGAGGAGAGCGCGCACTTACCTGCACGGAATAACCTGGGGAAGAAGTCAGTTAGGTCAGTGGGATTAGTTTGACATCGAAAATTATCATGGCGCTTTAGTTTTGGAGGAATATTGAGTTTTTGGGGGGTCTCCATAAACTCCAGCCCCCAGAATTCACACCTTCAGCGGGCCTTCTTTGCGATGACATGAAGAGTAAATTGTGAATCCACGAGGACACTATATCCTATATTATCCGTGTAAGTACCTATTTTCGTGGCAACGGTGTGAAAACAGGATTTGGTAAGCTGAAAGTAGCAGGAAAAGCTTTTACTTGAAAGGCCCGTTTTCAATGACTATTGCATTATTAATTCATTGTTTCGTCAGAAATCAGTTCATTGGGTAATTACAGAAATTTCACAGGCAATTTATCCGTATTTGAGTCATTTTTTGGATCAAAACACGCACACTTTCAATAGCACAATGCAATCATTGACGCACCAAACTTAGAGTTTAGGTACGCATACACCAGACAATTAATAAATCGCCACTTAACTTTATCATAGAGTACGTTTTATCTTCAGATACTTACTTCCTAGGATCACCAGACGTCGCCATCTGATGCTTGATCAGTGACCTCACGACGGCCAGAAACCTGGTCCTGTCTGAAGCCGACCGACAGCTTCCATACAGCCCTGAGACCAGAGCTGATGGTAGACTGGGTGGGATGTGGTCCTCACCCAGGAGTAGGCAGAGAGAGACCAGGTGTGGGGACTCTCGCAGCCATCCTAGGAGCTCGCCTAACGCTGTCGCTTCCTGTTGAAGAAGAGAGTAAATATTACTAAGAGGAAAAGGTATGCTGTGGGAGTTCTGTGGCCTTAGTGCGTAAATGTGCGTCTCGCATCCATCGACTACCCGCGACCCTCAACAGGTCATCGTTCCGAGTTGTGGGAGGCCTTCTAACGCTGTCTTCCGGTACGCAGTCACCACTTCAGAACATTTCGGCCCCATCATCATTCTGCGAGCAATGTGCCCACTGTCACTTTAGCGATCCTTCGGGCTATGTCGGTAACCTTGGTCGTATTTGTATTGAAACTGAATAAGCACCGTCTGATGACCGTTACGGAAAACCTTTTTTTTATACAACTGGGATCAGCTTCCAGTCTAACCGGATTCAGCAGCTGAATACCAGTATTTTACGTGGAGCGACGGCCTACCAGACCTCCTCAATCCAGACTGGTGTAAGATTTTCCGACTTCTGACAATCCGTAACGACAGCAAAGATCTAGTACAGTATGTTAAGAGGGTCACCCATCCAAAGACCGACCTCGACAAGCGTTGCTTAACCTAGAAGATCGACCCGTGCGGTAGTTATTCTTTAGCCATGAGCTCTTCTCGGGAAAAAGCTTGTTTGTTTAAAATTTAAGCTTTACGTTTTCGAGCCGCGAAACTTAGCTAGTCTATAAAGAATTTGTGTAAAACCATTGTGAGCGGAGTGTGGGAGCGGAGGGCGTTGTCAGTCAGAGGCAATATGATAGCGCGTAGGTTTGTGCGTTGTTCGAGGGAGGTAAAAATAACACTCTTTAGAGCTTATTGTAAATCCCTCTACACGTGCAGCCTGTGGGAAAAGTATACTCATGCGGCATACAGCGCCCTCCGCGTCCAGTTCAATAACGCGTTCAGGGCGGTGTTGGAGCTGCCCCGTTACTGCAGCGCCTCGGGCATGTTTGCGGAGGCGCGCATCGACTGCTTTCACGCGACTATGCGCAAGCGTAGCGCATCTCTGGTGCGCAGAGTGCGGGGCAGCGCCAACACTGTCCTGGCGATGATCGCTAACAGACTTGATTGCCCTTACATCCGACAATGCTGCAGTAGACATATTGTAAATTTGTGAGTGTTCGTGTTTGTTTGTGCTTGTTATCCTGTCTGTATCCATTTATGTACCTTTGTGTCTTTTATGAGTCGTGTTACTTGAAATAAACAAATTTTATTTTATTTATTTATTGTAGTTTCAATATAGGCATTCCATATTCCATCATGATTACGTAAGTATGTTAATTTCTAACACCAACTTCAACGCAGTAAGATAAATAATTTCACACGCATCTGACCTCCGACTCCTCCGAGTCACATAAATAAATACCTCATTACAATACAATGAGTCTTATTGATATTATTACAAAGTACCCACACGGAGAACATTATAAAAGTTTCCTGTTTCTGTCTTGACCTGTGACAACAAAGGAGCGTCGCATACGGTAGGTCACAGACTCACAGCGCGCAGCGCATGTCCCAATTATGTCGTTCTCCTTTGTGCGAGTTTCTGTCCCCCCCGGTAATATTATTATTATTGATACTCGGACTCTCGGAGGAAGCGCACCGACCTTTGGGACTTTGTCATTTTCGATGTTCAAGCTGCATACAGGAAGTACTTTTCTCATCATAAGACCCCCACAACATTAACCTTACGTTTTAACATGATTTGAACAATATAATTATCTATGCGGACTTTTTAGGGACTGCCCTCTGAGTTTATTTCTGAATTTCGTATCTGAGTAGTCTAGGAAACACCGAACTTAACTTGTATCAAACAAAAAACTAATGTGTTAAAATTTAATTTAAACAATTTAGTAAGAAACAGGAGTAAACCAAAAAAATACTAACTAGAACTTTTTCCCAACGCTTTTTTTTTTTTTGAGGATTGGAAATCATCAATGACCCCTCCCGCTCTGGGTGGAGCGGCAGGGAGTGTCAGACTTCTACTGACTAAAACCCACCCATGCTCCTCCTAGTGCCTTTTACATTCCAGGGCCACGGTAACTCTTTCGAACAAAATCCGCAACCCTGGTAGGCCCTGGCCCTAACGGGCCCCTACTCCTATGCTGACATCTCTTTGAGGCGCGCGTGGAACACAACGCGCCGTCGGCTTGAACGCTTAGTTTATCATTATCATAATTTTAAAGCTAATCGTGTGGCTAATCGTAATGTTGCGATAACAAAACCAATGTATTTTCCACAGATACAGAGTGTTCCAGAAGTGCGCGATCATATTTTAAGGGTGATGTTAGGTAGCCGATATACATTAAGGAAAAAATAGCAAAACAGAAAAAGTAACTTTTTAAAAAAAATCCGTATCCACTATGTATGACGCATTTCTAAAACATCCTGTAGACTAAAATCCAGTCAAGTCCACAATACAGTTGTATTGCACTTGCTAAACAGTTGTATTTAGCAATTCTATAGCTGGTCGTAAGTTTGTAGCGATCTACCGCTTACCACAAATACTTCCTGTGCTCGTAGGTCAAGAGAATTGTTTAGAATGCATGCGAATGCATATTGCATTGTGCTTAAATCAGTATAATTTAATTTTACAGCTTTGTATAAGACGTAGTAAAATTTTAAGGTAAAAGATCGTGAACTAATCCTTCTTCATTTTAATTTCGCGTAGTTTTAGAAGCAAGAAGTTTTCTTTAGAAAGTGAAAAATCACTCTTTTTTCCCCTGTGAACTTTTTTGAAAATTTTCAATTAACTTTATAAGACCTAGGTGTGTAACGTATGCGTACGAAGTTGCATTAAAATCGTTTCATTTATTTCCAAGAATAAGGACTTCAAAGTTTGTCTTGAAACACCGTTAGGAGTAAAAACGCCCGCAAGAACATGGCTACCACCTATTTCCTAGACAACCTTATTAATTTTTATTTTCCTGTGTTAAGTAATGCTAATCACTTTGCACACTATTAAATATATTCGAGTTCTTTCAACTTAACAGACATGTTGCTGGGGAATTTGTAGCGTCCCTCCTTTTTCTAATCTACTAAGAAGAGGTGACGGGCGGGCGTTTTGGAAATTGACATTCTAAAAGTGCTGTCTCTAACTGACTTTTGATTTGATTTGAAAATAACCTCAATGTTACTCGTGTACTTTCAGAATGAAAGAATCTTTTGTTTTTCCGTTTATATTTAACTCTAGGTGGAAGAAATTAAGACAAGCAAAGATTATTAAGGGCTCTTTCAATTTAGACGTTTCGTGTCGGACTGGTGCGGCACCGCAGCGGTGCGTTTGTCGTACTGCGCACGTCCGGTTGATTCTTGCCATAAAATTTATACATCAAGAGTGCAGTGCGGCGCCGGTGCCGCGCACGCACGACAGCAGGACGAGTATTTGTGTGCATAAATTGTATGAAAAAATCAAACGGACGGGCTGCGCTACCAACATTATATCGTAGTAAACGCCAGACAAAACCAAACAATATTGAGGAAAAGTTTATAGCGTAGCGTTGCGTTCGTATTTTTCAGCCTTTTTGCAGAAACTTTGCCAATGAAGTGAAGTGGTAAGTAAACAAACATGCCAAGAATATAGCATTGTTGTAATCTTGTAATAGTCATACAAATCTGCTAATATTACTTCCTGTTGGCGTAGGTCAAGATGGGGATTGTTAGTCACATGAGCATGCATTGTTTGCGTTTAGTAGGTTAGTTTACATGTTACAAGCAGGGTTGTTGAACTTGCTTGCAAATCCCTGAATGCTTGTTCAAAAGGTTATTTGCGATAAGGTAGCCAAATCAATACGTGATTGAATTATGTGGCTCAAGGATTTTACTCGTTTTGATAAGAATGGCCAGAACTAAGTGTCCCACCGAATGTCGATATCTGCCCGAAGCCGAAGATTTAAAAACACTAACCCTCTTATTAATAAACACGGAATAAAGTTATTCCAAGTTTAAACCTATGAAAGTGTATGGTTATTCCTTTGTTATTCCTGGTATAACTTTATTCCTATTAATAAGAGGGTAAGGGTTCAAAATTAATAATATAAATTATTTTAAAATATTTCTTTATTTTGATCTATAAAGATGATAAAATTCCTTGCATTTCGAAATATGTAAGTTACATTTATGAGAAACGTAAATTTTTCGGGCAAAACTGGCCGTAGCCGAAGCCAAGCTTCAATCGGACACAAGCCAGATCTTTTCAAAACGTAACTGAAGATAGTTGTCTCGTAATTAATTGAAATAAAAATGACAATATTAAATCAGCTCAATGTAGTTTACTGCAGAAAACAGATATCCTAGTAGGTACCTTACCTAACCACTACTCTGGCAAATTTGGCAAATTTCTAAGAGCCACGCTCATGTGATCTAGCTCAGGCATCATTGTGAGAAGCGCTTTCAGCACACGTCTTTGACTTATGCGTTTTCCAAACTCTGCAACGAAAAATTTAACATCCGCGCAGTCAACAAATCAGAAGTTGCAATAAAATTAAATTCATAATGACTGTCAGCACGAACTGACGAATTTCTGAGGTAACTAGTTAGTTACACTTTATATTCTATTGTATTCTTTGATTTTCCTTTAAATATACGTAACGGTGGCGATTTACTTGATTTAAACGATGCATTGTCCGTATTGTTGCTTAGTCATAAATCGATTTCGTTTACCTATTCAGGTATTTTTGCATTGTCTACTGTGCAAAGGGGCCATTTTTGAAGTAGCAAGTGATAGCGACCGTTTACCGAAAGGCGCAGGATAGGTAGGCCCCTTAACAATGATGACTAACCTGGTAAAGGTCAAAGTACTGGGAATCCGAGGCTGCGGGAACCGCAAGTCTGAATGTCTGATGAATATTTAGAGACAGTTTAAAAAGCTTCTTTCATCATATTTCAAATCCTTAGTGCCACCTTCAAACGATTCCATTGAAAACAAATCAATCATTTAACTTACAATTAGAGATAAGCTGATAGTTTAGCAAATACTTACAGCATCATTTTGTTTTAGGAGCTGTATTAGATAAAAAACATCAAAAGACCGACAGTTTATCGGCACGACTGAACAGAAATGGATCAATAAAATGCGTTATTGATAAACTATTATTCTCATTATTTTCTTCGCTACGTAATGGAACTTAGAACAGTAATGGAAAATATTGTGAGGAAACTGGCATCCGCGAACCATATATTCGAAAACATGTGACATAATATTGGTACTTATTTTTATTCATGGGAAATCATCAAATGACTCCTGCCGCTCTGGGTGGAGCGGGAGGGAGTGGCAGGCTCTTACTGTCTAAAACACATCCGTGCTCCTCATAGTGCCCTTTGCTTTCCAGGGCCGCGGTAACTCTTTCGAACAAAATTCGCAAACCTGGCAGGACTATGGCCTGCGCAGATTGGCGGACGGGACGGCAGAGGACTTTTAATTAATCAATTGGATTTGTTACCAGTCGAAATAAGGTTACAGATATTTCAATGCTCAGTGATCGACCGAAAACTGCGCTGCGATGCTCCGAGGCCAATCAACGAGCATTGAAATATGTACCTTAGATCGACTGGATAACTATTAAATTCAATTGATAAATTAAAAATCCTCTGTCGTCCCGTCTGCCAGTTTGCGCAGGCCTTCACGGTCCGCTTTCTCTTAGGCTGCCTTTCCACCTGCAAGCAACTCTTTTCCAAGTTTAATTACATTGCAAGACAAGACCAAGCAGTTGATCACATGTTAGCCTGCAATGCAATGCAACTTGCATGCGAACACTGTGCAGATGGGAACAACGCCTTATAGAAAGGAATTCTATGTACTAGCAGTGGAAACGATAAAGTGATTGATTAATGATTATGCTGTAAACGTGTAATTCTACAAAAACCAGCCAAGTGAGAGTCGGACTCGCGCACGAAGGGTTCCGTATCATTATCTATAAAAACAAAAAACGGCAAAAAAACACGTTTGTTGTATGGGCACTTAAATATTTATTTTATTCTGTTTTTAGTATTTTTTGTTATAGCGGCTACAGAAATACATCATCTGTGAAAATTTCAAGTGTCTAGCTGTCCAGTTACAGCCTGGTGACAGACAGAGGGACAGCAGAGTCTTAGTAATAGGGTCCCGTTTTTACCCTTTAGGTACGGAACCCTAAAAAATAATAAAACCGCCACCTGGAAGTGGTAGATGACGAGCTGTGGAAGCACGGACTAGCCAGCAAGAGGTCACAAAGTCCATCACCCATTGAACAGTTCAACTTCAACAATAGTTACTATTGACATGAAATAACTTTTAGCACAAGTTAGAGGGCGTTAACAGGGCGTTATACCAATACATACTATTTGATATGTACACACATCGCATAATGTCAGTATTTCCGCATTCACAGACCGTATTTTTCATAGCATCTGATAGGCGAGTATCGCAGATGACGTTATTGCGTCCCACCCACGTCATTGGGGGCGGGCCTATCGCCCTTTCGAAGTAGCTATAGAAATATGGTTCCCGGGAAATTGTAGAGATTACATTCCGTGAATAAAAAAACATTTAAATGATAGTACCGTATGAAATTCCGGTTTACCCAGAGTACCTAGAACGTGGGGTTTTGCACGAATCAAATACTTGTCGAGCCTCACGGGCGAATATTTAGAGGAAGTAGGTAGGTATTTATTTGATTTTCACTTTCCACAGTTTCCTTATTTCAATGTACAGACGCCAGCCACATCAAGCCACCCGAAACTGTCAAATATCAACCTTGAACCTAAAGTTTTAGCGATAAAGTTGAAAATATTATAGCTTGAAGTCCTGGCGTCTGTACGTCAGAGTAAAATAAAGGCTATCAACTACATGACGAATCTTTCAGCACCGCAATAAATCTGTTGGTCAAAAACCAATTTCATCATCATCATCATCATCATCATATCAGCCGAAAGACGTCCACTGCTGGACATAGGCCTCCCCCAAGTGTCGCCACAACAACCGGTCCTGTGCGTCTCGCATCCATCGGTTACCCGCGACCCTCACCAGATCATCGGTCCACCTTGTGGGAGGCCTTCCAACGCTGCGTCATCCGGTACGCGGGCTATGTCGGTAACCTTGGTTCTCTTGCGGATATCATCATTCCTGATTCGATCACGCAAGGAAACTCCGAGCATTGCCCTCTCCATTGCCCTTTGGGTGACTTTAAGCCTTCTGATGAGGCCCAAACCAATTTCATTGTACAGCAATTCACCTAATTTCCTGTACATCACATTATCCTCTACAATTTCCGTAGGTACGTCGTACCATAGAATAATAAACATTATAGACGCGAAACTGTTGTACCTACATTCATGTGACTGTGGGTACGCCAATGACGTTTGCGCCGAAATAATCCCACCCGATTACTGTAAAATAATGTGGCCAAATGGAGCATACTCCACTCATCCCAAACGCAATGCCATGCCAGTGTGGAGCTTCACAGGACATGCAACCTGCACCTTCCAGGATTTAAACAAGACCAATGATACTGGCAAATGAGCTGTACAGGTCACTAAATACTGGAAGGACAAAATTTAACTTTTGTGTCAATCGATACACAAAGAAAAAACAACTAAAAAGTTCCAAACAAGTCACTTTCAACTTTTCAAGCAGTCTGATGCAGTTTGTGGCCTCATTCCGTGCGGGAATTGAACCCACGACAGTCAGCGCTGCAGCCAACCGCTCAACCACAGCACCAACCGTGCTGTCGAACATGGTAAAGAACACTATGCATTTGCTGCAGTATGCATCTATGCCTTCTCTACTCTATGCTCGTACCAACTCGTACCCATTCACCAGCATGGTTACCACGTCAACTTGTCATAAGTGAACACAGACAAAGGTCTGTTTCCAGTACCTACATGGTAATGGACACTATTGTTTTTCGTTCACTATGTGTGACTAGGGGGCAAGTTATTGTTACAATGAGATAAGTACGCCCACTGTATGTCATTGTCTGTTTCCTGAATCACTTTCACTGGACTGTGATTGAAAAATTGTTTGTTATTTATTTATTTTATAATTTACTAGCACTTCGCCCGCGACTTCGTCCGCGTGGGGATAGTAGCCTAGGTACTCCACAAACTGCAACGCCCCTATACATATCCCCATAAAAAGGTTAGTTTTGGAAAATTAAGCACAACGATTCTCATTATTGGTTCAGCGCAACTGTTCACCCCGTTCAGCCCGTCAGGGGTTGATTATGCAAAAATTGTTAGGTACATGATCTGTTTCAATTATCCCACTTTTAGTTTGTTCATAGATTTCCGACGTAAATTGAAGCAAGCTATAATTTCCTCCCCTAAAAACTTATTCACCCCTGCTTCACCTCTTATTATGTACTAGCACTTCGCCCGCGACTTCGTCCGCGCGGATTTAGTAGGTACCTACTCCACAAACTTCAACGCCCCCTATACCCCCTTATAAAGGTTAGTTTTGGAAAATGAAGCACAACGATTTTCATTAATTTACATTTATTACTTAGCCATTTCTACTTATTCTATGGTCTCAGGTTCAGCGCAACTGTTCACCCCGTTCACCCCGTCAGGAGTTGATTATGCAAAAATTGTTAGGTTAGGTTAGGTCTTAATCACCCCTGCTTGACCCCTTATTATGTAGGTATGTAGTTTATTTGCGAAAAATCCAAACATTTGTTATTCTTATTGTTTTATCGAAATCATTTTCAACTTCATCGGACCAAGCATTGATCACATCAATATGATTCTTCCCAGTTCGCTCAAGCCGCGACATTTTTCTTACTCCGAGCATGTTTATTACCGTCGTAACTTTTGAACGAAAGGTCCGATTTGAATAATTTAAAGTGTAATTTACACGGAAATAATCAACCTTAATTATCATTTAAATGGATAAGGATTGATATCATGATACCGAAATCACCATTTTTTCAAATCACCAAGGATTTGCTTGAATAATTTGAACAAAAAGCGGTCATGGTGACTTAACCATAATAGTTAGACATATGGTATCGCGGACTTTTTTGTAGACATTGATGACCTCTATAAAACTGTAGTACATCACTTTGCTCTATTGTCAATAGATTCCGCAGCGTACGCGATATAAGGATTTTTTCTCACACCTTGGGTTACATTATCGAAGTTTTCATACGGATCCCTAACTTTTTTGAAAATATTCTATAGCCTATGTCCATCATCGATAATGTACAATTCTACTGGTGAAAGAATTTTTCAAATCGGTCCAGTAGTTTCGGAGCCTATTCATTTCAAACAAACAAACAAACAAACAAATCTTTCCTCTTTATAATATTAGTGTAGAAGTGTAGATGTACCTAGTTGATTTTCGAAAAATCCAAACATTTGTTATTCTTATTGTTTTATCGAAAACATTTAAATGCCGTGGTGTTTCAACTTCATCGGACCAAGCATTGATACGATTCTCCCCAGTTCGCTCAAGCCGCGACATTTTTCTTACTCCGAGCATGTTTATTACCGTCGTAACTTTTGAACGAAAGGTCCGATTTGAATGATTTAAAGTGTAATTTACACGGACATAATCAACCTTAATTATCAAACCATTTAAATGGATAAGGATTAATATCATGGTACTATAATCACCATTTTTTATTTCACCATGGGATTTGCTTGACTAATATTAACAAAAAGCGGTCATGGTGACTTATCCATAATAGTTAGACATATGGTATCGCGGACTTTTTTGTAGATTTTGATGACCTCTATAAAATTGTAGTACATCACTTTGCTCTATTGTCAATAAATTCCGCAGCGTACGCGATATAAGGATTTTTTCTCACACCTTGGGTCACATTATCGAAGTTTTCATACGGATCCCTAACTTTTTTGAAAATATTCTATAGCCTATGACCATCACCGATAATGTAGGATTCTACTGGTGAAAGAATTTTTCAAATCGGTCCAGTAGTTTCGGAGCCTATTCATTTCAAACAAACAAACAAATCTTTCCTTTTATAATATTAGTGTAGATAGTGTAGATGTATGCACAGAGAAACAGTTGCAGAATTAACATAACTATTATTAGTACAAAGGTACTGGTAAATTATATGATAGGTCGTAACAATTCTTTTCTTGATTCTTTTGGTAATAAATAAAATATGGTTTCTTTTCCCATCTAAATATAATAATATGTACTTTTTACAATAATACATCTGAAAACGAACTACGGTCATATGAGTTGTGTGGAAAAATGAGCAGGTGGCATTCAGTTCTTTTGGCCTACCCCATGATAAAAGGGCGTAAGTTTATAGATACCTAATACTCTTAAACAAATTTTGCATCCCCTAGTTAATTCTATCAGGGGATGAATTTTCCGAAAATTCTGGATTACTGCTCACCTTCAGTGTATGTTAAATTACAAGGATCTCTAGTGCAGAATATACAATGTTTCTAGTGACAATTCACTATGTGAATTGCCTGCCAGTGAATATAGCTAACTAGACTATTTATATGACTCAGGTGAAACGGACAGACAAGTGTAAATATATCATGTACACAAGTTTGCTTATCCTTATTTAAAACATTTCTCATTACAAAACTTGTATGACTACCATTGAGTTTTATTAGATTATGTATGTATGTATTTAGGTCATTATTCACTCATCTACAGATGTTAGGCATGTTTTAGTAAGAAAATCATAATACAAGAAGTTTCTGCCTCTGATTCTCCACTTTCTTCTTCGAACCACTCAACGGATTGTGATAATTATGGTTTTTAACCAACTGCCAAAAAGGAGGAGGTTCTCAATTCAGTTTGTATTTTTTTTATGAATGTACACCGTATACTCCGAGGTTTCTGATCTGATTTCTGTGATACTTTTTAGTTTATTTGTTTGCGTATGTGAGTTTATATGTTTGTGCGTTTACAAACATATAAACTCACATACAAAAAAACCGACGATACAGGAGAAATTCCTAGTGGGGCAACATAAAAAAAACACAAAAGACATTTGGTCCCGTAAAAATTTCATTCAATTTGGCTCAGTAGTTTTTATTTTATTTGCGTTTTTGCTTACTTGGTTGATGTAACTTTTGCGTACTTAACGACAAATATCGACTCTCATTATGGGAATAATGTCAATTTTGTTGTGGGTATCACCACTAAAAAGTGAAAAGTAAAAACTATTTTACAAATAAAAAAATATGACTTCCAAATAAACAACAAAGTGATTGATAATCCTTTAAGGGTTACTTTATTTTCGTTTTGAGGTATGGAACCCTAAAAACACTACAAAAATAAAATTACTTTAATTTCGGAAGTCTGTAACATCAAAAAATTAAGAAACAACCAAAAAACCGACTTCCTTTGTAGACTACCTTTTATCCCGGAAATATGTCATATTACCCAGATATGCCACATTATCGAAGCTGCAGGAAGATGCTGTTTATTTATGACTAGCTTTTTCCCGCGACTTTGTACGTGTATAATCCGTTTTTTCTCGTTCCAGCATGGTAGTTCCAGAGATTAGCGTGTTCAAACAAATAAACAAACTCTTCAGCTTTATTATATTCGTATAGATATATTATCCCATGACCATGTGTTTTAATGAAATTTATTGTCTATAAAAGGCATGTAAAACTAATGAAACAAATTACAAGGATTTCTGAGTAATAAGTCAATCAATAATGATAGTTGTAAAAAGTGGGTGGACATGTAGGTCATGTTGTTTTGTAATGCTGTTTAAAACACTACAAAGTATTACATTAATAAATATTACGTCCAAGCCTTAGATTACAATAGATTCTGGTTATTGTAATATTTTAATTTTAGGGAAAATATGTTATAGCTATGTTTACACAGAAAGTGATTTTTTTCAAATAAATCATCAGTTTAAGAATTAATTATTGTTACGTACCTTGTACTTCAAGACTTTGAAGGCATCTACAAAAATTGCTCTCTCAAGGAGGCTGGCTCTCTGACAAAATGTTATGGAGTCAGCTTCACATCTCGATGTGATCAAGTTCGTAAGGTTCTGGCGCTGCTGGGAGCAGACCCAGGCTACCTGCAGCAGCTCCAGGGCCCGCCTCTCCACCTCCTCATTGAGTTTCTGCAACAGCTGCCTCTCCGAGTTGATAAATATCTTCTCTCGCCTCAGCTGATTCGCTAGCTCGGCGATGTTCATACATCCTTCCGACGTTGATTGCATCATGATCGCTCACAGTCAAACGCACAATAACAAACACATTTCGCACTAAAATGTTTATGAAATAGTATTTTCACGTCATTTCAATAAAAGGAAACAAGTTTCTGACACTTTTTCACTTCCTTCACT
This sequence comes from Melanchra persicariae, assembly GCA_947386135.1. Classification (NCBI taxonomy): domain Eukaryota; kingdom Metazoa; phylum Arthropoda; class Insecta; order Lepidoptera; family Noctuidae; genus Melanchra; species Melanchra persicariae. Next base: position 2,618,085 of record OX376646.1, read on the forward strand.
ACGCTTGCGTATTAAATCCCACTTTGTATTTTCCTATCCATTAGATTGTAAATATCTTTCGATATTAAATTTTGGTAGGTCACTACCTATTTCTTGAGGATTCTTATTAAAATTTTCTCGTTTTCTCTTTTTCGGAAAGTAAGGCAAAAAGACGTGAAACGCGAAATGAATTTCGTATTTTTATAATATTTTACTTGACTGAAATCTCTGTCTTTTGAGCCTAAGTGAATGAATGAATGACAGCAGCGTTCAGGAATTACTGGAAAATGAAACAATGTTGAGATCAAATGTTCCCTTCCCAATGCAGAGATTTATCAAACCAAATTTGATTAGGAGTGAGTTAGTAGCCCTGCAACTTATTAGAAATACTAAAAATAAATATCCAATTCATGCAAACATTTTATTTCGATCTTTCCTGAACGTATGGTTTTTGACATCTTAAATCCAAACTGCATAAAATCGAAACGCTCTACGGAGTGTTTCTTAATCTTCAGCTTACGATGATTTAGTAAGTGCAACAGAGACAGACGAACAAAATGAAAGCATTTTGCTTTAGTCGGATTACAAAAAGAATGTTTTGACCGTGTGATCGAATGACAAAAAGGGAATAAAGATTAAAAATGACCGAATGGAAATGGTTGGCTAAGGAAATTGAAGGAAATCCTTGGACTGCTGCGCTTTTCATTGTAATTTTTGTGTAAATAAAATTTAGTATATTTGTTTTGTAATAAGTACTTAAATGTTATCAGTGAACTATTTTAGTTGCTATAATGTCAAATAGTTCGATTGAAGGGAAACTGAAAGGATTACAGGAACGATTCGAAAATGAAATGCGTATTCGAAGAGAAGGTGGTTTCAACAACCAAGGTGGAATTGCTGCTCCCAGGCCGGGGAGCGGCAGGACCAGACCGAGGCCCCGTGAGTATCTAGAAGATATCGCTATTTAGGGCACGTGCACTTAATTAACTCAATACATTCATCATATTTTAAAACCATTACCATATCACTTTATCATTACGTTTTGGTCACTCTTTTGATGCTGTGCTATTAGTTTTGATTGTTAATTTGCTTTTCCAGCTCATAATCTAAGCGATACATAAATTTGTAATGCTTGTATGTGGTTAGAATTATGAAATTGAACCTATGATTTGTCTACAAAAAGTGAGCTTCTGTTATCAATATGCCTAAAGGTTATGCTGTGTTTCGTGACAAATTAATGTGTTATAATGCATGCAGGCAGCTTCCCTGCCGCCTGAGCTGCACATTGTGTACAAATTATTTGCATAAATTGGCATTGAGTGAGCGGTGGGTGGTCATTGCTGAGACATGAGCCCATAAATTGTTTTTCTGTTTTGTTTTAACCTATACAATCTCACATTGTACATAGATATTTTTTGGAATCAATGTTTATTGTTATGTGTGTATATAAAAGCTGTTTACAGTAATAAGTATGTGACAAATAATTGGAAAGTAAAATGTTTTGTTTACTTTATATTGTTATAAGTACTGTTCTTTGACAATTTATAGGACTATTGCTTGAGATTGACCTAGAAATGAATGATAAAGTAGACTTAATGCTGTTAAATCAATAATCTCTTGTCAATATCTATAAAATATCACTAATCTTTTGTCAGTGTTTTGCTCCATAAAGTGTATTTCTCAATGACCATGGACTTGGCACACCCTAAGTTGATTAAAATATTGCCAATGGGTTTATGTAATGTTTTGGCACTAATTATCTGGTTATTACATTAGTAGCCCATTATACCATATCAAGATATTCAAGAGATATGATATCTTATTTGTTTAGTATTTTTTTTTCCTTTATGTATCCTGCTCAACACAACAATCTGTCTCATGACATTTAGCTGCTTCTTTGTTTGAAATATTTCAGTATTCTGATCTTTGAAGCAGTGAGGATCCGTCCATTGACCACTCTCACTTATTCTGTCGGGAATCGGTTTATTAGAGTTGGAACACTATTCCTCCTCAGTCTTGTGTATATAATACTTCCGGATCCCGCCAATTCAGCGGCCAGAGAGTTGATGTGCTTAGAGAGTTTTTCCTGGTAGTTTTGACTGTGGGTAGCGATTTCTTGTTTTACAGTTTTGAGGTTTAAATCTTGCAGGATGTATTTGTTGTGAATGCATTTAGGGATGTTGAACATGGATCTAATAGCCTTTGTCTGAAATCTTTCCAAAATGTCAATGTTACTGTTGCTTGCTGTTCCCCACAGTTCAATTCCATATGTCCAAACCGGTTTCAATATGGTTTTGTAGATTGCCATTTTGCTTTCGTTGGTTAGTTGAGACTTTTTACCAATCAGCCAGTACATGCTTCTCAGCTTTGAGTCTAGGGTCTTTCTTTTATTCCAGATATGTTTCTGCCAAGTCAGCCTTCTATCCAAATGCATGCCAAGGTATTTTGCGGTGTCATTGTGTGGAATTTGTTCTCCGTTCAGTGTGATCGGGGGACAGTTTCCCTTTTTTAGGGTGAATGTGACATGTGCGGATTTATTTTGGTTTGCCTTTACTCTCCATATCTTTAGCCACTTTTCGATATCACCTATGTGTTTCTGCAGTTGTGCTGATGCAATATCTGGGTTGGTATGTACTGACATTATTGCAGTATCGTCTGCATACGTGGCGATAAAGGTATTTTTGTCTGTGGGTAAATCAGTAGTGAAGATGAGGTACAGCACAGGTCCCAGAATGCTCCCCTGAGGAACCCCTGATTTGATTTCGCATAAGTCTGATGTGACATGGTTAAGTTTAACTTCGAAACAACGTTTTTCCAAGTAGCTTTTTAGTATGAAGAAGAAGGAGTGAGGTAGGTATTTTTTCAGCTTAGACAGGAGGCCAACATGCCAGACCCTGTCAAAGGCTTGACTTATGTCCAGGAAGACCGCGGAACAGTATTTTTTGTTTTCAAGCGTGTTGCTGATGGTGTCTGTCAACCTATGGACCTGCTCTATGGTACCATGCTGCTGTCTGAAACCGAATTGGTGCCCAGGAAGTATTGTATCTAAATGAGGACGCATCCTGTTGAGGATAATTTTTTCGAGGAGTTTGCCAACCAATGGGAGGAGGCTAATTGGTCTATAAGATGATGCTTCTTCTGATGGTTTACCAGGTTTAAGAATCATGACAACCTGAGCAAGTTTCCACTGGGAAGGGTAATGAGAGAGTCTCAGGCATGCGTTGAAGAGGAACACCAAGAACATTATGCCTTTTCTTGGAAGGTTATTCAGCAGTACGGCATCTATTAGGTCATAGCCTGGCGCTTTTCTTGGTGGTAGAGCTTTTATCTCTCGGCTTATTTCGTTTGGGCTTACTGCTTTTAAGGGTAGGCATAACTGATTTGGCGACTGCAGGTAGTTGTTTATTTCGTCATCCTTATCGGGGTCAGTGCAAGGTAAAGGAGTAAAGACATTTCCTAAGTGTTCAGCAAATGTGGTTGCCTTTTCTATTTCAGATCTAGCCCAACTTCTGTCCTGTCTTCGCAATGGCGGGATATGGTCTTTTGGTCGCTTAAGGTTCTTGGTCGCGCGCCACAGCGAGTAGTTGGTATCTTTATGTGGGGTGAGGTATGATAGGTGTCTTTGAAGGCAAAGGTTCTCATGTTCCTCGATCATGACCTTTAGTTCGTTTGATGCTCTGTTAAATTTAGTTTTATCCGAAGGATATCTGGTTCTGTGCCATTCTTTTCTCATTAGGCGCCGTTCGTGGACCTTCTCCATTATGTTCTTTGGGAATTCCGTTTGTTTTGTCTTTGGTTTCCTTTTTTTAGGCGTAGAATCGGTGGCGGCCAGATGTATTGCTCTGTTGAACATTTCGACAGCGATTTCTATGTCTTCACCTGTTTTTAGTTTGAGATTTAGGTTAAGATTATTTGATATAATTTCCCTGTATAAATCCCAATTTGTGTTTTTGCTGTGCATATTTTCGGGCGGCTCAAATGGAATCACTTGTTTGAACACGTTTAATATAACTGGGGTGTGATCTGATGATAGATCATCACATTTTTCAATCTTTAAGTAGTTGCGTCCAAGGTTCTTTGTTACATAGAAATCTAGGAGATCTGGTATTTTGTTGTGGTCCGTAGGCCAGTATGTTGGCTCGCCATGAGAATTGTATTCTAGATTAAGGTCTAGCATGGCTTTATGTAATTGCCTGCCCCTTGGATTAATTAATCTTGAACCCCAGCATGTATGTTTGGAGTTCCAATCTCCTCCACAAATAAATACCTAAGTTTAGTATTACCAGAATAATAGTAGCTATTCACATAAGGAATATGATTTTTATATATTAACATCTCAAATATATGTGCTGAATGTGGAAGTGCGCACACCAGCTCGACTTACAAACATTCTGCTCTTTTATCTGTTTTTGGCAAAAGCAGGGGCTTTTCCATAGACTGCCTATTCCCAGTTTTTCTAGACAACAAACACCTACTGCCTGCCACTGTTTTTATCTCATTGTTAAGTGCACTTAAGAATACAAAACTCATTCAAAAATTGGTTGGAGTACTATTTTTATTCAGTAAAAGTTTTCATAATTTAAATTCATTTTCTAAGCAGACATAAATACCTATCTATCAGCTCAAGGATTTAAGACTTCCTGTCATAAACTTTATGTGGTGTTATGACTTACGAGTAGTGAGTCTTAGAAGTGATTAGATTATGACTGTCATTGATGGTTACTAAATATTAAAACTAATAAGATGATGAAAAATTCAAGGTTAATTTAGTTTTTAATGAAAAAAGATAAGCAGTACTTTTACATGTCAATATGTTTGTCAATTGACAAACAATGAAACAAACTGATCACATTGCTTTTAAAATCTTTACAATAAACCTTTACTAATATTATAAAGAGAATAATATTGTAATGAATAAAATCAAAAACGACTGTGCCGATTTCAAAATTTCTTTCACCAATGGAAAGCTACATTATTAGGAAGTAACATAGGCTATATTTTATCCACGTATTCTCACGGGAACAGGAACTACACGGGTGAAACTGCGGTGTGCTGCTAGTATAATAAATATTATAAAGACACAGAACTATAAAGGTTAATGTCTGAGGTGGTTTTTTCATCAGATAATGCAAGCATTCCACATTCTCATTACAAAAATCAAGAGATTAGTTTTAAACTTATGTTTTGAATAATGATATCTTTGACCGCCTCAAAAGTAGTTCTTATCATATTCGTCAGATGGTTGAATATGTCATAGTTCTCAGTGGAGCTACTGTTACTGACTGTGAAGAAAGCACCAGCGCAAACATTCAATGTATGCACTTACATGACACCTACATGGTAATCATAAACTAGCATTTGCCCGCGACTTCGTACGGGCATATCCGGTTTTTTTCCTGTTCCCGTAAGAATTTTCCGTTCCTGTAAAGACTTCCTCATGAATGTAGCTATCATATACAAAAATAATTTTTCAAATCCGATCGGTAGTTCCAGCGATTAGCGAATACAAACAAAAAAATTCTTCAGCTTTATTATATTTTTTATTAAGTTTGGATTTGTTTTAATGTTTTTTCTCGCAGTAGTCAACTAGGAAACACAAGCCTCAAAAAAAAATTGGATGTGTAAATTTATTATTTTTAGTCTATTTACCTATCATTTATGTATTATTTAACTGTCATTTATCATTCCAAGTTTTAAACTTATTATTGATTTTTTCTATTGATAGGCACGTGTTTGACCACTAGCTCACCTGATGGTAAGGTATAATGTGGTATTGTTCCATAAACCTCTACCTTCTAAGTTTATGTTTCATTACAACACCAGTGTGAAACGCCTTTGACATATTAGCTTTCAACAGGCTCCAGAAATGATAATGCCACATTTCATCCAATGTTTTTTTTTTTTTTTTTTATTATTGATAGGCTTGACCACTATCTCACCTGATGGTAAGCGACGATGTGGTCGAAGATGGAGCATGCTTGCCTAGAAGTAACCTATTCACTCTTGTTGGATATGATTTGTTGATTTAGTCTTTGCCAAAATGTTATGTAGGTATCAATGGTACTGCCCTGACTCTCTGCTTGCTGACTATGCTGCTCCGCCTGCTTCAATTAAAATTGCATAAGCCTAATTCAATACTGATTATGAACTTCTCTGATATAGGCCTAAAATGATTGATAATGAATAAGTTTACTAACATAGGTGTAAGTTCTGTTTTACTAACCCATATGAATGTTGCTTATCTGAAATAAAGATTATAGTATTTTTATAATATTAACCACACATTTGTAATATTCGCTCCAATAAGTTTTTGTATAAAATTTTAAATCCATACTATATTAAGGCGAAATTACAGTTCTCTGTTCTTCACTTCTTCACATCTTAAAAGCTTAACGAATTTCATTGAAATGTGGCCGGCTGCTCAGTGGGTCTGAATCCGGCTAGCAAGGGCGGATCCAGGATTGTCGTTTGGGTGAGCTTGACCCCTTCTAAGGGTGGGTTTTAGCAAATTAAACGATAAAAAAGCACAATGTTGTATTTTTGCTAAACGCATAACAAGCCTCTTTGGAGTACTTTTCGTAAATTCCTCAATGACTTGGGTTGAAGAAATCTGGGTCATTTGGAGGCTTGTGCCCCCTCTGGATCCGCCGGCTAGTGACAATGAAGCCCTGATGCATCAGCCGTGTTCTTCTGTCCTCGCTCTGTCGCTCGTCCTATTTGTTTTCGGTACCCAATTGGGTTCCTGATGACCATGTCTTGGAATAGTCATCTTGGAAGTGGGTTCCCTTGGGATAATTCTCGACTTTCACGCAGGCGTGCCTCTAGCAGGAGCTTGTAAATAAATATGTCAATTGATCTGTTCTTAAAAATATTTTTGTTTCAGCACCAATGTTCTCAAGCAGAGAAATACCAGCGTTCCCACCGAGATCACCGCAAGCTTCTGAGACTGAATACAGAATGCGAGAGGTTTACAAGGTATTCTAGATCCTCATCCTTTATTTTATACTAAAAACCACAATTACTAGAACAATTGTTTTTGACGTATAGTAGTGTAACTTAAAATTTTACTATAACTCTGTTGCTCGTTTCGCACATAATATTTATTTGAATCGGATACTATATTTATATTTTTATATGATACAAACTGTGTATATCGCATAAAATCAAACCAAAATACTGTAAGGTTGTAGTTTTTTAGGGTTCCGTACCCAAAGGGTAAAAACGGGACCCTATTACTAAGACTCCGCTGTCCGCCTGTCTGTCTGTCACCAGGCTGTACCTCATGAACCGTGTTAGCTAGGCAGTTGAAATTTTCACAGATGACGTATTTCTGTTGCCGCTATAACAACAAATACTAAAAACAGAATAAAATGAATATTTATTTGGGGCTCCCATACAACAAACGTGATTTTTTGCCGTTTTTTTTTTTATAGATAATGGTACGGAACCCTTCGTGCGCGAGTCCGACTCGCACTTGTTTATATTCAAAATTCATTAAAGTTAACGATACTGTAAAGATTGCAATACGTTTAAACATTCGTGCTAGGCACTTTGGTGTCATGACATGCAAATGTTTAGGTCGTCCTGCAGTGTTTAGTGACAACTTGCATGGCATTTACTATATTGATTTTGGTAAATTTATTGTTAAAAATATATAATTATTAGATTTGGTAGGCTCAAAGTCCAAATGCAAACATAAAATGACACCCTCTATCCCCATTTGTTTGAAAAACTGGAAGGCGCCCTCTGTTGGCAGAATGACGCGTTCGAGTTTGTCGTACAAATTATCCGCTCAAAGATCACTTTCCAAATTCCATTAGGACGATCTCTGGGAGTGAAAATAGTAAATTATATCCCATGGAGCATTGCATTGTTGCTGACTGTAAAAAACTAACCAGTATCTCTGGTTAATCAGCCTCATTACTAATCCTACTGGCTAACAATACTTTCCTTAACAATATTGTTACGCGCCAGAATTAATGCCGAGTACATAACGATAAAAGTTACTACTAGCGCCATCTAGTATCGAGTAGCAGAACTAGTAGAATCAAGATCCTTCTAGACATTTCGATGCTAGAACATTCTAGAGTTTTCGATATCTGGTTAGTCGGGACCGGTATGCACTTGAACTTTCTAGATGTTTCTATACTAGAAGGTTCTGGAATTATCTGCCGACCTATATAAGGCCCGCGTAGCCTGCGATCGAGTCAGTATTGAATTATGCGATACAAGCGACAACTTCGAGAGCGATCTTCAACTGCGAATTAAAGTGATCAGTTGTGCAATTGTGTTTTATAATTAGTGATTTTTGTGTGTGTGTCCTTTTGGTTATTTTATCAGCTGTTTTTGTTGTCACGAACCCTAAGCTCGTAACAATATAACAATTAACCTTGGAAAATTACATTTACAAGGCTGATTATATAACACTTTTTGCCCCACACAGGTTAGCGGCAAGCTGAACGTCGAGGGCGTGGAGTACAGATCCAATGTGGATGAGCTACAACAACTGGGCGAGCTTGGAAGCGGCACCTGCGGCCATGTCGTCAAGATGCTGCACAAGCCGTCCAGCACCGTTATAGCTGTTAAAGTAAGTACCTATTGAATACGGAAATTAGGACGCCTCCACACTCTGCGGCCTTTTAACAAGAACTCAGTATTTAGGATTCCATAGCCAAAGGGTAAAAACGGGACCTTATTACTAAGACTCCGCTGTCCGTCTGTCTGTCTGTCACCAGGCTGTATCTCATGAACCGTGATAGCTAGACAGTTGAAATTTTCACTGATGATGTATATCTGTTGCCGCTATAACAACAAATATAAATAAATAGTTAAGTGTGGCTCCCAGACAACAAACGTGAGTTTTTTTCCGTTTTTTTTTTATAGATAATACGGAACCCTTCGTGCGCGAGGTCGACTCGCAGTTGGCCGGTTTTTTAAATGAATGATATTGTAAAAAGGCTATTTTGTAAACTATGTCCTACCTAGCTTCATTTAAAAAAAATAGTATTGGGTATTGTTGATCGAATTTATCTATTTAAACTTTATGTACAATAGTGGTACATGGGCGGGCTTAATGCTTAATGAATTTAATAAATTTTCTGAGCTAACATCCTCAGGCTATTTCCTCTTTCTCTCAGATTATTTTGAACTGTCAACATTTTTTTTTTATTTTTTTTATTAGTGATGGGTTTCCTCTTGACTCTAGTCAATGTCAGAGATGTCAGAAACAAAGTCTACGATGGAGCGAGCTTACCCAGAAGGAGCCTGTTCACTCAAACTTTGAACAGATTAGGGTTGTAAGCTTTTGGAAACACAGACATTATCATTTATCTCCCTATCAACAGCAAATGCGTCGCTCCGGCAACTCAGAAGAAACCAAACGCATCCTAATGGACTTAGACGTGGTGGTCCGCTCTCACGACTGTCCCTATATCGTGCGGTGCCTGGGCTGCTTCGTCACCGACGCCGACGTGTGGATCTGCATGGAGCTGATGGCGTCCTGCTTCGACAAGCTGCTGAAGAGGCTGGGCGCGCCCATCCCTGAGGCTATCTTGGGGAAGGTGACCGTGGCGGTGAGTTTAGTTGTGTCACTGAATTATTGCAATCACAGTAAGTTTGTAATAAAACTTGTACGATTATAAATTCTCGATATATATTGTGAACATGGCGAATATTTCAAAACATAAAATCCCATCCAAATTCGATAGTTCTAAATATATCCTTTTCTTATCCAGACGAAAGAGTTTATAATCTCACGCGATTTGTTACAAACTTACGGTGTTTCTAATAATAATCCAGTGACAGTTGTGTTACGAGCGCTTTCTATAATATATCTCAATCCCAATCTTGATCCCGATCCTTGTCTGTAACCAATCAAAGGTGAGGATTGTGTGGTGAAGGACACAAACTCGGCCGTTGATTGGTTACAGACAAGGATCGGGATCAAGATTGGGATTGAGATATGTTTTAGAAAGCGGCCGTTAATGAACTTTCGTGAGTAGTTTGGGGTTTAGAAACGGTCTTGACACTGCCTCCTTCTATTGTTTGCTTGCCACAGAAATAGTAGTCTTCTGGTGAAATTATTAAAAACATGTTGTCAACTCAATTATTCTTTCTATTGCATATTCGCTTTCGACCGGGAAAGATAGACGTGTAAAGCGAGCCAAAACGTAGAATAAACTGCCTATGATCAATTTTGGTATACCCATATCCCCCCGGTGATTTAACCAAGCAAAAATTTTACCTGACCCCAACTCTGTCCCACAGACAGTGAACGCGCTCTCATACCTAAAAGACACGCACGGTGTGATCCACCGCGACGTGAAGCCGAGCAACATCCTGCTGGACGAGCGCGGGAACGTCAAGCTGTGCGACTTCGGCATCAGCGGCCGCCTGGTGGACTCTAAAGCCAAGACTCGGAGCGCGGGCTGTGCTGCGTATATGGCGGTCAGTATACTGCAGATCCTGTTCCATTTGCATTGTTCATTGATACCTTGTTGCTTTTAGTCTTTCAGTCATACTTTTACATAAATAGGTAACAGTTGTGGTTAGCAGATTGTAAAAATATACATATTTGGTATATTTTTTTTTAAAGGTTCTCCAAGAACAGAAGCAAAAACAAATGGTCAGACCCGAAACAACTATTAATTGGCCATAAAAATATTTGTTTCGTGCGAGAATCGAACCTGCGACATGCAGCACAGCAATCTCTCACTACTGCGCCAACCGTGTCGTCAAGATGAAATTAGTAACATTATTTGCCAGGGTTGCGGAATTTGCTCGAAAGAGTCACCGTGGCCCTGGAACGCAAAGGGTATTAGGAGGAACACGGATGGGTTTTAGTCAGTAAGAGTCTGACGTGCCGTTCCGATCCACCCCGAGCGGAAGAAGTCATTTGATGATTTCCCATCCATAAAAAAAAAATTAAAAGACCAACTGATAGTTGGATCGCGTAAGACGTGCAACTTACGCGTTTTTCAATCGATGGGGCCGCGCGGCCGGCTGCTCAGATGTCTGGATTCGGCTATATAGTAACCACGAAGCCATTAGACGCTTCTGTGGCGTTACTGGCTCACTCTGTCGCTCTTCTGGATTTGTTTTTGGTATTCAATTGGATGACGTATGACTCTTGTTTCATTAATTGTATGCAGAGCATAGTGAAGCTCTCGCTGTGTGATTTTGACAGTAATAGTATTGTTTATCTTACAGCCGGAGCGGATAGACCCGCCGGACCCAACGCGGCCGGACTACGACATCCGCGCGGACGTGTGGTCGCTCGGCATCTCGCTCGTTGAACTCGCCACCGGTGTCTTCCCCTACAGAGACTGTCAGAATGACTTCGAGGTGCTGACTAGGGTGAGTGTAAACTGATCATACCGACCGGCCATATGGGTGGCATAATACTGGCTAGAAAAGAGGCGTAATACAGGCCATTACGGTGGCATCATACTGGCCAGAACGAAGGCGTAATACTGGCCATTGCAGTGGCATAAACTGGCTATTACAGTGGAATAATACTGGCCATAATGAAGGACTACACTACTGGTCATGGTGGCATAATACTGACCTAAACAGTGGCATAATACTAGCCATATCAGTGGCATAATACTGGCCTTAACGGTGGCATAATACTGGTCATAATGGTGGCATAATACTGGTCACAACGGTGGCATACTACTGGCCAAAACAGTGGTATAATACTGGACATATCAGTGGCATAATACTGGCCTTAACGGTGGCATAATACTGGCCATAACGGTGGCATAATACTGGTCACAACGGTGGCATACTACTGGCCAAAACAGTGGCATAATACTGGACATATCAGTGGCATAATACTGGCCTTAACGGTGGCATGATATAGCCACGTGCTTTGAGCTGATTCTTGTCGAAACTGCTAGTTGACTGGCTACATTGTGGAACGCAATAAAGAACTGAGTATTGGTTTTAATAATGGGTGTGGAGTGAAAAGTACAATCGCTGCATCTATACCTACCTTCTAAAACTGACGTTAAACCGCTGATAGCTGCTGCTACACATTGTCATTTGTTTTTGCTATAAAATATTATGAGGAATGATTAAATAGGTAACTCATTTGATAAATATTTTGCTCCTTAGGTAATAGCGGACGACCCTCCGCAGCTTCCAGACACGACTGACTTCACGCCTGAGTTTAAATTATTTGTGTCACAGTGGTAAGTTACAAAACAGTAGAATGTTTGAAAGTTTCACCTGTCATTAAAACTCATTAAAAAAATTGTCTTCTGTTTCAAAATATTAAGAGAAAGATAAATCTTTATTTGGGACACCGAGCGTGTCCGTCAATACGTCGTCGTACGTATTCGTAAAAAAGAAAAACGTTTAAAAGTAACAATATTTAATAACACGACCTGTGCGAGGCAAACACACCACACTCTCAGCATTTGCTGCAATAATAGAAATAAAAATATTTTTATCTATTAAATTATAAAGCTCAAAAACGAAAAAAAAACATCTCTTTTTCCAGCCTAACAAAAAACTACAGACAACGCCCAAAATACGCCAAACTCCTAGAACACCCATTCGTAGTGAAATCCGCGCGTAGCTCCATTTCCGTGGGAGCCTGGTACGCCTCGCTGTCCATCTTCGGGCAGTCGGGCGCTTCCAAGCTGGGCTCCGTGACGTCACTGGCGGGCTCCGTGACGTCACTGGCAGGCCCGGTGACGCCGCCCAGCAACGGCGTGGAGACGCCCGTCACGCCGCAGCCCGTGAGGAACTTCGTCACCAGTGGTCAGCATTGGATGGAGCAGGTTACGCCGACGCCGGCCAGGTCCGTTTTAAATATTATAGTTTTATTTGTTAGCTTCACAGGACTCACAAATTCTCACACACTCACATTCCTTCTCATTCTATTATATACACTTAAGTGTGATAGAGATCAAATGAATCTGTTGAGAGTATTCCCAACTGCGTTGGGATCAGCTTCCAGGAACCAAATGTAGCTGAGTACAAGTATTTTACGTGGAGCGACTGCCTTCCTGACAACCACAACTCAGTAACGGGGTAACATGATACTCCTTGGCAAGACTAGATTCAGTTCTGCTCCTGCTCCTGATGATTATGCATGTGCAAATGAATGGTCCTGGCTCGCAAGCAATATAGAAGCACGTTAAGACGTGCTTTCCGAGGCACAGAGGAGTCTCGGTATGTAATAGTGCGTCCACACTCTGCTGCACAAGTGAGTTCAAAGTCTGCGTAGAAAAAAATTGGTGTCGTGTGGACCCACTATAATGGATGATCGATTACTATAGATAATATTGTAGCCGCCACAAGAGAAAAGCGAAATTTGTACGGCAACAAAAAAAGCCGCAACGCCATCTATCCCGCCAGCAGCGACTACTAACGAAATCCTGCACCGCGGTATAAGAGTTTTCCGTGCGATGTGAACATATACAACTGTCCGAATATCAACTATCGGGCAGTTGCCCACCAGACATAACAACCGTCTGGTCGGAGGATCCTCCTTTTTCAACGGAGATTTGCGGTTTGCTTTTATGTATGTGCATTTGTTTAAATTTGGTATTTATGTCGATTATTGTCGATAGCATAGAAGCCACATGACAAATACTAAAATGTATATTTGATTGCAGAGCATGGTGGGCGACGAGTAGCAACGCAAACGCGGGCGGCAGCAGTTCGCAGCCCACCAGCTTAGAAACCGACATGTGCAACTACTCGCCTTACCCTAGAAGAAGGTAAGCACATAAACACTTTGTACTTTTAGATATTTTACAGGCCTCAATAACATACGCATAATTCTTCACAAACAACACGAAAGAATAAAAATATTTAGCACATGCACGAAACCATAGAAATTGTAGCGGCTTACGCCGCCACAAAAGACAACGTGGCAGAATCTGTATCGCAGCAATGAGACTCGCAGCACCATCTATTCCGACAGCTGCGAACTAATACAACAAAAATCCTGAATCGCGATCAGAGTTTGCCGTGCGATTTGAACAGATACAACAGCCCGAATATCAATTATCGGGCAGTTGCCCACCAGACACAACAACCGTTCTGTCGGGGGATCCTCCCTTTTCAATGAAGGTTTGCGGGACTATTCTCTGTTCCGCTACCTCCATAAAATTACAAAAAATGGTAGCCGTGAGACACGCACTAAGTTGTTGGCTTACCAACAACTAAGTGCGATTGATATACCAGAAGTGTAATTTTCAAGTATATTTTACTTGTAAGTTTCGAATTTGCAACGCTAGATGGCACAGTTTACTTCGTGCACGTTCTCCTAAATGGAGCGTGCAGGAACTAGGTGGCAGCACAGAAGTATCAATGTCAAGTATGTTTTACTTATAAGTTTCAAATATGGAACACTAGATGGCAGAGTCAACGCCGTGCACGTTCCCTATTAGGCACAAGAGAGAGATAGAGCACTGACTAGATGGTATTTCAACAGCACCGCAATACACCTAGCTACTGCTAACACCAGTATTACCAATTAAAATCAACCGTGTTTTTCTCAGAACAATAGACGCGTGCGCATCTCCTCCACCGCCGCCCGTACGGAGAGTTTCGGCCGACAATCGCTGGAGAGCTTCGCCTGCGGTAAGTCACATACTTATGGCATTCTTATTTTAAAATTGAATTCAGAATCTTGCATAAAAACGCAATAAGAACAAATTCGACTGCAAGCAATAAAAATAATTTTAATTACAAATGCAGATTCAGCCTATTATGCCATTGCTGCAACACATACCTTCCCTTTGTGAGACAGTGTCAGTGACAGGGAGTGGACCTTTTTTAACATCCATTCAGACTTTAGATTTCTCAGAGTTCTCAGAGTGACGGAGGGATCTGTGACGTCACACCTCGCACATTTTCTCACGTCCTGAAGTAAGCCAGGTGTCGTTCTAATATAAAGCGATCATCGCGTGAATACGCGATCGTCGTATTCATTTGTTCACCAAAACCGAACCCGTCGTCGACAGATAGTGTCTTCCGGGTTTGCAGTTAAATTTAATTACAAACTGTCAAACTAAAGCGACTTTAAGAAACATGCCTCTAAAGCTTAAATCAAGATTCTGAATCCAAACAAAACAATAGAGTAAAGTAATGACAGCAAAGACACGATCTAGGCCAGCAAAGAGCCTCGGCCGGCCTACCGTCGCCCGGTGCTGGACATAAGCTTCTCCGTAGCGCCTCACACGCGGCTGTCCTGCGTCCAGGCGCCGCTCATCATCAGCTCTCCGGAGTTGGAGCAGCAGGACATAGTACATGTATGTTGGTGACTGCGTCGCTCCCAAGCGTTGGATTATTGAAATTTTAGAGTAATTACCCTTAGCTTCTGGAAGACGATCCTTATTTTTTGTGATACAATTTGACGCCTATATGTAAAACCCTGAATAATGGCGTATCGCAGTTCCTTTATGCCATTCGGGCTGTGTACTGTGGTACTAGCGACCCTCGCGCTACACATCTCAGCCAATTGCCGTCCACTGCTGAACGTAAGCCTCCCCCAAAGAGCGCCTAACACCCCGGTCTTGAGCAGTCTGCGCGTTTTTATAGTCGCGCTAGTACCACTTTAATACAAAATAAAACACCGTTTGTGAAATTACTGCGTAATAATATTGGGCATCTATTCTGCCTTAATAGACGGCTTATAGTTCGCGTTAAATAACTTTGCCCCTCTGAAGTTAGCCATTTGCAAAGATCGCTTGGTGCAGTCACGTAGATGGGAGCAAGCGGGACGCAAGCATGCATCGAACGTAAACGTAAGACTGAGACATAAAATCGCGCCGCATAATCTCCGCCCCGCGCATGCGCAGTTGCAGTTTGTTCGAAATTTTGACTACTACGCAGCCACTCGTAGCCAACTTCAGAGGGGCACAGTTATTTGACGCGAACTGTACATGTCTAACGTATAAAACAATAAATATTTTTTCCATTCGTAATTCAAATACTATTTATATTTCTCCTGGACGCTTCCAAAGATCAGTCGACTAATTTGTCTGCCAGTGACCTGCACCCAAGGTGCTCACAGTACCGTCATAAATGCAAAAATGCATGTACCCTGGCTCGGTCCCAAGCTTGTTTTAGCAAAAAAAAAACAATGGCTTATAGTCGGTTTTGACTCTGAATGTTAAACTCTCGCTTATGTTAAATCGTATGGAAAAAAATAGTATTTGCAATATTTTCACCAGACAGCGCTTATTCAGTTTTAGTACTAATTGACGTTCCAAGTGCCAGTATCTAGTATAAATACTATTATCTATAAAAAACGGCAAAAGAATCACGTTTGTTGTATGGGAGCCCCACTTAAATATTTATTTTATTCTGTTTTTAGTATTTGTTGTTATAGCGGCAACAGTAATACATCATGTATGAAAATTTCAACTGTCTAGCTATCACCGTTCATGAGATACAGCCTGGTGACAGACAGAGAGACGGACAGCGGAGTCTTAGTAATAGGGTCCCGTTTCTACTCTTTGGGTACGGAACCCTAAAAATCGCACTAAAGCCACACTACTGTCTCAAATTTTTCGTAGGATATACAGTGGTAAAAACAAAATTCCGGAATCGAAGGGTTTATTTTACTGCTAAAATAACGCTGTGGCGACGCAGTAGTTTTGCACCGTGTGTCATCGCTGTAGTAATGAATGGTAGAAGCCGACTGGTTCCGAATGAATCGTCGGATATCAGTCAACTCGTAACATTAATCCGCAATTCGAACCTTCTTTAATGTCACAGACAACTCTATAATAATGTAAATATAGAGCCACATAAAATTAGAACAGTTAATTTTGTGAATAATAGTCCTTCTCAATTGTAAATTTTTAAATCAACATAGTTTTCATGGTCATGATAATGGATGCAATCAATTAAAATTTTCATATTCGAATTTAAATAACAATTTATTTCTTGAAACTTTTCATGAAATTTCAAAATCAACTATGTCCATAATGCATTCATTTGTATAGCTACTTCCAACATGTTGTTTGTCAAATCAGCCACTTAAAATCAGGAATTGTTATATGACCTTTTCCACACTTTGTCATTGTAAAATCAACCTACAATACATGCTATCATACAGTTGACATTTGTATGACTTACCATCATGTTTTGGTCTTTACTAACGTAAAATCAACTTAGTTAACACTTTCATAGAGTTGATAATCGCGTGAGGCTTAATGTAACTAATAGGATGTATATATTTCCGCAGAGTTCCGGTAACACTAGTCCAATAGTCCTGCAGAGGTTTTACCATCAGAACCAGCAGAGAAGATCGCGTGTCGACCTGCATGCGACACCTAGACATAGAAGGTAAGTTGATAGAACATTTACGTTACGGCTTTACTACAAAACGCGTTCTAACTTTAAATAAACCAACAAGCCATTTTTGAATTTCGAACTTTATTTCAAATGCCGTAAAGTTCTTGAATGCACATTGACAACATAGACCGGGATCTAAAATAAGTTTTTGTATTAATAACTTTAATGTAGTCGGAATATAGTTCAAAATGCAATAACGGGCTTGAAAGTTTAGGCTTGGACTAAAGTTAGAACGCGTTTTGTAGTAAAGCCGTTATTGTTTTTGTGTTTGTTGTGTGGTCTCATATGAATTAATTGCTTAAAATTGTTTGTTTGGGTTTTATTTTTTATTATTATTTTGTGTTTTCTATGTAATTATTTTGCATTCATCCCATTTTTTTTCTCTTTAATTTTTGTAATGTGTTTTTGTTTATTTTAATGTTCTCGTCCTTGTCAAACTTTATGTACCTATGTACCTAGATATTAAGTGAATGATGTGGTCGCCTATAATTTGAAGCGCACTCTTGTATTTGTCCCTGTCTGTATTATAATGCATGTGATTGTGTAGCCTTTTTTTTTTTTTTTTATAGGATGGGAAATCATCATATGACCCCTCCCGCTCTGGGTGGAGCGGCAGGGAGTGTCAGACTTTTACTGACTAAAACCCACCCTTAGTCCTCCTAGTGCCTTTCTTCCCAGGGCCGCGGTAACTCTTTCGAACATATTCCGCAACCCTGGCAGGCTCTGGCCCTGGCGGGCCCCGTCTCCGTTGCTGACTGCTCTTTCCGGCGCGTTCGGAGTGAAACGCGCCGTCGACTCTGGCCTGACCTGATCGGACAGCGAGCTACCCATTGCTCGCTGTCCGCAGGCGTCAGTCACTGCGCCTTGCTCAGGAGCGTCAGTTCCTGAGAGGCGCAGCGACTAACGTTCGTCTGGAGGAGGCGAAATGGGGCCATTACTGGCACTCCATTTCAGCCCCCTCCCGAGCAGTGGCAGCGGCGGCGACGGTGGCGGCGGCTGCGGCGGAAGCGACGGCGGCGGCGGCGGCGGTGGAGGAGGGTTTTCTCCTCGACCCGGCCCTGGCGGGTGGACCGCAGGCTTTGCCCCCAGCCCAGTGATCGGCCGGCTTGCCAGCTGCCGCACATGCGAAGCAGTGCGGCGCGGCGTCGCACGAGCCGGCCCTGTGACCGGGCTGACCACAGCGGAAGCAGTGGTCACTGCGGTCCACCTCCGAGGTGCAGAGTGTTCCGACGTGGTTGCCAACCTGGCAACGGAAGCACATCAGAGGTCTGGGCTCCAGCAGTTTCACCTGCGCGGAGACCCAGCCCACCAAGAGCCTTCGGCCCTCCGAAACTTTCTTGGCCGCCGACACGGGGCAGCTCACCACTACGGTTCGCATGCCCGTGTTGTCAGGACGGATGGTGCCCACCTTCACCTCCTCTGTAGAGCACCCCCCCGTCCTGACGACGGCGGCCAACACCTCCCCCTCCGTGACGGAGTCGTCCAGGCCCAAAATGCGCATGTCTATGCACTTCGTGGGCCTGGACACTCGGACGTCATCCGCGCCCAAGGAGCCCTAAGCCTTTCGGCTAGAGCGTCCGCGGCCGGACCGCTGTCTGCTCCAGGGATCTCGAGCATCCTGGCCCCGGTCATGGTGACCCTGAGCCGGAGACCCCCGACGATGCCAAGCTCACCGAGGTTGATGGCCTCCTTGGCTTTGGTGAGCGTGTTGGCATACGTCACGCCCCTCTTCACCGCGTCCGGCTGCAGCGTTATCACTACAGCCGCGGTCTTCGGGGCGCGGAGCGCAGCCGCGACGCCTCGCGCTCTCTGCCGCCGCCTTCTCTCCCGCCTCTTTGCCGCCCTGGCTGCCTTTCCCGCCCTCTTCTTCTCCCCGGACTTGCCATTCGGCTTGAGCCGGGGGAGGTTCAGAAGGCGAGGAAGCCGGGGGGAGCTGCTGCACGGCTGGCGCAGGAGCCTTCGCCGTCCGTGCAGCCACCCCACCCTTCCTCTTCCTTCCCGGGGCGGCTTCGAGGGTGCCGGCCCGGACCCTTTGTCCTGGC
The DNA here is from genome assembly GCA_947386135.1 of Melanchra persicariae. NCBI lineage: Eukaryota > Metazoa > Arthropoda > Insecta > Lepidoptera > Noctuidae > Melanchra > Melanchra persicariae. The sequence continues at coordinate 2,637,431 of OX376646.1, forward strand.
CGGACGACCCCGGTGTGGCACCCACGGCGGCCGCATATGTCCCCGCCTTTTTCCGGCCTGGGGGGGCCTTCCCACTCGCCGCACTCGCTAGCGGGGGGCGCAGGACGATGCCCTCCAGTACGGAGAACCGCGCCTGGAAGGCAGCCATCTCCTGCCGCACCAGGTCCAGCACCTGGCTCTCCTGCGGCACGGGACAGCTGTCCTCTCTGCGCCCCCTTTGAGGCGCCCCTTGTGGGCCGGCTCCCCGGAGCCTGGCCAGGTCTGCGCGGAGCCCCTCGTTCTCCTTCTGGAGACGCTCCGTGGCGGCATCCGCTGCCGCCAGAATGGAGGCCATCGCCTCGCTTATGGCCTTGTTCTTTGAGGAAAGCTTCCTCTTCAAGGCCACATCGCGAAGCGCGGCCTCCACCACCTCCGCAAACCCGGCTCTCCGGTCATCCGGCTTACCGCCGGAGGGCTCCGAACCAGGAGCCCCGCGACCGCCCTCTCCGGGGGGTCGTCCGTCAGCGACGAGCTCCTCGGCTCGCTGGCCAGCCACCTTGGAGGCGGGCAATCTCCCCTTGCCTCCCTCTCGGCCCTTACCCCGTTTACTGGTGGGGATTTTTCGGGCCGAGGCCACCTCCTCGCTGCAGGACGACCCCCGGTCGTCCTCCGGTCTAGGCCGCTTGCGGAAGGACCTAGAGTCCTCCGCTGCAGTCCCTGCCCCCTCGGGTCCAGAGCTCGCCGAGCTTACAGTCACCAGGTCGTCGGAGTCCAACTCGGACTCCGACTCTGCACCCGCGCGACGCTCAAGCGAGCCTCTGCCCGCGCTCTGTCCGACCGACGCTTTGTTAAGCGAACTAAAACTAAACCCGATCAAGTTCTGAAAGGACGGCTTGGATCGGGGGCCTCCTCGGCCACTGTTGCACTTGGCAAGCGGAGAATAAAGAGCACTGTTGCCCCCCCCAGAATACGAGGGGCTTGACGCGTAAAGCGTGGCGGATTCCCTTTCTGCTATGCAGTCCGGACCGCCCTGGGGTACAACTTCTCTTTCAGTGCCTTTATCCATAGTTTCCTTTTTGAGGGTGCGGTCCCTTTCTCCCCTCCTCTCTCCCTCTCTCTCACTGCTTGCTCGCTGCCCTCACAGTCACGTCTGATGATCAGACGCGTACCAGAGAGCAGCGAGCAAGCCAATGAGACGCACACCGTCCGAGGACCCGAACACTGCTCAAGTCTCCGAACGGTGTGCCCCTCTTGTGTCTCTCTTGGTCTGGTCTCTCACTTGGGACCTTCCGGCATGAGTGGCTCTACCGGCAAAGCCCCCAAGATCATTGAGACACGCAAGCCCCACCACGACGGCAACGTGGAGACACGGTTGGTGGGGTGATTGTGTAGCCTCTGTTGGCGATCCTATAAATAAATCAACACGAATAATCTAATGAGGAAAACATCCAAGTAAAAATATAATGTCAAGCAAGCTATCTGGTTAAAAAGCCAGTACTATTTTAAACTACGAGTTTAGTCAATTTTCTATACAACTCTCTCTGAAGCTTTCAAAGTTCGCACACGATGAATATGAGTATTATCAATATACAACGTGTAACAGAATAAACTCAATACCTCTTAAGGGATCATTGTACTCATCATTATGAACAACTTTCACTAAGGGACCAAGCTCGAAATTGCGAAAAAAATTCAGCTGTTCTGTACATTTTGTCGAGTTATGCGAAAACTATAAATGCATGGAGCAGTCTATTTTTTTTCGTGGTTCCATAGTGAAAGTTGTTCATAATGAAGACTACAAGGACCCCTTAGAGGTATTGCGTTTATTCTGTTACACGTTGTATAAAACTCTTCCGTTACTGACTGGGTGACTGACAGACAACGCACAGCCGAAACTTCTGGTCGTATAAAAGTTGAAATTGGGCATGTAGGTTCTCTACACTCCGTAGGGGAGCATTATGAGAGGATTTCCCGAAATTCCTACGAGAACGGGAAAAACGGGATATGCGCGTACGAAGTCGCTGGCAAAAGCTAGTGTAGTATAAAGATCAGGTCCCGGAGTTTTTTCGAAAGTCACCGCGGCCCTTAAACCCTGGTACGCAAAAGGCACTACGAGTAGCACGAATGGGTTTTAGTCAGTAAGAGTCTGACACTCCCTCCCGCTCCACCCAGAGCGGAAGAAGTCAATTGATGATTTTCCATCTTTACAAAAAAGTATAAAGATCAATATTTACGCCTGCATAACACGCCACGATTATCACGGCTAAAGCAATGTATTTTTCTTGTTTCAGTTTAAGTAGAGAACATAGTACAGGGCGGTCCCCTGAACCTCCGCCAAGGACTAGTCGACAACACACAATGCTAGGACATGAAGGTAATTAACCATACTCTTTGTAAATAAGCATGGACCGTTCAAGTATCACGTAAGCCCCAAAGGGGGCAGGCTTGCTTGCTTTTGATGACATGGGGGACGGGGGAGTCTGAATGGTGATTACGTCAGCAACATTTATTTCCCTCATTACCACGTTTCCCTCCTTCCCTTCCTTTTTCCTAAATAATTTCAAAGATTTGCTAAAATAGTTCATTGTTGTTTACTGGCTTCCATGCAGTGGTCCATAGTTAAGTTCAAAAATCGAAATATGGTAAGGAAGTACTGTAGACCCCAGGGCTATGGCCTGCGGTCTACTTACCAAATATTATAAATAAAACTCCTGTATTAACTATTTATCAGCATAATGGAGCACCATGGCTCGGAGAGTCGAATAACATCAGAATGCTTAAACAAAAACTGTTCTACCGAATTCAAATATTCTAATTGTTACCAGCCACTTCCAAAGGAGATATGAACAGCCAGATGCTGCGCAAAGAGGCTCTTACAGTACCTACTGTGCTTTGACCAATGTTTACGTCAGCATAGGAGGGGGGGGGGGGTAGAAGCTTTGCTTACTATGGCTGACAAGGGGGAGGGAGGGGTTAAAAATGACTAAAATTCTGCTTACGAAATACTTGAACGGCTCCTTTAAATCGAAATGCACATGTATTACAACTAATGAGTATTTGCTTTATGATTTTAGCCAATGGTAGCACTACGGATTTGGAACCTCCGGCGTTACACGAGAGGTTGCACCCACCGTCGCCATTATTACTCAATGATAGGCAAGTACAATTCAATTTTATAATAAGCAAGCTTTGGCTAAGGCCTCCCACTAGGTGGACCGATGACCTGATGAGGGTCGCTGGTAGCCGATGGATGCGAGACGCACAGGACCGGGTGTTGTGGCGACACTTGAGGCCTTTGTCCAGCAGTGGACATCTTTCGGCTGATATGATGATGATGATGAAGCTATGGCTAACTATTTGTGCCAGTTAATACCAACTTGTGAATGCTGCAATGAAGTAGCCAACTTAGAAACTTATAAATTCTATTAATATGATATGCCTACCAAAGCCCAAATACTGGATACCCATTGGTAAGGCTAGCCCTCCCCTCTTATGTTTACGACATGACTTAATTATTAATTAAAAAAAATTCTTACTTATCAACAAACACTTCGTAAGCATTATCAACTATCTTCTGAAATTCCTCGAAAGATTGCCGTCATAAATTATAATAAATAATAATAATCTTTAATCATAGAAAGACAAACCATCCGTGACCTCAAAAATAAGCTAAACGAAGAGCCCCTTTGGCGCTTTCATGCTTGAACGACCGCTAACGGCCCAATGTATGACACACAGATGTTTAGAATAATGATCCAACGAATGAATCTCCCACAGGCTATCAGAAGGGCGCAGTCAAAGCTTAACCCGCGCGGAGCTGCGCAACGGCTACCGAGGCGAGCCGCCTGCGCCTGCGCCGCACAAGCATCACCACGACGACCAGGGTGAGTACCGCGCAACGGTACAATGGGGACGAGGGACTTCGGGCTAAAAACTCGCTGCGAGCGTCACGTGTTTCTTCTTCGTAGCAGTAGGCAGTCTAGAGGGAAATATAGAGAACTTAAATAAATAATAATAATGATCATTATTTATTAGTAATAATTATTAAAAAAAAATAATACAAAAACGGCTTCTGCAAGATTGTGGGCCTAGCTGAAACCTTGCAGCAATTCAAAAACGAATTAAAATATCATTTAGTACTAGTACTGTAATACTAGTGGCCATCAAGCAAATTCTAGGAAACTCAGTAACTGTGTAATTTCGAAATTCGAAGCATAGTAATTAATAACTTTTTCAAAATCGGAATTTTGAAGAAGTTTTAATATAAAAGCCATTTGTTTGGTAAAAGCACAATATATGCCGTGCCGCTTGCAGCCCGTCTTAAGCCCGAGTCTAGGAAGCTATGGAATTCAAAACTATACGGGCGAACCCAGTATTTTTACATAAACACTAAACGATTATTTTTCTTCTAACTTAGATATAATTCTTCTTATTGCATCTAGAATTCTTGTGTTTTGGTACAAAAGCTGGGTACTTCAAATAGTTGTCTAAAGAAACACGTAATTGGAAATCTTTTATTATAATTTTATTTTATTTTACAGTTCCTTGTAGAAACGTAGGGTAATTTATGAAATATCTTGCCTTTTTACATATGAATGAACTAAATCTGAGTTTAAGTGATTTGAACTAGAATTTATTTTTCACAAGGCAATTTAGTGAGAAAATCAACTTAGAAAGTAATTTAGATCCATGAATTGACACACGATATTTTACGCATACATATTTGCTAGAAATAGAAAGCTGATTGTTTTGTCTACTCATTTAGCCAATATGGCTTAACATATCGCGTGTCGAATATCTTTGACTGTATTTATGTATAGTATATTCTGCATACGATCAGAATGGTAGGAAACACCAGTTTGCACTAGAACAGTAAATTTTTTACAACTGATACTATAAAACAAATAATTCTACAGGCCTCAGAACTGCATGGTCATATTTAAGGGTGACGTTCTATATCTGATATATACAAAAACAAAATAAACCTGTAAAACGCTTATTGCACTAAATTAAATAAATGCCACCAACCGCATCAGACTGCTTGAAAACTGTATTTTTTTTAGTTTTATCTGTTCTTGCATTTTTTTTTCCATTGTTTCTTTACTGTATCTTAGACACAGAACGTCACCTGTAAATATGACTGCGTACTTCAGAAACACACTGTATAATGAACTTTATTGATACCAGAATAAAGTTGACAATTTGTTAAGTAGAAAAAACATCAGTCTGAAACACCTTTGCTAGAATAGTACATCCATCACTATGACAAGGTTCCATTTCGTTCCGATCGTAGCAGACTATACTATACCAATATAACGATTGACGATGACAATTTGTAACGAAGGAGTACAGCCAGCCTATGACTATGTGTTCAAACGCGCGTTGTTCGCCCCGCGCGCGCCACGCTCCGCACGCATCGTGTGTATAGACGCGTGAAATTGTTGCAATAACACACTTATTATTGAACAAATTTAATAAAAAGATTGAATGAATAGTCGATATTTATTTTTCTAAAGTTGCCTATCCTGCTTTTATTTTGCAAAATTAATTAGTTGAAGGGCGAATTTCATCAATCGTGGAATATTGACACAATATTGTCAGTTCTTGAACGTGATTAAGATATAAACGCTTGAAAGTAAGTGTACCTAATAATCGCTTATCATCAGGTGAGATAGTGGTCAAGCGCGTGCCTATCAATAATAATAAAAAAAGTGTTGAAATTTGCCTATACTTAATTGCTTAAGCAACTGAGTCAATTAAAAAACTTCACTAATAAAAGTCACTGCTTGCTATTGGCAAGCGTTCTCAAAAAAATCATAGAGCTGTGACGATTCTACAGATGCCTAGTACTTTTTATTTGTCGTGCATAAAATACCTACCAGATTTTCTGTTTCATATTAAGCCTCTCAGAATTAACTAATATTTCAGTTGACATTGCAATGATTTCACGAATCATCTCATTCTCATACAGTCTGTTTCTACCCTTCCATTATGTAAATATCGGAGGAAAACCGTGAAGTTATGGGATATATGCTTTTGACGCGTCCTCTGTGCTTTGCGGTTATATGCTTTCGCACAACCGACGTCAGGCGGCCGAAGAGAGGCTTCTTGCCGAAACACCTTTTGGAAATTATCGAGTTTTGTAGATAGAATTCTGACATATCGATAAACCAAATTATGTTTATTTATTGACGTAATTGGTCTGCGAATAAAATAAGCTAAAAACAACTATAATATTTAATATCGACTGCATTCAAAATACTGTTAATTATTTGAATGCTTTATATTTTGGATGTTAAACTGCAATCCACAAAACTCGATATCTAAACTTTGTGTCGACATAATTAAATGTGCTAAATTAATGTTTACATCAAATCAAACTCTCGATATTATTAGAGTTTCAGCCGCAAAATATCTACTTTATTACCTAACCCACTCATTGTATGTTTAGCAATCTTAACATGTACATACACGACATATAATGTCTTCATATGATTCCACCAGCCGGGCTGACATGCGAATGCTACAAAATTTTCTCGCCGTATGACTCTTAAGTCGTTAATGTTCGTAAGTAAATCTTCGTTTCGGTGCGATATAATGTGACGACAAAAGGAGGACCGGCAATTTAGCCTAATGACCAATAACGTTTGCGATATGTCGTTGGAAAAGTTCTCTACAACTTTTTCTATGGCGGCAAATCTTGAATCACTTTGGGAAAACATCTTATCTAATGAAAAAATAGATATAACAATGTATAATATATTGTAAACGTCTTAAATACACATTAATACATAAAAGGTGACTGTAGTAGAATATCTAAAAAACTTTTCAAAACAAGCTTTTAATGAACTAATAACAAAAAAAAACTAAATAAAACATAGCAAGTATACACACAACTTTTTTTTTTTTTTTAAACTTTAGGCCTTTCCTTTATACATTGTAACATGGACGTTTACGCATCAAACTTTTAACAATTTTATTTTTATATTGTAGTATTTGTTGGATATTTAACGCTGTTGTTTGTTTTATGGAGGCCCTAGATATTTTACCTCAGTCATAAGTTGCCTTTAACTACACCCTTTTTATATGAGTAACTAAATATAATTCTTTTAAAAAACATTGTTTTAGGTAATATTTTACTACATTATTTCATATTATTTGGCCATAACTTTTTTCCCGCAGCGATTCGATACATGCTGCCACAATGAAAGTTGTAGAATATATAAAAACCTTTCCAACGACATATCGCTTAACGTTATTCGTCATTAGGCTGGGCTCCATACATTCTTGCCAGTCCTCCTTTGTCGCGTTGTGCATTTTGGCCTGACAGGAGTGTCACGTTTGGTATGTGTTAAGACTGCTGCTTTTCAAAATTGTTTGTTCTCCCAAATGTTTCTTACCGACATGTTGATGTATGTAATATGTTATAACACATTGAGGGAATCTTTCTATTTGATTGTACAACTCTTTACAAAAGCTCTTTTACTCCGCATAAACCAATTTTTGTTTTTTTGACAAAGTTATTGTTGCGTTTGAATGTCAACTGCAGTTGTACGATTAAAGTCTTACCAACTTAAAACCAGAACTACACAGATTCGGCGCTTATACTTACGCTAAAACGACAATTTAGTACGATTCAGCACACAATATAAGCGTTAAAACTGTAACTTTAAAGGCTCATTTATATGGAGACAGCTTCTCGCTTCATATCTTGTAGCGGAGTCTGAGAGGCAGTTGTGAAGCCTCGACAAATTGGCGAGGAACTCTCTCCATGTTAGTGCGCCTAAGACTCCTGAAAAGTTCCCTCCAATGTGTCTGTGCTTTGCCGCTGTCCTTCCGCGTCCCACACATCGCCTGCCCATAGTAGCTCTGTCACATGCCTCGCTACACTAAACACGACCCTAACACCTAGCTAATAAGGGCTACACTTGTATACTGCGGGTACGTATCGCTTTGGGAAGCGTTGCTAAAGTATTTACTTGCGTTTTGTATTCTTTATGTCGGGATTTGCAACAACTTTTGAAGTGGATGGTTTACGGGAGCTTTTGTGTTTAAAAAATAAGAGGGTGGCTCCGGGCCCGTTCCGACTTTATCAGCAAGTCATCAAATTATTTGGTGTAATGACATGGTTAATTAAGGATAACTCTCAGTGGCACTTCCATAATGTTCACGTTTGCACCTACCATTGTATTCTCTGCATTACCTCAAAGTTGACTGGAAGAAAACGCATTAAGTCAGCCTTGAAAACTGTCAGTCTAAATCGCTTGCGACTAAAAATCTCTAGGACCTGCAATTCTGCCTAGCCATTTCGCAGCTAAACCCCAGTATTTTTCAAAGAGCGACTGGTACTGGAATAATCCTAAAAGCTAAATATTAACATTTTGAATCCATTGTCACATATCATGTGAAAAACGAAAGCTCATTCACGTCAACGTCAGAAATATGTGACAAAAAATACAACCAAATCGAGAACCTCCTCCTTTTTATGAAGTCGGTTAAAAATACGGAGGATGTCTGACTTGGCATGGGGGTACGCCAATGCAGATGCTTTTGGTGTTCAAAAGTTTACCACGCACAAGAAAGACGTAAAGCCAGGAAAACTAAAAATAATTATTGTTTTACTACAAAGTCTGATCTCATTTTTTTCTCCCGATTTCTGTAAGCTATCCACTCAGTAAATAATGTGGCTTTTACTGGCGAGGTGTGAGCGAGACAGCTGTTCTTCATCTCTCATCATCATGGTAGCTTTGCTGTCAGTAACATTAGCAGGCATTGAGTACCGACTCTTTGGTTCATACACTAAGCTGTCTGTTTAGGAAGTGAGCAACTTTATATGGAAGAATTACCTCAACCGTTTTCTATTACTTTTGGTATATATCTCTTGAGAATGGAATATTGTAATAAAATATATTTCGTTTCTCAGTTTTATACCCTCTACAAATATAATTCAAGCCATAGGGGACTTGATATACGGCGCGCGTCCATGGCGCTGTGACTACAATGTACGTCGTCTGGCCGCGCGCCCGCGACGCTACGTACATTTCGTTCCTTTGACGCCATACATGTTATCTTGTCAGCGCCCTGTCCGCTTTGTACATCAAGTATCCTAAGTTTTTTAGCTTGAGTCTTATTTGCAGAGGGTATTAAATTAGCACATAAATATTTGAAATACTTGAAAGGCACACTTTAGCTCAGTTTACATTAATTAAAATGGTGCTCACATCGTACACAGGCAGAATAAAGCAATAAAAAAATAGAAAAAAATGCACTAATCACTGAAATAAATTGCCGGATTCTCAAACGTTATCCATTTTTAAGTCGTGTTAAACATTAGTTTCTATCTACAAGTACTTAGATTGTTTAGGCTGTAACTGTCATTATGTATTTGAGTCTAAATACACAACGATCAACAATTAAAAAACTGTCACTTCACTCTTTTGCAACACAAAATTAACCTTATTTCGAAACACAAAAGATACATTTTATATTGCACAAATGACGCATATATTTTGACAAATACGCCAAGTGAAGTGCCAGCATAAAATGGTGCTTATGTGCGCAATTTGAGCATCGGCCTTAATGTTTAAAGCGACACAAGACTCCAAAATCAAAATCAAAAGTCATTTATTCAAATTAGGCTGAGAGCCAGCACTTTTTGAACGTCAAATTTTACATAAAGACAGTCCCCCAAAACGCCCACCCGTCACCACTTCCTAGTGTTTTAGCTGGGAAGAAGAAGTGGCGCAACAAACTCCCCAGCAAAAATGTGGGAGTCTCACAAAATAAGGTGACTATTGAATTTTCGACGTTACACTTATAAAACTGAATATCGTTTGGAAATTCGCTCTATAATTTGAAATGGAGCACAACCAAAGAGTCGGTAGTAGTGGAGCGGGCAGAGCGGCGTGTCTGGGGTCGCGGGTCGCGGTCGTTGGTCGCGTGTCGATGGGTGTCGGTCGCAGGCTGGCTACACTCGCTCGCCGGGCTGGTGAAGCGCCGGCTCAGCGGGTACGTCAAGTGGCATCACCTTGCAGCGCGCCGCGACTCCCATCACCAACACCACCTGCAGCATAGGTGAGACACTGCATTCATTACTTTTCATGTGGTAGAGAGATCTGTATTAGTATTTATGTATATATTTTTCTTAACTATAAATCTTTAGTATTAAGTTTTTGCATGTCGTTCAGTAGAATGTATGATTCAATTATTTATGCCAATAGCATCTTTTATTTGTTTGCCAGTATATAATTCTGATTCTAAGTTATTTTAGAAAACAATTTGTATCGTAGTAAACTAAAATAGGTAACTTCAAATTCCTATTCTCTATATTTAAATTATTCTCAGGGAGTTCTATGTCCATCTGTTAGCGGTAAGTCTGAAGGTGGGTACTGACCGGTGCTACGGGGCGTATTGTAACATGTTATAAAGCGAGCATTCGTGCAGTCAATACGTGGAAACGAGAACGAGCGCATGTGTTTTGTTTTACGAGGATTTTAGGACACGGCGTAACTTATGCTCGCTGCGAATGTTACAATACGGCCCGAACACCAGTCAGTACCCAGCTTTATAAGAACAGATCAATAAGACTTAGGGCCAATTTCACCAATGAAACTGAACGCGATCAGCGAATAAACCACGTTTATAAGCTGTCAGTGTCGTTATTTTTCTATGGAATATTTACACTGACAGCTCTTGAACGCAGTTTAGATGTACTGATCGCGTTCAGTTTCATTGGTGAAATCCGCTCTTAATTAGACAAACTTCAATTAAATTAAAGCCTCAGATAAAACAGCTTTCAAACATAAGAATAACTTAATTAATAGTAAAGACTTAAAAAGAGCCCAACTCGAGACAATTTCAACCTTCAATTACTTATGAGCTAAGTTGCCCGGTCCTGTGCGTCTCGCATCCATCAGCTACCAGCGACCCTCACCAGCAGCATGGTCCACCTTGTGGGCCTTCCAACACTGCGTCTTCCGGTACGCGGTCGCCACTCCAGAACTTTTCGGCCGCAGGATCGGTTGTTGTGTCAACACTTCGGGGAGCCCTATGTCCAGCAGCGGGCGTCTTTCGGCTGATATGATGATGATAAGTTGGCCACGTTTTGGCCAACGCGCCCAGTACTACTACAACCCTCTAACTCTTGACAGATGGGGCAACAGCGAAAGTTGGAGCATGCCGGCGTCCCCCCTCCCGCCCCGCGCGCCGCCGCCGCGCCCCGCCGACTAGCGCGCACCCCCCGCCCCGCGCCGTGGCCTCGCACACCTGCAGCACTGCTTACACCAACACCAGGATCAGTTAGCTTGAAGAAGCTTAGCAAACTGGGACAGTTCGTTTTTTATCCATAGTCGACTCAGGTATAACGACAATTCATAGTAACAAAAAGTGTAACGAGCTATTTTAGGGTGAGATTTTCATCCGTAATTACTGTTACCACCACTTTAAAATTTTAGGCACCTCGTTAATGTGCATTTTTCGATTCAAATTTAGCTTGAATAATGGTCAAATAAATAACTATTTGTGAATAAAATTTGGTAAAAAAAGATATCATTTTTATCATTGGTTGAGTTTACTATGGATCAAAAATCTCGCCGTTAGTTCGCCGTACCTTAGGTCGATATTTTAGTAGTTAGAAAAAGCTCCTGTTTTATTTGTCGCATAAACAGATGAAGCATAAGCTGTTCCCGACAACTACCTAAATCAGAATGATCGACTTACACAGAAATCAGCTATAAAAGCTATGATGGCATGCATTTTGTGTGGCAGAGTGAATTGCCGTCGCAAGGACAGGTTAGTAACTTCCAAAGAAAGATCAAACTACATAACTCGAGCTGTCCCAATTGCCGCAAATGCGACACATTTTTAAATAACGTAACAAACTTGACGAAACCATTTGCAAAACTGCAGTAAACATTTTCAGTGAGTAATTGATGCTACGTCGTCCTCGCAACCATTGTTGTTCAACGCTATATAATTATATCGATATAAATAATAAGCATATACGTTAGAGAAACACGGCACGATCGCTTTGTATATAATAACTGTTTAAGGTACGGTTCGCGTGCACGCGACTGAAATCATAGACTAGGAAATTGAGATCGCTGTCTATTGCTCCCAGATTTTACACACAGTTGATTTAGTGGACAGATTTAAGATTTCAAGGCAGTTATCTTGATAAATACTTATGGTGTATTTAATAAATTAATACTGCCTACTAAACAATTGTATTCAAAGTGCCTGACTTAAGACTGAGTTTTTGACTGAGATAAAAAAAATTAGTCCATGAAACCGCGAGAATAACGAATAAACAAACTACCTCTCAATGTGATTCACTCCCCGACTACTTTTTAACGTTAAATCAGTCTTTATAGAGTAACAAACAGCATTTTAAACGTCAGTCTAAGTCGAGATTACGACTCAGTCGCGTGCACGGAACCACACCTTTGTATAAATAGTCTACGGCCGTGCAGTATTAAGCGACGGTGTTCGAAGGCTTATCGCGTGATAATAGAAACTTAGCACATGTTCATAGTACACGTTAAATGAATATTTTGGAACAAAACGCGTTTAGTAGTTATAAAGGAACATTTAGTACGGAGTTGTGACGTCATAGTGATATATTTTGGGATATACTAGTTGATTCTGTGATCGCTAATAACCTGACTACGGTGTCATTGAGACTGCTCTCTTATTTGTTGGTGAGATTTTGTTTTTCTTGGTACCTAAATCCCCAGTTTCTGAAAAGGAAGCGTTACAAATTAAATAGAAGTCAGGCAATTAATTCTTGTTGAATGAATTTTCAAGAATTGCAGCAGCAAACGCGCGATTGACAATTTGTCAAAATATTGCGATAATTTTAGATCCAGCAACTGAACTTTAGAATACTTGATGTATTTCTTCATGCGCAAGAGTTGAAAATCTGCTAGTGTCTGTTATTAATACTTCACCGACAAATAAGAGAGGGGTTTAAGATAAAATTAAATCGTTAATTTAGGTTGGGAATGAGCCATACTAGTTTTTATCTACACTAGAACCTAAGGTCACCTTTGCACATCATTTGAAGAAGATTCGATCATTCATACATTGTATGATGTCGTACTCATCTTGGCTTCAACGTAGTCGGGTAATAAGACGGGCTAATGAAGACTACTCTCGTTCTATGAAATCTTTATAATCAATCAGAGATGTAAATAAATACAATGACGTTGAAACAAACTGCATCATAGTACAGATGTGCTATTCAGCAGTGCGATTCTGTAAACCTCTCACTGTGTAAGCTTAAGGTGGAAGCGCCAGGGTAGCCCGCGAAATTCAAATTTTCTTCCGTTTTTTGAACTTCGCGGGCTACCCTGGCGCTTTCACCTTAAGTGAAGTGAACGTGGAGTGAGCTGTCAATCCATGCAAACAAGATGCAATGACAGTTCACTTTAGCTAAGCCAACACGGTGAGATGTTGACAGTGCCCTTAGTGCTAGTTATTTAACGTTCTCGATGGCGTTAGTGTAAACGTCAATTTGTATTGAAATTGAATAAGCGCCGTCTGGTGACAGTAACGGAAAACCTTTTTTTTCGTACAATTTGACATAAGCGAACGTTTACGATAACGCGATCGAGTACGTTAAAAAACTCACTATACCCTCAGAATAGACCGGTTATACAACGCTATCATTTATTGAAGAGTTCCGTTACCTGTCTCCGAAGTTCTTCATCAGATCTTCACCAAATTGAAATAGGACCATTCCGGGAAGATATTATTCCAAACAAAAAAGAATCATCAACATCGGTTGACAATTGGGAAAAATATCGCTGAACAAACTTTTTTTTTGTCGGGATTTCGGGAACACCTGAAGTCCATAGTTTTTCTTCCCTGTACTTTAAAGCAGTTTCTTTAAACATTGGAGTACAGTTCTCGTCAAATAACTTTGCCCCTTTTGAAGCTGTGTCGAGTGGCTGCGTAGTAGTCAAAATTACGAACACACTGCAACTGCGCATGCGGCAAGAGACATGGGGGGTGGGGCGCCATTTTATGTCTCAGTCTTACGTTTACGTTCGATGCATGCTTGCGTCCCGCTTGCTCCCATGTACGTGACTACACCTGCGCGATCTTTGCAAATGGCTAACTTCAGAGGGGCAAAGTTATTTGACGAAAACTGTAGTTAACTATTGAACATGCGTTCTTGAGACGGACTTATCGTAGAACGAGAGTAGGGCTATAAAAATGAAGTACCACGTTTTCTTCAGATATTCAAACCATCTTTATATCAGGAGTAAAACTGGTTATTTCAGCTGTTAAAATTGAGAACACAATTTGTGAATCACAGACTATGAACACCATTTATATGTCGCAGCTAATTAGCTTAATCAGCCGTTTCATTAAAAGCCTAGCCTTTTCATGGAACTGCACCGTTTAATCAGCGACATATTAGGTGATATGGAGAAGTCATAAAACGATATTGAACAAAAGATGTCACTTAGGTCGCTGAAAAATCGGCACATTTAAATGAAAAGGCTAGGCCACCAATTAAACGGCTGATTAAGCTAGTTGGCTGCGACATATACATATTTAAATTAACGTTCGCGGGCTATACAGGTGTTGCTTTATTGGTGTACAGAATTATATTTCTTTTGTGGTGACAACTCGTTTTTAAGGAAATAGTTCTATTTGTAGAGCAACTTTAAAACAATTTCTGTGAAAACTCATTGTCTCATCGGACCAGTCTAGGAGAGTATGCAAAAGCCATATAAAATGAAAATATAAGCAATAAATAAAGGTATAGCGATTATATTCTTTATTTTCAAATAGTGTTTTTGCAAAAATATGTGCACTAATAAAGTGAGACCTAATATTTAATAAAGAATCCGAGCAGTGTAGCTTTGACAATATGGACTTTACGTATTGGATAGAGAATTGAGTTTTGGTAGGACACTGTACTGCTGTGCTTTCTAACATAAGAGAAAACCTGAACAAAGAGATATTTATTTCTTTACCATCTTCCTGACATTTTTTATTCCTCATATTGCAACCAGTTACTGTGATGGAATCCTTACTCATCGCCTAGGTTCACAAATAAACATACATTATTTATTTATTTGCCATATTTTGAATAGACTACCAGCCGTATTCATAAAAACTTTATAAACATTACTTAGCTATAATACTGATACACAAATTCTTTATTCAAAATGTTCTAAAGAGAATTAGAATTTAGAATCTCTTAAACAGTATTTTAAATTAAGTGGTGCTTGAAAAGTTTTCTGAATAATAAATAGCATTTAAGTATAAGAAGTTTCTAATCGGCTAGATTTTTCTAGCACCATTTCCACACTAGTGCGAGTTTGTACCGAGAACTTTGGCATAAAACTTAGAAATTTATTAATAACCTTGCTTTTTCTCACGTGTTCTAAAGCACAACAGTACATGGTCCAATAGAATGCACTGTACAGTTGTGGTTGTATTCCTTTTCGACAATCAATAGTAATAGGTAACGATTTATATAATTGTAAATATCGTGTATATTTTTATTATTGTAAGTGACAAATAATGCAATACGATAGCGCAAGTTTTTATTTGTAATATACATAAATGGGTTCATTCACTGGCCAGTTGAAAAACCATGTTGAAATCAGTCTGTGAGAACTTTCAAAGAACGAACATTTTTCCTGTTGTATAAAATTTTCTGATGTAAGTACAAATAAATTTAAAAAAATAGTTAGGTATCACTTCTGATGATGAAACTTTCTTGCTTGTTCTTATATTTCTGGAGCTCCTAATTAAACCCTTACAATATTTTTTAGAAAACTTGGAAAAAGTCGTAGAATTGGTTTTTCATCTTTTCTACGGAAAACTTGAAAAATAGAATTGTTTTTTTTTTGTCGCATGTTCTGACCAGTGAATGAACCTAAACGAATTAAGTTGTACTTTCATTTGTAACAAATAAAGCGTCATAGTGTTTACAGCTTATATATTATTATTATAATAATTGTAGTATTTAATTGTACATTTCTTTTTTTTAATATTTTGACCAAATGTATAGATTAAATTCGGATATATTTTTTTGTTCGCTTCGGGTGTACGAGTGTTGTAACTCGACTGTTTTGACTTTAGTCGAATAGTCGACTTATTAGTCGATTTAGTCAACTAAACTAGGCATAAATAGATTTTTGAATAGCTTGATATATCGACTAGTTTTAGTCAGTTTAGTTGGCTGGATGACTCTCAATAATGTACTATAAACAAACGTGATGTGCGTTGGATAGTTTTTGTTCAAATATTTCTTACAATTTATTTTTGTTACGTTAATTTGACATACAAATATGAGCCATAATCGACTATAATGTATATGTTCACAAGCATCAATTGGGCATGAAATATTTTAGGGACATATTTATAGCAATCGCTTGGAATTACAAGAACTATCCGTGTAAAGGCTATTTGAAGCATCGTTTGTGATGAGCACCGCGTGTCCCACGCTGGGCGCCAGTAACCGGTTGACCAGTGACAGGACTTACGTAGAAAAAGGTAAATATTTTCTTTCTATCTCTAAATAACTTTTTCTTTACAAGAACTATTGTTTTCTGTCTATTTTTCTCTTTTGTCATCAATATTTCTTATTTTCTTTACCTGTCTTCAAAGTAAACATTTTTCAACTGTCATGTCACTGGGCAAACGACACTAGCGCCCTCTAGTCCGCGCGCCACCCTACGTGCAACCGCGTTAGTTAAGGCGAGACTATATTTAAATAAATCTATTTAATAAACAACGATTAACTTGTTTTCTATTATATTATTGCAATAATTATTATTTTATTGTGTATTATATGGATCAAATTTTAATTTTAGTGTTTTATTACTTACCGTACCTTACATAATACTCACATTTGACACAACCACTCACTGTTGGTAAAACTTTAAACCATTTTTCTTTGCCTTCCACATCTTAATCGGAGGGTAATTGTGGTTGTGTGTGGTGTGGTGTGGTTTTGAGGATTCAACGACATCCATCGCTTTCTTTACATGACAAGGCAGACGAATTTCTTAATACAAATAAAGCAATGGATCAGGCATTCATTTGTGTGTACTTTAATAAAACAGAGGGTTTATTTAAAAAATAATATATTTTGTACAATGTTTGTGTGTAAACAACGAACTATTGCGTCAGAATACAAAACGTTAGAATGTAGAACGGAATAGAATAATGCTTATTTACAGTAACACCTGGTGTTAGCAGAATTGAAGCAAATTTGTAGGAAACTGCTGGCAAGGCGGTAAGAAAACCACCAATAGGGGGGTAGATGACAAAAATAATCTAATTAGTCCGTCAGATAGATTTCCAAAAAATTATTAGACACGTTTTTTTTTCTTTTTTCACGTAAACAAAAAATTAAAACGATACAGTACGTTGAAAACTCGTGTGACGTCATGTGTAAGTACACTTTTTACATACACGTAACGTCACATGCCCCCCACTCCTGATCTTTGTTGCGTTTTATCTCCGTCTTTTTTTATTGATTTGATAAAGCAAAAAATACGTGTCCAATATTTTTCGATAATCTAACTGACGGACTAAATAGAATTATATATTTTATTACCAGGTACACCTTGCGAAACATATATTTCTATAGTACGCCTTTATAGGGCCGTCGCCCACTGGCGGTACAGCACGGCAAGGGATTTTAGAAAGCGCATTCACAATTCGGGATGCGACGGTATGTCAGAACTTGCCGAAGCAGGCTGTGACTTATCAATGAAATGTGAGTGTTAACAGTGTTAAAATAAGATTCGAAATCATCTGTATTGCAAAAACCCTTGCCGTGCCGCGTCGCCAATGGGCGCCGCGTCATAGGTGTACCATTAACTAAATCGTCAAAGAATACTGGCGTGGCTTGTGTAAAGTAGTCCCAAATTTAATCAAAAGACAATTTATTTCGTGTATCTGGGGATGGCTATGCCATTGATGCTGAATATCAAATTTTAATCTATGAAGAGATTTTGGTTAGATTCACAGTTTCATAAGAATTTAAAAAAAAATATAGGAATATAATATTAATAAGGCAAGAACTATTGCTGTAGAAACTAAAGGTTCTAGACATTATCACAATATAGGAACTTATGACTAAGGAGAAAATCATTAGCTTTCTGATAACAGAAGATACCACAACATTTCTTGAAAATCACGAACTTGCCAGCAGCTTAACAGTTAGTATATTTGAAACGATATTTTAAATAATACAATTTAAGGCAATAAATATTATTTTAAATCACATAACTAACATGTAACACTCTTTGGTATAATAATCAATAGGCGTATGTCACATGTGTTCAACAAAACGGGAAAAGCTAACTCAATTAAAGAAATAAATAAGGGACAAACAACTAGGTTCATTTTGAAATGATTGCAGATCTTTTAAAAATAGAAAGAATCTCTTCATTTGATTGTCTTTTAATATTCTTAAAATTATGAGTAAAAAAGTTTTATAAATCTGCGATTATCTCAAAATAAACCACAAAAAATATTGTAACACAATTTGCATTAATTAATAACAAATCAGCATTTTATAATTAAAAATAATCAACATACACAAGGCAATGAAATACGTCACAAACTATTACAAGTATCATTTTATTTGAAAAGGTGTGTTCATGTCACGAGATGATTGCAAACACCGTCAGTTAGTAATAAATCTTGCGAGATTATAAGGTCTCGATATAATGTCATCAGATCAAAATCAAAAGTTATTCATTTAAATTAGGCTGAAACTTAGTACTTTTTGAACGTGAAAGTCTCACATAAAGGCAGTCCCCCAAAACGCACGCCCGTCACCACTTCCCTATGTTGTAGCTGGGCAGAGAGAGGAAGTAACACAACAAATTCCCTAGCAACTATCAATTCAGATACAATAAATCCCATCAAAATTCGCTAGTTTACAATATATCCGAAACCTCCCGAAGAGGTTTTAAGGCGTTTGCAATAACGCGGTGACATTCACATTGCTAATCTGCTGCTTATAACTAGTAAGAGATATAATCACCCTAGGTAAAAATTGAAACTATTTTATCATGTCTTGCTATGCCATTTACAGTATCAATTCTATTATCAAGATGGTAACGATTATAATCGTACTTTCTTTGCAACTTACTTTTATAAAAGAGCAAGTAAGGTATGGGACGCTGCAACCAGACTGTCATATTGGAAGAAGCCAGTAGGCACATAAGATTGGATATCTTATACGGGCTAAGCCCATCAGGTTGGCTAGACCTCACTTAAGCAGTCTAGTTAACAAGTCTCAGCACAAAGAATAATACACTATATTTTTGTTGACATAAAGTACAAACTTGTACGAACATCGGAAAACTGCTAAAGCGCGATTTTAGTTGCGCGTTTAGACACTAAAAATAAGGCTTAGGTATTATTCAATGTCACCTGAGCCTACGTCACGTACCGGAAGCGAGCATATTTCCTTGTACAATGAGGAATAGAGCCTCAAGCCTACAAGCTACAGCTTAGTCTAGTTACAAACTACACAATAAATAAAATCAACAACATAATAGCTAATATCGCGATTTAATACGACAATCAAATTTTCAACAGCCTCGATCGTTCCTAACATTATCCGTTAACATCTGACTAGTAACACTGTTTAGGACGTTCAAGGGGGAAAGGCCCATGATCTGTTTCACCAGCTAAGTATCAACTAACTTATCTGGCAGTTTCTGGGAATTTGGAGAGTTTGCCTACATTCGTGACAATCTAAGAAGTCTTTACTTAAGTATGAAAGAGACATGAAATAAATCTCATTCGCGCTTAGTGGTAACGCGATCTTCTATCCCTCTCTACTGAGCTGTCAAATTCGACTTCTCAGATGACACGAATATAACTGGGCACCGTGAAACAGGCCCTCAAACTTATAAGTTCCTAGTCACTTTGGCTTATCTAAAAATATCAGTTAACTGACGAAGGCCATATGGCAAGCAACTTTTTAACTTCTCAAAATTTTTGGTAAACGCCCCCTCTATCGGGTCTTTCGAGAACATCTCTATTACAAACAATCCTGAAAGCTTAGATAGGTACATAATTTAATAATTTATCTTATCTAACAATTCAATAGAATGACAAAATAACACATCAAAACTTTTAACAGACCGAATAAGTACTAATGCCATTGAGCATGTCTTTAGTGTTTGACTAGTTGCTAACTAGAAGAGTTTTATATCATATTTTTTTATCTCTAGATATGTGGCTCTCTTATGAGATTTACCTATTCAAAATATCGTTTAGAAAATTATTTACTTACGTTGTTTAATCTATAGTAAAGTGCAATGTTTTTTTTTTTCAATATGGCGCAGCAGTATATTGGCGGGAATCTTTACTCTGAAAGGCGGAACACGATTCTATAAAAAAAAATATTTTGTGCATAAAACGCAGTTACTAGAGATGCGAAGAGAATTGACGAAATCTGGAAAGTTGCTAAGGTATTGAGATATTAAAACATCTATGGCTAGATATCTACGTATTTAATTTATGTAGATAACGTCCTTTTTCAGCAAGGCACACCTCTAGGTCCGGTCTACTCACGAGCCCATTCAATTTAGTATAAATATCTAATTTAAGCTTATCTACTTTCCAAACGTTTTTAATACAAGTGTACCTTCACGACCATGTCCCTTAGGGAGTGAGCACAGCTCCAAGCGATGCCTACACGTTCGGTCAGTAACATCCAAATGTACAGTGAACTTTTTTAAAGTCTGCGAATACGACGTTGACGTTGTACGTCCAAAAGTCGCCGACATTAGTCATTGATGCACTGTAATTTAAGGTAAATATATTATTTTTGAATACAAAGGTAACCTCATCCCAGTTCCCGCCACATTGCGAAGCCTACGCGTGTTGTACCGCCAGCTAAGTCAGCGCAGTTGCTATGCTGGTCGTATGCCTCCAACGTCTCCCATTATTGCTGTCGCTCCAATAACTATCCTGAAATATACAAGATTACCTACTAAGTTTCTTGGAACCACCGATGGTTATATTTCTTTAGAAAATAGAAGGTAACAAAGTAGAATTGAATGCTTTTGGAAGCATTTTGATCGTTCAAAGAAGCTTCTAGAAATGTGACTGTAGGTATACTACGTTAGTGAGGTTGAGGTCATTTTACAACTTCTTGTCTTCTTTTCGAGTCCACGCCGCGACGGTGGGTCATAAACATTTTGTGTCCTGTAGGCAGCTACGCATAAAGCGGCATCTAACTAAACTGACTGCATATGAAAAGCACCAAGTAGGCCGCTGCAAATACAACTTGGTAACATGGGGTTTCACTGACCCACTAGACACCAAATGCGAATGCGGTGCCCTCGTCCAAAACATGGCCCACCTGTTGGTGCTCCAAGTGCCCTTACACTGCACCACGGACCTTGTAGAAATCAGAACAAATTTCCGTGCGTTCAAGCGATTTTGTCATACCTATTACTGGAATCAAAAGTAGCTCACAATTTAGGACCCATTATTATTAGTGTTAATGTATAATCCGTGGTGCTTGGCAACTGGGCTTAACCCAGTTGTATATGTCCCTTGGTGCCTATTTGGCCTAACTCTGTTCTGTCTCCTGCTTGATAAGGAGGGAAGTGGAAATTATATTTTTTTTCCTACTCCTCCGCTGTTATTTTCTGATTAGTTTCGTTGCGGGATCCAAGACAGTTGAATAATTTCTCTGGGACTCGTCGAGCTTCATTGACTCGGTGTTTTTTTCTGGTGTTTGCCAATGTTGATTCTGGCTTTCAGAAGATGCAGTGGCTCGGGAATGTGGTGTGGCGGGATTACACCTGCACCATTAAGGACCTAATGAGTGCCACTTTTTCATGTTTACCTATTATACATTTTCCGCATATTCTTTCACAATCGAAAGGAATTCCAGATCTCAGATTCATATCTATATCAGATCATCTTTATATACTTGTTTTTTTACTTGTTTGCTCAAGTTTGTTTGTTGATCGGTTGCATGATTTGTGTATGACGAAATTAGGCTACGGGACACATCCCGTCAAGGCTTGGGACTCCACCACCGACTTACCTAACAAGTCTAATGCGGCCGGCCCCCTTTCCCGGTGCGCTGCGGACTGCCCGGCACTGAGGACTGAGAGGAGAGCCCGAGCTCCAGCGCGATGGTCTTGTCGACGGGGCTGCGTTTCAGGTAGTCCGATATGTGCTGCACGATCAGGTCGATTGCCACTGGAAATTACAAGACACTTGGTCAGTTATTTCTACACACAGGCGGGGTACCTATAAATGAATTTTAGCGTCTGAGGCAGTTTAGTAGGAACTCGTGAATTCTATTGAAACTTTACTAAAATTGAAAACATCAAATTGTCGTTTTATTATTTTCTATATCTAGACAGTAGAATCTACATTATGATAAATACTGCGTTAAAATAAATGCAAGAAATACTCTTCATACCATAATAAATTACACAAGGGGTTTCAAAAATCGTTCAGTGCAACCAGTTATTTTACCTCTGTCAGGAACCTTATGGCTACGAGAATATAGGTCATTGTGAAGCAAACTCAGAGCTAAAAGAACTGAAAGGACTGTAACAATGGGCGGTGTTATCGCTAAAAGTAATCTTTTACAGACGACTTTGGATGGACAATCTATTATGATAGAAGTACGAATATTATGATCATTCGGTGTGCCTCAATCCTGCTCTTACCTACGGTATGAACCATAGCTTCATGAGTTTTTACTCTAATTATAGCCCTAATGCAAATTGAAAATGAGTGATGCCTACAACAAACCGTCTGCCATGAGTCCCCCATACCCAGTTGCCTAAAAATAGCCTTGTACCTATAGTACGATTGGTTGTGATACGGTAGCCTACATTTACTAGAATCTATAGCACGACTTGAAAGAAGTTTTTACCAGGCGTAAACCCTGCGCAAGCTTGTAAAAATGCGAAAGAAATAATCAATAGTTAGTAGAAAGATTTACTGTTGTACATTATGTGAATCAATCCGCAATGAGAGATAGAAACGATCTAGCCTTGAGATAGTATTCATGTTTTGAGATATTTAACTAAGCAGGTACCTCAGTATTAAAAAAAAACACATTTTCAAGTTTGCAAACACTTTATTCCTTTAAAATATACATAAATGACTTCAAATATACATTGTTTAAAATGGAAATTATACAATAAGACAGGCAATAAACATTAAACAAATACATTGTTTGTGCTGATTACGTTATTATTTGTAAAAATATACATTTGTGTTATGCATAAAACAGCCAAAAGAATACTTAAAAGAAAACAATCATCGAATGCATAACCTCCTTCATTTTTAATCGGCTAAAAAACTTGACAATACTTAGTTCTTAAGGGCCCTATCTCACTAGGACACCATGGTGGGGCCACCAACAAAATGTATGCAGTGTGTTGCCATCAGCGGGTGATTCTGTTGCCGGCCACAGATACCAGGTGAGGTACCTACCCTTTTTAAAACTGCATGTGTGTGAAAGAAATGAAGCTATCTGGAACGAGTAGCGTCATCTCTTTCATGCATTAGATCAGTGATGACCAACACTTCCCTATACGGTTCTAGTAAGAGATTAAGCAACCTATTCGGCTTTTACAAAACGCGTTCTAGCTTTAGTCCAAGCCTAAACTTTCAAGCCCATTATTGCATTTGAACTATATTCCGACTACCTTAAAGTTATTAATACAAAAACCTATTTTATCTACACTCACAACGTAATGTTCCAAATAATATATGAGTTCAAAAACGAATGCATAAACACGTACTTTTTTTTCGTGGATAGGTAAAATTAAAAAAAAAAAACCATTACAGTTCAACATTTTCCTTCGATTTTTAAACAACTGCATCATAAAATAACTTTTTAATTTTTATAGCACACTTTTTATTTTTAATTTTAGGCGCGGGCTCATTGACTTAAGTCAATGAACCAGCTTTTATCTTTGTCTATGGATGAGCGCGCTGCGCAGTAATTCGAATACGCTATGAGAATATCCGTCATATTGGACTAAACTATTTTTCCACTTATTTTATTTCAACTGTATGAGTGAAGATAAAATAGTGTATGCAACGGCATATAATTAGGTATTAAAACACTCGTGTGATGCTATTATCACACTCGGCTACGCTTCGTGTGATAAACCCACACTCGTTTTAATAACCCTTTTTATATGGTCGTTGCATAAACTACTATTAGATCCCTGTCTATGTTGCCAATGTGTATTCAAGAACTTTACGGCATTTGAAATAAAGTTCGAAATTCAAAAATGGCTTGTTGGTTTAAACCTGGGTTTATCGTTAGAACGCGTTTTGTAATAAAGCCGTTTATGTTTTAGACTTACATAGTGAAATCCCATTAAATTATAATTCAATATTCGCAAACAGAATAGAATCATTCTATGATCATAAAAGGCTGTTTTATACAAAACAATGACAGTATTTAGAGTAATTAGGACATCACACACATTGATTCGACTGCACAAAATAACGCGTCAACTGTATATAAATGCTACGTAAAATGCTGAAGCTCTACATAATAATAATATAATAATTATTTATTATAATATGTCATTGTGCATGAACAACATAATACTCTTATGAGAAATTTATAAGAAAGGACAGACGAAGTCTTAATGTAAAGTATAAGTTTCAACTATTGTAAAGAACTTTACCTAGTTTAGAATGATTATTTTCACCTTGTTTTGTTTATATTAATCTTTATAATGCGAAATTTTGCAGCAGATTTGATATGGTTCCAAAATTTATACAATAGTATTTCATAAAACAAGGTTAAATCAAGTCCTTCAAAGGACCAAAAGTTTGGCGTAACCCAAAAAAGATTAGTAAATTTCAGTCAATAATAAGTAATCACAAAAAAAAAACAAGTTAATTTGCCGAAACCTATGTAAAATGTAAACAATAATAACATTCACTATGTCTATTTTACTTCTAAGATATTTTTCTTAGGTCGAACGCGCACTTTTGCGGCTATAACTGATGATCTATAAAATATATTGATATTTATACACTGGAACTCCCCCCCCCCATTTGGGGGAGGCCTATGTCCAACAGTAGACGCGTCTATCGGCTGATATGATAATACACTGGAAAGGTTAACCCTTAATCGCGTTCTTAAGAAGTCAACACGCTTAAGAAATCTGATATTTTTAGATTTTTAACTCTATGAACGGACTTTAGCTGATTCTTTCAGATCAGAACTGCCCGCACTTAGGGCCTCCTGAGACAACACGATTTGCTGTTTGCGGCTATAACTGATGAACTATAATTATTGATATTTATACACTGGAAAGGTAAATCCTGGTACGCGTTCTTAGGAAGTAAACACGCTTTGAACAAAATCTGATATTTATAGATTTTTAACTCTATGATTCGTTGAGATCAGAACTGCCCGCACTTAAGGCCTCCTGAGACAATACGATTTGCTGTCACTTTAGACAGTCTCTGCTGATTCACGGATAACCTGCCGTTTAATGCAAAGATTTATTTGCAACTATGTTCAGGTCGATTCAAATTCAGAGGCGGCTCTAAAGTTTGCTCTACGCTGCACTTCACATGACTTAACTTAACAACTGCGCAGCAAATCGCCTCGTTTTCCTAAACGCTATTTAATTTCAAATCCACACGTCAATCAAAATAAATAATTTAATAATACCGTCAGATAGATTTTCAAAAAAGATAGACACGTATTTTTATTTTTTCACGTAAGTAAAAAATGAAAACGATACGTTGAAAACTACTGTGACGTCACTTGTAATAAGGGGTGTATGTAATTATTGCATACACCCCTTAAATAGAGAAGTCCACATATTGGATCACGATATTTGTTAGCTGCAAAAGTCCGCGTTTAGTAAGTCCAATATTACGACATACATACAACTTTACATATTTTTTTACGTTTTCCACTACTTTTTTTATCACATTTAATCATTGGAATTGGCTACACCCTCTGTTTCTTTCTGCTTTAATTTCTATGCAGTTTTAGCTATGGTAAATATACTTTATATGTCAGCTCTATCTTACTATCACTAATATTGTATTGTAAGTTATTTAGAATCAGTTTTAATATTTTTTAAATTCTAATTTAACGAAGATTTTCTCTAGCCAAATCATAATTACTAGCTTTATGAATTTCCACCGAGTACCCGACTCAGCAATGGGTATCTGGCAGCCAGTTAGTGTAAAAACGAGCTAATATTAAAGCAAAATATAGCTTTATAATGAAAATAGAGAAACAGAAGGCGCACAGACGACATTTGGTTGTGAACAGTTACAATGTAAATTCTACCACTTTCTACATGATAACATTGATGTATGAGTCTTTTCCAATTTTTTTTTAATCAGTCTGTAAATTATACAATGTTTTCCTAAACTTGCATGCGAGTCGATGCCGGGGAGTATAACAAGAAGTGAATTACAAATATTTTTGTCCGTTGTTTTTATCAGAATCGAAGTGTTTATCTATGGAGATAAACAGGGTTTTTAATTAATTAGCAATCTATGGGATCAACTTTCAGTCCACGTATGTCAGCATAACTCGACAAAATGTGGAGAACAGTTTTTTGCGAGAGAAGGGTTGGGCCCATACTAAAGTGTTTTCACACTGATATAAATGTCCACCCACCCACAGATTGTCAATTAACTAAAAGTCACCCCTGCAAATAACACCTAAGACAAAATTTCATGAAAATTTATTTATGAGCCATTTTGAGCCCATGTGCTAAGTAGAATCATAACATTTCGGACAAAAACATGCAAGTCTTTACTAAACTCTGCTGTAAGAAAAATAGACTATTTTACTAACTATTTCTGTTTTGTAAAAGGCAATGGTAACTTGTAATCCTAATCTACAAACATTTGAATTGAAAATTCGAGCAAATTATCCAATTCTAGAACAACAAACTCTTTTCCATGTTAGATTAAGTTCAAATTCCATTGCAACCCATAACTTTTTAGGGTCTGATGAATAAAATTAATGTTTTCTTAAAAATCAACTTAAAATACACAGTCGATAATAGCTGGTGGCGATATATTCAAATTATCTCGAATTAAAAATTCAAGTGTAGTTTCACTTACACAATTTTAAGGAAAAACATTGCACAAAGTAAAATACATAAATATAATTTCTTAATTGAGACAGTGACCATATTACAAGAAAAACATTTTTCCCCACACAGTTTTGTGTGGAATAAAATACATAAAGATAGAGGAAATAAAATTGGCTATAATATAAAAAGGAAAATGTACTACGTATATAATATTGTGCGCAAAATAGTTTTCAGTAAGAGAAATGGATAATAACAAGATCTTACCCAAGAAAACTTACATCTGGTATTTCCACTATTATATTTATGTATAGATTATACGTAAAAAGGACTCTGTAGGACTATATTTGATGGACAAAAATGGCTGGCACTGAATTCTCAAAATATCCGTTTCAGAAACGGGCCGAACATTATAGCCAACACTTACTCTTGAATCTAAAAGATAACCAAAATATTCGAAATAGGTACACTGCGCACTTATCCAAATCAGGCAGTTTTACAAAATGCATTATTTTCAATTCGACCACTTACGACCAAAACATGGATGAAAACATTTTAATGAACTATTTTCTATATTTTCTATATTGATTGGCGTATTTTTAAATACTGATCACATGTTTTACCAGATAACCCTGATATAATTTTTAGTACTTACACATTTTAAGTTTTTAACAACTACCAATTATAAGTCAAAGTAAATTTAGCCATTATAAACTTTAAATCCCAATAAATAAAGCATATAATTTAGTCAATAACAAATTATGTTGGAAAAATGTTTGTCACAGTCACAAATATTGGTAAACCAATAATTTACATAAGAATATTGGCGTCAAATGTTGGGGCAATTGTTACAAAGTATACAGTGTGACCCTGTGAAGCAAATTGGACTACAATTCGAAAAATAGTTATGGGCATATAGAAATATTTATTTTTTTATTCTATCTATTTTCTCTGTAAGATAATAATTGACTTTTTATATAAAGCAAGACTTTTCGAGCCTCTGAACAGGTTAATCTGCTGTCATACCTCATGTTATGGTAGGTTCGTTTTACAATGGCATTAGCGGTCATTGCTCTTTCCCTAACAACTCTTAAGAAAAAACCTGAACAATATAACCATTTGTAGTTTTTTATTAGTAAAAATGTTAAGGATCACGTAGGATCTCGATTCAAGATGTCTTTATTAGGTGTTTCCTAATTAAGAATGACAATAAATGTAGGTAGCTTAATGACCGCTATTGGTACGCTAATACGCAACAACTATAGCTACAGCCAATCGCTTGACAGAATTCGATCATAGATTATATTGGCAGCTTTTAAAAACTGGGAACAAATCGGAATTAATTACATTTTTTTAAATAAATACCCTAAATATCAACGCTATGAAAAGTGCGTAAAATATTTCTATATCCCCACGTGTGGAGTGAACACGCTATACAAATATACCTAAACTATATGCTTTGAAAAGCGTCAGCCTTATAATAAACAATAATGGACCTTAACTACATATTACTAACACATATAGATATTGGAGAAATATTATATTGTTACCTTATGTATGGCACATGAGAAACGCTTGTCTACTAAAACTAGTCGAAATTAAGAATAATTTTCAACCTTTTTCTTCCAATCTTCCAGGAGCCTATATTTTAATAAAGAATTCGACATGATTGTCAATAATCGACATACATTTTGGGACAACAAACTCTATGTTATACGTGACAAAGTTCAAATTCCATTGCAACCCATACTTTTTGTAGGTCATTTTTAATTCAAATGATCATTTAAAAATCAACTTAAAATACACAAACACGTTAAAGTCGATACTTGAGTTAGTGGCGGTGATGGATTGAAATTATCTCGAATTACTCATTCAATAGGGGTGGTGGTGGTTTGGTCTGACTCTCTTTTAGGCTACTTCTAGTCTCATGGTGCGAAGAAAAGTAATGAGTTATTTTTCCAGAGTTATTTATTGTGCGGGCGAGCCATAGTTGTGTAGGTAAAATGTACGTGCACATTTGTCTTAGTGTGCGTAAGCTTGGGAGCGCTCACTGTCAGCCGAACGATAGTTACGCACACTAAGACAATGTGCACGTACATTTACTTACACAACTATGGCTCGCCCGCACTCGTGAGATAAAACAACTATACCAACCAAGCATTTCCGTGAGTGTCACCGTTTGCTTATGGAAATTGACAGTGACAATTCTGACTATGGCTGCAAAGTTGAAAATTGCGTGGATGCGAATATTATTTAAAAAGTGCGTATAGTTAGTGCTCGTGGCTAAATGAGGAGCTCGAGGCTAAATTATAACAGCCGCACGGGCCGTTCTCCAAGGTTAAGCAACGCTTGCCGAGGTTGGTCTGTGGATGGGTGACCATCTTAACATACAGAGACTCCTTCGTGCCTTGGAAAGCACGTTAAGCCGTTAGTCCCGGCTGTCATTTGGAGTTCTTTGGTAGTCGTTACGGATTGTCAGAAGCCAGAAAATCTGACACCAGTCTTGCCAAGAAGTACCGTGTTAATGGGTTGTGGAGGTCTGGTAGGCAGCCGCTGCACGTAAAATACTGGTATTCAGCTGAATCCGGTTTGGCTGAAAGCCGAACCCAATATAGTTGGGAAAAGGCTAGGCAGATGATGATGCGTCTATAGTTATTACCATGCTCGTCGATCCAAGTAGACTGATCCCGTCTCTCATGTGCCATAAACAATAGAATCGGATAAACGTTAACAACACAAGTGTATGAGGTACAGGACGTGACAAGCCCTCGGAGGTCGTGACGTACGTCTGTGACCGTGTGATCTATATCTACTCGATATAACACAGTGGATTAATGCAATGCTTGCAAGTTTTTTTAAACTATTTTCTGCCAGTGGCTCCGCCCGCGTGTAAGTCGAAAATCATCCGAAGATAACTACGACATGATGTATCATATGGCCTAACCATGTGCCAAGTTTTCTCTGTTAAAACTTGAAGAGGTAAGAACAGACACGAAGTTACTTGCAAATTCAAAATATTGGTATTGTTGTAGGTAAGTCTTTGGTTCTAATATTATGCTAAACTGCTGAAGAACATTCTATGGACGACACACGGACCTAACATATTATTCCTGAAATATTTTACTCTATGGCAGTTTACATCTTACTCGATAACGTAAAACAGTCCATAAATTCAATATTAGTGGCTGTTTGTTACTTTACTTTATGGACTAATTTAGTTTTATTTAATATTCATCAAAGTTCATGTACAAGACTACAAGGATCTCATGATGATTGAGGGACAATTTCAGGGCAGAGCTATTGGTAAACCTCTGTTAAAATGTCCATAGAACTCATAGGTGGGATTTGTTTTATAAAATCAAGATGGCGGAAATGGTTCCGTTCTTGGCCACGCACTAAAAGATCCTTGTACATCCTTATTTGACAAAACCAAAACCTAATTTCAGTCAAAATAAAATAAGACATACCTGAAATCTTGAACAAACAAATATATAGCGAGTAGATCACAAAGTCACAGATGGTCGTACAAACTACCACTACTATCGGCTCAGCGTATCTTCAGAGCTGCCAGACATCCGTCGTCCAGTCGTCTCATCCACTTCCTGATGTCCATTGCACCCGTTCACAATCTTCGGTGGCGAAGCCCTCTTCTTATACATGATATCCCAAATATGATGCACGATTAGGTCAATAGCCACTGCAACAATGCAAAACGGACTTTAAACGCGGTGAAAACGGACGCTTTTTGCAGCTACATAAGAGCATAGCCGCTGCAAACTTTTTTTTTGCATCTTTTTTTTTTAAAGTTCGAATACAGAATGTGGCAGTATACGACCTCGTTGCAGTGGCTATGACCTTGTGTCACTTACCTTGGATTTAAAATATCACTTACAATAATAACGGCTTTCCATACGGTATTTGAAACGGAGGTAGGTATTTAAACGGGGTTTATAATCACAAATAAACTCTAGCACGCTCAAACATTAATATTTTTAGTACCTATCATGTAAATTTGTAATCATAAAACGTTTATGGATTGACGTAAGTATAGAACGAACCTCATTCAGTAATAATAAACGCTGTGTAATTACTGTATTGGAAATGGTTATAGATTTATGGTGTTTAATTTCAAAGAACGGTGCCGTTGTCTTTAGTTGTTTAAAATTATCTTAAAACTATAGAATATAAAATTAGGTAAAATAGAGTAAACATGTCTCACCCAGATTGTCGGCTCCCCTGGGAATGATGACGTCAGCAAACTTTTTGGTCTGCAAACAATGATTTTAAAAATATATTCGCTGTAGTTTGTCTATGGTAGTTACATTTTTTTAATAACACAACTCATTCGTCATCTTTGTGGCTTTCAATAATAGATGATTAAAAATAATGTTTTCTTTTGCACACACATCTGTATACATAAAACCAAGTCAGATTTGTTACAAGACTTATAACTCGAGAACTGCTGGACCGATTTTCATGGTTTTTGATTTGTTGGATTTGTCTCCGTCTCGAATAGCAGAATAAATATTATAAACAATAGAAAATTTACTGAAAAAAAAATATTAAAGAAAAATAATAAAAATATCCCGAAATGTGAAAAATTGTCCTGGGTCTCGTAGGGTAGGGTAGGTAGCCAGTTGACGGGAGCGAAGTCGCGGGGGACAGCTAGTTATTAATATTGTTGATGTTTGTAAAGGTGACTACTGTTAGATAGTTCTAACCTTTGTGAAGATTTTAGAAATTGTTTTGCTTAATACGTTAAACAATTCATGACCCTGACTTTAGGATCACTAATGCAATATGGTAGGCGCCAGATAAACTTGCAAATAAAGTACATTAACCTTTCCCTAATATCCCTTCGTAGTTACCCGAACAATAAATTTATGAACCGTTTTTCATTACTAGAGAACGTAAAGGATCACGATAGAAGTCGATTCTGCCGGTCGATTCTGTCGACATCTCACGGTGTTCACCTAAGCGGAGTGAACGACAAGTAAGCTGTCATTCCATCTTATTTGTATGGTTTGACAACTCACCTGTCGTGCGCCCCGCCCAAGTGTTCACTTCGACATGTTTACAGAATCACACTACTGTACAGCTTCATGTTTTTATTTCTGTTATTATGAAAGTCAATAAATGTATGTGGGCCAATGACCGCTAATGCACATTTATCTGGCACCTACCATAGTAATTGTAATAATAGTATGTAACAGTTAAATATGTAGTTATGTTGTGAAGTTTTATAGAATAAAGCTTAAAGTGCTAATCAATTAATTTCCCTGACTTCACGATCAATGCACTCTGGAAAGTCAGACCCGTTTGAGGTAATGTTTTAGCCAGTCAGACCTTGCTGACTGGCTAAAACATTACCTCGACAACCAGTGTCAAACATAGCCATCATCATTATCATATCATAGCTGACCCGCGCAACTTCTTCCCTATTGGTCGTAGCGATAAATAGGCTATCAAACACCAAAATACTTTTTCAATTCGAAGAAGTAGTTGCGTGTTCAACCAAACAAACACTTCAACTTTAGAATATTGTTATGGTATAGATTCACAAAATAGGAAACACAGACATCTTGGAATATAATTCTGAAGACATACCTTTCTCCCCATGGTATGGGCAAAAATTACACATCACCATACGCTGTGATCCTTGCATTCTCTGGATACGCTAGAAAAATTGCATTTTCATTTGCCAAACTCGCGCTTTTCGCTGCCGGCCTTAGTCCGTTCTATGGTCGGCGGCGAGGAATCCTGGGATACGGAAGGAGGCTGCGAAAAGGGAGAGGGAGATTTCGATTGCTCCCCCAGCCCACAGCAGACGCAACGGGCGTCAGTGGTGCCCATAGGCTGCCCTCTTTCGGCCCCCGCTAACTGGGTCCAGGGGCGGCGGACTTGGGGACGTCCGTCGCCCCCCATTCATCCGGACCCGAGGTGGCGGCGCGTAGTATTCCCGTGCGCCCCTCTGACGTCGCGGGGTGAGTGAAACACTTCACTACCCCCGCAGAGGCCACCAGCCGGGGGTTACGAAAGTCGCGTACGTTCTCGCGATCCCCGGCGTAGGTGGGAAATGGAACACCGGGGTGGTTTTAGTCAGTAAGAGCCTGAGAGACCCCTCCGCCCGCCCCAGGCGGAGGACATCCATGAGGATTTCCGCCCGTAAAAAAAAGAAATGGGGTCGCAATTGTGTGCATTGTAATTTTCCATTAGCAAGTTCTCTGTGGCAGTCCGGAGTTTGGAAGTTGGTGGTGTGACACCCCCGTGCTGCGGAAAGCATGTTAAGCCGTTGGTCCTGCGCTCTCCGGTCGTGTCAGATTGCCGTCCCACCGGATCATGAGAGTGATGAGGGAGGGAATGCATCTGTGTTTGCGCACACACTTGTACACCATAATATATCCCGCGCCGATGGCAAGTCTCCGTTGAGATTGGCCCCCATGGCCGAAATCCGTCAGTAGGACTATTATATAGAAATAAGAATCAGCTCACCGGCAAGCAGAACTCCTCAAAGGCAGGCTTGACGAAGTTCATGTACTGGTTCAGCACTTGCTCCAGATCACGGCCACGCTCCATTATGTCGCGGGGCACTGAAATACGACAAGGCGTTTGCAATATTTGTCTCCATATATGTCCCATATTAAAAGTTGTTCATAATGATGAGTACAATGACAACTTTTCAGGTATTACGTTCATACTGTTACACATTGTATAATAGAACCAAGGCCAGTCTTATGCTATATTTGTCTATTTACGGCCATGGAAACACGAAACAACCCCAAAAGCTAGATGGCTGTCTTAAAAAAAAAAAAAACCTTATTTATTTGTTGTACACCTACCACAGTGTAGTCTTTTTGACCCAAAGGTTGACTGGTAGAGAATGCCTTGTTGCATTAAGTCCGCCCATGTACCACTATTGTACATAGAGTTTAAATAAATAAAAACATTGTGAACTGGTCCCCATACACACAAGATACGATTTTAAAATTTCTAGCGGTAGCTGTAATGACGACTGATACGAACGAAGAGTGTATTCCCGTTGTAGGCTATGTCCCCGTTAAAAGGGAGAAAGGGAATTTAATAAAATAATAAAAATTACTTCCCGTTGTCCCCGTACGCTGTCCTCATTAATTTATTGTAATATATACTTTTCAAATTATGTTGGTGCAATAGCGAGCGAAGCGAGCTCGGGACTTGGGGCACCCTGACTAGGACAGGTTAGGTCAGAAGGGGATGGCGGGGCCAAGTGAGCGAGCGAAACGAGCGAACAAGGTCTGTTCGCTCGTTTCGCCATCACCTTCGTGGTTATTTTTTTTGTAAACCACCAAGAAATAGGAGCCCCGCTTAGTCTCCGTCGACTGCACTGGTATTAGTTCGGTGGAAAGAGGACACACCCTCCAGCCCCTGCCTCCCTATTAAGGCGATTTTTCTCAGAAATAGACTGTCCGTTGTACATAAGGAGGACAAGGGTAAAGAATTATATGACGTTCTGTCGTTCCCGCGACGGTGACACAGATTTCGGGGATAACAGGAATACAGGGAACGAAGCACGGTCATAATTCACGGTTTTCTGATTTGTGTGAAAATATTAAAGATCCCGCTGAAGCACAGCGCCCGCCACGCGCCGTATATCAAGTCCCTTAACTCGCCAAACATTACACTACAAAAAAAAAATAAGAAGACATACCTCTCCTTGCCAGCCTGGTATCAGAGTCGGTATCAACGAAGAGCTTCATGTGGAACAGTTCACGTACTTCGGGGAAGTAGAACACCAGGATACCCTCGATCAGCACCACGTCAGCTGGGTAGATGGTGTGAGAGCGGAGTGGGCTGGTGCACAAAGGAAGTATTATAATAACTATTTCAGTTACATGAGTTTCATCCCTCCTCTTCACATGACCATAAGCGGCACTAAGCGGTTCCTTTTCAACTTTTCCGTCACTGGCGCCTCTTTTAAACAACCTCTAATGTACTCAATCAGGTACAAACACACATAAAAAAGAGATTTATTTCAACCATTTTTTTATTTTTGCCGTTGCTGTCCCACAGCTGGGCCCAAATCATAATTATTTATCCATATTTATTATTTCCCAAGTCCTAATTAATTATTAATATAATATATTAATTATTCCCCAAGTCCTAAATAATTATTTATCCATATTATGAATTAAGTCGATGGGGCCGAAAAGTTTTGGAGTAGCGACCGCGTACCGGAAGACGCAGCGTTGGAAGGCCTCCCACAAGGTGGACCGATGACCTGGTGAGGGTCGCGGGTAGCCGATGGATGCGAGACGCACAGGACCGGTTGTTGCGGCGACACTTGGGGGAGGCCTATGTCCAGCAGTGGACGTCTTTCGGCTGATATGATGATGATGATTATGAATTATTCCCCAAGTCCTAATTAATTATTTATCCACTTGGATAATAGAAAATATACCTTAAAATCATCGAAATAAAGTTCATTGTTTAACAAATAAGTAAGGCGAATATTTGCGCAAATACGCCAAGTGAAGTGCCAGCATAAGATAGACTTTAAACGCACAGTACTTCGTTCGCCATTGTTGTTTATCCTTATTCTGGTTTTCGAGAAATGTAATCAAAATTTACTACCATTGTCACACATCGGCAAGACGGCAATTCTGCGATTTTAAGTCGTAAGAAATTGTGAATCTTTAGCATGTTTATGCAGGTATCAGTATCCATATTCGATATTCCATTGTCATACAAGTACCTTAACACCCATTGACATACAGCATACTGTATGCTCAAGTTTCTAATAGTCCATTACTTTTGCACATTGGTTCCTCTCAGTAACCGAGTTGAAAAGATCTGATTTCACTTATTTAATCACAGAAACTTGGTTACTAATTCCCATCATCATCATCAGCTTAAAGCAGTCCACTGCTGGACATAGGCCTCTCCTAGTGCGCGCCATTCAACTCGATTTCCGGCAACTCTAATCCAGCTGCTACCAGCCACCCTGAAGATCGTCGCTGCATCTGGCCCGAGACGTCCCACATTACGTTTTCCGATTCGCGGTCTCCACTCAAGAACTCATCTACCCCAACGGTCATCGGTTCTATTGCTAATATGGCCGGCCCATTGTCACTTCAGCTTGCTTGCTACTGGTTTCCATTTGCACTTATTTAATTTTAAAGCCGACCCTCACTCAATTGAATAAAAATGGTCAGAGCTAAGAATAGAAATCATAAAAGGGTTATAGATAAGGTGTCATTGTACCTAGTTGTCTTTAGCATTTGACACAACAATTTCAATTATAAGTAGAACATACTTTTCTTTTAATACTAAAAGGTGTGTTCACTAAAATCACGTGAAACGTGTCATCCCAAACAAGGCTAAAGGAATACTGTTACAATGTAGGAATTTCAGTCAAGTGGTGATGTCTCAGAAAGAGAAGTTTTGAAGTAGGATAGATTTGTTTTTGCTATACGCTAACAGGAACAGAACAAGCTGAATACCAGTATTTTTGATGAAGTGACTAGCCATCACCCACCTGACCTCCACAGCCCAATAACTGGAAAACAACGCATCTTGAGACCTTCTAGGCATACTCATGCACCCTGTGGGAAATCATCAAATGACTACTTCCGCTCTGGGCCGAGCAAAAGGGAGTGTCAGACTCATACTGCCTAAAACCCATCCGTGTTCCTCTTAATGCCCTTTGTGTTCCGGGGCGGCGATGACTCTTTCGAACAAATTTAGCAACACTGGCAGGCTCTGGCCCTATCAGGCCCCTACTATGCACACACAGCGTGCTGTCGATCCTGGGTGCACCCTAATTGTATAACTCATAAAATCAAATAAGATCCATTGCTTCATAAATTATGTTTAAAAATTCATCTGTTGACCACGTCAAATACAATAATTAATACAGTTGCAATGTCAGAATGAAAGTATATGACTAATTGCATTTATTTTTGTATCATGCAATTAGGCTGAAAGTCACACATTTCATTTTTTTCTTAGTATTTGTTTTTGAATAATTATGATTTTACAGTGTTGGCAGTAAATGTTTCTTTCTTTCAATTCTACCTATATACAACTATACTTATAACTTACTCACCTAATAGAGTTTGTGATGTAATCATATTCTGGCACTTCCACCTTCTTACCAGCCAGGATATCCTTCAGAATAGCCAGCAGTTTCTTATCATCAAATGCATCAGGGTGATCAAAGTTGAACTGTCCCCGTTCAGCGCGGAGCCTCTCGGAGGGGGTGAGAGTCCTGTAGAAGGAGTCCTGGCTAATGCAGACTACACGACGTTCTGTCTGTTCTTTGTGCTGCTGGCCAAGTTTCTCCATGATGCGCTGGCATACTGTTGACTGAGGAATGTGTGATGGGTTATAATCCTACAGTACTGCCGTGCTAAACACAAAAGCGGTATCTCAGTGAAAGGGGGTTTCGAGAAAATTAAAATTTTGTTATTATAGTTTTCTGTATAAACTGAGATAGGGAACACTTTTTTAAGAGGTTTTTATGTTTTATAAAAGATACCGCTATTTGGCTTAGTTCATTGGATGCATATTTGTTTAAGCCATCCGATGATATAAAAATTAACTTTATAACTTTTTTTAGATACCGCTTTTGCGCTTAGCACGGCAGAGTAGTATCATGATGGCTGAAATTCAGTACAAAACTTAAGAAATCCCTTCCCAAGTTCAGTCATCATGCTCATCATTGGCCTAATACTGTGTGCAAATGTGAAATTTGGGTATATTGCAATAAACAATTCAGACTTAACCATTTGGAATAGGGCTGTTTGATTTAGCCTATTCCTTCATAACTTCTATAGCAACATCTATATATGTTAGCAATTTATCAAATTTTTTGATATGATTCGTTTTACTGTCATGGTTTATAACAATTTTATCTAAAGTAGTATAGCAGGCTTTCAGTGATACATTCAATACTGGGCTACACTGCTTATTTATTCAATGATTTTCGCGCTTTAATAGATAGCAAGATAGTAGCGAGTATATAACAAGTATGTGCGATTTTAACAAAGATGTTTTCATCATAAATGGAAGTTATCCTTCGCAACAATGAGGTTTGTTCGTGGAGGTTATACATACGACGTAGTGAATCATAACATACTTCAAGTAATATAAAACCTTGTCTTTATTCATATTTTCCGAAGAAAACTACGCCGCAGAATTCTTGGTTACGTAAGTAACATCACAAGTAAGAAAATCGATAATGGTATACCAAAACATTAGGTTAGTAGGCTTACCTTCCCGCTGGCCGTGCCGCCTGCCACACCGATCAGGAACGGAGTTTTACTTTCAAAACCATTAGCAGTTGAATAGTCTGTAGATTTATCTGCCATTTTATACGTATGAATCGGCCTGTATGATTTTCTTATTTTTAAAACACCACAATACGCACTCGCACGACACTTCTGCAGGAAACCTGACATTGACATTTAAATTGCAGTATTGCCAAGGTCAAATTTAGTGCAGTGTTGCAAAGCTTACACTCCAAAGTGATTGAGAGATTGGAGCCTCCTCCGAACTTCCGATGATAAGATTGTATAGGCCGTGTTTGCTAGACCACTGGATTCGATAAAAAAATGTTGTAATATTTCGTCATTGATTACTTAAGCTTAAGCTCACTCAAAGACTACAATAGTATAGCTCACTGACTCGTTGGTGGAGTGGACGTGCAATTGACTGACTATGGAGAATATGGTTTGATTCCCAGCTCGAGCGATTTTATTGGTTTATGCAGGCACAAATGTTAGGTGGGTACTGCTTTGCCTTTTCCATTGGGTTCTTAGTATTGCTCATTTCAGAATACTTCTCAATCGCCCTTAGTCCATAATGTGAACTCAAGAGTGGTTTCAAATTGCGTTATTTTGCATTCAATTCTCTAGCAGGTGTATGTAAAGGCCTTGCATTTGCATGGTAGAACAGGTAAAATAAAATTAAAAGCCAATTTAATATTTCATGTTTTATTGTGAAGAATACACATAACATTTTTTACGGAATGTAACGGCAGCATTTCCTTTCTACACATTGTACTCAAAACAGCGCAACACACAACTGCAGTACAAACAAAAAAACTTCCCTTCCAAAATACTGCACAAAAAAGTAACAAAATAATAATATTCGAGTTTTACAGATAAAAATTATATTTTAGACTTGGTTCCTGAGTTTCTGGTCGGCTTGTCTAAGCGCATGCGCCATGTGCAGCTGCTTGACTCTAAGGCGAGCCCACACGAGGTAATCTTGAAGGCCGATGATTTGGGCAGCCATGAGGGCAGCACTGTCGGGGTAGATGACCGTTGCGCAGCCCAGGCCGGAAGGCACGGAGAGGGATGACCAGATGTCCTGGAAAAATGGTGATGTATAGAGTAGTTTGGAACCCATTATTTTCATCAACAAATTCAAATATAGGTATCGTTTGATTGGACATTTATATTTGATTTGAGCCTTTGATTAGGTATGGTATATGGTCCAGGCAATACATTTGTATAGCTTGAACTTCTGTAATCCCGTTCTTGAATACAACCTTATAAAGATGCATTCTCGAACACTTCGCATTTGGGAAGATTACCATATGAAACTAATAACATTTCATATTTCCGTACCATTCTCTTATTTATAGTTCCTTATTACCTTATACATTATTCGACAGGTGACAAAAATGCTAAGGTAATTCGATAGACGAGGCTTTAATTAATTACACCAAAATTTCAATGAGGCTCTTTCAAACATCTACCTGGACCATTTTATCGGAAGGTGGCGGGCAGTTGATCACGGGGTAGGACGTGTTTCCTGACAGCACTGGCCCGAGTCCGTTGGACCGGCCGGCGACTGCGATGAAGACTAGGGCTCCGTGGGTGTCCTCGTACTGCTGCATGATGCGAAGGGTCTCCTCGGTGGCTTTGTGTGCTGATGTCACGCGCAGGTCTACGCTGAGACCGAGGTCGCGAGCGGCTGTGGAGGAAAAAGGGGATTTTGTAAGTTTTCGCGTGTTAAAAAAGCCTTAGGTGGGTTGTGGAGGGACCCCAACATGGTCGAGAAAAGGAAGAGAGCAACGGCTAGGCAGATGATGATGCTGCATGGCAACCTGGTGTGGTCGCAGCCAAATGCTTTGGGTGGATCACTTTGGAGGTTAATTAATAGTAAAATAAGTCGAGAAAATTAGTGTTTATAACACAAAAATACACCTGTACCAGGCATTCGGTGCTTACCCTTGATAAGCCTACATCTAAATGAGAAAGTGCATTTGCTGACTTGGTCTTCTTTCGCTACATTTTGTCTCATGCCGAAAAAAATCATGTTTCCTGTCGTATAATACTTCAGGAGCATCACCATCACCAAGGAGTAGCAAGGGAGTACTACACAAGGTGGTAAATGCTTGGAAGATTTACCTTTAGCGATCTTCTGGCAATGGTCCTGATCAGCAGGCGAGCCCATGAAGACCACAACCTTGTGGTGCACATTGGGCTTCAAGAAGTCGAGCTGGTCCTTCACCCATCCGAAGTTACGCTTTACGACGTCCAGGTCAGCTGCCGTTACTGTGGCCAGGTTTCTGTACACCTGGGGAACAAAGATAGGAAGGGATGAGCAGAAATTCAACTGATTTACATCCTCATAATATTGGTGGTAAAGTTTAAAGTGGTTATTTATGATATTAGTGCGGTAAGTTGGTTTTTACAAACGAGTAGACGAATGTAAGCCCGAGACGAAGCCCAGGGCTTACATTCGTAGTCACGAGTTTGTAAACACGAGAAAACTTTTGTTTTTAGTTAACTTGCTTTTTTTTAATATTAAAATGGCACGAATTTGCAAATGGCGCCACAAGCGCATGGTGAAAATTAGAACTACATATTTCGTCTCATTTTCACTTTAGTATTTAAGTAATACAAACGTATTGAGCAAAAGCGCTTCCAAGGAGGTTCGATCATTCAACTTATTTACTCTCGTAATGTGAAACTCCTTGGTGGAATTCTTATACATTTTTTATGAAAATTAAAAAAACCGTAAAGGATACGCACGGCGCTATATAACGGAGTATGCGGTAAAATAGGTACTTAGGTGAGAGTACCTATTTTACCGTACATTCCATTGTGTGGTGCGTAATTGTATTTTTTTTCTTGGGTCAACAGTCTTACCTGTTTGTCAACCATGAGCCTCTTGTCTCCGGATGGCCAGAGTCTCCAGGAGTCGGAGTCAATTACGTCAGCCAATAAGATATTACCTGAACAAATGAGGAACATACTTTATTAAAGGAAGCAATTTTGAAACGTTGCTTTTTTTCGTTTTGTCGTCAAGTGGTGATACTTATAAAAAGATAAAATAGCCCGTCAATAAGAGCGCTAACCCTACTAAACTTAAAGCAAGTAAGCAACGTTCGCATTCGCATCTCAATCGTAAATAAACTGTCAAAAATTTATGAAAATTACTCGAAAATGAAGGCTTTTTTGACAGTTTGCGATTGACATGCGTATTACGAACGTTGTTTAAAAATTTGTAAAATTGACCCTAAGATTACTGGTATAAAAAAAGTTTGATTCTCTTTAGTGATGCTTGCCAAGTGTAGGTACTGAATATAATGTTACCATATGGAGGTAATATGGCCAAATGTGACAATTGTGGGAAATATTAGCCAGTGTGGTGTGGGTAATATTGCCAAGTGTTGACAATTTTTTTGAAATAG
The DNA here is from genome assembly GCA_947386135.1 of Melanchra persicariae. Classification (NCBI taxonomy): domain Eukaryota; kingdom Metazoa; phylum Arthropoda; class Insecta; order Lepidoptera; family Noctuidae; genus Melanchra; species Melanchra persicariae. The sequence goes on from OX376646.1 coordinate 2,679,173, forward strand.
CTCGTGAAACGAAAGGCTGATCAAGAAAAAAAAAAGATCCATTTGAAATACCTAGCTTATCAATTAAAATAAAAACATGAATATATATTGTTTCACCTTCTGGGTCAACACCGAATTCGATCTTCATGTCGATGAGGGCACAGTCGCGGAGAGCCCACGCCTTCTCCAAGATCTCGAAGACAAGGATGGTGGCCTTCCTCATGTAGTCCACTTCATCCTGACCTGATGGGGATAGCATAGTGTAATGCGGGGGTATGAGAAACAAGAGAATCTGTGGTGGAGTTCAGGTGTAGTTTGCAAGCTCTGAGGCCGTGTTGCTAAAGGCTTAGCTCGTTGTTTACATAAACAGCGGTTTTTAATACCGTCACAAAAGCAGTTTTTTTATAATTTTCTCCATGACTCAATTTATGACTTCTTGGGCCACTTTTCTTTTAATTTTTTTTTTATTTCGCCCTGAAATCTCACTCTGTGATAGGAGGCTCACCATCAATTTAATTAGCCTTGTTTGACCAGAGCATGAGATATGTCCAATCTTGGACGAGACAAAACAGTAATAACAGACAGACAAGACAGTAATTCAAGCATAGAACAGGACGTTCCTCTACTAGATAGACCGACTACGACTGTGAAAGACTGAATGCGGATGGCAGAGTATTGTAGTGAAGCTAGAGATACATTTATCAGTCCAGCCGGTCGATTCTGTCGACATCTCACGGTGTTCACCTAGGCGGAGTGAACGACAAGTGAGCTGTCATTCTATCTTATTTGTATGGTTTGACAACTCACCCGTCGTGCACCCCGCCCAAGTGTTCACTTCGACATGTTTACAGAATCGCACTGCAGCAGTGGACTGTTCTATGCTGATAGGTTTACTCACCAATAGTAATCCCATTAATCGTAAACTTGGCACACACGATCTGTTCCTCGGACCACTGTGGGTCGTGGTTAGCATCATCCTTAAAGAACGTCTCCTGCTTCGGGGGGGTGAATCTGAAGCCCTCGGGCACTCCAGGGTTCCTCTTAAGGAAAGAGCCGGTAGCCAGGCGCCTGGTCACCCACTCTATGGGGATCATGTCACATTTTTTGGAGACAAAGGCTGTTGGTGATGCGATTTTGACGAAGGCTGTGTTGATTCCTGTAAATTGAAAGATTTAAAGTTTCAATAATCTGTTGGATGCAAGAAATTGGACTGGTCGATGATTGGGGAAGGTTGAAACGATGATAGATGAAGTAGATGATCAGCTGGTTACGGTAGCTCAAGAGACATGATAGCTACATGACTCTAGTCAGATGTGTACCATGCTACCCGGTTAATGGGTGGTGGAGGCCTGGTAGGCAGCCGCTACACATAAAATACTGGTATTCAGCTGAATTCGGTTTGACTGGTAGCCGATCCCAACAGTTGGGAATAAGCTTTCTGCCCAGATGATGACTCTTCATTTACCCTTTCTTAAATCAGAAGTAAGTATTACATTTATTTTAAAAAACGTTGCAACTTAATATCAGGGTAGGTACATGTTGCAGGTAGTAGGTCAAAACTTGCATGGATTATGAATTTATAATTTAACAACCTATTGCCGGAATAAGCACCTACTTGCTCATTCAGTAAAAGTGACTGACTTTTAGGTTTTTAGAATTTATAAACAAGCTTTCATTTTCAATAAGGACCTATACATGTATATGCTAATAAGTATAGGTTATCGTATTTTATCGTGCTTATTGAGTAAGCTTTACGAACACAACGAAGATAAAAAATAATCATGTAAGTACATACACAAAAGTCCACATCCACCCTAATGACGTCAGCAATTGTTTTCTATTATTAAAAAAACAAGCTCGTTACAGATAATAATAGTCCATAAATATTATTAAGATGACCTTTAACGAAGGCAATGTTTCATAACTGTTACAAGATTATCTGTTGTTGTTTGCGCGGGGGTCAGGGGGTCACAATAATAAGAACGTAATAATACGATTTATACGTAATATTGTTGCACGATGGGGTAAACTGGTCCTGGGTAAGTTGACTCAATGGCATAATTAATCTAGACTCTGCCTAAGATGTATGGACTCAGTTACTGCACTTTTTTTTATTAAGGATGGGAAATCATCAAATTACTTCTTCCGCTCTGAGCGGAGCGGAAGAGAGTGTCAGACTCTTACTGACTTAAACTCATCAATGTTCCACCTAATGCCCTTTGCGTTCCAGGGGGCCTACTCTCTAAGCCCGAAGTCCGTAGTTTCGGCCTTAGTGTCGGGCGTTTTCTACTCCATATCACCTACGGACTTACCTACGATTAGTCCCAAACCCGAACTAAGAATGAATGACAACACGATTTGATAGTTGTTCTTAGTTCAGGTTCGGGACTATAATCGTAAATCTGTAGGTGGTAGAAAACGCCCGACACTAAGGCCGAAACTACAGACTTCGGGCTTAGAGAGTACACTCCCAGGGCCGCGGTGACTCTTTCGAACAAATTCCGCAACCCTGGCAGCAGTTTCTGCGCTTGCAAACAGTTTTTTGCTTTTGTCGAACTGCGCTTATATTTAACCAGTTTTACTATCATTGCCTCTGTAGATGGAAAAAGCGACTTAAAGAAAAAAAAAACAACTCCAATCTCTAACAAATAATAGTAGATGGAAGAGCAGAAGGAGGATATCTAATCAAACTTATGGACAATTAAAATAAATCTACAGAATTACTGACAATGAACCAAAGTAACATTTATCACCCTCGTCATAAGAGCTATTTTCGTAACTCCGATCGTTGACCAGACCTCCAATGTTACATCATTTGACCATATCGTTTATCTCAATGATAAGAGCTACAGACGAGTATTGTATCATGAGTACGTAGCAACGGATGAAGGGCGTTCGATTACCCTTGGATTGAAGTATCGGACCACAGGAGACGAATTGATTGTAATTTGCTAATTAATTATGAGCGTCGCAGAGTTTTATCAAGAGACGTCATTAAAAACTTTGTTAATTTAAAATCTTGGTTGGAATAGGAATATTTTATCTGTATAAAAGCAGCAGTTTTCGTAAAAGCAACTTTGGCGGATCCAGGGAGGGGGCTAAGGAATTCAAGCCCCCCAAAAGACCCAGATTTCTTTGGTAGTCTACAACCTAACGAAGTCATTGAGGAATTTACGAAAAGTAATCCAAGAAGGCTTGTTATGGTACCTAAGCTTTTTTATATTCTACTTTGCTAAAACCCACCCTCAGCAAAGTCAAGCCCCCAAACGACAATCCTGGATCCGCCCCTGATGAGCAAGATGAGCAATAGGTACCGAGTTAGGGCTATTATGGCCGATTTTTTTTAAATCCTCGGCGGCAATTCGATTCTTGAAAATCCAACAGTTATCTAGCCTTTGCCAAATATGCTAGGACCCGGTCGAAACGGATGCGTCAGTTAACCTGTGTAAGTACCAGTATTTGACATGGAGCGAATACCAGTTTGAACTCTACAACCGTAGCCGGGTAATCCGATTCTGCTTGGTAAGACTGGGTTTCAGGCTTTCGGCTGACTATCCGTAACCCGAATAAAAGACGCGGCATTAAAAAGCACCGTTGGTCACAGCTGTCATTTTTTGACAGTCGTTACGGATGGTCAGAAGTCAGAAAATCTGAAACCAGTATAGCCAAGGGGGATCGTATTACCCAGATACTGATTTATGGAGGTCAGATAAACAATCACTGCGAAAACACCGTTGGGAAACTAATCAGAATCATTGAGTGGTACAAAAATCTCTTACCAGCAGACTTAAGAATATCGAAGACTTTGGCGTTGGTCTGGTTGGAAATAGCCGCCTTTCCCTCAAGGTCATGAGCTTTGACGCCATCTCCAGCGGTGATGCGGTCCTTGTTCAGAAGCAGGCAGTGACCAGGCACTTCGGGCAAGTCGAACACTTGCTTTGTTTTGCCCTCGATGATCAGGCTTCCCAGCTTATAGCCGCCAACTGAAAACATGATTTTATATTTAGATAAATTTTAATTTCGCGCGGGTAAGTGGGTGTGTCTGTGCACAACACTAGATGGACCATATTAGGCCATTCATCAGCTTGCTGCCTGCCTGTTGGTCGGACTTTACAAGTCGTCAGGAAAAGGAGAAGCTTGTATGGACTTCAAGAGACTGTGACCTCTGAGTTTGTTTCGGTGTTTCTTCTCAGGGTAGTCAGCTAGGAAACACCGGCCTCATCTAGCTTAAAATGACCAAAAAATATTGACATGTAAAAGTGTTATGTTTAATGTTTAACCTACTTACAAAATAAATATCATTTATCATTTATAGTGATAAATGATATTTATTTTTTAGATAGTGTTTATACTAATTTAATAGGGGACATAAGGAATTCTTACTGACCCTATTGAGAATTGGAGCAAAATAAATTAATTTAAGAAGGTACCTAAGTTACCTACCTAAATTAATTTATTTTGCTCTATAAAAAAATATTTATTAAATTATTTCGATTCGACGAAATACCTAATTATAATGAATACCTGTATTAGTAGCGGTTTATGTTTATTTATAGGTAGATAGGTAGGTAGCGTAACCAATTTTCAAATTACATAGTCTTATTTATGCATGAAGGTAGGTATTGTATTGTGATTGTTGAAAAATTACAATAGCACAGACATGTTAATTTATGTACCTAGGTAAGTACTTGATTATTAAATAAGTATTTGTTATTAATTACACAATACATAAATAGTTACTTAATGAATGATGGTGAAAAAATATGAAGGAACGACGTAGGTAAGTACTACCCACCTTGATAATTCGTTATAACTTCAAAAAAAAAAAGACGAGTCGCATTACAGAGATACAGATTCCAGATCAAGGACTGGCCTATCAAATAAAAAGAACATGTTGTCCAGTCACAAATAGATAACAAAAACTTGTATCAATAGTAACAAATAATAAAAACTAATAAAAAGATTCAACATCTAATTTACCCTCAAGGCCGAACAAAGCAATTCCTTTGCGATTAAAAAAAACCCGTCGAGTTGTGTTGCCCTCGTCTATGCCTGGTCCTTTTTAATTTAGGTGGGTTATCTTTGACAGTCGAAAACTTTCAAAATGTAAATAAAAAGTTTACCTTCTTTGGGTGTAGCCATTTTCTGTGTAGCGCGAGTTCTCCTGTGTGGAAATAGCAAGACTAAGGTCGCGCGTTTGTTCCACGGCACAGCGAGGGCCTTTTATAAAGTTTTGTGTTCCGAGATGTAAGAATAACACCACGTGCGTGCTTCGCTGCGTACTCGACCGGCCCGGCTTGATAACAAGTGGTGTAGTGGGATGGAACGGTCTTGATCTTTTATTTATTAGTAACATAGATAAAATTCTTATTAGGTACAATATCCGTATCAAACTTTTTATTTTATTCAAACAATATCAGACGTTTAATTAAATAACACCATGCAACTTTATTTTATAAATTTTCAACCTATTCATATTCGAATAATTATTTATTTGCGTTCCACAATTGTATGATGGTTCAGAACGAATGATTGTAGTTCCTGTCAAAGCTGTCAAAGACATGACAGCGTTTCCTATTCTTGGAATAGCAAATATGCATGTATTTTTTTTACTTAATAAAAAACTTATTAGCTATAATTATCTTCAGCAGCGATGAAATCATAAATCTTTAAATTTGACAATATTAGAAAGAGAAGTCCGACGCGAACTCTAACGTCGCAGTCAATTCCGCAACAAAATAGTAGGATAAAAATATGTTGATGTTGTCTTTTATTTTATTGCAGAATGTGTTAACAAAAGCTAAAAAAAAGTCTATAGCCTCCTAGCTTTTGTTTCCACATTCTACAATAGTCTATTATACTATCACAGTACATACAGGGGTCGGTCGGTTGGTGCCCCATTCAATTTAAAATGTCTAACGGGGGTACCCTGCGGGGGCGTCGGCCCCTTGTACGCCTAACAAAAGTCCGGAACCCCCAGGGTTCCGAAGTTATCATAGACATCTCGATATTAATACGAGAGTATTAGCTCGAGAATCGCATATCAAGTCAGCTTGACGCTCAACTACCACCTGAGCAAGCAAGGTATGATGTACTCTGTGAAGCAAGGTTTTGATGAGGCCTATCCACTACCGACAACATACATCCTTCAACCGAATAAAAGAAAAGTGAATATAAAATCCCTCTGCACCTAACGTTCGTCGACTGACAGTATCAACCACGATTTACTTGTATTACCTTGTTTTATTTGTTTTAATTTAGTTAATAATTCAGTTTAATAATTCAGTGCAACTTTGATAATATGGTCTTTATAATCTATTTTTTTTTTTTGTTAGTTACAACAACGTCTTGTGTGCATACAGAGTTTACCTGTAAATGATTGTTACACTTTATTTGTTGCTTCTGTTTCATTTGCTTATACCAGTGTATACATTTATTGTTGCTGAACCAAATAAATAATTATAATTTGCCATAATCGCAATTTCAAAAACTCAGCAGAGGTTTAAGCTTGAGGTTTGCCAGCGAGCAATGGAACGAAGCATTCTTACCGTTAGAAACACAATGCTGCACTCCAAAACACAAATCGCCGACGTCACTCAAAAAGCAGCCAAGCTCAAATGAGACTGGGCCCGGGGCCGGACACGTCTGCCACATGTCGTACAATTCATGGGCAACTACAATTGGGTTCCAGAAAATGTCCGGCGGCAGACCCAGGCGAAGAGGATGAGCTTGACGCCTATCGATAGAATTGGTCCACACTAGCTCAGAGCCGGGAAAAATGGAAGGATCAAATTGAGGTCTTTCCCTTGCAGTGGGATGGTATAGGCAAAAATAATAATTAGTGACTTTTTAAAACATTCATCAATACGGTAGGTATATAACAGATTTAAAATAATTAAACTCATCATAATTTATTTTTTTAAATTATTATAAATACTGAATAAAAATCTGATGTATGTGAAGAAGTCAAAAAATATTCAAGTATCAAAACCGTTCTCAGCAAAAAACAACTATAGGTGCGTTCCGAAATTTATTACCTCCTCTTCTGAGAGCAAAAATGTTCAAGGCTAGAGAAATTCCGAAAACTTGAGTTCCTTTAACTATGTATGGCTTTATTAATTTTTAAATCAACCAAATCACGTGTCTTGATAATTACAGAAGTCGCATGTGAAAAAACAATCTTGTCAAAGCATCAGACTCATCTCAAGAACCAAAAATAAGGTTTTATCTCCTGATATAATTTAATTGCTCATTTTATTTTATAGCAACATGAGATAAATAGTCCGGTTTCCCGAAATTTCAGGCTAGTAGGATTATCTTCTGCTAGTTAAATGCACCAATTTATAATGAAAAGGTTGACTAAAAATCAGAACGCAAACTTGATCTTTCCGATATTCTCTCCTTGTCGCACACATAACGTCAAACTAATTCAAACAAATGAATGAATACAGACGAGACTGTACAATTACTTCCTCCACAATACATAAGTTGCCGCTCCGCCGCTGTTAATACACGATTAAAAATACAGTGAGACTTCTCGCGAACTATTCTCTCCTCAAGTGATCCGTCCAGGTGAGTTATTTATTTTAAAAAACTTGTTTAACATTGCTCCTAATCAGGTCAGGTGTGCGTTTACCTGTTGTCTCCAAAATAATGCGACGGAATGAAATTCAGTAAAGTTGTAAAACTATTGTTTGTTTGTAATGTTCATTGCAATTTAGCCTGGTTATAATGTTAATTCATGAGAATTCACCACATGGTTGTAATTTACGATTTATTTTTTTACGGAATTTATTGGTGATCTTGAATTAGTTTGTCCCATGTGGTCGTAGTAAGCTAATTTGTAACTATTGTTGTTCAAATGGGAAAATACTAGTGGTTACAAAGAAAGGTTAGGTCGTATGGCCTCGGCCCTCGGATTATTTATTTTCTTTTCGATTTGTTGACATCTCACATCAGCATGGGTTTTGTTTTGATAGAAAAATCGCAAGGTCTCTTAAACGTCACTGTCATTACCTAATATTTATTGGCAATGGAAGCAATTAAATTCAGCCAAAGTAATAGGTTTTAGAATAACATTATTTAGTTTATTTTCGGTTCAATTTGAGATATAATGAAAAGCAACGTTTTGATTTGGATCTAATAGGTAACTTTATTACACGCCTACCTATTGTAATGGATTGGAGTTTGGAGTTCTAAGTTGTTTTTTTTTTAATTACTTAAGAATACCGGCCAAGTGCGAGTCGGACTCGCGCACGATGGGTTCCATACCTAAGAAAATCACGTTTTTTGTACAGGAGCCCAACTTAAAAATGTTATATTCTGTTTTTAGTATTTGTTGTAACAGCAGGAACAGAAATACTTACATCATTGATCTATGAAAATTTCAAATATCTAGCTATCATGGTTCATGAGATAAAGCCTGGTGACAGCTGATGGACAGCGGAGTCTTAGTAATAGGATCCCGTTTTTTTACCTTTTGGGTACGGAACCCTAAAAACGAAAATGTGGGACAGTTTGAACTAAAAATAAATAATAAGTTAAAATAAGGTAGGTATATAATTATTCGAGTAAAAATAAATAATAAGTTAAAATAAGGTAGGTATATAATTATTCGAGAAAGATATTTTATAACAAACTATGTTCAATCAGCATTTTCCTGATATCGATTTGATATCATTTAGCAAACATTATTGCTTGCTGTTGATTTCAAGAACAATAATTATAATATTAATTACCTACTACTATCTTACATGCAATAAAATTTTGACATTGCATCATTCTGATAAATTATACATAGTAAGTACTTTATGAAACAAAACTGACCCATAGGATTTATAAATTGATAAAAATATGTTTAAGTTTACTTACTTTACGGCTGATATACTTAAACATATTTTTATCAATTTATAAATCCTATGGGTCCAAGTGTTATTATGAAAGTTATTGAAAAAACTCATTACAAGACTACATTAATAGAATAATATTTTATTTTTTTAATAGCGTTTTAAACATTCCTTTTTTTTTCTTAGATAATACTGTCCCTCTGCTGGGCAACGATGAGATGAGTTACTGGAATAAGAAATAGGAGGGCCCTCAAACTGCTCAAATAATTAATAAATAAAATGTTTTTATTCCATATTTTATTTGCCAAGTCAGCAGAGTAATGTCAGCAAAACAACAATAACTTACAATAATGCTAATGGCTGGTGTTATTTACCAACTTATTACTTGCCCTGTCTATCAATAGGTTCATGCTACATAGATATTAAAGAAAATAATACCTACCTACTTTTGTTCTATCTGTTATTTATAATGCAAATATTGCGTGGAATTGTTATTTGCGTATAAGAGGCTGTTAAGGTTACACTAGCCGATATTTTGTCCATACAAATTTCGGGGGGGTATTACTCCACTGTTTGACATTACACATTCAAAGTTAAGCGAAGATATCCTTTTATGTCATTATTAATTTTGTCTGTACGGAAACAGAATAGTAAAATAAAGTGCCATTAAAAAGTTTTAAGCCAACAAAGATTCGTTTTTCTTGCTAATTTTAACGCAACTTCGAGCTTAAATAAGTAATAAAAGAAGTTTAAAATCTCAACAACAAAGTCGGCACCGACAAACGACAAACCGACAATTATAGAAGAGTTCAATAAACTTTATTTGTAATTGATTTATGCAGTGCTTTTTCATAAAACTCAACTTTCCAATAGAGTTTTCGTGCATCGTCTAACGTTGTTTCCGTTCGGAACGGTGTGTGCGTGGGAACTAGACATTGTGCGTGTAAACTAGCGTCTAACTGCTCATCACTGATACTGTCTCCGTCGGGCACGATGTCCGGTGAAACAGCGTGCTTTTTGAACACGCTTACCAGTGAGTTCGAGCCCGCGACTAGTTCAACCTTAAATGATTGAACTAGTCGCGGGCTCGAGCTTAAACTCAATGTCATCTGTACAGAATATGGTATTTGACTATTTTTTTTAGTTTTCTCAAAGTTTATGAAAACATCAGTTGCAAAATGCAAAAATATTTAAAAACTCAAAAAATAACAGAGTTGTGAGTGTTTTAAAATCTGTGATAAACAGAGACAGTACTAATTGCGTGTGATGTCACTAACTAGCATCGCCATTGTGAATTTGCGCCATCCAGTACAAATTACATTTTGCATGACAAGGATAGAAGAATAACTTCAAAAGTTTGTCGGTAACTCCTGTATTTTGCTACCTACCTATCAATTTTATTTCATTTTTCACAAATCGTACAATTATTTTAGAGAAATATTTTAGAAATGTACCTATTCATTCATCTCGATTTTTGATAGTTGTCAAATATTGCCCAAATGAGGTACCAACCTTGATAGAGTTGTAACTACCATTTTGCACCAACATAAATTGAATGGTTGCATTTCACTGTTGCCTAAAATTTGTAAAAATCTCCAGTTCAGTAGTATTTACTGACGACACACCCAATTACGTTGCCCAACCTCGTTTTCAAAGCCTAGATAGAATGCTAGTAACAATACCTATAAAGAAGTGGTCGTTTCAGTTCAGACTGATTTCTAAAATATTGAGTAGAACATTATCAAAGTACTTACATTTTATTTTAGAATTATAAATTTAATATACAAGCAAGTAATTCTTATCTTTGAACTGTAGCTGTAGAATCAAGGCCCTTGCCAGTCTCAAGTATTTGAATCAAATAATATCATGATACGCACTCGATCTATGCTTAAAACTTGCGTCATTCGAAATTCGCAAGCATGTGCCATGTTTGCCAATATATTATTAGATTTTTTTTTATCGCTAATATAATAATAATATTTGTATGATCCTTGTACTCGATAGCTTGTACGACTTGTAGTTGGTAACTACGACTATTTTTTCATCGTTTCTACAAGCAATGTTTTTTTTAGCTTCTAATTCAACAATCCTAATAACATGACGGCATGACCCGCATGACTAACCTTTTTTTTTACGGTTTCGTACCCAAAGGTAGTGTCCATGCTGTATCTCATGAACCGTGATAGCTAGACAGTTAAAATTTTCACAGAAAATGTATTTCTGTTGCCGCTATAACAACAAATACTAAAAACAGAATAAAATAAATATTTACGTGGGGCTCCCATACAAAAAAAGGCACTTGGCCGGTTATTTAAGAATGCTTTGGTCAAGTTCGACTTGTTTGGCCAGATTCATGCTTCTGCGAGACCATTATAACCTATGGTTTCTTTTCTACTTTAACTGCTCCGTCGCCAATGAAACAATAGGTAAGGAGTTCAGAATTTGACTTTGATAAAAAATGTTAATTATAAAGCTCCTACCTACTTCTTTTATTAAATGTAATTATTAATCTTAATCAATTCAAATATAGGTATATCATATAAATCTAAATAAACCATTGACGGTCAAATTAGGCATGTAATTCATTATGTTTCTATGTAAAATAACACATTATTTGACTGATAACACTTAATAAAAATCAAATACGAAAAGTCAATGTAAGTAGACAGCGTTCGCTAATTCTAAGTAATATAATTTATTTTTCACACTGGTCCTTTTGGGCGAATTTCTATAAAAAAAAGCGGCCAAGTGCGACTCGCACATGAAGGGTTCCGTAGCAGCAAGTAAAAGGTAAATTGCGGTTTATGATTTATGACGTTTTAAAAAAAAAAACTACTTACTAGATCTTGTTCAAACCAATTTTCGGTGGAAGTTTACATGGTTATGTACATCGTACATTTTTTTAGTTTTATCATTCTCTTATTTTGGAAGATACAGGGAGGGGACACATTTTACCACTTTGGAAGTGTCTCTCGCGCAAACTATTCAGTTTAGAAAAAAAATATAAATGAAACCTCAATATCATTTTTGAAGACCTATCCATAGATACCCCACAGGCATGGGTTTGATGAAAAAAAAAAATTGAGTTTCAGTTCTAAGTATGGGGAACCCCCAAAATTTGTTTTTTTTTCTATTTTTGTGTGAAAATCTTAATGCGGTTCACAGAATACATCTACTTACCAAGTTTCAACAGTATAGTTGTTATAGTTCCGGAAAAAACACGGACAGCGGAGTCCTAGTAATATGGTTCCGTTTTACCCTTACGGAACCCTAAAAACTTGTTTAATTTAGGTATCTATCTATGCAAAAAAAATTGCACAATGTACTGGAAGCGTCGGCGACGACGCCAGTCTGGTGTGGTACTGCAAAAAAAATAAAGTAGATTGGTAACGGTACCTTCGCAAATATTGTTATTGAATAACAAATTATCTACCAACCGTAGTAACATTACATCACAGTCAATAGACATTATGTAAAGAGGTTGCTACATGTAGCTATGTATTAGAAACTTAATCAGGAAAGTGTCTGTCTGTTGTAACGAAGTGACGGTGCTGGCTTGTTGCTCTGGTTGCTTTAAGAAAATATCAGACCTTTCCGGACATAACCCGTTGACTGGTTTACTGAGGTAGAGAAAGAATTGGTTTTATTGATAGTTGATTGGTAATGATGAATGTGTTACACTCACACAACAGTGATACCGACTATTGGTACAGACGCCAGCACATCAAGCTAACCGAAACTGTCTTTTCCCAATCAACCTTGAACCTTAATACTTTAGTGATAAAGTTGAAAATCTATTTATAGAAATTTGACAGATTGTTGCAGCTTGATGCGCAGGCGACTGTACATAGGTACCGATGGTATCACTTTGAATTGTCAAAGTAGGTACTTACCTACTTAAGGACCACATTTGCTTATGTAACTTGCGCACCAAAAATAACAAAAACGTCGTTACAAAAATAAATAAAAAATCCCAACTCAGAATTTGATGATCATTCTGGTAAGCTCAAAGCAAAATTTTCAACATAAAAGCCCATTTGTTCTTCTGATAAATTGATAATAATGGTAATACAACAGTGTGACTTCGTGACGTCCGCCCGCCTTATTTGAATGATTTGGTACGCAAAAGTATCGAAGGACCAAATTTTGTATGCACATGTACATAAGTACACGTACATACAAAATTTGAAACTAATCGCAACTGTCCTATCAAATAATAACCCACAGTCATCCATATCAAATTTACCTATCCAAGACCAATCCAAGTTAGTCGCTTCATCACCAACAATGTATCTGGCTAATCGCATATTTCTATTTTTAGTTTAAAATTACCTATAGGTACAAATCAAGAATCGAGACTTGTCAACCCGATAACTGCATGGGTCAACTCAATCTATCAAAAACGTGACAAAAATATGCACAGCGCGATGTTTTTTATTGCGCCAGCTAGACTCTACTAAATATAGTGAGGCACTGTCATCATCATAGCTATTAATGTTGTGTTAATTTCCAATAATCTTATCGTCTCTTGTTTATTACTCCCCCTCGTGGAAATGTACAAGTCAAAAGATAAACTGACCCCCTACGAGTCAAGTCAAGCGTCTTTTGTAATGACGACACATCGCTAGCTATTGCTACTGTTAATATTTTGTAGAATGCGAAGCAAAAATATATGTTTTTGTTTTGTACTTGTTTCATCATTTTGTTCATTTGATAACTTTATACGCAAGTTATGGCCAGCTTACTGTTTTTGCTTGTCGCGAAATCGTTTTTTTAGGTACTTATGTATATGTTGACACAGAAAGATTATTCTAATGTCCGTAATATGTCTATTTGCGATAGTTTTGCAGAAACTTGATTGCGTATAAAATCTTTGCCCTACATTTGTAAGTCTTATAAATCTCCATGGGTTGCTTAGAGATATGATCGGTAGTAAATCTTGTATGACTGGGAATTACAGGTTGGCAAGTGATGGCTGATAACTTGGTAGGGATTTTATAGCTTCACATAGTTCGATACGTCTGGCCCCTTCTATGTGCTGATGGTGATCACCGGGGTGGTTTTAGTGAGGTAAAAATCCCACACTCCCTGGTCTTTACCCCAAAAGTCCAGGGGCCTAACCACCAACTCTTAAAGCAGTATTACTTCATTATAACTTCCAGTGGGAAAGAGACGGAGCTATACAGGACGTATAGCTCCGTCTCTTTCCTACTGGAAGTCGTATTAAAGTAATACTGCTTTAAGAGTTGGTGGTTTAGGCCCTGGTGCCTTTTGAAGGTTTCCCCCCGAAAAAAAAAGGTCTGGTCAGAAGCTACAGCAGCTGGTAATAGACATTTGACGCTGTATGTGCATGTAAGTTTATATGTTTGTAAACGCACCCACGATACAGGAGAAATTCCTAGTGTGAGTCTAACATTTTATTACAAAAAAAAAAAGTAGAAGACAACGAAAACTTTATGCGCCACCAGCACAAGACGCCATCTTTAAATAGATCGATCGATACGTGAACATGACAGAATTGACACACCTATAAAAATGCAGATTTATGGCCTACTTTTATGCACACTGTACATGCCAAAAATGGTGTCAATCACACAACTGGTTGTCCACTATGATTGACGTCTTGTTTACGTGTGGGACGAACAGAATCTTAGCCGTTGAACTAGCGGTTGGAGGGGGTGTACCAGAGATCTACTTAGGCTATCGGTCCTACTCCTAGGCTATCGCTAGGCAGTGGCAGTTGTAATATTCCCTTTAATCAATATTGTTGTTGTATATCGTTGGCACTGTGTGTAGTGTTAGTGTTAGGCTGGTTTGACAGGTGCACTCTATACATCTGTTTATAAATTGTCTGTGGTTGTTGTCGGTTTTCTGGGCCATTGATCGCTCGTAATCGATTGATATTCAGGTTTTTGGCGAGGTTGGTTTCTTGGTAAGTGTAGATAGTGCAGCGCCTACTGTTTGATTTGTTGAGCTATCGTAAGTAACTGATTATGATTATAAATGCGAAAGTGTGTCTGTATGTTACGCTTTCACGCCTAATTCGCCGAACCGATATTCATTTAATTTTGTATTGCCATCGATGGGCTCTGGGGACTGGGGATTATAATTAACAGGAGCGAAGCCGCGTGCAAAAGCCAGTTTAGTGTGTCTAAATCAGAGTAACATATTTATGAGTGTAAAGAAATAGCGTGACGCACGTAGAATACGCTCAATTCTCAACTGCTTTCCTCCCTCACCCCCGATCTTACTCTGACCTATAAACGGAGAAACTACGCAAATAAATCTTAACTGTCATTGACAATATCGCGCCTGACAACATTATCTCGGTCAAATTATCGCCATCCCAAATATGGTATGAGTGTATGACGTCAAATATATTATTTAAACAAACCCTTGACGTCGCAGTTTAAAATTGGAACGTCGTTATAGTGTTGTGAAGTAGATCGTTCGACTATTTGTCATTTAGTCAAATGTTAATTTAGCTCATGTTTTTGTTTTTTTTTTTTATATTATTATCGAGCAATTGAAATGTTATTGGCATTAAAATCTTGTTTGTATAGTTGAGTTCGTTTATAATCTAAAGTGTTAAGGGGTACTGGTTAGTTTGATTCTCAACGTCGCTGTGTGATTTAGTGCGGTCAGAGTAATTAGTGACCTCTGTGTTTGTTTTGATAATAAAAAAAAAACTTTCGTTTTATTATACTCTATTATTGTTTGGTGAAAGTACTTATAAGTAAGTTGTTTGAATAAATAAAAATATCCTGATGTATCGTTTTAAATTAAAGCTTCAGTTTCAACGTTGTGCTTTAGTGGTTTTTGTTTGGTTCACCTGACCTGCTGATACTTGCATAAGATGATTTAATTACCGTTTAATTAAAAACAAATCAATACGTTTTTCATAAACAGCCACAACTGTTCCTTTGCGTTGAAAAGGACCAATATTTAACAACTTTTCAACACTGTAAGACTTAATATTTAAACTTGGTCTTTCCAGAAACAACATGAACGGTCCCGAAGGACCATCCCGATGCTGCCAAGGAGGTTGTGAGAATCTGAGCAACACACAAGCAGCTATGGAGCGTTTAGGAATGGAAGAAACCCCTGGCTGTGATGCCAGGACTAGTCCTGGTGAAGTTAAAGTGAACAGCAAGAGATTCGGAAGAGGGGCGGTGCAGACAGGTTAGTAATTTTCCCTATAAATGTGCTAGTGTTTAAAAGGACCAAGGCGTTTATAGAAGTGTTTAATTTATATAGGATTATTATATAACTGATGAAGACTCGCCAAGTAGGCTATGGTATGGTAAGATAAGGTATGCTAGACGTGATTTGACGGCATGTAAATATTTTTGAAGAAATCTCCTAGCTTTTTCAATTCTTCAAAGCTCAATTAATAGCACAATTTTTTGTCGATCGGCCACAGTTGCTCTTGTCAATTTTTTTTCAACTCTACATTCCTATTGATGGGTATAGGTCCCCTATAGCCGTCCACTCTTCATTGTGGTGCTTGTGGTGATTGAGGGAATAGAATATAACATAATTTAATAAAAACCAACCTACATTGGTCTCCGGACCTCAACATCCTCGGTGCTTCTGGTCTGGTCCTATACTTCGTTAAACGCGTCACAGTGCATGAATGTAGCATCGTCCAGCTTCTTTTTTCCCTAGTATAACACAGAGGCATCTTCATCTCTGCCTTCTACTATTTTGTACGTGATTTTCTCTGGATAAAAGTCAATTTTAAAACTAACGTTTCGGACCACAAGCACTGCGATTGCGATGAGTCTAACTTGATTCTACTTTTATGAACGTTTTATTTTTACGATGTCACGGCACATCGTTTGTAAAGGTATTTACATTTGTTTGTAGTACCCATGAAAATAATATCAGACAGTATGTAACACACTATAACAATCGTCAATATCGGAAAGTTTTCAGTCCGTATTTCACGATGAGTGATCTGCTTAAACATCGTCCAAGGTGGTCCCCTCGATAGCCTTAGGTACTGCCTCTTCTGAGGGCTTAACATAATATAAAGCAATTATTACCACAACAGTTTACTGGTGCCTGCTATGCCTATTGGCCTCTTTTATATTGCTTGATAAGGAGGGAAGTAGAAATAATGTGTTTTGTCCCTTTCCTTTTCTCATTCATTATGCTGCGGGATCCAAGACAGTTGAATCGTTTCTTCAAGACTCGTCGAGCTTCATTGATTCGTTGTTTTTTTTCTTCTGGTGATTAATACTGTTCTGGCTTTCAAGAGTTAAATATTGTGACTGGCTTTGAACAAGTTGAGCGTTTTCAGACCGTTTGCCTCTATTGGTATACGTCTTGGCAATAAATGTTGAAACTAAATAGTCAAGATCAATATCATAATTATCTGAAGATCTGTTATATAATTAGTTGACAATAGTCAGGTTCCTTAGATACTTACGGTCAATTTAAAGCAATTACGTGTCTGTGGTCAATGTCATCTGCGATCCTATCGCGTGGCCCTAGAGTAGACCCTATATCGATGAAGTTGCCTTGAGAAGATCGTGCTAAAACCGATAGAAACCACCATTGTTTATTATATGACATTGGGACATTGGAGGTAGCTTTGGATCTCGGTTACCCATTCATTACCCCTCGTTAGCGCATTTTACTACTTAATTGAGAAGTAGTTTATAAATCTTAATTTATTGTCTGGGTTTTAGATGACGAAGGTTGATTTTGCAAACTAGTTGACTAGCATTTCGTCGTTTATAAGCAGTATAGAATACGGTTTCTCATGCTTCTGAGTTATATGACCATGGATTATGTTTTCATTTGCAAATTGGCATGGACAGTATAAAATGTAGTATGTACAAGGTTATAGATCGCGGTCATCGTGATGCATTATGTAGTATCTACCTGTAACAATGTAACCAAGCTCCATGGTATTTCCAACTGGAATCCAAGACGGTTGAATCGTTTCTCCGGGACTCGCCGAGCTTGGTGATTGGGTCGAGCACTGTTGCTTCTGGTTCTCAGGAGTTGCAGTGGTTGGGAATTGTGTAGGCGGGCTTGTCCTATCTACATGTAGCCCACTATGATTCAACAGTTGTTGCTAAAACATCTCTCTTCTTCCTTTGACATTTTTATATGTATGCTCAATATCTGGTCCTTCATGATTTAGTTCTTGTTTGAATTCCAAACTGCTTTTTCATTTTCTTTGCCTTAATCTTTCTAAATATTTTGCAACATTTGACGTAACACCTCGATTCGCTTATTTCTATTGTTGATTTCACACTTGATATCAGGGTTATAATTGAGTTATAACGACCCACCACAATTAAGTACTGAGTTACGCTATGATGTATTGTTTATTTTGATAATGCGACATTTTTATATAATATGATCACTGATATTTGGATCTGTGTTGGAAGTTCACTAACCTATCGTCATCACCCTCACCCGACTTCCCTGCTGAGCATAGGTCGCTCTTTTCTTGTGTTAAACCCCACGTTCCTATGCTAGCCTCATCCAGGTCCTATCCGCAATGTCAAAAATGTAGTACGCCCATCTCGCCGACGCATCTTCTTCCAGTCCGCGGGCGCCACGATCACGGAGGATGATCAGTTCCACTCTGGGATCCTTCTACCTTTCGCAAGCCGGCGCTGCTTTTGCAGTTTTGGCGAAATCTTTTTCGTATCGCAATCTCCTTCGTGGTCTGCTCCAGACCCAGTTTGTATGTTTCAGGACAACAGCTCTGTGCGACCTTGGTCCTCAGTCTGTCGGGCATTTGGCAGACATGTTCTGCCGATTCCGAATTATTTTTGATTAGAGCAGCCTTTCAGCCACATCAGCTACTTTGATTTTGAACCGTAGTTTTGTATTATCTCTACTTCTTTGTGGTCCTCCGATCCGCAATCCGTTCTTATGTAACCAGCTTAACTATTGGACAGTATTATTCCATACTCAATAAATAACGCATGAACGCCTTTAGATAAAATTGGGAACAAATCGTTTCCGAGTGTTATCGGTTGGTAGACGCATATGGTCAAAGATGATACTATAATATCATCGTTGATGAAACTTCAGAGGTCAAATTCGATCAGCTTTGTTTCGATAAGGACCACGTGTGACACGCTGCATGATTATAGATGATTGTTATTGGAGAATCTTCGGCTGGTCGGCACGTGATTTGGGACAATTTGACACAATGAATTAGTTAAGGTATTCCTTCATGGTGTGAATTAAGCACTTCCCTTATTATGGCATAGAGATAGTAAAAAGAATAGAGGAAGTCAAGGAAAGAGATCTGAGGATGAAATAAAATCAACAGCTGGTCCCAACTGGAGAAGGGTTGCTATTATCATCATCATCATATCAGCCGAAAGACGTCCACTGCTGGACATAGGCCTTCCCAAGTGTCGCCACAACAAGGGTTGCTATAGATAAAATCAATAGAAGACGTTTGAGGAGGCCTATGCCAAGACATACACTGAACTGAGAGACATTCTGTAAACATTGCCTAATACAATAATTAAGGCACCAATTTTAAAAGTTGAGGATAAAGGACTCATTGATTGATTGATTGAATTTATTATCGCAAGTCAAACCGATGTTTTAATAGTTCCAAGGAACGCAAGGGCATGAGAAGGAACACGGATGGGTTCACTCCCTTCCGCTCCACCCAGAGCGGAAGAAGTCATTTGATAATTTCCGTGGCCCGTTTTATAAAACGGCAATTTCTTTGCCAAAATCTTAATATTATCTCGTAAACCAAAATCATCTAATCATGCCAGCTTTCGGCTACTGCAGCGCTATTGGGAAAAATATTTCTATAGTAGATTCCAGATAAATGTGCAATAACGGTCATTGACCCACATACATTTATTGACTTTCTTAAAATCAAAAACAGAAATAAAGACTTCGAGCAGTCCTAAATCTACTTCTATCGTGATTCTTTATGTTCTCTTGTAATGTAAAATGGTTCATAATGTATTGTTCGGATATCTACGAAGGGATATTAGGGAAAGGTCAATGTACTTTATTGCAAGTTTATCTGGCACAAAGTATAGTGAAGTCTTTTCTTCATCTGCATTCTTCGTCCTTTTAATAAAGTTTATACCTAACCACCTTTGACTAAACCTATAGAAATCTTTCCCGCGACTTCATACGCTTATATCAATGATAGAATGTGCTTTAAGACCTATCTATACTTACCTATCCAATACACATAGAAGATTTCATCGGTCGAGCCGCCAATGTATGGAGGAGCCGATTTTTTTCGCGATTTCAGTGTTGGTCCTATAGTAAAAGTTGTTCATAATGATGAGCACAATGACCCTTTGAGAGGTATTGCGTTTATTCTATTACACGTTGTATAGATGTACATTATTAATTATAAGAAGGTACATTAGAATCTTTAAATAGCAGTGAACTAAACCCTTATGAAGAAAAATATGTTTAATTCGTTTTTTCTCAGTTAGAATTCGGTAGGTAAGTCATTTTTGCTAAACAACTCGAGATTTTCAGAAATAAAAATTATGATTGCGCGAATATTACACAATATTTATCAAGACGACCACTTGCCACTCCTGGAAACCAGTTTCACTTGGTTATGGCTCGGACATAGCAAAATTTTCCGAATCCGATAACCCGAATATTTCAATTAATTATTTTTAAAAACAACGATAAATGATTCTGCAATCAATAACTGAATAAACTGAATGTTGGCATTATCTCTTTAATAGTATTGCCGGTGAACTGGAGGAACGTAAAAACTGGGTCATTATTAGCTGAAGGTTACTTGGTAAACGTGGGTTTTATCTTACGACTACTCACGAGTGCGGGCGAGCCATAGTTGTGTAGGTAAATGTACGTGCATATTGTCTTAGTGTGCGTAAGCTTGGAAGCGGCTACTGACACAAGCTTACGCACACTAAGACAATGTGCACGTAGGTACATTTACTTACATACACAACTATGGTTCGCCCGCACTCGTGAGATAAAACAACTATACCTAGAAGGCTAGATTAGCGGGGTTCGCTGTGAACTTATGGAAGGAATGGTCATGAGATAACAGCATCGCAGTTTCATGGTAGTCGTGTTTTGTGTTCCAAATTCGAGTCCATGGTGGTACCTACCTGGTCTATGACCCTAACAGATCTTCCGCCAAGTTCAGCAATGAGTCTTAGAGCGGATTTCACCAGTGAAACTGAACGCGATCAGTACATCTAAACTGCGTTCAAGAGCTGTCAGTGTCAATTTTTTTTTTTTTTTAATCTTCATTTTAAGGGGCTTTTGAACACAGTTCACGCCAGCCCCATCTTCAGTGTCAATATTCCATAGAAAAATAATGATACTGACAGCTGGGCAGATCGCGTTCAGTTTCATTGGTGAAATTCGCCTAGGCGTTCGCGTCGTCCTAATTAGCTAACGATCGTACGAGTTAATGATCGTGATTAAAATGATCCTGTGCTTGCGCGATGTGTAAGTTCAAGTCATCCTATACTTATTTATTGTACACAGAAGCTGTGGGTCTACCTTTTTAATAAATAAATAAAAACATTTTCCTCCTTCTACAGTCGGGTCAAAACTTGCTTACAAGATATTTCTAATGTTGACACGGTTGACAACCGGTCTTACCAAGGGTATAGGACCTATACCCTTGGTAAGACCCGTTGTCAACCGATGAAACGTTCCAGTATTACCCCGTGACTAGAACGTTTCATCAGGGATATTTGAACCCAGGAACCGTCGCGTCGTATGTACATATGAATCACTATGGTTGTGGAAATTTACTAGGTACTAAGTACTTACCCATTCATTGAGTTCATTTAAGTAGTATGTTCTAAGCTAAGCTTGAATTTTCTGTACCTAGTCGTTGACTTCAATATCGATTGGTCCTAACTCCGATGTGTATTTTGAGTTGGATTTAAGGCTGATCTACACATATCAGGGCCGTGGCCGAGTCGTGTCCGGGCCGCGGTCCGTCTCAGTGATTTGACACGTCGCGCGTCGTACCGGGCACGTCCCGGACCCGGGCGTGTGTAAACGAGTTTATATCGAATGTACGCACTGATATTGTTTTAGCTCAACCTTTGTTATGTACCTACTGCCTACCTACTTTACTGCTTAAATGTAAGTATGTAAATCATATTTTTTGGGACTTTTAGAACCTAGTCCCTAATTCCAGCACCCCAATTGCCCTCAGCTCAAGTCTCGTCCCCGACTTTTGCCCTCAGCAAAAGTCGGGGACTTTTGCAAACGAGCCAGCCCGCGCCGCTGAGCCTTTAGCTTAGCTTAGCCGACTGGTGTCAGAATTTTCTCTACGCCATGGCTATGAGTATGCAAGATGGTCTGAACTCTGAACGACAAACAATGTCAGAGCTTGTTGCTTTTATTCAGTATAAATACTTGTTGCAGGATTAACCCACGAATGCGGCGTATTCGGCGCCATTAGCACCGGAGAATGGCCCACGCAGGTCGATATACCTCAAGTCATATGTCTCGGACTAGTTGCACTGCAGCACAGGTGAGATAAACAATAATATACATACTTATCTATTAATGTAGGTCGACGGGTCGTTGTGTTCCACGTGCGCCTCAAAGAAATGTCAGCATAGAAGACGGGGCCCTCTAGGGCTAATGCCTGCCAGGGTTGCGGAATTTGTTCGAAAGAGTCACTGCGGCTCTGGAACACACTAGAAGGAACACGGATGGGTTTGAGTCAGTAAGAGTCTGATACTCCCTTCTGCTCCGCCCAGAGCGGGAGGAGTCGTTCGATGATAAATGATGACCTTAAAAAAAAAACAAAAATATATACAGGGTTATTTGTAAAACACCAGTGGATGAAAGAACTTATGATTATAGACCAACTTTTGTTATGAAGACCAACCCTGAAAAATCGAAAAAAAATCTACTGTTTCATACATTTTCATCGGGTGAATATTGCATTTTGTATGAAACAGCCGATTTATTTTTTGTGATTTCATAGTTGATCCCATAGTAAAAGCTGTTTATAGTCATGAGTACTTTCACCCACTGAAAGGATGTTGGTGTTTTACAAATGACCCTGTATAGGCACCGGCTTACACGACGGGAAAAACTAATTTAAAATGTACACTATAACACAGAAAAGACAACAACAATGAGTACAAAGGTACTGCTTATTCAACGTGTATGATTTTTATATGACGTCACGGTTGGTGCAGTGGTTGAGCGGTTAACTGCTGCACTGCGTGTCGCGGGTTCGATTCCCGCGCGCGACAAACATTTGTATGGCCTAGAGATAGTTGTTCCGGGTCTGGCTGTTTGTGTATGTGAGTTTATATGTTTGTTAACGCATCCACGATACAGGAGAAATTCCTAGCGTGGGGCAACGTTTTTTAAACAAAAAAAAAATATATAAGTAAGTATATATATTTTATGCCA
The DNA here is from genome assembly GCA_947386135.1 of Melanchra persicariae. NCBI lineage: Eukaryota > Metazoa > Arthropoda > Insecta > Lepidoptera > Noctuidae > Melanchra > Melanchra persicariae. The sequence goes on from OX376646.1 coordinate 2,702,401, forward strand.
AGATAAAACACAAAAAAACTGCAAACAAGCATTTTTATGAATTAAAATCGATATTTTTACAGTACGATATTATATGGCATTGCTGTTGGAGGGGTGGTACCAACTTCCATACATTTTAGCCCATTGTCCTTTCACAAAAAAAAAAAACTAATGTGACTTTCGGGAATTCAGATAGGCCTAGAAACTAACCGGAAAAGATAATACGCTGACCGATAAACAAAATAACAAAAGTAGTCCCTTCACATACAGAGATATCTAGCAAGATTACTGGGAACACTAAGTTAATCAAACATAGCAAATAATACAATCATTGTTTATTAAACACAGGACCCTTATGAACCCCCACACAACCTTCTTCCTTAATTGTTTTTAGAATTTGGGGAAGAACCGTCGTGTTGAAACAGTTGTACCCTAGAAATATTTGAACATCAGCACTAGATAGCATTATGAGCCAAAGATTGCTTGGTTTTATAAGATTTAGTACACTTTATGACACACAGTTCTAGAAATAGTCATCGTAGTAGTTTTTACAAACACTTGGCGTCCTAAAAAGCGCTTTTGAATACTGTCGCTATGTGCAAGAAGAATGTCCTAATTGCAGTTTTGTGGGTTTTGATAAGGGATCTTAACTTTGAAAAGGGTTTAAAAATGATCCCTGCCGTAGTCTGTGCTTCCTGGGGGTGTACTCTCTAAGCCCGAAGTCCGTAGTTTCGGCCTTAGTGTCGGGCGTTTTCTATTCGTATCACCTACGGCCTTACGATTAGTCCCGAACCACAGGGCTTAGTGTGAGTTTTTTTACGTACTCGATTGCGTTAACGTAAACGGTTGCTTATGTCAAATTGTATAGAAAAAAACAGGTTGTCCGTGAGTGTCACCAGACGGCGCTTATTCAGTTTCAATACTAATGACGTTTACGCTAACGCGATTGAGAACGTTAAAAAAACTCGCACTAAGGCCACAGAACTAAGAATGAATGACAACACGATTTGACAGTGGTTTTTCCTTCTCCAACCCAGTTGGTCGACTATTATTCGTTAGCTTTTAAAGCCTACTTCTGTGATAGATTTTATTTAAAATTCGTAATAAATGCTACTACCATGATTATTTCGTGTCCAAAAACAACTGGGAGATTGCTTACAGATTGACAGTGGCCCTCCCGGCCACTTCACTCTAACAAAAAATAGCAATCCAAAGCTTAAGGTTTCGCAAACGGATGGATCGATGGATGAAAAAAATGGTTTACTTTTGCGTAAGTGCGTACCAATGAATGGTGGGGGTGTCGTTGGAAAGTCGACATAATTTCTTTTTTTTTTCAACATTATATTTCACCACTTTGTCGGCGTGATTAATATGTATACCCATACCAAATTTCAACTTTCTAGTGCTAAGCGTCTCTAAGCTGAACCACAGACAGACGCGCATGGCGAAACTATAAGGGTTCCTTGTTGACTACGGAACCCTAAAAATACTGTCATACATATCGAAAAACAATATCTAATGATATCAATTTGAATACCTCAGAGGTCAAGAGTCAGCCGGCATAGTGACGTCGGAGGGCAAGAGCGCGCGCACGTTCAACACGCACAAGGGCATGGGGCTCATCAACAACATATTCAACGACGAAGCCATGAAGAAGCTCAAAGGAAACCTCGGCATTGGACACACTAGGTTTGTTTAATTTTTTGTTTATAATTATTCGAACAGTAGGAAACTCAGCTAAAAAACACCGACCTCATCTAGTTTAAATTGCTGAAAATTAAGTATAAAAAAGTGTTTTTATTTTGGAACATAGTCAGTTGGCTCTAATACAAAGAAAACGATGATAGCTACAAAAGTTTATAACTGTGTTGCAGCTATCAACGCCCATCTAAACAGGAAAACAATTTGTTCCAGACTTATACTATTATACTAAACATACTAAACTAAACAAAAACAACTAAACTTAAAAACAGAGGGGGTGTGGGAGTGTGCGTGTGGGTGGGAGTGAGTGTGTATGTACGTGTGTGCTTATTATAATTGCCGTGTTAAAGTTCTATTTACAACTAATTTGCAAAAATAAATATCATTTATCCATCCAAGAAAAAAACACTCGACCCAAGGACGACCCAAGGATCTTGTACCTCAGAGAATAAAGTTAGTTAATTTTGGAGTGGGTTAAATGAAAAGCTTCATGATATCTTGCTATACCAATTTAAACCATGAATCAAAGCATCTAAAGTTGAATTTCTACTGTTGTCAGATTAGTTGTTGAGCAATTCAATTGTCTAAATCTTCGTGTGTTGAACAGGTACTCGACATCAGCAGCATCCGAGGAGGTGAACTGCCAGCCCTTCGTGGTGCACACAGCGCACGGCGCGCTAGCGGTCGCGCACAACGGAGAACTCGTCAACTGCAGCAGTTTGAGAAAGATGGTAAGTTAACTAATTCTATTGGGGCTAACGTTTTCGTGCTCAGCAGTTGGCGCTAATTGCCAGTTAGGTCCCTAAGCATAGCATTAAAGTTGTTATACCTACGCGCATGTGAAGAAAGCTGGAAGGAAAATAATTTAATATCATAATTTAATGCCGTAAACGTGCTCGTGGCTTAATAATTATAGTCGCACGGGTCGATCTTCAAGGTTTAGAAACGCTTGCCAGGGTCAGTCTGTGGATGGGTGACCATCTTAACATATCAAGTCTTCCGCTCTGGGTGGAGTGTCAGACTCTTACTGACCAAAAACCATCCGTGTTCCTCCTAATGCCCTTTACGTTCCAGGGCCGCGGTGAATCTTTCGAACAAATTCCACAAATCAGTGGGACAACTTAGACAATTTTTTTTTTGTGATAAATAAAACTGCAAATAGAGCGTCATCCACAAGGCTTGTCAGGCTTTAATTATTGACTCGTACAGCAATACAAAAGGAATTTTAACACACATTTGCATATTTCGTTTTTTATTGAGGTTTTTCCTTAAACTTTCCTTATTTTGAATAACTTCTAAACAGAGGTATATTGCAATGTTTTCCTTATAAACCACACTAAAACGAAATTTTAATGTTACTGTCTTGTAGAATGACTTCGGTTATCTGCATACTCAATTTAACGCTTATGTTGCCAAACGTCTTTTATAATGCGCACAGCAAAGGAGTGGAACTCTCTGCCTGCGTCTGTGTTTCCAAAAGCTTACAGTCCTAATCTGTTCAAAGTTAGAGTGAACAAGCTCCTTCTCGGTAAGCTCGCTCCATCGTAGACTTTGTCTCTGTCATATCTGACATTAACTAGAGTCAAGAGCAAACCCATCACTAATAAAAAAAAAAAGTAAAGCGACGTTATACTGTATTATTTGAATGGCCCAAGTGTACTAAAGACCAACCCCTAGAAAAAATAATTATAATACAGTGTTTCAGAGGTGCGTGGTCATATTGGTTAAGGGTGATGTTGGGTAGCTGGTATACTAAATAAGGAAAAATTAGCAAACACAAAAAAAAAGTGACTTGTTTTTTTTTTAATTCGACCAAAATAAACAACAAAAAAGTTAAGAACTAATGACTTTTCAGGCAGTTTGTTACAGTTGGTGGCATTTACAGTTCAATCACAGATTTGAACTCACCAACTGCATCAGACCGCTTGAAAAGTAATTAGTTTTGGAACTTTTAGTAGATTATTAAAATGCACTTTTTTTGTTTTGCTATAATTTTTTTATGTACCTATTTCAGCTTTAAATATGACCTAACGCACTTCTGGAACATCCTGTAGGTTCGAATTCGTTGTACATGAATTTGTGACAGCTCAGATTCTCGTTAAATCAGGCTTGAGGGCAATTCTCGTGTGTTTACAGAGCGTTCCCATTCGCATCGCAGTCCGAAACCGTTACACACCTCCACCTTCTTTACACTTTGACAAGTTTTTAGCATTGATTGCCGGTGAGATGATATTGCGACTTCAATTTGACAACTTTTCAAGTACAAAGCATTGGCCTTCTTAATAAAAAAACCGACTTAATATCTCTATAACTTTGCCTAATAGAGATGATTCCTGGGGCCTAACCACAAACTCTTAAAGCAGTATTACTTCAATATAACTTCCAGTGGGAAAGAGACGGAGTAATACTGCTTTAAGAGTTGGTGGTTTAGGCCCTGGTTAAAAAATATATGAATAAATAAATAATAAATGATTTTTTTTAAGTTAGATTATCGAAAAATATTGGACACGTATTTTTTGCTTTATCAAATCAATAAAGAAAGACGGAGATAAAACGCATCAAAGATCAGGAGTGGGGGGCTGTGACGTCACTTGTAGAAAAAGTGTACTTACAAGTGACGTCACACGAGTTTTCAACGCACTGTATCGTCTTCATGTTTTGTTTACGTGAAAAAAGAAAAAATACGTGTCAAATATTTTTTGGAAATCTATCTGACGGACTAATTAGATTTTTTGAGTGACGTACTGTATTGTTTGTAACATTTCAGGTGTTAGGTCGCGGAGTAGGTCTGTCCACCCACTCGGACTCCGAGCTGATCACTCAGGCGCTGTGCCTCAACCCGCCGGAGGGAGAGACCAACGGGCCCGACTGGCCGGCGAGGATTAACCACCTCATGAGGTAACCTAACTTTTAACTATTTCTAATTGAAATACGGAACCCTAAAAACTTAGGAAAGAATATTTTATTTATTACTAACTTCTACCAGCGGCTTCGCCCGAGAGTGTCGGAATATTCGAAAATAAAAAAGTAAGATATAGAATTACTCCTAATGTATATGTCGCAGCTAACTATGATATTGAACAAAAGATGTCAGTTAGGTCACTGAAAAATCGGCACATTTAAATGAAAAGGCCAGGCCACCAATTAAACGACTGATTAAGCTAATTGGCTGCGACATATACAACGTGTAACAGAATAAACGCAATACCTCTTAAGGGGTCATTGTACTCATAATTATGAACAACTTTTACTATGGGACCAACACAGAAATCGCGAAAATAAAAATCGACTGCCCCATACATTACATCAACCTTATTAAAACTTAACGGTTAATAGCGCGTTGATCAAATCTCAGGCCATGGCATGCTAAGACAGACCCCAGGGATCTAATTGTGTGCCTTGTTTAAGAATAACGAAAACATTGTATTTATGAATAAAAAAATAAATAAATAATACATTTCTGTGCGCATAACTCGACAAAATGTATTGAACAGCTATTTTTTTTTCGCGATTACTGGGCGCGATTATTTATTTATTATATGTTATTTTATTATTTTATTGTTTTACAAATCATCACACCATCCCACTCACCAATCCTGATTTGAATGACAATAAAAGTATTTATTTCTCTTCTCTTTCCATCCAGACTGGCTCCACTAAGTTACTCCCTGGTAATAATGCTGAAAGACAAGATCTACGCAGTGCGCGACCCCTACGGGAACAGGCCGCTGTGCCTCGGCAAGATCTTACCTCTGGGCTCCTCATGTAAGTCATACAATAATATTCATTATCAATAATTATTGTCATAACAGAAATTATATTATAATAACTTCACCGGAAAATTACAGACGCCGTAATATTGTAAAATATCGCGTGAAATTGTAAACTATTTTTTCTCAATAAGGCACGGATATATTGGAAATTATTGAATTTTGACGGGATTTGTTGTATTCAAAATGATATGCTCACATTTTAATCTTAAAAAAGTCGAAATTTTCAATTGGCGTTAGCAATTATCCAGTGACATTTATGTAGCATGTAAGGCTCTAGACAGACGGACCGCATTTCAACTGCAATCCAACCGCAAATTGCAGTTCGGATGCAGTTTGAATGCAGTTGACACGACTGCAATAGAACTGCAAACCAAACGTGCAGTCCGATTACAGTTCAAATGCAGTCGGCGTGCAATCGTGTGAACTGCACACCGACTGCAATCGAACTCTAACCTTGTTTCTACTACTGATTCTATGCGCGGGGGAGAGTGCGGGTGGGTGGGTATGGTGCAGTTCGGATGCAGTTTGAATGCAGTTGACACGACTGCAATAGGACTGCACGGTTGGTTTGCAGCTCTATTGCAGTCGTATCAAGTGCATTTAAACTGCATCCGAACTGCAATTTGCGGTTGGATTGCAGTTGAAATGCGGTCCGTCTGTCTAGAGCCTTAGAAGGGTACCTACCTTTTAAATAGGGTTACTAAAATGTTTGTAATCAGCCGTCTACCATCTACTTATTTAGTGAAGCAAATCGAATTGCTTGCATGCTAATTTACATCAGTTTTGGATGGTGGTGTATCAGTTGAAATATCATTACTGTTGTATATCCTTACTTTTTTAACTGAAAAAATACCGTTGCAATCAAAAATAAATTATGTATTTTTGCTCATGCTGGCTAATCTGGGATGCATGTAAGTATTCCTCATTATGGGATCGACACTCCCCTTTTCATTAATTCTCAAATTCAGCTATCTTGGGTTTTTATAAGTGAAGGCTCTCATAAAAACTTTTCAAACATTATTTAGATAAAATACTGTTTAAGAAATTCTAAATTCGAATTCTCTGTACAATTTTTTTAATAAAGAATCTGCTTATCAGTATTTTAGCTAAGTACCTGGTTGTAAAGTTTTTAAGAATATGGCAATTCCAGTCGTAGTGTTTACCACTGTTGCTAACATTCTACCAAACCCAACAGATATGCAATGGACTCATCATAACATACACAATAAGGGACTACCTTATCATTTTTGTGTGACAATAGCAACTTTAAATGACTGGTCAAAAATAATTTAGATATTTCAACTTTAAATGACTGGTCAAAAGTTATATAGACATTTTCTAAAACAAATGTGTGTGTCAGCTCCGACGCGCAACTGGATTTTACTCCTTAAGAACTATTATTGTGTAGATTATATAAAAAGAGGGTTAAATGAAAGCATTAAAAAAAAAATCAAAGTTTTATAAATATTTATTCATAATAATTGCATCATTCCAATGAAAAAATAAGCTGAGTATACTTTGTATATACGCTTTATATATATTCAAAGTGACAGGTGCGCAAAGGAACATAACGCCTCACTTTTAGTTAACTCTCTAAAGCTAAATATGAAAATCGTTTTTTAAGGAGCATTATAAAGCCTGTTTGTATTGACCAGTCCTTTAGGTAGTGTGTACAGTTCTCGTCAAATAGCTTTGCCCCTCTGAAGTTGTGTCGAGTGGCTGCGTAGTAGTCAAAATTACGAACACACTGCAACTGCGTATGCGTAAGAGACATGGGGGCGGGGCGCGATTTTATGTCTCAGTCTTACGTTTACGTTCGATGCATGCTTGCGTCCCGCTTGCTCCCGTCTACGTGACTGCACCAAGCGATCTTTGCAAATGGCTAACTTCAGAGGGGCACAGTTATTTGACGAGAACTGTATGTGACATAACTAATAAATATGTATAACATAACGTTTACAGATGTCTACAAACAGTCGTCGGCGCGGCATGCCGAGGGTAATGCATGAACACATTCCATTTATTACATACTTGCTAGCCGACCAAGGTGATAAGACAACTGTTCGTTTTAATATCCTTGAATATTTCGGCTATACGAAATACTCAAACGAGTTCCGTCACAGAGGTGTGAATGCCAAAGACGACACTCACACCACGGTACCCACGGAGCTAGGCTCTATACTAGAAAGGTTTAGGTAATTAAATAAAGGTAAACAATTTTGATGTGACTTTTTACACAATCACATATCAAACCAACCTACTGCTTAAAATAATGGTTCGATTGATTTAGCTATCGGCAACTGCCTCTGTGGTCGAGTGGTTTAGGCGTTTGCCTTGTAACCCGGTGGTCGTGGGTTCGATTCCCACGGGAAGCATACTTTGTAAAGTTGTGTCCAGTTTGGCTAGGACATTGCAGGCTTGAATCACCTGAGTGTCTGATAAAAAGATGATTCCGTGCTTCAGAAGGCACGTATAAGCCGGTGGTCCCGGCCGCCAAATGGCGGTCGTCAAACCATGTCAGAGGCCCTTGAGGCGGTTTAGATACTCTGACACTAGAGTGTACCTACACAAAGAAGAAGCTACAGCTATTGTATTCACTTTTAGTTGAATTTTATTTTTAACCTGAGTTTTTAAATAAAAAATATTAAAAGGACACATTAAGATTGTTTACCTTTATTTAACTAGGTACATAAACCTTTCTGGTATACACAAAGTGCCATTCTATTAGCGATGAGATCATGATGAGATTGTCGAAATAGGTACCAAAATATAAGGGTTTGATCACGTGACATTTTGACAGCATTTGTCAATCCCATATATTTTTGACGTTTTGACAATCCCCTTCTGCCTTCGCCACGCTACCGCTGATAAAATGTCACTTGCCTGGAGCCCGGGACGCTCTGGACGGTCGGGTCTACACAATGGTCTACACCACACATTGACATTGTCTTCTTGTCTTGGTCGGCTTATATCATTTTCTTTAACACCGGCTATTTTAGGGGCGTAGCATGAAATATTTACGGCCCTGGAACGCAAAAGGCATTATGAGGAACACGGATGGGTTTTAGTCAGTAAAAGTCTGACACCGGACTTTTTAGGATGGGAAATCGTCATTTGATGATTTCCCATCCTAAAAAAAGAGGATGAGAGATGTGATGGTTCAATTCCACCATAAGAACATAGAACAGGGCTCTTGTAAGAAGTGGAAGGTGATAAATTGGGTAAATCTACACCAGCTTGTTTAAAAGTAAATTATTCCTAAACCGATTTGTTCTGCAACTCCTTGCTACGCCCTCTAACGCATTGTTTAATTTCTACATAACCTCACCTTTCCATGGAATCTCATTCATTACTTATGGGTTAAACACATGATTCTAAGTTATAGTAAATGGGTGGTAAACAAGTTCACAAAGCATGATTTAAATCACCATATTACGAACACGTTTCTGTTAAATGATTCATTAATTTAATTCTTTAATGTTTGTGTGATGCATAAGTAGTATTTAAATTACAAAGTCTAAACTAACGATGTGGTCAAAGATGGAGCACGTTTGCCTAGAAGTAACCTATTCACTCTTGACTTAAAGATTATTATTGTCGGTTTTTGCTTTGACTCTTAAAAGCCACAACGGTTTTCTATCCTTCTCTATTCAAATTCTTCTTGTATCTTGGTTTAAATAAAAAAATAGGGAGATGCTTACTTTTTAATATTAATTTCAGCTTTATTGAACGGCTGTGCAAAGAACGGAGTGGAAGACAGGGCCGAAGGATGGGTGGTGTCGTCAGAGTCGTGCGGGTTCCTCTCCATCGGTTAGTATACTGTTATATTAACTGCTCCGTTGGTGCGACTGCCGAGTGTGGAGTCCTGGGTTCGATTCCCAAGTCTGGCGAAAGTTTTATTGGGTTTTTTCATTAGGAATTACTCTGAGACAGCCAGGATGTTAAAAGCCTCGGTACGCACGTGTCGCCGTCATTTGTAGATATTTGGCAGTTGCTAAGGATAGTCAGAAGACAGAAAATCTGACACCATTGCCAAGAAGTACCGTGTTACCCATTTACTGGGTTGTGGAGGTCTGGTATTCAGCCGCTCCACGTAAAATACTGGTATTCACCTGAACCTGGCTTGATTGAAGCCGACCCCAATATTGTTGAGAAAAGGCTAGGCAGATGATGAGTGTTATTAAGTGGTTTCGTTATCCCCCAGGTGCCCGCTACGTGCGCGAGGTGCTGCCCGGCGAGATCGTGGAGATGTCCCGGCACGGCATCCGCACGGTGGACGTGGTGGAGCGACCCGCAGACAAGCAACAAGCCTTCTGTATATTTGAGTACGTCTACTTCGCCAGAGCTGACAGTATCTTTGAAGGTAAGCGAATTTTGTGCCAATTGTTTTTACAAGGCAAATAAAAAAAAAAGGTGTGGAAACAAAATAGACTCAGGCGTCGAAGTTTTCCTCTGCAACGCTGCCATCCGGAAACGTGCCCAGAAGGCTGACAGCATTGCCACGTTGAATGGCAATGCTAATACTTTGGGCAAAGAACGTGTACCTGGTCATCTCTGCGTCCACTGTCGGGAAGATACAGTTTTCGTCAAATAACTTTGCCCCTCTGAAGTTAGCCATTAGCAAAGATCGCTTGGTGCATTCACGTATACGGGAGCAAGCGGGACGCAAGCATGCATCGAACGTAAACGTAAGACTGAGACATAAAATCGCGCCCCGCCCCCATGTCTCTTACGCATGCGCAGTTGCAGTGTGTTCGTAATTTTGACTACTACGCAGCCACTCAACACAACTTCAGAGGGGCAAAGCTATTTGACGAGAACTGTACGGCGCGGCGTACCCTCGACTGGTGCTGGTCATCTTTTCTGCGGAAATGTCATGTCGCAGGAGGCTGCGGAAAGGGAGAGGGAATGTCGAGTGCTCTCCCGGGCCGCAGCAGGCACACCAAGCGTCAGTGGAAGGCAGAGTACTATGTACTTTAAATTTAAACTATAATGATCATTTTGAGTAGGTCTTTGACTTGAATGTACCCTGGCGATTAGGAATGTCATGCTCACTCAAAAGTCTGTCTGATGGTGGCGCGTGCGTTGGATCATTTGGCTCCCTTAAAAATGGTTGAGCCGAATGGTGCTAGCGTATGCGTAATGTTCGTGAACGGGCGCCGTCAGCTGAGACTGGTCATTCCTTGGCTGCCATGGTTTATTTTAATTATTTCTTTGAACTATTTCTTTTTACTCCGGACTCTTTTATCCTGCACGTCTTTTACATTGTTCTCACATATGTATTATTTTAATATGAATGTTGTAACCATAATTTTGTAACAAAATATTATTTTTTTTTAAAAGAGTGTCCGTGGAGTTTCTTGCACGTTCTTCTCCATAGAGATCTACGCCTTGGAACGTGCAAATATGGGGCTGACATGTCTTTGATAAAAGCCCCCAAACAAAAATAGATAAAAAAAAAAAAAAAAAAAAAAAAAAACGTGCAAATAGCTTCATCTTTTTGACCGACCGACCTTGACAATTCAAAAGTGCCTGTAAATGGTTTAATTGAAATAAATGCTTTGACTTTGACTTTGATAATGCCCCACTCCCCCAACATCCATTATTAGATTTATCGTTTATATGTCGCAGCCAATTAGCTTCATCAGCCGTTTAATTGATGGCCTAGCCTTTTAATTTAAATGCGCCCATTTTTCAGCAACCTAAGTGACAATTTTTGTTCAATATCGTTTGATGACTTGCCCATGTCACTTTTGTCGCTGATTAAACGACGCAGTTCAAAGGCTAGGCTTTTAATGAAACGGCTGATTAAGCTAGTTGGCTGCGACATATATATTATTATTTCTTTTTTGATACCAAATGAAGACGATTTTTTCTACACATAGGTCTATTTCCCTTGTTCTAGGACAAATGGTATACTCAGCGCGCATGCAGTGCGGGCGCATGCTGGCGCGCGAGTCGGCCGTGGACGCCGACATCGTGTCGTCCGTACCCGAGTCCGGCACGGCGGCCGCGCATGGGTACGCACGACAGGTAATGCTACTTCTATGGACGTTTTTAACGAAATTAATCAGAAAATAACAGCGGAGGAGTACGAAAAAATATAACTTCCACTTCCCTCCTTATCAAGCAGGAGACAGAACAGAGTTAGGCCAAATAGGCACCAAGGGACATATACAACTGGGTTAAGCCCAGTTGCCAAAGCACCACGGATTATACATTAACACTAATAATAATGGATCCTAAATTGTGAGCTACTTTTGATTCCAGTTTGTTCTGGTTTCTCAAAGGTCCGTATAGTAAACAACTCCAGATGTAACCTCTATGGAGGTATGCGGTACAGACATCTAACCTATAAAAAAGGGAGGATCCTCCGACCAGAGGGTTGTTGTGTCCGGTGGGCAACTAATATAAAAATATAATAATAATATAATATCTTGGGACAACTCACACACGGCCATCTGATCCCAAGCTAAGCAGAGCTTGTGTTATGGTAACCAGACAACTGATATACATACTTATATAATTTATAAATACATACATATTATAGATAAATTACACCCAGACACAGAACAAACAATAATGCTCATCACACAAAGTTTGTCCTGGGTGGGAATCGAACCCACGACCTCCGGCTTTGCAGTCAGGGTCACTAACCACTAGACCAACAGGCCAGTCATAAAACTGTCATAAAACAGTCATAAAACTGCCCGATAGTTGATATTCGGACAGTTGTATATGTTCAAATCGCACGGAAAACTCTTCTGTACTGAAGTAAGGTTCAAATTTGTCTAATTCGACTTATAGGAAACCACGAAAAACTTAGTTCTAAAGATTGAGTACCTACCTAATCGTGCCTAGCACAGTTCTGTTCAACTATTAAAAGAAAATTTGGTACGCTTCCATGCCATTCAAAATTCACCATTTACTGTATGAAATGAAGGTTCAAAATTGGCGACTCGAAGCACAAGCTGAATAAAAATATGTTTTTTCGTTATTATTATTGTGTCGTGTTTGACTGCGATCTCATTTCGTGACCTATTTATTATCTCCTACAGTCCGGCATCCCATTCATGGAGGTGCTCTGCAAGAACCGCTACGTAGGCCGTACATTCATCCAGCCGTCCACGCGCCTGCGTCAGCTCGGCGTCGCCAAGAAGTTTGGTGCGCTCTCCGAGAACGTGCGCGGCAAGAGGATCGTGCTCATTGACGACTCTATCGTGAGGGGAAACACTATCGGACCCATTATCAAGCTGTTGAGGGATGCTGGGGCTGCTGAGGTGAGTGAGAATGGCTATTTGTTTAGTTATAATTCGATTCAATTTCAATTTATTTACTCAAGTAACTATGACTCATTTGTTAGTTAAAGACTTAATCTATGTTAGTAATTAAAAATATACACAGCAGCTGCACTGTCCGACACATCAACGCGGTTGCACCATTCCATGAGAAATGGAGTTATGTAGGACCTCATAAAATTCTGTAAATTTAGCCTCACTGCATTTAATAACTAAACTCATATATTATTGTCTGCAGGTACACATTAGGATAGCGTCCCCGCCGCTGAAGTACCCGTGCTACATGGGCATCAACATCCCCACGAGAGAAGAACTCATCGCCAACAAGATGGATGCCTACAAACTTGCCGAACATGTTGGTGAGTAAGATCTGCTAAAAAGGACATAAAATACAAAATATATACTCGTCATATTACATCAAGTACCCTCGAAACATCAAGTCTTAGAAACAATATAACTAGGAGTTTCCCATTTTAAACGCGTATTTAATCGCTCTAGAGTCTAGTAGGTACGCAACGCGTAACAGAATAAACACAAAACCTGAAAATTCATTGGCCTCATCATTATTTTAACTAAAATCTCGAAAAAAAATCATGAATCGATACATTTTGTCGAGTTAATGTATGGGGCAATCGATTTAATTAAATATTGAACTTATTTAAGAGTACAACTTGATTCGATGGCGGTTCTCTTGTTTCATTATTACAACTAATTGACACAATTCCAATTCAGAATTTGTACCCACATCTCGGACGTAAAACAAAGTCTTATTTTTTTTTTTAAACCCATTGTTAACCCAAAACAACCTTTATTTCCAGGCGCCGACAGTCTAGAATACTTAAGCGTGGAAGGCCTAGTATCAGCAGTGCACTACAACATGAAGTCCACTCCCAGCGATGGGCTCGGAGGTCACTGTACCGCCTGCCTCACCGGGGAGTATCCTGGAGGAGTGCCGGATGATGACTGGTGAACGTGATGGTGATAAGTGAATGATGATGACGAATGGTGAAGGATGAGTGAGTGAGTGGATTTTTGTGTGAGCATAAACGTTTTTGGTGAAGGAACTGGTCTTTTGCACAGTGCTCGCAGAACAGATGATCGATAAGGCCGAAAAGTTCTGGATTGGCGACCGCGTATCGGAAGACGCAGCGTTGCCAAGCCTCCTACAAGGTGGACCGGGTGGTACGAGACCCACAGGATCGGTTGTTGTGGCGACACGCGTTGGGAGGTCTATGTCCAGCAGTGGACGTCTGCGGGCTCATATGATGATGAAGACTGCTCTCTTAAGGCAAATAGGGCTGTGTTGGGTTCGAGGCCAAGCCAGTCTTCGCAGTACGACGAACGACGATTTATCTTGCAGATGAGCGATAGATATTCGAGCTTCGTTTTCAGGGTAGATGTATGATTGATGAAATGAGCTGTTGATCCATAAAAACGAGTTGGAATGACGATTTACTTCATGCTAACTCCAGCTAGGTTTACTCAGTGACATGTCGACCAAATAGACCGGCTGAACTCATTATTGCCACATGCCACATTACAAGGTTTTGAGTATCAAGTGTACCTCGAAATGGCCTGGCTTATTACCAAATTTCTGTTTGAACTTTGATAAAATTTCAGTTCCAAAACGTTTATGTTCACGCAAGAATAAAGTAAATAAATAACGTACTGTTATAAAGAAATCAAGACAAATGTTGCAACTTAAAAAAAAAACTATGTTTGGTGTGAATGAGAAGCAAAAGTTGTTTGAAATACATTTGTAAACGAAATAGTGTAAAAATAATTATGTTTACTATAGGTACTTTATTTACAAAACAATGTTTTCCTTTCTACCTATTTTTAGCAGTTATCGAATATTAAATATAATTTATGAAGTTTTTAGTGTGGAGGTAGCTTTAGTGCCTTATTTTTTTATGGCTACCCTGTAAGCAGTTGGAAATATTGATAAAATTATTGTGTGAAAATGTGATACATGAGGAAACCACTTTCGATTGTAGGTAACACTGGCTTTCTGGGATCAAAATGTATCAACGACGTGGCAACATTAAATTTTAAGTGAAGAGATCCGGTTGGCTATTGTTAATGGCAATGCAGACAAAAAATCACAGCAGATTTGATAAACTGCAAATTTAATAATTCTACAGAATTTGGTAGTAAACTTATTAAAATTAAAAATATCTCCATGTTCAAGTTGATCGAAGCTAAGAAGAAGCGATTAGAGGAAGTATCCTCATGGTCACATCTTCGCAAGTAAAATGTTAAAACATTCTCAAATAAGTATGCATTTGATTCGAATCGTACCTCGAATATTAATTAGATTTTAATATTGTTTTTAGGCAAGTCGTGCTGGTTACGACTATACATTCTATAAAGTTAAGTCTATACTGTTTTTTACTTACATTTAAGTAGTTTTTTTTTCCTAAACATTCCTAACTATACATACTTTTTATATATATTTGTTAAGTATATTATGCTTGTAATGCAATCTAATAATGCAAAAAGATTTACAGCATAATGTGAATACATATTATAATTTTGTATTTTATCATCAATTGGGTATATAGAATTTATATGATCAAGAATTTGCATAGCATTATGCAAAATATTGTCTTCATAATTTGAGAGCTAATAATATCAGTGTTGTAAGGTATGAATATATCAGTTTTCATGATAATTTTCATACAAACTTGTTTTATAAAAGTACACTACTTTTTAGGTAATATAGATGTAAGAACTTTGTCCTTTAAATATAATTTTGAACTCATTTTGTTAATTTTGGGACCAAATGTTTAAATTTTCTTATGGCAAAAAATACGTCAGTTTTTATAGTGTTCGATTTAAAAAACGACGTAATATTCCAAACGCTATGGAAAAAATAAGAAAACTAAAAAGACATCCCAACTTCGACCACATCGTGTGGAACCATTATCAATCATTTGTTTTGCCCGGGTCGTGTTGGTCAAACTATTGGTAATGTTAATATCGAGTGGCCCGGAAAATATAAGTGTACTTTACGTAAGTAAATGTTTTTTTTTCTATACTTGTGGTTTTATTTCATACTTACACGAAGCTAATTTTTCTCAAAGGGTTTGGTCAAAGCAGCTATAGTTTATACAGGGTGTTCTCGAAATGCCTGGTCATATTTGGCACCTCGCGCACTAGACGGCCACGACCACGACCAGTGGCCGCAACGACCAGATTAACTAAAGAAACCATAATTATGAGCGTCTCGTACTTGGCCGCAACGGCCCTTAACTGGCCGCACACCGGGCCGGCACGACTGGTCGTTGCGACCAACTTGCGTATATTTTGCTATGAGCGCTCGCGCACTAGCGACCGCGAATGCGGCCCGGCCCTCGGCCAGCCATTCGTCATATCCAATAACGTCTTTTCCACATCAAGTACGCAAACAATTTCTATGTCTACACTTCGAGCTCAGAACAATAACTGCAGCAGCTCGACAAATAGCTGCTTCACGACCAGTCGTGGCCGCAAACTTGGCCGCAGCCCAACCGTGGCTTCTGCGACCAAGGTTGCGACCACGACCACAACTGGTCGTGGTCGTGGCCGTCTAGTGCGCGAGGTGCCTTAGGATCACCCTAAGGCACCTCGCGCACTAGACGGCCGCGACCTGGTTGGGTAGTAAAAAAGTAGCCTATGTTCTACTCCATATCTACCAATTTTCATGACGGTTCGTTCAGCGGTTTCAGCGTGAAAGCGTAACAGACAGACAGTTACTTTCGCATTCAATTTATAATATTAATAATGTATATCAGCTACCCAACCACGCTCTTCTGGAACACCAGCTATATGTCATTGGTAAAAAAATACAAGTGTATTACGCAATTCAACGTTTTATTAATCTTATTTACAATTTCTATTTACAAAGGAACATGACAATTTAGTTTTCTATACAACTTACGAACAGCCGGTCGATTCTGTCGACATCTCACGGTGTTCACCTAGGCGGAGTAAACGACAATAGAGCTGTCATTCCATCTTATTTGTATGGTTTGACAACTCACCCGTCGTGCGCCCCGCCCGGGTGTTCACTTCGACATGGTTACAGAATCGCACTGCAGCACACGGTAGTAAAAAGGAATACGCGCACAAACGCTACGAAATAAATATTCAAAAGTATCACTATTCTATTATTGTACAATCAGTTTGTATTTGCGCTTTTAGTAAGAATCTGTTGTGTGAAAAATGGCAGTTTGTTTACGACAGCTACATTTTAGAGTATAGTGGTCAAACATAATATGTACAGTCAATGAAATCAATTGTGTTTCACTGTAGACAACAATAGGGTACTATGACTAAAAAAATCTAATTAATCCGTCAGATAGATTTCCAAAAAATATTTCACACGTATTTTCACTTTTATCACGTAAAATAAAATTAGAAGATCCAGGGCGTTGAAAACTCATGTGACGTCACGGCATGGTACACCTTAAACATAAAAGTAACGTGACAAGCACCCACTCCTGATTTTAGATGAGTTTTATCTGCGTAATTTTTTATTGATTTGATAAAGCAAAAAATACGTATCCAATATTTTTCGATAATCTATCTGACGAAGACGGACTAAATAAAATCATATATCTTTTACTCAGGAATCATTCTTATTCCCAGTAAGTTGAAACTTCACTAAAGTTGAAACTATTCGTCTCATATAAGATAAAATCTTGTCGATATTATAAAGTTCAATTGAGATTGAACCTTAAGGTAAGCAATTAATTTCGCGAACTGTACTTAGTCAAGGTAAGCAATTCAGTGATCGATCATAAATCTGATCATAATACAATCGTGATCATAACCCCACATAGTGTAAACTTAATACGTCAATTTATTCTTTTATGGGCCTTAGTTGCCTGAAATAAAGGATAAATAAATAAAATAAGTTTATTCAAAGTGATAATGCAATTACCAAACTCAAATTCTCTCTAGGTGCACATCTTCCAGTGAAGATCGCCACCATATTCAATAGGCAGGCATAAAGCCCGTGGTCCAGATCAAGCTTAAGGATATTTTTTCGCTTGAGGCGCTTTGTGGAGCGAGGATTTGCACTCACTACATCCGCTCACAGTTTGCGACTGATCGCGGATAAACCCAAACAAGAAAATAAATGTACTACATATCGAACATCTACCTACATATCGAATCGGCTCATAGCCTGAATGGATCAGGCTATGAGCCGATTCTAGCTCCTCAAAAACAAGGTAACACTATTGTCACACCAGCTGGCAAACATCTACCTACATATCGAATCGGCTCATAGCCTGAATGGATCAGGCTATGAGCCGATTTTAGCTCCTCAAAAACAAACACTTTATTTTCACACCTGGCAACTAATCTCTAATGGTCCTTTTACATGGGAATAGCCAAATCATGGCAACAATTTAATTTAAATGTAATGCAAATACAATATTTAGTTTGAATTCCGCCTGAATGTTACTGCATAATATTCAAATTGAACCAGATCTGGGTTTGGATAGAAAATGCAGCACTTCAGTCTTTAAAACACGCTGCAAGCTGCTGCAAATATAATACAATTATGAAATCCAACAACATAAAAGAAAGAAAAAGTAAATAGGTCAAGGGTATAGTAACCTTCTTTTAAGCAAGCGAGCTCCATCGTCGACCGCATCTTCGCTTTCTATCAGGTGAGATTAACGATCAAACGCGCGCGCGCGCATTTCACGATCGCGAAAAAACGTCTACCTAAACTTAAGTCAGAGAAGAGAACAATAAAATATTTTTAATTTTTTCAAAACTGATCCCTAAGGCGCTGGACACACAAAAGACGTAAAACGAGGACGGGGCGCGGACATGTCTCTTCCGCGTCCCTTTCATACAAAATGTATAGAAGCGTCGCGACGCAAAAGATATAGGAAGGACAGGGCGCGGACACGACGCTTACTCGTCTGCGCCCTATTGTAAAACATACAGAAAGGACGGGGCACGGGCGCGAGCGGACGAGGGACGGGCGAGAACGGGGGTGCGGGGGGTGGGCGCGGGTGCCGGCACTCGCGCGTCGCTGGCACACACAATTACACCACCACAATTAACCACGTCATCGTCGTCGGTGCCTCGTCTTTTCTTTAAGTTTTAAAACGTCACGACGGCGCCCCGTCTGTGCCCTATCCGCGCCCCGTCCTCGTCTAACGTCTTTTCTGTGTGTCCAGCGACTTACTTTTCCCTGATGACTTGTAACGGCCGCTTTCTATAATATATCTCAATCCCAATCTTGATCCCGATCCTTGTCTGTAACCAATCGAAGGTGAGGATTGTGTGGTGAAGGACACAAACTCGGCCGTTGATTGGTTACAGACAAGGATCGGGATCAAGATTGGGATTGAGATATATTATAGAAAGCGGCCGTTAGTCAACTGTGTATTTTAGTGTGTGTGTCAGTACTTGACATTAGTTTTGCCCTTCTATAGGAAACTTACAGAGACTTTTTTTATCTTATTGTATTTGCATAATATTTCGCACGCCTAAATCCACAACCTAACATTTAAATTACTTCCAAATAATTTATTTCTCAGCAAAGAATTTTCGCCTATTCAAGATATTTTAAAGTTACATAGGCTACGTTCATAGGCCATGTTTGCCGACCACAGCCTCAATGTCTGCCACCTCTTTGATGCACGTGTCTGTCAGGACGACGGGGTCGCCGTCTGTGACGAGGACGTCGTCTTCGATTCTTATGCCCATGCCTCGGAACTCTTCGGGAATCGTCGTGTCGTCAGGACTAATGTAGAGGCCTGTGGACAACGGTTAGTTTGAAAATATGTTACTACAGTTCGCGTCAAATAACTGTGCCCCTCTGAAGTTGGCTACGAGTGGCTGCGTAGTAGTCAAAATTACGAACAAACTGCAACTGCGCATGCGCGGGGCGGGGATTATGGCGGTGCGATTTTATGTCTTAGTCTTACGTTTACGTTCGATGCATGCTTGCGTCCCGCTTGCTCCCGGCTACGTGACTGCACCAAGCGATCTTTGCAAATGGCTAACTTCAGAGGGGCACAGTTATTTGACGCGAACAGTACACTATTTTTGAGTAGTATTCTGTAGGCATTTACTAGAGTAACATTGGAAAATCACAAGCCTTCCAGAAAATTAGGATAATGCGAACTACATCCTGCAAAAATATAATCACAAAATTGTTACAATTCGTGGATGGTTGGACTACCAATTGTTTTTATTTGCTAAGCCTGTAGATCTGTGGTTCCCAACCTTATTTTGATTCAGGACAGGACCATTTTGGTTTCTCAGTAAATATGAACTGTGTAACTCTTTAAAAAAATAAGCGTTGTACATCTTTTCGTTAAAATCAAAAATAACGAACATAAACAAAGATACAAATATTACTGGTAAAATGTTACAAGTATGATTAACAAAAACTGATTTTTAAGTTTTCAGTCAGTACATGATATTTTAAATCTTTCGCGGTCAAAGAGAAAAGTCATTTATTCAAATTAGGCTGAGTGCTAGCACTTTTTGAACGTCAACCTTTACAAAAGGACAGTCCCCCAAAACACCCACCCGTCACCACTTCCTAGTGTTTTAGCTGGGAAGAAGAAGTGGCGCAACAAACTCCCCAGCAACACATCTGTATGTTGTGTTAGAAGAACTAGCATTTATACAATAGTATGCAAAGTATTATTATTACAAAGAAAATAATATAACACAGGTAACCTAAAACTAAATGATTGTTGGGAACCACCGCTGCAGACATTTTATACCTGTAGATATAATGAATGACCTCTGAGTTTGTTTCGGTGTTTCTTCTCAGGGTAGTCAGCTAGGAAACACCGGCCTCATCTAGCTTAAAATGACCAAAAAACATTGACGTGTAAAAGAGTTATATTTAACCTACTATCAAAATAAATATCATTTATCATTTTAATACTACTGAGTTTTAGAATTAATGTTAACAGCCTTTAGCCTATCATTACAGGCATCAAAACTCATCTGGTAGACTACCTGGAAGCCCGGTACCTGTTCCTGGTACCGATTAGTGAGACACAGGAGGGACACTAATGGTACAGTACATAACTCACCTGGTTCTACAGTGACGATCATGTTGGTGGTGACGGGCACGTTGCGGCGCACGAGCGGCGCGTCATGGACGTCTATGCCCAGGTAGTGCGACACGTGATGGGGACAGAGGCGGTACGCTTTCTGTAAACGTAAATATTACAGGTTATGAGTTTGGAGGCAGCGGAACAGAGAGTAAAGTCCCGCATACCTCCGTTGAAAAGGGAGGATCGACCAGACGGTTATTGTCTGGTGGGCATACCCGACAGTTGATATTCGGGCTGTTGTACATGTTCAAATCGCTCGGTAAACTCTGATATCGCGATTTAGGATTTTGTCAAGTTGGTTCGCAGCTGTCGAGATAGATGGCTCTGCGAGTCTCATTTGTTGATTCTGCTACGTTGATTTTTGTGGCGGTATAAATGCCGCTACATACTCATGTAGCGGCATTTATGCCGCCTACACTTACAGGCCAATCCTACCTTCAATTTTACTCAAAATTGAAGGTAGGATTGGCCTGGACTGGATAATTACATGTGGCCACTATACTATTATGGCCTGTCCATAATAGACAGGCCATAATAGTATAGTGGCCACATGTGATTGCTGGCAAGATTAAAGAGGCTTATACAAGGTGTAACTGAAATAACTGGGGTCTTACTTACTTACGGGGTCGTTTATGCTCAACATGAACCACTTTTACTATGGGAATAACTATGAAATAATAATAAAAAAACAGCTGTTCCTTAATAAAACGTATTATGTATGTAATACTATAAAAATGTTTGAAGCAGTCGATTTATTTAGAATATAAAATTAGAAATTCTTAGACAAATCTTACGAGTATTAAAATGTCAATTTGTATTTTGGAGCAGGCCTAGACAAAAAACTTTTCTGTAGCGTTAACGTCAGACGCTCACGACAAAATGTATGGGAATGACATTAGGTGTGGAGAGGAAACGTCATAACCTAATGCCATTCCCATACATTTTGATGTTTGTTGAATCAATCACGCCGCAACGGCTGGTCTGATTTGAATGAGAACATCAGACTATGGCCCATATTCCAAAACGTAAACTCCAACTCAACTCGAACTAAAACTCCATCGGAGCTTGTCATAACTTGAAGTTATTGCATTTGTTTGCTGATCTCTCGAGTACGAAAACGTCAATTAGATAAGCTTGAGGAGAATTAGACAAGCTTGACCATGCTTGAAGAGAGGCGCGCAAGTTTGCGATATCGCTGGATCTGCACCAACTGGTCGACTATACTCTATTATGTTATATCAACTAACCTCTATTGTAAAGGAAGGATCCTCCAACCTGAAGAATCCGCTGACAAAATCTAGAGTAAAATAAACTCACCCCGAGTAGCTCTTGTCCATCAATGTTCTTGGACAGGATGCCCTCCTGCTGCAGATGTTTCCCCAGCAAGCGGCACATGCTGTCGAACAGCTGGTCCAGAGGCGGACGCTGCTCGCCCAGGATCTCGATCAAACGGAGCTGTGAATAAAAATCCGCAGAAATTTTAACATGTCCGCCCATTAGGAATAGTCAACCTCGTTAAAGCCTTACCACAGTGGCGACATCTATAGGAACTAATCAAACTTGACGTGACAAAAATACTGCATCGTGCAAGCGAAATTAGGCTAGTATTTTTTTCCATTTGAAGAAGAGAGCTTTTTATTTATGGGTGGGAAATCATCAAATCACTCCTTCCGCTCTTGGTGGGGCGGGGGGAGTGTCAGACTCTTACTGACTAAAACCCATCCGTGCTCCTCCTATTGCCCTTTGCTTTCCAGGGCTGCGGTAACTCTTTCGAACAAAATCCGCAGCCCTGGTAAAGAAGGATGCTAGGTGTTAGATTCAAAAAGATCGCGTGTGTTTATGTTGTTTATCATAATTTCCTATACTTATTTCACTCTCCTGCTAAAGTCTCAGTTAAGTGGCCTATAATGTAAGATGTTTGAAACGAATAAATTACCTGTACAGTGAGAACGATTTCATAGAGTACCTTCTGGTACTTGTTGAACTTGCCAGACACCGGCCACGTCCGGGATATGTCTGAGTTGTACATCCATCGCTGACAACCTGTGTGTTATGAATTTGTAAATGCACATTAGTATCGAAGTCATCATCTATACTTATAGAATCGTTTGTCTCGACTAACTATAAAAAAAGCTGAAAATTGGAAATAGGATTACTTTATGACGTAAGATACCGCTATATGGTGAGTAGCCAAATTAGCAATTAGTTAGCAGACAGCGAAAAAGATATATATATATAAGAATATTTCTTCAAGTCATCTTGGTTTACACATTATGACTTTTGGATAAATTCAGTCACAATCCAGTGTGTTCGGAGTAGTTGTTCATTACTGTAAAGAGCAGTGTGCAGACAACCGAAATTGTTATTTGGTGTGCTAGTTCAGAATTAACTCCATTCCCTTAAATTATGCTTAGATAAAAATACCGTCTGAATATAATTTTAAAATAATTATTACATGTGCCCCATACCTGAATCCACAAGCAGCATTTCATCGGCCCCCAACAGCTGATTGTTGTTGACGTAGTGTATGTGCGTGGCTCGGGCTCCGCCCGCCACGACCGGGGGGAACGCGAGGTGCTCCGCCCCGCCTTGCTTGCTCGTGTACTCTAGGACAGCATTCACCATGTGTTCGGAGACGCCTGGAGGAAATGATTGAGTCTTGGTTAGGATTGATAAAATAGCAGGTTAGCCGATTTATTTCGTTTTCGTGTGCGCGAAATTAATTTCTATTCTTTCTGCATTTTGTTGGCAGATTAAAATTTTTGTGGAATTAGATTGAGAGAAGTCCACTTGAAAATTTTAGAGGCAATTTAAAGAGATTTAAAAGAGACATCTGAGTTTGCTTCAGCGTAAGAAACTGATGAAACTTATAAAACGATTAAAGTAATATTAAATTGAATTGAGAGTTCATTCCTGTTCGCTCACTGCTGCGGACGAGGCGACTACATTTATACGACGCGTCTCATGCGATGTTCTGCAGTGTAACGGCCGTTTTCTATAATATATCTCAATCCCAATCTTGATCCCGACCCTTGTCTGTAACCAATCAACGGCCGAGTTTGTGTCCTTCACCACACAATCCTCACCTTTGTAAATTGAGCGTGTCAAATTAAACAACTTACACTTAGGCCGCGTTTTTTACAGCAAGTCACTTGCATGCTAGTTTACACACACGCACACACACACATTGCGCGACACGATCGAGTGATTGATCGCAATATACGTCGGTAGTCTGTAATATAATGTTATACGAATGCAAGCTGGTTGCAGATAAAATAGTGTCTTTAGCAGGCTGCCATCACAAGTTCGTAAAATTACTCACCAGGTTTAGTACACGCCATAGCCATATTAATGGCCTGTGACCCAATGTAACAAGTTTCCTTCATCAGCTCAATTTCCGCTGGTGACTTGACAACCCGCATAAAGTGTAGGGCCCGCTGAGGGTCCGCTAGGGTCAGGTTATGGTTGTCCCCTCTCTGTGTACCCTGCACTGCCTTGTGTATGTCCGGGTCGGCGATGGACTCTGTGTTGTACCAGAGCACTGCTGGTTTCGTCGTTAGGGTCATCCTGTAGCAAGTACTAGGTATTTAAATCTTTATGTCAGGTTTTATTGATGGTCAGAAATCTATCATTTGTGTGTTTAGTTTTATTTTGCGTTGTATACTGTTGAGTGGTAGTATAAGCTGAGGTCAGATAAATAGTTGCATGTTGTTGTTTTCTGAAATGACGTGCACCAGGTGGCAGCACTGTGGCATCATCTAGGAAATTAACCGATTTTGACGGGACTCTCACTGGGTGAGGTATAACCTATCATAAGCTATAGGAGTAAATTTTCATTTTAGAAAAAGAAATTAGGGTACCGCGCAAAATAATTAAAGCCCAAAGAATTGCGAAAAAAATACGATTCAACGGTAAGTCTTACTACTAACGGCAAGTGCTTGAATTTTTGGGAAATAACTTAGGATTAAGACTTTTCATACAAGCTAAACTACAGGAAGAAGCTAATTCAAAACAATCTAAAAATAAAGCAATATTGTGGTAGCAAAACATCCCTAAAAAGTGTGTTGGTCTTTTTACCAAAAACACCATGTATATGTATTACTAAATTAATCAGAAAAGCGAAGCAAAACAAATGTAAAAGTAAATAAAGTAATAGAATAGCAGTGTGTAAAGTAAGTTGATAACATGCTCACTTGTTGAGAAAAGTGCCGAACTGCTCAACTGGCCGGGCCTCGTCCACGGCGAACAGTTTGGGGGCGACGGAGCAGCCCGTGCGAGGGCCCTCCCACAGTTCGGCGTGGGCGTCCTTGTCGTGCACGAATAGAATGCTCTGCGACAAAAGAGATAAAAATAAAAATTATAAGTAATAATATTTTTTGTTATGACGTAAAATTTGCTAATTGTTAGCATCATCTTGGATTTTCATTTTGAGCCAATTTGTACCGACTCCTTTTTTTTTTTTAAGGATGGGAAATCATCAAATGACCCGCCTCCCTTTTGCGTTCCAGGGCCGCGGTAACTCTTTCGAACAAAATCCGCGACCCTGGCAGGCACTGGCCCTAACGGGCCCCTACTCCTATGCTAACATCTCTTTGAGGCGCGCGTGGAACACAACGGGCCGTCGCGTCGGCCCGGGCCTGGCTTTGATCGGACGGCGAGCCACCCAACGCTCGCCGTCCGCAAACCCGCACCTACGGTGGCCGGGAATCGCCCAGCGTCTCCCTATGCCGCGGCGGCTTTGGAGGGGGCGTGAGGGTTGTCTCTCCCTCACGCGGCCCGCCTCCTCCTTCACTAGCATTACTGCTTCGCAGAAGGAGGTGACGGTTTCTCATGCCTCCTCGCTCCGGACCATGGATTGAACCAGGGCCGGACGCGAGAGGTCGCCGCCGCCGATCGCCTCGACGAGGACACGGCGGTGCTCCGCCCAAGCGGGACAGATCTCCACCGTATGCTTCACCGTGTCCTCCGGGCGATCCTTGCAATGAAAACACCCGGGCGTTTCCTCCCGCCGAATCCGAAACAGGTACCTCCCGACGCATGTACCGACTCCTAGTACCGTGAAAATGACACCCAAGACGAAAAATGTCAATACAAAATATAGATATTCAGCAGCATCCGGTTTAACTAGGAACCAAGACCAACAGAGACCAGGCAGTCTATTTAACAAAAGAACAGAAGGGAAGGGCGGGTTCAGAGCCTTTACTAACTGATGCAACCAGTCAGTTAGGGCTCAGAATGCGACAAGGTTTATCTTCAGTGCCACAATGCATTGGGGCCGTTTTCTTAAAGTGCCACAACGCGAAATTTGTGTTTGAAACGAGCTACAACAGATTGTAACTGTGCTGTGGTAAGCTGTTTTTTCGGTGTAACATGTTTTGGGCAGTTGTTGGTAAGGTAAGGAAATGCACCAGAGTCAAACATCACAAACTATGGACCTGCTTCTAAGCAGCCCGGTAGTCGCCGATTACAGGGGTAAGTACTTCGGAAACCCAGGTACCCTTTGTGAGATAGTTAGTAACACCAAGGCGTTACTGGCCTTCCTTGGAGAGCTGGGGTGGATCGAATGCAACATTTGTCTCACCTGCACGCAAAATACGCGCTTAGTCGTGGAGTTGCGGAAACCAGCCCGATTTAAAATACAATACAATTTGGGCAGTTGCTCACCTTAAATTTGTCTGTTTGTGGAGGCTTCAAGAGGACTAGTGCTGCTGAAGGTTCAAGGCAACCCGTGAGGTAGAAGAAGTCGGAACTCTGTCTGAACACATACGGTATTTTGTCTGACATGTACTGTTTGCGTGCTGCTGGGATTACTATCTGAAAATAAGAGGGTAAAATTGAGTTAACTTAAATCTTAAATTAATTTTACACTAACAGATATGCATTTTTTAAACTAATTGGGTTTGAAACATGTTTGCACTAAGAAGAAAGACAATACAAGCAAAAGAGCAAGTTTTTTGAAAATTCATCCCCCAAATGCGTTAAATAGGGGATGAAAGTTGGTAAGAAAATTCATCACTAGTGTGTATGGGAAATCAAATTGTCCGTATGGCTTGTACTTCTAAAATAAACACGATTTCATAATGTTTCACAATCAGATGCACATATCGTAAACAAAAATTAAGGAACAGGAAAAATTTCCACCAGTAATTTGTTATTATTCTAATATACTTTAAATGTATTTAAAGTTTACTGGTGAATCGAAATAAAATCACAACCACTTACAATATGAGTAGAGTAAATATTGACTTCCTCCGTTAACTTGCTCACAAATCGTTCACGTCTCTCTTTATACTCAGCCTGCGTTACGCCACATGTCAAGTGCTCCTCTGTTGTTATCAAATGAGGATGAGTGTGGCAGGTGGGCTGTCCCAGGTTACCTTTTGGGATAGACCTACTTGATACACTAGTTGGAATCCGACTTTCTTTTTCTTTGGGAGGTGTTTCTATTGTACTCGAACATCTTAATGAGTCTTTGAATAGAGGCAGTCTGAAAAGTTTCTTGTGCTCCTTACGCGCTGCAAAAAGAAAAAAACCCTGTTCTTTATTTAATTTTCAAATCTGTGATATAATCCTTCCTATTTTATTTGTCTGGCTTCAGTAGCTTGTAATTAGAAGAAACCTATAGCTGTTTAAGAGGTTTGGTTTCAAATCCTGTCATGAACTTATAAGTCCTTAACCCCATGTTTACTTATCTAATGTTGTTCTACATATAGATACTAACTAACTGTGGTCATTTGCTTTGCTCTCACAGTTCAAATACTATTATTAGAAAATGAACCTAGTTTTGACTTCAAATGTTAACTTTTTCATAAACGTTGCATAAATTAATAACATTCTCTAGCATAATAGAACAAAGTATTTTTGTTATGAAATAGAAAACCTATTCAAAACATAACCTATGTTTTAGAGATAGCTTACCAGTATTTGTAACGAGTTTTCTCAAGTGATGCATCTTGATTTTCCTATTTAATAACTAGAAGGGACGTTATTTTTTAACCAATCAATGGGTTTTTTTAAGTGATATAGGTCATAGCAAAATTAAGCAAACCCACAGCAAAACAGACGAATTTGACATCAGATGAGATGATCAGCACAGTGACACTTGACAGCACTGACTGACTTTGACAATAGAAAAAATTGTTGCAGTACTTAAAGTTTATTATTCTACCAAAATAAATATTGTGAGCATAATAATTATTATTAGTTTTTATTTCGTTACCCGTAAGAAAGTTTGTCTAACACAACTGTCATGGACTCATGGGTCATCACCTCATCACGTATGTAGCTCAAACAATCTTGTTTGTCAGTGATGACGGCCTGTTGATGGGCTGCGGTACACAAGTGCCCAAATGATTGTTATACATATAATATAATTTGGTTTTTTTCATGTGTTTTATGTAAATTAGTTCAACTGAACTAACATGCGCTGTCTACGATGTTGTATTTTGTTTAACTGCCTGATGAATTACCTTATTTTCAACTAAAATGGAAGAAAACCGATATGGCAACATTCACAGTTCCGTTGTACGCATACATAACTTCGAACAGTCCGCGCAATAATTACGAATGATGAAGTACTCAACTGAAATCACCTGTTAACACTTTCTTCACCGTTGTTACCCCGCAATGATGTGAATCGTTACGCAGTTACGCTACGATTATAAAAATAATAGACGCGTAAGGATGGTTAGATGAATAGGTACCTACCTACTTACTTTTGCTACCCATACAAGAACATTATATATTATGGTTATCTACTGGTTTACCGAATACAGTGGTAATTAGATAATTGTAATAGGTACCTACTCAAAGAACGAGTTCAGTCAATATACTATATATTATATGTATACCTATGTATTTTGATAAAACGTAATCTTAAATACTTGCACGATGTGATTTTTAACTAGGTTTGGTATTTGGTAGACCGAAAATTAGTAGGTAATAACAAATACCTACTTATATTGTTATATATCTCGAGCGGATAAGGTACCTACCTAAATCAATGATTTGGTAGCGGTGCAAGTGATTTCGTTTTTTATAAAAAAAAAACAATTTTCACAATGTCGACACGTAGATGGAAAACTGGAAATCGTTCACCTGCACCAAAATACTAGGTGTCATAAAAACTTCATTAATTAATTCTTCTTCTTACTTTTCATAGGTAGGTACCTATAGGTACTATGATATATTAAATACCTACCCTTTTTAAATACCTATCAACATTTAAAAAAATAGGAAAAACCACTGATGTCGGGAACAGGATAAAGGATAGGTACCGATAATTACTTCATTTAATGTTACAGGTAAGAGGTAAGAGGTCAAACTTCAGCAAGTAAAACGGCATGGCACTTATCTCTAGTTTTCGGGTGTCCAGAAATCACGGGTCTGTGAAAGGACAGTTCCTATTTTCCTAGAAGGTCATTAATTTTGGGGACACGTCTTAAAAGGAAAAGAGGTTCTATTGCTAGGCTCTGTGGGCAGGAAGGTCATGCTACGTTCACTGGGCACGTCTCGCGAGGCAGGCAGTCAGCGCGGAACGAGCGGCGCGTACGCACGTCACGGTATCACACAGTCGGAATACGATCGCGGGACCCATATTGTGTCGTAAACTGTCAATCGTGCCCGTTACAACAGTGTTTCATAACCGTTCAGTGAATGTTTTTTTTTTGTAAAGGACACCTCGCTTCAACGACTCTGCAAAAAGGTTTGTTTACTTTTTTAATTTGAAAAATCGAATGCCCTCTCTGTCTAGTATTGTGGTCTACTAGTCGATAAATGGTTGGTACTCGGTATCGGTACCCATTCGCGAGTTCATTTGCATCAGTTTGTAAGGCAATGAATGAGGTGTTACGGTTCGTTGCAAGGATTACTTAACCCGACCTCGGAGAGCTTCAAAATTATAAAATTTAACGTAAGTTTGCTTGTGCGTGTCTCTGATTGCGCACGAGTGGACTATTTGTGTCCGCAGCGGAGTTTGAGATAGGTTTTAGTGTTTAGATACTAAT
Source organism: Melanchra persicariae (assembly GCA_947386135.1). NCBI lineage: Eukaryota > Metazoa > Arthropoda > Insecta > Lepidoptera > Noctuidae > Melanchra > Melanchra persicariae. Next base: position 2,732,247 of record OX376646.1, read on the forward strand.
ATTAATACATAAACTGTTATATAACACTCGGTTGAGAAAAGCGCCTATAGGAGTGAACTTCGATTATTTTCTTATCAGAAAAGTACTTATTGAACTTTTCCCTGTTATGAACCTACGGTAAACTTTGGCTCTGGGTTGTTCTACCTATAAGGCCCGGTCTGGGTGTAGTATCTTCCTTACGCAGAACCTTTGATCGGTTTTAGCTAATAAGTATTATAATTAATACGCTAATGGTGTCGACCTTCAGGGCAAAAGCCTTCCCTCTTTGAAATTTTCGCGGTCTTACGACACTGTAGGTACACATATCCCTTATATATCAGTTGTTATGCTCATCTGACCATCTCTTTCTGGGCTTATCGTTTTGCCAATTTTGCCATACTTAACCCTTTTAAAAATTATTACCCTTTTAGATACTCAATTTGTCTCGAAAAATCCTCAGGAATTTATGGAATCTCTCTTACGCAGATTTTTGCATACATTGAGCATTTATTTCATTTGCTTAGAATTATTTATTAACTTAACAATCAATGTAGATGTAACGTGATGTACCTAAATATCTCTGATGTCATTTTAAGTACCTAGTTTTGCCTGTTTTATAACGAAGTCGTATTAATAAAAATAACTCAAATGTTTTGAGTTGACTTACAAATTAGTTCGAAGGTGAACAAATTAAGTAGGTACCTAGATGTTCGTTAAAAGTTTAGATACCTACTTACGTCACAAATGGAAATAAGGAGACTGAACAAATCGTGACATTCATAGATTAGTACCTAAACTGAGTAATAGGTAGGTATGTACCATACCACGAAATATTTGTAATTTATTAAATTTTAGTTTAATCTTTGGTTATTTGTGAAGAAAGAAACAAAGACGTTACCTACCTATCCTTGAGCTGAAAAGTTAAGCATCCGGCCATTGCGCCTTCGGACAGTAGGTTTACATTAGTCAGTGTCAATCGAATTATTAAAAAATTGCTAATTTTCATATTTCATTCTTGGTATTGTAGGATTTGTAGGTACTAGGTACTCTAAACTACCTAAGTACTGCTTATTCGTCGGGAGCGTGCTTAATTCAGAAATAAAATTTACCACGTTTACCCATCAGGGAAAGGTAGATCCCCGATTTGTAACTATACCTACTCTCACTGCACAAATCAGTCCCAATCGGCAGTGAGAGTCCATATTTATACTGTGGTGAGAGTAGAGTACCAAAACACGAACTTAATTAAATAAATTTATCGTGTACCTACGTGACATAAAAAAAGTTTTCGGCACAAACAAAATTGTAAGGATCCTATTCTTTAGTACCTACTTATTATAATTTTATAAACCCAACCAGCAAAAGTTAGTTGTATAGAAGACCATAGAACGTTTTGTAAAAACTAATCGGTGGTGATATAAAAGGCCTAAGAAGGTGCACCTACAAAGAAAGTGGCGCAATTATATCTCCATTCAGTTGTAAAGTGGAACTGTAGCGGTATCAGTTATGACAATTTTGGCCTAATACAGTTGATGTAACAGTAACGCAATCTCTGTTTGATGATATACAAGCCACCGTAACGCTACTAAAGTACCTTTTTATCATTCATTCATTCATTTTACATTCGTTCACGCCGCTGCACTGTGTCAGTGTTTTTGAAGAGAAAAGATATAATAAAAGGAAGTACGAGGATATCGTGGTGAGTAAGATATTATTTTGTAATTAAATTATTCATCTCTTATGGGGAAAATGACGTGCGACTGTAATTTTACTGATAAACTATATACGGCTTTACGACAATATTTGAATGCCCCCCTCGAATTGTTGAGCTTTTACTAAAAGAATTATGAATTTTAAGTCATAAATATACTTCCAGCTTCCTGAACTCTACTATAGCACTCGTTATGACAGATTAAAACCACCATTACATGAAGTTAGGGTTCCTTTTGAACAAATAAAGTTAGTGGCACTGTAGTGTTAGTGGTAGTTAGTGGCACAAGGTTGTCCACCTTGTGCCACAAATATATGATGAATATTTTTTATTTAACTTATAAAAATAGCACGTTAGAAAATATAAGTTTATATATCAGCTCTACTAAGACGTCAGAGTCATACTTATGAGTTATTATTTATGAATACTCTTGAGTTTTTATTATGATAAACTTGCTGATTTTTCTTAATAGAATAATTATTGAGCTTTGGGAACAAAACCACTACCTACTTAGGTACTACTCAATACAGTGTTTTTTTTTTCTTTTTCAGTGCAATATTAAGCAAAATGGTTGTCATCACGTAGTTCCTGGTTTTTGTCTTCTGTTGAATAACAGCTAAAACAATCTGAAATACTGTCACACCTGGAATCATTGTCCATATTAAAATTATTCTCCATTTCTTCACTAACGCGAAATGTTTTTTGTACGGAACCATTTTCTATAATTTGGTCTCCAGCTTGGTTTTGACTATTACTAGTGATAGGAATGATTCTTGACGACGTTGCTGTTTCCTCATATTGTCTTTTCACTTCTCGTCTATAAGTCCCACTGCGTTTGAACCTTTTCCAAGCTTCTAAATCCATTTTTCGTTTTTTATAAAAATATTGGTTGTTTCATTAATTACGCTGAATCAAAATGTCAATATTGTTGTAGAAGAGCGATAGAAATGCCTTTACAAAACTAAATTATCATTTAAAAGCATTGCTAGACTACCTTTATATAAAGTATTTATGTTTTAAATGAGACAGGATCTCCGTTATAGTACTATTGTGCAATAGAGGGACTATAACAGTTATAAAAAAACAATCCTGTTCTAAAAAAAGTGTCTTTGTGATAAGTTTATCACTACGACTATAATGAGCGTTAACAAACCTTTATATGACAATAAAGCTACATAAATGTTATTTGGAACTCCGCTTTATCACCTAATCACACTGTTGTAGAATTTTTGTCTCCATTATAGTACTCTGTACTGTAACGGCGATCTAAAAACCCACAATATCACAATATCGCCCTATTATTGAGTTTTCATCTCTATTAGAACGAAAGACCCATTATAGTTCGTTCAGAACCTTTATTGCGTAAATCAGGTGCATTAGGGTGACAGTAAACGCTGTTATAGAGTCCTATCGTTGTATACTAGTCACATTGGAGGTTTCTATAACGCCTGACTATAACAGCTATAAAAAGTCGTGAAGTAAACCTTTACATCAATGCGTAATAGGTCGTTTTTGCTGTATAAACTTATAGAGCCAAAATGTATTGTATAACGCTATTATACAACAATCTGTCACCGCCAAAACCTTTATACATCGTTTACCCAGCTGTTTTGAGATATAAGGTTTGGTTATAGGGCAAAATTGCTGGTTGGGAATAATCTGTGGCCGCTCGCTTCCATAGACTAAGCTTCCCGCCGTAAAGTGGAATCAAATTGCCGGCTAAGCCGATTGACTCACAAAACCTTCTTTCGTAAGTAGGTATTATTTTATTTGTCCGTTAGGGTGCGTTTCCACTGTGGTGGAGCGGAGCAGAGCGGAGACGAGCTGTGCCCAACCAAGCGGAGTGGAAAAGAGATGTGAATTTCAAGCCATGTGATTGGTGAATCGTGGCACAGCACGTCTCCGCTCTGCTCTGCTCCACCTCAGTGGAAACGCACCCTTAGTTCTGATCCTAAGTTCCAACAAGGTAAGTACCTAATCTTTTATTTCTAAGTATATTCAGATAAATTAGGTATTATTATTTATCACAATAGTTCCTTTTTCAACACAGAAACTCAAATGCCTACTCTATGTGGAACAATAACATCACTTAAAAATGCGCAAGAACAGTCTCACTTTCAGGAATAATCTTTTAACTTCATAAGTAGGTATTTCAAACCCAAACATTTACTGCACTTTTAATTTCATGTCGACCGTACAAGTTGAAACCATTAGAAAAAAAAATCGGGGTCGTCCGGGACGGGGCGCGTGGGATCAGGGTACATCGGGAATAGCCCCATAAAATCATGATAATCTCTAAAAGAACATTAGTAAAGCGAGTTTTAGGTAGGTACCTACCTAATTATTAAAAATAATAACGCCTAGTACAGCCGGTGTTATGTACCTACCACGTAATTATCTGTTATTTTTGCATTAATCTTTGTTACCTTGATGGAAATTGCCTGTTTATTATCATATTGTGATGTGTTGTATTAAGCTAGGTAGGTAAGTAGGTACTTAGGCAGTAACTTTTCACCAATGTTTTCCATTTTTATAGAATGCTGGTTTCTTTAGATACCTACTAACTACTTTTATGACTCTACATTGAAATTATTTTACCTACCTCATTAAAATATTAGTTTACATTCAATAAAAGTACTCTAGGTACTTACTTTAGACAATTCGCTATTTCATCATATCAGCATGCGCATGCGTTCGCGAGTCTCGCTTTTTCTTCTGGTTCCAAAGAGTTTATACAAATTAGACATGGCATTGGGTAGGTACAGTTAGCCAAATTCTTTAGGAAAAATCGCCGGCTTTAATAGGCTCGTGGTATAATATTATGTTTGTCCCATTTGCCTTGTTTTTTATTTACATAGGTAATAGGTAAGCTCATCTCGACGAGATCACCATCTAGTTTATTTTGTTAGACATTGCAGTCAGTTGGTATCCAATAACTTAATCGAGTTAAGTACCTATGATCCATATCCTGAAAAAAATATGGTCAGCTTTTTTTTTAAGCGGCTGCTACTTAGATTGTAGGTAGGTAGGTAGGTACCCATCTTTCCCTACCCCTTATTAAAAAGTGAAATACAAAAAGGTTCCAATGATTGCGAGACAGAGGATAATTACAATAATAACTAAGAGCGGATTTCAACAACGAAACTGAACGCGATCAGTACATCTAAACTGCGTTCAAGAGCTGTCAGTGTAAATATTCCATAGAAAAATAATGACACTGACAGCTCATAAACTTGGTTTATTCGCTGATCGCGTTCAGTTACTTGTGGTTACTTGGTGAAATTGGCCCTAAGTGTACGAAAAGGTTTAGGTTAAAAACGCCAGAGTAGCACAATTTGTAATCATTAAAATCATCAATATAACTCTCTCAGTTTAGTTAGAATTGATGCCAAATATTATTATTTCATTGAAATACCACATTTGATATCAATTCTAACGAACCAGTTGTATTGATAATTTTAATGATTATAATTTTATAAATACACTTCTGGACACATCTATTGGCCCACCTTGTATTTTCAGTTTCGTTTGGTCCTAGCTAAAATTTTATATTAGGTCGAGCAAAAAGTTTTTATGCAGTTTTGAACCTGGCACATTCACAATTTCATTCAATAGTCTTTTTTTGAATTTCGAACACAGAATTTAAAGAAACAAAAGACAATTTGGAGCCTGTTTGTTGATATCAAACAATCGAATACTAAGAAAACTTGGTTTTATTGGTTTACTTGGATTTAATTCTTGAAAAAGTGATTGATATCTTTGGTTTTGCAACAAACATTACTTATTCTTAACATTAAGGTGAGGTTCTATCAATAATCTATGGATACTTCACCTGAAGTCGCCGCCCAAGCTGTGGCACTTATTGAGGCCGGACACAGCCAAAGAAACGTGAGTGCTCAACTTAATTTAAGTCGATCTGCGGTCCGAAATGTTTATCGGAGGTACCTAGAGACTGGCGGCTTTGTTCGTCGCCAAGGAAGGCCACGATCTCGGGTCACAACTGAAAGGCAGGATCGATTCATCGTGACGACCAGCTTGAGAAATCGTCACCTTACCTCCATTGAGATACAAAACCAACTTCGCGACTTCCACGGAGTATCTGTGAGCGCTCGAACTGTTCAGAGAAGGTTAAAAGAACGCGATATGGTACCACACAAGCCAGCTAATGGGCCCAAACTAACGCGAGCCCACCGAACAGCGCGCCTTCATTTCGCACGCAGTCATTTAAATTGGACACAGCAAGATTGGAGCCGTGTACTCTTTTCTGATGAGTCTAAAATTGTGTTACATGGCAATGATGGAAGGAAGAAGGTCTACCGACGTAAGGGAGAGCGTTTCGCACAATGCTGCTTTGAAGAGAGGGTTGCTTATGGCGGTGGCTCATGGACTGTCTGGGGCGGTATATCCGCGAGCGGCAAAACTCAACTTGAGGTTGTTACAGGACCACGGCTGCTAACATTAAATGCTGAAGGGTACATTCGTGAGTGCTTAGAACCTCACGTGATACCATACGCGGACTATGTGGGCCCAAATTTCCTTTTTATGCATGATAATGCAAGAGCCCATGCGGCCGGCATCGTCAGGGAATATCTTCGGGATGTGAACATTACAGTTATGGACTGGCCAGCCAGAAGCCCAGACATGAACCCCATTGAGCACATGTGGGACGAGCTAAAAAGACGTGTTAGGGCTCGTCAGCCAGTTGCCCAGACGATGCAGGAGTTGAAAACTGCCATAGAAGAGGAATGGGAGATGATCCCTCAAAATTTCATAGAGCGGTTGATAAACTCTATGCCCAATCGTATGAGAGCTGTGGTAGATGCCCATGGAGGCAGGCAACACGCGTTATTAAATTAAACCTTTATTTGATAAAACATGTTTTTTATTCAAAAATCAATTGCCTTTAACAAGGCGCATATCTGACTTGTTAGGCGTAGTTCCATGTCGTATGGTATTCTGAATTCAAATTTAAAACAATACGATCGAAAAAGATGGTAAAATGTATCAGGTTTAAAACTGCATCAACAGTTTTTGTTCAATCTAGCAATCATATTTCGGTAGGGGCCATCGAAACCTAAACTGTAAGGTGGGCCAATAGATGTGTCCAGAAGTGTACATACTTGCTACGGCTACGAATCAAATTTTGATCAAGATACAGCCTGACACTGACCTGCAAATTGCAAAAAACGTAAGTAAATTTGAATTTCGCGGGCTACCCTGGCGCTTCCACCATATGTTAAAAAATAGGTACTGTATCATAGGAAACAAAGCCAGTACAAAAAACAAACCAAAAAACAATAATCATTCCATTATTGACACAACCAAAATGACTTCTAATTTTCAAAGGACAAAACCCTTTACAATAAAAGTAATAAAAAAAATAATTTGTTCTTTATATCGATAAACAATGGGAAGGTATTATGTTCGAGGTTCGAGCATTAAGCGGGGAGGCCGTTAATGGCTTCCTAAGCCATTCAAAGATCGTAAGTACACTGGTATTCACAGGCTGGTCGACGGAATGCGCCTATTACTTGAGTTCCGCCTCTTGGATGCGCTTGCGTCGACGACTTTAGAATGGCGGGAATCTGGACAACAGACCAAGTTATGGGAAAATGGCGGCTGGCGTTTCGATTGTGATTTAAATATCGTTAGTGAAAAACGTTCCTAAATACCAAAAACCTAGGTTAAAAATAAAACCTTAATTAATAGAATTTTTTTTCTCAGGTTTTAAAATTCCGCGAGTGTGGGAACGGAATTTAAACAATAGAAATCAGGAATTCGTATTTTGTCCTTTGCAAAGGACAAACTTAATTTTCTTAACACTCCGTCTGCAGTCAAAGGAGATAGGCAATAAACAAATAGGCTAACGTTCCACCTTCCTTTATTTGTTGCTGAGTTCTTTTTACCTCTTTTTTAACGTAATTTAATTTGACTTCCTTAAAAACCTATATATAAATAAAAGTTTGTTTTTCGCCAGAAGTTCCACACTCGCGTCACACACAAAAAACCATAAAACTTTTACTATTCCGTCATTATTAACGAAACTAATTCTGAGAGTTAGCCGTTAAAAGAGGACGGTAATGAGATTTTCGTTCGTCGCTTTAAAAATAAATGAAGTGTACATCAGTAGCTAGACCTTTTTATAATACTCTCATGAGACGATGGAGTTTTTTAATTCGTGCACAGATAACTTTATTAATTCGTTGTGACTAGTGTAGCGTGGTACAATGAAAATATAATCTAAGATCAGTTCTTTATTTTTTGTTTATAGTTTCATTCATCACATCAGACATCTTTTGAAGATGAATTTTTAAGCTTCTCTTGAAATTTGTATAAAAAAATGCCAACTACGGCAACATGGTAACTACGTATATTAAGCTGATCTTATGTTAAAAAATATTGGTAAAAACTATTCCAACTTGAAGTATTCACAATGAATGTTTATTAATTATCATAAGAATGTAACATCAAAACCTTGACGTTGTTTGGACAGCGCTGGTAAAAAACATGCAAAAGTTTTTATTACTTAATTACCTGCCTATTATTAGGTAAACTCTATTATTAAAGCCGTATTATCGACTGCGCCAGCAAAAACATAAACGTTAAAATAAATCCTTTTTGATGCGCGCTTTCAAGAAATGATTCTCACTCGCATGCTCTCGAGGTGTAATCAAAAATGGAACAAAGCGAGATAATAAGGGCTCACAAAAACATCTTTATTATCCTTGCGAATATGATAGTTGATGCATCATTAGGCTGAGAGTTATCGAGGCGCCCTGCTGGGACCGATCAATACGTTTTTATTTATTTTTTTATATGCCGCTGCCAATTTACGTGGCAGTACTTTTTTTTTTGAAAATGCTGACATCAGTTAACGCGGGAAGTTGTGACGGTCGGTTTTTTTAAAATTAACGACTTCGGCTACATGGTCCGATGCACACCCTGTTTTATTATTAATCTCCCAATAACGTTACATTTAAAGCACATGCGGCCTTGTATAGAAACAATCGCGGAGCCCACGGTCCCATTACATGGCAATTTGCCTGTGGAAGATTAGACCACGTTTTGTCTAGCCCCGAGGTGTCATGACCGAAGCGGAGTCCAGACAAAGGTGGCCGTAACCTACGGCTATTCTTTCTAACTTATTATCCTGCATCGAACCACTTAAGCAAATAACACGATGCAAGGTAATGGATGCCGATGCGTTCAGTGATTTGTGTAGATCGAGTTACGTTTTGTTCTAGACTTTTTGTGAATGTAGACCACTCCTTTGTTCAAGCCAAATTAGGCAGTATCAAAATTACATAGCGCACACTTGTGTAAACAGCGAGACACGCCTGACATGGAGCTTGTCTTTCCCGTAAGCGTCTGGGTTGCTATAATAAAATATCATATTTTTCGAAAGAGCTAGAGAGAGCGATGACCGGCGATTAGCTGTGGCGCATTTTTTATGGACAACAACACACCGCGCAGGATGTTTGTACGTGACTTATTTATTAGGTTGTACCCTAGCGATTTGATATGAGACGACAAAAACTAACGTAACTACATCGCGGTTATTGAAAGAAAAACCTATTAAGAATGAGCGACATTTTTTGCTGAATGTTTTGTGCAAGATAATGGTTTCTGATTAAGTGGAGTAGAGTTTATTATGAGTTTGTATTCTTTATAGCAGCTGCTGGTCATTTATATGCTGAAGTTTATGTCTACAAGGAGTCATTACTTCTGACAATTCTAACATGATGCTCAAAAGCACTATAAATCAAGAATTTAATTGCTGCCTTTCTCCCTTTGTAGGTAGGTCATGAGGAAATTGAAGAATCCCATATGCGGATAGCGTCGTCGATAAATTATTAGAATTTGTAGCTTTCTATGGTTGTCGTCAGTATAATACAGCCACAGTCTCGCATCGCCATCGCTTTTCTTCCACCCACCAGCGTCGCTAACTGTTCTAAAACAAGTTATGCAGCCTAACTAACGCCTCTAGCCCCTCACTAAACTATTTGCATCGACTACACGACCTCATTTATTAGCAATTCAAAATCTAGAACAGGATTATTCGAGTTGCAATAAGTCAGACCTTACGCAACTAGATGTATGGACAAGGTTCGGCGGTGGCACCCACTCGCAGTTGCCAGCTGCAAAATATGTTATTCGGAATTTGAATAATGGCGGATTGATGTAATGGAATTCATAATCGGTGGTGCCTTATATGACTTTATAAGGGTAATGGAAGCAACAGATATAACGCCTCTTTTCTTACATATAATTTGAAGAGATGAGCTATACACACAAAAGTACAGTAGGAGGCAATGGTTGTTCAGAAACCGCGTCAAATGTATGAAAGACCGAGTAGGTACACTAGTTGCTATGGTGTTTGTAACGACAGTTAATTTGTGATGACGACTTGTCACTGCTTATGCACCGTTGAAATCTTTACTATTGAGATTAATTCAGTGAATCTCTCTAAGTCTGAAACTGTAACGGAACAAAAAACGTTTAACTTAGGTACAGACGCCAGCACATAAAGCTACCCGAAACTGTCAAATTTTCCCAAACAATCTTGAACCTAATGCTTTAACGATAAAGTCTAAAATCTATTGAAGTAATTTGACAGATTGTTGTAGCGTAATGTGCTGGCGACTGTACCTCGAGTGTGAGGAAAAATCAAAGGAAAGTCTTGAAACTGTGACCGTCGACCTATTTAATTGTTGTTAGATGGTCTGTGGGCTTGTGCTGTCTTCACAAATATTATAGGTATTGAAACTGTTTTAGTCAGAGAAAATAAATTATTAACTATTCAATATATAAAATAAATTATACTATTCAAACTAAAACAAACAGGGAAAGTAATGGCAAGACAAGCACAATATCTTGTTTACCTACTTAAAAGCTAGATAAGATCAAGAAGACTTTTCTGACATGGCGGATGAAAATTGGCGGGAATTGATATTGTTTCTTTGGCGGGAATGACTGTCCCGTTTCGTTTTACGATCCGTGTTAGCCGTAACATTGTAGTTTTATTGTGTTTCGCCTCGACCGACAGAATGGAGATGTCGTCCGTGGTCATAAAATTCAAGTACATCTTGTTCGAATATTGTTTATTTTATGAAATCACTATTCTCTACTCTATGATAAAATCAATGAGTGAGTTTTATAATATAATAGAGCCTTGAACACAACAGCCTTTTTGTTGTGTAATATGGGTTAATTGTAAAATACATAACAACTTCACGACTATCGACTACCTATTTAAGTTACAGCATACCTACTGTTTAAATTGTTATTGCTTCCTTTTCATTGAAAATGGGTCCGTATCCGAATTCCACACGCACGTTGTTTCGTGAAAGTAAAAATAGGGAAGGATTAAGTATGTACCTATATTTGATAGCAATCTAGCGTCGTTTACGTCCTCCTGAAATCTCATTCCAGTAGGTAAAATTGAAAAATTGAATATTACCTACCTATTTAAAAAATACATTTTCTCAAAATTAATATAAATTTTGTGAAATAGTATTTTTAAATAATATTGTTGCTAACCACAGACATTTATAGTATATGTCTGTGTTGATAACTAATTTTAATCAACTTTGCAGATAAAGTTTTAGTAGACACAACTTTGATATTTAACGCGTACCCCACACTGGCAGGTATAGTAAGTTGTCGCGCTCGCGAGGCCTTGCCAAGCCGGTTGCCATTTGCAACGATGACGTCAGTCTTCGGTGACTCAAGAAATTGCCTGCTCCGTTGCCTACAAAGTATTTTAATGTAAAGCCTTCAATAGCCATAAATTGTATTTGTTTTACACAAAACTATAGCCCTTGTTAGCACTGCGCTAGCTCACTTGTTATTTACGGTTCAAAAAGAAAGCCATAAGGTGTATTTCAGTTTGATTTTATTTTTATTGCAACTGTATTTTGTGGTGAAGTCTTTTATAGACTTGGCTACCAATTGGAACATTCAGGGGTTTGCATTTTCTTTTTTTACCTTCTATTTTATAGATTAGTACAGCCTGGGGCAATTTTAGCCACTTTCATTTTGGATCGGATTTCATAATTAACACATTCCCGCGCAAACACTTAAGTACTTACGTCATAACTCAGAACTGTCAATGTCATTGTCAACTTATTTTTTCGTGGTGCCAACCTGGGCTGAAAAAAAAACTATTAACCAGAAGTTGTTATAAATAGGTTGGAAATATTGGAATGCCTCATAAATTAAGTGACGCGTATCCTGGATTGTTCGCACCTTTCTCCCTAGATACCGGTATGTATGAGGCCTCACAACGTTAATTAACTGCAAGCTGGCGTTAAAATATAAAAGCCTTTTTCCACTTTTTGCGTAATAGCCATAAAACTGTTTATTTTAATTACGACGCTTACAAGATTATGTTAGTGTTTAGTGCTTGGCGAGTAATGAGTTTGTATGTTGAGCTTTTTTTAATAATGGCATTCTAGATTTACAAGATTATTACGGCTGTAAAACTAGAGTGAGATTTATTGTTATTTATTATATAAAACCGACGATGTTTGAAGGTAAAGATAATGGAGAATCTATCTTAGATCAAAATGCCAAAATCGACGCAAATCAAAATTTTATATTACAGTAGGTACCTATCTGATCTACTCTTTATAAATAAGCTGGGTCCCTACTTCAATCAATTGGAAACGCTAGTAACAAAGACAAAAAAGAAAACTATTTGTTTACTGATTAACTATCTTCTAAATTCGAAATTACTCCTGTACCAAGTCATTTTTGCCGTAGGCCATCTTTGATTGTGCTACCAAAGATTATCGAATCGTGTTATGAGATCGATCGAATAGCTTAAGGCTTTGTAAGAACGTGCCTAGTCATAGCCAGCTATTGAAGAATCTATTATCTGATTCAAGCGGCAATTAAAAATCGATCGCTGATTAAATAATTGGTTTAAAATAACCCGGTGATTTTCATAGGCTGGGTGTTCGTTTTAACCGACTTCAAAAAAAAGGAGGAAGTTCTCAATAGGGAACATGCAAATGTTAAATAACGAAGAAACAACCAAAAACATCGACTTCCGAAATTAAAGTTATTTTGTACATAAAGTGTTTTTTTTACTGACTGAACTTTTTGACAGTATTGAAACTTTTGTTAAAAAATAGGTAGGTAGAGTACTTATGCGGAATATTACGGGACATTAAAAAATAGAACCTGCAGAATAGACCTGCCATTTTGTTAAAAATTTAAAACTGTCGTTGGTACCTATTTCGAATTTAAATTAAAAACAACTTGCTAATAAAAGATCTTCACTATAATTTAAAACGTCAGCTTCTATCAGTAAGTATCTAGTAAAACGCGTCTCCATTCATGGAATCCTAGAGTCCATCCAACAAAAGAAGTACCGCGGAAATAAATGGAACTAACAAGATTTGTTACAGGATAGCATAGAGTCGCATAGAAACTAGCGCCGCAGTTGCGGAACTTCTTTCGTGGGACGGACTCTATGTTGTGTTACTTGTGTTTAACTTTTTAATTCGTCCTAAAAATAGCGCACTGGTATGTTCTCGTTTACAGCCAGTATCGGATGTCTATAATTTATGAGACAATTGTTAAGTGCATTTTGCACGCATATCTTGTGTGAAAAATATATTTAATTTATGTCTCTATTTTTACGTCTTTATACACACATGCTAGTGTTTACGCCAGTCGTGGGTAACTTTATAAGCCGTGTATGGTATTTTTAAATGTCCTGTTGAAAACCTATTTGACGGTCATTCATTTAGACTTTTATTAATTGTTATACTTTTTATGTCGACAATTTTGGTATTAAAGTAAATTACCTGCCAATTATTAGATAATACGGTAATAAACTATAGCATTGTAGGGGCTTTCTATAAGAGAAATACAAGTTGGTAGGTTTTACTTTAGTCAAGCTCAAACTGGCAAGATTTGAATCATTGTGATGATGTACCTAGTGAATACCAAAACTTTTAGCTTCATCTAGAGCAGATTTTTCTGACGCCTTTTTTTGCTATGAATAATTTGAAATAATTGGCAGTTTTAGGTACCTAATACATAAACTACCAACGTAATTTTCTTTTTCCACGTATAAAATATATACATATATTATACAACCTGTAACAGAATAAACGCAATACCTCTTAAGAGCGTGTATACGCCGTATGTCATTTCATACAAACTTTCAAGTCCTTATTCTTCAAATTGAATGAACCGATTTTAACGAAACTTGGTATGCATACGCTAGATATCCAGGTCTAAATAGTTATCAGAAAACATTTTTTCAGAGGGAGAGAGAGAGCGATTTTAATTTTTCTATAGAAAGTGAAAAATCACTATATCCTTCCCCCTGAAATCTTTTTCGAAAAAAAATTCTAATAACTATTTAGACTTAGATATCTAGCGAACGCATACCAAGTTTTATTAAAATCGGTTCATTAATTTCGAAAAATAAGGATTTGAAAGTTTGTATGAAAAGCCGTACCGCGTAAACGCTCTTAAGGGGTCATTGTACTCATAATTATGAACAACTTTCACTATGGGACCAACACTGAAATCGTGAAAAAAAAAATTGACTACCCCATACATTTTTGTGCGCGGAACTCGACAAAATGTACTGAACAGCTGTTTTTTTTTCGCGATTTGGGTGTTATTCTGTTACACGTTGTATTAGCTGACTTCGAAAAAATCAGCCCAAAAACAAAACCTAATTTTATTTTCCAAAACCAGATTGACAGAAATCATTTTAAATAGCTAGGCTAAGGTATGTATGGATTGCGTGAGATAAATAACATACCAGCCAAGCCACTCTAGTCACTAGATACCCATCTTAAAAATAAACTTTTCGCTTTTAAAACAGCTGTGTGACAATGCAAAAACGAACAAAAAGTTTCCTTTGCCGGCCGCGCAGGTACTATTGTATTAATACGATAAACCATTACTGAAAAAGAAAATAAACTTGATGCGAGTATCCGAACGATCGCGAATGTAGGTATTCGAATAACGAACTCGGAGCTTTTGAATATTTTTCTGCATAATTTTTAAAACACGCAACACATCGTATTTTTATGGAGCGTTCGCATTCGCAAACTGTCACAAACATCTGTAATTTCCCTAATTTTGACATGTTTTTGACATTAATTGTCACTGAAATGATATCGCGACTTGATGCATTCTAGCAGGATTGGCCTTGATAATGCTGGTTAGATACTGGGTTATTCAGAATTCAGTGGTACTTTTGTTTTTTCGGTGAATAAGTAGTTAACCTTTAAGTAGTTGGAGTAACCAGTTGGATACCTAAAAAGAAACATTGCAGTTTTTCCTGGTTCCTAGGTACGAGAAACGGCATTTAACACAACATTTTATCAATGAGTAGGCCTAAGTATATAGTTGGTCTTTATTAGTTTTATTATTCATAAAATGTACGCATAACTAACTAGCGCTTACATGCTCCATTAAAAAAGTCTGCATAACCAGCATAACGAACGCGAAAAAAAGAGATCATGCGTATCGATGCACTTAAGGAACTTCAGATAATAGAACTTGAAGATTGATACTTAACATTCATTATTTTTTAAATAAATTCTCAGACAAGGACACTTTTTTAACTCTACCCAGTTATATGTATAGGATAAGTTAATCTATTTTGTAAGAACCTTCTACAAAGTATTAGAAAACTTAAAAAAAGTTGAATGAAATCGGTAAAGTCGTTCTCAAGCTATGGCGTGAACAAGGGAAACAGAGATTCGTTTTTGTATTTATGGATTAAATACGCGACGTATAATATAACCAACCATCACTAGAGTTGTTTATCGAATATTTTGTTATCTTCGCGGAGTAGGTAGGTACCTATTTACAGTATTTTGTTGCATCCGAGGGTCAAAATTGTTACCACCTGAATTACCTAGCATAACATTGAGTAGTTTGTGGAAAGAGATTAACGTTTGCTAGTTGTGTATAAATAAGTATTATTTTAATTAGTATCTATCTAGTTGCTAAGTTCGTTTATTCTCATAGTTGCGTCGTTGTAAAAATATTATTGGTAGCTACCTGTTGTTCGTAGAACCTTAGTAATTACTTACCTAAGTACTGACTCAGATACTTAAATCTGTTTGTACCTACAGACTTACTGTGATGTCAGGAAATACCATTAAAGTGAGGGGGCTCGTAAAGTTATAAGTACATATCATAACGTTCAATTCCTGTACTATTAAACTATACTGTAGTAAGTATTGTAAAATTATCTAAACTACTCGTTAGATCTACAATTTTTACGATTATGTTTTTGAGAGTTTATAGACGAGGGTGATTTGGTCAGATATGGCCATTGTCCTTAGGATTTCACGTTATATGACTATTTTCCTAAAAAATACAAACGACTTCCAAATAAAAACCACTACAAAGTACGATATAAATAACTTTTAAGTCGGTGTAAAAAAACGAAGAAACCATACGAGAAACACCGACTTCCATAATTATTTTGTAAAACCTTATAGTTTTTTTTCACTTTTTGGTGCAACCCCCAAAAATTCCAACCAGTCCATACTTATCTATTTAGCTGTCTATCTCCGAAGTTCTTATCAGATAAAAAAAAAAATGGGACCATTTCGGAATAAACCTTTCGAATAAAATAATAATTTTGCAAATCCGTCAATATATGACGGACTTATGCCTATTCCAACCTAAGCGGAATTCGCTGCCGCTTTCGTTGTCGCTTTCGCTTCGCTTTGGGAACAGGTAAATACCGCGCGGGTTTCGCTCAGGTATTTAGTATCAAGTTCCGCGCCTAGAGCGACCTAAACGATATTCGCTGCTGCTGTGGGTAGAGGTACACATACCGCACGGGTTTCGCTTAAGTATTTAGTATCAAGTTCCGCGGCTAGTGCGGAATAGCTGGTTCCATAGTACCGCATAGGTATTGTTACGCTTACTGGGCAAAACTCGAACTTGGTATTCAACCCACAAGGATAGCGAAATCCGCTTTGGTGTGAACAGTTATATTACCGCATACCCACTCGGTTTTCTCTACCGCAGACGGTAGCGAATATCGCTTAGGTTTGAATAGGCCTTAAACGTCCGAATTGATAAGCTCCTCCTTGTTGAAGTCGGTTAAAAAAGCAAGGCAAAGGAGTTAGCACTCTGCCTCTAAGTTTCCCTTTTCCGTTAAAACATCTAACGTGTTCCTTCAATCCGTTAAGCGGCAAAAGCGCTAAAATTACAACAAGAACACCTTATTGTTCAACGCAATTATGCTAGCGACAAACCAAGACCCTTTCCAAACGAATGGCGCTAGTGTCTTCCGGAACCAAGGCTTCTTCCATACATTTTTTAGTTCCTACGTTTTGCCACCTGCATTTATGAGTTTGTAGTTCACAGTCGTGCAAGAGAAATAGTCTTTGTTACAGTGAAAGCAGGAAGTTATTATGCAAGTATCATTGCCGGTGTAATTACGTATACGTGTTGTTAAACATTAGAATTTGTCTTTTGTACCTATGTGGATGATTTTTTTGATATAAGTTCCTGATACATATTTGCGGATTAATGCAGTTTTTTAATTAATTGTATTTCTTGGACATACCATATACCTGTTACATAAATCACTACAAATGTTATACCTTTCATGAAAGCTATTGTTCTTGTAGATTAAAGATACCTTTTTTATGGATGGGAAATCATCAATTGACTCCTTCCGCTCTGGGAGGAGCGGAATGGAGTGTCAGGCTTTCACTGACAAGAACCCATCTGTGTTCCTCCTGCCCTTATAGTTCCAGGGTCGCGGTGACTCTTCCGAACAAATTCCGCAACCCTGGCCGGCACTGGCCCTAACGGGCTCCTTCTAGTTTGCTGACATCTCTTTGAAGAGCACGTAGAACACAACGCGACCTGGACCTGGCTCTTATCGTGCGGCAAGTCTCCCGTTGCTCGCCGTTCTCAAGCCCGGGCCTGCGGTGGCCGGAAATCGCACTGCGACTCTCGACTCCCGCGACGTCTTCTTCTGTTGCGGCGGCTGGGGCGTGAGGATTACTTCTCTCTCACGCGGCCCGCCTCCTCCTTCGCTAGCATTACTGCGTCGCAGAAGGAGGTGACTGCTTCCCATGCCTTCTCGCTTCAGACCATAGATTGAACCACGGACTTACGCGAGAGGTCGAGTGTCTCTACGAGGACACGGCGGTGCTCCGCCCAAGCAGGACAGACCTCCACCGTGTGCTCATCTTAAAGTTACTTTAACTAACTAGATAATAAGATAGTTAGGTACTTAAGATGTCTAGTCTAGTATAAATGAGTAAAAAAACATGATTTATTCCGCCTATAAATAATCAGCTTCATTATCTTTGCCCAAGGGACTTTTACAAATAAAATAAGCTTTCATATCATAAAGAAGCCTCTTTTACTGCGATGTCTAAAAAGAACATAATAGTTTATAAACGCTATTCATAGCTAAGGAACACGTAATTAGGTCCTTGTTTAAGACTACACTTACGATGATCGAATGCGAATGCGGTGGAAAATAAATGATGGTCCCTTTCAAGTACTATTATTCATTATTCGCATTATGACAAGATATTGAAGATACCATTCGTATCGCGCCTGCTATCGATCATTTTACATCTTGATCACGCCTCCCCACATGTTTTATCGTATTTTCTTTTATATTATGAGCATCGCAGGTTTTAAACGTTGCGGTCAAGATGTCTGAAGATTGAGTTGTAAGAACTTCCCGTGCCATTCAATTCATGCAAGCGAAAAAGTAAAAGAAATTGATGGCTTTGTGTACCATAGCTATTTATGATAAACTGTGAGTTAGGTTTCACCTTCATTTTATAGTAGGGGGAGTTCATGATGCTAAATGTGAAATGTGTGTGATGCTACAGATTTTCAAAATTGACAATATTCAAGCGTGTCAGATATTGATATTTTTCATGCTCCACCACACATGTCTCTGATATGAAATATATATTTGCGTTGTGTGGGTAGCTATGCGAGAGGGGTGAAAAAATAGTGACCAAAGAACCAACTATTATTTTGAGGGGTATTGGTAATCTGACAACTTAAAAAAATACTGTTTTTTTTTTTTAAACACGAAGGCATAGCTGTTAGCCCCGGTTGTCATTTGGTAGATTTTTGGCAGTCGCTACGGATTGTCATAAGTCAGAAAATCAGACTCCAGTCGTGCCAAGAAGTACCCAGTTAATGGGTTGTGGAGGTCTGGTAGGTAGCCGCTCCACGTAAAATTCTGGTATTAGCTGAATCCGGTTTGTCTGGAAAACGACCTCAACATAGTTGGGAAAAGGCTAGGCAGATGATGATGAACAGCTGTATTGGTGTCATGGCGTCGGAAAGCTGTGTGGGGGAGGTGCGAGAGTCAAAGATAGGGGAAAAGTGAAAGGGACAGAGAGGCGCGGAGTGGGGAATACATGCTTACGCTGTACGATCTTTATTTTTATTACTTTCGGCTTGCGGAAATCGTCAGATTATAATTATGTTTTTATTTTTGTTATTCTGGTATTATTACTTTTAAAATAAAATAAAAAAAAACAACCGCGCTCGAGTATTTCAGATGATCGTTTTTTTTACTAATCAGACGGGTTCCCCTGGGCGTACCCCCATGGCTCATACAGGTTGGAGGTACTTATCAATATGTAAGGTATCCTGCCTTAAATTAATCTGCCGCGCTCGAGTAAATTCCAAAATTCCCTCTTGGGCTCCCGAACTATTATTAAAATTTATGCGTAGCATATTGTATTACGTATAGCGTAACATACGTAAGGCTTTATTTGCACAAGTTACGAAGAGAATAAACATTATAACTAAGTTTGCGAAATATCAGTAAGGTCAACGGATTTCCTCCCACGGCCGTTAAACGTAACAACAACGTGTGGGCGTTACGCGTAGGTGAATCCTTATAAAGAATTTATGGAAATGATTTTATTAAGGTGTAATTTATTGGAAATAGTATTATTTATTTCTAAGTTTCATTAAACTTATTAATTCTTCGCTTGATCTGGCTTCATCATAGAGTATAAGTATAATTATTTATTCTGTGGGCTTGATCCATGGGTGAAACGGAACGTAACAAGATGGCGCTACGTCAAATCCAGCTGAAAGGCATCTAAAACGTCAAAAAAATCGTCGATGCGATGCGAGCGGTCGGCGAGTCTTATTAGAACACGTCAGTATTTTACGTTTATAATAAACGTGTTTAGCAAGAAATAATCCTTAATCGAACTCAATATTCGCCACCACACTACTACTACACCATAGTGTTGTGTTTCGAGAAACCTCCCGGATCGATAAAGGTACTTGGCAATGCAACAACAATAAGTTGAGGGTGCCCAATTATCCTTGAATTAGAAAATTGCTGAATTAAATGTGTAAGTTTAACGATTCTATCGTCTGGTCAACATTTTTCCAGGGTTGTGTCAACATGGGAAGCAGTCGGAAAAATATATTGAACATTTTAGTCACGTTTATATTATTGCCGCTCGCAATTGCTAATCGACAGCCTCCAATAGTCGACACTGGCATTCTTACTCAGTCTAAAAGCCTCGGCGAATGTCAAGCTTGTAAGTTATTCGTAGATTCATTCAAAAAAGGGCTAGAGCGAACCTCGAGAGGTAAATACGAGGGCGGCGATGCGGCGTGGGAGGAAGAAAAGCTGAAACTATCCTACAAACGAAGCGAGATGCGATTAATTGACATACAGGAGGGAATATGCAAGGAGGGTAAACACTCCCTTCAATGCCACCATATGGCTGAAAAAGCTGAAGAGTTCATTGAAACTTGGTGGGCTCAAGACCCAGATGAAAATATTGACTTACTCCAGTACATCTGTATTGATAATTTGAAAGTGTGCTGTCCACAACATCACTATGGTAAAGATTGCACACCGTGCCCAGGCGATCATCAGAAGCTATGCAGCGGCAATGGCAAATGCCGAGGAGATGGTACCAGGAAGGGGAATGGAACATGTTTATGTGACCCAGGATATACGGGAGATAACTGTGATCAATGCATGACTGGATATTACTTGTCATACAAAGACGACACGAAAATGTTGTGTTCCGCATGCCATAGATCCTGCATGGGTGGATGTAGAGCAGGATCTCATAAAGACTGTGTGGCTTGCAAGGCCGGCTTTGCCTTTGATTTGGACGAAGGATGTCTGGACATCAATGAATGTGATGATGTAAATAAGTGTACTAAGAATCAGTTTTGTATGAATTCCATTGGGTCGTTTACATGTATGACCTGTGATAAGTCTTGTGACACGTGCCATGGGGATGGGCCTGACATGTGCCGGAAGTGTGCCAAAGGATATATTAAAAAGGGAGAGTTCTGTATTGCTGAGAGAGAGGATGAGGACCAGTCTGAGAAGCTGACTACTTCAAGGTATTTTAAAATTAGCTTGTTTTATTTTGGTTATTTTTTGCAGGACTCTAATGGACCAACATCTTAACTGTTATGTGTGATAATATCTAGCGATCATGTGTATAATAACATTAATAACAGCCACGGGAAAAGTGTTTCCAATTTTTTTCACTTCCCAACCACCACAGTCTCACCTGCTGGAAAGCGATGGTGTGATTGATGATAGAGCATGCTTGCCTAGAATCAACCTCTCCCTCTTCTGAACTTGAAGACCCATTCTAATAACAACATGGAAAGATACATAAAAAATGTATTCCAAGTTTACCATGATCTCAGTTACATACAAGGCAAACTCATAGAAATTATGATTGATTTTCTATTGCAGTGTTATTGCTAAACTTTGACAACTAAGTTGTTTATTGTTTTATGTTTTTGTTATAATATAATAAACTTTCTTACAGAAACGAGGAGTTATAGGGATTCCTGTAAAGTGGTCATTATTTTGTGTAGGTAAATGAACATTTTGATTTATTGGTGCTGGGCTCAACAGTTATATATCTGGCATTATTTTATTTATTTATTCAAATCATCACACCATCAAGTGAATTTAATTTTAGTTAGATTTTGGGACATGGAGCTAAATATAATTACTCTGTATTATTGTTTGAAATCCTATCTTATTATGAAAAGAAGATTGTCAGGTGAATTTATTGGGAAACATAATTTATTGTAATTTTTAGTATAATTTTGTATCTATTTGCAACGGTGACTAATAATAATTCTATGATATTCAGGTTTATGTTATTATTCCACGAGTCAATTGATAGGGAACATGCAATAATTTCATCCTGCTTTCATTTTGAAAAATTCCATGTAAAATAGACCATACATAAATAAAAACAATGCTGTAATTTATTGCCAAAATTGCAGTTTTAATTAAAGTGACAGTTTAAAATTTTCCCGCGAAAACGTTTGATGAGTCACTCCTGTCTGTCACTGGTCATGAACTGTCATATTTCAAAGATTTAAGGTCGTCTTTTCGTTGTCATAACAGCTGTGACGTCACTAGATGCTGATTGTTGTTTCACATTATTTAAATTTGTAATTTTTGTTAAAAATCAATATTAACTAAATAAAAACGTTGCAGTAGCCCTTCTTTTACGTACTTTTTTAATCATAAAATTTTCATGAATTCTGATTTTGCATCTTCCCTATTACAGAAGAATATTCCATTTTTCTTTTAAATTAACTTATATGTAGTTCATGATATTTATTGTTTAGGATTCTTTTATATATATTTCAATTTCTAACACATTCATTTTGGGGGCATTTTGAACATTAAAAAAATAATTTGACTAACAACATAAACTTCTCCTTCAAAGGTACGTGACATACTTGGGTCTGCTGGTAGCCACCGGGATACTTCTGCCCTGGTCAGCCTCCCTGGGCGGCATTGTGGGAGCTATGGTGCTAGCCTACATACTAGGGGCTGAATATTACTGTATGATAAATGGACATATGGGTCTTGTGAACTTGAAGTATTACGACTTATCCCAGTTATTCCATACTTAGGCATAATTTAGCACAATTTTGAAAAGGTGCTGGCAGAAATATTTGGTAGGTACTTTCCCTCAAGTCTAGTGGTATCTGGGATCAGTAATTTGTGGTTCTTTGATATTTCTGCCAGGATTCTAGTGTAATAAATAAGTAATCATGAAATTAATATATTTTATAAGTAATTAATAAGAAGGAGGTTGAATATGATGGTTGTTGGATTTCAAGTTTAGTTATTTTGTATTGTTTTATTTTTTTTAATAAAAGTCACAGACTTGTGTTACTTTTAAGTGATTTTTTCAGAATGGTGCAGTTTTTAAGTGATATTAATCATAATATTATTGTGTTTTATAATTGAGTGTCAATGTTTGCTCTAAGTAAGTTAATTTAATGTCTCTTTAACCAACTCCATAAGTTAGATCATTTCTTTAAAAAATAATAATGTAAGTAATTTTTTTATCTTACCTATATTTAATTTAAATCTCAATATTTTCTATATTATTACGGTTCACAGTGTATTGAAATGATTGCTCATTATAATTATTAAATTAACCATCACTTTTGTTTCTAAGTGTCTGCCTACTGCAGTAACAGCAAAAACACACATTTTTTATATGGTTTTGTTAGTTTTCGATGTAGCTTTAGATTACGAAGATGGACTCAAATTCAACTTCCAAGATGGCGCCGACGAATTTTCCATCATGGGTGACAAGTTTAGAGTTTTGAGTTGACTATAAAAAAGCCCTTAAGGTCTGAAATATTCGTGTTTTTGCTTTTACTGCACTTGAGGTTCGGGAGGGCAGTATTCCCATATTACCTATTGTAATTTTCTGCATTTAAAGTGATGTAAGATTTTAATTCTAAGAAAAGGCTCTTGTACAGTTCTCGTCAAATAACTTTGCCCCTCTGAAGTAAGCCATTTGCAAAGATCGCGCAGGTGCAGTCACGTACACGGGAGCAAGCGGGACGCAAGCATGCATCGAACGTAAACGAGCGACTGAGACATAAAATCGCGCCCCGCCCCCATGTCTCTTACGCATGCGCAGTTGCAGTGTGTTCGTAATTTTGACTAGTACGCAGCCACTCGACACAACTTCAGAGGGGCAAAGCTATTTGACGAGAACTGTACGCAATGTCAGACATGCTAAATATCGTTTTTGTAAAAGCTCTCGAAACAACGCTATTGGTTGTACTAAGAATTGGTGAAGTTTTCCCCAATTTGTGACTAAAATATACAGGAAATACATGCACCTTGAGCACTATTTCGAGTGTGATTACAGTTCCAATACTTTTCAAATACAGTCTCCACGGCTGGCTGCTACATCCAATGAGGCATGACATTTTCCAAGCTATTCTTCACCAATTCACACAATAGTCTTCAGTAAACGAATAGTAGGCCATTGTGAACACGGGTCTTTAGCCACGGCGTAAACAGATTAACAGTGTTGAATGAACGTAAACAGCCATAATATCTCCGTTAAATAAATGGTCTTACACTGTCTATGTTAATGTTTTCTTTGCAATGCATTTCCTGATACGTACTTACCTCTACTTTTCGCCATTATTTTATTTTAAATTGCACACTGGATCAAAGGTTTGCTGAGAGAAAACTAAACTTTATGGTCTGCCTATAATGTAAGTTGTTCTGGTGTACCTAGATAAAAGAACTACTCGTAAGAATGATTGCATTAGCGATCATGTAGAAGGTAATTAAAGACCGTTAGAACAATATAATTATTTGCAGGCAATTTGGGAATTGCATACGCTAATTACTGCCCAATGAGGTACCTACGCAGCGGTGGTGAGGTCAATGCACCTTTATTTACTAACTGATTAATGAATGTGAGAGTGAATATCTGTCATGGTTTGAATCTTTGTTTGAAGGTTTGAACCTAAGTTACACAAAACACAAACTTAGTCGAAACGTCATTTTTCCTGAGGTTTTTTTGTTGTGTAAACGGCTTTTTCTGGAACCGAACATCCGCCGAACACCGAACAGACACGAGACATCCGCCTATACACATTGGGCCCACCCATCTCTCAAGAGGCAGCCCAAGCCCCCGTGGAACTGCCAGGGTTGCGGATTTTGTTCGAAAGAGTTACCGCGGCCCTGGAAAGCAAAGGGCACTAGAAGGAACACGGATGCGTTTTAGTCAGTAAGAGTCTGACCCTTCCGCTCCGCCCAGAACGAGAGGAGTCATTTGATCCACAAAATAAGCCCCCGAGGAAACGTTATTTTGTTTTTAATTTTCCCTGATATATACCTAGTTTACATATTAGTATCTTTTCCTCCAGCTATCGTTCAAAAACCTAATTTTAAAGTTAATAAACTCATTTTTAGTGCGTCATCCCCAACAATACGTAATGTTCGTCGGATTCGGCGCAAGTGTCACGCTGAAGACATTTACATATAGTCACGGCTGTCAATACACGATTATGTAGTGACCGTGACACGATTTTTATGTTCGAACACCCGACGCGACAAGTTTTTTTTGACGTAATTCATAAGATTTCAGCGGGTTGAGAAACCTAGAGTAGGTACCTACCTAGGTTTTTTATTTGTGATTAGGATTTCAAACAGTAAAAAAAACTGAAAAGTGATTAGGTGATAACAATGCCCTGTTATGGCAAAGATAAGCCTTTTTTAAGGTATCGGGGTGGAAATTCTCATGGATGTCCTCCGTCCTGGGGCGGACGGAAGGGTCTGTCAGACTCCTACTGACTAAAACCACCTCGTGTTCCCTCGCACACTTGCACCGGAGGCTACGAGAGCACTTAAACAATCTTCAACGACTGGTTAGTGCCGGCCATGTCAATGCCCGCTTCTGCGGGCCCCGTCTGGTCAAGCTGGGGGAGTGAGGGGCTTAACACCCCCCGCGTGGAATAATACGCGCCACCATCTCAGGTCCTATATGATGAGGAGCGGCGGACGTCTCCAAGACCGCCGTTCCTGGATCTATTTAGGGGGGCCTGAAGAGGGCATTATCTGCTTTCCGCCGATGCTCGGAGCGCCTGCTGCGGGCCGGCGGGAGAACACATTAAATCTCTCTCTCCCTTTCCGCTGCCTCCTTCTGCGAAAGACCACCATACCTATCTTAACCGCTTAGCGCTTATAACTTAGTAACCACAAGCCGTCAATCACTACCCACATCGGTTATGTAAAACTAAGTACCTGCTATTAGTCGACTGTTACGTCGAAAGTGGAACCGATACGACAATGTATTTCAGCCAAAGTGCCAACTAATGGCGCTACAAAGGTACTGAGCTCTTACTTTTTAAATCGTTTTGACATTTTATTGATTTTGACAGGTCAAGATTTTGTGAGTAGAATTGACATTTGAAGTGGGTGGAATTTAGGCAGTTGCATATTTCCGTAGTGTAGATTCTAGGTATGCATCAACTGTGGATAACAACAGTAGGTATATTTTTTTAGAATTTAGGGTACCTAGGTATGTATAGTAGACATGTATGTAAGTACCTAAGTATATTGTATTCACGTTTATCATGGCGATCATTATTTGATCGTCACTGTAAATAGTGGAACTCCTTATAATCAACGTTTATGTGTGTTACTCTGATATACTTACAACAAAAGTTTCTGTACCTGACACAATCATGCAACCCACCTACCACGTACTGATTTGAACTTTTCCCTAACGAAATCACCATCTAGCCTACCTTCCTGCCTGATTTGATTTACGATTATGACCTAACGTTCAAATCACCCAATGCAAGACGCCACAAATTACCAGCCACCTAATCTGGACAACTTTCAACTGCAATCACGCTCTCAAATCCAAGTCCCAACACTTAGCAGCTTAGCATACACTCGCGGTTGTTTCAAAGTGTTCTATTTCCATGATACACGTAAACTAGCAACGCTTAGTACGTTCTTAAACATGTTTGTGCAGCAGCTAGAACTAGTTTAACTAGTTCTGCTTCCGTGAACATCGCCGACTAAGTGGACACTTAGCGGGGTTCGCTTTGTTTATTTCTAGGAGAGGAAACTAATGGATATTACATAGTTCGGGGTAAGATTTCGTTGATCTGGTTTGTGTATTGTCTTGGCTTTTGATGTTTTAGGCGTTTTACTTAGGCATCTCTTGGAATGAAATAACACTGCGATTGCACGAAACTAAAATCCGAGATCGTTTGACTTGTCGTGTGGGGAAGAGAGGAACTTTCAGATAATGGGATATGTGGCGGAAGAAAAAGAAGGTTCTTATCTAGTTACTTCAACTATAGAGACAAACTTTGAGCCATTACATATGCTGAATAGATTAAATTGCCGGTCACTAGCTTCCATAGGCGACAGGTAGGTACCTACGGGACAAGACACTTCACACTATTTTGATCCTAGAGACTCCCTCTCACAGAGATTAGGCCTGCTATACCTACAGCAGAGAGGACATTTATAGATTGTCAGTCTTAAGCTGCTATTTTTATAGGTATTGGACACTACCTATTCGATCCTTGTGAAAGTTTTTTTGGAGTACCTACAGACAGTACCTAGGTATTAAAATAAACGAAATAATAATGAAGGGTTGCATGACCCACTTGCCCAATAGACCCAAAAAACGGACTCGAAAAGGTGTAGGAGGTTCTGTATTCGTTCGTATGTTTTTTGTAAGTAGGTATTTAACACTTTTAAACCATTTGGCACACAGGCACCTATGTCTTGTACACAGTTGAATCATCCTGCGATTACCTCGTTTGCCAACCGTGGTGATTATGCCATCATCACCATTTCTACCGTAACCACTAGTCTGCGATGTAATTCGGAGCAAAACGGCGCAAGTGATATAAGTCAGCACCTACTGTAGGTATAAGGAGCCTGACTACCCTGTGCGTACATATCTACTGTAAGTAAATATGTAGGTAATTCTATCGATCTCTGAGGAAATCGTGTATAGACTGCACTTTCTTAATTAGCGACGTGAAACCTTGGTACTTATCTGCAACAGTGCAGTGGCATTCTGTGAGCGGTAGCGTGGCGAAGGCGATTGTCAAAAAACGTCAAAACTGTGCGGGATTGACAAACCAAAGAGTATAGTTATGATGACCAACGCTGTCGATATGTCACGTGATAAATCACTTATACAAAAAACTTTCAATTTTTCCCGGTCCCCCGGACCATGCTGCTACACCATTTTTAGCATTGGACTGATAATGTGTTTATTTGATTGGCCATGTCTGTCACCAGAAAATTGCAGATTCTGTAAGATTGTTATACCTACATCTTGGTTAGATTCTAATATCTCAATACCTACATTATGAAAAACTCGTTTAGTAGGTATACAATAAATCACATCCAAATTCAATAGTTTCCAATACATCCGCGTCTTATTTAGAAAAAATACTTAGTTTACAATTTCACGCGATATTTTACAATCTTACGGGCGTTTGCCATTTTCCAGTGACAGCTATGCCTAAAGCGATTTAATTGACCATAAACTCCAACAATACCTAAGGATAACATCGCCTACAAAATAGACTTCAGTTCGCACAGGCTGAATGACTGGCGACGACGTTAGCTCAAGATCGCGAGACGCTTGTAAAAAATATAATATTGTTGTCATGGAAACTGGAGAAAGGCAGCACTTCCAGACGTAATAAAAAGCTTATGAAGACAATGCTGATAGAAAGTAATGAATGTAATGTCTATTGTGAGTTATGTCGCCTGGGAACAGTTTCGTAACGCTGCAAAAACAACAGTTTTGTTATGTTTCATTACTTTTATTTGTTGTCTGGTGCAGGGAAATGATGTCTTCACTACTGGTGAGTCAGATATCAAATAATTTATTTATGATAGACCGGTTTTCAATTGAGAATTCGATTTTTTAGACACCGATGAACCTATTCTACAGGAACCGTATATTTTCCGAGAAAATTAGCTTTTCATCAGTTTAGTGTTGCCAACCTTCCTGTTTTCCCAGGACATCTCAGTACAAACAAACAATCGAATCCTGACCACCTTATTTCCAATGAAGCTCCATAGCTAGAACTGTACGCCTAAGACGTATCAATGCCACGATGATACCGTTGCGAAAAAGGGATAGCACTATCCGTTCTGTATAGCAGTGACTCACACCATAACTTTTTTCCATCTAGGTAGGTAGTCATTACAGTATAACCAATACTAAAACTCTTCATATTACAATCAAAGTCTCCCACACGTCAAAATGCCATCACGTAGCGTATTCCCAAGGGCTTCGCGCGAAGCCCTAACTGAGGCACCATTCAATTATATATTATTACGGCGTTTGTGATAGCAGGGCAAGCACGAATGTGCTGTACCGTTGACGCGGTTACAGTTATATCATAGTTTTGAGATCACGACACGAGTACGACTTGGAGGTCGGTAGGGCTAAATGGGATTTTGGCTAGTCGTAAATAGTTTTCGAAATGTTTTTTTTTTTAAATGAGAAAATGGATTTCAAAGAGTAACTATGGATTTTCTTGTCAGTTTCTCTCTATAGGATACGAACTACGCACGTAACTTCTGCGGTGCATGTAGATATGATTTGGGGGGTGGAGAAAATAAATACGTTTTACAAAAGTTTTTCTACTGCTTTCCTCTCTCTGTCACACACGCGAAACCTGCGTACCTAAGCTGCGTTCAAATTTCCACATGTAGGTGCGTGAATCCAGGGTTGCGGAATTTGCTCGAAAGAGTCATCGTGACCCTGGAACGCAAAGGGCATTAGGATAGGAGGAACACGGATGGGTTTTAGTCGGTAAGAGTCTTACACTCCCTTCCGTTTCGCCCAGAGTGGAAGGAGTCTGGAATTTGATGATTTCCCATTGAATAGAATATTTTAGGGTTAACTTAGTTAGGATTTTTAGTTTTTATTTTTGGTGGAAGTATAAAAATGATTTTTACTTCCAAATAAAGAATAAATGAAACTTTAAATAGAATATTTTGAATTTGCATTATAATAGTCATGCACAAGCATTTGATTGTCCTAATGCTGATCTTAGGAGAGAAATTCACATAGTATCTTGAAATGCGATGCATAGAGGACCTCTTATAAACACCTAAGAGTCTATTTAATATTCGCACATGCCAGATTCATTAAAGCGATGACAGAGCATTGCTACACTTCAAGCTTATTTTGACGTGTGCACTGAAGAATGAAGGTGTGTAAAAATAAAAATCTGTTCTCTATTCCTGTCTTCTATATGTCAGTCTAACGTGCTAACTTTTGACTATATCATGACAGTACCATTCGATAACTAAACTCTCTGCTGAGCGTTGTGATGTGCCCGACTAAACTCTTTGACGATCTCCCTCCATTTAATGCGATGTTTGGCCTGTTGCTTCATTTTGTCAGAACATCGCTTGGGGTTCTGATCCCGACTCGACCTGACTGTGCCCCGACTAAGTAATTTTTGTTTACATATTTGTGGTACCCACTAGGTACTAAACTTCGTAAATTACCTATACGTATGATATGGAGGTAGCGGGACAGAGAATAAAGTCCCGCAAGCCTCTATTGAAAAGGGAGGATCCTCCGACCGGACGGTTGTGGTGTCCGGTGGGCAACTGCCCGATAGTTGATATTTGGACTGTTGTTTATGTTCATAATACCGCGATTCAGGATTTCGTTAAATTAATTCGCAGCTGACGGGATAGATGGCGTCACAGTTCTTTTTGTTGCGATGTAGATTTTTGCTACGTTGATTTTTTTCGGCTATTTCACCTGGTAAGTCACCTACCAAAATTAATAGCAGTGTTTCGAAACCTGCAAAACATTTTGTTACCTACGGGGTTAGTAACGACCTGACTGCACTCGAGCAGCTGCAAAATCTTCTGGCACTTACGACCTAACTCAAACGTACAATGTATACCTTACCTACCTACCCAAGTCAAGTCAGTCAGTCAGTCAAGTTTCCTCGAATCACTTTGGCAAGCTTCGCCCACTCTGTGGTATTTGAAGTCATTTGCATAAGTATGGGGCCTTACTTAGCCTGAAGTAACTTTGGCCATACCGTAAAGTAATTGAGATATTTTCGTATCTAATGACATGTTAAAGATATGAAGAACATTTTTTAAGATATCTTGTTTACTTAAAAGTCCATGAAAGCCGCTTATTTACTACTTTATAAGTACTTTTTTGATAAGTTAGTATAACTGCACCGTTTCATACGTACGAGTACAAAATAAATGAAACATAATCTGATGACAATGGGAGTATACACAGCGAGTTTTATTTCATTGGAAATATTACAGGGGCTGAAACAATTACTAAAGTAATACGGGATCGACTCTGAAATATGGCAAAAAATCTGATGTTCAGTATCAGAGTTTTATTAATAAGTAGATCTTAATTTTGACCCCTTGATGGATTGTCAACGAAAACAAAATACCCTGTATTACGTACGTATAGTGCTCAGTTTCAAAAGTTCTATCACGGAAACCAATAACCCTATTCCGCTAGCGTAAACAAACAAAAACTCTAACCATGTAAGTACAGAGCTTAATCATCATTAGATCAAGACTCATTAGAAACAATCTACATCCATATTTATCAGGCTCAACAGCCAGTTTCTCATCATGAAGCAATCCTGGCATTTCTACCAATATGACTAAAACCGCTTGGCATAATAACGTGTAACCTAATATGGCACTTGTCCTTCCAAGTTGAGAGCAATCTCCATTAGTCAGGGTTGTGTAGGCGAAGTTAAGAACGCGGAATCGTGTGGTTGTTAAACGTTTTTTTAGTTTTTACTGCCCGTAGATGTCAACCTAATTTTCGATGGAAAAAGCTAAATTGCACGGAGACTGGTTTGTATGGGATCTAGGATCTTCTTTGGTTGGCTGTGGGTGTGGTGTAATTGTTGATAACTGTTAGGTATCTTTATATATGTGAATTAAAAAAATATTGTTTGTACACGTAATTTTTTTTCGTGGATAGGTAAAATTAAAAAAAAAACCATTACAGTGCAACATTTACCTTCGATTTTCAAACATCATCATAAAATAAATATAGAGTTTTTTCAGTATCTATGTCTAACTCTGCTTCTTCTTCGCTGGCACGATAGTAGCTAAGATTTTATTCGCCCAGAACATTGTCGCGGCGTTGTTGATGGCAGCTCATGGACGGAACCCGCTAGGGCCAGTGCCTGCCAGGGCTGCGGAATTTGTTCGAAAGAGTCACCGCGGCCCTGGAATGCAAAGGGCAATAGGAGGAACACAGATGGGTTTTAGTCAGTAAGAGTCTGACACTCTCTGCCTGTCCGCTTAGAGCGGTAGGAGTCATTTGATGATTTACAATCCTTAAAAAAAAATGGGGCACACAGGGCAGGTTATGGAGGTGGATAGCATAGTTTGTGACTGGTTCACATCCGCACCATGGCTATTGCACTCTTCTTTGAACTGCTGTGACAAGACATGCATCGCCACATTCGGACCTTTTAGAATTTTTTCACCTGTCATTGGCTAGATCTTTGCATTGGGGATTTTTATTGTTATTTACTCGGAGTATTTTACTTCAAATTATCCAATTGTGTTACAAGTAGATTAAATTATATTATTGTCTCTCGTACGTATGGTTTAAAAGTCTCGAAGTACGAGTGCATGTGGATGCTGTGTTTGAATCCTAAGGAAGATCATTGACACATGATGTCATTTCTAAATCCCCTTTGCAGCCGAACTGATTAAAATACACTCAGGAAATATAGCAATGATGTCATCCTAACAGTGGTCACGAGGTAGGTCCTTTTGGACGAAATACGATCCAATAAAATGGTCCTTATTTTTGGATTTTGAAATGCAAATTGTAACTTACACCGATGTTTACACGGGTAAAGCATTTGATATTGTGTCAATGTTTAAAAAACCGAGAGCTTGGTCTTTTTACACGACTGATCCAAAAAAGGAGTGTTACGTTTTCAGATTTCGACAAGTCTTACTCGTTACATAGTTAATTTTCGTTCTACTTAGGTATTAATCTAATAAAAACGGTTCTTGAATTAATGAGCAGTTTTTTCAAAATGTTTGGATCTTCAACACTTTTAAACACTAGCCATTGTTGAAACTAAGTACTTACCTACTCAAGATTTCATAAAAAAAGCATGTTTGTCAACTCTAAATTGCCAGCATTAAATTATACTTTCAAAACAAGCTCTCCAACTGAAGAACGTTGCTCCAAAATATTGTTAACGAAAAACAAAGCCTCGCTTCAAGGCCAGTCGGTCACTTTCAATTTCAAAGTAGCTTTACATTAGCATAACCTTTTCTTATGATGAACCGAGGACACGGAACGTCAAAAAACTAAAACCTCTTTTTTGCATTCCATCGCTGCCTTACCTTGTTCTTTCTGCTCTCTCTTGCAGCAAAAAGCGCAATGGTTGTTGCAGAGTTGTCTTTTTTCGGTTCGGCAGGTAAGGGCAAATTCTCGTTGTTTGCTCTTGAAACCGGCTGGTAATGTCAAAAGAGTCACATTGGCAGGTCCTTGGTACCTCTGGGAAATGCGTGTCCTAAAAAAAGTTTCGTTTTTTGAGTTAACAATGGGTAAGGCTCCCATGGTTTTTGGGGATCTTTGAGGTTAGGTTTCAAGGTGCTTATTTGAATTAAACATCATTTTTTTTAATAGCGTTTGTTTTGTTTACTGGTCCTTCGAGCCGTATCTATAGTTTTGGTTCCCTATTTCCTATGCTCTAAAGTAGTAATACTCATTACACAGGCAGATGTCTAGGAGAAAAGTTGATTTAAACAGAACTACGAATTTCAGTTGCCTGTTCAAATATTAAATAGTTACTTTCTATCGTAGGTACTCCCTTTCTATTACCAAATAATTGCTCTAAATTTCTCGCACATGTTAACTGGGTTGCGTCTGGTATTTAAATAACACCAGACGCAACCCAGCCTAAGCGTTACCTTAGTCCAACAAACATGTAACATATGGTGACCCTATTTTTAAAAGGTGTGTTTTAAACCGAGAGCTCTTGTGTGGCCATATTATTTTGTTTTAATATTTAAATAAGAAATGTTGGTAGCAACAGTAGCAAGGCATTTCCATGATCGCAAGATGTATTGCAGTTTGTTCATTTCATTTTGGTAGCTACTGTTTTAGTTTTTTTTTTAAACTGAGGAAAATACAGGGTCTTTTGTAATGTAACCCTTTGGAAAAGGCTTGTAGCTTGAAAAAAAAAGAACCTTAAAAAAATCTGAATGCGCATTCAATAACGGTTTACCACTAAAGGTCAATTCAATATATTGAAATCAATGAACGGATAAAGTAAATTCCAATTTTATTGCAATGCAAGATGATGTCAGACATTAAGCGTAAGGACTTTTTTATTTTATAAGTGTCCAATAAGTATATCGGACAGTTGGCTACTTCTTCAACCAGCACCCAACAACGAATATTTGAATAATTCGTGAATGCGATAACATTAATCAGGCAAGCAAAATTGTTGAATTTATTGTCAAAATGAAAGGCATTTCCATTGATTATATGTTACGCAATTACCCCACAGGTTTAAAAATAAACACGTCATGGAAATAAACAAGTAATGTAGATAGTTACTACGCTCATAAAATATATCAGTATCAGCCATCGCTTGGAGCTGAAATT
Organism: Melanchra persicariae; assembly: GCA_947386135.1. Taxonomy (NCBI): domain Eukaryota; kingdom Metazoa; phylum Arthropoda; class Insecta; order Lepidoptera; family Noctuidae; genus Melanchra; species Melanchra persicariae. Next base: position 2,766,435 of record OX376646.1, read on the forward strand.
ATTCTATATTTAAACAAAAATAATGCGTAAGAAATTAAATGTCTACTTATTTTTTATTTTTCAGATAATCGAACGCTCGTCTTAAATGCCGCCTTCAACCGGGGTCCATTGCAGAGCCGTCGAATAAACGAGGTAAATATAAATAAAGTCCATATCTAGTTTACCAGTTTGATACCTGTGCCTCTAAAAAAAAAATCGATCCTAAACAAAAAAGTTGCGATACATTTTTGAAATTAGAAATGCAAGGCTAACGTTTTTCATGAGATTGGTTAGTCTATGGTTACCTACGTTGATAAGGGTAACAAAACCAAAGACACGGCTGGGCTGAAAGGTCTTACCAACCAGGCCATAAAACTATATCATCATCTGCCTAGTCTTTTCCTCACTCTATTGGGGTCGACTTCCAGTCAAACCGGATTCAGCTGAATAGCAGTAAAACTATATAAAAAAATAAAGGAAACAAGTGTTGCTCATAATTTTCATTGAGCAATTATTAAACAAAGCCTTTGTTGTGATTTATTGCAGTGACAAGGAAAGTTACCTACCACAAAATTATTCGGTATACCTACATATTTATTCTTATTTTTAGTGATGGTGCATATTTCAGCACCTTTCTTGTTTTTATTACAATCCGCGCCTAGGTTTATCTGAATCAAAAATATTACTTTTCAAAAATGTAACTCACACTTTTAGAGATAGCAAACATTGCATAAAATCATAAAATAAACATAAAATTCTAAAAGTAACATAAATAAATATTTAACTGATAAACATATTTTTGCTTCTCTATTGCGACCAATAAAACCGCGGGGTATCTCAGCAAAGATTGTCATCGCTATGCACTTTACAAAACAAATTTATTATATCCTGAAAACGCATTCAAATATAACCTTTATTTTAATCATTTTAAAGTCTAAATCACCCCCAAAGATAACCTTGTTAATAAGCGAATAAAACGAATTCATGTGGACCAGAGACAATATAGAATAAGCGGCCATGTTGCTTGTCTATGAATAGAGATTTATGGCGAGACTGCAGCTGTAATTTCGCAATCTTTATATTTTTCCGATTGTCGCTTTTGCTATTTTTACGACTGGGATGCCAGATATTATTATCAATGGTACTTTTATACGTCAGAATTGTTTTATAGCGCGACAAAAATATAATGTATCGGCTGTAGATAGAGATTCAATGGCATTGGCAAGTGTCATTCTTGGCTAAGCTAACCCTTCTGTGGCTTTTGTATCTAATTTATCCTTTTAGCAATACTTAAGGACGCGTTTACAAATGGGTAGTCAAATCATTTTCTCAATAAATGTACCGAAGTAAAAATTTTCACTTCGGTACATTTATTGAGAAACTCTACCTATCTAAAATTAAGTTAATAGTTCAGAATCGTACCATGCACATCTATCAACAATTCATGGGAAAAACATTTTAAGAATGCAAAGCATTTTATTTAATAGACATACTTTTTAACCGACTTCTTTTTACCTCATATCTCCGTCATTTATGAACCGATTTGAAAAATTCTTTCAATTGGTCCCATTTAAGTTTTATCAAAATCGGTTCAGCAGTTTGGTTTTTAAATCCAAATTGCTGGAAAAAATATGTGGAAAAATCATACGAAATTGCATATTTTTACTTTCCTGTGACTTTTCAGTGATGTTTTATGTGTGGGGTACCACTAAAAAGTGAAAAATAAAAAAACTTTTTCACAAAAAAAACCGACTTCCAGTAAAAACACTACAAAGTACAAAATAACTTTAATTTCGGAAGTCGGTTTCAAATAACGAAGAAGCAACCAGAAACACCGACTTCCGAAATTAAAGTTATTTTGTACTTTGTAGTGTTTTTTTTGGAAGTCGGTTTTTTTTGTGAAAAAGTTTTTTATGTAAAAAAGTAATGATTTGACTACCCATTTGTAAACGCGTCCTTCACAATACCTCCTATACTTGGTCTTTGGAATCACACAAAAGAACTACTTATTTTAATTTTAAAAACGTCTAAGTCCATAAACAGTTTCTATATTCCCTTTTTCAAACGCGTGAAGATATGCAATGGCGTAGCGTACACTTATAGGCATTCCTATAATATTTCCATAGCCTAGTGTCCTTTTAAAACATTTTTTCTGCAAATGTCAGAGCGTGCCAGATCGCGGGTAAAAACAATATAATAACATGCAATTCTCAAGCGCGCGCTAAAAGTCAGTTTTTGTGGTCCCTAGATTTAATAGTGCAAAAATTGAAAGTATTTTATAATAATGTAAAAATATGTTAGTCATGTGGCAAAAAATGCTTATTTTATTTTAAGCGTGTGCTGTAATAGGCTTTGCGGTTGGTTTGGACGACGGAGTTTGAAGAAAGTGTTTTGTTTTGAGTAGTTTTTAGACACCTGAGGGCCAATAATAATTCTACAAATTTTTAAGTAACGTTCGAATTCATGTCAGTTACAATCTGTCAAAAAAGATTTATTTTTATACATTTTTGACAGATTGCGACTGACATACAAATGCGAACGTTGCTTAAAAATTAGTAGAATTGGTACTATTTATATTTCTTAGTAGTTTTTAATCAAAATGTATAAAACGCTGCCTTTACTGGTGACTGACAGACAACGCACAGCCGAAAGTACTAGTCGTTGAAAGCTGAGAGTAGAAAGAGAAAAAACGAAATGTACGCGTACGAAGTCGCGGGCAAAAGATGGTTTATATCCCTAATTAAAAACGTAGGTTCAGCTTTGTAGTGATTTTTGTAAACGTTAGGAAATAGCCTTATCATAGTCACTCTCTTCACTTTATGTTAATGAAACTGTCTTGATAGTAGACAAATTTCCCTGCAAATGACATTTCATAAGATATATATTATAAGCAGTACCTTTGTAGGTACTCATTGTTATGTTGTTAAAAGAGAGCCGGGAAGAATGGAAGGAAGAAAGGGAGGCCTTTGCCCTGCAGTGGTTCGGAATAGGATAAAAAAAAAAAAAAAATAACAGATAAAGTTGGGAAATCATCGAATGACTCCTTCCAGTCTGGGTGGAGCGGAAGGGAGTGTCAGACTCTTACTGAATAAAGCCCATCCGTGTTCCTCCTAATGCCCTTTGCGTTCCAGGGCCGCGGTGACTCTTTCGAACAAATTCCGCAACTTCCAGCATTCTTTTTTTATGGTTGGGGAGTTATTAAATTACTTCTGCCGCTCCGGGTGGAGCAGAAGGGCGTGAACTTACTTGTAAATCATTGTCGAAAGAAAAAAAAGCATACGTATTCTCCCCTATTGAAAATGATTTACAAGGAGGTTCAGTTATTAACACCTCTTAAGAAATGAGCATCGAATTCCAATAAATATGCAAATGCTGGCTCCCGCGGCCCGCCTACGGGGTTCTAGTTTTGGACAAAGCGTTATTTCACAATTCTTAATTTGAACATGGCTCGGTAACATAGCCTTTTAGGTCGTTGACATTTTAAACTTTGTAAATGATAAAGTTTAAAATCAAAAAGCCTTTTATTTCATGCATTGAAGAATAATTAACATTTTTACATGAGTGTATTTAGATTTATACACGTATTTTCCCCAAAAACATCCTCTAACCACCACGAAATTGAAAACTACTTCAATTTCTTGCAGTTGATTTTTTTTTAGAATAATTACATACAAATCAATCACGTAAAAAAGAATTAAAAATAGGTACTATATATAACAATCCGTTTCAAAGATATGCAATATTTTCACTACGCACAAAATTGATTATGCGCACTGAACCTACTTCGCGTAGGCTGGCGCTGTCGAGCGTCGCGCGCCGTTGCGCCGTATGCGCAGCCTCATAAAAATATAACGCAAATTTATTTTTAACTATAAAAAGTAATAAAGCTTAAAAAAAATACTTTTTGAACTCGTTGTTTAGATGAAGACGAAATTCTTGCAGTTGGTTTTTTAACACCTTATATATTTTTAAAAGTTGCATTGTTAAAAGTGTATTTTCCTTGACTTGGCCAGTTCAACTACTTATATTTTGTACTAATGATCAAGCACCAAAAACTTATCCACACATGAATGTTCTGTGTCAGAATCTAATCAAGAAATTCAGACCCACTTCACCTACAGAATAAACCTACTGAGTTACAAGCGAGTGAGCAATAAGCGTTAGCCTATCTATAAAACCTACTATAATAAGTCTTAGTATAATTACTAGCAATTTAAATACCAAAGTCACAGCCAATTATCTTCTACGCTAGTAACAGACTCAAAGATTGTTATTAATCCTAGTCTTCTATTTATAAAACAAGTCTGCATAAAGATCGTAGTGCATCTTGACAGCTCTAGTCGCCCATCACTAAAACAAAGAAAAAACGCACGCGAACCGCACGCAAAACGCACACAAAATGCATGTACAACAGTAATTACAGTTACTTCACACTTACACGTCGCTGTTGATTATAAAATTACATTTTATTGTTATATCAACACGTGGGTTTGTACAGAAGGACCACTTTTTGCAGCTTCTATTTATTGAAAGTGAAATATTGCACGATTTTTAACCATTTTATATTTAAAAATTTTGTCATTAATTTATTGGCACACACGCACGTTATTTCACATAAACAATTCACACACAAATGAGGAATAAATAAAAATAAAGTAAATAGTGGATACAGCAGAGTTGGCCATGGGCCCCAAACTTAGGCACAGCCTGTATCTTGGTGGCTCAGGATTGGGCCTTCAAATATTGAAGTTATTGACATCATTCATTCATTATGTGGTCATTAGATAGGCTTAATAGGTGATGAGGCCAGTCCGGGGTGCGCGTCCCGAGCTTCGACTCATGCTAGTGGTAGAAACTGTGTTAGTGTAAGGAACGGTTTTACACTAACACAGTTGGAACAGTAGGAGTCCGATTTAAAAATTCGTCCTCCACAGACCAAGATAATGAAAATTTCTCCACAAAGAAAGGTATTTGAATTTCCTTCTGCCTCCTAACTTACCTGGCTCATCTCGAGCCACGAAAAGAGCACGGCTATGTGACCCTGACATTAGTGCAGCCATTCAAACCTATAACAGTGCTGTTTGACATTAAACCTTTATTTTGATGGCCACATTAGTCAGTCTAGACAGTTTTTTTTGGGGGTCACACTAACTAGACAACGCTTAAACTATGTGTGAATGCGAATCTCCCTTACGACGACATTTAGACTTGAGAGATTATTGAAATCTCTGAGAATGCTATTATGTCCCTGTGTATGTGTAGCTACATTAAGGGTTGGAAGAAATTAAGATAGCCACGACAGGCGCATTACGACAAAACCTCAACGCTTTTTCATAGACGTTGTTCTAATCCGGAGTGAACTTATACGATTTTTAGTTACGGACGTCGCCGCGTCGTCTTCGTGCCTTTCAAAAAAATGTTGATTCTTAGACAACAATGATCCATAGTGTTAGTTATTGAGGACGTATGCGCCTTCTGCCCATTCATTTGCCTGTGTCATGTCTCCATACAGTCCGTGACTGCCGCAAGCCATAATTATCGCTGCACATCATATTTTTTTAGTATTCACCGTCAAATACTAACTGTGAGCGGTGTTCTCTTACAGGTATTACACGTGTTATTATTGCCTGGCATATTATTACTTGTGACATGTGTCGTTAGGGTCAATTATCGTGATTTAAGGGCCGACACGCAAAGGTGATTGGTATTGGTGCAGTGATTGGGGATTGCGGCTTCTTTTTCTTTAATGAGATGAGGAAAATGTTAAGTTGATTTATTAGTATAGTAATATGGGCCTGACTTGGTGGTCGTGAGATTTGGGTGGATGCGAGAAGAACAGCCGGTCGATTCTGTACAAAAACTCACAGTGAAAAAGTTGTCTTACTTCAAAGTCACTTCATCTAAGTTATTCATTATCACAATGAAATTGTTGTCAGAATAGTCCGTCATTGAGGTGATCATGGAGGTCTATGTCCAGCAGTAGACATATTTCGGCTTAAACGAACCTTAGCCGAAAGATGTCTCCCGGAGGACACGGTGGAGCATACGGTGGAGGTCTGCCCTGCTTGGGCGGAGCACCGCCGTGTCGTCGTCGAGGCGATCGGCGGCGGCGACCTCTCGCGTCCGGCCCTGGTTCAATCCATGGTCCGGAGCGAGGAGGCATGGGAAGCAGTCAACCCTCGCGCCCCAGCCGCCGCAACATAGGGAGACGCCTCGGGCGTCGGGAGACGCAGGGCGATTCCCGGCCACCGTAGGCGCGGGTCTGCGGACGGCGAGTGTTGGGTGGCTCGCCGTCCGATCAAAGCCAGGCCCGGGTCGACGGCGCGTTGTATTCCACGCGCGGTAATTCAGCATAGCAGTAGGGGCCCGTTAGGGCCAGAGCCTGTCAGAGTTGCGGATTATGTTCGAAAGACTTACCGCGGCCCTGGATAGCAAAGGGCACTAGGAGAAGCACTGATGGGTTTTATTCAGTAAGAGTCTGACACTTCCTTCCGCTCTGCCCAGAGCGGGAGAAGTCATTTGATGATTGCCCACCCATAAAAAAAAAAGCCGAAAGATGTCTTCTGCTGCCATATTTATTCTCACCGGATAATAAATATGGGTTACTGAATTTTTCTCTAGATCACCGTCATGATTCTGAGTAATTTCTTGCAAAATCTTAAGGAAGATATTAAAATTATTTCGCCATTTCCTTCGTAGTATTTTGTGGCTTCGTCTCGCTGTCTCATCTTGGTCATCAATCATTTGTTTTACAAGCCCAAAACTAGATTAGCATATGGGTATTTAATGTAAATGACTTTTTGATAATAGCACGTAATGTATTATATCGACGGTGAAGTATCAATATCTAATAACTAACATTTTAGCGATTTTCACTTTATTGTATATTCGTAGGTAAAATATGAAGTAGCTTGTATTTGCAAAGACATAAGGTCTTGATTTGTTCTTATTTATGAGATATTTGCTTGTAGAAATACCTAATAAGTCATCGTGCTGGATTTTTGCTTGCAATACCGAATATCTACACTTAAAAATGTGTTGACTGTAGCGCTGTCCCTCGCTGACTAGACGAGCAAGGAAAAAATTGCCTATAGTAATTTTCTCAGATGGTTGTACGTACCAAAACCGCAACGTTGTTATGGCGAATGCATTGCTGAATTTAAGCAAGAGGAATAATGTCATAATCACTCAAAAATTTTTAGAACCTGGTCATACACAGATGGAGTGTGATTCAGTTCACAGTGCCATTGAGCGAAAACTGAAGAATAGAGAAATACACCTGCCAAGTGACTACGTCACTATTACAAGAGAAGCACGAAGCTTAAATCCTTATGAATCAATCCAGATTGATCATGACTTTGTAAAGTTGTAGACATTAGAGTCATCTATTACAACACAATGACTATCGAAGTAAAATTAGATTTTGATGCAGACTGTATGCCTCTACCTCAGAGACCTAAGATAATATCAATCATCGTAGGAGATAACTCTGAGAATATCAATTATCGCCAGTTGCACTCCAAGAGGATCCCAATTTCAGCTACAAAATTTAATCATCTACAGCAGCTGAAACAAGTTCTTCCCAGAGATTGTCACGCGTTTTACGACACACTTCCTTTTGCGTAGGAAAAATACAAGTGTGTTACGTTATGATCAATAACTTGATTTGCTTTGATTATTGTGAATGTTATCCCTTGTTCAAAGATAGAATTTACCTCAGTTCCTGTTTTAAATATTAATTACTAAGCATAGCTTTATTCCAAGAAAGTAAGAGATTTAGATTTTTTCTGTCGTTTAAATATTTATGCTAAGTTTTTTCAGATCTCTTTATTTTAGGGAATTTGATTATTAATGTATCACATTGTACCAAGAATACTGATTTATTGTCTTGATATCACTTGACTGATGCTGACCCCAAATAAATTGGGATAAGGGCAGGAGAATGATGATATCACTTGACTGATGCTGTGATTATGATTTTAGCTGTTTAATATAGTTTTTTTGATCTCATCTCTCTACATTATTTTTAGTTGATTAACAAAGCCAGCTTTATTAGTGCCAAGTTAAGCTATAACCAAAAGAAAGGTTGACTTTCAACTGTTGTGACATCTACTAATATTAAACTGTCTTAATTTTGTAACTGTGTAAGTTTTGTCAAACTTGTTAGTAAAACAAGTATGCCTTTTTTTTGGTGGGAAATCATCAGATGACTTCTCCCGCTCTGGGCGGAGTGGGAGGGCGTGTCAATATTTTATTGACTAAAACCCACCGTGTTCCATCACTTGCCAAACGTTTTTTCAAACTTGTTAGTAAAACAAGTATGCCTTGACATCAAAAGAAGAATTGTGTTATTTTTGTTAAATTTAATAAATACGATGTGTAAAATTTCATCCAAACTGTTTTTATTTATAAATGCAATACCTTGTTTCTACGCGATAAATACCAGGTTCTCAGTTAAATTTGAAACAATAACTTCTATCTACATTTATATCCCTATCCTGAAATATTTGATCGAAATCATTATTACCATCACTAGCGCTTCCTACTATTTTGTTAATATAAGTAACTTTTTTATTCAAATATTAAAAACTATAAAAATTTAACGTTTTTTTCGCCTCCTGTAAAATCATGGTTTTGTACTTATTAGATATTGATACTACACCGTCGATATATTAGTAGCTTCGCGGAATAGGTCACATAGGAATCGTGTATTTTTTTTTCGGGATAAATAATAGCTTATGTCACATATTGTTAATTTGTAGCAATCTGTCAGTGAAAGAATTCTAGCAATCGGATTAGTACTTCCAAATATTTTGCCTTATATGATGTTATGATACCTTTCACAAACATACAAACAAAACTAACATTTTATTTCTTAGCTGCCGCCCGCGTGAATATCGAAAATTATACCCAGGGAACACACTCCCGGATAAAAAGTATCCTATGTGTTATTCGAGATTATAATCTACCTCTGTGCCAAATTTAATCCAGTCAGTAGTTTTTGCGTGAAGTAAGTAAGAAGTAAGGATATTAGTTTAGATTATAGGTTATGCAAGACAGGGTTGCGGAATGTGTTCGAAAGAGTCACCGCGACCCTGAAACGCAAAGGGCATTTGGAGGAACACGGATGGGTTTTAGTCAGTACGAGTCTGACACTCCCTTCCGCTTCACCCAGAGCGGAAGTCGCCATTTGATGATTTACCATCCATAAATAAAATGGGTTATGCAAAAACTAAAGTCCGATACTAGACTGTGTTCTGCGCTTTGCTGCGACTTAGTTGGTCAAAACGTAGGCGCGTTTATGAACTTTCACAAGCATGTGTGACTTCAAATATTGTGCAATAAGGTCCGCCATTTGTTTGTCTGAGACTTTGATTCTAACTTAGCTTTTTTTCTAAGATAAAAGTCTGACACACTTTAGTAAAGGCTCCGATATCGGAAACATTAACTTTTATCGGCTTAGGAAAATTAACCCCTTCTCCTCTTCTAGCTAGAAAATGATGTCCCCTGGTAGTGTGATTATTTCTGGACTCCATAAACATAACAATTTTATTTTTGATATTTATTGTCAATCTATACTTCTATATCCATACTGATTTAATAAAGCTGAAGAGTTTGTTTGAACGCAAAAATCTCTGGAACTACCGGTCGGATTTGGAAAATTGTTTATGTGTATGATAGCCACATTCATGAGGAAGGCTATATGGGAACGGGGAAACACGGGATATGTGCGTACGAAGTCGCGGGCAAATGTTTATTTTAAACAACTGTTCTTTAAATTAAATTTTTAAACAATTCAATTAATTTCACTGATAATTTTATTCCATAAAAGGGATTGGATGTCATATTTGTCTAACCCCCGATTCAAAAACGAAACATAATTTTTAAGTTACGATTCTGAATCCGACTGTAAATCTGTTTGCACTAATTCTGCCTTGATTCTTTTTATTTATAAGTATAGGTTTTAATGAACTAACATATACCTATTATTAGTGCTACTAACACCAACTGTGGACCAAAACTTGTCGTATGAATAAATGTTATTATTATTATAAAGTTAGGGCCACAGTGATCAATACAAGTATTAAAGTACACACATAAGTACACAAGCTAATTACAATCCTTATTGCGGATAGCAATATTATCTTGCTTAACTTGGTGCCCCATTCCAGTTTAATGTCTAACGGTGCATCTGCGGATTGGCTTCGGCCCCTCGTATGCCTTCCAAAGGCTTTGGGCCCCGAGATAATTACCTTCAGCGGTCGTTAATAGCCGACACAATAATAAAACAATGGCGTCATACCTAAATAAGGTGTCGCGACAGTCGAGAGGGTCGAAGACATCAAAAATAATAACTTATGGAGGTAGCGGAACAGAGAGTAAAGTCCCATATACCTCCGTTGAAAAGGGAGGATCCTCCGACCGGACGGTTGTTGGTGTCCGGTGGGCAACTGCCCGAGAGTTGATATTCGGGCTTTGCATATGTTGGCTATGGGATGGAAATCCTCAAGGAAGTTCTCCATCTTGGAGTGGATTTAGGGGTCTAACAGACTTCTACTGACTAAAACCACGCAGGCCCTTAATTTGCGGGCCTGCGGACGGCGAGCCATCCAACGCTCGCCGATCAAAGCCAGGCTCGGGTTGACGGCGCGTTGTGTTGAAAGAGATGTCAGCATAGTAGACGGGGCACGTTAGGGCCAGAGCCTGCCAGGGTTGCGGATTTTGTTCGAAAGAGTCACGGCGGCCCTGGAAAGTAAATTGCACTAGGACACTCTGACACTCCCTCCCGCTCCACCCAGCGCGGAAGGAGTCATTTGATGATTTCCCAGCCGTATAAAACAAGGTTAATTTAATGTTAATCTTAGTGTTAGTGTAATCGATTATAAGTAATCGATTGTTAGTGTAATCGATTGTAGTGTTAATCGATTTTACAACTTGTACAACAATACTCTATTGCTAGCTGTGGAGGCTTGTAAATGGCTTGTTGTGAATTATCTTACTATTTACTCTTGTATTAATAGCTGTAAGCCACATAACATAATAAAATAAAATAAAATAATTAAACCTCCCCGTGTTCCCTCGCACACTTGCATCGGGGGCTACGGGAACTCTTAATCGTAGCTCCCAACTGCCCGCCTCTGTGGGCCCCGTTTGGTACCATAACTTCTCATTATCCACAGCCCTTTTCTTGTGCTTATCCCCATGTTACTGTGCCAGTCTCATCCAGGTTATACCCGCACAACTTCTACTCTACTTTAACACCATAAAACCACACAGATGTTTGACACAGATACGACCTTACACCGAAACACTGCAATGACATAACGCCACACAAGTCACAAGCGACCATTGCCTCACCAGCCAGTTCCGCTAACAGATTTACATAACACAACTTGCACTCAAGATGGCCACGAATTAGCATGCGTACTGGTTTTTATTCACATTTCCATACTAGACGAGTGTGTCGGGGAGGCACGTTTAGTGTTAGAATTGTTATTATTGAAACTGGATTCAGTGTGACTGCTTTAATGAGGGGAAAAAGTGGTTATGTCTTGGTAGTTGAGAGCGTTTACGACGTACGGCATTTCATACAAACTTTCAAGTCCTTATTTTTTGCTGTCATACTATTTTTCGAAAATGTTCTCTGATAACTTTTTAGATATATGTACCTACTCTGCTCATGCGTAGGAAGTTTAATTAAAATCGGTTCATTCATTTCTAAAAATAAGGACTTGTAATTTTGTATGAAATACCGTACGTCGTAAACGCTCCGACTAAACAATTCAGAGATTTTTGTAAATAATAGTGAAAAAAAATAGTAAATAAATATAAAATAGTTATATTTATTTACTAATTTTTTTAACAGTATAAAGATCGCTAGAACTGCTGAACAGTCCTGAGAAAATAATGATGCAATCAATACGGTTAGCATATATAGTGGGTGGTAGTTAGGTAGTATTAGCATATTGTAGTAGGTGATCGTTGTAAACAGAGAATAGATGAAATGTTTTCCCTCTACAAAAGCTGAGGACGAGCGGAGGACCTAGCATTAATATTCTGACGTATAGTAATGCTAACATAAATGAATTTTGAATATTAAAAACTACAACCTCATAGTATTTTGGTTTAGTTTTATGCGAAATACACAATTTGTATCATACAAAATTACTTAACCGATTTTGATAAAATTTAAATGGGACCAATCGAGAAGCATATCCTTTCATATAAAACAAGAATTTTTCAAATCGGTTCATAAATGACGGAGATATGAGGTAACAAACACAAAAAAAATACAATCGAATTGAGAACCTCCTCCTTTTTTGGAAGTCGGTTAAAAATACAAATAAGTATACCCATTCAAATAACTTAAGACTTAAGTTTGTAATGTAAAAATGATAAAGAAATAGTGTACTCATTGTTGAGAAGCCTAAATAAATAAATATTATGTGCGAAACGAGTAGGTACCTATTATAAATTAAAATTATAGCAAACTTTTACGTTACGTTACTAGTGCCAATCTTACAAATTTTCAAGCAACGATCGAATTCGCATCTCAATCGCAATCTGTCAAAAATGTATGGAAGACTTTTTTGACAATTTGCGACTGACATACGAATGCGAACTTTGTTTAAAAATTAGTAGAATTGGCACTACTTAAACAACAAGACATCATGCTAGGCCCCCGTCAGCCTTTTCTAAAGTATGTTAGGGCTGGCTTGCAGTTTAGGTATAGTTCTCGTCAAATAACTTTGCCCCCCTGAAGTTTGCCATTTGCAAAGATCGCGCAAGTGCAGTCACGTAGACGGGAGCAAGCGGGACGCAAACATGCATCGAACGTAAACGAGCGACTGAGACATAAAATCGCGCCCCGCCCCCATGTCTCTTGCGCATGCGCAATTGCAGTGTGTTCGTTATTTTGACTACTACGCAGCCACTCGACACAACTTCAGAGGGGCAAAGTTATTTAACGAGAACTGTAATCGGAATATTTCAGCGCCAGATAAATGAAGAATAACGGTCATGGTCACCTAGATTTATTGACACACTTAATTTCAAAAACAGAAATAATGACGTTAAGGTGTCCTGAATCGACATCTTTCGTGATCCTTACTGTTCTAGTAATGAAAAACGATTCATAATTTACTGTCCGGGGTACCTACGAAGAGATATTAAGGAAAGGTTAATGACCGTTATTCTTCATTTATCTGGCGCCTACTATAGATATGATATATGGATGGAGACCCACCCACGGATTGACCTCGGAAAGTGCTGCTTAACCTTGAAGATCAAACCGTGTGACTGGATTTGGGCACGCAAGGCAACGCTTGCGGAGGTCGGTCTGTGGATGGGTGACCATCTTAACGTACCGAGATTTCTCTCTGCCTCGGAAAGCACGTTAAGCCGTTGGTCCTGGCGTTCACTTGTAGATCTTTGGCAGTCGTTACGAATTGTCAGAAGTTAGAAAATCTGACTCCAGTCTTGCCAAGAAGTACGGTGTTACCCAGTTAATGGATTTTGGAGGTCTGGTAGACAGCCGCTCCACGTAAAATGCTGGTATTCAACTGAATCTGGTTTGACTGGAAGCTGACCTCAATAAAATTGGGAAAAGACTAAACAGATGATGATGACCAGTGATCGGAGTAGGTAGATTGATTTTACGTACTTGCATCATGAATAGTCATGGAAATCATAACATGGATAAGCCTTTTTTCCGGGATTTCATTTTCGTACTTACGGGATTGAATCAAATATTGTGAATGTAACGATTTTTAAACTACTACATTTGAATTTTATGGAATGCGTTAGTTAAACGTTTAAAATTGTTTTTTTCTTATTTATCAATTAAGTACTAAAGTGAATCTTACTATTGTGCGTCCATTCGAAACTTACATATGACTAATTTAGTAGTTATTTCTTCTTTTAACTATTATTAGTAGAGTCTTGCTTTACGTTTGCTACGTTTTTACTCAAGTTTAGCCATGCCATATTCTTTTTTTAATTATAGAAGGCCGATCACATATTCTATTAAAAAAAACAGCAAAAGGGTTAAACATTTCTTATTCATATACTCTTCATCCTACACATTACAATATTTGAAATTCCTAAAAAATCTTAGTACAAAATCCCAGACTCCCGGAGGCATATCCGTATTAATATATACGTGCCAGTGCATCGACCCCAAATCAATCTACCTACTCCGATCACTGATGATGACGTACGCACATTTCATCACTTAAATAGGCATTTGTTGAAATAGAAATAAGAATAAATATTGCTCAACCAATTAAGCATACACATTACAAACCAACTCAACCAGCTTTTTACCCAACTTTTTCTAGTGAGAAATAAATACTGAACGCCGTATATTTTCCGTGGCCAATAATATTTTTTCTGTTGCCGCGTCGTAAAGCCGTATCTAGCGGATAGCGGAGTCCAAACAATTAGCGAGCGGCCAAAGTTTGTTGCACCTATTATCTTTTAGTGGCTAGTTTTATGGTTCCGTGGTGAAAATAACCTTAAAATCTGTGAACTTAACTTACATTTTAATTTGTCTGAGGATCTTACAGTCTTTCATGATCAAAATAACGATATTAGGTACTTAACCTGTAAAGTCTATGCACACAGTCAAAATTTACAATACGTTATAAAAACTTCATTCCATGTTTTGAAGTATCTCTGTCAAAATATTTATTTTTCTCCTTTACCCAAAGATTTTGTTTTGCTCCATATACCTTTACAGAAAAGAGCTAGAGTTTGGTGCACTTTTATAGTACACATTACACACGATTTGACTGATCCTAAAAGTCACCTGACTTGAACCTTGTTCGCATTTCAAAGATTTACTTGTAACAAATCGTGAATCACGTGCCGTAGAACATACACGTGAACAGTGAATCATTGTTTTATTCTACTTACAATACAACACATACCTGTATCAATGGCTCATGACGATGACATGAGTCAAAATGTAGAATATCCAAAACATTTTCGTAAGGAACCCTATGACTCGAAAAAAGATCACACTCCACGTTTGTTTTTTCATGCCCGGTCAGAATCAATATTTGCCTTCGATCCGTTGACTCTACAATTTCGTATGAACGGAAGTATAAAAAACCGGTAAAAAACTGTAATTTTCTATGTTCACACGAATCACACACGAGTTTGGACTAATGTCGAATGGTGTGCGCTTGCGCAAGGCGCTCGTTGATGTCTTTTGTATTGAAGATTTGTTTGACCGAAATGATTTTGATAAATATTGGTACATGAGATTCTTTTGTATTATAAATTCATGGAATAACATTATTTTTGTCGTGTTTTTAATTTCAAGGACGAAGCCTCAGTACCCATTTTCAAAGTTTCGTATATTTCGGTAAACATTGTTATTTGATATTCTGATATGGGACAACTTAGCACAATCAAATATTTAGTTTAAAAAAATAAGATTACTTAAGGTGTTTTATTTCGTCTAAATTGAGAGTCGATCGCGATTATGTCTCTCGTATGATTTTACGACTTATTTTCTCTTTTATCGCTATATTATTCTCCATATTACGTGTTTATGTTATGCCAGTCATAATAATATGTTATTTCTTACAACTATTTTCATTACGTAGCTATTAAATATCGCTGTTATTAGCCAGGTGGCTAGAACGTTAGCACGTTAGGTTACCTTCGACTACAAGTATGTCTAGATGTTATTATGATAACCTCAGCGTAATTGAAAGTGGAGATATGTTGTGAAGATATTGTGTAATTGTTTAATGAGGATTCTACGATGGTTATGTACTGAAACTGCGCAGGACCGGTCATTGTTCCTATCTTTGGGGAAGGTGAGAAGGTCTATACAGCAGTAAACATCATTCGGTTGCGATGATATTTATTGTCATTCTAATAATTAAAAAAAATAAACACTGATCCTAGGGAGACTTCTTCTTCATTGTCGTAATTTTGTGATCTTCTCGAAACGAAATCCTGTTACCTTTTTATATCCGACTGATCCTGATTCAGTATAAGTAATGTGTTTTTGTAAAAAAGTTTTTGAAATTAACCACTCGGGCCCAACATGTGAAAATTCCCTAATATAAAGTAAATCTTATGTATATGTAAATAAACATTAAATTCGCGATTAATTCGCGACACACCGGTGTGTTGCCGGGGCCGGACAGCATTCAGTTTATCTAACAATGACCAATAATGCATTGCCACTCAAACAAAAGACTCGCCTTCATGTCGATATCAAAGCCCAATCAATACTCTATGAACGCTGTGATTCTCTTGAAACCACCCACGCTGCGTCTGCGCACTTGACTCGAAGGCTGTTGTAACAAGGCCGTGTATCGCACCCATGTGTTGGGTTTGGGTGTGCTATACTCATAATTATGGGACCGTCATTTTTCAGACTGTTTTTGGTTGCTCCTAGCACAGGTACTTCATTTTTTACTTAAAAAGAGGTCCTATGTAAGAGTTACTGTAAAAGTTGTACAAGTTTCTGCAATTTTGGTTTTAATGGCAATAGCGGTAAAAGTTAAAAATAACCTAAGTCACTAACTTATTACACACTGTCTTCCTGCATTAACATTTACGGATGGCGGAAATTTCTTAAGCGATAAGCCCATTAATACCCTTGTTCTGTATCTGTTTTTATTGATTGTGTCTTTGTCTGGAGTGTCTACAAATATTGATTAATTAAACCATCATCTTGTTCTAAAAACGGACTGCTAAAAATAATGGTGAATAATGTTTGTCATTCCTACAGATGATTCTGTTTAGAAGAGGAGCCCAGTTTCATTTTATTGCTTTTTGATTAGGTTTAGTGAGTAGGTATCGTCGATTTGAATATTGCCCATATCACTAAATATGATGTATGAGGCGACAGTTCTACTAAAATGCTTGATTGATACCACTCACTGACAGAAGGTTACATCAAGGTGACGGACATGTCTTGCGCACGAGTTGATTACAATTACATTGTAATCAAATGCATTATTGAAATGTAATTAATTTGTAGCGTTGTCATTATTTTATTATTACTAAGGTTCTTTGTGTTGGTTGTAATATTGTTTTCTGTGGTGAAAAAATGCTGCGTGGATACTTCGGTTATTTTAAAGCAGGTTAGTAATTTTTGGGCGGTTGTTGTTCAGCCATTTTGCATGGTTGTGTGGCTGTAGCCAACTAGATTAAAGGTTGGTCTACACTGAATGCGGCCAGGGTTGAAGAGCACTGAAAGTCTTGTAAACTGTGAGACTTTATGTAAATGAAGTAGTGCTAATTGAAGTGAAGTTTATACTAACATATGCTTAAATTTCTATATACAAACACAAACTGTATATTAATAGACATATGTATATTATTTTGTAAGATCTATGGGTCAAAGTAGCCTGAAAACAAAGAGATTAATTATTACCATTTATAATTAAATTACCAAATTCATAGATTGTTATTGTACTGGATACCATATTTTTGTAAAGTCTATTCTTCTTACCCAACTGCGTCAGAAGGAGGGTAATGTTTTTTACACAGTACTTTTATGACGTAGAGTGAAAATATTCAAATTTATCTTCGAGTATTACAAGAGAACTAGCCTGTAGCTATGTCATCCGTGTCATATCATCACCAATGATGTCATACATAAGCCATCTTGTCTTAGCAAAAATAACACGTCTAAGATAATAAAATTATAGCATATTCTGCGATCATTATAACAACCAAAAAACTTATTCAATCATTAGGCGGAAACTCCATTTCGGACCATAATTAAATACCCTGAACTCGTATTTTAACTTTTTATCCTATTTTAATCGGCAATATAATTAAAATACTCAGTTAAAATTCGCTATAGGAGGAAAATGGGCTAACACATGATCAGGGCCCCAAGTCTGCTATTTTTATAAATTCGTCATTCCAACACGATCCCATTGTCATTTTGCTTTAAGTTCGTCTAAATTCTTAATGGCCGATCATTGGTCGGTCAATGGTCTCGTAATAGAATCATGGTTCTTAATATTCAATATCTTTGAAAAGCAATGACTGCACAATAACGTTCTAATAGTAGGTCACTGATCGAAGAAACTGACAAAAATTTAGCAGATTACCGCATACGTCTGACATTCATTTGTCATTATGTACGAGATTACCATTCTACGCCATTTCTTTCAATGGGGTGTCAGTGGATGACCATTGGAAAGTCATAATGACGCTTTTTTATTAGTAGATTACCAAACTTGTCAAAATCAAGATTAATGAAATCAATGATAGGCCATTCTGACAGTATTGTAATAGCAGACTTGAGGCCATTCCTCGCAGTACACCCACATTTCACTATTTATATTGCAGTCCCATGTAATAGGGACCAGCGTTTCGTCATCAACTGGACACATCCAGATTATGGGCTACTACTGAGAGAATCCAGGATGGAAATCCCAATGACACCTTGGAATTGAACCCGGGACCACTAAATTATGAATGTACCTAGGTATTGTATTTCGTACTTGATAAATCTGCCATTTACTGTGATCCTCCATATAATGCTCCTTGATTATACAATACTATACATAATGCACATGCCTTACTAAGTAGTTTAAATTTATATAAGCTCTTCTTGTAAATGTGCTCCGTTTCAATAAGAGAGAATCATCAAAATGAAGCTATGAATGTATGTATATATCATCACCTTCATACGGTAATTTTACATTATTACTAGTGTCCATACATAGACTATTATTAACTTCCCCGACCATACATTATAACTTTTTTACACTTCAAATTCTCACTAGCAATTTTCTTAAAATAGTATTTTAGTCTCTGACGTCACCAATGACTCAGTTTCCGGAGGATGTGTGTTTACTTGCACGGTCCGTGGGTTCGAGTCTGACCTTGGTATTGTGGATTTTAATATTCATCTTTATTTACGTTTGCCTTGTAGAGGTTTGAGTTAACTATAGGAAAATATTTTCTGAGGGGCTTTAAACATTGGGTGTGTACGTGGTTCGCAGAATATTGTTAAATGTAAGCAGGTAGCGTCTTACGATAGTTTTCAGTAGCGTTATTTGAGCTCATGTAAGTATTTTTTTTATTTAAAGCTGTTCATTATTTAGGTATGACTGTTTTATCATGGCATATATGTATGTTCAACTTCTATATTGCTTAAAAAACTGTCTGTTCAGAGTGCCTATTCTATATTTTTTTCGACAATCTGTCAAAATGTAGTGAAATTAGAGGGGTTTTAACAGATTGCAACTGAGATGTTTGACTGAACGTTGTTTAAAGATTAGTAGAATTATTATTGGTCCTCTGAAGGCCCATTCTCATTTTGAATTAGCAAATTCAAGTCCTAATATTATCACCTCAGCGACAACCAGTGTTCCAGCAATCAATAGTTTGCGATGCGAATGCTTCTTAAAAATACGAGAATTGCCCCCCTGTTATTAAATATGTCAAGAGGTGAAGATGTATTTCAAGAAGCTTTTCTCAAGGAGCTCTTCTATTTAAATAAACTTCTTTATACACACACTTAAATAAAAGACTCAACTAAAACTAAAAGTAATCTAAAACATGCCGCTGGCCTGACAGGCCACTGGTAATGTACCCAAAAGGCTGGCAGCATTGCCACGTTGTTGTATGGCAATGCTTGTCCTTTGTCCGAGGTAAAAGCCAGCCCTAGGGTCACGCGAAGTGTTAACTAAGCGTCTTGACAGATCTTTAAACAAGTAACTTCTTTTGATATCATTCAATATTGTTTCCGTACGCCAGCCACTAGCAGTGCCATCCTTTGAATGGCCGCAAACTCTAAAAAAACCTCGTTCTGTATGCACTATACACAAAAATGAGCAGCTTGTTTACTCGGGCGACCGAGGTGATCCGTGGCGCGCATGTCAAGTAGTACGATATAAACTGCGCTGACGCAGCTTTACGTGTCAGTGGATGTTAGAAAGATTTTGTTAGAAACATTATCCTGCTTCTAGGGTAGTCAAGTAAAAACTCGGGCTAGGGGTTATAGTACTACTGATTTTGGTTTGCCAGGTGTACATACAACTGTACATTTTAATTATTTATTTAAACTTTATATACAGTAGTGGTACACCGGCGGACTTAATGCAACAAAGCAAATAAATAATATCTAAAATCGAAATACAATTTCGTTTTTCCTGTTACATTATTATTATTATTATTAATTTATTAAATTCAGACAACATTACAGTCCATTTTGTTAGTAGAATACCTTATAGCTAGTGTTAGTAGTACGCAATTAGGGTATAGAAAAATAAAAAATAAAAATAAATAGAAAAAAAAACAAACAATAAAGACATTCGAAGCATGATGTGCAGAGAACGGTAAGGCCAGGAAACAAGCTATATGACCATTCTCCCCACATAATGCCTCAGAATAGGGGAGTAAGGACTCTCAACGACAGTTTTCAGGATGCTATTGTCACTGACCCGTGTTCTGTGCATCAGTGATGCGACTTTTTTGCGAATGACTGCGTGGAAGCCGTCAGTTCGGTTCTGAGCAAACATCTCCGATGCACTACAGAAACGGGGCAGTTTCAACAGCATCCTAAAAACATTGTTGTATTGGACGCGCAAGACATCTAGCGATCTTTTAGTGTAGTTGACCCATAGACCTCCCGCGTACAGACCTTGACAATACGCCTTGAATAGGGTGATTTTGACTTGGTCACCACAACGAAAAAATCTACGGGCCAACATATTACCTCGGACCGCCAGTGCCCTACGTTCCCTTTCAATGTCTACATTATCTTTAAGGTCGTCGGTAAGTATGTGCCCCAAGTACTTAAATTGGTAGACTCTATTTATGCTCATGCCATTGAGAGAAAAACTAGGTTCATGATTAGGACACTTACCGGCGGCCTTAAAGACCATGTATTCACATTTACGTACATTGTAAACAAGGCCATGCAAGGCAGCATATTTTTCGCAGACCTTCAGCATTTCTCTGATAGATTCCTCAGTCGGGCCCAGGAGCACCATGTCGTCCGCGTAACTAATGTTGTTAATACTAACACCACCAACCCGGCAGCCGACACGCATACTACTGAGCTCGACTATGAGATCATTAACATAAAGGTTGAAGAGCCGTGGAGACGTCAACCCCCCCTGTCTCACACCGCACTCCAACCCATATGACTCAGAGAACGTTCCGGCCCACTTTACAGAATTCAATTGGTTCGCATACCAATACTGCATGAGCTTAAGTACTGGTGCCGGTACGCTCCTGTCACCCAATTTTCTCCAGAGCACATCATATGACACCAGGTCGAAGGCCCTGGAGAGATCCAGGAAGCAGGCATACACCGGCGTTTTTCGGTCCGTGTAATATTGGACAGTATTCTTCAAACTCAGCACAGCACTTTCGGTTGAAAGTTCAGGTTGAAAACCAAACTGTGCGTCATGCAAACACAAACACTTTTTCAGGCAGGAATCAAGCATACTGTCCAATATTTTAGCCGCTGTGGTCGCAAGGGAGATTGGACGGTAGTTCCCCTTATCCGAGATGTCTCCTGTCCTGTTCTTGACTATAGGTACTACAATAGTATGCATCAGTTCAGCAGGCAAATGAGAGTGACTGACGCACATTGTGAAAAAACAGGACAGGACCCTCGGCAGGTGAACTCCGGCATATTTGAAATGCTCGATGCTGAGTCCGTCGTGACCGGGTGATTTACCTCTGCTCATGCCTTGGATGACGGATCTGACTTGTTTAGCCGAAAAAAGTGTGAGTGGTTCCGCACCCCCACTATCAGACTCAGCATCGGCCATTGCAACTGAAGGGCCCAGTGGAGATTGCACTTTAAAATGTTCCATAAACATATTTGCAATTCCCCCCGGGTCATTGGCCCCTCCTACGCTCACCGGTAGACCAGGCCCATTATCCAACTTGCGTGTCGACTTCCAAAATTTACTAAAATTTTTCGAGGCTCTTTGCTTCGCTATTTTGTCCATTTTGACCTGTTCTGCATTTTTTTGGCACCATTTCAGACGACCCTTGAAGATTTTACGGGTCTCGCACATCTCATCGAAAACTAATCCACTATTTGGTCTTTATAAAGAAATAATAATAATTATGAGACTTGCCTTTTATAAAGTGTATTTTTTAAAGCAAGTTAAGAAAGAACAATAGTTAATGGTTTACTTACTTCTACAATTTCAAAACTTCTTCCCAGATGAAATACTAGGAAGTAGTGATGGGCGGGCGTTATGTCTATAAGTAAAACTTAAAAAAAAATAATTGGGAAATCATCAAATGACCCCTTTCGCTCTGGGTGGAGCGGGAGGGAGTGTCAGAATCTTACTGACTAAAACTCATCCGTGTTCCTCCTAGTGCCCTTTGTTCCAGGGCCGCGGTAACTCTTTCGAAAAAAATCCGAAGGTGAGCCACCCAACGATCGCCGTCCGCAAGCCCGCGGCCAGGAATCGCCCTGCGACTCCCGCTGCCCGGGTGAATACAGCTACTGCATATTTGGCAAAGAAAACAAAAGTCAGTCTCACTAAAAAACTGCTGACCTTTTCGTCGGTGATTTTACCATTAGTCGTTAAGTTTAGCATTCTTTTTATGGCCTATCAAAGATCTTTCTGCTTAATTTAGTTGATATTTTAAAACAAGCTCAACTAGTATTCTAACGAGATTTTTTACCAATAAAACTAAGATGTCCGCTTGTTTTTGTCTCATTCACAGTTGGTATACCTAAGGTCAAACACTTTTTATATGAGGCAAATTAAAAGAATTTGGTGTCACGTTGGAATAAAAATAGCTAACGTAAATTTTTACATTTTGCTTAAAAATGTTTTTCCTACTATACGTGACCGATGTTTTAAGAATTTAGTTACCTTTTAAGATGATTAAAAATATCTATTTTGTTTTGCAAGAGATTTTTAGATTTCTTCGAAGCACTCAAGGGTTGATTCTGGAAATTACTTTATTCTTAAGATCAGCCTATTATTTATTTCGTATGTTATTTATTTCGAAAAAAAGTTTAAAATAACACTTTCACGTCAATCTTTTCTGTCAAATTAAATAGCTGAGGCCGGTGTTTCCTAGCTACCCTGAGATGAAACACTGAAACAAAATCAAATAATGTTCCCACAGTTGGGTCTCCATCGCTGAAGGCAATCTGTGGTGGGGCTTGTGCTGACCATGACCTAAGGACATCATCCAAGTTTCATAAAATAACTACCGAACTATATCTCTGTATGCTTGGAGTTTCGTCGAGCTTACAAACATCGCCCAACAGCATCAACTCACGTAATTCCAATACCACAACTTCGACATATGACATTAGAATTTGTACTGCCAATGCACCTGTCTGCATTCTAAGCAGGAGCCAGTCGTACAGTCACACACATGTCATTTACCAATAATTTCAAAAACTTCCAACTGTAATACAAAGCCTGCACATAACTGCGCGCCATCACGCGCGCGCATGTTGCTTGCGCCGGCAGAGTTCCTAGAAACTTATGGCCCGTTTACACTGGGTCGTCTACCGACTTTGGCGGTGGCGGTGGCCTGGTGGAAGCGTTGCGTCGAGTGTTACACACCAATCGATCGAAGGTAGAATGGAGTCGACGTTGATCAACAGATCCTACTGAATCAGCTCAAAGTCAAAGCACCCATGTCGCTCGATGCCATCAATTTCGTCTGTGAATTGAGTCATTACTTCGTAACGCGACTATGGTATTATTTTGCCATAAAATACATTGCCCTTTCTCTATATCTTTCCCGAACAATACATTATGAACCGTTTTTCATTACTAGAAAATGTAAAGGATTACAATAGATGTCGATTTTTGTCTTTATTTCTGTATTTATTTTAAATATCTATCTAGTCACAGCTAAGGCAATACTTTAGGCCGGCGGAATTAAAAGTATAGATTATAGGAAGGCTTAGGTCTCTCTCGCGTTTTGATGTTTTTTTATAGATGCAGAGTCACCTCAGTGAGTGTGTGCATGGTCGTTGGACGACTTCGTCTGCCCGCCGAAATCGTCCGCGCGTCCTATCGATTTAGTATAAACGGGCCTTTACATCCACGGCGACAAGCGACGAGTTCCTCAAATTGCGTTACGTCGTATCGCTAATAGATGATGTGACGAGTGTGACGGCTGTCGGCAACTGTCGATGTGGGAATCGGAGATTGTTGTGGCTGATGATGGCCGTGTTCTGTGTACACAATGGTTTGTGGTATCTGTTTGGTGAGATCATGGAGCTCTATGGTTGATTTTTGACGTTTGGTGATTGAACTAATCCCTAGATGTATTTCAAAATTGTAGTGTGGTTCACAGACGAAACAAAGTCCATAAATGGTTTGACAGTTTTTCGAGACATAAGATGGTTTTTGAAGTATAAGTAAGTCAAAGCTTTCCATACAAAAGTTGTCGTTGTTGTTTGGCCTCACCAAACTGTGTGTGGAGCATGTTATTTTTTTAAAGATCTGAGAAAAAGCTAGTATAGATAATAGCTCATTATCTTAGTCAATTCCCATTATGCCTTCTCTCCGTCTTTAGTTTCTGACCCATCCTTAAAAGCCACATTGTCGGCTCCTCAAGTAATAAACATAAAAACCTATTAACAAAGGCTGTACAATTAAAAGCTTTTCGTAGTTTCCCATTCTTGTTTAAATGGCTGAAAAAAAAAAACAAAATGGATACATAAGGCTGTGCCCACACGACGCACCTTAGCAAAACTATCTTATTTGAGACTGCTTACTCCTGAGGCTTCGCTTCCTTGGCTAACCTACCCCAAAACAACTGTATTTTGGTCAATTTTGGCTTTCCATCAGTGAAGGAATAGGCAATCGGATCAGGACTTCAGGATACATCCAACTAACAAATATTTTGGCTTTTTTGTTGATGAATGGGCTCGCTCTTGACCTCGATCACGCCTGATGGAATGCAATGGATGAGGTCTATGATGGAGCGAGCGTACCCAGAAGATGTCATGAGCCACTGGTACTACCGCGCGTCGACGAAACACAGCAGCCTGCTTGATGCCGGACTCCGGTGGTAGCGTGATCGCGAACCAGGCAGGCGTTAGCCCTACTACCGCAAGGGAAGTATTGGCCAGTCTCATAAGGTATTAGGTGAGACTGTCCAGGATACACCGTGCGCTCAGTTCAGTTGAGTGCCTGATGGAACGAATTGCGCTACACGAGGAGGCTCCTTCACGCATCCCAATAGTGCAACAAAACAGTCTGAAACAAGCATAGAGAAAAATGTTTTGTCTAAGCTGCATAACAATCAAAAGCCGCTCAGCCCGCAAAGGTGGTCTTAAAATGTTAATCAGCCATAGTCCTTTCGAGCCCTTCGAAGTATTTAGTGTTTACGATCATATTCCTCTTTGTTTTTATGGACAAACGTGTTCTTGAATTTAAATGGATCCGAGCTGCAGAGGATTTTGAATTTGAAATTAGAAGTTCTTTTTCTTTTTTTTGTCAACTGGGCCAGTTATTGAGGAGGATTTTTATGATTTTAAGAAAGTTTTATAGATAAAGTTTTTAGTTGTTTTGGTGGCTAGTGGCAAGGCTGGTCTAGAAGACAGATTGGTACTACTGGTAATAAGATATCTGGAAAGTAGAGCTAATTGTGAACTTTTTGTTGCTAGATAATTTTTAAGCTTTACCAGGTACTAAAAATACTAGTAATGAAGGTTTTCTGAAATGCCGTGCACTAGGTCCTCCTGAGGCTGGAGTACTGAGGCGTCAGGCATCTGTCAAAATGATAATGTTTTTCGACATTAGTTAAATCGACGTCACAGTCACATTTACTGCCAAAGATCTACAAATGACAGCCGCGACTTAACGTGCTTTCCGAAGCAACGAGGATACTCGGTACGTAAAGATGGTCACCCATCCACAGACCAACCTTGGCAAGCGTTGCTTAACCTTGAAGATTGACCCGTGCTGCGGTTATTCGAACCGCGCACTTTGCTTCAAATAGGTAACGAATAACGCCAAACATTAAAGCTACAAGACCATTTAAAATCTCGTCATAGTTAAAAAGCGTTTTGTTAAAACTTACAACAGTATGTTATGTTATTTCCCAAGAATTTAACTGTACAGTTGTAATGATGTAACACACCGTTTTGTGTTGCGATCATGTGAACCACTCACATGATCGCAACACAAAACGGTGTGTCGACGACATGTTGGACTCGAGTTGAATTTTATTGGACCTGTTATGATGACGGAGATTGTACTCGTAGATAGTGGTGAGTATTCCGCTTGGAATGGAGCAGTTCCGTGTTTTAGATACCTATTGTTTTAATGTATGTAACCCATGGGTTCTGTTGTGGAGGGCAGATTATGTTGGTTGCGGAATTTGTTCGAAAGAGTCACCGTGGCCCTGGAACGCAAAGGGCAATAGAAGGAACACGGATGGGTTTTAGTCAGTAAAAGTGACTCTCGCTTCCGCTCCACCCAGAGCGGAAGAAGTCATTTGATGATTTCCCATTCTTAAAAAAACAAAAACAGGGGTTATGTTGGTTGTTCTAAGGCAGATTTTGGTTTAGCAAAGAGAAAGAAACAGAAACATTAGGGTACCTTTTAGTCATCGGTATTGGAAAAGGAAAAGAATTGGGAGGACAGTGGGAATCTTCTGAGGTCTTTAAGTACAGAGTGAATAGGTTACTTATAGGCAAGCGTCCCCCATCGTCGACCATGCTGATCGCTTACCATAAGGTGAGATTGTGATCAAACGCGTACCTATCAATATAAAAAAATAAGTTCTCGGTAGTTCGTCTTCATGTAGGTTTATGTAATATATAATTTTGAAGAGAAAATTAAGATTGTAGGTAATATGGTTGTACCTGCTTAAACCTTCATGCGTGATTCTAATAGGCAAGTTTTTGAGAATTCAGTTGTTTCTAAGTATTCTGCGGTTATATGACTTCAGACAGACAAGCTAATGAAACAAAGAATCTCAGCAATTCTTGCTATTTATAATTAAAAATTAATCACATAATGACAAATCTAGATGACTAACCTCTAGCCATATTGACACCACGACGATTGTCTTAGTACATCGCATACAAGGAATAGTAATGTCACCTGCGTGTGAGTCAGTGTGACGCAAAAGAATGTTGCGCTCGCGCAGATTTGATCGATACTTGGCAAGAAGTCATTGTCTTTTCATTGTATGGTCAATATTGTGGGCCTTGGCGAAGAATTTGGAAGTTTAAAACTGAATACAAATAAAAACATTGGGAAAGCGTTTCAGTTTTTTTAACACTATTGACATTATAATAAGTTATTGTCTTTATCATTTTCGTAAGCGCTTCTGTTATTTTAACAATGCTGTTTTAAATCCTAGGTCATTACTCCGTAAAGTGATTGATCTTAGGATGTCCACGACCTTTAGATCACAAAAGCAACATAAAACAAAAAAAAACAAACGTCACGATTTTGACAGTTGCATTCAATTCCCAGTTGCCGCCTTCTTTTTTTTTCTATCAACCTGCCAGTGATGGTCCGTTTTTATTCATCTGACAAACCGTAACTAATGCCGTTACATAAAAAATAACAAACGTAATTCTCAATCGGTTAATCCACATTTCCAGCAAGCGGTTAGCAAAAAGTTCAACCGTTATCAAAACAATGCGGGGTCTTATTGCCACCGTTACAACTAACCCTTTGTATGCAGATGTGATGACAGGGGTACAATGGTACCGATGAAATTATTCTTTTTTCAAACGCCTACTGGTGTTTTGGAGAATGTTGAACAACTTTTTTTCGGGAAGGAAAAAGTTTGACATGTGTTTGTGAACTTTTTTCTTTTTGTAGTGGGTGTTTTTATTGTGCTATTGATACATATCAGAGCAGAAAACTTAAGTCAAATATTATATTTTGGTTAGTTTCTGAGATTGGAAAGAAAATAAAAATAAATCACGTTTAGAATAGAATACTCACTGGAGGGGTTGTTAAAGCATTTTATTGAACCAAAATAGTTTCCGCTGATTGAAAATGTTCTTGCTGTGGTTCCTAAATAATAAGTTAATCGACTTAGTTCTAAGTTATTGCCTTTCAATAAAGAAACGGTTTCGTTCTTAGGTACCTACTGTATATATTTTTACCAGTCAACGCCATTATAATCCTCTGGTGTTCAACTTCCGTATCCCACTGTATAAATAAAAATAATCTATTTCTTTGTTGCAGTAACAAGCCGACAATGTGACGGGTCGCGGCTGTTTCCCGCCGAAACGTGATCGTCCACCATCTTGATTTTATCAAAGACAAGTGTTGCCAGGTAAGCTATTTTTTTCTCTTATAGTAGTTTTTATCACGTAAAATCTAAATATGTATATGAATAATTCAAAGGAACTGAAAAAAACAGCTATAAAGCCAAATTGAATTGAATTTTTCCAAGTACTTTACAATTATGTCTTCGCTTTCAATCAGACGAGACTACCAATGAACGCAGACCCATACAAATAAAAAGTAAAAGGCCGATAATCGTTGAGAATCTCGCAAATGTTGCCATTTCCTTTAATTACGGACATAATGCGGTCAGCACTGCGTACTTTGAGTACTAGGTACGTGAGGATTCGCAGTTTCTCCTACAAATTGCATGAATCGGTCGGCTATTAGATTTATTGGACGGATACAGCTATGTTTTTATAGCTTTACAGCTTAGGAAATGAATGTATTCAATGCAATAAGAGGTGGAGAAAACCTCTTTAGCGTTTTTGTTCGCTAAGAAGCAGATGCCTGATTTTAATCTCTCAGATTGAAATGGATTGGCATTTCGATAGGTATAGTTTGTGTAGACTAATTAAGCATTTGGTAGAATTGATAGATATTAAAATTTTCATTTTTCAATCTGATGAATGATGGTTCTTATTTTCATTACTTTTTTGAATCTTGCGAAGAAAATGATTTCTATTTATTTACTTTGCCTTTCTTCCAAGCTTAACCAACGTTCAAACAAAACACAAATATTTTTTCCATAACTTCTGTCCCATAACTTTAAATACTACCAACCTAACAAAAATAAGTCGTGTGCAATTTAAAATATATGTCCCTCGTCTTAGGATTTATTGTGACTAGGTAACAAGTAACAATGCAGGGTCTTCCTTGAGTCTAGCTCTTGTACTTGGTTCAGCTACTATTGTTGTTGAAGAAAATAATGAATGGACGACGCGAATAGAAATTGCGAATGTATTTAAATATCCAGCAATAATAACTGTACATTGGTTTCCGGTATAGGCAACTGAGAGGGCCAAGACATAGTGATATTCTATCAGCAATAACGTTTGTCGAAAGTCCAAAATGAGTGGGATTCACCACATGACATTTCAATCCTATTAATTTTGTTTTTTGGCTGTTTTCTTTATTTCTGAGTTCGTGTCAGGTCTACAGTCCAAGGTGTTGCTAAGCTTAGTGTCAGATACGATATGTAGTGGAACTTATGTTTTCTTTTGCCTTTTTTATGATGTTTTAGTCTTGAGTTTTTGAGAGATTAAATAATGCCTGTAGCTATAGAAGATTTTCTCAAAAGCCTCAATCATGTGAATAGAAAAAAAAATAACGTTAGATAGAACGAAAAGAAGGAAAGTAAAAATGAAAACACGTTGATTTGGCACACACATACACAATGCAGAAACAAATATAATGGAATAACATGTGTGCCTCATGACTGCACATAATAAGTCACTTTAACATAATACCAAGGAACAGGTCATGAACTAAGTTCCAGTAAATATATGCCTATTTTTTATTTTATCTACATGTCAATATCGCCCTTTAAATAAGATTTATTCCACTGATGCGAATCTAGCAGAATTTTAACAAGCTGTCGCTCTTGTTGCAAGGAGTAGATAAGTGGAGAAGTTTAACACCTTGTTCCTAATTAATGATTCTGCGGTGTTTATTTTTATAAAAAAGATCGTTGTCTCTGTAACCTGTTTAATGAATTTATAAATCCAGCGGAGGTTGGAGTTATAGAGCTAAATTTAAAATGTGGGTATAACGCTTTGTTTAAATCTGCAAAATGAAAATATTATATCAGTCTTTAATATTGCTTCTGCTAGTTCATAGGCCTCCTCTCTGGGATTGAAAATGAGAGGATTCACTACACGGTCCCAGTACGGATTGCTGGATGTCATTAGATACGAGGCGTCTTATGCATTGGCTGTTCAAACATACCAAGCAGCAAGCACTTGCTTTTCTCGCCAGAGGATCCTCGTTTGTTTCTGGGATGAAAAGTGGTCTATGAAAATCAGCGGTAGCTTTCTATAAGACGTACGGCGATGCGCCACCGGTACACGGTGGACATCCCACCCACATGCACAAAACGTTTTGGGAACACATTCATTGTGCGTACAGCTAAGGATTGGAATTGCCTGCTAGAGTCTGTGTTTCCTAATAGCTACAACCTGGGAGTCTTTAAGTCAAGAGTCAATAGGTTACTTCTAGGCAAGCGTGCTCAATCTTTGACCGAAAAAAAAGTGAAACAATTTCCGTAGCGGATCATTCTTTCCTATGTAATATACCGGTATCGATTAATATAATATATCTCAATCCCAATCTTGATCCCGATCCTTGTCTATAACCAATCAACGGCCGAGTTTGTGTCCGTCACCACACAATCCTCACCTTTGATTGGTTACAGACAAGGATCGGGATCAAGATTGGGATTGAGATATATTATAGAAAGCGGCCGTAAGTCATCTTGAATTCGCCCATCTATCGCTTAGTTTCTCATTTGTTCTCTTAGTATCCCTTTCAACTATTCCCAACAATTTACAACGTGTTCCCTTCACACATTGTTTCGTGTTTGTCTTCTACCTTTCTTGCATTGTGCTAGATATCTGAGATCTGCTCGTTAGCTCCGACACCTCAATAGGCAAGCCTTGAAGATGTGCGTAAGATTGTCCCGGTCTATACATTCGGATCACTGTATAAGGATCGTCCATTCTGGGTAAACAAAGTGCTTGGTACTATCGGGGAATGAATTGTTGGTATTGCAGGAAAGACACCTTATTGGGGTTAGCTTAGCTCATTAGTGTAAGTTCAAAATTGTAACGCTGGCTTGTTGAACTCTATTGGGAACTTTGAGGAACAATGGTTAATTAAAGCCTAATAAATGAACCAAGAAATGTCAACTAAATTGGTAATCCTATAAGGTGGTTATAACTGCAGTGCGATTCTGTAATCATATCGAAGTGAAAATTTAGGCGAAGTGAACGCCAAGTGAACTGTCAAACCATACAAACAAGATGGAATGGCAGCTCACTTATCGTTCACTCCACCTAAGTGTACACGGTGAGATTTCGATAAAATAGACCGGCTGCGGGACAATCGAAGTGATGAACATTCAGTTGATAACAGGTATTGAGAACTTTGTCTTAAAGGATTATTCCTAAACTGTGATTGCGTTAGCTTGTTCGAAAGAGTCACCGCGGCCCTGGAACGCAAAGGGCAATAGAAAAAACATGGCATTTCTTCCGCTCCACCCAGATTGGAAGAAGTCAGTCATACAAGACTGATGTATTCCTAGCTGTATCTAAGCAAATCAACATCAAGGTGTGACCTGTGAGGTATAACAAGCAATAGTGCCATTTGATTCCACAATCTCGTAAAAACTTCTTATTCCAAAAACGCCTCTCTGTGGCCCCAAAACCCTTGGACCTGTCGACTTAAAGTGATTTTCGTCAAAAAAGCAAATGTCCAAATATGAGTAATTGCTCGGCGCTTACTCTTGTACCCTAATTGATTTTGGAGCCGAAAACGATGCAATAAATAACGTTTTTTTGGAACCAAAGCTGTGTTTCGCGTACAGACGGTTTGGGAGGGTTAAAGCAGGTTTACACGTTTAATGTAGACTTGCATAGGGACAGTGTTTATGGTATTGTCTAAATAGGATCTGATTTTATTTTGAAATTGGAATATTTGCTTGGACGATTCGGTTTTTGAAACGTTACTATTTTTTTTTCAATCAATCGAGTATACGTATCTATGTAGAGGTAGTAGAAGTATTATAAACTGACGTATAGATCCAACGGAGGATTTGGTATTGTATCTATTTGAAACATAATGTTAAACCGGTGTGTTCAATGTTTTATCTTCACAATGGTGGTTTACCTATGGTTGAGCTCGTGGCTAAATAATAACAGCCGCACGGGTCGATCTTCAAGGTTAAGCAACGCTTGCCGGGGTCGGTCTGTGGATGGGTGACCATCTTAACATACCGAGTTTCCTCCGTGCCTCGGAAAGCACGTTAAGCCGTTGGTCCCGGCTGTCATTTGTAGATCTTTGGTAGTCGTTACGGATTGCCAGAGGCCAGAAAATCTGACTCCAGTCCTGCCAAGTACCGTGTTACCCAGTTAATGGGTTGTGGAGGTCTGGTAGGCTGCCACTCCACGTAAAATACTGGTATTCAGATTAATCCTTTGACTGGGAGCCGACCCCAATATAGTTGGGAAAAGGCTAGGCAGATTATGATGGTGGTTTACCTTTTTTATGGATGGGATATCATCAAATGACTCCTTCCGCTCTGGGTGGAGCGGGAGGGAGTGTCAGACTTTTACTGACTAATAAAATCCCATCCGTGTTCCTCCTAATGCCCTATGCGTTTTATGGCCGCGGTAACTCTTTCGAACAAAATCCGCAACCCTGTAATGGTGGTTTACCTACTTTTAAAGTATTTTCAATTATTATAGAACTTAAAATTAATATTCAAAAAAAGACGATTAATTTACAAGTTAACATTAAAGTTCAAGAGCACGCATAAGTGTCGACACCCCTTATAGTAAGTGGAAGCAAAGCTGAGGACACACGTGTGGCATACAAATTATATTCATACGAGATGCGAAATTGATATTCATCATTATAATAACAGCCATTTTAGTTACAAGAATCACTTTTAATTTTTTCGCAAATAAATCTTGAAAAGTCGAAAATAACTGATTTATGGATTGTTTTAAGATCTTGTTTGTTGGGTAAAATTTACTGCTGAACATGGTATTCCAGTGACTGATGATGATGATTATTAATGGTTTTAGGGTATTAAAACTTAATCACCGGATTTGACGGATGGGTCCATAATATATTGTACCTATGTTTTACAAATAAAAGATTTGAATTTGAATTTGAATTTTTGCAGATTTTTTAGCACTAATTAGCCAAGTTGTGCTGTACAGGTGCAATCGTGTCTTGTCAAAATATCGAGATTTCTATGCCATAAGTATCTCTCAGTATATATCAAGAAAAAAGAAATGTTTTTAGGTGCATAAAAAATCTAGGATAAACGCTCCTAGGGCGATTTTTTTTATCCGTAGTTTTTATGCATTTATGATAAAACTCAATACATATAATATCAATCAATATAACATAAAACTCTTCCGTAAATAAGTGATTGAATGACTGAGTGACTGACAGACAACGCACAGCCGAAACAGGTCGTAGATAGCTAAAATTTGGCATGTAGGTTCCATGGGGAGTGTAGGGGAGCAATAAGAGAGGATTTCCTGAAATTGCTACGGGAACAGGAAAAAACGGTATATGCGCGTACGAAGTCGCGGGCAAAACCCTCTAGATAATAAAACCCAAACTAAAATATAATAATTTTGGACTTTTTGACATCAGAATTTTCGTCTTCTCATAGCATTCACATTGCAATATATGTACTTGACTATTTGATATTGGGAAATTATAAAACGATCGAATAAAATAATAACGTAGCGACTGATGATGAGATACTGTTTTAATAACTTGAGCGGTATGAATTTGAGTAAGCGAAAAATTAACTAAACTAACGACGATTATTGATTAATAATAAAATCCAGAACGAGCTTACAAAAGTGGGTTGTGATTAATCCATTTCAGATATTAAAATTCTACCCGTGCGACTAAATTACTAAGTGAGCGACTAGAAATACAGAAAGGGCAACTTCAATATTAAGATAGAGACGATTTTTCCAATTGAGGTTTTAACATTTTGCTCGCATCACTCGCTCTTGCGCACCAAATATGTTATTTGGTGCGCAAGAGCGAGTAATGCGAGCTCGGGATTTGGGGCCCCCGACTTGGACAGGTTAGGTTAGAAGGAGATGGCGGGGTCAAGTGAGCGAGCGAAGCGAGCGAACAGACCCCGCCATCCCTTTCGTGGTTATTTTTTTTTAAACCACCCAGAAATATCATTTGCCAAATATTTAAAAAAATGCAGGACGTAACGTTGACACTCAAACAAATATTAGGTCACTCAAATATTATAAAGCTTCTCATTTTTGTAAGTTGCTGTTCTGTTGATTTCTCGTCACTCGCTGTCAGTCGCTCACTTAGTAATACTATAACGTAAATTAATTATTTTTGTCACTTAAAACATTAATTTACAGTCACTCGTTTAAATACTACCCTTAGATATTTTTCGAACTTTAGATGCATTTTAAGAGTACTAAAGAAAAGGGCTCCAGTCCCTATTTAATTCGCGTAAGATGACATCATTCCTATACGAACAAATTGCGTGCTCAACCGTTTAAAAGACTGACAGTAAAAGTAAAATTCCTTGACGCAATCTCCATCAAAACATGTACTTACACTTAAGGATTCCTTCTTTTTGCTCCAGCTTCCAAATTGGGTCCACTAATGAAGTGAAAGAACTCGACGGGACAAGGCAAGTCCTGTTGGCCTTGTGTGCCAAATATAGACATGAGTCAAAATGTAAGAGGGTTTTTATTTCACTTTGATTTTGTTAAAGTGTAAGATTGTTTAATTACTAACAAAAAACATATACATTTTATATTTTAAATACTAATCTAACAATACAGGGTGAATTTTTAAAGTGTGCGTGGATGACCAAATCCGAAACTATGAGGAATATCGAAAGACACTGAAAGGAGTCTCAAGCCCGATTTTGATGAAAACTAAAACTGCATCATTGAATTTTTTTAAATCGATTTTCTTAGCCAGGCATTGCCACCTTGTACGGTAATGCTTATCCTACGTCCGAGGTAAAAGCCAGCCCTTGGGTCACGCGAAGTGTCAACTAAGCGTTTAGCAATAACGCATGAGCACTCGGACCCCATAGTCCAAGAGTTTCAATCCCAAACGCCTCGAAAATATAAGTCATTGCCAAGTGTAAGCAGTGTTCGATCGGACTTTGTATGCATATTTTAGGGTTATAATCATGGTTTTTTATTGTGTTATTATAAGAGGTTTATATTTAGATAACATCTGCAGCCTGTGTTTGGTAACATAGCTGTCGTGTAAATTGTGTTGTCTTTTTTTTTGCGAGATCTTTTACTTTGTAAAATGGTTAGGTATATTTAATTACACTGTCTTAAATATGGCTATCTCAGGACTTTATTGTTCAGAAACTGACGGACGGACTGAATTCTTTGTAAGTGTAGACTATTCTGGTACTTCTTGCTTCTTAGTGCTCTGTGATACTATATTTTATGAGTTCACATGGTAATCTGTAATGGACCAGTTTCGCCACGATGATTACCTTTTCCTCCTTCTTTATTTGTGCTAAAACACTTGGGAGAACTTCAGAATAATTTACAAATTAAATTTAAAATCTGTACCACTGAGAATAAGTATAACGAGGCCATTTTTTTTGGCAGCACCCAAACGTCATTGCGAAGGCTGCCAGCTGATAATAGTAGATTATGCACCCAGGGGATAAAGCAGTGTCTTGTGTCACGGGCGTCATATTGAATCTCGAACGCAAAGAAGGATTCGGGAGTTAACTCCCGAGCGTAGCGAGGGAGTTTAGAGTTTAACTCACGAGCGAAGCGAGGGAGTTAATACAAGAATCCTGAATGCAGCGAGGGATTCAAGCTAGCCCAAGACAAAGACACCTTTATCCCCGAGGAGGATACTCTACTTTTCACACCTCCTGTGAGAAAATAAGAAGCCATAATACGAAAAACGAAATATTTTAAATTTACAAACACTAAGTAGAGATATGTATTTAGAACTATACTGTTTCCCTACTTAAAAAAAGTTAGTTTTAATACCATACGGATTTGCAATATCCGCGCCTTTTTTGCGTTCCACTCGGTATGCCTAGTGCCTACCACATAGCGGCCACGACCAACTCGATTTTCGTTTTTTTTTTTACTTCTCTGTGGGTAAGTAAATATGTGCAGGCCTAATGTTAGCAACCTAATACAATTTATGTGTACACAAAGCTTTATACAGAGCTTTATATCAGCTGGTAGAATGGGTTCGGACGCTTGGCTGTATGCAATTTGAATTTAGAACGCCATAGGAGATGCTCGAGAAAATAGTTTTTAAATTAATAAATCGACTATAAATGGGTTTTAAGTGTTATTCTTATCCTTTTATACAATAATCCGTACATAACCAATTATTCTTATAATATTGTCTTCAATCCTGGACCCTGGTCAATCCTTATGATTTTGTAGAAATTCGAGAATATCATCCCTAAGTAGTAAGAGTATCGAGAATATTTTTCTTCTTTCTGGAACAGAAAGAGAGAGACAGAGACAGAAGGCGTTGTGAGTACCTAATACCGCCAATTGAGCAGACAGATGAGGTTCCAAATTTAAATCACATTATTGACCAGCGGGTTATAATGAAATCCAGTACAATATTATTGCCCGGCAGTGCCACCGGCCAAAAATGACTCACTTTAGGTTAGGTTAGCATGACATATAATTTGACGTTTTCGATCAGGTGGTGTGAAAAAAACATTACATACTCACAGTACAGACATAACTCGACTCTCACTTATCAAGTTTATCCATATCAATGTCTATAATTATGCAATAACTTTAATACTGTTCGAGACCACTTGTTACTCGTTATCTTTCATGATCTATAAGGCTTCGACCAGGGTGAGGAGGTGAAGTCACGTTGAGCATGGATGTACTATTATTTTATAGATACTACACTACTACAGCCGTATTCATGAAAACTGTTTTACCATTACTTAGAAATACTGTTTCAGAGATTCTAAATTCAAATTCACCATAGAAAATTTTGAATAAAGATTCTAAATTCAAATTCTCCATAGAAAATTTTGAATAAAGAATCAGAGTGCCAATTCTACTAATTTTCAAGCAACGAACGATCTCGATTGCAAACTGTGCAAATGGCTTTTTTGACAATTTGCAACGGACATGCGATAAGATCGTTGTTTAAAAATTAATAGAATTGGCCCCTGCTTATCAGTATTTTAGATAAATGAAGGTTTAATAGTTTTTATAAATACGCCTTTATAGTTTATCCTGCTACCGTGCGATTGTCTATTGTTTTAACCTGAGGGAACTTGACTATGTCTAGCTTCTACTACTCGCTATATATACAGAATGTCACTTGTCTAGAACCTCTGTAATACAGGTCGGTTTTTTCCAGCGAGCGGTTAGCCGCTATACCGCGAAACCGCACGAAAAGCACACATTACGATTAAAAGCCGCGAAATTGACCGCGATTTTTACAGTTGAAGATGGATTTCAAGCGACGGTTTAGCCGTAGCGCGGCCTAACCCTTAGACTGGAAGCCGACTCCAACATAGTTGGGAAGATGCTCGCATGCTGCAACAAGTTTCCTCAGGCTAAAATAGTAGAAGATGATCTTCTACTATGCCTAGCCTCTACCGCCCGCTACAACAACTCGCGATGCTCTGTAGCCTAGAAGTGCCATTCTATCAACGAATGCGATTATTGAAATTCCAAAATATAAGGGAGCGATCAAGTGACATTAAAAAAAAAGGTATCGACTTCCAAAAAACACTACTACCTACTTCCAAATAATTTTAATTTCGGTAGTCGGTGTTTTTGGTTGCTTCTTCGTTATTTGACACCGATTTCCAAAATTAAAGTTATTTTGAACTTCGTAGTGTTTTTTGGAAGTCGATTTCTTTTTTTTGTGAAAAAGTTTTTTATTTTTCACCTTTTATTAGTACCCCACACCTAACAACAGCACTGGAAAGTCACAGGCAAGCAAAAATACGCAATCCACATATTTTTTCCAGCTATTTGGATTTAAAAACCAAACTACTGAACCGATTTTAATTTAGAAATTTTCAGATCGGTCCGCAAGCGACGGAGTTATGCGCGAACAAACATAAAAAAAAAATACAAACATCCGAATTGAGAACCTCCTCCTTTTTTAGAAGTCGGTTAAAAACATACACAACACATTGAAAATATAAAATATTATAGCTGAATCCAGTTTGACTGGGAGCCGATCGCAGTATAGTTAGGAAAAGGCTAGGCAGATGATGATGATGATGATGATGAGATTATGATCACGTGACATTTCGACAGCGTTTGTCAATCCCATACAGTTTTATCGCTAAAAGAATGTAGCTTGTCTCTTGTGCTTGAATCGTGCCCGCTTTGGCGTCCGCTTCCGCCCTAGTCTATGCGTGTTCACTCAGGACCAGGCCTAAGGCTTGCATTAACAAATCTATATCTTTAAAATTACGACCGATGTCGAAACATAGAACCTTGTGAATGCAGCTATTAATGTAGCCAATTAATTAAGTACAGATGGGAAGATAGAGGGTGTTGCCTTTACACTTCCGTACACGATATTTTTCACGGTTTTTGGAAGTTTTTATTTAAGGTTGATTGTTGATAATATTTGGGAGTTGTATTAGCATTTTCATGGTTGTTGTTATCCGGTGTTGCCTTGCCTTTATTAGAACAACTATTTATCATCCGCGTGGTAATTTATATATGTGTCCTTTTAAAAAATCTTAAAGGACGGTCAGCATAAGAGCCCTTTCATTAGTAGGTTGCGCTGTTGTAGCTAATGCAACCTAGGTAGCAATTAATAAGAGTTATTTGTTTTATATATTGACATTATATATAATGACAGTTGTTATTAGAACAATATCGAAATAATAAGAAGTAATAACAATTTATTTTTAAGTTCAATCTAATTGACCAGTTGGAAATACGAAACCAAGCGTCAATAGATGACCTTATATTTTATTCTGCCAATTAATTGTAAAAATAATGATTGACAAGCAGCAAAACGGACATAGAAACACTAATTGGCGTTCAAATGTGGGGCGCTGCGCTAGCGCAAGGGCGTCGCGAGTTTGCGCAGATGTTCGGCTAGGTTCGGCAATGATCGGCTACGCTCGGCTTCTATAACGCTCACTTTGTACACGAATTGTGTAAATGACATGAAAATAGTTCGATAGACTATGAAAATGTCAATATTAGTTCTGCATTAATTTGTTTTTACTGTTTTTAGCACACAGATGTTCTCATACGGAGGTGTGCAATATGCAACAGTATTGATACTCATCTGCAAACGCTAACCCAGATACTCATCTGGGTTAGCGTTTTGTTTTTAAAATACCTACCTTACTCTCGGGTCGTGAGG
This sequence comes from Melanchra persicariae, assembly GCA_947386135.1. Lineage (NCBI taxonomy): Eukaryota > Metazoa > Arthropoda > Insecta > Lepidoptera > Noctuidae > Melanchra > Melanchra persicariae. The sequence goes on from OX376646.1 coordinate 2,805,728, forward strand.
TCCGGTCTTATAGCTTGTAGAAAGCTTAATGCTTGCCATACAAAGTGGCAATGCTGCCAGCCTTTTGGGCACATTACCAGTGGCCCGCGATGAGGAGGAATTTTTCGACGCCATATTTTATATTATTTTTAGTTAAGTTATTTAAGAGTTTTTATTTAAGTGTATACAATTATAAATAAAGTACTAATATTATTTCTAAATGGAAATACCTGAATATTATTTCTTTAGAATAAATAATGGTTAATCTTTGTGTTCAGTGCAGGATTCTCACGTAACAACAGGAAATTGTTTGTGAATAATTTATTCTGAATCTCAAATAAAGGATGTGCAAGTACATACCAATGGACTCCAATGGCAGCGAGCCAGTGACATTACTAACTATTTATAAATAGGCACACTAAGAATAACACCCTGGCGTAACATTTTGCATACAGAATTTAATCGATAAAGTTAAATTGCTTATGTCTTAATTATACGAACGGATAGATAGGTAAGTACTTATTGTAGAAAATGAATGTATTCGTGGTCTAGACGCAAACTCGATAGGTGCAATTTGATTGGTCTACTTCTATCTAAATCACTGAGGTTATTGCTACAAGTACAGTCAGCATACTCAGTCCATGAATTAATTTAATTTCTAACATTTTATGTTATGATATTTACTACCTACTCTTCACAGACTACACGACACACTAATACGTTCATTATAAATTAATAAATGTTATTTTTTTCTGTGTTCCTTTAATATTCTGTTTACACTGAAATTGGGCGGAAATTACCTTGATTTGTGTTTTTTTCGCATCCGTGTACAATAAAGTCAATTGTTTGAATTTCGTTGGAAAGTATTCTAAAGTCACATTTTTTGATATCTAACTTCTAACTCAAATACATTTCAAATTTTATGACTATGTGACTTTTCGGTAGCGCATGTCAATCTATTCATTTACGACTTCACTATCGCTGATATCCCTTTGTCAAGGCGTTTTTAACTGCATAAAAAATGATTACTTGCAAATATACTTACTTAAAGTTTATAAAACAATTAAACGTCGATTTAGAAAAGACTTTTTTTTTTCTTTTTAGCCTATGGCAGATGGGTTCCGATGTGGTGAATCACCACATCTGCCATAGGCTTAACTATTAGTTCTTTTTTCAAAATAATATCACACTTTTAGAGATCAACTATCTGTAAAAGTATGATATTCCGGGTCTGGCTGTTTGTGTATATGTGAGTTTATGTTTGCAAACGCACCCACGATACAGGAGAAACGTATGTTTTTTTTTTAAACAAAACAAACCTTTTCTGCTGACCCTAGCACAAGTTACATTACATTTGCAATAGTTAGTTACCTTGACATGCTACTTAGACTTGTTTACGTTGCATACCAGCCGTTTATCTTAGCATGAGTAGTCGTAGCGATCTGTCTCGCTCTGTCCCGCTGACCACTTGCGTTGCGATGCAATATGATCATGTAGGTCTCTGTGATCTGATGGTGGAGTTTTTTATTTCTTTTCTTCATAAATGGCAAGAATTGAATCTTATGGTTGGTATTCTTTGGATACTAATTTGTTTAGATTCCAATATTGCCTGTTTTTGATAGCATTATGAAGTGTGCTAGCTAACAAGTTGCGAATGATGTTATTTTATGATTTACATTTTACCTAATATATTCGAAAGAAATGTTAATTTAATTGTTTTTTCCGATTTAACAGACAGATGTGTTGCTAGGGAATTTGTTACAAAAAATTGGATTGCTCTCAGTTTTTGTTTTTTTCTGTCTTTTCATAATTTGCATTTGTTTAAAAATACACTTAGTTTCATTTTCATTTTCATTATTATTCTTCGACGCAAACAATTTAATTACACACCAAGTTTTTGTTTGACAAAAATATGTTTTAAAAATTACATCACAAGTTGCCAAAGTTGCTTTGCTCTCATACAATACGATAGAACCGTAAAGTTCTGACAAAGGTTAACCTCACGTATTGCATAAACCAACTAAAATAAATCCACAAAAATCAATCAAGCTGTTTCCAAGATCGACGTTACAAAGCCACAACGCATCATTACGACACAGAATTGGCCACAAACATACATCCGAACCTCAATCATTACATAAGAAGCACATAAACAAACACACAAAGAGTGCGATGCTTGCAAAAAGTGAAAGTTGTTGCAGCCAAAAAAGAATGGAAGAGACCTTTCATTACCACCAACTGAATACCCATCTTATTACCAAGTATTACAGATGATATTCCATCGGTAACCGATGATATTTAACAGGTAATGTTAAGTAAGGCTGAAAGGCACTTGTCTTCGACTTATTCGTCTGTCAACCAGTTTTAAAAGTCTGTGAAGGTCTTAAATTGTCGGGTCATATAAAGGAGGAAATATTCAAAGAAGGGGAACCTTTTCCCTTTTTGGCTTCTTGGATTTTTAAATGGGTAATTTTGGTTGCGATATTTGTCTTCCCTGTCTTCGTTGATGAGTCGGTCAAGTTATATGGAAAAAGGCTGATGTTTTTCTCGTTTTTGTAATGATTGCTATTCACCTGGAACGTTCTCCATACTTTTGATTTGGATGTATTTCTACCTACAAATAAATTCTCGTATGAAATGTGTTGCATTGGAAAATTGATCTTGTTTCATTGGGAAAACTCATACCTACCTGTAGCCATACAATTTACGGCCAGGGTTGCGGATTTTGTTCGAAAGAGTTACCGCGGCCCTGGAACTCAAAGGGCATTAGGAGGAGCACGGATGGGTTTTAGTCAGTAAAAGTCGGACACTCCCGCTCCGCCCACAGCGGAAGGAGTCATTTGATTATTACACATCCTTTAAAGAAATTCCATACATTTTGGCAGAATCTATTAGGTCTGAGCAAGTTTAAATGGATAGCTACTATGTAGAATGACTGCCATAAAACTTTTTGCCATCATCCAAGAGGCAGGGGTCGCTTCTGACAGAGTCAAAAGAAGTGATAAAATGATAGTTATTTTTTTACAGTGGTCAACCACGACAGTAAAGTTAACACTGTCCACTTTATATTAATATTGTCAGTGACACAGACCACGACAAACACCAATAAAAACATTTTACGACGAGTTTTTATATCCTCAAAAAAGTTAAGTCATCGTCGCCAGTCCTGGATTCAAATTTAAACTTCTTCTTCTACAAAATAGAGTGCAATCTCGTTTGTTGAACGAAAATTAATAACATACAATGACATAAGTAATAAACAAATTCAAATCCGGTTTTTTTAATATTAGATACTTGAGATTTATTCGTAGTTTAGTCCCACGGATAGGACAGTTCATTTCTCGAAGCTTTGAATTTAAATTGGAATTCTGCTGAGTTTTAATTGCTTTCGAACGCTGAGTTAGTTATGGGATTTAATTTTTGATCGCAAGAGCCCATTGCATTGGAAAATATTGACGTGTTTTTTTTATTAATTCTGCATTAACTGGGGTTTTATTCACGATGCTGATAGCAGTGATAGTACAATGCTGAGCATCTTTAAATGTGATGAGGGTGAATGTAACGCATAATTATACAGGGTGTTCCCGAAGTGCGATATTTAAGGGTGATTGATAGCAAAGCACTTCTGGAAAACTCTGTGTTTATTTATTTGAAAGAAATTGCATGGCGCCCACCCTAAGTAACATGGGATTTTTTTTTTAAAAACAACAAAAAGATTAGCTGTCTTTTTGTTACTTATTAAGGGTAATAAATTGAAAGGATAGCAGCTGTTAAGTTTTTTTTTGCAAATAAAAGGTAACCAAACTTGGGAAATTACAATTAGCTATCTTATTTGGGTTGTGTTGTGGGCGGATCAGAATACAACCTGGCACAAATACAAGTTTTGCAATAATACAAGTTTATTTACACAATGGTTGTGTTTAGCTCCAAGTGATTAATTATTAAAGCGATTCGTTATCCACCTAGACACAATGCTGAGACGCCTACAGTGGCATCTGCATGCAAATGGCAAAATGGCGATTAAGTGCCTTTAAAGACAAACAAAGGAATAACAGAATGTCTGCATGATATTTAAATAAATTCTTGTGAAAAGAAGTATAAACCTGATTATTCAAGTGACATTTATCACATTCATAACTTCTGCCTTTGGTTTCACCCGTGTGAATGTCGGAAATAATTCCAAGGAAAGAGTGGCCAGATTATAATAGAAAGAAATAATTAATGAAAAAAAGAAAAATGATTATTTGGGACTCGTACAAATCAGACAAAAAGTAATAAAAAAAAAACAGTACCTTTTACTTTGGCCACAGGCTAAGCATTGCCATACAACGTGGCAATGCCGCCAGTCTCTTGGGCACATTACCAGCTGACAGCGTTGAGGACGAATTTTTTATGCTATATTTTAGTTTGTAGTTAGTTTAGTTTATTTGTTAATTATAGTATTCATATTGTAAAAGTAATAAAAGGGATCAATCAATAAAAGCTAACAATATGATCTAAAATGAGCTAAAGCATATTTTTTACATGGGTTACATGCGTTTCCTTGGGTTCCGACGCAGAAAGCAGCTAGGCTGATAGGTGGGCAGGTCTAGGTATATTCTTTAGAAAACCCACCAAATTGAAATTACCCATGAAAATTATGGGTTCTTTATGATAGCTTTTAACAATTTTTTTTTTCTAATTATCACCTTGGACTCAACATGATGTCCTGTCCTTTTATTATGCTCTGCCAATTTTCCTTGTAAAGATTCTCCTAAATCAATCTAGTACCTAAATAAAATTCTTGTGACAAAAAACCAGTACCGTGAATAATTTAAACACAGCTTGACATTCATCTTCGTCAGACTTGTTTCTGAGAATCTAATAATACGTAATACCTATAAGATCTGTCATGATGATGCTTATTAATCAAACCTGTCCAAGTTTTTCTGTGGATTAGACGTTTTTGTCAGACGATGCTGAGAGTCTAAATAACGTTTTCGCAGCAATTTTAATTTTATAACAGCCTCAGTCAAGATTATTCTATTAATATTTTTATATCTGGTCTGAGTGCCAATTTTACTAATTTTTAAAAAACGTTCCCATTCGCAATACAGCCCCGTCTCGTGATTTCAGGGCACCATTTTAAGCATAATAATAGCTATCAGCTTATCAGTCTATAAGGTGTGCTGTTCCTATATTCCAGGACAACTGACATTCGGCCTGGGGCTCGAGTCTGCTATTGCAATCGTGTCTCAATGACAGTGATCGAATATTTGACAACTTTGACAGTTTTTGTATGGGAAATGTGTCAAAAGTTTGACGTTATACGTCCGGTTATTGACCGGTCATTGAGACACGATTGCAATAGCAGAATCGACCCCCTGCACTAGTGCAGCGAAGGCGAATGTCACGACGTCAAAAGTTATTCAAACGTTGTCGTTAAATCACGTGATCAATCCCTACTCTCCCTACTATGCGAACGTAACTCTGTCTGTGTGTCTGGCTTTCACGCTAAAACGACTGAACGGATCGTCATGAAATTTGGCGGTTATATAGCCTGGGATATGGAGTAGGACATAGGTTAGTTTTTACGGGATAACTGACACCCACGCGGGCGGAGCCGCGGGCATAATATTTTGGCATTTCGACTATCGCCATCGTTGATACAATGTCGAGAGCCTTAGGTCCCTGTTCCCTATCTTGTCTTATTCAAGGTGGAGACGACGATTATGACAATAAATCAAAATACTGGCAATACTAGTTCATACAAATATGTTGTCCTCGTATCACAGATTTGATGTCGCTAACTGCAACAGACTGTATAGTAGTCTCTATCTTTGACTAGTTGGAGTTTTTTTGACGTTAAAAGTAATTCGAAAGTTTATTTTTAATTTCGGTTACAGGATTTATAATAGTTTAAAATGAACCAGTATTGCTAGTGTGTTGCATTAATATATTGTCGTATAGAGGTCTCTCATTATATGTGCCCAGCTTATCAACCACAATCACACAGCAGTTCTAGAAACCCATGAAGCATCCTTATAAGACACAAGATATGATCTTCCCTATCCGCCGGAAACGTAGAAAAACGGGACTCAGTCCATCGCAGACGTCAGACGTAACCAATAGTCATACATATTAAAACCGTCGACTGTACCGTAAGGTGCGCCGGAGTCACTCCGTGGGAGACTGCAAGGTCTATACTGCGTTCGCGATTTTGTATCCAAGTGTGTAAACACACACGTGATTAAGGAAAAGCAACTTTAAAATCGACGCTTAAAGTTCAATTTGTGCTACAGCTTCAAACTTTGTAATGACTTTTTAAATATGACCAGTCATTCTGAAATCAAATTAATTTACACTTGCATAGAGTTGGTATTCGTTCAAGTGAAAATAACATCGAATACAAGGATTTGAATAGAGGTTTATCTATAGCTGGCTATCCAACTGTTAATTGAATCATTCATTCATCGGTCTTACGTTCAATTGAATGGAAACGCCAATTATGAGCAGACGGCTACGGAATTAGCGGGGTTTGGCTAAATATGTAGCTACATAAATGTTAATGTTCTTGTATTTCTTTATTGGTTGTGCATGTGAAGAAACATATGGATGGAATTTGGTATGTGATATGTGGGTTGATTCCCATGGGAAGAGAATCTATATGGCTGGATCTATTAAGGCTGGTGGGACTTATGGTGGAGATAGAAATAATGGAGAATACCCAATGTAATGCCTCATCGTTGACATACATGTCTATACATATTATAAAAATTAAGACAGTACACATTGGTATTTCCTATGTGGGTGATATTGAAAGAAAAGAAAGAAAGAAAGAAAACACGTTTATTCTGCCACATGTGACGCACAAAACCACAAAGTTAAATTAAAACAACTCATCAACTACAACTTATTAATTAAAAAAAGAATAAAAAACCCTGTTGCACTGTCCTGCGCTGTCAGGACCGGACATAACTACATCGAGTCTCTGGTCACACCATAGACAAAACAGAATGCAATTGAGCAGTTGTTGTCTATGGCGTGACGTCCGACGCTGACTGACAGTGACAAAGTAAACACAACATAATATAATAAATATTGTCACCCATAGTAGAATTCTTTTTTGAAGGAGACCACCTCTACTCCACTCGACTTAACCACTTAACGGAAAAACTCCACCATTCATGACCACAAATAATCAAAGGGGAAATTCTCGTATTTTTAGGGAACGGACAGTTTGCGACTGCAATGTGAATGCTCACATCGCAGTCGCAAACTGTCAAAAAAGCTTCAATTTCCATACATTGCGAACGTTGCTTATAAGATAGTAGAATTAACACCAAGCTCTAACTGTCAATTTGATGGAGGGTGACAGGCCCAGGGGGTCTATTCTCTAAGTGATACGGAGTAGGAAACGCTCGTAACTAAGGCCGAAACTACGGACTTCGGGCTTAGAGAGTAGACCCCCTGTTCCTCTAATGAAAATTATTGTTACAAATTGTGAAACGCGCGTTATCTAGCTGTGATTGGTGGAATGTGCTTTCAGTAGCCAATCGCTTCGATTTGCATTTCAATTGTGAGTGAGCCTATATCTTTTTCTAGAAACGGGGCGGGGGGGGGGGGGGGTTGGTGTCATTGGTGGATAGGTAGTGTTAGTGGTCAAAAGCAAATATTTATTTTGTACTTCGATGATACTGGCCGCTAATAATTTAATAGTCCGCCTATAACTATTTTAAATTGTTTGTTCAACTCGCTGTCATGATCACCATAATTAATTATCTTGTTTAAACATTATAATGAAACCAGTTTTCTTTGTCAGTAAAATGATGACAAAACAGCTATTTCTTACTTATGTTCTTATCTAGGAAAGAATAAAGATGTCCGATTATAACGGTCAAGCCACAGATAATATCTGTATTTATATTGTGCTTTTCAGTGCAAAATAAATGTGTTTTCTTTCTTTCCTTATCTTTCAACTTTAAAAATATCTTTATTTAAATTCTCAAAACATAACACATGATTTGTGCACCATAAAAACGTTAAACACAAGACAGTACAATATATAATTCTGCAGAAACCAGTCGGACTTGCTCTGTGTTTTATTTTCTTCATAAATTCGGTACTTAATGTATTTGTGAAATTATTATTTGGAGAGGCGATTCGTGATGTGAACGATATCTGGATAAGGGTGGTAGCTGAGATGAGCGGAACGATTTACATTCGCTTATTGCACCGAGACTTCCTTGCCTCGGAAAGAACGTTAAGTTGCTGGCTGTCATTGTAGATCTTCGGCAGTTGTTAGGGATAGTCACAAACCAGAAAATCTGACACCAGTCTTGCTAGAGAGTATCGTGTGACCCCGATATGTGGAAGTCAGATCCGCAATCGCTTTATTTAAAATACTAATACTGTTGTGGATTTAGTTCGAAAGAGTCACCGCGACACTGGAACGCAAAGGGCATTAGAAGGAACACGGATGGGTTTTAGTCAGTAAGAGTCTGACACTCCCTTCCACTCCACCCAGAGCGGAAAGTCATTTGATGATCCATCCATAACAAAAAAAATATGCATTTCGTTATACTGGAAGTTGACCCCTACAAAGTTGGGATAAGGCTAGGCAATAGGGAATATGCATTAAAAAAATATTTATTATCTACACAGTCTCTCTCAAAATATACAAAAATATATTACTCAATCAGAATCAAAATAGATCGAGAGACTAACGTTATATATTTGTTAAAAATAGTTTTATTAACTATTTGATACAAATATAATTTATAATTACGTTCCTCTCGCGAAAACGCCGTTTTAGTTTTATCGCTCTGTATAGGCGTCATAGTATTTAACGTCAGAGGCCTTAGTGTGAGTTTTATAACGTTTTCGATCGCGTTAGCGTAAACGTCAATTTGTATTGAAACTGAATAAGCGCCGTCTGGTGACACTTACGGACAACCTGTTTTTTTTCCATATTATTTCCATTATTTTGTAACCATAAAATTGTAAAGAAAAATGATTTAAAAGAGTGTCCGTGGAGTTTCTTGCACGTTCTTCGCCGTAGAGATCTACGCTTTGGAACGTGCAAATAGCTTCATCTTTTTGACTGACCGACCTTGACAATTCAAAAGTGCCTGTAAATGGTTTATATTTGAAATAAATAATTTGAATTTGAATTTGAATTTCTAATCAATTTGACTTAGGCGAACGTTTACGTAAACGCGATCGAGTACGTTAAAAACTCACACTAAGCTCTCTGAGTTCGTATCGGACTTCTCTTTCTAATCGTCATCTTTAGAGCTTTTTAACTTCACCACTGATGAAGGTATTTTACTAGAGCTAATAAGAAAAAAAATGCATGCGTATTTCCTACTGATTGTTTGCTTATTGGTATTTTAGCAAAGTTGACTGATGTTTTTTTATATTTTCATTATTTTCACAAGTTAGATGCACGCGTCATGTTCGTGAACGGGCGCCATCAGTGGAGGCTGGTCAGCCCTTAGCTGTCACTGGCTTATTTCAATATTTAATACTTATTTGATATTTAGAATTTTTTTTTTCTTTCTTTACATTGTTCTCACATGTAACTAGGATAATGGAACCAGGATTTTTGTAAATCATAAAAAGGTTTAAAAGAGTGTCCGTGGAGTTTCTTGCACGTTCTTCTCTACACAGATCTACGCTTTGGAACGTGCAAATAGCTTCATGTTTTTGACTGACTGATCCTAATTCAAAAGTGAAAATGGTTAATTTGAAAAATTGCTTGACTTTGACTTACAGATCGTATTTATTTGATTAACGATAGAAGCATTTCTGCCACACAGGAAATAAAACCATGCTGTAGGTAATCTATGTATACAAAAACTAAACTCATTTAATAAAGTATGAATGGCTTCCGCGTATCCCAAAAAGGTGTTTTTCTCAGCAACTACACTTTATAACTGTTTTAATTAAGATACAAATCTTGTCGTCCTAAATCACGGCTTACAATCTACACAATATATAAAATAAAGTAATGTTACTGTAGGCATGTGGTTTAGTATCTATACTTTATTTTTGGAATTTGTATGCAACAGGTTAGTTTACGGGGTTTTCTCAACTTTTTGGGGACCTCCACAAAACATTAACTGGGTAACACGGTACTTTTTGGCAAGATTGGAGTCAGATTTTCTAGCTTATAAACATCTACAAATGACAGCCAAGACCAACAACTTAACATGCTCTCCGAGTCGCGGAGGAAACTCGATATGTTAAGATGGTCACCCATCCGCAGACCGACCCCGGCAAGGTTTCTTTCTTTTTTTTTTTCTTTCTTTCTTTCTTTCTTTCGTTGCTTTACCTTGAAGATCGACCCGTACACAAACATGAAACACGATTCTATCAATAATAATAAAAATGAAGGACAATAGAAAATGCTAGTCAGATTGTACTGAAAGCAACGCTGCTGTTTTGAAAACGCTTCTTCAATCAGCGTCACTATAGTCTCACCTTTAAGACAAAAATGGCTATCAATAATGATGGAGTTGGATTCAAAGCCCTATATTTGGAAGCAGGGGGCGTCAATACGAGACGCCATTGCATTAAGTTTGCTCAAAAAATATTAGTCTCTTCGTATCACGCGAGTTTTTGAGAATCAAATGTATATGGATGATTTGTTGCAATTTGGTAGTCGGCTTTTTTGAGTTCCTGTATCTGTAATCAAATCGAAAGCTGCTTCATTTGTATTTCGCTCGTTCTGGCGATAAATATTGTTACGTATACCATTCGGAATTGTTTGGGGAACAATGTTTTTATTGCATTGCTTGGCATTTTTGCAGAATCTGATAGAACCTACTTATCTTTTTGTTTTATGGATGGGAAATCACCAAATGACTTATTCCGCTCTGGGTGGAGCGGGAGGGAGTGTCAGACTCTTACTGACTAAAACCCATCCGTGTTCCTCCTAGTGCCCTTTGCATTCCAGGGCCGTGGTGACTCTTCGCAATAATCTACTTATCTACATATCATATTCGACGAATACAAGTGATTGGAGGCAAAAAAAAAGTCCGACTCAAATACCTTGCCGAAATCGTTAGGTTTTGATTAGAACCAAGACATGATACTACTAATCATTTTATCACCTTCAATATGACAGGTTTTTACAAGTTCATAATATGTTAACTTAAATGATACCTATAATATGTAGGTATACATAACATGTCGCTATATCGATAAAATTGGCCATTCAATCATAACCTCGACGACGAAACTGTTCTGCGCGGACCTCTCTCTGCAGGGTTCCTTTATAAGGAACTTCAAATTAATGAGATGACGGGAGCTCAGTTTTCTCGCTGTGCTCGCTTACTCTAGCTCCCGTTATCCCATTCGAACCTAAACTAGCCATGTCGGGGTGCCCTAACTTCCTTCAAACCTTACCTTACCGTGGGATGAAGGGAGCTTAGTTAGCTCGCTGTGCTCGCTCACTCTAGCTCCCGTTATCCCATTTGAACCTAAACTAGCCATGTCGGGGTGCCCTAACTTCCTTCAAACCTTACCTTACCGTGGGATGAAGGGAGCTTAGTTTGCTCGCTTTGCTCGCTCACTCTAGCTCCCGTTATCCCATTCGAACCTAAACTAGCCATGTCGGGGTGCCCTAACTTCCTTCAAACCTTACCTTACCGTGGGATGAAGGGAGCTTAGTTTGCTCGCTGTGCTCGCTCACTCTAGCTCCCGTTATCCCATTCGAACCTAAACTAGCCATGTCGGGGTGCCCTAACTTCCTTCAAACCTTACCTTACCGTGGGATGAAGGGAGCTTAGTTTGCTCGCTGTGCTCGCTCACTCTAGCTCCCGTTATCCCATTCGAACCTAAACTAGCCATGTCGGGGTGCCCTAACTTCCTTCAAACCTTACCTTACCGTGGGATGAAGGGAGCTTAGTTTGCTCGCTGTGCTCGCTCACTCTAGCTCCCGTTATCCCATTCGAACCTAATCTAGCCATGTCGGGGTGCCCTAACTTCCCCCAAACTTACCTTACCGCGGCCACATTATGAAATTACCAATTCTACGAAATAGCTACGACACACACAAAACCAATACCTACCAAGTCGACTGCGACAAACGATACAAGTGTTCTTACGACCTTGTTCGGTGAAAGGTTATGCGCCCGCGCAGTCGGAATATATCCTTGTCCGGATTGACAGACACAAAATATGTTAATGGCATCTTAATGCCAACACGACTGTTTTTTACTGTCGGTGACTTATTGTGGAATTTTTAAGGATGGTGAATGAGTTTTTAGGATCATATATGAAGCGGTGTCTTTGATGGGGGGCTAGATTTATGAACCGGTCAAGCGCCGTTGGCACAACGGTGTGCCTCCCGATTCACGCGTTTTAGAACTCTATTATTACTGTACCAAGGTATTTTATAGGATGTTGACGTTTGACAGTTCGGTCCCGCACCAACGTTTGGTACTATCTGGATAAAACTAGATGGGAAGTAGCAGCAGTGGCTTGCCATCACCAGCGAAATAAAAAAAATATTCCAACGGATCATACTGCCGTGATGAAAAGTAATTTCAAATTCAAATTCAAATTCAAATTTATTTATTGTTTGTCACAGGTTGAAAAGCAGTTCTTATCATAATATTTCATAGTACGCTGTAACATACCCATAGGGTGTACAATATCTGATATTTTCAAAATCTGTTTTTTCATTAATATCATTATACAAGTCAGAAACCCTACCAAACCAAACCTTGCCAAAATTATAATTAATGAATAAAATCACTTACGTCTACGTTCATTACCATAATCCTTTGTTCTAACCCAGAACCTGGTCTTATGAGCCAAGTTTTTATCCAAACCCATTGAGCCATTAAGATGTAAAAAAGTAACAAACAGAGTTACTTTTGCAATTATAATATTAAGAACTAACTTTTGCCCGCGGCTCCGCCCGCGTGTATGTCGGTTATCGCGTAAAAAAGTAGCCTATATCCTTCTCTATATCCCAGGCTATATAACTGCTATATAAAATTTCATGACGATCCGTTCGGTCGTTTTAGCGTGAAACTGTAACAGACAGACAGACAGACAGAGTTACTTTCGTATTTATAATATTAGTAGGGAAGTAGGGATAAATAGATTAATCAGCGGTATTAACTCAGCTGGAATAAAATCAATGAAACAAATAAAATGTATTTTTTTCCAATAAATCTACTAACGCCCGTTCTATCAGCGGTTACTGGATCCACAAGACTACTTTCCATTCTATGTTATTAATAACATAGAATATGTAACAAAAACCCAATCCAATTACATTACCTACACATACACACGAGAAAATAAGAAAATTACGGACGAGTTTCTCAAAGTGAAAACTGTACGTACGATGTGCAGTTGTTTATAGAAAACTTGGTAGAAAAACTTCCTCGAGTGAAATGCAGCGGGTAACGTGAGATGGTAAACTACTTTCTTCCGTCGAACATAATAGCTATAGATTTATGGTAAATGTACGGACTTTCTAGCGTAACTTGACGCATTTGTGGATAGAATCTATCTATCAGCTATCTATAGGTACTATAGAGTATGGTTTCCGCACTTAGGCGGTTATCAACTGCCAGTCTGCCAACCATCACGCTGCCGCGCTGCATGTTGCGTGTCAACGGTCAACAACGAACGCGCGTGGATGCATTTTCTGTGTGTTGGACTGTGCGTGTTTTCTATACAAACGGAGATACTTACAGTTCTCGTCAAATAACTTTGCCCCTCTGAAGTTCAGAGGGGCAAAGTTATTTGACGAGAACTGTAAGTACTTCAGAGTCTGAAGTTAGCCATTTGCAAAGATCGCGCAGGTGCAGTCACGTAGACGGGAGCAAGCGGGACGCAAGCATGCATCGAACGTAAACGTAAGACTGAGACATAAAATCGCGCCCCGCCCCCATGTCTCTTACGCATGCGCAGTTGCAGTGTGTTCGTAATTTTGACTACTACGCAGCCACTCGACACAACTTCAGAGGGGCAAAGTCATTTGACGAGAACTGTACAAGCAACGCATTCATGCGCTACGCTGTCAGTCCTGATGTGGACCATTGTGCGTGAGCCATGTTGGCCGTCATTCAAATCAGTCAACCTCTCTCCAGAAGCAGATCTGCCCTCTCAGTGTGGATAGGATTTTTAGGAAGTGAGACTCTTTCGTTTAAAATAATGTATTAATTACCCAAAATGACTAGAGTCTTAGTTCTTGAACGAAAATGATCACAAAATTATTTACACGCTGCAATCTTTTAATATTCAAATAATAGTCATCAGACAACTCAACAGGTTGGAAACAAAGAACTATCGCTTATTAGGGTCCCGTAGTCAACAAGGAATCCTTATAGTTTCGAAAAACAACAACAAGGAACACTTAAAAAGTTGGAATTTTAATATCACGCCGCAAAAGTGGTAAAACAATGTCTTGTAGGTACTTAAACAAAAAAAATGAGTGGCGATGGTTTTTTTTGTCGTCTATCCCATAGTGTGGGGTGTCGTTGGATAGGCCATTAATTTTTTTTTTCCAAGGATAAGTCTGCGATTGCTAAGACTCCGATGTCCGTCTGTCTGTCTGTCTGTCACCAGGCTGTATCTCATGAACCGTGATAGCTAGACAGTTGAAATTTTCACAGATGATGTATTTATGTTGCCGCTGTAACAAGAAATACTAAAAAAAGAATAAAATAAATATTTGAGTGGGGCTCCCATACAACAATCGTGATTTTTTGCCCTTTTTTATAGATAGTGGTACGGAACCCTTCGTGCGCGAATCCGACACGCTCTTAGCCGGTTTTTTTCTTATTTATTCTGTTCTGAACTATTTGCAGCGCCAAGTTCCAACATCTTTAATAGTACCGGTCTTGCTCTACTTAATCCACCACTGCATAAATTATAATCTAATAAGCGTTTTATTTCTTTTCCAGACAAGAGATGGCGCTGTTATGGTGTGTTGTGGCGTGCGCGCTGGCCACGGCGCAGGCGCAGTCGAACTACGACTCCCAAGCGAACAATATCGAATACCAGGGAGAGGGACTCCCGGAACAAACTGTGCTAGATGGGAAGGTCAGTATTTTAAATTAAGCTGGTTACTGCTAAATTGGTTTCTGGTCAGAAAATAGCTGATGATGATCCGAGGAGTATAGTTTAATAAAAAATAATAATAAAATTTTATTGTGCTCCAAATTATTACAATTACATATAAAATTGAGGCAGTCCCAGTAAGTAATTAACAATACTTGTGTTGGGTTGGGACTGACTCGCTCTTTCCCTTAATAACAACAATTTCGAGTAAAAATGAGGTAAACAATAAAAAATGTGAAACAATAAATAAAACAACAAAATAATTAAAAGAGTTTACTCGTAGCAAGCCAAGTCTTTGACTAATCTGAAAAAGTCGGTGCCAATCTTGGGTAATTCTGCGATGGAATATGGGAGGTGGTCGCTGAGCTACATTTTATCGCAGATGATGATTCTTGGATGATCTTAGATGATCAGATGCTCGGTCTCGACTTGGGTTTAAGTTACTTTCTTTAAATAAATCGCCATACAGAGTTGTTATGTACAAGATCAAATCTCCGTTTTCATGATTTTCCTGCGACACTTTTGACATTTTTCTATTTTTAACCGACTTCTAAAATAGGAGGAGGTTCTCAATTCGGATGTTTTTTTTATTATTGAGGAATGGGCTTGCTCTTGACCTCGATCACGCCAGATGGAAAGCGATATATGAGGTCTATGATGGAGCGAGCGTGCCCAGAAGATACCATTCTTTTTCTTGCTATTAAAAGGCATGCGTTTGACCACTATCTTACCTGATGGTAAGCGATGATGTGGTCGAAGATGGAGCACGCTTTCCTAGAAGTAACGTATCCCTCTTGACTTAAAGACTCCCAGGTTGTGGTTATTAAATCAGGTAACACAGACTCTGGCAGCCTTATTTTGTCAGCTATTGTTACTTCGTATAAAACGATTAAAATTAATAAATCTGTGTGAACACAAAAATACAGTTATTGCAGAGTCACAAGCGTGTAGGGAATGTAGTTCACCCGATTGAAAGAAGTCATATCACCATTTTCAAGACATTCGAATCAAAACCTTCGTACCACCAAATCATGTCGCTTTTCATAATAACATAGCGGTTCAACAATAGCAATAAACGTACTTACGTGATGGTTATTCTAACCCGCAGTACAAAGTGGGTCTAACCGCAGTGTACCGCTGTAAGAGCGAGTCTGTTGTTTATTACTCATCTCTTACGTTCGGAGTAGGGATGTTACGGAGGTCGGTTTACCCGACCCGAAGTCTGAATTTTGTATGTTGGATTTGGAACCGTTGTCGGAGGTGGTCGCAGTAGAGAGATATGTTAAAGGTAGGCCGTATAAAATCAATAAAAAA
The DNA here is from genome assembly GCA_947386135.1 of Melanchra persicariae. NCBI lineage: Eukaryota > Metazoa > Arthropoda > Insecta > Lepidoptera > Noctuidae > Melanchra > Melanchra persicariae. The sequence continues at coordinate 2,822,090 of OX376646.1, forward strand.
AAGGAATCGTTCCAAAGAGATACCGCGGCCCTGGGACGCGAAGAGAATTTGGAGGAACACGGGTTGGTTTTAATCAGTAAGAGTCTGACAGTTCCTTTCGCTCCGCCCAGAGCGGGAAGAGTCATTTGATGATTAGACTATTGCTCTTTTTTAATGAGAGCAAAAAAGACCTAGTAAAATAAAATAGTAGCAACATAATATAATCAGCCTATTCAATTTCAATAAAAGTAATATAACTTAGGCGTTGAAAATAATTACAATCTGATTTTTAATAACATTTAGCAAATTAAATCAAATAAATTGATTTCAAAAGTAGCCTCCGAATAAAAAGTGTCGGGGTCGAAGTTGGAACCGGAGTTTGTAGATAATACCAGTCGGAAGTCCCGACTTATCGCAGTTGAAGCATCGTAACATCCTTAGCTGGGAGCATCGCACGCGCAGAAAATGTAACAGGAATAGTGTTTTGGAACAATGTTGTGTTGTGTGTGTTCGTTTGTTTACTATATGTTTTACGTAATAGTGTTGGGATTAATGGGGGTTTGTGGTTCTGTAGCGGGAAATCTCTTTGTACAATACAATAGCTGAAGCAATTTCAATGAACGTTGCGATGATTGAAGTATGTCCAAAGATCGCTTTGTCTGAATTCAGTTTCCCTGTGTAACAATCGTAGTTAGTATTTTTAGTACCAAACCGTACTAAGTCAAGTCAAGTCCAAGCTCAACGAAATGAAATGTAAAAAATAGCCAATAGCTTCTATTATCTACGAGTTACGTCGAGAACTACTATTGGACCCTGTGAAAAGTATGCACAAGTTTGATTAAACATTATGAATTGTCAACTGAGATATTAATAAGAAGGTTTTCGGTTGACAAATAAGATCATCATCATCATCATCATATCAGCCGAAAGACTTCCACTGCTGGACATAGGCCTCCCCCAAATGGGGGGTTTGCCATAAACGCCACGCCTGGTAGGCGGGTTGGCGAATGCTGCTGCCCATTCTCTGGTGAGGCCCTTAGTCGCCTCTTACGACACCCACGGGAAGTGATGGGATGGTGCTATTCTTTTACGTCCGACACCATACGGAACAAAAAGTGCACTCAGTGATAATAAGATAAATACCTCTAATAAGAAATGAGATATAGGAACACCCAACTTCAGTATCTCAAAAGCTTTTAAAAGAACAACATTCGGAACAAAAAATGCACTCAGATTGGCTCAGGAATTTCGGAGAAAAATGACACCAACTACAAAACCACTGCTCATGTCAAACGTTTACAAAACGAACATTATATTTTCTGTGACGTTGAAATACTACATCATCAAGTTTCGCACAAAAAATACTAATTTTCATTTACTGGCTATCATTTACAGAACGGCCTTAAACATAATTTACATTTAATCACGGGATGATGTGACAGATATTCTCTTAACGTTTTTCTGACATTGAAATCTCTGAAACGGTGCATTAGCGATGCAAAATTAGTCATTCTTGCTTTTGTACTACTGGAAAATTAGTTTCTTACTGCAACTAAGTTATTAGAAGTCAAGCTGAAAATGTAAAAAATAAGTCCAATCAGTAAATTGATTACGAATCATTTGTTTTGAATGATTATCAAAATTTATTTATAACTTCATGCACACAAATGTACAATGAAGAAACAAAACCAATGAATCCAATTTATTCTTGGATTCATGAAAATACTCATTGTGTCTTGTGCTAATCACTTTTTGAGCGTTCATATTCTTCCGATCACTTCCCCTTTCCTTTCTTTTAAATTGATGACCCAAATTTAGTCTACAATCAGTTTTTCAGAAACCAAGGGCTTTTTTTCTGTCAGGGTCGCGGATTTTGTTCGAAAGAGTTACCGCGGCCCTGGAAAGAAAGGCACTAGGAGGACTATGGGTGGGTTTTAGTCAGTAAAAGTCTGACACTCCCTGCCGCTCCACCCAGAGCGGGAGAGGTCATTTGATGATTTCTCATCCTCAAAAAAAAGAAAAGAAAAAGGGCTGCTATTTCATCTTTCTCGATAAACTGAACCTAACTGAACGCACATTGGTCGGTATTGCATTTTTGATTCACGATTTCTCAACTCAACGCACAGCAGATGTTGTCCGCCGAACACTGGCAGTTGGGGGCGACCTTGAAACAGTTACCATATTTTGTATGCGCACAATGTTTGCCCTTCTTTTGTCCCGGAGATTTTTAAGAAATCTGCGGTCAACGGATTTATTATTTCGAAAAGTGGTTAGTGCTTGTAAACTCTTATTCAAATATTTAGTATTAATTTACTCAAGTCAGAGATAGAATATATTCCCTTTTCCAAGCAGTTAATCAGATTTTTGGTCAGGACACAAATAATTGGGAATGTAATGTGTGTCAGTTCAATTGTTCAAGCAATCAATTAGTTGAAGGTTAAAGACTAATGGCTAGCAGGTTTTTTTTAAAATAATTATTGCGTACCTAACTGATTATTGTTTGCCAATCTCAAAAGTGACACAGTGCAGACAGGAGTATTGTCCATAGATATTGAAAAGATTTTCAATCGTCATCATCATCTGCCTAGCGTTTTCTCAATTATATTGGGGTCAGCTTCCAGTCAAATTGGACTCAGCTGAATACCAGTATTTTACGTGGAGTTGCTGCCTACCAGACCTCCACAACCCATTAACTGGGTAACACGGTACTTCTTGGCAAGACTGGAGCCAGATTTTCTGGTTTCTGACAATCCGTACATAACGACTGCCAAAGATCTGCAAATGACAGTCGTGACTAACGGCTTAACGTGCTTTCCGAGGCACGGAGGAGTCTCGGTATGTTTAGATGGTCACCCATCCACAGACCGACCCCGGCAAACGTTGCTTTACCTTGAAGATCGACCCGTGCGGCTGTGATTATTTAGCTACGAGCTCCTCTCTTCTATTCTCTTCTACTTTCGATTTCAAACTGCGATCGTGTTTGAATTGACCTTCAAAATAAATTGTGCCAGTTATTATCTGCGTTTGATAGACTTTTTTCGTTTACGATATCATTCGATCAAATCAGATTGGAACATGGCGGAAATAGAAGTTTTAATCAATATCAATTTTGTGTTACTTTTTCGACTGTGAGACTGTGACTTTTTCGTATTGTTATGAGTTTTTACAATATTTTTTGTTGGTTTGTAATTTTTCGGTTATAATTGTGTGTAGATTAGTTTAGGTTTCTGTGTGATGTGGTTAGAAGCAAGCTGTCTAAAAAGCAAGTCAACAATATTATTTTGAAAATTTCTGCTTGCTATCCTTATTTTAAGGAACCTTTAACATGACAAGAATGTCCGTTGAGACATCCCATCGACCATGGATGAACTTACATAATTTTTTTCATTCCCTGTTTTTTTATGAACTTTCTAAAATCCTCCTTACTGCTTATGTTATTTCTTTACTTATAGAACTCTTTAGCATACCATGCTACTAGTTATACGTTGTCTATCAGTGAATGAACGAGTTTAAGTGTGACCTCTGAGTATGTTTCTGTGTTTCTTCTTAGGGTAGTCAGCTAGGAACACCGGCCTCATCTAGCTTAAAATGACCAAAAAATATTGACGTGTAAAAGTGTGTTTAACCTACTTACAAATAAATATCATTTATCATTTAAGATTGTCCTTTAAATTCTCCGTGTCTCAGTGAATCGTAACTAAATTCACAAGGTTCCAAATTGGCTGTAAGGAAAGTCTTATCCAAAAGCTTCGATCACAGTTATCACAATTTATTTCATTTAAAATAAGCACAAAGGTTCTAAGCGCACAGTCAAAAGGCGTACAAGACGAAATATTGTTATAGGCTGATTTCAGACTGATAGCTAGGCATTGTAGCCAATAGCTGCAGTGACAACATAGCTTAACAACTGTTCGAGAGACGAGATATTGTTATTGGGCCGCGACGGTAACAATACCTTGTAGATAGGTACGCTTGTCAGTTGTGGTGATAGCCTGAATGCTGGGAGTGTTTCCATTGTAGATGAGAAGGTTTTGAATACTTGAAACATAGGCGTCACTTCCATTAGTTAGTGTAATATTATCGTCCAACCAGGGGGTCTACTCTCTAAGCCCGAAGACCGTAGTTTCGGCCTTAGTGTAAAAAAAAAATGTCGCTAGAGATATTTCTCTGCTTCTGATATGTCTCGAAGGAGGCTTTGTTTTCTGACTAACAGACAAACAGTACATGACATACTGTCTAACCATTACATACTGCCGGTCGATTCTGTCGACATCACCACCACCTCACGGTGTTCACCTAGGCGGAGTGAACGACAACAGAGCTGTCATTCTATCTTATTTGTATGGTTTGACAACTCACCCGTCATGCGCCCCGCCCGGGTGTTCACTTCGACATGTTTACAGAATCGCACTGCTGACTTTTAACCCCTTTTTTATGGATTGGAAATCATCAAATGACTTTTTTCGCTCTGGGCGGAAGGTAGTGTCAAACTCTTACGGACTAAAATCCATCTGTGTTCCTCCTTATTGCGTTCCATAGCCGCGGTGACCCATTCGAAAATTTCAGCAACCCTGGCAGGGACTTAAAACCCCTAAGGTTTAGTCAGAAAACAAAACCTTCAATTTCACATAGAAATTATGTCCGTTTACTATAATAGTTTTTCGTATCTGTACGATATTTCTCGTATCGTATCTCACTCTTCAATGAAAACCAACACCGATAGTAACTGCCCGAAGGCAATAATTAGCAGTAAAGATTTATAGCAACGTTTGGCATGCAACTAACTAAATATAGAATTGTTGTTGCAATCATCTGGCTGGAGGTTGCTATACTGAAACCCTGGCTTTTTGAAAGGGATTCTTGATTAACTTTGAAATACGGTCTTGGCAGTAGTTAGAAGGACTGGCTTTTAGATTGTTACTTCTGACATTAATACGATGTCACAATCAATCCTTCCTACTAATCCTACTTCCTACTAATATTATAAAATAAAGGCTTATGTTTAACTTACCACCAGATATAGTAACATTTAGGAGACAAAAATAGTAAATGATCACCAAAATTAAACACGCATTTTAATTTAAAATTATAACCAAAATTTTAACGTCTCGCTATCCTATTTAAGCAAAATGACTCCAAATAAATCATTGTTAACCCAAAAGTAGTAAATGATCACCAAAATCATACCAGCATTTTAATGTAAAATTAAAATCAAAGTTTTTACATCTTGCTATCCTGTTTAAGCAAACTAATGTCAAACAAATCATTGTTAATCCAAAACTTTTAAGTAAATATAAAGCTTTATTTTAATTTATAAGCTTTCTTTCATTTTTATTGCCAGCTATTGTCTGGTGTTTGGAGTTAAAAAAGTATGAAATAAATAACTTTTTCCAAAAAAATATTCGAGAAGTAGCGCTCGCCGGCCGCTGCCGCGGCACCGCTCGCTTCGCTCGCTCGGCTCGCGCGCGGTTGGTCACAATTCTAACCTAACCCAACCTATTTTATCCAGTTTGTAACCCCAAGCCTACATTTTATGGCAATCACAGTAGTTTATTTAGGCAAAAATAGCGCATTAATTTGCTCGCTAAGATTTGGTGATCATTTACATTTGGTGTTCGAATACAATTTGAGGTGCAGTCGTGACTAAAATAGCTAGTACTATTGTAATTTTAGACTTCATTTTTCTGGTGTCAAATATATATTTTTGGTAAAAGAACTAAGGGTATCAAAGCATTTTATGGTGGTCATTATATTTAATCCCTAAAATAAATGCGAAAGTTTGTGAGGATGGATGGATGTATGTTTGTTACTCTTTCACGCAAAATCTACTGAATGGATCTTGATGAAATTTGGCACAGAGGTAGATTATAGTCTGGAATAACACATAGGGTACTTTTTATCCCGGGAGTAGGTTCCCTTTGGTTAATTTTCGACATCCACGCGGGCGGACCCGCAGGCGGCAGCTAGTTGAGTATACTATTTATTAGTCCGTTCATTAAAGTAAAAAACAGTAGGCCATTGGATCAAGAAATAGGTCCAAAGCTAACGGATGTCAGGGCTCCAGAGAGGAGAACCTCGTTACAATATGATAGCCATGTCTAGAAGTACGGCTTTCTGAATCCTTGATCCAGCTGCCGAAAAGCGAAAGGTCGAGACTCGTGGCTATTAAGCCACTGACTGACATGAGTAGAAGATATCAGTACCATTGTTTTTTTATTTTTTATAATGAATGAAATATCAACAAATTAATGACTCCTTCCGCTCTGGGTGGAGCGGAAGGGAGTGTCAGACTCTTACTGACTAGAACCCATCCGTGCTCCTCTTAGTGCCCTTTACTTTTCAGGACCGCGGTAACCCTTTCGAACAAATTCCGCAACCCTGGCCGATGAGTATCAGTAGGTACCTACCATCTCATTTTCTGTAGAACATCATCATCTGCCTATTCTTTTTCCAACAATATTAGGGTCGGCTTCCAGTAAAACCGGATTCAGCTGAATACCAGTATTTGACGTGGAGCTGCTGCCTACCAGACCTCCACAACCCATTGACTGGGTAACACGGTACTTCATGGCAAGACTGGAGTCAGATTTTCTGGCTTCTGACAATCCGTGACGACTACCAAAGATCTACAAATGACAGCCAGGAACAACGGCTTAACGTGCTGTCCGAGGCACGGAGGAATCTCGGTGTGTTAAGATGGTGGTCACCCATCTACAGACTGATCCCGCCAAGCGTTGCTTAACCTTGAAGATCGACCCGTGAGGCTGTTATTATTGAGCTATGAGCTTCTCCTTATTTTCTGTAGAACAATTTTCCCTTTATACTTCCAGTTTCCAAAGTGCTGATAGTGGTATTGAATTCAAAATAGGTTTACGATTAGGAATAACCATTTCAACCACAATGCCTTCGAATTGTAAGAAATAAAATAAATGTGTTTCGTCATACTTGATACATGCGTCAAGTGCCCGCATATGTATTTTGTTCCGCGTATGTGGTGGACTATAATGTGTCTACGGTTTGTAAGCGAGATGCGTCATTGGCGTAAATATCACGCAACAAGAGAAAACCTGTGTCTAAAATAAACGACATCGTTCCCTGTGCTTTGGTCTTGTTCGAGTTTAAATGATTTAAAATAGATTCCAGCATAGTGTTGACATAGAAACAAGGTGATGGTTATTCAATGCTATCATTGTTCTTATCATATTTCCATTTGTTTAAGATAAAACAATTATTATCGCTTTGCTAGACTTTTATGTGTAGAGATGGGGCACTTCTAAAGGAAACTAAACTGTTTAGATATTGTTAGAAGCTTTTATTAAGCTCAACATTTGTTTCGGTAACATCTTGCAAGCTGAATTATTCCAAAGGTCAACAGTAGGTACAGACACGAAACAAAACCCTAACTTTTACTACCCATATGTCATTGTAATTCAAAAGCTTGTTTTAAAAAGTCTTTTTTACAATTAATTTATTTCGTCCTGTCTTTCTTAAGTTTCTTGTTAGAGCTTTTGTACCCAATTAGTGTTTTTAAGCCTTTATCTGATAAAATGCTTATGTTTTGTTACAGGTCACAAAGCTGGATGATTTGAGTCCAGTCATATTCTTGAACAGAACGAAGGCTGCTCTCAACTGTGCCGCTGGGTCTATGCAGGTGTGTATTTTATTAAACTTATTTATAAAAAAAATATGATTGTGTGTGTGTATCAAATGTTTGAATCCTAAGGTCACTATTCCAGGTTTAATTGACAGTGAGATGAATCAAGGAGTTTTCTATTGTCATGTCAGTCGAGTGGAGGTCCATTAAACTTTGGGCCTTAGGCCTTATGATGAGTTTAGACGTCTCTATTATCGTCACTGATTATGACTTGATTTGAACTAAGAACGTTTTATGGGACAGTCACCTTTTTGCGAGTCCAATTTTTTAACCCCGACGCAAAAACGACAGGGTGTTATAAGTTTGACGTGTCTGTGTGTCTGTCTGTGGCATCGTAGCTCCCGAACGGATGAACCGATTTTGATTATGTTTTTTTTTGTTTGAAAGGTGAATTAGTCGGGAGTGTTCTTGCTCTATGTTTGATGAAAATCTGTCCAAGATGGCCGCCGCCACAATAAATAATAGTGTCGGGGGTTTTTTAAATGATACAATGACTAAAACTCAACTTTGAGTTAAGCTCGCCTTTGTACATGAACTTTCTTCAATGTAAAATTTATAAGTTGTTATGGTGTACAATAAAGAATTAAGAGATTAAGACTAAGATACCAGAACGAAATCGAATAAATTAGGTACCGTAGAACACATATACTCCCAATGCAGTTAACTTGCACTGAGAGTGACACCAATAAGCCTCCATTACGTTTGTCAATAGAACAAGCACTAACGGTCCGTTAAACTATCGGTAACCGTTCGTTGGGTGCTGTTGTCCGGTGTCTACGAGTCGTATACCGATAACCAATCGTTAGATTTGTGCCGGAGATATGAAATTCCTTGTATATCGGGGTTCTGGTTAGCGGTTGGTTATCTTGGCATCAGTTACATTCGATTTTATTGGGTTGTATCTGGTATAATGGGGTTTGGAGCAATGCATTCATGTTAATTTCTAGTACCTATCTAAGGTACTATGAATCAATATTTATCTAAGCTGCAATCATGTGCAAATAGTTTTCATTGTTTGTTATAGGACGGCAGACGTTTTTTTTCCAAGTGGCCGAAAAATCTTAAATTTTATAAAGAAAATAAGTATAAGAGAAATGTAGAAGTATATCATCAGTTTTTGTAAACAAAGTCCTCCCGCCGAGTCTGCCTCATTGTCTAAAATTTCCAAACAGATCTTGGGTTTCACCAATGTATCTGTATAACGTATCTGTGTGTGTAATATCTGTATAATGTATGAGTGATTCATCCGGAAGGTTTAAGTGAATAGTTAATATAGATGTTGAGTAGATTGACTGAAATATTTATTTATTTATTAAGCTAACCAACAATTGTAAGTACAAAAAAAATATGACGATTATTGTTGGAGATGTCGGGAGAAAACATGCCTTTAATATTTGCTATTGCTGAGAAGCCTGAGGGTGGGATTATAACAAAAAGGTTATCCTAAGCCTATCTGAGGCCTCCGCACAGTCAGATGCAACACACCAACAATCAATGCTGAATCATTCCCATCTGTATTTCAGATCGAGTTGAAATTCAACGAGAAGTTCTATGGCATAGCGTACGCGGACTTCGACCGACACTCGGCCTGCCAGGTGGTGGGCAAGGGGGCGCTGTCGTATAAGTTGGAGCTGCCGCTCAAAGGATGCGGCACCAAGCAGGTAAGCTGCGTATCAACGAGCAGTTCTATGACATAGCGTACTACTTCGACCGGCACTCCGCCTGCCAGGTGATGGGCAAAGGAGCCCTGTACTACAAACTGGAACTGCCGTTCAAAAGATGCGGCACCAAGCAGGTAAGCTGCGTATCAACGAGCAGTTCTGTGGCATAGCGTACTACTTTGTCCGGCACTCTGCCTGCCAGGTGGTGGGCAAAGGAGCCCTGTACTACAAGCTGTAAATGCCGCTCAAAAGATGCGGCACCAAACAGGTAAGCTGTATATCAACGAGCAGTTCTATGGCATTGCGTACTACTTTGACCGCCACTCCACCTGCCAGGTGGTGGGCAAAGGAGCCCTGTACTACAAGCTAGAACTGCCGCTCAAAAGATGCGGCACCAAACAGGTAAGCTATTAAGGAAGCTCATTTGAGAGCATTCTAATTACCAACAACCATAAAATGCAGCTTTTATAATAATGCCTGTTTTTACCGAATTGAAATAAAATGTGTTGTTTTGCTGCTTACTACATGTCTCAAGATGGTGCCCTTTCATAAGATGGCCATTTCGTACTTAAAAAGCATTCAAATTTAAATTGCAATACCATCTCAGAGAAAATCAATGACAAAAATATGTCAGTTTACAAAAATTAAAGGCGTTTTTGACAGTTAGCTACTGCGATGTGAATGAGAACGCTCTTTAAAAATACGAGAATGGTCCTATGTTCTACGAATATTCGATTTGGATCATGGCGACCTTTTCAAGCACGCGAATCCAAATCCAGGCTTTATGATTTAAGGTTATCACTGATTGATTTAAAGCTATGTTGCAGAAAAGGTTGTACTCTTGAAGGTTGTTGTAGACAGGGCCCATTAGGGCCAGAGCCTGCCAAGGTTTCGGAACTTGTTCGAAAGAGTCACCGCGGCCTTGGAACGCGAAGGGCCATGGTTGGGTTTTCATCAGTAAGAGTCTGACCTCCCTCCCGCTCCACACAGGCGGAAGAAATCATTTGATGATTTCCCATCCATAAAAAAGGCTGTTCATGTGTGTGATGCGTGAATCAAAATACAAACTCAATGTGATTGTTTCATCTTTTCCTCCAGGATCCTCTCCGAGTCTTCACAAACAACATAGTGGTCCGGTTCCACCCGGGTCTAGAGATGGATGGAGACGAAGTCATCACCATTGTGTGTCGATACCCGCCACCCATCGTGCCCAAACCGGCCTTACCCCTTCCCCACGTTACGTAAGTATTACTTATTATAATATAGGTATATCTTTATTTATAATATAAAACTAATTTAACTAAGTATATACATTTGAAATTAAAATAAAAACTAAAATATGGCGTCAAAAAATTCGCAATTCTTCCAGTCGACAGCGATGCGGACGAATTTTTTGACGCAATATTTAGGTATTAAGTTAGGTACATGATGTATGTCATATGATAGGTAGGTACCATATGTAAAGTATGTATTGCTCCGTTCACATTGCAAGAGATTAAAAATTAAAAACTTTTCGCAACAAAACACGCTTTTATGAAGACGTATTCTCATACTTGAAAAACAAACATTTAAATAGCACAATAACATTCCGGCGACAAACAATATTTATGGAAACTAGACGTGTTTTTGACTGGTTGCGACTAAGATTCGAATGCGAACATTTCTTAAAATTGCTTCTCTGATACAAAAAGCAAAAGCATAAGTTCGCTGTTTGGTAATTCACAACAAAACCTAAACAGAAACACCTCATTCATAGTTTCCCAAAACTCACCAACAGATGTCACTGTGCCGTGACGTCACGTTTCTGAATCGCGGTGTTAAGATTCTCCGCCGTCGAACGACCCTCGCGCGCTACCGTGTTGAACTCATACTTACCTGGCATAGGGGACACCGTGATCAAGACGGCGGTTCCCCCAGGGCGAGGCCTTCCCATTGCACTGCGGTTAGGTTGACCCCTGCGATTATCCCTAATGTGGATAACTCGGATGCGTAATTTTTGGTAGTGGGGACTGCGTTCGCGCCGTCCCCCTCAGAATATCCTTAATGAAATGTATTATTGTAAACCAGCCTAGATTACTATTTGGTCTTAGTCAAAAAGTTTGGTAATTACGAGTTTTTTTGCATAATATTGAGAGAATACTTGTTTTCTTGTTCACTGTACATCACTCTGACGACCTCTAAAGTGTTATTTATACAGATAATAAAGTTAAGTTTAGAAGTCAAGTTTGCTTTTGTTGTATTAATTAAGCTTGTTATGCGGGTTTTGTAAGAACAATATTATTCCATGTATATATATATATATATATATATATTTTTATTAATATTGTAGTTCTGTTTTGATTTGAGTAGAAATGTATGCACTTGATTATCGTATTAGTGCAACCTGTAAGTAAGATTATTTTAAGGTGTTAAAAAATTGTTTTAAGAGAATACCCCTGTTTTTACAGAAAATATTAGGGTTTACAGATTTCTCTCACGGAGGAATTCACTAAAGGAGCCGGTAAAGGTTTCCAGTTAGTATATTATATTTTAGAAATACCCAGAAAAAAAAACAGAGTTTATATAATTATGAGAGTTTATAAAATAATAAAAAATAAAAAAAAATAACTGAACCCAAAAAACTGCTCATTACTCATATTCGAATCTTTATTTGCATTCCTTAATGTGTTAAGGTATAACAGACCAGTACATCAAGCTACCCGAAACTGTAAAATTTTCCCAATCAACCTTGAACCTAATGCTGTAGTGATAAAGTTGAAAATCTATTAAAGAAATTTGACAGATCGTTGTAGCTTGATGTGCTGGCGACTGTACAATTAGGACCTGTAGACCTTGACTTACTGTCTGTTATGAAACTTAAAAACCTCACACAATGGCTTAAACATTTCTAATTTTTACAGCGTCCCCGAAGCCGGTCCCCTTCCCGCGATGGCACCCTTGGCAGGCACCCACATCCTGATGATAATCTGCGCGATCTTGTTCCTCACGATGCTACTCCTGGGACTGGGAGTCTCTTACCTCTGTCTCAGAAGACGTACCCTGCCCGCCCCGAGGAGGTTGATCGATGACTCCTCTGCTTCTATTGTTAGCAGGGAGAGTATTCAAGGTAAGGAGTTTTGGGGGGGAATAATTTGTTACATTATCGAGGAGCTCATGGCTAAATAATTACAGCCGCACGGGTTGATCTTCAAGGTCAAGTAACGCTTGCCGGGGTCGGTCTATGGATGGGTGACCATCTTAACATAATGAGATTCCGGAAAGCGCGTGAAGTCGTTGGTTCCGGCTGTCATTTGTAGATCTTTGGCAGTTGCTACGGTTTGTCAGAAGCCAGAAAATCTGACTCTAGTCTTGCCAAGAAGTACCGTGTTACCCAGTTAATGGGTTGTGGTGGTCTGGTAGGCAGCCGCTTCACGTAAAATACTGTTATTCAGCTGAATCCGGTTTGACTGGAAGCCCACCACAATAAAGTTGGGAAAAGGCTAGGCAGATGATGATGATCTATGATCGAGTTAAATAATGGGCCTATGCAATCTTACGGAGTCTGCAATTTTCCGGTGACATACACACTTGAACTGTTTTTTCGACATATGTGTGCTTTCCATTTTAGCCAACATCTAACTTTAGGCCCAAATACCTCTAGTGAGTGACAGATATATCTTTCGTTATTAAATTCAGCCGTCGCGTAATTATAATAAAAAAATTATAAGATATTGACGAACTAATAGCTAATAAGAATTTCTGAATTTGGATGCGAGGCTTATTTGACCTCCAACAAAATGAAACAAAAAAAGACCGAAAGACTACTTTTCAAACATACATAACATTTTGAAATATACCCAAACTCATTACGACGTATGATAAATCCAATTTAATTCTCATTCGATTTCCTTAACACAGAAGTCAAAATTCCACGAGCTCATCCAGTCTACCCAGTTGCCGCCGAAGTAGCCAGCGTTGCTTCCGACACGATACCTTCCGACTACCCTTCGGAAACGCCGAGCGAAGCCGAACAGGCGCATAGCAATGCCGCCTTTATGATGGACGAGTCTTATCATAGCGAAGGTAGGTTGAAATGTGGTTTTAGTGAGTGCTGAATATAAGTAACTCATCGACTGAAACAATTACCACTATTCCTTGTTTTGACTCTGTGGTCTCGAAAATAACACAATCTTTATAATTAATGGAAATTCCCGATCATTTGTGTGGAGGACCTACCGATGGATAGGTACATGCTTCGTAAAAGTAAAAGGAGATTCAAGATGTGAGAGACTACAAAAATATTCACATTAGTATGAAATACAACTTTTGAATGGTTGTGTATCTATTCAAAATATAAGCGTAAAATATTACTCTCTAATACAGCATTTTGTACTAACAGGTTATGGATCTACTCGTGAAGCTATGACAAGCAACGCCCGCCTGGTATCAGGCGCGGCGCCAGCCTTTGATGTCCGCGTCAGAGTGCAGCGCCCCTTCGTGCCACCCTCACCGCCATCCACCATCACGCTTACTGAGACCGACGGAGGAAGCATCAGGTAAGATAGTTTTACGAAAGTAATGAATAAATATGGCATTACTACTAGAGAGAGACCCAGCTGGGCGCCATTAGTACTAACTAGTAAACTGGTGCTATAAACACTATCACACTCCCTGAGACTGACGGAGGAAGCATCAGATAAGATAATTTTATTATACACGAAGTAATGATGATATTCTTACTGAAGACCCAGTTGGGCGCCAGTAGTATTATCTAGCTGTAGGTTGTCAACTAGCACTACGCACACTGTCACATTCACTGAAACCGACGGAGGAAGTATCAGGTTAGACACTTTAAATAAATATAGTATTCTTACTAGAGACCCAGTGAAGTGCCATTAGTACTCGTATTAAGTTGGCGTAGCGAGTCAACTGGCTCTGCACACACTATAACATTCACTGAGACTGATGAAGGAAGTATCCGGTGTGATTATTTTGCTTTCCTCAAAATATTTATGGTTTATGCTGGCTCGAGTTGGGTGCCATTGGTAGCCACTACTACTAATGGCGCCCAACTGGGTCAAATGGGACTACCCGCAACCTTTGCTGCAATCTCAGAGGTTTTTTTCTGCGATGCTAATGTATGTGTCTGAAACTTAAAAAAAACCGAAATATTTCACTTAGTAGAACAACAGTGGTTTATATCTCACTGTCAATTAAATATTTTAATCTTTTCCACATAACTTATTAAATCAACATTTCTTATCACCCTCTACAGACAAACGATGATCTCGGAAGAGCACGAGCGTCAAGAATCAGTCCGCACAGTGTCCCCTGTGGCGCTGCCCCTCCCCGCGCGCGCGTCGCAGCTGCCGCCGCCGGAGAGACCACCGCGCCCTCCCGCAGTCTACTCGCAAGTGTCCAGGGATAAACAGGTACGGAGGGATAAGGGTTGATGAAGTTTTTGAACTGAGGATTTTAGATATGTGTGGTTTTCCAATAGAAGTTTTTAGGCTATCAAATTGGTTTTTAAGTAAATGTATAATTGGAACGAGAAATAATTTAAGGCAATCTTCAAAGATTGACTATGTCTGGTTACTGCACTTGCTAAGATTTTAACTGGGTATAAACAAAATACTGGTATGCAATAGATAATTTTTTAAAACATTTTACATAATCGAACTCGTAACACGCACACATCTCACTGGTTGCACGAATCAAAATCACAAAAAAAGTATCACATACAAACTCACCATTTGACAATGCACGCTCTACATACTACCTACACCTTTTCATTATCACTTCAATATGATAAAAAAAAAATACACCCTACTTTTAAAACATACACCACACTATCACCTTGTTTCGACCTGCAAACAATTCGGATGCAAGTTTAATTACATTGCGGGGCGGAGTACAATCGAACGATTAATCCCATTATGTACCTTGGTAGACGGCAATGTTATAATAATAAAATATCATTTATTTGGGTAACAAAGACCCATAACATATACTGGGTAATTTTTTTTCCAGTGCGCAAACTTTAAGAACCACTTCTGCCCATGTAAATGAACAACTTTCCCCAAGAAAGCCATAGTCAATTCCTAAAAAAAACATTGAGTCTCCCATACAAATTGTGGTCAGTTGATGACAATTTTGTATGGGAAGTTCAAATTGTTCATTTACATGGGCAGAAGTGGTTCTCAAAGTTTGCGCACTGGAAAAAAAGTTATCCAGTATACATACCTTACAGACTGTCATACATATTTATAAAAAAACACAAAAATAAGTTATGCAACTCGCATACAAGCTGGTTGCAGGTGGACCCATGGCCTAATTATACACACTCAACATAATATACGGAACGTGCACGGCGAAGACTGTGCCATTTAGTGTTTCATATTGCAACTTTTATCAAATAAATACTTGACATTCAATAACCTATAGTTCGTGCACGCTCCTATTCACCGTAATACACACAATATTAATGAATTCATCATCATCACCCGTGTGACTAACCAGGAGTGGTCGAGACGCCCGCGCTCCATCGTCTCGCTCAACACGGAGATGACTGACACGCACTCTGTCACTGAAGTCACCGACAGGTCGCACGCGAGGATGTTCCACATCAAGGTATACTACTAATTGATCACTTTACTAATTTTATGCATATTAATAGTACTGTAAATTCTCAATTTAGATGCAGTTATTCTTTGATTTGTCTAAAGTTAGAAGTGTAGACTCTCAGAAAGTGACAAGAAGTCCTAGACAAGTGGCATCTTGTTTACGGCAGCGTGGTGAAGGCAATTGTCAAAATAACGTTGTCGAAATGACACGTGCTCAAGCCATATGTTGGCATTTCGACAATCGCCATCGCTAATAGAATGTCACTTTCTTCAGAGTCCTTAAGAGCGTTTACGCCGTACGGCTTTTCATACAAACTTTGAAGTCCTTATTTTTCGAAATGAATGAACCGATTTTATTGAAACTTAGTATACATACGCCATCCAAACAGGTCTAAAAAGTTAGTTGAGAACATTTTCGCATTCATTTCGAAAAATAAGGTCTTAAAAGTTTGTATGAAATGCCGTACGGCGTAAACGCTCTTAAGGACTCTGAAGAAACTTGATCAGCGACGAGAATTGAGTTTTCAAGAATTTTTACGTCTCTTTTACCTTTTTATCCTCCAACTCATGTTCCAAATCTCTCTTGTTGTAGTAGGTAGGAAGTTGCTAGTTGGAACATAGTTTAACTACTTCAAGGAGAAGCAATATGGTCCATATTTTTTGGAAGCGTTTTAATTATTTTCTTCGATACAGAAACCTCCTCCACCACCTCCTGTGATGAGGGAACGTCTGGAGACGGAAGAACAGGAGATGCTGATTGAGAGTCTTGAACCTATGCCGGAGACACCTATCATACCAGCTAGGTAAGAGACTTCGAGCAGATTTCGCCAATGAAACTGAACGCAATCAGCGTCTATGAGCGTTTATGAGCTGTCAGTGTCATTATTTTTCTATAGTATATTGACACTGACAGCTCTTGAACGCAGTTTAGATGTACTAATCGTGTTCAGTTTCATTGGTGAAATACGCTCTTAGCTACCCATTGTGTTTTTCATATTGATTTGCCATTTAATTTGCCATTTACCGACTTCAGGACTTGAATTTTACAAAAATAAAACTGAAATATTTTTATTTTTTTTATTAAGGAGCTTGGTCTGAATACTGACTATGTCGCTCCATCATAGCCAAATGAATATGAACTGTTGTAACGACAAAATAATGCTACCAAACATGCAGTTGCAACCTAAAGATTAGTAGATGCTCACTGTCCAGCTCATTAAGACACTACAAATTAGGGGTGCAGCATGTTTAAAAAAATTCTTCACGAAGATACGTTATTGCCTATTTTTTTTTTAAAATGGAAGTACCATTTTTTTAGCATTCGCAAATAGCCTAACTTACAGGATACGTTTAAGTTATTCTACAACCCTCATTTTTACAAACTCTGACAATCTCGGGATCCAGGTTCCGGTCCTTAGTAGAGGCCTACGAGGGGCCGAAGCCAACTCGCAGAGGCCTCGTTAGATATTTTTAATGGAATGGGGTACCAACCGATGATTTCATAGTATATAGGGAGACCTATGTACTATGAAAATATAACCAAGCAAAATTCCTGGTCCTATAGGGCTATAGGACCAGGGATTTTCTTTGGGTCATTTATTATTATTATTATATTTTTTTCAGAAAACCCGAGATCACGTCCCACGTAGTAGATGACGTATTCCTCCGCACCATCACCGAAAAGAAGACCATCGAAGACATCGAGCGCCACAAGCGGCTCGTGACGGAGTACAAGCAGGTGCCCCCCCCTCCGCCGCAGTTCGACGTCACCATCCGCAACCACACCGTGCCCGAGGCGCAGTGGGAGAACTTCTCCGACATCAGCTCCGCGTCAGGGATGACGCTGACGCCTAAGATGGAGAGGGTTCCGTTGTCGTTGCCGCCGCAGAAGTATATTGGTAAGGGTTTTCGTGATTTTACATATTTTGTTAGTAGGCCGTTCTGATATTGTGAAAATGCTATGATTGATGATAATTAGTTCGTAATTATGATCTATTTAAAATAACCTTTTCAATGTTATTCACTTTCACTCTACTCAAAAAAAAAAAATATAACTGCTTGCCAAAAAAAATCTGTTTGTAACGATTTCACGGATTTGATATCAAATGTTTTTGAGTGTGGTTTGGCTCAGTCCGAAATCTCGAAAATCTTTGGCGAGATTGATCTTTGGTCAAGCATAATCGAATTGTGATCGAATTTTAGGATTCCGTAGCTCAAAAGGAAAAAATGGAACCCTTACTTTTTTTTTATTTAACAATTTCTGTTCACACATTTAATCATATCTGTAGGATCACACTTCGTTGTCCGTCTGTCTGATCGGCAGTCTGTCAGTCTTCGTCAATTATTCGTAATCATTGTTGCCTGAAATAAAGAGCAAAGAAATAATCGCACACACACAGTAATCTTTTACAAATCCACGTCTCTAGGTAAAGGCGGCCCCGACCTATTCTCCCCGGAGCTGATCAAGCAGACGGGCCAGACCTACCAGTCTCCATCATCAGACTTGCCTCTACTCCCGGAACTGCCTCCCGCGCGCAACCCTCTGTTTAGAGACGAGGATGACGAGGATGTACCGGAGCCGATACCAGCGCCGCCTGTGCCCGTCAACTGGAGTGTGCTCACCAGGGTGCTGAAGACCGAGGCTCAGGATGAGGTAGGAGATTTGTAGCTTTTGAGATAAATAATGTGGATCTGATTGACGTTAAAGCCGCATTAGAAAATCATGAAAAGAAAATTATTTCTAAATAGCCAGTATTTAAATCCCCGTGACGACTATGGATATAAATTATTGAGCCAGAGAGCTAATCAAGTTATCAAAAGTAGCTATGATAAGTTCTCAAGGAGGATGGAGGAAGGCATAACTCATAATCCCAAGCTCTTCTGGTCCTTCGTCAAAGCAAAAAAATCAGGCTCAAGTGAAATGCCGTCGGAATTGAAGTTGGGCACTGAGGTAGCCACTTCGGGTGACGGCATCTGTGATATTTTTGCGCGTCACTTTACGTCGACATTTACTCAATCGACCACCCTGCTCTCTGAAAAACACTGCTCAGATGATACGCAGATCTACTCTTGCAATACTTTGGGCAGCGTTACTTTCTCGGAAAAAGACGTAATTAGAGCACTAAGAAAGCTTAATGTATGCAAAGGTGCAGGTCCAGACGGTCTACCACCTATATTTGTTAAAAAATGTGCAGTTAGTCTATCTCTTCCACTCAAAATAATATTCAACCACTCTGTTAAAACTTCTCAATTTCCTGATAAGTGGAAGCCAGCAAATGTAGTGCCCGTCTTTAAAAAGGGGGAGGCTGATGACCTAAGGAATTACCGACCTATCTCTATTTTGTCTGTATTTCCAAAAGTTTTCGAGTCTCTCTTGTGTCCTATTTTAACCGCTCATTGCAAAATAGAGATAGCTCCACAACAACATGGTTTTTGCGCTCAAAAATCTACTACGACCAACTTAGTTCTTTACGTTAATGACCTTTGCAAATTAGTTAACTCACGCAAGCAAGTCGACTCTATTTACACTGATTTTAGCAGTGCGTTCGACAAAGTAGACCACAAAATATTAATGCAAAAGCTGTCAAACTTCCGCATATTTGGTCAACTTTGGCTGTGGTTTAAATCATAGCTGACCGACAGAAAACAGAAAGTTGTAGTTAAGGGTTACCCTTCAACATCCGGAGTCCCACAAGGTTCCCATTTGGGCCCAATACTATTTAATATATTCGTCAACGATATAGCAAACATTATCAAACACAGTACTTGTTCCATCTTCGCGGATGATTTGAAACTATATCGGTTCATTGACTCAAGTACAGACATTGCCCTACTCCAGGAAGATATCAACTCTGTACATAGTTGGTGTGATAAAAATCACATGTTCCTTAACGCTGAAAAGTGTTACCACATAACATTAAAAAAAAAACACCTTACGATGACTTCTTCATATTCGCTCAATGGAAGAGTACTTCAAAAAAGAAAAGAAAGAAAGAATAACACTTTATTTGCGCCAAGCATGACGAAAATCCGAGACTTAGGTGTTCTGCTTGATAGTAAGCTTACCTTCATACCTCACATTGACTTTATTATTTCTAGAGCTGCTAAAACACTGGGATTCATAAAAAGAACTGACTGTTATGACTTCAAAACTGTCCAATCCTCAGTACTTTATAACAACAGTACTCTATAATTCACTTGTACGAACGGTTTTGGAATACGCGTCACCTGTTTGGAATCCAATTTATGGTACACATGTGAATCGCATAGAACGGGTCCAAAAAAGCTTTACACGCTACCTGCGGTACAAATCTGGCAGCTGTTCTCTGGACGCTGATTACTCACATAGGCTAAGTCACTTCAAAATGATAACTTTAAAAAAGCGAAGGCAGAGTAACGACCTGATTTTGCTTCACAAAATTATTAATGGATCCATGCAAGTTCCGAAGCTTCTCGTCGAAATAAATATATCTGTCCCTCGCCATACTTCACCCAGATCTGAACGATCCTAGATGTTTTCACTCCATGCCCTTCAAGAACTAACCTCGGACATTCGGCACCAATGAACAGGTTGATGAGGACGTACAATGAGCTCCATACACGTTCCAATAGCGTTGACATCTTCGCCTGCAAGCTGTCGCAATTTCGCGATAAATTGTTACTGACCCACAGTAGCCACAGTTAATATCTGTATCTCAAGGAATATTATTAACATTATTATTTGATTGTTTTTCTTTAAAGCAACAAATTTAATTTAATAATTTCTTTTCTTTTTGATTTGAATTATGTATTCATGTAGTTCTATTTTCCTTTTCCGACTTCTAAAAAAGGAGGAGGTTCTCAATTTGGATGTTTGTATTTTTTTTAAATTTATTTTTTTATGTTTGTTCGGGCATAACTCTGTCGCTTGCCAACCCATTTGAAAAATTCTATTTTTGTTGAAAAGGGTATACTTCCCAAATGGTCCCATTGAAATTTTATCAAAATCGGTTCTGTGGTTTGGTTTTGGTTTGGTTTGGTCTGGAAAAATCATCCATGTCATGTTTACGAAATTGCGTATTTTTGCTTTCCTGTGACTTTCCAGTGGTGTTGTTAGGTGTACCACTAAAAAGTGAAAAATAAAAAACTTTTTCACAAAAAAGAAACCGACTTCCAAAAAACACTACAAAGTTCAAAATAACTTTAATTTCGGAAGTCGGTGTCAAATAACGAAGAAGCAAAAGAAAAACACCGACTTCCGAAATTAAAGTTATTTTGAACTTTGTAGTGTTTTTTGGAAGTCGGATTCTTTTTTTGTGTAAAAGTTTTTTAGCCTTATTGTTCCTACTATGTAATATTTTATTACTTGAAACCTGTAAGTGCTGTGCACACCTGTAAGTGACATATTCACTTTAGATTTTAAGCTAAATTTTACAGTACCCCAAAAATGTATTAGTGAATAAGTCGTTGGAGTGCCATAATTAAATAAATAAATAAATATACAACATATATTATGGCAATCATCAGTGAAGCTGTTCTCTGGTACTATGTGCTTCACGCGACGAAACCTCCTGTAGAGACAAAGGAACATTTTCAGAAGAAGAAATACAACAAAAGTTTTTTTTCTATCTTCTGAATCCTACTCCTCTTTACTTTCTAGGTCCTAGCAGAAAACGAGCGCTCATACCGCCTGACCCGTTCGGAGCGCCTGCGCTGGCGCGAGCTGCTGTCGCACGAGAGCTCCCTGCGGCGCGAGCTGGCGCGCTCGCGCACGCGCGACGACTTCAGCAGGGTGGCGCACGACCACCGGTTTGCGCCCTTGTACGCGCCGCCCAAGTGGGAGGTCATCATACGCATACTGGCGCCGCCGCAGGACAAACCCAAGGTATGAATAAATATGCCAGGGTTGTTGGTTACGAAAGAGTTACCGTGGTGTTGCAACGCAAAGCAATTGAAGGAACACGGATGAGTTTTAGTCAGTAAGAGTCTCACTCCCTCCTACTCCGCTCAGAGCGAGAGGAGTCATTGATAAGCATCCTTGAAAAAAAAAAGAGTATGTTACCCGTGTGGTTATATGCACAAGAGCATATGACATTTACATTTTGTCATATAAAGGATAACTCCTGAAATATTTTTATTTATTTTCTATATAATATGTTAAGCTCGCATTTGACCACAATCTCACCAGACGGAAAGCAATGATGTGGTGGACCATGAGGCTCGCTTGCCTAGAAATTACCATAAATAAGTTGACTGTGCCTTCAAGACCCCCGATTTTAGCTTTAAAGAAAAACAGACTCCAGAACTAGATTTGAATGATTAAGTCGTGGTCCACTGCATCCTAATAAATTTTTCTCCACCAGAACCGCTACCGCAAGAAAACCGAATGGGACTCCCGTTCCCGCCGTAGCTCCTTACCGACCCTTTACGAGTACGACAGCGACGCCACTTCGCTGAGGGACCCGCAACGATCCCGCAGGTCTTCCTATCGTAGCGACCATGTTGATATGAGGTAAGTAGTTTAAGGAGGTCTAAATGGCTTCAGGGTACTACCAAATAGAGTCGGTTTTTGAACGGAATGCACATAGAGGGGCTATTATAATCTCGTCTGTTCAAGAAGCGTTCGCCTTCGTATCATAGTCACAAACTGCCCAAAACTCCGCTAATTTCCATTTAGGACATTGATTGCCGCTGAGATGATATTGCGACTTGAATTTAAAAACTTTTAAGTACTGGCCTTTTGACTAAAAGAGAAGACTCAAATAAACAAGGATTAGTGGAGTTTCTCTCTTCTGTCTCCTTTTTCGTGTACCAGGTTCCCCAAAATGGAGAACTTTCTCTCATTAATAAAATTAGGACTAAACACTCTTTTTGTATCGATATTCGTTGCCTAGGCAGAGATTAGTTTTATACCACGTAAGTTTGAAGTGTCCTAAAGTGATAATTTTGCCTATTTCTAGATCAATGTCGGAGATGATGGTGGACTACGCGCGCGAGCAGGCGGACACGCACTCCGAGGTGTCTGGCGGCACGCAGCTCGGCCGGTACTACGATGACGACAGCGACTCCGAGCATCCCTTCCATCAGAACCAGTGAGTACAGCTTTCATTCTACTAGTTCGGTACGGTATTTATATTGGGACACGAGGGCGCATTTTGCCATGACTGTTTGTTTATGTCTTGAGGTGCTTTAGCCACCGTTTCATGTCCTCCTTGTTCAAAATAATATGTACCTTATGTGCTTTTGGACTTGAGGTAGTGCACTTTCCGCTTAGAGAATAAATTTTGGAATTTTTAACGAGACATAATGATATTCTAACCTGTGTTTATCGTGTTAGATAAACAACAAGTCACTAATTTTGTAGATAAATTAAAAAAACAGATTTACTCTGAAAGAGACCGTCAGAACGGATATCTAATTGTCTTGAAACTTTATTTATTTCAAGCTTCTACGAATCAATCAATCGATTCTCATATCAATTGTATTATCTTATCAGGTCATGGTCCCACCACTCGCTGCACCGCTCGGTGAGCCAGCCATCGCTGGCGCGCTCAGCGGGAGAGGTGGTGGAGCAGTGGACCGCTCCCGAAGGTGACGTCACACCCACGCCTGGACGCAGGATTAGAGGTAAACATCTGACTAATACGATGAAAAAATCTTTTATAGTACCATAATCATTTTGTCACGTCATTTCTATCCAAAACTCGTTGTTGGAAATTGTCAGATCAACATCCATTCGTCGCGTTGGTAACGGGTGCAATTGCTAAGAGGTCCTGGGTTTGATTCCCAGATCGGGCAATGTGTTATTGGATTTCACTTTAAGGGAGTTCTCTGTGTGCCTGGTTAATATCTATAATTATGCTAGCCATCATAACAATGTAGATGAGACACTGACTTCAAATTCTATGAGAAACTTATATATACAACGTGTTACAGAATAAACCCAATACAATACAATACTTTTACCAACACTGATATCGCGAAAAAAATCGACTACTCCATACATTTATGTGCGCAAAACTCGACAAAATGTACTGAACGGCTGATTTATTTTTCGCGATTTCGGTTGGTTGGTTCCATAGTAAAAGTTGTTCATAATTATGAGTACAATGACCCCTTAAGATGTATTGCGTTTATTTTGTTACAAGTTGTATATATGCGTTGTTTAATTCCCATAGAATTTGATAATGCATATTTACGTATGCATTTTAATATAAAAATCTAACTCTTTCAGGTCCCCAAGGATTAACGACTTTCACATCATCTGAAGTGCGAACCTTCCAAGCGTCCCGAGAGTGGCGCGAATAGAAAACTTTGATAGCGCGATGCAGAACGTTGTAAGTCATGAAGCGAGTAATAGATGGCGCTTTACGCAATTTTGTAAATTGAAAGAAATCTCAGGAATTGATTGTAATTAGCAATATCAAAATATTGTAAGTTTTGTATTATGCTCAAAGTTACTCAAGTGATAATTTTCACTGCCTTTTTATTGAATTTTTCTTACATTCCTTGATGTTTTAGTGTAATGCGATTCCGTCCATTCGTGACTAATACCTACCTGTTTGAGTGACATAATAATTTCTAATTAAATTTATTTTATATAAAATTTGATTTCTTGGCATTATTTTTATGATAAATAAATTGTTTAAGTATACAATTGTATATTACCGGTATGAAGTATAGGTTAATACATTGCAAGTGTATATTTTTCACATGAAATTTTTATTTTTATGTTTATCTTTTATATTTGGCATGATACTTTTGTATTTTGTTACAAATTAGCTCTATTCGAACTTAATAGTCGTAGTAAGAAGTGTGTCCGTACGTAGGTACATTGTATACAAATTATACCATTATTTTAAATAACAAGTTTTTAAAAAATTCGACTAGTTTATCGTAAGTTTCAATAAATAAAATATAATTTAACTAACATTGTGCCAAACGATTTAATGAAGCTTCCTAACAATCAGTGACTTTATTAATATTCTTTTAAATGTCTATAGTTTTTATGTACATTTGAATATTTTTTAATAATCTCGGTAAAGGTTATTAAAGTGTTTTTGCTTTTTCCTTATTTTTTTCTGCCAACACTAATCTTAGGTGTAAATAGGTAAATGTAAGTCAATGAAGAGTTTAAACCTAGCAATTGAGGCAAGATGGGCCATTTTTCTGTATTCGGAAACAAATCATTAATTGCACTTCTTTTTAGCACTTTTTCTTTAATGTCAATAATGAGGATAACGGGATATCATTTATGTGTGTAACTTTTTATAATGTGTTTTGTTGAGCCCATTACTTTTGTTTAAAAAGTATTTCTTGCCTTCATTGCTATGTGAGTGTGGGATAAAGGGCAAAGGGATAGTGCAAATTGTGCTCAATTAGCGGTTGTAACATGTATTTTCTGAAAATATATAAAAAAAAATTGATTAAAGTCCGGAACCAAGTCTGCCGACAAAAAATTGAGTTTTTAAGAAAAATGCAACTCATATTTCATTTGTTATTTTCAAAACAAAAAAAAGTAAAACTCAGCAGAGAAGAAAATAAATCTAGGTTCCAACTTTAAATAAGTAAATAAAACAAAACTGAAGAAAACTATGTGGTGCTAGACATTAAAAATATCTAATATTTTTTGTATCAATTGAATTTGCTTACATGTAAATTTTGTATTTACATTGTGAATTGATGTATTTTTAATATTAAATATACGTACCTTAACATTTTTATATTTCTGGTTTAATTTTTAATTCCTCTTATAGAAAATTGACCTTAAACAAGCGCGTGTTAACTGTGGTATCACAATTAGAGATCGCATCAGACGGCATGTAATATCATCATTACCCCCTGATGTAACTTATTTTATCGGAATGGTTAACTTTGAGGTAAGTTTTATCACGTCGTTGTCTGAAAGTCTGACAACTAGTCTCACCAAGGGTCATCATATTACCCAGTAACTGGGTCATGAAGGTCAGACAGGCAGTCACTCTTGATCACAGATGATGACTTTTACGTCGTGTCCTAATCCACCAAATAATAATACATTAAAAGAATACACCAAATAAAAATACATTAAACGCCTTTTACACATTAATCGATATTAAATACCTTACCCGTAGTGTCAAAAATCAATTTCTTTTAAACTTTCAAAACTTTATTAGTCCACTACTGCTGAGCAATATGCGCCTTTTTGACTTTGTTTATAGAAGACTAGTAGTATTAAATGAAATCGATTGTATAGCTGTACGTTCTGGGGCACAAGCCCATACAATTTTTGCGCCACGCCAGCGCCACGTTGTACATGAATCTGATTTATTTGACAGAAAGTTGAACTCAGTGCCATTTTTATACCTATTGCAGTGCGATTCTGTAAACATATCGAAGTGAAGACTTAGGCGAAGTGAACGACAAGTGAGCTGTCAAACCATACAAACAAGATGGAATGACAACTCACTTGTCGTTCACTCCACCTAAGTGTACATGGTGAGATTTCGACAGAATAGAACGGCTGGTTACGCGTTGTAAGCGAAAGAATGCGAATGATTTGAAATTTGGCTGGTTCAAAGAATGGACATGTGAGGCGCTTTAAAGAACATATGAAAAACAACAACGCGTCTAATGGATGGGTTGCACGATACCTGGATAATATGCTTGCCGCAGTCACTTGGGCGTTGACACATCACCAATAGTCACAAAACACAAAATTTCACCATTTAACGATTTTGAGAGCGATATTGAGTTCAAGATGACATCATCCGCCATTAAACTGTCAATCATTTTCGAGCCTCTCTCAAAATGATTGCGTGAAGCATGATCACTCCCTCTCGCTCATACGAGTGCGTTGCGGTATGTGCGGTAAAAGAAGGGAGTAGGATTAACTAGCCAAATAATTATAATGGTGTCAAATTAAACGATTTTTTCTTCAATCGCCAGTGCTGTTTGGTAATTTTGGAGTAATTAATAAAATTGAGCTCAGATATAAAAATTATGAACAAAGACGCCTTTATTAGGCAGCAACTAGTGATGCTAGCGTAAGTGTACAAAATCAACCAACTGCGTGCCTCACAGGTGTGCTACATCGGTTTCAACATTTTCACAAACATCACAACAAAATAACATTGTCAAAAATTGAATTAATAATTTTATTTTGATCCATCGATAAAATGAAAATAATACAAATTAAAAACTTCAAACATTAAACATTTTGTTTCAAGGAATTTTAAAATTAATAAATTCGACGATCATGACATTGTTATCTACTAAATTCAATATTTTAATACATAATAATATTAATTTTAAAATTCTCCTACGTAATTCGTCATTTAGGAACTTAATCAAGCAATGTTTTTTTGCCCTAATAAGTTATATTTCATATTAATAATATAATGTTTCATATCTACAAAATGTGGCACATAAGTGCAAAAGTTGTTTGGAACTCCGTAAAAGTAAACGTTATTTGAGGAACGTTTATCATAAAAAGACATTCACATTGATGAAAATCTGACATTTTAACTACTTGTCAAACAAGATTTTTTAATTCATGAACTGAATCTTCATTGAAAAAAATACTAAGGCATATAGAAATTAAAATTGGTTGGTACAAGTATGTTTGCCAAAAATACTGAACCATTTAACGCACCAAATGTTTACAAGTCCGTAGATCACACTTAAGATTCATCTAAAATTGTGCGACATATCAAATCAAGCGTTACACACCTCAAAGAACAAATCGACGTAGAATACAAAGACGAGAAAAATATATTACAATAGTTACGAAAAACCCAATTTACACGTTTGTATCAGATGTAAACAGACAGTATGTAGACAGTTAAAACAGTTCGTAACCTATCACATATTTTACATCCTCTATCAAGCTCAGTTACAAATAATTCTATTTGTACAACTATGGGAAATAAACAGCTCTTTATTTACAGTCACCAATTAGGCCTATTTCAGTGTTATGAACTATAAACACAATGATTCTAAGATATGAAGTATTGACAGGTCCCTTTCGTCAGTATTTGGCATATATCTGTTATCGTTTGGCAATCCATTGACTTCATCGTTCTCTAATCTTAACACTTTCATAAGCACTCCGTAGTTTTAATCTTATTTCTGGTCCAAATTACGACCGTCTAGTATTACAGTCTCTAATGTTGAATCATCTACTTCTATATTGTGAAGTTCTACACGTGAACACTTTATATCATCGTTTTTATTCTGTTTACCAAGTCTATATTTGACTGATAGATCCGAGTGATTGACGTCTTCTAGTCACTTGTTTCCAGAATCTTTTCTCGAAATGTTTCTCCTGTAAGAATATTGTATTATTGACGGACTTCTACTTTTGTATTTGCTACGCGCTTTACGATTTAACATTTAAATAGAATAAAAATACAGGGTTATTAGTTTTCAGTTTATGAAATCGTCACCCTTTAAGGTAAACCAGCCTCTACACAAATCTTAAATAACCCTGTATATTCAACTTCAGCTTGCTACTTTAGATTGCAAAGTGGAAACTAGAGGATATAATCCGCGTGAAATGTCTCTTTACAAATCCAAATATTTAAGACATTGTAAGACTAATAAATATGCAAAATATATTAGCAAAAACGAAGAAGTGGACGGCTTCAATAGCGCTAAACAAAATGAAGGATTGTGTAAAATAAAGGAAGGATCAGCTAAGCTGCAGGATGAAGAATGAAAAGCTTAACGATATTTTATTAAAAATATATTTTCGAGAACACTCGTTCCAATCAAAATGGACAGATCAGTTCAACAGACAACAAAAACAAATTTAGCATATCTGAAAGCTGGATTTAAACTTTAATTCTAAAGTGTTAAGCAAAGAACAAATTGACATGAGCTTAGTGCCAAGACAATCATAACAATACACCGAACGGTAATTAATCTTAAGACATAGGTAAAGGTTAAAAACATTGAATATTTTCACTAAAAAAGGTTTTAGTACTAATTTAACAATATCATTTTGGAATTTTAAAGATTTTTTAAAAGAAAGGCAATTTTATTGGCCAATTTTTACTGAATTTTATTAACATTATCACTCACTACTGTTTCGTATATTAATCGTTCTTTTAACTTTTCACTTACATTCACGAATCCTATGTTTTCCAAATATTAAAATGTCCTTTAAAATTTTATAAAACACGATTATACCATTATTGAATCGTTTTGAACAGTTCGAATTATGTTTCCCATTACAAACTACCTTACATGATTGTATTTACTTGTTCTAATTTATTTACTAGGACGAAATCTTTTAAACATTAATTTTGGATCTAAAATTAAGGCAGGTTTTTTAATTGTCCCATTGACACTTCTGAACATTTTCACTTATTCTTACTAAACCCCGCAGCAGTATGCAATTACTCAATATTTTCACATCTTATTTAACAAACGTGTACATCTACATAGGAAGTTTCTTCATTACACTAATATTAATCGACACTCTCACGCGAAATTCCTGTTTTTATTAAAAAGTATCAACCACTTTTAGAATAACCCGTAAAAATCAGCCATCCAGCACAAGCTAGAAAGACAGAGGCGCAGGCGACCATAAATGCTGAAAGTAAGGATGGAGGAACCAATGAAAAAACTTCCCGCGATTGTTTAAATCCAGCTGATTGGCACAGATAAGCTGGTGCGTGCGCTGTGCTCACACATAGCCATTGACAAAGCATATCTTGTAATAGCCGTTGTTGCTCACGGATGTGCGGCGCGGAGAGAATGGCCGCGCCGTCGCGCTCGCCACCATGAAGGGCTCGCGGCGGGGGCTATCGGACGATGCGCGACGACGCAGGAAACCCATTCTGGAAAAAGAACAATCAAAATCCTTAGCACTGCTAAACACAAGTTAGTAACATAGGTGGACCTAGAGTAGTGCCTTGTGGCATCCCTCATTCCGCTACGTCATTGTTACGTAATAAAAAAATCTTCAATCAACTATAACTAAATCTGCACTGCTTCATTAATGCATACAAATTGCTATTAGTTAACATAAAGAAACTACAAGAGTGTCCTGCCAATTGGGTTGCGCAATTCTTTGGAAAGAGTTACTGCGGCCCTGGAACGCAAAGGGCATTGATGTAGGGGTCAAGAGTGGGTTTAGTCACGCACAGGACCGGTTGATGTGGCGACACTTGGGGGAGGCAAGGTCTCTATCCAGCAGTGGACGTCTTTCGGCTGATATGACGAAGAGGTGTGTACTAACATCTTCCCGTTCTGGCATAGAGAGCGCGTCCGCGAACGCATCGTCTGAACTTCCGCTCGTGCCAGTTGTTCCATCTCCATAGGTCTCTCGCTTTCTGGAACTGAAATCATTCTTGCATTAAATTAGGTTACAGCTTAGATTTTACCGCTTTGGTTTTTAAAACTTTCAACTAGATCGTTTTGACCAGGCACAGTCAGCCTTAAAACGTTTTTTACGTACCCTTCCAAGCATATACAGAATTGCGCGAAGTAGTATGCGGGGCGGTGCGGCGCGGGTGTGCGCGGCACAGCGTCACTGCGTCGGCGCTCGCCACGCGCCGCAGTAGTGAGCGTTGGCACGCCGCGCGAAACGACCAGGGGTCGGACCCGCCAGCCTGCAAGTATCAAAAGTCAAAGCCCATTAAGAGGTACTTACTTTAGAATTGTCAAAGTCAGCCAGTCAAAATCATGAAGCTATTTGCACGTTCCAAAGCATAGATCTCAATGAAGAAGAACGTGCAAGAAACTCCACGGACACTCTTTTATTTTAAATCATATAATAATAACCTAACCTTACCTACCTTACCCTGTAACCTAGCAACTCTTTTAGACGTCAAAATTTTTTGTCATAGTAGTCTAGATGAGGCTGCCCTGAGATGAAACATTGTAACAAACTCTGAGGTCATAGTCTCATTTAGAGTCCATACAATTAATGTAATGGTTCAAACATGAGAACCATGTTGTTTAAAATGAGGTAGTTATATGGTATTTGGTGGTGGTATCGGAATCACATGAACGTATTTTTTTTACTATGATAAATGATAATGGTTGATAATGTGTCGATTTTTGATTATATTTTTAAGGCTTCCAGTACTGCTCTATGATTACACATATTTTCATCTAAAGGAATGCAATAAACCACTTAGGTCCTATAATTCAAGAATTCTATGATGTTGATGTAAAAATGGACCCTAAATATGTTTAGCAGAGTATTAAGTACTTTTGTGATAAATTTAGTGCTGGTCAAAACTACACGTACATAGATTTTTATAATTAACCGAAACTTGTTTTTTTTTTGTTTCAAAGTTAAAACTGATCGAAAGGATTCTTTATATATTAATTTTATGACAAGCTAATGATGGTCCAGTTAGACATCATTCTGATTTAGGCAAATGAAGCCTCATCGAAGGAAATAGGTATGTTAATTACTTTAGCCAGGACTATGAGAGTTGTAAAACCTGCATATTTTCACTGAATTGACTGGTGCTTGTTATGGTTTTGTAAGAAATAAAGATTCCAAATACATACCCAGGGCACCTCCTGATCGGCCAGCATATCCTTCCCCTGGTCCAGTGCCAATCTCATCTCCGCTCGAGGACTGAGTCGCTCCGGCGTCTGTGGTCTCTGTTCCTCCGGTAGTGAGGTAGCCTCCGGTGCTGGTGCTTGCTCCGAGGCTGAAACGGCTGATAAAAATGTTGCTTACATTTTTGCTGTAAACCACTTTTATTATTTCGTTTGTCTCCTCTCTGCCATCTGTGTTTGTTAAAATAATCAATCAGCACTCTGATTTATTATTTTTTACGAACGTTGCTTAAAAAATAATAGAATTGGCCCTCAGAGGTTGTTGACAAGTGACATTTTATCAGCGGTAGCAAGGCGAAGGCGATTGTCAAACGCTGTCAAAATGTCACACGATCACTCCATAATATTTTGGTATTTATTTAATGACAAAGTCAAGAACCACTGAGGCGATGGCGATGACATTCTATCAGCGAATGTGACTGTCGATTTTTTTATTTTTATTGATGAATTGGCTAGCTCTTGACCACGATCACGCCTGATGAAAAGCGATAGATGAAGTCTATGATGGAGCGAGCGTGCCCAGAAGATGCCTTGAGGCACTGGTACTCCCACGCGTCGACGAGACACAGCAGGCTACTTCACGGCGGCCTCCGGTGGGAAGGTGGTGGCGAACCAGACGGGCGTTAGTTCTACCACCACAAGGGAAGGATTGACCAGTCTTATAAGATGTTAGGAGAGACTGTCCAGGATGGGCCGAGCGCTCGGTTTAGTTGAGTACCTGATGGAACAAGTTGCGCTACACGAGGAAGCTCCTTCATGCATTCCAAGACGAGAAATGCCAAAATATAAGGGATTGATCTCGCGAAACGGCAGCGTTTGTAAATCCCGTTTATTTTTGACGTTTTGACTGCCGCCTTCGCAACGCTACCGCTTAACGAATGTTACTTGTCTTAAACTTCTGAACTCTGTTACCTCTACGCTTAGTAATTTTTGGTCAGACCCGTAGCTGAGGAGCTTGTGGCTAAATTATAACAGCCGCACGGGTCGATCTTCAAGGTTAAGCAACACTTGCCGAGATCGGTTTGTGGATGGGTGACCATCTTAATATATCGAAATTCCTCCATGCCTCGGTTGGTCCCGGCTGTCATTTGTCATCAGTCGTTACGGATTGTCAGAAGCCAGAAAATCTGACACCAGTCTTGCCAAGAAGTACCGAGTTATCCAGTTCCTGGGTTGTGAAGATCTGATAGGTAGTCGATCCACATAAAATACTAGTATTTAGCGTGTGTGTAATGTGGTGTGACTTGAATCCAACCCCAATATAATTGGGAAAAGGTAATAATAATAATAATAATAATAATAATCTTTATTATAAAAAAAGCCAAATACAATTCGTCCATCTCAACCAAAACATAAAAAATGCCATTATATGTATATTAAAATATGCATTATTTGAGACAGAGTGAACGTCTGTGTCTGTGCTAGTATAAACTGTGTTACAGACACAGGCGCCTTCCTCTTACAATTTGCTGCACTTTGTAGGAAGTATTTAAATTATAACCATTATTAGAACTTAACACTTATTAAAATGTATGTAGGCAAAGAATGGGTCAGTGTGGTGTAATATGTGGCGTGGGTGTATGTGGTGTAAGTGAGTGTGGTGGGGGTGTTTGTGGTGTAGGTGAGTGCGGTGTGAGTGTATGTGGTGTAGGTGAGTGTGGTGTGGGTGTATGTGGTGTAGGTGAGTCTGGTATGGGTGTATGTGGTGTAGGTGAGTGTGGTGTGGGTGTGATGGTGCGTTTAGTTGTGTGTTTCGTATGTGTCACAGTATAAAAAAAAATAAAAATAAAGGAGCAATTTAATCTGTTTTTTGGATGTTTTAGTAAGATTTTTTTGCAAAGAGGTTTTCAGTCTCATCGTACGTTAACTTTTGAAGAAAACTACTAACTACAGTTTTAAATTTAAATTTAGGTAAAGAGTAAACGTTGCAGGTTTCATTTATAATGTTATAAAGGTGGCTGCTAAGACACGGGTAGGTTAGGCAGATGATGATGGTCAGAGCCGTGGGTAATTTGTCTATGCATAGTTATCATGATGTAAAGTTCGTAGCTCACCTTGTGCGGGTGGGCTGAGTGTCGCAGGGTTGTGTATAGTGGTGCGCTCGAGTGTGGAAGGCGTGCTGGCCGAGCTGGCTGAGCCCCGACGACCAGCTCCAGCAGCGGCACGTACCTCCGCAAACTCTTTTGAAACTGTAGCGAAGTATGGAATAATAATAATGATCGATAAGTTAAAAACTTCAGGCACGTACGAATCATTTTGAATCCAGTAATTATTTTTTTGAAAAAAATTTAAATGTTTAAAAATTGGATTGTTGAAACGAAAAACATTGTCATCGAATTTGACAAATTGAGAGAACTGACAAAGGGTGCTCATACACACATATACATACATGTATGAGCACCCTTTGTCAGTCCTCTCAAAGACGTTTCTAAAAGCAACCCGATAACATATACAGCGACAAGTTTGCCTATTAGAGTTATTGAAAGCTGCTTGGTTCTTTTATCTACTAATAAGAGAAGTGGAATAGACCAACCAGATAGTAAGGGCGTCGAGGGCGCCTCGTTGGTGGGTGTCCGGTCGGGGCTCAGCTCGCACGCGGCGCCACCATCTACCCCCCCTCCAGCATCCTGGTCGACGTGCACACACCCGTCCTCTGCTTCTGCAACACCATCACCCTTCAACTCTCAGGAAACCAACACACCATTGTGAGCAGTCGATAACAGTTCAGTGTCTTTTGTATGTGGCTCGTATAGAATAGATGTATCGAATAAATTGATATCGTATTTAAACATTATAAATATGTATATATTATTAGTGGAGTGCTATAGCTACATATTGATACCGTGCCAGTATAGGGGTACATAAACAACGTTACCTGTTTACCAGAAATTCATAGTCAACTTTAAGCTCGAGTGTGTAACAAAGAAGCCAAGCTTAAAATTAAAACAGTCATTATTTCTGGTAAAGTGTGTACAATAAATGATTTCCATAATAATACTCATGCACCGTGCGGACTTCATTAATAAAATGACGGTATTATTATTGTGTTGATTTGCGACGAGACTGTTGTTATCTCTCACCTTTCATCATATGTCAAGCTGTCCATTTCTCTGTCAAAATGTATTTTCTCTGTTAGTCATGTTTATGGGTGCTTGACATTGTGTTGTGTGCGAATGTTGAAGTAGATGCTGAACTGCGCATTTCCATTTTTTTCATTCTAAACTCATGCATTCTTCACCTTTATGCAGTCACAGTTTATGTACACTAAATATACTAGATGGACAAGAAAGTTTTAGAAAGTTTTTATGAGAAAAATCAATGCTCAGAAAGATATGCCAGTAAAGATTGCTTCGATCAGCAATAAGATAGATGTAAGTATGCAAGCTAAAAAGTAAATAATGACTTCTCCTAGCACAACACAATGGGCCTCTACCATCGTCCACAAATCATTCGCGCACATGATCCTCTACACACTTACCAATGAACGTAAAACATCGCCCATATATAATTGCGAACTCACCTTGATCTGAAGCAGAGGGCGGCGGGTGCGGCACGTCGCAACAGTCGTCAGCATCGAGGCCACGCTCGCTGTCCTGCGCCAAGCGCCGCACCAGCGGACCAGTCACAATGTGAGATATAACCTAGCTACGGGACTTTACTTCCATTTGCCAATAACCCGGATCCAAGTCCAGGACGAAAAGTTTCGAAATATCTTTCAAACTTTTTAAAATTTTGAATTTGGTTCTGATCTTATCGCGATTATAAAGGTCAAGTGAATCTATTCAACATTAAACATTTACGATACTTAGGTCTTACTCAAATATTTCATGCAACAAGCATGCTGTTTCCAATAACATTATTTTGTATAGTTATTGGCATGCTATGGGTTACAACGATACTCCTACACAACTATTATAATATTTACTATCTGCCAAATTTGACTTAGTCAAGGATAAGGGACAGGTAGCTATATCATAGGATACTAAACAAAATACGCTGAGGCAGTTTACGTTACGTCAATTTTGACAGACTAATTAAGTATGGTAGTATACAATACATTCGAAGTAAACAGATATTATGTTGGGTCATAAATTACATATAACATAAAATACGTATTAATTATTACATAATAATAACATTTGTCAGATAAAAGCACAGGTGTTTGCACCAAACTTCGACCCTGGAAAATTTTACGATATTATTACAGGGTAATATAGTGCGCTTAATTTTAATTTTGTGATTTCTTTTAAGTTTATTGTGAAGGATTACAAGGAAAACACTTAGGACTTTGGAACTTTGGTGCAACTATTGGTCAATTTTCTATTTTAATCAGCGTAAATATTCACCTGGTCGTCAGAGTTGGTGGGGGTAGGCTTGTTGTCTTCACTGCCGCTGTCAGAGCATTCTTCTTCCATGAGAGGTTCTAGTCTTCTTCTAAAAACATCCCTACATTCAAGATTGTAATTAGTTATTTTTTTATGATTATGTTCGATTGATTCGCGATTTACTTTTAAAATTGGTATACCTAAATACTCCTTCATTAATACACAAAAGTGTAGAAAACGGGCGTTGGAGTGTCAATAGGTGTAAAAATCTAGTTAAGCATCTGAGAGTAAGAACAAAAATGAATCCTGCACAAGTTGTTGCTCTAAACATGTGCATAAGCAATGAAGTTTTACTTATTAGTGAAGCATTACTCAAAGATCTACAAAAAATGTGGTATTTTGTAATAATGAGTTTGTATTAAGCATGCTATTTACACAATAGGGTAGAAAATTCACCTTGGAAGAAGCGGCCTAAGTGTCGTTGGTCCGGTAATAGTAGGAGCCATGAGGAGTTCGTCCATCATCAGCTCTGTGTCGTCATCACCAGCGTATGATGATGATGACTTCGTAGGGGACTGAAATAGTGAAGGATTTTCCATTCAAAAGGCATAACAAACCTAGTGGAAATTAAGTCTATTAAAAGCGACGTTAAAAGAGATAATGATGCATTTAATTTTAGTAGCATGAGTAATGGGTTATTTTAAAGTCACATAAGCATCAGACCACCTCAATCTAAGAATCATGTTTAAACTACTCTACAGAATTTTCTACAAAATCTTTACCGATAGAGTTCCATGTTCAGAATCAGGCAGGTTATCTGACAGGTCTCCAGAAGAAGGGGTTCCCCAAGCTTCTTCCCCGCTTGCACCACTTCCTTCTCCAGTCTCTCCTGTACCTTCTTCAGTACCAATTGTTGACTTCCAGTCACTGACTCCAAGGCATCTGGTAAAATCCAAACTTTAAAGATGATGGAAATCAAAGGAGACCGATTAAGAAATAAAACCTACATAATTTATATATAACTTTCTAAGATAAAAATATTCACAAATCTATACTTTTTGGGCAAAACTAGGGAACTCCTTAATACTTTAAGTCATAACTCTGCAGTAGACGATATTGATACGAATATAAAAGTTTCAAATCCACACAAAATAACTACGGTTACGTTAAACAATTCTACAAATTAAATACTATGTATTTTAAAATAATTAGTTATACCTTTAAAAACCTAATTTCTAATGATTTAAAATCTAAATTGTGTTTTCCTAATAATATATTGTTTTGTCAGATTTAGTAGTTTATCTTTATTATGATTATTATAAGCTGAAACTGTATCATTGTACACAATGCTAGCTCCAAAATGCTATATGTAATACATTATTTATCTAGCGAAAAATCTAGTACTTACTAGAAATATTAACAAATATTACAAAGTTAGCGAAAAATACAATTACTATTGGACTAGATCTATTTTCAAAGTTTCTTGTTAAAATTTAGCTCTAGGAGTTCTTCATTACAATGTTAAATAAAAAATCAATGCGCTACAGTTTTCACCCACACATACTCATCCCTTCTTCATGATTCTCCTTTGAGTTGTTTTCCACCTAAGTTAGGAAAAATCTTATTACACATAAAATTCTAAAAACAATTTAATATGTTACTCTTGTCAACCACATTGGGGCCAATGTTGATATACAATTTTGGGGAAGCAATTGAATTAAACTTTATTAATAATTATTAAATTGTAAAGCTGCACTTTAACACTAGGTAGCACAGTTGATTCTCTGATTTCATAACCACACAGCTGACTATCCATATTAAGTCTATCACTTTCAATGAGAATCACTTTTCAGTGAGTCCTTTAATTTCAATTTCTTCCTGACTGTTACAGGAAATGACCTTAACTACCAAGACACACCTTTCTAAGAATGAGGGTTGTTTATGCGCTACAGCTGTGCTGGGCACACTCTCAGTATAACTGAAGATATTCATTTTTTCCACGACGAAGGAGCCAGCTCTTGCCGCATATCCCATGATACCACCAGCGGCACCGCTCACTGAAAGAAACATTTTTATGCACTGACTGTTCAATCTTAAGGTTTTATTTATAAGCATTATTATGGCTTCATAATTATATTAATTTACCTGGATTATTATAAGCTTTTGAGGTTTCTGGCTCTTGCGCTGTCAGTCTTACGTTGCCATCGTCAGTCTCATCGGACGGTAATCTCTCCAGGCTTGACATTGTGCCATATCTTAAACAACATTAGTAGTCTTTACAACAAATACCAACTAGTTTAAAAACTACTTAATAATTTTTATTAACACACCTTTTGAGTGTCACATAAGGCAGGTCATCTGGAACATCGGGGGAATCTGGGGACTCATCTACAAGGTCATCCTGAAATAAAAGAATTAGGACATAATCATCAAAATCTACGAGTAATTAACCAACTCCTCAAAAGTGAACTCACAGTCTTATTAGTGGAATTAAAGTCGGGCGTTGGTGGAACAACAGCTATGTTAGGAACAGGAGACTCTGACTTGACCGAGCCAAGACTACCTGGTCTAGAACAAGGGTTGTTCAAACTCGTCGCTGAACCTCTCTTGAAAGGTTCTACTCTCATCAAATGCGCTGCAGGGTTAATGGCCGATAGACCCATCAACATTAGGGGTCCTAATTCTAAATCTTCATCAGAACCAGCGTCAGTTACATTGTTTGCATTGACATCATCCATTCTTTCAGTCTTCTTGTTTATATCCCCGTTCATTTTACTGACTGCAGAAATACCCATTCTTGGGGAGCGTCTTAGACCTCTCTCTATTTTAAAGTCATGGTCATCATCGTGTATCGAATCGTCTTCTAGGAATACCGATGATGTCTTCAAACAAGAACCAACATTTTCCCTCTTAGTTACAATATTCATGCCTAAGACTTTGTTTAGCACATTTTCTGCCTTCTGTCTAGTTATCTGTTCTTTTCTTGCAGATGCCGGCGATGGGTAATTGGACGTGAATGTTTTACTTTTTGTTAAAGTTATGCTCTCGGCGCATTTAACCTCATTCAAGTATTTTTCTTGAGCAATGACGCATTGAACCTGATTGGCGATGTTTGAATTGGACATCCTTAAATCGTTAGAACTAGAATTAAAGACCATAGAACTACAGGTTGTGTGGCTAGTTGACAATGGACTGTTTCGACTACTAGATGATGGGCTTGGCGATCTTATCGAGATATCTTTTCTTAATTCTAATTGGCTCTTCGTATGAACTGAGTGAACACTTCTGCTTAAAATTGGCGAATCAGTTTTTAGTTCATAGGACGTTGATTTGAGCATTCTCTGGCTTTGTTCTATTGAATCTATAACTTTCTTTGCTGCTCTGGGCCCATCTTCTGGACGTAGCTTAATAGCATTTTTACGCTCTAAGTGTGAGAAGTTTCTTGGCTTACGGTTGCCACAGTGAGCACTACACGGGCTTGTGGAACTTTTGTTAGAGTTGGAGTTTTGGGGCGATGCCTCGGGTTTTGGTTTGGCGGGTATCACTGGTGGTTCCTTTTGGGACACAAGGGGACTATTTGGTTTGGACAAACACTTTTTGTGGCACTGTCTGCAGACGGGTATCGTATCTACAACCACCGGGCTTGTCCTTACCGTTATCTGAAATGTAACATGTGGTTTTAATAAGTTGACATCACAACATTTAAAGCTGATTTTGCAAATACATACCTGACTTCCTGAATTGCTGCTTTTTGATGGGCTTCGATCATTTTCCTTCTTATCGCCGGGTGACGTTCCTTTAGCTTCATGACTTGAAACAAGATCCGCTACTTCTAGGAGGTTAAGTTCTCGTGATCTTTTTCTTAGTTCTTCTACGCTCCACATCTAGAAGAATCCGAATTCCGTTGTTTTTTTGTTATGCCATAGAGTGAAAGACAACCAGGCGACCCTTCTGATGGTATCGGGTTATCGCCGCTTTTTGATATCTGCAATACCTGGGCTACCACAGGGGCGTTGCCTACCTTTTATCTTTTTTAAAAGTAATTTATGAATAAATTCCTCCTATCATAATGGCTAGAATCATTTTGTATGTCTCTTTCATCACTTACCTCCATATCAGGTTCAGGTGGATCTAACTCCTCCGTTTCAGGCAGTTGCGTCATCCATCTTTGTAGATGAAGGGTGGATCCTTTGCTGCGAGTGCTTCTGGCTCCTTCTGTGGCACTTCCCCCTCCTCCTGTGTGTGTCTCCCCTGAACTGCGTCGCGTCTAGAATTTTTTTAAAGTATTCTAGTGTAGGCATTGGGGCATATAACGTAAATAAATCTTGTGTTCGTTATGATAATGTCTTGAACATCTTCATTGAATAATTGAGTCAATGTGGATATTTGGTGACAATAATAAAAAAGAACTTATAACTTACCATCATGACTAAGAACTTTAATTTTTTTTTTGCATAATTCAGGTAGCATAAAAAATACATTTCCAAGGCTTTGCAAGATTCAAAAATTGTTGGTATGATTAATTTGTGTGGCCTTGTGCAAGTGAGTGGGTTTTCGTTTTATGTTTTTCGTCATTGATTTAATGTCATTTTTGTGTTTTCCCTAGTTTACATGGTTTCGTGAGTTTCATTATCATTATTATCACCGTAAAGCAAACGATCGAATTTTTCTTGAATATTACGAAGTATTAATATATCAAATTGGAAAAAATATATCAACCTTGATAATTTTGGGTTTGCTACTTGTATTAAATTATTAATTTACCTAGTACTTCCCACCAAAATATTAAGATTTAATTCCTTACTAAGATTATTTGGTAACAACGTTAATTTGTCTGTTTGTAGGCTACTTATAATAACAAGGTACAGAGAAAAATGGTAGATCAGTAAATTGTACATTTTTAAATATTCGTTAGCGTCGCAAAATTCTAGGGCCCTTAACCGATTTCAAATAAAAAGATGTATATTTCGCCATTGACAAAATCACTTTATTTACGGATAATAAGAAATATTCTGCTCCGATCTAAACATAAACATCCAAATATTTATATTATTTAATCCATTAATATGTCATGAAGAAACCGGAATTATAAGTAAAATGCTTTCTCAAAATTATAATTTTTTCCTCATAATATCATTAGACTATATTAAAAATTTACACACAGCCAAAGACATCGAAAATTATCAGATTCTAACTACGTAGATTTGTAAAAAAAATCATTTATACACATACAAAAATTTTCCCGGGAAACGTTTAGGTAATGTGAACATTTTGCGATGCTAGCGACACCTATACGATCTTCTAAATCGTCATTAACAATAACATCTGCTGTTACATGAATAAAATACTCTATCAGCCTTATTCATAAAAACTTTATAACCGTTATTTAGCTAAAATACCGATAAGCAGACTCTTAATTCAAAATTTTCTATGGAGAATTTGAATTTAGAATCTCTTAAACAGTATTTTAACTAAGTAATGGCGAAAAAGTTTTAATGAATAAGGGTGTAAGTGTTTATTTATTACACTAATAAATAAAAAAGCATCAAATAAATCAGTCACATTTAACATCGACTACCATTTTTCTTTGTAAATATATTTATATCTAATGGCGATGAACATTTCAATATAAGAAGCATTGTTCAAATCAAAATGCTCTAATTGTGCAATGATGGCAACTACATGATTGATTTCGCGAAGCAGATCGCCAAATATCCACATGACCTGTACAATTAACTCTATGTACAGATTTACAATGTCCAGTGTCTGTACAGTTACAACATCAACATTTATTAGCTAGTTGTTCCATTACAGTTGGAGGAATCAAGAAGTAGAGTGCGCCGTTCAATCAAGTACCAAAACTAATGAAGCCTTTTGAATTTCTTAAGAAAAGGACGGAAGACTTAAGCAAACTGGTATCCAAACAAGTGTAATGTATTGTACACGAATCTCCTCTATTGGTACCCTATAGTTACATTTGACACTGATTTTCTATTTGGTAAATATTGGCATACACATTTTCGATTACACTAAAGCGATTTGTAAAATACCCAATCGTGAATTCAGTTCTGTGATAAGTAAATTTTCATTAATACCCGGTCGCATATCATAAGTGGGGCATCAGACTTACAAATTATTTCTCTAATATAATCAAAATACCGAGATTTCTTTAATACTGCTAATGTTCGAAAATATGTCTCTCAAAATTTTGTTACCACAACCTTAATCTCGACTATAAGCGATTTTTATAACAATCCAACAAACTCGCCAGTCTACGCGGCGAAAGCTTCCTTCTCCCTCTCCTAAACACCGGCTAAACATGACTACTAGAACACACCGTTGAAGGTTCTCTTCAGACCTTATCTCCAATTTCTACGATTCCGAGGGTAGCAGGAGTCTGCTAGCTCCGGATCGGACTCCGCGGATCAAAGCTCCAGATAGGCCGGCGGAGTCGGCCTCTCTGGCAGAGCCATCCGCTGCAGAAGGGGATCGTCAGGCAGGAAGATGCGCTCCTCGACATCATGCTTAAACGAGGGGTCTACATCCAAGTCTGCTAGAGCTAAATCAGCTTCGAAGGATTCCCATCTGCAGGGTGAACTTTCTGAATAGTCTTCGCCACCGTCTGGCGTTAGTTGAGCACTCGGTGTCGTGTGAGGCTCATCGTTCTTTTCAATGCTAGACGACGAGACAAAG
Source organism: Melanchra persicariae (assembly GCA_947386135.1). Classification (NCBI taxonomy): domain Eukaryota; kingdom Metazoa; phylum Arthropoda; class Insecta; order Lepidoptera; family Noctuidae; genus Melanchra; species Melanchra persicariae. The sequence continues at coordinate 2,864,547 of OX376646.1, forward strand.
TGTGAGGAGAACGTTTGTGAGTCCGCCGGAGAGAGATTAGCGGATGGCGTTTCAGGGGTGGGGGCTGTTCTCCAAACAGTGCTCAGGGGGCCTCTGACTGGTTGAGGAGTGGGAGTGTCTGAGCTGGTTCTGACGTCAAAACTGACTCTGACTTCCTTTTCTGGTCGTTCTTCGACGAGCATATTGAGATGCGACCGGTAGGAGCTGGCCGGTAAGAGGGCCAGGCTGGAGTGCCTTTGGATGCTGGACGCGGATACCTGGCGTTGCTGCGAGTCCAGCGTGGCGAGGGAGAACGTCAGCTGGGGGTCCGGCGAGTCCAGCGGTGAGCCGAGCGGCGTGCCGGACATAGTGTGAGCTCGGTAACTGGAAAAACGGAAGAGAGATTTGTACAAACGTCTTGTTATCAAAGGATTCTGATCCTGCTATCCTACAAACATGTTAAATGACACGTAACGCCTTCTTTTCCTCTGAGATAATATTAAAGCAATAACTTTCTCATTTTCACTAACTTCAGCATTCGACGCCCAAGATGGCTGTACTTATACACATGACGCCTGTCCTCATGCTTTGTCTATGGACTCTACAGATAACCGTCTTCTATGAAGTTAAATCACGTTTAATACAATATAGATTATCATTCTGGGCCTAAACCACCAACTCTTAAAGCAGTATTACTTAAATATTACTTCCAGTGGGAAAGAGACGGAGCTATACGTCCTGCATAGCTCCGTCTCTTTCCCACTGGAAGTAATATTGAAGTAATACTGCTTTAAGAGTTGGTGGTTAGGCCCCTGATATTAGGATATACTCACATTTGCCTCTGCAGCAAGCTCTGCCAAACTGCCTTGAGGTCTATGGAGGGAGCTCGTAGCACGACGGTCCTCGTGCGCGCGGGCGTGCGCGGCGAGCACGACACTAGAGGGGACTCGCCTCCTGCTCGTCCCAAGATCAGGCGGAATTCTGTCGCTGGAAACCAAGAACGATTGGTTAGCCTGCGGTAACATTGAAAATACAGAAAGCTCTTTCATACAAAATAGTACATGCTGATACATAGGTATAGCTTGTAGGGGTAACTCAGAAAATTATCTTTCGACTTACGCAAGGCTTGCAAAAACTGACTTGGCTAAATGACTTCTTTGGCCAGCTTAGGGCTACTTTGATTAAATGTAATTTTGTAAAATAAAAAAAAGACGTGTGGCACTCGGAGACTGCCGCGGTAAAGCTTTTGCATTAGCTTAATAATTATGCAAGCAAAACCGCGGGAAAGTAGCAATACTAATAAATAGGGCCAACCTCAAAAAGTTCAAAAGAGGTCACATTGCATTTGACAGCTCAAAAATGCCACTCGCAACTTATAAAAAAATTTCAAAAAAACAAAACTTACAAATTAAGAACACAGATCGTCATAGAAACAAAAAGTATCACCGCTGTGCCGGTCGAAGTGGGGGGTGTTAGGTTATTTTCGTTACGGAATTTCTGGATTCGGTCTCCACGCTCAAGGCCTGCGATAGAAGCTATGCAATAGCTTAATAAGAATAAATGAATGTTGCATAACAACCAACCTTTCTTCCTAACATTGAACTGCGCTTCAGACACGGTGCCCAGGGCCACAGGCTCCTCAGTGACGAACAGCACCCGGTCCCTGGACACGGTGGCGAAGAGCAGCAGGTCACTGAACAGGAGAGCCCAGTACGGCCTGATTGCTCGGCCTTCCACCCTCGAGAGCTCGCCGCCGAAGATCCATTGACGACCTGCCGTGCTTAGCACGAATGGCTGGAAGCAATCGATTGGTTCAGGTCGCGGGTCAGATATTTTTAAATAAAAAGTCGTGTATTCAAATTAGGCTGGAAATCAGCACTTTTCGAACGTAAAAAACGCCCGCACGTCACCACTTCCCAGTATTTTAGCTGGGAAGCAAAAGTGGCATAACAAACTTCCCAGCTCACATCGGTCTGTACAGTATGAAAACTTGAATTTGTACAATACTTTTCGGTTCTTTCATTGTCTTTAGTCGTAGGTACTATTGGCAGGACAAACAAGATTTTTTTTATGGATGGGAAATCATCAAATGACTTCTTCTTCTTCTGGAAAGAGTGTCAGACTCTTACTGAATAAATCCCATCTATGTTCTTCCTTATGCCCTTTGCGTTCCAGGGCCGCGGTAACTCTTTCAAACAAAATCCGCAACCCTGGCAGGCTCTGGCCCTAACGGGCCCCGTCTTCTATGCTGACATCTCTTTGAGGCGCGCGTGGAACACAACGCACCGTCACCGTCGACCCGGGCCTGGCTTTGATCGGACGGCAAACCATTCAACGCTCGCCGTCCGCAGGCCCGTCCAGTCTACACCTAAGTTTACACAGTGAGATGTTGACAGCCTCGACCAGCTGTTAGCTTTCCTTCGATATTTACCTTACACCTAGTGAACACGAGTCGACTCTCCAAGTCGGCGACAGACAGCAGTGGCTTGCCATCACCCGCGAGTCCCATCAGGCCTGAACCAGCTGTTACGTCTTGGTAACCACTCTGGAAATAAACATCACATCATGCTTTTATTGTTTGAAAGGATCATTATCATCATTTTAGACGAATAACGTTCACTTATGGTCAAAGATCTTTCCTAAGCTCGCCCCATCGACCTTTTCTTTTCATCTTCCTGGTCCCGCGATTCCTCGAATTAGGAGAATCAAAGAATTTTTTAAAAGCGGTATTTTTGTTTATTATCAACACGGACCGTCCTCACTTTTCTACCGCCAAGTTGCCAAAATAAGCAGTTGAAATAGATACCGTGTTTTTAAGTAACTTCCATTATCATTAGGTAGAAGTAAAGAATGAATAGGTCAAAATTCAGTAGCCAACAAAACTCGGGTGCTTTTAAAAAAGCGTGGTAAGGCAAAACTCACAATTTCTGAAACTTTTTGGACCTATTTTCATTTATCTTACCTGTAGCTGCTCCACAATGACTTGCAGCTGTTTCTTCTCCAGCTGGTCGTAGGGTCCGGCTCCGTTGGCCGCCGCAGCCGCCCGCATCAGCCGCAGCAGCTCTCGGAACTGTTCCAGCGGCTTGTGGACCAGGGACGTTATGTCAGGTCTTCTCCGGGGTATCGGCGGACTTGTGCAGAAGCGGGAGAACGCTCCGCTGGGGTCTTTTGATTTTTTTACCTGGTCAGAGAAGGAACAGTTGTAGTTCATTACTTATTCTGTATAGCCTCTCTTTGTGTTCTAGATAAAGAACAATGCTAGGTTTTATAGGCTTGTATTTATATTCTTATTCAGTGCACAGCGATGACGATCTATCTGACGGACTAATTATTTTTATTTCTGTAGAATACCTTATTGATCTTCAGACTTACCAAAACACAGTCGGCTCTCTTGAGTCCAAGGCAGTACTTCTTATAAAGGCTAAGGAACACAGGGGTCTTCTGCAGATATATGGCCACCACCGTCGATGTCTGGATCTCGCCATCATCTTGTATCACTTGATCCAAGATATCTTCTGATAGTCGGAAGATCTGGAAGGTTACTGCAGCTTTATCGTCTATTTTGTCATTACGGTTACTTGGGTTTAGAAATCTGTAATGGCCTTTGGTCTCTTTCTAGAAGTACCATTTTTAGTTCATCGTTATTGGTTTGGTCTTTATTATTTTTTGACATTGTATAATTTATGTCTTGCAAGTTTATATAAGAAGTGGATTCAAGAATGTTATCCTCTCTTCTTTCTATTACTACCTTTCTTCTTTGGTTATAAAATAATTGAATCAGCCATTTCCATCAAAATAAAGTATTAGATTGATAGCTTTGTTGTACCTCCACAAATAAGTGTTTTATTAGAAGTTACTCGAATTACCTAAAAATACATGTTGAATAATTTAGTGAGACTTAATAGAAAGTGCTGACTCAGTCGAGTAAAGTCACAAAGGTTTCAGTCAAGGCCAGACCTATTTCAGTTTCTGTACTAACTGTTTAATATTTATTCATTCAAGTATAATATTCTGCCTCACTGTAATTAGGCTTAGGATTACCTGAATTAGGTATCTACGTGTACATTTAGCCAGTTTTCTACAGCGTGTTTTTGAAGTACTTGGTCATATTCAAGGGTGACGTTCTGTATGTGATGTACAGTAAGGAAACAAGAGTAAAAAATAAAAATAAGTACCTAATTACTAACTTTTTTCGAAAAATCCGACTGCAAAATTTTTTAAAACTTCCAAACAAATCCCTCTTTAAGCAGTTACATGTAATTGGTAGTAGGTTATGTTCAATCCCAGATTATATGCTACCAACTGCATCAGACTGCTTGAAAATAGTTTTCTGGCGTCGTGTTTTTTTGTAACTATATTTTTTATTTTTGCTATTGTTCCTTGACTTTGTATAAGATACAGAACGTAACCCTGAAATATGACCATGCACTTCTGCAACACCCTGTTTAAGTCTTGGATTTTCAAGCACGTTATTCTCCATAGATTTGAAGTTCAAAAAGTGCTGGCTCTCAGCCTAATTTCAATAAATGACTTTAAAATAGAGATCTTCGCTTCGGAACGTGAAAATAGCTTGATATCGACGTCTGACCGACTGTGACAACTCAAAAGTGCCTATAAATGATGAAAATGAAATAACTTCTTAGAGTTTTCTCTGAGTTGAGCAGTTTACCAACATTCAGTATGAAACTGACAATTTTGTTCAGCTAGATCACATAACTACTAGTTCTTTCGGTTCATCCAAAGGTAGTCAGAAAGCTGGTCATTGTACCCATAGAATTAAGTTTGTGATAAAGAGTTGTATTTATTCTTGGTATACAATAAAGTACAATCTTTCTATCTATTTTGTCAGCTTACCTCTTCGATATTTTGGAACAACAGCTGGTGATCGTTAGGAGCAATAAGGTCAGCCCTCTCGTTTAGGGGCGACACGAATCTGACGAGGCCGAACTGTAGACAGGTGCCATAGTGTTGTTCTCGTGCCACCACGGCCAGGAGTGCGCGCTTCCTGCCGTCAGTTGACAGCCCTGGCGTCTGGAGGTGGTTCAAGGACTGGGTTAACAGAAAGTAGGTAGAAGTGCTTTGAGAATTGGTTTAGATAGAGCTTTGAGGTGGTTAGTATGAAATGGATTTTCTCTACTTTGCTGTGCACTCTTTCGCCTCATAGAAAGTCCCTTGAACTGCTTTGGAGTAGTTAGAGGTACCTAAGTTATTTGTTCATCATCATCATCATCATATCAGCCGAAAGACCAACGTCCACTGCTGGACAGAGGCCTCTCCCAAGTCGGCGGTCCTGTGCGTCTCGCATCCATCGGCTACCCGCGACCCTCTCCTGGACATTGGTCCACCTTGTCGGAGGCCTTATATATCGCAGTTTATTATTATTGTTAAGATTTTTAGGTGTTTTTCCTTCCAAAGCAGTTTATTATTTATTGTTATTTGTTATGATTGGGCTTCTAGGTGTTTTTCCAATTCCAATTTGCCACTGTTTGATTCCTTTTTTGACGATAAAGTAATTGAATGGACATTCAAGGTTATTATAATTTGCATAGAGCTAAAAATTGGTACGGATTTTGGGAACAGCATTATAAATGGAATGTGAGTCCCCATCGATGTTGTAAAAAAATATTCAAGGTCAAAGTTCCATAACGTACTTATCCGAAAAGTATCAATTGACTTGCGCACTTTAAGACGTGCGCGCTTGTATCGCCCGCACGTCTTATCTGTGATCCCCACCTATTTACTTCGCATCGCCACTAGTGATGGGAATACGTTCGATAAAAAGTTGTCGATATGGATCGTTTTCTGACACGCTCCAACTCTGTTGGAAAGCGCCCTCTCGAAGGCCCCATTAAAACCAGTGAATGGAAAATTCCCAAAAGAACTGCGCGTCAAGCCGAACAAAGCCTACCGGAGCCTATCAAGATTAAAAACAGTTTCAGCAATTTGCCTGGCTACCAATCATCAGCTGCTGACTCTAGTGCAAAATTTCTTAATGCTGTCACAAAAAAGGCAACGCGTATTCCACCTATCGTCTTGGACATAGAACCCACTTGGACGCACGAGTTCATCAGAACAACAATCTCGTCTTACTCGAAAAACTTTCACCTGCAGTACAGACGTAATAATCGAGTAGCTGTCATCTGCCACACATCGGAAAGTCATCAAGCCATCAAAGATGGTCTGCGTACTAAAGACGTAGCCTTTCACACTTACTCGCGAAAAGATGAGAAGTTGTTCAAAGCAGTAATCTTCGGTCTTCCTAACTACGTTGAGGATGTGCTTCCAGCTGAAATTGCCTCGCTTGGTTTTGAGAATGTTATTGTACGTAAAATGAAAGTACCTGCAGAAAAATCATCGTACTGCCCTCCTTTTCTGGTTCAATTACCACCTGGTGCTGATTTCGCCAAATTTCGACAGATCAGACTGCTTTGTAATACAGTAGTACAAATACGAAAATACCGAAGTAACAATCGTTATGGGACTCAGTGTTACAGATGCCAAGGATTCGGCCATTCTTCCACCAACTGCAACTTAGCACCTCGCTGTGTAAAATGTACGGACCCCCACCAGACTGAGGAATGCCCCAAAAAGACCCGAGACGAACCAGCCAAGTGTTGTAACTGTGGTGGAAATCACCCTGCCAATTTTCACCAATGTAAAGAGCGAGAAAAGTACCTGAAAATTATGCGGGAACGACAAGATCAACTCAAAGCCGCCAGGACTATGAAGCCCTCACTGAAAACAAACTTCGTCGACGAGCGACCCTGGAACTTCGTTGCTGCTTCCAACACACAAAAAACCACCGTTACAGATAGCACTCAAGATCCGGCAACAGCTGATATGCTAGCCATATTGATGACGATAAAAACCATTAAAAGCCAATTTTTAGGTTGTACTAATATGATGGATAAAGTCATTCTTATCTTAACCCATCTTGGTCAATATGTGTAGCGCACAATATGTTCGAATTCTATATTGGAATGCCGATGGCATTCGGTCTAAACTTACGGAGCTGCTGGATCTGGTAAGCGAGCTTTCTATTGATATCATAGCGTTGTCAGAGACTAGAATATCGCCCAATATCAAATTACACACTCCGGGCTTCACCTGTTATCGGTGCGATAAGAGACCTGACGGACTCGGTCAGGGAGTTGCCATCCTAGTTAAGTCGGACATTGAACATTCCTCTCTAAATCTACCTATCACTCAAAACCTTGAATGTGTTGGAATACAAGTTGCTATTTCAAATCAGTTAATTGCTTTTGTCTCGGCTTATCAATCGCCCAACCTAGCCCTTCTACATACAGACCTAGACAAAATCGTTTATGTTAATTCCAAAACTATAACAATGGGTGATCTGAACACCAAACACCCATACTGGCACTGCTATCGATCAAACATCCATGGCGAGGTACTTTTCGATCACATGTTGAGCAACGAATATGACATCCTTGCTCCTTCAAGTCCCACTCTAGTCCACTATCATAGTACACACACACCATCCACACCCGACATCATCCTAGCTAACTCTGTCTATCACCTCTCAGAGCCTCAGGTAATCACCCGCCTTTCTTCCAACCACCTACCTGTTTACTTCTCAGTAAGTGGTAATGTCAACAGACAAACGCGCATCATCTTTAATTATAGAAAAGCACACTGGACAGAGTATCGATCTCACTTGAATGAGTCTATAACTTTGAATCAATCTACTTTTAACTCTGCCCCGGAAATTGACCTTGCTATTGAACACTTAACACAATCTATCATAAACGCAAGGGATAAAGCCGTTCCTAAATTATGCAGTGATGGTGGTTACAAACTCCCACGACGAATCAGGTCCCAAATCAAAACCAAAAATCGAGTTCGAAAATTGGCCTTGGATGAGTACGATCCAAACAAACGACGTCAGCTATTCTCTCAAGTCAATTACATGCAGAAATGTATCAAAGCTAAGATCCAAACCCTAAATGACCATATCTGGAACATTAAATTAGCTTCAGTTACGAATCCTAATTCGGACTTATGGAGAGTAGTCAAATCATTGAACCATCAACCTATCCCAATTCCCCCTCTAAAATTGTCAAGTAATACCACCACCTCCTCAGTAGTTGAACAATGTGAGACACTAGCGAATACCTTCCTTGACAATATGAACCTAACCAAACACTGGGTCAGTGATCCTAGTATTGAAGAGGCAGTCAAAGAATCGATAAAGATGCTGGACTGTTACGAGGCGAGTGACTACCCATCTCTTGTTAGGCCGCATGAAATCCAAAAACTCTTACGAAAACTAAAATCAAACAAAGCGCCTGGTTTTGACGGTTTGGGAAATGGCCTACTGAAAAATCTTCCTCAGAAAGCTATTGTCTATCTGGCCAAAGTGTTTAATGGTTGTTTACGTATTGCATACTTCCCTAGTAAATTAAAACATGCTAAAATCATAGCTATTAAAAAACCTGGGAAAGATCAGTCGATCCCCTCTAGCTATCGACCAATTAGTTTATTGCCAAGCTTAGGGAAACTGCTAGAAGCCATTATTCTGTCCCGCCTCACTAAAGCAACTGCACACAAGTTGATCCCAGAACAGTTTGGTTTTTCGAAGCTCACACTCTACCACACAACAGCTAGCTAGAGTAGCTGAACACGTAGCCCACGGGTTAAACAGCGGCCTCACCACAGGCATGATTTTACTAGATATAGAAAAAGCCTTTGATTCTGTTTGGCACGATGGCCTATTATATAAATTAATTAAATTTGAAGTACCTCTCTGTCTAGTGAAACTCATCCAGAACTACTTACGTGATCGATCGTTCTCCGTTTATATAGGCAAAAACCATTCTGCTCCTAAGACCATCCCAGCCGGTGTGCCTCAGGGCTCACTCGTGGGCCCATACGTCTTCATTCTTTACCTGAATGACGTACCTAAACAGGCTCATACACAACTTGCCATCTACGCTGACGATACGGCAACATTCACGTCACACAAAGATGTGGATGTAGTTACTGGAAGGCTACAATATTCTTTAGAACTACTCAGTAAATATTTTAAAACTTGGAAACTTAAACTAAACTCAACAAAAACCGAAGGCATTCTGTTTACCAGAAAACGCGCAATTCCCACCAGAGTTGTAAAAATTGATAATTTCCACATTAAATGGAGTGTTTCGGTGAAATATTTAGGTGTAATATTAGAAAAACGCTAAACTGGAATAAGAACACTGAACATATTATAAGCAAAGGTGCAAAAGCCCTAAATTCATTAAAACCAGTTTTAAATCGCAAATCTGCTCTTAGCCCCCCAACCAAATTGCTCATTTATTCTACACTTGTTAGACCTTGCCTAACTTACGCAGCACCTGTCTGGTGTAGTCTATCTGAAACAAAATATAGTAAACTCCAAACTATCCAAAATAAAGCCTTAAAACTATCGTACAACACACCATTTCGCACCAACCTTAAAAAACTACACAACCGTTTAAAATACCCATTCTTAAAAGATTTCATTTTTAAAATTTCGCGTAAATTTTTTTTACACAAAAACCCAGCACACCGTAACATTTTAATTTCATCAATTGGTAAAAGTCGACTTAGTACATTGCCGTACGCCCGCACGTACAATCGATACCGACTGCCCCATCACTATTTCCTCCGTGACGTATCGTGACGACAGCTCGCTTACTGGACGACGCCGCTCGTTCGGCCGGAGAATGTGTGATCTTTTTGCGAACTACCCGCTACTAACTTCTAACATTTTATTAATAATTATTAACGGATTGTAATAAAAGCGTAAACTTTGTAACCTAATCATTTTTAAATCTATGTGGGTCCATACTAAGACTTGCACATAACCCCTATTTTAACAGTAAGTATCTATTACTAAAGTTAGGTAAAACAATGTACAAAAATAGTAAATAACAATATGTTTTAATGTTTGTAAAGGCGATAGCCTGTGTAACAGCTTAAATCCTGATTTGTGTACAAATAGAATAAGATCGTTTGTAAACTGTATTTTAACCATGTAACTAATAAAGACCTTGAAAAATCAAATCAATCAAAAATCAATCAATTGACTGTCTAGAGTTGATTTATTATAATTTGCTATTTTTTATCGTGAGGCTGAAAATGTATATCTTGAAACTTTCACTAACTCAAAAATAACCATATATGGATATGGATATGGTAAGTTTTCTAGGTTCAAATCGTTGCAAATGTGATCCATTTCAAGGAACGCACTCAATTACCAGCCAGCCTGGATATCCGTACTTGTGCATATTATGAATACACTAGTTTTTGAATCGCTATAACTCAGAAATGGCGAATCTTAGAAAAAAAAGTGTAAGAACCATCTTTATAGACAATTGAATGTCCTAGAGTTTTTGTCTGACCCGTTTTATGATAAATGCAAAAAACCTAATTTTTCAAAATTTGACCTTGAATTTGTTTTTTGCAGATGGGTTTCGATGGGGTTTTCAAAATCCGTACCGTGGCGTGTCGTGTGCTCTATGCGTAACCTTACCCCGAAAAAATTATCTAACTTGACCGGAGTATAACTCGCCCTTGCCGTTCTAAGACCTATTGAAGATTATATACCCGTAGCTATATGACATGATAACTACATACCTACAAATGTGATGAGATTGATGAAAATAATCAATAATATGGATAAAACAACAAAAATAAATAAACAAAAAGAAATTAAAAGCAATAAATTTATTTGCACTTACAATTATAGAACATAAATTAAAAACGAAATAAAAACAACAGGAACCAAATTTTTGCATCCAATACACGAATAAAATAAATTAAAAGTAGAATACAAAATCATAAAGTTACAAAAATTAAAATTATACAAAAACACGCCTATGATACTCGCCTATTATGAAATTACAACACGCACGAACTAAGACAAAGAAAATAAATAAGAAAAGAAAAACATTAACAAAATAAATATTAACAAAAACAGGTAGGTAAGCTTAAACGTAACGATTCCCCATTCAATGATTTTCACTTACAAACTAAAATTTAAAAAGAAAATGACAATCTACAAGCTACGACTGTGCAAACTGCAGATTTTTAAGGAATATATTAAAAAATAATAAAATTTTGACATAAAAATATTTACGATATCATCTAAATAAATAATTTCATCAATAATTCCTAAAGGTTCATAAACATTATCGATCAAAAACCGGCAGTACACATAGTTTCTTAATTAAATTAGAAAATTCTAGTGATTACAAACTAAAACAATGGAATGTGTAATGAAGTATTTACAAAAAAAAAAAAAGAAAAATAATATTAATAACAAAATGCCATACATGCTACTGTACATCCTACAGATTTTTACTTTTACTCCACGCTTTTAGAAAATACAAGGTCATAACTAGCACCAAATTCGTAAAATTTTTGTCTCTCATACCAAAATAATAAATTCGAATAATGTTTCTAATGGCCAGCCCATGAGACGTAAACTTGTTGCAGAAATGTGATGAAACGCAACTCTAAATAACTTCGGAATCCAATTTTGGTAACTTGAAGTTATCATTAATGAAACTTGAAACACGAACGCGTTAGATTAATGACAGATACAAATCTGTCAGATTGGCTTTGGTTCACCTAACTCAACTATTCTGGATCATTTATTTTGTAACAACTCGTGCTTCTGATGAGGTTTCCCGTTGGCGATAATGACGAAATTCCGTAAAAACTTGTCTTCACTATTTTGTTAGTTCCGAAAGTTTGGCATGTGAGTTGTATGCTGGCGAATGAAGGAGTTTTAGCTTTTGGATTGAGTAAATGATAAAATGTATTCAAGAATGTGGTTACTATAAAAATAGTCTCAAGTTTACATCAAATGGACAGGCCAGAAAGATGACTAGTTTCCAAAATGATACCGATGAGCTCTCAAACGATGATTCCGTTACCGACCTCTTTGGAGAACGTCACTTGGGGCAGGTGGAGTTTGCGTCTGTCCAACGACTGACTGGTCGAGGAACAGGCAGTAGGTGGCCGGGCTGCAGTGGCTGGAGACGCCAAGGCAGCAGCTCTTGGGGACCTTGGAGGTGGAGGTGGCGTGGACTCCGCAGTAGGTATGGTCACTTGGGTCAGCCTCGGTCTGATCCCGACACCGTTTGGTGGTACTCTTCTGAATGTTTCTATGTTTAGCATTTGACCTGATGATCTGGAAAGAAGAAGGATGATTTAGCAGTGCTAAAATATTTTATATTCAGATTAAGTAATAAGCCTGTATCTGGCTTTGCACTGTGCAGGAATGAGCAACAGTTTTCAAAGTAGTCAACTCAAGACCAGTGCTCTTCTAAAGCTAAAGGAAAATATTGTGAGGAGACAGGTGAAATCTACCAACTCGAAGTTACTCGACCCGCATGCTCCCCCTCACAGGGAGGAGTCCTTTGTGTTTGTGTTGCCTGTTTTGGTCATTCAAGATCATGCTTCTTCTCAGTTTTTCAAATAATCACAGTTCTACTCACTTGACAAGACTGCGGACCTCCTCCTCATTGGACGTCACCACGTTCTTGTTGCCCACGAACACGAGGTAGTCCCCTGCCCTGAGTCCCGCGCGCTCAGCTGATCCTCCAGCTGCCACCCTCTCGACCCTGGGTGGTCTGGTCCACACCACTGTGAAGCCGAAGCCACCGGCAGTACCGCGGATGAGTCTGGAAAAAAATAAGGTGGAATTTAGTTTTGATGGATAAACTGGAAAAAAAATGTAATACTGCCTCATTAGACATTAGTGTACGTATGTTAGTAATATTAGGGATTTTGAAATTCATTAAAAATTATATTGGTGGTAAATAAACCCTTCAAATTAAGTACTCCATGTCTTTCCAAATGGTATTATTGTAGTCGTGGCAGGATGAACGCACACGGTTGCTGACATCAAAGGACGAATAAACAAGCGTTTGATATCAGACATTATACAGTCAATGTAACTTAATAAATACACTAAAACTCAAACTTATACAGTTTTCTTAATAAAAAAATAAAGAAAAAGTCTATGGATCGTACTCACTTCCTTGTGGTCGTAAACGGAGTCCTTCCGTTCCTGGGCGCTCTTCTGGGTGCGTTGGGGTCTTCAGGGGGGTCCAGCTCCAGGTATCGGAGGAACAGGTGCTCATCGGCCTCTCTCTGTAGGGCTGCGGCCACCGCCTGCGCCTGGCTTGCTGTGGTTGACGCTGGACCGTTCGATGCCACCCCTGTGGATTTGGATGATGTTGAAGATTTGATACATTGAAATTGGGATTTGCGTACTCTGAATATGAATGGGTAGATAGGTATAATGTTCTATACTGAACATTGTGCGTTTAGAAATCAAATAGCCATCAGCTGTTTCAGTTAGACATCTTTAAGACCAACGGAATTTGCACGTAGCTACGGTAGATTTACTATATGACCTCACACAGTGTTTTTGCTAACCTTTCCTAACCTCAAAGATTAAGCCAATATAATTTCTACTTTATAAAAGTCAAACGAGCTTACCTTTATCATTATGGTTTTCTTTAGTGCCATCATTAGTGCTAGTTTCAATGTTGTCAGTAGCCATTTTACGTGGATCCCCTTCAGTCACGCGGTCCTCTCTAACGAATCTGTCATTTGCATGCGCTTGCGCCGCGTTCTGACCGCGTCCAGAGCCTTGTTGCAGGAAGTACGTTCCGGATATGTCGCTGTTAATAGCATCTTTTAGTGGGAACGAGACACATCCTAAAAACTCGCTCCGCCTGTAACAATGGAGAAAGAATTAACAAATGACTGTACAGTTGGATAGAATTCTTCCAAACAAGATTGTTTTCTAAATTTGAACTCTAAATTTGAGCAAGAAAGGTGAATGTTCTACGTCTGCTCCACATCGCTCGTTAAAGGTCAATAGATCGTCTGGGAGATAGGAATAATATGTAAATGTACGCAATGGGGCGATGTCGTTATGTATAATAATGGCGAGTCCGCGCCGGATCCACATGGACAAAAGGATCCACAGTGGAAATATGTTCTAAAAGAACATACAGGATCACTGGTCATGATAAAAGTTTATATGAATTGGATAAAATAAGACGTTCCTATATAGATAGCGATATAAGTAAAGGGTTACTAATAATAATAAATACGTATGAGGAAATCACAACATCTTTTAGGAAAAATACGACGACAGTAAAATTATACAAGTAGCTGTACACAATATTAAATACAGAGATACAGATACAGACTTTACAATAAAAGAAACATCGGATACAGCATTATAAGCAGGGTTTACAAATACGAAAAACATTCGTTGGTTAAACGAATACAGTGTTTATTAATATAATATTAAAAGCCGGGGAGTGAGGGCTGTTATATACATGAGTCATCAGTAAGCCGCCCTTAATGCAGCGTGCCGGGGAAGCTCGCGTCATGGCCTACATACATAATGCGTATTACGTAACGAGTCATCGATATGGCTTGCCTGTTACGTTTAGTTTCAGGAATGGGACGGCTTTTATTTATTTTTCAGTCTTTCTGACGTATTTGCGGTTGAATTTTCATTATTTTATCTGTTTTCATTTCAGTACTTTGGAATTCAGATCGCCTCTTTAAAGTTGATTAGTGTCTCAATTGTTCTTAACTTTATTGTCATTATTTTCTTCACTTTGTTCATTACTTCAATTAATTTCAACTTCATAACGATCCTGTACAATTACAGCGCATTCGCTTCACAACAATTTCCAGTGTAATCAACTCTGTCACGAATGTTGTTTTTATAGGTATCGCAGTTTGATCTTTGCTTATAAACAGCTGTGCAGTGGCATGCACTCTAACAGAAATAGCTTTGCGTGCTCTATTAGCATGCACGTAAGGGGAAAGTTCGCTCGACCTTGCAGGTTCATCTGATAAATTGTTCCTACCTAGTCTGGCTTTAGGTGGCGTGAGGGTTCCTTTAGTTAAAACGTAAGTGAGCTCAGAACAGTCTGTTGTAAGTTTTTGGTTGATAACACAGTTGAATATTGGATGTAATTTTGTACTATGTAAAACGTATAGTAATTATGGAAAATGTTTAGATGAAAAGTCTTTGATTAACGAATGCTCTATTAGAATCAGAAGCCATCAAATTTAATGATAAATGATAAATGACATAAATGGCAATATCGCCGTTCACATAACGAACCCATAATCTACTAACCACACGTTATTAGCGATAAAATTACGAAACTGCTCCATGAGGCCATTCAGTTTTGTTTCCGTCTTATCATTGACCGGGACTTGCCTCCTTATATGTGTGTGATACTTCATCGTCAACCGCTGGCCAGTTCACATCATTATGTCTAATAAGGTCTTAATGTTCTGATGTCGCACAAACTGGTAGGGAATTAGAGCAATGGACTAAGTATTTTGCTTTGTGGTATTTCATCTTGGATTCCTTAGTACTGGTGAAATGTTACATCTCTGGCCACCTCTAGGTATTTGGAAATATAGAAATATGTTACATCAAAAGCAGAAGGAACATTTGGAAGCAAGGTATTCTTACCAACTCGTAACTTTTGTGATCCATCTACATCATCATCAATATGGAACAGTAACGTAACAATCTCAGAAAAAGTTTTGTTTGATTAATAAAATACAAACAAAACACTTGTTTACTCAACATAATCACAATAGGTATAACTTTTAAGCCGACTGGCAACACGATAGACACTGTTCATGAGAAAAGTTAAGTCAAAACTGTTAAATTTCCTGAATATATCCGATCGGACCTCAATTACGCTGGTCATTAATTGGAGCAATTTCAACTTGAGATTTGAACACCATCGGGTTACCTGGCAGCCTGGCAGGGTAACTGGAAATTTAAATTGATTACGAATATTAATTGGAGACCGAGAGGCTCTCGAAATTTTGCAGTGGATTTTTGCTGTCGAACATTTTCATGTTTTTGGGCAGGTATATCGGAAATTTAAAGTTTAATCTCGAATAACGATAGCCGTATGAATTCAAATGTATTTATAGATTGTGGAAAATTGATGATACATTTTGATATTGTATTTTCTTTGTTAACGAAATCATCATGACAATTTCATTGTATAGTTCTTGGACGTTATTCATTTCTTTTCTCTTGGGTTCAATAACATTCTTAATCAACATAGCACTATCGATTTTCATACGAATGCATATATTACGTCTAGACATAGTACCGTTGAATTTTTTATACCGGAGGCAAATTACGTCCACTCGAGTGTATTATACTCTTTGTCGTGTCATTGCCTTTCCATCATTACCATACATCTTTCATGAGAAGCAATTCTCCAAAGCAATTGGTCTGTTATTTGAATAAACACAAGGAAATCCACTTTTATTTGTACATTATCGTCAAATACAATCGCTGATCAATTCAGAGGCAATACATATATACAATGTCTCCTCTCTCTTGCTCATCTACACTCATTTCTTCTTTTTTACATTCTTGATTCGTTATCATATCTTCGCTTACAACATTTACGCACAACATATATCTATGGGGTTCGTGCAGGGTCTGCCCCTAATCACATAAGCCTCTAAGCATGCAAGGGGCTGTTCCAAAGCCTTTCCTCCCATCCTGTGCATTACATTGGAGTGCATCCATGCGTACTATTGAGTGACGGGGACACCAAACTTACGGGGATAGCTGTCACTCTTCCGATATCGTGCTGATGGTGGATTCCGTCATTCTGTCCAAGATATCTGCTGGTAGGCTGTTCTTTCTGGTTCTTTGCTCTGGTGGGTCCCATTCTGGGAGGCTGTTCTTTCTGCTGAGCTGCATGTGGCGATGAGCGTGCTGGTGGGAGCAGTGCTGCCGAGGTGGCGGGTCCTCGCGGGTCCGAGTCTGACTGAGCCCGGCAACCGTTTGGGATACGAACGACATCTTTTTTTGAGATTTGACTGTAAAATATATGGTTTTATAGTGTGGGCAGTGGGGAGGGAGAAAGCTGATTTAGCGTTTGTTGCTTCAGGGTTTAAAAAGCGAGGTTAAAATAAACGGTTTCCTGTAACGCGCGGTGGTTTTTATATACAGCAAATCCAAGACACGTCAGGTACACTTGATTTACATATTGTTACTGCCAATTAAACGCGCCCTACAGCAACTAATGATTAGCAGAACATCCAATTAGTTTTAATTAACATAAAGCCTAGCTAATCTAATCTAGGCTAATTGATCCAATTAAACCTTACAATTGCACATATGTACCTAAACACGTTGATATAGCCATAGATTTGTAAAATAGGCTGTAAGTTTAGAATTTATGGAATGAAATACGTAATGCGTTTAGAAATCGAAAGTTTAAAATAAAAGAGAAGGCAAAAATTGTCACGCGACTTTTAGAATTACCTTCAGCGTTAAACAACTATTAATCACGTTAGAGGTTTTTTTAAAAAAAAGTGTTATTCCACATATTCGTATTACAACGTCCATAAACTTTTTTTTTTTTTTAACTACTGGTAGATAATAAGTGTAACCACCCCTTAGAAAACCAAACTGGGTCTTATGTAACTAAACACATCTAAAACATTGTTCACTATGTCTTCTGTGTCCTAAATGGAACATATAATGTTTACGAAAAAAATAAGGCAATTTTGTGGATGAATTTTATGTAGAAATAAAAGACTTTTAGTTTCCAACAACCATTGGTAAGAGACACAGAAACCAGTCAATAAGAGTAGTTACCTAAGTTTATTGTAATTCTAGAATCTATCTTTGTTTTCGCTTACAAGTTTAGAATTGTAGACCCAAATCTATCAAGCCAGACCTTTTCCCAACATGAGGTTTTAGTCGAAAACTTATTGTCTGTAGGTTCTCCCCAAAAGGTTATTCCATTGGGAGTCGACCACAAATAAATAACTACTTCAATTCCTCTTTATGTGGCCAGAAACTGCCCTTTGTCTCCACTGAAGGTTGGGAAAGGAAAAAAGTACAAATTGTCGCTCATCACGCGAGCGACGAACACCCGACGTTAATGAATTGGCAATTTATACAAATTACTCTATTGTTTTTTGTTCGTTCGTGAGGAGAATTTGAGAATATGGGATTCTAAAAGCAATTTGGAACATGTTTTATGGGTTAACGTAACATTTTTTTTTCTTTATTATTTATTACTTATCTGTTGTGTTCTGTTTCAATTATTTGCAGCCAGTGTTTGACTGTTTGAGATTACGAAACATTTCAACTTTGCTTTTAAAATCGTCGATAATCTTGGTGTTAGGTGCCCTTAGATGGTCCTTACTAAGTTACAACATTTCCGTAAGTTATACCTAACACATATGAACATCGTTTCTGCTACTATAAGCTACATCAGAAGCTATTATCTTTGTTTTTAATTAATTTTCAACTGTTGCTGCAACTGAATTTCATACTACACTTGCTTTTCACAAGTTATAAAGCCGTTAATGTTCTCTTACACATTATGTAACATAGGTATCGCACTACCACTCCAAACAGCTAACATTCGGTCCATTTTCCCCAGAAATAAATTTCCCTAATGGTGCCGTAACATACGCAAAATAAGGACTCAGTATACCAACATGACAAAGAATATTTGCGGAGTTGTTTTGAAGACATTATTTTTAAAACTAACAACTGCATAACGTTCAGTTTAATGAGGCTTCAGTTTACGATGTTTGGAGTATTTTTAAACGTATTTATATTTTGAGCTGAGTGATTTTCGATTTGTTTATGACAGAAAGTCTTAGGTAGCTTTTTGGAAATAAAATAGATTTATTAGACACACAGAGAAAGAGGGGTACTTACATGGCTTGCTACATTGATAATGTAAAATTGCTAAAGTACAGTTCGCGTCAAAAACTGTGCCCCTCTGAAGTTGGCTACGAGTGGCTGCGTAGTAGTCAAAATTACGAACAAACTGCAACTGCGCATGCGCGGGGCGGGGATTATGGCGGCGCGATTTTATGTCTCAGTCGCTCGTTTTCGTTCGATGCATGCTTGCGTCCCGCTTGCTCCCGTCTACGTGACTGCACCTGCGCGATCTTTGCAAATGGCTAACTTCAGAGGGGCACAGTTATTTGACGCGAACTGTAACGTGGTGTTTTGCTGCCTTTCTGTGGGCCTAGCTAGAATGTTTTTCACGTATAGTAACGTAACGTACAATTTTACTCTCACTTTAATATCTACTCGTTTCGCACTAATATTTATTTGACTTGGATACTCGGACAAAGGTTTTTGCCATACAACGTGGCCATGCTGCCAGCCTTTTGGGTATCTACGTTACCAGTGGCCTGCGATGCGTAGGAATTTTTCGACGCCATGTTTTAGATTATTTTTAGTTTTAGTTATGAGTTTTTTTATTTAAGTGTTTATATTGTAATAATTTAGTTAGTTGTGAAAACAAAGATAATATATTCATATTTTTGTGTGATAGAAATTGTGTAAGTATGTCGCTTAGAATTAAACCAAAATAGTATGGGATTGTAGTTTTTTTTTAATTCAAAATTCAATTACGTCAACGATACCGTAACGTTACTATTTACTATACGTCAAAGCATTCGTGCTAGTCCCTCTGCTGTCATGCTTAATTACAAAATGACTCTTTGTCAGAACTATTTCATATTAGCCCGATAGTTTCCGATTGATTATTCATAACCGTGAATGTCGTAAATAGGCTTGGGCTCCAGAATTAGATTTCGTACTAATGAATTTCATAGACAGCTATTTCTTTATATTATAAAAACCTTTCAAAAACAACCTAGAATAAAAAAAACCCACCTAAAAGAAGAACCTACATTTTTATTATACTCTCATGTAGCTGGGAGCAATACACTCATACATCATTTTATTTACTTATATGCAAGAGGGGTGCCTGACTAAAGGACTGTTGATTTGGCAGCCTGCCAGGTTTCCTTTGGTCTTCAGCTACCCTGGATTATGGGGATTTTTAAGCTTAGTTATTGAGGGTAGGCAGAGAGCACGGATTTGTTGAAGTGTATGGTTTAGTTTGGGAATGGTTTTGAATTAAGGACTAATATACGGTGCACGTACATGAATTTTTCAATTGTTTAGTAGGTAATGGTTTCTGCAATAACTAGGCTCGCATCTTTTCACTTATACGCGCGACTTACATAAGTTATTATGATGATCAGCAGCATGCAGAGATGGGTGGTGCATTTTGTATCAAAATAAGACGTGGTTTGGGTTATAAAACTTGCATTTTTAGTGGTAGAAGTTTTTTCATTTAAACAATATATTTTAATGGGAAATGTGCTAAAACGTTTGAATGAGCCATAAATGCACTTTGCGATTGAGATGCAAATGCAAACGTTGCTTAAAAATTAATAGAATTGGCTCTCTGGACAGAGTAAAGTATATTCAGCAACCGCAATTGTCAAGAAGTCAATGTTTGACATTGACACACGCTACCGAAATGTCACATGGAACATATTGACAGTCTTCAACTCCAGTCACAACTTAACATCATCTATTCCATTATAAATTAACACCAACCAACTAACAAAATATATTCGGTAACCTTTTATACCAATAACGAGAGGTTATTAAGTATTTGACGAGCACCATTAACCTTTGGCTTGCGAACGGTAAACAGAACGGGCGGTAGGGGCGGCGCCCTGTGAATGTCGTTTCGGATGGTAACTTTTGGGTACCTATAGTGGAAAACACAGAACATCGAAATGACTACGCGGTCACTGCTAGAGACGAAGTTATATTATCTTATGTGCCTGTGATTATATGTTATTCCTTGTATTTATTTGGTGTAACTAATATCTATAACAATATAATAAAGCTGATGAGTTTGTTTGAACGCGCTAATCTCTGGAACTACCAGTCGGATTTGAAAATTATTTTTGTATTTGATAGACACATTCATGAGGAAGACTATAAGAAAACGAGATATGCGCGTACGAAGTCGCGGTCAAACGTTAGTATTAGATATTATATGTATAAACTAGCAGACCCGCGCAACTTTGTCTGTGTCACATTTAAAGTTTTTTGGCAGTAGCGACTCCATAAACCTGATCTCCAGGGAGAATTTTTGTTCATCATCTCCGTTTTGCCTTTACTTGCCAGCCGGAGTAAACACTGACAAAGCACATAGCTTCATACTCTCTTGCGCCAGCTTTTATTGGCATATTTGAGTGGAGATTCGTAAGAACAAATGTGGTCGGGAGTACTCAGAACCATAATGTTCTGAGTACTCCGGAGCACATTTGTTCTTGCGTCTCCAGTCACTGTAGGCTCGTAACGTTCCTTGCTCTGTGGTAGAAAAGTATGGCGTAGGGGAGGAGAGGCAAATATAGGCTCAGTAGTTAGGTACGGTGGGCAAATTTGACATAATTGTTATGGGGAATAGGATGGGCTAAGTGGTAGACAGCCTAACAGGGTTCTGGGTGATGGTTTCGCTATTTTAAAAGTAGGTTGAACCTGTGATATGCTGAGGTAAATTTTTTAAGCACCCTGGCTAGGCATCTAGGTCCAAATAGGCATATGGGGCAAGAACCATACTAGTACCCACGCTGACAACCTTGATTGGGTCTCATTACTGACTCGTGTGATAAAACACCAAATAAGGCACATACTATGTTGTCACTTTTTATTTTATGTTTTGTACGTGTAAACTGATAGACTGTCGTCATATTTTATTTTCTTAATTTATTACTTAAAAACATTATGAAATATAGAGGCAGAATCGAGGGTCAGTTTAATGAAAATGAAAAGGTTGAGGGTATTTGAGCTATCTCAATAATCTTATTGTGGTTGTTATTGTATTTGTTGTTGCTACCCAATAATACGCTTGAAAACTCCGAAGGGTTAGGCAGAAATGTGTTTAAAGTAATATATATTTCAGGCTTTTGGATTAGAGAATTATTATCGTTCGATAAATTATGAGGATTTAAGGCTTCTGATGTACAGTAGCCTTGTAAAATGTAGAGTAGACTTGACAAATTCAGTGCGACCTCGCGTTGTAAATGCTCGAAACGGCAAAACATTTGAACAGATAAGTGGCTCAACATACGGTCTAATTGCCACAGATAAAAGTCGTACATTGCATACTAAAAACTACACAGATTCTGCTGGCAACTTGTAATTAACCACTAAAGAGTCTTAAAAAAAAGTTTGATAAACAAGCGCATTATCTTTATTTGCTTGAAGCTATAATCTCCCATCACTATCTTTTTGGTAGGTGCCAGATAAACTTACAGTAAAGTACATTGACCTTTCCCTAATATCCCTTAGTACCCGAACAACACATTATGAATCGTTTTTCATTACTAGAGAACGTAAAGGATCACGATAGAAGTCGATTCAGGACAGCTTTATGTCTTTATTTCCTGTGTTTCATATTAAGACTTGTCAATAAATATATGTGGGTCCATGACCGTTATTGCACATTTATCTGGTGTCTACCATAGGTACAATCAACGATCAAAATATTTTGAAGAAAAGAAATAAAAATTGATAAACAAACATGGCCGACATCCCACCCATACGCATAAAACGTTTTGGGAATGCCTACTTTCATACTGCGTATAGCTAAGGAGTGAGAATTCCCAGCCAGAGTCTGTATTTTCTGATAGCTACAACCTGTGGGTCTTTAAGTCAAGAATGAACGATGGCGCACGCTTGCTAGAGGTAGGGTACTTCTACTGCTGCGTGCTCCAGCGGGCAGCGTCGACCAGATCATGGCTTTCCATTCGGTGAGATTGTGGTCCAACGAACCAAATAAATAAAAAACACACTTCACGTTGTTCCTTTGTTTTGTTTCTGGTTTGAACCAATGATCCACCTTCGAAATCCTTGCAACTAACGACCAAAAAGTCTTGAGGAAAAAGAGTTTGATAAACAAACTCACATTCTCTAATCGCTTTAACCGTCACGATTCCTTATTCAAAATCCTTTGAGCAAAATCCAATCAAACAGGAGCTGTATTAGCTTGGTGGCAAACAAACATAAAAAATAATTTACTAGTGGCGAAGGCATGGGCGCAAACAGCCAGGGAATGTCAGCCCTGCCCCTGTTTGCCATGAACGAAATGAGGTTTAGGGGTGTCGATAAAAGCTATGTGAATTTTGGCGGCTAAAATGTTTTGTGACTATGTATTTTTTTACAAGGTTTGGATTGTGTGTGGTTATTTGAGAGTTTATTTTTTTGTGCATAAAATTCGTATTTACCAGGGGTATAGTAAAAAAATGTAGAATTTTAATCATTTAGTGGTGAAAAATACGAAAAAATGGTCCCTAATGATCAAATAAATTCGAGCATTTTCCTCTTTGTTTCCTTTTGAATTATTAGTTTCGAATTTTTGCATGAATAAACTCTCTTCCCGTTGCGTATTCAAGTAAACAAGAGAAAATAACAACAGGAGAAATATTAATTGCGATTGCAAAGTCTACAAATTACTAAGTGTTTATTGTTTCAATTTTATTTTCTTTGAGTTTTTCATTCGAGATAGTTCAATGTGTAGGACCAAACAAAAAAGTTTGTTTTGTTAAGATGTGAAGTATTTTTATAATTAGGGAAGTTATTAATTTTTGAGACTGAGACCGAGTCTTTAATGAGGAATACTTTTATGGCCGATGTTCTAATTTTGAGGTTAGGGCAAATAAGTTTTTTATTAATAATAACAAAAGATTTCTAAGCAAATAAAAAGATAGGTATTGAAAATTTATTATGACACTAGCATACAGGATTCACTTATTTAGGATGTCAGAAAAAGGGTTTTAATTTAAAATAAATTTAGGAACTTAGCCCTATACAACATATTAATCTCATCAGGACGTTATTTTAAAAAGTAATGGTAGTCACAATGAACAGATTCAAATCACTTCATTTTAATCAAAAAATATTCTAGCTATAATTTCTGCTTTTCGGTTAAACAATAAGTGAGTCGGAAGAAATTACACACGATGGCAATAAAATCACACCACAAGGCAGATTAATTTACGAGCATTTATAACAAAATTATGATTTCCGTGGCAACCCTATCACGGACACGAAGGGGGTTCTAAGCTAAGCATTAGCTGAAAGTTGGATGCTCAAAAAACTTTTCTAATGGCATAAGGGGGATCCATTTCGTTGCTTTTTCCGGTTTTTACTGTGAAATTGGGTTTTGAGGAAGTCGATTTTGGTTAGGCTAAGTTAATAATTACATTGCGAGTATGTCTGGAAGAGAAAAAAAGAATGAAAAGGTGTTTATTTGCACCAAGCATGACGCATTCCACAAAAACAAAATTAATAATATAGCAGAAATACGTTATGTAATGCGTTATGCTGTTAACAGCTACTTATAAATGATAGGTTGATAAAAATGACGACAGCCAATCAAATGAATAATGTCTTATGTATGGCATGTTTCATTTGATGATTATTTGAGTTTGACAAAAGTGATATTCGCAGTTAAAAACGTTTAAAATCAAGGCTTATCATTCTCATTTTAGGGACAATTAAAGTAAAACACTATCTAAAAAGTGCAGAGGTATTTTTGAAGTATTTTTAACAAAGCGTGTATTGGTCCTAATAAAATCGAATAAGTTTTCAGAAATCAGATATAGAGAATACTCTTGATTTCTGGAAATGTTTTTTTAACTGTAATATATTTTAAGTGCCCAACATGTTTTATTCTGACTTCGACACCAAGTAGCAATTTTCTAAAGTACACAGCTTTTTTCCGTTCCCGTAGAAATTTTGGGAAATCCTCTCTTAGTGCTCTTCGACACTCCCCAAGGAACCTACATGCCAAATTTCAGCTTTCTACCACCTCAGTTTCGGCTTTGTGACTCAGTCACTCAGTTACGGTATAATTTTATATTTATATTGATTGATAAGGTGACATGACATGTATCCTTCAAATTCTAACAAACACAGCAAAGCTTCTGTCTGAAGAAATAGGTCAACTTAAAACTACATTATTTAAAATAATACATAAATAGATTTTTTTTTATTAGAGATTGGTTTGCTCTTGACTCTAGTCAATGTCAGAGATGACAGAGACAAAGTCTACGATGGAGCGAGCTTACCCAGAATTTAAACATTATTTTAAATAATACCTTATTATAAATAATGTACTTGTAAGTTTTTTAAATAAACATGATTCGTGGAGCCTACTAAGCTCTATTTAGATAATCTTTTTTGCCAAAATGCTTATTTTAAATTAGCAGAATAAAAAAACTAACCAAAAACTAACTAGAATTAGTAGATTCTTTATTAATTTAATTTTTGGGGAATTGTAATTTAGAATCAACTTTAGTCTTTAAACTAAACAATAAGTAAAAAAGTTTCTATCGGTACATAGGTTTGTTCAAGTGTAACAATAATTAACCCATTAAGTACCCATTTTTTCTCCACTCCACTGTAAAAAATCACCAACCGAGCAATTACACTGGCGTCCTAAATAAACGGCACATTACGGCCGGGAGCTAATCCAAGATTTACTGAGCGGTCTTTTACGATGGCCCGAAGTGTTTATGGCTTCAAACAGCGTATAACGCCCCCGTGAGATCAGCTTGTTACTTATTGATAATATTATGTGTTTTACGGTTTTCTGTAATGTTCAGTTACGGTTATAAAGGGTTGCTGTCTTAAAACGTTGGTAAGGTTGTTTGGTAATAAAATACTGGGAAAAGACGATTGGAACTATTTGAAATCTTTTAGGTAACAGAGGCCCTTGAGGCGGTTTAGAAACTCTGACACTAGGGTGTGTGAGGTTACCAGGGTTGCGGATTTGTTCGAAAGAGTTACCGTGGCCCTGGAACGTAAAGGCACTAAGAGGAGCATGGGTGGGTTTTAGTCAGTAGAAGGGTTCATTTGATGATTTCCCATCCAATAAAAAAAAAAAAAAAAAAGGGTGTGTGAGGTCGTTAGACCTTACTACCCACAAGAAGAAGAAGGTAACAGAACAGTGCTATTGTATCTACAAACAGTGAATATTTCTAATGCATTTTGTTGTCTTGTCTTATTTAGGATTTGTAAGGAACATGATTTGTAAATGAAAATGAAGAAAAACTAACATCATGAAAACATTGAGGGAAATATCAACAAGGCAATACTTGATCGTTGGAAAAATCCATAGGGCAATACATCATGTAGGTTTGAAGATACAAACATATAGTAGGAAGCAGTTTCATTAGTAGAATTACCAACTAACCCCAACAACATTTATTAGAGACCAGACCAAACAGGTCAAAGAATTTAAATGAACATGACTTTCCGTGTCCAAATGATTTGCTCAAAAATAGTTGAAAGCCACATCGCGATAGGATGCATGCCCCATTTGTTTTCCCTTTCAAAGCATTCAGGGCGAGAATTTTCCAATTTGGTGCCGTTTTATAAGGGTACAGCGTCAGAAAAAACGACAATAGTTTCCGACTTTCCGAGTATTCTGAGTATTTCCGAGTTTCCGAGCACTTTTCAATAAAACGTAGAACAATGGCGTTCTGGCTTCCATTGTAAAACAATGCACAATCACCAGGTCTGAAGATCAATAGTGCTAGAAAAATGGGACGGTGGAAAAGGCTAGAAAACTATAAATAATAGGTAAGTTAGTCACTATGAAAGTGTATTTGTGTACATATTTGTACTACATATATATTAAAAAATATAGTAATGAAGACTCCAAGAAATATTTTATACAGTGAACGGACAAAATGTTTGATACGACAGTCCACCACTACTGGGATTGTGAATAAAGAGCTATATAAATTGCTAAAGAGTATTTGACTACTGAAAAAACACACATGAATAAATGGTTTAAAAAATCAGTCTAGGGCCTATTAAATTGAGATTGGGGCAGGATGATTTTTGTGACTACCACAGATATAAATATAGACATAGATAACGCAAGAGCAACTACTTCGTGTGACTGATTCGGTGCCAAGCTTACGTACAAAAATCGTAAGCCGCCACTTTTGCACTCAGTCTGCCTGCATCGGTGTACGCTAGTCGGACGTCATTTATTTGGTTAGGTTAGTTAGTTGCCACACACGGCGGCGTCTTTGAATCGTTTGATTTTCCCATCACCTAATAGTGCTTGTGTATGACGTCATAGTAGGTAGATAAAAAATGGCAGGCTTGGTTTTCACACAGATCGTGATACGTGCGTTATCTATGTCTATCGATATCTGTGGTGACTACAGTCAAGTGCACAGGTAATATCTATTGATCTAAGAAATATCATAATTTATTTTGGGTTATTCAATACCGAGGCGCAAGTGCCTAATCAATTGATATGCTTAGAACCAAATCATCTGACATTTGAAGGTTATGTACAGTAGGTATTTCATTCAGATTTGTCATTGAAAATGCAACTGAAACAGTGAAAATTCGAGTTCACATAACACAAGAGCACATACGAAATGTAGATGAAAGAGGCAACATTAAAAATAAACCAAATAACCTCGCAATGGAAGCATAAAATAATGAAGCCGTGAATTCAGCACAAGCGAGACTCTTTGGAAAGGTACACTGAATAATTCTCTCATTTGCCGACAGTACAAAAATATAAATAATTATCTAGGGTTGTGTTCACTAGTGCATTACTTGAAGCTATGATATGTATGAGATTCATCCATGTGTTTTTTAGATTTCTCATTTCACCCCTTAGAACTTCGTGATAGGTCACTCAAACTATACATGAAATATGGGTTTTTTCTTTCCTTGGCCTTTGATAACGGCCTTAATAAAAGTTTTAATGTAGGTAGGAGTATAGGTAAGGTTTCCATTACTTAATATCGAGTATTTTCTTCATGTGGAATGAGTAATAAACGTTCGAACGGCGGCCATACTTATTTACTCGTAGTTTATATTGTGGGGTATTATTAAGGTTGTGTGTGTTTAATTTTTCGTATTGAATCATATCTTATTAGACACTATAATGTGCAGTGGGTATGTTTTTTTGTCTGGTCAGTTTTGTAACTATAAATCATAGGGAAATGAAAACAAAGGTTGTTTGTTACTCGAAAAAAGCCCAATTTAACCCCCAAGTTATCGGGATCGACTTCGTTCAAAATTCACTCCAGAAGATAGCATTTGAAGGAAGGCAATCAATTACGGGTCATCCTGTACATTTAGATATCTATCCATCGATTTCAAGACCAAAAAGGAACCACCTAATTCTAAAATGAAGCTGAGCCGTTTAAATACCCGAAAGGTGAGACATTTCTGAATAAGTTATAAAAAAAAAGTAATAGGTACTTAAATTATTATTTTTAGGGTTAGTTCGTTTTGCTACGGAAACCGGTAAAATAAGGAGATAGATGGAAAGTAAGGAGGGGTAAAACAACAATGTTATATCCCTACCCATTGTTCCAACAGGATAATCTGAAATGCAAGGATACCAACATTCCATGCATACGAAATGACACATCTACATGTTGGCACTCCGTACAGCTTATAGCATGGATTCAACTAAAACTACAATATACATAGTTTGAACTAGTTTGAAGTGACTGTCTGTTTATTATGAAAAGTTATCATTTCGGTTCATTCCGCAATCACCATAGTTTTGAAAAAAACCTATGAACTGGGGCGAATGCGGGGTTCCTAATTCGCCCTAATTCAGGAGGATTTTTAATCAACATAGCCACATGTATAATTATATAACTTCTTTACTGTGTCTATGACCACAACAAGCAGAAACACAGAAACTGAAGCGCAAAAAGTACCAACATTCAACAAACCAAAAAATTACCATCCTACATGTTGGCACTACCGTATAGCCACCTGCATAATTGTATAACTTCCCTACGCCATGGTTTTAAGGTCGCATTAGTGACAGGTCATCGCACATAGCTCGGTTCTAACCTAATTTGTATTACACTTTCACTAGGGGTAAGCAGATTACTCGCTGCTCGTCGATATGTAGCGGATTTAAAATGTGAAACTAAATATTTTATATTTTGGTAAACAAGGAATATGTTTTGTATTGGATAAGCAACTATAATGTTGAATTGAGGTTTCTTATTGCATGTAGTGAATAAGTTTTTATTATAAGTAAAATGTATCTGAAAACACTCTCCGTTACATGGAAGAATATTTTCCTGTCTTGGTTTATTTGGGGATATCTAACAAAAATGGTTTTTAACGTTTTTTTTGGTTACGTACAGAAATTAAAGCAAGCGCTTCTAGGCAAATGTGCTCCATCGTCGACCATGACATGTCATCGCTTTCCATAGGATGAGATGGTGGCCAAACGCGAGTCCATTTTTTATTAAGAAAATTCCATTCAAAATTAATCTAGCCTGGATTTCAAAAATCATCAAATGACTTCTTCCGCTCTGGGTGGAGTGAAAGGGAGGGAGTGTCAGACTCTTACTGAATAAAACCCATCCGTGTTCCTCCTTATGCCCTTTGCGTTCCAGGGTCGCGGTGACTGTTTAGAGTGAACAACCCTGTCCAGCTGTTCACAATGCTACGGTATAAAATAAAACCAAAAAACTGGCCAAAAATTAAACTAATTATATTATACCTCGAAAAACTCACTTTTTAACACGTTTTCCCTTTCAGTATGGGCAGCACTCCAAGTTGTTCAGTGAGTGCGTCACTATATCATACACTTGCATAACTTTAGCAGTTCTCTTGTGATCCATCATTATATTCTTCTGGCTTAAAGCCAGCTTGGACTGTGGTCATTTTGAGGTTTTTTATTGAGGATATACCTATGGAAATGTGGCATGGTTTTTAGATGAGAATGAGGACAGTGGACAGTTGGCACGCTCGCTTCATCATGGACCTCATCTATCGCTTTCCATCAGGCGTCATCGAGGTCAAGAGCTAGCCCATTCATAAGAAAAAAAAAATATAACTTAGAATCATACTTATTATGTAAAAGTGGACTTTCTGTATCAGTCTGGAATGATGGGAGTCATCAGATGACTTCTTCCACTCTGGGCGGAGTGGAAGGGATTGTCAGCCTGGAAGCCGACCCCAATAAATTTGAGAAAAGAGTAGACAGATGATGAAATCTCTGCTCTACCCCTTCATAGTAAACTGGAGTGAAGTGTTGTTATGAGAGTGAATTTTCAGTAAAATTGATAATCCCAAGTAATCTGGCTCGCCTTAACTATTTACCCCACAGAAAGCACTCCCATGAACCAGGAAAGCTTGTAAATAACGAAAGAGAATAAAAAATGCTTCTCACAGCCCCTTTGAAATGAAAAATGGCCGCACGTCGTCCGTAGACGAGCAAATCCTCTCAAAAACTAAAATATTTATTTTTTATTTCTGGTTGTACTCTACTGGATACACTCAGTTAACTAAAAAAATATAGGTAGGATACCCAGGCTTTTCAGTCTAACTGAATGCAGTATTTTACGTGGAGCGACTACCTACCTATCTGACTTCAACAACTTAGTAGATAACTGGGTAGCAAGTATTTATACAAATACAAAATCCTTTATTTCAAATAGACCAGTTACAGGCCCTTTTGAATCTTCAAGGTCTGTCAGTCAAATAGATAAAGCTAGTTCTGCCGCGCTAGCGACTGGAGCAGCAAGTTGTTCTGCAGCAAAACACACTCACCAACCCTGTCTCCAACATGGCAGTTGCATGCAACTCCCATGTTGTAGATTTTGGTTCTGGTTTTTGAGTTTTTTTTTATGGGTGTCAGATTTTTTTGGTTTCTGACTTCCCTTAACAACTGCCAACATTCTTTAAATGACAGCTGAAACCAACGGCGTGCTTTTCATGGCACGAAGAAACATCGATATGTAATAGACGGTCACCCATCCACAGACCGACATCGGCAAGCGTAGCTTTACCTCGAAGTTCGACCTGTATGCAGTTATTATTTAGTCACGAGCTATCTATGTATTATCCTCACGAATAATAAACCACACAAAGTTTTCCATTCACTCAAAATTCTATCATTATAAAATGACGTCACTTTTGTCTTCAATTTGGATTGACGTCCTTAATTACATTTATAAATGGCCTTTATTTGGAACATGAAGAAGGATCGATAGAACATTGTCCTTAGACTCGGTTCCGTCAATTTTTGTTCGTTTATTAATGTTGGTGGCATTTAGAAAAGAAGCCCTTACTGAAATGTCAGGTTTATTAATAAATCTGTTCTTTGACGAAATAATTAAATGATGATAGGCACTTTATATTCTTCGTATACTGTGATACGTACATAATATTTCATTATTAACCATCTTTTTCAAAAACAGGTCCTCGAAGTCAGTAATTTAATCGAAATGAACTTTAAAACCGATCACCACGTTTTGCTTGGTAGTCATATTATTTCTTTGGCATTTTATAAATTGAATCTCATCTTTATAGCATCTCGACACGGTCCTAAAGGAAGAGTTTTGGCCGAAGGGTGTAGTTTACCGACGTTTTCGCGGCAGGCTACGCGACATCGCGCAGCGAAAATCAACACCGTCACTTCGCGTGTCCTAGTTTTTAAGTTATTATTTTTGTATCTATACCTATGGTTTTTTATCTTAATGTATTGTATTTTGTATGGGCCACTGATGCCCGAAATAAAGTAATAATAATAATAATAGCCATAGCCTCACCAATTCCGAAAAAAAAATGACGCAGAAAAAATCAAGTAATGTTTTCTTTATAACCCCGACTCCTAGGTCCTTGACAGTCATTACGGTTATTAAGAAGCTCGAAAGTCTGGCAACATCTCTCTTAGAAATGGGTATCATTTTGTTCAGTAACTGGGTAATGAGGCCTGATAGACATTGGCTACATCCTGTTAGACTGGAAGCCGACGACAACTTATGTGGTTGGAAAAGGCTCGGAAGATGTTTTTATTTTAAAGTCTAATATAGGTACACCTAGTATACTGGTAGTACGGGGGAGGTCTATGTCCAGCAATGGACGTCTTTCGGCTGATGTGATGATGATACTAGTACGCTTGTGTTGATACTCTTGCGCCATCCCATCTTCCCAGCTCTTCTTGCTGTGCTAGCGCTGCCGCTGCAGCTGCGAAGAACCTCAAGCGGCGGAAATTTATAACCTCGTTGGTAGTTATATTTTGGAGCCGTTTGGGGTTGAAACCCTCGGGGTTCGAGTGCTCATAACTTGTTTAAAGGTATGTCAAGACGCTTAGTTGACACTTCGCGTGACCCAAGGGCTGGCTCGGACAAGGGCTGGCAGCATTGCCACATTGGGCATATTACCAGTGGCCAGCGATGCGGAGGAAGTTTTCGACGCCTTATTTAAGATTATTTTTAGTTTTAGTTAGTTAAATGTTTTTATTTAATAGTTTGGTGTGAATATGTATACTAGTGTAAGTTCTGCATCTAACAAAATTACTGCTTTACTGATACAGTCTAACAATAGCATTTCTCCGCTAAAACTCATTTACGTAGAATTTTAAAATTTCAGTTCCAAGTTTCAGCCTCAGAACGCCCTACAAGACACCTTCGCGTCGACGGATCGATGTTCAAGCCATGCTTTATTCTTGGTATTTATTTATTTAAACCACATGAATAAGAAATAAGCAATAGAGGTCATACGAAGTTGGTCCATTTAGTCGCAAGATTTCCCACGAGGAAATTTTGTGTTTTCTTACACTTTTGCTGGCGTTACCTGTACTTATGAATATTTAATGTAATATTTTAAAGTTGGTGCTCCTGTGTTCTAGTAGCTGGGGGCCTATTTTCTAAGCCCGAAGTCCGTAGTTTCGCCTTAGTGTCGGGCATTTTCTACTCTGTATCACCTACAGACTTACGATTATTCCCGAATCCGAACTAAGAACAACTGTCAAATCGTGCTGTCATTCATTCTTAGTTCGGATTCGGGAATAATCGTAAGTCTGTAGGTGATACAGAGTAGAAAATGCCCGACACTAAGGCCGAAACTACGGACTTCGGGCTTAGAAAGTAGACCCCCAGAGTATTTTCACGAAAATATGAGGATATCATAATGTGGAATATAATCTACAGACTTCTTCCGAAAACTTATTTAGTGAGGTATTTTATCCCAAAGGCTGAATAGAGAATGCCTTACTGCATAAGTCCGCCTATTAACCACTACTCTATATAAAGTTTAAATTAATACGTACAATATAAATAAAGCTAAATAATGATAGTCGCGCGGTTAGATCTTCAAGGTTAAGCAACGCTTGCCGGGGTCGGTCTGTGGATGGGTTACCATCTTAACATATCGAGTAAGCCGTTGGTCCCAGCTGTCATTTGTAGATCTTTGGCAGTCGTTACGGATTGTCAGAAGCCAGAAAATCAGACTCCAATCTTGTCAAATAGTACCGTGTTACTCACTTAATGGGTTGTGGAGGTCTGGTAGGGAGCCGCTCTACGTAAAATACTGGTATTCAGTTGAATCCGGAGTCCATTGACTGGAAGCCGACCCCAATAAAGTTGGGAAAAGGCTAGGCAAATGATGATAAGTAAAATACACTTATGAGTTTTCTTGGCTTTGCGCAGCTGTTTTTTTTTACAAATACCAATTCGACTATTTTTCCTAAATTATTATGATTTGAGGAACTGACGACTACTGCTCCATGCTTGACAATCCAATTCCACCCCAGTTTCCTAAGGGGTGTTTAAGCATAAAAGGATTTTTAACACAGCTTTTTAAATAAAATAAGCCAATAACTGCAAAGACACGGCAATTGCATTATTCGAATTTGGAACAACGAGAAAAAAGAAAAAAGAAAAAAATAATTTTGATATTATCGTTATAATATCAAAATTCACCCAACTTTTTCTCGCTGTTGGCCCAGGTAGCGTGCCACTTGGGCCAATTTTGAAGGAAAATTTGGTGTATAAATTTTGTGTAAGCAAAATCCTTTGGTGGGGGATTCTCCTTATATTTAGTGCTGTAATCTTCACCCATGATACGTATCGTATGCATTATTCAAGAGCTTCAGTGTGTTGATATCGTCGGATAAGGAAAAAAACAGTTATTGGGGCATGGGGTCCATGTTGGTTAAAATATATAGAAAGAGTCAAGCGTATAATTAAGTTATACATGTGGCTAAAATTGTAAGGAGCCTTCCCCGATAAATGGGCTATCCAAAACCAAAATATTTTTTTAATTCGAACCTGTAGTTCCTGAAATATAGGTGGTACGCAATAAAGAATTGAGAATAGAAAATTACATTCACGTGCAAACTTCCACCTGACCTCGCCATAAGCATTAATCGAATGTGACTTTATACTTTTCTCTAATACCATTAAGTAAGATTTATAGTTTTAAATAAATTGTTAGTAATAGTTCACCGTTGTGTGCTTAAGCTCAATAAATGAGCTTTAAGCTGATAAGCTGGAAGTGGGTCAGGAGGTTCGAGATCCAGTGCTCACGAAAGGTAAGTGTTTAGTTATTTCTATGGGTCTAACGTCACATATATTGGAAAGTCCTGTTTTAAAAAAATATGGTCACTTAGAGTTGTCAAAAAATAAAAGGCCCGTTTTGACAGCAGGATACAACAAAGAGATTTATTTCATGTCTCTTTCATACTTACTAGTAAAGTAATGTTGTATCCTGCTGTCAAAACGAGCCTTTTATTTTTTAGCAACTTTAGTCAATCTGCCCTGCCTTCACCGACTTCAAAAAGGTTATCAATTCGGATGTTTTTTTTATGTAATCCAAATCCGACTGGAAGTTCCAGAGATTAACGCGTTCGGAGGTTATCAATTCTTCAATTATCAAGCTTCAGTCATGAAGCTTCTTCATCCACGAATAACCTTAACTTCAGGAGAAAAATGCTTATAGGACTGGACGTAATCTATGGCCACCCTAGGGTTGTTGCGTTTTTTTTTTACTATTGATGAGCCCGCGTTTGGCCACAATCTGACCTGATGGATTACGATGATGTGGTCGCTGATGGAGCACGCTTGCCTAGAAGTAACCTATTCATTCTTGACTTAAAGACCCCAGGTTATCAGGAAATACAGACTCTGGCAAGGAATTCCTCAAACTAATGATATTTCATCCCCGATCTACGGCAGTTTTAGATATTAGAGATAGCAAAAATATGTAATATCAACTGAACCTCAAATGCTATTCTCAAAAAGTACTTGAATCTATGTACCAAAGCAAGAGAAGAATCAATATTGTATTCACAAAATTAGGTACCTATTCCATAAAGTACAAATATTTCACCAGCAAAACTGAGAGGTCAACGAATTCACAAGTTATCCGTTGACCTAGGTATTGTTATAAACCACTCCTAACCAGGTGAACCAGTCTAATGGTACCTACGGAAATTAAGGTAAACTGACTCGCAAGAAAATGATTCATGAACTCGACGACAGTTTTTCCAGAAAAAAAAAGCTTTTCAAATATAGTAACAGGAGAGAACTAGGTTCCCAAAAAACAGATGAATTAAGGATTTTTAAATAATTAAAGTAAATGAAGTCGAAATTCTATACCAAAAAACAAATGAATTTAGCTTTTTTTGAAAATTGGAATAACAATAAAAGAAGTACTTAGGTAAGACTAGAAAAAAAGAATGAATTCAAATAGCTAAAAATAGAATTACAAGTAATCGAGGTAGAATAAGATAAAACCAGTGAGTTAGAGGATTTTTAAATATGGAATTATAAGCGAAAGGCGACCATTTCAAAAGTGACGAAGAACTCCTTCAACATTTTATTGTGTTAGTGTGCTATCTCACTACTCATGCCCTGCAGAAACAAGGATGTAACCCATATCCCTACATAACGACAGAAGGGGATGCCAGCGCCGAGGGGATGAATATCATTATAATTATAATAATAATGAGTTCCTTAATACCTAATGATGTCACGAACAGAATTACGTAAATATGAGTCGTAATTTGAATGTTGGATTTTGATAATTTCTAGAAATGGTATCACAAAGGATGTATTGCGCGTTTTATATTTTAAGGACCATAACGACTAAATAATTGATAGCAATTTTATCGAATGATTAATATTTCGGATGGAAATGAGTAGCTCATATATATTGTCCGTTTTTAATAAGCCCTACTACCTACTGCTAGATATTAAAAACCGCTACATAAAATACTAAAAATAATGCAGGATGAGGCTCGAATAAAATCAAAGAAAAAAATTAATCAAATAATAAAAATATGGATATGGAGGTTCAGTGACAAATAAATCCGATAACGGATACAAGAATATCCAGGAAAAAAACGAAAAAAAAAATAACCTTACCCTTCAAAAATTCAATCCACTTTATTAAAAATGAGACCACCACAATCACTTCACAGCACGGAACTTAGAAAAATCTATGCGTATTTCTTAAAGGGGTAGACGCGGCAAAAACGGGACCGCTGTCCGTCTAGAGTCGGCAACGCAACTGCCCGGGTCTGCGTCGTTCGGCAATCGATCGTTGTGCGCATGTCCAGTCGAGCCAGCGTCACTTCAACTCCCCAATATCTTATGTATGAAAGTGCTACACAGGAGGAAAAGTGAATAAAGCACTCCTACTTTAAAACATGCGCTGTGCAATACTATTTCATAATTTTCACTACTTATTTTTTTTAATAACAAAATGGCGGCTCACCATAGAGCAATTGAAACTAAACTCGAAATTCGAATGTTGACATTCATTTATTCATGTCACGCGTCGACTCGACTTGACAAAGT
This sequence comes from Melanchra persicariae, assembly GCA_947386135.1. Classification (NCBI taxonomy): domain Eukaryota; kingdom Metazoa; phylum Arthropoda; class Insecta; order Lepidoptera; family Noctuidae; genus Melanchra; species Melanchra persicariae. The sequence continues at coordinate 2,901,057 of OX376646.1, forward strand.
GTTCGCTTTTCAGCTATTTTTTTCGTAACAATCGCATTGATATCGGTTTCTGCTTTTATATGGGTTTGGGTAAAGCGAAAAATATACGTGACTATGACCGGGTAAATAATTGATCCCTTGGAAAATTAGATTTTTGCTGTAAAAATTATACCATTAATTAAAGTTTAGCCTGTATTAGTTTTAATGAACGGTTGTGTTTATCATCTCTCAGCCTCAATTAACTTCAAACACAGCCTTTAATAAAATAAGTTTTAATAACCTGTTTCATGTCTTTAAAGTTCTAACTTGAACAGTTATTTAGTTACAATGAGTTGGTAACTAATGGCTTTTAAATAAATTGGGACCTTTTTAACTTTAATATTTCTCGACTAACACCTTTTTCCAGACCTAAAAGCACGTAAAGATATGGACCTTAAAACGTTATAATATGCTGTATATGGCCCGCTCTCAAAGTCTTTTGCAAAGAATGGTCTCGGGGGAATGCAGCCATAATCACTTCGCCCGAAATGTGGGTCGGTGATCGCAGTCATGTGTGGTACGGTATGAATCATATTTTCAAAAAAATAGTAACTAGTAGTAAATGTGATATATGGGTTTCTGTGAAAATTTTCTGCTGAATGGCGTTTTTTAGACTGCGATTTCGACGATCTTAGCAATGTAGCCATGCTCAAACTATATTGCCCTGAGGGCAAATCCTACCCTACGTTTTGCAATTCGTGAATTCCACTCCAGAACATCTCCAATTAAATGGCTTTAAACAACATATAAGTATGTAAATTCCTAAAGTACCTTAAGCTGATAAAATTTGTTTATAGGTTTTACCTGCAGGTTCACTTTAGGTTGCTTTTTTAGGGTTCCGTACCCAAAGGTTAGAACTGGACCCTATTACTAAGACTTCGCTGTCCGTCCGTCCGTCTGTCACCAGGCTGTATCTCAAGAACCGTGATAGTTAGACAGTTGAAATTTCCACAGATGATGTACTTCTGTTGCCGCTATAACAACAAATACTAAAAAAAAGACTGAAATAAATATTTAAGGGGGCTATAACCATACAACAAACGCGATTTTTTTGCTAGTTTTTGCTCGATATTGATAACGGCAACAGGTAGACGCATGAAATATTCACAGAATATTTAGTAATAATATTCACTTTAAAAATAAATAATTAAATTAAAATAAAAGATATGTTTAAGGGGGGCTCCCATACAGCAAACGTGATTTTTTTGCCGTTTTTGTCTGTAGACTGTTGTTCTCATTCTGATTCTTTTTGGGATTACCTATCTCATTCCGGACTTAGAAATTACTAAGTTTCATGTAATAAAACTACCCAACCCCTCCAAAACACCGTATTTTATAGCGTAATGACACAAGTTTGTACCACGGTTATACGGGACAACTAATACCATATTCCGTGAATTAAATATCGCTTCGTGCATGCCACTGAATTACAGACGAGCTCCATACAACATTCAGGTGAGGCTCTGGTACTCCGTAATGAAATGCGATTATACTTGAAAGATATACATATATTCAGGGCTGGGCAGTATTTGAATTACTTGTAATTAAAATACGAAATTGAAATACAAATAAATAAAGTTTGTTTATTTTTTTATATTTAAAAAGTCAAATCCCCTATTGTACAAAATACGTATTTCGTATTTGTATTTCAATTTATACTTCTTAAAAATATAATTTGTAATTGGTATTTCAAATACCTGACGCTGAGGTATTTTGTAGTTAGCATTTCAAATACATACGACTTCAAAATAAAGACCATTTACATTTGGCAAAATTATTAATGGGTGCGTTCTGCAGAAAACAGCGCTTACCTTTCGTGAGCAAAACGGCTAACCTAACCTAACACCTGACTGAATTTTGTATTTTAATTAAAAATATTTGAAATACTGTATTTTATATTTCAAATACACGACTTAAAAGTATTTTGTATTTCGTATTTTAAATGCATTTGAGACAGGTTTTTTTTTTGGAATTTGTATTTTAATTAAAGCAAAGCATGTGTTTTCCCAGCTCTGCATATAGGTATTATCATGCTTTTATTATCTGAACGGTGAGGAAAAGGGAATAAGACCTGGGGCAAGCACTATCCTTTTTTACACAGGTATCATGATAGCATTGGCACGTCATTGAAAGGTCCCAGGGGGTGTGGAATCCTTACCTCACTAAAAACCAAACCGGTGTGGAATACCTGTTAGAGTACACCTGGGGATACTGTAAAGGGACTACCCTGACCTTTATGTGCATGGCAGCACATGATTACTGTGCCACCGTCATGCCTGGGGACACACGGTGCTCGGACACCACTCTGGATTCCTCTTTCCTAGAGGTATACCAGTACACCCATATTCCACCAGTTATGTTGAAGCAAACCTATTGCCATCAATCGGGCATGAATACAGACTCCGTTTTGCGACTGAGATATTGCAGATGGCTAAATCCAATAGCATTTTTCCCAGCTCGGAAATCGAAAACAGGTCCTGACGTTCAGCAGTAGCTCTTGCGAATTGAGCGTGAAGTAAAAGATATCAGGTCATTCCACCTAATCAAGATGGAATGACAGCTTTCACGATCAGCTTTCACAATGAGATTTTTATAGAATAGCACTACTACAGGGCAGGTTACTAAAAAGAAGGAGTGGAACTCTCTGCCTTTTTTATGGATGGGTAATCATCAAATGACTCTTGCCTCTGGGTGGAGCGGAAGGGAGTGTCCTCTTACTGACTAAAACCCATCCATGCTCCTCATAGTACCCTTTGCTTCCCAGGGCCGCGGTAACTGCGTCTGTGTTTCCGAACGCATACAACCATAGTCTCTTAGGCTTCTTCTGGGTAAGCTCGTTCCATCGTCGACTTTGTCTCTGTCATCTCTAACCTAGACTAGAGTCAAGATAAAAAAAAATAATAGAAAATAAATCATTGGGCATCAAAAAACTCATCCACATCGCTGTCAATGACAAAAGTGCCCAGAACACTGGCAGCATTGCCACGTTGTATGGCAATGCTGATTCTTTGGCCAAAGAAAAACATATTGTATCGATGTATTCGGGTAGCGTTGAAAAAAGTTGCGTAATAACAAAATTCCGTGAGTGTATTGTTATTGAGTGAAACACTTAATTAAGTATATGGTATATGGGAAGATAGATATAGCCATGCGTCAGCGAGTGTTTGCGTAAAATGTTATGTAAGACAAAAATACACGTTTATTAAATAAGGTTTGCCTGTGATTTTAAGGGATGGTAATATTGTATTTCGTGTGAAATTCGCTATGTTTTTAAACAATAAAAGGGAAACATGTCGGAAACAACTAATATCTTTAAGTAGGTAGGTTACTAAGCTTTGGTTTCTGAATAAAGATTTTGAAAACCTGTGAAACTTTGGCACTAAAGTAGAGTTTCAAAAAAGAAAAGTAAACAAACCAGAGTTATCTTTAACTCGAACGTTAGTTGCTAACGTTAAAAATATAAATCATGTTTGTACCAGGCGGGCCTAAGATGTTTCCAAATTTCCAATGCTTAATGTTTCTACAATACTAGTTGCAATACTAGTTCATACGAATAATATTCGTATTCGTAAATACAACATATTATGTTGTATTTTATCACAGATTTGATGTCACTAACTGCAACAGACTGCTTAGAATATTTCATCAGAATAGCAGTCCTTGACGAGTTTGAGTTTTTTTGACGTTTTATTTAATTGGAAAGTTTATTTTAATTTTGGTGACAAGATTTATAATAGTTCGCCCCGGGCATCGGGAGTCGCAGGGCAATTCCAGGCCACCGTAGGCGCGGGCCTGCGGATGCGCGCGTAGGTTTGCTCGCCGTCCGATCAAAGCCAGGCCCAGGTCGACGGCGCATTGTGTTCACGCGCGTCTCAAAGAGATGTCAGCATAGTAGACGGGGTCCGTTTGGGCTACGATTACGGATTTTGTTCGAAAGAAATCAATCAAAAGTCATTTAAAATCAAAAGTCATTTATTCAAATTAGGCTGAGAGCCAGCACTTTTTGAACGTCAAATTTTACAAAAAGACAGTCCCCCAAAACGCCCACCCGTCACCTTAAAAACTACAACTAAAGAGTTACCGCGGCCTTGGAAAGCAAAGAGCACTAGGAGGAGCACGGATGGGATTTAGTCAGTAAGAGTCTGACACTCCCTTCCGCTCCGCCCAGAGTGGGAGGAGTCATTTGATGATTTCCCATCCATAAAAAAAAAGATTTACAATAGTTTCAAAATATTCCTATGAACCAATATTGCCAGTGTTTTCATATATGGTCGTATCGAATGTTTCCACATTGTATACTTGTACCAAAATAAACTTAATTCACTAAGTGTCGTTCATACAATTTAGAACCTCGTGCAGTATGAAATCTAATCTAGCTTAAAGGGTACCTTAAGAGGTAGTGAATCAGTGTTACTTAAAATATTAAGGTTCGGCTCGTTTATTTAATTATAGCTAAAACGATAAATCCGCTTTAGTGCCGTCATAAGACTTAGCTTAGAAGGATTATTTGCTGCCGATAAATTTGGAAACTTCAATGGAATTGATTACTTTTCTGTATTTATTTAAAAAATGTTCTTTTTTTTGTCTTTTGGTTTTAAAAACCAGAAGCATCTGTACAAGGTGATTGGTCAATGAGTGTGTTCGTTCAAATGGTATGTTCTAGAGTTAAAATGCAACGATTTTTACCCTGGTAACTTGGGTTCCAAATTGGGTTGTTTTCGAGTCGAAAGGTACCGCGCGGTCATATGACCTTAGCCTTATATCTCGTGGCTGTATTAAATAGAAATGACTATTCATAATCCAATTGACTTTCATCATGATCAGTGTTGCTAGGACAATTATTATTCCAGATTTTACTATTTTCTCCAGATTTCGTGGTTAGTCGTAGTTCGTCCCACTTTCTCGAACGAAATTTATCACACAATTATCATGGCAAATTGTCAGACGCTTATCCAGTTGTAATTGGCTGAATGAGTTTTTTACAACAGCCAATTCTATCATTTGACTTCTATTATTTTTTTTACGTGTCGATCATTCTTTCCAGAAAGCGGGGGTTAATTCTATGAATTATGAAAATAAACTTCTAAGTACTTACCGATATTTCTTATCTCTATGCCACACGGAGATATGTAACACCTGATGATCGTAGATGGCTGTTGGCAGAGGAAGCTTCAGGTGCCTTTGGAACTCAGGCTCCCGCTTGCCATACAGTACTGATGTTCTTTGAAAGATCGACCTCTGGGATGGAAGGATCTGGTTATCTGTCTCACCGCTGATTACGACCTGAGGAAGAAGTTCCTTATTTAATTTAGTGGGATTCAATTGTTTCGTTCTTATTATGGGTTATATTCTGGCCTTTTTGTCTCATCGTGACGGTCTATTCTGCTGTGTTGAGTTTTCATTGGGTGATTGTAGTTTCTAAATCCATCCCAATGGGAGCAACCAGAAACTACAGGTTTTGAAAACCTGAGATTTGTTTGTCATCCTCATCAGTCCATCATTTACGGTGACCATACTTACTGGGTAATAACATCAAAATAAATGTAATCAGATGAATTACAATCCTCTCTGAAAATATTGCCAACGACATTCACGAAAAAATCAGAACCCTAATTTAATTTATCCAGTAAAAAAACAAAAGAAACTTTTTTACAAAGAATTTCTCAAGTAACTCCCAAAGTAATAAAATAATTTACTACCAACCTTCGCATAAGCATTGATATCATCCGCCTTCCCTGTGGACCTCAGAAGATCCCGGCATCTTATAACTGCAAACATAAAAGGGCTATCAAAACTCCACCCAAATGGGACACCACCATAACAATAGGGTAAAATGAAGGTCGATAGTCACCACTCACCGTGTACGTCTATGACGTCATTCCTTGTCTTTATTTCTAAATCTATAGTCCCTTTTAGGGCTTGGAATCGTTCACTAGAACGCTCTAGTCGATTACTTGCAACGCTCCGCCTTTTCTCTTCGCTACTACTAATACTATTCTCTTCTGGAGAGTATGTCAAACATCTCCGAATCGATTTATGCTCAATAACAGGAGTATATGCGTCAGTTGGAAGAAAATCTTCATCTAACTTACTTGTCTTGTGAGCTCTTTCTTCACTCAATACTTTGCCTGGTCTTTTCAGATTAGGAACAGGAGTAATAGGACTAGGAATACCATGTTCCAAGGTTAGACCAAACAGTTCCCTTGATCGCTTGTTGTGAGAATTGTTGAGAGTATCGTAAGGCATCAGGCTACTGTGTGATACCGTGGATTTAATTGAGATGTTCTGGTAATCGTCAGTTACGGTTGGGTTAGATAACGGAGGACTTAGAGGTTCACATAACGATGTATTAGGTAGCTCAGTTGCTGGACTAGGTATTCCAATTTCAAGAGTGAGAATGGAAGTTTTAAGATCTTTGTTTTTCCACTGACTCTCATTGCTTACTGTAGACTTTTTCCTACGAATGCATTTTTGTCGTTTTAGCCTAAGGCTTGCACGTTCTTCTGCTGCTGAGTATAAGTCAGGAGTTGATTCTGACGACATAGATTCAAGATTGCTTCTTTCAAAATAAACATTCATTGACTGTGATCTGTTAAGTGTTGTGACACGTTTCTTTGAACTTGCTTTACGTTTAACATCGATAGCATTGTCTGGTGTCCTTACTTCCCTTTCATTATAGCCATCGCCATCATCTAAGAGGAAGCAGCCAATGGGAAGATTCTTCAGTAATTTGTCGTTTACCCTATGTACAGGCATCTTCTTAGTAGGTGTAGTTTTAGGTGATACCGAGTTTTCTCGTGATAAGTTCACATATTTGGCTTCTTTTATTAAATTGGCTTTATTCTCTGCCTGAGGATTGACAAATAAATCTTTTACAGTTTCAAGAGGAGGAATTTCTTCTAGAATCTCTACTTCTGGAGCTTTATGCAATATCCTTCTTTTGGATTTGATGATTTTAGTACTTTTTATTATATCTTCAATCATTCTTTCAAGCGTTACATCACCCATTTGCGTGGTTGATACAGTTGAGTCAGTATTATTCCCGGTTAAATCCTTACCTAGAATAAATTTATTTTCCATTTCTGTAGACGTTTCTTCGTCCCTTAGAGGGATAGTAAAAGGATTCTCTACTTTAGGAAAATATTCTGTAATATCATTGGCAAAAGCGACCCTTTGGGATTTGCTGTGTACACTCATAGTGCTAAATCTAAGGGCTGCTAATTTATTAGATAAAGGTGTGATAGAGATAGGTGAACATCCTTCTCTTACTAGTGTATGTACATCCTTTTTATCAACAGAAGGAGATTTGAAGTCACTTTCAAATTCATTGGATTTCTTCCTCGTCCTTTTCAAAGGCCGTATATTTGTGAGACCGATGTCATTGTTATTGAAATATAAAGGATTTTCCATGAAGATGTGATGTCCAAATATAGGTAAAGTTGATTTTTCAATAGTTTTTTTGTTGAAAGTTAGAGGTTTTTCTATACAGTTTAATACTAGATCTTGATCATATTCTATTTCTACTAAGCCGTCGTTAACTGCTTTTGTTGTACATACTGGAACTTTAGTTTGTTTTCCTAAGGCAAAAGAATTTCTGCTGCTAGTTGTTGTTGCACTCAATCTATCAGATAGATCACTCAGTGAAGGTTCAGATGAACTATGACTTAGTTTAGGACTTAGCGAGTTTCTATCAATAGGCTTTATTCTTCTTTCAGATTTATATACACAGCTATCTCTTCTAAATACTTCATTGGCACTAGCCATTTCTAGTTTCCTTTTTTTCGCCTCTCGTACTCTTCTGCTATAAGTAGGTGGAGTTGGTGGTAAGTCCGGAGGTATATCATCTTTAGAACTATTTAGGAAGTATTTTCTCCTCTCGAAATTTTTGACAGGAGTACCTGTTGGCGTGATATTGCTAACATCCTTCAGGGCTATGCCTTCTGGCTTTTTGATGAATCCTTCTCTGTAATAATTTGGTGTATTTCCTATGTAGTTTACATTTTCTTTGTCCGCTGCTTTTATATTTTTTCTAACTGCATTAGACCCTAAGGATCTTCGCTGGTATCTGCTGGGCTTCTTGCTCTTTTTGACTGTTTGTGCGTCAAGAGACCTCCTTATTTTGTTGTTGTTGTAAGGATCATCTTTATACTGTTCGCAGTCTTCATTTTCAAGATCATTAGGAACACGGAGTTCTTGGTTCTTTTTACCGTAGACTGCCCACTTCAACATTTTTGATCTGGAATGAATAAAAAACAATAATTTTAGCAATGAGATAGCAAATTTTAACATTAATTTTAAAAAGTTAAGGGTTATTTTAGAAGAAATCGATATCATAAACAAAACAAACTAGACCGTGATATAAAACGAATAAAAAAAACTACCTTCTTTATGAAGATTTAGATTCTAAACGCTAATAAAGTTATCCATCTATGAATTAATGAAAGCAACTAATGACTGAGAGCAATTACGACTATCGTTCGTCATCTCCGACATATGTCAATGTTCTCCGTTCACATCGGTATGAGCAATGAGGTATTAGGTATTCGCATGTATAATGTATGGGGCAAACATTGACTGATTGAAGACTGTATTGTTCAACTGGGACAAGCTAGTATTGGTAGATAAAGATAGAGCCTTTAATTTGAAGTTGTGTTGTGTTTGATTGTCACGCTTGATATAAAATTCAAAATAACCTGAAGCAAAGAAGTCCTTCAATAAGAGTGGTTCTTAGCTACTTTTTACAGGGCGTGCGTGTATTTTATACACAGAAACCATTGCAAAAGATACTGAATGAATTTTTTTTATGTAAGTTTGCAAGTTACATAAATGACTCAAAAATGATTTCTTCCCTAAATTGTTCTTCAAAGTTTAAAGCACATTACTCTCAATATTTTGACAATAGGACTTTATAAAGAGTTAAAAATACTTGTACATGATCCTTTTTATCTCCCCTTTTAAGATTGATATCGCCCTAAAGACACCGAGTAAGGACAAAAATAGGATTACAAGAATCTATAGTAGGTATCTTTACAATGATGGCATACCAAACAATAATCTTACTTCTTACTACTATTATAAATGTGAAATTTGGATGTATGTTTGTTCCTCAATTATTATAGGATCTCTATCTCTAGCACCTAAGTTACTAGGTTTTTATGTCTGGAGTATGTTCCCTTTTTTATGGATGGGAAATCATCAAATGACTCCTTTTGCTGAAGCGGAAGGGAGTGTCAGACACTTACTGACTAATACCCATCCGTGTTCCTTCTAATGCCCTTTGTTGTTCCAGGACCGCAGTGACTCTTTCGATCAAATTCCGCAACCCTAGTAGGCCCTACGGTGTGTTGCGGCGGCTGGGGCGTGAGTTTTGACTCTCCCTCACGCGGCTCTCCCTTCGCTAGCATTACTGCTTCGCAGAAGGAGGTGACTGCTTCCCATGCCTCGTGTATGGGAAGAAGAATCCCCTTGGGATAATTTCTGACATTCTCGCCAGCGAAACCGCTCAAACTAGTGTAAATTTATCATCAAATCTTATTTTCACTCATCAAGAACCTGCCATAATAGGTCTATAACCGTTTCGCTTACTCATAAACAAACCAATTTCCCTATCCCACCTAAACTCGTTAGACAAAACGTTTCCTTAACGCAAACCCATTACAATAACGTTAACGTCATCGATGCTACGAGTATATCTCACGGCTATTCTAAACTCATAACATGGTCATTATCTATGTACGATACTGATTCGCATGTGTCTCGGTCATCGACAAGAATTGCGTGAATGCGATCATCGAGAATATCATTCCACATATTATCCCCCTCGAAAAAAAAATCTTTTGATTCTTAGCGGTTATATGAAAGATGTACGTAACGACTTTCTTATGGATATGGGACTTTTCGAGGGGTTAGGCTGGACAGTGCTTTTATATTGATGTAGTTTAAGATAATTCAAGTCTGGGGTGTCTTTCTTTTGGGGCATGACTGGCCACTTGGCGGTTTAAGCTTTCGGGATCATCAAGAGAAGTGAGGTTTTTTCGTAGTGAGGATTAGAATGGCTGAGGCATTTTAGGCTTTAAATAATTACCTATGATCAAAATGTTTGTTCATTTTTAGTAAAATCAGGATCATCATGGGCTAATTTTTTCTATCTAGAGATTTACAGGTAGTACCAATTGAAATCTTACCAAATAAATTTTCTGGATATCAGCTCCACCGATTTGGTAGCGGCCAGCAACACAAATTTAATGTAACCACTAATGATAACTCATATAATATGACCATAAGAGACCATATTGCTTCCAATACGGTATAGAGACATACCGTTACCGACGATTTGCGGCATCACGCGGTCCATAGCGTATGCAATTTGGAATGTGGCACTAACAACATTGGTTATGCCGCTAATACGATGTATTGCACGCGTTTTTATAATTCTTTTTTTAAATAATTGTTGTGTAATAATTTGGTGTGTTGCAAAATAGTGAAAGTCAGATAAAGATGATTTTTAGAAATTTTGGCGCGTAATTTGTCTTCAGGACGGTTTAACGATTTTATTTATCGTAGTTCGATTTATCTGACCTCCATGAATTGCGGCTTTCTCTAAATTGGTCTGAAATAAATATGAAAAGAAAGTCATTTTATATTTCAGTTGAAATACCTACTGATTTAAAATGGAAGTTATAAAATTGAATAAGGATGTATAATAGAACCACGTTCTAAGTAATTTGGCTTCCAGTGGCATAATTTGCAAAACAAACAAAACGTTAATTTCAAAAAGGTACGCCCTTGAACTGCGCACAGTTATTATGGGCTAATCACCAACTAATCGCTTAAAAATACAATCCAATACGCACATTATTATGCTAAGTCGTTCACAAAAATTTTCAATCTATTGTCGCATATTAAATATGGCCGATTTCATCTTGGTTACGGGCCAGGGCAATAACTCATGTTTCCCGCTTTACTTACCAAATTGACTGTGTAATTAGAAACTCGGTCGCTCCATTCATATCCAGGGTACTGTGACAGACTCACGCTGGGCAAGAAACCAGTGTGTACACAATGCGACTCGAGAAATTCGCGTACTAAATACAACACCGCAAAAACAGGGCGTACTTACATTATCCTCTCCCTACCTATTCAACACCAAATTACTATTGAATTTAAAGATTTTTCTGAAGCATTTTTTAATATCGAATGCACGTCTCGACTCGCGAAACGTGGGGTCGCCAAACAAAAAAGTTTCTTACTCAATGCACAAACTCCATGTTACTGGCCGCTATAGTTTTTAAATGGCAAACCCATGTAGGAATAAGGTTTAGATTCAAGACTTGAATACTTTTTGGAACGTATGGTGCGTGCTGGACGTCAAAGCTGCTGGCTGAATAGAATGAAACACGTTTTAGCGGATTCTGAATTTGAATCTTTCGAATTTGCTGAACGGTTACTTGGTAATACAAAGTCAATCGATCGTTCCATCTTCGCAATATTGCTCTTTATTCCTTGCGAATAAGACTCATTTCAGTGACCTAAGGCACAGATAAGATTGTAGGTCACTTGAACAATTGAAATTGAAACTTTATCCTCTTGAGATAAGGATTCTACTGACGGCAAGATCGTAAGATAAAGTGGCAAGACATCCATCAGCTTTGTCTTGAACTTCGGCAAGATGGTCGGATGTTTTTGTCGTCTAAAATTGAATTTTACGAATTATTACCGTGTGCGTGTTGTCCGATTTAAGGGTACTTAAAACATTATGCTGGTTTGTGTTTTCAGTACGAAATTTTTGCCACGGAGATACAAAAGGAGAGGGTTAAAGCAAAAGTTAAGTTTTAGTGGTAGGTATTCAAAATTGCCCACAGATTATCGCGTAACAAGGATTTCCATAGCATTATAGTCCAGCATTAAACGCTTCACGGGGTTTCTTATACTTATTGTCCACTCACTTGAGAAGCGAGCGTTTGAAAGAAGCAACTATTTCAGACGCCTGAAACTAAAATTGATTTCGGTCAGGATTTTGTCAGCGGTGGCGGCGGCGTACCTACCTACATACTATGAATTTTTTAAGGACTAGTTAAGGGAACAAAGTTATTGCTAACTCTTGATTCAAACAAGCGTGCCTAGTAACAAAACCATAAAGGAAAATGGAACTTTTCCGACCGAATTTTCCACTCCTACTATAATAGCTTCTTTGAAACACAAACAGATCAAATATTTATTAATACCTAGATACGTAATTTATGGAAACAAACGTTAGTTTGTCGGTTGGCCGGCAGGTGGCGTTGACATGAATAATTCAGAGCGCACCCGTTTCTACGGAACCCAGGGTTTTATGGTTCAATAATGGAATTCAAATGCTGTCATGTTTTGGGGACATTTCGGAATATTTTATTATTGGTTCCGGTCGTGACGTCATTTGTTATGTTGACGTGTTCTGTCTATGGGGTGGGCAGAGTATTAAGTGGTGATAAGTTTATTACATTGACAGTTTAAATATTTCAATGGCGTATGGAATTGGTTTTCCAGTTTTGTTATTATTTTAGCGTTATTATATTTGCTAGAAATAGATAGCTAAGTGTCAAATAATCGACCTTTGACTTCAGCATTGAATAAAAGGGAGTGGTGGGTGCATGACGCCATTTTGCACGGCGTCTAGGATCTAGGTAAGTTTCTATACGATGGAATACGTTAGCCATACTTAATTCATTATCCATACTTGTCCATATAAATATTATAAATGCGAATGTAAGTCTGTCTGTCTGTAGGTAAGTACTTATATTTGTGGCTTAATGGCTGACCAGGGGGTCTACTCTCTAAGCTCGAAATCCGTAGTTTCGGCCTTAGTGTCGGGCGTTTTCTACTCCGTATCACCTATGGACTTACGATTAGTCCCAAACCCGAACTAAGAACAACTGTCAAATTGTGTTGTCATTCATTCTTAGTTCGGGTTTAGGACTCAGATTTAGATGAAACTTGGCGGGGACACGGGTGAACAATATCCTAGAATATGACATGGGATAGCTGGCACAAACTAGTTGATAAATTACCATATATGTAACTTCATAAAAAACAACACAATCTCAAATATAATGTCACTTTTGTACTTTGATTATAATGAACCTGATTATAAATGGTAGTTATTATAACAAGTCAATACCTATATTGACTTGTTATAATAACTACCATTTATATTAGTCTCCATCCAGACGCACTGCATCTTACCATCCCTACCTTGTAGGTATTCCACCAATTCGCACTAAGCGTTTCCAAACGTCTTTTATAATGCGCACAGCAAAGGAGTGGAACTCTCTGCCTGCGTCAGTGTTTCCAAAAGCTTACAGCCCTAATCTCTTCAAAGTTAGAGTGAACAGGCTCCTTCTAGGTAAGCTCGCTCCATCGTAGACTTTGTCTCTGTCATATCTGACATTGACTAGAGTCAAGAGCAAACCCATCACCAAAAAAAAAAAAAAAGTCTATGTTATTAACTGAGGGCTTAGCACGAATGTTAACGTTAGCGTAAGTGAATTTTGAATATAAAAAACTACAACCACAGTATTTTGGTATATATATGGTATCATACAAAAATATGAATATATTCAATTAAAAATAAATATTATGTGCGAAACGAGTAATAAAAGTAGGTATATTAAAATTTAACGTTACATTACTATACATCAAAAACATTCATACTAGGCCCTATAATTCTCGCTATTCAATAATGGCAGCTATAAGCGATGACATAATAATCATCAGGTGTAGTGTTTAAAACAAACCAGTTAGTTATTATCGTTTCAACTTGTTCATACATCTGTTTGAGGCACGTGCTGGTGTAATTATGATTGATGAAGAAAACTGGATCAACAGATGCATTAGTTAATACATTACCAACCTGGGTATTTTTAAGTTAAGTGTGAATAGGTCGCTTCTAGGTCTGCGTGCTCCATCGTCAAGCACAACAAGACTTTCCATCAGTTAAGATTGTGGTGGTGGTGTGATTGTGGTTGTGTTGTTTGTGATCTCTGATGCGCAGGATGCGGGGGAGTGCAAACAGTATCCTAAGGGATACTCAATACTCAATACTCAATACTTTATTTGCATTCCACAATGTGTACTTAGGTGGTAAGTTAAAAAAAAAAATGTGATCATTATGGACCCTGTCGGGCACAGCAAAAGAATTAAAAATATAGTAGGAGAGAGGAAGCTTTAATCAGCCAAATTTATATCTGAACTAGATCCACTACTGTCATTTTCAGTATGGATTAATTACCTACATATGATTCTTTATATTTTATCGTTGAAAAATTCGTTTAAACTATAATAGCATCTTTTTATTAAAAATTGTTTTAACTTTTTTATAAATATGTTTATTTTATCTTCTTTTTTTATTAATTCAGGTAGTTTGTTGTATATTTTTATTGACATTGCATAGGGACTTGTTGAATGTAATTTTAGTCGAGAATGTGGTATGTTTAGTCTTGATTTGTGTCGGAGTGTGTAACGTGATTGTATGTCCTCGCGCTTTGTATAAAATTCTTGATACTTACGAACAAATTTGCAGGTTTCTAATATATATATACTGGGAAGTGTTAAGATATTATAATTTTGGAAGTGAGGTTTGCAGCTGTCAATTTGATCGATGTTTGCCAGGATTCTAACTAATTTTTTTTTGGAGTGTAAATAGTGATGGATATTGCTAGAGATCGGATTAGGTAGATTATATTTACCTAGTTCGAAGAAGTAAGTAACATAGAGTTGATAATACCTCCTCTAAAATCCCGGAATCATGAACATCACAGATTTGATGTCACCATTTTCAGACAGCATTTCAACTTGCTTATAAGGTTATTTTTTGGAACTTAGTGGTTTTTCGTGGTTTTTTTTTCAAGACTATATATGGGTTGATATTTTTTCCTTAATGTATTTTAGCTACCCAACATCACCCTTAAATATGAACACGTATTTAATGAACACCCTGTATAATCTCATCTGCTGTCATCTTATTTTTTCTAACACCAATCATCTGAGTGCTTAGGTACTTTCTTATTAGACATGTCATCGTTTAGGTCATTATAGGAATTCAGGTTTGTTAAGCTCGTTATACAATTCACCTATGCACTATCAATGCCTATTCGTGCATTTTGGTTCCGTATTTCTTCTAAAACACTAAAGCTTTTATCTAACTAACCCTTCTTATAATTGAACTTTGCAATTACTTCACTAACATGATCAAAATCGACAAAATTGTGCTTTTAATTCCAATTATCACAAAATTAAAAAGTCACCTCATAACCTCACCTGCATCCACACTACCAACATAACCCTAAAAACACAAACACACTAAAACTATTGACTTTAAATGTAAGTATTAATTTCCCATGCTAAGTGCGCGCGCGCAGCTGTTGCCGCCCCCACGCCGACTCGATGCGTATGCACACGGCGCAGGCGCCTCGATAAGTGCTGACAATTACAGTGCAATTACGTAATTGGATGATGTTTTTAGTTTATTTCAAACAGTGTATTAACTTAGCTTGAAACATGAGGATGGGTGCAAAAGTTTAACTAAAAAACTAGAGATGTAGAAAAAGTGACATTTTATCAGCGAAAAGGATTCTCAAAAGTCGAAAATATGTGTGATTGATCACGTGACATTTCAGTAGTGCATAGGGCCTTTTTTAAGGATGGAAAATCATCAAATGACCCCTTCCGCTCTGCGTGGAGTGGGAGGGAGTGTCAGACTCTTACTGACTAAAACCCATTTGTGTTCCTCCTTATGCCCTTTGCGTTCCAGGGCTGCGGTGACTTTTTTGTTCCGCAACCCTGGCTAAGTTGGTTTTAATAGTCATTATCGCTAAATATAAAAGAATAGAATAGTTTATTTATCACTTCATAATTACAAATTTCTCTTAATCTATGTACAAAATCATGGCAATGAATACATCTATAAGAGATTACGTTGACGACTATACAACGACTAGTATAAACTGTGTCACAGTCGTCAGATAATGTATGATAATGTCACTTTGTTTAAAGTTTCTTGTCATAAAAGCTTGTCATTAAAGTTTTCCAATAAGAATCTGTTTGTTTCCCAAT
Organism: Melanchra persicariae; assembly: GCA_947386135.1. NCBI lineage: Eukaryota > Metazoa > Arthropoda > Insecta > Lepidoptera > Noctuidae > Melanchra > Melanchra persicariae. The sequence goes on from OX376646.1 coordinate 2,917,164, forward strand.
CGTTGACTGACGATAAAATATGTAGCATTTGTCGATTTCTAACTGGTCTTCAGAAAGTATTTAAAACGCCAGGTTACAAAATAGTGTTAATTTACAGTTGGTAACTAGTGTCATTAAAGAAATTAAAGGTGTTAATGTGTGATGAATGATATAATACAGAAACCTTACTCTGATTAACTTCCGATATCGAAAACTTTCTAAGACAACAGTGTGAAGTTTTCTTTATTTCTCTTATTTGAATTTTCAACACTGCGAAAACTATTTAAAAGTGTTGCTACAATTGCATCGAAGGTGTCAATTAAGAAAGTTGACACTAAGGTTACATATCATTCCACTTATTTCATATTACAAAACATAGTTCGCTAAGGTCAAAAAACTGTATCTATTTAACGTCATGCGGTCATTACGATATTTTTATCTATCAATCTTTGGCCATATGGTGGCGCATACGCCTGCCATGGGGTCGTGGGCCTATGCTATGAATCAAAATATTACAAAGTTATTTTAACGAGTTTTTGGAGGAGCTTCTGGTTATTTTAAGAAGGACCAAGTAGTTTTGAAATTTGTAGGTTCAAACAATATTTGTTTTTTACTTTTAAGTCTAATAAGAAATGGAGAATGAAAGAGTGTGATAATATCATAAAATGATTCAAAGTATTTATTTAATATTTATTTTTTAATTTACTATTTGCGAAAATAGCAAAAAAAATAAGGATGAAAGTAACATTAAAATAATTCTTGATTAATTTGGGAAAAATAAAAAAACACAGCATTCCACTCGCTGACACTACAATTATTATTGTTTATTTCTAAAACAAAAGCAAACAGGAAATTGTCGAAACACAAAACAATGATGACTTATGTTTACGTTTCATTAGCAGACTGTTTCGAGTATTCTCATCCTTATTCCCCTTAATGAGGGATACGGCATTAAACCTACGCAATTTAGATGTGGGCTGTGAAATCTTAAGGCAGGACCAACTGAAAAAGTGGTTGAAATAGAAAAAGGATTCTTAGTTCGACATAATATTATATCCTAGATTGTTTCCTAATATTCCTCAGATGATAGTGATTGAGATATATCAGTGAAATTAGATTCCACAGCTAGTGATAAAGCCGTTACATTGAAAGAAACAGTTACTATGGAATTAAAAGATATGAAAGATGCAAAAGTAGGGAAGAATATGAAAACACTATTAGACTCAGAGCTAATGAAGGTGATGTGTTCACGATATGTAGCTTTATTCCCAAAAATATATAGTATGTATGAGAAATTCAACGCTACAATCAAATTTAAAACAAACTCAAAGACAAACTTATAGTTCGGATATCCTAAGAAGCAAAACCGCCACTGAATCATTAAAAATAATGTCTCTAATTAAAGTAACCCCCAACTATTTACAAACAAAGTCGTAGTCCGTAAAATTATATCTCTAAAACTTAGTAGTAGTGATACTTTTAATTTAACCCTTAATTCGATAGTGGGAAGTATACTGGACATCGACTTTGAAAAAATCTGCAGCATTGTTTTTTAACAATATTAATTTTTTTATATATGGAATGACTTGGTTCTGTCCTACATTATTACATAAAGAATAACTGTCAATGAGAACGTGCGCTCGGCTGGTCAGTCGACGCCGCAACGTCAGGGAGGATGAACGCGTCGCGACCGCTGTCGGTAAGTCCCGATTTATTTAATTTTTTTGTTCTAAAATAAATAGTTATTTCTTTTCTGTATATTCCCTTATGTATTTGTATATGTACGTGTATACTAAAATCATAATATTACTTATAGATTTTTCGTTATTCCCTGCGAAACTTGTGTGTCCAGTATACTTCCCATTGCCGGGTTCTCGAGGGTTTAGTATGGTTTTGTGATGTGCAGTATACTGGACATTGCCAACGAGACAGACAACTAACAATTAGTATAATATTATGAACTAATATCTATATTATGTATGTTATATGTTGTTTATGATACCTAACAATATTATTATTCACAGGTCTTCAAAAAAACATCACATGCTTCAAAATTATAATTAGCTTTAGTGCCACCAATTAACGCTCTATTGGACATAGAAGGCCAGACCAGTTCATATGAAGAACCAGATTTGCACAATGGCCAGGAAATTGATGATGTCTCATCAGATGCACCATCCATACTATTGTCATTGGAAAACCTGATATTTTCGACATCAACAATGGCGGTGACGATTCTTCTAACGGCGAAATACCCAATAGCGAGCTAGGGGGTCTACTCTCTAAGCCCGAAGTTCGTAGTTTCGGCCTTAGTGTCGGGCGTTTTCTACTCCGTATCACCTACCAACTGTCAAATTGTGTTGTCATTCATTCTTAGTTTAGGTTCGGGACTAATCGTAAGTCCATAGGTGATACGGAGTAGAAAACGCCTGACACTAAGGCCGAAACTACGGACTTCGGGCTTAGAGAGTAGATCGCCAGAAGTCGAAAAAGAACTACCAGTAGCTATCACACCAATTATGAAGGAAGTGTTGCCATCTACCAGCCAGGTAAACCATGATGTTATTCCGACCTTATCATCAATCCAGTCCATACCAACACTCGCATTAGACATGTCAAATCAAAAAAGCGTAAGACAACCAGTTACAATTGGAAAAAAGGCAAGTTCTTGCACAAGGCTGAAATTAAGGATTGTGAATTTGTGTTTTTGATATGCCTAACGACGACTCGCTTATACTTTGTTTTCATAAATATTTTTCTGTGGATATACTCCAAGATATAGTCCATAACACAAACCTCTACGCAGTGCAAAGAACTGGACGGTCAATAAATGTTACCGAAGACGAAATTAATGATTTCCTGTCCATATTTCTACTTATGGGTGTTGTAAATTTGCCATCTTACGTGGATTATTGGTCCAAAGAACTGCGATACCCAGCAATAGCAGACATTATGCCTCTGAAAAGGTTTGAGTGCATACGCAGGAAGATCCATTTAGTAGACAATTCTTGTCCCGTTTTGGATCGATACTTCAAGGTGAGGCCGTTTGTAGAGAAGTTGAGGAAGAACTGCCTAGATACTGAAGAGAAGATAAGGTATAGCATTGACGAAATGACAATACCGTATAAAGGGACAAAGGCGGGAAATAGAAGTCAATATAACCCCATGAAACCCAATAAGTGGGGTTTCAAAAATTTTGTAGAAGCCAAATAAGTAACAATAATGTCATGTTAAATATTAAAATTGTACAACAATAAATATTTACATAATACACATGCATTTTTTTTTGTTTATTTCATAACTGAATAAATAACGTTTTTTATAAAAATTCTCGAACGATTCCGTAATTTGGCAATGTCCAATATACTGGACATCGATATTTACAGTTACTTTATGGAGAACCTGGCAATGTCCTGTATACTGGACATGCATTTTCTCAAAATCGAGATATACTAGATTTTTTCAATTATTTTTCCTGGTTTTAGGAACATCTAAAGATGACAAAAATATATAAAAAAAATAAAATTTCAAGATTTTTTTCTCTTGCCAGATTAAGGGTTAAAAGATAAACATTTCGATGGCCATGGGAAAGGACTACAATGTGTATGCGTGGACGATGGACGTCATAGAGAATAGAGTGTCAATAGAGATGTTCCCGCTGTGTTATGGCGGGTTTTGGCTATAAATTCGTTTAAATCGATTGTTGTGTTGATTGGTAACTGTTTCTGTTTTTGGTTATTGCATGTTTTGTGCATTTTTATTGAGAGAATTTTTATTTTAAGTTTTTCAATGATATTCTAGTAAACAGACATGTTATGAGCGCGCGCTAGTGAAGACTCGAATACATCCCAATTGGATCGTATAGTCTTTAGTCTGTGTCACGCATGGCGATGAGCGACAGGCTTTGTTGCGATAAAAACAAAATTTTAAAAATGCCATAGTGTGTTTTTATCAAGCCATCTCTTTTGCACCATTTCTACATGTAGTCAAATGTAAAATTAATGAAAAGTTTGTGTGTGCTGCCGCTGCTGCGCGGAACACTTTTTTCAGTTGTTTTGTGCGTGTTTATCGTATCTGTTTACAAAAATATCATTGAAGTTTTTGGACGCGTTAGTAAAATGCCGTTGCTAATATCTACGACAAGCTGCTACTAGGGACTAGCTTGTTTGGCTAGCTGTTTGAGTGGACTAAAAACGTAATTTACGAAAGTAAATGAAACGAGATATGGAAATGAAAAGAAACAGCTTGTCAAATAGAATCAAAGTATAAAAAAAAACATAAAACTCCTTTTTGGGCAGTCGTGTAAAAATAAAAGCATCATTTTACTCCTTGCACACACATCCAAGATCGCGAAACGACCTCAAAATTATTCTTCCACATAAATAATAAGAAGACATAGAAAATAGCAGATGTCGTTATGTCAAAGGTAGCAAGCCCTTACCTTTACCAAATTGAAACTATTGTTCACGCAACAATCGCTCACCTTTGGCGTTCCGAAGAAATTGGAGTAATAATATTTATTGTTATACAATCTGGAGTAACTTCATCCTTTTGTTAACCCTGCTCTGCTCTCCGCGTTATTGTTTGAGGAAGTGTGCGAAACTCGAAGATGCGTTCCTGTCCGAAAGATCCGCAGTTTTGAAAAAAAAGCCGCACAAACAAATATCAACCTTATTTCTAACGCTTTAAAATTAAATTTTGGGGAGCGTCTTCACGCATTTGTTAAGGAGCCGTTTTGTTAAGTCGGTTCCGATCTAGTTTTTTTTTTTAATAACCAAAGAGTACATGTAAATGTCATGATTTATTTTGTGACAAGGAACACGGCAGTCGTTGTGGGAAATTTACGAGGATATTAAGGGGTGGGCTCGTATTGAATCTTTGATTATGTATTGTGAACTAATTTATGGAGCAGATGACTTTGTAGAAATAACGTTTTAGACAGGTGAGGTAGCGAAAGTTTTTAATCTATATTTATTATGTGCTTTTAATAGAACGTAACGGTTCATGTTATTGTGCTAGATACAGAATAGGTTAATTGTAAAGTAATGAAAATAGGAGCGGTAGATACTGTAATGTCGGTTGCTATCATTTTGTTTGTATATTCGTAATGGACTAACATTAATAGGGTTACAGAGAAAGGAAACTACTTAACCGGCGGGGACTAGGTCAACTAATTAACAAAATGCCAGATAACAATTACAGTAGCATAATGTTGTACAAAACAAACACAATTTAATATGCTGCAAAGTTTCGAATATTCGCTTCAAGCCTTAATGAGAAATGAAACTCCTGCCTTAAACTTGGCACTAACAATTTATTAACCAATCCACTTACCAAGGTTACTTAAATCCTCATATAAAGTCTACTAAAATTACGTTACACAATAAAAATAGTCGTAAACCGTCTTCATATAACCGATTAATATCGAAAACATAATCCCAACTCTATAATAGAGACGTAAAATTTTTATAACCTATTTCTAACAATACGGTAGAACGATAAAAGATCGCATTTTTTTTAAAGACTGCTTTTTCAAGAAACTCCCCTTATTGTTAACCTGGTAGTAAGTTTTAGCCCCTGTGACTAAGTTTGCGAAAAAAAATAAGCTCGAACCTATTGTCGACTTTTTGAAATGAGAACACGTTTTGTTGGTGTGATTTTTCAAAATGGCGTTTTGTTTCCACATGGTAATACCGGCTTGATTTTCAACGGTTAGTGGTGTTTTAGAGGTAGCGGAACAGAGAGTAAAGTCCCGCAAACCTCCATTGAAAAGGGAGGATCCTCCGACCAGACGGTTGTTTGTGTCTGGTGGGCAACTGCCCGAGAGTTGATATTCGGGCTTTGCATATGTTCTAATCGCACGGTAAACTCTAATATCGCGATTTAGGATTTTGTCGTTAGTTCGCAGCTGTGGAGATAGATGGTGCTGCGAGTCTCATTTGTTGTGATGTTGATTCTGCTACGTTGGTTTTTGTGGCGGCATGAATGCCGCTACATCACTCCCCTCCGGAGACCGGAGGTCGATAGTGGATGAGTCGTCCATACATCTTGAGATGCTTGCCAGGCCAGTGGAAGGTTGGTTCCAGTGAGTCGGAACCGGAAGTCGCAGAGTTCTCGGTGAGTCGGAACTGTCTGCGTCGCAGAGTTCACGGTGAGTCGGAACTGTCTGCGGCGCCCCGATGCTGCTGCTGGCGTGACTGCTGGCGTCGACCAGGAGAGGTTCTTCAAGGCTCTTCATGTATGTGACTGGCCGAAGGTGCAGTGTGCTTGCCAAGGTGGGTCGGAGCTGTGCGACGTGCTGACGTGACTGCTGGCGTCGACCAGGAGAGGTTTTTTCAAGGCTCTTCATGTGACTGGCCGAAAGTGCAGTGTGCTTGCTAAGGTCGCTGATGAAGTTGATGATAGAGGCTGAGTATGCTGACCAGGAATGCGCGTCCGCTGCATGCTGGTGGTCAGGATACCCGTAGAAGCCGAGGGTTCTGGCTGGCTGTATGACTCGCTGCTCGAGAGCTTGAGGTCAGGATGAGGAGAAGTGATGATGATGATGATGACGTCATGATGAGGTAGCTGCACGAAGGCTGCGCTGATGTCCAATGTCGAGGGTCACCAGTTTGGAGGTAGCGGAACAGAGAGTAAAGTCCCGCAAACCTCCATTGAAAAGGGAGGATCCTCCGACCAGACGGTTGTTTGTGTCTGGTGGGCAACTGCCCGAGAGTTGATATTCGGGCTTTGCATATGTTCTAATCGCACGGTAAACTCTAATATCGCGATTTAGGATTTTGTCGTTAGTTCGCAGCTGTGGAGATAGATGGTGCTGCGAGTCTCATTTGTTGTGATGTTGATTCTGCTACGTTGGTTTTTGTGGCGGCATGAATGCCGCTACAGTGTACAGTTGATTGATGGGTCTATGTTAGTTGTTTTCGGTTCAACTTTAGGCAGGTGGGAAAAGGTAACACCGGTTTTTAATTTAGAAATAGACAAAAACTTTCAGATTGCGAAAAACATTACTATGGTAGGCACCAGATAAATGTGTATATTCCTATCTAGGCGAGTCAAGATATTTATTTTCGCAAGTCAAACTTTTGCAAAACAGTTGGTCGTCGTTATAATAACAATATCGACCAATAATAATGATTGCTATTTAATCAATAAAACATGATGAAATAAGGCTATAAAAATACGTACATTCACGACATACATTTTACCCGTTTCAACCCGTTTCAAGGTAAAAGTAAAAGACAAATCTTTGCCCAATCTTCACTACTCAAGGAAGGAAAGTTTTAGCTCAAAGTAAGTAGGTACCTAACCCTGCGTCTGGCGGGTCACAATTGAAAATTCTCGCACAGACAGTTCGAAAGTTGAAAACTTTTCTGACGTTTCGCGGTATTCTTCTGGCAGGCGATTTGAATTCCTGCCAGGTACAAGAAAATGGTTGATTGAGTTTTTGAGGTTATGTGAAAGAGGTGACAACGGTCATAAGGCTTTATATTCTATACTGGCAGTTTTTGTGTTTTTTTTACAGAATCTATTTATTCAAATTAAGCGGTGTTTGTACGTTGCTAAGCGCACTTCTGAACTGATTCATTTTTTTTTCGTTGTTACGGATATTTTTTTAAGGAAAGAGCCCGATCATTTGAAAAATTCTGGAGGGAATAAAAATTTTTGCTAAGGAATAGTTGGGAAACTTAGATTGTGTATAGTTACAGAGTCAGCTAGATAAACGAAAAATAGGTTGTAGAAACGACGAAATACAAAAAAAAAATGTTCTAGGTACATACTTATTTAACTTCACATACTTAAGTATTATACTAGCGACCTTCAAGCGGAAACTAGACCTGTGACTCTTGACCTGGTTCGTAGCAATGGGTGGTAAAAAAATTATTAACTAAATCTAATCGGTTGATCAGCACAGCTTATTGCTGTCATAAATTAAAATGTAATTATTACTGGACCTTGTTACTTGTGCGTACGGTGTAACCAAGTGGATACCTATTTATATATGTAGTTTTAATATAGGGTGGGATATTTCGTTCTCAAGGATCCTCATGAATCCGTCATTTGAAAAAATATTAACTAAGCATTTTTTTAAAGAGCTTTTTCGCTAATGTGACTAAGACACTCTACAGTTAGAAAAAAAAGTAAGCTTACATAAAGGTACAAAAAATAGAATTTACTAACATGCGTTTCAATGAGCTTTATGTACTGAAAAAACATTTTTATCTTAATCGTCGCAGCTCTATGAGAACAATTCTTCATTATAACCTGTAACAGTAAAACTTATTTATTTTTCGAACAAAACTGCAACAAGCCGTTCCACTCCAATATTGCCAACGGCGGCGGTGTAATCCAGTTTAAAGATCCAATATTCCAATATCTGATAGTTTATTTTTCCACTTATGGAAAGCAAGGCCGAACGTTTTCCAATAATGAAATATCAGGTGCATATTGTTTGTCTATGGATTACAGTACAAAAAAACACTTTTAATCTGCCTTGAATTTTTCCCACTATGTTGTGCTCGGCTTCCAGTGTAAGTTGTTTGTTAAATCTGTTACTGTTGTGTTCTTCCAGTTAAAACAGTGTTGTTCTAATTAAAGTTGTGTTGTCCCAGTTAAAGTTGTGTTGTCCCAGTTAAAGCTGAGTACTAGTATCTTAGTTGGAGCGACTACCTATTTGATCTCCACAACCCAGTAAGACCAGCTTTCAGGATTTCAGGGTTTTGACTAACAAAGATCGAATAATGAGAGTCGAGACCAACCTTGACATCCTTTCCGAGGCAAGGAGGAGTCTCGGTTACAGTACATAAAATAAAGTTAGTAAATTACATAAAGAAATTTACGACTTTTTTAAGGTTACACATTATTGAATTTTCCGGGTAGTTTTTTTTCATAACAATATCAAGTCCGTTTTTGGCAGTTATCGACATTATAAAATTCCATTGAAAGTCACGACTGTTATTTTTTTTAAAGAAAACATGGCCGTTCTTCTGTCAGGTAAACCAGGTGGCAGGTTTATCAATATAAATCAGCCCTATTCGCCCCCTGACCTCTGGGCACCCAGGATTAGGGGATAAGTTCCCAGCAGTTACGGGTTGACACCTACTTATGGCTTGTAGGGTAGTTTTAATGCATGTCGTCTTTACCCTTTAGGCAATATTGATGGGGTTTGGCCGAGTAGACTATATATTTCAAGAAATGTTTTGAATGGCACTACATTGTTTTTTTTTTTTTTGCTTCTGTCACATTTGACAGATAGACGGATGGTATTCTCACTCGCAGTACCTAGATATTTATCGAGTAAAACTTAATTTAGTCTTTAAAATCGAAGTGCAGTTTTCAAGACTGGCAGTTGGCAAACACGGTTTAGTTTTTTTTTCAAAGGTGCAAGTTATACCAGTATTATATCTTCATATCGGTAATACTACGAGAGACTCAAGAGGTACTTACTGTTTAAGTACAGTAAAGTTTTTGATTATTTCCAAAAGGCCCACAAAGGGTTGGATACACTTCAACTTCGGTTGCTCCGTTTGCGAACCCCTTTAATATTAATGTACCGAAGGTAGGTACTTGGTAATGTATATTGCATTTTCAAGTGTGTCCATTAAGTACCTTAAACGTAGTTAGGTACAGTTACCATATCGTACATTAGAGTAAATAAAGATATATGAATGAAAATGGTATTGCTTTTCGTTACTAACTTTATAGATGTAAAAGAGTTTTTATTTTTCTGTTAAATCACACACTGTTTTATTAATGTTTCTCATATTTTGTGACCAAAAAAAAAACTCAAGTCATCAAATTCAAATCATAATAATGGTAATACCATTATTTAATTTACTGTAATCGAATCTTTAAAAGAGAATACAGACTGCAAAAAAAGGGGCACTCACACAAATCACTCTACAATTAACGAAAAAAAAGTGATCCATATCTTTTAATTTAGTTTTATTACTGCTAGCAACCCTTCGTCTTGCGCACTGTTACAATTTTGTTATTTGTATTTCGAATTCTAACTTTTTTTTTTTCTTTAACTGGGTAGTCGAACTTTTTCCGTTCATGAGAATTGTTTTTTTTTGTCAGCAAACAGAAAAAGCAGTCCCACACGGGATTGCTAATGGGTTAACTTTTTCGGGAATGGTAAGTTTTACCTGTGAAATAGTATGAAAAAGTCAAAGATATACCGGTATCTTTGATTTTTTCACACTAGTTTATAATAACGCAGGGATCCAGTCTTGATGTTTTTTTGCGTTTATAAATGTTACACAGCAGATAACAAAAGTTGAGTAAAGGAGTGATAGCAAAAAAGATTCTATCATTCGTAACTTTTTTTTTCTATATTGGTGCATATTTTTTTTTTTTAAATCGACGACTGACAGAAAAAGTTTAATTTTTATTTTAAGATTATTTTCTGGTTATGTGACTTTTCAGAACACATTAAGTATCTTAATCAACAGTTGAAAACTAACTTAACTATATACAAACTAGACTAAAAATTACCAAATTATGTACAAATGTGTATAAAAACAAAATAAATCATTGGGCATCAAAAAATTCATCCACATCGCTGTCAATGACAAAAGTGCCCAGAACACTAGCAGCATTGCCGCGTTGAATGGCAATGCTGATTCTTTGGCCAAAGAAAAGCCCAGCCCTCTGGTCACGTGTACAGTCGACAAGTTGTTTGCTGATGTCCCGAAAGACTCGGTGAGCACTCGGACCCCATGGACCTAAAGTTTCAACCCCAAACGGCTCAAATATATAACTCCCAATAAGGTTGTTATATTTGCGACATTTGAGATTTTAAAACAGTTGAATAACATTTACTCGAAAAATGTCCGGCATAATCTATTTAATTTTTGTTTGTGGCGCTAGAGCTAAAATCAACAATTCCGTCAGATCGGTGTTACGGACAAACACCAACTTTTGACAACTTCAAGTTACAAATATTTTTACCTCAACAAAAACTCGGAACCGGTACACATCAATCTACGATATTTTTTCTAATGTCTTACAAACTACCAACCCCTTGAATCTTCTAATTAAATGCGCACTCCACGTTTATAGTTAAACAAATAAATTATAATGATAATAAAACATTTTACGGTTTGGTTGACACTATAAAGGAGCGAGTGATTCCGGACGTTCGACTAGTCTTTTGTTTCGCAATCTATGATTTGTTTTTACTTTTTTTTCTGAAGTGACAGTTTGTAAAGAGGTTGTGTATCTTTTTAATTTTGGTTGAATAAGCAAGGGGAAGGTTAAAGGATGTTCGATCATTTTGATTAAGATTAATTTCTTTGATGTTTCAATGTAGATATTTATTTATTTTTTGAACTTTTGGAATAAGATATTACATACTTTGAATTTTAAGTTATTTTTTTTTAAATATATTTTAATTATTTATATCTATAGACTCAAAGAAAATTTCATGTATGGAATATGTGTAATAAAAATATATTGTTTATGTGGTAAAAATACGCTACAAAGTTTCCAACTGCCAGTGGCCACGTTTTTCACACAAGCTTTAATAGCAAATCTAAAAACCGTTTGCAACATTTGAAAAATAAATCAATCGGGCTCATTTCCGCCACAAAGCACGAAACAACGTATTCAATTAATTCTCTAAATAAAAAATAAAAAAAAACTACATAAAAAGCCGCCATTCCTATAAAATGATAGCGTGATGGTTATCCATTACTGAACGAAAGCACTAGACTGTAAAAGCCGAGTTCTCACAGACTTCAAAATTAAAAAAAAAACCAACCAAAGAGGTTTGAACTCGTGCAAAAAAATCCGCGCGTACGCTTCGCTGGATCGCAAGGGTGCTTTATTATAATCTATTTATTCTTTTCTCTCTTTTTAACACGGGCGTGAGATATATTTCCTTCTCTTTCCTATTGTAATTAAGGGCATAACTGACCCCGCCAATTGCTTGAGAAGTGCTTGTTATGAACTTATGATCTTTTGTTTTATTGTGGCGCAGTTAAGTGTGTGAGAGCCCTTGTAGTTTGGTATTTTGACTTTTTGAACTTGGCATTGCGATTTGCGGAATTGATACGGTCAGCAGAAAGGTTTTTAAATTTCTAGTACCTAATTGGTTTTTCTTGGGTTTTTCCGTTCCTCAGCAAGCACGTTAAGCGATTACTTCAAGTGGCATTTATCAAAAATTCAAAAATGTCGCTTACGTTTTATTGATACTTCTAGTATCGATATTCGCTAGCAGTTTGGCTGTATACTTTTAAGAGTTTGGCCTGTTGTCAAGTTCCTTGTAAGGAAATACAGCGAGAACTCATGCCATAAAACAACAGGATTGTGGAAAATAGAACAGCCATGTTATATCTTTTAAATTATAATTTTTTATCTTATGAGAAAACATGTCATGGTATGTTTAAGTGGGTAACAGTAGGATCGCTAAAGTTTTCAACGCAATATTTTACAATCGTACCAGTTTGTCATGTCCGTTTTTTTGTTAATACCTATTACATTAATTTCCATGCTGACCATACAAAAAAGAACAAATAAAAAATTTAATCATTCAACCGTGACTAGTCAATAACTGACATAAAAATGTCGTTCGATGTATAGTCAACATCACTGGTAACTGTTATTCGCTACAAAAATCACCCTTACTACTACGACTTAAAAGGTGGTATAAACGTCAAATTGTCACCACTAATGTCCAGTTGACAGTACCTATAACGAATCGGTTGAATTTATAACAAATTTATGAGTCATTTATGCACATAAAGTTAACATAAAAATGTTTGATTAATCAATATTTATGTCGTGTAGATCTTGGGAGTATATTGAGGGGTTGTAGAGAAAGAATAATAATGATTGTGGTTAACTGGTAATAAGTACATTACTTTGCAGTTTTCTTGCGGTTACATGGTAAGTTAAGAATGTTAAATAATAAATTAAATTATTATTTGGTAAATAGGTTACTCGTACACATAACACTTCAAACTACGGACGCCGTCCTCACAGTGTTCCCTTAATCTTGAAAATAAAAGAGCTGATTTAATTGACACTCGGTCTTAAAAGTTACTAAATTATATTATTATTTTGTAAATAGGTTACGCATAACACTTTAAAACCTTATTTTAAACTAGATGACGCCGTCCTCACAGTGTTCCCTTAATCTTGGAAATAAGAGAACTGATTTAATTGACACTCGGTCTTAAAAGTTACTTAAGTTGAAACAGAGTGCAGAGGAAAGAAGAGAGAGCTGTTAATTTATTCACAGAAAGTGGAAAACCACTCTTCTTCCGTCTGAAATCTTTTGTCCTGAAAATTTGTGTGAAACGGAACACCGTAAAAAGTGTTTCGCTCTGCAATAGGTACCTACTTGCTGCCAAAATACCTTTTCGTCTTAAAGTGCTGAAATTTGAAACCACAAAGTAAAAGTCGCAAAACACAGAACTCAAGACCGAGAATGGCATTGCCAAAGCGCGGCAAGCAAGTCGACTTTGGCAATGCAATTTGACTTTACATGATTTTACTAATGAACAACTAGGTACAACAAATAATAAGCGTTGTAGCAAGTAGGCAGGGTCCGTTGGACACTGTACCTACTTGGATTTCCAACAAGCTTTTCTGTTAACTTGCGCATTGGAAAGCTTTTTAACAGTAGTCTGTAAAACCCAAAAAAAAATTTTTTTTTCAAGTTTAGGCTGCATAATACTGAACGCAACGGGCATATGGAGGGACACGGGTGGGTTTTAGTTAGTAAGAGTCTGACACTCCCTGCCGCTCTGGGTGGAGAGGATCATTTGCTAATTGCCTATTTCATGCCAAAAAAAAGGATGCAAAGCTACTTAGAGATAAAATAACAGGAAATGGAAAAAAAAAAAAAATACGCATCTTCATGTCTGTTTTTCAAAACTTTCTATTTCCATCAGGTTTAACGTAGACAAGAGTAATGCTAAAGTTTTCATTTATAAAACTGACCTTTCTATTGAATGGATCTATTCCAATATTTCAGTAGTATATTACACCATACACGAATACTGGTATTCAGTTGAATCCATCGAACTGTAAGCGTACCTATAGGTACCAAAATAGGTTAGGTCAAGCAAATTTTTTTGACAGTACACCGATGATCTGAAAGCAATTTCCGCAACCCATCTAAAAAATACTGCAAAAGAGAAATAGATACTCAGTATCCCCCTTGATCTTGATAACCAGTATAAATTATACTTATAATTTATGATATTCGGGACACCAACCAATATGCAGTGACAAGGAATGAAAAGATAGCATCAGATAAAATCTATATTGCTTACACAAGAGAAACCGGATGCATTTATGTGTATGCGCAATGAGCAAGTCTTGCTAAAACTTCCGTCGGTTTATATCTCCAGAAATGGCTGTTAATAATACGGTAACGTGATGTAGAAGCTAAAGTGTGTCTGTATTTAGCCCAGATTCAATCCAGGTGATTAATTTTAATTCTTAGGTATAAACCTACTACCAACAGAACTGTTATCATCAGTAAAGTTCTGTAGGAGAATAAAAACTGACCAACAGACAACGCACAGTCTAAGCAACTATAAATGAACACCTTTTGGACATTAAATTCTTTTAAATTGTGTAGAAACAAACTAAAAATATTTCAAGACTGCATAAGCAAAACCAAAACGCTTTTGGACCGGTCTGATGGATTAGATACTAAATATTGTTGAACTAATTATTGTTGTTTTAACAGAGATTGAAAAAGATCTTCTCTAAACTTCAATGTTAACAATTCTACCTACATTTATTTGATAAAAAAATTGTTCGTTTTAGTTGATGAAAAATGTGCTTCAAGGTAGAGCGAGCGAGGGTGATTCTCAAGTTTTAGACTTTTGGCGGGCGATGTATTTTTTTGGGGATGTCTGTTAGTCATTAACTGCTTCCTCACACGTAGTTGATTCTGATGGTATATATAAGGCTCTCAAATGTTTGAAAGGCCTAGTTAAATTTTCACACATGAATTGCAATTTTATGATTTGTAAGAAAAGTTTTTGCGAAGTCTATCCAGCTCAAAATTATTAGAATCTTCCAGGTATCAAAATTCTCACACAATTTATGTATTTTACATAATATACAACATAAAGGTAACAGTTGCAACATGAATGTCTTATTGAATAGGAACCCGACTCACCGTATCCTCAGCTCCGATACAAAAAAGTAATCCCTATTGCACAATAAGATGGTCCGCGAACAAAAAAACAACCAACTGTCATTTCACAAAATCACTAGAAACTCCTTAAAACACACAGTTCTGTTTCACGTAAAAATATAAAATTAAAAAATAATAACACTTTCCATAAACGATTCCATTTTCGAATAAAACCGCCGAAAACTTTTAAAATTGGAAAAGCTCTCGCGCAACCGTGCGTTCGCGCGCAAAGCTCGCGTTCGAATAAATGGGATTCAAACTTTACCTGGGGTGACATTCATGTGACGGCTCTATCTCTTTCTTTACAATAGTTTATATTGATGTGTGAGCGAGTAAGATATATTTTATTGAAGGTGGAACGGTCGGGAAGATGTCAAAAGTTTTTTTTCTTCGACCGGTGCATTGTTTTCCCGCCTTATCTTCGGCGGTCTGTTGATAACTGTGTCTTCGATAAGAGTCATTGATAAAAATGCCATTAAAAGTTTTTGAATGGACTCCCTTGTTTTGCCGATAATGGCGGCAAATAAATGTTCATTAGTTCCCATTGATAAATGCTTTTCTAGACTTAGTTGGACAGTTGAAAAATACGTTTTGCAGTTCGGTAACTGTTTTAGGAAAATATATTGGGGTATTGGGTCATGTTGGACAAGAGTAATTAATTACTTATATTTTACACGCTTGTAGCTTTACATAATGTAACTTCAAATAACTTAGGTAGATATTTAAAAAGTAATTTATTTAACTGGGCATTGGACTGCCAGTGGGCACTAGAATTGCTGATTTAATGCCAAATACCTAAGGTTTAACAGATTTAAAAAAAGGGGAAGGGTAGAGTATGTATTCGGTGAGTATTAATTTAATCCTATCCGCACATAAAAAAAAACCTAGATAGACTTTAAAAATTAAAGTAGAAGGGTAAGATGGACTAAAAACTGTTTTATTTTAAGTATTCCAAATGTGACGGCAATGAATGCGAGACGAACAGGACCGGTTGTCGTGCCGATGCCGACACTTGGGGGAGGCCTATGTCCAGCATTGGACGTTTCGGCTGATATTATGATGATAATGATCCCAAATGAGTACCTAAAACAAAGTTCCCAAGATCTGAAAAAGTCACACGCAAAAACTTGAAACAAAGTGGGAAAAGAGTAAAAAGGAAGTAAAACATTATTTAAAGTAATTAAAGTGCTTAAATTTACACACTCATTACATTTTAACCATACCAAAGGAAATGGCAGCTAACTAAATCCATAAATTCGAAAGTAACTGTATGTATGTTTGAAACGTTTTCATACATAAACCGCTGAACAGTACAACAGAACTATTTTCTTAATGTCCCTCGGCAATCATCGCATTTCCGAATATAAACGAATGCTAATTTCCATAATTTGAATTCAGAACTATATAGTTTATTATTTTGTTTTGATTTCCTTGTAAACTACATACATTTATCAATGAAGTATTTCCCATCCTCGATATATGGGCTATCCGACACTAGAATTTTCCAATTCGAAGCAGCAGTTCCTGAGATTAGCGCGTTTAACCAAACAATCTCTTCAGCTTATTAGTATAGCTAATAATGATCTATCTTCAAACTATTTTGGTTTTGTAGTGTAGTGTAAGATTTCGACACAATGTTACAATGAAATTGTGTTGCATGAATTTGAAAAATTATCCCAAAGGATCATACTTCCGGGATAAAAAGTATCCTATGTGTTATTCCAGACTATAGTCTACCTCTGACCCAAATTTCATCAAGATGTGTTAAGCCGTTCTGACGTCAATGAGTTACAAACATCCATCCATATAAACTAGCTTTTTCCCGTGGCTCCGCTCCCGCATGTTTGTCGGTTATCGCATATAAAAGTAGCCTATGTCCTTCTCCATATCCCAGGCTATATATCTGCCAAATTCCATGACGATCCCTTCAGCCGTTTTAGCGTGAAAGAGTAACATACAAACAAACTCACTTTCGTATTTTATAATATGTAGTTAATATATATTATATCTATAGGTGGGATAGTATAGATGAATGGTTCATTTTTATTCTGAGAGTAATCCCCTGAGGTAATTTCTTACTTTCACACGAGTAAAGCCGCTGGCTGTAACTAGTTCAAGTACAAAACGTTCGAGTCACTGCAACTCCGTTAGGTTGTGTGCACAGCGGGCTAGCGGTAGTTATGTTGGTCAGTGGGTTTGTTCCCGTTTGATGCAATTAAACGATTTGCCGTGCAGTCGTGAATTTCGCATTTATGTGACGTTTTCTCTTTAATTTTTGTGTTTTAATGAGTTTTGTGTTTTAGTGAGTTTTGATTTGTCATGTTTTTATGTAGAGCTTGTAAACCGTTTTTAATACGGTCGAAAGAAGAATTGCTTTATGATCAGCACATAGGAAAGTACGTCTAGAAGATAATCAGCCCTATTTATTACAACTTTTTAAACATGTACTTATTTCTAATCCTAATTAGCAGATTCTAAAACAACTTCTCTATAGAAAAGAATAATTAATCTGCTAATTAGTATTTAAAAAATCCTGCCTAAAATTATAATCGCAAAAGTTACGGTTACGCTTTCACTGGTCCAGCCCCGACATGTGAAAATTCCAAATTTTATAATATATCTTGCGTAATAGTGTAGCGGCATTCATGCCGCCACAAAAATCAACGTAGCAGAATCAACATCACAACAAATGAGACTCGCAGCGCCATCTATCTCGACAGCTGCGGAACTAACTACAAAATCCTAAATCGCGATATCAAAGTTTACCGTGCGATTAGAACACGTGCAAAGCCCGAATATCAACTCTCGGGCAGTTGCCCACCAGACAAAAACCAACCGTCTGGTCGGAGAATCCTCCCTTTTCAATGGAGGTTTGCGGGACTTTACTCTCTGTTCCGCTACCTCTAAACTGGTGACCCCGACGTGATCATCAACGTTATCAGCGACCTTGGCAAGCACACTGCACTTTCGGCCAGTCACATGAAGAGCCTTGAAAAACCTCTCCTGGTCGACGCCAGCAGTCACGTCAGCACGTCGCACAGCTCCGACCCACCTTGGCAAGCACACTGCACCTTCGGCCAGTCACATGAAGAGCCTTGAAGAACCTCTCCTGGTCGACGCCAGCAGTCACGCCAGCAGCAGCATCGGGGCACCGCAGACAGTTCCGACTCACCGTGAACTCTGCGACGCAGACAGTTCCGACTCACCGAGAACTCTGCGATTTCCGGTTCCGACTCACTGGAACCAACCTTCCACTGGCCTGGCAAGCATCTCAAGATGTATGGACGACTCATCCACTATCGACCTCCGGTCTCCGGAGGGGAGTGATGTAGCGGCATTCATGCCGCCACAAAAATCAACGTAGCAGAATCAACATCACAACAAATGAGACTCGCAGCGCCATCTATCTCGACAGCTGCGGAACTAACTACAAAATCCTAAATCGCGATATCAAAGTTTACCGTGCGATTAGAACACATGCAAAGCCCGAATATCAACTCTCGGGCAGTTGCCCACCAGACAAAAACCAACCGTCTGGTCGGAGGATCCTCCCTTTTCAATGGAGGTTTGCGGGACTTTACTCTCTGTTCCGCTACCTCTAAAATAGTAATATTAAAGATAAAAATCGCGAAAATCAGGCGGCACACCGGTGTGCTCGAGCGGAGCAAGTGGTTCAATTTTTTTTTAATAGCTTTCGAGACCTGACTCATTATGTGTGGTTATTTATCAGTTGCCAGTGTTGCCACGGTTTCTTATAAATATTTTTTCATTGAATTGTTGCTTTTTTACTCCGGACGCTTAATTGTGGAAGTCTTTCTATATAGTTTTCACTACATAATTTCCTCACGAATGATGTACTTACCTGTATCATTGTAAAAAATATTCATTTAAAAGAGTGTCCGTGGAGTTTCTTGCACGATCCATAGATATCTACGCTTTGGAACGTGCAAATAGCTTCATTTATTTTGACTGACTGACCTTGACAATTCAAAAGTGCCTTTAAATGGTTTGATTGAAATAAAAACTGAGTTTTTTTTTGAGTTTTTTCCATTCCCAAGGCAGCCGAGCCATCACGACAATCCGATTCCTACTAGTATTGTAAATGTGATGTCTGGGTATTTGTGTATCAATCACGCCTTATCGACTGAACGGAATATAGATGAAATTTGAAACACGAGTGTCATAAATTTGAGACTCCACCATAATTTAGTGCTATCCAAATATCCTAGTAGTGGTTGGTGTACCTGTAAAAAAACTGTTGTGTCTACTCAGAGACTAAAATAAACAAACACGTAAGTAGTCGTTTTCTCCACATTTTCTTTTTTAACGTTACCCCGTGGCCCCGATACGAAAAAGAAACTTTTTTACGCACGATATAAAATAAGTTTTATGAGTAAACTTATAATATGCATCTCAGTTTACCGTATCAGAGAAAACGTAATTTATTTTTTTATGAAACTCTATACACAAGGAAGTAAGTGTAGAAAGTTTAACGAACTGGGGAAAGAGCCATGAAAAAAGGGGTTAACTCTTGGGATAATTTGCAGAACCCTAAATGAAGAAGGTGAATGAAAATAGCCAGGGCATTAATAGATTAAGCCCCGGTTTTAATACCAAGTCAAGTGATGCAATAGGCTGAAAAATCATTCAATCACAGTAGCTAACGCGCGTTTGACAATTTGCCTCATTAATTTTGTGACAATTACAAATTTCTTTCAGAAATTGAGCTTGCAAAATGTACACATACCTTTAAAGTCATAGATTCAAAATATCGGTCAAAAACATCCAAGATGGCGGTTAGACGACGGCGACGGCGCGAAAAAAGCTTCCACTTTCAAAATCCTATTTTTACGGCACCGTCATTTATTTATTTTACCATGCCTTGTTTGCCCACTGTTTGCGGAGTCAGCCGTATCCTAAAATAACAAGAAATATGATTTAAAAAATACAATGTGAATTATGAGAAAATGACAATGGAACTGCAGCGAATCCGATTTTCTTCAACCTACCGTGACGGGATTTAAAAAAGTCAGCTTTTTAGTAAAAACTGTCTATAAATAAAAGGAAATAGTTAGCCGTTTCTCTACGGTTAATATTTTTAGGATATATAATAAAGAATGTTGATATATTTATTGATAGGATAGAAGATGTTGACAAAAGCATTTAAGTAGTTACATTGAAAGGTGTGTGTGTAACTTGTCTTGGCGATGCAGATGTGAGGACTAACGCATTGATTCTGGATTCTATAACTTTTTTTTTGTCAATGACTTTTCCTGTAATGCTAATGATTGCAGAAGACCTATAGTTGCATTGGTCTGAGTGACAGTATATCAAGGATAACGAATGTCAAATCCTGCTATTTCGAGTTTGTAGTGCATGTGTATGTCAATACATTGTGTACTAGTTGATTTATCGCTGACGAGTGACAGACGACTGAGAAGCTACTAGGCTCTTCCTTCCTACTATTCTCTTCATCTTCTTCCTCTTTTCTTCCTTGCTACTTTCTTTCTATATTTGAACATTCATTGTGTGTGTGTGTGTGCCAAATAAACATGTTTTTTTTCTTTGTCTTGATCATCAGAGGACTTGAGGTTCGCGATGAAGTCCAAATATTTGGAATTGACAAGCTTCACTGAAATATCACATGGTCAATTTAAAAAAATCTAAGTTGCTTTAAGCTCCTTATTTCTTAACAAAGTAACAGGTTGATTCATTAATCAAGAACACATGCCAAGTGATAATTAACCCTTTCAATATTTATTGATTCCTTTTCAACCACAAATCAGCGTCCCAAACACAATGGGTAAAAAAAATTGAATAAACAAGTTTTCAAACAAAACAAAATGTATATTATTTCCTACGGCTGTCAAGTATAGTAAAATAAAACAGTTTGTCAGTGAAACAAATTAGTGCAAGAACGTTAAAGTATTTATAACGTCAAGAGATCGACTCGTGCGCAAGTTACGCACCTGCTGTTCGATAATAAGGAGGTTCTCAAAGTGGTGGGCTTTTTGAATGAGTTCTTTTTTTATTTTAAAAACGTGGTCCCACACTAGGAATTTCTCCTGTATCGTGGATGCGTTTACAAACATACAAATAAGTTTTTTGAACAATAATTACGATTGGAGTTAGGGGCGTTGCCGTTGTATGTATGAATGTATTTACTAAAATATTTTTTAGGGATGGGCAAGCCTTTGTTCACCTGCAGAACAAAATTGCCATAAACACAAAATAGGTAAGTACAGAAGATTAGTATCGAATGATCGCAATATTAAAAGTGTCTGTGAAAAGTTGTTGTAGAAGCAAGTGAAACATGAATATATTTTTTAGATATTTTAAAACTATACTATACTTTGCGACTCACTCTTAGATTTCATTGAAGTTGTTATTATTTTTCTAGGTTTTACTTACTGAGGCTCGCCAAAATGATTTCCGTTAGCAGCGATTACAATTGTCTAAATTCCAAAATGGGCCAACGAAATGTTTCGTGGTAGGTTTTATTTTTCATTTTAGAATTTCGACAATCCTTGTTGCTGTTGGAATATAATTTTGTGTCAAACCCTCTTGGTGTCTCTCAATCTGTTCATTCTAAACCAATAAATTGTTCAATCAGAAATCTTTGAGAGCCACCCCTTCACACTTATTCACTAATATTTATACTGCGAGTCCGTATATTTTACGTACTCCTAATTATACGCTCGCAGACAGGTGTATCAGGTCCTTAATGTCTTCAACGTTTGTTGTAGTGTTTCTGACATTCTCTAGTGTTATTATCATGTGTTGCCTTGTTAATTTATAGTGGTCAATTACTAAAAACATGTTAAGTTTTTTCAATCTGTCGAAAAAATTATGTTTGTGTTTGCATCTCTATTAAGATATTTTTGGAAATTCTCTACATTTAAAATTATAGTCTTCACTATCTTAGCCGACGAATGTCCACTGCTGGATGCTATCATATCATCCCAGATTCCACGACCCACCTCAAGCCTTCAGTTCAATTTAGTTTGAATGTCATCCATATTCATTATGATCTTTTAGTTGTGAAACATCAACTTTTGGACATTTTTGTAGTTCATCATCACCAAATTGACCAGCACCTCTCGCTTCCAGATGATTATCAAAACTTCTTCAAGTCTTCAGTCTAATGCTTTAAGTACCTATCAAAAGTCATGATCATCATTTAGCCAAAATACGTCTACTGCTAGACTTAGACCTCCCTAAAGAATCGCCACATTGCTGCACGCTGCCAAGCTGGTCCTGTTCTTATTGCATCCAGCGGATCACAAAGACCTTCCCCAAGTCCTCATTTCTAAGTATCAAAGTCATCTTCAACATAGCTCAAGTACCTTCCAATGGAATGATCTTGTGCTTCTCTCATACAAAATTTTCCCTATGTCTTCAGACCAATTAGAAATCAAAATACTTAGTACTTTAGTAATAAATCAATGTGTCAATTTGTATCGAATCTCTTAACATCTCAATAGAACGTTGAGGCAATAGATCTTGACGCAAGATGATTTATTTAGATATGTATCTCAAGCCGCAGATAAAGTTGTCACGATCTACAACCAACCTTTTAGCCGATATCAGTTTCTGAATATATTTGTTTGTGAATAGTTTTTCAGTTCGTTGGGGATATATTAGATACACGATCACTGGAGCTGAAGAAGATTATTTTACTTTGGCCCTTAAATCACAACAATCGATTGATCGTGGATCGATGCCATCGATCGTTAGTAGAATGAATTAGTCGACGTCGATCGATAGTTTTTACTTACACTCTTCTATCAGCCATACTAGGGATTTTTTCGTATTACAGTTTACTAGTTTTTGCCCGCGGCTCCAACACATAGATGTCAGTTATCGCGTAAAAAAGTATGTCCCAGGCAATATATATTCCAAATTTCATGACGATCCGTTTAGTCGTTTTAGCGTGATAGCGTAACATACAAACTCACTTTCACATTTATAATATTAGTAAGGATTTATATAATTACTTAGTTTAGTTTTTTTTTAGTTTCTGTTTTAACGATAATTCAGCAGAGCCCTCTCCCTGATTCGGCCACAGAACCCCTCGGCATTAGTTCCGTTCTCATTTAACAGGTTCCTGCATATCGTGATCTATCCGTTGTAAATTAAATTATGAGATATTATCTCATTTGATTTACGTGCTGACACCTGTCGCCAATATGGCGCCTGTTGATGTTATTGTAACAGACATTGTTAGATTTGTGGGAGGTGTTTTATTTAGTAGCCTAGGATACATAATGTTAGGGGTTCATCCTGTCAGGGTTGCGGAATTTGTTCGAAAGAGTCATCGCGGCCCTGGAATTGGAGCAATTGGAGGAACACGGATGGGTTTTAGTCAGTAAGAGTCTGATACTCCCTTTTCGCTCCGCATAGAGCAGAAGGAGTCATTTGATGATTTCCCATCCATCTGCACCTTCACAGATGGCATTTTGACTAGACTTAAGGCTAATTTTACTAATAGCTGAATTCCATTTCTCGTAATTAAAAAGCTTTATTTTTATCTCAGGAGCAATGGTCGTCAGAAGCTTGTTAAAATTGAGTGAATTTAAAGAGGTCACCATCATTATCATATCGGCCGAAAGACGTCCACTGCTACACATAGGCCCCGAAGTGTCGCCACAACAACCGGTCCTGTGCGTCTCGCATCCATCGACTACCCGCGACCCACACCAGGTCATCGGTGCATCTTGTAGGAGGCCTCACAAAGCTGTGTCTCCCGATATGCGGTCGCCACTTCAGAAATTTTTGGCCCCATCGACCATCTGTTCTGAGAGTAATGTGAGCGGTCCAATATAGAGGTGTTTTCCAGTTCCAAATTAAATTTTATCATCCACTTCAACTAATGGAACATGTACCAAACCCCCTAAACCAGTACATTACGGCAATAATTTCGGTAAAGTGCAGCAAATTGGTTGTTTTCTCACGTTGTCACGTTAATTAGGAGACACCTGCGCCCGCGCAGCCGTGACGTCGTAGCTTACGTCACTTATCAGTGTGTTGGTAGTTGTGTTATGGGGGTGGGTAGAGTTAGATGGGTGTGAGTACAATGTTCGATAGTGAACTTGTACAATGTAACTGTCGCCACCTACATTTAAGGGTAATGTTTTTCCGTGGAGTGTTTTTAAAAGATTTTATTTTAAGTTTTAAAAAGGTTTTTTTAGATTTTTTTAAACCATAAAATCGGTTTTGTCGTATCAAAAGTTTTTTTAAACGTTCGGTTTTGAGCTGGGTTTGGTTCCCTTGAAAGTGGGAAGTTGCCTGATCGGAAATAGTACATTTTGATACAAGGGGGAAATCTAACTTTGTCATTGCATCCAAAGCGAAGTATACGTCCGAGCTGAAGGCGAGACTGTAATGGAACCGTGAGACAATGATCAGATATGATCTGCCTATGCTTAGCAGTGGGCAAAATCGGGCTGTAGATGATAATGACGATGAAGATTCTGAAAAGCCAACTTGATCTCAAACGGGCTGTAAATGTGATGTGACACTTTATACAATTGCGTTCGATTCTTTCCGGATTCAAGATTTTTGTAGACCCTGTAACAAGGACCATTTTATAAGTCCGTATTGGTATCGCAAAAAACGCGTTAACAGTGAAATGTCACCGCGGGTCTGAAGTGCCCACAGACTCAATCAAATGTAATGATTGGACACTTTTTGAATATAACCTCTATTCTCCCTTTTCCAAAATTATTTTGAACCCTACCTCAATACTTTAAGGGTGATTATTGTATAATTTTGATTTTTTATAGATTTTTGCGAACAGTATTGATTGCAGTCTCTAGTGGATTGCAGTTGACAGATGATTGTATTTATAGAATAGTTTATTAAGTGTGTGTCGAATTCGACAATGAAGTGTCGAATTTTACACTTGGTTGTCTATAGAAAATATATTGTCTCATTTCATGCTTCGAAATACGTAGTTTGTATGGATTGTAGAAAGCGAAAATGACTTTGCAAACTTCGTATGATCTATATTCTATACATAGACAGGGTGTTCCGGAAATGTGTGGTCATATTAATAGGTGGTGTTCTGTAGGTCTGTAGCTACTTAAAGAAATAAGTAAGTATTGACTTTTGTAAAAAACCCAACCTCGAAAAACAACTAAAATGTTCCAAAAAGAAAAACACTTTTTAAGCAGTCTGGTGCAATCGGTGACTTTGAATCTCTGATGGAATCAAAATAATTCCAGCAGCGGCATCAGACCACTTGAGAACTGGTTTTTTTTCTTTTTACAGGTTTTTAGACGTCGTTTTTTTTTTAAATAAAAAAAAACATTTTGATATTTTTTCCTAATTGTACAACAGATACAGAACACCACCCTTAATTATGACCTTCACACTTCTGGAACACTGTACGCTTCTGTGTCCAAGATAGAAAACTCGTGTTAATAAAAGTTTTCAAGTGCATTGCGAGGTCAGCTTCGGATCGGTTTACTAGTTGAGTTGAAGAAATAAAAACCGCTCAAGGTCTTGACACAGATATTTACTTTTTTAGTGTCTTTTTCCTATTTATTTATAACTAGCTGACCCAACAGACGTCATACTGACAAAGCAAATGGACTGTGGCAGTAGAGGCTAGGAAAATGTGTATAAAATAAAGTAAAATGTGATTGTTGCCTTTTATTGTGCTATTTTTCAAATTTTTCACTTCATAAGAACCTTCCTCAGACTCCAAAGAATATATGACAAAAAAATCTGAATATTGACCCGTTCTTAATTTTGCTGCTAGCAACACATTTGGCCACTCATTTTTTTATATAGATACAAAAATCAAGACCCTCTGCTCATAAAATTAGGTCATACCTAAATTTTGTAATTTAGGTATGACCTAAATTACAAAAAAATATAACAAACTACCAAAATTTATAAAAAAAGAAGATATAAAAAAACATATTATAAAAAAACTAAAAAAAAAATTAATAACAAAATGCTATACTATTTCAACGATAAACTAAAAAGTATAAATAATCTAGTAGGTTTAATGAATCCATACTAAAAATGATAGTATTGAATCTAGTTTAGATATAAGTTTAAAACTTATATCTAAACTAGGAGAGGAGAGGAAGCTTTAAATAGCTAATTTAAAGCTTCCTCTCTCCTACTATAGTTTTAAATTATTCTTTTGCAGTGCCCGACAAGGTCCATAATGATCACATTTTTTTTTTACTTAACACCTAAGTACCCACTGTGGAATGCAAATAATGTATTGAGTTTTGAGTATTTTTTTTCGAGTTAAGCATGCCAAATAAGAATATATTATGCTAAATCTGACCAATAGATTTTTACCGCTAGTAAAATTCAATGTTCCCTTTTCAGTTTTCGAGTCATTAAAATCCACCATGTTTTACGAACTTACCTATCTATTCTCGAAATGAAAATCTTCTTTTTTTTTAATAAGGCTGTATGAATGTTACTAGTTGTAAAACAATGTTTTTATACTTTCATTATTGTCTCGTTTTTGAGGTCGTTCGCTCTTCCATCTGCAGTGCGATTCCGTAAACATGTCGAAGTGAACACTGGGGCGGGGTGCACGACGGGTGAGTTATCAAACGATACAAATGAGATGGAATGACAGCTCAATGTCGTTCACTCCGCATCGATGGACACCGTGAGATGTCGACAGAATCGACCGGCTGTTCTCAGCAAAATTCTCAACCGATGAACATTCAAATCGACTCCAGAACTTGCCAATGAAAAAATACATTTAATAATCATCAAAACTATCAAATTTTAAACCGACACGATTACAATAACAATATTATTATGTAATAGACAACTGTTACAGTTTAACCTTTTTTCTATAACTTCCGCACCTTTGAGGGTCTAGCTATAAACTTTATTTTTATTGGTTTACGAACGATTTGTACAAATTAGATTATCTGTAGGATAACAGATGTTCCGGAACAGTTGTGTTTGATCTGCTTGATAGTTCAAACTTTGTCGAACTGTTGTAATCTGATAAAATACAGTATTGTATTTAAATGGAGTAGTTTCAGGGATATAAGCGATTTTTTTAATTTAAAATCTCTTTCTGTGTTTTCGTGGATAAAAATGCTTAGCTTATGGTTGCTACAGGATGTTGCAGAAGTGCGTGGTCATATTCAAGTGTGGTTCCTAGTTGTATTGCAAATGCAGAATGTTTTTGCTATACAATTATCTATCTATACAACGTGTACACGTTGTATATAAAAATGGTCATTTATGAAATTGAGACTTTAAAAAAAAAACCCGACCGCGAATAACGACATAAAAGTTAAGAAAAAATCTCTTTTCCAGCAGTCTGACGCAGATGGTCTTCAAGAAGGTATTATCAAATCTGTGATTGTGATTAAACTAAACTAAATGTGGGACGTAGGAAACTTGGAACCTGGTTAAGACTCTGCCTTTAATATTGGGATATCTGATGGTAATACGCGAACAGACGAAAATAAGGTCATGTGAGATTGATGTTTTGGTTTCTCGAGTTTCGTCGCGTGTCTCATTAATACAGTGATTTTTTTTTTGTCTTCAAATCTGCAGTATTTTAATTAAAATGAACTGAAAGCCATTTTAAGTAGCACCCAATATCGGTCAGAATCTATATCGCCTCCTTACAGTACTTGCCATAAATAATGGCCCATCAATCTGATCCAACTGCCGTACTCAACCCGCCGCTTACGAGCTGTAACTCCGCTCCCTTGAGTTTTACGGCTTAAGGCTTCTGATCAGACTGATGTGTGACACAATTTATTGGCTCGAAGTGTAATAAAGAAGCAGTGTGATTAGTTGATGTTAATGACTATTATTTTAATTTTGCGTTGCTTCTGTGCGGTAGGACTGGTTGTGCAGAGCGGCAATTATTTGTTTCCAGTTTACACGCTCGGTTTAAATAAATAAGCAAACGAAAGAAGTCTACTGCTGGACATTGGCCTCCCCCAAATGGGAGGGGGTTTGCCATAATCGCCACGCTTGGCAGGCGGGTTGGCAATCGCAGTGTAGCTGTTGCAATGTACCTAAAGAGAATGCTGCTGCCCATTCTCTGGTGAGTCGCTTAGTCGCTTCTTACGACACCCACGGAAAGTGATGGGAAGTAGTTAATGGCGAGTAGTTGGTTCATTATGGCTAATCGGAGAAAATAGATAGTCAGCTTTGCTTTAGCTATTGCCCGCGACTTCGAACGCGCATATCCCGTTTTTGCCCATTCCCGTACGAATTTCGGGAAATCCTCTCTTATTGCTCCCCTACACTCCCCAAGGGACCTATATTAAATTTCAGCTGTCTACGACCAGTAGTTTCGGCTGTGTGTTGTCTGTCAGGCACTCACTCACTCAATCATTCAGAAGCAGAAGAGTTTCATATACTTATATTGATAAATAATCAGCAGCGGTGTTCATTAACGACCCCCGAAACATTAAACTTTCGTCCAAACCCCCTTCTATTGACGCCTCAGGCGAGAAAACAAACACAATACCTACACGTGTCGAAAATTTAACACAAAATAACTGAATGCGTGTTCATTACATTACATTGCACGTCAGTTGTCATTGTCTGTACTAGTGCGTATTGTCCGGCATTATCGCACGCTGGGCACAGCGGGACCGGGTCTCCCACACCCCGGGGCAGACAAAGGGTTGACAGTATATGAACGGACGAATGTGCATAGCGGGTTTCATAATTGGATATTTTAATTATGAGTTCGATTGTTCGATTTTGTATGGAATAAAGGTGTAACGTTGGTAGTGTTGGAGGTGGGTTGGGCTGGTAACATTTTGGTGAATGTGATTTGGGAGGTTAGTTCAATGAACTTTTGCTAGTCGATTCTGTACACATTTTACCGTGAAAACATAGGTGAATTGAAAACAAAGGGAGCTGTGAGTCCGTCAAATCAAAATGGAAAGAGACTTCAAACTCACTGTACCTAAGTACGGTGAGTTGATAGCAGACTCGACCTGGTGATTCGAGTCGTTTTGGTACAGAAAAAACACAATTTGCATAAAGCACTGAAGCGTCAATTTCAAGTATGTTTTACTTATAAGTTTCGGATTTTCAATGCTAGCGTAGTAGCCGGGGCCGATTCCCGACCACCGAAGGCGCGGGCCCGGTGGACGGCTAGCGTTGGCTTGGGTGACTCGCTGTCCGATCATAACCAGGCCGACGGCGGTTGTGTTGGCGGTTGACGGCGCGTTGTGTTCCACGCGCGCTTCAAAGATATGTCAGCAAAGTAGACGGGGCCCGTTAGGGCCAGAGCCTGTCAGGGTTGCGGATTTTTTCGGAAGAGTTACCGCGGCCCTGGAACGCAAAGGGCATACGGAGGAACAAGGATGGGTTTTAGTCAGTAAGAGTCTGACACTCCCTTCCTCTCCACCCAGAGCTGAAGAAGTAATTTGATGATTTCCTATGCATAAAAAAAAAAATACTTGCGGGCTTGAGTCCAACATTGTTTCTTAGTCCATCTTTCAACTGTTTCAAATGGCGGTCGTCAAATAAACCATGTCAGAGGCCCTTGAGGCGGTTTAGAAACTCTGACAATAGAGTGTGTGGGGTCGTTAGACCTTACTGCCCACACGAAGAAGAAGAAGAAGACTGTTTCAAAGCTATAAATCAAGTGCTAATCAAATTCGGGAAAATAGCATATCAATTCTGTCTCAGACACTATTATGTGTCAAAAGGTCACTGGGTTTTTTTAATGAACCTATATTTTCCTGCTGCTTTGCAAAGGTCTTCCTAATAGCTCTTCTCGGTGTTGCCATCACCGACCAATCCGCCATGAATGCCTCTTAAGTCGTCACAGTAGTGTTTCCTTGTCTTTTTAGAATAGATAGAGTACCTAGTCGTTGTGTTTGCCGAAAAAAAATATTTAAAAAAAACAGAACAACAACGGCAAAGCTCCAGGGAGTCGGGGGTGTCATGATTATGTCAGTCATAATAAAAAAGAAACAAAACTGTCATCACCACGGGTCGCCTGTACCCCCGGTCGCAACAAAGGGTTAAAAGTTCACAATATTTTGTAGCCGTAGGCGATTTAATTGGATATTTTAATTAAGTAAATAACCAATGCTCTACGTTCTTATAATATTCTCTCTTCTTAATAAATGATTCTGAATTTGAAATTTAGAAAATAGTTTGTTTTTTTTTGCAAGAAAATTCTTTTCCAAAACCACTTCTCTTATTTTCAAGAACTTCCAGTAACCTAACTTAAGTGCATCAAATAGTGGTTCCTATAAGTGCATGGAATATTTACCATATGGAAATACAATATCACACTAAATAATGAATAATAATAATTTTGTGTCATATTTTTACATTTTTGTTTTTATAAAAATGCTTTACTGACATAACACCTAGCGCGTGTAGGAATGTAGTTCCTGCACCTTTAAACTCCCTGACAAACTTGAATAATTTTTTCCTCATTACAAATTCGACCTTCATTAAAAAAATCAATAATCCCCAAGTACTGACGCAAAAACAAAGGTCATCATTGGTATGTAACGTTCCAGAGTGACCTTTGCGCAGGCGCACAGTTAGCAACGGAGTGTTAATTATGAGCAGCTGATGATTCTATTATAGCACTTGTGTTATAAAATGATGATAGCGTGAGTTTAAGATATTATTTCTGAGAAGGTTTTCGAACTAGGTAGCCGGTTATTTTGATGTCTCAATTATTAGGAGTTATATATAGAAATATCTGCCACAATATTATCTGCAACTTATTTTTATTTTATCACACGCATATTGAAAATTAAAAAAATAAGTTGAATTCGCGACCCTGATTATCCCTCTGATTTGCTACATTTCTACGTAAAATTATCTACTATTTATTAAATTTTACACCTCACTACTCCTCAACTGATCTCAATCAATCCCTAACTAGGAAATACACCGAAAAAATCGCATCGATACTAAATTATTTTCTTTTATCTCCCAAGACGTACCCACGTTTTTTATTAACGGAAGAGAGCATTTAAAAAAAATAATCACCAACCCCACATTAGAAGAGGGGTGACGGTACATTTTTTTTACACAAGAAAAAAAAATGAATTAAACATTTTATCTATATGGAGCAGTATATCTTTTGTGCACTGATCTTAGAGAACGCCCCACCAATAAACGTTATAAAAGATAGACAAAACTAACCGCTCTATTTTATCTATTTAAAAAATATTTTTCAAACGATTTTAACCCTTCCGCTGCCGAGTTAAGTCGTAAGTCAAAGAAAGGAAGTCGGTAAAATAAAAATTGTAAAAATTAATAAAAATTCTAATCGATGCGATAATATTTGAATTCAGAACTGTAATGTATGCATGTAATGTGATAATTGGGTTAGTAAGGATTGGAGTACAAACCTTTTATGCTATGTTTGGAATATCTTCGCCGCTAATGGCGTGTCTTGAGACTTTTATTTCTTGTGAATTAGATTTATTGGCTGTAAAACGGTAACTGTAGGTACGTGGTATATCGTATATTTTAGAATATTTAGAGTAAATAAGTCATAAAGTCTCAGGTCTCTTTCACTCAGGGATATGATAAGACCAAATTCTACACTTTTAAATGCTAACGAATATTATAAATACAAAAGTGAGTTTGTTTGTTTGACGAAACTTGAAGCACGGATAGACCATTTCCTGGATTCATGGTCATAATGTGATAGGTACTTTTACCCCGGGAGTAGGTATAATTTAAGACTTTTGATAATTCCCCTGGGATAATTTAAGACTTTTACGCGGACCAAGCCACTACATAGTAGTGAAGTAAGCTCGTAACTAGGGAAAAACTCAGTTTATTAAGAAACGGAAATGTAAACACTTCCTTTAAATACATAAAAGATACCGTTGCAATTTAGAGAATTCGTTAAACGCGAAATTAAAACAATTTATCACTTTTATATCGACTTCGAAGTAGTAATTCTAGATCGTGAAGTTAATAAAAAAAAACTTGACATTTTCCAAAGGTTAGGCGTGTGCCACTGCATCTGCCAACGGTTCCAATTACTACTTAAGTGGTAAACTAGTTACTATTTATGGTCTAGTTTAATATCTAGAAGAGTGGCACGCGCGGCGAACGGGTTAACATGACGGGTGACCGTCAGGCTGGCCGTCCATAAAATAATATGACGGATGACATAAATGTTGAAAAAAAAACTAAACGTCTTTTGTAACTGGCTTTGTCCGCGGTTTTATGGGTAAGTCTTGACACTTGAGTTAATAGGCCAATGCTTTGGTGGTCGTTTTGTGCATACTAATTTGACGACTTTTGTAGTGACGCTATAATTATTGGTGATTTTTATCAATAAACAGACATCTGCAACATTTTTTTTAATGTCTGAAAATTAGTTACCATCGAATACGAAGACAATGCTTGTGTAGGCTCAAATTTTTACCATCATCGATTATGGTGAAGCTCAAATTTTTCCCATCATCGATTATGGTGAAATGTGTTGATATGACGTGAATGCAGATCTCCTCAACAAACTTGACTGCCTTTTATTGCATTCGATTTGTTTTCAATTTGTGCAAATAATTATGATCATGTCTCTGCGCTTCGGTCGATCTAAAAGTGGTTGTCCATGCGCCAGTGCAGAGAGCAGAGGGTGTTAATTACCTTGTTCTCATTCAACTCTCCCAATTCCCCTAGAACTAGCCTCGCACTTTTAATTTATTTGCGCTAACCACAATAAAACTCTTCGCTCATCGCATAACCGTCTTCTCCATTGTCTCTCTCATCGTACTGTCAATGAAGACAGTACGATGAGAGAGACAATGGAGAAGACGGTTATGCGATGATGTTCTTTCTTCATTCAGTATTTTTCTCTGTGGATAAGGCTATACGCTATACCAGAAAATCAGGATGGCAATGAGTCGATTAACCTTCAAAGTTAAGGTTCGCGAGCACATTCGTAAGAAGTTGGCAGTAGTATCGTTACAGCGCTAATTTTTTACTCATTATTTGTAGGTATGCATCAACTGTACATTGTTGTATTCGTTTATTCATTTGAGTATATATTATAGTATTGTATTGTATATTTAGTTTAACTTGTTCTTTGCATTATTTAAATATTAATCGAGTTTCTGTTTTTTTTTTTCAAATTGCACATAACACTATTTGTCTCTGCATCACCCATAGGTTGACTGGTAGAAAATACCTTAGCATTTACAAATGTTAATGTGTGTGCATGAAGTATTATATAAATAAATAGATTGAACATGTGAAAGTGAAAATGCAAACAAGTCCCAGAGATCTCCCGCATAGTGCGCTTCCTTATATTTTTAATAAGACATATTATTAAAAAAGTAAACTTCGTCATAATCCTATTGTTATCCTGTCAATGCACAAACTACGATTTACATAAAAATAAAAATATTTAAAAAGAAATAAACAGAGGCAGATGGCACTAAAGGTGGGTGCACAATTGCATAACTCACCAAAACTGGAGCTCGAAATTAGGAAAAATTGAATCACCGTTACGTCTTTGCATTTCTAAGTTAAAGTATGAACGGCAGATCAGCTGCTCCTGGCACAATGAAACTGCTCTCGTTCTAACCTATTGTCAGTCCGCCATTGTTGCATTGTTATCTTAAAATGCGTATTCTTCAAACGGGAACTTCCGTGTGCGAAAACGGAGCGAAGACGACAATAGCTCTGTCGCCCTTCTATTTTTTTCGGAGTGTCGGCGAAACTAGTTTTTTTATTTCACTTCATGTAAATGTTGATTTATTTTCGTCAACAATGCATCGTCGTTATGGGAATTTACGGGCTCGATTCTTGAGGAGCAAGTTTGTTACCAAGGGTTAGTATAGTAACAGGAGTTCCGAGTTTCCGAGCTCGCACGTATGTCCTTGCCTTACATTTAATTTGAAGTTACAATGAGGCGAAGTGAAGTGGGAAATTAGCGAGCAAAACTTGATTTCAGTCGCCATTGTCGATGAGAAAATATTTTGCTAGCAGTTCAAGGGTCACTGAATTAATTGTTAATGCTGCGAATTTGAGTATATAAGGTTACATTTATTTGTAAGTTAAATAAAACGAGTTTTCAAGTAGAGTTAGAATTATATTGGATGCATTAGTTGTCTGCTAGATATCGTAGCAGCGATAAGACTGCCTTTGTATCCATAGAATTAGCATCCAGCAAAAGAGTTGTGTTACAATTTTGGTATACATAAATTACATATTATTCTCTTTTTCTATCTTCTATTCGTTAAAGAAATCTCACTGCGACAATTTGAAGGTGACGTTAACATAAAGGAGTTGTCAATCCATCCAGTCAAAGTGGCATGACAGTTTACTTCAATCTGTCTCCATTTAAGTTTTCATGATGAGATATTACAGAATCGATCAGCAGAACCTCAGAGGTGCAGCAAAAGTGCATTACTTTATCAACAAAATTGCATCTCCAAGATGAAAAGATATTATTATAACTTCTCATATTTTTGAATTCCCAGGTGGATGTTCAAATTGTTTTCCAGATGCTTTTGCTATTAAACATTTTACGAGAGCCGTATAAAGTATAGACCGACTCAGGCAATATATTGCTTCAGTGCTTGCTCTACAGCCATTGGAATCGAGTTAGGTACAGCTGAACTGATAAACAAAAGCACTAAGAGAACTGACTTTGTAGTTTTCTCATATATAATATGAATTTAGTAGTAGTTAATAGGTAATAATGATCTTATTATGCTTCTGTTTCTTCTTTGCTTAACGATTGACTCAAATTAAATTCACGAGTATTTAGCAACCTGTACACTATACATCTTTATCGTTGGCCTCTCATTTAAATCCTCGATGGTTCAGGTGAACACGAGCGACAAAGGAGATGACACATATTGTCCTGTGAAAGAGCTCCTCATTGGCACTACGTTGCGATAGATGGAGGATTTGCCAAATTATTTTAACAGTGGCCAATCTGGAACCGCAAGCAGTACCACCACATCGCCCATGTCTCAATTGCCAAATCATAATGATCATCATCCGCAATCTCACTTCGCCCACTGTTGAGCATAGGGCCTCTCTTTTCTAGTGCTAATCCCCACGTTCCTGTCTCAATTGTCGTTCTAATCCAAAACAATAGTTTTCCAACACTTCACTAAATCACTGAACCATGAAACCAAAATCAAAAAAAAATATTACGACGTCATCGAAGACTCGTTAACGTGGGACAAACTCGCACCATAATCCCCTAAACCAGGCAGGTCAGGGGTCAAAGCATAGTTGATTTATTTGTGAGCATAGACCTTAGGGTCCTATGGTCTATGAATAGAAAGATAGAAACTACTTATTGTTGGACCAGTTCTGAGGAGTGGGTCTTGGTTAGGAGAGTAATAATTTATTTTTGAGTTGCATTGGGAATTGGGAAGGTCCTAATTACGAATAGTTTATTTTGGAAATATGTAGAATAGCTGGTTGAAATGCGGATTAACCAGTATTTGCAAAAAGTTGAAGAATACTTGTGGGATTCGTTTTACCCAATGACATTTTTAATTTTGGTTACTTATACATACGACTCGGCTGGGCGGCGTTCTGGAAGTTGCGTGGTATCTTTTCGTCTCACATACCACAGTGTCTCAAGACGGAAAGTGTATGACCAGTGCGTGTAGCCAGTGATGACTTATGGAACCGAAACGTGGACACTCACAATGGGCCTTATCAGAAAGTCACCCATAGGGCAATGGAGAGGGCAATGCTCGGAGTATCCTTGCGTGATCGAATCAGGATGGACCGATGAACTGGTGAGGGTCGCTGGTAGCCGATGGATACGAGACGCTCATGACCGGTTGTTGTGGCGACACTTGGGGGAGGCCTATGTCCAGCAATGGACGTCTTTTGGCTAATATGATGATGATGATGAATGACATTGTTAATTTTGGTTTGATTGGTTTTGGCTGTCAGCCTTTTCCAAACTATATTGGGGTCGGCTGCCAGTCAAACCGGATTCAGTTGAATACCAGTATTTTACGTGGAGCGGCTGCCTACCAGACCTCCACAACCCATTAACTGGGTAACACTGTGGTTCTTGGCAAGACTGGTGTCAGATTTACATACTGGCTTCTGACAATCCGTAACGACTCCCAAAGATCTACAAATGACAGCTGGGAATAAAAGAATCTCGATATGTTAAGATGGTCACCCATCCACAGACAAACCTTGGCAAGCGTTGCTTAATCTTGAAGATCAACCCGTGCGGCTGTAATTCTTTAGCCACGAGCTCCATTTTAATTCTAAACCACTCTCAAATGATATAATATTCCGTGATTCCGTTAACATTCACAAATTAAAATAAAGCACAAACATTCACGAATTAAATCGGTTCCACATCGCTGCGCAGGCGCAACGTTGCACAAAGCATGTCATTATGGGGTCAACATGTTAATATTTGTCAATCAATGCATGAATTAGTAATATCACGAACTGTCACGCTACTATATTGACACCTGGCTGGCTTAACGCACACCCACAGACAGGCACGACGCGACAATACGACAACGCGATTTCATAAATTCATGGCACACACTTTGTTCTAAAACTGCAGTAGGTAAAGATACAACCATCCCGTTGTCGCTCCTCGCCTATCTGTGAGAGCATTAACATTACGCAATGTGTCAAAATTTTGTCGCGACGAAAATATAGTCACAACAAGTCACAAGTCGAATTGATTGAGGAGAAAATGCGATCTCTGGTAGGTCTGGTAGGCAGCCGCTCCACATAAAATACTGGTATTCAGCCGAATCCGGTTGACTGGAAGCCGACCCCAACATAGTTGGGAAAGGCTAGGCAGGTGATGGCAGTTTCGGAAAAGTTTCAACAATATTGGAGCTTTAAAAGTGATTGAAGACTTTGACTAATTGCAATAATCCTTTGCAGAGTCATAAATTCAAACAGCACGTCACTCACGTCGGCCACGGGTAGGTACACAAAACATACCTATATCCTATATAGGCTATAGGTATGTTTTGTGTACCCGTGGCCGATCTGGAAACATATAAACAGACTCTACACTCAGGACAGGCCGCACCAAAGATTTTCCGTCTGTCCTATAGCAAAATACATCAAAATCGATTCAGCAATATACGGCCGCTTTCTATAATATATCTCAATCCCAATCTTAATCCCGATCCTTGTCTGTAACCAATCAACGGCCGAGTTTGTGTCCTTCACCACACAATCCTCACCTTTGATTGGTTACAGACAAGGATCGGGATCAAGATTGGGATTGAGATATATTATAGAAAGCGGCCGTTAGACGTGATAGCGTAGTACCTAAACAAACAAACTCACTTTGCCATTAAATTATAGGTAGTTAGAATAAATAAAGGGACAAAAAATAGGTCTTACTTCTTCGTGACCTATATTACAATTTCGTGTTCAAATCAGCAGTTACTAAGCCATATTTAAATATTTGTAAAAGCATGTAACTCCCTACTGAGATACGAAGTACCACCTGCCTGTACGAACGAATACCGGTGTTATAAAAAAACTAATCGTTAATATTATTATTGTATCTTCACAATAGCCATATTGCAAGGACATGTTCGTAACTGGCCTTAGTGTAGATAACACCGAATAATTGCAAACTGAAAAAGAAAAAAAAAATTGTTATTTTAAATTACAATAGTCATTTGATGATTTCCCATTCTTAAAAAAAAGGATTTTATTATCTGTGATATAGTCGAATTCCAGAGATTTACTGCCTTTCCCTCGCTTGACTTTATACCTTTATAATATTTATATCTGAGTTTTGAGTAATTGTTTTACTGTTTTATCCTCAGAGGATATACCTTTCTAAACTAAACGTTCTGAACCCCGAAGGCTGGAGAGAGTTTAATTTAAAGGCAAACGGCGAGATGAATTTGATTGATTAAAATTATGATCCTCTTAAATTAATGAACGTGGAAATTAATTAAACTGTTGATGGATTAAAATAAACATTTGATTAATTTCATTATAAAAACGAGCATTTGTAGATAGTCCTTCGTGCTAACGTAAGGGAGTCCAGCTTTTAAAACTAAGATAGTATTGAAGAACGTATTAAATTCTTTGAGTGTAAGGTACGCTAGATAGCTTAGAATTCACCTCACTCAGCCGATCCTGCGCACAATGAAAATATTCACACAACGTTTTATGTGTTTGCGTATGAGTCGCCTAAAAATGATGTGCGGAAACATCGTAAGGGAATAAGCTTCACAGCTTTCGCCTTTAATATATGACTCCGCGCAACCTTCAAAAATATAGGCGTTTAACTACTTCGAACTGCGAACTATGGGGTAGCTGTAGAAGTTAGGTACACCTCGACAGGAAACACAGCTTTGCCTTCATCAAAGTTCGAAGCTCAAACAAGAAGATTGCAGTACCTACTAATTAAAGACTCAACGACATCCTTCAAACGTGTTAAAACGTAATTATGATAGTCATGGCGAATCTGACACATCCGTCACAAAGAAGATAATACCTACAATGTTTTTGCTTAAAAATTAACACTACGCTACAAAAACAGCGTTCAACGTCTTTAATTAACACGAATTAATGACGTTAAACGCTGTTTTTGTAGCAAAAGCAACTTTTTTATGGATGGGAAATCATCAAATGACTCCTTTCGCTCTGGGTGGAGAGGGAGGGAGTGTCTCTTACTGACTAAAACCCATCCGTGTTCCTCGTAGTGCCCTTTGCATTCCAGAGCCGCGGTAACTCTTTCGAACAAATTCCGTGAACCTGGAGCAAAAGCTACTTACTTACTTTATTATAGTGAGCCAAGGAAGATTAATTATAAATAAACAGACACAGGAGTGAACGTAACTAATTTTTTAATTTTACACGAAATCAAGCACTGTAGTCAACATACTACTACACTACCAACAGTAGTTTATTGATTCGATTTCATGAAAAAGTCATCAACTCCTACTTGGACTATTACCTAGTAAATATCTCGTATAGGAATTGATTCCTTTCGACCCTTGTGTAACAATCTACTAAACAAATCACTTGCGTGGATTTTCGCTTACTTAATTTGAGCCTTTATCTTTGTGAATTAACTTGTAACGCACGACTTCTGTGACCTAGTAAAGCCAACCAGAGACCCTAGACAATGTGCCATTTCAAAATAGCGAATGCGACTGTCGCTTCTTTGGTATTCCCCTACTTCTATACCTACAAGGTAAAATAAATATTGCAAAACGTGGAAGTGGTCAGTGTACCCAACATTATGAAGAACTTTTACTATGGGATCAACAAATGCAGAAATGTTTTACGGTACCTATTCATGTTATGCCTTGTATAGGGGTACCTATTGCTACCAAATTCATACCGATTACTTTCTTGTCACCATGACAACCTACTTCCACGCATATTTCCTACCAATTCATCAATCAATCACTTTTCAGTCAGTTCCACCACAGTGTAGTTACCTCGCACAAAAAGACTGACGTATCAATATCAAAGCAGTTTCAGTTCACATAATATCAAAGCTATATCGGTTCACATAATATCAATTGAGCATAAATACACCCCTTTTACCTACAATCGAGTAACTCGTCTATGAACGATTCTATTTCCTCTACCGTTTTATCCATAGACCATGATATGAGCAGAGGTGCCATTGGTCGCCATATTCATGGCCAAGCAATAGGGAATATGATTTTTGTATTAATGTACCTACTAACAGTGAAAATAGAATCAAAATTTTCAGAAAAACAAACGAGATAATAACTATTTGAAACAAGTCCTTCTTCTTGGTATTTAACGTCAGAGTCGGTATTGGACTTCTCTTTCTAACTGTCAACTTTGAAGCTTTGTAACTTCATCGCTGATGAAGGTATTTTAAAAATTATTTCATAATTGTTTACTGGAGCTACTTTGTACTTTATATTGCAAATAAAAAAATTGCATGCATATTCCCTATTGCGCTGAGTACGAGTTTTAACTGCCGAAGCCATTTCTGGAATTGTCTAAGAGTAAAAAAAGTGACAGTTAGGTTCTCGTGACTTACAGCCGCTTTCTATAATATTTCTCAATCCCAATCTTGATCCCGATCCTTGTCTGTAACCAATCAACGGGCGAGTTTGTGTCCTTCACCACACAATCCTCATCTTTGATTGGTTACAGACAAGGATCGGGATCAAGATTGGGATTGAGATACCTATATTATAGAAAGCGGCCGTACGTTATAGCTAAGCATAGTCGGATCGATCAACGTGGAAAAGCGAGGCTTGCTGAGGTCGGTCTTGAATCGGAGATCATAATAAAATTATATTACACACCGATATTCCTCCGTGCCTCGGAAAACACGATAAGCCTTTGGTTTCAACTGTGATTTCAAGATCTTTGATACTCGGTAGTATTGTAGCAGCACCAATGCCGCCACAAGAAAAACAAACAAAGCGATTTTTTTACGGCAACAAAAATAACCGTAGCAAACTACTAACGAAATCCTGCATCGCGGTATCAGAGTTTTCCGTGCGATTTTAACTTATGACAACAGTGCTGTGCGAATCTAACACCAGTTTTGCCACGGGGTTCCATGTCACCAGTTACTACTTGGTCAGAGAGCAATTTGCTCCATGCAAAATACTAAAAACTGACCCTAACACAGTTATGAAAATGCTAGGCAGAATTGACATGGTAACACTCAATATCACGCTTCGTTTGTTTTGTATGTTCGAGTTTTGACAATGCGATCTGTCTGTCTGTAGCAATGGCCGCCAAAGACTACAATAGTATACTGGCTATGTCCGCTAAGACGTTTCTGTGGTCTGTGGGATTATCGATTGAATAGTGTATCCGATTGTAGCAACATAATGTGTCTATGAAGGTCGGAAGCAAGATAGTTATCTTTGAGTATCGTATTGATGTCAAGGAGGTGCATCCTCAATAGCATACGATCTCTTTAATCGTATTGGAGATTTAGAATAAATAAAGATGAGATGGGGTTCGGTTTTGAAATAAGGTATTTTAATGTTGAATCGCGTCACGAAATCAATGATATTGAAGAACAATAAGAAAAGTGAATCCACTTCCTACAAAATTTGCTTTTGTTTGTTGCGCATTTTCTAAAAATAATTTTCTTGCGTACTTCAACCCCTTTTCGTGCAGTATTATTAAAAAAACAACGCAGAATAAAATGTTTCAAAAATCATACCTACCAAAAATAACGTTTGAATAACATTTTAGAAACACGATTAGGGCTGTCCACATTGTCACTCTATCGATATGATGACGTCATTGTCCACGATAAAATAAAATGACAAGCGTTTAGAGAGTGACATTCAAAAAGCGAACGCTGTGTCCATCCGTGCGTGTGCACTTGAATAAAGAACAGAGAAGTTGGGAATATTAAAAAAATATTAAATTAATAATGCGGGTAAAATGCATAAAAAGAAAAGGGAGTTGTTAGTAATGTGCTGTCATTTGTTCATAGTTATTGTACCATTTGGTTTCGCATTTAATCGGAGGGTTTTTTAATGTTTTATTTTGAGAAAATTCAATAGACAAAAAACTGTTTGTCGTTTTTGTTTTTATCTTTGGTAAATGTTCGTTTTAAAAAAACTCAACGAAGAATACACTATCTTTATTATAACACTAAGTTGCCTTTCAGATACCCTCAAAACAAGAGACTAGTTATGTAAAAGTCTACCGTATTACTCATCTTTTTTTTAATATTTAGAATAGATATGTAAGTACCTACTTAATTTTTAAAAATGATGCTTTTTCTCAAATACTTTTTTCTACTTTCGTCTAACTTTTACAAATCAAAACTGAATCGGTGAAGTAACTCGATTAAAAAAATACTTTCCGTCATAATAAGAAAACAGACACAAAAGTCAACCGCAAAAAACTATACCGCAGCATTTCCAACTAGAATACATTCTACCTACACTTATCTTATTAGATATACTTATAGGTCAGGAAACAAGATATATAGGTCAGGAAACAGCTCACCTACCAAGCAAGCAGGTAAGGCAAGCAGGCACATTAATCCGGCTGGTGCTTCCAGAAACTAGGTATATCCCACAGAACACAGAAACACTCTGCTGGCAACGATTATCTAGAGTACGCGTCGTAATTGGTCACACGCTCTAGAGAGATTCCGATCATATTCTCAAACAGGCCATGGACTGTAATCCTCAAGGGAAAAGCAAGCGTGACTGCCCCGTTAAACCTGGCGACGAATCGAGTCGGCCGAAGTGACGAGCATCGGAATGCCGTGGCGCGGGGGGAAGCGTGAAGCTCAAGACCACTCGCGATGGTGGACTACGGTGGACGTCCTCTGCACCAGATTTGGGACATAGGATATTAAGTCAAGTAAGTCACAAGAGTGGGCGCTCTCTAGATAATAAATAAAGTATTGAACATTTCAAGCAGTTTCCAGAGTTGCGGAATTTGTTCGAAAGAGTGACCGCGGCCCTGGAACGCAAAGGGCATTTCAGTACATTTTGTCGAGTTATGCGCACATGAATGTATGGGGGAGTCGATTTTTGTTTTCGTGACTTGTGTGTTGGACCCATAGTATAATTGTTCATGATGAGTGCAATTACCCCTTAAGAGGTATGACTTTTATTCTGTTACACGTTGCATAAATGATAGCCGGGGACCAGTGGCTTAACATCCCTTCCGAGGCTCGGAGGAGTCTCGGTATGTTAAGATGGTCACCCATTCACGGTCCACAGTAGCTTAACTTTAAAGTCAAAGCATTTATTTCAAATAAACCATTCACAGGTATTTTTGAATTGTCAGAGTCAATCAAAAACATGAAGCTATTTGCACGTTCCAAAGCGTAGATCTCTATGGAGAAGAACGTGCAAGAAACTCCACGAACAGTGTTTTACACCATTTAATGATTTACAAAAATCCTTGTTGATTTTACATGTGAGAACAATGTAAAGAGAGAAAAAAAATTCTAAGTATGAAATAAGTACCTATTACATAATATACTTCGTTGTTATATTTAGCCACGAGACTCCTCCGAGTGTCGTTACTCTATGGTACATCCTGTTATTTAATCTGACGTGCTTACGTCACAAACTCACGGTGAACAGATTAGGCGCTGCAATATGTCTACTTAAAATATCTGACTTGGCTAGGAATCTGGATTACTGTCGTATGTGGCTGAGGTAGTTTGGCTATTGCAGAAAATGAGAATCGAACATGTTTTATTATTTTTAACATGTATTGTAATGGTTTTCATGGATTTTGAGCTATCAGAAGTTTTTTTTGTGTGTATTAAGCAAAAGAGTAAGTGGAATTAGCTGGTATGATTTTTGTCATAATTAACATCAAATTGCTAAGGTAGGAAATTAATATATCCAAAAAGCGAATGATCGCTTTTAGTGATAAGGCCGCCCACTGTGTCACCCTATTTAAAAATTGTTTCATCTATCTTTTCTGTAACTTATATGGCGTACATAATAAAGAGTGTTCTATTCTGTTTTTATCTCTTAGAGCGACTTAAATCATTAGGGTGCTTCTTTATTTTTTCTGAGATATAAAAACAGAAAAATATTAATAAAATTAATTACCTAAGTGCTGAGATGTTTTTTGTATGTTTACCGTATCCCGGAAATGTAGTGAACTCTGGCACGTGTTGCACAATAAGCGACATTTTTAATTAACCTTCTCAATGGCCCAATTATTGCCACACGAAAAAATGTTCTTTTAATTTTCTATCAACACCACTAATTAAATGTCAGGATTAGCTGTCAAAATTGGACAAACTTCAACCCACTTCCTTATTTTTTTAAGACATTTACACTATTTTTAATTCAACAATGCGGTACCGCAATACGTACCCTTTTTAGTAATAAGACCTCTTTTGGTGGAGTCAAGTAATTTGAGTACTAATTCTTGAACGCGTGGACTATTTTTTATGGGCGGCAACACTATTTTGCTGTCAAACAATTTCATCCTCAACTCTATTCCTTGACATGTAAGGTCAGTTTTTGCCTGCAAAAGAATATTCAAAGTGGAGTACGTTTGGTATTTCTATTACAAAAAACGGAATCAGCTGCCGAGACCCTTCTTTTGTTTGAAACGGAATAAATATATCTTGAAGGAGTTTTGTGCAAAGGTATTTGCGAGACGAAATGCGGTTGAATGCTTGTTAGAGGCTGTAGGGTTGGGAACTTTATCGATATTGGGTTACTTACGTGAATACATCGAATAACAGTTTTTAAAAAGATTTCGTTGGCGTTTTGCAAATTTGTTGTAGCTCTGGGTATTTTTTTATGTAAAATACGTGCCTTTTTTTGGCTTGGATAAGATTAGTTTTAAAGTCCTAGTCGATTCTGTACACAATTTGTTGTTATCTACTGTTGTTTTATCAAAACTACATTTAGAATACCTACATGTGAAATGCATTTAAAAGTATTGAGTATTGATCAGAAATCGTCTATCACAATAAAGTCACTTTCAATAGGTACAACCATTCCCGCGACTGCATACTTATCGACATTAAATAATAATTC
Organism: Melanchra persicariae; assembly: GCA_947386135.1. Lineage (NCBI taxonomy): Eukaryota > Metazoa > Arthropoda > Insecta > Lepidoptera > Noctuidae > Melanchra > Melanchra persicariae. The sequence goes on from OX376646.1 coordinate 2,961,759, forward strand.
GAATTTCGAAAGTGAAAATTCAAAACGCAAACCGCACGTTACGTAACAAAGGTGGAAACATGTTCTATATTTGAACAGGATACCTTCCGGCCGGGCGGACGATCAACAAAGATTAAATATTTATCGAACAAATTGTCTGCTGGGTACATCACTAGGGCCAGGTGAAGCGCGTGGTCTTCTGCTCTTTGACAGGATCCGACGCGGAAAAAACGCAAGATATTCATGTCAAATACGATTTTTTACGGACATACTGTATTTATTGTAGGTTCAGATGGACCATTATTGTGCATACTATCTTGTCTTAGGTAAAGAAAACTTTAGACGGTGTCTGTACAAGAATTGTCTTACTTACATAAAACTTAAAAATAGTGCATGGGTCAAAGTCAAAGTTGGACAGTCAAAGACAACTTTTCAAGTTCATTAAAGCTTATAATTTCGGGAAATTCTACTTGAAGATTTAATTTTGGTGACATTAATCGAGCATATTTTTGTAAAATATTTTTTTTATATATAATTTTTAGATATATATAAAAAAAAATTATTAATATAATTTTTTTTTATCAAATAATAACTCGCGACAGCTTTTAATTAAGCAGTCCTAGAAAAATAGGCACAGTCACTAAAGTTACTTTCTCCACTTATTAAAAGTTTTTACACAAATAGTCCGTTGGTTAATCTTTTTGTCACCTCCACATACGAATTGTACAAAGAAACTGTTCTTCAATGATTTGTTGTAACTTTTGTAAAGCAATAAATCCGCACGTTACTGTCACCTAACATTTTGTGAAATTGTAAATCTTACAATACCGGACACAATCTTACGGTGAATTGGGAGATAACAAAAATATATCTTCAGTTCAACACCACCTTCTTTCCATGACAAAGAGTTCAAAATTGAATTAAACATACTAAACTATAATTTAGCGCTTTAATTTTTGCGAGTCTATGAAATGTCAATTCAAGTCCAGCAATTTTAAAATTCGAATTTCAAAAATGACGTTGCAGAATGGATTGGTTACAATTTTGACTTACGTAGAGGCAAAGGTAACTTTGTTTTCGATTGTAAGAAAAGAAATAATTATAAATTGGGATCGAAACTTCTTATTTCTTAAGCGAGGGTGTGTGACAAAAGGAATTGGAGCAAAATTCCTTCTATAGCACGTGGGCCCAGCCAGCTGCATTTTTTTTTCTTTTGGCCGAATAATGGACAATTTGTGCAATCAGTGAAAAAATACAAACGGACTTAGGATTAAGGAAACTCTCTTTGAGTATTATTGAAGCGTGTATTATTTGGAAAAGACGTTGCATTCTGAGTTTCAAAAGCTAATCTGAAGCGGCAGTTTTAAGGGAGCGAATTGTGAATTAGAACCTTTGACAGCTGATACAATTTCAGTTGTTTCTGTTGTCTTCCAAAGACAACAAAAAAAAAACATAGACGAAACTTTTTTTTTTTCTTTGGCTTCGCACGGTTTTTGCATTTAGCCAAACAATACTTATGGGTTGCTATAAGAATGTACTCGTACTTACTTTATTTTAGTTATCCATCCATTTCAAGTTTTTATTAATTTTATCTTGTGTTTCTAAGGTTTCCGTCAGTATTTTTAACTTGTTGGGTTTTCATTAGTTTCATTAGTTTTTAGTACGAACCTTATTTCAAACTGCTCCTTTTTACTTTATGTAGATAAAAAACATGTTCATAGATGTTACTTATCATGTTATCCTGTCTGGCATAATTCACTTTACAACTCACTAGGACTGAAAAAAAAGCGTGAACATGCATCTCTTTTACATCAACAATAAAACAAAACTTTTAATATCTTTCCATCTTGTAACTTGTCATCACTATAATTGTATAGATCTACCATATTTTATTTACAACTCTGGCAGTGAAGAATAAACTCTCTGATTGTGGAAATAGAGTTCATCTTAGATACAAACTAATTTTTGTCTTTTACCTACTGATCGATTTGACTAAACATCTGCTTAGAGTACATCTATAGTTAAAGATCCTTATTAGAAGGTCATAAGAATGAATTTCCCATAACAAACGTTTCCAATTTTCGTGTTATTTTTTGTTCTAATTACGAATCGGTTGTAAAACCTTTATTTCGGTTCATAAATCGTTAATAGATAAAGATTATCTCATCGATTTACAAAAGGAAATAATAGAAAAACAAACTTTGTTATCATTCTATCTGTTTTTAATGTATTTCAAATTATTATGGAGCGTAGATAAGTTAGTTTAAAATTATGAATTAGATGTTTTTGAAGAATCTTTATAATCTTGTTGATAAAACATATATGGTTAGTAGATCTTACATTAATAATAATAATGGTTTCCTAGCTTTAAACGCTTGCAAAAACCCTATTCACTCTTGACTTAAAAACTTCCAGGTTGTAGCTATCAGGAAACACAGACTCTGGCAGGGAATTCCACTCCTTAGCTGTACGCACAATGAATGTGTTCCCAAAACGTTTTGTGCATGTGGATTGAAAATAATTGCAGTAAATTGGAGATCACTGTCGTGAACTGGAAAAAACTGGTTCAAGCATAGATTGATTTGAGTATCTTTGTAGCAAACTCAAAAAAAAATGCTGCATCTTATGCTGGCACTTCATTTGGCCAAAGATTCGCGGGCATAGTTCAATCCACAATATACCTTAAATTTTTCGAAATATGGTTAATTTTGTATTGCACACGTGACGCGAATATTGGTTAAATACGTCAAGTAAAGTGCAAGCATTAAAGGATTAATCCAGACGCGTGTCGATGAATCGCATACTGTTGATATTTACACAGCTGCGCAAATGATGATAATGTGTTTTGTACCGATAAATCACGTGCTTGCTCCAGATTGAGATAGTTGGATCGATAGTAAAGAAGTATGCTTCCAGTTTAAATATTTAAACGTTAAAGTCACCTTGGACGTGAACTTAGATACAGTTAAGTGGGACATGCTTGAAGGTCGATTTAAAAATTTTGTACAAAAAGAATAATAATATGTCGATATTTACTGGAGTCTGTACTACTGAAGTTTTCAGTAAATAATGTTGTTTTATAAAAGAGTTCGTCAGGAAGTTGCTGTTTGATTTTTATTTTGGATTCTTCTTATTAGAAATTCTAAGGTTTGTCAGAATTAGATAAGAATTCCTAATTATCTTTTGCTTAGTTTTTTAGGGTTTCGCATTCGATGGGCACCTAACCGACGAAATCCAAATGCAAAGCCTTCACTATCTTTCGTTCGTCCTATTGCAGCAATAATATCAATACTTATTAAAATTTTAAAAAATACAACCGACTAGCGACTTCCGAATAAAACCACTACAAAGTACAAAATAACTTTAATTTTAGAAGTCGGTATCAAAAACAAACAAACTACACGAGAAACACCGACTTCCAAATTAAAGTTATTTTGTACTATGTAGTGGTTTTTATTTATTGAGCAAGTCGGTTGTATTTTTTATAAAAAAGTTTTTAATTGATAGGTAAACTAACAGTCGACAACAACTAAATTGTGTACAGAAAAGGTAGGGAATTCTTTGAAATCTTGTGTTCATCAAAATTATATACCGTCTATGAGTTTCTTGATTTCGTAAAATGTTTTTTGTGGATAAAGAGATGATTCCTGGTTAAAAAATGTATGATTCTATTTAGTCCGTCAGTTAGATTATCGAAAAATATTGGACACGTATTTTTTGCTTTAACAAATCAATAAAAAATGACGAAGATAAAACGCAACAAAGATCAGCCGGTCGATTCTGTCAACATCTCACGGTGTTCACCTAGGCGGAGTGAACGACAAGAGCGCTGTCATTCCATCATAATTGTATGGTTTGACAACTCACCCGTCGTGCACCCCGCCCAAGTGTTCACTTCGACATGTTTACAGAATCGCACTGCAGGAGTGCTGGGCTGGTGACGTAACATGTACGTAAAAAGTGGTACATACAAGTGACGTCACACGAGTTTTCAACGTACAGTACGTTCGTTTTAATTTTTTGTTTACGTGAAAAAAGAAAAAAATGTGGGTCCAATATTTTTTGGAAATTTATCTGACGGATAATCCACCTTATTACCTATGTAATAGATATTTTTTATACATGTAGTATGAAATTTACTACCTACACGTTAGCAACACTACTAAAAACTAAGCTACTTGTTACTTGTGTTGCACATCTGCCGCCCGTATCCAACACAACATAATGATGTGCGACACGTCAACATCCAACATTACGCAGTTTTATTACCACCAACATAGGGGCGGGCTGTGTACCAACATGGCAACATTTTGCAATGAAAACATGCACATGTTCGCTTTTGTTTTGATATTTAGTTGCATATTCATTGTTTGCAAATAATATTGATGATATTAGGGAAGGTTCTGATTTTGGTGATTTTGTATCATAATTAATATACATTGTTATAGATATGCTGGCATATTATTAGCCGACTATGTAATTTATTTTGAGACATGATTGCTTTTTACTGCGTCGTGTTCCACCTTTTTTTTGTGGGTGTTAAATCATCAAATTCCGCTCTGGGTGGAGCGGGAGGGAGTGTCAGACTCTTACTGACTAAAACCCATCCGTGCTCCACCTAGTGCCCTTTGCCTTCAAGGGCCGCGGTAATTCTTTCGAACAAAATCCGCAACCTCGTGGTCTACCCATTGGTTGCAAAATATATCAGCGTGAGGTCAGGGGTTCGATTTCGTGGACGGGCAAAGTTTTGTTGGAATAGGTCCATCAAGCTAGATCCTCAAGTTGGCGTTATGTAGGTGCGGTGCCTATAAATATTTTGTTTGATTTCAAGGTGGACTGATGACCTAGTGAGGGTCGCTGGTAGCCGACGGATACGAGACACACAGGACCGGTTGTTGTGGCGACACTTGGGGGAGGCCTATGTCCAGCAGTCGACGTCTTTCGGCTGATACGATAATGATGATGTTTGATAACCGACTTCTAAAAAAGGAGGAGGTTCTCAATTCGGATGTTTGTATTTCTTTTTTTTTTATGTTTGTTCGCGCATAACTCCGTCGCTTGACAATCGATTTGAAAAATTTCTCTTTTTGTCGGAAAGGGTATACTTCCCAAATGGTCCCATTGAAATTTTATCAAAATCGGTTCAGTAGTTTGGTTATTAAATCCAAATAGCTGGAAAAAATATTTGGAAAAATCATCCATGTATACGAAATTGCGTATTTTTGCTTTCCTGTGACTTTTCAGTGGTGTTGTTAGGTGTGGGGTACCACTAAAAAGTGAAAAATAAAAAACTTTTTCACAAAAAAAAGAAACCGACTTCCAAAAAACAAAGTTCAAAATAACTTTAATTTCTGAAGTCGGTGTTTTTGGTTGCTTCTTCGTTATTTGACACCGACTTCCGAAATTTAAGAAAAAGTTTTTTTTTTTTTTTTTCAACTCTGTCTTAATGTTATACCTCTGGCTATCCAAACGAATACGGGCGCGATGTTATGTCATTATGTTCATGTATTTTGTGGGTGCATTAAATATAATAGCAGCAAGCAGTAACTTTGCCCTCACCTTCAGCCCCATCAGCTAATATTACTGGACTTTTGTCCAGCATTACAGCTGGACAGTTTGTCCCATCATTCTATTGAGAGACCTTCTAATCTGCTGTCCCCTTCAAATGAATACTATACAAAGAATTCGTAATTCCTATTCGGTTTTCCATTCACTGGGTATCTTGTAGGCGTATAATTCAATTACGTAAACCCTGTGGTTTTGAGCTTATTTTGTAGTTGTGACTTCACCCGAAAAGGCCGATTACATAATTATCTATTTGTCTTTGGTATTTTCAGTTTTGAAGTTTCGCTGCTTTTTTATGAGTACCTACGTACCTACAAATCAGACCTCAGTTACATCTACCTTCAGTTAGAATTGATGCCAATTGTTATGATTTCAATACTACATTTGGCATCAAGTCTAACTGAGAGAGTTGTATATATGATTTTAATGATTATAATTCTATAAATACATAATTGCTACGGCCGCGAATCATATTTTGACCAACATAAAACCTAATACTGACTGCAATTTCTTATTTTTTTTTATTAGTGATGGTTTTGTTCTTGACTCTAGTCTATGTCAGAGATGTCAGAGATAAAGTCTACGATGGAGCGAGCTTACCCTGAAGGAGCCTGTTCACTCTAACTTTGCAGAGATTAGGGTTGTAAGCTTTTGGAAACACAGACGCAAAAAAAAAACGTAAGAAAATTTGAACTTCGCGGGCAACCCTGACGCTTTCACCATAAAGAACGCTTTTATTCCTCTGTAACAAACATTCTAAGTCCTTCAGTTCATCGGAAAATCTAAAATTAAGTATGTATTTCTTCTTCCTTCCTCTCTTCCTTAGGCGAGCTACTTGAATCTTTCAGTATTCAAGTAGCTCGCCTAAGGAATGCATTATCTATAGACGTGAGACTTGCTCAAACGCTATCAGCGTTTAAAAATATGGTGAAGGAGTATTACTTTTCACAATATTTTTTCCGCGCCTTTCTCAATTATATACTTATTTGAAATTTATTAGTACATTAATTGGTTTTGTATTAATGTATTGTATTTATTACTATGTCTAATTAGTATTATTTAGAACGTTTGTACACTGACAGCCCTAAATGTATCTCCTTCCGTTCAGTCCATCCAAAGGTTGTCTGTAAGAGATTGCCTTGTGCGATAAGACCGCCCATTGTACACTTGTTTTTATAAATGTTTGTCCTGTTCGTATTATGAAGTGTACAATAAAGTACACAATAAATAAATAACACTTAAGGATACGGATATGGAGCTGTGTATACTCTACGTACTTATACACAGCTCCACATCCATATATTAAGTACCTTCAACGTGATATTGCAGCAGGGTTGCAGGAGTAGGTAGTAATGTGTGATATCGGATCGAAACGTCACCTGACGTACACCGGGGTCCAACGTGACCTAGATTTTAGGAAGCCTTAGGTACAGTGTGAAAGCTTTAAAGCCTTTACAGGTGGTCTAGGCCAAGAGCGGTGGCGGGTTGGGACAAGAGAGTGAGTATTTCGTGAAGAAACCCGACCGTAATCTGCAAAGCAAACAAATCACTTTTGATTCATTTTTTTTGTGCGGAACCGCTTGTCCTGGTATGGTCATGTGAAGAGGAGAGATGAAACGCATGTAACTAAAAGGGTTCTGAATATAAATGTGGATGGATGGAGAAGAAGAATGAGGCCAAAGAAAAGAAGGATCGATTGTGTGAGGAGCGATATGAAAGAAAAGGGAGTTAGTGATAGTATGACGGCTGATAGGACAGAATGGAAGGAAAAAATGTGTTGCGCCGACCCCAAGTATCATGGGATAAGGGCAGGAAGATGATGTAACCGCTCTTATTCCTAATGTTTTTGTGGTCGGCGTAATATATGTTTCCTTCTTTCAGACTCTATTAAGCGCATTTTTAGAAGTGTCATCCTTGTCTATGCAATCTGTCTGACTCAGCCCACTCACCTTCTCTTTTTTTTTTTACGGGGGGAAATCCTCATGGATGTCCTCCGCCCGCTCCAGGGCGGAGGGGTCTGTCAGACTCGTACTGACTAAAACCACTCCGGTGTTCCATCTTCCACCTACGCCAGGGATCGCGGGAACGTACGCGACTTCCGTAATCCCCGGCTGACCCATCTACTCTAGTCCAACTGAAAAGTTTTATGTTTTTGCGTAAAAAAAGCGGAGAACCCCACAGAGATTCATAAACATTGAAACATTCATTGCGCAAAAGCGAAACCATAGCATGTTACATGCGAGTCGAAATTATTCTTTATTCCTATTTTAATTCCCTAAAAAATGTACACAATCATTAAAATCACAAATCAGCCGACAATCAATACGTAATTTGCAAACCACAGTCTAACTGTGAACAGTACATCAATTGCCCAGACTGAAGATAAAAACATGCAATGGCTCCAGCTGTGACAATGATATTTTATTATTCACTCATCTACAATCTGGCTCGTGTACCGTACATGTCAAATAGGAAATTAGAATATCTATTTTTTTCATTGAGGAATGGGCTTCCTCTTGACCTCGATCACGCCTGATGAAAAGCTATAGCGTATAAAGTGGAGAAACAGCAAGATTTTCAATAATTACTTCACTGTCCAAAAGAGAAATAATATTCTGCATTTCATAAGACATAAAACCATTAATTTTTCCCTATTTTTAGTCCCCTAAAAACTTACACTATCATTAAAATCGACAATCGGCACACAATTCGCGAACCACAGTCTAGCAGTTCACGAGATTGCCGATAAACCAACACACAATCATTCCAGCTGTGACAACCATAATCGTTTATTTATCTACAATATGGCTCGTGCACACGTCAAATAAGTATTAAATAAGAAAATCTAGGAGTATCTTAATGGCGTTGAATAGTTCGCAAGAGTTACATTTGGAAGAACACCGGTGGGCGTTAGTCAGGAAGAGTCTGACACTCCCCTCCCCGCTCCTGTAAAAAAAGAAGTTTTTTAATAACAGCAAACTTTTGTGTATCTGCGTAGAAAGTGTATAAACTACCAGATTTTCATTTATTATTTCGCTGCCCAAAAGATAAATCATATCCTCCTTTGCATAAGACATAAAACCATTAACTTTTCACTATTTTTAATCCCCAAAAACATACACAATCATTAAAATCACAAATCAACACACAATTCGCGAACACAGTCTAACTAATAACAGTTGGTGAACACGCAATCGCTCCAGCTGTGACAATTATAATTGTTCACTTATCTACAATCTGGCACGTGCACTGCAAATATTGCGTTATTGCTATTGCAATTATTTTATGCTGTGGCACCGTAGGTTGCTGTGGTTACTTGATTGCAAATACAAATTGTATAATTATTATTGTTTCTTTTCTTTGTGATTTGCGACGATGCCTATTGCAAGGGCTGGTTCAAAGTGGCTCGGGAAAGGAATGTCTTGTAAGATTTGGGGGAAGCCTTACCGAGCAGTGTTACAATTACGATGAATAAAAAAAAGCTTTCGACGGATAGGGAACGTTTTTTTCTGTACCTCTACCATGAGTTTATGCAGCCAAAACTCGCTAGCGTCTCCGTAAATTATTTGTATGACATATTGTACAGTGCTCCTAGCGGTCACAGAAAGAATTAAAATTCGTACCATGAGCACTATAGATTTCGATAGGTTAAAAACCTGACGTAATCTATTCGATGGTCACTGATGTTTTTCAGCTATCACCATACAAAACGGCACCATGAGTCACTAATTTGACAGAAGCTATCGAACAATACGCTTACGATATTAGTTACGTAGCTCACTAGCATTTTGCCGTGTGAAACATAAGTTTACATTAAAATTATACACGTGTTTGAGTATAATAAAGTCAAAATAATGTCTGCAAGAGCTTATTTAGCGTGGAATATGTTAGTTGCCGCTGATTTTGAAGACCAACGACGTGAACAACGGTAATTTCAAGCCAAAATGAAATTTTATGTTGGATCTCAATTCGAAAATATATGTGAAAGATAGTTTATTAAACTTTACACACACTATAGAGAAGCGTTTGCATTTATATTATTGAATAATGTTACGGATTTGACGTCAACACTGAACACAACGAGTTTCATTAGAACTAAAGGTAGTACTTAAGTTGGGTATGCTATGCTATCTCAAAACAAAACCAATTAATCTATTGTTGTAAACTTTTAAACCACACACACACAATTGTAACAACACATAAGCATAGCGATATAACTACATTTTGAGCTTAAGAGCCGTTCTCTCTTCTTATTAGTGAGAAAGAAAGAAACAAAACATAAGTAGTGAAGCATTATATCGAGTAGAGTGAAGTTAGCTAGACAACGCGATCTATCGAGCTTACCTTAGCGAATGCGTAAGACTCCGTAAATCTCATGGTGCAAGCACTATCGAAATCTGTTCGATCCACGTTAGTACGCTAGCGAGTAATTTTTCGATGAAATCTCATGGTAGAGGCTCTGGAATGTTTTGGTGAATCTCCACGGAATGGGTTCCTGAAGATGCTTAGTAGACTGTACTACGGAACTTCAATGTTCAAAATATCGATGTAAGTTACACCGACCGTACAGGGGTACAGGGGCCCCGCCACTTCGAAGAACGTCACTTCGAAAGTTTGTTTATTGCGAAGAACATGATGATCAATTAAAAAACAATTGCCTTTATACATAATTTGCTATAAACATCATCTGTTGCAAGAAAATCTAAAAAACAATTCTATTGGCAACACAGTAACAACAAACATCACCACGCAAATTAAAAAACACGATACAAAACATAGATAATCTAAAACAAAATATCATATAAAAATTTTCACTTACCAATGCTCAAGATAATTTGTCTCAAAAATTAAATTGGACAGCTGGCATAAGGCACGAGCCGAACAATCGAATGAAATTAAATAATTATGAGTACATGTGTCCGCGTTTAAAAGCCCATCAGTGGTCCATCAAAGGGCTTCAGTCATTATTGTCATTAAAAACTGTCCACATGTCGTCTGCGGCGTGCGTTACTGTTTTTAGGGTAATGATTCAGTACGGGCGGCAGCGATTTACACACTTTGTATAAAGCGAAGCGGGTTACTCACATTTTTTTAATTGAAGCGAGTTACATAGTTTTTTTTAAAGCGAAGCGCGTTACACTCTTTTTTTTCTGTGAGTTGTGACTGCGGTCTGTATTAAATAGAATAAAAAAAATATGGGTTTTATGTAGGAGCGGTAAAATATTTGAGGTAATGAACCCTTAATAGGTACGTAATAATTATCAAGTATTAGTAGTACAAGTTTCGAACCTAATAATTTTGGACAGGTACTTATATACCTAAATGCAGAGAGAATATATTTATATTCTATATACTCAAAATAGTTTTTTTTACGACATATTTATTTTATTTTAAACTATTTTGAGTTAAAAACAATAAAAACACGTATTGACCGATTTCATATATTAATTATTATTGAGGCTTTTTTGTTTTTGTTGCCTTCAACTGACAAAAACAAAAAAGCCTCAAGGTGAAGATAAAAAAGTGATTTAATAATTTAATTATGTATTTTCAACTCTAGCACTATGTCTCACAACTCGAGTTTCCAAATGGAAATAGCTTAATTTATAGGACAAACATTTAAGATAAGCTCACAATAAGGTAAAAATTGCGATAAAAAATAATTACATTGGTTCAATAAATTGTACAGCTAATACTATCTGTCAACGAAAATCGCTACCCGCTCATGCTATAACCACGCCACCATACTCGCTACCTAACAGCACATTTTATTAACGACAAAGGTAGCATGCACTTGTCCGCGGCGGCCTCACAAATTGGGCCTTTTTATTGGACCATAAACCATACACGCAACACCCTGTTGAAAATTTATGTTACTGTGTACATGAGGACTTTTGTTCGAATACTTTATGGTTGTGCTGTGAGGCTGGTAAGGTTAAATATTCAGATGATGTGGTTATTTTTCTAGTGGGCTCGGGAGGTTTGGGAAATATCTTGGTATTTTGAAATATTCCGGCTTAAATCTTTATATCTGATGCCTCCCAAAGACGTCCACTGCCGGACATAAGCCTCCCCCAAATGGGGGGATTTTCCGCAATCGCCAACCCGCCTGGGTTGGTGATTGCAGTGTAGCTGGTGCAATCTACCTACAGAGAATGCTGCTGCCCATTCTCTGGTGAGTCCCTTAGTCGCCTCTTACGATGCCCCCGACTTCAATCGCGTATGAAATCATTTCTCGCTGTACAAATAATTTCACCCTCCCGTTTAACTTATTATTATTATTTTAATTTATTTCCAAAAATCTTTTCGTAAAGGATACTTACGTTATAAAAACCCACATTCTAAATAAAACTTTCTATTGTGTGAGTCAGACAAGACAAATAATTTTATATAATATCTCAGTAGGTGCAAGTATACGGAAAGCTTCGTTTAAAATTGAAATTGATTACCTACCTAGGTAATCAATATCAATTTAAAACAAAGATATGATATTATGATATATGAGCGGTCTACAATGGCCAATGTTAATCTGGTGCATCGTCATTAGTATGAAACTTTCAGGCGGTTTGGTACCTAAGTATCTATTTCTAAAAAATACAACCGTCTTTCGAAATTAAAGTTATTTTGTACTTTGTTGTAGTTTTTATTTCGAAGACAGTTGTATTTTTTTTTTTTCACTTTTTAGTTCTACCTCTAAAAATCACCATCAGTCCATATTTATTTCACTGTTTATCTTCGAAGTTCTTCATCAGATCTTGACGAAATTTAAATGGGACCATTTCGAAATAAACCTCTTTCAAATAAAAAAGAATTTTGCATATCCATCCATCATTTAAGCCCGAACATACATAAAAAATATATACAAATAAACATCTGAATTAATAACCTCCTCTTTTTTTAAGTCGGTTAAAAATCTTTATTCATCGTCTTTTATCCCATCCAATATCATTACTCATCGAATCACTCAATTTCGTGAAATTCCTAAACTAGGGACGTACATAAAGCTATCCCTTACAGACAAGAACTACTAAAACTGGAGCAGAACACTTGGTTACTTGCCCCTAGTAAAACTTGTTTCAATATAATATCACAAAAGAAAAAAAAAATAGTACTCTATCTAACAGAGAGTAAACTCCTTTCGTGAAGCCATATAAAATCTTATATACATGGACCTCTCAAAAGTTCTGGCATACTCAAACTTTAGAAGTACTAGGGCATCATACACTCGAGGGTAAAATGATATTTTCCGACGTGCCCTAGACAAATACGAATGCTTTCAGACTTATGGTCGAACTGAAAAGGTTTCCCTTGACCTGGAAAAGTTTTTAATGACCCGTGTTTACAAGACAGTAAGGTGGTTATTAGGTTGTCAAGTCAGTTCCCAGTAAAGAAATGAACGACCTACAATATTTTGCTCTTTAAAAATTCATTCGATCTTGGCTTGATGACGTGGTCGTTTTCAAAGGCAACTAAAAAAAAAACGATTACCTTTTTTTGTTATTTTCATACTTATCTTGTTTATTAACTAGCTTCTCCTGCGGTTTCGCTTACGTAGATCATCGCACAGGAACGGTAGATTAAAAGTGGCCTTTGGCACTGAACGAAAGTGTGGCATTTTAATCAGTTAAAATATTTTTTAAATCGCACCAGGTAGTCTACTCTCTAAGCCCGAAGTCCGTAGCTTCGGCCTTAGTGTCGGACGTTTTTTACTCCGTATCACCAAGGACTTACGATTAGTCCCGAACCCGAACTAAGAATGAACGACAACACGATTTGACAGTTGTTCTTAGATCAGATTCGGGACTAATCGTAAGTCCGTAGGTGATTCGGAGCAGAAAACGCCCGACACTAAGGCCGAAACTACGGACTTCGGGCTTAGATAGTAGACCCCAGTATTGACAGAGATACCTTCCCACAGAACATATAAACCATTTTACCGCTTTATACCTAATATAGGTTTTAAATCACCAGTATAGATCAAATTATGAATTCTTTTATTTTTATCTTCACACTTCACTGAGTTCATGCATGAAAAGGTAAGCCATGCAGTCTGCCATTTACAAAGCGTCTGCAAGATGTTCTGTAACGTCTGGCTTTATATTTTCTTGTTATTTATTTGCTTTATACAAGCTTTTGAAGATGAAATTCTTAACTTTAATCTCTGATAGAAAGAAACTGAATTTCGTATAAAAAATCGTTTTCGTAACCATCTAGAGTGCTGTTAGATTTTTAAGTTCGTACCAATGGTTATAGCTAACTTGATGGGCAGTCAGTTAACAAATTCATTTCGTTCCATTTTTGATGATACGACTTTTCCCATTTCAGCGTTTCATTTGGGAAAATTCCCAGCCGAGCAATTTGGTGAGTTTTTAACTGATAAAGGTTGAAAAGCGTATTTTTCGGTACTGGAATAAATGTAGGTTTCTGTGTGCGAAGTAATGGATGGTCGTAGTGTATAAACTTTCAAACAGATTTTGATAAATGGAGAGTGTATCGGGAATCGATTTATATTTCTGACGTATATTAACTCAGAGAAGGCTTGGTACCTACTTGCACTGCGCTTTCATTTTCATATGCAATCGTATTGCTTTTATTAAATTTAGTTAAATCGTGTTGCAGTGTTGTGTGCATAATATTTCATCAGACGGATAATATGACGGTGTTTGACGACACGCTTGGAGCAGTGGTTCAGCGATTGGCTGCTGCGCTGCGTGTCGTGGGTTCGCTTCCCTCACGGAACAAATATTTGTAAGACCTACAGATAGTTGTTTCGGGTCTGGCTGTTCGTGTATGTGAGTTTGTCTGTTTGTAAACGCACCTAAGATACAGGAGACATTCCTAGTGTGGGGCAACGTTTCATTTAAAAGAAAGAAAGTTAAGAAATAAATAAATAATTGTTTGGCCTTTTCCCAACTATGCGTATGATGAATCAAGTACCTTTTTTACATGGAGCGACTACCTATCCGATCTCCGCTACTTTGTTACTGGGTAACAGGATACGCCTTGGCAAGACTGCCTAGTGTTAATTTCCTGAAGTCCGACAACCCAGCAATGGCTCAAAGATGTACAAAAATACCACAGAAAGCAACAGTTAAACATGTTTTCTGAGGCACGTAAGAGTCCGGTATGATATATAGAATCAGGGGTCTGCCGTCCACGGACCAACCTCAGCAACTGTTGCTTAACCTTATAGATCCACCCGTGCGGATCCACAAGGTCTTTCGACTACCCAAACAACTGTGTACAATATTTGCCAAAAGTAAATAAAAGCTCTTTTTTCGTATCTTTTGTGAAATTCCCAACCACAATTCAAAATGAAAGTCCACACTTTTTAACAAAAAAAAAACTACGCCGTATGATAACACAACCTACAAGGCTACAATAGAATTAAACGTGTGTCCATCAAGTCCTATTATGAAATAGAATAAATTTCTATTGTCGTTGTGGAATATATCTGATTTCCATTTGATTGTAATGTACCGTTTTGAACTTCGCCAAAACCGGTTTTAGAAACCCCTACACTTAAACAATTTGCTTTGCTTCGGAACAATTGAATATTTTATTTTATATGGTGTCTAATGTCCTGTTGAATATGTTGTTTTTTTAGCAGTCGTAATAGAATTAGTTTGAATTGGGTAACAAAATTGTTGATATTAGATAAGGTGAAGTAGTTAAGGTACAACACTAAAAAAATAAACTGTACAAAGGGTTGAACGCAGAAAATAAAACAGGAGTAAGTAGTTACTTCATGTTAACAGAAAATATTCTCAGAATTTAACTTACAGGAAAAATTAGATTTTAAATGTAGGTAATACTTCTAATTTTTTTGAAGACACACGTAGGTACAATACAGTGCATTTAAGTATAATAATATTATCTTCTGCTCTCTAAATATCTACCAATAGTAAAGTGACATTACAAAAAGTGACGTTTAGATGTTTTGACAGTTGGATGCTTCTTTTTCACGCTTCACCGACTGCATTTGTATGAAATTTGGTACACAGGTAGATCTTGTCCGGAGTTAGGATAATGAAACATTAAAATGTTATCTTTCTATTAGACTCCCGAGGTATAGTTTTCGCCCTGCACGCGGATGAAGCAGCTGGCATCATAACTTGTTCACCTCTCTAGGTTTTTCTGTCCAGTAAAATGGCCGGTACACAGTAACAAAACTGTAGCCATACTATAATTTTGTACAGGCATTGACACTTGAACGCTTTCAACAAAGTGGGCAAGGCTTGCATCGCTGGAAAGCGTTCTTTGGCACAAAGCCAGGAGAAAGCGAAGAAAAGGATTTATACCATTAATGAGAACATTATACTCTGGCTTACATGGACAAACTGTTGCTAACATTTCTTTTCAGGGTTCCGTACCTTATTTTTATTTTATTTTTTATTTATGAATGAGCTAACTCTTGACCTCAGTCTTAGATTGCAAAATTATATTTTCGGTTGAAGAATTGACCGTGACGCAGAGAACATTTTTTCAGCAACAAAGCTAAGTTTCTCCTTCAATGTTACTTGCTATTTTTTTGTCAGAGTAATGACAGTGGTTTAAAAGTTTATAAACCGTAGGTAGGTAATGGTATACTTACTCGGAAAAAATCAAAACTCCATCGGAACCCTTGGAGCGCGAGTCTGACTCGCACTTGTCCAGTTTTTTACTTTGAATTACGTTTGAACTCTAATCTCACCAAGCTAATTGTCGTACTTTCGCGTCACAGTCACAAACAGTCAAAAACACTACATTTTTTTTCATTTTTGATCATAGTGGTCAAGCACGTGCTTGACCACTATCTCACCTGATGGTAAGCGATGATGTGGTGGAAGATGGAGGACGCTTGCCTAAACTTCCCTACATTTTGACAAGTTTTTACATTGAATGTCGTTATGATATTGCGACTTGAATTAGAACACTTTCTAAGTACGTGAATTGGCCTTCTTAAGGTATGCTTCGATGTAGACCATAATGGAGTATGTTTACCTAGAAGTAATCTATTCACCCTCTACCTAAGACCCCTAGGTATCAGGAAACAGACACATTCAAATCGTAATGACGCTAATAAACCATTGTATTCCAAAAAACATATTTTTTATCAACCTACTTTCACAGTTACCACAAAATGCAATGGAGGTCCATTAAATGTGCACGTAAGTGCATCTGCCGCCCGCATCGCACCTCAGGTTAACACATTACACTATACGGACAAAATTATCGGCCGCGCGTAATGAACACTCGATACGCCCAATAAATAGAAATTAATGAATAGATACGCACCCTTACTACGTATGTTTTTGAGTGGCGTATTTTGGGGGAAAATGGAGTTCATTGCGGTGTGGTATTGTCATTTCTATTTCTAGTGGATTTCAAACGGCTATGTGCGGCTAACGCTCAGCATAATGCCGAGGCCCGTGCACGAAGGCACGAACCATGGCGCTGGTTTTCAGCGTAACCCGGTGTCGCTGTCTCAGAACAATAAATAAAAATAAAATAAAAGCAGTTACTCATTGTTTCGAGGAGCTTAATCTTTGTTCACTTTTAAAACTATGGTTAAAAATCACATCCTATGCCCTTAATCGTATTTACATAAGTATTATATTTTGTTATTATATTATATTTCTATTTCTGATATGGCAGAATCTAAAGACAGGCTTATCACATAAAATAGCGCCCAGAATCAACCCACTATCTGCGGGAGCTTTATAATCACACTAAAAATGTAAAACACAATTCATTTTGCCCATTCGAAATTCAAACATCGTTATTATTGTCATACGCGATCGGGAAGGGTGCGCAGCGCAAGCGTTTCGAATCGTTCGTTATGGCGGTCAGTAATTTGGTTTATTAAATTATATTTATTTTTAAACAATTATGTAACGGATTTCTGTCCCCGAAATAATGAGATGTTTGACAATTTTGAATTATTTTTTAATGGTGGCCTTAAGTAGGTACTTTGAAATTTGATCGATGATTGAGACATTATTATAAATTATAAAAATATGGGGTTTTATTGATTGATCAGTGATGTTTGAATAACAAGTTTGACTGACATTTTGAACTAATAAACATTTGACGTCAAATTCCTACATGCTCTATGAATTTTTGTTGTTTTCCGGTATTACTGTTAATGTGGCTAACTTATGTGATGTTAATTATATAATTTTGATTTTTAATGTTTCTATTTACTAAAATTATTTTATTCTATGTTTAAGCACAAAAACATTTTTAGTTTTAGTTTTTTTTTATTTCTCTATTTTTATTTACCGAACATGTTTACTTTAGCATAAAATTATATATTTTCCGGTGAAATACATAAGGTATTTACTGAAATACCATAATGTATGCCACCCGTTGAGTACTTACCTCCTTGACTACTGAGTCGAGTCAAGGAAGTACTTTTGCATCCTCTTAAATCCTGGCAGATGATAGCTTTTGTTATTTGCACCTAGTAAATAAACTACTCAAATACATTAGAATGAGAAACTAATAGAAAGTTGCGCTTAACACCAAAAGATCAACGACTAATTGAGAACAGTAGGTAACTGCGACCGCAAAAAATGACTTTGCAGTATATCAACTGCGTACGGGTCGTTGGACGGTTAGATTTCGCCTGCTGTGATTGGTACTTGGATGGGTGACCGTACGTATATTATGTATCGAGATCCCTCCGTGCCTCAGAGGGCGTTAATCAATCCATCTCGAGCGGGTGCCTACCAGACCTCCTCAACCCATTAATGGGTAACACGGTAGTTCTTGGCAAGACTTTTTTTTTTATTTATTTTTTATTATTGATAGGCACGCGCTTGACCACTATCTCACCTGATGGTAAGCGACGATGTGGTCGAAGGCTTCTGACAATCCGTAACGACTGCCAAAGATCTACAAATGACAGCCGGGACCAACAGCTTAGCGTGCTTTCCGAGGCACGTAGGAAACTCGGTATTTAAAGATGGTCACCCATCCACAGGCCGACCTCGGCCAGCATTGCTTAACCTTGAAGATCTACTAATGACAACCGGGACCAACAGCTTAGCGTGCTTTCCGAGGCGCGAAGGAAACTCGGTATGTAAAGATAATGGTCACCCATCCACAGACCGACCTCGGAAAGCATTGCTTAACCTTGAAGATCTACTAATGACAACCGGGACCAACAGCTTAGCGTGCTTTCCGAGGCACGAAGGAAACTCGGTATGTAAAGATAATGGTCACCCATCCACAGAGCGACCTCGGCAAGCGTTGCTTAACCTTGAAGATCGACCCGTGCAGCTGTTATTTTTTAGCCACGAGCTGCTCTTAATCTTTAATCGTCTTAATGTCAGAATTCAGACATTGGGTTGTGGAAGTTGCTCCATGTAAAATACTAGAATTACACTCTTTCCATCAGATCAGTGACTTTTTAGGTCTTTAAAAGCGCAGTTGATTGGACACTAAGTGGGTGACGACTGCCATATTGTTGGTAAAAGGTAAGGCAGACGATGTGAAGCATTCACATGCAGCTACAGGAATGAGAAAGTAGTACTTAACACTAGAAGTACAATAACAAATCGAGGACAGTCGGTAACTCTGAGACCTCGGACAACATGAGAAGCTTTCGCGGATTACGGCGGGAGCGAAGTATCAAACACAATGAAACAGCGTTTGAGATCATTCTGAAGTGACGCTGGCGGACAATTGGCGTCACAATTTTTTTTTACGTAAAAGCCCGCCACATTATTCCCAACCACCGCAACTCTTGAGAGCCAGGACCAACAGTGTTGACCCCCAGAAAAACGCCGAGTCAATGAAGCTCGACAAGACCCGGATAAACGATTCAAATGTCTTGGATCCCGCTATGAAATAAATCAGAACAGAACAGCGAAGGAGTAAAAAAACATAATTTCAGCAACCTCTTTAGCGAGCGATAGTCTATTGGCCATTTACCCTTTTATTGGATGGGAAATCATCAAATGACTCCTATCGCTCTGGGCGGAGCTGGAGGGGAGTCAGACTCTTACCGGCTAAAACCCACCTCACCCACCTGTGTTCCTTCTAATACCCTTTGTGTAGCAGGCCGCGGTAACGAACAATAGCTTGGGCTCTAGACAAGTGACATTCTGTCAGCGGTAGCGTGGCGAAGGCGATTGTCAATACGTCAAAAATGTATGGGATTGACAGATGCTATCGAAATGTCACGTGATCAAATTCCTACATTTTGGCATTTCGACAGTCGCATTCGCTAATCAAATGGCACATTGTCTAGGGGCCCTTGTCAAAAAAAAAAAATGATTCTATTTAGTTCGTCAGTTAGATTATCGAAAACAATTGGACAAGTATTTTTTGTTTTATCAAATCAATAAAAAAAGACGAAGATAAAACGCGTCAAAGATCAGGAGTGGAGGGTTATGACGTCACGTGTACGTAAGAAGACTTACAAGTGACGTCACAAGAGTTTTCAACGCGCTGTATCGTTTTCATTTTTTGTTTACGTGAAAAAAGAAAAAATACGTGTTTAATATTTTTTTTGGAAATCTATCTGACGGAATAATTTGATTTTTTTAGTCATCTACCCTATTCCGCAACCCTAGGTATTGTTTTACCGTACGGAATCATATTGCTAGCCTTTACTGCCCGCTACAACCACTCGCGATACACGGTGGCCACCTAATCGCCATCGCGCCCTCGCCCGCTCACCGTGTTCACTCTGGACAAGGCCTGACACTCGCAAGAAATGACTTAGCAGTTAATGATTAGGAGGTTACTTACTAACCTGATTGTGTGTAATTGTGTTAAATTTCTTATTATAACGCTTTATTGATCAACGTTTATCTAAATTAGAAGTACCTAATTGATCATTAATGTTACGTATGGTGTCGGACGTTCCCGTTACTTCTCATGGGTGTCGTAAAAGGCGACTATGGGAATCACCAGAGAATGGGCAGCAGCATTTTCTGTAGGTACATTGCTACAGCTACACTGCGATCGCCAACCCGCCTGCCAAGCGTGGCGATTATGGCAAACCCCCCCCCTCATTTGGGGGAGGCCTGTGTCCAATAGTGGACATCTTTCGGCTGATATATATATTGATGCTCATTAAGGCCCATATTCTTAAACGTAAACTCCAACTCAACTCGAACTCCCCCTAAGTCTAGATGAGCTGTTGTGGCCAAGTACCTAAGGGTAACTTGAAACACTCCGCGAGTTTCTGTGCAGTAGTAAATTCATGTGAGGGTAGGGTAACTGTGCATTGAAAAGCGAACTATTAAGTTTGAATTAATTTGACGCCAAAAAGCTGTCAAAGTTATCTGCTTAGATTGCTTGTATGAACTTTTAACAGCCAATCATTTTACTTGACTTGCGTTTACGATGAGCGATTTGACGCATCGATAATTTCCTTCGAGAAACCGGGGTTTGTCGTTAGGCGGCTACTTACTAACCCCATTCGCTGTAGGTAATTGTGTTAAAGTTCTTATAAGAAACTTTGTATTAAATAATAACGATCAACATCTGTCTTAATTAGAAATAAATTATCATCAATCTAGAAGATACACTTGGGAGCAAATAAATCGAGCCACTTCCTTTTTCACGCATTATGGTAATTATTTTTGGTATTAAGGAACGCATCGATTCGAAACATATATCGCCTAAAAGGGTATTTAATAACCTTTACAATGAGGGTAGTTAGTTGTCAAAATTTCATTTTTATTAAAGTTTAAAGGGTAGAATAAAATTATCGCATTTAATTTGCTTATGACATTTTTATTGTACTCTGTTAAGAAAAGATTAAATTTGAGGTTTTTGTTAATCATACCCATACTACTTGTTATTGTTGTCTTTATCTGTGTCTGTGTAATCAAAATAACCTGATAAAATGGATACTACACCGACGGAAGCTGCCCAAGTTGTAGCTTTACTTGAGGTTGGACACGGACAACGTGAAGTGGCACGCAGACTTCATTTGAGTCGTTCAAAGGTACAGCGGGTATACCGCAGGTATCTGGAGACTGGTGCTTTTGTTCGGCGACCTGGAACTGGCCGACCACGGGCAACAACAGAACGTGACGACCGCTTTATTGCAACCAATTCGTTGCGCGACCGTGGACTTAATACTGTTCAGCTACAGCAAGCGTTACGTGACGTTCGAGGAGTCGCAATCAGTAGGTGGACAGTGAGACGAAGACTAAAAGAACGAAATTTAACATCACACAAACCAGCAACTGGCCCAAAATTGACTGTAGCTCATCGCCGATCTCGCTTGGAGTTTGCTCGAGAACACATTAATTGGACGTTAGAAGACTGGAGGTCAGTTTTGTTTTCTGACGAGTCAAGAATCTGTCTTTTTAGCAATGACGGGAGAAACCGAGTGTATAGACGTCCTGGTGAAAGATTTGCCCAATGTTGCATTCGAGAAACGGTGAGTTTTGGTGGTGGTTCTTGTATGGTGTGGGGAGGAATTTCTCTAGACGGAAAAACGGAACTTGTCTTCGTCGACCCCGCCAACGATGGCAGTGGTAGACGTGGATTAACAGCTGACCGATACATAACTGACATTCTTGAAAACCACGTAATGCCGTATGCTGGTTTTGTCGGAGAAAATTTCTTGTTTATGCATGACAATGCGAGACCTCATACCGCGCAGATCGTTACGGAATACTTGTCTGCGATCGGGATTCAACAAATGGTATGGCCAGCACGAAGTCCCGATTTGAACCCGATCGAACACCTATGGGACGAGCTAAAACGGAGAGTCCGAGCCAGGGTTCCCGCTGTTTCATCCATTCCCGAGCTTAAAGTCGCTGTGCTTGAAGAGTGGGAGAACATACCACAATATGTCATCGTAACGCTGATCAGATCGATGACTAATAGGCTACAAGAATGTATCAGGGCCCGGGGGGGTAATACCAGTTATTAAGAATATTTTTTTTGCAATAATTTAGTTTTTTATTGTTTTTATGGACTGTTTTAGCCCTACTAAATTTTCTATCAAAATTACCATTTTTCTTGCAGAGCCAATAATTTATCATTCAATAAGGTTATTATTCAATAATTTACCCTCATTGTAAAGGTTATTAACTAAACTTTTAGGCGATATATAGTTCGAATTGATATGTTCCATATTACCAAAAATATTTACCATTTTACGTGAAAAAAGGTAGTGGCTCGATTTATTTGCTCCCAAGTGTAGTTGGGACATTACAATTTCTAAGTCAACGACATTTAAATTAGATCTCAAGACTTGTTTTGTTTTTCAGATTAAGGGCATAAAATTAAATGTATTGATCAATATAAGAACCTATTTTTCAATTACTTCAGTGAGTTACTTTGATAAAGACTTATCGAGGGCAAGTTTTTTCAATGTTACAAAAAAATTCCTACTTATTATTTAAATGTGATCTGCTGCTGAAGAGAGATCGATTAACTATATAGCAAACATCCAAACAGGCTTTCATTGTGTGAAAAAAGTTGAATTAAAAAACTTGAAAAATTTGATGGATTCAGCTTAGACAAAAAAAAATTGTTAAAATAACGGTAATAAAATAACCATAAAGAGGCTCAATTTTGGTTAGCAAAGAGTAGAAATTTACTTGTCTACTCATACTCATCATGTGACTCTTACTTACCCACAGAGCTGGACATAGGACTAAAGTTGTCAAAAAATAAAAGGCCCGTTTTGACAGCAGGATACAATATTACTTTACTAGTAAGTATGAAAGAGACATGAAATAAATATCTTTGTTGTATCCTGTTGTCAAATCGGGCCTTTTATTTTTTGACAACTATAATTAAAACTCAAACTCAAAGCGTTTAATTCAATTACCCTTTACAGGCACTTTTGAATTGTCAAGGTCGGTCAGTCAAAAGAGATGAAGCTATTTGCCAATCCAATCCCCGATGGCACCAATATCGTCTGCCCGTCTCGCTGTCTACTAGCCAAAACTGAATTCAACTAAATCCTTATTGTTTTCACACAAAAATCCAAGCACGTAAGTTAATCAGTAAGGATAAGTATCCATCCTGTCAGGGCACTATGAGGAGCACGGATGGGTTTTAGTCAGTAAGAGTCTGACACTCCCTTCCGCTCCACCCAGAGCGGGAGGAGTCATTTGATGATTTCCCATCCATAAAAAAGGCTACATATCCATTGTTGAGGAAACCAACAACAGTGATGTCAACCACCCAGAACCACAAAAACTAAATGCAACATACACATCACTAGAACTACTAATAACAGTAGTCCAAAACTTCAAAAAATTAAAATTTCCCAGTGACTACGACGTTTTCCCATTATTCCCATTAATATCGTGGGAATGACGCCGCCCGGTCTAATTGACCGGGGTGTCTCAAACTGTCGAGGCAAGGACGCTTCTTGTCTTGACGACAAATTATTTACTTTTCAGGGGTGTCGAAAATATTTTTGTGCAGATTTATATTGAGTGTTATTATGAGGTTCTTCTTAGGTCTCGTGTACTTTGTTCAAAAGAAGATTTTTTAACAAGTTTATTGATTGGAATTTCGGAAGATGACTGTCCGGCTTGGACAATAAAATAAAATTATATTTTATACTTCTCTGTCGGTCGTGCTTTTCTGTCGGTCTATTCTGACAACATCCCACCGTGAACTTAGCTGGAGTGAGCGTGAAGTGAACTGTCATTCCATCTTGTTTGTATGGATTAACAACTCACTTCGTGTTCACTTAAGCTTACACAGTGAGACGTTTATAGAATTGCACTACAGGTTTCGTGGCGTGATTCAACACAGTTGAACTGTTTCTCCGAGATTCGACGAGCTTCATAATTATTGCCTCGGCGTTTTTTTGGCCGATGCAACTGTTAATTCTGGTTTTGAAGAAGTTGGGAAGTTGGGTGTGCTTAAACCCAAAAAATAAAGTTACCGAGAATGGTTGATCAAGAAATTGATTTCTAAAAAGTAGAGTCCTAAAAATAATTTGTTTTCAATTCGTTATTTTAATGTAATAGGTAACCATAAATACAATATCTTATATTACATAATAGGCTGCGATCCATCATATGACTGTAGCAAATAACTTGTAGTTATTTATAACATGAGCAAGATGGAGCAGTCTAGAGAAATAGGTATAGTAATAATGTACTTTCCAAACTACGAACAATAAATAATTCATGAAATGATATGTTTTCCCTTCGCATTTACGGATGTGACATGCTTATTCTCGGGCAAGAATCGATCGATCTCGAATTCGTTCTCGAATTTTTCTAGAGGGCGTTCATTTTTTTTTTGGATTGGAAATCTGGCTCTGGGCGAAGTGGAAGGGAGTGTCAGACTCTTACTGACTCAAACCTACCCATGCTCCTCCTAGTGCCTTTGCTTTCCAGGGCCGCAGTGACTCCTTCGAACAATTCTGTAACTCTAGTGCGCTTCCTAGGTTTTTATTTCTCTAACGTACCTAAGCCTAAATTACCAAAGTATAAAACTTTTTTAAACAGATTCTTTTTTGGTAATTCGTTTCGCTTCCCTGCTCTTCATTTAGGTATTGTCAGTTTTGTAGTAAATATTTTACTTATCTTTTTGAAGTATTAATCGATACATGAATTGCAAAATTGAACCGAATACGGCGAAACCCAAAATTGATATTGATTTTTCTCATAATTTTCGAAAAGCCTAGCGCTTTAAAATTCATCATACTTATTTATGGTCTAATTTTGTGTTTTCCTCATTCGGGACAGCCCTGTGGCCGTCACCCGTGACCCAGATCTATGCCACTATTATTTGTTGTTATCTAACCTGTAATTTACCTGTTTTAAATGTTTTGAGCTCTTTCGGAGTCAAACGGCGAACTTATTATTATGTGGCTTTCATTAAGTGGTACGTGTTTTCGGAAATCTAAGTGTATTTATCCAACTATATTTCTTATTTCTATTTTAAACGCGAAACTTTTTGTGCATGGAGCGATGTTTCATTCATGCAAAAACTACTTAACCGTTTTTGATGAAACTTTAAAGTGATATAAGTAGCTTATACTACAGTAGCTTAGACTATTATTTTTTAAACATATTATGTATTGTGTATGCGTGGGTTAAGTAAAAGCGCTTATCAATAGTAAAATACCGTCCACTTTATTGCAACTGATGAAAAAAAAAATATCTACTAATCCTATTTTAAAATCCCGCAAAATAAAAAAAATCCAAACTAATTTAGCCTAGGGCTCGTTAAATATATAAATGTACCACAACCACCACTTTACTTACCCTAAAAACCGGAATACATTTTATACCAATTCCATTATTAGTTAGTCACAAATGCACCCCAAATCTGTATCTAATCCAGCTTTTTACTCAATTTTATTTATTTCCTAATAAACAACAAGATTTTCATAATCCGCGCATAGATCAAGTGTTATGTCTACAGCAGTGTACCGGCAGATGCATCAACCCTCAAACGCGACCGGGCTATTTTTATCCCAATCACATATTTTTTAAGCACGCGCCCATTGTTGATTTCATAAATTATTTACATTACAACAATGCACGATTGTTATAGTCGACTGACCGTTTAAATATTTAGCGCAACCTAATTATTTTGTTAAAATAATGATACATCCATATTTGTGCACAAAAGGATACGTGGGTTAGAATTTTGTGGTCTAATTATGGTCAGTGGCTTTTGTAGGGTTAATCGCGGTATTGAAATAACAATGGTTTGACGAAGTTATTTTGCAAGTTGCATTTTGGTCAGATGTGTTAACGAGGGCGAAAAATTATGCAATTTTGTATGCAAATTAGTTTTTGTTAACGGTTTATCTAACAACACAATGAAACATTTATGTTACTTTTAATATTCAAAGCCTGGTCCATAGTCTGACCCTAGTTTATTAGAAAAAAATACAACTGAATTGGAAACCTCCTCCTTTTTTTTGAAGTAGTTTAATAAAGCATTTTTGATGCAAGCGAACTAACGAATTAATTTACTTTATTACGTCTTTAACTATTCATCATGACAACTTAAAACGCATAAGTACCCCACAAAATAAGAACGAATTTACCCCTTTGTCAAAAGCCCAGTAGTAGCCTATCAATTAACTATTTAAATGCTACCAATAACTACTTAGCTCTCAATAAAAATACCCCAAAACAACATATAAAAATCAATCGACCGTTTCCTCATAAAACTAGGAAACGAGACCACGGGTACGTTACGTAGCTACGCACTACAAAACAGACGGACAGACAGCACGGACTAAACGATAATTTTGTATGCAAATATGTAATATCTTAAGTGGGATCAAAATACCAACCGCGCGGTTCAGGGTTAAGTACTGTTGAGGACAAAAGTGTTTAAGAAAAGACAGCTTTTATTTTTTCAAGAGCGTAGTTTATTTTGTATTGTATTTACTATTTTTAGTAATACCATATTGGTTAAAATTCTTATTTTTTCTCGTAGTTTAGCATTGGAACGGTCAAGAGTTATTGCTGTCATTGTGAGATACAGTAATAAACTTTGTTACTATTATAAAACTCTAAAGAGATACCAATCGCAATCGGACAAAATATTACTTTATTGTTTTTTGTTTGCTCCAAATGATCTCTCAACTTTTAACTTCTAAATCAAATTTAGCTTGAATTTGAGAGTTTTAACAGTCAAAATATTACATCTAACAGTCGAATTCGTCACCACCTCTCTACGCACAAGTACCAGCAAAGAACAGATGTATGTGGCGTACCGGCTAATTTCGTATGCAGTAAGGGTTAGCGCATGTGCTGTTTAGGTGGCGTGCGCAGGAGTCGCGTTACCGGCCCTGACGTATTCCCGAACTTCTAATATAACTGCTTATCAAACGATATGCAGGGTATATTGTCGGTGATAGATTTTGGTCTTGAATAAATGAAAATTTAAATATTTTAAAGAGTAGGTCATTTCTTTAATCATGTTCTCCATATTGGTTTTCTACACACTTAACATGAACCACTTAACAAGAAGAAACCTAGTTTATGTGGCGGACTTTTAATTTGGTAAACAGTAAGGGTTACCGCATGCGCCACATCGAGACACCTGCGCACGCCACCTCAGTGTGGCGTGCGCAGGAGTCGCATTACCAGCCCTGTCCTCTGACGTGTTCCCAAACTTCTAATATAAATGCATATCAAATGATAAGCAGGGTATTGATGGAGCTGGATTTGAAGAAGTGAATTTGAAGTTAAACAATAAAAAGAAGCTTAAAGAGGTACTGCTAAGATTTAGGCCGTGGACTTCCAGGTACCTAAGAAATACGTCATCATCAGGTTATCCACTTTTCTATGAGCAAAATCGATGAGAATATTATCGTCTGTGTGTAGGTGGTCCAGCTGGTTAAACATTCATAAGTATAATAATGCTGAGGTTCACTTTAGGTACATTTTTATATAGTTTTATAATAATTGAAAATTTTCAATTTTTGCACCCCAAGTTTTTGGGGTTAAAATGTTGCAAATTATTTCTAGTATATCCCACTTCAAGGAACGCAAACAATTACCAGTCAGCCTGTATATTTTCAACAACGGGATTTTCTCCAAATTGCGTATTGATTTTTCCGTGTTCATAACGCAAGTCACCATCTCCAATAGCCACAAGTCCCCTTTGCAACCCTACAAAGTTAAAACAAAAGACGTCATTGTTTCAATTGTTTTATAATGCAAATGAACATGTCTGTTCGTATTCAGAGCTGCGGACAGCACACCACAGACCTCAGAAACGGCTTGGCGGCCATGGCTAGAGCAATGGAGTTAATGAAGCTCGACGAGTTCCGGAGAAACGATTCAAGTGTTTCGGATCTCGAAACGACGTTGTTTTACTCCGACAGTCGCTATGTGCTGTGTGAAGTCGGCAGGGAGTGCTGACATGGATATGGCAAGCATGAGGGTGCAATGGTGAAGGGAGAAAAATCTCTATTTATTAGGTAGCAATCCAGTCATAGTAACGTTAGTTTACGAGTTCCTTGAGAAAAGCTGGATATATTAATATGTAATAAATATGAGCATTTATTTCAATTAAAACATTTTAATTAGTAATCAGAGAGATGAAGGTAACAGTACATTCCGATAAGTTTATTTCTATGAAGAAAATAACGTGGAACTTACTTCATAGACAGTCTTTTAGTGATGCCAAAATAAGTGTTATATTTTCCCTCGAGAATGGATGATTATCTGAAATGACTTACTTAGTGTACGATATTATTAGCATAGAGGCATACTTTATTATGATCCGTGATCCTAATGCATTTAGTAGCCATGTAAAACTTTTTAGAGCCATTGTCAGTCCGAATGAAAAATATTTACAATGTGTAACAGAATAAACGCAATACCTCATAAAAGGTCAAAACAATTTTTTTTCGCGATTTCGGTGTTGGCCTCATATTAAAAGTTTTTCATAATGATGAGTATAATACCCCTTAAGAAGTATTGCGTTTATTCTGTTACACGTTGTATACTACGTCACAATAATCAAAGCTAGACACACAATAGGTACTCTTATAAAAGCATCCTAATTCCGGAGCAAACCAATGAACTGCAATTCTCAAAGCTATTTGGTTGATTGCCCAGACAACTTGAATGCAACCCCTCGCAATAACATTCATATTTAAAACGCATTCCTTTGCTGGTAGCCGGTGTAAAACAACAACTGTCCCACAGATTACGGAAAGTTCTAGAGATGCCATTAATACTTATTTTGAGCAAGTTGAATAATTGTTTTGGGAAATGAGTGGAACTCTCTGGTTGCGTCTGTGTTTCCGAACGCATACAACCCTAATCTCTTCAAAGTTAGAGTGAACAGGCTTCTTCTGGGAAAGCTCGATGACTACAGGACGGGATGATCAGGATCGGGATAATCACTACATCATTATCATCATTTCTATCTCTATCACTACATAATTATTATAAAACAAAGTCCCCCGCAGCGCCTCTCCCCTCGTCGTATGTCTGTAAATATATAACGTGTAACAGAATAAACGCAATGCCTCATTGTACTCATCATTAAGAACAACTTTTACTAAGGTACCAACACTGAAATCGCGAAAAAGAATTGATTGCCCCTTACATTTCTGTTTTGTGCGCATATTTTTTGACAAAATGTACTGATCAACTACTTAATTTCTTTTGCGATTTCGGGGTTGGTCCTGTAGTAAAAGTTGTTCATAATAATGAGTGACGAGCGAGTTAAATTGCCAGAAGTTGTCTCCTAAGTGAGGGCATCGTTCAGTCCATTCTCTATGTCTATGGTCCTCTGAAACGCCTCCTTGCTCTATGAACTGCCCCATAGCTCATTGTAGCATTCCGCGCAAATATGCCAACCTCATTAATATGTGTTCGGACGAACTGGGGAACGTTCGTGGATACTCGTAAATACTCGTTAATATTCGAGGATTGCCCTCCGTCGCGCATCATTTCGTGTGGACATTGTACATCTGTTTTATACACTCTCTATTTAATTGTTTGTGGATCTGCATGCCTACATGTTTATGAGGAGGGTACACGTAGCTGCACATACTCGTATGTGTAAGAAAATCGTAGTGGAAACGAAATCTGCTATACTTCGTTTTCCCTTACAACTCCTGTGTAGAAAACAAAAGTACAGGGCAATTATTAACAGATGCTTTGGTCAAAATTACATTTTGAACGCGAATAATTTTTCAAATGTACAAAACGTTTGGAATTGATCACGTGACAGAAATATCGAGTGTAATGGCATGCCAATCCTACGCATCTTGAAATTGTTCTCTATCGTTATCGTGGATGTAATTACATCCATATATATTGGGATGCATGAAGGAGCCTCCTCGTGTAGCGCAATTTGTTCCATCAGACACTCAACTGAACCGAGCGCTCGGCGCATCCTGGACAGTCTCACCTAACACCTTATAAGACAGCCAATCCTTCCATTGCGGTGGTAGGGCTAACACCCGGCTGGTTCGCGACCACCCTCCCACCGGAGTTCGGCGTCAAGCAGCCTGCTGTGTTTCGTTGACGCGTGGGCGTACCAGTGCCTCAAGGCATCTTCTTGGCACGCTCGCTTCATCATGGACCTCATCTATCGCTTTCCATCAGGCGTGATCGAAGTCAAAAGCTAGCCCATTCATAAATAAAAAAATATTAATATTTTAAATACTAAAATGAATAAATTGTGCTTTCTGCATAAATTACTGAACAGATTTTGATGAATGTTGGAATGTTGGTACAGATATTGATAGAACTGGAGATTAGAAAAGTTAAGGAAATGAAGTTTTTTTTTGGTGAATGCAAACAATCCTTAAAATATGAGATTTTCCCTCAGATCCGAATTATCTTTATTAATATAGTGAAGCGGAAGAGTTTGTTTGTATGTTTGAACGCGCTAATCTCAGGTATTGCCAGTCGGATTTGGAAAATTATTTTTGTATGTCATACCCACATTCATGAGAAATGCTATAGGCTATATAAGAACGGGAAAATCCTACGGGAACGAAAAAAATCGAGATATGCGCGTACGAAGTCGCGGGCAAAAGCTAGTAAATGATAAATTATAACTTTTATCAATGAAGTAAAATTAATACTCTCGTGAATTGAAATCGTTTTCCCGATCATCCATTGGTAACACTTGGCTGGTTTCTTATACGTAATAGGCCTATAAAACGTTACTTGTAACTAAAATGGCCGCATTTTAAACCCATTAAGTAAACCACCAGATGTACGAGTATGTCCCTCAATTTAGAGGAACAAAACTAATTTATCATGTTCAGTGTCTGTAGCATACCCTAAAACGCAATTAAAGAGTATCGCCGATGACTTTATCTTATCTGGGGGATATCAAGACAATTAATAATTACTTACGGAACCGTTCGGGGCGCACGTGTGAACCCTAGCGTGGATTATGTGGGGACTGGATAAGGAAATAATGTCTTGAGAAAATAATAGAATTGTATGTTTAGAAAACAATTTTTATTCATTGGTAGGTATCTAATTGATTTAATTAAAAACAATTTGCTAATTTGTAGTTACTTTTACAGGTGATTATCTACTGGTATCGTTGGCAGCCAGAGATTACTGTGACGATTAAGTGTCAGTGACGAAGTTTTGGGCCAAAATATGAAATACTGTCTCATCATCGACACGGGGAAGACTGTATTATAAATATACCCTATTAGATAATGTATTGGAAATGTGCATCATTGAAAAATCTGCTAGCTGTATCATTCGCTTTCACATTTTTAAAGTCACAAGAATAGGCAAAATTATTCCAAAGTTAAATAAAATCCAAAAAAAATATCCTCAACACCTTCTTATTCGAATAGAATACTCTTTAATACACATACACAAAACACCCTCAAAAGGTCACAACCTACGCAAACGTATGTATATTTTTGATTGCTTATCCACCACCTACGAATCCAAGTCCCCGACCAGTTTCAATTAGTGTAAGCAACCACTGTACAACATTCTTGTGGTCACCCTTAACTTAAGCAGCCACCATGCAACCCCTTCGTCTATCGTCTATGCCCTTCATAGACAATGTCATAGACGGATGGACAGTGTCGTCTGTCCTTCATAGACGGATGGGCACAGTGTCGTCTGATGGGGTTTTAGGATAATTTTCGAGCGGTGGAGAACGGCATTTAGACGTTGGTGTAATTATTATAGTTATTTTAATAGATAGGTTTGTTATGTTATTGCTGTATTTACTGGGTATGTTATTAGACTTTTGCGACAAAAACAATAATGCTTTAACAACTGTTGTCAGTGGCGTAGATAATTAATTATGGAGGGTAAATCGTGGACTGAAGTTAGTTTAAGTTCAGACTAGCTAAAGTCCCAAAAATAATGAAGATTTAAGTGTTTCCCTGTTGTAATTTAGCGTTGTTTTAATCGTTTGGTTTCCATTATGTTCGCAACCTACTTCTTCTTCTTCTTAATCGCTCTTTCACTGCACTGTCTATGGTCGTTAGAAATGTGACAATTGAGAATCGTGACTACGTTTCAGACTGTCAGCGGATTTTCTCCATCTGTTACGATCAGCAGCCTGGTGGAGTGCAGCGCTGATCGATATCTCCAGTTGCTCCGATATTTGATCCGACCACCGTTTGGGGCTTCGGCCTCTTGGTCTAACCTACTTTTTAAGATCATAAAACTATTTTGAGTTTATATAGGTACCTATTAACTGACTCAAAGATTAATTCGCGAAAAGCTTTGGACCTAGAGTAAAATATTAAACAGAAAATCAATAGTACCAAAATGAAAAAAACTTTTCCACAAAAAAAGAAACCGACTTCCAAAAAAAAATACAAACGTCCGAATTGAGAACCTCCTCCTTTTTTTGAAGTCGGTTAAAAAACCACTCGACTCTCATATTTACATATCCAGTTTCGGACCACAGTTATAATACCAAGTTGATTGATTATTCCACGCATTGTCAAAGCATGGCAGCTTATCCCATATCAAAAACCATGACCAGCAAACTCGAACACAAAATAAAGGATTTCCAAAAATATTTTCTTGCTCAAAATCTCAATTGTCACATTTCTAACGACAATAGAATATTCGCCCGCAGGGCGCTGCTAAATCCTTGGCCATAGATTAGGAAATTAGTATAGAAGCGACATTGACTGTCTCATTCTACCTAGTCTGGTGGTCGCAAGACTGTAGATGTCGCAGATAACTAGCTTAATCAGCCTTTTCATTGAACTGCGCCGTTTAATCAGCGACATAAGTGACATGGGCAACTCATAAAAATATGTGTGGCTGGCGCATTTAAATGAAAAGTCTAGGCCACCAAGTAAACCGCTGATAAAGCTAAATGGCTGCGACTTAAACACCGCAATCTAGATTTTATACTGCGCAATATAAGGTTCTGAGCTAGATTTCAAGAAATAAAGTTTATGAGTTTAATTTCCATTCCATTGTCTTAGTAGCAGGGTGGAGTTAGGATAAGCCCGCTTTAGGTGCTATAACATGGGGCCTATAATAACTGGAATACCAAACATATATAAACGCACGTCTATTTCCATAAAGTTAGGCAGAAACCACTGACTTGCACATATCAGTCTTGCTTGATAATGAAACAATGTTATTATAATGATGGTGCTCAGAAGCATAACTTGTGTTTTTAATGCGGTGCACATCCAGATTTTATCGACATAACAACACAATCTAGTCAGGAAATGATTATTCTACCTACGTTCGTTCAAAGCCCGTTTCGCATCTACACTTTCCTACTCTACGCCGTATCCCAGTAGGGGGCGATTCGTTTTGTTCATGACAAAGGCATATCATCATACTATTTACATAAAGGGTATGGGTAGAATCATAAGCCGTGGCATAGTGATAAGTGGCCGTAATGATTGTCATTGGTATTGCTTGAGGGCATGACAGATTAGCGGGTATTGCCAGTATGGATTTAAGTGTGCCGGTCAGTGAATGGCTGTGATTGGGTCTCTGTTGTTATTTCGAGCTTTTAGGACTAAAAATAGTATTGTGCTAGTGAACAACATAAGTAATCATATTCAGACGACACAATACATTATTCCATACTTGTTTTACAAATAAATTCGTGGTTTGAATGAGCTGTGAGCTCGTCGTCCGGGTCGGACTTGACCAAAACATGGCAATGCATATTATAAAATAATTAGATAGATAGAATAGATAATAATGATGGTACCTATTGTGAAAATGGTATTATGAATGTACGCCAGATCTATGAAAAATCTGCTGAATAGCTACAGCTCTAGGATGTATGTTTAGGCAGCTTTTATTTTGTCTGGTATTCCTTGAGAATTGGGTCTGGCCTGTATTATTTTCATACATTTTATTGTTGAAATTATGTATCTACTTCACAAGCTTTTTTTATGGATGGGAAATCATCAAAAGAACCCTTCC
Source organism: Melanchra persicariae (assembly GCA_947386135.1). Lineage (NCBI taxonomy): Eukaryota > Metazoa > Arthropoda > Insecta > Lepidoptera > Noctuidae > Melanchra > Melanchra persicariae. The sequence goes on from OX376646.1 coordinate 2,996,135, forward strand.
GGGTGGAGCGGGAGGGAGTGTCCAAAATCCATCCCTGCTCCTCCTATTGGTGGCCTGTTGGTCTAGTGGTTAGTGACCCTGACTGCTAGGACGGAGGTCGTGGGTTCGATTCCCACACAGGACAAATCTTTGTGCGATGAGTACGATTATTTGTTCTGTATCTGGGTGTGGAATATCTATAATATGTATGTATTTAGAAATATATAAGTATGTTTATCAGTTGTCTGGTTGCCATAGTACAGGCTCTGCTTAGTTTGGGATCAGATGGCGGTGTGTTGGTTGTCCCAAGATATTATTATTATTATTATTGCCCTTTGCGTTCCACGGCTGCAGTAACTCTTTCGAACAAAATCCGCAACCTTGGCAGGCTCTCTGGCCCTACTGGTCTGGCTCTGGTCTACTATGCTGACATCTCTTTGAAGCTACTTCATAAGCTAAGCATGGCGAGGTTTCGAAGGATCTGGCGAAAAAAAAAATGGAAATTTTAGCTCTCAGCAATAGAAGAAAAAAAGCATTATTCTGTGTACAGTAGGATTATCGATTCTACCGGATGTTAAATTAAAGTAGCTCACCCACCTTTTATTTATAAGCCGATATGCTTGAATAAACAAACAACCACCCATCCGTGAACTATGTTCATGTACCATAAAGTTTTAGCTAAGTATAGACAATACGGATTAACAAATGTAGAATTTGAAGTAGTCTATTGACGTGTTGAGGGTTCCGTTTTTTAACATTTTAATTAGTAGCGAAATGTTTGAGGTTCTTTAAGAAAAAATGTCTTAAGGGTTCTCATGAAAACTCCTCGTTAAAATCGTGAGTGTAACAAAAGAGTGTCTTAATTAGGTTGACAGAATCCACAACGTCACAATCCGCTTTTGAACAATGTTTTAAAAAAAGGTTACGACGAGTTGAGAACCTCCTCCTTTTTGAAGTCGGTTAAAAATAAGTAATAATATATACAGGGTGTTCCAGAAGTGTGAGGTCATATTTAAGGGTGGTATTCTGTAGCAGCTACAGAGCAAAGAAACAATATCAAAATAAAAAAAATGAGTTTTGTAAAAACCCGACCTCGAAAATTGACTGAAAAGCTCCTAAAAAAACACTTTTCAAGCAGTCTGATGCAGTCGGTGCCATCGAATCTGTGATTGAACTAAAATGAAAACCACCAACTGCATCGGGTATCCTTAAAAGTGTTTTTTTCTTAACTTTTTAGTAGTTTTCTGGGGTCAGCAGAGTCAATTTAAAAGTCAAAGTCAATTACAAATTAATCACGATCGACGCGACGACGGTCCAGGAGTACAGGTATATAGTATGTACCTGCGATTTATCATAATATTTTTTACAACTAACCTGATTATTATAAACGAAATAGGCCCCTAATAAATTAAAGTCTTATATGAATATTTCACCAATAAAATTATAAACCGACGACTGAAAATCACGGCAAGTGACAAATTAAAAAACGTTTGCAATACCTGCGAGTGTACAAAATGTCTAATTGTGTGTTATTTTTTTATTCGGAGTTAATGGCTTTTAGTTCTACGCATTCGTAACCTAAGCGATTTCATTCTTGCTACGAGCGAGTGCTACGATTTCCTACGCCTACGCTTGCGACATAATTTTGGTATCTTTTTTTATTAATAAGATATTTAGGCATCGTTTTCATTGAATGTTTCGTAATTTACCTACGTAGCTAATTTTAATTTGTTGTATATGTCACTAGAAAATGGAAAACGCCTTAAGATTGTAAAATTATCGCGTAAAATTGTAAACTGTTTTTTTCTAAATAAGACACGGATATTTTGTAAACTTTTAATCAAGATTTATTTTAATCTCAAGGAGTCTGCCAGAGTCTGCCATTTTCTTGAGACAGATTTCCAAGAATTCCGTATCATGGACGAAGCTTATCGCTGATAAGAGTAAACAGTAGTCACTTTATTTTTTATACATACCTAGTATTTTAATGTAAATGATGACGACGATGATGACGTTCAAAAGTGCCGTTTAATGGCCTAATAAAAAACGTTTTGACTTTGACTTTGACTTAACTTCAGCATGAATGATAGATCAGTGAGCAAGCTAAATAGCTATAGTTAATTATGGAGTTATGTAGGCAGGTATGTACGCTTGCTTCCTGAGAGCTTAGTGTGAGTTTTTAACGTACTCGATCGCGTTAACGTAAATGTTCGCTTATGTCGAATTGTATAGAAAAAACAGAGCCTCTACCATGAGATTTCATCGAAAAATTACTCGCTAGCGTTAAACTCGCTAGCGTACTAACGTGGATCGAACAGATTTCGATAGTGCTTGCACCATGAGATTTACGGAGTCTTACGCATTCGCTAAGGTAAGCTCGATAGATCGCGTTGTCTAGCTAACTTCACTCTACTCGATATAATGCTTCACTACTTATGTTTTGTTTCTTTCTTTCTCACTAATAAGAAGAGAGAACGGCTCTTAAGCTCAAAATGTAGTTATATCGCTATGCTAAAAATGTTAAGATAGTCAATATCACAAAATAAACCGACCAAATAAAAAAGTTGACGGTTAGTGGACTACTTATGGTATTTAGTGGTTTTTTAATTTTTATTCATATAACATGTCATGTTTTGTTTGTTGGCGTTGTGTTACAGTTGTGTGTGTGTGGTTTAAAAGAAGTTTACAACAATAGATTATAATTGTTTTTGTTTTGAGATAGCTGCATACCATACTAGGTACTACCTTTAGTTCTAATGAAACTCGTTGTGTTCAGTGTTGACGTCAAATCCGTAACATTATTCAATAATATAAATGCACAAATCCTCAAACGCTTCTCTATAATGTGTGTAAAGTTTAATAAACTATCTTTCACATATATTTCCCAATTGAGATCCAACATAAAATTTCATTTTGGCTTGAAATTAACGTTGTTCACGTCGTTGGTCTTCAAAATCAGCGGCAACTAACATATTCCACGCTAAATAAGCTCTTGCAAACATTATTTTGACTTTATAATACTCAAACACGTGTATAATTTTAATGTAAACTTATGTTTCACACGGTAAAATGCTAGTGAGCTACGTAACTAATATCGTAAGCGTATTGTTCGATAGCTTCTGTCAAATTAGTGACTCATGGTGCCGTTATGTATGGTGATAGCCGAAAAACGTCAGTGACCATCGAATAGATTACGTTAGGTTTTTAACCTATCGAAATGTATAGTGCTCATGGTACGAATTTTAATTCTTTCTGTGACCGCTAGGGGCGCTGTACAGTATGTCATACAAATAATTTACGGAGACGCTAGCGCTACGACGCTAGTTTTGGCTGCATAAACTCATGGTAGAGGTACAGGTTGTCCGTGAGTGTCACCAGACGGCGCTTAGAAAACGTTAAAAAACTCACACTAAGGCCACAGAACATTATATCTAACACTAAAATTTAATTGTGTATCTGTTTTTTCTTGATTTAAATTATTCTTAATCGTTCTTCTTCATAGGAACTTCTTTCGAACGGTCCGAGCTTCAACTTTGTCTGATTGCTTTACTTTACTTTAATTCAACTCAAAACATTAAATGTTGACCAACCAAACTCCTAGACCAGCACACCAAATACGGACCCCTAAAAAAAGAAAAACTCTGACGTCATTGTCAAACAAGTCCCCTAAAATAATCGCCCCTGTATGCTTAGTCACGTATTTAAAAAATAAAAAATTGTTTATGATGGGCGCCTCATTATCTCTTTATAATGCTAAGCTATGGTCTATTGTCAAAAATGGCGGTAAACAAAGATTATAGAGGTAATAAAAACGAGGGTAGTTATTGATACGTAAGGATTTAAAATTAATCTTTTACAGTCAAGCGGTTTGCAAATATTTTTTGGACTAAGTAGTATTAAATTTAAGTATTTATAGCCGTCGGGGACTGATTGTTAGGCGGATTATAGTGAATAATAATTAACTAAGTACCTATATGTTAGTGAAAAGGTCAGAAGTGTAAGTATTCTTCTTCTTAACCGCTCTCTCACTGCTGAGAATCGTGACTTCGTTTCAGACGGTCAACGGCTTTTCTCCATCTGTTACGATCAGCAGCCTGGTGGAGTGCAGCGCTGATCGATCTCCAGTTGCTCCGATATTTGATCCGACCACCGTTTGGGACTTCGGCCTCTTGGTCTTTACCCTCTATTTTGCCAGTTACCATAAGTCATTCCATATTATTGGTTCCTCTGCGGGCAATGTGACCGAAGTATCGATCACTCTCACGACACGTTGCAGGCACGTTGAGGATAGCATTTGCGCTTTCTCCATTCGCAGTTCCTTGAGGATCGAGACGTTTGTGCGGTGGGCTGTCCATGATATTCTTAATAGGGAGTGTAAGTATACTTAGTGCATTACATAATCGTTGAGTTTTTACCCGACTGTTCCAGAAGGTGTTCCGTATGAATGGTGTCGGACGTAAAAGAATAGCACCATCCCATCACTTCCCGTGTGTGTCGTAAGAGGCGACTCTAAGGGACTCACCAGAGAATGGGCAGCAGCATTATCTGTACATTGCAACAGCTACCGCGATTGACAACCCGCCTGCCAAGAGCGGCGATTATGGCAAACCCCTCCTTTTGGTCCAGCAGTGGATGTCTTTCGGCTGATATGATGATGATGATGATGTTACAGAAGGAGAGTAAAGGTTTTTCCTTGTTTTACAGTTTCTGTAAGTTTTATGGTGCACCTGCTGTGCAAGAAAAAGTAGTAGGTACTAGGTACTACTTACCTACATGATTTTGCACATGGGTAAACTTTGTCATTGCAGCATAAGCGGAATACCTAGACGTCTAAGTGAGGCCGTTATGGAGCCAAGAGACCAAAATGAAAAATGCCCACATGTTTCAGACGACTCCTTCAACATACTTACTATACTGCACTAGTGCGAAATACACTTCATTGCGTGCCGTAAAGGTTCAAGCGTGGTAGGTAACAATTTTTGTGTTGAAAAATTATTTGCGGGATTGAAGTCCCTCGTTTAAAATCCAAAATGAGCATTAATATTTTAGGTTACTATGTTATGCAAATAATCACAAAATACATCACGATTTTTGCTACATCATTGTTTGATCGACTTCAAACAATGATGTCGGCAAAATATTTTGTATTAATGGCGTAACGATGACGATGTAAATTCAACATGACTGTGTTACATCGTAATAACTGGTTCAGAAGTGCATTCTAATAAAGATTCAAAAGGGTATTTGACTATTATTTTTATTAAAAATGTATGTCAAAAAGTACCTAACTTTGTCTAAAATCGAAAATATAATGTCGAATCTTTTTTAATCCCTGTAAACCCCAGTAAGTTAGATTGCTTATTTGTCACTAATTAACGATGTGGGAGCGTAATGACCTAAGCCTGGTTAAGGGTTAAAATACCTTTCAAATCTGGTGGTAAGGGTACTATCAAGTAACAGAAAAATGATGTGCAATATGACGTCACCTCTATGAGATTACTTGTTAACGTACAAAAGAAACCTTTATTAACTTTATAAAGAGGTACGTAGGTTAGACCTAGAGTTTGTGAGTTTGTGAGGTTGTAGGGGGCAATCTCTGGATCTACTGAACCAATTTTGAAAATTATTTTTGTAAGTTACATTATGATAGCATTACACAGAGGTAAAGTTTGTGAGGTTGTAGGGGGTAGGTACCTAATCTCTGGATTTACTGAACCGATTTTGAAAATTATTTTTGTATATCGATAGCCACATTCATGAGAAAGGCTATACGGAACGGGAAACAACGGAATATACGCGTACGAAGTCGCGTATAAACGATAATATTTAATAATAATAATAATAAGCCTTTATTTTCTTAGAATACACAGTTAAAAGTTAATTTACTTTTTTCTACTTATACCCGCCACACAGTTATGACTCCTGGCAGGTATAGGCCAGATTTATTGCTCAATAAAAAATTTAAATATTTATTGAGCAATAGCAATTCGGTACTTCTATCCTTGACGAAAAAAACGCTGAACATAAAGTCTCTTCGTTCGAAGCGTTGACTTTCATTACTGCGCCATCTAGGAAGTTTACTTGTAACTACTCAAACGAAGTCAGACATACGCACTGCTGATTGTTCACTCAGAGATCATGAATTCATGTGTTGCTTTATTAGTTTTAACAAACTTACATAGATGTCGCTACTGTAGAGCTAAATAGTTTATATAAATCTACGAATAATAAAAGTCGTAGATGTATATAAAAATATCTAGATAATACATATTATTTCTTCATAGCTATTTGTCGGTGTGGTGTTTGTTTTTGATTCTTTGTTTTTTGACACCGACTTCCAAAATTTAAGTTATTTTAAACTTGTAGGTAAGTAATGTTTTTATTTGGAAGTCGGTTGTATTTTTATGTAAAAATGATTTTTATTTTTCACTTTTCAGCTGTGATACCTACTTTACAACTAAATTACATTTCCATGTGTGTAACCCTTCTAAGCGTACCTACCCGACCTGATGTTATGAACTGCTGATGTTATGAACTGGTGTAAACAGGAAACAGACATGAGATTTTTAGCAATCCAGGTCAATTTGCTATCATTTATGAAGAGTTCCGTTGCCTATCTCCGAAGTTCTTCATCAGATCTTCACCAAATTGAAATGGGACCACTCCGAAAAAATACTCTTCCAAAAAATACCCAAATCGCTTTGAATGTGCCTATAAATTTTAAGAGTTCCCTCGATTGCTCCAGGATCCCATCATCAGATCCTGACCTGAACATGGAACAAACAAAAAAAATAATTTTACAAATCGGTTCAGGCGTCGTTGAATAACCCGGGATCAAACATAAAAAAAAAATTAAAAAGAAAGATTCCAACGAATTGAGAACCTCTTCTTTTTTTAAACTCGATTGAAAACAGATCCAGAACTGCAGTGCGATTCTGTAAGCATGTCGAAGTGAACAGTTTGGCGGGGCGCACGACGGGTGACTTGTCAAACCATACAAATAAGATGGAATGACAGCGCTCTTGTCGTTCACTCCGCCTAGGTGAACACCGTGAGATGTCGACAGAATCGACCGGCTGCTTGCTAGTTTTGATAGCGACCGGCATAATACGTACCTAAGTTATAAAAATACATATTTCGAGAAAACTAAAACAAGTAGATAGTAGGTAAAATAAGTAGTTTTACCAACAATATTTTGCCATTCCTGTAACAGACGGTCATGACATCAAATTCTTTTCTAAAATGAACTTTTGAACACATTTCATCGTTATCCAGACATATCATTTCTCAAAATACACACAAAATGATTAAATTAGACAGCCACAATTACAGGTAATTATAATAATAATCCCGACATCATACGACGATTAGTGATGACAAATGACGCTCGTTACAGACTGCGATGAGCGGAATGACGGACAGACAAAATGGATGCCGTAATCAAAATGGACGCGAAAATAATTATTATTAACTAGCTTCTACCAGCGGCTTCGCCCGCGTGAATATCGGAAATAGGAAGGTTTCCTGATTTGTATCGTATATTTTTTACTCAGGAAACACCTACCCTACCCTACACTACCCTACCCTACACAACCCTACCCTACACAACCCTACCATACCCTACACTACCCTACCCCACACCTTCCCTACACCTACCCTATACCTACCCTACACCTACCCTAACACTTACCCTACACCTACCCTACACCTACCCTGCACCTACCCTACACCTACCCTACACTTACCCTACACCTACCTACCGTACACCAACCCTATACCTACCCTACACCTACCCTAACCAGCCCAAAAGATACTAAGACATGTTTCTGGTCTCCTGGTACTTGATGTTTATGGTCTCCTGGTACTTGTGAATCTGAAGTACTAAGGCAGCAGCAGCTCTGAGTTTCCACTTCCTCCTCAGTCTCCATTAATCCATGCCACTTACCGGGATAAAAAGTAGCCTATTTTTTATTCCAGGATATGAACTACATGTGTGCCAAATTTCATCCAGATCCCTTCAGCCGTTTTTGCCTGATTGTTACACAAACATACAAACATACAAACATACAAACATACAAACATACAAACATACAAACATACAAACTTTCACCTTTATAATATTAGTAGGATGGTGGTGGGTATTTTTGTAAGCTAGTCGACATGTTTCAGAGATGGATTCGTTGGTAAAAGCATTGGTAGGTCATGGTTGACCATTGCTACCCGAAAGAGTGTTTTTGGTTCAAAGTAGTTTGTCTACATTAGCTCGTTATGCTAAAAAGCCTTTTTATTAAGGATGGGAAATTTTTAAATGACTTCTTCCGCTCTGGGTGGAGCGGAAGGAAGTGTCAGACTCTTACTGACTAAAACCCATCCATGTTCCACCTACGAACAAATTTCGCAGCCCTGGCAGGCTCTGGCCCTAGCGGGCCCCGTCATCCATGCTGACATCTCTTTGAGGCGCGCGTGGAACACTACGCGCCGTCAACTCGGGCCTGGTTGTCAACGGTGAGCCACTCAACGATCGCCGTCCGCAGGCAGCAATCACCGCCATTCAGATCCTGAGCGGCGCAGTGGCCGAAGTTCGCCAAGAGGAGGCGAAATGGGGCCGTTTTTGCACTCCATTTCAGCCCCCTGTGAGGGTTCTATCGCGACAGTCGTAATGGCACACTATAAAGCCTATCATATGAACGGCAATCCAGGCAGGCTGTTAGAGTAACTAAAAAACCTCATACCTAACACTTCCTGCCTATGGTGATAGCAGTTTCGCTCACATCAGATCTGATTTTGTGATCATCAGAGGCTGTAGACAAACTGGAGGAGCTAAATAATAACAGCCGCACGGGTCGGTCTTTAAGGTTAACTAGCGCTTGCCGAGGTCGGTCTGTGGATGGGTGACCATCTTAACATACCGAGAATCCTCCGTGCCTCGGAAAGCACGCTAAGCCATTAGTCCCGGCTGTAATTTGTAGATCTTCGGCAGTCGTTACGGATTGTCAGAAGGCAGTAAATTTGACTCCAGTCTTGCCAAGAAGTACCGTGTTACCCAGTTAATGGGTTGTGGAGGTCAGGTAGGCAGCCGCTCCACGTAAGATATTGTTATTCAGCTGAATTCGGTGTGACTAGATGCCGACCCCAATATAGTTGGGAAAAGGCTAGGCAGACGATGAGACACTGATGGTGATGACTGACACGTCTCTCACTGATGGTGATTGGTTATTTATCTCAGCCTCAGACCATGAACTGCGTATAGGGCTGTTTAACTAGGACCTGAAGGCCGTGGGAATTCGCTTTACACGACACGCACAGGATCGGTGTATGTGGTGACTCTTGAGGAAGGCCTTTTCAGCAGTGGACGTCTTTCGGCTGAACAATGCATTACCTTGTAAGTACCAGTGGTGCAGATTAATGATATACAACAACGCACTGTGTAATAGTTCACATAATAAAAACAACAAAAGCGCATGCGTGATTATCTTCGTAGATCGTGTGTCGTGTAGGCCTCGCCTCAACTCGCCTGCAATGGCAGACAGTCGTAATCACGTCGTCATAAGACACGCCGCCGCCGTGGGAACCTGCTGATATAACTTGTTTCATACGAGTATTATACGAGTAGGTACACACATTGTTTTAATGCCAGAAGCTTGGGAAGCAAAGGTAAATAAATGTTTTTGATGGGGCAAGTTTGGTAGATCTGTAGGAACCCCGAGTGCGTAGGTAACCCATAAAATTGCATGTTCTTTCACAATCGAAAGTATTTTTAGATCTAGGCCAAGTCCGAGTCAGACTCACGCACGAAGGGTTCCATACCATTATCTATACAAAAATATATGTGTTGTTATAGCGGCAACAGAAATACATCATCTGTGAAAATTTTAACAGTAGTCTTTGATTTTAACTGTCTAGTTGTCACGGTTCATAAGATACAGCCTGGTGACAGACAGATAGACAGACAGATGGACAGCGGAGTCTTAGTAATAGGGTCCCGTTTTTACCCTTTGGAAATGGAACCTTAAAAATCATCTGCTCAACACCTTAAAATTCATAATGAAAATGAAAGTAAAATTATGCTATCGAGTGCATTATTTGTGTATACGGGATTACATCATTGATCGACTACGCTGAACGCGCTCTTGGAGACCAACCCTGGATTGGACTTGTCTGCTGATGAATGTTCTGTGAGAAGACAGAGTGAAAGGTTTTGATTAATTTAGTATGAATGGCTAATTTGCTATACTAAATATATAATTATAAATAAATCAAGCCTCAAGTAAGCAATACCTACCTGAAAGAATATGTTACACAGCTGAAAGACAGTACAAAATGAACACAAAAAACACAACACAAACATTGAAAAAATCTTCACACTTCACATATGAAGGTCAACGTTTAAAAAAAATTACGTAAGTACAAAGATCAAAGTCTCCGACAAAGATACTCAGCCCCTCAGGTCATTCTTAACCCCTCCTGTCCCTCCCACGGACAGAAAAGTGACCCATTAAGCCATTCCCTACATTCCTAGAGGATTGTGAAAGAAATTACTTGAACGCGACCAATCTGTATAATGACCGCAAAGATGATACGATCCTGGCATTAAAATGATGGAACACACACAATGGTAAAATGAGTTTTAAATAAAACAGAAGGGACAAATGACTTCATGCCTAGACGCTATGCCAAGACTCTTGCCTAAGTTAAGAGCGTTTACGCCATTTCATACAATTTTTAAAATCCTTATTTTTCGAAATGAATGTACCGATTTTAATGAAACTTGGTAAGCGTTTAAGCCTTCTGATGAGGCCCATTGTGAGCGACCACGTTTCGAGTCCATAGGTCATCACTGGCAACACGCACTGGTCATAGACTTTCGTCTTGAGACACTGTGGTATGTGAGACGAGAAGATACCGCGCAACTTCCCGAACGCCGCCCATCCGAGTCGGATTCGACGGTTGACTTCCTTCTCGAAGTTAGCCCTACCTAGCTGGATCGTTTGTCCCAGGTAGACGTACTCATCAACAACTTCGAGTGCAGAGCCTCCAATCTTGATAGGAGTGGGTGCTACATGAGTATTTACCATGACCTTGGTTTTGTCCATGTTCATTTTAAGACACACTCTTTCGGAAGCTCTACTGAGGTCATCGAGCATTGTACTGAGGTCCTCTGTGGTCTCAGCCATGACGACTATATCGTCGGCAAATCGAAAATGAGTGATGTACTCGCCATTGACATTAATGCCTAGCCTTTTCCAGTCCAAAACCTTGAAGACGTCCTCCATTGCGGCCGTGAACAGTTTCGGAGAAATTACGTCTCCCTGCCTCACACCCCGCTGCAGGAGGATAGGTTCTGATGTCTGATCCTGAAGTCGGACTGACATAGTGGCGTTTTCATACAAACACTTCAGCACCTCGATGTACCGATAGTCGATCTGGCACCGTTGGAGAGACTGCAGCACAGCCCAAGTCTCGATCGAATCGAAGGCTTTCTCGTAGTCCACAAACGCTAAGCAGAGGGGCAGATTATACTCTTCGGTCTTCTGTATAACCTGCCGCAGCGTGTGTATGTGGTCTACGGTGCTGAAGCCTTTTCGGAATCCGGCTTGTTCGGGAGGCTGGAAGTCGTCAAACCTGCGTGCGAGACGGTTTGTGATAACTCTGGAAAACAGCTTGTGGACATGGCTCAGAAGTGAGATGGGCCTGTAATTCTTAAGCAGGGCATTGTCGCCCTTTTTAAAAAAGAGTACCACCACACCTCTGCTCCACGCTTGTGGCGTTTTCCCCTCGAGTATGACGGAATCGAACAGTTTCTGAAGGGCCTTAAGGACTGGTTTTCCACCCGCCTTCAGGAGTTCGGCCGTAATTCCGTCCTCACCCGACGCCTTGTTGTTTTTAAGCTGCTTCAGAGCCATCCTAATCTCATACAGGCTGACGTCCGGGATGTCTTCGGTATAATGCCGGGTCAATCTAGCTCTTGGGTCGTTCGCTAGATTTGCTGCGGGTTTGGTCATTGACGTGTATAACTGTCCATAGAATGTCTCGATCTCCCTCAGAAGCTCCGATTTGGCGGATATGGTTCTGCCATCGTCGGTCTTCAGTTTTGTGAGCTGGCTCTGCCCAATGCTCGTGAATTTTATTGATGCTTTCCTTGCGTGATCGAATCAGGAATGATGATATCCGCAAGAGAACCAAGGTTACCGACATAGCCCGAAGGATCGCCAAATTGAAGTGGCAGTGGGCAGGGCACATTGCTCGCAGAACAGATGGTCGATGGGGCCGAAAAGTTTTGGAGTGGCGACCGCGTACCGGAAGACGCAGCGTTGGAAGGCCTCCCACAAGGTGGACCGATGATCTGGTGAGGGTCGCGGGTAACCGATGGATGCGAGACGCACAGGACCGGTTGTTGTGGCGACACTTGGGGGAGGCCTATGTCCAGCAGTGGACGTCTTTCGGCTGATATGATGATGATGATGATGGTAAGCGTACACTAAATATCCAGGTCTTAATAGTTGAAGAACATGAGCGAGAAAGAGAGAGAGAAAGAGCGATTTTAAGTTTTCTATAGGTAAAGAAAAATTTCTCTATCTTTCCTCCTGAACTCTTTTTCAAAAAGGTTATCTACTACCTATTTAGACCTGGATATTTAGCGTATTCATAACAAGTTTCATTACAATCGGTTCATTTATTTCGAAAAATAAGGACTTGAAAGTTTGAATGAACTGCCGTAGGGCGTAAATGCTCTTAATTTTTTTTAGATAGCAAAATGATGCTTAGTATTAAGTTATTATTGTACGAGTACATTATAAATTTATAAAATTGCATTGCCGTCCAAAGCGTACAACGCTACAACGCAAAAATTTACGTAGTATTTCAGTTTGCTGATTAATAAATAAGCTTACTCATGACATAGTTGACAGTTTTAGATAAACCAGTGTCAGTGCTTGGGTTCCTAAAAATGTATTCTACTAGAGACAACAAGGAAGTCAAGTCCAACGGTCTCAATAAGAGCGTTCTAAATAAATTGATTGATTGTTGCTGGAATAAGAACTTACGTCTTTACATCAAAATCCCCGAAAACAAAATGTAAAAAAATATTGGTCCTCACTAAAGATCCATCGTCGTAGGCACAAAACAATCCATCATCGTCTACACTCTCTATGAATACTTCTAAAACAATGCACCCATCGAATTACACCAAAATTAGCTTACACAACACCGATCTTTATTTCGTTGACACTAAAATTCAAATTCCTATGAATGATGATAATAGAATGGTAATCATTTTTTCCCATAAAAGGAGAAATTAGGAGCGTTACAAAATTGATTGTGTAGAGACAATTCATTTGATGATGGTCACGGTTGTGACTCAGATTTGATGATGCGTGTGATGTTATCACCATCATCATTTGTTCTTGATGATGACTAGCTGGTTTCGGATGGTAATTCTTTGAAAACTGGGAGATTTTTTTTGGTTATTTAACACCGATTTTAAAACAATGATAGTGTGTTCCCATTTCTTTCGTCTTGAACGAGAATGTTTCAATAACACAGTAGGCACCATAATTCTTTGATTTTCTTACAAAGTATCCTGAAACGAACAGGGTCAGCTCAGCCTCCGTGTTTACTGCTGACTATAATACTCTCTCTAACTGCAAGACGACCATTAAGAACAATCATTTATTATTTAGGAATGTACCAAAATAGTAAATAACCACTCTTTTTATAAAAAGGCTCACTGTTTAAAGCGAAAGAAAAAATCAAAGGCTTCTGTTAAGTCGATCTTAATGAAACGTGAAGCTAGATGAGCTTGGAGCCATAAAACTAGAACTGTGTGAATGGACGACTGTTTCATTGAATAAAGGTCGATTGTCTGAAATAAATCAATTATCTTTGGTGGGCTCTTGAAGTACCTACCTAAATTATGGTGTCAGTTAATTCGGTGTGACTGTGAAGTCGTTAAAAATATATGTTTAGTTCTGAACAAACTTGGACTGGTTAAGCCATGGTCTTTCTACAAGCTTTTTTTAACTTGCGTTTGTATGTTGTTCGTCAAAATTTGCAAATCATTTTTAGACTATTTTTTATTTATTTATTTATTTATTTATGTACACACAATAACCTTAAAAAAAGAAATTTGTATACAGAAAAAAGAGCACAAAGGTACTGCTTATTTCTAATGAAATTTCTTCCAGCAGACCTGCGACAGAGAAGTGGGATGAGAAACGTAGACACAGAGAGTTTTTTCGTATCCGATTGAGCTGAAATTTTGCATACGCCTTTATTTTTGGTGACAATACAATTTGCAATACTAAATATTGAAATGATTTCAATATGGCCGCTGCTTCAAGATGGCGGATTCATTTTTTAACCCCCTTTTATATAATATGGGTATCAAAAGAAAGGGCTTGAAGAGTAAAAAACAATTGAGTATGGTATTTCTTTATATTATTTACGTTAGACTAAATTCAATATGGCCGCTACATACAAGCTCGTTTTTAGAGTATAAGTTATTGAGTCCACATCATTTAACAATCAAGTCATGAAGAACGGTCGTTGAACAATATCAATCATCAATTCGGACAAATTGAACATCATTCTGAATATCATCGACAGACAAACATCGAATTCTTTAGATGCCTTTGAAAAGGATCTTAATTGCAGCCTCCACCCGAGTGAAGATTATTTCAACGCTCAAAAATAATCACTGCACAGCCCGACAGCTCAAAAGCTCATCTTAACCAAAAAATCTGACAGAACGAGTCGAACTTGCGCACCGAGGGTTCCGTACTTTCCGTTTCGAAGAATAAGTCCCCTATTTCTGTTCCTGTTACAACTACCTTAACTAAATCATAAAAAAATACGGTAGGTAACATTTAACCCGACCGCTCGACCGCTAAAACGACTAAAAAGTTCCAGTTCAGTTTATGGCCTCAGATCTGTGATTGAACTGCATCAGACTGCTTGAAAAGCGATTTGTTAGGAACTTTGTATTCGGTTTTAGCGGTCGGGTTTTTCTGACAAAGGCATTTTTTTATTTCCTAAATTTAGTGAGTTAATTTTTTTACCATTTGCGGGCGCCCATTATGAAAATTTAATATAATCAAAATCCGTCCAGCCGTTTGGGCTGTAGGGCGCGCCAAAGAAATGGACATCCATACAAACACATCCATACGCTCGAAAAACATTAACCTCCTTCTGACGCAGTCGGGTAAAAACCACTTGCTATTTAAATAAAGTTACTTACTGTATAAGACAAAATTATGGTAAATATTAATATTTACCGGTAAACCTAAAGCTGGGTACTGACCTGTGTTACAGAGCATAATGTAACACGTTACAAAGCGAGCATTCGTGCAGTCAGTACTGCAAACGAGCACGAACACGCGCATGTTACAGCTCGCGTCAAATAACTTTGCCCCTCTGAAGTTAGCCATTTGCAAAGATCTCGCAGGTGCAGTCACGTAGACGGGAGCAAGCGGGATGCAAGCATGCATCGAACGTAAACGAGCGACTGAGACATAAAATCGCGCCGCCATAATCCCCGCCCCCATCTCTCTTGCACATGCGCAGTTGCAGTTTTGTTCGTAATTTTGACTACTACGGCGACACGGCGTATCGTAACATGATCGGTGCGAATGGATTCACTAAATCTTACCGGTCCGGAGTCTGAACAGATTCGTGATAATCTCTTATTTGGTCTGTCACACGGTAAAACTTAGGATTTAGGTACCTCAGATACACGTAAATGTTCAAAAATCGTATCAATTGCTTCAATTACTATGATCGAAGAACAAATGACGAGAATAATCGACTAATCGATAACTAAGGAATAGGGTAATACGAGATTACAAATTTCAATCAAGACCCAGGTGGACTGGTGACCTGGTGAGGGTCGCGGTTTGCCGATGGATGCGAGACGCACAGGACTGGACCGGTTGTTGTGGCGACACTTGGGGGAGGTCTATGTCCAGCAGTCAGTCTTTCGGCTGATTACGATGATGATGATGAAATTTCAATCCCCTAACATTGACTAGTTCCTGAAAATATTGCTGACACACAGACGAAGTCGTACCATTCATATTGGTTCGTTTTTTCCATCTCAGTGCCGAACCCTGAAAGAAATACAACATTTTAATCCGTCGGCACATACATACAAACAAACAAACAAACGCTACGTCACAGCCGCCATGATTAATTCTCATTACACAATGCGCTTGCGCAGTTATTAATGAACACATCGTGATGCTTTGTTTGTATTCTTTCTTTTATGGGAAAGAATGACGGAACCCTTTCGGAAGAGAGAGTGTTGAGCTTTTGATTAACGAAGCTGTGGTGTTTGATTTCCTATTTGAATTGTTTTTGAATTATAGGAGTGAATTAAAGGTTATAAAAATGTTGTTAAACAGGAATAAGAAATGTGGGAAATTACAATCTCGATTTCATTCTGTGAACTTTTGAAAGAAGAAAGAAAGAGAAAATAAATATGTTAAACACTTCTAAATAATTTGTACTTAATAATATTTAAATCTTTGAATTGCTACTTAGCCCTCTTCCTCTCTCCTAATTTTGCTGTGCCCGACAGGGTCCATATTGATATTTTGCCTTTGTTTTCCAATATTTGCCATCTTTGTAATATATATGGAATGCAATAAAGTATTAAAAATAAATAAATAAAATAAATTGTCATTTCGTTCTGCACTTAATTAATTCTTGTTCTATGGTTGTAGTTTCATATTCATTCATATTTTTGGTAGGCAGCCGCTACACATAAATACTGGTATTCAGCTAAATCCGGTTTCACTGGAAGCCGACCCTAATAAAGTTGGGAAAAGGCTAGGCAGATGATGGTTGTAGTTTCATATCAAATTGAAAGAAACCAAAACCTGCCCTTAATAAACATAAGTTAAGAACATAACTTACCCCCGATCTCCGAATTAAGAATTTGAAAGTCGAGGATCGCCTGTACTTCCTGAAAATCTGACAAACTTTTGCATCGTTGTAACCGTAATAACTGACACGTACTAACTGTAATATCAGCCGAAAGACGTCCACTGTTGGACATAGGTCTCCCCCAAATGGTTTGCCATAATCGCCACGCTTGACAGGCGGGTTGGTGATACCTACAGAGAATACTGCTGCCCATTCTCTGGTGAGTCCCTTAGTCGCCTCTTACGACACCCACGGGAAGCGATGGGATGGTGCTATTCTTTTACCTTCGAAACCACACGGAACTCGTACTGGTACAAATTCCTAATTCAGATACTTGCCATAAGTCACAGGCAGAAAGTGAGCTTGACCTGGTTTAAGACATGAAAAAATATCCCACAGATAGGTAGCACGTTTCATCTGGTTATCCTGAACCTTAATACTTAATTCCGGATCTACTTTATAGTTTAAATTCTTCATTTATCTTCCCTTCGAGGATACTGGTATTGTATCCCAGCTATAATCAGCGGGCTTTTTTTTAAACCTTTCATTTAGTTACAGGGTTTTTTCTATAAAGAATATGGCACCCCGATGATTGAATATAAATAACAAAATTATTTATGTTTAACCGCAACCTTATACCCACAATAAATGATAAAGTGTTCTTGCCTCATCCGATAATGATATGGCCAGATCGCTAATATAAAACAAAAGCTTGAAGTCTTGGGACTCCAACACGGACACACTCCGCCAGGATCATAATACAAAACACAGTACCTCTTTCACCTCTGACCTAACCGCGTAAACCTCAAACAGAGCACTCAGAACGAATGATTTACGTCACCCAATCGACACACATTCATGAATCAATTCTTTGTGGAAGACCCAAGTTTTTATTGCTTGAGCTTGTAAATTTTTAACATCTTCACGGTGAGTTAGTAGTGGTGTTAAAAGAAGTGTTGTATTTGTTCTGGTTAGAACAATGATGCTTTTAGAAGAGGTTATACAACGTGTAACAGAATAAACGCAATACATCTTAAGGGATCTTCAGCTGATTTTTATTTCGCGATTTCGGGTTTAGTCTCATAGTAAAAGTTGTTCATAATGATGAGTACAATGACTCCTTAGGAGGTATTGCGTTTATTCTGTTACACGTTATATGTATGTTTATCATGGTGATGAGTACTGATGAGCCTATTAGTTTGAATATTATTTTGGTCCTACAAGATTAGTGGTCACATCATAACATTGTGATCATCAAAATTCTTCGTCTTTTCAGTAGGAGATGACTAGTAGGTTCGAGAAAAAGACATTAAAATAAGTCCTGGGGCGACAGTAGTCACAATATTTTGAACAAGGAAAAAAGCTTGTTGTATTGAGTAAATGTAAATTTCTGCAATTTTGGGGTAAGTAGAGGTGATCGAATCAGGAATGATGATATCCGCAAGAGAACCAAGGTTACCGACGAAGTGGCAGTGGGCAGGGCACATTGCTCGCAGAACAGATGGTCGATGGGGCCGAAAAGTTTTGGAGTGGCGACCGCGTACCGGAAGACGCAGCGTTGGAAGGCCTCCCACAAGGTGGACCGATGACCTGGTGAGGGCCGCGGGTAACCGATGGATGCGAGACGCACAGGACCGGTTGTTGTGGCGACACTTGAGGGAGGCCTATGCTGCTATGATGATGATGATGATGATGATGATGAGAGGATAAATATATGCTGTACAAAGAGTCACTGCCAGAATGGTTCCATCGTGTAAAATGGGTAGTGAAAGAAAGAAAGAAAGAAAAAGTATTTAATTGCCACAAAAACAACACACATGACATTAGTGGATCCTGCACCAAAACCCAAACGATGTGTTAGTAGTTCTTAAATTATGTTAATAAAGACAAGTTAAAAATAAAATAACAATAAAAATAATGGTGCTGCTATTCGCTGCTATTTCTTCTCTTCTGCTTGCAAAGGGTGCAAAACAACATACTGAGGAATATTGTAAATACTCCATGGTTTACGAGAAACGACGAGATACACGAGTACTTGAAAACTGCAACAGTGTCCTCAGAAATAGAGCGCTATCAGAAACAACACGTTGAACGTCTCACCCGTCATTCCAATCCTCTTGCTTCAGGATTGCTAGACAATTCTAATGTGGTCAAAAGGCTAAAAAGAAACCACGTGCTTTGAGAAGACAGTGAGGCTATGGCTTACCGCTCTTTAAACGCTAATAACCACTCAACTCATGTGATTATAGTCTGGCGACTGAATGCATCTCTCTTTCACATCGGTCTCATGGTGGTTTCAAGATATGCGTCATAGTAAGGCCACTGCAAGCTCTAATAGAGTAGAATCGTCGTCTTCTACAAATTCAAATAAATAAAATGGTGGTTTACGAGTAACAAGGATATTCCTCACCAACAGAAACATCTTCTCATCTCAAAGAGATCCGCTTTTAAATGTACTAACAATGCCTGAATAGTTTCAAGGTAACATTACTGCTTCTGACATGTATTTAATAAGCATAAGTACATAAGTACGTACTCTTCGTGTCGTGGGAACTTCGGTACGATGAAAGGCTTTAATCTACCGCCTCTTTCCCTCCTAAACCAAGCTGTATATTACCGTCTCTTTCACAAATTCGTGACTATACGATTTTGCTTCGGAAACTGAGAGGTAATTTGTACTTACTTTGTTTTTTGACAGACGATTTTTAATGAAGATATGTATCTGAGTCGAGTTTAATGTTATAGTTGCTTTGGTCCAATTTGGAAATTATGGTTTGTTATTTGTGCCGAAATTAAAAGTTAGAACTGTTATTTTTGAGTTAATTAACGAGACATACTTAATTGAAGAAGAAAGGGTGCAATTTGGGAAGTACAGCAATTTTTTTATGATAAGTATGCTACTTGATCTTGATCTATATGATTGATAAGGCAACCACGTAAACTTAAACATAACCTTTCCTTAAAGGGCACTAGTAGCTCTGTGGTATCGGCCCCTGCCCAGGAATTGTGGGTGTGAACTCAAACATACAGTTATCCAAGATTCAGGAATTTGAAAACAGGTGACATTTTTAACCGACTTCTAAAAAAGGAGGAGGTTCTCAATTCGGATGTTTGTATTTTTTTTTTTTTTTTTTTATGTTTGTTCGCGCATAACTCCGTCGCTTGACAACCGATTTGAAAAATTCTTTTTTTGTTGGAAAGGGTATACTTCCCAAATGGTCCCATTGAAATTTTATCAAAATCGGTTCAGTAGTTTGGTTATTAAATCCAAATAGCTGGAAAAAATATTTGGAAAAACCATCCATGTATACGAAATTGCGTATTTTTGCTTTCCTGTGACTTTTCAGTGGTGTTGTTAGGTGTGGGGTACCACTAAAAAGTGAAAAATAAAAAACTTTTTCACAAAAAAAAGAAACCGACTTCCAAAAAACAAAGTTTAAAATAACTTTAATTTCGGAAGTCGGTGTCAAATAACGAAGAAGCAACCAAAAACACCGACTTCAGAAATTAAAGTTATTTTAAACTTTGTTTTTTGGAAGTCGGTTTCTTTTTCAAATGTCCAATTCGCATGGGACCCGCGTGATGTATTTGATACAGCTTCCTTTCTTTCACTGATAGGAGGCCGGTGTACAGCTCCAGCAGTAGGAGTAGTAGCATTAGCCTGATTATGCTATGCTGCCTTTTCTTTGTTTGCCTCGGAAAGCACATTAAGCCGTTGGTCCCGGCTGTTATTTTGTAGATCTCTGGCAGCCGTTACGGATTGTCAGAAGCCAGTAAATCTGACACTAGTCTTGCCAAGAACCGTGTTACCCAGTTAATGGGTTGTGGAGGTCTGGTAGGCACCCGCTCTACGTAAAATATTGGTATTCAGCTGAATCCGGTTTGATTGGGAGCCGACCCCAATATAGTTTGGGAAAAGGCTAGGCAGATGATGATATACGTCATCAATATCTGCTAACCTGGGTGACCATCAACAAAATATCAGCCAGTGTTTTGACAATAGACTAGTGATGTTCCTTTGTTATTATCCTGTCATCTTTCTGTATCTTTATCCTTCTACTCCTCATCATGTTTTAGTTGCATTGGTCATCAAAGTGAAGCAGTTTCATTACAATGCAACATACATGACAGACAGTAGATTATATTGTGTCATCCCACTGCACGCATGGGTAACTTGCTCACGCGCATTACATTTAGTGGGTGCTGTGGGTGCGTCCCATTCATTCACGTTATTTTAATCTCAACTGGTTCATTCATGATAGCGACTTGTAATTTCGATGTTAGAGTAGATACTGATTCTATAGAACTTGTCTTACGATAGCCAGTTTCCTATCAATTATTTATGCACCATTTGTTTGTCAAGTTACTGAGGTTTTTTATTGTATATTTTTTAATTTAACCTTGTTTTGTTTAAAAATATCCTCACATGGCCTTCATTACTATGTATTTTTCAATGCTAACACTATCAAAGGCAAGGGTTAAGTCCTATTTTTTTCGAGTCGAAAGGAAATCAAAATCATGTCATTTATTTATACTAATTTTATAAAGCTGAAGAGTTTGTTTGGTTGAACGTGCTAATCTCAGGATCTACTGGTTCAAATTTAAAAAATCTTTTAGTATTAGATGACCAGCATTATGCTGAGCGATGGCCGTTTTGCACCGATGTGACGCATAAATATCTTCCTCACAACCCCGTTTACATTTATATATATACCTCTATGTGTATAGGTGTGCGTTATGCTTGGCGCAAATAAACTCTTTTTCTTTCTGTCTTTCTTTCTTTCAGATAGCCCATTTATCGATGAAAGCTAATAATAATAATAATAATATAATAATATTTATTTGTTTCTCTCAAAAGGGTACAAAGATTGATAATTAATTATAAGTAACTGCAACAATTTATCCATTTTGAGAGCTGGAGTCTATACTGGGTTCAAGACCTGTGTGACAGAACTCCAGGCTCCACCTTCAAAATTATAATTAAGATTGCACTTACATACTAACAGAAACTACAAGTGAAGAGAGAAGACGTTAACAAAATAAACCAACATAGACAATTAAAAAATTGGAGCTAGGCTATATAACATCACGCTACAACCACTAGAAGCAGAGCATTAATGAAAATGTGACGCAGACGAAGTGCGCGGGTCAGTTAATGTTCAAATAAGGCCAGCACTTTTTGAACATCAAAGTTCAACATAATGGGGACATACTGTCCCCCAAAACGCAGAGCGTAAAACTTCCTAGCATTCTAGCTGGGATGAAGTAGCGCAAGAAACACCCCTGCACATCTTCAAGAGTATCCCGGAGTTTGAGGATTAGATTAGACTGTGGGATTCTTACCTGAATCCAACCAAACACCGTCACCATAAGCACATAGAAGGAGGCACCGGTACCTCTTAAAAACCACGCGCCACCGCGGACCCCCACAATGCCTGTTACTGCAAACGCCCGAGGAGTCTGCAAAGCGGAATTCCCTGGGCTTCGCTGTGCTCGGGAGCAAGTGACCACTAAGGCATCAGAGTTAGTACCTGCAGTGAAACTTTCCTCTGATCTGCTTACCCTAGATTTCAAACCAAGTATTAGATGTTATTGCCATACCTGTTAGAATCTTGATTATCACCTCCTACAACATCTGTCGACCATTTTATACCAAAGACGTGACTTTTACGATTGCAGCTTACTGCACCATCTTTTATAGCGCTTAAGTAGTGAGAATCGAGAAATACTTAGCATTTATGGTCATCAATTTATTACCTACTTAGTTGGTATTCTCTTTTTATTCGTTTTTACTTCCTGACTGTAGTAGTTAACTTTCTGGTTCTTTATTAGCCGAGTCTTTTTGGGGGCATTTCCACTACCATACATACTACTAGCTTAAGGCACTATGATCAGCAAAAACTGAAAAATGCTTGTTTTCTAACGTAATTTTAGCCAAATCTGTTTAGTCTCAAGCTGCAGAAAAAATACATGTTAATTTTAACTATATTTCAAAGAATACTGTTGTTTCCGAAACTCGATAGAAATAATCGTCAAAGTACCTCTAACTGTGACCTTAGAAAAAAAATCCCGTGTACTAGCCTACTTATAAAATTTATACCAAATAATGAATCGTATCTTAATGCAAAATATTGTTGTTTTAAATTTTTAATAGCTCAACTTAGTTTTGAGTAAATCGATAAAATGTTTCATATTTGGCAATAAATTGCAAGCATTGTGTCGTCGCGCTTCTCTTTCATTTCTATACAGTCTGAGAGTGACCAAGTTTTTGCTGATCACAGCGCCTTAAATATTTGGCATAGCCGCCTCCGGAAGGACTCCATGGGAGGTAAACATAGGTTTTATAAAATTCGATGTTACATAGAAGAACCTGTGCCAAAAGGTCTTATTTCCTATCTTCTACCTTATATTGTTATCAAGGATTTCTTGTATACTTAATTAATGATTTACTTGACGATCGTCCGTTCTGTGACAGATACTTATTGTTTTTCTTTATATTTCTATCTTACACCGGAGTATGTATAGAGCTTAAAATATTGGACGAAATCTGTCTCTTTGACGGATATCTTGGCTTCGCAAGTGGACTTCAAAAACATGAAAAGGACACATCGTAGGAACTGCTAGGTTCTCAAGCCATCCATAACATGATATTATCTTGAAGGAAAATGAAAATTGTATTTTCCAGAAATTGCCTATTTCAACTACCTAATGCTTAGTATTTATGTCCATACCCGTGACAGACAACAAACCTAATGACAGGCTACGTCTTGTGATACTTCGTGGATGAGCACAATAATGAGTCATTTCCCTCGGTTCACAGACCGACATAACTTGAGGGGAATCTGAGTTACTTGTGCGATATGGTTTCCATTCACCGTCGTTTATTTACTTATGTGATGAAAAGAAAGATGATGGTGAAGATGATAAATATGATGATTGATACAATTTTTTTTTATTTAAACTTAAGATGTAGGTACCTACAGAGGAACATTTTCTACCAGTCAACCTTTGGGTGATGCGGAGAATATTAGTGGTAGGTGTAATGTAAGGAAAAAAAAACGGAAAAGCGGGTGGTAAACTGGTGTTGCTTGCAGAGTGCCACGACCCACAAATAAAAAGATCTCTGCGTGTACATTCATTATGGGATACGCGTAGACATACGATAACGTAGACGATTAAATGAGGTCTCCCCTTGAAAATAAGGAACTAACAAACTCATCAGATTGAAAGATTTGTCTGAAAAGTTCTTTTCAGACTTTGAGCGCCAATTCTACAAATTTTAAAGCAACGTCGCATTCGCATGTCAATCACAATTTATCAATAATGAATGGAAATTGAGGCTTTTTTTTACAGTTTGCGACTGAGATCCGAATGTGAATGTTGCTTAAAAATTTGTATAATTGGCCTTCTGATGTGTGTCACGAATGATAAAGAACACAACACCAAACTTGCCAAGCATTATTCACGGGTACGTATCTGCCCACCCAGGCAGGAGGCGAGCGTGAAGCTACAAAACTAGTTAGGTGCCCGGCATCGTCTGCCGGCCGGCGCTATACTCACGTAATACCGGCATTGTTCACGAGTCTGCTCAGTGTACCAGTTTGTAGGAGGACCATGAGTTTCAACAAAATTCCTCGTCAGGTATTAAACGGAAATACTGTTGCAAAGATTAGAAAGATATGGCCAATGTAGGTATAATTATGTCATCGTGAAAAAGGGAAAGTACTATTCGTCCTGTACAGCTCATTCTTTCTCTCGTACCAAAATTACGATGGTTTGGTTACATCAGATTCACATTTAAGTAGGTATGGATCCCCTTTCTTTCAGTCTAACCAGAAGCTGTCCGAGCATGATCGCCTAGATGGAAATATTTTCCTTAAAGGCACCCAAGTTAAAGCGATCGGATAACGCTCCACTCCCACCTCCACCAAAGCCATGGTCGCATCCGGACACCCACCGTTCAAACTGACCGACATCGGATCCGGTCGGACACCCGACAATGCACGAAACGTTATTATTACATTACAAAACAATATATTTTTATCTGGATCCCATTCGATTCAAATGGCATGTGATCTATGAGTATCGATTCTTTCGATTGTGCAACGATTTTAAAATAGGTGCGGTGTTGTTCGATTGAAAAGGCTTATGAACTTGTATTTTGTATTGTATAAAACTGTTATTTTTTTGTTTTAAATCTATAGATTTGAACACAAAGCCTAGATTAGAAAAACGCCTTTAGATCTGCTGTTGATGTCTGGCCATAATTAATGGGCCAAAGAGATGGAATGAAGAGTTATTTTTTTTTCAGTTTTAGAGTAGACATAATACCCGTAAATACTGTGTAGAATAGATAATGTATACAGAAAATATTCATTTTTATGTTAACCGACTTCCAGTTAAACCATTAAAAAACTTCAAGTGACAAACCAGGATCAGTGAAATCCGGCTCAATCTATCGAATCTATCGCAGAAAATTTCTTTGTCCTAATGTTGATACCACATCTACTGCCTCAGTGCCTTTAATCTTTTCCGGGGCAATCACGGAAGGAATTCACACGGGCCAATGCGCACAGTCATTGGAGGGATCGCTTTGGCGCCAAAACAAAACTGACAGTCTATGCCCGCTCGGCCGGCTGTGCGCATGCGCGAACGTACGCCATCTTGCTGTAACCATAGCAACGCGAATGTAATCAAATAAACTACTCTCTAATCGTTTATAAACATTGTTGTTTACGTGAATAACATTTCTTTTTTGTTGAAAAATAAATGTTGAGCCTTTTTTTTGGATCTTTATGAATGTGGAACGTTTTTAAATAGTATGTTTTTGTTTGTGAAGTAATATAAGTAGGTATGTGTTACGATTATTGCGCTTTTCATTGGTTTTATCGTGCACGTCAAGCTGTTTTTGCCTGCCAAACGGTCTTTTACGGAACTTTGGATTTAATTGTAAGTAATTAAGAATTATAATTGAGTAGGTACTTATCTATATTTGAAAAAAATGTCGCTGTTGCTGACTAGGAATAGAAGGTGATTGTTTATTGCAATATATTGAAGGAGTAATCAGTTTTAAAAAATTCTAATTATTTAAAAGTGTCATACTTAATTATTTTAATTCTGAATGTTTACTCAAAGAGCGCGCATATTATTGTGAAATGGTTTTAACTACCTATAATAGGCACTTAGGTATTATACGAAAACTCCATCCATCTTGTAATAATATATTTAGTGCTTTCTATCTGGCGAGATAGAAGTCAAGAGCGGGGCTATAACAAAGAAAAAAATTAGGCCAATTGTGCCAGCATTATAAGCATAGAATCATAAATAAATGATAAATAACTTACCTATATTATTTTACACGTTTAGCACGTCTTCTTTTTCCAATTAGATTACATAAACAATCAATGAAAGTAGAATTGCATACCATGCAACGTGCAACACACAATACTCATTTAGCCGACTGCGCATTTCCAGATTGCGGTACAAAACCGCAGCTGTAATAAATTGCCAAATGTTAGAATGTGCTTTACCGTTACTGTCTGTCTGAACCACTTAACATAATTGTTATTAGTCTCCATATTTCTTGACTTTTTAAAATAACGAGTGAATGTTAAGTGTGTTTTTTTTTCACACTTACCATAAACAAAGCCTGTTTTACCGAAAGGACAGGGGTGTGCCTATATCCCTACTAAATATTATAAACGCGAAAGTAACTCTGTCTGTCTGTTACGCCTTCACGGTAAAACGGCTGAAGGGATCGTCATGAAATTTGGCAGATATATAGCCGGGGATATGGAAAAGGACATAGGCTACTTTTTTACGCGATAACTGACATTCACGCGGGCGGAGCCGCAGGCAAAAGTAGTAGTATCTAATCTACACGCACATTACGGTCCATAAAATAGGGGGTGATCGTAGATAATATTCCTATGGGGGCGATGCTATTGCAATCAACCAGGTACAAGACTGCCCTACTACTGTGAAAGTCCAGATGAAAAAAACTCAATAACAGTTAACCCGACTCGGGTACCGAACCCAACCGTACTTGCGAAAACTAAGGCGGAGTAAGATTGAAGTAAACTGTCATTCCACCTCAATCGTTATCGAATGAACTGACAGTTCAATTCATGTTCAGGGGTTTTAGACAAGTGACATTCTGACAACGATAGCGTGGCGAAGGCGATTGTCAATACGTCAAAAATGTATGGGATTGACAGATGCTATCGAAATGTCACGTGATCAAATTCCTATATTTTGGCATTTCGACAGTCGCATTCGTTAATCGAATAGCACATTGTCTAGGGCCTCATTACGTCTAGTTTTCTCGGCGAGCATTTTGTAAAATAGCTTTTCTTTTTGTTACTGCCACTTTTATAACTCATTTAATGATGACGATCGCTTATACGTGACGTAAGTATACCGTCAGTGGAGTTCTAACAGTGCGTAAGTCAAAAAAAAAAATAACTTAAAAATTAATTTTATTATTTGTTTGTTTCAGTCCCGTACTAACCCAACAAGTAATCAACTGTATTGTTTGAAGAATTTAATTAGTTTCTGCAGGAATCTTCGCTCCCTCTATTCATTAGTAAAACAATGCACACTTGCTTCTCCAATCTACTTTGGACATTGGCAGAATAGTCGACATCGGCTTTGTTTGCCATATATAAAAATAGAATAGAATAGACTTCCAAAAAAAACACTACAAAGTACAAAATAACTTTAATTTCGGAAGTCGGTGTTTTTGGTTGCTTCTTCGTTATTTGACACCGACTTCCGAAATTAAAGTTATTTTGTACTTTGTAGTGTTTTTTTTGGAAGTCGGTTTTTTTTTGTGAAAAAGTTTTTTATTTTTCACTTTTTAGTGGTACCCCACACCAAAA
The DNA here is from genome assembly GCA_947386135.1 of Melanchra persicariae. Taxonomy (NCBI): domain Eukaryota; kingdom Metazoa; phylum Arthropoda; class Insecta; order Lepidoptera; family Noctuidae; genus Melanchra; species Melanchra persicariae. Next base: position 3,023,914 of record OX376646.1, read on the forward strand.
ACACCACTGAAAAGTCACAGGAAAGCAAAAATATGCGATTTCGTATGATTTTTCCACACATTTTTTGTAGTTATTTGGATTTAAAAACCAAACTGCTGAACCGATTTTGACAAAATTTAAATGGGACCAATCGAGAAGTATATCCTTTCACATAAAACAAGAATTTTTCAAATCGGTTCATAAATGACGGGGATATGAGGTAAAAAAAAAATACAGTCGAATTGAGAACCTCCTCCTTTTTGGGAAGTCGGTTAAAAAAGTCTACTTTACAGAAGTGTTATTATCAAACTAAGTGTAAAATATTTGTTAGAAACCCTTGATGTATTTAGTCACAATTTAGGACCCATTAGTATTAGTGTTAATATACAATCTGTGGTGCTTGGCAACTGGGCTTAACCTAGTTGTACCTATGTCCCTTGATGCCTATTTTGATCTAGGTATGTTCTGTCTCCTGCTTGATAATTAGGGAAGTGGAAATTATAGTTTTTCTTACACCAGCACAGGTGTTAGAGAAACTATAATTTCCTCTTCCCTCCTTTTTTGATTAAAATCGTTGCGGGATCCAAGATAGTTGAATCGTTTCTCCGAGACTCGTCGAGTTTCTTTGATTCGGCATTTTTCTGGTGGTCGCCACGGTTGACTCTGGCTATCAGCATCTGCGGTGGTTGGGAATGTGTGACAGGCTTGTCCCATAAAGAAAACCCTTGATGTATACCTACTTTTATTACATATTTTTTAAGAAAAAGGAGGGCCTAACACGAATGTTTTGACGGTATTATAGTTGTCAAAAAATAAAAGGCCCGTTTTGACAGCAGGATACAACAAAGAGATTTATTTCATGTCTCTTTCATACTCACTGGTAAAGTAATGTTGCATCCTGCTGTCAAAACGAGCCTTTTATTTTTGACAACTTTAGTAACATTACAGTATCGTTAAAGTATGTGAATTTTACTATTATAATACTCGTTTCTCACATATTATATATTTATATTGGATAGTATATTAATACTTTTGTTGATCACAAATTTTATAATGTCGCATAAAACTAAATGAAAATACTATGGGGTTGTGTAGTTTTTATATTCAAAATTCACTCACGTTATCGATACTGTAACGTTACTATACGTCAAATCAAAACATTCGTGCAAGCCCCTCTGATTGGTCGAATGAAATCGCGTGTACAATCTTCATCGAATGGCATTAAAATATAAAAACCCGCCAAAAATGGCTTTCGAATTATTAAAACATCACTGAGATCATAGGTAAGTAATCATAGAAACATACGTCACTTATTCTACAACTTTACGCAATCATTGCAAATATTCTTCACATTGTAAGTAACTTAATAAAAAGAAAAACATTGTACCTACATACATATATCAGAAGCTACTTTCCCACACTAGTAAAAGTCAATTGCGTAAATGGCATTTTAAATCTAAGCCTCATTCACACAATGGGACAGTGCTGCACTTTCAGTTGCAATGGATTTACTATTGGAAGTTAAATTGATAGAACTTCTCTACCTCTATAATGAGGGATATTGAAATTTTGCTCCAAATGCGTTGCGTGGGTGGTCGGTACCCATGCCAATAAGGGATTCGTTGGTCTCTGAATGAACGGCTCGTGATAAATAAACCCGAGTTCTACAGAAATATAATTTATCACTGGACAAATTAATCGTATAAACCTGAAACCTTTCTTTCTTGAAAGTGAATAAAGTTTATCACGCTGATCCTAGGGACTTGAAATTTGGCGGACGTATTCCTTATATAATATGTGGGCATCCAAAAAGATTGGATTTTTGGAAGGTGATGATCTGCTTTTATACTTACTGTAACATCTCTTGCATGCTGACAATTTGTGCTGTATATATTGTACTCATGTTTGTGACAAATAAATAAATGATTATAATTGTGATTATGATCAAGAAAATTATTATTATGCCAAGAAAATCCGAACCCCGTGTAATTTAAGTAAAATATTATTTACTTGTTTTTAAATGAATACAACAAGCTTTTACTATTTAATTAAATCTGATCGATCTACCAAATAAGCCGCCAATTTAGTAATCCGCCATTGGATAGAATGTTGTGTTTTGGCGAATTGGCTAAATATAACTACTGTAATAATGACAAAGCAGACAGGTATTTGTAAGGTTTCGAATGTTACTCAAATTAATCGTTTGGATAACCTACCAGGCTACGTAATTGGATGGAAACTCATTAACTGAACACCCGGGTGGTCAGAGGAAGCACACGACATCCGTTTTGCCCAAACCACAGCTGTCACCTGTAGCGTAAAAGACACCAAACTACTGACCAATACGGATGTGAGGACCGACATGAAGGTTATGCGGTTACAAGATGCCTCCTTGGTAATTGACATCTTGTGTACTATTGAAGTAAAAGCTTTTCGTAACGCTACAGTCCTGTGCAGAAAGGGTACAAGGCATTGTACCCTTTCTGCACAGGACTGTAGCGTTAGGCAGTTCTCATTTACAGGATGCATGATGACAGATGGGCCAGGGTAACGCGGAGGATGCCTGAAGACGGACGTGGTAACGGGGGCAGGCCTTAAAAACGCTGGTGTGACGATTTGGACTCGTTCCTAACAGCAGGAGACAGCTCTAGACGGGATCGTAAAACGTCTTCTTCTTTTATGTTCTGTATATAGTATAAAACCAAGTCGCTATCTGCCTCTGACTGATCCTCGGTCTTATAAACTAACTAACGGATTTTGATACTATAACTGTTCATATTTTAGTATCACACAAATTGTGTAACTATGTCGCTTAACATGAAACCAAAATACTATGGGATTGTAGTTTTTTTAATTCAAAATTCACTTACATTAACGATACTGTAATGTTACTATACAACGTCAAAACATTCGTGCTAGTCCCTATGTTATGTATTTCTGTTCATTATGGTGACCAAAGAAGTTACTAAATACTGGTCGGAAAAAAAAATCGAACCAATCGACACTAAAAATGCAGAAAATTCTCAGAAACTGTCATCTGCAGGTGGATAGAAAACCAGCCTTTCAAAACACAGCACACTATTTTTTTTGTCTCCGGAGACCTTACAATGACGTCTTACGCCGTACGGCATTTCATACAAACTTTCAAGTCCTTATTTTTTTAAATTTTCGAAAAAGAGTTTAGAGGGAGAGAGAGAGCGATTTTAAGTTTTCTATAGAAAGTGAAAAATCACTCAATCTTTCCTTCTGAACTCTTTTTCGAAAATGTTCTTAACTTACTTTTTAGACCTGGTTGGATGGCGTATGGATACTAAGTTTCAATAAAATCGGTTCATTCATTTCGAAAAATAAGGACTTGAAAATTTGTATGAAATGCCGTACGGCGTAAACGCTCTTAATACCGTTATGATTCGGTGTAGGACAAATTAACGAACAAAACAAAACTAACGATGCAAACTTTGTTGCTACAAAAAGAAACGCAGCGCCATCTATACCGCCAGCAACGAACTACTGAACGAAATCCTGCATCGCGATATCAGAGTTTTCAGTCTGAATATCAACTATCGGGCAGTTGCCCACGGGACACAAAACTCCGGTCGGAGGATCCTCCATTTTCAATGGAACCTCCATTGAAAATGGAGGATCCTCCGACCGGAGACTGCGGGACTTTACCTACATTCTGTTCTGCAGACCTCTAAAACACTATCCCTTTTTCACAACGGGATCATGATGCCATTGACACGTCAAAGTAGGTTCCCGAATTCGAATCGCTCTCAGTAGCCACAGAGAGGTTTTGTCTCTTTTCACCAACATCTTAGCGTTTATAAGAAACACAGTCTCGTGAGGTAGTAATTAAATGGATTCTCCCAAGGTCCTAAGGGAATCGACGAGACTTTAACCTTGCATCAACAGGTATTCCCACGGAGTATTCCAGTCGTAGCCAGCCATCGTCCAAGGTCGCACCAAACACGCGAGGACTACAAATTACCGATAATATTCATTCCAAAGCCGTTTATTTGCGGACGCTATCAATGCATCTGACTACTAAGTCAATCAATTGACACGCTATTTATTAGTTCTCTTTATTTACTTCACACGGCTTCCCACTGGTACGATTTACAGTTTTATTATTTTGGCACGCACGTCTTTCTCTTATATTCGTTAAAACCCTTTCCAAGGTTTTTAAAGAACTAAGCGGAGAAACATGCAGAGGACAGAGGCACACAGTGACCTATTTTGTGACCAGGTTTGTGCACCTATGTCGGAATGGAGAAAATACACATGTCATGTCCATAATTCTCCGTTTGAGACATAGTGGAAGATATCGTTTTATAGAACTTTCATTGATCAATAGCTCCTCCAGGCGCTTTCGGCGCGTCGAGCAACTTCTTTTTGCTGTCGCGCCTGGAAGGAGACTATTTGGCTCAGATCAAAGACTTATATACTCTATGGCTCAGATAGATATAGTATATTATGCAATCTCCTCAACTTCAATGTACAGATAGACATAGAGTTTTCCTAAGACTTGTCAAAATCTTTTTCAAAAATATTTTCTGATAACTATTTAGAACCGGATATCTAGCGTTTGCATACCAAGTTTCGTTAAAATCGGTTAATTCATTTTGAAGAATAAGGACTTGAAAGTTTGTATGAAAAGCCACACCGCGTAAACGCTCTTAACTCAAATTGAAAAAAAAAAAGAACAGTAAAATTATTTTGTTAATAAAACGTCAAAAACAATAGGCCTCACGGGCTCCGATTGGGCTTTCAAAAACCTAAGATGTCAGCATGATCTCATATTTTAAAGGATACTGAGTGATATCATAACACTGGTCACATACTTGGGTAAGGACATCACAAATATCGCCCTTCATCTTTCAGTGAAACTAATTCAAATAACTCAGTGAATACAGTTTACTATTGTGGCTATACACTGGCTAGTCAATAGATTTGAAACACACATTTTATTTATTCAGATGTTCAACTGCTTAACGATGTGTCGAAATATTGTGAACTACTCTGAAGTATTTAGGCAAATAAAGACCTTCGGTAGATAAAACAAATATTTTTAGTTTGGACTTCGATTTGTTAGTTTTACAACTTTTTAGCGAATTTCTAATATTATTAGTGAGTCAATATTCGTTAGTGAGTCGTCTGCTTCCGCGGTATTTTTTTCACCATTTTTATACCAGATAGTGATAAGTTTTTTATTGACACACAGAAATAGGTACCTACCTACGAGTACTTTATCTGCATAATACATGAATTGTCAATTATCATTCTATATGCTGCCGCTCGCCGCCGTTATTGTCGAAAATTATCTCAAGGGAACGTACTCCCGGGATAAAAAGTATCCTATGTGTTATTACAGACTATAATCTACCTCTGTGCCAAATTTCATCAAGATCCGTTTAACCGTTCTGACGTGATTGGAACATCAAACATCCGTCGATCCAAACTTTTGCATTTATAACATTAGTACAGAATTATCTTATCATACCTAATTAGTAGATATGTCGCAGTCAACAAGCTTAATCAGCCGTTTCATTATAAGCCCAGCCTTTTCATTGAACTGCACTGTTTAATCAGCGACATAAGTGAAATGAGAAAGTCATTAAATGTTAATTAACAAAATATGCCACCTAAGTCGCTGAAAAATCAGGTGAGATAGTGGTCAAGCGCGTGCCTATCAATAATAATAAAAAAAAATAAAAAAATCGGCGCATTGAAATGAAAAGGCTAGGCCACCAGTTAAACGGCTGATTAAGCGAATTGGCTGCGATAGATAGAAGTCGAGAAGACCCAATAGCTTTGTTTGCTTTTGATGTCTCAGGTTGTCCAAAAAATATTTGGTTCGTATGTATAATTTTATGCACCTAATAATGAACTTGTATTTCCTTGGAACATTATTTACGAAGAGCTATTACTATAATTACATAAATATAGCTTTTTATTACCAAGCACCCTGTTTTTTAAATGCACAACCTGAAACTCTGCTCGACCCGTTTTAGGTACGTAAAGCGTGATACCAAAAATAAAGTCACACAAATTAATATTCTTCATCAACAAAAAGCAATCGTATTTCCTACTACGTCATATTTCATGAAGCGTCGCGTTGCCAACATAACACACACCAACGTGACCTATAAAAGTGTGGGTGTGTGCGTGACGTAGAACTGAATACGCTATTACGGCGCCTCTCTCACAGTCCCTGTGGCGCAGAGGATAGCGCGTTGGACTTCTAATCCAAAGGTCGTGGGTTCGATCCCCACCAGGGATGCGATATTTCACTGGGAGTAAAATCGCATGTGAGAAATTCATTTTTGTATTTTTTTGGCTTTTTATTGATAAAAATCTTAGTTTTGTTGTTGTAAAGTCTGATTATTTTCTGATATTTTTCTGCGTTTGGTTGGCCAGTCTGGTTTAGCTTTTGGCTTTTTGTAAGGGACTTACGAAATTATTTTTAATTTAGATTTATGTCATGTGGACTGGGAATTAGTACCTACTTTTTTTTAAAGTTTCGCTGCATAATTTGCTGAGTTAGGGACCTTTTTGGCCTCGCACAGATTAATTTCATGCTTTTGATAATGAATTTATGTTAATTAAAATTTTATTACCTACCTACTGTCCTTTTTTTACTGTTTTGGTTGTGCGCGTCCCAAATAAATATCTTTCTTTCTATAAGTTTTTGGAATTTGTTGTAACTTCATGTTCGATAAACTTCACTACAAAGTAACTTAATTTTTCGTCGAAATTAATTTACGAAGTCGCGGTCCAAAAACGAAGAAACCACACCAGGAACACCGACTTACAAAATTAAAGTTATTTTGTACTTTGCAGTGGTTGTTATTTTTCGAAGTCGGTTGTATTTTTTTTTTGAAAAATTATTATTTTTTTAACTCAGACACGTCTTCTTGTAATACTTCCATAATAGTTTTGTGAATAGTTCCATGATAACATGGAATTTATTATTAGAAAAGTACCTAAATATAACACTTACATGGTTTTTGCTAGAAAGTTTTAACTAATGAGGATTTTGTTACCTAATTGTAGGGTACTGTGTGTAGAAACATTAATTTTCTTTCTTTCAAAAGTATAACAAGTTAGGCTGGAGTTTCAAAAATTCCAATCATTAGTTGATTACCTACAATTCAATGCAGATTAACTTATTTCAGACGGGTTAGAAGAAGATTTTAATTATGCGATTTTTTTCATTATTAGGTAATGAATTTCTATACCCTGTCAATTAATGATTCTTTGCCTAAAACATGCAATTGGTCATATGAAGTACCAATTTTATTCCATGTTTCTTTTTTCTATATTTGTAATATATATTTCTTGAATTTATTAAAGTTACTCTTCTCAGTTCTTTAATAAATTCAAGAAATATATGCGCATATTTCATGCCAAACATTATGAAATGTATTAAGGTTATTTAAAAAAAAATATTATTATATTATCTACTAATAACTACACAGTTGGTGATAATAATGGCTTATCAGCAGGCTGCAGGATACTGAATCAGCGGTCGTTTGTTTTATCACATATTTAAAAATTGAATTGATTATAAAAATAGTAATTTACGATTAAGCTTCCGTTGTCAAACGGTTTTTTTTTTTGTGTTTTCTCTGAAAAGTCAACCTTTCAGAGAAAACACAAAAAAAACCGTTTAAATATTAAACCGTGTAAATTAATATTTTTTACAAAATGGTCATGCATGACAGAGCAAAAATAAAATATTACACTACCAATACCTATTGTTTAAATATATTAATTGTGAAACTACCGACAAAATGTTTTTACTTAATACCTCATTTTGTAGATATAGACTTTTTAATAGATAACAAAACATAACCATATGCTTCGTTTAAATAGTAAGCAGATTCAAATAATCAGTAGGTACCTACTCGTATATAAATTAAGCATGTGGTTAATTGTTTGAATTAGCCTGAATACATAACTCCACGACCTCATCCCACCTGCCTCTTTCTACCGTCGGACTTCTAGACGCACTGCAAGTTACAATCCCTAATCTCTTTAAATTTAGAGTGAACAGGCTTCTTCTGGGTAAGCTCGCTCCGTCGTCGACTTTGTCTCTGTCATCTTTGACCTAGACTATAGTCAAGAGCAAAACCATCTTTAAAAAAAATGTTTATTCCTGTGTAATTGTCATTTCGAGTAAATGACAATTATCTGGTTGAAGAATCAGTATTTTAATATAAAATATTATTATGAGAAATGAGTCATAACATTATTGTTCATTCATTTCAAGCTATTGTTTCATAAACAGCCGTAGGTATTTTAAATGAATTCACACACAAACCTACCTCTACATTCCTAATCTTATAATTAGTCACTATTGTTTTCAATTAGTTCTACTATTAAAAGATTAATTGTATTTCTTGAGGAGCGATTTATGTATTAAAATTGCATCTGTCCCTGTGGCGCAGAGGATAGCGCGTTGGACTTCTAATCCAAAGGCCGTGGGTTCGATCCCCACCAGGGATGCGGAATACTTGTGTCTATTGACATGTGGTTATTTCTGGGTATATTTTGGTGTAAAACGTGTTGAAAAAGTGACAATTACGCTATAAAATAAATAATAAAATATGCAATGTTCGCGACAAATGTAAACACATCGGATAGGGTTTAATGATTACCGTTACTTTTTTTTTCAGTCTTTTTATTTCCATGCTTCTGATGGGTGATCCTAATGGTTCAATTCAGTCCAATCTACTGATTGGGAGCAAATTGCCTGTGGCAGACGTACAGACAGACTCCCGAGTGATACTATAAGTGTTCGGTTTTTTCATTTGGACGTACGGAACCCTGAAAGCATCAAACACAAAAACTCAGCTAAACCTTAAAATGGATACTTTGTCACTATACTTTGTCTGTACATACCATGAACTCTGAATAAAAAGAAATACTTATTTGGTTCATCATCTTCATCATATCAGCCGAAAGCCGTCCACTGCTGGACAAAGGTCTCCCTCAAAAGAGGGGTTTGCCATAATCGCCACGCTTGGCAGGTGGGTTGGCGATCGGAGTGTAGCTGTAGCAATGTACCTACAGAGAATGCTGCTGCCCATTCTCTGGTGAGTCCCTTAGTCGCCTCTTACAACACCCACGGGAAGTGATGGGATGGTGCTATTCTTTTACGTCCGACACCATACGGAACCATTAAACATTATTTGGTTGCACATAAAAAAATCTTTAGAAGTTTCTGGAAGTCTGTAGCATATGGATCCACCATTAGCATCAACCACATATTACTCGTAAGTCGTGCAAACACAGATATAGGTACTGTTAACGAGTGCCGATCAAGTTTTTTACCGACCGCCATCTTTAAACATTTATCCGCTCCGTTTACCGGTCAGTCGGTCAATAAGACCATACATCGTTCAAGACGGGTTAAGTATATTTTTGGTACGATTGACCCAGTTGAAAGTATTGGTTGGTTTCGAGCATGCGTTTTGTATAGGCAAAACATTTACCTTAATGAGGTCAATTGTATTTTGTGCAGCACGACTTTTTTTAGCTTTGATATACTTTGGGGCAGATTTACGAAATGCTGCTCTGGAATTCATTGATGCTCATTAACCTGGTATACTGCTTATGGATCAAGAGGTACCTACAGTTGATCAGAATACAAGCGTTGTGATATATGCATATTTTTTTTAATCTCGCAGGGACCGTTTTGGCCTCGCACAGATTAATGTCATGCTGTTTTTGTTATGCTAATTATTTTTTTATTACCTACCTACCGTTAATTTTAATTTGTTTACTTTTTTTGTTTGTCTCGTGCGAGTCCCAAATAAAATATTTTTCTTTATTTCTTTCTTTACAGTTTCAATCACATTTGTACGCAGCGCATTTTGTCCAAAATAACTCCCCACTCGCGCCTTACCTACCCGCATATAGTTACCTGCGCATCATGAAATAACCTCTTTTAGGGTAAAATTAAAATTAAACAACTTTTTAGCTGGCAGAGGGGTGCACACTTGACTATAATACGCGCAACGACCATTGACTAATTGACAATTTAACGAACCACGCCATTCCGGCGTGGTTTACACTGCCTCACATTTGAGCGCGTTGATGGTTTCTAGTTTGTTCTGTATTATCAGTTACCTTGAGTGGTCTTATAACTTCTGGCTGGGTACGTATTACTACGTATGCACATTCTCTGCCCTACTTGATTCGGACTCAAGACTCAACCAGACTGCCAGGGTTGCGGAATATATGTTCGAAAGAGTTACCACGGCCCAGCTGGAACGCAAGGGCAATGGAAGGAACACGGATGGTATTTAGTCAGTAAGAGTCTGACACTCCCTTCCGCTCCATCCAGAGCGGAAGAAGTCATTTGATGATTTCCCATCGTTAAAAACAAAACACTCAACCAGAGTTCTTTTTCATTTAGACTTTACGGACACCTCAGAACTCGAGAGTTGATCCTTACAAAACAGACAGACAGATACACGAGTGATCTAAGCGGGTTCGGTTTTTTCATTAGGGCATAACCCTAAAAATCCAAGATGGTCAAGTCAACGGTCATATTATTATCTAAGAGATTATATTGCTGCTGTTGTTTTTGGTGTATGCCAAAACAAATACATACTTTCAATGTTTGTTTGTTAATTTATGATTACGTTGCTAAGCTTAAAATCTTAAACACAACAATTAACAAAATCATGCTAAACATTCTTTAATACCAAAAAAAAACTACTAATAATATCTATTAAGTATATTATTCTTATAAGATCGTGTGAACTACGCAGTTCAAGGTTGGTATGAAACAAAAACTGGTCAAGAGCGAGTCGAGGCCGCGAACTTAAAATTCTTCCTATGATAAATTAAATATTAATAATTGCTTGTCAGAACATAATCTTAGGTAGTTATATGGGTATGGGTTTTACTCAGTAAGAGTCTGTCACTTCCACTCACAGCGAGCATCCACTCGAGCGAGAAGGAGGGATGGAGCTATATATATAGGGTGTATAGCTCCATCCCTCCTTCTCGCTCGAACGACTCACGCTTTAACACGTCATGGTAGGGCCGCTGGAGGGTCATTTGATGATTTCCCATCCATATAAATGGATGTCCAAAGTAGGCCACAAAATACAATGTTAAAGATTCTTTACCCTTTAAGGAACCCTAAAAAGTAATAACAATGGAGTTAAAGAACAGCCTTGGGTCGAGTTGCTATTCTTAAAAAAGTTTTTGCAGACAGATATTTATATGCTTTTAAGAAAGGCACCTCACGGTCGTATATTTTTGAGGTGAGCAAAGCAGGCATAAAATGCTCTTGATTTTCTGGTGCAAAGTGGACATGGCATCGTCATCTTCCCAAAAATGAAGCTGAAATGTTTGTGATCAGTCTGTGATTTTGTTCTACTTTTCGAACTAACTAATGAGGTTAACTAACTTCTAGATTATTTGGGCTCAGAATGTGGCTACGTCGATTGCGGCATCGGTGGCATTAATAAAATCGCCCAAAGTACAGGTGCATGGGCACTTGGGGTACGCCAACGTGTGGGTTCTGAACAGGGGCACCTCATTTCCCTTCGTAGATACCCGAACAATTAATTATGAACCGTCTTTCATTACGGAGAACGTAAAGAATCACGATAGAAGTCGATTCAGGACAGCGTTATGTCTTTTTTCTGTTTTGTGGGTCGATGACCGTTATTGCACATTCATCTGGTGTCTGCCGTATCAGTAACGTAGCTCTGAATGTACCCACAGTGTTTGTGTTCATATTCTCTTCACTGGCTCTGTTCCGGTCTGTTTTGCTAACTTGGTTTCTAAGTGTCGTATCGTGTGTGGTATGATTTTGTTTGACATTGACTAACACAGAGATTAAGAGGTCTAACTAATGGAATACTAACAGATATCTCCCATTTGCAACAACCGTAAAAGCTACATTAAGTAACTCTACCAGCACTACTTCATTTTTTATTTCATCATTTAATCACAACGGTGTGAAGAAAGGCAACGCCTATAGAAATGGCAACTGCAAGGATGTGAAATCATCAATCACTCCTTTCGCTCTGGGCGGAGCGGAAGGGAGTGTCAGACTTTTACTGAATAAAACCTGTGTTCCTCCAAATGCCCTTTGAGTTCCAAGGCTGTGGTGACTCTTTCGAATGAATTCCGCAACCCTGGCAGTCACTGCCTACAATAATAATTATCAAAGTCACTCAACACTCAAAGCATTTATTTTAATAAAACCACTTTTGAATTGTCAAAGAGTCGGTCAGTCAGAATGCTGAAGCTCGAAGCGTAGTAGAAGAACATAATTATCCAACACCGACGACACGGTTGGCACGGTGGTTGAGCGATCGCTGCTGTGCTGTGTCGCGGGTTCGATTCCCGCACGGAACAAATATTTGTATGGCCTACAGATAGTTGTTCCGGGTCTGGCTGTTTGTGTATGTGAGTTTGTATGTTTGTAAACGCACCCACGATATAGGAGTAATTCCTAGTGTGGGGCAACGCTATAAAAAAAGAAAGAAAAAAGAAAGAACCTTATTCGAATCAAATTCAAAACTACTCATGACATCATACAAAATACGACACACGTACTTATACTACGCGGAATATTGTTATTATGCACAAACAAGTTCAAGGTTTCAGATCAAGGCTGCTACAATACATAACTCAATGTTTTTATAGTAAGTATCAAAAACCGGTTTTCTTAAACGGGTACAGAGCGCTTTGAGGAGCTTCTACAAATATAGCTACCTACTTGTGCACATCCAGTACCTTCATACAACGGTCTATGAGGCTAGCTGCCCTTGACTCTCTACCTTCGGGTGTTAGTCTAGGGAAAGTGGAATTCTTACCTCAGTAAAACCACTTCGATATCAGCATATAGAGGGGTCACCGAGTCCTGTAATTGGCCTACTTCAGAATATCTCTTATGCAATGACTGTTAGAGCATATCCTTGGGGATACTGTCGAAGGGTTAACCCCTGTGCCTCCTTGACCTGCTGTACAGCTCTATTGAAGTATCGTTTCCATGGCCTGTGCTATCCTCTTATGTAATTTCTGCCAACACAAAAGTATTTGGAGGTAGGCGGTACAGAGAGTAAAGTCCCGCATACCTCCGTTGAAAAGGGAAGGTTCGTCGACCGGACGGTTGTTGTGTCCGGTGGGCAACTGCCCGATAGTTGATAATCGGGCTTTTGTATCTGTTCGAATCGCACGATAAACGTTGATATCGCGATGTAAGATTATATTTTGGTACTTCCATCTTTTGCTTCCTTTGTTGTTCTTAGAGGAGCTAAGAGAGGTATTCAAATGACGCCACATCACCTACTTAAGTTACCTTTAACACTAAGTCGTTGTTAAACTCAAATTGAGCATAATTTGGCCTAAATCCTGTTAAAATCAATTTTGACCAAACAATCCAATCAGCAAAGAGTCATGATGATTTCGACCCTGCACAAAATTGACCACTCACCTCACCATTTAAGGACAAACAGTTTAAGTTTTAAAATTTCAAGCCTGTCTTTACCTATGTTTTGCTTATAAACACAATCACATACGAGGCAATGTCAGAGGATTGTTTTCTTAAGGTCAGCCTTATTGATTTGACCTCACGCTTACAAAACACGGTACATATACATACATACCTAAGGTACTGTTCGAATGAAGATTGAACGATTACAGCTGTTGGCTGCTATTTTTAGATGTTCTTTGTTTTATTTGGTACAAAGACTTCTATAATGAGGGGATAGGTCCATTTACACGATAAACAAACGGTGCATTTAGTATTTATAACTATTCAACGTCATCATTTTATCCCGAAATTTCCCACTGCTCGTTAGTTATAGGTTAGTTTTATTTTACAGCCATACTTGCGTGGTTCCTGAGACGCTCATCATCACACACTTTCACGCCACCAACTCCCCTTCTGCCAACAAATCCTGTTTTCTGCCATAACCGGACTCCCAGTTCTGATGGATCCTCATCCAAGTGTTCTCGCGAGTTTGGTTATTAGACTTTAGCAAATTCATTTGGATACAGAGGTCTGTATTCAAGTGTCTAATGATTGTCATTGGACGCTGGGCCATCTGCACTTGGGATTGTTGGGATGAATCTGTTTAAAAGATCCCTTGAAAAAATATCTTCCTTGATTTATTAATATTAAGTAACATTGTTCGAACGATCCGAACGAGATATCTGTCCGCAAAAAGTGCAAGTTCTACTGTAACACAATTAACTAGTCAATTCAACGGTCCTCTTCATTGGAACGGCAAAAAATAAAAGTCAACACAATCGTAGTAATGCAATTGGACTCAACATTCGTTCGAGAGAGCTATTTATAAACCCTGATCTTATATGGCTTTAAGCTGAGACGCAAAGAACGCAGAAAGATAAGTGAATCATACAAACAACTTTTTTTTTTTTTTTTTTTATTATTGATAGGCACGCGCTTGACCACTATCTCCTCACCAAAAACCAAAACCACCAACCAAAACAACAGACCCCTCTAACTGACCAAAATAAACAGTCAACATTTCCTTTATGTATTCAATCTTAATTTACTTTCTCTTTATAACATTGCTCAGGCAATATCAGTATATCAGAGTGCAAATTCTACTAATTTATAAGCAATGTTCCCATTAGCGTGACAGTCGCAATCTATCAAAAATGTATGGAAAAGTGATGGATGAAAAAAAATGGCTACCAAACGAAGATCAAAAATTACCAAATACGGCAAATAATTCGCGCATAGGCAAATTTTGGAATAGTTGTCGGGAATGGTGTTTTAAACAACATACTAAAAGTACTGGAGGGTGAAGCTGCCGGGTGGGGGGGTGATGTAAAGGTTCTTTTTTAGTTTTTCGTAAATAACTCGTAAACGGTAGCCCATAGCACAACATGTTCTGAGACTTAAGTAATCTACATAAAATTATCTACAATAAAGATTTTGTACACTTTTTCGCTAGGATCAATATTTAATGATATATGGAGGTAAGAAGATGGACAGTAAAAAAATATACTTTCCCCTATTTTTCCTTCCTTGGGTGGACTATATGGCTTTTTGACAGTTTGCGACTGTCATGCGATTGTGAACGTCGTTTGTTGAAACTTGGTAGAATTAACACTCTGCAATAAATGTCCAAGGTCCTAACGTCGACATTTACATTTGTATGCGACTCATTTTTGGCCACTCTCATCCATCCATCCTGTGAAAATCATTGCTTCAACTTGCCTGAACTTGTGATATTAAGTGTCACACCCAAAGCATTATTTTATTCTAATAAAATAATGCTTTGGGTGTGACACTTAATAATAAAGAATCGAATAGTCAAAGAGTTGGTCAGTAGAAAAATGCCCGTAGTGTATTAATAATAACCTACACATACTCTGATAGCCAGAATCAGACACCAGTCTTGCCAAGAACTACCGTGTTACCCAGTGCGATCCGAATACAGTAATGAAAAGGCTAGACAGATGATGATGATTCAACAACTTCTTCAAGACTTCCTGTCGTGGCCGGTTTACTTGAATAACCAAAAAAACATCGGAAAATTGGCAGTACAGCTGATGGGATGATGTTGACCAACTAAGGGTGTTACTTCACCAATCGATCGACAGCCGATCGATGCCATCGATCCGCGTCGACTAATTCATTCTACCATCGATCGATGACATCAATCGACCCCTTAAGAAATTAGGTCAAATCATCATTATAAGTGTGATGCAATTTTTTGAAGCAAGTTCTTAAGCCTGTAATGATAACTGTACTAACATAGTAGTACCACTACTGTTGTAGGCAAGTTATGCATCCGGAGAAAACAGTGTGGTTACATTAGTAGAGCGTCGCTCAAGGTCAGCGCAGACGTTCCGGCCTGCGCGTACGCATCCTGCTCGCACGGCGCCGATACTTTTGTTGTAGTATGTTTTATTGCGCTTTTACTTACGAAAGTGGCGTCCGATTTCAATGGGGAGAGGCTTTTTGTCCAGCCTCTGGTGGGATTTTTAGAGACAAATGGATGGGTAGGTCTGACCAAATCAAGATTCATAAACAGAATAAACACAATACCTCTTAAGGGGTCATTGTACTCATCATTATGAACAACTTTTACTATGGGACCAACACCGTAATCGTAAAAAAAATCAGCTGTACAGTAGGTACATTTTGTCGACTTATGCGTACAGAAATGTATCCACAGTCACAATTTAAAAACAAAATTTAAAAATAATTCAAATTAGGAAAAATGCCCTTCAGAACTTCTACTCACGCTTTAACACGTCATGGTAGGGCCGCAGATTTCATCTATTTGTTCTTAGGCGTTTGTTTTCTTTAAATGCGTCTTTATAAGTATTGCTTTTTGGATTTCCATTTATTTTATATGGATTGGAAGGTTCTGGAGTGGCAACCGCTTACCTACCGGAATGCAAAGCGTTGGAAGACCACCCACAAGGGAGCCGACGACCTGGTGAAGGCCACCGGTCAATGTGGTGGTGACTCTTGGGGCCTATGCCCAGCTGTGGAAGTCTTTCGGCTGAAATGATGACGATGAGATTCTCATTTTGCTTTTTCTGTTTATTTTTTTTTCACACTTACTAGTGCATTGTTAATCTATACTATTAAATAAAGCTGAAGAGTTGATTTGTTTCTTTTAACACGCTAATCTCTGAAAAAATATTTTTGTATATCAGTCATATTCATGCGGGAATGGAAAATTCCTCAAATAAAGTATGTGTCATTGAATTTATCATCATTTATTTCCGGTGTTTTTCATAGTAGTTAGTGACGGTGACAATAGTACCCAAAACTTGTACCCAAGTACTTATAATAGCTCACCTACCCACGTAATTTGTGTGAGTCATTTCAGGAAACGAAATACTATACCCGCCTACGACCTTATACCTAGTGTTTCCTTGGCAGTAAATTGTAATAATAAAGACACCATCTGCTACCATTCGTTTAACGGTGAACTTTAAAATATGCTACTTAGGTTAGGTCCTGCCAATACCAGGGGGTCTACTCTCCAAGCCCGAAGTCCGTAGTTTCGGCCTTAGTTACGGGCGTTTTCTCCTCCGTATCACCTACGGTCTTAGGATTAGTCCCGAACCCGAACTAAGAAACAACTGTCAAATAGTGTTGTCATTCATTCTTAGTTCGGGTTTGAGACTAATCGTAAGTCCGTAGGTGATACGGAGTAGAAAAGGCCCAACATTAAGGCCGAAACTACGGACTTCGGGCGGAGTAGACCCCCAGGGTTGCGGAATTGTTCGAAAGAGTAACCGCGGTCCTGGAAAGCAAAGGGCATTTGGAGGATAACGGATGGGTTTTTGTCAGCAAGAAGTCTAACACTCCCTTCCGCTTCGCCCAGAGCGGGAGGATTCGATTGATGATTTCCGATTTGAAAAATAGGGTTAGGTCCTCAGTACCTAAAGAGGTGATCCTTGACAGAAGTAGGGACAGCAGCATCAACTGTTTTTTATTATCGACAGACACGCGTTTGATCCACAATCTCACCTTATGGTAAGCGATTGTGTGGTTGACGGTAGATAGATAATATACAACGTGTAACAGAATAAACGCAATACCTCTTAAGAGATCATTGTACTCATCATTATGAACAACTTTTACTATGGGACCAACACAGAAATCGCTAAAAAAAAATTCGACTGCTCCATTCATTTCTGCACGCGTAACATGACAAAATGTACTTTCTCGATTTCGGGGTTGGTCCCATAGTAAAAATTGTACAATGGCCCCTTGAGAGGCGTTGATAGTAAAACGTTATATAAATGCAGCAAAACAAAAAAAAACATTGGTACAGTATAAAAAGCTAAGCACCTAAACAAAACGTTCACAAACATCAAAATAATTTCAGTAATCTTAACGTGGTAGTGACAGCATAAAAAAGAAACGTTGGAAACAAAGAAAGTGACATTATGACACGGGTAGTTAGCAGAAAAAAAAGAAAACAGAGGGCATATCACGAATGCTTTTGACGTATAACAACGTAACGTAAAATTTTACTAAAACTATATTACACATAATATTTCTTTGAATTTGATACTATATTCATATTTTTGTATGATAGAAATTGTGTAAAACTTAACCAAAATACCATTGACAAAATTTACTTACGTTAAAGATAACTATACGGTACTATACGTGCTAGGCCATCCGAAGACAACCATAGGGCGGTGTGCGCTTCAAGGTTGCACCAAATGGGAATCCAGCTCAGCATGTGTCAGGAAATTAAGCCTGTCGCTGATATTCTGCAGGAGGATAAGGTGGCATACGGACATCGATCTGAATTTGTGGAAGAGGAGTTATGTTAGTGTTATATGATTAGTGAATGCCGTAAGTAAGTAAGACATCATCGAATGACTCCTTCCGCTCTGGGTGGAGCGGGAGGAAGTGTCAGACTCTTACTAACTAAAACCCACCCGTGCTCCTCCTAGTGCCCTTTGCGTTCCAGGACCGCGGTGCGGTGACTCTCGAACAAAATGCATTTAATTATTGAAAGCTGAAGTTTTGCACTGAGTATCGTTTTCAAAGTGAAATATTAATTTCATTACTTGATTTCGAAAAGTTCTGGAGAGGTGACCGCGTACCGGAAGACGCAGCGTTGGAAGGCCTCCCACTAGGTGGACCGATGAGGGTCGCGGGTAGCTGATGGATGCGAGACGTACAGGACCGGTTGTAGTGACGACAATTGGGGGAGGCCTATGTCCAGCAGTGGACGTCTTTCGGCTGATATGATTATAATGATGAACAATAAATAAGTAATATGCGGGTCCACACACGTGTGTGGTTTCTTAATTTTAGGGTATGTTTTGAGAGTCTCAAGATTCCCTAGACTGTTTCGCCACAACAGCTCTTCTCTTCCTTCATTTTCAGCTTATATCAGTCCTTAGAAATCACGAACAAACCATTTTAATTACTGTCTCATTAATTGTAATTATATTTACCGAGTGCATGTCTTTATAGGAATGCTAATACTACATCTCATGGGGATTCATCAATAAACAATAGAAAAGTGCCTTTCTACAAATTCCTTCAGGATTGATGGTAGTCATTGCAATAAGTAACCCAGTAAGAATCATAATCAACATACTAATTTCATATCAATGACTCACAATAGAATCAAATTTGTATTATTTCTTATCAATTGACGTTTGTTGATAAACCAATCAAGGTTATCAATGTAAGCTAGCAACATACTTCTGATTGTTATCAAATTAACTGTTACTTGATGATATAAAATGAAAATAAACTAGCGAACCGCCTCGGCTTCGCACAGGTGCAAATTATATACACAAACCTTCTTCGTTGATCATTCTTTTTATTAGTGAAAATCTATTAAAATATGTTTCGTGGTTGAGAAGACTGCTAATTTGTTATACAGGTTGAGTTTTTAAAGTGTGCATGGATGGCCAAATCCGAAACTATGAGGAATACCGAAAAACACTGAAAGGAGTCTCGAGCCCGATTTTAATGAATAATAAAACTGCATCATTGGATTTTTGAACACACACGTATTATTACACCACCCGAAAGTGTCGCTAATAAGGATTAAATTCTGACGCAGGGCAAACCAAAGGAAAGTGCTCATTCTTTATTATATTTTTTTTAAATATCTGACTAAACCTACCTAAAAACCTAGATATTAAGAATCGGTTTGACCACTTCTTCTTCTTCTTCGTGCTTCCAACAACCTTCGTGTTCTGCCTTCAGCGCTTGTTCTTTCGACCCGGCCCAGTATCTTGAGCCTTTCCAGACTATGCTCTCAGATGAACGCATATTATGTCCGAAAAGGCTGTGGAACCACTTTTTGAGTTCCATTAAATGCTAGGTGACGCAGCAGACCAAGACGAAGATGGCAGAGGAAATCTGTCCCCTTTGTGTGGAATAATTAGGAGGCATTTACCCAGCAGTGGGACATAACAAGCTAAATAAATTGATTGAGTTTTATGAGTCTAGGCAAGTAAACATTTTACTTTTGTTGTTTTCTCCAATGTAATTTGTTTTGACGATCGAAGATTCCGTGTTAGACGTAAAATGCTCATAATAAAGATTTTTGAAATAGAATTCAGAAGATGATTTCTTTATCCAAATCCAATGAGTAAAAAATGTAATTTAAATTCTTCTATAGTAGTTTGATTAAATCCAGAAATGTTAACGAAATATAAAACGAACATGCGATAAGAGCTAACAAAACAAAGTTACCTTTACATTTCATGAAATTTCATTAATTCATTTTCTAATCATATCATAGTCATAAACTATATTTGAAGCCTATAAAATCGTCAGCTGGACGTCTATAGCTATCAAGGCCACCAAACCCAACAGAAATCATACAGGGTGACCAGAAGCCCTAGACAATGTGCCATGCAAAATGCAATCACGTGACATTTCGATAGCACTTGTCAATCCCATTTTTGAAGTATTGACAATCGCCTTCGCCACGCTAGCGTTGACAGAATCTCACTTGTCTCGAGCCCCCGTACTACCCCGGAAAATTAGTAGAGACGTATCATTTCCTACAAGTTCAGTTATAACAACAGGTACGCAAATAGGTATGAAATTAAATTCGCGAACGATCATCTAATCTAAGTACAATATCTCTATCAGCCGTATGGTCAGTACGATCAGTGTGATACTGACCGTGTTGACCGACGGACGTGCGTTCAAAAGTGCTGTGGAAAATATACACGTGTGGTCTTAAAAACAAAGTGATGATATTTTTGTGACAGCCTGTGTTTTTATGTGAGTGTTGGATTCAGTTTTTGGTTTTTAAAGGTATGTTTTTATAAGTGTTTTGTTTTTAAATGGAAGGATTATTGTGAAGTTTGTTTTTCTTTCTGGTTAGAATAAAATGAGTCATTTTTATTGTTCAATATGCGTCAGGTAATGTTTTTGTTTACGGTTTTTCTTCGTACTTTTTTTGCTGTCATTACGTCGTGATGTTAGGAAGTTGTACTTATACAATATAACCTACGTCAATTGTTTTTATAGGAGTTAATATAGAATACTAAACATTACTTCTTCAGTTGAAATAGATGTCTCTGTGAATTATATGTTGAGTACCTAGTGAGTTTTTCAACCGACTTCAAGAAAGGAGGAGGTTCTCAATTCACCTGAATCTTTTTTTTATATTTTTTTTCGCGATATTATCCCCAATTATCAACCGATATTGATGAAACCGTTTTTGTTTGGACGAATATTTTCCCGAAGCGGTGGTCCTGTTTGAAATTGTCAACATAGGTATTGTTGGTATTTTATTTTAATTTTATTTTTAGCCTATTCCGTCCCACTGCAGGGCAAAGAGGGCCTCCCTTTCTTCCTTCCATTCTTCCCGGCTCTGGGCTATTGTTGGTAGTGTTGCGGAAACATTTCTTGTAGATGTTGTAATTCATAAAAAATTTCGCTGAAGTAGGTGGTATCTTTCAAATATTCAAGGGATGCCGTAAAATAATACGAATCTCAGTATATTTACACGCTGAATGAACGACATTTGTAGCCACATATTCCTGTTACGGATTTAGTTCGAAAGAGTCACCACGACCCTGGAACGCAAAGGGCGTAAGGAGGAACACGGACGGGTTTTAGTCAGTAAGAGTCTGACACTCCCCCCTCCCGCTCCACCCAGAGCGGCAGGAGTCATTTGATGATTTCCCAAACATAAAATAAAAATCCCATTTTCCTAAGTTTCAAGTAGGTACCCATTAAAAGTATTTTTACTGACTAATTGCTGAAAGTGCAATACTAAAATCTAAGTAACTATAATTTCTATCTTGTTATGACAACAGAAAATTACTCATTTCCTTTGACTTCTTGAAACTTTCGCGAATAGATTAAGTGTTTCCTTTCTTGCATAGAGTTGTTAGAAATCATGTATTTATTTAATGACTGTGCGTTAAATACATGTGTTTTATCGTAGTCACTTGATTTGCGAATATTAGATCATTATCATAATGTAATTTGATATTACAGATGATCTAAATATTGTTGTTTTATAGGTGCTACTATTCTGATAATATCGTAAACAAAAAACATAGGTACTGAGCTAACCAAAGTGAAAAAAAAAATACAAAAAAATGCTTTCGACTTCCAATAATAAAAAACATTCTGTACAAAGTAAAAAATAACTTTAATTTCGGAAGTTGTTTCTTTTTTATTTGACACCGACTTCCGAAATTAAAGTTATTTTTACTTTGTAAGAAGTGTTTATTATTTGGAACTGATTGTATTTTTTTTATCACTTTTTAGTAGTGACACCCAACAACTAAATTGTGATTATTCCCTTAGTGAGTGATTGCGCTATTTACCGTAAGGAGCTACTTTCTGTGCCTTCGTAGTTCAAGGCCAGACCAGCTCATACTTATATATCTTTGCTTTGGGATTGACATAAACCTAACGATATCTCCTATAAGAGTTTAGAGGGAGAAAGATTTTAAGTTTTCTATAGAAACCCACCCCCTCCCCCCTGGACTCTTTTTCGAAAATAATCATCTGCCTAGCCTTTTCCCAACTATATTGGGGTCGGCTTCCAGTCAAACCGGATTCAGTTGAATACCAATATTATACGTGGAGCGGCTGCCTACCAGACCTCCACAACCCATTATCTGGGTAACATGGTACTTTTTCGAAAATGTTTTCTACTAACTATTTAGACCTGAATATCTTGCGTATGCACCCCAAGTTTCATTAATATCGGTTCATTCATTTCTAAAAATAAGGACTTGAAAGTTTGTATGAAATGCCGTACCTACGGGCGTAGGTAAACGCTCTTAAGAAATTATCATTGTTAAGAACTACACATCAGCATTCAAGCCTTACTTAAATTCCTTAGAATCCTGCTCACAACACAAAAACGTGGAACAAAGATAAACACGACTCTTATCGACAAAACGATACCGATACTAAGGTACCGATATCGAAACCGATACCAATCGAAACATGTTTTTATCTAAATGTAAAATTCTATTAACAACAACGTTTGTTTATATTGATTTGACCCAAGTTTACAGAGCGAGGCGGGTCGCACCGTGCGTTAACCTTTGATTAATAAATCAACTGGTTAAATTAAGATTAATGTTAATGTTCTGGAAAATGGTTACGTGGTTTTATTGTTATTGAATCAATGATTAAGATTAAGATTGTGGTTTAGAGTGTTCCTCCTGTGGTTTTAGAATGATACATTATTATGAGTTAGAATCAAAGATCCGCCAAGTTTTTGGTAGGTGGTTCAGTGTAGAGAGAATTATCTTGTAATAACACGTTAAGTTTAAAACTTATTCAGCAGGCAGGAATTTGTTACCAGGATAATAGTATTCCTTTGGCCAAATGGTCAATTTAAATACCCCTGTACCAAATTTCGTCTAAATCTGATCAGCCGTTTAGGTATGATAAACTAACAAATAAACAGAATTTCGCACGTGGTACAAGTAGGTATATTTGCAGAATTTTATAGGATCGGTTAGAAAATTTGACAAGGTAGGACACTTGGAAATCGTATAAGACAAGAATGAAGAGGTACCTAGTGGACAAACCCAAGTGGAAATAAAAACAAAATCCAGTTAAAACTAGCATACGCTCGTACTAATTATGGCAAAAAAAAAACAATACTGGTTGAAGGCTGTAAAATAATTTACCTGAGGATATAAAAAAAATGTGACAATATAAACACATTCAAGCGCAGATTATGTCAATACATCACAACATTTGAAATAACATAAAACAGAACAATATAATGTCTGCAACATCCTAGAGGTAACTAATGTTAATACCTAGTACTACATAGTTATAATCACTTATGTATCTCATGTTATTTTAAGCTTAAGTTTTTTTTTTCACTGTTATTTTAAGTTCTTATGAGAAATAAAGTTCTTTACACCTAAATATAACCTTTTTCTTGCTAAAGAAAATTTCACATCAAATCTTTTATTAGATCTCATAATATATCGTAAACTTTCTGCAATGTCTTGAATAACTTTCCTCCCGCTATTTTGATTGTCCACGCTCTCAACTTTTACCAATACTTAGCTTCGCTTGAACGCTAGCCATCAACGTAACGACAGCACAAAACTTAATATTTCAGTAACACGCGATACCCAGGCAGATATTATATTTCGTTACTTACTCTCATAATATCTATAACTCTCGCAAACCGAGACAGCGTAAAAGATTTTAGAAAGTAGGTAAATTTTTCGGTTGAAACATTTTTTACGCAAATCGGTAATAATTCGTTTTGCTATAAAGATTTTTAACCGCAGTTTATCGGTTTAACCGGCCGCAATTGGGATGATAAGTACCTATAAGTATTTTAAAGACTCTTTCTGGTCGGTCTTGTGAAAAAATGGACCTATAAATTAAATAATCTTGATGTCTCTTATCTTTTAATGGCACAGGCAGTGTACCTATTAGGTACCTTTTTCCTTTATTTCGATAAGATGTCCTGTGATACTTAATACCTGCCAATATTGCGGAATTTGTTCTAAAAAGTCACCGCGGCCCTGGAACGCAAAGGGCATTAGTAGGAACACGGATGGGTTTTAGTCAGTAAGAGTCTGACACTCGACCCTTCCAGTGCTCAGAGCGGGAGAAGTTATTTCATGATTTCCCATCTTTAAAAAAAATATACTTTTGAACCAGATACCTCAATACTTTTTTTTAAATACTTCACATTTACTACTTCGTCAAACCACAAGAAAAAAACAACCAGCAATTAAGTATAATTAAATCATAAATGATTAATTTTGTGCATAACTGCATTGTATGAGTCATCATTAGCCCCTCGTGAGTCAAGTATTACGCCATTTTGGTGTCATATTCGTACAATTGAACAATGTCATCATTTAGAGTTGATCGAATGATGGAAACATTTATGAATAACTGTAATGATGATATAAGATGTTTAAGAGAAGAGGAGATAAATTATAAGGTACATTTAAAAAACGTTGCCTCACACTAGGAATTTCTCCTGTATCGTGGGTGCGTTTACAAACATACAAACTCACATACATAAACAGCCAGACCCGAAACAACTATTCAGGGGCCTAGGCCATACAAATATTTCTTCCGTGCGGGAATCGAACCCGCGACACGCAGCGCAGCAGTCAACTGCTCAACCACTGCGCCAACCGTGTCGTCAATTTCAATTTAATTAACCAATTCCAAGTCAATTTAATTATTCGACGTTCAAGTTAAGTTATTAATTTATCCATTGACTTTTTTAACAGTTTATTTTCATAAGACAATAACTAGAAAATATTAGAACCGAAACTATTTAACTAGTTACGATGGATCTTTCCCTAGCCTGTTTAATTAAAAGATACGCGATCAGTTTAAAAACAAAATTAAAAAATAGCCATAAGTTCCCTAATACTTACAATTTAATAAAATATCAACATGTATTTATTTTTAATTTTCCCACACTGTCCCACTGCTGGGCAAATGCCTCCCCCAAGTAGTTCCAAGAATTCTTTAAACTATCAATCAACTATTCAAATATCAATAAATTAAGTTAATTTCCAAGAGATGAACATGCTGTAAATCGATACTTGAGAAGTAGATCTCAAAAGCTTTTGTATTGCCATATCGCTTAGCTGACAGATTTTTCATCAATATTATTCGCATACTGAATAATTTAATGCTGGCAATCCACTTGAAATAAAATCTTAATTCTTATCAATTTCGATTTCGTGAATTGACTGCCATATTTCTGTGCAATTTTTCATCAATATTTTTCGCATACTGAATAATTTAATGCTGGCAATCCACTTGAAATAAAATCTTAATTCTTATCAATTTCGATTTCGTATATTGACTGCCATATTTCTGTGCAAGTAATATTAGTTTATCTGCATATTTGCACCAAGTGCAACCTCAATTCCATGTCCAGGCTATCTCTGTCCATTTTAAATTATCTTATACAACGTGTAACAGAATAAACGCAATACCTCTGAAGGGGTTACTTGTACTTCTAATTACGAATAACTTTTACTATGGGACCAACACTGAAATTGCGAAAAAAAAAGATTTACTGCCCCATACATTTCTGTGCGCATAACTCGACGAAGTGTGCTGAACAGTTTTTTTTGAGTTGGTCCCATAGTAAAAGTTGTTTATAATGATCAGTAGAATGATCCCTTAAGAGGTACCTATTGTGTTTATTCTGTTACTACGTTGTATCCGATTATGCGTCTTCTTCACCAGGTACCTCTTCGTCACCGGTGTTACGTTTCAAAACGAAACAAAGAAATGTCAGATACTCAGATAGTAGACACTGATTTAAAGTTGAATGTTAAACCCCGAATGCCATGTTTATGTCGCAGCCAAATAGCTTAATCAGCCGTTTAATTGGTTGTCTAGCCTTTTCATTTAAATGTGTGTGTGTGTGTGTGTGTTTTTTAGCGACTTAAGTGACATCTTTTGTTCAATATCGTTTAATGACTTGCCCATGACACTTATGTCGCTGATTAAACGGCACAGTTCAATGAAAAGGCTAGACTTTTAATGAAACGGCTGATTCAGCTAGATGGCTGCGACATGTATATCAAAACACGTCATGTACTTATACTTCACTCATGTTTTCGCAATGTTCGTCGTATCATCATGACAAGGTTACAAGCTTGGCCAAAGTTATTTTTTTTCCCTTTCCCACTGCTGGGGAAAAGCCTCCTTCCATTCCTTCTATTAGTCACGGTCCTGCGCCATTGCTTGCTAATTTCCTAAGAACACATCCAAGTCGTCCTGACGTCTCCTTCTTGGTCTGCCGCGATGACCGTCTCGCAATATCAGGACACCGATTTTCAGTTTTACGAGCTCAACTCTCGATGGGCTGGATGCTGGATGCGGCTGATATGGCCAGCATAGCTTAATTAAAGCGTGGCAGGCTTCTGAGCCACGGTCAAGAATTTTATCGGCCAATAGGGAATATGCAGGCATATTTTTATTAACAAAATGAAATATTTATAAGCTTTAGAAAATACTTATGAAATAATTTTTAAAATAACTTCCTCTAAAGCTTCAAAGTTGACAATTGGAAAGAGAAGTCCGATATGGACTTTGACGTCAAAGTACATAACACAGCTGCCAATTGCCATACAAAAAAGCGTTTTCGCGAGAGGGACAGATATATTTGTTTATAATAGTTATATCTCATTGCTTTTTCGATAAATTTCGATTCTATTTTCACTATTAGTATTACATTTTTGTATATTTTGGATACGTATATAAAAAATTTTTTTCAAGTACATTCCCTATTTTGGTAACGTTAACGTCGAATCCGTAACATCGTAACCTCAAGAAACGTATGGCCTTCAATCTTGCGTCTCAGTATTTACCTTACTAGTTACCCACAAAGCCTTATCAACATTTCGGGCACATTCGAGTCAACAACCTGTGCTAATTAAGTTAGCTAATTACATTAGAGCCATACATCACGTTACGGTCGGTGAGCGCGCACAATAGGATGGTGTGGACTGTCCGGTTTCATTGTAGTGTGGATGCGGCTTTAAAGAGGGGGCGTATGAGGTTAGGTCCTATTTTTTTGTCTTTAATGTTTATCATCTTAGTACTTATTTATATGCTGGTCCATGTCTCGGTTTACTCTGTAAATGATATGCAAAGAGCCGTTTTTTGTACCATTTTCACTGGATGATTTTCGGTCAAAAAGAAGAGAGAGGGAAACTTTCTCTCTTTCGGGGGTAGTTGCGTAAAAATCCACGAAGATAGCATTCCATAAGCTTTGTTCTTGGAACATCTTTAGCTATTAATTTACACTGTCGGTGATTTATGACAACCGGCTTTGTCTGAGGCCTTAGGGCTCTTTCAATTTAGACGTTTCTTGCCGGACTGTTGCGGCACCGCAGCGGTGCGTTTGTCGTACTGCGCACGTCCGTTTGATTTTTGCATACAATTGCCGCAGTAGTCCGACACGAAACGTCTAAATTAATAGAGCCTTTAGTGTGAGTTTTTTAACGTACTCGATCGCGTTAACGTAAACGTTCGCATGTCAAATTGTATAGAAAAAAAACAGGTAAACTTGGATTAGTACTTGCATTTCGTAATTTTTCTTACAAACATATCTACAGGGTGATAACCTGAGTTTCATTGAGAGAAGTGATGAGTCATTCTTGAGCTGTTTTTAAGTTGAATGCCAATTTAATCATGCTGTGAAGAAAATGTGACTTTGCCAGTTAATATTTTTCATATTGTCAAGCAAGATAGGTAACGAAGTTAATTAATGGTGTGCTGGACGGACTTGGATTCCGTTTCGTTTCTATGGCAAATAAACTATTTTTATTTTTTTTCATTCTTTCTTTCACTCTTCTGTCACATCAAGCTGTTCCCACTTTAAAAAGCAGAAGTTTCTATAATCGTGTGTAGGTAGGTATGTATTTTTAATAGCCTAACTTCGTTGGGTTAGGTTAGGAATCTAAATCTTTAGTCAAACATCTATGAACATGTAGTTAATCTAAGCTAGAGATGAATGACTTGAAGTTGTCAAAGCAGGTAACTATCATCTTTTTATTCCAATGACTTTTACCATTTACGATTCGGGCAAGATTTTAAAGCTCCGGGAAACCCAAATTAACATATAATTTCCTTGAGACCATATCCGTGAAATGATTCCCTCGCTCATGCCATTAACAAAATATGTTTAACAGGTTTAAACACAGCCTGTATTCAGACATAAGTGATACCTACGCAATATTTTTCTCAGCGTGATTTTCTTCGTGGTTGAATTGTTTACAAATTGAACATTATGTGACCATAAAAAGTACTGAGGTACCTTATAAAATGCGCTGGTTTCATTTCATTGAATTTGCTCAGCTATTACTTCAAAAAAATAACCTTTTTACCTCTTAGGCCACCGTAGCCGAATAAAATATCAATTTCGTGATGCGGAAATCAATACGAAATATAGATTTCTTACTACATTTTATTTAAAAATCGACTACATTTTGGTAACCCGATGACCAAGTTTCAGTGGAATGTTATTTGTTTGCAATTAATGCAAAGAACTTGTAAATGCGCTTGCGCAAGTTCGAATGCAACGCGCGTATAACTCCGATACCCGAGCAGAATGTTAAGTTCAGGAAATTTTATACATGACACATTTGCTTACGTAATTATTGTGTCTATTTTTCTATGGATTGAAAGCACTGCCATCTGCGTGTGGTCTTCTGCTGATAGTATATCTTTCACCTTCCATATCGTTGAACGTGTGAAGTTTTCCTGTACTAGTATTCTCTTTTTCGTCCATCTTGTTCGAGTTGGTGGTTAACACCTTAGATTTTTTGGGCCCAGTTGGCGGCCACGTTAATTGCATGATGGGTGGCATTCATTAAGTCTCCCAAATTAGGAGTGTATTGATCCCTGGGGCACTCCAACAACGTGGTGCATGTTCTGAACAGGAGCACAGCACTTATCCTGGATATCTGACGGGTCTATAAAACCCCTTAAATAACCCCTGGTAGTTGTCACTCTTGATTCTGACTTTCATGAGTTGCTGGGTTTAATGGTTGGGAATACTGTGGTTTTTTTTTGACAGAGCTTTGAGTGCCAGAAGCAGAACTTCGGATGGCGACGCTAAACTCGGGTATAATATATAACACGAATATCATCATCATCATTTCAGCCGAAATACGTTCACTGCTGGACATAGGCCTCCTTGAAGAGTCGCCACATTGACCGGTCTTGTGCCTTTCGCAACGAGTGGATTCGCGTGGTCTTCACCAGGTCGAGTCCAAGGCTTCGGTTTTCGGTACGCGGTCGCCACTCCAGAACCTTTCGTCTTCATCTGTTCTGCGAGCAATGTGTCCTGCCCACTGCCACTTAAGTTTGGTTTGCCTTGGTTGCTCTACGAATATCTTCATTCCTAACACGAATTCAGACCAAAAATATAATATGACAGCATTTCACTTCGAAGTTATTTCTCCACGCTAGAGCGGTCACCGTGAGAATCACGCAAATCACTAGAGCGAATAGCACCTAGAGAATTATACTTACTAGTAAAAACTATTGTTTTAAAACGATTTGTAGCATTCACTACATTCGATTTGTGTTCGAGTGTATCATTTGGGTGATAAGAATCTTGTAATGGTCGTGTTAACAGTTTAATTTATCGTGGGAAGTGATTGGGCTGTTTTGGTTTAAAATAGGAGTCGTGTATTATCTAAGCAGGTACCTATGAAATGGGTGGTTGGTGGAAATAGACTGTCGCTTTCCAGTTTTTTTTTTTCGTATCTTTTATTATTGTTGGGCTTGCGTTTTGTAGTCGACAATCACACCTGATGGATGAGATGGATGAAAGAGCGGTTTACGATAGAGCTTGTTTGCCTAGGAGTAACATATTCACTCTTGATATAAAGACCCCCAGGTTATAGCTATCAGGGAACACAGACTCCAGCAGGGAATTCCACTCCTTAGCTGCACACACAGTTAAATTGTATGAACACTGTTTGCAAAATTTCGTTTTTAGGTAATTTTTTTTTTTTGATGAATGGATTGAAAAATATCTATTAGATCAGAACTTATTCTTGGTGTCGATGTGATGCCACATAATAGATAATAGTTAAATTTTGCTATAGTTAAATAATCAAAAGTCGTACGTGCCCCTAATTTTCAACTACTCTGCTTTGTGGTAGATTAAGTTTTCATAACTCATTCAAAGTTTTCATGTCTTATCTGCCTGTACATACACCCACACCAAAATCCATCTTACCGGTATAGCAACGCCACTTTTCGACAAAAATAACTATGGGTAGTTCTTTTTTTCTTTTTTACATTCCTTTAGAAGCACCTTCAAAACAATCCTTTTACTGCTGTATCAACATTTCCCTTCTTGAAAGCTCAAACAATATCCTATGTTCCAAGAACTTTACACGTTTTTTATGTAACTGCACCATTCATGCAAACCCAATGCAACTACGGAAACTACACCATAGCGAATTCACTCACTCAATCACTAGATGGCGCCACTAAACTTCATGGTTGATTTTAGACGCTATGCTCATTCTGGCCTTATCAGAAAAACGACATAGTGACCTATTAAACCAACAGTTACAATATGGAGTGATAACACTGTTTCTTTTTTACTTAGAGTTAATCTAGTTTAATAAGTTCTTGTTATTATGACGCAAAGAGTCTGTCTGTTTGTGTGTATGGGCTTTACTCGGAAACTAGTTGCGTTGGTTCTGGATTTTTGGCACGAATTTTATATCAAAAAGGTTATTAAAGACAAAATTTTAACTCATGCACTCTTTGGGCATGTACCTTTCTTCTATAACATCCATAATTCGATACCAGAAGTAGGTATCAATTCATCAGAAGCGAAATTTTAGAATTTTTGAGAAATGGTGAGTAGGTCTAGGTACGTACCTACTTGAAGTTTTTTGAAGGTTCATTTTGGCATTTGGGTAAATATGTCCCTTACGTTACTGATACTTGAGAGGTATTGGTATGTTCTCAAACTAACGTTGCCTTGATATATTTTTCTTTTTTTTACGGTTTTTCCTACAAACTTTAAAATCCTTATTTTTCGACATGAATGAACCGATTTTTATGAAACTCGGTATGCTTACGCTATAAATCCAGGTCTAAATAGTTAGTAGAAAACATTTTGAAAAGAGATTTTGGAGGGAGAGTGGAGGTTAAGTTTTTCTTTGAACTCTCTCTCTTTTTCTTTTTTTTAGTCTCGATTGCAATAAAGATTTGGAAATTGAGATTTTAAGAATAAAATTTAAGTAAGTTGCAGCTTGGCAAACAACAAACACTGTACTACGTCTACTAACGGAACTGTATAGGTACATACCTACATTGTATACAAACATATATAGTTTGATGATAACTTCGTGTCTGTCTAGCGTCTAACGAGGGAAACGTGTTACTTACTGGTCTAAATACTTGTATATAGTATCTATTCACTGATGCTACAAGTATGTAAACACAGCTTAGCTGTGGCTTAGCTGACAGGTTAAGTGTCTTTTTACTGCAATAGCGAAGTTTACATAGAAACGTTGACTTTACTAAATGATAAATGATATTTATTTTGCACATAGGTTACAAGTAACTTTTATACACGTCAATATTTTTGTTATTATTAATCTAGAGGAGACCGGGTGCTAGTTTTAATGAATTTAACAGTTGTATGAGAACGATGATCAACAAATGGACAGCTCTATTATTTTTAAACATTTTTTTATTAAATTGGCATGCATCAGCTAATCTTTTGTGAAGCCATATTACCAAGCTTTCTTGCGGTTTCCAATCCGTCATGTTTTTTTTTTTTTGAGGGTATAGTTGGCGCAGTGGTTGAGCGATTGGCTGCCAGCTGCGCTACGTGTTGTGGGTTCGATTCCCATTTCTATGGCTTACAGTTGTTCCGGGTCTGGCTGTTTGTGTATGTGAGTTTATACAGTGTTCCAGAAATGCGTGGTCATAATTTAGGCTGCGTTTCCACCAGAGATGTGCGATGATGCGTTGCGAGGGATGTTTTTATGCACCAATAGAATCCCTTGCGCTGAGCGAGGCTAGGTAAATGAAGCGATGCTATTGGTTCATAACAAACATATCCCTCGCTACGCATCCTCGCACACTCTGGTGGAAGCGCAGCCTTAAGGGTGATGTTGGGTAGCTAATAAACATTAAGTAAAAAAAATCAAAACAAAAAAAAATGTGACGTTAAAAAAAACGACCACAAAACACCTAAAAAGTTCCGAAGCAGTGACTTTTCGACCAGTCTGATGCACTTGGTGACATCAAATGTGTCATTGAGATAGTGTATCGCTCATATTTAAAAATCTAGGTAGCTAAATTTCATCATCGTCATATCAGCCGAAAGACGTCCACTGCTGGACATAGGCCTCCCCCAAGCATCGCTACAACAACCGGTCCTGTGCGTCTCGCATCCATCGGTTACCCGCGACCCTCACCAGGTCATCGGTCCACCTTGTGGGAGGCCTTCCAACGCTGCGACTTCCGGTACGCGGTCGCCACTCCAAAACTTTAAATAAAATTTTAGCTAAATTTAGTTATTTAAAAATAAATAATATCTAGAGGTCTTATGCAAACTACACTAAATCTCAGGTTCTATAACTTTGTCAACTATAACTTTGACATGAATATCTCAGATAGGCCTCATTTTCTTAGTGGGTAACTATGTATATCTCTTTCTAACACACCATCGAACACAATAGGATCACCACCATCCCCACTCCTGACCATCTCGTGACGAGTATTTTTCCTATCACATAATTAATCATACAGATGCGATAAAACTATCTTATCTTCACACTGCTATATTATAATTATATTTAAACATTTTTCCTAGACGTGAGGAGGTGTGCGCGTGAGTTCCTGCGTCCCGACGGATCCCGATCTCTACCGACGTTTGCCGATTGCCCCCGATTCCTGTGACGCCGGAAAATGAAGGGATGGGAATTACTGTGCTTTTTGGCCCTTTTGGGGGCCGCTTTGGCACAAGGGCCGGAAAAACGTGAGTAACCTTATTACATTTATTTAAAAAACAATATTGTAATGATAGAAAAGTTTTTTTAATGTCAAATTCGTTTTACGATTATGCCGATTGAAACTATCAGCAAAATGGTTATTAGTAGTGGTTGCATATTTTTTCTTGTGTAAGTAAAATAATTACAATGTTTCACGTAATGTACCATTATTGAATTGTGTAATAATACTTATTATTTTAATACCACTTTGAGTGGCCTCTTTGTGTAATTTCGGCTTGACCGTTTACCTCATTTTTTTGTCGATTATTGAGGGTAGTTATATAACCAATTACATTACGATCAGGCAGTTACTGATAAACGTGAACAAAAGTAAAAGTTGATGGGCCAGGAACCCGTATTATTACTTAGTAAAGCTATATCTATATATCACGTGAATTTATCTTGTGTTTCTTGCTTGATCGATTCATTATGTTTATTTACTCTGCTATAAAACTGCTACTATTAGAAATAGGCCTCATGTGTTGCCAACACGGCCAATCCTTATCAATCCTTTTTTTTTTTTTTTTATCCTTGTCAATCCTTTGGCTCATCGTCTGCCCAGCCTTTTCCAAACTATATTGGGGTCGGCTCCCAGTCAAACCGGATTCAGCTGGCTACCAGTATTTTACTTAGAGCTACTACTACTGCCTACCAGACCTACACAACAGTGGGATATCTGGGTAACACGGTACTTCTTGGCAAGACTGGTGTCAGATTTTCTGTCTTCTAACAATCCGCGTAACGACTGCCAAAGTATTAAGATTGTCACCCATCCGCAGACCAACCTCGGCAATCGTTGCTTAACCTAAATAAGTCCTATGTATATGCCACCGGACAATTGCAAATGCTGTAAGATTGTACAATAACGCGTGAAAGTGTTAACAATTTTGTTCTTAATAAGATACGGATATAACTACTGGAAACTATTGAATTCGGATGGGAGTAATTGTTTATTATACGACTTTTCCATAATATCTCGAGAAATTATAATCGAATAAAGATGTATTGCAATCATATGGAGTCTGCAATCATCAGGTGACATACCTAATATTTACAAAAGTTGAGTAATAGTTATTTATGATATTAGTGCGGTAAGTTGGTTTTTACAAACGAGTAGACGAATGTAAGCACGAGACGAAGTCGAGGGCTTACCATAGTTACGAGTTTGTAAAAACCAAATCCGCACGTGTGTCATACAACGTTTTTCGACACATTTGCGAGAAAACATTACAATAAGTAATGAAACAAACTTTTTGTCTCTAGAAATCAGTCGGAAAGTCGCAACAATCTTTGACGTTTCTAATATGAAAATGGC
The DNA here is from genome assembly GCA_947386135.1 of Melanchra persicariae. Lineage (NCBI taxonomy): Eukaryota > Metazoa > Arthropoda > Insecta > Lepidoptera > Noctuidae > Melanchra > Melanchra persicariae. Next base: position 3,058,712 of record OX376646.1, read on the forward strand.
GCGAATTTGCAAAGGGCGCCACATGCGCGTGGTGAAAATTAGAACCACATACTTTATTTTTTTTATTTATCTTCTCTCATTTTCTCTACAATATTAAAATGAGACAAACGTATACAGCAAAAGCGCTTCCAAGGAGGTTCGATCATTCAGCTTATTTATTCTCGTGATGTGAAACTCCTTGGTGGAATTCTTATTAATTTTTATGGAAATTAAAAAAAAACCGTAAAGAATACGCACGGCGCTATACAACGGAGTTTGCGGTAAAATATATACTTAGGTGAGAGTACCTACTTTGCCGCACGCTCCATAGTGTGGTGCATAATTTTTAACTTTCGAACAATGCATACAGGCTTCGTAAATGCATTTTTTGAGCAAATGTGTTGAAAAATAATTAAGAAGATTATCAAATTTTATTACGTCACTGCTGTACTAGTGTTGTTTTTCTTAAACAAACAAAACTTTTACAACACAGGCCTATATTTCAAATACTTGCGATGAGTCGTCGTCGTTTCGACATGTTTGCCTCAAGCTTATACCTACTTTTGTGCCATTGACTGAGATATCAGTAAACAATGGCAACCTTACACAGCTTGTCAACCGCTTATCAATCTTGTGTAGGTTGTAAATCACTTTATTTTAGTCATCCTAGATAGCAGATAGGTAAACGTACCTATCTAACGCCCTCAGGCATTCAGGCTAGGAGGAGCAATGATCTGTGCGGGGTAGTAAAGAAAGAAAAATAGTGAAAATTCATTTATTTTGGACAAAATTAAACGAATGCGAACGATGCTTAAAAATTAGTAGAAATGGGGCTCAGGTTTGTAAACGTATTTGTTTTTTTAAGATTGGTAATTTTATTATTTCTAGATCAACTTCGAGGAATTATTTTACAGTCAATTTTTGAAATACTTCATGTTTTTTTCAGCCTTTGGTTTCGGATTTCGCTTCAGTCAGATATCGACCTTCGTTTGGTCACTACCTAGGTACTCTTTATCATCATCTTCCTAGCCTGTTCCTAACTGTATTGGAATCGGCTTCAAGTCAAACCAAATTCAGCTGAATACCAGTATTTTATATGGAGTGACTGCCTATCAGACCTATACAACCCAGTAACTGGGTAGCAAGGTACCCAGTAACTGGGTAACAAGGTACTCCTTGACAAGACCGGTTTCAGGTTTACTGGCTCCTGACAATTAGTAACAACGGCCAAAGAACTACGAATGGCAGCCGGGACCAACGGGTTATCGTTTTTCCAAGCCATGGAGGTGACTCGGTATGTTAAGATGGTAACCCATCCACAGACCGACCCCGGCAAGCGTTGCTTAATCTGCTTATTAGCTGTTATTATTAGTCACAAGCTTCGTGCACCATCATTACATGCTATGTTCGAGAATACATGCAGAAGGTGCAAAATCATAAACGTATCTTTCTCGAGAGAATAACCAATGAATAGAAATCATTGTTATGAAGTTACTTTTATTATGTAAAGCAATGTAAACTCTTATAGGATAAATTAGCACAATATAATAAGTGTTACATACTCTCTCACGACGTCAGAAATTGTCATCCGTTTCCCATTTCCTTACTTACAGAAATTATCATAAATTGTAAAGAGAAACGCGATCAGACTTGTTACAGATTTAGGTAGTTGTAGAAGGTACTTTAATTAAACTACTTAGGACTAGTTTTCCAATGACCAGATAAATTGTATTTGTAGAATAAATAAGGCGGTTTGACATAATAATATTTTCTATACAAAAGCTGTCAAACCGTCAATTTAATTCCCCAGATAAAAACTATCTGACTATTGGAAAATCAGCCCTTAGTAGTTTGTCATAAATGAAGAGATTTTTATATGGAAAGAAAAATAATGCGTTGTATTTTTTTTTTATTTGTTTTGACAGTCTTGCAGTTGAACACAATCTCACCTGTTGGAAGGCCATAATGTAGTGGATGATGGAGCACGCTTGCCTAGAAGTACTTAACCTATTTACTTTTGACAGAGCATTCACGCCGTACGGCATTTCATACAAACTTTCAAGTCCCTATTTTTCTAAATGAATGAACCGATTTCGAGGTACTTACATAATTTTGTCTAAAAAGTAACCAAAAACCTTTTTTGAAAACTCAACTCGACATAATTTTTTTAATCGGTCGAATTTAGCTGTACCTAATATATTATAATAATATTTTTCGAAAAAGTTCTCTAGGGATGTTTTTAAGAACATACTATAAAGTATCGTATTAGACAGTAACTGAAATGCGGAGTCCTTGTTATAACACTGGTGTTCTGCTGCATTCCCCTAGAATCCGTTCTAGAGGAATGCAGCAGAACACCAGGCTGATCGCAACATCTATACCTAGTTGGGAAAAGACCAGGCTTCCTCTGGTTTTACCAAGTCTGCCACAACTCAATGTTAGTTAAACCCATTGCAAAAATGGCTCTACACTATTCCTCAGGTATTTCCAAACAGAGGATCTATAAAAATTCTCCGCACGTGCTCAAAAGTTTTTCCTTCACAAATACCGATGCGTACAGTCATATTGGCCAATTGGAGTCGTACCTTACCTGATAAGTGACGTAAAGAGGGCAAGGCGAGACTACCTACCTACTTGCGCTAGTAAGGTACCTGTTAGGACGATGCTAGTGCTGATTAGTGGCTCCGTGAGTCATGGGACATGGTGTTTAGTGATGCAGAGAGATATTTGATGACTGCTATAAGTTAAACTCTTAGTTCTTGTATTGTTTTTTTTTTCCTAGCAGGCTTTTCTCCCTTTATCTACTTTATAGGAACAGAACAGATTTCTGGGATTAATATAATATTCTGACATACTGTAGGTTGATATCAGTGATTTATTTTCTAACTTTCATCATTATGCATTGTGAAATTACTTTTCAGAGACATAATTATAAATAATAGCTCTTGACCGCGACTTCGTACGCACATATCTCGTTTTTTCCCGTTTCTGTATAGCCTGCCTTCCCCATGAATGTGGCTATCATGTTAAAAAAAGTATTTAAAACAAATAAACAAACTCTTCAGTTTGTAAACTTTCATGATATTAGTTTAACCGCTCAAGTTCAACACACCGGTGTGCGCCGAATTAATCGCGAATTTAATGTTTATTATTCTTCTTCAAACAATTAGACCTCTTTTATTATTTTAGACACAAGCATAACATAACTTCACGCTAGCATAATTTTCTCGAAGAGCTATATACAAGCTGTTTCAGAAGCAAGTGGTCATATTTCAGGGTTACGTTCTGTGAATGAAAAAAAAACAACAATCAAAAAATCTTTTTTTAAAAATCCGAACGGAATAAACATATTTTTCGTAAAAAAAACACGTTTCAAGCATACCGATGCAGTTGATGGCATCATATTTGTGATTTAACTAAAATCTATGCCACCAACTGCACGAAACTGCTTGAAAACTGTTGTTTGGAACTGTTTAGAATTTATTTTGAGGTCGAATTTTTAAAAAAAATATACGAATATTTTTTTTATTGTTGTTGTTTCCTTACTGTACATCAGATACAGAACGTCACCCTTAAATATGACCACGTACTTCTGAAACACCCTGTATATATTTTCACTCACATTTTTACATAGATGTAAAAATGAACTATCCTATTGGGAATCAACGTGGCACAAATCCATACACCGAGCAAAAGAAAACCCAACAATCTAAACCAGCAGTGTGATTCTGTAAACATGTCGAAGTGAAAACTTAGGCGAAGTGAACGCCAAGTGAGCTGTCAAACCATACAAACAAGATGGAATGACAGCTCACTTGTCGTTCACTCCACCTGAGTGTATACGGTGAGATGTCGACAAAATAGACCGGCAGGACCGCTGAGAAAAGTTAACGTCAGACGCTCACGACAAAATGTATGGGAATGACATTAGGTCCTCCAAGACCGTTTGATGTGGGAAGCATGTCCAACAGATGCTTTCTGTCGTCTGTTAAATGACGTCGATATATTCAGATCTATTACCTCTCTTTATCTACCTAGAGAGTTTCTAATCTATCAACATGACTTGCCTAAAAACCAATAAAAACTTCTAAACTACGACAAAGCCCACTAACATTAAGATTAAGCTTCAATACCCAGCATTCCATTGTACCGACAGCAACTGAAGACAGTGATATCAACCGTTATGTACCATTGGCAACACTCGATTCGTTTCAATTGAACCGTCCGGACTTGCGCTGTCGCACTCGACCGTGCTCGACCGCTCGCTAAACGAAGCATCGCGCTAAACGCAGCATCAATTGCAAACGGCCGGGGAGAATCGAAAACCGCGAATGACCGGAGTAAATTGTTTTTTTTCTACTCTCTAATTTTTAATAAAGTATTGTATAACGGTGCTTTATAGTCGTAGATTGAAAAAATTGTTTGAGTCATTTTGCAGCACCAGGTCATCGGTCCACCTTGTAGGAGGCCTTCCAACGCTGCGTTCCAACTTCTCGGCCCCATCGACCATCTGTTCTGCGAGCAATGTGCCCTGCCCACTGCCACTTCAATTTGGCGATCCTTCGGGCTATGTCGGTAACCTTGGTTCTCTTACGAATATCGTCATTACTGATGATTCCTGGTGAGGGTCGCGGGTAGCCGATGGATGCGAGACGCACAAGACCGGGCCTATGTCCAACAGTCGACGTCTTTCGGATGATATGATGATGACGATGATGATGATGATTTCGCAGCAGCTGGCTTTTGTGGGTTTATATTTCTGACTATCCTTTTTACGAGGATTCGCTCCCGTTTTCTACTGCATTTTTATCAGGATCATAAGTAGCCCTTATACAAAGTGGAGACGACGATATGACAATATATCAAAACACTGACAATACTAGTTCATACAAATATGTTGTCTTGTATCACAGATTTGATGTCACTAACTGCAACAGACTGTATAGTAGTCTAGTTTGAGTTTTTTTGACGATAAAAGTAATTGTAAAGTTTATTTTAAATTTCGGTGACAGGATTTATAATCGTTAATGATTTCTAAATATTACTATTCGAACCAGTATTGTCAGTGTTTTCATTTATTGTCATATCGATGTCTCCTCATAATATAACACTAGGCAAAAGAGTAGCTTTCAATCATTGCAAGTTTGGTGTCGGACGTAAAAGAATAGCACCATCCCATCACTTCCCGTGGGTGTCGTAAGAGGTGACTAAGGGACTCACCAGAGAATGGGCAGCAGCATTCTCTGTAGGTACTACAGCTACACTGCAATCGCCAACCCGCCTGCCAAGCGTGGCGATTATGGCAAACCCCCTCATTTGTGGGAGGCCTATGTCCAGCAGTGGACGTCTTTCGGCTGATATGATGATGATGTATATATTGTTGTTGATGGTTATATGAGCGATGAAGTACTTTCCGAAAATTCTTTTCAGTACGAGAATATTTATGATGAGGTAAAATTGTCTGCATTTAGATACCTATGAGGTTATCTCTGGAAGTACTGATCCGATAAAAAAAAAAAAATCTTTGAGTGACTCTTATATGACGTGTAACAGAATAAATGCAATACCGCGTACCTACTCATCATTATGAACAACTTTTACTATGGGACCAACACTGAAATCTTTAAAGATTTGTTATCATTGGCATAATAATTATGGTGTGCTAGCTGGCATGTGCCATTTAATTAAATTAAAAGTAATTTTCTAGTGTTATCACAAAATATTTACTATATCATTGTATAAATTCCAGTTCTTCAAACTTAACAGACAGTTGTGTTGCTGGGGAGTTTGTTGCGCCACTTCTTCCCAGCTAAAACACTAGGAAGTGGTGACGGGCTGGGCGATTTGGGGGACTGTCTTCATGTACATTTTGACGTTCATAAAGTGTTGATTTTCAGCCTAGTTTGAATAAATGTCTTTTGAATTTTCGATTTTTAATTATTATTTTTTCGCGATTTTTGTGTTGGTCCCATAGTAAAAGTTGTTCATAATGATGAGTACAATGACCCCTTAAAAGGTATTGCGTTTAGTCTGTTACACGTTATATAAGCTTCTTTTTGTCTCGCAGTAATCACGGTTCCTGGGGGAAATGCCACGGCGAGACCGTAGCCGTGCCAAAAAGCTATTCTTAAAGTAAAAACAACTAAGTATTTTAGTGTCTTCATCTTTCATAACCCAATATTCTGAACTATCATTCAGTTTAAACTTCTTTTGTCGCGCACGGGTGACTATATTAATCTCTTTTGTGATGCTCGACCGATATTAATAAGATTTGGTCTCTTGGTTTGGTTTTTAGAACAAGTGGAAAAGTAATTTTGAGATTTTATTAACATAGTTTTCATGGTATAGATTGGTTAATTTAAACCATGAAAACTAAACAAATTAGGTTTAATCTGTTTAGTTTTCAGCATCAAAAAAAAAAGTGAACCTTTTTAAATTAATGTACACGCGCAAAAATAAATTAGTATTTAGCTTATCTATTCAATCTAGTCGAAACTGTATTTATAGCTCGTATTTTGTATTTTTTTTACCTACTATTTGATTATAATGAAAGTGTAAAACTTCATTTTCAATTGATTTTCATAAGAAAAACTCAAAAAAAGAACTTAAAGTTTATGCAGCGATGGCTGTTTTGCACGAATGTAACAACTTGCAGAACTTTTTTAATTTTGTTTATTTTTGCAAATAAACTCTTTTTCTTTCTTAGGTCGTATGACTATCATATACAAAAAATGTCCTTCACAACATAATCTTACTACGAACTACAGCACTTTTTTGTTAGCAACTGACAATTAAGTAATAAAAACTCCCTTAAAACAATCTAATTTATCAGACGGATTAAAATAGAGCAACCTTGCTAACAATCGCCTGAAAAAACAACCTTCAAGGTACAAAAAATGTACCTACAGTACACTGTCGAGCCATAAAATAGACAAGTCTCGCAACAGTTTGTTCAGCGATTACACTGCAGTGCAAACAAAGTTATCGCGAAATGACTGATAATATTAACATTTCCTTGTTGTCATTTGAACTGAAGAAAGAATAAATATTTTATTAGCTTTATAGTTTTCTTTGTGAGATTTGAGTAAATAACACTGTTGTTAGGCACTAGAATGTATTTTTGTATTTTTTTTCTTCGTTAGTAAAACAAAGAAATTATTTTTATTTCAATATTAGTGTTCTTACGCAGCTTCTCTCCGGTGGTTTTAAAAGGAACCGTACATTTTCTATAGTATGACATTCAGAATTTTACCTACTTATTTACCTACCTACCTACATTTTTATCACCGAAAGAATTTTTCATTGATTTCCTTTTAGAAACAGGAACATAAACATACCAGAAAACAATTTGATCTCCTTATACTATTACTTAGTTTAAATTTATTACTGTGGACTATTTCAGAATTTATAGAAAAGAAAGAAACGAATAAAAAGGAATATTGTTTCTCTCTTTTGACAATACATTAAAATTCGTTATTTTGAGGAAATTTCCATAATTCAGCAGCCAAACAGCATTAGATCATTAAATGATTTGCTTTGTTCCACTAACTATAAATATTTTCAAAGAAAAAAAGTCGGACACTTGAATCCTCTTCAAAAATTAGCTTGCCAACAAAATACAACGTGATCTCGTTAAAATACGAACTAATTTACATATTTTTCCACTACATCATGTCTCGAAGACAAATCTTCAAGCGAATCCAGCAGAATAACTAAACTAAATTGTAACAAAAGTCTGTACCAACAATGACAAGAAAAAATTGGCATATTTATCAATTTAATTTATTTCAGCAATATTTTATAGATTTTGTCTGATGACGTCAACGATAGAACGAAACAGAAGTGATGATGGTAGTCTATTAGACAATCTGTCTTTGTTTGAAAATTCGTCATTTCATGTTAATCATTTATTTGTATGTATCTTAACTTCAAGTAAAGACAAAGTAAATAGACATTGCGTACTAGCCTAAATAGATTAGGTTCCTCGAATTTTATATGACTGTGGTATGGCATTAGTAAGTACACTTGACTTGTGCCTTTTAATTTTGATCTAGCAACCGTTTAAAATATCAATCATTTGTCTTTCAAGTAAAGTAAATAAACTAAATTAAACAGTCTATATATATTATTGCCGATAGACCTCAAAGAACAAAACGATGAAATTTACGGAGGTATAAAACGGATTGTCCATTCTAAACCCATTTGGAGGAAATATTATACTAGCTTCTGCCATTATACTGGCTTCGTTGGTGGAAGAGAGTACCTATTATATCATGACAAAGAACCACCAGGGTTGAAGGTATCCTGCTTCTGAATCCAGGTGGCAAAATTCGACGTAAGGGGCCGTTGAATCATGACATTAAACAAGATCCAAATAGGCAGACCGCCAAAATAATATCCTAACAACCGGCCCTTTTTATGGGAAATCGTTAAACGACTTCTTCCGTTCTGGGAGGAGTGGGAGGGAGTGTCAGACTCTTACTGACTAAAACCCACCCGTGTTCCACCAAATACTCTGTATGTTCCAGGGCCGTGGTGACTCTTTCGAACAAAACCACAATAATAATACTAACACACTACGGGTCTACGATGCCTGAAAATAAACAATTTTTATTTATTTATTATTGTACTCATCATTATGAACTAGTTTTACTATGAGACCAACTTAGAAATTACGAAAAAAAACAGTTGTTCAGTAGGTAGCTACTGTCGAGTTATGCGCACAGAAATGTATGGGGCAGTCGATTTTTTATTCGCGATTTCTGTGTTGGTCCCATAGTGAAAGTTGTTCATAATGATGAGTACAATGACACCTTAAGCTGTATTGCGTTTATTCTGTTACACATTGTATAAAATTTTAATCCAAGTGAATTTAATCATCATTATATTTCAGCTACTTTACACAAAACCATAATGAATTATGCACCTAAACCTTTTTCATGAATCGAGTGATTCATTGCTGAAATTTGTATGAAAATCCGTCCGATAGTTTTTGTGGTTATCGTAGATAGCTAGACAGACAGTCGTGACTTTGTTTTATAAAATGTGGTTTTGATGATGTAGTGTGGTGTGTGGTGTGATAGTGATATTAGCAGGATGAAGTGGTTTCTTATCTTCAATAATCATGTTTTATATACTTCACCCAGGACGGACGGGAAACGTATGCTCTGTTGACATGGACTGCCCCGACAACGCGTTCTGTCGACTCGGGAGCTACTGCGTCTGCAAGGATGGCTTCGTGTACGCTGCTGTCAACAGCACGCACAAGGGGTGTCTAAAAGGTACAGTACTTACTTCTGATTTTTTTATAAAGCAAAGGGCACTAGAAGGAGCACGGATGGGTTTTAGTCAGTCAGAGTCTGACACTCCCTTCCGCTCCACCCAGAGCGGGAGAAGTCATTTGATGATTTCTCATCCATAAAAAAAGCTTGAAGCAGCTGCTTCATGAGATACCGTAAGAAGAATGATGTTGATGAGCTCATGCCGCTCGCACACCATTTTATACTCAATCGTCGGTCACGGATTGAGGATTAAATGGTGTTTGACTATATAGCACCATAATCCACCAGTGGAATGCTATAAGCTGATGATCATGGCTAGAACAAAGACTACGGAATCTCCTTATGAGCCAACCCATAGCAGACTCATGCAGTGACTGCTAGATTAACACTGATGCTTAGATATTAATTGCTAGCCTGTATGTGAATGAAAGGAGGCCTTCCATTGCCGATTCGAATAGATAACGAACTTCTATTAACAAGAGGCAACTATACTATAGCTTTTTAGTTCTACAAACACACTCACAAAGTATGCAGCAACGTCTACAATACATTAAAGAGAGTTTTTTGCTAAAAGAATTCTTTAATACACTTTCGAAACAAAATAACGACTTTGCAAATGTTATTGTCAAATACAAAAGATGCTAAGTGCTGTCATTATAACTTACAACATTTTTAGTAGCTCCACGCTACACAATTTGCATGTTACTTAATCGCTCAGTTTTCGGAATGAGAATTTGACAGGTCAGCTCAGTTTCGGTATAAACTTTTAAAAAAAAAAAAAAACTTAAATAAACTGAACCGAGCGCTCGGCACATTCTGGACAGTCTCACTTCCCTTGCGGTGGTAGGGCTGAAGCTAACGCCCGCCTGGTTCGCGACCACCCTCCCACCGGAGTCCGGCGTCAAGCAGCCTGCTGTGTTTCGTCGATGCGTAAGAGTACCAGGGGCTCTAGGCAAGTGACATTCGGTCAGCGATAGCGTGGCGAAGGCGATTGTCAATACGTCAAAAATTTATGAGATTGACAAATGCTATCGAAATGTCACGTGATCAAATTCCTACATTTTGGCATTTCGACAGTCGCATTCGCTATTTGAATGGCACATTGTCGAGGGTCTCAGTGCCTTAAAGCATCTTTCGGGCACGCTCGCTCCATCATAGACCTCATTCACCGTTTCTATCAGGCATGATCGAGGTTAAGAAGATTATTAAGCCTATTCCTCAATATAAAAATAAAATAAAAATAATATAAGTAGTTGTATAACAAGAATGTACCTATAAGTATGAAAATAAAATATCTAAACATTTACAACGTCTAGTGTATATTTGTCGCAGCCGACCAGCTGAATCCGCCATTTCATTAAAAGTCTAGCCTTTTCACTGAAACCAACTAAACGGCTGGCTACTACATATACCTATATTATGATTAACAAGCATCTGCTCAGATATTAATGAAGTAAAAAACTCTATTTCCAAACCATGATACCATTCATACTATATTCAACAGGAATGTTTTCTTCAGTCTCTCGGCTCTGAAAGTCGTACTGGTTTTGTTATTTAGCCCAAAACGGGCTGTTGAAAGGCTGTAGGGAGGTTATGATGTTTACGCTGCTCGGGGAATCGAAACTTACTAATAGGCGTTTTCCTCCCAACATATTCCTCTTTACTCCGCATCACTCCTCAAATAATAAAAATCTTCAACGTAAACTAATTCCTTTAACTTTACTTGCAGAGGCCCGCATCGGCGAGGAATGCGTGCAACACATCCAGTGCCACTCGACCACCGGCATCCACTCCGAGTGCGCCAACGGTGTGTGCGCGTGCGCACCCACCGCGCACTTCGAGGATGATCGCTGTTATGAGACTGCCGGTTAGTATCTAATGTTATTGGATTTTGATTGGTTGATAGGAAAAACATGTATGAAATGATAGGATGCGGGCAGCCTGCACGCGGAACAATCCGTGCGCGTGCAAAAATACGCATGGGCCCTAAGTGCGTACTAAAAGTTACAGGTTTACGCCTAGACTACAGACTAAGGCTGCCATCAGACGGACTGCACCGCAGCAAATGCATGTAGTCGATATATTCAACTGCATGCAGTTGTACGTTCGACTTTGTACAGTCGTGATAACAACTTCAAGCGGTCGGCTGCAGTCGTGTGGAGTCGATATTAATAGCATAAAGTTGTGGTTTCAACTTGACGCGGTCGGCTACTGCCGTGTAGTGTCGACGCATGCTGTCCATCGCTACCCGCATACAGCTTAGTGTGCAGTTAGTCAAGGAACAGAACACGCGTCGGTCGCATCGAAAGTTTAAGTTGGATAGTAAATCCTATTCCGAGTACATAGAGTCGTTAAAGAACATTAGGCTGCCACGCCATCAGATGGACTGCATGCAGTTGAATATATGTTCTACGTGCAGTTGCTGCGGTGCAGTCCGTCTGATGGCAGCCTAAGTGACATTCAGATTGTCAACCATTGTTTTATCGCTTCGATCATTCGAATAACCACTTGGCATTTCTCCAGTGCGATTCTGTACACATCGCACCGTGTAAGCTTAAGTGAAGTGAACGTGGAGTGAGCTGTCAATACATACAAACAAGATGGAATGATAGTTCACTTCATGATCACTCCAGCTAAGTTTACAGCAAGCAGAGTCTATATCCTTATTGACCTTTGATAGGTGTTATTCTTGGAAAATAACAACGTACGGTGCAGTACCGGCGCTACGATGAAATGATGAGTTATTTCCTCTTGCATCATATACAATGATATATAAGACTTACTGTTCAGCATCTGATGTAGACATATTCCACTTCAGTGTGCGTCTATTTCTAAACAAAATGTGAAGATTGTTTTGGCACTTAAGATGGTACTGTTATTGTTATTTTGAAAAATCTCGGGACCATGGGGTCCCGGTCCTTTGGTAGGCGTACAAGGGGCCGAAGCCAACTCGCAGAGGCTCCGTTAGACATTTTTAATGGAATGAGACACCAGCCGACGATTATCCCTGTATGCACTATAAATGCATACCAAAGGATAAACCCCGGACTATTGCAGAATATGGAAACAAAAAAATAAAGGCAGGGTTTGGGTTGTTTAGTGGACTGATTACCGTATACTATGGGAAAACTGTTGACCCCTGCCTGACCACTAACAATGCGAATCTCCACTCAGACCGGCCAATTAAGGCAAGAAAGAGGTAGGAGCTCTGTTCCTCGTCAGTGTTCACTCCGGCCAGCCAATAAAGGCAAGCCGGGGATGAGTAACAAGACTTCTCCCGGGAGATCAGGTTCGTGGGGTCGCTACTGCCCAACAGTTCGCCACAAAACTGCCCTGCGGATTGTATCTCTCTTTGTCTGGCTCCTCACCCTAGGTATGATCTAAGGTTCATTGGTGCACGCAAGCCCCACCACGGCGTCAACGTAGAGATAAGGCGGTGGGATTATTATTATTAGAAAAGTATTTAAATTACCTACTTATACTGGGTAATTTTTTTTCCAGAGCGCAAACTTTAAGAACCACTTCTGCCCAAGTAAATGAACAACTTTCCCCAAGAAAGCCATAGTCAATTCCTAAAAAAAAATTTGAGTCTCCCATACAAATTGTGGTCAGTTGATGACAATTTTGTATGGGAAGTTCAAATTTTTTTTACGAGAAGATACCGCGCAACTTCCCGAACGCCGCCCAGCCGAGTCGGATTCGACGGTTGACCTCTTTCTCGAAGTTAGCCCTACCTAACTGGATCGTTTGTCCCAGGTATACGTACTAATCAACAACTTCGAGTGCAGAGCCTCCAATCTTGATAGGAGTGGGTGCTACATGGGTATTTACCATGACCTTGGTTTTGTCCATGTTCATTTGAAGACCCACTCTTTTGGGGAAGCTCTACTGAGGTCATCGAGCATTGTACTGAGGTCCTCCGTGGTCTCAGCCATGACGACTATATCGTCGGCAAATCGAAGATGAGTAATGTACTCGCCATTGACATTAATGCCTAGCCTTCTCCAGTCCAAAACCTTGAAGACGTCCTCTATTGTGGCCGTGAACAGTTTCGGAGAAATAACGTCTCCCTGCCTCACACCCCGCTGCAGGAGGATAGGTTCTGATGTCTGATCCTGAAGTCGGACTGACATGGTGGCGTTTTCATATTACTTCAGTACCTCGATGTACCGATAGTCGATCTGGCACCGTTGGAGAGACTGCAGCACAGCCCAAGTCTCGATCGAATCGAAGGCTTTCTCGTAGTCCACAAACGCTAAGCAGAGGGGCAGATTATACTCTTCGGTCTTCTGTATAACCTGCCGCAGCGTGTGTATGTGGTCTACAGTGCTGAAGCCTTTTCGGAATCCGGCTTGTTCGGGAGGCTGGAAGTCGTCAAACCTGCGTGCGAGACGGTTTGTGATGACTCTGGAAAACAGCTTGTAGACATGGCTCAGAAGTGAGATGGGCCTGTAATTCTCAAGCAATGAAGATCAATTATTATAAGTTCGAAAATTTAATTAAATGAAGAACTAGACCGAAATATCTTTTTCTTTTAATAAATTTAATACTTAAACCAGAACTATTTTCTTTTCAGTTATTGGCGAGCGTTGCGTAGTAGATCAAAACTGCTACCTAGGAGACCAGGGTCCGGAGCGCCAGGCCTACTGTGTCAGAGGATACTGCACCTGTCAGCTGCAGTTCAGTCCTAGGGATAATGGCACGAGGTTGGTAGAACTTCTGATGTAATGGTTGTTTCCGAGTTCTGTTTGTCGCCGCCGTAAGTTTATAATAAATCACGTGAGATCGTAAATTCTTTGTTCTCACTATGACACGGATATATTGGAAACTATTGAATTTGGATGGAATTTGATTTGATTCTACCTGTAGTAGGAGAATAAAATCAATTTCACCTTCATTTTGTGCTGAGATATCTAACCTCTTTTTATTCCAGATGTGTCCGCGACGCTACATTAGGCGAAGAGTGTGAAGATCAACTGCAATGCGCCGGCGCAGGTCTGGAATGCAGGGGCACGTGTCGCTGCCGGGAGAACTGGGTGGCCCATAATGGTACCAACTCCTGTGTGGAATGTGAGTAGCGTTGATTTATATAGAGTAAGGATGTTCAAAGTTCTTGTAGAGGATCTTAGAACACATATCAGGTTCGTGCCTGAGGCGTGGACAGTGGTCCGTTAGAACCCGTTCCATCCGTTTCACGGCCCGGAACCTTTATAGCACTCTTTGTGGATTTTTTTAAATTTTATGATTGAAATAGACCAACGAAAGAATGGCCTGTGAATGTTTACTTAGAAAGAAATAGGCCCATATTCCAAAACGTAAACTCCAACTCAACTCGAAATCCAACTCCAACATGAGCACGAAAATGTCACTGAAAGCTTGTCCAATTGACGGTTTCGTAGCGAGAGATGAGCAAACAAATGCAAAATCTTCAATTTATGACAAGCTCCGATGGAGTTCGAGTTGAGTTGGAGTTTACGTTTTGTAATATGGGCCAGATTGATCTTCATTCGCGCGTTTGGTTCCAGCCTTAGTAAAAATGTACTTTTAAAGAGTAGATTTTCAGAAATTAACTATTACCCACCAGAGGCCTTGCCTTTTCTTCGGTCAAAGAATCAGCATTGCTATTCAACGTGGCAATGCTGCCAGTGTTCTGGGTACTTTCCCGTTGATAGCCTTTTGACCATTTTTAGGGTTCCGTACCCAAAGGGTAAATCGAGACCCTATTACTAAGACTTCGCTGTGACTATTAAACTTACCTTGAAATTCCTAACAAAGTTCAATAGCGTCCACTATGGTAATTGACACGCCCTTGATTCAATGGTATGCTAACTGTGCCCTTAATTTCTAGGACCGAATTAATTTATGGTTAGATGCAATTTACACCAAGTTTCCCAGTTTAGACCAAATATTAGGGCCAGGTTAGCATATTATTAGGGCCAGGGTTTAGCTAATTCGATTTTGGAGGTAACTTTCATAAAAGGGAAATTAATTGACTGGATCTAAGTGCACCTGATAATGTTATAATCAGGTCAGGGTTATAGAACGTGGTAATAAGGGCTTCGATTAAGATGTTCAATTTTATTAGATGGGTACAAAAATGTTCAAGTGAACCGGTTAGCATAAACAATAAAGGCGATTTTACATCGGCGAGGCGAGGCGTGGATGGAATGGGCGAGAATTGAAATTTGAGCCGATGCGAGTGACATCGCGATCCGGCGCGAGGCAGCGCTGGCCATCGCGAGACGGCGCAGTATAGTGATGGACATATTCCGGTGTAAAAGTGTAAGCGTGATATCAATCATCCCATCCACACCTCGCCTCGCCGTTTTAAAATGACCTTATGCTAACCTTATTTGTGCTGTGTATTGCTGGGTCCTGTTAAACAGACTATTGACGATACATAATGCTTATTTTACAGCCGTAAAAGAACTCAACGAATCTTGTGAATACGATGTCCAATGCGACGGCCTGGCCGGGCTACCAGACGCGCGGTCACCGGGCGCTGCGCTGTGCCTGGGAGGTGCTTGTGCTTGTGCCTATAGTGCACGCGCGGCTGGCACCCCTGCCAGGTGCTGGCACAGGAGGAGACCGGGGCAGGAGTGTAGAAGGGATGAGGTAAGTCTTTAAAACAGTGAGCTCAGTTTATAAACTGCTGGACATAAGCTTCTCCCAAGCTGTACCACAAGAGCTGCTTTCTGCATCTGGTCCATCCCAGCCACCTCTTCCAGTTCGTTTCGATCTTACTGGGGGGCATCGTCTAGTGAGCTTAGTTTATACACTGCTGGACATGGGCTTCTCCCAAGCTGCACCACAGCAGCTGCTTTCTGCATCCAGTCCATCCCAGCCACCTCTTCCAGTTCGTTTCGATCTTACTGGGGGCATCGTCTAGTGAGCTCAGTTTATACACAGCTGGACATGGGCTTCTCCCAAGCTGCACCACAGCAGCTGCTTTTTGCATCCAGTCCATCCCACCACCTCTTCCAGTTCGTTTCGATCTTACTGGGGGGCATCGTCTAGTGAGCTCAGTTTATACACTGCTGGACATGGGCTTCTCCCAAGCTGCACCACAGCAGCTGCTTTCTGCATCCAGTCCATCCCAGCCACCTCTTCCAGTTCGTTTCGATCTTACTGGGGGCATCGTCTAGTGAGCTCAGTTTATACACAGCTGGACATGGGCTTCTCCCAAGCTGTACCACAAGAGCTGCTTTCTGCATCCAGTCCATCCCAGCCACCTCTTCCAGTTCGTTTCGATCTTACTGGGGGGCAACGTCTAGTGAGCTCAGTTTATACACTGCTGGACATGGGCTTCTCCCAAGCTGCACCACAGCAGCTGCTTTCTGCATCCAGTCCATCCCAGCCACCTCTTCCAGTTCGTTTCGATCTTACTGGGGGCATCGTCTAGTGAGCTCAGTTTATACACTGCTGGACATGGGCTTCTCCCAAGCTGCACCACAGCAGCTGCTTTCTGCATCCAGTCCATCCCAGCCACCTCTTCCAGTTCGTTTCGATCTTACTGGGGGCATCGTCTAGTGAGCTCAGTTTATACACAGCTGGACATGGGCTTCTCCCAAGCTGCACCACAGCAGCTGCTTTCTGCATCCAGTCCATCCCACCACCTCTTCAAGGCCGTTAGTCGATCTTACTGGGGGCATCGTCTACACTCTATCCCCTGGAGTCGTCTGATGGCTGGTGGATGGGGTATGTCTTGTGTACGTTGATGCGGTGGTCGGTCCGGGCCGGCTGGAGTGTAGGAGGGATGGGGTATGTGTATTAATCAATTGACTAAGTTGTCGACTACTGGGCATAGGCTACCTTTTAACCGCTCCGGCCCCGGCAACACACCGGTGTGTCGCGAATTAATCGCGAATTTAATGTTTATTTACCTATTACATAAGATTTACTTTTTTTGGGAATTTTCACATGTCGGGGCCGCAGCGGTTAAAGCCAAGACCCTATTCTAGCAGTCTTCATAGCTTTCATACAAGCAAAGGTCGTAAGTCTGGATCGCTATCTCCGGATACGTTGAAATATAATATAGGATTAGTATGAACCACAGCTGACCTGTGCGTTATATTTGGACTAGCCATCATTATGAAGTACCAGGGTTAGGATGAGGGAATCAATATATATTTTTGGACTGAGTGACTGACAGACGACGCACAGCCGAAACTACTGGTCGTAGAAAGCTGAAATTTTGCACGTCCTTGGGGAGTGTAGGGAAGCACTAAGAGCGGGTTTCTCGAAATTCCTACCGGAACCGGGAAAAACGGAATATGCGCGTACAAAGTCGAGGGCAAAAGCGGCGTTAATAAAATTAAATTCTTTATTACTTAAAATTATTTACATTTTTTTAAAATCTAACACATTACAAAACTTAACACAATAATTCAATTTCAATATCACAACATGGCACCGGGCCTGTCACTTAAAAACAGTCTTAATTCTCTATTCTATAAATTAGTCCAACTTACGTAATATTCCTACCTAGGTACTTATCAATTTTTGTCTCTGAAGCCTGAATTTAAAAGCATCTTATTTCATTTTCAGGAATGTGTATCAGAAGAAAACGAGCCAGGTTACTGTTTGTCGGGTCGCTGCACATGCAAGAACTGTTCCCCAGACGCTAAAGACTTTGGCGGAGCGGCCACGGTCTCGCGCCCTTCATTAGTCGTGTCAGCCATCTTGTCAATAGCCGCCATTTTGAGATACCAGCTGTAAGAGATAATGTGTACAGATTGTTAATATATTATTGTTTTTATGTAGACTTGTCTAAGGAAAAATGATATTAATGGAAGGCAGAATAGTAGGAAATTGGATCAACCAGTGCTGCAGTCTTTTTTTGTTGGATAAAGATCTGTAAATGTTACCTGGAAGGAAATAAATATTTTTGAAGTGAAAAAAGTGTTAACAGATCAAAACACACATGAAGTTATTCGAAAATAACTACTGAGTGTACACTCAAGTCAAGCTGAGCAAGAGAACAGTTGCAATTTTATTTTCTGTAAGATAAAATAATAATACATAATTATATCGCACAATATTTTAGTTTTTAGGCTGTTACATTGTTCGTAGTCTATTTCAAAGTTTATTTAAGTTGTAAATAATATTGTTGTTGTTAAAACTTTGTAAATTCTAAGTGTAGATTAATTATTCCACATAAAACAGTATTTTGCGAGTGCAATTTTATATATTTGTTTTTAAATAATAAATGGGTAGTGTTTATGCCAAAGAAGTGTACACAAATATTGAATGTATTGTGTAAATAAATATTATTTATTTTAAAACTGCGTTATTTTTATTTTTCCAACTTCATTATAGCGTACTGGGCCCGTAAGATTGATAGTTTAGCCCTACTACCTCTCACAGAGAGAACCAGCTGCAGCCTTCTCTCTGTTACCTCTTTATTTTTAGTTATCTCTCTCGATAACTTTGCAGGATGTAACAGGATTGCGGAATTTGTTCGAGAATCACCGCGGCCCTGGAACGCAAAGGGCATTTGGAGGAACACGGATGGGTTTTAGTTAGGAAGAGTCTGACACTCCCTCCCGCTGCGCCCAGAGCGAAAGTGTGTAACGGAAAGTTGTCGCCGTTGATATGTAGCTGATAAAAATACACTTCTTTTGATAACTGAATATCACTTGTTTGAATTAAGTTGCTCATCTACACGAGCAGAAGAAGTTTTTAAAATATGAGTCTATGAGTAGGTACATCTCTTCGTTACACCAGGTATGTGTAGGCTGATACTGCTCATACTGTATTTATTCCTAACCTCAGCGGTTCCTAACAGGAGTCAAAGGCACTTCAGGTCGGACTGAGCTAGTCAGCGAAGCTTGCAGCGCGCGGCGGACGCTGGGCGAAGCCGCTGCGTACACTAGGGGGTTCAGCGCCGAGTTGGTGAACCCTAGCCATGTGCACCACTGCCAGACTGAGTCCCAGACGCAGTTGCAGACAGAATCTGAAAAATAAAAATGAGGATACCGTCAAATATCTGTTCCATAGCCGTGAAAATAAACATGAAGTTTAAGTAAAATTAATTAAACACACAGGGTAGCAAACAGTAGAACTGTCGCAGCTAACTAGCTTAATCAGCCATTTCATTAAAAGCCTAGCCTTTTATTGAGCTGCACCGTTTAATTAGCGACCTATGTCACATGGGCAAGTCATTACGATATTGAACAAAAGATGTCACTTAGGTCGCAGAAAAATCGGCGCATTTAAATGAAAAGGCTAGGCAACCAATTAAACGGCTGATTAAGCTAATTGGCTGTGGGAGAACTAATATAAATAGTCTCTTCGGGATACACATTTAAAAGTATCAAAACATTGAATTAAGTACTTCTCAGATTGTTCTTTTCGCTGTTTTGGGAGGTCAAGGAGGTCAGATGATTAAATAAACTAGGTACTCAATTTTTCTCCTTTTTTATGATGGAATCTACCCATTTATTGACATTCAGTATTTGTTTTGTTCTAATTAATGATAATAATAACAGATATTTATTTTGTAAGTAGATTGTAAATAACAATTTTACACGTCAATCTTTTCGGTCGTTCTTAAGCTAGATGAGGCCGGTGTTTCCTAGCTGACTACCCTGAGAAGAAACACCGAAACAAACTCAGAAGTCAGTCTCTTTTGAAGTCCATACAATTGTACTGGTCAAATCATATGAGAACCATGTAGATTGATGTCTGAAGTGGTCTTTTGAGGAAAGTACCTACCACACAGATTTGAGTGGACCTGTCCAGACAGTGCAAGCATTTGTCAATAGAACTTCGTCATGACTGGTGCACCACAGACCAATCCGTTCTTTGGTTAAATAGCATCACAGTATCAAATCTTATAGAGTTAGTCTTTAAAGACCCTTGAATTTCTTGGTTTTCATCAAATTTGATGTGAATTTGTTAGAATTGGTCGCGTCATCTATTCTTGTACGTACGGACACCAAGTTAAATGCCTGCCTGAATCCGAACCCACTGCCTGCAAACTCGTTAGCTGGTGTAACTATTTACTCTCTTTTATCTTCAAATATTAGGTAAATGGTTTACTAACCAACTGGCAGCACGACAAAGAATGGAGTCCAGCAGACGAGGAACAGCGCCATCAGCCGGATGATAGTGCGGGTGGCACGTTGTTGTCGAGAGATGATGGAGCAACTGGAAACATAGCATTAAAGTTGGCATAAAAACTAGGTTACACATTCAAAAAATATCAGTCATTCTAATTCACTTACGGTGCTCCAGGGTGCTTCACAGGCGATGTGGGACAGCTATCCGGTTTAGGTCCTTGAGGTAGATTCAGGTGACAGCCCTTTGGTGACGGTACCCTGGAAATCACGAAATAGGAAGGTTACAGCCGTTACAGGTTTATGAATAAATTATTTATTTATTTATTTATTTATTTAAAATTACGTAAATAACGTTTTATAAAGTTTTGGAGTGGCGACCGCGTACCGGAAGACGCAGCGTTGGAAGGCCTCCCACAAGGTGGACCGATGACCTGGTGAGGGTCGTGGGTACCCGATGGATGCGAGACGCACAGGACCGGTTGTTGTGGCGACACTTGGGGGAGGCCTATGTCCAGCAGTGGACGTCTTTCGGCTGATATGATGATGATGATGATGATGATGACGTAAATAACACCTTAACAGCTATAACGCCAATGTGATGTCAATATACATTTAACTTACAATGACTAATAAAAATACAATTTATATCCAATAAAAAAAATAATACAAATTTAAAATACCAATTAAAAATTAGAAATACCATTTTATCAGAAAATAATTAAAACTTTCTTCATGGAAATCAGAGTCAATTCCCAAAAAAAAATATACCACCCATAATAATTTCAGTTTGGCGATCCTTCGGGCTATGTCGGTTACCTTTTCTTGCGGATATCATCATTTCTGATTCGATCACGAAAATAAACTCCGAGCATTGCCCTCTCCTTTGCCCTTTGGGTGACTTTAAGCCTTCTGATGAGGCCCATTGTGAGCGACCACGTTTCGGTTCCATAAGAGTCATCATTGGCAACACGCACTGGTAATATACTTTCGTCGAGATGCGAGACGCCCAGAATCGGGTGTTGTGGCAACACTTGGTGGAGGCCTATGTCCAGCAGTGGACGTCTTTCGGCTGATGTGATGATGATGATGATAATAATTTGATAGCTTATGATAAAAATGTTTGCTTGGAAAGTTGTCTACTCGTATAACAATGGAACGTAACTTACACAGCATTCGTTTGATGTTCCTGTGAACAAATGTTGTCAGAAGCGGCACATCTTTTTAACGCTGGTTTAGGAGCTTTGTCCTGAAATCCAAATAAAGATGACACGTGACTAAGTATAAGTACATATGTCGTCGTCGTTGTGGAAGTCACAGACACACAAACAATACTTCACGAGTATAATTATATTCACACAAACAGAAGAGAAAATGCAAGAAAAACGTTTTAAAAAATAATTAAGAAAACTACTCTACGAGTTCTAGGCGCTTATTTAAAAAAGAAGTCTCAAATGAAATCCTTGAAAAAATCAACGGCTTAAACAATTTTTTTTCAGAATAAGAAGAAAAGTTTTAAATTAAATCTTTATTTAAATTCGACAAAAAATATTTAAAATACAGAATTTTGATATTAGCGCTTGGAAGGTTCAATAAAGTTATCACTATGGAGGTAAACACATTGGTGAATTAAATATCTACTTTTTTTATTTTTTATTATTAGCGATGGGTTTGCTCTTGACTCTTGTCAATGTAAGAGATGACAGAGACAAAGTCTACGATGGAGCGAGCTTACCCTGGCTTACCCAGAAGGAGCCTGTTCACTCTAACTTTGAAGAGATGAGGGTTGTAAGCTTTTGGAAACAGACGCAGGCAGAGAGTTCCACTCCTTTGCTGTGCGCATTATAAAAGACGTTTGGAAACGCTTAGTGCGAATTGGTGGAATAGCTACAAGGTAGGGATGGTAAGATGCAGTGCATCTGGATGTCCGATGGTAGAAGGGGACCGGTGGGATGAGGGGAGTGCTTGGGCACTCTCACCGAAGTACAATCTGTATAAGACCGATAAGCAGGCAACGTTACGGCGATGAGCCAAGCTATGTAGCTTGGCATCCACCAGTTATACGTCACCGATGAGCCTCTTAGCTCTGCGTTCCACCGAGTCAAGCGCGGCAAGCTGATACTTAACTGAGCCATCCGCTACAATACTCCATGCAGTATCGGACTTGTGCTTTGTAAAGGGTTAAAAGCTGTCCAGGCCTGAAGTATCGCTTCATCCTATTTAGGATGACCAGCTTTTTGGCCGCAATTTGGGCTTTATACTCGATGGTGGCGCCGAAGTTGAGACTGGATGTCACACTACTAAGAGTATGTAAGGATTTATCACAAACAGACTCAAATAATTCAGGTAAGTGAAAATATGATAACATTACCACTTGTCCAGTATCCGGGCAAGGTAATCGTCCCCGATGAGATCGAATCTGCAGTGGTACGGATAAGGCGCACAGAATCCGAGCGTATAATGTCACCATCACGATAGCGGGTAGGTAGAACGATAGGGAAGCACAGTAGAACACGTAGCTGAAAAAAAAGAGAACATGGGGAGCTTACTACCAATTTCATCATCATCTTGGTTAAATATGTCTGCAAACATTGATTTCCCTCGTGCGTTAGGTACTACCTACTGCGATCAGTGCTGCAGGCATTGCAATGACTAAAGCGTAAGTAGGTACAAAGAGTTTTTAAAATAGACAGTGCGTGTCTCCAAGTTTCACCAAATGGGAGTCCAGCTTAGCATGTGCACTATGGGAATACGCTCAAATAAAAAAGGAACAAGCAGTAGTAAGAAGAGAAAAAAGATGAAAAAATACAAAAGCAAACTCACCCAACATTAGTATTATCAGGACATCCCTTCTCCTCACGCCCCAAGGCTTTCGGAGACGGTATGAAGATAGTCGGTAGCGCCACAGCCAGAGATACAGGCCAGACCAGCCCAGCGAACAATCTCGCTCTTTTAGCGCGCATGGCTCGAGCGAACGGAGCGGTGATGCCGCTCCAGCGCTCCCAGCCGAGGCAACAGAGAGAGAGGATGGATGCCGTGCAGCACATGATGTCTAGGGTCTTCCAGAGGCTGCAGATAAGTGGGTCTAGAAGGGTAAAGATGAAATCATCACTTTTAATAATTATTAATTATGTTTTTGTCGACGTTTTAAAAGTGGATTACGGGGTATTGTTTCGTTTGGTCCAATTCATAACAAAGTTGTCAGCTGTAATGTTTTTTATGGGGCTGACGATCAATGAAACTGGTCTAGATCTTCCAGCCGGTCGATTCTGTCGACATCTCACGGTGTTCACCTAGGCGGAGTGAACGACAATAGAGCTGTCATTCCATCTTAATTGTATGGTTTGACAACTCATCCGTCGTGCGCCCCGCCCGGGTGTTCACTTCGACATGTTTACAGAATCGCACTGCTGTATCTATTTGTCTCACTTCTCTCTTCTTCAACCCAATACCGAGAGTAGGTATCCTCTCCTCCATTGTACGCCACTTTACCAGGTGCTCGAACTCCGACGTCCAACTTGCTACTTTAACCAGATCATCGTCGGCCGAAACCTCTATTGTTTTTATCACTAACTACTTTCTAATACAAAATTACCCAATTTAAAACAACAACTCTACCAATAGTACCTAGTCAAGCAGATAATACCTACTCATCCAGTTGAATTTTGAGTTTCAACTGGGTTTTCCTTACAACCTTGAAGAGTCTCAACGAAAAAGAGTTAATCAATGAAGAAAACAGTACATACCTAACTGAAAAACAAACAGCTCCCTTGCAGCAGCGACAGGCAGAATAAACAGCCCTACTAACAGATCAGCAGCGGCCAAACTCGCCAGCGGGTAATGCGCCGGCGCCGTTTTCGACCGATGCAGGGCCACCAATACGGCCGAGTTACCGATAATCGTCGCCGTTGTGAGGGCGGCCATCGCAGCGGCTACGGCACACCAGCTGGATGTTAACCCCCCACGGGGCTGGAGAGAGCTCATATTTCTAGAAATAAAAAAAACGTACAACTTATTACGCTTATACTCTTGGATTGGACAATGGTATACTTATGGTAGACACCAGATAATTATCAATGTGCAATAACGTTCATTGACCCGACATTTTAGTGTTACAGCTAAATTCGACCGATTTTATTTTCAATAAAAACAGATTTTCAATTATCTTTTTTTAAAAAAGAAATTTCGAAAATGTTCCCTGATAACTTTTTAGACTTACGTATTCTGCTTAGGAAGATTTATTAAAATCGGTTAATACATTTCGAAAAATAAGAACTTGAAAGTTTGAATGAAATGCTGTACAGCGTAAACGCTCATTATGTTTGAACATCTTGAATTTATAAAAAGTATGCAAAGTAGGTATTTAACATTATGTACAACAGACGATTTACAAAGAGTGGGTCACACAGCCTTTGCTTACTCTCTGATTCTAAGCTAAAGAAAATCCGCAGAAAGGTTTGTGTTAGGTATCTTCATTATGTTGGAATCTTCTCTGTTAAGGCCATTGAAAAAGCCAAAAAAATTATTTAGGTACCTACTTGAAAAGTAATCCACAAACACACTGATTGCTGGTTAGAAACACAATTTTCAATCAATACACAATATTGCACACATTAGAAAAGAATAATGGTTGTTAGAAAACTCACTGTGAAATGCTCCGTGATTATCTCTGAACGACAGTTCTCGTCGTACTAAATACTAAAACAAATACAACAATTACTTCTGGCAGATTCTAATATAAAATGCATCTCTGAATAATAAATAGATAGCTACTAGTATCCGCTATATCCTCTTAGTATTATTGAATAACAATGTGACTGTGACTAAACGTGGTTCTCGCAAATTTTAGTTTTTCTCTGTAACAAATCAATAAGCTATTGTTCTCTTTAATTGTGGAATAAAGTGAGGGTATTCCGAAATAATTTTGACAGTCGAACTAAAAATGTTTGACAAGTTTAAAAATCAATCAGTTATTGTTTGTTTCAGTCCCATTCTAACCCAACAAGTATTCAACTGTACTATCAATAGAAAAATCTGGTTTCTACCTACTGCTCATTACCATCATCATCGTAAATCATCTTATTTTGAAATAATGTAAGGTTTCTGGCATGGAAATAATAAGTAACAATATGGATCTTATCGTTGTACTTTTTCAAATACCTCAAAAAAAGGAGAAGGTTCAATTCGGTTGTATTTTATTATCTTGTGGTGTATTCCAAAGTGTTCTAATTATAAGACACTTCATTGTCATTCTTATAAGTATCGCAGCATAATGCTGTGATACTTATAAGAATGACTATGAATAGGGACCTTTTTGGCCTCGCATTCTCACCTCTTGCTTGTGTTATGTGTACCTACTGTTACTTTTAAATATTATAATTACTTTTTTTTTTTACTTTTTGTGTCTTGTGCGAGGTACAAATAAATATTTTTCTTTCTTTCTTTCTTTCATTGTAAACTAGAAGACGAAAATAATAAGATGCAATAAAACGACCGAGTTTATTTTATTCCTTTATTGTCATTACGGGAGAACATTTATTAAAATTTCATTTTTTCCTTACAAATAAATGCAATTATCTTCAATGAAAATAATTGTTTATAAAATATATTTACAAGCTTATCAACTACTGCTACGATTCTAAACTAATTTAATAGTTTAAATTACAAACATCTTAATTAAAAGGCACACGGATTGAAGATCATTCTCATTTATTTTATTCGTAACAAAGTGCCTTCAAAGTGCATTAGAGATGTGCCAAGTTTTCACAAAAATATTCCGAGTTATTTTTTTTTACACACACACAAAAATATAAAAAACGGAGTTACGTTTATGAGTATATTTTTTTGCACTTAATTATCTTTACAGTCTTCGTTTTGTCACGTTTTTTATTAGTTACAATAAAATGCAGTTTTTTTTAGTTCCAAAAATTACGAATTTATCATTTTGTACTTTAGCCAATTCCTATACGTATTAGGGCCATTTATTGCTTAAACATAAGCAGTTAGGAAGCACAATTCGCTTATCCATATATTTATTCTACAACTAGTAATACACATGTATCATTTCTGTGCGTTTCACTAATGTTTACACTTTTCAAATCTGCTCATTGGCACAATAAAGATGACACAAAAAAATAAAATTAAAACTATCATAAATCTACGAAGATCAGTTATTTCATTCGCATTTAAATATTACTTACTTACATTTAAAAAAAATGATAAAAATATTTACAATGATGCAGGTGTCCAACATCGGAAGCTAAAAACGTTAAAATTACTTATTTATATAAAATATATTACAATATAATAGAGTATGTATGGAATTGAGTAAAAATTGAGCATGAGTGATCCCGTGTCAACTATTATAAACATATAATAATAACAAATCAACTAGTGTTGTCATTTATTTTTAAAGCGCAAAATGGAATGAATGAGATCTTATATCAATTGGAAATGTGCTCTATGCGAGAGGTGGCACGAATATTTTTATTAATGGCAACATTGCAGGGGATGGTTCAGATTTGCTTTTGTATTATCAAATAATACCAAAAATTTTGTTATACCTGTTAATAAAAAGGAATGTTATTCTACACCTCTGCATTTAAAAGTAAAATTGGAAGCAATTGTGGAATGATTCGATATACGGAAGATATGTAAACTATCAATTATAATATTACAAACTGAGATTATTGCCAGATCAAAAAATAAAGTCTGCAAAACAAACAAAAATAAAAAAAAATACTAAAATAAATGAGAGAAATGCGATGTCGGCAGCAATCTCAGTCAATATTACATTTAAATACTATATTAACGCAATTTGTTTCTAAAGCCGATTTAACTTGTTTTTCTTAAAAACCTTTTTCAACTTTATTTACTATTTTTTTTCATTCCAAAATCATTTAAAAGCTATGCTTAATTTAAAACAAATAATAAAATTAGCTAGGTATTAATTTTATCCCAGCTTTAGCAACAAATCGAAACTATCTACATAGGTACTAAAAGCGATAAAATCCTAAGCTACAGAATCACACATAAATAATTTCCGTACAAATGTGTAGTCGACGCTTACCCGGCTACCATCTTGTGAGCGTGAGTGACGTCATCGACCGCACTTAACAAATCTCATGTGTATTTAAACCAAGGGTTCAAAACACAGCTTACAAACAAGTAAATAATAAAAAAATCAACAACGTAACAAGTGTGTCATTTATCAAAATGTGATCATTATTCGGTGTATTTTTAATGCTGCTCGAAGAAGGTTTTCACTATACTTCCTGAACATTAAAATTGAACTACTTACTTTTAACGTTTTTCGCACAATTCCTTAGAGAACTACTGCAACTACTCATTTCATGAAATGCTCTATAGTAGTATGGCAAGTTTATGTAATTAAATTTGCTAATTAAACAATAAAAATTACGAGTTATTTTTAAATAATATTGCTGTACCATTGTAGTAATCAAAACATAAGTATTGTAATTACTGTCAATATAAAAAAATCTAAATCAACTTGCATCAAATTGTTTACAAAAAATACACCGAAAAGGGAATGCTGAAAAATCACGAGATTACCAAATGTTAGTGCATTATTCTACACTAGGTTAGTAGCTATACACTCAAGTCATGGCTGTACAAGTCAGTCTATGTTCACGACGAATCGCCGCTCGACGACGAACGGACGCGCAAATGGATGCTGAACGGACGCGCCGAATGGATACCGAACGGACGCGCAAATGGATGCCGAACGGACGCACCATTGGATACCGAACGGACGCGCCAATAGGCGCCGGAAGGGCGTGGCAATGGACGCCGAACAGTTATACTGGCGTCTTTATGTACAATGTCTTCATTCGTATGCTGCTGGACGTTCTTATTTTGTGGTGCTTTTGTAGTTGGATAGATGTTTATGAAGACTTTTAATTTAAAAATAAATGTTTTTGTGGGTTTCAAATTGGAATTGTTAATTCATACTAAAGTTGGTTTTGTTTTAATGCTACCAATCTTAAAGACAGTTGAGGACATTATTTTTGATTTGCCATTTTAGTAAGTATTTTAGCACCAGTTCCAGGCAAAGCTATTATTGCATTGTGTGTATTGGCTTAATATACACCAAATCCATCAAAAAAGCTACCACTACAAATACAAAGAACGTCGCAAATTCATCTAATCCCAAATCTTAACTTATTCCTATATATAGATGGCTTCTGTCGCTCCCTTATTGGTCTGTTGAATTTCGTTGGGGGACAGCGCGGCGCGATCCGACCAATCAGAGTGCGGCGATTGCGTGAGCGGCGTCTGCGGCGATGGCGTCGACCAATGATCTGGCGATTCTGGCGATGGCGTCGGGAATGTGTCACCGATGCCCCAGCCGCCGTAGAGACCTGTAGAAATAAAGATGTTGGGTTAGACTCGCATACGAAAATTATTTGAAGATATTGATGTGTTCAACATTACTTTAAATCATACTTTATTAGCCATCGACACGTTTAGAAGAATAATAGATAATCTATATCTACAATAAAATTTGAGGGTAAGGCAGAGATGTCATAAAAGTCATACATCCACTTTTCGCCAGTAACATTATATTATGTTCATGTCCCAGGTAATAAGGGTCGAGTAGTAGAGAGCCATGACCCAGGAACGAGTCCTCAGTCAGCTACTAAGAAATACCAAATGAATGAATAAAACTTCGTAGGTATCCACTAGGCAACATTAGACGCGCG
Organism: Melanchra persicariae; assembly: GCA_947386135.1. Classification (NCBI taxonomy): domain Eukaryota; kingdom Metazoa; phylum Arthropoda; class Insecta; order Lepidoptera; family Noctuidae; genus Melanchra; species Melanchra persicariae. The sequence goes on from OX376646.1 coordinate 3,087,755, forward strand.
ACATGATGCACAACATGTTGCTCATCATATTAAACGGCAACGAGGAACTTTTATTTAATAAAATCATGATGTGAGCCTGCTGGCAACGTCGCGTTTTTTTTGTGTAACGTTGCTGATCATGTTGGTGTTGTTCATAACACTTTTCCTAACTTGACAATCCTCCTAGGACCGCATACAGGTTGTCGACCACTAGACCAACGAGAAATCAAGAACAATCATACTTACTTGACATCATATTCGTAAGCGCGGGATGCTGCGCGCCTTGCACTTGGCCTAAGGCTGCTGCGTGTGTCATCACCGCTTGCAACTGTGCATTGTGTTGTCCGTTAGCACCTGGAGAAGAAATAAATGGGAACTTTAGTGACATCTTATAAACGAATGATTCTTTATTATGATTCAGTAGACAAATTTGAAACTGCTGGGTATAAGCTTTCTCCAAGCGTCACCATAATAATTTTCCTTCAACCTTTTTTGTGTGTGTCAAAATTCTCATGAACGTCCTTCAGGACTGCCAGGTTCTTACTGACTAAAATCATACGGTGTTCTGCCTCTACCTTTGGCCAGAGCGATGGAGTACTCGTGCAGTTCGTCACGGTTTCCTGGCCAGGTATTAGTCCGCATAAATTTATGCAGACTCCGTCATCCTCTACAGTTCCTCTTTAGAAAACATGGTCAATTTTGTGGGGTGCCTAACCATGCTCGTCCGTAGAATGTTAAAAATACTATTAATATAATTTAAAGGTATACTCACTCAGATGCGCAAGCGCCGAGTAGGCCGCGGCGTCGAGCTGGTGCTGGTGTGAGTGACGTAACGCCGCCATGTGCGCGGGTGACGTCGGCAGGGAGGGCCGGGACTTGCCCGGGGATGGAGATCCTGGGAGAATAGGCTTTTGTTCAATACATGATTTTTGAAGAACAAACTTACAAGTGGAAATAATGCGGGCGCATACATTATTTCCACTTGTAAATTTTCTCTCCCTCAAAAGAAATCCGTAAAAAGTTAAAACAGAAAAGTCTTTTCACACTCAAGTTCATAAAAAATGGCTGTTAAAAAAAAAAACAAAAATAAAAAGTACCTACTTCAAGGTTTTCTTTAAAGTGCTAAAATGGATCATGATTTATCATTCTTTTACTTAAGTACACAATATCACATCAATTTAAAAAAATGGTACCTATTTAAACCAAATTGACTTATTATTTAACTTTTCACATCAACATTTTTAGAATCTTTGAATGTATTTAAAATTGTTTTCCTTTTTTCGTTTTTTGTCACATTAGATTTTCTATATGATACAACTCTGGGTATGGAGTCTGTACAAAACTGCCCATTGTCCTTTTAAAAATCCTAAAACACGGAAGTTTTCTTATTTAAATATAAATGAGATTCTTACCAATATACGCATGCGGTGAGGTGGTGTGATTGCTGTGCGTGGGGGAGTGGTTGGAGTAGGGCGGCGAGAGGGACGCTCCGTGCGCGCCGCCGCCGAACGACTGTTGCAGCGTCTGACCCGTCTGCGGGACGAAGCACTGCTTTTATTAGCTAGTAGTTTTATAAGACATGGGTATTTGATATGGTAAAAATGCGGCGAAATAGTAAATAATCCTTACAATTACAAAACGTACTTCAAATAATATTGGTACTATGACAGAAACGTTAAAATAACAGAAAAGGTAGGAGTAAATATTTACAGTAAAGACTGATACAAGTCAACGTAGTGCTACAATAAACGCATACACATAATAGTGCTACAAGCTCAACCATGCATTAATCTTTGTCCAACTCTCCTCCAGGGGCCGTATTTAAAGGTCGTCATGATTCCGTCGTGAGAAAGGGCTATGTGCCATTCGTCTCGTATTGCTCCACCTGTCTCTCAAACCGGAATGCATGAGGTTTTAAGACGTCTTAGTCCCAAAAGCGAGCGGTCGCCTCTTTTTCGCGATTGGTCGGGAATATTTAAGGCCCTTATAGATCCAGATACTCTTTTAATAATATAAAATATGTAGGTCTGTGTATTACCTTGACGCAGTCCTCATAGCTTGGCGGCTGCTTGTGCTGCACTAGCTGCTCGATGCCTACGAACTGCGCCATCGCGTTCGAGTACAGCGACGTTGCGTCGTACGGCGACGGCAAGTCCTAAAGAACAAACATGTTTTAGAATACCTACAGCGAAGAGAAGCCACTCACTCTACGGGCCACTAATACTATAAGGGCCACTAACCTCTACAATAAGGGGCCCCTAACAATATATTATTATACGTTGAAAACTCCAATTACCAAAAATAACGCTACTGCTTCTTAATAACCAAAGAGATTGATCAAATATGCATAGAACCAGTTAAGTACACAAGATTCTCGTCCCGTTGACTCTCATCTCGAGTGGGTTAACTAGCTTTTGGTATCAAGCCCTTACAACAAGAAAACCATTTGCAGGGCTAAGCATTTCTATCTCAGTCAGTTTTAAGTCAGTCACGAGTTCTTCGAATGAACGTAGTTTTTTTACCTGTAAATTTTGGAGCGGTGATTCAACCGGGCTCAAACTGGAACCCAAACTTTCCACGCTCTGCGGCACTTCTTGGGCCACTTTCTTATTGTTCTTTTTTACACTGGGTTTCCTGTAACAACAAATTATAAAAAAACATCAGTATTGAAATGAACAAAAAAGCTGAATATGTACCTAACTATAAATGTTTTTGGGACATTTTATTTATGACCATGAACACACGTAGCGATGTCTGCGACCATTACAATTAGAATAACTGGATAAGAACGCCCTTAATCGGTTTCCTGTCGAAAACGACGACGTATTTTACAGTCCCAATAATAAAACCATTCGATAGGAAACGTGCACAACGTTTACAATGCCATCGAGTGAAGCATATTCGAAACTTTAAGGTTAAAAATACTTAGACATTAACGCTTACACGTAAACTATACAACGTGTAAAAGAATAAACGCAATATCTCTTATGGGGCCCAACCCGGAAATCGCGAGAAAAAAATTAGCTTTTCAGTACATTTTGTCGAGTTATGCGCACAAAAATCTATGGGGCAGTCGATTTTTTTTCGAGATTTCAGTGTTGCTCCCATAGTGAAAGTTGTTCATAATGATGAGTACAATGACCCCTTAAGAGTTATTGTGTTACAGGTTGTATAGATGATAATAAAAAGCAATATAGTCCTTGAAGGGTGTGATCTACGAATGAACAATCTAAGCTCCAGGATTAAACAGTGGCTTCACCTTCTTAACACTTATCTAGAGTAAATAAAGTCCATATACAAAGTGTGTCATACCGTCTAATTTGCGTAGTCTGCAAGTTGTTGTTGTCGTACGCCTGGTCAGGGCTGTCAGGTCCGGCCTTCGCGCGCGACTTCTTCGGCTTCCCCTTCGCTGACGTGCTGATGACGGTCGGCTGGCTGATCAGCTGCGGGTGCGGGTTTGGTGAGGCTGTGGGAGAAGATTATGTTAGTTGTCGGTGTTACGTAGGACCATTAAGTTTGATAGACCATTCATCATCATCATCATATCAGCCGAAAGACGTCCACTGTTGGACATAGGCCTCCCCCAAATGGCCCAGTTAGCCATGCTCGCCACGCTTGGCAGGCGGGTTGGCGATCGCAGTGTAGCTGTAGCAATATACCTACAGAGAATGCTGCTGCCCATTCTCTGTTGAGACCCTTAGTCGCCTCTTACGTTGCGTTATGGACTTTGAGGTCAGAGTTGGTATCGGACTTCTCTTTCTAATTTGAAGCTTTATAACTTTACCACTGATGAAGGTATTTAAAAAATTATTTAAAAATTGTTTACTAGAGCTAATAAAAATTTAATTTAGCAAATAAAAAAATTGCATGCATAATTGCGTATTCCCCTTTTGCATTAGGTAGAACGCCATTTCTAAGGGATCTTACAAAACAAAGATAAAAACGGAGACTCAATCTTAATTCTAAGCCATTCAAAATAAAAAGTCCTACTTTCAAATTACCCTTAGCAAACTCACGCATAAGATGGTGATGCTGGGGCGGCGGCCGGGGACAGTGCTCGTCCAGCAGCCGCACGATGTCGTCGTGCATGCGCTCCTGCGCCACGTCGCGCGGCAGCCGGTCCATGTGGTCCGTGATCTCTCTGTTGGCCATGGCGTCTAGCAGCGCTCTGCAGGCCCCGTAGGAACCTTCGCGGGCTCCTAGGAAGAGGGGGGTTTCGTCCTGTGGGGGAATAAGGGTGTTAGATCTGGTGCAGCAAAAGATTTATATGTGGTTTGCGATGATGAGGATGCGTAAAATCATAAAGTCTAAGAACAGGAACTATGTTGGCTAGACGCAAGATTCTTCCAAAAACTATGCTGACGTAGGAAGAAACTCTTAAGGTTGTTCAGGTATTAACATATTCTGCAGTTACTGAATTCTGAAAGATCTTTTATTCATCCTATTATCGAAATACTTCACAACCGGTTCAATCCCGGCGTTTGTATTTGTGCTTCATTTATGGTTATAGACTCGCCTTCAATTACATGCGAGTCATTTGGCTTCTTAGCATAGACTAAAGGCACACCTCTACCCGCTTCTCGTTGAATTCCAGTAGTAACGTTATATTGTCTAAAAAAAGCTTACCTTATCGTCCTGTGCGTCTCTGTTAGCTCCATGAGCTAGCAGAACATTGACGGCATCGATATTGTTGACAGCCGCAGCCCAGTGCAACGCTGTCTTGCCGCTGTTGTCAGCCGCGTTTATGTCTGCGTCTGCGTTGATCAGGTCTTCCACCATGCCTTCTATGGCTAGCCTGTTAGGATGAATAATGGATTAGTTTTGGTTATAATAGACTTGGAGATCGCTGATTTTTGGGCGAGAAACTAGGTTTTGAAGCGCTTATTGAAAGCACAACTGCGAATGCCACAAACCTTATCATCTAAGTTAAGTAAATCGTCGTCACAACCAGGTGCAAGCCTTCTCATTAGTTTCTCAGACAACGAGACACGCAAATCGCAATAACGCCTAAGAGTTTTTGCTGTTCAACGATATGCGTTTTCCCTTTAGAGACCCTTTCACACTATTCCAAGCCAAGGAAGTACTAAACATCTCTCCTGCGGTTTGGTTATTCTAAAATTGTAACGTAAGATGTCATGTTCCCTAAAAAACACTTGGGAAAACACACGGCAAAAACTAAACAATATTTCTTCATAAACTTACCTAGCAGCCAAAATAAGTGGCGTTGTCCCATCATGCATCCTGGCGTTCAGGTTGGTGGCTCTGTTCCGGAGCAATATCTGGAACACACCCATGGCGTCCGCAGCGACTGCTGCGTGCAGCGGCGTGCGCCCCGTGTTGTCTTGTGAGTTTGCGTCGGCGCCTGCGTCTAGGAGGCGTTTCGCTGCGTCCGCGCGTGCGTATCTAGAGTAGAAATTGGAGTTAGATGCTTATTAGAATCAATTCAATAAATAATATAGAAGATTAAGAACATCTAGCTCAAAAAAGTGAATACAACTATAAATAAAGAGGCTCAATAGGAAGTTAATGCGGCACTTATGAGTTTAATAGGTAAAGTTCGGCTTTAGTGAATGTCGTCTTTGCCGCTCATACATAAACGTCTTATGTCCGGGTGGATGGAACCCATTGGTTCAAGTATATTGCTAATTGATTTTTATTTCGATTCCACGTTTTTATTTTCATAGAGTTGATTCCCCCGGACGATAGAGGCCTACCTAGCAGTCGTTTATGAAATGACTGTGCAATCCTTTATAAAATTATTATTGTGTACACACAAGAACGATTAAATACCTTCAGTTTACAATATTCATTTCAAAACCAATTCCTTACCTCGCAGCCAAATGCAAGCTAGTCTCTCCAGTCTTATCCATGGCGGCATTCAACTGAGCTCCTTGAGCGACCAGTTCCGATATTATATGAGCAGTTTGTTCGTCTTCAGCATCAGAGCCAGTGTCCAGCCCACCTCCTCGTACAGCAGCCACCATAAGAGGCGTCATGCCCAGAGGACCACGAGCGTCAACTTCTACGTGACCATCATGCTGGAAGAAGTCGGAGGGCTACATTAATTTTATAGAATTTATCAAAAATATGTAGTACTATAGACGTGGAAGATAAGTCAATACTCACGATAGCCGGTGGTGTCATCATGCTTGGAGGCACTCTGATATCAGCCGCATCCAGATGTTGCTGAGTCCAGACTCTACCATCATGACCAGCCTCCTCATAATCCGTAATAGCAGTATGGTCTGACGCGTAACCTCCCGGAGCTCCATTAGCATCACCAGGACCTCTTGCCCGCTTAGCCCTAGGAGGCGCAGATCCATCGTCATCCTCATCCGACCAGTGATGAGGAGGTCCCAAATGACCGCCATTGATATCCACATCAATACAACCAATAGATCCCTTATTCAAGTTCCGCATCTCCTGCCCATCAGGACCACGTCTGCGTGACCTACGTCTGGTCGAAGAGTTGTTGCGGATAAAACCTTCGGGGAACCATGTTATGCCAGCTGCTCTCTTCCTTTGAGCAGTTACTAACACACCGATCAGTAATCCGGCCAAAAGGACAAGGATAACTCCGATGAAAACGTATTTAGAGTTTGTTGGACCGTCTCCGTTATCCTCGGGAGTATTTACACCCTTGATGGAGAAAATGGGGAAGTCAGGCGACAAGGAGTGCTTGGAAGCTGTTGCCGCTAAGAACTCTGCGGCTTCTCTTGCCGAGAAGAAGCATTCGGAACTAGACATAGATGTACACTTTCTGTTATCAATTTCCAAGTAGACTTGCACTCCTGTTTGCCCCCGTTCTGTGAAGACGATGTTGTGTTTCTTCCCGAACTCTGTGTCTTGTAAACCAACGTCGGTTGATCCCTTCCATGGGTAGACCATGTCGTTGCCTAAATGGTCCTTCTTTATCAATATCGTCGTTCGCAACTGATGGCCTAAGTCTCGTAGGAAAGCGACGGAGTTCTCTTTGAAGGTCTTCATATCCATTAGAAGAGTAACTGACATGACGCCTTCTGCTAAGTGAGGAGGTTCGTTCTCACAGTCAAGACCGTCCCAGTTACATTCGGCGTTGTTGCAGCCGTAGTCACAATGGCCGTTGGCGTAATGTTTTTGGCAGTAAGCGTCATAGATAGGGTTGCAGCGTTGTAGGGACTTCTGGCAATCCCTGCCGTCGAACAAACAAGCTTGGGTGTTGCACACTTCGTTACATTCGCCATCCATAAAGACTTCCCAACATTTAATTGGCGCTGTGCAGTTTGCCCAAGGATTCAAACCTAAAGAGCAGTCGTTGCCATCGAACTCACAAGCATAAGTATTGCATTCTTCATCGCAATGATGATCACCTTGCTTTTCTTTACAGCCCTTCTTCACGCATTGTTCTCGTTGGAAAGCCAAATCCAATTCTTCGAAAGTAAGTCCTGGTTTCTTGTTGCCGAACCCTCCATTTACTCCTCCTGGACTACCGTAGCCTCCTCTGGAGTGAGGGTCGTGGATATCGCAACTTTTGCCAGTCCACTGTCGTGGGCAGTAACAGAGGTAGTCACCAGGCTTGTCGATACATCTCGCTTCAGGATGTTTACAAGGATTACTGAGACATTCGTTCATGGAATCAATTTCACAGTTGATACCTGACAAGCCTGATGGACAATCGCAGACGTAGCCTCCGATTTCCGATGTTCTGCAGTATCCTCCATTTTGGCATGGGTTAGAATCGCAAGCGTATCCTGAATATTCACAGTTCTTGCCGTAAAAGCCATCATTACACAGACACTCGTGACCTCCCTGTATGGCAGTGCAAATACCTCCGTTTTGACACGGAGAGTTAGCACAAAAATTAACCTTAGCATCGCAGTGTCTTCCCATGTAACCAGGCTTGCAGTTGCAATGATAATCGTTGACAAGTTGGACGCAGTCTTGAGTGCCCGGAGTTGAACAAGGGTTTGATAAACATTCATTGATGTCTCCCTCACATCGTGGACCAACGAAACCAGGCGGACACTTGCACTCAAACCCTCCAACTTTGTCGATACAGGTACCGTTGTTGTGGCAGGCATCTTGTTTGCAGTCATTGACGTTGATCTCGCAGATTTTACCAAGAGTTCCGAAAGGACAGGAGCATGAGAAGTTGTTGATGAGATCGTGACAAGTTCCTCCATTCTGGCATGGGTTGGGAAGGCAGTCATTTACGTTCAGCTCGCAGTTCTGACCTTGGAATCCTTTAGCGCACTGACACTGGTAGGTCCCCACCAGGTCTTTGCACAGGGCTCCGTTTTGGCAAGGAGCAGAGTCACATTCGTTGATTTCCTTTTGGCAATAGGATCCGGTGTACCCTTCGAGGCAGTGGCAACGGTGAGAGTTTCCGATATCCTCGCAAGAACCGTTGTTGCATAGTGCTTTTATTTGTACACCTGGGGACAAGAGTAACTTATGAATCAACCATTTACTGGTGAATAATGAATGATGAAAAGAAGAAGTTATACAATCAAGTGATGGGATTAAAATATAGTCGAAATAGTCTTAACTCTTTCAGACACATTTTAAACATAGATAAGAACATCATCAAAGTTTGTTCATAGTGGTTATAGTAATGGTTAGCAGATTGTAAAAATATACATTTTGAGTTATTATTTGTGTGAGGCTTTCCAAGAAAATGGTGGTCAGTAACGATGACCGTGGTTGTAGTAAAATTAAGTAAAGAACTAAATTGCAGTCAAGCAAGATGCCTATTAACTCGACTATTCCAAAAATTTCTGCTTAAACACAAAAAAATATATCTAAATAAGTGATTAGTAGCTATCACCAACACTGAAAGTTAAAAATGTTCATAATCAACAACAATTTAACACTAAATTACCTCTGAATTCCATACCTTTCCTGATAGCCGCGTCTTTGCATGAGACCATCTCGACGTCACACAGTTTGCCGGACCAACCCGGGGCACAAGTACATGTGTACTGTGGACCCTTTTGCGAACATGTGGCTCCATTCTCACAAGGGTTGTTTTCGCACCTGTAAGAAAATAAGTGGGTTAGTATTTGCTTGTGAAATTGGGGCATAGGGAACATGCATAGCGTTGACTATGCCATCTAGTGTTGCATATTCGAAACTTTAACGTGAACAGTACTTGACATTGACGCTTCTGTGCTGCCTACGCACGCTCCGTTTAAGGGAAAACGTGCATGAAGTAGACTGTGCCATCTAGCGTTGCAATTGTGAAACTTACCAGTAAAATTAATTTACTTGACGTTACCTATAGTTAGCGGTTACAAGAATTATTCAGTATCCAGCCGGTCGATTCTGTCGACATCTCACGGTGTTCACCTTGGCGGGGTGAACGACAAAAGAGCTGTCATTCCATCTTATTTGTATGGTTTGACAAGTCACCCGTCGTGCGCCCCGCCCGGGTGTTCACTTCGACATGTTTACAGAATCGCACTGTTAGGATTGTACAAAGATCTCTTACTTGCTGTTTTCCTAACGCAATTCATTAGTAAAGAACAAGGCAGGAAAACGACTATTTGTTTTATTTGATGTCATATCTTTTTGCGCACTTCATAAAAATGGTACGGCGATGCTGTCGAAGATCGCATAAAGAACAGGCAGAATTGTTTTACGTCATTCGTGACGTTTGTCTATATACTTTATTTCAACTATACCTACAGCCCAATTAGAACAGATCTTAATAGAAAATGATAAGCAACAGTATCTATCTCTATACACTTACCAATCGACATAGGTCTCGCAGTGTTTCCCTGTGTACCCGTAGGGACAGTGGCACGTGTAGTACGTGATGTGGTCATGACAGGTGGCGCCATTGTCGCACGGAGAACTGTCGCACATGTTAATACGGAACTGGCAGTTCGAGCCGGTGTAGCTGTACAAGAGAAGAAGAATATAAGTATGATGAAGGGAGACGTTAAGAGCCTGTTTTAAGATTACAGGATTGGATTTTATCTATAGAAGTTAATGATGATAAACGGGAAATTAAAGTACTCGTAGTTCCATAGAATTTCAGGTCGATTCGAACTTAGAGGTGATAATGAAGTTCACTTTTCGCTGCGCAGTAGCCATCTTTCAACTTCGCTGTCACATGAATTTGCTACTGCGTAGCATCTCGTCTCGTGTCTCAACCCATAACCAATATATAATAACCCAATTTAATTTGAATTTACTATACTACTTCAAGTCTGAGCATGGAACGTGGTGGTTCGATCCCCAGGTCAGACAAAATACTATTTAGTTTTCCAATTACGAAATTGTCAGAAATCGCCAGGAATCGTGATGGTTCGATCCCCAGACAAAATACTATTTACACTTGGGAGCAAATAAATCGAGCCACTTCCTTTTTCACGCATTATGGTAATTATTTTTGGTATTAAGGAACGCATCGATTCGAAACATATATCGCCTAAAAGGGTATTTAATAACCTTTACAATGAGGGTAGTTAGTTGTCAAAATTTCATTTTTATTAAAGTTTAAAGGGTAGAATAAAATTATCGCATTTAATTTGCTTATGACTTTTTTATTGTACTCTGTTAAGAAAAGATTAAATTTGAGGTTTTTGTTAATCATACCCATATTACTTGTTATTGTTGTCTTTATCTGTGTCTGTGTAATCAAAATAACCTGATAAAATGGATACTACACCGACGGAAGCTGCCCAAGTTGTAGCTTTACTTGAGGTTGGACACGGACAACGTGAAGTGGCACGCAGACTTCATTTGAGTCGTTCAAAGGTACAGCGGGTATACCGCAGGTATCTGGAGACTGGTGCTTTTGTTCGGCGACCTGGAACTGGCCGACCACGGGCAACAACAGAACGTGACGACCGCTTTATTGCAACCAATTCGTTGCGCGACCGTGGACTTAATGCTGTTCAGCTACAGCAAGCGTTACGTGACGTTCGAGGAGTCGCAATCAGTAGGTGGACAGTGAGACGAAGACTAAAAGAACGAAATTTAACATCACACAAACCAGCAACTGGCCCAAAATTGACTGTAGCTCATCGCCGATCTCGCTTGGAGTTTGCTCGAGAACACATTAATTGGACGTTAGAAGACTGGAGGTCAGTTTTGTTTTCTGACGAGTCAAGAATCTGTCTTTTTAGCAATGACGGGAGAAACCGAGTGTATAGACGTCCTGGTGAAAGATTTGCCCAATGTTGCATTCGAGAAACGGTGAGTTTTGGTGGTGGTTCTTGTATGGTGTGGGGAGGAATTTCTCTAGACGGAAAAACGGAACTTGTCTTCGTCGACCCCGCCAACGATGGCAGTGGTAGACGTGGATTAACAGCTGACCGATACATAACTGACATTCTTGAAAACCACGTAATGCCGTATGCTGGTTTTGTCGGAGAAAATTTCTTGTTTATGCATGACAATGCGAGACCTCATACCGCGCAGATCGTTACGGAATACTTGTCTGCGATCGGGATTCAACAAATGGTATGGCCAGCACGAAGTCCCGATTTGAACCCGATCGAACACCTATGGGACGAGCTAAAACGGAGAGTCCGAGCCAGGGTTCCCGCTGTTTCATCCATTCCCGAGCTTAAAGTCGCTGTGCTTGAAGACTGGGAGAACATACCACAATATGTCATCGTAACGCTGATCAGATCGATGACTAATAGGCTACAAGAATGTATCAGGGCCCGGGGGGGTAATACCAGTTATTAAGAATATTTTTTTTGCAATAATTTTGTTTTTTATTGTTTTTATGGACTGTTTTAGCCCTACTAAATTTTCTATCAAAATTACCATTTTTCTTGCAGAGCCAATAATTTATCATTAAATAAGGTTATTATTCAATAATTTACCCTCATTGTAAAGGTTATTAACTAAACTTTTAGGCGATATATAGTTCGAATTGATACGTTCCATATTACCAAAAATATTTACCATTTTACGTGAAAAAAGGTAGTGGCTCGATTTATTTGCTCCCAAGTGTAGTTTTCCAACACGAAATTGTCAGATCTCGCCAGGAATCGTGGTGGTTCGATCCCCAGGTCAGACAAAATACTATTTAGTTTTCCAATACGAAATTGTCAGAAATCGCCAGGAATCTAGAATTGTCGCTGGCGAATGAGAATGCCAAGCTCTCCTCTTATACTCCATCCGAGTAGGTAGTTAACTAAAGGTAGGTAAACAAAAAAAACCACGTGACTTAGTTAACCGACTAAACGTAATACCAGTCTATTCAGTTGTCATGATACGTTACAGTTGTACTCTTCAATTTAGCAACATTATTATTCGTTAATAACGTTGCTAAATTGAAGAGTACAACTGTGACGTAGCATGGCAACTGAAGTGACTGCTATTAAGTTAAGCCGGGTAACCCTGTAACGTGGTTTTTTGTTTACCTTTAGTTAACTACCTACTCGGATGGAGTATAATTATGATAGAAGATCAATAACGAAACATACTAAACACGGAATATGTCGATGTTTCTGGAGCTCCAAATTCGCCAATGGACGAATTTTGTCTGATAATAAACAGTTTCCAATCGTGTTGTAATTGTAACACAATGAAGTCAGACTTACCCAGGGGGACAAGAGCAGTTGTAGGAATTGATGCCATCGATGCAGGAGCCCCCGTTCATGCAGCTGGACTCCGTGCAGTCCTCGTCGTTGGTCTGGCAGTTGATGCCGGAGAACCCGAGCGGGCAGGTGCAGGTGTATGATGCCACGTACTGTAATTAAGAATTTTAAATGAAATGTTTAATTACTGAAATGTTATAATCATTGAGGAAACTGAGGTGTGTTTTAAGGTCCAAAATGACTATGAAGGCAAAATTTATGTATTTGTCATTAATTTTTTTTTTTTTTTAGAAAAAACCCAACCCAAGGCCTATATCCCACATGAGTTGAAATCAGACTAAAATGAAGCAGTTTTGTAGGACACTGTAGTGTCGTTTGTACTATATTGTCCCACTACTGACAGGGCACAGGCATTTCTTTCGCTTTTTCTCAAATTTCTGTCTTCAACTAGTACAGACTTTTATAAAAACTGTAACAGAATAAACGCAATACATCTTAAAGGTCCATTACTCATCATTATGAACAACTTTCACTATGGGATTAAACATGAAATCGCGAAAAAAAAACGACTTTTATTGTTTCCACAGTAAAAGTTGTTCCTAAAAGGATGGGAAATCATCAAATGACCCCTTCCGCTCTGGGTGGAGCGGGAGGGAGTGTCAGACTCTTACTGACTAAAACCCATCCGTGCTCCTCGTAGTGTCTTTTGCGTTCCAGGGCCGCGGTAACTCTTTCGAACAAAATCTGCAACATGAGTGCAACCCTTAGGAGATATTGCGTTTATTCTGTTACACGTTGTATCATCTAAATCATGCTTTTAACAGCTCCTAGAAATAAAATGGCACATAATCTTACGCCTTTATATTTTAACTCTTTATTAGGTATATAATATATATTTTTATATTACTAAAACACGTAACATTTTCCGATCTTTATTCTTACCTGGTTACAAGTAGCTCCATTCATGCAGGGTCTTGACTGGCACTCGTCGATGTCCACCTCACAATGTTTGCCCGCGAACCCGCTTGCGCACACGCAGTTGTAGTCGCCGATCGAGTCCAGACAGGTCGCACCATTTTGGCATGGGACTGTGGGAGAAAATAAAATATTAGTCATGTTTTGTAAACCGTCAAAGAAGACCTGAATGTAGGTCAATTTAAAGATATAACCGCTGAATTCAGCGCATGCAGAAGACTGCCCCAAGTAAAAAAAATAAACTCTCTAAGGAAGAAGAAATATCATGAAAACCATAAAGTGGTTTTTACAAATGGACCTCATTGACTCACGAATTGTTTTGGAAAGTTCAGACTTTTACTAAGCTTGTACATTAAAATTGACTGAGAACACGGCACAATATTAATTTTGTCATAAGAATCTGAGTATGATAGTCCTGAACCAAAAACTGCGCCACAATTAAAGGACTCCCCGAAACAATAAATTGCTGTGTTTGAAGAAAATCTTCATTTGGTATGGAGCCTCAGATATCACATACATGATCTACTAACACTTCTGGAGTTCATCCTCCTAAGATGTATCTGACAAAACACCATAAAGAAGTCAAAATACTCACATGAAGCACAATCATCAGTATTAATCGCGCAGTCCTTCCCCTCGTACCCTCTCGCACACAAACAGGCGTAAGAGCCCTCGGTGTTGATGCAAGTAGCTTCGTTGTGACAAGGGGCAGTGACGGCACATTCGTCTACATCGCGCTCGCACAGCGCGCCTGTCCAGCCTACTGGACATTGGCACGTGAACTCCGCGTATGAAGCTTCGGCTACGCAGCGGCCTCCGTGACGACATCTAGGAGAGAAAATGTAATTTGTTAAAAGTCAAAGCATTTATTTCAAATAAACCATTTACAGGTACTTTTGAATTGTCAGAGTCAGTCAGTCAAAAACATGAAGCTGTTTGCACGTTCCAAAGCGTAGATCTCTATGGAGAAGAACGTGCAAGAAACTCCACGGACACTCTTTCAAACCATTTTATGATTTACAATAATCCTGGTTACATTATCTTTGTTGCTTCTACATGTGAGAACAGTAGAACTGACACAGAAACTGTTAGTTGGAATAGAGTTCAAAACCGTAAATGCCCGAGTAGTCTGCGTGATATGGTGCAGGCTTATAATAGGGGTATGACCTCTTCCTCAGTTATAAGACTTGAGTTTCTGATTGCTTGTTATGTCGCTAGTAAGCAAGTAAGTTAGGAACGCCACTGACCAACCCTTCTTCACTTCCGACATTCTATGTGAAAATTTGAAGAGTTGAAGCCGTTATGCCTATGGCAATGGCAATGGTCAAGACCGGTATTCAGCAGATCCTCGAAGTATTTACGTTATGTACATATTGGTCAATTTGTAGACAGTCAGTAGGTAGTCTAGTATGATGTGTTGGCAGACACTGAGCCGTAAAATTTGCTATTCCTAACATAACTAACCTTCTGATTTCTTTTTAAGTAAGGGAATTCATCAAATTACTCCTTCCACTCTTGGCGGAGCAGGAGGGAGTGTCAGACTCTTATTTTCTAAAACCCACTCGTGTTCCCTTTGTGTTCCAGGGCCGCGGTGGCTCTTGAACAAATTCCGCAACCCTGGCTGGAACCCCTTTAGGTCGTGCTAAAAACTAGTCAATGGCAACACGATACAAGAACAGACTATGATGATAAAGGTACTCACTGGTTAGGCGTGCAAGGATCCAGCGTGTTCTCGCAGTTCCTCCCCGAGTGCGGAGGTGCGCACACGCAGCGGTAACCGTTGACGAGGTCGATGCACGAGCCGCCGTGCAGGCACGGGTTGCCGGCGCAGTCGTCGATGTTCGTCTCGCAGTTTACTCCTGGGAAGATGGAGATGCGTTTAGAAAACAAAATCCTATTTATTTACTAGACTATGGAAGATTTCTAGCCAATTGCATATATGTACGTTTTTGTAAGACGAAAGGAAAACATGATTATGGGTGATGATGTGGAAGAAGATGATAAAAACCTATTAG
Organism: Melanchra persicariae; assembly: GCA_947386135.1. Taxonomy (NCBI): domain Eukaryota; kingdom Metazoa; phylum Arthropoda; class Insecta; order Lepidoptera; family Noctuidae; genus Melanchra; species Melanchra persicariae. The sequence continues at coordinate 3,103,266 of OX376646.1, forward strand.
ATTGTTTGAATTATGAAATGTGTAACATACAGGTGAGAATCTATGCCATCCAAATACAAACAGATGATTGTGGCTACACTGATGAGACTACAGAAACTCTGATTTTGAAGCACCGTTGAAGTCAAGAACTTTTACTATGATTAGATTCTTTTTAACGGACTTCAAAAAAAGGAGGAGGTTCTCAATTCTATTGTTAAGTATGAACATGATGACTCAGAGCCAATTAATGAAGAACCAAGTAACTGTAGAACCCAGAAGTGATCCGAAAATAAGTGGTAACTTAAAAATGAAGAAGTTGAAGTTCTTACCGGTAAATCCAAGCACACAGTCGCATTTGTAAGCGTTAAGCCTATCGTGACAAGTTCCTCCATGTTGGCAAGGATTGGAACTGCACTCGTCTATGTCACGTTCACAGCGTTGACCTGAAATATAGAGAATGATTTAGAATGAAATATTCGATGAACCACCTGGAAAATTTTGGCAGTGACATTAAATGTGCTGCTAAATGGATTGAATCAGAAAAAGACAGAGACAATAATACTGCTAAAACTAATGATTGATTCATTATGCTAAAATATGCCCAATATCTAGGGGCTTAGTAAAGTTGAGTTCACACATCGCGCATGGAAAAACATTGATTTTCTATAATGATTGATACAACCACATATATAGATAGTCATAAATATCACAAGTATCACGATCTGTATGAAAACCAAGCGTGCCATCTTTTACTACCTACTATGACGTCAACACAAGCACTATTAGGTGATGGGAAAATCAAAACGATTCAAAGACACACACACATCTAACTGACGTCCGACTAGCGTACACCGATACAAATTGAACGCGAGAGTGGCGGCTTACGATTTTTAATCGTAAGCTGGGCACCGAAACCGGCACGCGAAGTAGTTGCTCTTGCTGTGGATACAATCAAGATTATAATCAAATCTTACCTCCATATCCAGGCAAACAATGGCAGATGAACTGGTTGACTCCATCTTCACAGGAGCCGCCATTGATGCAAGGATTCGAAGCACACTCGTTCACGTCAGAAAGGCATCTGTAAAGGAAGCGACTTATTAGTACCAGGCATAACTGTAGACGACTCTGGAGGGCAGTTCTTGGAGGGGAATTTTGCTGTACTGGGAGATCTTTTTAGAATTTTCTTGATCAGACTTCTATTGTAGTTTGGGAGATGTTATCAAGACGGTAATAGTCATTTTATTGCATTGAACGATTCAGTTCCATTGGATTTGCATTCTTAATCTCATAGCCTCATCAACTTATTGGAAACCTTTCCCAATTCCTTGGAATTACTTTTACGACTTCCCAAGGATGTTATGACGTCCCTGGATCCTAGCACAATAATTGATTAGAAATTACATTGTAGTGTTCTCAAAGAAGTCCGTTTCCAGTTCTGTAGTACCTTATCTTCCAGCTCTTCTGATAAAACTAACCCAAAACCCTTAAAGTAGTGGTCCAGCATCCATGACCCTGCTACCATCCGTACCTAGCATCATAATATCCTCTAGGGCATTCACACCGGAATCCGTTGATCCTGTCGACGCACTTGCCGCCGTTGGCGCAGGGGTTCGACAGGCATTCGTTGATGTTGGTCTCGCAGTGTTGTCCGGTGAAGCCCGGGATGCACTCGCAGGTGTATCTGGGGATGACCAGGGGATGTTAGAGGATGTTGACGAGAGTGGGCCGGTTTTTTAGGGTTCCGTAGCTAAAGGGTAAAAATGGGATCCTATTACTAAGACTACGCTGTCCGTCTCTCTATCCGTCTGTCTGTCCGTCTGTCTGACCGTCTGTCTGTCCGTCTGTCTGTCCATCTATCTGTCCGTCTGCCTGTCCGTCTGTTTTTCACCAGCACCAAGCTGTATCTCATGAACCGTGATAGCCCGACAGTTGAAATTTTCACAAAATACAAATTTTAATAGAAAATGGATACGGAACCTTTCGTGCGTAAGTCCGACTCGCACTTGGCCGGTTTTATAGGGACATGAGTTTGCTATGTCAGTCCCATCTTGTTTAGAGTTTTTTAGTATATTTCAATATTGTTGGCACACAATTTGTTGTCATGTTTCTTTTTGATTAAGTAATTTTTTTATCTATATTTTGACTGAGTCGCAAGGCGTAGCCATAAACTTTTCAAGGGTAAGCAGAAGGATGCATTGCATAGAACACAGGAGTCAACTTGAATATAAATTATAACACACTTTATTTTAATTACATGCAGGGTAAAAATGACTACCGAAATCCAGTTACTTACATTAGTCACTGGGGTTCAATAGTTTAGTGTATTTCAAGACTTTTTTTTTAAACAGAATCAAACTCAATACCATGCATTTTTTACTAAATGATTTGGAAACTTACTCAAAATAAGTATTGCTGCATGTAAAAAAAATAAAGAAGCGTTAGAACAAAATTACAAAACAAAGTGTAGATAGTGTAGAACATTGTTAATTATAATCAAACCAAAAGTAGGGAAAATTATTCAAAGTGCAGTACAATAAAGACACAAAAGACGGAACGCAAAGTAAGATACAGCTTTTCACTAATCCACTGCTATACTTTTGCTTGAAGACAAGGTTTATTTTAATATCTGGTCAAAATAAAAGTGTTTATCTACACTCACAACGTAATGTTCCAAATATGAGTTCAAAAACGAATGCATAAACACGATTTTTTTTGTGGATAGGTAAAATTTAAAAAAAAACCATTACAGTTCAACATTTTCCTTCGATTTTTAAACAACTGCATCATAAAATAACTTTTTAATTTTTATAGCACACTTTTTCATTTTAATTTTTGGCGCGGGCTTCTATCTTTGTCTATTGATGAGCGGCCACTGCGCAGTTATTCGAATACGCAATGAGAATATCCGCCATATTGGAATAAACTATTTTTCCACTTATTTTATTTCAACTGTATGAGTGAAGATAAAATAGTGTATGCAACGGCATATAATTAGGTATTAAAACACTTTTTATATGGTCGTTGCATAAACTACTATTATCGCATGTTCTCACCTGTTGATGCCATCGATGCAGGTGGCCCCATTCCTGCAGGGGTTGGAGTAGCATTCGTTGACGTTGATCTCACAGTTGCGGCCCGAAGTTCCTGGCTTACAGCGACATTGGTAGCCACCTATAAGGTCTTCACAGTGACCTGGAAAGAATTAAAAATGTTTAGTGTCTAACATTTTACCAATAGGTTCACAGTAAGTTGTTCGTATCACTCTTGTCAATAGAGTTGATTCCTGGTTAAAAAAATTATGACCCTATTTAGTCCGTCAGTCAGATTATCGTAAAATATTGGACACGTATTTTTTGTTTTATCAAATCAATAAAAAAAGACGGAGATAAAACGCAACAAAGATCAGGAGTGGGGGGCTGTGACGTCACGTATACGTAAAAAGTGGTACATACAAGTGACGTCACACGAGTTTTCAACGTTCTGTAGCGTTTTAATTTTTGTTTACGAGAAAAAAGAAAAAATACGTGTCTAATATTTTTTGGAAATCTATCTGACGGACTACTTAGATTTGTTTAGTCATCTACCCTATTGCTTGTCTCTAAATTCTCCAAAACATGGTATAGTAGAATTTGTCCCAAGACCAATTCAATGCAAATTATTCCCTAATTATAAGGACTGGAGAAAAAAAACCTCATTTCATTTGAAGATTTAAAAATCCTGCAATCAGTTTCATTGTCCCATTAGAGATTACGTGACAAGCACTAACATGTAACACATGCATCACGATGAATCACTTGAGAGTATCACTCAGGCTTTAGCATACGTGAATAAAATTTTAATTTAAAGTTATCAATGCTTCATTCAATGATGAGATCACTCTCATACACAAAGCTTCTTGTTACATAGAGAAGGAATGAGAATTAGTCACCACAGACCCTTTCAGACTTTAGTGTAAGTCCAGCAGTACGATTCTGTTAATATGTCGAAGTGAACGACAGCTGTCAAACCATACAAACAAGATGGAATGACAGCTCACTTGTCGTTCACTCCACCTGAGTGTACACGGTGAGATGTCGACAGAATAGACCCGCAGATTCACTCATCATTGACCGTTAATCTGTCACCATCAGTCAGTGATAGCTAATCCACAAAAATTGCGCGAGAAAAACGTTGATTCCTAAAATACGCGTCATTTTGACCTATCCTCCAAATACCTTAGTGCAGCTTCGGTGAGGGTGGTACAGGAGCGTGGAGATTGACACAGGAAAAGAGAGACCTATGCCTACCCAGCAGTGGGTGAAGTCGGGCTGTAGATGTTAATGATGATGACCAGGGTGACAATAGAGAACGAAGCTGTTCATATCCTATAGAAGTGACGTTTCAAACAGTTTGATGCAGTTGTTGACATCAAATCTGTGGTTGATTGAACTAAAGTAAATGCTACCAACTGTAACAAACAGCTTGAAAAGTTTTTCTTCAGAACTTTTTAGTCGATTTTTTTGTTTTTTTTTTGTGTGTTGCTATTTCTTCTTCAGTGTATATCAGCTACCCTAGATCACCCTTAATTATGACCACGCACTTCTGGAATATACTTAAGATAGCCACTCAATGCACCTACCAAAGATGGACATTGCAAGTGAAATTGTTGACATCTTACCTCCAAACTGACAGGGATTAGACTCGCACTCATTGATCTGGGTCTGACAGACCCTGCCGGTGTACCCTGGGTGACAGTTACAGGTGAAGCTGTTGTCTCCATCGATGCACTCGCCGCGGTGACATGGCGCTGATAGACAGTCGTTGATGTTCGTCTCACAAGACATTCCTGTGGATTTGAAGAGTTTGATAAGGAACATGGGATTGAAAATTAAGAACCAAAGATGGAAATGAAGACATTATGGCTTTAATTACTAGACCAACATTATTATTTACACTGATGGCTAGTTTATACTTAGATTAGAAATCAAGAACCTCAGAAATTTTAACAAAAGTTACTCTTTTAAAGAGGGCCCAGTAGATTGGTGATATATCATAGTTCGGTCAGTAATTTCACAATGACGAAAATATAGTCTATTTACAAATAACAAGTGGTTATTCAGATAATAATTCGAGAAACGCACTGCTAAACCCTACTTGGATATGAAACGATTATATTGTTATGATTCTGCAGCGCAATTCTTTAAACATGTCGAAGTGAACGCCAAGTGAGCTGTCAAATCAAACAAACAAGATGGAATGACAGCTCACTTGTCGTTCACTTCGCCTAAGTTTTCACTTCGAAATGTTTACAGAATAGACCGGCTGTAAAAGAATTCAAAGGTGAAGGGATGAGGAAAAACTTACCTGTGTATCCAGGTGGACATTCGCAGGTGTATCCAGCGACAGAGTCGTGGCAGGTCCCGCCATTGCGACATGGACTCGACGCGCAGTCATCAATGTTCACTTGACAACGAGCGCCCGTAAACCTAAGGGATGACAGAAGATTAGATAAGAAGGCTTACTAGCTTAGAATTGAATTTAGAATTCAGAAAAAGAACGCAGTGTTTCCAAGTGCACAATCATAAAAAAAAAACATTTTGTGAGTTGGTTATTTATTCATCTGCCTAGCCTTTTCCAACTATATTGAGGTCCGTTCCCACTCAAACCGGGTTCAGCTGAATACCAATAGTTTAACACGTGGAGCGGCTGCCTACCAGACCTCCACAACGCATTAACTGGGTAACACGGTAGGTACTTCTTGGGAAGACTGGTGTCAGATTTACTCGACTGCCAAACTGCAAATGACAGCCGGAACCAACGGCTTAACGTGCTTTCCAAGGCATGGAGGAGTTGCGATGTTAAAATGGTCACCCATCCACAAACTGACCCCGGCAAGCGTTGCTTAACCTTGAAGATCAACCCGTGCGGCTGTTATTATTTAGCCACGAGCTATTTATTATAATGGTACAATACCGAAATTGTGGTTTAGCTTCTCCGAAAAGCCACAAATAAAGAGTTTATGTAGATACAGTTCTCGTCAAATAACTTTGCCCCTCTGAAGTTGTGTCGAGTGGCTGCGCAGTAGTCAAAATTACGAACACACTGCAACTGCGCATGCGTAAGAGACATGGGGACGGGGCGAAATTTTATGTCTCAGTCGCTCGTTTACGTTCGACGCATGCTTGCGTCCCGCTTGCTCCCGTGTACGTGACTGCACCTGCGCGATCTTTGCAAATGGCTAACTTCAGAGGGGCAAAGTTATTTGACGAGAACTGTACCTAAGTATCTTGCTAAAAAACATGTATATTGACTCACCCTATCACACAAGTACACCTAAATGCGTTTATCATGTCATGGCAGATTCCTCCGTTCAGACAAGGGTTGTTGGCGCATTCGTCGATCTCCACCTCGCATTGCGTTCCCGTGAATCCTGGAAAAAGAAGAAAGAATTATTAATTAAGAGGGCATTTTTTTTTGTGTAATTGGCTTGCTCTTGACTTCGATCACGCCTGATGGAAAGCGATAGATGAAGTCTAGGTATGATGGAGCGAGCGTATCCTGAAGATGCCTGTTCACTCTTGCTTTGAAGACAATCAAACAAATAAGCTTTATAATTTAGCCCTACATTTATTAGTTCATTGTCTGTTAAAACAGTCCAAACTCAACATAATCACAGCTCTTTATAGCCGTTCAAGTTAAAAGCCTAATAATATAACTTGAACGACTGACTTAATTTAAAGTATGGACTTTAAGTTAGCGAGGACTCGTAAAATGTTATACTTGATGGTGACTACAAAGTACCTACAATGTTTACTTAGATGTAACTTAGTTGTCGTATGTTGGTAATACAGAGTTCCTGTACAATAGGGTGGAGCTTCAATGTATAATGGAGATTTAAAAAAAATCTTATTGTTTTAAAGTCAAATCTATCTATCTAAGGTACGTATAAGCCGGTGGTCCTGGCCGCCAAATGGTCATCAAATAAGCCATGTCAGAGGCCCTTGAGGCGGTTTAGAAACTCTGACACTAGGGTGTGTGGGGTCGTTAGACGTTACTACACGAAGAAGAAGAAGAATATTTTTTATTATTATTTTTCTAGCGTTGCCCTCAACTTTTCGCAACTATTCAAAACTGAAAATCTATAAAAAAAATTAGTTCACTAATAAATTGATTCACTAGCTAATTCGGGTACCTATCGAATTACTTATTGATATTTTTAGACAAAAAACTTTTCTCTAAACTCATCATTTCAAGTAACTGTCACTACCAGCGGCCATTGACCCCGTATCAAGCTTTATTTATTAATCTCAGGTTTTTTTTTTGTTTCATTGTCATTATATTCCGATATGATGAAACCTGTATAAGTTGACCTCGCGTGTTGTCAAAAATCCATACAACACTAGGCCAGCTTACAGTACAAATTTAAAAACTAACTTGCGATCTGCCTAACACGCTCATGTAAGTAATTTACTAGGATTGCACACACTAATCTAATAAAACAAAACCATACAAAAATAAAGTCCGTCAATCATCTTCTATTGTCCTAAAATCAAATTATACAATACAATAGAACTCATACAATGGTCTGCTCAGTTCATACAGACTTCACATGAATGCCATCATGACGGACAAACAGATTTTATGTTTATACCATAGACCCGTCTCTCGAGAATGCTAATTGACGTCAGCGTTCCAGTCCCATCAAAACCATACCAACAGGTTTCCCATTTAACAACCCACCTTATTCCACAGTAATAGGCCTCAATATTGCTCATTGTTTACCCTGGCCAACATTGAACTGGACGTCGAAGTGTAACAAAGAGATATGAACTGTAATTCAGAGCACTAAAGTTGATATTTGAAACATTAATGGTGAAGTGCTCGAGGCAGGACAATCTAGCTCCGACCAGTATCGAGTCTGCCCTTTTAAAGAAACAAAAATAAAACTGCAGTTGCATGACCTCTATCGTAAAGACATAAAGTTCAGTTTTGTTTGGTTATGTAACGCTGTAAGTTGGCAATATTATTCTTAAGAAAATCACTATCCCGCCAAATTGGGAATGTGGTTCTGCATAGCAAAAAATGAAAATAATCACAGTTGAATGACTCTTATGTGCATTGCGCTAAAGTTCATTTTAACTGATGAACGCAATCGTAAATGGACGAACGTTTAAGTCTTTAAAAGTAAATTAAATATTTAAATAGCGGTTCTAGAGTGGTGGAATCTTACTTTATTTTAAGAAAAAATAAAGAAAACGTGCAGAAATATTTTGTACCAGTTCTAAACCAGACCGAGAACATGGAATCTAACTTAATGGAGACAGTGATCTCATAAAAGAAGCAAACGTAGTCACTCCTGCACACACAAAAGGAAATTAATAAATGTCATGAGACTAAGGGCCATTTTCACCAAGCCAAACTGATCGCGATCAGCGTATAAACCACGTTTATGAGCTGTCAGTGTCACTGTGTCATTTATCTATTGGATTTTGACGCTGACAGCTCTTGAACGCAGTTTAGATATACTGATCGCGTTCAGTTTCATTGGTGAAATCCGCTCTAAATGTCGCGAGGATTGGAAAGCCTAAACGAGCAGGGCTTTTCACACGAAAGGTAAGCACAACCAGGATCCTCAAAAAGGGAGCTAGACTTCGATCCCGATAATAATGATACAACATGTCATGGACCTTTCACGCAAACTCGATCAACTAGGCCGATCGTTAAAAGATATTGATAACGTTCCTTATTTAAGAATTCTCGACTCTGCTGACTCGGAGTAATCGAGGCTGATCGGGTTTGGTGGAGAAGCACCAGAAAATGAAAATATTTTCAAACCGAACTAGAAACATGACTTGTATAGTTTGAAACATTCGGTTTGTTCAAATATGTCCCTGAAATTCCGGTACACCTCATCTGATTATTTATACTGAGAGAACCACGGGCGACGCAAATTCGCAGGCACAGTACAGTCATCTACCTATTTCTTTGCCCAAAACAGCACTTGAATTTATAGAAAATGCTAATCCTGAATTACAATAACCCAAAACAGTCCCAACTGAGCCGCGGTGGTTCTATGAGCGATATGGCCTCTTGAGCGGTGATGGTGAGGCTTTGGAAGGGATGCCCCGCCTCTGTGCGCCGGCGCATGTAGTGGTCATTTGAGACTAAGGCATGAGAGGCGAGCGATTCATAAAGATACGTTGATAGATTGGCTGACGAAAGAAAAAAACGAATGCTATGAATTTTAAAGCAGAGGAGGATATCAACGATAGCTTTCTGTTATCCCCTTCCGTTGAACACGATGAAAAGAAGTTGTCAAGTATATACAGGTTCTGTCACTGAAACAAATCAAACTTTTAGGCACCTCGCGCACTAGACGTCTACGACCACGACCAGTAGCCGCAACGGCCAGATTAACTAAAGTCTAAGCTGTATTTAACTAATCCAGATAACGAAATGTCTTGTGTGGTACGGGGAGATTTAAAATAACATTGCGAAATTGCCTCAAGCAATCCTGGAGAGAAGAACTACATGGGACTCAAAATACGGATAATTTATAAATTTATTTCATACAGTGATAAAAAGAGCAGGAACTTTTTTTTTACTATTGTTAGGCACGCGTTTGACCACTATCTCACCTGATGGTAAGCAATGATGTGGTCGAAGATGGAGCATCTTTCAAAGACAACTTTGAATTCTAAACAGGGAAGAACTTAGGTCATAATGAAGTGTCACCCTCCTACTTTGCTAATCCTAGTACTCTTAATATAGCATGTATATAATCAAGATATCCTATAGTTTACGCCGTGGCTCCATCGTCACGATTTCGGATCACAAGCCACAATGAGAATGTTTGGTGCATGCTAATGTCTACTATTCGCATATATGAATGCCTAATACCAGTTTTAAATACATATGCCCAGCTGGCTCTAAATGCTTTAAATATTATGTATTTATTACTATGTAGGTATTTGTTTGGGAAACCCCAAAAGATGTGGGAATTTTAGCTCTGTTGGTCCGAGAGGTCCTTCATTATTTTCTGCTGACAAAATAATCACTGCTGCAACATTGCCTTAAGGATATTTTATATACAAAGCGAGTTCAACATAACCGTGGACATCCCGATATTTATATTTGGCAAGGTGTCGTTTAATTTTTGTATTGTTGCGTATTTGCGTTTCACCACAATTTCACTTGATAGAAAAGGATGATGTGCTCGACGATTCTTTCTTCTTTTTTTCTTTTCTCATAGGCATAGTCTCCAAAATAATTTAAGGCATGTTGACGTTAAAATTCTCAGTGTTATTTGAGAGAAAAGCTCCATCATTAATTAGTTGCAGACGTGCCTTAGTCAAAACATGTTGAAATTAAATAATTGCAACACTGAACTCAATACGCCATCTTTAATTGTGTGAATCTAATTACATAAATCCTTTCATATAATATCAAAACAAAAAGTTAATTTTGCCAACAGTTCCGACTTAAGGGTCATTAGAAGTTTTCAAGTGTGCTAATATTCTTAGTTTAAGTAAAAACTCTTGGGAATTATGATTGATCTATGGATTGGATGGTTAGATGGATGAAAAGAGTGATGGATAGTGTGCAGTTTTTACAAAACTAACGGCATTGCTTCATAAATTATTTTAGAAAAAGAAAACAAATTACTGCCTCTATCACGTGGTAGGTATCTTTAATAAAAAGGGCATTTCTTTTAAAAATACAATGCACCTGGGGCTCTAGACAAGTGACATTCTGTCAGCGGTAGCGTGGCGAAGGCAATTGTCAATACATCAAAACTGTATGGGATTGACAGATGCTATCGAAATGACACGTGATCAAACTGCTACATTTTGGCATTTCGACAGTCGCATTCGCTAATCGAATGGCAAATTGTCTAGGGGCCCTGGACAGTTACTGGCTGGCAATACTGGCCCAAATTTCGTTATTTTTCAACATGCAAAGATAACCATCAGGTTTCCTACAAAAACGCGAATTACTAAAAAACACAAAGCCAACGGTCGTTTTTTTTAATAATACAGTTCAAAGACCTATAGAAATGTTTTTATAAAACTATGTTGTCGTCATACAGTGCAGGCATGCCCTTATTTGTAGTGGCGTGACAAGTTCGAGCTCAGTCGAGCATCGCGAGGTAACACGAGCAAAACCAGATGAACTTGTGGTCTCGATGTAATGACGACTCAATTCCTTGTTGTTTTAACGAAATATTATGAGCTTTTGAGCTACATGTCATGTTAAGGCATGGGAAAGATAACAAAATTATGTGAGCCAAGCCTTGTGGTTGGGGCAATACACTATTCGCTCTCGATAGATACAAGTGTCCGTTTATATTACTACAAGTAAAGAAAATTTGGAGATTCTAATCATAGGGTCTAAAGGACAAGTTAATTAAGGGTAAATCCGGATCTGCTATAGTAACTTTACACAAGGGTTGCGGAATTTGTTCGAAAGAGTCACCACGGCCCTAGAACGCAAAGCGCATTTCACGAATGGGTTTTAGCAAATAGAGTCTGACACTCCCTTCCGCTGCACCCAGAGCAGAAGTCATTTATTATTATGATGATTTCCCGTTCTTAAAAAAAAAGTAAAACTGTAACTTTATAATCTATGAAGATATTTTTTGTACAATCTTTCTCTAGACTACAGTCAAATTATTACATACTACATATTTTTGTTTGTAAGTAATTCGTTCATCATCATCATATATCAGCCGAAAGACGTCAACTGCTGGACATATACAACCCCAAATGTCGCCACAATAACCGGGCCTGTGCGTCTCGCATCCATCGGCTACCAGCGACCCTCACCAGGTCATCGGTCCATCTTGTGGGAGGCCTTACAATGCTGCGTCTTCCGGTACGCGGTCATATCTTGACGGTGATGGAAACCGATAATCGACGTCAGAGCATTCACTCTTGACTTGAAGACTACCAGGGTGTAGCTATCACAAAACAAATACTACTAGCCTATCTAAATAAATAAAGATAGCCGCTAAGACAACCATAAACACTTTACGTTTATAGCTATAAACAAATATAGAACCACGTGGCAGACCTAGCATAAATCTACGCATAAAATTAACACCTCTTACAGGAAGTGAGAGGTCAGAGGGCAGAGGAGTCGCTTACCTACTACCTACTATTGAGACCCCCTCTTAGCTTCTCCGTGGGATGAGAATCAATGAGCTGAATGAAGATGGCATCGCAATTTTCATTCATATTTCTTATACTAGAAACATGGTGAATAGATCTTTTGAAATAGTGATGGTAGGTATATAATATGTCGCAGCCATCTAGCTGAATCAGCCGTGTCATTAAAAGTCTAGCCATTTCAAGTGTCATGGGCAAGTCATAAACGATATTGAAATGAATGAATATTAAAATGAAAAGGCTAGGCAACCAATTAAATGGCAGATTAAGCTAATTGGCTGCGACATATATAAAACAACAAAGAAACAGAACTGATTCGGAAGCTTATCATAATATAAGCTAATACTGACGAACAAAATGACACTGACAACTACATCAATACAGTACAAAAACAGACCATCTAATTTAAAAATTCCCCTATTCTATTTATAAAATGGAAAAAAGAGCAACAGGACAAATCAACATCAGAAAAATAGTGCATTATTACAGTAGAAAATTATACCATAACTGCTCGACTATAACCCAGACATATGAAGAAGGCAGCTGTTTATAAACGCGTCAGTATAGCAACGAGTGCTATATCACTTGGTCGGTTAACTCATGGGAGTAAGTAAGTCCGTTCCAAAGAGTGGTTTTGCTCGCACCATTGCGTTTCTGACATATTTTAACATGTTATGTCCAGTTGAATTGTGTTTTCAGTTTAATGGACTGTCTTATAGTGTCCTCGGGTTTTTTATCTTGAGCTAGTTGCGGAAGAATAAAAATGCATGCATGCATTTGGGATGCATGAAGGAGCCTCCTCGTATAGCGCAATTTGTTCCATCAGACACTCAACTGAACCTCTCGCTCGGCGCATCCTGGACAGTCTTACCTAACACCTTATAAGACTGGCCAATCCTTCCCTTGCGGTGGTAGGGCTAACACCCGCCTGGTTCGCGACCACCCACCCTCCCACTGGAGTTCGGCGTCAAGCAGCCTGCTATGTTTCGTCGACGCGTGGGAGTACCAGTGCCTCAAGGCATCTTCTGGGCACGCTCGCTTCATCATGGACCTCATCTATCGCTTTCCATCAGGCGTGATCGAGGTCAAGAGCTAGCCCATTCATTAATAAAAAAAAGTCAGATAGCTCATCAGCTTCATCCACATAGATTTCATCTCCTTGTTTATTTTTATTTAAAGGATTTGCTGTTCTTTTAATGTAAATAATAAAGCTTCAGTAGCAATGGCCGACAAAGTGTATGTGGGGACGAGCGTCATAACCGAGGAAGGCCTAGAAAACGCTGGCGTGGTGTCTTCCATCCATGCATTTTCTTGCGTCTTGTCTTGCTGTTGCTAAAGAGGTCCTTGGTTCACATTTTAGTAAAAGGGTGCTATGTTTTGTCCATTGTAAAGAAAACCAAATGCATGTTAAAAGCGTGACGATTTAGATTGGTCATAAAGGATTGGTCGGAGAAGGCAATACACAGGGAATAGTGGAAGGCTATGGGGGAAACCTTTGCCCAGCACTGGTACAATATAGGTGAATTATAGAAAATCAATGACCACAATGAGGTGGTCACCAGCCTGTATTGCACTTGCAACACCTACTGAAAATAACTCTTTATACGGAGACTATGACCCAACTCAACTCGAACTCCAAATCCATCGGAGCTTGTCATAAATTGAAGTTTTTGCATTTGTTTGCACGAAACACGAAAACGTCAATTAGATAAGCTTTCATTGACATTTTCGTGCTCATGTTGGAGTTGACTTGGAGTTTACGTTTTGAAATATGCCATGTTTCCTTATAATGTTAGGAGTCTTCTTCACAGTCAGTCAATTATGATTTCTCGGAAGCAATTATTTATTTTATTACTAAAATAAATAAGTATTGACCATCAAAATGTATACATTCTCACGGTTTTTAGGTCATCAGAACTCGAGGCGACACCAAAATAAGATGTGCCGATACCCTTCGACTTTTCGTTAAGCAATAACAGATTCCGTTAAAAGATTCTAATACTTAAAGCGTTAATAATGACAAGAACGAAGTTTATAGCGATTAGATCGCTATAAACTACGTTTCCGATTTCCTTTTGTCTTTTGCAATGTAGGTGCGTTAATGATAGACGGGGCCCTGTAGAGCCAGAGCCTGCCTGGGTCGTGGAATTCGTTCGAAAGAGTCACCGCAGCCCTGGAACGCAAGGGCATAAGGAGGAACACGGATGGGTTTCAGATGATCACCCCGCAAAAATTCCAAGCAGTCCAGATCCATTTAGGTGTCTATCCCAGAAATTCTTCATGAGGTCTTTAAATGGGTCCTTCGGAACAAATCTCTTTCAAATAAGGAGGAGGATAATTTAGGAGTTATGCCCGAACACACAATCAACTCTCTTCGTGATTTCCTATTTTCCATTCCTCTATTATAGCTATCATTCCTAACCAACTTTTCCTTTGCCTACATTAAACAAAATCGTTACGCAACCCTGCTTCCTAGCCACCACTTCACTGAATGAAAATACAGGGGACATCACAATAATACTACGTATTATAGCATAATGTTTAGCGCAGCGCAGCGTAGCAAAGATTACGTTAACTGTGACGTTGATAGTGAGGCCTGCGCGCAATCGTTTCCGCGTCAAGACAATGCGCGGGCGCAGACGCTCTCATCGCCATGGGAATCGGGTCTTGGATAGGGCTGCTACGGTTCTGGTGGTAATTGGAGCAATGATAGATCTTACATGATGTCATCATCATGTAAGATCATTCTTATTATAGGAGTTGAGGAAATAAATGTAGCTGGTAGTCAAAATTGTGTATGACAATGACAGTGGGAGCGGCAGTGGGCAGGGCACATAGCTCGCTGAACAGATGGTCAATGGGGCCGAAAAGTTCTGGAGTGGCGACCGCGTGCCGGAAGACGCAGCGTTGGAAGGCCTCCCACATGATGGACCCCGATGACCTGGTGAGGGTCGCTGGTAGCCGGTAGAGGGTAGATGGATGGAGGCGACACTTGGGGGTGGCCTATGTCCAGCTGTGGACGTCTTTCGGCTGATATGATGATGATGATGATTATTTGTAGATTTTTGAAAATCGTTACGGGTAGAAACCGGGAAATCTGGCTCCAGTAGTAGTGTGTTTCTCGGTAACTGGGTTTTGAACGTCATTATAGGCAGTCGCTTCATGTAAAACACAGGTAAGTATTGCGCTGTATCCTTGATTGGCAGTAAAAACTGTAGTGATGTAACCAATTTTGAGAGCTAGAGCAAGAGCTGGTTTTTTCTAAGATTATTTGTGCTGTTAAACGTAATGGCTATGGTATGTCCTGCTATTTTCTTTAAGTACCTATTTGATAAGAGATAATTGTTGTGGAACATTTTCCATAACAATTATCTGCAATTATTGCAGTTGGAGGTCTGATAAGAGCCTGTGTGACAAGTGACACTGAGCAGATTTAAGAATATGTAGAGGAGCCACATTTTTTTTAAAAATTAACACCTTCACAAAAATAAATAGGTAATAAAATTACAAACCATTCAGAACTTTTAATAAACGTAGGTAATATAATGACGAAGGCACAGCCCTAAGTCCGCGGTCTATCGTCCGTCTCTGTCTAATAGGAATTAATGATAATCATCAAGCCTGCCGTCAACTGGAAGCAAATTGTAAGTTAGCGGCTTCAGCCCGTCTTTACCGGGGAAACCAGGCCCTACCTGTACAGTTAGCAAAAGAGTTAGATAAGTGCCTGCAGACAATTATGACAGTAGTTGTTCACACTAAAAAGACTCAACATTTTGTAAACCCTTGTAATGTTCATGTAAAGAAATTTGCAAAAAAGAAATACTTTTTTAAAATTAGAATTTGGGACTTTTGAAATTTCCCAAAGGACCTCATTACTCACGTCTTAATCATAGCAGAACTTGACACTATTAGTAATACACTTAACGCTTCTGCTTCTTTTGTCAAATGCTTGAAAAGACAATTGCTTTGAGACAGTTGCAACTTAATCAGTGGGAGTTTGGACCCATTATAGGTAGGTATCGTTTGCCAATATGAAAGCCGAATATCAATTGAGCTACGACCAATGGCAGACCATCGTTGACCTGCTAACCAATATCTTTTACTACATGTACTACCAGTATAAGACTAGGTACTTACCTGCCTAAGTTCAGTTTATTACAATGTTCGGTAAATGTTCAGGTTTATGCAAATTAGTGGTATAGTCGTTTGATGCTTGATAAGGCAATTTGTGTGTTTGTTTCAGAAATAAATGTTGTTTGAATATTAATTTGATGACTCAGTTGGGACTGGTTTTAATGGAACTAGGTAAATACGTGTCGTGTAATCACGTCTGAGAGCATTTAACACTTTCAATGAGTAATGTAGGATGCTAGAAACTGATCATAGTAATTTGTGACTAATGTGGCAAGTGCACGTTTGAAATTACTAGTAACTAGTCGTTTCTTATTGGCATTGTACAAGCTTTCAAACCTGCACAGGGTCTGGGAGGTAGATTAAGTCCCATTCTCTATCCCAAGCAGAGGTCTGTTTCCCAGCGTTGAGAACATGGTAGGCTGGTTAGGGTTAGGGCCTTTTACACTCGCAGGCTAGTGTAACAATAAATTACAAAAAATTTGGTCATCTGCAAAAGGAAATCTTTACAAAACTATATGAACTTACCAGGCATGCAGACACATCGGAAGGTGCCAGGGTCATCGAGACAGGACCCATCGTTCCTGCAGGGATGACTCTCGCACTCATTGACGTTGGTCTCACATCGCGGTCCAGTGAAACCCACGGAGCAGTTACAGCCGAAAGACCCTGGCGTGTTCACGCAGATGCCATCGTGCTCACATGGAGATCCTGAGAAGGGAACAGGGTATTAGAAATGCTAAGGTACGAGGAAAGGCTCATTTTTTCGTGTCATACAAACTGGGAGCTATTTCGTGTCATAAAAACTCGGTTCAGTTAAGTGTCTGATGGAACAAATTGCGCTACACGAGTAGGCTCCGTCATGCATCCCCTTCATGATTCTATAAGAGTTCCGTTTTTCATTCGGACGTACAGAAAGCTAATAAAAAGCTCATGCTGTGAAGTTATATTGCTGATTCCAGTGTATCTTTCAATCTATCGACAAACACGATGTATTTGCTGAAGTCAGTAAGAAGATAGGTAGTCTATAATGATGTTAAAAAGTCCCAGTCGTCACATAGTGATTATTGTCATTTGGAAGCGAATAGCAGTACAAGCTGATTCGTACCGAAAGAACTGAGCCACAATGTCAGTGAATCGAGATATTTAGAGGGACAGGCCTTTGCCCTGAGGCTGCATAGATTAGTTTCAATCAATAAAATAGTACATAATTAAAAAGTGTTTAATGATAAACTTACCCTGTTCACATTCATCGATGTCCTCGGAGCAGTCAAGCCCTTTGTAGCCGGATGCACAGGAGCAAGTGTAGGAACCATTGATGGGGCTGGTATCGCAAATCGCGTCCGCATGGCAAGGGTTTGAGGTGCACGCGTCGTCTAAGTGGCAGAGTAGGCCTAAGGAGAAGAATAATTATTAATTAACATCTAGATGAAATTCTATGACTATAATCATAGACTGAGATCGTAATTTCATTGCTACAAGGCTTTAACTTTAATTGTAGATCAATCTTCGTCTGCTAGAGTTCTTTAAAGAACTTTATTGGACAATTATATTTTGTGAATATAGTGAAAACTTATTCAAGTTAGGTATCCAGCCTTCTTCCTAAATTAGCCAAAGGCTAACACAAGGATCTAAGAGTTAAATTCTCGTCACGTACACAATTTGAGTAAAAAACATAAGCATCTCGTTACTTACCAGTCTTCCCCGGCGTACACTTGCAGTAGAAAGCCCCAACCCTATCAATGCAAGTGGCGCCGTTGAAGCAGGCTGCACCCGCGCAGTCATCGATGTTGACAGAACATTCCGGACCAGTCCAGCCGTTGACGCAGATGCAGGAGAAACCGCCCACTGAGTTCGTACAGGTGGCTCCGTTCTGACAGACTAGAGGCCTGGGGAGAAAGAAAGAGGTTAGCTGAAGAATTGAAGATGTTAGGCAAAACTAAAAATTGGCGAAAAATAAAATGTTGAGGTGAAAGCAGCATCAATATGAAAAATGAATACGGTGACGATCATGTTTAAGACTTAATTTTACAAAAAAAAAAAGTAGTCTGTTTCATTTTACTTATTTAGTCTCTGAAACCGGTAAAGGAGGAAATCACATACATTTTCAGTAAACCCATTTCTTAATACATACAATTACAATTATTCAAAATAATGATGCCACGCATTATAACAGTAAAACTTTCAGTTAAACAAAGAATGCAGATAAAAGAGCTATATTTTTCGCGCCAAATTAACAAAAAGTGGCCGCCATATTTTTTCATCAGTTTTAGTTTTAAAACCTTTTTAAATATACCTTATTAAGGAGGTTTTGAATTTTTGTGTAAAACCTTCGTCGTAATTTCGGGGTGGAATTTGGTGCAGATTTTAAGTGCGTCTCGTTGATAGCCGTTTAGCATATTTTCTCGTACTTTTAATGTGACTTTGTAGATTTAATATGTATTGTTGTGTAATTACGGAAGCCCCCAAAAATTATCATTGCATTTTCTGGTCTTCTGGGTTTTAATTCAATTAAATACTGTTTGCTCACATACGCAAAGTCACTTACAAAGTTTATATGTTTGTAAACGCACCCACGATGCAGGAGAAATTCCTAGTGTGGGGCAACGTTTTTTTTAAAAAAGAAAAAAAAAGAAATACTATTTTTTATAACACCTTCTTGATCATTGTTTAGAGATGGCGATTCCATCGAAATAATAATTATAGTAGATTAAATATCAATAGGTACCTAAGTAAATGTAAGGGACCGACCGACATAGGCAGGGCATCTATAGTTATCTAAGTTCCCTTTCCAAATAATTTAACTGTTCAACTGAAACCAAACCTTCAAAAATATCAACCAAAAAATCATAGTAATTACATTTAAATATTTCCACAATAAAGGTTAAAGGCGCAATGTAAATCACTAAAGTCCGTATTACGAAAGATTTATGCGGCCGGTCGGGCACAATCGGGTACGATCGGCTAGGATCGAGAACGGGCGCGGCACGAGCGCTAGCGCATATCAGATCAAATTGCAAACAATATTGCCAAACCTTTAATATATAGTTAAGGGGTCGTATGTTGGCGGTGTCAGATTGATAAGTTAAGGAGTAGGATTGGTTCTGCCAGGGTTGCGGATTTTGTTGAATTGCGAATGAGTTACCGCCTTACCGCGGCCCTGGAAAGCAAAGGGCACTTGGAGCACGGATGGGTTGTAGTCAGTAAGAGTCTGACACTCCCTTCCGCTTCGCCCAGAGCGGGAGGAGTCATTCGATGATTTCCCATCCATAAAAAAGGAGTAGGAGAATGGTGTTGAAATAAATAAATAAAAAAGGGAGACTAAGAGGATACAATGAGTCTAGTTCTCCATGGCTACACAGAAACAGAGAGATGGTTACAAGTTTGTCAATTCATAACAAAAATAGTAATCCTAGTTGAAGGTATATAGAGGTTGTACCTTATTTTAAGTTAGAAGAGGGAAGGAAAGGCTTAGCGTAGCCGTGGGACGCTAAAACAGACATCATGGCCATGTTTAATCAAATTAATGAAGATATTCATTTTAATTACTTAAAATCTAGAAGGTTACTAAGCATAGTTAAGTCTACCATTGAGAGTCAGAATCTTATTACGGAATTAACACTTAGATTCACAAAATACACTATAATAAACTTTTTACGATTCTTAACAAGCGAACGAGAGTCATCGAGAAGCTGTCTGACAGAAAAGATTTTTCAGGATCAATGTGAAAGTGTTGATATCAGAACAACTAATGCATTAAAAAAAGATAGGTCAGAAATGAGAAAAGAAAAATACGAAGAACTGATAACTAAAAACAACACTGCTAAGAACAGCAAAAGAAAGAAATAATCAGATTATGCTAAAGCTATCTCGCTAGCCACCAATGACTTAAACCAAGCTAAGCCCAAACCGCAGTTTAATATTTCGTAGGCTTACCATCGTAAATTCAGTGTGAGTGTCAATAAATTGTTGATTTTTGACTATATCTGACACTACTATGAAATGTGTTGTAAAATCTGCATACCAAGTGACGGAAACCATAGATTATGATACTAATAAATTTATTAATTTATTGGTATCTATAACGTTGTTATTCGTTTTGTTTAAATCAGCACAGTTTCGAATGTATTGACATGTATTTTCTAGATGAAGGACAGGTTACATTCAACACCATCTTTCAAATCACTTCAAAGAAAATCACTCCCTAAATTTTAGTACAAATCCTAACACCTTCGAACAGGAAAACTTCATCTTTATCAATAACCTCGCAGTCTGCAGTAGCACAATCCTTTTTACTTCAGGTTAGCTGGCAATATAACTATCATCACTTATCTATCTATTAGACCAGGATGAGGGTCCATTCATCACTAGGTCTGCACGGAAGTGAACCAAGATGATTGCAGGGGTCATCATCATTAATCACTCCGCTTTACGGGACCCACTGGGTGCGCCGACGCAGACACAGATCAGGATCGAAGATTTGATCTTAAAATGTAACTGGATTTGGTTTAGTTTCTATGATGGTTCTTTGATAAAATTTGATTATGTTGTTAATATTGGACACCCATAACACACATCAGTCCGTTATTATCTACTTCCTGCTTTCGATCTGGTCAAAGATTTTCGATTTAATTACCACACATCAAGTTATAAAGTCGGTTATGACAAAATTCTTTAACTGCAGTTTTATTTCATTTTAATTAATTGGGAAGGCAGCTTCGAACAATAAATTTAATTACCGATTATTAATATACCGTACAAATAAAAACTGCGACCACCTACATTCTCGGTACCTGATTATAATTACTCCCTTCACGATCATCGTTTATCCACCCGCCCTTTCTCGCCACTTAAGCCAACCGCCTCAAGTACCCGGTAGCACCATCATGCGCAAGCGCAACCTCGCTTAACGACCCGAACCGACACTGCGTGCTGAGCGCAAATTGTACCGAAGCAATTTCCTCATAAATGTATCATGTTCAAAAAGTTCGGTTATAAAAAGTTTTATATGAGGCTGATTGCTGAGGATGGTACAGTAAGGATATGTAAAAAAGTGATGAAGTTTGACAAAATAACTGGTTTTGAGAACACTCGTTAGTGTTTTGAGGAAATGAAAGAGATTGACAATTACACCTTTGAAGATGATTGATGTAAACGAGAAAGTGACATGATGTAGGTACAGACACTGCGACTGATACAGAATAAACTAAAAAAAATAATAACAATTCAGAAACCACAAGTTTAAAGGCAAAACAGAAGTCTAATAAAAATAATAAACCAGATTAAAATAAAGAAAAGGATAAAAGTCCAGTTTCGCATAACGTTAATAGCCTTTATCTTACAACATCTGTAAGCGAGTGTACGCCTTTCTGAGGAGATTACTCCTCGGCATATAAAATAATCGATTAGCAATGATTAATAGCCTATCGATGATGCTCAAATTGAATATCCTATCGGCGATCTGGTAGCTAGTCAGTTATAGCAACGTCGCTAGAATGCTAAGAACTCGTTTGTATAATAAAGCGAATGCTTTCTTTCTACAAAAAAGGTAGCGACATTTTCTAAAGTTAGTTAGCCTAAGCTTGGCGCTAGAAATAATGCTGTAACTATTATATGTCTTAACGATAAAGAAGTTGAAAATGTAAAAGCAACAATAAGTGCTACTATCCAGTTGGGTTAAGTGATCAACCTCCACATTTCATACTACAGTATAGCTCAAAGTGATGCACAAAATAAACTCGATAAAATTTTAGCATAACAGGACGCAATACTATCGACATAACAAGCCAAAGGCTTAAAGTCAATTGACTCCTCTGACCTTCGCAGGAAGACGGGCAGCTGACACATTCTTCGTCTCCACCATCAGCTGAACAGTTATAATAGTGCGTACTTATGCGACAATTTCCTAGCCAGCCAATTCCCCTGGAATC
Source organism: Melanchra persicariae (assembly GCA_947386135.1). Classification (NCBI taxonomy): domain Eukaryota; kingdom Metazoa; phylum Arthropoda; class Insecta; order Lepidoptera; family Noctuidae; genus Melanchra; species Melanchra persicariae. Next base: position 3,125,455 of record OX376646.1, read on the forward strand.
GGGATAAAAAATTAAATTGTGCGCCTAACAAGATGGCTGACTACGTTTGCCGACACGTTGTAAATCAACGACTGAGCAATTTGTTGAGGACTTCTGTAACTGTTTAGGGTTAGGTGGGGTTATGTTTTTTAGAAGGTTTAAATATTGGTCCTTTGATGCTTATAGTGTAGGTGTGTTTTTAATAGTCCCCATATTTTATTGGGATTTTATAGCTACGGTCAGTAACGTGAGACGCCTGTATAACTAAAATTTATTGGAACTATCAAAAATCACTTTACGGAGTTGGTCCTTCGATCCAACAAAAACGTTATTCTTTTATTACCAGCTGTATCAAAAGTCTCATAAAAGTTTATTTAATAGAATATGTCTACTGTCCTTTCTATTCGAAACATGTCCCATCTCAACAAGAACAAACATTATCGTTTGTTATAATTAAACTTTCCTCATTTCATTAATTAAAAGACATGCTTACGAATAATTGAACAGCTACGGGATACATTATGAATAAACATTTAATGTGTTTAAGAATTCTGGTGGTACTATCAACTTTTGACCAAATAGAGGAAGAGGTATTTTAATTGAGACTTTCTAGAGGCATCCGTAACTATTTGCTGGGATACAAAAATTGTAAGTTCGATTAAAATAATTTATAGGTAGATAAAAAAAAATCAACAGAAATATTTGAGCATCCAAAAGAAGAATCTTGAAAGTCAATACAACGTATCACACTACCAGCTCTTCAAGATATAATTTTAATATTATTTTAGGTAGCTGCCTTCTACCTGATCTTTGCAGAATATCGGGAATAATATTTACATATTATATTAGAATAGCTACACAGCTTTTTTTAAGGATGGGAAATCATCAAATGAATCCTGCCGCTCTGGGCGTAGTGTAAGATCAGACTCTTACTGACTAAAAACCATCCGTGTTCCTCCAAATGCCCTTTGCATTTCAGAGCCGCGGTGACTCTTTCGAACAAATTCCGCAACCCTGGCTACCTATTATACCTGCAATATATAATACATTTAGGTATTATATCTGCAATAATAAGGACCAAACTTATCTCCTTCATAACGACAATCTACGATCAATGAAAGCCAATTTGTTACGAGTCTCCTATGAAATAAGACAAACACAAGATGCAGGTTCAATAATAAATTTCTAAGCATGGTAATACGATAGCAGCGCCACCTGTACCGTTGGTTGTCTATGCTTCCGGCGCAAACGCAACAGATACATCGTAAGTCATGTGACTGACGCTAGATTATACCTGTTTATCCCTTAGGGGACGTAGCGAGATGATTGATGAAATAGACTTTGTAATAGACTGTAGAGTTGTCTATTGTTTGCCACAAGAATAGTTTATAGACAGTGCTTTTTTGAAACTGGGAGAAAACAGAATGTATTTAAAACAATAGGTAATAATGAAAACTGCGTTTTAATGGACAAGCTCCCGTGGGATAATCATCGTTCAGTACCAATACCATACCATATTCACAAAGAATCTATAATACAAAATATAGGTTCGTATGACCTCAAACACAACACCTTAAGTGCGACGCGATCTAGCATAAAACTTTATTATTATAAAACTGTATCAACTCGACTTCCACCTCACAGAGCTTCAAACCAAATGAAAATAAAAGAGTAAAGGCACCAAGACGTAACCCGATATTGGGCACGCATTTATCTGACGCGTTTCATGAACCAGCGACTCGGATACTGTGACACTATCCCATGGACCCAAACCACAAGTAAAAACAGAGCTAAACTTGAAAGGAATAAAGTCCAAAATTACATCATTAAAGTAAACCCTATAGTACATGCTGTAACTAAAACAAAACACAAGCAACAACACTACGCTAAAGTGTGTCCATACAAAGTTATCCTTTCATTCAAGACAAAATTTTGTGATCGAAATTCAACTTTATTGGGTTGTAATACGAATTATTATATCGCAGATCAAGGGGAAAATGTAGGTTGTTTGGTTTCGTAAGAGGCCTTTGCAGCGGGAGGTCTAACATATCCATAGATGGTCGAAATATTAATAGTTTGTATAGATACGATTAATTCAAAAGAAATGGGTAATAATATTCATTTTTATAATCGTATTACTTTTATGACGTAGCCAATACATCAGAGGACCCAAAAAAGAGAGGACTTTGGGGTGGCAATAAATTCTTAGCTATTTTCAATAATGATTTCTACTTTGTTTAATTGATCGCCATTGGGAGTCTATTGGTGGCCGGATTAAGAAATTATAAAATGGATAAAGTTTAAGGGATCATATTTTATACGTTTGAACTGAGCCTAACAAAGATGGGTTATACGAATACATGGATGAATAAAACAGTAATGAAAATAATCAAGTTTTACATTCTTCAGTACAATCTTACAATATAGTGGATGCTTCTAGCATCGGCTACCATTGTCCAAACTATAAAGGAGATGTAAAGAACCGGCGCCTCATCTTTCATCTTATAAACATCTATCAATCTCCATTTTTGAAGCGCCATATTGAAATGTTACATTTATGACATATTTTGGGCACGATAGCACTTATAGTACAGTTAATCTCTACTAAAATATTCACGATTATGAACGATAAAGTGAATGTTTTGAATACCAACCGTTCGACACACGCGACATTTAACGAAACTGACAATAAAACGAACACAGTTAAATTAATTCCCGTGCGAAAGAAAATACATCGAGGTACCGTAAATTTTTAATCCACAGTTACTGGAGAAAGCTTTTTGCATTGATGTGAAGCCTTTAATTCCGGACATACAGAAGCCATAATCTTTGTTAAAAATCTTGGCGGATGTGAATTTGATCCGATTAAAAACTCGTCCGAAGATGAAACAGAAGCCAAATGAATTTATCAATGTTCTCACAATAATAGATGAAGGACAATGAAGACTTATAAAACTCCCGCTGTTCAACGTAGTCTAGGAGTCATAAATCAAATCATGCAAATTATTATCGAATGTTTATTTAATAAAAAAAAACATGACAAAAAAACAACGATCGTTAATAAATCTAATCATCACTTCAGAAGACAATTACTGGAAAAAATGAAGTCATTTGCGTGTAAGTACAGACGCATAAGTATTATGAAAACGAAGCTTACTATTACCGTGCGAACGTAGGAACATCATGGCATTTTTTGTAGCCAATCATTAGCTAACAATTAATAGAAGTAGGAACGGCACATCGCACATGGCGACTTAGGACGTTGCTCTTAGACTAAGTAGTGAGAAATAAGCGGGAGAATTGATCTCCTATCTTAATAAGCGACCGGGTAAGGAGAATTTATGACTTCATCATAACAAATTTTATTAATTCAAAGAAACTAGATGAAATGCAGGAATTTTTAAACAAATTTTGGCCAATAATGTCAAGGTTGAAACCGATCTAGCAATAAATATTGCACAATATTCACAGCAGGACGCTTCAGACATAATAAAATAGCCAGAAAGAATAGTGAAGTTGTAACAAATGTTTCTAACAAAATAAGTAGAATTAGGAATGAAAACACTTTGAAAAAATCAAAAGTACAAACATAACAAAGTAAACAGGAAGAATGAAGTGTGTTCCGCTATTCTGTCGTCGCTTGAGTCGCGGGGCCGTTGACTTCTTGACGAGTTATTTTGTAATTAACGCCCAATACATCGACATACAGCCGAGATGATATTGTATCATACAAAAAACCATCTCAATACAGATGTAGATATCATTAGCCCGTTTATAATAACATTTGGCAGTAATTCGTTTCATTAACTTGTCGGTTTTTTAACGAGTTACGCAAAAAATGTAATATGGACATAGTCGCATGCGCAGCGTCATCCAAAATGGCGTCTGATATTGAATTACGGAGATCGGAACGCGGTATTGTTTTTAAAATGATCTCCCTCCCAAAATTCAGCCTTGTGTGTTCGTAATAAAGAATAATCTTCGGTCAAATCTATTTTTTCGACGGTGCAATCATCCGATCCGTTCCAGACTTCGTTTTGCCGGCCGCTGGCTTAATTGGGCCGCGCCGATTCCTTGACAAGCGAATAATATCTGGCAACACATATTTTCCAATCTGAGCATACCGCGTCCCTTTCATCTGGTCAATAAAGACGATATTTCTATGACATTCGTTGCAGTCGCCGTAATATTTCATTGTCAATTATAGGTAGTGCTTCGAGGTCCAAGAAGGATACATGATGCAACAAATTAGCGAGCTGTAACTGTGCACATAAAATTGTTTGCGTATGAAACTTAATTGTCGTTAAAAATTTATCGGCTGAGTCATAATTATAGTGGTCGGCACACAGTGCTACTTCTCAGTGATTCTTAAAAAGCCGAGAACTATTGGCCGTACACAGCAATGCCGTTTTAATAAAACTGCAATTAATTTAAAATAATTGACAGTATTTTCTAAGGAGCTCTATCAAAGCAACGGTTTTCACTTTGTTGATCAGCGGATATCTTCATTTATCTAGATTAACGATAACATCTCTGTTATGCTGATTTGTTCACTAAATTACTCGACTGGTTCTGATATTCTGTGAAGTTGTAGGTATAAAAATAGCCGATGAATTTATGACAACACTTGACAACAATCGCAGGACCAGGTCCGTCTTAGAGTTAGAAACATCTTTCTTTTTTATTATTTTTAATAACGTCTTAAACAATAAAGTATTCTGACAAATGATGTTATTAACGTGAAAGGTTTCTGCAGAGTAATAAAAGCTATTATTTCGTCTCGTATTCACTATCGCACATCAAGAACCTATTCTCTTGTCATTCAGTTTGATTGTCAATACTGTCAGTTAACCTGACTGTCCTTTACGAGTTGAATGATCAAAGAATAGCGTAGGCTACGATGTTAGAAAATACTTTGGAATTGTCTTGTTAACTTTCAATAAACAATGTAGAAGCATTTCTAAAGTTCAGCTTATATAAAGTGTTTGATGTATCGTGTTGTTGCTCATGATTTACAAAAAGCTTTAAAGTATTCCTAGGAAAGTTATTGTCAGCATTATCGTTGATAATTAATATATACACAATACTGATACGATAAAATGCATTGATGCTGCTAGTATCCACGACCAAAATACTGATACAGATCAGAAAGTACTAGGACATCATAAGACTGTAGCAGCTAAGGTCAAAATCGACTTACCTAAGAGCGCATTCGTCGACATCGCTCTCGCAGAGGGTCCCGGTGAAAGTGGGCGGGCACTCGCAAGTGTAAGAATTGAGCCCGTCGACGCAGGTTGCCCCGTTCTGGCACAAATGGCCGGGACAGTCGTCGATGTCGATCTCGCAATTCTGGCCGCGATAACCTGAGGAAAGATGAGAGATTTAGATAATGGCGGAATGATAAATTGCTTAGAGCCACTATTAGGCTTATTTATGTGAGTTTCATGCTGAGCTTGCGATATTTATGCAAGAAAGTAAATAGCTGGGCTTCCAAGAATTTCCATTATAACCTGATAACTTGCTAGCTTGCTAGCTTTGATCATAGTATTTCAAGTAACGACGCTAAAAAATAAAATACAAACTCAAGCCATGCCTCTCGAATTGTTTATCGATTTTTATTCAACACGTTACAGCTGCACTTGGTGAACCATATGCGTGCTTAAGTACAACAACTTATGTCGGGAATGCACCACTAGATGCTTTGCAACCCCATAACAGAACATACAACGTAAAATACGAAATGGAAGAGGGGCTAGATTTAGAAGCGAGAATTATAAGTGTGAAGTGGAATGTATGTATAATGTAATCAGATCTGTACAAAATTGCTCAAAAGGAAACTGTTACTGAAGTGTACAGTTTGATGCTAAATCATAAATTCCTAGACCATGAATCATTCATGAGAGTTCCGATTAGAAAAGGTTCCCAAATTAATTAGTCATCTATCCTCTTAAAATTTTGATAGACTCTTTATTCTGAGTATCACATCTGTTTTGTATTTTCGGCTAAAGTGTTCTAGCAACATATGGATTAAAACACTTGTAATTTATTATATCTGTGGCTGATGTGTCGTGTCAAAAATAACTTTAACATAACAACTCTTGTTACGACTAATAGTTGCAGTATTAAAAAAAAAAACGATTATCGGTTATTTCAACTTAGCGTCTATCATTATAATTAAAATCCACTCGACCATGTCACAAGAACTGTTTAGTGCTTACTTTAGTCATGGGTCTCTTTTTTGTCTCTTAAAACAACACGCTAAGCACTAAGTAGAGACCAACAAAAAATCTTACTAAATCGAGACAATAAACTCTAATGAGACAAAAGAATATCTGTGTAAAGAATCTCACGAGACAATTAAATACAATTCAATTAGAAACAGCACCAGCTATTGATAAAGATCCGTTTACAATTGAAGTTACAAGTACAACTAGTTGATCAATGGTCAATCTCTAAGTGTCGAAATCACACCATGGTTCATACAGTTTGATTAGCGAGTGGTGAATCTCATTATGTTCATTAACCAGGCGGTTCCCACGAGTAACACATGTGCCACTGTTTATGGTGGAAGCGCCACGTTTAAATCTCTCGACGCCTTTTTTTGCTTTAAAACCAGCATGCGGAAAGTCGGGAGTCAATATTTTGGTTACGATTTTAACTAGGATTGCTTTTGCAGTTATTTTGTGCATGCTGGAAATAGATTCGCTGCACATTTTTAGGCTTTATGGTTTTTTTTCTGGTAGAAGGGTAAAATTATGTTTATAGTTATTTTAGTGCTCATAAACATGATTTAACGGACACCAACAAGAAATTGAGCGTCCCCAAATTACGTCAGAGTATCTTCTATCTCATTTAGAGAATAAGGAGCCATAAACATGATCATAAAAAATCAACTTTGACTATATACTAAAAAGTCGGTTTAATTAAATGATTTAATCCTAATTAGCACTTATTAAGATTGGAAATCGTTACGGCGGTTTGAGAATAAAACGAAGATCACTATAAAACTGTCACCGGTGATGCGCAAACGCAGATTTTATCTTCACACCGACAATTTTATGTGTTTGGAAACAAAATTCTTGGCTTTTATTGTATATAAAAATGTTTAAACATTTCACTATTTCAGTTGAGAAACGATGCATTCAAATTAAATTTCCATTAAGAAATTAACATAATATATTGTGCTCCCTTCTAAGTTTGAAATTAAACATTCATTAGTTTAATAAAAGCTGTTGGTACAGTAAAGATTTTTTATTATTCAGTTGTTGTGGATAAGTTCTTTCAAATTATTCTTATCATAGAGTGTTTATTATACCCTTCATCAACAGCTTTGCTTTGGATTATATCAGGTACACTTATTCTCTCTTCTTTCCCAAGAAGTTTGATGTGATATCGACAATCTTACCAAATGTTTGTCCAGACCTTTCAAATTCTCTTCTATTGCTTCTCCAAATACGATTCCCAAAATCTCCCGCTGTATTTACCTTTGTACGCTATGGTCCATGATTAAATACACATACAAATACTGGCAACAAATATTGGTGTTTCGTGTTACGTAAACGTTTAAGAATCTAAATTGACAATCAGATTACCATAATATAGTAGGTAGTGTGTGAGATCGTCTCCCTTCATTCCCATAAGTTGTGACTAGTACGGAAGCTGTTATTTCAGACACACATGTTAGGGCTATTTAGACATGTGTTAATGATTCTTATATTAACTAATAGTAAAATTAATAATATCTATTTTTGATGGAGGAAATGGAAAGACGTAATGGATAGTTTTGGTGTGTATGATTGATTGTTTTTAATTTATAAGAAGGATTTTCGAACATGTTGAGTTGAAATGTTTAGTCAGAAAAAGCACGTGTAAGCAAGTTTTATTAATTAACTTGTTTTTAGATAAGCATCGAATATTTTACTCATGATAAATCAAAGTGATTAGCAAAGATAAGATTTGCTAGAGATAATAATAAAAATAAAAGATGGGAAACTGATAATAATTTAAATCTTGATATTATACGAATCGAATCTGACAAACCTGATGTCAACAGTGCTAAAAATAACAATATTGTAATACTAAATCAAGATATTCCAACAGAATTCATTATTACTAACAATATTCATAAGCATTTAGCTACTGACACAAGTACTAAAGTACGGACTACAGAAAACAGAATCAATAGTAATTATGAATATATTTATTACAATGCAGATTGTCGTAAGAAACATGTAATCAAAAGAGTTAGCGAAGCGTGCAGAACTCAGTATTAAAATTATAGTTAGTTGAATGGGAATGCGGTAAAAACCTGACAGGCTAGCTAAAGTTGAATAGTTTATTATGCATTTGTTGAAATTACAGTAAATGACGCAGAACTTGGAATAAAACTGAATGGTAATCCGAGAATGATAGAAAAAAAACACGGGACGTTGTAGATACTAACGAAAAATTGGAAATGGTATCTGGAAAAAGTGGATTTAAAGAAAAGGCTAATTCTAACAAATATTTTAGCTACAGTTAATACGACTTTAACCTTAAAAAACGTACTTACATTGAATGTCAACGTAGACTCTGTATTTGATACTCGTAAACAAGAGCCAACTCAATACCAATTTCCAAATATTTTTTCACATGATCAAGCTTTCGTTGTAGAAATGTTAAGTCAATAAACAAAACTGCTTTACTTTGGGTGTTAATTAAGTGTCTATTACTTTTCCCACACTTGGGCATGGGCTCTGACGTCATTGAGCCAATTTAAGTGGCTGATGGATGTATCCAGAGTTGAATGTATGGGAGAAAGAGTTTTCATTGAAATGTATTGACGCATTGGTTAATTATTTCGTATGCTTCGAGTGTGTGGTAGTTGGTCTAGTTTTATGGCTTTGAGTGAATGTTTCGGTAAGAGTGTTGAGATGTTGGGTATGTCAATGACATTTTTAAGTTCACAGATCACATAACCAACTTTCTGTGAACTTTAAGTTCAGTCTCTTGTGTTTGAAATCTTATCGGTAAGTGTTATTCTTTCGCTTTTCATTGAATACACATTGCGTGTTCCTCATCGCTTTCATTATGCATTTAAAACAGTAAGTGAACTTAATTGCAGACTGCCTACATATACAATTACAAAAAGCTTTATAAGATTCTCAGTGCTTATCACTGCAACCATCATTTCCTTATTTCGCAATTTTTACTCAGAAACTTAATATGGAACCTCGAAATATGGAACATTTCACAGCACTAAATGTTGAAACTGCTCACCACCATTTTGCAAGAGCGTAATGAAGCTAATGAATCCTAGATGCGCCGGCGCAACTGCAAAAAATGTGACGTAACTGTTGCGTCAGTGCGGTTAGTTTTAACGAATTACATGGAATATCAAAATAATGGAGTGTGGAAACATTGGATATGTTTAATTTAAAGTTTTTTTTGTCTTTTTTTGATGTTGCATGAATCATGATATCCTTTCAAGAGATTAAGATTAAGCCGGTAGTCGTACATCATATTTTGATGTCTCTGTAAGTCGCCTGCGCATATATGCAGACATTTGCACAAATAATGACAACTTACAAACCCATTCAGGACAATGACAATAAAATAAAATCAACAAGCCGTGAGACCCTTTACTCGCTGAACTATTGTGGCTAACCCACTTTTAATTTAAACTAATTAAGCATAAGGTACTTGGATTAACTTTAATAGCAAGTTTAACCAAAACGAACTAGAAAATAACAGTTCCATTCATATCAACACTTTTATAATTTTAACTTAGAGCATTCACTTTTTTTGGATTACCTCTTATGTCATTGTCATTCAATTTTTTTTTTCACATTTAGATATTCAAGCAGTTTTTGAAAATTCGATCGGAGTAAAGGTTTCACCTATCTATCCTACTTCACGAAACCACAAAACCCAACAAAGATTCTTCACGCTGGATCAAATACCTACAAGAACTGGAGCTATTTACAGTATAGATAAACATAGCACATTAACATTATAGATTTATGCAGTATACCCATTTTGTGTACCGCTTTCGTACGAGTCGTGGTCGCCCGGGGCCACGGTCGCCTTTCAGACTGCGTTCTGAGCTGTGATGTAAATAACGCTGACTCGATTATGACTGTCCATTTTATTGCTCGTGCGTATGTTCGTGAGACTAGGGATGTTAGTCTATCTAGATAGTGGTTTGTTTGTCTTTATTTTTTGTTCTTTAGCTGTGCGAATTTTTTTGTTGTTGCTTTTGAAATTTTGTCAAGCTTTGTTGTGACATATTCTTTACACCTGTTTGCAGCTGAATTTAAAAGGTTTTATTGCAACCTTATTGAGTTTACGGAATGTTTAAGTGAAGTAAGTGCAATTATTGAGAACGAGAACGTTGAAAGTGTATTTGTGTTGGGAGATTTTAATTCACACCCAGGTGAGCGTTTTGGTGTTGAGTTACTTAGTTTTTGTAATGAACAAAACTGGTTATGTGCAGATATAGAGAGACTTGGACTGAATTCTGATACATATACATATGTTAGTGACGCTCATAATAATTGTCGTAGATGGCTTGACCACTGTGTGGTCACTAGGGCCGCCTGTCAAACTATTGTAGATGTTAAGATTGTGTATGATGTTTTTTGGTCAGACCATTTACCCGTACAGCTGACATGCGACTTAAAAGTATTGTTGCCAAAAATTGTTAGCACTAAGGTCTCATGTAACAGGGTTAAGTGGGGGATTAGAGAAGCTAGCCAGATAAATAAGTACCATGAGTTGTGTCATGAGAGGTTGAGAGAAGTTGACTTTCCGGTTGTTTTTCATGAATGCTGTGATAATTTGTGCCACATCCAGGAGCACAGAGTACATGTAGATAGCTTGTATAAAACTGTTATTGACGTTTTAAGTGAGTCAGCAGTGGCGACTTGTTTGTGTCGGACTGCATTGAAGCGGAGGTATGTCACGGGTTGGAACAAACATGTGAAAGAGGCTCATGCGGAGGCTCGACTCAGGTTTCAGCTGTGGTTGCAATATGGTAAACCCGGTGTGGGACCTATTTATAGCCAAATGCGTGACTCGCGAAAAGTTTTTAAGGCAAAGCTGAAGTGGTGTCAAAATAACCAGCATCAAATTAAAATGGACATTATTGCTTCTCATCACTCGGCGAGGAATTTTGGAAGCTTTTGGAGAGAAACGAAAAGGTTGAATCCTGAGTCTAGTCTCCCTTCGAGTGTTGGGGGTAAAAGTGAGTCTGTCGATATAGCCAACCTATTCCGACAGCGTTTCAAAATTGATCCACCTCTGGGTCCGGCAGACCGAACATCGGATATTAGCAGTAATGACCTAAGTGTGCGTTTCACTGCCCGGGACGTATCTTCCGTCATCAATAATATGTCCAGGGGTAAGTCGCCTGGTCACGATAGTTTAAGTATTGAGCATCTGCAGTACGCAGGTGTGCATCTCCCAAGGGTTCTTGCCTTATTATTCAACCTATGTGTCAGTCATTCTTATCTGCCGGCTGATCTAGTGAAAGCAGTTGTGGTGCCCGTTCCTAAGAATAAGACCGGTGATATGTCTGATGTTAATAATTACAGACCGATATCCTTGGCAACGGTTACAGCGAAAGTTTTTGATTGTTTACTTGACCGTTGTCTAGGTAAACAATTAAAAATTAACGACAGACAATTTGGTTTTAGGGATGGGTTATCAACTGAGACTGCAATCATGACCCTAAAGAGTACAGTGCAATATTACACTGGGAGGAGGACACCTGTGTATGCATGCTTCCTGGACCTATCCAGTGCTTTCGACCTTGTCTCGTATGACATCTTGTGGAAAAAGTTAACTAATGAAGCTAACCTGCCGCCGGAAATAATTAATGTACTAAAGTTCTGGTACGAGAACCAACTCAACGAGGTGAGGTGGGCAGGCTCATACTCAGATGTGTACAGGTTAGAGTGCGGGGTGAGGCAAGGGGGTCTGACCTCGCCCAAGTTGTTTAACATCTATGTAAATAAGCTGATCGAGGAACTCAGCAGCACTGGCATCGGATGCACGATCGATGGTGTGTCCTTCAACAACATCAGTTATGCTGACGATATGGTGCTGCTGAGTCCGTCGATCAGTGCTCTTAGGAAGCTGTTAAATATATGTGAGTGCTATGCTGGAGCTCATGGACTAAGGTATAATGCCAAGAAAAGCGAGATGTTAGTTTTTAGGGCACAAAATAAGACATATGAAGTGGTACCACCAGTCTCGCTATGTGGTGCCACTCTAAACAGAGTCAAACAGTTCAAGTACCTTGGTCACTGGGTTACAGAGGATGGCACTGATAACTGTGATATTGAGAGGGAGCGTAGGGCGTTGGCCGTAAGATGCAACATGCTGGCCCGCAGATTTGCAAAATGCGACAGCAATGTCAAGATAACTCTGTTTAGGGCTTATTGCCAGACCTTTTATACATGCAGTCTGTGGACCAGATACACGCAGAAGACGTTTAATGCCCTGCGTGTGCAATACAACAATGCGTTTAGGATTTTGCTGGCGCTACCTCGTTTCTGTAGCGCATCAGGGATGTTCGCAGCAGCGCGTACAGATGACTTCTTTGCGATTATTCGTAAAAAATCCGCTTCACTACTGCGTCGGATGCGGGGTGGCGACAGCAGTCTCCTGAGCATTGTTGCTAGTAAGACTGAGGGACGCCTTATGGGGCACCTGTGCGCAGTGCATGCACTGTTACCAGGTGTAGCCGTGAGGTGGCGTAATTAAGTATTATATAGTTATTAGTTGTGTGTTAAAGTCTATGATACTAACATAGGTTTAAGGAATACTAACAAATTTATGGGTTCTACCTGAAATAAAGATAAATAAATAAATAATAAATAAATTGCAATCTAAGAACTCTTTGGACTCCAAGGACCAACTCCTTCTCAGACTTTCAAATCTAAAATCGTGACCTCGGATCCCTAACTGTGTAAACTTAATTCTTGTTAAATTGAGATCTTTGCGTACGTTAACGTACCTTTTTTACACCTGACAACCTTTTATCTGAACTTAACCTTGCATCTAAACAGGACCTGATAAAATCAGCCACTTTCCTAACCAATCAACCCAGAAACCAGCCTTGAAATTACCAAGATAAAGACGACAACATAATTAATACAATTCACACACAAACCATATTTAAAGGTATCACATAAACTTGGCAAGATAAGATAGTATATATCTCGAACTTTCTCGAGTCCTTTCAAGAGCAGTGACATTACACAGTGTGAATTATATTTGCTTTAGCTTATGCAGTTTATTGCTACGAGAAATTTATGTTGGTCTGTTAGACCTTGGAAAGTTGGTCTAGTCTAGGGTTGGTTAAATAAAGTGTCCCGTTCTTGTTAATAGAAATGCAGTTATAGTGCGTAAATTGTAAATTAACTTTGGAATTAGGTTGTGCTTTTCGAACTTGGCTTGGCACACTGCTGTATGTCTGATAAGTTTAATGTATGAGATAGTAATGTTATCTTGATGATTGTGCTTCTGTGATTGTAGTTTGGGAACATTTTTCTTTAATTTCTGGGTAACAGTTCTCTACTATCTTTTGATTTCTCTAAACTTGGATGTTTGTTACTCTTTCACGCAAAAGCTACTGAATGGATCTTGATGTTGTATGTTCCCTTGGGTAATATTCGACAATCACGCGGGCGGCCGGCAGCTAGTGTTCAATATATTCCAGCCACTAATCAGTCTATTTATAAACTAAAACCATTACAAATCCTTCTATAATCTTAATATCTACTACACCAACACATACACCCAATAAAGTTACACCTAACGACTAGCCACGCCCATCCTGTTGCAAAACCTTACTGCCGAGCTGCTCAGTCGCAGTAGCACCTGTTATGGCAACTAGTGCTGCAACATTGTACATCTCTCTGATTGAATAATACTGCCCAACATGGCCAATACGGTCATAAAGAAAGTTATTGTACGAGGCAGTATGTGGAGAAATATCTTTGGAACACGCCTTGTTTTAGCGGGTGAGATTAGTGCTTAGTGGTTCTACTACCTGGTTCTATTATTTGTTGAAATATTGTCTTGATTTGTGTGAAGATTATACCCAAGTTCATTTCTGTTTGATAAGCCATTGGATTAACTGTCAGTGTTACTTCTCGATTTTGCATCGAACATAATTAACTTGATACTCGTGTATTACAAAACCATAATTATAAACACAACAAGACAAGTGGACAAGTTAACAAATTCCGATTATTGAACGTTATGACACAGGTATTACAAAATAAAATAGTTTAACTTACCAGGCGGACAATCACACTCGTATCTCAGCTGATCCAATGGCGTACATCTTCCATCATGATGACACGGCGACGGTTCACAGGGAACATACTCCGCATCGCAATCTCTTCCAGTATACCCAGGCTCACAAACACAGGTGTAAGACCCATGGGTGTTGAAGCACCGACCGTGGTGGCAGGGGCCGGAACCACTGGAGCATTCGATAACGTCTTCGGTACATCGAGAGCCAGTGAAACCAGGAGGACATGCGCAGGAGTAGCCAGCGGTGGTGGTGTTGTCGGCGACGCACCGGCCTCCATTGCGACAGGGTTGGGACGCGCAGTGGTCTTCGTGGGAGCATTCGTCACCTGAGGAAAGAGATTTACAAGTTAAAAACAAGTAGCTATATTTATTTGAGTCTAAGCAACGAAGGGATTCCCAGTCATAGAGAAACCCATTCCCTGCCTATATGTTCTTGTTGTATATTGTTATTTTATGTGTGTTCTCAGACATCTGTGGATGATGCTGTTTGATATTTCAATCACTCCTCTATCTGTATAAATAACTACCATGGAAAAATAAATACAGCGCCATCGAAATAAATTATACGAGTAATATGTATAACAGGTCAATCAGGACCAACCGCTCAAAAAAGAGAACCAAAAAAGTAATGATTAACATTCTTCCAAGAAACGTCAAAGAACAATTAAAAACCTGACATTCCATAATAGCTTATGCAAAAAACGAATTTAACAACTCATCTCCAAGGCCAGGAGACATTGCTCTATGCGACGACACAGACGAATGAACTAATAAAATAGACTAACAAACATATATCACCATAAACCTATCATTAAGGAAAGCTTCTATAGTCTCATAATTACCTAATCAGGAATATTAATGAAGATACGTGTGAATCAGTAAAAATCGCTAAAATATAATTTGCATATAGACGAGCCGACGAACCGATTTAAGTCATATCATTTGTATCTACGATTGCGATTTTATATCGGTAAACTAAAATCGATTGTAAATCGAATAATAAAATTTAGTTTTTGTTTTGGAAACTTGACATCGTTTCGTAATTGATTCTTTTGTGTAGGTACATATTTGCATTTGAATTAGTTATTAACTAAGAGAATTGTTGGAGAAAGTATGGTTACATTGTAAAACTGGTATTTTGTATTGATAACAATTAAGTTTCTTTCGGAGCAAGATTATTCTCTAAAAGTAGAATAAGTTTATAGGAAATAATTAAAGAAGAAGCCAACCCCAAGTAACATGGGTCAAGGAAAGAGGACAGGGACAAGGGAAAGAGAACAGGGACAAGGGAAAGAGAACAGGGACAAGGGAAAGAGGACAGGGACAAGAGTAAGAAGACAGGCCTGTCTAAAACTCTGACAGCAGTTTAGCCACTTCCGAATAGCTACAATAACAATCACAAACATCATCCGTTAACATACGTGGTGAATGTATATCAATATTTAATTGACTCCTCCATCCATATAGACTTCTACTGTACATTTAGCAAAAATAATCCTATATCGTATAGCTACTAATATCTAATCTACTGGAACATGTACCACCATTCTTTGTGAGTAGGTGGATGTCACAGATCTCTGGACAGAATTTTTGGTTTCTAGGACATACTAGTCTCCTCCATTTGATTTTCCATTGTTGTTAAAGATTACTTAAGGCCTTTTATTTGAGCTGGAAACACTGAGTTGATGTTACGTATAACAGTTGACAGATGTCAGTTTGACGCTGGCAATATTCGTAGGTGACTTTTGCGTGTAATCACAATTAAAAATATAAGGCTCCTCACATGGCAAGCTTAGTTGAACGAGGAATAAAAAACAATAAAAAGTTGCAACTGCTAAAATGGACGGTCTACAAACCTGACCTCACTAAATTCATAATGTAACAAGAATGCTTGGCTGACTAATAGACCAAACAAAAGAATTCGGTTTGATTGGTGGAACGAGCTCAATTGATATTATGGGCACAGCTTCGATCTGTATGCAAGTTCAGAAAACAAAATGTTTAACGCCTGATATGTACCTATTTACTCCAGTCTTTTTATGGCGCTATAAAAAGGTTATAGCGTCGAGTCTTTGCTATTCCTTGGCAACATTGAAAATGTAAATGAAGATACTGAAAAGTTTTAGATAGATGAAATTACAATAGCAAGTGTTGAAGAGACATAATCTAAAGTTTTGATTACAAAACATACATCTAACTAATCATTCTTCTTCTTTTTCGAGGCGATGGTTAACTGGTTAACTCTTTATATTGTTGGGGTCGAGTAGGTGGCTACGTAAATTGGAGCATCGGTGGCATTAATTTAAATCCTCCAAAATACAGGTGAATGGACACTTTTCTTATTATTATTGATAGCCACTCGCTTGACCACTATCTCACCTGATGGTAAGCGATGATGTGGTCGAAGCTAACCTATTCACTCTTGACTTAAAATATTCCCGGGTTTGTAGGTCTCAGGAAACACAGACTCTGGCAGGGAATTTTCACTCCTTAGCTGTACGCACAATGAAAGTGTTCTCAAAACTTTTTGTGTGTGTGGGTGGGATGTCCACCATGTACTGGAGCTAGACATAAGAAATTTTTCTTGGGGCTAATCCTAAGAACTTTAAATCCTCAGAATACCAGAAGGTTTTTTAGTTTGGAGAAGAACTTATCGGCTTATGAATACTAATAGAACACTACATTACCGCTGACTGTATCAAGCTTCTTTTAATCCCGAAAAAACGCACAGTTCCTACGGGAAAGACCGCGGGAAAAAGCACATTATTGTTATAATGTTTAAAGTAGAATCTAATAAATTCAAAAGACCCCTAAATATTTGATCAGAAAGTAACAAACATCAAAGCTCGAACCGCCAGCAAAAACGGTAAAGCGACTAATTCATTAGTTGCACAAAACAATTGAACGGCAAATTGGTCGCGTTCACACAACGCGTTTGTGACACGGACACGACAGATATTCAGAAAGTATTACGCGTTGTTTAGGGATGTCCGAAGTGTGAAAAAGTATCGATACCTACCTTTTTAAATGGATTGATATTGGTGATATCTCGATATGTACCAGACGCTTTTTTACGGGGTCTGAAATTCCAGCCTTTTGAACAACGACGTTTTTTAAATACATAGTTTTAAAAAATAATGGTTTCAAAAATATCGAAAAATATCTAATAAAACATATCGATATCACAATACGTAGATATTTTTTCGACAAGCCTAGTGTTATTCAGGAAATGACAAATTGCAGACTTTCTATATTTCTATGCTTTCTCCGACTCCCGTGTGATACAAACACTTAATATGTAATTTTCCGTGTAATCTATTAAAAGTTGTATTCGTTTAATTGAAAATTGTTTTTGATTAGGCTTGGCGCGATGGCGGTTTCCACAAAAGTAGGTAGACGTGCTACTGACAGTAATTGGCCGTCGCAGACATGCAACACCGGTTGTTTCATTATTTCTAATTTACTTTTTCTACTGTTTTTTTTGTAGTGATTCACCTCTAATTCCGGTGGCGTCCGAAAATCGTGAGCGCGAATTCCGGCTAACATTCACACTTTTTTAGTGCTTAACTAAAAGACATCACTATGTACAGCAAAAAGTGAGTACCTAAGTAATGACTAACAATCATCCACTTCACGATTCCCAGTCACAAAAAAGTAATTCATTTTTTTCTAAACTTTGAAAGGAAATTGGTCCTGAAGAACTAATGCATTACCTTCTACCATGTTCTAAATCACTAGCCCCACTTATACAAAAATATTGAGCGTCTAAACTTCAGTGCGGTCCATAATTGCTCGCCGTAGATGGCGGCTGCGCAGGCGCATAGGAGGATTTTTTGCTTAAATTCCCTTCTTAAGGAGACTGGCCCATGTTGACTACTGATTAAATGCGTGTGACGTTAGTTACGTTTTTCTTATAGCTTTAGCTTTTAAACACAGACCTAGACGGTGGAAATTAAAATAATTCCTAGATTTATCTTTTTGGTGTAATACTCAAAGACTTTATTTCCAAAATTGATATTGAAAAGAGTCAATAAGTAAACGATTCATAATGATGGTTGTTTGGGCATATTTGCCTTAAAATCACATTTAACTATTAACATCATAATCATAATTTTCTATCGCAATAGGAACATGCAGCCAAAGACCACAGTGAACCTTTAAATTGAAATGTTTACGAGTTTTACATATTCATCTATTTACGACATAGTCATAAAAGGTTCTCAATCTACAGTAAATATTTGCACAGATAAAATTAATATTAACGACGAAATTAAATGGAGATTATCGTTCGGCTTTACGTGATGAAATCATCTTATTTGGCTTGAAGCAATTATATTTTGCAGCGTCCAATGGTTTCTTAAATACAACAAGTCTCTAATTATGTGAGCCCCACTATTAGCAGCTCATATTTACCAGAAGCACCTGTTTTTGCCTTTCCGAAAAGAATTAAAAGAAATTATCACAAACAAAATACAAAATTATAGACCAGTACGATAGTTAACAAACAATCTCAGAAAGAAATGTACAATTTAAAGCAATAAAGTTATTTCTTAACTAAAACGTGCAATTAAAATAAAAATATTTACACAATAAGTTAATGAAAGACGTGCTGTTGTAACTTAAAATATTGTCAGACAGACAAAAATAAACGCCATTTTAACTTTTAGCCATGACATCATAAAACAATTTACGATATTTTTATGGCCATCAACTTTATAATTCTGTAACGGCAACACTACAAATAGCTAAGACATGTCAGTATCTAGTACTCAGGGATAATCCTTAAAAGGATATAAAATATGTAGTTAAACTACTCAAGAATTAATCGCGGAATCTTGTACAAAAGTTACGAGTATAAAGACAGATTTCATGAATGCCAGAATAATAAAGAAATAGAACATTGTTCGTGGACATAAATAAATAAAACAATGAAAACGCGAAACTAATTTGCTGAATTAATCCTGTCTCACGATTCATCGAACAAAGGCGGTGCTCAAGTCTAATAGGACTGAACGAACTTTGAACCACATGTATCTCTTCCACATGTATCCACGAGAATCTTCAAATTCAGAATTTCACAAAATCAAACCATATCCTCACACTAGAGATCAAGAATGGAGAACATTAGAAGACAAAGTTGAAACCAGCTTGCCTACAGCATTCAAAATGATACAAATAATTCAAATGACATTACACTATAGGCTTTATGAAGAACAAAATAAGATATAGCAGTCCATAATTATAATAGAGTATTTCAAAGAAAACGGCGATTACAACTTTCCAAAATTTACCAGTTACTCCTTCCTCTGCTTACGACATGGATAGTTCACTATATCATTTTGATAACATAATTCTAAAACAAGTTTCGCTCGAGGCACTGATTGATCGAATTTCGCTTTTAGTTGTCTGTCTTTTATATTCGTAATTTATTTTATACCAACTGTAATATAAAAATCTTCATCGTTTTAGCTGACGGATTTATATTGACTTTTATTGATACCGTTTACGTATCTAAGTATATTAAATCTTTCCATATATTGATGGTGATTTAAGATTGTTCGTTATTGGATTCTATTGATTTATCATTACCTTATACTTTGGATTGGGATGACAATTTCTTAATTGGTCGTCCTGCAAGATCACATCGTAAATTGCAATGTTTAGATCTACAGTATCGCTTTTCTTCAACCGAACATCGCATCTTTAGATAATTTATTTAAAGCCGATTCTGATTTTATTCTTGAACATTACGTCGTTAATAACAAATGTTAATAAATACCGCTTACCGTTGCGGTCATAACAAAAGCTATAAATGGTGTGGAATATGCGCTACAAAGGGCCTCTTAGACTCTATTTTGCCAATTAATGAAACATTAAAATCAATTCTTCATATTCTAGCTTTTTAATCTTAACCATATT
The DNA here is from genome assembly GCA_947386135.1 of Melanchra persicariae. NCBI lineage: Eukaryota > Metazoa > Arthropoda > Insecta > Lepidoptera > Noctuidae > Melanchra > Melanchra persicariae. The sequence goes on from OX376646.1 coordinate 3,145,660, forward strand.
TAAATCTTGAATCACAGTCACCTGTTTATTAGTCATCAAAACGCGTAACCAATTACGTATAAAGGATATAAGATACAGACAGACGGACAAACAATTATCTTGATAAAAACATCTAAGCTATTTCTGACGAAGATTATGAACTGGATGATTGCACTGATATATGAGAATCGAGAAGAAAAGAGGTTAAGGAAGATTGGAGATGAAGCGAAGCATTCAGATTAAAATAAGAAATGGCACTCTCTTGTTACGAACACCGATTATAAACACGTTTGGTGTTAATTGAAATTCAGATGCTTGAGCAAAATTTAATGAAGCCTACAGTTATAAACCGCGAAATAACACTTTATAATTGAATAAACAATCACTCTGACACTCGAGAAGTTATCTCCTTAATCAACTTTTATCCACTCTAACGAAACGATTGTATTTAACCTCCATAAACTGAGACTGCAGATCGCCACCACATTACCAACGAATTTCATTCAACGAAATCATTTCTCACCAACATTTGTATGTATCAATGAAAGGAACACTAACCTGTATAACCCGGTGGACAATCGCATTCATACGTGACAAGTGATGTCAGTCGACACGTAGCTCCATTCAAACAAGGCGCAGAATCGCAGGCAGCCGGTATTCGGATCTCGCATAGAGACGCACTGAAGCCCAGAGGACAGTCGCAGGCGAAGGAAGGTGGACCTCCGCTAACTCCTGGCCTAACTCGGCAAGACCCTCCGTTCTGGCATCGAGGACTAGACTCGCTGTGACATGGGTTCAGGTGCTGACAGAACTCGCCCGCGTATCTTGATGTACAACTGAAACAAAAGAATGCAATGTTAGTGACGTGCAAAACAAAAGACGAACGTTGTCAAAGAGATGCGTGGGCAGTCTTTTCTGACCACAATTCACCGTAAAAGCTGAGGTGAAATGAGCTGTCATTCCAATAGATGTTATGGATTGAAAGTTACAGAATATCACTACTGGTCGAAAATCATAAATTCTTAGCCTTAAAATGTCGAAATTGTTAGATTTTCCAAATTCAAAATTTGTCAAAGCTGAAAACGGTATAGTGGTATTATCCGAAAGGAAGTCAGATTTGTATAAGGAGCTCGTTACTCGCGAATCGGAACATCCACTTTTCTCCTAAGTGAATAACAAGCCATTTAAAGACCGCCACTGTGAGTAACCTGTGACTTGGGCTTGTAATTTTACACTCTTTCGAGTCCATTGGCTTCTAAATGTACGAAGTATATACCTCCCATGCCCATTGTATGACTGTCTTGATTCATAGAGCTGTAGTCTTTTCATGAAGGGTTATTTTACTTTTTAGCTTCACATCTGAGCCACAGGACATGTGTAAAGGTTTATGTTTATGCTACTCTATTTAAAGTGTTAGTATTTACTACTGTGTCTCCATTGGAGGTCTTTATGATACACAATGGATCTTTGAGCTCGTCCTTTTCTATTAGATGGTTGTTCTTTATAAGTACAGACTTGGTATTATCTGCAGCATTGTTGTATTAATTTAATATGTAAAAAAGTGGTATACGAGAAACGGTCTTGTTTTAATGAACTTAAAGTTATAGCTTCCGATAAAATAAAATTAATTATAAATAATTGTAATAAATATTAGCGTCGTATCAAGTTGCATACTGAATAAAAATCACGTTTAGTATTCACTTTTTGGAATGTGAGTATGTAAACAAAACCTTGATATTTTGTTTTGCGATTATATTAATAAATAAATAATTTTGCACACTTCATCGTACCTACATGATGACGTCACTCTGAATTCAATTTTGACTATACGCGTTAGTTTGTAGGCAGCAAAGACATTACATTTTTGTATCTTTAAATCTCTTTGGTAGGCAATGTCTGACAATGTCATTAGATCAACAAAAAGCAGCAAACGGCAACATGGCAGGCCCAGAAAGAGAGTATTTTAAGCTAGACTCTTTTGTAAAGGCAATCCTTTAACAATATGTCTAGCTAATTTCACTCTTTCTAGGTCTGTCACGTTGCCATTTGCTGTTGTTTCCCTAACCTAATAGAAGACTATTTGGCCTCGTCACTGAACATATCCAATGATCAAGTTGGTCATTGCTCAAAGATTTTTCATACATATTCAAAAATCGACTTACAAAAAAAAAACAAAACCTCCAGAGATAAACCGTATAACATATTCCTTACATTATAAGGCTTAACATACTCGGGGTGCTGGTACGTAGGTGTGCAGTCGTGCAACCCGGGCCGGACGTCGGCAATAAATAACGCAGATACGTCGCAAACACGACCACGTGACGTGCGCACGCGCAGCTTTCGCCTTTGTATCGCTATGGTGCGTTTTTGAGTTTCAATATTAAATTGGAAATGTCGCTAAAAATATGGTATTTTTTTTACCTGGATCTGTCAGAACTGCATTTTATACTTGTGTAAGATGATAAAATATGGAGCCCTCATTTAATTATGACTATGGCAAAAGAAAAAGTATCAGTTTATGAATAATCCTAGTTTTCTTAAGAGCAATCTCTAACAAAAAGTAAGTAACAGCAAACCAAAAACAAACACGAAGATGTATAATGATGGTGTTTTTGCAGATTGCCATAATGTTGGTAATCATGGATCGCAACCTCATCGTCTAAGAACGCCATTAAGTAATCAATTTCCTTCAGTTATCTTTTACACCATGCAGAAACTGCATCTTATGGATAATTTCTAAGTTTTTTTTATACATGAAATAGTGACAACTTCTTCACAAACAAAAGTGTACTATAAATGCGGGTCTTAAAGATAAAAGAAAAAATAGAGCTTTTCCATTTTCGAAATAAGAATACTTTATTGATAGTAAATAACAAAGCAACGGTCAAAAACATTATTGATATAGACATTCTTGACACAATTGGTGGTGCACCCAATGTGTTCAGAGATAAAACGGTCGAGGAACGCCCACGTAACTGAGAAAATCTTCTCTCAGCAGTAAAAAGGCCCTATTATCATAATCTCACGATAAATTACAATGACATGATAACCGAACAGAATGTACGCATATAAAGTAAATCATTGTCGCTGCCATTGATTTATGCATGTCACAAAACTCTGGAAGTGCAGTTTTTTACGGGATACAACTGTTAAAACTTAAGAATTTTCGAAGTATGTTGAAGATAAAATATGTGCCTCATCTTGATTTACAAACAGATCAGATTTCAGTTGCACAAATGAAACTATATTCATCTTCTATGAAGAAAATCCATAAATAAATGATGTGATTTGAGAAAGATCAGCTCAGGATGTAACACCCACCGTACTTTTATTATATTAGTTTATATTACCGATAGCAGTCCCAATCTAAGTGTACCCACCCACGTGTATGTTAATTTTCTTAACTAAACGAAGTAAATCTCATTTATTGGACTGTTCCAATACCGACACTTTAGGTGTTGTGGGAAAATAAACTGTAGCCAAGCATTCATAGACATTTTACACAAATTGAACATCATAAACCCATATTGGCTGTTTGATTATACATTCATTTTAAATGGTTTGTGTATTTAATATTGTTTATATTATTTGTAACAATTATAACCTTAAAATTTATGGATCTTAAACCTCATAAAATGAGTATAGATGTAAACTTATTTATTTTCTAATAATTATGAATATTAATGTTTTATTACTTCTGACTCAACAAGCTCTGATAAATGAGAAAGGTGAGTCTGTGAAGATGAAACCTGCTGATACTTTCAAAACTTAAGCGCTATAATGTTAGCCTAAAACACAATTTCTAGGCACCGAACCAGCAACATTTAAATATACAAAACACTACAAGGATTTACTTAGCTTCAGCAAAATGTTTTGGATCTAAACAATGGATTCCACCAAATACAAATGGCTTTATCGTGATTTCGTTAGGTTGGTGTAGTGAAGCTGAGGTGAGCCTGTATGTGCTGGCGTGCTGGCGTGGGAGGACAAGCCTGTTGGCTACCCACGCAGTGACCTCGCCAGAGGGTGCATGCACTGGACCTACTACCTCGATGATAGCATTGCAAACGCTGAGATGTTTCAGAATATTTTACCTCGCTAACTTACTAAAACTTTTATTTAAGCAGCAGGAAAGCTGCTGTCTAAAAACAAATTATGAGATCAAAATCTAAATTCTAGGAATTTTAAAATAAAAGAGTCTAGTTTCAAAAATTATAAAAGATAATCTCGAGAGTCATTTACAAACGGCATTATGCTCATCTGCCAAGAAACCTTTTATCACCGGTTAGGTTATAAAATGTCTTGAAGATAAACAGAAATTGTATCAGGATCCCCGAGGAAGTTTCTCATCGAGGTTAATTACGACAACAGCGAAACAATAAGACGCAAGATGACGATGGCCACCGCTCCAGAGATTATCTCTAAAAATTATAACCTGTCTTGAAAATAGGGCTTTTGTTCAGCTCACAAGACTAGAAGCTAAATCTTCATTATAGGGCGAACAATAAATTATTATTATCGCTGATCTAATTATAGAGGTGGGTGAAAAAGAGGAACCGATGGTACGGTAACACTGGGTTTATGTGCAATTTTCATGATGGCATCCCATCATTTGCTGTATTTTATGATTTGTTTTGATAACTGGTCCTTCATGTCACCGCCGACTGAACCCTTTTTTAATTGAAGCTTCTTTAGAATTGAACAACTACATATATTTGTAATCTTTTTGGAGATGAAGCTTCAGATTAGTCATCAGTATCATTATTTCAGCCACCTAATTCCTTAGCAATTTTAACCACCAACTGCGTGTCTTTCCTACAAAATTCATTAAGTAGTTCACTTTCTAATAATTGGTCCTTGTACTCCAAAGATCGTAGGACAACTTTATGTCAAAGCACACGGCTAGTTGGAAAGCGCGCAATACCAAGGTTGCTTGTGCGACCATAATTTATAGCTGGCGACAGGAGATCCCGTGTCGCAGCCAGTACCCGCAATAAATAAATAGTTGCGTGCTTGCTCTGTGTTATACGATACGCTGAGCTTAGTGAACTTTAAAAGGGTTGCACCATTTAATGTTACAAAGTCAACGAAAAACGTGGTCCTTTTGTAACTAAGGATTATGTTAATGACTCGGTGAAGCTAGATGGATGTAATGATAAGTAAGAGAAAGTGTAGGTTGGTCCTGGCAATATATTTTGGCTATCAGGTGGAATAATCACCAAAACTAGTGCAAAATTTCGGTTATTCTCATCAGGGGGTCTAATCTCTATGCCTGCGGCTCTACCATGACGTTTTAAAGCGTGAGTAGTTCGAGCGAGAAGGAGGGATGAAACTATATAGGGTGTATAGCTTCATCCCTCCTTCTCGCTTGAACTACTCACGCTTTAACACGTCATGGTAGGGCCGCTGAAGTCTGTCGTTTCAGCCTTAGTGTCGGGCGTTTTCTACTCCATATCACCTACGGATTTACGATTAGTCCCGAACCCGAACTAAGAACAACTGTCAAATCGTGTTGTCATTCATTCTTAGTTCGGGTTCGGAACCAATTGTAAGTCCGTAGGTGACACGGAGTAGAAAACGCCCGACACTAAGGCCGAAACTACGAACTTCGGGCTTAGAGAATAGACCCCCTGACTTTATTCATAGCTTTAGTGACCTGCTTATATGGATAATCTAATAAGTTTATATCTGGTTGCATCAACATGCAACTCCAAAAAATATTTCAATAATCTTCACGTAACATCTGTTCCAAAAATAATTATATTTCCAAAAGCGTGTGTAGCAAATGTAACAGTACCAACTACACTTGGTACATCATAATTAGCATGAACACGTATGAATGCATGTATAATATGATTAAACGCGCACAGACGACAAATATTCCGTTTGGTTCGGTTCGTGGAAGCGCGCATAGCTTCGCATGTCTTAGTTATCTGATGCGCGCTGACGGCCTGCGTGTGCTTCGGCGCACGCGCATAGGGAGTATCTTGACGTTAAATCGTTTAGCGCAGGAGTGTCATGCAGTGAGTGTGTCAGCAGGAATGTTATTTCTGCTTGGAGATTAAGATTTTACGTATCGGCGGATCTTTCGATTGGGAGTATTTTGATGTCCTGTATTTTGGGTGCCGTCGATAAATGCAGCGATAATAATAAAGAAGGAGGTTAATTATGAATTGAACAAATATAAAGCTCAATTCTGCAAAAAGCTATAAACCAGTACAATTATATTTTTCTCGGCTATTACAAGTTAAGTTTACGACTTTACGAGTGCTTCCAACTAACAGAGATCCTATTACTGCTGAACTTCTAACTACATAAGGCAAGCGTCGATCCCACATCACCTTCTACTAATCACTTCATACCAATTTGTAACTATAACGGTAACAAGCTGGTCGGACCAGAAAAAAGTGTTTTTCTACAAGATCCCCCACTTTTTCCTAAGTGAACATATAGCAGCCGAACCAGTTCAGTTCCTGTCATCATTAGGAACGTCTGCGCATCTATGGACATGCCCAGTTATGCGACCCGTAAAGGGCGGATAAGAAGTGCAACGGACTCATGATCCGTTCAACCGTTTTAATGGGATTTTTGTGGGAATTATGTTAATTGGTGTTAAATGGTTTGAAAGCCTGTTTTGGAATAAGATTGTTTCGATAAAGCCTTAGAAATGTTATAGTTTTGTAAGAAGAATCAGTTCAATAAACTGTTTGATTGCATTTTTGTTGTTTGCAATAAGGCTTAAGGATTAAATCTTTTCATACAGTTATGTTTATTATTTAATTAATTAATTGCGAGCAGAACAGAATACCGGATATATTTACGATTACGACTTAATAATTTACAAGAAATAAATTTTCTTAAAGACCGACATCCAAAACACATCAGTTCCATCTCCATATCAAATTAACAGTCGCCATAGCCCATATAAACTGTTCGTTGAAAATAAGCAAAAATAAATATGGCAGGAGCATAAAACGCACGGTAGCATGCGCAAGCGCAGCGCCATAGCTCATCGGCTGCGCGCGCAACTAAAACATTACATTTCGCTTGTTCAATAAATACTTCTCTTTTCTCCTGGCTTTGTATGCAAATTGTGGTTACAATGTCTTATTTGTTTATGAATGGATTTTTAAGGGTAGTTTAAGCTGTAGGGCTTAGACCTTTTGTGGTTTTAGAAAGGAGATATGGAAACTCTACCTTATTTTTTTAACTATATAAATGTATATAAGTAGTGAACAAAACAGGAATTGGTTATTCAAAATAGATTGTGTGGTTTTAGCAATAAACTTTATTTTATTTTTCAAATCAATAATAGTATGTGCTTGTCACTTTAAAGTGGGGACGTTAGACCTTACTGCCTACATGATAAAGAAAGAAGTCACATAAAGGTCACATTGCTCCAAAATCATAATTTTACCCTACTTATGTGTTGACGGTTGACCATAAAAATACTCGTGGACCTCATTCTCACATGTGAGCATGTTCAGCATGTGACATACAGACACGTGTTGTTTAAACATGTGTAAAAATGCTGCTAACGTAAGACTATCAGATTTCTCCGATTCCCAGAAAGATCTGTTATGTTGAGGTTTGTAAGTGTTAAATTAGATTAGCAATGCTCATTCTGTTACTTTATTACGTTATCTACTGTTTTGTAAACGGTTTCTCTTACTTCTGTCAACTTTGTTTATGTTTCAAGTTTTGCTCCAATTTGTCATCGTCATCATTATCATCCTGGCCTATCTCTATCTCCATTGTTACTTTTATTGTACTGAGTCAGTTGTTCTATATTTTTAAAATGTTCACTAATAAACCAAAAATATGCGTCATTGTATTATATGCTTAAACTTTTTTAATAGTTTTTCGTTACAATTTTTCCAAGTTTACAAATAATATTACTAGCAAAATCTCTAATAAACTTACTCAAAATAATTCCTACGCCATTTTACAAGAAATTCCTTTAACAAAAGACAATGTAGAAGAATCTGCAGTAGATCCAGCTAGACCCTTAATTAGCGTAACAACAATTAGAGATACGAACACAAAGGCACAGGATTGTATCTCGGACTCCGGAGGACTTCCCTCTCCGTGTAAATCTTCCCGATAGTGCCCGCAGACACTAGTCGATAAGAGCCCACACGACCTCAGTAATTGACGTAATAAGCTAAAGGCTTTTGAACCCGTTTACAGCAACTTTATGTCCTAGGATTTAAAACAGATAGGAGGCCTGATAGTGGCACATTGTCGTAATAAATAGTGTCCTGTCGATACCTTCGTGCGAAATATTATTTGAAATGGTTTATTTTTGTGATATGAGATGTGATTTACTTAGTGATGAAATTGAATTTCAAAGCTGAAATGATTAATGATTTAGAAGTCGTATTTTTCCTTGAATGGGTCAATGACTCAACAACAACAACCTAGCAGATTCCCTGCTATACAAAAAGTATATCATTGTCTCGCATGCTAAATGAGAATGATTTACGAGAAAGCTTTCAATCAAAAGCTTATTGTTACCGATCAGTCTTCGCACTTCAGCCATCTTCAGAACTCCTCATCAGCCAATCCACTTTTTTACCACCTTCTAAAGTACTAACATAACCTCAAACACAGTTCAAGCATCTAGATCGCTTAAATTCAGATCTATGTTAGGACGTGATTGGGCGAACGCGAGGCGCAAGCGCAGCGACAGACGCAATTTGCCGAGGGGCGTGGCCACGGTAGCGAGGGAGGGGAGCGGGATACCCGCACCTACTCGTAATAGGTAACCTCCGTGCACTCGAATTCTTCAAGTTTTTCTATAGAAAGACCACAAGATTTATAGTGGGGCTCCCGCTAAATGAGATGAGTCGATGTTTCTTAATAAGCAAGATTGCTGTGATAGGTACTTTATTGTTGCAATTACGGTGGTAGCTGACTTATAGATGGTAGATAATGTCGAAAGAAACCCGAAGTTATACAGACTAGAGCTAAGCTAAGGGATTGTGCAAGTTTGAAGTACTGGAGAAGTTAAACTAGACAAGTATAAGAAAGCAAAAATATTTATAAAATAATAATAGCAATAATGAAATATGTTACTGCAGAAAAGTAACAATAACCAACTAACAATTGCATAAAATCTAATGACACTAACAAAAGTCAATTTACCGAGGACATTAAACGCAGAGGCGAATGAAACGCGAACAAATAATACACAGGGTCTATGCTCTCGCGCATTCAGGACAATACGCCATCTCACAATGAGTTTGTACCTCGTACCACAGGTAAGGATAACACTGTACCACGAAAACCACTCTTACTACAGGGGCATACAGACACTGTCAGTGTGAAATTGTTTTAAAAGACGTGCGGTTGGCTGTACCCTCAGTTAGGCACATATAGAGACCGCGATTTTGAACTTTATGTATCAGACGAGTGTTGGTATTAGAATAAAATGTTGTTTTCTCTATTGATTGAAGATTTTATGGAGGTATTGATGGTAGATGCTTTATTTGCTTGGAATTAAGAATAGTATTTAAAGTGGAAATCGAAGCTTTAATAGTGATTTTAGATCCTTTATAGTAGAAGGTGTACAGCATTGAAAAGCTCTACAGTATGATAATTATGGCAGTTGATTTATTTTTTTCGCCTGTATCATAAAAATCCCAACGGTTTTTCCAGAATTTGGTTAGCTCAATTGATTAAAAAATACACCTAAATCCCGGATCTGGCGCACAGTTGGCAATCATTCTGCATATAAAAGGTTGGCCAATGTAATAATACCGAAATTCGATGTAGTTGCCAAATCGTGACTCTACAAACATTCGGCAAATGGTAATGACTGCAAATGGTTTGTCCGAGTGAGATTTCGAAAAAGATTTTAAACTATATAATATTATTTTAAAAGATTCAAGTCTCAATACGAATCACATGAACGATGCTGCATTCAATGACGAATAAATAACATGTTTTAATGTTGTTTTGAAAGATAATGCTCCTGAGAATAAAAATGAATAGACAAACTATTATTTAACTATGTTCTTTGAATATACGTAGTATAAAATGGGTGAAACTGAATGCAATTCCGTATCACACCACCTGCATACCTACTTGTCGGATTATATTCATAAGCACAGCAGGTATGCAACTAATATATTCTATTTCCTAGATCCACATTAGAATATCTCACAGAATTCAAGTTCTTAAATATTTTTAAAGTTTCCGTTCCGTCGCCATCACAGATAGTCCATATCATAGACAGTTTCAAAGTATTAATAAAGACAATTTAGTCTAAGATACACTCATAACATAACAGGTTACAAACAGTATCTTCATCATAAAATAATCAGTCGGATCGTGCAAGTCATATTCTAATCTCAACATCGAATCATTTAGATGGCGATAGACAAATAGAGGTTACATAATGCGAGGTTTGGGAGCTGGGCTATACGGTTAGCTAGTCCTTAAATGGAATTCAAACATCAGATTTGTAGATACAAGATTTTCGAACGATTCTATCTGAGGACATATTTGAATGCTGATCACAACATAGGTTGAAAAGGAACAACCTCATCTAGAGAAAGATTAACGTCGCCTATATGAGCAACTGGCAACTTGCAACAAATTGCACAGTGTAGTCTTTTTGACCCAAAGGTTGACTGGTAGAGAATGCCTTGTTGCATTAAGTCCGCCCATGTACCACTATTGTACATAGAGTTTAAATAAATAAATAAATAAATAAAATTTAACAGGAGTCATTTTTCCCATAAACATCCTTCATCACAGATCAGATTGCAAAAACCCAATAACAGCTTTAGAAATCACAGCATCACCGAACTGAACAATTGACAGCCTAGTAAGAAATTCAGAAAAAAAATAGGCAAGAAAAGCATTCCTTAACAACGATGGCTAAAACAAGTCAAGTCATAACGTAAAGGTAGAAAAATGTTGATTTGTTTAAATAATTCACAATAGTCGCATGTCACAATCTGCGCACGCGTCCGCCGCGCCCGTTCCCACGCGCACGCACACATGCGCACGCGCAAGCACGCTAGTGTGTGTGTGAGGCGCGCGCAGCTTGCGCTCCCAACTTTCATAGAGTAAAATTATATTGTGAATTTGTGAATATATTCAGCTGGACCGTCGAACTTGGAAACGATTTTTGCATATTTGAACGGTAATGTAGATTTCAGTATGGAGTTTTTGTAAAGCACGTTATGTCATTGATCCTGGCTGTAATTTTTACCTTTTTTATATCTTTGACAGTCATTACGAGCAGTCTGAAGTTCGAAAATGTGACAACCAGTGATACCAAGAGCTTTAGACTGTAAGCCGATTCGCATATAGTTAGGAAAAGGCTAGGCAGATGATGACGACGATACGGATTATATGATGGCTAGTAATAATATATATGATGATGATGTTTGCCGTAGACAGCTAAATCTCTCAAACATAGTAATTAACGCGAAACACAACAATAAATCTTGTCAGATTCTAATATAACTTGATCGTAAAAATCTCATTTGATATTCGAAAATTCTTTCTTCGAAAGATGTGTAGGTATACCACGAATGTTTAACTCATCAATCAACGGTAAACGTGAAACAAGTTCGGAGCAAGGTCGCTGGTTAAATTGCAGATGTTACTGAAGGTCCTATATCCGCTGGACTGGACACCTCAGTTCAGATCCCTTGTTCTATAGCTTTAATTAAAATTGGATAATGTTCGACATAAATTGATCGTAAAATTTATAATTGTAGGCAACTTTGTGGAGGATTTTTTTGCGAATTTATTTTCGTATATTTCCATACATACAATGATGGTAACTTGTTTTGAAATGTATAAAAGAAATATCATAGTGATAACATGGCTCCTTAATAGCCTATTGAATAACTTAATGATAGGTTACACGTTTCTTTTAAAACATTTACTGATAATAAAGAGGCTTCACGTAACCTTATCGAAGCATTAGCAACTGCTAATAACATTGAGTTGAAATGAGCAGTTGGAGAATTTAACCCCGATGAACAAACAGTCGCAACTGCCAATTTGATAAACGAACCCCTTTTTTGTATCCCTGACCTCACAGATGCTAACAAAAAGGTTGTAACACATCTGTCGCTTGATCTGTGGGCACCCGCAGAACAACATCCGTCGAACCCATTGAGCACACGTCTGCTGATACCGTCGACGTCATCGTCAAGGTGATAGCATTGTGTAAACTAAATAACCTCCGATTTGTAGTTCATAAAAACTACAAATCGGAGGTTATTTAGTTTAATGCACCTAGCGATGGTGCGACAATCATTGGTTGGATTGTTGGCGTGAAAATTGGGGTTGGGGTTGGTGAAAGAAAGTCCTACTTGTATTTTCTCGTCAACGAACAAAGACATGCGCAGAGATGGAACACCTACCTATTTTCAATTCCCAAAACAGAAACATGATTGTTTCACCTTATCATGTCTGCCAATTGATAACCATCTCCCTCTCCAATCCCAATAAATACACCTTCACAAATTAAAAATAAAAATAACCATTATACCCTGCATCTATTCATCATCCCCTCGCTTCATAATGTACCCGACAATACGGAATTATCTATACACCAGGATCATGTTACTACACACACGTGCAATACCCCCTCCCCTCTTCTTTCCCCGTGCGCAGACGCGTCTCTCCGTGAGAGATCGGGCGGAAATTTTGCCTCGATGCAGTTCTGTCATGGTCGCTTGTTATGTAAGTAATGTCAAGATGATTGAAGTTTAAGGTTTCATGTGCTGTCAGATTTACATATGGCTGTTGCATGCAAGGTGGGTTATGTAATGTTGAAGAGTAGTGCATAGATTTAGGGTAATGTGATGTAATGAAAGCAGAGCTCGGAGATATTGAACAAGCAAAAGATATCCTTTTGTTAAAGAAGACAGTAATGATAGTTCATTACAGTTGAAGAAATTTAAAGCTGTTAAATAAGATATACAAGGCATAGGAAGAGACTGAGATTGAAATAGGAAAGGATTAAGACTAAACAACACAAAAGGCAATAGAAACCCATTAGTTTCAGAATGTAAATAACAGGCATTTTAAAGCAGGACAACATTAAATAAAGTAAAAGCAAATTAAATTGTCGCCATTGAATGGAACCAGTGTTTATGTCAGTATTACTTCTCAAGCTATTACAGTAGCCATAGAATTCTATAATCTATGCTAATTGCCATTAAGGTCTAGTTATTAATCTGCTGGACGCATCCAATTAACTGAAGTAATCATTGCTGGCCACTTTAGCTAAACTGGTCAATCTTCTGGAAATCTTTATGAGATTTAATGGGAAGCTTATCATGGGTATGCAAAAATTGTTTTGCACCTTTGTCATTACGTTGAGAATCATATTTTTTATCAAGTGCTCTGATAGCAATCAATATTTTCTCTGGGCCTACACCACCGACTCTTAAAGCAGTATTAGTGTTGTGTAAGTAAGTTTTGAAAGCTTGTCGAGCTTTCAAAACTTTGCATTGATTACGACGTTGAAGAAAAATAAATAATTAGCAACAAATAAATTTTATAAATCCAACACCGTTAATTCTAGAATTAAATCAGCATGTAATTTGAAACCTAAAGGAACAGACACAGGGCTGTTGAACATAAACGAAGCAAGATACGAGATCAATCGGATCATTTAACGGCCTGCGAGAATCGCGTCCGAGCCTGAAACGGCAGCTCCAGTTGGCGCTAGATCCAAGATAAGATCTCCAACAGATGTGCGAGGTTTAATGAGGATCCTTTAATGTGTTAACTGTTAACAAGGATGAGAATGTCATCCACATAAATAAAAATAGCAAAAGAGCAGCAATTTTTGCGAAGGAAACAGGCACAGATGTTCAAAATAATTGTAGGGACCAATATTTAAGAAGTGAGCAAAACTTGCAGACCCAAATCGGGGCTCCCAATAACGCTTCCAGGCAAAAGAAAACATGAAAATAAATAATCAAACATATTTGTTTTGTAACACCGCATCACCGAATAAAAACAAAAGTCTTTCGATTTACGATATCTACTTCGATCAGCATAAATATTAATATGGGCGTGACCATGTCATGTTGCATTTAGGAAGATTAATCATATGGTTCTCTTGAATTTTTAATTGTGGACTACATTGGTACTCGCTGCGCTGCTATTGAGCACATGTTGGCAATTACTGAAGTCAATAGAGGATGCAAGCATTCGATCGTGATAGTGTTGTGACAAATGTATGGAGCGGGCGTCGGCGGCGGCGTCTCGCGGCCTACCTCGACCATAAATCTAAAAGCCGGGCCGAAAGGACGCGCGCAACCCTTTATTATACTGAGACATGATTGGCCTCGGGCGCTCGAACCAAACGAATGCACGCTTAGTAACGACCGTCTCGTATCTCTGCGACTTCACTTTCCGAGATGGTTTTTCTCTTTTTGGAACCGCAGCGATTAATACCACAAGTCGAGCGTCAGAGTTCAACGTATCACGCTCAAGGTCGCGGCTAACGGTCGCACAAACCGCGACTACAATAGTCTATGGTTTGGCAACATAATTGTTCCTTCACGATCGCTACGTACGACCGGATTGTAAACAAGACATGTGGACTCGAGTGCGACGCGCATACTGATAGCCGGGGAAACACGCGACCCAAGCGATCGTAACACTTTTTTGTGATTATCGAATTCCATCTTTATAGAGTGGGAATCAGATCTATCGGTGCTCGGACGTAACAATTGTGTCTACATCAGACGTCGCACCAGCGTCAATCATGTACACGCTCGTAAATACCTCTAGAGCACGACTGCTATTGAATGCGGCAACAAGAGAACGAAATGTAAATCGAACATGACATCCGGGTGCGAGTTCAAGCGAGCATCACCGCGGATTCAAAATGGAAACATTCACGGACGCCGCTTAATCTCGTATCGAATCAATGAGATTGTACTGGCGAGCACGCCCGGGGTCGGGTCACCGTGCTAAACGGCGCAACAACTCGAATAACCAACCAGTCGGTAGTTAAAACCATAAGAATACGTGAGTACATACTAGTACTGCTGTCATAACTGGCATATGAGCGATTTTGAGCCTTAAATCATCGAGATAAGGATTGCTGAACATTTTCCATCAACACTGCTTGAATGCCGTGAGTCATGCGAACTTTATTTTTAATGAGGTTTAAAGTCAATAAACTTTTATTAAGTTTTTCTGAGTTAGCATCTCTGTGTCATTTTTGGTGCTGTCCGCAAACGAGCTGCTGATTGTGCAGTGTAATTGGCAAATATTTGTGGTGCGCACCTCCTGTGTGTTGACACTAATGTGCAAAGCCGGGATTGAATCGTAATCTGGTGGTATGGTGTATGGAGTGGCGGAGAGGCGCACGACGCTCAGATCTGTGCTCCAAATCTGAGTCGTGGTCGCGCCACTCAGCCATTATATGCAAATTGTGAAGCCGTTCTCCCAGACACAAGTTTAGAACGACAGCGATAACTAATTTGGTATCGAACACTGCTGAGAGCCGTCTGAGCCGTTCCGCTTTTGTCCAATGTTTAGATCTTGGTGTCATTATTGAAATCTAAATAACTGACTGGATCGCAGGTAAGTATCACGTACGATTATATTATTCTTCAATGATTTGAAAACAATGAATGGCTTATGAAGGCAGTCTTGGAATTTCTGTCGCAACATCGCAATAAATCAGAACAAAACATTGTTGCCTAGCCTACCAAAGCTGCTAACTTAAACCATAGACGAACACTTCTTAAAATAAATAACGATTGGGCAACGCGTGTCACCCTATTGTGACAGAAAGACACGCTTTAGACGTTAAAACGTTCAAAACGGACGCCTCTGGAATTCACCCAGATTATTTCTCTGAATAATTGAGCAATCCTATTATGTATGTGAGAATGACATGTCGTTTGCGATTTTGTTTTAGAAAGCGAATAAACGGATTGTATAAACGTAGAGTAATAAAGACATTTATACGTTAACAAGCACAGGGCGAAAGCTGCATTTATTAAGCAAGATAAGTTTCAAACTAGAAACATTACTTTAAGGAGATTATAGTTTGTACATAAAGTACAATCTTGAGCAATATATTGAAGATTATATTCAGTTCTAAGCAAAGATTATGGGAGCTAACGAACTTGAGTCTACTGCGACAGGTAATGAAATGGTTGAATAGGAAATTAATTGTGGAGACCTAAAAAGTTAAAAACCAACGTCAGTTCTAGCGGCAACTGCAAAAACGAGAGCACAAAAAATCTGGGGCAAAAAACAGCGAATTTATTGAGCTTAGACCAAAATCCCAAATTTGTTTCATGCTAGTAATTTCGCAAGCTCTTGATAAAATTCGTACGGTACAGCCTAGGATCCCGTGGCGGTATATTTACGTGTTGGTGGGAAAGAGGCTTGGCTCGCATGGGACGCCTCGAGGCTCGGTTCTCGATTGGGCTCGCGCCACCGCCCCGGGCGATCCGACCTGGCCTAACCACCGGTTCTTGCTGCCTTTTTACATTGGAAACAATGTTAGTAATAATAATGTGTGGTATGATAGAACTGAAATTGGTTTATAATCGATTACAAATGTGGTTTGAGCTTTCGATTAGTTTTGTGTTGTGTCTGTGAATGAGGAGTATGATACAATGTTACATGCTTATAATGCTTTTTGGCCAGAGCCTTGTGGTCTTCGGTTTCTCTTGGTTAAATTATACACTAAGTATAGCAGTGATCAGACTACAGTAGGCGCAATAAAGTACATTGATCTTTCCCTAGTATCCCATCCAAAATACAAATACCCGACCAATAAATTATGAACCATTTTTATAACTAGAGAACTTAAGGATCACGATAGAAGTCGATTCAGAACAGCTTAAATGTGATTGTCTTTTTTTCTATTTTTTATATTACGAAAGTCAATAAATGTATGTGATTAATACGGTAAGTCATGTCATAATACTGCAATGGTATTTAAAGTTATATTATTTGGTACAAGTTGAGCCACTTTTCTATTTGACTTGCGTTCTCATAACAGTGATATAACGAGCTGATACCTCAAGGCGTCTGAAATAAATCATGACTTCGCCACGCAAGCTTAACATTTTATTGCGAATGCGAGATTGAAAGGAATATTTACTTAAGCTTATACCAAGAAATAATTTATGTAGTATTAAATAACTAAGCAGATGTTATGATCGAATTAATTAAGATGATCTTGGCAATTCATTAGATACGAACAATATATTGGGCAAGGCTAGCTTTAACACTAATCAAATTACCATAATCTGCAGCTAATTTGACTTCTACAAATAAGTTCCTAGCCGCTACCATCTCCTTATTAGCAAACAACAATCTAGATACAGGAAATATAAATGAATATATACAGTTATTACTAACCTAGATAATCGAGAAACTTATAAATGAAGTGGTTATAGAAATAGGGCATGAAATACAACTATTATGCGCTCTTATTAAAGATTCAAATATGCAAGCGAGAAATAGTGGCGATACTTACATATGGATATATTCAGCATGTAATATGGAATTTATTGATGCTGCGTCGGTAGTGATATTGTGCATAGTTCTTTATGACACAGGAAATCTTGGGAACCAGGCTGTGATTTAAGATGTGTGGACTAAGATGGCGTTTATGTTGAAGAAAATTACCATATCGCCCACGTTTTCTCAAAATAAATAAAAGTAAGTGGTACTAATATGAAATGTATTGGATTTGGGAACGACAATAATATTTTATGAGTACAATAGTTCTTAGTCAATATTAGCTTTTCCATTTCAAATTAAATTAATCACTAGGAGATCGAATCTTTCCAAATGAAGACGAAAAATTTTAGTAAAACTCTCCTGTAGATAGAATGATATTAAAACCAGTTTGAGATGATGACACAGAACAATCAAATAATACTTGATTGATTTGTGATGTCATGCCAAAAAATAAATTTCTACATGCAATAGAAGCAGAAGGTCATCACAAAGATGCAAATTATTTCGTTCCTAGAAATAACATCAATTTAAGAACCTGTGGTCAATCAAATGGGACTTTTAAGAGAGGTAACACTATGGTATGGTAACACCTTTTTTGTTGAAGTTCGAGACATCGAATAGGATACAAAATATGCTAATCGATAGTAGAAGCGATGTACTAACTCGAAATTTTGAATATGAATATTGCAGTTACCATCTGATTTCCTTTACAAATGGTGCTTTAATATTTTGAATTGCTATTTTTAGTTTTACGGCCGTGCATCTACAATTCAAGGTCGACCTTGGAAGTATTGGAATTTACCATCAGTCATGATTTAGAGCATTGTCTACAATATAACATGGATAGTATAGAGTATATTCCTAAAATTCAAGTCCAACTTGATCCCTCAAATGTGAAAGCACGCGTCTTTCTATGAGACGCTTGCGCAGAGACCGTGTCGTGGGCAGCTCACGTGTAGATGCTATCAGAGATAATGGTATAATGTGACGCCCCATCGCCGTTAAGATAGATTTATAAATTTTCACATTTTCATAGAAAACAATGCGAATCTTTAAAACTTTTACAAAGACAGCTATTTTATTCGTCTCTCAGTAAGTACATGTTCATTCCTCGACATAATAATTATAGAGTAAACGATTACCCTGTGCAATTAACAAAATGTATTACGCGCTATGACGACACAAAACAAAAAAAAGTACGTCACTAAAAACACGCAAAAAATAGAAAAAGGTAAAAAAAGAACTAATGGCTAAGCAAAGAACTAACCGCGAGATTAATTTCTAGATCAAAAATCGGTAGCAGATCAAAGGCGTATCGACATTGACCTTAACTGCGCGGGCGCAGTACGAATCGATTCAGATCCGACCAATGGGGGCGCGACGATGCTCTAACATGGCGGCCGATGACCCGACGCTGGACAATTTGCATACCTAGTTGCATCACCACTCATAACTAGTTTGATGATATGATTTGTTCCACTGATTGTGTGGGAGATTACAATCATGGAGCTACAGTGACAGTTATTATTATAAGATAGTCTAGATAAGTGTGAATGTGGGAGGGAAATATTGAATATTCTACGCTGTTTAATTTTTACGGCGTTATAAATTAGAGTAATAACCTCAGTATTATAAAATCAAAAATTGATAACATTCAAATGGACAACGACGTCAGGACACAACCTGATCATAAGTATGATGAGAACAATAACAATAAGAACAACCAAAGAAAAGCATTCATATAACTATTAAAACTCAACTATGATAGGAACGAGCTATAAGATGGATCACAACCCAATCATACGTGTGATGAAAACCATGATAACAAAAATAATAGCCCAGCATTGATAACTAATAGAACTCAAACAAATGAACGAGGAAACACAAACGCAAGGTCATTTTAATATCCCACAGATTTCAAAATTAGGGCTTGTTAAGCACTGTAGTTAAGTATGAATCATCAACAGGTTAGACAGTGCAGTGGGCAGGTGGCCGCCCAGCTTTCAAGCTGTCATAATTAAAGAAGGTTGCCGCTTTGTATGGGTAATTAGCTATATTTGAGAAGACGATTATAATTCAAATGGACTATTGGTAATTTATGATGGAAAGAAAGAAAAAAAAAGAGGTAATAATTGTGTAGACTAGTTTTACTTTTTGGGTTATTAAGTAGTACAAATATGAAGGGTTAATTACACTTGAGAAGACGTTCAGATGCGAGGTTTAACCTATACGAGTAGCTGATCAAGATCTCAGACTTAATTTTAACCATTTGTTATGTAATAATCAATGATACCCTTACTTTAAAACAGCCCTATCAATGCTGGCAAAAATTATTTTTCACGCCCGCATCGCTGTCGACGGAATGTTGCATCTCTGAGGAAGTGTGCCCAAAAGACTGACGGAATTGCCACATTGTATGCCAATTTTTATCCTCTGTCTGAGGTAAAAGCCAAGTGTTCAACTAGGCGTTTAGATATAGAACGGTGTTCTTAAAGACCCATTAAAACAATATCAAACTTTTGTAACATGATTTCACATTCCAATATTTCACAAAACCATGATAAGCCACATCAGTCCTCAATTACCAACAAATTAAAAGTTAAGGAATATTCCAATCGTAAAATCACACACTAATAAAGTTCATAGCACCATCGATCTCAGGAGACCAATTTGTGCATCAAACTGGTTCGTAGCAGTAAAGTCTTCTAATAGATTAACTCTAATAAAGGCGGATAACGAAAATCAAAAGACTTTATGGCCTTTCAGATCTAATATTCCTAATAACAATCCTACGGTTTCATAAATTTAACGACATCGCATGATTATGTGAATATTCACAAGTAAGAAAATATCCTTTGATAAGTCTCGATTTTTAAGACGGTGTGTTTTTTCTTGTATTGCAGTTTTTTCTTCATGTTTACTTTTTTGGTGTCTTGGGCAACTGAATCAACATTCCCAAGACTGATTGTAGAAGATATTGTTCACATTTTTCCTCAGAAGTAATCAATTGTTTCAATAAGACTCCTTTGCTCCATAAACCAATGCATCGTAACAATGAAACCTTAGAAAATGTAGAAAAGTGGAGCTCCAACCGGTATTGGCTACCCGGATATTGTTTTACAGCTAGAGACAATCACATAGGTTTAGAGATGGCTCTGTGCATAAGTAATCACTAGTGTCTAGGATTCTAGACTAACATCATTTTGGACCAATTTCCACGGTTTTAAAACTGTTGTTTTGAATAATGAAACTGCTTGATGTTCAAAATATGGCTTCTGATGAAATTTTCTTTAATTTTTTTCTTTATTTTAAACTTTACCACGTCAAGCTTATAGTATAACGATGGATCTCTCAATGCTTAAGTGCCGTCCACGGGTAATTTTCTCGTCTTAAGGGATTACTGGTTAATCCAAATTTCATGATTGACGCATAAGCCGCTTTGGATGCTATCAACGTTCACTATATGAAAACAGGTTGCATTAAGGGAATTTTGAATTTTGTTTCTTTTGTAACTTGCACCCGATTCACACTTTTATCCATACGTACCTACATCTGGACAGATTCATGTTGATCAATTATCCAACAATTTAATTTTGTAAATTACCTCTCTGATACGTTAATAATGCAAATAAATAATGAGCTCATTAAAGAAATTACCGTTCATAAAAGGCATAATTTATTTGAACATTATGATGTAAATCAGATCATTGAAGACTCGATCACGTCCCACCTTCAAATTAACCTGGATGAAAATTCATGATCAGATTATCATCTATAAAAATGATAAACCAAGGTGTTCCATTAAATCTCTAAGACAAATACAGACAAAGATTTAATGGGAACTACATTAGTAAAAGATAAAGGTGAATGAGATTGAAATCCAATACCAAAATCATCGACCAATCAGGGACCGTTCTTAATTCTTCCTGTCTGGCGATTGGTTGATATCTTGGGCTCATCCTTCGATGCATTCTTGCTTGAATCAGAATTTATTTGGTTTTTTTAATTCAATACAATTGCGGGGGCTTATTCAAATGTACGGGGTAATCGGTCGTCGGCACCGTATTAACGCTTTTTACGGCTTTTTGGGCGTAAAGGAGGGGTAAAAGCGATCCTGACCTATAGCGGTTTGAACCAACTTCGTTTCTGGAATCTACAACGTGTAACGTAATAAACGCAATACCTCTTAAGGAGTCATTGTACTCATCAACTTGTAATATGGAATAACACCAAATCCGCGAAAAAAACAGCTGCTCAGTACATTTTGTCGAGTTATGCTCACAGAAATGTATGGAGCAGTCGATTTTTTTTCGTGATTTCAGTGTTGTTCCCATAATAAAAGTTGTTCATTATGATGGGTACAATTACCCTTTAAGAGGTGTTGCGTTTATTCTGTTACACGTTCTGGCTTCTTACAGATCTCTATAAAAATATATTTAAATTTTAATAAAACTTCAAAAATCAGGCTCTGAAAAATTATTAAGTAAGACAGGTCTATGCTTCTACGGATATCAAAGAAATTGGGTTCTGATTTGTAGACATTTGATACAATATTTCTGCAAGAAATACTTTGAATATGTGGATGATATAAATAACTTCTCCGTTTGTAAATTTCTACTTAAGGTTATAAGACCTATCTTGGTTTTAGGATAAACCGCTTTCATCTCTAAACTTGTACCATCTACAGAGTGTTGTTTTACCGAAACTCATTTTAATTTTATTAACATTCGGGCACTGTGCTTGTTTCAATGGACGATATCAGGAATACATAACTACTAATGGACATACCACCAAATTAGAGATACCTTTAATATCAAGTGGTCTTATTATCTCTTGAATAAATTTTAATATAAGTACCAAAAATTCCTAAGACGTTTAAAAATTAAGTAGCATACAATAAATTTTCACTTTTACGATGTTGTATTTTTTATAAGTTCGGATTATTTGATGTGGGATTTTTCGCAAGTTGCCTTGTTTGTATGGCTTAACGTGTGATTTATGAATCTCAAATAAAAATAAAATATTAATTAAATTCAATCTGAAAGTCATGTATTGATCATAATAACGTCACAGAATTAAGTCATAAATTTTCCAATGAGGAGATATTCAATATAATTTTTACTACAGTTGAAAATTCTTAAAGTGGTATAAGGCTGACCAATACCAATGCTAGAATAACAAGAAATATAAACTTACAAATGCTCATTTACAATCAAGACAACGAAGAATCGAATAAACACATTATGTTTACACTGCAAGCAACAATATTATGACGCATCGCATCCACACAATCGATTGATACTCCACTCGATGTCAAATCGATACCTGCTCATTCCAACTTCAGAGAGGCATGAACACTTTTTTTCTTAAATAAACATCCAACGAATCGATTTGGAACTTCATCTCCGAATGTTTACTTAGTAACAGTCCGTTTTTAAGAAGTCGATTATAATATTTCCCGTAACACTCAAAACTCAACCTTCGATCACCAATCACAAAGTTGAAACGTCTTTGGATTAAAGTCTTTTGATTTATTCAAGGTACTCGATAAGGAATACTAGTATTTAATTGCTGCGTGTAAAGATACAATTCAGCTTGGAGGGATAATATTAAACTACAAGTATCGGAACAGGAAACTAAAAAAATACTTTCAAAGCAATCAAATTCGATTTAGAAAGCAATGTCTGATTGTAAAATTGATAAAGTAAATCCTTACATAAGTCAAAAATTATATCAATTGGAATTGATTTAGCTTAAATTGATATAATTTATTTGTTTTTTGCAAGTGTACATTAGCTTTATATAATTCTCATTAGCAATATGTCGAACCCAACGTTCACTTTTTAAACATTTGAAAAATTATTGAGCACCACCTACTAACACATGTGTCAGATGGCATGTGAAACTGTCTGATTCGAAATTACCACCAAACTTTGGCAAGATCTGGTAATCACCAGACTTAAAGTTCATCTATTTAATTACAGAAACAAACTATCGATCAGCTCTGGGCGTGGCGACCATACTGCGCTCAAGCTTAGCAAGTAATAACAGGTTAAAGATCAGACACAATGTGTTACTGCAAACTGTTACAAATATACACACAAACAGACAATGTCTTGTTGTAAATACAACAGGGACAGTAAACAACGTAGGGATAAAATAAAAAAAATGTATTTTGAGTTAAGTTGTAAAGATCAGTTGGGAATATGGCATAATTTGCGGTCAAATGGCATCTGGTAAACCACATGCAGAAGCTGAAGGTATTGGAGCTCAATTTGGTTTGAACGCACGTTTTATGAATGTTCTGGGATAAGGATGTTGGAATTACGAGAAGAACAATGCACAGGGTCAAGAAAAACTTGAATGACGCGCAAGAAACTTCATTGTTTCCTCACTTCATGGAATCGCAATGTTATCAAAACATTCGGAAATGTCATTCCGATCAATCCATTTAAAGGTTTCAATTAAAATTCTGCGTGCGCGCATTACTCAGCTGAATCAATCACGCTGATTGGTGGCACGATGTAATAATTTACAATACCAATCGTTTTCAGTTGCAATAACTTCCAATTAAGGCCCGTCCGAGATGGTCGATCAGACAATGGTGAAAGATACGACGTCAAAAAGCCGGTCAACTACTGTGAAAAACATTGTTTCTACTTCTGATGAAGGGATGAAGTGATAAAGGGAATGTCACACAAATAACTGTACTATGAACCATCACTAAAAAAATAATAAAGACGCTGATAGAAAAATAGAGCGATGACTTTTTTCGTCCTAAGAAAGGTTCTTAATCAAAAACAAATGACGTTCAGTGTCCGATAGAAGAAGACTGTGTGCTTAATAAATTCACTCAACATTGATACCTGTAAATGAAACTTCCTAACAAGCCCCAGAAAAATTCGATCGAGTTGTTGAAAAGAAAGCTCTAAATTAACATAACAACGATAAGTAAAAGCAATTAACACGCACAACCAGTCAAAGGGTACATTGTACGTGTTGGAGGTACTAACAAATATATGGAGTGACATTTAGTGGTAGTTAAGTTTAATATTCGTTAAATAGAAGCATCAGTTGAAATGCGGCAGCTGTTAAATATAGTTAATTAGTTATACGACATGGGAATGCTGTTAAATGGAGCAGGAGATGATGTAATTTACGAAGTTTTAGATATTAAGTGGTTGGCCACGGAAAATATTATGTTAAGTGAATGAGAGCTCATTTTTCTTTAGAAGTTTATAACCGAATACCAAAAGTTTTTATTACAGACAAATAAGCATACCTCAATGATGGAATGTAAATATTATAAGATACGCGATGGCGGTTTACTACTGTACTTTCTGAGAAACTGGACTGATAATGAAGTCGGATGTAGAACGTTTAAATACTTCAGATACCACAATGGATAGGTAAATATAAAACATTGTGGAGAATCCTTTTGAACGTATGACCACCTATCATGATAACATAGTATCACCACGGCTATTATTCTCAATATCAGCAGAGCAAATTGGGAGTCCCATGCTGCATTACCAGTTCACGCGCGAACTGATCTCAAGATGCCACAAATATTTTCATGGAACCTTAGCTCACAAGTATCACGGATTTACAAAGATCGTGCGTTGATAAACGGTCGATGTTGAGTAAACAGTGGTATAAGGGCATTGGTCACGGTGAGAGAGTAATCTAAATCCGAAATGAGTTTGTTTTTTGTCATAGTGTTCGGGAACGTCCCGTCACGTCTCGGGTTTGGTGAGACATTCAGAGCTATTGGAAATAAAATAGAAGGCGCTGCAAAGCTTGGTAATGAAGATTGGTGAATGAACTTTGGTTGGTAACGCAATATTTGTTTTAAGAATCAGACTTAGACCAAATTGTACCAAAAGTAATAATGATCGTGTACAATATTCAAATGACCGATGACCTCATGACGCATAGGCCCTCTATTAAAGGTGGTCCCAAAGCAAACGTGAGATAAGAAGAGCAAGCAAAATATGTACATTTCTAAACCAATAGACCTCTTTGGGTAAAGGTTAGTGACCTGCCGTTGATATTTACGTAAATCGTTCAGATACGATGACTGACAAATGATGAGTTTCATGCTGTGTGGAGCTAAAGTTCAAGTGTTACGTAAAGGTGCTGACATGTGTGATGGAATCGTGATCGGATAGGCGGAGTTGATTGTATAGATTTTTTGGTAATATTGCAGTAATATTTGAACATGTATTTGTTATTGTTGAAATATAAAATAATTCAAGAATGTAAAATACGATATCAAGACTTAATAACAAAAATACGAATATTAGGAACAATTTCTAATGCGGTATTTTAATCACTGTAAGACACATATATGATACAATGATAATTATAATTGTTGTAATTGATTTCCGCAAAGCAAAATCTGATTCTTTAACTATAAAACCCAAAAACGAACATACCATGTATTGGTAATTGATCTATCAATCGAACACTAACAAACGTACCGATCAATGCAGGCATAATACGTCTGTGGCCTAAGCCATCATCCGGTCGTTAGATAACAATTTTATTCACGTCTCCATGAATCATGGATAATATAGCCGTGTTATTGGTGCAGCACGTGGTGTTGATACTATTGTAGTCCTCAGAGGAAGCATGATAGGAGATGAGAACAGTTAGAATGATGATACGAAGAATATTGGATTTGAAGAGTGCAGGATCAATTTAGAGGCTCTAGTCAAGCGATTGTCAATATGTCAAAATGAATTAAATTGACAAACGCTGTTGAAATGTCACGTGATCACTTATATTTTAGCATTTTTTCTAAAACCTTAGGTCCCATAAGTTGTGGAGCCTACCAAAATGGATGGGCTGAAATAATAATATTGAGGCAAACATAAATAACCCCTATTATATAAATACAGACGGAAGTAACTAAAACAGTTCTGTTCCAACACGGATCGGATAACGCAACGAAAATTACACTAATAACTAACATTACTCAAGAAAATAAATAACACAAATTATAAAAAGCCTTTGACATTAGCCACAATAAAATTGCGCCATATTACATCAAACTGTGTGAAACGAAAGCATGCGTGCGCGCAGGTTAGCGCTAACACTACACCATTGTTCTCAAGTTGCACTGCTACAGAATTGCGTGATACCACGCTAGCCGGCGAAAGTCGGTAAACAACACTAGGCATTAATAGGGATGGGCCTTTGTGGGTAATGATTAATCGACTAAATAAATTGACAGTAAGATGGACAGTTAGTGTTATAACGGTATAGTGGGGGTAATGATGAGGGAATTGCGTTGGATAATGTCGTGTTGGTAGTTATATTTCATGTGCTTTTACTGTGACTTGATACATGTTTAGGTGTCGTGAGTTTATGGGATTTAGTGAGTGAGCCCAAGAACTCCACGACCTCATCCCACCGGCCCCCTTCTACCATCGGACATCCAGACGCACTGCATCTTACCATCCCTACCTTGTAGCTATTCCACCAATTCGAACTAAGCGTTTCCAAACGTCTTTTATAATGCGCACAGCAAAGGAGTGGAACTCTCTGCCTGCGTCTGTGTTTCCAAAAGCTTACAGCCCTAATCTCTTCAAAGTTAGAGTGAACAGGCTACTTCTGGGTAAGCTCGCTCCATCGTAGACTTTGTCTCTGTCATATCTGACATTGACTAGAGTCAAGAGCAAACCCATCACTAATATAAAAAAAATAATCAAGACAATGAGCCCCAAGCAGACACAATAATGCCTTTTAACAATTTGAGCAAAACCCTTGGTCTAATACAAAATTTTAATCGATTAAAGGACCAAAAACAACCTGTAAATAAAATAACAATAGGAATAACATGGTCAGTCAATTGATGAATTACCAACTATCGATAACTTTTGTATTCATGCTTTAATTAATGATAGCCGTATACCAGTCGCTGTAGCAACGGTATTGCAACACCATCTAATGTTAGAGTTTCATTGCCCTGTAAAGTCTCTTGTCCATTGTTTGCTATCTGAATATAATTAATATTAAATGTTCTTTGTTTAGAGGGTCATGTGACTGTGAGAGAAACGTACGAGTATGATAATAAAAACTGAGGGGCATTCATAAAAAAAAAAAGTGATAAACTCTTCCTCTTCTCTAACTTGAGATATCTAAAGTTATTTCATTTAATTAAATTACTATTACAAGCTTCTAGCAAAGAGTTTTTCCTCTTCCATCGTTTTACATTTTTTTTGACAATACTCGACCACAAATCGTCTATTATAATTTACTAGTCATCATCATCATCTTCATATCAGCCGAAAGATGTCCACTGCTGGACAAAGGCCTCCCCCAAGTGTCGCCACAACAACCGGTCCTGTGCGTCTCGCATCCATCGACTACTAGCGACCCTCACCATGTCATCGGTCCACCTTGTGGGAGGCCTTCCAACGCTGCGTCGTCCGGTACGCGGTCGCCACTCCAGAACTTTTCGGCCCTATCGACCATCTGATCTACAAGCAATGTGCCCTGCCCACTGCCACTTCAGTTTGGTGATCCTACGAGCTATGTCGGTTACCTTCTAATCCACAAACCTAATGGGCTCCTGTCTTTTCAATAATCTGACAATCAAAATCACTCACAGGCATATACATTATGTGACATTGCTTTGATTCAGTTAAATACCAACATAATATCGTTTTACAATAACAAACGACGCAAGCGCAAGACACGCTGTTCGTAGGGTTGCTTGAGCAGCTGCACTATAGTTTTAGCAATATAATATTTTCGTGGTTTTAAATTATAATCTTTTTTTTTCAAATTATTTGCAAAACCATTCAGTAATGTAACTTACACGCTCAAAAACAACCCATAAATAACTGCTTATTTCAAGCACCCTCGAGCTATGTAATATTCTTGTGGGATCTGCTGAATCGTCAATCAAGCGGAAGTCGAACAGTGCGACCATCATAGTTTTATTTTATACAGTATATTCTAGCATCTACATTTATTTAGAGTCTGGCCATTGTATTGCAGGTATCAGGATACACTTTTGCCAGGTAATTTTCATTCATATAGATAAATTTACTCAGATAACTTTTTACCGAAATTTCAAGTCTGATATGATGACCTCTTTAGCATTAATCGCTATAGTAAGCCAGCCCTATTCATGCCATAAGTCGTGATCCACCGCCGCTATTATTTCATTAAACGAATAATTGATAGTTTCAGCTGTTGTAATACAGTTTAGATGAATAGCTCGTGTTACGCGCTATGGGTCTAACAAGAATCATACTGAGAGTACGCTATGCTGTATGACGTAGTAGAATAGTATTGTAAGTACTTTTGAGCAAATTAACGGTATAATATTGGGTCTAGCAAAGGCAGACCAGAAACCAATTGTTTGACAATTGGAGAATAAAAAGACAAAACTGAAAAAGACTGGGTCTTTATGTTAACTAAGACATGATAGATAAGTGAATTGATTACTTCAAGGCAAGCGTGCTCCATCGTCTGATACATCGTCAGTCAGCCTATAGATAGGTAAATTATTTATTTGCAAAGCTTATATTTTTTAACAAAGTTTTCTAGCATAACGCAATCAAAACTATAAATAAGCTATAAACATTTTTGAAATGACACAAACTGTCAAGAGAAGCAATGAAAAGATAAAAAGCTATGAAATGAATAATGATAATAATATTGTTACGGCAACAATAAAAACGGTCTCAACTTCATACAACGCAACCTAAGTCTATTCCAATCTCGACGATACCGTTCCGTGGGTGGCAACACATACATGCAGTCTGATTTACCAATACTATTTAAACGTAGTGAATGAGTGATTAAATAACTCCATATATCATGTCTTAACAATCGCATTGTTGCGTTCAGGGGATCATTAGAGCTATTCGTTAAGATTTGATCGTCAACGATGATGATGATCGTGCCGATATTAAAGGCAGATGATTAATCAGAATATTGCAAGAATTTGTACCCACTCTTTTGTTTTTTATAACGATCGTCACGCGGTGAGTATCTGAAGACGGATGACGTACCGATGCAGGCTTAAGAATGCTGGTGTGACAACTTTATTCTAATTCCAGACAAATGGCCGGAGAAGGTGGGATATAAAATAAGCAGGAAAAAATGGGGTGGCCTCTGCCCAACCTTAGGACAATATAAGCCGATTTAAAAAGAAAAGTATTAAAGATTTGACTCGAAATGACAATGAGGGTCATCTCTAGAGACGAAGACTGCGAAACCGGAATAAAATTGTTGGCAAGTGTCTACAGGCACAGTTTTCTATGAGAAGAGAAATATATTTTTAGACAAGTTAATAATTTGAGTTCAGTTTCTACAGTACAAAATATATGGATAGAAAGTTTTCAAAACCTTAGTATGCTACAAGAGGTAGCATACTAAGGTTTTGAAAATTGTCAACATGTAAAATATCAGTAAGACAAAAGGAAATGTTGGCGATAAAACTAAAACGTTACAACTGAAATAACTGTACGGTTAAGAAAATAACTTCGTATGAACCCTTCGTGCTTACTCATGTGGTCTAAGACCATTAAGACATATGACTGTAAGATAAAAACATGGAGACCGAATGAGACGTGCTTCATGCATCGAGATAGGCGCGAGCGCAGGTGAATTTTCACGGAAATCGTACCGGAATATTATAACTATTCCTATGCCCCCTATGACTGAGAAGTTAAGGTTCGTTTTTCTGTAGCAATGGCAAGTTCTTATTTGTAAAGTCGGCACTTTTTAGTAGAAGTCCAAGTTCTTTATTACTTACGCTGTCGTCAAGATAAAGCGTGATAATACGACAAAGGTTTTTTTATATATAACTGTTTTAATATTAGTGTTCTCAAGTGTTCCAAGAAAGAAGTAACTGTTATGGTCAAAATTGTTGTTTTGAGTGATAAAGCTGAAAATTCTCATAATTTTCCTGACTTTGAAGAGTGTGAAGCGCTTGTCTGCAATTGGCTAATCGAAAACTGGTGACGACTGTGACGAGTCGATAACAAACCATTGCCTTTGAACAGTAAATAACCCTCATTTGAAACTGCTAGATGATTTGTGTCTATTTGTCCGGACTAATGTCAATATCGTGCAGATCGTAAATAATGTGTTCCTATAGATTCACAATCGTAACAGTAAACACATAGATTGTGCTTTGTTTCAACAGTCTTTAGCGTCAATTGTCTATATTAGTGGAATCGGTATCGTACTTATTTCCGTTCCTTTTTGTTACTAGTGTATTCATATTAACGTCAACAGTGGCTTCGTTTCCTTTTGGTATAATTTTAATACTAATATCTTTATTTCAAAACTCAACACGTACAAAATCAAAATCAATTCTATTTTCACGTTCAACCAAAAGGCTACCGAAGCATAATGGCTCAATAACCTTATCCATACAATCTTTATCAATTATTTAAATTTCATAGACACTAAATTTGGATTCCAAGACCTTTGTATCACTATAATGAACGCCATATCAAGATTTTGTATCATTAATGGAGAATATTCTATCAAGATGCAAGCTGACCGTGGTTCCGCCTGCATTTAGCTGTCAATATCTCAATAATCTTGAATGATCGTGATTATTATATTTATTGGAAATATAATATCACATGTGATTCCCATTTGAAAAATTTCAATTGATTTTAAGTTGGTGCTGACATTTTATGACAGTGTGGGCACTGCTAGCTGAGGAAATCGAATCAAAATTTGGTAATCCTGTATACTCTTTAGCGTTTAAATTCATAACGTTAGAAATCACAAATCATTCACTGTCACTGGCAACTAGCAAAGTACGTTGATACTATTATAAAAGAGCATGCAATTTTGATTAGTATATTCACCACACATCCTAAAAAAAACATGGAGCCAACGAATGTGACAAACGAGAAAACTCAGAGAAGCGTGAATTTGTATTGCAATACAAAGTTGACGCTTCTCTAACAACACAGAAGACCACAACTGTTCCACATTTCACACAATCCGCATCGTTAACGACAATGCGATGTGATACAGATATCGCTGAGACGATTGCGCGGGCGCAGCGAACGAGCCCATAAATGGCGTCGCAAGCGTTCATTAGGACTGATCCGACTGACTTGATGAGGCTTGATGTTTGATTCAAATGCCTGACAGTCGTGATTGTGGGGAGTATTGTTTTCAGAAGCCTTGTTAAAGTTTGACCATGTTTTTGTTGTAGCGGAATGCACTTTACATAGACAAGTCTTAGAAAGAAGTGTAGTAATAAAGCAGACAAGTTAAAAGATACCAAATTCAAAGTGGTAAGACTTATATTGCCTATTTCATTAATATTGATGTGCCCAAATCCAAATCTGCAGAAAACAAAATAAGAATAATTCATTCACGCGGAAGGCCGTTATTTAATTAAAATAATTAAGCAATTTAAAACACTAGAATAAAATGCAGGTTATGGTGGGAAACTTAGTCAACATAACACTTACAAAACATCTCTTCTAGACCATTACTGAATAAAATGTTAATTAGAATAAAATTTATTTTGCGGCATAGACTGCGGAATATTTTTACAAAATGTTAAGGCCGATGGATGGCCTCAGTTAAACGAGCAACGATTTGTTTTCGGTTACTGACAAAACTGATAGATAAACACATTCTCCTCATGAGAACAATGAAATATTTGAAATAAGTGTTAGACAAAATGTTAAAGCACAGGCTAATTGAAGGTTTCATCACGAATATATTTTTTAGATAATGGCGTCTCAATAGAAAGAACCAAGATTATTGTGAAACCTAGGCCAGCACACCCTTTGATAAAAAAGATCAATATCAAGCAAACCATACAAAGCAGAAACATGCATCAAAAGTGCTACAGGTAATTCATACAGAATTTACAATAATTACCTATGGGTAATGACAACAAGAACGTTCCATAAATTAAATGTTCAAGAACTAATTGAAATAAAGGACATAAACTCAGGTACTCCACATGCTCCAGTTTGGCCAAAGGACGAGGGAATGGAGCCATTCTAAATGTGATAGCTAGCTAAATTACAATACGGTAAAGGGAATCGATGTTCGCAACGAGAACAAGCATTGATTCAATTTGAATTGTAGTTGAATTGAGAAACTTTAATGCTGTAATAAATTTAGATTGGAAACTGTTACGAACTAGCCATCAATTTAGGGAAATGGACTAGACAAGCATTAGGACTATGGGCGAAGTGTTAATGTTAACGGCTTTACTATTATCTTACACATTTAGTGGAATGTTAATCTTGATGCAAACGGCGCATTTCCTTGAATTACTGCTAACTAAGAAGTGTTATTTTAAAACCCTTATCGTCGTTAAAACTCTTCATGGCAGCCTTTAAGATGAAAATAGCAATTTTGATTGTGCTAGAGTATTATTTACAGACAAGACTGGCCAAATTATATTGCCAACACGTAATAACCAACTAAAAACTAAATAAGTAACACCACAGCGGGCTAAAACAGATAAAAATGCTAATGCCACCATCAAACGTCTGCTGAACATCTGCCAAATACTAAACGTGAATACGAAACTAAATCATCGAGGTCCGATAACGTTTCGAAAAAGGTGCAAAAAAATCGACTCGCCCGTGACCAAGCTATAGTGGACCATTCGCATGGATTAGCAGCGGATGGCTTTTGTTGAAATAAGTTGGAATGTTTAGCTTTGTCCAAGGATTAATCTTGATCTATTCATGAAATACTGGACAGGCTTCAGGTTTCTTAAGTAAAAGTTTCGAAATAAGAATAGGATCTTGAAAAAATAAAAAAAAGCAATTCTTAATTTTACGTGGATTGATTGGATGAATCTGTAATATGAAAGCTTGATAAAGCGGTACATCTCTTATTAATCATTTCGCACGGTTCTAATCTGTTAATACCTAAAACTTTTCATCTATGAATAATACAACAGTTGTATTATTCAAATATTTGATATATTCCTGTCATAACTCAGCTGATTAACACCATGTTTTGACATGTTCGATAAAACATCATGAATATCTTCACCAATTTAATCCAACGATTTGAATTTTTACTAAATGAGTGTTGTCATATACACAACTACTTGAACCCAAAAGCTCCTCTTTACATTTTTCCTTGGGTTAAAGTTGTCACTTCATTTTTCTTGTCTAATCCTATTATTTCTTCGACGTTGTTATTTTTAACGTTTTCATCGTGATTTTCGTCAGTGCTTTTTATAAATTATTTTATTAATGCTTCATCTTTTCCGTAATATATATATTCATCTTTTACAATAAAAGGTTTATTCAAATGTTCCACATATAATATCTGACTACAAATGATTGCATTTAAATTCTGTACGTCGGAAACTCCTGAAACATTGTCTGCCTAAAGCTAAGCTAAAGGGACGGTATTACCGTTTACGATATTCAAGCTGAGCCAGTTATGGTGCTCTTATATTAAATGTCTATTCAACTTGCAACAGAAGCACACATTTGCATGTACCAACTTCATAAGGCCAGTATGCCTATAATGACTCAGTATGTACAAGTTGCCGACCGAGCAAAGATTGTATCACATTATTTATAGCATAAAGTCATGGTTCAATACCTTTGGGCTTATTATTATTCATTGGTGCCGTGTAGGAAATCTTTTGCCGCTCTAAGGCAAGTGTCTGATAATGACAAAGTGTAATCTGTTGTCTGCTTTGAATATATCCCTACGGGGTTTCAAGGCGAATAAAAGTGTGGCTAATATCAATTTTAATCGATCTACAATGATATTTGTTTTCGTTTTATCGAAATTGAAACAAATTGTTAACAGATTCTCGGTCTTTCAATTTAATCTCATGTAAAAATAAAATCATTTCCGTAGATGACAGCTTCATATTATTGTAACGTTTGGACGGCGCTGTATCTTATAACTGGAGCCTCCGGAATCCAATCAAAAACATTAATATTCAATTAATCGTTAGACGCCACTAATTTTCTATCACCGTTAATGGCCTGTACCGGTAGCAGAATAAAATTCCCCGTTCCTCGAAGATAAGAAATAATAATATTTGAAATCACAGTAGCATCCATAATGGTCGTTTCATAATTTATTTGTTGGTCCAGCGATAAATAAGCGGACGTCTATGACTTTTTATCGAGAGATGCCTTCGGACAGGATTCCCTAAAGTTTTAACGAATAAAACTACTTTGGTCGGAATTTCTCCGAGACTGCGTGCGTGGACGATCGTTTTGGTGCTATTATCTCGGGAACCGGTTTGTTTGGGCGAATTTGAGACAATGGCGGCGGTTTGCGCGTGCGCTTATACGTGATTCGTTGTTCCGGGACGGTGTATCAAGTTTATTTCGCTGCGCGCATTGTATGAAATAATATATCATAATTTTATGCCTTATACGTTGCTAGGTATGTGAGCACCGATTGTTCAAAAAACACGAAGGAAGAATATATTCCTATATGGATTTGAAGGATTATGCTTAAAAGCATGCTCTGCAAATATCTGACGATATATCTTCCCAAATATCTACGTAGGTATTCTCACAAACTTCACAGTCAGACCTTTCTTACATTTTCAAAGAAACTGCTCATTATAATTAAACACTATCCGAACCACCAAGATTCCTCCTGTCCCCTTAATAACAGGCTAAAAGGTTTTTAAAGTTGTAAAACTCTTGTAATTGATCTTTCTGACCGCAGTTTGTCCTTTAAGTGTCATGGTGGTCAGCAGAACACTTATTTAAACTTCAAGACAAACATGGTCCAGACTGGGACGTGTTTTAAGAGTTCCAAAAGGAGTTAATCTTTTTGGTGTTACTTTTGCCACGTTTGGGATCCACTTGGGACTTTTATTGTAAGTGTTTCTGGGGTGAGTGGTTTTTCGAATCCTGTTTAAAAGTATTTCCTGATTATGTTCAATATGGTGAAGGCTTCCCATTTTCAACAGCGACTTGAAACTAATTCAATATTTTCTTTCTTTCCAAGAAAAAACACAGACACTTTAGCACAACGCTAAAGTGTTTGTGTTTTGCTTAAAGTAAAAAAAGACAGTAAGTTCAAAAGATAAATTTTTAGGGCTAAATACCTATAACAAAGATAGGTAGGTAGGATCTTTAGATGAGGATAAAAAAGTACAAATAACTGGATAATTTTTGCTCTTGATCAAGAAGTTATTTACATGTCATCTCTTACATCAAAATTAAGCTTAATTACTTGATTTATTCCTTTTTTCTCTCATTTCTTTTTTCCCAGAAGCCAGAAAATTAAAAGCACTTGAAACTTTGCACTGTCCACGTGGTATGAATACGTAACGAGGGATTCTGCAGCCAATGTTTATGGTAATTGAGCTTATAATGGCGTACGATGAGAGTCATTATCGCCAATACAAGTGTATGGTTAAGATCCATGTTTTTTACCTTTTTTTGATGAAGGGTTTGTAGACATGCTGCTACTTATTGATGACTATAATAAAGATGACGTCATTATTATTTTCCTGCCCTTATCCCATGTTATTTGGGGTCGGCGCAACACGCTCTCTTCTCCCACTCTGTTCCACCCGTCACACTATCACTAACCCTTTTCTTTCATATCGCTCCTCACACAATCCATCCATCTTTTATTTGACCTCCCTCTCTCTCTCCATCCACTCATATTTATGTTCTTAACCCTTTTAGTTGTGAAATAATCTTGAAAATCATAAAATTTCAAATGATACCCAAAATTTAAATCAAACAAAAGCTTAGCAAGATTAAAGTTTATCTCTAGAAACATCACTACAAGTTACTTCTAAGCAACCAGTCCTGAAATGTGATACTGTAGCGGCACAAAAAGTACCACAAAGTTACACTACGCACGTGATTCATTAAGATCTAATCTAACAAAAGTGCCGAAGACCTGTGAAGACTGGGATTCTGAGACTGATTGCATTGAATGGAATGGTATCGCCAAGATCTGGTTTTGTTGATGATTATAATTTCAATCTAACTTGATCGTAGATTTTATAAGTAGATTTGATTAGATGTGAATTTTAAATGAAGGCACTGCTTCCGAGGTTGGGTTTTACCATTACAAACTCCACACGAATTAAAAGTATTTTTACTAGCTGCATTATTGGAAAAGATAGTCTAACTTTTTTTCATCAAAACTTTTCCAAAGATCTCTAAATTGATAATGGAAATAAAGACAGTGATAATGCAAAACAGGAACAACTCACTCAAAAAAACCTTATTACTTATGTAAATAAAAAATATAACTAAATAGGTTGCATGACAAGACACTGACTTCAAAAACAATTCCAAAACTATCATTTTATTTCTCACGCTCTCAGGCGAGTCATCTCGAAACGAATTTGAGGAAGTCGTCGCTATTATCTTCCTTCAACTAAGTCAAACAAACCGAGAAATGGTCGCATGGCCCTGGTCGCTTGGCTGTAAGTCGTACATAGGGAACTGGTTCCGTAACTTTTGAGAAATTTATTTAGGCAGGTGTCGTTTATGTCGAGACAAAAACACGACTTGTAAATATTAAGAAAAACATGAGGGTAAATATGGTTGAAAGCTTTACATCAAGACGTTTTACGTAAAAGTTTGTAATCTGGACGTCAATACACACTTGAATACTCTTTTATATGCTCTTTTACGAAATAAATTTTGTTGTTGCTGGCTCATAAAATTATATTTTTTTCTCTAAAAATGAAGATTTTCAAAACTGAATTCATCGTATGCATTCCAAAAAACACAAAAGAGAGCTTAAAATCGATTAGGTAGAGTACATAATTTCTTCAAACAAAAACCATGATCAAAGTCAGTACCAATTGCCCACTTACACCGAACTCTAAAAAGCCCTTTTTTATCCCAATCCGGTGCAACGAGAGCTCGATGTTGGCCTACAATTAAACTAATGCATTTTTAGTGGCACAAGAGAGGGCCGAAGATAGTGCCCAGTGGAATCCTTTATTAAAAACTCATTTAGTACTAATGGTCCCGTTATGTAACTGCGGAGATGGGCCGAAACTTGTGAGAATAGATAGGGAAAGGAGTATATAAGGAATAAAAATTAGAAATCAGAATACTTTTTGTAATTTATGTGATTTTTCATGCATAATTTTATTCGAGACCAGTTCTTAAAGGCTGATGACGAATTGGTTTTACTGTCGATCGTAACTGTTTGTGGAGTCTAGTTTGACTTCGTCAATATTTTGTCAATGCTTCTTAAAGATGATTAGTTTAGTGTAAGGAGTGTTTATTTTAACAAATATAAAGCAACCAAACATAAGCCCAACAAAAAATAACAAAAGCATAAACTAATCATTGTTATGCAAAACCGAACTAATGTTAAAACAAAAGACAATGTCTTGACACTAGTATTGGCAACACTGTCAGTCAAATAGCAACAGACATACAAAGCCAAAACACATTACCCTCTTCTAAACCAACATTGCATAACATTGCAATACTTCTTGGTTTCTTATTTCGTAACTGTTCGTGTGAACTCTTTTAACTACTGTGTCTAATAAGACATGACAGTTGCATTCAGAAATAACATGTCTTTTCTGTATTGCTGAAATATTAGGTCCCACTGCTGAGAACACACACTATTTTTAATTAGCGTTCGTGGTTATAGTTAAAGCTAGTTCTGCCACGCCAGCGACAAGGGCAGCAACTTGTTCTGCAATAAAGCACGCTCAGCGACCCTATCTCCAGCGCGGCCGTAGCACGTTCCAAATCGTAGATCATATGGAGAAGATCGTGCAGGAACACCATGGACACTCGAATGTAACTGCAATTGGTATTTAAGCTGGTACCTGGCTCAACAGGCGCGGCAGTAGCACGTTCCAAAAAGTAGATCATGGAGAAGATCGTGCAAGAAAAACCATGGACACTCTAATGTAACTGCAATTGGTATAAGCTGGTACCTGGCTCAACAGGCTGTGTGGCCTTTTGAGCCAGATACCTGTCTACAGAAAGCTCACCCACAGTCTTCCACTTTACATATGCATAGAATTTTATACTATCATCTATTATTACTTACATTTTGTAATTCAGTATCATAGTGTCGTAAAACTTTATATCTCACGACGACGTATGTAAAATACATAATGCATGCTGTAAAACTGGATCTAGGCAGTTTTATCATGTGTGTAAAAAAATATTATGTAGTATTTGAGCGTTCGTAAATTGGAAATTAGAGAAAGAGGCTTTATTGGGTGTCACAAACTAATTGCTTTGGATTAGCATGAAAATGTGACGTTATGTGTGAAAGAATGAAGCTATAAATAACTGAGTCTAATTAGTTTGAAACTTCTCACGTTTTCCGAATATAAATTGTGTAACACCTATAATCTACATAATAAAGAATTAGCCTAGAAAAATTAACCAAGACAATATGCTCAAAATCACAAAAGGTTGATTTTGAAACTGAAGCCAGGGAAACGTTTTACGGATCAGGGATGACTCTGAATTCATACAAATCTTTCAAACAAAGTAAAAAACAAAATTTTAATTTCGGTATCATTCCAGTTTTTCTTACACGAAACGGCAGACATTTTTTGCTCATGTCTTACTTACCCTTCATAGAAAAAACAGTAATCATACATACGTCACATTACACATTCTACAATTACTTGACCTCCTACTGGCGCGAACTGAGATTAGTCAGCGAGTAATTTGTACGAGTTTTCATCGTAACGTATTTCAACACACGTAACGTTTTCGTGCGCATGTCCGACCGAGGGTCGTGGGTTCAATCCCGTGTAGTTGTAATGTAAGATTTCGGTACTTTTGAGTCAAAGTAATCGTGGCTTTGTTTTACTGTGTGAAATAATAGTTACTACATGGTTGCAATTGAATACATACGCTTGCAGTACTGTCCATTGCATGCTGTAACGAAGATATTTTTTTTCTAAGTTATTATCGTTTGTGCCCTACGGAATTTCATACATTTTGAGTCCTTATTTTTCGAAATTATACATTTTAAGTATCTTGTAAGCGTTTCACATTGACGGTTAACTTAGAAGATTACATTTTTATAGATATAATTTTAGTTAAAAAAATATATTATTTTGTCCATAGGGGGGGGCGACACACATATACAGAAAATCCTCTAATATCTTCAATCGAATTAAAAATAATAGAAATCTAAATCGATTCATAGTCTTGCTGCTTAAAACAACCCATTATCCCTTTGATACAAAACCGAATAATCGTAGGTAATTGTTATAGCCACTAATAGTGATGTACCCAAATAGATTTCGAATAATTTTGATTACACCAACGATTTGGGGCTTAATCATTGAAAATGTTTGTAATAAAGGCTATGAAAGGTGAATTTGATACCATAAACGCTTTTGAATTTGATAATCCTAATGATTTTGAATGACATTTTGAGATGGAAACACGTGTAAGGGTCATTCATTCAAACATTCTTTTGTATTCCTAATGTTAGGGTGGAACTCCCCTCTTGTAAGTTAGATAATAATAATTTGACAATTGGAGTAACATTAAAATTATTGCTTTACATTTTCCACATGTTTTTACAATAATTCATTGTATTGAAACCTACGATGATTAAACTCATTGAAACCCACATTTTTTTAATGAACATAAAAAAAACTTCGATCGAGAATGTAGAAAACAAATAGGTAGGATACATCTCAAAGCCCACAAAAAAGTCATTATTAAAACAAATCATCCCAAAGCAGATCTTGCCCGTAGATCAGTACATCTTAGATGCGCGCGCGCATGACATAAGCGGAATCGGGCCAACCGCCCACCTCCATTAGGCGTCTAGACGAGTCGAGTGGACAATTGTTATCTATTATCTGTGCATCTTCCAAAAGTACCTTTCATACTTATGGTCATTTTTTTGAAGCAAAAGAAAGCTATCGAAACTTTTTGGTGATGA
This sequence comes from Melanchra persicariae, assembly GCA_947386135.1. Taxonomy (NCBI): domain Eukaryota; kingdom Metazoa; phylum Arthropoda; class Insecta; order Lepidoptera; family Noctuidae; genus Melanchra; species Melanchra persicariae. The sequence continues at coordinate 3,186,010 of OX376646.1, forward strand.
TTGTAATGAAGCAAGCACTAACTTGGAATGTCCGGTTGAGTCAAAAACTAAATGAGTCATGTTCGACTGAATTCAAGCTGAAGAATGTAACTTATTTTTCACAGATCCACATAGCGAAGTAAACGAAACTTTTAGTTATAATATGACAGATTTAACAAGAGTGAACCAAAAAGAAATAATGGATACAACTCATATAAAACTAAGCTTAGATCCAAATGATTTTAAGTCACGAATTTCACTTGTTTTTAAACAACACAGGAATCAAATCATTTAGTCATGAGATGACAAATCTAACTTGAGTTGTATAGAAGGATAATCACAGAGATTTTATTATCGATACAAATGGTATGAAACTAAGCATAGAGATCGATAAGGAGGGACTCGATACAAATATGTATTTGATAGCAGTGCTACAACTTCCGCCACAGCTTATGGTCATAGCTGTTGCCATTATCACCATAAAAGCAGCAATTTTAATGAGCACAAAACAAAGGGATCTGCCGCGCCGGAGCCCGTACTATTGGTTTTGCAAGTGACAATTTTGTGAGAGCGAATTCTAGTAAGCAAAACACTTAACAATACAATTTTATAAAACTAGCATTAGAAGCCATTAATGAAAATGGTATTTATTTCGTCAATAGGCTAAACAAACATTGCTTTGCATTAAAAGTTGATAAGTGTTCCTTTTCTAACTTTGAATTCTTTATCTGCCTTAATAAGATCATGATTCAGAGATTATATTTCAGTTAGTTTTGTATTACATTAGGAGACGTCTCTACTGAAATTGTTATTTCTTTGTATTTGTATTATATTAACGCAATTTTATGTCTCACATACTGTCGACAGTATTTGAGACGTAAAATTGCGCATTGCTCGAAACCGTATTTAACCAGTCACAAAATCAGCAGACATAATAATACGAGTATTATCAGTATCGAGTCCAGCAGTGCAATTCTGTAAACATGTCGAAGTGAACACCCGGGCGGAGCGCACGACGGGTGAGTTGCCAAACCATACAAATAAGATGAAATGACAGCTCTATTGTCGTTCACTACGCCTAGGTGAACACCGTGAGATGTCGACAGAATCGACCGGCTGTTCTCACTTCGCTCTCACTTGGAACCTGTGGTAGGGTATCTAGTGTGAATCCCTACACATAACATGACATATATGGCCATCTGATAGCGGACCACTATTTATTACCTCGGGACTGTGCCTTACCACGGCAAGGTAAGAATTACCTGCGTTTGTAAACTCCTCTATAACTGATTCCTCGGGTGATCTTCTTTTATAGAAGAACGGGACTTTTGGGGAGCGATAAACTGAATGTGTATCTAAGTTGCAAACTTAGATTTAGATATTGTATTTTTCAAATACCTAGTTTTTAGAAAACCAAGGACGAAGGTTTAGGCGTTTGCCTTGTGGTGGTGGGTTCGATTCCCTTTGGAAGCATACTTTATGAAATTGTTTCCAGTTTGGCTAGGACATTGCAGGCTTGAATCACCTGATTGTTTGATAAAAAAATGATTCCGTGCTTCGGAAGGCACGTATAAGCCGGCGGTCCCGGCTGCCAAATGGCGTTCATCAAATTAACCATTTCAAAGGCCTATGAAGCGGTTTAGTAACTCTGACACTCTGAAACTTGATTCACAAAGTTAATTACTAAAATTTGCAAGTCTATACCAGTTCTTCCAGGCTTTTCATTTTTCCAAAGATATAAACTATCGCCAGTGTGTAAATCTTATTCAGTAAGTACATCTTACTACAGTAAAATCTTACAAAGAACATGTTTCACCAATTTATAGAAACCACTCATCAGACTAACAGAAAATCAGTCATTATTTCGTCGAGTTTCGTTATGTGTATGTGTATATGTTAGGTACATGACTGAATATGTCTAGCTAGACTAAGAGATTACTATCACGACAGGTTTAATAAAGGTGCATGTTTTACAATGCACAAGATTTTACTATTTTGTTTTTGAAAGACGAACAAAATAATAGATGTAGTTTTTTAGGAGGATATGCACTAGGACGCAATAACTGATCTCAGATGCTGTTTTTTAGGGTTCCGTACCCGAAATGTAAAACGGGTCCCTATTACAAGACTCCGCTGTCCGTTCGTCCGTCTGTCACCAGGCTGTATCTCATGAACCGTGATAGCTAGACAGTTGAAATTTTCACAGATGATGTATTTCTGTTGCCGCTATAACGACAAATACTAAAAAAAAAATATTTAAGTGGGGCTCCCATCCAATGAACGTGATTTTTTTGCCGATTTTTATAGATAGGTACGGAACCCTCCATGCGCGAGTCCGACTCGCACTTGGCCGATTTTTAACGGTTTAAATCTACTCGCACATATCTATGTGTTAGTAGATTTTAATCGTTAAAAACCGACTAAATGTGTTCCTTGGCCACTATATCTTCGATTTCTATAATATAGCAGAAGAATTAAAATCGAAAAATCAGTTCAAGTCGATAACGAAGGATCCTTTCAATCCTTTGAAAACATGTCTTGGGGTCAAAGAAAGAGCTTATAACGAACAAGCTCATATTTTAAACGCTTGAGGGTTCCAACAATGGAGACCCTTATGGGCCTTAAGCTTACGTGTTATTGCAGTGTCAGTTCTGCGAAGTTATGGGAAGGCGTGTCATAATATTTGCGGACAGGCGATGCTTACTCTCTCGACGCGAGCGCATTGTCATTGTCCTCGGAAACCATTTAAAAAGTAGGGTTATCAGAATTTCCTGCTGCAACAAGACGTATGGCCTCATTAATGTTATTTATCAGCTTAAAAACATTAGTCAGAGGGCTTAGTGTGAGTTTTTTAACGTACTCGATCGCGTTAACGTAAACGTTCGCTTATGTCAAATTGTATAGAAAAATACAGGTTGTCCGTGAGTGTCACCAGACGGCGCTTATTCAGTTTCAAATTGACGTTTACGCTAACTCGATCGAGAACATTAAAAAACTTGCACTAAGGCCACAGTTTGTTACATTTTCAATAATGGAATCTTCTGCTATGTCATTTTAGTCATCCTTAGTCCACTCACACATAAGTTGTTTCCATAAGCATGAATCGATTCTTAAAACTTTTTACGTCTGTTAAATCCTTGATCCAATATTTTTATTACCTTCTTCAAAGTCTGACTAAAAGCAATTTAGGAAAAAAAGTTCATGATACTTTTTATTCGATCATCGAAAAGTGGCCAATTGCAATATATTGGCCCAACGTCACATATCAATCGACACGATTGAAAGCCATTAGCTTTTAATACTGCTAAAGGGGTTCTGTATATTTTGTAGTATGCTAAGGTCATTGTTAATGACGGAAATGTGGAGATTGCGGACCTACCTTTATCAGACAGGTTAATGCAACAACAGTAGCTTTAGTGCGAGTTTTTTTTCGTTGGCGTTATCGTCAATTTATATTGAAACTGAATAAGCGCCGTCTGGTGACAGTAACGGAAAACCTTTTTTTCCACACAACTTGACATACGCGAACGTTTACGTTAACGCGGTCGAGTACGTTAAATAACTCGCACTAAGCTTGTGTCATTCATTAATGAATGTGACATCGTCATAAACTACCCGCCTTTTATGATTTAAGCCATATCGACCTTTGAAAATCAGGCTGTTTGTAAAAGAATATATGTAATTTAATTGGATTAAACTATCAAAAATATAAACGAAATTTTTTACCAAACACAAACGAATATTAAACAAAAATACTTCCAACAAAAGCGTTATTACTTCCCTAAGCACATTCAAACACATGATTTATTTGGAGGAACCCAACAAATTCATTACTGCAATATATTTTTTAACGCAATTAAGGATCCACTTGAGTTCCAAGGGCTTGCGCATCTGTCCGTTGATCGAGACACGCACACATGCGCGACAATCATGCACACAGATGCGAAGCTCACGTATACGTGCGTGTATGTGGGTATCTATGGGGTGCGGTGAAATAATAATTCTAACGGTTTTATGGCATATGGATGGGGTATCAATTTTCGGAAATAGTAACGATTTTTTTTTTGAGTTTTCGGCTTGTAATTTTGATTATGAATTTATGATGTTTAAGGATGACTTATTTTTAATTACCGGGACGTGATTAAGGCTAGTTTTTGTTGAGCACTGATATTGACAGTACCTAATATGCAGAGAATATACGAATAGGATTGTTCGTTACAATCTTAGCACTACGTACTAGTAGTGAGGATAAAATTTGATCTAAGCTTTGAGCAGAATTGTTTAGAATGTACTAACTCAACGCAAGTTAGAGACAGTCCGTCCTATTCATATTTAAATCGCATAGTATTTTACCAGATTCTTATATTTCTAACAAACATGATAAAAATAAAGCTCAGGTTTATTTTTAGCAATGAAATTTTAAACGATGCTAATAAATTTATACACTTACTTGCAAAAATATTCTCCTCTCGGCGTTGACAGGCAAGTTCCGCCATTTTTGCATGGCGAGGGCGAACACGACACGAAACCTGAGGAAGAAGAAAACATCACATTAGCATGCAATATGAGCACTAACTGTTGCCTGTGGATGCGCTTGCTATAAATATTTCATAGAATGCAAGCAAGATGACATATTCTCATAATATGTTAGTAGGTTTTCGATATTTGTGACGGTAAACTTACTCAAAGTTTCCAGTCAAACATTTTTGAACCTTAAATAATGCCTTCATTATTTAAGGTTTCAAAATGTTCCCAGTCAACTACTTTCATCCTTATGAAAGTAGTTGACTGGGAACTTTCCTGGTAGTTAGTACCATCCTATTTTTATCATCAAGTATTTTTATTACTCATTCAAAAAAACAAAACCTAATCAAATTATCGGGAGCTCTTAGTCAAAATAAGACGAATTAAAAATTATAAAACAAGAAAAATTACAATGAGTACATGAAGTGCGGACTTCATGTACTCATTGTAATTTTTCTTGTTTCATCATGTACTCATTGTACCTTTGAGCATTAATTTAGAATAAATAATGAGAAAAAATACAGCTGCAGCTATTTCTTTATGAAGTTTCAACACAAAAATTATATATATTTAATTTGTCTGATTAATTGCAACAACGTTATGACTATGGCAGTCATTATACATGACTATAAAAGGCAATCTGGGTCACAGCTGAGATTTGAAATAAAAATTCAGAATATTAGACAGATCTTGATAAAAATTGCCATTAGATTTGTTATGAGATTGTGAAAGAAATCTGTATTTTTATAGCTTGCGGTCAATGCTGCATTCACTAGGAATTTAAGGATGGTGAATAAAATAACAATAATTATATCTTATCTAAATTGAACTATCAAAACGAATTTCATCAACACACAATTAGATAACACCGAATAATTTGCTCGAAAAAACATTCTGGCCCATAACTTCTGTACCGTCGTGTAATCCACAAGTGTCAACTTGCGGACGAAAATTTTGTATGAAAAAAAAGCAAAATAAAATAAGTTTAAACAAGATTGATTGGCGACAAAAGCATCCGAGTGATCCGGTGGTAAAGTGGGAGATACCGATCAAGTGACGGGGAGACCAAACATATTGCCCGCGTCTCGGAGAAGTATTGCTGATGCGGTGATAGTGAGCATTAAAGCATTTCGGGAGTCGTGATGAGGTGTTTGGAAAGGAGGATATATAAATTGAAGAATTTTTAGTGGTCCCGTTTTTTTGGGTGGAAGTGTACTTGCGAAATTAAATGGAGTTAGGTGGGATAAGCTTGGAGAAGCTTTGTCCCAGAAGTAAACTGTGATACATCCCCTTAAATGATCTTTCATAAGTAAGATTGATAAAAATCCTATAGGAAAATAAATTATTTATGCACATATTTCAAAAGCACTTATTTAAATAAGCACAGATGTAGCATCAGATGTTACAGAAGATTGCCCTACAAAAACAGAAGTAGCGACGAAAAAACTTAAATCATTCGATTTGTTATCGACACTTCAATATCGATACGATATAATCTCCATGTATCGATCAGTCGGAATCGAGACCACCCAAACATCTCGGATACATTTAGTCCAGGAAATTGGACTCAAAATGGCAGCTTTATTTAATTTAAATAAATAAATAAAAATAGCGAAGGAGTCAAACTGCACCTAGTTGTTTACGAAGACTTTTTCATTGTTTCTCTTGCACTTTAAATGTTAATTTTATTCAAAAAACTGTGTCATCGATTTTGTTCGGTAAAAAATAAACTCGTCAACATTCAACTTAGGGATTTTCCTAAAAGTTATAGGATGTAATGATGATAAAACCAAGCTGGTATCCTCATCTTTGCTTAAAGTTAAAAATGGTGGGTTTTTTAATCTGGAATTTATTAATAGCAGCCCAGTCTGGATTTAGAGCCCGGTTGATAGCAATATGTTCGCCACCATGTTACAGTGTTACACATGTATAACATGGGACTTTTAAACATAACTGTCAAAATGTAGAATAGTACGGGGTAAACCGGCAAATCATTTTGTTAAAATGGTTTGATGATTTTTAACATTTGAATGTCCTCTAGGCCATTGTTGAATGAATGAAATTAAATTTTGCAGTGGAGTTACATTAAGTAGAGAATTAGAGGTTCATTATTTTTTTCGTGGGAAAGCATACAAACATAACGTTAATAAGCATACAAAATAACTAAACATATTTGCATTAAAAAGCTATCACTCAAAAATATGAGTAAACAAGATTAAAGAGACATTAAAAAAATATTTAACATTTTTCGCATCTGTGGGAAAATCTAACGAATTTCGCTCATTTTATTAAGCTTTTAAGCAGAATCAGATAAGGTAACATGTATTTGGACAAGCGATAAATAATTTTAGGTAAATTAAAACATGATAAGAGTACTTTTCACTTGTTGACTAAACTCTTGTAAAAATGTAAACACACTTGAGAGTGTAACTTGACATGATATTGGGTAATTCTTAAACAAACTTTATTTTGACTTGAGTAATATGATGGATTGTTATTTATTTAGAGTATTTTTTTAATAAAAGCTAATAAAAGCTTATCTTTAGTAATAGCCGCTATTTAATTATTCCTTGAGATAAAACATCGACAAAAAACCGTAAAAGACATTACATTCATTTAACGCTTTTATGCGTAGCATAGCAAAAGACTTCGAATTTATTATTCGTAGATCTATAACAAAGACCAAAACTACCAAAAAAAAACTACATTATTATAATTATCTTATCCTAACTCGAATTTTAATAATCACGTAGGTACTAATTCTGAAATCACCAACATGTAGCGAATAATATCCAAAAATGACAGGAAGGAGAATAAGTCATCAATCGAAGGCACTTGATAGGTTATCAACACAAATATAAACATGTTCGGTGATTGACACGCGTGGGAACAAGTTCAAACTAAGTAAACAGTGATAAACTAAGTTAGGTTTAAGCATTTCACTAGTGTTGCGTAATTTTATTTAATAACAGTTATACACTCAGATAGAAGGAATCACTTTCATTGTGGTCTACAAAGACTTTGAGATCATAATAAAATGTTGAAAGTCAAGGAAGTTCAAGGAAGAAAAATAGCCATGTTGTTTTTAAGGTAGAAAGGAAAGGAAAACCTAACATCTTAAATAGGCAACCCACCAACCATAGGAGTATTAGTTGTATGATTGATACATAACAATTTAAAATGGCATTATCTATTCTAATATAATAAAGCTGAAGAGTTTGTATGAACTCGCTAATCTGTGGAACTGCTAGTCGTCGGATTTGGAAAATTATTTTTGTAAATGATAGCCACACTCATACGGAAGGCTATACTGGGAACGAGTAAAAACGGGATATATGCGCGTACGAAGTCGCGGGCACAAGCTAGTTAGGATTTTTTTTTTTCTTTATTTAAGGGTACTCGGTCAACAATGACGATGTCGCCCCGTCATTCTAATTATAATGGGTATAACTTTTAAGGTTAACATTTTAACTCTCTTAAGAAATAATTATGTAGTATCATTTCTCCCTTCTATCACCATGCTGGTGATGGACGAAGCTGGATTGGTAAAGAAAAGAACCGCAGTGGGCTAAGTCGGGCTGTGGATCATGATGAAATACTTTGTAAAAAGTAAACCACAGTCTCTATGCTGAGTGAGGGTCCTTTTTGGCCTCGCACAGGTTAAATTCATGCTATTAGCTTTGTCAATTAATTTATTTTTAAAACTGCTAGTTTGAATTAATTTTATTTCACTTTTTTGTTTGTCTTGTGCTAGTCCCAATAAATATTATGTTTCTTTCTTTTCTTTTTTATTTCCCATGTGTCCCTTTAAAATGATATCTAATTCATCCTAATCATAAATGCGAAAGTGGTTATCGCAGATCCGGTTTTGATGATTTTAGTTTTTTTTTTTTTAACTTTAAAAATGGGATCCGTGGAGACGGTTATACACTACTTTTTTGAAAAAAAAAAAACTATTTTTAAGCGAGCAAAGCCGGGCTAAAGCTAGTTTCCTACACATACTAGAATAAACGAGCTCAACGTAAAATTCGACAATGCTCGCGCACATTGTTCCAAGTAATCAAGGACACCTATAATTTCAGGTCACTCGTTCAACTGGGATCAGATAAATGCCATGATCCGCATACCGAGCCGAATGTAAAGGGCTTTTGTAGACCTTTCATTTATATTTAGTCTAAATGTTTCCAAAAATAGATTGTTGCTGAGAGAAAACTAACAGGTTTAGGACACCCAATTCTTGCTTTTGACTTCAGGAGTAACATTTGCAAAATGCAAGAGGAAAAGCTATCACGAATATTTCAACGAACATTTAAACTCTAGCCCTCTTATTAATAAACACGGAATAAAGTTATACCAGGAATAACAAAGGAATAACCATACATTTTCATAGGTTTAAACTTGGAATAACTTTATTCTGTATTTATTAGTAAGAGGGTAGGAGTGGAACTCTTTGCCTGTGTCTGTGTTTCCGAACGCATTCAACAAAAATCTCTTCAAAGTTAAAGTGAACAGGGCCTAAACTACCAACTATTAAAGCAGTATTACTTTAATATCACTTCCAGTGAGAAAGAGACGGAGCTATACGTCCTGTATAGCTCCGTCTCTTTCCCACTGGAAGTAATATTGAAGTAATACTGCTTTAAGAGTTGATGGTTAGGCCCCAGGCTTCTTCTGGGTAAACTCGCTCCATCGTCGACTTTGTCTCTGTCATTTCTGACCTAGAGTCAAGAGCAAACCCATCTCAAATAAAAAAATATTTCTAATATTTGGACCTTTTCTTCAGTAATTCTTGACTTGTCACAAACTTGTAACTCTACTTAGTCCCAGAATAATCTTAGCTGTCGCTGTAAACATGTAGAATTTGCAGTTAAACGAAGAGGCGAAAAGAAAAAGAGAACTTAACTCCAGAAAAAGATCCCACCAAAGTTAAGAGACATTTAAGTTTTTGACCTCCATCTTCCACCCAACAGACGAAAAACGCCAAAAACGTAAAGAGAGCCTAAGCACTCTTAGACGTATAAATTCGGTCTAGCAAGTCATATTAGGGTACATGCTTGGAGATAGTGTCATGGGGTCCCCGCTGTCGAAATCGGCAAGGAGAACTATACATATACACCAAACAGACGAAGCCAAACACACAATCGTTAAGATCCAACACAGCAAAACTTCAAAAAGTTAAACAAACCGAGGTTTGTAAGTCTGCTTATTCGTTTTTTTGCATAACTTGCCAAATTCGCGTATCGGGTGGGTGCTGGTGTAAAAACTGGATGCGGCGGCCATCACCTTATAAGGTCTGCCATTGTTTTTGCTAGCCAGGAACGCAGGACCGGCGGGGACTGCCTGATAATTTTCAGCCCATTGTGGTGTGACTGTGTGAGTTTATGAAGAAATAAAAGGAAGTTCTGACGTGGTAACGTTATATTTTGCACATGTTGAAATAGATGGTACGGGAAAATGTTGGATTTTTTATTTTGAATCCTGACATTTAGAAAAGTTGAACACAATTTTATTTAAACACGTTTTTATATCAGTCTGTTTACTATTTTTACTCTTTTAAGTCCATTTAGCTCAAAAACTACTTAATCTAAACACCTGTGACAGTTATCCGACATTAAATTGCTGTTTGGCAATTTAAATCTGCAACCGAAAACCGGTTTAATTTTAAAATTAGTATCTGTTGCAAGAAGTATAAATTATGTAAAACAAAATATGTTTAATATAGACTACTGACGTCACTTCCGATACCCTAGATTTTGGCGAAGATTTTGCGTTCATTAAAAAATATAGTATCAAAGTAAGTTGCACAACAGTTTAGAACTTTTCTATAAATAAATAAACATCGCCGACAACTAAGCCTTTCTTTCTTGCATCTTGCCTGTTCCATGCATTAATTTAACGTGCCTATATACTTTTATACAGTTATCTAAGACCTAAATGTTCTCTCAGTGTCAGTTAGGTCACGCAAAAACAACATGAAAAAAAACAAGTCATTCAACTTTTTTTTTATTAGCCATAACGTTCTTTTTTCAAACACTCAATAAACAAAATGGCGCTTACACTTTTGACAAGTGACTGCTGCCAAAAAGAAAGCATCGGTGATTGAATTCGTACAGACCCGTTCCTACCGTTTTTATTGGACGATAGATTGGCAGTCTGTCACTAGATAGTGTTGTTAAGAAACAACTGTTTTTATTGCATACTTTTACCTTACAATGCATGTCATAATAATTAAATTAAATAGTTTTACTCCATTCTAAATGCGAACTATTTTCTATCAGCTAACAGCTTAGTAAAAAAATACCTAGTTAGCTTTCAAGAACTTTGAAAGAGTTTTGAAAACCAATATTCTAGTACTGAAGAAACGTTCACATTCAAGTCTCAAATCTCAGCGACTATCAATGGCCCAAAACTAGTAAAAAATTGCGTCAGTTAAAATTGAGACTGAGATTATTACAAAACTAGCTGTTTCCCGCGGTTTCGCTTTAAAGCAGCCTATAATATATCCGTTTCCAGGTAACCAGCGTAAAGCAAATATTAGTTAGGATAAAGAAATGCCGCTCTGGACCGTTTTCAATGTTCCGTCAAAATCACTCAACTTGTTCGATACGACCCTGCGCATTCAGCCGCTTACAGCGCTTTTACTAAACGACATTGATCGATGTCGACCACTGCTTGAAGAATGACTATCAAGTAATGACTGCCTTCTTATAGATGTTTTATTGATCTCTTACTTTGGTATACTGCGCTTGCGTCGCTTTTCAAACACACCGGATTTGGAGTTTCACGACCAACGTGTAAGATGGCGGTTGTCAAAAGAAACTGCATGCGTTATTGGGATAATTTGATCGTAAATTGTTATGTTGATTTTGGAATAACAAATTAAAGTGCTGTCGACACGTCTCCAAAGTTCTTAACCACTCGGGTTAACATGTGAAAATTCCCTAATATAAAGTAAATCTTATGTATATATAAATAAACATTAAATTCGCGATTAATTCGCGACACACCGGTGTGTCGCCGGGGCCGGACAGGAGGAGAAAAAGTTTGTTACAGCCGTGTGCTTTTGTGTGCAAAAAAAGCATTGTTGCAGTTGAAAATTCACTAATGCAAAAATTTCGTCAGTGGGCCATAGTGCAGCTTATAGTGTGGCCATTAGTGCTGTGCACTCCCTGAGGTATGCGCGCGAGACGGGGGGGAGAATGCCACGAGCGTTGACGGCGCCACGAGCGTTGGACGGCGCACTGACAGAGCGCAGCAGCCGATTCTCCCCCCCATCTCGCCGCGCGCATACCTCAGGGAGTGCACAGCACTAATGGCCACACTATAGTACCAAATGAAAGACTAAGACACTAAGTCTTTTCAACCCGGAAAAATAAACTCAAGGCAACAACAATACTATAAAATTCAAATTAAACATGTAAATACGCGCACAAATATCATCAGATTCGACTATCGCTTAGTCATTCAGGAAGCATTGATAAACCTATCTGGACCGTGGGAACATTGCCCGTAAGCCGCTGATAAGCGAACTAAAAATATAAACATCAGTTGAAAAAAATATATTTAAAAATTGCCTACGATCGCGCGTTTCCGCAAAACGTGTGATAGGTTTGTGATAGTAGCGGTCGAGTTTCGACTTGATCTGCTATAAATGATAATAAGGGCTTGGGACGAAAATAATATTGTAATTTAATGAATAATAAAAATAAATAATCATGGAATGGTTCTTGTCATTTTATGCATAGGTACTGCGTGCCGAACTTGGCTTGGCACACTACCGTGCGTAAATGGACTGCTTTAGGGTGGTTCAGGAAAGGAATACCTGGAAGAATATAGAGGAGACCTTTGCCAGTACCGACTAATTAAAAAAAAAAATCTTAAACCCCTTTTATTGCCTACTTTAGACTTATAAAAAGATGCCATTATAGAAATTAGATGATGATTATAGAAATATGCCATTTTAAAATGGCATCTTTCCTTTAAATCTTCAAAAAGAATACGCCGGCTAAAATCCCCAAATTTAAAAAAAGTCTAAAGTCCCCGACAAAGAGCCCTCCTCCATCCTGTATTTGCATATCGTGTAAATTGACACAACGCGACAAAGATTATGTTAACACGAGATAAGAAAAAGCTTTGCTAGTGAGATACATGTGGACACTGTCAATACCAAGGTTTTTAGGAGTATCTGCCACATTAGTGAAGACGTAAAATATGATTTGAAACTTTATTTCTAAGATTTGGGAACGATGCCATAATGAAAACTATGAATCTTCATCTTTGTATTTTTAAGAGTACCAATTTTTTTTTAAGTTTTTTCACATAACTGTCAGAATAATATTCTAATTGTTATTTTATGAATTTAGCTGCCTGTAATAATTGAGTTTTACGTTTTTTCCAGAAAACAGTTTTCTCTGACAGTCAAAGCAGCTATCAGGAGCTGACATTATAGATATTTTAATGATAAGAAATACCTACCTAGTTCCTGTCCCAGACATTGACAAGACATCCCAAAACGTTTACAAGATACAAGTATTACCTATGTCGAGAAAAGGGTACCTACATCCGATAGTAATTTGTGTATAAACAGCTTATTATTGTAGTTTTGACAGCATTATGAGAGTCTGACCCATGTAATACTCTGTGTACTTAGTTAAAATTCATAGTTGTGACACGAACCCCGCGGGGGTATACGCTTACAAATATATCGAGTTATAATTTAGATATTTAAAATCGATTTCCGATTTCGTAAATACTATTTGAAGAGAAATGGTGGAGATTTTCTTCATTCATTTAGATAAATGTGAAAATAAATACGTAAGGTGAGATGTGATTTAATATTCATGAAATCCACACTATAGGTTGGTTCGTCACCAGCTGGTTTCTCGGCAATGGACGGCCGAAAAAACCTGTTCATAACATGAATAACTTATCCATCCACGTTAGGTTTAATTTTCCTCACCGATGGATTATTACTTCCCTAGTTATTCAATATTAAACTCCCAACTTCCAGTCAATTGATAAACAAAAACAAGTTTAGCCATAACTACAGCTTCAACCGAAACCACAAAAACCGAGAACCGGACACCACGCAATCTGGTACCAGATACCAAATACCGAGAGACCGATACCCAAATCTGGTAACGCTAATTGTCAAACACTACGGGAGTGTAATCGCATGTCGATGTTCGATGAATGTCGATATGTTCAATACATATTCGTATAAAACAATAATTGCTTGCGTTTAGCGATTTCACGGAGAATCAGGCTTGTTTGACAGTTGTAGAAGAGCCGCCATTTTGGAATGCGGGATAGGAAAATCTTTTGCCATGCGGTTCCCATAGATTTTTAGATGTTTTCATAGTTGGTATGCGTGATAGGCAGTATGTGGATTATGATACAGGTAAAACAATGTTGCGTATTGTTTTTCTGCGGCAATTGGAGTCACGAATGTAAGAGGCCACTGTGGAAGTTCTATTCTACAGATTTCGAAAATGTTTTATTTGTCTACAATACGCTTGCAATATTCTTGCTTGTAATATATGATTTTATTTAGTCCGTCAGTTAGATTATCGAAAAATATTGAACCCGTATTTTTTGTTTTATCAAATCAATGAAAAAAAACGAAGATAAAACGCAACAAAGATCAGGAGTGGGGGGTTGTGAGATCACGTGTATGTAAAAAGTATACTTACAAGTGACGTCATACGTTTTGTTTACGTGAAAAAAGAAAAAATACGTGTCTAATATTTTTTTGGAAATCTATCTGACGGACTAATTAGATTTTTTTAGTCATCTACCCCCTATTGTCATCGAGCAACTTTTTGACATTAGTGCCAGTTTGGGCTTTTTGAAATTAAATGCTGTTACTTTTCAACCTTCTGATGAAGGCTTAAAGTCACCCAAAGGGCAATGGAGAGGGCAATGCTCGGAGTTTCCTTGCGTGATCGAATCAGGAATGATGATATCCGCAAGAGAACCAAGGTTACCGACATAGCCCGAAGGATCGCCAAATTGAAGTGGCAGTGGGCAGGGCACATTGCTCGCAGAACAGATGGTCGATGGGGCCGAAAAGTTTTGGAGTGGCGACCGCGTACCGGAAGACGCAGCGTTGGAAGGCCTCCCACAAGGTGGACCGATGACCTGGTGAGGGTCGCGGGTGGCCGATGGATGCGAGACGCACAGGACCGGTGGTTGTGGCGACACTTGGGGGAGGCCTATGTCTAGCAGTTGACGTCTTTCGGCTAATACGATGATGATGATGATGATGACTTTTCAACCTTTTTCTACCAAATACCTAGTAACTTAAAATCTTACTAATATTCCGGTCATTAACGCCATAATTCTCAAAGTTGACGATGTTATCGCTATTGATAAGCAAAGTTAATTAAAAGAAATCGTATCCACGCTTATCAATCATAGTGATTCATTATTATTGTTTGTTTTGGTCGTTAGACGCGTAGTTTTCAATGGAGAGGCAGTCATAACATAATTGATAACCACTTTCAAATAATAAGTAATTAGTCACAGTAATTATGAAGTTTATTTAAGAGTTGTGATAAAGAATTTTTATTTGTAGTGTGATTAACAGTGATCGGAGTAGGTAGATTGATTTTACGTACTTGCATCATGAATAGTCATGGAAATCATAACATGGATAAGCCTTTTTTCCGGGATTTCATTTTCGTACTTACGGGATTGAATCAAATATTGTGAATGTAACGATTTTTAAACTACTACATTTGAATTTTATGGAATGCGATAGTTAAACGTTTAAAATTGTTTTTTTCTTATTTATCAATTAAGTACTAAAGTGAATCTTACTATTGTGCGTCCATTCGAAACTTACATATGACTAATTTAGTAGTTATTTCTTCTTTTAACTATTATTAGTAGAGTCTTGCTTTACGTTTGCTACGTTTTTACTCAAGTTTAGCCATGCCATATTCTTTTTTTAATTATAGAAGGCCGATCACATATTCTATTAAAAAAAACAGCAAAAGGGTTAAACATTTCTTATTCATATACTCTTCATCCTACACATTACAATATTTGAAATTCCTAAAAAATCTTAGTACAAAATCCCAGACTCCCGGAGGCATATCCGTATTAATATATACGTGCCAGTGCATCGACCCCAAATCAATCTACCTACTCCGATCACTGGTGATTAATTAAGATTGTTGTCTTGTTTCACGATAAGAAAGTTTTTAAGTTAAAGTTTGAGCTTTATGTTTTAAAAGGTAATTAATGTTGTCAATAAGGTGTATAATTATGATTTAGTAAAATTACTAGTGCTGTTATAAGATTTCCACTAGTGTAATTAAAGTTGACGTACAGCATTCATATTAAATTAAACATTGATGAAGTAGAAGCAATATCATAATGCTTTGTTATATTGAAAGCTTTTTAAGTACCTTTATCATTTTCTACAGCTTTCATGGTATTTCTCCTTCCCTGACCTGATTGGTTCTATCCTTTCAAAATTCCCTCACTAAGCTAGAGCGTCACTAGTGGGCTTAGTGTGATTTTCAAAAAAAAAATATTTTGCGATGATAATGTCGACGATGAAGCACGCTTGTCTAAAAATAACCTATTCACTCTTGACTTTGAGACCCCCAGGTTGTAGCTATCAGGAAACACAGAATCCGGCAGGGAATTCCACTCCTTAGCTGTTCGCACAATGCAAGTATGTATTCCCCAAACGTTTTGTGCGAATAGATGGGTGGGTGGAACGACCTTTCACCCAAGTAGGCTCATATTTAAATTCGTCATTAAAAAATCCGTTAATTAATTTTAAAAGAAAAAATACAAATGATTATGGTCCACATGGCCGGGCCGCGGAAGCTGGGCCAGTATAAAGGCACATTATGTACCGTTAGTGGACATTAGTGGCCCACTACGGTTACACTGCGTGGGCGCTGGCCGGTTTTCGGTTCCTACCGTGGTTCGGTTATTGTTATTTAATCAGCTGTTATGGTATTTTTGGTTATTATAATTTTTACTTTTGTGTTGGGGGAAAATGGAAGGTGTGGTCTTTGCAAAAGGATAACTCACTTTATGGCGGGTAGATCAGGGTTCTGTTAGGTACCTACCTACGTTTGAAAGCATCATACAAAGGCAACAGTGTTTTTCTTATAAATGCTGTAGAAATGCCTTTTCCCAACTATATTGGGGTCGGCTTCCAGTCAAGCCGAATTCAGCTGAATACCAGTATTTTACGTGGAGTGGCTGCCTACCAGAACTCCACAACCCATTAATTGGTTAACACGGTACTTCTTGGCAAGACTGGTGTCAGATTTTCTGAGAATACTTTCTTTCCGAGCCTCAGCGGAGTCTCGGTATGTTGAGATGGTCACCCATCCACAGACCAACCTCTACAAGCGTTGCTTAACCTTGAAGATCGGCCCATGCGGCTCTTATATTTAGCCACGAGCTCTTTAGTATAACTCTAACTGAAAACAGCTAATTTTAAATTTTTAGTTGTATTTTTAATATACGGAACTCATATATAAAAGCGCGGTAGTTTTGTTTGGGAAACAACACTAAACCAAAATTGATCACTAAACTTAATTACCAAGATCAATTAGCAGCTGTCACTGTGACGGACAACAATGATCAAATATATACCTGTATTAGTAGTAGGTAATTAGCTTTCTAATTAAGTAGGTAGAAATAACGTATTCATCTTAGTTATGTTCATTTGATGTGAACTTAGATACAGCTTAGCGCGATTGCGTGGCGTTCAATATAATGTATTATTGAAACAGTTTTTTTACCACATTTTTCGTTTCTCCTCAAGAAACCTTAAATCCTCTCGTACTTATCATCCTATGAAGATCCAAATTAATTAATAATTTTCCAATCTCACATGAAATCTGCATAATTACCTGGATAAATATGTATATGAAGCTTAGAAAAAGGTGGCCCAGACTGACTGAATGTGAACTTGTGGAGGATCGGGAAAGGTGGCCCAGACTGACTGAATGTGGAGGATCGAGTGTTGTGGCTTAACTTGGGCTTAGGCTAAGTTCAGGTCAGTAACTATTCCTTTCTCCCCAAATTTAATACCACACACATTAAACTGAAGCCCTCCAAATAAACAATTATCATTCTACACACAACATCTAGAAACATCGATAGCAATTATTATTACTACCCCGCGTCACCGGGGGACGTGCTCACCCTCCGTAGCGGATAGTTTCGAGGCATGCGTACGCGCATCGTACGTAATTTTGCCACTATATCGAATATGGAGAGATGTTATTATTATTTTGTTTTTAAATGAAAAGGATGTTATGGGTGAATTTTAAGGTAAAAGTGTGAAAGGCTATACCTATTCCTTGTGTTGATTTATAGACGTCGAGGCCCACGAGGTGGCGAGGTGATTTGGACGCGTACCATGAGGGCTGGTTCGAGACATCGAAGTATTGTTTTAGGGGAAAAGCAGGCATATTTTCTTCTCAGTTTATGCTCCCTTAACGATCCTACTAATCCCATTCATCCTACCTACTACTAATTTCTACTTAAATTAAAAATGTAGAATGTTTTCTTGGATGGGTGAACTCCTTCACGAAAAAACTTCGAGACTATTTCGATGAAATTCCACAGTATTATAGCTTAACCATCAGTATAACTTATATGCTAATTCTACTAATTCCATACTAATATTATAAATGCGAAAGTAACTCTGCCTGTCTGCGGCAAAACGGCTGAACGGATCATCATGAAATTTGGCAGATATATAGATATATTTGGGCTATAGAGAAGGACATCTGTTACTTTTTTACGCGATAACCGACATCAATAAATTTAAAACAAGAAGACAGAACTGCGGACGGCAGCTTTTCAACCAATATTCTTCTTCCTATCATAATTTCTAAGTCACAGCGTGTACTATGACCCATGACACCGAAGGTCGACACACGGCTGATAGTCGGCTCATTTGATAGCACAGTATAGGTAACGGGGGCCTCAAATCAGCGGCAATAGCGGATGCTGTCGTTTATGTGCAGCATCCGCTGGCAAGCGACACGATTTCACTTCGCTTTTATATCAATAGCATCTCATCTCGAGAACTAGATACAATTTTTAAGATTATTTTTTGGGTTTTAGGGAAGTTATACCTAATGTTAAACTTTAAGAATACTGAAGGTGAAGCGAAGGAGTGAAAGATGAATGGTAAAAGCCATTAAAAGTCACAGTTTTATAACAATCAAAGTAAATAATTTTAATCTTAGACTAAAATAGACTTACTTACATAAGTATTAAGTATAATATATTGCTGTGTCATCACAAGGCATCCTGTAGTTTGATTAGCATAGAGTAAGGTATGTAATAGATGGCCCCTTAATAAGTGGCCATTTTCTATCACGAGCATGAAATCAGTCAACAAGTCAGCTCCAAATATTCTTGTTTCTTACAAGAAATTTTTTTACTGACTGTACGATGAATCTTGTGGACCCGTTGGGAATTCTTAGAGCAACATTTAAAACGATATTATAATTTTTTTATGGACCCTGCAGTGGGGAAAGAACAACAATAGAATCGTGGACCTCTGGGAATAAGCGGTATAGTAAAAAAGTCAACTAAAATAACAAACATAACATAACAAGCGAGATACATAAAAGCTTCAGAACAGTCATAAAGATCTGAACGGTCTATGGCTCATATTCTAGATCAATACTCAATCATAAATCTGTCTGTATTTAGAGCTAGTTATGAGAATAGATTGGAGAGTTTCAAATCTGTCAGCTGTAAATCAAGAATCAGGCTTGAGCAAAAGCACATCTCGTACTAAGGTGTGCAAACTGTGTTTTTGTCTGTTGTGTTTTGTTGTCTTGATATACCAAAAACATGTTTTATCCATGCGTCTAAAACAATATAAATCTAAACAAAGTCGAAGGCGAAAATAGCTCAAAGAATCTCACTAATTCCTACGCCAATAAAAATTGCAACTCAGAAGCTAGAAACCATTTAGCAAAATCACCTACACATACGCAACTTCGAAAATTTAAATAATAATTTCCTATTTTCCATCCTCTAGAGTTGTGTTCCATCTCATAACATTCCCCAGACAAAAAGGCCTGCAATAACCAGACCAGGGCACATAGCAATAAGGCCGTTATAATGCATATTATGGTCTAGTGTAGATACCGTTATTCCTAGAACGATGGGCATAAAACATGGACTCCAATCGCGATTTCTATAGGCGTTTAGAATAAGATTTTCCTGAATATAGATATAAATGTTAGTGATAAAGGAAATGGTAATAGGGTATTGATGGTTGTATGAAGGGAAGATATTTTGTGAGTGTTCGAGCGAGTACTTTACGTCAATTATTTTCTCTATCAAGGAGGTTTGAGATTTACAAATAAGGATAAATTGGGAAATTGACAATGAAAATAAGTTAGTTATACTATCTTATGAGAAGAAGAAATAGACACAAGCAATTAATAATAATAATAATAATGATTTATTTTCTCTCCACAATATAAAGAAAGGTACATAAAATATGGCATAGAAATACATAACGTCGAAATTTATACTGCGGGAGAGACTGGTGCCTAAACTAGACCGCAAGGCCTGTATTTCAGGACACCAGGTCTCCACCCATCGGAAACATCATTTATAACAGTTATGTGTTCGCTCAATAACAGAGTGTACTTAGCAAGTATTTTAACATTAATATGAGAATGCTAAACTACTTCAATAAGAGGCTGAAAGATTTTAGACCTGACATACTCACCATCATAAATATGCAGCGTTCGAAACAAACATAAATCCTAAACAAATCTAGAAGTACCTGCTATTAGACCTTAATGGGCCAAACAATGCATCTTCATACCTCGCCATGTGTATGAAGAGGTCACTAAACTTTTCCACCATTAATCTCGCGACCGCTCTGTTAACATAATTATCGAGCGGTTTTCGTGCGACAAAAGCGCTTCGCTTTCCATTGTCCGGTGATAAATCGACGGGCAATTCATTAATACCGTTTGAGAACACAATGGATGACGAAATACGAGGAACACGGTCGTACAACGCTGAGCTAATATGTCGTCCTGTCATTAATAATTTGATTCGGGCTTTCTCTTGGATGCTGAGGTCTGATTTTGCTAGAGAGACCTCTTGACTATGTATCTTCTTTGGCTGAAGACTAATCTATGTCAATCGTAAGAATATCTTTAAGATTGGTGTGCTGTTTGAACCAGTTTTCCTTGTCATATTTAACGACAGTAAACTAATTTTATATCAATGATAGTGAATCATAGCATGACTTCAAACTTATAAAAAAAACTTGCAATGATATAAAGAAACGACATACTCGTAAATCCGTCGAATTCAAAGCCTTTGAAACTTGGTTAACCAAAAAGGACTTTCAAGACAGCCAGAATGAAAAATGTATAACAAACACCATCTTGTTAGGTAAACAATACAGTTCACACTAGTCTGGCACGCATCGCATTAGGAGCCTCGAAGGTCTTCAGACAATCGCTCTGTATAAGGCACTACATCGGCCATCCATTGTTATGCTGCATGTTGATAATAGTTACCGGAGTACCCTTTAAGAATAAGTTGGCTTGAACGCGGGGAAAACTAGATACGTATTCTAATTTTAATTTGAAATGAGCTGGCTGTTTAATTTTCACAAAGATAATTATTATCTTTTTAATCACTATTTTCTGAAACCACAGACAAACAGGACCAGTTTCTGACAATTTGGTGTATAACGTGCCAAACCCTACTGTAATGCCAGTTTGTCAGATTTTCAGGGTTGGGTTTAGTAGGCAAATTCTTGATTCAGATACCAGGAGACACAGACAACAAGATGATGACAAAACAAAGTTTTAAGGACCAAATTGATATCATAAGGACCAAAATAGACATTGGTCGTTAATGTGATATATAATACATAGCCTTGTCTTCCCATATCCATGAAAGTGATCAGGCGTTAGCGCAAATGGACCAAATAACCTACATAACCATAAAATCTGTACGCAATATCTTGGAAATGTTTTAAATATAATAAAACGTCCAATATTTACGCAAACGAGTTGCACTTTCGGACGATTTTATTGAGACCAACCAATATTACTTTGTAACTTGTAATACATACAAAGCGCCGAATTGAGAGGTTATCCGCAATCCGAGACCTGTTCGGTTAACGATAAATATTGATCTCAATTACATTGCGAGTTTTTGCATTTGTCCATTTATGATAGGGTTGTACGGCAAAGAAATTTCAAGAGTGATCTTATGAGAAACTTTGTAATCACATTTGTACGTATATCGTTCCGTTTTCGATTGATTAGTAAGTTAGAGGAAGTTCACCATTGGCAATTAAGTTTTCAACTATTAAAACTAAACTACACATAGCAGGAAGGATCGTGAAACTGAAGTGACAGTGGGCAGGGCACATTGGTCGCACAGATGGTCTATGGGGCCGAAAAGTTCTGAAGTGGCGACCGCGTACCGGAAGACGCAGCGTTGAAAAGCCTCCCACAAGATGGACTGATGTCCTGGTGAGGGTCGCAGGTAGCCGATGGATGCGAACACCACAGGACCGGTTGCTGTGGCGACACTTGGGGGAGACCTATGTTCAGCAGTGGACGTCTTTCGGCTGATATGATGACATATACCAGCCGAGTACTTAATGAAAGATGTGGTATACACATGGTAAGATTAAAACTGGTTTTCGTGAATAGCAATGCAGCTTTGCAGTTCCATTTTATGTGGAGAGACTGCCTACCTGACTTCCACAACCCAGTAACTGGCTAACACGGTAACCCTTAGGAAGACTAGTGTCAGATTTCTTGGCTTCAGACTATCAGTAAGAACTACCAATGATCCACAAATGTAAGCCGTGACCAACAGCTTAACATGTTTGCGAGAGGAATGTCAGTATATTACGATGATCACCCCTCCAAGGACTGACCTTGTCAAGCGTTGCTTAACCTTGAAGATCGACCCTTTTTTTAAGGATGAGATAACATCAAATGGCTTCTTCCGCTCTGGGCGGAGCGGAAGAAGTATCATACTCTTACTGACTAAAACCCATCCGTGTTTCTCCTAATGCCTTTTGCTTTCCAGGACCGCGGCGACTGTTTCGAACAAATTTCGCAACTCAAGATCGACCAATGCAGCTGTTAATTTTTAGCCACAAGCTCTTCAGTCGCATCCCTACAACAAAATGGTATTATGCCCAAGAACGAGTTGCCGACATATTCATTTTAATTGCCCGGAGAAATCGTGCAGTGCGCTTTGCACTCATAACATAACGCCTTAAATGGCGGCTCTCGGCAGCAACCTGAAGAAAGTATGATCTAGACTTTCTTCTACAAATATTCGCTAAGATATTATGTGACTGGATTTAACTGACGTGGTTGCTTGGTGGTGAGAATGTGAACTTGTTTACTTTACAAAGATTTTATGAACAAATGAAGAAATGAGATTCAATAAAAACGAGCAGCGATGCTGTGTTTGACATTGAGTTTCCTTAAAGACAATAACCGAAGTCGATATAATTTTCCTAGAAGTTTTGGCTAAACACACTTTTTTAAGGTAAAAAAAACTACAAACGAAACCTATCTAAATTGTAAATTTGCGCAAGAACCTTTTATAGCCAAAACTAGTACATCATTTCAAAAGCATGCCTCCCAAACCATCATCAAATTCTACCTTCTATGCGCAAGCGCATAAAACGGGATGCTTAAACAAATTGCCCTCAATCGACGATCCGCGTTTTTCTACATTCCACCACTAAGAGCCACTATGTTAAATGCACCAACATTGGGAAACTAATGAGGGACATACCTACTTAATTAATTAGCGTGCTTCCCTTAAAGATGGAATAGAATGTAAACATTTCAAATGATCTTGTGCAATTTTAACCAACGACAGAAAAAATAAGACTACATAACAACTACATTTAAAAAAAATTGAAAAAAGGACCAAAAACATGACCCACGGATCCTCATTGCACCAAAAAAAACTACAGCTTCGATTCAAAATTCAACAGAAGCCCAAATAACCTCTTGTTTCTCTTTCAATAAACCCAGAAGCCCATTAAAGCTTCTAAGTGTCCCTTGCCCAAACGACACTAAACTATCGCTTACCGCATCTCAAGACACAAGTCACCGCCCACCAACAAGACACATAGCCCACACTTACGCAATACCTTAACGCCATCTAATTAAAACTACCAGCATACAAATCGAACAATCTACTTTATATTCTAAGTTTATCTGTTCGTTTTATCATCTATGTACCACATTATTGCCATCGGGTATGTGTCGTTGGTTCATTAGTACACCATTAGTCAGTCGTGGTTGTAAATTGGACTATTTATCTGGCAAGCCCACGCTTCTTAGTGGCCAATACGCAAATGTCTGCGTTAGGTGTGGAAGAATTGGTCCCAAGAGCCAATACGCAAATGTTTGCGGTAAGGATGCATCCAGTCGAGCAAATGAAAGAACTGGTATTGTCGTTGGCCAATGCCAATGTTGGTAAAAGAATAAGGACATTATTTTTACAAGTGAAAAAACAGCTAATATGCAAATATTGCGTTTCCGTTGGTCAAGAAACTGGTTTACTTTTTCGAACATTGAAGTTCGATTGTGAACTTTAGACACAGTTTCGGGTTTTAATTTTCATACAATCTGCAGAATGCGTTCATATAATTCACATTAAATGAAATGAAAATAGTACAAATTACATTTACACTCTCGCAAAGCCTTCTAGCTAAAATTATTTCTCAATACCTATCCGTGTCCTCTTCCTGATCACAATATTAAAATAAAGCACCCATCCCATATCCTTCATGACCCTCTTACACGACCCTCAGAACAGTAACCTCCTCCATATCCCTGCTTTCAACAATAACTTATTTATGAACATTATCTTTAGCAACACTTCCCTATACTACATGTAATCTGAAAATGCAAATTCAAACAAGTGGCCTATGGAACAGAGATACCATGGATTTATAGAATTGATACCTTTGACAAATCGTTATGGGTACAGGTAGAACATGGTCTATGACCATAGTTGGGGCTCCTGCGGTGCTACATGACAACACGATTACCGGTCCGGGCCGATACCGAAGTTGTAATGATAGTTACTGATAGTGGGGTCGTTTTAGGTCTTTAGACACTGTAGTACTTCCATTTAATCTACATCTACACTAATATTATATAGAGAAAAGATTTGAATTTATGTATGTTTGTTTATGATGGTTTCTACTGGACCGATTTTAGGAAGCTTTATTATCACTGGATATTTGGCTATATTTATGTTGTTTCAGAAAGCGGACGAAGCAGCGGGCTAAGTGCTATGAATAATATACAAGAACACTGATCTAGTAAGTAAAATCAGGTAAGATTTAAAAAAGGCAAATAGGTAAGCAGTAAGTAAAACTTGCTCTAATAAGACTATAATTATTTCAACAAAGAACAATGTCAAAAAGTACTGTCATCACATTGTTGACCTGTGACCGAATTTTATATCGAACACTAAGAGGTCAATTTTTAACAGTGGGCGTCATTATTATAATGATACAATCAATACCTGGGAAAAGGCACTATACAAATTTGACCAGCTCTCTAAGAACCTAGCCCTAACCTTAATGTTCTACATTCAGACCGCCCCACCCAAAGTTTCTCTCAATTAAAGACTGAAACTCATTCAGCTCGTCGAATCTGACACTTGAATACCCAAACTGTCTTCACCACCCGAGTTACACGCGTTACTCCTTTAACAGTGGCCTAATGGGCTGCGCTAAGTCGATGCATAAATCGATCCTACAGAATAGACCCATTTATCAGCACGACTTGAGTAATATCAGGCAGGGGACGGTTGTAACACGGGCGAGATGTTACAACGGTATGGCGGCTCTTTTTGCGTGTCAAGAGATTTGTGTAAATAAATTTCATTAAATTTTGAGAAAATCAGTCGCGGGTAATTAATTTATATGATATTATTTTTGAGTATTATTGTGGTTATTAATTATAAGCACGGGAAGGAACAAAAAAATGACGAATGAATTGTGTGAATGATGACGACGACAAATGGAGAAGTAAGGCAGAACACATATTGCGGCAAAATAGATTAACTATGATGATAATGTTTATGTGTAAAGTGTTTCTTACCATCAATTAAATACCAAATAGATGAAGTCACAAGGCATTGCTAGTTGACTCCAGCAAAAATGTCGAAACACTTAACTACAAATAAATATAAATCTTCACAAAATGGCGATTACAGACAAAATAGTTACACAGACCAATTACAAGAAATTGTAGGTAATTAACAAAATTGTGGCATCTTACTCCACGTAATTAAATGTGGTTGATTGAAGTTAGTGAGAGAGGCAAAACTGTGGGCATGAGCTAGTTAATTGGTATAAACAAGCAAGTAGCGATCAAAGGTGCCGCGGCACTAAATGTCAGGGTCATCAGGATGTTAGGTTATTGGCGAATGCATTTTTTACAAATTGATATTATTTTTAGATCAGTTTCAAATTACTATTATTATAATTTATAATGATAGCCAATATTTTGAGTAATAAGAACCACACAAACAAATTGAGAAGGAGGAAATAAATACTGCAAAATACCAAAACAAATGAAAACAGGTTAAAGAAAAAGTAATTTCAGAAATAAGTTATGTTAGGATTTGCTTTATTGAATTATGGTACACTAAATGTACACGCAATTTCGAGACTTACTTATATGGATATTTAAAAAAAATAAAAATCCCAATTAACTATCTTTAAAGCCTTTAAATCACTAGACCTTATTATATTTTTTCTTGATATATTGTACAAAAAATCTTAATTAAGGTGGGCAACCCTAAGGCAGACGCAACAAACTGATTGTTTCAATTGGACACGGCGAATAAAGATTCTGAATCAATCAGACGTTTGATAACAAATTGTATGAGGTTTATAAAGATCGATACAATTCGAGTTCGAGCTATTATTAAATTCGTTTATTTTTAGTGTTCATTAATTTCGTAATATACAAAGTTCAAGGACCATTTTTGTTTCATCATCATCATCATCTCAGTCGAAAGACGTCCAGTGCTGGACACAGTCCTCCACCTAATGGTGGGGGTTGCCATAATCACCACGCTTGGCAGGTTGGAGATCGCAGTGTAGCTGTAGCAATGTACCTACAGAGAATGCTGCTGCCCATTCTCTGGTGAGTCTTACGACACCCACGAGAGGTGATGGGATGGACCTTCTTTTACATCCGACACCATAAGCAACAAATTTTGTGTTTTTGCTTTAACGAATGATAAAACTCCAATTATTAACTATCCTGAAAGTATTTCAAAAATTATACTAAAATAATGAACAGATGAGCTAAATGCTTGTGTCTAATGGCTATCGATTTATGCAAGCCTGATTTTCACAAATATTTACCTCCAAAACTAAGAAGCCAGTAGTAAACACAATGAGAAATCTCTCACAGATTATGAATATTTATTGAATTATACTTTATACATAGTCATAAGAAGCTACTGCCTTTTGATATATCACACGCTTATCATGCATTTATGAGTGACGGATTTGTTTAGTGAAATACCTAAACTCTTAGGATGGAATGTCAATATTTAGAATGGAAAGATCTGTATAAAGGTTTCACAAAGTCCAGTCCATTGAAAGGACCACCCCCATAAATGTTGCCTATGATTGGTCCTTAGGGACAGCGACGTCACACTTGAAACTCAAATTGTTAATGAAATATATTAAGTGGTTACTAGTTGTCATGTGGTCACTATAGGGTGGTCCTTTGTCTCAACCCCAGTCCTGATCGCGTTTATCCACAACTTATCTTCCAGTGAGAAGATTCTGGCTAGTTTTCTTCACAGTTCTAGAGTGGCGACCGCGTAGACGCAGCGTTGGAACGCCTGCCACCAAGTGGACCGATGACCTGATGAAGCTCGCATGAAGACGCGCAGGACCAGTCGATGTGGCGACGCTCGGGGGAGGCATTTTACCAGCAGTGGACGTCATTCGGCTGAGATGGTGATGATTCCGTCACTGACAATACTAACCTAACTATTCCTTCTCTTTTTGTCACGTAAAGCTCCAGATACGTCATCATCATATCAGGCGCCCCAAAGAGCGCCAACCATCCCAGTCTTGAGCAGTCCGTTTGCCCATACGCGGTCTCCACTCTAACACGTGTCTGCTCCGACCGTCTGTCCGTCTACAGACACGTACAAACGTCGTCCAGATACGTACTGTCTTTTTATTAAGATTACATGTAGGTAGGTAATATGTCCACAGTCCAATATAATGACTGACAAGTCTTATTAATCATAAAGGTTCAACCACAGATACTTAACAATATGCAGATCATACTTGTTACATATATAAAATCAGACACATTCTCACGGAACACGTCAACTACCATAGAGAATAGGAATTAATGCGCAATATTGACCTTAGTTGATCATTATCTTTAATAGCTGGGCATGACAGAAACCTGGTCATATGACCTTGGTCTAATGGTAACAGAACATAATAGATCAGTGCTTGACCAATTTTTCCTCGTGTCATTCCAGCGGTTAGTTTGTTGACAAACCAAGGTTTAAACTATTAGAATGACAGATTAATTGGGAAAGAATATGAACAGTAAATTGGACGAAACTAGGTCAGATAATAGGTGGTCTGAATGATCGTGGCCTCATTGTTAGTAGATGTGTTTGAGTGTAAAATAATTAAAGTAAATGATCTAAAACAATATGTGGATTCGAAGACCATTATACGAGAACTGAATTGATGATTGGACTAAGTTAAAGCTTTGTGAGTTTTCATAACTTAAAAAAAAAATCTTTAAGAACGGAACTCTAAATATCGTATACAGTCATTTGTTTTTGCTTCTGCAACCTTTGACACTATCGTTTTTTAAGAAGAATAAAAATCTCCATTCATCAAAATGTTTGTGATTCACGTAATGTAAGAGAAAACAAGAGAAAACTGACAACAATACCACCTAATTAAGCAGCACACATCTCCCTTATCCTTTATATCCGTCCGCCCTCGCCTGCGCCAGCGCAAGCATCGCACAGATGCGCCAGCGTTCCCACCGCATCCCCAATGAAAACACAAGTGCGGCCCATCTGGCGACGATCACTCACATGTGTATCATTGATTTTTACGAGTATTTGTATGAAAAAAACGCGACTGTAGTATGGAAATTGTTGAGCTGTATGGGTGAATTCTGGAGTTGGTGTATCGATCTGGCGATGAATGAAAGATTATAGACATATGTATAGGGGGGAAAGGAGGCACGATTTGTCCTTAGACTATTGTAGCAAACTTGAAACCGAAAAATAAAAGCTTGTTCGAGCACTGACATGTGAAAATTTCAAAATAAAAAATGAATCTTACGTAGGTAATAATAAACATTAAAATCGCGTTAAAATTAAACTGCTTCATCAAGGAACACAGAACAAGACAGCCGCATTTGTAGCCCAAAGACCAACGAGCAATCAGCAAATACTAGAAATAAAATTAACTAGCGGCCGCCCGCGGCTCCACCCGCGTGTATGTCGAAAATTATCCCAAGGGAACATACTCCCGTGATAAAAAGTATCCTATGTGTTATTCCAGACTATAATCTACCTCTGTGCCTAAATTTCATCAAGATCCATTTAGTAGTTTTTAACAAACATTCACATTAATAATTATTAGTAATGGATTACATTAACACTAAATAAAATATTATAGACAAATATTAAAAACGACAAAACCAAACTTACAAGCATAAGTAAAATTCAAAGTAATTAAATTTTAATACCAAAAAATTTATACACGTTAGCATTGGACATTAAAAATCTTAAATCAGTAATTGTTATGGTCGGCAGACGTTTATTCTCACGGTTAAATTTAACCTAGCTAATTAAACTTAGTTAAAGAGTGGAATATTAATTTGATAGGATTTTATTACAACGTGACTATTATTTTCGGTGGCGCCAGGGACCGCCTGCTTGGGAACGTCTTCATATCACTATTATTTTAAGAAACCGATTAATAGGAATGATTTTTGATGTCATTAAAAGTTGGTTCTTGTACTGTGAAATAATTCAAATTGTAAGGATAAAGTTTATGAAAATAAATTGTCTATGGTAAACATGTGTGTAAAATTTAATGATTTTTAATTTGTCTCGTCGAGAATCTGCTCAGTTTTGCAGGCATATGTGAAAATCTCTTTCTTTTACAATGTTGTTTTGTAAATTAAATACATACTAACAATGTACTGACACACTTTCAGCGCTCCACCCACAGCTACATTTTTCAACAGTTTGTTTTGAAACCGAAAAATTATCTCAAAATTATGCTTTTATTTGGAAAACCACAATTTTTTATTTTGTATTCACTTGACAATATAGCCTTTATGACGCCATTAAACAGTGCCGCGTTGTTCCCGCGCTTCCGTTACACGACACAGGTGGCGTGCGCTTGCGCATTGCCCTTGCATACTATGTTGCGCTTGATCACGACAAAAGTCTTGAAATAAAATGTCATGAAAGAAATGACAATTTAAATGAACTTCAGAACAAAACCTTGTTAGCATTGTAGCTCACGTATTTTTATTTAAATAAATGCTGTTACAAATATGTATTTTTATGGTTAAACGATTCATTTATCAACAAAACTAAATATAAATAAAATAACGATCGGTACTTTTTTCAAATAAACAAAATGTCAAAAACTTCGATCAACAAATCGAATTACAGTCATCATTACTGAAGACCACCAAAACAGCTTTAATAAGCTACCAAAACAATCCATTTAATAATATTCAAATACAAACACCGCCATTTTGACGTATAAAAAAGGACAAAAAACGACCAAAATAAAGGTCATGCCATGCGTATTGCATGTAACGTTCATAGTACTTTTTTTGTCAGCCTTTTATGTTACATTTCATATGCCATTAGAAGCAAAAAAAAAGAACAAAGCAAGAAAAAAGACTGATAAATAAAAAAAGGTTTGGGTTCGAGACACGTGGGCGTTCGATAGCGTAAGGCGATTAGTTTGATGCTGTATAGCTTTTCGGAGCTTTTTGTTGATAAATTGAAATAAAAGAACTTGAAGATGAAACTCAGAGGTAAAGTTAAAGCAATATCAAAATTCCTTGAACTAAATAATCATTCAGAAAAACCTTTTTGAGACCATTTACATGTTTTTATAAAACGTAAAATTCATATTTAGGTTCAAATTTTCTGAAGCATGTAGGTACTCAAAAAATATTTCCACAGCCAGAAAATCTCAAAAACAAAATGACACAAATCGATACAGTTTCACCGCGCGCGCAGTAGACTTGACCGGATGATAGATATGCACTTGTGCGGAAAAGAGATAGCGCACCAACTCCTCATGTTAGAAAGAGTCAAGCATAAACGTGGCGTACGTTAGTTGCAGCTGCCTCTGACGTCACGGCTAGGGAATAATGGGACCCGCTCAAGCGTAGACACGAGGATAAAAACATGAAGCGATGCCACCTTTGGTCACTTTCTGACATACCAGAATATCCAGTTTAGAGGGATAACTGCGAAATTCTTTTTCTTTTAAATTCAAGTTTAAGGCACTTTCAATACAAGTCCAGACTTGTTCGGTAGGGATGCTTTCGGATATTTAACTCCATATTTGATCAAGCTGCTAAATCACTTCATATTGACTTGAAATATATTTTAGGTATCAGTAGCTAGCTACAGCTCATATGAATCAACATAACACAAACTCATCTGCAACTATCAATTAGCTAAACACTGGTCAATGAAAACTGTCAATTTATAAATACACGCAATAGTACAATAGATATTATTAAACAATGACCAGACGGAGTCAGGTTCGAAGCACAATACAGTCTTCTAGATCTTAAACATGCGCGTGCGACTGTTTCCAGCAGGTATTGCAAACAATTGGTTGGCCCAGCTGCCCACAGCATTCGTGACGCCCGAAGATAAGGTAGCACAATAAATAAACTCTAATTACTTCCTATGTACCTAACATTGGAATTAGAATTTTCATTGCCAATTAGACGGAGACAATGAGCTTTCTGTGTTGCCCATTTAATATATTGGTTGAAGAATTTGTAGATACAAGGTAGATAGGACGTGATTCTAAAAATCAGCATGAGAACTTGAGAGACGGGAATAGCAATGACAATGCAAGAAAACAGGAATCTAAAGCTATGATTACTAACTGTAATCGTGGACATTATAACATAGGTAACAATTTCATCAATAACACCAGAAAGCTCATTGAATAGTAACAACAGTGACCTCAAAAGAAAATTTCGAATCCAATAAAACTGATGAGAAACGAAGATGAGAAAATGTTACGCCACTATCCAATATTATAGCGAGCAAGCCGAGTCATATTACTTACCTTACAATACTGTCTATCATCGAAAAGGGAATAGAATTGTTGAAACCCGTTATAGAAGGAGCTTGGCCCAAAGATGGATCTTTAGCAAAATGATTTACATTTGCTCGTGCCTTTCTACTCTCCAGATCGGAGGTAGATTAAGATTTAAATAAGGCAAAGCAGGGTTTGTAATATTTACAACTTTGTACAATTTAGTATGCTGCATCTTGTAAAATTTTATTTTCAAATTCAACACGGAGTTACAGTGTAAAACTCTTTTAACAATTTGGAGCATGCAATTCTTCCTCCATTTATAAACTAAATATCTATCTAACTAGCCGAATAAATCATGAATCAACTTCTAACAATAACATTCCAAAAGAATTGGATCAATCTTGGTTCGAATCGAACACGAACTCTTAAAAGCCATCACAGTATTCACAGTGTGGTGATTTCGATTCGTCATGACACTAACCGATTCCAGTGTTCTCCAATGTACGTAATTGTCCGACATGGTCCATACTTGCAAATTATCGCAATATAATATTGAAATTGTTTATGGCTTACCGTAAAATTGTGATATGCTTCAATACGATTTTGTTGCATGTTGAGTTTAATTCAGTTATGTGCTGTATTGCTATGTTTGGTGATTCATCTATAACTTCAAGTCACGTACAATATAGCATATAGTATGTAAGAGAAAGCACTGTTTGATAAACCAAATAAAAAATAATGACCTGACAATATCAAGCTTCTTTTCTTTATTAATCAACCATTTTCCCAAATCTACATAGAAGAACTATCAAAAGATAAAACCTATAATCACATCACATTATGCGGAACGATTTCAACAAATTAGTCGATGTTGAAAAGGCGGCTTCTTCCTAACATTCATTAATCACGAACATACGATAGTAAATCGAATATTAGTCCGAGGTTTACAAATGGCGTCAGCAGAGAAGTAGTTACCGTACAATATGTCTTCTACCAGTTTTGAAGCTACAGCTTTTTGATGGGCATGTAATTTTTCAAAGTGCCTCACTTATTGCGGTTATATTTTAAAGTTGAGCAACTTGTTTTGTTTCTGGTAGTTTGGGTGTTGGCTACTTTCGAAAACGATTATAGTTTGGTGTAGAACACTACTGATCGGGTTCCTATTTCTCATAGTGTCATTATTAAGCCCTGTCTCTTATATGACATAGTAGACTGCTTCAAAATTCTTAAGGCAGAATCAACTATCTTCTATTTTCCCTTAGTTATCAACCGACTACCAACCATTTTGATTTCATTCCCGATTGAACTATCACCTTGCTAGATAGACACGTCTGAGAAAAACTGTATTTCTTGTCGACTTCACGACTCACATCCACATTCCTTCCCAGCTCCAATCCTTCTCAATTCATGCATAAAATTAATCATAATTATCCCGTAGCTTCATGAACGGCTAAATTATGAGCAGCGTCGTTTAGCCAGGGTACCAGACCCGCTAACAATGACTAATAGTCTCGATGAAATAGATTTGTTGCGTGTGCCAATTATGGAAGTGGGTGATCATAAATTACGTCGTTGGGACAGACAGAATCTAAGTGGTATATTTTATGTGTAGGAATATGATGAATTTTAACACTAGTGGCCGTAACTATTGTGTGTGAGAGGAGCGCTCAAGGCGAGATTGTTGGTCTGGAATTGGCTTTAGATTTCAACGATTTCGAAAGTAAAGCCCTTAAATTACAGCACCTGTTCTCTGTTCTCATTGTGCGTTGGAAGAAAGATATCGTAGATCTTCTAACAATGAAGTGTTGCATCATTGTCACAATCTGTGAATAACATGCGAACCTCCGACCACTCCATTAGACGCTATTCAAGCTTCAAATACTCTCCACCATTTATAGCATTCACTGAAGCTTTTGAACAAAAGCATCATCTAATTAGAATCAATAGTCATGTCCAATTTTCTTTTAAAGGTCACGAAATGGTTTGCGACCCACAGGTTAAAATCCCTCGGGGAATCAGTTTAAATATACCATATACGTCTAAACCACAATAGCCAGGATTCACGATTTACTGTAATACCCCTACTTTAAGCCCGTAAACGGCATATTTAGGCCGACTGGCTAGGATCCACTGAACACCATTACTTTGGCTAACAAGCACTTATATTTGGAGTTCTTGTTTTCTGTAATTTTGTTTTCATTGTTTACGGTTATCAATGTGTCAACAATGTTTATAGCAAGTATGGAACCAATTGCTGCTCCACATCCATATGTATATTTAACTATGGGAAACTGAGTGTAAGGTCCTTACCACCACACAGTATTGAATGTGTATCATCTAAATGCAGGAATGTAATAGTTTAGGTGTCAATATTTCATTGCACTGTAGGTACCTCATTCGAAATAGATTTCTCCTTATCCTGCCATCATTAAACTTTGATATTTATTAGCCCCGACGTTGCGTGACTTATGGCGGTGAAAGCGCCCTCTAAATGATAAATTTAAAGACTGTTTAAGAGGACTTAGCCGGCGTCCCATACCGACATGCATTATTAAAGTTGAATATTAAAATTCATGTTCTAACAAAATTTATTTAATCGCATAAAACATTCAAGTTTGACCGCAAACAATAATCTGTGTATAAATCATAGTGTAGGCTCACACGCGAGGTGAATCACGGTTCCGAGAAAGCGGAAACGGCCAAATTCTCCGTTCGTTTTTATGGTATAAACCGACGGAATAACATGACACGGTTGCCATCGCTCCCGGCTGGGCCTTTTTGTTGTTTTTGTAAAATAGACGGTTAGTACGAGCGTCGTGCGTCGAGCACCTGCGCCAGCGCACCCGGCGCAAATCTCGGAGGGTGCGACGCCTTCGGGCTCCGAGCGAAGGGAGACGCGCAGGTAAACGGTCCCCAGTCCCTGCTGTAGTCACCGAGATCAATGAAACTAGTTTTAACTGCGAATTTGAATTGAGACGTTTCAACTGCCCGTTACTTGTAATAACATAAATGTAATCATTTAGATGTAATGAACATAATTACAGAAAAGAAAATGCTCGGATCTCTTGTGTTACGCAACTAACGTGCACAGCGTATGCGCAGCGTGCGTGTGTCCGCGGCTGCCGAGCTCCGGACCATTCTCAGCACAAATCATCACAGACAGACAAAAAACGAGCCATGGAATAGGTTTAGAGGTATTAATTACAGCAGCGGCAGCGGCCGACACGATACTCCGGTATTATATAATTAACCATTACCAAGTGTGTCGAAATCCCACGTGGAGGTTATTTTATTCATTAAATTGTCGTATAAATGATGTATTTTGGTTTATTATTCGCGCCGACATAATTATAAAGCTTGATAAATCATCACATAATTTTCATTTTTCGTTTTCTTCGACCACGTCTATGTGGACGATGTTATAATGTTCTCTCGGGTCCCGAAATTGCTAGTGATCACGCGATTTTCGACAACGATGGAGCAAGTAGCAATTAGATTTGTGTATAATCCACTATTCTGAGATACGGGTTGAATCTAAACAGATTTAAATGGTCTCACGGTCCGCAAATGGGTATTTAACCGTCAACGGTGACTGGCCTTCTGGTTTCAGTAGCTTTATAATAATACTTAAGCAATTACGCATGTCAGTCAGGGCTCGCGGACCAGATGTCGATTTTAAGCTCATACCGTTATTACCACGAGTTGCAGTCCGACTGAGTAAAGGATAATCCATATAATTAATGCTATTGTTTCACCAGGATCTCGCGCACTTGAAGCCACGTTTAAATCATTAAGTTTTAGTAGCCCATCAACTGTAGAACGTTCTAGATTTCTTACAGTCTCGCGAGATTTGCGGGCACCCAGTTCGTGTTGATCTGTCAAGTGTATGCGAACGAATTACGATGAAGCTCAAAGGAATGTCGAAATCTTAAAACAATAGGCCGTTTAAATAAATGAATCACTATTTTCATAGAAATCAAAAGCCGAATAGGCATTTTGCAAAACATTTGGTTCTTCTATACATATTAATCTTCGAACTAACTGACTTGAAATCATGCGTCATCAAAATATTAAGTAGATCCTTACCACCTTACCACCCACGCCCCAAAAAAACAAAAGCAAACCGGGACACCCCAGACCATCCCTTCCTTACTACAGTTCATTAAAAACACCACAACGTATAAAACAATGGAGAGCAGCAGGTAGATGAACAAGTGCGACTTTATGGCTCTTTGTAAGTCGCCACAATGAGAGGACCTGACAACGACAACTTTACCGGATTCCACTCTTCCGGACAACGTACTCCACTTGGAGTGCACTTTAAACAAAAGTTTTAGGTTATTAAGTGTTGACTGAGCTTTTGACTTTGAAAGGAAGTTGTTAAACGATAAAATTTTAAATGTTGGGTAATAGTCTAACTGTATTGATTTTTGGAGTGGGTTTTACTATGTTGGCAATGTTTGGACTTGTCTAAGGCTTTTGATTGATTTGACTATCTTTTATAACAAAGTATTTTAGAAATTTTGGTTTCTTCTTGAAGTAACTAAATAATTTGGATAATAATGTGCGTCTGTATTTTGTATAGAGCAAAAAAAAATTTTAATAGCCGCTATAATTTGAATTCATACAAACAATTACATACTTTAAGTACACTATCAATCATGGCCAGTCAAAAATCTCTGGTACCACGAGACAATAGATAACAAAAATATAGGTAACTAAGTACCCAATATCAGTCAGAATCCGGAACCATTCTAAATCGTCGATTTAGATCAGCGTTCATTAGCCAATGAGGTTGGATTTCGACAAGCCACCGAGGTCAGACCAAAATGACTGTGTAGACGACATGTAGCTGGCTTTTTTGGTGGTATATTTATTGAGTTAAAGTAAATTTATGTTGGGTTAGTTTCTCACTAAGATAGAAAGAAAGGTGAATGAGGAAGCATTTGCTCAGCTGAAGGTAAAATATAGGGTGACAAAAAAAAACTATGATACACACAGAAATTGATTTACGACAAGTAAGGTAGGTAGGTAGGTACAACATTTCGAAAAGTAAGGTTATGAATACCAAAAATTTAAACATTATTTTTTCAGCACAAGCATGAAACGGTGTCATCAAGAAACTGATCCACCAAAAAATAAACAATCTAGATCAGATAGAGCATTCTTCCTCAAAGAGTTCCATTAACCGTTCATATCCCAAACCATTCATAAAGTATCCAGTTTCATTCAAATGGTGCCCATTTCGGCGGTGCCTGCGCTTGCGCATGCGGCTTGATAGCAACGTTCACACGGTACGTTTGTACGATAGAGCTTCCGAGAGCGGCCTTCCGTCGACTTGTCCAGACCTGACCCGCTATCGGACCACTTCCGCCGGACACCGCAAACGACAATGTTTGTCTCAGTATCGTAAGTGATAATGATAACTTGGACATGAATATATGTGTTATTTTTTTATGGAGCTATTTCGAGTATTTGGATCAAGGTCAGCTATGGGGACTGAGGGAAGCGTTTGTGAAAAAATGTTGTGCAATTTGATAATGATAACAATTTTGGTGGCTCTGATAATGGTGTCAGAATGTTTGGTAAAGAAGATTCTGTATGTCTACTGGTAAGTTTGAATACACTTAATGAAGTAATATTAAAAAAGAAGCTTTAAAAAATAGAAATG
Source organism: Melanchra persicariae (assembly GCA_947386135.1). NCBI lineage: Eukaryota > Metazoa > Arthropoda > Insecta > Lepidoptera > Noctuidae > Melanchra > Melanchra persicariae. Next base: position 3,223,563 of record OX376646.1, read on the forward strand.
TAAAGAAAATTATATGCGATATTTGTACAATATTGGCACTAACAAACGTGTACAGTCTCACTTCTCACAGCGATTGCCGTAGTTTCCTAGTTTTATGCGCGTGCGCCGCTCCCATCATTATACGACTAGCTGCGCGCGCAACATTACGAAAATATTATTTTCACACGAAATTAATTGACGTTTCTTAATGCTAAAGCGATCGCCTTCATTGTTTTATAAGATTATCTGATAAATGAGGAAACCTGTGGGACGAAATTACTCTCATTCGAATTTAGATTCCAAGATAAGTATACATTGGAATACTTCCACGGAAGTTATAAGTATTAAAATAACGGGACAAGTTATTTACCATCATTATAAGACAACATTTTCTCCAATTATTTCATATCTTGAGAATCAACCTTAATATCTAAGATTTTGTATCTCTGAGTTGACTCACAAAGAGCCCTGCCCACACTCCAAATCAATACCCAGAATTAAACACAATTTAATTTCTTAAATATTCAAAACCAACCTACATAATCCCGACTTACACAAATCAACAAACACTCACTAAGCTCACCCAAACATGCTAATAGCCAGACAGAATTAAATTGACAACCCAATCAAGCGTTAAGCATCAGTCTGCTTACTTGTCTGGAGTCAGCAGACATCATGCACCAGTTGACTTGAGCCATTCCGTAATCCAATTACGGTAGACTGTGTGACCTTACCCCACCTGTAGAACGTTACTTCAAGATTGACAAGATGATTGTAAGTTGTGTGTTTAATTATGATAGTTATGCTGATTTTGAAGCTAGCATTGTTTGAGGGCTGTTATTTGAAGGTAATGGTGAAGAAACTGATTTACTTTAATGTTGACTTAAATGAAACTGGTTTGAAATAAGACGGATTTAGAATATCATATGACAATAGAGATGAATGACTTGTCTTTGGAGAGGTCTTTGACGTGCAGTATATTGCAGAAGATGAGTATGACGCAAGAGAAGATGATAATAATAACAGCGTTATTTGAGAGGATATTTGAGCTGTAAAAACTCAATAGATAGGTAAAGGGATAGAGCAAATAGATAAAACATCATATTTCAATGAAATTAAAGCTAAATAATATTAAGCAGGACCGGTGGTTGTGGCGACACTTGGGGGAGGCCTATGTCCAGCAGTGGACGTCTTTCGGCTGATATGATGATGATGATGATGAATATAAAGCTAAAGAAACAACTACATTCCCATAAAACTACAAAGATTTCACATTCACACGTCATATGTCTCAATTACAATTTCAAACAAAATAACTCACTCTCACATGTCATTCCAGTTTTTGCATATTACGAAGGTACATGGTACTACTGATGATCTATTCTTGATTGCACTTCGGTACCGTTACGTGGCTGCCGCTGACCGACTCAAAACAATGAAAGGTCATTTTGTAATTCATCATCTACAGCCGCCATCTTATCTCGATGGTTTATCGTATTTGTTTTAATAATGAAACTGTTGGACGCTTGCTAAAGGTTTTTATTGATATGTTAAGTTGTGTGGTGAAAAGCTTTTGCTGGATTGATTTTTGACTGTTTATGGAGTTCACTATTTGCTTAACAACTAGGAATTTAGGACTATCAAAACGTAATTAGTCACTCAGAGCATACATGTGAAAGTTCTGAATAGTTTTCAGACGATAGATTACAATAACAATGCTCTCTAGAAGCAGAGTGAAGCCATCAATCATTTTTGGACTCATGACGGTACCACAATCAGCAATCCTATTTCAATTTCAGTATTACACTAATACAATGAACTTGCTGCCTAATTAACAAACCCAGTTTTTGCTCTAAGGTTCATTAAAAAATCATAACGAACGAAATGAGTTTTAAATCCAGAGCTCGGTTTTGCTCAAAACAAAAGATGTGTACCATCATGAAATAATAGATTTGTAAGACAAAAATGATTAATGATGAACAAGTAACAAGTAATGTACGGAGCTCACAAACTTTCACACTAATGATTATAAAGACAAAACAGTTTCAGAAACTTGATCTCTATGCATCTTTAGTGATTTATAATGTGGAGTATAGTTGAAGTTATTTGCTGCAGACATGGGTGTGTGACGGATTACATAGGAAACTTGAAGTTAATTTGAAGATAAGATCTGTGACGTTATCACAAACAATTTCATGTAAACAAGTAGTTACTTTTTCAAAGTTAAAAAATGCTGTAAGTACCTACACTCAAATAAAAAAATATATATTGAACACTCAAATACACAATGCACACTTTTACTTGGACAATAAATTAAACAATAGGTACCTACTTCTCTCCGGAGCCAGCACTAAAACTATTTTAAGCTCAACTATGCCAGAGAGGATTCATAAAACGTAATCTCTCTGGGATATGGGGACTATAAAACCCGAAAGTCACAGGTACGCATCACAGTTTATCAGAGGCCATCCAAATGCTTTACACGTATGTCCACATGGCACAATGTATTTCGGAATAATTTAAAATCAATTATGTGCGGTTAGAAATTCCACATGTCTTAAGTGGACGCTATTTCGATGAGTGATTTACTTTGCTGTGATGTTTGTGCTAGCACTTTCTTGTTTTACGAGATTCGGCCTTAATGCCCAAAATGTTTTTTTTACTATTGATAAGCACGCGTTTGACCACTATCTCACCTGATGGTTAGCGATGATTTTGCAGTGTCTCATTGTTTATTTAATCTGGTTCTGGACTGAATACCGTTACCACCTTCGTAAACGCTAAACTATTATTAGATAGGGATCTGATCCCACAGAAAGACAAGAGATGTCTAAAAATTATGATAATCCTAATGACTCCGCAAAAACAAAACAATCGTTGCGATATCAATTTTCGAAGTAGCTAAATACCACCAGACATTAGATCACAGACATTGATTGCCATAACTTGAGATAAGCTTTGCTTTCACGATCGTCAACGCCACAGAAGAGATAAGTATAGAAGATCCACTACAGATGAAAATAGTGTAAAAGCAGCAAACGGTAAAAGAAACAAAAGAATCGATAAAACAAGCGAGGTCGACACTAAAGTTACAGATTTGTCCATTTTAGCAATTTGTTTAGATTCATTATCACCTTTTTCTGTAGTGGTCCTTCTGCCCAAACTTGTCTATTTTTCATCTGGATTGACTTACGATGCAATTAGGAACCAGACTAGTAATTTACAATTGACAGGTTGAAAAAACGCGAGACAGACGGACGTAAGACGGTATTTAAAATTATGAATTGGATCCAGTAGAGTGTGATAGACTTTATTAATTTTAGATCGTGAATAGTTGCAGTGATTTAAATCACTCGAAGCTAAAAAAAGAACAAATTCAAGCACAGTATGGTGTGGTAAACCATTTAAGGAAGACAGTGTGGACAGCAAAAACAGATTTAAAGTAAAGAAGGAATAAGATTAAGCAACAGTCAGGTCTTTATTTTGGAAAAACCATAAAAGGTCAATGAACTCGAGAATCCAGAAGGTCAAAATTTTAAAGTAGATGCTTTTATGTCACTAAGTTTTAACAAGATAAATGACCGGCTAGTACGAATAAGAATACTGTTCGGGTTAACAACGATGCTGAATAAAATGATTAAAATAGAAGAATTTCAATGGAACCGAAAAGTAAAAAAGTTGAATAAATGCAAGCTACGTTCTTCATAAATAAAAGAAAAGTTCATAGAAAATATCCGATAAATAGATCAGAGGACAACAGAAAAATAAGTAATTAATTTAACGATACACATTCGATAGCCGTACAATCGATAGAATGCACTAATGGACTATCGTTTTGTTATTCATGTCGATTTAGAAATTATGACAAACCATTGTGGAATAGAAATGCTGACAAACTTTACTTTGCAGATAATGTTATACTCATTTTTTTTTTCAAATAATGACAAACAGTTTTGTGGATTGTTCTTAATATTTTTGTCGGAGTTTTTAACGTGGGAGTGGATTCAGACATTTGATACGGGAAAGGAACCCACAACCCTTTGGTTTTGGACTTCGAAGGCACCAAATGGACAAATAAAAGGTAATAGCCGATATATTTACATGAAGCTTAGCATGTCAAAGAATTATCAGGTTTCTTTGACCAGTAAAAAGGAGAAATTATTTGGATTTAGAAATGAACTTATTCTAAAATAAATACACTTAGAAGCTGTATCTATTACGAAGAAATTTTGAATGTGTGTGAAGCTGATAAATATTTGTTTCCAGTTTCATCTGAGAATAGCAATCTAATGTCATACTGCAGAGGCCATGATTTTGAATAACTTTGGTGTTAGATATGGTACCAAATTAAAAAAATACATATCCATAAATGCAAAAATACAACTTCACACTCTGATGCAAAGAATAAACCCTCGACCCATGGTCAAGCCCGCAATAAAAGACCAAAGCAGATGAGAATCTAACACTTTTTTTTACCAAAGATGATTTCAATGTTAATTTTTTTCTTCGCTCTTCTCGCTCTCAACCCACATTTTAACACTTTTTCATTTTTGTATCCCGCCACAAAACTCGCTTAGCTCGAGGCTATGTTTGGAGTTCGTGACAGCGGCGCGGGCGCAGGCTTATTATTAAAGCAAACGGACGAACGGACGGCCGATAACTACTAGTGCATATGCATGGAAGCAACGTAAACACTAGAACAGAATGAGTTTGAATATTTTGAAAGAATCATCCAGGATGTGAGGGAATACAGTTTAGAATAAGCTGTAGGAAGGTTCAGGAAAGTTTTTGTTCAAAACGAGAAAGCAAAAGACTTATTCGATAAATATAAGAATAATAAGGACAAAATGATGCAAAACATTGCAATTACAATGTTTTGAGAGATACACGTCTTTTTGACCTGCAAGTAAGTATAGTTGCAGGTCAAAAAGACACGCTTATCTTAAGAAGCGTGTCTTCTCTGTCTATCAATTCTTAGTATTTTAGAGTTGATTAAGCAACGGAATCAGTTTCCTTGAACAACAAAGTAGCTAGATACGATTGTAATAAACACGAGCAATACACAATCAAATTCGATCTTCAGATGACAAAGTATCTCGGGTGACATATCTTTCAACATTTTGCCGCATTTCTCACAAGAAGCTGAAACCATGCGGGCGTGTTATGTAAAAATAATTGTTTTGAGGTTTTCCACGTCAGCAACGAGGCGGCGACATGTTTTTATTGTGCATGCGCCACCAGTATTGTATGGGAAATGTTGGTTTCTCATGCGAAAGTCTTCCATTGTCTGCCTTTTTTTAGTTTTACTTCACAACATTGTTGCTTATTTGTTATAAACGAACGCTAATCAGCAACATTAAGTTTGGTTCGTGTGGATATAATCAGGGTTAAAAAAATTATGTTTCTTAAATAGTCGTAATGGGTTATGTAAATTGTACCTAATGATGGTGTCTATTGAAGTGATTAGCAAGTTATTATTTTCCTTGATGGGATGGGTTTCACAGACTTTAAAGCTTTTAATGCTAATAAAACTTTAGTGATACTTGTAAGAAATACACAACACTCTCCTCTTAAAGATTTCAGAAAAGACTTTGGAAATCTCACAGGTGTTGTTTTAAAGTAATAATAGTTACAAGGAAAGTTGACGAATTGTGATGTTAAGGATGTGAACTTGTGATAATGATCATAGTCTTACATGGAACTTGTCACAAATATGGATAAATCATAAAACGCTCAGGACAGATTTATCACTTTCAACACTCGTCTCCTTAGTTCATATCGTAAACCTGTCTATCAGGGATGTCACTTCCTTAATGTAGTTACATACAACATTCCTTTATTAGATACGTATGTAAGTTTGTACGAGTCTTTACTTGGTGTCGAACTAGAATATTTAATACACGGCCCGGTCGAAAGGGTCGAGCGAACTAGTCTCAAAGTGTTAAAAATAAAAAGTTTAACTCATTTAAAATCTAACATGATGACAATTGGGGTTCCATATTTTCATTATTTGAATTTACTTTATTTGCGCCCATGTCAATATTTCTAGATAACTTTACATACCCCGTAAGAGCCCAAGGATCCTTACCAAGTAAAACCCCATACACAAAGAAGCAACAAACCCAGACATTTATCGATAGTAAAAGATAGCAAGGTAAGTGCGACTAAGAGACAGCCCTATCTGACATCCGTGAGGTCCAAACACGGGCGTGTTTGAGCACCGTGCCGCTGCGCAGGCGCACTGTTGTGTGAGCAAACAACGCTAGGAGATAACTGGGGATATATACTGAGATGTGTTAGGGAATAGATGAAGATTTTGGTGTTGAGTCTCGGTTGTAACCTGGTGTAGACTTGAAGACTAGACCGGTATAGCATATTAGGACAGTGCAACATTAAAGCACTCCATGATAGTTTTACTGAAGAACACGATAGTAAATAAATTACTAGAACTACTGATTTAGAATGTCATAAAGACTTTTATAGACTACCTGAGACGCCAGGAGCAAGAAATCCAATTAATTGAACAACTACGTAAAGTGTAGCCTGTAGGATCGGTAAAAGATAACTTGCCCATCAAGATAACGAGAAATCGAGTTTTGTAGAAGTAGTCACTTGCAAAACAAAGCTAACAGACAGAATTTTATGTCAGCCTTTGTTAAAATGTAACTAGTACGTAACTACCAAAAGTACGTACTGTCATAAAAGTCTCCCACCGGCAAATGATCTAATCACTTTTATGCTTATTTTACAGTATAATGTTGCTCATTGTAACTTTTACAAGCCTTACAAATTTATAGATGCTGACTTAACCAGTGTGCTTGAATTTATAAGAGTAAATTAAGTTGTTACGGGTATTGATCAGTTTATGACGATCTGCAGAAACGATGTAGATTTTATTAACGTTGTAGACTTTATTTTTGTTGTTGAAATAGCCTTTTCTGAATGTCTAGGTGGTGTTCAATCAGTTGGATTCTGTTAATTCGTTTAGGTATTTCTTGTTTCTTTTGTGGTCTCATTTATTTGTTCATTACTGTTAAATTTATAAAAATAGTACTTTTTTTGAGAGAACAACTAAAATTTTTGCATGGCCAGAAGACAAAACATCTTTGAAGGGAGCATTGCCCGTGAGTTGTAAGCTTTCGACAAACGAGCTCTAAGCGCACTCGACAACATAAGAGCCTGGCGTACTAACAATTCCTTTAAAGACATGTCAGAGCATAAACTCCTTAGCATAGCGGTTGGCGCTATGCTAAGGAGTTTATGCTGAGTGGTCATTACCATCAAAAAGCCACCATTATGTCACGGAAAGACTTGACAGTTAGTGTCTCATGGTCGTAAACACATAATTAGCGATTTAGTAAACAGTTAAAACCTGTGTGGTCTTAACTTCGCACTCGTTGCACTTAAATGGCTAAACCTAGGTTTGTCCGGTTTGTTCCAACGTTTTGACGAAATAGAAACTGATATTTCAATGCAACAAAAAGTTTGATCCTAATTTGGTAAGACCAGTTAAGTATCATTAACAATTATTGCTGATTTATGTGAAGTCTGGCAATATTATGATAATTTCGCTTTGAGTATTAGGTTGCCGTGTGATTGTGATTGGCTGAAAATAGAAATATGATATGATTGACGTTGAAGCTAAGCATTTTAAGGCTTCACACATAAATAAAACATGTCCAACACAGACCTTTAAGATTTTACAGAGCTTGTGCAGAAACACATTAAACTTAAACAAACAAGTGTAACAAAATTAAGTATTTCTTAACAGAAAATCTAAAAAGCTACGTATTGTAACCTCTGTGAGTTGGAACTGTTCAAATATTCAATGTTTCTCAGACTACGTACGTTACAAATAAGTAAAGGCGATTCGCAGAACAATTTCTTGTCGTGAACACCCGAAGGCGTGTTATAATTTTGCAAAGTCAAACTTTATTAGGCCAGAAATAAGGTTGCTTGTTGATGGTGACGCTACAACAGATGCAAATGATGTAGATTAAACGAGAAATTGGTCATATAGGGTACACTTTAGTTGAGATTTATTTGTGACAGTGTCCAGTGACCCCGGTTGAGTGGCTACAACTTGGACAATTGGCCATTAATTGCGCGTGTTTATAGAATTGAAGCGAACCGTCTGTTTGCACAACATGGCGACATCTGCATGGCTGGCGAATCAACGAAGTCGACCGAGTTATTTGATTTATAAGTATTCCGGATGAAAATCTTGTTACTAAAGATGATATCTAGGTGATTTGATGAAGGCAGAAAAAAATAAAAAGTAAATAAAAGGGTTTAATAATTAACAAACTGGTGATGTAAGTAAAAGAAACGTTCTCGTCAACAAAACATATTTTATTGAATTTTCGGATTTAGTGGATCCCATCTCAATTCCTCAAAACGTTCGAACACCCTTGAACCTGTGAATTTCATAAGTAATTCTACCACTACAAAAGACCAATCCCTTAGTCATAAACTTGACATCTATAACTTTTACCTGTCATTGTTATATTCTTGTAAATAGAGCGAGGTAGCAATATTGTTAACAAAGATTCAGTCATACCAAGAAATGTTAGTGTTAATTCTATAAATAGAGGGATTAATCTTAGAGCTAATGACTTATTTGTTAAAGCTGACGGAAGCAAATTCGTAGCAAAATCATCTTATCTTGAAAGAGCAACATTTTCGATTTCAAAGAAGCATAATCTACGAAGCTAGATATAGGTACCTAAGTTAAGAGGCCCTAGACAATGTGCCATTCAATTATCGAATGCGACTGTCGCAATGCCAAAATGTAGGAATTCAATCACGTGACATTTCGATAGCATCTGTCAATCCCGTACATTATTGACATATTGACAATCGCCTTCGCCACGCTACCGCTGACAGAATCTCACTTTGTCTCGAGCTCCAGGACACGTTAATCTTCAGATAAAGCAATTTGAATTAACTACACACTACGCGTTCAAAAATACTTAAGAACCTTTGTACCTAGATACACCGACTATCTAAACGACTCAAGCGAAAACTTGCAAAACACACAAACGGAAACCATTAATGATTTCAAACAATATTTGAGCCGCTGTGTCCATAACATTAGTCGTTAGTTTGTTTGGGTAACGTGGTAAATGTCAGTTAGATACTGGAATCGTTGAAAACACTAGGAATCGTTTTGAGGCCTGGTAAGAACATGGGATTGCTGACAATGATACTGCCACAGCGGACGCGTCAGCTTCTATCATCAGAGATTTAGAATTAGAAGATGTCCGTGATTTAGACAATGACAGACGGTATGTTACTTATAATGACTGCTTGCACTGATTTAGATCCTCAGCATTGAGGGAAAGACAAAGAAGAATGCTTTAATGACTAAGATACAATAATGTACCCAAAAATGTAATTGCTACCACACATTTTAAAATTCGGTCATAAAACAGACCAGGTGACAAAAATATGAAATCTTAACGCATTTTCTCAAGCCAATAAACATTTAAAATTACTAAAAACAGCAATATAAAATCGTATCACAGCACAGGTTTAAGTTGAATTGCGTCCGTTTATCTTTGCCGCATACAAAACAAGTAACAATTACCAAAACAAAAAGAACTTTCCCTCAAAATCGAGAATTTATATACACATTGTCCCTTTCTAAACTGTTAAGTGACAACTAAGGTTCATCAATATTCAAAATGTCCCGGCCGAGTCCCGACCACAGAAATCGTGTGGAGTTGCATCGAATACCAAACGGTGGGCACCAACATTGGTATTCACCCAGACTAGTGTAGACGAACACGCCGAGAAGTTGATGTATAGAATTAAACTGTTCTTTCTTATCACTAGATCTAGGATATTTCGATGTTTTAGATTTGTACACAGCAGCCGGCTTTCTGGGAAACTATTCGCGATATCTCGGGGTTGGATGATACCCCAAATTGTTTTAAAGCTAAACGAGCCTATGGGAAAAATAACTATAATTTTAACGACCGAAGCTAATTTAAAAGCTTATTAACCAGATTATTGCGGATGCACAAAGATAAACAATATTTTAGTCGTAAATGTAGGATGACCAATTAGTAGAAATTAGTCTTTTTGTAATATTCCAAGCAAAACTAACTTTCGCCATTGTTAATACTAATAACACTTTTACACCGTTAAAAGATAAAATACTGAAAACATTTCAAATCAATAAAAAGGAATAAAAGATTTGTTAGTTGGTTATGATGGGAAATTTACTTCGAGTAGATAATTTTATAGAAAGGGCCCCGCAAATCAAGCGCTTAATTATGTTACGTAAGAGTTGATTAGTTGTATGTTTGCTGGATAGTAGATGGAATTGTTTCAACAATTGAAAAATATTTAGAGAGATCCGTAGAACTTGCAAGCAGGAAACAAAACGAATGTGGAAGGATACAACATCAACATGTGGATGATAACATTATATTTTGCTTTTATATTGACATGTAAACTTTCAAGTAACTATCTTGAAGTTACTCACACAAAAATGAGAAACGAAGACTTAACGGAAGTTAAGTTTCGACAAGTTAAAAAAATAACTGCAGTTCCAGGTACTAACTTTAACGAACACATTACTACAGGGGTTATAGTCAATACCAATACACCTTATGGTGTTAGTAAGGAAGAAGAGCCATGTATTCATGACATATTCAGAGAGGATGAGATTAGGAGATTTGTATGTAGATGTAATAGTAACACGGAGCACGGCCACAACGCCCGTTGACGGAAGACGAACCGAAAATTGTGTTGTTCTATAATCTCTTTGGTGAAGTGGATATTGGAAAAGGTATTCCCTATGTGTATGATGAGTTGAGGAAAAGTAGGACCCGTGTATAGCTTCAGGATAATATCAATTCGAATGTAATTGAGAATAGGCACGCAGATATAACAAATAGATAAAATGAAGAAAAGCGTATAGCTACAACTATCGAATACCTTCGGATATAAAGCTTGTTCTAAATACAACGTCCGACGTGAGTGTACCTAAATATTACAGCCTACAAGCTAAGCCTTCTAGAATAAAGGTACAAAATATCAATGTACGGAGCTGAAAGCGAACCGATGCTATAATACGAGCTCGGGTTACGAGCTCCGCTTAACGTCAACAAACGCGGCACAATTAAAAAACTTTAAAAAATGCGATGCGTTGAATTCACTCCAGTTTTTAAAACGACTCGTTTCACAAGTCCCTACTGTGAGAACCGACTGGTAACCCGACCAAATACAAAAGACATCGGCGCGCCGAAAGCTCGCTATGCAAGCGCGCCAACGCAATTCGGACGCGTAAACTTGCAGACCGCGCTTTCATAAGCTCAACTACTTGTATAACTTGCACTCACCTTCGACACCATGGATCCTGGCGGCCAGTGTCGACACCACGATGAAGATTGACAGCAATTGAATCCCATAATCCGGTATAAAGTTCCTCGACCACATTTTGTAACACAACATTCACACATGGATCACACACATTTGTTTTACTCCTTCTATGTCGTTTGAACACCAAATAATCAACACTCACGGAACCAAATGTAAGAACTGACACTTCATTTTGTTTTTGAACTGTTGTTACGTCGAAAACATTTGTTTATTGGACATTTTAGCGGTAAAACACGTTTGAAAATAACGAAAAGCCCGGTAGGAACATGCGCAGCCGCGTCCCGCTCGCATCTGACGGCTTTGTCCGTAAATACACAGCGTACGGTAAATCAAAATGGCCGCCGCCGCGCCTGTGTGCGTGCGCACCCCTTGTAACAAGACATATTTTGGTATCTAAGCTTTATCACTTAGTTAAGGGACTAGTTTTAATCATTTTAAAACAGAACACAACCGATTTAAGTCATGAGTTGTAGAATATTTGGCTAAAACACCGTGAGAACCGAATTACGCACACATACAAACGTACGCGGAGGAATGTTGATTCAATGGAGAAATCAAGCGATTCAGCAGCGCTGTGTGCGCGCAACCAATCAAGAGCTTTTGAACTTTGTCGTTCATGCGCCACAACACAGATGGCGGTTTGAGTAGTTTTAACTAGGGGTTGAATTCAGAACTAAATAATTTGAATAAAGAACTGTTTCTTATTTTTTAACGGATGATATCATTATTTTTTTAAACTGATCTAGAACGGAACTGAATAACGGGATTCTTGATGTTCTGTGTTTGTCAACAGCATTGTTTGATCAATAATTTCGTTGCTCCGAGTGTTATTGTAAACCTAGCGAAAGGGTGGAACTCGCATCTTTTTATTATTAATCACAGCGACAATATTTATAACAATGGCGATGTGTTATCAAAAACATCCCTTTGAAATAGAAACAGAAGACCGGCTCACTACTATCAACACGAAAATATTTGAGATCAAAAAGAAAATACAACTATCAGGTGCGTGCGTATGATAGAATCATCATAGGTGTAATCTTGTTTTGATCAAATCTGTAGAATAAATAGATTTTTAGGGTTCAATACCTCAAAAGGAAAAACACAGAACCCTTACAGGGTCACTTCGTTGTTCGTCAGTCAGTCTGTTTTTCTCGACCCTTTTTCTCAGGAACTCGTGAAGGTATCACGTTGAAATTAATATCAAATACGTAGGTTGATGGTACCTTAAAGCTCTAAAAATATCAAGCTTCTAAGTCAACGCAATAAAAAGATACGGTTAATTATGCATCATTTTCACGACATAATTATATTTGGTACTCGCAAGTAAATCAAAACCTATGGGGTACTTTCCGTTGACCTAGAATCATGAAATTTGGTATGAAGTCAGAAAATTTATCGTTTGTAATATAAAAACTTTTTTGCGACTACAAACTTATATTAGCAGTTAAAGAAATTGCCGTGGCGTAGGTACATCAGTATACGGGAGAATATTTGTTCAACTACAAAGTAAGTTTGTCCCTCATCAGATTAATGTAAATGTATTCACAGTTTATAAACTTCAGTAGTAAATATATACCTGTAGTAGTCAATGTATACCTACCTACTCGGAGAAAATCGAGACACGATTGCTGTAATTGACGAACTATATCTATATACTAGCTTTTGCCCGCGACATCGAACGCGTATATCCCGTTTTTTCTCGTTCCCGTAGGAATTTTCCTTTCTCGTATGTGGCTATCATATACAAAAAGAATTTTCCAAATCCTACTGGTAGTTCCTGAGATTAGCGCGTTCTAACAAACAAACTCAGCTTGAGTTAGTACGAAACCCTCGGTGCGTGAATCAGACTCGCAATTGACTGGTTCTTTTTTAATCCTCGTACAGGGAAAAATATCTAAGCATTTGATTAATTTAAATACTGATTAGCGGATTCTTAATTCAAATTCTTATTAGAATTTGAATTAAGAATCTTGGTGTTCTACGCAAATGTATTTTATTCATTTACAAATACATAAAACTAAAAATATTTGAACACCTAACAAACCTAGTGGCCTTCTTGGTTCTTTTACTTCGGCATATTGTAAATCAAAACCTACCTACTAGGTGAAATAAAAGTACATCTGCTAAGTAACAACTAAGTACCAAAAAGTACAACTACCCACATCATTTCTGTTTCAGAGGGTCAAAGAAAATCAAACTTCGAAGAGAACGAAGCAGAGAAGCAACAGAACAATGACCTCATAGATACGTTGAAGAAAGAGATAAAAATGAGGCTGACAGAGCTGGCTCATGCTCGAGCCGTGATTGGAGAAGAAGAGGTGCAGATCAAGAAGTATCTAAATGAAGTGTGTCCCATGGGCGATAAGAGTGCTGATAAGGTAACTGATGCTTTAGCTTGCATAGGGTTTTTTTTGTTATTTAAATTATTACTAGGCTTTGCACGCGACTTCGATCGCGCATATCCCGTTTTTAGGGTTCCGTAGCTAAATGGAAAAAAACGGAACGTGTATGTTGAACTTTCTTATAAAATATAAAGTCGGTGTTTTTGGTTGTACATATCGTCGTTTTTGGACATCGTCTTCCGAAATTTTAGTTATTTTAAATACTTAGTAAGTAGTGTTTTTGTTTCGAAGTCGGTTGTATTTTTTTGTAAAAAAGTTTTTTATTTTTCACTTTTTAGTGGTTAGCTTTAACTAAACCCAACGCAAAAAGAATCATCAAAATCGGTTGACAATTGGCGAATATATCGCTAAACAAACATACAAAAAAAAATTAAGTCGAATTGAGAACCTCCTCATTTTTGGGAAGTCGGGTAAAAAGAAATTGGCGGTTAAGAAACACCATATTTTTTTTATGTCATCCTATTCTGTCCCAGAGCTGGGCAAAGGCCTCCCCCAACTCCTTCCAGATATTTTTGTCCCGAGCCACCTCGGACCAACCCTCGCAGTAGGCGTCTAGCGGCCGCTTTCTATAATATATCTCAATCCCAATCTTGATCCCGATCCTTGTCTGTAACCAATCAAAGGTGAGGATTGTGTGGTGAAGGACACAAACTCGGCCGTTGATTGGTTACAGACAAGGATCGGGATCAAGATTGGGATTGAGATATATTATAGAAAGCGGCCGTAGGTCGTCTCTCCACATCTTCCTGGGTCGCCCTGGGCGGCGCCGCCCATCCTCAAGCACCACTTAGTGGAAGCTATTGCCCAGCGGTCACTGGCGGCTGACGTGACCCGCCCAATCCCATTTTAGCTTGGCAGCCGTTTCTCCTACGGTCTATCAGTCTATGATGCCCATTTTTGAGCGCAGCGAGGCGTTTTTTTTATTTACACCCTTATAAGTAACAGAAAAAATAGATGAAGAAAACATTAATAGGTAAACCTAAATTGGGTGATACAGTAATCTTCACAAATATATTTTGGCGAAAGATCCAGCAGAGCGATTCTGTAAAAATGTCAAGACAAGTGAGCTGTCAAACCATACAAACAAAATGGAATGTCAGCTCACTTGTCGTTCACTCCACCTGAGTGTACACGGTGAGATGTCGACAGAGTAGACCGGCAGTTACTTAAATTAACTTTGAACATCAAACTCATGTTACAGTAACATAACGTCAAGTTAAAATACAGTTTCCCTCTCATTACAGATAATACACAATCTCGATCTGAAAGTGACAGAACAGAGAAAGATTCTAGACTTACTGAAATACGAGAAGAGAAGTAAAAAGAAGAAACTGGCAGAACTGGAGAAGGAGTACGAACATCTTCTGATAGAGAACAATAAAGGAATTCTGGTGAAGTCTAAAAACAGTAGCAAAGCCAGGAAGGTAAGTATAATCCCCCCTGAGACCAGAGACAATGTGTCTCATCATCTGCCTAGCCTTTTCCCAACTATATTTGGGTCGGCATCCAGTCATACTACCGCATTCAGCTGAATACCAGTATTTTATGTGGAGTGGTGGCTGTCTACCAGACCACCACAACCCAGTAAATGGGTAACACAGTACTTCGTAGCAAGACTGGTGTCAGAATTTCTGGCTTCTGAGAATCAGTAACGACTGCCAGATATCTACAAATGACAGATATTTTTATTATTAATTACTTAACAATGTTTCTTGTTTTCTTTAGTAATTAGTAAATTACCCGTATTTGTTATTGTGCAGTACTTATACGTGGTGAGGGTGATGACTATTAAACTAATAAACTGAATTTGCGCGCAGCACGTTTCGCACTTAGAAAACGAGATACACAAAGTACTTATACAATGGACAGAGGCCGAACTGGTGAAGAAGAAATACATGTCTATCAGGTATGACAGAATATTTCATCATCAAAATATTTGCCTTATTTATTACAATAGAGATGATTCCTGGATAAAAAATATATGATTCTATTTAGTCCGTCAGTCAGATTATCGAAAAATATTGGACACGTATATTTTGCTTTATCAAATCAATAAAAATTGACGATGATAAAACGCATCAAAGATCTGGAGTGGGGGCTCGTGACGTCATGTGTAAGTAAAAAGTGTACTTAAAAGTGACGTCACAAGATTTTTCTACACACTGTATCGTTTTAATTTTTTGTTCGCGTAAAAAAAATATGTGTCTAAATTTTTTTGGAAATCTATCTGACGGACTAATTAGATTCTACCCTCACTACTCTCAACTCTGCACTAAAAGTTAAAATCAACACGTTTAGAGAGTTGGTAGAAAGTCAAAACGGCGAAGTGAATCACTGGACCATTGTTAAAAATATTTAAATTTCTTTACAGACAAGCCCTGTTAGATGATTCTGTAAAATTCGAAAGTTCGCTAACACGCATTGAAGATCTTCTGAAGAAACAGAAAGAAGAGATCATGAAATTAGAGGTGCGATTTTCCCATTACCCTATTTACCTAAGAATTATGTTTACTTCAACGCTATACGTCATCTTCATAAACAACTATCTGCCTGAACATTCAAATATGTTAGTAGCCTGAATTATTTTTAAAGTCCTATTTTCTGGCAAAGAATGTTTCAATGTTTAATCCCAAAGACTGTATTCTTCATACATCTACGCACTGCAGCGTATCCGTGAGGAAGCAGGCGAGATGCGTATACGAGCAACAGCAGCAACAGCGGCGGAGGCTGCGCGGGCGCACGATGCCGAACACTCACGAGCGTCCGAACGAGCATACTTCGCGCAGCGCTTCGCTGAGAGGAAACGGGAGTTGGAAAAGCTGGAGAAGAGGGTATTTCCTCCTCAAGGTGACGTGAATGCCCATTTTTAATATAATAAACCAGTAAATATTCACAGCTACGTAAGCCTTCTCCAGTGCCTTATCAAAACAATGTAAACAAATCATCCACTTTAACACGAGCAGAGGATTGTAGCTTATAGAGTTATTGCCCAATGCCCATCAAGCAATCACAAATAAGTTCAACTAATAACAGATAGAAAATCATGGGATCCTTTTCAATAAAAATACAGATTTATAAAAAAGTCTATGTCCAGCAGTTGATGCTTCCGGATTATTGATGGTAATTATGATCATTATTTATAAATCGTCTTTTATTTATTCCTTACCATCAGCTCGACCGGTAGTCCGTCAGGAGTCGACAAGATCTACGGAAGGAGAAACCGTCCCCGAGGAAGTGTCAGCTTCTCAGCAAATGGAGGACATCTTCCAAAGGCTTATGAAACTAACTGGTATGTTCATCAGTCATTAAGGCTTTATTATTTCGCGACCTGAATAAATTGATAACCCATGAAAACCTCTCTTATATTTTCCTCATAAACGTCTCTTCTGATTCGTTATTATTGAAACAACGCAGCCAATAAATTCTCCAAACAAAAAATCAAAACTTCCAACAACACAAAAACAAAGACAAACAAAAATCCATTGAAAGATTCGTACTTCTTCGTTTAAGGAGTGACAGACGCCGAGGAAGTATTCGACAGGTTCCGAGCTCAGCGGGACACGTCACAACGCCTCAGCTACCTTCAGCAGACCACGGAAGAAGAGAAGCTGGAGTTGGAACAGACCCAGGCCACCATGATGGGAGAGCTGGAAGCCTTTAAGTTTGCCTCCGTCAAGGATAAAGATGAGTGAGTTTCATCAAATCAAACCAACTAGGTATATGGGTACCTACACCCCTTTTTATGGGACTTGCAACGTAACAGCAAAATGTAGGCTGTGGGTATAGAAACATTTGATACGAGGCACTTAGATTTCTTTGGACTTATGGCCCATTTTCCAAAACGTAAACTCCAACTCAACTCAACTCCATCGGCGCTTGTCATACCTTGAAGTTTTTGCATTTGTTTGCTCATCTCTCGAGTACGAAAACGTCAAATACTTAGACAAGCTCTCATTGAAATTTTCGTGCTCAATTAACTAACGAAGGTCGATTATGGAAAAAGATTTATTTATACAAATTAGCAATGATTGTTGAAGACTTACCTACATTTGACCTTGGGGGCTAATGGCCGCTCTACTTTTATTCAATCATTTATAAAATTATCCAGGGCTCATGACCAAATAACAGCACTTAAAGAAGAGATAGCAGAAGAGAACGCGATCTTCGAAGAGCTTGAGAAGAATATGGACGAACTAGAGACGCTGCTTCTGGAAATAAAGAGACTACTGTACGAGCTGTGCAAGCTACTAGACGTAAGTGTTGCAATATTCATAATAAGGGTGAATTTCATCAAAAATCCTTTTTTGTATGATCTTCTGTAGCACTGATATATTTGTACGTTGCTAGTGGTACATTTCATCCAAACTTCGAGATGGCAGAATAAACACAACGAATTTATTCCGTTGGATAGAGTAATCACACTTTTGCTGCATGAAAACATAATACCCCAAACACTTAAATTGCAGATCATCCCAGAGCCAAGCATGCCAGAATGGACAGCAGAAGCAAGAGACGTACAGGAGCTGGTGACGGTACTAACAATTCGCTATGAGAAAGCACGAGCTAAAGCCGAAGATATCAAGGAGAAGCAGAAGGATTCTACCATCATCATGGTGCCTTCTACGGTGAGATATTTTGATGTCATACTATATTTGCAACTAAAATTAAATGGTGAAAATATCCACAGTAATATATGTTTCAAATAACTTGCCGCAGCTCACTAAAGTGGTGAAAATATCCGCTACATTTCATGTTTCAAAGCCACCACTACCACATCATCTACCTACCTATATATCTGCCTTGCCTTTTCCTAACTAAATTGTGGTCGGCTTCGAGTTTAACCGACCCTGTAACTGGATGACACGGTACCTCTTGGCAAGGCTGATGTCAGATTTTCTGGCTTCTGACTATCCGTAACGCCTGTTAAAGATCTACAAATGACATGAATTTCTGAGATACGGTGGAGTCTTTGTTTATCTAATGGAAGGACCTCAACGGCGCTCTTTGGATCAAACCACGTCACAACTTTGCACTCTTATAAGGATCTGGGGGTCTAATCACTAAGGCCGAAGTCCGTAGTTTCGGCCTTAGTTACGGGCGTTTAATTAAAAAATATATATTTATAGTATACCTATTAGTATATTTATATTAGTAATAATGGATAAATCGCCAATTCAAACCATGTCATTAACTTCTGCAGCCTGCTAGCGCCGCAGCTTCAGTAGCTGGAATGAGCGGAAGCCAGAGCACGCCCAAGGAGTCGGAGAAGAATGTACCCACATATAAGGAACTCCTACAAAAGGAACCTGTCAAAGCCCAGAGTAAGTACTTTTCCCTTGTACGTTCCCAGATACAGGTAGACTACCTTCAATAATGGTTACTGCGAGCAACGAGCAAGGAATAAGTTTCGGGAGTTGAAGTGGTAAAGTGGAAGTTGGTTCGGATGCAACATTGTACAAATAGACAAAGTTTATTCAGAAATAACTAGAACTCTAGAAGAAATAGTAGAAAAGCTGAAAAACGCGTACATCGGAAAATCTGTGCCCTACACATCTCCACGAAGGTTATCAGAAAACTTTCATTTTAGCACAGTAGTTAAATTAATTTAATTTATTACACTTTCAGCTTCAGAAGACGAAGAAGATATACCTTCGCGCTGCTACCTGAAGAGACAAGCACAGCTGATAGTGGACACTAAGTGCAGAAGGAAAGGGTTCAGGTTGCCTTACCCTAGGAAATAGTCGACACCATTTATGAAGAACAAGTTCAAATAGGTACTAAGAGGCGTGCAGTAGATATTTTAGGTGGAAGAAATTAAAATTTGAATCAGAATAATGTTTTAATTGAGTGTACTTAATACTGAGCACAGTTTAAGTTATACCTACTTACTTATTAGTTATACAGACTACTTTAAAGCGAAAGGTGTGCTGATTTAAATGTAAATACTTAAATAAATTTGTATCTTTACGCTGTTTTTTTTTCTTTTGCTTCAAGTCTATCATATTCATAAAGGACGACTAGATAATCTAAAAATTAATTAATTTCTCCATTAAATTCTTCAAAATACTTTTTTATATGCAAAACCTTTTTCGAAACCCTAACCAAAAAAAAAAGTAACATAAAAACGCAAAGACAGGCAAGCATTACTTGACAACGTCATTGAATGTCAAATACTGAACACAAAATTAAAATCAATGCTTTTGGTACCATTTTCTAATAGTTTACTTTAATTGTTTAATAATCATTTTATCACAAGGGTGAACTATGTTCCACCATCCTGAAAAGAATGCTTACCTTCAGCTTGTCTGTCCCATGGAACCGCGAGTCATCAATAAGGCTGTGCGATACGCTATGGGGAAAAAATATGGAGCGGGTACCTATGTTTCACTAGCCTTTTCACCCGGCTTCGCTTCTCTATTCTACAGCAACAGCCTTTGTTACTCAGCGAGAGTAAAGCTTTGTGTCATTGAATAAATGTACTGAGTAACTACTAGACATTAAAGTTTCTGTGCGACTGTGCTGCCACCTACAGCTCTCACACTCTCTCTGTTTAGAAGAAGGACTGTACCATTTTTTTTTTGTGCATGGGAAATCATCAAATGACTCCTGCCTCTCTGGGTGGAGCGGGAGGGAGTCTCAGACTCTTAGCGACTGAAATCCAACCGTGCTCCTCGTAGTAGGTACCTTTTGCTGTCCAGGGTCGCGGTAACTCTTTCGAACTGTGTTGTAAAGCCTGAACTGCCACTTCAGTTCTGCCACCTGCCACCTGCTGTTCCTGCTTATAGGAGCACAGCACTGTTTACTGTGTTCTTATTGGCTAACGATTTTGGGCCAAGGTACCCCAGAGCCAAAATTAAACATTACTGTGTAAACTCCTTTAATCAATAATAATTTTAAACCGCGATGTATAGCCAACTAGCCTAGGCTTTTCATTGAACTGCGCCATTTAACCAGCGACATAAGTTTTTGAGAGTATAATGTCTACCTTTTTATTTTGTTTTGAAATTTTATTTGATTTAATAATAGTTTTTAAGTATTTTTATCTTAGTTATTGACATTTTAATGTTATTCCTTGACAATTTAATTTAGTGAGAACTTCAATTAATTAATTATTCTTAGCAATTTTATTTTATTAATTGTCAAATTTAAATTATTTCAATTTTTTAATCCATATTCATTTATTAAACTGATAATTTTATTTCGTATAAGAGAATATGTCATATTTATAAACCTAACTAACATACTTAGTATTAATTGCTACTAACACTTACTGTGGACCAAAAGTTGTCTTGTTGATGAATAAATAATAATAAGTGCCATGGGGAAGTCAATAAACTATATTGAACAAAAGATGTCAATTAGGTCGCTGAAAAATCTGCACATTTAAATGAAAAGGCTAGGCAACCAATAAAACGACTGATTAAGCTAATTGGCTGCGACATATATATTGAGATGAGCGAGACATCGCAAATGAGGTGTCATTTCAGACAAACTGCAATAGCTAGGTACCTATGTCGCGCGTCTGATGCTACCATCAGGTCAATATTTAAGGACCGGTCTACACCAGTCCTTAAATCTTTAAAACCGAAACACAGAACTTCTGTTAATTGACAGATAAGTCGAGATCTTTCACAAATCATCTGCTACTTTAGTAACAACTTGAAAGTAAGTGTGCTTGCCTGAAGGACACTTAACCTTGTCAATTATTTTAACTCCACTGTTCTCAAAACGGTGATGGAAAACCTCGGCTATTCTAAGGCATTTAACATCCAGCACTAGGCCCGCGTGATCCATCTCACAGAAAGGAGACTGTGTTCCTGAAGTCATTTTTACACCTAACACAGTTACTGCCTGTGCTACTTTAAGTCCGCCCTCTACTGTAGGTACATAAAGTTTAATTAAATAAACATGATAGGCTGACTAATCCTCACCATCCATTTCAGAAAAAGATTATTCTAAGGCAAATATAGAGCTACCGCCACCTAAAAAATTAGAGTCGGAGCAACCCTCTCTGTCCACGCCATGTGTCGACGTCACAATGGCTCGGCTAGGCTTCGAACGAATCGGGCTCAAGATTCTCATCAGGGAATTGAACTCACATAATAAATTAACAAAACTGCAAGCCATTCACACATTGAAACACCAGGTGATATTACTTTATCATTTTAATCTCCAAAAATAACTGTGTCTCCAGACTGGATGAGTTAAAAGACGACACCATTTTTTCAATTCATTCAGATAAATTACGTAAACAGTTACAAGCTTTTTAGGTATATTTTTGAAACATCATCTATCCTTCCCTTAGAAGATAAAAGCAAGAATTTCTTTTGCGTGAAAACTAGCTGTGGCGCTCATCATAATGTGCCTAGTACCTACTCTAACCTAGTAAGCGTTGGCTGTTAATATTACAATAATATGTTGTATCGTCAAACAGGTACAAATACCAGAAAGCATCTATTACCTTCTCGATCACCACGTCGTGTACAGACTCATCGATATGATGCCGGATAACGACCCGATCATCCGGGAGAAGGTAGCCATGATTCTCACACGCCTGGCAAACTGTTACGAAGGCAGGACGAAAATCATAACGCGCCCCATAGTAATCGACCACCTTATATGCATGATTATGCAGGATCGCAAAGAGATACGATACGCTGCTTCACTCTGTCTCAAAACTCTAACCAGAACCAGATGTTTGTGCGAAATCATCATTGAAAACGAAAAAATCATCGAAAGCCTCCTGAAAATGATCAAACACGACTATATGGAGATTGTGTTATACCACTTGAACTCGCTGAAGAACTTATCAGAGTGGGACCCCGTGCCAGCGCTAAAAGCGAATGCGTTTAAAGTGATGCAAGAGCTCCTGATATACCACCACTATAGAGTGGTACAAGCGGCTATGGATTGCATGACACAACTCTGCAAACACAGTGTGGGCAAGCAGCTAGCGGACAGGCACGACATTAACGATCGTTTGGCATCTTTCCTGCTATCTCCAGACATTGAAGTTGTCGTGAGCACTCTTAATCTGATGCAGTATACCACGACGACGGAACGGTCATTGTGGCGAATAAAACAGAACACTTTTGACCTTGTCAAGCGTTTGGTGGCAATGGCGGTTTCGCAAAGCATACCATTGCTGCAGATGCGGGCAATGCAGGTGCTGATCAACCTCTGCGAGTGTTTTGACATCAGGGTCGAACTAAAGACCCACTGGGAAGAAGTTATCGCCAATAATGCAAGGATTAGACCTCATGAGAGTTTTGAGGGTTCTTCGGAGATTACAACGTATGGGCTTGCTTGTGGTTACAACTACGAAACGATGTGTTTGGAAGACCTGGAGACAATCAAGACGGATTACGGGGATACTATTCAACCTGACGATGTGCACAGCTACATGAGCAGAATGACTGTCGTCAAACAGAATCTGATTAAAGCTATGAATACTAGAAAAGATAAAAATTAAGATTATGTTTCAATCACAGGTATAGATAGACATAGATAACGCAAGTATCACGATCTGTATGAAGATCAAGCGTAGCATTTTTTGACTACCTACTATGACGTCACAAGCACTATTAGTGATGGAAAAATCAAATCGATTCAAATACGCCACCGCGTGTGGCACATAACTTACCTAACTATCTAACTGACGTCCGACTAGCGTGGCACACCGATGCAGACTGAGCGCGAAAATGGCGGCTTACGATTTTTGTACGTAAGCTGGGCACGCGAAGTAGTTGCTATTGCGTTATCTATGTCTATCTATATCATTCTGTGGTTTCAATATTATCACTAGAACAAAATGCATGGTTTCTTCCATGTCACTACTTCATTCATTCAAACGGCTTACCACAGAGTTAAGTTTTTTTAATATTTTTTTAAGCAAATAAAGGGTTTTGTGACATCCTCGTTGTACTTTCTTTGCCTTTATATTTAAGAATCACAGGTAGGTATCTAGGAAGGAAACTTTGCAACGAATGTGACGGTTTGCAAATATCTGCCAGCTTAGTCCGACAGCCATAATTTTTTGAAAACAAATAAGGTCAGCGGTTTTGGTACCTGTCTAAGGGTGCGTTTCCACTGAGGCGGAGCGGAGCAGAGCGTGCCACGATTCACCAATCACAAGGCTTGAAATTCACATCTCTT
The DNA here is from genome assembly GCA_947386135.1 of Melanchra persicariae. NCBI lineage: Eukaryota > Metazoa > Arthropoda > Insecta > Lepidoptera > Noctuidae > Melanchra > Melanchra persicariae. Next base: position 3,247,493 of record OX376646.1, read on the forward strand.
TTCCACTCCGCTTGGTTGATTGGTGAATCGCGGCACGCTCTGCTCCGCTCCGCCTCAGTGGAAACGCACCCTAAGGCCCGGTTTCCACCAAAGCAGAGAGGAGAGGAGATGTGTTGAATAAACTAATCCGATTTCGTTATTTCCACATCTCTTCCCCGCTTAGCTTATCAGATTGGTTTATTCAACACAACTCCTCTCCTCTCTGCTTTGGTGGAAACCGGGCCTAAAAATACAAAGTTCTGCTCACAACACCCACAATGGTGTCATAAGCTGCAATTATGTTACTCGCCGAATCAACAACCTGTCAGGCTACGCTGAAGGGGTGTAGATTCGGCGAGGATCTGTGATCTATACCACATCTGATACGGAATTTGAACGAGCCAGGGATTATTGGCGATGCAAAGATTACGCGCACGCCTCTAATTAAGAAGTTGCCTAAGAACGAAACGCAGTGTTGCCAGCACCAATTTATTGAATTCTCCGAAAATCTAAGTCAAATTCCCTAACTTGAGATTCCCTGCAGTTTGGGGAATTCCCCACACGTTGGCAACGCTGTGCGAAAACTGCTAGTGTCGTTCTTAGACAGCTTTACAATTTTGACACTAGCGGCGCTAGTTAGAATCTTTGCATCGCCAATAGACTTAATGCAGTAAAACCTTATTCGAATACCTCAACAATATGAAAATCTGTGCGTAAATGTAACGGTGGCGTCGAGTCTTACCAAAATGTCAAACATACTCGTCAAATTATTTTGCCCTATTTGTTTCATGTTTATTTGGTGGCTTCTTATAGTTCGAAATATTTACAAACGTGAGGTGGTTCCTCGGCAAAAGTTGCTCGTTTGTAGTTGTTTACTTAGATTTTTATAGAGATCTTTGTATCCAAACCTAAAAATGTACTGTCCCTACAAGAATTCGTACCTTCAGCTATCGACGAGTGTTGACCCGAAGCTTATTAACAAGGCTGTTCGACGAGCCATGCGGAAGACGCAGTTTGATCCTCATGACGGTAAGTTGGTAAACATATAAACATCTCGTCTCTAGGTACTCCAAAGGGGAAGGCAGAGATGCACCCATATTTGGTAACTGAAGAGTGTTAGATAGGTTAGTATATCTGGATGTAGGTACCGACATAAAAATATGAAACTAACTTTTGACTAATTATAATTAGGTACCTACCCCTACAGGTAGAACTAAACAACTAACTCCCGAGAATGTTTTCATAATATTAAACGAAGCTTTTCGCTTCCTCAATACATCTTGTCAGACACTTGAGTAAGTACATACCTAATCCATTTGATTTTCACATCACCGGCGGTATTTATGGAGTATTATTCAGACCATTTTTAGAGAGACACTTTACTCTGTGAATTAGTTTTACCACTGCTCTCAAAACGCCGAAGCAAAACATCCTCAGGAAATCGGCAAGAATTCGAAGACAGGTGACGCACCGATGCAGCGTGGCTCAGTCCCTCTCACAAAGAGTCCAACAGTGGAAACATCGATGCTGTGATTTGTCCAACTTAGCTTGACATCAATAATGATAAGTAGTCATCAGTTTTGCTAAAATATTATTCATTGTTTTTTCCATTTTTTAGAACGCCCACCAGCGCAAAGAATGGAGTCTATGCAGCCATCTCTATATGCTCCCTGGACGGATATTACGCGGACTCGCTTGGGCTTCGAGCATCTTGGTCTACGCATCATCAACAGGGATATAACTTCGGAAGACAGCTTCATCAAACTCCAAGCCATTCATACTTTACTGGATCAGGTATTATGATACCTACACCTGTAATTTTTTGGCATTTTTTTATGGTTTGGCTTATGCTAGTTATGCCTCAGTTACTGGGTTACCTAGCTACTACTACCTATATTTTGCCATGCATCGTAAATAACGGTCAAAAACCGTCTACGAAATATTCGTCTCTAGTTCCGGTGCAAATATTTTTTCTAGAAACAATTTGTCGGTATATTACAATTACTAAATTCAAGTATCTTCAAACAGGTCCAAATATCAGAAAACGCCTTATTCCTTGTGAGCCTGAACGTCGTGTACCGGCTGGTAAACCTCCTTGAGGACCGCGACCCTATCGTGAGGGAGAAGGTCTGTCTTATCCTCGCACAACTCGGAAACTACTTCCAAGGCTGGACCCGCATCCTGAACCAACCGATCGTTATAGACCGTCTCATGTTTCTGTTCATGAGAGATCGGAAGGAAATAAGATACGCTGCAGCACTCTGCCTCAAACAGCTCACCAGATACGGTTGTGAAGGCATATCCAAAAACGAAAAAATCATCGAAAACATACTCAAAGTTATCAAAAATGACCATGTAGGTATTGTTCTTTTACATCTCGAATCGCTGAAGAATCTAGCAGATTGGGAGCCTACGAAAGCATTAAAAGCCAACGCGTTTGAAGTGATGTTAGTACTGTTGTCGTACAAAGACAACAGGATTGTACAAGGAGCCATGGAATGCATGCAACAACTATGCAAGCACAGTATAGGCAAAAAACTAGCCGACAAATACGACATGACGAAATTTTTAGTACCTTACTTATACTCTGAAGATCTACATACCATTATCAGCGCTGTGGGTCTAATGATGTACACTTCTATAACGACGATGTCAAAATGGCGGTTGAAAGAGTTCCAGTTTCAGTTGAGTAAGCGTCTAGTTGATCTGTGCTTGACGAAGCACGTCCCCGTACTGCAACTCCGAGCTATGCAGCTATTGCACAACATGTGTGAGATTCCCGACTGCAGGCTTTTTATAAGGAAGAACTTAAGAAATCTTATCAGGGGTATAAAGATTAGGAAGCCTGAGCGCTGGGACGGTACAACGGAGACCAAGCGTTTTGGTGTTGATATTGGACATCACTATAGGACGAGGTACATCGACAATGTGGAGACCATCAAGGTGGACCATGGTGATAATCCGGAAGCCCTCAATGTAGCGAGCTACTTGGAACTGGTCAAGACTATGAAGGAGCGTCTGATCCATAAAATAAACTTCGAACCTTATAAAGATTAAAAGCTATATTTTAAATAGGCAGATAATAATTCACTGAAGAATAAAACTGTCAATACGTCATTTTTATTTCTCAGGTAAAAGTTATCTGACTATTGAAACTTCGACCCTACAAAAAATCTGCTTCAATATTCTGTACACCCCATTTCCTTGGTTTAGAATGAGACTCGATATTTAATAATAAGCATTTATTTTTATAAATTATACGAATTACAATATTTGAGCTAGACATTTGGTTTTATTTAAACAAGTTTTTGTGCCTCGTGGCATTCTTAAAGCTACATGCAGTCCGTTAAACTAAATTATAAATATTATTATCTACAACATTACAGGCTTTTGAAATATCGAATTTCATAGATATTATAGAAGTTACAGTCCGTAAGATGGATATGTATAGTAACATAACGTGAAGAATGATCCAGATATTTGAATGCAGTACCTAATACATACAATAGGGTACTTAACTGAAAGAATCTAATTAGTCCGTCAGATATATTTCCAAAAACAATTTGGACACGTATTTTTTTTTTTACGTAAACAAAAAGTTAAGACGATCGGTGCGTTGAAAACATGCGTTCTCGCGTCGTCGTCGTCGAATGTAACATTTTTTTTTTATAACTGATAACACTGGATATTTTGTCCATTCCATATTATTTTTATAAGTTTACTAGATGTAAGTTTTTTTTTAATTAGTTGTAAGTAAACCAAAAGGATAACCGCCTTATAAATAAAAATAGTAAAACGAAAGAAAAAATCATACAAAACATACGCGTTGTACAAAAAGCAAGAAAATACATCAATAAATGTAAGAACATAATACAAATTAAATAGCCGACAAAGCATTTTCATACATTGAACAAAAACATTTTTATTACTTTAGTAAAACGATCAATAATATCATTATAACGTTGAAATGTGTTTTTAAATATGACAGTGTTAATCTAATATTTTGTGCAAATCTGGACAGTTTATGTAAATAAATATGCATACAAATACTGCTTTAGAAATATCAAGAAATTACAATTAGAGTTACCTAATTATCATTATAACCTGTGGTGCCATATTGTAAAATTCTTACTGTGAAAACTTATGTGAAGTGAACTCAATCCATTCAATCAAGGTGAAATAAAAAAACAGTTTGCTTCAAGCTCACTCTATCTAAATTTCACGGAGAGGTAATATTTATTATTATGTAGGTTATACCGAATAGATCGGCTGACGTAGATGTCCGTATGGAATGAGGAGCCATGTCAGATTTTAAAGGGCATCTAACACCCTTCTTCACTATGTCGAATATATTAATTAACTGATCCCATTCATGGAAATTCACAATCTTATTAATAGACCGAGGAGCCATACTAAAAGTATTGTATTTTCTTGAATTTCAGCACTACAGAACCCAAATTTTCAGCAGGTATAATACACAATTGCTGCTAAATGATACACAACTTTCAATAATATTCATCAATTACCTAACCAGTTCCAGGTGGCTTCACAAGTTTAGATTGAGGAGCCATTTTTGCATTGATATAACTTGTGATATATTTTGCTGCTTAATCCAGAATTTGTGCTGCAAAATTATTTACTTTGCTGGTAAATAAGGGTGTTAGTTACCCTTTAAAATCCGACGTAGTGACATCTGCAGTAGTGCTATTCTGTATAATTCTGAAGTTTGTCTCCCTCATTTTATCGCCACTGCGATAAAATGAGGGAGACAAACGAGTGGTATTTACTCCTTTCCTACTAAGAGCCAGTATTGAAGCACATTGAGGCTTACCGTTTGATATTTAGTCAAATTTGAGTAACATTTCATTATTAAATAATCTATTAACGCGTCGAGTAAATAGGAAATAGTTTTTACTTGGCTAATTTGTTAAAAAGTGACTACTAATGTGTCCATACAAAAGAGGAGTGCTCTGTTTTCCTATCTATCTATCTACGCTATCAATATTTTGTAGGAATTGTATATAAAGGCGATTCTAAAATGCATATCTATTACCTACCCTAAGGTGATATTTGCTAGAAACAATCTAAGTTTAATTTGTTGTTTAGGCAATTTATAACATGCTTTTTTGCATCAATACTGGAACTTTTTATTCTATCCAAATTATCCTACATTTTCTTTAGCTAAGGGCCGATTTTTCAATAGTCAGATAACTTTTACATGAGGAATAATATTACGATTTGGCAGCTTTTATGTAGAAAATATGTCAAACCGACATATTTTTTCTTCAGGTAAAAGTTATGTGACTTGAAAAATCAGCACTAAGCTGAATAATATCTACACTGGAAATCTAAAGGTTATTGTTTTATATTCTACAATTAAATCTAATTGCATTGTAAGATGGATCCCAGAATTCCAATAAATTTTACATTGGCTCGATCACATACACTTTTTGGTACAGGCATCTACAGATAATTTAAAACTGACCTACCTACCTACCCAATAAAATTACCAAAGACACAAAATGTTACATTGTTCATGTCAATCTTTGTTTTTACTTTGTAAGGCATTGTGCACATTACGGTCACTGCACCATGATTTAATAATTTAGATGGTAACATTACTTTTGTTTGTGAAATGGTGAGGGATATGGTACCCTATGTGCACAAGCCTTCCAGCAATTTACACTACACTGACCACATATCATCGCCTCCAACTGGCGACACAGAGTTCAAACACGAACATATCAAAATAAAATAAAAAAACATCACTAAAATGTTACACACACTGCCCAACTTTGACAATAATTTACAAGAAAAATCTCACTTTTGATAGCTACTTATTGCAATCATCCCGCCGCGGGAAAAGCCCCATTCATTACATACTGCCTGCTACTTAACGCAACTGACTCTCAGGTCGAGATTGAGAAACCATACTTAGAACTTTGTTTTGACTTACAATGTTGACTGTGAATAGAATTTTGCATGATTGTGGTCCGTCATAATCTTGCACTATTATTTTGACAGTAAAATTGTGCGACAGTGACAACAATAATTCCAGTACGTGCTAAGAAACCTTTATTTATCATCGATTCACAATTTTCTACAGACAGTAGCGACATCACACTATATAAATAAATTTCACTGAAATATCTACCAAATATCACTGTTATATTATAATTATCACAATATCACACACCTCTCAAATTTTACATTAATATAGTTCACTAACTACGCCGCATACTGACCATTATTAATATTAATAATAATATAAGTCTTCTGACACATGAATTCATACAAAATGTCTGTAGCACATCCTGCTTATTTTCACACAAACAAACTTGTAGGAAATACTTGTATCTTCTGCCGCATATTGTAGTACCTAAAGACAGACTTGAGACATCATACAATGTGAAATCTTTAGAACATTTAAATGTCCTGTAAGTATGATATTTTATGATGTTGACACATGTATAGGAAACGCGTAAACATCAATTGCAAGTATTTATAACGCAAAAGTTTCGAATATGCGCCACTACATGGCGCTGTCAACGCACGGCACGTTCTCATAATGGAAGTGTGTGGCAGCACAGAAACGTCAGTGTTAATTATTATTTATTTATTGGTAAAACTTTCGAATTTGCAATGCTAGATAACACAGTCTATGCACGTCCCCTCTATAAGGCATTTTAATGTCATATCTTCAGGAAATTTTAACACCATATTTGCAAGACATTTAGACAGGATATTTCAACGTCATATCTATAGGACTTTTTCACGTCAGGTTTGTGCAGGATATTTCGATGTCATAATTTCTATAGGACATTTTCTAGTCCTATCAGAGATACATTTTCATGTCCTTCCTGGAGGATAATTTTAACATTCACATATTGAAACTGGAATTTCGACCAACGTCTTTTGTACCCTACCTACGTCCGGCTAATCGGCGCAGGAGTCAGTGTACTGCACGTACTCGTAGAGCGCTTTGCACAGGTCGTGCAGGGTTCGGTCTCACCTGCCGCCGCCGCGCTTGTTGAGCGGGTCGTACACTTCCGCTTCGGAGTCTATCTCGTCTTCCGAGAGAGAGAGGGAGCCACCTACCCGCCGCGTGCGCAACCCTTCCTGGAAATTGAGATTGTTTTCTTAAATTACAGGGTGCTGTTGTGTTAGTACTTTGTCTTATTCATAAATTCTGTAAACTGTTTAGCAAATGGGTGGTTTAGAATTTAAGTTCTTTATAGAATATTTTTAACCTACTTCAAAAAGGAGGTGTTTATATTTTTTTATGTATGTTCGGGCATAACACCGTCATATACAGACGGTTTTTTAAAAATCCGTCTGTACTTTAAAAAAACTTGTGGGTTATTCCGAAATCCCATTTAAATGTTGTCAAGATCTGGTGAAGAACTTCGGAGATAGACAGTTAAATAGATATGGACTGGTTGGAATTTTAAGGGGTAGCTCTAAAAAGTGACAAATAATAAAATCTTTTTTTTTTAATTCAACCGACTTCCAAACAAAAACCATTAAAAAGCACAAAATAACTTTAATTTTGGAAGTCTGTGTCAAAAAACGAAGAAACCACACGAACTTCCAAAATTAAAGTAATTTTGTAATTTGTAGTCGTTTTATCGCTTTTTCATTGGCTTTGTTTTATTTGGAAGTCGTTTGTATTTTATTTTTTATAATTTTTTTTATTTTTAAACAAGTATGATGCTAACAGTTCAGATTGTTTTTTGAATAAGACAATTGACATAATATTATGTTGAGTGAAGAAATGTAGTGGTTATTAACTGAGGAGTCGATTAATTGAGAAATGAGCATTATATAACCCTGAATTAGTGTAGTACCTTGCCGTTTTTATGGTATGTAATGTATAAATACATAGCATATAGCGTGAGTGCATCACTAAACTAGATATCAATTAATTAAAATAATATATTTTCATTTATACAGGGTGTTCCAGAAAGGTGTGGTCATATTTAAGGGTGATGTTGGGTAGCTGATGTACATTAAGGAAAAAATGTCAAAACATAAAAAAATAGTTTTTTTTTTTTAAATCGACCAGAAAAAAATTAAAAAAAATTACGAAGAAATAATTTTTCAAGCAGTTTATTGCAGTTGGTGGCATTTACTTTAGTTCAATCACAGATTTGATGTCAGCAACTGTATCAGACCACTTGAAAAGTAATTTCTTCGGAACTTTTAAGTCGTTTCAGCAATAAAAACATATTTTATATGTTTTGACATTTTTGCCTTAACGTAAATCTGCTACCCAACATTACTCTTAAATATGACCACACTTTTCTGGAACATCTCTGTATATTGAAAAGTAAGTAAGTAATATTAGAAAAATATTAAAACGCATGCAACATTAATTATATTTCATGAGAGAAAATCTAGTACTTACTTTCAATATAATAACTTTCATATATAATGAATCAGGCACAGTTAAAAAACCAGTGCATAAAAAATGGCCCTAGCAGGACCTTATTTTGTGATCAGATAAAAAAAAAAAAATGTGATTACGAAAAATGTATTTCTTTTTTTTTATTAAGGAATGGGCTAGCTCTTGACCTCGATCACGCCTGATGGAAAGCGATAGATGAGTCTATAATGGAGCGAGCGTGCCCAGAAGATGCCTGTTCACTCTTGCTTTGAAGGCAGACGGGTTACATGTGGAAGGGAACGCAGACGCTAGCTCTCTGCGCTGGTAGAAACATTTTGGGATACTAAATGAATGACGTAACAAATTAGTATTATTAAATCAAGCTCCAAAACGACTACTTTCTATTAAGAGCGTGTACGCCGTATGTCATTTCATACAAACTTTCAAGTCCTTATTCTTCAAAATGAATGAACCGATTTTAACGAAACTTGGTATACATACGCTAAATATCCAGGTCTAAATAGTTATCAGAAAACATTTTTGAAAAAGAGTTCAGGGGGAAGGATATAGTGATTTTTCACTTTCTATAGAAAACTTAAAATCGCTCTCTCTCTCCCTCTGAAACTTTTTTCAAAAATTTTTTTTTGATAACTATTTAGACCTGGATATCTAACGTTTGCATACCAAGTTTCGTTAAAATCGGTTCATTCATTTTGAAGAATTATGATTTGAAAGTTTGTATGAAAAGCCGTACCGCGTAAACGCTCTTAAGCATATTTTATTAGTAGCATCATTTTAATTGTTAGTCTGTAGGAATTAATTTTCATTTTTTTAGCTCAATAGACGGATATTATTAATTAGTACTTTCCCTCTATTACATCGCACTATGCCTTATTATTAGTAAACTAGCAGATATAAGTAAGTATCGAATTAAAATTATTACTTCCTCAAATTAATAAGCAAAAAAATTTGTTAAAACGAAGAAATCACACATAGCCAAATAAACACATCATAGAAAACCAAGCCCGAGACGCCACAGCTCCCATAGACAAAAAAAAAGATACAACTCTACACCGTGCGTCAAACTACGGTGCGGTGAATATGTGCGCACCAGTTCTGTATCACTGATCCAAGAGGCGCCCCCGGCCAAGCTCGATTTCTGAATATACATAATACGTAATGTTTCAGAATGTATTCAGTACCTATATAAATAGTTATACAGGGTGTTTCAGAATTATGTGCTTATATTTAAGGGTCTGCTATACAATTAGAAAAAAAATGTCTTTTTAAAAAAACATGACCTCGAAAAACGACTCATCATCTACCTAGCCTTTTCCCAACTTTATTGGGGTCGGCTTCCAGTCAAACCGGATTCAGCTGAATACTAGTATTTTACGTGGAACGGCTGCCTATCAGACCTCCACAACCCATTAACTGGGTAGCACGGTACTTCTTGGCAAGACTGGAATCAGATTTTCTGGCTTCTGACAATCCGTAACGACTGCCAAAGATCTACAAATGACAGCCGGGACCAACGGCCTCACGTGCTGTCCGAGGCACGGAGGAAACTCGATATGTTAAGATGGTCAGCCATCCACAGAACGACCCTGGCAAGCGTTGCTTAACCTTGAAGTTCAACCCGTGCGTTATAATAAGTGAAAACTTGAACATTAACGTTGTGCATTTTTGAATATTTTAGAATGGTTAGGGAATAATTTCGCACGAATTGCTTTATTTATCAGTATAAAAGTATTATCATTTAATTAGTTAAATACAATATTCATTTATTGCGCTATCGTACACAAACATGACAATTTATATTACATATTAAATTATCCGTCTTACGAATTTTCGATCAGGTCACGTGTCCTGACTGGAGTTTAACATTTTTTAACCATCCCGAAAAGTGCACAACGCCGCTAAAGAAGTTATCACTACAAAAAACCTTGAAAGACGACTAAATAGTAAAAAAACTACTTCAAGTTGTCTGATGCAGTCGGTGGCATTTTGATATTGCTTCTTTACTCTATAGCAGCTACAGAACATCACCCTTAAATCTGACCACGCAATTCTGGGACATCCTGTATATATGTAATGTATGTTAATGCACTAGGCAGCCTAGAATTTGTCTAGACTCGTAAAGGCATGTAACATTTTGATATTTTTTATTAGTATTTATCTGCCTAGCCTTTTTACAGCTATTTTGGTGATGGGTACTACGAAGTTACAGCTGAATATTGTATTTGGAACTTGGAATTATTTATTATACAACAGCAGCTTTTATAATTTTATTGTTTTCCGCGGCACATAAATTATATTTAAATGTAATGATGCAAAATTACAGAATTATAAGACAACAGAACTAAGCATCTAAGCCAGAAAGGCTAAACCAAAGAACAATTTAACTAAAAAAACAATAAATTGAAACCAAAACTTTTGTTATAAGTTTTTACATAGTTAGGAAAAAAAATAATAAGAGACACCACTGAGAAAACATCTAAAACTAAATACTTTCAACTCGGAAAAGGAAAATCAGTGAAAAAAACTAGTTCCAAAATGCAATACTGAAAAAAAAAACAAATTAAATATATCAAAGATACGCTACTAACAGACGGATAGAGACACTGCGAGACACGAGTGTTGGTCTCGAATTTTTTTTACGAAGGTTCGTAACGAAAACGTATTAAAGCAAGAAAAAGACACATTATAAAGAGAAATCTAGGCACAATAAAGTATATTTTATCCATTCACTCTAAATACATGATCCCACTGCATAGAAAACAAATCTAAAACATTCAACCTGACCGTTCTAAAGCTAAACTTTTCTAAGCAAAAAAATCGGAATCTCACCTCCAGTATACCAGCGCTGGGTTCCGAAGCATACCCTTCGAAATGGCGCTGATCTTCTTCATAATCCGATGATGAAGAGGAATCGTTGTCGACGTCATGGGCAGTGCGGACCGAACACACCATCTGGGCTAAGTCCGTGAATGTGTAGCTGGAAAGCGTTGGAAAAGTATTCGTTTAGTTTATGGTTGTAAGTTTGTCGTCAAACAGGTGGAGGATGTCAATGATTACCATTGCTCTAGCATTTCTTTACAATAAATTAGTCTTGACATGTGTGAATGTCATTAATTTGTCTCCGATCGATAGGTCCTTTATCCCTTTGGGTCTAGATAAATACAGAAATCAGATTAAGTCCCAATAAATGAAGAAATCTATAGGTTACGGAAGGTCTGAAGAATGTAGTTACGATAAATGGCAGGCAATGTAATTGTTGCTTTCAAGACTATATGGCATGGAACTAAAATAATGTCCTGTAAGCTGACCATTGACATTTTGTTAGAAGGTTTCCCTCCGTCAATAATTTCTTTCCGGAGATCGTAATTATAATGTTTGCTACAGTCTTTAGCTTTTTTTTTATTATTGTGCAAATATTAAAATGAATATTGATAATAAATGTGTATGGTAATGAATAGAGTAAAGTTATTTATCCAGGTTATTTCTATCATACATACACCTTGTATCCTTTATGTAGTAAACGAAGCAATTCTGTGTCAAAGAGAGAAGAAAGAGGTTTTAAATCCATAACAGACCAGTCTTGAAGGAAGAGAGAGTAGTCAAGGAAGATTGTTGTGCCGAATTATGATAAAATGTACCAACCCACATCAATAAGTTCTGGTATTTATACATTTTGGACTGTTACTCCATAATACAGGTTATTTTATAACCTAGCTAGGAGGACAGTGCATCACCCACCAGATTGGAGACAATCGTACGAGTACTACAATCTCTGTTTATAAATAAATTATTTATGTTGGCATAATTTTAATAATTTTTAATCATTCTAAATATTAACTTGAAAATTTTCCATGGGTTAGTTTTTGAATGGGTAAACAACTAACTATTTGAGCAATAAATAAAGCGGTAAAATACATTTTCTATACAGAAGCTGTCCAACCTCCGTTTTAATTCGTCGAAAGACATGTGACTATTGAAATATCAGACCTAAGCATAACTTTTGGAAGTCTGTTTTTGCTCAATAAAGTGTAACACATGAAAGTAATGTTTTTAATTCCATTTTTGTGTCGTGTAAAGTGTAGTAAATACAATTTATGTCACCACATTTATTAGATTAACTTGACGCATTAATTAACACAAGACCGTGGGTTGGTACATTTCACCAAAACCGGCACCGCTACTAAATAAAAACTTACTCTGTAATCGATGGCTGAGGGTGACTTTTCCTGCCATCAGTACCGAAGCAACTAGGCCTCCTGCTTCCCCGCCGCTGTCCTTCGTAGTACGTGGTCCCGTAGCGGTACCTCATAGAAAAGAGAACGGTTCACTACTGCCACTCACTGCTCACCAGGATCCTCCACCAGAAGTTGACCAGTTTAGATATGTTCTAGAAGCTACTGATAGCTACTCACTTAGGAGTCGCATCGTGTGTCCTTCGCCTTTGGTTTATTTCGAAGGGACCACATGATCATTTTAAATTAAGTAAAGCTCAATTAAAGCTTGCAAATACTTGAAATAACTTTATTGATATGTTACACGCTTTGAGAAGTTAAGTGAAATGTGTGGTAAATGAACAATTACACATGATTGTCAAAAATATGAAAATTAATAGTAAAGATGAATGTTTGCATGCATTTTTTTACTGGGCTGCGTATTCTCAAACGACAATTAAGTTTAAGACGTTTTTATAATTTCCTACGACATTGTTGTAATGCTCTTTACGTCTTATATTGACAATAACAGCATGAGACTTAAAAATAAATAAAATTAAGTGACGTTTGAGAATCTGACCAGAAACATATAAACAACACAAAACACAGCTAAGTAAAAAGTATAAGAAGCGAAATCCCTTTAGAGCAAAAAAAAATACTTGAGGATAACGGGATCCCTTCGAAACACATAGCAACCACCACCACCGCTTCACTCCTTTGAAGTACACCTCCGAAAGCATACTAAACTAACACACGCACTATATCTGTCCTACTCACTCAGTCAACGAAGGCGCATCGTGCCGTCTTCCTTCAGCAGCGGCTGCCCCGCTCACTCCCCCTCCGCCACCCCTTCTCTGGCCCTCAAAGTATGCGGCGCCATGTCTGTAGCCAACTTCACGTATTTCGTCGAAGGAACCGAACTGAAGGGTCTTGTAAGCGTCGATCGGAGGGCGAATGTACTCACAGTAGTCTGATTTCTTTACCTCCTGGGGGATTGAGATGGTGGATTTGTGAAGAATACTGAAGAATAGCCAAAATAATAAATAGGAACACGTTTGTTCATTGTCTGAAAATTTTCACAAAATTGTTGTGAGTTTGTGACAAATTGTCAAAAGTGCGTTGCGGTGCTTACGTAGGTTTGATTGGTTGAATGAGTGTCCATTCTCATCACTTTGTTCTGAAACCGGCTTAGTTTACTGGAAACTATGTCAAGTATTCCAGCATCAGTTTCCCTTGTGTTAACTGTTGTGGATTAATTGGCCGTTGCTATACCTAGACATTTGTATAGTAACAAAACTGATGCTACATAGGCTTATCTTTTCATATTTCGGTCTCAAGAAATAGTTACCACGTACATAAAAGTAATTATCAACCAGACATTAAAGTATCCAATTTTGCTTTTTATTATCATTACACTCTACAAGTAAAGATCATACAATCTTACCTCTAATTGTCTATTGCACGATACATAAGCCAGTCTGCTCTGTATATCTGGTAAGTTGGGGACCTTCACTGGTGCCGTGAACGGATTCCATCTGTAAACAATACAATTTCGTCTAAATAACAGCTTCAAATTATATTATAACGTTTATTCAGAATAGTGATTACTGGTTTTTAATACTTTTATTTGCATAAAATACACGTATAAAAATGATCCAAAAGAATGAAAGGTAGGTATACTGTATTTATGTATAACCTGTGACCTCTAACAGTGACCAAATAAATAGAATATTAGACTGACAAATTCAGTTATCTTAGCAATGGTCTAGATGATTTCGTTGTTTCGAAATATACGACGAGTTCCGAATTCGGTGAAACGTCTACTACAAAATGCAAACCAACCAACAGAATTAATGCACCTTAATTTTGATATGTTTCATTAATAATAATCTGAGGGGGACGGCGCGAACGCAGTCCCCACTACCAAAAATTACGCATCCGAGTTATCCACATTAGGGATAATCGCAGGGGTCAACCTAACCGCAGTGCAATGGGAAGGCCTCGCCCTGGGGGAACCGCCGTCTTGATCACGGTGTCCCCTATGCCAGGTAAGTATGAGTTCAACACGGTAGCGCGCGAGGGTCGTTCGACGGCGGAGAATCTTAACACCGCGATTCAGAAACGTGACGTCACGGCACAGTGACATCTGTTGGCGAGTTTTGGGAAACTATGAACCAGGTGTTTATGTTTCCGAAAGTGCATTTTGATTATTGTTTTATTTCTTAAGACAGATTTTTGCACTAAACCGGGATTAAAATAAGTAATATTATACTCGAATCTTGATTTATTTTCAACAATATTTTTACTTTTAAAACAACCATTCATCAACATGTAAGTAGCGACACCTAGTGAGTCGATGCAGCAACTTTAACATGAAACAAAAAAATGGCGATTCCGCGCCATTATTTGAAATTCGATTTTTCTATGGTGAGCGTCTTTAAAAGCCGCTTTTGCTACGATCATAACATACGATCATACATATATCATAATCTTTGATTAGAATGATTTGATGCCATGCACCAGTATGGGAATACCCGGGTATGGGTAAACAGGCCACATAATATTGTAAAATTAAATAACATCCAAGTCAAATTAAAAAGGCAAATCCCGCATTAAAAACACTCAAAATCTAATCGTGAACACATCTTAGCGACATTCAAAACCACAAATCAAGTCGAGCTATTTTGGACACATCAAATATTAAGATTAGAAATATTTGGGCAGGTTACTGAATTGAGTATTTAGCCCTACCCTGCTTTAAAGCCAAATTATGTTAGATTTCAAGGCTAAAATAGACTAAGAAATATTCAACTAAAACAGTACTATTCTTGAAAAATTTAACTAATCTGCTTATTTAAATATTGATCGAACAAAACAGAAATTGATGGTTAGAATGCAACTGTTCTTAATAATGCATTCCTTCAGATGTCAACATGATAGAAGGCCTTATTGAGCATTCTGCTACAAGATTGCTTTTCAAACATGCTTTACCTATGAATGTTTCAACCCACACTAATACAATAATTCTCACCTTTTCCATAGAAGCCACCAGCCGGACAGATCATCTCCGTAGTTGGTGAGGTCCGTATCGTCCTGAGAGCCCACGTCTATAGCAAGGATATGCTTGGCTCCCAAAGACCTCATCACATCCGCTGTAACGTAAAAGAAATTGCGTTATAGACAACATTCTGGGGAAGAAGTTAAAAACGGAAGAGGAGACTTTGTTTTGGATATATTAAATAGAACTGAAATCGAAAAACTAAAGCCCGCATGTTTCCCATTTTCCGAAGTAACATAAAAATAAAGTGTTTATTCGCGCCAAGTATGGCACATAAAAGAAACAAATATGTATAGTTACAATTACAGTACATAACACTGCACTGCTATACCAATAAGTTTGGCTTATTTATTAGAAACGTTTGACGAGACAATCGGAATTACGGAGAGATTATGGGTTAGTTCGATTTGGAATAACCGGCAATCATGATTTTAAATATTACAAATAGACACACACTTTCTGATAAAATAAACACGAATTTTGCATTTTTTATCGTATTAAAATAAACAGTGCAATATGTTGGTTTGGTTCTTTTTGCCATAAATGGAATTCAAAACGTAAAAATATTCAAGAACCGATAAAATTAAGTGTCTAAATAATTAGGACTATTCTTATAAAGGCAACTAGTTAATCCTCCTTCATCAGCATCATATCAGACGAAAGACGTCCACTGCTAGACATAAACGCACAGGACCGGTTGTTGTGGCGACACTTGGTCCCGAGGCCTATGTCCAGCAGTGGAAGTCTTTCGGCTGACCATCCTCTTTAGCCCTTACAAAATACTGTCTATACAAATAGTTTTTAAATATATTACCAGGCACATTGTTGACGTAGCACCCATCCAGCAGCAGATGTCCGTCCATGGGGTCGCAAATAGGCGGGAAGATGCCCGCTATACTCATGGACGATCGGCAGTACCTCCATAGAACACCTGATGATACTCCGCCATTGTACAAGTGACCAATCCGGGGTTGTTGCCATTACTTACCTTCAGACGCTAGACTGAGTGACAATATACGTCTTTGTGTTGGCAACATTGATTTTTAGTCTATGGAATTGTTTAAAAAAGGAACGATGTTTTTTTTTAGTTAAGACTTTATGTTTTAAATTAGTAATGGAAGAGAATTTTAAAATGAGAATTTGAGATTGATAGTCAAGAAAATGCGTGAAAAGATCTTTTTTTTTATGAAAGTGATTGAACTACGTTCACTAGAGAGTTGAAAGTTGATTTTTAGAAAAGAATTAGAATCCCATATCTACATTATTAATTTATTACTATTCCCTCATAGTTTGTTTTTCAGTATCCGGTATGATTACACGTTATTAAACTAACAAAAAAATATTTTAGTAACATTTTAGTGTTCTAACTATCAACATGTGTCGAAAAAAAGAAGAAAGACCGAGTCTGTTTGGTTTTTCCAAACGACTTATTATTAATTCAACAATTCATTTTCTTCACAGAGTCGTTACGACAATATTTTCACTCAGCCTAACAGTGCGCACGTGCTAGCCAGCCAATCGGATACGCGCACGCAACATCTCGCTCTGTGATTGGTTTACCTGGGAGATTGTTGACATAACCGCCGTCCAATAGGAGGTGGCCGTCTACAGGATCGCAGAGCGGTGGCATGTAGCCGCTGAGCGACATCGAAGCGCGAATGTAACGCCATAGCGAACCTACAGACAGACATACGGACATCTGACGTTTCTGTTCAATGCCTAACATGTGTATTAGTCAAAGTTAAACAACACAGTCCATGGATAGGAAATGAACGTGATAGAAGACGTATCGTTGAGATCACATAGTTATCAGTGTCACATCTGTTCCGTGAATAAAATCTATGATGATAATAGAGTATAATAGACATTGCTACAGTACATGCAACATGCTACGATGAAACGCAACGACCACGCTGCGTTTACGCTGCGACAAACTACAGATGGGAAGTTAAAAAAAGGTTAAATACATAAGTAATAAAAATGAGAATATAACTAAGAACCACACTCATGCATATACATGAAGATGAGAGAATGTATGATAATGTATGATGATTTAATACATACAAACTTTATATCACATCCAACCCGACATTGTATGGACGATTAATAATATAAATAATAAATGTTTTTTTGAATGTATGAACTCCCAAATAATTAGCATTAGGTAAACCAATCACAAGCGTTTTTTTTAAAGTAATGGCAACTTCCCAAAGCCAAATGTCGGATTCGTATCGTTGTTAAAAATAAGATAAAAAATTTCGATAGATTTACAAGAGGAGAGGGGGGTATTTAGAACATTGAGTGAGAGAGGGGTAGAGGGGGTGTGAAAACACATAATATTGCATGTAACAAACACACTTGTAACATCATACAAACATATAAATGCAAGTGAGTGTGGTTTGTAGACTGTGGCGGACAATGAAACCAAAAACTGTCATAGTAACTGGTAAAAAACAAAATGACATGAACACAAAATTAGCACGTTTATGTCTGTAACGACTATTGCCATCATAGATATGGATCGTATGAAGGTATAGGCGTCCGCGTGACATGTGGCCGAATGACAGCGAAGTGACAATATATTGACATTGGTTCACTAAAGCCGTGTGTGAATTCGTTTTTGTACGAATATTAGGGTGTTTGCAGGGTGACTTGAAATTCATTAGCAACCTTACTGCGGCCCTCTATAACGTGCCGATGCCATCATGAATCCGTTGCAAAAAAGGGACAGTGCTTTGAGTCTTGTATAGTTCCGTCTCTCTCTTACACCAGAAACATGATGGTTTTGAACATATTTTTGAATATCAACAACTTTTACTATGGGACCAAACCTAAGTAAAAAAACCAAGTAAGTGCCTTCATTTAAGGCAGATTTTTCAATAGCCATATTATTTTTAAGTGAAGAATAAATATGGCTGTTTGGCATATTTTTTAAACGTGTCAAACCGCTACTTTTATTCCTCAGGGAAAAGATATGTGACTATTGAGTATTTTCGCCCGTTGAAAGATTTCTCAATGAACTATCAGTCACCCTGAATAGACGAACGGCGGATTCCTGACGACAAAGCTAACTGCAACAGTCAATTTCAACAATCGAAGCCGTTTCCAACAACTGCAGTTAGGTATATCGTCAATAGAATGTTATGTCTATAACCACCATCTTGACTACTACCACATTATTTAAAATCTGGTCTGCAGATATTACGACAACAATTTTACACAATATTTATCAATTTCAACATGCATCACATCGATACGAATATTTTATACACTCGTTTACACAATGGCTATAGTTGGCGCATTTAAACGTTCATTTGAAGTCCATTAGAATATTTAGAGGTTGTTTCCAATACAGCTGATCTCAGGTCGCTGTAATGGAACCAATCTCTTAGGAAGACTATGAACGCAAATTGCGCGTAAAACTCGCCATAGAGTAAAAAAAAGCCCGACATATCCATTTATAAAATAATATTGTAAAGCAAATATATGTAACTTGGGTTAGTATAGTGCAAAAAAGCTATAAATTAATAAAAAAAAACAAATATAAAACAGTTTCCTGTCCACGAAATGTGTTGTGTTAAATTTTAACTAATACTACTGCTAGCGATTTTGTGATAATTTCTTATAGTCAATGATAAATGTGCAAGTTTCATGGACATTGCACACACAATTGTGATTTTGTAAAGCTTCACACACAGAAATGATTTCATTTAAAGTAAAGATATACGTTTAACAATACATAAATAAAAAATATTTATTGCTTTCTATACTTTTTTGTGATTAAAAATATTTATTTACAGTTTTAGAAAATATAAATGTAATTAGTCATTGGATAATTCATCCATCATTAAATAAGTTTAAATTATCATATTTAATTCATGGTTGTATTACGGGCCTGTTTCAGTGTCTTAGTATACACTATTCACCTGATAACAGGAACCTGTTAAACAGACCATAAAGTTCTTAGACGTCTCATCCTGATACAAAGCGATCGTCGCGCAAATAAGCGATCGATGCGAATATTTATTTGGTAAAACCGGAAGGCGCCACCTGTTGGCATGTTCACGTGTTGGACTTGCTGAACAAAACATGATCGCGACGATCGCGTATTAGCGCGATGATCACTTTGTTTTGGGACGACGGCGACGTCTTAATCTACTCTAAATCATACATAATACCTTTCAACCCATTCCTCCTCCTCACTACAAACTCACCATGTCGATGCACTCTCATGCAGCTAGAACTGATGTCAGTGGTCACCGTGAAGTATGGGAGCCACAGATCTTCGATGTGAACTTCTCCGAAGGTGGAGCGGATGGTGGCGTTGAACTGGCGGCCCGAGAACATGGACGTCGCCGGGTAGGTCAGGTCCAGGAGTTGCTTGCCCCATTGGGTCATTTTCTGGAACATTTTAGAAAGTGTGAGACCAGGAGGAGGCAGAGGTGGGGTTTGATTTTTTTTCTCTGAAAGAAATTTCGTTGTAATGTTATGATCATGGTTAGGTTAGGTTTTTCTTGAACAAGCTGGCCAGTGCCGCTTGGTAGACCAATCTACAAAGAAAATTTTAAACCTATTTGAAGAAGACGAGAGTGATGAGTTGACTGCAGAAGAATTGTGAATTTTTAATTGTAATTTATCAATCTTTATTTTGACATTGTTTATCTATGAATCTGTACTTAGAATATTCAGTGTATTTTTGTACTTTTGCATGCCTTCTGGTTAAATATGGCTGTTGCTAATTATAGTTTTATGTCACCGTGTTTTTACCCATATTTGCAAAAATAAATTTCTTATCTTATCTTATCTCATCTAAGACGATCAGATGTTTATTGGGCTAATTTTGCTGGAATATATATACTCTAGCTTTTGACCGCGGCTCCACCCGCGTAGATGTCTGTTGTCGAGTAAAAATAGCCTATGTCAAAAAAAAATCATAAAATCGGTTTAACTATTTAGACGCGAAAGCGTAACAAGCAGTCATCTCATTAGTTAGGATTAGTAATGTGAGTACATACCACAGACCACTCCCTGGCCTTCTGCGTGACGGTGGTGATGTTCCTCTCCATGCACCACAGCGCCCCCATGAACGCGCCGATGCTCACGCCGCCCACCATGTCGATGGGGATACCAGCCTCCTGGAAAGCGAATCAAGAGGTTTTAGACGGATTTTCTTAATTGATGATAGGCAGACCTTGACAACTTTTCGAAATTTAATTGTTAAATCCTCTAATACAGAATTTCTGAAATGATAGATGATTCACAACTTTATCGATTTAACAAAATCGTGAAAGATTTGCTTGAATTCATAAGTGGTCTCTATTTGCACGAAAAATCACATGGACTGTTGATGACAAAATGTAATAAGCTCTCGAAAACACTTGCCAAAACAAACTTATCTTTACTTTTGGTCTCCAACAATCCGAAATTCACATCTTGTGGATCTTCACAGTGACTATCTATTGTCATTACTAAAAAGTGTAGTTACCTGTATAGCTCGCACCATCCCCACGTGCGCGGCTCCTCGAGCGCCACCACCCCCTAGCACCAGCCCCACCGACGTGCCGGTGAGCCAGCGAGCTAGCCGGGAGAAGTCGGAGTGCACTGACGCCTCAGACATCAGCACTGCTGTATAGTTACCTGTATAGCTCGCACCATCCCCACGTGCGCGGCTCCTCGAGCGCCACCACCCCCTAGCACCAGCCCCACCGACGTGCCGGTGAGCCAGCGAGCTAGCCGGGAGAAGTCGGAGTGCACTGACGCCTCAGACATCAGCACTGCTGTATAGTTACCTGTATAGCTCGCACCATCCCCACGTGCGCGGCTCCTCGAGCGCCACCACCCCCTAGCACCAGCCCCACCGACGTGCCGGTGAGCCAGCGAGCTAGCCGGGAGAAGTCGGAGTGCACTGACGCCTCAGACATCAGCACTGCTGTATAGTTACCTGTATAGCTCGCACCATCCCCACGTGCGCGGCTCCTCGAGCGCCACCACCCCCTAGCACCAGCCCCACCGACGTGCCGGTGAGCCAGCGAGCTAGCCGGGAGAAGTCGGAGTGCACTGACGCCTCAGACATCAGCACTGCTGTATAGTTACCTGTATAGCTCGCACCGTCCCCACGTGCGCGGCTCCTCGAGCGCCACCACCCCCTAGCACCAGCCCCACCGACGTGCCGGTGAGCCAGCGAGCTAGCCGGGAGAAGTCGGAGTGCACTGACGCCTCAGACATCAGCACTGCTGTATAGTTACCTGTATAGCTCGCACCGTCCCCACGTGCGCGGCTCCTCGAGCGCCACCACCCCCTAGCACCAGCCCCACCGACGTGCCGGTGAGCCAGCGAGCTAGCCGGGAGAAGTCGGAGTGCACTGACGCCTCAGACATCAGCACTGCTGTATAGTTACCTGTATAGCTCGCACCATCCCCACGTGCGCGGCTCCTCGAGCGCCACCACCCCCTAGCACCAGCCCCACCGACGTGCCGGTGAGCCAGCGAGCTAGCCGGGAGAAGTCGGAGTGCACTGACGCCTCAGACATCAGCACTGCTGTATAGTTACCTGTATAGCTCGCACCATCCCCACGTGCGCGGCTCCTCGAGCGCCACCACCCCCTAGCACCAGCCCCACCGACGTGCCGGTGAGCCAGCGAGCTAGCCGGGAGAAGTCGGAGTGCACTGACGCCTCAGACATCAGCACTGCTGTATAGTTACCTGTATAGCTCGCACCATCCCCACGTGCGCGGCTCCTCGAGCGCCACCACCCCCTAGCACCAGCCCCACCGACGCACTATGGGACCAAACCGTATTTTCCATCTCGAAAATGGTTTTGGCGAAAGTCGTATATTCATAGATTTTTTTAGGGTTTAATACTCTTAAAGGATGGAACTTACGAATAAATCTCAAAAAAAAAAAAAAAACTTAGTTTTACGTTTATAAACTGAACCTCAAACATTGGGTATAAATATTTTCGTGCCAATTAAATTAGCGTTAAGGAAGTTCAACACAAAATTATTCGGAAGTTTTCCAAGGAAGTATGTTAGTGTTATACATCATAAGAAAGCTTAGAATGTACACTTTCCAACCACGTTCGGTTTTTGTACAAAAATATTTTCGTTTTATTTTATTTTATTTTTTTTAATGAAGTAAATAAAATTTCGTTTTTGTTTATTTCAATTGGAGTTTTCATTGTTGCCGAAAGCTGCCGGTGTCAAGTTAATCATTCTAGTAGATACCTTACCTATTCAGTAATATGAGGATTGAATAAAAACTTGCGCGTTTTTTGCGCAAGGGTGATTTAGAAGCAATAATGTCAATCAGGGGAAAATAAAAAAATCTCCGAAAATTACGTTCTTCTTTTTTATTATGAAATATTATATTTAATTGTTATATTTTGATGCTCCCAGACAAATGAATGAACTTTTAAAAGTTACAACGAGAGTTGAGAATGAAAATGCGTTTAAATATGGATTGTCGACACTACACGCATGGATAAGATTTATGGAAATGATCCTCCATATTTCTTACAATTTAGGTTTTGAGAAATGGTCTGCAACAACTCCAGAAAACAAGCAACTTAAAGAAGACAAGAAAAAATATGTCCAAAAACGTTTCCGAGAAGTGCTTGGTTTGCACATTGATAAACCACGTCAAGGTTCCGGTAACAGCAATGACGGAAATACGGCAAGGAGATTTTTCCAAAATTACCAATGTTCTGCAGAGATAACCGGAATTGATGAAGAATTGATTAAGAGATTATATGTAATTCTTCAAACTATGTCATCGGGATACCCTATAAACGCAGAAAAATTCGGCCAGTATACATTGATTACCGCGCAATTATATGTAAGCAAATATAACTGGTACTACATGCCATCTTCGGTCCATAAAGTACTTATACATGGTGCTAAAATAATAGAGCATTATGCAGTTTTGCCTATAGGACAATTATCCGAAGATGCCCAGGAAGCCCGAAATAAAGATTACAAGAAATATAGGTTACATCACGCTAGGAAGTGTTCCAGATCAGCAACAAACGAAGACGTTCTGCATATTTTATTATATACATCTGATCCTTATATATCTAGCTTGAATAAACCAAGTTTTCTAATATCCAAAGAATTGTTTGACGAAGTTAAAGAATTGTTAGAAATAAAAGGTGATGAATAGTATAAGCGCTAAAATTTTTTATTTTTTTATCATGTAATGTTTGTTTAATAATAATAATTAAGTTTTAAACTTATTTTAAGCAAAAGTGTAACTTTTACTGCTATTTTATTGTTACTGTATAATTTTTTGCATGAAATTTCGTATAACTGTAACTTTGTAATTTTTTTACTAAAAATATATAATTTTTAAAATGTTGATGTTTAATTTCTTTTATTGCCTAGATATTCAAAAATACGCAAAATAAAAATTCAAGGAGAAAAATCACAAAACAACAGAGTTATCGATTTTTGAGATGGAAAACACCGATTGGTCCCATAGTGCGACGTGCCGGTGAGCCAGCGAGCTAGCCGGGAGAAGTCGGAGTGCACTGACGCCTCAGACATCAGCACTGCTGTATAGTTACCTGTATAGCTCGCACCATCCCCACGTGCGCGGCTCCTCGAGCGCCACCACCCCCTAGCACCAGCCCCACCGACGTGCCGGTGAGCCAGCGAGCTAGCCGGGAGAAGTCGGAGTGCACTGACGCCTCAGACATCAGCACTGCTGTATAGTTACCTGTATAGCTCGCACCATCCCCACGTGCGCGGCTCCTCGAGCGCCACCACCCCCTAGCACCAGCCCCACCGACGTGCCGGTGAGCCAGCGAGCTAGCCGGGAGAAGTCGGAGTGCACTGACGCCTCAGACATCAGCACTGCTGTATAGTTACCTGTATAGCTCGCACCATCCCCACGTGCGCGGCTCCTCGAGCGCCACCACCCCCTAGCACCACCCCCACCGACGTGCCGGTGAGCCAGCGAGCTAGCCGGGAGAAGTCGGAGTGCACTGACGCCTCAGACATCAGCACTGCTGTATAGTTACCTGTATAGCTCGCACCATCCCCACGTGCGCGGCTCCTCGAGCGCCACCACCCCCTAGCACCAGCCCCACCGACGTGCCGGTGAGCCAGCGAGCTAGCCGGGAGAAGTCGGAGTGCACTGACGCCTCAGACATCAGCACTGCTGTATAGTTACCTGTATAGCTCGCACCATCCCCACGTGCGCGGCTCCTCGAGCGCCACCACCCCCTAGCACCAGCCCCACCGACGTGCCGGTGAGCCAGCGAGCTAGCCGGGAGAAGTCGGAGTGCACTGACGCCTCAGACATCAGCACTGCTGTATAGTTACCTGTATAGCTCGCACCATCCCCACGTGCGCGGCTCCTCGAGCGCCACCACCCCCTAGCACCAGCCCCACCGACGTGCCGGTGAGCCAGCGAGCTAGCCGGGAGAAGTCGGAGTGCACTGACGCCTCAGACATCAGCACTGCTGTATAGTTACCTGTATAGCTCGCACCATCCCCACGTGCGCGGCTCCTCGAGCGCCACCACCCCCTAGCACCAGCCCCACCGACGTGCCGGTGAGCCAGCGAGCTAGCCGGGAGAAGTCGGAGTGCACTGACGCCTCAGACATCAGCACTGCTGTATAGTTACCTGTATAGCTCGCACCATCCCCACGTGCGCGGCTCCTCGAGCGCCACCACCCCCTAGCACCAGCCCCACCGACGTGCCGGTGAGCCAGCGAGCTAGCCGGGAGAAGTCGGAGTGCACTGACGCCTCAGACATCAGCACTGCTGTATAGTTACCTGTATAGCTCGCACCATCCCCACGTGCGCGGCTCCTCGAGCGCCACCACCCCCTAGCACCAGCCCCACCGACGTGCCGGTGAGCCAGCGAGCTAGCCGGGAGAAGTCGGAGTGCACTGACGCCTCAGACATCAGCACTGCTGTATAGTTACCTGTATAGCTCGCACCATCCCCACGTGCGCGGCTCCTCGAGCGCCACCACCCCCTAGCACCAGCCCCACCGACGTGCCGGTGAGCCAGCGAGCTAGCCGGGAGAAGTCGGAGTGCACTGACGCCTCAGACATCAGCACTTTGCTGTATAACTCGCTCTGGAAACAGAACAATCCAGGTGTTAACAGAATAAAGAGTAAAAATTGTAATCATGGGAAGCTGTCTTAGCGCCGGAATTTAAGTTTCACATGATCGAAAAAGATTTGCATCTCAAACTTGATCAGAGATCGTACAGGATAAAGAGGTATGGAAAAAGAAAGCGGGATGCCTTGTTCCAGCGGTAGAACACAAATTAGAATGATCAAAAAAAGATGTATAAAAAAAAGACGTGTGGCACTCGGAGACTGCCGCGGTAAAGCTATTGCAATAGCTTAATAATTATGCAAGCAAAACCGCAGGAAAGTAGCAATACTAATAAATAGGGCCAACCTCAACAAGTTCAAAAGATTTTGACAGCTCAAAAATGCCACTCGCAACTTATAAAAATAATTTAAAAAAAAAACAAAACTTTCAAATTAAGAACACAGATCGTCATAGAAACAAAAAGTATCACCGCTGTCACGCTGTGCCGGTCGGAGTGGGGGGTGTTAGGTTATTTTCGTTACGGAATTTCTGGATTCGGTCTCCACGCTCAAGGCCCGCGATAGAAGCTATGCAATAGCTTAAAATTTTGACACAGATAATGACAAACCAACTATATGGTTGGTGATCCAACAAAGAAAGTACAAAGACAAACACTGTTCAATAAATTGAAATCACAAATTCAGCTTTTTCAAACCAAGAAGTTTTAAAAAACATAAAATTGTATTCCAATATGGAAGAAAAAATTGGGTTTATTCCGTATCGGAATAAAATATAATATTTTGAAGCACTATCAGTCACTTTCAAACCATTAATTTCACTGGAACTACCACCTTTTTAATTTACCTTGGACCTTGACAGGAGCATCCTGTCTGCCTGTGTAAATTAACTAGTAGTGCTATTCTGCGAAAATATCACAATGAAAACTTAGGTGCAGTGAGTTCAAAGTGAACTGCCATTCCATCTAACGGTTAGAACACTTTACCTCCGTTTTCACGTTCAGATCGAGCGGCTGATTATATACTCACGATGCGGTACTGTGACTTCCTGGTGAACATCCTGTGCGGGCATCTCACGTGGTGATGCTGGCTAACCCAGGTCCTCATGTTGAGCCAGTGCACCGTTCCTGAGGGGTTGGCGCCTCCCTCTCGGTGCAGGAGCACCAGTTCCTTCTGGGTACGGATGGCGAGACGCTCGATTTCTTTCTCAATCTGGAAGGAGCGGCATTTGGGTATAAAAGTGGGTTCGGCAAATGCCAAAACGTGAAAGGTAAAAAAGAACTGGGATAATTAGACCCGGGAGAGTGATAGCATATCTTATTTTAAGACAGTGATTTAATTATAACTAGCAATAGTAAAAACTTCGCACGGTTACCAGCGCATTAAAGCTGTCGACACGTTTTTTTCGACATCTACAACGATCATCGCCATATTTCAGCCAATTTACAACCTTCTCTTTTATTAGACTTTCCTTTCGCTGGTGTGCTGGAAGAGATTTCTATAGAAATAAGCATAACTTTTGTCCCTATTTTTCTGTTTCCATCTTCATATCTATCATAACCGTTAAGTACATAAATAAACCTTCACTTAAACCATATTTTATGAATCACCTATCATACCATCTTCTAGCTAATAACTTTCATTTATAACAACTTTTTATATTAAGTTTGATTAGTATCTTCTGCCACTAACCTTCCCAATACTTGGGTGTTTGTCTCCCAACGCAACGATGAGAATACAATCAGCCTGACGGATGCAACGCTGTGTCCATTGTGTGAGACTTGGGTCACACTGGTAGAGAGCCACCTGGAAATTAAAATGGAAAAAAAAATACAGTTTTAGCGGCGTCAATGCCGCCACAATACTCAGGTATCAGAGTTTACCGTGCGATTTGAGTATAATACAACAGTCCAAATATCAACTATCGGGCAGTTACCTACCGGACACAACAACCGTCCGGTCGGAGGATCCTCCCTTACGTTTGCGAGACTTTACTCTCTGTTTCGCATACCTCTCTATAGTATCCTGTGTTTAGACTCTAAAGCTCGATCGAGAACGTGGAAGATCGAGGCGTTTTTGTAAAAGTACGATGATGAAAAGAATAATGGTATTTAGAGCTTTTGGAATTAAACTATAGAGCTTCAAATAATTGGATTTTAGAGCTTCAAATAATTGGATTTTAGTGCTTCAAATAGAGTATCGCCACTCCACATCAGTCTTTTGTGGTTCCGAAAAATGTAATTTTCAAGAATCGATTGGGATTTTCTTAGAGTAAAAAGCACTGTTTTTTACTTTTCCATACCTTGTGTTTATCCTCTTGCTGAGCCAGCCAGGAGCTGAGTCTGTACTCGTTGTTGGGATCCATGATGGTCAAGCCGAGGAGTTTCCTGATCACATCTGATGTAAGACGCACTGTGGGACCTGAAAATAAAACGACACACATATAAACCTAATAATATATGAACGATAGAAAAAGTATTTATTGTCACAATACTGGCATGATTGCAAATAGCTACGGTATTTATAGTTACAAAAAACAAACTGGCAGTCCATTCATATAGGGCAGTCATCGCAGGTACGTTGTCATTAAGATAAGTATGTCACCATCATTATCTATTGTTACCATTAGGTGAGATAGTGGTCGAAGGCAAGCCAGTATACCATTCCGTTCAATCCGGATCACTACAACGCTACTTATCTGCAGATATTCAATAATGAAGTAAAGTAGCTTACCAATAGCGGACAAAGAGTGGTACAGTTCATAAGTGAAGGCAGTCAGTGGTACATCATCGCTGACAGGCACAACGGCCACTGTCGAGAAGTTGTGCTGCGAGGGGCGAGGCTCTATGGCAGCCGCGCCGCCCAGCCCCGCTGTCGGCTTCTGCCACGATCCTGGATATTGGGAGATAAAGCTAACATATAAGGCGTAAGCCGATGATGGAAAGACACCAATATCGACACTTGCGACACCCTTAAGGAATCTTATTTTTTAAATGGATTTTAAAAAATATAGAAATTGAAACCAAATTAGAGACAACTTAGGGCAAACAAAGACAGGTAGAGCTAAAACATAACACAGATGACTTTTTTCTTCAGTCTCAGCTCTTTTTTGATTGTCTGTGTTCATGGTTTTATATTTTTAAGCTATTGCATAGCTTCTATCGCGACTCGCAGGCCTTGAGCGTGGAGACCGAATCCAGAAATTCCGAAACGAAAATAACCTAACACCCCCCACTTCGACCGGCACAGCGGTGATACTTTTTGTTTCTATGACGATCTGTGTTCTTAATTTGAAAGTTTTGTTTTTTTTAAATTATTTTTATAAGTTGCGAGTGGCATTTTTGAGCTGTCAAATGCAATGTGACCTCTTTTGAACTTTTTGAGGTTGGCCCTATTTATTAGTATTGCTACTTTCCCGCGGTTTTGCTTGCATAATTATAAAGCTATTGCAATAGCTTTACCGCGGCAGTCTCCGAGTGCCACACGTCTTTTTTTTTTATTTGTTCAATCTAAAAAGTCTATCTAGAACTTTATTTTAGTTAAACACCAAATGAGTCAAGCTTAGGAAATAAGGAGGTAGCAATAATAAAAACGCTTATTCAAAAAACACTAACCCAAAATCCTATGCCCCAACAGATTAATCAGCCTCGTCACGACCACAGGGAATCTCAGTTTAATAGCATTGAACAGTCCTTCAGGCAGCTTGGCCAGCTCAGAATCTCTGACGGCCATGACAGTGGTGCTCCTCCTGGTCTGCGTGACCATCTCCACGATGCCCACCAGGTCGCCCTTGCCGTACTCCCCCACCAGCTCCTTCTTCCCGTTGGGGTGCGTGATGACGGAGCGCAGGCGGCCCGACAGCACTATGAATGTGGAGCCCGACTCCTCGTCTTGGCGGTAGACGGCGCGCCCGGATTCTAAGAATACCTGAGGGGAGGTAGAATAATGATAGAAGACAAAACATGTTTATTTGGCACACACACAATGTAGGAACAAAAGTTAGGAAACTTAATCCTAGTCAGTATGAGACTTTTCAAGAGCTATTATGCTGCACATAAAGACCCTTTTTTATAAGGATGGGAAATCATCAAACGACTTCTTCCGCTCTGGGTGAAGCGGAAGGGAGTGACTCTTACTGACTAAAACCCATCCGTGTTCCGTCTATTGCCCTTTGCGTTCCAGGGCCGCGGTGACTCTTTCGAACAAATTCCGCAACCAGATAAAGACCCCAGAATTCTATTATTCATCTTGAAAACAGTTCTGAGATGTTGGAAGATATATAGAATACTCTTTTGTACATCATAACATGACAAATCCAACTATCATCCTTGGACTAGAAGATTTCCGCTATGTGGATTGACTAGTTTTTACAATGGAAGTTACAATGAAAATGATCTGACGAGGTTTTAAAAAAAAGTGCAAAAAATTTACAACGTTTCTGCAAATCGTTTTTATTATTTTTATTGAGGAATGGGCTAGCTCTTGGCCTCAATCACGTCTGATGGAAAGCGATGTATGAGGTCTAAATTGGAGCAAGCGAGCCCAAAAGATGCCTCGAGGCACTGGTACTCCCACGCGTCGACGAAACTCACGAAAACATGCACATTACTGCCATAAATGGATCCCAAAATCACGTTCACGTACCCAATCAAGTGCGAAGTCCACTTGTCTGACGAAGGGTGAGAGCCTCCGAACCACCGTGTTGGCAATATGCAGCACTACTGAAGGTCGCTCCCTCATGATGCTGTACACTGTGGTCTTGGACAGCAGCCCGATGCGAGAGAAATGCTTCGCGCGGATGGAGAAGAAGCTGGGTTCGCCTGTTAGGACGGCTAGACCGCCTTCTACTTCACCTGGAGAAGAATTATAACGAAAATATTTATTTATTTACCAAAACTTTATGCACTAGTAAAAACACTGTACAAAGGCGGACTTAATGCCATAGGCAATTTCTACCAGTCGACCTTTGGGTGGTGCAGAGACAACATGGCAGGTGCAACTTAAAGGAAATATGTAATTAATTAAGGTAATCTCGTTTAAGTTTAGCTTATTACGCAAAGTTGAACTTTTTATAAAGATAGACTGTGTATGCGCGCTTAAGACCTTGAACTTTTTCACCTGACTCCTGGGCAGCCTGGGCTTGACAATTTGACACATTTATTTAGCGCTCATTTTCTTTAGAGAAACTGCTGGCATCGTCATAATACAAAGCGATCACTATAGCTTATTCTTGTAAAGGAAATATCACACACATTTTATCAAACTTCATATAGTACTAGCTTTTTCCCGCGACGTCGTATGCGCATATCGTTTTTTCCCGTTCCCGACGGAATTTCGGGAAATCCTCTCTTAGTGCTGCCCTACGGAGCATAGGGAAGCTACATGCCAAATTTCAGCTTTCTACGACCAGTAGTTTTGGCTGTGCGTTGTCACTCAATCACTGTCACTCAGTGACGCAAGATTTTTTACATAATATTATATGGAATTACCTGGATACGCAGTAAACATGTGAACTTCCCCGTCTCCTTCCGCCACTCTCTGGGAGACCAGCAGTGCACCGGACAACAAGTACACCAGCGCCACGTCCTAAACAAAATAAAACATTTTATTTATGTTTTTTTCCAACTAAAATAAACAGAATGGATAGCTGATTGGATCGTGAGAATGGAGAAAGAAAATAAATATGCGAAGAAGGAAATCAGCCAAGAAAATGTAACACAAATTAAACCAAGTCAAATTATCATAACAAAGAAAGAAACACGTTTATAAAAACTGGTGAGATTCTAATGTGGGGTTATTTACGGAAACAGTTTTCCGATTTCTAAAAACTCAATGAGTGTTCGTAAAAATAATTTTAAAATAGCTTTATATCCATTTCCTTAAAGGAAGGAGGTTGTGGCTAAATAATAACAGCCTCACGGGTAGATCTTCAAGGTTAAGCAACGCTTGTAGAGGATTCTCGGTGTTTCCCAGTTACTGGGTTGCGGAGGTCAGATATTATAGTTCTAACGATTTCGGCAATGGTGGCCAATCTCAACGGAGACTAGCCATCTGCGCGGGACATATGATAGCGCAGGCGTGTGCGCACACACAGCTGCGCTCCATTATAGTGACAGAGCCCAGCTGGTCGATTCTGTCGACATCTCACGGTGTACACCTAGGCGGAGTGAACGACAACTGAGCTGTCATACCATCTTATTTGTCTGGTTTGACAACTCACCCGTCGTGCAGCCCGCCCAAGTGTTCACATACACATGTTCACAGAATCGCACTGCAGAGCACGCCTGGAGCGCGTCGTATCGTGTATCAAGTTCCTAAGGCCAGTTGCTGGTCGTATGGTTTTGATGTGGCGTTTCATTGTAGAGAAATGACAGTGAATATGGTGTTATCATGGTATGTAGAACTGTCAATCACAATGTATCACACTAAAACCATACCTGAGTGATTTCTGGCTCACCGGGGATACTATAATACAGCTAAGGAAATTATAAAGCAATTTAATAATAGCAAAAAGAGGTTTCAAAATAAATTTGAATGTTGACAGAATGTACCAAGTACCTACTTTATGTTTGTACCAATATACATCTCTTTCCAAAACAGACATTTAGAAAAAATGCTTTTTAGAGTCTATGGTACATACCAGATAAATGTGCAATAACGGTCATTGACCCACATACATATTGACTTTCTTAATTTAAAAATAAAGACATAAGCTGTCTTGAATCGACTTCTATCGTGATCCTTAACATTCTCTAGTAATAAAAACGGTTCATAATTATTGTTTGGGTATCACGAAGGGATATTAGGAAAAGGTCTATTACTTAATTGCAAGTTTTTCTGGCGCCTACCATATTAAAAACAAAGTTCGAAGACTTTTTACACCATCTTGCGAATACCTACGACGAGTTCACAAGATAATATTTTCTCAATCATACCTTATGACTCTCCTCCTTCATGATGTAAGTCCCAGCGGGCAGATCTCTAACTTGCACATTCCCACGTAACACCGTGTCACAATCCAGGCCGAGTTCCTTCACGAATGCCTCTGTCGCTATTTGGATAAGCGCCTGTAAAGAAAAGTTTAACTTTCAGTTACTTCTTTCGAGCAATTGGCGATGCAGTGTAACGAGTTTTTTTAACATCGTCACACGGTTTATGGATTTAGTCGATTTCCGAACGACATTAATCTAGTTTTGATCTATGCTGTCAGCTGTCACTTTTGACATAGTCACTCTACGATCTTGTTTTGAAAATGGCTGGCGATAATTTTGAATCGCTCGCCAATATTTCATTTAATCCGTAGTTATCTCGGATATTTTGGCTTTATCATGATTTATCGCGCGCCTCTAGCGGTGAAATTTTGAAGTTGCCTAAGAACGACACTTGCAGCGTTGCCAACACCAATTTATCAAATTCCCTACTATGGGGACTAAAATCTACTGATTCCCCACAAAAACCCCTCTGGCCCGACATATAAAATGATAGTTGTGTGGAAAAGGGAGGGCCTTTCTTTTTCCTTTTTGGGAGTATATTTTGCCTTAGATGCCTGAAAAAAAATCGGCTGGTCATCGAAAAATAATCTTGTTTAAATTTTTCATAATATTTTTTAAATCTATCAAAAATCCAGACCACTGAAGTTTGCAAGGTAATTAGAAATTCTTTACCAATTATATGGCAACTTGATAAAGGGCTGCCCGTTTTGCCACCATTTAAATTTCGTGAGTCAGGAGAATAATTAGACAAAAACAAAATCATTTCTCACTTGTTCGTCAAGGTTATCAGTGTTGTGTTTCTTGAAGGAAGACCCTTCGCGAGCTCTCTGCAGGGACGGCGTCGGCTGAACATCGGGTTGCTGCTGCAAAAAATAATAGGGCTATATCAATCTTTTTCCTTTGTTCTTTTTTTTAATTCTACACTAGGAATTTCTCCTGTATCGTGAGTGCGTTTAACAAACACATAAACTCACATAAACAAACAGCCGGACCCGGAACAACTATTTATCTTTGAGTTAAGCTCGTCTTTGTACATGGAACTTTTATAACAATATGAGTATTATAAGCAGTTGTAAGAAGTATTTTTTCCAGTAGGTAAATTACTTTGACTAAAATTTGAAGTATCCAGGGGCAGCGTAATACATAAAGAATCAAGACCAATCTATTTCTTATCTATTTTTTTTTCAGTCACAACTGTTTCTGATTTGTTATTTACAGTTCAATCACATTTTTAAGATTCTGCTGTCTTGCACCATATTGTTTTTCGCACTATAAATTTTTGTTCCAAAACGAATTGATGGTGAATTGTATACAAATCAACTTCAAATAAATACTACAATGACCCCTTTTCAACACCTGAAAAGACTTAATTGTACTTCATCATTATTAACGACTTTTACTGTGAAAAGCAATTTTTTTAGCCTTTTTGGGGTAAAAAGACTAAAAAAATCTGCTTTTCAGTACATTTTGTCAAATTATGCACACACAAATGTATGGGGCAGTCGTTTTTCACAAACCCTTGCACATATCCTCACCTGCGGCGTATTGGAAGCGATGTCCGGCACCATGTCGGGTCGCTGGCGCCGCGCCTGCGTGTGCGCAGGCGACGAGCCCGCGTGCCCGCCCTCCTGACATGCAATCACACTGTTAGTTGCCACACACATTGTCTATGCCTACAGGTTATTTTGGCTTCTAATATGTTAGCAGGGTACACAGACAAAAACAAATTCCCACAATACGGATTGCGGAAAAGGGCTATCGAATAACCGGAAAATAGTTACTCGGTTGTGGAGGTAACATAGTTGGAAAAATAAAAAATCTACATTCACACAAGAACAATATTATAAGAATGACCAAACCAAGTAGTCTAAATCAAACAGTCTGTTTATGCGTTCTAACTAGCGCCGCTAGTGTCAAATTGTGAAGCTGTCTAAGAACGACACTGACAGTTTTCGCACAGCGTTGCCAACGTGTGGGGAATTCCCCAAACTGCAGGGAATCTCAAGTTAGGGAATTTAACTCAGATTTTCGGGGAATGTAATAAATTGGTGTTGGCAACACTGCAGGTGTCGTTCATATACAACTTCTAAATTTCGCCGATAGAGGCGCGCGCGTAATCTTTGCATCGCCCAAGGCGGTAATAGCTTCGCGAAAACTCGACCTCCAAGCAAACAAGACCAGGCACATTACTTTAACTTCAGCATACACAACGGATCAAAAAACCATAGACAAACTCATGCGCATGGGGATCGGTTACATCAAAAAAAAATAATTGGGTGCAATTTCGTCTACTAACAAAAAGTCACATACTAAACTCATCTTATAGAGGGTAGTTAGACTTACCAAGTGTTCAGACATAGCGCGGTCGCTGTGGTGCGGGGAGTGCATGTTCCCGCTGCTGTCCACGTTCATCTTGGACGACTTGGCGGGCGACGAGCCGGCCGGCGCGGGGCGGCGTCTGTCGCGCCCCTGACACGATCCAAACAGACATATTATAGCAAAAACATCAAATAAACGATTTTCCTTATAACACGATTGGCCGAATTAACAAACATACGCGGTTAAGAGCAGATAAAATTTGATAAATTAAAAAGTCTTAGGCACAAAAACAGGTGATTTAAATTAATATATTTACCGGATTCACCAACTCAGCACTCAATCCGAGGTACTGATGAAGTGCAGTAAATGTCACCCTCTGCAGTCGCACCATAATGATCTGAAAACGTAAATTCATAATTATTAGAACCTTCCCATAAATGATGTTTTTAAGCGCCCAAACTGTCAGGCGCCTGCTGAAAAACAGGCTAAGAAAAAAACATGCAGAACATAGAACTTCCTCCTTTTTGAAGTCGGTTAATGGATAATATAGACTGGTAATACTGGAAACTAACCTGTATGACTCTAACGAATATATCCGGGTACTCCTTGAAGACTTCCTGGAAAGCCCTCATTGGTAGCTTGATCACCTGGGAGTCTTCTAACGCCTTCGCGTTGACCGTCTTGTATGGTTGAGAGTGACCCTGGAAAAAAAATGCATATTTAAGAACAATCTATCAATCCCAAGGAGCTCGTGGCTAAATTATCACAGCAACACGGGCCGATCTTCAAGGTAAAGCAACGCTTGCCGACGTCGGTCTGTGGATGGGTGACCATCTTAACATACCGAGACTACTGCGTGCCTCGGAAAGCACGTTAAGCCGTTGGTCCCGGCTGTCGTTTGTTGATCATTGGTAGTCGTTACGAATTGGCAGAAGCCAGAAAATCTGACACTGACTGGAGTCAAGAAGTAAAGTGTTACCCAGTTAATGGGTTATGGAGGTCTGGTAGACAGCAGATGAGTTTTGAACAAGTATAACATAACATCACGGGTGTATACTCTGAATGGTCAGGTTGTGGTGTACTTATAAAACAGCCACATTCGGCTATCCATGTTTTGGTCCTATGCAATAGAGGGCGAGTCTACTGCTGTCATTTTGGCACAGTCCGAGCTCGTCATCATCATATCCGCCGAAAGACGTCCACTGCTGGACATAGGCCTCCCCCAAGTGTCGCCAGATAAGCCGGTCCTGTGCGTCTCGCATCCATCGGCTACCAACGATCCTCACCAGGTCATCGGTCCATCTTGTGGGAGGCCTTCCAACGCTGCGACTTACGGTACGCAGTCGCCACTCCAGAACTTATCGGCCCCATGGACCACCTGTTCTGACTGTTTCCCACGAACACTTCAGTTTGGCGATCTTTCGGGCTATGTCGGTTACCTTGGTTCTCTTGCGGTTATCATTTTTTCTGAATCGATCACGCAAGGAAACTCCGAGCATTGCCCTCTCCATTGCCTTTTGGGTGACTTTCAAGCCTTCTGATGTGGCCCATTGTGAGCGACCATGTTTCGGTTCCATAAGTTACTCGTATCCCTGGCAACACGCACTGGTCATAGACTTTCGTCTTGAGCCACTATGGTACGTCAGTCCAAGGTGCTACTGAGGAATTCGAAATGGAAAAACCCAATAACACTTTGCCTCACCTGGGATATTCCAACCCAAAACAACCAACAAGGCAAACTAATAGTTGATAACGTGTCATTACTAGTTTAAAGCATTCTACTGTCATCTGCCTAGCCTTTTTCCAACTATATTGGGGTCGGCTCCCAGTAAAACCGGATTCAACTGAATACCAGTATTTTACTACATGTCGTTTAGTCTTGTTTTGCATTATTACTATTAATAAAACTATGAAGTACAGTGCTATTTTATGAGTTGGCTGGAGAATTACCATCTAGTTAAACTTTAATTATTTATGTTGAACTACTAAAACATTATTATTGCCTGTTTTATTACCTACCAACCGATACCGTGTATCTGGCAGATTATTTCACACCTATGCGGGCACTTTGGTAAACGAACGCTCATAGAAGGTCAACATTAGACAAAAAGAGCAGTGTCATACTGTTTGGTCATATTAAAATGCCCCGCACAATACCGCAAATGATTCTGTTATAATTCTACCGTTAAACTAAAATGGGGCCTTGATCAGCATACAGTGGTGCAGAAGTAGTGTTGACGCTCCTATGTGTAGGTTGGTCAGCCAGGAGCCATAGACCTTTAATAGTTCGAGTCTGCCGTTAGCACCCGGTACCCCTAAATTGGCCTAAGGGCCCATTTCCTTAGCCTAAGCTAGCAGGCGTCTGCGCGTTCAAATTAGACACTCACTACTGTATCCCACACATATTTGGCACAGCCGTGGATCACACTATGTTATGATTGTCCCAAGATATTATTATTTTGGTTTTTTTATATTTGTTTTTCTCAGGTAAGTACCTGGTATAGGCTAAAATCTCACGGGTGTGAAGCAAGGTGAGATCCTAGTTATCATTATTATTATTTGATGGTATATTACTCTGTACTGCAGTCAAATTATTGTCTAAATCAAGTTGTAAAAATTTCCTTACTATCCGGCAAGTATTTAATATGGCAGCTTTTTGTAGTGTAAGGTATGTATATTTAGATAGGTTGAGTGCATTAAAACTGTTGAATATTTGTTTTGGAATAACACCTGTTGTTGATACTACTATTGGGACTATGGTGACTGTATTTTATTGTTTTAAAATTAAGTTTCTTTCTTTCACATTTTGTTTCACAGAAAAATGTAACAACTGGGGATCTTCAACTAAATCTGTAGACAAAAATGTTTTCTTCATATCCAGCTACTACTAGAACATGATGCTCAGAAAACTGTAGTATGCTATGTCCCATGATACATCACCGACATGGAAATACACCAGCATCTCAAGTTGAAAACGGTGAAGGAAGAGATACACCAAAGCACAAATTATTTTTGGGAAATCATCATATGACCCCCTTCCGCTCTGGGTGATGCGGAAGGGAGTGTCAGACTCTTACTGACTAAAACCCATCCGTGTTCCTCCTAGTGCCCTTTGCGTTCCAGGGCCGCGGTAACTGTTTCGAACAAAATCCGCAACACAAATTACTGTCTGCCTCTGACATTGTCTGCTTAGTAGCCAATTACAAAATGGCTGCTAAGCAGACATCCCTTGGTTATAAAAAGGGCCGACGAGGAAGGATATTCCGCTCATATAAATTAAATACTGATGATGTCCTCACTGGAGGACAACCTTGAACAGCCACACTTAAAAACCTATCTGCTTATAGCAAATGCTGAATAAAATAACTTTAATTTCGGAAGTCGGTGTTTTTGGTTATTTCGTCCTTTTTGACACCGACTTACGAAATTAAAGTTAGGTATTTTAAACTTCGTAGTGTTTTTATTTGGAAATTGGTTGTACAATTTTGTTAAAAAAAAATCGTTTACCTAACCTAACCTAAAAACCTAACTACTGAACCGAATTTGATGGAAAGTTCTTTCAAATCGGTTCCTGTATGACAGAGTTATGTGTTAACAAACATTTTTTTTTAAATCAACCGGTTTCAGAACCTCCTCTTTTTTTTGAAGTTGGTTAAAAAAACCAGCTACTGTTTCAGTTAAGCGGTAAGTCGGATAGAGTGATAAAAATAAAATGAAGACTTTACAATTTACTCACAGTAAGCACGTCGGTGAAACTCAGCAGCGAGGTGACACTCTCTCCCGCCCTCACCACCTTCAGTGACAAACTGCTGCCGTCCTGATTGGTGATGTATACGTTGACGCGCCCGTTTTGTACGACGTATACGTTCTCGTCTGTGTCTCCTGTAATGAATAACGTATTATATTAGTTTCGTTTGAGCCTTGTATGTACAGGGAACGTGCGAGCAGCTATAGGTGGCAGCACAGAAACGTCAATTTCAAGTATTTTTTTAACGCAAAAGCCAAGTTCTCAATGTGGTAAGTAAAGACAATCCATGAGAGTAATGTAGAGGGAAACTTTTTGTAACAACTTGGGCTCAGCGGTTTTATCATTTGAAATAGGGATGACTCGTGGGTCCATATAACGGACTAACCGTCAGTTAAGATTCTCCAAAAAAAATCTGACACTACTCTTGCCAAGGGGTACCTACCGAATTACCCAGTTACTGGCTTGCGGAGATCAGATAACCATGTAACCATACTGGTCTGCATTCGGCTTGTTGGACCCCATCATAGTTGCGAAATGATTGAGTTAGAATTATCAAAAAATCTTGCACACGCATTTTTTGCTTTATCAAATCAATAAAAAAATACAACGCATCAAAGATCAGGAGTGGGAGCTTGTGACATAACGTTCACGCCACATCTAGATAAAAAAGTTTGCCAAAGCGTGAAGTCACTATAAATCGTTTTCATTTTTAGGATTCCGTACCAAAGGGTAAAACGGGACCCTATTACTAAGACTCCGCTGTCCGTCCGTCCGTCCGTCTGTCTGCCAGGCTGTATCGCATGAACCGTGATAGTTAGACAGTTGAATTTTTTACAGATGATGTATTTCTGTTGCCACTTTAACAACAAATACTAAAAAACAGAATAAAATATATATTTTTTTTTTTTTATAGATAATGGTACGGAACCCTTCGTGCGCGAGTCCGACTCGCACTTGGCCGGTTTTTTTTACGTGAAAAAGGAAAATACTTTTCCAATATTTTTGGTAATCTAACTGACGAACTAAATAGATTTTTTTAGGAATCTACCCTAGATTCTTTGTGCTGTTTCCAAGAATTTATTAGCACATGACCGTTATAATGGACCTCGTTTCATCCTCCCCTTCTCTCATGTTGGCTAGGACAACTGGACATGAAGTTTTAAACAGTCTGTATTTACCTATTTACACATAAATGTGACACATGACTGACAGAGACGATGCTCTGCTTGACAAATATTATCTAATTTATGAGCCATTTTAACCGCCCGCTGAATACCATACTCGCGTATTTCGAGAACATTAATTTTAGAATTATTGATGTGAAAGTCAAAACGCAGGATATTTACCAGCTCTTCTAGTTTAGCAAAGGTTTGATCTTTTTTAACCGACTTCAAAAAAAAAAGGAAGAGGTTCTGAATTTTTTTTTAAACAAAACCTTAGTTCCTATTTTTCTGCTCCTTCATCTTATCTTTTTATTAAATGTGTGTAAGTAAATAAACTGTTAATACAACATATACCTACCTATCTTGGCTGTTATTTTTAATAAATGTATTGACCGTGGTGAGTTTCCTGATCTAATGAAATATAGTAAAATAATACCATTATTTAAATCGGGTAGCACATCAGACCCTACTAATTATAGACCTATATCAGTGCTACCTACTTTTAGTAAAATTTTTGAGAAAGTTATTCTTAATCAAATGCAAAGATATTTTAATAAACACAAACTATTACATAATAAACAGTTTGGTTTTACAAGGGGTCGTTCAACAACCGATGCTGGTGTTGAACTTTTAGGACATATTTATAACGCATGGGAGGACAAATGCGATGCTTTGGGAATTTTTTGCGATTTATCCAAGGCGTTCGATTGTGTTCTCCATGAGACATTAATCAGGAAGCTCCACTATTACGGAATCCGGGACGCCTCGTTGAATCTTCTTACTTCTTACTTGAGTGATAGGATTCAGAGAGTCGATGTGAACGGTACAAGATCTCCCGGGTCTGTAGTCAAGATGGGGGTCCCCCAAGGCTCAATTTTAGGTCCTTTTTTATTTCTAATTTATATTAATGACTTGCCGTACCTCATAAAGGATAAGCACGATATAGTGTTGTTTGCAGACGACACTTCACTTTTATTTAAACTCAAGCGTCAGCAGCTGGTTACTGACGATGTTAATAGTGCCATCGCAACTGTAGTTAACTGGTTTAATATTAACAATCTTCTGCTTAATGAAAAAAAAACCAAATGCATAAAGTTCACGTTACCACATGTTCGACAAGTGAACACTAGTGTGTCAATAAAGGGGGAAGAGTTGAAACCCGAAGATACCACTGTGTTCTTAGGCATAACTTTGGATGCGAAGCTACAGTGGGGCCCCCATATAGATAAACTGTCAAAAAAACTTAGCTCTGCAGCATACGCCGTTAGAAAAATTCGTGGTTTAACTGATTTAGAGACAGCCCGTTTAGTATACTTTAGTTACTTTCATAGTGTGATGTCATACGGCATTCTGTTGTGGGGAAATGCCGCCGATATTCAGACAGTATTTGTATTACAAAAAAGGGCTGTTCGTGCAATTTATAAATTAAGTCCTAAACACTCCCTCAGAGACAAATTTAAAGAGATTAATATAATGACTGTGCCCTCTCAGTATATTTATGAGAATCTTTTGTATGCACATAAAAATATTAATCTATTTAAAAGATACAGTGATATCCATAACGTAAATACTAGGAACAAACACAATTTTGTCATTCCTAAAACCAGGCTCAAAAAAATAGGTGGTTCATTTAGATGCCAATGTATACGTTTTTATAATAAACTCCCTAGCCATATTCAAGACCTTAGTATAAATAAGTTCAAATTATTTATAAAACGTAAGCTATGCCAGAAAGCTTTTTACACAATTAAAGACTATCTTGAAGACAAAAAGGCTTGGGATTGAGCTGCTTCAATGATGTACATGGCCTAATGTTATATACCTTTTTAATTTTTAGAAATTGTCTTTTTTCTTTTTTTTAAGCTCTGTTGTATACTTTTCTCTCATCTCGTTGGTAAATTTTGACATGAATGTTTACTTTATTAAGTATTCTATTTTATTATTTTTGACATGGAATATTTACTTTGTAAAGTAATATATTTTATTTTTATTTTTTTCAATTTATTATGTTTGACATGAATACTGTTACGCGCCAGAATTAATGCCGGGTACATAACGTTAAAAGTTACTACTAGCGCCATCTAGTATCGAGTAGCAGAACTAGTAGAGTCAAGATCCTTCTAGACATTTCGATGCTAGAACATTCTAGAGTTTTCGTTATCTGGTTAGTCGGGGCCGGTATGTACTCGAACTTTCTAGATGTTTCTATACTAGAAGGTTCTGGAATTATCTGCCGACCTATATAAGGCCCGCATAGCCTGCGACCGAGTCAGTATTGAATTTGCGATACAAGCGACGACTTCGAGAGCGAACTTCGACTGCGAATTAAAGTGATCAGTAGTGCAATTGTGATTTATAATTAGTGAGTTTAAGTTGTAATTAGTGTTGATTAATTAAAGTGTCATTTTGGTTATTTTATCGGCTGTTTTTATTGTCACGAACCCTAAGCTCGTAACAATTGGTGTCAGAAGAGTGGATATTTAAACTATGCCGATTCTACCAAAGGACGACATGGAGGGTATCCGTACCCGAAGTCAACGCCAGCAGGAGACGGACCAGAGGCGTTTTGGAGGTGCAACGCCGCAGACGTTGGAGGGCCAGTTGCCGACCATGGAGCCCGGCCCATCCACAGCAGCTCCAGCATCTGCAGCACCAGACTTTGGAGCTCTGATGATGATGCTGCAGGAACAGGCTCGCCGGCAGGAGGAACAGGCTCGCCGGTTGGAAGAACAGCTCCAGCGTGATAAGGAGGAACAGGCTCGCCGGCAGGAGGAACAGGCTCGCCGGCAGGAGGAACAGGCTCGCCGGCAGGAGGAACAGGCCCGTCGGTTAGAAGAACAGCTTCAGCGTGACAAGGAGGAACAAGCCCACCGACAGGAGGAACAGGCGCGCCGCCAGGAAGAACAGATGCTCCTAATGAAGGACCTTCGCGCGGCCTTCGGGAAAGACATGAAGGAGGTGAAGGAGAAGGTTGCTCAGCATGACAACCGCCTGTCAGAAGCTGAAACCCAGATCAGCAAGTTTAATGACGTCATTGCTGATGTAAAGAAAGAGTTGGGCAACCTTAAAGTAGGGGATGGAATTGCAACTCCCGTAGCTACTACACCTTCGCTACGTGGATTCAAAGTGCCGCCCTTCGATGGGACATCTTCCTGGTCGGCCTACAAAATACAGTTTGAGGCTGTTATGAAGGCGAACGGCTGGAATAAAAATCAGGCCATGACTGCCCTCACCCTTGGCCTGCGCGACCAGGCCTTAACTGTTCTGGAAGCTCTCGGTGAGGAAGTGACTTACGAGCAGCTTCTTGAGGCGTTGGAAGCCAGATATGGCGACGCTCATCTGGAACACGTGTTTCGTGCGCAGCTTAAGGATCGCGTGCAACGTAGCAGTGAAAACCTGCAGCAGTGGGCCCTTGAAGTGGAGAAGCTGGTTCGAAAAGCATACCGGTCTGTGCCTGCGCTCATTGATGGGAACCTGGTGCAGGCTTTCATCGACGGTATTCGCGACCTTGAAGTAAGAGCTGCTGTGAGGCTCGGGCACCACGGGACCCTTAAGGACGCCTTGGCCCATGCACTGGAAGTGGAAGCTGTGCGGCATGATCACCGTTCCCACCGCGTTAGAGAGGTTGCAGCGGCTACGGTTCGCGACCGTCCTAATGGATACAGGCCTAGGTGCTATGGCTGTGGGGAAAGGGGCCACCTTCGATCCAGTTGCCCTAAGCGAACTGCAGTAAAGGAAGATAGTCGATCTTCGGAGAGTGGGGCGGCTAACAGCACCGCCCACCAACAGCAGGGAAACGAGTAATAGCCAGGACTGCGGGGCGGGTGCTGGCTGATGTTCAAAGAGCCCCAAGGATTTCGATCTCACAAACCCACGATGGGAATAGTCTAATCATCAAGGGCGAGGTCAACGGAACGCCATGTAAGCTGACTATAGACACTGGAGCCTCACGCACGGTTGTCAGTTCCCAACTTGTAAGTCGGTTCTTTGGGGACTCCGCATACAATCGAGAGGGCATAAATTTGGTAACAGCCACCGGTCAGCGCATACCCGTCCGAGGAGAGAAAGAGATGGAGTTGAAGCTAGGCAACAGCATCTACCTGCATAATGTTGTTGTGGCCGATGTAATGGACGATTGCATCCTGGGCCTAGACTTTATGAAGAAGAATTGTAGTGAGATCGACGTTAAGCAAGGAGTTTTGAAATGTGGACAAGAGGAACTTTTCATGGAAGGGGCGTTACCAGGAAATGTGTACAGCTTGAAGAAGATTGTTCTTCCTCCGAGATCGGAAACAATTGTGCCGGTTAGTCTTCCTCGGAATTCTGGGCAGACTCATCGTTGTGTACTCGTGGAAAGGGTAAACAATGATCTTCCATGGAAAGTGGCACGAACTTTGGTCAGAGCCACTGACATCTCAGGGGTACGCGTGCTGAACCTTTGTGATACGGAACAGATTATAGAAAAAGGCACGCTGATTGGTACTTGCGAGGAGGTGGATTGGTTGCATCGATGCCAAAATCTATCGACCGGAACCCTAAGAAAGGATGCACAAACGAGAGTGACCACACTTTTAGAAGACTGTCGCAGCGCTCTGTCTCACAATGAAATGATCAAAGCGAAGAGGATGTTACTCAAGTACGCCGATGTTTTCTCTTCAAACGATGCTGACATCGGGAAGACAGGCTTAGTTCAACACAAAATAAACACAGGAGAAGAATTGCCTATCCGTCAGCGGCCAAGGAGATTGCCGGTAGCACGTGAAA
Organism: Melanchra persicariae; assembly: GCA_947386135.1. Lineage (NCBI taxonomy): Eukaryota > Metazoa > Arthropoda > Insecta > Lepidoptera > Noctuidae > Melanchra > Melanchra persicariae. The sequence goes on from OX376646.1 coordinate 3,292,199, forward strand.
AGGAAGTGGAAACCATGATTGAGGGAATGGTGAAGGATGGTGTCATAGAACCTTCATCAAGCCCATGGTGTTCTCCTGTAGTGCTGGTAAGAAAGATGGTAAGAAAGAAGGACGGCAGCATGCGGTTTTGTGTTGACTATCGTCGTCTGAATGACGTGACAAAGAAGGACAGCTACCCTTTGCCAAGAATTGACGACACGCTGGACATGCTTACTGGAGTGAAGTGGTTTAGCACACTAGACCTAAAAAGTGGCTACTGGCAAGTTGAAATCGACCCTAAGGATAAAGAGAAAACTGCATTCTCGACAGGAAAGGGTCTGTGGCAATTTAAAGTTATGCCGTTTGGATTGTGCAACGCTCCGGCAACGTTTGAAAGGTTGATGGAACTTGTACTAACCGGGTTAATTGGTGATGCCTGTCTTGTCTACTTGGATGACATCATTATCGTAGGTCGTACGTTTGAAGAACATCTTCAAAACCTGGAACGCGTGCTCATGAAGATCCAGAGTGCCAACCTCAAGTTGAGTCCTAAGAAGTGTTCACTTTTCAAACGGCAAGTCAGCTTTCTGGGATACGTAGTGTCGGAAGAAGGTATCCGCACAGATCCAGAGAAAATTGCCGCTGTCAAGGATTGGCCAGTTCCAAAAGACAAAACGCAGGTCAGAGCATTTTTGGGTTTGTGCTCCTATTATCGGCGATTTGTCAAGAACTTTGCAGATATAGCCAAACCCCTGCACAAGCTAACTGAAGAGAAGCGACATTTCTGCTGGGATGGAAGTTGCGACATCGCGTTCCAGGAGCTAAAGGACCGTCTGTGCAAAACACCTATTTTGGGGTATCCTGATACGGGCAAGGAATTTATAGTTGACACAGACGCAAGTGACATAGGACTTGGCGGTGTATTATCTCAACGGAATGGTGATCAAGAGGTCGTGATAGCGTACTTCAGCAAGTCGTTGTCGAAACCTGAAAGGAATTATTGTGTAACAAGACGAGAATTGCTTGCTGTAGTAAAGTCATTGCAGCATTTCAGCAAATATCTGCTGGGTCGGAAGTTCCACTTGCGAACTGACCATGCTGCACTTAAATGGCTATTGCAGTTTAAAAATCCAGAGGGACAAGTTGCGAGATGGATTGAACTACTGCAGGAATACGACTTTGAGATTGAACATCGCAGCGGAAGAACTCATGGCAACGCAGATGCATTGTCAAGAAGACCTTGCCCTGAAGACTGCAAGCATTGTACTAGGCAAGAGGGTAAAGAAGTCGTACCTGTGAGAATGCTCAAGACAGATCTCAGCAACGAGTGGAAGGAAAGCCTACAACTTGCACAGCAGGAAGATTTGGACATTAAGCCGATTCTGGAATGGATGAAGGCCAGTGCTCCTAAGCCAACGTGGAGTGACGTCTCAGCGATGAGTTCGATCACAAAAAGCTATTGGGCCCAATGGGACAGCTTAGTGATTCAGGATGGAGTCCTGTGCCGTAAATGGGAAAATGCTCGGGGAGACAGCTGTCATTTGCAAATGGTTGTCCCTAAAGCTAAAGTACCGGATGTTCTAGAGTTGTACCATAATGGTTGTTCAGGAGGCCATATGGGAGTTAAACGGACTCTACTAAAGATACGGGAACGGTTTTACTGGGTCCACTGTCGTGACGATGTCGAGGACTGGTGTCGTAAATGTACAACTTGTGCGGCTGTAAAAGGACCACAGACTCGTAGTAGAGGTGCATTAAAGTTGTACAATGTTGGTGCACCATGGGAAAGGATAGCCCTAGACGTTGCGGGACCGTTTCCGGAAAGTGAAAGTGGTAATAAGTATTTCATGGTTGTAATGGATTACTTCACTAAGTGGCCGGAAGTCTTCGCCATTCCGAATCAAGAAGCTTCAACAGTTGCTGATAAGCTAGTTCATGAAGTCTTCTGTCGTTTTGGAGTACCCTTGGAGATTCACAGCGATCAAGGAAGGAATTTTGAGTCCCAAATATTCCAGGAAACTTGTCGAGTTATGGGTACTCATAAAACGAGAACAACTTCTTACCACCCACAATCGGATGGAATGGTGGAACGATTTAATCAGACATTGGAGAGGTACCTGGCAAAAGTGGTGGAGAACCGGCAACGGGATTGGGACAAGCATATACAACCGTTTTTGCTGTCATACCGAAGTGCTGTTCACGAAAGCACATCAGTGACACCAGCTTTCGCAAACTTTGGTAAAGAATTACGGCTGCCTGCAGACCTGATTACCGGAATACCACCTGATGCCCCACGCAGTATAACCGATTATGCGAACGACTTGCGGAACAAAATGAATGACATTTATGAGCACGTCAGACAATCGGGCCAGCAAATGTCTGAAAAGATGAAAACCCGTTATGACCGCAAAATGAACAATAAAGGATTCGACGAAGGTTCACTAGTGTGGCTGCACAATCCAGTTCGCAGCAAAGGGAAATCTCCTAAGCTTCAAGCTAAATGGGACGGGCCGTACCGGATTGTGACGAAAATCAATGACATAACCTACCGCATACAAAAAGGTACAAGAAGTGCTCCTAAGATCGTCCATGTGGATCGACTGGCGCGTTATTATGGGGCCGATAATGCTCGGGACGAGCATGTCTTAGGAGGGGGCAGTGTTACGCGCCAGAATTAATGCCGGGTACATAACGTTAAAAGTTACTACTAGCGCCATCTAGTATCGAGTAGCAGAACTAGTAGAGTCAAGATCCTTCTAGACATTTCGATGCTAGAACATTCTAGAGTTTTCGTTATCTGGTTAGTCGGGGCCGGTATGTACTCGAACTTTCTAGATGTTTCTATACTAGAAGGTTCTGGAATTATCTGCCGACCTATATAAGGCCCGCATAGCCTGCGACCGAGTCAGTATTGAATTTGCGATACAAGCGACGACTTCGAGAGCGAACTTCGACTGCGAATTAAAGTGATCAGTAGTGCAATTGTGATTTATAATTAGTGAGTTTAAGTTGTAATTAGTGTTGATTAATTAAAGTGTCATTTTGGTTATTTTATCGGCTGTTTTTATTGTCACGAACCCTAAGCTCGTAACAATACTTACTTTGTAAAGTATTATTTTTTTTTATTATTATTATTATTTAACTCATTTTGTGAATATGGGGACCATGTGGGTTATTTTCTTCTTATTTTTCTCTTCTTTGAAATACTTCTTCTTTGAAGTATTTTTAACGAGGTCTGGCAGTTTGAGTACTTAAATGCGGCCTACACAAATGTCCTTTCTTTGGCATGTTCGTCGGTTCGTTGAGCTCCTTTATGGTTCTAAGTTGAGCTACGCGACTACTGACCAAAGCTTGCACTGACTGGACGGGTCCACTCAAATCTGTGTGGTTCTTTCCTCAAAAGACCATTTCAGACACTGATCTGCATGATCCTCATATCGTATTGTGAATGTGGGGACCATGCAGATCGCTATGATAGGGGTTCATTTCATGTTAGTCAACAATGTCTGGCAGTTTGAGATTTTTTTTATGCGGCCTACCCAAATGTCCTTACTTTGGTATTGTTCGTCAAATCGTTGAGCTCCTTAAAGTTCTAAGTTTGAGCTCCATAATAACTGACAAATGCTTGCACTGTCTGGACAGGTCCACTCAAATCTGTGTGGCACTTTCCTCAAAAGGCCACCTCAGACATTAACCTACATGGTTCTCGTATGATTTGACCAGTACAATTTGTATGGACTTCAAAAGAGACTGTGACCTCTGAGTTTGTTTCGGTGTTTCTTCTCAGGGTAGTCAGCTAGGAAACACCGGCCTCATCTAGCTTAAAATGACCAAAAAATATTGACGTGTAAAAGTGTTATGTTTAACCTACTTACAAAATAAATATCATTTATCATTTATCATTTATCATTTATCATATATAAACTCACATACACAAACAGTCAGACCCGAAACAACTATCTGTAGGCCATACAAATATATGTTCCGTGCGGGAATCGAACCCGCGACACGCAGTGCAGCAGTCAATCGCTCAACCACTGAGCCAACCATGTCGTTAAATAATTAATAAACGTAAAAATTATAATTAAATAAACATGTAGGTATATCAATTAAACCATTTACAGACACTATTGAATGGTCAAGATCGGTCAGTCAAAGAACATTAACTAGTTGCACGTTCCGAAGCGCTGATCTCTAAGGAGAAGAACGTGCAAGAAACTCCGTCACGTTACATCATTTATTTTAGAAGTATGAAGACGCGCACGTTCAAATGACCAGTCCCAACTGAAAGCGTCCGTTCACAAACATGTCGCATGCGCCAGAAACATTCGGATCAACCATTTTGAAGGGAACGTAATGATCCAACAAGTGCGCACCATCGGTGAGGCGTTTCAAATAAATTTATTTATTTATTTATTTATCATTATATACACACATACATTTTTTTTTTATCACCCACCTACTCGAGACCATGATTGACCAGTCTCAAGTAACGGCTCCGTGTGCCGACACAAGTTACATAGAGGACAACACACTGCCACTCTCTGGAATTCCGCCAATGAGCAGGAAAAAATGTCCAACCGTTGAGAGATGCTATTCATTATTTTAACTAATTGTTTCCACTTACCAACTTTAAACAAGAATGCACCAGCTGGCAGATTGAGGATCTCCGTATGCTTACAAAGCATGAGGAACACCGGCTTCTCGAAGTGACCGAACACCCTGATGCTGTGCAGCATATACAAGGCGTCTGGTGGAACCCTGTCATCACTCGTCAGGTCTTCTTCTAAGTACTCTGCTGGAGGTTCCAGTACCTTGGTGAAAAGATGAGGTGGATTAGCCGTATATTCTAAACAGGCTGATTATACAGTCGTCAAAAAACAAAACCATACAAAGTTATCATCATAGCTTTGTATGGTTTTGTTATTTTAATTTTGGGAATTGACTGAAGACCTTAAAGACGAGAGTTCATCTACATCGGGAAAGCAGGTTTTAAAAATTGAACACACCTTTCTGTTATCACCCCACCCCCATGACTACGCTGAGAAGGAACTGTGGTTTTGTCTGATAGAAATCATAGAACTAAGTAAATAAGTAATTTTTATTCGCTTTGGGTTTTGTCAACCAGTCATTAAGGTTGAAAATTAAAAATCAATGTCAAGACCTTCAAGAGATTACTTTCCTCATGTCAATTTAGTTTTTAGAGAACAATGCGTATATAACAATGTAAAAAACACGAGTAAACACACGCAAGGTCATGATTATGACAAATATTTTAACGTAAAGATGACGAAAGCAGTACTTATTAGTAATTTTACTCATTTGGGCATAAAAGATGATGATGATGATGATGATTAACGATTTTTACCTAAGTACATATTCTTTTTAGCTAAATAATCATGAAGGTTGCACAAAAGTCAGATAAGTACCAAATTATTAAATGTAAAACGACAAACTTTCTTAAACATGTTTTTGCCACCTTTTTCTCTGACTTATACAGATTAGTATCATCAGATATCAGTTGAACGCCTTGACGCATACCACACCATTCGAGGCAAAAGGAATTTTTAATCTGATGTAGGCACCGTGTCAGCCTCAAGAGCGTTTACGACGTACGGCATTTCATACAAACTTTTAAGACCTTATTTTTCGAAATTAATGAACCGATTTTAATGAAACTTTCTACGCATAAGCAGGATATAAAAATCTAAAAAGTTATCAGAGAAAATTTTCGAAATGTCTTAAAAAAATTAAAAAGTGTTTCTACATTCTAAGTACATACAAACACTAATGTATATCCTAAAAAAATATAGCTGTTGAAGTTAAGTAAGGTTCCAGGGGCTCTAACATTTAAGTCCATGCCCAGGTGTCGGCGAAGTCGGCTTGGATGATGATGATGATGGAGCACTTGAACAGGCTTCACGGAACCTCGAGTAAGCATAAGCTCCCTATGCTCACCTTCAATTGTTCTGGAGCCGTTTCCTTCTTCAGCTGCAGCAGTTTCCTAGCGAACCGCATGACGGCTCGCCTCTTGCGGCCCTGTCCTGAGTTGGAGATGGACTTGACCTTCCTCAGCATACGCCGTCCGTAGAACAGCATCTTGTCTCGTTTGCGGAACCTCTTTACTGGGTCCCCTGCCGCTCCAGCGCCGCCTGTGGCACCGGCCAATTCTGGAAAAGTACCCATTTTAATCAAGAAAGCAACTAAGGGGTACATTAATACACACAAAACGTCACTCTTCAATATCCCCCGAAGTTGGGCTGAGGTGTCCACATTTTGCTAGTATTTTTTCTAGTCGATTGGGGGCGACCCCATTGCCAACAACTGGATACAGTCCAGCCTCTTGGCGGCTACTACAGTTGAGTGCCTGATGGAACAAATTGCGCTACAGGAGGAGGCTCCTTCATGCATCCCAAAAATCATTCCCATCATCCCATTTCAGATGGACAACCTCTAACCCCAGACGCTTATTTTTTAGAAAGAACAGAAACCTCTTCTATTTCTAAGGTGTATCTGTGTTACCACCAGGGGCCTAACCACCAACTCTTAAAGCAGTATTACTTCCAGTGGGAAAGAGACGGAGCTATACAAGACGTACAGCTCTAGAAGTAATATTAAAGTAATACTGCTTTAAGAGTTGGTGGTTAGGCCCCAGGGCCAAAACGTCGTATTCATCACGTAAAATTGCGTAGGTGGATTAAGTAAATATTTTTCCACTAAGCGAAGTTGACAGGCGTTGAAACCTGCGACCAGGGGGTCGATTCTGCTATTGCAATCGTGTCTCAATGACCGGTCAATGATCGATTTTTGACGTATAACGTCAAACTTTTGACACATTTCCCATACAAAAACTGTCAAAGTTGTCAAATATTCGATCACTGACCGGTCAATGAGACACGATTGCAATAGCAGAATCGAGCCCCAGTAGGTGTGGATGTAGTGGAGTAGTACAATTAAATTACCTTTCGATCTCCATCTTCTATAATAGTAGAAAAATACGACGACTAAGGATACGAGAAGACAACCGCAAATAGACCACAGCAACTGTGAACAAAAATAAAACGTATTTGTAGTACACATAAGAATCAAGTTCAAATCATAACACCTTTTTCTAGATTAAAGGACTTTTAATTTGTTTAAAGAAAAACCAGCTTCGTCACGAAGAAGCGATAAACACGGGCGTGATTCTAATAGCAAAGAAAAAGTCGACATCATGTTGAGACTCTTATGATAAAACTCATCAATAACACTGCCTAAAGACAGTAGCCCTGAATAATCACATAATCACCCGTATGTTTTATAAAACGTTACTTTATTGTCTTACACATTACAAATATTAACCGAGTAAACAGACGAAACCTTCAAACTGTTTGTTAATTTATTTGGCAAGTAACACATCAATTTATCCTTGAATGAGACGTGTGAAAAGTGTATGTAGGTGTATGTTGAATTGTTAATGACATTGTTCGGACTGTATTATATCAACCCGTGGTATTATAAATCCTACCTACACTTGGCGAGAACTGGGATCAGGAAACGCAAGCTGGCCAAAGTTCGAAGGAGTGAATCCCAGGCCTTTGCATAGCGAGACAGAATAGGCCGACAAAAAATAATGCAACTGTCATAAGTTTAACAAACAGAGTCTCCAACGTCCGATACGAACACGTACGAAGGTCTTCGATATCAGAAAACTAATTAAAGGACTGAAAGGAGTACGGCCGGACCCTGTCATCACCGTGGTTTACCAGAAGGCACGATGACAGGTGGAGTACGGCGGTAACCGAGTGGCGTCCAAGGACTGGAAAGAAGTGTTGATTTTCCGCCGGCGAGATGGGCAAACGTCGCGGGCAGAACGTGAATGAGATTAGCACAGGAACGAGTGAATTGGCACGAGAAAGTGTTTTGTATTTTTTTTAAGTTTTATTTTATTTTACGATTTTTAGAACTTCATAATTTTTTCGTAACCACCACTGGAATGAAAAATGCGCAATTTCGTTATCCGTGACATATTATTATTTTCAGCTATTTTGACTTAAAAACCAAACTACTGAACCGAGTACGGTAATATCCTTTCATATAAAAAGTTTTTTCAAATCGGTTCATAAATGACGGAGTTATGAGGTAACACTATAAAAAATATACAACCGAAAGAACCTCCTCCTTTTTTGAAGTTGGTTAAAAAGAGAAACCGATGCCGAGTCGTAGGCGAACACGGTTTTTGGATGATGATGATGGATTAGTTTGTTTAGAATGAGGGTCAAGTTTTCAATAACTATATAGAACATGTCAGCGTTCGCGTAAATATAACAGGACAAAAAAAATACTTCTCGGCCTGTTCTGTCCACCTGCAGGGCAAAGCCCAACCTTCCTTCCAATCCTCTCTATTTTGCGCATGTACAGACCAATACCTATTAGTTGTAATAATAATTGTTTGTGTGTGACTAAAGAATTTAAACCGATAGGCTTCCTGATTTAGCTATTCAACTTTATGACTTCTTGCATTCTAGTCCGTATTTGAATAACACCAGCGCGCAGCGATGTTTTGTTTGAAACAATAAACATTAAATTTGTAGTAATGTCGACTTTTGTCAAAACAGATCAACCCTGAATGCAGGAAGCATGTCAGCCCATTTTATTACGATACTAGTTTTGCCCGCGACTTCGTGCGCACATAGCCCGTTTTTTTCCCGTGGCTATCTTATACAAAAATAATTTTCCAAATTCCACTGGTAGTTCCAGAGATTAGCGAGTTCAAACAAACGAACTCTCTTCAGCTTTATTATTAGTATAGATTAGTGTAGATAGATAGGATAAATGAAATGGCTAGAAAAGGCTAAATTAACTAGAGCCATTAGCGTCTTTTTTTCGAGTAATTTAAATTAGAATTTAAATTTTTCTACCAAGACCTAGTATGGAACAAGGCTTGACTATTCTTAAAGCTATTTTAATCTAATACAGTACGCGACCTTTTAGACAACATCTTTACATACCATTTATCAGACACCGCGATAAAATATGTCAAACCACACGGCCTTGAGAATCTGTTACTATTTTTGCAACGTTTAACCAGTTGTTGACATTGAACTAACAAGAATACAACGGACATTATCATAGAGAAGAATATTCGTGTATCTTCAAGCTAGTTGCGTGGTGTTGGGTAAGCAGTCTGTGGGCAGTGGAGCGATAGTAAATAAACAAGATCGTTTTGCAGTTAGCCGCGAAAGTTGCGTCACTTTCGAAGGAAAACATAAACACAGGCATGACATTATTGCGATGTATTTATATTTTCATCTTTATTCTCTTACCCCTGACTGCCCCTGACCCATGTTACTTGGGGTTGGGGCAAAACGTTTTCTTCTTCCATCCTCCCCTTGTTTATATTTTCATTATTAAGGTGGAAGCGCCAGGGTATCCCGCGAAATTCAAATTTTCTAACGTTTTTTGCAATTTGCAGGTCAGTGTTAGGTTGTATCTTGGTCAAAATATCATTCGCGGCCGTAGCAAGTATCTATTTATAGAATTATAATAATTAAAATCATCAAAACAACTCCTTCAGTTAGAATTGATGCCAAATGTTATGAAATACTACATTTGGCATCAATTCTTACTGAGAGAGTTATATTGATGATTTTAATGATTAAGTACAGTTCTGTAAATACGTACTTGCTACGACCACGAATCATATTTTGACCAGCATACAACCTGATACTGACCTGCAAAATGCAAAAAACATAAGAAAATTTGAATTTCGCGGGCTACCCTGGCGCTTTCACCACAAGATCTTTACAGTTGTGTGTTGAGGTTGAGGTGAGTTATAAAATATTATGACCACAATAACGACCGTTTTTGTAACTTATTCCTAAAAGGAAATACCTAAGTACATTATTATTGTGTTTTCCCTACAACCCCAGCTTTTATCACGTAAACAATAACACTTATTAGGGCCAAAATATTAAATTAAATTGTAGATAAGCTATCAAAATTATTAAGTACCTACTAGTAGTAAGAATTGTTGTGGTTAAAATATTAAATTAAATTGCAGAAAACCCGTGCGTAATATTCTTCAGCATAACAGATCGTGCAATAAAATAAACTATCAAGCAAATTATCATTAAACTCACGCGATATTGTTTGTCTCCCAGCTGGGCAGTTAAAATAACGCACACGCAAGCCACAAAGAACACCATCGTCACTTTATATTACACACATTTTTATTATTATTATTAAAAATTAATTAATTGCACTCATTTTTGACCAACAATATCTCATAAATTGTCTTGCACTTTTTAAGTTTTTTTTTTATATTTGTTTTAACATAAGTAGTTCACTTCACAACACACATTTTTTATTTTATTTTTATTAAGAAATTTAAAATTTCCGAGAATTAGCATTACTATTTTAAAGTTTTTTTTTTTCAGTTAGAAATGTTCAAGCATAAGTTTTTCGTTCTGATACGTCCGTCTACCACTGGACAAGATGGACCCACTAATCGTAGTTTGTAAACAAGTTTAGTCCTTGCGCGTGCGACTTTTCATTTCTGTCGCAAGCGCAACCGCGGCGCGTCCAGTCGCGTTGCAACACACGTCTTTATTAGACGTTTGTAACAGCACTAACAGCTGATAGCGATGTCGAATTCTGAATAAGTTTCCGGCATTATTATCAACGCACTGTGACCACATTGAAACCACACACATTCTGTATCACATTTGACAACGCACTAACCAACGCATAGCTTCAGTACAATTTTATAATTTTGCAAACATGACTTTTTCGCAACGTGCGTCTTCTGTTGCTACGTAAAAAAATAACAAAGGAAAGGTCTAAATTCTGCAAAATCAGCTATTGTCTAATCGCTTATTACTTCACGCTTACCATAATGTGACTTTCAATAAGTGATAATAAGGCGCAAACGGGTCAAAGTTATAACAAAACACATGATTCACAAGTTCAAAGACAAAGGGTGACAAGGCGTGTGTTTTTACTGCCAATAACAGGGTTGAGTAATCAAGAGGCAGCAGCAATTAGATTACCCAGGACGATATTCAAACAAAAATATATTATACAGCTGGTGTCTGTGTTTTCTGATAGCTACAACCTGAGGCTATCTTTTTAATAGGACTTGCAAGCGTGCTCCATCATTGACCTCATTCAGCTCTCCATCAGTTGACATTGTGGTCCATCGCGAGCCAAAATCTCATAGAAAACTTAGCAATTTACACGATTAGCTCATACACATAGACAAACAGAATAAAGAACATGGTTTATTCATTGATTTAGTTCTTCCCCACTACTACTTCTAAACTATTCAATCTCAAGCACCTATTATGTCTTGTTGCTCTTGTTTTTTTTATTGTCAACAACGCGATTATTTTATTTATTCCTCCGCCTAAGGACATGGTCAGACAAACGTGTTTTTCTCGGAGGTGTGTCAAACTCTTAACTCATTCTACGTCGCATTAGTATTTTATTTATTACTTTCAAGGTCGCTCAAATAAAGAAAAACTTGAGCAAATAAGTTTTAATCAAATGGATAGTCACGACTCATGGCCTTGGTTGAGGAGCAAGCAAGATTGTCAATGCAGTATTTTGCACGTTCTAATTTATTGATGACAGGATTAAGGATTATTCTAATGGAGTTTTATGAGCTTCTGAGAATTATGGTGATCAAGGAGTAATTAGTTTTAGTTTATTTCAATTATTTTTTTTTGTTGTTTTGCTGATAGACTTCATCAAGTCGCTGAGACATTTTATTTTGCGCTACGGATAGACGCAGTTTCAATATGCGCAAAATATTGTGTAGTGTGTAGGTATTTGACTTAAGTAATTGAGTCTACCTAAACTGCACTCCAGACAGAAGAAATCTTTTCTTTCCACAATAGCTTTCATTTCATCACGTGATAATTTATAGGTACGGTAAAGGGCATAAGAAGCGTCTTTTTACAGTGTCCAATAAAATCATTATTATACTTATTGCTGCATCGCCTATTCACCAATCATTAGCAATTTATTGGAAGTGCATTCTGCATTTTGCCATTACGTATAGTACCTACTTGCTATTCTAGAATTACTTACCTAATTCAATTCAATACTCGGTCAATGTAATGCCTTATTGTGCCGGGTTTTCTGCTGAACTAGATTCAATGTACTTCCCTACGGATTTGCTTAGGTGTTAGTTGAATCAATGTTAAATTATGTTCTCCCTAGATTTAAATTGAGCATAACACGCCCTAACTCTAGACGCTACACCATGACGCCCGTAAACCCCTGAAGTGATAGGCAGAGGTGTCAAGCATTCGTTCAGAACTTCATTAAATTCTGTGAACTCAAAAACACGCATTTTTCCACAATCAATCACGAGAATGTCATGCGAACACGCTGTTTTGATAAACATCAGATTTTTCAGAATTACTTACGTGAAATTTAAACATAATGTCCACACTGTTTATCTTCACTGATATTGTTTCACGTAAATTGGAGCAAAATATTTACGCTTATCGTACATTCTATTTCGTTTGTTTGATTAGATATTATTGAGTGCGTGTAATATTTATAGGTCAGTTCAGGACTGTTATGGTGCTTTTGCCTACAGCCTCCTTCTCCAGTTTTAGGGAAGTTTGGTCAATACTTACTATATTAAGTACCTACCTAACTATAATTTTTATGAGGAGGCTAAATATTTGGACTTGAGTCGGTAATCTAAGCATTCTCTGTAGGTACATTGCTACAGCTACACTGCGATCGCCAACCCGCCTGCCAAGCGTGGCGATTATGGCAAACCCCTCCATTTGGGGGAGGCCTATGTCCAGCAGTGGACGTTTTTCGGCTGATATGATGATGACACAGAACCAATTCTAGTCATGGACAGTCACAGCAGTTGTGGACCTCCCCAGGGCTTTCCTTAAAAAGGTCTACTTCAGCCTGTTGATTCGTACGGGCTTACAAATCAATCAGTTAATCAGATACCTTTTACGATTGACTATACGATACAGTGCTGTAAAACCAATGAAGGTTTACGATTTATTTCGAATACCCATTTCAGCGTGAAAACCTTGTTTCCTGCCGGTTTGCATAAACTTTATGACTAATGCTTTATTGAATAAGAGTAGTTATTGAAGAGTGCAATGTCCTGCAGGAGGGGTCAAAGACACAGAGCGTGTTGCGAACTCGCGAAATGCATTTTTAGAGGATGAAATAAACATAGAAGTAGGTATGATAATAGTCGTTTTAGTTGCTGGCATCCTACTTTTTTTTTAGTAGGTTTTTTTTTTTGTAATAGTGTATTTTACTGAAAACGGTCGAAGATTTTTTTTATTTTCTCAGTACTTATTGCTAAAAATTAAACTTTTACACATTAATCTTTTTTGGTAATTTTAAGTAAAAAAGTAGCAATGCTTAGGTACTTTATTTTTCTACATTTTTTTAAAGGTTTTCTTGCCACTAGAAAAATGTAAATGTATTTGTGTCTATTGTAATTTAGATTATTTTTTTTTTAATAAAGGACAAGATTGTTTTTTTTTTATTTTTAAATATTCAAAATACTGATATATCATCAGCATTTGAAACACCTAATACAGCATCACAGTATGCAGGTTCACATGTACCTACTAAGATAAGCGCTAAGTACTTGACATGTCACATTTACATTCAATTATCACTACGAAATGGCATGAAATTGAATTCAGTGCATGGTAACAGCTTTGTATCAATTATATTAATTAATTAATACAATATTATTATCATGCATGAAACAGTACCTGAACATGACACTAGAATATATAGAAAGAGTTAAAGTTTTTTAGTTATGAATTGCCAATAGCGGTCATTGCTCTCTCCCTAATATTTTTTTTGTAGGAAAAAAATAAATTATCTTAATTATTGAATGTTGTTCTTATGAAAAGAGTTTCTAGAAAGATAAGGGGTAAGCCTTTACCCAACTCAGCACACTAGTCTAATTAAAAAACTCTAAAAACATAATAAGATTCTTCTATAATTTAGTTAAAATTTCTTAAATCCCAGGATTCAATGGTCATGTTTACAATTTATGGTTCAGGGATTTTAGAGGAGGTATTATTAACTCTATGTTACTTACTTCTTCGAACTTTAGGTAAATATAGTCTACCTATTTCAATCTCTGATCATAACACATCTCATTAAAATTCTCCATCAAGAGGTCTAGGTTTATGAATCATCTTGATATTATGTGTTTAGTAGCGTTCCCTGATTGTAATGAACTAATAAGTCAAGCTATGGTGAAAAGGTTAATTAGTTCCTTTTATGGTTAATTCCAATTAAAAATTGTGGTTAAATGTAAATGTTTTTTGTAATTGAACATCAATCATTAGTCTTTATTTGTAAACATAGGTAACAACAGTGTGCAAGATGTTACAATAATTGTTATATTTTAGTTTCTCTATGTTTTGCCATTTGGCATACAAATAGGGGAATACATTTATGAGAGGCCAATAAGTATTATGTAAATTAATTTTTCAAAATCTTAATAATATTTGATCATGAGCTTCAGCCTTTTTTCTTTAATAGAAAATAAAATTAAAGAAAACAAAAATAATGAATAAGTTAGCGCTCTACACTTAGAATGTTTTAATTCAATTATGTTACCTATTTTTGTTCAAATAGAAACAGAATGTTCATTATTTATAAGGTCAGTGCTATTTTACATTGTAACTTCAGACAGTCCATGTTTTATTAAACTTGCTTGTTTATGAATTAACTATTTATCACATTTATTTCAAAGACTGATAAAATTTTATTTTCTTTATTAGAAAATGACAGGACATAGCAAGACGCATCTTTGCAGGCTGAAATATTTATGAAATCTTAACATGAACAAAGATTAAATGGTAGAAAAACTCTGCAAAATATGGACGTATACTAGCCAATGAAGCAAGTACATAATTAAGCCAATAAGAGGAAGTTACCACGATAATTATCTTTCATGAATTGATAGCCGGACTATTACCAAATCTATTCTTACATCGAACACGATAACATTGGTTTCAAGGATACCGATTTCTATTATTACAAGACTTTACCCTTGTAACCTAGCAAAACACTTCCGGGTTGATATTTTATGTCACGCGGTACATTTAATATTTTATTTTATCACATACTTTTCACAGCAATAACTAAATTCGATAAACTCAGACCGAAAAATCAATACTTACTTGGTTGTCTTGAAAATTGTTTGACCACTCGGACGTCCATGTTTTCACAGCAAACATGTTCGAATTGTCGTTTATATTGTTCAGCAGTCCTACGACATCCATCTTCGTTAAGTATATCGATTTTTATTCAACTATATTCTAGAAATTCATCGCGATTCTATGAAACAATCAGCTGTTTGACAAATAAATAACAAAAAGTGAAGCGGGCGGGGAACCGGGGGAACGCGGCGCGGGGAACGGGGTATATACCATAGACAATCTGCACGGAAATCGGAAATATTGACATCGGCAACTCGGAGCATAAAGCTGCCACTACACGTTCAATACAGATCGCGATCCGTGATCGTTATCAATCTGGATCGCGATCAATTGACGAATCCCAAGATCGGATCACAAATATTAAGATTTTTTGAAATCCATGATCGTGATCCAAGGATTGCGATCTAGATTGAGCGTCTGATGCGAAGTCTTATCAATTTACGTCAGTCACTGTCAGTCAGCGTTCTGGCCAGATCAATGAAAAACTCAGCGTTTGTCGATAACAACAGCTACAGACGGCTATTTCATCAAACATTAGTTTGAACAGAAGCGCTGATATCTTTTTGTTCTTGTGATACATGCAGTTCAAGTTAGGTTGGGAACTTATCGCCACGGATAGGTTAGGTTCTAATGGGATAATGGGAGGGAGCTAGAGTGAGCGAACTTAGCTCCCGTCATACCATTCATGTTAGGTTCCTTTAAAACCTGCAGATAGAAAGAGGAGCCCGTCGCCTATGTTAGATGATAGGGCCAAACGTGGATTGATATATCATCAAACTTTGACATTAAAACGATAACGTCAATTTTTCGCTGGCCTATTCATGAAATAGGTACAATCATTTCATGTTTTCGGCGACATCATAAAATGGCCAATTCTATGATTTAGCCACGATAGTGACATGGAGCCGCCGCTACTACCATCTAATCCACGTCAAAGACTCCTCAGAAGGTCCTATGAATTTAATCTAACAAGTTCAGATGAGTGTAGATGTTCCTCTTTGGTATCAATGGTTTGACCCAACGTTTACTCAAAAGCAATAATTATTGCTACACAAGCTTTTCTCTTATCACAATCCATTGTTTTGGTTTTAAATGCGTATTCAACTGACGGTCTGACCGAAGTGAACAGTCTAGTGTCGTTTACACCAAGATCGCGATCAATGATCACGTTCACGGATCGCAATCTAGATTGAACCATGGAATTTATAAGTTCATACATTGAACGTATGGCAGCCTAATGTGTTCTGTGCACCGGTTCTGTGACTCGGAGTCGGCATCATAGACAATCAGCATTGTCTGTGTTTTCCGTCCGTCTGCTGGTTTGCTTCGTTGTCGTTGGAGACTTACCTACTCATTCTTTCATGCAAACAAAATCCATTCAATCAATAAAGTTCCATCTCCATCACTTGATCACTTCGTTTACCTTCAATTCTTCACTCCGTTCACGACGTTGCTTGTGAAAGGGTGAAATTTTGTCTGTTTCAAATAATAATTACCTAAGAATTTCTAGTACTTCTTTCGCAGTTACTACTATCGCAGTGTTAAAATAATTGTAAGTTCTACTTTAACTGTATAGACGCGGTTCTGTCTTTATAGTGGAGCTCGATCAAAATGGCGTCGCATAAATTGTTACACGTTGCTTTTACGCTTTCCAGATGTCTCGCTACCGGGAGTGGGATCTTTCTTGCAAGGTTTATGTGGGAAATCTTGGTACAAATGCGTCCAAATATGAAATAGAGAAAATATTCTCTAAATATGGAAATATAAGAAATGTGTGGGTGGCTAGAAACCCGCCAGGATTTGCGTTTGTGGAATTTGAAGACCCACGTGACGCTGAAGATGCAGTGCGAGGGCTGGACGGCACGTAAGTGATTATTCAAATTCATATACCTAAGTATTCTAACCGTGTATGCCTACACTTTTGTTATCCCGGTGTTTCACCAGGTGTTCATTTCATCCGCCATTTTAGTTTCACTTGACCCATTTGGTAAGTGGTGGTATTTCTACCCTTGCCAAATTTATATGAGCGTTTAATATTATAAATATTCCCGAAATACTTGGAATATTAATATCACGTGATGTTATCATGAAAATCTAACACCCATACGTCTCTCTGAAAGTCATAAGCAACATTAGTTATTTACGTAATTTAAATAGCACCTTTAACTTTTTGGTTCAGATGTTTGTTTGTCTCCATTGGCCTATTGAGCGTCTGTCTACATTTTCAACATATTCAGTAACCTACGTAAGTAACTGTATTCTAAATTCGAGTGGCTTTTGAAGGCGATAATAGCCTAACGGTTATTGCGTCGGCTGCCGATCAATAGGTCTTGAGATCAAATCTGAACTGGCGTCCTCATTACTTTTCTGCACGCTCCTTAGATCCGTTTCACTCTCAATGTGTAACGCTTGAGTCATAAGTGTGCTAGAGCATGATACCTCCATACTGAGACTGAGATGTGATGTCCCACATGGATAGAACTTGTCTTGGAATGGGGAACATTTTCATTTTACTCAATTTAAATTGGTCCTAAATGGAGGAAGTAAGACTACAGGCTAGACATAAACTTCCTGTCAGCCTTTATGCTACTTTCGCTAGGCATCATTTTTCTTTTCTTTACGTAATTTTCAAACTACACAATCGGGCGCCAATTGTGACCTCAGTAATCTGCTAATTCCATTTCCTGTTTCTTCGTTATAAGTTTTCTGACTTAGTGGTGCTTTTCTTTCAACAGATGAAGTTTTCTTACATTTTTTTATTATTATTTTGTAGTCGTTGCTGTGGCACTCGCATTCGCGTTGAAATGTCCAATGGCCGCACTAGAAGAGATCGCCGACACTCCAGGTATGTACAATACAAATTATTCATTCTATTTTTGGTGTTGTTTACCAATACATATCTTTATTTCAAAACAAGGAGAATAATAATGATAGTGCCATTAAAAAACATAAAGAGAGAATGTGACTATGACACTAATTGGTTCATACTTAAAAGTAAAGTGCATTTTATCTGAAGTGGAGAAAATGGCTTTATTCTGAATACTCAGTACTTTTCATCAAAAAATATGTACACTATCATTATTTACCTCGAAAGAGTCTGAGCTGCAATTAGCAAATTGACTTTAAAACTACATTTTGCTTTTTACACCATTCTTATATCTATAATTTTAAGATGTTATTGTTTTAATCAAATCTAAAAACAAGTAGTTAAGTAAGTTGATCTGGAGATATTAAAAGTGGTGGGTGTTGGAACGTTTACAGGTCCATTTTATCAACCAACCACCAACACACCAACGACCTCACCACATGTCTTCACCACAACTACGGCTCGTTAACCAATCTGACATCCGCGAACGCCGCTCGCAACAACATCCCGCTCAACTTCTGCGATCGGCTCTTCAAACTTCTGCGCGCAGCCGAAGTCTCCAACATCTGCGTCCCTATAACTTACCTCCTGACCGCCATCACCTAGTCCCCAACCAAAATCCGAACCTGGACTTGAATAATGCATTATAGAGGCCACACAGTATAGGATCCTACAAACATCCTGAATGTCATTGCAACTCCTAATGCTTCACCGACTGCACACACCGTCGTCACCGTGGCACCGAGCTAGAATACAACCTAACAGCGATCGACCTCCCCGTGTTACCGCAATTTTTCTTGAAACTTCCAATTAATGCCACCGTTCGACGGAAGATAACATTGAAAATCGCCTCCGCCTCAGTAATATCCCTTCGGCCTCACAGCAGCCCCACAACGGCAACCTTCGCAGGCTCACCATGTCTCGGTACTTTTTAAATCCTATACTTTAGAACCTTACCTTGCCTATACTTTTAGAATTAGAGAGATGTCGTGTTGGCGCTTAAAGGTGTAGGTAACTAGGGATTTGTGTAATGTAGACTGTAAATATTAAATGGGCCCCCAATTGTTTAAATACTAAATCATACATGATTACACAGAAGAGAAGTCAATTCAAAAAAGCGGTGAATAACTTACATTGATTTGTTTACAAAGAGGGATAGTTTAAATTCAAGTGATGTTTAATTGAAATGACCCTTGAGGTGTAGAAGTTGCACTGTGTTATTGTTGTGGGGAGGCTGGACGTTGTCATGACATGGTTCTGTTGCTAGATCCCGCAGTCGCAGCCCGCGCAGGCGTTCGTACTCGCGCGGAAGGTCGGGCTCCCCTCGTCGCTCGCCGTCGGTTCGCCGCCGTTCGCCATCCGTACGGCGCTCAAGATCTCGCGACCGTCGCAGCCGCTCTGACAGCAAGAGCAGGTAGGTACGTAAAGCCCAAAGACCTTTTTTTTTGTTTGTCCCGTATTATTTTTATTTTCCCGAAGTTTATTTATACCACCCAAAATGTAATTGTCCCTCAAATTTGATTTGTTTACTCCAACAATTTTTTGTTTGTTCATGAAAGGGGCTAATACGAAAGGATTTAATACAAGTATCTCTCGAGCAAACATACAGCTATTCAAGTTATTAAAAATCACATTACAATGCTAATCATGTTTTATCACATTTTCAGACTGTGAAGATACCAAGGCAATTGAAGAAGTTATATAATTGGACAAATATTCTGTAATATAAGTGACGTGAAGTGAATAGAGCGATTGTGTGTATGAATCTTTATAGGTTACAAATATATTTTTCTCATAAATTATGGTACAAGCAGCTTCATCATGTCGATTGTAATGTAGTTTACTTTATTTGCTGTAAGGTTGTATATTTTTATTGCTGTAGATACCTTACAAAGTTGTATAATTTTCTTGTAAAAATACTGATATGTTTACATACAAAATATTTTTAAGATGATTTAAATAAATGTGGGATTTAAAAAAGCTATTTAAATATATTTTTATTCTATAAAAATAATATTTTAATACATAAACTTAAATGCAAACAGGTGTATAAGTATCTAAGAATAACATATGATAAATTCGTAAAACTTCATAAAGATCTATAAGTCACAAACATTGATCACAATTTTGGTCTTCTAAGGGAATGTAAAAAATTAATACAAAAAGTCCTAATTCGATTTAGTTTTTATACTGACAGGCGTTTGTCGCCTAGCAGAGAAAAAGTCGAAGTATACACATGTACCGACCGCGACTAGCAGCGTACCTACTCCATGATAAGTATTTAAATTATTCTTAAAAACTATGGTAGAGATCAATAGAGAAGCAAACTTCCTCAAAGTTAGTATAAAAGTCACCGTTACCGAAGTTTCTTTGGTGGCTAATTCATGTACTGAATGTGTGCAATAGAATTGAGAAATGATGTTCAGTGCTATCAGTAACCAAGCGTCCAGTGGCAGATCTGATGAAGTGTCCATCAATTGGGAAGAAATCCCAAAGAATACAGGCAACGGAATAGCATGTGTGTAGAACAGCATCTGTAATTGAAGTTTGAAAAATCAAACTTGAAAATACTCTTGTAGACAAAACTGCAAGTTTCTAATTTTTTTTATAGATTTGGAGTTAAGTGGAAGCAATTAACCTATAAGTGGATATAATTTGGTTAAAGGACAAATTGGTGTAATTTTGTAGTAAGGTAGTATGTCAGTGGACTATTGCAGTAAGATTGTAATAAATAAATGTTTATTAGATTTTATATAATTATTATGATGTGTACAATAAATCCCATCCAAATTCAAAAGTCCAATATATTTGTGTCATAATAATAAAAAATAGTATACAGTGTTTGCAATTTTCCCGTGACAGTTACATCACATAGGCTGGGCACTTATTATCGGACTGCTCAGAAAGAGGGTACTGCTTCTTAGCACCAATCCTATTTAAAATTAAACACATGGCAACAGTGTTTTCACATTACTAAATAACTGTTTTGTTTATACAATTGGAACAAACTATGTTTTGTAATATAAAGATAATTTAAATTGCCCATTTTCTGCTATTGATAAGCTTCTACTCATACATACATCGAAAGATAAAAACTGGTACTATCTATACTAATATTATAAAGAGGTAAAATTTGTAAGTTTGTATGTAGGGGGTAATCTCTGGAACTAATGACCCAATTCTAAAAATTTTTTCACTGGTAGAAAGCTACATTATTCCTGAGTGCTATAGGCTATAAATTATTTTTATAACATGTATATTAACTGAGCTATCACAACTTTTGTCTAGAAAGTCGGAAAGAAATACCTCAATAAAATAGAATTATTTGCGTGCATGTAGGTGTAGGGTAAGTGAAGGGTAGGTGTAGGGTAGGTGCAGGGTAGGTAGGTAGGTAGCCAGTTGACGGGAGCGAAGCCGCGGGGGACAGCTAGTGTGTTATATACTCAAACATTGTCTCATTAGTTCATTACATTTTGCCCGTCATTAACTGATTCCAAAAAAGGAAGTTCTCAATTCAACTGTTTTTTTTTTGTGATATGTGATCACTAGTGATCACACAAATCACTACCTATCTAGCTCCCAAAAACAAGATGGCAGATAAACTCAGATGATGATTTCTAATAGAAAAGCTTTTATTTTAGGCTCAGGGAAATGTTATGAAGGATTTTTTATTTCTGTGATGCACTATGGTAGGTGCCAGATAAATGTGGTACGTTGACCTTTCCTTAATATCTCTTTGTAGGGTACCTGGACAGTAAATGATTAAATAATAGGTGTCGATTCAGCATAGCTTTGTCATTATATCTGTTTTTGAAATTAAGTGTATCAATGACCGTTATTCAACATCTATCTGGTGCCTACCATAGGAACATAATTGTTGTCATGATGTTTCTTACCTCATTTGGATGTTTCCCATACTGAGAATACAACCTCTCCTGTTGAAGTCCGGTAAAGGCACCAGTTATCAACGTAACCAACAATATTGTGACTCCAATGCACCAGTATAGGAATGTTCCCTTATTCTCTTCATCGGTGGGGGCTCCCCCGTACATGGCCAGTGCTACGCCCGCACTGATTAGTAATGAACCAATAGCATTGTTTAGTTTTGGCATTTGTTTCTTGACACAGCAATACACTAGCATGCTGGCTGGCGAAGATGCTGATCTGAAAATAGAAGATAAAACCTATGGTAAGTAATAATAACTTGCATAAAACTGCAATTAACTTCAAGTACAAGAGCCTCAATTATGGATTTTGACCCTAATCTAGGCCAGTAAAGTCAAGTATTTTTTTCCCTTATTGCCCAATACAGTTAATACACTTTCTTGGAAAAGTAATGAATAATGATTATTGATGATAACATGACATCACCTGTATTCCTACAAAGGCTAAGCAGAGGTGACCTCTACAATACACCCACATTGTGCTTGTTAAGTTTAAGGCATAGGGGGCGAGCTTATCACCACTAATCAGGCACAACAAACTCGGACACCGGGCAGCTACTAATAAATTCAAAATAAAAATCTGAATAATACTCACCGCAACCAGGGAATAGCCCATATAATTCTCAACAGTAGTAATTGAGTACTGGACCAACAAGGCAATGGATAAATGGTAATAAATTATAGTTACCGTATGATCATATGCAGTGTGGAAGGTACATGCAAGGCATAGACATAATTGTTAGCCACAGTAGTTACGAAGAAGAGAGTGACTAGCATTACATACTGCTTTAGAGGTATCTTTGGACCTACCTGAAAGAATATGGCATGGTATTAGTTACAAAATAGTATGTACTTCAATGACATGAACCACAGAATATTAAATCTAAATGATAAGCATTCAAATAATCTTACAAAATACAATTATTCTGCTTTGGTTTATATACCTATGTTGACGAGAATATTATGAGTTAAGAATATGGGACAGCAAATGTAGACATATAAAAAAATTGAAGGATGGTTAACACAATGAACGTTGTTTTCATTTATAAATAAGTTATTGATGAATGCCTGAAGATCTATTCAGTCACTCAGTGAATAAACAAATTATTGGTTGATTTATCCTTTGTGATGAATAATAATAATAATTCCAGTACTTATAATTATTCAAAACTAAGTAGAAAACATTCCTTTTCAGTACATATTACTTACTTAGGTTTTATTTGCTACTTGTTCAACTTTTAGGAAAAAGTTTCTAACAAGATTCTAGTTGGGGAAAACTAAATTAGGAAACTTGACTATAGACACTATAAAAGGTGATTAGTTAGTCACAAATTACAACAATTTTGCCATAACAGGAGTGAACAAACACAAAAGGAAAATAACAAAAATAAATACGATGAGAAACTAAAGCTGACGCAATTATTTCCACGTTAATGACTCACCGTTCCAAACTTTGTAGTGACTACGAAGCCATAGAGAGTAATAAAGAAGAATTGTAGAAATGTAACTAAATTAGCACTGCTGGGCCTCCTTGCCATAAGAATTTCCATAAGAAAAGCGCTAGAGCAACATCCGACGAACACATTCACTGTTGTATGCGAGACACCCATGTTTTATTCTTAACAGTAATTCTCGTAAAGATGTAATAGAAGTTGATATACTTATTAACTTTTCTTATCACTTATCACATTGATAAATTTTGTCAAAAATATAATTGAATTTATTTTTTCCCGGCGCCCGCGCAACCGGCTTGACACTTCGAGCTTTGTTGACACTATCACACTACTGCCCTCCTGACGTGTGTGACGCGCGATCAGGCACGTACCTACCTACCGTAAAATCTGTCAGGCAGTGTCATGGGTTGCCAATATTACAGTTTTAGAATACCCAAACTAGTGCTAAATAATTTTGTATCTGCACTGAACATACTATTTTGTAACATCTGTATCTACCACATTTTATGCGAATAAATTATATTATTATTATTTCCTTTATTTTTGGTATACATATAAATTACATTTTTAAATATTAAAGTATAAAGTTGTAAAAATATTTAAAAATATAAAAAATAGTAGCCCTCCGGTATGGGGAACAGGGTCCAAGCTACCGGCCAGTCAG
Source organism: Melanchra persicariae (assembly GCA_947386135.1). Lineage (NCBI taxonomy): Eukaryota > Metazoa > Arthropoda > Insecta > Lepidoptera > Noctuidae > Melanchra > Melanchra persicariae. The sequence continues at coordinate 3,316,327 of OX376646.1, forward strand.
GGCTCCAGAGAGAGGAACGTAACGATGCGAGCCGTGTCCAGAAGTACCTACTGCTTTCTGAATCAAGCCCTTGATCCAGCTGCCTAACGAGAGCCTCCTGAGGTGTTGGTCGAGGCTCGTGGCTATTGAGCCGTTGGCTGATACGACTATCAGTACAATGATTGCCGAATTCACATCCCACATGTCGACAACCTCGCGAGCCAAGATATTTTATTTGTTTATTTTTCTCGGCTTTCACGAGGTTCTCGTCATGCGGAACGGATAGGTATTTCTACAATCGTTGCACGCCTCTCGATTTGGTCCACCACCACTATATCAGGCTTATTTGCATCAATAGTCCTGTCAGTGATGATGGACCGATCCCAGTACAATCTGCCATTATCGAGAACTGGGTCGGTCACATACCTGTAGTACGGCACTTCCGATTCCACAAGAGAGTATTTCTGGGCAAGTTGCTGATGGATAATCCTAGCTACAAGGTTGTGTCTATGCAAGTACTCTCCGTTAGAAGACGAGAATAACCAGAGATAATGTGGCGAATTCATTCTCCCGGACGCGGACGGTGACATGCCCGACATATGTCAACCGTGCCGTCCTTCACAATAAATCTCCGGTAGTTTTTCGTCATGATAACTTCGTCCATAATTGCACAGACAAAACCTTCAGTTTCCCCAAAGAGGTCACCAAAACGTAGCCAGGCTACGGACGCTAACTGATCCACGTCGGGCCCGTGTAGGGCCCGGAAAAAGCGTCCGTGAAGTTCCTTGCTCTGCCATACCACCCTGCGATCGTTAGTGTCAAGCACCGCAGGTTTGCGCCAGTTCTCACTTGCCAAGGAGAGCGGGGTGAGTCCCTTGTCCACCGCCACTACATCTCGATGCATACCCACGTCGACAGCAAGGAAATATTCCCTGAGACTGCATATCTCGCGATTGTGGAGATTCTTAGCATCGCGGGATATATAGTCTCACTCTCACTCTCTCTACCGACGAACGTGGGTGATGCATTCGATGTGCAGTTAGCAGTGTACGGACCCGCCTATCCAGGGCGTCAAGTTCCGTTTGAGTCCATTTGAGTACGCCGAAAGAGTATATCAATACCGGCATGACCCATCCGTTGAAAGCGCGCGCCTTGTTTCCGCTCGATAGAAGGCTGTTGAACACCTTCTTCTTTCTTCTTCTATATAAGCAACGCTTGCCGAAGTTAGTCCGAGAATGGGTGACCCGATACCGAGCCTCGGAAAGCTGTTTTTTGGTGTTTTGGTTTGCCGTTGTAATTGTTTTGTTTTGTTTTGTACTTTACAACGATTTTACCCGATTAGTTGTAGGTTTTTTTGTTAATCTAACTTTTAGTTTAGAGACACAAATCATGAAGTAGTTACTATTTCCGCAAAATAATGCTTGCACTTTCACATTTATTATAATATTACACACTTTTAATTTCTTTTTGATCATATTATGTAGGTACTTAAGTAGGTACCTACCTACACGCAAACTGAGTAGTGGCCAGAAGCTAGTCAATAATAATCTGAAAAATATTATGCATGATCTCAAACACTACGCTGGGGAGTTTTCACAAGACCAATGGCATCCCAAAACATTTATAGAGTTGCCAACGTTTTCATAATGTAATAGAAATAGTAGAAAATCCAAGCCATAAAACTAATAGTGTCCGACCGAAACCGAAGCCGAATTTTCGGTGAAAATGGTCAGTTTTATTTTTTTAATCTTTAAATCACATAGCTATGCAGTATTCGACATTTTCACTTATTAATAATCAACATAACAACCCCTCATTTAAGAAAAAAATATTAAATGCGCCGTGCGGGTGAGGTGTTTATTTGAGTCGGTAGATTCATGGGTTTTTTTAAATTTTAAACATACAATGTTGTTACCTAATATCACAATAGGTAGGTAAGTAAAAGTAACAAAAAAAACAAAATAAATCACTTTTATCATAATTTTCAGAACAAATTAACTTCTTCTAAACTTAATTCGTCATTCTGTATGACACTTCAACAATTAAAAAAAAATGACTTTTTCAAAAAACCTGAACTGCATCAGACTGCTTGAAAAGCGACTTGTTTGAAACTTTTTAGTCGTTTTTAGCGGTCGGTTTTTTCACAACGTAAATTTTTTTTAATTTCCTAAATTGTAGTGAGTTACATATTATTTGGAATCGTCTGCTCGTGCCCTTTATTTTGATACCCACTTGATAGGTTTCGAGCAAAAACAACAAACCTATGCCCCCTTTTTTTCTTTTGCGGGCGCCATTTTGAAAATTTATAAATATAGCGTAACTATGTCACTACCACAATTCTGACGAATTCAACGACACCTATGTCAAAATCCGTCCAGCTTGGGCTGTAGGGCGTGCCAAAGAAATGGACATACATACAAACATACATAAGCTCGAAAAACATTACCCTCCTTCTGACAGAGTCGGGTAAAAACAAAAGTTAAACGACTAAATTCTAAAATAATCGTAATCATAATATTTTACCGCACCGAACATGACCGAGCACAGCGAGAGAACTCCCGAATGCAGTTTCGGTTTAGGTCGTAGTTTCGGCAGGTTGGCCGCCGAAACCGAAACCCATTTTTTTGCCGAAACTCGACCGAAACCGAACTTCCGGTCGGACACTAAAAATTAATAGACAAGCCAGTAAAACAAGAAATAATTTTTCACGCGCCAAGTTTATATAGTATTTTAGACTATTCTGTCCCACTGCAGGACCAATGCTTCCGTTTTCCATTCAAACCTCTCTATTTTGTGCTACTGTAGACTATTCTTGCCTGTCATGTGGGCTTCATTCTGGCTTCTCGCCTTCTTCGCTTGAGTCTGCCACGATTGGCCACGATGTCGCCGGACTATTTTCGTCACCCACATTGTGGTAGATTTACCCCACAGACTGTTTTCTTTGTATTGGCCTTTCAACTACAAATTGCCTTTCAGATTTGATTTAAAAATACGGCTCGAAGGCCTATACAAAAAATACCTACTTCATCTTTAAATTCGGAAGCCCGAAGCGATCCCATAGGATGCAGAGACCGTCCGCTTCGGGCCGCCTGACAGATTATGGTCTGTCAGCGCATTGGTCATAATTAAACAAGCGAACTTAGAATTAAACAAGCTTGTATGAATTTGCAATTTATGTACGTAATCAATTATTTCGTTAATGCACTGTTGCTCAATAACTTTGGGAGAACCCGATGAGTGACGTTTGCTCCTGAGTCATGAGGATGATATGAGCACTTCATACTACTTCATAGTGCTGAACATAATAAATACATACGTAGGTACTCCTTATCTCATTTGTTTGAATCACGCCTATAGCCGTAGTCGAGTACGACTCACTTGCCGCCCTGGGCGGGAAGTCTCGACATAAATAGTTACCGATCGCCTACCGACTGAATTTTCTCGTTCAAGTCCTAGGGCCGCCCGTACACAATCAATTTTGAATGCGATCCACGATCAAAATCAATGATCAGGGGGTCTACTCTCCAAGCCCGAAGTCCGTAGTTTCAGCCTTAGTGTCGGGCGTTTTCTACTCCGTATCACCTACGGACTTACGATTAGTCCCGAACCCGAACTAAGAATTAATGACAACACGATTTGATAGTTGTTCTTAGTTCGGGTTCGGGACTAATCGTAAGTCCGTAGGTGATATGGAGTAGAAAACGCCCGACACTAAGGCCGAAACTACGGACTTCGGGCTTAGAGATAGGTAAAGATAAAGATAAATTTATCTGTCGAAACATGCGTAGGTATACATGCAAATTAAGCATACAGGATGTCGCAATATTATTATTTTGTACGTAGGTACATGTTTCACACGTACACTATTAAACACTAAATTACAAGATAAAAACTAAATTGCTGAAGGCATTTCAATCCAAGTTCATATAAATAATTATAATTATAAGTCAGTGAAACAAAAAAATCCCTGATCCGTGGATCGCGTTCGAGTTTGACTGATGTATACTTACTTTAGGACTTATCGACCGAATTCGGTCGGTAGACGATCGGTAACTATGTCGAGCCTTCCCGCCCTGTTTCATTTTATGAAATTCATTCCAACCATTTTTTTGATCATTTAGCGAGGCACGGCACCGACCGTTGACGTAGAGGGCACTAGCGGGCACCTTCTAGGGCATGCGGTAGATTCCTACTATGCCTCATTACTAATGAGGCATAGTAGAAATACTCATTAGTTTCAGAGCACGGACCATTACTGCCGGTCTATTCTGAAAACGACTCACCATGTAAACTTGGTGGTGTGAGCGTGAAGTGAATTGTTATTCCATCTTGTTTGTATGGATACTGCTCACTTCGTGTTCACTTCATTGCACTGCTGACCTTGAAGTACCTAGAGGACAGATCCCAGTCAAGTTCTGTACCCATCGAAAATATGCGAAGATGCTTAAAAAGGCGGCCGGTTCCATCCAGGTTGCGGACTAGTGTCTGACTTGTGGCGAGGTGCAACTTGGAAGAGGCTTATCTCTAGCTGTGGTCAACTACAGTACATAATAAAGGACCTCGCTATATCGTGGATGGCGTTACCATAGTAAAACTGATAGGTACTTCTAAAGCTGTAGGTCCTTGCTCAGGGTCTTAAATGTTGTTAAATAACATGAAATCACTCCGGAAGTCTACCAGAGAGAGTTCATACGTAGTTGATTGAAATTGCATGGAGAAGCGAACCAGCAGACATCGACCCGCGCTGGTTAAGGAAGTGCAAACGTTTAGAGGTCAAACAAGATTGGATAGTGAGGAGTGGAGGCGATGGGGACTGAACGACTGCCGCGTCGCAACAGCGTCAGTTTGTAAAGGCGAACCGCCCAAACAAGCCTCAAGCCTCGCGCCACAGCCGCCGCCGACACCGGCCGAGTTGGTTAATCAAACCTATCGAGTCCCGCCGCGCGCCGTCTAACGTCAAGTCCGCCTCGCCGCGTTTAGCCGCGCGGACGTGTCGTTTCGCGCCAATATGTTCGCGCCGCTCCGATTTCACGCATCGAACGTTTAAACATTTTACATTTTCGGTCACTTATTAACTGTTATTTTTTACTCTGATCAAAATCAACAGTTTTTTTAGTGCTGTGAGTGATATTGATAACATATTGTGTGGTGACTGGTGATTGTATTTTGTTAGAATTTCTTTTCAAACACAATGCAAACCGTTATGGTTTTTGAGTATTTGTCAAGTGTGTACGAAATTGCACTGCTGGGAAAATGTTGACTGGATTCCTAGTGTTTTGTGTGCTCGTTTCACATATTTTACCATCAGGTAAGTTTACCTACTTGATTTATTTCTTTCAATCTCATAGTGGCCTTCATTAATCATTAGCTTGTCAACTTGTTTGAAAAAAAAAATACCTATGGCTATTATAGTCAATTTAAAATTCAATCTTTATTAAGATAACACGTACTTGCACGTAGGCGACTGAGCAACTTTTGTTCAGAAGACACTTTCTTTCAGTTTGTATTGGTATGGTATGGTACCTACTTATTACCTAAATATTTATAACAGTTCCTGGTAGAATTCCTTTCATATTGTTTACCTAACTTTGTAAAAAGGTACATTTCAATTATTGGGTTCAATTGGCAGCTTGGGGTTTGGTAAGTAGTACATTCAGATTCATGCAGCATTCAGCAGGATAATTCCCACCCAGTAACATAGTTTCCATAGGTAGGTTGCATTGTTGCATTTAATTATTAAATTTGTTATTGTAGGTGCCTATCTAGTTTCATACAACAATTTCCAAAATTTTAATGCAAATCTACCCGCATCAGAGCGTGACGAAATTATTACCAGTCGCACGGTTTGCTAAATTTTATTTTAGGTGCTTTTTGCTCTGTCGAGATCGTGATTAATTGATTATAGACTCGTCTCTAAACTGGTGCACACATTCAATTGGAAGTCTTTGGGAGACTATTATTGACAGATGCGCTTCGTCTGACTTTCTAAAGTCAAAGTTTCTGATGCCCGGATGCTACTACACAGACTATGTACATTACATTATTACGACTTGCCATGAATTAGTTCCAGTTTCATTTATTTAGAACTGAATCCTTTGTACTCGCTTATTAAAAATGTAACTTAAACACGACTTTTCAAAAATATCGCTCGAAATTATTGTAAATTTGAGATAAGTACCTAGGCTTTTCCCGCTACTGTTGCTCATGAAAGCCAGGCTCGGTTTCCACCAAAGCAGAGGTGAGGAGACGAGAGGAGATGTGTTTGAATAAACCAATCCAATTTTGTTATTTCCACATCTCTTCTCCGCTTAGCTTTGGTGGTTAATCGGATTGGTTTATTCAAACACATGTCTTCTCGTCTCCTCTCCTCTCTGCTTTGGTGGAAACTGGGCCTCAAAAACCTTCAGTCAGTAAAGCTTGACGAGTCCCGGAGAAACGGTTCAACGGTCCAGATACCGCAACTAAAATACCCTCCACATGAAACAGCAGACAGGCTGGTTTAGAAGCAAAGCTAAAGATAGACTGTTTATAGCAGAATCACTGCAAACCCTTCTATTAAGGTGTGTCGTTGCGCACACGCACCCTGCAGGTAATCACGCTTGTTTCTCACGATAATTATGGCAACATTGTCTAGTACGTTTTGTCATGGAAGGCATGATAACAGGTCATTTGGTCTGTTGCTTTGACGAAGTTCAGAAAACACAGGTCTCCAAGATAAATAATTCATTTTTATTATTATTGTTAGGTTCTCGTTTGGCGACAATCTTATCTCAGCACGCTTGCCTAGAAGTAACCTATTCACATTTTATTTATTTTTTGACTGCGGAATGGGCTAGCTCTTGACCTCGATCACGCCTAATGGAAAGCAATGGATGAGGTCTTTGATAGAGCGAGCGTGCCCAGAACATGCCTTGAGTCACTGGTACACCCACGCGTCGACGAAACACAGCAGGTTGCTTGACGCCGGAAGAATATGGCCAGTCTTATAAGGTGTTTGGTGTCCAGGATGCGCCGAGCGCTCGGTTCAGTTGAGTGCCAGATGAAAGAAATTGCGCTACACGAGGAGACTCCATCGTGCATCCCAAAAACTCTCTCACTTTTGACAAGATCCAGGGGCTCGAGTCTGCTATTGCATCGTGTCTCAATGACCGGTCATTGATCGAATATTGACAACTTTGACAGTTTTTGTATGGGAAATGTGTCATAAGTTTGACGTTATACGTCAAAAATCGATCATTGACCGGTCATTGAGACACGATTGCAATAGCAGACTCGACCCCCAGGTTGTAGCTATCAGGAAAAAAACTCCTGCAGGGAATTCCAGTCTTAGCTCCCTTAGCTGTACGCGCAATGTAATTATTCCCAAATCGTTTCTGCGTTTAAGTGGGATGTCCATCATGTACCGGTGGTGCAACCAGGGGCGGATCCAGGATTGTCGTTTGGGGGGGCTTGACCTCGCTGACGTGACGGTGGGATTTAGCAAAGTAAACACTATAAAAGCACATACAAATTTATTTTGCTAAACGCATAAGAAGCCTCCTTAGATTACTTTTCGTAAATTCCTCAATGACTTCGTTAGGTTGAAGACTACCTAAGAAATGGGCTAGAGCCCCTTAGTCGCCGCTGAATCCCCCTATGGGCGCATCTCTGTACGCCTTGTGGTCCAATGATGGCACCAGCAAGGCAGAATTAAATTGTGTGACTTCAAAAAGGAGGAGGTTATCAATTTGGATGTTTACGTTTTTTAATGTATGTTCGGGCATAAGTCTGTCATATTTAAACCGATTTGCAAAATGCTTTTTTTATTCGAAAGAAATTTATTTCCAAATGGTCCCATTTAAATTTCGTATAGATCTGATGAAGCACTTTGGGGACGGACGGCTAAATATATCTGGACTGGTTGTAACTTTTGGGGGTTCTTAGCACTAAAAAGTGAATAGTATTAAGTATTCTTGTCCAGAATCTCAGCGAATATCTAAAGCATAAGCTTAATACTAAAGAGATCAGTTTAATAGCAACTACATGTTATTAATTGTGTAATTAATGACTATAAGGAAAATCCATTGTTTGTAAATCAATGGGATAGGAAGCACGTTAGATAAAGAGTGCGAAGGTCATAGCGATAAAAAATTAATCGTTTACTCCTGTAAGTACTAAAAGTTTATGTTGGTGATAGTTCAGTATATTGATCCATTCGTTATGTTCGCTTGTAAAATTAGGCTTGGTACCAGGGTTGCGGAATTTGTTCGAAAGAGGCACCACGGCCCTGGAACGCAAAGGGCATTTGGTGGAACACGGATGGGTTTTAGTCAGTAAGAGTCTGACACTCCTCCGCTTAGCCCAGAGCAGTAGGAGTTGTTTGATGAGATCCCATCGTTGAAAAAAGAAGGCTTGGTATACTTTCAATGTATTGAAGCCTCTTTTTTTTTTAAAACGCTGGGGGATAGAGCTTGTAGTTGCCTACAGGCAACAAGCTTTTTCCCACGGCGTTGCTCCCAGGGTCTGTCATACAGGAGTTTGAATGTGTATTTTTCTGGATAACAGTCGCCGGTAGTATAGCTTTCCATCACAGAGTACGAATTTTCGTTATCGGATCACTTCTTCTAGAGATTATCTCCTATATTTAAAACAAATAAAAAAACTTCCCTCTTTTTAAATAATAATTAGTTTAGATAAGTTTAGATGTTCTGAATTATCTATGTTATGTGTGTGCCCAAAATTCTAAATACACTCGACATAGAAAAGAAACCTATTTCGCGACAGATTTAGATTTAAATTTAGGTACAATCCATTGACCCAATAACAAACATAGCAACAGAATCATTCGAAAACTATGATTAAATTGCCGTGAACATAAAATCTACGAAAATAAACTTACAACAACAATCTGCAAGTAAATCACGTCCTATGGAATTCATGTCAGATATTTCGAAGTTCTCACAAATTTAATCCAAAATCTTCCAAGAGATATTTCGGCTTTGCCACCTCGAGTAGAATTCCCAAGTAGAAACTAAAGTTTCAAGTGTAATCCCTGAAAGTAATAGTGAAGAAAATAAATATGGGACTATACCCAATGAAAATAAACTACACATAAAGCCATAAACAAGAAGAGTATAAAACATAGCAAAGAAGTGATAATTATAAACCAACAAAAGATCAGACATAAAAAAGTAACCTACTATTAACAAGAATAATTGTTGCAATAACTCACACATACCTGATTGATGATGTTAAGACATTTATGAAAGAATGTTTCCTACACGCAATCATCTGAGACAGCCTATAAGATGAACGATTGCACAGAACGAAACTGTTGAAGCAAGCAAGTGTATTCGCCGCAGTAGCCACATATCAACTCATCACTGCCACGGCCAAATGGCACGCGCCAAATAGCATGAACATACGTAACATAATTCAAAATAGAAGTTGTCAAGTTTTTGGCAATACGTCCTCCATGCAAATAGACAGACAGACAGTTAAACTGCTGGACCTGGAACTATTGTAAACGATAAATGAAGTAATAGACCAGCAAACAGCATCAATGCGGTTTGCGCATAAGACAATCTAGAGTTCTAAAGTAAAAAATACCTACCTACATTTAATTTTGCAAAAAGGATATAATATTTCTCGCTTGTCAACATAAATATTTTTGATGACTATCTGCTGTGGAGAGTTTGTTTATGTTTGGCACAGATTTTTCCAAAGCTTTTGACACAAATAATAGCAGAAAGAATAAACATAACAGGTCATGTGCACAGAATTTTAAAGAAAAACGTTGTCGATTTGGCACTACTTCCCCGAAGCACAAACAAGTAAACATCATAATGTCTATAATATTAATAAGGTAAAAACGCACTTAGCACCTCATAGTAAACATTGCAGTGTCGGTTGTAGTAACGCGCTATTTTTACTCGCAAGTGGAGTGAACTCACAATGCTTTCTGCCAAGATTTCAACAACAAACGTGTTTTGAAATTGCCCCACGTGTAGACAACGCACTGTCTGATTCAACATTGTGGTACTAATATATCAGTGAAAATGTCTATGTGAAATAGAGCAAGAGGCATGTGGCGCCTACTCTAAAAATATCTTCGATAACATTGGCCATAGTCACCGAGTCACCTCTATTGGCACTCTGAATCTGAAATTTGAACAATAATTGGGGAATGCTACTTTGTATACTATAATTTTAGTTTTTTCTCAAACAATCCAATGATTATCTCTAGACGATCCATCATCTTTAGAAAAACCTAACCTTGCTTACAACTATTAATCTTTTGTGGTTAGGTCAATGGTTTCATGGAAGAGGGAATCTTAAATAATTCTTTTCTGACAAAATGTTATTCAATCATGGACAAATCTAGATTTTTCGGCCAACTGCTTGCTTGCCAAGTGGGAAAGTATGCGTCTCTTGCTTAGGGCTTCGTTGTTTTCGCTAATTCCCATATATTCGCCAATTTTATTTCGAGATGTGACATATGCAGCACTCTAATTACCTAAATATGACAGCTTGCCAAATCTCAGGAACTAAGAACAGAATGGCAAAGCATTTAAGATTTGCTCTGAAAATATAGGTAATATTTTAAGATTTTATTTCGTTTTATTTTCTTATACTTAATATAACACTTCCAACACTTGCGTAAACTTCTTCACGCCTGTCATCTTACCGTTTTTATAATGTATCCTTCAGTTGTTTTCATAATTAAAATTCTACCTGTAGAGCTTCTTCTTTTATTTAGTTTGGCTTGAGAATCTTCCGGTACTTATAAAACACGAGGAGCCTTGAAATAAAATCAAAGTCCACTGACCAAATCATAGTATTTATAATTGACCCTAGAAATATGAAGTGTCAATTGATGACAACATGATCAATCGGTTCATGCTCTCGAGAACCGCGCGCGCAATTAATTACTAAGGTTTATCTGAAGCTTGTCGAAATGTAACTTATTATTTTTCAGCCTATTCTGTCCCACTGCTGGGCAAAAGCCTCCCCCAAATATTTCCAGGTAATCTTTGCCTGGGTCACTTCGAACCAACCCTTACGGTAGGCGTCTAGGTCATCAACAAAGGTCTCATAATAAAACAAAATGCTAGTGAAGCACAAGACCTAGCTGGCAAAGCATTTGAGGCTATAATGGACGTAGAAATGGCTTCAGGTAATCCTATTGTGTGTGTTATAACGAACACTGCAAATGCTATTAGCTGGTGGCCACGTAACTGTCCGTCAGAAGCCGTGAGAAAATGTCTCTTGGACATCGAAATAATGTATTCATTCAGAGACTGACTCCTATCTTATCAAGATCATCTCAAAATGTGCTCAGTCCAAAAAAGTAACATCTGTGGTTAACTAACGACACAAGAGTCCATTTAGTTTCTTAGTTGGGCAGAATTAAAGCGCACAATGGGCATAATATCCCTCCCATAACAGTATAAAACACAAGAACGAAGTATTGTATACTAACATAGATGTTGGGATACAAGACTGTATCCGTAACCAAGTGTGCCAAGAAACGGTTGACCTGGCCGCATGGCGCCCCATTGCTCCGCCTGAGAATCAACACATGGGAATATACCTGTTTCTCATACCCAGTAGAACTTCAATAAGACACTTTATGTATTGGAACTCTGGAATTTTAATTGGTCCTAGCTCTAGGCGTTCTAATAAAACGGCATGTGGAAATGCAAATATTTACTCCTATTGTTCAGAGTTAGTTCAGTTAGGATGGCGACCTGCGGGTCCTTGGCATGAAAGAACTTTGGTTGCACGGAATTACATTACAATGAAAATATGAATCGAACTGAATTTGTGGGTTGACTACATCGCTTTGCATGGCGTGTAGTTTTATAGACCTAGCACATGTGAGAAGCATCAGCAGCAATTTAAAATTAGAAATTGTGTCAGACTCGTTTTAGAATTGGAATTCTCAATTCAGAAATCGGTGATTAGTTGATATTAGGAACTCTGATATGAAGAACATCTAGGTATAAAGTCGACGTTCCATTTGATAGTGTTCCATGTGACACTTCTGAAAGTCTGGAGGACGCTACTGATCACCATAACAAACGGGCACTTACTACAAAATATACCATTAACAGAAGAAAAATTCCGTAACATCACAATTAGGTTGCCTATATTTCTCGAAAGGTTGGGCAGGTAGATAGGATAGGATAGAACAAGATCAAGAATTTAACACATATAAGGGATTTCCAATTCAGCCATGGCCCAACTGCTTCATTACAAGATAATGAACAAACAATACTGCTAACTTCAGTTAAAGTAAATAAAATTATCATTGTTGAAGCTAACTTGTTTGAACACACTTCGTATTTACATAAAGTAGATATAAATGGCAGAGATAACCTCTAGATGCAGGTACATGCGCGGCTTTCACTTCGGTTACTTGCGTAATTAACTCGAAGGATATTAAAAATAACTGACTAGGTGCACCTGATTTATCGTTACTTTTTTCCCTACGAGGTGAACTAGTGATGTAAGACAGCATTGCCCAAATTGAGAGTATCATACTGCATCAACAGCCTTGGTCAGAAAATTAAGTTGGAAAACTGCACGATCAAATGAAATAAAATGATGATCTAATATTTTTCTGGAATAGGCGCAAAAAGTCCAAATGGTAAGTAGTTGGAAGATAATTTGAAATTTCAAAAAAGGGCAAATCGCATCGTAAAAGCATTTCAAAAATAAATCCCATCAAAAAAACTGTTAAAGAAAGAGTCAATGGCTGCCATTAGTTCTGGTTCACACGACGCCTTCCCGACCTTGATGGTCTCTCGTCCAACCTTTACAAACCAAAGTCAATGTCGACTTTGTATTCCTACATTTTTTTTATTAATTCACTGACCTCTCGGTCCACGTCACTTTGTTATGTTTCTAATTTATTTCAATCTCTAATATTTACGAGTATTTTACCCTCGACAATTTTAGCTTCTAACCAAAATAAATATATCGTGGGTTTGTTTGGTGTAGGAAAATATGACGGAGTGGTATATTTTCATAGACAAACGGAGTAAAGTCAATATGAATCAATCAGAAAAGAATCAAAGGCAGAATAAGTGGAATGGTACATACTTATGCTCGTTAATAATCATGATGTAGTAAATAACACACCACAATAGGTGGTCTTTTGAGCCATTATTGATAAAGCAATCAAGGATGAAGAAGATAAAAAGAAACAAAGCGAACGTTGACATTCTGATAATACGAATATTTTTAGAAGAATTTGTCCATGGATCTCATCTTTCAGAGCATTCACTACAAGACCTTACAAAGACTATCGACCTCCGAAGTAAATAAACAAGAACGAATCCATACAGTCGACGACTCATCAATCTGTATATTTCAGTGTAAGACTGACCTCATTTATATGTATTTGCTGTCCGTGTAATCAGAGGTCAACTTCTACTGGAATATATAGCTTGTCTTGCGTACAACGGCCTCTCCCGTCGTATCTCTGAGCAGTCATCACAATAGTAAACATAGTCAGACAAACAACCTGAAGACTAAATTTATCTTCACGGTCGCATGTTTATCATTACCACTCACTGATTATGTCATACACGTATGGCTTCTGTATTGTCGATGTAGTATCGAAGGATTGGATATCAGTCTATTGGAATACAATGGGTGTCTGGAATAGTTGGTATTCCATACGTAGATGTCGATTTGAAAATTTCAACCTTGACAAGTCATTGTCATCTTCTTGCCTTATCCCATGTTGTTACTTGGTTTCGTCGGTACACGTTTATTTCGCCCAATCTCCACTGTGAACTTCCTATTCTTTCATGTCATTCTTTATAAGGCTTTAATAATAATGTTTTCTTTTCAGCCTACTCAACTGCTGAATATTAATTTTGCATAGTAACAGCAGTTTTAAAGGTTAAGAATAAATCCTACCTCTCCAAAAATTTGATTATTTCAATAATTTTGAAAATTTAGTTAAATCTCTACTTGAATATTATTGCTGTCATGTGATTGCATCGCCAGCATCAGCAACGAATCAAAGGTTAAGTAGTAATATGATATGTCTGACATCCTGTCAACTGTCACTTAATTCAATTTACACTAGCTATATTTTCTGTAGTTTATGCAGTGTCTGATATTTGTCTGTAAATTAACACCATAACATTCTTGGGATCAATTTGAAGGTGCTATCTTGGCTTGTGATATTTGGTGCCAAGCTGTTTACTGGTACTATACAACATCTTACTTCACTGACATCAAAACGGCCTCCGTCATTGTAATCACGCTCACAAAGCCAATTAACCACTTCCATCAACTTGATTCATACACGTTTAAATTTTTACTTCATATCCTATTTCGTCCATTTCCTACTTTTTCAACTACAATACGAAATCCTTGTGAAGCAATTAATAGTTCAGTCCGATAACGTTAGCGTGACCCGTGGAGGCACACGTGTGTGCATTCGTTGCACAAGCCGACTCTATCGTCACTTCTTTATTAAATACCTACTAATTACTAATTGCCCTGCCTGATTTAAAGGTCCCGACGTTATTTATATCTTTGATGTTTTTTGATAAGGGAATATTTGAATTGATGATTACTTCTTGAGAGGCTCATTTAGGATTTTCATGTTTTTGAGGTGTTGTAAGAACTAGAGGTATAAAAATAAACCTGTAGTTCTTGCGACATCTTGCTTTGCATCGTCTTTTTACTTAAATTATAGGGAGAAATTTCAGAGAATTGTCTCTGAAAGCTGAAACATATTAAAGTCAATACTCATATTAATTAATGAACGAAGTTTCTCAATGCACATTTCTGAATATCCATTCTTATAAGACTTCTTGTCGTCTCCCATGTAGCTCAGCAGTCAGCCCTCGATCCTTAGCACCGGAAAGGGCTTTACATTGCAATGAGCTGTCGCACATAATAATGATGTGTTAAGTTTTTTTTCGTATTTGCTCAATGATTTACGCAGTTAATATCTCATGATTCATAACGTAAGTACCTTATTTGCATTAAACAATGTATAGGGCTTATTTGTAATGGTGACGGCTTCGAGCCTCGTTTCTAAGACGGTTCAAGGGAGTACATCTTCAAGATAATGTGTTTTGTTAAGTAATGTACTGGTATTATGTAAAGTAGAAATGTTTAGAGGAATACCTCTAAACATTTCTACTTTCATTCAACCAGTCATTCTTGCGAAGGTGAAGCCTGTTTGTACTGATGATATGATATTGAATAATACAGGAAGGTGTAGTAAGAAGACGAAAAAACGTAAGGCAGCAATAATTTGAAACTAAAAGAAATTGAATTTAATTATATAATACCAACAATAGCTAAACAAGTCTTAAATAAACTTAATTCTATGGTTCAGACAACCTACTATAGATGGACTGAAAGAACTTTTGGAAAATAAGAGGAAAGAAAGAAGTCTTTATTAATTATTATGCCTGATCATAACGAACTTTTATGGGTAACAAACAACAATGTATGCTGCCAATATTCATGTTTTCTTAATAAAAGTTGGAAACTTGAGGAAACGTTTACAAATTACTGAGGCAGCTGAAAAACAGTTTCACGGATTACAAAACTAGCTAACGATTTAATTAAAGCATGAGTAATTATCACATTTCCTTAATTTTTGAGGATATCACTGAAAAAACTAAGCTCAATAAGTCTGCTTATAAAAGCATACTGACTTGTGCTATTTTAATTTAAATGGCTCGGTTCTTGCCAGGGTTGCGGATTTTGTTCGAAAGAGATACCGCTGCCCTGGAAGGCAAAGGGCAATAGAAGGAATACGGATGGGTTTTAGTCAGTAAGAGTCTGACACTCCCTCCCGCTCCACCCAGAGCGGCAGGGGTCATTTGATGATTTCCCATCCATAAAAAAAAGGTTAATAGTTCGGTTAATGTCCCACACAATAAGAAAAGTGCAGGCTATGCTTTTTATTTTCAGGTTATCAACCTCACTTCTTCCAAGACTGCTTCGAACGGAGCAATAGCATTATTTCGTCCCCTCTCTACAGGAACAGTTATCTGCATCACGCATAACTTTTCTGAAATATTAGGCAGAGTTGTAACCATCGTACATACATAATATATTACTGAGGCTCTAGATAAAGCGATATTGTATCAGCGAAAGCGAATGTTGAAAAGTCAAAATGTGTTCCATACATTTTGGATTTTTAGACAGTCGTTACCGATGATAGAATGGCACAGGCCTGAGTTACGTTTAGGTCTCAAATACTAGGGTGTTAGTCATTTTTGTCATCATCCGGGAGCAAATCGGGACCCCAAACTGAAAAGTTCCTGATTTACAAACCCAATAACACTAGGTAGTTTTCCCTTTAAAACACAAGTCTTGCAGCCACTCCCATCAAAATTTAGTTCTTCTCTATACCCATGGAGGCTATGGTTACAGGTTTAGTGACGTCGGCACAGGTCAATGACCGATAGAGTTGCGTACACTATACAATACATAATAGAAACGGACTCACGGAACTCGCTACGTAATTTATAAATACAGGGTTCGTTTCTTTGTTATGTCAGTGTTCGTGCATTGGTATGTGGTGTGAACGAACTGGCTAAACGACCCACGTATTGGGTAATTTGTGGTTTTGCATGCAAATCGTCAAGTTGATCTTCGGCTATCTCCGTTGGTCTTCGGGTGGTTTCGCATCTGTCACAGGGCGCGAAATTGCCGCGCCGCGCAGCCGCCGTACCACCAGGGACTAGAAACGCCATTATTAATATTTGTGATGATTTTGCTTGTAAATCGTCAAATTGGTCTTCATTTGTTTCAGTCGTAATGCCCCATTGGGTTATGATGATGCTTGCTAAATGAGGGATGAGCTTGCTTGCATCATGGAAGAAAGAGAAGACCAAACTTGGTATAAAATTTGGTCTTATCGCTGGTCTTCGGCTAACTTCCCTTGTCTCATCATCTGCATTTCTTTAATTCGCGGTGCCTATTATTGAGTAGATAGTGGTGTTGCTTGCAAGTCACCAAGTTGGTTTACAGGTATCTTCGCTGAACATCAGCTAACGGCCCTTCTCTCGCTCATTCCAGTTCATTCTGCACGTCTATTTGTACCCAGTAAAGTTAGTCTTCGGAAAACTTCGCTGGTCTTCGGCTTACATCGATCCTGCATCACCTGCATTTGTTTCTTTTGCGGACAGTTATTGGAACCGTGCCCGATCATTTGTAATGGTATCATCATGAGAATGCTAAGTGCATTGGCAACATTCGAAGTCACTTAGCAGAACCTACTTAGCGTACGACAAAGTTAGTAGTACCGGATCTTTGGGAAATCTTGTTGCGTATTGACAACTACATGGCTTTTGGCTCGATGAACTTTATTTCCTGGAATGTAAAGAGATTTGCGATACTGACGTGTACGGGCTGTTGGGCTCACCCTGGCTAGTTTGCCATTTTATCAGTCTTGTTTTCGATTCCTCTAACATTTTTTTAAGTATAAAGAGGTAAATTGTTTGTAGAATCTCTGTAAGCACCGACCTTATGAAAATTCTTTTACTGATACAAAGCTTATTGTTGTGTGTCATGGACTACACTAGGGTACAGTCGCCAGCACATCAAGCTACAACAATCTGTCAAATTTGTTTATAGATATTCAACTTTGTCGCTATAGCATTAGGTTCAAGTTTGATTGGGACCAATTTTACAGTTTTGGGAACCTAGTGTGCTGGCGACTGTACCTACGCGATAATTTAGCCAGGAAAAGGCGTGTCTCTAATACATATACTTACCAAAACGTCAAAACATAATCGTTTCATAACTCAACATCGCTCTATCTGGTGCGATTCTGTTCAAACACGATCCTATCGATATTAAAAACTCGAGTTTTTAATATCGATAGGGTCTTTAAGTGAAAACAAGCCTGCAGTTATCTAGTATCGATTTCTTGCAATGCAGACAGTGTGTCGAAGACGTGTTTGTGGTTAGAAGCGACTTTCTGCTGTACACATAGGTATGTCTTACGCAAGGCGGGTAGTGTAGTGTAGACTGCTCTATAAATAGAACGGCCGCGTAGGCTTAGCATAATGAGACCTTTAGAACGAGGTACCTATCAATATTTATGGGTGAGGCTTCTTTTCTCCAGGTGGGCATTTTATGTACCTATCTGCTAGCTAATAATCCTCACTAATATACAGTGCGAAAGGGAGTTTGTTGGTTTGAGAACCTCACATGCTTCAATTGCCGAACCGACTTCGATGAATTTTGGGATTGAGGTAGACTGGGCTCTGTAGACGGTTATTGGCTACTTTATCACGAGCGAAGTCGCGAGCAAAAGCTACAGTTGGTTTGTAAACATTGTGAGAGAGTCAAGTAAAGATTGGTATATGGCTACAGACCTATGTATGACAAGAGAGTCTTCTTCCCAGCTAAAACACTAGGAAGTGGTGACGGGCGGGCGTTTTGGGAGACTAAAAGACAGAAAAACAAAGACAGTCTCCCAAAACGCCCGCCCGTGTAAAACTAGTTTTTGCCCGCGGCTCCGCCCACGTGGATGTCGGTTATCGCGTAAAAAACTTTTTTTCATATCCCATGGGCTATATGTATATCTACCGAATTTCACGACGATCCGTTTAGCCGTTTTAGTGTCAAAGCGTAACAGGCACAGACAGACAGAGTTAATTTCTCATTTGTAGGGATTTGACGTTCAAAAAGTACTGACTCTCAGCCTAATTTGAATACTTAAATGACTTTGGCTTTGATTCGTTTGAGGTTTAGTAGGTAGCATAATGAGACCTTTGGAGCGGCGTGAGGCTTCTTTTCTCCAGGAGGGATTTATGTACTTGCTAGCTGAATAATCAAGATGGTTAGTTTGTAAACACTAAGAAGATATTCGCCTAGGAAACCTTAACCTAACCTGAAAACCAGCCAAGTGCTGGTCAGACCCACAAACGAATAATTTCGAACTTTTTGTGGTTAAAGCCGCAATACTAATCACGCACGCTCTGCTGTGAATTTCAACTGTCTGTCTGTCTAATACGGTTTATGAGATACCGTATAGCTCGCTGACAAACAGATGTACGGACGGACTGACAGCGGAGGCTTAGTATCAGGGTTCCGTTGGATACCCTTCGGGTACGGAATCCTCAAAAGAGTTTCGTTTAAGGATCATACTTGGGTTTTAAGCCCTAAAATATTATATTGAGTGATAATTGGTTAATTTCAAATACAATTACGTACAAGCTTACTTAAAAAAATGCATAGAATTTTAAGTAATTTTATTTTGAAGGTGAAGCATAGTTTTCAGAGTTCTTGTTTGTTTAAGGAATTACGTGTGCACATTTCAGTTGATTTAGTGCCAGCCAGCCAACGTCCATATTTTTTTTCCTTTCATGCGTTAAACGGCCAAAGTGTATTGTGTAAGCAGAATTTGACGTTTTTCTTACGTCACGTTTTACTGACGACTGCTGAAAATGACGGTCCTCCAAAAGGAACTTTTTTTTTTGTTTCTAGAATTTTCACGAACACCTCAAGGTTATTTTTGAAGACCATTGTTAATTAGCTTGTTTGTTTTGCGCCATTTTGTGCAAATCTGACTGTTTGTAATATTTTTTTTTTAAAGTTTCCTTCTTTAGAGTTTTATAGATTACTAACTTCGGCCAGCGAATCCGCTCCTGTGAATGTCGGAATTAATCATAAGGGAAGGTAGTCGAGGGTTAAAAAGTTTGTCCCAATCCAAGACCTGTAGAGGTACCCGTGTGGCAAGTTTCATCCAATTTTTTATTTTATTATTATAAGGCCGTAGTATCCCACTGCAGGACAAAGGCCTCCCTTCCTTCTGTCCACCTCAATCTATCTTGAGCCAGCTGAGTCCAATCCTGTAGGTAGGAGTCCAGTTCGTCTCGCCATCTCCTTTTGGGTCTACCGCGTCGCCGGTTCCTGATGTTCGGGACCCAATCCGTGGTTACTTTCTCCCAGTTCTCATGTGGTATGCAGCAGATATGGCCTGCTTAGTTCCACTTCAATTTGGCAGCTGTGTTGCCTGCGTTAAGCTATTAAGGCGTAATGTATTAAAAGGTGACAAACAGACACAGTTAATTTCGCACTTCTATTTATTTGTGATGGTATTTTAATGGTGTCAAGCATTTACTTATGATCGCTAAACGATGTAAAAAAACAGTTAAAAATTGTTTAATGGCTCGTAAAACCTGGAGCGACAACATTCGCTTGAAAATTGAAATGTAAATTATTATTTTATTGTCCATTGACTTTTCTACGAACACCTGCCCTAATAGATAATTAATGCATTGTTAATTATTTAACAACAAGACTTCATTCATTATCTACCTATATAGGTACTTATGTTCGATTTTCCAACAGTTTTTGTTTGTATTTTTCATGTTTTCCCAATGCGACACTCTTTTTCTAAAGCTTCGTCATCACAAAGCGATCATAGAACGAATATTTTTTTCTCACGCGACGAACGTGAATTCGCGCGATGATCGCAAGTTTAGTATAACTGACCGGGGTCGTAGTGTATCATTCGCAGCGAACATGTTACGATACGCCGTGTCCTAAAATCCGAGTTACGTGCGTGATTTCAATTTATAATGCTAACGTTCAACATTGTCCGTCCTCCAAAAAGATGTCTTCATTTTGTTAAATTCAAACAAAAATATAAATATTTACAATATAATCACCGTGTATCTTCTCTTCTATCTGTTGATGTTAGACAATTATGTAGATGAGACCCATAACTAAGTTATTTTAATGCTTTATTTGAGATCTATAGATAGCATTACACTGTTAAAGGTTTTCGAACGTCCTCGTCCTAGCAAGTGATTGTCATAACCGAATATGAAATATTCGGATATTTTATATTCGGATACACCTTAAAATAAGTTTCACTACTTTTTCCAGTTATATTAACTGAATTAAATCAAGTACTGGCGGAACGTGAAAATATATACTTCAATAAAATCTTTACTGTTCAATAAGAGCAATAGAAAATAACGCAATTCTCGTTCAAATCGCAGTCGCAAACTGTCAAAGGTACTCTCAACTGCAAACCCTAATTTTGACAAGATATTGACATTGACTAAAATTCGTTAATCATACGACTTGTTAGTACCTACTTAGATAATGTTAGTAAAGACAAATATTTAGATCAACTCTATACTATAATATTATAAAGAGGAAAGATTTGTATTTTTCTATTTTTGTGTGTATGTTTGTAATGAATGAACTCAAAAACTACTGTGCCGATTTCAAAAATTCTTTCACCAATGGAAAGCTACATTATTACGGAGTAACATAGGCTATACTTTATCCACTTATTCCCACGGGAACGGGAACTACGTGGGTGAAACTGCGGCGTGCTGCTAGTAATTCATATTTACTGCGTCCTGTAGACTAGACGACAGATATAGTTTCCGTGAGAAGTGGATAAACACGTCAGACTAGATATTAAGCACACAAAAAATATCCATTTTAAAGTTGACATAACACAACATAACTAAATACACTAGAATAACATGAAAACGTTCTAGAAAAAACCTGTTATCTAAGATTTAATGAGCTAAGCAATTATCAAAAGGACTTATGGAAGGCTATTTTTGGCTGCTACTTAAATCCATTAAAGAATTTAAAAGTGTTTCATTAAATGCTTTAGTAATGACTTAATGAGGCTAGAAATAGCTAGGAATTTTAAATAGGTTTTATTTATATCTAGCCAGCTGTTAAGTTCTTTAAGGGGCATGCGTACGTCATCATCATCATCTTCTTCATCATATCAGTCGAAAGACGTCCACTGCTGGACATAGGCCTCCCCCAAGTGTCGCCACAACAACTGGGTCTATGCGTCTCGCATCCATCGGCTACCCGCGACCCTCACCAGGTCATCGGTTCATCTTGTGGGAGGCCTTCCAACGCTGTGTCGTCCGGTACGCGGTCGCCACTCAAGAACTTTTCGGCTCCATCGACCATCTGTTCTGCGAGCAATGTACCCTGCCCACTGCCACTTCAGTTTGGCGATCGTTTGGACTATCTCTGCGTATGTAATAGGCTGTATTTCTATATTGAGCATTCTGAAGGTGCATGGCGGTTTTCTATCAGGGGACGTGAGGTGGGTTTAAGACTTTAGACGTTTCATTTGATAGGACTAAGCAGGTCATTCAGTAGGTATAATTATTTTTCGAATAACAGTTATTCAGTAGTTTAAAAGTGGCGCCAGTGACGGAAAAGTTGAAATGTAACCGCTTGTCCTGGTATGGTCATGTGAAGAGGAGGGTTGAAACGCATGTAACTAAAAGGGTTATGAATTTAATGTGGATGGATGGAGAGGAAGAGGGAGGCCAAAGAAAAGATGGATGCCATGAATGGATTGTGTGAGGAGCGATTTGAAAGAAAAGGGAGTTATTGATAGTGTGACGGCTGATAGGACAGAATGTAAGAAAAAAACGTGTTGCCCCGACCCCAAGTAACATGGGATAGGGGCAGGAAGATGATGAGATATTCGCAGGGCAAAATTGTCATTTGAGTGGTTGTGAAATAACTGAAAGCGACGTCGTGGAATACATTGGCAAAGATGGCGAGAGGAACTAAACTTTTTATGAGTGATTGGGCCACTTAGCAAAATAGTTTTTTAAAAATTAAAGAATGGAGGGCTTTTGCCCAATGCTGGGACAGTATGGTCTAATATAACATAAATAATTAATTGTTTTATGGAAAATGTTTATGCCCTCGGTTTGATTATAAATATAAATGCGGGAAGGTTGTTTTGATTTCCTTGGATTTTAATCTATGTAATTAATTGAATTGCAGATTTTGAGATTAGGCATTAAATATTGTTGAGTTTATAAGTTTCATTATCTCAATTTATTTGTAGAACAAGATCCTGACAACGTGACGAGTATTTAATTTAAATAATTTTGCTGAGGAATAGTCAAAGAAATATAATGTGAGTATAAGTAAACACAATTCTAAAATACGTGTAAAACCAATTGTCGTAGCACAGTGACGACATCTATAGGTATCTATACAATCATGCGCAGGCGACTATACATATTATGTCGAAATCGGTACAAACAACACTATTTGACTAAATCCGGTACGTTTTGATCGCTTATGTAATACTTGTTGTCAGGTCCCTCCTCTTTTAAGCCTCTCTCTGTATAGATTCCTAATTTTTCATTCATAACAACTTTAACACTTGTTTTGTAGTTGTTGATCAGGAATTGTTAGGTTACTGTGAAAATGTCTAACTGATTTTTTTTTACTAGCCTGGTTTGTGTCGCACTGCTGAGCGAAGCCGTCCCCTTTCTCTTTTCAAACCTCTCTATCTTGTGTGATCTCTGGCTAAGTTTGACCCAATTAAATATATTGTACGGATAAAGTTTGAGTCTTCATAAATGATACTAGCATTTGCCTGCGACTTCGTTCGCGCATATCCCATTTTTCCCGTTCCCGTATAGCCTGCCTCATAAATGTGACTATCTTAAACAAAAATAATTTTCCAAAGATTTTTCAGAAATTCAATTGGTGTTTATTTAAGAGAAGTAATATCTACTTACTATGATTCTAAACATGATTATTTGACAGTCTTGTTCCCTTGCCAAACCCTGTTTCTCATATTTTCATAGTAGCTATAACTATAACTAGTCGTTTGGCTTGCAAATTCGCAATAAAATAAACGGTTTTATGCTCATAGTCCATTTTCCTAATATGTATGGTAACAATACGACGTAGGAGTCTGTCGGTAGTTGGCTGACTCTATTATGGTCCTGCTCAAACGTTAGAATAGAATAGAATAGAATATTTATTTTATTACATTGGTTAGAAAAAAAAAAAGGTTACATGTCACTTACAAATCATAATTTTACAAGTGCATTCGGTGTATTTTATTCGGCGCAGTTTGTCCGGGAGGGGATCTTTTGCAACCTACTGTGTAATTCTTTTCACACACAGTTGAATTATATAAAGCAAGTGTGAGAAGTTTTGGATTTAGTATCCCATGAGGTCATAGACCTGAAGTTACTTATAAACTAGGAGTGACTCTGCGAGTCAAAGCCTATGCTGACGGGGGAGGGCCGTTCTTTTGTGGAGCGGTTTGCCTCTCTCGGTTTTGTTTATATATTCTATGTCGCCTATTCTATTTGAGAAAAGGAACGGGTTGAATTGTCCATATTTCGTGTAAGCGGGACCGGGATCTTCTAGGCCGCTGATCGTCAGTGAGGTTAGTTTTTCGATCATATCGTGATGGAGGTCGTGTGCTCTGAGATGCCACGGGTCTTGTCCAAGCATTTCCCAGAGTGTTTTGGTTTCAGTACGACGTGGGAAGTCACCTGCAGCTTTCAGTGCCATTCTGTATTGTCGTTCCAGTTTCGTCAGATTGCTCTTGCTGTATCTTGGTAGAAGTTGGATGACTCCATAATCGAGTACCGGCAGGAGGCATGTCTGTATGATGAGCAATTTTGTTTCAGTGTTCACTTTGGATCGGTACCCTATGATGGAGTTCAGGGCGCCTCTTACTCGTTTTAACTTTTCTACTCTTTCTTTTGTGTGTTTATTCATTGATAGTCTTTTATCAAATACGACACCAAGGTATTTTACTTGGTTCTTATATTCAATCCGTTCATTTTTTAATTGGATGTAATTTCTGTATCCACTGTTTATGTTCCCTCGCCTAGGTCGTTTGTGAGAAAACATGATACATTCCGTTTTATCCACGTTACATTGGAGGCCCCATCTCTTGTAATAATCAATAACTTCCTCCGCAGCCCATTCTGCACGCCTTGTGGCATGATCTGGCTTCTCCGCTGCGTTTAGAATACATAGGTCATCTGCGTATTGAGAGAGCATCTGACCAGCAATTCGTGGTTTTGGTATGTCAGCAACATATAAATTGAAAAGTACGGGTCCTAGAATGGAGCCCTGTGGGACGCCGTGTGGCACGTCTTTTTCTGTTCCTGTTGTTGTTCTAAATCTGCCTTTGGTGGTTCTTTTTGATAAGTAATTTTCCACTAACTTTATAATGTTGTTACGTGCTCCTGCTTCGTACATTTTCTTTATAAGGCCTTTGTGATTTATGGAGTCAAATGCCTTGCTGAGGTCAGTTGAAATCATGGACACACTGTGTCCTTTCTCTAGGGCGTCGGAGATGTATTTGCCAGTCCTCAATATTTGTGTCCCTGTGCCTCTTTGACGAACGAATCCATGTTGGTGTTCAGGAATCAGTTCATTGACTTCCGTGTTTATTCTCGAGAGAATAATGCGTTCTGCCCATTTACCCATGATATTAAGCAGGCTTATGGGTCTGTAGGACTTGAGTTGTGTGTAGTCTTTTCCTGGTTTATGCAAGAAAATGCAGATGCTTTCTTTCCATCTCTTGGGGAAGTATCCCGTGTTAATAATATAATCCATAATTCGCTTGAAAATGGCTATTATCGTATCGCCTCCCAACTTTAGAACGTCCGCTCTTATTCCATCAGGGCCCGGTGCTTTCTGATTTTTGAACTTTCGAAGGGCTGTTTTTAACTCTGCATGTGATGTTGCTTCCAGTGGATGGAATGGTGTGTATTTTTCCGTATTTTCGTCTTCATTTGCAATATCGGACTCGTGAATGATTGCTGTGTTTACTAGACTATCTATAATTTCCAATTCTGTGTTGCAATTTTCTATACGGGGGAGCCTTTGAGGTGGTCTTTTCATGGCTCTTTGTATACTCCACATTTTTCTTCTGTTGTCTGTCTTATTTTCTAAAACTTTATTCCAAGTTTCTTCTCTATTTTCTACAATTTTCTTAGCTAGATAACGTTTTAATCTGTTATGTTCTCTCTTTAGTTCGCTATATCTGTTTGTGAATCTTAAACACCATGCTATATTTTTCGCCTTGTTTCTGCTTTCTATCAACTTTTGAATGTATTCGGGAAGATTGTTTCTGAAGTTTGTTTGTTTGAGCGGTGCGAATTCATCCAGCGTTTGTACTATAGCTGTTTCCAACTTAACGATAATTTCGTCGCAGTCTGCGTCTGTTTCTATTTTAGCGTATGGGTCTATTTTAGTTGCTAGAAATTGTTCAAATTCATCTCGTTTTTTCAGGTTTGATTTAATACGCTCAAACGTTGCCACTATTATTTGCTTGATTATTTCACTAAACACTTTTCATTTCAATGAGGGTTTTCAGGAAAATTTACGCCATCAGTTGGCACCTTGGCACCACTTAGACGAGAGGTCCTCTACTCTGACACAAACATGTCACTAACGTCAATTTCGGAAAATTAAGCGTTTTGAAAGTTGCCTGGACCTGAGTGCCAATTCTTCTAATTTTTTAGCAATGTTCCAATGTCAATCTGTCAAAAATGTACGTAAAATGGAGCTTTTGTTGCTTAAAAATTTGTAGAAATTGGCTCTTTGATGTTTCAGTGCTGTCGCCTGGTAATACATCATTAAGAAAATCCTCATTCATCTGCCTAGCCTTTTTTCCCAACTTTATTGGGGTCGGCTCCCAGTCAAACCGGTTTCAGCTGAATACCAGTACTTTACGTGGAACGGCTGCCTACCAGACCACCACGGTAATTCTTGGCAAGACTGGTGTCAGATTTTCTGGCTTCTGACAATCCGTAACGACTGCCAAAGATCTCCAAATGACAGCCGGGAGCAACTGTTTAACGTGCTTTCCGAGGCACGGAGAGGTCTCGATGTGTTAAGATGGTCACCCATCCACAGACCAACCTAGGCAAGCGCTGCCGGCCTGTGCGGCTGTTATAATTTAGTGTTCATTGTAGTGTTTTAAAAACTGATAACAACGAAAACGTTTGCTAGTCAAATCAAACTTTGAAATTAATGTGTTCTTTGTCGTATACTTAAATTAAAATTGATCATAATCTGGCAGCCCAGATAAAAATCTATTTCAAATTAAAATATCTAAGAAAGAAAGTTCTACCGGTTGCTTAAGAGCTTAGCTACTTCTTACAGTATATCATACAAACAACTCCAGTATTTCATACAAATTAATGAACTACTTTTACATAATAATTATAAAAGAGTTTAATTATGGATGGGAGATCATCAAATGACTTCTTCCGCTCTGGGTGGAGCGGAAGGGAGTGTCAGATTCTTACTGACTAAAACCCATCCGTATTCCTCCTTATGCCCTTTGCGTTCCAGGGCCGCGGTGACTCTTTCGAACAGATTCCGCAACCCTGGCGGGTTCCACAAAAATTTTTAGTGATTTTTCAGTTTCTAGAAAAAAAAAAAATTGCTTTCTCATCCTCATTTTCAAGATTGAGTACATGAAAGTTTGTATGTTAGGAGTACTTTAAACGCTCTTAAGTGTCGAATAAAAGCTGTTCTTCTTTCAAAAATAACATGGCAGTTTATTTTCGTTCTGTCTGCGCTTTAATTACATGAATTGGTGTCAGTACATTCTTAATTGTTTTGTGCAGCTGTACAAAACAGTGCTAGTAATAATCTTTATTTGAAGAACTCTCCAATTACATTTTCTTATACGCTTTAAAACAAGCTGGGATGGAAACCGTAACCGGATATCCGAAATAAAAATCTATCCGAATCCGATATAAAAGTTTCGGATAGTTTCGGATAAGGTCGGAGTCTAAATGAGACACACTATGACAGGTTTTTTCTGCCCGGCCGAACCGACACTAGCCACGCGCGTCAAATGCATCATGATTCTTTATTATTTCTACTTTAACAATTTCTTAAAAATCTAATATCTGTAACCGAAACTAACGGATAATCCGAAGAATCTTATATCCGTATCGGTATCCAGATCCGGTACGGAGGTTCTCCTTCTCCGTCCGGAGAAGACCAAAACCCTAATTTTTTAGTGAAATAAGTGAAACTGATAACAAACCACCTATCTATCCATCTATTGGGGTTTGGTTTCCGCACTTAGTCCTGCTGTGGACCAACAAATCTGCTGTTCAGCCATCGCCATGTCATTGCAGACGCTAAATTACGTTAAATTCGTGTGCTTTGTTTTTGTTTCCCTACTGCGAGTAATTTTCTTTTATAAAATACCTTCTCTATCTTTCCAGGATTGTGTTCTAGTCTGCTATGCGGGCGCACAGAAAAGCTAGAGTTGGGCAGCAACAGCGGCGCGGGGGCTGCGCTTGCGCTCGCGCTGGTGCGGCCCCCCACCTCGGCCCGCGCCAGCTGCCAGCTTAGCCTCACCGCTCCTGAAGCTGCCGCCTTCGCTGTCAGGCTTATTGATGTTAAGGTAAAGGTTTTGAAATTTTGAAAGGTTTTTTTTTCCTCTTTTGGAGTGCCTCACTAGATAGCGTTTTATAGCACCGTAAAAAATCAGACAGTATAGTTGATGCTGGACTGCTCCTGATTTCGTGATGGTAAATACCAGCTCGTGAAGGCTGTTAAACTTGCTCTCCAGATAGTTAAGTATAGGCAAGCCTATTCTTATTTTAAAAAACATGTGTAAATTATTGAAAATGTGTGATTTTCGCAATCTCAAACTAAATCATAAAAGTACATTGTGGTTTAGTTTGAGCCGGTGGAAAAAATACCGTGCGCTCAAACTTCGGACACCATAGGTTACCCTCAAGGGAAACGTAGAGGTCCCACTAGTGTTACGTCTGTATTCTCTGAAATGAGGACACTAAACGATTTTTCCACATCCAAAAAGCATCGGGTTGTTTTACCTTTCAAGGGGTGAAATTACTCATCATTATAAATAACTTTTGCTATGAGACCAACCCTGAAAAATCCGAAAAAATATCTGCTATTTCATACATTTTCATCGGGTGAATATTGCATTTTGTATGAAACAGATGATTTATTTTTTTGTTATATTTCAGAGTTAGGGACATAGTAAAATTTGTTTCTAATCATGAGTAATTTCACCCACTGAAAGGTTTTTAGTTTTTTAAAAATAACCCTATATTGAATTTATGATCAAACAAGTCACGGTTTATATGCTGCCAAATCGTGAACAATAAATAACTTATCGAACGATCGGAGTGGAACCATTTTTTACAAAGCAACTCATAATATCACGTAATGGCGGCTTCGATGTTTATCGATTACGCTAGCATTTAGCACTTTTATCGCTTTATTGTGTTCACTATAAATCAATATTGCGAAGCCATATTTGCTAAACTAGTTGTGGCAGCCGTGGTTAGAGGACAATAGGAGATTAAACTGCTGAGAGAATAAAATAACACAAGTTCCATTCAAAGTATTTAAATTTATCCTATGGCAAAGGTGCCAATGTCGCCAGTTCTTCAATATCGGCAATTCTGGCACAGTCAGCTAAGGAAAATCGTGTAAGTTATGAAACCAAATAAAATTGGCTACATTGCTTGCCAAAGAAACTCAAACATGTAACTTACCTGGGATTCTTTCTGATTACTAATTACCAGCTTATAAGTTCCATGACCCATAGCTATAATTATAATCCAAGATCCTAGTGTAATTAACTAGTACGACTAGGTATGACTACCTATACGTTTGTAGACTGTGGTTACACAGTACGTCTGTGGTAAGGTGGTTACATGGAATAAAGGTTTGTTCTATTGAAAGTTGTGGTATAACATGCACTTGAAGTAATGACTGTATTACTAGGAAGCGTTGCTATAGCTGGTCACGATATCCATGAGGTTTTAAAACTAAGTACGTCATACAGAGTGAATTTTTAAAGTGTGCGCGGATGGCCAATTCTAAAAAGTTTTCAATGCAACTGCAATGAAAACTAAAACTGCATCATAGATTTTTGAAAATGTGATCAGTTGTAATTTTATTTAATGTAAATTAAAAAAGTATTTTGTTAAAAATGAGCGCTTTCCTTTAGGATGCCATGTGTTATTTACTTCCCAGAATTTGATCCTTATTAGCGATACTTTCAGAAGGTGTAATAATACAGGGTGTTTTTTTTTTCAAAATCAACCGGTTCGATACCTGGTTAGGAAAACCGATTTTTCATAAATCCAATGATGCAGTTTTAGTTTCCATCAAAATCGAGCTCGAGACTTCTTTCAGTGTTTTTTGATATTCATCATAGTTTCGAATTTGAACATCCACTGCTTTCGGAGAAGTCATTCGTCATCGTTCAGTTCAGAGAAGACGATTCGTTGATTGGTCTGGTAACAGCCTAAATATGCACACGATTGTTCTACTTTATGGAAATCTCGCAAATGCCTTCGTGGCTTGTCTCTAGCCTTCTCTTGCCCTTCTTCCTTCTTTCTTTTCATTAAAAAACGTTGCCCCACACTAGGATTTTCTCCTGTATCGTTGGTGCATTTAAAAAAATAAGCAGCCAGACCCGGAACAACTATCTGTAGGCCATACAAATAAACCCGCGACACGCAGCGCAGTAGCCAATTGCTCAACCACTATGCTAACCGTGTCTAAAACTCAAACTTTTCTATGAGTACTTACCTACCTCTGGTCGGTCTCTACCACCGTGCTATCCTGCTAAGAAACGTCTTTAGTGTGCTGGTGTTCAAGTTTTTCTATACCAAAGTCACGCCCCACCGTCTTCGGCATGTTTTAAACGATCAATTAGACGGTAAATCTTCCAAAAACTAGGTGTTCATTGCAATAAATAACTACCAAGGCTAGTGACATAACTATATAATTAAATGTGTAATTGGTTTCCAAATGATGATTCCAGTTTAGCAGATTTTTACTACAAAACAACTAGGTCGTTGCTAATTGTTTTATGTAATCGTTTTTTTTTTACTTAATTAACAGTGCTAAATTCACACATTATTTTTTAAGCAGTCCGAAGACGTCTATAATCATTTTGAAAATAATGTTCTTCTGAGTCTGTGGCGTATTGTATTTTCTGCCGACCTCCATGAGAAATAGGTAGAGGAAAACTTTATTGATTGATTTTGCCAATGTACCCCTATTCATTAAAACTTCAAGAATCACAAAGGTACAAGGGCGGATTGAATGCCATAAACATTCGCAAGGTCAAGGCAACCAAGGGAGAGTGGAGAGTTGGTCATGGTAATATGTTCTTAGAAGTCGAATTCTGGCTCAATAAAATAACTGCACATTCAATGGAATAATTTTATTGTCACCACAATAAAAGGGCGTGACTTCCCTCAGATTTCGTCACTAACTGCCTGTCTAGACATCGTGACATCGAAGATCGTTACAGATGTGGTTTTCCTCAATATGGCATTGACCTCTAGTAAAAACAGCCATTATAACGGTCTCAGCTTTTTTCTTTTTTTACATTTCCTTGACGTTCAACATTTTCCTTGAAGGATGTCTGGTCGCATTTTCCGAGACAAAATGCTTAGAATTTTTGTGGTTAGGACTGGGCGAGGATTTTTTTCTGTCTGTGGTTTTCTAAAAGGAATAGCACGGCGAATTTTGATTTACTACCTAGGTATTACAATACTTTATTTTATACATTTATCTATACTTTAATATTATAAAGAGGTAAAGATTGTAAGGTTGTAGGGTGTATCTCTGGATCTACTGAACTGATTTTGAAAATTCTTTTTGTATTTGATAACCACATTAATTAGGAAGGCTATAGGATATGCGGGAAAGGGACATTCCAACAGGAACGGGAAGCAACGGGATATACGCGTACGAAGTCGCGCGTAAAAGCTAGTCGCAATATTAAACAAAGAGTTTTGCGAGCATAAAAAAGTTACTTCATGATAAGGTGTGTGTAAAAAAAAATCAGCTAGTCAGTAGGCTCTTAGTAAAAGTTGTTTTTATTCATGGAACTGATCTGTCACCCCCAATGATAGGTAGTACAAGCGCTATACGGCCTAGGAAGAAAAAAAAGGTTGAGTGTAGAAGGACCATTTTAACTGACTTTGAAAAATGGAGGAGGTTCTCAATTCGGTTGTATTTTTTTTAAATGTTTTGTTGTTTGAACTTTGAATCAAAGGAATAAGTTTTTTTATTTTAATTTTTATTTTATTTTATTTTATTTCGGGATAAAAAGTTAATTAAGTTCACAATTTTGCATGATAACACTGACAGATACCGGTAGGAAATCTTAATGGGTATACCTAGTTGCTAAGGATACTTAGTTAGAACTAGAAGGTCATAAGATGAATTAATAGCTAGTTAATTCTGGTTTTTATTGTTTACTAATCAATAAAACTTTTAATGACAAAATAATTTAAATGTTGCTATGATATTTTCCTACTTAGTTCTCGATGACTGTAAGAAATTCACAATTGAATAAGTTTTTTGTTCAAGAATTTACATGATGTAGTTAAATCAATTATTTCATGGTCCACCTCGAGTTACGATTAGTCATAGCACGTGTAGCACCGAATAATCAATTATGCGAGGCTATCGGTTATCGAAGTTTTATCGGCAACGGTCGAGGCTTTTGAGGAAACACGCAAGTTTTCAAATTCAAATGTAATTTTGTAAGGCTAGTTTTAGTTGAAACTAGGTAGAAAGAAAGAGCAGTTCCCCAATAAGGATGATTCCTGAGTAAAAAATATGCTTCTGTTTAGTCCGTCAGTTAGGTTATCGAAAAATATTGGACACGTAGTTTTTGCTTTATCAAATCCATAAAAAAATACGAAGATAAAACGCAAAAATGATCAGGAGTGGGGGCTGGTGAGGTCACAACGCGAGTTTTTAACGAAGGGTTTCGTCTTGATTTTTTGTTAACGTGCAAAAATAAAAAATACGTGTCCAATATTTTTTGGAAATCAATCTGACGGACTATTTGATTTTTTATTAATCTACCCTATTGCGTACAGCGTAACTCATAAAATCGCAGATTCTTTCACAATCGAAAGGAGACAGATCCATTGCATCATTATGTTGAATAAAACGTCTGCTCGATAACGATGAACATGCAATGAATTTGTTTTCAATGTCAAAATGATGTGAATTAATCCACCTATTTATCTAATTTCCTGCCAGCTTGCATGCCATAATGTTTTCCTCAATAGTCAACCTTCATAAAATTGAATACTTATCTATAAGTACAGT
Organism: Melanchra persicariae; assembly: GCA_947386135.1. Lineage (NCBI taxonomy): Eukaryota > Metazoa > Arthropoda > Insecta > Lepidoptera > Noctuidae > Melanchra > Melanchra persicariae. Next base: position 3,349,219 of record OX376646.1, read on the forward strand.
AGGCACATAACTGTCATATGATTGAGTTTGACACGAATTGTATAACTCGTTAGACGTCTAAAGCAACAATGTAGCCTAAACCGGCCTTCCTCGTGCAGCTAATGGCTGTAATTGTGACAATCATGCCCATATTGACTTGGTCACGCACTCATAGAACATAATTTGCGACTCATTGCGCAAATCTTGGTCATATTTGTGAACTTTGAAGTCTTGAAGGAGCAATCTACGCATCATAAAATTATGTTATGTTGGCGGGATTTATTTTTACTTTATTATTAGGTAGGGTTCCAAACATACGTAAAAAACGGAACTCTTATAGGATCACTTGTGTGTCTGACCGTCTGTCACAGGCTCACAGCCATTTTCCTCCGAAGCTACTGGACCGATTCTGTTGAATTTCGGTACACATATAAACTTTTGTGACCCAAAATCTGACGCATTACTTAAGTAAATAAATTAACATAAAGTAAAAAAAAAGCGCTTTGTCTATCAAGGGTACTCCTAAATCGCTGAACCGGCTGTGATGAATTTTGGTTCAGAGATAGATGGGGACCCTTTTTCTTTAAGGATGGTAAATCAGAAGTCATTTGACTTCTTCCGTTCTGGGCGGAGCGAAAGGGAGTATCAGACTCTTACCGACTAAAACCCATACGTGTTCCTCCCTAAGAACCGCAAAGGGCGTTCCAGGGCCGCGGTGACTCTTTCGAACAAATTCCGCAACTCTGGCAGGCACTGCGGAAATCTATATTAACGCGAGTGGAGCCTTAGGCATAAGCTATTTTTTATACATATTTAATTGAGCAATCCCTGATTTACATGGTCTCCATAAAATTGGCATTGCATGCTTAGTTTCTTCCTTTGCCTCACCCTTGTGAAACATGCATTTGCAAATAATTCCTAAGAGATCCATCCCTCCACGGCAATAATATCCTTGCCAAACATGGTGTCCCAACTTAAACAACCCAATTTGTTCCATCTTACAAAATCCCGTTAGATGATGGTGCCGTCCCATTGTTTTGCGACATGTCTACTCATCGTGTAGTAACCAGGAACCCATTACAGACACATATGGTGGTAAAACGAGGCGTGGACAATGGTCTAACTGCCGATCTTTGTTCATCATGGCGCCTTGGTAATTTGATGTTTTTGTGATGACAGTCCAATGGGTCTATCGTATCGTAAGTAATGACTGTTGACTTTGTTTCCACTAGGTGGTTTGTTTTCCAAATGGCGGTCGTCAAACCATGTCAGAGGCCCTTGAGGCGGTTTAGAAACTCTGACACTAGAGTGTGTGGGGTCGTTAGACCTTACTACCCACATGAAGTAGAAGACTGAGTGGTGAGGTGATTAGTTTCTTATTAATTTTTTGGGTTCCGCAGTCAACAGGAACCCTTATAGTTTCGCCATGTCCTTAGTTAAGATTAGGACTAGGAAGTTGGTATTTGGTATGCATATTAATCAACCCGACAAAGTGGTAAAATAAAATCTTAAATTAATAAAGGAAAATTTCGTACAAGTTCCATTGAAAATTAGTTAGATCAAACAAGCACTATTCTAAGTCGGCAATTCTGACGAGTAACTACGGAACCCTACACTGCTCGTGGCCCGACACGGACTTGGACAGTGTACAGTGTTTTTAACCGACTTCCAAAAAAGGAGGAGGTTCTCAATTCGACTGAATTTTTTTTTTGTATGTTTGTTCAGCGATATTTTCGCCAATTGTCAACCGATTTTGATGATTCTTTTTTTTCTTGGAAGAGTATCTTCCCGGACTAGTCCCATTTTGGTGAAGATCTGATGAAGAACTTCGGACATAGGTAACGGAACTCTTCAATAAATGATAGCAAACCTGTCGGGATTACTGAAATCGCGTCTGTTTGTTGTTTACACTAGTTCATAACATATCATCACGCCGGTACGCTTTGAAGGGGTACGCAGATGTGTATAATTCAACCATGGTTTTTGGGGTTATCTATTCAGGAATACCTAACTTTATTGTTTATGAACCGATCTTGATGATTCTTTCTGCGTTGGGTTTGGAAGTCGGAGTAAAACGAAGAAACAACAAAAAACACCGTCTTCCGAAATTGTAGTTAATTTATACTTTGTAGTGTTTTTTCTTTTGAAGTCGGTTGTTTTTTTTTGTAAAAAAGTTTTTTTATTTTTCACTTTTGAGTGGTTAGCTCTTGTAATATTACAAAATGCTTTTTACCCGACTGAAGCTAAGTCGTAATTTTTTTTCGGACATACCTAGTCATGTGGGGTACCAATACTTACTATAATGTAGTAAAAAATGTATTTAAGGACATATCCTATGCAAAACTGGCATTGAATAATTTAACGTAACGATTTCTACAGTGTCAAAACAAGGCTTATGATGGCTTAGCTCTAACATCAATAAAAATTGGCAGAAAATTTCCCTAACCGGCTTTTCTGCCACAGGAAAATTACTGCAGACTGAATTACTGAGTTCATTTGTATGTAAATAAGTCTGTGTTTATCAGAAAAAACTCTCAACGAGGTCGCACGGCCGGACTTAACAATAGATCAATGGATCTCGCTTTAGGAAGTCGGTTTAAAAACAAGGTCGCTTCCAAAATCAAAGAAAAGCGCTGAAAAGATTATTGTTTAAAGATTCAAATAAATGCTTTAACAGCGTCAACTGCTTCACTTTGTGGAATTGAGGAAATCTTTACTAAAAATCTTCCTAAGGCTCAGTTCGCAGAATTTCAATTGAGGCAATTGGGGCCCGCTAGGGCACTGGCAATAGCGGGCCCCAATTGCCATTCTGCGATCCCATCTGGCCCACTAGGGTAGCCTGCCAGGGTTGCGGATTTTGTTCGTAATCTAGAGTCACTGCGGCCCTGGAACGCAAAGGGCTTTCCTCCAAGGGGCCAAGGGGTATCGTATTATTCTTATACTGCGTAGTGGAGGTCTGATAGGCAGCTTCATGTAATATACCTAGGTACTGGTATTCGACTGTACATGGTAAGGCTGGAAGCCGACCTCCAAAATGGTTGGAATTAGGCTAAGCAGTTTGTTTTGTTTTTTTTTTTATTAAGGTAATTAGGCCGTCTTGAAGGACCGCCCTTTATGATCAGTTACCAACCTACCTCATCATCTGCCTAGCCTTTTCCCAACTTAATTGGGGTCGGCTTCCAGTCAAACCAGATTGCCAGAGCGGTTGCCTACTAGATCTCCACCACTAGGTAACACGGTACTTTTTGGCAAGACGTAATCAGATTTCCTGTCTTCTGGTAATCCGTAACGACTGCCAAAGATCTACAAATGACAGCCGGGACCAACGGCTTTACGTGCTCTTCCGAGGCACGGAGGAATCTCGGTATGTTCAGATGACCCATCCACAGACCGGCCCCGGCAAGCGTGGCTGTATACCTGCCTACAGTTACATAAATCTCCTACGTCAATGATGCCAATTAATTTAATGCGGTTACTTTATTGCTTCATTAAATTAAATACGTTTAGTTTTTAAACTACCTACTCCGACGGGTGTTCCGATGAATCACCTCTTTTGCTTGTAAATGATATTTTATACGCCTTTTATGGTTTCTGCAACCACTGTTGATGCGTGAAGGGTAATTCGTATGTTAATATGAACTTAGATCATGTTTGTCGTTAACTATTATTGAATCATTTTATGAATAACTTAGCTTTGGCCTGTGGCCTATCCGCCTCTCCCTCAGTAGTCTTGTTTTTTCTATCTATCCAGCCGTTTTTGCCCAATCCTGGGCAATTGTATTCCTCTCCCTTTTCCGCACATTTCTGTCCTTTGCGTCCTAGTACGGGCCAGTCCTTCGGTTGGAGTCGAGCTCGTCCCGCCATGTTCGCCTTGATCTGCCAATGGGTTCTATTAAATGTCGATGTCTTTTATTAGACCCTTCGATGGTTTAGCTTTGAATTTTTGTAATAGGTTCAGAACTTTCAGAGATAGAAAAAATAAGACTGTCAGTCCTCTATACCAGGGATGGCCAACTTGATAATATCTAGGATCTACTTTTATTGACGAAACCCTGTGCGATCTACCAATTACATACTTGATAAAATTTCAAATGACAGTATAGTTCAGTACTTTAAATACAAATTATGTAGTATTTTTAATTTTATTAACCTAACCTATTTATATAGTTGCGCAGTATGTTATACGTATTTATATTTTTTGACGAGATTGACCACACATTGGCCATCCCTGCTCTATTTTATATTTGTTGAAGTTGAGATTATTCCCAAACGTTGCAAATTAGCGTCTTATAAGATGCCTACGGACTACGCTTTTCAGGCAAAACGCAGTTTTTTTAACACTAATCTACGTCGTGAACCAAACAGTGGGATTTCAGTGGACGGAATAATTTGACAGAAAAATCTCAACGTTATGTAACTAAATTGCTCTATTGTGGACTCGGTAATTTTTTGTTCAGACACACGCACGTCGTGTACCACTTTAGTTAACGTGCTTTCTGTGAGATTTAAGGCTATTTCAGTAAAAGAGGGATCCTTAAAACCTTATGATAAGTACTGCTACTTATAGTTTCGCTTCTTCTGTCTAGAATGTTACCTAGACAGAAGGTAGGTGATCCTAGGGAGTCCGAGTCGACTGGAAGAAACTCCCTACAAAAGATATGAAGCTGAAATTAATGCGGCCGTTGTTAGTATTACTATAACTGGCCCTTCAACATATTTTGACGTTGATATTATGTAATCTGTGGCGTCGATTACATAATATACCGATTCACAGCTAAACCTAGTTCCAACTAGCTCGACCTAGATTTGCCTAGCTGTAGTTACAATGGGGCTAGCCTAGTTACAGCCACCACACACCGAGGCACCGTAATGAATGACAGATTAAAAACTGAATGAATGAATTAAAATTAATCGTATTAACATAATTACTGTTTTAATAAAAAGCAGAAATTCTTAATCTCATATTTGTTATTAGTAACTTGCTTGTGATTTTTAACATTTAATGGCGATGCAAAGATTCCTACCGCCGCTTATGTCAAAATTGTGAAGCTGTCCAAGAACGACACTTTGACAGTTATCGCACAGCGTTGCCGTCTTTCGGTTCAAATGACGATACTTATGAATAATTGAATGTATAATTGGCAGGAAAACTTGTTAGAAAGTTCCAAAACATTCAGGAAAAAAAGAAAAACACAAACATTATTTCTAAACTAGTACATTAACCATCTAATCTTTATTGCATACTCATTTGCTATCGTTCGCATAAATGAGGTAAGTAAATAGTTTTATATTTGCATTTGGAGTTTAATTAGTCGGAGTTTAACTGTCAACAGTTACGTCATGTGACGGCTGCGCGAGATAATAATAATAATAATAATAAATCTTTATTGAACTAAAAGCCTAAATACTATTACAATGGTATAGTAGAAGTACAAACATTGAGAGGCTTATGCTAGGTAGTAATTAATACATTGAAACCCTGACCTCTAAACTAGGTTAGTACCTGTGTCTTAGAAGATCAGTGTCCCTCCGCAACAATGTTACAAGCCAGAATTTTTTTACAGCTCTTGAACAACTACTACTAAACATCGCAAAAATATTTTTTTTTTTGTTTTAAGGTGTTGAAATAGCAAAATCGGCAGTTTATTTCTAGATTTAGTTTTCCGGCAACTGGGACCGCAATGAACTGGAACCGTGGTCCCAGTTGCGACATCCATTTAATTTTATTATATTTTTCTTCCGGCGACTGGGACCACCCATAAATGAATATAAAATCTATCGTTCAAGCATAAATCAGTAAGTACCAACATCTTCATCATCATCATCATCATCCGACACCGATCACCGTAAAATCCGACAAAAGAGTAAAAAAAAAACAATTTTCAAGCAGTCTGATACAGTTGCTGTCATCAAATCTATGATTGAACTAAAGTAAATGTCATCAACTGTAACAATTATTTGATCGTAAATTTTAGTCGTTTTTTGTTTTCGAAATTTTTTGAAAAAAGAAGTTAGGTCCCATTCGAATCAACGGGACCGCGGTTCCAATCGCCGGAAACCTCTCTAGATTTAAGCCGGATTTACATTACGAAACTAGTGGCATGAAAGTAGTTTCGTGACATTAATTTCACCAACAATCTCACGTGTAAACGTCAAGTTTTACAATGCATGCATCGATTTCACGACACTGAAACAGTTTCGTGATGCGCGCGATTTTTGGATAAAACTAGTGTCATGCAACTAATGTCATCGTATAAACGCGACGCGAAACTAGTGTCGCGAAAGCGCCTGCGCTGACAGGACGTGTGTTTATTAGTCGTGCTTGGTTTCTTGCTAGCCAGCCTCGAATCCACCAACATCTTTTCTTTCGAGACAACTTTTCTTAAGTTTTTACAATAACATTTGTATGACAACATTTTGCAATGCAAAATAAAGCTTTGATGTTGGCGGAGCCATGAACACAGACATACTGTGGGTTTCACGACACTATTATTTTTAATGAAACTAGTTTCACAGGTACTGAAAGTAGTGTTATGAAATTAATTTCATCATGCATGAAACTAGTTTCGTAATGTAAATCCGGCTTTAGGTATGGCAAAGATCAAAGGAAAGATGATACCTACATACAAATATAGAGGATGAACTGAATTGAATCAATGTAATGAAAAGCGTTGTCTATTGGTATAGGTCTATAGGACTGTAACATCTAGAGGTGACTTGTTCCATCCAATGGTCGCTATTTTATTTATACCTACTGCAGGTCCTACTAGTTTTTCTTGCGAAGCCTTTCTCAAAGAAACGAGAGTGCTAATACTACCAATTAACCGGCTTCCCAAAAAGGAGGAGGTTCTCAATTCGACTTTTTTTTTTTTCACTCATATCTCCGTCATTTATGAACCGATATGAAAAATTATTGTTTTATGTGAAAGGATATACTTCTTGATTGGTCCTATTTAAATTTTATCAAAATCGGTTCAGCAGTTTGGTTTTTAAACCCAAATAGCTGGAAAAAATATGTGGAAAAATCATCCATGTATACGAAATTGCGTATTTTTGCTTTCCTGTGACTTTCCAGTGGTGTTGTTAGGGGTACCACTAAAAAGTGAAAAATAAAAAACTTTTTCACAAAAAAAAGAAACCGACTTCCAAAAAACACTACAAAGTTCAAAATAACTTTAATTTCGGAAGTCGGTGTCAAATAACGAAGAAGCAACCAAAAACACCGACTTCCGAAATTAAAGTTATTTTGTACTTTGTAGTGTTTTTTTTTGAAAGTCGGTTTTTTTTTGTGAAAATGTTTTTATTTTTAAGCAATGTTCGCCTTCGCATGTCTGTCGTAATCTATAAAAAAAGCCTCAATTTTCATACATTTTTGATAGACTGCAATTGAGATCCGAATGCGGTCGTTGCTTAAAAATTAGTAGAATTAGCACTCTGATAGCATGATACACAGTGATAGGACTGCTTTAGGCATATTTCTTTGACTGCTTCCTATCAGTGAATTTTCGTGATCGAATTGGTAGATAAGTTTGTATGGTCCCACTGCTGTGAGGAAGACTGCCTCAATTGCGCTGTGACATTTTTTTTTTAAATATAGCAACATATTATAATACGCTAAACTTTTGGCCTCGCACAAATTAATTTCATGCTGTTAGCTTTTGTTCTGTGTGTGTGTAATTTTTATTACCTACTGTTAGTTTAAAATTGTTTGACTTTTTTGTTTGTATTGTGCAAGTCCCAACTCCCAAATGAACATTTTTCTTTCTTTCAATTGTGCGACAGTCCTTTTGGTTGGAGACCTGCACCCTAAAACCGCATCTCCTTTCACAACCGAAATGAATTCTAGATCCATTGCTTCATATGTTTAAAAATTTGGCTGCTCGACAATGTAAAACACGCAATGAAGTCGCAAACTCGCAATGTCAAAAATCAAAGCATGTGCCACTGATTGCATTCGTTTTTGTATTACCATAAACGCGATTAGGCTTTTTTTTATGGATGGGAAATCATCAAATGACTCCTCCCGCTCTGGGTGGAGCTGGAGGAGTCATTTTCTCCTCCAAAAAATCACTGCGGCCCTGGAACGCAAAGGGCACTAGCCTTTTGCGTTCCAGGGCCGCAGTGATTTTTTCGAACAAAATCCGCAACACGCGATTAGCCTGCAGGTATAAAAATGTTGTTTGTTGATTCTCAAGGATTTCTAGAAAGCTCTAATAGTTACGTTAAAACTTACCTAACAGTATATGTTTTTCTCATACAAACAACACGCGTCGAGCGACTAAACCAGTTTCTAGGTAAAAAATACAAGGACGTCTAAATGCGTCGCTGGTTCGTTTTATTTTCTAGTCTGAGAATTTTTGTGAGACCACACGACAGTCATATCATATTTGGCTAAGGGTTCCGGTAAAAACCGGCCAAAAGAAGGGTTCCGTAGGTACATGAACCGAAAAAATCACGTTTCTTGAATGGGGGCCAGGGGCCTAACCACCAACTCTTAAAGCACTATTACTTCAATATTACTTCCAGTGGAAAAGAGACAGAGCTATACAGGACGTATAGCTCCGTCTCTTTCCCACTGGAAGTAATATTGAAGTAATACTGCTTTAAGAGTTGGTGGTTTAGGGCCTGTTTTGACATTTTAGCACTAGCTGACCCGCGCAACTTCGTCTGCGTCACATTTTTCATTAATGCTCCGCTCCTTTTGGTCGTAGCGTGATGTTATAACTATAACCTTCCTCATGAAGTGACTTTCATATACAAAAATAATTTTCCAAATTCGTCTGGTAGTTCCAGAGATACGCGTGTTGAAACAAACTCTTCAGCTTTATTATATTAGTATACTGCCTCCGTGGTCGAGTGGTTTAGGCGTTTGCCTTGTGACCCGGTGGTCGTGGGTTCTATTCCCACGGGAAGCATACTTTGTAAAGTTGTTTCCAGTTTGGCTGGGACATAGCAGGCTTGAATCACCTGATTGTCTGATAAAAAGATGATTCCGTGCTTCGGAAGGCACGTACAAGCTGGTGGTCCCGGCCGCCAAATGGCGGTCGTCAAACAATGTCAGAGGCCCTTGAGGCGGTTTAGAAACTCTGACACTAGGGTGTGTGGGTCATTAGATCTTACTGCCCACACGATATAGAAAGAAGAAAATATTAGTATAGATTCCTCTACTCCTATAAATGCTCACACCGTCCGCGTAATCCACATTCATATTTGTAAGCTAAACTGAATCAATGCAATGTAATTGCAAACAAAAAAGTCTACAAGACTAAGAGCGAGGCCCGTCTAACAACGTTGTCGAATTACCAATCCTAAAAGTTCAAGTTAGCAAGGAGATAAGATATGCACGCCTCATAGTCCGAGTTTTTTTTAGAATGGGCTATCTCTTGACGTCAATCACGCCTGATGGAAAGCGATGGATGAGGTCTATGGTGGAGCGAGCGTGCCCAGAAAATGCCTTGAGGCACTGGTACTACCACGCATCGACGAAACAAAGCTGGCTGTTTGACGCCGGACACCGGTGGGAGACGGAGTTGGGCCTAGTTGTTAGCCCTACCACCACAAGGGAAGGATTGGCCAGTCTTAATAGGTGTTAAGTGAGACCGTCCAGGATGCGCCGAGCGCTCGGTTCAGTTGAGTGCCTGATGGAACAAATTGCGCTACACGAGGAGGCACCTTCATGCATTTCGAAAGAGATGAGACTTACTTCAAGGCGATTTCGTACATGGCAAGAAAGATATCAGAGCTATGATCTACATGGACCGCATTTACGACTTAAGAGCGTGTACACCGTATGTCATTTCATACAAACTTTCAAGTCCTTATTCTTCAAAATGGATGAACCGATTTTAACGAAACTTGGTATGCATACACTAGATATCTAGGTCTAAATAGTTATCAGAAAACATTTTTGAAAAATATTTTAGAGGGACAGAGAGAGCGATTTCAAGTTTTCTATAGATAGCGAAAAATCACTATATTCTTCCCTCTGAACTCTTTTTCAAAAAAAAAAATCTGATAACTATTTAGACCTAGATATCTAGCGTACGCATACCAAGTTTTATTAAAATCGGTTCATTAATTTCGAAAAATAAGGATTTGAAAGTTTGTATGAAAAGCCGTACCGCGTAAACGCTCTTAACACTAGACAGAAAACAACAATAAAATGTCATATATGCACGTGGGTGTTTATTAATATGTCTGGTCCTTTCAAAATGCCAAACTGTTCATCCGGGTGCAATTTCCTTACTAGTTAATATGATTCATCCAATGATGTCTTACAAAAAAATCATGCAAAACTTCAGCAAAATGAAAATACTTAATCGTATAGAAACTACAAAATCAAAATAGACTACAACTTATGATGCAATATCGAAAATAGTTTGTCATATAGGTAGGTATTTGTATAATGTCCGATACCTACCTTAAATAAGGTTAACTTCAGAAAAGTTGAGATCACGTGTAAGTTGAACATTAACAAAAGTATTTTTTTTTTCATAATAAACCCTTGACCCAACTACGAAAGTCAAAGTCAAAAATCATTTATATTCAAATTAGGCTGTGCCAGCACTTTTTGTACGTCAACACAAAAGGCAGTCCCCCAAAAACGCCCCGCCCGTCACCACTTCCTAGTGTTTTAGCTGGGAAAAAGAAGTGGCGCAACAAACTCCCCAGCAACACATCTGTCTGTTGAGTTGGAAGAACTACCATTAATTATACAACAGTACGAAGAAGAAGGGCCTCCGCAGACCCCAGGCTAACAAATCATCAGCTCAAAGCCACCAAAGTCTAAAATTTAGATATTATCTCAGTTTTTCATTACAATTAAAAATGATTACACCTATTAAAGATGTTGCGTAGGAAAGCATTGCCTCCCCGTGGTGATACACGTGAGATTAATCGTAAGACATGCGACCAATTGATCTGCTGTGTGCCCCGTGTCCGTGTCTCCTCTATGACGTTTATAAACGTTATCTTGTCTTTGTCTTTGTTCACGTTAATGACAGCTGGTCTTTTGTTTATTAATTCGATCTTAATTTGTAGGTTTAGTTGCGTTTATTAGTTGTGTCAGCTTGTGAAATTATTTTGTCATCTGTACCCTGCACCTAAGGGTGTCGTAAGAGACGACTAAAGGACTCACCAGAGAATGGAATTTAAAAACTGCTTCTGCCCATGTTGATGAACAACTTTCTTCAAACCAGTCATAGCAAAACCCAAAAAAAAATTCGTTACTCTCGAACTAATTTCGATCAGCTGTTGATAATCTTAAAGGGAAATTCATTTTATTTATTGGGTAATCAAAACCCAATAAATAAATAGGATTTTCTTTATGACACTTGAAGAAAATAGTTAATATAGCAGTTTTTTAGGATTCCTAACCTCTTTATGGAACCACAAAGTGACTTACGCTTTTGTAAATCGTCTCATTGCGCCTTTTATTTTGATACCTCATGTAATTATGACCAATTCACAAAAAAATACCACGACGCCATCCGCCATCTTGTATTTTTTTTATCATAATCCTTTTAGACTGTTACTCGCCATGACCTGCAAACTTCTATATTATTTCGAAAAAATCATGTTAGCCACTGGATAGAGCGTTGGTGACGGTATAATATTTTAATACTCTTTTTACTCTATAACATGAGATATAAAACGTTTACGAGCTGGGTTAAATTTCTAGGGACCATGAATCGTCTTCGAAGACACGGTTAGCGCAGTGGTTGAGCGATTGACTGCTGCGCTGCGTGTCGCGGGTTCGATTCCCGCACGGAACAAATAATTGTACGGCCTACAGATAGATGTTCCGGGTTTGGCTGTTTATTGTGTATGCGAGTTTCTATGTTTGTAAACGCACCCACGATACAGGAGAAATTGCTAGGGTGGGGCAAGAAAGGAACATGTTACAAAAATGGGAATCGTTCTGAACCCTTTTCATGCGAGCCCGACTTGTACTTGGCTTTTTTTTTCGATAGGACTGTCCTTTTCCTTTACAACATTTGTAGAGATTTATTATTTTATACCTTTAATTATATTTCTTATTTGGAAACGTGTATTAAAAGTATTAATAGCAACATACTGGTCGGAATTTTTACATGCCTGGTAATGCAAGAGGAAAGTTAATGTTAACTTGACAATAAAAATCATTCAAAGGTCACCTGCATCAGCTTGATTTTAGTAAACATGAATACGTCTAGTTTTATTAAAATAGTATTCAATAAAAAGGTCATTACCACGTGATCGCATACCTGTGCAACGTGAGAAACGCACTTGATTTTATTTTTTACAAGCTTCTGCTCGCCGCTTTTTTTGCCAAAGGATAATAATGTCACACTTTCGAACAAAATCCACAACCCTGGGTAAGTTAACCCTAAGAACTATTTCACGAAATGGTCTACATTTGTGCCCGTGTGTTTCACCCAAATCCGTTCAGCGGTTAAGATGTAAGTCCTAAAGGGGTAACAAACAGACAGACAGATTCACTTACGCATTTATAATATTAGTATGGATCATAAAAATTGACTGCACCAAGACTTCAGTTGTTGTTATAGAGCGGATTTCACCAATGAAACTGAACGCGATCAGTACATCTAAACTGCGTTCAAGAGCTGTCAGCGTCAATATTCCATACAGAAATAGTGACACTGACAGCTCATAAACGTGGTTTATACGCTGATCGCTATCAGTTTGGCTTGGTGAAAATGGTTCATAGTCTCCTACAGGCAAATAGTGCCTGGGTTTTGAAATTTAATTTTGATATTTAATTTTTATTATTTCTGTTTATGAGGTACATACAGTTGACGGACGAACTGCAGAGGCTTAATAAGGTTCCCTAGTGAACGAAACCCTAGAAATGTAGTTCCTGTGGTCATCCTCGTCCCCGTTTGGGGTCGGCGCAGTATGTCTTTATCTTCTACTGGTAGCTTTTGGCAATGTTGGTCATCCAACAGCGAGATGGGCAGACGGCATTATTGCCATTGCCGCCAGAATTTGGATGAGGGTGGCACAGGAGCGTGGGATTGGCACAAGAAAAAAGAGGCCGATGCCCACGGCTAGCCCAGTCGGGCTGTAGATGATAATAATTGTGGTAGTTTCCATATTTTGTCCTCATTTATGTAATCAAAAGCTTGACACGATTCCACATAGCATGCGGAAATATCATGATTCAATGCATGAACTCTGCTCAATTTGCAACAGGCAGTGTGATGATTGCAATTGCATGCATTCACGATTGATCAGAGTCAATTGGCTGGGTCTTCAGCATCGGCACACTAACAACAAAGGACTTGAACTCTGATCCTTCGACATTGCTTACAAAGTCTGTTTCCTTGCGAACTTTTCCATCATGATGAGCGGTCATGGCTGCTTGTTAATGGATTTCTTTATGTAGTAGGTAACTAATTTGTGTTCATCAAATTGATGTGATTGATTTCTTCATAGTTGTGTCCTTTGCTGCCAAGTTATAAATAAACAATCCATCTCAAGGTTTTGTCACCGAATAATCTCTTGCGAATTACTAATTGGTAATCTTGTCCAAGTATTGTCGGATATTTATCTTTTAGTTTTGTCTTCGTTTCTAAACATTGGGTATAAAGTTATTTTGTTAATTGAGTTATTTTTCTTTTCTTTCAAGAAACCCTGGCTGGGCTTCAAAATTTGTTACGACTTTTCAGTTTTTTTTTTAGTTTCACTAGGTATTTCTAAGCTGTATCGATCGACATCTTCCTCTGTGTCGTCCCGGAGATTTTCCATGACTCCGAAGGTCGATATTGTTATAGCAAATTAAGAATGTTCCTCTTCAATATAGGAATCTGAACAAGTGGTTGAATTGGATGCATCGCTGATCGAGGTTAAATAAGATCACACGTGAATGTCATTGCTATTTCAATGTCACTTTGTTAAACGTCTGTATTGGTCTATAGAAATTAGCCTTGCCTTTGCTTGCTCGTCTACCTATAACTTGTAAAATATTACTAAATTCAAGAATGTGATGACCATGTAGATCGCTATGTTAGGGGTTCATTTTATGTTAGTCTGGCGGTCTGTTTTTTGTATGCGACCTACCCAAATGTTCATACTTTGGTATTGTTCGTCAAATCGTTGAGCTCCTTTAAGTTCTAAGTTTGAGCTACACGATAACTGTCAAATGCTTGCACTGTCTGGATAGGTCCACTCAAATCTGTGTGGTGCTTTCCTCAAAAGATCACCTCAGACATCAACCTACTTGGTTCCTATATCATTTGATCAGTACAATATTGTATGGACTTCAAAAGAGACTTTGACCTCAGAGTTTGTTTCGGTGGTTCTTCTCAGGGTATGAGTACCCTATGCTGATGCTAGGAAACAGCGGCCTCATCTAGTTTAAAAACGACCAAAAAGATTGACGTGTAAAAGTGTTATTTACAACCTACTTACAAAATAAATTTCATTTATCAAGAATCATGATGCAGAGACTCAAAGTAAAATAACCTTCTCTTTGACTTGTCCCTTTTCTTCTTTACGGTTTTCTTTTATACGATAGATATTCTTGGACTAGAGTATATATTTGGGTCAAGGTCACACATAAGACTTCTTCCTTATTAACTTCTTCTGTAATTATCAAAAGTTAGTTGCATACTTAGCAGCGAAAGTTACTTGAATATACTTGCCTGTTTCTAGACGGAATGGCAAAAATATACAATATATATGTCGTAGAATAATTTGATACTTCGAATCTTCGCGGAAATCCTAGGGGTTTTGCGAAAACGCGGATAATTAGACATAGGCGAAAAATTATCAAATCTTACTGGACAAAGTCTGGATTTTTGCGAAAAAAAAAAATAACCACGAAGGTGATGGCGGGGTCTGTTCGCTCGCTACGCTCGCTCACTTGACCCCGCCATCCCCTTCTAACCTAACCTGTCCGAGTCGGGGTGCCCTAATTGATAATTTTTCGCCTATGTCTAATTATCCGCGTTTTCGCAAAACCCCTAGGATTTCCGCGAAGATTCGAAGTATCATAGTGTGCCAAAATAGTTAACGAATAAAAATATAACAATATCAAAAAAATGTCAGATATGAAACAATACAATCAAGAATGAGTAGGCGTCAAACAGTCCACATAAATATTTTATGGGTCCTTCGATCCGGAAAATGCATGTATTTTTTATGGCTCGTAATGCGGCGTAGGTTGTCATAGATACCAGAGCGTAAACAAAGGAAAAATCACTACGAGCTACTTTGTTACAAGTCAATTAAGTTCAAAATGCGCTGCTTCCAATAACTTATATACGAGAAATTGTCTCAAAACAAATGCTTGAATGATTAAGGCTGGCAGTCATAGTTTAGAGGTAGCGGAACAGAGAGTAAAGTCCCGCAAACCTCCATTGAAAAGGGAGGATCCTCCGACCAGACGGTTGTTTGATATTCGGGCTTTGCATATGTTCAAATCGCACGGTAAACTCTGATATCGCGATTTAGGATTTTGTCAATTAGTTCGCAGCTGTCGAGATAGATGGCGCTGCGAGTCTCATTTGTTGTGATGTTGATTCTGCTACGTTGATTTTTGTGGCGGCATGAATGCCGCTACATCACTCCCCTCCGGAGACCGGAGGTCGATAGTGGATGAGTCGTCCATACATCTTGATGATGCTTGCCAGGCCAGTGGAAGGTTGGTTCCAGTGAGTCGGAACCGGAAGTCGCAGAGTTCTCGGTGAGTCGGAACTGTCTGCGTCGCAGAGTTCACGGTGAGTCGGAACTGTCTGCGGTGCCCCGATGCTGCTGCTGGCGTGACTGCTGGCGTCGACCAGGAGAGGTTCTTCAAGGCTCTTCATGTGACTGGCCGAAGGTGCAGTGTGCTTGCCATGGTGGGTCGGAGCTGTGCGACGTGCTGACGTGACTGCTGGCGTCGACCAGGAGAGGTTTTTCAAGGCTCTTCATGTGACTGGCCGAAAGTGCAGTGTGCTTGCCAAGGTCGCTGATGAGGTTGATGATAGAGGCTGAGGATGCTGACCAGGAATGCGCGTCCGCTGCATGCTGGTGGTCAGGATACCCGTAGAAGCCTAGGGTTCTGGCTGGCTGTATGACTCGCTGCTCGAGAGCTTGAGGTCAGGATGATGAGAAGTGATGATGACGTCATGATGAAGTAGCTGCACGAAGGCTGCGCTGACGTCCAATGTCGAGGGTCACCAGTTTAGAGGTAGCGGAACAGAGAGTAAAGTCCCGCAAACCTCCATTGAAAAGGGAGGATCCTCCGACCAGAAGGTTGTTTGTGTCTGGTGGGCAACTGCCCGAGAGTTGATATTCGGGCTTTGCATATGTTCAAATCGCACGGTAAACTCTGATATCGCGATTTAGGATTTTGTCAATTAGTTCGCAGCTGTCGAGATAGATGGCGCTGCGAGTCTCATTTGTTGTGATGTTGATTCTGCTACGTTGATTTTTGTGGCGGCATGAATGCCGCTACAATAGGATTGTTATCGAATAACTTAATTGTTTTCTTATCATGATTGTTTTTGTTTCAGGTACTTATGGCGTCATTATAATATAATAAATAAGAACCAATTAGAATGACCTTCAACGCTTTCGTAATCAGGTAAGTACAATATTCTTCAGTATTTTGGATTTTTATTGATTTTGGTTTAGGGATAAAAGATTTAAATGAAAATTAAATCCCGTGCAAGTGGAATTAATACTTCTCTCCCTTTACTTATAAATTTCATATTAGCCTTTGTGTTATTCTGTTGTATAAGCTATATATTTGTTCACAAATGTTTCAACCTCACAAACTTTTGCGAATTAGTAGTATGAAGTAGTAGGATTGGCTTACTAACACAATTTTCCGTTAGTTATTTAATCACGATAACTAGATATAATTATTAATCTATAATATCGAATCAATCTTTAGTTATAACTAGAAGGCTCTGAATAACTCAATATCTTTCCTTATTTTCATCATCAATCAATTAACATTTTTCCATTGTTGTATGTTGGGCTTCCCCGACTTCCAAATGATACATTTTCCGTGACTTATCTTTATTCTAGATTTTTTAATCGGTAGTGCACCGCAACAACTTTACATGGGACTTCTCGTGGATACAAAATGGCGTTTCTGTCTAGTCTTAACTTATATAATATCATAAACGGGTATTTTTTTGTTTGAGGAGGTAATGTCTGATGCTTGGAGTCGGTTTTCTGACAACCTGTGGGTAAGTCAAGAGTGAATAGGTTACTAATTACCTACTTATATATTGGTGAGCTATATCATCGAAATAAAATCATCACGCACCTGATGATAGGACTGCTTTTTTAGATTATTTAATTTTATAGAACACACGTAGGATTCAGATTTATGTTAAAGCTAAGGTTTTAGGGACAATCAATTTTATGACTTACTGCGATAAGAATATATTTTTTAATTTGCTATCAAAATGATTTGTCATAGTAGTGTCATTTTGGCTGTTAGGTTTCAATTATCTTGACATTTCATTGTTTACATAAATTGTCTGAAATAATTTTGGTTGCAATTTGCCGGGTGAAATCAGTAACGCTGAGGTGTCGATTCGTGTCTGCATGACATTATGTTATTAGTGATTCAGCATAATGTTCTCTCAGTTTTTAGGTTACTTTCTAATGTTGCCTGGCAGACTCATTAATTTTCCTTGCACCTAGTATATTTGCAGACTCATTCTGGTACTTTATTGATTGTTTGACATACATTTTAGCCTCTATTTTGTGTTCGTGCTTAATAAAAGTATATTCTTTCTTCTTGCTTTCTATATTACAAGCTTTTATTTAATTAACCTTGTTAGTTATATGAACCAAGAGATGTTTCAAGAAATTTTTATAGCTTGTAGGTACTTACTTTAAGACGCTTCATTTCCAAAGATATGGTATTTTTTTCATAATTGTTGTTTGAGGGAATCATTCGTTCAAGAGCTTTCCGAAAAGTATAATTTGACTATTCAGAGTGGTACAGATTTCTCAACATTTGCAGTTCTTGGTCGTGAGGCAGACATTTTAAAAAAATCTTAAAAACACCGACAACTCAGAAACCACCCAATATGGACCTCAAGTTTTCGTAATTAAAATCGTTGCAAATCATCTCTAATTTAACCCATTTCAAGGAACGCACTTATTACCTACCTATCACCCTATGTATTTTGTTAAGTATATTTTGAAAACTAAGTTCAGAATCAAATGAAAAATTTAATGGCACATACAGGTCACAAGGATCCAGCGGTCAGTTACTCCATCATCTGCCTAGTCTTTTCCCAACTGCATTGAGGTCGGCTCCCAGTCAAACCGGATTCAGCTGAATACCACTATTTTACGTGGAGCGGCTGCCTAATAGACCTCCACAACCCATTAACTGGGTAGCACGGTACTTCTTGGCAAGACTGGAGTCAGGTTTTCTGGCTTCTGACAATTCGTAACGACTGCCAAAGATCTCCAAATTACAGCCGGGACCAACGGCTTAACGTGCTTTCCGAGACACGAAGGAGTCTCGGTATGTTAAGATTAAGATGGTCACCCATCCACAGATCAACCTCGGCAAGCGTTGCTTAACCTTGAAGCGGCCTGTGTGGCTGTTATAATTTAGCCACGAGCTCCTCCAGTCAGGGTCAGTCACTTCATAAATAAAGAAAATAAAGATACTTTTTTTTTTTCGCATTCTTAAATTATGAACAGGAAAGGGCACATATTGAACCGTTACACGAATTTGACGTTCATTCTTATTTGTTACATCGCAATATTTGGATGTCTTTGTTCAAAAGGCTTGTCGTATTGCTTTGTTTTCTTGTAGTTTTTATAATCTCATTGCATACTGTCTTTCGGACACTATACTAATACTTATTAGAGCTTTGCTCGCGTGGCCTATCCCGCAGGAATCGTCAATAATTTTTTCGTGATAAAAGCATGCCCATGGCAGTCAGCGAATGTTATAGCTTTTTAAAACCCTTTCACTGTTAGAACAGTGAAAGAATTTTCGTGATCGGATTTGTACTTCCAGAGAATATAATTATTATTACTTAACCTTTTTTTTTGTAAAAGGATGGGAAATCATCAAATTTTAATGACTTCTTCCGCTCTGGGTGGAGCGGAAAGGATTGTCAGACTCCTACTGACTAAAACCCATCCGTGTTCCTTCTATTGGCCTTTGCGTTCCAGGGCCTCGGTGACTCTTTCGAACAAATTCCACAACCCCGGCAGGCTCTGGTGCTAGCGAGTCCTGCATATATTATTATCCTACATTCAGACAAATGACGTTTCCCCTTTAAAATATTAGTTTAGACGACTAATCGACCACGGTTTTAGGAAGTCATATAAAAACATACTAAGTATGAAACATAGATCTTTCTAAATCATACTCAAATCCCAGAAGCCCAACTCACAGAACGAAAAAAAAACTTAAGCAAACGTTGTACATGTAATTAAAAGTATAGAGATATCAGCGCCTATCTTGAGATCGAATCGAGCTAAAATTGGCTATAGTCGACCGAACGGCCGAGAAGGTTGCTAAACTCGCCGGGGACCCGCCAAGCAGGTTCTATGGGCCAAAAATAGCTCGACCAGCAGACATTAACGGTGCGTACGTGGACCACAACATGTACATTTCTCCTTTCACTGACAAAGTAATTTGCACCTTAAGCGATGATCGCTATAAATTATGTTTGAGTGCGAATTTTTTTTTGATTCATGTCAGTTGCGAGGAAAAAGTGCGTTGTCTTTCGGATTACTGCTTGCATTGTTCAACTCTTCAAAGGCTTGTTTAGGATCATGTTTTTCAGCCTATTCTGTCCCGTGCCAGTTCAAAGGCCTCTCTTTGTTCCTTCAATTCTTCCTGGCTTTGGGCAAGTGTGGATTAATCCTGTCGCTGCCATGTTCACCACGTTTAGAATTGAAGGACTCAATTTTCTTCTGCAAAATTGACTCAACCAAAAGCCATTCATTAAAAGGTTTCCTGATAAATAAAATTTATTTTGTAAGTAGGTTGAAAAGAACACTTTTGCTCGTCAAAGCACTATAATTAATTCTCAAAATATGAATCATGGTGATTTTTTTTTTTTATTAGTGATGGGTTTGCTCTTCAGAGATGACAGAGACAAAGTCTACGATGGAGCGAGCTTACCCAGAAGGAGCCTGTTTCATTGGTCATTCCTAAGCTTTTAAGATTACGAAATAAAGGCCAATAAACTACGTAAGTTAAATAACAGTTTGAATATTATTCTAATAGCTAAGTATTCTGAGTAAGAATTTAGGTTATGTTTCATTAAAGTCTAAAACATAAGAAATAGTTATTGCTAGTAAAACCGCTGAATGAATTTCAAATGCGTCAAATTCTAACTTATGCAACGTTTTCTAGAAAGACTGGCTGACCTGACGTTGTTAGACCCACGTAGAAGTTATAAACGCATCACTTTATCGATCGTTAGGCCTTCACAAATTAAAGGAAAGGCAGGAATGATGAATGAGGCTAACACAATGATGGGGAAACATCTTTTGTTATACATTATAATAGACTATGAAAGCTTCGCCTGGTGGATAAATTAAACGAGCTGCTTTTGTGAGTACATTTTAAAATGGTTTTGTTGTATTAGTACCTAAAGAAACTGACAATATATATTTTTTAAATTATTATAACATAGAGGAGCTCGTGGCTAAATAATAACAGCCGCTCGGGTCGATCTTCAAGGTTAAGCAACGCTTGCCGAGGTCGGTCTGTGGATGGGTGACCATCTTAACATACCGAGATTCCTCCGTGCCTCGGAAAGCACGTTAAACCGTTGGTCCCGGTCATTTTTAGATCTTTGACAGTTGAAATCAGAAAATCTGACTAGTCTTGCCAAGAGGTACCTACCGAGCTTTCCAGTTAATGGGTTGTGGAGGTCTGGTAGGCAGCCGCTCCACGCAAAATACTGTTATTCAGCTGAATCTGGTTTGACTGGGAGTCGACCCCATTTAAGTTGGGAAAAGGCTAGGCAGATGGTGATAAAATAGAGGCCACCAATAGCTTTTGTAGTGCTCCTGTACTCTCGAAAAGATATAGGTATCAAAAGATCCGGGAAAAGATCCCCTACAAATTTTTGTTATCAAAGATTGGTCACCATGTCTGTCGATATCATACTTCTGCTTATTCTTAAGGACATCTAGCAAAAAACCTTTGAATGAAAATAAACAGGAAAATCGTTCGTATATTGTAAGATTTCGACGAAAATCATTAAACGTATGCATTCAAAAAAATGACGATGGATCCACTCTTGCGCAAGATTTTCTCAGAATTGATCAGTTCGATTTTTAAAACTTGTTCTTTGGACTTTGAAGGTGATAATCAGGATTTAACGGTAATGTGACGTCATGTTTTTCGTAACACTAAAAAACATAGCTACGTCATGAATGTGATGATTATGATCAATAGAATAAGTGAAATGTATTTTACTTGGGTGTTATGGTATGGTTTTAGTATTTGTTGTTATAGCGGCAACAGAAATACATCCTGTGAAAATTTCAACTGTCTAGCTATCACGGTTCATGAGATAGAGCCTGGTGACAGACAGACGGACAGCAGAGTCTTAGTAATAGAGCCCCGTTTTTATCCTCTGGGTACGGAACCCTAAAAAGAACTTATAAACACTTCTGCGTAATCATAGAAGTGCATAATAGAATTAGCAGGTAAACGGCGCTGGCGCCAGTCAGTCCGATTACCTTTTTAGGTCTTCAAACGACACCTAAGTTACCTACCTTACTGGTAAAACCTTAATTTAGAAACGTGCGCATGCGGCTATAATTATAAACTTTATTTTGGGAATCAACCTTCGTGTTACGTCAAACTTATCTACACTAATATTATAAAGAGGAAAGATTTGTTTGTTTGTTTGTTTGTTTGTTTGTTTGTTTGTTTGAAATGAATAGGCTCCGAAACTACTGGACCGATTTGAAAAATTCTTTCACCAGTAGAATTCTACATTATCAGAGATGGACATAGGCTATAGAATATTTTCAAAAAAGTTAGGGATCCGTATGAAAACTTCGATAATGTGACCCAAGGTGTGAGAAAAAGTCCTTATATCGCGTACGCAGCGGAATCTATTGACAATAGAGCAAAGTGATGTACTACAGTTTTATAGAGGTCATCAATATCTACAAAAAAGTCCGCGATACCATACGTCTAACTATTATGGATAAGTCACCATGACCGCTTTTTGTTAATATTAGTCAAGCAAATCCCATGGTGAAATAAAAAATGGTGATTATAGTACCATGATATTAATCCTTATCCATTTAAACGGTTTGATAATTAAGGTTGATTATGTCCGTGTAAATTACACTTTAAATCATTCAAATCGGACCTTTCGTTCAAAAGTTACGACGGTAATAAACATGCTCGGAGTAAGAAAAATGTCGCGGCTTGAGCGAACTGGGGAGAATCGTATCAATGCTTAGTCCGATGACGTTGAAACACCACGGCATTTAAATGTTTCCGATAAAACAATAAGAATATCAAATGTTTGGATTTTTCGAAAATCAACTAGGTACATACATAATAAGGGGTGAAGCAGGGGTGAATAAGTTTTTAGGGGAGGAAATTATAGCTTGCTTCAATTTACGTCGGAATTCTATGAATAAACTAAAAGTGGGATAATTGCAACAGATCATGTACCTGACAATTTTCGCATAATCAACCTCTGACGGGCTGAACGGGGTGAACAGTTGCGCTGAACCAATAATGAGAATCGTTGTGCTTAATTTTCCAAAACTAACCTTTATAAGGGGATATGTATAGGGGCGTTGCAGTTTGTGGAGTACCGACTATCCCCACGCGGACGAAGTCGCGGGCGAAGTGCTAGTTAGGTAATATAAAAAGATAAGGCATACATACTTTTTACGACATGAGAGGTCATTGCCCTCATGAAAAGAGCATTTTTAGAGCTTAGGAGTTGATGTAAATTTTATTACTACGTCATTGTCTGCTAGCTTGTTACTTTTGTTTTGTAACATAATATCGTTGAGGGGTTGCTCAGGTCAAGCATAACACGTTTACTTGTTACCATACCAAATGGGGTACCTATTTGTCTGGATTTTTTTATTACACTTCTCAAAACAGAGCAAAATACAATTGGCAGTAAAAAACTTATTTTTATTTACGTGGGAGTGTGACGTCACTCGCAAGTCACGCCAAACGAAGTTTTACGTGACGTTGACTGAAGAATAACTTCAAAAGTGTGAATTCTCTGTTTTATTTATTACCCGACAGACGTCATTATGTCTGAGCAAATGGACTATGGCAGTAACAGCTCTTAACTATTTGTATAGTTTCATCATCATCATATCAGCCGAAAGACGTCCACTGCTGGACATAGGCCCCTCCCAAGTGTCGCCACAACAACCAGTTCTGTGCGTCTCTCTTCCATCGGCTACCAGCGACCCTCACCAGGTCATCGGTCCACCTTGGTCCACCTAGTGAAAGGCCAACGCCACTTCAGAATTTTTCAGCCCATCGACCATCTGTTCTGCGAGCAATGTGCCCTGCTCACTGCCACTTCAGTTTGGCGATCCTTCGGGCTATGTCGGTAACCTTGGTTTTCTTGCGGAAATCATCACTGATTCGGTTACGCAAGGAAACTCCGAGCATTGCCCTCTCCATTGCCCTTTAGGTGACTTTAAGCCTTCTGATGAGGACCATTGTGAGCGAACACGTTTAGAGCCCATACTTATTTATTCAGATACTCGATTTCAACCCAATCTCAATCGATATAAAATTACCAAATCTCACTTGATCAGTACCGGCTACCTACCTAACAGAGTACCTACATACATGTTGGGTCAGGCAGTCATGTTGTTTGCCCGGCCGTGTCGGCGCGGTTGGGCAAACAGACCAGCCAATTAACTGTAACTAATAAAAGGTGAAAGGTGATGTGTTGATGACATGGACGCACACAGCTGTTTACGACTCGAGGTGGTTTTATAGAATGGGGTATTTGTCAGGGAATCATTTCAAGGGATCATTGCGATGGCGAATAGTAGATTGGGCAGAGGAGAGTAAGAGAGAAAAAAAGTGTTTCGCTTCATATTCATGACTCGCCCGCGACTTCGTCCGCGCGGATTTAGTAGGTTCTCCACAAACTTCAAAGCCCCCTTCAATTCAATGTTTCAGTAAGTAACAATATACGTTGCGTTCGAATGTAACATCATAAAGCATAATCATTATAATTAAAAGTAAACACAAAAATATTAAGACTGAGATAATACTTAAAATAGTAATAAATTACATGCAAGCATAATTATTTATTAAGTAACAATAATTCTCAAGAATAAGTAATTGGTAATGGACATGGTATTACATAAATAAAAATATTAGAATACTTACTTAAAAAAACGCCCTCACAAATGTTAGTTTTGGAAAATTAAGCACAACGATTTTCATTAATTACCCAGTTATTTCTGCTGCTGATTCTGCGGTCTCAGGATCAGTGCCACTGTCCACCCCGTTCACCCCCTCAGGGGTTGATTATGCAAAAATTGTTAGATCTATTTCAATTTTCCCACTTTTAATTTGTTCATACCAATTTCCACTTAAATAGAAGCAAGCAATAATGTCCTCCCCTAAAATTGACTCGATTGGCGCAAATTTATGCTAGAAAAGTTCGAATTAAGTTCTTCACTTAATTATAATCTTGGAATGCATAAATGCATTGGGGTTGGAGGGGAGTATTTTGAAAAGCTCATTATTTCTACAATTTTTGGAACAGTCCACGTATCCAGTTTAACAGGACATGTTTTGCAAATTAATTGAAGTCAAGCAAGTAATAACTCACAAATAAAGACATTGACATACATTGATGGATTACAAATAACTGTGATTGACATTCCTTGAACAGAACGAGCGATGGATGTTAAAGCGTGTATGCCATATTATTCTGTTATGTCCACAGTCATAAAATACATGTATGTGTCATTATTTTTCTAGGAAGTTTACAAGTTTATTAGCACAGTTTCGCAATTTTTACAAAAATATCTCAAAGCAGGATTCAGAATAGTGCTATTTCATAGGAAGCAAATATAACTTCAGCATAAACTTCCGTGGTATTAAATGGTTCCGTGTTTTAATAGTTATTGTTTCATTGATAAACCATTATACAGGGTCAAATAAAAATATCGAGCAAAACTCCGCAGACGTAATGGGTAAGTTTTTGGATGTATGAAGGAGCCTCCTCGTGTAGTGCAATTTGTTCCATCAGACACTCAACTGAACCAAGCGCTCGGCGCATCCTGGACAGTCTAACGTAACGCCTTAAAAGACTGGCCAATCCTTACCTTGTGGTGGTAGGGCTAATGCCTACCTGGTTCGCGACCGGCTCCCACCGGAGTCCAGCCTGCTGTGTTTCGTCAACGTGTGGGAGTACCAGTACCTCGAGGCATCTTCTGGCCACGCTCGCTTTATCGTGGACCTCATCTATCGCTTTCCATCAGGCGTGATCGAGGTCAAGAGCTAGCAAATCATATAAAAAAAAGTGTGAATATCTAACAACACGTAAATTCGTCTCTCTATTTTGGTCAAGGTATCTTATCTACTAGGAGTTTTCGGGCGTGATCGTATCACGAATGATGATATCCGCAAAAGAACCAAGGTTACCGACATAGCCCGAAGGATCGCCAAAATGTAGTGTAGTGCAGTGGGCAGGGCACATTGCTCGCAGAACAGATGGTCGATCTGGCCGAAAATTTCTGGAGTGGCGACCGCGTAGGTACCGGAAGACGCAGCGTTGGAATGCCTGGCTCCTACAAGATGGACCGATGGCCTGGTGAGGGTGGCAACTGAAACGTATGTGGAGCGGGAGATAAGGGAAACGACCAGCTTGCTTCGACACTAGTTTATTACTGACTAGAGGCCTGCGCAGGCGGCGCGGGGCGCACAGCGCGCGCGCTTTGTTCATACATATCACTCCTTCACACTTAGATTTTGAAACCTGGTGACAACAATTAACACTTCTAAAACTAATTATACTATAAACAAAAACCATTAAAAGTATTTCTTATAGTCTACCACCTTCCTATTGCGCTTTTGGCGCGAGAGTGTGGGTGATGGTGTGCGCGGTACGTCAACAATGCACTCCCCCGTACTTCGTGACTTATTGCCCTCGGACCCAAATACCTCGGGCTGCGCTGTCGGTGACGTCGGTGATGCTAAATTATCAGCGTCTCTTCCCTTACTGTCAAACACTTCACAATCACCCCACTCGTCCCCATTACCATCATCTGCGGCACATTCCGCATTTAGTGCTGCAGGTGCGACATTATTTTCAGTCACCACTGGTGAGTTAGCATTTTGTCTTGAACTAGTGGTACTGGAAATGTCAGGCGACTGCTGCTGATGTGGCACCTTAATCTCTCTTATGTCTCTTATCTCGGTGGGTTGATTACTACCTGTATACTTCAGTAACTGATCTACATGCCTTATACAGTGTTGATCTAAGTCATTTACATAAATTTTGTACATTTTGTTACCTATTCTATGTTTTATTATACCTAGCTGCCATGTCTCTTTTCGTGCGCTGTACCATCGGGTCCACACCACGTCACCGGTCATAAATTGTCTTTTTCCGGGTTCCGCCGTTATATCAACGTGCATTGCTTCGCTTGATGGTACAACTAAATCGAGACGAGATCGTAGATTTCTACCAAACATTAACTTTGCTGGCGTTTCCCCAGTGGTACAGTGCACGGTATTTCTATAATTAAACATATAGCCTAACAATAATTCATTGATTTGATTCAACGGTAAATCATCTTTTAAAATACATTTTAGCATTTTTTTACAATTTCTTACCGAATTTTCGGCCTGACCATTACTCGGCGGATGATAAATGGGCGTCGTCATGTATTTGATACCATTAGAAGAGCAAAATGTCTTGAACTCGTCCGAGTTTATCTTGACGTCATTATCCGATACTAATAAATTCGGTATACCAAAAGTTGAAAAAATTCCTTTGAGTTTAGTTATCAGTGCCTTAGTAGTAGTACCGTTATGCATGTGATGACATTCTACCCATTTACTGAAAGAATCTACAACCACGAGATATACCCTCTGCCCTACCGTCATGTAATCGATGTGCACGCGCTGCCAGGCACCGGCGGCGGCGGGCCAGGGCGTGGGGGGGTCACGCGGTGGCGCGGCCCGCAGGCTCGCGCACGTAGCACAGGAGCCTATCCAACGCTCGATGTCGCTGTCGATGCCGGGCCACCACATCCTACTTCGTGCATTGCTTTTAGTTTTAATTATACCTAAATGAGTGTCATGCAACTCATGTAGCATTTTATATCTAAGTGTAGACGGAATAACTATTCTATGACCCCTGAAAAGGCAACCTTTCTCGTACTGCAAATCGGACTTGCACTGAAAATATGGGAACACAGACTTACAACTTATTTTTCGAGGCCATCCCTTTTGCATGTACCTAGTAACAGTTTGGATCACCGTATCGCTTTCCGTTGCCCGTTCTATGTCGCGTGTCGTAGTAGCGGGCGACGCTTCATCTAAAAACTTGAGCGCGTAATAGGTATCTACATCTACATTATTGTCGGTCTCTTCCGACTTGTTTGCGCATTTTAAAGGCGCGCGGGAAAAATAATCTGCTACTAAATTATTATCCCCGGATACATAATGTACTACATAATTATAAGCCGATAAAGTAATAGCATATCTCTGTAGTCTTAGAGCTGTGGTTACTGGTATACCCGTCTTGTTATTAAAAATGGAAACCAAAGGCCTATGATCTGTTTTTAAAATAAATGGCTCACTGCGACCGTACAGATACTGATGGAACCTTTTCACGCCAAATATGATAGCCGTCGCCTCCTTCTGTATCTGACTATAGTTTCGCTCGCTAGCGGTAAGCGAGCGAGATGCATACGCGAGCGGTCGCTCATGAGCATCGTCGTGGCCGCGCTGCGAGAGCACGGCGCCGAGCCCGCTCGGGCCCGCATCCACCGTGAGCACGAGCTGCGCCGTCGGCTCGAAGTGCGCCAGTACGCGTTCCGAAGCTAGTTCACGGCGCACTGCCACCATAGCTTGCCGCTGCCTATCTCCCCACTCCCAGGGCACATCGCTCCGTAGTAGTTCGTGGAGAGGGCTGAGTAGTGATGAAGCATTAGGAATAAAATTCCTATAATAATTAACAACGCCTAAAAATCTTTTTACTTCGGTGACGTTGGTCGGCTCGGGGGCGCTTAATATTGCCTTGACCTTCTCCGGACTAGTCATTAGTCCCGCTTTACTTATCACATAACCTAAGTACAGTACGCTTTCTTTGAAAAATTGGCACTTGTCTTTTTGAAGACGTAGTCCGGCATCGCTTAATCTACTTAAAACTTCCGTTAGCCTTTTAACGTGAGAGTTTCTATCGGGACCCGTAATACATATGTCATCGAGCCAGACACTGACTCCGTTTATTCCCGCTAATAGTGTCTCCATGGACTTTTGAAAAATAGCGGGTGCGTTAGCTAGGCCGTAAACTAAACGTGTATATTTGTATAGACCTTTATGAGTATTTATGGCTGTTAGGTCCTGTGATGACTCTTCGAAAATAAATTGATTGTATGCATTTTTTAAATCAATTTTACTGTAAAGCTCGCCCCCTCCAATCTTAGCAAAAACCTCTTCAATCCTGGGTAAGGGGTATTTCTCAATTACAAGGTCTTTATTCAGGGTTACCGAAAAATCTCCCGCTATTCTGACTTGTCCGTTTTCCTTTAACACAGGCACTATCGGAGTGGCGTATTGCGCGTGATCTATCGGCACCAAAATACCTAAACCTACTAACCGCTCTAATTCTTGTTCGACCTTATCTCTTAGGGCAAAGGGTACAGTGCGTGGCTTAAAAAACTTCGGTACAGAGTTTACTTTTAGTTGTAGGGTAACTTTAAATTTGTTAAATGAACCCAACTCATCTCGCCATAGATCCGGATATTTTCCAATCAATTCCTGTACATCATTACCGCTACTTACTAAAGAATTAATGTTAGTTGTAATTATTAATTTAAAAGCGGACATGAAATCCCTACCTAACAATGGAGGACCTCCATTCTTAACTACGAAAACTTTAATATTTCTTTGTAAATTATTAAATTTTGCTTTAGTAGCGAAAAATCCTAGTGGAGAGATTTTATGTCCATTGTACAAACACATTTTTACATGGCAATCTTGTAGCGGGTATTGCGAGAACTTGTTGAAATAACATTTATCAGAAATAACAGTGCTACCCGATCCTGAATCTAGTTCCATTTTAATAAATTGATCACCTAAAACTAATTCAATTTCAATAGGCTTGTCAGCCGCGTACCTTATATTAAAGTTCTGGCACTCCTCGCAACCCTTTTCCTGGGGCTGGTTACCGCTACTTCCTTCATTTGCGTCAACATGATACACACGTGTATTTTTCGAATTACCGCACACTTTTTTTAAATGGCCTTTTACACCGCACTTTTGACACGAATAGCCCCTAAAACGACACTTTTCACCCTTATGATTTCTCATGCCGCAAACCTCACAACGCACCGTGTCGCGGCAAGTTGCTGCATCAGCGCCACTTGCGCCACTTCGACGGCTAGCTTGACCCTGGAGCTTCGCGCGGTATACTGGTTCCTCCTTAATAGGAATAGCCTCTGAACTGCTGCTTAACAAGGCCTTTGCCTCCTTTGCACACGCTGCCTGCTCCGCTATTTCAATAGCTCGCGACAACGTGAGCGTCGACGGGTTCTGCTCGAACAGCTTGTCGCGTTCTGGACCTGCACTCAGGCCGAGGACGAAACGATCTCTCAAGTTCGTTTCTAGAGCGGTGCCGAAGTCGCAATAAGTTGCCAAACCTCTTAGTCGCGCCGCCCATTCTCCAATGGTTTCGCCTGATGTTCTGCTGGCACCAAAAAATTTTGCTTTGTCCACAAATGTGCACTGTTTTGGCTTGAAATGGCTGTCGAGTAGTTTCACTAGGTCCCCATAGCTTAGAGTTTCCAACTCCTTTGGAAACGCTAGGTTAAGTAGTAGACGGTACGTCTCCTCCGTAAGATGGCATAGCAAAATTCCACTCTTTACATCGTCTTCAAAACCGTTGATTTTCAAAAACTGCGTTAATTTTCCTTTATATATTTGCCATTCGTTGGTCTTGTGGTCAAATAAAGACAAATTTCCAAGAAACGCGTTCATTTTATTTTTTATGCGTGGGTACTCGTTCGTACAACTTCGTCGCCAATGAAACGTATGTGGAGCGGGAGATAAGGGAAACGACCAGCTTGCTTCGACACTAGTTTATTACTGACTAGAGGCCTGCGCAGGCGGCGCGGGGCGCACAGCGCGCGCGCTTTGTTCATACATATCAGCAACACTTCCAGCAGTGATCGTCTTTCGGCTGATATGATGATGATTATGATGACCAGTATTTTACTCACAGAGACATAGTATGGTGGTAATGGTACATGGAGGTAAGACACAGGCCGCGAGACCATCACTTACCCACCCATCCTTTAACCGACCTTGGCAAGCGCCGCTTAACCTTGAAGATCGACCGATCGATCTTTATCATTAAACCACGAGCCCCAGTAAAGGTACCCAGTACTAAGACACGGAAATCTACCAACTACGGGCAATCAATCCAAAACTGCGTTAACTTCATTAATATTCTCTCAAACTAGGAGAACCATACTGGTCCGTTACATAAAGATTATGAAACCTTTTAAAGATTCTTACGATTCTTGTCATGCCACCTATGTATCGACATAGGTACTCAGGGCTGTCAAAGTCATTGACATGATAATAGGTACCTTATGAGTTGCTACATCTGCTGATCTGCCTAGCCTTTTCCCAACTATATTGGGGTCGGCTTCCCGCATACCGGATTTAGGTGAATACCAGTATATTACGTGGAACGGCTGCCTACCAGACCTCCAAAACCCATTAACTGAGTAACACGGTACATCTTGGTAAGACTGGTGTCAGATTTTCTGGCTTCTGACAATCCGTAGCGACTGCCAAAGATCTCCAAATGACAGCTGCGACTAACGGCTTAACGTGCTTTCCGAGGCACGGAGGAGTCTCGTTATGTTTCCACAGACCAACCTCGACAAGCTTTGCTTAACCTTGAAAATCGGTCCATTCTACTGTTACAATTTAGCCACGAGCTCCTGATTGAGTGCTGATATAAAAGAAAAAATAATAACTGGAAACTAAATTAAGAAATCTGGCACGATAAATCCGTCTAGACCATTTTTCCACTGTATTGGGGTCGGCTAGAGGGCTTAGTGTGAGTTTTTTAACGTACTCGATCGCGTTAACGTAAACGTTCGCTTATGTCAAATTGTATAGAAAAAAACAGGTTGTCCGTGAGTGTCACCTGACGGCGCTTATTCAGTTTCAATACAAATTGACGTTAACGCTAACGCGATCGAGAACGTTAAAACACTCGCATTAAGGCCACAGAGTCTGCCAGGGTTGCGGATTATGTTCGAAAGAGTCACCGCGGCCCTGGAACGCAAAGGGCATTAGGAGGAACAAAGATGGGTTTTAGTCAGTAAGAGTCGGACACTCCCTTCCGCTCCGCCCATAGCGGAAGGAGTCATTTGATGATTTCTCATCCTTAAAAAATCATCCTCTTAGCTAGAGTTTCTATATGTAATGGATGGTCACCCATCCACAGACCAACCTTAGCAAGCGTTGATTAACCTTAAAGTTCGACAACTAAACTTCACATTCTTTACTCAGAATTCGTGGGTAAATGTTGCTCCGATAAGGATTCGTTGCCACTACGGGGCAGCCCTAATCAGCAGTCAGTTTCTATGTATTCAGGCTGCGTCTCGTTTAGTTACTCGTGTTACATAAGAGTAGTTTAGAGTACCAGCAATTATGTCACGCAGAACCTTCAGATGAGAACCCTGAATACGTGTGAATAACATAGCTACATACCTACTTACATGGAACAAGAGTCATGGGCAACCGAAAAATATTTAGTTCAGCGCCTAAACCACCCCTTATTACCTTATTACTTCCACTGGGAAAGAAATGGACGGAGCTATACGTCCTGTATAGCTCCGTCTCTTTCCCACTGGAAGTAATATTGAAGTAATACTGCTTTAAGAGTTGGTGGTTAGACCTCAGATCTATACACAACCTTGACGGCAATTAAAAAGATTGCCCATGGACTGTCTTGCCCGGTCTTCTCCATAGAGATCTACGCCACAGTATAGTCTACGTTTTGGAATGGGCAATTAGCTTGTTCATTCTGACTGGCAGACTCTTTGACAGTTCTAAACTGCCTGTAGAAATAAATGCTTTGATTTTGAGATAGCCTTTTTGATCTAGTCATAGTGGGTTCAAGCAGGACACTTGAGCTAGTCGTTGGTATCAGCTGGCTAGTGGCAATAAAATCACCATGGGACTTAGGGACGCGGCATCAAGCTTAACTGGAGAAATTTGATATGTACCTTTGCATAATAACGCCTTAGGGGAAACAGTCGTGAAGTTATGTAATGTTTATAATTGGATCGGTTGATATAATATCGTGCTATTTAACACGCACGATCTGTCGAAACTATATTTATGTGCTGATACAATCTTATAGCCTGGGAGTATGTAACAAAGTTGTTATTTATTAATCGTATCGGACGAATATTATATTCCCATAGCCCTGAAAGTTCCCACGCGATGTTAGGTGATTATATCTCTCACCGGAAAATGGCAAACTCCGTAAGATTGTAAAATATCGCGTAAAATTGTAAACTATTTTGCCTAAATAAAGAAAATATAAGAAATTATAATCGTATCAAGATTCTGCATGTTTCCGGTGACATATCCACTTCATAATCACTATTTCTCATTGAGGGACATTTTAACAACACAACCAGTACAGGTACCTTAAACCCTCTCGATATCCCTCTCCCTAGTTTCTCTTCTGAAATCTCATCATCTTCAATAAACCATGACAACGGCTCCTGTACATTTGAGAACCTAACGACTGCGTTTGCGAACGGGGTAAGTTTGGTTGATTTTTACCAACTTTAGAATTTGCCACCAGAACGATAAACAGAAGAAAATGCGGGTGACGAAAATCTCAAACGGCGCAAATACAACAAACTAACTGGGAATTATGTATTTGAGCCGTTTGGGGTTGAAACACTACGGCCATGGGGTCCGAGTGCTCATCGAGTTTTTCGCGAAATCGGCAAGCAGTTAGTCGAGTGACTGTTCACGTGGCTGGCCTTTTTTTTGGCCAACGAATCAGCATTGCCATTCAACGTGGCAATGCGGCCAGTGTTCTGGGCACTTTTCCCGTTGACAGCGATGTCGACGAAGTTTTTGATGCCCTATGAGTTCTTTCCCTCCCCCCTTTTTACTCCGCTTGTACATTTATACATATTTTCTACTAGCTTGTATACTCGTATATCATCTAATAAGTTTTTATGTAATTAATAAATGAAAAGGCCATAACTTCTTGTTATCGTGTCAAGGGTTCATCAAAATATACTGTCAGGGCCCAATCCGTTTATTGCAGCGTTGGGGGCATTGTTCAAGCCAGCTAGGCTGCATTTTCATAGAACTAATCCTACACGGCACTTGAAAAATCCATTTTCCATAGTTTACATTATCCTCCTGTCCAATTTAACCTGTTTCACATCATTAAATTGTCATATAACTAGCATGTCTGTTGCAATGACTGTCGAGTGCATTATGTCGCATACACTAATGACATGCCACTAAATCATACGGTCATGACATATTTCTGTCGGCGCTGTCATGCGGCCGCCATTTTATGCAATTATGCGAGATTATTCGATTGGTTTAAATTGAGGCGGGGCAATTTACCTACTGTATAGGTTATAGAAATCGTTTATCATCTATTATGGGCTTGATGTTCTAGCAATAATCTTTTCATAACCGTTGTTCTCCTGGTAGTATCATCATCATCATATCAGCCTTGAGTCACGTACTTCCGGTATTATGTGTCCCTCATCCATATCCTGCGACTGGTGATATCGTTGGATGGATGGTGGTAGGGTCACGGGTAACCGATGGATGCGAGACGCACAGGACTGGTTGTTGTGGCGACACTTGGGAGAGGCCTATGTCCAGCAGTGGACGTCTTTCGGCTGATATGATGATGATGGTGGTTGGCGGGAATCGCTGAATGCGAGACACATAACCGTGCTTGAGGTGGGTTGTTTCAAACCAAAGACTTTTATGTTTCAAACGGTTGGTTAACGTAACATACGTACGTCAACGATTTCGGAAGATGTTTAACGTTCGTTAAATACGAAGCGTTGTTTCCCAGCATGAAAAACTGCCTGTCATAGTTATCAGGGTTTACGTAAGTTAGGGCCATCATTTTGTGAAACAACCCCTTTCTTAGTTCAACGATAGTACCGCCAGTTGTAACGCTTACGCGCGTTAAGTGGAGGTGAAACAACCCGCCCTTAGAGGCAGACTTTGTCCAGCGATGGACGTCTTTTCGCTGAAATAATGATGATGATGATATTCGAGGTTTATCAGCTTTTCTGTGGAGCTTGATTTGGGCACGCGATCCACAATCAGATCATTGATTTTTATCGTGGATCGCGTTCAAGATTGACGGTGTACGGGCGGCCTTAGGACTTAACGACCGAATTCGGTCGGTTGGCGATCGGTAACTAGGTCGAGACTACCCGCCCTGATATATTAGCTTACAACACTAGGTATAGTAGATTAAGTAAGACCAATTAAATAGTTCCAAGTCGAATGCAATGGGAACTAAATCCTGAAACTCTTGTTGGAGAAAGAACTTCATTCACGCCGAACATTAAAAACAACGCTACGATTTAAAACATTATTTTACAATGAAAACTAATCATTAATATCACCTGACACACAAAACAAATACAAGTGTTGACCGACACCTTGTTAGTCAAAGGATAATTAATACCCGTATCCAAGAACACGACCTTACAAACCATTGTTCCATGTTTACTTACATTGGCACAAACACATTAGCAGCCTGCAAGAAAACAAACTTAAACACACAAGTGTTTAATATGCACAGTTGCACAGGTTGTTGCTCGGATGTCAGGGAAACAACCTGTGCATTGTAATGACCATTTAATTGCGATGTCATTACTTATACTAATTATCTTGCCTTAGACAGACTTATCCGTGCACTCTAAATCTCGGACAGACGTCGATAAACGTTAATGAGACACTATCTCATGATTCATTAAAGGTACATTGGTCATTGGCATTGGAGCAGATGTCACAGTGATAGTTTAATGTCAAATAGATAAGATAGATAGATAAAACATTTATTTGATGCAAGTAAAGAAACACGGCACACAAAAGAGTTACACAAATTATGAAAAGTAAATATATTTGAAAATGACAAGAAAAAAAAAATATGATCTTGTGCGGTGCGTGTCTCCATGTTGCACCAAATGGGAGTCCAGCTCAGCATGTGCCAGGCAAATGTACCTGACGCTGGTATTCTGCTGGATCCATAAAGTGACATACGGACGTCGAGCAGATACAGAACAGTTAAAGCCGTAACAGACGCTCGGATCCGGTAAATAGTATTAAACAGACTGGTACAATTTACGAATCCAATCAAAACACCTGAGGGCCAATTTTACTAAATTACCTGTCCGGCCCCGGCGAC
The DNA here is from genome assembly GCA_947386135.1 of Melanchra persicariae. Taxonomy (NCBI): domain Eukaryota; kingdom Metazoa; phylum Arthropoda; class Insecta; order Lepidoptera; family Noctuidae; genus Melanchra; species Melanchra persicariae. Next base: position 3,384,837 of record OX376646.1, read on the forward strand.
ACACCTGTGTGTCGCGAATTAATCGCGAATTTAATGTTTATTTACCTATTACATAAGATTTACTTTATATTAGGGAATTTTCACATGTTGGGCCTGAGCGGTTAAGCAACGTTCACATTCGCATCTCAGACTGTCATCGATCACAATCTGTTAAAAAAACCTCAATTTCCGTAGTATATTTTTTGACATATTGTGACTGAGACATGCGAAATTCTTGTACATCAGTCTAGCGAAAAACATTCATACATAGACATTAGGCACAAAATTTTGTCACGCTTGGAAAACAATACTTAACCTTACTTTCAATAGAGCGTAATAAATTACCAGCACAAAAACATACATCTGGTAAAAATTCGGCACGTACATAATACAGCCTAGAAATATCTGGCATACTTAGTTGGTGTGAGAACCTGCCTCCTACTTGATGATGACTGACGTCTTGAAGGTATGAGTCAGCCATTTTGTGACTCAATAGCTTTCAGTAAATGGACTCTAAGTTTCTGAGGATACAGTATCAAGTTGGACCCAAAGTAACAACCAATAATACTCTAAGCAACTGAAGATATGAAGACAGAAGGTGAGAAACTGTTGACAAATTCAAAAGTCACGAATCTCAGCAATATTCAGTGTTCCGTATGGTGTCGGACGTAACAGAATAGAACCATCCTATCACTTCCCCTGGGGGTCGTAAGAGGCGACTAAGGGACTCACCAGAGAATGGGCAGCAGCATTCTCTGTAGTTACATTGCTACAGCTACACTGCGATCGCCAAGCCGCCTGCAAAGCGTGGCGATTATGGCAAACCCCCCCATGTGGGGGAGGCCTATGTCCAGCAGTGGACGTCTTTTGGCTGATATGATGATGATGATGAGTCTCAGCAGTGAGAGTGTAATTAGGAAGAGAGAAGAAATACTCTAAGCTAGCAGACTCCAAAGATTTCTAAGGACACATTGGTATTTGATAGTATAAAGACCGACCCAAACATGGGACCCAAAAGATCAATGTGTATCCAGTAAACTTTGGTCCTTTGAGTCACAAGCCCAACTGAGCAGTAATGACCATGTCGTTAGCTACTCAGGTGATGTAGTTGTTGACTGTCTGCCTGACCTTGCGTATAATCGACACTTGTAATAACAAGCCCGGATTATACTCTATTATGTACCTATAATGCGTATATTCAATCAATGAGCTGCTTGCTTGCTGAGTGATGTCGGCCTATTACGTGTATGTTTATCGCAAACAATGATCTACTGTCATTGTATCATTAGTAACTAGGTCTTAAGCATGACCCTGGCCTGACTCCTTACTATAGAAATACTACAAGTCTTGGTATTCCGTAGAATGATGGAGTCAATGGTCTGGAAACGACAATTTAGTTGTTAATTTAATGTGTTAACGTGGTGCTTTGCGTGAGAAAAGGTTGTCTTTGAGCAAGTTAATACTTCAGATGATCTACGTCAATATGACGTCAAATGAGGCCTATTGTGTGAATTGTCCAAAAATAGTCTAATTTTGCCGTTACTCGTGCATGAAATTACACATGTTCAAATGGTCTTTTGTGGGATCGAAATGAATGGTATGTAAAAGATACGCATGAAAACAAATAAGGTTAAGTTACTCCGTGACTCGTAGTTTTATTTAAAAAAAAACGCTTATTTAACATATCTCCAAGTTCTTTTTATTCTAAAATAATATATCCTTCACCAGGTTGTATTCTCAAGTCCAAAAACATAAATTGATAAAACTATAAATTTGTAAAGTTGTCTAGTCTCTTAGCAATAAGTCGACAAGTCTTATGCTCGTCTCCTATTCGTTCGCTTATCGGTTTTCCTTGAATCACATAGTCATCATAGTTTACTTCTAGAACATTGTCGTAACCTAATTTGACGCCAATCTTTTGCGAGTAACTTGATGTTGCCAGTGCTGTTATTATGGACGGAACAGCATCAGCATTTGTAATTTCCCCATCTTCAATATCTATGGGAGTTTTAACTTTTTCACCGTTACACAATTGTCGTCCCAATCTATACGCAGATAAACTCAACAACCATCCAATATTCCTTTTCTTGTAATCTGGTAACGTAGCTAAATTCATTATTTCTATCAAACAATTAGCATTGTACTGTTTAAATACGTCAGCTTTGTTTTCAAAATCAATGGTAAAATCGTAGAAAGCTTTTACTGCTTCGTGTTTGCAATTTTTCCTTAGTTTTTCATAGTAGCTTTCACCTTTTGGGGCTAGCACCTAGGTAGAAAGAGATAACATCATTTATATTGAGCAATTTAATTATAAAAAAAATATTAGAATATTATGTAGAATTAATTTACCTGGATCTTGTTGAAAATCACGCCAACTATTTCATTGGTGCTTGTATCATTTGCCACTATACTGACACCGTCTTTAGCAGCGTCATAGCAGGGTTGCAGAAGCTCTTCAGCAGCACCAGGCTCTTCAAGGAGCCCAAAGGCTTTGCAAAGAGGCTCCGTCTTAAAGAATGATTCCCGTATCACTCTTAAGGCTCCATCCAACGATTGCTTTGTTAGACACTCACACTTCACTACTCCATCTTTTGATACAGCCCATGGTTTATGCAATTTATTGCATGTGCTGGAATTATTTTGATTAATTATAATGTGTTTTGCTAAACACTTCTTTATTTAAATAGTTTTAATTTTATTTACCTAAAGAATCTTCGAATCATTTTAACTTCAGCCTGATCCCAGTAAATTGAACTGAACAATTTTGGAGACACCATGCGAATGATGCCTCAAGGTATAAATAGGTTAATTTTATTGTGAAACTAGTTCCCACAGTAATCATAATGAAGATAAATTATATCAAAATAAGAATTTATAAGAAAACGACAACATCCTTCTAATATTATCCTTCCTACCTAATATAATAAACGCGAGAGTTTGTGAGGATGGATGGATGTATGTTTGTTACGTTTTCACGCAAAAACTACTGAATGGATCTTGATGAAATTTGGTACAAAGGTAGATTATAGTCTGGAATAACACATAGGATACTTTTTATCCCGGGAGTATGTTCCTTTGGGATAATTATCGACATTCACGCGGGCGGAGCCGCGGGTGGCAGCTAGTTAAAAAATAAAATAAGATTAAGAAAACAATGCAAACAAAACACCACTTATTATTCGTGCTGCTAATTAATTTTAAAGAAACAAGAAAAAAAGTTTTGGGAATCTTTTGTTTTAATTAAATTAACACGTCAGTACTAAATTTTCAACAACCATGTTAAGAGCGTGTACGCCGTATGTCATTTCATACAAACTTTTAAGTCCTTATTCTTCAAAATGAATGAACCAATTTTAACGAAACTTGGTATGCATACGCTAGATATCCAGGTCTAAATAGTTATCAGAAAACATTTTTGAAAAAGATTTTAGAGGGAGAGAGAGAGCGAATTTTAAGTTTTTTTTAGAAACTGAAAAATCACTATATCCTTCCCCCTGAAATCTTTTTCGATTTTTTTTTCTGACAACTATTTAGAACTAGATATCTAGCGTACGCATACCAAGTTTTATTAAAATCGGTTAATTAATTTCGAAAAATAAGGATTTGAAAGTTTGTATGAAAAGCTGTACCGCGTAGTATAATATTACGATAAACATGTCGTTACGAACAGCAGAGATAAAGTGTGTTGTGAAACCCGTTTTAAATGCAATTTTTACCGTTACCATAGGCGTATATAGGGGAGGGGGGGCGAGGTGGGCCCCCTCCCGCTACCCCCCGGTAAAAATCCTAGATACCCCAATGACCGTTACCACACACCTGTTTAAATGATCTTTGAAGGGTACAAATAATACATACTTAGTAGTTAACAACGAGTGTAAAAAACATCATAACTTACGGCAACAAATAATATACTAACGACTGAACTGTTCAAAACGTAGAGTGTTCGTAAACACAAAATGTTCCAGTTTTTAAAGAAAATCTTAGTGAAATAAGCGAAGCTAAATAACAATGTACTTACTAACTACAATGTTGGCGAAAAGTTCTGGAGTGATGACCGCGTACCGGAAGGCCTCCCACAAGGTGGACCGATGACCTGGTGAGGGTCGCGGGTAACACCGAGGCCTATGTCCAGCAGTGGACGTCTTTCTGAACTACAATGTTTACAGTAACAGAAAAGTTTAAAGGAAATTGTTAGTCTTGGTAAGAAAATGCGATAAGAAGGGATGAATGAAATAAAATGGAAACGCTTGGGACTAAAAGAGTAATGAATACAAATGTTGGGGAGGGAGAGGGAGGCTTAGAAAGACAATATGTAAGAATTTTAGAAATGAAGAGAAATAATATAAATGAAGAGGCAGTGAATGTTACCTAGACGATAGACGAGAGAATTGAAGAAGAAAACGTGTTGAGCCGGACCACAAGTAGCATGGGACAAGAGCAGGAAGATGATGACGAAATCAAATGTGTACTACTAGTCAGAATTAATCAATAGGCCTTCTGTCTATGGACATTCCCATATCTCTGGTGTTTTAATCGGTTGGCACCATAAATTAGATAATAATCTCTATGCTACATGTTTGTAGTGCGAGAAAGTGGCGCCTACGCAGCCTGCGGCGATTTGACGGTGAAATCTGATGACGTATAGTAGGTACGTTGATGGTTTAGAGTAGTTGGTATTGGGCGTAGATATCCGAGTACTAGAGCTGGTCCCTGGTCTGGATAGTTTTATGATTTCCGAGAGTTTAATTATTTAAGAAACATATAAGAAAGGTGTATTGTGTGGTCTTATAAAGTAATTTGTTCGTTTTTTTATTAATATCGCTTTGTTTAAAATTAGGACCGTTGATCCTCATTGCTCTAAGAATCCTGAATAGTGTACGAAAGAGGATTTAGATAGGTATCGTAATGGACTAATTTCAGAACTCATCGATTGGAACTTACAATTTCGAAGCGTATTTTTTTAAGTTTTTATTCGGCCTTGTGCTCTGCAACGAACAGTTGCTGTTTGTTCCCATTCTTTGATTGAAGCCCAAAAAAAAAGTTACCCAGCAAGGTTTTTATAACTGATACGTAGGTAGAGTAGGTACTCATGTGAGTTTGATGGTCTAATGGGTATTCGTTGGTTGCGGAATTGTTCGAAAGAGTTACCGCGGCCCTGGGAAGAAAGGCACTAGGAGGACTAAGGGTGGGTTTTAGTCAGTAAAAGTCTGACACTCCCTGCCGCTACAAAAAATGGGTATTCGTAGGCCAACGACTCTGTTACGCAAGCAACAACGCGAAAATTGATAAGTGAATTAGGAGCGGTTTATTGGGAATATTAAATTACCTAAACCGAAGAACTAAAAGACATCACACTATACCCAATCACTACAACTCATTAAAGCTGGAATCAACGGTGCCAATGACCAAAAAAAGACGGTGACAGTGCCAATGACGAATCTCGGAGAAACGATTCAACTGTCTTGAATCCCACAACGAAAGTAAAGAACTATCAATAAATTAAGATACAGGAAAATCAGAAGGTCCTATGAGGAAAGTACCTTAACTTAAGTACCTCGTTTAAAATCAAACGCATTAGATGTTAATGCCTCAATCACGATTTTGTCATAAATTCTATGGAATCGTGTCCCAACAATTTGTTAGTAAGTGGAAAATATTTGTGTGGTCGACGTCAAATATTGTTATCGACTATTTTTATTAAATTACTATTTTCAGCTCCTATATCATGAAGTTACTACGTGTTAAACTTCCTATATCTTACCTGAGTGTAAACAGGCCTCATACACGAGGCTTATATTTACACTAAGGTTACTAAATTGACATTTATTGACAGTCCGTCAATTATGGAGCGGATATGAAATAAATCTCAAGAAATGATAAACTCTCAATAAATCTATTGTGACATAAATTTCCCATATCTACCAATGAGCACTTCCTACACCTATGTCACATTAAACTTGTCAATAGAATGTGTAAGTACTAGAAAGAAAAAAAATTCTGTAAGGAGTTGACAAAAAAACGATGAAAATTTTAAGGAATCTACTATACTGGATATAGTAGGACCATTTTCTGGAGCAATGACAAGATAGCTAAATATTTTTGCAAAGTTTAAAAAAAAAATATTAACAGGTAATCTGTCCACATAGCAGACACACTAGATAAACAATAATCGAAGACTGCATGTGGTTTATAGGACTGTGAACCGATTAAACAAATAAGAAATCAAACATAACCTCTTATTTACCCTTTGCTCTTTTCTTAAACGTGTATTATAATATTCAACATTAATAAGCATTCATTGAATAATGTATCAATAAAAAATTCCACTTATCGAGCAAACGTAGCCAACATCACGCATCCTCTGAACTTGACCGACTTTATCAACTGTTGAGGCAATTCCGCTTCTCATTAACAACCTTTAAAGCCTTATTTAAACAGTCTTATACGACTTATTCTCAATGCGACGTTGTTACATTAATCTACATTGTTTAATTTATTACGTAATTTATCCTTAGGGCTTTTAATCTCTAGTTCTTTCTACTGTTTATCACGATTTTTTTACTCAAAGTTAAGGATTAATTACTACTTACATATTACCTACTACCTACACTTACCTACATATTAGGCCTATTTTACACAGCACAACTTCCTCCTTAGATTTTATTTCAAAACAGCCATCCTTGTCTTCCTGCACTTATCCCACATATAATATTTTGGGCATTCTCAACGCTTTTGCTTCTTCCATTCTCACCTGTCAGTTAAGACATTACCTATTATCCACTACCTCTTCCTTTCCTATACCTCACACGATACTTCCGTCTCTGCTTTGGCCTCCTGCTCATTTTGACAACACCAAACGTCAAAATCATAGCAATTCCAATTTCTTAACCACATCATACAATTTGCTCTTTGACCCAAAAACTTCTTCCAAAGGAGGTTTCTTTGCACCACTGAGCAAATCAAAAGAACCTTGACAGGCCAGCCTCAGAGCCTGCAACAACCCACAGAATCGCAATTCACATGATATGACGCAAGCAATGCTATTGCAACTTGTGCAAGAACGTGCAAATTGTTTCGACAGTGCACCTTCTGCATACAATGATGGGTGCTGTTATACTTTTAAATGCAATAGGTTCGGTCCATGTTCTGTTTTTTCACACTTCAAAGTAAGGTCAATGTGGCGCAAGAGTTGAGTGTATAATCAGAATTAGAGATGCTTTGCCGAGTAGTTGATATTATCATTTGTCCCAATTTATTTATGATCGGTGCAAAATGACTTCTTCATTATCTGCTTCTCTGTTCGTCGTCATCGCAGTAGTCACCCCCCTTCCTCGCCATATCATCTTTCATAAAGTTCATACATAAAGGGCTTCTCCCCTTCTTATCTATATCTATATTATGTCAGCATATGATGTAGTTGATAGTAATGATGTCATTTAATTATCTGGAATTAATAGTTTCCTAATGATATTCTAAGTTAAGAGGAACTTACTTTATACTGGTAGGTACTGATAGTTAGGAAAATACTTTATACTGATACATTATACTGCAACTGAGCACCATGTTTGGTAATAATTGTCCTGTCCTATAATTCTATTTCCTTTATTAAACTAAGGTAGCGACACATAAATAAGAATGATAAGAAAATAAATAATAAAAGCTTTAGTTAATAAGGTTTTACTTCTTTTTCTGCCGTATGAGCTAAAATAGTCTGGTTTTCCCCGGCCACTTAAATATGTAAATTATTTGTTCAGTCATATTGGTTTTCCTATCAAATAGTCTACAGCTCTTCATCGCCAAACATTGAACGTAGCTTTAGATTTTTCGTCAAAATCTTGGTTTTCGATGACTCTGGAATCCTCTCCATTAGATCTCTCCTTTCTATATGACCTTTTTTCTCTATCTTCCTCAGGTGACACCTCAATAATTATGATTCTTAGTTAAGTTATTGAATGAGGTAAGCTTCCTCTCATTTTCCCTCACTACTACCTCCCTCCTTTTTGAAATATTTTCTTCCTTTACAATCTATACACTACACAGGCGTGGACTCACTATGTCTTAAAAGGATTAAAGGCTATCTAAATGTCTACCTGCCTTTCTTTCGTCACAAGACGGACTCATTAAGATAAGTTGGGCCACTGACCGCGAAACATAATGGCATAGCTCCAGATCAGGGGTCAGAGAATTATTATTGTCTTGCTTTAAGTGTTTACATATAAATCATCGTTATTAGTACAGGGGTTAGCTAATAAATAAGTTTAATGTTTGCAATTATCGCCTGTAGGTCTAAAAAAAACCTACAGGCGATAATTGCACGAACAAACACTACTTTAAAGTTTTGGTGAAATACATTTAGGTGCTATAGCTACCAAGGAGTCGTTTTTGAGTATGAATGTTGAGTTTAAGTACGAAGAAGGATAGCTACAAGTCCAGAGAAGAGGAAGACCAAAGAAACGATAGGTGGACTGTTTGTAAGAAATGAGATGATCTTTGTCTAGAAAGTGAGTGACTTCTAAGAGTACAACAACAGAGAAGTATAGATGAAGAGTCCAGCTTACATGAGGACGACTTTTTGCGTCAATTTAAAGATATTGCGATGACCTATTAACATGTTCATCTTTATTTATATCGACAACGCCTAACAGCGAGTTATCATTCATTCATTCATTTATTTCTGTAACAATTTTTACATTGTATCGAAATTACACAAAATTATATAAATTAAAATATTACAACATAAATCATTAATATAACAGTACATAACCAAAAAAGAAATCGAAAAGAAAAAAATAATAATAATATCAAAACAAATAAACTAAGATTTACCAGACCATTACACCTTTTTCTCCAGACCATTACACCATTATCTGACACGAACGACCAAACTTTATTGTATGCTTCACCACTGTTTCCCTTTCATAGCTTCGTTTGCGAGACCTGTATGCTATGTTTTCCTTTGTTGATCAATTGTACTACATTGAGAGTGATTTAGCCGTTGCAGCCCCCCCCATTTCCAAGTTGCGAGCAGTCAATTGAAGGAAATGGGTAAATTGGTCTTGCATGCGACGAACCCTCGCTGTCATTTGTTGCTTTATGGACTCACTCTGACATTTATGATTTGTTTTTTATCTTCTTTTTGTACTGTGCATTCGTCCGTTACAGAGAGGTTATATTATTGTTGTTCCTTGTTTCCGGCTATTTAAAACTGACTCTTACATAGTTGAATTACTTGTTCTTTGTTTGTTTTCTACTCTTTCATCATCGTCAGGAGCGCGTGGCTAAAGAATAACAGCCGCACGTGTCGGTTTTCAAGGTTAAGCAACGTTTGCTAAGGTTGGTCTATGGATGGGTGTGACCATCTTAACATACCGAGTTTCTTCCGTGCCTAGAAGACCACGTTAAGCCGTTGGTCCCGGTTGTTGTTTGTAGATCTTTAGCATTCGTTACGGATTGTCAGGAACCAGTAAACCTGACTCCAGACTTGCAAAGAACTACCGCGTCACCCAGTTAATGGGTTGTGGAGGTGTGGCAGCCGCTCCACATAAAATACTGGTATTCAGCTGAATCTGGTTTGACTGGAAGCCAACCCCAATATAGTTGGGAACTATATTGGGGCAGATGATGCTACTCTATCGTCACAATTCTTTTCCTCTCCTTCCCTTATCTCCCAGTCATCCCCCTTTCTTTCACCTTTCTGTATGCTACATCTGCCAACCTTATAAACACCATCTTCTTATTCTATCTTTCATCTTCAAAAGCATGAAATGCTTTGTCATTCTCCTCATAATCTTCCCATACTTAAACGTTCATAGAAAAACAAAGCAAATCATTCCTTGGTAAATAAAGTTATTTATCAATCATATTCGGTCCTTCGCTACTATGGTCACGTACCAATACGCAGGTACTCGTATCATGCGAATGAACTCATATTTGGCCTTATTCCATAATGTTGATTTACAAAAACATGTTATTCTTATCTTTTGTCTTAGGTCATAAGTATATTTGTAATATTTAGTGTTAATTCACACCCTAGTGTCTTTTTCCTTATGGATTTTTACACGATTGTCCAAAAAAGGAGCGTTATGTGTTTTGGAGGACTTCGATCTGTCTGTTAGATTATGATTTTATGAATTATCTGTTTCTTTAATTAATAATGTTAATCCTAAAGTACTTAATAGTTAAAACGTTAAGACATAATTAATAAACCTTTCTTTCTTTATTTCAGGTATGTCGAGCTGATGGTGATTATTTTGGTTAACAACTAAATTACCTCTGAGAGACGATGTTTGTAGGTATGTAGATATATTTATTTCTTTGTCTTCATAATTTGGTTACTGGCCTTGAAGAAAATCGTCGCGAACAACTCAAAGCATAATCCTACGTATCTCTTATTTCATCATTGTAAATCAGAATTAAGATTTAATTACGTAAATAAGTGGGTCGTGTGTGTTTATTTTACCAATTAAAACCAAGATTCTAAAAACATGCTTTGAACACAACAAAAAGTTAGATGAATTCAAATTGTCCATGTAAATCTGAACTTCGGTCTTCCCTTCCCACAGCCCAAAGAATGGATATTAAATTAATACGTCACTCACATTGAGTGATTAACTTTTTGCGTGAACCTTTTCTGGAATTCTGCTGATGTTCAGTTGATTAATTAAAGTTAAAAGAGGTCTTTCACATAAATAATATCTATGGCATAATTTATTTAAAGGGTCTCAGATTATGTGTTGAATTCGCGGCAAATCTTTAGAATTTGATGCCTCCTTCACTGTTTTTAGATTTAACCCAAAGGCATTTTTTTAGGTAAATTAATATGGTTATTGAATATCAGTTTCTGAATGTAGTTAATATTATTTCACCTAATCAAAACATTAATTTACTCATTAGACATATTCATACTTCACATAAATAAATATTAAATAAAAATTATCTACTTTTACTCATTATGTAAATTTAGGCATCCAGCCAAACATACGCTTAAAAAAGGCATTTTCAAGTAAATTTCATCATTTTGGAATTGTATTTCCATGTACTTACATACAGATACGTACGTCACTTCATCACTTGTCACAGACTGTGTACAACTACACACACGATATAATAAACAACGTGTAACAGAATAAACGCAATACCTCTTAAGGGGTCATTGTATATGGTGGTGAGCTGTCCCGTGTCGGCGGCCAAGACCATCTCGGAGGGCCGTAGGTTTTTGGTGGGTTGAGTTTCCGCGCAGGTCAAACTGCTGGAACCCCGACCTCTGAGGTGCTTCCGGTGCCAGGTGGGCCACCATGTAGGAGCACAATGCACCTCGGAGGTGGACCGCAGCGGTCTATGTTTCCGCTGCGGTCAGCCCGGTCACAGGGCCGGCTCCTGCGACGCCGCGCCGCACTGCGCAGTCTGTGCGGCAGCTGGCAAGCCGGCCGACCACTGGGCTGGGGGTAGGGCCTGCGCCCCACTCGCCAAAGCCGGAAATCGGAGAAAGCCCTCCGCCACCGCCGTCTCTGCCGCGACCGCCGCCACCGCCGCCGCTTCCTCCGCCGCCAAAGCCGGTTCCACTGCGGCTGCTGCTACTGCAACAGCCGCAGTAGAGCCCCTACAACGGGCTCCGGAGGGGGCTGAAATGGAGTGCCAGTAATGGCCGCATTTCACCCCCTCCTGTTGAACGTCAGCCACTGCGCCGCCCAGGAACTGATGCTCCTGAGCATGGCGCAGTGACTGATGCCTGTGGACGGCGAGCAATGGGTAGCTCGCCGTCCGATCAGAACAGGCCCGGGTTGACGGCGCGCTGTGTTCTACGCGCGCCAAGCCAGCAGTCGTCAGCATGGGTCGGGGCCCGTTAAGGCCAGAGCCTACCAGGGTTGCGGATTTGTTCGAAAGAGTTACCGTGGCCCTGGAACGTAAAGGCACTAAGAGGAGCATGGGTGGGTTTTAGTCAGTAGAAGTCTGACACTCCCTGCCGCTCCACCCAGAGCGGGAGGGGTCATTTGATGATTTCCCATCCAATAAAAAAAAAAAAAAAAAAAAAAAGGGGTCATTGTATTCATCATTATGAACAACTTTCACTATGGGACCACACAAATCGCGAAAAAAAATTGACCACCCCATACATTTTTGTGCACGCAACTCGACAAAATGTACTGAACAGCTGATTTTTTTTCGCGATTTCGGGGCTGATCCCATAATAAAAGTTGTTCATAATGACCCTTTAAGAGGTATCGCGTTTATTCTGTTACACGTTGTATATACCTATGTCTACACCTGATTCCAAATGGATGTTTAAACGAGCACTAATATTATTTTACGATTTATAAATCATGTCTTAAGTCCATTCTATCATTCAAGCAAGACATATTATGAATTATTAACAATAGACTCTCAACAATGCTTTGACAGATGGAAAAAAATAAAGTAGGTGAAACTTTTGTTTGTCTACGTTTACTTTCTCTATTGTTTCTTTAAACGTCATTTGTAGTTTGTTATGTTAATTAGTTGGAACTGGTTATGCTATTTCGGTGTATAGCATTATGTTACATGCTTTTAGTCGAATTTTTAATAAGGGTCACAGTCTCTTAGGTGAAATCTAGACAAAAATTATACAGAAAAAGAAGGTTAGTAAAATAAACGAAAGGTAAATGCAGAAAAAAAGCAAAACAATAAGAAAATAAAAGAAAACTCTTGAGTTATCAGTTATCATGAAAGTAAAGCAGATTTCCCTATAAGGACGGAAAATCCTCTAAACATTATTGGCAGGAAAACAGTGATATTTGTGTCAAAGCATACCAGACCTCTACAACCCATAATCTGGGTAACACTGTACTTCATAGCGAGACTGGAGTAAGATTTTCGTAACGACTGCCAAAGATCTACAAATGACAGCCGGAGCCAACGGCTTAACGTTTTTTCCGAGGCAAGGAGTCTTGGTATGTTAAGATGGTTACCCCACAGACCGACCTTGGCAAGCGGTGCTTAACCTTGAAGATCGAACCGTGCGGCTGTTATTCTTTACCCACGAGCTCCTCTTGTAACCACCCACTCAAATTGAACGAGTTATTAAAACTCATAGAAAAACGTAACGATGAACAAAATTCACTATTGGAACCGTTATCCATAAATGTTAGTATACCTGCTACTGGCCTTCCGCGCAGCTTCGCTCCCCCTTTCCCACAGGAAACATGCATACAGGGGCGGATCCAGGATTGTCGTTTGAGCTTAACATATAAAATATAAATTTGCTTAACGAATAACAAGCCTCCTTGGATGACTTCGTTAGGTTGTAAACTACCAAAGAAATCTGGGTTTTTCGAGGAGAGTTTGAGCTCCTTAGCCCCCTCCTGGATCCGCCAATGCATGCATGTTTTTGGAATAAATAATACCATAAGTCACCACGATAATGTAGCTTTCGATCAGTGAAAGAATTTTCGTTATCGAAACGGGAATTCCAGACATAACCTCCTAAAAATAATTTAATTTTTAAACTCTGGTTTATCCTATCATCATCTGCCTAGCCTTTTCCCAACTATATTGGGGTCGGCTCCCAGTCAAACCGGATTCAGCGGAATACCAGTATTTTACGTGGAGTGGCTGCCTACCAGACCTCCACAACCCATTAACTGGGTAACACGGTACTTCTTGGCAAGACTGGCGTCAGATTTTCTGGCTTCTGACAGTCCGTAACGACTGCCAAAGATCTCCAAATAACAGCCGGGACCAACGGCTTAACGTGCTTTCCGAGGCACGGAGGAGTTTCGGTATGTTAAGATGGTCACCCATCCCTGTGGATGGTCCGTACCAACCTCGGCAAACGTTGCTTAACCTTGAAGATCGGTCCGTGCGGCTGTTATAATTTTGCCACGAGCTCCTGAATTCTGGTTTATCCTATATCCAAACAATATCGTGATTTTTTTGTCACCTTCTAAATATTTTCTAGGCATTAGGTTTTATACAAAGGCCCAGATCATAAAAAACCTATAAAAAAGAATACAAAATCCTAGTACCTACAGAATACTCACAATTCGGCAGTTGTTTATGTACCATGCCATGACTAATAAGGGGCAGCAAAAGTAGAAAAAAGACAACGGAATATTTTAGATGGTGGTGATAAAAATCAATGACTTACAAAATTAGTTTAGATTGGAATCGTTATCTCTATAATTATATGCAATATGAATGCCATTTTCAAACTCAATATTCTGTGGACGTCATCACATGACGTGGCTCTCATAAGTGGTCAGTTATACGGAGCTTGATAAGTCCGCTATACATACATTGCAATTGATCTAGTTGACCGTTGCTTTGCATGTGGGAATCACGCTCTTGGGTCCTGATCTCTCTGATCTGGTCCTTGGCTCCGAGACGTGATCGATGACTCAAAACTACATTTAGGTCAAAATTGATCCTGCCAGGGTTGGGGAATTTTAAGGAATATACCATGCTATGTGGATATAGTAGGACTATTTTCTTGAGCAATGACAAGATAGCAAATACTTTTTGGAGGGAGTTGAAACAGTTGCGGATTTGGTTCGAAAGAGTTACCGCGGCCCTGGAACGCAAAGGGCACTAGGAGGAGCACGGATGGGTTTTAGTCAGTAATAGCCCAACTAACATTAGGCGCTAATATAAGAGTTAGAACAGATATATAAAAGAGCTAAACAGATCCTAAGGTCATCAATAAGTGCTATCACATGGGAGTTATAGCGAGCTATAACTCTACTATACCCCTGGATTGGGCACAAGTTCTTATGGTCTTAGGTTCCATTATGGCGATGTAGTGGAGTTACAAAATGAATTTAAGAGATATATTAGAGCAATTGTGGTGGTACAGTAGCGCTAACTGAGACTTAAAGCTCTGTGAGAGTAGTATTTAAGTGACTAGTGACTCCTCAAGCGGTATGATAGAACTACATGCTACTTACTGACTTTTTGAGCGCTATAAAGGGAGCAAATGTATGAATATAATATCCGTAAGGGGTATAGTAGATCTATGATGTATCTTACTTGCTGTTTGAGCGGTTAGAGGGTGGCAATAAGGTAAATTGTTACACCTTGAGTTGCAGTATGGATATACATTAGGAAATTTTAGCGTCGAAGGATATAATTTTATACTTTTTTTCATAGCCGGCTATGCGGTATGTTTTTTATAACGTTGTTATGAATAATATATTCCCTTGTCAAAAAACCAAACATTGTGTTTACGAAAATAAATGGCGGAGTTAAGTGCTAAAATTTTAACTTATTGTTAGTGGAAGCTGAAGCGGAATTTTCATTGCGAAGGTAAGTAAACTGTCAATATGTGTATGTATTATTAGCAAATAATTGAAGGGCCCACTCTTTGATGTGTATTTATCTAAAAAAATGTTTTGCTTTACATGGAGCAAATAATTTTTTTTACTAAATATGTAACAAAACCTAACCTATTGACTTAAAACTGTCGTGACCCAGGTATTATACGCTAGAATAATAAATACCTTCATTGTATTAAGTTTTCGTTTCGTACATTTTACTGTATTTAATTAACTTCATAATCTAAAAATGGTGGGCGCAAGAATTTGGGGATCCGTAGTCATTTCCCAAAACCACTACCTAGCCTACGCACAACTTACTAGTCGTGCGTAGGCTAGGTAGTGGTACGTATCTCATAGATAGACGAGTGCTAAATTGTTTGATTCGCACACGTCCCTGTCTGTCTACATATTTAAATACATACTGTACAATTCTGCCAGTTAAAGCCTGAATATTTGTAGCAATGGAATTTAATATGGTCATTGCATAAACTACTATTTTACAATGCAGACAGATTTTTTTACGATACACAACCCACCTTTTGTGTTTTTTTTTCAGACTAACCAATACAATTCACCCGTAATTTCTGTACCCGATGAGTCCAGCGAGTCTTCCTCTCAAATCATTTTGACTTCAGATAACCAAATCCTGGGTATACCTACAAATACCTACTGTGTGCTTGCTGAAAACCAAGAGCACTTTATAGACAAAACACAAGAAAATAGTGATTTAAAGAGTGCCGCAAATATTGAACAAGACGCAAACAAGACTGAAAAAAATCATAACATAGCATTCGCGGCAACTGCCAAAAAAAATTTTGAAAATCAACCCAGCGATATACCTGGAATCAAAAACGATTCCGAAATACTAGCCCCAAGTGACGATTCAATCGAAGTCGAAGAAGAGTCCCTATGCTAATTTTTTAATTCATTTATATTTTCTAAGGTTATTTTTGTTGCTATAACTCACTAATTATTAACAATACACAATAACCAACATAATTTTATAACTGATTTTTAAGTGTTATAAGTTATATCTTTTAGTTACAAAGACAAATTAAAATATAATTGTTTACTTTAAACTAGTTGTTGCTATAACTAATAGATGTTTAGATATGTATCTTTGTGTTCTTATCTAAATGTAAACAAAGTAATATTATTATATAAATTATATTAGAATTAAATAAAATTAAAATTATAATAGAAAAACGAATACCTGAATACTAGCCATTTAGAAACATCACTACCAAATAGCAGCTATTTTAGGTTAAGTACTAGTACCTATCTTTTCTTATTTTCTATTAAAATAAACATTGTTGAAAAGTAGACAAGAACCTTAACATCTGTATCCATAAATAAGACTTTAAGTGCTAACCTACATGTTCGTATGTATAGCAGATAAAATATCTATTTTTATAAAAAAAATGTTTTACTTTTGTTAAGTAAAATGTAATAATGTAGTGTAAGGATGTTATCCATACTAATATTATAAATGTGAAAGTAACTTTCACGCCAAAACTACTGAACCGATTAAAGTGAAATTTGGTACACTGATGCTCCCGGGATAAAAAGTAGCCTATGTCCTTCCTCAGGCTCTAGACTATCTGTGTACCAAATTTCATTTAAATCGGTTCAATGGTTTTGGCGTGAAAGCGCGACAGACAGAAAAAGTTACTTTCGCATTTATAATATTAGTAAGGATGTTAGTACGGATTATTCACGTTGATTGAATTACATAATCATGATGCAAATGCTCTTTTTCTAAGGCTAATTACAACAATGAGTACATTATTTTAGTACCAGACCATCATACAATAAATGTTTAAAATACTTTAATTATAAGACAAATGTTTTATTACAAGAAACAATTACACGAATATACATTATGTTACATGTCACTTTTCCAGCAAAAAAGTACCTGATTCGCACTTAATGATTGTATTAGTTATTTAAAAACGCTAACAATTTCTGATTTTAATTTTCGTATTTGTAATAATGTTAATTTTAGAAAAACAAGTTGATTTTGCACGAGAAATAAAAAAAATACTTACATTAATTGAGTTTAATTCAAAATATTACACAGTGTGAAGTAAAGGAAAGAAGAAAAGAGAAACTTCAAGCTCAATACACACAAGTTTAAACTGGACATCTCCTGATGATATTACAATTTCTTCTCGATTTTCAGCCTCCTTTGCAACTACAAACATATTCAAATATGATGATTTAATAGGACGATGAAATATGACGAAGAGGACCGATGTTATTACTCAATGAGTAATAACATCGGTCCTCTTCGGAAATATCAAAACTTGCAGTTGCGATATCACTTCCATTACATACGGCACCCTCATCTTCAAGCAAGACTCCCACTTGACCGCGTCTAGTGATGCTTCCATTCTCATTCAGGTTATCTTGTGATAAGTTTGCATCTTCAACGTTGTAGTTTAAAATATTACGATAATCTTTCAAGATTTTCCGTCTATTTCCACCGGTTCTACTTTGAACATTTCAAGTTTTAAAACGCTTTTTAGCGGAGCTATGTTGTGATGCCATTTTATATACGGGACCACGGTACTAAAGTGGTAACGAACTCAATAATTTAACCTTAACATAGAGGCTATACTTGACACTATAAGTTCTATTAATAGGGAGAAATATCTCTATTATTCAGCCCTAAATTATACAAGGGAGTTTTGTATCCCTTTAGGAGTTTATAGAGGCTATACTTGACACTATAAGTTCTATTAATAGGGAGAAATATCTCTACTATTCAGCCTTAAATTATACAAGGGAGTTTTGTATCCCTTAAGGAGTTTGGTGTTGTAAAAGATTTAATGAACACCATTGTAGAGCTAGTAGCGTTAATTGCTCCTTTTGTGCAACTATCAGCGCTCCGAAAGAGTTTGTGGTAGCTTGCTTAGAACTTTAAAAGTTAATAGTATATGTTAATTTCTTATATGGATCTTATAGTCATAAGATTCGCTCAAAGCTATTACACAGAAGCTTTGGTCTATATTGTAAGGATAATAATCGCTGCTCTACGCGTTTAACCTTCATACATTGCTCTTATAAACTTGCTTTGTGACTATAAGCGTTACATTTTATTACTAACACTCTTTTGTCGTCACACACTATAATTGCAGCTACTACTCTACCTTCATAACACTTTGAGTTCTAAAGTAAGCTCTATTTGCAGCCATAATGTTTGTTGGGAGACTGACACTCCAGCCCCCCTAGACAAAAAACTTTTCTGTAGCGTTAACGTCAGACGCTCACGACAAAATGTATGGGAATGACATTAGGTGATGACGTTTCCTTTCCACACCTAATGTCATTCCCATACATTTTGTCGTGAGCGTCTGACGTTAACGCTACAGAAAAGTTATTTGTCTAGGCCCCCAGTTTGTCTTATGAAGATATAGAGAAGTTGTTAGCTGTATTGAAATAAAGATAGTACCTACCTAGTGTTATACTTATTTTTAATTACCTAGTTAGCTAAGTTAATAAGATTTTAGAAGTATGTTTAGAATTTATTTTTTTACTAATCACACCATTTTTTACATACTTACCTTTATGATGACTATTTTATTTTTATTTTTTACCGTGATTTTTTCATAATGTTTACCTCATCTCGCTTGAAACACAGGATTCCCTAGTTCAGGCACATTGTCACTTATGAACTTGACATAGATTTAAGCAAAAATGTATTTACTGTTTTACCACATAACTTTAATAAATATTTATTATTATTATTATTATATTATTACTCCCTCCCGCTCCACCCAGAGCGGAAGGGGTCATTTGATGATCTCACATCCATTAAAAAGGTCAAAATTATTATTATTATATCTAGCATGTGCTGCCGTTTGAAAGTCTTTGACTGTGGTTCCGTCAAAAGCAACAAAATCTGACACCAGTCTTACCAAGGAGTTTTGTGTTACCCAGTGTAATGGGTTGTGGCGGTCAGACAGTAAAATCCATGGGCTCTATGTAAATACTGGAAATCCGAATCAAGGAAGCCAATTCCAATTTAGTTGAGAAAAGGCTCAGTAGATTGATTGACTGTCCCACTACTGGGCTTCCTCCATTCTTTCCATTTCGCGGTTCTCGAATCAAATGACGATTTTAATTTTTCTGGAAAGAAAAATACTATCTATTTTTCTGTCTCCTTATTCTTATCTATTTGTTAAATGTGCGTTCAAAAACTGTTTAATAATAAAAATATAAATAAATATGTAAATAAAAAAAAACTAAATTCTAGGAACATCGGGAGGGAGGAATCAGTTTTAGTAGGTATTTGTCATCATTGAAAAATCATTGACGTAGCTTTTTAACAATAACCATAACCACCATTGTTTTGTTAAGAATATTCATTGTGACATTATAAAAAACCTTAACGTTTTCCTTTCAACGATAATACGTATAATTGCATAATATACTACCAAGGGTTATTGATTTTTTCTGTTTATTGATTTCTGAGCCTTAAACGTAACAAAGGAAATACAGTGTTTACTTTAATAGGAATTAAAAATGGTTTTTTTTTTCCTTATTATCCATACTTACAGTATTTTTTTTTATTTTCATGGTCGACTACTATTTCTATTTCATCGTCATCGTACCTAAAAATATTCTCATTGTGATTTCTTATCCCTTACAAAAACATATGAAGAACGTGACATTCGTATAAAAATCCAATATTCTTTAATGTTCCATACAAATATGAATCTAAATGCCTGCGTAAATAAATGTAGACATTCCTTGGCAGGCGTAACACGCGACCAATATTAAAAGTCTTCTTGATCTGTCATTATTTCAGCAACTAGAGTACTTTTAAGTTGGTCGGTTAGCCGTTGTTGACCGTCTGCTATTGCTTGCCTCCTACGATGGAAACCAGTTTTGTTCTGAGTCAACACAACACAAAAGGACCGACGCCATATTGGGCCATGGAAACGTAAATTAACGCTGACAGGCTTGTGTCAGTTTTGTATATCAGTTTGCCGTTCCAGATTGGTTTTACGAATTTTGGTCTTTTGTGTAGATACTAAGTACTTTATTTAAATGACTGCAACGTTTATCAATGAAGGAGGACCAATTTATTATTGATTTATCAATTTAATTTCCATAGATAATTTCACAAATGTATAAGTACTAACAGCACACCCCTATCAATATCATAGGCGCCTAAAGATGACTGTAGAACCGTTTGGCTGGCACTTTTCTTAACAGGATAAATCATCTTCAAATTCAGGATTTGCACAGACATTTTTTTGTTCTACGAACATTTCAAGTCAATACTGATAAACTAATTTGCTTAAGTCTAGGTGA
Source organism: Melanchra persicariae (assembly GCA_947386135.1). Lineage (NCBI taxonomy): Eukaryota > Metazoa > Arthropoda > Insecta > Lepidoptera > Noctuidae > Melanchra > Melanchra persicariae. The sequence continues at coordinate 3,405,425 of OX376646.1, forward strand.
CCTATGAATGTTGACTGATGAGTTCACTATTCAATATTGGCCGACAGAAAAAAAAAACACCGAAAATGAAGACGTCATGTTTGTGATAATTTTGTCACCGCCATTTTCTGATCCCTACTGGAATTGATACCTTATTTTCTGAACTATCAATATAACTACCAAAATAATTAGGTATATACAGGGCGACTTTTAACTTATTGACGATCTTTCTTTAAGGGTTAAGGACAGGAATAAAATCATCATCCACAGCCCGGTTTGTCCACTGCTGGGCATAGACTCACGGGACCGTGGGGATTGGCACATAAAGCCAATCCCCACGGTCCTGTGCCAGCCTGATCTAGGTTCCACCCACGATGGCAACAACGTCATCTCTCCATCGCGCCCCTGGAGGACCGACACTTCTTCCCGTCTTCGGATGCCACTCGGTCATCGCCTCGTCGCCTATCGTCACCGCGCTTTGCTTCGAGTTGGTGTCCTGCCCGTGATTCGTTTTCAATTTCGTGCTTCGTTTACCTATATGTCGAAAATCGTACGTGAAATATCTATAAAATCAGTTGTTCACTTTTTTATGTTCGAATAGTTCGACAAAAAGATAAGCATGGAAGTTTTCTGCAAAAGATTTAGATATAATCGTAAAAAACAACATGACAAATCTGTTCTTGTGGCTTTATTGCATTGCATTGAACCAATTCTTTAAACTACCTTTTAACATTTTTCTACAACTAATGTATAAAGTTATGATTTCTCATAACTCTTATATTTTTTTAATATCTTATACGTCAATATGCTTCAGAGAAGTGTTGATTGCTTTATGATCGGCTCATGTGTTATCTCTATACTAATTAAGTTAACACGGTTTAAAATAATTCCCCTTTCAAAAGTAAATGACGTCGCTAAGTATTTTTAGAATTTTTGTTTTATGACTATGAGTGACATAATATTTGTTTTCGTTTCTCGGTCTTTTCTTTAAAGGGGAAATATTAATTTTAGTATAAAATATTTTTCCAAGAAACCGGCCAAGTGCGAGTCGACTCGCGGACGAAGCGTTCCGTACCATTTTCTATAAAAAACGGCAAAAAAATCACGATTATTTTATTCTCTTTTTAGTATTTGTTGTTATAGCGGCAACAGAAATACATCATCTGTGAAAATTTCAATTGTCTAGCTATCACGGTTCATGAAGATCAGCCTGGTGACAGACAGACAGACGGACAGACAGACAGACAGACAGACGGACGGACGGACAGCAGAGTCTTAGTAAACTAGCTTTCCTTGCGACTTCGCTTCCATAAAAAGTGGCTATGACAGTCCAGCGATAGCGTAGGTTTCTTTACTGTCAATAAAACAATTTTCGCATCACTTAATCACTAAACTGATAGATGAGCCGTTGGGGAGTCTGTTGCGCCACTTCTTCTTCCCAGCTAATACTCTAGGAAGTGGTGACGGTATTGGTAATAATCACAAACTAAAAAAGCATCAACAGTTCATTTCTTCTGCCTTTTGATAGCCTAATATGTAAATTAATAGTAAGTAAGTTATAAAAGGCTGAATAAATTAGGTGTTAAATTTTATGTTATTCTAACCGTCAACAGTTTCCTTATAGATTCTGTGTAGTAATCGAATATGGTAAATTAATGCTTTATTCCAACAGCTAATTATGCAATTTGCAATAGGTAGGTAATTTCTCGATAAACCAATCAATTATTGCTAAATGATACTGTGACTAAACCAGCCTGTTTGTACGACACACGAATTAATTTAATCAATAGGTACTTACATGTAAAATTCATACTGGTTTAAAAGATAAACAAAAGACAGACTAAGTAACTAAAATAAAACAAATTAAATTAATCTAAAAACATTGTTGAGCCTTATCTTAATTAACCTCTTTAGAAAACCTTTATTATCTGCTGTAAAACATAATGTTCTTATTGTAAAATTAAAGTAATTTAAATGGCTCATTGGAGAGGATTTTGTGAAGCAGCTAGGCCATGAGCTAGGCACTCCCATCGCCACCACACTTATTTTACTTATTTCCAGAATGTGTGCGTTGAAAACACGCGTCACCACGATGTACAATTTTTACGTCACGCGTGTTTTGAACGCACTATAGGTCTCATCTTGATTTTTTATCGTACGTGAAAAAAGAACAAACACGTGTCTAGTATGTTTTTTGAAAATCTGTCGTAGGTACTAATCATTTTTTTTTAATCCCTCCCCACCCCTACCCCTTAACCCTCTTCTTAGTTCGATCTTGAACTGTACAGGTTCATGACATTTTATTTAAGTTTATCATCACATAAGACTGCGATGTCAAGGTATCATCAGACGGTCGTCTGCCTGTTTTCCATACACAAAACTTCCATAACCATATTTAACCTCAAAATATCATTTTCCGCCATTTCAATTTAATAGTTGTGACGTCAGAGCGACAAAGGCTTATAGCAAAAGATTGTCGGCACGTTATGTCACCTGCCTTCAAGGCTGTGTGGGTGTGTCTTTACCGTCACAGATATATAATTATTAAATGCGTAGTATTAGTAGTAAAATAGCAGTTTTGTTTCGATGGAACAGATCTACGTTTTCGATTATTATTTTTTGTTACAATTCATGGGCAAGCGTTTGACCACTATCTCACATGATGGTAAGCGATGATGTGGTCGATGATGGAGCACGCCTGCATAGAAGTAACCTATTCACTCTTGACTTATGGCCGCTTTCTATAATATATCTCAATCCCAATCTTGATCCCGATCCTTGTCTGTAACCAATCAACGGCCGAGTTTTGTGTCCTTCACCACACAATCCTCACCTTTGATTGGTTACAGACAAGGATCGGGATCAAGATTGGGATTGAGATACATTATAGAAAGCGGCCGTTAAAGGCTCCCAGGTTGTAGCTATCAGGAAACAGAGATTCTAGCAGGAAATTCCACTCAAATAATTAGTATTGAGGCAATCTAAAAGTAAAAGTTGTCGGAGATTAATGCAGTCTTCATCTGAGAGCCAATTGTACTAATTTTTAAACAACGATTGCATTTGTATCTCAGACGCAATCTGTCAAATAAACCTCATTTTTCATACATTTTTGGAGATGCGAATACAAATGTTGCTTGAAAATTAGTAGAATTAAATTCCCACTTGGGTTGCTATTCAGTCAATCTGCGGAGCCTTTTCCCAATGTTGGGCTCGCAGTACAGTCTTACCGGATATAGCTGAACACCAGAATTTCACGTGGAACCAGTGTCCATCTGACCACCAAAAACTGGGTCATTACGCCGCTGTTACTGAATAAATTTAGAGTCACTTGAAAAAAAAAACGATAAGATTAACAAAAATGAAACTCGATCTCGTCTTAGTTTTTTTTATTCCTCAATAATAAAAACTACCTTGGGTTCGCAATGTTACGATCAATCATCCAAATTATTATTTTACCGTTAAAGTTCCCTGCAACTTGCACAAGTCATCATTATTTTCATATTTCAAAATAACTGTCATCATTAAGAGGCATGCCTTGCATAAAGCTTGAAAGTTTTTTTATTAAATGTTATTTAAATGCTTAAGAAACTGGTTGGTGAATGTAAAGCTATTAGCTTAAAAAAATATACCTACCTACGTTTACCTATTCACTTTCGTAAAAAAAACTATCGATTCTTAAAATTACAAATGTATCCGGCTCGAAGGACCAGCTTATCTTTAACTCGTCCACCTGATATTAGCCGAGAAATCTCTACAATGCATAATAATAAATGAATCACAAGTCACAACATCATAATCGAAGTGCTATCTACTGAATAAGAATAATACTTATAGTAATTTGTGCAACTTTATAACCGTTTACAGTCAGCTCATTCGTCAATCATTCATTAGGTTATCCGGACATTTTCCCTTTAGAAAACGTGCAGGAATTTTAACTTATATTTCTATTCAAAGCCACACGAGTGTAGTCATAGAAGGTACTGAATAAACACGCACACCACCTGCTCAAAGATACTGTGTTTATTGTATACTTACTTTTTCCCACAGCTTCGCTCCCATGGCCTATCCCACAGAAACGGTGTGTGTTTTCCGGGATACAAACTATCTTATGGCTGTCAGTGAGTTAGATATGTTTTCTATGTAGCTCTTCTCATGTAACTTTCAAGAAAAAAAATCGTAATCGGATCAGTATTTTCCAGAGACGACCTCGTACAAGAAACACAACTTTGAGATAAAGTTGTGTTTCTTGTACGAGGTCGTCTATAACATGTATTTGATGTTCTATTTACTGTCCCATTGCTGGGCGAATGTCTCCCCCAAATATTCCCATGTATTATTTTCCTCTTTTCCTATACTGAATGTGCATCAAAAGTTAGAAATACTTCATGAATTGTAGCTAAAAATACACCATAATCAAGTCAAGAGAAATGAGGAAGAACTTAGTAATTTCCAGCTGATTAACATACAAAGGCATTGTTATAAAAATTTCCTTCACCTGAAGCATTTAAATATTTATTATCAAGCGGCAATTAATCTTGTAGGCAATTAAGGAGCTAATCATAGAATAATCACACCTTCAGAGACGTCAAACTATGTCAATTGTGAGGCCTTCCTTTGACTGCAATAATAACCAGAGGTTAGCCTAATTCCTGCTGGGGTTGTGGGATTGTTTGAAAGATCTACCGCAGGCCTTGAATGCTAAGGGCATTTGAAGGAAATCAGTTGGGTTGTAGTCAGTAAGAATCTGACTGTCCCCTCCCAATTCGCCCAGAGCGGGAGGAGACATTTGATGGTATTATTATTATTCCATTTATTTTATTTTATTAACATATTATTTACATTTTTAAATACGGCCAGAAACAAATAAAAAAAAACATTCATTCATAAAAATAGTAGGCCACCGGTATCGGGAACAGGGTCCAAGCTACCGGTGGTCAGGGCTCCTGAGAGAGGAACCTCCTAATGATGCGAGCTGTGTCCAAGAGTACTGCTTTCCTCCAATTTTCTCTGTCCTTTGCCACATCTGGCCAATCCTTTCGGTAGGAGTCTAATTCATCACGCCATCTCCTCCTGGGCTTACCGCGTTGCCGGTTCCTGTTTTTTATTTGATGGTAACCCATCAATAAAAAATGCTATATGTCAATGCATATAGCTTCTTTTTATAACATTATAGATAGATCTCATCATGTTATGAAACACCACTATACCTACAGTTTGCCAAGCCCCGTTCATTTTTATCAAATCTAAATGAGTGAGCTATAAAAGAAAATCAATACTTCCTTGAGGTACACTACCCTCTCCTTGACCAGCATATGCGTGACCGTTGTCTTTTGTAACTAAACTAGGTCACCACTATTCAACTGGCAGTAATACCACCTTCTTTTATTTAATGTGAGAAAAAAAAAATCGGCCAAGTGCGAGTCAGACTCGCGTACGAATTATCTATAAAAAAACAGCAAAAAAATCACGTTTGTGGTATGGGAGCCCCATTTAAATATTTATTTTATTCTGTTTTTAATATTTATTGTTATATCGGCAAGATAAATACATCATCTGTGAATTTTCAACTATCTATCTAGCTATCACGGTTCATGAGATACACACACATGCCTGGTGACAGACAGACAGACAGCGGAGTCTGAGGGTCCCGTTTTTACCCTTTGGGTACGGAACCCTATGAGTATTAATATACCAAATGAGTATGAAGGGAACAATTTTGAATGGTTCGTTGAGCCCTGCAATCAAGGTTTCTATGTCTAAGTAGTCCGAAAAGCTGTGGTTAGGTTTTTATCCTGTGTGTGTAGTTTTCTTTACTTCAGGGCCTAAACTACCAACTCTTAAAGCAGTAGTACTTCAATATTACTTCCAGTGCGAAAGAGACGGAGCTGTACAAGACGTATAGCTCCGTCTCTTTCGCACTGGAAGTGATTAGGCCCTTGGTATATTCTGCGTTATAATTCCAGAAACAAGACCACAGAAGCCATACATATAAGTAATCGTGCAACCCTAGTAGTTGTCGCATTGTCTATGTCACGTTGCAGTTTTTTCTAACATAACCGGAGGTCGCCTGATTGACGGTTATTCAATTAAGTATACAACTAGTATCAGAGTTAACTGTAGGGTTAACAGCCTTGGATTGTACGGTTCTAGATTCTAGATAGTACGAGCGAATAGCTTTGTAACGAGTTACATAAATTGGTATCTTGATAGTTAGTTTGTTAAAGGGAAGGACATGGTTAAGTATTTTTATAAAGACTATAGCTTCGGCCAGCGGTTTTTCCCACTAGAAAGTAGAAAATTTTTTACTGTAATTTTCTTTCCTTGGGATAATTTATCCCGGGATGAAAAGTACCCTATGGCCGATTCTGGGGCATGGTCTACTCGATTGCCAAGTTTTATCCAATTCAGTTCTGACGTTTAGATGTGAAGAAGTAACAACCATACAGACAGTCGGAGTTTTTTTAACATTTATCAATCAATCAACCAAAAACTTTATTTCAAACTAGAGTTCATATGGGTTAGTAGCAAGTACTTAGGAGCTATGTTAGTACGACAAGATAAAACAGTGTTAATTATTATTAATTAATTAAAAATCAATTTAAAATACATTCATTCATTCATTCAGTCTAATTTAATTTAATCTAAATTTAATTTAATGTACCCTAAAACTAATTCAAAAATCTTTCTTCAGTACCGGGCCCGCATTTATGTTATTAGTATGGATTTAAGAATACCCGTAAAACTGATTAGGAATCTTCACTGTTGACATTAAAATATTAGCTGGAAAAAAAATGGTGTTATGTCAATGTCATGAATGTTTTTTTTCTACAACAAAAGCATAATGGTAGAAAAGCCACTCGAGGTTTTTAATAGAATAACCAAGTTTGCTTCAAGTTAATAGAATTTTCGCAAAACTAGATTTGCGAAAATTCTATTAACTTGAAGCAAACTACCCCAATATCAATTACTTAACTATAGCACGAAGGCTTTCATAATTAAACAAGCAATCTAAAAAGCTTATAGACTTGACCCTATCACACCACACCTGCGCTCATTCATAAAAACTGATGCTACATCACACATACATTATTCAAAGTTTACTCAGTCCTCAGAAGCAATATACTTAATGACATAAAAATAAAGAGTTTTAAGGAACCCGATTATACAGGGTGTACGAGAAGTGCGTGGTCATATTTAAGGTGATGTTGGATGGCTGACATCGATTAAGAAAAAATAGCAAAACATAAAAAAAAAAAATATTCGACCACAAAAAACGACTAAAAAGAACTGAACAAATGACTTTTCAAGCAGTTTGTGCATAGTTGCTGGCATTCGCTTTGGTTCAATCCCAGATTTGAACTCACCAACTGCATTCAACAGTTTGATGCAGTTGGTGACTTTGACACTTGAAAAGTAATTTGTTTTGGAACTTTTTACTTTTTGGTCGGTTTTTACGGTCGAATTTTTAGAAAAAAGACACTTTTTTGTTTCGCGAAGTGGAAAGGAGTGTAAGATTCTTACTGACTAAAACCCACGTGTGTTTCTTCAATTGCCCTTTACGTTCTATGACCGCGGAAACTCTTTCGAACAATCCCGCAGCCCTGGCAGATAGCCTATAACCTGGAGAAGGACATAGGAAAATTTTTAATCAACCTACCTAGAAATAAATGGACACAACACAGATTTACAAGTAATCCTACATTATAAATATAGAAATGCTGCGTCAAGTACATGAATTGACGCATTTGAGCTCAAGGTCCCTCTGATCACGTCGGATCAGACCTTGCTATCGCATTGGCGCAGGCAGGCATTTGGATAAATACCTAGATCATACCTAGATAATACCTATAGCTGAGACAAAATTACAGATAAATAAGTAGGGTTTTCAATGACTGATTATGCTATATTATTCCACTGCAGCTATGTCGTACGAATGACCCATCATAATTCCGTTGTGAGAAAGGGTTAGTGCTATGCGCCTTTTATAGCTCCGTCTCCCTCCCATACTGGAATTATGAAGGTTAAAGACGTCATAGAAGGGCTCCTGGACTGTCTTTTGTATGACGTTCATCATTATGGTTTAATTCAGACAAGAAACGTCCGCTACTGGAAAAAGGCCCCCTATAAACGTCACCCATCGCATCGACCGTATGACGTTCAATATGTTTGAATCCATTTGGTGTGAAATGCTGGGTTATATTCTACAGGAGGCACTAGGACGGATTGCAGGGAAACTCCGGTAACAATAAATAGTGAGCTGTAAATATATAAGACAAGTTAACAACAACAATATTAAACATCGATTGCCTACGAGAGAAATGAGTGAGGCCGATTGATGTGCTGTGTGTGTACCGAACGGTGAGCGCTCGCAGCTCGAGCGCCCCCTCCGCGACCGCAGCTCGCCCGCGATCGTCCAGCGCGTAGTGATGTTTCAACAGCCTAAACCATTATCTGGAATGTGTCTAGCCTCTTCCCGACTAGTTCCCAAATTCGCATTCTATCGGAAAGTGTCAGGTTCTTCCGCCAAAAACATGGTTTCTTCTTCTATTCTATTGTTCACACTTTTATTGTTATTGTGTTATATTTCACAATAATTAAAATGTTACCGATGATTAATTACAATGTGTTTAACACTCAATTAGTGGTCAATTAGTTAGATCGTTACTGGTTATAAATCTTCTTTTGCTGATGCGAGTAATTACCGACGATGCATGATTCATTAGGTACATAGATTTTCTAACAGATAAACAGTACATCATGTAGGCATGTGTTTTCTCAGATTTCCTACCAGGAAAATGTATGATAGTTATGTAACTTGAGACTATTACCTGTTGTGCAGACAAAGGACGATTTAACTTTTAATTGTTTTGCAATTATCACGCTACCTATCATATAGCGCTTTTTGTGTTAGTTTCAAATTAACTTCCTCGGATTTCGATCGAATTCTAGACAAAAAATGTCCGATTCATGATTGTAAGTAAGGTGATATTTCACATTGTATACATATCCAAAAAAAATGTTTGTTTGCTAGACGCTTGGAAAATCAGGCGAAGGACCAAAAGCTTTACATGCTTTCCGAGCGTGCCAAACTAACTACTGCCAAACTCCGAGCTACTATTGAGGAATTTATAAAAACTCCACATTTTACCCCGACTTGGGAATCGGACCCACAACCTCGCCATCGACAGTGGCGCTGTCCACGAGACGGACGGGGAAAAACTAGCATCAATATGAAGTATTCCTGTGCGACAGACTATAAGAACCTCAGAAAAAACTAGTAACTAAATCTATGTATAAAATATTGATTTATATTGTAGTTCTTTTATATTACTGATACCTAATATCTAGATCAGCTAAGATCTATGGAGTAAAAACTGTGTCTAGGTGAAGGGCTCAAGGTTGTACGGAAGGCATGACGGTACGATTAACTTTTATGATAATAATATGGGCCGCCATGACACCCAATTAGTACGTAAACATATGTGATTAGTGGTGTAATGGTTACAATAGGTTTTTCCGTAGTTCCGCTTGACTATTTGGTCTTAGGTGTAGACTGAAGGGGAAATATTGAAGGCGAAATCTCTTTTTAAAAGATAGATGGGATAAGCATATTTATGCAGCCTGTACGATCTGTGATTGTCTGTGATTGGCTGTTTGGTTCCTAATGTCCAAGCAGTAATTCCACTGGCAAATTGTCTAGTTTCATGTCGTGGAAGAAGAATAAATAAATACCCCTTCGGAGCTTCGAAAAAATATAGTAAGTTTTTAGCACCTAAAAATACAGTATTTGCTTACCAAAAAAACCTTCTAAATGAGCATTACTAAATCACACGTTTCTTTCAAATCTTAAAAGTGGACAGGAAAGAACATCGTGACACAACTTTAATGACATAGTAAAACAAAAGGTTGTGGTCAGCAAACAGCACTGGGACAGTTTTTTTTTTATTATTCATAGGCACACGCTTGACCACTATCTCACCTGATGGTAAGTTTAGGATAAAAAGGTGTTTTTTGAGCTAATACATTAATTCATCGAGATAGTGCCTTCACAGAACTTTAAAAATCGACGAGTAAGTTTCAAAAGAGCACATTCAAATAACCATACCCTACAGACAAACTTACTACCAACTTAAGTTACATAAACTTTCCGCTTCCTACATTTTCACTTTTAGACATCATAGACAATCTATCAATTGTCTCGGACAGGAAGTTGTCTAGCCCCTGCCCAACCGGAACAAACAACGACCCAATTACTCTTAATGATACTTGTAATAACTTTAGCAATTAATGAACGTGTTTTATGGACTAAATTTTAATGATATTGGAAACCTTAGAGGCCTTTGTGGAGGTGAAAACGAGATTTTAATCTTTAAGGTTCTGTCCTTATTTTGCCCTTAGGCTTGGCCTCTTTAGCCATGTTATTGAAATAGTAAAACCTAGATGGAAATCATAGATTAGCATCACAATCATAAACTTTGTTGTGGCGTTAATGAGCGTTTAAAGCAGCGTGATTGTTATGAGTTCAGTTACGTTTTAGGAAGGCCCTTCCTTTTTTCCGACACCTTCCGAAGTTTTAGTAAAAAGTGTACTAACATGTCATCACGCGAGTTTTCATTGCACTGTATCGTCTTAATTTTTTGTTTACATGAAAAAAAAAATGTCCAACAAGCTTTGGAAATCTATGACGTACATTCTAAATATAGATTGTTTCAGGAAAATACCTAATTCTCTTTGAAAACTCATTTAACCAATGGCAGCTAGATAACTCGCGTTTGACAATTATGACTATAGTTTGTGATATTTTCATTAGTGGCCTATGTATAATAGTTGATAAGCCTTTAATTTTCCAACTGGAAGTGCTGGAACACAGGTCAACTAATAGATACATAAGAGGTGTTTTATTTTTACTTTTTATCCCGAAAAATGCATGAATGTTTAAGGTTCGGCTATGAGAGCGATGCCGCAGAAAATGTCGCTAGTGAAGTAAAAATTAATTGCCTACATAACATCGTAATAGCGTCAAATACTTCCTACACGTAACTTCATGAAGCGCTGATGCAACTGCACTCACATTAATAACTGTTCCTTTGTCTCACACGCCATGTTCGTGTCACAGAAGATTAACAGTAATTTAGTTTATCACAATACCTACTTTGTACAGTTTGAGGTCCTCGGGGAGAGACTAGACAATAAACTGCGCATTGAATGGACTTAAAAATTCTTTGACTACGTTCTGGGAGCATAGATGCATTCGTCCAAAACGTAATAGAAATCAAATAAAACGATCATCTTCATCATCATCATATCAGTCGAAAGACGTCCACTGCTGGACATAGGTCTCCCCCAAGTGTCGCCACAACAACCGGTCTTGTGCGTCTCGCATCCATCGGCTACCCGCGACCTTCACCAGTCATCGTCATGGGTCCACCTTGGAGGCCTTCCAACGTTGCGTCTTCCGGTAGTCACCACTCCAGAACTTTTCGGCCCTATCGACCATCAGTTCTGTGAGCCATGTGCCAATCATCTTAATAATTACTTAATGAAGGGGGGCTTCTACTCAAAGACGATGAAAACAAACCTGTGAAGTATTTTTTACTTTACTCACCTTTTCTTAATTTTGCGCATTATCAAGTATACCATTACCGACTTTCCTTGCCCACCTTCCACCTCCCATGACGAGACATATTATGCCTCACCCTTCTTTTGATAACCTTTGTTTGGTGTCAACAACATCCTTTAATTCATCGAGTGGTGTTCTTTTCGTCTTCATAACTTTCCTAACATTCAAATTCTCAGCTTTTCAGCTCACTAAACTTGAGACAATGGTTTAATTATTAGCTTACTACCTCATATGCAACACATTGGCTACCCGACCAGTTGAGTAAGAGATCCCATTGTTAGGACTTTCATAACACCTATTGTTTAGCGTTTCAATTTTTTTATGACTTGTGGTTGTCGGTTCGACTTGCTGTGTAATATTTGTGGCGAAAATTCAAGCTATGTGGTCGGAAGATATGTGAGAGATAAGATTAAGTCACCTTGCCAATCGCAGTCCTGTGGTGGCCATATTCTAGCCCTTCCTTGTTGGCTACAAGGACTGCTTCTTTAAGTTCATCATCATTCATCTGCTGTATATATCCCTTGAAGCTTTTGTAAAAGAAGGTAGTCTTCCAGGTTCTTGTGTTTCTTTTATCTAAAACATAGATTGCGTTTTTGCAACTCAACCTGAAATGATCACATCTTTAAGCGGATTTCCTGCCTAAACATATTCTCATAATTTTTAAACAAAGCTAACATGAAAACAGTATTTTATACTGTATTATTTAAAGGAAACAGATTCATCGTTCGTGATTGCAGTACTAATTCTGAAACTGATACAAAAAATATGTGCAATTTTAATCGTAAATTCTTGCATTATACGACCTTGCTTACACATGGAATACCAAACAGGTCGTCGCCGTCGGTACTATTCGAAATTGCGTTACAACGGAGTCTTTATCGTCTTTTGGATGACTTGGATCGATTTAATTACACCGTTCATTAATAATTTCGAAAATAATGAAATTCATTTGCAGACATTCTCTTTTTTACCAGATCTCATCATGACAGCTGTCCCAAAGGAGTGATTTCCAATTTCACTTAGATTCAATTAGCGATGAGCAACTCGAGAAAAAGGAAATACATGAATGAATAGAAGAAAATAATACAAGGCTTGAAAATCGCATCAATTTGTTGTTATTGACAAAATCGCGGACGTACACACATACGGATCGAATAGAGCCCCTCCTTTTTTAAAGTCAGTTAAAAATAAAAAAAAACGATGCGCAGCGTAATTTACAACACCAAAACTTAGGGATTCGTAAGACACCCGGCCTTATTGGCAAGGTATAAACGTTTTAACGTTTTTAAGGTTGTCTTTAAAAGATCGCTTTTAGCGATAAGGCCGCCCATTGTGTCACCCTATGTAATGTTTTCTTCATATATATTTTCTGTAACTTATATGGTGTACATAATAAAAAGTATTCTATTCTATTCTATTCTATTCTATTCTAACGATGCAGTAATTTTGAAACAATGGCTTTTTACAATTCAGTAAACGTATCTACACCTGCTATAAATATAAATCCTGACCAAATTGGGCAAAGTTTCGGAATAAGTTAGCTTACGATCAAGAAGATCTAAAATCGATTGATTTATTCCATCGTTGCTACGTCTATTATCTAAGATTATGATGTTTGTAGTTCTATTTTGTATTCTGATATTATCTAGCAAATAAAATATGAATTTTATAGCTCGCGTTTCAACTTTAGGCTCACCTTTATTTGATTTGACAACCCTGCGCTTCTCTTCTGTAACGGTACTTCTCCAACCAATGAAGGTTGGCCATCTAATTCCAATTTTCCAATAGGCGCCTGATGTTTCAAATAATATATCTTCGCAAACTTCAATATATATTCAATCCTTTATTCAGTTTTTAGGGTAGGCTGTAACTTGCCATTAGTATATAGCTAATTAGTATGTACTAATGGTCTCGTCTCATCATTACCAGAATCACCAACGTTAAGCTACAACGGACTAAAATAGAACTCAATCATCATCTTCGTAATCATTTCGTCCACTTTGTTGCTTAATCGCTTGCTCGAGTCCGATATTATTTTAATAGGAACAATTATCGTCTTTTGAAACAATCGTTTGAGTTTATTACTTAATTTTATGAGTTAAAGCGTTCTAATTCTTGGCTTGGCCTCTAAAGTTATGGACTAACTTCATGATCACTTACTTCTAAAAACTTAATCTCTGCAATGCTCTGTCCGCTTACATATTTAGTTATTTAATGATATCCACTGAAATGGTTGTCCCATTAAAACTCTTTTAATCTTCAAGACAAGTTCTCTCAAGTCAATAAAATTCCCCCTTTATCTAGAATGGGAACTTTACCTATTTTATTTCTACTTCTCACTTTCACTTCCACCTCAAATGGCAACTTCTATGAGATTTAGATCGCAATTCACCCTAATCGGAAACTTCATAATGTGTCTGGCTTACCCATATTAAAGCACAATTGATAGGCTTCGGAATGAATTTTCCAAACCCACCAAAACACAAAAGTCACTGTGCCCAGTCTATGTCAGAATATGCTTATTGCGTTCCACCATGGAATTGACCGATGACAATAAACCCCACTCGGTCACAGTCATGACTTGGTCAGCTATTTACGTACTCATTCAACTCTTGGCAACTATTGTGCTCCTGTCAAAATTTTTGTCACTTCTGACGTAAGACGATCGGAAGACAATTTTTTCTAGCGTCTAGCAAATAATTTTGGTGTTTATTTTTAAACTGTAGTCTTTAAACAATGTAGCAATGTTAAGGTCGGTCACGGCGGTTAATTATATGAGAACTAAGAAGCCATAATATAAATTCCCATGAAAATTAATTGGACATGGATCATGGCTTATTACAGGAAAAAAAAATAGCACGCAATTAATTAATTCGCATTGGTATTTAAAAATCATACCTAGTACCAAGGCAGATGGATTGTGTTAAAGACGATATGGCTAGAAGAGACGTGACTTTTAAAATAACTGCAAAAGGAGAAATGTTGCGCCGACCTCAACTAAATGATATAAGGGCAAGAGGACAATGATGACTTTACTACCATAAACAAAAGTCTAAGGCCAAAGAAACCCAACTTTTATTTATTGATTTTTACAGTAGACATGCGTTAATGTTAAGTTTTTGTATTAAGACCCGGACTGTCTGACGTACTACAAAAACTTAGTCTATATAAACCTTCTAATTAGTATTATAAACACATTTTCGAAAAAACGGGCGTGTTCCATCGTCGACCACATCATCGTTTAGGTACCATGTACCACCACGTGAGATACTGGTCAAAGTGATCCTATCAATAAAAAGAATAAAATAATAAAACTAACCTTATTTATCTTTTAAATTCCAGGAGTCGCTCGCAGAATGGGAGCGAGGCATCACAGGCATGACAGACGTGCAGGTGCCCCCAGTGGTAGGGGCGCTCAACCGCAAGTGGAGTGCAAGGACAGTGGCGCACGCGCAGGACACCGCCACCGACCAATCAGCGCCCGTTAATAATAGTACTGATGCTTGCAAGCTGCTTATTGTGAGTACACCTGTAACTTGATTTTAAAAAAGCGCAGGTTTATGAAGCTTTTGCCCGAGGCATCGCTAAAGTAACCAGGATCCCATCTATCTCTGTACCGAAAACATTAAAATCGGTACAGCGATTTAGGCGTTATTGCGTAAAAAATAAACAGCTCACTATCGCATTAATATATTAGTTAGGATAGTAGGATTCATACATTTCAGCTTCGTACTGTGGGTTGAGTAAAGTAGGTACTGAACGCTTAAAATAAATGAGGTCTTCATCCAATTTTGGCAGTCTACCAGTATGATCTACAAGGATCTATAGAGCGTTTACGAAGCACGCCATTTCATGCAAACTTTCAAGTCCTTTTCCAATAAACCAATTTACAGGGATACGTTTTCGAAAAATAGTGTTTGTAGTAGCAATTTTCCATAGAAACAGAGTTATCCAAATATCTTCTTTTAAATAAGATATTTCGAAAATGTTCTCTGATAACTTTTTAGACCTATGTATCCTGCTTATGCGAAGAAATTTTCATTAATATCGATTCAATCGTTTCGAAAAATAAGGACTTGAAAGTTTGTAATTCCGTATGGCGTTAGCGCTCGTAGGGCAACTACTACTCTTCAATCAATTGTACTGTCACAAGAAATCTCTTTTGCCAATCGCTATCAAGTTTTTGGCCGCTTAAATTGTACAGTTTCATTAAATTTATTCGTTTCATAAGTCATTATTCCGGCCTTCACATGGTCATTAAAATTACTCACTTTTGCAAAATGAGGTCCAAACAATCTCTTTCCATTATCTTTTCAAACATAACTTTCGAAATTTTACTTGGAATCTAAATCTCATTGTTTTAGCAGATATAACACCAAAAATGTTTAATTAAGTGTTTATGACTGACAGACACTGCAATGTATTTCTTATGGTTGTGCTTGCCAACTGTGTCAACAGATATAAGGCAGTGTTTCTACAATGTTACTTTTATAACAATAGACGTTAACTACTTTTGACCCTGTTATGTTACACAGCAGCATTTTTAACCTTAAATTAAAATGAAAATATTGTCTCAAAAAGCCAATAGCTACAAAAGTTAGTGACAGAAACCAATCGCTGCAAAACCGGCTCGACATAGTCTTGTCTGCCCTACCCTTGATGCCCTAGCCCAGATGTTACTTCAAAGCAAGAGATAAATTATTATCTTTCTTTCCATATACTGTATACGTACCTAATACTTCAAATTTTTTTTTTCTGCGCAAATGCAATGTTTTCCTTTAGACGTCCTTTTCTTCATAAAATAAGATAACGTTAGGTACTTTTCTCCAGAAAGTGTTACTTTTGAACTGTCTCATGTTACTTTCCACTATAGGCCATTGGCAACACTAAGTGGACCGTCTGCAGTGAGCCTAGTAACGCGTGGTGGTACACTTATTGTATTACAAGAATAATCGGGTTAATTGGAGTCAAATGACCTCAATTATATCTACAAGTACTGTATGTTGTTGTTTTCCAGCGGAGTTAGGTATATACCCGGTGTGAATGGATCCCACATCCCAGTCGATTTAGTTTGAAATACCCATCCTGTGATTGTATAATATTATTCTTGTTCTCTTACAGAATTTGCTTCAGGAATCGTGATCTCGACTCCATACAAAGTTTGACTTTTACTTCTTACGGTGTTTCATACAAACTTTGAATGAATATTATTACGCATACACAAAATACATGATGTCAAAAAGACAGTTAAGATATTTTTCATAAAGGAGTTTAGAGACAAAGAGACAATTTTAAACTTCTACAAAGAAAAAAAAACACTTTTCCTTTCGTAACATTGCGCGAACTTTTTAACACTAATCAGGTTTTATTTAATTAATACATAAGTATTACAAACGTGACGTTCGCACTTCACGTAGGTAGGTACGTGCGTAACGTAAGTCCTGTAAAAATTGAATGGTCTTGGAACACACTACCTACCTTATTACTATTATTTCATAGGCTGCCTTTCCGAATGAAATCTTCCGTGACCTCAAATTTCCCTACGATTTACAACATGAATTCAACAACTTTTTTTTATCGATTTCCAGTACATCGGAGACGCAAAAACCCCGATGTGGCGTCTGAACCTCTGCGGAGGAAACGCGGCAGCAGTGGCAGCGAGGGCCGGCACCAAGCTGCTGCCCTCCAAGCTGAGGATCGTCTGGAACCCCCCCACCTCTCCTTACCAGCATACGGAGAAGTTGCGGCTGGTTGTTACCGCGATTAATAGTGGTACGTAAAAAGAAAGAAATAAGACTTTTTTTACTAAGAAGAGGCACGTCACATCCGTGCTTGACAACCGGGCTTATCCCAGTTTTAAACGCCTTGTAAGCCGTAATGGCGTTTAAAACTGCCAGGGTTGCGGATTTTGTTCGAAAGAGTTACCGCGGCCCTGGAAAGGTGCCATTTGATGATTTCCCATCAATAAAAAAAAACAAAAAGCCGTGTTAGGACACGGCTTTTTTGTTTTCGGACGTGCATATTGTAGGTACTGTGTTTCTCCTATTATAACCCCCCCAATTTTATTTTCTGATAAAATTCGTTCGGCTTTTCTGGTGGGATTCTAACTTGTAGCTCAGTATTGCAAAAATTACTGCACTTTCGTACTAACATTTTGCATGAACTATCCCACACTTTGCCTAACTCGCTTATTTGTTTTTAAATGCGATGCGTTGCGGCCCGATGCGGTTGAAATGTGCACTTAGCTTTATCTTGTGTTCAACCAACGGTTTCGACAGCGCGGTGTGTCAAACGAATGCGTGACATGTTTTAATGATTGTGTCCTAATGCGTTGCGAATAGAAGTAGAACTACTTATCTAATGAGTAATGATAGTAATCTTCTGGTTTAACAGGGTGGAATAAGTGAGAAACATTTAATTTTATGCCCGCAAACAAATTCAAGACAATTCAATATAGTGTTACGTAAAAGGCGGGAATATCGTAATATTTTTTTAAAGATAAATGTTAGGCAAAGAGAGGCCAGGGTTATAGAATTTGATCGAAAGAGTTACCGCGGCCCTGGAACGCAAAGGGTATTAGGAGGAACACGGATGGGTTTTAGACGTAAGAGTCTGACACTCCTCTCCGCTCCACATGAGAGCGGAAGGAGTTGCCTGATTGAATGCTTAACTTTGATGTTGTTTTGTCTAGCCTAAGAAGTCCATATTCCATCCTTTCTCTGACATTATATACCCTTAGTACCTTTGAAGCTAGTAAATTTGAATGCAATATACCATCTTGTAGCTTTCATATAAACATTCTCACTTTCCTAATTCCAGGTTCAATCTGCAACAACGACTCCCAGTTTATATGCGGGGTGACCAGCCTCTGCATATCCTCGTACCTGGTCTGCGACGGAGTGCGGCACTGCCCGGGCGGAGAGGACGAGGAGCCCGGGGCCTGCTCCCACAGGCACGACCCTCCTCTCTTAGAGTTGCTGCGGAGGTTCGCGGCAAGGAACCAGGAGCTACTGGGCTTGGAACAGCCTGATGGGATGACGAAGCCTTCTGTTATAAGTGAGTGTTACATTTTCATAGTTTTTGACGTGTTTTTAAAAGGGTTTCGTTTCTCTACGACGATTTTCAATAAAAGAGACAAAAATACTAAGACTTAAGCTTTTCGGTATAGACTTTTCCAAGATCGCTGTTAGAATTACACTTTCCTTAGGCACTCTGGTCTGGTCATGCTAGGTTGACAAAATGGCAAAAAGGAATTGGTGGGGTTTAAAAAAAAAACGGGTGCTTACGTTAAACATTTGAGTAAAATTCCCAATGCGTATTTGGTCCCAAGTGTCTATTACAAATCGGCAGGCAAGCCGTTGTGACATGCCGTAGAAGATAAAACTGGGTATTCATCTAGCCTAATGAATGACACGGGAATGTCCTCATTATCAATGAGTATTCACAAAACAAATCAGACTATAATAATATTTTAATAAACATTGTGGTGTGATTTCCTCATCAGCTTCAGTACATATGAAAAAGTACATTAGTATGTATTCCGCAGATTTCCCCGCTATTGTTGAATGGGAACTTTTATTTGTCACTATTCTGACGTACCTACATACCTCCTTATTTGTGTAGATAAAAGGAATGTGTGGATGGGTGATCATTTATAGGTATGGCCGATGAGGGAAAACCTTACGTCAAAACAATATTGTTTTTACATATTTTGTGGGGTATGTATCTAATGAGGAAAACTCTGATTTCTGAATGGTCAAATACTTAGTGCTTACCTTGTATAATACGTACAACGTGTAACAGAATAAACACAATACCTTTTAAGGGGTCAAATGATTCTTCCCTAACCAGAAATAAATGATTGAACCGATTATAATGACACTTCGTGTGCGCTGAATATGGTCGAAATAGTTAGTAGAGAACATTTTCGAAAAAGAGTTTAGAGAGAGAGACAGAGCGATTTTAAGTTTTCTATAGAAATGGTAAAATCAATATATCTTTCCCCCTGAAAACTCTTTTTCGAAAATATTCGTTACTAACGTTCATTAAAATCGGTTCATTCATTTCGTAAAATAAGGACTTGAAGTTTGTATCGAACGGCGTTGGCAAAGCCTCACTCCTATGCTTGTTATGGCAGAGATAGTCTTTTGTTATTTCAGTAATAACAAAAGACTATTCTATATGTATTTATGGCAAGTACTTAGGTAGAGCCGATTTCGACTATTTTGCCAATGTGTAAAGTACATAGGAATAGCAAATCAATTAAATTATTTAAGACGGTACACGGTAGAAGATTGTTTAGTATGGTGTCCGGACGTTAAAGAATAGCTCCATCCTATCACTTCCTGTGGGTGTCGTAAGAGGCGACTAAGGGATTCACCAGAGAATGGGCAGCAGCATTCTCTGTAGGTACATTGCTAGTATTGCTACAGCTACACTGCGATCGCCAACCCGCCTGCCAAGCGTGGCGATTATGGCAAACCCCTCCAAATTTGGGGAGGCCTATGTCCAGCAGTGTACCAGGAGATGATGAAGACTGTACAGCAACTTTACTGTAGACGCAAAAAAAATAGAATAATTCTTAAATCTTGATATTGTCTGCCGTAATCACCATCAACTTTAGATCTTAACGTCTACCCCCAAAAACAAATCCCATGCTCCAGCTCCAGCAACAACTAACTGATAACAGGCGACTTGACTCTTTCAGTGAAGATCAGCGAGCACGAGAAGACTTCGAACGCCTTCATGGAGTTCGCAGCCGCCCTGAAGCCGTATGGACCCTGGAGCTACCTGGTTGTGGGGATGCTCGTCTGCGCTACCATACTCATGTTCTGCTTGGCTTGGGGTGAGTGGAGGACCTTCTCTTTTACATAATTATTTGAGATAATTCAGGATGCCCAAAGGGGCTCTTGGGCAAACGACTTTAACAAAGGTATGGGAAATAATTTGGAATACGTCTCTCACGTATGGAAATGGACCGAGGGCGTACCCAGGGGGACCAGGACCCGGCTTAAGTTTCTGATTGCCGCTCCTTGGACCAAAAGCTGGGTAGGCACATGGCACACCCTTGAACTGAATAGTAGCAGAAAGGATAGGCGACCTTATACCAGTAGGCGATTCTAGGATGACAATAGAATACCTTATCAAGAATTGCTTTCATACCCTTGTCAAAATAATCCTAATCTTATTCACAAAATATAATAGATCATAGATCATGTAACTCGGCATCCACCAAACTTGAGTTCTTTTATATTATCTCATAACCACAATCACTTTTCAAAACAACCAAAAGATTCATCAGACTATGCTCAGAAATTGCTGTTTCCACAGTAAACTTACTATTTATTTCTTTCCAGAATGCTGCTGCAAGCGCTCAAAGCCATCAGACACGCCGTTAAACATGCCGCCATCTTGCATCGACCTGTCACCCACAGTGACAGTGACAGCGGCGTCCCAGCAGCTCTTCACGCAGCCCCTCCCCCCCTCGCCGCCAGAGTACGAGCCCCCTCCGTCATACTCCTCGCTCTTCCCCAGAGCATTCAAGTCTTCGCCCACGCCGGTACCACACTGCTCCCACCAAGAGCCACCGGATTGAAGTTTCTGACTTTTTCTTAGTTTTATGTTTATGTAGACTATTACAATTTTAGGGTTGCGTGTAGTGGTTGAAGACAGTTATTGACACAGGACAATATTTTTAGTTAAGACAAATTGTACGGCAGACTAATGTAGCATCAAGATGGCTTAGAAAAGGAAAATAATACTTTGTATAGAACAGTAAGTATTATTTTCTTTTCCTATTGTTTTTAGTATGCCTTTGACGTGATATATGACGTAATTTCTATTAAAACTGTCTCGACACCGACGATCTGTAGAGTAATTAATTAGCTGTTGACATAATAACCACTATACTAGACAACCAATGAATCATTACATTTGGAATTCACGGGAAGGTTGACGCATTTTCTAAGTAATTACTAGACGGAACCTTTGTTTGCACCTGGTAATTCCAAATGTAATTAGCTCTTCGCATTCCATTAATAAAGGCCATTGTTCTGTGAACTAACTAATTTGCACATAACATGATAAAACAGTATACACACTTGTTTTTCCTAAAATGTGTAAATTCGTAAGGCTTTAAGGGTAAAACTTTCTTTTCGTGTAGATGATCAATGTTTTGACGACGTTACAGTATCGTTAACGTCAGCGAATTTTGATAATAAAAACAATCGCTGCCTACAACCAAAACAGGGCCTATTAAAGCACGAATGTTTTGATGTTAGTACCTATAGTAACGTACCAGTATCGTTAATATGAGTGAATTTTGACTTGTTTTACACATTATATTTATTTGAATTGGATAGTTACTATACTCATATTTTAGTATGATACAAATTGTGTAAGTATGTCGCATAAAATTAAACCAAAATACTATGGGATGAAGGCCTATGTCCAGCAGTGGACGTCTTTCGGCTGATATGATGATGATGATGGTGACTATGGGGTTGTTTTTATATTCAAAATTCGCTGACGTTAACGATACTATAACGTCGTCAAAACATTGATCATCTACCTACACGAAATGTTATTAAGATACAAAAGTTTTAACTCAGACAAATTGGGCTCCTAAGTTTATTATCTATGTTTACTGGAATGCAAGATTTCATAATATTTTAAATAGATATGGGTTAAAGACCAATGAACAGACACTATATTAAGATTAATTAGTAGATAAATTTCAATAATGGTAGGTATGAAAAGTACAGATGGTAGCTAATATAAAAGCCATGTAGTTACAAGTACAATAGGATAATCGTTAATTTTTAAATCACTTTTCACGTTATTTCACGTAAGTTTGGCATTATAAAATAATACTAGTGCTTATCGCTGTTACTGAAAAAAATGGGGACCAAATAAATCTTCGCTCGTGAGATTGATTCATTAAAATGTCTTCAATTTAAATTTTTATCAAAATACCTACCCTATGTGTGTCTGACAAGAAGTGCCTTAGTATTTTTAGTCCATGATAAAAAAAATGGAAATTAAATGAAAGTAAGAAAACATAAATTAGAATAAAAGTTAGTCACATGATGTTTGAATAATTGGCGGGAAAATGTACGATCAGATTCCATAGAGCACTAAGTTGGTCAAAGGTCATGTCCATCTTTCCTAAGAATGGAGATCAATGGTCCAGCAAATAAAGTAAAGGTAGTTCAGTATATCTTAGCTATTCGTAGACTCAGAATTTAATGCGGGTAGTGTAGCTAGGGAACCAATAAATGATAAGTAATTATTGAGTGTTGTTAAAAGTTGCCTTACCTTCCCCGCTTGCCAGGATATACCAGGCGCACTGTAATAAATTTATATTTTATATCAAAATGCTTTACAAGTGACCGATTGTATTTACCTTCTTTCAAAATAATTTTATAGATATATATTATTGTGCTATCTACGTACTTTGTTTTCAGTAAACAAAGTAAATTCAATAATTTATGTGATTTCCCTTTATTCATGTAACAGTTTTGAAATATTGCATTCAATAAGTAGGTCTATAAGTCATTACAATCATTTCATATTTTTTTAAATAAAATCTCTATTGTCTGCAATTATGTTTTCATTTAAAAATAGAAAAGCGTGTCTGTGCTCCATAAAGTTTTACTAGTCTTCTTAGTTTCTTTGTAACTTTCGTCATTTTGTTAGTATTTTACTTTAATACTTATAATAAGTTGTTTTAAATATTAGTTAAACTGAATTCCACTGTAAAAAAAGGAAGTGATATGTATTACAGTAAAATATTAAAATACAGAAAAGGTAAACAATATTTATTTTATAATTTGCGTTTTATTTCTCGATTATGAAGAATACTTAGCCTAGCTAGGAACTTCTGACCCTCTAACCTACCCAATACCCATAACTAGACGAATGGTAAGAAGTTATTCAATCTTGAAATAAACAATCTGTATAACTTCTAAAAATATTCTAGTACCTCAAAGAATTTCACATCGAAATGAGACAAGAAGAAACTGCAACAAAAGTTTCACTAAGCAATTCTCGAGTTTGCTTATGAGCCAGGGACTACAAAATGTGGATTGGTATAATTTCCGGAATGCTCAGCAGTAATCTAAAATCCCAGAGCCGCCAGCCCTTACTAATTTTCTCACTAACAAAATGTGTGCGATAGAGTACTGTTAGTATGAACGATCGTACAGCTTGGCAAAAACGAGTATGATGTGGTGACAAATGGAACTAAATATTTTACTAAATGGAAACCTATGATGTCGACACTACTTGGCCGACAAGTGTTAGATTTTGAGTAACCTTTATTGTTCCACATTTATTTTAAAAGATTTGATTTAATTCTTATAGGTACTGAATTCCCATATTATGGTGCGTTAAGTGAGATAGTGGCGCCCTCATTTTTTCCGAACTCTTTTTTGCCGCGGTACGCATTATGTGCTAGCTTAGGCCCACGGCCCAAGTAGACTTAAACAAATCTTAACTCTCATTTTGGCTTTGCCGCATTGCAATATTTCAGTGGTTAATTCTATATAGCCAATTAATTTGGTCGTTGAGCTCATTGCACTACTAATTGCAACCGTAACTTGACAGGGAGTTTTTGGCGGGCGGCGGGAGTGAAGTTTAGTGGCTGTTTTTAATTGATTCCTAGTGGATATTGTGGTGTAAAATTTGTGTAGTTTTATGTCTCAAGTGTCTACGCAACTGGCCAATATGTGAAATCATTGAAACTGACGCGATCTCGGTAAAGTGGAGCTGTGAATTTTATTGTAGTATGACTACCACAGCGAAGCTTGCCGAGAAGGCTGACTCGATATATTTGCTGCCAAATACTCCAGCAAACATTAAAATGTAGTACACCCGCTTTCTAATGTAAAACAAAAATATTTAAAAAAAAACAGACGAATTCAGAACATCCACCTTTTTTGGAAATCGGTTACCAAATTAAAAAGAACGTAAGCAATGTGGTCAAAAGACTAGAGCCTTCTCTACAATGTAAATAAAAAAAAAAGTTACTTGACAGTTGACATAAATGCAGTGCTGACAGCGTCACCCACCGCCGCGTCTTTTGTCACTTGTCAGTGTCATATAAAAATGTCATTGTAAATTCTGCTAATATTTACATTTTTATGATTACAACAGAAGATTTTGTCCATTTCCAGTACTTCCTTTCGTCAAAAGTTGATCAAGTTCAAGATTGGAATACTTATAATGTATTATACAATGTTTGAACAAAGTTACAAGTCTTTATTTCATCAATCTATTTCCATTTCCCTGACGAGACATTGAACAACAAACCCTTGGAAATCGGAGATGTTGGCTGAATATTGATGCAAATAGTTTTAGACCATGAGCGAGCAAAAGAAGAATATTAACTGTAGAGTGTGCTTAAGGTATGATTTAGAAAAGTCTCAAAAATGCTTGTCGTTGTTTGAGAATTACAACAATTCTTTGATTGCAGAAAAAATAAAGTATGTAGCTAACATTGACATCAAGGAAAGTGATGGACTACCTAGTAGAATATGTCCAGATTGTTTATTGCAACTCGAAACAGCAATAGTCTTCAAGCAGAAGTGTGAAACATCTAACAAGATCTTGCTAAGCGTGGTTCAACAGCCATCTAGGATATGTAAAGTAGCCTTTAGAGTTCCAGTTAAAAAGGAAGTAGATGTCGTATTTGAAAACAGAAACGAAACAGAAACAACTAAACCTGATTCTAAAAAGAAATTAGTTCAACACAAAGTACCTAATGTTGAAAAACCTGCGAAAAAAGTTGTGGATACAACTTTTGTAAATAAAAATTCTTTAAATAAGGAACCAGTAAATGTGCTACCCAATAATTTAATACCTAAAGATGAAGAACCTGACCATGAAGTATCTGATGAAGAACTTGTAATTGACAGTATAAGAAATGAAGAAGTTAGAGCTGAACCACTTGAGAATGGAATATCTCAAGCTTCAGGAAACGTAACAGGACTACTGAAACCGAGTAAAGCTGTAGACTTAAAGCTGATTTGTGATGATTGTGGTGGTTCCTTTAAAAGTAAGTGTAAACTCAAAGTACATTGGAAGAAAGTCCACTTACTCACTAAGTTAATTTGCCCCAGCTGCAAACGGCAGTTCAAATCTTTTAAAGCTTTTAATATACATAAGAAAAAAGTATCAAAAAGCTGTCGAGCTGCTTCTCAAGTCCGCATTGAAGGTTTGGGCAGAAAAAGAGTATTTCACTGCAGGGATTGTGCCTATAGCACGGCAAGGATCAAAGACATTGATTCTCATTTAGTAAAACACAGCGGTCTCAGGCCTTATCAATGTAAGGATTGTTTGAAATGTTTCACTCAGCATGCCTCACTGCAGGGACACAGAGAGGCTAGTCACAAAGACTATCGAGTTGTGACAACATGCCACTACTGTGGGAAAATCATAAAAGGCCGGAATAGATTCTACAAACATTTGAAACAACATGAACCTAAGTATGTACAATGTGAGGTCTGTAAGAAAACATTAAAAAGTCGTGGCAATTTAGCCAATCATATGAAGAGGCACACTGGAGTTAGAAGCTTCACGTGTGAAACGTGTTCCGCTAACTTTTATACAATGGGTGAACTTTGCAATCACCGAAAGAGGGTACACTTTAAAGCTAAATCTTTTAAATGTGACATGTGTGAATATTCAGCGTTCTCAGCAGGGTTATTAAAAACTCATCGATCTAGGCATACACCCAGTAATGTGGTATGTTTACTGTGTGGCATGTTTTTGGAAAATGCAGAGAAGTTAGCTATACACCAGAAAAGACATTCTGAAAAGAATTTTTGCTGTCCTCAATGTGATAAAGGGTTCTTTCGTAGAGATTCACTTCGCAGGCACATTTTGAAGAAGCACGCGCAACCAAAAAAGTTAGCAAATTTTGTCATAACATTGAATCCAGTCAGCATATCATAATCTCGAATCAAAATGTTTAAGTACTGCTTTGGTTTCGAGAAAGAAATGATTTAAAAGAAATGTATTTTTTTGGTTGTATACTATGTTTCTAGGCAAATCTTCTGGGAAGATATTATCGTAACTGTTAAAAATATTTCGCCTTAAGTCTCTTTCTCTATAATATTTTATATATTTTTAATTAAGTATTTACAGTAGATAAACAATAAAAATGTTTTGGGTCGGTTAGAAGTGCAATGTACAAATAATATTATATACAAGATTATACGACTTTTATTGATTTCTTAGGATTAATTAAGATATGGCTGATTGTGGTAAAATAGAATGAGAGTATTTTATGGCTAGATAAAAAGTATTGTACTGCAATAGTTCCTTGTCGACTACTTAGCACTGTTATGAACTTAGAAATAAGGTTGAAAACTGGTTGTCCAAAGCAAAAAAAGTTTCAATATTATTTTGTGATGCTGCAAACATTAAAACATTTAAGTCGCAAATAGAAGAAGTTATTTTTTAACCTGTCTTTACATTTGCTACGCGACGCGCTAATTTATATGTTGCAGAAATGCAGACCGCTTGGTCAAATCCAGTCTGCTTAGACTGGATTTGGCGAATAAGCTTCATTCAAAAATAAAACACAATTAAACACAAGACTGTAAAGTAGTACACAGTTTGACACTCCTCAAATATTTAAGTGACTCCTCCCGCTCTGGGGGTGCGGGATTCCAAGACCAGCGGCCCTACCATGACGTCTTAAAGCGTGAGTAGTTCGAGCGAGAAGGAGGGATGGAGCTATATAGGGTGTATAGCTCCATCCCTCCTTCTCGCTCGAACTAGGTACTCACGCTTTAACACGTCATGGTAGGGCCGCAGCTCAAGGTATACTTAAGTGTTGCCCCCGACGTGCGGTCAACTACTCGTATACAGGGATATTTGTAAAACACTAACAACCTTTCAGTGGGTGAAAGTAATGATCATGAACAACTTTTGCTATGAGACCAACCCTATAAATATCTGCTGTTTTATACATTTTCATCAGGTTCTGATCCCATAGTACCTAAAAGTTGTTTCTAATCATGAATACTTTCATCCACTGAAAAGTTGTTAGTGTTTTAAAATAACCCTGTAAGTATACTTGTCCTATTTTTTTTTTTTTTTTTTTTTTTTCGGTATGACCACTAGCAAGTTAACACGCAAGGGCTAGCAACTGCTTAACCGGACTAACCTGTGGTGGCCTCAAAAGAATTTAAGGCCCCCAGCCAAGGCAACAAATCTAGCTACAAGCTAAACTACTGACCGCTCGCTAAGGGCATTCCCTGTGGAATACGACCTCGGCTTAGCGGCGTCAGTTTGGGACAGCAAGGGACAATCAGGCTGGGTCGTTTTATTATTTAGGGGTTATTAAAGCTAAGGGCTCAGCGGCGCGGGCTGGCTCGTTTGCAAAAGTCGGGGAGGGTTTTGAATGGGGCGTCGCGACGGACCTCGGCGGCGAGGTCGGAATACGGAACGCGGTCTGTGTTTGTTTTTTCTAAGAGTGCTGGTTTCCCTACAGCTTTCCTGAATCGTTGTGATCTCGTCATCTGACTTGACGAGTGTATGCCGAATACTTGTCCTACGTTTTAGAGTACCTATTATAGTCGCTAGTAATTTGTATTAGGTGCCTACTCTATAGATTATAAGATACTTCTTGTAATTTCTGTCAAAGCCCCTTTTCACATTCTTAGGCTGCTAGATAGCAGGCTACAGGACTGCCTGATGGTAAGAGTTATTTTAGAAGTTTATGCACGCCCATAACTAATGCCACTTTTTAGCCGTCTGGCAACTGGGTGGACCTGGCAATAAGAAATTGTGAAAAGGGGCAATCCTTTCTGAATGAAATTTAAGAAATTGGAATTGTGAAAGCTAACAAATACATGGGATATTAAATTGCTTGACGTATTTTTACAGTACCTATTGCTTTTTACTTTAATAATGCCCTTTATCAAATTCCCCCTACGATGAGACAAGAGTGAAAATTCTTCAATTTTAAACCGACTTCAAAAAAGGAGGAGGTTCTCAATTCGGTTGTTTTTTTAGGGTTCCGTACCCAAAAGGTAAAAACGGGACCCCATTACTCTAAGACTCCGCTCACCGCTGTCCGTCTGTCTGTCTGTCACCAGGCTGTATCTCATGAACCGTGATAGCTAGACAGTTGAAATGTTCACAGATGATGTATTTCTGTTGCCGCTTTATCAACAAACAAGCACTAAAAACAGAGTAAAATAAATATTTAAGTGGGGCTCCCATACAACAAACGTGATTTTTTAGCCGTTTTTTTATAGACAATGGTACGGAACCCTTCATGCGCGACTCCGACTCGCACATGGCCGGATTTTTTATGTTTGTTACCTCATTAACTTCGTGATATAAGAACCGACGTGAACAATCTTCTGTACCTACCTAAGTGAAAGGATTACTTTCAGATTGGTCCCATTGAAATTTCATCAAAATCGGTTCAGTATTTTGGTTTTTAAAACCAAATATCTGGTAAAATGTCATCCAAGTAAACGAAATTACGTACTTGTTTGCAAGACTGGGGCTTAACCACCAACTCTTAAAACAGTATTACTTCTAGTGGGAAAGAGACGGAGCTAATATTGCAGGAAATAATATTGAAGTAATACTGCTTTAGCAGTTGGTGGTTAGGCCCCTTTTTTTTTTTTTTTTTTTTTTTTTTTTTTTTTTTTTTTTTTTTTTTTTTTTTTTTTTTTTTGGATGGGAAATCATCAAATGACCCCTCCCGCTCTGGGTTGAGCGGCAGGGAGTGTCAGACTTCTACTGACTAAAACCCACCCATGCTCCTCTTAGTGCCTTTTACGTTCCAGGGCCGCGGTAACTCTTTCGAACAAATCCGCAACCCTGGTGTGGTTAGGCCCCTGGTGTCAGATTTAGGTATGTAAGTACCTACTTATTGGCATCTGATATTCCGTAACGACGGCCGAAGATGTACAAATGACAACCGGCACCAAGGAATCTCGATGTGTTAAGATTGTCACCCATCCGCAGACCGACCTCGGCAAGCGATTGCTTAACCTTGGAGATCGACCCGTGCGGTTGTTATTATTTTGCCACGAGCGTCCTTTAGGCACAAGCATAGAAATAAAAAAAATCTTGTATCTATGAGCTATAGGTATCTACCTACCTACTTACCTTTATAAATCTGAAACAAAACTGTAGAAGCAATGGCTGATGAAGCCTCTTTGTTCTGATTAAAATCGATATTATCTGTGGCTCGCGTTATTAAAATTTGGAACATTAAGTTTGTACCGCTTCTTTATTAGCTGGCTCCAGCGGTGAAGCCCGTTACTTTTCTTTAAGTTTATATGTAAGTAAGTACAAAGATTGAGTTTCAATTTTGCTGGAAAATTGGAAAATAAATAAACCAAATTGGGACATGCTAAATAATCGAATACTTAGGTAGGTTTCTACCTACCTATGTTACTCAAAAGAAAAACTAATAGCAATCTAGTACTTAATTACTGCCAGACAAAACGCTTAGAACTAAAATACTTAACCCAACCGCTCGAGCAATGCGGCGGCGCACCGGGCGGTGTGCCGCGAGTTTATCGCGGATTTAATGTTTATTATTACCTACTACCTACTTATTACGTAAGGTTTATTTTTTATTTTGGAATTTTCACATGTCAGTGCTCGAGCGGTAGGTACTACCGTGAAAGCAGCACGAGAATCAATCAAATAACAATTTTGTGAAATAATTAATGGCAGCTAAAGATCCACATTATTTACTTATTCTTCTTATTTTTATTTATTCTACTTATTTTTCAATAATCATCAGTCTTTTTTTATTTCTTATTTTTTCATAATCATGGTCTTTTTATTTATTTATTTATTCTAATTAGTTTTCAGGAATCATCAGCCTTTTTATTTATTTGTTCTACTTATTTTTCCATAATAATCATCCTTTTTATTTATTTACTGTGAACTTCGTTGAAGCAGGGTCTGCAGTAAAAAAATTTACACACAGAGCAAATGGTTGTTACTTGAGCAGCAAATATTCTTTGGCCAGTTTGAGCCTTTCCCTTTTTGCCACATTTCATGTAGCAATCCTTATACCTTCCTCTCTTAATTTTTGGAAGTGTTCCGACCAGATTGTCCACCAATAAGTGTCGTATGACCCTGGGAGTTGGGGTTGGTGGTGGCTCAGGAATGGCAACATATTTCATGACCATAGCATCAATAACTTCCTCCCGGAAAGTTGTAATTGTCATTTTAGGCTTTCGCGAATATTCGTGGTACAAAAAAAAGTAAGGGAAAAAGGAGGGAAGCTCATAAATGCAGGGAAAGTAGTGTGTATCATGTAATATTGTAATATACACTTGGCCTTTAAGACTGAATTTTCGAAAAGTCTGTCTCAGGAGGAGAATAAGAAAAAAAATCAAGTTCACATAGTATTTTAGGACCAGGAGAAGGCATATATGCAAAAAAAAAGTCATTTCCACAATATTTGCCTCAGAGGTGCCTTGACGCTTAACGTGTAAACCTACAGCAAAAATACCAAAAAAAAAAATCATCAATAAATCAGATGAAATATAACCAATCGAATCCGTTCGGTGTCAACCATGCGACCTACATTTTGGACCGGGAATGCCTATATCGATATCGGATGTCTCGTCGAATAAAATATTGCCATTGGACTAGAAAATAAATTTCGATTTTCAGCTGGCAGTAGGCGACGTTTCCACCTAGTTCCTAGCATGGGCCCTGTGTAACTACATATCCTAAAAAAAACCGACCAAGTGCTAGTCGGACTCACGCACGAAGGGTTCCGTACCATTATCTATAAAAAACGGCTAAAATATATAAATAAATATTCTATGTATATTTCAAGCGTTGCCGTTATCAATATTGAGCAAAAACGAGCAAATAAATCACGTTTGTTGTTTGGGAGCCCCCTTAAATATTCATTTTATTTGTTGTTATAGCGGCAACAGAAATAGGTAAGTACCAACATCATCTGTGATAATTTCAACTGTCTAACTATCACGGTTCATAAAAAAAAAATTCAAACTATTTATTTCAACTTGCGTTCATCAAAATAATAAATATAAATAACGCTCAATCGTTTTGAGATATGATTATGTGTGCTATCGATTTAGATATTATGTTACTCGCTCACAGGGCTTTGTCAGGTAGTGGACTCGTACTCGTACGTATGCCCCTCCCCCATTCTAGACTTTTCAGCGGTGTAGAAGGCTTTTAGAATATTTTTTATTTGTCGAGCATTTTTGTTTTCTAATTTTATGGCTATTTCCTTAGGTAATTTATTCAGAATGCTCGGAAGAGCATACGTCGAGACACTTCTACCATATTCATTATTTACTTTCGGCAGTTTATACAGAGGCAAGTTCATGAGATACGGCCTGGTGACAGACGGACGGTTGCTTACCCTTTCGGGCACAGATTAATAGCACAATACAGAATTTAAGGTAATAGGAAATAAGAATTTTGTAATATTAATTTATTTGTGTATAGGTACCTAATTTTAATTATTAAAAAAAAAACTTAACTCTTCTCGCCTGAAACACAGGATTACCTAGTTCAGGCACATAACATGTGTGAACTTGACCTAGATCAGATGTAATCTTAACTGTATTTGTTATTCCCACGATCTTTTGAATAAACTTTATTTATTTATTCGGGCTTCGGGTACGAAACCCTAACAAGTAAGTAGGCGTGCTCTACCTAGTTAGGTATGTAAGTACTATCTCTTTTAGCCAAAGTAGGAACCTATGTTTAAACTTGTGTCTTTATGCACAGATTAACTAATATTTCCTAACGGAACTGTAGGTCAGTTACGCAAAAAAGTACAGCTGATCATCAATTACAACAGCATTTTTAAAAAGTTTTTGTTTAAGCTCGCTTGTTAAAAGTTGGTAAAAGTGGTAATATTGTTTTGAAAGCACAAGTCAATTCAGTTTAGCTCCGGATTTTAGGTTTACATAACAGATAATTACTTTATCCTTTAATTAAATAATTACATTGTATGCATTTTAAAGCCATTGAAAAACTTTTTATGTTTTCAAAAAACCGGTTTTTGCAGCGCGGTAGCTCTGTTCTATTGCTTGCATCAAAGATTAAGCAAGGAAATGCGGAGATGCGTCAAAGACTACGCTCTTTTCAAATAGTTAGGTCCAGCCAGTATATGAGACATGGAAGTTTTACTTTTTTTGATTAAATAAGTTCTCGACATTTATATAAAACCTACCATGTGCGAGTTGGACTCTCACACGAACGGTTCCGTACCATAATCCGAAAAAAAAACACATTTCTTGTAAGTCCTTTAGTCTTTATTTTTTTTTAATCTGTATTATTTGTTGTAATAGCTGCAATGGAAATACACACTCTATGAAAATATCAACTGTCTACTTTTTACGATTTTTGAGATGCAGTCCGCTGACAGACGGACGGACGGACAGCGGAGGCTTAGTAAAAGGTTCCGTTGGTTACCCTTTGGGTACGCAACCATGGAAATTACCTACCTACCTATACCTACTTAATAATGGTTGGTACCTAATTTTTTAAATAAGTAAATAATAAAATTTTGCCTTAAAACTTTCAAAATGGTTTCAAGACGAGTTTGCCGTCTAGTCACTCATTCACGAAACACGTCATAAACTTTCTTTGCACGAGAAACAAAAGAAATCGGCTGAAACGAAAAGTTTCTCCATTTATACTGATTGGTTTTCCAAGTCTTTACAACAAACACAGGTTATCCTTTCTGCGTTTTCTCTCTGAAACCAATAACCCGACTTTAAAAGATTGCATCTGTTTTATGCAGCTAATTAAATTTACCCGTATCATTAATCTACCTTGTACCTGTACGTAAATTCTCTCACCTGTGCACTGCACGCATGATCTTTGACTGCGCGGCGCCGTTCGTCGCCAGTCGACCGGCCAGCAGCCAGCCACCGCCATTTTTGCTTCAGTCCAGTTATACCCGCGCCGCGAGTACACGTGTCAGTGCCGATTTAACCGCCAAAAACGATCGTCAACAAAGATGAATCTGTTGAAAAGTGTACATATTTAAATATTCCCACGTCCTTTATTGTGTAACAGCGTTGAAAATAAACTTAATGTGTGTTTAGAGCAGTTGAATGTTTAGATTTTATGGTAAAAAGTAGTGTTGCAATTTCTTTTTCATCTAAAACTTTTCTATTGGAAGATTGTTCGGATCGCTGTTGTGATTCGATAAGTGTTGTAAACAGTGATTTTGTCGTCTAATTAGTGTTGAGTTGGATTCTAATTGGAGCCGTAACGGTCCGGAGCCGATATTTCGCCGATCCCAGGCGTTCTTTGGCAACAGGTTAGTGTTAGTTGTGAGCGTTCAACCCGTATGAATTCGGTTGCATGTAAAATGTTTATAAATAACGGTGATTATTACCTGCGTTTGTTTTTTTCTACGATATTTCACGTGTTTTTAGTTGATTTTCGTGCTTTGCTGTATAATATCCTACCTACATTCTTTATTGGCCGATCCGGTAACTATTGTCTTTTGATGATACGTTCGTTAGGCTCGGCGACAATAGGTTGAATGTTACATAATTAGCAGGTACCTTTGTATGATGTGAGTTGCTGCAGTTTCACGATACACAAATCGCCCTATAGAAGACACCAACCAAGAATGTACCAGCCAATTTTATTCTTAAAATTCTAAATATTAAACATTCCCAGATTCCCCTACCTTCCGTTCCCACAGGCTGCACTGCGCACAGAAAAAAAAACATGAAGACCATGATCGTAGTCCACTGCTGCCTGCCGGACATACACCTCTCCCAGTACCCTCAATCCTAATTTTCCCGCATCCAGTTTACCTCGCCTGCCTTTTATGTAAATATTCAAATTCCTTACATTCCTCTTTTTTCGAGTACCTAAACATTGCCTTCGTTTTAACGTACCTATCGCACTGTAGTTAAAGTGTACCTATTTAGTAGGTAGGTGAGTATGTTGGTACCTATCCTTTAGACACATACATAGATAGTAAGTTCTAACTTAGTAAGTTCCTATGTTTTAGTTAGATCTCAAGTAGCTAAGCCGCATATAATTCCCTTTAGTTTAGATAGTTCCGTAGTATCAATATTAAATTGATAGGTACCTACTAAGTACATACTTAACTAGTAGTAAACATTTTGGGTAGATACTTACCTAGAAAACCGAATTTCTACATTTGAAAATCTCGAATTAGTGAATATTTCAGTGAGGTTTCATAGCTACCTATTCTACGATTATGTCAAACTTCTTTCTTCTCTATGATATGACCTTACTTACCTACTCCTCCTTTTAAAATCAGTATTGATCTACCTACAATGTAAATACTCATTAGCAGCTCATGTTTAACATTCCTTTCGGTTATTTTATTTTCTTATTTTACAAGAAATCTTTCTTACAAGCAGGCTACGAAGTCTTTGCGGTCTTTGAAATGAGCTATGAAGAGAACTTTACTAACGTTAAAAAAAAAATCATAAAAAAACCGACTTCCAAAAAAAACACTAGGTAGCTACAAAGTACAAAATAATAAAGGTAGGTAATACAAAATAAACTGTACTACAAAGAACAAAATAACTTCGATTTCGGAAGTCGGTGTTTTTGATTGTTTCTTCGTAATTTAACACCGACGACTTCCGAAATCGAAAGTTATTTTGTTCTTTGTAGTGTTTTTTTAAAAGTCGGTTTTTTTTTGTAATAAAGTTTTTTATTAAGTATTATTATTACACCTAAAACAAGATTTTTTAAATCGGTTCATAAATGACGGAGATATGGTAGGTAACAAACACAAAAAAAATACAATCGAAATGAGAACCTTTTTTTGAAGTCGGTTAATAGACAGCAACATCAAAAACAAAATCATTTATTTCTAATAGACCGTTTACAGGCCCGGGCGTTTTGTACTCCGTATCACCTACGGACTTATGATTAGTCCCGAACCCGAACCAAGAATGAACGACAACACGATTCGACACTAAGGCCGAAACTACGGACTTCGGGCTTAGAGAGTAGCCCCCCCCCCTGTTCCCATCGCCATCACAGCATGTTCACACGTTCTGTAACAGCAAACTCAAATGTAACGTGCATCTGTTATGAACTGTAGAACTTACCTAGCTTATCCACAAACTTGTTACGAACTTAGGAGCTCGACGTCCCGACTTACAAGGAGGAGGAGGAGTTTCAAGTTATAATGAGTAATTGTTATGAAAAGTAATCCCAACATTTTCAACTTAACTTACTGCAATTCTTGTGTTTTATTTTGTAGACTAGAATCATCTAGCTCTCTCAGGGTCTTCGTAGGTTTTTAAGGTTTACGGTGATTACAAGGACCTTTAATGACAATGCCCTTCCGCTGACCTACCTCAAGAACTCGAAACTCAATTCAACCCATAAAACGTTTATTTCAAACTAGCTTTTGCCCGCGGCTCCGCCCGTGTGGATGTCGCGGTTATCGCGTAAAAAAATGTCCTTCTCCATATCCCCGGCTATATTATATATAGCTGCCAAATTTCATGACGATCCGTTCAGCCGTTTTAGCTTGAAAGCCAGACAAAGTTACTTTCGCCTTTATAATATTATTGTAATGCCAACATTAAGGATTAATTACGTGACATTTCAATAGCGCATCAGTCCTTATTCATACATTTTTGACAATCGCTGCCACTGATAGAAATGACACATGACTAGAGCATCTTTTATTCCTTCAATAGGTACCACTTCCCAAAAACAATTTTGCTTAAAACCTCTTTAGTATTTTGTGCCAGCAATGTACAAAATTTCGAACACTATTTTAAAAGCAAGCCTTGCCTTCTTGGAATTAATTTACCGCGCAAAGAACAGGATTATTGAGCTGTCACCTGACGGCCCGTTATATCAGAATCACGTGTGTTGGTACGTGCAGTAGTGGACTGACCGATATTATCGACTATCAGGATGTCGATAGGATCGCCGCTCTATGCAAATTGGCTCAGTAGGGTTTCTGTGATACATTCGGAAATGTTGTAAACTAACTTTTTCCCGCGGCTTCGCACGCTTTAAAACAGCTTATTATAACTGTCTCGAGGGACCCATCTATCAGTTAAAAAAATACACTTATGCCTTTTTACCTAGTATTAATTAGGACTAGTCCTTCACTGCGACTTCGCTCCCGTCCTCTATCACACCGGATCCATGCATTTTTTTAAATATAAAAAGCATGCTACGCATCTCAGGGATTTTGCAGTTTTTGAAAACGTGATGACTTTTTTTTGTTATAGTATCATTCATTCCAAATATTATTATCGATTAAATGCAAACTTCTTGTTGGTCGCACACAGCGTTTATTATGAATTATTTTTTATTATTATTACTATTTTATTCTATTGTATTAGTGTGTGTGAATTGCTTTGTAAAGTGTCTTCTATGGGCCTAGTTACCCGAAATAAATGAATTTTATTTTATTTTATTTATTTAATATTCACATACACAAGGTTCTCTATATTCCTGGTATTAATCGATAGGTCAATTATTATAATATGTCAGGAACAAATAATAAATTTATTACCGGGGAGATAGAGATCTAGTCGAGATTACTATAATTGCAATAGAATAACGTTGGTAACTGTCTTCGGGAATGTTTATTCAGAAGGGAGAATTATGATGCATTTGGCACAAAAGTTTAAGCCAAAATATTTCTTTCAATTAAACCATTAAAAGGCACTTTTGATTGTCCAGATTACCCTGGAGAAACCCTGGGGTACTCCGTTACATCTTGCTGTAGGGCCATCTCCTTTTCCTGTTATAAATCGTGACAGAGTCCATATACGGTAATTAGGAGTAATGAAAAAAAAGAAGAATTGAGAACAAAAACAACAACAAAAGAAAATACCGAAATCATTTTTGTTATTGAAGCTTTACAAATCACGAAAATGAGGAAAACAGTATTCTGTTTCTTATAACTTAAGAATCAGAACACTGACAAGATTTAAACTAACAAATTGTCGTGATTCCTTCACTTCCTTGTTGATGTAACATGTGTATGACGAAGTATTACTTAAGTGTCGAAACTGTATCAGAGAGAGGTGACAACAACCTACTAACAGTGGAGACTAGACCCACTTTACATGGCAGAGAACAAATGTTCAACTGGCAATCCGCTATTTTTCTCGTACTAACACAAGAAAGTGAGAATGACTCATTCCTTAAGAAAAAAAAATACCAGTATCACGACAGTTTTTAGGGTGTCGAACGTGGTTGCAGAATTTGTTCGAAAGT
Organism: Melanchra persicariae; assembly: GCA_947386135.1. NCBI lineage: Eukaryota > Metazoa > Arthropoda > Insecta > Lepidoptera > Noctuidae > Melanchra > Melanchra persicariae. The sequence continues at coordinate 3,443,268 of OX376646.1, forward strand.
CACCGCAACCCTGGAACGTGAAGAGCATTAGGAGGAACACGGATGGGTTATATTCAGTAAGGCCCGGTTTCCACCAAAGCAGAGAGGAGAGGAGATGTGTCGAATAAACAAATCCGATTTCGTTATTTCCACGTCTCTTCTCCGCTTTGCTTATCGGATTGGTTTATTCTACACATCTCCTCTCCTCTCTGCTTTGGTGGAAACCGGGCCTAAGAGTCTGACACTCCCTCCCGCTCCAACCAGAGCAGAAGGAGTCATTTGATGATTTCCCCGCCTTATGGGTGCCGAACGTTCGAATGAAAAAATGAGACCCCTTTTAATAGAGCACTCATCTATCTGTACCTGTCGCACACAGCTAATTGACTTGGAATCCACTTGACCGATTCAGTTGTTTGGACACTTGAACTTCTGTGAATAATTTATACATTTTGAGTATGGGGTCACTTTTGGGGAACGATTCGATTTTTTTTTTCCTAAACATGAGTTGCGTCATCTATGTACAGTGGTTTTATCTCACGAGTGCGGGCGAGCCATAGTTGTGTAGGTAAATGTACGTGCACATTGTCTTAGTGTGCGTGAGCTTGTGTCAGTCGCTCTCAAGGTTACGCACACTTAGACAATGTGCACGTACATTTACCTACACAACTATGGCTCGCCCGCACTCGTGAGATAAAACAACTATACCAGCAGTGGGATCATAAAAGGCTCATAATTTTCCCCATCACCATCTTAAATACCATAAACAAGTCTTAAATCTTACCTCGGAAGCAGTTAACAGTCAGAGACAATTTTTTTTTTACTTTTATGTTTCGCAATAAGGCGAGTTTTTGAATTTATGCGATTCCGGTTTTGTATAGTTTCTGCAAGAATACCGTGCTTAATGCTCTTAGCCAACTTCATTTAAAAGTAAGATAGCCTGTTGCTTCAACAATGATGAAAGTCATGTCTCTATTTGTAAATTACAAGATCTTAGTTTAGAATTCTCGCCGAATGGTTACATCAGTAATTGCTCGCGTTCCGGATATTAAATGGTTGATTGATTGACGTTTGGTTTGGTCTTGAAATAGTTTATTGACCTTTGAATGATTTTTTTTTACTAGCGTAGTTGGTGTCCCACTGCTGGGCAAGAACCTCCCATTTCTCCTTCTCTATCTTGAGTGATCTCTGGCCAATGAGACTCCCCAATAAGAACTCATTTTTAAAACGGTAGTTTATGCTAATTAGGGCTACATTTTGATCTGAGACTAAATGATAACTTGATCTAAATGAGGACAATGGCCGGAGATGCAAATCGAATTGATTTCAAAACATACGTAATATCTAGTTTAATATTTAGATCCGAAGTTTCGTCATTAGTATGATAATTATCCCGTACATGCTAAAATTATGTAATAATCTGAACCAATAAAACAGATAGATTCCCTAAGACTCTGTAGAACTTTCTCTTTCTCGCTCTTAAATCCATCCAGAGGTAGCAATAAGACTGGCGCCCATTGTTACACCCCTTGTAATGTTTCCTTCAACTATCTCTTCTGTTACTTTAATTCCTATGTTGTGTACATAACAAAGAGTACCCATTCCATTTAATATTCTATCATTCCATTTCCAAACCAGGAAATACAGAAAACTAATAACATTCTCTGTACACCTCATTTACTCCTCAAAAGGCATCCAGCAGAGACAAACCAACTAACCTCCCTTAACCATTACCTACCTACCATCAGTACTAGTTTCCTACAAAGGGAAACATAATCAAGTACCCTGAATAGAGGGTAATGACAATGCAGGCTAATTTAGCACGTATTTCAGGCGCAATAAGGCTGAATAGCCTAGTCTATTGTCTAGTATCGGGTAGCTGTACAAGAAGGCACAGTTAATCGAAATTGAGGTCCTTCTTGTGTCACGAGGAGATTTGATCGATATATTGTATGACACGCCGACAGCACAAATATTAATATTCTGTAGTTAGTCACGGTTATGAATGATACGACTAATGCCCGGTTCCTATATTCTAGAAACGATTCGTTTTGCTTACGGATGGTAGAATTGTCGACGATGCGTAACCCAAAAGTGTTCCTATATAAACATTTCGTTAGCAGACTTACCGTAAACGGGTGGTAGATGTTATACAATGACGATCCGTTGAATATGGGAACCGGGCATAAGTAGTCTGGTCTACAGACCAGACCAGAAAAAAGTAGTGTTATTAGATTAATTTAGGCTACAGCCTAAATTAATCTAATAACACTACTTTTTTTTGTTTGGATGGGAAATTATCAAATTACCCCTTCCGCTCTGGGTGGAGCGGGAGGGAGTGTCAAACTCTTACTGACTAAAACCCATCCGTGCTCCTCCTAGTACCCTTTGCGTTCCAGGGCCGCGGTGACCCTGGCAGGCTCTGGCCCTAACGGGCCCCGTCTACTATGCTGTCATCTCTGAGGCGCGCGTGGAACACAACGCGCCTTCGTGCTAACACTAACTTAATCTGACAACTTGTTTTTTTAAGAATATTAATGGGTTAAAATTGATCATTTGGTAACATTTTTGCTGAAGGCCCTATATTTCGTAAAGTTCATGACGTTGAAGTCTTTGTTTACCAAATAAGACTACTGATACACTGTGACAAAGACAGATGGTTCACAACGTTCGGTATCTGTAAGTTTCGCTTCGTTGGAGAAGAAATGAAGGGGCTTTGTCAATCGGAACACTTTAGTATCAGCTTTGTTTGGTTTGTAGAAATATATGGTTCCTGCTTTCTATTGTGATCTCTCTTTATCACTCAAAGGTTTGTAGGAAGAAAACTCCACCTTGAGTTAATCACGCCTTTATACATAACGCTGCTGTAATCTATGATATAACGCTGTGGATTATATTCTATTTGATGGAGGTACCGAAATAAACTTGTAAACTTATAAAATGGAATTTAAATTTCTATTCGGTGTACTAAATAATTTAATTGATAGACATAAACTGTTGCTGTATGATTTTTATGAAACATACGTTACTAAAATAATGAAAAAAGTTTTCATAGACTTGGAAATGAGATTAAAGATAAAGCTAATTTAACGATGAGACATAATCCTAACATCTTCAGATTACTTAAGATAATGATCTATCTTACTTAAAATTCTCAAAAGGTAGATTTAACCTATCATAATTTTAACGTTCTACGGACCCAGCCAATGTAATCTCTTTACGAGAAAGTTCTATAAACTTAAGAGCGTTTACGCCGTTCGGCATTTCATACAAACTTTCAAGTCCTTATTTTTTGAAATGATTGAACCGATATTAATGAAATTTCCTTCGCATAAGCAGGATACACAGGACTTAAAAGTTATCAGAGAACATTTTCGAAACGTCTTATTTAATAGAAGATAATTGGATAACTCTGTTTCTACGGAAAATTTAAAATCGGTCGAATTTTGCTGTAACACTATTTTTCGAAAACGTATTCTGCTTATGCGTAGGAAGTTTCATTAAAATCGGTTCATTAATTTCGAAAAAGACTTGAAAGTTTGTATGAAATGCCGTACATAGTAAACGCTCATAAGAAAAAAAAAATACCTATGCCTTTACAACAGACGATTTTAATTCTAACTTTAACGACATGAACGCATCGAAACCTAGCGCGCTTTAATAAAATATAAATAGGAGCGTTAAAAGCAGTTCATTGTCCCAGCTGCAAAGGTCACTATTGTCACAGGCTTATACAGGCTATCAAAGAAACAATAACCCTGAATAACTTTAATCCATATTTGACAACAGCCTCTATGCATTACAATTGAGGGTACTTATAAAACCATTTGTTGAGTTCTACTTGGATTTAACAGCTTCGTTGGAACAAAGGTGTTTGTATGCAGAATCTTTGGCCTCTATCCTGAGATAATAACGTTGTTTATGAGATTTAACGCTTTGGGATGTTGACAGTGTTACCCATATTCTACGTTGCCTCCTCATAAACTTCTTTCTACTCTAAAGAAGTGGTCTGAAGACTCAAGGAGAAATTAGTTCGAAAATACTTTTTCGGCTTTGTCGAAGTCCTAAATTGTGTAGACCGCTTAGTACATTTCCTTGGTTATCGTCACCCTGACCATTTCCAATTCTATCAGTGTTAGCAATGAAAATACCAGAGGGACGGTGGCCCCCAAATGCTGGCAGGATTTTAAATGGTCGATAAAACCTGTTAACTTCACAGTAGTAGGTAGTATTCTGTTAAAACTAATGTATCCTCCAATATAAATCTAGGTAGGACTTAAAATACTGATCTCACTGGTTGCTTCATTTCCAGCTACTAACAGAGCTTGGCAAGTTAACACTAAACTGGACATAGCAACAAGCTAAGCAAATTACTTATCGGCTCTCGGGACTCTGAGATACTGTTAACAAATTTGTTGTAGCCATAATTAGTAGCATAAAGGGAAAGATGAAACTGTTAAATAGATTCGAAACTTCCTGGGAGAAAGTTAAGAGTTTCAGGTGGGCTGGAGTCACGGCGCGATTAGATTTCATAACTACTTCGTCGCAATATAGTTGCGGTAGCGTAGGTACCGGGGTTTAATTATGGAGTCCGGAAGGATTCAAGGATTGTCGTTAAAATGTGTAATACTAAATGTATTTCGAGGAAGTTTGAGTTTCAATAGTGAAAATCTTTCTTAATTTGCGTAAGAAAAGCGTACAAAAAAGTATACGAGAAATTCCTCTTAGTTCAATGGAAGTAAGTCATTTTGTCGCCCTCATAGTCATCATCATGTCAGCTCTCCACTGCTGGACATAGCGTTCTCCCAAAGCTCACCACATTCACCGGACTTTTGCTTCTCGTATCCAATGAACTTCAGACAAATCCTTTTATTATTTAAGAAAAAGGAAGTTTTGAAGAGAAACAAGTATGTTAAAATCTCCTGGTGGTCGTGTGAAGTCGTGTCGTAAGTTGAATCTGTACCTTTGCTTGCTTATGTTAATAACTTTCCTCTTCTCATTTATGATGCAAGCATGTTTTTTGTTAGGGTAAATTGCATTCGCATGTACCATGTCAGATTATGTATTAAGCTGCCTGGATACAAGTAAATATATTCTGTCAAACCACAAGTCTGTCACTTATAAGGTTCGAGGTTTTAAACTCTTAAATTGGTATTGAAACGATTTATCTTGGACCGAAAATAAATACCGAAAGTGGGTCATTGTAAATCGTTACAAAATTGTCAAATGATACATTTATGTATCGATACAGTAATTGGCTATAAATTATGGGGTGTCGCAATAAATTGCTGTTTATTATATTTATATTACGACAATCCTTTTAAAATTCGCGTAAATGTAGACCTCGAATCTGCGAGAGACGAGACACTGCGTAAAATTAATTTGAACAAAAGAGTTATTAATATTGGGAGATAATTTAAAAAAGAGAGAACTAGCAAGAAGAAAGTGATCTTGCAAGCCCAATTGCTCTTTTAAAGCCAGAACATATCATCTTGACCCTAGTTCGTGAAAAGATACGATCCCAAATAACGAGAGAAATAAACCCACACTACTTAAAAACAACCACACTATCACTCGTCCACATAAACAAAGTCACACCCCGGAAAATAAGACCTCAGTAGGAAGCTGTTACGTCCGTTCGTATGTCCCCGCATCGTCGTAACATAGGCTCGCCCACCCGCTGCGCCTGCGCCATTATGGTAGTTTATGTAACGCCATTATCTTCAATATAACATAAACTGAGATGAGAGGAATATTAGAATTCCAGGACTTGCTGCCATGTTTTGTCATGCCATGATTGTTTTGCTTGTCCGACGAAAGGATTTCATGGAGTCATTAAAATTCAACAGTTCTATATATACGTTAAGCCCATTATTCAGGCTTTCGGTCAATCTTTAGTAGATATAGTTCACCCCCTTCTTCGGCGGAAAAACCTCTAAATCCTTGAGCTACATAATGTAGTGCTTTGCGTCCGGCTAAAAAGTCCTGCACACAGACGCGTCTTCGGGACCACAAATTTATCTTAATCAAACTTTATCTGGGGGACTGTTGTTACAGGTGTACCCGCCATCATTGTTTTTATTGAATGATGTTCCGATATAGACATGAAGCTGATTATTATATATATTGAAGACGAACCGACTCCTTATCCTCATAAATCTAATGAGCTGCTATTGTAGATTTCATAGCCAAACAGCTATGCGGTTTTTCATGTGGTCAGATTCTGATAAATTCTATACGACGGTCTTGACTCAGTCTGCGCACAGCCTTAGCCAAAGCAAATATTTGATGAAGCAAGCTCGTAACGGCTGCAAAAAGAAAGTCATTTGTCTGGAACAGATCTGACCGGAGTTATTACCCGCATTTACTGAACTGAACGTAGCTAATTTATTGGAATTTGTGACCTGTGTTTTTCTCGTTCATTTGACGTGAAATAATTTTAGTGGCTTGGATTTGCTGTTACCTAAAAGTTTTTTTTTGTTTTGTCATGTTGCTTTTCTGAGACCTTTGCAGCCTAAGCTTCTAGGAAATGTTCACATAGTGTCATCAATCTCAATTCAGCAACATTCGAGAGATATTTCAAGTTGCGAATATCAATCGTATGTTCCATTTTCAATCCGTCTGTTAATATTGATATTGACAGAAACTTATTTAATTTATTCGATATATTGCAAAAGTTCTACAATAGGTAGCTTTACCTAGTTGGCATATAATACTAGCGATTATGTTTCCACGAGTGAACACGAGGTCATAAAGTACAAACCGATCGCGAATATCACTACTTACCTAATTGCCATGCCGTCCGTGCCCTCACTTGGAATATATTTTTTTCCTTTATTTTTTTATGCAACTGCCATGTTATCGCTTATTACAGCAAACTAGAAGGGGCCGCTAGGGCCGGTGCCTACCAGGGTTGCAGAATTTGTTTGAAAGAGCCACCGCGGCCCTAGAACGCAAAGGGCATTTGAAGGAACACGGATGGGTTTTAGTCAGTAAGAGTCTGACACTCCCTTCTGCTCCGCGCGGAAGGAGTCATTAAAATTTGATGATTTACCATCCATAATAAAAACCCTCGATGGACTGAATGAGAATAGGTGCCTAAGGCATTAAGTCCGCCTTTGTACCCTTGTGTTGCATGAAGCTTTAACAAATAAAATTGAAAGTCATTCAAGAAAGTGACATTATTAATTCAAACGCTTCCACCATATTATAGATTTTTATTTCAGCTACCTGTGGCTCGCCTTCATTAAACATTAACCTGACCTCAGCTAAATGAGGATCATTTGGAGACAATTTGAGTCCGGCGGCCATTTTGTTCTGTGCTCGGAATGGCGCGAAAGGACCGACGTAATGTTCAAAAATGGCCTTTACATTAATAACGCTTTGTTTTACTGATCACGAGTTGTTTTAGTGCTTGTGAATTAGCTGTTTATTTCGAATTGCGATGCTTTGGTACAGTTGTGGAAATCTTTTGGTTTTTATACTTTAGATAAATAAATTACCGCAGGAGTCCACTGGATGTGAAACTCACAGGACCGGTCGATGTGGAGACATTAAAGCTGGATAATGACCGGTGTTACGGGGCGTAAAGTTACATGTAATGTAACATGTTACATAGCGAGCATGTGTGCAGTCAATACGTGGAAACGAGCACGAGCACGCGCATGTTACTCGGATTTTAGGACACGGCGTATCGTTACTTGCTCGTTGCGAATGGTATATTAAGGTCCGTAGCACCGGTCAGTACCCACCTTAAGTGAAGGGTTTCGAACGAGTTACCGCGGCCCTGGAACGCAAAGGGCACTAGGAGGAGCACGGATGGGTTAAAAGACAGTAAGAGTCTGACACTCTTTCTATCGCTCCACCTAGAGCAGAAAAAAGGGTAGGCCTATGTCCAGCTGTGGACGTTTTTCTGCTGAAATGATGAGGTAAATAAAATGGCAGTCTTCAAGAGATGAGAATTTATGAATACTTGTGAGAGGCGATTGTTGCGTCTACTAATAGAGAAGTGTGGAAGATGGCGACCTATCATGCGCCGATCCCAAAGAAATAAGGGTAAGTACAAGACAAAGGTGATGCAAGGACATTGGTAGGGCCGTTCCCCGCAATCCTAAAGCTCGTCCCAGAGTTCTTCCTCTTACACAACACTAGGAAGTGGTGACGGGTGGGCGTTTTGGGGGACTGTCTTAATATAGAACTTAAATCTCCAAAAACTGCTGGCACTATGGCCTAATTTGAAAATGATATTTTTTTTAATTTTGATTTCTTCTCAATCTCCAACCAAAAAAAAAAATGTATTTTTCAGTTTGATTTATTTATTGTAATGAATAAATTAAACTGAAAAATACATTTTTCTGTAATTTAATCCTATCACTATATTGATCACGTTTGAAAAAAAAACCATTAAACCTAACTTTAAACTCCATTTAGCAACACTTTCTGCTTCAAGCAAATAGTTCAATAAATTAAAGCATTTACGTTGTTAATTACTAACTATAACAGGATTGTAATTATGTAACTAATTCTCTCAAACGATTGAGACTAGGTCGTTCTTGTTATTACTGAACAATTAGTATCTTGTCAGTTGTCTGCTTGCGGCTAGACGTTGTACTATTTACAATTTATTGCTGATTTAACAGAATATCAATTTGGATTTTACATTAAATATGGACTCTGTCTAACGACATTGATTTGCACTCATCGTAATCTCCTAATTGATAGAAGTCGACTGGTGAACAAAAGGCTCTCATGCCATAGAAAGAATTAAGAAAACTTGTTTACTTTGCACATAAAAAAGGCACATTATCAGACATCTGAAATCAATAATATTTAAACAGTAAGTAAGTAATAAAATAGGAAAAACTGATAAAAAAAACCTGGTGATTTATAATATTATCTAATAGACGGACATTTAAATTAGTTACTCGATGTTTTATTATTATTATTACTCGATGTTTACGATTTAATCTTTTGGTGGTCACACTAGAGACATCACATGTTCTAGTCTATGTTTCGATGACAGCATCACCAAATTGACTGGTCTTGTGCTAATATAGACAGACCCTTATCCACTACTAGGTACTAGCTGGTTTTATTTTGGTTGTCCCTTCCATATTTTCATTTCTGTCACTACGCCACAACAATGGGATGAGATTCCATTTTACCACTGCATGCCTCATCCTCTTTGTTCCATCTATTCATGCAGGAATGCCTTTCATTCCGCACTGTAGGTATGACTTAGAAGGTTGGTGCAATTACTGTCTCTAACGGCGGACAGTATTCTGAAAGCAGAAAAGGGAATACCTACCGTATCGGTTAATATTTTCTTTAACAAACATAACAGCGTCCTACCTACTCAGTAACGAGCTTTTAGAAAATAATTGAAGGTTGTCGATGAGAAGACTTCGATATTGCCAATAAGGTTGGCATTGAAACAACCAGGCTATAATGCTTCCAATCACGGTATTTGATGAACAATATTTTCAAACCTATAAATGTTCGAAGTCATAGGTGAGCGAAGGTAAGTTTAAACTTTCAAAAAGCGAACGAATGACGCGTGCGTCCATGACAGTTAGAATCATGACATAATTTGTCGTTTGAGCGGTCGCGCGGCGTCATAATACAGAGCAATCAGTGTGTACCTACGTAATTGTCGGGTTCATTTTCACATTTTTAACCGACTTCAAAAAAGGAGGAGGTTCTCAATTCGATTGTATGTTATTTTTTTGTGTTTGTTACCTCATATCTCCGTAATTTATGAACCGATTTGAAAAAACCTTATTTCATGTGAAAGGATATACTTCTCGATTGGACCCATTGAAATTTTATAAATATCGGTTCAGTATTTTGGTTTTTATATCCAAATATGTAGCTGGAAAAAATATGTGGAAAAATCATCCATGTCATACGAAATTGCGTATTTTTGCTTTCCTGTGACTTTTCTGTACAAAAACTTTATCACAAAAAAACCGACTTTCAAAAAAACACCGACTACCGAAATTAAAGTTAGTTTGGACTTTGTACCTAGTGTTTTTTTTTAAAGACTGTTTTTTTTTTGTGAAAATGTTTTTGTACAGAAAACTTGAACGCGACGTCTCGCGCCGACAAAGTTCGCGCTTTTGCAAAGAAAACACTTCGAAAAAATGTTTGTAGCTGTCCTTGTCGTCACGTTGAATTTCGCGGACCTATCTGACTCTCACAGCTTAATATTGCATTGCAAAATCTTCCTCTACATGCAATCTAATGTTTCATTTAACTATAAAGCAGGAAACGTGGTTTTATTACAGGCATTGTATTATTTGAATTGACAGATCGTTAGAGTATCGTTTACGAGCACTATATTAAGACCTTGTCGACATTTACTACCTGGATGAAATACGTGCTCCCCTGTCTATTGTAACGATATCATTATATATTTGCATTCGTATAACACAAAATCGAAATCCTTATAGACGTCCCAACCTAGGTATACGCATATAAACGTGTCGGTAATATTTTCATTGTGCGCACAACAGAGGAGTGCAATCCCCTGCAGTTTGAGTTTCCTGAATATTCCTGATAGCTATAACCTGGAAGTCTAAGTTCAGAGTGAATATACGCTTGGGTTAAGTCTCAAGCGTGTTTAATAACTACGACTCTAAAGCTGCTGTTCGATAAACACTACAACTTATTAATATTTGACAAGTAATTTAGCGGAACTAAGTCTAAACACAATTTCATTAACTAAAACACAACACAGCTTATAGGGAAGGTTAAATACACACCTCAACTGGGGATTTACAATAACGTACATATTTAAACCATCATGTTTTGGGTGTGAGAGAGAGGAAGGTATAAAAGACATAGCACTATTCTATTTTCACAACGAAATCATGATGGCATGGTCACGATATAATTCGACAGCGCGTTGTGTTCCACGCGCACCTCAAAGAGATGTCAGTGTAGAAGACGGGGCCCGTTAGGGCCAGAGTCTGCCAGGGTTGCGGATGTTGTTCGAAAGAGTTACCGCGGCCCTGGAAAGCAAAGGGTACTACGAGGAGTATGGATGGGCTTTAGTCAATAAGAGCCTGACACTCCCTCTCCCGCTCCACCTTGGGCGGCAGGAGTCATTTGATGATTTCCCATCCATAAAAAAAGAAATGGTCACAATATAATAGGATGTCTGTAGACCAGGCCGAAATCTAAACCTAATATTCCAGGAAAAGTCTAAAGTTATCAAGAAACCTTTGCAGGCGCATACTCGTAGATCGCATACAACCATAACAAATTGAATAATTTGTTAAAAACTCTTTACATGCGGGTACTTAAAAACTATTCCATTACATTGTAAAAGCACTAGATTACCCTCCACCAGCTACAAAGTACAAACTAATCGCTGCACAATCTCCTATAGATATTTGCTGCTCAATCGTTTACTGAAGGGCAATTTGCATGAAATTAGTGCTTGCGGTCCTGATCAACATGAATGAGCCCGGCTTAAGCCTTTTATCCGTAAATTAACGAGAGGAACGTACCTATTTATTTAAAAGTACGTAGTTAGTAACTGTTTTCTCGAAGGTAAGTAGGTAGCTGTGGTTTCTGAATATACAGTTTAAAGCTGTTTTGCTTTAGAAGTTAAGGCGGTATTAAAACAACGATGTCTTCACTTACTTGTTGAAGCTTGAACGAGGTGGTTAACTAGTTATAAGATTGAAGGTCTGATGGAATATCTTTAGACCACTGAAATAAATGGTCGTAACGTATTAATGCTATGACTATAAAATTACCATGATTTTGTTTGGTTCATAGTGACAATACTTATCCATGTTGTTTTAAGCACACCAGATGCTTTGGTGTCGTCCTAACACAGGCGTTGGCACACGTGGCGTTCATTTGAATAGCAAAACTTTAAAGAGCGCCCTCTGTCGGCGTGACGACACGTTCGGGTTTGGCCTTCAAATGAACGGACTAGGCCCTAGGATGTCCATTTTTACTAATTCTTTCATACAACTCTTAATGGACCCGTGCAACCCCAGAAACACTGACTGGCATTGTGGCTCAGAGAAAAATCACCATAAATTTTTACAACGTAATTTATCCACGGACACGTACAACGCCTCAATTTCTAGGAACCTAAGGACATAAACAAGCTGGTAGAAAAGTGAAAAATTCTGAAAGCTGGAAATTCTTAAAGTGCATTAAGGTGACAATAGTTGTAAACATTGATTGTAGTTTCTTGTTAGCTTCAATCGTTACTTTCTTCGAATAAAACAATACAGTCCGTTTCCTTCATGTTGATTCTTTGTTTAATTCCTCTTATCTCACACTTCGGAGGTTCGTTGCTTGTAATACCACCATATTTCTCTTGAAGGCACGCGTGAATCTACAACTTTCAATCAACAACGCAGAAAAAAAACATCTTAAAGACCACGCTGGCAGTACGCAGTGACATGTCATCTGTTGGACTTTTGTTGACTGTTCCTGTTAATGTAGTGTGACTTATCTCAAACGGCGCAAATATAACAACTTTATTGGGAGTTATATAATTGAACCGTTTGGGGTCGAAACATTAGGCCATGGGGTCCGTGTACTCATGGTGTACTCGTGGTCCGAGTCTTTCGGGACATCAGTAAACAACTTGTCGACTGTTCACGTGACCAGAAGGCCGGGCTTTCCTTCGGCCAAAGAATCAGCATTGCCATTCAACGCGGCAATGCTGCCAGTGTTCTGGGCAATTTTGCCATTGACAGCGATGTGAATAAATGATTTTTGATTTTATTTGCGTTTTTAAATAATTTCTCGAATTTTTTAGTAGTTCTTTTAATAATATTTAGTAGTTAAACACATCTTACTAATATTTTAAAGTCTAAAATAATGAATGTGGTTTGATCGTCAATCACGCCTCAATAGCTGAAAAGTGGAAATTTGAAACACCATTTTCCACTTTTTTAACATGTTTGGTAAGCCGGGCCTCGGAAAAGCCAGGGCTGTAGCTTTTTTTCACACGGGCGATCCCGCAAGCAAAAGCCAGTGCAGAAATATAAATCACTTGTCTGCCATATGACTAGGCTTGCTGCTTGTGTGGAGCTAGATACAGTGTGTCACTTCACAATACCATAAGTCCTGTGCCCCCATGCGATATAGCCTCACTCAGCCTTAGTTGTCGTGACAATATTTCGTTAGCCGGTTACATCTATTACGCCTAGAACGTCAACGAAGCTTCGCAACTATTACCTAAGTCTAAGTTAATTCTATTATTTCCGCATGGTGTCGGACGTAAAAGAATAGCACCATCCCATCACTTCCTGTGGGGGTCGTAAGAGGCGACTAAGGGACTCATCAGAGAATGGGCAGCAGCATTCTCTGTATATTGCAATAGCTACACTGCGATCGCCAACCCGCCTGCCAACCCGGGTTGCCATAATCGCCACGCTTGGTTGGCCCCGTTTTGGGGGAGGCCTATGTCCATAGGCCTCCCCCAAAACGGGGGACAGTCAGCAGTGGACGTCTTTCGGCTGATATGATGAAGTTAATTCTATGATTACCTCTTTGGCACTCTTCTGCCGTACCTACTCGCTGGCTTACTATTGGTACGATTCCGTTCTTTGTTCTAAAGAAACTTCTAAATAATTCCATTTCAACGGATCAAGTAAACTACAACTTAGACCTTAAACTTGGGAGTTATTTGTGTAGTTTTCATGATACCTAATCTTAATCATGTAATCTAGAAGTTTTAATACCAGACAGTCAACCTGAACAGTTGAACGATCTACTATTGCTGAAGGTGTGAAAGTATATAGGATTATTTATTTATTTTAACCTTATGCACAAAAGTACAAAAACGGACTTAATGCTTTAGACCTCTACTGGTCAATCAAGAAGAGTGGTTGAGAGATAAAATGGCAGGTGCATTGTTTAAAATAGGGAAAAAACATGTTAAGTATACGAATTACACTTTTTACAAACAAAATACTAACCGGCTTCTGAAGAAAAACCACTACAAAGTACAAAATAAATCTAATTTTGGAAGTCGGTGTTTCTGGTGTGGTTTCCTCGTTTAATAACACCAACTTCCAACTTAAGCTTTTTATTTTTCACTTTTATTGCTACCCCCCAAAAATTCCAACCAGTCCATATCAATTTAATTGTCTATCTTTGAAGTTCTTCATAGGTCTATCTTCTTCAGCTGTTCCTATCTTAATAAAACCTTTTTGAACAAAAAAAAGAATTTTGTAAAGCATCTATACATATTATATGACGAAGTTATATCCGAATGTATGTACATTATAAAAAAATAAACATCCGAATTTCCTTTTTTGAAGTCGGTTAAAAATCCGTATCGAAAAGACCTTTAATACAGCATCGGGACTCATCGGGTAAGATCGATAAAAGGAGAAAACGTCTTCAAATGACCTTTCTTTGACATTATTTTTGTATTCACCTAAGAGACTATACCAAAGCCAGTGTTGTAGAAAACAAAAAATTATAAATTATTCAGCAAAGCTGATGGATACTGAAAATATTCTACCATCTTGGTATTACGTAGAACATAATCTCCAGATGCGGCTGAATACATTAAGATCTTTCGAAGATTGACCTGCGCAACTTTGAATTGGTAAGAGGGTTATCTGTCAGCTGAACGTCTTGAGCAAGTCAAAAAACTGGCCAAGTGCGAGTCGGACTCGCTCACGAAGGGTTCCGTACCATTATCAATAAAAACAGCAAAAAAAATCACGTTTGTTGTATGGAGCCCCACTTAAATATTTATTTTATTCTGTTTATAGTATTTGTTGTTATAGCGGCAACAGAAATACATCATCTGTGAAAATTTCAACTGTATAGCTATCAAGGTTCATGAGATACAGCCTGGTGACTGACAGACGGACAGCGGAGTCTTAGTAATAGGGTTCTGTTTTTACCCTTTGGGTACGGAACCCTAATAACCAATCTGAGCAGGCCTCTTTTTCAGCTCAACGTCAAAGTGTTACCACTGACGCGTGACGGTATATATAACACAGAATTTTCCAAGATAATCCATCCCTGTGACAGTTGCATGCTGTAAGAAACCTTATTATAGTATGAAGACTGGCAGAAAACATCCTGACTGCTTTTGAAATGTTATGTGAATTTAGAATAGAGTTTAAAAAAATAGAAAGAATACTCAGGGGTCCGGCAGGGCCTAGGCGCGTTTTTATAATAATGAAAAGTGATTTCTATTAATAGGATAAATTCCTATCATTTACTCTGGTCTCCATAGTACGGAGCAGGCTGTACCAACTGTCTAACTACAGATCTATAGCTAACTATGTCTAGATAGCTACAGAGTTACCTAACGTGAATAAATCACCCTGACCGCAGCGAGCGTAGCGTAACCCCGATCCTCGGGTCCTTATAGCTGTTATAAACCGCAAATACCTCGACTTCCGGCATATCCTCCTACCTTTGGAAATATTGGCATCTTTTTCTTGACTTTACCCTGCCTTTGTTCCACTTTACTTGGTGTATCTTCTTCATTGGTAACTTCTTTCACATGCTTCACCATATCAGCCGAAAGACGTCCACTGCTGGAC
Organism: Melanchra persicariae; assembly: GCA_947386135.1. Lineage (NCBI taxonomy): Eukaryota > Metazoa > Arthropoda > Insecta > Lepidoptera > Noctuidae > Melanchra > Melanchra persicariae. The sequence goes on from OX376646.1 coordinate 3,458,792, forward strand.
ATAGGCCTCCCCCAAGTGTCGCCACAACAACCGGTCCTGTGCGTCTCGCATCCATCGGCTACCCGCGACCCTCACCAGGTCATCGGTCCACCTTGTGGGAGGCCTTCCAACGCTGCGTCTTCCGGTACGCGGTCGCCACTCCAAAACTTTTCGGCCCCATCGACCATCTGTTCTGCGAGCAATGTGCCCTGCCCACTGCCACTTCAATTTGGCGATCCTTCGGGCTATGTCGGTAACCTTGATTCTCTTGTTCTTGGTTCTTGTTCTTGGTGTCTTAATAATGTCATTCCTGATTCGATCACGCAAGGAAACTCCGAGCATTGCCCTCTCCATTGCCCTTTCACATGCTTAATACATCTTTAATTCCTTTGGTCTTCCTCAACCTTCATAACCATCCACATTCTTTCGTAGTTTATTTTCTAGTCAAGTTAATTAACTTTTTTTTTGTTATTTTGTGTTTCTTTTCTGGCGGCAGTAACGGTTTTTCTGTCATAAATTTATAATCCTCATTTCTGAGTTCTTAACATAAAGTTACATTCTATCGGCGATAGCAATAAAACATGCCTGACGTCGTACAATTTTTACTTGCAACGTAATGTCACGCGTGTTTTCAACGCACGAAAACAATGAAATTAATGTTTTCAACAAAGAAAAAGAAAAAATACGTGTCCATATTGGACACGTATTTTTTTGGAAATCTATCTGACGGTTTATCTAGATTTTTTCAGTAAAATAATTGTCAAAATGTCAAGGTTTGACTACGTGACGTTTCGGTAGCGCTTGTCAATCCCATAATTTTTGTCTTTTCGACAATCGTAATCATCACTGATACATGTCACAATCACAATGTCACTTTCTTTAGAACCCCTAGACATGTTGACATACGTTCATAATGAAAACGTACCTACAACTGAGATTAAAAACATCCAAAAACTGGATTAACCTGCTAAGATTCCGGACTAATCAGTAGGCATATAAAATGATTCTCGGCCATCAACCTGCTTATGCAAAGTGCGGTAATAAGCGAACGATACAAGTTATGTCTCCACTAGTGCTTGACTCCAACTTGCAATTGAATATTGTGTTTCCTGACTGGGGAATTGAAAATTTTATCATCTTATGTAGATGTTGATAATGAGATAGGAAGCTAACGATTGGGTGCAACGAATTTGAGTGCCCTTGACCGGAAACTGCTAATAGGTACCTTTATGACTTTACTAAGATGATTATAGACTAGTTTTTGCCCGCGGATTCGCTTTTCGCCATCTCCAGGGTCTCTGTACTAAAAGACATCAAAATTGATTCGGTGATTTAGTTCAAAGTCAAAAGTTTATTTCAATTAGGCCACTAAACGGCATTTTTGAACCACAGGTAAATGGCGTATAAAACAAAACAAACTCGCCTTTGCTTTCTTAATACAAATATTATGGTTAGGCAAACCTAATCAGAATATTTTGTATTTGTTTTTGTTGTGTGATCTTAATAGATCAATTTATCGATTCACTGTCGACTTGTTTAGTTGCTTAGTTCTGCTTTTAGTTACAGGTATATTGTTTCATTAAGACAAAAGTCTAGCCCCAAATCTTCATAAGAATGCATGGTAAATCTGACTTTTCCGTGTAATCTCGTCATCTTTGTCAAATTTTCCTAACAGATGCCTATCTTTTCAAATACCACGCGACTTTCTTCGTTAATTAAAAGCTCAGCTGTATTTGGAATTCCTTTGTCTCATACTACTGTCATAACGTTACCTCCGTTCGTTGGTTAGCAACAAACAATTTTCATTCCCTCTTGGTCATCTCACGGTTTGCAATCACTAGAATCTCTAACAAATCTGTAATCACATCAGAACCGGACATTCCGGTCGGAAGCCGGTTGTTAAAAGAACATGTTCGTCTTCTTTAGTAAAAATAGTTGTCTGTCTGTCCGTTATTTTTGTGTGGATCGTTGTCAGGACTGTATGTTTACTTTCTTCATCTTCTGAATGAGGTCCTTTTATGGCTTGGGTGTTTATGTCTTAATTTAGTTAGCTATGCCCTCTGGTCTGTTGTTTGTTCGAAAGAGTCACCGCGGCCCAGGAACGCAAAGGGCATTAAGAGGAACACGGATGGGTTTTAGTTAGTAAGTCTGGTCACTCCCTTCCTCTCCGCCCGATCATATTTTGTTTTTGCCATTATCTATTGTAATATTTTTTAATTACAAAACTGACACATAATTTTCTACCTTTAACATTCAGTTGCTAAATCTCTAAAAGGTAATCTAATTTATAATTCTGTTTGTATTTTGGTGTAAACTTCATTATATAGGATGGTTGGTCAGATAGGATTCTGTCATGTCTGCAGTGATATAAAATTAGTTCCATGGCCATTGCTAATTAGAGAGTAATGATTGGTTCAATTCATAATTCATATTTATTAAATATGATATATAAGCATAGGTGAGGAGCTCGTGGCTAAAGAATAACACCTGCACAGGTCGATCTTCAAGGTTAAGCAACGCTTGCCAAGGTTGGTCTGTGAATGGGTGACCATCTTAATAATCCGAGTTTCCACCGAGCCTCGGAAAGCAAGTTAAGCTTTTGGTCCCGGCTGTCATTCGTACCTAGATCTTTGGCAGTCGTTACGGATTGTCAGAAGCCAGTAAATCTGACTCCAGTCTTGCCAAGTACTACCGTGTTACCCAGTTAATGGGTTGTGGAGGTCTGGTAGGCAGCCGCTCCACGTAAAATACTGGGATTCAGCTGAATCCGGTTTGACTGGTAGCCGAAGCCAATATGGTTGGCATACAGACAGCACAATAGACAAGCAGGCTTTATGTTAGATTATTCTAAAAGCGACTCAAAAACTACACTACATTTAGTCTTATTTTGTTATCATTCTATCATAATGCGAATTTAAGTTCCCACAGTTAAGACATTTTTTTCCTATAGCTGCTTAGGAAACTGAAAACAAAGGACCGTTTCGTAAAACGACTTCATTTAAACCGTTAATTAAAAACCACATGAATGAAAACGGATAAAAGATCACAAAAAAAAACTCGAGAAATTTTAAATTTACGTGTATCATGAAAAAGCTCTCCGAAGCACTTTTTGTCGATTGTTAATTCAAAGTTGGTGTAAAGCGACATTCTTGTCAATTAAGTCCATAATTGCGTGAAACATCGATTTGTTTAATCGTTGTATGGAACAAATTGGCAGGGAACAAATTGGCAGTAAGTTCACTCTATTTGGACCTTGTTTGGACTGTATTTCGTTCTCTATTTAAAATCCATTTTTTTAATTTTTTCGTCCCATTCCATTTTTTTCAAATTTGTTTTCTGTAACTTACCTATATGGTGTACTTTATGAAGAGAATTCTATTCTTGAATTACTTAAAAAAAGGAAAAATAAAAAAGATAAATTCTTGAGTCCTTGAAATAGACTCGATGACTAGCTATACATAAATGTGAGTACTTCCAGCGGACTGTTCTCATGAACCGTAATAGGCAGATAGTTGAAATTCGCAGAAGAGCCCTCCCATACAAAAAGGCCCCCATACAGGAAATGCCTTTTTTCGGTTTATGGTAGGTACCAAACTCTTCGAGAACGACTCGCACTTGGCCTTTTTTCGCATGTGTCTTGATGAAGCAATCCCAATTAATTATTATTACTTTCTACCTTTATCTGTGGACCTTCTGTTCCTAACTTCATAGCCATAGCAACTTGTACGCCTCCAACTTTTTTGCCACCACTCCGCGTCTCCGCGTGACGCAGCTCAATTGATTTTGCATGCAGTACACCTGCTGTGTTGACAAACGGCCCAGAGTATTATTTTCGCTTCATTACGTGATACATAATATGTATGGGCTTGATTTCCCTGTCGCGCAGTACTTGTACTAATGAAAGTGATTTATCGTATCCGCTTATAGATAATAGATTTTTTGCATAATTTGTTTTGTTGGCAATATTATTATGAGGAGTTTGTGATTGATGAAAAATATTAAGAGATTAAATGATTGTTTCTTTGTTTAAAGGAGGTAATCTCTGGGTAATATTAATCCGATTACGAGCATGCAAGTGCTACAGGCACTTTTTGTTCCGCATTAGGCCACGAAAGCGAAACCGCGGGCTTAGGCTAGTCTAGTTGTATTTTCATTGGTATTTTGATAAGGGGTCGTCCCGTCCACCCTGCCAGGGTTGCGGACTCTGTTCGAAAGAGTTACCGCGGCTCTGGAAAGCAAAGGGCACTAGGAGGAGCACGGATGGGTTTTAGTCAGTAAGAGTCTCACTCCCTCCCGCTCCACCCAGAGCGGGAGGAGTCCATTTGATGATTTCCCATCCATAAAAAAGGGGTCGTCCATAAATCACGTGATGTTTTTTTTTTAAATTTTTAAGTCCCCGGTGATACATTATTTTATTCTAAAACCCCTCCCCCCCTACCTGAAATCAGGTTCATGTTTAGTTCAAAGTAGGTATTAAAAAAAAGTTTCTAATTCCAGAGGAAAATCAATATCTACGAGTATTTAATCTACTAAAGTTTGTAAAATATTTGAACACTGTCTATAAACACTTTACATAGGTTTTAATATTGGAAAAGCAATCAGTTTCATCGTAAACGAAGTCGGCGACAAAGGTAGTAAAGTTGTCTTTGTAATAAAATATCCGTTACCATCGGAACTATGGATCGAATCGGAACGTGTGATCGGAAGTTCCGACCTTTGTAAATAAGAGAGGTTTTTGTTTACAAAGGACTTTCAAATTTTAGAGCGGTTACCTTACGTGGCCTCTAGGAAGAATTAAAATATCCCGTACCTCAAAAAATGTGTCTTTTTTTGCAAGCACGCTCGTCTAGAAGTAACCTATTCATTCATTCATTTAAAATTCAAGTTTATTTTTTGTTTGTACCAACATTTTGTGTATCTGTGTGTGCCAAATAAACTAATTTTCTTTCTTTCTTTTTCTTTCTTTCTTTTTCTTTCTTTCTTTTTCTTTCTTTCTTTTTCTTTCTTTCTTTTTCTTTCTTTCTTTTTCTTTCTTTCTTTTTCTTTCTTTCTTTTTCTTTCTTTCTTTATAATTTTAGATTACTTTAGTTATTTCAAGATTATCTGAAAATTCATTGTATTATCTTTATAACCTTGATATTGTAGGATTGGTACTTTACGTATAAATAGTTCTCTATAATGTAGAGAGGAACATTAAAATTTATAATACTCACTTATATCAACAGATCTTTTTTGTTGTAAACATACACAGGCTTATTCATAAAAAAAGTTAACCAAGTGACTAGTTTAAAATACTGATTAGCAGATGCTAAATTCAAATTCTCCACGGAAAGTTTTAATAAAGAATCAGGAATAAGCTTGACACTTTTGCAATAAGTCCTTGAATTTTTGTGTCACAACAAAAAACAATTGAAAGCGACTATCAATTATTTGTCAACAAAATTAATTGCCATATCTACAAGAGATAAATAAACATGTATGTTTTATTAATTTTTAACTTTCAACTGTTGTTTCGACAAGGTGACTCAAACTTTTGTTTTGCGTAACTCCCTTCACAAATTGTTTATTTTAATTAAGTAATTATTATTTGCTGCGAGATTGTAAATTATTTTGCTGTTTCTGTGAGAAATTTTGTTTTCAAAGAGTTGTTAACGAACAGGCTTATTTTGTTTCCTGGGTTAAATTCGTATTTATGGTAATAATGAGCCCAGGCAAAATGACATTCTATCAGTGATATGTCGACTAGTGATGGGAAATCAACCCGATTACTGGGTTTTTCCAACTGTACTGTCAACCAACGATTTGTTGTAAGAAAAACCACGTGACATTATTGTAGTGCACAAGTAGTGCATGGCGACCATTATACTTTTTTAACTTTTCATCAGTCGTTATCGTCAATATCTCTTTCAAGCCCTAAGACGTGTGCAAAATATCTAGATTATCTCTTGAAGAAGTATGAGATAATCCAAATAAAATAAAAACTAATGAGCTAATTAAATCATATTTCTCGCGTGCAGTAGACACCCATACAAAGTGTCACATGCCACTTACCGATAATCTATTGGTGTCAGTTTTTAGTATCCAAGATACAGACTCAGGCATGTGAATGTTAATACCCGGTGATTCTCACGGTCCTGTGAACTTTGGCTGGCACGACACTTAATGGCTGAGATAAAGTTGTAGAATGTAGGATGGAGGGCTTTGAGGATGAGGCTGGAAGGTCAAGGATGAGTAGAGGATGTTATAGTAGAACAGAAGCATCTGTTAGTGGTGGTGACGGTGAGAGGTTACGTATAAAGAGTAAAGAAGTTTATGGCACGAGTCACGACACTGGAGGCCTTTGAAGATGTGGCTGGTAGGTCAAATATGAAGACGATGTTATAGTGTAACATTGGCATCTTTTATTGAGGGTGTACGGTTGTGTAACGAGCATACTAAACAACCATACTAAATCACTAATTTTGTTTCTGTTTTAAGATTATGCGTCTTGCTTGGAGCGTCGAATCCCTGTTGTCATTCGTTTTTGACAGTCGATATGGGTTTTCAGAAACTGGAAGTCTAACAATCGTTCTTATTACGGTTGTGGAGTCAAATGGCTTAAGTTAGAAGCCGTTTTCAACTTATTGCTAAGCAGAATGATAAAGTGAAGTTTTTTTTAGGAAATACCACATTTTATTTCAATCTTCCACAAGATACCTTGTTTCCTTGTAAAAGCTAACTAACCCAGTAGCTAAATATATAAATAAAATAACCTCAGACTACTTCAGCATGGCAAACAGGTTCCATACATATAGTGACATGTATGGGAAATGTCCTTTATAACCTCCGGTTATGTTGTAACAGGAAAACAGTGTCATTTAGCCGTGGGCTTATGTCGGATAGGGGGTGTCAAGATGGCAAATGTAATCTTATATTAATTAATTATGTAAGTAAATATGACGGACCAGACATGTCCTTTGAATAATAGTAATTAAAAAGAAAAAAAAAGAAATATTTTGATTTAAATAATGTCCGGTTGTACTGACTGTGATGAAGTGGATAGAATTCTAATGAGCTTAAAAACTGATAGTGCCCCCGGTTGGGATAAAGTAACTACGAAATTTCTTAAGTATATAAAAATAGTAGCTGTTCCGATCTTAACTCATCTGACTAACCTGTGCTTTAATAAAGGCGTCTTTCCGGAAGAACTAAAAAGATCTATTATTACACCTGTTCACAAGGGAGGGAACAGAGACGATGTCAACAACTATAGACCAATATCAGTTCTACCGTCAATTTCCAAAATTGTTGAAAAACTAATTAATAATAGGCTCATTAACTACCTAAGTAAATACGACTTACTGTCGCCTACACAATTTGGGTTCAGACAAGGTGTATCAACCGAGGATGCAGTAACCGCCCTAACATCGCTAGTAGCTGATACTATGGATAGTGGCAACAAATGTGTTACTGTATTCTTAGACCTAAAAAAAGCGTTTGACACCGTCTCTGTTCCAACCCTGGTCAGTAAATTAGAAAAATACGGAATAAGAGGAACTCCGCTTTCTCTTATAAAAAACTATCTCTGTAATAGGAGGCAGAGTGTTAGGATTGGAAAGTATACCAGTGACTACGCGGATGTAACTTACGGCGTACCGCAAGGAAGCGTATTGGGCCCAACATTGTTTTTAATGTATATCAACGATCTCTGCAATTTAACTATCAAAAACGCCAAAATTTTCTCTTATGCCGACGATACGGCTATCGTTTTTTCTGGTATCTCTTGGGAAGATGTTGAGTATACAGCTGAAATAGGCATGGCTAGGATAGCCAAATGGTTGAAAAAAAATTTACTTACCTTGAATACATCTAAAACTAATTTCTTGTGTTTCAGTATTAGTGCACGAACTGAACCGACGGATGAGTTTAAAATTAAAATACACGATTGTGAGGACTTCAAAAATAAAAATTGTAATTGCCCAAAAATAAATAAAGTAAAACAAACCAAATATTTAGGAGTAGTGGTAGACCAGAGATTATCTTGGTATCCCCATATCGAACAGGTTGCTAACAGGGTGAGGAAACTGTGTTGGCTATTTAGTACACTAAGACATATTGTGCCAAAAAATATAATTAGCCGTAATAACACTTCTAGAAATCTCCTCAATGAAATATACATCGCTTTGGCTCAATCTGTCTTGGTGTACTGTATTCCTAACTGGGGAGGGTCAGCAAAGACTAAATTCATAGAAGTAGAGCGTGCACAACGTGCCCTGATAAAAATTATGTATTTTAAGAAAATTAGATATCCCACAGATAGTCTTTATAACTTAAGCGAATTACTCTCAGTAAGAAAACTATACATAGTTCAAACTATACTAAAGAAACACAAGACCCTACCTTACGATGCATCTAAACTAGCAAAGCGAAGAAAGCATGCTATTGCAGAAGTCCCCCAAACAAAAACTTTGTTTGCCGCCATGCAATTTAATACACGGTCTGCTCGGTTATATAACAGAATAAATAAAGAAATATGTATATATAAGAACCAATATTATGAATGCAAAAAAAATATACTGAAATGGATCAAACCACTTACTTATAGGCAAACGGAAGAGCTCTTGAAACCCACGATATAACATATACTCTCACACAGGCTCACAAACACACAACACACACACATACTCGTACACACGCACCATTACTTGTACAGACATCCATACGAGGACTATAGCTGTAAGTCACCATCCGAGGACCTTCTAGAAAACCAGGTTAACGACGACTTACGACTTTATTAACAAGACAGAAAGAAAGAGAAAACAATATTTAGGTTAATGAGCCTATTCGTATAGTGCTATCTCAATCTTTTTTTCGTATGACTTCCTATGAACAATGCGAGGACCTAAATACATTCGAAAACCCGCCTGGAAAGTACCATCTGAGGACCTGTGTGTGAGCCAAACGAGGACCTTAACCATCTGACCAGGGACACCAATGCGAGGACCTAATTTAACACACTTTTTCTCATTTCTTGTACAATGTGAGGACGTAGTATTAGAATTTTTATGTACAATACGAGGACGTTTTTCCGAGTAGACGGTGTACAAAGCGAGGACCTTTTGAAAATTTCCAATACAAACTTTTTACACACTTATAATTTTACCGTAATAATATTTGAATTATCTTTATGTAGGTAATTCTATTCACACACGTCAATTTCTTGATTTAAGTACCATCAGAGGACCTAATTTGATTTTAACTGACAAACGTTCAAAATGTAAGTGTGATATAACAATATTATAATCATGGTGATTTTATGAAGTTTTCGCTGGAATTGTCTCCTCAACGGTTACTTGTATCGTCTTGAAACTTTGTGTGCTATTTGTTGATATTAAATCTCATAGTAATACATCTGTTATGGTGATGTTATTGTCGCTACTGCTGGAGTTGTCTCCATGTAAGACAACTCTTCATAGGTTAGTTGTAGCGTCTTGAAACTCTGTGTGCTTTTTGTTGATATTTCATAGCAGTACATAGCTGCTGCTCAAACGGAGAGGAGAACTACTGCTACCATATTTCTGGAGCTCGAAAGACAATATTGTTCAAGTGCACCCCCGACTAGCATCGTCGCACACCATCACCTAATGTGGCTGATCCAACGATCGTAGTAGCACATACTCCCATAAAAGGCATACACATAACATATTGCTCAATGGCCTCACTGGTCAGGCAACGACTCCGCCCAAAGTTCGACACCTCTTTCCTCATGGTATCCCCTCCTCATGGTGCCCGGAAATCGTTGAGCTCCTGTCGATGCTGAGCGGCTGCCTTTATGGTGCAGGTGGAGTGAGAGGTATGCTCTTTTTCCCTCTCCGACGTCTCTTTTGAATGTATCTTTGATGGCATTCCACGAAGACGGAAGCGATAGACAACCCCCAGCGTCCTCGCCGAACGATCCTCCAGCGTATGCTGCACGGTGTCCTCGGGACAGTTAACGCATTGGTGTCAAACGGGAATCCGCTTCCGACTCATGCGACGCAGGTACTTCCCAAAGCATCCGTATCCAGTAAGCATCTGAGTCAGCTGGAAACTGAGGGCGCCATATTGCCTATCCAGTCACTCATGAACCTAATGACCATCTCTTTCTGCGGTCTTTGCAGTGCCATGGCGTTTCGGGCTATTAGGTTTACCGCCCACACGGGCGCCCCATAAATGGCATAGACATAGTCTCCTGCAGGAAGCATTCGGCTCTGCCAAATTGGGTACAAGCCACGAAAGAGTAGCTACAATGCACATAATCCTGGGGACCAGCCGCTGAATGTGCGGCTCAAAGTCACATCGGCTATCGAGGACGAGTCATCAGCTCGATGCGAAGGCCACCAACTACTATATGTTAATCCCGAGCTTGTTCCTAGGTTTCCATGGGGAAACAGAGGGCTTCGGACTTATGCAAAGTCACTTCGAGACTCAAACGCCGGATTCTTCTGACGACCTGCATAACCCCTGCCATGGCCAGTATTACCGCTTGCCAATGTCATTGCCTCCGGGCCGTCACCAGGGTATCATCAGCGTAACATATCTCATCGACACTGTCGAGAAGTGCAGTGCCCAGTCATATCCCGTTCAATGTTCCACAGCGGTAGCTCTAGGACCGAGCCCTGTTGTTTCTGGCCAGCCATAAGGATGACGGTTGAATAAATGTAGTAGTGTTGCAACAGTGATTGTCATTGATTACAGCTGTACAGCCAGGTTGGCGGCAGATAAAAAAAAAATTGCTTGTTTTCAGTGTTATCTTTGCTTCAATTTACAACCTTAAATGCTAAAGGGAGTTCTATAGATTTAACCAAAAAAAAAAAAATTATGTACACACTTAATTAAAATAACAGAACGGTGGAGCAAGCTCCGGCGCGATCTCATAGTGGTATGGAATAAGCGACTGTCGCAATCGCAACCCAGCGCTGGGCCCGCCACAATCGTGGTGAGAAAGTCAACTCTTTGAGAAGTGGTTAGAGAGGCGCCACGACGTCCTCGTATTCCATCTGATGCAGGTCCTTACCGGACACGGTACAACACCCAATTGTCACCATTGTGTGGATCGTAATGAGGACACTATCTGTCTTTGTTGCGGCGATCGGCAATGGTGACCTCTCGCGTTCGGCCCTGGTCCAATCCATGGTCCGGAGTGAGAGGGCATGGGAAACAGTCACCTCCTCCTGCAAAACAGAAATGCAAGCGAAGGAGGAGGCGAGATGGGTGAGGAAGAGGCAATCCTCACGTCCCAGCCGCCGAACGAGACGCCCTGTGCGTCAGCAGTCGCCCTCAAGCTCCGCCCAGAGCGGAAGAATTCATTTGATGATTTCACATCCAAAGACCAATTTCACCATCAAGGACGAGAGTTCTGTTACAATGGAAAAATAACCCAATTGAATTGTTACGTAGTTTAAGGCCTCTGTAGATTGATTTGATTTTGAGCACTCGAGAAGGAAGTGATTTTATAAAATCAGACAATTTTGAAACAATTAAAAGCCAATACACATGGAAATCTATTCAAATGGGGACCTGAATACACATGTTCGGAAAAGCTATCAATATGAGGACTTTTAAACACACTGCGTGGAAAAACTTCCATCCGAGGACATATGTGTGAAAAATAACACATAAGTCCCCGCAAGGTACTTAAAATATGACTGAAGTGTAAATGTCGTGAGTTAAAAATTTATGAGAGCTCACACACGTTCGGAATGTGAACATGAATTTCCGCGATCAAACCGAGGCCCACCGAGGTCGACATCAAGTTTCCCTTATTAAGTATATAGAAAGGCTCAAAATCGAATGGAGAATACGACGAATTGGTCGGGTCAATCCGAGGACGTACGAAAAGGTCCTCGGATTGAAAATGTCCTCGGATGTGCCTTGTGTATTCAGGTGCATGTCCTCGCATGGTACTTAAAACAAACACACCCTCACACTCACACACACACCATCACCCCATCACTCACACACACCATCACCCCATCACTCACACACACAAACTATACTTAGGCCAATCTTGTCTACTTATCTATGTTAGATATGTAAGTTATAATTTTCTTACTTTTGTTATGGAAGAGCGGAGTCTTCTAATACAGGCATTGTTTGCTTAAAAGAAGGCTCCAATCACAAACTAATTGTTGTAATCTTGTTGAAGAAATAAACAAATTTGAATTGAATTGAATTGAATTGAGGAAATTATGAGTCGCATCCGCGCAAAACGGCCATAGCTCAGCATAATGCTGGAAAACAAATGTACATTATTTTTATTGCCCTCTATTTGTTTGTTTGAGGAGCTCGTGATTAAAGAATAAAATTGCACGGGTCGATCTTCCAGGTTAAGCAATGCTTGCTGAGGTTGGTCTATGGATGGGTGACCATCTTAACATGCCGAGATACCTCCGTGCCTAGCAAAGCACGTTAACCCGTTCTCTAGTAATGAAAAACGGTTCATAATTTATTGTTCGGGTATCTACGAAGAAATATTAGGGAAAGGTAAAAAGACATCCAGACGCACTGCATCTTAGGGACCTTGTAGCTATTCCACCAATTCGCACTAAGCGTTTCCAAACGTCTTTCATAATGCGCACAGCAAGGGATTGGAACTATCTGCCTGCGTCTGTGTTTCCAAAAGCTTACAACCCTAATCTCTTCAAAGTTAGAGTGAACAGGCTCCTTCTGGGTAAGCTCGCTCCATCGTAGACTTTGTCTCTGTCATCTCTGACATTGACTAGAGTCAAGAGCAAACCCATCACTTATAAAAAAAAAATACTTTATTGCAAGGTGTCTGTTTATTTGGTGCCTGCAATAACGAGTAACTAACTCTTTTCTGTACTGTAATAAAACGAAAGATCAAGTCAACTGAATATTATAATAATACTCTTCAACATAATCCTAATTGTTTAACATAATTGAAAATGTTGTAAGCACTTAATCGTTTTAAATAAACAAGCTTGTTTTGTTAGAAATACGGCAACTTCAACTTAAAACTCGCGTTCAGTAGGCATTAATTAATTGTCTTAGTTTAATCATTAATATTGTTCTTTGAGAAACAATTAAGGTTGTTTATTGTATAAGCAGAGCTGACGAGCCATTGTAAAACTACAGCCAGTGTGTGTCCTTACCACTTAAAATTAACAAGCAGCACGCCGCAGTTTCACCCGCGTAGTTCCCGTTCCCGTGGGAATACGGATATGGATAAAATATAGCCTATGTTACTCCCTAATAATGTAGCTTTCCATTGGTGAAAGAATTTTCGAAATCGGCACAGTTGTTTTTGAGTTTATTCATTACAAACATACACACAAAAATACAAATACATATTTCCTCTTTATAATATTAGTATAGATTATAAGTGGTAAGAAGACTCACTTTGTCTAATAATCAGTCTCATAGATTATAATCAGTCAGCCTTCACAGCAAGATTGAACAAGCATCATCTTCTGGTCGCGGATTTTGTTCGAAAGTGTTTCTATCCACCATTTTGAGTTTTTATCCAAAAAAAATGGGTGAAAACAAGTATTTATCCATTTCGGATAAAAACTCGAGTATTTATCCGTTGAGTATTTATCCTCTGCCCATCACTATTAACCATTTTACCACAATGAACCATTTTACCGCGGCCCTGTAAAGCAAAAGGCACAACGAGGAGCACGGATGGGTTTTAGTCAGAAAGAGTCCGACACTCGAACCCTCCCCCTTCACCCAGATCGGCAGGTGTCATTTGATGACATGTCACTTCTGGGCCCGCTCGTTCCATCGCCGATCTCTTCCGTCATCATCATAACCGCTTTCTATCAGGCGAGATCGAGCTCATCATGAAAATGAAAAAAAAACTCGCTATTCGCTGTTACAAGGGGATACATAAGCCTTCAATTATTGTAGTTGTAAAAAGGGAAGTGCTATTGAAGCTGCGTCATCTACTATCTCTCTCGCTAAAAAAAGTGATGGCTCTGTCTTGTAAGTAAGGGTTCAGTAGACCATACAACCCTTATTTTGTTCCAGTGGGGATTCAGTCCTATGCGATTTTTGACAGAAAACCCAATCTGTTTGCTTTTGTCCTGTGTCCAATGATTCTGTCCTCTTTCGCGAGTGGAACCAACTTGCTACTTGACAAGCATTTTTTCCTAGACAGTCTGTGGATAACTTACCTAGATGTACTGAACTTATTTATTTAGAAACTCAACAGCTAATTGTTTTACTTAACATTTTTTTTTACACAAACTGCGCCACACTAGGAATTTCTCCTGTATAGTTGGTGCGTTTACAAACATGTACAAACTCACATACAATCAAAAATCAAAATCAAAAGTCATTTATTCAAATTAGGCTGAGAGCCAGCACTTTTTGAACGTCAAATTTTACATCAAGACAGTCCCCCAAAACGCCCACCCGTCACCACTTCCTAGTGTTTTAGCTGGGAAGAAGAAGTGGCGCAACAAACTCCCCAGCAACACATCTGTCTGTTACGTTTTAAGAACTTCAATTTATTAAACAATAGTACGCAAAGTATTTTAAGACATGAACAAACAATAAATATGTATCCAACAAAAAAATTATATGAACTCATATAACCTGTCATAAGCTAACTAATAGAGAAAGAAAGAACATGATAAAATTACATTGATAAAATTACATTGTCTTGCGTTCAACACTGCGACCAACTATTCTTATCGTCTAAATAGTCATTAATAGAATAGTATGCCTTTGAACAAAGGTTAGATTTAACTTTAGATTTAAATGAGTTAAAAGGCAGGTCAAGAAAAGAAAGTGGAAGTTTATTGTAGAAGCGGATACCGAGCCCCACAAATGAGTCATGGACCCTACGAAGTCGGTGTGAAGGAGCATGTAGCTTGTGCTTGTTTCTGGTATTAAAGTTGTGGATATCGCTCGTTTTAGTATATAAGTGTATATTTTGCCTAATATATAAAATGTTTGCAAAAATGAATTGAGATGCTACCGTGAGAATTCCAATATCTTTAAAAAGTTCTCTTAATGAAACTCTTGACCCTAGCTGATATATTGCTCGCACAGCACGTTTTTGCAAAACAAATATATTTTGTATATCAGCAGCTTTTCCCCACAATAGAATACCATAGGACATAACGCTATGGAAATAACTAAAATAGACTAACCGAGCTGTGTCAACGTCAGTATACTGTCTAACTTTTCTGACGGCGAATGCGGCAGAGCTGAGCCTTCCCGATAAGCTTGATATATGTGGGCCCCATTGAAGTTTGGAATCAACAGTTATGCCCAAAAATACTGCCGAGTCTACAGTTTCAAGCACCTCGCCACTTAAAACGACATTGGGTCCTAAATTTCTAACATTTGGCAAAGCAAACTTTATACATTTTGTTTTCTTGGCATTTAGAACTAGATTATTTGTCGTAAACCAATCCGTAACCAATGAGAGAGCGCTGTTTACGTTATCGAAATCTTGTCTATTCCTATCTACCTTAAAGATAATAGACAAACAGCCAGACCCAGAACAGCTATCTGCAGGCCATACAAATATTTGTTCCGCGCGGGAACCGAACCCGCGACACGCAGCGCAGCAGTCAATCGCTCAACCACTGCGCCAGCCGCCAACCGTGTCGTCCAGTGAGTGACATAAATTAAGAATGTTCACCTCACTATCAATGAAAAGCTCAATGGATTTGCGTCAAAATTACTAGCATCATACACTGCACAGTGAAAGCGAGATAATGACAATTATCTCGTAAGCCAATAACAGAGTTTGACGGCATTGATAAAACTAAGACTTTAACTATAAGGTTGCAAAAAGTTAGAATATCAGTATAATTCACGATCTTACCTCACAACGCGACCTAAATCCGAAACGTAACATGTTAACAAAGATCTGTTCATGACCGATTCTTGTACCAATAGGCAAGCCATTGCAGCATCTTACAAAATTAATTGCTTAGCAATAGTTAAGAAATTAATTGTTATCTCATTGTTTTAGCTGGTTTTTGTCCGCCCCCTCGTCTAAACAAATGAGTATCGTATTAAAGATTGCTCAATGATATGCCGAGTGATGAAGCGTTACAAAAACTGCGTCCATATTGATCTGTTATCGGTTTTAATGGGGCTCCATTGAGGTTACTGTTACTGAGATGAAAAAACGTCTTTGTTTTGTAGGTTACCTTCGGCCTTGAATTTGGGTAACCCACTGTATACAACTGACCTGGTGAGGGTCGCGGGTAGTCGATGGATGCGAGAAGCACAGGACCGGTGTAGCGACACTTGGGAGAGGCCTATGTCTAGCAGTGGACGTCTTTCGGCTGATATGATGATGATGATGATGATGATGATGATGACTGTAAAAAAATCGCACAGCTCCTACTAAATAATGCCATGCTGATATTCTCGTGTGGATATTAGGAAAACTTTGTTCCAGAATGAAATGTAGACTGGTCTATATCGATAGCTGTCTGCTGTATTGAACTAAGATGGAGCTCATCATAATAATTGAAGAAACTGTCACAGTCGCATCAGTATTTCTAGATACCAGTACCTCTCAGGTATGCGTACCTCTTACAGACAAACAATCTTCCTTATTTTTCGGGCTCCATAAAGAATTAATTTTAATTATTATATTTTATTTGTAATTTATGTTTAGTCATTGCTAGAAAGTTCACTTCTGGACGAACTTCCTAACGAATAAAATCACACGCTGACCGTGCGACCGTCAACCGCACATACGCTCCGAAACGCAACGAAACGCACTATGGTTGGTGCCGGATAAATTTGCAATAAAGAACATTGACCTTACCCTTATATCTCATCATAGGTACCCGAAAAATAAATTGTGAATGGTTTTTCATAACTAGAAAATGTAAAGGATCTCGATAGATGTAGATTCAGGACAGCTTTATGTCTTTTTTTCTAATTTTGAAATTAAGAATGTCATAAATGTAGGTGGGTCAATGGCCGCTATTGCAAGCTTATTTGGCGCCAACTATAGTGGTTTTGAGCCTATCCCGTCACTAATACGAGATATTCTCCACGAATGTCAGTAGCTGAATTACAATTGTAACGTCTCGCGACTGATTCCAAAGGCGTACTTACAAATAATGTACCTGTACAGGTATGTCACATGATCATAATTTCGGTTATACACTACTAGTGTTTGTTCCCACCTATCTCTGGACCAGAATATCGGTTCGGGGATTTAGGCTTGATACCGTTACAAACAACCAAAAAACACAAAGTCGCCTTTATAATATTATTATATGGTAGACACCAGATAAATGTGCAATAACGGTCATTGAACTACGAGTACATACATTTATTGAATTTCTTTATAACCGAAGTACCGTGTTACACAGTTGATTGGTTGTGGAGGTCTGGTAGGCAGCCGCTCCACGTAAAATACTGGTATTGGATCCGGTTTGACTGGAAGCCGACCCCAATATAGTTGGGAAAAGGCCAGGCAGATGATGATAACAAAAACAGAAATCTATACAGTTAATATAGTAAAGCTGAAGAGTTTGATTGTTTGTTTGTTTGAACTCGGAAGCGCTAATCTCTGAAACTACCAGTCGGATTTGGAAAATTATTTTTGTATAAGATAGCCTCATTCATGAGGAAGGCTATAGAGACTAAACGGGAACGGTAAAAAACGGAATATCTGCGTACAAAGTTAGTAGAAACTTATAGCTGTCCTCAATCGACTTCTGTCGTGAGCCTTTACGTTCTCTTGTAATGAAAAATGGGTGATAATTATTGTTCGAGTATCTACGAAGAGATATTAGGGAAAGGTCAATGTCCTTTTTTGGAAGTTTATCTGGCGCGTACCATAGTTATAATAGTGAGTTATCCAACCCTGTGTTGTTATGTAGAAGTGCATAATGAAGAAACTTAATAGCATTTTGCTCTCGTAGGCGACAGAACTAGCGCTTAATTTTAAATACAAATTAAAAACCGTTGTTTCAAGACAGAAAACGACCGGAAATATAAATATTCCCACCATCATCGTTTTAATTGCTTTAAAGGGGTCTAAATCAAATATTACACCTCTAAAGAATGAACAGGAAAATAACACGAGTACGTAAAAGCTGTATAAATCTTAAATGCTCGTTATGGATCGAAGCGATTAACGAGATTGCGCCGAGTATCGAACCGGCGACCCACGCGGTTCGCGGTAACCGGTCGCAGTTTGAGCCTACCGTGAGAATTATGTTACGATATGTTTGTACAAGGTTTTGGTAGATTTTGGGGTCAGGTAGGGTTGTAAACAGTTTAACCGACTTCAAAAAAAGGGGGAGGTTCTCAATTCAATTGTTTTTTTTTTGTTTGTCTTTGTTACCTCATATCTCCGTCATTTATGAACCGATTTGAAAAATCTTGTTTCATGTGAAAGGACTACTTCTCAATTGGTCCCATTGAAATTTTATCAAAATCGGTTCAGTAGTTTCTGTGACTTTCCAGTGGTGTTGTTAGGTGTGGGGTACCACTAAAAAGTAAAAAATAAAAAACTCTTTCCCAAAAAAAAAACCAACTTAAAAAAAAACACTACAAAGTACAAAATAACTTTAATTTCGGAAGTCGGTGTCAATTAACTAAGAAGCAACCAAACACCGACTTCCGAAATTAAAGTTATTTTGTACTTTGTAGTGTTTTTTTTTGAAGTCGGGTTTTTTTTTTTGGGAAAAAGTTTTTTTCTACTGAGCGTTTCCAAAGTAGCAAGGTAGCAATGACTTACTTGGCCGCCAGAGGTTGCAGCCAAGGAGGTTACAGTATTATAAAACTACAAGGACTCTATTTTTAACCAGTCTTTCAAAAATAAAGTAGGAAATCAGAGATATCAGAAAATACAATTTATTTCATAGAGATCGCAAATTCGCAAGCACGTCAAGTTACCTTTGTGTTACCGGAGTGACTGACGTTCCATTTGGCTGTCCCTCCCGGGGATTCTAGCAAGACAATACTTTTAGCAACGTTCCCCTTTTGTGGTGAGCTTTATTATTTTCTTTATAAATAAACCTTATTTTTCTTTTTTAGGGTTCCATACCCAAAGGGTAAACTCTATTAGTAAGACTCCGCTGTCCGTCTGTGTGTCTGTCTGTATCTCATGAACCGTGATAGCTAGACAGATGAAATTTTCACAAATGATGTATTTGAAAGATTCCGAACAATCTGCACATCATATCTTATGGGAGTGTATTCTTTGGCAAACTGAACGCAATATTATGTTAGATAGTATTCAGGTTACATCTGGAGTTGTATACTATACGGAGTACGGACCTTGTAGAAACCAGAACAAATTTCCGTGCGTTCAAGCGATTTTGCCATACCTATTACTGGAATCAAAAGTAGCTCACAATTTAAGACCCATTATTATTAGTGTTAATGTATAATCCGTGGTGCTTGGCAACTGGGTTTAGCCCAGTTGTATATGTCCCTTGGTGCCTATTTGGCCTAGCTCTGTTCTGTCTCCTGCTTTATAAGGAGGGAAGTGGAATTTATATAATTTTTTTTCCTACTCCTCCGCTGTTATTTTCTGATTAATTTCGTTGCGGGATCCAAGACAGTTGAATAATTTCTCTGGGACTCGTCGAGTTTCGTTGACTCGGCGTTTTTTCTGGTGATCGCCAATGTTGATTCTGGCTTTCAGAAGTTGCAGTGGCTTGGGAATGTGGTGTGGTGGGCTTGTCCCAAAAAAAAAAGATTATGTATTTCTGTTGCCGCTATAACAACAAAATACTAAAAACAGAATAAATTACTTACGGAACCCTTCGTGCGCGAGTCCGACTCGCACTTAGCCGGTTATTTATTTGTTTTGCTATTGTTAGGCACGCGCTTGACCACTATCTCACCTGACGGTAAGCGATGATGTGGTCGTATTTGCGAGGAGAAGGAAGAAGGGAAAATGTTGGTTGCAAGCCCCTTAAAATTTAAAGACCCTTGGCTCTTGATGGACGATGGACATCTCTACCCAAACGTTTTTTGTTATACTTCCATTGTGCGTATAGCTAAAGAGAGGAATTCCCTGCCAGAGTCTGAATTTCCTGGTAGCTTCATCCTGGAGGTAGAGTGAAAACGTTACTTCTAGACAAGCGTGCTCGTTGACCACATCATCGCTAGCTTTCAGGTGAGTTTCAAGTAAAATGCGAGCCTGTTTGTTTGTACGCGCTAATCTCTGGAACTACCAGTCGGATTTGGAAAACTATTTTTGTATATGATAGCCACATTCATGAGGAAAACTATAGGCTATACGAGAACGGTAAATTCCTACTGAAACGGGAAAAAGTCTAGATAATAAAAAAGTTAGGTTATTTTCTTTATGTTAACTAACACATGACATAATACTCCTTTCAGTACCAATATTTTATCCCTTGCTGAATATCATTTAATTAAGTCCATATCATTGTCACAGCTACCAATCGAGTTTCCTATGAATAATTTAGTGCAGAACTCGTGTGAGTGAAATAATTTGCTTAGCGTTAGCTGTAATAGAATTCTTAATTAATCAACGTTTCTTGTGGCTTGAATATGGCGGGAACGTGCTGCGGTGTGTGAGAATAATAGAGTAAAATGAAGGATTTTGGCGTGAACAAGATGATGGAATATCGAGGTATGAGTTGCAGGGGGTTTGAAGGGTCCTGTATGCTTGAGCGGAAGCCAAATCCCCTCATTGGCGTTAGATGTTGACTTAAGAACCTTACCTCTTAGTTACAGGATTAACGTAAGTAACACTTCTATGCATATTTTTGTCTTCAATTTTGGTTTGACCTGCTTTGCCTTTTTTGTGGATGGGCAATCATCAAATGACCCCTTCCGCTCTGGGTGGAGCGGGAGGGAGTGTCACTCTTACTGACTAAAACCCATCCGTGTTCCTCCTAATGCCCTTTGCGTTCCAGGGCCGCGGTGACTCTTTCGTACAAAAGCCGCAACGGCCTTCTATGCCTAGAAGTGTGTTGGAGCCGTAAATAGGCTTTAATTATGTTGTCTAATCTTTTTATGATTATAAGCAAAACAAGAAACCGGTCAAGTGCGAGTCAGACTCGCACACAAAGAGTACTACGTAACCCTAAAAAGGTAAAGTTTAAAAGTGCAAATTCGGCCTACCTGTGAAAATAAAATCAGAACGAAATAAAATAAATGATGGAGTTATGAGGTAACAAACAGAAACAAAATACTACTGAATTAATTTCGAATTAAATTCCCTTTTTTTTAAAGTCGGATAATAAGCAGCAATCCTAAATTATTCTGCAAAGCCGTATTCACTAAAACTAGGACATCTTTGCAGTCTAGTTGTAAAGGCAAGTAAGACGCGCCAGCTGTTTTGTAAACACGTCTTTACGCTTGAATTGTCTGAATAGAAATGACCACTTTGGCGTAAAGAACGGCGAGGCTGAATGAGAAAACTCTTTTGCTTTCACGTGATATTTATTTAAGAAGTAAAAACTGGTGTTTCTTCGTTCAAAAAGATTGCGGTAAGTAGATTAAGGTTCCCAGTAGACAGGCACGGCGCTACAATGCGACAACGATTTTACGTAGAAAATGGTCTTATCCGTAGATTTTCACAAGCTTTTCATTATCTTTTTTTTATTATTAGCTTTCTTCGTTCGTATGTGTGGTCTTTTTTTGTGTAACCGTTTTTCAAGCACTTCTTGTCATCTGATTAAACTGAAACTTGGCATACTTTGGTATGTAATTTTGGAGACAATGCCATAATATATGGTACCTTAGTACCAGCTGGTCTGGTTATAATCTGCACCCGGAAAGTGGCCATAGCCTCAACCTAACAAGAAAGCAACCTTGTGTTTGGGCTCATTCACAATAAGTGCTTTTAAATTTATTGAAATCTTAAATGAAATAAAATTACTTTTAACATACCTACTTATATTTTTATAAAAACTTATTGTCGCGTCTCGCCTATCGGCAACAATCTTTACGATGTAAATTACTTTGGTACTGCTAAAAGTACCGGCCATGTTTTTAATCGAATTTATAATAAAATTAAAACACTTCCGTTGTTAAAATAAAGCCTTTTATCAGTAAGACTAAAAGTGGGTCAATTTATTTAAAGCCGGGGTGAAAATCAATGTTGCCGAAAATATTTGCGAAGTAAGCCAATTTAATATTGTTGGGAGTCAAGTGATTGCCGGAAAAGCAGAATATAACATTTAATATTATGAGTTTATGAGCTATACTTTGTTTGTACGATTGATATTTGTTTATTGAAAGATTACACCGGGTTTATAATATTGTAGATCGACCAGTTAATAAATAAAAACCGGCCAAGTGCGAGTCAGACTCGCGCACGAAGAGTTCCGTACCATTATCTATAAATAAATTAGGTACGGCAAAAAAATCACGTTTGTTGTGTGGGAGCCCCCCTTAAATATTTGTTTTATTTTAATTTAATGATTTATTTGTAAAGTGAATAAATAATTAAATTTTCTGTGAATATTTCAAGCGTCTACCTGTTGGCGTCATCAATATCAATCAAAAACCAGCAAAAAAATTACGTTTGTTGTATTGGAGCCCCCTTAAATATTTATTTTATTCTGTTTTTTAGTATATGTTGTAATAGCGGCAATACAAATACGTCATCTGTGAAAATTTCAACTGTTTAACTATCACGGTTCATGAGATACTGGCCTGGTGACAGACGGACGGACAGCGAAGTCTTAGTAATAGGGTCCCGTTTTACCCTTTGGGTACGGAACCCTAAAAACCAAGTGTGAGTCAGACTCGGGCGAATAAGAAAAAAATGTGAAACGTTCAAGCACCCTTTCCGGACGAATCATATTTTTTATTACTTAACGTGTTACTTTAAAATCGTACAATTCTAATAGTTTTTCTTTAATCTGTAGGTATGTAAATAACTATTCTTTATTTATAATATCAGCTTAGTTTTCTGAATGCTCGATTACTAGAAAATTTAAATGTGCTCTGTTTCTATTTTACAATGCTTGACCAGTACAAGGCAACATTAAAACCTCCACTCTATTTAATTCATTTATTCGAGCAGTCGTAATAGCAATCAAGATTGGTTCGATCAACAGATACTCATAGACGTAGACGCAATCAGAAACTTTGTTTTACAATTACATAGATACCATAAGATAACATCTTATTTCAAAGTAGTTTTATAATCCATGGTAGGATTATAAACTACTTTGAAAATTAAACTGTCAACGATAATCTGTTGACATGACAGCAAACTGTCAAGATTACCCGCGCAATTAAGACCAGTTTACTTTGACATTTCAGAGTGGCGCTAGTTGCAAAAGCTTACGTCAAAACGTCAAATTTTGTGCGTTAAAACTTTTAGTTTCAATTTTCGCCGCGTGCCAATGTAAACTGGTTTTAATCTAATTGGAGTAATCGGGTTTTAATTAAGTGTTGAGCTGACAGCTTCATTTGTTCAGACAAAGGGTTACGTAATAGTGATGTAGCCAGTCGGTGTTGCAAGTTTTTTAGACGGTAGGTAGTAATCTTTGTTTGGAACTTTTTTCTTGTGATAGCTGATGGGTGTCGATTAATTTATTCGTCACACCTAAGTAGGTTTTGTTATATGATTGGCGGATAATCGGTTGTTTTTGAGCTTCCGTGTTTCTCGACATTTGGTGGAAATTATTCAATATGATTAAAATGACTGTGGACCAATGGAACTTTTTACCTAGTTGTTTTTGAAAAAAGTAACTTTTTTTTGTTATTCTATTTTTCCCTTAATACCCAACATCACCCTTAAATATGTCTACGCACTTCTGGAACAGCCTGTGTAGTTCTAGTTTTGTTGCCTTGGCTGGCTTGGGGCTTGGGGCCTTAAATTCATTTGAGGCAACCACAGGATAGTCCGGTTAAGCAGTTGATAGCCTTTGTGTGTTAACTTGGTAGTGGTGACATGGGAAAAAAAAAATTGGAACACCCTGTGATGGTCTACCATCCACGTTCCGACCTCAGCAAGTGTTGCTTAACTTTTATGATCGACCCGTGTGGCTGTTATTAGCCACGAACTCCTCGAGACTATCAATATCGATAGGTACTAATTGAATTCAAAGTTGACGAAACAATTGCAATCTGCAATAGGTATCATAAAATATTACTTGCACATAGTGTTTTTACCACTCATCTTATGCCACATGGTAGAAAGAAACGCGCGGCAAATTGTAAATTACTGTGGCGGTTTACCAACAGTGTTAACTTCGCTGTAATGATAGTCATTTTGCGCACAGCTAAATACACCCGGACTGTGGAATAAAAACCCAGAAGGCTCACTTGGTCTCTCTCTTCAACAGAGCTTATCTAAGCATACAAACAACACAACACCAGGGGGTCGATTCTGCTATTGCAATCGTGTCTCAATGACCGGTCAATGATCGATTTTTGACGTATAACGTCAAACTTTTGACACATTTCCCATACAAAAACTGTCAAAGTTGTCAAATATTCGATCACTGACCGGTCATTGAGACACGATTGCAATAGCAGACTCGAGCCCCTGGTCCTGTTCCAACTGTTCTACACTATTGTATTAGGGAAGCCTGTGATGATAGTTGTATGTCTTAAATAAATAAAATTTTACTACTCGACCCGCGTAAATGACATAAATTGTTTATGTAAATGTCGCAGCTAATTAGCTTAATCAGCCGTTTTATTGGTGGCTTAGCCTTTTCATTTAAATGCGCCGATTTTTCAGCGACCTAAGTGACATCTTTTGTTCAATATCGTTTGATGACTTGCCCATGACACTTATGTCGCTGATTAAACGGCGCAGTTCAATGAAAAGGCTAGGCTAATGGTATGGCTGATTAAGCTAGTTGACTGCGACATAAACATAGCCACCCCTCTACCCAAGACTTAGATAATATAACATTAATATTGAATGAGGATTTGCTGCATATACCTACATATTGCTGTGTTTGTTTTTATACAATCAATCAATTCACTGTCTATTTTCCTATTTGGGGTCAAATCGCTGTGAATTAAGTAAAGTAAAATGATACTTTTACGCCACTCATTTTGTTTTTTTTTTAAGCTTGGTATGCATAATATTTCTACTTGGTGCACATGAAAATATATGATAAGAATGTCACAGTTCGTTAAGAATTTTCAATCAGGCTCTGTTCAGGATTCGGGTTCCCGACAAAGCTTGACCATGAAGCTCATGCTGTCCAGCGGTCCAGCCCCCCTAGCCAAGTCACAAACGATAAACGTAAACTCTCAGTAGTCTTTAATAGATTTTCAACTTTATTTTGTTGGGTATAAAGTTGAAAATCTATTGAACATTACATGGCGTTTTCGTTCGTTCCGGTCGCTAACGCTCAGTAGTCTTTAATAGATTTTCAACTTTATGCTCTTAGGTATAAAGTTGAAAATCTATTGGAGATTACTAAGCGTTCACGTTTATCGTTTGCAACTTGGCTGAAAATGAACTATTTACGACTGATTGGACTGTTGTGCCGTTTCGTTTGTAGATTTTTTTTTTTAAGGTATGGGTTTGCTCTTGGCCTCGATCACGCCTGACGGAAAGCGATGGATGAGGTCTATGATGGAGCGAGCGTGCCCAGAAGATGCCTTAAGGCACTGGTACTCCCACGCGTCGATGAAACACAAAAGGCTGCTGCTTGACGCTGGACTCCGGTGAGAGAGTGGTCGCAAGGGAAGGATTGGCCAGTCTTAAAAGGCGTTAGGTGAGACTGTCCAGGATGCGCCGAGCGCTTCAGTTCAGTTGAGTGGCTGATGGAACAAATTGCGCTACACGAGGAGGCTCCTTCATGCATCCCTAGAACCTAGTAGATTCCTAGAACTTTTTGTCTCCGTAAAACTTCTGAATCTGTCTACATTGTGGTAATGTTTTGAGGTGTAGAAGTTGTATTCCAACTTAATTGGATTTTAGAGTCCCGTACACCTAATTAACCTACTTGGGACTTACTCGGAAGTAGATGTGTGAATCTGAAAGTACCTAATAAGGTTTCTTGGGATTTCTTTTCTTTAAATACTTGTGTTTGGTAAAAGTTTCTTACTGTTGAAAAATTGGTGAATTGAATACAACGAATAAAGGTACCTTTAGGAAACCATTGTGAAAATACAAAATGGCAGTTCAGTTCAGGCACAATATAAATATCTTTTTACTGTGGTGCAGGTGAGCTGCCACTGTCTAAGAAAGATAGAATTTGGATGACTAACTAGAAGACATGTTTTATCAATGCTAGTCTTTTTCAAACTATTTTGGGGTCAGCTTCAATTCAAACGAATTCAGCTGAAAATCAGCATTATACAGCGACTGCCCATCACTACCAATACCCAGCTACTGGGTAACACATCACTCATAAACTGTGGTTATCATCAAACAACGTAGGTACTTATAACCTTTTTCCACTTGAGTTGGAATATGACAACTATCAAAAATCGAGAAGAATGAATACAGTCAAAATCAAAGTTTATTGCGAAATATGCTTATCCGAAAGCTATCACTAAAATCGTACGATTTGTGAAAGTATAAATAAAATTGATAGCAAAATAGAGGAGTTACAAGCTTTTGAAGTTATTGTTCTATCCTTGTCATGCAATGTCGTTTGTAAGTACTGTATGGCGCTAATTCACAATGGCGATGCTAGTGAGTGACGTCTCACGCAATTAGTACTGCCTCTGTTTAAGTATCACAGATTTTAAAACACTCACAACTCTGTCATTTTTTGTTTTATTTATTTTTTCTGTGACTAAAAAAAACCCGTCAAATACTATATTGCAATTGAACCCAGTTATAAGCTAAACGGTTACACACTAACTGTACGGTCAACGACGTAATCTGTAGGTTACTATGTAGGCAGTAATTATCAATTTTACGGCCAATCATAGGAAGAATGTTAAGTTGAGACTCAGCTTGTTGGCATCTTACCTAACTTTGTATGCAACAGGCTGTCACTGAAGCTATGGGTATAAAGTAGACTCCACATAAATTTGCAGTCAAGTCATTGACCTTTCTCTATAATTTCTTCCTAGGTAGGTACCCGTAAAATAACATGATTTTTTTTAATACTAGAAAATGTAAAGGATCACGATAGAAGTCGGTTCAAGACAGCTTTGTCTTCATTTCTGTTTTCGGAATTAAGTACCTATGTCTGAATGGTGCTGATGCACGCATCATGTTCGTGAACAGGCGTCATCAGTGGGGATACTGGCCATCTCTTAGCTGTCACTGGCTACATTCAATAAGTAAGACTTATTTACTACTTAGAATTATTTTTTCTTTCTTTACATTGTTCTCACATATAGAAGCAACAAGGATAATGTAACCAAGATTTTTGTAAATTATCATAAAATGGTTCAAAAGAGTGTCCGTGGATTTTCTTGCACTTTCTTCTCCATAGAGATTTACGCTTTGGAACGTGCAAATAGCTTCATGTTTTTGACTGACTGACTTTGACAATTCAGAAGTACCTGTACTTAAATGGTTTATTTGAAATAAATGCTTTGACTGAATGAATGAATGACTTCGTCAATAAATGTAAGTACGTCAACATTTTTTTAAATTGCAAGTTTTATATTTGGCGTCTACCTATATACCTATGTATTTTCTTATAACTTTAGGTGCTCCAAGAGTTCTGGGCATATTGACATTCTATCCGCTATGAAGATTGTCAAAAAGTCCTAAATCTAAAAACACAATGAGCAGAATAAAAAACCAATCATCTTTTTACCAATAAACCTTTCCGCCAAAAACTATTGGATCAAACTGATAGTCGTACGAAGTCAAGTCAAGCCACGCAGAGCGAACAGAATTATTTTCTCGTAAACGTCTCGTACAAGTAAACAACTCTTTTATTTTTAATCGTATTAGGACATAGCACTACATCAGTTTTATCACCTAGTTTTATCAATTCCATAAATTTCACTTAAAATCCCCATAAATTGTTGTGCGTGGGACGATAGACACAAAGTTCAAATGTGTAGGAGTGGACAAAAAATCGCTCTAAAACATTGCGAATAAAGTTAGGTTAGAGGCCCCGAGAGTACACGGGGTAACCCGTAAATTACGGGGAACTTGGCCAAAGTGCCCCGTAGGTAATTTAAAGTTTTCCCCGTTTTTCGTGTCCAAAATATAAGCAATTAAGATTACTAGTATATATGAAAATTCATTTTAAGTTGACTTGTAAGATTTTTATTCCTTTACTTCTCACAATGAACAACTAAACGTAGTTTCATGTTTTTTTTGTTTTGATGAACAAAAGCCGTTTGGATTGTTTTTTTTATTCTGATAATATGAAATCCAGTAGTGGTACGTGGCAACCCTGTTGCTGAATATGTTCGAAAGAGTTACCTTGGTCCTGGAACGGAAAGGGCAATGGAATTAACATGGATGGGTTTTAGTCAGTAAGAGTCTGACACTCCCTTCCGCTCCACCCAGAGCGGAAGAAGTCATTTGATGATTTCCCATCCTTAAAAAAAAAAAAGAGGTAGCAACCCTACTCGAGGACAAGGGGCAAGACAAGTGACATTCTGTCAGCGGTATAGTGCGTTTCACCGTATATTACCTATGGCGTTATGTTGGCAGCAATGTTTTACAGTGTTTCCACATTACCTATAATAACCTACCTCAAAGTAAGGGTGATTTGTATGTTTTTAGTTAGATTCTTACATATTTATTTTATTCTTATCATATTAAAAATCAGCACAGTTATAAAATGAATAATTTAATTATTTTTATTATAATAATGCTCAGACAAAATAATTGTGTTTGGAGTAGTTATGCTCATCCAACGGACTTATACCCGAGCGGTCGTCGTCATCTTCATCTTCCATATCATCCTCGTCATCAGAAGTGTCACTATCGTCTCCCACTTCAATGATAAACCTGTCCATCTCGCTATTAATAACTGGACCATCTGCGTAATATTTTTCTTCCACTTTTTTCACGTGCTCACATTCTTCAGTTCATTCTTCATCTAGTTCGATTCTTTTAGGCCGGGAACCGCTTTTGCGAGGTGTTGAAACCTTAGTCGACGTGCTGGCTGCGACTTCACCTTCTTTGGTGATTTTAAACACGGTTTTTTCGGATACACCTAAAACATATATTTCGGTTTATTGTCACAATCATACATAAACCAATAAATTCAATAGAAAATTGCATTTTAAGTTGTAAATTTTATTATCTGCTACTGGTAACCCTATTTTAACTCACCTGTAAGGGCGGCAACACGAGCCTGAACACATCTTAAAGGAATTAACGAGGCATCATTACGTTTTTCACGATCACAAAAGTTCTTCACCTTTAACACCATCATTCTTTCACCACTTTCCAAAGTTTTGGGCATGATTTTAGTCGGAAATCAAATGAAAGTAAACAAAATCTGCGGGAGCGTCTCCTCGTGCCAATGACTTTGACAGACAGGGTGTGCCATCATAACGCCATAGGTACTATTTGTTGAAACGCAGTATAGCGTGGCGAAGGCGATTGTCAATACGTCAAAAATGTATGGGATTGACAGATGCTATCGAAATGTCACGTGATCGAATTCCTACATTTTGGCATTTCGACAGTCGCATTCGCTAATTGAATGGCACATTGTCTAGGGCCCAAGGACTGGCAATGTAAACGAGCCATTTAATCAGCAACTAAGCGGCGATTTATATAACCTTACTACCATTTACTGACATCAAAGGTCACTTACACCATTTATTGTCATCTAGTAGTATAGTCACTAGAGCTTGGGGTTGCGGAATATGTTCGAAAGAGTTACCGCGGCCCTGGGAAGAAAGGCACTAGGAGGACTAAAGGGTGGGTTTTAGTCAGTAAAAGTCTGACACTCCCTGCCGCTCCACCCAGAGCGGGAGGGGTCATTTGATGATTTCCCATCCTAGAAAAAAAAAAAAAAAAAAAAAAATAGTCACTAGAGCTACCTACCTATTCTTTTCGACTGAGAGACGGAAACACATATTTCAATAATATTGTTGATGGTTCTGCTACTAAAAAATATATATAAGTCGTACCCGCTTGCATTTATTTACCCACAAAGCCAAGATAACGAATCAATCCTCAATTTCGTACTGTTTGCAATTTGAACGTTGATTACATACCTACATAAAAGATATACCTATACCTACATAATCTTAACTGACACAAAACGAATTGAAAATCTGGTTGCTAACGTTTCATATAACAGCTAAATTGTTCTTGACTTCCATTCCGATTTAAATTTAATATAATACTTTGCTAAATAATTAAGATTTAGTAAACCGAAACTGTACCAGTAAATCAAGATCCTCGCTGAACAACATTTTTACTGGACTTTATATAAATTGTTTACAAGCATTGAAACTTTACTTTGGCGGAACTCGGATAATAAAAGACCGGATACCTTGATAGTATATGGTATATTTGTACAGGACCTTGGTGTGATCTCAGTACCTAAACTCAAAATATATTTTTTTTTTTTTGGTATGTTAGCTTGCTAGTGGTCACTAGCAAGCTAACACACTTGGGATATCAACTGCTTAACCGGACTAAACAAAATATTTTTTTTTTTTTTCGGTATGACCACTAGCAAGTTAACACGCAGGGGCTATCAACTGCTCAACCGGACTAACCTGTGGTGGCCTCAAATGAATTTAAGGCCCCCAGAAAATCAAATTCGTAAACCTTATAATTATGTAATCAGCGGAGAATCTTAACATCGCGATTCAGGAAGTACATCCAAATGATCAACGCCATCTAGTCACAAAAATGGTGTAGGGGCGTGACCTAAGTGGTACCTGGTGGGATTCGCTACGCTGCTAAGTTAAACACTCAAATAACTTTCAAGAGTTTATTGCTGAGAGTTAACAAGGTTACGTTAATGCTAAGCTATCGCTAAAATGATGAAAATGAATGCACCCGGTTGCTGTTCGTAATGCACTTACATTTTGGTCCTTCGAGCCTCTACCAAGGACTTCGCGGTCGAACTTTAGTTTTTCGGGACTGATGGTTCGTGGAAGTGAACTTGAACTGAACTAGTGAACCTTGAATTGCAGTGTTTTTTAGCTTAGCTTAGCAGTGACTGGTGGTTACCTTAGCAGCGAGATTTTAAGAGTGACTTTAGCGGCAGTATATTGAGTTGGAGTGCTTAATATATTCTCTCAGCGGTATCAGCAACAGCGGTGCTCGGGGAGTACCGTTTCAGCAGTGAGTTCACAGCTCACCCTAGCGACACCAGTGGATCGCTGACGTGGGGAGCAACCCTCGTCAGGATAGCAGCGACAAAGGATTCTTCCAAGTAAGATCGTTCAATTTTCTATAAAGCAGCGAGATGGAGAGCCTTTATTTTCTTCAATCCAAGATTGCGGAAGGCATTAGAAAACTCCTCGTCAATTTTAAAAAGGATAGCGTAGAGCGTAAAACGTTAAATTACTGTAAGCGTAAACTCGAGTTACTTGAGAAGTACTGGAAGGACTTTCAAGTGAATCATGAAAAGATTCTACCTTTTGAACAGACGAATCATAAATATTTTACCAAGTCTGAATTTGAGAGTACGAACCAGCATTATTTAGCAGCTAAAGATCTTATTAGTCAATATAAAGAAGAGTTGATGCAACAAGATCAAAAATCACCGTATCTTCCTCAACCACCACAGCGAGAGGTGCCCGGAACTTCAGCGAGTCAGCCGGGACCGCCAGCAACAGCAGCAGCAACTCCGACCTTCGAGTCAAGAGGGTCCAATAGCAAGCTTGACGATATGCTTCATAAGCAGTCGATCAATTTTAAAGCGCTTCTTAGAGCAGTCGACAATATTGATGTTGGACCCTCTGAACTAGTTCTGGTAGTTGAACTAAATTTCTACAAAAATATGCTTTCGTTGCACAAATTAAATGCGAATAAGCATATTACGGCCATTTTTCTCTTTTGACCGAAATCTTTTATCAAAGCTCAGTGCGTTATTTTTACAAGCCATTCGCAGTCCTGAATGCCGTCGTCCCTCGTTTAGCAACAGGTCTATCAGATGCATCTCGGAGATAAGGCTACCTCTATGTGCTTCAGATTGTTGCTACAATACACTTTTGGTAGACACTTTTTTTGTGTTTCAACTTGGTTTTGTGTTCGTTGAAGATAGACTGTGATGAAAGGCGACGTTTTTGTGTTTTATTTTGAGGTGAAAATGTTTTGTCTAAAGTAATAGGGGATGGACGGCGCCACCGACGCAGGCCTACAAAGGCGAGATGACTTCGACGCCCTCTGCAAGGGCTGGTTCAAGGTGGCTTGGGTAAAGAATACCTGGAAGCATTCGGGGGAGACCTGTACCCAGTGGGACGGTATAGGCTGAATAAAAAAATACTAGATAGAAGTCAAGTTGTTTGTATGTTCGTAATAAAATACTATCAAAAGAAGAAAGCTCCAGTATAATATTGCTGAGTACCCCTCGTATAGCAACAGGTCTATAAGATGCCTCTCGCAGATAAGGCCACCTACTATGTACTTCAGATGGTTGCTATTACAATAGACTTTTGGTAGACATCTTTTTTTGTGTTTCAAGTTGGTTTTGTGTTGAAGTTGAAGAGATAGACTGTGTGTATTGTTTAAGGGCGAGAATGATTTTTCTAAAGTATTGCTATGTAGAAGTCAAGTTGTTTGTTTGTTTGGTCATCTCTGGAACATCTCGAAAGTTTGTTAGTTTATCTGAGTTCCATTATGATGTTTATTTTTTCCGAAAAAATCCACAGTTCCTGTAGACGTCCATGGGACAGCTGCGGCAAATGGTTAGATTTTAAACATCTTCAACAAAAGGAGAAGGCTCTCAATTCGATTAAATGTTTTTGTCATTTTCATCCATCTGCCTAGCCTTTCCCAACATTGGAGACGGCTTCCAGTCGAACTGGATTCAGCTGAATACCAGACAGTATTATACGTGGAGCGGCTGCCTACCGGACCTCCACAACCCATTAACTGGGTAACACCGGTAACACGGTACTTCTTGGCAAGACTGAAGTCAGATTTTCTAGCTTCTGACAATCCGTAACGACTGCCAAAGATCTACAAACGACAGCCGGGACCAACGCCTTAACGTGCTTTCCAACGCACGGAGGAGTCTCGGTATATTTAAGTTTTATTGTCATCTAACATGTTGAAAATTACCGTACGTTACGTATGTCCAGAAAAGA
Source organism: Melanchra persicariae (assembly GCA_947386135.1). NCBI lineage: Eukaryota > Metazoa > Arthropoda > Insecta > Lepidoptera > Noctuidae > Melanchra > Melanchra persicariae. The sequence goes on from OX376646.1 coordinate 3,491,873, forward strand.
CTAAAACGCGTCCCGGAAATTAAACTATGATACGGTTACAGCCATTAAACATGTATTAAAAATAATATTAACATTTCGGACACGTTACTTAGCATGTGTCCAACGCACGCAAATGCCAAACTACCCTACGTAATCACTGGTGAAGTTTCCGACTCATCATGACACAAACGAATCGTTCAAATGTTACTTCCTGCACCAATTAACGGATACCGACCGGTAACGTTTACCGACAACGAATGGTACACCGTACAGCGTGTGGTTCAAAGTCGTGATTTTAATTCTGCGCTCTCAAGAAAAATAAGTGCGGTATACGGAACCGTTCGATAGTGTAGTGAGGTCGTGACTGCCTGCCTTTATATTTTATACGGGCTCCGGATTGACGAGCACAGGGGCCCTACTATGACGTGCTAAAACGACAGTCGCTCGAGCTAGAAAGAGGGATGGAGCTATATAGGGTGTATAGCTCCATCCCTCCTTCTAGCTCGAACGACTCACGCTTTAACACGTCATGGTAGGGCCGCAGGTCTGACATTTCAAAAGAAGGGAAAACGTTGCTGTTTTACTATTTTACGAAATACGGTACTGAGTTTTCTTCGCGTAGCTTTTGCGACCTCTTCTTCAAACGTAACGAACGTTTGAACTCGAAGATCATTATAAAATGTTGTAGCTATATCTTGTTGAACTGGAAGTGCTTTCAGCTGAAAACATCTCAATAACGTGAATTGTACAGTAGACAACATGGAGTCTGGTTATTTTCGGTGATTTTAAATCCTGCTGTATTGATTGTATTTTAGACCGATGTTGTTCGAAATGGTATCGATTTCGAATATTGTCAGCATCTTTAAATATTCCTACAGTACCTACGCTAATTATAAGAGTGTAAAATCTATCTCCTTTGGTAAACAAAGGTGTTAAAATGTAGTGAAATCATTGTACGCATGCATAACATATCCGTCCAATTGTCGCATCGCACATTCCTTCGGAAACGTTCTGTCGCAACGAGATGCACATAATAATTTCTAGTCATTCCTTTGATACTCAAAACTTATATACTAAAGCAAAAATCAAGGTATTAAAACACGACACTCGACATTTGATTCCTAGAAATTCTTTTGACACGGAACCCGAAAATTCTTTGTTTTTTTGTGCAAAATACGCAGTTGCATTGCATCGTTACTAGCTCGCCACATTCCCGAAGTTTCCCGAACATAACCGAACTAACAGTGATGTTTTTTTGTTTCAGGTAAAGCCCAGTTCTTTTTGGGGGCCATTTTCAAGGCCTTTGTCAGGTTCGGAGAGAAATATATTCAGGGTCGAGCCGTCAAAGGTTTTACAGGGCTTACTGTCCATTCATTGAACGGCCAGGTTTCAGTAATAACGAGAAAAAAGCTTATGTGAAAAGGATTTTATGGGTAGGTTTTGTTATTTTGTACTGTGAAAGCTGAAAGGTCTGGGTTATATTAGGGGAGCGTTTTGTTGTAGTGATGTTATGAGGTTTGTTTATAAGAACCGCTGCATGGGTAAGAAGAATAGGTATTACCACAGAAAGACAGGCAGCTAGCGAATTTTACTATGCTATTTAGAGAAGAGACATAGAGAAGATAGCCATAAGTATGGACTGGAGAAAAAGAATACGGTGCATATTTCAATAAGACTTAGGGCTGATTTTTCAATCGTCAGTTATCTTCTAACTGAGGAATAAAAATGGCGATTTGACAGATTTATTATACAACTAGCACTTCGCCCGCGACTTCGTCCGCGTGGGGATAGTAGGTACTCCACAAACTGCAACGCCCCTATACATATCCCCTTATAAAGGTTAGTTTTGGAAAATTTAGCACAACGATTCTCATTATTGGTTCAGCGCAACTGTTCACCCCGTTCAGCCCGTCAGAGGTTGATTATGCAAAAATTGTTAGGTACATGATCTGTTGCAATTATCCCACTTTTAGTTTATTCATACAATTCCGACGTAAATTGAAGCAAGCTATAATTTCCTCCCCTAAAAACTTATTCACCCCTGCTTCACCCCTTATTATGTATGTACCTAGTTGATTTTCGAAAAATCCAAACATTTGATATTCTTATTGTTTTATCGAAAACATTTAAATGCCATGCCGTGGTGTTTCAACGTCATCGGACCAAGCACTGATACGATTCTCCCCAGTTCGCTCAAGCCGCGACATTTTTCTTACTCCGATCATGTTTATTACCGTCGTAACTTTTGAACGAAAGGTCCGATTCGAATGATTTAAAGTGTAATTTACACGGACATAATCAACCTTAATTATCAAACCATTTAAATGGATAAGGATTAATATCATGGTACTATAATCACCATTTTTTATTTCACCATGGGATTTGCTTGACTAATATTAACAAAAAGCAGTCATGGTGACTTATCCATAATAGTTAGACATATGGTATCGCGGACTTTTTTGTAGATATTGATGACTTCTATAAAACTGTAGTACATCACTTTGCTCTATTGTCAATAGATTCCGCAGCGTACGCGATATAAGGATTTTTTCTCACACCTTGGGTCACATTATCGAAGTTTTCATACGGATCCCTAACTTGTTTGAAAATATTCTATAGCCTATGTCCATCTCTGATAATGTAGGATTCCACTGGTGAAAGAATTTTTCAAATCGGTCCAGTAGTTTCGGAGCCTATTCATTTCAAACAAACAAACAAACAAACAAACAAACAAACAAATCTTTCCTCTTTATAATATTAGTGTAGAAAGCTGTCAAACCGCTAATTTAATTCCCCATTTAAATTTTATCTGATTATTGTACAAATCAACCCTTTAGGAACGTCAATATTTACAGTTTAAATCCCTATTTCCCTACTAATATAAATACAAACGTAACTCTGTCCGTCTGTTACGGTTACACGCTAAAACGGCTGAACGGATCGTCATGAAATTTGGCAGATATATAGCCTGGTATATGGAGAAGGACATAGGGTACTTTTTTATGCGATATCTGACATTCACGTCGGCGGAGCCGCGGACAAAAGCTAGTAATGTATATAAAAATAATAAAGTGACTATAGTGTCTTCAAACAGAATCTTCTAACTAATCGATGTTGAAAATGATTATTCTAATCGAACTTAAATAATGTTAGTCTAATTCGATCTTTGTTCTTCGGCTTGTATAGTTGTTTTATCTCACGAGTGCGGGCGAGCCATAGTTGTGTAGCTAAATGTACGTGCACATTGTCTTAGTGTGCGTAACCTTGAGAGCGACTGACACAAGCTCACGCACACTAAGACAATGTGCACGTACATTTACCTACACAACTATGGCTCGCCCGCACTCGTGAGATAAAACAACTATAGCATTAATTAGTTGTTTCACTGTAAGGGGTCACCGTACCTACTCATCATTATGAACAACTTTCACTATTGGACCAACCTCGAAATCACTAAAAAAAAATCAGCTATTCAGTACATTTTGTCGAGTTAAGACGCACATAAATGTATGGGACAGTCGATTTTTTTTCGCGATTTCAGTATTGGTCCCATAGTGAAAGTTGTTCATACTTATCAGTACAATGACACCCTTAAGAGCGTGTACGCCGTATGTCATTTCATACAAACTTTCAAATATTTATTTTTCGAAATTAATGCACCGATTTTAATAAAACTTAGTATGCATACGCTAAATATCCAGGTCTTAATAGTTATCAGAAAACATTTTTGAAAAAGATTTTGGAGGAAGGAGAGAGAGAGCGATTTTAAGTTTTCTATAGAAAGTGTAAAATCACAATATCCTAGATATCTAGCGTACGAATACCAAGTTTTATTAAAATCGGTTCATTCATTTCGAAAAATGAGGATTTGAAAGTTTGTATGAAAAGCCGTACCGCGTAAACGCTCTTAAGAGGTATGTTGCGTTTATTCTGTTACACGTTATATTTAGGTCAGAATCAAGGTCACATAAGTACTTAACACCTTCATTGTATAAATTAGGAGTCTAGACTGTGCGACAATAATAAGGTTTTCATAATAGCTACGCAATTTTATTTTTCATGAAAGACGCTTTTATTAAATTGACGTGCTTAATCTACCTTTTGTTCCGTTAATGTAAAATTGTACACCTTTTTTAGGGTTCCGTACCCAAAGGGTAAAAACGGGACCCTATTACTAAGACTCCGCTGTCCGTTTGTCTGTCACCAGGCTGTATCTAGACGGTTGAAATTTTCACAGATGATGTATTTCTGATGCCGCTATAACAACAAATACTAACAACAGAATAAAATAAATATTTTAGTGGGGCTCCCATACAAAAAACGTGATTTTGTTGCCGTTTTTTTTTAATAGATAATGGTACGGAATCCTTCGTGCGCGAGTCCGACTCGCACTTGGCCGTTTTTTTAACTGTTTTGTCAACAGTCCTTTTTGTCCACAAAGTTTTAAAAAGATACCTGGCTAGTTTGTACTAACAGCTGTTGATTAACGCGGCTTTGTGGCTGTTTACCTAAATATTTTTCTTAATTAAAATCCATATTTCATTTTAATTTATTACCTTAATTTGACAGTTTACTTAAAACTAAATAGATAAATTGTGTTATTTTAATGACTAAAGATATAAATAACTTATAAGTATTAATTAGAAAAAGATGAACAGATGAAGGACGTGAGATGTAAAGACTACTAATAGTGGAATATACATAATCATTCAAATGCTTACCAGGCTTATGGTTTCGATCAAAAACATTAAAATCAACACTTATATGTGTTGCACACTTCGATGTGTTGCTGGGGAGTTTGTTGCGCCACTTCTTCTTCCCAGCTAAAACACTAGGAAGTGGTGACGGGTGGGCGTTTTGGGGGACTGTCTTTATGTAAAATTTGACGTTCAAAAAGTGCTGGCTCCCAGCCTAATTTGAATAAATGACTTTTGATTTTGATTTATAGAATAAACAGCAGCTGTTCAGTATTTTTTGATTCAAGTAACTAACATGTAGTACCTACATAAATATTTCAATTCAAAGGTTTATTCACCCAAACACTATAATTAAATTACAAATAAAAAAATCTTAATCATAAATAATTTCTACATAGATCAATAATTAAAATATCACTTAATTAGCACGTCGATATAATTATTTAGATTTCATTTAAACCATTTACCACATAATTACCGATGCGCTAATTAATACACTTAATAAAACATTTACTGCAGGAAGACATCCACCACGCTCTATTTTCTATGATCATCGTAAACGAGCTAATCGTAATTTGACATTAGGCCTACAACACACTGGTGCGAACACGATCACACGCGGTAAAGGCTTTTTTGAACGTTTGCGATACCGACCACATCGCAGCTACGTTGTGACCACAACGCAATCACTAGCGACACCGCGAAATAGCGGCCGGCCACATCCAAATTTTGTAGTACCACAACACAACCGCAAGAAGCCGTAGCGACACTTCATACGTAACCACAGTTTGACCAACTTTTGTCGCGACGGTGTGGTGAGGTTGTGAATCAAGCCTAAATCTAACGTTGGAAACAAGCCTATATCTAACCAAGGCTCTAGACATAGTTACATTAAAAAAATGTATGGAAATTAAGGCTTTTTTGACAGATTGCAACTGAGATGAGAGCGAAAACGTTGTTAATAAATTAGTAGAATTGACCCTCTGTTGTCAATGGCGCTTCGCATGTCAGTAGTGTGATGTTGCGCCATCTCGCGTCTTTGAACTTGATCTTTAACTCCACTCTAGTTAAAGTGACATTCTAACAAAGATATTAAATAGTTCAAATGTTTAGAATTTTTGACAATCGATATCTCTGATAGAATATGTGTCCGGGTACTCTAACAATAGAACATTTTTTTTAAATGGTCGACGACATTGGTGTCTCATTGTCGCGTCGCGCCTGTCAGTAGGTTAGCCTTATAAATCGCTAAGTAGTGAATAAAGTAATATCGCGTGTTTGTCTACTGCACGTCTCTACACGCGATCACACGTCTTGTGTTTAAATATGCATATCTATCTACAAACGATTTCTTTGTTTTATACATTTCGAAAGATAAATTATGCAATGGTGGTGAGATCCATGTAACAAGATACAGGTATGTGCATACCCTTAGAAATAATTATGCGGGTTCAATATATCGTCACTAACTATTTAATCTTACGGTAGATGGCAAGCTAATAAAAATAAATAAATAAATATTAAAACAAATGGTTAACCAATAACCAAACGATGTTTAAAGTTAAAGCTTACGACGGAGTTATTCTTCAATAAAATATGATTAACTGTTTAATCCTTCACGAGAACCAACTCTATTTTACATAAATTCTACCTACCTGATATATCTATACGTTTTTACATAGAACGGCACGAGCATAGAAAACTAATAAAGTCCAATGAGTAATCCAGCTATTGGCGATACAAAGATTCTAACTAACGCCGCTAGTGTCAAAATTGTGAAGCTGTCTAAGAACGACACTGAGAGTTTTCGCACAGCGTTGCCAACGTGGGGAATTCCGTAAACTGCAGGTAATCTCAAATTCTCTTATTTATTGTATATATTAATAGTACACCTAAGACTACCTACAGTACTGTCTTTCCTTCTCTCTTCAAATCTATCCAAAGGTTGTCTTTAAAAGATCGCTTTTAGCGATAAGGCCGCCCATTGTGTCACCCTATGTAATGTTTTCTTCATATATATTTTCTGTAACTTATATGGTGTACATAATAAAGAGTATTCTATTCTATTCTATTCTATTCTCAAGCTAGGGACTTTGACTTAGATTTTCGGGGAATGTAATACATTGGTGTTGGCATCACTGCAAGTGTCGTTCTTAGGCAACTTTTAAATTTCGCCGCTAGAGGCGCGCGTGTAATCTTTGCATCGCCAATACATATTTTTTCAAATGAAATAAATAGACTGCTAAAAGAAAGTCACTCAACGTGAAATACCTTACTATTTCATAAAACAGATTATGCATTCAATTAGCATTCATAAGGATGAAAGATGGACCGTCCTTTGACCTTGTTTTATTGGAAATTATAAAATGACTTCTCCCACTCCGGATGGATTGGTGATCCCACCGTGATCATTCAAATCTCCATTGCGATCCAGGACCGCGGTGACTATCGAACAACTCCGCAACCTTGGACCGTCTGTTGAACTGGCGAGATGACTGAATGATGATGAGAATGATGCTGAGGACAGACACCCTATTAAAACTCTGCATTTCTGTGAACTTTCGTCCCACAAGATTATCTCACTTCTCCAACCTTTGATGCAATTTACAAAGAACGACGCCATTACTTAGTAAGTTATAATCTAAACTTAATATAGCCTTGGCACATTAGAGAACGTAACGTAACCTCTGAACATTTTGTGTTTTAATGTCAAATTCGTTCACAATGTGACGCAAGCGCAGCTCTTAAGGTCGATACACATTACGGCGCGTTTAACCGCAAGCCTGTTGGCACATAATGTGAGAACCGAATTCTGGGAATGGTATTAACAATGCATTGTAGTCTTTTGTACCTTTATGTGTTGCTTTTCAAGGTGAACGGATTTGGAGTTTAGAATTAGTTCAGTAGTGCTTTATCAAATCAAAAGTCATTTACTTATTCAAATTAGGCTTACTGCCAGCACTTTTTGAACGTCAAAGTTCTTCTATAGAAAGTCCCCCAAAACGCCCGCCCGTCACCACTTCCTAGTGTTTAATCTATTACTCTGTTATAATCCCACCGTAACATAGATAACAGTGAAGTGCGCATGAAGTGAGTTGTCAATCCCTGGCATCAAATTAAACGACAACCCACTTCACATATTCTCGTCGAATTTTTATAGAATCGACCGGCAGAAGTTAACTAACTCGACATAACGATTGTTTTACTTGAGATATATTATAGACGGGGGCATGTCTGCCTAAGCTGACGTTATGAGGAGATCTATTGCCATGAACTCCATGTTTAAAAATGTGATAAAAGAGAACTGAAACACAACAGAAGATTAAAACTTACCTAACTAATCATTAGCATGTAGATTTTCACAAGTTCTTAACTTCTTCTCAATTCAGAAACCAGAGGTTAGGCTTTTGTCACAATTTTAGGCACGATTCCAGATTCTTTGATGCAGAAAATATTGTATTAGTTTTAAACCTGAAACACTTATTCTTCGTGGAGATTGATTGAACTCTGAATACCATGCTATGCAGTAACTATTGTGACCTTGGGCTCTAGACAAGTGACATTCTGTCAGCGGTAGCGTGGCGAAGGCGATTGTCAATACGTCAAAAATGTATGAGATTGACAGACGCTATCGAAATGTCACGTGATCAAATTCCTACATTTTGGCATTTCGATAGTCGCATTCGCTAATTGAATGGCACATTGTCTAGGGCCTCTTGTGAATAAAAGCGTTAGAAAACCCAAGAGCCACCCAAAAGAACACTTTTAAAGGTCACTCTCCTATACTGGTAGGATACATAAAATTCACTTTTACGACTTTCGTTCGGGGTGAAAACATAAATACAAGTTTTCAGTTCTTGGTGCCTTCATTTTATTTTACTGTGTAGTCGTTATACGGATCGCTCCGTGGATTCTGACAGGTATTGCTATCTACAACTACCATAATAATCCCCACGGATTTAACCCCACATGTTTGCCGCCATTTTGAATCCTTACTACATCTATTATGCCTGATACAAGTAACTTATTTCGGTAAGGAAATTATTTCGTACGGACTTCTTATAATCGTGTGGTATGTTACGACATAGTCTGCGCTGACCTTTACTGCAGTTGATAGATGATTGATGTGTATTTGAGTGGGCATTAATAAATTGGTGCTAGGATAAAGTTAATTCTTGTAAGGCTAATTAAAATCAATCAATTTGTACCTATTGGGTTTATTTAAATATGATGGTAGTACCAAAATCTACTTACTATGATATTTCTTACTACACAACTGCATACCACACAGGTAGGTATGCAGTTTTGTCGCTTAAATGATAGATATAAATTTTGTAAACAGGATGAAAATCTCTTCTTTTACACGTCCATCTTTTTGTCAAATTAAACTAAAAGAGGCCGGTGTTTCTTAGCTAACTACTCTGAGAAGAAACATTGAAACCAATTTAGAAGTCAGTCGCTTTTAATGTCCATACAATTAATGTAACATAATGATCAAATCAGATGAGGACCATGTAAGTTTATGTCTTAGGTGGTCTTTTGAGGAAAGCAGCACACAGATGCGATAGTTGATTCAGACTGTACGTGCTTTTCGCGTTATATTTATATGCCGCTTATCATTTAGGCCCGTTTGTCAACCTTAAAAATGTGAGTTAGTGAATTAATACTTTGCCCTGCCAAGAAAACACACCAAATAACAAAACATACACTTTCTCCAAGCGTAAATTATACATTCACCATCAACACAATATGTCATGACGTTTCCATTTTTTAAAACGTACAACGAACATTCTCACACTATCCGAACTGTTCCGAACTTAGCCGAGCTGTCACCTTTCAACCCGGACACCACCGCCTAATGGTTTTAAGACAATACTTATAGTTACCACCATAACCTTTGTTGCAAGTCCAAATCACCGTAATTATAGTTTTTCGACGCTAGTGAAAGTCTAGGGTAATGTCGGACGAGTAATGTCTAACGCCATATTGGATTTTTTTCGTGCGACATGTTTGTGACGTAAGTTTGTCTATTGTTTTAATGTGTGTATGGTTAATTTACTGTGAAGGGAATGTGTTTACGGTGATTAAATTGTTGGAGGTATTGATTGTAATGGCTGGGGAAATGCAGGTCTTTTCGTTTGTAATAAAAGGGTACAGTCGGCCTTGACCTTAAGATCTGACTTAAAAAATCTGTTTTAGATTTTGTTGTTCCTTTTCTGTTGACAGAACACGGTACAAAAAATTGTATCTAAAGGAAATCGCGAATAATCAGAAGTCATTTATTAAAACTAGGCTGAGAAACAGAACTTCTAGTACGTTAAAATGTACATTAAGACAGTCCTGTTGTTATTAGAACGATGTGTAGAAACTGTATAATATGTATCTATGGTGTTTTCTCAGAATATAAAAAAAATCGTTATATGAATCCTGTGTACACCCAAAATATAGTATACTGTCACTACTCGGCAGTTTTTCAGTATTGCAATGTTTTTATAAGCAGTGTTATTGATTTAAAAGTTACGTCAGTAATGTATCATTCAAAGTGATCTGCATTGCACCTCCCACACAATACATGCATTTATTCAAATTAGACATTTGCCCTTGCACTCAAAATCACTAACAAAACACTACTTAGCGACCTATTATTATATCCGACACTTGTTTGACAACAACCTTAGCTTCCCAAATATGGTTGCAGCCTTAATTCATCCCAACACCTATTACGTTGGCAGTAAGGTCTAGATTCCAATGTCAATTGAGATGTCGTTATGATGCATTCTGACCCAAATGAGTGCAGCTTAAAAATCATCTAAACACTTATCACGTAGGCAGTAAGGTCTACATTCCAATGTCTTTTAGATGCATTGTGGTGATCTGAGAGACGTTTCCGGTAGATTTGATACGGCTTTACCGGGCTCCATTAAAGTTGGATGGGGGTTAGAACTGGTGTGACTATGGCTTCCGGACTGATGGCAGGGAAGTGTCTGGGCTTTTCACTTCCTTATGCGTTGATGCTATACCTACCAGGCTGCCTATTACAAAAGAGAGGTTCCTTTAAAGGTTTGTCGCCGCTTTCTTTGGCATAAACACCTGTAGAACTATGTATAGAATGTTCCCTAAAGATTTCTATTTTCGAGCAATCAGTTTGAGAAAGTACCCGTACTACTCGTATGATGTCACGTGGCAATACTGTCATGTTTCTGTTGAGAAGAAGAGATAGTGCTATGCGTCTTGTAAATGTCCGTCACTCTCTTACACCTATCATGATGCTTTTAAGACGTCATAGTTGAGCCCCAGATCATCATCTGCCTATATAGCCTTTTCCCAACTATATTGGGGTCGGTTTCCAGCCAAACTGGATTAACAGTTTTATATGTGGAGCGGCTGCCTACCAGACCTCCACAACCCATTAATTGAGTATGTTCTTGGCAAGACTGGAGTTTTTCTGGCTTCTGACAATCCGTAACGACTGCAAATATCTACAAATGACAGCCGGGACCAACGGCTTAGCGAGCTTTCCGAGGCACGAAGGAAACTCAGTATATTAAGATGGTCACCCATCCACAGGCCAACCTTGGCAAGCGTTGCTTAACTTTGAAGATCGACCCATGCGGCTGTTATTCTCTTCTCTCTAAAAAAATCTCTCATAAACATGATTATTATTAAAAGTTGCATAAAGCTTAAAGCCGGATTTACATTACGAAACTAGTTTCATGCATGATGAAATTAATTTCATAACACTACTTTCAGTACTTGTGAAACTAGTTTCATTAAAAATAATAGTGTCGTGAAACCCACAGTATGTCTGTGATCATGGCTACGCTAACATCTAAGCTTTACTTTGCATTGCAAAATGTTGTCATACAAATGTTATACTAAAAAATTAAGAAAAGTTGTCTCGAAAAAAAAGATGTTGGTGGATTCGAGCCTGGCTAGCAAGAAACCAAGCACGACTAATAAACACACGTCCTATCAGCGCAAGCGCTTTCGCGACACTAGTTTCACGTTGCGTTTATACGATGACATTAGTTGCATGACACTAGTTTTATCCAAAAATCGCGCGCATCACGAAACTGTTTCAGTGTCGTGACATCGATGCATGCATTGTAAAACTTGACGTTTACACGTGAAATTGTTGGTGAAATTAATGTCACAAAACTACTTTCATGCCACTAGTTTCGTAATGTAAATCCGGCTTAAGTGACAAAGAAGTCGTGTTTTCAAGTCAACACACAATCATCTACTAGCTGTTGTAAGAAAAATAAGAAAATTCACAAATTATTTGAAACAACAACTTAATTTAAAAACGGTCAATATTTTCTCAAAAGTGCTCATTGCTAGAAATAACAATCGACCGCCACGCCATTCGTGCAGTACACTCGAGCACAGCGAAAATAACGCGAAGGACATCTGTTATCATAAGTACACTTACTGCCAAAATAGTTAAACTCGTGTTGCAAGTAGGTACAGTCTAGTTCATTGGCTTCCAACCTTTATTTGATCCGGCACCACTTTGATTTATTTGTTGCCAGCAGGGACCAGAAATCAAGAAGAAAATTAAACTGTGTTATTCTTAAAATAAACTTATATGATACAGATATTCAAGAGTTGTAGCATAAATATTCTTTGCAATAAAAAGTAAAGAGCATTGTCATAGAAAACACAATATTTTTGATGAAAACTTAAAATCACGGACCATATTTTGTCAATTGCGGACCACAGGTTGGAAGCCACTGGTCTAGTTGAAAATAACAACAATATGAGGGCTATCACGTCACCTCGCCACCGCAATGTGAAGATAGCGTGATTGTAGTGACAATTCTACTGGTGGTATAGTCGAGTACGGAAGCCTTTCTCTTTATAAACTTTAACACTTTTTAAACACAAATATTAATACTTCCTGGCATTCGATTAAGCTGAAACTTTAAGTACTTATATTACTTTGGGATAAATGCAATAATATTGTACTATGGAGCTGGTCTGATAATGCGGCCATAGTCATTTCTCAACCAAACAAGATTTGACCGGTTCGTTTGAAGTATAAAACTTGTTTTAAAAAGTTTTTACTTATACCACAGATTCTTATACTTCAACACTGTTGGGGGTTTGGGGGACATAGCCCGAAGGATCGCCAAATTGAAGTGGCAGTGAGAGGGCGCATTGCCCACCTCGTAAGCAATGAGGTGGTCGACGATGGAGCACGCTTGTCATTTTGCATTTGCATTGCATAGAAGTAACCTATTCACTCGAGACTTAAATTAATAACCCCAAGTTGTAGCTATCAGGGAACACAGACTCCGGCAGGGAATTCCACTCCTTTGCTATTCGGCCTCCGTGGCACAATTCACTAGGTCATCTAGGCTACCTACCTAGCTCAACCTAAAACTTTCCGCTCTAATAAAGTTAAATAAGCAACACCTACTAATACTCCAATAATTAAAATCAATAATCCAATTATAATTATATAAATATCAAATATAAACATATACTATCTATATAATTTAATTATATATTAATGAATTCTAAAATCATTACATTTTTTCTGCCAAAATAGTTAATATTATATATATATATATATATATATAAATTAATTAATAAAATTTTAATAATATATTATAAATTAAAATTAATAAAATTCAAAAATATAAATTTAATTTAAATATTTAATCCTTTCGTACTAAAATATTTTATATATTAAAAGATAGAAACCAACCTGGCTTACACCGGTTTGAACTCAGATCATGTAAGATTTTAATGATCGAACAGATCAAAAATTTTAAACTTCTGCATTTAAATTTTATCTTAATCCAACATCGAGGTCGCAAACTCTTTTTTTTATATGAACTAAAAAAAAAAATTACGCTGTTATCCCTAAGGTAATTTTATCTTATAATCAATAATAATGGATCATTTATTCACTTATAAATGTTTTTATTTAAAAAAAGTTTATTATATTTTTCTGTCACCCCAACAAAATAAATAAAATAATCTCAATTTTTTATTTAAAAATAATTTTAATTAATTAATTTATAAAACTCTATAGGGTCTTCTCGTCTTTTTAAATTATTTTAACTTTTTAATTAAAAAATTAAATTCTAAATATAATTAAGAGACAGTTTATATTTCATCCAATCTTTCATACAAGTCATCAATTAAATGACTAATGATTATGCTACCTTTGTACAGTCAAATTACTGCAGCCCTTTAATTATAAATCAGTGGGCAGATTAGACTTTATATTATTTTCAAAAAGACATGTTTTTGATAAACAAGTGAATATAAATTTTTGCCGAATTCCTTTTAATTAATTTTTTTTTTTATAATATTTTAATATAATATATATTTTATATACTAATTTTATCATTATATTAATTTTTTTCTTATTTAAAAATTTTTCTTTATAAAAATATAAAATTTTATTAAATCTTATTTTAAATGAAATTATTTATAATAAATTAAAATTTTTTAACAATATAAATTATATAAATTTCAATTAATTTTTATTTTATCTTATTTATATAAATTTAAATTAAAGCTTATCCCTTAAAATATAATATTATTTTATAAAAAAATTAATTAATTAATTTTTTTATAAAATAATAAAAAATTTAATTTTTTTCTAAAAAAACTAGATATATTTAAAAACGATTAACATTTCATTTCAAATTAATTATTTTAAATATTTATGCCACAATAACTTTATTAATTAATTATCTCTTTTAAATTCGAGAATTTTTTATCTAAAAATATTTTTTAATAAACTCTGATACACAAGATACATTAAATTAAAATTACTTACTATTAATTTTTTTTTATTTCAAAATTCTTTTACAATACTAATTTACTATAAATTATTTAATTTTTTCAATAAATATACTTTAACTCCCCCAATTAAAATATTTTATTTAAAAATTTTTTTATTATAATATAATCAACTAATTTTCCCCCTCAAATTAATTAGTTATTAATATCTTTTCAATGTAAATGAAATACTTTAAATTCAAGCTCTAATTTGTTCTTTCTAGAAACACTTTCCAGTACCTCTACTTTGTTACGACTTATTCCAATTTATTTTTATATGAAAGCGACGGGCAATATGTACATATTTTAATTTATAATCATTTTAATAAATTAAATAAAATTACATTTAAATCCACTTTCAATTAATTTTTACAAATTAATATTCATTTAAATAAAATTATTGTAATCCATTATATTCTTAATTATAATCTGCATCTTGATCTGATTTAAATTTATATTATAATTATTAAATATTAATTTTATTAAAAAATATTTCTTTAACAACGATATACAAAATTTTAAATTAAGTAAATTTATTCGTGGATTATCAATTATTAAACAGGTTCCTCTAAATGAACTAAAATACCGCCAAATTATTTAAGTTTCAATAAATAATTATTTACTATTTTAGTATTCTAATTTTAAATTTTAATAATAGGGTATCTAATCCTAGTTTCTTATAAAATTTATTAAATCATAACTCTTATTATAAAATTTTATTAAATTAAAATTTCACCTAATAA
The DNA here is from genome assembly GCA_947386135.1 of Melanchra persicariae. Classification (NCBI taxonomy): domain Eukaryota; kingdom Metazoa; phylum Arthropoda; class Insecta; order Lepidoptera; family Noctuidae; genus Melanchra; species Melanchra persicariae. Next base: position 3,507,093 of record OX376646.1, read on the forward strand.
TTTAAAATTTACATTATAAATAAATTATTTATTAATCACTAATAAAATTTAATTTAATTTTTGTATAACCGCAACTGCTGGCACAAAATTTGTTATTAAGTTAAATATTACTAAATCTTAATTTCTTAAATAATTTAATATTAATTACTACATTTATATATAATAAATTATTATTAAAATAATTTATAGTTAACACTAAAATTTATATGTAAAATAAATTTTAAATAAAATATTTAAACTATAAAAAATTTTTATTTATATGCAAATTTTTATAAATAGAATTTTTTTTTTTTTTTTTTATATTAAAATATTTAATATAAATTATTAAATTTTAAATAATTTCTTTTTCTTTCTTTTCATAATATTTATGTTAAACCTAAATTGGAAATTAAACAATTAATAATAATATAAATTATATTATATTAATATAATTAATTTTAATTTGTTCAATAATTTATTATATATATATATATATTAATATATTAAATTTTTAATATATATATATATATAATAAGATTAATTTATTATTTTAATAATTTACAAAACCATTCTTAATAAATTTATATATAAATAAAATAAATAAAATTAAAGATAAGCTAAAATTAAGCTTTTGGGTTCATACCCCAACTATAAAGGAAATACCTTTTTTTTAAAAATAAAGTGCCTGATTAAAGGATTATTCTGATAGAATAAATTAAGTAAATTATTTACCTTTATTATATTTTATAGAATTAAACTATATCTAATAGTATCAAAAACTATTGTGCATCTTACACTAAAATATATAAAATTTGAATTTTTAATTCTTTAAAGAAATATTACTTTCTTATTTTAGATTTTTTTTTTATTTAATTCAAATAAGATATTTTTTTATTTTATTTTATTTTTTAGAACTTTAATTTCTATTTCTTCTAATTCATGATTTGGTTGTTGAATTGGATTAGAAATTAATCTTTTAAGATTTATCCCTTTAATTTCAAATTCTAATAATTTACTATCTAATGAAGCTTCATTAAAATATTTTCTTACTCAATCTATTGCTTCTATTAATTTTTTATTTACAATTTTAATAAAATTAATTTTAATAAAAAATTTTGAAATAAATAATTTTATTTCTATTATAATAAATTCCTCTATACTTATAAAAATAGGAAGAACCCCCTTCCACTTTTGATTCCCTAATATTGTAGAAGGTTTATCATGATTAAATAATTTTATTTTAATAACTTGACAAAAAATTACCCCCATAATTATTTTATCTTATTATTTAAATAATAATTTTATTATTATTATTATTATTATAAATATTGTAATTGGAGCTATTGGAGGATTAAATCAAACTTCTTTACGAAAATTAATAGCTTTTTCCTCTATTAATAATTTAGGATGAATATTATCATCTATTATGATTAGAGAAACTTTATGATTTTTTTTTATTTTTATATACTCATTTATAATTAGAATTATATGTTTTTTATTTTATATTTTAAATATATATTTTATTAATCAATTATTTATTAATAACATAAATTTTTTTATTAAAATTAATTTACTTATTAATTTTCTTTCTTTAGGAGGACTCCCCCCCTTTATTGGATTTTTTCCTAAATGAATTATTATTAATTTTTTAATTAACAATAATATATATTTAATAACTTTTATTTTTATTATAATAAGATTAATTATATTATTTTTCTATATTCGTATTAGATACTCAGCTTTTATATTTAATTATTTAAAAATAAAATGATTTAAAATTTTTATTAAAAATAATTATTTTTTAATTATTAATTTATTTTCTTTTATTTCTTTTTTTGGAATAATTTTTAGAACTTTTTTTTTTTATTAAGGTTTTAAGTTAAATTAAACTAATAATCTTCAAAATTATTTATAAAGAAATATTCTTTAAGCCTTAATAGAAACTTCTATTCCTTAAAATTTGCAATTTTATATCATTTATGAATATAAAGCTAAATAATAAAAGAGAACTATCTCGTAAATAAATTTACAATTTATCGCTTAAACTCAGCCATTTTATTTTTTTTTATTTAGCGAAAATGACTTTATTCAACAAATCATAAAGATATTGGTACATTATATTTTATTTTTGGAATCTGAGCAGGAATAGTAGGAACTTCATTAAGATTATTAATTCGAGCTGAATTAGGAAATCCTGGATCTTTAATTGGAGATGATCAAATTTATAATACTATTGTTACAGCTCATGCCTTTATTATAATTTTTTTTATAGTTATACCCATCATAATTGGAGGATTTGGAAATTGACTTATCCCACTTATATTAGGAGCTCCTGATATAGCTTTCCCACGAATAAATAATATAAGTTTTTGACTCCTTCCCCCCTCTTTAACTTTACTAATTTCAAGTAGAATTGTAGAAAATGGAGCAGGAACAGGATGAACAGTGTACCCCCCACTTTCATCTAATATTGCTCATGGAGGAAGATCAGTAGACTTAGCTATTTTTTCACTTCATTTAGCGGGTATTTCTTCTATTCTTGGAGCTATTAATTTCATTACTACAATTATTAATATACGATTAAATAATATATCTTTTGATCAAATACCTTTATTTATTTGAGCAGTAGGAATTACTGCATTTTTACTATTATTATCTTTACCTGTTTTAGCTGGAGCTATTACCATACTTTTAACAGACCGAAATTTAAATACATCTTTTTTTGATCCTGCTGGAGGAGGGGATCCAATCCTTTACCAACATTTATTTTGATTTTTTGGTCATCCTGAAGTTTATATTTTAATTTTACCAGGATTTGGAATAATTTCTCATATTATTTCTCAAGAAAGAGGAAAAAAAGAAACATTCGGTTGTTTAGGAATAATTTATGCAATATTAGCTATTGGATTATTAGGATTTATTGTATGAGCTCATCATATATTTACTGTAGGAATAGATATTGACACTCGAGCTTATTTTACATCAGCAACAATAATTATTGCTGTACCAACTGGAATTAAAATTTTTAGTTGATTAGCTACATTTCATGGTACTCAAATTAATTATTCCCCATCTATTTTATGAAGATTAGGATTTGTATTTTTATTTACTGTAGGAGGATTAACCGGAGTAATTTTATCTAACTCATCAATTGATATTACTCTTCATGATACTTATTATGTAGTAGCTCATTTTCATTATGTTTTATCTATAGGAGCCGTATTTGCTATTTTAGGAGGATTTATTCATTGATATCCTTTATTTACAGGACTATCTTTAAACCCTTATTTATTAAAAATTCAATTTTTTATTATATTTATTGGAGTAAATATAACTTTTTTCCCTCAACATTTTTTAGGATTAGCAGGAATACCTCGACGATATTCTGATTATCCTGATTCTTATATTTCTTGAAATATTATTTCGTCTTTAGGTTCTTATATTTCACTTTTAGCTATTATATTTATATTAATTATTATTTGAGAATCTTTAATTAATCAACGAATTGCTTTATTTACTTTAAATTTATCATCCTCTATTGAATGATATCAAAACCTTCCTCCTGCTGAACATTCATATAATGAACTTCCTATTTTAAGAAATTTCTTCTAATATGGCAGATTATATGTAATGGATTTAAACCCCATTTATAAAGGATTATCCTTTTTTTAGAAATTGCAACATGATCTAATCTTAATTTACAAAATAGAGCATCTCCTTTAATAGAACAAATTATTTTTTTTCATGATCATACATTAATTATTCTTATTATAATTACAATTTTAGTAGGTTACTTAATATCAAGACTTTTATTTAATAAATATATTAATCGATTTTTATTAGAAGGACAAATAATTGAATTAATTTGAACTATTTTACCAGCAATTACTTTAATTTTTATTGCTTTACCTTCCTTACGTTTATTATATTTATTAGATGAATTAAATAACCCTTTAATCACATTAAAATCTATTGGACATCAATGATATTGAAGTTATGAATATTCAGATTTTCATAATATTGAATTTGACTCCTATATAATTCCATCTAATGAATTAAATTCTAGAAATTTTCGTTTATTAGATGTTGATAATCGTATTATTTTACCAATAAATAATCAAATTCGAATTATAGTTACAGCTACAGATGTAATTCATTCTTGAACTATTCCCTCTTTAGGAGTAAAAGTTGATGCTAATCCAGGTCGTCTTAATCAAACTAATTTATTTATTAATCGACCTGGAATTTTTTATGGACAATGCTCAGAAATCTGTGGAGCGAATCATAGTTTTATACCTATTGTAATTGAAAGAATTTCAATTAAAAATTTTATTAATTGAATTAATAATTATTCTTCATTAGATGACTGAAAGCAAGTAATGGTCTCTTAAACCATTTTATAGTAAATTAGCATTTACTTCTAATGAAATTTATTAACTTAAAGAATTAGTTAAATTATAACATAAAAATGTCAAATTTAAATTATTACTTTAATGTAATATTCTTTTATTCCACAAATAATACCAATTAATTGACTAATTTCTTTTTTTTTTTTTTTATTTATTTATTTAATTTTTAATATTATAAATTATTATATTTTTAACAAAAAAAATTTAAATAAAAATAATAATTTATCTATTAAAATAAAAAGATTTAACTGAAAATGATAAGTAATTTATTTTCAATTTTTGATCCTTCAACTAATTTATTTAATATTTCTTTTAATTGAATTAGAACAATTTTAGGAATTATATTTATTCCTTATTCATTTTGATTAATTCCAAATCGACATTTTTATTTATGAAATTTTATTTTATTAAAACTTCATAATGAATTTAAAACTTTACTAAAAAATAATTATTTTCAAGGATCTACTTTTATTTTTATTTCTATATTTTCATTTATTTTATTTAATAATTTTTTAGGTTTATTTCCTTATATTTTTACTAGAACAAGTCATTTAACATTATCTTTATCTATCTCATTACCATTATGATTAAGATTTATAATTTATGGATGAATTAATAATTCTCAACATATATTTATTCATATAATTCCTCAAGGAACTCCATCTATTTTAATGCCATTTATAGTTTTAATTGAAACAATTAGAAATATTATTCGTCCAGGAACTTTAGCTGTACGATTAACTGCAAATATAATTGCAGGACATTTATTAATAACTTTATTAAGAAGAACAGGAACAAAAATACCTTATTATTTAATTATTATATTAATTATTATTCAAATTTTATTATTAATTTTAGAATCAGCAGTTGCAATTATTCAATCTTATGTAATTGCAATTTTAAGAACTTTATATTCTAGAGAAGTAAATTAATGAAAATAAATTCTAATCATCCATTTCACCTAGTAGATTATAGTCCATGACCTTTAACAGGAGCTATTGGAGTTATAATCCTTGTAACAGGAATAGTAAAATGATTCCATAATTTTAGTATAAATTTATTAATTTTAGGTTATTTAATTATTATTTTAACTATATATCAATGATGACGGGATATTTGTCGAGAAGGAACTTTACAAGGTAAACATACAATTTTAGTGACTAAAGGTCTTCGATGAGGAATAATTTTATTTATTGTATCTGAAATTTTTTTTTTTGTATCATTTTTTTGGGCATTTTTTCATAGAAGATTAGCCCCTAATATTGAAATTGGAGCTATTTGACCTCCAACTGGAATTATTCCCTTTAACCCATTCCAAATTCCACTATTAAATACAATTATTTTAATTAGATCAGGAGTATCTGTTACTTGAGCTCATCATTCTATTTTAGAAAATAATAATTCTCAAATAACTCAAGGTCTTTTTATTACTATTATTTTAGGTATTTATTTTACAATTCTTCAAGCTTATGAATATTTAGAAGCACCTTTTACTATTGCTGATAGAATTTATGGTTCAACATTTTTTATAGCAACAGGATTCCATGGATTACATGTAATTATTGGTACATTATTTTTATTAATTTGCTTAATTCGTCATCTAAATAATCATTTTTCTAATAATCATCATTTTGGATTTGAAGCAGCAGCTTGATATTGACATTTCGTAGATGTAGTATGATTATTCCTATACATTTCAATTTATTGATGAGGAAATTAATTATTTATATAATATATTTAGTATATTTGACTTCCAATCAAAAAGTTTAATAATTTTAATATAAATAATTATTTTAATAACAAATATTTTTATTATTATTATATTAATTTCTAATATTATAATATTTTTATCTATTATTTTATCAAAAAAAACCTTCTCAGACCGAGAAAAATGTTCCCCATTTGAATGTGGATTTGATCCAAAATCATCAGCTCGAATTCCTTTTTCCTTACATTTTTTTTTAATTACTGTAATTTTTTTAATTTTTGATGTTGAAATTGCACTTATTTTCCCTATTATTCCTTTATTTAAATTAGTAAACTTTATTTTATGAACAAAAATTAGTTTTTTTTTTATTTTAATTTTATTAATTGGATTATATCATGAATGAAATCAAAATATATTAAATTGAACTAACTAGGATTATAGTTTAAATAAAACATTTGATTTGCATTCAAAAAATATTATTAATTTATAATTTATCTTAAATAAGAAGCAATATTGCATTTAATTTCGACTTAAAAGAAAGAGTTAGTTAACTCCTTATTTATTAATTGAAACCAAAATAGAGGTATATCACTGTTAATGATAAAATTGAATTATTTATTCCAATTAAATCTAGAAATATAAAGATTAAAACTAAGCTGCTAACTTAATTTTTAGTGGTTAAATTCCATTAATATTTCTATTTATATAGTTTAAATTAAAACTTTACATTTTCATTGTAATAATAAAAAATTTTTTTTTTATAAATATATTTAAAGATAAAAATATATCTCCCTAATATCTTCAATATTATACTCTAATTTATAAGCTATTTAAATTGATTATTAATTGTTAAATAATAATAAAAATAAAATTATTATTGTTCAAATAATAAATCTAAATAAATAAATTTTAAAATTATTTATTTGATAAATATTATAAAAAACAGAATATTTTTTTAAAATTTTAATTATACCAAATCCTCTATATAATTCTCTTCATCCTAAATCAATATTTTTTAATAAATTTTGACTAAAATTTAAAAAATAATATCTTAAACCATAAGTAGATAAATTTGGTATAAATCACATTATACAAAAAAAAATTCTTAAATTATAAGTTATAATAAACTTATTAATAGAATAAATATTTATATTTCTAATTAAATAACCTATAAACCCTCCAATTAATCTAACATAAATCACTATTATTTTTAAATTAAAAGGTAAATAAATTATATAAGGATAAGAAAAAATTATTCATCTTAAAAATCTTCCTCTAATAATTCTTATAAATAATAAAACAAATATTCTTTTTAATATAATATAATCTTCATCATATAAATTATAGATTCTTATTAAATTATAATCATTTACTATTAAATACATTATTAAACGAAAAGTATAAAATATAGTTAATCCTGTAGAAAAATAATATAAAAAAAAAATTCTTAAATTTAAATTTCTAAATCTTACTAACTCTAAAATTAAATCCTTAGAATAAAATCCAGCTAAAAAAGGAATTCCACATAAAGCTATATTAGAAATATTTATACATAAAGAAGTTAAAGGAATATACAAACTAATACCTCCTATAAAACGAATATCTTGTATATCATTTATTATATGAATAATAACTCCAGCACATATAAATAATAAAGCTTTAAATATAGCATGAGTTAATAAATGAAAAAAAGCTAATTCAGGTAATCCTATTCTTAAAATTCTTATTATTAAACCTAATTGTCTTAAAGTAGATAAAGCAATAATTTTTTTTAAATCAAATTCATAATTTGCAGAAATTCCAGCTATAAATATAGTTAATCCTGATAATAATAATAATAACTTTAAAAAAAATATATCAATTAATAATAAATTAAATCGAATTAATAAATAAACTCCTGCCGTTACCAAAGTAGAAGAATGAACTAATGCCGAAACTGGAGTAGGAGCTGCTATAGCAGCTGGTAATCAAGATCTAAAAGGAATTTGAGCACTTTTTGTTATAGCTGCTAAAATAATTAAACTTCTAATAAAAATTATTTCTCAATCATTATTTATAAATTCTAAATAAAAAATATAATTTCATCTTCCATAATTTATTATTCAAGAAATTGATATTAAAATAAGAACATTCCCAATTCGATTTCTTAAAGCTGTTAATATCCCAGCATTATAAGATTTTAAATTTTGATAATAAATCACTAGACAATAAGAAACTAATCCTAATCCATCTCAACCTAATAAAATTCTAATAATATTTGGTCTAATAATTAATAATATTATTGAAAAAACAAATAATAATACTAAAATAATAAACCGAATTAAATTTAATTCAGATTTTATATATCTTTTTCTATAATAAATAACTACAGAAGAAATTAAAAAAACAAATATTATAAATAATAATGATATTCAATCCAATAAAATAGATATAATAATTCTTATTGAATTAAAAGAAATAATTTCTCACTCTAATAAAATAATTATATTATTTATAATAAAATAAATTATTAATAAAAAATTTAATATTCTTATTAAGAATAAAAAAATAAAACTAACAAAACAAATTGAATATTTTATAATATTAATAATTTAAAATGAATTTATCATATTTTTGAAACCACAAATCAATATTTTTTTTAAATTATTTAAATAAAATCAAATTATTCTATAATCAATTTTTAAAACCAAAATATTTAAAGGTAATCAATGTAAAATTAATATTAAATATTCTCGAGAAACACCTGAATAATATCTATAAATACCTGAATAATATTTTCCATGTTGAATAAATGAATATAAATATAATCTATACCCAGCTCTAAAAAAAGAAATTAATATCAATATTAATATAGAAATTCAAGATCATCTTATTAAACTATTAATTAAACTAATTTCACCTATAAGATTTAATCTAGGAGGAGCTGCTATATTTGAAGATATTAATAAAAATCATCATAAACTCATTGAAGGTATAAAATTTATTATTCCTTTATTAATATATAATCTTCGTCTATGTAAACGTTCATAACTAATATTAGCTAAACAAAATATCCCTGATGAACATAATCCATGTCCAATTATTAAAATATAAGAACCAATAAACCCTCAATAATTCATTACTATAATTCCACTAATTACAATACTTATATGAGCTACAGAAGAATAAGCAATTAATGACTTAATATCAACTTGACAAAAACATTTTAATCTAATATAAAATCCCCCAATTAATCTAATAATAATACTAATATAATTAAATTTTAAATTAATTTCTTGTAAAAAAACTAATAAACGTAATAAACCATAACCTCCTAATTTTAATATAATCCCTGCTAAAATTATAGAACCAGAAACTGGAGCTTCAACATGAGCTTTAGGCAATCATAAATGAACAAAATATATAGGTATTTTGACTAAAAAAGCTAAAATTATACAAAAATATAATATATTAATATTAAAATTAAAAAATTTTAAAAAATAAATAATTATACAATATGTTTCATTAAAAACATAAAAAATACCTATTAATAAAGGTAATGAAACAAATAAAGTATAAAATAATAAATATATACCAGCCTGAATTCGTTCAGGTTGATACCCTCATCCAATAATTAATAATAAAGTAGGAATTAAACTACCCTCAAAAAAAAAATAAAATATAAATATATTATTAATTCTAAAAGTTATATATAATATAATTAATAAAAAAATAACATTAAATAAAAAAAAATTCTTAAAAAAATTCATTTTATTTAAATTCTCACTTGCTATAATTATTAAAATAGAAATTCAAATTCTTAACATAATTAATCCATAAGATAAAATATCACAAGATATTCTATAACCTAAATTACAAAATAAATTTAATCTTAAGCCTAAATTTATAAATAAAAATATTAATAAAAATAATATTATTTGAACCATTCAAAATATATTTTTTATAAAACATAAAGGAATTATAAAAATTATTATAATTAAAAATTTTATCATTTGTTTTTATAGTTTAAATAATATATATATATATATATATATAAATAAATTTATAATAAATAAATTTATAATAAATAAATTTATAATAAATTAAATCTTTGAAAATAATCATTACCATGAGTTCGAATTATAGAAACTAAAATAGATAATCCTAAAGCCAACTAGCCCAGCTAGGGCTAGGTGTGCAAGACAGATTTTTTTAGAAAGAAAAACACATAATTCAGAGATTGCGAGGTTTCAGTGGCCATTTACACAACATCTGAAAATATCTTGTGTGTTCAGGCATGTGCTTTAGCAGCATACTCCAACATAACGATGTACCGCAATGCGAAACTTGTATTTTTAAACATTATTTAAAGTTATGTTCAAAATTCTCAGTTATGTTAATGTTTTGTCGACTTTACTCTGAAGTTTTCTGCGGTAAGGTAAGTAATAGTTAGTTATAGTTGGAGGAAATAGGCTAAGTTTTAACTACTAATATGTAAAGTAAACACATCTTCTTGACTATGTGCAGTGTTATTCTCATTATATTTTAGCGGTTTAAAATTTAAACACACTGTTTTGTAGAAAAACAACCTAGCTGCGTATTTGTAAACACAGCAATTATGAAGGATGGAAATGCAATTAAAATTTCGTTTATGAAACAATTGTCTAGACAAAGCGACTTGCCAGGGTTGCGGAATTTGTTCGAAAGAGTCACCGCGGCCCTAGAACAAAAAGCGCATTTGAAGGAACAGGGGTGGGTTTTAGTCAGCAAAAGTCTGACACTCGCTTCCCCTCCGCCGAGAGCGGGAGGAGAGTCCTTTAATGATTTCCCATCCAAAATAAAGATAAAGTGACTTTCAGTCAGCGTTTTGGTAGCGCATTTTGAACTTTTCGACAATCGTAGTCGATGATACCGATTTCCTATATTAAGGCTACAAACGTCCTTCCTTCTTCGACTTTAGTTGATTGTCATGTAACTTAGTAACAGTAATTAAAAATCGTTTAGCCATTATTTAACCAACATTTTAGTTTATTTAACGGGATGTCTTTGACAAATGGCTTCTCCAGCCCTAACGATGGCTCTAAAGGTCGCGGTTATCCAAAAGACCAAAAAACAAAAGTAAATTATCAAGATGGCGTTTACTCAGAGAACAAAGCACTTACTTTAATGTTTTTATCACGCTTCCTCAACACTCGGTTTTTGTCGTTCACTAAAGTAATTTAACATTAAGAGAGGGTTTACTGTCGTGTGTGGAAAACATGCACGTGTAGGTAGTAGTACTAACAAAAGTAGCTCATCGGAAGATGCAGCATTTAAAGACTTCCTATAAGGTAGGCCTATGACCTGGTGAGGGCCACATAAGACCGCTGGAAGCAAAAAAGCACCGCCGCGTGACGCTTGGGGAGGTCTGTGTCGGCAGTGATGAACACAGACCTCCTCAAGTGTTCAGACGGGTGATGATGATGAAGAAATACAAGCCTTAATTTTTTTCACAACGCATTGGCAGATTTGTAATATTCTCTAGTAGGCCTCAACGAAATCTGCATACTTTGCATCATCATTGCTCTTACCTTTTTAATTTAATTTTTATAGCTGTTAAACTTACAAGGTGCGTTGTTTGAGCAGATTGACATTTTTTATTTGTCAGTTTATCATAAGTGAATACGCAAAAGCCTTTTGATACAACCCTCTCTTAGTATCCATTTGGTTTAGAAAACACCTGAGGGCCAATTCTCAAAAAATACAAAAAACGTTCGTTGTGCGTTCGTTCGTTAATACGTAAAATACGTTCGCATTCGCATCTGTCTCATAATGTCAAAAACGTCTCAATTTCCCTATATTTTTAACAGATAGCGACTGGCATGCAAATGCGTACGTTTCTTAAAATTAGCAGAATTGGCACTCTGACCTCACAAAACAAACCCAGCCTTATTTATCGTAACTACTTCTGTGCCCGCCAGTACACGACATCTATGATCGTGTGTAACGGGTTACAGCCGACGGTTTAACGACTACCCGCACGCGACACCGTGATATTTTAACTTAATTACATTGCTTACTGTACAGTTACTGATTTTAGTAAGCGGGATTTTTTAAAGAGCAATTTTTTGGGTTTTTGTTTGAGCTGAGTTAATTGTTAACGTGTTATGTGAGCTGGTAATCATGATATTTGGTTCAATTTTCGGTTTAGGAACAACAGCTGCACGGATCGTTCTTTGAAGTTAAGCAAAACTTACTGAGGTTGCTCCGTGGATGGGTGACCTTCTATTAATCCATTACATGCCGAAACCATTTCGTGCCTTGAAAATCCAGTTAAGTTACAGTACAACTACCCTCGGCAATCATCGCATTTCCGAATACAAACGAATGCTAATTTCCATGTCCATTAGATTTCTCGTGTATAATAATTTGAATTCAGAACTAAGTATTTTCACTGTGGTACTTTATTGTGGTTTTGTTTTGATTTCCGTGTAAACTAAGTATCTATTTCAAAATAAAGTACTTCGTTCTGAATTCAAATGATTATGTACGATACATACACCTAATAATATTGATGGTTATAGAAATTAGCATTCGTTTGTATTCGGAAATTTGTTTTTTTTTTTAAGTTTGACAGCCATCCTTCAACCGTTACCAAGCGTGCTTGTGTCAGATAGGTGCTCGCTGCATGTAAATACTGGAATACAGTTGCACGTTTAGACTGGAAGCTTACCGAAACATAGGTAAAGGCTAAGTTGAAGATTCGGTTCTATTACAAATATTATGCAAAGAGGTTTCTACTTCCGGAACAACAGAAAGTCAAAGTTGAATATCTCAAATCCTTATACGGCTAAATGTAGCCTTAGGGGCAGATTAACACTACCATATTTGATTTGACAAACTATCGTTCCTAATTATATTCATTGCCCCAAAAATTATAAATTCTGCCGACAAACCCCAATGCACCAGATTTAACAATGTCACTCTTGTCCCACATTTTAATTATTCGTTCGGTCTTATGTAACATCGCCATTTTGATTCACAGTTATCGATGAAGAGTTGGTTTGTTTGAACATTCTAATCTCTGGAACTACCTACCAGTCGGATTTGGAAAATTCTCTTTGTCTAAGATAGCCTCATTGATGAGGAAGGGTAAAAGCTATACGTGAAATTCCTCGGGAAAAAACGGGATATATGCGCGTACAAAGTCGCGGGCAATAGCTAGTGTATTTATAAAATCGTGTCTCCTGAAATAATGTATGGTCACCCATCCACGGAATGACCTCGGCTAGCGCTGCTTAACCTTGAAGATCGACTCGACCAACAGCTTAACGTGTCTCCTGAAATAATGTATGGTCACCCATCCACGAAACGACCTCGGCTAGCGCTGCTTAACCTTGGAGATCGAATGCTAATGTTATGACTTAGCTACGAGGTCCTCTCAGTTATTTTATATTATGTAAGTCTTGTTCAGTTCCCCACAGTTACTAACATCTATTTAGGTATTATGTAAGATTTATTCACGATTCTGATTGATTATGGCAACTCTATTAAATCATGAAGTCAAGAGTGAATAGGTTACTTCTAGGCAAGCGTGCTCCATCTTCGACCACATCGTCGCTTACCATCAGGTGAGATAGTGGTCAAGCGCGTGCCTATCAATAATAAAAAAAAAAAAAAAAAAAAAAAAAAAATATGATTTATTCGATTTTGATTGCATATGATTGCTTGTTGAGTTTTTATGTGGTTATGCCAAGTTATGGTAATTTTGGCGCCATTTTGGTACTTGATGATTATTGTTTTTAGTGGCATAGTTTTGAAAAGGTCGTAGATCCGGAAGTGTAATAAGTGAATGTTGATTCTGATCCTCTTAACCCCGCACTCAGAGACATTTGCTAAAATTTATTTACCATTATTTAAAGGCAGCATAAAATACCTGTATTATTAAATCATGCTTAAAGTCGCACTCTTTAAAAGACTCTTACCTAAGGTAATGAAGGATTAACGTATAAATAAATAATTAAGGAGCAAAAATGGCGGCTGGACAGGAATTGCGTTTTACTACTCCACTACAATGTTATAAATGCGAAAGTAACTCTGTCTGTCTGCCTGTCACGCATTCACGCTAAAACGGCTGAACGGATCGTCATGAAATTTATCAGATATATAGCTTGGTATATGGAGAAGGACATAGACTACTTTTTTATGCAATAACCGTAATCCACGCGGGCGGAACCGCGGGCAAAAGAATTTGGATGAATGGATGGATGTTACTCAGTTGCGCCAGAACAGCTGAATAGATTTGGATGAAATTTGGCACAGAGATAAATTATAGTCTGGAATAGCATTACATATAGCTACCTTTTATCCTAGGAGTATGTTCTCTTGGGATAATTTCCAAAATGCACGCGAGCAAAGCCGCTGGCAGAAAATAGTAGGAAATTGATTATGTCAAACAACCGTATTTCATCATCATCATCATCATATCAGCCGAAAGACGTCCACTGCTGGACATAGGCCTCCCCGCTCGTGTCGCCACATCAACCGGTCCTATGCGTCTCGCATCCATCGGCTACCCGCGACCCTCACCGGGTCATCGGTCCACCTTGTGGGAGACCTTCCAACGCTGCGTCTTCCGGTACGCGGTCGCCACTCCAGAACTTTTCGGCCCCATCGACCGTCTGTTCTGCGAGCAATGTGCCGCCCACTGCCACAGCCGTATTTATTTTTCAGTAAACAAAATATTGGATAAAATAAAATTAAGACTGCTGAATTTTCCCTGAAACAGGTTTAAAATGTATAGTAAAGAGACACTTTCATTTTTTTCACCGTTTTCTTTGCACTAACATCGAAAATTTAACACTGGCCTCGTTTGCTTGCGATCACAAATTAAATATGTATGGCGTACCGCCATCTATCAAAATGAATAAATAACCCGAGGTTCTTCACTTCCCCCAAGGAGCCACTTCATCAATTAATTTTATACAATAAATCCCTTACTATGTAATGAAGTTGTTTACTGCCGCGTAAATTAAATATCCGAAGTGTTACTAAATTGTTTGTAAGATAAAATAATCTAATATAAATCTGAAGTACCTTGCTATCCGTGATTCCGGGATGAGATGAGGATGAAGTACTTACCCACCTACTTCAATAGGCGTAATATTGTGTTTTATATACGACGTAGAATCGTCAACAAGATCAAAAACATGCATTTACAATCTAACTAGGTATTGGACGCATTTAGATGTTATTTGTTCCTCAATGACGCAAGAACGGATCTAGATGTTAGTTGTTACTCAATCACGCCAGAACGTATCTAGATGAAATTTGTTATCCAAGTACGCCAGAACGCATTTAGATGTTATTTGTTACTTAATCACGTCGGAACACATCTAGATGTTATTTGTTATCCAAGTACGCCAGAACGCATTTAGATGTTATTTGTTACCTAATCACGCCGGAACACATCTAGATGTTATTTGTTATCCAAGTACGCCAGAACGCATTTAGATGTTATTTGTTACCTAATCACGCCGGAACACATCTAGATGTTATTTGGCACAGATATAGATTATAGTCTGGAATAGCTCATAGGCTTAGCACCCGAGAGCAGGTTCCCTTGGGATAGATCATTTCCGACATTCACACGTGCGCGAAAAATAGATGAGGCGCTGAAAGAAAACATCTATGCATTTGACGTCACTCACTGCATTGCTCTTGTGAATGCGCCATCCAGTACAAACGACATGTTGCTCACTCTCTATTTTGCTATCAATTTTATTTTTGACAAATCGTACAATTTTAGTGATAGCTTTCGGATATCTTGATTTTTGATATATCTCCTATTGGAGATATAAATTTAGTATAATTTCCTTCTGAAAATTATACGCAAATTCTCCGAAAAAAAACATTGCATTTTCCCTTGCCAATGCTTTGACACGTAAAGTAGAGACGCGGCGTTAATACACCGTATAAAACATTATATTCAAATGCCTGAATTTCAGTTCACGAAACCCTGAAAAGGCTCCAAGACCGCTGACAAACAAGACAAAAGCTCCCTTCATTAGTCCAATCCCGGCTTGCAGGTAGTCGTACATTTTCACACTCTTCTCGAAACATTGATTTTAAACCATTTTGGGGGTCTGACGGGTTTAAAATCAATGTTTTATAGGGTGAATGTGGAACGACTGCTGTTACGGTTTCTTTTGTATAAGAATATGGGAATATTGTGAGCTTTTTCTCCAAGGACATGGGATTTCGTCCTTTGTCTTGATAGGAAAGTCTTAGCAAGTTTTATTTTTAAACTCTCTTCTGCTCTAATTTTCTTACAAATTCATCGAAGTTGGTTTAGTGGTTAAGGCGTAACAAAGAAATAGATAGGCAGACAACGGTACTTTCGTATTTATAATATTACTTGTCATCCGTCCCAGCTTCACACGGGTGCAAGTTTATCACACTTTATATTGGTGGAAACCTTAGGGCCGATTCTACTATTTTTTAAGCAATGTTCGCATGTCAAGCGCAAATTGTCAAAAAAGCCTTAATTTTCATACACTTTTGACAGTTTGCGATTGATATGCGGTTGCGAACGTTGCTTGAAAATTAATAGAATTAGGCACTCTTATCAAAACCCGTTGCGTGAAACGGACAAAGGCAGAGAGCGACTTTGTTTTATAGAGATATAGATTAGAACTCGTGGCTAAATCATAACAGCCGAATGGGTCGATCTTCGAAGTTAAGCAACGCTTGCCGAGGTCGGTCTGTGGATGGGTGACCATCTTAACATGCCGCACGATAAACTGTTGATTCCGGGGCAGTCGTTACGGATTGTCAGAAGCCAGTCAATCTGACCCCAGTCTTGCCAAGAATTACCGTGTTACCCGGTTATATACTAGGTTGTGGAGGTCTGGTAGGCAGCTGCTCCACGTAAAATACTGGTATTCAGCTGAGTCCGGTCTGACTGGAAGCCGACTCCAAATGTAGTTGGGATGATGAATTGAACCTGCTATAGACAGTTACAGTTTAATTTATAACCAGACAGAAATTATGCATATTTCTTACAACTCGTTACTTCTACATATGGCCATAAATAGCTTATATTAAAACCAACAATAATTTAGTGCACATAATTAATTATTGTAGTTGTAAACACAGGTTTTAAAATAAACGCCCCTGGGCCAGAATACCGTTATAAACTTGAAACAAAAGTACCAAGATGGCGATGCAATCAGTCTTTTTCAGACTAAAACCAGTCTGAACTAGTTCATAGCCCAGTTAAATCCAGTTTTTTGTCCTCTTAATTATAATTGTGAGTTTAATTTACCTAATCGATTGTTATGCATTTTACGTTTTGACACCTTGATAACTTACGTCTGTTGGTTATCGAACCAGAGAGGAATTGACCTTTTATTTATGAAATAAAAGTTGTTTGCAAAAACTGAGCTATAAAAATCACTTTCACTCATTTTGTTTTTGAAATTGAACCCAACATGCAAATTTATAGGTGCTCGATAAAGTCCTAAATAAAGCAATCTTTATGAATCGTCAAACCCGCTATTGATTCTTTGGACAATCCCGCCACACTATTCCCAAGCACTATAACTCCTGGGAGCCAGAATCTACAATGGTAACCAACAATAAAGCTTAACGAGTCCCGGAGACATGATACAACTGTTTTGAATTCCACAACGGAATTATTAAGAAAAGAACAGCGGAGGAGTCCGGTTTCTGAGGTACTTTATCGGTCGTTTATCTGTCCGTTAACCACTAACCAACCAATGGCGTTATGTAATGGCAAATATTGTTAACTGTGGAAATGAAAACAACGGAGCTGAAGTTTAATTTAAAGTAAATATATTAATAACAAGCAATACATATAGTACAAGTGAGCGTCGCTTAGGAAAAAACATGACAGAAGACAAAAGCAAACGTCAAGGTTGGTTACACTTGATAGTACCTAGATGGCGCTAGTTCTGCACTGACTTGTGTTCATTCATTTCCTACATTAACGGACAGACAAAGTACCTAACCCAGGCATTAGAAACACATTATATCTACTTCCCTCCATATCAAGCAAGAAATAGAACAGCATGGTCCTTACGGTGTACCTGTTTTAAAAAATATGCTTAAAATGTCACCTCTCAGGACTAGTGGACACGATCCATACACTAACATCTACATATATTTGTTCAGGATATTTGATTTTCTAATGGCACCCGTTTCATGTCACAAGATATCTTGGACTACCTAACCTAAGTTATCGAGGAGTGGTCTGGAAGTGACGTGGAAGCACAATAGTGAGCCCACATAAAAACGGCTTTTTTATTATTGATAGTCTCGCGTTTATCCACAATCTCATCTGATGAAAAGTGATGATGATGTGGTCGACGATGGAGCATGCTTGTCTAAAAGAAACATGGGTCAGGTGCTCTCTGAGCCCGCTTATTAACGTTGGGAAATCATCAAATAATTCCTTTGAGTTCCAGGGCCTCGGTGACTTTCGTACAAATTCCGCAACCCTGGCAGAATCAGACCCCCTGCATCTTGGTTATTGGTTTATATTTCTATCATGAGCTTTTTGACCTGATGATGGCTGCGACAGTCCGCCGGTTGCGAGCAGCACAGAACCAGACGTTGTGGTGACACTTGGGGGAGGCTTAAAAAAATTCATAACGATTTGTGCCGATATTATTTATTTATTTTCATTGTTTAGATACTATACTCACAGTTTGCACCAAAGCAAGCCAGAAAAATAGCATTTATGAACTTACATAAAAATACAACTTAATTGTCCTGTTTTTGAAAAGAAAAAAAATAAAGAAAAAGAGTTTATTTGCGCCAAGCATGACGCACACCATAAAAACTTTATACAAACGTAGATCATAGCTCTGTGTTCTCATAAAAATGTTGACGTCCGGTTATCGGACCCAATCTAAATACCAAAATCTTGCTATTGCAAAACATGGTTTGTGACAAGATAATTTAGCTCATTATGTATTCATCGCGTGGCGTGGCGCTTACCTACATTATCATAATTTTAATGATCACACGGCGCCTAGTTGTGTGGCTTTTCCTAGAAACGTTATACTTGCAATATTATGTGGCAGTTGGCAAAGATCCTTTAGCCGTGCTGAAGAGATTAACGGTAAGTCAGTGTGTGTATACTGGATGAGTTTTTTTCCAGTGCGCAAACTTTAAGAACCACTTCTACCCTTGTAAATGAACAACTTTCCCGAAGAAAGCCATAGTCAATTATTAAAGATATGAGGTAACAAACACAAAAAAAAAAATACAGTCGAATTGAGAACCTCCTCGAGAGATTTTTTGGGAAATCGGTTAAAAAAAAATTTGGTCTTCCCATACAAAATTGTTATCAACTGTTCACAATTTGTATGGGAGACTCAATTTTTTTTTTAGTAATTAACTATGACTCTCTTCGGGAAAGATGTTCATTTACATGGGCAGAACTGGTTCTTAAAGTTTGCGCACTGGAAAAAAACTCATCCAGTATAATAACAGCCGTACGTACGGGTCGATCCTCAAGGTTAAGCAACGCTTGCCGAGGTCAGTCTGTGGATGGATCTTTGACAGTCGTTACGGATAGTCAGAAGCCAGAAAATCTGACACCAATCTTGCCAAGGGGATTTTCTTTTTTTAAATGATCAAATGACTTCTTCCGCTCTGGGTGGATCGTTATGATTACAAATACTACTTTGAGCTCCTATGTTTGCTAAGACCCTCGTTAATAAATCATTTTCATTTTGAAAATGGCGCTTGAAAACAAATTTCAAATCATAAGAATTTGGTCAACATTTGACGATCTGAAATGGTTTTCTAATAGAATAAGCTTCTCAAGAATTCTTTGAGTGAGACTTGAAAGTGAGCCGTCAAATATAAGCGTTATATTACTTTGCTTTAGGGCTTATAATACCTATTGATATCGATAACCGTCCAGCCTTCTGAAACTCAGAGCCCAACAGCAGTAACTCAATAATAGTGAGATTAAAGGGATTTTATAAAAAAAGCACATATCTCTTTCCAACTTTACAGCATAAACGCATCGGCGTTTTGGCGTTCCCCCCACGCCAAGCCACAAATTCAACGTTTTTTTTGGTCACATATTTTTCTAATAACGAAATGTGCGTCTGTTTGGTAGGAATAAACTATTTTTCTTTCTTTCTTTCTATTATGTGACAAACGAAAGCTTACCCTGTGCGCCAAGCAACGTCACAAATATGTGACCAAAAAAAAAGTTGAATTTGTGGCTTGTCGTGGGGGGTACGCCGAAACGCCGATGCGTTTATGCTATCTTTTGTTCGATATCGTTTAATGACTTGCCCATGTGACTTATGTCGCTGATTAACCGGCGCAGTTCAATGAAAAGGTTAGGATTTTAATGAAACGGCTGATTAAGCTAGATGGCTGCTACATATACATAGTTGGGAAAAGGCTAGGCAGATGATGACTTCACTAAGTGGTATTTTTCTCTAGCGTTCCAATAACATCTAGAAAATAAAAACAGAATTTTCGAAATTTTTGAGATACAGCTTTTTGACTTCCGAGATCATAAATACGGCTATCGATCGGAGTTACGAAACAGCTATCACAAACTGTATGCGACTGATATCGTTTGCGAAACATTACGTTATGGAAGGTATAAATATTTATGACAGTTTGGACTGGAGTTAATGTGCTCTAATATGTAGCCGGTTTTTTGTTGCTATCTGTATATTATATCTTTATCTAGTAGGTAGTTAGCTTTAATGTTCATGTTAGTTTTTATTGGAGACTATTGGCTCGTGTTTTTTGTTGTTTTATCTGCCGTTCAAACTCAAAGCATTTATTTCAATTAAACCATTTACAGGCACTTTTGAATTGTTAAGGTCGGTCAGTCAAAGAGGTGAAGCTATTTGCACGTTCCAAAGTGTAGATCTCTATGGAGAAGAACGTGCAAGAAACTCCATGGTCTCTCTGGCTCCACTCTTTTAAATCAATAGATTGTTAAGTACAAAGTTGTGGTTACATTGGTCTTTTTGAAATTATTCATATTATGTGAGAACGATGTAGAAAGACGTGCACGACAAAAGCGTCCGGAGCAAAAAAGGAACAATTTAAAGTACTAACAATTAAAACAAACCGTGGCAGTTGAGAGATGACCAGTCCCAGCCGACGGAGCCAAATGATGAATTAACCACAAACGCCATCATCAGAGACTTTTGAGTGAGAATGTAAGTTTGATGTATGTTCGATAGAAGGAGGAGCTCGTGACTAAATTATAACAGCCGCACGGCCCGAACCTCTAGGTTAAGCAACGCTTGCCTAGGTTAGTCTTTGGATGGGTGACCATCTTAACATACCGAGACTCCTTCGTGACTCGGAAAGCAAGATAAGCCGTTGGTCCCGGCTGTCATTTGTAGATCTTCGGCAGTCGTTACGAATTGTCAGAAGCGGTCGCCACTCCTGAGCTTTTCAGCCCCATCGACGAATGTGCCCTACCTAAATTTCTTAGGCTACTAGAACTTAGTATGCTCGAGTCATGATCTACCAAATTTATATTTTTCATTATCTGCCTAGCCTTTTCCCAACTATATTGGGGTCGGCTCCCAGTCAAACCGGATTCAGCTGAATACCAGTATTTTACGTGGAGCGGCTGCCTACCAGACCTCCACAACCCATTAACTGGGTAACACGGTACTTCTTGGCAAGACTGGTGTCAGATTTTCTGGCTTCTGACAATCCGTAACGACTGCCAAAGATCTACAAACGACAGCCGGGACCAACGGCTTAACATGCGAAATTCAATAGTTTCCAATAAATCCGTGTCTCATTTAGAAAAAACAATTTACAAGTTCACGCGATATTTTACAATCTTTCGGGCGTTTGCCATTTTCCGGTGACATATACCAAGTCATTGAATCTAAAGTATATGAGCAGACAATTTTGGCTTACATACAGACTATGTATTCTATATAAACTTAGTACTTCATATTACGAAAACAAGCAAATTCCTAACAAACACACTATTGTAGTCAGCTTACAACATGCTATTAGTATATAATGGCTATTAATGTTGAAACACAGACCCGAAACTGAAACGATCTTAGATTCTCTGAAACTATTGGAGTTATTGTGAGAGTCATGTGGAACCCTAAATTCTTGGCTGTACTTAATTGACACAAAGTTTAAATTTAAGTTATTGCAGACAGGCGAGAAGGGATGATGCAAATAGCCCTTTCATTTATAGAAATTGTTCTATCTGTAGGACACTATGAAAACTTTTGTCGCATTGTTTACTAGCGAGAGTTACTGAGACAAACATTGTTCTATGATGCAATGGGTTTCAGTCCCCTCATCCAAATAATTAAAAATGAAAATATATTAACAAAAATAATACAGTCAACGAACAAAATCAAACTGAAGAGTTTTTGAGATTACTCAGAAACTTTAATTGACGAGAATAAAGGTGCGCTTACACGAAAATCGTTGGCAACCTTTGTGTTTCCAACTATTTGCAACTCTCCGTTGTGTCTATGTCGCAGCCAACTAGCTAAATCAACAGTTTCATTAAAAGCCTAGCCTTTTCATTTAACTGCGCTGTTTAATCAGCGACATAAGTGACATGAGGAAGTCATTAAACGATATTGAAACTAAGATGTAAACGGAAATACGATTCCCGACATTTGTTTACAATTTTATTGCTAACATAAGGTAATTTCACAAACTTTTGTCACGAATACGTGTTGACAAGACAAAAGTTGGGAGTTTTTCTTTGGTGAAGACGCTCCTTTACACGTTTTGACATTATCATAGATTTAAATAGTAAAGAACGTTACGTACTCCTGAACGTTTATAGACGCGTTCACCATACAAAAAACACGGCATGATACGATCGCTTCCGAAGATTGCCGACCTGACCCGAGTTTGCTTCGGTCTAGACGCGCCAATCTGTGGCGTCAATGGTCATTATACTAATCCTTATTGATTTAATTCCCAGTAACAGCTGACCGTTTAAAGCCCACTACCGATAAGCAGATAGACAACAAACGAGTCTAGATCGAGTAGAAAGTTAGCCGAAACAATGGGCCGTTTAGACAAGTACTTTCTCTCAGCCTGAAACAATGAGTTTAGTGTAAAAGTAAGGGCCACCTCACACCGAGCCGCGATACAGCGCGATGCTTTTTAAGATTGCGATACAAATTATAGAACCTAATTTTACTACAAAAAATTATTGGTATCAAAGAACCGAGTCGCAAAATATTCCAAATAAGTCACTTTTCAAGCAGACACAGTTTGGATCCTTTTAGGTTTGTTTTACGAACGAGTTTTATGTATGATACTAAGGTACAGTCGCCAGCACATTTTGCTACAACAAGCTGTCAAATTTCTTTATTAAATTTTGAACTTTATCGCTACAACATTAGGATCAAGGTTCATTGGGAAAATTTGACAGTTTCGGGTAGCTTGATGTACTGGTGACTGTATTTTTTTTAATTCCTACATTTTTGTGAGTTAGATATATTTTTGGAAGTGTCTTCCCGAGCCCTTTCTTTTGATACCCCAGATAAATTTGTCACAAAAAATACGACTTCACTTACATAACGGCAGCCGCCATCTTGTTTTTTTTTTTTTTAAATTCTTGTAGCCTATGTCGCTTCGGCACGTAATACCTTATTTGTTAAATTTGAAAAAGCGTGTCAAAGATATAGACATACAAACATACATCCGTCCATCTGGTCCAGTCGGGTAAAAAGTCGCAGTCAGTATAGCGTCTTGTGTGAGCTCACCCTTATTGGGTACCTACCTAAGTGGTGTTACGTATACCTGGTTAGATAAAAGTGATCTGTACATCCTTGCACTTTCTCGTGCTACCGCTACATAGTGACCTAAAAGGAAATTATTGTATCTTGATAAGGAAGTATGTTGTTTCCATATAATAATAGGACCAACAATGTCGGTGTTGTGAAGGTATCGTGTCAAATTAAATTAATAGGTGAAACTTCAGAGATGTGATTTGATGGGACCATATTTAATGAGTATAAAACAATTAAAAAAAAACTTGTAATTTGTATAAATGCCACTTGCGACTGTTGAGCACGTAATAGGCTTTAGCCGTATATAGCTGTTGTGTGTCTGAAGTTTCGCTAGCATCTTACTGTCTTAACTGTCTGCTGAATACAATGATCATCAATCTATGTGCCGAATGTGGGCAACCTCCTCTTTTGACCTTTCGTTGTAATGGTCAATAATGGGTTAATAGTTAATGACATATTCGGAACAAATTCGCAGACTGATTTCTTTGTGTGTTTTGGTTTGACAAATTAACGTAAGAGTTTTAAATAAAGCTTCCCACTGACAGTATAACTTCTACGAAAACTCGTTGCGGCATTGTCGTTTTGAGCTCGTCTGCATTACTTATAACAATCAAGAACAAGTTCCTAGTACTCACTAAACATCTTTTATTAATCCAGAAACATTAAGTCCCAGCACAATCTCAACTCAGCGCCGAGGTGGTTTCAAAAGAGATTAACACAGATCTTGCCGGGAAGCTGGCGGTAAAGTAAATACTCGTGTGTGATACAACTAGCTTTGTTGGTAATCCTAAGAGAATAGCTTTGTTGGGCTCTGTGTGACACTTGTGTCACTGTTTACGTGCTTTGAGAGGAATGGTCCTTTGATGTTAATAATATTAATGTCGTTGTCAAAGAGGGATTGTTTGTTTAGTTGGTAAATTTTCCTGTGGCTTCACTTCCGCAGCCTATCCGGAGTACATATAAAAGCCCGGTACAATCTTAAGTGTTTAGGAAGAGATTAACACACCTGTGTACCATTTGTGTCCTGTTTACGATCTTTGAGAGGAATAACTCTTTGATCAACGTAGATGTGTTGAGAGAATCCGATGTTAGTGTCGTTTCCTGAACTTATTATAACAAATAATCAGTTTTGGAAACAACACTAACATGGGATTAGAAAGTTTTCTCAAAATATAATAACAGTTTAATATCAATACCAGCGTTTTGCTATCCCACTGCAGTAAAAAAGACCTCTTCACACACAAAGAATTCACGGGCATTAATCTCCATGCTTACCTACTCAAAGCAGATTGCCGATTTCAGACTAACTATTAATTGTATTTAAGTAGCTATTAATTAACAAGTCTTAGTTTTATATTATTTCGTTCCACAACAATTACCTCTAGTATACGTGTACCTATTGCATAAAGTTACCTATATGTATGAGCAGGTGAGATTCTGCAGTATCATATTCTACTTTGAATATAAAATTCGGGTTGAATCCAGTAACCAAGAACTCTCGCTTCAAAATAAACACAGAAGCTCTAACACACAAACCCTCCCAACTATCACCCAATCTGCACAACTAACCGGGTAACATAACTACGAGTACAACCAGGATAAACTTGACAAGTTTTACTATCAACTCTATCGTGCCATATCAGTCACATTAACACTTGAAGTAGCCTTGGCAGGACCTTTAGCTTCCAGTATCTGCTTTTGCTATGAAGTTTCATCGCCAAAATATCGCATGTATAAATTCGGATTGTAGGTACCCGATAACCAAAATATCTCACATTCAAATAAAAAGAAACGTGCTCTCCTATCCCCCAATCTGCATAACTAACCGGGTTACATAACTAAAACCAGGATAAACTTAGGCAAGATTTATTATCAACTCTGTCGTTCCATATTAGTCACAGCTGGGTATTTG
Source organism: Melanchra persicariae (assembly GCA_947386135.1). Lineage (NCBI taxonomy): Eukaryota > Metazoa > Arthropoda > Insecta > Lepidoptera > Noctuidae > Melanchra > Melanchra persicariae. Next base: position 3,532,872 of record OX376646.1, read on the forward strand.
TAATCTATGTCATTGGTTCAGCCGTCATTGCGTATTCTGCGGATGTACTTGTAAACAGTCGGACGACAAAGTGTTATGTGAATAGCGTTTATAGTATAGTGGTTAATGTAGACGAGTGATAGAGTTGTTGGGTGTACCTACATTTAACGAGAGTAATTCGCTGCCATTTTTTTGTATGGATGGGAAATCATCAAATGACTTCTTCCGCTCTGGGTGGAGCGGGAGGGCGTATCAGACTCCTCTTGACTATAACCCATCGGTGATCCTCCTTATATGCCCTTTGCTTTCCAGGTCCGTGGTGGACTCGTTAAGTGGGTACAGTTAACGAGTGTAATTCCCTGTTTTGTTTTGTATGGATGGGAAATCATCAAATGACTTCTTAAGAAGTTTCATTAATATCGGTTGATTCATTTAGAAAAATAAGGACCTGAAAGTTTGTATAAAATGCCGTATAGTGTAAACACTCTAAACTCATCACATCATGAATTATCGTAAAATACTTTCTAATAAGAGGGCTATTAGAAAGTATTTTACGATAATTCATGATGCCATCTCTTCAAGGTTTGACACAACCCTAAAAATACATGCTCGCAGATGTATCTGACAGTTTCGGTCGCAGACCATAAACAAGAAGAACGATCCTAAGCTACAGGCTAATAAACGCTCAACAACGGACCATAGAGACGTCTGGGACGTCTGTACCAAACGACCATAAATCAAAACTTTACCGTTTTGACATATAGGCGTGCCTCGCAAGTTATTTGATTAATAACTGTGTGTTTACCCCAAAAAATGCCTTTTCTAAATGACAGGTTTGCAGAAATATCAATTGATCAATGTTTTAGTTGTCTGCTGTCATTGCAATGTGTTGAAGTTTCTAAAGTAATAAACTAAAGAGGTAAGTACTTATTAAAAAGATAGGTACTTCAAAGCATCTTTTAACTCTATAAATTAAAGAGGAGCTCGCGGCTAAATTATAACAGCCACACAAGCCGCTTCAAGGTTAAGCAACGCTTGCCGAGGTTAGTCTGTGGATGGGTGACCATCTTAACGAAAAGTCGAAAAGCACGTTAAGCCGTTGGTCCCGGCTGTCATTTGAAGATCTTTGGCAGTCGTTACGAATTGTCCGAAGCCAGAAAATCTGAAACCAGTCTTGCCAAGAAGTTACGGAATTTGTTCGAAAGAGTTACCGCGACAACGGAACGAACACGGATGGATTTTAGTCAGTAAGAGTCTGACACTCCCTTCCGCTCCACCGAGCGGAAGAAGTCATTTGAAGATATCCCATCCTTACAAAAAAAGGTCTTGCCAAGAAAGTACCGTGTTACCCAATTAATGTGTTGTGGAGGTCTGGTAGGCAGCCCACGTACAATACTGGTATTCAGCTGAATTCAGTTTGACGTGGAACTGACCCCGATATAGTTGAGAAAAAACTAGGCAGAAAATGAATTATTATACTACTACGCCTATAGAAGTTATCATAAAAGTATTTTTTTTTTTTTTTTTATTAGTGATGGGTTTGCTCTTGATTCTAGTCAATGTCAGAGATGACAGAGACAAAGTCTACGATGGAGCGAGCTTACCCAGAAGGAGCCTGTTTACTCTAACTTTGAAGAGATTAGGGTTGTAAGCTTTTGGAAACACAGACTCAGGCAGAGAGCTCCACTCCTTTGCTGTGCGCATTATAAAAGACGGTTGGAAACGCTTAGTGCGAATTGGTGGAATAGCTACAAGGTAGGGATGGTAAGATGCAGTGCGTCTGGATGTCCGATGGTAGAAGGGGGCCGGTGGGATGAGGTCGTGGAGTTCTTGGGCACACTCACCCAAGTATTGGCTATAGTCGGATTTATCAGACAAATATTTTCGTCCCCATTTCGCCAGGGTCGTATTTACGACAAAATACAACAGCTCGTCTTATATGTATTTTTTAGTGCATAACTCCTTTTTGATGCAGGTATTAATTTTTCGATTCACTCAAATTCACTGTGCCGGGCGCTGGGGGCACGACAACTGAATAACTGATATGAAGTCGGGCTTGTAAAAGCTTAAACCAACGAAGTAAGTAAGGATTGCAAAATTGCTAATTGTGCATTTCGTAATGTAGACAATACTTTCAAAAGTTTCTGTCATGATTTTCCTCAACAGCAATAAAGAATGCCAGCTACTTTCGACACCATTTTCGAGTAATCTTTCCAGCTACTTTCGACACCATTTTCGAGTAATCTTTTAATCGTAAAGTTCCATACTTACATGTCTCTTACTTGCTTAGCCTACAAAATGAGCTGTTTTAAAGTAATGTGTATTGTGTTTAATACCAAGTGAGAAGCGCAGAGTCGATGTTCCAGGTTAAGCAACGCTGGTTGAGGCCGCACCTTGGATGGGTGAGTGGTGATGGGCATTACAAACCGAGACTTCTTCGTGCCTCGGAAAGCACGCTAAGGCCGCTCAGCACTGGGTTAACGGTTCAGTCCAAGACCAACTTTACAAAGCTAAATGACAACTGTCATTTCTAATTATTTCAGTAGCCTTTCAAAAACACTAAAATAAGTTTTCAAACCGAAATAGTAGTTTCTGAGATTAGCACGTTCAACCAAACAATATTTTCAGCTTTATAATATAAGTAAGTATAGATTTTATTTTAAAGCATGCATAAATTATTTTGCAGAAATCTCAAGCCTCTAAAACGATAAAATTTCAAGCTATTCCCACGCCGTTAAAACTATTTGTCAGACAAGTTTCCGTCGAATTCTCCTCGTAATAAAGAAGACAAACACTATGAAATACGTTCCCACGCCACTAACATGTAATTACAAAAGTTTGCTGTTAATATTTAACGAGATATGTACACGTATATCGTGTACCTATATAATATAGCAATCAACGATCTGAGGAGCAAATGTCGTATTCTTACGGAGCGTTTGCTAAACTAAAACAGCAAAAACTGACACACACATTACAACAAGTTTTGACACATACATTTTAACAAGTTTTGTCATTGATTGCCGCTGATAGATGTTGCCACTTGAATTTGAACGTTTTTTGGGTTCCGTACCCAAGGGTAACCAACGGAACCCTATTAATAAGCCTCCTCTATCCCTCTGTCAGCAGGCTGTTCTGAAGAACCGTAATAGGAATTCCTAGTGTGGGGCAACGTTTTTTTTTAAAGTTGAAGTTTTCAGTGTGTATTTCTCTTGTCGCTCATGTAACAAAAAATAATAAAAATTAAAAACCGGCGAGTCGGATTCGCGCACCAACGCGAGTCTTAGTAATAGGGTTCCGCTTTTACCCTTTGGGTACGGAACCCTAAAAACTAAATGGAAGAAATGTACAACTCCCCTAACTGGGGAAAAAACGTGTTTTTTTTTTCGGTTTATGATACGGAACTCTTCGTGTGAGAATCCGACTCACACGCGGCCGCTTTTTTAGTGCGAGAATTGGCTTTCTGTTGAGTGACATTTTGTGATATTCTGTATTCGAACAGAATAATAACGAACTCGTTTAATCTAGATGCAATAATTCTGCTTCAAATCTAATTTGATCACCGTCACAAATCCTCTCAGATCCTGGCAATCATATCAGAACCTGGTATTTATAATTTCTTGAAACATGGACTCAGCTGCATTATAATTCTGATGTTGTAATAAATGCGATGACCTTTACCGCCCACATCCATCACATATGGGTTGAGCTATTTTTAGCTTGTACGAGCTTTATTTCCAAGTATTTGAAAATACAACGTCATAATATAATTATTTGATGACGTTATTATACTTATCTACACTAGTTGTTTTCCCCACAGCTTCTCCCGTGGCCATTTTACACAGAAACAGTAAGTACCTATTTCCCGTTATATTAAAAGTGATACATGGCATTCGGCAATAGTTAATAAAGATTTTTTTTTTGCGCCAAATATGACGCATAATAAAAAAAAAACGAATAAACAATTTTACTTTGTTTTTAATAAGAACAAAATTAATAAACAAGTAGAGAAAACATGCTTCACAACCGCGAAAAACGGTCATCGCTCAGCATAATGCAGGGACTCGTGTGAAAATCAGTGAAAGCATTTTCACAGATTTTTTCAAACAAACATACTTACATTTAAAATTAAAGCTAAAATTAAATTACACTTAAATAAAAAGTTTTTATATTGTATGTACACCCACAGTGATTTTAATTGACATCTTTATAAAAAGGAATAAATAACTATAAACAATTAATTAAAACCTTTGTTACCTAATGTGTGGGAGATATTATGAAATTATATCATCATTTGTATCTTATGAAGTTATGAGCTAAGCAGGTTTGTAGGTGGCTGTCAAGCGCTGTTCTGTTTATTAACTTTTGCTTTTAATCGCTTGACAGCTTATATTAATTGCATCGTTACATTGTAGATGATGTAACTAAATAAAAGGATATACTTACAAGTAATTAAGATGAAATATGATTGCTAGAAATCGTATGTGAATGGATATTTGCTGAAGTTTTTTCATTCACAAAATACAATTCTCATTTCCGTTTTTTAAGTATATTGTTTGGTACATAAATAAATAAAAACGATGTTTTCTAAAGTTTTACAGCAAAACTAGCTTTTGCCCGCGGCTTCGGTAAAATAGATTATCGCAAATAAAAAACAATAACCGTCTCCAAGGTCATCTATCTATTCCTGAAACAATGCAGCAAAATCGGGTTCAACTAAGTATGGTGTAGTGGAAGTGTACCAAACACACTAACGAATTTAAAATATTAGTGAGGATAATTTTAAAACTCAGCTCTTCTCCATATTTATTATGCGCTAAGCTAAAGCATGGAATTCTGCAAAAAAATATTTTCCTCACCTCCTATGACCCGTCAGTCTTCATATCTAGAGTGAACCGGCATCAACATCTGCATCATCAAAATCTTCTGGGCTAGCTCGCTCCATGGTAGACCTAATCCATCGCTTTCTATCAGGCTAGATTGAAACTCAAGAGCGTTATAATGAAAAAGAAAAGAATAACGTACGGTCAGAAATTATCTTGTCTAAGTAGGTACTTACTTACTTAAATGTGGTCGATATGTTGCAGTCAAAACTCTTAACCAGTCAAAAGTACAATTGACTAGCAAAATCAGTCAAAAGTAGTTTTGACTGGTTAAGAGTTTGAGAGACATAGGTACAAAGAAAGTAACTTTTTGTGCGTGCTTTCAGTAGAATTTTACCAGCTGTTTCGTCGGTCCTTCCAGCCGTGATTTACAACCAAAAACATCGGACTGCGGCCGTGACAGGACAACCGGAAAGGCAGTATTTTATCCTCACGAAGACTTAAACGTTTTCGCTGGCTCGAAAAATACTGAAAATATTCTTTAGACGTTTTCTTTTCTACGTGGAACAGACAGAACTGTTAAAAACAAACTTCGTCAACAACATAACATCACGTCATAAGTTCACCCACATTTTTTTACTTTTATCCCTACTTCCCTGCTTTTGTAAGTCCGAAAATAACTCTGTCTGTCTGTCTGTCTGTTATGCTTTGACGCTAAAACAGCTGAACGGATCGTCTTATGGCGGATATAGCTTGAGATATGGAGAAGGACATTGTCTACTTTTTACGCGATTACCGACATATAAGCGGGCGAAGCCGCGGATAAAAGCTAGTTTAATATACTTGCAAAAGGGCGCAATTTTTTTGCCTTTAACTGGGCAAAAAAGCCGGACTCCAGACTGAGCATTCCAGATCAAAAACATCAAGAACAGTTTGTTCGACCCGAAACTCAAACCTAGATCCCGATGCTCACCACTAAACCATTGATGTACCAAACACCCAATAACATTAAAAAAAACTCGACATTTTCTTGTGGCTAAAGAAAGTACAATTCCCAAAGGAAAATAGTTCCAATAACTAACAAATAATATTTGTACTAAATAATGCCAATAACCCTCAACAAACATAACCTAAATAAAATTAGAAACACAAAATACGTAGGTAGGTTTACTTACGTAGACAAAAGAAAAAACCAATTTGACACAAATTCGTCTCGAGACGGCGAACCGAGAGATACATTAGGAGAATAGGTACTTCACATAAAGAATGAGTTAAAACATGTGACGACATTTTATAAGAAAAACTAGCATTTCCCCGCATTTCCTGATAAATTGAATTTATCATAATAAAGTACGTGAAATAAAAGCTTTATGGCTGCCTCGCATTTTTAAAACTATGTTAGGTCGGCTTACAGTCTAACTGCATTCAGCTGAATACCAGTATTCCTGTTTTCGCCGTCACTCCTAGTCGTACGAATGCGGGCTTGCGGGGGGCACCTCTACAGTTCTCGTCAAATAACTTTGCCCCTCTGAAGTTAGCCATTTGCAAAAACCGCGCAGGTGCAGTCACGTAGACGCAAGCGGGACGCAAGCATGCATCGAACGTAAACGAGCGACTGAGACATAAAATTAATCCCCGCCCCCATGTCTCTTGCGCATGCGCACTTGCAGTTTGTTCGTAATTTTGACTACTACGCAGCCACTCGTAGCCAACTTCAGAGGGGCAAAGTTATTTGACGAGAACTGTACGTCGCCTCACAGGCAATTTCAATAACTTCTTCGCTAACTTTGATCTATTTTCACTATCTGTTGGAAAATTTTGAAAAATATTGCTTGACACTATCCAGAATTTATGACAATAATATTGTTTAAATCTTTAGTGTTCCTTAGTAGTAGCTGTCATATGTGTATTTTTTATTTCATTTCATGCAATTATCTATTCTGTCCGACTTTTGCTTCATCAAAATTGTCTTTGTCTTTTTGTGTATCTGTGGAGAACGTTGTTGGTTGCACATTTGTATAATTCCTTACATTACTTTTTATTGGTTCTTCCGAATAAATAACATAAAATAAGTATTTTAAAAGGAGCGACAGCCTATCTGTACTCCACAACCCAGTAACTCTTCTGAGTAATCCGGAACGGCTGCAAAAGATCTACAAATTACAGCCGGGAAAAACGGCTTTACGTGCTTTCCGAGGTACGGAGGAATCTCAGCTATAATATATGGTCGCATATCTAGAAAGAAAGAAAGATTTATTGCCAACACTACAGTCACAATATTAAACAAATATTTCTTATAAAATAGTGGTTTGGCAAAAAAAAACGGGCTCAGCCAATGTTAGGAACTAGGAATCTATGTCTCGGCGAGCGTTGCTTAAACCTTGAAGATGAAGTAAAAGCGAAGTGTAAAATAAAAATACGTTTTCCTGTTACATCAAAAGCTTTAAAAACGCTGTCAAGAATGATAAGAAGTTAACAAGGGGTCTTTAATTAGCATAAAAGGACCTGACTTTGTTTTACAGATATCATGTTTAAGGAAAATGTAGGGCGAAGTCTGCCAATATTTAAACAAGATGTACATTAACCATGTCTGAATATTTTCTTATTTTTGTGTCGTTTATCATTAAGCAGATAGGTACTTTATAAATATTCATCATCTGCCTAGCCTTTTCCCAACAATATTGAGGTCGGCCCAGCCAAACCGGATTCAGCTGAATACCAGTATTTTACGTGGAGCGGCTGCCATATTTTTTTAGTAGCCTATTGTGTTCCACTGCTGGGCAAAGACCTTCCCCATGTCCTTCCTATCATCATCTGCCTAGCCTTTTCCCAACTATATTGGGGTCGGCTGATCGGCTACCAGTCAAACCGGATTCAGCTGAATACCAGTATTTTACGTGGAGCGGCTGCCATATTTTTTTAGTAGCCTATTGTGTCCCACAGTCACTGCTGGGCAAAGACCTTCCCCATATTTTTCCAGACATTTTTCTTGCGCCACCTCGAACCAGTCTTCGCGGTGTGCGTCTAGCTAGATCATCTCGCCACTTGGGCCGGCCTCAGCGACGCCATCCAGTCTCTGGCATCCATTGCGTGGAGACTCCTATAAATATTACAATGCTAAATTAATGTAGGTATGTCTGTTTTTATCTCCTCACGTCTTAAGGACTGTGCGGAGGATGCAATTTGGCTCACAGGTGCTGATGTCCTGGTATAGGATAATTTAAATCCCGGGAATTTCTTTGTGGGGGCTATTTTTCGGCTTTCACGCGGTCGAAGCCGCTGGCAGGAGCTAGTTGTGTAATACAGGGCGTTCCAGAAGTGCGTGATCATATTTTTTTAAAAACCCGACCGCAATATGTTCTGAAAAAATCACTTTTCGAGCTGTCCGATGCAGTTAGTGTTGTTTATTCTAGTTCAATCACAGATTCAATGCCACCGACAACATCAGCCTGCTTGAAAAGGTTTTTTTTTAATTTTATTCGATTTTCGAGGTTGTTTTTTTTTTAAAAAAAATAGATCATTATTTTTTTATTTTGTTATTGTGTCCTAACTCTATAGCAACAACAGAAGCCTTTAAGTATGACCACGCACTTCTGGAACACCATATAGATGTCGCAGCTGAATCCGGCCGTTTCATTAAAAGTCTAGCCTTAGACATAAGTGAAATGGGCAAGTCATCAAACAATATTGAACAAAAGATGTCACTTAGGTCGCTGAAAAATTGGCACATTTAAATGAAAAGTCTAGGCAACCAATTAAATGCATGTAAGGGCCTCATATTAAAATAACTTGGGAATGGGATGCATGAAGGAGCCTCCTTGTGTAGCGCAATTTGTTCCATCAGGAACTCACCAGAACCGAGCGCTCGGCGCTTCCTGGACAGTCTCACCTAACACCTTATAAGACTGGCCAATCCTTCCCTTGCGGAGGTGGGGCTAACACCCGCCTGGTTCACGACCCACTCTACCACCGGAGTTCGGCAAGCAGCCTGCTGTGTTTCGTCGACGCGTGGGAGTACCAGTGCCATTGCATCTTCTGGGCACGCTCGCTTCATCATGGACCTCATCTATCGCTTTCCATCGGTCGTGATCGCGGTCAAGAGCTACCCCATACATAAATAAAAAGAATAACTTTGCAAGATCTAAGACTTTAACTATAGTCTATTCTTCCACAAGATCATACAAAGCTATTCTAGCAGTTCCACCAAGCTATAGCTTGTGTTTTGGGATCTTATTTTTACAACAGATACATTTCATCGACTTCAGGTCCAACGCCTTACCGTCACCAGCGCCGTAGTTTTTTTTTTTTTTTTAAACGTTGCCCCACTCTAGGTATTTCTCCTGTATCATAGGTGCGTTCACAAACATATAAACTCACATACACAAACAGCCAGACCCGGAACAATTATCTGTAGGCCATACAAATATTTGTTCCGTGCGGGAATCGAACCCGTGACACGCAGCGCAGCAGTCGACCGCTCAACCACTGCGCCAACCGCGTCGCTATTCGTGTGTGTTATTCCTCGTATGTTTGTAAAATTTCATCATTAACCTTAGATGGAATGAGCTTGAAGTGGACTGTCCAACTACTTGATTGTATGGATTGACCCCTCTTTCAATTAATTTCTCGTCTCTTCTAACACTTTCATCACCTGAACTGATCCTGGCGCTGATGAGCTTGATCCGACACAAAAATATAAAATTATGAGTCGTAGCATCTGTTAGCACCAATTATTGTCTGTGTGGTTTTGTGGTATATTTAATGTTTTTTTTTGCTAAACCTACTTTTGTGTCCCACTGCTGGGCAAAAGGCTCCCCTTTATCCTTCCAAACCTCTCTGTCTTGGGCGATCCCTGGCCAAGCTTTTCCCGCCAACATAATGAGATCGTCGTATTTAATGTTTTAAAAATTATAATATTATACTACGAGATTACTACTGATTGCAGCATTTTATCACAATCGACTAATAAATTTTTGTTTATTTGTTTCAGGTATGACGAGACTTCGGGATAAAATAGGTAGATATTAAGCTTAAAAGACGACAAAGTTTATCAAGGTTTTCAGTACAAACAAACAACACAACTTACTATACTGTTTATGTCCCCACATGCATATTCTGGCACACATCCTATAGTACATCGGTTAAAACACCGACTTACGGCTTTTAATATTCCTGTTATTCTCGCCCCGGAACCTAGGAAATCGAGAATTCTCACCAAATAATAAAACTTGAAGTCGTAAATTGACGGCGAATTGTAAAATAAACAGCGATTTTAACTTCCGGAATAATAAAATAAACAGCGATTTTAACTTCCGGAATGAAAGTAGGTACAGTCGCCAGCACATTTAGCTACAACAATCTATCAATTTGTTTTTAATAGATTTTCAACTTTACTGCATTAGGTTCAAGGTTGATTGGGAAAATTTGATAGTTTCGGGTAGCTTGATGTGCTGTCTGGCGTCTGTACTGTACAGTCAAACACATATCATTGACGATGACGGAGTCTTTATGTCGTTGCAGAACCTACTTAGGGATGGTTTTCGTAGTGCAAGTGTGCAGTTGACTGTACGAATATCAATTCAATTTCTTGTTCACTGAATAATACTGAATCTTAATGGCTGGTTCAGATGCAACGTTTTATGGTGGTGGTTAAAATAGTTACTACTAAAATAACATGGTACACAAACTGAGGAACGATATAGTCAATATTCTTTTTGATTCTTCAGTTAAATTATGACGCTTCATTGGTGCGCCTGATTATGAGGTGCTCGTGGCTAAATAATAACAGCCGCACGGGTCGATCTTCAAGGTTAAGCAACGATTGCCAAGATCGGTCTGTGGATGGGTGACCATCTTAACATAACGAGACTCCTCCGTGCCTCGGAAAGCACGTTAAGCCGTTGGTCCCGGCTGTCATTTGTAGAGCTTTGGCAGTCGTTGCGGAATGTCAGAAGCCAGAAAATCTGATACCAGTCTTGCCAAGAAGTACCGTGTTACCCAGTTAATGGGTTGTAGAGGTCTGGTAGGCAGCCGCTCCACGTAAAATACTGGTATTCCGCTGAAACCGACCCCAATATACTTAGTTGGGAAAAGGCTAGGCAGATGATGATGGTTGGTGCCTGATTAGGTGGTGGAGGTGGTATAATATGTTGATGGTTCTATCAGTAAACAAACTCAGAGGTCAGTCTTTTTTAAGGTCACATTTACATGTCAGTCGCAAACTGTCAAAAATGTAGGGGAATTGAGGTTTTTTTGACAGTTTGTGGCTGAGATGACATTGCGAACGTTGCTTAAAATTTTGTAGAATTTGCACTCTAAGGGTGTTAAGTTAAAGTTTAAGTTAAATCCGTGTTCCAGTGCAAGAATAGTGGTCATTTTTCTCAAGGGAACATAATGACTTTGACCCTCTCCTTTCTGGTCTGCTCTAGATCTGTTCTGAGTTAAATTAACACAGTGGAAGATGAATGTCGAAAATTGTTGAGATTTTTAATTGGGTTTTTTTTTCCAACCTGCACTGGGCCCGCGTTTAGACTACAGGCCATTCCTTCTAACGAAAGGTGGCCTGTCTCTAAGCATTGAGGATAATTTTTAGGCTCCGATTTTATAACTAAGAACTTGAATTTGAGTACTTGGCAATCTTTACTGTAGCCTGAAATCCATTCTCATCACATCATCCTTTCGTCACAACAGAGGGCCTAGCACGAATATTTTGACGTATACTAACGAAAAATTTCGTTAACGTAAGTGAATTTTGAACATACTAAGTGTTGTACTTAGTATATTCAAAATTCACTTACTTACCCATAGTATTTTGGTTTAATTTCATGCGACATACATAGTTTACATCATACAATTTTTTTTTCATTTGCGAAACGAGTCTTTATAATAGTATAATTCACTCAAATTAACGATACTGTTGCGTTACCATACACCAAAACATTCGTGCTAGACCCTCAGCTGTACAAACCTAGCACAATAGTGACAAGAATACAAAATCTCCGAAACAAATCGTCTTCCATCTAACATGTCTTGATTTCTTAGATAGTAATCCATTGCTACGCCATCGCATGTTTCACGCGTATTGGCGACACAGCTCTTACTTTCAAATAACGATATAACAGTACACACGTAACGATACTATGTACGATAGCACACGATAGTAACTGGCGGCCATTATGCTAGATCTGATAGGGTATTTTACTGAAACAAATCTAATTAGTCCGTCGGATAGATTTCCAAAAAAAAATTGGAGACGTATTTTTTTCTTTTTTACGTAAATAAAAATTGAAGACGAAACAGTGCGTTGTAAACACGTGTGACGTCACTATGACGGTACAATACCCATCCGCATCCTGGTACAGTTCTCTTCAAATAACTTTGCCCCTCTGATGTTGGCTACGAGTGGCTGCGTAGTAGTCAAAATTACGAACAAACTGCAACTGCGCATGCGCAAGAGACGGCGCGGCGCGGCGGGGGCGGGGATTATGGCGGCGCGATTTTATGTCTCAGTCGCTCGTTTACGTTCGATGCATGCTTGCATCCCGCTTGCTCCCGTCTACGTGACTGCACCTGCGCGATCTTTGCAAATGGCTAACTTCAGAGGGGCAAAGTTATTTGACCAGAACTGTAATGCCCGTTGCGTTCCAGGGGGGTCGAAGTCCGTAGTTTCGGCCTTTAGTGTCGGGCATTTTCCCGAACCCGAACTAAAAACAACTGTCAAATCGTGTTGTCATTCATTCTTAGTTCGAGTTCGGGACTAATCGTAAGTCCGTAGGTGATACGGAGTAGAAAACGCCCGACACGAAGGCTAGAACTACGGACTTCGGGCTTAGAGAGTAGACCCTCTGGGCCGCGGTGACTGTTTCGAACAAATTCCGCAACCCTGGCAGATATTGTAGTTATACTGGACTGTACTTAAACAACTGTATAGGTGACTGAATAACTGATAGACCTGAAGACGACCTCCACCTAGTTAAAAAAAGGCTCGACAGCTTCATGGTTTTATTCGTAGATATTTTAAAATAGTTTTTTTTTGGGACAAGCCCACCACACCACATTCCCAAGCCACTGCAACTTCTGAAAGCCAGAATCAACATTGGCGATCACCAGAAACAACGCCGAGTCAATGAAGCTCGACGAGTCCCAGAGAAATGATTCAACTGTCTTGGATCCCGCAACGAAATTAATCAGAAAATAACAGCGGAGGAGTAGGAAAAAAAATTGTTTATAATTTCCACTTCCCTCCTTATTAAGCAGGAGACAGAACAGAGCTAGGCCAAATAGGCACCAAAGGACATAGTTGCCAAGCACCACGCATTATACATTAACACTAATAATAATGGGTCCTAAATTGTGAGCTACTTTTGATTCCAGGGGCCTAACCACCAACTCTTAAAACAGTATTACTTCAATATTACTTCCAGTGGGAAAGAGATGGAGCTATACAGGACGTATAGCTCCGTCTCTATCCCACTGGAAGTAATATTAAAGTAATACTGCTTTAAGAGTTGGTGGTTTAGGCCCAGTAATAGGTATTTTAAAATAGATACTTAAATAAAACGTGAGGAAAAAAGCGATGTAATCCGTTAAAGTGATGTCATTTTAGATAATGTGAGCGTATCAAATAGATTAGCCAATGTACAGTTAGATCGTGTTTTTTTTTGTGCAAATTGCAGGAGCTTTTATAATGAATGATAGGTATAATAGCGGTGCTAGAGAGTTCTACTTTTAGGATAATTTAGAACCAAAATAAAATAAAACTTAGTAAGTAAAATTAGCGGTCTCCCGATGCCGCGACGACGGTAACGCTTGGAATAAAATATTACTACAAAATTAAACTTATAACATATTTTATTTTTAACTTTTTAGGCCCATTTGCCATTTGAGTCTTAGACTTTTTTTTGTGTACTTAAGAGCGTTTACGCGGTACGGCTTTTCATACTAACTTTCAAATCCGTATTTTCGAAATTAATGAACCGATTTTAATAAAACTTGGTATGCATACGCTAGATATCTAGGTCTAAGTAATTATCAGAGATTATTTTAAAATAATAGTTAGGGGTTTTCGATAGAAAACTTTAAATAGCTCTCTCTCTCCCTCTAAAATCTTTTTCAAAAATGTTCTCTGATAACTATTTAGACCTGGATATCTAGCGAATGCATACCAAGTTTCAATAAATTCTTTTCATTAAATTCGAAAAATAAGGATTTGAAAGTTTGTATGAAAAGCCGTACCGCGTATATTATTATATTTAGAACATGTTCAATAACTAACTACTTTTAATGGTTTGCTCCTGTGCTACGTTCACATAGACAGACATCAAAATACTCCTCCATTTTTCACGTACCAAATCGCTTTAGTATTTTGCTGCAATAAACCTAGTAATATCATTTAACAATGCTATCTCCACAGAGAGTTAGACTCACGTTTCCATTAATAAGGGGACTAGATACAGCAGCCATTCCGCTCCCTGCTCATCTCGGTGCAATCACGAACACACCGTGCGTAACTAGCGACACACGGCTCTCCTTTGACACGCTTATCGGTGTCCATTGAATGAATTCAGTTCGAGTATTGCAGACAGAATTAGGGGAATGGACTGACCAATAACGTCATAAAATTACAGCCAGGTTTATGTTTCAGTCAATCCATGTATCGAATTGTGTCTCTATTTGCTTAGCCAATCAAAACTAATTGTCAGATGAAAAAACGTGTCTCACGTTACGGCACGACACAATAATGTGCACGTAGCTTTACTACTTTGTGCGGCCAATAGGTAAGCGTCTCTTTTCTGTTGGTCATCGACGAAGACTACACTGCAAGCCTTTGACGTGGACCAACCAGGTTTTTAGAAAACGAAACTACCAGTACAGTAAAAATAGCTTTCACGTCGGAATGAGAGATAATATATGTAGAGTACGTGAGATGGATATCAATCCCATACATTTTCAACATTTCGACTATCGTTATCGCTGACTGATAGAATCTCTTTCCATTTCGAGGCTCTAGCTACACGATCGCTTTGTCTCTCTCACACTTTTGCAACCGATATTCGCTTCCCACCCGAATAGAGAACGCTCAGTCCATTCTCTTATGTCTATGGTTGGACCATAGCCGCGTCGTTACATCGGCACCGGTTTGAGTCAAGCTTCACGAGATGTGAGATGAAGCGGCGGCTGTGCTAACTGACATGTAGGATTGTAAATGTTGGGAATAGGTAACGTCTGTTATTTTCGTCTGTTCAAGATTAACAGCCTTTTTGGTTTGCACATCTGTAGCTAGAGTTACAAGAAGGTTTACAGAAATTATGCCGTAGATGGAAATCGAATGAATACCTACCTACCTGCTATGTTAAATTCCGTTGTACTTTTAAGATTATTTGGTTCTTCCGCTCTTTTCAGTTTTTGTACTACTTCTGCTACTCTTGAGCTCATGCCTTGGGCATTGGATAAGCCTGTCAGAAATTATAGTGACATGGCACTGATTGGCATTCGTGCAAATCATCACAAAAGTGAAGTTAGGATCTAAAGAATGCAGACATGTACCTACATAATAGTAGACAAAGGCTTGCACTGTCTAGACAGCATCACTCAAATCTATGTTGTGCATCCCTCAAGAAACCACCTTAGATATTAATCTACATGGTTCTCATTTGATTTGACCATTAATTTCATGTTTACCGTTGTATGGACTTTAGTAGGCCTCTGAGTTTGTGTCGGTATTTCGGCCTCATCTTGCAAAATTGACGAAAAAGATTGACTTGTATAAGTGTTTTTTTCGCTAATCCAGTGTTGGTATCATGTTAAAAGTCCTACTGATATTATAAATGTGAAAGTTTGTGAGGATGGATGGATGTATGTTTGTTTGTTACTCTTTCACGCAAAATCTACTGAATGGATCTTGATGAAATTTGCCACGGAGGTAGATTATAGTCTGGAATAACACATAGGGTACTTTTTATCCCTGAGTATGTTCCCTTGGGATAATTATCGATATTCATGCGGGCGGAGCCGCGGGCGGCAGATGGTTGTTCATAAAGATGAGTCCAATGATCCCTTTTCAGGTAAGTATTGCTTTTAATATGTTACACGTTGTATATTTTCATCCATATGTCATCATTCAATGTGATTGTGTTTGCCTGCTAACTTGCTGAAGTAACCCATTTTCATCACCCACAATAAAACTACGTCAGTTTGTCCAGAACTTCACTGGCGCTCGCTCAAAACTCCAATAGTTTGCAAGTGGTCAATCAACCAGTACTGACTGACCCATTTCGTAGTTGTCTGAAACTCCTATTAACTGTGATTTCAGTTTAATTGCTACCGGTTTAATTAACGTATTATATATGTCGGTCAAGAGGGAGTGGTGGCTGATGCTGAATTCGTTCGGGCATTATTTTAAGCGAATTATTGTTGGTGTAACTTTTTTTTATAAGGATGGGAAATCATCAGGTGACTCCCACTCTGGGCGGAGCGGAATGGAGTGTGACGAAAACCCATCCGTGTTCCTCCTTGCCTTATGTATAATGCCCTTAGCGTTCCAGAGCCGCGGTGACTCATTCGAAAAATTCCCCACAACAAACTGATATAAATCAACCTTTATTAGTGTGTTGTAATTTAAGTAATCATGCTTGATGGCATGCCTATTGCCATAGCTGATAACTGATTCATTAAAATTTAAATACTAAGCTAAAAGTAAAACTGCCTGTAATTTATAAAAAACAACTATGATCTTTATATTCATTAAAATTTTTAGGCTCAGCAGTTTCAACAGACAACAGTAAATTTTAATATAATTTACTTACGCACTGCATCTTACCATCCCTACCTTGTAGCTATTCCACCAATTCGCACTAAGCGTTTCCAAACGTCTTTTATAATGCGCACAGCAAAGGAGTGGAACTCTCTGCCTGCGTCTGTGTTTCCAAAAGCTTACAGTCCTAATCTCTTCAAAGTTAGAGTGAACAGGCTCCTTCTGGGTAAGCTCGCTCCATCGTAGACTTTGTCTCTGTCATATCTGACATTGACTAGAGTCAAGAGCAAACCCATCACTAATAAAAAAAAAATAAAAAAAAAATTCTATTCTTTTCATAAATGTTATGTTGTAGCTTGCTCAAGAGATATAAATACACAAGAACTGAAGTAAAGAAACAAAGTTATTTACTTTTACATAACACTATCATAGGCATTTTGCCAAGATCTCTTCAAAAATATGATTGCCTCATAAACAAACTTACAGGCGTATCTAACAGGCGTACAAAACTGTTTATTATTGCAATAAATTGTGTTTATTATACTGAAGTAGTTATGCGAGTTTTTGACGAGTACTTCAGATTTTTGAAGAGGTTAAGTCAGGCTTTTTATTGGATGTTACGTAAATAGAAACAAAAAATCTTCTAGTTATTTTGTTCTATTATTTTTGTTATTACTTACACGGTTTGCAAAAGCATCCTGTCCATTAAATTAATATATGAGCTTTCGTAATTTCAGCAGAAAGACGTCCACTGCTGGCCATATGCCTCCCCCATGCGTCACCACATCGACTGGTCCTGTCAGATACAAAGGCCAGAATTGATAAAATACCTTGTACCTTTGACACACTCACATTTCGCCAGTCCTTTGGAATTGTGGATTAGCCTCCATCCGTCTCTTAAAGGTGTTACTACACCAATCGATCGATCGTCAATCGATGCCATCGATCGACGCTGATCGATTGGTGTGGTAGCTTTGGCTGATCGACGGATACCGGGCGATAAACAACTGATCGACGCTGATCGATTGGTGTGGTAGCTTTGGCTGATCGACGGATACCGGGCGATAAACAACTGATCGACGCTGATCGATTGGTGTGGTAGCTTTGGCTGATCGACGGATACCGGGCGATAAACAACTGATCGACGCTGATCGATTGGTTTGGTAGCTTTGGCTGATAGAAGAAAAAAGTAAAAACTATAGATCGACGTCGACTAATTCATTCTACCATTGATCGATGGCATTGATCGACGATCGATCGATTGGTGTGGTGTGGTAACACCACAAAGACAGTATTTACTTGGCAAGGAAAGTAGTTACCTATAACTACCCCAACGCTTAGGAAAATCATTACTAGTTCCATGACACAACAATCACTCCAATAAATCTTCTATTTCGTAACTAAACATTACACATACGATTTTAAATGCGTTATTTTACTTACAAATGCGAATGTTTGTATATTTGTTACTCAATCACGCCAGAAAGGCTGAACAGATCTGGGTGAAATTTGGCACAGAGATAGATTATAGTCTGAAATAGCACATAATACTTTTATTTAATCTAGGGAGTATGTTCCCTTGGGATTATTTTCGACGTTCACGCGGGCGCAGTCGCTGGCAGAAGCTAGTCATAAATAACGTTTTACGATACGAGTGCGAAACGGACCCGGAACTCGTACGATTGCGGCGTCACTACGTGCGAGTCCTTTTGTGTTCCTAATGATGCGATGTATGCTTGCTTATTTGGATGTACATTTACATTGTCAGAATTGTGCCTCCTATTTAGGATTGAAAGAATTACATTGTATAACTTTGGAGCTTAGCATATTGCGTAGATTGTAAATCAGGTGTTTTGGGGCTATGTATATGTCGCAGCCAATTAGCTAAATCAGCCGTTTAATTGGTTGCCTAGCCTTTTCATTTAAATGTGCCGATTTTTTGGCGACTTAAGTGACATCTTTTGTTCAATATCGTTTAATGACTTGACCATGACACTTATGTCGCTGATGACTTTTAATGAAACGGCTGACTTAGCTAGATGGCTGCGACATATACATATTGCTTAGGTCTTGTTTTTGGAACGAACATCTTCGCTAAATTACGCTAAGCGCGCATCACGAATAAACTATGGCGAGAAAATTGTTGATGGCTACATAATTTTACATTAAGTACATTTTTATCGATGTCTATGTACATAAGCAATGGTGACCATAATAGACATCTATAGAAGAGATGGGAAGGCGCTATTCTTTTACGTCCGACACCATACGGAACTGAAAAATCATAAAAAAACTTTTTCACAATAAAAAGAAACCGACTTCCAAAAAACACTACAAAGTTCAAAATAACTTTAATTTCGGAAGTCGGTGTTTTTGGTTGCTTCTTCGTTATTTGACACCGACTTCCAAAATTAAAGTTAGCCTAGCAGAGACCCACCCCAGGGTAGGTCTCTGCTAGGGTTGCGGAATTTGATCGAAAGAGTCACCGCGGCCCTGGGGGTCTACTCTCTAAGCCCGAAGTCGGTAGTTTCGGCCTTAGTGTCGGGCGTTTTCTACTCCGTATCACCTACGGGCTTACGATTAGTCCCGAACCCAAACTAATAATGAATGACAACACGATTTGACAGTTGTTCTTAGTTCGGGTTCGGGACTAATCGTAAGTCTGACACTCCCTTCCGCTCTGCCCAGAGCGAAAGGAGTCATTTGGTAATTTCCCATCCTTTCTTTCCTGAAACCGAGGCTTGGAACAAGTTATGTAAAGAATTTACGGTTATTAGTGTGCGGTCCGGATTCCGAGCAGTAGGTAGGTAACTTTGGGGTGAATTTACATTCATACTGAAAGTTTCTGTTGTTCTCGAGTGAGATCCATTAGTAAGCAAATAATTTCATTAGTTTCTTACTAATGGATTTAGTTTCAGAAGAGGGTAACGAAGTTTTCTTGCTTCTGAATAGCCCTTTTCTTCTCAGGACAACCCTTCTAGTACCTTATGATTAGCCCACTAAATACCAGCTCTTAGTATCAGATTTCTGGGACAGGCAAAGTGTTATTGGGTTGTTCATTTGAAACTCAGTTGCTACCCGGAGTCTGTCTTAGGCGTAGGATCGACGGAATTACGTGCTTTCCGAGGCACGGGGGTGTCACAGGAAATGTGCGCATTGTGGAGGCACAAATACCCTACCCCTCCACACTTCATCACCCCTGCAGAACATCTACCCTCTGGATGTTAACTGCAGTGGCCAATCTGGTAATCTCTTAACCGATTGCGAACCCAGGTTGGCCGCTGTAAAACTAATTTGGCCAAATGTGGCATTCTTCACCTATCCCAAATGCAGTGCCAGTTTGGAGCACCATCACAGGGAATGCGTCACCTCGTTAGTTGCCCGTCGTGCACAACCACCTGCACCATCCAAGATCTAAACAAGGCCAATGCTAGAGCTGTACAGGTTGCTCAATACTGGTCAGACAAAGTCATACGAGTCAATGGACATGAAAAGAAGAAGACTGGTTCCAAACTTCAGGCTGCTATTGGGAAATCCCAATAACACTTTACCCGACCCGCGAAACAAAGCTAGAACCTCACGCTCAGTTGTAGCAGTTTGCAACCACTACGCAGTTTAATGCATAGGTACTACTTCCTTAAAGATGTTACAATAATTTCTAGTCCTGTATCAAAACAACATTCATCGTCTCTGTAATCTGAAAGAAATATAATCTGCTCCAAAATAAATTATTATATGTATTACTAGCTACCGCCCGCGGCTCCGCCCGCGTGAATGTCCAAAATTATCCCAAGAAAGGCACTAGGAGGACTAAAGGGTGGGTTTTAGTCAGTAAAAGTCAGACACTCCCTGCCGCTCCACCCAGAGCGGGAGGGGTCATTTGATGATTTCCCATCCTATAAAAAAAAAAAAAAAAAAGGGTTCCTGGTCCCGGGAGAAACAGTATCCTATGTGCTATTCCACCTCTGCTACTACTATTATCTACCTCTGTGCCAAATTTCATCAATATCCATTCAGTAGATTTTGCGTGAAAGAGTAACAAACATACATCCATCCATCCTCACAAACTTTCGCATTTATAATATTAGTAGGATAGGAAGGATATACAGGCCTTCCTCCATTCTTTCCACCGTTCCCGGTTCTGTACCTCTTCTTGCCAATTCCCAAGGAAGACATCCAATTCGTCCTGCCATCTCCTTCGTGGTCTACCGCGGCCTTGTCTCGCGATTTCAGGGCACCAATTTTGTGTTTTGTGGGCCCACCGCTCGGCGGGCCAAAAGAAATATGATATCAAAAGTGCCAAGCCTTTTTAGAGTGCTTTTTGAGTTAAATCAACCTCCTAACGATTGGCAATTAGCCCTACAATAAATTATAATTAATACAAACCAAGACTGTTTTAATTGGCTTTTAAAAGTAAGCCGTAATAACTCATTACCATCGGTATTATAATTCGTGATGGCTTAATGTGAAAGATTTTGCTTTGGTCTGTGAAATTTTCTCCTTAATTAGGAAGACTAATGAGTTGGGAGCAGAGGCGGATCCAGGATTGTCGTTAGGGGGGGGGGGGCTTGATCCCGCTGTGGGTAGGTTATAGCAAAGTAAACACTAAAATACTCCTCTGTACGTAGATTCCTCAAAAACTTCGTTAGTTTGTAGACCTTCAAATGTATCTAGGCATTTGGGGGTTGGGCCACTGAGGCCCTCCTAGATCCGCCAGTGACTGGGAGAGTCTGGAGCTTCCTTTTTTATTATTTTCTGCAGTTTTTCGTTTGTACATTTTTATGCGACGTGTCTGCTTTGATTAAAGAGATTCGACGCTCATTAGCTGGTGCCTCTAGTTTGTTTACCCTTTCATAGTTTGTTTTTTAATCAACGTTTTTATGTTTTTTTTTTAATTTTGTATCCATACTCTATGGCGTTCGATGAAAGATTTATATCATTTTTTACTGTTATTTAACTAGACGAACTACTGATATGTTTTGCTTTCGACGCATCTTCCGCCCCCAATTCATAAGGATTCTTTAAAAAAATGCGGCGAATGCTGAACTGTAAAAACTATACTATTGTAAATAGTTCTTATTTATTTTTGTTTGTATGAGGTGAGTAAGTAAGTGAGTTTGTGATTATTGATAGAAAGCTAAGTTATGGCTGAGATTTCTTTTTGTATCCTTCAAACTGTTGGTGTGGTACTAAGCCACTGGCGCGAAGACGCGGCTAACAAAAGGCTAGTTGCTATTATCTATGAAACACAAATCTTTGTGTCCATGACATTGCGCATTTGGGGAAGGTTGTAAGTTTCTACAACCCTTTGGAACCTTCCTTATATAATCATCCCTTATTTATGCGTACCATCTGCAAATACAGTTTGGTTACACCAAAAACTACCCTTTACAAGGATTTGTTCCCAAATAACCACAAGTCCACAACTGTGAGTTTTAGTTAGATATAGTTAGGTACATATTTGGGAAAAATCTCATATTACCTCTTCTCATGAATAGATATTTAAAGCTCGTGGCTAATGAATACCAGCCGCACGGGTTGATCTTCAAGGTTAAGCAACGCTTGCCAAGGTTGGTCTGTGGATGGGTGACCATCTTAACATACCGCACGTTAAGCGGTCCGGACTGTCATTTGTAGATCTTTGGCAGTCGTCACGGATTGTCAGAAGCCAGTAAATCTGACCCCAGTCTTGCCAAGGACAATATGTTACCCAGTAATGGGTTGTGGAGGTCTGGTAGGCAGCCGCTCCACGTACAATAGCTGAATCCGGATTGACTGGAAGCCGACCCCAACATCGTTGTGAAAAGGCTAGGCAGATGATGAAGAGGTATTTACGTTTATCTAATTAGCTTCTCATCACGCTGATAACCTATAAGCAGATCTATCGTTTTTATCGCTCGCAGTAATCCCATTGCTGTGGCGTATGCGCATCGAACCATTTGTTTCCCTCCATGGATTTATTATGACTGTTAAAAGTGGAGAGAGCTGGTTCTACGCCAATAAATTATTATAGGTATTCTATTGTTACTAGACGTTCTAGATGAAGTTGGTTCGCATGCTTCTTGTCAAATCTATTAAAGATGGCCAGCGAAAATGTTTTTCTTATTCTTTATTGCACATACGAAGACTGTACAAACGCAACAGAGGCCCTAGACAATGTGCCATTCAAAGCGAATGCGACTGTCGAAATGCCAAAATGTAGGAATTTGATCACGTGACATTTCGATAGCGTCTGTCAATCCCATACATTTTTGACGTATTGACAATCGCCTTCGCCACGCTACCGCTGACAGAATGTCACTTGTCTAGAGCCCCAGGACAGATAATGTACTTAGCTTAGTCCAGTATTGCGCACAACAAAATGGAAATCTATCTGGCGAACTAATTAGATTTTTCAGGAAATATCCGTATGAGCGACCCTGAGGAGCGTTTTTAATTTGGTTTGATCTTATATATCAAACAAAATTAAAAACTCTCCTCAGTCAAATATTTGCGGAAGCATTTATTCCGTGCTTTTCCACACAAAATGTCTTCCATGTTTCCTACATCACTGTTCACAGATTTCCACGTGATTGTACTGAGTTTTCTAGGATGAGAATTTCCTACAGATAACTGAAGAAATTGTCTTTGTGTCTGAGATTCCGAGACAGATCTCGGTATTTCTTTATGCTTCAAGCTTAGCTAATGTTTGATTTACCTGGAAAATGTTGGGTCGTTTTATTTCGACGGTGTTGGCCAAGAAATAAAGACGTCTTGCGACTTCAGATTTACCTCGAAAGACTTATTAACTCGAACAATTCTTTTGTCTGAAGTTTTATTTTATATGGCACGTTTTAATGTTGTATGGAGTCGCGTGGAACGTGTTTAATTTCTCAGTATGGAAATTTTGGTGAAATTGTCCTTTAAAGATGGAGAGAATAACTTTCTTTAGAGATGGAAGTGATATGCCACAGTACAAAAAGTACAGTAGACTGGAAATATGAATAAGCGATTCTCCTTGATAAATAAATCCAGATATGAACCATTTGTTACCTCTTTTGAGGCACTATTCGTTCAGCTTTCTCTTCAGGCGATTTATCAATCTGTTTTATAGCCTAGGTCGATATCTATACGTAATTATTGTTATATCTGGCTCTGGATAAATCATGGGGATGATAAGATCTGCGTGATTTATTTTAATTACTGTGTCGATTAATCAAATAGCAGCTGTATCAGAGATCATGCTTGATTGAATTTTGCTGCCATGTTTGGTCGTTAGGTAACTCTTGGAAGGGATCGGAACCAACACGTTATGGCTAGTCTTCACAGTGCGACCTAGCGCGTTGTTTGGTCGTTAGGTAACTCTTGGAAATGATCGGAACCAACACGTTATGCCTAGTTTACACAGTGCCAGCTAGTATGCGAGTCAGCCTGCCGATCGTAGCTGCAGTGCAGAAACTCGCATCGTATGTACGTACCTTACGAATTACTGATCTAGGTGGTGTTTTTAAGGTTCCGTACCCAAAGGGTAAAAACGGGACCCTAATGCTAAGACTCCGCTGTCCGTTTTGTCACCAGGCTGTATCTCATGAACCGTGATAGCTAGACATTTGAAATTTTCACAGATGACGTATTTCTGTTGCCGCTGTAACAACAAATACTAAAAGCAGAATAAAATAAATATTTAAGCGGGGCTCCCATACAAAAAACGAACGATTTTTTTTTATCCGTTTTTTTATAGATATATAGGTACGGAACCCTGCGTGTGCGAGTCCGACTCGCACTTGGCCGGTTTTTTTTTATTTTTAAAATACTCGAATAAATTGATTTTCTTTCTGTCTAAAGCGTATCCACGATTCCACGCTTTGCCATTCAAACTGAACAGAAACCGTAAACAGTATCACTTTCCCGAAATTTTTTTACTAAATACCGGGAATTCTATTAATTTCAGCATCGGAATGAACAGAATCATTTTGAACGAAGGCCTACCGTTCAGCAGAATTCAATATTTTCCAACATTTACGAGAAACTTGTTAGTTGTTTACCTATACTCCATCCGAGTAGGTAGTTAACTAAAGGTAAACAAAAAAACACGTGACTTAGTTAACCGGCTAAACGTAATACCAGTCTATTCAGTTGTCATGATACTGTTACGAGCTTAGGGTTCGTGACAATAAAAACAGCCGATAAAATAACCAAAATGACACTTTAATTAATCAACACTAATTACAACTTTAAACTCACTCATTATAAATCACAATTGCACTACTGATCACTTTAATTCGCAGTCGAAGTTCACTCTCGAAGTTGTCGCTTGTATCGCAAATTCAATACTGACTCGGTCGCAGGCTATGCGGGCCTTATATAGGTCGGCAGATAATTCCAGAACCTTCTAGTATAGAAACATCTAGAAAGTTCGAGTACATACCGGTCCCGACTAACCAAATATCGAAAACTCTAGAATGTTCTAGCATCGAAATGTCTAGAAAGATCTTGACTCTACTAGTTCTGCTACTCGATACTAGATGGCGCTACTAGTAACTTTCATCGTCATGTACCCGGCATTAATTCTGGCGCGTAACACTGCCCCCTCCTAAGACATGCTCGTCCCGAGCATTATCAGCCCCATAATAACGCGCCAGTCGATCCACATGGACGATCTTAGGAGTACTTCTTGTACCTTTCTGTATGCGGTAGGTTACGTCATTGATTTTCGTCACAGTCCGGTACGGCCCGTCCCATTTAGCTTGAAGCTTAGGAGATTTCCCCTTGCTGCGAACTGGATTGTGTAACCACACTTGTGAACCTTCGTCGAATCCTTTATTGTTCATTTTGCGGTCATAACGGGTTTTCATCTTTTCAGACTTTTGCTGGCCCGATTGTCTGACGTGCTGATAAATGTCATTCATTTTGTTCCGCAAGTCATTCGCATAATCGGTTATACTGCGTGGGGCATCAGGTGGTATTCCGGTAATCAGGTCTGCAGGCAGCCGTAATTCTCTACCAAAGTTTGCGAAAGCTGGTGTCACTGATGTGCTTTCGTGAACAGCACTTCGGTATGACAGCAAAAACGGCTGTATATGCTTGTCCCAATCCCGTTGCCGGTTCTCCACCACTTTTGCCAGGTATCTCTCCAATGTCTGATTAAATCGTTCCACCATTCCATCCGATTGTGGGTGGTAAGAAGTTGTTCTCGTTTTATGAGTACCCATAACTCGACAAGTTTCCTGGAATATTTGGGACTCCAAATTCCTTCCTTGATCGCTGTGAATCTCCAAGGGTACTCCAAAACGACCGAAGACTTCGTGAACTAGCTTATCAGCAACTGTTGAAGCTTCTTGATTTGGAATGGCGAAGACTTCCGGCCACTTAGTGAAGTAATCCATTACAACCATGAAATACTTGTTACCACTTTCACTTTCCGGAAACGGTCCCGCAACGTCTAGGGCTATCCTTTCCCATGGTGCACCAACATTGTACAACTTCAATGCACCTCTACTACGAGTCTGTGGTCCTTTTACAGCCGCACAAGTTGTACATTTCCGACACCAGTCCTCGACATCGTCACGACAGTGAACCCAGTAAAACCGTTCCCGTATCTTCAGTAGAGTCCGTTTAACTCCCATATGGCCTCCTGAACAACCGTTGTGGTACAGCTCTAGAACATCCGGTACTTTAGCTTTAGGGACAACCATTTGCAAATGACAGCTGTCTCCCCGAACATTTTCCCATTTACGGCACAAGACTCCATCCTGAATCACTAAGCTATCCCATTGGGCCCAATAGCTTTTTGTGATCGAACTCATTGCTGAGACGTCACTCCACGCTGGCTTAGGAGCACTGGCCTTAATCCACTCCAGAATCGGCTTGATGTCCGTATCTTCCTGCTGTGAACGTTGTAGGATTTCCTTCCACTCGTTGCTAAGGTCTGTCTTTAGCATCCTTACAGGAACGACTTCTTTACCCACTAGCCTACTACAATGCTTGCAGTCTTCAGGGCAAGGTCTTCTTGACAATACATCTGCGTTGCCATGAGATCTACAGCTGCGATGTTCGACTACCAAGTCGTGCTCCTGCAGCCGCTTGGTGCTGTTGTCAGCCACCCTACCTTCGAGAGATCGGCTATCATTTCTTTCTGCAGTTCGCTTAGGGCAACTGGATCGAAGGTGGCCCTTTTCACCACAGCCGTAGCACCTAGGGCTATACCCTTTAAAACGATCACAAACTGCAGCTTCTGTAACCTGCTTGCCACGGTGGGAACGACTATCCTGCCACACAGCTTCTCTTCCTACAGTTCGCTTAGGGCAACTGGATCGAAGGTGGCCCCTTTCCCCACAGCCATAGCACCTAGGGCTGTATCCATTAGAACGGTCGCGAACTGTAGCCGCTGCAACCTCTCTGACGCGATGGGAACGGTGATCCTGCCGCACAGCTTCCACTTCCAGTGCATGGGCCAAGGCGTCCCTAAGGGTCCCGTGGTGCCCGAGCCTCACAGCAGCTCTTACTTCAAGGTCGCGAATACCATCGATGAAAGCCTGCACCAGGTTCCCATGAATGAGCGCAGGCACAGACCGGTATGCTTTTCGAACCAGCTTCTCCACTTCAAGGGCCCACTGCTGCAGGTTTTCACTGCTACGTTGCACGCGATCCTTAAGCTGCGCACGAAATACGTGTTCCAGATGAGCGTCGCCATATCTGGCTTCCAATGCCTCAAGAAGCTGCTCGTAAGTCACTTCCTCACCGAGAGCTTCCAGAACAGTTAATGCCTGGTCGCGCAGGCCAAGGGTGAGGGCAGTCATGGCCTGATTTTTATTCCACCCGTTCGCCTTCATAACAGCCTCAAACTGTATTTTGTAGGCCGACCATGAAGATATCCCATCGAAGGGCGGCACTTTGAATCCACGTAGCGAAGGTGTAGTAGCTACGGGAGTTGCAATTCCATCCCCTACTTTAAGGTTGCCCAACTCTTTCTTTACATCAGCAATGACGTCATTAAACTTGCTGATCTGGGTTTCAGCTTCTGACAGGCGGTTGTCATGCTGAGCAATTTTCTCCTTCACCTCCTTCATGTCTTTCCCAAAGGCCGCGCGAAGGTCCTTCATGAGGAGCATCTGTTCTTCCTGGCGGCGCGCCTGTTCCTCCTGTCGGTGGGCCTGTTCCTCCTTGTCACGCTGGAGCTGTTCTTCTAACCGGCGAGCCTGTTCCTCCTGCCGGCGAGCCTGTTCCTCCTGCC
The DNA here is from genome assembly GCA_947386135.1 of Melanchra persicariae. NCBI lineage: Eukaryota > Metazoa > Arthropoda > Insecta > Lepidoptera > Noctuidae > Melanchra > Melanchra persicariae. The sequence goes on from OX376646.1 coordinate 3,560,638, forward strand.
GGCGAGCCTGTTCCTCCGGCCGGCGAGCCTGTTCCTCCTGCCGGCGAGCCTGTTCCTGCAGCATCATCATCAGAGCTCCAAAGTCTGGTGCTGCAGATGCTGGAGCTGCTGTGGATGGGCCGGGCTCCATGATCGGCAACTGGCCCTCCAACGTCTGCGGCGTTGCACCTCCAAAACGCCTCTGGTCCGTCTCTTGCTGGCGTTGACTTCGGGTACGGATACCCTCCGTGTCGTCCTTCGGTAGAATCGGCATAGTTTAAATATCCACTCTTCTGACACCAATTGTTACGAGCTTAGGGTTCGTGACAATAAAAACAGCCGATAAAATAACCAAAATGACACTTTAATTAATCAACACTAATTACAACTTTAAACTCACTCATTATAAATCACAATTGCACTACTGATCACTTTAATTCGCAGTCGAAGTTCACTCTCGAAGTTGTCGCTTGTATCGCAAATTCAATACTGACTCGGTCGCAGGCTATGCGGGCCTTATATAGGTCGGCAGATAATTCCAGAACCTTCTAGTATAGAAACATCTAGAAAGTTCGAGTACATACCGGTCCCGACTAACCAAATATCGAAAACTCTAGAATGTTCTAGCATCGAAATGTCTAGAAAGATCTTGACTCTACTAGTTCTGCTACTCGATACTAGATGGCGCTACTAGTAACTTTCATCGTCATGTACCCGGCATTAATTCTGGCGCGTAACAATACGTTACAGTTGTACTCTTCAATTTAGCAACGTTATTATTCGTATTTGCGGTCTATTTGTCAACTTTTTCATTAAAGTATCGACTCTTTGAGGACTTTGTAATTGCATCAAATAAGGCCTTGGTATTATATTAAAATTTATTTTTTAAATAAAAATGTTAAATCTACTTACACTTTTGTAGCTATGTGTTTTTTAAAGCTTGTGTTACCTTATGAGCGTTTACGCTGTACCTACGGCATTTCATACAAACTTTCAAATCCTTATTTTTCTAAATGAATGAACCCGATTTTAATGAAACTTGGTACGCATACGCTAGATATCCAGATCTAAATAGTTAGTAGAGAACATTTTCGAAAAAGAGTTCGGGGAAAGATAGAGTGATTAGAATGTTTCACGTACTATTGTAAACTATGATAATAGCGAAGTAAAAGATATCAACATTTATTACAATGATATTTAATTTAGTAAACTTCTCGCAAACCTGTGATCCGATCCAATTCCAATTGGTTACTTAAAGCTGGGTACTAATCCGTGTTACAGGTCGTAAGTCCGTAATGTAACATTCGTAGCGAGCATGCTATGTTACTCCGTGTCCTAAAATCCGTGGAAAACAAAACACGCACGCACATGTTCGTGCTCGTGTCCACGTACTGACTGCAAGAATGCTCGCTTTGTAACATGTTACGTCACGCCGCGTAACACCGATCAAATTACTAGTTGGTCCCCACCTTTAGGCTCCTAAGGCGACAACACAGTTTTTTTTTTTGTAAAAGAGGCGTTTCGTGGTTTTATTATTTTCTTCAGCAGTTTCGAGAAAGACAAACAAACCTTATTTGATTTAGCACCCACTGAATCACAAAGAACTAACTTAATTAAAAACCATCCTGCTCTTACAGAGTCTTTATTATTTAATTAAGTTGATTCGTTTAATATAAAAGCTTTGTTTAGAGAGATTTCATTTCCGCGGCGCTATTCTTTGACGTGTCTCCCTGGACGCAAAGTGAGGGTAGTTTACAATGGACATAGCTTTGTTTTGTGTCTACCCGCTAGGAATTTTGCAGGATATATCTCCTCGTGACTAGGGAGGCAAGATTTGAATTAGGTTGGAATTTCATTTGTAATAAGGAAGTTAATTTAATTTCCAAAATTATCAACAATACCCATGTTTTAAATAATTTTCACTATCTACTCGACTGAACCTCGACTCTTGAAATAGGGATGTTTCCTAAAAAATCAAATTAGTCCGTCAGATAGATTTCCAAAAAATATTGGACACGTATTGTTTTCTTTTTTCATGTAAAAACAAGTGATAACGATAGTGCATTGAAAAGTCTTGTGAGTGACGTCACAGACCGAGACACTTTTTATCGGAAAGTGACGTCACAAGCCCCCACTCCTGATCTTTGATGCGTTTTATATCTTAGTAAATTTTTATTGATTTTAAAAAAAAAAAGCGCATTCAATATCAAACGATAATCTAACAGTCAGACTAAATAAATAGAAACATATTTGATTTTATTTACTTAGTATAAAAATCCCTATGGACCGTGACCTTGTTCGTTGTTATATCAATGACAGAGGGAGCTTTTTCAAAAGAACTTCAAAAATTGATGATTTTCAACATGATAAACCTGTTCAGTAATGTAGCAGTTTCCGTACATAATCAGTACGTAAGTTGAAAGTGAACAAAATCACAATAATCACCCATACATAGGTACTATAAAGACATGTGCATTGAAATGCAACGTAATTGCTGTTACATTTTAGACAGGTACAGGGTTATTTGTAAAACACTAACAACCTTTCAATTGGTGAAAGTACTCATGATTATAAACAACTTTTGATAGGAGACCACCCCGAAAAATCGAAAAAAATATCTACTGTTTCATACATTTTGATCGGGCGAATATTCCATTTTGTATGAAACAGCTAATTATGTTTTTGAAACTTTTTTAGTACTTACCTATTTAAAAATAACCCTGTATTGTGCAAAAATAACACCAACTATTTCTCACTAATATTTTATTTTACACCTTAAGTCTGGGATTCCCGATACGTCAGTCTCGACCCCCATGTTCAGCTCAACCCATCAACGTGACGCTTATACGAAATATCGACAGAATACGGTTAGGTTAGTCATAGACAAACCACAATGATTGACATTCGACTAAAGTATGTTTATTGTTTACCCGCAAAAGGGTTGAGTTTAGGCTTCCATGTTTAAATCAGCATAAAACGACATAATTTTGTAAGTACATTATTTAATCGAGTTGACTGAGATTATGTTAGTCTCAAATGGGTCGTATAATCGTATTGCAGGTCTGTTTTTTTTTTTGCCAGGTTTAATACCTAGATTCGTAAATTAATTTTTACGAAAATATATTTAACTTGGCTTAAAAATTTATAAAATGATTCAAGTCGTGTCGTCGTTTGATCTGATGGTCAATTTTAGTCCGGTTAAGCAGTTGATATCCCAAGTGTGTTAACTTGCTAGTGGTCATAACTAAAAAAAAAAAAAAAATGATGGTCAATTAAGTGAATCAGAAAATAATCTGTGTAAACAAAATAAAATATTTATACAAATAAAATATTTCGTCATTACAGTAAATCAAACGTGAATCTGAATTAACTTGCAAAAAGAAAAATGAATTTAGCGTGAGATATTATTTTTATTCTGTGGCATTAGTCCCAGGTCTCATAAAATAGAAGTAATAAGAGAATTTATTACTTCGCGGCGTGCTAATCAAACGGTATTGTGTTTATTCTAAGCCAGTTATTCCCAAAGTGGTAAACCGGGACCACGAAGGTTCTATGCAAACTTGCAAGGAGTTTAGGACAAGCAAAAATATAATTAGTACTACCTACTCCATCCGCTCCGCCCAGAGCGGAAGGAGTCATTATTTTGATAATTTCCCATACTTAAAAAAAGGGATGCATAATAGCATACGAGGTAAATGATCTTGAGTTTTCATAGACTGAATCAAATTTATACATGTCGTCCGGTCGACCAATAATAATTTAAGCCTCGCGTGATAGTTTTATCCATAGGCAGATTTATCAATCGTTAGATAACTTTTACCTTTTACAAAAGCTGTGAAACTGCGATATTTAATCCTCAACAATAAGTTATCTGACCACTGAAACTCAGCCCAAAAACAGAGAAATGTGGGTGGTAACAACAACCGCGGTCAACCTAATACAGAAAAAATCGCTAAGGGATCCACGAGACAAAAAAGTTTGGGAACCTCTGTTCTAAGCAAACGTAATGCGAATGAAATGCTAAATGGATATTAACAAGAAAATATGAAAAAACTACGTTATTTTAAATTGAGTGTGCTGTGTTCATCAACGATTCGCTCTATTGGATAGAAAATCAACTAGTGCTTCAAATCTTGTTCTGTTGAGGTAGTTCATTGAATATTTAAATATTAGTTCTGTACGGGATGTTATATTTTTTTTTCAATTTCTTTCTAGAAAAACCATTAGCTTTTACACTGCGGTGCTCTAGCAAATATTGATTTTAGTCAAGTAATTATTTTTTGCATAAGTTCTTTAGAATTCTAGCTGTGTTTTTTGCTACGTTTCTGCTCAGTATTTATTTAAGCCTGGCTTGTCTGTTTTCCTTATTTCGTTTACTAAGACATAATATACTAAAACTATTTCTATTTAGTATTTGAAACTACGACTGGCCTGTTGGTCTAGTGGTTAGTGACCCTGACTGCAAAGCCGGAGGTCGTGGGTTCGATTCCCACCCAGGACAAACTTTGTGTGATGAGCATTATTGTTTGTTCTGTGTCTGGGTGTAATTTATCTATAATATGTATGTATTTATAAATTATATAAGTATGTATATCAGTTGTCTGGTTACCATAACACAAGCTCTGCTTAGCTTGGGATCAGATGGCCGTGTGTGAGTTGTCCCAAGATATTATTATTATTATTATTATTTATAAATACCTATAGATATACTCGACCCGCCCCGGCTTCGTTTGTGTAGCAGAGCATATAATAAAAGCCCTCTCAGTCAGCAAGATTTTTGTTGACATCTTCAATAATTATCGTTATATTTCAGTCACCTTAATAAATTATACCTGAACCTTCCTCATGAATCACTGCGTCCTTAATTACGAAAGGAATTTCTTGATTGCTTTTTAAATAATGATTAGAAATTAGAAAATATGACATTTTATTTCATTAGAATACAAAATAAGTCGACTGCAGAATAATTGTATAAAGTTTATTAATATAACTATTGAAGTTCTACATTTAAAATTGTAATTATAGTTAATTAAGCGGGCTAAGCGTGAAGCCAGCGGGTGTTCTGTGTGCTTAGCCGTACGCACCACGTCTCTCACTCCACACTGACTGTGTTCTATTGAACAAAAGATGTCACCTAAATCGTTTGATCACTTGCTCGTGTCACTTATATGTCGCTGATTAAACGGCGCAGTTCAATGAAAAGCCTAGGCTTTAATGAAACGCCTGATTAAGCTAGTTGGCTGCGACTTATATACTAAGCTAAGCTAAGCGTGTAGCCAGTGGCTGTTCTGTGTGCCTAGCCGTACGCACCAAGACTTTCATCGCTCGACACTGGCTGTAAATGTATAGGGTTTAGGCTCGGGTTTGTAAAGGTGCGAGTACCTTGTACACTAAGTTTCTTTGACCTAGATGTCTTTCATTACTATCAACACCAATTCAATCACTTCACGAAGTCTAAAAAGAGCCATACCATGTCTATAACCCTATACTATACGTTTCGGGCTAAGCGTTAGACTATAGGGTGGTACAAGGATAAAACATGGCAAGTACAACTGATTATTAATAAAAAATGTTTTAACCAAAAGGCATTGAAATAAAATGGATAGATGTGTGCAATTTGAAAGGCAAATGTTAACTAGAGAACTGAAATTTGAATTTTTGGAAAAGTAACAAAATCAACCAATTTCTACCTTTGATCCAAACACCAAGGCCTCCCACAAGATGGACCGATGACCTGGTGAGGGTCGCTGGTAGTCGATGGATGCGAGACGCACAGGACCGGTTGTTGTGGCGACACTTGGTGGAGGCCTATGTCTAGCAGTGGACGTCTTTCGGCTGATATGATGATGTTGATGATGATCCAACCACCAACCCTGGAAATAGACTAAACTTTACAGAACTGCATTTCTCAGTTTGTGTGGACTAGAAATATTTTTTTTTCTTGTGATCGAGTTTGAGTTTGAGTCATCGTGGTGAAAGGATTTGTCAGCTAGACTCTGCGTTACCGAGTGCTAGCTGTCCAGGGTGCACCGGGCGTTTAGAATCGCAATACGATATTTTTGACGCCGCTCGGGGAGGCTCCTTTCATGCACCCCACTAGAGAGATGAAAACCAATTCTGTATTCCAATCTGGTGATTAATTGGAAATAGGTCGGATCTAAGATATCGGTAATCCATTTAATTAACTTACAGACACGATCCGTTTTGCTGGGACCCAAATCAGTCGCGCGGATTTGGTGTCAAATTGATTCTGGGTACATCGGCATCTTCCAAAGATGCTGTAAAATAAAGTTGGATAGTAATATTTGGTAGTGTGCGGCACTGCCATTGCGGATTTTGTTCGATAGAGTTACCCCGGCCCTGGAACGCAAAGGGCACTAGGAAGAGCACGGATGGGTTTTAGTCAGTAAGAGTGTGACACTCCCTCCCGCTCCACCCAGAGCGAAAGGAGTCATTTGATGATTTCTCATCCATAAAAAAAGAAGTGTACGGCAAGAAACATAGAATTATGGATGTTTTATAGAGATAACAAGGCGTTTCAGTAGTGACTAGCTTTTGTCCGCGACTTCGTACGCGCTTAACCCGTTTTATTCCCGTTCCCGTCGGAGTTTCGGGAAATCCTCTCTTAGTGCTCCCCTACACTCCCCAAGGAAGCTACATGCTAAATTTTAACTTTCTACGACCAGTAGTTTCGACTGTGCGTTGTCTGTCAGTCAGTCATCATCAGCAACGGAAGAGTTTCAGCAACCTAAGTGACATCTTTTGTTCAATATCGTTTAATGACTTGCCCATGTGACTTGTGTCGCTGATTTAACGGCGCAGTTCAATGAAAAGGCTAGGCTTTTAATGAAACGGCTGATTAAGCTAGTTGGCTGCAACATAAATATTGATTAATTTAGCTTTTATAAAGTTCAACGTTAGATTACTAGTTTTGACAATGAAAACGTTCATTGGGTTATTCCACTGGGAGATTCTCAATCTCCTGTGCCTGATCTCCACCCGGTCATGTAGGATTGCTGTCCCGTTACTCTATGAAGTGGCACCTATGATTGCGTATACACTTGTACAATATAATATCTCATGTTTCGGCTTATCTTTGTAAGATTGCACCATGACCGAAATTCAATCGGGAGAATTATTAATCTATATTGGAAAATGTTTGGCTTCTTCTCCAGTGAAATTCATCTCACAAAAGCCGGTTTTTGTGAGATGAATTCCAGTTCGAATAATGAAGCTTATATAATAAACCATGACATTTAATTCCCCACACATAATGTGGACTGCGGCTTACATGTGCGGTTTCTATCTTTTGTGTGACTATCGACTCGTGCCGGCTCTTTCAGCCAGGCTGGCACAGCCGCTGTGAATGCATTCTGTAGGACAAACGTCATGTAGTTATGTAGTATGTACTACGTACACTTTCGTATAATGTGCCTCTGTAGGTATATGAATGACAGTTATGGGTAGTTTCATAAATTAAACTGTCATGAAGAGAGTTTTAGTATGAATGTTTATGACGCGCTTTTATAGAAATTGGAATAAAATCGCGCTGTGTATTTTCAATTACAGTATTTGTATATTTGCTGCTCTGCTCGACTTCTTCTTCCGTGGACGTTCAAGAGTTGCTGGCTCTCAGCCTAATTTGAGTCACTGACTTTTGACTTCGATTTTTTTTTTTTATTAGTGATGGGTTTGCTTTTGACTCTAGTCAATGTCAGAGATGACAGAGACAAAGTCTACGATGGATTAAATTATGTACCTGTATTTCAAATATTTGTTTGCTCAATGAAGTCGGCAAAGCTAAAAAAAAAAAACCGGCCCAGTGCGAGTCGGACTCGCGCACGAAGGGTAAAACTGCAAAAAAATCACGTTTGTTGTATGGGAGCCCCAATTAATTTATTTTATTCTGTTTTTAGTATTTGCTGTTACAGCGGAATCTGTGAAAATATTAACTGTCTAGCGTTCATGAGGTACAGCCTGGTGGCAGACAGACGGACAGCGGAGTTTTAGTAATAGGGTCCCGTTTTCACCCTATGGGTACGGAACCCTAAACTATCAACTCTCCATAAACCTAGTACCTATTGGCCCTGGACTCAAAACACATTCAATTCGCTTTACTTTTACCGTATAAGGTTCAATGTTCAACATCATTATATTTCACTATTCCTTGAAAATATCGTGTTCTGTGTTCGTCGTACTATTCCTTGAACAAATGGCAACTCAGAATTCCAAGTCGCAGATTTTTCTGATAAATATAAAATAGAAAATTATTTGTTCAGATAGAAAACAGATTAGGATTATTACACTAGGTACTTAGAAAATTATTTACAGGAAAGCAGATTTTGCTTTGTGATTCCATGAAAATATTTATCACCGTTTTCTTCTTTATTGGTGCAGTAAAAAAACGAATAATAATATTTATCATTTAAGCGTGCGCTCGATGGGATTACTCATTTTTCAATTGACTTATTTTCATAAAAACTTACACCTCTTTTTCAAATTTCTGTTGGGTATGAATTTATAAGAAATCTGGGGAAGGTAATTTTAGAGAAGTTAAACTTCTTGTGTCATCATCTGCCTTTTCCACACTATATTGGAGTCGGCTTCCAATCAAACCGGATTCAGCTGAACACCTGTATTTTACGTAGAGCTGCTGCCCACCAGACCTCCACAACCCATTAACTGGGTAGGTAACACGGTACTTCTTCTTTAGCCAGGATCGCTGTCTAAACAAACGACAGTCAAATGTTTTTAATTTCCACATTTTTCTAAACAGTCTTTGTAAACACAACACCTCGGATAACGCGGCATAGAAAGAGATAGAGAATTCCTTTGTGTACATAATGGAACAATGGTTGGAACAGAAGGCCTAGGACAAATGTTTTTGGCGTATGTTAACGTAACGCAAAATTTTACAATAGTTATAATACACGTTTCGCACATAATATTTATTTGAATTGGATACTGTATTCATATTTTTGTATGATACAAATTATGTGTGTTTCATAAAATTAAATTAAAATAATTGGATGCCACTGTCTTTTGGTTTTTGAGGAGCTTTCTTCGAAATTGTTGTAATCTATACATATATTATTATATCTATTGTAAAGAGGAAAGATTTGTATTATTGCGTGTGTGTATGATTGTAATGAATAAACTGAAAAACTACTGTGCCGATTTCAAAAATACTTACACCAATGGAAAGCTACATTGGAGTAACATAGGCTATATTTTATCCACGTATTCCCACGGGAACGGGAACTACGCGGGTGAAACTGCGGCGTGCTGCTAGTGTAGGGATAATTTTGCTATGTGCAAATCTGTATTATAAATGGCGTGTTTCGAAATTTGGATAATTTTTAATAAATCTGCAAAGCCACTGGCAATTAGTATCCGATAAATTTTGTCGAATTAAAACCCTCAACCTCCCTCCCTCCCCATCCCTCCTTTCCATCAGACCTTCATCATCATCATGAAGATATAGGTAAACGTTTTTATTTTACACATTTTTCTAAAGTCTTTGTAAACACAACACCTCGGATAAAGCGGCACAGACGGCGGTAAAGAACTCCTTTGTGTGACGTAATACAACACTGAAACAGGTGTCATGGCGGCCTGACTAATTGGATTCCACTGTCTTTGAGGCGGATTCTTCGAACTTCTTGTAATGTAGAGAAGATCATGTTTGCTGTGATGTTGCAAGTACAAGGAAATAAACAGAGGGGCAACTCTCGTATTTTTATTTTTTAGAACGTTCGAATTTCCATAGATCTCACAATCAATATGTGGTGAATTTATGGCTGCTTTTGACAGATTGCGACTGAGATAATTATGAATTCACCCTCAGATTGCCAATTCAGTCTACAATTTTTAACATTAATTAAGAAAGAAAGAAAATTATTTATTTGGCACACACAGCACACACAATGTTACAAATATAGCGATACCACATTCGACACAATGATATTGTGTGCCCCACGGCTGCGCCAAATAGGTCCAGTTCAGCAAAATGCCAGACAAACAAGGAGTTGCCTGACGATGGTTTTCAACTGAACCTTACGTTGAAGTGTACGGATGTAAATCAGTTTTGTGTGGTGTTAAGTAGTTATATAGGTACCTAATTAGTAACGTTCGCATTCGCGTCTCAGTCGAAATCTGTCAAAAATGAATGGAAATTAAGAAAAAAATATAGAAGTGGCCCTCAGTAGATTAAATTCTATCTTACACGATAGAATCTTCTTTATGGTACAGTAAAAAATATATTTACAACTGTCCTTTTTTTCTGTACTTATTCTTAATCGAATTTACATAAGAGTGGATTTCACCAATGAAACTGAACGCGATCAGTACATCTAAACTGCGTTCAAGAGCTGTCAGCGTCAATATTCCGTAGAAAAATAATGACACTGACAGCTCATAAACGTGGTTTATTCGCTGATCGCGTTCAGTTTCATTGGTGAAATTGGCCCTAACAGATGTACCACAGTGTAGTCTTTTTAACCCAAAGGTTGACTGGTAGAGAATGCCTTGCTGCATTAAGTTCGCCCATGTACCAACCACTTTGTACATAAAGTTTAAATAAATAAATAAACAGATATTCATTTGTCATTTTAAATCGCCGCTGTTCAAAGAATTCTGCACAAACAAGTTAGTATTTAGCTTTCAATAAAAAAGACTTTGAACCCTTCGTCTCTTGACATCAACAGTACCCAAGGTGACGAACTTTCCAACACTCACAACTCACCGTTGAATACAGAATCAGTCTGATCAGAAATTATGTACATCTTTAAGAAGTTTTAGTTTGTGGAATAGTCATGAATTATTCGCGTTTTGGTTAAGAGCTGAAAGATTTACAGTGCCATACTTCTCGAGGGCTAAAGGGTCTCGCCGACAGATGCGACATGACAATGCTTGTGACATCCGTTACCATTGAAAGAAATTGTTTTACGTAGGTATATATGCCTACCGCGGGTGGAACCTGGATGAGGAGGTTACAGGAGTGTGTGGATTGGTCTGTACCAATCTACACCCTCTTGTAACATCCTCACACTTTGCCCACAGCTGGGCCTATGCTTCTCTTTTCTGTAAAAGAGAGGCATATGCCCAGCTGTGGGCAAAGTTGGGATGGGGATGGATTGATATATACCAATTTCCCATAGAACAATTTCTGTACAAAATTGCCGTCATATCTTTATCGTACCTGTCGCGTTGTGGCTGTCTGCGGGAACCTTAACTAACAATAATGTTTTTATTTAGTTTTACCTGTGTTGTTAATTTATATAGTTATGCTTGGACACAGTCTCATAAAATGACCTCAAAGCACAGTATAAATGTGGCTCTAAGGGTGTCAAGCGCTGCCACAGTGTAAACATTTAGTCGCAATAATAAAACTGCGACCTTCGATCGTTTTGTGTTACTGTGTCAAGTTTAATAAGAAAAGTTACTTCAAGATGGCCGAGTTATTTTGAGAATAATTTCAGTTTAAAAAAAATCTAGGTTGAAAGGCTCAGATTTTTGTTATTTGTTGACGCGGATATTAAATTACTCTGCCCAACCTTTTAATAATTGTATTTCTTTATTTTTTAACAAACATAATAATTTGATTTGTAAAACATTGTTTATCAAGCGGCATTTAGGTACTGCCGGTAATCTTTGCTGTTATTATTGGTGCTACAATATTGTAAAGACTCTATAGCACCTTTAAATAAATATGTACTTATATTGGAGCTGTTTATTATCCCAATAAATAAAAATAACCTTAACCGAACTATGTTGGGGTCGACTACCAGTATAACCGGATGCACCTGAATACCAATATTTTACATGGACCTCCACAACCCAGAGAGTGCAGACAGACAGAACAAGACTGGTGTCAGAGTATCAGGCTTCATATTATCCGTAACGACTGTCAAACATGTTTAAATGACAGTCAGAACTAACAGCTTAACGTCCTTTCCGAGACACGAAGGAAACTCTATATGTAATGGATGGCCACCCATCCTCGGACTGACCTCGGCAAGTGTAGTTTTACCTCGAAGTTTGACCCGTGCAGCTGTTAGTATTAAGCCACGAGCCACGCAAATATGACTGATCCACATAAACGTATAATTTTTAATTACCTAAGTAGGTAGGTACCTATACAACGTGTAACAGAATAAACGCAATACCTCTTAGGGGTCATTGTACTCATCATTATGAACAACTTTTACTTAGGAACCAACACCGAAATCGCAGTAAAAATGTCCATTTTGGCGAGGCATAGAAATGTATGGAGCAGTCGAGTTTTTTTCGCGATTTCTGTGTTGGTCCCATAGTGAAAGTTGTTCATAATGATGAGTACAATGACCCCTAAGAGGTATTGCGTTTATTCTGTTACATGTTGTATGTATCCTTTTCATACCTCGAGTAAACATCTAACTAAACAACCATTTTCAAAGAAAACCTTCTCAAGTCAAGATCGCTTAGCTTCACAGAGCCAATCCGCGTCTCAGGAACACACGATTTTCCATATAATGATGGCCAAACAGGCCTCGATCGGGGCCAATGCTTGTTTATTTGAAATAGGGATGTTACGGAGCTTTGACTCCGACTCCGATAAGTCGGGAACTTCCGATTTATATAATAGTGGGTCCGCACGATACAGACTATTGTATCATGAACTCAGAAAAACAAAAATGTATCAACGAAATTTTTTTGCATTGCTTTGTTGCACAGATAAAAATATATAGAAGTCTGTATTCTGTGGACTCACCATCACCTCGATTCAGACTTCGTTGCCGACACTTTTTAATTGGTAGTCGAAGCGTAATTCGCCACTGACTGTTACTACCTGTCCGGCCCCGGCGACACACCGGTGTGTCGCGAATTAATCGCGAATTTAATGTTTATTTACATATACATAAGATTTACTTTATATTAGGGAATTTTCACATGTTGGGCCTGAGTGGTTAAGGTTTATTATTTGTTAATTGATATTAAAGAGACTGACCGAATAATGATAATAATTTGATGATCTCTTTTTTTACTACAACCTCAGACTCCGACAAACCAATTGTAAAACTCCGACTTCGGTGCAGATAAAATCAGCTTCGTCACATCCCTGATTTCAAAGCAGCCTTTATCGATCCTTGTTTAGGCACGGTAATGGCACAGAGTATAAATTTCCAAATACATATACGAGCTGAATCGGAAAGGTCTCGTGTTCACTTGCAACTTGCGACACTCACACTGTTATGTTGGTAGGATTTGTTATTAGATACTGGAGCCGGTTGGGTAATATTGTGTTTGGTTTACAATGTGTTTGGAGCGGTTGTTGTTATAATCTTGCGAAAAAGTAATTTAATAAATCACAAATTAAACTCAAAATCAAAATCAAATCAAAAGTCATTTATTCAAATTAGGCTGAGAGCCAGCACTTTTTGAACGTCAAATTTTACGTAAAGACAGTCCCCCAAAACGCCCACCCGTCACCACTTCCTAGTGTTTTAGCTGGGAAGAAGAAGTGGCGCAACAAACTCCCCAGCAACACAACTGTCTGTTACGTTTTAAGAACTTCAATTTATTAAACAATAGTACGCAAAGTATTTTAAGACACGAACAAAAAAATAAATATGTATCCAACAACATGGAAATCATAAAATTAAATATTATTTACAACATGTTAGCTAGCACACTCCATTATACGAGGACCATTAAAAAAACGGGCAAAGGTAGAATTTTGCGATAGAACTGTGACTCGAACCACAAGTGTTATACCAATAATTTTTAAACATTGTAATGAGTAGAATAAGTAAATTAAGTCAATAAGTAAAAGACAGATTGACATTCAGTCTAATATAAAAAAAAAAAAATAGGTATATAAAAAAAAAAATAAAAAAACTATGAGCGACTTCGAGAAACGCAGGAAAAAATGGTCCCAATCTAGATAGATCTAAGGGTTCTAGTCACAGATATAGATAGACATACATAACGTAAGAGTAACTACTTCGCTTACCCGTTTCGGTGCCCAACTTATGTACAAAAATCGTAAGCCGCCACTTTCTCGCTCAGTCTGCATCGGTGTACGCTAGTCGGACGTCAATTAGGTGGTCTCTCAATTGATTTGATTTTCGCATCACTCAATAGTGCTTGTGCGTGACGTCATAGTAGGTAGTCAAAAAATGGCACGCTTGGTTTTCATACAAATCAAGTGATACTTGCGTTATCTGTCTATCTATATCTGTGGTTCTAGTTCTACGAGTAATTATTATTTATTCTGATCTCAATCATAAAATCAAAATACCTGTATTGAACCTACATTTTTGACAAAAATGTTTAACATTGAGAGCAATAACTAGTTCATTTTAGCACGATGTCAACATCGTTCACAACATGTTGGGCAGTCCGGTAATTATTATATTACTAGCCGTACTGTCCCACTGCTGGGCAAAGGCCTCCCTCCATTCCTTCCAATGCTCACGGTGTTGTGCTTCATCATTCCAATTCGTAAGGAAGACATCCAGGTCATCTCGCCATCTCCTTCGTGGTCTGCCGCGGCCTCGTCTCGCTGTTTCAGGGCACTAATCCTGTATTTTACGGGCCCACAGATTTTCCGGGAATAATATATATAGTATTGCTACTAGAATTTAATAATTTAATCCTCTTTTAATTATGGAGTTTAGCTTTTTGTTTCTTACTTCTTATAAAGGAGACCAAGGTATTAATTAATTATAATTTTCAGATAATGAAGTTGTTCCTAAGAAGTTTATTACACTGAATTACAAAGCGTTCGTCTGCAAAGTAAAAGATAAATGAATATTTTTTTGGCACCCAAATAAAAAAAGAGAGATAAAAGGAGAGATCAAAGTTAAATAGACGGATATTAACCAAAATGAAATCGCTAGTACGGTTACTCATTTTCCAGAAAAATTTTTGATGACAAAATGTTGAAGCAAATGTTAAGGTAGGTCAGACGACTACAATTTTTACTTTTTTTATTTATTTTTTATTAGTTATGGGTTTGTTCTTGACTCTAGTCTATGTCAGAGATGACAGAGACAAAGTCTACGATGGAGAAAAAACTACAGGGATTTAAAGTTTATTGAAATATTAAAAAGTTTATTGTTCGTGAATCACAGAAACCGGTTAGTTTCTTGTGTAATGTACTAATGTGACTTTATTTTTATCCATTCACGAAACAACTATTTACACATGTAACAAAATAAACATTATATCATACTAGATTTTGCCCGCAACTTCGTACGCGCATATCCTGTTTTTTCCATTCCCCTACACTCCCCAAGGAACCTACATGACAAATTTTAGCTTTCTACGACCAGTAGTTTCAGTTGTGCGTTGTCTGTCAGTGACTCAGTCACTCTGTAACGCAAAAGTTTTTTATATAAGTACCTACTGATTACTGCTGTATTCCATTAGGGGAAGGTTAGGTAAGAAGTGTTGATACTTACCTATATTAGTGCAAGTACAGCAATAGCCACTTTTCACCAGTTTATTTAATTAGTATTTCTAATGTATAATTTAAACGGACGTAAAAGAATAGCACCATCCCATCACTTCCCGTGGGTGTCGTAAGAGGCGACTAAGGGACTCACCAGAGAATGGGCAGCAGCATTCTCTGTAGGTACATTGCTACAGCTACACTGCGATCGCCAACCCGCCTGCCAAGCGTGGCGATTATGGCAAATACCCCCATTTGGGGGAGGTCTATGTCCAGCAGACGTCTTTCGGCTGATATGATGATGAATTGGTATAAGAATAATAATTCACAATGTTATTATTTCCAAATAAAAAGGTTCAGTAATCGCAGAAGTTGCTGCTTAGATGCTATATTATCCCAAGTGTTGCAAAACAGATTGGTTCTGCCATCATAATATTCAAGAATATAGATAGCACTATGTCTGTTTGTGGTTAAAATAACACACCATTTTTGCCGTAAAACCACAAGAATCTATACAAGTGTTCATTTGGCAACGCTCAAACCGCAAAACAAACTCGTCGGCTTTCGGTAACAAACACCAAACCACTTGAAGCCCCACTAATATGGCGTATCATATTAAAACATTAACATAACAGACTTCAGAAAGAATACATTACCATGCAATTACTGTCAGAAACATTTAGCGACCAAAAAAGACTTGAATAATAATTTGCAGTGGTGCTTTGTATCTGGTACTGATTAGCATTTACCAGTAAATTCGAGACATGAGTTCGAATTCGCCATTCATTTATGTCTACTAGACTCTGGACTAGAGGTTCTCAAACTTTTTCTGTACCGTGAACCCCTCTGTTTTGGGTACTCTCTCGATGTATTTTTTTTATGCTGCATTTTCCTGCATAGTTAACACAGTATTGCTGTATCTCACTCTCATCATTACTGATAGTGCGTGCATTTCAGCGGGACGACGCATTGCGAATACCACGCATTTTGCTCTCGCACGCACCTCCAATGTTATTTTCCTATGTTGACTCCTTGTATTTATTTTAGCCACTAACGCCTCACAATCTCAGGGTTAGTTGAAAGCCAGCGTCAGGCACCAGTTAGTAACTGGATCTATTTGGCAATTTCTGACGTTTTAAAAACATAACCTTTTCATGGTTTTACCATTAGTTTGTGCTAAATTAATGTAATATCTTGATGCCCTAAGGGTCCAGGTGAACTACTTTGGGCATCACTGGTCTAGACTGTCGCGGTCAGTGCGACACCGACCTTAGTCTTTCCAACTGATATTATGATTAAACACAAACACCTTTAAGACTTACAAGATAAGGTATCTTTTCCCCCAGCCTTTCCACCTGATTTGTTCAAGCCTTCATGTCTAAATTGACCTTTGTTTTGAGATTAGAATTTGAATAAACTTTACCGATTCTGTTCAATAGGAGGTTCACGCTTCAATGAACTAGAAATATGAAATACATTTCGAAGATTGTTTCTGTTTATTGTATTTCTGCTTAGGTATATATTTTTCTAAACTAAAATGAGAAAGAGATTCATGCTCACCTCAGATCTCACGGGGAGTTTTTTTTACAGAATCTTCCGACCGTTCTGATTTTGAATTACTTATAGAAATGTACACTATTACTTAGTGTTTTGTTTTGTTTTTTATTCCGAAAAAATGTACAGTTCCTGTGAGTTAGGCCACGAAAACGAAGTCACAGGAAAAAGCTAATTGTTTAATACGATTTGCTTGAAGGTCATAGGACGTGACATTTTCCAATAACCTTGAAGAGGATGTCTAAGTTAACTTCCTAAAGAGTTTTTTTCTTTATAAATAGCTTGGCAAATATTCCTTGTGACTCATGAATGATGACACGCCTTTTAAGGCGTATAACGGAAGGATTTATAAATAAAACCTGGTTTATTTAAAGCCTTGCGTGAACCAATGTACTGCGAAATTACAAAGGAAGACAGATGTGATGGAAGAACTATGTTCTCATTAGAAGTTTCTTATTTTCTTGCATTCTAGTAGCCACTTTATTATTTTTTAGACATTCAAAAGATTAGGCGTGAACAAAAACATTTCCTTTAGGTTATTATTGCGTGTCCATTTATCCTATTAAGGACCTATAGCGTGAACTTTAGTGTTGTCCGACCGGATGCGCGGGCGCAGGCCAAAGGACAAGACAGGCCATTATTGAACCGCCTACGAGCTTTACAAGACAACTATCTTTTGCCCGCGACTTTGTACGCGCAGAAATTTCCCGTTCCCGTAGAAATTTCGGGAAATCCTCTCTTAGTGCTCCTCAAGGAACCTACATGACAAATTTCAGCTTTCTACGACCAGTATAGTTTCGGCTGCGCGTTGTCTGTCAATCACTCAGTCATTTAGTCACTCAGTAACGAAACAGTTTTTTATATATGTCGTAGGATAATTTGATACTTCGAATCTTCGCGGAAATCCTAGGGGTTTTGCGAAAACGCGGATAATTAGACATAGGCGAAAAATTATCAAATCTTACTGGACAAAGTCAGGATTTTTGCGAAAATACTCGTTACTATAGTAAGATTTGATGTGCTCAACACTGATTGGCTACAATTTTGCTGGCTGACTTCTAATTGGTTCCTAGTTTGCCGATGATTAACTTCAAGTATTGTATCATAGAGTTATGATACAATACTCGTGTAGCACTTTTATTTACCACTTTATTTAAGTCCAAGTAGGTACACTATTTACGATAAAAAACAAAACACTTCTGCAATTTAACTCAGACACAAACGTAAACAAATAACGTGCGGCAACAAATGATTGACATTTAAGACGTCAACCAATCAGAGACGATCTCTTATTGAACGCGCTGACCGACCAATCAGCGTTCTTATTTCATAACAGCCAGCGTTTCGTTTCGCAATATTGCTATAATAACGAGTATTTTCGCAAAAATCCTGACTTTGTCCTGTAAGATTTGATAATTTTTCGCCTATGTCTAATTATCCGCGTTTTCGCAAAACCCCTAGGATTTCCGCGAAGATTCGAAGTATCAAATTATCCTACGACATTACATATAAAAACTCTTCGTTACTGAGTGACTACACGTGGGTGCGTGGCTTGGTTGGTATTAAACTGGAGAAATTATAAAATTGATTATTTCCTGTAGCAAATCACGAAGAAAATGTCATTAAATTCGTGATTTTGTATCACTTAGCACAACTTATATACCGTATGGCTCAATAAATCTGACGGACACGATATCTAAGTAGACACTAGGTACTCACAGAATAAATTAAAAAATCGCCCTTTTTTTTTTTTAGGTATGACCACTAGCAAGTTAACACACTTGGGATATAAACTGCTTAACCGGACTAACCTGTGGTGGCCTCAAATAATTTAAGGCCCCCAGCCAAGGCAACAAAACTAGCTACAAGCTAAAAACTACTGACCGCTCGCTAAGGGCATTCCCTGTGGAATACGACCTCGGCTTAGCGGCGTCAGTTAGGGACAGCAAGGGACAATCAGGCTGGGTCGTTTCATTATTTAGGGGTTATTAAAGCTAAAGGCTCAGCGGCGCGGGCTGGCTCGTTTGCAAAAGTCGGGGAGGGTTTTGAGAGGGTCGTCGCGACGGACCTCGGCGGCGAGGTCGGTATACGGAACGCGGTCTGTATCTGTTTATTCTAAGGGTGCTGGTTTCCCTACAGCTTTCCTGAATCTTTGTGATCTCGTCGTCGGATTCGACGAGTGTATGCCGAGGACGGCGAATCTTAATAATGCGAGAGGGAGTGTACTGGGTTGCCTTTGAAATCAAAGGGTTTTGGTGCTTTTCAGCGGATTCGAAGAAACGCTTTGTAAGGCGCTTTATAAACTGTTTTAGGGTCGGGATTTTAAGGTCGACATGAAGTCGTTCGTTCCGTACATACCACGGGGCGCCCGTGGCTTTTCGGAGAAATCTATTTTGGATTACTTGCATCCTGTGGATTTGCTTTGGCTTTGTGTGTGCGAATACAGCACACGCATAAGTCATTATCGGTCGTAAAAAAAAAAAAAATCGCCCTACGTATTTTATAACTCAGTCGCAAACTGTTTAATGCACCTCTATTTCCCGCCATTTTTGACAGACTGTGACAGATGTGAATGCGTAGGTACTTTGCTTAAAAATTAGTAGAATAATTTTATTAGCCCTAAAATTAGTAGAATAATTTTATAAGCCCTCTGAATCTTTATAAAACCATCAGTCAAGAAAGTAATCGAATCGTATTCACAAGTCGTGAAACACGTCCTAAGGTACCTATTTAAAAATAGAACGACTGAAGTACTTACCTATGTTAACACTAAATTTTAATGCCTGTCTAAGAAATAAAATTACAAAATTACTCGAATATCGGCTGAAAAAGTCAAACGTAAACCAAACAGACAAATCGTATTTGTTAGAACTCAGCGATATTTAGACAAATAGATATTTTATTTCGCAGCGTGGGAACAATACTAATACTATATATATATATATATATATAATAAATATTTACGAGAAAATACTTTGAAATGTAGTAGATTTTAATAAAATCCTCTGTAATCCTCATAAGTTCTTCCATTTCAACGGTTTCAACCTACCTGATAGAAAATAGACGATGCAATCTTATTCAAAACTACTCTGGCATGTTGCCACGTGCATCCAATCTCAACAGTATTGCATTTTATTTCAAGTCGGCCAAGTTTTCCATCTCCTCGTAATAAAAACAAAATAAAGTTGGTACGTTTTTGAAATAGGGACCGCTTCATTTCCGTGTACGGGTTGTTTAGACGCGCCACAATCACATCAGTAAAAATATTGCCGGCCACATTTTATAAAAACTTGTGGTATCTCGTTTACATTAGCGCTCTACGACAATCACGAATACCTTTTAATTTGAATAGCATTTTTCTAACTTTGTTGGGATTGAGATTCACTTTATTATTTAAAGGCTCGTGTGTAACCATAATGTCACCTGATGCACGCTTGTCTATATCTAACCTAATCACTTTTAACTAAAGACCCCCAGGTTGTAAACACATCACGAAACATAGTCTATGTTTCGTGATGTGTTTACAACCTGGGGGGAACCTAGCAGGGAATTCCACTCTTTAACTGTACGCACGTTGAAGGGCGACTTTGCCAGGATTGCGGATTTTATTCGAAAGAGCCACCGCGGTCCCGGAACGCAAAGGGCACTAGGAGGAGCACGAAAGGGTTTTAGTCAGTAAGAGTCCCTCCCGCTCCGCCCAGAGCTGAAGGATTCATTTGATGACTTCCCGTACATAAAAAAAATAAATGGGCGACTGATTATTATTCGTAATACCAACGACTGTCACTAACGTGTGGTCAATAACTGCTGTTCCTCTTTCTAGCTTCTCTTCTCCAGATTTATTGTAGCTCTCACAACCACAATACAACTTCAAGCAACAACTGCTAGCGACATTTATGTTGACGATAGGTGGCAAGTCTCACACAGTTATGATGTTTCCATGGGAAATAGACAGCATATTGACTATCGACGTTTCTGATTCTATTTCCTTGCACGCATTTTGGTATTCAAATGTTTTCCTTTCATCTATCCCGTATTTACATAGGTGAAATGGTTTTAGATGGAAATGGGTAAAAATAACTTGTTCTGACATATGTCTACATAAGTACGATACGTGGGCTAGATGGTATTATTATTGGGGGGAATGGGGAAAAGAGGGCTGGTCCTAAAAAAAAAAAGATATTTTTAGACACAAATAAGTGCTTGCTCCAGGCTTGGTGGGGTTTAATCTTTGATGCAAAGACTAGATACCTCTAAATAGTATAAAAGTCGTTTTCTGGCTCTGTTTCTCAGCTTATATCGGTTTTAACCTGCCAGGGTTGCGAAATTTGTTTAAAACAGTCACCGAGGCCCTGAAACGCAACAGGCATTTGGAGGAACACGGATGGGTTTTATCATATACTAGCACTTCGCCCGCGACTTCGTCCGCGTGGGGATAGTAGGTACTCCACAAACTGCAACGCCCCTATACATATCCCCTTATAAAGGTTAGTTTTGGAAAATTAAGCACAACGATTCTCATTATTGGTTCAGCGCAACTGTTCACCCCGTTCAGCCCGTCAGAGGTTGATTATGCAAAAATTGTTAGGTACATGATCTGTTGCAATTATCCCACTTTTAGTTTATTCATAGAATTCCGACGTAAATTGAAGCAAGCTATAATTTCCTCCCCTAAAAACTTATTCACCCCTGCTTCACCCCTTATTATGTATGTACCTAGTTGATTTTCGAAAAATCCAAACATTTGATATTCTTATTGTTTTATCGGAAACATTTAAATGCCGTGGTGTTTCAACGTCATCGGACCAAGCATTGATACGATTCTCCCCAGTTCGCTCAAGCCGCGACATTTTTCTTACTCCGAGCATGTTTATTACCGTCGTAACTTTTGAACGAAAGGTCCGATTTGAATGATTTAAAGTGTAATTTACACGGACATAATCAACCTTAATTATCAAACCGTTTAAATGGATAAGGATTAATATCATGGTACTATAATCACCATTTTTTATTTCACCATGGGATTTGCTTGACTAATATTAACAAAAAGCGGTCATGGTGACTTATCCATAATAGTTAGACGAATGGTATCGCGGACTTTTTTGTAGATATTGATGACCTCTATAAAACTGTAGTAGATCACTTTGCTCTATTGTCAATAGATTCCGCAGCGTACGCGATATAAGGACTTTTTCTCACACCTTGGGTCACATTATCGAAGTTTTCATACGGATCCCTAACTTTTTTGAAAATATTCTATAGCCTATGTCCATCTCTGATAATGTAGAATTCTACTGGTGAAAGAATTTTTCAAATCGGTCCAGTAGTTTCGGAGCCTATTCATTTCAAACAAACAAACAAACAAACAAACAAATCTTTCCTCTTTATAATATTAGTGTAGATGTAGATGAGTCTGACACTCCCCTGCTCCGCCCACAGCGAAAGGAGTCATTTGATGACTTTTAATCCTAGAATAGATAGACAAAATAGATTCTATCGATTTTCATGCGAACAAAGCCGCTGTCAAAATCAAGTAGCTGTACGTATAGTAGGTTGATTTTAGTAGGTACTCCACATGTCGGTATAGAGCTACCGCGGCCCTGGAACGCAAAGGGCATTTGGAGGAACACGGATGGTTTTTAGTCAGTAAGAGTCTGACACTCTTCTGCTCCGCCCAGAGCGGTAGGAGTAATTTGATGATTCCCCATCCAAAAGAAAAACTATCTTGGTCAGATCGATCATAGGGAGGATAGCCTTCCTATTATGCTTATAATATTAATACATGCTTTTGAGGAAAGAACCACTCATTTTTATTTATTTATGAATGGGCTAGCTCTTGACCTCGATCACACCTGATGGAAAGCGAAAGATGAGGTCCATGATGAAGCGAGCGTGCCCAGAAGATGCCTTGAGGCACTGGTACTCCCACGCGTCGACGAAACACAGCAGGCTGCTTGACGCCGAACTCCGGTGGGAGGGTGGTCGCGAATCAGGCGGGCGTTAGCCCTACCACCGCAAGGGAAGGATTGGTCAGTCTTATAAGGTGTTAGATGAGACTGTCCAGGATGCGCCGAGCGCTCAGTTCAGTTGAATATATGATGGAACAAATTGCGCTACACGAGGAGGCTCCTTCATGCATCCCTAAACTCAGATTCAAACTCAGATTCGCGTGAACCTGTTCTGTCAGTGCACGCATTTGTTACCGCCACAGGTACATGGTGGACATCTCACCTATAAGCACGCACATAAGGTTGCGGGAATATGTTCATTGTGCGTACAGTCAAGGAGCGAAATTGCCTTTCGGAGTCTTTCGAGAGACAAAAACAACGTAGCAAAATCTACATTGCAACAAAAATAACCGTAATGCCATCTATCCCGCCAGCTGTGAACTAATTTAACGAAATTCTACATCGCGGTATCAGAGTATTCTGTGCGATTTGAACATATACAATAGTCCGAATATCAACTATCGGGCAGTTGCCCACCGGACACAACAACCGTTCTGTCGGAGGATCCTCCCTTTTTAACGGAGGTATGCGGGACTTTACTTTCTGTACCGCATCTCTGTATAAGAGAATAGGTTACTTCTAGGCAAGCGTACTCCATTGTCGCCCACATCATCGCTTGCCGTCAGGTGAGATTATGGTCAAGCGCAAGCCTTTCAATGCCAGTAAAAAAATAAAACCCGAATGTTAATAACCGACCATTTCAGCGCGACATTTTATAACTTTAATCACAAAATCATCTTTTTACCACCAAAGCTGTAAAACATGATGAAAAGATACTTCGATGAAAAGCGGTTTTCAATAGAATTACGTTTTGAAAGCCATTCCTTCGCCGTTGATTGATATTGGTTATTTTAAGGCTTGTAATCGGATACCGGAGAATCCATTATAAAGAGTGATGACACCCGATCCGTTTTACTTTTAATAACAACATACCTCCCGGTCCGTTTTACTTTTAATGACGGACCGTAATTTTAAACAACCTTCCGAGAGTTTATTGAATTGTAATTTCGTTTTATGTGGGTTAAGAAAATAGTTTTAAAAATAAAAGTAGCCTATGTTACTTAGCTATGGTGTAGCTTTCTGAGTGCGTAACCTTGAGAGCGACTGACACAAGCTCACGCACACTAAGACAATGTGCACGTACATTTACCTACACAGCTATGGCTCGCCCGCACTCGTGAGATATAACAACTATACCAGTGAACGATAAATAGGTAGTATGAACAAGCCCATAAAATACATATAAATGTACAAGTTGGGTTAAAAAGGGGAGTGAAAAAACTCACATACGTCATCGAAGAATTCGTCCACATCGTTGTGATCGGAAAAATTGCACAGCATTGCCAGTTTGAATGGCAACGCTGATTCTTTGGCCGAAGAAAAGCTCTCTTGGCCAGCCTTGGCACGCGAAGAGTCGACTAACCGCTTACTGATTTCACGAAAAATACGATGAGCACTCGGACCCTCCACGGCCCTAGTGTTTCAAGCCCTTTTTTACTATTACATGCAAGACCTCCAGAGATTACCTTTTACGGACATTAAGGCTACTCTCTCGAAAAAAGCTTAAAAATAGCGTGCAGATGAAGCAGCTTTTCGTCAGCATTTATAAAGAAATTACATCTGAAAAAAATATATAGCAATCTACATGATATAATACGTAATTTGGTTTAGCCATAATTTTTCTATCGGTATCCGATAATAAGAAAAAAAATCACCAAATCACCTCTAAATCGTTGAGATAAAACCATTTTACTCCTTCATTTTTTATCAAAAGAATATAAAAAAATATCTACTGCTTTGCAATATCAACAAAAATGATTTGGTTTTGTTACTTTTTGAAAACAAGTATTATTTTTACTATAATAAATTAAAAATGCGACCATTTAAAGTCCGTGTCTATATCTCCCCCGCACTCGTCCACAAATTCAGTGCGGGGCGCGTCGTGTTGCTAGGTGGACGTGTGTCGCTTTGCGAGAGCTCAGCACTACAAAAATATCGTAAAATATAACTGCAAAAATGTAATTTTGTTAAAAGTGGAGTAAGTTTTTTCTGATTCCTGTATAAGTAGTGTTTTATAGTTATTTTAATTGTACAGTTTTATTAGTGTTTAAGTTTAGTTTGTAAAACATGGGGAATAAACAGAAACGTTTGAAGAGAGGTTTAAAAAAATATTACCTTTTTGTTTGTAATATTTTTACAAACAAAAGCCTACATTTATCAAGGTAATTTCTTAATTTAATTCTAAATTATCTACATTTTCATTATAGCTTTACTTACCTTTCATGAAAGTAGATAGATACTGTTTATAAAATACCTATATTCAAACAAAGTTGTAAGTATAATGCTTCTGTGTCATAGAGTAGTGAATGATCACAGAAGGACCATATCCTTGCAATGATAACTTTTAGTCAATATTACTTGTAATTTTCCTTTTCGGTACCTCAGTAAAGTATATTTTTACCCGACCGCGCCAGAAGGAGGGTTATGTTTTTCGAGTGTGTGTATATTTCTTTGGTACGCTTTGTAGCCTAAACGCCTTGATGGATTTTATCTTGATAGATGTTATTAGATTTGTCTTGATAGTGAAAGTGACACTGAGTATATAAAAAAATAAAATGGCTGATTTTTGGCGCCATATTATGTCTTCAAATTTTTTTCCTCAAAACGTATCGAGGGGGTAACAAGATAAAGGGCACGAGGAGACGATTTCAAAAATGTATCTCACTAAAATGAAAGAAATAAAAAAATACCTTTTTAGTAGTTTTTAGCGATCGGATTATTAGACAAAGTCAATTGTTTTTAATATTATGATTGATTAATTCTGATTATTTTACAGAGTTTATGCAGTGAATGGCTGGAATTGAGAAGGAAACTGTCAACAGCCTCTAACTTTGGCCGCATTATAAAGAGGCGTTCAAATATCAGTTGCAGTAACGTAGTAAAAGATTTACATTTAATATAAAGAAAGCATAAGTCACGTTAAATCAATAAAACATGGGACTGAAAATGAAAAAAATACTCTTGAGCAAATTTCAAAAGACACTGGTTTAGTTATACAACCATACGGTTTATTTATTGACGATGAATTGCCATATCTAGGCGCTACTCCTGACGGTATACGAGTATGTGTCGAGGAGAATATGGTGGTAGAAATTAAATGCCCTATTGCAGCTCACTAACTGAGTTTTACCGATGCAGTTACTAAAAAAAAATACCTTTTTATAAAACTGACTAGCTGTCCCCCGCGGCTTCGCTCCCGTCAACTGCAAGTAGCAAGCAAGTAGTAACCTACCTACCTACCCTACACCTACTCTACACCTACCCTACACCTACCCTACACCTACCCTACACCTACCCTACACCTACCCTACACCTACCCTACACCTACCCTACACCTACCCTACACCTACCCTACACCTACCCTACACCTACCCTACACCTACCCTACACCTACCCTACACCTACCCTACACCTACCCTACACCTACCCTACACCTACCCTACACCTACCCTACACCTACCCTACACCTACCCTACACCTACCCTACACCTACCCTACACCTACCCTACACCTACCCTACACCTACCCTACACCTACCCTACACCTACCCTACACCTACCCTACACCTACCCTACACCTACCCTACACCTACCCTACACCTACCCTACACCTACCCTACACCTACCCTACACCTACCCTACACCTACCCTACACCTACCCTACACCTACCCTACACCTACCCTACACCTACCCTACACCTACCCTACACCTACCCTACACCTACCCTACACCTACCCTACACCTACCCTACACCTACCCTACACCTACCCTACACCTACCCTACACCTACCCTACACCTACCCTACACCTACCCTACACCTACCCTACACCTACCCTACACCTACCCTACACCTACCCTACACCTACTCTACACCTACTCTACACCTACCCTACACCTACCCTACACCTACCCTACACCTACCCTACACCTACCCTACACCTACCCTACACCTACCCTACACCTACCCTACACCTACCCTACACCTACTCTACACCTACCCTAAGGATTCTTAAATTTTCTAATTTTCCGCGCAATTTTTTTTTTTTTTCATAATAACCTTCTCCTGACAATAACAAACACAACAAAAAAAGAATTAGTGAAATCGGTCCAGCCATTCTCGCGTGATGCCGTGACCAAGGAAAACGGGTTTCATTTTTATGTATATAGATAAAACTGCTACGATTGTTATTAATACTAATCATAATTGGTATTACCAAATTCAGGGTCAGCTTCACATAACCAAAAGAACAAAATGTCTTTTTGGAATATGGCTGGGTGAAAATATTTCCTATGAAAATCGAAATTATAGAAAAAGATGACAAGTTCTGGAAAGACGTAATGGAAAATAAATAAATTAGATTTTATTTGGATTGCATATTACCGGAACTTATTGATCCAAGATACCCGAGAAAAATGAAAATTAGAGACTATTTGTATGCATAGAAAAAGCAGTGGTAAAAATAAATTACCCAAAAAAAGGAAACAAAATGATTTAAACCAACAAACAAATGATTTACAAGAAGACGATGTATAGGAGAAAGAAGAAAATGTCAAAGAGAAGGAAATATAACTAAGGAAAGAAAAAGAGGTTGAAGAGAAAAATGAACAAAACGAGAACGAAGAAAAAAAGAAAACAGAACAAGACTTTATCTGGCTCTCGAAATTTTCAAAAGTATTTACTTTTGAAAATTTCGAGAGCCCCCTCCGTGTCCTCATTTCTCCGTGTTGACATATATTTATATGTCAACACGGAGAAATAAGTGAGGATCAAGAAGTTCAACCAGCCAAAAGTATAAAAATACTCATTGAAAGGAAGTTACATTTCATTGAATTTTAGTTCTTATCTTTTTTATAACAAATATTATGACATACACTAGTACCTATTACTTATAATATACTACCTACCTATCTACCTTACCTACCTACCCTACCTAGAAACCTTCCTCTGACTTTAACAGAAATTTTGATAAAAATATTAGCCGAAATTGGTCCAGCCGTCCTCGAGTCTTGCTCTTAGCAACAGAAATAACCATTAATTTTTATTTATTCATATAAATAATTTTGTTCACAAGTTGTCTTCCTCGATCATGTTTCAAGCCTGGCTGATTTGTATAGTAAAGGTATAGTTTCTACCCGGGGCCTCGAAGCATTTGACAAATATATTCGTAACTGTTGCCCGAAAAGTACATCCATATCAATAGATAGTAAATAAAAACAAAAATTGACTACCTACTTTATATGCGGAGCATATAAAAAATAATTTTAACTTCCACGATGATTTGACCTTCTGTGATTTCGATACTCTGTGACGGGACCAGGCGACGACGCGCGGTGGCGGAGCGGGCCGCGCGCGTGCTCATCGTCGCAGTATAAATATGGACAGTACGGAAACTAAGCCTAGTTGAGAACATAATTACCTACGCTCCATTGAAGCAATAGGGTTGTCACTTTTAACGTTTTTGATATATTTTTTTTACATTTTTGATCTGTAGTGATCAATCTATCGAATTTGAATAAATAGCTTACAAACATTATTTAAATAGGTAATCTCATGGTGTCGGTTAACCTCAGCAAAAGACGATAGTTTAAACACGGAAATCAATTTAATATTAACACAACAACTTGTAGAACTAAAGATCTTTAACTTTGACATTACGGCGGAACCTTTTATAAGTTTTAGCGGGAGCGTACGCGAGCCGCGGTTGGACGAAAAGGTTTCGGGCGCTCGTCGGAGTGGGCGCACGGTAGACGCCGCAGCGCAGGTGGCGCGCGGGCTGAAACGAACCGTACCGCGTTTCAATCCGAAAATGCGTGTGATATCTAGTAATTAAAAAACCCATTACATAAAAAAATACACACACCCATGACGAAAAAATTGATAGGTACCTTTTGCAGCCGCCAACTTGGATTCACGTTTTGACAGCACTATCGGCTTCAACACCCTCGAAAACCATGAAAACGACACCCATGACGAAAATATTGATATAGAATACCTATTGCAGTCGCCATCTTGGATTTAAATTTTGACAGCACTATCGGCTTCAATACCCTCGAAAACCATGAAAACGACACCCATGACGAAAAAATTGATACCAATTGCAGGCGCCATCTTGGATTCACATTTTGACAGCACTATCGGCTTCAACACCCTCGAAAACCATGAAAATGACACCCATGACGAAAAAATTGATACCTATTGTATCCGCCATCTTGGATTCACATTTTGACAGCACTATCGGCTTCAACACCCTCGAAAACCATGAAAACGACACCCATGACAAAAATATTGATATAGAATACCTATTGCAGTCGCCATCTTGGATGTACTTTTTGTTACCACTATCACTATTGCACTATCAGCTTTAAATACCCTCAAAACCGCCGCATTCATGATTTAGAAGTAAGTTCACGAATTCATTATGATCGATCACACAGACTTATACGTAATTCGATAACGATTAAATAACAATAACTAGAAATCATTCTTACCTTTCAATATCAGCAGGAAGTTTATAATACAATAGCTCCGGTTTTGATGAAGCCGGTTTCAAACAGCCGTATACTACGCAATACTTTCCTGGCATTTTCAAAAATAAAAAGTTAAACGTGACCACTCGTCTTGACGCGGCACTTGCTACTGCGAGTCCCGCGAAGTTACCTTAGGAGTCTCGTCGGTGTGCATGTTTGTGTGAGTGTGCCATTTCGAGCGTTTGTAGGCAGTTTCCCTACTGTCCATATTTATCATCGTTCATGTCATCGTTCTGTTGCATGCGGGTAGCGGAGTGGGAGTTCGCTCCGCCCAAATGCGCAAGGTCACTGGCATGAATACAAGCCTTAAACAGTCTTACCTCTTTATAGAAATATAGATTCTATTTGTTTTGTTCTTTTTTGTGAACCTTGAAGCTGGACCCATAGCAGTTGCTTCCGCTTTTATTAACGTTTTATTTTCTTTGTTACAGGTAAGCAGTTTGATCAAGTACCTACAGATCACTTCAAGATTAACTGAAACCCACATTCCAAGTCAGTTGGAAGACCCTCTACGTCACTCATTCGCCGTGAATTTTTTTTTTCCGGTATGACCACTAGCAAGTTAACACGCAAGGGTTATCAACTACTTAACCGGACTATTCGCCATGACTAAGGAAAAAAACCTCCCACTGACTGATTAATATCAAGAAATAACAAGCTATGGTCGACGTCAGATAAATTTACAATAACGGACATTGACCCACCAACATTTATTGACATGCTTAATTCCGAAAACAGAAATAAACACATAAAGCTGTCCTGAATCGACATCCATCGTCATCCTTCTTCACATTTGTTTTCTGATAGCTACAACCCGGGAGTCTTTAAGTCAAGGGTGAATAGGTTACTTCTAGGCAAGCGTGCTCCATCTTCGACCACATCATCGCTTACCATCAGGTGAGATAGTGGTCATGCGCCTGCCTATCAATAATAATAATAAAAAAATCTAGTAATAAAAAATAATTTCATAATTTACTGTCCAGATACCTACGAGGAGGATATTAAGGTAAGGGCAATGACCGTTATTGCAAATTTATTTGGCGTCGACCATATAAACTGTCTATTTAATGATTCGAGATGGATTTTACTTGAAAGACATAGACTTGGATTAAAGGGATAACCTCAAGGTAGGTTGTACGCCCACCCTAACAAACGTCACGTAAGGCCGCAGTAATTTTAAGGGTGTGACTGTAAATGAAAATATATGATGATAAGTTAAAGGACCTACTGAGACCACCCGTGCACCCTAACAGTCCCTACGACTCTTAGACCTATAAGCCCTACAAACCTAAGCTAACATATACCTACGTATGTGATAAATTAATATACAGGGTTATTTGTAAAACACCAACAACCTTTCAGTGGGTGAAAGTACTCATGATTGTAAACAACTTTTACTATGGGACCAACTGAAATATCAAAAAATAAATCGGCTGTTTCATACAAAATGCAATATTCAGCCGATGAAAATATTTTAAAAAGTCGATGTTTTTTTAGATTTTTCAGGGTTGATTTCATAACAAAAGTTGTTTATAATCATGAGTAGGTACATACTTTCACCCACTGAAAGGTTGTTTGTGTTTTACAAATAACCGTGTATAGATAGGTAAGTTCAGTATGTCTGCACCGTGCAACCTAAGGTTACAGACATAATAAGGATAGTGGCAGAAATTCCAGATTAGGGCACACTCACCGCCAGTCCCGCAGACTCACGACTTCATGAGACTGATCAGAGATGGCTAAAGGTGTCTTGGCTACAGTGAGGGGTAATGAGACAAGAATATAAAATTGAATAAGTTGACTAATAAAAGAGAAAACGTATTGGTAACTAACTCTTCATTAGTTTCAAAACAATATTAATAAATCTAAAGCCTTTAATCGCTGTCTATTCGCCACCCACGGATCTATAAAGCTGATACCACATGGTAGGTACAGTCAACCTCTCGTCTAAGTTAACAATTTGGAATTAGAAGTGACATTATTCCATAGCGGTAAGAGTGGGTTTTGGAGTTCAGTGTTACTGGTTTCGTGCACTTGACGTTACTAGATAGTTTGAACTTGCGTGGGTTTATATTCAACAATTGGTTCTATTTTGGTCACTGGACTTGTGAAAGCAATCACATCTTTATGGCAAATATTAAAGTTTTTGATAGTTTTGATAAAGTTCCTAAAGGCCTTTTTGTAAAATTATCTGGACATAGAGAAAGAGCAATTATATATCTATCTCAAGACACTAAAACTGTTTTATGTCCGTGACACCTCAGGTTGAGTTGAAAACCAGCGTCAGGCACTAGTTGCCGGGCATTTTATGCTGAACTGGACTTATTTGGCGCAGCCGTGAGGCGCACACTTAATGTTTTGACTTCTGTTCTCAAAGCCCCCGTTTTATTTTTATTTGTTTTTTTTTCTTCTATTTTGTTTTTTTCGCTGTTTTTGTTGTGTGCCTCTTACTGTGGCCAATAAATGTATTTTCTTTTCTTTTCTTTCTTCTTCTTTTCTTCAATTTATAGTCCTAAAATATGGCGCTTGGGGTTGATACCTAAAATAATTATTATTTATTATTTATTATTATTTTATACTTTATTGTACACCTCATTACAAGAACAGGACAAACATTTATAAAAATAAGTGTACAAAATAATGTATTCAGTCTGTCATTAGATTACCAAAAATATTGGACACGTATTTTTCTTTTGCTACGTAATTAAAAAATGAAGTTTCGCGTGTCGTCACGGCTACATAGCTACTCCAAACCACTCCTTTTTCATGGATGGGAAATCATCATATGACCCCTTCCGCACTGGGTAGAGCGGGAGGGAGTGTCAGACTCTTACTGACTAAAACCCATCCGTGCTCCTCCTAGTGCCCTTTGCGTTCCAGGGCCGCGGTGACTTACGAACAAAATCCGCAACCCTGGGAGTATTCCAGAGATCGTTAGCAAACAAATAAACCTTTCCCACTTTTTTTTACAATTGAATAGGCACGGGTTTGACCAAAATCTCACCCGATGGTAGGCGATGATGTGGTCGAAGATGGAGCACGCTTGCCTAGAAGTAACCAAGTAACCTATTCAATCTTGACTTAAAGACTCCCAGGTTGTAGCTATCAAGAAACACAGACTCTGGCAGGGAATTCCACTCCTTAGCTGTATGCACAAAGAATGTGTTCCCAAAATATTATACACATTATGTACTTATATTAGTTTAGAAGCTAATTCTTAATATCTGGCTTCTTTTCCCCAGTTTGTTTATATTTCAAATTATTTAATTTAATGTAGTAGACAGGTAGGTAGGCAGTTACTCTGGACTTAATTTTACGACTTCTAATAAATTCCTTCTAATTACGCTATTACGGGCAATATTAGCTGATTACAAACAGTAAAATGTTTTATTAAAAGCAATTTATAATAATTATTTCGCAATCAAGTCGGGTACTAAAATAATTATGTAATTTCAGTTTTATTATTAATGCTTGCTAGATTCAATCTGAATACGTTGCTCAACTTATTGATAAAATATAAGAACAAAAATTACTCTTGTGTATCGAATGGTTATGGAGACAAACATACATACACTATACAGGTCAAACTGAGAACCTCCTTTTTTAATTGAACTCGGTTAAAAAGGTGTACAGTCAGGGGGTCAAAAGTATAGGCGCATTTCGAACGCTAAAGTCGATAATAAGTTTACTGTAGACTTTAAATTCTAGATTCTAAGTATACTGTAAACTAAAGCGGTCGCGGACTATTGAACTTTTTCTACAAATATATTTAAGAGATTTTAAAGAGTGAGAGTGAGTTGACCCCTGTTTGTCCTATAAATACCTTTTTAACGATAGGAAGTCATCAAATGACTCCTTCCGCTCTGGGCGGAGCTGAAGGGAGTGCCAGAATCTTACTGACTAAAACCCATCCGTGTTCCTCACAATGCCCTTTGCGTTCCAAGGCTGGGGTGACTCTTTCGAACAAATTCCGCAACCCTAGCAGGCTCTCAGGAACACAACGCGCCGTCGACCCGGGCCTGGTTCTGATCGGACGGCGAGCCACCCAACGCTCGCCGTCCGCAGGCCCGCGCCTACGGTGGCTGGGAATCGCCCTGCGACTCCCGACGCCAGGGCGTCTTCTTCTGTTGCAGCTGGGGCGTGAGCCTATTGCCATCTTTGAACTTTGTGTAATACACACGAGCCAATTTAGGGAATCAGGATTTGTTTCAGGATAATATGAATATGTTTGCCTCTTTAATTTAAGCGCATCAGACTCATGAAATCCCTGTCAGTCTATCTATGCTTTTGGGCAAACAAGTGTTATGTGTCGAAACTGCCTCTCAGAACTCCTCAACATTGAACTACAAATACTTTCCTTTTTGTATCAATCAGTATTTTTCCCAAAAGTTCAAACATATTGCCTATGAATACGTTAACAAATTTACTCCGTTTCAAGTAATATAAAAAAGGCAGCAACGGCTCGTGGAGGGTACCCTTCATCCATATTGGAATATTGATGGATGACTTGTTACGAAGACAGCTTCCGAGATTGGATGATTTAGGATGTCATACATTTTATTTATTGTTACGGCTGTTAGGGAAAACATGGGTGGTACGTCTGGGTAATAAAAAATGTTTATGTTGTGTTGTGTATCTTTTTCTGGGTACGGTATTCGAAATCAAAAATGAAAGATAGAAAATGTATCCATTTTTTAGAGAACTGACGTGAATAGAAATTACTAACATGAACTAAAAATCCTAAACGATAGTATTAGTAGTACTCTTATTATGTTAGTGAAGACAAGTACATAAAGATTAACATTTAACTGGTAAAAAAAGGAGAGACCAAAACTAGACGCTGCTATCAGTGGTTTAATGTTTTGTTAAACCTTTTTTGGAAAACGATACATTTCATACTATCATGAAATCTTCATCTTTAACACCCACTTACGCTTATTTCCAACACAAAAACAAACTTCAACCGACAACATATAAAACCCTTAGTTTCTATTAAAATTGAGACAAACTCCATTCTAAATCCTTTCAAAGTAAAGTGTAATTTACACACATATTATCCTTAACATAGGGGTATAATACGTCATTGTCTCCTTTATTTATCATAGAAACTAGCTGAACCCCGCAACTTCGTCTGCGTCACATTTTTCATTCATGCTCCGCTCCTATTGGTCGTAGCGTGATATTATATAGCCTTCCTCGATAAATGGGCTATCCAACACTCAAATATTTTTTCCAGCAGTTCCTGAGATTCCTTTCCTTCAACCAAACCAACAAACTCTTCAGCTTTATAATAATTATTAATTCTTTGTCTGCCCAGCCAGGCCTAGTGGTAGCAATCGCTACTGTTGAACGTGAGTTCCTGAATTCGATTCCCGCAGCGGACAGTTTTTAGCTGTTCTTCATCTGAAATTCTCAGTAGCATTCTGGTGTCTGAATTAGAGCCTGGCTGATGGCATAAGGCTCGCGACCAATAGGTCGCGAGCCTTATGCCATCAGCCAGGCTGTTGTTGTGTTGACAGGAAGATGATGACGATGTTCAAGTTCTATGTAATAACATAGAACTTGAACATCGTCATCATCTTCCTGTTCTTGTCTCGTGGTACTTGGTTCGACTCAATAGGTACGTACGTATTCTTCCTCCATTCATTCTTCCTCCACGCCGTCCTGTCAACTGTCACGCTATCTTTACACCCTTTTTATTCGTATCATTCCTCGCATAATCCATCCAAAAGATGTTTTACATTCTTATTTCTATTACGGTACAATAGATTAAATAGAAAAACATGCTGTCTTTTAATTTAAATTTTCAGTATTCCTAGTTAATTTATTATTGTAAGTTAGTAAGCACTAACCTGCAGCACAGGTTCAACCTCGTTCAGGGAAATAATATGTTCTCTTTTTACATAATGTAATATAATATGTATTTTATTGTTAATCTGCCCAATTTCATAAATAAACAATATAACATTACATAACGCCTTCCTTTTCCTCTAGGTACTTTAAACATTACTGCTGAAAGGGGATAGAACGTTTGTTGCATAACCGCCCCGCCGCCATTTTGATTTTTATTCAAAGTCGACTATAAGCACGTGATTAGTTCAGTTTAAATGATTTTCATTGTTTTTAAACATCATTACTTCTAAATATCTCAGCATCGTAATACTTTGCGGTACCATGTTTCATTGTGCACCTCGATTAGGAACAAAAAACAAAATGGCGACCGGGGGCTATGACAGCTCCCATTGAAAAATATTCGGACCCTGGTGTGTGTGCCACGGGTACCTGAGGTATACCTCTGCCTCACCCTTTCGGGGAAATACAGTCGTGACGTTATGTTATGAACACTTTAATGATAGTTTTAATTAGATTGTCAGCAGCAAGCTACCCAGAGGTGAGACTTGCTAATAATCTTATCCTTTGTCTGGCAGGTGTGAATGAACTTGAGACGGGGGAGGAAAATTCTTCATTATTTTAACTGAAGTA
Organism: Melanchra persicariae; assembly: GCA_947386135.1. Classification (NCBI taxonomy): domain Eukaryota; kingdom Metazoa; phylum Arthropoda; class Insecta; order Lepidoptera; family Noctuidae; genus Melanchra; species Melanchra persicariae. The sequence continues at coordinate 3,596,687 of OX376646.1, forward strand.
AAGGGTTAAAGATATTGTGAGCTGTAAGGTACCAGGAATACTAGGGGTACTAGGAATTCTGGGTTCGGTGAGGCTTCTCTATTTTAATCTATTCACTGAGGTTGAGGTTAAATGATGAAAGTTCAATTTTATGTGGTACAGTTCCACATTTGTCTGGATGTCTATGTTATAAATTTATACACTTGACGATAAAACTTTGTAAGTACCCCTTTTATGTACATTGCGCTCACGGAGATTAATGTGACATTTGACAAAGTTAAAATTGGCGAAGGTGCAAAAAGCATATTTTTAATGAATTGTGGTCGAATTTCTACCATAAGGCGACCGCTAGTTTTAATTTAACATTTGATTATAGGTACATTTGAATTGCAAGGGCTTATAATTTAGATCTGCTCCAAGTATTTATTTTAGTCTTAAGAAAATTATAATCGTAACTTCAATCCCATTTGAAATATGGCCCCCGTTTTAATGTGCTCGGGGCAACGTCAGCTATTTAGCACAGGTGTTGCCAACTATTCATATTCAAGAAAATACAGATGGCTCTGCAACAGGTTCATTGTGCATTGGACTTGAAACATTCACCCCCAAGCCAAATTCTAAGCTGAAATTCAGCTGGGTGATAAATTAATGATGGGTTATTCAACCTGTAGAAAATAAAGAAAGAAATGGAATTAATTTGGCAGCGTTTAGGAATACAATACTAATTCAATTACTATGTTTAGCGCAGTTTTCTGAAAGCAGTCATATGTTGGGGAGCTGCTTTGATTCATCATCATTATATCAGCCGAAAGACGTCCACTGCTGGACATGGGCAACCCCCAAGTGTCGCCACAACAACCGGTCCTGTGCGTCTCGCATCCATCGGCTACCCGCGACTGGCCTCAAGATAAGACTTGGAAATGATGCTTTCAGAAAGATAACTTTAACCTTTCACGTATGTTGTCCGTGGGGGACAAATTAATGAAAATAAACTGTAAAAAAACATAGAATTAAAGTTTAAATCAATTCGTGGTTCACTGGAACCAATTAGTTTCACCCGGACGGTAGGACGTTCAAGCAGTTTTTACTACTATTAGAAAAGTCGAAAACTCTTTTAGCTTGTTTTATAAAGCTAATGATTTTTGCTCGTCCACTCGATCGGTTGCAAGGGTTGGTTTGTCTGTTGGTTTATCTGTAACTGTTGACCACATTTAGAGCTTCTGTAGACAGCCGCGACGTGGCAATGCGAAAAAAAAGCGCTTTGAATAGAACAATTTCAATGAAAAAAATACTTTTCAGGCGAATTGAAAACATTCTTCTTTTTTGAAGTACCTAGGTTAAAAACCCATCGTTGTAATGTCGCTTTGGGGGATTTATCGTCTCATACTGCTTACAGTTTAAAATTTAAATTATTAAATTAATTAATATCTATATTCATCATCATCATCATCATATCAGCCGAAAGACGTCCACTGTTGGACATAGGCCTCCCCCAAGTGTCGCCACAACAACCGGTCCTGTGCGTCTCGCATCCATCGGTTACCCGCGACCCTCACCAGGTCATCGGTCCACCTTGTGGACCGATGACCGATTACTTTATATCTATATTAAATTATTAAAATTATTAAATTACAGTTTAAATACACAAAATGCTCACAAACCTACAGGTTGGAATGACAGTTACGTGTGTTGCAGAGCTTAGTAAATTTTGTTTGTTTTTGATAAAACGATGTTCTTTTGTCTACCAGCTGTTCATATTAACATAATGCTGATGGTCCTTGCAACAGGCTGGTAACGGCGCTGTTGCAAGCATTATGCTGTGTCTGCGAATATATTTGTGTAGCTTCATAACAGTGTTTTGATGTCAGGTATATTCTTGAGCGTAAAATAAATATTTTCTTTTGGTTGAATGTTTTGTTTAAACATTGTTTTGCTTGTTCACTGATAACTTGTGAGCAGCTGACTGCTCTGTTAGTTTAGTTAACTTATCGTATTATTATTGAATATTTGTAAATAAAATTGTACCCTCGCCAAGCTTAGCAAAATCTCGAAGCTCGAGGCCTACAACCCAGTATAAGCGAACCATACTTATCAGGTAGTTAGGTATACATATAGGCCAGGGTTGCGGAATCTGTTCATGACGCATAAGTACCAAAAATTAACAAAATTACAACAGTATGGAAGTTGGGAAGATATGCGTCACATTCGCGCAATACGGCCATCGCTCAGAATAATGCTGGAACTCATGTGCAAGACAGAGCCACAGCGCTGGTTTACGAGGATCACGGATGGGTTTTAGTCAGTAAGAGTCTGACACTCCCTTCCGCTCCACACGGAGCGGAAGAAGTCATTTGATGATTTCCTATCCATAAAAAAGGTATACATAAGGACGCTGTTCTTTGAAAGCATTATGTATCTTTCTTTTCTCACACTACACACGCACACTACACTCCTATACTGTTTTGCATTTTCTCTGCTTACAAATTCCATTTCTTCTGTGAACCTGTATATTTTCTGTTGTTTGTTCCATATTTTTTTTTTTGTTTTTATGTGTATTATAAACTGCCATGACGCGCTAGCAGACCACGTCAAATAATAAACTGTGTGTAATGTCTGGGTCTCCAAGATACAGGCTGCGCCTAGTTTGGGACCCATAAGTAATTTGTGAAACGGCACTGTTAGCTGTTAGTAACTATTTCTTGGAGGTACTTAAATGTATAATTACGTGTAAACTGTGTTTGGTAAATAAATTATTATTATTATTATTTATTATTATCTATTTGTTTGTCTATTAACCAAGTTCGCGGCAAAGTAAACGAAAATTAATTTTACTTAGCTTCACCCAACATTTTAGCTGAATGCTAATTATGAAGTATTAAATTACTTGATCGCAACCTCGCTTCATTGCCAAGGTCTTTTTATTCTTCCTTTATTTCTTGAGGTTACCGACATAGCCCGAAGGATCGCCTAAAATGAAATGGCAGTGGGCAGGGCACATTGCTCGCAGAACAGATAGTCGATGGGGCCGAAACGTTCTGGAGTGGCGACCGTGTACCGGTAGACGCAGCGTTGGAAAGCCTCTCACAAGGTGGATCGATGATCTGGTGAGAGACGCGGGTAGCCGATTGTTGCGAGACGCAAAGGACCGGTTGTTGTGGCGACACTGGGAGGCCTATGTCCAGCAGTGGACGTCTTTCGGCTGATACGATGATGATGGTGACTCTGTAATATAGTATAGTAAGTTCCTATCAGATAATAAAACACTTTATCTACACTCACAACGTAATGTTCCTAATATGAGTTCAAAAACGAAAGCATAAACACGTACTTTTTTTTCGTGGATAGGTAAAATTTAAAAAAAAAACCATTACAGTTCAACATTTTCCTTCGATTTTTAAACAACTGCATCATAAAATAACTTTGTAATTTTTATAGCACACTTTTTCTTTTTAATTTTTGGCGCGGGCTCATTGACTCAGTCAATGAGCCAGCTTTTATCTTTGTCTATGGATGAGCGCGCTGTGCAGTCATTCGAATACGCAATGAGAATGTCCGCCATATTGGAATAAACTATTTTTCCACTTATTTTATTTCAACTAGATGAGTGAAGATAAAATAGTGTATGCAACGGCATATAATTAGGTATTAAAACACTCGTGTGATGCTATTATCACACTCGGCTACGCCTCGTGTGATAAACCCACACTCGTGTTTTAATAACCCTTTTTATATGGTCGTTGCATAAACTACTATTACATGCGAGCGAAACCTCAGGCTGTAGCTAGTAATAAACATTTATATGACGTAAACGCTTCAATATTCATATTCCATATCATCTGCCTAGCCTTTTCCCAACTATATTGGGGTCAGCTTCCAGTCAAACCGGATTCAGCTGAATACCTTTATTTTACGTAGAGCGGCTGCCTACCAGACCTCCACAACCCATCAATTGGGTAACAGGGTACTTCTTGGCAAGACTGGAGCCAGATTTTCTGGCTACAGACAACTGCCAAAGATCTACAAATGGCAGCCGGGACCAACGGCTTAACGTGCTTTCCGAGGCACGGAGGAATTTCGGTGTGTTAAGATGGTCACCCATCCACAGAACAACCTCGGCAAGCATTGCATAACCTTGAAGATCGACCCGTGAGCTCCTCCATTCAATATTCAATATAAAAGTGTGAAATCGTTTTGCAATGACAGACGGTTCTGTCATAAAACGATAATAGTTGCTATTCAGAATGTATATGAAGTATTAAAAAATAATGGCTTATCTTTATGTTCCTAACTACTCCGTATCTATTAGTTTCTATGATGTGCGTAGGTTTATTTTCAACCGACTTCTTTCTACACTGAAAGGTTAACAGTGGTGTGGGTGTTCATTCAATGTGGGCTACCGTTTTCGTGCTCACCAGTTGGCGCCACTAGCGAGTAAGGTGCATTAAATTTTTAAGACGTAAAAAGTTAAGATACTCAGTTACTTTCGTATTATTTTGTAATTTATATATGTTACGGCTAAAGGTGGGTGTGAACATAAACTTAAGATTAGCCGTCTAACCTTAGGTTTATCCGGCTACAACTAGTTCTAACCTAACCTCAAAACACTTTAAAATTCCTTTTTCTGTGTGGTTTAAAAAAAAATAATCACGAAGGGGATGGCGGGGTATGTGTTTGCTCGCTTCGCTCGCTTACTAGACCCCGCCATCCCCTTCTAACCTAACCTATCCGAGTCGGGGTGCCCAATGACCGGCTAAACTTAGGTTTATGTTCACACCCACCTTTAGCATACACATACATTTTTACATATATACTTACATAATTATTTTACCTTTGCCCTTACATTGTAACACGGAAAATGAATACTGAAACACTATTTGTTCGCTTGGCTCCAGTTACTCTGAACAAGCGAACAAGCGGAACACTGAACTAAAAACGTTTTCCTACAGTTTAATATCCGTTTAACTCTGTCTAGTACTAATGTAATTGCTATTCCGGCTAACTGTGGCTATTTCAATAGACTAACTGAATAGTTTGTAGCAAGCGTTGTAGAGTTTTGGGAACCAAATGAGGATGAATTTGGTTGGTAAAGCAGCAATATAATATATTAAGTTTTAAGCGTTAATCGTTTTTGTTAGGATGACATCTGTCACTGTCAGTGTCACAGAATCTGTGTGTGAATGTTGTTTTGTCTATGATGTGACTGCGATAGTAACGTCACTTGTCCGTCCCTGACATAGGCAGGCCTATTCATGAAATAATTCGGTTAGTGCTCGGTTTGGAAACTGGATTGTGGGTTCCAATTTCAAATTCTCTTTAGGGGGAATTCGAGTACTGAATCTGTTGATTGGTGTTTTGGCTGAGCATGTTTGGGGGCTTTCATGAATGAGGCTGTTTTCTCAGCAAGTATTTATCTCCTTCCAATTTTCCTTTTCAATTTTTGTACTTTCCTTTTTTTTTTGTTTTTATTGTAAATTTATAGTAATATGGACATGTGCGTCTATTTGGTACGAATATTTTTCTTTCCTTCAATAATTTAAGGGGTTTCAGGTTTAAAATTATTACATTTTTACCACGACGATCAACAACATGCATATGTTCCATGTCCTGCTCCTGGGCAAAGCCTCCCCCCCATTCCCTCCATTTGTTCTTCTTCACGCCAATTCACTAGGAAGCCATCCAAGGAGTCCCGTCATCTTCTCCTCGGTCTGCCGCGATCCCGTCTACCTGTGTCAGGGCTCCAGTCTTGTGATATATGGGTACACAACTGTGACGCCATCCGGCTGACATAGCCTGTCCTGTCTCACTTCAGTCTTGCAGCTTTTCGCCCATTCATGTCATATGAAGTAAAAACTAGCTACAAAGCTTAAGTAGACTCATTAAAGCACCTATTTCAATACACCTTTTACCCCTTTGATCATAGTTCCAAACATAAAATATATGTATTTGATGCCAGCTTACTATCGATGCTCGTTATTCGCTTAATAACCAAACATTGACACACAAAGCTGTTTGACAGAGCGGCTCGAAGCTATAAGTTAATTATATCGCCGTCAAAGCTATCAGAAGCGATAGTTTCAATCAGGGATGTCACGAACGTAGTTCTATCGGAACCGGAGTCGAAGTTTTGAGGGGTTGTCGAAGTCCGAACCGGAGTCGGAGTTTTGAAATTTGGCTTGTCGGAGTCCGAAACGGAGTCAGAGGTGGTGGCAGAAGAGGAATAAGTTAAGGCCTTATGAAAATAATACTACAATCATTATTCAGTCAGCCTCTTAACTTTCAATTTAGTAAAAAAAATAATAAAACACAGGCATTGAAAATAAAAAAAAAAACATGTTTTCAATATTATTTAGCAAATGAAATCAAATTATTTGACTACAAAAGAAGCAAATTGTGCTCCTCCGATTAAAAAGTGTCGGAGCTGAATTCGAAACTGGAGGTGCAAATATCAATCAGTAGTTCCGACTTATCGAGTCGGAGTCGAAGCTCCTTATCGTCTATCTTCAGGAAATCATCAAATAACTTCTTCCGCTCTGAGCGGAGCGGGAAGGAGTGTCAGACTCTTACTGACTAGAACCCACCCGTGTTCCTTCAAAACGCGCGGGGCTGTGGTTACTTTTCGAACTATTCCGCAACCCTGATAGGAACATCCCTAGTTTCAATCTGTGACGGCCATTACGGGAACTTCCCACGCGTCCGCTTTGACTAAACCTATAACGGATGGGTAATATTGATGTTAACGATAGGTACTATGTAGGTAATATTGTTGGTATCGGTAAACGGATTGAAGTGTACCTTTTTAAAAAAAATGCACATGGCGACATCGAATCTGTGATTGAACTATAACAGACGTTAATCAAAGTCGGGTTATAAATGTGGATGGAATGGAGGGGAAGAGGGAGGCCAAAGAAAAGATGGATGGATTGTGTGAGGAGCGATATGAAAGAAAAGAGAGTTAGTGATAGTGTGACGGCTGATAGGACAGAATGGAAGAAAAAAACGTGTTGCGCCGACCGCAAGTAACATGGGATAAGGGCAGGAAGATCAAAGTCGGTTTTTGTGAAAAAAAAAAACAATATTTTTATTTTGATAATGCCATGCCAAGGCCATATTGTAGTTACTCTCATCTGTGAATATTTTCATAAGTAAGTATAGAAATCTTTAGAGCTTTACTTTCGAGTTTATAACGGTTTTTAAGCATGTGTTCATCGTAGCGATCACAAAAATTTAAATAACGAAACGAAGGGTCACAACAAAAATAAAACAGTGACATGTTGACCACTGAGTCCATTAATCAAGACTGGCTTGACAGTTACAGGCTTCATTTTCAGTCACCAGTCACTCTGGTACGAAGTTGATTGGGAAATTTTAACACACAAATATTGTTCCCTTGTGTTTAATCAATCAACGACATTTACAATCAAATGTCGAACGTGAGAACGTGTATCTTGTTTACGAGAATTAATATAAAAAATAATGTAAAAAACTATTGCGTATTTTCAGTAATCTTTTGCTCGATATTTTGAGTTAACGATCAGTAAACTCCCTCCCCTTACACCCCACAATACAAAGGATTTTGAAGGTTATTTCTGATCCAAAGCTTCATACGTTTGAAAAATTCGTCTGCTTCGAAGCATTCTTTGGATAGACTAGAAGAAATAGTTGTTTCAATATAATGAAAGGAAAAGTATTAATTAATAACAGCTTTAAAATACCAAATAAATATTATAATTAAACTGTAAAGACTTCCTCCTAGACTGGAATGTTTATTAGAAAAGGAAATAGATTTAAACTCATTTAAATTCTTAATTTTTAAAATGAGTACCTAATAAATGCAGATTTGCGTTGTGCCTTCGTTTTACGTGATTAATATTTAGGCTGTCAAACGATCGTTTAGTTGTAATTTCTCTGTGCTAATAATTTCGAGAAATTTTGTTATTGAAGGCAGGTGTTATTTATTATAAAAGGATAGATGTACTTCTTAAAATTGGTCGGGGAGCTCAGAAGCGAAAAACCATGACTTAATTTAAATACTTAGTGATACTATAATATTAGCTACTAGAAAATATATAACTAAGCGGAGTGAAAAGGGGAGGGGAAGAACTCAAATTGATCATCATTATTCTAATATACTTACCTACTTGGACAAATTCGAATTATTATTTTTTTAAACTAAACAAATATGTTCCTAACCCTTAGCAACGTTGGATTGTTAACGATTTTAGAGTCAATGTTTAAAATCAATGGACCATCTCGTATGACAAATTAAAGGTGGGATTACAAAAGTGCGAGAACCAAACGTCTCAAAGGTTTCCCTGAGCCCCGAAAACATTTCAGTAAACTTTGAAAGTAGCAGGCTTATTTATTTCTCAAGTTAAAACATTCCAAATGAGCCCAACACCTTAATTTGGAGTGTTTAATTAAGTTAGTACGTACCTAATCGTCTCGGGCGCGTGCGAAACTTGGCACAAACTCACACGCTCGCACGCCGCAGGCTAACACTTGGGTTTATGTGGTCAGTTCACCTAATTTGTACAGTGGAAAGTCCATATTTTAGGCCAGAAACTAAAGTATTTCAGCGCCAGGAATGATCTCTGACTTTTAACTGGATAAACCATTCCCTTTGCAGGACTGGTATAAGATAGATGTCAGTTTAATAGACGGGGCTCATTAGGGCCAGAGCCTGCTAGGATTGCGGATTTTGTTCGATAGAGTCACCGTGCCCCTGGAATGCAAAGGGCGCTAGGAGGAACACGAATGGGTTTTAGTCAATAAGATTGTGAATGAAACTAAATATCATAACGGCAAAATCAACCATTTTGTTAAACTTATGCCGCGATTTTAACCGAAGAAATTAATGCGACGAGTGCTTAGACCTAAAAGCCTGAGGGTGATGCAACTTTGCCATGAATATTTTTTTTAAAAAAAGTTGTCAAATTTTGTAAATGATTGTAAACCAGGAACGAGTTTCACGTTCCACGAAGTTTTCTGGCTTCCACTGCTTACATAACTGTTTAGAATGCAAGGTCAGCCATTTAAGTCTGAAATACCTACAGGTATAAAGTGAACTATTTTCGCGCGATCGATGTCAGTCGTGTGCCAAGATCCAGTCGTATATGCATTTGTGAAACTGTATTTTAATGCTTTTCAAGAAGAATGATGAAGGGAAAAAGTATGAAGACCGATATGTTCTATAGAAACTCGAAGACATAACTCCTACACTCCTCTTCAACAGAGAGGAGGCTTGAGTCTCAGCGGTGGCAGAATTATAATCATGCCATGCCTTTAGTAATTAGATGTTGTAATTTGATGTCGTTGGTCTAAAGTAGGGCATTATGGAGTTTCCTTGCGTGATCGAATCAGGAATGATGATATCCGCAAGAGAACCAAGGTTACCGACATAGCGCGAAGGATCGCCAAACTGAAGTGGCAGTGGGCAGGGCACATTGCTCGCAGAACAGATGGTCGATGGGACCGAAAAGTTCTGGAGTGGCGACTGCGTACCGAAAGATGCAGCTTAAGGCCGTCCACAAGGTGGACCGATGACCTGGTGAGGGTCGCTGGTAGCCGATGGATGCGAGACGCACAGGACCGGTTGTTGTTGCGACACTTGGGGAGGCCTATGTCTAGCAGTGGACGTCTTTTGGCTGATAATGTTGACGATGTTGAGAGTATTATAAATACCAGAGACAGTATCTTTGACTGTTTGTTACATTTTCACAGCTTAGCACTGCTACGCCAAGACTTTGTGAGGAGATAGCTGGCTTGATTGAACCCCTAAAGGTACCAAATCAAGAATCCACGCAGACGAAAAAGCGAGCTAAGTGCTTGTTTCTCACATTATAATGTACAATAGAGAATTCAATCTTCATTACTGTTCGAGATACCGACATGGCGACAGCGGTACGACCGTCATTTGTTTGACGAGCATTTGTGGCTTCACCATCCTACTGACAAATGGAGAAACTGAGCAAATACACGCAATTTCTGGAATTAATATATCTGAAGAGGATATTGATTACTTAGCAATGTTGCCACAGATGTGCCTGGAGGATCCCTCGCGGTACAGTCACGTACAGACTCAACAGTTGGAGGATGTAAGTCTTAGATTTGGGAATAGTTGAAGAGAACATGAAATATCTCTTAGCACATGTCAGAGAGTTGTCTTGTATTTTTGACTGTATTTCTGTTGGTTTTGGATGAGAAAAAATCTTCCAGAACGTAAGCGGACTGGAATTTTCGCTAGACAGGCCCTGCCAGTTTAAGAAAAATAATTTGACAAACCATAAAGGAAATTCTATCTACCTAAAGCAGTCTATTATGTTGCTTGTTGTCTTCTATAAATCATTTTAACGACAAAATTAAGAGTACAAATAAATATTCCGACTTTTTGAAGTACCGTTCCAAAAGTTCATTTTATCAATACGATCCCAAATAAAAGAGGGGAAATACTCCTAAATTACGAGCTTTTGAACAAACGTTACAGAACAAACATTTTCGGGGGATATTGATCACTCTTCTACCGTCGGAGCGTAAACTGAACTAGGGATGTAAAGACGGCCATCTTAAGGTTGCAATAGTCGATATTTTGTCCATACAAATTTCGGGGGGATATTACTTCACTGTTTGACATTATACATTCAAAGTTAAGCATGATATCGTTTTATCTTATTAATAATTTTGTCTGTACGGAAACAGAATAGTAAAATAAAAAGCCATTAAAAAGTTATAAGGCAACAAAGATTCGTTTTTCTTGCTAATTTTAACGCAACTTTGAGCGTAAATAAGTATTAAAAGAAGTGTAGAATCTCAAAAACAAAGTCTGCACCGACAAACCTCAATTGTAGAAGAGTTCAATAAACTTTATTTGTAATTGATTTATGCAGTAGTTTTTTCATAAAACTCAACTTTCCAATAGGCTTTTCGTGCATCGTCTATCGTTGTTTCTGTTCGGAACGGTGTTTTGTGCGTGGGAACTAGATATTGTGGTGTCTCTGTCGGGCACGATGCCCGGTGAGACACCGTGCTTTTTGGCCACGCTTACCAGTGAGTTCGAGCCCGCGACTAGTTCCACCTTAAGGCTGGTTTCACAGCTGCCCGGGAGATCCGTACGGGCTCCCGGAACCGAGGCATACGTGAGGCACTGGACCAATCAACGTCGCTGTGAAACATACGGATTTTTTGACAAAGTATTTTTTTTTATTTCCTACATTTTAGTGAGTTACATTTTTTTTCATTGGCTGGCGCCATTTTGAAAATGTAAAAGCCTATGTTACTACCACAATTCAGGCGACTTCAACGACACCTCATAATTATGTCAAAATCCGTCCAGCCGTTTGGGGTGTAAAGCGTGTCAAAGAAATGGACATACATACAAAAAATACGCTCGAAAAACATTGCCCTTCTTCTGACGCAGTCGAGTAAAAAATCCGTTAAAAACTTCCGGAGTCGAGCGGAATTTCCTCACTTGCAGAAGCGAGGTACCGGCACAACCCTAAACCAAACGACCCAATCATACAAATTGATCCCCCTTTCGATTCGGGAGTTACTTAGAAGCTGTATGAATGGAGCCTATTACGAGTACATAGGGTCTAAGGAAGGATATCTAAGAGGTATAGTTTTGGGATGTGATCGGAATGATGATAGGATGAGACAGATAAGAAGTTTGTTATGAGATGTCGAGGAAAATGGGGAAGAAACTGAATATCTGCCATAAAAAGCAAAAGCTGAAAAGGACGAGTGACATAATTTTTGAAGGGTTCAGCATAGTAGGTATTTGAATTCATAATTCCAGATAAATATCTCAGGGGTCCCCATATTTTTATGGCCGTTTTAAAAGAAATTGTTTCATAAACACACATTGCTGAATTGCGTTCTTGAGTTGTGTCTATGGATTGTAACTATCTCCAATTGTTATGAATTCGAGTTCATTCATTTTTGTCGTTAAAGATTTTGCTCTTTAAAGATTGTCTGTAAATGAGCTGGTCCTTTTCGCAGTTCAGTATATATTGAACAACAACGAAGTTAGCTTTTATTGTTTTCGGTTATCAACCAGTCCAGCTTCTATTGATACTGCATGTTATTTCAAACATCAACAGAATCTGCAATACCTCAAAGGTCAGTCTTTTCGCCCACGCCGCGTCTACGACTGAATCGCGTGGGACTCTCAAACGGCTCTGTTTTCAGTCCTACTAGCTTTCAGTACTATTTCAGTTACAATGATGTCTGAAGGTAAGGTGTTTCTGCCAGGGTTGCGGATTTTGTTCGAAAAAGTTACCGCGGCCCTGGCAAGCAAAGGGCACTACGAGGAGCACGGATGGGTTTTAGTCAGTAAGTCTGACACTCCCTTCCGCTCCACCCAGAGCGGAAGGGGTCATTTGATGATTTCCCATCCATAAAAAAAGGTAAATGTGTTTATGCAATTTACAAAAATTTTTGTCACCTAAATGGTGAAAAAAGTAGGTAGGTGTTTTTGGTAAAAAATCATAAGTCATAAATAAATGAAAATATTTTAATAGGCTACCTTACGACCTAAAAGCGTATTTGAGTACTGAAACCTTCATTTACTGTGCTTTGAGTTAAGTAAATAGTATATGAGGTGGCTCTCATATTCTGAAATGGAGCGCGATGAATGGGTCGACGTGTAGCCGCTAATGTGGCCACAATTTACTCTTTTCAGTGGGACTTTTGGTGTTGAATTTAAAATGGAAAATGAGGAATTTATTTTGCCCGTTATAAACCTTTTTCAAGCGTCGGGATCGGGTTTTACGAGTACTTTGACTAGAGCTGGCAAAATTTTTGACTTCTATGTTGAATTACTTTTTTGATGATATAAAAGTGGAAGATGATTTAGTCAGAATTTTTTTCTTCAAACCATGTTGGGGCTCCCAGTCTAAACGAGCTGAATACCACTATTTACACAGAGCCATTTATTACCTGACCTCCACAACCTAGCACCCTGGGTAATACGATGCATAATGGCACGACTGGTTTTCCAGAGAAGTAAATAAAAACCTTGATATTAGGCCAGACATATCATCGTTATTTCGAAAGACGTCTACTGCTGGACATAGGCCTTCCCCAAGTGTCGCCACATGGACTGGTCCTGTGCATGACGCATACAGTGGATTTCCGCGGCCTTCACCAGGTAGGAGACCTTCCACCGCTTTAAATTCCGGTACGCGGTTTGCTTTTCACGATCTTTTGATCCCATCGACTATCTGTTCCCCGAGCAATGTGCCCTGCACTGTCACTTAAGTTTGGCGATTCTTCGGCCTATGTCAGTAATCTTGGTTCGACTATAAGTATACCTTCTGTAAAATGTAAGCCTAGAAGGATTATCCCATAGTATGAGATAGTACAGTCACCCGATATAATGCGGGTATCATTATACCCGCTACGCACTCCAGTAATGATACGTTTTGTTCCCTCGACTGTCAACGCGCTGCGAGTGACTGACTGCAAGGATTAGCTAGGCAAGGTTGAGGGATGGAAAATTAAATACTCATATGAAGTTCTAGCACTTCGCCCGCGACTTCGTCCGCTTTCTGAAAATAAAATATAGAATATCGTCAACACCACATAAGTCAAAAATAGCAACTTTACACCGCTCGAGCACTGCCGGGCATACCGGTATGCCGCGAATTTAATGTTTATTTACTATTACGTAAGATTCATTTTTTTATTTGGGAATTTTCACATGTCAGTGTTAGAGCGGGTGGGAGAAAACATTGCATATTTTTTATGGTTACCATTATATTACCATTTTAAAATTTGTCTAAAAACTCATTCCGATTTATTAGCAAACAGCACCAATGTCAAAACCGCCAAAATTTACTTACGTGGAGAGAACGAGAACCATTATAGAGAACGTTTTTTTTTTCTGTTTTAGTACGTCTTCCTTCGTGTGCGTGTCCGACTAGCATTTGGCCGTAATCTTTTGATCATTTAATTTTTTATATTAATCTGCAGAAAATGATAAGAATCTTAAAAGAGCTTGCACAGATATGTCTATTTCTAGTGATTATTTATTGGCTTGTCAGAGCTCTTTGAAATGCCAAATAGGTAGTTTTATGATGTTTCAAGTCTTGACACTTCTCCGAATAAAATAGAGGGGAAACTGCAATGGAAATGTTAACAAAAGACAAAGCAAAATCTTATACAGCATCATTATTTGTTTTGTATTTCTAAGAATATTAATTTTAAAGCAGAAAGTTTATTGAAGTTTGATCAGAAAGAGGTTTTTGTTATCCTGAAGTTAAGAATAACAACTATTAACGACCAATATTTAATTAGGCTTTTCAGAAAACTTGGGTAAATAACATAAATATTTTCTCTTCCACAAACTAACATAAAGTAAATCTCTTAAATATGTTCGCAAACGCACGCTTACAGTTCGCGTCAAATAACTGTGCCCCTCTGAAGTTAACCATTTGCAAAGATCGCGCAGGTGCAGTCACGTAAACGGGAGCAAGCGGGACGCAAGCTTGCATCGAACGTAAACGAGCGACTGAGACATAAAATCGCCCCGCCCCCATGTCTCTTGCGCATGCGCAGTTGCAGTTTGTTCGTAATTTTGACTACTACGCAGCCACTCGTAGCCAACTTCAGAGGGGCACAGTTATTTGACGCGAACTGTACCGGATTTCGGCCCGCTGTTGCGTCTGCGAATCGCATCACTGATGCGTCGGGTGCGCGGCAGGCCCAACAGCCTCGTGGCTACTGTAGCCGTCAAGGATGGCCAAATAATGTGTCACTGGATGGTGGTACACAGACCGTCATTCAGATATGTGACATAAAATTATATATTAAACATGTTTTGTGTTATTTTATGGATCTCTAATAATAATAAAATAATAATAATAATAAAAGTTTATTTTATCTCTCACATAGTCTCTGGTCTGAAAAGAAAGATTTATTATGAAATACACACACATGCATACACTCGAACGCGATCCAAGGATCAGAATTCAGATCATTGATTTTGATCGTTGATCGCGTTCGAGATTGACTGTGTACGGGCGGCGTTAGGACTTATCGGCCGAATTCGGTCGGTAGGCGATCTGTAACTATGTCGAGACTTCCCGCCCTGGTATTTAAATTGTTTCACTCGCTCAAGAGGAACACGGCTTAGCCAAAAATACGGATGAACCAGATCCTGGAATAGGGCATCAGGTACTTTCCCCAGAGTAGGTATGTATCCTTTGGATCATTTACGACTTACAAGCGGCCAAACCCACTGGCAAACGCTAGTATTCAATAAATGTTAAAGGAACTCTGTTTCCTCGATTAAGAAAGTCTAAGGCTTGTTACACACGTATCAAAACCAGACCATAATCACAACACGTGGGCGGGCGCTAACTTGTATGAATATAAATAGTTAAATTCACACGGACCACATTTTGCTGTCATAATCGACCGCGTGTATGATACCGACTTACCGACCACATCGCAGCAACGTCGCAACCACCAGCGACACCGCGAACTAGCGGACGGCTACATCTACATTTTGTAGGTACCACAACGCAACCGTTTTGCTGGGTGTCGGACGTAAAAGAATAGCACCATCCCATCACTTCCCGTGGGTGTCGTAAGAGGCGACTAAGGGACTCACCAGAGAATGGGCAGCAGCATTCTCTGTAGTTAAATTGCAACAGCTACACTGCGATCGCCAACCCGCCTGCCAAGCGTGACGATTATGGATTATGGCGCCCCCCCATGTGCGGGAGGCCTATGTCCAACAGTCGACGTCTTTCGGCTGATATGATGATGATGATGACAACGCAACCGCAAGAAGCCGCAGCGACACTAGTTATACACACGTAACCACAGCTTGACCACCTTTTATCGCGACGGTGTGGTGTGTTTGTGGTACGTGTGAAACAAGCCTAAGTAGAGACCGGGAAGAGCTCAATACTTATTGTAAAGAGTCGACTTGAATAGCGGTATCAAAGAGGTTGAATATCTTTCTTCTGAGGAGGTTAGGAAGTTACAGAGACCGACTTTCTTAGTAAAAAGCTGGGATGATTAAGATAATATTCATTTTATGTTATCACTTGCTTTTCTTTGTGGAAAGGGTTCAGGGGGGACTTTTGCAGTGCTGATAGCTTTAATTTAATGTTTAATGTTAGGAAAGGGGTGCAAAGAAAACTTAAAAACATTTTGACGTGACAATGTCTAATAAATCGATGAACGCCGGCTGCACGTACGAAAAAGGATGACTCGGGATTGTCCCGTTACAATGAGCGTAACGGGATTGTCCCGTTACGCTCATTGTAACGCGAACGTTACGCTCATTGTAACGTTGTATGCAATCATTTCAGCAATGTTTTGTTATGACGTTGTCACGTTAAACTAACGTCCGTTAACCGACTTTACAGACAACCAATTTTTTAGTTGGAAGGATAACGACAAGAGCGATTCAAAACTCAAAAACGATTGTTGCGGAATATTACCATAAGAGTATACGAAGTACGAACGATCCTGAGTTTCTTTCATAACCCTAAATATTTCTCACGGGTAGTCAGCAACGTGTTGTTCGCTTTTTAACCGTCTTCAAAAAAGGAGGAGGTTCTCATTTGTGTTGATTTATTTTCTGTTTTTTCGTCTTAACATAAACCTCCTTGGGGTCTACTCTCTAAGCCCGAAGTCCGTAGTTTCGGCCTTAGTGTCGGGCGTTTTCTACTCCGTATCACCTACGGTCTTACGATTAGTCCCGAACTAAGAACAACTGTCAAATCGTGTTGTCATTCATTCTTCGAAACTACGGACTTCGGGCTTAGAGTCAAAGTCAAAGTCAAAGCATTTATTTCAAATAAACCATTTACAGGTACTTTTGAATTGTCAGAGTCAGTCAGTCAAAAACATGAAGCTATTTACACGTTCCAAAGCGTAGATCTCTATGGAGAAGAACGTGCAAGAAACTCCACGGACACTCTTTTAAACCATTTTATGATTTACAATAATCCAGGTTACATTATCTTTGTTGCTTCTATATGTGAGAACAATGTAAAGGAAGAGAAAAAAAAAAGAATTCTAAGTATCAAATAAACTATTGAAATAAGCCAGCGACAGCTAAGAGATGACCAGTCTCCACTGATGGCGCCCGTTCACGAACATGACGCGTGCATCAGCACCATTCAGCTCAACCATTTTGAAGGGAACCGAATGATCCGATACACGCGCCACCATCAGCGAGACATTCGAGTGAGCATGACAAACCCTCAACTGCCCCTGCTCATTCATGTCAAACAAGGAAACCATCTATTAACATAAAAAGGCTCCAGAGAGTAGACCCCGAGGTTCTCATAGCTTTCACGGAGGTATTTGGTTTGAACTGGATATCTCTAACTCTTTCAATTAACATCACTATCACTGCGTCACTACATATACGAGTATTACAAAATAAGTCCGTGTATGCCTGTCTGTCTGTACGCAAATTAATTAAAACTACAGAATGGATTTTCATACAGTTTTCACCGATGGTCGGAGAGATTCATGTGGAAGCTTCAGGTATATAATTCGTTAAGGTTAAGCGTTCATTGGGCGTTGGAAGGCCTCCCACAAGGTGGACCGATGACCTGGTGAGGGTCGCGGGTAACCGATGGATGCGAGACGCACAGGACCGGTTGTTGTGGCGACACGCGCGGGGAGGCCTATGTCCAGCAGTGGACGTCTTTCGGCTGATATGATGATGATGATGATGATGATGTTGATTGGAGCCAAAAAACGACGGATGTTCGTTGAAGCTGTCGAAAAAATCATGGCGACTTGAAGCTTCTGTATGCTCTTCTAGCCGTGCGAAGCCGAGGTGGGTTGCTACTTAAAAATAATGTACTTAACAGTATCACAGCACTATCTTGAAATAATCAGTTATAGAGTCCAAAGCTCAGTCCCAGTAATTACACACCGTTAGACGAAGCAGCTGACAATTAAACAGAATCTGTCGTCCACATTACTGGGAGATTGATCATGTTATGATAGGAGACACGCGATTTTTGCATTGATTGCTGAGCGGTAGGCGTGGATAGTGATGGAAATTCCTTGGAATGATATGAAGGTTTTGCACGCAAGTCATCTGTCACTAACACCGCAGCTAGCCAGCTACCTAGGTCTAAAAAGTAATTAAGAACTTAAACTGGTTCCGTATGGTGTCGGATGTAAAAGATCCACTCCAGCTCCCCAAGAAAGGCCAGTAACGCCTTGGTGTTACTAACTATCTCACAAAGGGTACCTGGGTTTCCGAAGTACTTAGCCCTGTAATCGGCGACTACCGGGCAGCTTAGAAGCAGATGTGCTGCGGTCTCATCCTCCTCCATGCAGGCTCTGCAGAGTGGGCTGTCAGTGACTCCTATGACATAGAGGTGTTTATTAAAAGACCCGTGGCTAGTTGTGACGGCTGTGACTGTACGCAACTGTTGTTTAGTCAGTCTTAGGGCATTTTTCGTTCCATCAATTGAGGGCTTCCATACAAGAAACGCGTAATTTTTTGTTAAGAGGGCGCCGACCAAACGTCGACCGCGCAGTGGCGCCCTCATCGTTTGTTTGGTTATTTCTTTTATTTTAGAATGAAAATGCAGAAAATATGCAATTTAAGTTGTGCTCCACAAGATTATACGTTAATATTATTATAAACGGTAGTTTTAAATTGTTCAGTTTTATTATAATCACTAGAACGCATAAAAGTGGCCACTATTTTCCGTTTTAGTGATTATAATAAAACTGAACAATTTAAAACTACCGTTTATAATAATATTAACGTATAATCTTGTGGAGCACAACTTAAATTGCATATTTTCTGCATTTTCATTCTAAAATAAAAGAAATAACCAAACAAACGATGAGGGCGCCACTGCGCGGTCGACGTTTGGTCGGCGCCCTCTTAATGGTACGGATCCCTTCGTGTGAGTCCGACTCGCACTTGGCCGGTTTTAACCCTTAAAAAAGAGTTTCAGAAATGTGTTCATATAAAAGTTATCAAAGGACACGTTAATGTAGTGGACACAAATTGCGGCGCACGGTCCACCTGTGTCGGACTGAATGCAATTTGTTCCGCGCTGCGCATTTGAAAAGAAATTAAAGATGTGAAGCTCTCCACAGTAAATGTGGGACACTTATTCATTACTGCTGTGCACAGGAAATAGTCGCGAGAACGGCACGAGGCCAGAGGCCTTCATACTGAGGCAAAATTAACAGACAGGTACGTCGCGATTATGTGACAACTCGTATTTTTTTTCTAAAATTACTTTACAACTACAAAAACAACTATTAAATTGTCGCGACGTTGTCGCACTGCCGCGTCATTAGCGCTTTGTCGCGTAGTTTTCACATTGTCACCGCTCTTTTGGCTTGTGGTATTATCACGTCCTTGCCAATTTTTTTTTTTTAAACGTTGCCCCAGTCTAGGAATTTCTCCTGTATCGTGGGTGCGTTTACAAACATACAAAGTCACATACACAAACAGCCAGACCCGGAACAACTATCTGTAGGCCATACAAATATTTGTTCCATGCGGGAATCGAACCCGCGACACGCAGTGCAGCAGCCGATCGCTCAACCACTGCGCCAACAGTGTCGTCAAATTGTCGCAACGTTGTCGCATCACGCCTGTTTGCGACTGAAAACAGGCTTAATATTACTGAAACACAAAACCATAATCTCGTTCATGTTTAGGTAGGTATACTATTATTATTCACACTTGAGTGTCAAGTAGGCTATTAGCTTCAGAAGTACAGAACTCTGCTTGAGACTTCGAGGAAAAACAAGGAGATAGGGGTTGCAAATAATGGTTCAGTAATCTAATCAGAATCCCAAATCTTGTTTATAGACTTCTTGCCCTGACAGGCCATCTTCATCATGTAACGCGGATTAACCTTCCTATTCCCTCGCGTTGGTCTGTGAGACCGCGAAAATACTGAACCGTGTTTTTTTACTATTAACTGTGATGTATTTTGTAAATAGGTCAAAACAACACTTTTACACGTCAATATTTTTTGGCCAGTTTCAACTAGATGAGGCCGGTGTTTCCTAGCTGACTACCCTGAGCAGAAATCGAAACAAACACAGAGTTCAAGTTTCTTTACGTCCATACAGTCTGTACGGGTCAAATCATATGAAAACCATGTAGGTAGGTGCTTTCTGATGGCTACCGGATTCGTTGGTATGGCTACTGCAAGGTGAAAAGTGCGTTTGCGCGAGTTGCAGGTAAGGTCTGCGGGACTTCAATATTTCGGACTGAAATGATGAGACTTCTAGTTATATACTTGCTCTATTCATGTGCCTGAATTGTAGGCACATTCATATTCCCTTCTTTCAGAAAAAAATACCATATTTTTTTATATCTTTAAATTGGGTTTCGAATTTTCCGGTCATGCGGCACCGTCTCGCCGGTCTCACAGACCGCACGCTCTGGCATATGTGTCACAATATTTGGCTCGAGCACAGGGAGGTTAGACAAAGAAAGCGCTTGATAAATGAAGTTAAAAACCCTTGATTAGCCGACACACCCACTTGACTTATCAGTCATTAACTAAATATTTTATATCCTGCGACAGATAGCGTAATTACACTAATTACACTAGAAACGTATCCGACAACTTGACGAGAATTTCTACCGTTTATATCGCAAATTAATCTTGCAGTTAAACGGTCATATTTCTGGTACTTTGATGTACTTGGAGCTGTCGCGGAAATGGTGGCACTTAAGAGATAAGGTCAAATGAACACGTTGTGAAGTTACTTATGTAATATAGGTTGATGAACCTTTAATAGATTTAATTAAATATTAAAAGTTTATGCACTAGTAAAAACACTGTACAAAGGCGGATTTAATTGCCTTAGGCATTTTCTACTTCGACCTTAGGCTGGTACAGAGACTACATGACAGGTGCAAGAAAAGAAAGACAAACAGAGAGAAAAATAATATATTAATAAATACATACACATAACCAAAACTCAACAACGTTATTAAGAGAAACGAAACCAACGAATTAATGCTGTGATCTATGAATTATGAATCTACCAACTTCTTGCGAATGTGCTCACGTGCCTTCAACTTAAAGATCAACCGTTGCCGTCCTGGGCCTAAACCATTACTTTAATATTACTTCCAGTGGGAAAGAGACGGAGCTATACGTCCTGGATAGCCCCGTCTCTTTCCCACTGGAAGTAATATTAAAGAAATACTGCTTTAAGAGTTGGTGGTTAGGCCCCAGATGTTCAGAGTGAGCGCATTCCAAAGAAAGATTGCCTGGACAAAGAACGAGGAGTAGAGGAACCCAGAGCGGTGCGAGGGACACCGTAGAAGACGATTGTTGGTAGAGCGAAGATTTAGATGTTTCAGATTTAGTTGGCAGCCGCCTTCTTTGGGTTAACTCTGTGTCGGTAATTTTCTTTCCCGATGTTATGCACGATAAGTTAAATGCACTGCTGATGTGACGTGTAACAGATTAAACGCATTGCATCTGCACTGGTATTCTGATAGGACCCGCTGCGATGCCTGTATCAGTAAATCATGTGATCAAAACACCATCACAATTTAATTTAAATCCAACGAAATTCGGAAGCATTCTAAATTTAAACAAAGGCAATATGACGTCTAACGTCAAATCAACGTGTGTACTCTATGTACGTATCACGTGTCAAAGAGAACGCACTCGTAAAAGGAAACAATGCAGCGTTATGATTGGTTCTGACAACACGGAGAGAGCTGTGAGGAACTGCATTGTGTGTATTTGAATTTAGAATACATACCTTCATCCATTCTAAATTCGAATTAAAACAATGCAGTTCCTCCTTGTCTATGTTATGAAGTATGAGGCAGTCTTTTGTTTCGTATGTTAATATATTTCGTTAGTTCAGTCAACGCATTTCCCATATGAGGTGGTTTCTTATTACATCCATATTTTTTCTACAGTTTAAAAATCAACTGTAAGTCTTCTTAAAACTAATAAAGCTCTCAAAGGTTTACTTGGAGTAAACTCAACTTTGAGCTAAGCTCGCTAGTATACATTATTATCTAATAACTGTGTCATACAATGTCATGTTTAAGTATTAAGAGTTAATGTAATTTCAAATAAATACCTATTTCAAAAAAAAGAACGAATCGAATATAAAACCGTTGATTGAGTCAACAAGGGAGCAAGTTTACAACGCAATCATGTGGCAGCCATATCCGCTGTAGTATTGCCATAAAACGGGAACGACTGGAACACTGACCATGCTCTTTTCAGCTTTTAATAGAATTTTTAACATCGCTGATTTTATTGTTGGAAATCTCTATGTTGGAATCCAGTTTGACTTGGAGCCGACGACTGCGTGGGGGAAAGGCGACCTTCATGCCTCGATAGTGATGATATTTTAAGACCATTAAGCAGAAGCATAATGTGGATGTACAGGGTGATCCAGAAGTCATCATCATATCAGCCGAAAGACGTCCACTGCTGGACATAGGCCTCCCCCAAGTATCGACCCTCACCAGGTAATCGGTCCACCGGTTAAGGGCGATATAGTGTAGAGCAAAACAAATAAAAGTGACTTTTTCCAAATAATAGGACCATAAAAAACGACACCGAAGTTCCGAAATAATGATTTTTCAAGCAGTTTGTTCCAGTTGGAGGCATTAACTTTAATTCAATCGTAGATTTAATGTCACCAACTGCATCTGAGCGCTTAGTGCGAGTTTTTTAACGTACTCGATCGCGTTAACGTAAACGTTTGCTGATGTCAAATTGTATGATTAGTGGCATCAGACGGCGGGCGCTTATTCAATTTCAATACAAATTGACGCTAACGCTACTGACAGTACAGACTGTTTTATTTCGCTTTATTTGCTGTATTTAGCATTCGGATTTTTGGAAGCTTATTTGTTTTTCAATTGTTTCCTTAATGTATACCAGCTACCCAACATCACCCTTAAATATGACCATGCACTTCTGACACCCTGTTATGTACTAAAATGGATGAATGTTGGACCACGTTTGTGTGTGTCTCTTGTTCAACCAAATGTAAGATCTTTGGCAATTCCATCTCACAATCGGTATGTATACCTACAATCGAAATGTGACGTTGCACGTGACATTTCGGTTGCGCAACCTGAATTTTGGCTTTTTGACAATAGTTATCGCTGGTAGAAGTTGAGTTTGTGTAGAACACAAAAGCTCCCTGGCACATAACATACATAAAGTTAAGCCACTTCAATCACCATACTTAAAGTACTTACTAGCTTCTCTGTGAAAATAGATACGAAGGCGCTACCCGGAAAAGCATCTTTCAAAACTTCGCGGAAACGTCTATTAGTAAAATCAAGGATGAGCGTAAAATATCAATATCAAACCCAACTATCGTATAACCGAGAACTCTGACCATCGAAACTCGAAACTCTATTGTCTCAGAATTCGAAATATTTCACGAAACATCTCTCCTTTTCGACATTGAGGTGGAACTCTCGAAGTTTTGACTTCGATATATTGACGGCACAAAGTCTGTGTTGTTGGAACGGCAAAGTATCAGTTACTTGTGATTCATTCGGAGTACCTACTGAAAGGGTAAATTGATAACAGGTACTGAAAGCGAGCGTTAAGGGAATTAGAGATTTAGTATTTCCGGAATTTGGTTCATTTTGCTATCTCTTTAATTCGGATGTGAATAAAACTATACAAACAAATGCTACCTGATTTTAGCTCGAAGATTGCATTGTGGGGGTTATATTATGCAGCTAGAAGGTCCGCTCAGATTGCTTTTTTTTCAACCAGCCTGTACTGTCCCACTTGACTTGTGCTTCTTCACGTCAATTCACTAAGAGTCATCCAAGTCGTCTCGCTATGTTCTTCTTCGGTCTACCGCGACGCCGTCTTGCTGTGTCAAGCCTCCAGTCTTGCGATATAAGGCCCCTTTGACGGCATCCGTTCAAGACATGACCTGCCCAGACCCACTGCAGTTTTACAGCTTTTAAAACTACGTTGGCAATTTATGTCTACCTAAATATAAAATAAGGTTTTGCTAAAACTAGGGTCGAAGACTATGGTGTCGGATGTAAAAGAATAGCACCATCCCATCACTTCCCGTGGGTGTCGTAAGAGGCGACTAAGGGACTCACCAGAGAATGGGCAGCAGCATTCTCTGTAGGTCCATTGCTACAGCTACACTGTGATCACCAACCCGCCTGCCAAGCGTGGCGATTATGGCAAACCCATTAACCCATCCCCATTTGGGGGAGGCCTATATCCAGCAGTGAATGCCTTTCGGCTGATATGAAGATGATGATGATGAGAGTCGAAGACCATGAATCATCGTCAACCTTTCCGTCCTTCAGTTTGAAAATGCTTCTCGTGTTCTGATGAGAATCCTTTGAAGGTCTATAAAGTAACTTGTCGTAGATACTTATGAACACGTAACTATTGAACAGCAATTTTATTGTTTCACTAAGAGCATTATGCTCGAGGATCGACACAAAAGTTCGAAGTTTCAGAAAGTGACTACACATTGTTTTCCGCCCCAACAGGGTGGGTCAATGGGAATTCAATGACTGATATGATTAAAGCAACAGAGGAAAACAGCTGGATCGGTCCAGTGGATTCGGGGCAAATTATTTGTGGCAGCCGGACAGTCAACTTGACAGACGGCCAGAGACACATACAAGACAGTGATCCCGTTTGTCATTAGGAGATGCGAAACCATAAAAATGTAAAAAAATCCAAACAAATAATATTGCGTGCGTGCCCTCCTGCTCTGCACTGCCACTTAAGGTACAGGTTGATAACAGCAATAAATCGAACCAAAGTACAGATACCTCAGACATCAATATATCTTAGGTAAACTGAAATGAAGCCGTAAGAAGCCTCAAAAAGCGTAAACAAGATGTAATGAAAGCCGGAGTCGACTTCAAACGACAAAGATTTCAACTGGTTTGAACATTTAGTCAACAAAAACCAAAGGACATTCAAGAGGACATCAAAGATAAGAAAGAAAAAAGTAGAAAAAGAGCGACAATATCTTTTAATGAATAAAGAAGGCTTCAAACTGACATCGCTTTCTAAATCAATAGATGTAGAGAAGTCGGCGATTCTTTTATTTTTACTAAATGCAGGGCTATGAAATTTGTTTACTTTTTGCCTGACTACGGTAAAGCCAAAAGGAATGGTTGTGATTTTTAATTAATGCATGCTTTGTTTGTGCATAATAAACTATTTTTCTTTAGTTCGATACCGACCACATTTGGTTTAAATCAAACTCTATCGGACGATCTTTATCCCATCATAGAAATAATAAACAATGAACATCAATTTTACAATGACGTGCATAAACGTCCTCATTTTCTGCGTCACCCTTCATTCCTATCGGAGTTTTATTGTGCCCGTCATCTCTCTTGACTTGCACCCGTCGACATTGAAATGTCGATGTAATCTGCGCTGCCCATGACAAAAGCTCGACAGCACGATAGAACTCCTCACTATTGCTTGTGGGTTAAGCAGCAAAGTGAAGGTAACTGGGGCTGGTTATGGCAGCCGTCCTACGAAGCTCATTTCGGATGAAAGATGGAAGAATGCATACGTATTGACGTGGTAGGACCACTGTTTCTGCCAGGGTTGCGGAATTTGTTTGAAAGAGTCACCGCGGCCCTGGAACGCAAAGGGCATTTGGAGGAACACGGATGGAATTTAGTCAGTAAGAGTCTGTTAGTCCCTTCCGTTCCATCCAGAGCGGGAGAAGCCATTTGATGATTTCTCATCCTTCCACTTTTTGTTCTTTTTTTGCGACTAACAGCAGGTCTACCCCCTTCACCCTTCATTCCTATCACATTTTCATTGTGGCCGCCATCTCTCTTGACTTGCACCAGTCGACATTGAAATGTCGATATAATCTGCGCTGCCCATGCCACGAGCTCGATAGAACTCACTATTGTTTGTTCACATTTAGCAGCATTGTGAAGGTGACTAGAGATGATTATGAAGAGGGCCGATGAAGCTCCTTTCAGATGTAAAGACTGAGAGAATAGGAATAGATTGACATTGTGGGACCATTGTTTGCCCTTTTCATGCGACTTCTAGCTTATGATAAAGTTAAAGGATAACTTACGGTTGTACTAAGGTCAGTTTATTATATCGCGCAAAAAACTATTGCATTGTCGTGTTAATAAAATAAGAAATCGAATAATGCCCTCACGAGTTTGCTGACGTCCCAAATTTCCGGCTAGAGCAAAGCGAACTCGCCTCGCGGCCGGCTATGTTCGAAAGAGGTCGTATGAAATTCAAAATAGTACGGTCAACGCGTAGAAGCAAACGTCATATCTTAAAATCTTTGTGAAAAGTTTTGTTTTTATGTTCGTAGTTATTATTTTAACTCCATTCGCCGCCTGCTGTGGCTTGTGCCGTGTTCGGAAATATCGAGACCTGTCATTGACAGCGCGGTGTGTCGGGATTCGATGCTCAGCCTGTGAACTTAATGAAAACCGCGGAAATTGTTGTAGAACCTCAAAATGGTTCTGTCGGTTTAACTTGGGGCATGTTTAGTGGTTAGGATTAATCTTTTAATGGCTTGGAAAACTTGGGTGAAGCTTTATGGTGGGAACGTGTGTAAACTTTGTATTGCAGGATGATTCGATGTGCATCATTAGAACAATGTATAGAATATTCTTTACTAGATTTTATCCGCGCATGCAAATCAGCCGAAAGACGTCCACTGCTGAACATAGGCCTCCCCCAAGTCTCGCCACAACAACCGTTCCTGTACGTCTCGTATCCATCGGCTACCTGCGACCCTCACCAGGTCATCGGTCTACCTTGTTAGGCCTTTCAAAGCCGCGTCTCCCGGTACGCGGTCGCTACTTCAAAATGTTTGTTTTACTTTCCAAAATTTGATCCTTATTAGCGACGCTTTCTTCACTTGCTTTTTTTCAAAATCAACAATTTCAGTTTCTGGCTAGGGATACTGATTTTTCAAAAATCCAATGATACAGTTTTAGTTTTCATCAAAATCGGGCTAGAGACTCCTTTCAGTGTTTTTCGATATTCCTGACAAATTTCGGATTTGGCCAAACACGCATACTTTATTCACCCTGTATATTCCAGACAACCTTTAGATGGACAGCAAGACAATACATGATTTAAACACTAAAGGACAATACATGATTTAAACACTAAACACTAAAGGGCTCTCACGTTTACCGGGTCCAATCAGGGCCTTGTCGAAATAAGCCGATAATACCCCCATATTATAATAGGATCCTGCAGAGCTGTCGTTTGTCTAATACGTCACCCTCACTGTCCGTCATCTAGAAATGAGATGAAGTGGTTCTGAGGACGTTTCAATGGCTATTGAGGTGACATCAAGGGAATCTCTGTCGATGACAACTGTACCGAGATCTGTTCTGAGCGTCGAACATAATAGGCACATTATAGGCTGGGTAATACATACATACAAAGAAAAGAAAAAAAAAAGGAAAATCTGAGAGCCAAGTCTACAAATTTTTAAGCAATGTTCGCATTTGCATGTCAGTTGCAATCTGTCAAAAATGTATGGAAATTAAGGCTTTAATTTCCATACATTTTTGACAGATTGCAACTGACATACGAATGTTGCCTAAAAATTAGTAGAATTGGCCCTCTGAAATAAAAAAAAATACAACCGAATTGAGGACTTAGTTTGTGTATTCAGTATTTTCTAACTCTTACTGTTTGCAAATACTACTAGGTTACTATTAACAAAATATTTTGCATAATAATTTTGGTAAGAACAAAATCTGCATTGGTCAAGCCTAGTCAAACTAATAATAAGTATATTTTATTTCACTCTTCACAAAGGTTCACATCGGTATACATTTACATTTGTTACAAAAATAAGTAAAAACACACAATGCGTAACAAATATGATCCTCTGTGAGAGACTGGAGTCCATACTAGGATACCCTGTGTGACGGATCACCAGGCCCTCACCCCGAACTTGCGTCGAAAGCTAATATTTCACAAGACAAAAAAAAAAAAAAAAAAATATTATGCGGTTTGACAATAAAAACAAAATTGGGAAAGGGTAAACAGAACCAAAATTTTACCAAACCTTAGACACCCTAATATATAAATATAAATATATCTTGCCTTAAATAAACTAACAGTAACAAACAAACTAAACTTAACATTACGTCTAGATCTATCGTGTGATTAGAGAATAATTATGAGTGAATAGGTTGTATGATGGTGTAAACGTGTAGTGTGGCTATAATAGGCATGATGATGACATAATTATGCACATCCATTTTACGAAGGAACAATGAGTAACTGTTCCGTAGCATCATAGTCTAATTTTTGTAACCAGATGGAGAGCTTCTTTTTGCACATCTTCTTGGGAAGGTCATAAATTGACAAGACTTCATTAATTTTGTTGTACAAATAGTTTCCGAGGAAACCAAAATGTCGGCGGGCAAAAGCTGTATGGAACCGAATTGTGGTACAGACGGTATGTTTACGTCGCTTACCTTCAAATAGGGTTGGGTTGTAGTTAAGAAGAGCGTGCCTACGTAGGATCGTATTGCAAATGAAAAGTTGGCGTACGGTTAAAACCCCAACTCGCTCATAAAGTTCATTGGTGGGAAACAAGAACGGTAGAAAATAACTCACCTTTAAAACTGCCCTCTGTGCTCTTTCGATCCGAAGCATGGATGTTTTTGTCGCACCACCCCATATAGTTATGCAGTATGAGATAAGTGATTGGCATAACGCAAAGTACACCATTCTCAAAATTCCCGTGTCCGCAACATGACGAAGGTTTTTAAATACATAAATGAGTTTTCGGATTCTCGTGGCAAGAGCATCTATGTGCGGGTGAAAACATAAAGTGTTATCTAGTGTGACGCCCAGGTACTTTATTGTTTCTGTATGTTGTAGATGGGGACATGAGCAATGAGCACTTCGAGAACACAGACACGACGGTGAATGTGCAGTAATTTTGAGATTGTCGAAAGAGTCAGTTGGTTTTTTAATGTAAAAAGACATGAACTTGGTTTTGCCGACATTAAGAGCGAGCTGATTATTTGCAAGCCACGATAAAACTAGGTTTAACCCAAACTGAGCACAACTGTAAACCTCGGACCAAGTATCGGCCTCAAACAGCAGCGCTGTGTCATCAGCGAAGGTTATTATCCTGCCGCTGGGCAACGTTAGCTCACAGAGGTCATTGATGAAGGTCAGGAATAAAGGGGGACCGAGAATACTGCCCTGCGGGACGCCGTGAACGACGGGAAGATCGCAACTAGTCCATTCATCAACCTTGACCCTTTGAAATCGATTGGTAAGGTAGTCCGAAAAAAGCTTTAGTGGCACATCCCTCACACCGACATTCTCCAATTTCTTCACTAACAGTGAAACGGAGACCGCATCAAAGGCCTTGGCGAGGTCCATGAAGATTACTATTACCTTTTTGTTTGCATCTAGCTTTTCCGACACAAACTTAGTCAAATCGTGTATGGCGTCGCTGGTCGATAAGCCAGATCGGAAACCGTACTGAGAAGCTGATAGCAGTGAATTTGCTTCGAGGTAGTCAACCAGGCGCTTCTTCATGATCCTCTCCAGAACCTTAGACAAAGCTGGCAGAATGGAGATAGGTCTATAATTGTTGACACGGGCTCCGTCGCCACTCTTGAAGATTGGGCGTATCTCTGCTATTTTCCAGGCGTTTGGGAATTTGCCGCAGTCAATGGCAAGGTTGCAGATAAATAAGATTGGAGAAATGAGGATCTGGCTGTATCTCTTCAAGACGCTGGAAGAGATGTTGTCGTAGCCAACAGCGCAATTAGACTTAAGGCTATGGATGATAGTTTCAATCTCATCCAAGTCGGTGGGGAGAAAAACCATTGAGTGGGGATGTGGCTTAATCGGTGGCATTGAGATAGTGCTACCAGAACAACATCCGTCAGCGATATTTTTGCCGATGTTCACAAAAAAATCATTAATACAATTAGTGGAAGAAATAGGATCCAGAGTGTTAATTAGTTGTGAGGCCTCGTTTTTAGTGGTTTTTGTGTGGGTAATTTCTTTTATTGTATTCCATAATTTTTTGTTATCTGTTTTGGCCGCAGTCTGAAGTTCCATTTTGTCATGTTCTTTGCGGATTTTCTTTAATAAATCGTTGCAGAAATTTCTATACCTTTTATAGGTTGTTAGAATGATTTCATTTCGAGGGTTTTTTTTTGCTTTTTGATGCAGCTTGTCGCGATTCCTCATACAGCGTAACAGTCCAGGCGTAATCCATGGTTTTGTAATTTTTTTACGGTTTGAGGTTTTAATTATTTGAGTACTAGTTGTAATAATTCTATTTATTGAGTTAACGAAGTACTGAACGGCAAGATCCACATCGGTCATTGTATACAAATTAAGAAAGTTTAGATTCTTAATTCCAACGTCTAATTTATCGTAATTTATGCGTTTAATTAATTTATAGGTCTTAGTTTTAGGCATATTCAAATCCAAAATAAGGATGACCGCATCATGATCTGTGATAGAGGTTTCAGCTACATAACAAGAAGCTGGCAGCCGCGTTTTCAAAATAATGTGATCCAGGCATGTTTTGCTATGTGTAGGGATCGTGCAAGCTGGCAACATGCCGTGGGATGCTAACAGGTTAAGGTAATGAGCAGAATTTGAGTCTGTGTTCGTCGCTGTAATGTCCACATTAAAGTCCCCTATAAGTATTATGTTATTAAAATTAGAGATTGTATTCAAATAAAGATCGAGAGACGAAAAAAAGTTATTTAGGTTTTTGTAGCCAGCAGGTCGGTAAACTGCTAACATCACCGTGTTTTGGTTAATTTTGATTAATAAACAATTACACTCTGAGATGGTAGGTTCCTCTATACATACGCTAATGTTATTTTTGCAATAGATAACAACCCCTTCATTTTGGGTTACGACATTGTTTGTTTTATAGTACTTATAACCATCAAGTGATGGAATTTTTTGAGCAAAAGAAAGCCAGCATTCCGTTAAAACAATAAAGTCCCAATCTATTTGCGATCTCTGTAATAATGTTAGCAAACCAGGTGAGTTGCGAGTTATGCTTCTAATATTTTGATGTATAACCTTAAGTGAGTGATTAGGATTAGTTACAATGTTTCTACAATTATCAATATCACAGGTGGACGATTGCGCCACAGAAATGCGGTCAAGGTCAGATATTAAGTCTTTCGTACTATTGAATTTTAATATTATGGAATAGCAAGATTCTGTTTTGATTGATGCAGCTGCGGAAATAAACTATAAGAAAAAAAATAACAACAAGTAGTGTTAGGTTATACATAAAAACGATATAAAACGTTGGTAAGTTGGAAATAGTAGGTAAACAACATGCACGCACAGGCGGTGTGTAAAAGTGTGGCGTAATAAGATGTGATAAGGTAGTGAATTGCTTGACGAGGCTATAAAGTACATCCACGAATACGGTGTGATAAAAATAATAAGATCTCAGTTGTAGGGTATGTAGATAATTTTTTGACAGTGTAGTATGCTTGTAATATTGCTGAACTGGTACGATCCATGTTTCTATAATAAGTTGTTGCTGTAAACATAGACATTTACGCGCGATGATTAAAGTTCCATTTGAATAAATGTAACATAAAATATTGCTTATAAGTTTAGTTTTTGCTGTAATTATGTTTGTGTGAAATTCCCCTTGTATAAATAATAGTGCAGTGAATGTGTTATGGTGATTATCTGTCAGGTGTAAAGTGCTATTAATAATTGTGAGAGTGATGTTTACTAACTTACAAAGTATTATGTGATAGTAAATTACGACGGTAAGTACAACTACTAGTCATTTAGATTTTAACATAATAAGATCTTCCTCGCTGTCAATTCGAAGTGGACGTGAAGATTCTTTTTCTTTTATATATATCTTGCCGTACGAATTCCAGAAGCTGTGATAGTTATGCTCATTTTTGAAATTCCTGACAAGGTAGCGAAGTTTTTTGGCAGCAGGTGTCAAAAATTCATCAATATAAATTGGTTGCGATTGAGATGACGAACCCAACTGAATATGCGAAGTATTTAACTTGTTATTATTGTTTTCCTTGTTGAACGTTCTACATTCTTTTATCAAGTTATTCTTCAAAAACGTTGTTGTAAATTGAGTGATAATGGGATTCCTTCCTTCCATTTTTGTTTTGATTCGGTACACATCGTAAACATCTGAGTCATTGATAGGCTGACCAATGATTTTTCCAATGTCTTTTACGATGGCTCGTAGCGACTCCTTGGTTTCATGACGGTCTCTAGGGATATTATTAATTTCAATCGAAGTAGCCCGTGAATTTCGTTCCAATAATTCAATTTTTGACTCTAGATAAGAAATTGTTTTAGTATTTTTTGAGTTCTCTTGTTCCAATCTACTCATTCGCTCTAGGAAAGAGTCATATTTATCAGAGACAAATTGCAAGTCCTTCTTAATTTCCTCAGTTCGCTCTTGAATGGTGTACATAGCTGAGTTAAGTTGATCTAACTTGAGATGTTGTTGTTTTTGAAAACCTTCGAACATAGACTTGATTTCAGCTATGGATGTTTGGAAATCAGCAGTTTCGTCAAATTTCCTCTTGAATCTCATAGTGATGTTACGCGAGCCTTCTGACTTCTCACATTGGTTAGAAGAAAGATCAATTTGACTATCAGAGCCATAACTACCATGAATGGCATTTTCCAAACAAGGAAATGACGAAGATGACTGCATAGGGACCGGAACTTGCGCTGACGGCGGCGGCGTGCGTTGCGTGGACATATTCGCAGACAGCGGATTGACAGTGATTGTGCTGTAGTGAGCGGTAAGCGTGTGCGCCTGCACAGTGGAAGTTGTAACTGGGCGGAGCCAACGTCCTTACAATTGTTGCTAGTGTGCTGTTGAGACTCGGTGTGCTTGTGTGCGTGCTACGCTACTCACGCGGACGATCCAACTTCGCGCTTGTTCTGTGCGCCTGGTACTTTTGTTGCTCCCAAGATTTATTAAATTGATTTTAATATTTTAAAAACAAAAATTTTAACTAATAAGTAAGAAGCAATAGCAACTGTAGACACGTCCGAACAGTTCGGAAATCCAGGGGGAAGGGGGAAAAACTGTAAACATTGAAATTATCATGTCATCACTGATCGGATCAAAACAAGATTGATTTGTAATTGTATTGAAGATTGTGATTTAGGTTGATAATAGATTATGCACATCACACATTTCAATTTTATTTATTAGTTAATAGTTTGTTTGTATTTGTGTAGAAACAAACTAAGTGTAGGAATAAAATTGAAATGTGTGTTTGTAACAGGGATGTTACGGAAGTGGTTACATCGGAACGGAATTCGGAAGCGGAGTTTTCAAATTTGAAAAACAGGTAAGTACTCAACTCTAAATTTTTAAATTAAAAAATTGGAGGAAAGTACATATGTACATCCTAAACAATTTGATCTGCTGAAAACTGTTGTTTATCTGTTTACAAACTAGGTGGGGAAGGGGGCAACATCATCCGCTTAACTTTATTTCATGACTGATATCCAGATAAATTTTCCCAGCTAGCACTAATCTAAACGGGATGCGCTGCTCGTAGGAAATTGAACTGAAATTGCTCGGAAAAAATGCACACGGTATTACGTACGGATGGAAAATGCTCGGTTGATACGTGCTCCATATGAAGCCACGTTGGAGGACGCTCTCGCTAGGTCAGAAATGTGTCCTAGGAGTTTTATAGGTATTTGCTGAGTTTATTTTCAAAAGGTGTCGGATTGGGAGAGAAATTGCAGGAACCGACGCGACGTCTCTATCAAAATCCATAGGTTTCTTTTCAGATTAAATTCGTTGCGTGCGAGACCCGTTAGAAGATAGTTGATTCACCAGTTGCCTCGACGATTTACTGGTGTTCGACTGTGTTAAATAATTTTTAAGGTTTTTAGTACCTAGTTGCAGTAATTGCGAATAGCGTGGCGGTGAAAATATATAGTTTAGATAGTCATCATCTGCCTAACCTTTTCCCAACTTTATTGAGGTTGCCTTCCAGTCAAACCGGATTCAGCTGAATACCAGTATTTTACGTGGAGCGCACAACCCATCTACTGGTAGTAGTAGGTACTTCTTGGCAAGACTGGTGACAGATTTTCTGGCTTCTGACAATCCGTAACGACTGCCAAAGATCTACAAATAACAGCCGGGAGCAACGGCTTAACGTGCTTTCCGAGGCACGGAGGAGTCTTGATATGTTAAGATGGTCACCCATCGACAGACCGACCCCAGCAAGCGTTGCTTAACCTTGAAGATCAACCCGTGCGGCTGGTATTATTTAGCCACGAGTCTCAAAGATAAATGATCATACCAGCAGTGCGATTCTGTAAACATGTCGAAGTGAACCCCGGCGCACGACAGGTGAGTTGTCAAACCATACAAATAAGATGGAATGACAGCTCTATTGTCTTTCACTCCACCTAGGTGAACACCGTGAGATGTCGACAGAATCGACCGGCTGAATGCATTAGATTTACGAGGTATTGCAGTAGTAAAAAATGTTAACTTTAGCACGAGGGAAAGGTGAGTTGAGTTGGCCATAAAAATACAAGCAAGCCGCTGACATTACAAATAGCTTTTCTGTTTTTTATTATTATTGTTTTATTTACTTTGGACATATATTTTTTATTGCTGTAATGTAAAGCTCAAACAAACGTTGAGCAGAACAAACAAATTTTTCTTTCCAGTACGTATTCAGAATTTCCATTCCAGTATCTACGTATTCTAATTTCCAAACTTGTTCTGTTAAACTAAGTTTAACTTAAGTTAAACTGACCAAGACATGTCAGAATCTGTCACTCATATTATACAACGTGTAACAAAATAAACGCAATACCTCTTAAGGGGTCATTGTACTCATCATTATGAACAACTTTTACTATGGGACCAACCTCGATATTTCTAAAAAAAAATCAGCTGTACAGTACATTTTGTCAAGTTATGCGCTTAAAAATATATGGAGCAGTCGTGTTTTTGTCGCGATTTCAGTGTTGGTCTCATAGTAAAAGTTGTTCATAATGATGAGAACAATGACCGCTTAAGAGGTATTGCGTTTATTCTGTAACACGTTGTATAATTAACCACCAAGTGAAAGAACCACTATCCTTAAAATAAATATCATCTAGTATAGCATCTGTACAACATCTTGATTAAGAGATGTAGTACCTAACTTAACGACCCTTTTACCTCTTAAGTGAGGGACCAACAGTTGCAGTTTTATTGTAAGTAAGTACTTAAGTACCTCTTTCGCAGGCCGTAATGGGAATTTACGTGGCCCCGACCATCTGGTCATGTTTTGATGTGTGTTCTTGTGCTTTTTAACCCTTGATCAAAAATTTAGTGTTTTTTCGTGTCGATTTTAACCCTCCATCAGAAATAGGGGTATTTTTTCTTTTTTTCGTGTCGATTGACTCGTATTAGACTTTGTCTGACCAGTATTGAGCAACTTGTACAGCTCTATCATTGGCCTCGTTTAGATCTTGGATGGTGCAGGTGGTTGTGCACGACGGGAAACTAAGAAGGTGATGCATGTCCTGTGAAGGGGCTCCTCCACACACTGGCATTGCGTTTGGGATGGGTGAAGAATGCCCCATTTGGCCAGATTATTTTTGCAGCGGCCAACGTGGGTTCACTGGTTACCGCGGCCCTGGAAAGCAAAAAGCGCTACGAGGAGCACGGATGGGTTTTAATCAGTAAGAGTCTGACACTCCCTCCCGCTCCACCCAGAGCGGCAGGAGTCATTTGATGATTTCCCATCCCATAAAAGGTTGTGCACGACGGGCAACTAAGGAGGTGACGCATGCCCTGTGATGGTGCTCCACACTGGCACTGCGTTTGGGATGGGTGAAGAATGCCCCATTTGGCCAGATTATTTTTACAGCGGCCAACCTGGGTCCACAGGTTACCGCGGTCCTGGAAAGCAAAAGGCACTACGACGAGCACGGATGGGCTTTAATCAGTAAGAGTCTGACACTCCCTCTCGCTCCACCCAGAGCGGCAGGAGTCATTTGATGATTTCCCATCCCATAAAAAAGAGGGATTGATTAAAAGCATTTATTTAACTTGCAATGTTAGTTTATTTAGGACACATCTTGCAAGCTGAATTAGAACCATTTCTTCTTATCCTACGGAGTTGAAATTTTACATGTTGGTTCAGTTCCGATGACAATTAATTTGTATGATAGCTATGACCTGATTCTTCATCAGGGGTTGACTCCAGAAGATGGAACTTTTGATGCAACCTACACGAAATTTTGAATACGTTTTCAATTTTAATTAAGCCCTTAACATTTTGCTGATAAAAGCTTGTTTTTTTTTAATGATTTTTAGGGTTCTGTACCCAAAGGGTAAAAACGGGACCCTATTACTAAGACTCCGCTGTCCGTCTGTCTGCAAAATAGCAATTCTGGTCACCACAAACTATTAAATTTGTGTTTATAATAGACGAAACTGCTACCTAAAATAGTAATTAATAACATACACAATAAAGGTTAATTATGAAACGAATGAAAGCTCATTAGCGTGAATTCGGCAGCTTTTAATTGAGACAGCAATAATATGATGTGGGTTCACTAATTGGGCCGTTTGTCACAAAAACATTTCATGTTGTGTACACGCAAATCAGCAGAATTTCATCCATTATCTACTGTAATTAGGCCACAAATAATTATTATATTCATACGCGGTTTGACGTATACATAAATAAACTGAATTTAATATGAAGTGTCTAGGTCGGAAAAAAAGCTTTTAGTTATTAACAAATAGTTATATATTCGGTCCATCTTCTGCGAGGAGGCCTTCCAACGCTGCGTTTTCCGGTACGCGGTCGCCACTCCAGAACTTTTCAGCCCCATCGACCATCTGTTCTGCGAGCAATGTGCTACCCACTGCCACTTCAGTTTGACGATCC
This sequence comes from Melanchra persicariae, assembly GCA_947386135.1. Taxonomy (NCBI): domain Eukaryota; kingdom Metazoa; phylum Arthropoda; class Insecta; order Lepidoptera; family Noctuidae; genus Melanchra; species Melanchra persicariae. Next base: position 3,633,585 of record OX376646.1, read on the forward strand.
TTGACCTGGTGAGGGTCGCGGATAGCCGATGATGGATGCGAGACGCACAATCCCGGTTGTTGTGGCGACACTTGGGGGAGGCCAATGTCCAGCAGTGGACGTCTTTCAGCTGATAGGATGATGAATTTTTTTTTTAACTTTTGACAATCGTAATTGCCGATACAATGCCACTTCAGCCTAGAGCACCTTGCAGAAAAAGGGTATTTGAAGGAACATGGGTGGGTGGGTTTTTGGTCAGTCGGAAACTCCCTTCCACTCTGGGCGAAGCGGGAGTCATTTGATGATTTCCCATTTTAAAAAAATAATCTAGAGCCCCTGATTTAGTTACCAATATCGATCTGATAACAGTACCTATACCTAAACCGAAAAATACATAAAACGTTATATTTTTAACGACATAAAACCGGTGATAAAAGAAGCCGAATTTTGTACAATGTAAATTGGAAGCGTGTGTCGGAATAAAAACGTCTCATAAATTGTCTGCCTGTCTCCGTAATATGACTGGTGAATGTGTACTTCTTGTACCACTATGTCTCCAAGGTGATTTTGGATATAAATCTGTTTTTTTTTGCTTATTTTACAAGTCTGTTGTATTGCTCAGAGTCTAAGGCTTTTAGGGTAGTTAGTAGTAGTAGTAGTAGTAGTATAAGTAGTAGTAGTATAAGTAGTAGTAGTAGTAGTTGTAGTTGTAGTTGTAGTAGTAGTAGTAGTAGTAGTAGTAGTAGTAGTAGTAGTAGTAGTAGTAGTAGTAGTAGTAGTAGTAGTAGTAGTAGTAGTAGTAGTAGTTGTGGTTGTAATTTCTATGAAAATTCTGACACACATAACCTGCGCTATAGGTAGAATGATTTGACTTCTTCAATGAAATGCTTTTGCGAAAGTAATTGAGTTATAGTTTAGTTTGTAACTATGGATTGACAAGCCATCATTGAATCTAATTGGGAACTGTATGCGAGAAGCACAGGACTATTTGGTCTCTATTGCGGATGATATATGCTGATGGAGACGGCGGTGATCATCATCAGTAATGGATTTTTTTCGAAAGAGTCACCGCGGCCCTGGAACGCAAAGGGCAAAAGGAGGAACACGGATGGGTTTTCCTCTCCCTTCCGCCCCACCCAGAGCGGAAGAAGTCATTTATGATTTCCCATCCATAAAAAAATAAATAAAGACGTCATGAAACATAGTAACGAATCATTAAAAACAGACTACAAGCGCTCTCGACCGAGTTTTCAGCTTCACGCCAGCTATTTTTCAGTGAAATAAATTGGAGTGCAGTTTCAACAAAAACTTTGTGAATTTTTCATTAACCCACTTCGGGAGCAATGAGGGAGTTGTACTTCCTCAGGAAATGGGATCTTTTGCTTGAACAAAATTACACAATAAATGTTTCAGTGTCTAGATATACTTGGCGCTTGAAGCTTGGTGACGCTGGAGAACATACTAAGTACTTCTGAACTTCTTTGTAAACTAGTACCTATTAATGGTTCCGTATTATGTCGAACGTAAAAGAATAGCACCTTCCATCGCTTCCCGTGGGTGTCGTAAGAGGCCACTAAGGGACTCACCAGAGAATGGGAAGCAGCATTCTCTGTTGGTACATTGCAACAGCTACACTGCGATCGCCAACCTGTCTGCAAAGCGTGGTGATTATGACAACCCCAATTGAGGGGAGGCCTATGTCCAGCAGCGGATGTCTTTCGGCTGATTTGATAATGATTTAATGGAGAGGTAAACGTGTTGGCTGGTCTGTTTTAGGCTGTAATTTTTGGAAGCACTGATCCAATTACGAAATGAAAGGTACATTACCGCTGGGTGCCTGAGGCGTCCTCGTTTCTTAAAAGCTAGCAGAACTTGGGCTCGAGACAAGTGAGATTCTGTCAACGGTAGCGTGGCGAAGGCGATTGTCAATACGTCAAAAATGTATGGGATTGACAGATGTTATCGCAATCTCACGTGATCATATTCCTACATTTTAGCATTTCGATAGTCGCATTCAAAATAGAAATTGTAAAATCACTCTCCGCTTTCTGTTCTGTTTTTGAAAATGTTTTTAACAAAATATTTAGACATATGTCTAGCGTACCAAGGTTCACTTAAATCAGTTCATTAATTTCCAAAGCTAAGGACTTGAAGTCTCTATGAAACACCTTGAAGAGTAACCGCTTTTAAATTAAAAAATGTATGGATACGTTACGGTGCACAAAAAAAAAGAATCAGAATTGGGGCTATTCTGTAAAAAGTTAGTTTATAATTTAAGAAGGAACCTCATTTGTCGTGTCGGTTAGTAAGTAATATTTTGTCTAGGTACATATCTACGAGTATTTATCTAAAATGTAACATCCCACACTCACGCAAAAAACGTTTTGGGATCACATTCATTGCGCGTACAGCTAAGGAGTGGAATTCTCTGCCAAAGTCTGTGTTTCCTGATAGCTACAACCTGGAAGTCTTTAAGTCAAGACTGAATAGGTTACTTCTAGGCAAGCGTGCTCCATCTTCGACCGGTGAGATAGTGGTCAAATGCGTGGCAAAATGTTTATCAATAGCAAAAAAAAAACTTTATTGGCTCCACGTCCAGTAGTGAACACATCATGCACTTGTGTTCCCATCGCAGTGAAAATCGAATTTGAAAGTAACATTCCCTAGCGCTGGAATTTAGTTACACATTAAAATTTCATTCGCACGTCAAAAATTAACTCCACCCGTATAACAAACGAGAATTTCACTGCAGTGTAGTATTTGCCTGCCAAGTTTAAATAATTACCGCAAAACTTGGTAATTAGCCAGCAATGTATTGTGCATATGTTTATAATGCCGGCTGTTTGTTCAAACAGCGATAATTTGGCAGCTACACTGAAAATGAAACTAATTTCTCGCAAGCGGTGTGTGCAGAATCAATTTGTTTCTGAAGTGTATTTGTAATAAATGGAAAGTTTGTGGAACACAAAGGCAGTCAGCGACAATGGGACAAACCTTCTTCACAGAAATTGTTTTCCGAATAACGTACTCGTATTTTATCACCGTTGCGTTGAGCCTGTATTTGGGAGCCTTAAATTGTAATGTACTAGCGACATTCTTCCGGCTTCAAACGGGTGTAATAAAAACACTGTCATAGTTGTCTACATATTTAGTTATAAAACACTTTTTCTATTAGTAAAAACATAAAAAAATTATACATAGACTAAGATAAGAAGATTAATTAATTGAGAACCTCCTCTTTTTTTAAGTCGGTTACAAACAGTACAAAAATCCTTTACCTATTAGAGATTAGGGTTGTCAAATAGAACATGATAAAACGGTTCTATTGATTGAACGATTATTAAAGTATTTGATTTAAATGACATTCAGTGCAATAGCGTTTTTGTGTCTAGGTATCCCAGCTGCAAACAGACTGACAACGTTTTCAAAATGGCGGACTGGCAAGCCTATTATAAAGTTTAATCGAATGTCAATCATTTTAGTGAAGCTTGCGGCTTAATGTAAACGTTTCAGAATAAACTCCAGACGTATTGCAATATTTTATTACTTGCTTTACTGAGCCATTTCTTCATGATAATAAAATTTAAATTACTTACCTTTTTTGGGTTCCGTAGCCAAAAGGCTCAGGGGCAATTACGATATTTTAAAACAACTTTCGTATCTGCATCTCAGTCGAAATCTATCACAACACATCAGAATCTAAATTCTCTATATTTAAACATTGAATTGTCGCCGAGATGACATTGGGAGTTGAATATGAACTTGTTTTTTGGCCTTCCAATATTTTTAACCGACTTCCAAAAAAGGAGGAGGTTCTCAATTCGATTGTATTTTTTTTTTGTTACCTCATATCTCCGTTATTTATGAACCGATTTGAAAAATTCTTGTTTTATGTGAAAGGATATAGTTCTCGATTGGTACCATTAAAATTTTATCAAAATCAGTTTAGCAATTTGGTTTTTAAATCCAAATAGCTGGAAAAAATATGTGGAAAAATCATCCATGTAGGTATACGAAAATGCGTATTTTTGCTTTCCTGTGACCTTTCCAGGTGTTGTTAGGTGTGGGGTACCACTAGAAAGTGAAAAATAAAAAACTTTTTCACAAAAAAAAACCGACTTCAAAAAAAACACTACAAAGTACAAAATAACTTTAATTTCGGAAGTCGGTGTCAATTAATTAAGAAGCAACCAAACACCGACTACCGAAATTAAAGTTAATTTGTACTTTGTAGTGTATTTTGTGAAGTCGGTTTTTTAAAAGGTTATAGTGACGTAAAAGCTATGAGAACAGGCCCTATGAAATACAAGTTTTTTTTTGCCGATTATAAAATAAATGTAAATCGTCTGGACTGCGGAACCCTTCTATGCGTGTTTCCGAAACACACTTGACCGTTTTTTCAGATACAGTCTATTTTTAACTCAAGAAGTCACTTTGTACAGGAAGTAATATCTCCGACACGATTTCCTTTGATCACTCCATTCCCTTGACGTCCTTTCTGAACTATTTTTCATAACAACGGACATTTTTCCGAGTCCAATCGAGTCCGCATAATTTACCCCTTCGAATGCTTTTACCCACTTAATGAAATTCCGCCATCATTTTTATTTTTCTTTTTGAAGTTTTTGCTAGAGAAAAAGTGAATCGTACAGACTCGTTTTGACTGAACAGAAAATGTAATGAAAATTTAATTTTATATAAGCTTCTGGTTTTTATTATGTACACTTGCTTTCGTCCGGGAGTAAAATTTACGTGGTCTACAGAAATCATGTTAGAGATATTTAAATACAGATGAGTTTCAAGTTTGGGTGCAAAATAAGAAGCTGCATGCGCTGATACGTGATAACCAGAGGTCGGAATTAGGTAGAGTTATTTAAGTACTTACACTGATTTCATACAGCGAAATAATAAAGTGGATATGCCTCAAATCCCGAGAATAATTTTAAAGAGCAGAAAAATCCCGTGATTTATTAAATAAAAAAGTTATTTACTTTTACACAATTTAAACCACTGCACGCGCGACGTTGCCAAATTTACATCAACGACATCGGATGTCCGAAGTTGCGAAATTCCAATGCGCACACGCGCTATGTTGCATCTTTGTTTTATTTGTCTTATCTATCTTTGAAGTTACTATTATTATTTTTGTTATATTGTTGGCCACACGGGATTGTCAATTAGAAATCCCGGGAAGATCCATATTAATATCAACATTTCGATGCAAGTACTTAAATAACTCTACCTAATTCCGACCTCTGGTGATAACGAATGATAAAGTTAGATAAACCTTGACTTAATACCCTATGTTCCAGGCGCAAAACCCGTGTCCACGATTCTATGGCGATCTTAAGTTTCATGCTTCACTTCGCTCCACGTCATTCCGATCTTTTGTTCGTCTCTTATCCATTGTTTGCATGTTATCGGAATCCCTCCGGAGCGTGTGGCCAATGCATCTCCACAACGAGGCTTGATCTTCCAAGTTAGATAGAACACTGGCTTTGAAGTAAAGGTTGAAAAATATGGATTTTCGTGTCAAAAACAGCAGTTCTGTTCTAAATACAATTATTATTAGTAAAGTTACAACAACATTAAAATCTTTGTTCGCCCAGAAGTGTTTTAAAACTAGCATAACTTCAGCCGTTAGGGATTCCAGCAACAATAACTTCAACAAAATGTAAATTACTTTGAAAACAAAGTATTTCTACCACCCCCAGTGGACTAAACTAAAATAAAAGTTAGAAAAGGTTTCTAAACTAAAATTGTAAAGAATCACAAAGAGTTTGCTTTAAATATTACAATTGATATAAATCATAATTTTATTCATTGATGGATTGTGCAAGGAATAATATATCTTCTTTACTAATATAATAAAGCTGAAGAATTTGTTTGTTTGTACGCACTAATATCTGGAACTACCAGTCGGATTTAGAAAATTCTTGTTGTTTCCACATTCATGAGGAAGGCTTTAGGCTAAACGGGAACGGGATATACGCCTATGAAGTAGCGGGCAAAAGCTATAGTAATGAAATAAGTGAGGGACTGAACGAAAGTAACATAGGAAGAGGGCAGGGAGTTGATTCTATCTGCCTAGCCTTTTCTAAACTGTGTAGGGGTCCGTTTCCAGTCAATAGAATGCAGCTGAATAGGTCCAGAAAACTTACACAACGGTGCTCCTTGGCGGAACTCAGACAGAAAATCTGACATCAGTCTTTCTTCTTTTTTTAACCGACTTTCCAAAAAGGAGGAGGTTATCAATTCGACTGTATTTTTTTTTTGTGTTTGTTACCTCATATCTCCGTCATTTATGAACCGATTTGAGAAATTCTTGTATTATGTGAAAGGATATACTTCTCGATTGCTCCCATTTAAATTTTATCAAAATCGGTTAAGCAGTTTGGTTTTTAAATTCAAATAGCTGGAAAAAATATGGGGAAAAATCATCGATGTTTACGAAATTGCGTATTTTTGCTTTCCTGTGACTTTCCAGTGGTTAGGAAGTTAGGTGTGGGGTAGGTACCACTAAAAAGTGAAAAATAAAAAACTTTTTACAAAAAAAAACCGACTTCTTCTCTTTTTCTTAAATCTATACAGACCTCATTGAAAGATGATCACTGGTAATGCATTGAAATAGTTTTTATACCCAATATTGTTATATTATATAATTTTTGGCCTAAGAATCAGCCTGGCAGCATTGCCACGTTAAATTGCCATTTAACGTGGCAATGCTGCCAGCCCTTTTTGCACTTTTCTCACTGACAGCGACGCCAATTTTTTTGAAGCAATGTGAGCACTTAAAGCCTTCTGTCTTTATTTCCTGCTGCTATGCTATATACTTTAAGATTATTTATAATTTATCAAAGTTGCCATTCATTACAATTTAACCAAAAGCTAAAAACATACATATTCCAAGCAGTCTTGTCACTAGTCGCTAAAATACACGTGAGTCGTGAATATGTTGAACATTCTAAACTACACTGTACATTTTGTAAGCACTTGAAACTTCGCTAGCTTTTCCCTTAAGGGGAGAAAGTGTCCCCTCACAGTTTGTGGCACCTTCAAGTTAAGAGCACAGGCAATTGGTATGCTAAAGTATTTGAAGAGGATAAGTATACTTCTTCATGGGTTATCTGCATATGAAGGGCTTGGAGGAATTAGTGGCTTTCATTCATTTTCGACTTTTATACCTCAGTAATTACATTTGATTCTTTCCTGGCAACTGTCAGAATATCATTAACAAATGGAACTGAGTATTTTGTTGTCCAAAATTACAGATCTTATTTTTATTATATTTATAGGCCTAATATCACCTGATGGATAGTGATGATGAGCACGCTAGCTTAGAAGTGATCTCTTTCTTCTTGATTTGAGGCCTCCCCAGATTGTAGTTATCAAGAAACCCAGGCTCCGGTAGGGATTTTTTTAGTAGTTAGTAACGCACTATGAAAGTAGGTATTCCCAAATTATTTTGTGCGTGTGCTAATTTAATATAATGCTTTGTAGGGTGCCGTACCCAGAGGGTAAAAACGGGACACTATTACTAAGACTCCGCTGTCCGACTGTCTGTCTGTCACCAGGCTATATCTCATGAACCGTGATAGCTAGACAGTTGAAATTTTCACAGATGATGTATTTCTGTTGCTGCTGTAACAATAAATACTAAAAACTGAATAAAATAAATATTTAAGTGGGGCTCCCATACAACAAACGTGATTTTTTTTGCCGTTTTTTATAGATACCTCTGCTTCGTGCGCGAGGCCGACTCGCACTTTGCCGGTTTTCTAATTTAACATGTTTTACAACATTTTAATGTTTTTTCTGTTTGTTTGCAGGTACGTAACAAAGCTGCTCTTCTGTAGAACATGCAAGTATATGGGAGTTTTATAGTGGTTTGAAATTCTGCACGCACGATCTTGGTTATCTAGGTACGTCAAACGGTGGTATAGAATTCGGAGATGTTATCGACCGCTTTGTTAAAAATTTAAAAGTAGGTACCTAGGTATTCGTTTTTTAAAACACTCGGGATCAATGATCGATCGATTTGAATTGAATGTGTAATGGCTGCCATAGGTAACTTCTACCCCAGAAAAGTACACGGTTCCTGTGGAATAGGCCACAGTTACAAAGCCGCAAGATACAAGTTACAGGACCATAAATATTTACGCATAAGCGATACCTAACGGTAGACTTTGCAGCCGGTGTCTCAAAACCATGGATGACGCACAATTACTGTTCGGAGAGAAGTAAGGCGACAAAACGACAGCTGCACGATAGAAGGGATTGCACTATACCTTACCTGTTGCGTTTTTGGCCTTGATCGACGAAACAAAGGCAGCCTCCACGAATTACACTTGGTTCCTCGAGTCTGAACGAAAGGGTGCACACACGACGATATTCGAACACACACAATTGCCATATTTTTTAAACGACTTCTAAAAAAGGAGGAGGTTCTCAATTCAGATTCAGATGTTTGTATTTTTTTTTATGTTTGTTCGCGCATACTCCGGCCGATTTGAAAATTCCAACCGATTTGAAAATTTCTTTTTTGTTGGAAAGGGTACTACTTTCCAAACGGTCCCATGAAAATTTTATCAAAATCAGTTCAATGGTTTGGTTTTTAAATCCAAATAGCTGGAAAAAATATATGGAAAGATCATCCATGTATACGAAATTGCGTATTTTTGTTTTCCTGTGACTTTCCAGTGGTGTTGTTAGTTAGGTGTGGGGGGTACCACTAAAAAGTGAAAAATAAAAAACTTTTTAACAAATTAGAAGTCAAAGTACAAAAAAACTTTAATTTCGGAAGTCGGTGTCAAATAACGAAGAAGCAACCAAAAACACCGACTACCGAAATTAAAGTTATTTTGTACTTTGTAGTGATTTTTTTTTCTTCTCTTGGTTGCTCATTTCTCGCGACCTAATAAGTCTACAAAACACGAGAGCGACTGGTAATTATTAAATGTAATTATACTAACTTATTTACTTGACGCGGGTTGAACTACAAAAAGTAATTGGATAGATAAAGGTAGTCCCTGAGATCTGAAAACTTTCCAATCAAAGTACATATTCTTCAGAGCTATTGCAATTCTCCGTAAACTGTAATCAAGATACGATCCAGAAATCCGATCTCTGATTCAATTAGTCTCGGATAACAGCTTCGCGATAGGTACAACTCAATTTACTTGTAATTTCTGACTACCCTCTAATCTTTCAAACAGTAATCTTCGTTTCAAATAATCGGAGCCATATTCAGGCCATTTCTGACGCAGATTGTGCTATGTGTAGACGTATATCAGGGAGTCTACTCTCTAAGCCCGAAGTCCGTAGTTTCGGCCTTAGTGTCGGGCATTTTCTACTCCGTATCACCTACGGACTTACGATTAGTCCCGAACCCGAAATAAGAATGAATGACAACACGATTTGACAGTTTGTTCTTAGTTCGGGTCATATGTCACCGGAAAATTGCAGTCACCGTTAGATTGTAAAATATCGCGTGAAATTGTAAACTAATTTTTCTCAATAAGTCACGGATATACTGAAAACTATATTGAATTTGGATGGGATTTGTTGTATTCAAAATGATAAGCTCACATTATATCGAAGAATTATAATCTAAAAAGATTTATTACAATCTTACGCAGTTTTCAATTATTCGGTGGCATATTATGTCCGAAATTAACGAATAATAACGTTGCTAAATTGAAGAGTACAACTGTAACGTATCATGACAACTGAATAGACTGGTATTACGTTTAGTCGGTTAACTAAGTCACGTGGTTTTTTTGTTTACCTTTAGTTAACTACCTACTCGGATGGAGTACAGGGGTATTTTAGTCAAGTCACTTATTCCCTATAAGTCCATCGTCGACATTATTGCTTTAATCAGGTGAGATAGTGGTCAAACATGAACCATTCCATCATCTGGCCAGCCAGTTCATTCATTCTCATAAAATGTCACTTTGGCTGAACTAGCCAAATTGACATTTCTCTCTGTAGGTTTCATGAAACAATAAAATTATTCCGTTTATTAAATTCTTCACAAGCTTTTAGACAGTAATTGATTTAAATTGTAGGAAGCTTTAGAATTCCTTCATTTGGTCTTATATTTCAAGTAAAGAAATTCCAACGTATTTCTCTGAATTCCTTAAAGGACCAATGAAGGCAAGAAAAACATATTCGTCCTTTTGAAGAGCAGAGGACGCAAATTCTCACCCACTTTTGACTTCAAACAAACGGTATTGATCCCTAAGGACCTCTTCAAATAAAATATTTAAGAGCCAATTTTCCTAAGATAAATAAACTTTTATTATCACACTTTACGGAAGAGCTCGTAGCTAAACACGGGTCGGCCGCACGGGTCTATCTTCAAGGTTAAGCAACTTTTGCCGAGGTCGGTCAGTGGATGGGTGACCTTCCATTACATGCCAAGACTTCTCTATGCCTTGGATAGCACGATAAACTGTTGATCTTCGAAGCCGGAAAAACTGATACCAGAATTGCCAAGGGATGCCTACCGTGCTACCCAGTTATACTGGTTTGAGGAAGAGCATTCTACTGAAAAAATCTAATTAATCCGTCAGATAGATTTCCAAAAAATATTGGACACGTATTTTTTCTTAATTCACGTAAACAAAAAACCGACTTCCAAAAAACACTATAAAGTTCAAAATAACTTTAATTTCGGAAGTCGGTGTTTTTGGTTGCTTCTTCGTTATTTGACACCGACTTCCGAAATTAAAGTTATTTTGAACTTTGTAGTGTTTTTTGGAAGTCGGTTTCTTTTTTTTGTGAAAAAGTTTTTTATTTTTCACTTTTTAGTGGTAGTCACTGGAAAGTCACAGGAAAGCAAAAATACGCAATTTCGTATACATGGATGATTTTTCCACATATTTTTTCCAGCTATTTGGTTTTAATAACCAAACTACTGAACCGATTTTGATAAAATTTCAATGGGACCATTTGAGAAGTATACCCTTTCTAACAAAAACAGAATTTTTCAAATCGGTTGGCAAGCGACGGAGTTATGCCCGAACAAACAAAAAAAACAAAAAAAAAAAATCTTCCTTTTTTAGAAGTCGGTTAAAAATGACGAAAATACAGTGCGTTGCAACTCGCGTGACGTCACTACGATAGTGCAATTTTTACTAGCAACGTGACGTCACCAGCCCCCCCCCCCCCTCTCTTGAACTTTGATGCGCTTTGTCTTTATCATTTTCTAGCGATTTGAAATGGCAAAAAATACGTGTCCAATAATTTTTGAAAATCTAACGGACGGACTTAATAGAATTATATATTCTTTAGTAAAATACCCTGTGAAGATGGCAGTATTCATCATCATCATCATCGCCATATCAGCCGAAAGACATCCACTGCTGGACTTAGGCCTCTCCCGAATTTTGGGGGGGTTGCCATGCTCGCCACGCTTGGCAGGTGGGTTGACGGTCGCAGTGTAGCTGTAGCAATGTACCTACAGAGAATGCTGCTGCCCATTCTCTGGTGAGTCCCTTAGTCGCCTCTTACGACACTCACGGGAAGTGATGGGTTGGCAGTCACTGCTTGTAAAACACTCGTACTCACTCAGCTGCATCCAGTAAGTCTGGAAACTGATCCCAATGTAGTTGGGAAAAGGCTAGGCCAAATTTGCGTTTTCAGGGCTTTCACAAACTTTCGATCTGGAATTCTGGATTAAATCCTCCGAGGTACTCACGCCGACTTACCCGACTTTTTTTTGTATAGGCACGCGTTTGACCATTATCGCATATTATCCTACGAAGAGGTAAGATAGTCCTTGACTGAATATCTTACGTGATGGATGGGCAGAGGGCGTCCACAGTAGTCCTCTATCGCGAGCGGTTTTCAGATTCACCACACTTCACGTCTGATGCTCGTCGAATCTGCCAACGTGGTGCGTCGCCAGGTTTGACGGAGTCGGCCGCACTGCCTTTTTCCTCTGAGGCTTCCTCCAGTCCTTGGGCCGGCTAGAATGCGATTGGAATCCCTCCGGATATAGTGAAATAGGCTATTAAATTGTCATAGAAGTTTGACAAAGCCCTTTATCAGTTAGTGGCACGTGGTCTCCAAGGCCCGGAGGTGGACGGTATTTGGGACATCCCTGAATATTGTGGCCTAGGCGTTAATACAAGGGCGGGTCATCCTCGGGGGATCTGAATTGTTTACGTCGTTGTTAGAAGACTTTGGCCATTGTTGGGATAAATGTTTAAACGGCACTTAGTTATTATTATGGGTTTGTATCGCGTCCCTATACTTATTGGTAATGGGCGATATTGAGAAGTTTACAGTCTTTTTTATGAATAGGAAATTATCAAATGACCCCTTCCGCTTTGGGTGGAGCGGAAGGGAGTGTCAGACTCTTACTGACTAAAACCCATCCGTGCTCCTCCCAGTGCCCTTTGCGTTCCAGGGCCGCGGTGACTCCGTCGAACAAAATCCGCAACCCTGGTTACAAAGGGCCCAAGCACGAATGTTTTCGACGTACTATACGTCAAAAACATTCGCTCTTGCGTTCTCTGTAACGTTACGTACAATTTATAACTAAATAAACATAATTATATATTTATAACATAATTTATAACTATAATACTCGTTTAGCACATAATATTTATTTGAATTGGATCCTATGTTCATATTTTTGTATGATACACATTAAACATGTTGCATAAAATTAAACCAAAATAGTGTTTGGCCCTCAGTGGCCGTAGTGCGAGTTTTTTAACGTTTTCTCAAGCGCGTTAGCGTAAACGTCAATTTGTATTGAAACTGAATAAGCGCCGTCTGGTGACACTCGCGGACAACCTGTTTTTTTCTATACAATTTGACATAAGCGTATGTTTACGTTAACGCGATCGAGTACGTTAAAAAACTTACACTTAGCCCTCTGGTGTCTTTGTTTAAGAGCGCGCAGTGGCGCCCTCATCGTTTGTTTTGTTATTTCATTCATTCTAAAATAAAAGAAAGAACAAAACAAACGATGAGGGCGCCACTGTGCGCTCGGCGCCCTCTTAATTTATACAACGTAATTTTATCATGATCCAATTTTTTTTTCAGGTTTTTGGCCAAAGGCACAATTCATGCAAAGATTAATAATAACTAGCTTCTTCCAGCTGCGGCTTCGCCCGCGTGAATATCGGAAATAGCATGGTTGCCTGATTAGTATTGTAATAATTTTACTCAGGAAACACACACCCTACACCTACCCTACACCTACCTTACACCTACCCTACACCTACCCTACACCTACCCTACACCTACCCTACACCTACCTTACACCTACCCTACACCTACCCTACACCTACCCTACACCTTCCCTACACATTCCCTTCACCTTCCCTACACGTAGGTGTAGGGAAGGTGAAGGGAATGTGTAGGGAACCCTACACCTACCCTACACCTACCCTACACCTACCCTACCTACCTACATAATTATACCTGCCCAAAAATACTATGACATGTTTCTGGTCTCCTGGTACTTGATGTTTCTAGTCTCCTGGTACTTGTGAATCTGAAGTACTAAGGCAGCAGCGGCTCTGAGTTTCCACTTCCTCCTCAGTCTCCATAAATCCATGCCACTTACCGGGATAAAAAGTAGCCTATTTTTTATTCCAGAATATGAACTACATGTGTGCCAAATTTCATCCAAATCCCTTCAGCCGTTTTGGCCTGATTGTTACACAAACATACAAACATACAAACATACAAACATACAAACTTTCACCTTTATAATATTAGTAGGATTGTAAAAAAGGAAATAGAAAAGCTGGATGGACTGTTTTTGACATGTTGACTACATGTCAAAAACAGTAGATTGTTTCTTAACACAATCAGACAATGAACTATGTCAATAAAAACTATTAAGCTACACACTGCAATTCTCTCCACTCACAATATTAAGATTGCCCAAACAACTATGCATGTCAATGTCAATCAAAAGTAATTATTATTAATCTCGACCTCGTTAAAACCAAAAGCTTAACCATTAAACAGTTAGCAATTTAGCATGTGCAGAAACCACCCACAACCCATGTTTTTGCACCTGTCCACCGGAAGTCACGGGTTAATTAAATTATTACAGTTTTGATGTAACCGCTACAACCAACACACTCAAAAAACAACCTTAAAATTAAACATCTAAGATCTATTATGATTAAGTCGTGATTCCACCAATCATACACTCAAAAGACAACCTTAAAATGATCATGTTATGATCTAGAATTGGTTAAAAGGTTAATTACACCTGATGGTGAGTTCGTTGACCCTGCGCAAGAGCAATCTTCAGTTCATTCACGTACACCTGCTCAGTTGTACAGCAATGATTTTCGTTTCTAGTACTGTCGCGAACAATGGTGTCTGATTGAAATTGATTTCGTTATTGATTTTGGTAGATAAACGGTATTTCTTCGAGAATACGGTTAAGTTTTATGAAGCTGCAATTGTTGGTAAGGTATCTTTAGATTTTTAATTTGATATTAGATTATGATGAGAAGTCGTTTGGGTTCCGTACACGAAAGGTAACCAACTCCCTATTCTATGTTATTACTAAGCCGCGCCTCCTCTGTTCGTCTGTCTGTTAGCGAGCTGTATCTCTTGATCCGTAATATATTATTAATAATAACAAGTGGAAATTTTCAGTTTTTTTATTATTCTGTTTTTGGATGTAGATTAACTTACAAAAGAAAAGGGGCCATACAAGATTTTTTTTTACTCACCTTTCCCCATGCTGAATTGTTTTTACATAAAATTATTGAAATCACGTTATTAAGGATTGGCCAAAATCGAATCGAGTCAAAGCGTTGAAATGATAATATGCGAAAGCGTTACAATAAGTAAAAGTAAGTGCAAATTGGGTTGTAAAACAAAAGGGAAACGGAAGACCCACCTCTCGTTTCAGGCAATTGACCTTGCTGATATTTTTTATTCATAATCATGTTTTATGCACGTGACTGTCTTGGGGTAATAGTATTTGCGTATGGAATAGGGACATGTGTCAAATAATATGGCATACGCAGTACAGCGTTTATTTAAAAAAAATACTAATAAGTTTTTAATCAAATACGATTTGAAAAAAAAACACACATAACACGGACATAGGCCTGCCTCAAGTGTCGCCACAGCAACCGCTCCTGTGCGTCTCGCATCCATTGGCTACCCGCGACCCTCACCAGATCATCGGTCCAATTTGTGGGACGCCTTCCAACGCTGCGTCTTCCGGTACACGGTCACCACTTCAGATTTTATCAGCCCCATCGACCATCTGTTCTGCGAGCAATGTGCCCTGCCCACTGCCACTTCAATTTGGCGATCCTTCGGGCTTCGGGTTGGTTGATTTGTGAATTCTAAATTCAAACTATAAAAATTGATCAAAGAATCTGCTAATTAGTACAGTATTTATCAAAGCGGTATATGGTTATAAAAATACGAATAGGCCTGTAGATTCAAAAACTTCGTGATCTCATATCCCTCAGGGAGATTGAAATAACTTGACGAACTATTTAACTTTAATTAAGTATTCATTAACTTATGATTACTTTTATAATGCTTCATAATAACTGAAACACTTTAAATGTCAAAAAAGTTAAAATGAGAACTTTTAAATTAATATTTCTGAAAGTTAAGACTGTACTTACTTAATTTAATTTGTTTCAACGTTAGAAATAATTATTTTTAATTGAGTTATGGCGTTTATGTGTCTAATTTAACATGATGAAGAAGTAAAAAAACTTGTTTGAACTAGGCAATTTTAAGGAAGTCTGTATTTATAATTAAAGTTCTTTCTTCTTTCACTGATAATAAGCCACGCTATCACTGATAGATACCTACTTAGGATACTTTTATCCCGGAATTATGCCGAGTTCTTATAGATAACTAGCTTAATACCGCATAACTGTATTTTTTATCAATCCCTGCTGCTATCCATTCAAATAATATAAATGCGAAAGTAACGTCTGTCTGTCTGTTACGCTTTCACGCTAAAACGGATCGTCATGAAATTTGGCAGATATATAGCCTGGGATATGGAGAAGGACATAGGCTACTCTTTTTTAAACGATAACCGACATCCACGCGGACGGAGTCGCGGGCAAAAGCTAGTATAATAATTGTATAAAACTCTTCCGTTACTGGTGTCTGACTGAGAGCAGATTTCACCAATGAAACTGAACGCGATCAGTACATCTAAACTGCGTTCAAGAGCTGTCAGCGTCAATATTCCATAGAAAAAAAGTGACACTGACCGCTCATAAACGTGATTTATACGCTGATCGCGATCAGTTTGGGTTGGTGAAAATGGCCCTGAGTGACTGACAGACAACGCACAGCCGAAACTACTGACCGTAGAAAGCTGTAAATTCTGAGAGGATTTTCCGAAACTCCTACGGGAACGTGAAAAAACGGGACATGCGCGCAGTCGCGGGCAAACGCTAGTTAACTAATAAAATAAACCTGTTCTTATGTATGACATGTGATCCTTCTGTTTAATTTACACTTTAATGATTATTGCCTACTGAAAATAATTATTATGCTGTTGGTTTGTAACTGGTCAATGAACCAACAAATAACTATACCTATACTCACATTGAGCTATTAAAATAATTATAGATATTAAACAAATGTTTGTGAGTAATGTGCCTTAATAATAGTGTTTCTACACGGTTGGAAAAAGGCAAAGCAGATTTATAGAACCATGGTAATTTCTGTTGAATATTTATTAAGTACTGTCAACAAAACTATTTGGTATGCTGGCAGCTAACTTGCAACTACTTTTAAACAATGTTGTGAGGGTGCTGAGTAGACAATTAATTTACACCACAATCCTAAGTATGTCATAAACTTAAAAAGTTATTATGCACATAATAGAAATAAATATTGACAGTGCAGTGGAAAAAATAATATTTTTACCTGTATACCAAATAACTTTGTTGGCTGTACCTGTGTTTCCTGCAGTGCGATTCTGTAAACATTTCGAAGTGAAAACTTAGGCGAAGTGAACGACAAGTGAGCTATCAAACCATGCAAACAAGATGGAATGACAGCTCACTTGTCGTTCACTCCTTCTCCACCGTGTACACGGTGCGATATCGACAGAATAGACCGGCTGATAACTGATACTACAAACTGGGGTACATAAGTAAATACTTCAAGAGCACGCTTGCCTAGAAGTAACCCATTCAGGTTACTTCTAGGCAAGCGTGCTCAATCGTCGACCATCAGCTGAGATAGTAATTAAACACGATCCTATCAATATATGATCATTTTCCTGCCCTTATCCCATGTTACCTACTTGGGGTCGGCGCAACACGTTTTTTTCTTCCATTCTGTCCTATCAGCCGTCACACTATCACTAACTCCCTTTTCTTTCATATCACTCATGCATTACACAGTCCATCCATCTTTTCTTTAGCCTCCCTCTCCCTCTCCATCCATCCACATTTATATTCATACATAACTCTTTTAGTTACTTGCGTTTCATCCCTCCTCTTCACTTGACCATACCAAGACAAGCTGTTCGCTTTCAACTTTTCCGTCACGGCCACTTTTAAACTACCTCTAATGTTCTTACTCATCAATAAATAATAAATAAAAAAACACATTTTTTTTTGGAAAAAAGAGCCGATGTAGATCAACATGGCAAAAAAATCTGCTTTTAACGTTTCTCCAAAGCGGAAATTATTTTACCAACAATATCACTTTTTTCCGGTTACTTAAAAGGCAGATGAAACGTCCCCCGCGTTGCCTTTTCCATTAAGATTTTAATTGACTTAAACAATTTATTAGAAACTAAAAGGATTTTTTGTTCGTTTCTCTTCCACAAAGTTCTTCTACAGTTCCTGCCGATATTTTTCCACGAATAAATTCGATTCAGGAAACCCAAAAATAGAATCACTTCTGTCATGAACAGTACTTTCACCCAAATATTGATTCAAATACAGTCGGGTACAAGAAATGTTCTGTGTTTGTTTACATAACACCTCGTGGTCATGTGTGACACCCGCACACCAGTGTCGGGGCTTTGAGTTCGATTCCCGTGCAGAGATTTTGTTTGCTCCCTGCATTGTACAAATATGTGGCATGATGTATGTTTGTACAGAATTTAGTGTGGTTTGATTGTTAAACTAGTTTTGAGGGTGTTCTAATGTTGTTGAGAGTTATGCACTTACGTTATCGTAAAATATATCTTAATGCCATTTACATAGGTAATGTACCGTAAGGTTTGGACAAGATAATGAAATAAAATTTTTTTTTGTCTGGTACTTCTAAGTACTAACGCTTGTTTTTTGTATATTAGCCATTTAATGGACTCTGTCTGAAATATAAGATTATTTTTATGTATTTGTATACATAGTATGGGAGATTTAACTAATGCTGACTTCGGGAATATGTCTTTTTTGGGCCCTAAAAAAATATACTTAGGTCTTCATGCAACGTCGCATCGTAGGTAGGTAATGTTAGTATGCATATGTGTTCAGTGCACGAAATACCTATTTGTTCAAGCATTAACGTAATCATTAACACTTAATTAGACAGAGATTGCCTATCTGTAATGGCCTGAATTCCGCCTATGTGATCATTTAGGACAACTGTACTTTGGGGGATTTAATGAATGCCACCGACGCGATGCTGGAATAAACGTAGCCACTTTTATCTACCTAGGTTATGGGCCCAAATAATATAATATTAGAACATAAATATGACCACGTACTTTTGGAACGCCTGTTATGGAAGGCCTAGATAGGCCGCTGCAATCACAACTTCTTGAAATAAGGTTTTACAGACCTGTTGGATACCCAATGTTAGTCCTGTACCCCTGTTCAGCACATGAGCCACACGTTGTGGTCTCCCAAGTGCCCATACACCTGTACTTTTTGTTGCAGTTTTTAGGGTTCCTTACCAAAATGGTAAAAAGGAACCCTTAAGAAGCGACTCAGTCTGTCTGTGTGTCTATCTGTCACAGCTGGATATCTCAAGAACTACTAATGCTATCAACTTGAAATTTGGAATAGTTATAGATGACTTTTGCCCAACTATTTTGCAAATAAGAAATAAATAAAAGCACATATATTTTTTTTTGCAAAGGGACTGAAAAAAAATCTTAAAAATTCGTGTATCGTTGTCGTCAGAGGGCTTAGCACGAAGCTAAACCCTCTGACGACAACGATACACAACCTGAATGTACCATATCTAGGCAGATAATGTATTCTGACCTATGTATAACTTTCTCAAAGTAATTATATTAGTATTTTATCCATCCCAATCACCTATTCAGTTCGCGTAGATATCGTATCTTCCAATATACGTGACCAATCAGATACTAATTGGGCTAGCTAATTAGTTTATTCTCTACTTTTCCCTCGGGATTTGGAAGCCTGATCATTAGTGATCAGGCTTCTGATTAGTTAATTCTAAAGTAAGTTTTGTGATTGTTTTTGAGAGATAACATAAATAATACCAACTTAATTATATCAATCAGTTGACATTGATTTTGATTAATTTAATTGCGTGGGTTTTGACTCAGAATTAAGATGTTGGTCTGAGAGCCTAGCACGAATGCAGACACACACTATGCAGGCAAGCATATTATAAGTTAGGGGATTACATTGAACATAAAAATGCTTAGCTAGACCCTGTTGCATGCTGGAAACAGTTGAAAAAAACAGTTCAAAGTTAGACATAGAAAGAACCTGCAATATTCTGCTTAGCTGGTGCTGGCCCAAACAATCTATAGAGTTAACCATCGACTCAACAAGATGAAAACATTCGGGTTTTCCTGAAAATCGAATCAATGACAGTCACAATGCCCCATCGTCTTTTAATCAACTTAATCTGAATTAAAAACATCCGAAACAGGCTCTTAATACAATTATAAGATTAAAGGAACAATCTCAACAATTGAGTTTGGGTATCCGATTAAAATGTCTGTTTTAAGCTGGTTCCTATCTAATTAAATATGGATGAACATTAACTGATTATCTCGCTTACATTTGGCAGGAAAAAGGGTGGGAAATTGCTTTATTTTGTTCGTTATATGTGTACGAAATTTATAATGTCACTAATTTTTTAAGCCAGATTCTTCGCTCGTTTTAGCATGAGTTTTCTTTTGTCAGCCTATTGTTCGAAAGAGCCACCGCGTCCCTGGAATGCAAAGGGCATTTGGAGGAACACGGAAGAGTCTGACACTCCCTTGCGCTCCGCATAGAGCGGAAGGAGCATTTGATGATTTCCCATCCTTTATTTGAGTACTATCTAAAGACACTACCTATTTAAAAAATGTTACTAAAATAGAAACGATTTGTGAAAAAAAGAAAAAAAATACTGGCTGGCGTCAAATTCCTTCAAGATCCATTCAGTAGTTTTTGCGTGAAAGAGTAACATACATACATCCATCCATCCTCACAGACTTTCGCATAATTTATATTAAGTAGGATAGGGTTCGCCGATGCTATGTTAAATGTTATACTCGTCCTATTCCACACAACATGTAACCCTTTTCCCATCCAGCACTGCGTGAATATTCCAGCTAGCGTAACTTCTACGCAAAATATACGAAAATATTTATCTTGCATTTTCAAACGTTTACGGTAGGTACGCTTCGAGAACTTAGAATGTACTTGGTAGTACATTAAACTTGGTAATATTCTTCTCAAGAGGCTTATAATCGCTCAATTTAACATCATTCGGGTACAGTGGCTGGTAATAGGCTGAAATGTGCACAGCTGAACTCGCTTTCACTACAGATTCCGAATTTCGGAGTAATGAAATGTATGCTGAGGAATGGTTTGTAAAATAAATTGGATGTAAACCGTGGATATTTTTAGGGTTCCGTACCCAAAGGGTAAAAACGGGACCCTATTACTGAGACTCCGCTGTCTGTCTGTCTGTCTGTCACCAGGCCGTATCTCATGAACCGTGATAGCTAAATAGTTGAAATTTTCACAGATGTTGTATTTCTGTTGCCGCTATAACAACAAATACTAAAAACTATATAAAATAAATATTTAAGTGGGGCGCTCCCATACAACCAACAACATTTTTTTTTTTTGGAATAAGTTCATCTAATACTTAAGTATGTACCGAATGCTATGGCAAAAAACATAATATGAAGATTTTCTACCTAGAATTAGTTACATTGAGGCTTTCACCGAGTCTCAACACTACAATGAGACATCGATGCGGCGACCATTTTGTCTAAGAATCACAATAAAAAGAGTCGTTGCATTTTCTCGTCGCGCCTGTCAATGGAAGCATTAAAATTACCTAAACATTTGTTGTTACATTGTTCATCAAATCATCATACACCTACACTTTTCCTTCAACAATGAAACTTATCTAGGACACAAATAACACTAAAAAAAATTAACCTAAAACAAGAAACTTTGTCGCCTTATTGAGACTAAAACAATTTCTGTTTACTTTTCATTTCAACATCGTGTTTAGAATGACAATAATTATTTCCAAGTTAGCATTAGAAAACCAATTTGGCATCCTTTAAATACTTTTGTAAAATAAAATGTTGTTTTAAATAATACCCGTTTCACTTTTGTTAAAACAGAAGTGCAAATGTTTTCAGTCTTCACTCTCGTTTTCCTTTGCTCGTGATTGGTATACTAAATGGAGTACTTTAGAATTATTTTCACTATCAATCACCAGCTGGTCTTTCGCGACGAAGTGCCAATAACAATTTGCACCTGAATTGGCATTGATAGATGCCAAGTTAACATATCATTAGGCCCTAGACAATGTGCCATTCAATTAGCGAATGCGACTGTCGAAATGCCAAAATGTAGGAATATGATCACGTGACATTTCGATAGCATCTAGATAGATAGATAGATAGATAAAACATTTATTTGATGCAAGTAAAGAAACACGGCACACAAAAGAGTTACACAAATTAAGAAAAGTATGCAAATATTTGAAATAACAAACAAAAGAAAAAAAACAGAGTACCATGATTACAGTAGGTCTGTATGGCAATCTGTGGCAGAAGTGCCAAACTACCTTCCTACATAAATATATTTGAAAATGACAAGAGAAAAAAAAATATGATCTTGTGCGGTGCGTGTCTCCAAGTTGCACCAAATGGGAGTCCAGCTCAGCATGTGCCAGGCAAATGTACCTGACGCTGGTATTCTGCTGGATCCTTATAGTGGCATACGGACGTCGAGCAGATACAGTTAGAAAACGAGAAAAGTGAAAAAGTGAGCAGTGGTTTTGCATTAAGTAACTGTTTGGTGAGTGTCAATCCCATATGTTTTTGACGTATGACAATCGCCTTCGCCACGTTACCGTTGACAAAATCTCACTTGTCTCGAGCCCCTTATCCTATATATTCATGCCTAAATTGCTGAACTGAGTTTGATGAGTTTTGGTACAGAGATAGACGGGACCTTGGAGACTATTAAAGCCTACTTTATGTTTTAGGTGATACATGGTGAGGTTTAACTAAAACACCCCCCTAAACACGTGTATTTTGTGTAAATAAATTATTTTTAAATACAGGGATAATCTAATTCAATTCTGGAATATTAGCGTTCAACTAAAAAATAAATACATGTGTTATTTCGTGATATTTCGTGATTGTTCACAATACCCTCCCCCCTTTCGAGGTTCACGTGATTAATGAACGAACCCTTACTGGTTATTCCTAAGTAAATAGTGAGTTTGTAGGCACGTACATACATAATATTGTAACTGTTACAAAATCACTTTCCATCGGTGACATCTAACACTTAGTGTCATAACGTGGTCTTACATGATGTGCATTACATGACCCGTACTTGACATATGTATGACTTTTACTATACACAACGGCCAATCGGAGATATGTGTGTATCTCTCCTTCAATTAATTTTACAAACCAAGTCCAAACAAGCAGCATTTCATTCAAATTTAGAAACTTATTAATTAAAAATTTTGATACAATTTTTTTTGATAATTAACAAATAAGTACCTACAGTAAATTATTTATTATTTTTTTATTTATTTTATTTTACAGAAGGCTTACAGACGAATAAAACAAATTACATTAAGAATATCATATTAACAATTACATTCTTAATATAACAAACTAAATCGTAGCATCAAAATCATCACCTATTTTACAAACATGTATAAAAAGTGTAATTATAAAATCAATTCGTTGACAAGCATTCGACACCAGCTGTACTGGTTCTGGTATTTTATTGCAATGTTCGTAATTTTCCGAAAAATGTATGGAAAGAAAATTGGTAAAGTGCTCGAAAAAATTAAAATATTCGGTAAAGTCGATTTTTTCATCAGTTTAATGTATGAACTTGAGATTTCTTTGGACACAAAGTCTGTCGTGTCAGCTGGTTTGTCATAAATAAATTAAATCGTCAATTTGTGATTATCGGAACTCATTTAAATTAGACCACCCCTCTTTTCCATTTACTTAACGACCATCTGTAGACTCATAAATACTATACTTACACAATCTACAAACATAGTCATACCATACAGGATAAAACACGAAGCTAAAAAGTTTACGGCCCTGCGCAAGAGCACATAACATTGTATGATAATAATGAGTTAATCTACGATACGATCTGCGGTGCATTTCATCAGTTTTATAGGCAACCTTATCGGTATTGAAACAGCCTCGGATCGAGGACCAATAAAATATTAATATTACTAAAGATGGACTTAGCGGGCAGTGGTAGGAATTTTTAGAGCCATTTATATGAGCGATGTTGCAACTTTGTACCTTTCATACAAGCAAGTGCAAGTCTATTTATGTCAGTTTATTGCGTTGATATCTTTTAAAGAGAATTTTGAATAGGATTTTTTTATGAGAAAGTACCTACGTAATACACTTGTAACTGTTTACTTTACTTATTTTTGTCTCAATGGCAGCATGGATGCCTTCCATCTTTATCTTTCTTAATTTCCTTTTATGATGGAAAAACATCATATGACTCCTTCCGCTCTGTGTGGAGCGGGAGGGAGTGTCAGACTCTTACTGACTAAAACCCATCCGTGTTCCTCCTAATGCCCTTTGCGTTCCAGGGTTGCAGTGACTCTTTCGAACAAATTCCGCAACCCTGATTCTTAAATCACCTAAGAATTCAATTTGGCTCTTAGTTTGACATTGATTCGGTTAGTGCCTTGTGTAATAATGGATATGTCGCAGCCAATTAGCTTAAACAGCCGTTTAATTGGAGGCCTAGCCTTTTCATTTAAATGCGCCGATTTTTCAGCGACATATGTGACATCTTTTGTTTAATACCGTTTAATGACTTGCCCATGTCACTTATGTCGCTGATTTAACGGCGCAGTTCAATAAAAAGGCTAGGCTTTTAATGAAACGGCTGATTAAGCTAGTTGCCTGCGACAGATATACAATGTTAGTTCAGCAATGCTTTGGCAACCGCTTTGGTGGACAGTTTTAACCTCTTTTGATCACTTTCCATTGGTCTATAAATCAATCGACTCGACCTTCCATAGCCCAGGCGAGCACTCCTAAATAGCCGGTCTGCATTCCAACATATTAAACTTATTCCTTTACTGAAAATCTTCCTTGTATGAAAGGGTTTTCATCCCTCAGAAATCCGCCAACTTTTATTTCCCGAACCGATTTCTGCACGCAACAGGTTTACCTTACATGTTGCGCCCGAACTTTGACATTTAATATCGCCAGAGTGAATATACTGAATAAGTTTATATTGAGAGAAGCATCCATCACTATGCATGACACTTCGATTTAATAATATCTGCTTACCTTTAGAATAAAAATAAACTGTGAGGGGTAAAGGTAAAAACAAACGTGTCCTATGAATATAACAGTTATTTTCGGAACAACTAGCGACCCACCCCAGCTTCACATGGGTAAATAACATACATGAACCTTCCTTATTGCTTATTCAATTAGTGAGAATCGTACACAGAATCCGTTGCGTGGTTTATAAGAAGTACGTGGAGAAACAGAGGATAACGCCCGCCCGTCACCACTTCCCAGCTAACACTATGAAGTGGTGACGGGCGGGCGTTTTGGGGATTGTCTTTTGTAGAAGGTGGACTTTCAAAAACTGATAATTAACTAATTTGAATTAATGACTTTTGATTTGATTTCTTATCTGGTAGGTCGTCTGTTTGCATAACCACTTCCTAGTGTTTTTTTTTTAGCTGGGAAGTGGTGACGGCTGGGCGTTTTGGGGGACTGTGTGACGAAGCGCCTGTCGATATCTGCATTATAGGAAGCTTAACAGGTGCGTTAGTCATTATTTTGACTTAACTGTTTAGATGCAGAGTTGTCTGGATCCAAGACCAGTTTTTAAAATGTTGATGATAATGACACCGGCGAAATATTGAGAAGGCAGAAACAGCTTCTTCGTCATAGGTTAATACAGTCAATATAGTCGTTACAACATAATCCACTTACGTAAGAAACATTCATTTTAAAGACACTAACGTCACCTTAAACCGGCGCGTGGGCAAATCCCACCAACGCACGCGCAAGAAAAAAACATCAGAAGTGGGATACTCACAATTAACATCAATTAACTAAGTCCTACTCAAGTAGGAAAGGACTTTATTACGCCAGTATGGACGCAATGATTTTAAACCAAAGCTTTTGAGTTAAAAGGTCTTATGTAGGCGAGTCTTGCATGATTACTTAGGTTTTGTTTTCCTAATATGGGTGAGACAAGCGAACCGATTGCTCGTCTGTCGGTGGGACTTATTTTTAGTATGTTGTAAAAAGGGATCTTCATTTTATTGGAGTTAGTTTGAAAGTTAGTATTGTAACCACATTTAAGCTGTCGGTACAAGGATGTTTTGCAGCACGTCTCAAGAAAATTAAGAAAGACAAAACATTTATTTGACGACAGTCCAACTTCCCAGCCACCTTGGTCTATCCCCGACCTGTCAATGACATTTAAGTGTCAACAGATTCTTATAGCACTGATTCTGTCACATGCTGTAATTACATTGTTCGTAGTACCTACTGTTCTGAAATAAATACAAAAATAATATTAACGTCCTGTGAACCTGCTCAAGTATGCACAGTTTAAAATATACTGGTTCACAATGTTACTAAAACAAACAAGAAAAAAAGTGGGACACAACAATACCACGAAAAAACCAACATTTTTTAATAATGTAGCGGAAACAGACACATCCTTGTTTAACCGTTGGTTGAACACAATGGACACCCTCGAATAGTGAGGGGAACAGTCCCGGGAATGTCCGGGATGGATGGTAGCCCGTCAAGTGAGACTTCCGCGGGCACCGGGCACCGTGGCCGGCCCGGTATGGACCGGTCACGAACACTATTAGAAAGGGAGTGGTCCAAGGTAGAGGAGTTAGCGAATTTTCCACATGTTTATTTTGGTAGACATAACGTGACTCCTGTATTCCCTGAAGGTTTACGCAAAGGTTAACCTATATTACACCCACATTACTTTTGTTGAAGTTTTGTGAATTGTGAAAGCGTGAAGGCGTGCGAGCTTTGAACAAAAGTTTTTCATTTAGCTAAAATATTTTCACAATGTGCAAAATGTATAACAGCCGAGATGTGTAAAGGCGAGAACTGTCGGGGGTAGAATATTAATGACGGACAATATGTTGCCGATTAGGTAAATACGATTCGATGGTGGGAACAGTCGTAAATAAAACGCTTGAATGAACATCGCACATTAATTTGGCCTGCTTAATCAGGCGTTACGTGTGTGAAAGAGAGAGAGAGTGAGAGACACAGAGAATAGAATAGCGATACAAAAAAAAATTAGTAAAGTTGTTTTGTCTAACGAATGCGGGCGAATGTACGTGCACATTGTCTTAGTGTCCGTTAGCTTGTGTCAGTCACTCCAAAGCATACGCACACTAAGACAATGTGCACGTACATTTACCTACACAACTATGGTTCCGCACTCGTGAAATAAAACAACTATACCTAGCTATCTCTTTTGGCTTGTGGCACACAAAACTGAATCTTTAGTGTTGGTTACAGTATCGCCCACGGGCGCACAGACCGGCAGACAAAGGTCAATATTGGATATTTGATATCTGTACAGGAATAAATCGATTTATTTCTATCGATATCTATATCTACTGATGCCTAGTGGTGCATAACCTCAGGGTTGTGATCGCAAAGGTATCGGTTACTATTATCAAACTTTACGTTATTCCAAGAACAAAATAACTATTGTTAAGTAGCCGTCATTTCATTGTAGAAAAATAATGAGATGAGCTAGTCCTAAAAAATAAACAAATCGAAAAAATCTTGTCAAATCGTGTTTTTTTTTTTTTAGGAATGACCACTAGCAAGTTAACACACTTGGGATATCAACTGCTTAACCGGACTGACCTGTGGTGGCCTCAAATGAATTTAAGGCCCCCAGCCAAGGCAACAAAACTAGCTACAAGCTAAAAACTACTGACCGCTCGCTAAGGGCATTCCCTGTGGAATACGACCTCGGCTTAGCGGCGTCAGTTAGGGACAGCAAGGGACAATCAGGCTGGGTCGTTTCATTAATTAGGGGTTATTAAAGCTAAAGGCTCAGCGGCGCGGGCTGGCTTGTTGGCAAAAGTCGGGGAGGGTGTCAAATCGTGTCATTCATTCTTAGTTCGGGTTCGTGACTAATCGTAAGTCCGTAGGTGATACGGATACGGAGTAGAAAACGCCCGACACTAAGGCCGAAACGACGAACTTCGGGCTTAGAGAGTAGGCCCCCTGCACCCATAATTCGCCCGTTATGTTTATTGCCTATTGCCAGGCACAAATCTAGTGAACAGGCTGCAACTGAGAGACGGAAATACCTAATTAAACTGTGACAGACTCGGAAAGAATAATGGTGAAACCTTGACTTAAATTTGAGCATCTAAAAGTGACTAACGAATTCCAGTATTTGTCTACGTTTTTTCAAAGTATCATATTAGCTAGTTAGGGCCGGATAAAAAAAAAATAAATAAAAAGATTTATTTCAGTAACGTTTATTCTCCCAAGTGAGTAAGTATAGCATTATTGTATTGTAATCAGTTTTAGTTTGTAATCATTAAACGGAGTAATTAAATTAACAATACAGTTTATTTATATTTGCAGGTGTTCCTTGTTAGTATGTAAAAATACTGTGGTGTAAAAAAAAATAATGACTTAATTAATGACTGGCAAAAAGACTAGTATCCCAAATCTAAAAAGATGTAGCATAGTTATTGACGACTTTTGATTGCTTGATATTGATACTCATGTTGTAGATCTACCTACTACCTACATAGTATACTTAACGTAAAGTCTACCAAAGAGTATTTTTACAAGACATTTCATGCTGAAATAACTAGGAAAGGAAAATACGAATGCGATAATGCCCTTTTACTTCCTCGAATTTGAATATAAAAGTTATCATAGACATAACCTACAAAAGTTCATGATTGAATGTCTATTATTCTTTCCTTCTCGAACAAAAATTCTTACTCAAACTAATTCAGAAGGTGACGCTGAGTTAAACAAGATATTTTTCATTTATTGATGTAGAAATTGAATCACAGCTAAAACAATTTAAGGGTGGCTGCCACTGTACTTTAGCTCAGGACCTGATGCTCAGCATTTGTGCTTGCGAGCAGACAAACGAGCCAACACACAAAAGAAACAGCCCAAGTAGCAAAAACGTTGTATAATATTAGAACTATACAACTAACAGACATGTAAGGGCTTTTTAACAGTTTTGCAGCAACTAAACAGTTGTAAAGTAGTATTCAGTTCGACGCATTAGTTATAAATAATTTAAATCGTATTAATGTGTCTGTTAAACGTCATCTCAATCATTTTATATGACGGTCATACAACGTTAAGTCGAGTAAACGTTTCAGTCATAAAATAGTGATGAGTCGCCATGTTTTGTAAATTAAGAACCTTTAATTCAACACTTAAAAAACAAACAGTTATGTAATGATTTTATAGTTAACTATTATAAAATCGTCATACTGGGTCTTATAATTCCACCTTTAAGTAACTTTAAGGTTGAAGCGTTATTCTTTTATGACTAATATAAGTCAATTGATTATTTAAGCAATAATTAGAATCTTTTATATAACTCATTCGCCTTCGCATTCGTTCTCTCGCGGTTTTTTTTGTATCTTCATTTTAGAAAAGGATTTCAAAAAGTGGAAAAGAATTAAACGAAGTGGTGGTTTTAGAAGAAAAGTAAATAAAAATTATCAATTATTATTGTTAAATACAGCAACGATACCTACATTTAATCTGGAAGAAACTGTGCCCAGCCAAGCAGAAATCGGTAAAAATATGAAAGTGGTTCCGTAAATGTTTCAACCTTTAATGCGGTAAAGGATGGATCCAGTCAGGACAGGTGTTTTTGTTTTGTTGTACATTTTTGTTCCGCTCATGTTCTTTTACCAGAAGGCACACAAGATAGCGAAAGTAAGTTTTTCTATAAAAAGCTCCTTTATTAGATTCATTCGTAAGTTTATATTACCCAAATCTTTTTTTTTTGTAGACGAATTAAATAATTCCGAGTTCTTTAAAGAAGACAACTCCATGGAAATGAGTAACGAAAGTTATGAAGAACTTGATAAAGATGATCAATTCCGGCAACATTTAAAAAAATGGGCAATCAGTTGTAATGTTCCTCATGATATAATAAAAAATATCTTTTAAGTATTACATTTTTTTTACGTCCATTATTTTTTTTATTACATAGCACTTCTGTGATAACTGAAAATGTGTGTTATTCCATGGCCATTTTATTTGCTTTGGCAACTCGAAGTCTTTTGAAATGATGTCCCTGTAAGAAATACAGAAGTATTCTCATGAATACATACAAAGGTTTTTCTATTTTCCAACATAACTCTAATTGCAACCGTCATGGAGGACGCCATAAGTTGTACAAAAACATGTATAAGACCAATAGTTATAAACAGGTCTAAATGCAGTCGCCCAATGTCTATTGGCAATATGGCGGAAACGATGAATACCAATTTATGTATTTTATTTTTATAAACAATATTGAAACATTAACATTATGAAGGCCCATTAAAATATTAAAGAAATAACCAAACATATCATCGAAAATTTTAAATTCCCAAGTATAAGTCACCGCTCTTTATCTTCCACCACAGTCAACTTTCTTAACATTAAATTAATAAATAATAATGATTATTAAAACATTTGTCTTAACTTTTTATAAATTTTATCGCAACACAATAAATTGTTGTCACACAAGTGATCTAGCTTGCCAACAACATTGACCAACCACCGGCATAACAAAACATCTATACGATGATTTAGTTTTGTAAGAGTATTACTGAAACTATTACAAGCCTTTCTAGATAAACTTTCAACGTCTACGTGATTTTTACTCAACTTTATTGTCGCTGGAGCGACTGCAAAACGACCCTAACACGATTTAAATGTTATATAATCTGCGCCCAAACCCGCGTTATATTTACGTACAAAAAACTATTATAAAACCATTTTCATATGGCTGAAAGTTATATAAAAAACGTTACTGTACTATTTATATGACATTATTTTGCTACTTGGGAGTTCTAGTAAAATTTCGTTGAAGAACCAAAGCCGATCAAGGCAAGTTTGGGACAAAGGTTTGGGAGAAGATTATTGTTTTTTTTTGGTTTGGATTTTTTGAAGAAGATTTTGGATTGAGAGTCGTTCGAGCGAGAAGGAGGGATGGAGTTATACACCCTAGCTCCATCTCTGCTTCTCGCTCGAACGACTCACGCTTTAACACGTCATGGTAGCGTCGCTGTACTTAAAAATTCAAATTATTTTCATGGAGCGATGAAAGCCTCATTCTTCCACAGGTCTTGATGCGTGACTGCATTTACGAAGATATCAATCCGTTTACTTTATGGTGTAATTATATTTAGGGATAATTTATCAGTGTCAGTCACGGGGAGCCGTCCCTTGGGTGGCATGAGAGATGGGTAATCCTATGGGTATAATAAGCTACGAAAATGTTTAGGAAGTGATAGCGCCATTGCGGAAAATTCTGATCCGATTTTTTTTAAACCAAATGATGTCGCAAAAATAGTTGTAGACTAGCTTTGTCCCGTAGATTTGCGCCCGTGGTCTATCTGACAGGAATCGTGTATTTTTTGTGATAGAAAGCTTGTGGCAGTTAGTGCTACTGTAGAATTAATCAATTGAACCTGTTTACTCAAACTCAGTTTTGAGTTGTGTTACTATTTTTTGGTGAACAATAAGTATGTTCCATCTATCCGTCTATGTATCATATTAGTTTATAAAAATCTTATTTGCCAAATTTCAAGATCAGGCAGAGAGTGTTCCAACAAGAACTAATTTAAAAAATCAAAATCCCGACTTGCAATTTAGCGCCAAAATTCCGCCATATTGTTTTTTGGTTTAAACACCTGTCTAAAGACACGGGTTGGGTTTTGAGACGAAACCAACGAAACCTTATTAGCCGAATCCATCCAGCTGTTTGGAAGATACGAGGTAATAAAAAAAATACAAAAAAAAACATAGACATACAAGATACGCGCGAAAAACATAACCTTTGGCAGACGGTTAAAAATAAACAGTATTAATCTTTAAGAGCATCAATACCATTAAACACTTGTATGATTAGTACAGATAGAGCCCCAAAATCGGATGCACTAAAAGCGAATAAATCCTAAAGCCGCAGTCTGGCTGAGATTTATTGGCACCCGGGCTTTTGAGACAGGATGTGTCTAATGGATCTCACTACTTTTGGCCTTTTATGCCTCTCTCAAAGGTTTTATCGTTATATCACACTGCAAAAACGAAGGACGTTTTTGAAATCAATCCTAATTAGGAATTTGTAACATTTTTTTCTTTCTCTTGTTTTCCGCAAACAAGTTTTAAAAGTAATTCGAAAAAATCATTGAGTTTTATGACGCGCAAGTGCTAAAATTCTTCAATTTGCCAACTGCAAAAAACCGTGGCGAAGTCTTGATAAACCATCATGCTTTAAAATGCATCAACTCCAAAACCTGTGTCTAAATCCAACGCACAAGCATCACAATCGCACGCAGTTCCAGAGAAGCGGACTTTCAACAATCATCTGTCACAACAGTAATTTCTTCCAGCTGTATTAGACCTATTCATCACTCCAGACAAACGGAATCTCCTCGTATATTTCATTTACGCTTCTCGCCTCCACCGGCTTAGTTGAATTACGAGAAGGGGAAACTGATGAAGTGCTAAGACTTTTTTGTTCCTCTGATTACATACAGCGTTAGGCCTTGAGAGCTTCACGGGTGTCGTAAAAGACTCAATTATTGGAAATATTATACAGTAGTGTTGTTTCGGTGTTTCCTGGGCTTGGGAACTGGCTATATATGTACATATACCTTATTTGTAGATCGTGGCGTGGTAATAACAGCCGCATCATCGCACATCCATTGCGGAATTTGTTCGAAAGAGTCACCGCGGGCCTGGAACGAAAAGGGCAAGGATCGGCGATGGGTTTTAGTCAGTAAGATTCTGACACTCCCTTCCGCTCCACCCAGAGAAGAAGTCATTTGATGATTTCCCATCCATAAAAAAAACATCGGACATATATCGTAGCAACCGTCAAATTTATGCCTATACATATTTGCATATATGGGGGAGACAGATCATGTCTAAGCGACTGGGTCCTTGAATAAACGTGTGTACGCCTTTTAAAGGTTGGCAACGTGACTGAAGTGACTCCATTGGTATTGCAGATCTTCATCTTCATGGGTGGCGGCTAATATTTACGAGTAGATGACTCACATTGCTGACTGCTACATAAGCATCCAATTCAGATCATGAGGTTCCGTATGGTGTCGGGTTCCGCATGGTGTCGGACGTAAAAGAATAGCACTATCCCATCACTTCCGTGGGTGTCGTAAGAGGCGACTAAAGGACTCACCAGAGAAAGGGCAGCAGCATTCTCTGTAGGTACGTTGCTACAGCTACACTGCGATCGCCAACCCGCCTGCCAAGCGTGGCGATTATGGCAACCCATTTGGGGTAGACCTATGTTCAACAGTAGACGTCTTTCGGCTGATATGAATGAATGAATGAATGATGAATGATGCGTGTGCCAGAATTGGCACTCTGTTCAGCATTAGGTTCATATGTTTGCTCTTTTTTTTGATTTTGCTCTTGATTATCTGCTGCGTTTCCATTTCGAATCGTATCTAACACACTTAAAGGTACTTTTTACAATGTTCCTACATTACCACTTCATTTGTTAACCATTCCGTGGCAAAATTGCCTCACTCTCTACTTAAAATAGGTAGCTTAACTATAGTAATTCATCGCGGAGGCAATAAAAAGAGTTCTCACAGTTTATCAGAATGTGCCAATGGTGTAAATGAATGATAGCGATACTGTGGAAACCGTTCGGTTCCCATCGAGCGCCATTGTTGGCTGATATATATCTGGCCTAGTTCGGTTAGACTTAAGATAGACTAGTTCTCGTCTGGGATCGTTTACTTAGATACTGTAGCACCACAGAGCTCCTCCCGTGAGCTACTTATTGAGTATTATAAATAAAACTCATATTTTAAATTTAAGAGAATTGAATTGGAGCTCCATGGCTCCAAGGTTCAAATTATATTTGTCCATCTATCAAACAAAAACGTTCTTATCGTATAACTCATTGCTACCGGACACTTCCTAAGGAGGTACAAGCTGCAAGAGGCTGCAGCTATGGAGGCTACAATACCTACCTATTTTGTTGAAAGAGGATTGTTATGTGGTTTATGAGATAGAAATTTTGGATGATAATTTCGTGTGTCCTTCTGTCACAATCAATTTACTCCAAATTTACTGAGCCTAAAGTTTAAAAAAAAAATTACGTAACAGATCTACTTCTTTACTTAAGTATACAGGATGTTCCAGAAAGGTGTGGTCATATTTAAGGCTGATGTTGGGTAGCTGATAATAATATACATTAAGGAAAAACTGTCAAAAATGTGAACTTTCAAAAAATTCGACCAGTAAAAACAACTAAAAATCTTAAAAAAAAAAAGACTTTTTAAGCAGTCTGATGCAGTTGGTGACATCAAATCTATTAACAAACTGCTTGAAAAATCATTTCTTCGTAACTTTTTAGACATTTTTTCTGGTCGATTTCTTGAAAAACTTCACATTTTTTATGTTTTTAAATTTTTTCCTTAATGCTTCTATTTCAGCTACCCAACATCAGCCTTAAATATGACCCACCTTTCTGGAACAGCCTGTAGATTACAGGAATCCCTATAAAAAGTCTATGGTTTCAAACAAAAAAGAAATAAAACATATTTTTTTCTAAACCCTTTGAGCACGAGTACGTCTCGCACTTGACCGGTTTTTCTCCTTGTCCCGAACACGTGAGAAAAAAAACAAGTCACTTAAAAGATTGACATTCTGAATGTTTACAGAATTAGGATACATGAAGATTTTATTACACAAAAAATTCCCACGACCATATTCAATAAACCAAAACTTACTTGATACTCGAGAAAATAAATACGGATGCAATTGAATTGAAAAGGAAACTCCACATAAGCAAATCTCAAATCGAAACATTACACAAAGAAACATTGTTCTCTGAAATAACAAAACAGAACCAAGAAGAAGAAAGTAGTAAGTCCCTCATCAGAACAGTATTCATTTCACACCCAAATTAACATCGGAAATTGTGGAACAATTTTTATTAAAGGAAAGGAGAGAGAAGGAATTTCCTTATTGAAAGAGGAACTCTCTTTCAATAAGGAAATTCCTTCTCTCTCCTTTTCAACATTCATAATGCGAAACTAATTCTGTTTGTCTGACTGATTCATTGCGTGACTGTATGTCTGTCTGACTGACTGTACATATGTCTCTCTGGTCATTACTTCTTCATGTCTTAACCACTGAACGGATTTTGATGAAACTTGGCACGTAGATAGATCGTGTCTTGAATTAGGACATAGAATACTTTTTATTCCGGCAGTATCCCTTGGGGTAATTATCTACTATCACGTGAGCGAAGCCAGTAGCCGAAGCTAACTTCTTCATAATATTGTTTAGAAACTTGAATAAATGGAATATAAAAAAGAACTTTTAAAGAAGCCTCGGGAACTCGGGAACATTTAAGTTCTTCCATTCCACTTTGTAGTCCTAGATTCTACTTCCCCGCATGTTTTTGGTGCAAATCATAAACTTTCTGCGAATGTTTCATTTAAACCACGTAAATTGGCTGGCATTAGAAGACGGTTTTTAAGGCACTTGTCTTTAAAGTCTTCAGAACAATTTGAGGCCGGACTTTCGATTCTAACTTATTCGGAACTTTAGTAGATTAGTGTTTGATTTAAAATAATGCCCATGGCGTTTATAGCACGTTCTTGTCCATTCCCTTTAAAGCTTCTTAACAATTAAAAATTGCAAATGGTTTAATTTGAATGAATGCTGTGAGACACATAACTTCTTTTGTGATTGACTAGGTACCATAATTATCGTTCCAAGACCAAAGGGCCAATGAAATAGTGCCTTAGTGCAAACAGTGTAGCTAGGTTTTGCTACAATACCTGGCTATGACTAAAACTGATATAGACTGAAGCTGTAAGCTAGACAATGCAAATGATGATACTAGTAGGTTTACTCAAAAAACAAGTGATGAAAATCCAGCAATTTTCGAGTTCATGAAATAATTAAATAAGACGAAGCATCTCTCTTTCGCTGTTCCCTTCAACTTGGACCAAACCCCGGTACTGAGCAAAATCGTATTTCCCATACAAACGAGCCATTTGTTTAGTTACGCTCGTTTAGAAAATTGCATTCTACTTGAATTGTTTGCATTTATCGCACGATTGCGGAAACACGTTCAGATGAGTTGCTGGTTGCTGTCGTAAAAGAAAACAGTCTTGTAAAGAACCCGTTCTTTATAAGACTGTTTTTGATAGAAAAAAGTTTGTCTATTAGCTTGCCGATCTCGTTTCTTGGATGACTGGAGCTACCTTTTTTTTTAAGGATGGGAAATCATCGAATGACTCCTTCCGCTCTAGGGGGCCGAAGGGAGTGTCAGACTCTTACTGACTAAAACCCATACGTGTTCCTCCTAATGCCCTTTGCGTTCCAGGGTTGCAGTGACTCTTTCAAACAGATTTCGCAAATGACTGACCTACCTACGTTAAGCTCCGTAGGCGTGAACCTCGAACGGCGAGCGTTGGGGTGCTCGTCGTCCGATAAGAACCGGGTCGACGGCGCGTTGTGTTCCACGCGCCCCTCAAAGAGATTCGGCGGGAGCGTACGCCCGGGTGTCATCACTGTGAGGATCGACCGGAGGACACGGTGGAGCATACGGTGAGGGCGGAGCACCGCCGTGTCTTCGTCGAGGCGATCGGCACTTCCGGAGCGAGGGGACATGGGAAACAGTCACCTCCTTCTACGATTCTACGAAGCAGTAATGCTAGCAAAGAAGGAGGTGGGCCACGTGAGGGAGACGTAAACCTCACCACGTGAGGGCGTCGGGAGTCCCGGCCACCAAAGTCTGTAAGAGTCTGTCACTCTTTTCCGCTCCACCCAGAAGAAGTCATTTGATGATTTCCCATCCTTAAAAAAAAATCCACTTTAACGTGGCGAGTTACTAAAGACTCTTGTAACAGTAAGAAACAAGAAAATACACGTTGGTTTAGGTATACACAACATTATTAATAATACACTCTTATCTCACAGCCCTCTAGAGAAAGTAGTAAATTCTGCACATTCCAGCAGCTTTTCCTGTCAATGATTGGAATTACCAGTTATACACTGAACTGCTTCGAAATGCTCAATTTGCTTACATTAACACTTAAATGGCTAACGTTTACCTTTTTTGCCGTTTGGCGACTGCAACAAATATATTACTGGCCTGACTTATAACAGTGCTTGCATACGAGTCCCAGAATTATGCTGAGCCATAATCGTTTTGCGGGGATGAAATGTACCTATATAGTCTCAAATTGTTAGTTCCAATTGTTTTTTTTTTTTTTTTCATTTTTTATAACAATATTTTTTTTGGTTTGCGTCATTTTGCTTGGTGCTAATAATTGTTTTTTATTTCTTCTACCTCTGTAATTAACATGCTTTGTTTGTGTTGTAAATAAATTTCACTTAAGTAGGTTTGTCAATTTGGATAGAAAATACATTCGTTTCCGTTATTGTCACCAAACGGCGCATAACCATTTTAAATACCGTTTACGTTAACGCGATACAGTACGTTTTGTTAAACTCGCACTAAAGCCACAGGATTCTGTCAGGGTTTCAAAATGTAGCTTCCTCCATCTTCATAATAGCAGAATCCGCGGTCTCCATTGTTGATGGGTTAATTCCGACATTGCAGCATATGCACGTTTTTATTAACATGAGGTTCTGGTTTTTCACATAAAATGTTCTGTAATTTAATTCAATTTATTTTTCCACACGTTTAGATGCTAAAACAAAAGAAAACAATAGTATGTCATACAGGAATAGAATTGTCGAGGCAAAATTATGCAGAATTGAAAACTAAATTATGTATACCAGAATTTAGCAAAATATTCATAGGTACAGCACAAAATATTACTGTCCGAAAATATTCTTTTCATAACGAAACGAATTGAGTTTCGAATATTTCGACGAATTCGTTTCAGCGAATTCGTTAACGGGTCCCGCTCGGTTTGTATTCAATTAACAAAATATGAAGTTTTCTGTTTTTGTTCCAGTTTCACGGGGCGCTGACAAAATTCGTCAAAACTGGATACCATCTGAAAACATCAGCATCATGGATTCGGAGAGGTATGTTGTCTTATAATGAATTTTAAACATCTAATCAGTACGTGAGAAATATCTTTGAAAAGGAGATGCGCAGTCGGACCTCACTACCCAAGCGTTTTGACCCCAAACGGCTCTATAACTGAAATTATATTTAACATGTATTAAAAAGTTGGAAACCGATTGCAATACATATTTAAAGATGCAATTAGACATTTAGTTATTTAACATTAGAACTTAAACTTTCATTACTTTTGTTTCAATTATTATTTCGGAGAACTTTACGGTTCTAAGAGCGTGGGACATAAAAGGGGTTCTAAAATATACCTACAGGCTCTGAGAAGAAAGATTTTGTCGTGACAACGTCTAATAAATCGATGAACCCGGCTGCACGCACGAAAAAGGATCAGTCTTTGTCCCGTTACGCTCATTGTAACGTTGTATGCAATCATTTCATCCGTAAACCGACTTAACAGACAACCAATTTTTTTAAGCATTTCTAGGTTGTTCCATACTTAAAAACAGTTGTTACTTTGGCTACAATAGTCAAAATTCGAAATGTATAATGAAATAAACAAACTTAATAATATCCCGAGGAACCCTTCGCTCCCTAGACAACAGCATAATTATTTAACTGTACAAAACCTTCCATTGCCGATCATTATAAAGGTTAATTATATTATGTGTTGTCCTATTGTCTATTAGATTGAACATTAGGCATTAAGTCCACCATTGTACCTTTGTGCGTATTAATTTAAACATCATGTGTGTTTAAATAAATAAATACATAGTCGTACATACGGACCGCCTGCTTGTTTGCCTTAATCTATGTCAGTTATAACCCACATTTTCCAAGCAAATCTGTTTACGACAATGAACATTATTTCCATATATTTCTAACTGAAAATAATTATTCCAAATGGAAGTAACACATCAATCTCAGTTCCAACATTTTACACGAAAACTTTAGCAATAAATAATTCCCTGAAATTTCCAACGAAATAAAATGTTTCAACGCTAAAACTAAGGGTCTACATTTATATCAGAGAAGAGTTCTATCATTCGCTCTTGTTACCCACAGACCCTAAGTACCCTCATCAAGCGGGGAAACGGTACGAAATGGTACAAAACGCACGAATGGTACGTAATGTACGAATGGTACAATTTATTGAGTGCTAACTCACAACTTTTATACCTACGTATATTTTATTGCTTCTAATGGAAATAAAAAATTCTTGCTAGGTAAGTAAGTACAATTGAACAAGCTATTTGGTACATACGCAGGCAGCAAAATTGCTCCTGTTTTTAACAGTCTTGCGAGTGTGCTGATTGGACAATTCTTTAACAAAAGCTTTTAAAGTAATTACTTTTGCTCACCGTTACGTTGTTGATTAAATACTTTGTTGGACCAGTACATGACGCTGGCCAGATCTGTCCTTCGCACCAAGTTGGTACGTACCTGGTCTACCCTACTCTACCCATACCCTACCCGTACCCCTAGGCATCTAACTCTTATAATAATAAAGTATTTTACTGAAAAATAATTGGACAAAAGTAATTATATTTTTTTTCTTTCTTCACAATTTTTATCAATTTGAAATGGCCAAATACTACGTGTTCAATATTTTTTGAAAATGTAACAACGGACTAATAGAATTATGTTATTTCTATCCTTTTTCGTATAGGTCGATTAAAACTTAATGACATCTGTGAACTTCGAAATTCACTGCGCAGTACTGTGACATGAATTTGCTATTGCGCAGCGACTCACGGAGCGTCTCGAGCCGCAATTAGGTTTGATTCTACCTACACATATAGGGATGGGCATTAGTCCCCTAGCTACTGTGTAGACGACTCCAGACTCCTCACGAAATCGGAATCGGAGTCTGGAATCGTCCTTAACCATAAACCTATGAGTTACGACTTAAGTAAACAACTAAGTTAATGTGTATTACCTACTAACATAACATAACGCCAACATTGCAACACTTACTTCGCAATAATTAAACATGCGAGCGAAAACAACAATTTCATCTTGATTTTAGGGTTAAAATAACCCAACGATACACGAAAATAGAACAAAAACGGGACTAAATATGAATACAATGCTATAGTATTGTTTTCACTGAAATACACAACATAATGTACCTACAGACCCATTCAGGATATCATTTCCTTCATGGTTCAAATACAAAGAACATTGTTGTCCATTTTCTTCTTACGCAGGAATTTTCAGAACAAGAGAATTTCCTGTAATTTATTTTCATTGCTTCGTTCCTATTTTGTTAACAGGAGATTGTCCTGCCGTGGACGTTTTAACAAAAGCATGATCTTTTTATATTCAAATCTGCATAGATGGCGAGTCCCGTTTATACAGAAAACAAAGATTTGCGAAACTCGAAAAACCATTCCTAGCATTTTTCGCAAAACAATTACCTGTCTTGATAATAAAAGTTAGGCCTTGCAGAATATCACAGGCCACACCACAATAAGAAACAGTCAGTCGAAATCATAACAAAATCAAACATACAAAAGGAATAGACAAGCTGTCATAACCCCATTTCTATTTTTCTACGGAACCAAAACAAACCAGTGCGCAGCGGCGTCTTCAAGGAAAATTTGAACTACGCCTTCTTGATGTCAAGAAGCAGCATATTCCAGAGTTTAATGGTTGAAATAGAATAGGAATTTAACATAAACCCGGTGCATTAACTCTGCCTCAACTAGCTTAATCAGCCATTTCATTAAAAGCCCAATTTTGCGTTTAATCAGCGACCTAAGTAACATGGGCAAGTCATTAAACGATATTGAACAAAAGATGTCACATAGGTCGCTGTAAAATCGGTGCATTACACCAATTAAACGGCTGATTAAGCTAATTTGCTGCGACATATATGTACCACTATTGTACATAAAGTTTAAATAAATAAAAGAAAATGCAACAAGGCATTTTTTGTTTTGCCTCGTGCTCTTTGGTCTCGTTATCATATTTGCTCGTTTCCCCATCTCCTCTGTCCTTGACCTACGAACTGGAGCAAGGTGTTATAAGGCTCGTATAAGACTCCACGTAACTGATTAATTATGTAAAAGATTAGGTACAATAGAACAATGTAACTTGTCCTTTGGGATGAATGATTTAGTAGCTGGGTTACCTGAATTTTCCTTTATTTGGGGAGTGCTTTATATTTTATCTTTTTCTTGGCGTACTGTTGGCAACATTGTTCTGGATTTATTGCTTAAAGTTTGTCTTTGTACAGTAGGGTGCATGCCACCTTGCCCTTGCCGGCGTAGCCTAGTACGGAGTTTTAATTGGATACGAGGTCAGCTTATACTGGTTTTGCTTCATCTGATGTGTGTCCTACCGTACCTAGTGTACATATTTCGTTTGGTTTTAAAAATTTCGCTGATATTATTTTAAGTTCATTATTTTGTTTAATAATATTCCGTGGTTTTTACAAGGACATTATTATTGATCTAATTTCCCGCGCACAAAATGCAATGAAAGCAATGTTACATAAAATATACTTGTTCACCAGCTTTTTTTTTTTTTTTTTTTTTTTAGGTATGACCACTAGCAAGTTAACACACGTGGGATATTAACTGCTTAACCGGACTAACCTGTGGTGGCTTCAAATGAATTTAAAGCCCCCAGCCAAGGCAACAAAACTAGCTACAAGCTAAAAACACTACTGACCGCTCACTAGTTCGCTTTACAACGGCAACCATGAATCTTTTGTCCGTCTATTTTCACTTTATCCATAATTACATACAATTCCCGCCGTTTCTTCTGTCAGCGCAATTCGTCAGAACCGTCAAATTATATGAATATCGTGTGCTCTACTCTCTCCATTTACTCATGAAACTAGCTGCCGCCCGCGGCTTCATCCGCGACTCAGTCGAAATATATCCATTGGAAACATACTCTTGAGATTGAAAGTATCCCAGATCCTATTTCAGGACATGGTCTACGTCATAATTGGCCACCTCTTTTCACCTTTATAGGATTGTGCAGGTTATGATAATTTCAGGTCATGGATGCCTCAAGGCATCTTCTGGGCACACTCGCTCCATCACAGACCTCGTCCATCGCTTTCCATCAGGCGTGATCGAGGTCAAGAGCTAGCCCATTCATCAATAATAAAAAAAAAACGAAGTTTCACCTAAATCCGTTTATTCGTAAAAAAGGTGAAGAGATAACAAAAATAAATCTATCTAGCCTATTTTGTCCCACAGCTGGGCAAAGGCATCCCTCTCCATTTTCCACTCAACTCTGTCATTTGCTCTCGGGCCAGTCCTTTCGGTAGGAGTCGAGCTCGTCCCGCCATCTCCGCCTTAGCCTGCCGCGATGTCTTAGCTTTAATGGAAGCCATTCGGTGGTTCTTTTTGCCCATTTCTCGTCTGGCATGCAGCAGACTTGTCCGGCCCAGTCCCTCTTAAGCTAAGTGGCCTTCTGGGAAACGTCAAACAACAAATAAACAAACCAAAACTTTCGCATTTTTATTATTAGTTAGGATTCGTATGCGTGCATTCACTACGAGTATTTGGCATAATTCAGATGCAAATTAATTTCCGTGTAGTTTTGATGTTCCAATCTCACGTCGTAATGAGTTGGCGGGTAGGTGTGCTCCAGTATTCATAGTTGCGCAGCATCCTATGAATAGTAGAGCGAAAACTTAAATTAAAAATTCACGAAACTTACAACAAACTAAAATATAGCATCAAAAAATTCGTCCTCAACGCTGTCAGCTGGTCATGTGCCCAAGAGACTGGCGGCATTGCCACGTTGAATGGCAATGCTTAGTCTCTACCCAAAGTAAAAGCCAGCTCTTGGGTCACGGGAAGTGTCAACTAGCCGTTTCGAAATTTCATTGAAAAGGCTATGAGCACAAGGGCCCCACGGCCCAAGGGTTTCAACCCCAAACGGTTCGAAAATATAGTAACCGATGAGGTTACTATATTTACGCTTGAAGTTTTTCGCAGCCGCAGCGGCAGCGCCAGCACAACACGATGAACTAGGAAGATGGTATGGCGCAAGAGTATCGACACAAGTTGCGTCCCACACTAAAGGCCTACCCATCTTCCATGGAAACAAAGACATTCCGTCCGGTCTTTTGCCATCGTCACGAACCAAGCCATGTGGTAGGTATTACAGTATTATGTGCGTCATCACAAAATAAAGAGAAACATTTATGTCGCGCCCTTTTGTTCTCCATTTTCAAAAATATTTAAGTAGGTAGGTAGTTTGGCACTTCTACCATAGATTGTCATACTCAAATCATAGTGCGCCGTTTTTTTTCTTTTGTTTTTTCTTTTAAATATTTGTTAGGTACACTAGTTTGTATTTTTTTTGTATAATTTATGTAACTCTTTTGTGTGCTGTGTTTTCTTCACTTGCATCAAATAAAATTAAATGTTTTATCTATCTATCTTTTACCTATTTATTTAATGTTGTTTTCGTCATTTTTTGTGATGCAAAATCCAATCGGGTTTGTGATGAAATATTTTCCATCTACTGGATAAAACCAGAACAACATTTTCACATATACTAATACATAATTTGTATAGCTACTGTCTCACGGTCAACAGTCAACAATCTGTAATACAAACATTGTACTATTTGTCTAAATAAATCTATTTGTCTTCATTCCAGAATTCTCTAAGGCTCACGTAGAAATAAATCAATCAATTGACTGTTTCTCCTACCTCGTATTTCAAAGCAATTTATCACTAGCATTCCAAGATTGCTACTGAATAATTTAGTGGACCACCACGGGTACAGAACTTAGGTAATTGAACTGAATTTAGTCACAAACTTATTCTCGCGAAGCCTAAAAAAGTCATGAATACTGGAACAAATAATTAGGAACGTACTAACTTTTGGAGTTCATGAATTTCGAGTTGGAATTCCGTAAAATTCATGAAAAGTTTTGGACAGAAATTTTTGTGAAAATTCTCTGAATGTTTGGCTACGTGTGAATATTTTGAAGCTTTTGAATTTCTTGTGAAATTAACATACAGAGCTTTGTTTAAAAATGTAATTGAAATGAAAACAAAA
The DNA here is from genome assembly GCA_947386135.1 of Melanchra persicariae. Taxonomy (NCBI): domain Eukaryota; kingdom Metazoa; phylum Arthropoda; class Insecta; order Lepidoptera; family Noctuidae; genus Melanchra; species Melanchra persicariae. The sequence continues at coordinate 3,677,324 of OX376646.1, forward strand.
TTCTACAGTAATAAATCTTTTCCAAATTCACGACATTACATTTAGTTTTTCAGACACATTTTTGTGGGATGTTGCTTTGAAAAATGCGGCGGAATTTAACATTGCTGTCGAATTTTCCTCACTTTTATTTCTCGAAAATGTTGGCGTGTCGCAGAAACTTCAAATTCTAGAGCTCCAGTTACTTTCTTTGATTAAGACGGAAAATACGTTCAAACAGAATATTGTTTTGCTAAATATTTAGTAACCTAAGAATTTTATTTAGTACCAAGTACTTCAATATGCTTGTACGAGTCCTTCTGTGGTTTCTATACCTAGTAAATACGTATCGACCAAGATCTAACGCTGCTCCTGCTTTAATTGTCTGCATATGCCCCTTTGATTTTGTACCTAATTATGTCATTGTAAAAACTATGAAAATAAAGGTCAAATAAGCTCAAATGGTCAATCTGTAGCATGAGGCAGATGAGTTCTCGGGATTCGGGAAAATAACAATAATTTCTAAGTAAAATAAGCTTATCTACTACACTTCTGGACACATCTATTGGCCCACCTTGTATTTTCAGTTTCGTTTGGTCCTAGCTAAAATTTTATATTAGGTCGAGTAAAAAGTTTTTATGCAGTTTTGAACCTGGCACATTCACAATTTCATTCAATAGTCTTTTTTTGAATTTCGAACACAGAATTTAAAGAAACAAAAGACAATTTGGAGCCTGTTTGTTGATATCAAACAATCGAATATTAAGAAAACTTGGTTTTATTGGTTTACTTGGATTTAATTCTTGAAAAAGTGATTGATATCTTTGGTTTTGCAACAAACATTACTTATTCTTAACATTAAGGTGAGGTTCTATCAATAATCTATGGATACTTCACCTGAAGTCGCCGCCCAAGCTGTGGCACTTATTCGGGCCGGACACAGCCAAAGAAACGTGAGTGCTCAACTTAATTTAAGTCGATCTGCGGTCCGAAATGTTTATCGGAGGTACCTAGAGACTGGCGGCTTTGTTCGTCGCCAAAGAAGGCCACGATCTCGGGTCGCAACTGAAAGGCAGGATCGATTCATCGTGACGACCAGCTTGAGAAATCGTCACCTTACCTCCATTGAGATACAAAACCAACTTCGCGACTTCCACGGAGTATCTGTGAGCGCTCGAACTGTTCGGAGAAGGTTAAAAGAACGCGATATGGTACCACACAAGCCAGCTAATAGGCCCAAACTAACGCGAGCCCACCGAACAGCGCGCCTTCATTTCGCACGCAGTCATTTAAATTGGACACAGCAAGATTGGAGCCGTGTACTCTTTTCTGATGAGTCTAAAATTGTGTTACATGGCAATGATGGAAGGAAGAAGGTCTACCGACGTAAGGGAGAGCGTTTCGCACAATGCTGCTTTGAAGAGAGGGTTGCTTATGGCGGTGGCTCATGGACTGTCTGGGGCGGTATATCCGCGAGCGGCAAAACTCAACTTGAGGTTGTTACACGACCACGGCTGCCAACATTAAATGCTGAAAGGTACATTCGTGAGTGCTTAGAACCTCACGTGATACCATACGCGGACTATGTGGGCCCAAATTTCCTTTTTATGCATGATAATGCAAGAGCCCATGCGGCCGGCATCGTCAGGGAATATCTTCGGGATGTGAACATCACAGTTATGGACTGGCCAGCCAGAAGCCCAGACATGAACCCCATTGAGCACATGTGGGACGAGCTAAAAAGACGTGTTAGGGCTCGTCAGCCAGTTGCCCAGACGATGCAGGAGTTGAAAACTGCCATAGAAGAGGAATGGGAGATGATCCCTCAAAATTTCATAGAGCGGTTGATAAACTCTATGCCTAATCGTATGAGAGCTGTGGTAGATGCCCATGGAGGCAACACGCGTTATTAAATTAAACCTTTATTTGATAAAACATGTTTTTTATTCAAAAATCAATTGCCTTTTACAAGGCGCATATCCGACTTGTTAGGCGTAGCTCCATGTCGTATGGTATTCTGAATTCAAATTTAAAACAATACGATCGAAAAAGATGGTAAAATGTATCAGGTTTAAAACTGCATCAACAGTTTTTGTTCAATCTAGCAATCATATTTCGGTAGGGGCCATCGAAACCTAAACTCTAAGGTGGGCCAATAGATGTGTCCAGAAGTGTACATAAATTCTTGGAGGCCAAAAGGCTCCTATCTCAACATATGCTGCGACATTAATTAAATTAAACAAATTAAAAAAAAAACAGCAAAAACCAAAAAAAAATACAGCACTAAAAATAATAATAATACAGCACTGGTAAAAAACAGGTCAACTCCCATCCAATATTTTTTCCTGACATAACATAGTCTAACTAATCTTATAAAACCCATTGTTATGTCAACTACTTACAATAAATAAACACCGCTCCAACGGTCTGTCATGTCGGTCACGGGCTCACGGCCGCCATTTTTTGGCGGGAAAAAAAGATTGTATACGGAGGTCGAGTTGGCGGCAAACAGAAACCAATCTAGCGGTGACAATGTGAAAATAAACTTTGACACAGTTAGTTATTTTCGGACGTTTTAGTTATTATTTTCGTTATTTATTACTGTGGTTGAAGTTTTGATAGATATATTGAAGTGGTTTTTGAAACACTGACAGTTTGGTGATTAGTTTCTAGACTTTATTTATGTCTTTGAGTGTTGTCGCTGTCGTTGTTTTTAGACGACTCAGTCTGAAAGGTACCGTCATTGAAAATACCAGTTACCAGTTGTGATTCCAGTTTATTTAACTTTAAGTGTATAAGGTTAAGATCAAGCCACTACTGCAGAAGTTCACACCTTAGTTATTTATTTATGCATGCGTTGTTTTAAAACTACAAGGATAGCAAATGGCGGTAAATAAACCAGTCGGGTGCGAGTCAGATTCAGATTCCAAGGGTTCCGTGCCATTAAATCGAAAAAAGGGTTCTTGTCTTCCTTTAATTTAATTTTTGTTATTTGTTTTAATAGCGGCAAAAAAATACACACTGAAATTTTCAACTGTCTATCTTTAAGAGTTCATGAGACAGACGAACGGACAGACAGTGTAGGCTTAGTAACAACGGAATCCCTGTTGGTTACCCTTCGTGTACAGAACATTAAAAATGGTCAGATATACTGCAACTGTGTATTAATAACCACACACGTCGTCTATATACGACGTCCATGTCATTGAAACATTGAATTAATTCCACAAATCAAGCCGTATATCCTCAATTGATTTTAAATCGTTTCGGGACTAGATTTAGAAGCAATAAAAGGCTTTTTAACGCTTCTGGTACGTTCCCTGCGGGCGTACACGAGTTACTGAAATGTTTCAGTTGGTTCAGCATGTTTTATTCCATTTAGAAATGTTTTAGTAACTTCCTCTTCAACAAATTTACATATTTTGCTGATACAAAAAGCACTGGCTGTGCTCACTAGTATTTGGTTGAATATAAGAATAATTTGAAGAAAATTGTGTTACAATTTATTATAAAGGCTCCCGCGGAAGCATTGACGCAACAATGCGTATGGTATAAGGTTGATGTGTTTGTGTATCTGTGCATCTGTCTTTAGTGGTCATAGCTCCTAAGCGAATAAACCAATTGTGATTTAGTTTTATTGCCGTAATTTACTTTTTAGATTCGAGAAGTTATAGCTTAGCCAGGTCCTATATCTGCATTTGTTTCGTTCCCCAAAAATCAACTCGACCCAATTTTCCACAAGGTTGAATCTTTGCTCTTCCTTTCCCTTTCTGCCTAACTTAAAAGTAACTTAATTTTAAAGCAGGCAACCATTCCGGAGATAATACGGGCTCCTTATCGACCTTAGGCCGAGAATTTCCCTGAGGAACTAAATCTTGTTAAGAGCACAATTTAAGGTAGACACTAGACAGTTCTATTATGGCTCTATAGACTACGGAGACTGTATCTTGTAATTGCGTGTCACGTCTCAAGCTTTGCTGAGCTGTATTTCATAGGAATAGCATTATGAATATAATCTATGACACACTTCCCGTGACTCAAGAGCTGGCTTTTATTTTGGGCAGAGAATAAGCATTGCCACTAACTGTGGTAGTGCCGCCAGTCTCTTGGGCACATTACCAACTGACAGCGTTGAAGACGAATTATCTGATGCTATATTTTAGTTCGTTGTAAGTTTCGTATTTTTTTAATATAAGTTATTACTGTTGCTAATATAATATCTGTACGGTTCACGTACAGGCAAATTGCTAACGCCGCAACCTACTTTACGCTACTCGTTTAGTTTACTTTTATAATTACTTATACTTATTAAATTAGTTGACCAATAGCTGCCGTAGCGCTATAACCGCGGATTAGCATCCAAACATAACTTACGTGTAACTTTACAAATATACTGAACTAAGGTGAAATCTGTGGTTTTCGTCAACTCACGACTTAACTACCTCTGAGCCATACATAAAAGTGGTCCTTCGAGCCGGATGACACGGCATATCATCTCGTGAGTCGTCGTGTCTCCTCATCAGCAGAGTGCTTAGCGTGGTATATCCCAGTTACGTTAGCAAATCGGTGCTATTGGCCTCCCACAAGCGGGTCTCACCAGTAGCATTGAGACGTTGCACATAGCGTAAAGGAGGGTGATCTACACTGAGTGCCTGTAACTTACGAGCTAGCAGAGATCACGTCTGCTGCTACAGCTGAACTATCGGCGAAAACTTCGCAACTTGGGTGAACTAGTACCTGTGGTGATACAACTTTACTCCACCAACGGTCAACCCAATAACTAACAAAAATGGTTCAGAGCTTGGCAGAACTGATAAGTCATCAGGAAACTACTTTCAGAGACTTAAAACTTATCTGCACAAACTACAAGAAGGACAGTGCCACCAGGAAGAACTTGGCATACCTGGAGGAGCGTCTTTCTCGGTTGAACAAAAACTGGGAGAAGTTTGTTCATAACCACCAACTGCTGGAAGAGTCTGGAGCGACAGACCTTCAATACTTCAGTGACGACATTTTCAACAGTACGAAGAAGATGTATGAAGAAGTGCTGCAAGACAACAGTACTTCTGAAAGTCAAAACAATTGACGGAAACTTCGTAAACTTGAGAGGTCTACTTGACCAAGGCTCCCAAGTAAGCCTAATAACAGAAAACGCGGCACAACGCCTCCGATTGCAGCGACGAAAAATGAGCGCTGTTGTATCGGGTGTGGGAACCCTTAGCGGCAACTGCAAAGGGGCAATGAACTTAGAATGTCAGTCAATACATTCAGACTACAAATTCAACTTTGAAGCGTTAATAATGAAAAAACTCATAAGCAACTTACCTACCGCATCGTTCTCAATCAACAACTGGGACTACTTAGAAAACTTAAAACTAGCGGACCCACAGTTCAACCTGTCGGGTCCGATCGACCTACTCTTGGGCGCGGACATCTATTCCGAACTTATCCTGAACGGCGTCATCAGGAGTGACAAGAGATACCCAGTAGCTCAACAAACTAAAGTGGGTTGGATTCTATGCGGGAATGTAAAGACATTCAACTGCTTGGTGACACTTAACGATTTCGAAAACATGACAAGATTTTGGGAAACAGAGGAAATTCCAGACAAACCATCATCAACTACTGAGGAACAACACTGTGAGGAACATTATAACGCAACTACCACAAGACTGGCGAACGGACAATATGTGGTACAAATGCCAATGAAACCTAACTTCGAAGCAAACTTAAAAAACGCAAAGTCGCAAGCATTAGCACAATTCCTTCAACTGGAAAGGAAAATGTCAAAAAACAAAGAACTCAGTACCGAATACAAGCGTTTTATGAACGAATACATCGCTATGGGACACATGAAACCTGTCTCAGGAGAAAGTAAGTTCCAAGTCTACCTACCTCACCATGGCGTGTTAAGAGCTGAGTCCACTACAACAAAACTAAGAGTAGTGTTCAACGCGTCGTACAAGACAAAAGGAGACAGCAGTCTCAACGATCACATGTACTGCGGTCCGAACTTACAAAAGGATATACTGACACTACTTATTAACTGGAGAACATACAGATACGTCTTCACGGCAGATGTCGAAAAACTATATCGGTTCATCTGGCTAAACGATAAACAACAACATCTGCAAACTATAGTCTGGAGATCTTCCCCTAACGAACCTCTACAAGATTGGCAGTTGGGCACAGTAACTTACGGAACAAAAAGTGCACCTTATCTGGCAATGCGCACTCTGCATAAACTCGCAGAAGATGAAAAAGATACTTACCCGGAAGCAGGAAACGTCCTAAAAAACTACTTCTACATGGATGATTTGGTTTACGGGCAAGATACTATTGCTGCATCGAAAACACTGGTAACACAACTAATTGAGTTGCTAAAAAAAGGAGGATTTAACTTGAGAAAATGGAAGACGAACGAACCAACTATCTTGGAGGACTTGCGAGATGATCAAAAGAGCCAGAATACGAACATAGACTTTAGCCCAGAAGAAACAACAAACTCAAAAATGTTGGGCATGAGGTGGAATCAAGACAACGATAGCTTCACATACCAATGGGATCTACCGCTCAAGAAAAAGCTGACAAAACGCGTACTACTGAGCGAAATTAGCAAACTGTACGACCCACTTGGACTACTATCGCCACTTACAATAAAAACCAAACTCCTGTTCCAAAAAATCTGGATAAGCAAAATCAACTGGGATGAACGTTTATCCGAAGATCTCGCAACGGAATGGGAAACTATGAGAAAAGATATCCCAGTGCTTAACAAACTTTCCATACCACGATGGCTGCAATGTCAAGAAAACAACCTAGAGATATATGGGTTTTGCGACGCAAGCGAAAAAGCTTATGCATGTGTCATTTATAGCCGAGTTAAAAATCAAACCGGCGAATACAAGACTACGCTAATTACGGCAAAAACAAAGGTTGCACCAATCAGCAATAAGATAACAGTACCTAGAATGGAACTTTGCGGGGCCGTTTTACTAGCTAAACTGCTAGAAAAGGTGCGAAACACTCTCTACACGAAAAACCTACACATAAGATGCTGGACCGACTCCAAGGTCGTTTTAGCCTGGCTCCAGGGCGATATAAACAGATGGGACAAATATGTAGCTAACAGAGTGAAACAAATAAACAGCATTATCTCGGCAAACTGCTGGGACTATGTGAAATCAGAAGAAAATCCTGCTGACTGTGCAACTCGAGGTTTAACACCATTACAACTTCTCGATTTTAAACTTTGGTGGAATGGGCCAGAATGGTTACAAACAAATACGTTACAAAACCATCAAGACAATCGCTTGACCTACACAACAAACACTGAGTTGCGAGAAATAAACTGCTGCGCTGTCACATACAAGAAATGTGAAATAATTGACACATTACTGAATAAAAACAGTAATTATAAACGCGTAATACGAGTGCTTGGATGGATTCTACGACTCAGCAATATTCGTAAGCAAAAACGCGCACTAAACGCAACCAATAACTTAACCGACTGCGGCAATAAAAAGGAGGTTTTGTGCTTAACAACACAAGACATAATGGGAGCAACAGAATTGGTTATTAAGAACGTTCAAAAGGAAAACTATGCCGACGATATAGAATGTTTAAAGAAAAACCGACCAATATCAAAAAAAAGCAACTTGCTGAAGTTAACCCCATTTCTGGACAACAGTGGAATACTGCGCGTGAAGGGGCGACTAGGCTACTCAACTTTATCTCCCGAAGCTAAACATCCTATTATTCTTCCGGCAACAGGAAGATTAACGGAGCTTATTATTCAAGAGGCTCATCGTGACACTCTCCATGGTGGCGCCCGGCTCACTTTGGCTCATTTACGTCAGAAATTTTGGGTCATTGGAGGTAGCAGGACAGTCAAGAAGGGGCTTCGACAATGCATCCGATGTCATCGGTTCAAACCAAACCGAAACGTCCAACTGATGGCAGACTTACCAAAGGAGCGTGTCACTCCATCAAGACCGTTCACGAACACGGGTGTAGACTATACCGGACATGTTGATGTGAAAATCAACAAAGGAAGAGGAGTTACAACTTGCAAGGCTTACATAGCAATATTCATATGCATGGTGACCAAAGCCGTGCATTTGGAATTGGTGTCAGACCTGACTACGCAAACGTTCCTCGCCGCATTCAAAAGGATGTGTGCCCGCAGGGGTACACCCCGCCACGTATTCTCCGACAACGGCACGAATTTTGTGGGCGCAGCAAAACTTCTTCAACAGGGATTTGAAAAACACAATACGTTTAAGACTTCTGAATTCACCGATGAGATGAGCCACTTACAAATTGAGTGGCATTTCAACGCGCCACTATGGCCAACAGCTGGAGGCCTGTGGGAGGCTGCCGTCAAATCAATGAAATATCACCTACATCGAGTACTGGGGGAACAGAAGCTTACTTTCGAGCAATTCACTACTTTACTTAATCAAATTGAAGCCTGTCTAAACTCTCGTCCGCTGTGCCCATTAACAGAGGATGTTGAAGACCTGGAATATCTAACGCCAGGCCACTTCCTCATTGGCGGCCCCCTCCTGTCACTACCACAAGAAGAGCAAAACTTTGCTGAGCACGATCTACGAAACAGATGGAAGCTTGTTGAACAAATGAACGTGCACATCTGGAAGCGCTGGTCGAACGAATATTTACATCAACTCCAAACCCGTAGCAAATGGCAGCACCCAAAAGAAAACCTGAAACAAGGAAGCCTAGTACTAGTAAAAGATGAACACTTACCTCCTGGGCGCTGGGCTTTAGGAAGAGTCCAGGAACTACATCCAGGCGCCGATGGTCGAGTACGAGTTGTTACCTTGAAAACTGGAAAAGGTTCACTTAAACGACCAATAACGAAGCTTTCACCATTACCGCTGAAACTAGAAGAAACAAGAGTAAACGAAGAGGAAGAGAAAAGGACACCTACTCCGGAAACCAAAAAACTAGGAGGCACAGCTAAAAACAAAAACAATTGGCTGTCACTTGTTCTCCTATCCATAGTAGCGATGACGGGAATTGCACAATCTGCGCCAACGACGAATAACTGGAAGGTTACACCTATACCGAGCAATCATCCGATTTACTTCGATGAAGCAGGGACAATACAACTAATACATGACGAATGGAATCTATTGGTTTACTATAACTTAACGTCATACTGGCAAGCAACTGATCGAATCAATGATTACGTGAACCAAATAGATAAACTATGCCAAAGAATATCACATGACTACACGCCTTGTGAAACAATTGTCGGCCACCTACGTCATGAACTGAGTCACCTAACCGACTACAACTCTATGCTGCTCACTCAACACTCAAGACCAAAACGAGGTTACTTTGATGGAGTTGGGAAACTATCAAGAACTCTTTTTGGAGTTCTTGACGCAGACTTTGCCGAAAAGTACGAAAAAGACATACAGAACCTACAATCAAACGATGACTACCTACTCCAACTTATGAAAAACCAAACACTGATTGTAGAGGCTGAAAATAACATTATAAAAAGAAACACTGCCTTTATGGATGAACAATTCAAAACATTGTGCGCCTATATAAACCAAACTAGCAGCGACATCACAAAAATAGTAAACAGGGCGCAAATGCTATTCACGATGAATGACATAAATACCGCAGCCATGATGGCAACTCTGATTTTTAGTGATTTAAATCGAATAGTGGAAATGTTGATAAATGCTCTCGCCAACATTTATAGAGGACATTTAGATACACATTTATTTCCCGCTAACCAACTGATCGAACAGCTCAACATAATATCAGGCAGGTTGCCACAGGGATTGTCGTTACCGGTAAAGGACATTCAAAGGGATTTGAAAAATATTTATGACCTCATCCACGTGAAGGCTCGCATGACAAACAACTTTATGCTATTTGAAATACACATCCCCTTGCTGAGCGATGAGGACTACAAAATATACCGAGTTATACCAACACCGATCCTTACACAAGGACGTTTAAAACTCGTGCAAGCAAGTTCAAGCTTCATCGCAATCAACTTTTTAAAGAACTCTTACATAACAATGGAAGACCAAGACATGCGGCAATGTACATCATACGGAGAAGACGAATTCCTATGTGTCTCACGTAATCCTGTCTACAACATGCACGACAAGTACGCTCCATGTGAGGCCCAAGTCTTCAACCAACAAGAGTCTTTATCATGCGTCCTCAAAGACGTAACATGCAAGGAAACCTGGATAAAGCTGCACAAACCGAACATGTGGCTATTTACACTGTGCGGAAAACAGCTGATGCGCGTCATATGTAACGGTCAAGTTACGCCTGCGGTCATTGACGGGACTGGAGTGATTTCCTTGAAATCAAAATGCTTACTGCAGAAAAACGACGCCACAATATTTACACACAATCAGCTGGGAAGTAGTTACAACATGGAACCAGAGATCGAAATACCTACTTTAAACTCAACAATCAACAACATATTTGACCACGGCTGGAATAATGCCAAATTGAATATAACCGAACAAGGATCACCAACTGCTGTAGAAATAAGAAAAATAGACCAGCAGTTGACATTCCAGAAAAACAGGGAAATATTACCGAAGGCATCCGACATGTCAAATCACGACATCTATCTCTATTCGGTTACTTCTTTGTTGTTGGGAGGAATCGCTGTGCTTGCCCTCTATCATATCATCAAACGAAGGTGCAAAACAAAGAAAGGCATCAAAACACTCTCTTCCAAAACTGGAGTGACACCTAGAGGAAGGGAGAACTTTGGAGGAGACATCGAGCTACAAGAAATACATTCGACAGCAGCGGAGCCCGTTTACAGCGAAGCAAGACAGCCGAAGAAAGTATTTCACTTTGACGATTTAAATTGAGTGTTATACCTATACTTTTACATTTATAACTTTACACATTAACTTTTGTTTACTATTTAACTTTTATTATTTACTTTGCACTTTTATTAGATAATTATTTGCTTTGTAATGGATGCTCATCCCACTTTTCCCTCGGGAGCATGTACGGTTCACGTACAGGCAAATTGCTAACGCCGCAACCTACTTTACGCTACTCGTTTAGTTTACTTTTATAATTACTTATACTTATTAAATTAGTTGACCAATAGCTGCCGTAGCGCTATAACCGCGGATTAGCATCCAAACATAACTTACGTGTAACTTTACAAATATACTGAACTAAGGTGAAATCTGTGGTTTTCGTCAACTCACGACTTAACTACCTCTGAGCCATACAATATCTATGACTAACTTTTTGCAGTGGTTTCCCGTTTTTGTTCCGAGGGCGTAATTGATTTCCCTAATACTCTACGTCCCCTAAGTACGACACGCGATACATGATTCATATGAAAATAGCATGGACTTTGAGTGTAAGTAATAATTATGTAGAAATAAAAGGAAATATGTATAAATTGGTTAGCCTGTATATTTTATGTGAATTTCCATGTCATTTATTGACATAACACATAAATTAGTTAGTACTTGTGTCTGGTGTCGAGTACCTATTCATCTGCCTAGCCTTTTCCCAACCAAATTGGGGTCGGCACCCAGTCAAACCGGATTCAGCTGAATACCAGTATTTTACGTGGAGCGACTGCCTACCAGACCTCCACAACACATTAACTGGGTAACACGGTACCTACTTCTTGACAAGACTGGTGTCAGATTTTCTGGCTTCTGACAATCCGTAACGACTGTCAAAGTTCTACAAATGACAGCCAGGACCAACGGCTTCGTGCTTTCCGAGGCACGGAGGAGTCTCCGTATGTTAATATGGTCACCCATCCACAGACCGATCTCGGCAAGCGTTGCTTAACCTTGAAGATTGGTCCGTGCGGCTGTCAATTACGCGTCCCGGGGCCTGTTTCTACGACTTCTGCAAAGTTAGAAGATAATGTAGCTCTCTATCAATGAAGGAATTTTCGAAACCGGATTAGTAGGGTACTTCCAGGGACCACCTGAGTGAAATCGAATCCAATGTTCGCTATAAATATATTTGCCCCATTTTTCTCCGAAACTACGCGACTGATCAAGGTTCGCTTTTAGCTCATAATTCAACCGGGTTTCTTTAAAGATTGTATCACTCTGATGTTTCAAGGATTCATAGAATTTATAGTTCAAACTAGTTTCGGTATCCAACGATATTTCATTGAAGACAGTTCTTAGTAACCAGCCTTGCCTTGAACTTATAGATCTTGGATCTTGACCGCTAGCAACAAAAGAGATTGCCGCGGGCAATGTAAATAATAGAAAACCTTGAAAGCTTGAACTTGGACAATATCTGAGGATATGTGAACCCATTATTTATTTATTTATTTAAACTGTATGTACAATAGTGGTACATGGGCGGCATGGGTGGCATGTCTTGGTTAAAACAAAACTGTAGGTAGGTACTTATTTTGATTTTTTTTCCTGACTTGAAGACACGACAGCTCGACCCGGACAGCTCGTGAGCCAATAGGGAACATGCATGCAATTTTTTATTGACAAAATTAAATTCTTATTAACTTTAGAAAGCACTTATGAAATATTTTTTTAAATAACTTCATGGGCGATGAATTTATAAAGCTTCAAAGTTTAAGATTAGAAAGAGCAGTCCGATATGGACTTTGACGTCAAAATCCATAACGCAGCTGCTATACAAAACAGCGTTTTCGCGAGAGGGGCAGATAAATTTCTTTAAAACAGTTTTATCTCGTTGGTTTTTCGATCAATTTTGATTATATTTTTTTAGTCAGTAGTTAGTTAGTATTATATTTTTGTATATTTTGAGATAAACTGTGTAGATAAAAAAAAAATTGTCATGCGTATTCCCTGTTCGTAGTACTTAGTAAAATAATGCCCCGACAAGTAAACACTAGTTCCAACAGTCGGAAAACGGATAAAACTACTTTCCCCACATTTAGAACCGGCACATACGGAAGACGCAGCGTTGGAAGGCCTCCCACAATGTGGACGATGACCTGGTGAGGGTCGCTGGTAGCCGATGGATGCGAGACGCACAGGACCGATTGTTGTGGCGACATGTAGGGGAGGTCTATGTCCAGCAGTGGATGTCTTTCGGCTGATATGATGATGATGATGATGACTCTAGAGACCTCTTTCAGCAGCTCTAGATGTTTGGAAACATGGAGAATTATGAAACAAAAAATACAAGTAAACACTAATTCGAAAGAAGAAAACTGCTTTGACAGCCCCTACTTGCTGTCCAAGCAATAGGTGGTTTTAAAAATATTATATCCTAAAGTTATCGCGAATAAGCCTTTTATTGATTCTGACCCGGTCTCAGTACCCACCAAACTAATAATGTAGTGGGATGTTTTCTTCCAGATGTCACTTTTGTCTTCTTAACTCGGACATTTTCATACATTTTTGTCGTGTCCATAATTCATTATGATCTTTACTATGGTAGGCGCTACATAAACTTGCAATAACGAACACATCAAGCTACCCGAAACTGTCAAATTTTCCCAATCAACGTTGAACCTAATGGTCTGTCAATAAAGTTGAAAATCTACTAAAGAAATTTGACAGATTGTTGTGGCTTGATGTGCTGGCGATTGTACCTACATTGACCTTTCCCAAATATCCCTTAATAGATACCCGAATAATAAATTATGAACCGTTTTTTCATTACTAGAGAACGTAAAGGATCACGCACGATAGAAGTCGATTCAGGACAGCTTTAATTCTTTATTCCTGTTTTTGATATTAAAAAAGTCATTAAATGTATGTGGGTCACTGACCGTTATTGCACATTTATCTGGTTTCTACCATAGGTATTATTTTCTGCATGATCTGACCGATTCGGCTTTTCAGTTTAACAATATACATTTTTTAAACTTCAATCGAGACATTTTTGTGGGGTTATTTTTGTAGCTTTTGAACTATGTTTTATTCATAAAACCGCTATTTGCATAGGCTAACCCGCGCGACAGAATTAGCATTTCGCGGTGTTTCATTCTTTTCTTTGCCTTTCACACGGAAAGTGTTTGAGTTTAATATTTAATCGGAATATAAAAGGGATAACCTGGCGGAATTTCCATCATGGTTACGATATTTTCATCATGGTTATGACGTAGAAAATTGCTACAAAATTATAATAAAAGCTTTAAATATTTATTCTTTTTCTTTTCGTGTCGATTGACTCGTATAAGACTTTGTCTTTTATATTTATGAATGAGCTAGCTCTTGACCTCGATCACACCTGATGGAAAGCGATAGATGAGGTCCATGATGAAGCGAGCGTGCTCAGAAGATGCCTTGAGGCACTGGTACTCCCACGCGTCGACGAAACACAGCAGGCGGCTTTACGCCGAACTCCGGTGGGAGGATGGTCGCAAACCAGGCGGCCAAGGAAGGATTGGCCAGTCTTATAAGGTGTTAGGTGAGACTGTCCAGGATGCGCCGAGCGCTGGGTTCAGTTGAGTGTCTGATGGAACAAATTGCGCTACACAAGGAGGCTCCTTCATACATCCCAAAATGGTTGTCTGACCAGTATTGAGCAACCTGTACAGCTCTATCATTGGCCTCGTTTAGATCTTGGATGGTGCAGGTGGTTGTGCACGACGGGCAACTAAGGAGGTGACGCATGTCCTGTGATGGTGCTCCACACTGGCACTGCGTTTGGGATGGGTGAAGAATGCCCCATTTGGCTAGATTAGTTTTACAGCGGCCAACCTGGGTCTGCAATCGGTTCGATTTTCTGTCACAAATAAAAGTATGACATCTGTATAAGTACGTAGTTTTCATCGCAAATTGGATAAAAAACACTCCGGTCTCTCTTCAAACTTTTTTAAAGTAAAAACTTACAAAATTCTAATCAAGTCAATTTTTTTTTATTAGCTAGAATGTAGGTATAAACTACAAACAATGGAATGTTACAGTTGAGCCTTACATTCTGCTCATGCATGCAAAATTTAAATTAATATTGGAAGTAACGATAAATAAAATTACGGCCAATGGCCTGATCGCCAAAAGTTTCGACGACCGTCTGTTGAAGCTGGCGTTACGCAGTTGGATAAAGGGCCTGTTCCAGAAGGCCGTACTTCTTGATACGGCTCGTATTGTGGAAGGTTCCTTTCTCTGGAGCCCTAACCACTGGTAGCTTGATACTGCTTTAAATGTATTTTTTTTAAGAAATATTTAAAAATGTAAGAAAAAATGAATAAGTACGTAAAGAAATAAGCTACTTATAATCTAGATTGTGTGGTACTCTTTACTGGCTTGTATGCTCACTATCGCCTATATGTAGGCCTTAAAAGCAAGTGTGAAAATGCATAAATTAGGACGCCCTTTCCATCGTAGATATTCAGACGAGGTCACACTCAAGAGTGGGTTATTGAATAAATAAATAAAACTGTACGAAATTAACTAAGTATTGTAAACTGGTTTAGCTACAATTAAAAACCTTAACATTAAAAAAAACTAAAATGACAAAAAAAATCAAGCAGGCAACTTTTCAAGCAGTCTGATGCAGTTGTTGAAATTTATTTTAGTTCAATTGCAGTCATACATACTCGTAGGTACATACTTTCGAAAAACATTACCCTCCTTCTGGGACAGTGGGATAAAAACAATTAACATTTTATATATTACAAAAGTAACTCAACTTAAACCGTACCGCTCTACAATTCCAATAAACGATTGAAAAGTGAATAACTTGTATTGCGCAAGCGCAGTTGTAATACAATGATAATCACTTTCGCTGAGCGTATTGACATGCGCGTGAGTGCTACCGGCTAACGCACTGCGCAGGTGACCATGACTTTAATTTTTTTAGGATAGTTCCAGGTACTGTATTTAGTAAAGTATTTTTGTGTTTTATTTTTCACATTCCTCTGTAAAGTTAATGCACCTACCATGTCATCTCTTCATCACCCTTGATTGACTGTAGATAATGCCTAAGCCGCCATTGTACCTTTGTGCATGAAGTTTAAATAAATAAATATTATGGTCGTTTCACTCTTTTTAACTCACACGTCTACAATACTAGAACGATCTGTCATCACTCATCATCAGCAAACTACCCCTTTTCCAAATAGTTTAGAGTCAGCTGATCATGTTTTGTAATTCGCTTCTTCCAGCGGCTTCGCCTACGCGAAAGTAGTACAAAAATATCCCAAGGGCACGTACTACGCCCGCAAGCCATGTTTCTCCAAAATCTGTTCAGCCGTTAAGACATGAAAAGGTAACAGACAGACAGACAGACAGTCAGAGTTAGGATGGATTAAATCACCATCTCTCAAGGAATATGAAATGTATTATTTTAAATTCCCTAAATTCCCGAATTGTGTACACCGTGTTAACTTGATATCGAAAGTTAATAAAGCTCTGAAAGAGAAAAACACTCAATAAAACAACAAAAATATGTACTTAGATACAATTTGAAGCGTATTTACAAAACAAATAAAGTAAACACATAGAAGCTAATGTGTTTTTTATGTTGCTCCTTTTTATACGAAAAGAATAACGCGTTATGAATAAGGGAAATACGATGCTTTTGTGTAATACCTGAGGCACTCTGGTACGTACACACATTATCATTCAATATGTCTATCGTAATGAAATTATAATTTTATGATACAGCTGACCCTAATTATTTGGTCTCTTAATGGATTGTATTATTAACCTGATATCAATATCGATTAATTCTACTTCATAAAATATTTGATTCAGCAAAAAAGTAGGTATGAGGAGTGATCTCTGTACTAAGGTTTGGTTTAACAAAATATGGTAATATATTAACAAAATCCTACTCTCTATTGTGAGAAAAATTTGTCTAGCACTTGAAAGGTTTACTAGGAGAAAACTCAGCTTTGAATTAAGCTCGCCTTTGTACATTTTTAATTACTAATATGAACTTTAATTTGTGTTTTTTTTTGTGTACAATAAAGAATTAAGATTTGACATACTATTAATGTCTTTGCCTGGTCTATGTTACAGGGTATATGCCTCATACATAAACCATTTGTTGATTACTTTTTTTCTTGTTAGGTATAGTTTTATATAATTATGTTATTCAGTCCGATTGGATCCACAAAGCTGCACGTATTTTTTTTTAAACTTACGTTGTACGTACAACAAATATAAGACCGTCTCCTTCAATCTACTAACGTATGGCCCCCCTACTCACATGACGCAACGCTCACCGGCGCCGGTGCAGGACCTGACAAACAGTGGCATGCGGCTGTCACATTGTTATAAGTTGTGTTCGTGTTACGACACCGCCCGATTGGTTTCTGTTGCGTACGTTCTTTATGGGATCAGCAAAAGTTTGTGTTTTTTCGTCAAAATAAATGTGTTTTCTCGGAAATACTCGGTAGAATGTTTCCGAGATTCTTGGCCCATAACTCTAGTGATTTATAAACGTTTTAGCAGTTTCTCGATTGTGTTTTTGACGGAATGGTCATGAATACAAATGTGAAACTGGACTCTGCTTAAGATTTTTAGGGAATATACCTACCTAAGTATTAGGACCTAAATATAGTATTTTATTGCATTTGGTAACCGTATATTTAATGATTAAAAGAACTTACTACGTGAAGTTCTATCATAAATTATACGAAGTGCGAAGAGATTAGCACCCTGTTGTTATAAATATTTTTAGTGACAATAAAAAAGTGCTGAGCGGTAACTAGCAGCAATCGTTACTACAGTTTGATAATAAAAATATTTATTACAGGTTATCTAGATGGTCGAAGGTCAAAGTATAGTGGTATAGTGGATAAAAAAACAACACGTCAACAGCCAAGATGATCGATTACAAAAATATTAGTTACCAAATTAATTTGGTAAGAACTACGATAGAGATCAGGCCAAGTTTCCTCGTACGTGTCCAAACTTCGAAATAGGTAAAGAAAGTCTGTTGGCGATAAGGAAAAGAAGAACGGTTATATTATGTGTTATAAACTTCCCGGATGTCGTTTAACACAAGAACAATATTTTCAGGAAGTAAGAAATAACGATTCAATAACTCAAAACCATTTTATTGTTCAAAAAGCGAAGGTCAAAAGTCGAAACTTTTGCTTCTTGGTCTTTAAACTTTTTGATATATTATCTACTTGCTAGCGCTAAAGATTGAAAGCGGAGATCGTGTAACCCAGTTACTGGGTGGAGGTCAGATAACACCAAGGCCAAGGAGGATCGTGTTATCCAGTTACTGGGTGGAGGTCAGATAACACCAAGGCCAAGGAGGATCGTGTTATCCAGTTACTGGGTGGAGGTCAGATAATATCAAGGCCAAGGAGGATCGTGTTACCCAGTTACTGGGTGGAGGTCAGATAACACCAAGGCCAAGGAGGATCGTGTTACCCAGTTAATGGGTTGTGGAGGTCAGATAGTCAAATTGCTCTATGTAAATGTAAAATACTGGTATTTAGCTGTATTCGGTTAGGCTGGAAGCCGACCCCAAAATTGTTGGAGAAAGGCTTTAAAAAAATTCCTTACCAACTCATCCCACCACTTTACGAGTTCATTCTAGAAACAAAGTAATGTCTCCTGTTTCCTTTCTCGAGATGTAAGCTGTCCCTATAACCAACAAAATCAGTTTAGCGGTTTTCAGAGACCTAACGGACAAACGGACAAAGATGCTTTCTTGTAATGTGACCTAAGAATATAATTTACTAGCTTTTACCCGCGACTTCGTACGTGTATATCCCGTTGTTTCTCGTTCCCGTTGGAATTTCCCGTTCCCGTATAGCCTTCCTCATAAATGTGGCTATCATATTCAAAATGAATTTTCAAAATCGGTTCTGTAGATCCAGAGATTACCCCCCTACAACCTCACAAACTCACAAACTTTACCTCTTTTAGTATAGATATCTACAGCTCGGTTCCTCGTTTCTAACAAGTTTTTCTAACTGAGATAGCGCCGGGTTAGCTCGTGGTTATAAGTTACGCAACAAATAGGACCTGTTTAGAAAAATACTGAGCAACTTTTCTTTTAATTCTAGTAGTTGTCGACCTTGGAATTTTTAATTTGTTTGGGCAAAATAAAAGAACTGTAGCCTGCATCAATGCCGCCACAAAAAAAAACCTACGTAGCAAAATCTCCGCAACGCCATCTATCCCGCCAGCTGCGAACTAACTGAAAGAAATCCTACATCGCGGTATCAGAGTTTTCTGTGCGATTTGAACATGTACAACAGCCCGAATATCGACTATCGGGCAGTTGCCCAGCGGACAACAATAGTCCGGTCGGAGGATCCTGCCGTTGTGCCTAGCTTTTTCCGGACTAAGTTGAGTTTGTCTTCTAGTCTAACCGGATACCACTGAATACCTGCATTTTACATAGCAAGTACCGATCTATATACACCACAACCCAGTAACTGTGTGACACGATAATTCTTGGCAAGACTGGTGTCAGATTTTGCCGCTTCTCGAATATCCATAACGATTGTTAAAGATCTTCAAATAACAGTCGCGACCAACGGCTTAAAGTGCTTTGGTTACCGAAATTCTACATCAGAGCAAATTTTTAGGGTTCCGTACCCAAAGGGTAAAAACGGGACCCTATTACTAAGACTCCGCTGTCCGTCTGTCTGTCTGGCAGTCACTAGGCTGTATCTCATGAACCATGATAGCTAGACAGTTGATGTATTTCTGTTGCCGCTGCGGTGTAACAACAAATACTAAACACATTACCCTCCTGGCGCAGTGGGGTAAAAACAATAAAATAAATATTTAAGTGGGGCTCCCATACAACAAACGTGATTTTTTTGCCGTTTTTTTATACGTAGCTAATGGCACGGAACCTTTCGTGCGCGAGTCCAACTCGCACTTGGCCGATTTTTTTTATGAATACATCCTGCAGAGAATCCTTGTTAACAAGAGGTTAGGGAAGTTAAACGTTTTTAAAGCAACTATGGCGGTTTAGTGAACTAACAACACCGCTATTTTCACGCTTTCCGCCTGGTAACAGCACACGGGGACATTAGTACGTATTCATACCTTTAGTACACATTTACACACGTGTGGCCTTCACGTGGCCTTGGGTATAAATCTGTAAGGGTTAACACCTGACTGTTGTTATAATGAGGAGTAGGAAGAGTTAGAAGTTCCATTCCTAACAAATCTTCTCCTGCAATAACTTTATGGTCTTGGATTTTCTGTTCTAGCTACCTTGCTTGAGGTTTCTTTCTATACCAGTCTTAACTTATACTGGAAAACATCGTTGGCTTTCGGTATATATGTTTACTTTGTTTTTGACATAAGTAAGAAAGAAAAAAAAAACATCGTTGGTTTTCGGTATATATGTTTACTTTATTTATTTATTTATTTAAAACTTCATGCACACAAATGTACAGAGGCGGACTTAATGCTACTTTGTTTTTGACAAGAAAGAAAGAAAGAAAGAAAATTGCTTTATTCGCCAGAAATGACACAAAAAAATAATTAAATAAAAACCAACTAAAAGCTAAATACAATATGTTTCACACACTGCCAAGCTATGTCAGGACCGGACATAAAACTACCACGAGTCTCTGGTCACGCCACAGACAAAACAGAACACAGTTCAACAGTTAAGACTACTGTAGAACTTTCTTTTGTACCTGGGTGGTGGTTCTACAGTGAGTTAGAAACCACTACTATGATACTTTCATTGTGTGAAGGAGTAGAATTCCCTGTCGGAATCTGTGACTCCTGAAGGCCATAATCTGGGGTCTTAAGACAAGATGGAACTGATTACTCCTAGGTAAGCGCGCTCTGTCGTCGACCACTTCATCGCTAACGTTCAGGTGAGGTAGAAGTCAAACACGAGCCTTTATTTTTTTATTAGCTTTGGCCCGCGGCTCCGCCCGCGTGGATGTCGAATATCGCTTAAAAAGTAACATATGTCTTTCTCCATATCCTAGGCTATATATCTGCCAAATTTCATGATGATCCGTTCACCCATTTTAGCGTGAAAGCGTGACAGACAGACAGAGTTAATTTCGCATTTATAATATTAGTAGGGATTAATGGATGTCATTCGCCAGAGAACTAAAGTCACCGACATAGCGCGAAGAATCAGCATGCTGAAGTGGAAATGGGCCGGCCATGTCTGTAGACGGACAGACGGTCGATGGAGCAGACATGACATGTGTTAGAGTGGAGACCGTGTATTGGAAAACGTAGTGTGGGACGCCCTGCGGCACGATGGATCGATGATTTGAAGAAGGTGGCTGGCAGCGGATGGATGCGGACTGCTCAAGACCGGGATGGTTGGCGCTCTTTGGGGAAGGCTTACGTTTAGATGTGGTCGGCAAATAACTGATATGATGAACATCCTTTTCATCTTTTGTATAAATGGCTTAAAGGTTCATGGACCTTCTGCAACAATTATCTTTGGTAAAAAGAAAGTGGTTCTAACGGTTACGATTTCAATCTTATTATAATGAATTCTGGCCTTTCTCGTATTTCACTTTATTTATTTAGTAAGGGTTAAGAAAATTAATCCTTTTTGCCTATTTTATTCTGGTTTTTATTTGAATAATTTATTTGCCTACATTATATCTTCCAAACCAAAGAGTTAGACAGGATTTTATTTTAAATTCATGGAAAGTTTTCAGGGGATGAAACTAGTCATGAATAAAAACAAGGTTTACTACTTTATTTATCTAAACTTTAGGTATGGCAAGGCATTCTTCACCAGTAAACCGTTGGGTTTAAAATACTATAATTAATTATATCAATTCTGAAATATTTAGGTAAAAATTATCGAAAGTGCACACTCAATATAATTTATTTTCGTATAAATCAAAATCGGCCAAGTGCGAGTCGGACTCACGCACGAAGGGTTCCATACCATTATCTCTAAAAACGGCAAAACAAATCTTGTTTGATGTATGGGAGCCCCACTTAACGATTTTTTTTATTCTGTTTTTACTAGGTATTTGTTGTAATAGCGGCAACAGAAATACATCTGTGAATATTTCAACTGTCCAGCTATCACGGTTCATGAGATACAGCCTGGTGACAGACAGACGAACAGCGGAGTCCTAGTAATAGGGTCCGGTTTTTACCTTATGGGTACGGAACCCTAAAAACAGATAAAAGACAGTTTCCATGATGAATAGCCTAAAATAAATGTAAAACAGGGCCTATTCATCACTCAAGAGACGTTTTATTTTGAAGACGCTTTTCATTCATTAAAAACCTTGGTGAGAATGTTTGAAAACTTGCCCATTGTGCTGATAGAGATTTATCTTAGTTGACTTGAATGCTGTGGCTAGGTCAGGGTTTAGGTGTCAGATGCTGAAGGGCACTGCCAGTTTTCTGTAGTTGTGTGTTATATTTCAACTTTCAGTCGAAGTCAAAATACTTTTTAATTTTAAATTAAACAATTGGCGTTGAGAGCCAGCAATTTTCGAATGTCAAATCGCTCGTCACCGTTTTTAAGTTCTGTGACATTTTCAGGGTACCTACTGAACGCCCGTATGTAGAAACGGAACCCTAATAGGACACTGTGGCGTCAGTCCTTCCGTCTGAGACAGTAAATTTTCGCGGAAACTTACTGATCCGATTGAATTCAAGTTTTGCACACACATGAATATTTGTGAACCAAACATGAATGGGTAACGTAAATAAATATTTCAAACTGTCGTGTCAACATAATTCAAAGAAAGGATTTATTGTAAGGGTGTCAAATTTTTATTCCTAATAAATATATACCATTAAGTTCTTAAACCTCTAAAGAGGTCCTGATGAAAGAGCATCACTACTCCATAGTACTATCATGGCATGAATAGTTACTTAATAATTTTTTAAAGGGAAAATTATTACTTCTATGCAGTCAGACTTGTAATAGCTTGTATTGAAGTCGGATCAAAATACAAGTTTATCTGTTATTGGAGTTTTATTTCAAGTAATTAGGAAGTATCACAGGAATACATAAACATAAATTCTGCTGTGTGACACATAGTAACCTTGTTTACCTTTATTCGCCATAAGTACGACCCCAAATGGTTGGCAGTAACGACGTGATTCCTCTATCGAAACATTCGGGACGAATCGGGACGTTCGGGACAATTCGGGACAAATGTTTGTGTGGCGTAATGGCATGACATTTGTTCTGGGACGACAACTGTAATGGCATCCGTGGCGCAGCTTATTTGAGGGCAGTTTATTTCTACGTAAATGTAGTTTGAATTGAAGGTTAGTAGAACTAGTTACTTGTTTATCTTTCTAGCTTCCTTGATTTGAAAATAGTTTCATTGAGACGCAAGCATTAATGAAGCGAAGCCGAATGAAAAGCTCTGAATCTATTTATCTCAATGTTTTTCACTGCAGGTATGGTCTATCATATTTTACTTTATGGTCATAAAGGTCTACCTCACGCTATTTCAAACCAGTTTCTGCCCGCAATTCAGGTCGGGGAAAAAATAATAATATGGTTTGATTTAAGTAAAGTTTTATTCAAATCAGTTTTATAGTTTTCGCGTGAAAGAGTATCAAACAAAAATCCGTCCTTCCATCCTCACATACTCTCACATGTTTAACATTTGTGGGATACATAGGTAGAGGTACATCTAAAAACATCATCGATTGGCTTCTGGCATTATTCAACAAAGAAAAACAGGCTTTTTGAATAAAGAATAAAGTGCAATTTCCATTAGTCATTTCAAAATAGCCGTAACCGTTTTCGAGGTCACGCCCCTGACCGGGGCTCGAGACAAGTGAGATTCTATCAACTGTGGCGTGACGAAGGCGATTGTCAATACGTCAAAATGTATGGGATTGACAGATGCTATCGCAATGTCACGTGATCAAATTCCTACATTTTGGCATTTCGACAGTCGCATTCGCTAATTAAATGGTACATTGTCTAGGGCCTCTTATAGCCTTGGGTTAAAATGGCAACTTGACGAAAGGCTACTAGAGGTGAATTTGTTTCTTTTTAGGACCTAATCTCTTGATGCGATTTTGAAGATTATTTTGACATAGACTGACATATGTATATGTCGCAGCCAATTAGCTTAATCAGCCATCTCATTAAAATCCTAGCCTTTACATTAAACGGCGCCGTTTAATCAGCGACATTAGTCACATGGGCAATTCATAAAACGATATTGAAGAAAAGATGTCATTTAGATCGTTGAAAAATAGGCGTATTTAAATGAAAAGGCTAGGCCACCAATTGCACAGCTAATTGTCTGCGACAAATACATTATCACGGAGTGCTGTATGCTAGTTTCTAACCGACTTCAATACCTCATTATGGCATACTGAGGTATTGAAAAATGCACTGTTCCTCTGAAATAGATTTTGGGACCAAAGTCAAGGAAGAAGTCAGTTTACAGTAAGAATATTGGCCGCGGGTAACCGTTTTCGAGGTCAAACTCCTGACCTTATAGAAGGCATCCGTGCCGCCGTTCTCCGCCGACAGACGGCTTCAGTGTGTTAGCTCCTTTAAACCATATCACCTGTTGGATGTGAATGAATAATAAGCTGACAGACATTGATAAATGTCTACCTACCTGTACCTATGTTTTAGTAATATTAGGATGTAGGCTTTAGAGGTAAGTATTGTGAGGAAATATCACATGTGCTTCCATAATTTATTTTTGTTTTTTTCGTACGTATTTGCGCGTAAATGTTGAGGGTAGAAAAATGGGCAGTCCGCGCCGAGAAACAAACACTTCGAGAGAGGGTATTATTCAAAAAACGTGTCTAATATATTCATATAACTTCGAGTCGTGAGAGATCGTCTCATTTAGTATCTATTTCGTGCCTGTAAATCCCTAGACTCACCACGGCAAGCGTTGCTTAACCTCGATGATATTCTCGATAAGAATCTTTAAATGGTTGCTTTAGTAGCTCTCGCCGGTACACAGGTGGATGCTATTCATCCATCTTCTTGATGCCTTTGTTCCCTTACTGGTTGAGACAGCTTGTCTGAAGTTGCTGGGAGCTGTTTTATCCAATCTGTGCTATGGGAAGAAATGAGAAGTGTAATTTATAACGAAGTGAAGAGTCGACTAACTACTTGGAAAATGATTATCAATGAAAATATCTTTTGACTACGTTTTACCCGCGACTTCGTACGCGTATATCCCGATGTTTCTCGTTCCCGTATAGCCTATAGTCTTCCTCATGAATGTGGCTATCATATACAAAAACTAATTTTCAAAATCGGTTCAGTAGATCCAGAGATTTACCCCCTAAAACCTCACAAACTCACTAACTTTACCTCTTTTTAATATTAGTATAGATTATGTAATTGCAATTAATAAGTTAGTTTCAGCATTTGTAACTTATTTGGTTTAGAAAATAAAAAAAAAGACAACCAAGTATTTCTTTAGCAATATAATAAAAACAATGACATCATTCAAGCTCACAGAAATTCCAAAGCAGATGCGTTTACAAAACCAAGTAAACGTTTGCATCGTTACCAGAGACAAGTGGTCTACCCCAACCGCATACATAATTCAGAGAAAGCCGCCCATCTGTGCTGAGCGGCTGTGCCTTGAATCCTACAGCCCACTCCGCCATATTTATTGGTTGGCACACTTTTATGTTTCGTAGGCTTGCGTGAATATGTTTTGTAGAAAGAGTTTTCTAGGTGATTTGAAGGAATAAGTTTTTAATATGATGGAGTAAATTCTTATTTTTAACCGACTTCTAAAAAAGGAGGAGGTTCTCAATTCGGATGTCTGTTTTTTTTTATATTTGTTTGCGCATGATTCCGTCGCTTGCCAACCGATTTCAAAAATTACTTTTTTTGTTGGAAAGGGTATACTTTCCAAATGGTTCCATTGAAATTTTATGAAAATCGGTTTATTTGTAAGACAACTCTTCTACCCCGCGAGTTTTCTGGGGTAAAAAAAACCGTCTGTATTCCAACTGCTGTATGCTTCATGGCATACAGCCCAGACGGATTTTTTTATCCATAATAGGTACACATATGCAGTTGTCATTTTCATAGTGTATTTTTGTTACCTCTACAACTACTATAAAATTAATAAAAACAATTAAAGCCCCCATACAAAAATGTTTCTTTTTGGTGGTGGGGGGAAAACCCATGTTTGCGTGTGATGAATGATATTTATTTTGAAAGTAGGTTGTAAATAACATTTTTACACGGTAAATCTTTTTTGGTCGTTTTCAACTAGGTAGATTAAGTCGGCTGGCACTTGAGTGGCATTTTTAATTGAATTCACATTTTCAGTAGTTGATCAGAGGTCCAATTCTACTAATTTACTAGCAACATTTGCATGTCTGTCGCAATCTGTCAAAAATGTTTGGAAATGGAGGCTTGTTTGACAGATTGCGACTTGGATGCGAATCGAGGAGCTCGTGGCTAAATTATAACAGCCGCACGGATCAATCTTCACGGTTAAGCAACGCTTGCCGAGGTTGGTCTGTGGATGGGTGACCATAATAACATACCGAGACTCCTCCGTGCCTCGGAAAGCACGTTAAGCCGTTGGTCCCGGCTGTCATTGGTAGATCTTTGGCAGTCGTTACGGATTGTCAGAAGCCAGAAAAATCTGACACCAGTCTTGCCAAGAAGTACCTACCGTGTTACCCAGTTAATGGGTTGTGGAGGTCTGGTAGGCAGCCGCTCCACGTGAAATACTGGTTCAGCTGAACCCGGTTTGACTGGGAGCCGACCCCAATATAGTTGGGAAAAGGCTAGGCAGGCGACTGTGATGGGAATGCGAAAGTCGCTTAAAATTTTAAAGAATTGCCTCTCAGTCTGCAGCATTCTGGTTTTTCTTCGTATCACAATCAAAGCCAATATAAATCGATTAAAACTACATTCTTAGCCCACACTACAAATATCCGTGCAAACAGCAATTTTCATTACATAACAGCAATTTCCTTGACATGAAAATAATAATCTCACTATGGCGCGTTTTTCCACACATGTAACCAACTTACAAATATTACGAAATGGAAAGATTAATCTTATTGAGATCCTCACGTAACACCTTAAGAGACAGTCTCACGTAACACCTTAAGAGATTGGCCAATCCTTCCCTTGTGGTGGTAGGGCTAACGTCCGCCTGGGTCGCGACCGGCTCCCACCGGAGTCCAGCTTGCTGTGTTTCGTCAACGTGTGGGAGTACCAGTGCCTCGAAGCATCTTCTGGGTACGCTCGCTCCATCATAGACCTCATACATCGCTTTCCATTGAGAATAATATAATTTAGATGGGTAGATTTACCACCTAAAGATCGCCATCTAGTATTTTATTATCTTAAAGGCTGAATAAAATATATCTTTTGCTGTTTGAGATGGATCTAATTTTATTAGATTCCTTGATGTATTAGGTTAGTGATGATATTGCAAGAACAATACAAATGGAAGTGATATTATTGTTAATGCTTGTAATAGATCTTGTGTTATTAGCACTAATGCGAAATAGAGGATCTTTATGTAAGATGGTTATAAT
Source organism: Melanchra persicariae (assembly GCA_947386135.1). Classification (NCBI taxonomy): domain Eukaryota; kingdom Metazoa; phylum Arthropoda; class Insecta; order Lepidoptera; family Noctuidae; genus Melanchra; species Melanchra persicariae. The sequence goes on from OX376646.1 coordinate 3,704,707, forward strand.
GATGGTAGAATGAAAACAGAGGTACTTAAAGCAAGAAGAAAACGAGAATATATATTTTTCGAGAAGGTTAAGATAGGTAGGTCTGTGTACTACAACTGTTTTCTTAATGTCCCTCGGAAATCATCGCATTTTGGAATACAAACGAATGCTAATTTCCATGTCCATCAATTATTAGATTATTGTGTAGTATAATAATTTGAATTCAGAACTAAGTACTTTATTGTTGTTTTGTTTTGATTTCCGTTTGAATTATACTTAGTTCTAAATTCAGCATTGGAACATAATAGGCTAGTTCGAAAAAAGTGTTTAACGATAGTCAGTCCATAATGAGGAGCTCGATCTTCAAGGTTAAGCAACACTTGCCGAGGTCGGTCTGTCGATGGGTGACCATCTTAAGACATCAAGACGTTGGTCCCGGCTGTCATTGTAGATCTTTGGCAGTCGTTACGCACTGTCAGAAGCTAGAAAATCGGACACGTCTTACCAAGAGAAGTACCTACCGTGTTACCGAGTTAATGGGTTGTGGAGGTCTGGTAGGCAGCCGCTCCACGTAAAATACTGGTATTCAGCTGAATACGGTTTGCCTAGGAGCCGGCCACAATATAGTTGGGAAAAGGCTAGGCAGATGATGTGACAGTCCACAATAATTCCTATTTCTTCTGTCGTTATTAATAAGAGATCTAACACGGGACACCTAGTAGATCTACTATATAAACCTAGAAAAGAATAAAAAACCTCAGAACTTCGAGCCAAAAGAAAATACATACAAACATATCAAAAGTCTCCTCACATCCTAATTCATTACATTTCTTTTGGCAGTTACTAAGAGTTTTCGTCTGTAACATTAATCTTTAACCACATAACTTCGGGCTTCTTTCGATCAAAACCGTGGGAGTTTCCCATCACCAATTAGTGTCTTATTGAGCCCAAACTTTTGTTATTGTTTGCAACTTTCTAAGACCAGGGCCTGATCTAGGGAGGGAGCGAATCGGGTAATTGCTTGGAGCGGCAAAATTGAGAGCGGTTACTAGACTACTAAAAAGTAATTTTATGAATTTGTAATTAGCGGACGCTAATGCGTTGTATGTCTTCTTATCCGAAGCTGGCTGTTTACATTTTTCGAGCTATTCGCTTTCACTTTTGGTGCCCCCTTCGACTTATTTGCCCTCTATCATCGTAAAGGGTGCCAAATATTGTGATATTTTATTATTGACTAGGTAGCCCGCGTGAGTTTCAAGGGAAAAATTATTCCAAGGGAACATACTCCCGGGATAAAAAGTATCTTATGTGTTATTCCAGACTATAATCTATCTCTATGCCATATTTCATCAAGATCCATTCAGTACTTTTTGCGACACCCAAACTTTCGCGTTTATAATATTTGTAAGGCTTGCTTGGTTGCTTTCAATCTCACCTGATGGAAAGCAACGATGTGGTCGACGATGGAGCACGCTGTTTGCTCGGAGCGGCTTACCTAGATCCGGCCCTGTATAAAGACCCTCCAAGAAGGCCAATATTGTTGCCTTGAAGCAAGTTTAAAGCACCAATAAGTTAGTCTTAAGCGAATTGTTTTGTTATAATTTTGATCGGGCAAACAGATGTTATTATGTTGATCGACACGATATTATGTTAAAATTTGGTGGGTGATGGTAGAATTATAATTGTATTTTTGTGTTCTTCACTTAGTTAAAACGTCATAAGAGGTAAAACTTTGTGTCTTTATTTTACAGACCCTTTACATTAATCAATGACATCAATATGCGACTATTCCCAACACCATCTTTGAGAGCACTGCCTAACCCCAAACCCAAACCTAAAATTCTACGTCAACGATATTGTAACATTGTGTCACTACAGTATTCATCATCATCATTGTACCAGCCGAAACGTCCACTGCTGGACATAGGCCTCCCTCAAATGGGATCGTTTGCCATAATCACCACGTTTGGCAGGCGGGTTGGCGATCGCAGTGTAGTTGTAGCAATGTACCTACAGAGAATGCTGCTGCTCATTCTCTGGTAAGTCCCTTAGTCGCCTGTTACGACACCCACGGGAAGTGATGGGATGGTGCTATTCTTTTTCGTCCGACACCAGGAACACTACCGTACATATTTTTGCAGTATTTTGCAGCTTTTTCTCTGATAAGAATCTAGGTTCTGGCAGGGCTAGCATGCGTGAAAGTCAAAAATTATCACGCCTGATAGAAAGCGATAGATGAGGTCTATGATGGAGCGAGCGTGCCCAGAAGATGCCTGTTCACTCTTACTTTGAAGGCAGACGGATAATATGTGGAAGGGAACACAGACGCTGGCAGAGAGTGCCACACTTTGGCTGTGCGCAGAATAAATGTGAAGGAGAAGCGCTGAGTAGGTACGACTAGTCGGGATATCGACCAAGTGCGAAAGGTACCCAGCAGAACGTCTGGTATTCCGGTGGTAAAAGGGCGATGGTGGGATCAGGTCGTGGAGTTCCTGCGCACACTCTCCGAAGTATAATCTGTAGAACCCCTCGGGTATTGTGTTCGCGAGCTAGTATATCTGTTTGTGGTGTTAACGTAGTGTTTAAGGGCATTTTTGTTTATCTGTAGAAGACCGACAGGCAAGCAACACTACGCCGATGAGCCTCACAATAACTAACCAAAACTTCAAGACTATGTGTTTTAATAGCGTGATGATGGAGCCTAAATACTTGATAACAAATTAAGATTGTTTGATAGTACTCAAACTGTTAATGTGATCACTAAACTTGGTCCTAACTTACTTCTGTTTGGACAGCTTTGAAAACCAGAAGCAAAGTTTCAAACATTTCTGGAGAAAATACTCGAGTCTTTACTAAAATTATGGAGAGGTAAAATTGTATGTTTGTTTGTAAATATTATTTTATTTTTCCTTCATGAAACTTTTACATCATCTATGAAACAGTTAACAGTCTGTAGGATTTTTCCGCGGTACGGCATTTCATACAAACTTTCAAGTCTAGTTTTCGAAATGAGTGAGAATCGAGTGAGTGAGGATTTTAATTTAACTTGGTATGCATACGCTTAGATATCCAGGCCTAAATAGTTAGTATAAAATATTTCGTGAAAGAGTATAGAGGGAGAGAGAGAGAGCGATTTTAAGTTTTCTATAGAAAGTGAAAAATCACCATCTTTCCCTCTTTTTCGTAAATGTTCTCTAATAACTACTACCTGGATATATAGAGTATGTATACCAAGTTTCATTAAAATTGGTAAATGAACCAATTTTAATGTTTGTTTCGAAAGTTTGTATGAAATGCCGTAGGGCGTAAACGCTCTTAAATGGAACACAAGTGGATTATGTTAAATGTTAATTTTATGTTCACAACTAGTAAAGTGACAATCACAAGGCCAAATCTCACTGATAAAGCGTTTAAATTTAAGTGTGATCATCTAATCTAATACAAATATGTTTATTTCTAATTATGCTACCACTACTTAAAATACGAGAATTGCCATTCAGGTATAATAAGTTCCTGCCAGGTTTGCGGATTCTGTTCGAAATAGTCACCGCGGCCCTGGAACGCAAAGGGCACTAGGAGGAGCACGGATGGATTTTAGTCAGTAAGAGTCTGACACTCCCCCGCTCCACCCAGAGCGGAAAGTCACTAGATGTGTGATTTTTTTCTGCCTGTGTGATTGACTGGTTGCTTCGAGCTATTACTACTTATATATATCCTCTTATTCCAGAAAAAATACACGATTTCTGCGGAAATAACCACAGAAAAGAAACCGCATGACAAAGCTTGTCTTGAATAAGCATAAAAAAGTTTTAAGTACTTTGTGAAGTAACTTTTCTATTCGAATTTGCTTTAAAGGCGACATTTTTTTACAGTTGATTTGATTCTTTTCCAAAAGAAAATATTTAGGTTGATCGTTTTATTTCGAGTTTTACAAGATTTTCTGTACGAATTTTCCTTATAATAAAGTTTTTTTACTCCTCTAAACAAATCAGCTTACTATACAATAAAGATCTCTCTCGCGATAAAATACGGACACCATGATAACAGCGTGTACCTCTTACTACAACCTGTTATCAGCTGCAGTCGGCCGGAAGCCACAACTTGTGTCAGCTGGCTTCCGGCGGCGCCGGCGCTGCCTCGGGTATTGTGTTTGTGGTGTTAACGTAGTGTTTATGAGCATTATTGTTTATCAGTTAGTATCTATAAATATAAGGTCTAGTCCATCATCAGACAAAAGACACGAAAAATGTTTTTTTTGGGACTCGCACAAGTCAGGCAAAAAATATTTAAAATAAATTAAAAACTAAAAAAAAACTAACAGTACGTTATAATTTAGATAATGTTTTTTTTTATTATTGATCCCATACTGTCCCACTTTTGGGCAAAAGGCGTCCCCAAGTCCTTTCAACAATTATTTTCAAGTGTCACCTCGTACCAGGCTGCCAGGCTCAAATGGGATTGGGTGGGTCACGTTAGTTGCATGGACTGTGACCGTTGGGCAAACAATGGGTGCCTGAAGATGGACGGCGCCGCCGAGGCTGGCCCAGAAAGAGGTGGCGAGACGACCTGGGAAGTAATATTAAAGTAATATTGCTTTAAGAGTTGGTGGTTTAGACCCTGGACGCGTACTACGAGGGCTAGGTACTGCTAACTATTTAAAACCATTTGTTTAGTTTAGGCTGAAAAAAAAAGAAACCGACTTCCGAAATTAAAGTTATTTTGAACTTTGTTGTGTTTTTTGGAAGTCGGTTTTTTTTTGTGAAAAAGTTTTTTATTTTTCACTTTTTAGTGGTACCCCACACCTAACAACACCACTGGAAAGTCACAGGAAAGCAAAAATACGCAATTTCGTATACATGGATGATTTTTCCACATATTTTTTCCAGCTATTTGGATTTAAAAACCAAAACACTGAACCGATTTTGATAAAATTTCAACGGGACCATTTGGGAAGTATACCCTTTCCAACAAAAGAAGAATTTTTCAAATCGGTTGGCAAGTGACGGAGTTATGCCCGAACAAACATAAAAAAAAACAACAAACATCCGAATTGAGAACCTCCTCCTTTTTTAGAAGTCGGTTAAAAATAAGCACTTTTAGATGGTCACCAAAAACGCCCGTCCACTTCGGAGTGTTTTACAGGAAAAATGGTGCAACAAACTCTCCACAATACTATTCTATTTTTGTAAAATCATACGCAACTGTTTTTTTAGAATGAGATTCTGGCATTTTCCCGTGAGAAAACATTGCCTTGTGATCAATCCCCTATATTTTACTCATTTCGACAGTTACTTTCGCTGAAAAAATGGCATTTTTTCTAGAGCAACAATCGCTATAAAATAATAAAACAGTAACGTTTTTACATAAAGACATAATATAATGAAATTAATGAACATTGTACGCCTGTTATAAGTAACTATGTAAATATCGTTAACCGCAGACCCCTCACCCCATCATATCATATTGATCGCCATTTTACAATAAACAGCCACAATAAGGAGAAATTCCCATTTTGTGGGAAAAACGGCACTCGGCAAACCCTATTAAGTTTTCATAATGCCATCTTGCCACGCCATTGCAGACTCTAATCCCTTATAATAAGATACAATGGGCCCCAGTGATTACATTGAATCGACCATGCAAGTAGGAAACATTTATTCTGAAATATTTTCTAAGCTTACCGTCCTTTGAATTTCATTTCGAGTCAATCTTCAAGGTTAAGCTTGCCGGGGTCGTTCGAGTTTCCTCCGAGCCTCGGAAAGCACGTTAAGCCGTTGGTCCCGGCTGTCATTTGTAGATCCTTTTTTTTTTTTTTTGAGGTTGGGAAATCATCAAATTACCCCTCCGCTCTGGGTGGAGCGGCAGGGACTTTTACTGACTAAAACCCACCCTTAGTCCTCCTAGTGCCTTTCTTTCCAGGGCCGCGGTAACTCTTTCTTTGTAGATCCTTGGCAGTCGTTACGGGTTGTTAGAAGACAGAAAGATGAGATAGATCTGACTCCAGTCTTGCCAAGAAGTACCGTGTTACCCAGTTCATGGGTTGTGGAGGTCTGGTAGGCAGCCGTTCCACGTAAAATACTGGTATTCAGGTGAATCCGGTTTGACTGGAAGCCGACCCCAATAAAGTTGGCAAAAGGCTAGGCAGATGATGACCGTTCTTTGAATTTCTCGAGAGTTTCATATAAAATATTGTTGTATAATCTTGTAGCAATTTTCAACGTCAAGAATATTAAGTTACCTAACAACGTAGCAGAAACTTTGAAGATAAATTGACTCAACTCCTGTAAAACGTACTTAGAAGCAGACTGTGGTCTTTTTTTTGACCAGGGGTCTAACCACCAACTCTTAAAGCAGTATTACTTCAATATTACTTCCAGTGGGAAAGAGACGGAGCTATACAGGACGTATAGATCCATCTCTTTCCCTCTTTAAGAGTTGGTGATTTAGGCCCTGGTTTCTAAATTGTACATTTGGAGTTGAGAACGTCTTAAACCCAGTCTTATTGCCAAATTCTTCATTCAGAAATCAGGGGTTAATTAAATTATGCCCGGCTTCTGAGGTACTAAATCGGTCGTTTATCTGTCCGTTAACAGCACTTTTGTACACGATGACTTTATAGCGTTAATGGACAGATAAACCACCGATAAAGTACCTCAGAAACCGGGCATTGTTCGAATACCTTTTTGTTTGTTTTTTGTATAGTATTTTAGTTAGTTGCCAGTATCCAGTCTTGATTGTTGGAGAAGATAGAAAGATAGAAAAATTGTTTATTCTGCTCAGTGAAAACGCACTTTATCTAATGCCTAGGCTAGGTACTCATCATTATTTTTGCTACTGATATCATCTTAATAACATTTTGATTTCAAACTTTTGATTCGACATCTTTGAAGTCTCTTCAGACTGAAATGGATCCAATCTACATTTAATTTCTTGTTTTAAAGACTAAAACTGAAATTGAGAATTTAAATGGTTCGTTAAAATCTAAGATTTGTGACAAACTTCGTTACACTCTTATAGCTATGATTGCAAAATAGATTGAATTTTAATCTGAAAATGAAAATTATCGTCTTCAAATAACTTAGGTACCGTGATTAATATCACGGTACCTAAGTTATTTGAAGACGATAATTTTATAATAAAATAAATATCTTTCATTGCAATATTATTTGTATTAATTCTTAAATACTTAACCGGGTCCGTCTGAAGGTGGGAGCTGCTTACCTACTTATCTTTTAACATGATTAGTTCAAACATAGAAACTACCTTATTGAGAACTGCCTCCTTTTTTTGAAGTCGGTTCAAAACATTTTCTGCCAATCTCAATCAGTTCTCGTTCGATAACTCATACTGTACATGATACAAACAGTGTGTCCATACAAAATTAAGGAAAAAACTCTTTTTATAACTTTGGGTAGATTTTGTGGTAAATATGGTAATTGGCTCTAATAATTACTGCAAAATTTACCCATTTTACCTCATGCAAAAGTTCGTTACAATCGCAGCAGCTGTCCCCGAGACACCCCCGCGCAGCCCACCTGCTGCGCGTGCGCCGATGTGCAGCCGACTGTGTCCGAACTCGCATGTAATGGGCTTGTAAGCTCCCCAAGTTCTGTTGCTGGTTTAACGAGGTTTAAAAGATCGTTACGAGTACAAAGAAACTTGGTTTTATACACCTAAAAAAACTGTCAACATATATAAATAAAATTGCATCACTTAAGAACGGCTGGACATATCTGGCTATGTTTAGTTCAAAAATATTCGTAATAATCATCACATTTTAAGAAAGAAACATTAGAAGTTTCTCAGGATTTTTTGAAAAAACTCAGTAATTCGGAAATAAAACATCTGTCGGTTAAGTTTTTTTTCTATGGACGGGAAATCATCAAATGACTCCTTCCGCTCTGGGTGGAGTGTCAGACTCTTAGTGACTAAAACCCATCCGTGTTCCTCCTAATGCCCTTTGCGTTCCAGGGCCGCGGTGACTCTTTCGAGTAAATTCCGCAACCTGTCGGGTAAGCTAGTATTGAATAAATGGTGCAAGCAATCCTCACCAGACATGTCTGGTGAGGATTGATTACAACATACAATACTTCACTCATGAGTGAAGTATTGTATGTTGTATACGCTCTTGCGTATCGCGGAGTTTTGTGGTGGAAACGAGACAATATTACGCTCATATTGAATTGGTGTTAGTCTGTTTTTTCTGCGACTTAAATTGTTAGTCATCAGACTTGGGACCGAACTGTCAAACGTCAACATCCTATAAAATACCTTGCTTTAGTAGTAATAGAGTTTTAAAACGCGTGAATCGGGTGGCACACCGGGGTGCGACCGGCGCTTGACCGGTTAACGATATTGAACCTAAGATGTCACTTAGGTCGGTGAAAAATTGGCGCAGTTAAATGGAAAGGGTGGCCACCAATTAAACGCCTGATTAAGCTAGTTGGCTGCGACATATATAAATATATAAAACTCTTCCGTCGGTATGTAGGTTCCTTCGGGAGTGTAGGGGAGCAGTAAGTCAGGATTTCCCGAAATTCCTAGGGGAACGGGAAAAAAAGACGTGGGCGCGTACGAAGTCGCGGGCAAGAACTAGTGTTATCTAAAATCCAACATACCTATCTAAACCTGCGTATCCATCAAACATAGACAAGGATCACTATGATAGCAAGCTTATTTATCCCAAAAGCCCAGTACCCTATCCCGATAGGTTCCTGTCCTCATCTGATGCTTCCATACTGGTTTATCAGCTCCATATCGGCTTCTTTTCAGCTCGTCATTGACTCCAGTGACTCCTCACTTAATTCGAACACGAACTATCCCTTTCTTTCACTACAAGTTAGAGCGAGTCGAAGAACTTTTTAAATCGATGCTGACCCTTACGGTGGGTCCACACGATACCGACTTTGGTGATACAGATAACTGTACAGACTATAAAGTCTGATTTTTTTTTACGCAAAAATGTCGACAGATAGTTTGTACAGACTTTTCAATACTTCAGACTTTGATTTTTCAAAACCAGTGTTTCGAAAATCAATATTTTTTTCATTAATTAGTTAATTTATTTCTTTATCAATCAGTTTTTGGCTCCGATAAATATCGCATACTCCGACTTTTCTAACACACCGAAATTTGTCTGCATTCCTTTGTTGCACAGACAAAATTCTATGGAAGTTTATGAAATCCGTATCGTGTGTACACACCATTATGGCAGGGAAAGGTGCGGTGTCCGTTGTCTCGCTTCCTTGCGCAGGAGTCGATATTTTTTTGTTGGAAATTGTATTATGTCCATGTTCGCGGTCGAACTTAGTTGGGTTTCTTTTAGGAATAGTGTTTCAGTTCTAATATTATTTGATGTATAAAATCGTGTTGGTTGTACTTAAATGTGAAGTGACGATGAATTATGTTAGATTGGAGAACTTGGACGACAGGTAAGTTTGTCTTACAAATAGGATTTTCAAGTGAAAGAGGTAACGAACTGAATAGGCAGGTATTTTGATTTGCTTCATTTCGATGTTTAATTTTCAAGGTACAATTTTTTTTTAGTCTCCTACAGCAACTAACGGTTGTTTAAATATTCTCAATTTTGAAATCGGTATTTATTATAACAAATGGTGATTAAAGTTTCTGAGAGAAAATGTATGTTTAAAGTAGATACCTAAACATCACTTTGCAACAGTATAAATGCTGAAACTTCAAGATTCAGACAAAGGAAAAACAATATCATTTATTAAACATCCGATGCTCGATTCTGTAACCAGAAAAAATATGTGAAGGATTTTCTTTTTAGCTTAAATTCGCTAAGCAGTGTAAAAGTGAAACGTTTTTCCCTATAATAAAACATTATTTATTTAAGGATTTCTTTACCGAAAAATCCTTTTAATGTGTCGCCATATTCGTATTTAATTTTTCTTCCTTATTTCTTTCGCTTTTCGCTTTTTTATGCCCATTTATTTGTATTTAGTCGTTCTTTTTTTGAGAGTTTTCAAATGTGTTCCATTTGAATTTATATCCATTAAAATTCTTTAGCGCTTGTTCGTAACTGTTATTGTTTATGGAGGTCGGCCTTAAGGGCGTTTACGCTGTACCAACGGCATTTCATACAAACTTTCAAGTCCATATTTTTCAAAATGAATGAACTTTTGAAGATTTTAATGAAACTTGGTGTGCACACGCTAGATATCCAGGTCTAAATAGTTAGTAGAGAGTTTTTTTAGTTTTAAAAAAAGAGTTCAGGGGGAAAGATAGTGATTTTTCACTTTCTATAGAAAACTTAAAATCGTTCTCTCTCTCCCTCATCTTAACTCTTTTTCAAAAATGTTATTTAATCATTTCCACAAATACCTATAATTTCGGAAGTCGGTGTTTTTGTAGTTTCTTCGTTTTTTGATACCGATTTCCGTAGGCTCGCGTATGACTATATTCTCACCTGATAGATAACAATGATGTGGTCGACGATGGAGCTCGCTTGCCTAAAAGTAACCTATTTACTTATAAAAACGGTTATTTTCCAATGCAAGCGGTTCCCGCAAGCACAACAAATCAGCATAAAAACCTCATTTCTTCCTCTTTTCATTAACACTACGACCTGTAACGGTAAAAACAGAAGCTGTACTCATAACAGTTAAAGACTTAACGTCTTTATTAACTATCAGTTAAGTTATAGTGGAGTTAACTCGATCGGTGAAGACATAAGTCTTCCGGATTACCGCTCGTTTGAATGTAATCTGCATATTGAGTGCTTCGTAATATCAGTAATCTTATTTTCTAGCTATATGTTAGTCTCTATGGAAATTAACGTACGGAAATTACGGAGATTTAGTTAGGGGCATAGATTTAAGGTTTTTTTAAACGAGTTTAATTTTAATTCCTTAATTTGGCTGTTTTTGAAGTGTAAGGCGAACACACTGCCACGTACCACGCAGCGTAGCGTGTCAATGCGTGTTCTAACGTTGCTTGTAAGTATCTCCGTTTGTACAGAAAACACGCACAGTCCAACGCACAGAAAATGCATCCACGCGCGTTCGTTGTTGACCGTTGACACGTAACATGCAGCGTGATGCGTGGCGGTGTGATAACCGCCTAAGCATATCTAAATTCGAAGTATTAATACGTCTCGACGATGGAGCACACTTGCCTAGAAGTAACTTGATCGGCTGGCACCGACCTCAAAACAATAATTGGAATATTTACGTTAGCTTTTTTAAAAGAAAAAGCTTTTATTTCTCACTTTTTAGTTAATAATCAAAGTACCTACAGTTTTGAAGTCGGTTTATTTAATTTATTATGTACCTAATATAAATTCCTACCATAGGTGCGGCAGTCCACCTTATAAGTTACCTGAAGATGCTATCTCAGAACTTGTGCAGCATCAAATTTCTTAATAGACAGAAGAGGTCCTTATCAGTAAGATCTCCATATGCAAAACCACGTAGGTGTTTAGTGAGCATTCATTATGGACGATTCATGCTTTCTATTTCCGGATCAATATATGCTAATGTCTCCGTTGATAGGAATCTGCTCAGTAGGTTGTGTGTATCTGATCTCAGGCGCCATATTTGATATAGTGTACGATATGAAATGGATGAGCTGATTCAGTGATCGGAAAAAGGTGAGCTTATTTACTTAAACTTCAAAGGACAGAGACAAAAAGTGATAAGGATATTTTTCCAAGTAAAGGCCTATTCAAACCTAAGCGGTATTCGCTATCGTCTGCGGTAGAGAAAACCGAGTGGGTATGCGGTAATGTAACTGTTCACACCAAAGCGGATTTCGCTATCCTTGTGGGTAGAATACCGAGTTCGAGTTTCGCCCAGTAAGTGAAACAATACCTATGCGGTACTATGGCACCAGCTTTTCCGCTCTAGCCGCGGAACTTGATACTAAATACTTAAGCGAAACCCGTGCGGTATGTACATCTACCCACAGCGGCAGCGAATACCGCTTAGGTCGCTCTAGCCGCGGAACTTGATACTGAATACCTGAGCGAAACCCGCGCGGTATGTACCTATACCAAAAGCGGCAGCGAATACCGCTTAGGTTTGAAAAGGCCTTAAGGATATTTTTGAAGTTAAGCCCAAAGATGGACGGCGTCGCTGAGGCCGGTTCAGAAAGAGGTGGTGAGACGACCTGGACTCGTACTATGAAGGCTGGTACGAGGAGGCGCGTGAAAAGAATTCTTGGAAGGACTTGGGAGAGGCCTTTGCCCAGCAGTGGGACAGTGTGGGCTACATAAAAAGCTAAGACAGGTCTACTCAAATTATTTAATTTGAGAGATTAATTAAACTTTCCTCAAAAGGCCACCTCAGACATTAACCTACATGGATCTCGTATGATTTGACCAGTACAATTTGTATGGACTTCAAAAGAGACTGTGACCTCTGAGTTTGTTTCGGTGTTTCTTCTCAGGGTAGTCAGCTAGGAAACACCGGCCTCATCTAGCTTAAAATGACCAAAAAATATTGACGTGTAAAAGTGTTATGTTTAACCTACTTACAAAATAAATATCATTTATCATTTATCAAATGAAAAAATAAAAAAAGGATATTTTTTTTTAAAACGGGAAGCGAATTCAATTGTTTTCTGTAGTAATAACATTTTGATATTAAATGTAGATGCTTTAGTGATATCCTAAAACTGGAACAATCCTCTCGAAAAAAAGTGTTGTCGTAAGGAAGTCTCCACGTTTTTGCATCTGTTCTTTGAAGTCTAGGTAAATTAGCTCACCTTTTTTCGATCACTGTTTGTAATAGACTAGCTGCCTTCTGCAGCTTCACGTGGTCTACCCCACAGGAGCTAAAATTATTTTTTCGGGATAAAAAGTAGATGGGCTCGCATTTAGCGGATCATTACCTACTACAATAGATTACTTTTTCCAAAAATGTGAAAAAAAAATTGCTCTTTATAATTATTAGTTTGATAAAGGTACATTCCTAATCCAGTAAGTTATTTTGGTGGAATAAATAAAGAGCGATAAGGGCTCTCGTATACAGGGTGAAATTTAATTCATGGGCATCCTTTTAAGGGGTCATTGTACTCATCATTATGAACAACTTTTACTATGGGATCAACCCCGAAATCGCGAAAAAAAAATCAGCTGTTTAGTACATTTTTTCGAGTTACGCGTGCAGAAATGTATGGAGCAGTCGATTTTTTTTTCGCGTTGGTGTGGTGTTAGTGGTTGAATTTCTCGCTTTCTGAGTTTGACTTCAGATTTACCTGTGTGAGTCATGACTATGTGCCTAATAAAATAGCTTACCCTTAGGATTTTGTATCAGGCCATTAGTAAACTTACTTATGTAAATGTTGTTCGTTACATTGTATAATTACAATCCCTTATGTAAAGTAGCCTATGTATTCAATTACTTACACATCATTAATAACGTTACTGGTACCTATCGAGAATGGGCTCAAAAAGTTATAGAATATGGGATAACGAGCTTGCTACGTTTACATACAATATTATTGTATACATAGTATTGAAATTTTGTTATGAATGGACCTATTTCTATTTGAATGAAACTTTTGTAGTTCGTTGTAAGTTATTGAGTATTTTTGGAGTTACCAGCGACCCCGCCCCGACATTTTTTATTTTTTTATTGTTGAAAGGCACGCGCTTAACCACTATCTCACTTAATGGCAAGCGATGATGTGGTCTAAAATAGAGCACGCTTGCCTAGAAGTAATCTATTCACTCTTGACTTAAAGACTTCTGGGTTGTAGTTATCAGGAAACACAGACTCTGGCAGGGAATTCCACTCCTTATTTGTACGCACAATGAATGTGTTCTCAAAACGTTTTGGTGTGTGGGTGAGATGTCCACCATATACCGGCTTTTCGCACGGATGGAAATTATATGTCGGTATACACAAACCTTTCTCGATTTATCGGTCTTTCTATAAGTGAAAACTCGATCAAAATATTCGTTGCGTGATTAAGGAGTGTAATCACCTCTATATTGGCAGATAATGACACGATCCTACTGACAGGCTTCAGACCTTAGTAATGGTACTAGACTTTAGCAGGAACCGCGTGCTGGCGTCAAATTATAGCCCCGTGGCACTGAGTAACGGATAAGTCATATGTGGACGGTGGGCCGAGGGAGGAGAGGAGGCGATTTGTTCACCACTTTAAAGTCTAAAGGCCCGGCTGCGGAAATTGTTTGAAAGAGTCACCGCGACCCTGGAACGCAAAAGGGCAATAGGAGGAACACGGATGAGTTTTAGTCAGTAAGAACCACTCAGTCTCATTTGATGATTTTCCATCCTAATGGTTAAATTGAAATAAATGCTTGAAGTTTTTGAGTATTGGATCCCTTGCATAGTGGAGAAGAGCACATATCAGTTCACATATCTGTCTGTCAGTCACTCAGTCAGTTACGGAAGAATTGTAAATATTAGAATTACTAATGGTTGATTCACACATAGCCGGGCCGTGGCCGGGCAGTGCCAGGGCCGTGGCCGGGCAGTGTCAGGGCCGTGGCCGGGCAGTGTCAGGGCCGTGGCCGGGCAGTGTCAGGGCCGTGGCCGTGCAGGGACCGTGCATCCGTATCTGCACGTCCGTGCGTTCGGCCCGGGCACGGAAGCTTCGGCGCCTGCCCGGACACGGACGTGTGTGAACGAGTTCATACAAAATGTATGCAACTATATTTTTTTGAGCTCCGGACGGACCACGGCCCGGTCACGTCCCGGACACGGCCCGGCTATGTGCGAATCAACCTTTAATGTATTTAAATCGCTTGCCTCCCATGCCTTGCACCACACGACACGCGCCCACTTACCGTATCGCTGGCTCCGTAACGTTGTGCTTATAAATATTTCACGTAATACTCGTGGAAAGGCCCGCGCACCCAGCTGAGGACCATTGACTGTTTACATAGAATATGGAGGCATCGGAATAATATATGTATAGCGTGATGTTGGGCAGCTGTAAAAGAATATGTTGTCAATAGCTCGTATTCCGAAAACAAAGAATATAACCAGTCAGTACCTAATACACAGTGCTTTTCACGAATGGTATGTACGATAATTGTACATGCTTATCTTAGGTGCTGGACACACAGAAAAGACGTAAGATGAGGACGGGGCGCGGACATGTCTCTTCCGCGTCCCTTTCATACAAAATGTACAGAAGCGTCGCGATGCAAAACATATCGGAGGGACAGGGCGGAAGAGAGACGGAGCTGCAGAATACGCATAGCACTATCCCTTTTTGCCAACGGACTCATGATGACATTGGCACGTCATCGCATTCTGGCATCCGTTACATTGTGTTTTTATTACATGTGTAGGTAGGGATTAACCACTTAATATTTCGTCGCAGAAAACCAGCGCTATGACTGTCTCGTACACGAGTCCCAGCATTATGCTGAGCGATGGCCGTTTTGCGAATGTGTTGCATGTCTTCCCAACTTGCATAACTTTTCTGATTTTGTTTAATTTCTATTTTTTTTTTGTATGGGTCCTGCTTGGCGCAAATAAACTCTTTTTCTTTCTTATATTTTGGTAGCGCATGCCACATTTATTTTGGACTTTTTGACAACAGTCGTCGTTGATATAATGACATTTTGCCTAAGTTAAGGATTATGTCATACTAGGTTTATATTGTCAAAGACCAGTAATTATGATGTAAATTTCTGATGGCAGACGGTCTATACAAAATACTGAGAATTATCCGTAAGTACCTGATTGATTGAAGGTATAAACCCATTTAAACATGACTAGTTCTAAGTTGGTAATAAACTACTCACAATAGAATCTTATCCATCAATCAATTCAGTACCAGTAATAGGATCGAGAATTCACGTGTAATGTATCGATTCAAGTCCCAATTAGACTAATGATACACAAACAATAATATTTACTTAATCTACATAAGTACATAAAATCAAGAATTCACACTACTATCCAATGTTGATAGTACGTACATACTACACGTACAACCTACCTAGATACTATATTAGTTACGTTTTAGAATGGCACCTTCATTTATTAGAATTCTTAATTGGAATTTTCAAAAATGGAAATGAAGACTTAAAGCAGTTCTCAACATCGATACAAATAAAAGAAATAAGTGGTAGGCTGTGACAAATAAAACCTTTTTACTACATGCGTATGAATGTTTATCGACACGGTACCAGAAAACCTATTTTTCTATTTTGTCTGTTTTTTCCGGTTGAGCTATTCTGCGAAACTACTGGACCGATGTTGATGGGACTTTCACTGTCAGAAAGCTGATTTTAATAGGAGTAACTTATGCGACTTTTATTACTGCTGAAAACAACAAAAAATAAACCCATGCAATTGTGAACAAATGCGGACTAAGTCACTGGCAAACTTATTACTAATGAAAAACGATAATTATTTTAAATATTTCCTACTTTCATACGTATATACAAATTTGGGAAACGGCAATGACCGCTAATACCATGATATGACGAATCAACTATACTTACACATTCGTAGATAGAAATTACGTATGTTAGGGTAATTCAGAATAGTTCCAATGTCGAATACACTGAAGCTATAATAAATTATGCATCGCACTTCGGCTACATTTACATATACAAACATTCATTATGTACATAGGTGTGTGTATCTAGCATTACTAATGTAGAATTCGTGTCTACTCTATTATAAATGCAATATTATTTCAAAGTGAAATAATAGTTAGATTTGATACTTACTTGTTTTCCTTAGAAATGAGTAGCTCGTTTGAGATTTACGAGTAAGTACCTTTGTTCTATTAGGTGTGATGAAAGACGAAGACGATACATGGAAAGAAAAGAAAATAAAACTGTTGTTTCTGCTAGAAAAGACGCACAGAATAGTAACTATAGTAGGGGCCAGATAAATGTGCAATAACGGTCATTGACCCACATACATTTATCGACTTTCTTAGTATCAAAATCAGAAATAAAGACATAAAGCTGTACTGAATCGTCTTCTGTCGTGCTCCCTTACGTTGTCTAGTAATGAAAAACGGCTCATGTGGAAGGCGAAATCTGAAACTATAGAAATAACGAAAAACACTGAAAGGCGTCCCGAGCCCGATTTTGATGAAAACTAAAACTGGATAATTGGATTTTTTAAAAATCGGTATTCTTAGCCAGGAATCGAACCGGTTGATTTTGAAAAAATATACACACCCTGTATTATTACCTACACCATCTCGAAAGTGTCGCTAATAAAGTCTAGGAAGTAAGGGACTAAACTACAGCACACTTGACCGTGTCTGGCCATCGCAAATCAGGCTCAGTACAACGAATGTGTACCTGCATAATATGTACTATGTATTTATTTCACACCTCGTTTTCATTACATAACGCTGCGTAATACATCATAATCCTTCTATGTAGTAGACGTTTACATGCTTTTGTATTACGTTATTATGATTGTACCTATTTTTCAATTTCAGCTTTAAGTAATTTGATTGCACAATTTCAGACTTTGATTTATTTGCAATGTTTGTTATGAAATTATTATTTCATCTATACTAATATTATAAAGTTCAAGAGTTTGTTTGTTTAGTTAAACGCGCTAATTTTAGAAACTACTGGTTTGAATTGAAAAAATATTTTAGTGTTGGATAGGCTATACAACGTGTAACAGAATAAACGCAATACCTCTTAAGGGGTCATTGTACTCATGATTATTAACAACTTTTACTATGGGAGCAAGACTGAAATCGCGAAAAATAATCGACTGCCCCATACGTTTACGTGCACATAACTGAAAAAAATGTACTGAACAGCTGATTTTTTTTTCGCGATTTCGGGTTTGCTTTTCAGGGTTATTTTTCAAGTAAGTACCTGCCCAATTTTTTGAGGAGCATTAATGAGTAGGTAATGAGACACAGACGAAGTTGCGTGGGTCAGCTAGTCCAGATATAAGAGTAAAACTGACTGACTGATATATCAACGCACAGCCGGAACTACCTTTTAGGACTTGGAACATGACATTTTGCATAAGGTTTCCTTTCATGATGCAGGTGAGCACTAACAAGAGATTTTTTGGAAATTCAACCTTTAAGGGGTTGAAAAAAAACTGCAGAAGTCTGTGGTCATATATAAGGGTACTGTAGGGTAGCTGGTATACTTTAGGAAAAACAAACGACTAAGTACAAAGTTGGTGACTTTTCTAGCAGTTCGTTACAGTTGGTGGCATTTACTTTAGTTCAATCACAGATTTGATGTCACCAACTGCATCAGTCTATCTTAAGTTTGGAACATTTTAGTCGTATTTTGTGGTCGTTTTTTTTTTTAAAGTCACTTTTTTTTGTATTGTTATTTTTTCCTGAATGTGTACCACCTACCTAACATCACCCTTAAATATGACCATGCACTTCTTCAACACCCTGTATAGACATTTTGTGTATCGACAGAAATAGGTAACATTTAATTTGCCAACTGTATTGTGTTTTTATCAATACAATAAGTTACAATAACTTTGCCTACACAAGTATAAGCTTAAAACAAATCAATGGCTCGGCAAAAATAGCTCCACATTCAACAATAAATTCCAGTAAATAATATAGGAAACAAGCAAGAAAGGACTTTCCTCATTTCTCTTCCGCAATTTAGCTAAATCGATCTTCGCTTACGATTTAGTTTCTCGCCTCAGTAAGCAGGGAACACTGAAAAATGTTCAAGATTTACTGTAGTATTTACAGAAGAGATTTATTAAGAATTGGAAATGAAAAGAAAAATTGCTTTTGTTAAGAAAATACTTCAGTGAAAATTGTGTTGTTTGCCATGATTATTTACCTGCCTAAGGTTCTAGAAGTGTCATTGTATTAGCGACAGCGATTGTCAAAAAGGGATTGATCACGTGTCATTTTGGTCACGTGTCATTTTGATCACGTGATATTTTGATCACGGGATATTTTGATCACGTGATATTTTGATCACGGGATATTTTGATCACGGGATATTTTGATCCCTTGTTATTTTGACCAAGTGTTATTTTGTTCACGTGTCATTTTGATCATGTGATATTTTGATGACGTGTTATTTTTACCACGTGTTAGTTTGACCAAGTGTTATTTTGATCACGTGATATTTTGATCGCGTGTTATTTTGACTAAGTGTTATTTTGTTCACGTGTTGTTTTGATCACGCTTGTCAATCGCAAACATTTCAGACTTTGGTAATCGCTACCGGTATAGGAAACGCTAGTTCTTCTAACTCAACAGACAGATGTGTGAGTTTGTTGCGCCACTTCTTCTTCCCAGCTAAAACACTAGGAAGTGGTGAGGGGCGGGGCGTTTTTTGGGGACTGTCTTTTTGTAAACGTTCAAAAGTGCTGGCACTCAGCCTAAATTGAATAAATGATTGACTATGACTGCTTCCCAATTTTTTTTTTAAATTGGATGCTATCTAGAACTCGAAATGGGTGTCTGCGTTTTCTATCATAATCTATTTAAATTTTAATTTCAAGATTCGAGGTATCTACGTAGGTAGGTACCGAAGTAGGTACTTTGAATCGTAAATCGAAGTACGTTCTTTACTTCATAAGGTAGGTACTTTGAATCTTTGAAGTATTGCAGCATTGTTTTACAGTATACAACGAGAAGCAAGTACATTGATTGTGTTTTTTTCAAACAAATAAAATATCGCCAACGAAATTACAAAAATGAATGTTCATATTTTAGTCCCAACCACTAACAACTTTTCATAAAAGCTTACATGACGTGTGGTTTTCAGAAACGAATGTTGTTTATTTACTCAGTGCGGCCTTCACCGTGTATAAACCTTTATAACACATTTTTAACAATCATAAAAAGCAATACTGAAAACAAATCCGCCTCTCGAACTGAAAGCTATTAAAATAATCACAGTTTTCCAATTAATTCAGTTCATACGTGGAATTAAAATGTAAATCCTTTCAATGAAATATTCGCCGAAAACCAGATATTTTCCCGACGCTTTCCATTGTAAACAAAACATATTTATTTTAGTATTGTAGGTATTTGTTTTCACTCGGGAACAGATTTCAAAGGAATATTTCAGTAGGGTTGTCCGATGTGTCAAAAAGTATCGATGTTTATGTCGTATCGCTCTTCTACACTAATCTACACTTCTACACTAATATTATAAAGAGGAAAGATTTGTTTGTTTGTTTGTTTGTTTGTTTGTTTGTTAGTTTGTTTGAAATGAATAGGCTCCGAAACTACTGGACCGATTTGAAAAATTCTTTCACCAGTAGAATCCTACATTATAGGTAATGGACATAGGCTATAGAATATTTCCAAAAAAGTTAGGGATCCGTATGAAAACTTCGATAATGTAACCCAAGGTGTGAGAAAAAATCCTTATATCGCGTACGCTGCGGAATCTATTGACAATAGAGCAAAGTGATGTACTACAGTTTTATAGAGGTCATCAATGTCTACAAAAAAGTCCGCGATACCATATGTCTAACTATTATGGTTAAGTCACCATGACCGCTTTTTGTTCAAATTATTCAAGCAAATCCTTGGTGATATGAAAAAATGGTGATTTCGGCATCATGATATTAATCCTTATCCATTTAAATGGTTTGATAATTAAGTTTGATTATGTCCGTGTAAATTACACTTTAAATTATTCAAATCAGACCTTTCGTTCAAAAGTTACGACGGTAATAAACATGCTCGGAGTAAGAAAAATGTCGCGGCTTGAGCGAACTGGGAAGAATCATAACAATGCTTGGTCCGATGAAGTTGAAAATGATTTCGATAAAACAATAAGAATAACAAATGTTTGGATTTTTCTCAAATAAACTACATACATAATAAGGGGTGAAGCAGGGGTTGCAGCAAGTTTTTAGGGGAGGACATTATTGCTTGCTTTAATTTACGTCCGAATGCTATGAACGAACTAAAAATGGGATTATTGAAACAGATGTACCTAACAATTATTGCATAATCAACTCCTGACGGGGTGAACGGGGTGAACAGTTGCGCTGAACCTGAGACCATAGAATAAGGAGAAATGGCTAAGTTATAAATGTAATTAATGAAAATCGTTGTGCTTAATTTTCCAAAACTAACTTTTATAAGGGGGTATAGGGCGGGCGTTGAAGTTTGTGGAGTAGGTACCTTCTAAAACCGCGCGGACGAAGTCGCGGGCGAAGTGCTAGTTTTTAATATATCGCTATATACCTAATTTAAAAAAAAATACCGATATTTTTGGGCAAGCCTCACCTACTAGGCTTGTTCAAAAATAATGGTCATTCTTTTTTTATTACAATTCTATTTTGCAATATAGGTACCTAATTATACTTTTTTTAAAAGGTGGGAAGAGAGCGTTTTCGATCATTATCATCATATCAGCTGAAAGACGTCCACTGCTGGACATAGGCCTTCCCCTAATAGGGGAGAGGGGGGGAGGTTTGCCATCATCGCCACGCTTGTCAGGCGGGTTAGCGATCGCAGTGTAGCTGTAGCAATGTACCTACAGAGAATGCTGCTGCCCATGGTCTGGTTTTCGAAACTCACACGTTAATGTCGATACCTCGAAATATCTCTAAAGGTTGTCTGTAACATATCGCTTTGTGCGATAAGACCACACACTGTACTCTTAATCTTTTACATTTTTCTCATGTGTGGAATCATGTGGTCGTGCATGATAAACAAAAACAGCGAAGTTTTTTTACCAACTCTATTTTCCAGGTAAACATTTGTCAATCGGACATTGTGGTCGTTGTCAGCCTGCAACAGGCACGATTGCACGACCTACTTTGCTCTGTAAATATTTACTACCGCCATTTTCAGTATTAAATAAATAATTTTCACGATACTCTCATGAAATGTATTTATTCAATACGAAAAATGAAAACAAAACTTAACGGCGCATTTACACGAGTGGTTCCTCGCCTCGAATAAGCGATAATATCTGTTTGCAGTGAGAAAGAAAAGTTGTCGATCTAAATAGTAGGTACCGTACGATAGTCGTAATAGAATTGGAAGTTTTATTTCTTGCACTCAAGACTTAGTGGCATTATATCGGCGCTAGCGACTGTCGAAATGACAAAATGTTTGGAATTGACCACGTGACATTACAGTTGCAAATGTTCATCGAAAATACACGTTTAGATTGAGCAAACACCACCGCTCAGGTCATTTTGACTGTACAGTAGAGCAAAAAAACGGAATTATTTGTTGTAACCAATGTACTGAGCTGCTGTGACAATCATTTCATTATTGGCCTAAGTTTGGTTGATCGTCGAAATGTCAGTTCCATCAAAGACATTTAAAAATCGCCAATTTCTGAATTAAGCGGCGTTGTTTTTAAGCAACGTGTTGTATAGGTATCTAATAGTAATATATCGCTTAGAGAATGTCACCTTAACTAGGGACGCTTGTCAAAAAGTCGTTTTCGATCTGAAGACTCTCGCCGGGCGAGAATCCCTCCTCGTGTAAACGGACCTTGAATTAATGATGACTGTAAACAAATGTTAAATGATACTTCACACAGACCGCGGCCATTTTGTGCAAAGTTAATTAAACGAAGTGGTTCGCGCGATTGTGGTTATTATATGTGTGTGATTGTGTACTTATGTAAATAGGTATGTTATGACACTCATGTTATGCAGATTTTGTATGTATTACACAGGGGATAACAGTTAATGTTCCTATGCAGTATATCTACCGACTAACGTCTAAACCAGATGATGTTGAAGGAAAATGTTTTTTTTTTGAGTTCGAGTTTTACTGATAAAAATGTCATCATCAGCTGTTCGACAAGAGTACCTATATTATTCGCTATTTAGAAATAAACATGATTTTAAATTTTGTCACAAAGACGAAATGAAATTCCCACGTGAACCTTCATACTGAAATAAATATAATATGTAACTGTATTAAATTCTTACGTATACCTAAACGCTCGTTATCTACGTCTTTTGTTTTATTGGTTAATTCAGTAGTTTAGGATTAACCAATACTAACCTAATTCGTGGATGAAAAGAATCTGTCTTTTCAGACCAGACGAGACTAGAAAATAACTACGTTACGAACAAAAACGTCGTTACCTCCAAACTACTTTCTAAATTAACATAGTTCTTCTAATTGCTCCAAAAGCTAATTTATTTCCTCCCAATTCCCCTTTTGTTGGAAATCGCGTTAAACAAACACGGGCCTAACAAAATACCTCAGTAATGAATGTTAAGTGCAAAGTTAACGCTTTTCTCCAACTTTTAATGTGTCTGCTACATCTAGGTAGATATTGACAAAGGTACATCAAAGGTACTAACTGAACGAAAATGGTAATTTTGTTTTTTAGTTCTGATTTAAATTAGGATAGGTTAGGACAAGTTATTTGTTTTTGTAACCTCTGATTTTGAAATCAGATTCATTTGATCACTTAACTAATTTACAAACTAGATCATCTAAATTCTAAAATACATCTATCTTACTAATATTATAAAAGTAAATGTTTGTGAGTATGTGTGCATGGATGTGTGTTTCTCTTTCACAAAACTACTGAGTGGATTTCGATGAAATTTTACAGTATTATGGCGTATGTACATCAGAAAAACACGTAAGCTAGGAAGTAATAAATAAGTACCTATATCTGTTTATTTTTTTGTGTATGTTTGTTTGTTTATTCTTTTGTGTTTATTTGTTTGTCATTTTCGTAAATAAGATCTTACCTTTGTGCTCTTTTTTCTGTATACAAATTTCTATTTTTAAGGTTATTGTGTGTACATAAATAAATAAATAAAATAAATAAATAAGATCAGGGCCTAAACCACCGACTCTTAAAGCAGTATTACTTTAATATTACTCCCAGTGGGAAAGAGACGAAGCTATACGTCCTGTATAGCTAGTCTCTTTCCCACTGGAAGTAATATTGAACTAATACTGCATTAAGAGTTGGTGGTTAGGCCCCTGCGTTACGAAAATTCTGTTACGCTGCACCGGTTAGCACCAGTGCTAAGCAAAGTTAGCCCAACTTTACGCAGAATGTTCTTGCACACATACGAAAACGTACTTTGCCCGGTTAGCCAGGGCCAAACTATATTTTTAATTATTTAACTTTTTTTTGTAGCCTACTTTCGTGCCCCACTGCTGTGCAAAGGCCTCCGCTTTCTCCTTCCAAATATCTCTGTTTTGAGCGATCTCTGGCCAAGTTTTCCCCGCAAACATGAGATCTTCACACCGCCATCGCCTCGACGACGACGTGCGTTCTCAGGCGTCCAGTGAGTGATGATCCTCGCCCACATCTCCGCGTGCATTCCGATATGGCGAGCCCACTCCCAGTTTAGCCTGGCTGTCATCTATAAAGTCGCTAATAAAGTGATCAAATAAATCTAAGTCATTAACCTCCATTCGGGTTAAGATAAGGTTGTTCTTGGCAACAAGTTTCTGGTTATCACTTAAGTATGTCATGCGGGTCGAATCTGCTAGGTACAACTTTGTTAAGTTATATCTTGCAAATTATCGATTTACAGGCAAGTTCATGTATCTAAAGTACCCTCTCGTTTGTTTAATTATTCGGACAGTCCCTTGAAACTTTGTGTATTATATAATTAAACGTATTGTAGACGCCAGCACATCAAGCTACAAGAATCTGTCAATTCCTTTAATAGATTTTCAACTTTATCGCTAAATAATTAGGTTCAAGATTGATTGGGAAATTTTGATAGTTTCTGGTAGTTTGTCTCATAAACTTATGCTCATTCATTTCAAGTACTTTAAATTCAAATAAATTAAAAATGGAACATCCGAAGTTACCAATGCTTATTCATTTTAGTAGTTTGAAGTAGGTACAAAAATGAATAAGCATTGTTTATTTCGGATGTTCCATTTTTAATTTAGTTGAATTTAAATTACTTGAAATGAATGAGCATTAGTTTTATTTGGCGGCGCGTCTATAATATAATAGTTGGAGTGGTCCAACTATTGTATTTTCAATTAATCAGCCTTTACCCAACTATGTTGGGTTTTTAGTAAGTACCAGTATTACATGAAGTGACTGATCTGACCTCGACAACTCAGTAATGGGGTAACACGAATACTGGACAACTAGGAAGTTCGACAACTGTTACAAAACTATCCAATTCAGCTTCTATTTCCAAGAGAATCGTGAGACGTGCTCTCATAAAATGTACAACATCTACAATAGTTTTACAGTTTTCCTATTTTGTGGAGCAGTTCACAGATAAATCTCTTGTTTATTACGTTCGGGAATAGATACTATTCTATAAGGCAGAACATTTCGCGCTTATTGGCAGTAAACAAAGACAAAAAATACAAGCACGACGCGTAGCTTTGTACTTGTAAAGCTTCCGATGGTATTGATTTTTAAAGTGTTAATGAACTATGCAAACGTAGTTCCAATAGCAACTTAAAGATTGGCTAATATTTTACACGGTTGCGTTGGTGTCGTGGTCGAAGAGTGCCGACCATTTTTTATGGATGGGCAATCATCAAATGACTTCTTCTGCTCTGAGTAGAGTGGAAGGGCGTGTTAGACTCTTACTGACTAAAACCCATCCGTATTCCTCTGTATGCCCTTTGCCTTCCAGGCCCGTTGAGGACTCTTTCTAACAAATTCCGCAACAAGAGTCGACTTTTTTTTTTTTTAAGGATGGGAAATCTTCAAATGACCCCTTCCGTTCTGGGTGGCCGGGAATCGCCCAGCGACTCCCGACGGCCGTTGCGTCTTCCTATGCCGCGGCGGCTGGGGCGTGAGGGTTGTCTCTCCCTCACGCGGCCCGACTCCTCCTTCACTAGCATTACTGCTTCGCAGAAGGAGGTGACGGCTTCCCATGCCTCCTCGCTCCGGACCATGGATTGAACCAGGGCCGGACGCGAGATGTCAAGAGTCGACCCTTTTTTTTTTTTTTAAGGATGGGAAAGCATCAAATGACTCCTGCCGCTCTGGGTGGAGCGGGAGGGAGTGTCAGACTCTTACTGACTAAAACCCATCCATGTTCCTCCCAGTGCCTTCTGCGTTCCGGGGCCGCGGTAACTCTTTCGAACAAAATCCGCAGCCCTGGCAGGCACCGGCCCTAACGGGCCCCTACTCCTATGCTGACATCTCTTTGAGGCGCGCGTGGAACACAACGCGCCGTTGGCTTGGGCCTGGCTTTGATTGAACGGCGAGCCACCCAACGCTCGCCATCCGCAGACCCGCACCTACGGTGGCCGGGAATCGCCCAGCGACTCCCGACGCCCGGTGCGTCTCCCCATGCCGCGGCGGCTGGGGCGTGAGAATTGTTTCCCTCACGCGGCCCAAGAGTCGACCCTGTGGTGCTATTCTGAACAAACTCACCGAATAGCTCACGTGAAGTAAGCTAGCATCAATTGGAACGACAGCTCACTTTAGCCTCGCTTCATCATCGTCATCATCATATCAGCTGACTGAATATATGCCTCCTCCAAGTGTCGCCACAATAACCGGTCCTGTGCATCTCGCATCCATTGGCTACCAGCGACCCTCACCAGATCATCGGTCCACCGCGTGGGAGGTCTTCCAACGCGGTGCTTCCGGTACACGGTCGCCACTCCAGAACTTTTCGGCCCCATCAGCCTCGTTTCACCTAAGTTTTAAAGATATGATGTTAACAGAATCGCACTGCTGGTTGGTCCTGCTCCTGCTTCTGCTTTTTCTCAATCGTCATCAGGCTTTGAGAGAATTGGAACAGAAAGTGCACCTGTGTTTCACCTGCGCACAGTATACTTGACTAATCTCCGCTGAGATAGGCTACCGTGACCGAAATTCGGTCAGGAGGATATTTATTTTTATTTTACACGGCAATTTTTTGCAATTATCAACGGAAATTATTTAATTGACACAAAAAAGAACTCGACCATTTCGTCCCTTATGTGGGCTCTAGACAAAGAAACATTTAATATTCAATAAAGATTGTATTTTATATTCAAAAAAGTTAAAAATATATGGCCAAGCGCCATCGAAATATCAAGTGATCGATAAATTATATTTTGACTATTCCACCAACGTTATCGCTGATAAAATGTCACTTTGACCAGAGGTTCTTCTCAACTATTCCCCAAAACCATCTAGAACCAATCACTAATGATGATATCTCTTTGTCCTCAGCCGGAGTGAGTCGGCTCTGAACAGCCCAACGGAGCCTGACGTATCGCTTGCGGCATCCCTCACCGACCCTCTGGAGGCGCACACCTTGGAGGAAGCCAGGAGGAGCATCAGGTACTTCACAAAGTCAACTCTATCTGGGATAATGTATTAACCAGCTAGGGAACATCCCAAGTTGAACCATAAAAAAAAACAAGAGCTGATAAAAAAAGATAATAGGCACAAGCAGGATTAAAAGGGGGTAGGAAAGAACTGAATGGGATAAGTACCCAAAGGCTAATAGCTGATTCTTTGCTCAAGCTCCCTGATCACGTGAAGAACAAAAAACATTAAATGTCACTAGGATGTTGAGCAAGAGTGGTGGCCAATAAGATAGTCTTCTATTCATGTTTTCAAATAAATTACATTATTTAACTAACTCAGGAATTGTAATCCCACATTCTACTAAATATGAAAGTAAAAGTCTTGATATTTGTTAATTAACCACGCCTAACGACTGAAAGGTTTTAATGAAACTATTTATCGCATTGAAATGTTGCCTATAAATTCAAAACACTTTTTGCGGGCGAATCCGTGGGAGAACAAAAATAAAGGAAACAGTCACAAATAGATTGGGCTGACTATTTCTTAAGTTAGTAAGACTTTGACTCCTAACAGTGACTTGGAAAAGTTTGCGCGAAAATAAGTTGGAGACAATATTATTTATCGATACGGTCGAATTGCTAGAGAACACAGGACTCGAATAAATCGCGGCGATAAAATCCCTAGGGGGATATGTGCCCGATAAAGTGCTTCTGTGGAGCGTCGTGGTAGGAATTGACAGCTTAATAGATATTAGCGACTGTTACGATGTTCAAGATAGTTTAATCGTATTTCATGCGGGCCATACATGTTCAAGTAATTTGATCAAACAGTTTTATCAAATTGGCATAAATGTCTGTGGGAAAAATTTATCAAAAATGAGTTGAGTTTGTGGCCAACCAATGGCATGAAGTAATATAAAATTTCATATTTCTACTTGATCAAACAGTTTAAACCAGCCTGTTTGATCAAATTACTTGAACTTGTATGACCCGCATCAGGCGATTTTTTTTATTTGACGTACTTCAAGCACGCCTTGGGACTTTTTGTACTTGACTTTTTGTTTGTTGATGGCTCCAACTAACATACTCATTTCCTGCTGTTACAGAGATCTTCGAATGAAGTATCGTGCTCAGGCTCACCAGCTCCTTACATGGCGCCGCGCGCACCGCACTCAAGAGGAACTAGTCACTCGCCTACAGAAGGAGAAGGCGGAACAGCTCAAATCCCTCTCCAGCCAACTTTTGCTCTTCGAGTCACGCCTCGTACGCAAACAGAAAGAAATTAGCAGCATGCTTGCAGTACGAGAAACAATCATCATGAAACAACAAAAAGTCATAGAATCGCTCCAAGCCAAGCTACTCGATAATGGTATTGAATCACAAAATATCCCAGACTTCAGGGACATGCTACAAGATTCCCACATCACTGGAGACTTCGATTCACTCAATGACTCAGATTCTGCTGTCATCATGGAAGACGTTGACTTCGACAGCAGTAACACTCCTCATGTGCCAAGATTCAGATCGACGAACCCCGACAGCGTCACCATTGTTCGGTCAATATCGGATGCCATAGACCCTAACTTAAAATACAACGTCGTGCGGCGGTCGAATGGTTTCCTCCGAAGACCTGAGATTCTGGAAACAGTGTACAGCGTCGAAGAAGAAGTTGATGGAGATTCCACTAAAGGTCTCAGTGCGCAGAACAGCACCGAGAAAGAACTGAACGATGCCAACAAAACTGATGAAGAAAAATACAAGGAAACAAGCCTCCTCGCTCAAAGGCGGGATAACTTTCGAATGAGGAGCGTAGTTCTTACCGCGGAGGTCAAGAGCATAGACAACGACAAGGAGCTAAAATCGAAGAACGGTAAAGAGGTGTGGTCGTATACTTATGTGCCAAAGAGGATGACTCCGTCGAACGAGTCTGATGATGAGGGCACGTCGAATGCTGAGAGTGATGAGGAGCCAGAGCAGAAGTCCACGCACGTGGTGACGTACAACAGAGTGATGTCCAACCACCGGAACGTGACCAAGCCCAAGGACGTCAAGTACAAAAGGATAAACAAGGCAAAGTCCAAAAGTTTGGAGGAGTTACGAGGCAGGCTAAAGAACTGGGTGGAGAAGGGGAACAAACTGTCAAACATACCTTTAGAACACGCGCAGAGTTACGCCTAAACTGAAAGTTCCTTGTAATTAAGTGTTGAATTCTGCGTGAGTCGCGTCTCAAGCGAACGGAGATTTACTCTACATCACAGATCAAATAGATCACAATTAATGGTAGTATCCAAGTACCTTTTAAAATAAGGGTTGTAACCAGCTTTACAACGGAGGCAAATCTAATGAAAATATTCTTGATACTCAAACTATTGTAAATAAATATTTCTTGTATGTTAAATAGATATTGTGCAACATTAATTTAGGGTAATTTAGTTCTTTGTTTTCGAGTTTTCTATTGTTTATGAACTGAGTGTCTGACACTAATGTTTATACTTCTGAATATTCATTTAGTTAAGAGCGCCTTCACACTAGCGTTTGTCCAGCGTAGGCGTTCGATGAACGTATGCGCAGCGCAGACGCCGCGACTACGCGGCGCAGGCGTCGCGTTGTCGCGGCGTCAGTGCAAGGGTAAATGAATACGCTGCGTTAGCCCCGCAGGTGCGCGACGCATGCGCCGCGTTACTGCAGAGTCGTGTACAATCCTGCTAATGGGTTCTCACATATCTTTTTATTTTTATTTTCACGTTTTCGCAATAATTTTCTTTTTAAAAGCAAAGCCAACAATACAGTTTCCTCGTCAGAATCCATTTCGTTAATGATATTTCCGAAACGACAACGCAATTGTGTGACATCTGCGCCGCGTTAGCGCCGCGTTCAATTGACTCCAGAGGAAACGCCGCAACAACGCGACGCCTGCGCTGCGTTTTCGTGGCGTCTGCGCTGCGCATACGTTTATCGAACGCCTACACTGGACAAACGCTAGTGTGAAGGCAAAGCGCCTTCACACTAGAGTTTGAACGAAGATATTATAAACATATTTACAGTAGTGATGGTTCTAAATGAATACATTTTTGTGTATACTGTGTACTCTCTTGAATATTTAAATGTCTGTTTTATATTGATTAATGGCCTAGAGAATATATTATTAAAATAGATACTTCATATTACTCATATTTACAATTTTTGAGCTTATAAATGGACAGTGTAAATTCAATGTTTAATGTAATTTTTAAATAATAGACATCATTTTTTCATTCCATTGCTTACCCTCTAGGGTTTTGACGTTAATAAAAAGCAAGTATTCATTCTGTCACTAATAATATTCCTTTTATAATAGTACAAATAGTTTTTCAAGTAATATTCCATAAACAATAGAAAACTGAGAAAAATTAAATATGTTTTCGCGCGCACGACTGATTTTGAGTATTTCATTTTAAAATAAATAAAAATTTGTATAAAAAAATCGCTTGATTGGAATTGAAAATTTCCTGTGATTTTGTGATTGTCTCGTCAAATTGTTTTCGCCAATTCGTTGTTACTTAGGTAATAAATAATATAAACCAGAATAATAATTATTATTCTGAGAGATTTATAATAATTTAGATATTTATTGTCTCGGTGCCAATTATTAAAATAATTTTTCTCTTTATAATAAATAGTTAATATTTTTTCCGTTTACAGGCTGGTCGCTTATTTTTTTGTATATCTCACAGTGTTTAGTCTTTCATTCATATAAATAAAAAAACACTTCCAATAGCATTCAACTATGTTATTTATAAATCGATAAGTATTCACAACATAAAATAAATAATGAAAATCAGACGTGCGGTAAAATTAAAAAAAAAAACTAATTAATCCTATCAAAGAGGTTTCAAATTCATCAAAATAATAAGCCAAATTAAAGTCTAATATTTAAGAAACATGACCGCAGTTCATCAGACTTAAAGCCAACATAAAATATACACAGTATTTTCTCTAGAGCATAAAAAGCCAAATTAATTTAAAACTGAAATAAAGTTCCAAAAAGCTTACTAAATTAGAATTTCTTTAGGCAACGTTACACTAATTGCTAGTACTAAGTAAAGGCACATGCCGAGGCACGTGCTAATTTAGCTCTAGTAATTAGTAGATACGTGGGCACGTGTCCATTTAGCCTTTCGTTCATCGAAACACGTGTTTTTGTTGCTTTCACGTAATTATACAACGTGTTGTCTTGAACTCAATGTTCGAAACTTTTAATGATTTTCGTTGAAATTTTTTTTTTTTGTTTCGAACGATTTTCGGGATTTCGTATTTTATTTTGTGACTGGACTTTAGTCCTGTTTTTGACATTGATAGTGACAATTAAAAAAAATAAGAAGTATGAAAATCAAAGATGTTTTTAAATCAAACGTGTTATTTGAGTTTCAATTTATAGACTTGGCAATCTTACCTAATCAAAACTAACAGTTTTTAAGCTTTGACCAAAATTACTACAACGCTGTGAGAAATCGATATCACACCACAATTAGCTACTTTCAACATAATTGTTAATAAATTATTTTTCTGTATAACATAATAATGTACAAACTTTCAAACCTTATTTTTAAAAATGAATGAACCGATTTATATCCAGGTCAAAATAGCTAGGAAAGAACATTTTCGAAAAAGAGTTCAGGGGGAAAGATAGTGATTTTTCACTATCTTTCCCCTGAACTCTTTTTCTTGACTTTGACTTTGACTTTATGCATACCAAGTTTCATTATCGAAAAATAAGGACTTGAAAGTTTGTATGAAATGCCGTAGGGCGTAAACGCCATTGTGCCCCACATAAATTGTCCAGCGATAAAATACAGCAGAACGATTCCTTAAACCTCTCACTCTGTAAGCATAGGTTATGTAAACACGAACTGAGCTGTCAATACATACAAACAAGATGGAGTGACAGGTCACTGTCATGTTGACAAAATAACGGCCGCTTTCTATAACATATCTCAATCCCAATCTTGATCCCAATCCTTGTCTGTAACCAATCAACGGCCGAGTTTGTGTCCTTCACCACACAATTCTCACCTTTGATTGGTTACAGACAAGGATCGGGATCAAGATTGGGATTGAGATATATTATAGAAAGCGGCCGTAAGCCGACAGTTTCATAAACGACCAGCCTGTATACATCCTACATATCACTTCCCGCTGTAAAATGGACATTAGCTTTGGAAATATATTTTAATATAATAACTGTGTACACCGCATTCCTAATAATAGTCAAACACTGATATTGAATTGAAAATAAATATATCAATAAACAATTTTTGTTTTGTTTTATTTTCATATAATTCCTGAAAGCAGCTGAAATAGAGGAACTTTATGTAAGTATACTTACATAAAGTTCCTCTATTTCAGCTGCTTTCAGTGATTAAGAGTACCTCCTATTAATTCTATATACATATAGAATTAATAGGAGGTACTCTTAATCACGGATAAGATATTAAAATACCTAATGACAAGAGCAGGAAAAAATCACTTTCTATCAGCGATAATTTGTCTAGAAGTCAAAAATGTATGGAATAGGGAATACGCATGTAATTTTTTTTTATTTGCTAAATTAAATACGTTTTTTTGTTAGATCTAGTAAACAATTGTGTAGTTTACAATTAGAAATAGAAGTCCGATACGAACTCTGACGAACATGACGTCTTTATTATACAGCTGCCATTGAAAACAGCGTTTGCGAGAGAGGGACATGTATTTGAATAGTTATATATGTCGCAGCCAATTAGCTTAATCAGCCGTTTAATTGGTTTCCTAGCCTTTTATTTAAATGTGCCGATTTTTCAGCGACCTAAGTGACATCTTTTGTTCAATATCATTTCATGACTTGCCCATGCCACTTAATGTCGCTGATTAAACGGCACAGTTCAAAGAAAAGGCTAGACTTTTAATGAAACGGCGGATTCAGCTAGTTGGCTGCGACATATATATCTCGTTGGTTTCTCGATCAATTTTTTTTTTTTAAAAACGTTGCCCCACACTAGGAATTTCTCCTGTATCAAAAAAAAAAAAAAAAATTGGATTCTATTTTCACTGTTAGTATTATGTTTTTGTATATTTTGAGACAAACTGTGTAGATAACAAATGTTTTTTTTCATGCATATTCCCTACAAGTGCGCTACCTACCGAAAAGTCTAGTGATCAATTCCAATAATTGTGACCAACCAGTGACCGACAAATTCTGATGTTTGACTAATCAAAATTAATATCCCTGATGGTGGTCATGTAGTCACACAACAAATGTCTCGTTGTGAGCTGCCTCTACGACCACTGGTTGTTATAAAAACAAATAAACAATAATAATAAACCATTTATTGTCAGGTTACAAAGACCCATAGATAAATACCTTAACCTAAGTACCTATACATATAATAACAATTGTGTAAGTAAATAAAAACTTAAAAGTATGTTAGTACCACTTAATTGAACTAAGTCTCTGTGCGTTCCGGTGGCACTTGTCCGTGAAAGCGGTGGAATACCACGTCCTGTGGCCAAAAGCTTCCCTCCATCACCTGATGCAGGAAGCATGTAACATGCGCACCACAAAGGCCTTAAAGTTGACGTTGCGACGCGACTCCAACATCTGCACTCTCGGCGCGTACTTTCTCATCGCTCAATCACACTAAACGACTACTTAAAATATCACCCAGGTTCACTCTTCTACAACAAATCAGTCGGAATCGGAAGGTAAACGAATATTTATTGCAAACATAATATTTAACGAGCGCCTCAATATCGGCCGCAGTAAGTTACCTCGAGTTTACGGCTCCTGTGCCCTCTTGTGCAGTAAAACGGCTAAATGTTTAGTATCTCACGTTTTATGCCATACAGCTGGAGTATTGGTCAATATCTTCGTGGTCCGCTTTCAACTCAATCTGAAACTTTAGGTAGACAAGTGATATTGTATCAGTAATTATAGTGATTGTCGAAAAGTACGGGATTCGAGATTCAAGATTGACTTTGGCCCATATTCCAAAACGTAAACTTCAACTCAACTCCAACTCCAACATGAGCACGAAAATGTCAATGAGGCCTTGTCTAATTGACGTTTTCGTACTCGAGAGATGAGCAAACAAATGCAAAAACTTCAATTTCTGACAAGCTCCGATGGAGTTGGAGTTCCAGTTGAGTTTTAGTTTACGTTTTGGAATATGGGCCTTTGAATCAAAATATGAGGTGATCAATCTCTTACATTTTCTCATTTCGGAATAAAGATAAATGTGGAATAAACCACCACCATAAAAAACCTACCTACCTCAAACTTACTGATTGCACAGCAAAATATTCAACTCAAAATATCACTACAATTTATTTTCGCAGCGTACAGCGATTTTTCCTAAAGCAAGCTTTTACATCAATGCACAGCTAATAATCTTGTATCTAATAGACCTATCCAAATCGAATAGACCTAGCCAAACCTTAAAATATTTTATGCATGGTTGATGGTGGACTTGGTCGACGGAGCCCCGCTTCGCGGGGTACGTAAGTACCTAAAAATAAAATTGTACCTCTTGAGTTTCGCTACAAAATTAAAAACAAATACAGCCGTCTGTTTTTTTTTTGTAAGACTTGAAGATGCACAATGTAGGTTCCTATATCAAATAGTGTTGTTCCCACGTATAAACCTACGACTACGCACCGGCCACAATAGTGCATTGAAAATCGTAAAAATATTTATTAATCGAGGTTGGTTAGATTGATGTCTATGGACATATTAGTAAGTAAGAGTACCTACCTATATTGACGAATGAATGTTTAGGGCAGATAAATCGCAGCCATTTACAATACGCGTCAACAATAATGGAAATCGTATCGTAAATCTATCATCTATTTGAGTTTCGTAATATCTTCGATTCCTTTGGAACTTAAATCATATCATTCAACAAAATGGCCACAGCTTCCAGTGACCATTTCTCAATAATATAAACGATCAATTTCAAAGGGTTTCTATTCTGTCATTTTATCATAGAAGCCGATCCTTATGTAAAGAATATGAAGTGAAAAATATTGAATAAACTTGAGAAAGAAACAAAAGAACATGTTTGTGAGCTAAAATCAATATATTATGAAGAATTTTATTTAAGAGTTTTCCGATTTTACCGTATTCCCTGAGTTACTTTCTGAAGAAGTAATTTGATTGAGCCTATGTGTTGTGGTGTGTGTTATGTGTTGTGTCGTACAGGAGTCAAGCTCGTGATTAGTAGGACACTACTAATCACGAGCTTGACTCCTGTACGAAGAAAATGTTTGTACGGACAATCGAAAGTTTCCCAGTATTTGATTAGAGAAAAAAATTCCAGGATTGGAAAGTCATTTCGGTAATTAAAAACCATTGTGTAGATGTCGCAGCCAACTAGCTTAAACAGCCATTTCATTAAAAGCGACATAAGTGACAAGGGTAAGTCATTAAACGATATTGAATAAAAGATGTCACTTAGGTCGCTGAAAAATCGTCACATTTAAATGAAAAAGCTAGGCCACCAATTAAACGGCTGATTAAGCTAAATGGCTGCGACATAGATAGTAGCACTTCACTCGCGACTTCGTTTGCGCAGATGTAATACAAACGATTTTCCCGGTAACCAACCCCTTAAAGGTTTAATTTCAAAAATCCCTTCTTAACGCTCACCTTTTTATGGATGGGAAATCATCAAGTGACTCCTTCCGCTCTGGATGGAGCGGAAGGGAGTGTCAGACTCTTACTGACTAAAACCCATCCTTGTTCCTCCTTATGCCCTTGCTACCAGAGCTCACCTACATCATAAATGGAAGCCTTGTGCAAAACAGGTTCTTAGTCCCAGAAGATAAGACTGTGCGTTAATATGTAAGTCAGATAGTTTTCCTTTTATTTTACTTGTAAAGAGGGTACTTAGAGGGTAAAATTTTTTTTTTCCCATTTTTTTTATCGATGGGAAGTCATCAAATGACTCCTTCCGCTCTGGGTGGAGCGGGAGGGAGTGTCAGACTCTTACTGAGTAAAACCCATCCGTGCTCCTCGTAGTGCCCTTTGCGTTCCAGGGCCGCGGTGACTCTTTCGAACAAATTCCGCAACCCTGGCTTATCGAAAGTCTTACCAGGTCTTATCGATTAGTAATCTATCCGATTCTTCCTTGACAAAAGAAACCTTGTAAGATGATTATCTAGGCAGTTTGCTAAAAGTTCATTCAAAAGCCTGCGAAAGTTTCTTTGACATTGTTTTCATCTTGGCTTTGTAAAGTTTTGTTGCTAAGGAAAATAGATTTGGAATCTATAGTAATTCGTTTTGTATCATTTTGGTTCTTAAATAATCTATTATTAGGTTCCTTTTTTATGGATGGGAAATCATCAAATGACTCCTTCCACTCTGGGTGGAGCGGAAGGGAGTGTCAGACTCTTACTGACTAAAACCCATTCGTGTTCCTCTTAAGGCGAGCCTGACTTGAGCGCGTAGGCATCTAACGCTTACCCCAGGCCCCGCAAGGAGTAGCAATACGTAATAAGTTACGATGCGCGGGAGACGCGCGCACCAAGCGCACCGCTCGCTCATGAGTTCACGGACTCGGGTAGGTACTAAGTTCCGTCACAGGATAAAGTAATGCAGTAGATCAACTTGAATTGATTAGTATAAGTTTATTTTGTTTTTTTTTCTATTAAGTATTTTTTAAGGTTATAGATGGATTAAGTACGTATTGTACAAACTTGAATCCAATTACTAATCATTAAAAATCAGTAATAATACTTATTTATTTTAGAGTATATGGTGGATTTAAAATCTGACTGACACGAAAATTATGAATACGAGTACGATACAAAAATACGCGTCGCGCGCTATTTGGCTTTGGTGCGATACCTTCGTAAAAATCAAGTAGTAGGTAGGCACACTTACTTTAGGAAAATTATGTTACAATTCTTGAATATTATAATTCAAGAAAGCTTAGAAGTATAAATGGTTTGGAATTTGCCTAGATGCTATTTAAAAAAAAACAAAAACGTTTTTATATTTTTTAATCAAATAGTTAACATAATAAAAGTTACCAATGCAACTGGCTAAAATTCGTTGAACTGTAGCTGTCTCGGTTTGCATGGACCTAGCTGAGTAGATTGACACGGAATATGGTCCTTGGATTTGCTTGGACCTGGCTACACAGGCTTATCATTAACATTTTCTTTGTTTTCTTTCAATATTATGTCTCGTGAGGTGTAGTAGTACTACCTATAGTATAAGGTCTATGACCCTATCCATATGAATGAGAAAAAAAAAAAAAAAAAAAAAAAAAAAACTATATTTTTTTTTTTTTTTTCTATCACCCCTGAGGTGAGGTGTAGTAGTACTACCTATAGTATAAGGTCTATGACCCTATCCATATGAATGTATCTTCTATTAATATATTAACACATTTATACTCTTGCAGTCAGTAATTAAAGGTAATCGCTTGAGAACAGTTGTTTCAATAACACTACATCCCCACATGGCGACCCTTGCCATTTTTGGGGCGCGTGACGCGACTTCTATCTCGGCGTAGTGTTACGGCTCCAAAGCAAAGTAAATAAATTAAACTCTTTGTAATAAATTGGCGTGGAAATATTTGTGGATAATGGAACTTTCGTAATTAAAATGAATCAAGTACATTTAAAAAGTTAATTTAACGTCCGGAAATCAGTGAGAATGTGTCGTTCCAACGTGGAAAAGGAGACGGTCTTCGTGAACCAGAATTCTGCTGGTTCCAATAATGCACACGTTGAAGAATTGAAGGCACATATTTCGACGATCAGTATTATCCTCATAGTAATTTGCGTTTTACTGGGTCTTGGCATTATATATTTTGCGTGGAAGCAGTACAGGAATTGTCACCATTCCTGGATCAGGGACCAGATTTTGCAGAACAGCCTGCGACGATCGTTCAACCGTTCCAGAGCAATTCGCGGAGAAGAGCAAGCAAATCTTCCAATGACGTAGAAGTCGGAGTATTCATCATACTCATCTGGCAGCTGTGCGGTATCATTTATTTAGTGAAGTGCATACTAAGTGCGTCTCAAGTGCGTTGTGCGTATTAAAGTGCGTAAGATGAATTCGCGAATCATCATATAATAAAGAGACAATAAAATGATAATAGACGTTAAGAATTAAAATAATGAACTCTAAGATAAATTAGCAGTTTAAGTTTGTTTTGAGTGATCGTATATCATCATGTATCATCTTACACGCTGTGTCCCCTACTACAGTAATTCACTGTGAGAATCGGGTATGTATTAAATGGTTTAATTAATATATATTACTTTTGCATGAGGGAATGGAAGATGAATTGTTACTTTGTTTAAATGATCTTATATCAATAAGGAAATATTTAATTAAAAAGGGAAAAACACCATTTAAGGGTAATATTGTTAAGAATAAATTATGTGAGGTTGAAACAATTTATGAGAAAAGTAAAGGATTAATAAAGCTATTATCTACAAAACCAGGAGTAAAATCAGAATTGTTAGAATCATTATCAGTTACGAAAAGCGAAATAGAATCGTGTTATTCGCAAATTAATGTTTTGTGCGCTGTAATTAAATCAGACTGTGATAGTGACAGTGATATTTCTGAAGCAAGTCCAAATTTAGAATCAATCATGGAGTTCGATTTAAAAACGGCATGTAGTTTGATTCCTGTAATGACCAATAACGAAAATAATATCAGAAGTATCATTGACTCTATAGAAATGTACGCAGACATGTTGTCGGAAACGGGGAAAAAGTTACTAATGACATTCGTTTTGAAAAGTAGATTATCAGAAAATGCAAAATTACGTATAACCAATAATTACACATCTGTGAACGATTTTGTCAGAGATTTACGTGTTGCACTTTTACCAAAAAAATCGTTTACTGCAATACAATCACGATTACAAAACGCAACGCAAGGCTGGCGTACAATTGATCAGTTTGGAACAGAATTAGAAAAGTTATTTACTAATCTGACCATATCGCAAGCAAATGGTAATTCTGATAGTTATTCCGTACTCAAGCCCATAAACGAAAAATTGGCAATTAAGCGATTCGCAGATGGATTGAAGGATTCGAGACTAAGTACGATTATTGCTGCACGTAATTATGACAGTTTAAAGGACGCGATCCAGGCAGCGAAAGATGAAGAGTTGACATCGGCATCGACTTCGACCAACGAAAATGTCATGCAGTTTTCACACCGCGGAAGAGGTAAGTTTCATAACAATAACAACAACTTTAGGAATGGCCGTGGTTCTCATAGTCAGCAGTTAAACCAACGCAGTCGAGGACATCATTATCAGCATAATTCAAATAATTTGAGAGGTAATTTTAGCCATAATTCAAATAACTTCGGCAGACGTGATTTCAATAACTCACGTGGGCGATCATCCCATAACTATCGTGGTAACGGACGTGGACGAGATTATCAAACTTCGAACGAGAATCGATCGAGTAATGAAACTCGTAGTAAAGGTCGTACCAATAGAATATTTTATTCCAGCAATGAACAAGATAAGAACGATAGTATGCCTGCAACAAACGAAATGCAGTTTTTTCGATCTTAAACATAACATTTTAGCTTTGCAAGGTAAGGCAAAATTTTTAGCATTATACATAGGTAATAGGAAATATTATTGGCTAATAGATACCGGAGCATCTTTGTCCGTAATTAAAAAAGATGCGTTACCATACGATAGTGCAGTAATTAGAGATGAAACCATCATAAATGGTATTGGAGGTAAAATTAGTTCATCAGGGTTTGTTCAACTTAGCTTGACTCATCGTGATGACCAACACTTTGTTGACTTTAATATCAAGCTTCATGTTTTTGATAACATACCATTAAAGGCAGATGGAATATTAGGTTTAGATTTTCTTTGTCAGTACGCTTCAAATATAAACTTAGAAACTAATGTCATTAACCTATCTAATTATGGAAAGTATTATTCATTAGAACTAAGTGATGTCATAGATTACTCAGCTGAGGTGTTACATATCCCAGCACGAAGTGAGTCGATACATTATTTGCTATTAAATATTGAGAATATGAATGACTGTATTATCCATAGCGAACAGTTAGCGGAAAATGTTTTTCTAGCGGGATGTATTGGACGAATAAAAAATAATAGATTACCGGTTAAAATTTTGAACACTAACGAGCATGATATTTACCTACCAACTTTTCAACCACAGATATATTCAATTGAAGAGTTTCACTTATGCAATTTTAAATCAAACGCTAACAGTTTAGAACGAGTTAGTAGTCTTTGGGAGAAATTTAGATATCCATAATAAAAACTTAACAGACGTCTTGGAAAGACTTAGGAAAATTAATTTAAAATTAAATCCAGAAAAATGTAATTTATTAAAGAAAGAAATTCTTTATTTAGGGCATTTAGTATCAGAAAATGGAGTCTTACCCGACCCAATTAAAGTAGAAGTATTGAAAAATTACCCTGTACCAAGTAATACCGATGAAGTAAAAAGATTTGTAGCATTTTGTAACTATTATAGGAAATTCATTAAAAACTTTGCAAGAATAACTTGTCCATTAAATAAATTAACTAGAAAACATGTACCATTTGTTTGGACTGAAGAGTGTCAAAGTGCGTTTGAAGCAATGAAACATGCTTTAAGTACACCACCAGTATTAGATTTTCCAGATTTTTCAGAAAATAATGAGTTTGTCATTCAAACAGATGCGTCAGGGACGGCTATTGGAGCAGTCTTGTGCAATCAAAATATGAAACCTGTAGCTTATGCTAGCAGACCTCTGAATAAAGCTGAACTCAATTATCCAACCATTCAGAAAGAGTTAGTTGCAATTGTTTGGGCTGTAAAGTATTTTAGACCCTATGTATACGGTAAATCATTTACAATTATGACAGACCATAAGCCTTTAATATATTTATTTTCAATGAAGGACCCATCTAGCAGACTACTTAAATTTAGACTAGCACTAGAAGAATACGATTTTAAAATTTTATATTTAAAAGGAAAAGATAATAGCATAGCAGATGCATTATCTAGAATTAATATAACATCGGATACTTTAAAACAGATGAATAATGAAATTTCTTTAGTTATGACTAGAGCTCAGAAAAAACGTTTAGATGTAGGAAAACAATTGGATACACCTAGTTTTAGTAAACGAGACGAAACGTGGCCTGATCAACCACGAGTAGTTGAGGTACTAAAAATTCCGAATAATTCTGTAGAAATGAGTTTTATAGGAAGTGAAAAATTAAATAAATTAAAAAGACAAAATAATATAGATGAAGAAAAGGAATGTTTTATTTATAACAATCGAAAGAAGATGTTGTATATTAATCTTAACTTTAGAGCACAACTTACGCGAGCCGAATTTGTGACTAAGTTAGGTCATTTTTGTAAACGAATAGGTATAAATGAGCTATGCATAGTAAAAAATAAGGAATATGAGAGTTTTATTAAAGATGTATTAAAAGAGATAAAAGACAATAAGGATTGGACCGGTCCACGTATTTATGTATTGAGAGGAGTTAGGAGAATTTATAATGAAGAAGAAAGAAAGTATATTTTACATGACTTTCACCTACTACCTACCGCAGGACATGCAGGAGTACGTAGGATGACCAATAATATTAAGAGACATTTTTACTGGCCAGGCTTAGACAACGATATTAGACAATTTGTGAGTAAATGCATTAAATGTCAGAAAATGAAGCATTGTAGGTATATCAAGGCGCCCATGGAGATAACTACAACGGCTTCACATGCTTTTGAAAAAATTTATCTGGACGTCGTAGGTCCATTAGAAAAAGACATTGAAGGAAATTGTTATATTTTGACACTGCAGTGCGAGCTTACTAAGTTCGTAGAGGCCTATCCTTTGAAAACGAAGGAAACCGTAAGTATTGCTAAAGCATTAGTTAATAATTTTATTTTAAGATTTGGAATACCTAATACCATCGCAACTGATCGTGGAACAGAATTTGTATCGTCAGTAATGGAACAGGTATGTAAACTTTTATGTATAAATAAATTAATGTCTACAGCGTATCACCATCAATCCATCGGTGCGCTCGAAAATTCACATAAAAATTTAGGATCGTTTTTACGAATACAGTGTAATGGTCAAAAAGACACATGGAGTCACTGGCTACCATTTTGGTGTTACAGTTTCAAC
This sequence comes from Melanchra persicariae, assembly GCA_947386135.1. Taxonomy (NCBI): domain Eukaryota; kingdom Metazoa; phylum Arthropoda; class Insecta; order Lepidoptera; family Noctuidae; genus Melanchra; species Melanchra persicariae. The sequence continues at coordinate 3,746,987 of OX376646.1, forward strand.
AATACAGTTCATACAGAGACAAAGTACACACCATTCGAACTGGTATTTGGTAGAGCTAGTATAGTACCATCTAGAGTTAGTCAGTACATAGAACCATTGTATAATCCAGAAAGTTATCCTTTAGATCTTAAGTATAGGTTACAAGTAGCACATCAAGATGCTCGTAATAATCTACTTATAAGTAAACAAAACCGTAAGAGTTGTTATGATAAGTCTTTAAATAATGTGACATACAGTAAAGGACAACAAATTTTAATTAGAAATGAAATAGCTAATAAGTTAGATCCTCAATGGGAGGGACCATTTGTTGTTTTAAATGATTTAGGTGTTAATGTAGAAATATTAAAATTTAATAAACCCTATTTAATCCATAAAAATAGAACCAAACCTTTGGTAACATAAGAAAAGATATTAAGTTATATTTAAAAAAAAAAAAAAAAAAACTATATATTTTTTTTTTTTTTTTCTATCACCCCTGAGGTGAGGTGTAGTAGTACTACCTATAGTATAAGGTCTATGACCCTATCCATATGAATGTATCTTCTATTAATATATTAACACATTTATACTCTTGCAGTCAGTAATTAAAGGTAATCGCTTGAGAACAGCATTATTGGCATACCGCGATTTTGGCGCGGATCCACAATCTCTGGCAATATACATTTCAAATAAAAATCTATAATTTTTTTCTCCATATGCACCCGCCAAAATTCGTCATCTCTTGAAATATTTTCTACTACTAGTTTTCACCGAACCATATTCCAAAAATGCATTGGTTCCTTTCTGTTACATGAAGTTGACCCTGCACTTGGTAATACCAATTACTTTTTTTGTTTATAACCCTGGTATGTTTTATTCTATCGAATTTAAATATATGTATTTTACTTTCTTCAATAGCAGCATTTCCCTTTTCTAAATGCCGTTATTGGACATTTAATTTCAACAATGGTGTCGTTCCCAACTATACCGTCGGGGGTAACCCCAATAAATGAGTATTATTTTGGAGACAAGTCACGCCCTTCCGCATGCTCTATTGCCCTGTAACGCAAATTTTGATTTTGATTTGTTGGTAATTAACAAGTAAAATTTTAAAAACTTCCAAAATATCCCTGTTCAATAAAAATAACGGAGCTACAGTGCCAAAGACAGATACACAGGCACACAGACGCACGTACACAGAAACATAGATAGCAAACCGTTATAAATAAATAGGATAGAATTGTAATATGGTGTGTGTTTAATTTCTTTATGTATTTTATGGTGTTACAATAATGATAATGAGATACTACTTTATTCAAATCTATACTAAATAATATTATAAAGTGGAAGTGCGCTAAGTGCGCTGTGGTAATAGCTAATTATACGTAAGTACCATGTACAACAAAGATATTGTTTTTCATTCGATCTAAAAAAAAGTCCGCGACGTTACACCTATATCTATCTCTTATAAATATGCCACACTAAGGCATTTTATGTCAAATAATTTATTTAAAAATTAAAGGTGGTTTTTCAGCATTAATATTAGGCAGGCATATTAATCCTTACTAGCGAAAGTTACTTCATCATCAAGATAATTTTATGAAGATAAACTTTGTCTTTTACAGCATGTTATTTGAACTCACCGTTTAGGAGATAATGTAAAATTAAAATAATTCAACAATATTATTAAATCGAACGGGCGGTGCGCGAGACGCGGCCACCAAACGAGAACGCGTCGAGCCTGCGTGACTGCGTGCGACGCGGTGCAAGAAATTCTTTTTTGTATTATGATTATGAATTTATGATAGTTACATTCATGGGGAAGGCTGTACGGCTATACGGGAACGGGAATTCCTACGGGAATGAAGAGTTCCGTTACCTGTCTCCGAAGTTCTTCATCAGATCTTCACCAAATTGAAATGGGATCAGTCCGGGAAGATACACTTCCAAAAAAAATAGAATCATCAAAATCGATTGACAATTGGCGAAAATATCGCTGAGCAAACATACAACAAAAAAAAACAGTCGATTAGAGAACCTCTTCTTTTTTGGAAGTCGGTTAATAATATACAATACAATAGTCAATTAAAAACAGTTTAGTGTATGTAATTTATAATTTCTATACATTTTTCCTCTTGCCAATAAACACCGATAAAGTAACGCATTGGATTGGAAAAACTATCCAAACTGACCACATAGTTTTTTGTATGTCTTGTCATAACTTGATACATTGTTAGTAATTAGTAAGAGGATGGACTCTAGTGTACAGCGCATAAATGAGCTGGTCCGGTAGCCTAAACGTTACCAAAAGTATGTTATTATAATATTTTCATAGGAAATGGTCATACTGTAACACTTTTACACTATGGCACGCGACTCACGAGTGCGCTGCGCGTATTGTTTGGCATAGACGAGACCTACACAAACGTTGCGGACACCATAAATATTATTATTTGTTGTGTTGTGGTGGCTGTGAGTAGGTACCCACCTAGCGTATAACTACACTTATATTTCTTCTCTACATGAACACCACAACATTATTGCACCGATATTCAACTCTCATGTAGGAAATACGAGCTATTATTTTTGCATTTGTTTAGGAGTAAGATAAGTGAAAACGGACATTTCTAATAAATAACAAATATTATAAGACTTATACAAACTCTCCGAAACCATCAAGACTAACGTAGCGGGGTGAACTACCTATTTGACATTTGAAAACAGTAAATCATTGTATCATGTGCGCGCGAGGTGGCTTTATGCACTCTGAAATAGGGTTCAAATTCAATTGTTTTACATACTCGATGCGGTTGGTAAATCTATTCCGCGCGAAAACTAAACCACTAAAGCGCACGTCTTTATGCGTACTGAAATAAGGTTTAAATTAAACTGTTTACACACATGTTTGCGGTGTGGAAATTTATCTGTTTCGTGTCGGTACTTACCTAGTTAGTAAAGTAAATTATGTATATACCTATATACCTTTTTGTTTATTCAGCCAAAGTTTATAAAAAAAAGTTGTCACCGCTGCAACGAAGAGCCGTGACAACTTTTTTTTCCCCCATTTTTTTTTACAAAATTATAGCTACATCTAATAAAAACTAACTATATTACAACTGTTTGAACACTAAATTGTATACAAGTATTATTATTTAACCACTCGACACGTGAAAATTCCAAAATAAAAAATAAATCTTACGTAAATAAACATAAACATTAAATTCGCGGCACACTGGTGTGCCGGCAGTGCTAGAGCGGTAATCAATTTAGGCTTAGCCAGTAACAGAACTTAGCGGGGGTGGCGGGATCGCAAAAATTTGGCACACGTCCGACCTCCAACACGTTCCGCTCGGGACTAAATGACACGGGGCGCGCTCATGAAAAGACAAAATCACTTGATTTTGGAATTAGTGGGATACGTATTTTCATATTTCACATTATGACGGCCGATTTATATCACATTTTTTACGACCTTTATTGTGGTACAAGTTTTATTACTCAAAACCTTATATAACTCAAATGAAATGATAATTACATCTTGTTTTTGACTTGTCTTTGCGATTTAATTGGATGCAGTAAAGTGCAAGTAATCGTGTATCGCACGGCCGAAATCGCAAGATCGAAGTGTGAAATATGTAATATATTTTTTTCAAAATTTAAATCCGTGTTGTTTACGAATAAAACACAATTTTACACAATGCAAAACAACGTTTTTCCGGAAAACCTGGCCTTAATGCCCTTTGCGTTCCAGGGGGGGTACTCTCTAAGCCCGAAGTCCGTAGTTTCGGCCTTAGTGTCGGGCGTTTTCTACTCCGTATCACCTGCGGACTTACGATTTGTCATGAACCCGAAGTTCAGGACTAATCGTAACCCGCCGCGGTGACTCTTTCGAACAAATTCCGCTGCCCTTGCCGATCATTAGGTACGTATTAAAATAAGACAAAGTCCAATCAGTCTAGCCTTTTCTCAACAATGTTGGGGTCGGCTTCCAGTCTAACCGTATGCAGCTACATACCAGTATTTCACTAGCCTCCACAACCTAGTAACTGGGTAACACGGTACTTCTTGTCAAGACTGGTGTCAATTTTCTTGGCTTCTGGCTTCAAATAAGGACTGTCAAAGATCTACAAATTACAGCCGGGACCAACGGCTTAACGGGTTTTCTGAGGTATGGAGGAATCCACGACCCGACGTCGACGTCTTAAAGATCGACCCGTGCGGCTGTTATTATTTTAACCACAAGCTTCTCAATTACGTAAGACCAAGTAGAACTACAGAATAAATAAAGTGATTTAGTTATGTACGCTAACGAATAAATATCGTAGCTTCAATTCATCTATGAATTTATTTTTCTGCAACTGTAACGTCCAATCAAGAAAATAAATTCACCACATTGTTCAAGACAATCCCCACAAAAAAATAAAAGAAATGAATCCATTCGTCAACCACAATAAAGAAAGACCCAACTAAACAATTTGTGAAAATTGAATCAACATTCGCAAGCCCGTCTCACAAAGCGCCACTATACCTAATCATGACCGGTGGGGTGATTGGTACCCCCACCCTCAAGTACCCCTTAGTACCCCCGAGTACCCCAAGTGCCCCTAATAGAATTACTTTGGCTGAATATCTCGAATTCTCGCGCCAATTCTTCGCCTTGGTTCAAAAGCGTTGATTGGGACTTTGATGTGAATAGGACTTTCAGCTTACGATTTTTTTGGCATGGAATTTAGATTGATAGCCTGTAGATACAGTTTTATTGGCTTAGAAGGATTTAGGATGAAAAATCTGTATTTTTTACTGATGTAATAATTTAATAGTCATAATGTACGGACTTGCAACCAAATGGTTTACCATTCCGAAACATTATTAAGACACCTTACAGTTACTAATTTGAATTCATGGATCGAAAAGGTATATATTGTCTTCGTTTTATAGAACTAGCGACTCGGCCTGCTTCGCACAGGTGTAAATTATACACAAAACCCTTCTTGATTATCGCTCTTTCTATTGTTGAAAACCGTATCTAAATCCGTTGCTTGGTTTTAAAGTAGTTCGCGAAGAAACAGACTGGGGCAGCAGACAGCGATTATGGTTTATGCAACGTGTAACAGGATAAACGCAATACTTACAGGAGGGTACAACCTGCAAAAAAAAAATCTGCTGTCGATCTGTCTACATTTTTGAGTTATGCGCACATTTAAAATGTATGGGCCAGTCGATTTTTTTTCGCGATTTCATTGTTGGTCCCATAGTAAAAGTTGTTCATAATGATGAGTACACTGACCCGTAAAGAATTATTGCGTTTATTCTGTTACACCTTGTATAGAAATTAGATCTTTTATCTTTAAGTGCCTATTGTGTGGTTTAATTTAAATGAATAATTGCATCTAATAGAAAACTAAAACATCTTCAAGAATAAAATAAAACGAGCAAGGCATTAGTTAAAGTAATTTTGACACAATATAACAATAAATTAAGAGCCTCATATTTCTTATGAATTTTAACTAATGAATCTTAAGAAACCACAAATTAATACAAAAACATGATGAAAACGATAAAACTAAGATGAAAAGTGGTTTTAATTTAATTAGCAAAAACTAAGTTGGCCTGTTTTAAGAATTTCTAATATTAAACTAATATTTAAAGGGCTGATTCTTCAATAGATAGTCGAAGAACTTGTTATAAATAAATAGCTGTCAAATCGCCATTTTGTTCCTCAGGGACATGTGTTGCGACTATTGGAAATTTACCCTTTTTTATGGGAAATCATCAAATGACTCCTCCCGCTCTGGGCGGAGCGGAAGGGAGTGTCAGACTCTTGCTGACTAAAACCCATCCGTGCTCCCCCTAGTGCCCTTTGCTTTCCAGGGCCGCGGTAACTCTTTCGAACATAATCCGCAACCCTGGCAAAGTTGACTCTAATGGACTTTTTTTATTTACGTAAGTACATTTGTTGGCTAAAGTGGGAGTGGACTGGCCATGTCGAATGACCACGAATGCACCCGGAGAGGTGGGCGAGGTGAGGATCGTTACTCACTGGACGCCTGAGGAAGGACCGCGGCGAAGGTGGTGTGACGATCTCATCATGTTTGCGGAGCAAACTTGGCCAGAAATCGCCCAAGACAAATATCCCCTATTTGGAAGGAGAACGGGGAGACCTTTACCCAGAAGTGGGACACAAAAAAATTAAAATGTTGGTATAACGTTGGTAACCTCTGCAAGTAAATCACGAATGTTTTTTACTGTTAAAAAAATACTCGGTTATAGTGGGATACGACAAGAGACAAAAGCCGCGGGAAACAGCTAGTTTCCTAAGTCGGTAAATACCTGTCCTATAATATTTAGGGTGTTCTAGAAGTGCATCGTCATCTTTAAGGGAGATGTTGAATAGCTGATGCTGAAATACATAGGTAATTATTTTTTTTTCAAAAAATTCTACTTGTGAAATTACTTACTGCAACTGCATCAGATTGCTTGAAAAGTAATTTCTTAAATAAATATAAGAATACTCTAGATTCCAATAAACTATAATTGAATTTTGCCTCTCAAAATCAGATTTCCCGGGAGACGAAATCTGTACCGACGAATTTACCGCTGACAGTTCTAATTGGTACCAGTACCGGTACCGGGATCCGGATACTATGACGACTATTATTAGATTATGAAATAACTTCAAACTGCAATCGAGGATTATTGGATTTTAGAGGGGCTTGATTAATTTGTGGTTAATAGATGTGGCAAGGAATGTTAATATTCTGCCAGTTTCAAATTCAAACTTTGTACAAGGTTTGTAGGTGTCAGGGATGGGGCGTATCGTATTCAATGCAAAGTCAAATAGCAGATTCACTGATTCAGCGTATAATTTTCCCACTTCTGGGGCTCCTATGAGAAGGAGTAGAGAGTGGTATCTACCACTTTGGGTTTTTTACCATATTGGGTTTTTCCATTAGGAATTTCTCTGTGACAGCCCGGAGTTTGGAAGTTTATGACACCCCCGTGTGGTCCTGCGCCAGATCTCTCTCCGTCCCGATCTCTCTGAGTCGGATTGCCGTGCCATCAGAATATAACAGTGATAGAAGAGGGAGTGCACCTGTGTTTGCGCACACACGCCTGCACTGTAAAGTCCCGCGTCGACGCGGCGACGGCTAGTCTCCGTTGAGATTAGCCGCCATGGGCAAAATCGGTCAAGAGGAGATAATATTGCATTTCATATGAGCTTTCAGTACCCAGGTTTTCCCTGCATCGTGGTGTCCAGTTTCTTAACTAGTAAAGCAAACATGTTCATTTAAAAATTTATTTCATTAAAATGAACTAATAACTGCAAAAAACAGCATAATTATGCTGCTTTCATATACCTATCTAAGTGTTTTCCGTTTTGAGGGAAAGATCAAGTTTCTTGAAAAAATGTTGCTACACTGCTGGTTTTCACGAGTCAGTAAATATAAAACTGAACGAGGACCGGGCAATAGTTTTTTTTTAAATCTAGAAACTTGCTATATTTGTCGCTATCTACAATTCACATAGGTACATAATATCATGTAAGCGATAATAGCAAAAACGGCAGACGAAGGTAGCAAGTTTACATAAAAGAAGATTAAATTAATAAAAACAGCAATATTTCGGCAGGACGAAACACTTCCGAAAATTTTTCTCAAAAATTGACTCATGAAAATAATTATAACTCTGAATTCCCTTCTGTCTATTCATCCATACTAATATTATTAATTTGGGAGTGTGTCTGTCTGTCTGTTTTGTTGTCACATCTCAACCTCTGAGGGCCTAACACGAATATTTTTGACGTACAGTAAATAGTAACATAACGTAAAGTTTTACTATGGGGTAACTATAACAGTCGTTTCGCACGTAATATTTATTAGAATCGGATACTTACTAATATTTACATATTTTTGTATGATACAAATTGTGTACGTCGCATAAAATTAAACCAGTTGTAGTTTTTACATTCAAAATTCACTTACGTTAATGATACTGTAACGTTACTATACGCCAAAACATTCATGCTAGACCTCTGAACGGCTTTTGATGAAGCTTTGCATACGTATAGACTGTGACCTGGATTAAGCCAATTCATCCCGGGAGTACCTACGTTCCCTTTAGAATTATTTCCGACTTTCACGTAAGAGAAGACTAGTAAGTAGAGACTAGTGACTTTATCTCTTCTTTAAAATCTCTAAATCTCTCTAAAAAACCACGTGACTGATGTCGATATGGTTTACACAAATAGAAAGAGTGATAAACGAGAGAGGTTCGTGTAAATCATCATCTGCCTAGCCTTTTCCCAACCAAATTGGGGTCGGCTCCCAGTCAAACCGGATTCAGCTGAATACCAGTATTTTACGTGGAGCGGCTGCCTAACAGACCTCCACAACCCATTAACTGCAGGGTAACACGGTACTTCTTGGCAAGACTGGTGTCAGATTTTCTGGCTTCTGATAATCCGTAACGACTGCCAAAGATCTACAAATGACAGCCGGGACCAACGGCTTAACGTATTGAAAGGTTCGTGTAAATGTCACCGGAAAATTGCAAACGCTTAGGATTGTAAATATCGCGTGAAATTGTAAACTGTTTTTTCTTAATAAGACACGGATATACTGGAAACTATTGAATTTGAATGGGATTTATTGTACACAAAACGATTTTTTCATAACATACCGATAAATAAAGATTAATTACAATCTAACGGAGCCTGCAATTTTCCGGTGACATATTGACAGGGTTTTTCCAATTACCTACCCAGGTTTTTGACGATTTTTTTTTCTTTATTAGGAGCTAGATTTTGGCCCCGGCTCCGCCCGCGTGAATGTCGGTTATCGCTTAAAAAACCTATATCCTTCTCCATATCCCAGGCTATATTATCTGCCAAATTTCATGTCAATACGTTCAGCAGTTTTAGCGTTAAAGCGTTACAGACAGACAGAGTTACTTTCGCATTTATAATATAATAATTAAAGTAGGGATTTATGTTTGTTTTAATGAGTCTTTGATTGATACCTGATGCCTGAAAAAAAGCTGGTCATTAAAAAAATCTCGTATACTTTTCACCCATGCGAAGCCGGGACAGGTCGCTAGTATTCTTATTAAAGGGAATCTTCCATAATCCTGTGTCTACTTCGAAGGAACCAAAGTTTCTTAATTAAGACGTACGTATCGATCTCCAAGTCTCTTTAGAAGTATAATTAGAGGCTCACGAGCGCAAGTTGAGTCGAGCTCAACTTCGAGCTAAGTTGAGCTCGTCTTGAAGATCCAGGTGCAATTAGATCAACGTCGAAGAAGCGTTTGCATCAGTGATCAGATGCACGGAACTGAGAATTTGTTGGATCAATTAGCAAGCGAAACAGACCTACAGTCTCTGTTGTAAGCTAGTAAGGTAAATCATAAGTTTCGATTATAAAGTTGGACTGCTTCTTGTTGTAGATGGTTTTTTTTTATTGGTTAATCAAGTAAAAGTGCTATGACTTTATTTAATATCTCACAACTGGGCAATGCTGCCAGAGTTCTGGGTACTTTTCCCATGGTCAGCGATGTGCAAAATTTTTTTGATGAGCCCAATGCGGTTTTTTTATGCGTTTATAAATCAATTATTTATTACGCGTTTGGATATAATACTATGTTTTTAATAGTCTAGTTTTTAAGAAGATAAGATAAGAGTAAATAAATAAATATGTTTTTTTCAGATCTCGCATGTATCTGAATTTGACGGAAACAGTAGCTATGTTTTATTTTATCCCACCTGACTTTGCGTACGACTAAAATAATCAAGAAACCATTCCAAGAAATAGATTGAGATGTCTATTTGTGTAAATAAACTTGCTTCATTGAAGACTCCTAGATTGTAATTATTGGAAAACCAACTCCGGCGGGACAAAACAACACGTAGCGAGTACCTACCGAAACTCATTAGTTCCCCTTTTTCCTATAAATTTGTATTTTACAAGTAAACCATTTGTAAAATGTATTTCTGTTAGGAAGTGGTGCAGGTACGGGTTGGGCCAGAAAGACGTAGTAGGTATATTAAAAATGTAATTGCTTCATTGGTGATATATCTTGAATCTGTTGGTGACCGATTAGATTGGAGTAGAGGAAGTTCCCTTCAAAAGGTCTTCGAACATAGGCCTAGGGGGTTAATTGAGAGGAAAATTCCTAGAAAAAATTCCTAAAAAGAGCTTGGAGCTCTCGTGGCTGAATAAGAACAGCCGCACGGGTCGATCTGAAGTGCGACCCGTGCGGCTTCGCGCGGCGTCGGTAAGCAACGCTTGCCGAAGTCGATCTGTGGATGGGTGACCATCTTAACATATCGAGATTCCTTCGTGCCTCGGAGAACATATTAAGCCGTTTGTCCCGGCTTTCATTTTTAGACCTTTGGCAGTCATTACGGGTTGTTAGAAGACAGAAAATCTGACGCCAGTCTTGCCAAGAAATACCGTGTTACCCAGTTAATGGATTGTGGAGGTCTGGTAGGCAGCTGCTTCACGTTTTTTTAAGGGTGACTTTCCAACCAGTCTGATGCAGTTGGTGACATCTGTTGCTGTGTTGCTGTTTTAACTAATATTGATGCCATCAACTGTTACAATCTGCTTGAAAAGTCATTTCTTCGGAATTTTTTAGTCGTTTATTCTGGTAGAATTTTTAGAAAAAGTTTTTTTTGTATATCAGCTACCCAACATCACCCTTAAATAGGACCACGCTTCTGAAACAGCCTGTATATTAGATGTAGCTGACTGAGCTTTATGGCCCATATACCGAGCCTTGGTTAAATATTCAGCTGGCTTCTTCCTTATTACGGCACAGCAAGATGTGTGTTAGTGCGAAATGGTGTAAAAGAATAGGAACTGTGAGGCAGGTGGGTCTCTCCGGGATCGAACTCTTTAAATAATAGGTGTTTTAGTCCTAGAATAGGTTTTTATAAAGATAAAAACGTGATTACGATCGAATTTTGGTCATAGCGGTCAATCTCAGCAGAGAATAAACATCGACGCGCGAGTTATTACGGGGTTACTTCGGACACAGTGCGCAAATACGTATAGCAAGCCTGACCATTAAAAAAAATAGACACGTATTTTTTTCATATTTCGTACAAAAGAATCCACCAGAGATTAATAATTAATTAATATTTAATAATTAATTCTCAGGGTAGTCAGCTAGGAAACACCGGCCTCATCTAGCTTAAAATGACCAAAAAATATTGACGTGTAAAAGTGTTATGTTTAACCTACTTACAAAATAAATATCATTTATCATTTATCATTTATCATTTATAAATATTTAACAGTACGTCGTATCTTATCCAAGATTCCAAGCATACTGCAATAGATTATTATGCATTTTGAATTCAATAATATTCCTAGCAAGTTTATTATAGAGAAAACTGACAATATTGCCTTCTGCCTTGAACAATGCGTTGCCTTCCTTCGTGAATGTGCCCTAACATGGGAAAATAACAGGTAAAGCAAGTATACATCCAGTGGCTCAGAACCCCAAACTAAAGGTTTGCCAAAGAGCGATGGAGTGCAGCATTTTGAAAAATAAAGTGTTCACAAAACGATTCAAGACAGGCATCATCGATGTTGACGATAAGTGGGACTGGGTGGGGCAAATTTCCATTGTGCATCAAGATCAATAGGGTAGGATCATCAGTGGATGCCTGAGGGCGTCGTAACCGAGCCAGGGCAAATGAAAGGATAAGACGGACTAGACAAAATGTAAAGAACGTTAGAAAAGTATGGAAGAGACCCTTGCTCAGCATTGGCACAATACCTATAGGTAATCATCAAATGACTCCTTTCGCTCTGGGCGGAGCGGAAGGGATGTCAGACTCTTACTGACTAAAACTCTTCCGTGTTCCTCCTAATGCCCTTTGCGTTCCAGGGCCGCGGTGACTCAAGTAGAACCCTAGTTTTGCTCTCCAATATAACTAGTACAGTTTCAAGTATTGTTGTTGGTTTCCTACCCTCATAGTTTCAACATTTTCATACAAACACCAACTAACTTTGTTCTACATTCGCACTTGAGAACTCGTAACTGTGCCACGTTAAGAGTTTTAATGTAACAAGAATGTTTGAATCTGTAGGTTATATCATCCTGACCCAAATACTCAATTCTAGATAACTTTAAGGCTAGATACTAGGCAGATAGTTGCAACGCGACATTGAGGCAATTATTGCGACGACATGTTTTCTTAAAAATTGTTTTGAAATTTGATTGCTCTTACGATAAATGAATAATTTATATGAGGAGCTCGTGTCTAAATAATAACAGCCGCACGGGTCGATATTCTATTAAGCAACGCTTGCCGAGGTCAGTCTGTGGATGGGTGATCATCCTTTACATACAGAGGCTCCTCCGTGCCTCGGAAAGTACCTTAAGCTTGGCGTTGGTCCTGGTTGTCGTTTTTAGATCTTTAACAGTCGTTACGGATAGACAGAAGTAAGAAAATCTGACACCAGTATTGGCAAAAGGTATTTACTGGGTTATGGAGGTTTGACTGGAAGCCGTTAGCCGATCACAATGTAATTGGGAAAGGCTAGGCAGACTGATAGAATAAAAAAAAACAATGATAGTTTAAAAAGACCACGTAGGTAATCATTATCAGTTGCGGAATTTGTTCGAAAGAGTCACCGCGGCCCTGGAACGCAAAGGGCATTTGAAGGGACACGGATGGGTTTTAGTCAGTAAGCTACACTCCCTCCCGCTCCACCCAGAGCGGAAGGAGTCAATTGATGATCCCATATCATTATCAAATTTTCGCGTCACACCTGTCTGTGGGAGCCTTTGCTTTGGTAGTTTTTAACTACCTACCACCTACTGTATGAAGACGAGTCGTCCAATTTTACAGATCTAAAAGTTTGAGTCACTTCAAACACCTATAAATCAATATTCTGAACTATTTTGAATGTTTTTGCGACAGTAAGTATCCTTTAGCTTTGATGTGTCTCTCGTGGGATTCACAGAAATTGAATAATTGAGTTATTTGTTTGAGGAACTACGGGAACAAGTTCGGTGAGTTTCTGTTCAGGTGGTACCTGGTTGGTTTAAATAGCTTCTGGAAAATGATTGTCTTCGAGCAGATTTTAGGTACCGATAAATTAATCTTACTAAGAAACTATTAAGTATGTAGATAGATATACAAAGCGTAATAGAGTAAACGCTTAACCTGAAAAGTCATTGTACTCATAACTATGAACAACTTTTACTATAGGACTAACTTTAGAACGCCTGCAGGTACGTACATTTACGTACCAACATATCTCATCATCATCATCATATCAGCCGAAAGAAGTTCACTGCTGGACATAGGCCTCCCCTAAGTGTCGCTACAACAACCGTTCCTGTGCGTCTCGCATCCACCAAGTCATCGATCCACCTTGTGGGACGCCTTCTAACTGCGTCTTCCGGTACGCAGTCGCCAATCCAGAACTTTTCGGCCTCATCGACCATCTGTTCTGCGAGCAATGTTGCCCACTGCCACTCAGGCTAGGCGGGCCTTGTCGGTAATCTTGGTTTTCATGCGAATATCATCATTCCTGATTTGATCATGCTAGAAAACTCCGAGCATTGCCCTCTCCATTGGCCTTTGTATGACTTTAAGCCTTTTGATGAGGCCCTTCGTGAACCCTACATACCTCCTGTTGGGGAATTTTAGGTGACTCTTCAAAGAAACTCCAAAAATTGCTGATTTAGTCTAAAACTTGTATTGCCTCAATGACGTGCAAAAATGGAACAAGAAATGACAAGACGGTATCAATAACCTTACATCTAATGAATCTTAATTAAGACGCAACGCTGATTTGCCCATGCCAAACGAGCAGGCGTTGGCTATTGATATCGATGTTTCCATCAAACGGATTTCTTTTCGTTACATCCATAGACAAGCAGGAAACACCGTAAAATACTTTTTCTCTTGAATGGCAGTTAAACTCACACTTTCATGGGTTACTTTTGCCGCTTATCCCGAAAAGGGATGGGATGCTCTTAACACCATCAAAAACATTTAAGTGATTTTTGAGATAAACACGAGTCGCGAGAGAGACAGACATACAAAAAACCCTTTTAACGAAAAAAGAAATGGTCACGGAATAAAAAAAACTTGATTTCAAAAGGAATTTTGGGTCAACCGTTAGTGAATAAAGCTTTTCATCCGCTCGCATTTGGGGTCATATAAGACCCCATTATATCTTTTATCATTTTGAAAGGATAATGACACCTATTATTCCCGAAACCTTCCACTTTTAAGGGCATGGTAGGTATGTTATAACTTGTAACGCTTCAGTAACAGGAGTTCATGACATTCTCTTGAAAATATCTGTGCAGTGCACGTTTAGTGCCAACAAAACCATTATAGTATAAGCTACCCTCTAAGTTCATAGGTATTCTAAGGGCCATTTTCACCAAGCCAAACTGATCGCAATCAGCGTATAAACCACGTTTATCTACACTCACAACGTAATGTTCCAAATATGAGTTCAAAAACGAATGCATAAATGCATACTTTTTTTTCGTGGATAGGTAAAATTTAAAAAAAAAACCATTACAGTTCAACATTTTCCTTCGATTTTTAAACAACTGCATCATAAAATAACTTTTTAATTTTTATGGCACACTTTTTCTTTTTAATTTTTGGCGCGGGCTCATTGACTTAAGTCAATGAGCCAGCTTTTATCTTTGTCTATGTTTGAGCGCGCTGCGCAGTCATTCGAATACGCAATGAGAATATCCGCCATATTGGAATTAACTATTTTGTCAATTATTTTATTTCAACTGTATGAGTGAAGATAAAATAGTGTATGCAACGGCATATAATTAGGTATTAAAACACTCGTGTGATGCTATTATCACACTCGGCTACGCCTCGTGTGATAAACCCACACTCGTGTTTTAATAACCCTTTTTATATGGTCGTTGCATAAACTACTATTATGAGCTGTCACTGTCACTATTTTTCTATGGAATATTGACGCTGACAGCTCTTGAACGCAGTTTAGATGTACTGATCGCGTTCAGTTTCGTTGGTGAAATCCGCTCTAAGTCCGTTTAACCCAGATGTTTCTGAAACATATTTTGTAGTCTGGATTTACTTCTTGATTATGCAAAAAACGCCCATCTTCATGAATCTCAAAATAAGTTGACAGGACACTTAGCCGGTACACTTAGCTACAGAATGTTAATAAAGGAATATTTCAGAACTATCCTCGTTTGATATAAGAAGTTATTTTTCTAAGACAGTGTTGTTTTAAAACGACGGTAGTATTACAAATGAAATAATACCCACAATTTTCCGATTACTGTGTCATGTAGGGTTAATAACTTTGCGTGCCTAATTCGAGTTCTTAAAATTTCACAAACAGATGTGTTTCTGTGGAGTTTGTTGCGCCACTTCGACTTCGACGGGCGCGCGTTTTGGGGGAATGTTTACTACGGAAAACGCTGACGTTCAAAAATGTTATTTAATTTGAATGGAGGAAATTACTCAGTCAATAGAAGTGCCCAATCTATACTAATATTATAAAGAGGTAAAGTTTTTGAGTCTGCGAGGTTGTAGGGGGTAATCTTTGGATTTAATGTACCGATTTTGAAAATTATTTTTGTATATGATAGTCACATTCACGAGGAAGGCTTATAGACTATACAGGAACGGGAAAATCAAGTGTTAGTTCTATTATATATTCCTTAAAACGGGTGACTAGATCAAGGTCAAAGTGTTAGGTACCACCACATGCGGTCGAATGTACCTATAAGCAACAAACAAACTAAAAGTAATAAATTAATGTTGGTCCCTTAAGCATGATAATCATTTCAAAACTCAGGAGCATAATAATGTTGTTAAAGCGTTGAAGAATAAAAAGTCGACAGCCTCATCAGTTACCTTGCTAACGAGAGCAAAAACAGCTCAAGCAAAACCGAAAAACGTCTGAAATAAAAGAGATGCCTTTAAAGCAGGAATGTTACGGAGGTGGTTCTATCGGAACCGAAAGCCGAGCCGGAGTTTTTTTACTTAGGTTTGTCGGAGTCTCAACCGGAATCGGAGTTGGAGGTGGTGGCAGGAGCGTGATGTGTTAATAAAGCGTTAAGTATTATTATTATTATTTAATCAGTACCTTTAATTTCAATTAAGAAATAATAAACCTACTTAGCGTTAGCGTTGAAAATAATCATGTTTTCAATGAGAGTTAGCATGTGTAATCAACATAACTGACCCCAAAAGTTGCTAGCAAATTATGCTTTGACCTCCGATTAAATCCTCTGATTTAAAAATGTCCGAAGTCAGGACCGGAGGGTGTAATATCAATCGGAGTCCGAAGTTCCGTAGTATCCCTACTTTATAGAAAATAAAATCCCGTACATTTTCAAGGTAATGATATGTCACCGAGATGTTTTGTAGCTCTGCGGGCTGGAACGCTTTATATTTTCCGAGCCTGATTTACAGTAGGTTGTGCCTTCATGCCATACTTTTGTTAAAGACTTGCTTTTTCTCGCGGTTTCCTTCTTGTGCTGCCTGAGGAACTGTGGTTTTTTAGCTTAGGTAAATACACGCTGTCCAATGCATCAATCCATCAATCCAACAAAAATGTCCATCAATCAACTGATTGATGTTGTTTTTTTTACTTTTTTTTATTTTTTTTTGTTTTATTAGCAGATTCTTTATATTTCTATAGAGCTTCATCAAACAAAGCACATGGAGTTTTTTATGATTAAGACTGATCAAGTTAAAGATGAGAAGAGTTTTTGACCAAGTGTGAAATCTAACTTAGAAATTATTTTAACAATCGTTAACATAACATTTCTTAGCACAATATTTTCTGTCCACACTCCGCATTGGAAACTTTCACACGTAAACGTTTTGTTACAAAAATCTTTAATCTAATTGATAAGAAATAATTTATTTATGAATGAATATTAACAGTTGTTTTAATAAATATTTAAGTAACTGACTATATACCTACACTAAAAAAACAAAAATAAAAAAACTCTAAGTTAACTCTAAAATATGGCGTCAAAAAATTCATCCGCATCGCTGTCGACTGGAAGTGTGCCCAAAAGACCGGCGGCATTGCCACGTTGTATGGCAATGCTATACTTTGTCCAAGGTAAAAGGTAAATCTTATTGATTGAAAAATCGGTACTTACCTAAGTAAAATTTTCTTATGAAGAAACGCGTGACTTTACTAAAGGTCAAGGCCGTATGACGAAATCGTTATCAATGAGCAAAACATTTTGAAACATTAATTATAATTAATAAACGTGACTTTTTACTAAACAGTGCTATCGCTTGACCAAGTGACAGTACCGAGTATTGTATTTACACAACTTTCTTTAGAAATATTGATATTTTTTTGAGTTCCGTGGGAATTTGAAAAAGCCGTATCCTTTTTTTATCCGTGGTTTTGCCCGTATTTTTTTTAAGTTGACCTGCCAATTGTGTTTTGCCTCAATACAAAGTTTTTTTTTGTTTTTTAATAGTGCAAACTTGCGCACTAAAGCTTATTAATGGCAATTACATCTTAAGGTGTTTTTGTGGTTCTGTTTTATCCTCTCTCTAAAAGAAGAAAGTGTAAGAAAAGTACTATATGTCTTTAAATCATTAGGATCCATTTATCTCTTGGCCTTGTTACAAAAAATCGGATAGCCATATTTTATCATTTTTATTACTACATACTTTTTTTAAAAGAACAGGGCTACCGCACGTCTGACACCACAATTCGGTCCGACATAGGTCATACTTGACATCTTCAGGAGCAGTCGAATGCAGTGTTTCTTGTATACTCAAATCGTAACTGTAAGAAAACGATATAATGGTCTTCACTATTTAAATCTATGAATTTATTTTCATGAAGTGTGAATTAATCTGTATGAGGCGTTTGTCTGGATACAATAGGTCAAAGGGGGTAACACGGGCTAACCCTCTAAGCCACACCTTCGTCATTCTCGACACATCTGTCAATCAAGATAAAAACGGATAATTATGATAACGGGTTTATAATTCATTTGCTCAGCTGGGGTTAAAAACAGATGCTAGATTTTAAAATGTATAATTTTTACTTTAATGTTGAAATAATTACAAGGCGCTCATGCAAGTTTTAATTTTCAAGTAAAACGGTTAAATTAATACAACGCTGTACATATTTTATGAAGTATCTAGCTAAAGATGTAAAAGTATATGATTCATTTTAAGCTCTTCTATTTTTTTTCTAAAAGTGTAAGCAGCTTAAAATGGAAGATTTATTACTACAGTGCCTCCTTATAAACTCAAAAATAAAAATTGAATACAACTTGGAATTACCTTTTGGAATATTATTCAATTTGGCATCTTTCAGTAGGGACCTATACTTAAATTTTGAGCGATATAGAATTAATTGTATTTTTTATCTCCTGATTTTTACTTTTAATATAGGTAATTACCAAAATTGTCAGTCAGAGAAGAATTTCCTAATGAATAACGTAAGCTCAAAGTAATTTTTACTTTGAGATTATGTTAACTTATAGAAACAATACAAAACCGCTGGCAGAACCTAGCTATTTAATTTGTAGGTACGGAACCAATACACTAGACACGCACCTAACATTGCTTAACGTATATAAATCAGCGCATTTGAACTATTTACAGTTTATATAGAACACGACGTGGGAACTAGGTACTCAAATAATATAACAACATGAGGAATATAGTGGTTTTTGTGTTTGTTTTATATTTGTGCCAGGTAAGGTTTAAAAACAGACTTCAAAAAAAAGAAGGAAGTTCTCAATTGGACTGTTTTTTTTCTTTTTGAAACTGTATTTTCTTCTTTGTAAATATTAATTATAGTTAAACTACCTATAATTGTAACCTACTAATTGTTTTCATACTTACTTATTTGCATGCCGATTCATGGCGAAATGTGGCATTGCGCATTTAATGCAAATAATACTTATGTAGAAGATACATATTAATTATATTTCAAGAAAATTTCAATCCATCGTGATCAATTCAAAATAATATAATATAACATAGGTCTTTTTGTTTTTGATCTACAAAGTAAAAAGTATGGGTTGCAATGGAATTTGCACGTTTTTTTTAACGATATAGTTTATAATTTTAAAAAAATCAAAAGAATGTCGAATTCTAAATTCAAAAATACTCAAGATATCCCTTTTTTATCTTTCCAGAACGCAACAGCCTACTGCTGCTTCCGTGACCCTTACATGCTACCAACCACACCGTGCACCAACATGTGTGCCAACTCTTGCGCCAACATCGCCAATCCATGCAACTGCGGCGTCCCTTGCAAGTGCTTCAGAGATCCGGCCAACATTTGCAATGTTTGTGACACACCTTCACCAGTCTGCCAATGTTTGGCCAAGTGTGACTGCGATGGACCCACGTACCCCATTTACTTCCCTGAGGTGGTATATCCTGTGACTATTATGGAAATTGAACCTTTCTATTATAGGACTTGTTTTTCTGCTTAAATGATGAAAGAATAAACATTCTTCTTAAATATTGGTGATGGTTTCTTTTTATTTTCCTACTGGTTACAGCCCTTCCTTAGGTCCCTACCTATTTTATTATAAACTAGCTGTCCCCCGCGGCTTCGCTCCCGTCAACTGGCTACCTACCCTACATCTACCCTACACCTACCCTAAACCTAACCTACAAAAAAAAAAGTATCCTTTGTCCGTCTTTCCGACTTGTTAGACAAAAGTTGTGATAGCTCTGTTAATATACATGTTATAAAAATAATTTATAGCCTCAGCACTCAGGAATAATGTAGCTTTCTACCAGTGAAAAATTTTTTAGAATTGGATCATTAGTTTCAGAGATTACCCCCTACATACAAACTTACAAATGTTACCTCTTTATAATATTAGTATAGATGAAAAAGTTTGTGAGGATGGATGAATGGATATTTGTTACTCTTTCACGCAGATTTTGATACATCAATAGGTATAACCTAAAGGCTTTTAAAGATATTTGGAGCAGTACTAATTCCACTTGGGCGGAGCCGCGGCCGGCTGCTAGTGACTATAATATCACTGTGTTCGTCTAAGGCCGCTATCCGACTGGAGTTTTACGAGCGTTGGCGTTTCTCCAACGTCTGCCCAGCGACAACGCTGCGTGCACATCACACAGGTACAATCACGCCGTCCCACCCGCGCCCACAGGGACACTGCGTGATTGTTGCTAAAAAATGCTAGGTTAACGTCGCGTTGACGCAGCCAACATACAGCTTTGAACTTATGAGCCTAAGCGCTCAGATTCTATTGTTGGTGCTATCTTGGCTTTTGTATGTCTCACACTTGTAATAATCCATTTTTAGAGAAATCAATTATTATTTATTTGAGCGAGACCATGCACACAAAGTTACAACTAACAATGATATTTTTTAAGCTATACCTACAGGATACAACCTTATCAAGAATTAGACTAAGCCTAAGTTTTTTTTTTTTTTTTTTTTATTTTTTTTTTATTTTTTTTTTTATTGCAATCTGTCTGGGAGACATTCAACAATACTTATGAAATGATGTATGGTATGTGAGGTACAGGTCCAGTGACATGCCCTCTTAAATAATGTTTTAAATTAAATTAAATCTTGAGGAACTCTTTTCTTTAGTCTCCTCGCACTTGGAAGTATATCGTCCATAAGGTGGTGTGCCAATACGTTAGGGTGCAGTTGCAGTCTGTCTTTGTATGTTGTGACTCTCTCCTTTATTTCCTCTTTCACGCTTTTGATGCCAAGCTCTCGGTGAAGTCTTTCGTTAGTGACATACCATGGTGCGTCTACTATCATCCTTAGCATTTTTGATTGAAACCTTTGTAGAATTTCAAGGTTGGAGTTGGCAGCCGTACCCCATAGCTGTATTCCGTATGTCCATATTGGCTTTATTATACTCTTATATAACAAAAGTTTATTTTCCATTGAGAGCTGGCTGTTTCTATTCATCAACCAATACATCTTACGCACTTGTTGTCCCATTGCTAGGCGTTTGGTAAAAATGTGCTTTCTCCATGTTAGGCGTCGGTCTAGGTACATTCCAAGATATTTCGCTTCGTCAGATTGTGGAAGCTGGACTGCATTCAGTGTAACTGGGGGACAAGTCTGTCGCCGGGTTGTAAATGTTACCTGGAGTGATTTTGTTTCATTGGCTTTGATGCGCCAGTCTTTTAGCCATGTTGTGATCTTATCCAGGCTGTTCTGTAGTTTGTGAGAAGCTTGTATTGGTGAGTCATCTGATGCCATGATAGCTGTGTCATCAGCAAATGTGCCCATAACAACATCGTCAGATATGGGTAAGTCTGCGGCATAAAGAAGATACAGAATAGGTCCCATTACACTACCCTGCGGCACTCCAGCTTGAATTTCTTTAAGTTCTGTATTTGCTTCACCATGACTGACGAAAAAGTGTCTGCCAAGCAGGTAAGATCTTATTAGCCTGTAAAAGTTGGTGGGCAGTGTCTTTTTTATTTTGTACAGAAGTCCATCATGCCAGACTCTGTCGAATGCTTGTGATATGTCAAGGAACGAAGCTGTACAGTATTCTTTCTGTTCAAATGATTTTGCTATACCATCAACAAGTCTATGAATTTGCTCGATTGTACCGTGCTTTACCCTGAATCCAAATTGGTGGTCGGGTATTAGTTTGTTTTCCTTAATAATTGGATTTAACCTTCCGAGGATCAATGTCTCCATTACTTTGGATGTAATTGGGAGTAGGCTAATTGGCCGATAGGATTTGGCATCTTCTGGACTTTTGCCTGGTTTCGGGATCATTATGATTTTAGCTACTTTCCATTGTGGAGGTACATATTCCCTTCGAAGGATGGCATTATATAATTGCGTCAGGAATGTTATGCCCTGCTCTGGTAGCTCTTTTAGAATGGTTGATGTAATCAGATCGTATCCTGGGGCTTTGCCTACTTTCAGTTTTCTGATTGCAAATTTGATCTCTGCTTTGCTAAGTTTCTGAATGGGTAACTCCAATTGATGCGTCTGGTTCAGCAGATCTACAACCATTTCCGTCTTTGTGGAGCCAATATTGGGGTTTGGTTGGAAGACTTCTTGCAGATGCTCCATGAATACATTGGCTTTCTCGACATCATTCCTAGCCCAAGAATTATCTGCTTTGAGCAGAGGTGGTTGGTAAGTTATTGGGCGTTTGAGGCTTTTTGTCGCTTTCCACAATGAATAGTCAGTTGATGGTTTAGCGTCCAGATTTTGCAGGTATGTTGCGATTTTCTGATTTCTATCATCGCTCAATAGTTGCTTGAGTTGTGCAGCTAGTCTATTGTATGTTGTTTTGTCCCCTGGGTACCGAGTGGTTTGCCATCTCTTTCTAGCTTTACGCTTTTCATCTAGTAGTTTTCTAATAGATGGTGAGCATTGGAGTCCATCTCGATTTATGGGCTTAGGTGGAGGCGTGGCTTCCCATGCAGCCTGTTGGACTGTGTTGTTAAAATGCTCAACTGCGCTTATAATATCTTCATCCTTTTGTAATGGTATTTTGACATCAAGAGATTTGGTTATTAATTCTCGAAAGTATTCCCAGTTAGTTCTACGGGTATGTAGTCGGCAAGGTCTTTCCTTTTGCAGAATTCTTCGACTCAATAATATTTCCACAGGAGAATGGTCAGAGGACAGGTCAGAACTAGAGTTGCAACTGAAGTCGGTGTTGCTAATACCTTTGACGACGCAAAAGTCAATGAGATCCGGCTTCCTATTTCGATCAGTGGGCCAGTATGTTGGTTCTCCTGTTGAGATAACGCCCAGTTGGAGTTTATTTATCGCTAGGATTAACTGTCGGCCTTTTGCATTTATAATCCGAGAACCCCAGAATGTGTGCTTGGCATTAAAGTCACCGCCAGATACAAACCGCCTTCCCAAGGTTTTAAGGTATTTTTCGTATTCCTCATGCTTTATGACATGCTTAGGAGGGCTATATACAGCTGATATTGTGACAGGTCCCAACCAGTCCTCTATCACAATGTTGGTAGCCTGAATTTTTTCAGTACAATAGCTGTGAGCTAAGTGATGTCTTATGTTGTTCTTAATCAGAACTGCACTTCCTCCATAGCCTTTTCCGTCAGGGTGCATGGTGTGATAGAATTTGTACCCTGGTATGTTAAAATAACTTTTACTTGTAAAATGCGTCTCCGAGATTAACATGTCAGTGTTGTTTAATTTCATGTATTTTTTAACCTCAAGGGTATGTTGTGACAGCCCATTGGCGTTCCAGAGCACCATTTTTATGGAGTCCAGTGTGCAGTTAATTTTGTCGTGAGATTTAGGATTAGATTAGTGATTGCTGTTAGTTGTTCCATCATTTGTCTCATTGTTATCATTAATTCTTTTATGTCCGAGTTCTGGTCACTGTTTGTTTTATTATCAGGTTCATTGGCTTGCGGTGGTATTTTGTTTTGCACTATTTCGGCATATGTTGTTCCAGTTGTTGATGGGCCATATAGTTGTTTTGTTCTATCATATGCCTGTCTGTATTTCTGATCCTTTGCGGGTGCTGGTGGGAATTTGATTTTTTGTAGTTCTCTGTATACTTTGCAGCCTTTATAATTTGCTGGATGGTTGCCTTCGCACAGCACGCACTTAACGCTTTCGGATCTAGTTTTTCGTAGGCAGTCCGCTGACAAATGATCACCAGCACACTTAATGCATTTTGGGCTTCTCCTACAGTAAGTTTTTGTATGCCCGTATTGGAGACAGTTTCCACATTGAGGGATTTCGCGCTTAGGTCTTGGCGGTTCGAGTACTACCTTACAGTGAAGTAGATATTTTATGTCGAATACAGTTTTGTTATTTTCTTTTTGTTTTAATTCCACTATAAACATTGGCAGTGTTTTTTTAGTGGTGCGCTGTTTGATGTTCCAGATGTTAGTGCATTCATGACCAAGCTCATCTAGAGCATCTTTTATATCTTCTATGCTGGTGGAGGGGTGTATGTTTTTTAGGACTACTTTGAAACTCCTGTCTTGTTTTTGTTTGTATGTATAGAATTCAGTTTTCTTTTTTTCTAGCTCTTTGACCACAGCGGTGTATGCTTCGGAAGATTTAGTTTGGATTTTTACTTGTTCATCGCGAAGTACTTTTAGATCATAGTTATTATAAGCATGTGTTTCCAAGAGTTCTATAAGCGGCTGAATGTTACTTACTCTATCAACAAAAATTGGGGGTGGCTTATCTATTTTAGGTTTTACTGGAGATGGAGGCCTGTTTGTTTCCTGCAACTGATCACTTTCCAACACGGCAAAGCTGTTAGAAGTTGAGATTGGTGTGGGCTGGGAAAGCCAATATGTGTCAAGTTTGCTTTGCTTTTGTGGCTTATGTTGTTCTGGGCTTGATCGCTGCCGTTTTTTATTCGTGGCTTGCACCCATTCTTTTTCGAAATTATTTGTTGGGGTTGTTGGTTCAGTAGGAGAATCTTCTATGATGTGTACCTCAGTGTTTATACTGGTGCTTGGTAGAGTCTCTTTATTGGATATTGATTGTTGGGGGTCTTGTAGTTCCCTGTTGGAGGCATGTGATTGGCTTCCAACTGAGGCACTTCTCGGTCTTTGGAGAAGGCTTGGGTGAAAGGCTTGCTGCACATATCTTTTGTTTTGACCAGTAGCATTTACTGTCACGGGGGCCTGGGTACCCACCCGCGTGGAGTCTTCGGTAGCAAATTTCACACCTTCCAGCCCGGATACTGGTAGGCGCCGGGGGTTAGCCGGTTCGCATGACATATCACAATCTCTATTACTCGACATTTTCATTTTAAAAGAGGTAGGAAGGGTACTAATAGTGTTTTCCTAGGACACTATTGCCACGACTTTTAGGGGGTATTTAGGTCCCCTTGGCCTGTGGATACCAGAGACAGGTTATTTGACCGCCGCCTGTTGCTCGGCGTTGTTGCTCGTTTAGCACCACCCAGGGGGAACGTGTAGGGCGGGCCTAGGAAAGGTGGTAAATCCTACGGACGCGAGCAACCCCTCCCCCCGAAGTTTTTTTTAACCAGGCGTTTTTATCATAATAGGTACTAAATGTCTTTTGAGTGGTATATCTAACGATTTTATTAAATATTCAATGTAAGTTTATTATGTTTATAAAAATTTGTTATTTTAAAATTATATCAATCGGTTATTATATTCACTGATCATTATACCAAATAAAATTATGGATTCAGTGGTTAGGTATATCTTGTAAACTTTAGAGATTTTGTAATTATGTCATATATTACTTACCCCTGTTTGGAGGGCTAAACGCGAAGGTGGGCTTCTCGAGCTCGTTCTCTCTTGTTTGGCAGCACTTCTCCTATGCTCCCAGTCTTGACGCAGTAGTTCACTAGGATATTACGTACAGCGGTCAGAGGAGACCAGCAGAACTCCGACGATGACGATAGTCGATCGATAAAGTAGCGGGCGTGAAATTCAGGACTGTGAAAGATCAGGCGGTAGATTTCCACGAGCGGAGAATCTTATGACGTGTCAAAAGTATCCAACACCGGTCGGTCGCAAACTGGGTCAGCAGTAAAAACAGCAGTGCGATTCTGTAAACATGTCACAGTGACGGTTGTGGGCGGGGCGCACGACAGGTGAGTTGTCAAGCCAGATGGAATGACAGCTCTATTGTCGTTCGCTCCGCCCAGGTGAACACCGTGAGATGTCGACAGAATCGACCGGCTGTACATTCAGTGCAGCGAGAGCGGGAAAGGAATTGTTAGAACTAAAATATAACTGAGGGTATATTCACTTAAATCTATACACAATTTAAGCTAAAATTGTACAAACGGGATAAAAAGGGGAGGAAAATACATCTAAAAATTCATCCGCATACTGGCAGCATTGCCACATGGAATGGCAGTACTGATTCTTTGGCGGTAAAATAGCCTTAGGTCACATGAATAGTCGACTAACTGATAGATAGGAGAAAATAAATATTCTTACCTATATAATATTTAGAATACTTAATTAAGAAGAATCTAACCGTACCTAAAATTACTTTGAACACTGATTAGGTGCTATTTTAATCAAAGCATGTGGTTTTTTTTAAAGAAAATATCTGTTTTTATCGAAATTTAAGGTATTGTGAAAATGATTCATTGTTTAACCTTTTAACCGCCCACGTCGGATTTATCCGACAAATATTTTCGTGCCCATTTCGCCAGAGTCGTATATTTACGACAAAATACAACAGCTCGTTTCACATGTATTTTTTAGTGCACAACCCCTTTTTGATGTTGGTATTAATTTTTCGATTTACTCAAATTCACTGTGCCGGGCGCTGGGGGCACGACAACTGATATGAAGTCGGGCGGTTAAAAGGTTAAGGGCGCTATTACAAATGGGTAGTGAAATCATTACTTTTTTACACAAAAGTATGTTTATTAAATAAAATGCTTTGCATTCTTAAAATGTTTTTTCCCCGCATTGTTGATAGATGTGCATGTTGCATAAATGTACCGAAGTAAAACGCGTCAGTCGCGCGGAGCTATGCTAATGAGCAGTCGCATGTTTCGTAAGCGTTGCTAGCGCGAGTCATAAGTTGCGAGTAACAATGACATCGACTACGGTCAAGTGTAATGCGTGTAATGTGGTGATAAGTGAAGTGCTTGCCTTTGTGCAAAATAAGATTGATGTAATGGATGAGGAGAGCCTAGTCCGTATCTGTACAACGTCTTTTAGCACAGAAGAGGTTTCAAATGCAAAGAAATTACTGTTTGAGTCGGCGCCGTCATCAAAACGGAAAGTTACGAGGAGAGGAACAGGAAAAAATGAAAAAGATTTATATGATATAATTACATTGATAAAGGAAACAGATCCCGAAGTGGTACCGATTTTTGTGGCACGCGAATTGCAAAAACTCCCACCGGTCACTTTTGACCATGTAGACGCTACCCGGCTGTTAAAAGATATTCTGTTAATTCAAAATGAACTTAAGACATATAGAGAAGCTTATGTCACCAAAGATCAGTTTTATGCAATTAAAGAGGACTTAGAAAAGCTTAAAAGTTCAAATACAATTAGTCATACCAGTTCCAACGATTTATGCTACAGAAAAATTAAATTAACAAACAAAATTACGCGTCATCATAGCAAGTCGCCAGACCTACCTCACATCGTCGTGAATAAAGCAACCGATGAGAGCGCGGAACTATGCCTATCTCCTTCGCACGAACCCGACGCGTGTAACAACATCTCGCTCGAACATTTTGTTGACGCGTGCGCCTCAATACCGCGCGTGGAGGCCAGCACCGCGGTTTCGAACGCGGAAGCAGGTGGGGAGTGTCGGGTGAGTGATCAGGCCGCGGTGGGCCTCAACGGCGCGTGCAGCGAGTTTTTGGAAGGGATAGGGGCACCTACTACTTACGCCGGCGCTGCTGCGCGGCTTGAAATGTCAACACCGCATGAAATAAAAACATTAACGGTTTTGGAAACAAAAAAGAATGAGGAACTAAATGGAGGGTGGATCTTAGCACAGAAGAAAAAGAGGCTGAGGGATAGGTTTATAGGAAATCAAGGTCGTGCGAACATAGATTGTATTGCAAAATTTAAAGCAGCCGACATCAAAGTACCGTTGTTCATCAATAACGTTGATCAAAATGCGTCTGCAAACGACATATATACGTACATAATGGAAAAAACAAAAACCAGTGTGCAAATTGAAAAAATAAATATGAGAAAACAGAAAGACTACGATGCTTACAAAATTTTTGTACCAAGGCATAGATTGCATTTATTTTTAGACGACAATTTATGGCCGGAAGGAATTGCTTTTCGTAGATACATAGATTTTAAGAAACGAGCCGAAGAATCGCACAAAAGTACCAACAATGGATTGCGACAATAACGATATTAACTCAAAAGCGAGTATTTTTGTGAGTTTTAATTGTAAATCAATTACTAGATCGGTGGATTATGTCAGATTGTTATGTCAGACATCTGATATAATTGCATTGCAGGAAACCTGGTTGTTGCCTCACGACATTCCTTTTCTGAGCAGCATAGACCCTCAGTTCGACTTCGTGGGAAAATCGGCGGTAGATACATCAACGGGCATCCTGCGAGGGCGACCTTATGGTGGAGTAGCTGTACTGTGGCGAAAGAGCGCCTGCGAAAGTGTATCTTCCGTGCAGTGCAAAAGTGTGCGTCTTGTGGCTATCAAAATAATAGTAGGCGGTAAATCCCTTTTAGTGTTCTCGGTTTACATGCCGACAGAGTCGATGGATAATCTTGGTGAATTTGTTGAGTGTCTAAGTGAGATTCACGCAATTATAGAAAGTAGTAGTGTGGATGCGGTCTATATTCTGGGGGATTTTAATGCTCAACCGAATGGTTTATTCGGCAAAGAACTATTGAGTTTTTCGTCTGAAGTGCAGTGGCGGTGTGCTGACGTGTGCTTGCTCGGCGGTGACTCGGACACGTATACTTACGTAAGTGATGCACATGGTTCTACTAGTTGGTTAGACCACTGCGTAGTGACGGACGCGGCGTGGAACACTATTAGAGACGCTAGTGTGCTGTATGATGTGTCTTGGTCGGACCATTTACCTCTAATTGTAAAATGTGATCTCAACTTATTAAGGCCGAAAGTTAAACCTGAACTACCTAAATGTAACAAAGTAACGTGGGGGGACAGAGACTTACGGCAGACTGAATTATATAGCAACTATTGTAATGATCTCTTGAAAAATCTAGACTTTCCCGTTGAATTTACAGAATGTAGTCATAATAGATGTGGAATTAAGGAACACGAAGCAATTTTAGATCATATGTATGCGGAAATTGTGCGTATTCTCTGTGAGGGTGCAATCATGAGTTGTAATAAGGGAACACAGCGCAGAAAACGATACATAACGGGCTGGAATAAGCATGTGAAGGACGCACACGGACAGGCTCGTTTTGATTTTCAAACTTGGACGTTATTTGGAAGGCCTAAAGGTGGTACGTTGTACAAAAAAATGGTGGAAAGCAGAAGGGTTTTTAAGAATAAATTAAAATGGTGCCAAAATAATAAGGACCAAATTAAAATGAACATCATTGCAAGTCATCATGACGCGAAGAATTTTGGTAGTTTTTGGAAAGCCACGAACAGTTTGAATCCCAAGTCGAGTCTGCCCGTGAGTGTTGAAGGTCTTAGTGACCCTAATGAGATCGCCAACCTATTCGCCAGAGCTTTTAGGGTTGGGTCTCCCTTAGGTCCGTCGTCTGATGGGTCGGAGGTAGTGGGGGGGTCCGGAGACGTGCCTATTAGGTTTACGGCTGGGGAAGTGGCTTCTGTCATACGGAACTTAAAGAGAGGCAAGTCGCCTGGTCATGACAGCCTAAGTATAGAGCATTTGCGATATGCTGGTAAGCACTTACCGCGGGTGCTAGCAATGTTTTTTAGTTTGTGCCTGAGTCACTCGTATCTTCCGGGTGACTTACTTAAAACTATTGTTGTGCCTATAGTCAAGAACAAAACTGGAGATGCGAGTGACAAGAGCAACTACAGGCCTATTTCCTTGGCCACTATCATTGCAAAGGTATTGGACGGTCTGATTGATCGGCAGCTGGATAAGCACTTAACACTTCACGACGCCCAATTTGGGTTTAAGCCACTTTTATCCACGGAAACTGCTATCCTCTGTCTCAAGCAGACCGTTCAATATTATGTAAGAAGGAAAACACCTGTGTATGCATGTTTTCTGGACCTCTCCAAGGCTTTCGACCTCGTGTCTTACGACTGCCTATGGAGGAAGCTATCAAGAGTTAAAAATCTTCCAAGCGATCTCATTACAATGCTAAGGTACTGGTATAATAACCAATACAATTATGTTAAGTGGGCGGGTGTTCTGTCGGATGCATACGGGTTGGAATGCGGGGTGAGGCAGGGGGGACTCAGCTCGCCAAAGCTTTTCAACTTGTACGTAAACGAGCTGATCTGTGAGCTCAGCAATACCAATATTGGGTGTTCCATTGACGGGAAATGTGTCAATAACATCAGCTACGCTGATGATATGGTATTGCTGAGCCCATCGATCAGTGCACTTAGGAGGCTTCTCCGTATTTGTGAGGATTATGCGGTGGCTCACGGCCTCAGGTACAACGCCACAAAGAGTGAACTTCTGGTTTTTAAAGCGGGTAACAAATGTTACGACACCGTCCCACCAGTCACCCTGGGGGGCGCTCAGCTTTCCAGGGTGACGAAGTTCAAGTACCTGGGGCATTGGGTCACCGATGGTCTGTCCGACGATGTGGACGTGGAGAGGGAACGCAGAGCATTGGCAGTTCGATGTAACATGCTGGCCCGTAGGTTTGCACGTTGTACAAGGGAGGTAAAGATTACACTCTTTAGAGCGTATTGCCAATCTTTGTACACGTGCGCCCTATGGATCGGCTATACAAAAAGCTCGTACAGTGCTCTGCGAGTCCAATATAATAACGCCTTCAGAATTATGTTGGGGCTACCGCGCTTTTGCAGTGCATCGGGGATGTTCGCGGAGTATGGCGTACCTGATTTTTACGCTCTTATGCGGACACGAATAGCATCCCTGATGCGGCGAGTGCGCGATAGCTCCAACAGCTTGGTGGCCATTGTGGCTGACAGAATGGACAGTCCAATGATGTGGCACTGGATGACAACTCATCGTGCGTCATTCAAATATATGAAATAATATTTTTATGGGATGTGTGTATCGTTATGTGTGTATATTTTTGTGTTTGTGTGAAAAATTGTTGTATGTTTTGAATATGGACTCTTGGTCTGAATTAAATTTTATTATTATTATTATATAAAACCAATTTTCACTTCGGTACATTTATTGAGAAACTCTACCTATCTAAAATTATATTTATATTTCAGAATCGTACCATGCACATCACACAAGTAGTACCTTGTAACAAGCATGGAAGTAAGTAATTCAACGAACACGTTATTTCGGTCAAGGGTTACAAATTAATCCAAATCTCGCCACGTTATTGTGAGCCAATTTGAATTTACGGCTTCTGAAAGATTAAGTGGCGTAACACCCAGACCCACCTAACTTGAACCTAATTGAGTTGAAACCCGGGTTGGTAAACCTGCGGTTGTTGAGCTAATAGTTTGACAATAGAACTAACCTGTTATTCAAACGCCAGGGTAGCCCGCGAAATTCAAATTTTCTTACGTTTTTTGGAATTTGCAGGTCAGTATCAGGTTGTATGTTGGTCACAATATGATTCGCGGCCGTAGCAAGTATTTACAGAACTGTAGGTTCATTAAAATCATCAAAACCACTCTCTCAGTTAGAATTGATGCCAAATTTAGTATTTCGAAATCATAATATTTGGCACCAATTCTAACTGAAGGAGTTGTATTGATGATTTTAATTCTATAAATAACTTGCTACGGCCGCGAATCATAATTTGACCAAGATACAACCTGACACTGACCTGCAAATTGCAAAAAACGTAAGAAAATTTGAATTTCGCGGACTACCCTGGCGCTTCTACCTTAACCGAATGAAAAAATAAATCATACACATAACATTTACTATCGGGCCAACCCAGAAATCGCGAA
Organism: Melanchra persicariae; assembly: GCA_947386135.1. Taxonomy (NCBI): domain Eukaryota; kingdom Metazoa; phylum Arthropoda; class Insecta; order Lepidoptera; family Noctuidae; genus Melanchra; species Melanchra persicariae. The sequence continues at coordinate 3,778,489 of OX376646.1, forward strand.
AAAAAAATCAGCTGTTCAGTACATATTGTCGAGTTTGCGCACAGTCGATCTTTTTTTTTCGCGATTTCAGTGTTGGTCCCACAGTGAAAGTTATTCATAATGATGAGTACAATGACCCCTTAACAGATATTGCGTTTATTCTGTTACACTTTGTATAATTATGTCGTGGCCATATCATAGAATTGGCCATTTCACGATGTGGCCGAAAATTTAATGAAATTGAGATCGCACATAGGTAGGTACAGTTCTTTCGTGAGAAATTAGCAAGCAGTAGCACAGAACGGGAACAGTGGAAAAAGTGGAGGGAAGCTGTGACACAATTCGATGGTTTCTCAAGAAAACTATTTAAGCCTAGTGTTTCTATGGTACTTTCTAGCTGTAGCTAGAAAATACCGCTGTGTAGAATGCATTTAACAGAAAACTCAAAAAAATAACATTTTAAACAAGAGCGTGTTCATAATTCTTGGAAAACCTTCGTCCTTGGAAAAGCCAGCGCTACTTGCATATAATATGACCTTCAGGAACCAAGGTACACAAGGTTTATAATGATATACTTGTGATTTTTTTGATCCATAAAATTAACATGTTTCGACATGACCTATTAAAGAAAAGGGATTGAATTATTTGTGTCAGAATGGATTTGAAAAGGCCGGCAGAACATTGATCTAAGTTTTGATAAAGAACTAATTTTATCTAGGGTTCCGTAACTGTATCCCTAATATTACTAAGGCTCCGCTGTCCGTCTGTTTGTCTGACAGCGGACTTTATCTCACGAACTGCAATAAGTAGACAGTTGAAATTTTGACAGATAACATATTTCCGTTGCCGCTTTATCAATGGCGTGTAATTGCGGATTTTGTTCGAAAGAGTCACCGCGGCCCTGGAAAGCAAAGGGCACTACGAGGAGCACGGATGGGTTTTGGTCAGTACGAGTCTGACACTCCCTGCCGCTCCGCCCAGAGCAAGAGGAGTCATTTAATGATTTCCCATACAATAAAAAATCAATGGCGTGTATGATACGGAACCCCACATGTGCGAGTCCATCTCACACTAGTCCGGTTTATGGACAATCGTGTAAAAAACGTACGTAAGTACTTAAAAATTGTTTTTGCATGTGTTACATCAGTTATTATGGAAACTAACGCTGTAAAGTTGTTATAATATGTAGGTAACATAACTTATTAAGTAAATAACCTACAGGTCATCTACGTAGTTATACAAAGACCTTTGAAAGCGAGAACATTGTACCTACCTAAATTGTATGTAAACATTATTCCCCAAAAGCTTCAGTGTACCCATCATAAGCTTTCGCCTCAGTTACTAATGAATACTGGGAAACTCTCGTATGCAGTGGCTTTGTAACTTATATTCTAGACTTTGTGGCTCAGTTGTGTTCTAGGAACTGGCTTCAGTTGGACAAAGAGAATAACGGCCTTTGATAGATGATATTTTATTAATTAACTTGTTTGGTTCTGTATAGATATTCATCGATGGATATCCTCAGATAGACAAATATAATATTGTTAAGACAAAATGAGGTAAAAGAATAGCACCATCCCATCACTTTCCGTGGGTGTCGTAAGAGGCGACTAAGGATGTGACTCAGGCAGGCTGGACAAATCTTCAAAATAGCTCGCATTTAACTAGGTCAATAGGGCACTTTATGTGACGGCTAAACACCCTTATTTCAAAATTTGTGACGCTACAGAATCTTAGATAAGCGATCGAAAACGTGTCCAGCCAGCTTGAAAAACCACTTTTCGTTGGTCTCTCAATCTCGGTAATGGAAGTGATTTTGACGACTTTTTGCATATCAACGGGCGTCACATCAATTTGTGACAGGCATCGAGCTAAAAGTTTTGTGATACGTACAACGGTTTAGTAGAAAAATGCAAAAATCTGTGTCCAGCCAGCTTGAATTTACGTATAAAACTTCTGGCTGGCACAACTGAATCTCTATAACGGGAGCGTTTTCGAATATGGTTCCTTTACTAACATTTAGTGACGCAATGTGTTACAGTAATACCTAACGTTTGATTTATGGCGTCACATGTAAGGGTTCACGAGAAATCAATAAAAACTTAATGTCCACCGTGCCTGAGTTCAAGCTGGCTGGACACATGTAGGTATCTCCGCTGCCTGATGGTCTACGGCCTTCGAAATAAGTTCAAAATTTTGTGACGGGGACGATAATGATAACCGGAATTTGTGACGGAGAAACTTTGCGTAGTTTCAAAGATATTGATCATTCATCACCAACATCATCAAAGTGATTTGTTTCAAACTTTTTAATCGTTTTATACGGTCAAGTTATTTGAAAAAGTAAAATATTTTTTTTTGTTATTGATTGTTTCCTTTATCAGAGGGCAGAGAGTACATTATTTATAATTCAGAGGGCCTAGCACGAATTTTTTGACGTATAGTATCGTTAACGTAAGTCAATTTTGAATATAAAAACTACAACCCCATAGTATTTTGGATAAATTTTATGCGACATACACAATTTGTATCATACAAGAATATGAATGACCATTCAAATAAATATTATGTGCGAAACGAGTAGGTACCTAATATAGGTACTTATAGATAAAGTTTGTATACGTCAAAAACATCGTGCTGCTAAGCCCTCAGATACAAAACGTCATCCTTGAATGACCACGTATGTCTGTACTTTTGAAACTCTCAGGTACATGGCGTAAATAATTAACGAATTTTTACTCATTAGCACCCCGACTAAGAAAATTTCAGTACTCACCGAATATAACCCACAATTAATTCAAAAATACCCACAAGAAAATTATGTACCGTAAAATATTCGGGCGACCATTAAGTCTTAATTATTCAAAGCCTAAATTACTTTTTGGCGCGAAAATGCCTCCGCCATATTTAATTTTGTTGTGAGCTGTTCGTATATGCGAATATTAAATTGATTTAATTAATTTTCCTTGGTAATCTGGGTACAGACGGATGTTTGTTTTCAAGCTGCAATTTAAAAGGGTTCGAAAGATTATATACCAGTAAAAGTCAATGACCAGTAATAAAATTTGTGAAAAGACACAATGTTCTGAATTGTTTTGAAAATATACAATGTTCGTAACACTACAAGACTATCATAACTTTAGGCGATTTTGGGAAAGTATAAAACATTTATGCTCGTGACTGTACCTGCAGTCATCGTGTTCGAGTTATCATCGATAAATTCTGTTTAGATAATATTTTACCTCCCGCGTCATAACTTTTTCCGGACGCAGCTGACTACCACTATTTAACAAAGAGCGACTGCTCAATATCAAAATGCTTCATCAACTCACTTTCAGTTTTTACTAATTAATAACTAAGGTGCCAGACTTGCGTGACCCGGGCCCCTATCTCAGTGAAACGAGTAATAACTAAGGTGCCAAACTTGCGTAACCCGGGCCCCTGTCTCAGTGAAACGAGTAATAACTAAGGTGCCAAACCTGCGTAACCCGGACCCCTATCTCAGTGAATCGAGTAATAACTAAGGTGCCAAACCTGCGTAACGCGGGCCCCTATCTCAGTGAAACGAGTAATAACTAAGATGCCAGACTTGCGTAACCCGGGCCCTTATCTCAGTGAAAAGCCTAATAGCACAAACTAGGTAAGTTAGTCTTACCTAGGATCTATTTACCTACCTAGGCTACCATGTAATATATTATTTAACGGTGTAGTCTGTCAGGTAACAATGTAATTATTTGATTGAGAACATCATCTTATCATGTCAGTTTCCTTTCATATCTTCCTTTAGTTTAGTAGCAACAATTTCCATATTTATCGCTCATCATTAAGTTAATGTAAGTCGGTAACGTCTGGTAGCTGATTGGCCATTAACCGCAGATGTAGCAGAAGTTCAGGAACGGCAGTTTAATTGGTAACTTGTATTAATTTCAAGTGACACTAACTATCACAAGTGATGTCAGTGGCTTCTGACACATTGACGTGATTGGAACAAGTTTTCATTAATTAACGGTTAATCATACCGTATCATAGGATTATCTTATCAAGTATGTTTTTTGTTAACTATGGTTGTCTAGATTCCGCCAGCGTCTTCGCCCGTGTCATCATCATCATATCAGCCGAAAGACGTTCACTGCTGGACATAGGCCTCCCCCAAGTGTCATCGACTACCAATGACCCTCACCAGGTCATCGGTTCATCTTTCGCCCGTGTGAAAGTAGAAAAATATCCCAAGAGAACAGTACGAACGAGATGAAAAGAATCCTATGTCTCATTACAGGTCTCAGGCTCTATTCGTAATTTTAGTAGGTTAAGCGTAGTGGAAACGTGCTGGGCCCATAACCTAATAAAACAGCAGAATCACGGCACAGACTTACAATTTTTTTCACATTAGGTATAGAGGGCGCTATATATTATTTTGTTACTCTCAAGAAAACTCACTTTCACGCTCTCGTTTGATTGACCACAATCTAACCTGATGGAAAGCTATGATGTGGTCGAAGATGGAACACGCTTGCTTAGAAGTAACCTATTCATTTTGACTTAAAGAGGTTTTGAACCTGTGACTACCAGCAAACACAGACTCCGTCAGGAAATTAACACCTTATCTGTATGCGGAATGAAAATATTCCCAAAACGTTTTGTGCATGGGTAGGATGTCCGCCATGTACCTACCGGTGGCGTATGTAACTTTATTATAGTTCCCATCACCATTTTGGCTTCTTTGTGGATAAGCCCACCAAAGAGGGAAATGAAAGGAATTGAACAGGAGAACTTTTGAATAGACAAATAGATGGTATGTTAGAGTCAAAAAGTTCAAGCTTTTTGTCACGTTTCAAACCAAAAAAATGGAATCTCTTCTCTACTAATGCGCGCGTCAAACGTCAACATCCTATAAAATAATAATAGAGTTTTAAAACGCTTGAATCGGGTGACACACTGGTGTTTCAGACGCGCTTTAACGGTAGCAACGTTCGCATTCGTATGTCAGTCACAATCTGTCAAAAATGTACCTATGGAACTTAAATGTATTTTTGACAGATTGCGACTGAAATGCAAAAACGAATGTTGTTCAAAAATTAGTAGAATTGGCCGTCTGGTAACTAACTGTAACCGAATCCTCAACGGAGCTAAACTTTAATTACTTATATAAAAGCCGGGCCAAGATTTATGTAGTATTGTACTTTGAGCTGGTTTCCGCAACTGCACTTCCAAACGCGTATTTTGCGTGCAGGTGGGACAAATACACGACAAATGTGAGTGGTGGGTTTAATAAATACCTTATAATCGTGACACTCACTGTGACTAAAAATGTACTAAAACGACTAACTTAAATGTGCCAGAAAGATAGATAAACATTGTATACTAAGCTTCGCAATTAATCTGCCGGCCACATTAGAAAGGGGTGCTCCGCAACTGTTCCACTCACGATTCGAACTCACGACTTTCCGAAGGAGAACGGTAGGCTTCTGTTTAGGTACCGACTGAACTATAGTAGCCATGTAATTGCTCTCTGATCTAAATTGTTTAGGTATACACTTGCTTCTGAATCCGGCTTCGCCCGCGTGAATGTCAGAATTTATCCCAAGGGAAAATATTCTCGAGATGAAAAGTCCTATGTAGGTACTACTGTACGGCACCTGCACCTGGATTACCAAAACATGGTCTACCCGTGTGGTAAGTTTCATTTGAATCTGTTTAGCCGTTTAGACGTAAAGAGGTAACAAACAGACATACAGTGTTTAAAAACCATTAATTAGCCAGCCATTTTTGCTGCTGAACCCTGTGGTTTCAGGATCAGCACAACTGTTGTGTCCTTCACCCCGTTAGGGGGGGGTCGATTATAAAAAAATAGTTAGGTCCGCTTTTAATCATTCATACCAATTTTCGATTGTTCATTACCAATTTCCAAGTAAATTGAAGTAAGCAATAATGTTATCGTTCTACAAATAGGTATATGTTGTTTTAAATTTGAAATTATTAATGCTGTGTTTCAACTTCATCGGTCCAAGCACTAGGATCCTTCCATACGAACTTGGAAACATCGTAGAAAGCTGAAATTTGGCATGTAGTTTCCTTGGAGAGTGTAGGGGAGCACCAAGGGGCCTCGTGTTATCCAGTTACAGGGCTGTGGAGGTCAGATCGGCAGTTACTTCATGTAAAATATTACTGATAAGGACCTGCATCCAGTTAGACGCCGATACCCAACATAGTTGTGAAAAGCTGGGCAAATTTATTGACTGATCCCACACCCTGGGAGGGCATAGCATCACCTCCGAATGGCTGCGAGGTTAATAATAATAATCCCCACCGTCGCATCTCTTCGTTCACGCCGTGGTGGGGCTCGGCCGCCCCAATAGACTTTAGATCATACCTAGGGTGAGGGGCCAGACAAGGAGAGATACAATCCACTGGGCAGTTTTGTGGCGAACTGTTGGGCAGTAGCGAGCCCCCGGACCTGATTTCTTGGTAGAACTCTTCTTCTTCATCTTGCCTTTATTGGCTGGCCAGAGTGAACACTGACGAGCAATAGAGTCCCACCTCTTTTTTTCCTTAAATTTCTGTCAGGTCTGAGTGGAGATTCGCTAGAGCAAACGTGCTTGGGAGAAGGATGTACGAGTGTAATCCAGTAAGATGCTTGTTGGGATCTTGATCGTACTTCCGGGATTGTCCTGATAGCCGTGTTATACCTCTCCACTCCTCAAGCACCTCTGGATATGTTGCCCCCTTGGTGCTACGTCACTTTGTGCCAGCGACCGTTTTCGTGGGCCATTTATTGAGTGTGCAAGATTTAATATGGCAAGGGTCATCCCCTGCCATTTTAAAGCCGTCTACATTGTCCATGGTCAGGCAGGGGCCAATAGTTCTCCCATAGTAACCACCCAATTTCAGGTTACAAAGACCCATAGATAATTGCGTTAACTTAACCTGAGTATACACACAACAACAACTGTGTTAGTAAATAAAACTTGAAACTATGGTTACTATAATTTTAAATTGTATTCTTTAGGTGCCCTAAGTCTTTGTGCGTTGCGGTGGCACTGTCGGCGGAATACCACGTCTTGTGGCCAAGAGCACTTCCATCACCTGATGCAGGTAGCATAATTATGATGGTATGCGCAACTTACGAAACGCCTTAAAGTTGAAGTACCTACGTACGTAACTATGTTAAAGTGTAAGAATACTTAATATATTTCTGTTAATTATTCAGGTAGGTACTAATCATCCATCACTTATTTGTAGGTAATAAAGAAGGAGGAGAAGGAAACTAGTTTATTTGGCACACTCAGATAGATACACACAAGGTCCAAATAAAAAGCAAATTAAATTTCGATACATACTGGCTCATCATTATCATCATATCAGCCAATTGCCGTCCACTGCTGAACGTAAGCCTCCCCCAAAGAGCGCCAACCATCCCGGTCTTGAGCAGCGGTCTTGATACTGGCTGTCATCGCCTTAATGAGGATGGACTAAAAGGCGATCCCATAAAATTTGAAATACTAGATATTCCACATAAAATGGCACCCAGAATGGTTTAAAGAAGACGATCAATATTTGTAACGTGTACCTTTCACTTTTTTCAGAGCAATAAAACACTCAACATCATCTTCTCTTTGCTATACCTCTTTTGTCAGGCGCAACGCATGTAGTGCATAGTGCAATTTGATGCAACTGGGCTCATGTTGTCATTGCAGCGGATATGGATTAGACACCCCAGCCGAAGACTAGAGCCTAATGGAGCCGAGAGATTCCAATGACAAATGCCCAATTGCATCAAATGAAAAAGCTTTAGATCGAAGCTGTCTTCCAAAAACAGTTTGTATTTATTCTGAAACTGCAAACTTTAGCGTGGAGATCGTAAAATCAGATTATGTTCGATAATCCGGAAAGTCGGCAGGCAGCGCACCATCGTAATCCGTTTAGCTCGGGGAGTACAGGGCTGTAAAAGGAGAGGGTTCTACGAAAATATTGATCACAATTACCTTGAAAAGCAAAACAAGCATTTTTATTTGGCTACCTAACCACGGTCAAGCCAAAAAGAAAGGGGTGTTTTATGGTACGAGCCCACGAGACTATTCTTAAATAGTGCACCTCCTGGGAGCCAGGATCAACAGTGGTGTCCACAAGAAAAATGCCGCATCCATGAAACATGACGAGGTCCAGTGTAACTAATGATTCAACTTTGATGCACAACGGCTTTTGTCACTGAGCTCCATTTTTAGGGTTCCGAACCAAAAGGGTAAAAACGAGACCCTATTACTAAGACTCCGCCTTCCGTCTGTCTGTCTGTCTGTCTGTCTGTCACCAGGCTGTATCTCATGAACCGTGATAGCTAGACAGTTGAAATTTTCACAGATGATGTATATCTGTTGCCGCTATAACAACAAATACTAAAAACAGAATAAAATAAGTATTTAAGTGGGATCCCATACAACAAACGTGATTTTTTTGCCGTTTTTTAGATAATGGTACGAAACCTTTTGTGCACGAGTCCGACTCGCACTTGACGGGTGTTTTTTTCATTAGCCCGCTACATATTCCTAACTACTTCACCTCCGTAGAGCCAAATTCGAGAAACACCGAGTCAATGAAGCTCGACGAGTTCCGTAGAAACTCAACTATCTTGGATCGGAGGAATAAACATATTGCTGTGTTTATTTTCTATTCTTCTATACTACCTAGTTACGAAAAATTTGCTTTGAAACGACCCAAAAAATACCGTAGATATATTGGTGTCCTAGTTTCATATAGTATCATCTCATATGAATTCACAACATTTAAATATTTCATTAGATTTAAAATCAAATCCGACCGTCAACCCTATTCGTGCGGGTGTTTAACCGAAGTTAAATATTAACAGGCGGCCATATTGGATAGAATTATTTATGGGCAATAAGCCCCTATGCCGCGAATTTTCAAATATTTGTTCTACATTCACTACTTATTTGAAAGGGATGACGGGGATTAAGGCGAGCTTTACTCAGTAGTTTAAAACAAAATAATGATAGAAGAACAAAAGGGTTGTAAAAGTTGATAAGGGGTCAAGGAAACTTTACTGCTTATTTAATTTCGTAAAGAAAACGAAGGTAGACAGTACTAAGTAGGTACTTACTGAAATAAAACCTGAAAAGAGATCATTGTCCTCATTGTGAACCACTTCACTTTGGAATCAGCCCTGAAATCGTGCAAAAAAATATCTCTTTGCCGCTCCCACCGCCATATTGGAAAAATGTTGCATTTTTTCACTTTGTAGGAAAACCTATCCTGACTCATATCTACGGAAATAGTTCAAATATATAAACTCGCAAAACGACAGGCTCTAGACTAGTGATATTATATCAGTGGTAGCGTGGCGAAGGGAAATGTCAAAACGTAAAAAATATGTGTGATTTAAAAACGCTGTTGAAATATCACGTGATCAATGCCTTGTATTTTGGCATTACGACAGTTGCATTCGCTGATAGAATGACAATTTGTCTAGTGCATCTGGTCCATTAATTTACCTAATTATTATTAACGCGAAAGTTTGTGCGAATGTTTGTTAATCTTTCACGCAAAAAATACTGAATGGATCTTGATGAAATTTCGCACAGGTAGAGTAGGTATAGTCTGGAATAACACATATAAAACCTACTTTTCATCCCGGGAGTATGTTCCCTTGGGATAATTTTCGACATTCTCGCGGACGCAGCCGCGGGTGGCAGCAAGTGATAGCATAAATTAAACTACATAAGTTACTAAACTCCACAGTTTTACGACGGACCTCTGTAGTTAAGGGCTAGTAAACAACTAAATAAGTATATCTATAATTGAGTCATAATAATAGAAACAGCCTATAGAAGTATTTAACGAGTAATCCTAGCTTTATGAGCTTTGCAGTCGTTATGCTCGTGTGAATAACCTTTATGTCTATGTCTGTACGCCGGTGCAATGACGAGTCAACGTGTTTGAACTTGGAACAGAGTGGCATTCATAGGCCTGAAATATAATGTAGGTAGGTACTTGAAATACATATTCTACGATATTTTCATCTTCTGTGGGCAATAAAGACATTTTTAGGGCGAAGACACACGATGCGTTGCTGCTTGCAGCGTTTTGCTGCGGTGCCCTCCCACCGCCCGTGTGGCACCCCTATATCATTATCACTATCAGTATCAGCGGCCCTACCATGACGTGTTAAAGCGTGAGTAGTTCGAGCGAGAAGGAGTGATGGAGCTATACACACTATATAGCTCCATCCCTCCTTCTCGCTCGAACTACTCACGCTTTAACACGTCATGGTAGGGCCGCAGTTCATTATAGTTCGGTGACCGCGACGCCACGACCGTCAATGCATCATGTCTTCGCCCTAAAATTGTGGATGGGATGGTATAAAATTAAAACCTATGCAAGAAGTTAAAATTACTTACCTATACCTACTTATTTTAATTATTTTCGTTGTCAGTTTTTTCAGTATTCAGCTACGGTAACACCATTTGCTGATACAGTAATTCTGCCCTCAGGTGTACATTTGACACTACAAGTAACAAAAAAGGTTGCTATTCATTTTTACTATTACTTACTAATTTTTAATTACGAGACCTGATATCAAAGAGATCCGGGATCTTACTTAGCCTGTCCACTCTTAAGCATTTTATAGAAATTATTTCATCATTAAATCACACAGGTTTGGCAACCTATAGAATAGACTATGATAGTGATGGGCGAGCGTTTTGGGGAATTTATGAAACCTTTTTAATGCAACGTGTAACAGAATAAATGCAATACCTGAAAAGGGGTCATTCCAACAGGGGGGGGGGGATGAGTCCAATTCAGCTATTGCGTTTATTCTGTTAAGTACAACTTACACTTATATGACTAGACATGGGTACTTCGGTCGAGTTTGCTAGGTAGGGTAGGTAACAGGTGCAGAGAAACAAACATAACCATTTAGTAAATGATGTTGAAGTGGGACTGTAACACAACACAACTTTGGTGTCCATATTCTTATTGCTTTTATTATTTATAGCTTTTTGCTATCGCAGCTTTCCGGGCTATTTATTTTACTTACTGAGTAAGCTTGGTGCCAAAGAGCGATGGATTGTAGCGTTCTATATATCACAGTGACCGAGTCTTAGTCTTCGGGGACTATGCGTCAGTTTTGCATAATTTAGTTTCGCCTAGTACTCCACTTTCACTTCATTTCACTTTACTCCACTTCACTTCATAGTAGAAACTCCTTGTACCACCAAAGTCAGAAAAATATTAAAAGATAATAGGTATACAAAGGAACGTAACGCCTCACTTTTAGTTAACGCTCGATTTTACTCGTCATAAAATTTACATACCACGGGCTGAAAATTAAACTCCAAAAAAACGATCTAACCCGAAAGGCATTGCCGATGTTGGAGTCTTTACGAGTAAGAAATTGGATTAGGCGTCACATTTACAGTATGCACGAGGACAGATGAGCCAGGATCATGGAGCACAACAACTCCATGGCCACGATAGTCACGCGGTACCTGAAGACGGACGTCGTAGCAGGGTAGGCCTAAAAAACGCTGGCGTGACTAATTGGACTCGCTCCTGACAAATTATAGTCGGAGAAAACAGCTAGACAATCAATCGACGCAAAATACTTGTAGGTATTCAGCTGGCCCCAGTTTGATTCGAAACCGACCCTAATATATTTCATAAAAAGGTTAGGATGACCAGAATAGTGGAATTATGACCGTAGATACCTACGAAAAATAAAATAATAGGTACTTAACACTTAACGTACTTCTCTTCGGAAAGTTTCACACTAAACTGTACTTTGGGACTTGAACGAAGACTCTACTTTGTACATTGGCCAATTTTGGCCAATAAATAAATATGTCATGTTGACAGCACACGTTCCCGCCTCCCTTTTCTGACGTTTGTCGGCGCTGCACCTGCAGCGGTTCGACATCAGCATGCTCGGATGCCGAAAACATGCCGCGTCGCTTGCACCTCTACGCACATATCGGTAAAAAATTATGCAGTGCCGCTTGTGCCGTCGCGAACGATGTCGTCTTCGAGTTCGGGTGAAGATGCTTTAGCTTGTTACATTTATAATTAATCGTTTACATAAAAAAAGAAAACGTTATTGGCGTCATCCTTATATCGAAAATAACATTAACTGTCGAATGTTTGTTGCAGCTAAAGAAAATTTTTTCAGGAAGGCGATAATTCGGGACACTTTTCTACTTCCAATATGCAACCTAAATGTCCACCATTTTGCACACGGCGGCGCGTGCGGCCCGCTCGGTAAAATGCAGAGCGGTCACTGGACTTGCATGCCGAGACGCGGTAAGCCCAATGCATACCGAGCCATTCAGGAACGATCCATTGAAATATAGGCGCGCGGTAAGCTTTCAGTACCGCGTATACCGAGCATGCTGATGTCGCGCCGCTGTGCTGCGCAGTTTTGTATTTATCGGAATTTAGTGCACGGACGCACAGTTTGAGTTCCGTGTTTTTTGGATAGGTTGATATTTGGAGCATAACTTTCCCAAAAGCCGTGGTTTTGAATAGAAATTACGAAATAAGTTATCTGTGTACAAGAAGACAAGTGTTTACAAGTTGTATGAGAAGCTGTATGAATGAAAGTTTTTTGTTGTTGTGGTGACGAGCGAGCTGTCGTTAAGTGGTCATTGTGGCAGTAATAGATTTAACACAAATAGATTTTAATTGGTAAGTTATGATTTTATTCAAGGTTTATATACCTACCATTTTGTTCGTAATTTAGCGCTTTAACTACGTATATATAATGCATGAATGAATGAGTCGTAAAATCGATGCTATGGTTAGAACTATGTTTAGGTATATATCTGAAAAAATCTTAACTCTAGAAAACCGTGACAAAAACGAATGTATTGCTACTTTGTACAAAGTTAAATGTACCTATAAGGTACATTTAACTTTGTACATATAGGTATAACCTTAAAGCATGATTATTTACGAATATTAAATATTATTTAGTTGTGATTTCGAAGTAGGAAATCTAATTGCTTAAACCGCTGCGTGTTTTTTCACGCTCGCGAGTTCATTCCCGCGATGTTATTGTAGGTACTTTGTGTTTCAAAACTTTGGAGGGACAATGGTGAATATTATGATGTGATTGTATAAATACTTAGGTACTTAATGAGTGGAACTTCATTTTAAGTAAAAAAAAACATAGGGTCATTCATCGCTTAAGATTCTGAAATAATAAGTACTTACCTACGAGTTTTATCGCTTTACATATGTAGTGAAATAATACGAGTTTTTTTTATTATAAATTGCGTATTAAAAAAAAAGTCATCTACCTATACTTAGTTCTAAAACAAGTTGTGTAATCGAGCCACTTCTATCGTCTATACGGAACAGTCATTAGTTCACTATCAGTTCATAGAAACATTTTCATTTGTGTACCTAGGTACAAGGCGTGTAGGTATAAGCGGCGAGACGCCCCGTCCGTCGCGCGCCAAAAAAACATGTATAAGTACGTACAAATAGGTACATGCGTGCATGCGGGGTGTGTTGCCAACTCAGTTTTTTAAAGAGAGCTAGATTACCTTCGAAAAAGAGCTAAAATAGAGCTAAATAATGAGAGTTTTTTTATTCGTCGTCAGAACTATCGAAATTGTGGGTTACTAATTGTAATCCACTTGTGCTTGCCTGGGTTTTCCACATCATAATTATGTTGCCATGGTACCAATTTTATTTATGACTTCTTTTGGCACTTCATAGTTGTGGCAGCATTTTTTTGTGTGTATGGCCTACTCGATGTCATTTTGCTTGTTGCACTTTCCTATACTAGTTTATTGTACTTCGCACTACAACTACACAAATAATCAACACAGTACTCCACCACGATCGTACACCAATTACCAAAATCAAAGAATTAATGATCGAACGAAACGTAGTACATAAAGGAAACGAACGAAATAAAACAATACGGGAACTCCCCGACTCCCCGCCCGTAGTTCAAGTCACAGACTAAATATGGCTCTATGTATTTTACTCGTTGGTCTGCATGAAATTCGGATACACTATAAAATTTTGAAAAACAAAAGTTGTTTTTCATGCATTGGAATGGAGCTGAAATTTTAAAATTTAAGAGCTAAAGAGCTAACATCGATTTTTTGGAGCTGATTAATTGAAAATAGAGCTAAATTTAGCTCTAAAAGAGCTAAGTTGGCAACACTGGTCCCCCGCAACACCCCCCCCTCTTATTGACATGACATGTGGCATGTAACATGTGTGGTTGACACTTCTTATTTTATTGTGAAATTATTCCAAAAGTTTTAACAAGGTAGGTACTTGTTTGGAGAGGTTCCTTGCCGTACCTACCTATTTTCCTAATACTTCTTAAGTACCTACTTACATATTTTATCTAGTAGGTATCTATGCGCTGAATAAGAGTGTTTACCTATAAATGTATGTATGTATGTACGTAGGTACATGCATAAATAGACTGGATTTTTTGTGACTTAAAAAAATCTGGAATGTAGTTTTGGAGCATCTACGAGTAGGTAGGTATGTACCTAAGTAGATTCGATTGGACCACAATGAAGGAATAGACTGAAGTTACTTAATGTACCTAAGTATCGCTAATTAAATCGTTACTAGATAGATATTATTATAACCAACAGGTACTATGACAATCTGTTAAGATCCCAGTCCGTCCCTATCTAACGTTAATAATATAAGTCCCTTTACCTTCACTTGATCTGTAAAACAGACTCATTTAGTATCAAATCGAACTTTAGCATTTAGTCATAAACTTACCTACCTACTAAATGCTACATTGTGTTTACAAGGTACCTGGATTTAAAAAAAAACAACTTTCAAAAATACACTACAAAATAATCGGTGTTTTTAGTTGCTTCTTCGTTATTTGACACCGACTTCCCAAATAAGTTAATATACGTACTTTCTTGTGTTTTTTTTAAGTCGGTTTTTTTCATTGGTTCAATATTATTGGTTTATAGGTAATCATTAATAAACATTTAATTACTTAAATATCTACTTATGCACCTTCTTTCGGTATTTAATATAGGTATTAAGTAACTAATAATAAATATAAATTGGTCGTTTACAAATGCACGTCACTGTCCCAAAAAGTCCCGCATCGGTGTCTCCCCAGACACATTTTCAATAATAAATCAAAAACACTTCAAGCGAAAAAAAAAATATTAGCAAGGAAACATCGTGATAATTATGTATATGACGGAATATCAGAATGGGCAGCGGAGCGATCTTTGTGATAGTCATCCATCATGGGCGTGTTGTAGAAGAAACGTTGAAATAATAGCACGTTTGTGATTCTTAACAGTCCCTCGTTTCATTCGATTACATTTGTAAACAAAATATACGGGCAAACACAAGATGAAACTAGATTACGAGCCAATAGGTTAGCACGCGTGCACTTCGTACGCTGTCTGTCAAAAGAATGCCAGCTGTCACGGCGTAGACGCAAACTTGCTACCCTATTCGGGGTTACCCGCTCATATTTTATAAATCGCCGTTTATATTCGACCAATTGAAATAAATCACCATTTTAATTTTGAATTTAACAATAATTACTATTCAACCAAATAACACAGTCTCTCATCTTAAATCTTGGATTTACTTTTAATTTAGCTGCGCGCCGTCACGGCCGTCCTGCATCTTCACACGTCCTCGTGTGTATTGCTCTCATCTTCACTATCGACGGTCAAACAGAAAGACACAATGATTAACATTATTCTCCACTCGGTCACCCTGACTCATATTTAAAGCAATACTTATAAGGCACCTAAATCTGATTATTTATCATTTTCAATACTAGTGATAACCAAATATCTCAGATAACACATCTCAGTGCCACCACAGCAAGTTAGTGCCAACCAAGCTGTTCGATGTCATACAGTTTGGTTGGCGCCACACAGGCCCGTCAATACCACACAGGCTAGTCAGTGCCACACAGGCTAGTTAATGTCACACAGGCTAGTCAATGCCACACAAGCGAATCAATGCCACACAGTCTAGTCAATGCCACACAGGTCAGTCAATGCCACACAGGCTAGTCAATGCCACACAAGCGAATCAATGCCACACAGTCTAGTCAATGCCACACAGGTCAGTCAATGCTACTCAGACTAGTCAATGCCACACAGGTCAGTCAATGCTACTCAGACTAGTCAATGCCACACAGGCTAGTCAACGCCACACAGGCCAGTCAACGCCACACTGGCTATTGCCACACAGGCTGGTGCCACACAGGCTAATGCCACAAAGGCTATTGCCACACAGGCTGGTACCACACAGGCTAATGCCACACAGGCTGGTGCCACACAGGCTAGTACCAAATAAACTGGTGCCACACAGGCTAGTGCCACACAGGCTATTGCCACACAGGCTGGTGCCACACAGGCTAGTGCCACACAGGCTAGTGCCACACAGGCTAGTGCCACACAGGCTAGTGCCACACAGGCTATTGCCACACAGGCTATTGCCACACAGGCTATTGCCACACAGGCTCTTGCCACACAGGCTCTTGCCACACAGGCTGGTGCCACACAGGCTATTGCCACACAGGCTATCGCCACACAGGCTGGTGCCACACAGGCTATTGCCACACAGGCTCTTGCCACACAGGTACTTGCCACACAGGCTCTTGCCACACAGGCTCTTGCCACACAGGCTCTTGCCACACAGGTTCTTGCCACACAGGCTATTGCCACACAGGCTATTGCCACACAGGCTATTGCCACACAGGCTATTGCCACACAGGCTGGTGCCACACAGGCTATTGCCACACAGGCTGGTGCCACACAGGCTAGTGCCACACAGGCTATTGCCACACAGGCTGGTGCCACACAGGCTATTGCCACACAGGCTGGTGCCACACAGGCTAGTGCCACACAGGCTATTGCCACACAGGCTATTGCCACACAGGCTATTGCCACACAGGCTATTGCCACACAGGCTATTGCCACACAGGCTGGTGCCACACAGGCTAGTGCCACACAGGCTTTTGCCACACAGGCTATTGTGACCAATGGTTAATATTAGCAAAGGCCTTCACAGTAAACAAGTAAATCCAGCAGCACAACTCACCTGCGCCGTTATCGGCACATTCTGACTCTACACTATTAGTAGGCCTTCAAACCTATGTACGTTCAACTCCAATGGAACGTAGCAATCTGGCATAGGTCGTATTCGATCATGTGCATACTTATAGGTTCTACTCTATTATTAGAGCCTTCAGTAAATGCCTATCGCCACGTGTTTGTTACTCATAGGGTGCGGTCAGACCCATTGGCACCACCTGAGGTGCGTTCAAGAGCTTAGAGTATGAGTAGACAAGCTATTCTTAACAAGATTTCGTTTCATCATCATTGTCTTCGACTAAGACATCTAATACACGAGAATACTTGGTGATCGGAAATCTTCCTCAATCTTGCACAATCATGAAGAGTTAAACGCCTTTAGTCGGTATCTATCTAGGTAAATAACCCTTCGATGATCCTTAAATGGACCGTTTAAATTAAGATTTTACGTACCTAATCTGGTTTCACGCATAATCTTCTAATAACATGAAATCGTTAACAGAAAACTAAATCTTTAGCTGCTTCTGTACAATCAAATTGAGCTTTACCTTATACCACGCATCGTTTTAAACCCTGTTATGAAATCTCAGGGACCTCATCTAATCGACTCCAGTACCTACATAACCAAACATCAACTATGGGTCTCGCAGTTTCTTAAATCAAACGCTCTACAGATTAAGTCTAACATTTTTGACGCATTATTTGCTGTCGTTGAATTCTACGGCAATTGTCTACAAACTAGTGTTGGTCAGTCAGTTAGCCGTTTGAGAGTTCAAGAGCGGCTGTATATGACCTAATTGAAACAAATGCGGTTTGATTCAAGATTCGTGATTACCAAGTCCAAAAACCGGTAAAAGTCACCAAACTCACAATAATTTGAATAAAGAAAATCAAAGACCAGGTATCTCATCACAGTCAACAGCTATCATGTCATAGCTCAACACAACACAATTACTACACTCGCTCTTCCCCATGGGAATAATATCAAGTAAGTTTTATTTTGTACGACAAAGAGCTACCGCAACCCTGTTACAGACTCCTTCGTCTGTATCACTCTGGGATACTGCTACGATACTCTAGTACAGTCACTGACACACAGAACTCAGAACCTGTTCACATAAACTAAATTGTCACTAACTCGTCATCTACTTCACAACATCTATTGGTACTTTGCCTCGGGTGTCTTCTTCTCCATAAAGAGATTTTAAAACATGCCGACCGATAAGCTATGCACATTGGAGCTTCCAAAAAGATACAATGTTTGCGTTAAACGTTCATGTGAAGGAGCTACGTTCACGAATTACTCTACGTTAATCTACGAACATCACGGTCATAACTGCATTGTTCAATTTGAATGAATAAATCTTATTTTAATCTCACCCGTATTAACTCACATACCGGGTAGGCAAACCAGTAGTGAGAATGGAAAAATCTATTTAGAAATTTTAATAGCATGATTTCTCTATGCCTGTAAACCTTTAATCATTGTCATTAAGATCAAGTTGCTGTTCATGATGGTTTACTTACTATCGAAATAACTAACTGTTGGAAAACGTACGTAAATGTAAACGTATGTAAGGAAAACTTTCGCCAACACGTTAGTACATAAGCCTGGGTCCAATTTTTCACCAAAAACGTCTAAGTCGGAACATGACCTTATGGCAACCTTGCCATGCACTATCTCATTCTAAAGTTCGCACTGAACAAAATGTTGAAACTATTACCGCCAATGGGAAAACTAAGTACTCGCTTTGTATTAAGTATGTCAAAATAACCTTGCACTATCAAACCAACCACTGAATACATATGAAGAATTTGGAAGCTTTTAAACTCACAATACAAATAAAATGGGAGCGACTCACCCAGTTCCAGACAGCTTTGAACGTTTTTACACCCCACAGATGTTGACAAGATGCTCGGCTACTGCAGTCTGCAAACTGGTTGTTGACCTTTGGTTTGTCACGCTCAGAACTGCTCAGAAGTTGCAGCTGCTCAGCAGTTATAGCAGCATGCGAACCGCTAGCCTCTTGCTAACTTCATCCACCGTAATACGATACCTGAAAACTGAGAAACACTACGAGAGTACAAGTTCTATCAAAGCTGTGGCTGAAAATAGAGCTTTCAGGTAGTAGTAGAAGTCAATAAATAAAGTCAATAAATCGAAAACTAAACAAAACATTGGCACAAGAATAGAGGCCCACGCCCAGTAGTGGGCAAAGCCCGGGCAATGGAAGGTAATGATAAATCAAAACATGGCTTTTGCGAATAACACAGTTTTCAGAAAAAGCGTTAGGTGGGTACGGTATTTAGACTATAGCGCTTTATTGTCCCATGGAGGTATTTACGCCACTATATTCCCAACAACAATAACACTAAACAATCAAGTCTATTACTCAAATAGCGATAGCAAAATAATATCGCTTCATGAGCATTATATAGAGCATCGCTTAACCAGTCAACGTCAAAGCTATAGCGCTTAAACTACTACTACACTAAAGCGATAGCCAACACGACAATAACAACCTCACTTTAGCGTAGAGCAATAAAACGACAAGTCAACTGTCAAATATCGATAGTCGTCAATCATGAGATCGTAACCCTCTGTGAGTCAGTCTCCACAGCATAAAAATGTTCACCCGTAAACAAACAGAATAATGTTAACTAACTAGCACCTCACCTCCACAGCAATAACTAAACGAAAATGGCTCACCAGAGTGTCGTGAATATCCCCACACACTTCTCCTTGACCTGTCCAGTTGCTGTGAAGTTGCTTGCCTCCGTTTTAGACTGGTTTTCCATTGTTCAGGTTGATGAGGGTAGTCGCATAAAACTCGAAAAAAAGAAATCTTGACCTCGTAATATTCCTTGAATTTTTCCTACGTTGAACCCAGATAGGTTATCTACGACAGGCATGAAGGCACGAAGCTTTTCAGCGCCTTACTAATGGTCAAAAATAAGCTGCACTGCACAATACTGCATCCTCGACGCAACATACCACCGTGATACCGCACTATGATCGGGCGTCAAACTTGGGTTTATCGGATCAAATTTCAGGGCACTTCACGGCAGACATTGAGTTTTTAACGTCTGGATTAGCGTACGCGTTTCAAAAAGAACCGCAATTTTCACTATCTCTGTCACTATGTGTTTTGCATTTCAAAACGTAACGCCTCGTATTTCACTAGTATTATCACGAATTTCCTTGTGGGCCATGTGGGTTACATCCCACGCCTGATGACGGAATATCAGAATGGGCAGCGGAGCGATCTTTGTGATAGTCATCCATCATGGGCGTGTTGTAGAAGAAACGTTGAAATAATAGCACGTTTGTGATTCTTAACAGTCCCTCGTTTCATTCGATTACATTTGTAAACAAAATATACGGGCAAACACAAGATGAAACTAGATTACGAGCCAATAGGTTAGCACGCGTGCACTTCGTACGCTGTCTGTCAAAAGAATGCCAGCTGTCACGGCGTAGACGCAAACTTGCTACCCTATTCGGGGTTACCCGCTCATATTTTATAAATCGCCGTTTATATTCGACCAATTGAAATAAATCACCATTTTAATTTTGAATTTAACAATAATTACTATTCAACCAAATAACACAGTCTCTCATCTTAAATCTTGGATTTACTTTTAATTTAGCTGCGCGCCGTCATATATTAATCATAATTTAATAACAACCGCACTCTTACTAGTCAGAATTTAGGTGAAAAAGTCAGACTATAAGTAGGTACTGTGAAAAAGACTGACACTGACAGATGATGAGATGACAATTGTTGCTAGAGTTTGTAAAATAAATGCTAGCACACACCAATCGACAGTTATCGATATTTTTGTTCGAAATTCTGGGTCGTTTCAAATAAAGAAAGAAAAATATTTATTTGGGACTCGCACAAGACAAACAAAAAAGTAAAAAATGAAATAAAATTAACAATATTAATTAAAAACAAAATTAGCAAAAGCGTCATAAATCTGTGCGAGGCCAAAAAAACCAGATACCAAACAAAAATAAAAAAAGAGTCATACACACTAAAATATGTCTAAAATAATTGGGCTCAGGTTGTCGTGCCCACCGATTGGGATTGGGACGATTGGGTTGTGTGCGTGCGTTGCTCATGTTAGCCTATGAGCAACGCAACGCAAACACAACCCAATCGTCCCGACCGCCGCACAGTGGTCTGAACATCGAGCTCCGAGGATAAAAAGCTCTACTTATGCTAGCCTACGTGCTTTTCCAGACTATAATCTATCCCTGTACCTACCAACTTTAATTCAGATCCATTCAGCCGTTCTGGCGTGATTTAGTAACAAAAACATTCACTCCACGAAAATATTGATTTTGATTAAAATTATTTACCGCCCTTTTGCACCTCTCACTCGCGCACTATCGTTGTTATACTCACACCCGCAGGTAGGGGTCCTCAAAAACAATGACACTGACACAAGGTGTATCCCCTCCCCACCGACCGTGTCTCCACGTTGCCGTCGTGGTGGGGCTTGCGTGTCTCAGTGATCTTGGGGGCTTTGCCGGTAGAGCCACTCATGCCGGAAGGTCCCAAGTGAGAGACCAGACCAAGAGAGACACAAGAGGGGCACACCGTTCGGAGACTTGAGCAGTGTTCGGGTCCTCGGACGGTGTGCGTCTCAATGGCTTGCTACTTTGAAGGGAGGGCTTGCCTGAGCGTCACGCGGGTGCAGAGTTGGAAGTCGAGTTGGACTCCGACGACCTGGTGACCGTTAGCTCGGCGAGCTCTGGACCCGAGGGGGCGGGGTCTGCTGCGGAGGACTCCAGGTCCTTCCGCAAGCGGCCCAGGCCGGAGGATGACCGGGGGTCGTCCTGCACCGAGGAGGTGGCCTCGGCCCGGAAGATCCCCACCAGCAGGCGGGGTAAGGGCCGAGAGGGAGGCAAGGGCAGAGTTCTTGCCTCCAAGGATGCTGGACGACCCCCCGGAGATGGCGGTCGTAGGGCTCCTGGCTCGGAGTCCTCCGGCGGTGAGCCGGATGACTCCGACAGCCGGACAGGAGCGATGTCGGAGGGCCGGGTTTGCGGAGATAGTGGAGGCCGCGATCCGCGATGTGGCCTTGAAAAGGAAGTTATCTTCCAAGAACAAGGCCATAAGCGCGGCAATGGCCTCCATTCTGGCGGCAGCGGAGGCTAACCGAGGTGGGCCTCCGCGGGACGAGATGTCCAAGTTGCGGGCGGAGGTCGCCCGCTTGGCTGCCGCCACGGAGCGTCTCCAAAAGGAGAACGAGGGGCTCCGCGCAGACCTGACCAGGCTCCGGGGACCTGGCCCACAGGGGGCGCCTAAAGGGGGGCGCAGGGAGGACAGCCAGCCCGTGCCGCAGGAGAGCCAGGTGCTGGACCTTGTGCGGCAGGAGATGGCTGCCTTCCAGGCGCGGTTCTCCGTCCTGGAGGGCATCGTCCTGCACCCCCCGTTAGCAGCGAGTGGGAAGGCCCCAGGCCAAAAAAAGGTGGCCTCGTACGCGGCCGCCGTGGCTGCCACACCGGGGTCGTCCGGCCAGGACAAAGGGTCCGGGCCGGCACCCGCGAAGCCGGTGCCGGGAAAACCGTACCCGGCACCGGCTTCGCGGGTGCCGGCTCGCCGCCGAGGTCCGTCGCGACGACCTATTCAAAACCCTCCCCGACTTTTGCCTAACGAGCCAGCCCGCGCCGCTGAGCCTTTAGCTTTAATAACCCCTAATTAATAAAACGACCCAGCCTGATTGTCCCTTGCTGTCCCTAACTGACGCCGCTAAGCCGAGGTCGTATTCCACAGGGAATGCCCTTAGCGAGCGGTCAGTAGTTTTTAGCTTGTAGCTAGTTTTGTTGCCTTGGCTGGGGGCCTTAAATTCATTTGAGGCCACCACAGGTTAGTCCGGTTAAGCAGTTGATATCCCAAGTGTGTTAACTTGCTAGTGGTCATACCTAAAAAAAAAAAAATAAAAAAAAACAAGGTGTCTCCGCCAAGGAACTTCTACTACAACCTGGAATGAGCATTGTCAATTTGACACCAATATAAAAATAAACCTTATGTTTATGAAGCTAAGTTCTATTACAGACAATCACTTGGTCAAAGAGAAATCCGGTCCGAGGGAGAAAGCGCTTGGAGAGCCCTGTGTCCCTTTCTAAAGTGTTGCCAGGGGGATTATTCCCGAATTTAGTAGGAATGGTAGGAAAAAATAATATTGTCGTGTCTTATTTAAAAACATTAACTTTCGTTCTGATATATTTCTAATATTTTTAAATTATCTGTTGGAATGAGAACATTTTTTTAGCAATAATTTAGATACTGTATTGAAATGTAATTAAAAAAGAAAAGATTATTAGTAGAATATATAATTATATAAGTTAGACTGGTAACCCACCAGCCATATTTATTTGTTGTAAAACAATCAATTTCTTTATTCGGATGTAATAAAGATGGTTAAAAAGTGTGCGATTCAAAAGCTGTTCGGTTGCAAAAGCGAATCCTATGCAGGATGCGGTGTTTCTTTCTTCAAGTAAGTATATTGCAATTCTTGAAGTAGGGTGCCCATAATGAACGAAATTATAAGATTATTTACACAATGCAGCATATAAATAGGAGGTAGTCTTCAACGTAAGCATAATAAAACTTTATATGTACCGTATACCGGTGTACCGAATACTTAAAAGACGTGATCATGAAATTTCACATTTCCCGAGGAACATTGTAGGGAAATGGCAAAAAAGTTTCAACTTCCCATATTAATCGCTGATTTAGGTGTGTTACTTCGTATATTTGAAATAAATTTAAAAAATATAATTTCAGACTGCCTGGAGAAGAATCAGGGAGAAAAAATGGCTTGATGTCATTCCAAGTCATTCAAATATCAAAAATTATTCCGTTATTTGCAGTCTTCATTTCAGGCCCCAGGATATAATAAAACATAGTTTAATGCGTTTTACTTTTTAATCCATCCTTAAAGCATAATTATTATTAACTTATGAAATCAAATTATTGGTTAATATATTATATCCTATTACATTAGTCTCAACCTACATTACATTGGTTGGTCACCCTAATGAAAGGGACAGAGGGCTCTCGCGAAGCTATCTCCCTCGGACCGCGTATCGACAGCCTGTGCACATTCCAGGTTGTAGTAAAAGTTCCTTGGTCTCCGCACACCTAGTCGCCATTTTAAAACGCATTTAGTTCCTAATCATTTTATTTCTTTAAATTTATTTCGTTTTGTTTGAATTAACAAAACTTTCTTGTTCAGGTACCTTTTACTGAGGAATGGAAATAGGACGGTCCCAGAAAAACAGTGCGCTCTCAGTTTCTCATGTGTCAACACCGGATAACAATGGAAAGTCTAAAAACAAATCTAGACGTGTACATGATTTTGAAAAGCTCCGGGAAGTACAGTGACTACCGAACATTATGCAACACTATCGTTTCTCGGCTGAACTTAAAACTATCTGATGAAGATGGCCGCACATTAAAACATTATTGTCGAAAACTTACAAGAGCAATTGTGAAAAGGCGGAAAAGGGTCAGTGTAGTCACGAAAGTGTTTATGAAAACGTACGAAAACTGGCTTCGTGCTGAGATTGATTGGCCGAGTTTCGTGACTGACCCTGTAGCCTCAAATGAACTTGAACCGAATGTCAGGTCTGTGGGCTGTCAAACTGCTACAGATCCAAATGTCTCCGTGTGTCCTCAACCATCTACGTCGAGGACGATCGGTACAATGACGAAGATGTTGTCATTTTCTTGTGAACCTGATCTTGGAAGTCAGCAGAAGAGGAGGAGAATGAATTGCGAAACTCGATCAGATAGCGTTACTAAGATAAAATCAGAAGGTAGTGAGAGTGACTACTTTAAAAGGGATATTTATGTGTAACGTTTTTTTTTATTAATTTTTTGGTTTTAATAATGACCAGACGGGGGGCTATTCTCGTACTATAAGTTCGAGGCCAAGTCGATAATGTTGCGACTTGTTAATAATTTGTGTTAATAAAAATACAACTCTGTAAAAAAATTAGTGTTTTGATTCATACGTTTTTAACCGACTGGAAAAAAGAGGAGGTTCTCAATTCGGTTGCATTTTTTTTTGAGGAAAAATTTGAAGTGTGTTAAAAAATCGTGTTCAATTGGATAATTTCATGGAAAATATTTCATTGGGAAAAGTCGAAGGGACTTTCAAAAACAACATTATACTTACCTAGGTACATAGGTTACGTACGGTAGGTTACTTACGGTACTTTTAAGCCGACTTCAAAAAAAGGAGAAGGTTCTCAATTATATTGTTTTTTTTTGTGTTTTTTATCTCATATCTCCGTCATTTATGATTAACCGATTTTATTTCAAAGGGTCGATTGGTCCCATTGAAATTTCAAAAAGTTAGGGATCCGTATGAAAACTTCGATAATGTAACCCAAGGTGTGAAAAAATCCTTATATCGCGTACGCTGCGGAATCTACTGACAATAGAGCAAAGTGATGTACTACAGTTTTATAGAGGTCATCAATGTCTACAAAAAAGTCCGCGATACCATATGTCTAACTATTATGGTTAAGTCACCATGACCGCTTTTTGTTCATATTATTCAAGCAAATCCCTGGTGATATGAAAAAATGGTGATTTCGGTATCATGATATTAATCCTTATCCATTTAAATGCTTTGATAATTAAGTTTGATTATGTCCGTGTAAATTACACTTTAAATTATTCAAATCGGACCTTTCGTTCAAAAGTTACGACGGTAATAAACATGATCGAAGTAAGAAAAATGTCGCGGCTTGAGCGAACTGGGGAGAATCGTATCAATGCTTGGTCCGATGAAGTTGAAACACGGCTTTTAGATGATGATTTCGATAAAATAATAAGAATAACAAATGTTTGGATTTTTCGAAAATTAACTACATACTTACATAATAAGGGGTGAAGCAGCGCGGCTGCGCTCCGCGCCCCGAAGACCGCGGCTGTAGTTTTAACACTACAGCCGGACGCGGTGAAGAGGGGCGTGACGTATGCCAACACACTCACCAAGGCCAAGGAGGCCATCAACCTCGGTGAGCTTGGCATCGTCGGGGGTCTCCGGCTCAGGGTCACCATGACCGGGGCCAGGATGCTCGAGATCCCTGGAGCAGGCAGCGGTCCGGCCGCGGACGCTCTAGCCGAAAGGCTTAGGGCGTCCTTGGGCGCGGATGACGTCCGAGTGTCCAGGCCCACGAAGTGCATAGATATGCGCATCTTGGGCCTGGACGACTCCGTCACGGAGGAGGAGGTGTTGGCCGCCGTCGTCAGGACGGGGGGGTGCTCTGCAGAGGAGGTGAAGGCGGGCACCATCCGTCCTGACAACACGGGCATGCGAACCGTAGTGGTGAGCTGCCCCGTGTCGGCGGCCAAGAAAGTCTCGGAGGGCCGAAGGCTTTTGGTGGGCTGGGTCTCCGCGCAGGTAAAACTGCTGGAGCCCAGACCTCTGAGGTGCTTCCGTTGCCAAGTTGGCAACCACGTGGGAGCACGCTGCACCTCGGAGGTGGACCGCAGTGACCACTGCTTCCGCTGTGGTCAGCCCGGTCACAGGGCCGGCTCGTGCGACGCCGCGCCGCACTGCTTCGCATGTGCGGCAGCTGGCAAGCCGGCCGATCACTGGGCTGGGGGCAAAGCCTGCGGTCCACCCGCCAGGGCCGGGTCGAGGAGAAAACCCTCCTCCACCGCCGCCGCCGCCGCCGTCGCTTCCGCCGCAGCCGCCGCCACCGTCGCCGCCGCTGCCACTGCTCGGGAGGGGGCCGAAATGGAGTGCCAGTAATGGCCCCATTTCGCCTCCTCCAGACGAACGTTAGTCGCTGCGCCTCTCAGGAACTGACGCTCCTGAGCAAGGCGCAGTGACTGACGCCTGCGGACAGCGAGCAATGGGTAGCTCGCTGTCCGGTCAGGTCAGGCCAGAGTCGACGGCGCGTTTTACTCCGAACGCGCCGGAAAGAGCAGTCAGCAACGGAGACGGGGCCCGCCAGGGCCAGAGCCTGCCAGGGTTGCGGAATTGTTCGAAAGAGTTACCGCGGCCCTGGGATGAAAGGCACTAGGAGGACTAAGGGTGGGTTTTAGTCAGTAAAAGTCTGACACTCCCTGCCGCTCCACCCAGAGCGGGAGGGGTCATTTGATGATTTCCCATCCTATAAAAAAAAAAAAAAAAAAAAAAAGGGGTGAAGCAGTAGTGATTAAGTTTTTAGGGAATTACATTATTGCTTGCTTCACTTTACGTCGGAATGCTTTGAACACACTAAAAGTGGGATAATTGAAATAGATGTACGAGTACCTAACAATTTTTGCATAATCAACCCTGACGGGGTGAACGGGGTGAACAGTTGCGCTGAACCTGGGCTCGATACAAGTGAGATTCGTGTGTTCTAAACATGAAAAGTCTGCGTGTGTTAAAACTTATAATATAGTTACCTATATCTACCCATGCGAAGCCGGGACGGGCCGCTAGTTTTTAATAACAGGTAGGTTGTATTAGATGTTAAGAACATTACTATAAAGCAAAAATATATTTAGACTGTAAACTAAACGGGGACTATATTTCTTGTCACCATAATTTATATTTGTCATCAAGTTGCATCACCTAATAAATAGATCTATCGCCACGAAGTATTTTCGTTCTCAGATATATTAAAAGTGTCGCCAGGTTTGAATTACCAAATTAATGCCAATATGTATGTAAAATAAGAGATGGATTATCAATAAAATCGTAGTTCATTCCTTGGATAAAACTTTGTTCTCAAAATAATAGGTTTATTCCTTTAACTTCGTACTCAGAAAGGTATATCTGTCACCAAATATTCGAACATAGGGCACAGGGAGCTTAGGGCACCCCGACTCGGACAGGTTAGGTTAGAAGGGGATGGCGGGGTCAAGTGAGCGAGCGTAGCGAGCGAACAGACCCCGCCATCACCTTCGTGGTTATTTTTTTTAATCCACCCAGTAATATGGTTTACTTCCCGTTTTATAATAAATCCCAACCTATTTATTTGATACTTGATAATATAACCCGAGGATTACATGTGATTTATTATGGAATTGCTTTTTACAATTATTTGGCAACTACATTTTGGTGACAGATCCACTATTTTGAGGACAAACCCTATTATTAAAGAAATTCAAAACGAATAAAATTGGCGATAGCTTAAATCATACCCAAACTAAACAGTGTGTATTATTTGAATTATCTAATTAATTATTTTGTGCGGAAAACTTGCGTCATTTTATCGGGTTTTTACTACTTTTTAATTGATGCCAAATGTTATGAATTTATGAAACACTAAATTTGGCATCAATTCTAACAGAGAGTTGTATTGATTATTTTATGATTACAACTCTGTAAATACGTACTTGCTACGGCCGCGAATTATATTTTGATCAACATAGAACCTGATACACTGACCTGCAAATTTTCTTACGTTTTTTGGTGCTTTCACCTTAATGTTTAAATATTAAAGCCTCAAGCCATGGCGGTAGGTAGCCTATCTGTTTGTCTGTTTGTATTCGTTGCGAGGATTGTCTTTTTTTTTTAATTATTGATAGGCACGCGCTTGGCTATCTCACCTGATGGTAAGTGATGATGTGGTCGAAGATGGAGCACGCTTGCCTAGAAGACCTATTCACTCTTGACTTAAAGACTTCCAGGCATCTCTTTGTCTGACGGATTGGTTGCGATGGCCGAGGTTTGTTGGTTCAGAAGGAAGGACTAGCTTCTTCCAAAATTCGCAGCTACCTCAGTTTAATTATTTTTCTACTAAACTGTGCGGGTATTATTTATTTTTTTCTTAGTCTAAACATTACTTATTATTATTATTCAAGTATGTATTTAGTTTATTTACCCATGTCCGTGTGTCAATGCAGGGTGCCAACTGAAAACCAGTGCTGGGTGTCTACGCCCAGCAAATTCTGAGATGATAACCCTTTCGGATGGGCACACTCAGCATTGTGTGTTTTCTTTTCTTTTTTATAACATGCGGTTGTTGCTGTTGTGTTGTGTCTATGTCGAATAAATGTTTTCTATTCTATTCTATTTTTAGCCGACTTCCCAAAAAGGAGGAGGTTCTCAATTCGACTGTATTTTTTTTTTTATTTTGTGTGTTTGTTTCCTCATATCTCCGTCATTTATGAACCGATTTGAAAAATTCTTGTTTTATGTGAAAGGATATACTTCTCGATTGGTCCCATTTAAATTTTATCAAAATCGGTTCAGCAGTTTGGTTTTTAAATCCAAATGTGGTGCAGGTGTGGGGTACCACTAAAAAGTGAAAAATAAAAAACTTTTTCACAAAAAAAAACCGTGTGGAAAAGTTTTTTATTTTTATTCTTATGCATTCGGAAATGCAAGCATCACATTTTATCGAAAAGTGCCTTCAAAGTCCGATTCTGATACGCTGCATCTAAGGTGTGGAAGAAAATTCCACCACCATTGAGGGTATTGGGAGCCATCCATACGTTCAGAACACGTTTACGGCAGTATTTGATAGACGAACAACGAAAACAAGATATGGTCACTCAGATCTCATAGCTAAAAAACAGACTTTTTTTTTCTTATTTTTAACCGACTTCCAAAAAAGGAGGAGCGAGAAATATGAAAGCCTCATACTGCCCTATAATATCCTGGCAGCTTGCAGATGTCCGCGACACCACCCGCATTCAAAATTTAACCACAGGGTTAAATTTTAAATGCGGGTGATGACTCAATGAGGACAGCCTCATTGCGACCCTTATGGGATGGAATTTCGGTAAATTCTTACCTCAGTGTGGGTATGATTACATTGCAGATACCTTAATTTCATACTGGTAGGACTGAAGCTTTAAAATAGGTACCTACTTAATTATACATCATATAGGTATGTGAGTGAGTATATCCGGAGATTTAATGATGAATACAAATTCGGGACGAGCTGTTGAGATAAATCTTCATCTTCATGGTGTAGCAATTTATATCGTCATCATCATCACCACACCATATTTTTGACTGTCCGTAAATTCTCTTTACGTCTTCTTCTTCGTGTGGGTAGTAAGGTCTAACGACCCCACACACCCTAGTGACAGAGTTTCTAACCGCGCCTCAAGGGCCTCTGACATGGTTTGACGACCGCCATTTTGGAATTTTATTTACGTCTCGGTTGAAAGGATTTTGATGAAAGTTGTCTTACAGGTGTTTGTCTTGAATAAGACTTGGGTAAGTTTTGATCCTGGATGCCTGTTGCCTAGTGATGACTTCCTACTATGAATTAAGTACCGTCCGTTGCCTATACCGTGAGGCTAAGATTTGTTTAGCCTCTAGCTTCATTGAGATATTCCATAGTACTTCACATATGTTCTTGATTCTTCGCTTTACGGGGAAACATATTCAACACCAAAAAAACACATAGGTACTCCAACGATCCCGTGACATTAAAATCAATATGTCATGTGTCCATGGAGTTTCTTGCATGTTCTTCTCCATAGGATCAATTTCTTGGATCGTGCAACTGCCGGCTGGGCCTCAAGTCTGCTTTACAATAGTGTCAGAATGGTCTATCATTGATTTCATAATTGTTGATTTTGACAAGTTTGGTAATCTACTAATATAAAAGCGTCATTATGACTTTCCAATGATCAACCACTGACACTCCATTGAAAGAAATGTCGTAGAATGGTAATCTCGTACATAATGAAAAATGAATGACGGACGTATGCGGTAATCTGCTAAAATTTTGACTGTTCCGTCGATCAGTGACCTACCATTAGAACGTTATTATGCAGTCATTGCTTTTCTAAGACATTGAAATATTTAGAACCACGATTCTATTACGAGACCATTTACCGACCAATGATCGACCATTATGAATTTAGCAGATTACGAATTTATAGCAAAATGACAATGGGATTGTGTTGGAATGACGAATTTATAATAATAGCAGACTTGGGGCCCTGGAGATAGGTTCGGTGAGCGCGTTTTTCTGCAGAACAACTTGCTGCTCTTGTCACTATCGCGGCAGGACTAGCTCTAGAACTAGAACAATTCAATAAATGGTCTAATTGAAATAAAGGATTTTGTATTTGTATGTAACAATAATTGTAATACAGAACGATTCAACAGAGGCTTTTCATGTCATGCCCATTCACTCCGAAACGCTTTGTTGTAAATTGATATGGGAATATTGGACAGAAAACTGATCGTATTCGATGTAAAATTGAAAACGATTCGATATGCCAATTGAGGGAGAGATTGCACATGACTGAGTGAATGTTTGTTCATGAATGATGATTGCATCGCGTGTTTATTATTTAATTGAGTGACACCACAATATGAATAAGCCTTAGAAACGACTTAAAAGTGTTATTTGTATACACCAGTCTATCCATAGGTACATCAAAAGTAATGTAGTAGGTAATATTATTTTCACACCACCTGATCGAAAATGGCATGTATTTAAATCGATATCTGTATATTCCCTTTTTTCGATCAAAATATTTCAAAGTTAAACCAAAAATACTGACTTGCACTCAAATTATGCACACTAAATAAATCAAATTCGATATACTGTTTAATGGTATTTGCAGAACTGTTTTACTGAACGAATATTTGGCTAATGATATTTCTGGGTGGTTTAAAAAAAAATAACCACGAAGGGGATGGCGGGGTCTGTTCGCTCGCTTCGCTCGCTCACTTGACCCCGCCATCCCCTTCTAACCTAACCTGTCCGAGTCGGGGTGCCTAATGACCGGCTACTATTGTAACCATGATAACCACCTGATATTTCAGGGAAGTGCAATTTAGAGTGCAAGTTAGTATTTTTGATAAACAATTCGTATTTTTGTTTTATAAATCATAAATCCGATGTATGAACCACATTTTTGGTGTGAATTCGATAAAAAGGTCATCTCGTTTTGGATGTTTTTTTTAAACATCCAAAACGATGAAAACATATCTTGCTTTCTATAAGAGAGAGAGAGACAGACAGAGAAACATGCGACGCCGCACAGCTTACAATAGCTTACTATAGCAAAAAGTGTCGTGACAACTTTTCGTAAGAATTTTTTCCGTCTAGCCCCCTTTCACAACGCGCGATAAGGAACTTCGTTCCAAAAAAAAAACGAAAATCGAGTTGGTCGTGGCCGCTATGTGGTAGATATACCGAGTGGAACGCAAAAAAGGCGCGGATATTGCAAATCCGTATGGTATTAAACTAACTTTTTTTAAGTAGGTATACAGTATAGTTCTAAATACATATCTCTACTTAGTGTTTGTAAATTTAAAATATTTTGTTTTTCGTATTATGGCTTCTTATTTTCTCACAGGAGGTGTGAAAAGTAGAGTATCCTCCTCGGGGATAAAGGTGTCTTTGCCTTGGGCTAGCTTGAATCCCTCACTGCATTCAGGATTCTTGTATTAACTCCCTCGCTTCGCTCGTGAGTTAAACTATAAACTCCCTCGCTACGCTCGGAAGTTAACTCCCGAATCCTTCATTGCGTTCGAGATTCAATATGACGCCCGTGACACAAGACACTGCTTTATCCCCTGGGTGCATAATCTACTATTGTATGTAATCTCTGGAAATAATGATCCAATTACGCATTAGGTATTCTTCACTGAAAGAACCGTGTTAGCAGAAGTTCGTATTTGTGTACTAAATTTCCACGGAATCGGTCCAGTGGCTTCGGGCTGTGACAGACAAACAGACAGATCCGTTTTTCATACGGACGTACGGAACCCTAAAAATGATGATGTGCAACAAGTAGATAAATAAAGTTGCGAGCAACAGTTGCTGTGCCCTAGCAGGGTCATGTATGATACCTTTAAACTATTTGTAACAACTTGTAAACTACATGAATGCAATAAATGATACTGATACTGATACTGATACTGAAATCTAGAAGAATGTTTCACATAGGTAGGTTACCTATATTCATAGGGATGTACCTATCTATTTTAAAAGAAGTCCTGGTTTTGTCTTAGAGCAACTAAAAAACCTTTCATAAGAATAGCCTTTTCATCAAATGCATCATCTTTTATTTATCTTTCAAGAAAGTTTATTGATGTGGATTGATTTATAGGTGTATAGGTTCCACACGAAGATTTCCACAGCAGCAGATAAGCTTTAGCACAGCTGCTCAGCGAAGAGTAAATAATGTATTCTTCATAATATTCAATACGTCTCCCTGTAGCTTAGGATTACCGCCGTTCTCAGCGCATACGTTATCCTTGAGGTGTACCTACTTAGCGTTTGATTCTACTTTGAGTTCTCAGTATTTTCTAATCCATTAAGGCGACCACAGACTGACGCGACGTACCAGTGTTAACATCGCGTTACCACAGAAATGCCTTACGAATATTACAACTAATTTTATGAAATTTCAGCGTAAGCTTTCTTTATGGAAGGGAAATCATCAAATGAGTCATTTGATGATTGGAGTGGGAGTTTAAGACTTACTGACTAAAACCCATCCGTGTTCCTCCTGCCCTTTGCGTTCCAGGGCCGCGGTGACTTTTCGAACACATTCCGTAACCCTGGTAGGTTCTGGCCCTAGAGGGCCCCGTCTTCAGCCTAAGCTTACCTACTTAATTTAAGTTGGCAGTTATTTATTTCGCACTTTATTTTATTTATTTTAATCACATATCTTTATAAGTCAGAGAAAATAAATTTTAAATTCCTGTCGTGTAAATGAAAAGGAAGAAAGCTTTAATTTCCTTCTCGTTTAGGTATTGAAGTCCAGGGTCAGTACATTTTTCAAAATCCGTATTGATATTGTGTTGTGTAGTAAGCTCATACTCGTTATTGAACTCAATATTCTTTATTAATAAAATGTATAGTCTGTGCACAAAACGTCAAAGCCCCGTTCTGACCGTTATTGGATTCTGGAGGGAAAATTCAAAATGTTGCCATCAAAGAGCTGCGATGAAATGACTGGTGTATTTTTGGCACTAAAAAGTATAAAAGTTCTCAGAAAAACAATTTTCGCTGGTGAAAGGTTGAAAAGACAGAAACGAATAGGTTTTTCCATTAAAACGTATAAAAAGTAAGACTTTGATTTTGAAATTGGAAAATCCGAAGCTTGGCAGTAAGTACCTACCTACTAAGTATATGATACTTTTTGGGGTTCCGTACCCAAAGGCCAGCAGAACCCTATTGCTAAGCCTCCGTTGTCCGTTCGTCTGTCAGTCAGCGGGCTGTATCTCATGAACCATAAATTAAAACTTAAAGGGGGCTCCCCAATGATATTTTAAGTAAAAGGTGTAGATAGGTTATAAGCGCTCAGCAAGAGGCACGTCAAAATGTGGCTAATTAGCCACATTTTTCTCGCCTTGTCTCTTTTCCGCTCCCGATAATTACGACATGCCGTCCTACTTCTACGTGTCATCTAACAGTGTGATATTGTGCCGTTCTTGAAGATCGAATGTTTATGTAACCTATCTACACATTTTTACTTATATCATTGGGGCTCCCCCTACTAGACAGGTGTTTTTTTTAAGCGTCTGCTTGAAATCCTTAGGTACCTACAGTTTGTATTGCTATTAGAAGTAAGTACCTATCTAATTTAGAACTGTTTGTTGAAAGAAAAAATGTGAGGTCAATAGGACTACTAGGATTGAGTCAATAGGTACCTACCTAATTAATGTAAATACTTACCTTCTTAACAAATAAGTAGATACCTAAGTAAAAAAACCGTCTATGAAGTAGGTAGGTACCTACTTACTTTACTATTTGATTTCCTGCAGTAGTTCGTATAAAACAATTAATAATAATAATAATAAAGCTGTGTGTGAAGCTATACCACCAATGGAAGTAATCAACATCACCCCATTGGATGTAGCCAAAGCAGTCCGTCCGTTACCGAACTGGAAATCTCCAGGACCGGACGGACTGCATAACTTCTGGCTAAAATGGTATAGCAGCTCACACGCGCTCCTGGCATCTCAATTCCAATCATCCTTAGAGTCTGGGTCGCTACCACAGTTTCTAACAACTGGCGTTACCCACCTGCTCCATAAGACAGGTAGTCCCGCGGAACCCAAGAATTATAGACCGATTACTTGTTTATCGACGGTCTATAAACTTCTTACATCCATTCTGAGAGTGAAAATTAATGATCACGTTGAGAATAACTCAATTATGTCCGCTTCTCAGAATGGATGTAGGAAAGGGTCCCGCGGCACTAAGGAGCTACTCCTCATAGACATGGCCATAAGCCAACAGGTTCGTCGATCCCGTAAGGATCTGTCGACATGTTGGATAGATTACAAGAAGGCCTATGACTCTGTGCCACATACATGGCTCATGAGAGTGCTGGAGTTGTACAAAATAGATGCAACTCTACGCAGCTTTCTTGAGTCATGTATGAGGCATTGGAAAACGGTCCTTCGCTATCCAGGATGTCGACCGATTCAAGGGAACGATGAGCCTGTATGGATTAAACGGGGAATATTTCAGGGCGACAGTTTGAGTCCACTTTGGTTCTGCTTAGCTCTGAATCCTCTTAGCACACTGCTGGGGGATTCAGGTCTAGGCTATCGGTTGAGAAGAGGTGGTCAAACCATATCTCACCTTCTTTACATGGATGACTTGAAACTCTTTGCCCCCAACAATTTGCGACTGATGGAGCTACTGAAGGTAACTGAAACTTTCAGTAGCGCCATCAGGATGGAATTTGGTGTGGACAAATGTGCAGTCATGCATGTAAAGAAAGGGGAGATTATGGAATCTGAGGGAATTCAACTCTCGGATTCCATACAGGTTAGATCCCTCAGCTCGACCGAAACCTATAAGTATTTGGGTATGTCGGAAGCGTTGGGCATTAACGGTACTGACATGAAACAATCGCTGAAGGAGCGCTTCTTTGGCCGCCTAAAAAAGGTTTTGAACAGCCTTTTGTCGGGCGGAAATAAGGTGCGCGCCTTCAACGGTTGGGTCATGCCAGTATTAATGTACTCTTTCGGCATACTCAAATGGACTCAAACTGAACTCGACGCCCTGGATAGGAGGGTCCGTACACTGCTGACTGCAAACCGGATACATTACCCACGATCGTCGGTGATGAGACTGTACATCCCGCGGAAGTGTGGAGGTCGAGGCTTTTTAAATGCTAAGACTCTCCACAACCGCGAGATGTGCAGTCTCAGAGAATATTTTCTCAAAGTCGATGTGGGTATGCACCGAGATGTGGTCGCAGTGGACAAGTGACTCACCCCGTTTTCCATGGCTAAAGAGAACTGGCGCAAACCTGTGATACTTACTACAGATGACCGCAAGGAGGTATGGAAAGGCAAGGAGCTTCACGGGCGCTTCTATCGGGCTCTCTATGGGTCCGATGTAGATTTCTCAGCGTCCGTGGCCTGGCTACGTTTCGGTGATCTCTTCGGAGAAACTGAAGGTTTTGTTTGTGCAATTATGGACGAAGTTATCTTGACGAACAACTACCGGAGGCATATTATGACGGACGGGACGGTTGACGTGTGTCGGGCATGTCACCGTCCGGGTGAGTCCATCAGACATATTATCTCTGGTTGTTCTCGTCTGGCTAACGGCGAGTACTTTCACAGGCATAACCAAGTGGCCAGGATTATTCACCAGCAACTTGCTTTGAAATACCAACTTGTTGATTCTGAGGTACCGTATTACAAGTATGTGCCCGACCCAGTTCTCGAAAATGACCATGTCACGTTGTACTGGGATCGGTCTATCATCACTGATAGGACTATCGTCGCTAATAAGCCCGATATAGTGGTGATAGACCGATTAGCGCGCCGCACAATGATAATCGATGTTACCATTCCACATGACGAGAACCTCGTGAAAGCTGAGAAAGAAAAACAAATCAAGTATCTTGACTTAGCGCACGAGGTTGTTGACATGTGGAATGTGAACTCGGCTGTCATTGTGCCGATGGTCGTTACGGCCAACGGCCTGATGGCCAAAAGCTTCGACGACCATCTGTCGAAGTAGGCGTTGCGCAGTTGGATAAAGGGCCTGATACAGAAGGCAGTACTCCTCGATACGGCTCGTATTGTGAGGAGGTTCCTTTCTCTGAAGCCCTAACCACCGGTAGCTTGGACCTCGCTCCCGACACCGGCGGACTACTATTTTTTATATTTTAAAATGTTTTTTTTATTGTTTTTATAGAAATATTTAAAAATGTAAAATATATGTGAATGAATGAATAAAGAGAATAATAATAATAATGATATTTATTTCATAAAACAGGAACACATTGCACTGTATACATTGTAGATTATAAATTTTACATTTGTCACACTATAAGCACAATTATATAGACTCTATCCCTTAAACTAGGTCTAGCCTGTATCTTAAGAGATAGGGTTCAGCCATATGGGTAGGTACAGTAAATAATTGACATTCTGTAACAAGTGAAACAGTGTCGAAGTTATTCTATAAAATAAGTGTAGGTAGGTTACTTAATGTTTTGTGTAAGTGAGTGAGTGTTCGTGTAGTGCGTGTTAGTGTGAGTGTGAGTGTGAGTGCATGTGTGTGATGGTGCGTGTATGTGTGTGTATATGTGCGTGAATTTTTCGATAGTATTTCTATGAGATGTTTGCTAGAAGATTCTCCGTTGTGAGGTAGTCCTGTTGTAGTAACCATTGAGTGATATTGTGTTTAAGTGTGTGTCTGTTTAAATCAAGTATATTTAATATTTTGTGTAGTTTCTTATATGTATAAGGACCTATTACGTAAAATTGATGTTTGGCAAATGTAGTTCTATGTGTTACACCTGATGGGATATTTGTGCGTTTTTTTGGGTTGGATCTGGGCATGACTCTATGAGTTCTGAGTACAGACTGCAAGATAAACAGCTGTCTAACTGTTAATACCTTACATTCATCATAAAGTTGCTTGGTTGGATATATGTACGGTTTCTTAGACATAACTTTTAGTACGGCTCTTTGAGCTCGCTCTGCCTTCAGGAAATTAGTTTTAATAGCACCACCCCATGCAGTAATGCAATATCCGATAATCGACTGACACAGTGCCAGATAAACCATTTTTATTGTGTCTCTATCAGCCGAGTCTCTAAGGGATTTAAAAACATATACAGGGTTATTTGTAAAACACCAGCAACCTTTCAGGGGGTGAAAGTACTCATCATTATAAACAACTTTTACTATAGGACCAACTCTGAAATATCAAAAACGAAATCTCACAAAGTTATCTCACTAACCGTCAGCAGCGTGTGGAGATCCGGTTGAGTGATGGCTCATCCTTTGTTTCGTCGCTCACCCCCCTTAGTAGGGGAGTTCCGCAAGGCTCTATTCTGGGTCCCATTATTTTTATTTTATATTGTGCAGACATTATAAAGTCCTTGAAGCGATGTAGGTACCATATTTATGCTGATGATGTGCAAGTTTATATTTCCTTTAAGCCAAGTGACTATGAGAGTGCGTTAAAGGATCTTAACGATGATCTCAACAGAATAGCATGTTGGGCTGAGAACAACGGTTTGGTACTTAACCCTACTAAAACGTGTGTGTATTCCCAGCGGAAAAAGGTCGATTTTCTTAATTTCAGTTAAGCAGATATTTAGTGTATGACGTCGTGTAAATGTGTATGGTAAGTACGAATTTGTGCATCCAACCATTGGGGAGTTATTCAACAAAAACTGTTTCCGCTGGAACTACGTCATCCCAGCGGCACTTTTTTTTTCCTATGGACGTACAAGAAAAAAAATACATGCAATAATTAGTGTGTGATGAGAGGTAAATGTGTATGTTTAAATGAAATTTGTGTGTCTTAAAACTTCGAAGATATTCAAGTTTCCGCTGCGCTGACGTTTGGCTATTTGATGGAAATCATATAAATCGGTTTAGTGCAGAGTTGATTTTTTTTACGCACGTTGCTATGAATTTGTGTATAATGTTTGTGAAAACAGATTTTGAAAAAAGCATACCGTTTAGGAGATATACACGTAAAGGTGAAATATGATTATTAGGTCTAACTACTTAAAATAGGAACTTTAGAGCCTAACTTTTAACGTTTATTTGTATCTTGTAAGGGTCTACAACGTCTTGCCAAGTTTCATTTATGTGCGCTTAGTAATTAATGAGCAATGGCATAATTTACTACGAATGGACCACTATATTTTATGACATCCGATTGTAGGACTTTTTAATGGAAAAGCAAAATAAAACATATTCCACTATTTAGTGTATTAATTCAACTATTCATATGTAAAATTTCAGCTCATTACGCTCAATTATTAAAGAGATATAATAAAAATACCAAAACAACCGAATTACATGGATAAACCGACCAAGTTTGAATGGCTACAAAAAAGCGGCCTTGCAGTACATAGAGCTAACGTTCTAAAATTTCCAGTATAGTATCGTTATCGTGTTTAATAGATTCGTACAGGCGCGTACACAATCGTTTCGCAGAAAATAAAACAACTGCATTAACTTTGTACTCTTAAAATTATTTATTAGTTACTGACTATTAAAATTAAAAAACATTATTAACAAAGTAATAATAACATCAAATAAAATCAAATTATTGTTAGATTTATTGTGCCGCTAACAACGCCACCACACATTGATATAAAGAATCAGTCTTTTATAAATAAGAAATACGTTGCTTACTGTAAAAGCTCAAATACTTATGTACCTATAGGTAAATCTTAAGTATTAAGTACCTACTAGTAAATTTTCGGAAGTTGGTCTTCTCGTTCGAGCTTTTACAGCAACAAATAAGTATGTCTTACAATCACAGATCAGTACTAAGTAATTGACTCAATTTAAAGGTAGGTTTATAGTGTAGTGCAGTACTGACCTACTTACCTACGTTCTAGCGCATATTCTTACGGGAACGTGAATACCTACGGGAACGGGAATTCCAACGGGAAAAAACGGGATATGCGCGTACGAAGTCGCGGGCAACAGCTTGTATTATATAAAAATGCGGGCGGGGGCTTGACTGTTGTTCTGTGTTTCGCGCTTGCAATGCCTGACAGGTTAAAAATAAGTAGGTACCTACGTAATATTATTGCGGGATTATACCTATTAATTGTGGTTTGAATAAATGCAAACAAGAACAAACGAAATTCTCGTCTCACACTTCAAAGTACCTACCTAGAAAATAAAAGGTACCTACCTACACATATTATTATTCGAAACAAGTTCGAATAAGAGACTGCAACTTTTGAACAGCTGAACCCTGCTTATATTATTATTATTTATATTTATCAAATAACTATAGGTATTTACATGGCTGTCATAAACACTGTAGGTATGCACTGGAATCTATACATAGCAGATATAGACAACTTTTAGGCTTTCGGCGTCGTCGAGATGTAAGTAACAACGAGTGTCACTTGAACCTACCTTCCAACAGATAACATTTTCATGAGGTATTTTATTAGGAAGTACTTACCTTGTTTATCTTTTAATCATTCTCACTACTGGCTCAATAAGTATGTCACAGTCACTTACACTATGTCAATAACCGAGTCCAATAGGTACATAATATTACGTTGCGGCAAAATAAACAGCGCATACGTACGTTGTCCTTGGGTGCACACTAGTACCTATACTATTGTAGTCTTTGTTTGTAACTACTACCCGTACGCGTTAACTTGGCACCTGGCTCGACACATTTCGAATGACGTTTTAATTAAAATTGAACAATTCAATTTCGATGTACCTAAATAATATAATCGCAATGGTAACAGTGATGCCAAGTAAAGCGTTTCGAAACGTATCCGTAGCCAGGTCAAGAATATTGTGTTCCGACCTGTACTAGTCCAATAATGGTAAAACACTGGAAATTTTAGAACGTTAGCTCTATGTACTGCAAGGCCGCTTTTTTGTAGCCATTCAAACTTGGTCGGTTTATCCATGTAATTCGGTTGTTTTGGTATTTTTATTATATCTCTTTAATAATTGAGCGTAATGAGCTGAAATTTTACATATGAATAGTTGAATTAATACACTAAATAGTGGAATATGTTTTATTTTGCTTTTCCATTAAAAAGTCCTACAATCGGATGTCATAAAATATAGTGGTCCATTCGTAGTAAATTATGCCATTGCTCATTAATTACTAAGCGCACATAAATGAAACT
This sequence comes from Melanchra persicariae, assembly GCA_947386135.1. Lineage (NCBI taxonomy): Eukaryota > Metazoa > Arthropoda > Insecta > Lepidoptera > Noctuidae > Melanchra > Melanchra persicariae. Next base: position 3,819,620 of record OX376646.1, read on the forward strand.
TGGCAAGACGTTGTAAACCCTTACAAGATACAAATAAACGTTAAAAGTTAGGCTCTAAAGTTCCTATTTTAAGTACTAAGACCTAATAACCATATTTCACCTTTACGTGTATATCTCCTAAACGGTATGCTTTTTTAAAAATCTGTTTTCACAAACATTATACACAAATTCATAGCAACGTGCGTAAAAAAAATCAACTCTGCACTAAACCGATTTATATGATTTCCATCAAATAGCCAAACGTCAGCGCAGCGGAAACTTGAATATCTTCGAAGTTTTAAGACACACAAATTTCATTTAAACATACACATTTACCTCTCATCACACACTAATTATTGCATGTATTTTTTTTCTTGTACGTCCATAGGAAAAAAAAAGTGCCGCTGGGATGACGTAGTTCCAGCGGAAACAGTTTTTGTTGAATAACTCCCCAATGGTTGGATGCACAAATTCGTACTTACCATACACATTTACACGACGTCATACACTAAATATCTGCTTAACTGAAATTAAGAAAATCGACCTTTTTCCGCTGGGAATACATACACTACTAAAACTAAATATTTGCTTTTTGGAACCAAGTGCCAAATCAGTGCAGTGCCTGCAACGCTCAACGTTACCCTTCTGGGTGAGTCGGTCAGTCGAGTTAGTGAAGCACGTAATCTAGGTCTTAACATGGACGCTGAGTTAAGATACGAAGCGCATGTGGCCGCGTCAGTGCGCACTTGTTTTTATCGGCTTAAAGTCCTTTATAAAATAAGGCCTTATCTGTCTGAGGAGCTGCGAATCCAACTAGTTGAGTCGCTCGTACTCTCAAATTTAAATTATGCAGATACAGTTATAGGCCCTCGACTACTAGCAAGAACTGATAGACTGATACAGAGAGTGCAAAGCGCCTGCGCTCAATTTTGCTATAAAATCCCGCCAAGAACTCACGTTACACCATTTTTAAATAAGCACTCAATACTTAAAATGAAGTCGCGTCGTAAACTGCACTTGGCTTGCCTGCTGTTTGGGGTTATAAAGTACAAGCAGCCAAGCTACCTTTACAACAAACTTAGCTGGATCGCTAGTAGAAGGGAATGCGCAAGCAGACAGTGCTCGCAACAACTTTCTACTCAGCCGCACAAGACAGCCGCCTTCAGAGGCAGTTTCAGGTACGCTGCATCCAAATGCTGGAACAATATTCCCCCGCCGATAAGAAACATTAAAATACTTGATACCTTTAGAAGTCGGCTTCGACAGTTCCTTATTAACACGCAGAAAGAACTGGGCGTGACGATTTCGAACACGCCGTTAATTTAAGTTTTGGCCGTGGGTACCCGCTGCAGGACTGGAAAGAAAAAGCAAAACATCTTGTAAACACAGTTAATTACAGCCAATCTTGTACAATCGCTTACTTCAAATATCATTCCTTTTATTTAATTTATATAATTATGTCTATTAAAATTGCATACACACCTAATAATACAAATGTGGATACACTCACCAAACAGTTACTTAACTCAAAACCACTACTCACTTTTCACGTTTTCTAACTGTTCTGTATCTGCTCGACGTCCGTATGTCACTTTATGGATCCAGCAGAATACCAGCGTCAGGTACATTTGCCTGGCACATGCTGAGCTGGACTCCCATTTGGCGCAGCTTGGAGACACGCACCGCACAAGATTATAATTATTTATTTTTTTCTTTTGTCAAATTCAAATATATTTATGTAGGTAGGTAGTTTGGCACTTCTGCCACAGATTTCCATACAGACCTACTCAAATCATAGTGCTGTTTTTTTTTGTTATTTTGTTTGTTTGTTATTTCAAATATTTGCTTAGACTACTTTGTATTACTCGTATTTTTCATAATTTGTGTTACTCTTTTGTGTGCCGTGTTTCTTTACTTGCATCAAATAAATGTTTTATCTATCTATCTATCTATCTAAATCAGCTGTTTCATACAAAATGCAATAGTGACCAGATGAAAATGTATGCAATAGCAGATTTCGTTTTTGATATTTCAGAGTTGGTCTCATAGTAAAAGTTGTTTATAATCATGAGTACTTTCACCCCCTGAAAGGTTGTTGGTGTTTTACAAATAACCCTGTATAAGACGCATTGTCCTGCTAGTTACCATTTCTATCTGTTTGTCCCTTCGTAGGCCATCATCTTATCTCATCTTACACAGTCACTTCTAGCTAGTGTAGGACATGAACATGGTGTAGACGAGTTCAGGCAGGAGTGAGCTGTTACAACAAAGCTATGCGGTGGCTTGGTGTTCCGTCGGATTGCGAAAGAAATGTAGCAAGATTTATCCAAGTTTAATGTTAGTAAATCTTGGTGAAACCAGTTCATAATACTACTTAGTGCTATTTCTGCCTTAGTTTTTACCTCTTCCCATGAAGAGCCATATATGACAATTGCAGTATCGTCAGCGTATGCGTAGATCTTGCAGTTTGGTAGTATCATCCTGCAAAGGTCATTAACATAAATTTGGAACATTGTGGGACCTAATATGCTTCCCTGGGGCACACCGTATGTCACGATTTCCTCACTGCTGAGATACGCACCTATTTTAACTTGCTGAGAGCGATTAATAAGGTAATCTTTGAAAATATCTAGTTCTAATATCTAGTATCTAGAAATTTTAGTTGATACCCATTTTTTCGACTTGTTTTGCACGTTGAAACTTCTCCCCGAATACCAGGATTAATCTGCAGCTTGAAGAAAATTTAAAATTCTATTCATAATCATAATCCCATTAAAAAGTTGCCGTTCCGCCACTGAGAGGTGTAAAATCAAATGAATATTTCAACAGCTCGGTGCAGAAAAATTCTAAAGGTAAATGCGCGCCAATTTCGTGTGGCGGGAAAATTTTAAAATGGCCGGCACGTCCTGCAACATGGCCGCCATTTAACTGCACTGCAATAGGCTTCCAGTTTTGTATGACTTCGCGCAATTAATAATGAATGGAACTGTGCAGTGAATATTGAAGTTACGCCTACGTTTGGGAGAATATAATGTTGAAATGGTGACAAATAACATGTAGTAGGTACCTTCACTGGGTGGAGCAGAGTGCTTACCAATAGGTACCTAAGTATATTGTATTGCTCAATAAACATTGCATCATTTTACTTATGATGCAAAGTATTATAGTTGCAAGATGAAGGGTAATAACCAGTCGGTGGATAATAAGCAAGAATTTTAAAACAAACCTAAGTACTAAAAACTAAAAGTGTATTGCTTGCGGTATTTTTATATCTACCTACAAACTCGCAAATCCTTATTCTTGGTAATGATTGCACCGATTCGAATAAAACTTGACACGCATAATGCAAGATACTTATGTCTAAAAATAAGTTCCAAACTTTGCCGAAAATTAGTCTGTTTAGAGATAGGTACTCACAGAGCACAATTTTAAGTTTTGTATGGAAAGTGAAAAATCGTTCCCTCTAGGTGGTATCTTGCTTGCTGATGCATAATAATATTAACTTTCAAAATCTTTTATTTATCAATTTTAAAACTAGTTACCTATCACTAATATAAAACTTATAGATACTGAATAACTGAATGACTGACAAGCTAGTAGAAAATATAAAAGCGGAGTAAAAGGGGAGGGGAAGAACTGAAGATAGAGCATCGAAAAATCCGTCACAATCGCTGTCAACTGCCCAGAACACTGGCCGCATTGCCACGTCGAATGGCAATGCTGATTCGTTGGCCAAAGAAGAGGCCAGCCCTCTGGGGGTCGAGTCTGCTATTGCAATCGTGCCTCAATGACCGGTCAATGATCGAGTTTTGACGTATAACGTCAAACTTATGACACATTTCAATTATAAGAGCAAAGCACCTCCGGATTTTGAGATTATAGCACATAGGTACATGTCTTGATCGCAGCCGCTGCTCATGCGAAACGCTTACTTGCGTCAGCCAAACGAAGTACCTGGGTGTAGTGTTTGATGACGGACTGAAATGGTACAACCAAATAGACAATATTACTTCAAAAATCAGAAGACTTATTTATATTTCCAAATCTCTGAGACTCTGCGCAGATAAAGATGTTCTGAAAATGGTTTACCTAGCACTTTGTCAGTCCGTTATCACCTACTGCATCCCGGTTTGGGGAGGGGCTGCTAAAACCAAGTTTATCGAAGTGGAAAGGGCCCACAGAGCTGTGCTCAAGGTTATGCTTGGTAAACCATATAGATTTCCCACTATTAAACTATACGCGGAATGTAAGCTTCTTACGGTGAGACAGCTCTTTGTCCTCCGAGCTACACTTAGGAAGCATAAACTAATTCCCCCACCAGATAACACTATGCGCAGAGCAAAAATGATAATCCCAACTATAAGCCACAAGACCGCATTCGCCAGTCGCCAGTTCTAAGTTGTTAGCTCTTTCATATACGGAAACATTGCTAAAACTACTCATTTAACTGGGCTAAGTCACCATGAAGTCAAGGTTAAGGTACAAAATTGGCTTCAGGATCAGGACTACCTCCGGACAGAAGAATTAATTCACCTCCGGCAGTAGTCGTACCATACTTCTTATATTACAATCCCAACCCTTTCAGCAAGATACAAACACTAATATACTAACACTACAACACATATCCACGCATATATATATAATCACATACACACCCTTACGCAAACTTACATCCCCTAATACACACATTCACCCTCACAAACAGACCCACACATCCACACACACAATTAACTACACATGCACATTCATAATACTACTCCGTCTAATAAATTCCTTCACTCTAAGTTTAAATCTTTGTTAAAATAATTTAGTTGTATTTTCAAATCTGTTTTTGCCAAGATTTTGTTAACACACTTTTTAGTAAAAGGTTTTTGTATCATAGTGACAGCAGAACACTGGCTCCTAAGTCACAGGATCTCCTAGTTTGGGAGTCAGGGTTACTCTATCTGTATTACCTTTAATTCACTGCAATTCATGTGACCTAGTCTTTAAGCAATGTTGAAGGTTTTTGTATAAATAAAGATTATTATTATTATTATTTCCCATACAAAAGCTGTCAAAGTTGTCAAATATTCGATCAATGACCGGTCATTGAGACACGATTGCGATAGCAGACTCGAGCCCCTGGTCACGTGAAGAGTCGACTAACTGCTTGCAATTCAATCTAACCTTTGTGGTTTATCCCTCATGTCTGGTATAACACGAATTCCTCACAAAATAATAAGGTATTTCCCTCAATATCTAGTTAAATATTGAGATTCTATGCGGACGTTCTGCGCTGCGAATAACCCATTCGGAACACGTATTACACGAATTATATAGCCGAACTGAAACTAGATAGATAGGTACTTACTTAAGTATATAGATATAAAATATAGTTTCCTTAATAGATATGGCTGGTGGATAGTACCTATCCTATTATCAGTTTCAGCATAATGCTGGGACTCGTGTGCGCTGCAGCCACAGTTCTGGTTTCAAGCGACAGTCTATTGTCCTTATTTTCTACTTACTTTATAAAAACTCCCTCGCACAAGCAGGCTTCATAATCAATTGAAACTGCAATATCCCAGTTCAAGGTCATCGCGTTACCAGCGACGACGTGGCACAGAACGTGGGGTCTACAGGGGCCTAATAGCCGTAACAGACGCTCGGATTTGGTACGGCGGACTGACTCCGCCCACAAAATTCGATCTCGCAACACACGACGGGATCTGGTCCGGCGGACCACGCGGCGGACTAACTCCGCCCACCACGCCACAGAGTATATATACTATACTGAATTGTGCGCCTTCAAGAACACAAAAATTATGGCGGTAGAAGCAACAATAGCAGCAACATTACAACCACCATGTACCAACCACATTGTAAAATGCGGAAAAAAAGCAGAGGATTGGCTAAATTTTATTAAGAGAAATACATTTTTTAAATTTTTATGGTAGTCTGTGGTAGTTTGGTACGGCCCAAGCGTACACACGTCCAGATTTGGTACGGAGCGGACCAAATCCGCTGTGCAAACAAGCGGACCGCGGCGGACTCAATTAATAATAATAATGTTCGCGGACCACTCAACACACGGGCGGATATGGTCCGGGAGCGTACCAAATCTTGTGGGCGGAGTTAGTCCGCCGTACCAAATTCGAACGTCTGTTACGGCTATAAACCACCAACTCTTAAAGCAGTATTATCTACTTTAATATTACTTCCAGTGGGAAAGAGACGGAGCTATACTTCCCGTATAGCTAGTCTTGCCAAGAAGTAGGTACCTACCGTGTTACCCAGTTAATGGGTTGTGGAGGTCTGGTAGGCAGCCGCTCCACGTAAAATACTGGTATTCCGCTGAATCCGGTTTGACTGGGAGCAGACCCCAATTTAACTGGGAAAAGGCTAGGCAGATGATGGATGGATGGACGTTTAACCTCAATCACGCCAGAAAGGCTGAACGGATCTAGATGAAATTTGGTATAGAGATAGATTTTAGTCTGGAATAGCCCATACCTAGACTTTTCATCCAGGAGTAGGTATGATCTCGGGGGATAATTTCCGACAATCACGTAGAGACGAACCTGTTGGCCGAAGCTAGTAGGTACATAAATAAATAAATAAACTTCAAAATGGTGCCCGCACCCAGTACGAATATCAAAAAGTTTTCGCCTCTGGATGGCGCCCGTTTATTCCTGTAACTACGAATGCTGCACTAAATGCATGCGAACTCTCAAGGACGTGTCGGAACGTGGTAAATTAATTCTCTATTGTTTTATAGCCTCCACGAGGCAAGGGCTACACGAGGCCAACGTATGGGTTAATATGAAATTGGTTTCCTTGAATATTATCTAGAATTAAGTAAGGACCTAAGTACCTACCTACTACGTAATCTTCTTTTATCTACACTCACAACGTAATGTTCCAAATATGAGTTCAAAAACGAATGCATAAACACGTCGTGTACTTTTGTTTCGTGAATAGGTAAAATTAAAAAAAAAAACCATTACAGTTCAACATTTTCCTTCGATTTTTAAACAACTGCATCATAAAATAACTTTTTAATTTTTGTAGCACACTTTTTCTTTTTAATTTTTGGCGCGGGCTCATGAGCCAGCTTTTTTCTTTGTCTTTGGATGCGCGCGCTGTGCTGTCATTCGAATACGCAATGAGAATATCTGCCATATTGAAATAAACTATTTTTCCACTTATTTTATTTCAACTGTATGAGTGAAGATAATAGTAGTTTATGCAACGACCATATAAAAAGGGTTATTAAAACACGAGTGTGGGTTTATCACACGAGGCGTAGTCGAGTGTGATAATAGCATCACACGAGTGTTTCATTACTATTTGTCACATTAGGTATCTAATTCGCACTGTGCACGATACACACTATCGTGCACAGTGCGAATTAGATACCTAATGTAAAAAATATGAATCCTTGTAACTGTTACCTAGTCCATACAAGTTCTACTACAGAGAACACCACCTCCATTTTAGTTAAGAATTTTTTTTCTAGTTTTTAAATGTTTTTTTCATTATTAGGTAGCGCACCGCCACTTCAAGTGGTGAAAAATAACCTCTTTCATATTTCATTTCTTTTAAACATTCAGAACATTGAACAAACAGAACCATAGAACATTCAGAACCATAGAAATATTACACCTATACGTTCAGAATCTTATGAACCAAATTCGAAAATAAAAGGTTAGATACACACACACATATGGGTATCTAAGTAGATACGCACCTAAGTATTTTGAGCCAATGTAGCCAAACTGCTATCATGCGACAGAAACATTCCAATAAGAGGAAAAGCTTTCTACAAAGCTCGATACATATTCCAATTACTTACTTTGACACAAGTCAAACGAATCTTCAATCACTTGCAAATGGCTTTGAATGGAGGTGACAATTCTTTTATTTCCATATTTCCATGGAATTGTGTTACAAACAGACTTATAGAACTGGAATGCGCAATCCCTGTCTGGCTGTCGAGTTTTTTTTTAAAGTTACCTACATAGTATTTATTTTATCAAATGTGTTACATATTTAATCTTAAAATAACATTATTTTGCCAAACTGCAAAGCAGTTGGTCGGCAGTTAAAAAGAGAGAGAGAGAGAGCGATTTTGCGGCTAGCGGGGTATTTCCCTGAAAAAATCAATTTCGCTTAGGTATCTATTTTCTAAAGTTAGATCTATCTACGAATTAATTTAGGACACTTATATTTTTTTGTCACGTGTACCTACACAAAAATAAAGACGAAACAGTGTGTAGGTTATTTCGCTTGACGTCACACGTTGGCACACTTTATGCCAACAAGTGACGTCGCCAGTCCTCACTCCTGAATCATCAGCCGAAAGACGTCCACTGCTGGACATAGGCCTCCCCCAAGTGTCGCAACAACCACCGGTCCTGTGCGTCTCGCATCCATCGGCCACCCGCGACCCTCACCAGGTCATCGGTCCACCTTGTGGGAGGCCCTTCACTCCTGAAGTCAATATTTAATACGAACCAAGTAGGTCGATTTTTACAATCCAGGGAAATACCCTATTGTTTTCTTTTTCTAAAATCCTGATAGGTCCGCGTCACAGGCTGTCACTGTCACCTTCGTCACTTTTGGTCACTACGACTCCGAAGACCTAAAAGAGACAAGTATTGGCCTTGTCTCTTTCTACAGATATGGTACTGCTTGGTAAAAACAGTATGATGTGGTGACAAGTGGAACTAAATATTTTACTAAATGGAAACCTATGATGTCGACACTACTTGGCCGACAAATGTTAGATTTTGAGTAACGTTTATTGTTCCACATTTATTTTTAACGATTTGATTAAATTCTCTAACAGATTTCCCATATTATGGTGCGTTAAGTGAGATAGTGGCGCCCTCATTTTTTCCAAACTCTTTTTTGCCAAGCTGTAAGTCCCTATTAAATTTTGTGACCGTAATGCGTTATCCAGTTCTTTAAGTCTATGGTTGCAAACAAAGGAATGGAAACTTCAAACATATCTCGAGAATATCAGTTTCTGGCACTTATGAAAAGGCGGTCCTAAAAACTTCGACCATCAGAATTCCCTGCTTCATCTTGAGCCTGATCATAGCTGTCCTACTTTTAAAACTATTTTCTTAGGGTACCTACCTACTCTAACGTTAATAGAATTTTAGGAAAAGTTATGAAGTTATTATTATATTAGATAAATCTATCATTCGTTTGTATTCGGAAATGCGATGATTGCGAGGGACATAGTTGAGAAAACAGTGGGTTTATGTAGGTTAACGTTACCTAGTATTTACCTACACAAAACCCACCCGTATTTATAAGATATTTTTTAGGTAAGTGAGTAGATACATAAGTAGATAAGTAGTACCTACTTAATCATCAAATTTTGGAACAAACAACTCCATATAAGTAATGTGTGAATTTGTAACAGGGTCCAAAATATTTTAGGCGATAAATTGAAATGATCTCTAATTACGAAATCAAGTGTAAAGACACATTCTAACTAACTACCTTCCATCGTGGCCTAGACAAAAAACTTATCGACGACAAAATGTATGGGAATGACATTCGGTGTGGAAAGGAAACGTCATCACCTAATGTCATTCTCATACATTTTGTCGTGAGCGTTTGACGTTAAAGCTACAGAAAAGTTTTTTGTCTAGGCACCCAGATAAGTTGTACAGGTGGGTACCCCTGTCCCTCCCCCGACCCGTAGGATGTCGAGATGTCGCAATCCAATTTGCGTCCACTTTGAAACATTTGCCGAGATTTCCAGCTAACGAGATTTGCTTTAAGATATATAAATGTTTTAACCAGTTTAAGTAGTGTAGATAAAAGGGATGTTTTTTTTCAGATTTTCCTTATAGAGAGGATGGTCGCATGGTGGAAGTTAAATGGTAATCTTTGTAAGGGTTTGTGAGTAACGATGGTTTATCAATAAGAGCGTGTACGCCGTATGTCATTTCATACAAACTTTCAAGTCCTTATTCTTCAAAATGACTGAACCGATTTTAACGAAACTTGGTATGCATAGATACGCTAGATATCCAGGTAAATCTAAATAGTTATCAGAAAACATTTTCGAAAAAGACTTTAGAGGGAGAGAGGGAGCGATTTTAAGTTTTCTATAGAAAATGAAAAATCAGTAGGATATCTTTCCCCCGGAACTGTTTTTCGAATTTTTAATATTGACAATGGTGTCACAGCTAAATTAGGTGTCGCGACAGTCCAGAGGATGTTTATGACAATCTTTTTTGCAAAATTTCAAGTGTTGAGCTAGAAAGGTACTTGACAAAAGTGCGTTGTGGCTAGGTAATAGAATTGTGAAACTTTCAAAGTTCCACCCGTACCTAACCTAGAGACTTGGCAGAAATTCCGAAACACTATTATGATACATTTTCCTTGAAATCTATAATCCTCAAGATATCCTGTAATGTCTTAAAGGAAAACAACAAAAAACATAACACTACGTTTTCATAAAACAAGCTGAACGACTTGTTTATATCTCAGATTCTCAGAACTACCCACATACGGATAACGTTTGAATTATTCAATTACGGGAGGAAAACTCACACATTCTGCGATAATACAAGGAATCCTTATAAATATTTTATACTCCGTGTTTTACGACGTTCCGACGAAGCCCGAATATAATTTTCATATGCGAGATCTGCTGACAACCGAAATCGATTACCACCTACCTTGAAAATCGGAGGCATACGCAAGATCAACAGTCATAATATCAACAGTTAAAACATCAACACCGTAAGACCAACTATTCAAAATCTCAACACTTCAGAATCTCAACAGCTTAGTAAGTCAACAGTTCAGAAGATCAAAGTTTAAAATCCCAACTTTGAAAGTACTTTTATTTTTTTTAATTATACTTTTTTTCAAACCCTTGAGCCCCGCGAAGCGGGGCTCCGACTTGCTAGTATTGACCTAATAGGTACTTTCAAAGTTGGGATTTTAAACTTTGATCTTCTGAACTGTTGACTTACCTACTAAGCTGTTGAGATTCTGAAGTGTTGAGATTTTGAATCGTTGGTCTTACGGTGTTGATGTTTTAACTGTTGATATTATGACTGTTGATCTTGCGTATGTACCTATCCCCTTGAAAATACCTACCTACTTGAAATGTTACTTTCATTTTTCAATTAAAAAAATGGGACCCAGCTTTCATTTTTTAACTGTAATAAATGTTGAAATGCTTTTTGAGTAACAATGACCTCATTTGTTAAGATGTTCAACTATTTGACAACGGACTATTTTAGTTTCATATCTACTTACCTAGGTACTTAAAATAGTGACAAGTTGACGATAATTATTATCCCTCCGGAAGTGGCTATAAAATCCCCAACCCTTCGAATTAAGTTTCGATCGTGGTAGGGTACAGCCACCCTCACGAGTTTCCAAGAATCTCTATTCTTGCAAACAAAGTAATGGCGTGATTGGAGAAGGCCATGCCGATGATAATGAGTAGGTATCACCTACGCTACCTTACCAACATCTTCTCCAACACATTGGCCCAATTTCGAAAAGATCTTCTACAACACCTTGCCGATTAATAAAATTAAGTAAGTACCTAGGTACTCGATACGTACCATGGTAAGTATCGAGATTTATTCCATAATTCATTTTTTTTTGTTTTATAGGTATCTACTTATATTTTTTTTTTATCGATTTTCATTAAATAACAAACTATCTAGAGTAAGTACATTTAATTTTGTAAGTGTAGTTGCTAAGTTCAATGTATTACTTAGGTATTATAATTATAGGCAATGAGATTAATAGATATTGTAAATGTTTCTGTAACTCTTCGTAGGAGTGCCGTTATAAATAAATTACCTTATAGGTTAATCCATTGTTAGGATGTTCGAAAGAGTCACCGCGTCCCTGGAACGCAAAGGGCATGATAAGAGTCTGACACTCCCTTCCGCTCCACCCAGAGCAGAAGAAGTAATTTGATAATTTTACTATCCTTAAAAAAGGATAGTAAAAGTTAACAAATGTTACTGCTTACCGAAACTGCTAGTGCTACCAGTACCTAATAACTTTATTGTGTGGCGCTGATATTTCACACAAACAATGGTACCTATCTTGTAAACAAACATCCCACATTATTACTCATTTTCGGACATGATCCATGAATAATGTGAGCGCAATACCATGTAGGTACCTACTCTGTACCTACTACCAGTAATTAATTTGCACCCGACGCTGTAGTTATTTCAACACAGATTAAAAAAACATGACGTAGATGATACTTTGGGTAAACAAAACAGAAAAAAAAAGATTCATTTGCAAGTTATTTGTGTCGAAACTTCCAAATTTTAACACAGCTTTGGGCGTCAATAAATAACTTAAGTAGCTCCATTTCCACCATTGCTATAGAAAAAAATACGTAGTATACGTAGGTACGTAGGTAATTCAATGATTTCCACAGACAATTTTATTAAGTCAACAGCGTAGTGCCCCCTGACATTGTCATATTTTATAAGCGTCCAAAGAACCTGTAATGGAAAATATTTCCGAAATTGGATCGAAACCTACAATATTTTGGCTTCGGAGGTATTTTTATTTAGATGCCTACTTAAATACTCTTTAGTCAAATAAAATAATTAATCTAAGAACATGGCCAGTTGCTGTCAAAATTATATAAGATGCCATTAAAGTTTATAGTTTTTAAACTCAGAGTAATGGCTATAAGATATTTTTGTTCACACAAATCGGCCAGTTTTTTAATAGGTTGGTGTACCAACCCAAAGTAAGTAGGTACAGCTTGGCAAAAAAGAGTACTTATGATGTGGTGACAAGTGGAACTAAATATTTAATAAATAGAAACCTATGATGTCGACACTACTTGGCCGACAAGTCTTAGATTTTGAGTAACTTTTTCCACATTTATTTTTAACGATTTGATTAAATTCTCTTACTGATTTCCCATATTATGGTGCGTTAAGTGAGATAGTGGCGCCCTCATTTTTTCCAAACTCTTTTTTGCCAAGCTGTACTGAGGCTTCCGACGACTGGGACCGCAATTAACTAGGACCGCGGTCCCAGTCGCCGGATCCGTAAAAAATAAATATTTTTCTTCCGGCGACTGGGACCACTCATAAATGATAACTGAAATCAAACAATGTACAGTCATACGAACAATTTTTAGATGTAATAATTGAAGAAAAATCCTTTTTGATCTTAAAAATTTTTTCGTTTGACTGTACCGATTTTGGCTTGAATTATAGATTTTTTTAAGTTATCTATGAGTGGTCCCAGTCGCCGGAAGACAAATATTTATTTTTTATGGATCCGGCGACTGGGACCGCGGTCCTAGTTAATTGCGGTCCCAGTCGCCGGAAGCCTCGCTGTACTTACCTACTTCAATAACCTTTATCTTATGACAAAAATGGTTCGGTATTGTCGTTGGATTACAGTATTTTCTCAGTTTGTCTACACTAATATTATAAAGAGGAAAGATTTGTTTGTTTGTTTGTTTGTTTGTTTGTTTGTTTGAAATGAATTGGCTCCGAAACTACTGAACCGATTTGAAAAATTCTTTCACCAGTAGAATCCTACATTATCGGTGATGGTCATAGGCTATAGAATATTTTCAAAAAAGTTAGGGATCCGTATGAAAACTTCGATAATGTGACCCAAGGTGTGAGAAAAAATCCTTATATCGCGTACGCTGCGGAATCTATTGACAATAGAGCAAAGTGATGTACTACAGTTTTATAGAGACCATCAATATCTACAAAAAAGTCCGCGATACCATATGTCTAACTATTATGGATAAGTCACCATGACCGCTTTTTGTTAATATTAGTCAAGCAAATCCCATGGTGAAATAAAAAATGGTGATTATAGTACCATGATATTAATCCTTATCCATTTAAATGGTTTGATAATTAAGGTTGATTATGTCCGTGTAAATTACACTTTAAATCATTCAAATCGGACCTTTCGTTCAAAAGTTACGACGGTAATAAACATGCTCGGAGTAAGAAAAATGTCGCGGCTTGAGCGAACTGGGGAGAATCGTATCAATGCTTGGTCCGATGAAGTTGAAACCCCACGGCATTTAAATGTTTTCGATAAAATAATAAGAATAACAAATGTTTGGATTTTTCGAAAATCAACTAGGTACATACATAATAAGGGGTAACTAAGTTTTTAGGGGTGGAAATTATAGCTTGCTTCAATTTACGTCGGAATTCTATGAACAAACTAAAAGTGGGATAATTGAAACAGATCATGTAATTAACAATTTTTGCATAATCAACCCCTAACGGGCTGAACGGGGTGAACAGTTGCGCTGAACCAATAATGAGAATCGTTGTGCTTAATTTTCAAAAACTAACCGTTATAAGGGGATATGTATAGGGGCGTCGCAGTTTGTCGAGTACCTACTATCCCCACGCGGACGAAGTCGCGGGCGAAGTGCTAGTTTATAATAATTTGGGATTTGGGCGGTAAACGGATGCATACCTACTGCAATATTAATGAAAAACACCATGTCAGAGGCCCTTGAAGCGGTTTAGAAACTCTGACACTAGGGTGTGTAAGGTCGTTAGACCTTACTGCCCACACGATAAAGAAAGAGTCAAAAACACAATAGCCTTTCTGTCTACACAATTTAATCTTTGATGATATTGGAGCAGTCCATACAGTGACGCTTCAGAAAGCAATTTGTAGGCGCGATTCAACAGTTCCGGTTCGTATGCGGGTATTGTATTACGCTATTGACAAAATACCTTTTATCGAAAAATATAAAGCAAAGAGAAAAGATATTTGAACTCGGATTCAATGAAAAGGTGTAACGTACCTACGTGACTGAAACTATCATACCAAAGTAATTCAGAAATGGATTGTGTCCATAGAAAACAACGATTTTGTATGGAGATGCGTATACGCGTCCGTTCAGCTTTCATACAATAGGTATCGTTGTTTTCTATGGACAAAGCATAAACAAAGCTGAATAAGTGATAGTTAGTCCCATAAACTTGTTACGTGGACCCCAAACCGACTGGAATTATTTAGCCACGAGCTCCTGTTTATTATTATGATAAAATTGTAAGCTTAAAATAATATTATCATAAGCTTACAATAGTATTTTCATATTATCACAGAGAATCGTTATTTTATAAGAAATCTTTGTTTTTGTTTAAGTTTAATGTTATGAGTGTTGGCAAAATGTTTCTTTCTTCGTTTTTCTCTTTGTAAACAGTAGGTACCTACCTATCTGAATAAACTGCAAGATTTTTTTTCACGAGTTTTTTTCGTAGAAATAGAAATCGAGACTGGTTTTATTTCTTTTTCATAAAAATAACACTGAGCATTCATATTGGAATATTTTTCACGGAAGTTTTTGTAGATTCACATCACCCCAGAAATATAGGTCGAGTCGCTCTTCTGAATGAAATAATATGGTTGGCGAAATTAAGTTTGTTAATAAATAATTTTATTACCTACCCAAGCCCATGGTTTGCCAGGCACAAGAAAATAAACTGTAAGTAGATATTATTTTATTTTGTAAACCGGAAAGGGTCATCTGCCTAGCCTTTTCCCAACTATATTGGGGTCGGCTACCAGTTAAAGCGGATTCAGCTGAATACCAGTATTTTACGTGGAGCGACTGCCTATCTGACCTTCACAACCCAGTAACTGGGTAACACGGTACTTCTTGGCAAGACTGTGTGTCAGATTTTGTGGCTTTTGACAGTCCGTAACGACTGCCAAAGATCTACAAATGACAGCCGGGACCACGGCTTAGTTTAGGCACGGAGGAGTCTCGGTAAGTTAAGATGGTCACCCATCCACAGACCGACCTCGGCAAGCGTTGCTTAACTTTGAAGATCGACCCGTGCGGCTGTTATTATTTATTTAAAATTGATTGTTCTTTATAACAACGCGTGTTCCAACTAAGTATCCGACCGAGTCTTGCCCGGTGAGATATGCTCACATTGCCTAAATCGTCTTAAAAACTTGCCCACGGACTCACTGACCGGGTGGCAGCACGCTCAGTCACACATTGTCACAATATTAACATGCGCGACGCCATATTAGCAGCCATTACTACGGCTTGATAGAGCAGAAAAAATACCTACATTTTTAGAGCTCAAGTGATTTTTTAATTATTTTTAGCTTGGCTAATGAATATGTTGGTAACTAGGTATGTAAATCAATTTATTCAATAAACAATTCAAATTCAACATAATTGTAGTTTTTATCATCTCTATTATTGGTAGGTATAGAAATACTTATGTATTTCACAAACATCTATTCACTCATTCTTTTGACATAATGAGGAACCTAGACGTCTTAATAGAAAGGAACTTACCTACAAAGTACAACGTATACAGTTCCCGTCAAATAACTTTGCCCCTCTGAAGTTAGCCATTTGCAAAGATCGCGCAGGTGCAATCACGTACACGGGAGCAAGCGGGACGCAAGCATGCATCGAACGTAAACGAGCGACTGAGACATAAAATCGCGCCCCGCCCCCGTCTCTTACGCAGCGCAGTTGCAGTGTGTTCGTAATTTTGACTACTACGCAGCCACTCGACACAACTTCAGAGGGGCAAAGTTATTTGACGAGAACTGTACAAACCGTTTAGGTAAGTACCACGTTTCTCTCCGGTCTTCTACCATAGGTAAATTTAGCTAATACCAGCCTCCCACGAGATCAAAGTGGCAGGCTAATGAGATTGTCTCCTAATTGCCAGTCTCGACTTCATGGTAACTAGCACAAAGACCGCAACGTTTGGGGAAACAGTTTTGGAGGTAAAATGGGAGAGTTTTAGGACTTTCAGATAGGTACCTATTGTTTAAAAGTTTTAACGTAATAACTAGTAATAAGCACAGTATAAGTATGGATAATAAGTGTGTCGTGTACCTACTTATGTCATAGTTATCATTATAAGATAGTACCTATTTCAGCTTGGAGCATAATAAATTGTTACGGGTGTGTGGGATACGGTGTCGATGACAGATCCTCACACAGGATGTGATATTTGGGTTAATTCATCCTCAGATGTCGCTGACGAAACCCCTGGTGTCTTTAATAACTTTCGGAAAAAAATACTGTAAAAAAACCCGACCGCTAAAAACGACTAAAAAGTTCCAAACAAGTCGCTTTTCAAGCAGTCTGATGCAGTCTTTAGCGGTTTTTAGCGGTCGGGTTTTTTATCAAAGTACCTATTTTTTTTTTATTTCCTACATTTTAGTGAGTTTTGAAAATTTACATAGCATACTACCACAATTCTGACGAATTCAACGACACATCATGTTTTAAAATCCGTCCAGCCGTTCGGGCTGTAGGGCGTGCCACAGAAATGGACAAACAAACATACATACGCTCGAAAAACATTACCCTCCTGCTGACGCAGTCGGTTAAAAAATAATTGCGTGGGTGTCGTGGAACACTTGGTTGGAAGTTGGAACCATAGAAATATAAAAATATATCTATGATTGGATCGAAGTTCGTTGATATTTTGTCGGGGATATTTTGTCGGAGATATTTTGTCCGGGGATGAAAAATCGTGCCACCCTATGGATAACCGTTTACACTAAAGAAAGGGTCGTGACGGAAATTCATGAAGGAAAAATCTTACACTTTTTTCGCCTATGCGTGCGTTAAGGAACTTCGTTCATAGTGCAATGTTTGCAAAACCTGGACAATTAACGCCGCTTCTCACCATAAATAGCGGTAGCCGTAGCACCATCCATTTAGATAATACCAGCTTCCCACGAGATCAAAGTGGCCGGCTAATGAGATTGTGTCCTGATTGCGACTCAGAGCTTATGGTAATGGTAACTCACACAAAGGACGGTAACGTTTGGGGAAACAGTTTTGGTGCCTAAAACTAGTAGAGTTTTAGGACTTTTAGATAATTACCTACTACTTAACTGTTTAAAAAGCTTGTGGGTAGACACGGTTACCGTTAACCGTGTATTTGTCATAATTATCATTACCTACCTATTGGATGTGTAGAAGAACGCAGATCAAGCATTCATCATGTTCCTGGCTGTTACTTGGGGTCGGCGCAACACGTTTTTTTCTTCCATTCTGTCCTATCAGCCGTCACACTATCACTAACTCCGTTTTCTTTCATATCGCTCCTCACACAATCCATCCATCTTATCTTTGGCCCTACTTCTCCATCCATCCACATTCATCTCTTTTAGTTAAATTCGTTTCATCCCCCTATACCCGTGACCCAAGCGTAATTAACTGTTAAGTAACGATAACTGACGGCTAAACCCATGCTAAACCCGACGGATGACGGACAAAAACACTGTTCGTGGTTCATTATGGCTCGCTTTTGTAAGACTTGGACTGTGAAATGGTTGGCTGCTAGATGGATGCTTAGAACTGTGAACTGGCATATTGTACGTAGTTCTCATCACCATCTTTATTTCAGCTGAAAGACAACCACTGCTTTCCTGCGACGCTTTGGAGAGGTATATGTCACTGGATGCGATTATCCGCTGAATGCGATGTCTCGCATTCAGCGGATACTCGCGGCTTTCACCGGTTACCCTCCAATTCACCTTGTTCGAGTTGCGTTTCCGGTACGCGGTCACCACCTCAGAAACTTGCGGTCGTGTCGACCATCGTTTCTACGAGCAATATCGGTACTCTGGCTACTGGAGTGGATTATTAAGCTTCGTAATTCTTCGGGCTTTGTCGGTAACCTGCTTATGTAGCCTGCCATAGCCAAGAATGCAGGATTGCACAGACTTTGACTGCATCAGTGTGTACGCAGACTTCTATCTGATCTAAAATAAAGTACCTAGAGCTCAGCAAGGCTTTGAGCTTTGTTAGGTTGTGTGTTAAAATATGGTGAAAACTGGTTCTTAAAAGGTAGAAAAGCGAATACAGTAACTGGGAAAATATTAAGATATTGATGTCGCAACCAACTAGCTGAATCCGCCGTTTCATTAAAAGTCTAGCCTTTTCATTGAACTGTGCTGTTTAATCAGCGACATAAGTGACATGGGCAAGTCATTAAACGTTGTTGAACAAAAGATGTCACTTATGTCGCTGGAAAATAGGCACATTTAAATGAAAAGGTTAGACAAATAATTAAACGGCTGATTAAGCTAATTAGCTGCGACATTGATAGGTAAGTACCAAAACATGATACAGATGGACGATTTCCAACCAGAAAACTACACAACGAACGTACCATTTTGATTGACGACAAATTCTAATTCATTTTAAATGTCGTTACCAGTTTAGCCAGTCATTCTGCGTAATACCCAGCCGTTTCAGAGGTTTCAGCATTAGATACACATTGAGGCGGCAAAGCTTGAATAATAAAGTTTTTAATGTAAATGTAACTTCGCAGGTAACTGAATTGGGGCGTGATGACTAAGGTGGATAATGGCTGGTAAAGTTTCGAATTTCGTGTGAATTTGGGAATAATGGAGGAGCATTAATGTGTTTGTGTGTAGGTACCTAAATAATATAAACGCAACGGTAACAGTGATGCCAAGTAAAGCGTTTAGAAACATATGGAGCCAGGTCAAGTTTTGTGTGCCGACCTGTACCTACTAGTCCAATAATGGTAAAACACTGGAAATTCTAGAACGTTAGCTCTATGTACTGCACGGCCGCTTTTTTGTAGCCATTCAAACTTGGTCGGTTTATCCATGTAATTCGGTTGTTTTGGTATTTTTATTATATCTCTTTAATTATGTAGCGTAATGAGCTGAAATTTTACATATGAATAGTTGAATTAATACACTAAATATTGGAATATGTTTTATTTTGCTTTTCCATTAAAAAGTCCTACAATCGAATGTCATAAAATATAGTGGTCCATTCGTAGTAAATTATGCCATTGTTCATTAATTACTAAGCGCACATAAATGAAACTTGGCAAGACGTTGTAGACCCTTACAAGATACAAATAAACGTTAAAAGTTAGGCTCTAAAGTTCCTATTTTAAGTACTTGGACCTAATAACCATATTTCACCTTTACGTGTAAATCTCCTAAACGGTATGCTTTCTTCAAAATCTGTTTTCACAAACATTATACACAAATTCATAGCAACGTGCGTAAAAAAATCAACTCTGCACTAAACCGATTTATATGATTTCCATCAAATAGCCAAACGTCAGCGCAGCGGAAACAAAAATAATACAAAGGAATATCTTCGAAGTTTTAAGACACACAAATTTCATTTAAACATACACATTTACCTCTCGTCACACACTAATTATTGCATGTATTTTTTTTCTTGTACGTCCATAGGAAAAAAAATGTGCCGCTGGGATGACGTAGTTCCAGCGGAAACAGTTTTTGTTGAATAACTCCCCAATGGTTGGATGCACAAATTCGTACTTACCATACACATTTACTCGACGTCATACACTAAATATCTGCTTAACTGAAATTAAGAAAAACGACACTTTTCCGCTGGGAATACACACACGGTATGCATACGCTAGATATCCAGGTCTAAATAGTAATCATAATCAGAGAACATTTTTGAAAAAGATTTTAGAGGGAGAGAGAGAGCGATTTTAAGTTTTCTATAGAAAGTGAAAAATCGCACTATATTCTTCCCCCTGAATTCTTTTGCGAAAATTTTATCTGATTACTATTTAGAACTAGATATCTAGCGTATACATACCGAGTTTTATTAAAATCGGTTCATTAATTTCGAAAAATAAGAATTTGAAAGTTTGTATGAAAAGCCGTACCGCGTAAACGCTCTTAAGTAATTTGGTTTTACCTACTTATAGGTTGAGAAATACCTACCTAACTACCTGATGAATGTTCCTGGAAACGAGGCGTCTTCTTGGCTTGTCGATGGTAATCTAAATGGAGTCGGTCTAAAATTCAGCTACGAGTTTGGTGCCTTCAGTAGCTTCCATCAGTTCCTGTAACGTTAAGGCAAAAGAGGCACACAGGATGGTTTGTGGAACAGCACAGTTTATACCTACTCCAGAGCGGAGTCACCTGGAAAGAAAGATAAAATAAACTTTTATTCGACTACAGTGTACACACGGTACATAATATAAAATGAAAAAGTAACCATAAAACATAGTGTATGTTACGCCTGCTCCAAAACGATTAATTTCAGCCATGTTGCCAGATCTGATGTTGATAGATAGACAGATACCTAGATTATCTGTCTGACGAGAATGAACCTTTAGCACAGAGTAACTATTAGTTCCTTACGGAACTTGAGTGACGAGTGACGGGGCAAACGGTTTCGTACACAATTTAGAACTTTAATATAATTCTTTCTTTCAAAATATGTAAAATACCTGGCTGACCTAGGTTTTTCTTCCTTGATTTTTAAATACCTACCTACCTATTTTATTTTTCTGGATGGGAAATCATCAAATTACTCCTCCCGCTCTGGGCGAAGCGACAGATTGTCAGACTCTTACTGACTTAAACCCACCCTTGTTCCTTCAAATTCCCTTTGCGCTCCGGGGGCAGGGTAACTCTTCTGAACAATTAGGCAACTCTGACAGTTGATTCTTATATCTACAGAGTAGGTAAGCAGAGATTGTAACACAGCTAGGTAAGCTTGCTAAAACAAAAACAGCACAAAATAATAAATTAATAACACAACAGACATCTGTTAAGCTTGCAGTTAAAACAGCAACTAAAACTTTAACTGCTATTCATGTAGTTAAACAAACGATGACCCCAAACTGTTAATTCTGCGCTTTAAACTAAAAAGTAGCGGTCTAGACCGAACAGGGGGACATATTGGTACAACTAAACAAACAAAGTTGGCTAACTCGTTTCAGACTGAACGTTTAAAATGCAGCTTGAAGACAAAACTTTGGATAGGACGACTGTCGAATGTGATTTGCATTTGTTTATGTGCTGCTAGATAATTACTACTTCGGAAAAAATAAAACGGTCTTACTGCTTATAGAATAGAAGAAAAAGAATTTGCAAATAAG
Organism: Melanchra persicariae; assembly: GCA_947386135.1. Classification (NCBI taxonomy): domain Eukaryota; kingdom Metazoa; phylum Arthropoda; class Insecta; order Lepidoptera; family Noctuidae; genus Melanchra; species Melanchra persicariae. The sequence continues at coordinate 3,841,525 of OX376646.1, forward strand.
ACAAGGCAAGACAGCAGAGTAGGTACCTATTACCTAATACAATACTTACCTTACCTTGTTGACTGGCTCATAAATAATTTTAACCATGGTATAAACTTTTCGAATACGCTTTCTGTGCAAAGGGAAATACATATATTGTCATCTTTCTTCAGCTACCTAGAATTTAATCTGTTGTCAGTTATTTCATAAACAAATTCTTTCAGGGCAGGTATATCATCTCCCTGTGTTTTTGTGAAGAGGAATTTTATTTAAGTACCTACCTAACATAATAGCGTAACATTCATGCCTGAATTCTCAAAGGTAAGGTTGTGATGTAGAGTAGAGAAGGGACTCCATTTTCCGCACTTAGACTCCCATTCGGTCCGTTGTGCGTAGGTATCCTGGCTAGGTTAGCTATCCTAGCTCCGCCCAGAGCACAGAAATTTCCTGGGAACTTCACAGGCTTCGCGGAGCGACCTCACCGTTCCGAGGATTTCATATTTGGGTAGCCACGGCCTCGTATTCCAGTATGACGTGGGCGACTGATTCTTCGGCGTCAAAGCTTGAAACTTTGAATTTTTAGACAGCTGATCGTGTGTCATAAAGGAATGGGCGCCACAAAACAAATCATAGTAGCCGAGCCGTTGCCAATGAAAATCATGGTTGCACACACCAACATGCGTAACAACTCGTAAAACTATGGTAATGGTAATCGCAATAAAATACCAGTCAAGAAAAAAAATACAATTTACTTTTCCGGGTCAACTGTTAATTCTAAAAACACTCGTACTTCGTTAGTAAGCTTCAATACCAAATCATTTGATTGTTTATGTATTTGTTCGGCTAAATCTTTAAGTAGCGTGCGCATCGGGGGTCCTAAACGAACGCCAGTCCTCAACCATTCAAAGAAACTGCTCATGAACGCATGGAAAGGATCAACAACACTTCGTTTACCATACGCATGATCCAAATCTGATAAAATCCCATGCACTAGTTCTGTGTCTCTCGCCTTTATACTATGTGTCTTCGACTCCAGAGAAGCCAGTCTCTCTGCAACAGTTTTATGTATAGACAGTAAGACTTCCCTCGATGGAACACTATCAGAGTAGGCCATATCATTCAATATAATTTGCAGCTCATTCGCAGTTACTTCGCTCAGATTCTCGTAAAATTTGGTTTCCATTAACGTTTCTGATACATACCGAAGAAATATTTTCACATTTTCATTATTCATCTCTTTAAAAGATTCCAACAAAATGTGCAAGGCTTTCGTACATTCATAAGTTTTGGGGCAAATGTTGTATTCTGCACAGATCTTGCTTTCGTACTTCCCTTCAATTATTACAGAAGCCACGACGAATTTCTGCGTCAATTTCTTCTTAACTTCGTTTAAATCAGCCGGAGTGCCTTCTATTCTTTCAGTAGCAAACACAATAGCTTCTGTTTGGAACATTACACTTACTCTTTTAATAACTTCAATCCATGCGAAAGCGTAATTGTTTTCTCCCACTTTTGAGTTAATATAGGTGAGCATTTTTCGTATTTCTTCCAAACATTTCTTAAGTTCCTCTTCGAATATGAAGCTTCTACCCTCGTGATCGATTTCGTTTTGAAAAATTATTCCTTTAAGAATGGCTTCTATGGATTTAGTTTGTACCAGTATGTATTCGTTTAAGAATTTTTCTAAAACACCGTCGCAGAAATGTAGGCCTCTACATATGTATGAAGATTGGATGATTAGAAATAGGACATCGGCGTCTTGATTAGGAATTACAGACCGTCGCGCAGAACCGACATCGAAGTTTCTTCGCATGTAATGTGACACTGTGTCCATGACTTCTTTGCCGAAGGTGAGTGATCCATGCATGTTAACTTTGACTGCATCACTCAAGGATGTTAAAGCTGGAAAAATAACTGACAGATAAAATGTTGTGTTTTAAAAAAAGTTTCTAACTAGACATTTTGGATTTACTCTAGTACTTCATCTTCTTTGTCACATTATACCTAAATTTTCTAGATAGCTAGGTATTATTAATAGATATTTACTTATTTTAAGTTTAAGTTTTTTTTGTTTTAAATTATTAAATAAAACCCTCACCTAAAACCGCAAACAAATACTTTTTATAATCCATGTTCAATAAAAAGTACATTTTTATTAAAAATAAATAACATTTTATTTCAATACCCATAAAACCACATTATATAGTCTTTTTATAAAACAGTTGACGCTTTTTTATTTTCCTTGAAATAAATTTCAAAATGGAGTCGTGATTCAATTTGACGGTCGTAAACAGTAAAAGCGAAGTAAACAGGTTTAGTAGAAGACAGGAAATAAATAAAACATTTGTTTTAGAGGATACTAAAGGCTTTCAATTGAATTGTATGCTCACTACTCAAGTTTGTCTTCACACACGACGCAGCTCTTTATCTTCTTATCACGTTGTCCGTAAATTGCTTAAGTGAATCGCCTGAGTTCTTCACGGGTAATCAACACATGCTGAGGTCGGCCTACGGATTGGTGACCTTCCATATAGCTACCGAAACTCCTCCGTTGGTCCCGGCTGTCTGTCGTTCCGGTAGTACGAAGCCATAAAGGACAAGTCTTGCCAAGTGCTGCCGGTCGATTCGGTCGACATCTCACGGTGTTCACCTAGGCGGAGTGAACGACAATAGAGCTGTCATTGCATCTTATTTGTATGATTTGACAACTCACCCGTGCGTCGTGCGCCCCGCCCGGGTGTTCACTGCGACATGTTTAGAGAATCGCACTGCTGTTCAGTCTAATTACTAGGTTCTGGTGGAGGTTAGATAGACAGAAAGCTTCATGAACAATACTGGTAATAAGCTACATCTGGTTTGACTAGCCTAGTCGTTTTCCAACATAGTTGACTAGGCAAAGATGCAAGGCTAAGTAAATGATTTGATATAGGTACCTACATACCTACCTTCTAACATCTTACCTACTTTTCATATAGGTAGGTAACCAAAAATTACATCTCTAATGCCTAATAAGTATTTCGCAAACGGATATCTGAATCATAAAATGATCAATTGTTTGTGAAACGGTTACGCAGATTGATTGAACACCAATTTATTCCAAAGATTTTAAAATAATGACTACCTACTATTATTACATACTATAGGGAGGACAAATTATTGAACTGTGCAGTAAATTTGGGCCACCTAGTGAGCCCACACAGTACTTATTGTCCTACAGGGTGACTGTTAATTCAGTGCAAGTGCAATACATTTATTTCGAGTAAACTGCATCAGATTTCACAGCTTGTACCTAAGAAGTTTCATTATCAAACTTTACTTTTTACTATTCAGAGTGGAATAGATTTCTCACATTTTGTAGTTAGGGTATTGGTTGTGAGGCAGAAAATATCCATATTTTTTTTTTTACTTTGATGAGTTGAAAACAACCCAATTAGAATAGGTACATGTTTTCAGGGTCAACATCAGGTCATCATACAGGTTAAAAAATACATACCTAGCTTAATTGCAACCCAATTCAAGGAAGCCACTCTAACACCTGTCACCCTGTATAGGTACCTATATACTTAATAGTCGAAAGGAAACAGAATAAACTTCTTGGTACTCGACTATACCATCCACACAAAATAAAAAACCAAGGCTTGCGAACGAGTCACGAAACGTGTTAGATCTGTAAGTACTTAGATGACTGCTGAAAAAGGAAGTAGACTGTACCTGCAACATAAATTAATTAGCTAATGCTTTCCTAATTAAAATGCTTACTTATCTGATTTGTCTCAAAAAATTGTTCTTACGGCGCGGCGTGCAGGTTCACTACCGGCTGGCTGTCATAGTACTCCCTATGTACCTCACTGCCAATGCTGGATTGGCAGTGAGGTACATAGGGAGTCTTATCGCAGTACCTACGCCACCACGACGGAAATGGTACTTTGTAATTGTCACCAGATCAAGTACCTAGCTAGCAAATGAATGAGAAAACTCAAAAGAAAGTATAATTATGAGAGAGAGAGAGAGAGAGAGTTGCTATCTAACCATTAACAACGTGCAAGTACTTCTAGCGATTATATGCAACAATTTAAGTAAGTTATTTGTGATGAAATTTCCACATAATATCATAAAATCGTTGAATACCTCTTTATCATTGTTCTACTAACACTAAACTTGAAGTCTTCAGTAATCAGTGACTTTATAAAATGTTTTCTACTTCGACAGGGTTCAGCCAGTATTTTACATTTTTATTATGGGATATTTTTAAATGCACATCTGTATAATTTTAATGCATACCAGAAAAAATAATGCTGTGCAAAAAATCCCAATTGGTTAGAAAACATGTCTTACAAAAAAAACTAAAAAAATCATCCAAAACGAGATGACCTTTTTATCGAATTCACACCAAAAATGTGGTTCATACATCGGATTTATGATTTATAAAACAAAAATACGAATTGTTTATCAAAAATACTAACTTGCACTCTAAATTGCACTTCCCTGAAATAGCAGGTGGTTATCATGGTTACAATAGTAGCCGGTCATTGGGCACCCCGACTCGGACAGGTTAGGTTAGAAGGGGATGGCGGGGTCAAGTGAGCGAGCGAAGCGAGCGAACAGACCCCGCCATCCCCTTCGTGGTTATTTTTTTTTAAACCACCCAGAAATATCATTAGCCAAATATTCGTTCAGTAAAACAGTTCTGCAAATACCATTAAACAGTATATCTAATATGATTTATTTAGTGTGCATAATTTGTGTGCAAGTCAGTATTTTTGATTTAACTTTGAAATATTTTGTTCGAAAAAAGGGAAAATACAGATATCGATTTAATTACATGCCTTTTATTATATTTTACAGAGTACCAGTATTTTATGTGGAGCGTCTGCCTATCTGACCTCCACAACCCAGTAACTGGCCACCTAGCATGGGACTTCGATATAAAATCAATACCTACTTCAGTACACTTCAGCGAGATCGCGCCTGTTTAAATGATTCCAAATATTGATCAGTTGCGTGGACATTGATGAGACACGTAAATAAACTCTTTTTCTTTCTTTTCTTTCTTTTCTTACACTAATTTTACGTCAAAATCCATTACGAATCAATTTGCGAATATAAATTTAATATTATTAAAAGCCACTGAGCATCATTTCAAAAAGCTCCCGCCAAAACTCCAAATTGTCAGATTAGAGCATGAGCATTGGCACTTGGCAATGTTGCTACTCAGAATAATCTATACATATAATAAAACAGTTACGAAAGAAAAACTGTACATTGAGAATTTTCGAGAAAAAATAAGTGGCTTTTGTTAGAAAAACGTTTTTAGAATTTTTGTCTGTTTGTCTGTTTGTCTGTTTGTATGTGTGTATGGTAGGGCTTCACGCCAAAACTACTGGATAGATTGAATTGAAATTCAGCAAAAATGTTCTTTGTAAACCAAGGAATACTTTAGGCTACATATTATCACGCCGTATGTTATGGGAGGTAAGCAATATTGATTTTAAAAGGTTTTTGTTCGTAATTGAATGCACAAAATAATTGAATGCACAAAATGACATGTTAGTTAGTTACAAAACCATTTAGATAATTTTTACACATAAACCTGATAGGAATTGTAGCAATCTAGAAGAAATCAACTTATTATCTGCATAATTCAGATACCCGTAATGCCATCTGTTGACCGAAAAAAGTACTAACTATCAAAAGCATGAGAATTACACCAAAATATATTTTTTAGTTACTAATGGTACTTTTAAAACGTCATAAACAGTGATTCTTTTGATACAAAACTTACCGTTATGCATTTGATGTATAACATAAAAAAAAGATTTGGTCTGATTGCTCCACTGACGTTATTTTAATTATTTTTTGAACGGTTAATTCTCTCCACTCAACCTGTAAAGCACCCTGGTTGCTTCTGTACACTTGGACGAAGCTAGGCCGGCAAACTTAGCCAAGACACCTACGCACAACGGAGTCCATACTCTACTCTATTCGTTGCGGGTTTTTTTTATGGATGGGAAATGGAAGGGAGTGTCAGACTCTTACTGACTAAAACCCATCTGTGTTTCTCCTTATGATCTTTGCGTTCCAGGGTCACGGTGACTCTTTCGAACAAATTCCGCAACCCTAGCAGGCTCTGGCCCTAACGGGCCCCGTCTACTTAGATGACATCTCTTGGAGGCGTGCATGGAACACAACGCTTCGTCGACCCGGACCAGTGGCGCTATATAGGGTGTATAGCTCCATCCCTCCTTCTCGCTCGAACGACTCACGCTTTAACACGTCATGGTAGGGCCGCTGGTTGTTATCGAGCCGCGAGCCACCCAACGCTCGCCGTCCGCAGGCCCGTGCCTACGGTGGCTGAGAATCGCCCTGCGACTCCTAACGCCCGGGGCGTCTTCTTCTGTTTCGGCGGCTAAGGCGTGATGTTTGCCTCTCCTTCACGCGGCCCGCCCCTTCCTTTACTAGCATTACTGTTTCGCAAAAGGAGGTGACAGCTTCCCACGCCTCCGCGCTCTGGACCATGGAGTGAACCAGAGCCGGTAGCGAGAGGTCGCCGCCGCGCCGTCGCTGATCGCCTCGACGAGGACATGGCAGTGCTCCGCCCAAGCAAGGCAGACCTTCACCGTATGCTCCGCCGTGCCCTCTGCGGGGGTTGACTTCTCTTCTGGTTGGTTTTCCCTTTGACAACTTTATGTAGCTCTATCGCGTGTTAACAAACTTAGCAAATCATTATCCACAGTCCAACTTCGCTCACTGCTGAGCATAGGCCTCTCTTTTCGTGTGCCAATCCCCACGTTCCTGTGCCAGCCTCATCCAGGTTCTTCCCACTATGGCAACAATATCGTCCGCCCACCCCGCCGCCGGTCGACCAATACTTTTTCTTCCAGTCCTCGGACGCCACTCAGTCACTGCCTCACTGAACCTATCATCACTTGGGTTCTAATCCAACAAGCGATCTGTTTGCGGATGAATGGACGAAGATTTTATTGGCATGACAGAAGTACTGTGAGAGGGATGCATGAAAGAGTTGTTAACCTTTTTATTTTTATTCTTCTCTGTTTTGATTTTATCTGAGTTTGTTTGTATATGTGTTTTTCTTAGTTTTTGTCCTTTTTCTTAATAATAATATTTTTGTAGTTACTGTAATTGGTTATTAACCGTTGTAATTAAATAAATAAATAAATCACCGCGCCTTGCTAAGTGTCCTGCTCAGCTCCACTTTAGTTCTACAATTCGTTTTCCGATGTTGAAAACCTTCGTACGTGTTCGGATCTCGACGACGTACCTCTACCAAGCATGGAACGCTTCATGGCTCTCTGTGCAACTATCAGTCTGTAAACAGCCTCCTGCGTGAGCGTCCATGTAAGTAAGTAAGTCATGGTGGGAAAAGCACACTGGTTATAAAGGCGGGAATTCAGACATTGCGGAATTTTGGCAGGCTTCAGAATGTCGTCCATTTTGATAAAAGCGGCCCATCCAAGGTGTGTTCCTCTCGATACCTCCGTTTGTTGATTTTCTTTGCCAATTGAAAGGATATGGCCAAGATAAACATATCGGTTAATCATCTCCAACAAGTCATTTCCAGATTTGAATCGCTGAAGGTGTTTGCCATAACCTTCGTCTCGGTCATATTCATCCCAAGACCCAACTTAAAAGAAGCATCTTAAAGATTTTGAAGCATTTTCTGGGGGTCACCGAAGTTCTCAGTGAAAACCACAAAGTCATCTGCAAATCTTAAGTGAGACAGTTGGGAAGAAAATTGACGAACCGGCAACACACCGGTGTGCGCCGAATTAATCGCGAATTTAATGTTTATTACCAATTAAATAAGGTTTAATTTTTTTTTGGGAATTTTCACATGTCGGGGCTGGAGCGGTTAATACCGCTATAGTCCCAATCTATACCCATATTTTTAACGACATCTTCTAAGACTGCTGTGAATAGTTTCGATGAAATGAAAGAAGCATTATCATTACAACGTTTCTCACGAAAAATTATTTGAACAGAAGAGGTGATACTCGACGGCGCGTTGTGTTCCACGCGCGTCACAAAAAGATGTCAGCATAAAGACGAGGCCAGCTAGGGCCAGTGCCTGCCAGGGTTGCGGTATTTGTTCGAAAGAGTCACCGCAGCCGCAAAGGGCATTAGGAGGAACACAGATGGGTTTTAGTCAGTAAGAGTCTGACACTCCCTTCCATTCCGCCCAGAGCGAAAGGAGTCATTTGATGTTTTCCCATACATAAAAAAAGAGGCAAGCAATGATAGACATTGACTGTTCGTATTAGATATGCGAACACATTGATCTTACCTAACCACATCATTTTACAATACATACACGCGAACGAAGTCGCGGGCAACAGCTAGTATTTTAAATAAACCCTAGACGTGATAAAAACTGGTCTCAGTTATTATCATGTTAATATCCTCTTAGCTGTCGCTGTCATTTTCGATGTCTCCACTGCATTGAGTCCACTGTTCTCGAAATGTCATGCATGCAGTGATGAACGCAAATAATTGCGTTCACTGCATGCATGTGTGTCCAAGAAAATATTAACCGGTCAAGCTTGTATTATATGCCCACAGGGCTTGTTAACGTTACCAAATAACAAAATAATAACCGTTACATAACGTTAATTTCAATTGTGATACCATAGTAACGTTATAAAATTTACCGGTATTTGATAACAATACCAGTAATATAACGTTAAGTAACATTTAACGTAAAATACGAGAATTATCGTTTTAACGGTAAAATAATTAGTTTTATAATAGCCCGCGAACTTTCTTGTATTTTTTTGCTATTTGAAGGTCAGTGTCAGGTTGTAATTTAATCAAAATGTGATGCGCAACAATAACAATTATGTATTTACATAGATGTAACCATAAGAATCATTTACTCATCATCATGAACTTAGATTTGATGTGTATAATAACCAGATATCCGAAATCTAGCTAAGAGAAAAGAAATGTAATTATGGTTAAAATTATGTACCTACTTACATATTTTTTACTGTCGTGAATCATATTTTGATCAAGATACAACCTGACACTGCACCACCTCACAGAGATAACCGTTTAAAAATAACGATAAAATTAACGTTAAACTACAAATAACGTTAATAAATAATAACGTTAAAATGGTGCTTAAATAACGTTAAACCTATTACCGTTATTTTAATATTAACGTTAACTCCTGTCAATGCAAGGTAACGTTATAAATTTTTACCGGTATTTAAAGTGCTTTATTTATGAGTATAAAAGTACTATCATTTATGTGGTTGTTACAATATTCATTTATTACGCTATAGTACACAAACATGACAATTTAAATATTACATATTACATTATCTGTTTTACGGATTCACCTGTCCTGACGCGAGTTTTATTACCCATCCCAAAAAGTGCACAACGCCACTAAAGAAGTTTTCACTTAAAAAAAAATACTTATCATGAAACACAAATTATTCTTGCAGCTAACGTAGGTCTGATTTTGTAACTTGCTTCGCTGCCAACCTTCAGCCACGGTGAACAAAACGCCATAATGCGGAATTTTTATCAGGGCTTGTTAACATTACCAAATATCAAAATAATAACCGTTACATAACGTTAATTTCAATTGTGATACCATAGTAACGTTACAAAATTTACCGGTATTTGATAACATTACCAGTAATATAACGTTAAGTAACATTTAACGTAAAATACGAGAATTATCGTTTTAACGGTAAAATAATTACTGTTATTATAGCCCGCGAACTTTCTTGTATTTTTTGCTATTTGAAGGTCAGTGTCATATTGTAATTTTATCAAAATGTGATGCGCAACAATAACAAATATGTATTTACATAGATGTAACCTTATGAATCATTTACTCATCATCATGAACTTAGATTTGATGTGTATAATAACTAGATTTCCGAAATCTAGCTAAGAGAAAAAAAATGTAATTTTGGTTATAATTATGTACCTACTTACATATTTTTTACTGTCGTGAATCATATTTTGATCAAGATACAATCTGACACTGCACCACCTTACAGAGATAACCGTTTAAAAATAACGATAAAATTAACGTTAAACTACAAATAACGTTAATAAAGAATAACGTTAAAATAGTGCAGAAATAACGTTAAACCTATTACCGTTATTTTAATTTAACGTTAAGTCTTGTCAATGCAAGGTAACGTTATAAATTTTTAACGGTATTTAAAGCCCTAATTTTTATAAAAGCAAAAGTCTCAAAAGGCAAGGTTTCACATGATTTATGCCTGACGCTGTAACGTTATCTGTGGAAACATTTACTTTTGACGTTTAGCACAGCTGTCAAATCTTTTTGTTTCGGCCATTTTCGCCGAACGTTTGGTGTTAACTTTAGGTCACGTATCTTTTCGTGGCCTTTAGATCACTTAAATAAAACTCATTCAAGATGGTGCAGAAGAAGGTAAAAGCCATGTGCGTTTAGTAAATTATAATATTTTCGTTACACAAAGTGATTTTACCGTGAAGTTTACACCATAACATGTTTGTGGTACCGTCGTTGTTTTTGGCGTCGAAACTGTTTTATTTTGATAAGTTCAGGTATTTCTACAGAGTCGTGTATTTAAATAGTTCAAGCATTAGACGTTAGTGCTCCTCAAATCTGATTCATTCGAAAATGTAATTTATTTTTGGTGAATTGTTTCAACATAACCTCAAATTACTACCATGATGTTAACATTCAAATGAGTGCTATGATTACCACCATATTATCACCAAGATCGCTGAAGACAACTTGTTATACGAACTAGACTGGTTAGTACGTGACCTTAGCTGACAAAGTTATTGTAATTTCAGCCTAAGAAGAAGGTAGGAAAGAAAGTAGCGGCCGCACCTCTGGTCGTGAAGAAAGTTGAGCCCAAGAAGGTAGTGAACCCACTCTTCGAGAAGAGAACGAAGAACTTCGCTATCGGTAAGTTTACTTTTGTTTTCTGGTGAGACCTAGCCATGTTATTATTATTTGTTACAAACAGGCGTAAGTGTTTCACAGAAGTACTTTCAAAGAGTTTGAATTTAGACTGTTTTTTTTTTCTAAATGGTCTTGTGTTCCTGTAGTTATGGTGCTAAAGAATAATGGACTAAAATGATGTAAAATAATATCTGAATCACCATGTGGTTACAAAACATACGAGCTTTTTAACACTGATTTGTCCAATTTTCTCCACACTACACACATAACCTTCTATTTGTAGATAAACAACACATAATGTGATTGCTAAAATGTAGATGCAAATTATCAATTCAACACCTTTATCAATAAATAACTTAATTAGCAACAATTCACATTGTATTTATGTAAAACTTTAAAAATTATTGTCCTCTAAACTTCTGTTAGATTTCTACCTAGCATACTAACTTACAATTTTCCTTGCCTAGGCCAGGATATCCAGCCCACAAGGGATCTGTCCCGTTTCGTGAGATGGCCCAAGTACATCCGCATCCAGCGCCAGAAGGCCGTGCTTCAGCGCAGGCTCAAGGTGCCGCCACCAATCAACCAGTTCACCCAGACACTTGACAAGACCACAGGTTTGTTATTCATGTTTGTTAATATTACATGTTAGTAGGAATATTCAAGCCGCAGCAACCACTGAAGTAACATCTTTGATGAAATTGTTGGCTTTTATCATAAAAAAAAAAATGTTTTTGTGATTGAAGAATTGCTTCATGTGATGAGTTTCAGCAAGGAATATAATATTCAGTCATTTCAAAATTCAAGATATTTTAAGTTTAAAATGTATTCCTAAATATGGAGCTAGTTTGTAAATTGAGTACTTATTTGGAGTTAGAATGTGTCAAATGTTTGCCAAAGCTCAAAGAGATTGTTCTTGTCATTGTACACAAAAAACTGAAATTGAGTTAATTGAGGCAAGTTTAACCCTGAATTGGGTTGCAAAACAGCAAACCTTTATAAAAATAGAGATACTTGCATGTGAGGACAGACAAGTGCTAAGAAAAACATCTTTTTGCAATGAAGTAGTTCTGTAGGTACTTTATTTTAGGTTCTAATATGATGATTACCAAATGCAACGATGAATCACTATGATTATCAAAAAATATACACGAGCTTTTTAACTCTGACATACAACAAGTAAAAATAAAATTAATAACAGGTTATCACTTGCATTAGGTTTCAAACAGGTTTCTTTGTGTTACAGCCAAGGGATTGTTCAAGATCTTGGAGAAATACAGGCCAGAGACGGAGGCAGTCAGGAAAGAACGCCTAAAGAAGGCTGCTGAAGCTAAGGTATGATACAGTAACAATTATTTGTATTTACTAGACTTTCTTAGCCTTGAATTTTGATTTTGCTCATTAAAGTAATTAATGTGGCTATTGAAAAATGCAACATTCGACTTGCAACTATATTAGAACTAGACTTATTCTTTGGCAAGTGATAAAAATGATATTGTCAATTGCATGTCAATCTATTGAGATTGACATGCAATTGACAATATCATTTTTTTGGTATTGACCAACACTTAAAAATATTAGGAATATCCATTGAAATGAAGAACAATACAAAACTCTGAATGCCATGAGGACACCTACCACCAAGATCTCAGATCGAATAAACATCAACTAAAAACTGTGTTCACGTATTAGCACATTGTTTGATCGCACAATCTTCATTTTCAGGTCGCCAAGAAGGATGAGCCTCCACCAAAGAGGCCGAACACCATCCGTGCTGGTACCAACACTGTCACCAAGCTGGTTGAGAAGAAGAAGGCACAGCTTGTCGTCATCGCTCATGATGTTGACCCCATTGAGGTAAGCATATACAGCTTTTTTATATCTTTCTATCTCTGGAATTGTAATGTAGTTGAGACAAAGCAATATTTTTCTATAAACAATTTTTTTGTAGAAAACTGGTCAACTTTTGGAAATATTCTAATTTTGATTTGATAGCTGTCACAAACTATCAAGAGCTTCAATATTTTAAAAAATTATGCCAGTGGTCATAGGAACAAGTTAATTTAGTGGTTACCTAGTTGCAATGATGTAAGAATTTCTTCACCTGAGGCTTTAAATGTAAAATATTTTTAGCTGCATGAAGATTGTTGACTCTGAGCTCCATTATAAAATCCTTACCATCCCTTCTACATCCATCTACATATTTAACTAATGAATAACATTGTTCACAGCTGGTTCTATTCCTGCCCGCCCTCTGCCGTAAGATGGGTGTGCCGTACTGTATTGTGAAGGGCAAGTCCCGCCTGGGAGCCCTAGTCCACCGCAAGACTTGCACCTGCGTGGCAATCACACATGTATGTATCATCTTATGTCCGTTAACTTATAAATGATGCTGGTCGATAAAATGTGTCCCAAGATGTGCATGTAATGATGATTTATTTGCTATCATACAGCCATGCTGAAAATCCATCTACCACCAATAGATTTTATCTGAGGATGCCATCACTGACACAACATGTTCACAATTTTGTCTATGACATTGTTTGATTCTGCCAATGTTCCTACTTTATCTCATTGAAAGAAGTCTCAAACAATTTAATTATGTGGCTGTATTTATAATGTGAAGAGATTTTTCGACCTTAATTCCTAAACATGACACCAAAAACTTGTGACTCCTGAACTGTACTCATCCATTTCCCCATTTCCTGTCTCAGGTTGAGTCTGGCGACCGTGCCTCCTTCTCCAAGGTCACGGAGGCCATCAAGACCAACTTCAACGAGAGGTACGAAGAGCTCCGCAAGCACTGGGGTGGTGGCGTCCTCGGCAACAAGTCCAATGCGCGCATCGCTAAGCTCGAAAAGGCGAAGGCCCGTGAGCTGGCGCAGAAACAAGGCTAAGCCTAATAAAGTTTAAGACCTAACATATTTGCTGTTTTTTTTTCATTGTGAATCCTTTGTTTCAGTTGTAAGACTGAGTTATTAGAAATTCAATTTAGAATCCAGTGACTGATCTAACACATACACACATGTAACACTACACAACACTTTTGGGGTAAAAAAAAACTTTTTTGCAGAGACAATTTCCTAATAGTTTTCTGAATTGTCTATAACTTGTGTTGAGTATGTGTTTTTACAGAATTATGTAGGTATCGCACTAGACAGCTTCAAGCAAGAACACTGGAACAAACATTTTGAAGACATTAGACAAACGTAGCGAATCGCCCAACGAACGCGGCGTCTGCTGGAAATTCCTGTTCGGATATAGCGCGATACTCTTTTTATAAGCATTAGAAACGAAGACTCCATTTTTATGAAAGCTTTCAAAACCACAAGATGGATTACTTACTCCAGCGCAGATGGGGTGCTGCCTCCAATCACAAGACCACAGGTTTGTGTATTTTAGTTACCTATCATAACTGTTTTTTTTATTTAGTTTGATTTTAATTATAAATGATTCAAGTCAGTAAAATTATTCCCAAGATTTGCATGTAATGATGATTTATTTGCTATCATACAGCCATGCTGAAAATCCATCTACCACCAATAGATTATTATCTGAGGATGCAATCTTTGACACAAACATTTTTGTTTTTTTTTTATTGTTTAGTTAGTGTATTTGTTTTGGGTTCCAACATGAACTCTAAATGCAACAATGAAATTATCATAATTTTTAACTAAAAAAAGATTGAAATGCTTACATTCATGTTTGTTTCAAACAAGTTTCTTTGTGTTTCAGCCTAAAGATTGTTCAAGATTGAGAAATACAGGCCAGAGACAGGCAGTCAGGAAAGAGATTCTACGGGAGGCTGTGGAAGCTAAGGTATGTAGTCATATCAATCATGTATATTTTTAATTTAAAGAAATTGTATGAACTACTAATTTTATTTCTAAAAAAATACTTGAAATTATTATTAAACACACCTCAAGTTAGGAATACCTATTGAAATGAAGAAAACTACAAAACTCTGAATGCCATGAGGACACTTACCACCAAGATCTCAGATCGAAAAAACAACAAGAACAAACTTCGACCTTTGATTGTCACATTTTCTGACTGGACAATCTTCTTTCAGGTCACCAAAAAGCATGAGCCCTTCACCAAAGAAGCCCAATACCATCCATGTTGGCGGCACCAACACTGTCAAGATGAATAGCTTTTCTTCCATTGAGGTAAATATACCATGCTCTGCAAATTTTTATTCTTGACATTAGCAACTAAAACATTGTAGATATTGTTATTCACTCTGGGTTACTAGTATCAAGAAAGTAAAGAAAAACACGGATTTTTCACTTTGTAGTGTTTTTCATGGAGTTATTTAGGTTATTTTGTCCCAACATGATGATTACCAAATGCAACGATGAACACCATGATTATCAAAAATATATACGAGCTTTTTAACTCTGAGATCCAACAAAAATAAATATAAGTTACAAGTTAATGCTTACAGTACGTTACAAATTGGTTTCCTTGTGTTACAGAGAAAAATGGGCCAGAGATTTCAGCAGTTGAGCAGCTAAGGAATCCTGCCATAACTAAGGTATGTAATAAATAAATAGATAAAAATAATAATAATAAAAAAATAATAGATGGATGGACTAAATAGAATTATAGTTTTTCTATCTAGTTGATAGAATACCATATTGTAGATGTTTTTATTAAATCTTAATAAATTCGTTTGAAGTTTAAAAAATATAAATGATAGATGCAAGACTTCATTGATCACAAAATTATAAACATAATTTACAATAAAATTTGTACTTATTTAAAAAAATATCATAAAATTTTATTGATTGTAAGTTAAAAATAAATACCAATCGAAATGAAGAAAACTACAAAACTCTGAATGCCATGAGGACACTTACCACCAAGATCTCAGATCGAACAAACATCAACTAGTAACTGCGTACTTCCCTTAGAACATTGTTTGACCACATAATCCTCTTTCAGATCACC
The DNA here is from genome assembly GCA_947386135.1 of Melanchra persicariae. NCBI lineage: Eukaryota > Metazoa > Arthropoda > Insecta > Lepidoptera > Noctuidae > Melanchra > Melanchra persicariae. Next base: position 3,857,396 of record OX376646.1, read on the forward strand.
AAGAAGGATGAGCCTTCACTAAAGTGACTCAACACCATTTTGTGCTGGCACCAACACTGTAATGCTGGTAGAGATGAAGCTGGCACAGCTTGTCATTTCTTCCATTGAGGTAAGCATACCACGTTAGGCAGGTTTTCATTATTGCTTAAAAATAGCATAGGCAGTAGGTAAACAAAAGGGCTCTGTCTTCTGGAACTGAAGTAATTTTTCAGTGTTTTTTTTTAAGTTATTTTATTTTATTCTAAAGTTTTTTTCATGAATGTAGAAGTAAACCTTTATCCAATAGAAATCTTAGAATAAACATTTTGTTGAAGTGTAGGTTAGTTTAACTTTGAACATGATGATTACCAAATGCAACGATGAATCACTATGATTATCAAAAAATATACACGAGCTTTTTAACTCTGACATCAACAAATAACGATTAATAATAAGTTGATATAAGAATCAGGTTTCAATTTGGTATTGTTTTTGTGTTACAGGCAAGGGCTTGTTCAAGATCTTTGAGAGATACATGAGAGCAGCCTGGGCAGTCACAGAACATTTAAAGACTGCCGCTGAAGCTAAGGTATGTTATATAAAAAACTGAATTCTCATAGAAATTGTAGATGTTTAAGCTCAAAATATTATATTCGTTTGACTTTGGGAACAAGTGAAGCTAGATGTAAAACGCATATTCATTTGCCAGGGATAATTAAAAATAAAAAAAAATCTTGTCAAGTCGAAAAAGCGATAGTAATAATAATGACTAGAATATCTATCGAAATGAAGAAAAATACAAAACTCTGAATGCCATGAGGACACTTACCACCAAGATCTCGGATCGTAAAAAACATCAACAGCTAATTTCAGCGTCTTTTTATTTTCACAATGTTTGACCGCACAACTTTCATTCAGGTCGCCAGGACGAAGAGGACACTATTCGAGCTGGAAATAAACAACACCAACCATGGATTGGCGCTTATTGCAGACATGCTCGAACGGAGACTCCAAAATCCCGGAACCTTCGAATATCACATTCTAAGTTCTTCAAACAGCTCCACACTTTCGATCCTGTAAATAGCTTCATCTTGGCCTATCCACTTGACAGTCCTAGGCTTCCGTAGTTGCTTCTGGATGGCTGGTTGGAATTACCGAATATCCGCCATTGCCCACACACAATGAAAAATATGGACATACTCGAATGTAGAACAGGGTGTCCATTATCTGGAAAGTCCGAGAAGCTCAAAGTGGTCTAGGATAGTCAGGGAAGATGGGTCATTATCCATATGGCAGAGAAACATTTAGCAGTCAGGGAAACATTGAGGTTTTACTCTGTTTGCATCCTGAAATTTCGCAATGATTGTAAAATTAAAGAAATAATAAATTCATTTAACAACTCTTTCGTTTCTTTCAATCTCTCGTGGTCTAATTGTGATTGTGACTAATTAATTTGGATTGAGGCTTTGCCCTCAATCCTAATTACTCAAAAAAAAAATAGATTAACAGTTATTGAAAACATGAAAATTGACCATTCCTTATCTCTGCAACTGCTGTGAGCCATTATGAGCCATACAATTTTGAAAGAAAAAAGCACGAGTCGATCGCAAAGCATATTCATTCGAAATCCTTTGCGATCGACTCGTACATGGCCGTGTTCCTGACACTGGCATGGCAACCATCAGGGATTTTAATTTTGATAACACAAAAAATAGTCTCTAATTAGCCGAAATAAGTCAATAATGGTATTGATCACTGGTTCAAAGTACCTACCTACCAAATTCCAATTTTCTTATGCTACGCGTCTCAGCTAAACCACAGTCCGACTGAACGGAAATGGAAAAACTATACTACGGGTTCGTTGTTGACTACGGAACCCTAAAAATGGTTGAAGTTAAATTACGTCTTAAAAGCGCAATCTAAGTTTCTCTTGAAGTAGGTAACTAATTAGGTGGGCAGATAATACCGCTATAGCTATCTGCTTGTTTATGTCCGTTTGCTTCTTAGTTGAGTTACGACTTACCAATAGATGGCGCTGGTGGTAGGTATGGAGAAAGCAGTACCTACCTAAGCGGTGCGAACTGCGAAGAATATTCCTGAAAAAAAAAATCTATGGCTCAAATGAAGCACCCTAAAAACTGGTTGCGATGGCCGTCACCAGAACGAAAGTCTTAATCCATAGTCATTTCGTCGTGTTGCCATTTAATTTTGTGGGGTGCCACCGGAGCTGGGCAAAATACATGCTTTGCTTTAATTAAAATACAAATTACGAAATAGAAAATACAGTTTTAAACATTTTTATAATACAAAAAAACTAATTAGGTGCAAAATACAGTTAGGTATTAGGGTAAGTTAGCGTTTTTGCTTACGAAAGCTATCAAGCGCTGTTTTCTGCAGAAAAACCCATTTTAAGTTTGCTAAATGTATTTCCAATCCATACGTAGGTATTTGAAATACTAACTACAAAATACCTACCTACTTCAGCGTCAAGTATTTGAATCTTTGGAATACAAATACCAAGTACCTACGTATTTGAATGTCAATTACGAATTTTAATTAAGTACAAGTAATTCACATAGGTACTGCTCAGCCCTGGGTGCCACCACATTATCTGAACCGGGTGTCACTCGGGCTAGCTACACTAGGTACCTACCTACTGTGTAGGAAGCAAGCATTCAATTCAACGGGAATCGGAATCGAAGTAACTAGTTCGTCACAGCAATTTCCGTAACCTGAGTTCTCACTGAGTAAGTCATTATTAGACTGACGCCGCGCCGGTAGCTACTAAATGATCGTTTGTAGGTATTGTGCTAGCACAGTTTCTATTTTTTTTAAGGTATGACCACTAGCAAGTTAACACGCAAGGGCTACCTATCAACTGCTCAACCGGACTATAATTACTAGGTAGGTACCTATGTTTCGTGTGTAAATTGAACCCAACCCCAAGACTTGAAGGGTAGGTAGGTACCTACTTAGTTCAATTCTAATTATTAAAGGTACTTACACGATAAATCCAATAATTGATGGACATAAAAATTAGCATTCGTTTGTATTCGGAAATGCGATGATTCCTGAAAATAGTTGCAGGTAACTACTGGTATTCGGCTTCATTCGGTTAGACTGGGATACTATTGACACTCAGATACTTTTCATGTAATAAGCATTTTAAACATTAGGTATTAGTAGTTTACGATCGTGTCAGACGCCCGGACGAAACTAATGAGTTAATCTCTTAGGCCCGGCTTTGCTCGCGCACGTGTATCGTTCCGCCGCGACCTTGACGCCCAGACAGGGTGGATAGACAGCGCAGAGTACCTACCTACTTTATTATATAGGTAGGTACCTAATAGACATTGTGGAGGGGCTTCAGTGATCGGACGAGACTGAAACCCCGAAATATTATAAACACGTGCTTTAGTAACTTTAGATAGCACATAGCATGTTTTGCCAATTAACTACAGTTGGTTTTTAAAGATTATAAGTTGGTCCTTACGTACGAATTATCTTTGGCACCTTTTAGAAATGGAAGTTAATGAACAATTACAATTATAGACAATTTGAACTATCCTACATTACAGACTTCGTCGTTTTTCTTTTTTTGAAAAATACATATATTTTACACATTTTTACTTTACTGTTTATCAGATGCAGAACATCATCCTTAAAATATGACCACGCCATGCCGAAACAACATGTTTAATAAACAGATATATATGTCGCAGCCAATTGGCTTAACCAGCCGTTTAATTGGTTGCCTAACCTTTTCATTTAAATGTGCCGATTTTTTAGCGACTTAGTGACATCTTTTGTTCAATATCGTTTAATGACTTGCCCATGACACTTACCTATGTCGCTGATTTAACGGTTCAATGAAAAGGCTAGACTTTTAATGAAACGGCTGATTCAGCTAGATGGCTGCGACATATATATAAAGTAGTCTGTAATATTAACCTACATACTTGGCATCTTTATAATATCCTATACCGACCTAGCTAGGAGTGGCACGCGGTTGAAGCAGCCACAACAAAGAAGCGACTTTCATTTCAAAACCCATTTTTTTCCAATAAAATTATCCCCGTGCTTTACGGAGATAATTTCACCCTAATCTGCCGTGCCTACAGCCAGAATACGCCATCTGTACCCTAATAGATAAGAACACAGTAAGCGGATGGGGCCTTCCACTCATTCAATGTCGAAAGTCTTTTGTGCTCGAATTCTTTGCATCCATTCTGAAGAGAATCACCCTCGCAGCGGTGATTCTAAAATGATTACCTGAAAAGTGGTTCTTTTATCAGGGGTATTTTAATGGAAGCTGTTAAAATTTTCTTTTATGATTTTTAAGTAGGTACGTTTTATAATATAATAATAATAATAATAATAAAGTTTATTTCATAATGGGATTGCAAGGTTTACAAATGTTGCATTTACATATTTTTTAGGTTCAATCACATACAATAAAGACGGGTGAAGTACTGTTCTCCTAGCTAGGCTAAAAATTTAGCCTGTGTTAAGGAGGGACAGTGCCGGTCCCCTAATTGGCGAATTTAACAAAGTAGTGAGCGCTTATTAACATTTAAAACAGCATCTGTACTTATATGACTGTAGTTACTTACTATCAAGAGTTATTTTTATTATTATTTATACGAAATATATCTAGTGTGTGGGTGTGGGTGTGTGTTGTGTGTTGTATGTGTGTGCGATGGTGTGCTTGCGTGTGTATATGTGTGTTTATGAGATTACTTTGTAAGAAATAGTTCAGTGTCATCATAATTGAGGTCCAAAAGGAGTGTCCGTACAGTTTTTTTACAATTGTGCAATGAGAGTTTGAAGATTGGGCATTTTGCATTAATTTTATTATATAGAGATGGAGCAAGATATAAAGAGAATCGTTTTACGAAAGAGGTATGTGGAGGTGGAATTGAGCAGATTCTGTCTTTTCGACGTTTAGAGATATGTCTGTATGGTGTTCTGGAATGTTGGAGTAGAACTATATGTAAAATGTACTGTTGTCGTACATTTAAAACGTTCCAAGATTTATAAAGTTCGGTCGTAGGAAATAAGATAGGGCGAAAGGTGGCAACTTTAAGTATGGCTCTGTGCGCGATCTCTATTGGCTTTATCACTGTTTTTGCTGCTCCTCCCCAACAGGAAATACAGTAGGTGATTAGTGATTGACAAAGAGCGAAGTATACATTCCGTATAACAGATGCGTGTGCTACATGTCGCAGTGTTTTAAAAATGTAAATAAGTTTCCGTACACGGCCTGATAGGGTATTAATGTGTGATTTGAAATTTAAGTGTTGGTCAATGATAATACCAAGATATTTTATTTGATCTACTGGAGTAAGTGATGAGCACTGGCAGGCCTGCGACATTAAACTACACGAATGAGCTTTTAGGGAAATATAGGGATTTGGTTGGGAATTTGAGTTTATTGAGAAGGTAATAAAATTAGTTTTAGTTGTATTCAGGGTCAAGGAATGTGTGTAAAGCCATCCTAGTGTGGAGTTAAATCCTTTTTGTGCAATTGACTGTAGTTCCAACCATGAATTAGCGGTAAAAGTTATTGCAGTGTCATCAGCATAAGAAACTATTTGGGCATTTGGTATATCTAGGTTGCAGAGGTCGTTGATGAATACAAGGAAGAGAGTGGGCCCTAAAATACTTCCCTGCGGCACGCCGTATTCGATAGTAACTGTATTGCTATTATAATTGTCCATAGTCACAAATTGTGATCGTTTTGTTAGGTAGCTTTTAAATAAATTAAGTGGTTGGCCCCTAACACCTATATGTTCTAGTTTGAGTAAAAGGGTTGGAATGGGCACAGTGTCAAAGGCTTTTGTAAGATCTAAGAAAATAGTCAATACCTTTTTACTATTGTCTAAATTCTTCACAATGTGATCAATCAACTTGTGAATTGCGTCATTTGTGGATTTCTTTTTGCGAAACCCAAATTGTTGTGGTGATAAAATATTAAAATGCTCAAGATAGTAAGTGAGTCTCTTATTCATTAAACGTTCAAGTATTTTTGATAAAGTACTAAGAACCGCAATGGGGCGGTAGTTATTTATGAGGGACCCATCACCGCCCTTGAAAATGGGATGAATGGCTGCCTTTTTGAACGAAGTTGGAAAAATGGCTAAGTCAAAGCAAAGGTTGAACATGTGGCATAGTATAGGTGCGAGGGATGTGGCGTAACGTTTTAAGAACAGGGTGGAAATACCATCCCAGCCGGTTGCTGCATTTATTCGCAGCATATTTATGGTTGATATAATTTCCTCAGGATCTGTCTTTTCCAAAACAGTATATAACAAATTTAGTGTAAGAAACATTATTTAGGCTAAACTTAGGGCAATACAGGAGTACTAGTCATGCATTATCCTTTAAATGTAGTTGGTTGAGCTGTAGTTCACTTTTTACAACAATAAATTGACTTTCTGGATCTTTCTTCAGCATGATACGTCCGTTAGATGTCCAGCAGAACTGGACTTTGTTTGCCTTAGCATAGTTTCGAGCTAGGTAGAAGAGTCGTTTGGAGGTGGCAGTCAGTTGTTCTGCAATAAATATGGGGGTATTCGGTACGATACCCAGGCTAGCAGAGCTCAGTTTGTTGTTAGAGTGGCGCTTGTTATAGGCTTTGACAGCTAACAAAAAATTACTTTTGACGAGGGTATTTGCAAATTCGACTGTTATTGTGGAATTTTGGTTTTCTTTTTTTGAGGGTAGACGTAGCACATCGCGTATGTCGGACACTTGTATGTTGAGCTCAAGTTTTTGTGATAACTCCAGCAAAGAGTTATATAGCATCTCCTTAGTTTCATTTGGCCTTTTTGGAACGTTACGTAGCTCAACACTAGTTTTCACCATGGAACGGTCGAAAGACTCCAGTTTCTCGTCAAGCTCAGCCAACTTTGAAGCCATTGAGTTTCGTTCCTTTTCGAGACCTGTTATTTTCAACTCAAGTGAGGTTAATTGATCAGAAATAAATGTCATGGATTTTTCTATTTCGGTATTTGTTCCTTCTATGTTATTATTAATATGTTTAACTTCAAGGATAAGGTTTTCTAACTGATCCATACGAGTGTTCTGTGAGGATATCATACTGTGCAACATGTTCTTGATTTCCTGCTTAAAGTCGTCCAAACCATCATTCACATCCGTCGTTGGCGGACAACGCCGCTTACATCTTTGGGTAATGTTTGTAACGGGATTGATTGGGTGTCCTTCGTCGTCGAATAATTTTAGTATGTCCGATTCGGAACGTGACGGTGATTGTTGCTTAGTTGGTGGAGTTCTGGTTAACTTAGACATAATTGAGTCGGATATTCTCAATTACTCAACAATATTAGAAAAACTGCAGACAATTTACAAAAAGCCAAACGTCTGAGTCGGGTTTGAACTCACGACACTTCGCTTCTTGTGTACTTGTGTAGCGCCTCAGTCCACTTGGCTACGAACACTGTTGTCAGTGAGGCGAAATTGGAATTCTTTTGGTTCTTAAGACTCATCAACGTTTTTGACCGTAACTTTATATTCAAGGTCATGCGGGTAGTTGGGGTAGTGTCACTGCACGGTATCACAACACTTTCAACAAACTTTTTAGAGCTTGAAATTATGTTATTGTTTTGTTTAACACACTTTAATGTATTTTCACTGATGATTTGAGTTTCTTGTGGCAATATAATACTCTTTCGCACAAAATAGTCTGTCAAAACTTGTTGTTTACTTTTAAGTAGATTTTTAAACACGGACAGTACACGAACACGACCGATCGCGAGCGCGTCGAGCGGGGGGGACCAAAATGTATCTTAATGTAACTTATGTATGCGTAGAGCTGATCAGTTAAAGAGAATCTTTTCGCAAGTCGATTGGTCAAGGTTTTTACAGCTGAATGGCGATTTTCCAGCGGTTTAAATAAGTAAGTACCAGTTTCATAAACTAGAAACCGAAACCAGGAACCGAAGTTACAGAAACCGGGGCTTAGTCTTGAGCCTTTGAGCTAAAATACTTTGTAGTCATAATCGTCATATCAGCAAGAAACACGTCCACTGCTCAGGACATAGGCCTCCCCAACTCCCAAGTGTCGCCAGAACAACCGGTCCTGTGCGTCTCGTATTTTCACGTACCTAGGTACTTATTCCTAAATAAAATATTTAGATACCTAATATACCTAATTACATGTTTAGTAAAATGACTCATCAAATGTATAAGAATGGAAACCTTAAAAGATGGCGAAGGTTAGTCTGTCCGTTTAACTAATAGGTATCTAATATTGTTCGAGGCTTAGACATAACCTACCTACAGTACCCATGTGTTGTCTCAATATTGCTCCTTAAGGCTAGGTTATCCGGAAAAACGTTGTTTTGCATTGTGTAAAATTGTGTTTTATTCGTAAAGAACACGGATTTAAATTTTGAAAAAAATATATTACATATTTCACACTTCGATCTAGCTATTTCGGCCGTGCGATACACGATTACTTGCACTTTACTGCATCCAATTAAATCGCAAAGACAAGTCAAAATCAAGATGTAATTATCATTTCATTTGAGTTATATAAGGTTTTGAGTAATAAAACTTATACCACAATAAAGGTCGTAAAAAATGTGATTAAAATCGGCCGTCATAATGTGAAATATGAAAATACGTATCCCACTAATTCCAAAATCAAGTGATTTTGTCTTTTCATGCGCGCGCCCCGTGTCATTTAGTCCCGAGCGGAACGTGTTGGAGGTCGGACGTGTGCCAATTTTTGCGATGCCGCCACCCCCGCTAAGTTCTGTTACTGGCTAAGCCTAAATTGATTACCGCTCGAGCACTGCCGGCACACCGGTGTGCCGCGAATTTAATGTTTATGTTTATTTACGTAAGATTTATTTTTTATTTTGGAATTTTCACGTGTCGAGTGGTTAAATAATAATACTTGTATACAATTTAGTGTTCAAACAGTTGTAATATAGTTAGTTTTTATTTGATGTAGCTATAACTTTGTAAAAAAAAATGGGGGAATAAAAGTTGTCATCAACGGCTCTTCGTTGCAGCGGTGACTACTTTTTTTTTATAAACTTTGGCTGAATAAACAAAAAGGTATATAGGTATATTATACATAATTTACTTTACTAACTAGGTAAGTACCAACACGGAACAGATAAATTTACACACCGCGAACATGTAAACAGTTTAATTTAAACCTTATTTCAATACGCATAAAGACGTGCGCTTTAGTGGTTTAGTTTTCGCGCGAAATAGATTTACCAACCGCATCAAGTATGTAAAACAATTGAATTTGAACCCTATTTCAGAGTGCATAAAGCCACCTCGCGCGCACATGATACAATGATTTACTGTTTTCAAATGTCAAATAGGTAGTTCACCCCGCTACGTTAGTCTTGATGGTTTCGGAGAGTTTGTACAAGTCTTATAATATTTGTTATTTATTAGAAATGTCCGTTTTCACTTATCTTACTCCTAAACAAATGCCAAAATAATAGCTCGTATTTCCTACATGAGAGTTGAATATCGGTGCAATAATGTTTTGGTGTTCATGTAGAGAAGAAATATAAGTGTAGTTATACGCTAGGTGGGTACCTACTCACAGCCACTACAACACAACAAATAATAATATTTATGGTGTCTGCAACGTTTGTGTAGGTCTCGTCTATGCCAACCAATACGCGCAGCGCACTCGTGAGTCGCGTGCCATAGTGTAAAAGTGTTACAGTATGACCATTTCCTATGAAAATATTATAATAACATACTTTTAGTAACGTTTAGGCTACCGGACCAGCTCATTTATGCGCTGTACACTAGAGTCCATCCTCTTACTAATTACTAACAATGTATCAAGTTATGACAAGACATACAAAAAACTATGTGGTCAGTTTGGATAGTTTTTAATCCAATGCGTAACTTTATCGGTGTTTATTGGCAAGAGGAAAAATGCATAGAAATTATAAATTACATACACTAAACTGTTCTGACTTCCAAAAAAGAAGAGGTTCTCGATTCGACTGTTTTTTTGTTGTTGTATGTTTGCTCAGCGATATTTTCGCCAATTGTCAACCGATTTTGATGATTCTATTTTTTTTGGAACTGTATCTTCCCGGACTGATCCCATTTCAATTTGGTGAAGATCTGATGAAGAAATTCGGAGATAGGTAACGGAACTCTTCATTCCCGTAGGAATTCCCGTTCCCGTATAGCCGTACAGCCTTCCCCATGAATGTAACTATCATAAATTCATAATCATAATACAAAAAAGAATTTCTCGCACCGCGTCGCACGCAGTCACGCACGCTCGACGCGTTCTCGTTTGGTGGCCGCGTCTCGTGCACCGCCCGTTCGATTTAATAACATTGTTGAATTATTTTAATTTTACATTATCTCCTAAACGGTGAGTTCAAATAACATGCTGTAAAAGACAAAGTTTATCTTCATAAAATTATCTTGATGATGAAGTAACTTTCGCTAGTAAGGATTAATATGCCTGCCTAATATTAATGCTGAAAAACCACCTTTAATTTTTAAATAAATTATTTGACATAAAATGCCTTAGTGTGGCTTATTTATAAGAGATAGATATAGGTGTAACGTCGGACTTTTTTTAGATCGAATGAAAAACAATATCTTTGTAGTACATGGTACTTACGTATAATTAGCTATTACCACAGCGCACTTAGCGCACTTCCACTTTATAATATTAGTTAGTAAAGATTTGAATAAAATAGTAAGTATCTCATTATCATTATTATAACACCATAAAAATACATAAAGAAATTAAACACACACCCCCACATAAGTACATACCTACGTAATTATTACAATTCTATCCTATTTATTTAAAACGGTTTGCTATCTATGTTTCTGTGTATGTGCGTCTGTGTGCCTGTGTATCTGTCTTTGGCACTGTAGCTCCGTTATCTTTATTGAACAGGGATATTTTGTAAGTTTTTAAAATTTTACTTGTTAATTACCAACAAATCAAAATCAAAATTTGCGTTACAGGTCAATAGAGCATACGGAAGGGCGTGACTTGTCTCCAAAATAATACTCATTTATTGGGGTTACCCCAAACGGTATAGTTGGGAACGACACCATTGTTGAAATTAAATGTCCAATAACGGCATTAAGAAAAGGGAAATGCTGCTATTGAAGAAAATAAAATACATATATTTAAATTCGATAGAATAAAACATACCAGAGTTATAAACAAAAAAAGTAATTGGTATTACCAAGTGCAGGGTCAACTTCACGTAACAGAAAGGAACCAATGCATTTTTGGAATATGGTCCGGTGAAAACTAGTAGTAGAAAATATTTCAAGAGATGACGAATTTTGGCGGGTGCACATGGAGAAAAAAGTTATAGATTTTTATTTGAAATGTATTTTACCAGAGATTTTGGATCCGCGCCAAAATCGCGGTATGCCAATACGAGACATAATATTGAAAGAAAACAAAGAAAATGTTAATGATAAGCCTGTGCAGCCAGGTCCAAGCAAATCCAAGGACCATATTCCGTGTCAATCTACTCAGCTAGGTCCATGCAAACCGAGACAGCTACAGTTCAACGAATTTTAGCCAGTTGCATTGGTAACTTTTATTATGTTAACTATTTGATTAAAAAATATAAAAACGTTTTTGTTTTTTTTTAATAGCATCTAGGCAAATTCCAAACCATTTATACTTTTAAGCTTTCTTGAATTATAATATTCAAGAATTGTAACATAATTTTCCTAAAGTAAGTGTGCCTACCTACTACTTGATTTTTACGAAGGTATCGCACCAAAGCCAAATAGCGCGCGACGCGTAGTTTTGTATCGTACTCGTATTCATAATTTTCGTGTCAGTCAATTTTAAATCCACCATATATACTCTAAAATCAATAAGTATTCTTACTGATTTTTAATGATTAGTAATTGGATTCAAGTTTGTACAATACGTACTTAATCCATCTATAAACTTAAAAAATACTTAATAGAAAAATAAAACAAGATAAACTTATACTAATCAATTCAAGTTGATCTACTGCATTACTTTATCCTGTGACGGAACTTAGTACCTACCCGAGTCTGTGAACTCATGAGCGAGCGGTGCGCTTGGTGCGCGCGTCTCCCGCATCGTAACTTATTACGTATTGCTACTCCTTGCGGGGCCTGAGGTAAGCGTTAGATGCCTACGCGCTCAAGTCAGGCTCGCCTTAATTGTTCGGCCTGTTTTCTAATCGCCAAAAGAAATTATTCTCAATTCTCAATTCTTTATTGCGTACCATAATGTTTACATAGATGTTAGGGTTATTTTATTTTAGTCACAATTATGGACCCTGTCGGGCACAGCATACATTAAAACTAGGAGAGAGGAGGAAGGATACAGAGTGTTTGTTTACAATATTTAATTACAATTATTTAAAAATACCCACCGAAATTTTTTCTATTTAATTTATTACGCAATTATTTATTATGTCATTAATATTTTGAGTATTTATTAATATAATTAGATATGTAATTAATTACAATTTATCATTTAAGTATTCGTTTATACTATAGTAGCATTCACTTATAAGGAAAAAATTTAATTTATTGATAAAAATATTATATTTATTTGAACTTTTTATTATTTCGGGTAACTTATTATAGATTTTTATGGACATGACGTAGGCACTATTCGAGTGCATCTTTAATCTCGATGTTGGTAAGTTCAATCTATTTTTATGTCTTAAAGTTATTTTACTTTGTAATTTGTATGTCCTCTCTTTTTGTAAAGAATTCTGGGTACTTACGCACAAACTTACATACTTCGAATATATAGAGGCAAGGTAGGGGTTAAATTTTTAGTTCCAGAAAATGAGGTTTACAGCTATCGGTGGCTTCAATATTTACCAAGATTCGAATTAATTTTTTTTGTAGGGTAAATAAGGTGGGCGCATCAGTGCTATTTCCCCACAGGATTACACCGTATTTCAGCCATGCGTAGGCGTACCTACGCGTAATACGTCATTAGTGCAGTTTTAAGGTCGGTGGTTTTTTTGATCTCGCGGAGAGCGTATGAAAATTTTGATAATTTTGCTCTTACTGTTTGAATATGGGACTTCCAATTTATTTGTGAATCAATATTTAGGCCTAGTAGGGTGAATTTATCTACGACTTCTAATTTATTATTTTTATAGCTAAAGTTTATATTTATTGGTGTTTTTTGGCGGGGGTAAAATGAGATTATTTTAGTTTTTTTGAAGTTGATTTCCAGATTATGTTTAGTCATCAAATTTATTGTATCATTTAATATAGAATTTAATTTATCATTTAAATTGCTGTTGTTTTCACATGATGTCAGTATAGATATGTCATCAGCAAACAGGACACATTGCTCATGTATATTATTAGGAAGGTCATTTATGTAGACTAGAAATAAGAAACATCCTATGACGCTTCCTTGCGGGATTGAGGCGGTGATTTGTTTGCTGTGAGATCTGATTAATTCTATTTCATTTTTGCTATTGTTATAATATTCTATTTCTACTATTTGTTCTCTATGCTTCAGATAAGATACCTACTAACCAGTCATAGCATTTACCGCGAAGTCCTATACTATATAGTTTATTTAATAATATGTCAAATTGTACTTTATCATATGCTTTCGTCATATCCAGCAGGAGTCCAATCGCGTACTTTTTATTATTACTTATGTCAAGTGCTTTTTGGATATATTTATAAACGGCCAAAGTAGTGGAGCGGTTTTTTCGGAACCCGTTTTGACAGTCATCTATCTATCTATAGGTACATATCTATATATCTATACATATAATAAAACTGTAGAAGACGTCAATTCTGTACATTGAATGAAAATAAAAAAAAAATATTCCAGGGGTGCTTTATACAAACAGTAGAAGCCAAAAATATTTTCTTTTCTTTTTTTGTCTGTCTGTCTGTCTGTCTGTTGTTCGTCTTTCACGCAAAAACCACTGGACGGATTTTAATGAAACTTTTTTTTTTGTATAGCTATTAGTCCTCGCCAACATATAGGCTATTATTTATTTTGAAGATCTGAATACAAGACGTGGAACCTTAGCAGCCCGGCTAATCTATAAGAGATATTAATATACCGCTTTAGGAATAGTTGGTCAACATGATGAGTACTGTCTGTCGACATAAAAAAAAATTAAGGTCTGGAGCACCTGATGTGGAACCCTTTCAGGGAGCTAAGCTATCGGCTATTTTAATCATTTGTCAACATACCTCATAGTCCGTTGGTTTAAAGTCTGCTTCTCGAAAGACTTGGTGTGGGTTCGAATCCCACAAAAGTTGTAATTATTTTTGGATTATTTTTATCTTATTTATTTCCTTATTTTTTTGTTCCCACCAAACCTAATATTTTCAAATATTAATAATATGTTATTGCTGTATTTTGCATATCTTTTTAGCAAGACAAGCAGAACCTATTTTCTGTTTATATGTATTCTGTTTTGTTTGCATCACGTTAAGAAATACAAAACTAATGTAGATAACATTCACATAAACCTGATAGGATTGTGGCAATCTAGAAGAAATCAACTTATTATCTACATGCATAGTAAGTAGGGATAAGTATCTTTAATAACACTTGCAATGCCATCTGTTGAGCAAAACTGTACTTACCATCAACACCACGAGAATTACACCAAAAAGTATTTTTAGTTAAAGATTCTTTTGATACTTACCAGGTGTTACGCATTTGATGCATAAAAAAAAAAATTGCTCCACTGACTGTTTTCATTTTTTTTACTTTTGATAGGTACGCGTTTAACCACTATCTCACCAGATGGCAAACGATGATGTGATCGAAGATGAAGCACGCTTGCCTATAAGTAACCTACTCACTCTTGATAAGACTCCCAGGCTGTAACTATCAGGAAACACGGACTCAGTCAGGGAATTCCACGCCATGTGTTTCCAAAACGTTTTGTTCATGTGGGTGTGAGATCCACCGTGTACCGGTGGCGTACCGCCGTACGTCTTGTGGTCCGATGATAGAACGAGCTTGGCGGAATTAAACTATGCAATTCCGTCGCACACTCCCCAAAATGCAACCGATACAAAACCGACAGGCTAAAAACTCGGCTTCGATGCTCAAGACTTTGGAGCTTAGACTCGGTGAGCCTTTCACCTCTTGGATTTCTTTCCCAGGATCTCCCTCATTCCTAATTATTTTCTGTTTATTTTGAAACAAAACTGTTCAATTCCCAGTCAGCTGGTGATTCGTCGTGACTAGCCTAGGGCCAGAAATTACCAGTAGCGGGTTTCACACTCCAGAGCTTCAAGGGGAACTGTGGATCCCTGGGCAATGACGTCACAGAAGAACTCGCGAAGATAGGTTATACAGGCGCATATACAGGTGGTAAATATAGGTTTGTGAGTGCTAAGTAATTGAACTGACTTTAATCTCAGATTATCACTCCCTTGCGGCTTGAGTATTATCGGTCGTCTCTCCGCTCAACCTGTGAAGCACACTGCCGGTCGATTCTGTCGACATCTCACGGTGTTCATCTAGGCGGAGTGAACGACAACACAGCTGTCATTCCATCTTATTTGTATGGTTTGACAACTCGCCAGTCGTGCACCCTGCCAAAGTATTCACTTCGACATGTTTACAGAATCGCACTGCTGGTGGCTTTTGTACATTTGGGAGGAGCTAGGCTTGCATACTTAGCCAGGACAACGGAGTCTCTACTCTACTCTATCCGTTGTGGGTGTTTTTATGGATGGGAAATCATCAAATGACTTCTTCTGCTCTGGTTGGAGCGGAAGAGAGTGTCAAACTCTTACTGACTAAAACACATCCGTATTCCTCCTTATGCCTTTTACGTTCCAGGGCCGTGGTGACTTTTCGAACAAATTCCGCAACACTGGCTACGACGCTTCGTCGACCCGGGCCTGGTAGTGTTCGTACAGTGAGCCAACCTACGCTCGCCATCTGCGGGCCCGCGCTTAGGGTGGCTGGGAATTGCCCTGCGACTCCCGACGCAACGCCCGGGTTATCTTTTTCTGTTGCGGCGGCTGAGGGGGTCTACTCTCTTAAGCCCGAAGTCTGTAGTTTCGGCCTTAGTGTTGGGCGTTTTCTACTTCGTATCACCTACGGACTTACGATTAGTCCCGAACTAGGAATAACTGTCAAATCGTGCTGTCATTCATTCTTATATTCTTTTCCGGACCATGGAATGAACCAGGACGCCGCAGCCGATCGCCTCAACGAGGACACGGTGATGCTCTGCCCAAGCAGGGCAGACCTCCACCGTATACTCCACCATGTCCTCTGCGGAGACTTTTCTTCTGATAGTTTCGGCATGACCATTAATCAAGCTCAGGGACAAACTATTAGTCGTGTTGGTGTGGATCTGCGGAAGTCCTGTATCTCGCACGGTCAGGCTGTATGTCGCTTTGTCGCAAGTAAGCAGCGCGCAAAGCCTGTTTATACGTACTGATGAATATCATATATATATTTACGAAGAAATTTTTTAAGTGTTAATATTCGTTCGTTCTTCGTAATTTTGTAAGTCATGTCATAATCATGATGAGTACCTACATACATTTAGTGAGTTTGTGTATATCTTCCTAAATACGAAATGCACGCGCGAACGAAGTCGCGGGCACAGCTAGTTAAATATATGATATTTCTCGCAAAATGCATAGACTCGATTACACATGGCTTTTTCAAATATTTTAGAAGCTGTCGGTAAGAGGAATTGCAAACAGGCTTGTTCATAAAAAAATTAAGCAAATGCTGATTTAAATTCTCATTAGTACAATCTTTATTTAATCTATACTTAGGTAGAGAATCTCGCTTATCAGCAATCACGTGTTTAGATTTTTATGAAAAAGGCTGTTAATCTTTTTCATAAAAAAAATAACCTACCTAGTTATTTGTACCTTAACAAATTCAGCAAAAACGAAAAACAACAGGTAGGTAGGTATCTCTATCTTCGTGTTTTCCCTGGTAAGTGGAACTCTAAATGGTATTAATTTTCGAGTTGGATCCGCGCCAAGTCCGCAGCCAGGTGCAGGGAGATAACGTATGGATTTGAAGTTGGTTCCGCGTCTTCCGACGGCAGGTCAAAAGTCGGGTACGTCGGGGAAACTCTCTTATATCGCTGGATATTTGAACATTTCATTTCCGTGGTGAAATAAATGTAGGTAGGTGTGAAGTTGGGCATTTAATTTACCGAGGTGCAAAACTGTGATACTTCGGGTCGATCTTCAAGGTTAAGCAGCGCTTGCCGGGGTCGGTCTGTGGATGGGTGACCATCTTAACATATCGAGTTTCCTCCGTGCCTCGGAAAGCACGTTAAGACGTTGTCCCGGCTGACATTTGTGGATCTTTGGCAGTCGTTACGGATTGTCAGAAGCCAGAAAATCTGACCCCAGACTTGCCAAGAAGTATCGTTACCCAGTTAATGGGTTGTGGAGGTCTAGTAGGCAGCCGCTCCACTTAAATACTGGTATTCAGCTAAATCCGGTTTGACTGGGAGCCGACCCCAATATAGTTGGGAAAAGGCTAGGCAGATGATGATGAAGACTGTGATACTTTGGTTTTCCTGACTTATTAAAAATTTCTTAATAATTGGTTCATTGTGTCTTCTGAATTAAAATCTGACATTAGTCTACCAAGGGGTTGAATTACCCAATTACTAGTAGACAGACAGGCAGTCGCGTCATGTTAAATACTGGTAGCTACTCAGTAAGATAAGCATTCAGTTATACTAAAAGCTGACCCCAACGGGAACAGGCTAGGCAGATTTTATGTCTAGGTACTGAATCAAACCTCATAAGTTTGCACGTGTTTAATAGGTATTCTACTTGGTAGAAAAAATATAATTCTATTTAGTCCGTCCGTTAGATTTAAAAAAAATATTGGACACGTATTTTTTTGCCATTCAAAATCGCTAAAAAATTATCTTGACAAAGCGCATCAAAGTTCAAGAGAGGTCACGTTGCTAGTAAAAATTGCACTATCGCAGTGACGTCACGCGAGTCGTCAACGCACTGTATGTTCGTCATTTTTTGTTTACCTACGTGAAAAAAGAAAAAATACGTGTTCAATACTTTTTGGAAATCTATATTTAAAGTATCTGATGGACTAATTAGATGTTTTCAGTAGAATACCCTATTATATTAAAAACAGTGGTGGCGCTAGGCGTCGGCGACCGCTGACGGCCTCGCGAACAAGGGGGCCTCGCAAGAAGTTTTGATGGACTTATTTAATAAAATCCATGAATGGCACAGAACTATTTGGAAGAATTAAACTATCAGAATTAGCTCATATTTCCAATCAGACATCTTCAGAGAGAAACTTCTCAAAGCTAACAGACCTACTTGGGATGCTTCTCAAGTAGGTCTGTAAAATAAGCCAAGAGTGTGTTTCTATCTGCGTTCTCAGTTACTTAGGTATATCAATTACAGCGTTGTGTTTTTTGCTATGCCATAATATTAAATCTGAGTAAAACAATAACTGCTAATTTTAAAAAAAATATTTATCTGGGAAATGAAAAGACCCTCGCAATTCTGATGTCGCCGACGCCGACGTCTACTTTGGGCCAAGCGCCGGCACTGATTAAAAATGTAATAGGTAGGTACTTAACTAATTATGTGGCTTGTTCATCAGTCTCTTGACAGCTTAAATTAAGTCTAAGGCCAATTAAATATTTTAAGTAACATAATTAAAACACAACATTAACAAAGAATAGGTACACAATTAGGTGCCTACCTAGACTTCGTGAAAATAACTGCAAAGAAAATATGACGACTTAGGTACCTGCCTACATAGTACCTACCTACATAGGATAGGCCTACTCACCTCACCCACCTTCCTTTCTGATTGCTAACGGATCTTGCTTCTTGTAAGTACTCACTTGAATCGAATGTCACACCGACAGTGACATGAAAGTAAAGTTGTACGAACACTACGAACTCCTGAAGATCACAATCTGCGCCGGAGACACTTCGACAACTTTTCTTCCACTTTTCCGTACATGACCCTTATAAACTAACCTTTTTGCCCACCTTAGATCAAAATAAATGTGTAAAGTCCAACAGACACTATTTAGGTAAGTATGTTTTCTTTTACGTTTGTCACTTTTAATTTTATTTTATTTGTGTGTGCACAGAAGGCCAATTCTCGTACTTAAGAGCGTTTATGCTGTATGGCATTTCAAACAAACTTTCAAGCCCTAATTTTTCGAAATGAATGAAATTTTAGATAATACCTACTTAGTGATTTTTCACTTTCTGTAGAAAACTTAAAATCACTGCCTCTTTCCCCCTGAACTGTTTTTCGAAAATGTTCTCTACTAACTATTTACACCTGGATTAGCATAGGCACACCAAGTTTCATTAAAATCGGTTAATTCATTTCAATTACTAAGGACTTGAAAGATTGTATGAAATGCCGTACGGCGTAAACGCTCTTAAAAAGCGTTCAAATTCAAGTTGCAATATCATCCCAGCGACTATCAATGTCAAACCTTGTCAAAATGTTGGAATTTTCCTTTACCTATTTATATTTCCGCACCTACAATTACATTAGCTCCCTAGTTTACCAACACAATGTGTTTTCATAGAGTAGGTAGAGATTACTCTGTCAAAGCCAGGCACACAGGTGTCAAAAGATTTGCCTTTCCTCAGTACAAAGAGAAATAATTGCTTTTCACACCGTGTTAGCTGGAAGTGTCAATTTGGGAAGCAACTGTTAACCGAAGCAGTTTATATAACTTATGGCCATTTAAAGCCTATTGAGGCTATAAAATCCAATATTTTATTGCCCATTTACAGCCTTTAGAGGCGTTGAACCGAAACTCTTTAGAGAATCCTTGAGTATTTATGTATTGTTTATTGATGTTTTGATTAGTTTACGTACCTACATGGATATACTGCCCCTTTGGTATCAGATTGGTAGGAAGGGGTAGTGTACCAGAGTTGTGCACTAAACTATCTTCTACATCGTTGGCTTTGTCTCCGAGTTGACTAGAATCCACACGTGTTCCTTGAAATGCTCTTAGTGTCGGGCGTTTTCTACTCCGTATCACCTACGGACTTTTTACGATCAGTCCCGAACTAAGAACAACTGTCAAATCGTCAGGGCCGCGGTAACTCTTTCGAAAAATTCCGCAATACAAGGAGCTCTCTGAAGTCTGGACTGCCTGGTTGATGCCTATGAACAAACCCTTGTTCCCTAGCTATGACCCCAACCATCATATTGTGATGTTTGTAGCGATATGTGTAGGTACTTAATATTGTAGTTTTCCCAACGTATCCTCCTATATGAAGTTAGTTCTAATGTAGGTAATTGCAGGGACATGAAACATCTCAACCTCGTCGCTAGTCTCGAGGTCAAGCTTAATGTAGGGGCTGGGGCTAGTCTCAGGACGTGCCCTTTGAAGTAAATATCATTGTATGTAGTTGTACCTACCTGATAGATAGTAGATAGATCTACTCTTGAACATCAGAAGACGGAACACCGCCATTTCTATCAAAGAAGAAAGAAATAAAAAGTTTTTAATCGCCAACAAACGACCCCTTTTTTTTTTTTTTTTTTTTTTATAGTATGGGAAATCATCAAATGACCCCTCCCGCTCTGGGTGGAGCGGCAGGGAGTGTCAGACTTTTACTGACTAAAACCCACCCTTAGTCCTCCTAGTGCCTTTCTTCCGAGGGCCGCGGTAACTCTTTCGAACATATTCCGCAACCCTGGCGGGCCCCGTCTCCGTTGCTGACTGCTCGTTGCTGACGGCGCGTTTGGAGTGAAACGCGCCGTCGACTCTGGCCTGACCTGATCGGACAGCGAGCTACCCATTGCTCGCTGTCCGCAGGCGTCAGTCACTGCGCCTTGCTCAGGAGCGTCAGTTCCTAAGAGGCGCAGCGACTATTATAACGTTCGTCTGGAGGAGGCGAAATGGGGCCATTACTGGCACTCCATTTCGGCCCCCTCCCGAGCAGTGGCAGCGACGGCGACGGTGGCGGCGGCTGCGGCGGAAGCGACGGCGGCGGTGGCGGCGGTGGAGGAGGGTTTTCTCCTCGACCCGGCCCTGGCGGGTGGACCGCAGGCTTTGCCCCCAGCCCAGTGATCGGCCGGCTTGCCAGCTGCCGCACATGCGAAGCAGTGCGGCGCGGCGTCGCACGAGCCGGCCCTGTGACCGGGCTGACCACAGCGGAAGCAGTGGTCACTGCGGTCCACCTCCGAGGTGCAGAGTGCCCCGACGTGGTTGCCAACCTGGCAACGGAAGCACCTCAGAGGTCTGGGCTCCAGCAGTTTCACCTGCGCGGAGACCCAGCCCACCAAGAGCCTTCGGCCCTCCGAGACTTTCTAGGCCGCCGACACGGGGCAGCTCACCACTACGGTTCGCATGCCCGTGTTGTCAGGACGGATGGTGCCCACCTTCACCTCCTCTGTAGAGCACCCCCCCGTCCCGACGACGGCGGCCTACACCTCCCCCTCCGTGACGGAGTCGTCCAGGCCCAAAATGCGCATGTCTATGCACTTCGTGGGCCTGGATACTCGGACGTCATCCGCGCCCAAGGACGCCCTAAGCCTTTCGGCTAGAGCGTCCGCGGCCGGACCGCTGTCTGCTCCAGGGATCTCGAGCATCCTGGCCCCGGTCATGGTGACCCTGAGCCGGAGACCCCCGACGATGCCAAGCTCACCGAGGTTGATGGCCTCCTTGGCCTTGGTGAGCGTGTTGGCATACGTCACGCCCCTCTTCACCGCGTCCGGCTGCAGCGTTAATACTACAGCCGCGGTCTTCGGGGCGCGGAGCGCAGCCGCGACGCCTTGGCTGCCTTTCCTGCCTTCTTCTTCTCCCCGGCCACTTGCCATTCGGCTTGAGCCGGGGGAGGTTCAGAAGGCGAGGAAGCCGGGGGGAGCTGCTGCACGGCTGGCGCAGGAGCCTTCGCCGTCCGTGCAGGCAACCCACCCTTCCTCTTCCTTCCCGGGGCCGGTGCCGGTTTTCCCGACACCGGCTTCGCGGGTGCCGGCCCGGACCCTTTGTCCTGGCCGGACGACCCCGGTGTGGCAGCCACGGCGGCCGCGTACGACGCCGCTTTTTTCCGGCCTGGAGCCTTCCCACTCGCCGCTAACGGGGGGCGCAGGACGATGCCCTCCAGGACGGAGAACCGCGCCTGGTAGGCAGCCATCTCCCGCCGCACAAGGTCCAGCACCTGGCCCTCCTGCGGCACGGGCCGGCTGTCCTCCTTGCGCCCCCCTTTAGGCGCCCCCTGTGGGCCGGCTCCCTGGAGCCTAGCCAGGTCTGCTCGGAGCCCCGCGTTCTCCCTCTGGAGACGCTCGGTGGCGGCAGCCAAGCGGGCGACCTCCGCCCGCAGCTTGGACAGCTCGTCCGCTGGAGGCCCACCTCGGTTAGCTTCCGCTGCCGCCAGGAACAAACGACCCCTTAAGAGGTATTGCGTTTATTCTGTTACAAGTTGAAAATTTATGTCGCAGCCAACTAGCTTAATCAGCCGCTTCATTAAATTCCTAGCCTTTTCATTTAACTAAGTACGTCGATTTTTCAGCGACACACGCTGAGCGCGCTTTAATGAAACGACTGATTAAGCCAGTTTAGTAGAGTTATAATGACGCTGATTAAATGGCGCGGTTCAATGAAAAGGCTAGGCTTTTAATGAAACGGCTGATTAAGCTAGTTGGCTGCACCATATAAACTTGTTAAATACAATTTAAAACTGCAATCGGTTGCTACTAAATAGTCCGTGTCAAATGGACTTCTCTGTCTTCGGTAAACTGATGTTTGGTATTCCACCAGGAGGCATACTCTGCCCACTGTTTTTTTTGCCTTATTGAGGCTATTTATTGTTTGTATACGGTGCTAATAAGTCCAATAACTTAAAATCGAATCAATAAACTTCCAGGAAGCTCATTAAGTACAAATAAAGGAATAGCATACCTACAGCAGTAATATTGTAGGTACCTACGGTATGTAGGTAACTAAACTGTGAACCTTCAATTTATTCCCAAATTGATAGGGAAGCTTTGCATGCAGCTTTGTCAATCAAAGAGTAAGACTCCGTGATTGACAAAGCGGCTTAACGAAGGAGAAAACAGATCTAGTTGTATTGAGCAAAAATAGAACAAGCGGAAATGGCGAATGACGTGCTCAATCCGACTACGGTTCTAATTGCATCCTGACTAACAATCAAGAAATTGTCAACGGCTATTATGCAAACTTAATAATAAACGCCTCTGTTAATGGTTCCGTACTCGTTCAGTAGTACGCAAGCGCCAAACCATCCGAAATGTAACAGGTACTGTGAACTCTACGGACGCTTTGCTCAGTCGCGAAATGTCGGGATAGCCGCGCAGGCGTGTCGCCTGTGCCTCGTCAAATAATTCCACAGCAATAAAATAAAAAAAAACAAACGTCAAATAAACCCCGCCAATTGAGGATTGAATTTCAAAAATGGAATTGGATTTTTGCTGTCATGGGATTCCAATATGGCGTGATTTAGTGAAGATGTTACGGTTTGTAAGTGGCGTGTATTGACTTTTCGTGTTTTGTTTTGTGATAATTTGTGATAGCGATGCCAAGTGGATATGGGTGTGATAATGATAACTGTTTGTGGGATTGGATTGCTCAATGCATCGGACTCTATGGTAAGTTACACATTTTAGAGTTCCGTAATTATATTATAAAACTCTTACAGGTCTAAAAATAAGCATATTTATCTATCTACTAATTATTAGTTTGAAACTCATTCAAACCTAACCGTCCGAAATCTCTACGAGATAAATCTAATAAAAAGTCATGATAAGTTTAAAACAATTATTCAGCGTAAGGCTCAAACAGAATTTGAATTTAATTACTGAAACATTTCTTCAAAGACAGACTCCTTAAAACAGAAGTATAGATAGTAAGAATTTCAACTGTTTAGTTAGAATTCCTCAAAGCTTTACTTAATCTCTGATTAAAATTTATTTTGCTGAGAATACAATTTGTAGAAATGAAAGGATTTAAAATCACAGATTTAACTTTGCTCGAGTTTTTTTTTACTTTTTAAGATTTCCGAGAACAAGGGAAAATTTTATTCAGCTAGTGCTTACCGAAAAATTCAAATGTAACATAGCAAAATCTGGAGTTCCAATTATTGCAAGCAACAAATAAGACTGATAATTGTGTAAATGCGGAATAAGTTTTAGAAGTTATAGATACAGAAGAAAAAAAAAGCTTCCATTAAACAGAAATTCTAAATGTAGACCTGTAATATAATTCGTTGTTATCAACCGTCACGTAGACAATTGTTTTAGGGCTGACGGTCACGTAGACCAGAGATCCAGCTGCGTTCGTTCAGATTTCGACAGACTCTTTTCTTTCTTCAATAATTAAATTAATTGATCTCCAGAATCATTCAGCATCATCATTGTGACTGATAGTCAGAAGCTTGTCAACCAGTCCAACTTCTAACTCCTACCAAGGACTGTCATGTTAACCAGTGACTGCTACCTATATGGAGTTAAAATTGTCTGTCACTCAAGTAAAATCCTGGCATTAAGATGCATTTGGTAAGCGGACTATTGAGAAAAATTTGGGCAGATAATGAGTCAGCAACATCATTGTCAATATCGGTACAAGCAATTCCTTGAGGATAATGATCATCTCACACTTATTGCAATTTTCCACTTATCTTAACTACCCTAAAATGACTTTACAATTCATTAAATTATAGATGAGATATCGCAGTGCTTTTCTGAAGTAATACTGTGGCATTACTTCATGTTAGCGTGTCTCAAATTACTTTCGTCTATTGCTTGTGAGCAATAGACGAAAGTAATTGAGACACGTTTTAGCTTTTAAAGCTCGGTTAGCTTTCTTGAAACCTAGAACCAAAGCTTTACCAAAGCGTTCGTGAAATTTCCAATACGACAGACAACTAAAGTTTGAAATTGAAGTGTCTTGAAATTGTTATAGTTGATAGTTTTAGAATTTGGGGGATATGGAAAACTATTAGCACGATTTGATAGACAGTTACCAAATTATTCCTCCTCCTGGCGTGGGCGTCGTTTTTCCAATGGGACTCGTGACCACTTCATGGTTTCAAAACTTTATCTTAAATAATTATGTTTCTCCACTTGCTACGGCTTTTATCTAGGTACAACGATGTTCGGATTTGGTTTGACTAGCTTAAAGGACTTACCTACATACTAGAAACCTAAATGTAATAAATTAGGTACTTAGATCTTTATTATTGGGATCAAAGTCTTCATAAGATGAACGGACAAATGTCGGAACAATGCTTTTGTATGTTAAACGAATATGTACCCACCACTGAGGCTCGTCAAAAACAAATCCTATCTCTATTAATATCTACAACACTAGATTCTATATAGTCTTCATTAGACATTTAATAGACTTCAAACAAAATACATGTAGGTACTTATATACATGTTTCATATTCATCTAGCTCAAAATACTTAATTTAACAACAAAATTATACAAACAGCTGACTCTTAAAACAATCTCGTCAAATATCACCTCAAAGATTAAGCTAAGGACAAACTCGTAACTCTAGAAGATTTCAGACAAAAGATAATGTCAGTAACATTAAATTCGAGTATCATAGCTATTCTGTAAATCGATGTTCAATGTAACGTTAAAATAATCGCACGTCAATTTGTTATTTGAACGGTTTTGCTGTTAGGGTTGGAGCACACGATCGATTTTTGGAACACTGCTGACGGGTAATGGTTCCATTTTTGGCTGTCGGGAATAGGCTCCTGGCTTAGTAATTGTGGATACTGGGATCTTTCGTAGATAAAACAAATATTTTATCTATGAAAGATCACAGTCGGTTAATCTTCTGATGAACAGAGAGCAAATTCCCGTATGTTTTTAAGGAACGTTCGGATTGACATTGCTGGCGCAATCTGTCAGAATGTAGAGATATTAGAGGTGTTTTTGGTAGATTGCGACAAATGTGAGTGCGAATGTTCCAATACGAAGCTCTTATAAAACGTCATAAGTTTTTCAATTCTAAGCACAAATATTATGTTAATGTAAAAATGTTCGATTCCCATAAAATGAAAATGATTATGCACCCTTGTACAGTTTGGTCGATTGTCTGCACCTGCTGATACATATATACATGTTTCGAAGATATTTACAGTAGGTACAGCTATTATAGATATACAGGTTGAAGTTTTCCATTAAGCGTGGATGGCCAAATCCGAAACTATGAAGAAATATTGAAAAATATTATGGAGTTTCTGGCCCGAAATGCATGAAAGCTAAAACTGCATCGTTCGATTTATATTCCCATTAAGAATAAGTTATTTTACTTGTTTCAATATTCAAACAAGTACGATATTAATTCTAAACGAAGATATAATCCAGACCGTTACAAATTCATCGGAATCAAAATTAAAAGTAAGGTTAAAATTGTCCTCAATCGTATATTAAAGAAATATGAGTTAAATAGTAAAAAATATGATAGATCTTTTAACGTCGTCAGCCTAGTAACCCAGTTCAGTATAATTCTTGTGCGTGGGAAGATAACAGCTGATACCCATTCCCATAATAATCCAGAATCAACAAATAATAGACGTAGTTCGTCTTCATTTTCTTCTAATCGCCGATTATCGATAAACTGTGAAAATACTTTTACTGTGTATGCTTTTTAAGATATAATGAAAGCTTTTATTATAAAGTTCCTACAAATGTATTGTTGCATTAAGGTCTATCATCATTGTTGTCGAATACGGATCGCCAGAAACATTGTCCCGTGCATCTTTTGTTGCATTTTTCATATTTTAACGTAGATACACTTAAACCAAAGAATCATTCGATCAAAAATGTGCTTAAAGTAGTCTCTTTACACCAGACTTTAACACAGCTACTACACTTTAAAACTGTTTATACTAAAGCTAGCGTAACACTTACACAAACATACACAACCTTTCAGTTTATTTTGATAGGCCATCTAAAATTACCCACTATATCCTTCAACAGTACTAATATTGGATTTTATTCCGGAAAACATTAATTCTTAATACCATTAAACATTTGAATCATAACAATGAGCTCTTCCGGCGATGAACAACTTTATGACTACAAACAAACAATTCCTTTTAATCCATATCACATTTTCACTGCGAAAATTTATTGTAATAACGTTCATAAAGTTGTTTTAGAACTGGGTAGGAATGTATGAAGAATTTTTAAAGTAAACAATGGTTTCTCTGTGCTTGCTGTTGACTCAAAAGCTCTTTGTGAAGTAGACGTAATTTCATTAAGTCGTGACTTCAAAGTCTAGTCTGACCTAGACGGTTCATCTGTGTCGTTGTAGGGCAGATCAATGCGCTGGAAAATTTTCAGATTTAATTATAGGTCTGCGTATAAATAAACTTTTGATGTAGATTTATTACGTTATGTTTTAATTTCATTTTTGTGTTCGGGCTTCGGTGTGCAAGGTTTATGGTTCTGCTGATTAAGTTTTAATAGTTTTTTTTGTTTCTATAATATCATGTAAAGCAGACCGGTTTTCTTTTGTACTTCTTCTTTCTCTTTTGCTTTTGCGAAAGAGTCTGCTATTGCATTTTTTTTGTCAAAAATAGAATCTTTATTTATTCCATCACCACTTACTTACTACCTACCTTCTATCCCATCTTTATAAGTAGATATATCATTGTCCTATCTAATGGGGAAGGCTTTTGTTTCAATAAAACGTAGTAAGATTTCTAATATTAGTTCAATGTTTATTTGTACTTCGTTTTTACATTACATTACAAAATGTCTCTGGAGGACGTGAAAATTGATAAAACATTGGAGAGCGTTCTCTAGCTTTTTATAGTTGTATGTTTACATAAATCACATTTAAATCACTACATTATAATGTAAATTATAAAACAAAATGCCCCTGCCGCGTCTGTTTGAACGTAATAAACTCAAAAAGTATTGATCGTATTTTCATACGATTTTCATCAATAAACCGAGTGATTCATGAAGGATTAGATGTATAATTAATTAGGGTTTAGTGTAAAGTGGCTTAAATACGACGATGATGGTTTCAGATGGCCAAAAATCATGCCTACTGCCTTATCCAAGTCTAAAATAACATTGTTACAAAGGTCCATTGCGAAAATTTAACATTGATCCTAATACAGTTAGGACTTCTCAGGATCATTTCTAGAACGAAATTTAATCCAATTACAAAGGCGATGCGAAATTTCTAGTTTCATTTAGGCGGCCGCGAAGCCTGATGGCTGTTAGCTCATAATCTTATTATGTTATTAGCAGGGATGTCACGGAGGTGGTTTTATCGAAACTGAAGTCGAATTCGTAGTTTTTTAATTTGGTTTGTCGGAGTGTCCGACGACAGGAGTCGACGGTGGAATCGGAGCGGTGGCGATGAGTGTCAGGTCTGCAAAATGGACTGTGCCCGCTAGGGTTGCGGAATTGTTCGAAAGAGTTACCGCAGCCCTGAATCACAAAGGGTATTTGGAGGCACACGGGTGGGTTTTAGTCAATAAGTCTGACACTCCCTTCCCCTTCCGCTTCCGCGAAAAAAAGAGGTGGTGACAGAAGAGAGATTGTGTTACGGCCTGGTAAAATAAATACTACAAAAAATAACCAGTCAGCCTTTAGTAAAAGAATTAAAAAAAAACACAGGCGTCGTAAATGAAACTAATCAAGTTTTCAATAACTCCAAAAGGAAAGGACCTTATTATGCTTCGACTTCCGATTGAAAGTGTCGGAGCCGAATTTGGAACTAGAGGCGTTACATATCAATCGGAAGTTCCGACTTATCGGAGTAGGAGTTGAACTCCGTAACATCCCTAGTTATTAGTGTTCAGAAATCCCGCTTAACATTGTCAGCGGCAGACGATTTCTTACCTTTGAACGTTTGGAACTCCGATGTTAATTTTGGTTGAAAGGCTGCGACGTGATTATTAATTGTAACTTGGTTTACCGGTTGTTAGTAGGTTGTAACTGAATTACTAGATTCAGGGCCAGGTTAAGTACCAATTGCTGGTTTGGTTAAGTTGTCTCCTTTAGGTTTCATATTGTTAGTGTGATGATGTTCAGGTACAGTAATTTATAGGTCGACAAAGTTAGGTACATCTTGGGCGTTTGACATGATATATCTTGGCGATCACCAATTAGTCTAGTTTGTCCTTGACGCTTCTCTAGCAGTTCACAATTCTGTAGGTAATATTCACTTCTTCTAGAATATGGTTTTAAATTGGAGTAGGTAAGTAACTAAGTGCTTTGATTTCTTCTTGACTTTTACAAAGTTACCAGTAGGTTAATAAAGTCAGAAAAGCTCTGAATATAACATTTATTTTAAATCTCATCTTTCAATTATGTAGATTTATATTTCATCTGTAAGTGTAGAATTGTAGAAAAAGATATTTCTGGAAGCGCTATATCCGAAAAATATAACTTCGATATTATTTCTGTCTACAAATAACGTTAAGGTTCCAAGACAGTTTTTCTTAGAAAATAAGAACGAGACGGCTATTTATAAGAAAAGAGGGGTTGAAGAACAATGCGATGTGTTGGAAGGTAAGGGTACAATAAAATTACCTTAGCATATCAAAGTAACCTTATTTTGAAAGGTGTTCTACGATACGGGATGATGGAATGACATAGGTACAGATTCAGAACATGGACCTATTTCTGAACAGCAGTGCGATTCTGTAAACGTGTCGAAGTAAAAACTTAGGCGAAGTGAACGACAAGTGAGCTGTCAAACCGTACAAACAAAATGGAATGATTAATGATTACTTCGAGATCACTTCACCCAAGCCTTCACTTCGACATGTTTACAGAATCGACCGGCTGCTTACTTCGTGATCACATCACCCAAGCCTCCACTTCGACATGTTTACAGAATCGTCGGGCTGAGTATTTGGTGTAAAGAACGGGTTTCCAGGCTAAAGTTGACAAATGCTTCTCTGTCAATTCTCGGGACAAATTAACACTTTCCGTTCATTTGTTGAATCGGCAATGACGATTGCCGTAAAGGCAACATTCCGTAAAGTCTAATCTACAGGGTGCAACAGAAATAACGCAAATTTGAAAAGGGGGATCACTATGAACAAATTTTTACTGTGGGACTAACTCCGAAATTGCAAAAAAAAAACTGTTACAGCTTGTATACCACTGCCAGGGTTGTGGAATTTATTCGAAAGAGTCACTGCGGCCTTGGAACGCAAAGGGCATTTGGAGGCACACATGAGCTTTAGTCAGTAAAAGTGACACTCTCTTCCTCTCCGCCCATAGCGGGAGGAGTCATTAGATGATTTCTTACTTATGCTATTTACCGGATTTATAATATTGATTGATCCTGCCGGTAACCAGGAGCTAGTAACTTTGTCTTAGCAACGGAACCCGTTGCTTAGTAACATATCGCGGTAAACGTAAATCAGTCAATTTACTGGTTAACAAAATGGCGCGAGGATACTTGCAAGTTATTGTGATTAATCGCCTATTGTTTCATTAACCACCCAGTTTTAATTAATACATGTGGGAGGATTCTACGAAACGAACTATTTGATCTATTTGAAGACCGTGTTGTAATTCTTTCGACTTATCATTATTTTGCCTTTCCAGTAGAACATCTTATCTGAGTAAAAGATTAAGCTCATACATTTGAATCTACCTGATTGGTTTAATACTTTGTTTTGCAAACATATAGACACTACATGACACTAAAATATGCTACTGTTGGACAGTGAAAATATGCAGAAGAACTTGTAAATATTTCGACGGTTATTTTTAATTTGTTTTTTTAGGACTTGAGTTGGCTTGTATTGAAACTATACGTAGTTTTCGCAGCCAACCAGACTAATCACTACTCAACCGTTTAATTGGCAGCCTAGCCTTTTCATTGAACGATGCCGTTTAATAAGCGGCCTAAGTGACATCCTGGCATTTAATGGAACAGCTAGGCAAATGACTTGGTTCAATATCGTTATTAATTAAGCCAGTTGGCTGCGACATATATACCAATTTCTTAATGCCTGTGAAGTTTGTCTGCAAATTGGGGAAGCTGAACTCAGTCTGAAGCAATTAATAATTGGCACATTTGAAGAAAGTGTTCAACTCCTCTTTTTCTCCATAAATTTTAATTACGCTTTGTCGTATCGAGAAGTTATCGGTATCGATAAAATAATCTTTGTCGAAGCTTTCAGAAACTCATATAGCTTTGGTCATCTGAAGCCAAGTGTACCATAAGTTTGGGCTTTATATCTTAGTCCGTAAGTTTGTAAGTAAAATGGAAAACTTTTAGCTTTCCTACATCTACTAAAACTTTCTTTTAGTACTTTGGGAAGTTTTGTCGACTCTTTTAATGACAGCGTGAGTGATGTAGGTTTAACATTAGAAGAACTATTTAGCAGTATCTAATGTTCGTGGAAAATTAGCAAAAAAAGACCATAGTTAAGTATTCAGCAATATCTTATTTTAGCACATAAAAGTTACCTATTTTGACGTTCGGGTTGACTGATCGAATGCATGACAAATGAGTTGATATGACAAGCGTTATTAGTATGATAATAGTGCAAGTAAATAATATGAGGGGGACGATTACCTATGGAACTAATAAAAAATAATAGAACAAACTATTATTTCTTATTTTTTTATTGAGTGATGGGCTTGCTCTGGATCTCGATCATGCCTAATGGAAAGCGATAGATGAGGTATATGATGGAGCGAGCGTGCCCAGAAGATGCCTGTTCACTCTTGCAACACAGAAGGAAGGAAGGGAACACAGACGCTGGCAGAGAGTTCCACACTTTGGCTGTGCACATAATAAATGAGAAGCGCTGAGTACGACTATTTTATGGAAAACTAGACCTAGATACCTTTTGACACACATGCACAGGACAATCACGCACCCTTTATAAAAATCTCCCCATTATTGAGCACATCAATCAGCTCGCCATCACAAAAATCAATTCCCTTCAGTTCATAGTTGAGCGGCGCTGTTCAGGAATCCAATAGACATTCAGCTTCATTCAAGTGGGTATTGAGACTGAGATGTCCCTCATGTTATTGCGGACTTTATAGGTGACGATACGACTGCGATACGATGGCGATTCATGAATTTTGATTGATAATTGTTTTAGAAACATAGTTACCAGAAAATCTGAAATTGGTCTTGCTAAGGCGCTGGACACAGAAAAGACGTAAGACGAGTACGGGGCGCGGATATGTGTCTCTTCCGCGTCCCTTTCATACAAAATGTATAGAAGCGTCGCGATGCAAACATATAGGAAGGACAGGGCATAGACACGACGCTTACTCGTCTGCGCCCTATTGTAAAACATACAGACAGGACGAGGCACGGGCGCGAGCGGATGAGGGGTGGGCGTGGGTGCCGGGACTCGCGCGTCGCTGTCACACACAATTACGCCAAAACAATTAACCACGTCACGTCCGTGCCTCGTCTTTTCTGTGTGTCGAGTGACTAAGAGGTATCGAGATCATGTTATCTGTTTTCTGGGGTGTGGAGGTCAGATAGGTCTCTTCAAGTAAAATAGTAACAACAGCGCGCTGATAAAATATTATTTTACTTGAACAGACCTGCAGCGTACGGTAAGACTGGACTGACCCCGAAATAGTTAGGAAAACGCTGAGCAGATTGATAAATATATAATTGTCGCAGCCAACTAGCTTAATCAGCCGTTTCATTAAAAGCCTAGCCTTTTTATTTAACTGCGCCGATTTTTCATGGTTAGTTAGAAATCTCACAATTTTCTCTTGTCAACCTACAAACGTTTTTGGTGGACAATCAAGATCTTTTAAGGGAATGAAGTTTTTATTTCTGTGAAAGATATAGAACAGAAATCTCGTTACAAAGAACCCTGTTGATTACTTTGTCGTCGTTCTATCTAAATCTCCAATTCCTGATATGTGAGAAGAGCCATCTGTTTTTCATCGACGACCTTCGAAATGGCATTTCCGTGAAAATTAAGTTCTGTGATCAGTCCATCACTTGTTATGTAGGTCGTTTGCTCTGTTGTTCTCTTCCAAATTGGGCAATGTAACGTGTTTTATATGGCTCTTGTAATGAGTGCGTACTTCGCTGGTTTATTGTGAGTTCAGAGCATGTTGCCATGTATGAATAAATTGAAGTATTTGAAGCTTCATTAGGCTTGAGTTGTTGTTTGGGGTCTGTGAAATTCTGATTTTACTTTTACTTATATGGAAGTTATGAAGCTGAGAGTTGTTGTAATATGTGTTATCGTGGTAACAGACAAGATTTACTACATTAGGTACATGTATCCGCTATGTACCGACCTCTACCAAGTACTTAGTATTAGTACTCAATGATTTATTTAGTCGACATGACTTCTCTTGTGGTAACTTAAAATCTAATGAGATAATCTTGTCGGGAAAAGCCGAACAGTAATGGACATCACGGCTCAGCACAGGCCTTCTCATTGTGCTTTGAGGGAAAATTTATAATCACCGTGATTCACATACACTGATACAAACACAAGAATAAAAACAAATTTCACGAAGAGATAAGCGATTTTCTCTCAAGAGCAAAGGGGAAGTGTTCAACACCGGTCCCAACAACAAAATCTCCAGTCCACTCAGACCCATCTTAACCCTTAATATAAGGTGGCGGCCATTTTAAATTTAGTGTTATGTTATTGTCGTGTTGTGTTATTGTTTTCTACTTAGGGGGTTAAAAAAATGTACCTAATCCGCCATCTTGGGGCGCGGCCATATTGAATTTAGTGTGATGTTCCTAACTTTATCGTTTCCTACTCTTCAAGCCCTTTCATTTGATACCCTTATTAAGGGGATTGAGATAAAGTATGTAATCCGCCATCTTGGATTGACCATATTGAAATTATTACAATATTGAGTATTGCACATTGTATTGTCACCAGACCTAGAGCCACTAGAGGTGTATGCAAAGTGTCAGCTCAGTCAACAAATGGTCGAAAAATGGTTTGCAAATTTTGACCACCAACTTACAAACATACGAACAGTGCAAGTTAAAAAAAAGCTCGTTATAAGCCCTCTTATGCCAAAATTATACCCTAATTATCGTAATTGTCTAACACAAAAAGAAACTGCCTGTTACGTGCTCCAATTTCTCCAGGGTCTTGCGTAGGTGGGAGATATATAAGTGCGCACAATGTAATGATAAAACAAGGCTATTGTGATTTATTACCACCTACAGACATTATTTTTAGATGCCCTTGGATCGTCCTATTTTCTTTAGTATTCTCTGGTCTGGTCTGGATTTAGGTCCTTCGGTTGATATGGCAAAACATCTCTTTGGTACATACATAACAATGGCGAGAGATGTACGGTTATCACGCCCTAAGCCGAGGTCCGTATTCCAGTGGACCCGTCCTTAGTATGTAGCGCTGGATAGATTTTAGGGTTCCGTACCTAAACTGTAACCAACGGAATGACTGACTGTGTCATTCAGCGGGCCTGTAGATATCTACAAAAAGTGTATTTGTAATGAGTGTTGCAATAGGTACAGGCTTTAATTTATGATGACCGTCACAGGAATGCATTGCATAAGGCCGTCGTCTCTCGCCTCATAAATTGTCGTTCAAGAGGTGTCTTGACTCCCAAAACAAAAAATGGTACAGATATGGTATAAATCAGTGCCTACTCCTTCAAAAAAAAACTGGCGTAAGTATTATAGGGCCTCTTTAATGCTTTACATTATGCTTATGTTGTCTATATCCCTAAACGACTGTGAATTAATTACCCGAGAAAGCGAAGAGATCACTTGTTAATTAATTCTAGTATTTTCCCTAGAGCTTCTCATAGCTCCTAGCTTTAAGCTCTAATCAGAAAGAGCACTGATCGAGGGTACTAAAGGAAAAAATAGAGCCTCTCTTTAGACCAGGTGGTCGCAATACTGTTTGGTATCCAGGTCAGGCGAATTGATATTGGATTTTTCAGTTAGAAAAAGTTTTGATCCAACAGGGCGAAGTTGGGAATAGTTCACTCTGTGGAAAAGTTTATGCTACTCGTATCATGACAATAATAGTCAGATAAGTGTTTGTTACCAAAAACGTATCTAGACAAAGTGACAGAATGTCACTATGTTTAGAATAGTAATGATGATTGTGGAATAGTCAAATTTGTATTGAGGCGAGACATTCGCTAGCGCACTTTTTAGGGTCGCGTACCCAAAGGGTAAAAACGGGACCTAAATATATAATAACAGTAGCATGTAAACGGGTCGATTTTCGAGGTGCAGCAACGCTTACCGTGGTCGGTCCTGCTCCACACTAGGAATTTTTCCTGTATTCTGGGTGCCTTTACAAACATACAAACTCACATACCTACACAAACAGCCAGACCCGGAGCAACTATCTGTAGGCCAAACAAATATAATATTTGTTACGTGCAGGAATCAAACCCGCGACACGCAGCGCAGCAGTTGCGGATTTTGTTCGAAAGAGTCACCGCGGCCCTGGAACGCAAAGGGCACTATGAGGAGCACGGATGAGCTTTAGTCAGTAAGAGTCTGACACTCCCTCCCGCTCCACCCAGAGAAGGAGTCATCGCTCAACCACTGCGCCAACCGTGCCGTCAAAAAATTGTTTATCACATGTTAGAGTGATTTTATCGACATACCTATGCTTTCTCATATTTTGGCATGTTCTGAATTTCCCAAGAGAGCCTGTAGACAGTATATCAGTTCCCAAGCGAGTCTATCTCTACAAAGTGACTTATACGAGTATATCCTACGTCCTTGATACGTCAAAGATGTCTCAAGGTCACTATATACCAAGATGTAGGTAAAGTTCAGGGTACTCTGTCGTGTTGATGCCTATCGACTGTCCTTTTTCTTTCATGACTATCGTTTGAGACAGGTTTAGTGTTCGTTATGATGAATTGCTGAAATTGGGTTTGAGGGTAGGCTGTTAGAGAATCTTTTGCGATAAGAACGTCGTTTGGTCTGAATTCTTGTTGATGATAAAATTGTCAGGCCAGAACTTCTACGAGTAGACACTTATATCAACAAGGCTTTCACAGACAGGCGCGTAACGACAATGCAATCTATCTTTTTTGAAGAAGTCTGTCTGCAAGGCAACAAATAATAGGCATATTGCAAACAGACAACGGTGTTTCATAAAAACCTTTTCTTTTAAAGCGCTTGGTCGCATTGTCGCTTTGTGACTGCCTGCGTCAGTACACAATACCTACGCTTTAAAAAACTACCCAGATATTCATGCGAAACAAAAAATGTCCATTACATAATATAAAACTTTGTTGACATTGGTAAGATCATTATCAAGTTACAGGCTAAACATAAAATTTGATACTTGATTTTTAAGATTATGAAATCTATTATCCTTTGTTACAACGCTTTGAAACCTTAACTTAAAATGGATATTTATGACTGAAACGTAATGAAAATGCTTCGCCGAATTTATTTTCTTCATCAACTCGCTTTGTCCCGATTACTTCGGGTTGGGTCGACTGAGATAAACTTTACGAGTTATAGTAGGTAGAGATACTAATAAAGTAGGTACATATTAATCATAATCATTTATTTATTTCTCGCCACAATACACATTGAGTACATATTTTAAGGAACGGGTGGATACAGTAAGTATATTGCGGGAGACTGGTGCCTAAACTAGGCTTGTGGCCTGTATTTCAGGACACCAGGTCTCCACCCTTTAGGTTACATAATATTCCGAATCAGACAGTGGTCGCGAGTCAGTTAACAATTATTAAAATGATTCTAAATCTATATAGTGTTAGTATGGTTAGTATTGTGTGGAGATGAAGGAAAGTGTAGTGTGGTTTTGTGTAGTGAGTGAGGATGTAGAAGTTTCTGTAGCCTGGACATATAAATATATAATATTTATGTGAAAAGTATATGCCTAGTTAACTAATTTATTTAAATCGTGATCTATACCGAGACAGCTAGGATTTTTTCAGTTTCAAGGTAGTTTAAGTCCTGGATCCAGCTAGTTAATTTCATTTTACATTTAATCTTGTTAAGGTCGTAAATAGGAAGAATCTTATTAATTTTATTATAGAGATAATGACCGAGGTGGCAGAAGAATCGCTGAGAGAACTTGGTCGAAAGCCGGTTGTGATAACTGTCCACGGGGTCGAATCTGCGTTTGCCACGTGAAAGAGAGGGGGAATATGTTAAGAGGCTATGCTGATTCATAATTGTTTGTTGTATGAACAGTTGGCGTACTGTCAAGACCTTCGCTTCTTTATATAGGAGGGTGGTAGGGTATCTAAAAGGGAGGCACAGTGAGACCTTCAAGACGGCTCTCTGCGCTCTTTCCAGCATTTAGAGTGAGGATGTTATTTCGTAACCACTCTGATACCATATTGAAGCCTGACTGAGCAAATCCGTAGACATCACTCCACGTGGTCGCGCTGAACAACAGGACTGTATCGTCTGCAAAAGTTATTATTTTACCCTCTGGGAGAGTGAGCATACCCAGGTCGTTTATATATATAAGAAAGAGTGTAGGACCCAGTACGCTGCCTTGAGGCACGCCGTAGGTAACTTGGCACTCGTCACTGACGTACTCTTTCATTTTCACGCTCTGAGTACGCCCACTCAGATAGTCCTCAATAATTAATATAATAATTCCAAGGTTTTCCATCTTCTGAATCAGTATGGGAACAGAAACCGTGTCAAATGCCTTCGCTAGGTCTAGAAAAATCCCCAAGACTTTACGACCCTTGTCCATGTTAGTGACGATAAAGTTAGTGAGACCATGAACGGCATCGGACGTCGATTTACCGGCTCTAAAACCATACTGAGAGGAAGATAGAAGGCTATTGCTCTCCAAGTAATCACCTAGTCTGCCGTTCATGATCCGTTCAAGAATCTTGGAAAGCGCTGGCAGCACGGCTATGGGTCTGTAGTTGTTGACACGGCTTCTGTCCCCACCCTTAAAGACCGGATGAACAATTGACCTCTTGAATGCTCTGGGAAATTGGCCTGTTTCAAGAGCAAGGTTACAAACGTAATTCAACGGTGGAACTATGACAGCTTTGTGTTTCTTAAGGAAACTATTAGAAATTCGGTCCCAACCAATGGCACAGTCATTGCAGAGGCACAGTATTAGTTTTGTCACTTCTGCTTCGTCTGTGGGTAACAGTACCATGGAATGTGAATTATTGCAGAAAGTACCACTCGGTGACAAAGCCGACCGACTTACAATTTTTTCAGCAAGGGATTTACCAATATTTGCGAAGAAGTTATTGATTTCGTTAACCGATTGCTTTGGTGTAGTTGAAGTCGATAGCAATTCTGAAGCGCTGTCCTTCTTTTCGACCCTACTCGTTATGCTGTTTATAGCTGTCCACAGATGTTTAGTGTTGTTGCCAGCATCACTGATTTCTTTTTTATCATGGTCAATTTTAGATTGCTTTAATATTTTGTTGCAGTAGTTCCTATATCTTGAATATGTTGTTTTTAGAATTGAGTTCTCAGGGTCATTTTTAAATTTTTTATGAAGATTATCTCTATGTCGAATGCAACTTTATTATTATCGTGGGGTTATACAAAACGGTCTAACAGGATTGTGGAGGTCAGCTGTTAAGCAGTTGCTACTTAAAACAACAAAATCCAACGACAAAAAATAAACAAAAATGGCATAAAATAAAAGTCCGGGCCCCTCTTTTAACGGTGGAAAATCATCAAATGACTGAGCGGACTGCCTGAGCAGGGAGTGGAAGGGAGTGTCAGACTCTTACTGACTAAAACCCATCCGTGTTCCTCTTAATGCCCTTCTCGTTCCAGGGTCGCGGTGACTCTTTCGAACACAATTCGCAACCCTGGCTCCGGCCAGGGTGTGATCCTTCACAGCGGGCCTTACAAGAATACCAGCACTGCTTTTTATTTAAATACCGCAGCACATATACTGAGATAGAAGACCTTTTTGGTCTCGCTCTGATATTTTTATATTGTACTTTTTTAATCACATTATTTTATTTTGTTATTTGTCCTATCCGAGTCCCAAATAAACATTTTTCTTTCTCACAGATAAACTTTTACCATTTTAAAATAGTCATATTTTTAGAAACAGTAAGATAAACGGGTTTGAAATGTACTTCAAAGAGGAATTTCCCAAAGCATTGTATTAAAGTAAAAAGTAGCACAAAACCCTGTCTGCACTTGTTTTGTGTTGTTGATGAGAATTTGAAAATTCCGTTTAAATTGGACACGTTGAACATAACACGAACACTTTAGCTAAATCTGTTTTCCTCTGAAACACGTAGCTTTTTGAGATATAACTGGGTAGTGCTTTGTAATTTTTTTATTTATCATGAGCTATCCTTCATTGACGTGTCAAACTCATCATGATTCCGTTGTGAAACAGAGACAGTACTTTTCTTTTTTCATTGAGAAATGGGCTTGCTCCTTAACCACGATCACGCCTGAAGGAAAGCGATTGATGAGGTCTATGATAGAGCGAGCGTGCCCAGTGGATCCCTGTTTAATCTTGCTTTGAAGGCACATAGACGCTGGCAGAGAGTTCCACACTGGCTGTGCGCATAATAAATGTGGAGGAGAAGCGCCGAGTACGACTAGTCGGGATATCGACCAAGTGCGGATGGTACCCAGCAGTACGTCTGGTATTCCGGTAGTAAAAGGGCGATGATGAGATCGTGGAGTTCCTGCGCACACTCTCCGAAGTAGAGTCTGGAGAAGACCGACAGGCAAGCAACACTACGCCGATGAGCCAGGCTGTGAAGCTTAGCCTCCAAATTATCGTCTTTGTTGTACAATGTAATTGATGGTACTTTTAATTATGGGAGTGTGTTCTCTTAGGATCATTTTCGACATTCACGCATTCGAAGCCGCTGGCAGAAGCTATCACGTTATAAGTGAAGTTCTTCAGATATTAGGGTCATAGCAGGTAATCTAGAGTCCAGGGCGAGAAGACTCGACATAGTTACCGATCGCCTTTTTAGTTTATTCTTTTTTTATAAGGATGGGAAATCATCAAGTGACTCCTTCCGCTCTGGGTGGAGCGGGAGACTCTTACTGACAAAAACCTATCCGTGCTCCTCCTAGTGCCCTTTGCGTTCCAGGGCCGCGGTGACTATTTAGAAAAAAACCGGAACCTTGGCAGGCTCTGGACACACGGGCGCAGTCTACTATGCTGACATCTCTTTGAGGCGCGCGTGGAATGCAATGCGCTGTCGACCCGGGCCCGCGCCTACGGTGGCTGGGAATCGCCTTGCGACTCCCGACGCCCGGGGCGTGTTCTTATGTTGCGACCGACCGAATTAGGTCAATAAGTCCTAAGGCCGCCCTTACACAGTCAATCTCGATCGCGAAAGGAGTAGTGTGTGCCTACTCCGAAGTGAAAAATTTTAACTCAAAATCCGTTATACAATTCATTAGAGTGTCTTAAGGTTGGACCGCGGCACATACCTACGATATTTTTTAATCATATTAGATTGCTATTTGACATCCCTCTAGATACTGGCGCCGTTTGTCAGTATATTCAGCATTTGTAGCCAATCATTAGTCTCAAATTTCTTACCCTATTGAAAATGAACAAGAAAAATAAATATCAATTCCTGAGGACTCACGAACTAGAACAATAAGACGTTTTGTATTCTTTACGAACTGAATGTGATTTCTGGCATAAACGAAGACAGAGTGAATAATAAGTTTGGTCTTCATTGCTAATAGCAAGATTTATTTCCAAAGAGAAAAAAGAAACAGAAAAAGTAATCTCTAACAACGATTGAAGAAAACGTAGATAAAACTTATTAGAATATTATTTCAATGGACGTCGCAATTATTCGTTTGTGAAGAAATTTTTTTTTTTATACCTGAAAGTTTTTCTTTATTATTTATAGGGTCTTGTCATGTTGTGACTGGGAAAATAGAGACTGAAAGACCTCGAAGCCCCAAACGGTTATTATCGTCATAGTAATTTATCGAAATACGTTCAGTGCTGGACGCCTCCCGCGACATTCACCAGGTCATCGGTCACCCCTGTGGAAGACTTTGCAAACCTGCTTGTTCGGGTATCGGTAGTCACTCCAAAATCTTTCGACTCCATCAATTAATCTGTTGCTTGTCTACTGCTGCTTCAATTTGGCTATGTTACAGCTGGAGTGCCTGGTGGAGCCGGCTGCTGATAGCTCCGGACTCCACCAGGCTGATGATCGTAACAGATTGAAAAAACCATCACTGACAAGTGAAATAGACTCACGAATCTCAGTATAGCTCGTGTTCGACCCCTACCTCTCCTGATAGTAAGCTGTTCACTTTTGACTTAAAAAGTAAAAGATTTTTCATAGAGGGAAATGATGTTGACATTCCAACAGGGTTTTATTCATATATACTTAGTCAGCTTACAACACCCTTCATCGATTAGATGAGATTCTTCATACCTAAGTATAAATAAAACAATTGGTCCTACTTTTAGATATAGTTATTGGACCCAAAACATCAAAGTCAAAATCTTTTCAAATAAACCATTTAATGTAACTTTTGAATTGTCAAGGTTGCTCAGTCAAAAAGACTAAGCTAGTTGCACTGCACGTTCCGAACGTAGATCTCGCTGGAGAAGAA
This sequence comes from Melanchra persicariae, assembly GCA_947386135.1. Lineage (NCBI taxonomy): Eukaryota > Metazoa > Arthropoda > Insecta > Lepidoptera > Noctuidae > Melanchra > Melanchra persicariae. The sequence continues at coordinate 3,898,913 of OX376646.1, forward strand.
CGTGCAAGAATTTCCATGTACATTTTTCAATTAATAAAACCTCTTTACTCCATTAACAAGATATCGTAAGCACTATACCTCCCACAAAACACTATCTGTGAAAATACATAAATAACCAAGCTTAAACTAACTTCAACGGATAGACGGAGCGCATCTAATTTTGGCTCGTAAAATTAGCTCATAATTCATTTAATAAACACGCTCAGACATACAGACAAAAAATAATAATAACGTAAATATTTACGGAACACCCACCTGTGGTTGTTACTTTAGAAAAAAGTGTTAAATATTTTGAAAATAAACAAAACATGCATGATTTATAGGAAGCACAGAGTAATGAAACGCGTCGGCGGCCATTGCTAGAAACGGTAGATATCAAAATTTCCACACAAACTAAGCATGTCCATGAGTGTCACCGATTGCTCATAGAACTGAGGTTTTTCAGGAAAATTCACACCAGGCAGTTGGCGCTATCTAAGCAAGAGATTCTCTACTTTGAAAACGACATAAGTTACGACAAAAACATGATATTGACGTCAAATTATGTTGGAAAACAACCGTTTTTACCTGACGTCTCAGTGCTGCGTCCTAGTGTTTGTTTTTTCAGAAGAACCTCTATCTATTGACCTAACTAGAATATGGTTATGACAGCCGAAACTTGGCGCACATGGCGTGGCCATGTACATTTAAGTAATATTAGTAATGGCGTCTCTAGTCGCCTTTCGTGCTCTGTGTTAAGAAGCAACGTTAGACTTTTAACAGGTTTTTGAAAAGTGAATATTTCAACTGTAAATTTCTGGGTTTATTATAAAATATAACAGCTGTTTGTCTGTCCGTAGAAACGTGGTATGATTTTCATACGTTATCTGACAGACTTACAGATTTTCTAGGTAGAAAATCCGAATATTAAAAAAAGTCCGTGGAGTTTCTTGCACGTTCTTCTCCATAGAGATCTACGATCTACGATCTTTGGAACGTGCAAATAGCTTCATGTTTTTGACTGATTGACTTTGACAATTCAACTCAAAGTACCTACTACAGGTACAGGTACTTTGAGTTGAATTGTGAATGGTTTATTTGAAATAAATGCTTTGACTTTGAAATATTTTTGACTTCAAAATTGTAGTTGGTATTCGCCATATAATCCACCATTGTACTTTCTGCATGACATTTTAAATATACTCGTATAAACAGTAAACTTGCAGAGTATATAACCTCATTTCAAATTTTAAACATGTATCGTTCAAGATGCGGTACGTCCAGGTTAATTATAATATAGTGGAGATTTAGGTTTATTAAATACTTTCCCGTGTAATCCTCGTTGACTCAGTTTAAAACTTCGGACGCTGTTCTGAATGCTAATTTTACAGGGTTTTCTCGCAAGCTGTTTTAGTCTGTGATGTGGTGTATGAATATGGTATGGTTGGTTATTTGTATACCATTTTAAATATCCGATGTTTAGTTGAACTATGTGTCAATTAAAAACAAAGGGTGTCCAGCGGAAAGTTTGAGACAAGAGGCCCTAGACAATGTGCCATTCAATTAGCGAATGCGACTGTCGAAATGCCAAAATGTAGGAATTTGATCACGTGACATTTCGATAGCATCTGTCAATCCCATACTTTTTGACGTATTAATAATCGCCTTCGCCACGCTACCGCTAACAGAATGTCACTTGTCTAGAGCCCAAAGTGCAGTCGCACTTTTTGTTAGAACTTTATTCCTCGATTGATTGTTGGTCCGAGTATGCAACTGATCTAGAAATGGGTTCAAAAGTTCAGAAAAGACGGGACAGTGGTTACACAGACTTCACCGAGACCATCAGTGTCAGTAGCAACACCAGAACGTGTGTCTAAATTCCGACATGAAATATTATGCGCAATCCGCGTAAATTGAGAAGCAAGAGTTGCAGAGTGTACTGTAATCAAAAAATCAACTGTGCACGTTATTTTAAAAATGAAACTATGAAGGAAAGGTGAAAAAAGACGGGGCCACTTCATAGACTGCTAGAGTGACATTGAGAGGCAGAGGTTATTTTTTTCCAATAAATTAATAAGGAAGTAGGGAGGGAGACTTAGAGCGGATTTCACCAATGAAACTGAACGCGATCAGTACATCTAAACTGCGTTCAAGAGCTGTCAGCGTCAATATTCCATAGAAAAATAGTGACACTGACAACTCATAAACGTGGTTTATACGCTGATCGCGATCAGTTTGGCTTGGTGAAAATGGCCCTTAATCTGGTCACCTAGGTCACATGATCCCACACCGTGCTCTTTTTTGTGGGGGTATCTCAAATCAAGAGTTTACAATAACAATCCTCGACCTATTCAAGCATTTCAAGAGAATATTCGTCGTGTTGTTGTTCCCATTGAACCCACGCAACTGTATTCGCGTGTTCCGTCATTGAAATAGTGCACTAAATAAGGATGGTCGGCATTAAGACAACATTGTTTTTAAGAATTTATTTAAATATAATAATTTACCCTTTTTAATAGTCCTTCTCTGAGGGAGTTAAATAATATAGTAGCACTTTGTCTACAGCCAAAGCTTTACAAAAAGTGTTATTAAAATGGCACAAGGGATAGCAGCAACTCACGCCGGGCTGACAAGATAGAGTGAATGCATTATTAGGGCTTCCAGGGTTTCGGAATCGGTTTGAATTTGAAAGTGTCACCGCGGTCCTGGAACGCAAAGGGCATAAGGAGGAGCACGGATGGGTCTAAGAGTGGATTTCACCAATGAGACTGAACGCGATCAGTACATCTAAACTGCGTTCAAAAGCTGTCAGCGTCAATATTCCATAGAAAAATAGTGACACTGACAGCTCATAAACGTGGTTTATACGCTGATCACGATCAGTTTGGCTTGGTGAAAATGGCCCTTAGTCAGTAAGAGTCTGACACTCCCTTCCGCTAATAAGGGGTTATTAATGGGATAGCAGATAGTCGCTTGTGTGTATGCGCATCTTCCAATTGTTTATTTAGGAATGTTACTAACACTAAAATCCATATTTAGTTTTCTTTAGATTTCCTTAAGTAATAATCATCTTCGTTAATATCTTCACCCACTTCCCAGATCGCCTATACAAGAGACGATATTAAATGAAACGATCCTTTCAACAGAAACTATGAAAGTTCAGTAGGTATAGATTTTATCAGTCTCATACAATTACACAGCACTTGGATTGTTAGTACGAAAACATACGGCAACTGGAATCGCGACCGACAAGCTTCCGTTTCTAACATGTAAATAATATTTAATTTTATGATTTCCATGTTGTTGGTTACATATTTATTTTTTGTTCGTGTCTTAAAATACTTTGCGTACTATTGTTTAATTGAAGTTCTTAAAACGTAACAGACAGATGTGTTGCTGGGGAGTTTGTTGCGCCACTTCTTCTTCCCAGCTAAAACACTAGGAAGTGGTGACGGGTGGGCGTTTTGGGGGACTGTCTTTATGTAAAATTTGACGTTCAAAAAGTGCTGGCTCAGCCTAATTTGAATAAATGACTTTTGATTTTTTGATTTTTGAACACAGTTTCGTCGCTCCGCAAAGAAATCCCCTGAGTTTTGCCCGGATTACACAAGTCTAGTTTTTCAAGCCAGGATAGCGAAATTGTGCTATTTAGCTCTTAGGGTAGTCATTCTGGCTTCGACAGAAACTGCAATCATAGTTTTTCTGTGTGACAAACCAGGGATACACGAGGCTGGTTTTTCAAAAAATCTAGCAATCTAGATACTGTACTATACTGTCCTGGCTTGCCTTATCTGTAGTAAGGCAACAACACGTCCCTGAAGTAAAATGAACTAGACTATCGAATACTGTCTATCCGTGATTCCGTGGGATCCTTAATACAGGCATTAAATTATTAGAAAAATAATGCTCTGTACCTGCCCTTTAAAATCAGGATAACTGTTTTATGGTATAACAGTAAGTATGCGTCATAGTACAATAACTTGCAATAATCCCTTATGAATCCGAACGTAAAGCAAAATTCACACGTCCAGCACGACGTGCACGTGCATTTTGGGTGTTATAACCGAAAGCACGGAGAGTTGAGGAAAAAAACCCGGCAAGTGCGTGTCGAACCACGTGCAGTGATGGTTCCGTAGTTGCACGTCACAATGTCTCCTAGTACATTTTAAAGGTTGGTCGACTATTACTAGTTAACTTGTAAAACCGATTTAGCTGTGATAGTTTTCCTTTTAAATTCGTTATAGTATGCTACTACAAATGAATTTGTTCACGTCTCCAAAAACAACCACTTGATTCAATAAAAAATAGCACTTTTAAGCTTAATATTTCGCAAACGTATCCTAGGATGGAAAAATGGTTTTCGCAGACCCTCAATATTTTTAAACGACCTATCAACAACAACTCACACCATGGGATAGACGAAAAAAAAAATTCATCGCCACTTGTAGTAAAGCCTAAAAATTTTTTTTTTCAATATTTTATTTTATCAATTTGTCGGCGTGATTAATAATGTATAACCATACCAAATTTCAACTTTTTAGTGCTAAGCGTCTCTGAGCTAAACCGCGGACAGACAGGGTTCCGACGGGTTGACTACGGAACCCTAAAAATGGAAATTGAGTACCTACTCAATTTCCATCATTCATTTTTTCATTTTTTACATAGTGGGAGCTCTTGTGAACCTTTTGTATACAGGGAGCCTATGTATGTACGCGAGTAATGATGATTTGGTGATATAATGTTTGAAAAGATAACGTACTTGTTTGTTACCATCGCAAATCAGATCGTGACATGCCTGGGGATCTGTCGACAACTAACACCTCATCAAGACCACCAGTTTATTCGAAAACTAAGTAAATAATGTGTTACTGACTGGTAATACAAGAGTAAACCTGTTGTTAAGGAAACAAAACTACCAAACCATTGCGAGCAACGAAAGCACTCTTATCTGGTTGGGCTTAAATTCTATTTCGGAACTGAAGGGCAGGAGAAGTTGTAAAACAACGCAAAGGACTGCAACTTGGACTGTAACAAATAAATAATCTGAATCTGAATCTGAATCTTGGAGACGCGTCGTATGTGGTCGTGATCCTCAGCAGTGAGTGTAAGATGGAGAAGATAAAACCTTGCAAAACAGGCGTGCTCGTTCCAAACCCCATCATCCTTGTGTTTCCCACACGTCTTAATCCTGGCTCCGATCACATTGAAACTTTCCGCATTTCAAGTTGAGACGTCGGCAGTCGGCTCACTTAACAACTATTATATGTTCAAACTTGTAACGAGAACAACGGATGATAGAAAACTAATTTAAGAGCAGTTATATTGATTACTTATCTTTGAAATTGAGTTTTACTCTCAATGTTGGTTTTATTGTAATGAAGACGAAGCGTTGGAAAGCTTTGGAAAGCCTCCCACAAGTGGATCGATGACCTGGTGAAGACCGTGAGAATCTGCTGGATCTTCTTATATTGTGTGCCCACAATATAAGAAGATCCAGCAGATTCTCACGGTGCGGTTGCTAAACCTTACTGCCGTAAGGTTTAGCAATCCTACACATCCTAGTGACAGAGTTTCTAAACCACCTCAAGGGCCTCTGACATGGTTTATTTGACGACCGCAGTTTGGCGGCCGGGATCACCGGCTTATACGTACCTTCCGAAGCACAGAATCATCTTTTTATCAGACAATCAGGGGATTCAGGCCTGCAATGTCCTAGCTAAACTGGAAACAACTTTACAAAGTACCCCGTGGTTTCCCGTGGCGATCGTACCCACGACCACCGGGTCACAAGGCAAACGTGGATGTGATACGCACAGAACTGGTCAATGATGCGACACTTAGGATATATGTCCAGCAGTGGGCGTGTTTCATCTGAAATGATGATAATGAGTAATAGGTAATTAAATTCTTAAGTGTTTTCAAGGAAGGGGGAGATAATGCAAAAAGGCAATTTCCCTAAAGTCTCCTGGTCCGCCTTTTCGGGACTGTATGTGACTGTGCACGGTGCAAGATTATATATCTGTGTAAAAGAGGGTGCTACTGAAATGACGACGTAAAGACAAGTATGTATTAAGAAGACATATTGCACCAACCCAAAATATATTGGCATCAGATCAAAAGAATGATGATATTCAGTTTCATTTTAAGGTCGCATTAGATTCTGATGGGTTTACCCAAAATAAATCAAAATCCAATAATGACGCTGATAAAATGATAAACTGCGTACCGTCATAAAATGGTTTATTCCAATGTTATGGGATTATCATATTCATGAAATTCATAAATGAAAAGCTATGTAAAGACAACACAAAAAAAATAAATAATAGCTAGAAAGAGAAGCATATTGCCTGCAGCAGAATCCGCTCGTCTCGCGGTTGTTTACTGACAAACATCTAGCTCGGAACAAATATTTAGAAGCCCAGACAAATATAAGCTTAGATGAAATCGAACCTACACAAGACGTCTACTATCATCATCTTGGAAAAAGTTAACTAAAGAGGAAAGAAAGAAATAATTTACTGAGCACAGCTCTCAACAGTAACAATGACAACGAACAGAAGAGAAAAAAAACAAAGAAATAAAACGTTGACTACATGCGATCCGGACTCACACACAAAGCGTTTCGTACCATAAACCAACCTTTAACTTTAGATTTGATTGAGATATAGCAACAAGGTACGTTCGCGTGCTGCATTCGCTCTGGGTAGACTCCATGCAATGCTGAATGCACGCAGCAAGCTATCACTTAAATGTAAACTGCGCATCTACACTACGTGCATACGACCGATTATGACTTATGCGTGTGCTGTGTTCGCACACACAAAGCCAAAGCAAATCCACAGGATGCAAGTAATCCAAAACAGATTTCTCCGAAAAGCCACGGGCGCCCCGTGGTATGTACGGAACGAACGACTTCATGTCGACCTTAAAATCCCGACCCTAAAACAGTTTATGAAACGCCTTACAAAGCGTTTCTTCGAATCCGCTGAAAAGCACCAAAACCCTTTGATTTCAAAGGCAACCCAGTACACTCCCTCTCGCATTAGTAAGATTCGCCGTCCTCGGCATACACTCGTCGAATCCGACGACGAGATCACAAAAATACAGGAAAGCTGTAGGGAAACCAGCACCCTTAGAATAAACAGATACAGACCGCGTTCCGTATACCGACCTCGCCGCCGAGGTCCGTCGCGACGACCCACTCAAAACCCTCCCCGACTTTTGCAAACGAGCCAGCCCGCGCCGCTGAGCCTTTAGCTTTAATAACCCCCAAATAATAAAACGACCCAGCCTGATTGTCCCTTGCTGTCCCAAACTGACGCCGCTAAGCCGAGGTCGTATTCCACAGGGAATGCCCTTAGTGAGCGGTCAGTAGTGTTTTTAGCTTGTAGCTAGTTTTTGTTGCCTTGGCTGGGGGCTTTAAATTCATTTGAAGCCACCACAGGTTAGTCCCGTTAAGCAGTTAATATCCCACGTGTGTTAACTTGCTAGTGGTCATACCTAAAAAAAAAAAAAAAAAACAAAAAAAAAAAAAAGATATAGCGACAAGAAGACGCAGCGTTGGAAGGCCTCCCACAAGGTGGACCGATGACCTGGTGAGGGTCGCGGGTAACCGATGAGGCCTATGTCCAGCAGTGGACGTCTTTCGGCTGGTATGATGATGATGATGATAGCGACAATACAACGGTGATAAGGAGACAATAGAAATTTTCACTGAGTGTATATTTCACACTCAGTGAAAAATTCTATTGTCTCATTAACACCGTTCATGAGATAGGTACAGCAGACTGCTGCTGACAGAAAGACAGACAGAGGAGACTTGGTAAAGGGTGTCGTTGATTACCCTTCGGATATGGCACCTTAACGAACAAAATTAACATGATAAAAGGAAAGTCCCATAGTCAAGGCTATGCCAAAAAGCTATAGTTTGTCAAACGATGCCACTATCTACCTCCCTTTACCCAACCAATTTGTGACATATGTAGAAGATTCCGGGTAAAAAGTCTCCAGACATAACTTATTCACAATCTGAAGTTACGAGGCCTGATTTATTAGCGACATTACCGTCCTTTGTATGACAAGGACTTGGAAATACTCGTAAAATTGTGTCAGAGAGCGAGATTTTAGGATTGCTTGATAAAATACTGCCTTGTTTGAAGAGTGAGGTACGTGAAGAGGTGCTGAAGAGGAATTTGATAGTTGAATTTGGGCTTCGTTGTGTGCTGACCTAATTTTAGTACCACCTTTGGATACGTAACGCTCTTTTAGGGGCGCATCTTACAATAGGTGTCGAAGAAAGCGAAATTGTGGATATTTCGTTTTTTTTGTTATGCTGCGTATTAGAAACGATGGATAGGTAGAACCGACCCGCTCTGGGTTGAGCGGCAGGGAGTGTCAGACTTCTACTGACTAAAACCCACCCATGCTCCTCTTAGTGCCTTTTACGTTCCAGGGCCGCGGTAACTCTTTCGAACAAATCCGCAACCCTGGTAGGAGGTAGAACCGACCTTCGATGTAGTTATGTACTAGTCAGTGTCCGTAGGTAGGTAAACTTAAATATTACAACAAGCGATAATACTAGAATTAATTATTGTAATAGCAAACAACCTCTACAAAAAATTGGCAGATTTTGATGTTGCTCTATGGTCTATTGTCTCTTTTCTCTCAATTATTCAAAGTCATTCTCTCCCTTAAATATTGTAGCATTATTTTGCAAGCTTAACGCCGTCTGGTGATCTTCAGTCTCCAGAAATAAATGTACAAAATTTCCTTTGACATTTAAAACTGTTATAAATAGAGTCCATATCCTTAACAATTCTATCAATGCAAATCCATTAACAATGAACGTGTTTCTCACTAAATAAGTTGCTTCTATTTCTGCGTCGTATAATGCAGTTCTTCCAACGTAATTGCCATCAGCATCCAATTGAACAACAATGGCGCTGATCTGATTGTGTCACAGATTACTGCCAGTTGTTTAACGATGTTAAATGCAGCCTTCGCTTTCAGGAAATTAACGCATTGATCTTTTCAACGTCTGTGTTGGTTGCTGGTAGTGATATGTCTGATTGTTTTTTTTATTTAGTGGAGACTACTAACTAGGTAGAGGACCTTTTAATGCAAAAAATCTTAAATTAAAAATACACGAAACTTACAACAAACTAAAATATAGCATCAAAAAATTCGTCTTCAACGCTGTCAGCTGGTAATGTGCCCAAGAGACTGGCGGCATTACCACGTTTTATTTAGTTAATGCAATTATAATACAGATGTGTTACTTAATTCTAAACAATACAAAACTAACTACACATAACTAAATCCCTATTTATATAGTATTACAAATGCAAAAGTAACTCTATCTGTCTGTTTGGAGCGTCATGATATTTGGCAGAATATAGCCTGGGATACGGAGAAGAACATACTTTTTTACGCGATCATCGACAAGCCTCGGGCATAAGCTTTAGACCACAAATTCAGATCCGAGCAGGCAACCTATTAGAGAAACCAACTTCAAGATTTATTGAATTCCAAAGCTTGTAGTCGAACTTCCTTTGAAAAGGAAATATTATGCGAAATGCGGAATTCAATCATTTTTAAAAAGAAGAAAATGGGTAGTTGCTGAGTTATATTTCCGATAAAAATGACGTGCAGTTTTGTACGGACTGCCATATTTCTGAACTTGTAGAAATAAGTAATCTACTACTTTTTCGTGAACATTCTTCGCTGATACCGCTACTTGTGTTTGAAATACGGTTTTTGCGGAGGGCGTCAAATGAAAATAGGGGTCTACAAAGCCTTAGGCGTAAGGGGAGATCGGCGGGGACTATCGATTCCATTGCCCTTGACTCTCCAGAGCAGACTCTAAATACATAAGAATATTATGATATAGATGTACTTATACTACTACTTACTGATGGTATTAAACGTTGTTTCGTCTGGCATAAAATATACAAAGCCTTTAGACAAAATGATCAAAGACTTAAGTAATTTATGTACTATTGCGCTAATACTTAAATTATGTGTCTGCTTATCAATATTAAAAAAGGTGGTTTTTTTGCATTCCTCGCAACAAATGCATCTTCGAGGTGATCACTTCACCACCCCTATTTTGTCAATAAACCTTTGTGCGTGAACATTAAAATAAAATTTATAACAACGATAATGACTGTCGATAAGTCAAAAATGAATTCGATTAACATGCGCTATCGAAATGTCACGTGAACAATCAACATTTTGACATTTATTCAACGTTATCACCGATAGATGGTACTTTGTCTGAATTCCCAGCTCATCTTGCCCGTTATCCTAAACTTTTGCCCTAATTCTGGAGTATAAACAGAATCAATACATTCACCGGAACAATAACTGCCAATATTTGCCATATTCCACATACCATCCATAACACACTAATTGTGTTAACACAAATATTAACCTTGAAGACGACACGCCAAGGAAATATCACAAACTGGAGACAGTACCATAATACCAACCGAACAAATATTCCCAGATATTCCTGCTACTTCTAACAATCTACAGAAAGACGAGAATAAACCTTACAGTAACACAACTAAAGCTGAATTTGATTTGGAAGCTAATAATGACAAAACAGTCTTCAAATTCGCTCATATGTTCGTACGGTTACAGTTTTCTTTGGAAGATGTACGGCAAATATTATTATGTTGGATGTTTTCTTTGTTGAAAAATATTTGAAAAGAATTATAGTTGGCTATTTAGCTGTCAAGACCGGACTGGACGAGGTCAATATTGATGTTATTGGTTTGAGAGAAGAGCCCGTGGCTAAATAATAACACCCCGCACGAGTCGAACGAGTTGCGAAATTTGTTCGAAAGAGTCACCGCGGGCCTGGAACGCAAAGGACATTTGGAGAAACACGGATGGGTTTTAGACAGTAAGAGTCTGACACTCCCTTCTGCTTCTCCCAGATCGGAAGGAGAAATTTGATGATTCCCCATCCTTAAAAAAAAACGTGTAGAACGAACCTCGAGGTTAAGCTACTCTGGCCGTGGTCAGTCGTGGATGGGTAATCTATAATATACTTCTTGCCTCGGAAAGCATCATTTATTTTCCTTACATTTGCACCTAAATTGTATATCAATGTGTGCCCAATAAACAAGTTTCCTTTCTTTTTCAATCTTGGATAGTCATTACAGGTAGTCAGAAGACAGAAAATCTGACATACACATCGACATCACTCTCGCTAGTGGTGGGTATTACCCAGTTTCTGTCTTCTGACTACCTGTAATGACTATCCAAGATTAAAAAAGAATGGAATGTTTTAAATGTAAGATATAGCGGCACGGGTCGATCTTCAAGGTTAAGCAACGCTTGCCGAGGTCGGTCTGTGGATGGGTGAACATCTTACTTAACGTACCGAGATTCCTCCGTGCCTCGGAAAGCACGTTAAGCCGTTGGTTTCGGCAGTCATTTGTAGATCTTTGACAGTGGTTACGGATTGTCAGAAGCCAGAAAATCGGACACCAGTCGTGCCAAGAAGTACCGTGTAACCCAGTTAATGCGTTGTGGAGGTCTGGTAGGCAGCCGCTCCACGTAAAATACTGGTACTCAGCTGAATCCGCTTTGACTGGAAGCCGACCCCAATAAAGTTGGGAAAAGGCTAGGCAGATGATGATTTAAATCTTTCAGTTTACAGTACGCTCACTCACGAATTAGACGAACACGAAAAACATAATCATCGTACGATATATCCAACCAAATCCCCGGATTCGGTTCAACCTATCCACCGAAATTAATTTCAAACGCAATTGCAACGGAAAGGATTTCAATTTTCAAATGGATTCTGTACTTTGGCGTTCGTCTGTTCGTATTTTGTTTAATAATTCCATCCAAACGTTTCCACTCCAAATTGGTTTGCCAACGCAAACGAATTGAGTTTATTGCGCTCCTATCTGATGTAATCTACCTCGCAATTCCAACTGAAACACCTAAACGTGCAAGTGTGTCCGTAAAAACTTCGTGAACTTAATGAAATAATCAATTTTAAAAGTTCTGTGTTTTTGTAGTTTCAATGTTTATTCATCTTGTTCTCTCTCTGTAATAGTCTTTATGCAGTATTGTCTGTCTTCATAGACTCATGAAACTTGTTCCTTGGTGCTTGCTTTTATTGTGAACTTGAGGAGGGCAAGCGCAAGCATGGCGGACAGCTCCTCAGGTATTATAAAGATGTGCTAAAGCGTCACTTTAACAAGTGCAACTTAGAGCCGTCTGGTGGGAACATCAAGCCGCTCAAAGACTTGAGTGGAGGACTTTGGTTAAAACCAAAGTTCATGATTTTGAATTACAGCGGCGTTTTGAGCTTGATGCGAGACCACCAACTGAAAGCCCACCACCTGCACCATTATCTATAATTACATAGATTGTGTGACGTGCCCGCAATGTGGGAGGATCTTCACCCAGAAGATTGCTTACATAAGCCACTTGCGAGCTCAGGAACGACAACTACCGTGCAACTGAAGCAATCTCCTTAGCCGAAATTGGTTGTGTCACATAACATCAAACTTGGTTCTTAGGTACTTAATAGAATTGACAGCGATTATCTCTTGTTCTAATTTAAGTACTTTAATTCGCTTACACGGTACACAATCGATGCAGTTGGCTGTAGGTTTTTTATGAAAATTTATATGCACACTTTTATAAATTAATACTAAAAAAGAACAATCGAACATCGAATCGAATTCGAGTTTAAAACCGACCGCAACAAATTCCAACGATCACCAAACCACCCCAAGATCGAGGAATCCAAATTCAAATTCTATTTTATTATCTGTCGAGCTTAACAACCGAATATTAATCCAGTTCTGATTCGAAGATTACATTCGGGTTTGTTCGGATTTAATCGATTCAGTTCGGCTGACACCCATGGATATGTTGCAGATTAGCTTTGCGGTCCTCGGTTGCACCTATATGATTAATTGTATACGGACAGCATCGTCAGGATTAATAAAATTGTGTTGACGGTAGCATGATTCTGCATTAGATATTTGATATATATGAGGAGCTCATGAAGTCATGACTAAATAAAAACAGCTACACGGGCCGAGCTTCGAGGTTAGACTATACTGGCCGAGGTCGGTCTGTGGATGGGTGATCATCTGTTACACACGGGGATTCCTACGTGCCACAGAAATCATGATAAGCCGTTGGTACTGGCTGTCAGTTACCTTTTAGGACAGTCGTTACAGTTTGTGCGCAGCCAGAAAATGTGACACCAGCCTTGCCAAGGGGTGTCGAGTTATCCAGTAATTGGGTTGTGGAGATCAGATAGGTAGTAACACCACAGGTAGAAAAAGACTGGACAGAATAATTATTAAAAAAATAGGCCATATTTCTTCAGTGCTGTTTTGATTGAGTGGCCAAAATCAATGAGTTGACGGTTTCACGGTCCCAACAATATTTACATAATGTAGACTTATCATTTTCATCTCTTTATGCTAAACAGCTGTCTTGGCAAGTGTTTTGCATAAACGATGTAAAATATTCAATGAAAGTAAGACCCAGACAAAACTGTTTTGTTTAACGAAATGAAATGATCAAATCAAAACGTAGTTGAGAGTTAGTTAGTACCTGATTGCTTTGATGTGGTTGACAATGCAGCAAGTTTGTGCAGAAGTAACCGCTTCACTCTTGACTTAAACACCCCCAGATAATGTATGTTTAGCTATCAGAAAACATATACTCTTACAGGAATTTCCACACTTTATTATTTAGAAATTGCGGCAGACCAAAACGGAGGTTGAGCTTGAGAGATGAACGTGACTTTCATCAAAAGGACGGGCTCGCAATAACAGAGGACAAACGAGCGTCAAAAAGGTTGAGGCAAGTTTTTCCCCAGCAGTGGACATAACGGGCCAATTAGATTACATTACAATAGTTGTTCGCACAGTTAAATTATTCGCAAAATATTGTTGTTGTACGTAAACTTTCTCAAAGCTCTCTTCATTCGGTATATTCCTATACTTGTACTTATCCTGTCACTGCAGCTATTTCGAACGGCTAATTCACCAAGCATTCTTCTACCTTCTTGTTCATTATTTAGCACCGTTTAACCTCTCAGGTCAAACGGAACGCGACAGTGTCACAAATAGCCACCTTAGCTCAGGTGGCTTTATTTTACCATGGATCGATACCGCAGCGGATGGTGGCAGGCAGTATGCGACGTGGTTGTGAGCACAGTCACGTTGACGGCCTAAAGTGAATGATGTGCTTTGATGGTTTTGATAAAACTGTTTCCAGAGTTTGGTAAAAACAATATCGAAATTTGAAGCACAAGCGGTTTTTAGAATACGTAGATACCTACGAAGAATACGTTCTTGAAGAACGGTTTTACTATCTGATTAGGTACCTTTTTTTTTTTTTTAGGTATGACCACTAGCAAGTTAACACACTTGGGATATCAACTGCTTAACCGGACTAACATTAGGTACCTAATCATTTATCTATTTATATAATAGTTAATGCACAAAGTGACACTGGGCGACTAAGGCGTCGTCCTAATACTTACTAAGCAATGCAAATTGCGCGAATATGCGATCGCCGCGTGTATTCGGCGACGAACGCGTCGTCGCGCCGACCGACAGTCGCGTCTTTCAGTTTTGCCATATCATTAATATGGCAAAACTGAAAGACGCGACTGTCGCAACGCAATCCACTTGTGAGTTTTCGAATTTCTTTTTGCAACGACTCGACTGGAAGCCACAAGACGCAATGTTTTCCATGTGACTGCACTATATTGACGTGTGTTTTAATGATTAACTGCCTGTTACACTGCCAAGTTCGTTTCCAGATTCCAATTTCAGTTACATTTAACCGCAACACATAAAATTCAAAACACCGATATAAAAATATTCTACCACGCACCTGCAATAGAGGTGCTAGATAGAGCAGTGAGCCTTAGGGGCTATTCCAGACAACCCCCAAGTGGTTACGTAAGCAATATGGCTGCCTCACACTTTGAAATATAAAGGTGGATAAAATGCCATTTTATCTTGGCATAAGGAGGCTGGTTTATATGCGTGCGACTGTATCGGAATACTGATACCGGAGATACCTTTGGATATATTGTGTGGTTTGGCCTGAAGAATGGATTACGTGGCGAACGTTGTTATATTGATCTTTATGTTGCTGCTTAAGGGCATTTTTTCTATGGTCCGTTTTTCGTGTGATCGTATTGGTAGTTTATGGTTTTGCTGCAGAAATATATGTCCTTTTTTATTGGATAAGCCCGCCACATATTCCCAAACCACTGCAACTCCTGAAAGCCAAAATCAACAGTGGCGACCACCAGAAAAACGCAGAGACGATGAAGCTCGACGAGTCCCGGAGTAACGATTCAACAGTTGGATCCCGCAACGAAATAAATCAGAAAATAACAGCGGAGGATTAGGAAAAACTATATTTCCACTTCCCTTCTTGATAAGTCAAGCGGGAGACATAACAGAGCTAGGCCAAATAGGCACCAAGGGACAAATACAACTGGGTTAAGCCCAGTTGCCAAGCACCACGGATTATACATTAACACTAATAATAATGGGTCCTAAATTGTGAGCTACTTTTGATTCCAGTAAATATATATCTATATATTCTATCGCTATCTTTAGTCCGTCGCTGATAAATTGCAGTTGGGTCCATATACCGGCATAATGTATGCTATTTTCAGCCTACCTTTATTTCATTCACCAATTATGTAGAATCTCAGACATATTAAGCGAAACAGATTTTATTTATTTGAAATAGGTGCTATTTAAAATTTCTTTTTGTGTTTTCATAGGAAGTTCAAGGCTCATTAGGTTCGCTCGTCCGAAAGATACAGTTCTCCCATAAATATTATTATTGTATAGGTATCTACTCTTTGATAAAGTTCTTTCTAAATTTAAAATTAGCTCTCATGCACTATCTAAACTTACCTGATTATCTTCTACGTACATTTATCCAAATAGAAAATCTGTATTTTACAAAACACTACACCAGGCGTAGTCAGCTTCCGTGAAATAGCTCGTAATCATGAAAAAAATCTGTAAAAGCAAAGTTTTTAGACGGGCAAGGAAAAACTTTGACTGCAGGGTGCGTCCTGAGATCGAACGGGCTTACGTACAGGGATCCGTTGGTAATTCTTTAGATACGGACTACGGAGGGTTTGGGAGGAAAATACCTTTTTAAGAGATACAGGGATCGAGTGAGATAATTAATGATTCTTATAGCGTATTATAAGTGTAGGACGAAGGTTCGTTTTTTGAGAGCATTCTTTAAATTACTTATAAAGTAGTTTCAATATGGCGAAGTAGGAAGACGACATTTTTGTTCCTGTGGCTTGAATGTATGAAAAACAAAAGTGTAAATTTTGGTTGGCAGAATATGGATTACAAGACATTAAGTATTTTATGTGTTAATCTAGAACGTTAGAAGTTAGAAAATAGTATGTGTACGAAATCCCTTCAAGAGTAACAAACATTCATCCATCCATCCTCACTAATGATCACACATCAGCCGATAGACGTCCACTGTTGGACATAGGCCTCCCCCAAATAATATAATCGCCACGCTTGGCAGGCAGGTTGGCGATCCCAGTGTAGCTGTAGCAATGTCATCATCACCTGCCTAGCCTTTTCCCAACTATATTGGGGTCGGCTTCCAGTCTAACCGGATTCAGCTGAATACCAGTATTTTACGTGGAGCGGCTGCCTACCAGACCTCCACAACCCATTAACTGGGTAACACGGTAATTCTTGGCAAGACTGGAGTCAGATTTTCCGGCTTCTGACATTCCGTAACGACAGCCAAAGATCTACAAATGACAGCCGGGACCAACGGCTGTAGCAATGTACCTACAGAGAATGCTGCTGCCCATTCTCGGGTGAGTCCCTTAGTCGCGTCTTACGACACCCACGGGAAGTGATGAGATGGTGCTATTCTTTCACGTCCGGCACCATACGGAAACACACGACCACAAACGTTCATATTTACATAATTGTTGGTAGGACTATCCCTGTTTTTAAGTTTCGAAATTAATCATGGCATCTACAAAACTTGGACTGCACTGCATCCGATCCGACTCCGCGAGAATACGTTTCTAAGTAACCATAGAACTATTTGTATGGTATAGTTTACGCACTAGATCCGAATCACATCATCCAGTTTCTCTCTGTCATCTGTGAGTCTCCAATTCGGAAGAAATAATGACGGCCGAAGTAGATAGTACTGTTTGTATGAACACTTCCGCATTACCTCGGATTCAAATTGGACTTGTCCAAAGATGACCCCTGAATAGCTTGGACTTGGACCAGAGATCAGATTAGTGAGTAAGCAATATCCGAATTTGGTCAGAGTTTTTTAGGCTCTAGATCCTTATTTTTACGAATTCAAATCGTATGTAGTGCGAAAAGCAGTACCTGAATTCGGTTCGAGTTTTTTACTTCCAAATTTTCACGGATTCGGATCGGATGCAGTGCGTAACCGCTCTTACTTGACTGTTTAGTTAAGAAAAGTTCAACAAGTCTCTTTTGCTTGTAACCGTGAAACCTGAAAGATACACATTATGATTAGATTATCCAACCTTCGATCTGAACCTGAGATTCAAACCAAGTTATGAAAACAAACAAAACTTTATCAATACCGTTGTGTCAACACTAATCAAGTCAAGAGCTACTTGACATAAGTCAACTAAGTAAGTTGTAACTTACACAAATGAGACTAAGTTCCTGTATTTACTTATATCATACTTTCATTACAGTCAGGTTTATTAATACTTCAATGTTTCATGTTTTATCATTGTACTTTAGCTTTAGTTTGTATGTACCAGTAGTTAGGTACCTATCTGCCAGGGTTGCGAATTTTGTTCAAAAGAGTCACCGCGGCCCTGGAACGCAAAGGGCACTAGGAGGAGCACGGATGGGCTTATGTCAGTAAGAGTCTGACACTCCCTCCCGCTCCACCAGCATCCATAAAAAAAAAGTTAGGTACCTATAAGCCAAGTCCGGCCAACTTTTTTTGAAGGCGGGTCGTAACATTGAGTTCGGATCAACCGGTGGGCATCATTGGGAGCGGGTTCATAAAGAACAGAAAATTTTAAATCCTGTACCTATTCAGTTCTTTAAAAAGACTATCGCCAGCAGCTGCTGTCCGTTGACGGTGGGCCAAGCTAAATGCGTTGGCGGACTACATAGTGGCCCGCGGGCCTGGGGTTGAGCAGCCTTGTTATAGACTAAAGGTGTGGCGAGACTGTGTCCATATCATTAGATAGATAGAATAGATAAGTGGACTATAATTTGATCACGCGTCCCACATTCAGGAAAAATCTCCCATTTGGATATCATTTTATCAGCTGGACGCTTCCAAAGTGCTAACTGGGGCTCTAGACAAGTGACATTTTGTCAGCGGTAGCGTGGCGAAGGCGATTGTCAATACGTCAAAAATGTATGGGATTGACAGATGCCATCGAAATGTCACGTGATCATATTCCTACATTTTGGCATTTCGACAGTCGCATTCGCTAATTGAATGGCACATTGTCTAGGGCCTCTGGTCTGCCAGTGACTGTAGCCAAGGAGGTTACAGTACTCACTTCTAATGTCTGTAAGGACTTGTATTTCTATTTTAATGTATTGTTTTGTATTTCTTTTATCGAGTTGAGAGAAGTTACCTACTTACCATATCATTCAACTAAGACAGGTTGCCGTTGTCAAAAGATTTGCTAGTTTATTTATTGTTAGGAACACCAACGGAAACATTGTTCTTTGTTTGCATGTGGTTAATAAATAAAAATCACTATGTAGTTAGCTAAGATTTGAAGAGTTGTTATGCATTTAATTTCTCAACGAAAAGTACAAACGAGATTGACTCTTGGGTTTAACAAGATTAAAACGACAAGAACAAAAAAATGCCATCATAATCTAAATTCTTTATTAAACCTGCTAAGCGTAAATCCGTCAACCGTTTTATTCAACTAAAACATTGAAATAACCTCGTTAACGGACTAATTAATTAAATTTAAACGGAAGAATTAATTTAATTAATCTCTTTTATTAGTCGGCAGAGCTACGTTGATCTGTGATTTGGGAAATTAAAGGGTTGAATTAAAAAAAGTGTTAAATTTGTACCTACTTACAAATTTAACACTTTTTTTAATTCAACCCTTACTTTTGTAGTAGGTACTGGAAATATGCTTAATAATTGTTTCTTGCAGATTAGCATTTAAAAACAAAAAATGCCTTCTGAATAGATTAGTAGAAAATAAAGTAGTTAGAATATTATCATGTTAACAATTTAAAATTGCAAGAAATAAAATTTAAAGCTTTTTATTTCATTTTATTTATTATCCCCAAACGATTGAGCTACATTTTTGCATAGATGTTTATGACAACGCAAGTCGAGCTTAGTAACATCACATCATTCTAAATCCAAAATGGTGGATTTTCAAAGATGGCGGAGCTTTGAATGAACTCTTACGATGTACTCCGTACTCCCATGATGTGGGTACAATATGCTTGGATGTAATTTATTACTATTTTTTATCTCAATCTAAATATTTTTGTGTTTTATTTAATTTGATTGTGTATGTTTTATGATGTTATATTCGAAAGCAATGTATATTGTAAGTGAATAAATTGTATTGATAGGGTTTGCTGCGAGGAATACGAAGTGTAAAAAGGTCGCGTCGTTTTACATAAGTTTTGGTCAAATCAAACGCTCCTGTATAAACAATTCATATATTTCTCGTTTCATATTTCTAACTTTAAATCATGTTTTACTGCTATGACAGCATTAAGGCTCTAGACAGACGGACCGCATTTCAACTGCAATCCAACCGCAAATTGCAGTTCGAACTGCAATAGAACTGCAAACCAACCGTGCAGTTCTATTGCAGTCGTGTCAACTGCATTCAAACTACATCCGAACTGCACCATACCCACCCACCCGCACTACTTTAACGCTCCGCCCCCCCGCGCATAGAATCAGTAGTAGAAACAAGGTTAGAGTTCGATTGCAGTCGGTGTGCAGTTCACACGATTGCACGCCGACTGCAATTGAACTGCAATAGGACTGCACGTTTGGTTTGCAGTTCTATTGCAGTCGTGTCAACTGCATTCAAACTGCATCCGACGAACTGCACCATAACTACCCACCCGCACTACTTTAACGCTCCGCCCCCCCCCGCGCATAGAATCAGTAGTAGAAACAAGGTTAGAGTTCGATTGCAGTCGGTGTGCAGTTCACACGATTGCACGCCGACTGCAATTGAACTGCAATAGGACTGCACGTTTGGTTTGCAGTTCTATTGCAGTCGTGTCAACTGCATTCAAACTGCATCCGAACTGCAATTTGCGGTTGGATTGCAGTCGAAATGCGGTCCGTCTGTCTAGAGCCTAAGGTTTAGGTTATATAAACTTATTAATAAACACAGGTCACAGGTCTTGTTCTGCGGATAATCCGTGGTAAAGTTTATACTAAAATAAGCTTTCGCATTGTCGTGTCGCGTCTATCTGCGGGAACCTATACAGAAGAACTTCTGTAACGTTTTATAATAGGCGTCAGCAATGAAAGCATTATTTCATTATATCAATTAACCTTCCACATGACACGACTGTCTGGAGATATTTAATTCAAATTCCAACAAAGTTTTAATTGTTGTTCCAAAACCAACCCTACCAAAACTGCCGTAGGTACATACTGTAGCTGCCAGGTCCATAAGGCATCCTAAAACACATCTGACGTCACAGCAAGGGTTTCAAACGTCAGGTTTCAAAGTGTAGCCGCGTTTCACGGCTCGTTAGTTTTTGAAACACGTATTTTAACTTAAATTTTCAAAGGAGAGGTTAGTGGTGTTTTGAAAGCTAAGCGATAGTCTGGCTACCTATGAGCTAATTTTGAACTTTTAACTTATTAAACAAAGATGTCGAGACTACTACTATAAATCGCGTTTCTGGTTTT
Source organism: Melanchra persicariae (assembly GCA_947386135.1). Taxonomy (NCBI): domain Eukaryota; kingdom Metazoa; phylum Arthropoda; class Insecta; order Lepidoptera; family Noctuidae; genus Melanchra; species Melanchra persicariae. The sequence continues at coordinate 3,919,853 of OX376646.1, forward strand.
TCGACATTGAATCTATCACTACTTGTATCTGCATCACCAAAAGGTAAACTGGTAGAAAATGCCTAAGGCATTTGGTCCGCCTCTGTACAGCTGTGTGCGTAAGCTATTAAATAAATGAATATATAATAATAATAAAGCATTTATTTTCAGGTTACAAAGACCCATAGTTAAATACCTTAACGTACTATACATATAATAACAATTGTGTTAGAATATAATAACTTAAAACTATGCAACACACGCCATAAGATGGAACATTTGCTTGCCTAGAAATAACTTCTAAGTTTACTCTTGACTTAAAGACCCCCAGGTTGTAGATATCGGGAAACACGACTATATTCCCAAAACGGTTTTGTACGTAGTGATACATCACTGGTACCAACATGATGAACACATCATGTTGGTACCAGTGATATCACCGTGTATCACTCACTGTACCTACGTCTTGTAGTCCGATTATGGACCAGCTGCACAAAGGCATACACATAATTATTCAATCATATAATAGACGTCTTAACTAACATTTGCTAGTTGCAACTCTTTTGTTATTTTAGCTTTCATCGCTCATCCTGTAGTATGATACCACCCTCAGTAAAACGTTCTATAATTACGACTCGCACCGACCCCTCATTTGTTCAGTGAAACATTTAAGAGCGTTTACCACGTACAGCATTTCATACAAATTTTCAAGTCCTTATTTTTCGAAATGCATGAACTGATTTTAATTAAACTTCCTCTAGATACGCAGGATACATAGGTCTAAAAATTTATTACTCATTTACTGGTAAATTCGTCCGATTTTAAATTTTCCATAGAAAGAGAGATTTCCAATTAACTTTATTAATAAGACATTTCAATAATGTTCTCTGATAACTTTTAAGACCTACGTATCCTACTTATGCGAAGGAAGTTTAATTAAAATCGATTCATTCATTTCGAAAAATAAGGATTTGAATGTTTGTATGAAATGCCGTACGGCGAAAAGCTTTTAAAACTTTTTCTTTTGCTGCAAAACTTATGCAGTAAGTAATTATTTTGGCAGTTGTTGCAAACATGGCGTGTTACGTGTGATAACATATTAAATCTAGACTAGACCTATAAAATATGGGTAATTTTAGTATTTAGCCTATCGTTAATACTACAATTATATTGTAGTTTTTATAAAATAATGATAGGCTTTGTGAGTGGGGCGATTAGTACCAGTGACTCAAGGATTTTTTTTCGTTTCATAACATTAGGTAATTAGCCACTACAGCCTTGAAAAAACAGAGAAAGGAATTCAATTCATAATTTCTAGAAATTTTACCTAGATACGAAGCAACCGTTGTATATCTCATACCGCCCGCGACTTTGTCCGCGCGGATTTAGTAGGTACTCCACAAACTTCAACGCCCCCCTCTACCCCCTTTGTGTTACGCGCTACTTACTTTATTGCAATTTTCGAAGGGATCTATTTTTTTCGAAAATAAAATATAACTTACTAATGGCGAAAGAATTTTAAAAATCGATTAAATAGTTTTTGGGCCAAATCGCAACAAACAAAAAAATCTTTCCTCTTTATAATTTATAAGTTTAGATTAGATGAGATTATAGAAAAGTTTTGGAGTGGCGACCGCGTACCGGAAGACGCAGCGTTGGAAGGCCTCCCACAAGATTAACTGATGACCTGGTGAGGGTCGTTGGTAGCCGATGGATGCGCGACGCACAGGACCGGTTGTTGTGGCGACACTTGGGGGAGGCCTATGTCCAGCAGTGGACGTCTTTTGGCTGATATGATGATGATGATGATGATGAGATTATAGAGTAAAAAGAGTAGTAAAATAATATATCTCCACCATCGCTCTATCTGGTGGCTAACATGATTTTTTGCTTATCGAAAGTAGGTAGGCTTTCTTTACCAACTTTACCAGCTTATTCAACTTAGTGGATTTTAACACATGAGGAATCATTAGATTCTCCTTGACAAACTGTGTGACACGAGCATAAGGATGTTGAAAAATAAAACATAATGGCGGATGAAGCGTCGCCATATTTTTTTGACTTGGTTATCTGAGGTATCAATATGAACGGCTCTATGAGACAATTTTCAAAGGTACCTAAGTTACATAATTGGTGAAAAAAGAAAGTGGTACCTATCAAAAAGTGATCGTAAATAAAATATTTGAGGGTTTGTTTTTACCTAATAGTAATACTTTGAATTGTGTTTGCTTGTATGTATTCAGTTAACATAACTAACTAATGATGAATATTTTGAACTGAAAATGAGTTTTTGTGAAGAACACTACAAACTTCTTCGGGCAAAAAACACAATTGTATTAGCCACCTGATATATCGAGTTTTCCTGTATTTACTTATTTGATTTACTAAAACCACTGCAGACTATTCTAACAATCAATTTCATCAAAATATTCGTCTAAGTGACTCCATAACATCCTCTTCTCTGAAATATGCAAGGAAAACAATCTCCCAACAAAAGCACAAAGAATACGGTTCTGCATTCACATGAAAATCAATTATTATGATAAGTTGGGGCGGATATTGCCTATCGACGCACTTTTACAACCCTAGTGCAGACAAACAGGAAATATGTAAAGAAATGCCGCCCCAACAATACACGAAATAAGATTTATCATGACAATAACAAGTTTATGAGTGCATAGACCTGTTTTTTTAGAATTATTGTATAGCATGCAGAACTAATGAGAGGGAAGGTTTTAAATTCTTGTGGGAAAATGAGTTGCAATCGTTCTTGGTTGCAAGAAAATAATGACTTTAAAAAGTTGAGTATCTGTTACCAACCAGGGTTGCGGAATTTGTTTGTAAGAGTCACCGCGGCCCTGGAACGCAAAGAGCATAATGAGCAACACGGATGGATTTTAGTCAGTAAGAGTCTGACACGCCCTTCAGCTCCACCCAGAGTGAAAGAAGTCATTTGACGATTTCCCATCCATAAAAAAAATCTGTTACCAAAGAAGGTTTGGAATAATGGAGGTTTTAAAGATCTCTTTGTTGGTAAATTAGCACATCACTGGTCATTTGTGGTAAAAAAAAATCGCAGTGCCATTAAATATTTTTAAAAATAAACTGCATCTAATGGCTTGCATTAAGTATTTTCAGAGCAGCGTGCACCAGTATGTTTATTTAAAATTTGATTACCAACCTCTTTTTGCAACTAATGTGTTGTTAGTTGTTACCCAACTTCTCGACACGACATGGAGAGATTTCAATCTAGAGAATTTTGATATGATTGTAGATGAAATGTTCGGTTATCTTATAATATCTCAAGATATTTTAAAATCTTAGGGGGCTTATTACTGTCGATGACATAATGTTTTTCCTGTTTTCATTAAGAATGCAGTTTCAAATTTATGGCTAGTTTTTCAACAGTCAGATAACTTTTATTTGAACTATAATATACAAACGGCTATGACACATATTCTGTACAAAAGTTATCAAACCACCAGTATAACTCCTCAGAAAAAAATTCTGACTTGATACGTCAGCCCTTAGTCGATTAGTTGAACAAACAATATAAGACAACTTAGTAACTTCAGTCCAAGCTTTCCTCATTTTTACCTGACCCAGCAATTGGAATTTAAGTGCATTTGCTCTCCACCTCGTAAAGCGCAGGTGGAATGAGTTCTCCGTTGGCGCCGCGCCAGCAATCTGTCACCACTTCATAGCATTACAACTTTTAAACTGTACTCGTTATCACGTTCGCCGTGTGCTTTGTCGCACTTTTTCTCTCCTTTATTCCCTAGTGTGTAATGGTTTTTGATAAGGGTATAATTAAATTATCGTTTTTGCGTTTTCTGAGTTTCAGTTTATGTAGACGTCTTTCTACATCGTTCTCGCATATATGAATAATTTCAAGAAGAACATTGTAACCACAACTTTGTAACAATTAAAATAGGTAATTGATTTAAAAGGGTGTCCTTGGAGTTTCTTGCACATTCTTCTCCATAGATATCTACGCTTTGGAACATGCAAATAACTTCACCTCTTTGACTGACCGACCTTGACGATTAAAAAGTGCCTGTAAATGGTTAGTTTAATTGTAATAAATGCTTTTAGTTTGAGTGGGATACCGTTTTGTTTATTTTTTTGAAGGATAATAATGTTATTACAGTTCATTTGGCCACTTATGAGTATTTATGAGGGAGGTTCTGGTGTGGTGGATCACATTTTCTCTTTAAATTTTACTTCTTTTTTTGCTGTCATATTGCAAAGTGTCCTAAGTGTACGGAGACGGGGCCCGCCAGGGCCAGAGCTAGCCAGGGTCGCGGAATATGTTCCAAAGAGTTACCGCGGCCCTGGAAAGTAAAAGGCACTAGGAGGAGCATGGATTGGTTTTAGTCAGTAAAAGTCTGACACCCTGCCGCTCCACCCAGAGCGGAAAGGGTCATTTGATGATTTCCCATCCTTAAAAAAAAAAAGTGTCCTAAGTGTTTACTCAAAGACTTTCCGTACCTATTTAACCAGGAGAAAATTTACATCTGGCAATCTCGGTGCTGTTGCGGATCCTATAATCATAAAATTTTTACCACTCGATTTCTTAAATACAAGATTTTTCATCTGAATGGACATGAAATCGACCGTTTTCTTCCAAGGCTCGGCGCAGTGTCCTACTGGCCTAATAATACCTGTTAACCCTTCACTGCCCACTGATCGTGAGTTCACATAATCTTGCTTTACCCTCGCATGCTGGCCACACTTGACTGGTTCCAGGTTGTAGTTATAATGGTATTAATAGCTCTCGTTTTTTCCCCTTTAAGGGACCTTGTGTAGTTAAGTGCCACCGATGTATAGGTACTTGTATACATCGCTCTTAGTACAGACGCCAGCACATCAAGCACCTAAAACTGTCAAATTTTCCCAATCCACCTTGAACCTAAAGCATTAGTGATACAGTTGCAAATCTATTAAAGAAACAGATTGTTGTTGCTTGATGTGAATAAATGAAACAATGCAAGTAGTTATAATTTACTGAGAATTAATATATCTCATCTCTTGAATAAAGTAAGCTTTCACAGGTCATTGTTTTACACTAACATTCTAAGAAAACTGACTCGCCTTATAACTTTTTAGATGTAAGATTGTTTGCTTGTTGGGTCGAATTCCGAACCTTTTTTCACTCTATCGTTGAGGCTAGAAGTAGCCTCATCGTTAGGGCTACTTCTATCGTTAGGCGTACTTCTATCTTTGAGGCTACTTCTATCGTTGAGGCTACTTCTATCCTTGAGGCTACTTCTATCCTTGAGACTACTTCTATCCTTGAGACTACTTCTATCCTTGAGACTACTTCTATCCTTGAGGCTACTTCTATCCATAAAGCTACTTCTATCGTTAAGGCTCCTTCCATCCTTAAGGCTACTCTTATCCTTGAGGCTACTTTTATTCTTGAGGCTACTTCTATCCTTGAGGCTACTTCTACGAGTATCTTTGAGGCTACATAAATACTTGAGGCTACTTCTATCCTGGAAAAATGCATGGCTTCTGTGGGACTCACATGCATGTACAAAATACATAATAATATGTAAATTCTTTATAAATAAATTAATTTTGAAGTGTCTGTTTGTGATATCAAAACATCAGCTTAATTGTATGTTTTGTGTATGCAATAAAGAATAAAAATAAAGTGATTCTAACAAAAATAAAATGTCAATTTGTCTGTTTGTTCTGGCTGATCTCCAAAACGGCTAGACCGATTCTGATGGCCGTTCACTGGCAGATAGTTGATTATATTGCTTTGCTTTACTACTTTAATTTTAGAAAAAGGATTAGGACTCAGTATGATAGTCGCGGGAAATAGCTAGTATATTCTATATGAATATGCAGTTGAAACTCGGTTTTTCGGTCTTAAAAGGTTTAATAAAACCGAAATATACCAAAAGTGGTACTCCAAGGAAATGCTAGCAAATTATGCGAATAATTGGGTTTATTTATGCATCAAGAAGGTATTGAATCTCTGAAAGGTAACATTTTCCTTTCATCCGCCTTTTCAAGCGACCGGATTTACTAGGGTTGAATTAATTAGATGGTCAAGTTTCCTTGAAAATGTTATTTTGTAGTGAATTTCATTTTTGTAAGAGGTATGTAGTTTGTTGTCCAGAAATCAACCATGATAATTTGAAACGGTAAATTAATGGTTTTGAAAACCTTAATAAAATAGTAAATCTTGAGAAAATAGTAAGCAGCTCACCGTTTTCGTTATTGGGAACAGGGTTCAGGACCTTTGGCCAGGGCTCCAGAGAGACGAACCTCCTGACAATACGAGTCGTGTCCAGAGTTACTTTTTTTAAATCCAGCTTCAAGTGTTGGTCGAGGCTTATAGCTATTCAGCCATTGACTGACATGACTATCGATACAATGATCCCCGAACTCACATCCCACATATCGACAAGCTCGTGAGCCATGTCAGTACTTGATGAGCTTATCTTTCACAGCTTTCACGACATACTTGATTTAATAAGGCTCCCTTAAGTGTATCATCAAATTAATTTGTTTTAACAACCAAAGCTCAAAGTTTTGACCTATATTCATACGACAATACAACATTATGCTGATATAAGCCCCTCTCGGCCATTAAGGACCTTAAGTAACTCTATATGGTCCATAGACGAGAACTTGTAAGCCCATATAAATATCATGTTGGGTTATAACAACCCGATATGTTTCGTATCGCTATGGCTTTTTTTTTTTTTTTTTTTTTTTTTTTTTTTCTAGGATGGGAAATCATCAAATGACCCCTCCCGCTCTGGGTGGAGCGGCAGGGAGTGTCAGACTTTTACTGACTAAAACCCACCCTTTAGTCCTCCTAGTGCCTTTCTTCCCAGGGCCGCGGTAACTCTTTCGAACAAATCCGCAACCCTGGTAGGCTCTGGCCCTAACGGGCCCCGACCCATGCTGACGACTGCTGGCTTGGCGCGCGTAGAACACAGCGCGCCGTCAACCCGGGCCTGTTCTGATCGGACGGCGAGCTACCCATTGCTCGCCGTCCACAGGCATCAGCCACTGCGCCATGCTCAGGAGCATCAGTTCCTGGGCGGCGCAGCGGCTGACGTTCAGCAGGAGGGGGTGAAATGGGGCCATTACTGGCACTCCATTTCAGCCCCCTCCGGAGCCCGTTGTAGGGGCTCTACTGCGGCTGCTGCAGTAGCAGCAGCCGCAGTGGAACCGGCTTTGGCGGCGGAGGAAGCGGCGGCGGCGGCGGCGGCGGTCGCGGCAGAGACGGCGGTGGCGGAGGGCTTTCTCCGATTTACGGCTTTGGCGGGTGGGGCGCAGGCCCTACCCCCAGCCCAGTGGTCGGCCGGCTTGCCAGCTGCCGCACAGACTACGCAGTGCGGCGCGGCGACGCAAGAGCCGGCCCTGTGACCGGGCTGACCGCAGCGGAAACAAAGACCGCTGCGGTCCACCTCCGAGGTGCATTGAGCTCCTACATGGTGGCCCACCTGGCACCGGAAGCACCTCAGAGGTCGGGGTTCCAGCAGTTTGACCTGCGCGGAAACCCAACCCACCAAAAACCTACGGCCCTCCGAGATGGTCTTGGCCGCCGACACGGGACAGCTCACCACAATAGTGCGCATGCCCGTGTTGTCAGGACGTAGGGTGCCCGCCTTCACCTCCTCTGCTGAGCACCCCCCCGTCCTAACGACGGCGGCCACCACCTCCGCCTCCGTGACGGAGTCGTCCAGGCCCAAGATGCGCATGTCGACGCGCTTGGTGGGTCTGGACACTCGGGCATCGTCCGCGCTAAGGGACGCCCTGAGCCTTTCGGCTAGAGCGTCCGCGGTTGGGCCGCTGGCTGCCCCGGGGATCTCCAGCATCCGGGCCCCAGTCATGGTGACCCGGAGCCGAAGGCCCCCCACGATGCCTAGCTCACCAAGGTTCACCGCCTCCTTCGCCTTGGTGAGCACGTCCGCGTACGTCACGCCCCTCTTCGCCGCGTCCGGCTGTAGCGTAAGCACTACAGCCGCGGTTTTCGGGGGGCGGAGCGCAGCCGCGACGCTTCGCGCCTTCTGCCGCCGCCTCCTCTCTCGCCTCTTGGCCGCTCTGGCTGCCTTTCCCGCCTTCCTCTTCTCCCCGGCCACTTGCCATTCGGCTTGAGCCGGGGGAGGAGCTGAAGGCGAGGAAGCCGGGGGGAGCTGCTGCTCAGACGGCGCAGGAGCCTTCGCCGTCCGCGCAGCAACCCCACCCCTCCTCTTCTTTCCCGGGGCCGGGTCCGGTTTCCCCGGCACCGGCTTCGCGGGTGCCGGCCCGGACCCTTTGTCCAGGCCGGACGACCCCGGTGTGGCAGCCGCGGCGGCCGCATAAGACGCCGCCTTTTTCTGGCCTGGGACGGCCTTCCCACTCGCCGCACTCGCTAGCGGGGGGCGCAGGACGATGCCCTCCAGGACGGAGAACCGCGCCTGGAAGGCAGCCAACTCCTGCCGCACCAGGTCCAGCACCTGGCCCTCCTGCGGCACGGGCCGGCCGTCGTCCCTGCGTCCCCCTTGCGGCGCCCCCTGTGGGCCGGCTCCCCGGAGCCTGGCCAGGTCTGCGCGGAGCCCCTCGTTCTCCTTACGGAGACGCTCCGTGGCGGCAGCCAAGCGGGCGACCTCCGCCCGCAGCTCGGACATCTCGTCCGGCGGAGGCCCACCTTTGGTAGCCTCCGCTGCCGCCAGAATGGAGGCCATCGCCTCGCTTATGGCCTTGTTCTTAGAGGACAATTTCCTCTTCAAGGCCACATCGCGAAGCGCGGCCTCCACCACCTCCGCAAACCCGGCCCTCCGAAATCGCTCCTGTCCGGAGTCATCCGGCTCACCGCCGGAGGACTCCGAACCAGGAGCCCTGCGACCGCCCTCTACGGGGGGTCGTCCGTCAGCGACGAGCTCCTCGGCTCGCTGACCAGCCACCTTGGAGGCGGGCAATCTCCCCTTGCCTCCCTCTCGGCCCTTGCCCCGCCTGCTGGTGGGGATCTTGCGAGCCGAGGCAACCTCCTCGCTGCCGGACGACCCCCGGTCCTCCTCTGTTCTGGGCCGCTTGCGGAAGGACCTGGAGTCCTCCGCAGCAGCCCCCGCCCTCTCGGGTCCAGAGCTCGCCGAGCTTATTGTCACCAGGTCGTCGGAGTCCAACTCGGACTCCGACTCTGCACCCGGGTGACGCTCAGGCGAGCCCCTCCTCCAATATAACGCGCCTCTTAACGCGCTCCGCCCGACCGACGCTTTGTCGGGCGATCCAAAGTCAAACCCGATCATGTCCTCAAAGGACGGCTTGGATCGGGGGCCTCCTCGGCCACTGATGCCCTTGGCATGCGGAATGTGGACAGCACTGTTGCCCCCCCCAGAATACGAGGGGCTTGACGCACGAGGCGTGGCGGATTCCCGGACTGCTGTGCAGTCCGGACCGCCCTGGGGTACAGAATCTCTTTCAGTACTGTCCATTGTTGTCCTTTTAAAGGGTGCGGTCCCTATCTCCCCTCCTCTCTCCCTCTCTCTCACTGCTTGCTCGCTGCCCTCACAGTCACGTCTGATGATCAGACGCGTACCAGAGAGCAGCGAGCAAGCCAATGAGACGCACACCGTCCGAGGACCCGAACACTGCTCAAGTCTCCGAACGGTGTGCCCCTCTTGTGTCTCTCTTGGTCTGGTCTCTCACTTGGGACCTTCCGGCATGAGTGGCTCTACCGGCAAAGCCCCCAAGATCACTGAGACACGCAAGCCCCACCACGACGGCAACGTGGAGACACGGTTGGTGGGGTATCGCTATGGCTTAAGTTGCTTTTATGTGTAATATTATAGTTTTTTATTTCTTTGCTGGAGTGTGGACGAAAACAATGACCTCTGTCTGTTGATTTGGGTCGGATTAACTTGGAAGCTACTGGAGCGAATGGTCGCCGGTCGTTTGATTTTTGTTAACTTGTTAGATTATGAGGTTTATTTAAAAACAAAAGCATAATTATTGTAAACATACATTTACACAAATTCCTTTTAACTCATCTGACACTTTTTAGAATCAGAGGCTCTGGATTGTTTTCTTTTTTTTCAATATTAACACCTAATTCCACCTGAGACTAAAATTAACACATGAAGACTTCACATATTTTGAAAGCAACTGTCATTCATGGGCGCCATCTTGAAAATTAAATGAAAGGCATCGTACACGTGGCTATATTCTCAGCGACACGCGCATGATAGTGACTTGAAATAACATAATTGCTGGCAGCTGAAATAAATTGCTCTATTATTGATCAAGAGGTTCAAGTTGAAGGCTTTATGCCGATGCAGCGATGGATATTGCGTGGGATTTTAAAAAAATAACAAAAGAAATAAAGCAGGTTTTTACGGGACATGATTTTTTTTTCTTGAAGAAACTTTTTAGATCCTTAACTTTATATGTTGTGTCCGGTAACCAACGGAACCCTATTAAGAACCTGTTGTCCGTCCGTCTGTCATCGGGATGTATCATATGAACCGTTTTTTTTTATGGATGGGAAATCATCAAAATCTTCCGCTCTGGGCGCAGCGGAAGGGAGTTTCACTCTTACTGACTAAAACCCATCCGTGTTCCTCCTGATGCCCTTTGCGTTCCGGGGCCGCGGTGACCCTTTCGAATAAATTCCGCAACCCTGGACATACCTATCCAGGGTAAATTTTCACAGATTGTGTTGTTTATTTCTACTGTCATGTCACTATAGCAACAACCAATAAAAATTAAATTAAAAACTAAACAGTACGGATAGTAGTAAATTAGAGAGTAGTTATAGTACGGAACCCTTTGTGTGCGAGTTCGACCTGAACTTGGCCCTTTTTTTCCGTACGTACTGTAGGTACCTATCACGTTGGGTTTGAAAGCTTGATCAGTTATTACCATTTTCTTTTCTTACATAATAGGGAATAATGCATGAAAAAAATATTTGTTATCTACCTACACATTTTATCTCAAAATATACAAAAATATAATACTAACAGTGAAAATAGAACCACAATTGATCGGGAAACCAACGAGTTATATAACTATTTTAAACAAATATATCTGTCCCTCTCGCGAAAACGCTGCTTTGTATGGCAGTTGTATAAGCGTCATGGACTTTAGACGTCAGAGTCCCAAATTGTCAACTTTGAAGCTTTATAACTTCATCGCCGATGAAGTTATTTTAAAAATTATTTCATTAGTGCTTTCTAAAGCCAATAAGTATTCTATGTAAACAACAAGATTAAAAACATGCAATCTTTTCTAACATGTTATGTGTTCTGGTGTGACTTACTTTATGCACATCAATTATAATATACAGGTATCATCTTAGACGGACCTAATCAGACTTCTTACTGGTTAAGTCTAGGCAAGATCATGGTACAGGACCTGCCACCAACACAACGCATTTTACAAAGACAGTCATTCTAACAAAATCTACGTAAAAATCTCACGTGTGTACAGACTTAATACCTATACAAATTAATAATGTAGATAAACACGGTAATCCTCGCAAAAAGTCGGTAATTCCCACTCAATAATTCAGGTAAACCCTCGTCTGAGGCGAAGTCTCTTATGTGCTTGGATCGTTACTGGGTAGTCGACACCTTATCTCACAATGACTGTCTATTATCCTAATTATTTTGCTCTGATTGGTGAAAAATATCAGCGCCATTTTTAAGCTCGATTTGACCTGAATTCTGGACGACTATTGACTTCGCAAAGTGTGGCACTCCTAATAGAATAGAAGATGTTTATTATTCATGCGATATCGACAGTGTAGGTTCTTAAGACATATTTAACTTAACATATTGCGTTACGACATCGTTACGCAATATGTTAAATAAATAAATAAAAATCATAACATAAGACTATTCAATAATGGCTCGCCCATATTACATGATTCTTAAACATCTTGAGGAAATGTGGGCATTGCAAAATCGGGTATAAAAGTCGAAGTGTTTGGGCCCGCTAAGGCCAGTGCCTACCAGGGTTGAGGAATTTGTTCAAAAGAGTCACCGCGGCCCAGGAATGCAAAAACACGGACGGGTATTATTCAGTAAGAGTCTGACACTGCCTTCCGCTCCTCCCAGAGCGGGAGAAGTCATTTGATCATTTCCGATCCTCAAAAAAAAGTCATAGCATACGTTGTTCTTTAGAAGCGTAAAACTTTCACATTCTCACCTCAGGGAAAGCGATACTGTGGTGAACGATATGAATCACGCTTGCCTAGAAGAAACTTATTCACTCTTGGCCCCGGCAACACACCGGTGTGTTGCGAATTAATCGCGAATTTAATGTTTATTTACCTATTACATAAGATGTATTTTTTTTGGGAATTTTCACATGTCGGGGCCGCAGCGGTTAAAGGCCCCCAGGCTGTAGATGTCAGGAAACTTTCCGACAAGGAATTCCACTCCTTAGCTGTATCCTTACTGACAGTACCTGTTCTAAAACGTACTTTCGAAGAGCCCAATTAGAAATGTATCAACCATAACTGCTCAAGCGATTTCCAAAGCTTTCGTTTCATCAATCTTTTATTAACGTTAACCATTGCACCGTGTGTTCTCGGTCCGGTAAACTGAACGTTTCATTATTGGACTTTCAGACCTCGAACTGGAAAAAGTTACACGGATAGATATCCTCTTGAAGTTTGCTCTAGATAGCCTAGTACCTACAATATTTTTGAGGACATTGCAGTAAAGACGCTTTTTGCTATTCAGGGCATTTCTAGCAGCTACTAACTCATTTTTTTTTATAAAGACTGTTTGATCTTTATAAAGGTGTTTCTTCACCACCTAGATCTAATTTTAGTTAGTTTTTAGTTGTTGATTTTTATTTTAGTTCAATCATAGATTTGATGCCAACTGCATCACATTGCTAGAAAAGTCCCACTCCTCGACAAGACCTGCTTTCAACAAAACAAAACCAGTACCTAATTTTAGTGTTGTGATTTTTAGTACAAATTAAAAAAAAAATTAACAATCCGTAGAATCACTTTTTAAACACCCGACCCGACTGTTATGCACGCCAGTTTACTAAACACAACAAACATTAGATAATATCTACGCAAGCGATGCAACGCAACGGTGTTCGATAACAGAATCCCATCACCTGGCTGAGATATTGAGGTTGGCGAACATTTCATCGATGTCAGTCTATCGATAGCCAGTCAACCGAGATCTCGGCTATCCAATTAAGAACTGCCGTGTGTTGACCTTGGTGGCAGAATATACTGAATATATAGGTTATTCGATGATATTATGGCTGACAAGCTGGGAGGTTTCTTACATAACATGTTTTATGGCTCGTTTTTTAGAGCAATGAAACCACTCGGGCCCAACATGTGAAAATTCCCTAATATAAAGTAAATCTTATGTATATGTAAATAAACATTAAATTCGCGATTAATTCGCGACACACCGGTGTGTCGCCGGGGCCGGACAGGTTGGTAATGGTTGTTTAGGTTTTAAATTAAATTGAATTTTGAATTTTGGAGATTTTTTGTCATTTTATGTTGTTGTTTTTATTTATTTATTGATTTTAATGAAGTATTTTAATGATTTTAATGTAGTATTTTTATGATTTTAATGTAGTATTTTTATGATTTTAATGTAAGTGATTGTCAAATGTTTTGTATTTTTAAGCTTGTGTAATTTTAATTATAATTTTAATTTTAATATTGGGACTTGGTGCCTTAATAAAGAAATCTTATTATTATTATTAATACTATAGGTACTGAAGAAGGAAGCATTCTTTCGAACTGTCAGAAGGATGACGTGGGGTATTTTTATCAGAGTGCCAATTCTACTAATTTTTAAACAATGTTCGCATACGCATGTCAGTATCAAACTTTCAAAAAAGCCATACATTTTTGATGAAAACTTTCACTTTCAAAAAAGCCATACATTTTCATACATTTTTGACAGATTGCGACTGAGATGCGAATGGGAACGTTGCTTGAAAATTAGTAGGATGGGCACTGTGTTCAGAGTTAAAACTTGGAGGTGGGTTTTAACGGCTGCAGCAGGATGCAGGTGGCTTGACATACCATATTGAAGTTACCGCGCAACTAATAGTGGGTCCACACGATACAGGCTTGTCTACACAGACTTTTAACCCTAAATAAAAAAATCTATCACACCGACATTTTGTCTGCACAAACTTTGATGCAAAGACAAAATTCTATAGCAGTTTACTGAAGTCTGTATCGTGTGGTCGGTCCATAAGAAACAACTGTGCAAAAAAGATCCGTAAATATTTATTTTTAAGAGCGTACAAAAATGTTGTTTTCAAACCATTTTAATGCTGACATACCTAAATCTAGCCTTCAGAATACCTATGGTCCTTTGAAAAACATTTCTGGCTCTGACGTGTTTATTGTAAAACCAATTTTCTGGGCTACTTCGCTGTCCAAAAGGGGTGTTGTTAGGGGTCGTCTGAGGGGACACCCACTATCGCCTGGACTAATGATTATTATTGTTTATTAACATCCAATACCTAAGCACTTAAAAGTACCCATAGTTGGTAGTTCGTTTCCAATTTTGTGAAAAAAAAAAAACGATTTTAAAGTTGTCTATGTAGGTTTCTACCTGAGAGAGGCTGCTTATGCAGCATCGAGTGGATCAACCCAAAATATAGTCGAGTCGTGCGTACGTCCGATAGATCTAGATGGATACGACAGCAACATCAGGCCCATCTCTTCGCCTTTCCCGAGGGGCGTACGGCGTCAGCTCCGTAATTAATTTCTCTACGAGCGACTAAGCGAGTCTGTAGGTCTTCACAAACTCATGGTGGCTCTTGGAAAACTCATCTGCAGCAAAAAGACGACGGCGATGAAAACGGTGACTTTCTCGCCATCTTTCCGACGCTGCGTCTTCACGTTGCCCCAGGTGCAAAAACCACATATTTTATATTAATAAACGAAAACAAGGAAAACAAATTTATACGAAAAGTTGGTAACATAAAAGTTATCAGACTATGTAGAAATAAAGGCAAATACAAAACTACAGTTCTCGTCAACTAACTTTGCCCCTCTGAAGTTAGCCATTTGCAAAGATCGCGTAGGTGAAGTCACGTACACGGGAGCAAGCGGGACGCAAGCATGCATTGAACGTAAACGAGCGACTGAGACATAAAATTGCGCCCCGCCCCATGTCTATAACGCATGCGCAGTTGCAGTGTGTTCGTAATTTTGACTACTACGCAGCCACTCGACACAACTTCAGAGGGGCAAAGTTATTTGACGAGAACTGTAATGGAAATTTGAAAAAAAAATCTTAAAATAATCCTAAAATTTTCCGTCAACTACGCGACTCAAAATAGTTAGTTTTGATTTTTATTAAAATGTAGCAGAATACCATTTTTTTCTAAAATTGTCACATGGCGTTCAGGTTGGAAATTATCAGAAAACCGTTTTAAATCATTTCTTATTGAAAATCTTTGCGCAATGTTTTTGAGATTTCTTTGATTTTACAGAATGCTTTTTAAGCGTCTGGGAGCGATCAAGCCAAGCACTACGGCTTCACATGATTTACGAGGCACGGGGGATCACACCAAGATTTTGATAATAATGCGACTTGAATTTGAACGTTTTTTTTATCAGAAGAATTGGCCTTCTGAAGTATGAGAGGGACAAATCAGTGTTATTTTCAAAAGTTGTAAGTTTTAGAAAATTTATCTTTTCTTGATCTTTAAGTTTCTCTTTAAAACTTAAAGATCGTTCAATATTGCTTCATTTTTGCGTTCTTAGGTTCAATGGTCTAAAATAACCGAAATCATCAGAAATGAACCTTTAAGTGTATTTAAAGTTTATATGTACCTAAGTACTTAAGATCATAAACCACCTACCGAGCTTTTTGTGAAAAAAGAAAAATTGCAATACAAAACGGCTCCCATGATAAAACAGCAAAATAAATTGGTTCCGGTGTTTACGCGCCAATCTCCTTAGTTTACGTGATATAATTCTTCATTTCGTGTGCCGCCATTTTATTTAGCTGTCATTCTCGAGCCCCAACGGAACGCGCACGGGAGATGGCGGGGAATTTTGCTGAAAATTTCTCGTTTGCGAGGAAAGTTTTGAGGCTTAGCACGTTAACTATTTAGAGAAGCTGAAAGCTAAGTTTTAGCCGTATATTTATCTATGCTTTAACGGTACTATACGTATGCTTGAAAAAATATTTATTAATATATTATATAATATGTCGCAGCCAATTAGCTTAATCAGCCGTTTAATTGTTTGCTATATACGTTTATCAATAATAATATACTACGATAGGAACTTCGTCCCAACCGAGTGTTCCACGACACTCGCGTATTTTTTTGTAACTAAAGTGTACAAAAAAATACGCGAGTAAACGTAACCACAATAAACCATTTTTCATTCACATCAGCGTGGAATGAAAATGTAAGAGTTAAATAAACCGCGAAATGATTCGTGAAACTAGTTTCATCTGGTTTTCAACGCGATATTACTCAGTTGGCATTGTTTGAAGTGTTTTCAGTAAATTGTTCACTGAACTTTTTGTTGGTAAGTAAAGACTTTTTGGAGATTAAGGGATTATGGAAAATGAATTTCGCGTTTTGCACAAAAAGTGGTTAAATGTGTTTATCTGTTTTTGGTTTTTGCTGTTATAGTTTTAACGACTTCTTGCGGACGTTAAAAAATTTATCATTATTATTGACACATTCACTTTTAACCACAATCTCACGTCTAACGTAAGAAGAACATAATTATTTTCTCTTGACTTAAAGACCCAAGTTTCTGCGTATTGGTACAGTCACCGGATTATTGAAACCGTCAAAACCTAGCATAATTTTAAACTCTCGACAGCTACACAGAAAAATACACATCAAAATTCGAACGTACGTACTTATCATAAATCTTTTTAAAGCCTCGATTAGTTCTCATGCATTTGTAATCTAGGTAAATTTTATACTTCCAGCGATTTCTTAAGCTGCTTAGCAGATGTTCAAGCTGCTCAGCGTATGTTGTTAGCTTAGACAGAGATTTAAAAACCTGCAAACTATGTCAGTATGTTCTTTGAAGCGAAAATATTTTACCGATAAACATCGTAAGCCTGCCTAAATGTTGTGCTTCTGAGTTCTAGGTAAAGCGACGTACTGTCAGTGACAACGATTTTCAAAACCTTCCGCATTTGCATAGCAGTCGCAAACTGACAAAAACACATCTAATTTCTCTAAATGTTTTTGTTGTTGTAGTTTTTGTCATTGATTGTCGCTATATGATATTGCGAATTGAATTTGAACGCTTTTTAAGTACGAAAATCGGCCATCTGAACGCCAATTCTACTAATTTTTAAACAACGATCGCATTCACACCCTATTCGCAATCGTTCAGAAATGTATGTTCCCATACATTTCTGAACGATTGCGAATTTAAGACTTTTTTGACAGATTGTGAATTTGATTCGAATGCTAACGATGCTTGGAAAGTAGAATTGGCGCTCTGATCAATCCCTTACATTTTTTGGCATTACGACAGTCGCTGTCATCTTGATAAGGCTGTTTATAACAGCTGTGTTCAGAATCTCCGATTTGCCAGAAATATGAGTAATGTAAACGTAACCCATCTCACCACTTATTTCTCGACAAAAAGAAAAAAAAAACTACCAAAAGCGATGTTTAGTGAGCTGTTTGCGCCTGACTCTGACACGCTTCTTTTTAACCGACTTCTAAAAAAGGAGGAGGTTCTCAATTCGTATGTTTGTGTTTTTTTTTTATTTTTTTATGTTTGTTCGCGAGATTTTTCAAATCGGTTGGCAAGCGACGGAGTTGTCTCCGTCGCTTGCCAACCGGTTTGAAAAAATCTTTTTTTGTTGGAAAGGGTATCCTTCCCAAATGGTTCCAAAATCGGTTCAGTAGTTTGGTTTTTAAATCCAAATAGCTGGAAAAAATATGTGGAAAAATCATCCATGTATACGAAATTGCGTATTTTTGCTTTGCTGTGACTTTTCAGTGGTGTTGTTAGGTGTGAGGTACCACTAAAAAGTGTCAAATAACGAAGAAGCAACCAAAAACACCAACTACCGAAATTAAAGTTATTTTGAACTTTGTAGTGTTTTTTAGAAGTCGGTTTCTTTTTTTTGTGAAATAGTTTTTTTTATACTACACTTCCTTGGCTTTTCCGTAAAGGCGTTATACCACCTTAAAAACCTAAAGAATCAGTCATACGTGCCTAAAGCCTCAAAGAATGTAAGGTAGGCACTAAATTCTAGTCATTACCTACATTTTCTTACGCCTTAAATTTGCGCCAGCCCGACGGAATTTAGTGAAAAGCTTCTTATTAATTATGACTTCGCAAACCATAACGAGGTGGTGTTAAACCGGCGGGCACTGCGGTGATAATGCCCGGTATGCCCGGTGGGGCATTTTCGTCTGCTTTGCCCGGCTTATTGCGGTTTTGGAGCGGATACCGTTTTGCTTCCGAATTTGACATCGTTGCTTTTTGGTATTGTTACGTTCGTGGTTCGTACCACGATCGTTGTTATGTTGTAATTAGTTTCTCGGGTTTCAAACATTGGGTAAAGTAACTTATATGGTTGCAAATTAGTTCAATTGATTGGGCTAATCCATAATCCGTATGGTGTCAGACGTAAAAGAATACGTAAGAGGCGACTAAGTTCTACTAAATTAATCTTTGGGTTGTGTCTTCGGCTCTTACTAAATACTGACGGTATTTTCATCATTATAGTCAAATTTCCGTCAAAGTCCGTTCACATCTGGCAATGGGCCTCCTGGACTGGACTCGGCTCGGACTGCCTTCACCAGGTCATCAGTCGACCTTTTTGCATGTTTTCAAATGCGCCCTCCGACACGTGGTTTTGTCACTCAACATGCTAGGCTATGCTGACGTTCAGCGACCACTGCCTAATGAAACGTAAGTTTGGCAATAAGGTATTTGATTTATTACCGAAAATCGACATGAATAAATACTTATTTGAAAGTATATGACTGATGTTATTCTCGTAACGAGCAACGTCACAGTCTATGGCCCATATTCCAAAACGTAAATTCCAACTCCAATATGAGCACGAAAATGTCAATGAAAGCTTGTCTAATTGACGTTTTCGTTCTCGAGAGATGAGCAAACAAATGCAAAAACTTCAATTTATGAAAAGCTCCGATGGGGTTGGAGTTCAAGTTGAGTTGGAGTTCACGTTTTGGAATATAGGCCTTTGTTTGTGATAGATTTTAAAACGCTCACAGCACCGTCACTTACTTATTTAGGTTTTTGACAAATCGTATTGTCATTTCTCTAAGTTTTTGACAAATCCAGTAGAGAGCGGTTACTTGTGCTCTCATTTAATTTCAGATGTTATTTAACATGGACATAAGGAAAACCCTTTCTTCTATCGGTAAATTCAGAATACACCTCTACCTCTCACCTTCTACAAATTGAATGCTACGCTATACGTTTGAAGCGCTAAGTTTTTGACAAATCCAGTAGAGAGCGGTTACTTGTGTTCTCATTTAATTTCAGACGTTATTTAACATGGACATAAGGAAAACCCTTTCTTCTATCGGTAAATTCAGAATACACCTCTACCTCTCACCTTCTACAAATTGAATGCTACGCTATACGTTTGAAGCGCAAACGGCGAATGATGCAGCCTAACAACACCCGGTTGTAATTAAGCTGACAAGATGGATGGGTTGGTATCCCAGTATAAATGTTTCAATCATCAATCAAAGCCAGAAAGGTTATTGAGAGAGGGGTTTTAAATTCACTCCCATTTTAGATTTAACTTTTAACATAAAAGCTTTTCAATAGAGAATCTCTTCTTTCAACTTTTATGTTAGAAGGTCGCGGCTAAATAATAACAGATGTACGGGTCAATGTTCAAGGTTAAGTAATGCTTGCCGCGGGCGGTCTTTGGATGGGTGGTATACAGAGATTTCTCCGTGCTTCGGATAGCACGTTGAGCTGCCCGTCCCGAGTCCCGGCAGCCATTTGTAGATTTTGACAGTCGTTACGGTTAGTTAGAACTCCGTGGAAACCGGCTCTCATTTGAACGTGTTTGACAATCGTTAAGGGTAGTTCTGAAGCCAAAACATCAGACTGGCAATTCTACTCAATGTTAAGCAACGATCGCATTCGCAATCTGTCAAAAATTCCATACATTTTTGACAGTTTGCTACTGAGATGCGAATATTGCTTAAAATAGTAGAATTGCAGTTTTGCCAAGCGGTACAGTATTACCCAGTTCCTAGGAAATGCCAAATGGAGTGACTGTCTATCAGATCACCACATATGTACACCTCCACATGTAAAATAGGTACTGGTACTCAGCTCCAGAGGTGCGGGATTTGTTCGAAAGAGTCACCGCGGTCCTGGAACTGGAACGCAAAGGGCATAAGGAGGAACACGAATGGGTTTTAGTCAGTAAGAGTCTGACACTCCCCGCCGCTCCACCCAGAGCGGAAGGAGTCATTTAATTTCATATTCTCATTCATTAAAAAGGTACTCAGCTGCAGCACAGTTGGACTGAAAGCCGACCCCAACAAACATAGCTCGGAAAAGGCTAGGCAGTTTGATACAAGTTTGTAATAAGCTAATCTCATAGGTAAGTACAAAAAATCTATAAAAAATCAAACGACTAGTATGAAATAAAAATCGCAATAAGCAAACTTTGCCAAGAAACACGCAAAACATTTTGTAGTAGCAAAAATAAACACGTAGTAAAAATCTTCTGGCTTAGTCTACGGAGGGACATTCATATAAGTTAGTTTGTTCCCTCAGGGCAGGGAGGCAGTCGCGGTCGATATCACCCCTTCAAACCCAAGGGAAAGTTTCGGGCGCCAAAATGCGTAGTTTCCGCGTCCATTGATGATTTTGTAAAGGCGTTTTAATCGGTTGCGGGTACAAATGGAGCAATGAATAGTGAAGTGGGGTAGGTGAAGCTAGTGACGTTATAAATTTGTGAGGGGGACGTGTCTGTGCATTCCAGATGTCGGCGAATTACGTTCCGGGCAATTATAATGAGTTGGGGTAAGGAAAAGTTGGTGAGAAGTTATTTGTTTAGTTTTTATTTTTGTGTAATTTGCTGTATGAAAACGTGATCCTTGATTTGGTTTGAAATATTGTCACATAAAACAAAACTTAGCTTTGAACATCGAAGCCAATTTGCCAGCTAAGTCATTTGAGTCAGTTTCATTTGAGGGAGTGTGCGTAGAATTGCACTATTGAATTCCGCCAAACTCGTTCCATCATCGGACTAAAAGACGTAGCAACAGTGATGCGCCACCGGAACATGGTGTGCATGCTTCACATACGCAAAAAACGTTTTGGGAACAATTTAATTGCGCGTACAACTATGGAGTGGAGGAGCTCCTGGCTAAATTATAACAGCCGCACGGACCAATTTTCAAGGTTAAGCAAGGCTTGCTGAGGTGTTCTGTGGATGGGTGACCATATTAACATACCGAGACTCCAGCGTGCCTCGGAAAGCACGTTAAGCCGTTGGTCCCGGCTGTCATTTGTAGATCTTTGGCAGTCATTACGGATTGTCAGAAGCCAGAAAATCTGACGCCAGTCATGCCAAGAAGTACCATGTTACCCAGTGAAAGGGTTGTGGAGGTCTGGTAGGCAGCCGCTCCACGTAAAATACTGGTATTCAGCTGAATCCGGTTTGACTGGGAGCCGACCCCAACATAGTTAGGAAAAGGCTAGGCAGATGATGTACAACTAAGGAGTAGAAAACCCTGCTGAAGTCTGTGTTTCCTGATATCCACAATTTTACTTTTACAGGTAACTTCTAGACAAGCGTGTTCTATCGTGGACTACATTACCTACCTATTTTATGTAACATGGTGATGTTGTTTTATTAAAGTATTATTGATTTTGTTCTTTTGATAATTGATGATGTGTGTAAACATCATTACGAACATTGTTTAGTGATGTATAAAACTACAATTTATGGCGGAATGTGTCTTGCACCAAAAACATTTATGTACTTAACATCTTTTTACCTACCAATTTTTTTTTTTTAATATAAAAATTTACTTATTTACTATTATGGATTTCCACCAGGTAAGATTGTGGTCAAATGCGAGCTTATTATTAAAATAAAAACAAGTTTTCTGTGAAGCAATCGATTTTACTGATCTTTCTTTCATTGGCTATAGCCGATATAATCTTAAGGGACAATATCACCCCCGAGCTATAATACTTATTTATCGGGCAATAAACACAATTATCAAAATGTCCCCCTACACTTCAAGCACAATACAATGTAGAGACATCGACACGACAATGAATTGAGACACTGACAATAATACTGGCTCATAGGAATATTTTGACAAATAAACTTTCGGATTACATAAAACGTGAAAAAAAAAAACTTAAACTAGACAAGAGACCCTAGACAATGTGCTATTCAATTAGCGAATGCGACTGTCGAAATGCCAAAATGTAGGAATTTGATCACGTGACATTTCGATAGCATCTGTCAATCCCATACATTTTTGACGTATTGACAATCGCCTTCGCCACGCTACCGCTGACAGAATGTCACTTGTCTAGAGCCCAAGGGCTAATATTATGACGAAATATTCCAAGCAGCCTGTTGCAGTTAGTTACATCAAATCTGTGATAAAAAACCACATATTCGTATGAACTAGTATTGCCAGTGTTTTGATTTATTGTCATATCTTTGTCTCCACCTTGTATAAGAAAAGATAAAGTTTTTACGAGTTTTCTACTGCCTCTGATAAAGTTAAGGAAACATGGATTTTACGTTCGAGTCATCAATTCAGGGAAAGACAGGAATCTTTCTAGGAATTTGATAGCTTTTGTGTGTTGCTTGATAGACTTTGAATAAACGATGAGTATTGGAGTGTAGGTACATATTTATCCTTGCTTCTTATTTATTCAGTTATATAAGAAGTGGGTTAGATTTTTGTTGGTCTAGGTTCTAACTTTGATGTTCCTAGTATTTGTTAAAAATGTATTGTAGGTAAAAAGTTTTAGCGATTCTGATAATAATGACAATTTTTGCTAGATTTTCTCTTAACATCGTTCAGCGTGTTGATTAATTAATCAGACGAACTTACCTTAAGTCAAGTCCGATTACAATTTCATTTCATGATGAACTGAAGTATAATTGATGACAGAGTAATTCCCAATTCGCTAGTATTTGGCATCTAATTTGGTATCTCCTTTACTAAGGTATAGGGGTGGATAAATGGTGGTGTCTCTAATTTGTAAACTTTAACCAGATACGAGTACCTAGGTATAGTAGTTTTATGTAAGTTCATATGAATAGGGTTTGCTTTAACTGCCAATATTTTTCCAGGCATCAGCTACTAATTAAAGACACAATTCGAAGGAAACAGCAGGTTTTTTAACCTTTTTGAAAAAAGTCCATGTCCTAATACTCTATAACTACTTGTATCTGGTTAAAATAGCACCTCTTGCTAAGAGCGAGTCTCTTGATCCGTAGTTAACTCAACCAATGGTTAAAATGGTGATAAAAAATTCGTTAAAATGCGTTTTTCGATCAATATTGTTTCTTAGTAACTTATAGTTTTTAACTAACAGTTGTTTATTTGGCCATTGGTCAAGCTAAATATTCATCAAAACCGCACATTAACAAAATTAAGGTGGCCATAATTTTTTGCCATTTATTACCTACCTATGAAGCAGGGCACATTGCTCGCAGAACAGATGGTCGATTAAGCAGAAAAAATCTGGACTGGCGACCGCGTACCAGAAGACGCAACGTTGGAAGGCCAGGTGGACCGATGATATGGTGAGGGTTGCTGGTAGCCGATGGATACGAGACGCACAGGACGAGTTGTTATGGCGACACTTGGGGGAGGCATCAATATCATATGTTCAGCAATGGAAGTCTTTCGGCTGATATGATGATGATGATCACCTACTGCCCTTAGTCAATTGATGCTTAGCATCTAGAGAAAGACCGCAATATTGGCGAATTCTTTCCAACTGACACGAATGAATGGAATCGAGAATATTAGCATAAGGAACCACTCGCGCGATGCGACGTTTTTCACACGTCGGAATATTTCATCGAGGTGCCTTGGAACCTACATGTAAATCAACTCTCCAATATAAGTTAATTTATACCGTGTCATGTAAATCCCTAGAAATAACTTCGTTGTTACGGCTTTTGTCTTAGAATTACAGTAAGTAGCCTAAAAGTTACATTGTGTTTTATCCATCGGACAATGACCGTTTTTTTTATTACTGTTGATAGGTACCACTATCGCACCTGATGGTAAACGATGATGTGGTCGAAGATGGAGCACGCTTGCCTTGAAGTAACCTATTCACTCTTGACTTAAGTACTCCCAAGCTGTAGCTATCAGGAAACACAGTAAAGGAACAGAAAGTGCACCTGTTTGCGCACACACTTAGGCAATATAATATCTCCTGCTTCCTGCTAATCTTCGTTGAGATTAGTGAGACCGAATCTCAGTAAACGAAGTTCATTAAACAAGTAATCAATGAAAATCAACACTTTACCTAGACACATTTCCTGCCCTCCACACCCCTGCCCCACTTTGACTTCTCAAATCATCATGATACCGGTGTTGGAAGGAGACAGAGCTACACAAGACGTAAAGCACTATCCCTTTTTCACAACGGCATTATAATGGTCATAGTAGGCACCCTGAACAATTTATCTTACCCGCTTCAGGAGAACATTGATGTAACATCCAATATAACGCTCCATTCTCATCTCACGTAAGTAATGAAAGATCACACGTTTTCAGTATCCGTACGTTACGTTAAAGTTACCGGTATCGTTATTCTAGCCTTTTCAATATGTATTTTTTAAGAAACATATGCCTATACGTTTAGGTTAAATAATCTTGCCTACAAATAATAACAATTAATCATTTTGTAGGCGACATTAATACCGCCACAAAAAATCAACGTAGCAGAATCAACAAATGAGACTCGCAGCGCCATCTATCTCGACAGCTGTGAACTAACTGAACAAAATCCTAAATCGCGATATCAGAGTTTACCGTGCGATTAGAACATATACAAAGCCCGAATATCAACTCTCGGGCAGTTGCCCACAAGACACTACATCCGTCTGGTCGGCGGATCCTCCCTTTTCAACGGAGGTATGTGGGACTTTACTCTCTGTTCCGCTACCTCCAAAATTTTAATGGCTTATGTCCAGCAGCGGACGTCATTCGGCTGATATGATGATGGTGAATCAGTTTAATAACTATATTAGTAAATATGCAGGTTGTACAAATAACGGACGAGCGGACAATCAAATTGCCCCGCAATGACATTCAGGAGACTGTTCTAGTTGCCCCGGACCCTCTGCAGCAGCGACGCGGCACGCTTACATCTGATCGCTGCGAAGCCACCAGTATGCGCATCAGCAAACATTCCCGAAGCACTGCAGAAACGTGGCAGCCCCAGCAGCACCTTGAACGCATTGTTGTATTGAAGTTATTGAACTCGAAGATCTATACTACTCTATACTACTAACTCACAAATGAACTGCCATTCGTCATTTGAAAGGTTCATTAAAAAATCCGGCACAGTAAGCATCAGTCTGTTAGAAATTTCCTTAGTATGGGTTTATTCGTCAGACCGTTGAGCTCTTTAAAATTCTTAGTTGAGCTACACGATAACTGACAAATGCTTGCACTGTCAGGACAGGTCCACTTAAATCTATGTATGTATATAGTGCTTTCCGAAATAATCACCTACATGGTCCTTATTTTTTTTTTTATTTTTTTTTTTAGAAAAACGTTGCCCCACACTAGGAATTTCTCCTGTATCGTGGGTGACCATTACTACATGTTTACGATGTACACTTTAGAAGTCGTTTAAAATGATACAGTTAGGCAACACAGTAAATAATAAAACCGAATGTTAGGTTTTAGCTAAGAAATTATATAAATACCAGAATAAAAAGTCATATTGAGAAGAATAGTTCGTTTATTATTCACCATGTTTATTTAGAAAACCTTCACAACTTTTTGTCACCAACATTCACTATGGGACAAACACTGTAATCGCGAAAAAAATCGACTGCCCCATACATTTCTGTGAGCATAACTCGACAAAATGTACTGAACAGCTGACTTTTTTTCGCGAACTCGGCGTTGGTCCCATAGTAAATCTTGTTCATAGTAATGAGTGCCCCTTAAGAGGTATTGCGTTTATACATGTATATTGATTGATTTATCAATCGCTGAAATGGAGTTTCCTACAGAATACCTCATAATACGATCATGACTCAAGTTTTTTCCTTCGTATACATTTAGTTTTTTTCTCTCTCAATATGTTAGGCTTATCTTCAACTGTAGGGCAGGCAAAGGAGCAAGTTGGTGATAAATGAAAGACATTATTTTTCTACAGCTTATGTTGGCTTACTACGGGTGTGTTCATCTTGTAAGGAAAATCCTGGGTAAAATATTGTATAGGGTTCCTTATCCGAGGATTTTTTTTTGTAACAGTATTGAAAAACATAAGATTAATTAATTGAATGTTTTCCCGCACTGTTTGTTTATTATAGTTCCTATATTTGAATTCGCATTTAGAGATAATTATCAAATGGAACAATCCCTACTAATATTATAAATGCGAAAGTAACTCTGTCTGTCTGTTACGCTAAAACGGATGAACGGATCGTCATGAAATTTAGCAGATATATAGCCTGGAATATGGAGAAGGACATAGACAACTAAGTACTACTACTTTTTTACGCGATAACCGACATCCACGTGTGCGGAGCCGCGGGCAATAGCTATAGTAACCTCTATATTACAAAACAAAGTTCAAATTCCATTGCTAAATGCAATACCTGAGAGAATACATAACGCTTATTTAGATACTTGAATTCGTGGCGATGGATTAAAATTGTCTCGAATTAAGTGTATAAATAATTCCAGTATATACGTAGGTATTCTACACACTCTACGAAATACAATTCTAAATCCAGGTTTAGTGGATATCCAAATACGCAAAGTAATATTGAAGTACTTACGTACTCGTATCAAATGACCAAAAGCACACAACGAAAGCTACAAAGGTTTTGTTCCTATTACTTTAAAAACATACCAAATCAATGAACAACAATAAACCAAAACTAAATACAAAGATTTTTTTCC
This sequence comes from Melanchra persicariae, assembly GCA_947386135.1. Taxonomy (NCBI): domain Eukaryota; kingdom Metazoa; phylum Arthropoda; class Insecta; order Lepidoptera; family Noctuidae; genus Melanchra; species Melanchra persicariae. The sequence goes on from OX376646.1 coordinate 3,946,934, forward strand.
TATTCTTTAGAAACCCCTTTCAATTCAACAAACACCTACATACAATTCCCTAGAAAGCTGAATTTATTTCGAAACCGACATAAACAATGCTTTTCCTCCAGTTTCCCTCGTTCAATACATCATTTCATCAATCGTTTTAGTATCGGATTTAAAAGCCGGCTCGCGTAAACAGCGGATATTCCTGGCTACTCTCAAACTGAGGCAACACAGACGGACATATAGACACATAGTAAACACGATGTCGCTTGTGGATGCCGCTATTTTCCAGGTCACACAATACAAGTCTTATACAAATAATAATTATATCCGTCCTTGAATTCGTCCTGTTATTGTGAAAAGCAATGTCCTTTCACGATCTGGCCCCTACTATGACGTGACATTGCCATCATGAATCCGTTATGAAAAGGGGATAGTGCAATTTGTCCTACATAGCTCCGTCTCTTTCTCACAACTCTTCTGGTTTCCATAGTAAAAGTTGTTCTGAATAATGATGAATACTATGATCCATTTTCAGGTTTTCGTTATTTTTATTAAAACTAGTATAGGTTATGCGCATGTCTTTCGCTTACTCTTATGATCTGAATGAATCCGTTATGAAAAGGGGATAGTGCAATTTGTCCTATTTAGCTCCGTCTCTTTTCACAAGACAATCATAAATTCTTCTAGTTCTATGGCACGACGTTTTGCTATTTCTATTGGCTGGGTGTTTAAAAACTAAAAGTTGTTCTGAATAACGATGAATACAATGATCCATTTTCAGGTTTTTGTTATTTCTATTAAAAATAGTGCCTTTCCCTTACTTTTATTAACTATCTTGGCAACTTTAAAACCACCTTAAGCATGCCGTAAGTAGTTTCTACTCGAGATATGTTTATGGCTTAAGTAGCTCCACCTAAGTACTTAGTAGTGCTTTAACGCTATTAAACCGTAACTCGGCACTAACTCCACTTCATATACACAATGTTATATGGAAGGTATAAAGTGTGGGAAGCCGAAGTAACCTATTACCATACTTGTGTATGCAAGGCTCGAAGGGTCACTAATTCGAGATGTCTTTGACTAGATATTGCTGAGTTTATGATTATATTGATGCGAGTGACCCATTTAATTTCTGTGCCAAATCGTGCGAGAACTTGGCAGTAAGGGTTTGCTTAATAATTTAACACTAGATAGACACGCGTGTTCGCTTGTTGAAACCGGTGCTTCACTGTCACATGAGATGAAACCTAATTTATTTTTATTTTCAACCTGTTGAACTCTTTGTCCTGCAGTGGGACAGCCCATTGCAGGACAAAGGACTCCCTTTCTTCATTCTATTCCTCCTGGCTTTGGACAAGTGTGGACTTCCTATCAATAGGCTCGTCCTGCCATCATCGCCTGGGTCTGCCGCGATGTAACCGAACATTTTCTGGGAATCACGTTGTGGTTGCTTTAGCCTTTGAAACTTTCGACATGTGGCAGACGTGACCTGGCAGTCAAAATATTCAACCAATTTTGTTGGCAAGTGTGCTTCGTCGAGAAGTTGGTAAGCGATGATGTGTTCGCATCATCGCTTACCAACAGGTGAGATAAAGATCAATTGGTAAAAGCCTATTATCAATAATTTTAAAATGTAGCCTTTCTTCTAATTGTCTGAAGTAAAAAAAGTTAAAATTCCCGCCTACTAATTGCCCGGGAAAAAGTCACTACGGAGTTTCCCAAAGCGGTAGAATATTTGGCATAAAGCACAAATCTGTGAGAGGGCTCAAGACAATGTTTAGTCGTAAAGCTTGTCCTTGACATGATAGCAAAGGTGTTTCATTAGGTAAATATTATATCACGTAACATATTCAGTTACAGTTAAATTGCTAATTGGTCTTTTAGGCTAAATCGATATTAATTATTAAGAATTTTGTTCGTACAAAAAAATTACAAAAAAATGGTGTAGTTTTATTGTTAGTGTGGTCAGCAAAATGGACAAAATTTTATTATTTTAAGGAAATTCAGTCGTTCGTTAGGTAGATCTTCAATAAAACCTGTCCCCATCTACCATATTATATCTGCCTAGCGTTTCTTTTTTCGTTTTTCTATGTTGAGGCTGGTTTTCAGTCTCACTGGTTGCAGCTGAATACCAGTATTTTACGAGGAACTTCTGCCTATCTGACTTCCATAACCCAGTGACTGGGAAACACGATAATAACCACCAACTCTTCTGAGTACCAAAATAACATGTGACATGAAACCCTTCACTCTTCAATTTACAATGAAACCCGGATTCTCAGAATTGCATTAACAACCGCACTAAATAATACGTCTTTCGTAGAACTCGTTATACGTACCTAATCTACGTAGACTTACCTATTTATTCACGATGGTTATGTAATATTACGATTCCTTGGAAATTGTGTCAGTAATGCTGTAAACAGTATTGAGAAATAAGATGAAAGGGAGGTTTATAAGCACAAAGAGATTAAGTTCGCTTAGTCCCGCGGCTTCAATCCGGTGGGTTTATTCCAAAGAAACCATGCATTTATTCTGATAAAAAGTACCTTATGGCTCTTGTGGGATTTTGCGGGACATATGAGCAGAATGCACAAAGACAGATGGGCCTAAGAGTGGTCTTTGTCAAGCAGTAGGAGCAGAAAACGGACGTCGTCGCTGAGGGAAGCATAGAAAACGCTAGCGAAATGACTTGGAGACTAACGTATCAGGAGATTTTCCTGCTTGGCTTCGCTCTTGTCAGGTGCGGTCGTCGACTGTTCTGTCCAATTGCTAGTGTTGCTGTAACTCATCTCGTGATTTCTCTCCATCTGGTTCTTTTAGAGATTGACCGGAGAAGCCGAAACACCTAGATGACGAAATGACCAAAAGTCCGGCTGTGGGACAACTTACGTTGAGAAAAAAATTTAACTTGTCGATAGATCTGATTTCTATCGAGGCAGACGAAATAATTTTCACAATCCAACTTTTCTTGATTACCCTTTACAAATATAAAACCAAACAAACAGGTTGGTTTTTCAATTATTTCAGTTAGATTAAATAATTCCGTTCTTATTAGTTGTTTAATTACAAAACTACTTCAACAGTTTGCAATTCGTTTGAAAAACTTATAATTAAAACCGCAATGTAACAAATACTCCATTTAAACTTTGTTCACCCTTCCCATAAACTGTGTAGTTCGAGTTTATTACACAAAGCCTCATTTTGCGCTGAACATTATGCTACACAATTTGCTCAAGTCCAGGGTCCGGACTCAACTCTGCCTCAAATTACTTGCTATAAATTCATTAAGGAGAGCGGCGAGAGCATTTTATTAAAGAATTTTAAAGAAAACAAACAATATTCGAACGCTGAGATAAAGTAAACATTTCTACTTGAAGATCATTACTGTGACGGAGGGCTTTATCAAAGATTTTTATAGATTGGTACACATTTGGAATGAGATGAGAAGGATGTTTTCATATCATTCGAAATCCTGAAAAATCTATAGGTACTAATATAGGGTGTAAGGGATAGCCCTCCGCAGGCTGATAGGGTGCATTAAGCTCATTATTTTGAATCATATTCCACCGGTATTTTTCTCAGGAAATTTTTCATTTTTTATCGTTTTTTCAGTTACTTTTCCTTTCTTTCAATGTAAAATTACATTATTTGTACGCAGCACTCCATTTTATATAAATAATACAGCTAAAATAAAAAAAAACCAGCAATGGATGTTGAAATACTCGTAACGATCGACGCATGAAATCAGCTGTTCGAAAGGGTCTCGTAGCGGGGGCGGCTGAAAGCTAGCTGCGCTTGCCGATTGCCGCCGTCACGATACATTGCGTATGAGGTTTTAAAACAAATTAGTTTTATTGCATTCCCATAACGTTCCTGAAACAAATTCATGTACCAGTCTTCTTAGTATGGTATACTGAACTCAGCCCATCAGTCTGCGGAGGGCTGTCCTTTACACCCTGTATAATAAAACTGACGAGTTTTTTTGTTTGTTTGACAGCGCTAATCTCTGGAACTACCAGTCGGATTTGGAAAATTATTTTTGTATATGATAGCCATATTTACGAAGAATGCTATAGCTTTACAGAAATGGGAAATTACTACGGGAACGGGAAAAAACGGGATATGCGCGTACGAAGTCGCGGGAAAAAGTTAGTCTTTGATACAATATTCCTTCCGCAAACAAATATATTCATAACACGTTTGAGATAATACTCGTATGTGTGCATGGAAGCATGCTGAGTATTTTATCATGACCCAGTTTTTCATATCATTGGTAACTTTTTTTACGAAAAGTAGGTATTAATTCATTTAAATGATAAATGATAAATGATAAATGATATTTATTTTGTAAGTAGGTTAAACATAACACTTTTACACGTCAATATTTTTTGGTCATTTTAAGCTAGATGAGGCCGGTGTTTCCTAGCTGACTACCCTGAGAAGAAACACCGAAACAAACTCAGAGGTCACAGTCTCTTTTGAAGTCCATACAAATTGTACTGGTCAAATCATACGAGAACCATGTAGGTTAATGTCTGAGGTGGCCTTTTGAGGAAAGTGCCACACAGATTTGAGTGGACCTGTCCAGACAGTGCAAGCATTTGTCAGTTATTATGGAGCTCAAACTTAGAACTTTAAGGAGCTCAACGATTTGACGAACAATACCAAAGTAAGGACATTTGGGTAGGCCGCATAAAAAAAATCTCAAACTGCCAGACATTGTTGACTAACATGAAATGAACCCCTATCATAGCGATCTGCATGGTCCCCACATTCACAATACGATATGAGGATCATGCAGATCAGTGTCTGAAATGGTCTTTTGAGGAAAGAACCACACAGATTTGAGTGGACCCGTCCAGTCAGTGCAAGCTTTGGTCAGTAGTCGCGTAGCTCAACTTAGAACCATAAAGGAGCTCAACGAACCGACGAACATGCCAAAGAAAGGACATTTGTGTAGGCCGCATTTAAGTACTCAAACTGCCAGACCTCGTTAAAAATACTTCAAAGAAGAAGTATTTCAAAGAAGAGAAAAATAAGAAGAAAATAACCCACATGGTCCCCATATTCACAAAATGAGTTAAATAATAATAATAATAAAAAAAAAAAATACTTTACAAAGTAAGTATTCATGTCAAACATAATAAATTGAAAAAAATAAAAATAAAATATATTACTTTACAAAGTAAATATTCCATGTCAAAAATAATAAAATAGAATACTTAATAAAGTAAACATTCATGTCAAAATTTACCAACGAGATGAAGGAAAAGTATACAACAGAGCTTAAAAAAAAAAGAAAAAAGACAATTTCTAAAAATTAAAAAGGTATATAACATTAGGCCATGTACATCATTGAAGCAGCTCAATCCCAAGCCTTTTTGTCTTCAAGATAGTCTTTAATTGTGTAAAAAGCTTTCTGGCATAGCTTACGTTTTATAAATAATTTGAACTTATTCATACTAAGGTCTTGAATATGGCTAGGGAGTTTATTATAAAAACGTATACATTGGCATCTAAATGAACCACCTATTTTTTTGAGCCTGGTTTTAGGAATGACAAAATTGTGTTTGTTCCTAGTATTTACGTTATGGATATCACTGTATCTTTTAAATAGATTAATATTTTTATGTGCATACAAAAGATTCTCATAAATATACTGAGAGGGCACAGTCATTATATTAATCTCTTTAAATTTGTCTCTGAGGGAGTGTTTAGGACTTAATTTATAAATTGCACGAACAGCCCTTTTTTGTAATACAAATACTGTCTGAATATCGGCGGCATTTCCCCACAACAGAATGCCGTATGACATCACACTATGAAAGTAACTAAAGTATACTAAACGGGCTGTCTCTAAATCAGTTAAACCACGAATTTTTCTAACGGCGTATGCTGCAGAGCTAAGTTTTTTTGACAGTTTATCTATATGGGGGCCCCACTGTAGCTTCGCATCCAAAGTTATGCCTAAGAACACAGTGGTATCTTCGGGTTTCAACTCTTCCCCCTTTATTGACACACTAGTGTTCACTTGTCGAACATGTGGTAACGTGAACTTTATGCTTTTGGTTTTTTTTTCATTAAGCAGAAGATTATTAATATTAAACCAGTTAACTACAGTTGCGATGGCACTATTAACATCGTCAGTAACCAGCTGCTGACGCTTGAGTTTAAATAAAAGTGAAGTGTCGTCTGCAAACAACACTATATCGTGCTTATCCTTTATGAGGTACGGCAAGTCATTAATATAAATTAGAAATAAAAAAGGACCTAAAATTGAGCCTTGGGGGACCCCCATCTTGACTACAGACCCGGGAGATCTTGTACCGTTCACATCGACTCTCTGAATCCTATCACTCAAGTAAGAAGTAAGAAGATTCAACGAGGCGTCCCGGATTCCGTAATAGTGGAGCTTCCTGATTAATGTCTCATGGAGAACACAATCGAACGCCTTGGATAAATCGCAAAAAATTCCCAAAGCATCGCATTTGTCCTCCCATGCGTTATAAATATGTCCTAAAAGTTCAACACCAGCATCGGTTGTTGAACGACCCCTTGTAAAACCAAACTGTTTATTATGTAATAGTTTGTGTTTATTAAAATATCTTTGCATTTGATTAAGAATAACTTTCTCAAAAATTTTACTAAAAGTAGGTAGCACTGATATAGGTCTATAATTAGTAGGGTCTGATGTGCTACCCGATTTAAATAATGGTATTATTTTACTATATTTCATTAGATCAGGAAACTCACCACGGTCAATACATTTATTAAAAATAACAGCCAAGATAGGTGCTACAATGTGTATAATAGACTTAGCAAGGTCAACAGAATTACCCCATAAATCTGCCGTCTTTTTGAAATTCAAGGAATTAAAAGTTTTTATTACATCATTGCAAGTAACATGTTGGAATTTAAATTCAGCATCACAAACTGGGACGTTTTCTTTAAGTAACGTTTCTGCAGCAGTGGGTGATGAATTTAGAGACTTAGTTGTCGATACGGGAATCTCTGCAAAGAAATTTTCAAAAGCCGCGGCGACTTGGGAATCTAATTTAATTACGCTGTCATTAATAGCAAGGCTATAATCATTAGTTCGGTTGCAAGATTTTCCCGTTTCGCTATTAATAATATTCCAAGTCATTTTAATTACATTGCTACTGTTTTTAATTTTTGAACTCAAGTACCTAGACTTGGCGATATAACAAACTTTTTTATATAATTTAGAATAGTTTTTAACATATAAATTAAATTCTACTGTATTAATATAAGTCCGTTCTTCGTACAACTCGTAAAGACGTTCTCTACTCTTATAAATACCAATGGTGGCCCAGTCACTAAAAGAAGTGCTATTATTAACAGAAATAGTCTTCGGAATGAATGTAGTGTCAAATTGTGTGCAATACATTCTGAAAAAATTATTGTAATGTTGATTAGGGTCATCATTGGTTGACAAAGATGGCATTTTATTTGAAAGTTTAGTTTTAAAAGTCTCCAGACGATACTTAGATTTTGGGTTAACAGTGATATCTTTCTTTGGCTTTATTTTGTTTACATTTGGTATAGTAATTAATTGCCCACAATGATCTGAGTCCATTAAATTAATATTTTTTTTGTGGGAAGGTACAATATTTGTAAAAATGTTATCTAGGCATGTGGCACTAGTAGGAGTTATTCTAGTAGGCTCCATAAATAGGTATGTAAGATTGTATGACTGAAACAGACTTACTATTTTAGTAGTTAAACCACAATTTTCTAACAAATTAACGTTAAAATCTCCACAAATAATAATAGATTTACTTGAATTAAAAATTTTGTGCAAAACTTCATCCATTACTTTTTCAAAACAATCATACAATCCAGAAGGTGGTCTGTACACACTTAATATAATAAACTGCTCCAATTCAATACAGGCTATTTCAATTATCCGCTCAACAGAGAGGCTCACTATGTCTTTGCGGTCCTTATATTTGAGGTGATTATTTATTAAAATTAATGAGCCACCATGTATAGCATTTTCTCTGCTGAATGAACTACCAACCTGGTGATTGCTATAATTAAACATAAACTGATGGCTTTTAAGCCAATGTTCTGTTAAACAGAGAATATCAATGTTGTTAAATTTAAGGAATAACTCTACTTCTAAATCCTTGTTCATAAATCCTTGAATATTTTGATGCACCAGGTTAATAGTACTTAATGGTTTTAAAACTTTATTTGAAAAATTACTGCTTTTTGGAACATTAGTGCCAGAGATTACCTCTGTTGTCTTAATTGCTAATTTAAATTATCATTTATGTCAATGTTTGTTGCCAAATTATTGGCAGAATTTTCATACATGTCAAGGCATTGCTCAATAGGAGCAACTTGTTTAGCCAAGTTCTTGGCTGTCATGCAAAAATAATATGATAGCGATATAGCTATCTGTCTTCTATAATAATTAGTGAGATAGTACCTATCTACAAGGTATCTATCTTTTGTCAAAACCAAACTATCCCCAATAAAATTGTTTATATCTATCAAATGAAATACATTGCTTTTATAAGTAAGATTATGCAATGTCTTATTAATATTAAATCTAAGGTAGTTTTCTTCCTGTGGCAAACTTTTGCTATATGGAAATGTAAACAAAACAATTTTTCTTAAGTTAAGGTGGCTTAGGGACCTATGATATTGGAGTAATAAAATTCTCCTTTGTTTACATTAGCTCTATTACCAACAAATATTAATAAAGTTGTATCCTGGTGAAAGTTGTAATTAATAATTTTTTTCATTATTTCAAATAGAGAACAACCAGGCATACAATAGTTGATAATTGAGTGTCCCGGATATTCATATTTCAACATGTGGCCTAGATCTTTTCCAATCTCATCGCAAAATATTACTATCTTATTACTATTTACAATTGGTTTACATTGTTGTAAGGGACCAATAGTAGGAATTTGAAAATCAACACAAGGCTGCGGTAAGGTGTTAACACATGTTGCCAATGAATGGTCCGGAGTCCCTGCATTAGTTGATTGACAATGCTCACAGTTGGATGTTTGTGAGCTTACCAGCTCATTCATAGCCAACACATATTCCCTCATAAGATTTTCAGAGGTATTATATTTGCTAGTCATAGAACTAAGTTTTTCCTGTAAATGCTTTAGTTGAGATTGCAAGTCCTCTGTGTCAATTTCATACTTCCTAGTACTTTGCTCCAAGTTAAAAGAATACAAATCCAATTGTTTCAGTAAGTTTAACCTTTCTCTATTTAGTTTCACATTTTTGATGAAAAACTTTTGTCTTCTAACCATTTTTTGAGTTTTAAGTATGTACTTGTTAATTTTGATATATTTTTTTAGTTTATTTTTACTAGTTACTACCCTCACTTTTTTAATTGATTCAGAATCATCATCACTAGTCAAATCTATTGTGTAAGAGGGGTTTATTAGAGGAACCATGGATGGAGCAATAGGCACCAACTCGTTAAATAAACTTTGGTTCAGGGAGGCTGTGATGTTAAGGTTTGTTGTCTCAAGTTGTGATATTTGACTCTGAGCCTCTTGTAGCTGTTGTTGCAATATATACTTGTGATTAAGAGCTTGTTCATACTCAGAACTACACTGACTGAACCCGTCCACAACAAGTTGGAGCCCATCGCGGGCTTCAATGGCTTCAGTGTATTGAGTATATAACTGAGCCATCTCATTTTTTAACTGCCTATTCTTTTCATGGGCTTCCAAGAGCACCTTCTCATTGTCATCTATTTCCTTAATCAGTTGATCACAGCACTCCTTGGACGCCTTTAATTCGCTCAAAGCCAGATTGAGCTTGGACTCTTCTTGGCGAGCATAAGCGCTTCGTGTCATAGGCATGATTGTAAGGATATTAGGAAAGTGAAAAGAAATTGATAGAAAGGCAGACAGTGGAAAAAAAAATATAATAATACTTATACAACAATTGTAAGAAGTGGTAAACTAAAGAATTACAAATAATTATTTGAGAATTTTGAAAAAAGTCAATCACCGAATTGTAGGTAGGTTTATGGGATTTGCGGAATTTGTTCGAAAGAGTTACCTCCCTGGAACGCAAAAGGCATTTTAAGAAACACGGTTGAGTATTTGGGATAGATCACTTAACATTTTGACAGCGCTTGACAGTTATTTTCGCTGATAAAATATCACATTGTCTCGGCCCTTCGGCAATTTCCAAAAGCTGGTACAGTATTGGGTTGAGCTTTGTTTTACGAGATACTATTCCTAGCCCTTGTACTAAAGTAATAGCCCTTTTAAACCAACTTAAACAAAACAAAACGTTTTGGGACTGCTTTCAATGACTGGAACTGCTGGAGTCTATGTTTCCTGATAGCAACAACCAGGGGGTCTTTAAGACAAGAGTGAATAGGTTAATAGGTAGGTTACTTTGTCGAACACGTCAACGCTTTCCATCAGGTGAGATCATGGTCAGATACATTTCCAAAAAATATTGTACACGTATTTTTTCTTTTTTTACGTAAACAAAACATGAAGACGATACAGTGCGATAAAAATACCAAACATTGAGTTGTGGTTTTATTTACTAGATATAATTCCTAGCCCTCGTACGAAAATAATAGCCCTGTTCAACCAGCTTTCACGAGCAGAGAGGAGTGTGATAAACTGAAACACTTTCCTACATTTTACGCTTTCGTTTTACCGCTTTATCAGTGCAGAAGAAAAATGAAAAATGTTTTACACAGCGGTTTATTCTTTCCAATGAAAGGACTCGCATTTGTTTAGGTTCAGCAGTAAATGTTTGCGGAGACCACTTCTTTGCCCGCACTGCCCGACCATAGAGTACTTTTATGTTTTTTTACAACGCTGGCTGGTTGCAATTAAAATTTTCTTAGCGGCAATGAGGAAGAAAGCTTTTTGTTGGCGAGTTCCTGTTATTAGAGGATTTGTTTACTTATATAATAGAATAGAAAACATTTATGCACAAACGTACAGCACCAGGTACAAAATAACAGAAATCATTGTAGATACAGAATTGCGCTGAGCGTGCCCATACCAAAAGGCATCTCAGCATTTATGCATGCATACTTACATAGATCTTTACTAAATTAAATATTACTTTAAAATTTTTCTTTATAGAAAAAAATGCACGATATCGTTTGTGAAAATGATATGATTTTTCCAGCAGATTTTTCGAATCCTTTGAGTCAGCATTTCTGTCACCGATAACGACTATCAAAAATGTTTGGGATTGATGACTTGACGTACCAGTAGTCACGTACGGCCGCTTTCTATATTATATCTCAATCCCAATCTTGATCCCGATCCTTGTCTGTAACCAATCAAAGGTGAGGATTGTATGGTGAAGGACACAAACTCGGCCGTTGATTGGTTACAGACACGGATCGGGATCAAGACTGGGATTGAGATATGTTATAGAAAGCGGCCGGTAACCGCAATTTGTGAATTTAGAAGTTGAGTTTGAGTATTTAAAGGGACATTGTTCGGCGTCCATACATCGTTCGCCTAAGAACCAACAGAGACGTGAATTTACTTTCTGAGTTCTTAATAATGCACATATTCGATTGAAACTAAATTAAAATCACGGACACTTTTGAGAATTGTATGTCATCTGTCAATTCGTCGACTATCAGTGTCCATGTTGCTTTCTGCACGCAGCGCTTTCAATCGTTTTATTCTGTTTGTGACTCAAAACCTCCATAGATCAAGCTACTACGAGTTCTGAGTTTTATAATTACGATGCAAATTTTAAAGATCAACTCAAACTTGATGGCGGTTCTAAAGTCTTTACTGTATGAGCTACAATACCTTTTGCCTTTTCAAAACGCCAAATTGAAACAAAAAATAATGACACCGCGCCGGGGAATAAGACCGAAGTGAATTACTTTTAAAAATGTTTTCGAAATGAAGTGTCTGTTCTATTTTAATAATTGAAATGTAAATGATAAAAAAAAACTTGTTACTTATAACATAGATTTCATTGTTGATTCATAGGCCGTTTTCGGCAATGTCCTTTGTCAATTTTTACTTCAGCGTGAAAACATGTCAAACTTTGTCATTAAGATATTAAAAGCTTATGAAGTTCTTCATTTTATGATAGCAAAACATATATATTTTACTGATGACTGTTTAGTTCAAAACCATAAGATTTAAAAGCTAAAACACAAAACCATAGATCACTTGCATCCAGTTCTATAAGAGTTCTCTAATAAATGGAATTCAATGTTTTTATTGCACACGTCCTGCCACTCTGTCACTGTCTGACCATTGTCCAGTAAAATGGTCACGTTCCCGAAACGACAGTAAATTTGTCACAATGTCAGTTTGTTTCTGTGCTCTCTGCTTGTACAGCACGTAACTAATTATTCGGGGAAACTATTGGAAAACCCTCTGGACACATGATGATCGTCTTTAATCACGTAAGGTTGGACCAGGGGGCGAGGGGTAAGAGAAAACAGATTCTCAAAAGATCTAATCTTTTCAATTATCCCTACTTCCCTTCTAATATTATAATTGCGAAAGTAACTCTGTCAGTCTGTAACGCTTTTACACTAAAACGGCTGCTATAGGTAATTATAGCCTGGGATTTGCAGGACATAAGCTACAAAAGATAGTAAACAATACATGTGACACTAAGAGGAGGGATAGCTTGAAACATCACGACGTATTACCAAGGAAGAGGGGGTTCAAAGTGACCTAGAAAACAAAGAGTGGGATAAAAATAACTTTAAAAAACTCACGAGATTAAAGGATCCATGTGTCATCATCGAGGTCCACCAGACCTCTACAACCCAACACGGTCGGTAGGTATACTTCTTGGCAAGACTGGAGTCAGAATTTCTGGCTTCCGACAATCCGTAACGCAGACAGCCGGGGGACCAACGGGTTAACTTTACAAAAATGTTAAATGATTTAATTGCCTGCAAGTCAATTCACAGCCTTAACCTTTGAGTGGAGCCTAAAATGTATGTCCTAAAAGTTTTTTATCTACACTCACAACGTAATGTTCCAAATATGAGTTCAAAACCGAATGCATAAATACATACTTTTTTTTCGTGGATAGGTAAAATTTAAAAAAAAAACCATTACAGTTCAACATTTTCCTTCGATTTTTAAACAACTGCATCATAAAATAACTTTTTAATTTTTAAAGCACACTTTTTCTTTTTAATTTTTGGCGCGGGCTGATTGACTTAAGTCAATGAGCCAGCTTTTATCTTTGTCTATGTTTGAGCGCGCTGCGCAGTCATTCGAATACGCAATGAGCGAGATATCCGCCATATTGGAATTAACTATTTTTCCACTTATTTTATTTCAACTGTATGAGTGAAGATAAAATAGTGTATGCAACGGCATATAATTAGGTATTAAAACACTCGTGTGATGCTATTATCACACTCGGCTACGCCTCGCGTGATAAACCCACACTCGTGTTTTAATAACCCTTTTTATATGGTCGTTGCATAAACTACTATTATATAACGACGGTGGAAAAAGGAAGGATTTTTGAAATAGTCATCGAGCTAAAGCTAGTATACAGAGCGTTCCAGAGCTGCGTGGTCATATTTAGGTAAGGGTGATGTTATACATTAGGGAAACAGTATACATCAAAACAAAAAAAAAATAACTAAAAAAATCGATCCTAAAAAACGATTAAAAACGAACAAACTTTTCAAACAGTATTTACTTTAGTTCAATCACAGATTTTATGTCACCAACTGCATCAGAACACCCTTTATTAGCCAGAAGTGCTAGCTGTATATTATAAATATTCACTGGTCTCACATACCTTCATCCAAAACACTAGAAATTACGAAAAAGGTAAAATATGTTCAGCACACGGCCATATATAAAAAATCGTAAATGCAAAACTTCAGAACATGCTACCTACAAGTTTTACATTACAAAGTTGCAAAAATAAATCGTTACACTTTATTCTACCCACACCCTATAGGGACAGCCCATAGGGACATATTTATAGCAGCTACATGCTTGCACAATGATTGGCTCATTAAACTCGATTACATTGGCGATAAAATGATCTGGAGCTATCAAATTGCTCATTACGCCCTCCGTCGTAAACACCGTCATATTTTTATATTCATCCGTTGTCATATTTGAATCTGGAACCGTTATCAAATTTTGGAACACCCAAACTCTATGTCAATCCTGACAAGGTTTAAATTATATTACAACCATTATGTAGTTTTTTGGGTCTTTAATCACTTAAAAACCAACTTAGAATACATGTTTCTAAAGTCGATAGTTGAGTTATGTTGGATTGAAGTTATCTGCAAATATAAATCCATACATTCCGCCTAGAGCCCATATGGATAATGGGTTGTGGAGGTCTGGTAGGCAGCCGCTCCACGTAAAATACCTACTGCTATTCAGCTGAATCCGGTTTGACTGGAAGCCGACCCCAATATAATTGGGAAAAGGCTAGGCAGATGCTGGAAGAAAATCTTCAGATGATAATTTATCAAGAGTTTACAATCTCAACAATCTCTGAATGTTTTTTTGCTGTAGGTACAAATTTTATTTGATGGAGATTACAATTATCCGGTGATTATGTCACACAACACAACAACATCTTAAATCGCCCCTGAAAGCCATATTTAATGTAATCTATTATTATGACATAAAACCAACCACAATTGAAATTCTTTCCATGTATTAATTACACGACACACTTAAGTAAGCCTTGTTATGTCGCGGCATGTTTAATCACGCAAAGGGTCACATAATTCCACATAATTTAGGGTTGTCAGCTTTGAGGGAAAAAGCGGTTTTAGCTCTTAAAAAATTACAAAGGATTTTTGTTTTTTAAAGTCTGAAAAAGTGAGAGGCCATATTTTCATAAGCTATGAAGGTGAACCACTTGAAAGTCGAAAGTCTGAGCATTTATTTCAATGAGAGAATTTACTTAAACCTTTTAAATGTTATTCTGGTAACAAACCAGAGTAACATTTAAAAGGAAGACAGAACCAAGAAGGCAAACAGAACCATCTCAATCGTTTTAATAACACTCCGTTTTATGGGCAGTCGTGTAAAAAAGCCTCAATTTGTATACCTACGTTTTTGTCAGATTGCGACTGAGATGCGGATACGAACATTGCTTAAAAAATAGTAGAATTAGCACTCTGCATTGTACATAGCACTTTGTTCTGTGTAGGTATATGTCGCAGCCAACTAGCTTCATCAGCCGGTTCATTTAAAGACTAGCCTTTTTTTTTAACTGCGCCGTTTAATCAGCGACATAAGTGACGTGGGCAAGTCATTAAACGATATTGAACGAAAAATGTCCCTTATGTCGCTGAAAAATCGGCGCATTTAAATGAATAGGCTAGGTAACCATTTAAATGGCTGATTACGCTAATTGACTGCGACATATATAATATATGTCACTTACAGGTGTACACAATTACACACATTGATTCTCTTTGATATTTAAAAGTTTGTATGTTATATGCTTTAATGTTTTTTTCTGAGGGTCTGAACAAATTGACATTTTACTGGCGATTATCAGAATTATTTAAACGTGTGTTAATGATATCTACTAAAATAACACGTGTTCAGTACTCAACAATTATCTTTCCAACAACTGAACTAACTTATTCAATCATAAAATTTTCTCTTCAATTTTCAATATTGTTAGTCTAGAATCGGAAACTCGAAGACGAACTAAACCTTTGAAGTGCACCGTTGATATTGTAACAAACATCTAAGTAATTCCGGGAACCAATTATGGAAGGCTGCACTTATAACAAGTTGAGTTGGAACGCCTGTTGCTTCGAAAGCAGCTTTGTTTGAGAAATAGGGAATAATTATGCAATATTTTCTGTTTGCTTTAATTTTGAAGAATTTCATGTACCTAATAGACTCATCATCATCTGCCTAGCCTTTTCCCAACTGTATTAAGGTCGGCTCCCAGTCAAACAAGATTCAGCTAAATACCAGCCCAGTGCCAGTATCTAATAGACTATACATAAATTGAAATGCATTAATTTACTGCCAAAATTGCGGTTATATACTGACAGTTTTTCGGTGTTTCTCCTGTCTTTCGCTGGTCATGAACTGTCTTATCGCAAAGACTTAAGGCTGTCTTATTGTTGTCTCTCACTAGTTCAAGTAAGTACCTCTATCTAATCGACTAAGACCACCGCTTCGGTCCCGTAGTCAATCACACAGGAACTGTGCTATTTTAAGGGATAAATTTTGCTAATAACAGGTGCAAGGATCAGTACCTAGGTATTTTCAGAGATTACCTCCTACAAACAAACATTAGGTTCAATTTTAATATTTCTTTGAATAGAACTAATGAGATTTTTGGCCGAGAACCTAACCACAGCACTTGACGAAAACCTCTTATTTTGCCTGAAAAACACAACCGAAGCATTATTTTCTCAAATCTACTCGAAAACAATTTTTTTTTTAACTTTGCCCCACTAGGAATTTCTCCTGTATCGTGAATGTGTTTACAAACATATAAACTCACGCACACAGACAACCAGACCCGGAACAACTATCTGTAGGCCATACAAATATTTGTTCCGTGCAGGAATCAATCGCTCAACCACTGCGCCAACCGTGTCGACAAATTGATTGATTTGGCTCAGACATAAACGTAGGTACAGCAACAAAGACAAAGTAACAAAAATAATAGTAGGTACAGAATTGCGCTGAAGGTGCCCGATACCGAGGTTATATATAAATAAACCTTTTCAAAACCAACCGTTTATGTCAATAATGCAACCTAAGTCACGTTTTATTCACTAAACGTAGGATAATATGTTACGTTCCAAGTGCTTGTTCACGGAAGCATCCACCGCTCCTTGTTACATCCAATGCACAGAGCCTTTGTTACATCAAAATGTGCCGCTCTTTGATACAAACTTACAAAGCGTTTAGGTGCGCATACACGGGCAATGCAAATAAGGTCAATAGGGTTTTCTACTGAAACAATCTAATTAGTCCATCAGATAGATTTCCAAAAAATATTGGACACGTATTTTTTCTTTTTTCACGTAAACAAATAAATACGATGATATAGTGCGTTGAAAACGGACAGACTAAATAGAATTATATTTTTTTTTCTACCTAGTAGAATACCCTATTTTAAGCAAATACTGGTCGATTGTGACGTCACAACATATCAAGCAACTTACGACAACGGAAGCTAGCGCCAATTTGAAAAATGTTTTGCAATGAAAATATTGAGAATGCAGTAATTTCATACACGAGTAATTTAGTTGAAAAACACAAAGAGCAATAGGGAATATATGGAGCAGTAAAAAACAATATTGCCAAAAAAATTACACATTTTATTGAAGTTGCTGTAGATTGCTCCACTAACTGCTCCAGGATTGATCCAAATGTTTTGCCAAGCAATTGCTCAAACAACTGCACGTGCAAACGCACCTTTACGAAATAATAGCCTCAGGTTTAGCAGCCCTGGATGCACAGACGGTACCTACCGTTATCTGCCTTTACGTAGAATTTAATTTTAATCCCCTTTGCGTGTAATTATAACGTGTTCTTTGTTAGAGAGTAATATGCCTTATAATGTATTTACATTTGTTTTGGCTTATGATGTGAAGAGAGGTGGTATCTTAATAACTTTTGGTTAAAATATGCTTTGAAAGAGGTAGGGAATCCTGGAATCGCGTTTTTTTATCATCATCATCATATCAGCCGAAAGACGTCCACTGCTGGACATATGCCTCTCCCAAGTGTCCCCACAACCACCGGTCCTGTGCGTCTCGCATTCATCAGCTAGCCATGACCCTCACCAGGTCATCGGTTCTCCTTGTGTCTCATCAGAAGGCTTCAAGTCACCCAAAGGGCAATGAAGAGGGCAATGCTCGGAGTTTCCTTGCGTGATCGAATCAGGATTGATGATATTAGCAAAAGAACCAAGGTTATCGACATGGCCCGAAGGACCGCCATACTTAAATGGCAGTGCCCAGCCCTGCCCACTGCCACTTTTTTAGTTTGGCAATCATTGCTCGCAGAACAGATAGTCGATGGCGTTAGAAACAAACCATTTAAAGTTTCTTTAAATCAACTAGTGTGATTTTTGGTACATTCAAGAATGGTGCTGTTAAAAAAGATTTTAACCTTATATTCCTTATGTCCATGTCCTTCAACTCGACTTTACCTGAAATCATTACTTTGATCGCCTGCCAAGCGTGGCGATTATGGCAACCCGCATTTGGGGGAGGCCTATGACAACAGTGGACGTCTTTCGACTGATATGATGATGATTAATTTGATAGTTATAGATTGTTATGAATGTTATTAATAATCGAGGATTTTCTTACTGCCGCGTTGTCGTTGCGACTCAGTCGAGTGGGTACAATTGACTTGGAAAATGCAAGGCGGGGTTCTGAATTTTTTTAAAGGATTTTATTGAATGGTTTTGTTTTTGAAGTTGGGTTCAGCTGTGCAAATATGTATCTAAGGTGTATATTTTATGAACATCATCGTAGTTTTTACTAGCTCCGAGTGTATGCTATTTAGTTTTCAACTAAAGTAATCCCGAGAGATGAAGCCAGATAATGAGTAGAGACAAACAAACAGACCACGCTCCAAAACATCTTTCGTCGAAACGTTTTCCTTGAACTAAGGCTGTCTTTTGTACCCGTGCTCATAGCACTTGAGCTATACCAAAGATTAATTTCGAATAGCAAGATTTCCCAAAAGGAATTTAACTGTTACTCGAGATATTTTTAAATTTTGGAACAAGAAACTCTATGCCGTACAATGCAAAGTTCAAATTCCATTGCAACCCCTACTTTTTGCAGATTTTTTTGAAAAACTTATCACTTTAAAATCAACTTAAAACAGATGAAGTTAAAGTCTGTATTAATTTGGTGGATTTAAATTCATTGGGATTTAAATTATCTCGAATTAAAATCCAAGTTTTAAAACAAATTCACGGGCCCTGTAAATTGAATGTTTACTTATCATACAAAGTGAAGTTGGAGACCGGTATAGTAATGAATCATTTTTATTTACAAAGGCGTAAACAAGCCGAGTGGCTATTGTTTAACTGAGCTATCTAAACATTTGAGCTTAGTGTTCATCAAACATTTTGATTTGTAGCTTTTGGGAAATGCTGCTGAATGTTTGTTCAGGGATCTGGTTCTGAAAATCATACTACAATATGTGCAACCTGACCATGACATGGAATTTCTCCGGTTTCATATTAATGACAGACAGATAGACTATATTTTAATGGTTATCTAAATTGTAACACAACTATTCAGATTATCTGTTCCTTTTTGTCAGTGACTTTTCAGTAGTACGGGGACGTCCATTAATTACGTGCTCTGAGGATATTTTGGCAATTTTTCACCGCCGAACACCACTCCCCCTCTTAGTGAAATGTCGTGAGATTTGGCTCGACCCCCCCGCCTCCCCTAATATCACGTAAGATTTATCAAAATGTATATTTCTAGAGTCATCATCACAATAGCTATGCACTTTTTAACTTTTGTCGTTTGCACTCAGAAGCTCAGCAGCTCGATGTGTTACGATCGGCAAGGGTCACACTTAACCCGGTGGTGCTGCTGGTGCTCTGTCGACCGCACACCGGTGCTCTGCAGATTATAAACTTGTCATGTTTTACTTACCTAAATGATTTTTTGTTCGACCGGTTTTCTCGAAATTTTACACTGTTGCGTCAGTTGCTTGTGGAGAAAAAAATACGTGATGTTTGCCGAGTCTCTCCCGCGTCATTTTCCCCTCGCATAATTAATGGACGCCCCCTTAGGTCTTTCCTTGAGAACAATCTAGTTTTTGTAAATAAACTGATCTGATTATCACAATTAGAATTTCAAAGATTTTCAGAAAAATTATCCGTTTTACTAATAAAAGAGTTCTTTTTGGCTTGTCGTTTCCCTACTAATATTAGGATCGGCTCCCGGTCAGACCGGATTCAGCTGAATACCAGTATTTTACGAGGAGCGGCTGCTGCCTACCAGACCTCCACAACCCATTAACTGGGTTACACCGTACTTCTTGGCAAGACTGGAGTCAGATTTATATTACAAAACATGGTCGCTGGTTACCTTTCTCTTTTTCTCCGCTTAATTCTTCTAAGCTACACAGCTAATTTTGATACGTTTTTCAATAATAGAAAGAGCGATAAACGAGGAAGCTTTATGAGTAATTTGTGTCTACGCAAAGCGCTCGCTAATTCCTTAATAAACTTTTTGCTTAACATTTTTTTTCTTGTGTGCCAGTCTCACTCTCATACACACAAACAAAACAAGCTTGCGTGTAAAAAGAAAATAAACCAGCTTGCATAGAACAGTAGGGAGTACTTGTGAGCCCCTGTCTAAGTGGCAGGAGGGCTCTCCCAACCCTCAGCTCTCGTCTATCGAGGGCACCACCTTTGTGGTGGAGTGGTCGCGAATCAGACGCTCCTTGTTTAGTTACGACTAACTGTGTGTGTGTGTGCGTAGGATGCCGTTCTTAAGGGACAATGAATAATACTTGTTTTGTAATTCTATAAGGGTGCATAAGAGGAGCTAGTCTAGGTGCTTTAGCTTGTCTGCTTTTGTCTTGGTTAAAAGTTTAATATACGTAATTGTTGCCAGTCAAAACCTACGTTAAAATTTTGTACCTGCACTGATGGATTAAAGACCACCAGTGTCTAGCTATCAGGTCTAGGACTCCAGTAGGGAATTCCACTCCTTAGCTGTACGCACAATGAATGTGTTCCCAAAACGCGCATACTGGTGGCGCATCGCCGTACGTCTTGTGGTCCGATGATGGAACGAGCTTGGCGGAATAAAACTATGCAATTCCGTCGCACACTCCCCAAAATGCAACCGATAGAAAACCGACAGGCTAGCAACTCGGCGTCGATGCTCAAGACTTTGGAGCGTCGACTCGTTGAGTTTATTATTGCCATTGTGATAGTAAAATCCCGGTAATAAATAATTTATTCCCGGGATTTTACCGTCACATATTTTTTAAATCTTTTTAATTATTTAATAGCATTGGCCCCCGACAACGTACGCGGATATCCCATTTTTTCGTAGGAATTTTGGGACGAATTATACATTAAACCTTCCTTTTGAATCACTCTGTCTATTGATGAAAACCGCACTAAAATCCGTTGCGCAGTTTTACAGATAAAAACGTGCATAAGGCGAAAGCGACTTTGTTTAATACTATGTCGGGTTTGACCACAATTTTACTTACCACTCTTGACTTAGACTTCGTTCCACGAATAAAAGAACCGTAATGACAAGTATCTTTCTTCTGTGGGATTACATTGCGTTCTGTTGATTTTTCACTTCGTCCTAAGTTAACGAAGGTCTTATTTATGAAATAAGAAGTAAATAGCTTTTTTTTTTTTTTTTGGGACAACTCACACACGGCCATCTGATCCCAAGCTAAGCAGAGCTTGTGTTATGGTAACCAGACAACTGATATACATACTTATATAATTTATAAATACATACATATTATAGATAAATTACACCCAGACACAGAACAAAAAATTATGCTCATCACACAAAGTTTGTCCTGAGTGGGAATCGAACCCACAACCTCCGGCTTTGCAGTCAGGGTCACTAACCACTAGACAATCATGACACTCATCATCATTTCAGCAGAAAGACGTCCATTGCTGGAGTGGGGCTCATCCCAGTGTCACCACATCGTCCGGTCCTGTGCGTTCCTATCCAACAGATTCCCCATGACACTAAAGATTTTAAAATGAAAAATGCACGTCATAAAAATAAAAAAATCAAGAGTAATAAAAAAATATTTGCATCTTTATATTTATTTTACGATAACGGCCTTATTATGCTGAGCTGAGTGGTCTAAGGACGTCTTAAAGATGAAACTTTTAGTGTTAGCCATCTTTCCTGAGGCGTTCATCATTATTTCACATCAAATTGCCCAATCGAGATTAGCATTATGATTGCTAAAGTTTAGTTCTCTATGGACAGTGGTGTGTTGAAAATGAGAATAGCACTTAGAGTGAATATTCACTCGTAAGTGCTATTCTCATTTTCAACACACTTACAACACACATAGTGTTTATTATGAGAAGAAGACGCAGCGTTGGAAGGCCTCTCACAAGATAGACCGATGACCTAGCGAGGGTCACTGTTAGCCGAAGGATGCGAGACGCACTGGACCGGTTGTTGTGGCGACACTTGGGGAGGCCTATGTCCAGCAGTGGACGTTTTTCGGTTGATAAATGATGATGATGATTATTAGGACAGCATGTAGGTCATATATATATATTTTTTTATTATGATTTGAACAGTATTGTATTCCTTCTTATAATTTTAAGCAGAATGAAAGCTGTACCTACCGAGTCTCTAGACAAGTGACATTTTGTTAACGGTTGCGTGGCAAACCGTCAAAAACGTACGGCATTGACAAAGGCCGTCGAAATGTCACGTGATGAATGCCCTATTTAATGGCATTCCAAAATTAATCGCTTTTCGCAAATTTTGAAATAAGTATGGAGAGAAAGAGCGCTTTAATAATTTCCATTCATTTACTTATTCTAATAATATTATAAATGCAATACTATCTTTTAATTAAATAATACAACACGGTTGGCGCAGTGGTTGAACGATCGGCTGCTGTGCTGCGTGTCGCGGGTTCGATTCCCGCACGGAGCAAATATTTGTATGGCTTACAGATAGTTGTTCCGGGTCTGGCTGTTTGTGTATGTGAGTTTCTATGTTTGTAAACGCACCCACGATACAGGAGAAATTCTTAGTGTGGGGCAACGTTTTTTAAAAAAAGAAATAAAGAAAAGAATATTAAATATTGCTTATTTCTTGTTTGCCACTTAGTGCACATCATTTCAGAAAACGCACTTTGACATAAGTGAATTTTTACGTTAACACGATCTTGTAACTTTAATTAAAACCTTACACAAAGGCCTCAGTTCCAAAGTAAAAATTACTGCGAAAAGCCAGCAAATTCCACAAGACCTTACCAGTCCACTGTACACCAACATCCACATTAAACCATGAAAATCGCTAAAAAGATTTACAGTACTATTACAAAATGTTACAATCATCCTCTGTTTACATACAAACACAAAAACTGACAAATAAAAGAAGAATTAGAAGCTATGAACGTCGCGTGGAAACGGCGCACCTGTTACGTTTGTTTATTACAATAAACATAAACATATCTACTGGGTATATACAGCACACTATGCGTGTTTTTGTAACATAATTATACGCTTCTTTTGACCTATTAAAAGTACTGATGCTAAAACATTGGTGCGTAATGTTACCTATTATGTTGGCTAAACTTAACTAGTGAACTTGAAGGAAAGTGAAAGTTTTTAAAGTTGTCTGTCTGTCTGTCACCAGGCTGTATCTCATGAACCGTGATAGCTAGAAAGTTGAAATTTTCACAGATGATGTATTTCTGTTGCAAATACATCAATAACTGAAATACATAAATACTAAAAACAGAATAAAATAAATGTTTAAGTGGAAATAACATTTGTTGTATGGGAGACAACAAATGTTATTTTTTGCCGTTTTTAACCGACTTCCAAAAAAGGAGGAGGTTCTCAATTCGACTGTACTTTTTTTTTTTGTGTTTGTTACCTCATATCGTGTCATTTTTAAATCCAAATAGCTGGAAAAAATATGTGGAAAATCATCCATGTATACGAAATTGCGTATTTTTGCTTTCCTGTAACTTTCCAGTGGTGTTCTTAGGTGTGGGGTACCACTAAAAAGTGAAAAATTAAAAAACTTTTTCACAAAAAAGAAACCGACTTCCAAAAAAACACTACAAAGTACAAAATAATTTTAATTTCGGAAGTCGGTGTCAAATAACTAAGAAGCAACCAAACACCGACTACCGAAATTAAAGTTATTTTGTACTGTTTTTTTGGAAGTCGGTTTCTTTTTGTAAAAAAGTTTTTTTTAAGGTTCCGTACCGTAAATTATGACGAATACAAATTGTGTACCTACTTAGCCAGTCAAATAAAAATACCAAGTGCTTGTTAACAAACAATGTATTCGTGACTAACGCAGTTAACCACGGACATAGTTAACCGGCCAACAGTTTATTTGTGTAAGTGTTTGATTTGCGATAAGGTTGATAAGTGATTTTATTTAGTTACTTGCTTTAACCCGCGGCTTCGTACGCGTATATCCTGTTCCCGTATACCCTAGAGCCTTCCTCATGTGGCTATCATATCCAAAAAGAATTTTCAAAATCGGTTCAGTAAATCCAGAGATTACCCCCTACAACCTCACAAACTTTACCTCTTTATAATATTAGTATAGATTGTCAAGAAAAGGAAAACCTAGTCTTTTCGTGTGCCAAGTAATACAAACATAAGTATGCTATGTACTACTCTGATTATTCTTGTAACTTCCTCATTTTTTTGGATGCAAGGATGGCAAAAAGAGTAAAGGTCGACAAACGGTTTCATTTGTCGACCTTTCCCATAGTTTTATGGGAAGATGACCTTAAAAAAATTGCCGGTTCAGAATGGATAAGAATTGCGAGAGACAGAGATAGGTGGAAGTCTTTGGAGGATGCGTTTATCGAAGGACAAGCTGTTGTTTAAAAAAACCAATCGTCAGGAACAAATGTACCTAAATTTTAATAATTGTAAAACCGCTTTAGCAGCCTATTTTATTTAGTTATTTTTATATTAAGTATGCTACGCCTATGCTCTGAAGTAGGAGATCGGATACTTTTCATCTCAGTAGAGTTCCTCTATCACTGTGAAGATCGCCCGGAGGACACGGTGGAGCATATGGTGGAGGTCTGCCCTGCTTGGGCGGAGCACCGCCGTGTCCTCGTCGATACGACTGGCGGTGGTGACTTCTCGCTTCCGATCCTGGTTCAATCCATGATCCGGAGCGAGGAGTCATGGGAAGCCGTCACCTCCTTCTGCGAAGCAGTGATGGGATGGAGGAGGCGGAATGCGTGAGTCGCAGGGCGATTCCCGGCCACCGTAGGCGCGAGCCTGCGGACAGCGAGCGTTGACGTCCGATCATAACCAGGCCCGAGTCGACGGCGCGTTGTGCTCCACGCGCGCCTCAAAGAGATGTCAGCATAGTAGACGGGGCTCGTTAGGGCCAGAGCTTGCCAGGCTTGTAGATTTTGTTCGAAAGAGACAATCGCGGCCCTGGAACGCAAAGGGCACTAGGAAGAACACGTATGGGTTTTAGACAGTAAGAGTCTGACACTCCACCCAGAGCGGAAAGAGTCATTTGATGACTTCCCATTCATAAAAAAAGTAGAGTTCCTCTGAGATAATAAATATTTATCACGCGGGCCCGCATGAAAAATGTTTTTAGGCTGCGAATGGAGATAATGTTGTATCAGTAGTCACACTTTGATTTCTATGCGTTTAGGTGAAGAAGGATAAGGCCATTTTACCCTTTGATCTTTAATTTAGTGAAATCGGTGAGTCCCTATTAGGTTTGGTTTTTTCAGTTCACAAACAACTTTACAGTATAATGCGTATGCGTGTTAATTTGATTAAAATAGAATACTGTTTTCAAAGAATAAAGATCTGCTAGTTTGTATGTTATTAAGCTAAATTTTAAACAAAAATAACTCCGCAACCTACCTAATGCCATATACAAACACACTTGATGAAAATGCCTAGCACACATCCAGACCAAACAATGCTATAGAAAAACGGGCAAAAATAATTGGCGTATACCCCTGGGCAAGGATAAAAAACAATGTGTTCATTCAATGGGCCATTCGGCCAGGCTGCTTTGTTCCCGGCGATATTAATAAATACAGCTATTGGCCCATTTCTGACGAAAGCAAATTGGAAAAGGCCCTTTATGGACAATAACTGGATAAGTTCGTACAGAGATGGTTGGGCTGTGATACATTTTGTTATGATTCATAGTAAATGTTATCGTATTAAGGGCGTTTGGCTTTATTATTTATTTACTTAAACTTTATGTACAGAAGTGGTACATGGGCGGACAAGGCATTCTCTAGCAGTGTAATTTATAGCAAGGATTTCTTCTTCCAAGGACATATTTAACAGGGTATGCAATCATCATATTAGCTGGAAGACGTTCACTGCTGGACATAGGCCTCCCCCAAGTGTCGTCACAACAACCAATCCTGTGCGTCTCGCATCCATCGGCTACCAGCGACCCTCACCAGGTCATCGGTCCATCTTGTGGGAGGCCTTCGCGGTCGCCACTCTAGAACTTTTCGGCCCCAACGACCATCTGTTCTGCGAGCAATGTACCCTGCCCACTGCCACTTCAGTTTCGCGATCCTTCGGGCTATGTCGGTTGGTTCTCTTGCTGATTCGATAACGCAAGGAAATTCCGAGCATTGCCCTCTCCATTGCCTTTTGGGTGACTTTAAGCCACTGATGAGGCCCATTTTGAATTACCACGTTTCTGTTCCATTTGTCATCACTGGCAAAAAGGGTATGCAATACCTAATTTTTAATTATTACTGTTTGCAATTTTACCTTTAACTAATCCTGCAAAATAATTCTTGATTGTTACGAGAAATCGTTTCTCTTACTCCATTGTCAAAGTAAGCTCGGGAGACTTTTTCAAAAGTTCTTATGACTTAGCAGATAATTAAAATAATTTCTCAACTCATCACATGACCAGGAAGATTTTAATTACACAGAGCACTACTTTTATACACAAAGTGGAACTGCAATTAACTTAACTTCATGTGCGCTGTCAAGATGACCTATATTTTTTATTCGCAAGGGATCGTGGATGTTCGTATGCGGTTGCACAACTGTTTTAAAGACACGTGTGACATCATTATCAGGGTTTCTTACGGAGTATGAAGCAGGGTCGCTGGTAGCCGATGGATGCGAAACGCACAGGACTGGTTGCTGTGGTGACATTTGGGGGAGGCATATGTCCAGCAGTGGACGTTTTTAGGTTGATATGATGATGATGATGATGAAGCAGGTAGTAATATATCTCGAGTAGCATTCCGGAGAAGGTTGCAGAAAAAGTTAGGCTAGTCTTTTGGCCAGGCCCAACAGTGAGGACAACATAGTAGGTACCTTTTTAAGTTAACCTACGCTGTGTGTGTGTTTTGTGCACTTAGTCAAAAATCAGAAAATCCGACACCTGTGTGGACAAAAGGCGTCGTGTCACACAGTTTCTTGGTCGAGGAAGTCTGATGGTCAAATCTACGAATTTTTAAATAAAGTTCGCATTCGCCTATCAATCGCAAACTGCCAAAAAAAGCCTCAATGTCCATACATTTTTAAGCCTCAATGTCCATACATTTTTGACAGATTGTGACTGAGATACGAATGCAAAACTTGTGAACTTAAAAATTAGTATAATTGGCACTCTGATAGATACCTAGTTGCTCCATGTAACATAGTGGTATGAACTTATGAAGCTGCATGTATTCAGTTAGACTGTAAGTCGACCCCAATACAGTTGGATAAATTATTCACTTGATGTAAGATTGAATGAATGCTTTCCATAATACTTACGGTGCTGGCTGATGTGATGATGATGATGATGATGATGATAGCAAATAAACTATCAGTGGCAGTACTTTCATATTCATCATCACATCAGCCAAAAGACGTCCACTGTCACACTTTCTAATCAATAAGATAGTTTTACCAAAGCAAATGTGTAGCCGATGGATGCGAGACGCACAGGGCCGGTTGTTGTGGCAACCTCCCCCAAGTGTTGCCACAACAACCGGTCCTGTGCGTCTCGCATCCATCGGTTACCCGCAACCCATTTGCTTTGGTAAAATATTAAATTGATTAGCGGCTTCTACTGTTTTTCACTGACCCACTTTAAATAGAATACCTCAAAGCTTCTTTCTCAGTAAAATTAAAACCTTAAAATGAAGACAAGAGAATTGAAACCAACACCTCTGTTGATCTGGGGGTCTACTCTCTAAGCCCGAAGTCCGTAGTTTCGGCCTTAGTGTCGGGCTTTTTCTACTTCGTATCACCTACGGACTTACGATTAGTCCCGAACCCGAACTAAGAACACTGTGAAATCGTGTTGTCATTCATTCTTAGTTGAAGTTCGGGTCTAGTCTAGTCTTTCTTGACTTAGCAACCTTTAGTGTGAAAATCTTTTGAACTGGAAAAATCGCCACAATGTCTATTGTTATTGTTTTCACTTTAATGTTTCCAAAACTACGTTGATTTTTCTCAGGAAAACAACATAATGTTCTCATTGACTAGGATCATATTTTTCTTGGAAATCAACATCAACAATGTAGCTTCTAAAAAATTCTTACGGCCTTGGATACATTATGAAAATTCTAAATATACCTCAGAAAACAATATTTACTATTCTCTGTATAAAGAATGCAATACCAAGCAACCGTTATTACTTCATTAACAGTTTTTTTCGTCTGCAATGAAAAACACATAACTTTTACTACTTTCAAAAACCCGTCAAGTGCGTGTCGGGCCACGTACAGTGTGGGTTCCGTAGGTGTTGCGGAATTGGAGGCACTAGGAGGAGCACGGATGGGTTTTAGTCAGTAAGAGTCTGAAACTTCCTTCCGCTCCACCCAGAGCGGAAAAAGTCATTTGATGATTTCCCATCCATAAAAAAAGGATTCTGTTGGTAGTTAGCAGTTTCGTGAGCCATGACAAGAAATATCAAATTTGACTATGACATTACAAAGTTACAAATACACTTTGTTTTATTTATTTATTTATTCAAACTGTGTGCAATAGTAAAAACACTGTACAAAGGCGGGGTAACTCCTTTTTTATGGAACCCCTACACGTAAAGTGGCGATGAATATTTTTCTCTGTCTACCCTAAAAAATATTTCAAGATTTAATTTTACCACTTTGCCGGCGTGATTAATTATGTAACCCGCACCAAATTCCAACCGTCTAGTTCTAAGCGTTTATATGACCTGAACCGGACAGACAGACAGACGCACATAGCGAAACTACTCAAGGAATGTTGACTACGGAACCCTAAAAATGAGATGTAAAATATAAATGTTCGAGAGGAAGATTAATCTGGGGGCCTACCACAACCTCTTAAAACAATATTATTTTAATATTACTTTGTAATTTCTGTTGTTGCATTTTCAACTCTCGGCGCTGATCCGAGCGTTGAAAATCCAACAGAGCGGAACGCAAAGTAATATTAAAGTAATATTGTTTTAAGAGGTTGTGGTAGGCCCCCTGCTCACAAAAGAAAAGTTGGCCTTTTTACTGACTCTAAACTAACTAACTAACTTGAACAATGGCCTGATGGAAATCCTCAGATTATCTAGACTAGACAGTTTAAGTCTGGTATGTTTTTATTCTGTGACTCTATCTCTATTTGCTTGAATATCTGATTACCTCGATATTGTTTGGCAGTTCACAAAAAGATTGTTATCACTCGAGTCGTAAACGTGCTTTAACTGCTGCGACGTCACATAACCATCAAGATTCTGTTGTGAGAGAGGGATAGTGGTATGCCTCTTGTATAGCTTCATCTCCCTCTAGAATCATGATCTTAGTAGAAGAAGACGTACGAAACATTTTTATTGAATAATATCGGTAGACCTTTTTTAATTAGATATTATTAACCGACTTCCTTTAAAAAGGAGGAGGTTATGTTCGACTGTAGGTATTTATTTTTTTGTATAAGTTCGTAAGATACAAGTGTCTGTCGGCTACACCGACGTTTAATCATTTAAAAACGTTAAGCAACGTTTATAAATAAGGGGTAGATGTTTATTTCACTTGTTTAAGAACAACAGTTATGTTGAAGTTATGATTTTGTGAAGGTTTTTAACACACAATGCTTTTGACTAACTTGTTAACACGCCTTATTTGCTTACCAAAGTTGTTGTTGTTAAACAAATAATTCTGGTTCAATTAACAAAAGCAAACAAAACGCACCTCTTATTTATTAATTACGTATCAAACCACTTGGTTTCATCAACAAAACAACAGATATTTATTAACATAAATATCAAAAATCAATACACATTACAATCACACAGGTTGATTTGCCACAAAAGCTTATAAGTATAATGCAAATAATTGTCGAATTCAACAATGGCTACATCGATGAATGCCATAGACATAGAGGTCTCAGTATGAGCACCTGCATTTGGCAGGCAAGCATATATTTAGGGTCCTAGACATCTACAACCTGCCGTGGACGAATCAGAATTCGAGAAAAAGTCAACAACTGGTCCCTTAGGTACCTATTTTTTTAATGACGATATCGATATAATTAATGTAATTTATTAAATCTCATTAAATTAAATTTATTTCGTAATTATAACGTTACCAAGAAATTGTTTTCATCTTTTAAAAGTAAAATGATTTCCCAGAATAATGTTTAATATAATGTCAATGTGTGCAAGTTGTGTACACCTGTAAGTGACATATTTACACAGAACAAAGTGCAATGTATTTATGTTAAATATTTTGTAAATATGTAGTTGGTGTTCCCTATTAAATAAATAAATAACCCAGCAAGTGGTCAACTGTTCCTTTCGATCGAAGAATTAAGTTTGTGTCTACGGTTCCTTCTCTTATTTAATTACTAATTTGTTTGCACACTTGCTTTTGCAATTTACTTTAGACATTAGCAGAATAGTCGTCATCGGCTTTGTTTGCCATCTAACCATATAATTATGTAGAATAGAATAAATCACCATTTGACAGTCAAATATTTAACGCTTAGTCCAGTTCTATATGTCTATGCAATTTACCAATGTCAGCATTAATGAATGCTCAATATGCGCACAAAGCTATGACATCGCTCATATCGTCGCGTTCTCTATTCAGGACTGATTGACCTATCAGTAGAACAATGAGGGATTGTAAATAATGTAATAAATAGTGTGGGAGCTTTGATCAATGGAACTTTTCAGCTATTTTTTTTTATATTTTGTGTGACTGCGTTTTACGCTACTACTCAATATGTTATTGGGGTGAGCAGTGTGGTATGAAGTAACTAAAAGACGGCGATACTTATCCGACGCATTAAATTAACGTAAGGGACATTTCGGCCGGCACCTCGGGGAAAAATTATTGTCCCTTACAATTGTTGAAAAGTTGATATTAATTCTGGTATCGATAAATGGATGTTTAGATTTTTATTCCCGTTCCCATGAAATAGTTTTTTACACAGGAGTAATTGCTGGAAAAAGCTAGTTGCCGATGTTATTAATAAAAATATTAATTACAAAAAAGGGGTTCGAACTTTTTTGTATAGGAGCTGGCTTAGCCACCAGCCGCCACTTGAAAATCATTAAAAATATACTAATCACCTGCTTATATACAGTAGATTGTATTATAATAATAGCTCTCGGCTTGACATGTTTCGCCGTGCGCCACAATTTTGAAAAAAAGAAACAAAACAGCGGCTGGTGGCTAGCCCACAAAGGTTCTATCCCCTTTACAAAAAAAAGGAGGCGCCTAATACCAACAAAATTATGCAAAAAGTTTTAATATAATCCAGAATGTGTTCAATGTAATTATAAATTATAATGATTTTCCTCCATTAAGACACATTTAAGGCGGCAGTAAACGTTTCATCCAGTACTTAAATAAACACTAGAAGGTAATAAAACTGTCTTGAGAACTGTAAAATTAATCTACTAAATAAATAAAAGCTTTGTTTTGAGAATGAACACACTGTGTATTAGAATTTTATATTCTGATTCATGAATGAAATTACGGCCAAAATGAAATTAATATAAAACGAAAAACTTTTCAAATTCTTGCACAAAATGCAAATAAGTGCGACTGAAGTGCGTTTGTTACTTTTACGTCTAAATCGTTGAATAGATTAAGGTGATAGAGGTGGTGTGTAAGGTGAGGTGGTGTTATTTTGGCATGCGAAAGATGGATGATAGGAAGATAGTGGGTAAAGTGCGATTCTCTAAACATGTCGAAGTGAAAACTTAGGCGAAGTAAACGACGAGTGACCTGTCAAACCGTGCAAACATGATGGAATGACATCTCACTTGTCGTTCACTCCGCCTAAGTGTAATAGACCGACTGGAGACCATTACAGGTAACTTTTTATGCAAAAATCTGTATGAACGTGTTCAATGTAATTATAAATTATAATGATTTTCCTTCATTAAGACACATTTAAGGCGGCAGTAAACGTTTCATCCAGTACTTAAATAAACACTAGAAGGTAATAAAACTGTCTTGAGAACTGTAAAATTAATCTACTACATAAATAAAAGCTGTGTTTTGAGAATGAACACACTGTGTATTAGAATTTTATATTCTGATTCATGAATGAAATTACGGCCAAAATGAAATTAATATAAAACGAAAAACTTTTCAAATTCTTGCACAAAATGCAAATAAGTGCGACTGAAGTGCGTTTGTTACTTTTACGTCTAAATCGTTGAATAGATTAAGGTGATAGAGGTGGTGTGTAAGGTGAGGTGGTGTTATTTTGGCATGCGAAAGATGGATGATAGGAAGATAGTGGGTAAAGTGCGATTCTCTAAACATGTCGAAGTGAAAACTTAGGCAAAGTAAACGACGAGTGAGCTGTCAAACCGTGCAAACATGATAGAATGACATCTCACTTGTCGTTCACTCCGCCTAAGTGTAATAGACCGACTGGAGACCGTTACAGGTAACTTTTTATGCAAAAATTTGTATGAACGCTGCCGAAGCGACGGGCAAAAACTAGTATAACACTCCGAAACCAAGCTACTCGAAACTGTAAAATTTTCCCAATCAACCTTGAACCTAATGTTGTAGCGATAAAATTAAAAATCTATTAAAGAAATATGACAGAATGTTGCAGATTGATGTGCGACTGTAAAGTGTATCTTTTTTTAAAAATGGAATCATAAAATATTGTTATGAGTGCGATATGGATTTATATGTGGAATCCTGAAGGAGTGATGGCCCGAAGCGTGCTTGATCCACCGCCAACCAGTCGATGTTCAGCAGGCGCTGCACACATGTTGAAAACCAGCCGATACTTACCTACTCGATTTGTGCGCTCCACTTTTGTAATTGCTGAAAAGTGTTCCGATGATCGTCCGGCAGCAAGATAGGTTGATGACATTTTTGCCATCGTGGGTATAACCGGGATGATTGTGGCAGATGAGCGCGGGGATTGTCATAAAGGAAGAGAGGCTTTTGCCCAGCAGTGAGCGAAATCGCACTGTGGGTGGTGGTATCTTTTAAGTACCAAGTAAACAATTTCGCAAGTATTACAATTTCGTCAAGCCCCATGTAAAATGGGCGACCCATCAACCAGCTATCAACAGCCAGCAATATTGCCATCAATCAGGCACACATCATGACTTCCACAGCAAACGAAATAAAATACTTTCTACACTGTCACCATTTTAATTGTAAATCTTTATTAAGCAAAAGTGAAATGAGAAGTGCTAAAATGTGGTATTATAGGTTAGTAATAAAACACACTAAGCCATAAAATTGCTGTCTCCTTAACCATGCCTGAACCAAGCCTTCCCCCCCGTGCAGTGTCTATGTTTGCTACAAAAATATTCCAGCTGTTTTATATTTATGTCTCCAATCAATGGCTCGTAATGTTGTTAGGGCATCGACTAACCTTGATCTTAAAATATTGTCCTTCTTTTGCAGATCTATACTAATATTATAAAGAGGAAATATTTGTATTTTTGTGTATGTGTGTATGTTTGTAATGAATAAACTCAAAACTATTGTGCTGATTTATCAAATTCTTTCACCAATGGAAAGCTACATTATTAGGAAGTAACATAGGCTATACTTTATCCACGTATTCCCACGGGAACGGGAACTACGCGGGTGAGACTGCGGCGTACTGCTAGTGTTTAATAAAAAGCTAAACGCCGTTTGCTATGGGCAACCAAACCTCAGGATGTGGCACTAAAATCAATTTGACAGCTTTAAACATTTTTCGTTTCTTTCATCACTTTAATAAACGACAGAAATATTTTGAGTGCAGTTTAGTTGATGCTCTTTATAATCAGCGCAATTGTTTGTACCTATATTTGTTCGAGTCCTATTTTTATAACCCTCGAGCATTTGTCTAATATACAGAGCATGGAATTACTGCGTTGGCAATGACCACGTCATTTCTTAAACACAGTTTTCGAGACCTAGCTCAAGAGCACAAATGTTGGCTGTCATAGCCAAAGACAGAACTGTCGCAAGCTGTCAAATTCTACGCCTAAAGCTTGGTTTACATCACTGTGTTGTTGACTGTCGTGGTGCGGAAAACACCAATCAAATGAATCTATTCTGGCCTACGTCATATCACAACAAGTTTTGTAGCCAATCAACTGCGTCAGAAGGCGCAACAAGACACCACACAGTAATTGGTGTCACTAACTGACACGCAGGTCTGTATGAAAAGTTTGACAATGCCGTATATAGTGTCGTAGTAAATGTCTCGATGCTCTGTGGTCAAATGTTTACAGGAGCTTGTCAGTCCACGAACTTGTAGCACCCTTGACCAATGAAATTAGGATTGTTTTCGGGTCAATATTTGTATAAATTGTGTTGTATCCTTGATTCTCCTGTTTTCAGAAGCGTTGACTGTCTGAATTTTGATAAACAATGTGACTATTTGAGCATTATCACGATTTGAATTTAATCTAAATGTAAAAATTTATACCAATGTATTAACTTTTACACGCTTTCAAGTTGCAGGCCTTGAAAGTTTCTTACTTATTGAAAACTAATGACTCAGGGACACTATTGATTTTATTATTACCTTTCAACGCTGTTTATATTAAGTCTATTTAAAGCAGGAAATGGAAAAAATCAATAGAATTACATTCTGAGTTTCTATCTAATGAAATAGCGTATTTTGAAACTACTCAAACAAGGCTGCTATCGATCAAGGACGTAGATTATATCATCAAAGGAAAATACACAATAAAGTGAGGAAACAGTCCAGTTTTATTGTTTTCTATTCAACCTGCCATTTTACTGTATATATTTTGCAATGACCTTCACACAAAGGTCATTTCCTATACCTAGCTACGACCCCATTCATTCAATATTTTCACCCCTGAAGAATAATTGTCAGTGTTCCCCTCGCGCTCCAATTTCCATAATGATTTGCTTGGGATTATTTAAACACCCTGTATTATTCCAGCTTTGTCCAAATACCCCATCCTGTTGATACTAGACCGCTTTTTAATTTATGTTATTTTCTTTTCCAGGAAACAAATCATGGAGCAAAGCCTGTATAAATCGAAAACACATAAAATTAAGTGGAAGTGTGTGAAATTCAATAATCTTTAGACCAGAGTCTTGGTGTTTCGTAAATTGGTGATTAAATAAATTAAGATGATCAAGTGATTGGTGATGACATGTGAATAGCTCAGTCCCGTGATGGGGTGCGGTCAGAGTAAAATAAATCTCTATCCGAGGCGGAACAAAAATGGCGGCAAAGGAAACAGTGCCAAAAAGTCAGGTGAGCAAACAGAATTTGAAGAAAGAGTTTTTTTTTAATTGTCGTTGATTTTTTTCGGTCTTAAGTTTTAAATCTATAAACAAATAATTTACTTAATTAAATTATTTTATGATTTTTGAATAACGAATAAAATAGAAGTCGAATTAACATTTTCTTTTTTCTTCAGTGACCACGTTGTTATAGATGTAGTACGTCACTATTTTTGTGTCTTTTTAAGCTCAAAAAAAGATCTCATACAATATGCAAAATAAGACCAATCTCCACAAACATTTGACTCAAAAAACGGTGATATCTCTCAGTCTCCTTTGGGTAACTGATACCCCTACCTAGTCGCTTTCAAAGGAAAATTTACCTTCCAAAACCGAGGCTCGAAGTTTTATTTTATATATTTGATAAGGCGAGGTATGCGGGGAGGGAACGCTAAAGCAGCCGCCGACGTGCTCTAAATATTCATGAAGGAAAGAGCTCTAAGGCCATGGCCTGAGACGCGGCGGAAGCGGGCGCGGTGAGGCCTTTTGATGCTGCGAGGAGTTCCAGCATTAGCGTGGATTTAAGGATGTGGCTTGAATGTGTTGGTTTTGTGTTTCTTGTTATATCAAGGTGAAGGAATTTTGCAATATTGTTTTACTTGGTTTTGTAATGTTGGTGTTCCAAACCAATAGGAAACAGTGCATTGTATTGTACTTATTTCACGTGGTGGAATCTGCCTTTAGCTAAAAGTTCACCATCTGTGGTTTGGCAAGCAATAAGTATATTTAGGGATACTAGCTTTAGTTACCGGTTTCCTCATGAAATTCGAATGAATGCAAACACACTGTTACTTTTCACAGGGATACCTGTTAAAAGTATCTAAGCGTATTACCGAGACAAAGTATTAGTAGGATTACAGACATAGAATTTCCCTGGCCCTATGAAATTTTATGGCCCTGGTTTGTCCGTTACTTTTTACTACTTCCTCGAAAGTTTGATAATTGAATTTTGCCTACTAAATCATGACGAGGTACTCAATATTCTCAAATAAAAAAATCTAAAGTTTAAGTCATCATCATCATATCAGCCGAAAGACGTCCACTACTGGACATAGGCGTCCCCCAAGTGTCGCCACAACGACCGGCCCTGTGCGTCTCGCATCCATCGGCTACCCGCGACCTGACCAGGCAAGGCCAGGAAGTTTTAAGTAATAAGTACTATTTCAAATGGACATACATTTTCCAGTTCGCGTGTTTAACCCTCATTCATCATGAAGGACTTGATTAGTGCAAACAAGTGGTTTACAAAAGCTATTTATTTTATTTATTAAGAGGTGCTCTTTACCTCAATGTAACAGTGGTTTTTTTGTTGAAATGTTTTAGGAATGACAAATGAATAATTCACTCAATCCTTTTCGACTCTACCTGTTCAGCAGTGCGATTCTGTAAACATGTCGAAGTGAACACTTGGGCGGGGTGTACGACGGATGAGTTGTCAAACCATACAAATAAGATGGAATGACAGCTCGATTGTCGTTCACTCCGCCTAGACGTACACCGTGAGATGTCGACAGAACGGCTGTACCACATATGTAGAGCGCCAAGATGACATCTCTACGAACATTGCTAGAAACGGCATTGACAAAGCTTTCCGTACAAACTGTGTGTGTTAGTGAGTCATCATTTACGAGTAAAAATGGTCCATGACAATTAGTATTCTGGAATATTCGGCTAAAAGCCACCAATCGGAACCACTGCGGCAAAGGGTCTTTCACGCTGAAAACGAGTCTTACGACGTCAACATCACGTTGACGTCAATTTAACGTTTGTCGCCAATAAACATAGGAGCTTTGACAGGTGCCTGTTACACCTGAAATCCTCATTCTGAGTATGGCTATAACAGTCTAAACTCCAACTCGGCGAACATCGCGTGGCTCTAAATACTATTAGCAATGTCACAAAGGGAATTATAAATTGGTTTCGACACAATTTTAAGCCACTTTTTTTTTAATCCACACCTGTTATGCGAAGCAAAACAATAACTCGAAAAGTAACTAACGACTATTAAACTCATAAAACTCTCTTCTAACTTCTCCCTCATAAGCGAAGCTAGTGAACTTCCCCGTCAGACGAAGCTTGACCTCGCTAACGTCGTGGCCTCGTTCAAAGAAACGTCTTAAACTTGGCCAGAACAAGGGAAGCCATTGTTTCACGCAATAATTAATTAAGAACTCTAATTATATGGGAGTTAGGCGCAATGAAATGTAATTGGATAATGTTTTATGAAGCTCCCTCGTTTACATTTTGTTTTTCTATTCCGGTCTCGTTTGTGCTGGGGCTCTAAATGGATAAGCATTTGTTTTTCCTATCTTTTGCAAAGACTGCCATGGTATCTCTGATTTAAGGGAACCCGTGACCAGGATTCTAATTTGTTATTCAGGCAGCTGAGGACATGGCAGCTCTCTGTGCTTTTTTATGGATGGGAAATCATCAAATGAGTCCTTCCGCTCTGGGCGGAGCACAAAAGAAGTGTCAGACTCTTACTGACTAAACCCATCCGTGTTGCTCCAAATGCCTGTAGCGGCATCAGTGCCGCCACAAAAAGGCCGACGCGGCGGAATCCACATCGCAATAATGAGACCCGCAACGCTTTCGATCCCGAAGAAATCCTGAATCGCGATATCAGAGTCTACCGTGCAGTTTGAACAGATACAGCAGTCCGAATATCAACTATAGGGCAGTTGCCCACCGGACACAACAATCGTCCGGTCGGAGGATCCTCCCTTTTCAATGGTGGTATGCGGGACTTTACTCTCTGTTTCTACGCTACCTCTATTATGTTCTTTGCGTTCCAGGGCCGCGGTGACTCTTTCGAACCAATTCCGCAACCCTGGCTGGCTCTGTGTTAGGCTACGTGTTTAAGTTGCAAGTTTAATTACGTTGCGGGACACGATCGACTGATTGATCACATTATACCTTGGTACCCCGCAATGTACCTAATGCAACTTGGCGGGTGAGGGGTGTCCTAACATGTAATTTCAAAACTTCTTTTGCTGAACTATCAGAGTAATGACGAAAGGGCTCTAAAAGAAAAGCTTATCGATTCTATATTCAGACTATCTTACTTACAAACAGGACAATATTTACGAGGTGTAGATTCTTAACAATTGATCTTTTTGTGGATATTGTGATGCAAGTTTTCTTTACAAATAAAGTAAGTACACAAAATACTGCTTGCTTTTCATTTTTAAAATAACACTCGGTACATAAAACATAAATAAAACTTTACCCTAGAAGTTTTATTTAAATAGAGATGTCAAGCATGATGATATATCTGCTAACAGTTGGGAAACCCTTTCCTGATATATTGTGTTTGTGCCTGACAGGAGGCGAGGGAACACATGTTACAGCACTTATATTAACGTATTCAGTGACCACTTTTTGTGACATAGGATAATGTGCTTTATTTCTTATTAACAATTAGATTTGATTGTATTTGGGAAAAAAACTTTTGCCCAAAAAAAAAACGTTTTTTGGAGACGGTTTTTTTAATTTTTTGAAGTCCGTTTTTTTAATATAAAACATATAATTATAGTTATTTTTATACTTATACAAAGTGTAACAGAATAAACGCAATACCTGAAAAGGGGTCTTGTACTCATCACAATGAAAAAAAAAACACAATACTGTGTTTTGTGTTTTATGGGCCTAAGTTGCCAGAAGTAAAGGATAAATAATAATAATAAAAGCTAGTATTATATATAACAACAGTAGCATGGTTGTTCTTTTGAGGTTAAGCGTCGCTTATCGAAGTCGGCCTGTGTTGGCCTGGGTTGCACC
This sequence comes from Melanchra persicariae, assembly GCA_947386135.1. Lineage (NCBI taxonomy): Eukaryota > Metazoa > Arthropoda > Insecta > Lepidoptera > Noctuidae > Melanchra > Melanchra persicariae. Next base: position 3,986,131 of record OX376646.1, read on the forward strand.
TTATTTTCTCAGATTGTTCTGATAATTAAAAAATTTTACTTAAGTATTATGTTCCTTTGAAAACCCAGTTTTTAGGGTTCCGTACCCGAAGAGTAACCAACGGAACTCTATTAATAAGACTCGCACTTGGCCGGTTTTTGTGTGGATTTTGTTCGTTATAAGCTCCTTCTTGCATACTTAAAAAAATCTGCTAAACAAAAATCGCTATAATTATTTTTTCTCTTTATTTAAACAAGACTTTGATTCCAATTACAAAAGTTTCAAAAGGCCTTTCAATTTGTTCCGTATTTTGTAAGTGGCAATTAATTTCAGTAATACTTTGGGCCGTGGTTTCGCTCGCTTTTCCTCAAAGTAAATGATCCTTTGAACTTTATCTTAGTCGCCCTCCCTCTTAAGTATATAACTGTAAGTAAATAGCACATTGGTTTGAAAGTAACACTCGAACCTGAGATTGAATAAGGTAACAGATGTAACAGTACGTAGGTGGGTAGTAAATATTACTTTCTTCGATTGTCATTCTCCAACTGCTTAGGTCTCGTGAACGGATATTGAAAATATTGGATTCATACATACATCTACCTACTTTTATGCGTGTGTATAAAAGAGGTTTTCAGTAGACGATAAAAAGGGTTTATGAATAAATGTTCGATTCGACAATATCCCTGTAAAAGAAATGAACGCATCACAAATCAAAAGCAAGTAATGCGATTGGCTGTTAGATCATTCAACCAATCACAGATATGTTACAATTTGTCAGAGGAGTTTCGTTATAAATAATACTAGCTGTCCCCTGCGGCTTCGCTCCCGTCAACTGGCTACCTAACTACCTACCTACCTACCTTACACCTACCCTACACCTACATGCATGTAAATAATTCTATTTTATTGAGGTATTTCTTTCCGACTTGCTAGACTAAAGTTGTGATAGCTCGGTTAATATACATGTTATAAAAATAATTTATAGCCCATAGCACTCAGGAATAATGTAGCTTTCTACCAGTGAAAAAAATTTTAGAATTGGATCATTAGTTCCAGAGATTACCCCCTACATACAAACTTACAAATTTTACCTCTTTATTATATTAGTATAGAAGTATAGATAAGTTCGAGAAACTGGGCCTCCAGATTTCAAGTATATAATATGGCAAACTAAAGGAATGCGCTCATTTTTAACAAATTACTTTTAAAGTTCTGACTAAACCTATCTAAACCGTCTGATATTTTTTCAAAAATTAAATGATGAAATTGTAGACTTTCCGGCCCGATTTTGATGAAAAGTAAACCCGCATCATAGTTTTTTGAAAAATTATCCGATGATATTTTTTATTTTGATCATTAAAATAGTATTTTGTTAAAAAGCTTTTTCCTTTAGTTTTCCATTTCTAATTAGTTCCCAGAATTTGATCCAATAAGGATCATATTAAAAAAAAAACATGAGTTGCTGTTTTTTTTTTCAAAATCAACCGGTTCATTTCCTGGCTGGGAATACCGATTTGTCAAAAAACCAATATAATGCAGTTTTAGTTTTCATCAAAATCGGGCTCAAGACTGCTTTCAGTGTTTTTCGATATTCCGCATAGTTTCGGATGTGGCATCCACGCACACTTTAAAAATTCACCCTGAATATCTATTGTCTTATTATTCCTGTCTTTTTATATTTTAAATAATAAATAAAACATCTAGATTCATTTGTTATAATAAAAACGTCAGTTCGTATCTAAATGAAAGCTGAAAGCATTGTTCAATATTTTTAATTGACTGGCGTAGTAACGAAGTTCTTCAATTACTTTGACTTTCATTGGAATTTTAAAGGCAAAGTTTGTTAAAAGTTTCGTAATAAAAGTTTCATAGATCCGAACTTTTCAAAGTAGATCGTAATAATACTGAGAAAATAATAATGGTTTTATTCTTTGTGATTGAGTTATTGAGCCGGATATGTCTGCCGCATGTTACATAAATTGGGGCTAAAAGAACTACTTATTTGTGAAAACTTTATTTACCAGGTATTCTTATGTACATACTCCTAACTAAAATGCTGTCACAGAGAAATTTCTATTGGAAAAACCCAATAACTCTTTATTTCCGACCTGAGAATCAAACCCAGTACTCCATGCTCGGCAGTCGCGCTTGAGACCGCGAGACCAAATGAGAAGTTCGACCACAAGATATAATGTAGTGAGGAAAAGGCTAGGCCGATGATGATTACGTCACGTGGTCATATAACCAATCGCGAGCCACATCCTTTGGTGCTGGGGCTTAAACTAATTATGTTATGTAAATGTTGTGACAACCCAGTGTGTGGTTCTGTCATACATAGTTTACTATGTTACGTAACGGGGATGTTAGCTGGATGTATGATCATCAGTAGTCTGTTTTTCTGCTTCCCAACCATGTTGGGTTCAGCTTGAGGTCTAACACGATGCAGGTGAATACCGTCAAACGGGGTAAATAGGAACGAAGGGGTTAATCGAAACCAAAACGTTGATAGAGATTTTCACTTTAATATCATAATATTAGTTAGAGAAAGCAACTTTATAATTTCAATTCAATAAGATTGGAGGCCGTAAATGATGCAAACAAGGTTTAAATGATGTGAAAATATCCTACAAAGTTTTGTTTCGATTCACCCCTCCATTTCTATTTACCCCAGTTTGTAGGTACCAGCCAGTCGATTCCGTAAAAAAAATCACCGCGGATAATCAGGTGAATTGGGAATATCTATAGTAAGCTGTCATTCAAATTTATGCTTGGAATTATGCGTACAGCTAAGGAGTGGAATTTCCTGCCGGGGTCTGTGTTTCCTGATAGCTACAACCTGAGAGTCTTTAAGTCAAGAGTGAATAGGTTACTTCTAGGCAAGCGTGCTCCATCTTCGACCACGTCGTCGCTTACCATCAGGTGAGATAGTGATCAAGCGCGTGCCTATCAATAATTAAAAAAAAAAAACAATAATTCGCTCAAAAAACATTTTAAGAATGCATAGCATTTTATTTAATAAACATACTTTTGTATTAAAAAGTAATGATTTGACTACCCATTTGTAACAGCGCCCTTAAGGGTCATCAAAGTAATCACGGTGAAGTTGTTGCAGAATAGTGCTACAGTATTTAACATGGAGCGTGATCCTCCTCAGTAGGACTAAAAAAGACTAGAAACATATATTACTTATTTTAATTAAACCATTAACAGGCAGACTCATAATAAGATAGGTAAGACTCATAATAATTATGAGTCTTACTTAGGGGAAACCCAGTTAATGGGTTCAAGATCAGATAAAAAAAAAGCTGTCACCAACGGCTTATCGTGCTTTCCAAGGCACGGAGAGGTTTTGATATGCTCTAATGCAAAGGCCCATCCACGTAGCGACCCTGAGCGACCTCAGTAAAAGGATGTTATCATTTTGCCATATACTCCGATTACGGTCGGTAATGGACAAACAATGAAATACAAATTAGGTATAATACATAATCATATAATATGCATGATAGTAAATTACCGTTATCATGTCGAAATCGTATGAACATTAATAATAAATCAGTACTTACCAGGTTCTAGTACAACTTCAGTTACGTAACATTCAAACGTCAGTTTTAGGAAACAATTTACTTATTGAAGTATTAAATTTATTAAAGATCCAAACTTATCCTATAAAAATAGGTAAATAAAACTGCCATAATTATTTATTTATTTTTCCTGAACGCCAGTTTTCATTAGCGAGTGTGTAATTGAGTGATATCGAATATCGCTGTAATTAGAAGGTATTAATTAGAACATAATCAGAGGAACGGCGTCATATTTCAGGCGCTAGATCGAAGCTCATTGAATTGCACTTAGACCTGATAATTTAATTAATCTACCTGCCTAGCCTTTTCCCAGCTATGCAATGTGGAGGCATTGATACGACAATAAATGAAAACACTAGCAATAACCAGTATCGCTCCACACAAATGCGAATAGGTCAAAGTCAAAGCATTTATTTCAAATAAACAATTTACCGGAACTTTTGAATTGTCAGAGTCAGTCAGTCAAAAACATGAAAACGAAAACAATGAAAACTATCCGTTACTGTTTGAATTCGATAACAGACGATTCAATTTTCAAATGTCCAGCAAATACCAGTTCCAGTAACGTTCGCATTCGTATGTTAGTCAGGTTATTTGTCAAAATAACCTTAATTTCCATAAATTTTTGACAGATTGTGCCGTCGCAGTTGTGAGACCAATGTGCCATTCAATTAGCGAATGCGACTGTCGGAATGTCAAGATGTAGGAACTTGATCACGTGACATTTCGATAGCATCTGTCAATCCCATGCATTTGTGACGTATTGACAATCGCCTTCGCCAAGCTACCGTTGTTTTGTTTCCATCAGTGGTAAACTATTTAAGTATAAATTATTAAAATATGACACTTACACAAGCACATTCATACACATAATATCTTCCGTTTTTTTTTTTTTTCTTGCTTCAATTTGAATTACATAAACCTGTTTTCTTTTTCATATATACTTTATTTCAATGTAATTTATTTTGTGCATAGGACTTACAGCTTATAATATTATTATATTCATCCAAATGAACCGCCACTAGTCCTTAAAAGGTTCATTTGAAAACCAGCGTCAGAGAGTATCAGTCTGTCTGACAGATCGCTGAAATGAACCTTTTAGTGCAGCCCTGAGACACGCACTTAGTTGTTTGGCATTATTACCTACCATTTTTTGTTATTTTTGTGTACCTTGCGTGTTTCGTGGATGTGCTAAATAAATTTTATTCTTTCTTTCTTTCTTTAGATTGCAACTGACATGCGAATGCGAATGTTGCTTAAAAATAGTAGAATTGGCGCGCTGCTCCTACCAATATTTCGGTTGTTTTGTTCAAATATGTCATCAGGGAGTCAGGTTGTTCAATTGGGTTTTGAACAATTATATACATCGGCTTATGTTTAACTTACCACCAGATATAGTAACATTTAGGAGACAAAAATAGTAAATGATCACCAAAATTAAACACGCATTTTAATTTAAAATTATAACCAAAATTTTAACGTCTCGCTATCCTATTTAAGCAAAATGACTCCAAATAAATCATTGTTAACCCAAAAGTAGTAAATGATCACCAAAATCATACCAGCATTTTAATGTAAAATTAAAATCAAAGTTTTTACATCATCTTGCTATCCTGTTTAAGCAAACTAATGTCAAACAAATCATTGTTAATCCAAAACTTTTAAGTAAATATAAAGCTTTATTTTAATTTATAAGCTTTCTTTCATTTTTATTGGCAGCTATTGTTTGGTGTTTGGAGTTAAAAAGTGTGAAATAAATAACTTTTTCCAAAAAAATATTCGAGAAGTAGCGCTCGCCGGCCGCTGCCGCGGCACCGCTCGCTTCGCTCGCTCGGCTCGCGCGACCACAATTCTAACCTAACCTAACCTATTTTATCCAGTTTGTAACCCCAAGCCTACATTTTATGGCAATCACAGTAGTTTATATAGGCAAAAATAGCGCATTAATTTGCTCGCTAAGATTTGGTGATCATTTACTACATTTGGTGTTCGAATACAATTTGAGGTGCAGTCGTGACTAAAATAGCTAGTACTATTGTAATTTTAGACTTCATTTTTCTGGTGTCAAATATATATTTTTGGTAAAAGAACTAAGGGTATCAAAGCATTTTATGGTGGTCATTATATTTAATCCCATATACCTACATCTCCATCCGTTTCTATTTGTTTATTTACTTTTGATGTTCTAATTGAGTTCTGTTTTTTACCCGACCAGTCAGATATTTTATAACTGAAGAGTAAATATGTCTGTTTTCCAAATTTTCTATTTTAGAAAAGCTCTCAAACCCCAATTTTATACTCTAAGTAAATGTTATCTGAAAAAGCTCGGCTTTTAGAGGCATAAAATAAATTGTTGTTTATCTACTAAGCGTCTAATGTCACTATCAATCCCTTGAGATAATCCCCAGTTTACTACATGTAATAACATAGTATTTTAGTACTTTGCACGTGGGACTATAATCCAATCTATTATCTAGTATCTGGCGTATCAGTATGTATTCGATTCAATCACAGAGACCACCGAGATGTCTCGCCGCCCAATACAAGACAAGACATTGTCAAAGCTTTCCATACAAATCAACCGTGTTAGTGATTATCACCGTTTACTCACAAAAACAGACCGCGTACCGGAAGACGCAGCGTTGGAAGGCCTCCCACAAGGTGGACCGATGACCTGGTGAGGGTCGCGGGTAACCGATGGATGCGAGACGCACAGGGCCGGTTGTTGTGACGACGCTTGGGGGAGGCCTATGTCCAGCAGTGGACGTCTTTCAGCTGATATGATGACTCACAGAAATTGACCCCTCGTAAGGATTCTGACTATTTTACGTCTTCTTTTTGTGCCAATTGACCAGTTTCATTTCCAAATGGTTTGTATGTGGCTACGTGGATAGCTTTGTCATTTACCATGTTCAAAACCTGGAGGGCAGGAAAAGACATGTGGAATATCCTCATATCCTGCGAAGAGCCAGGCACCCCTAAGTTTTGAAGTTGCTGGTGTGTCACCCCGATGCCTTGGAAAGCATTTAAAGTCGCTGGTCTTAAATTTCTCTTTGAAATATTTTTCCCCGGCCGTGTCGGACAGTAAATGAACAGAACAAAAAGAAAGAAAAAACCACCTAGCCAAATAGAGTACCATAGACGATGGGTCTATGGTACTCGATTTGGCCAGGTGGTGTCTACAGCGGCCAACTTGGACCCGCAAAATATGATTATTCAAACTTTGACTACTTAGATTCCGTACTCTGTGGTCTCGATAATTTAATAGAAGAGGTCGAGTACTGGAGTTTACGGCCGCACGGGTTATATGGAGTGTCTATGTCTTATTAGCAGTGTCTTGGCTCACGGTAGGTTCAATACAGGATGTGGGTGAGGTTCAATCAGGTTAGGTCAGGGGGTCTAATCTTTAAGCCCAAAGTCAGTAGTTTCGGCTTTAGTTTCGGGCGTTTTCTACTCCGTATCACCTACGGACTTACGATTAGTCCCAAACCTGAACTAAGAATGTATGACATCACGAGTTGACAGTTGTTCTTAGTTCGGGTTCGGAAACACAATACTGTAGGCTGTAGGAGTGTAGGTACTATGCAAATTGGCTTTGATTAGCAAGGATTTGTGTCAATATCTTGGGTTCATCTGGTTAAAACGATGGATTTGATAGGTATAGGATTTATTTGGGCTGATAATTGAGTGCCTGAACAATCGTTGAGCGTCCAGTAAGTGGCGCTTTGTAAAAATCTCACTTCTGCCCGCGACTTTATACGCTTTGAGCGTGTCTCGTTTTATTATAAATAATATTCTTTGATACTTGGGGATAGTGTAGCTTTGTACCAATGAAAGCAGTCAGTAATACAAGACATAACATGACACAGTAAACAAACGTTGAACATTACCTATTTGCCAAAATGTTTCGTCCCAAACGCCACATGATACCACTTCAGTCAACTTTAAATAGTCATTTATCTTACCATACAAAATCTACATAACCTTTTTGTAAAGTGTTTTCCGATAGTCGCAGCCTTCGACAAAAAGGGTTCATGATCCCAATTCTTATCCCATTTGTCAAGTATCTACGCACAACCTTGCTTATGTTAATATTTGTTTTTTTTTTGTTCCTAGCGTATTTAGTTACAAACACGCTAGGAATAAAAAAAACTGGCCAAGTGCGAGTCAAACTCGTGCACGAAGGGTTCCGTACCATGGGTCGCGGATTTTGTTCGAAAGAGTTACCGCGGCGCTGGAACGCAAAAGGCACTACGAGGAGCATGGATGGGTTTTAGTCAGTAAGAGTCTGACACTCCCTGCCGCTCCACCTAGAGTGGAAGGGATCATTTCCCGGAATCCTTAAAAAAAAAGGGTTCCGTAGCATAATCTACTAAAACTCACTTAAATATTTATTTTATTCTGTTTTTATTATTTTTTGTTATAGCAGCAACAGAAATACATCATCTGAAAATTTCAACTGTCTAGCTATCACGGTTTATGAGATACAGCCAGGTGACAGACAGACAACGCCACTAGGTAACCACTAAGGACTCAAAGTAATCTGTTAGCATTTCGTAACATTGTTGGACCGGCTGAAGATTGTAAGAATGCAAATCTTTTTCATTGTATAGACTCAACTTATTTAGTGTTGTATAATTTCATGCACATGTGTGAGTACTGTGTACCTTTGAACTATAATGATCATTTTGGGCAGGTCTTTGACTTGGAATGTACCCTGGCGATTGGGGATGTCATGCTCACTCAAAAGTCTGGCTGATGGTGGCGCATGCGTTGGATCATTTGGCTCCCTTAAAAATGGTTGAGCCGAATGGTGCTAGCGTATGCTAGTCATGTTCGTGAACGGGCGCCGTCAGCTGAGACTGGTCATCTCTCGGCTGCCATGGTTTATTTTAATTGTTGCTTTTTTGCTCCGGACTCTTTTATCCTGCACGTCTTTTACATCGTTCTCACATATATGTATAATTTCAATATGAATGATGTAACCATAATTTTGTAACAAAAGATTATTTTTAAAAGAGTGTCCATGGAGTTTCTTGTACGTTCTTCTCCATAGAGATCTACGCTTTGGAACGTGCAAATAGCTTCATCTTTTTGACCGACCGACCTTGACAATTCAAAAGTGCCTGTAAATGGTCTAATTGAAATAAATGCTTTGACTTTGACTTTGACGGACAGCGGAATCTTAGGAATCCTTAGGAATCCTTTTTTACCCTTTGGGTACGGAACCCTAAAAACTGACCAAGTGTGAGGTGGACTCGCGCGCAAAAGGTTCCGTACGAAACATTTTTTTTATCATGATTCTTTAAAACCAGATACTTCTGGTTTTCCTGTAACTTGGAGATAAAGAAATGTAAACCGTATTTATTTTCAACATTTTTAATCTTAGTGCTTTCGGTGATAAGAGGGCAATGGACAATATTCGTATGTTTTATTTTAAAACTTAAAAATAATTTAATTTAGAATGATTAAAAAATATACTTACCTATTCGAAACCATGTTTGGGTTACAGAAGTTCATATGTGTACTAAATTTCAACTTACGCAGTAGATTTAAATAAAATCAGCTGTGACAGACTGACAGACACACGTGATCCTGTAAGGGTTTCATTTTCCATACGGACTTTCGAAATCCGAAAAATAAGAAGAAAAATCAGATCTGAATAAAATTTCTATTGAAATCTACATTACTTTAATAATCCTATCTGACAATTGTATTCAAGGTACGTTCTTCAATAAAATCAGGGATTCTGTATTTTATTTGAACAAACCTTTTTATCGCACATATAAACCCTCTAGGTATATGTATTCACACTAGGTATTATGTATAAGATTAGCATATAATACATATATACATACAAGCCATGCAGACAGAAACTCTGGAATTATGGTAATAAAAATTTACCCAAACTGTTTGTTGCGGAATTTGTTCGAAAGAGTCACTGTGGCCCTGGAACGCAAGGTAGATAAGGAGGAACACGGATGGATTTTAGTCAGTAAGAGTCTGTCACTCTCTTCCACTCCACACAGAGCGGAAAATGATTTGATGATTTCCCATCCATAAAAAGAAACCCAAACTGTTCATGTGTTAGTAACAATATGCTGTAACTATGATTCGTTATCAGTATGACTAGTTCCGTATGGTGTCGGACGTAAAAGAATAGCACCATCCCATCACTTCTCGTGGGTGTCGTAAGAGGCGACTAAGGGACTCACCAGAGAATGGGCAGCAGCATTCTCTGAACATTGCTACAGCTACATTGTGATCGCCAACCCGCCTGCCAAGCGTGGGGATTATGGCAAACCCCTCCCATATTGGGGGAGGCCTATGTCCAGCCTTGGACGTCTTCCGGCTGATATGATTATGATGATGATGTTGATGATTAGTTTGTAATTTCGTACCGATACGACTTTATGATCATAATTTTGAATTAACTAGGATATTATGATAAGGATTCTGAATTAACGAGGACTATTCAAGCTATCAAGATATGAGAACATTCAATCACTACGACTAGCCTTTTGCCATTTAGGTTTTGGTCGGCTTTCCGTCAGGAGCGACTGCCTATCCGACCTCCAAAACCCAGTAACTGTGTAACGTTAGGAACATTATGGTCTGCATGTGCTTAATTAACCATTGCATATTCAGCATGTCTGTGGATAGGTGACCATCTTAACACACCGAGACTGCTCCGTGCCTCAAAAAGCACGTTAAGCCGTTGGTCCCGGCTGTCATTTGTAGATCTTTGGCAGTCATTACGGATTGTCAGAAGCCTGAAAATCTGACTCCAGTCTTGCCAAGAAGTACCGTGTTACCCATTTAATGGATTGTGCAGGTCTAGTAGGCAGCCGCTCCACGTAAAATATTGGTATTCAACTGTATTCGGTTTGACTGGAAGCTGACCCCGATATAGTTGGGAAAAGGCTAGGCAGATGATGATTCAGCATATCGTTATAATGCTACCCTACTGATGGGGACACGGGCCTCTCTGTGAGAGCGAGTTGGCCGTAATCCATCATGGGAGTCCAGCCCTCTTCTATGACATGCTGCTATTCGTTCTGTGTATCTCTGTCTTTCTCTCACGATGGAATCATGAGGGTTTAAAGACGTAGGTACCCAGAACCTCTACTAAGATGTGACATTGCCAGCGTGAATCCGTTGTGATAAAGAGATGGTGCTATTTGTCCTGTATAGCTTCATTTTTCTCTCACAACGGAGTTATGTTGGCATCGGCGCGTCATACTGGTGGATGAATCAGTAGACAGTCTAGGAATTATCGTTAATCCGTCGGTCGATTTGTGAACTAACGCTAGATAGAACAAGCAAAAGATTCTCTATTGTGTGTCTGGTGCATGAGCATGACTTTCAATGTTTAATTTAGTCCCGGCTTTGATTTTATCACAAAATGATGAATATCCTATAACGGGATGCAGTTCAAAAGCTTAGTTAAGTTAGTTTACGCATAGTTTGCAAGGCTAAGGTATTTTTTCATACTACATTGTTTGCAAATCGCAAACTATACAGGGTCAATCTTACGGAATGGTTTGGTTATAATTAAAATACTGCTTCTGTTCATATATTCGGGAATTGACTATGGCCTCCTTTCCGTAAAAGCTTTAGCTTTAGCTGTGCGAACCAAACCAAACTAATTAGGCCATATTTCAAAACGTAAAGTCCAACTCAACTCGAACTCCAACTACAACAGGAGCACGAAAATGTCAATGAAACCTTGCCTAATTGACGTTTTCGTTCTCGAGAGACGAGCAAACAAATGCAAAAACTTCAATTTATGACAAGTTCCGATGGAGTTGGAGTTCCAGTTGAGTTAGAGTTTACGTTTTGGAATATGGGCCGTAAGCCTAGCTCTTGAATCTCCATCCGGGTTTTTTTAATTTTCAGCCATGAGCTGATAATGTAACTACCTCATGACAAGAGAAAGACGACAGCTTCATGCCTTTATAACAACCACATGACATGGGGTCTTTCAAAAAAGAAAGGGACACAGGTATCGTTTCAATGTATCAGTAAATTATTACCATTAATATTATCTGAGTAGTCAACGCACAGCACAAAATTATATTATTAATCTGAACGCCAATCAATATTGTCAGCAACACGCTACTGCACTCCGAAACTGAAATTCAGAAGTACGTATGTAGCTAATCCCCGATGGCTCACTTTATCCGTTAATCTGAAATCGGTCTAGACAGGTCATTCGGTCCAGAATTTTATTACTTGACGGATTCGGATCAGTCAGACCATTTTCAAAAGTTTTAAAGTAACAGGCTGGAGCAGGAATGGAATATTGCAACATGTGTATCTTTCAATAAGTTTACCAATTAAATGGACATGTCATTGGTCCCGGCTGTCATTTGTAGAACTTTGGCAGTCGCTTGGATTGTCAGGGGCCAGAAAATCTGACTCCAGCTTTACCAAGCAGTACTTTGTTACCCAGTTAGTGGGTTGTTGACGTCTGTTAGGCGCCCGCTTTATGTAAAATAATAGGTACTGGTATTCAGCTGAATTCGGTTTGACTGGTAGCCGACCGGAATATAGTTGGGAAAAAGGCTTTTTTTTTTTAGGATTGGAAATCATCAAATGACCCCTGCCGCTCTGGGTGGAGCGGCAGGGAGTGTCAGACTTCTACTGACTAAAACCCACGCATGCTCCTCCTAGTGCCTTTTACGTTCCAGGGCCGCGGTAACTCTTTCGAACAAAATCCGCAACCCTGGTAGGCACTGGCCCTAACGGGCCCTGGGAAAAAGGCTAGGCAAATGATGATGTAATTTCCTGGGAATGTTAGGTAATCATATTGTTCTAACCACTTTGGGAGTGGCGACACTGTATTGAAAGTAGCAGCAATGGACAGCAACAAGATGGATTGATGTCCTGAGGGCTAATCCTACAATTTTTTAGCAGCGATCGTATCTCAGTCGCAATCTGTCAGAAAAGCCCCAATTACCAAAAAAAATTGACAGATTGGGGCTGACATGCGAATGCGCATGTTGCTTAAAAAAAGCTTTTAATTAGTAGAATTGGTACTCTGTTAAAAACTGCAGGAGACAGCTGGATGTGAGAAGCACAGGACCGGTCCATGTGGCTAGGGGAGGATGTATATCCAGCTCGCCCTTCGGCTGAAATGATGATGATTGTGACGGCTCAAACCATACTTAATTATTTATTAAAACTTCATGCAACACCGGCCATAGGCAGACTAAATACCCTAAGCGATAATGTCCAGCTAACTATAAAACTTTTCTCTGATATTTTAACCGATTAAATTACAGAAAATTATATTTTGATTACGACAAAGTTTTCTACCCACAAGTTTCATCGTGGCTCGATATTATTCTGTTTCTCTCTTTTATACATACTTAATTAATTAAAATGAATACAAAGTACGCAAGCACTTCTCGGTATTCATACAATTTAAATTGTGTTTACTTGGAATATTTCATTTTCATTTACAAATTAATTCGTGGAGCTTTTGGGAATATGCTCGTTTTGTGTGCAAACTTAATATCGATGCCCCATTTTTTATTCGATCCGTGAAAACAGAAAAACATTTATCAAAATATTTTTGTATCCGGTTGACACATTTTACGTTCGTGAATTCTTTTCCAACGTGCATGGGATGATGCAAAATAATGATGATCGCATTCAAAGTTTGGAGTCCAGGGATAACAAATGCATTCGGCGCTGGTTCAATCAATGGTTCGGAGCGAGAAGGCATGGGATGCAGTCACCATCTTCTGCGAAGCAGTAATGAAAGCGAAAGACCGGGAGTCGCAGAGCGATTCCCGGCCACCATAGGCGCGGGCCTGCGTTTGCGGGCAGGTTTTGGGTTGTTTCTGCCACTATCTATTCAATGTGTAACAGAATAAACACAATATCTCTCAAAGGGGTCATTGAACTTATCATTATGAACCACTTTAACTATGGGACCAACACTGAAATCGCAATCGAGTGCTCCATTCATTCTGTGCGCATGACTCAACAAAATGTAGGACTGAACTGTTGATTTTCGCTATTTCGGGATTGAATAAAAATACAACTCTGTTACACGTTATTAACTCCGTATTTATATCCAGCTCAATACTACAGATAAACACATACACAATGAGATTAAAATTACTTGCAATACCTACTACCGCTAGGGATTACCTTGATTCACTAGGAAATCAGAACGGAGCAGTATTACGAATACCTTTCAGACAATTAGTATTGCAACAAGGCACAGTGCTACAGATCCATTTAGTATCGGGACAGGGGTGCCACCAAAAATGAGGATTTCTGGAACAACGGCGTGGAATCCAATCACGGGTGTAAAACCTTGATGAGGGTTGTATATCGGGAGCCATTTTTGAGTATAAATAAGTGGGTTTACGGTTCGTGGAAAATGAAGGTGTGCAGGGTGCATTTTGTGTTACCGTAGTGTCCGGATTTTGTTTTTCAAATTGGGTTTTTTCGAACACATTATTTTCTTTACAATGGAAAAATTTTGTTTTGTTTAGATTTCAAGATCTTGAACTTAAGAGACAGCTATGTAGCTGTAGAGTTTGTTGCGCTACTTCTTCTTCCCAAAAAGTCCCCCCCGCCCGTCACCATTTCTTAGCGTTTTAACTAAACGCTAACGCTAGGAAGTGGTGACGGGCGGGCGTTTTGGGGGACTGCTTTTATGTAAAAGTACTAGCCTTAGACTAAAATATATGAGAGTACTAGCTCTCACCCTAATTAGAATAACTGATTTCTGTTTTTTGGTTTGAGATCTACCTACGTGAAGCGTCACGAAAATCAGACCAGTTCCTTAAACGCTGGTTTGATTGTATAGAATCCACAATGTACGTGATGACCACCAAGTTAGACAGTTTACAAAAATCTTAATTTGTCAGCAGAACATGATACTGTTTACTTATATGAGGTTTATATTCACAAAAGCATCATGATATGTCTGTGAAATATTATAGTTATGACTTTCAGTGCATGAAAGGTTAACTGTAGATCATAAAGACAAGCTACATGATAATCACAATGGAAATCTGAGTGCAAAATTTTTCATACATTTTTGACAGATTGCGAAAGAGACGCGAATGTGAACGTTACTTAAAAATTGTTACCTAGAATTGTTACCTAGAATTGTTACCTAGAATTGTTACCTAGAATTGTTACCTAGAATTGTTACCTAGAATTGTTACCTAGAATTGTTACCTAGAATTGTTACCTAGAATTGTTACCTAGAATTGTTACCTAGAATTGGCCCTCTTATAGTGTTGAAACCAAAAACGCTAAGATGGTTTAACTCTTCAGTTTCGCAGTATCACCTCTGGATATCTTGACCAAAACTATGTTTGTCTTCTTATACGAACATAATTATAAATGTACTTTATATGTGTATGCTTTTTAACATCATACGAAGTCCATTACGTAGTGGTGTACCTAAGCGGCATCAATACCGCCACAAAAAACCAACGTAGCAAAATCTACATCGGAACAAAAATAACCGCAACGCCATCTATCCCGCTAGCTACGAACTAACTGAACGAAATCCTGCATCGCGGTATCAGAATTTTGCGTGCTATTTGAAAATACAACAGTCCGAATATCAGCTATCGGGCAGTTGCCCACCGGACACAACAACCGTCCGGTCGGAGGATCCACCCTTTTCAATGGAGGCTTGAGGGACTTTACACTCTATTCCGCTATCTTCATAATGGCACCCGTAGGTGACACGCGATTTGTTTTTTTTTTTTGAATGCATATTTACAATTATTTACAAAAAGCAACAGTTTACATACAAATAGTTGCATGGGAATTTAAGGTATAAACAACGGCATTAAATATTTGATTTTTTCCGTCACAAAAACACATTTCAGCTATCAAACCATCCCAATTATACAACAGCCCCGCTGTGACACCCCTGGCCCGCCCGGTAGCGCGAAAGCACGTTGAAAGTTGATGCAATTTGCTGATTGGCGCACGAGGTCGCCCCAATGTTGGCGACACAGGTCTAATGGTATTGATCCTTTCGACTGCGAATCCTAAAAGTTTTGCATACAAACAATGCTGGTTTGGGTATGAATAAAATGGTATTACTTTTTTTACTATGTTTTACTTGGGTTTTGGTATTTTTAAAATGAACAGCGAAAGATGATTTTATTTTATTATTGTAGCGTAACTGTCTGTTCTTTGGTAAGGTAATAATTTATTTTGATTAAAAGACCTCAACAGAGCGGATTTAGAGTTTTTTTTAAATCAATGTATCATTCTAATGATGTTTGTTTTTTACACCAGCTCAGTAGTTTTTGACTTTATTCATTACCAACAAAAAATATTCATAACATATGAAAGTTGTTCATAATGATGAGTACAATGACCCCTTAAGAGGTATTGCGTTTATTCTGTTACACGTTGTATATGGTAGGCGCCAGATAAATGTGCAATTACAATCATTGGATTGACCCACATACATTTATTTTTTTATAAGTAATATAAAAAATAAAAATAAAGACAAATCTGTGCATGACTCATATCGTGATCCTTTACGTTCTCTAGTAATGAAAAACGGTTCATAATAATTGATTGTTCGGGTATCTACGAAGAGATATTAGTGAAAGGTCAATGTACTTCATTGCAAGTTTATCTGGCTCCTACCATAGAAACTCCCTAGTTAGTTTTGTGACAATAGGACTAAAACTTCAAAAGATAGGTTCCAGACAATGAAATAACACATCTAATTTAAACATCGTAATTAACAATACCTTTATCTAACTACAAGCTAACAACTTTATAAATAAATAAACAGTGTTTCTTATGAGACAAAGAAATAACTTACTTTAGCTAACAGCCTCCCCGTCTGTTGACACAATTTAGGGACATAGAAACTTATTTAGGTCTCGAGTTAAGACCTAAATCGTGTCTAAGCTAGATTATCGCGACAATTTATACTTCCTTTGTTTTCTGTTTTATTTATTTTTGCTGTTACGAACTCTTGGGTAAATAACTGCAACGTTTGTCGAGGTTGGGTGACCATCTAAACATACCGAGAATTATCTGTGCAGTATACTATTGTAGTCTTTGATCTGTGCAAAGGAAAGCACCGGCACTAACATTTAAATCTTGAAGGAGGTTAGATTTATATTCAGCCGCATGTGCAGTAGGTACTTACAATTATTTTCTCAATGTCCCTCGTCAGTCATCGCATTTCCGAATACAAACGAATGCTAATTTCCATGTCTGTCAATAATTTAAACTAAGAACTACCTATTATTATTATTTTTTTTTTATTAGTGATGGGTTTGCTCTTGACTCTAGTCAATGTCAGACTTTGTCTCTGTCACAAAGTCTACGATGGAGCGAGCATCCAGAAGGAGCCTGTTCACTCTAACTTTGAAGAGATTAGGGCTGTAAGCTTTTGGAAACACAGACGTAGGCAGTGAGTTCCACTCCTTTGCTGTGCGCATTATAAAAGACGTTTGGAAACGCTTAGTGCGAATTGGTGGAATAGCTACAAGGTAGGGATGGTAAGAAGCAGTGCGTCTGGATGTCCGATGGTAGAAGGGGGCCGGTGGGATGAGGTCGTGGAGTTCTTGGGCAAACTCACCGAAGTACAATCTGTAGAAGACCGATAAGCAGACAACCTTACGGCGATGAGCCAAGCTATGCAGCTTGGCATCCACCAGTTTTGCGTCACCGATGAGCCTCTTAGCTCTGCTACGAGCCAAGCGCGGCAAGCCGCGCTATTGAATCCAGTTTGACTAGAAGTTATCTTATGTTGTACCTACATTTGAGCAAATAAAGTTCTGATTCTGGGAGCCGACCCCAATATAGTAGGGAAAAGGCTAGGCAGATGATGAACTATTATTATTATTTGAACTAAGTACTATATTGTTGTTTTGTTTTGGTTTCCGTGTGAACATAACGAACTCGACTATTTCACAAAGTTTCGCTAAATCACTTACAAATATGTAGGTTGTATATCTAAATAGGTGGTTAGTGGCAATAACCATCACGACTGAAAGAATTAACGTTAGGCCACGGTAGCGAAGTCTTGAGAAATACCTACCTACCTATGTGTTTGTTTTCATTTTCATCGAACATTCAATGGAATCCACTGTCGAAACCATCAAAGATTCTTTTTGAAAACTTTTACTAAGTATACAAATCCCATACACATCATAAACTTTATCTTTGTCGAATGTAGATATAGAAGTTTTCCATTCATTCGGAATTCAAACAACGGCGTGGTAGATACTTCGACATTCAGATAAAAGTGTTAGTGATCTGTCTGTAAAGTTTTGTCGTTACCATCATTACGACTTGTAATCGGTTGGTTATCAGCACATTGACAGGGTTTATGAAGATGTTATTGTAAGGTTGTGCGCAAGTCTGAGTGAAGCTTGTCTTTAGGCAGGCTAAAAACAATCACCATCTGCCTAGCCTTTTTAACTATATTGGGGTTGGCTGCCAGTAAAACCGGATTCAGCTGAATAACAGTATTTCACGTGGAGCGGCTGCCTACCAGACCTCCACAACCCACTAACCTGACAAAAATATGACACCAGTCTTGCCAAGAAGTACCGTGTTACCCACACGGTACTTTTTGGCAAGACTGGACCAGATTTTCTGGCTTCTGACAATCCGTAACGACTGCCAAAGATCTACAAATGACAGTTGGGACCAACGACTTAACGTGCTTTCCGAGGCACGCGGTAATCTCGATATGTTAAGATGGTCCCCCATCCACAGACCAACCTCGGCAAGCATTGCTTAACCATGAAGATCGATCCGTGCGGCTATTACTATGAAGCCACGAGTTTCTTGTCATTAGATTGTTTTCTAATCTAAGCAGAACTTAGTTTACGACTCATCTTTCGTCTGTCTTGTACCCTTGTTCTTCGTAACTTTTTAATTAATTTTGATGTTTTTTTTATTTCGGATGATTTGTGCGTTACTTTTTTTTTAATTAGTGATGGGTTCGCTCTTGACTCTAGTTAATGTCAGAGATGACAGACACAAAGTCTACGAATAGAGCGAGCTTAACCAGTAGGAGAACTTTGTCTATAAATAGATGCTTACATCTAATTAAGAAATCCTAGTGTGTGTTTAATTCTATGGCGTAAAAACCGAGACACAAGTGTATGGACACAGTGTATGGAGCATACGAGTGATTTACTCACTCGTATGCTCCATACACTGGAAAAAACTTTTACAAAAAAAATAAAACCGTATTCCGGTGTTTCTGGTGAGGTTTTCTCGTTTTTTGACACCTAGGTACTTCCAAAATTAAAGTTATTTTGTACTTTATAAGTAGTGGTTCTTATTTGAGTGTCGGTTGTATTTTTTTTTTAACTTTGTTCCAAAAATTCCAATCAGTAATCTATTTAATTATCTATCTCCGAACTTAGTCAGAGAGAGAGAGAACTCAGTCTTTAGGAAATTTAAATGCCTTTGGAATAATCTTGGAAAAAATCTATTTCGAATAAAAAAAATATTTTCAAATGCGTTTATACAATGTGTAACCGAATAAACGCAATACCTCTTAAGGGGTCATTGTACTCATCATTATGAACAACTTCCACTATAGGACTAACACTGAAATCCCGAAAAATTGATAACCTCCTCCTTTTTTGTAGTCGGTCAAAATATAATCAGCTCAGTTAAAATATAACTTTCAAAAACACAAAACCTTTTAACTACCTTCCTGAAACCACCCCATACAATGAAGTAAGTATGTTTTCTTAATCCAGCCTCTTTCAGGGAGAACCGTTTTTTTTGCATAAATTCTGATTGGTTTACCAAAAATAAAAATAATGTGACACGGAAAGCTAATCTCGCCATGTTGTTTTAGGAAGGCAAATAACGTTTTTCTTTATAAAAGCTACCCGCGTATTTGAGGGGCTGTTAAATACTTTGTTATGTCAGTAACGTTGATATTTCTGACGAATTTTGTGACAACCTACTCAATATTGATGATTCCTGGTTAAAAATAGATGATTCTATTTAGTCCGTCTGTTAGATTATAGAAAAATATTGGACACGTATTTTTTGCTTTTCCAAATAAAATAAAAATTACGAAGATAAAACGCATCAAAGGCTCGGGACGTCACGTTTAAGAGCGTTTACGCGGTACGGCTTTTCATACAAACTTTCAAATCATAATTCTTCAAAATTATATAACCGATTTTAACGAAACTTGGTATGCAAACGCTAGATATCCAGGTCTGAATAGTTATCTGAAAACATTTTTGAAAAAGATTTCAGAGGAAGAGAGAGAGCGATTTTAAGTTTTCTATAGAAAGTGAAAAATCACTATATCCTTCTCCCTGAACTTTTTTTCAAAAATGTTGTCTGATAACTATTTAGACCTGGATATCTAGCTTATGCATACCAAGTTTCGTTAAAATCGGTTCATTCATTTTGAAGAATAAGGACTTGAAAGTTTGTATGAAATGACATACGGCGTACACGCTCTTAAGTAAAAACTGTACTTACAAGTGACGTCATACGAGTTTTCAATAGACAGTGTCGTTTTCATTTTTGTTAACGTGAAAAAAGATAAAAATTTGGAAATGTATCTGACGGACAAATTAGATCTTTTTAGTCATCTACACTTTTTAATACAGATTATTTTCAAGTAAGATTTTTTTTTAAAGTTTTATTTAAAAACGAGTGAACGGATGAAACGTATCCTTTTTCGTAAATTTTATCAAAATTCGTTTAGTCTTTGATTGATGATTGATTTAACACATGCTCGCATTGATAATATAACAAGGAGTAGGATATAATGAACTCGCAAATACCTTCATAGGTATATAATGGACGGTATATAACCTACTCACATAATACGAGATTATGAAAAATAAATAGAAAAAAAAACAGATCGTTTTGACACCAACCATTATAAGGAAGCTTTTGTAATGGCGGATGTCTTACGGCGGGCGATTACATAATTAATGTTAATGAAACACACCGAATCTGGTGACACAGGGATAATAAAATAACCATAACGGCACATTTAACTTAGGTATATTACAGGTTCTTATGAGTTAGGTATTATGTGCGGTGATGGTTGTATTACTTTGAAATTATACACAATTGCCATGTTGAAAAACGGGCCAAGTGCAAGTCGGACTATAAAAAAACGGCAAAAAATCATGTTTGTTGTATAGGACCCCCCCTTAAATATTTATCTTATTCTCTGTTTTTAGTATTTTTTGGTATAGCGGCAACAGAAACACGAGAAATACATCATCTGTGAAAATTTCAACTCTCTAGCTATCACGGTTCATGAGATACAGCCTGGTTACAGACAGACGGACAGCGGAGTCTTAGTAATAGGGTCCCGTTTTGACTCTTTGGCAACGGAACCCTAAAAAAGACAAAAAAAATCTTGTTTTACACTATCTAACAGAGTGGTGACGTGCTACAGTCGATTACCAAACTACCGCACCCATGTTTCATTGTTTTAGTGTCTATTACCGGAATAGACTGCCCTGTAATTATGAGAAAATATAAGTATGTAGCAGGCCCCATGACAGACAATTAAATTATTTATATCTCTTCAGTTTTACTTTAAATTGATGTGTAGACTTCGTTACGTAACAGGACTTAATAACGATTTATGTGAACAATATTTTTAGTGCTGCATTATGACTACATCAATAAATAAAAAACACTTTACAAAATTAAATTGAAGATTCGTAGCGCCTTTGCAGCGTTACACTCGTAGCGTAGCACCTAAAGCGTAGACTCACAGCGTAGCACTTATAGCGTAGCGTTCGCAGTGTAGCATTCGCAGCGTAGCACTTATACCGAAGCACTCGTAGCGAAGCATGCGCTACGAAATGAACTTCTGCATTTTAATTGTAAAGTGCTAACTAGAAAGCTAAAATATCCAAAAAAACAAACATATCGGTAAATAAACTTTTAATACAACTTCGTATTGCTTTCAACGAAAACCCAAAGCGTTCATTTTTCGTATAAATAAATAACCAAATTTATTTAAACGGACCAAGATGTACGGAGACATAACCATCTAAAAATTACTTTTCTTGCCCTAAAAAGTGGGTTTATCAAGGCCTGGCTTGGAAAGGGCCATTATTTCAAGGGCGGCTGCCCTCAAGAATGGGGTAAAACAAATGATAAGTAGCACAAAGCCGTGGTTACCCCTCCTCTTCCCCTTGTGATCATCTGGACAAGATAACGGTAATTAGACCAGCTTCTGGACTTTGTTTAGAAGATGCTGCGCTGACTTGAATTTGTTTTTATGTACTTGTAGCTACTCGTAGTTCTTAGGACTTGAAAGAAGAACTCGTTACGTATTTATAATGAAGAATTTTAAATACTCATACCAAAAATAAATAAAAATTGAAGTTAAAAAAATAGATGTATAAGCTACTATTTTTTTAACCGACTTCCAAAAGGAGGAGTTTCTCAATTCGACTGAAGTTTTTTTTTGGAAGCGATATTTTTTTTTGGAAGAGTATCTTCCCGGACTGGTCCCACTTCAATTTGGTGAAGATCTGATGAAGAGCTTCGGAGATAGGTAACGGAACTCTTCAATAAATGATTTGCTGAAATCATGCATCCAGCATGTCTGTTTATTGTTTACACCAGTTCATAACATAATATCACGCCGGTAAGCAGATGAGTACAAGTCAACCACGGTTTTGGGGTTATCAATTCGGACATAACTTTTTTGTTTATGAACCGATCTTGATGATTCTCTTTGCGTTTGGCTTAGTTAAAGCTAACCACTAAAAAGAAAAATAAAAAAATACAACCGACTTTGAAACAAAAAACACAACAAAGTATAAAATAACTATGATTTCGGAAGTCGGTGTCAAAAAACGAAAAAACCACCAAAAACACCGACTTCCGAAATTATAGTTATTTTAGGTAGATTGTATTTTTTGTAACAAAGATTTTTTTTTGTTTGATATGCATTACCCGTAAAAATAATGTTATCGACACTGCCTTAATTCCAATTTCCCAATTCAGGAACCGTTGCTTAATAATTTGAAGTTTGAATTAAATCTGAATAATTAATCCCTGATTAAAGAATTTTTAGGGATTTTTATCGATTTAAACTGGCATTAAAGTAATGTCTTAAATAACGTTGTTATTAAGGACATTACGTTTGATTGTATTATGAATAGGTTCTCATTTTCAATGCCAACGGACCAGACAGGCTTTTTCCATACAATTCCAGACGAATGGCCTAAAAGTATAATTTAGGTATACAATTTACTGTCTGCCGGGATAATAATAGTATAACCTTACAATTTGTGAGCTTGTCGTCAATGCTTAGCCTTTTCAGTATATTTTAGACAAGATTTTTTCACGCGACATCGGTCTCGCATCATATCCAATTTTTTTCGGGGGTAAAAAAATCAGGGTATTCATTGTTTTTTTTAGTATTAGAATTTAAGTCATTGGTTTATTACTTCTAGGGTTTATCTTTATTAAACATACAAACCATTTGCATAAGCACGCTTCATGATAACGTGATAATTTGTCAAAAAATCTTACAAAGACTTGCAAAACATGGGTATTTGATGAGGTAGTTAGACTCATAGGAGCAGATAGTAAGAGTATAGTCATAGAACATTAAAGTATTAGTTTTTTAAAATCATCAAATGACTTCTTCCGCTCTGGGCGTAGCGGAAGGGAGTGTCAGACTCTAACTGACTAAAACCCATCCCTGTTCCTCCTAATGCTCATTGCGTTCCAGGGCCGCGGTGACTTTTTCAAACAAATTCCGCAACCCTGGCTATACAGTATACGTTACTGATAACGCTACATACATCCTACTTTCAGCAAGGAAGTGCTCGCCCCTTTTTTTCGCAAACTGTTTCTATATTCAAGTCGGACAGTGCTTCTCATGGGTTGACCCTATTTACCTTTTGTAGCTGTCATAATAGACGGGTAAGGGCATGGCAAGGGATAGTATCAGGTGTTCGCCACTGACACCCGCTTAAATATTGATGGGTTGCGGCCCAGACACTTTGCGTTTGAATATATTCTCGAGAATGATTGAGCTCGCTACGTTGAACTGCAGTTGAAACTTGGGGAAATTGTGGTTCTTCGCATTATGTATGGCATAATACTATAAAATCATATTAGTATATAGTAGTGGGTAGGCGCCAGATAAATGTGCAATATCGGTCATTGATCCACATACATTATTTTATTGACTTTCCTAACTTCAACAACAGAAATAAAGACAAAACTGTCCTGAATCGACTTCTATCGTGATCCTTTACGTTCTCTAGTAATGAAACACGGTTCATAATTTATTGTTCGGGTATCTACGAAGTCAATGTATTGCAAGTTTATCTGGTGCCTACTCTGTATACGTGGTTAGTTCTGAATATGGACTATCACAAGGTCTTCCTTGTGAGTGGCTCATATTGAGAACTAGAACTAGATGGCTTTGGCCACGAGAAATGCGCTAATTCTAATTCACAGAACCGGTCAATGTAGTGACGTTGGGGGAGGTCTTCGTACGTAAGTTAAGCTGAAATCAGGATGGGGCTTATTAGGCCCACTTTAAGGTGTAAAATTGCAGAGATCAATGCTTCACAGAGCGATTTTCGATCGAAGTTCTTATAAGTCAGACGAGAAAACACTGCTTGCCATACTTTTTCCTTTGTTATCACTTTTTAACGGTCCCTTCTCTTCTGGAGGCTTCTACGAATTGGATTTTAATTGAATGGCATTGTGACAATGTGTCTCTCGAGATAGTTGCTTGTATGCCACATGCAGATGTAACTTGTTGCCTGCAAAAAAGGTCAATTAAAACAAATGTTCGCCTTCAAAACTCAGAAAGCCACACGACATTTTTGATGGCCATTTTATCGTGAAACTGGTTAGCAGTGTAGTTTTTCATTGCTTTAAGATCCAAGCAACGTAAAAACTGCACCACAACATAACTAGTTTCCCTAGCCTCGCAGAGTAAACTTCCCTGGGGTAAATTTGTCAGCAAACTCACCGGAGTCCCGGAGGCGAGCTACACACCACCACGTTTAAATTGAGTCGTGTAGTGACTGTAGTGGCTCAAAGGATACTGTTCATTGGTTTACCGAACTATGTTAAAATTGAGAGATCTAGTAGAATCTTCCTAGAATTTTTATCCTGAACACACTTGACGTTTGGTGTTAATCTTACTTCCTACTATAGTATTGTACATGTGAAAGTCTATGTTTGATCATCATACCACAATGGTTAAACAGATTTAGATGAAACTTAGCAGAGAGTTAGAGACCTAGATTAGGACAAAGCATAATTTTTATCACGGTAATTATGTATGTTCTCGTGGGTTACAATTTAGACTTTCACGCAGACGAAACCACTGGTGGATGCTGTGACTTTAGTAAAGTATCGTGATCAGTTTCATTGGTGAAATTGGCCCTAGGTCACACGCTCACCCACCATTTTACCTTACGCTTTTCAATGTTTGTTTAGGTACAGGTTATGGGCGATTAGAACTCATAGATTAAGGTTTAGATTCGGCTCGAAGGACCAATATCTATTTTCTCTGGATGGCGGTGATCACCAACTTAAGATCTTCTGAACTGAACAGAACTTAATCTTTGGAAATGTATAAAACATTATCAACATTATAATTTATCAATTTCTTGAAGATACTCCATCTTACTATTGCTAAGCACAAATGTTTGCATTGACCGAAGATACGGAGATGGTACGGAGTTAATAATTAGTAGGTACAGGCAGGCTACGGTTAAGGCTAGTGCATGACCACGAAAACACTAAATTATTAAGAACATTAATAATGCTGTCAGTCTGCTTGTCTTGGCACATCAAAGGGACTTAGCGGTCATCATTGGAAAGTGGGAGTAAAGGTCTTACGCCCACGACATAAGGGTGCTTCAAGACAGCTGCGACTAGACACGCGACTTGTCGTGTTGCAACTGTAACCCTCGTATGCCAGACAGCCTAAAACCGAAAAGCTAACATCAACTGATTCCTTTCCTTCTTATTTTGGTGAGTTAATCACATCTGTCAGTAAATCATGAATTTGACAATCGACTTTTTTATGCGGGGTAAGTGTTTGAGACAATATTAAAGTCAATTAATTTTTTTCAAAGGCATTTTTAAACGTAAACATTTACAGTTAAAAACATATAAAAAGATAAGGTGACTCTTGTGTCAATTTGCATTCTTATAGAGATGAACGGAAAGGAAACTCTCTCAAGTTAGAGGTACTCTTTTCAAATAAAACAATATTCGGTATACATAAATCTATACAAATATTATAAAGCCGAAAAGTTTGTTTGTTTGAATTGAAAAATTATTTTAGTGTTGGATATCCCATCTATCGAGGAAGGCTTAGTGATAAATGTGACACAGACGAAGTTACGCGGGTCAGCTAGTTAATTACATGTGAGGACAATTTATCTAGAATAACACTACTACTCGTGTATTACTAATCGGTAGGTACAAAATAATACTAGCAGAAGTAATTGTATTGCATGTTCACTTAAGAATCTCACGTAACTTAAAGTTCGGCTAGGATTTTCATAGTTTTTAGTTAGTCCTAGTCTTCACTCATTTTAAATAGTCATTAACAGTTCATTATTGTAGAAACAACACTGATGTAACTACGACAATATTTTTTGGTCAATAATTGATTACATACTTACAAGAAAATGTGCCAAGGATTGATATCGACGCGCCGTCTTGTCGCGAAATCGTGTCTCGCCTGTGTGGGCACACCTTTAGTTACGTCGCTAATTGGTATGCGATATTGCTAAAGGATTATGTGGGCGGATTAACTTGCTTGCGTTAAGAGAAGCCACTGAAGAAATACCTAATCATTAATAATATTAAAACCTCAAAGAAAGGTCATGTGGGATTGATGAAGGCGACCCGTGGATTTTTAATTAGGTTTGGTAAGGATTACATAACTTTACTTTACAAGTGATATAATACCTAAACAGAGGTAGCAATTTCCAAAATAGTTTAATAACATTTTTGAGACAAAATCGAAGGTAAACTAAGTTTTCCTAGTGCTTTAACTTACTAACTTACTAACAAAACTTTAAGAACTACTTCTGCTCATGTAAATGAATAACTTTCCCCAGGAAAGCCATAGACAATTCCTAAAACAAATTTAACTTCCCATACAAAATTGTCATTAACGGATCACAATTTGTATGGGAGACTCATTTTTTTTTAACTTTAATAAGACAAATAATAGCAACTTCGCTTTTTCACAGCAGAAACATGATGGCAATGTAAAAGTTCTGCATTTTTAACCTAGAATTGACGTAACAAGCTGAGACACCTAAACTTTGGTGCGTAATCCTAAAAACCTAATCTTTGTCATTTGATAATGCAAAAATTAGGAATCAGAAATGACGATATCCGCAAGAGAACCAAGGTTACCGACATAGCCCGAAGGATCGCCAAATTAAAGTGGCTGTGGGCAGGGCACATTGCTCGCAGAACAGGGGTCGATGGGGCCGAAAAGTTCTGGAGTGGCGACCGCGTACTGGAAGACGCAGCGTTGCAAGGCCTCCCACAAGGTGGACCGATGACCTGGGTCGCGGGTAGCCGATGGATGCGAAACGCACAGGACCGGTTGTGCAGGAGGCCTATGTCCACCAGTGGACGTCTTTCGGCTGATATGATGATGATTTTGAATGCACAAAATTACGTGTCCTAAATTTTTTGAAAATCTAACAGTCAGACTTAATAGAATCATCTATTTTTTATCCCGAATATGTTAAGTTAGCAACTGTTACAAAAATTAATCCCAAAACTTATTTGTAAGTATCTACATACAATTTAGAGCAACTTCTCACCGAAAAGACAGACAGGCAGCGTCATCTACAGGATGTTCAAAGAAACTCTATTCATAACTACCCTCAAACGAAAAGTTGTAAAATACCCTCAAAACGTCCAGTAAAACTCAGAGTCGACTAAATCCTTTGACCTGGCTCGCCTTGCCTCAGGTAGATTTCTTTGTGAAGTTTTCGGTAATTTTCTTACAGATTTTTGGACTAATTAAATTATGTTACCAGTTTTAAGGAGCTTGAAAGGTGAAGTAATTATTTTGTAACGTTCTTTTTTTGTGTTAAGCTTTCTATTGAATTTTATTAACTTGGAATTGTTTGACAAATTGTGATTTAAACTTTAAAGAGCTTATGTTTTTTATTTAAATCTAGGTCAGAGGCCCTAGGACAATGTGCCATTCAATTAGCGAATGCGACTGTCGAAATGCCAAAATATAGGAATTAGATCACGTGACATTTCGATAGCATCTGTCAATCCCATACGTTTTTGACGTAGTGACAATCGCCTTTGCCACGCTGCCGTTGACCGAATGTCACTTGTCTAGAGCCCCAGGTCGGGCAGTCGATGCAGCGTATCATCGATATGGTGTGCTGTCGATACAGCGTACTATCGATGTGGTTTACTGATGATGTAGTGAACCGTCGATTTAGTGTACCGTCGATTTAGTGTACTGTCGATTTAGTGTTCTGTCGATTTGGTGTACTGTCGATGTAGCGTAAGCGTAGCAAATATTGTCTGATAAATATAAATGTCAGCGTTGAGATCGCCAGTGCACCTACCCATACAATTAAGTTTGTGTAACTAATTGGTGTTAGAACAAACTATAATATTCTATTCTATCAGTGAAAACGATTACCTATCCATAAGTTCAAAATGTATGAAATTGACATGCGCTTCCAAAATGTTACTTGGTTATTCGGACGATTAACCATAGGATGCCGTTATCGCGTATCGGTTTGTCAACTTTGATAAGCATTTTTGTAGTTGGGAGAGGAGGTTTCCGGCGACTGGGACCGCAATTAATTGGAACCACGGTTCCAGTTGCCGGATTCATTTACTTTTAATCATTTTCTTCCGGCGATTAGGACCAGATCATAACGCCATTCAACTCGATTTCTGGCAGCTCTCATCCAGCTGCTACCAGCCACCCTGCGAAAATCGTCGCTTCACCAAGCCCGAAGGCGTCCCCTCTTACGTTTTCCGATTCGCGGTAACTGTACTGTTTTTGGCTTGAATCATAGATTTCTTTATCATTTATAGTTGGTCCCAGTCGCCGAAAGGAATATTTTAAATTAAATGGATCTGGCAATTGGGACTACGGTTCGAGTTAATTGCCGTCCGAGCCGCCAGAAACCTTCGGAGAGTATTACTGTGTTGTGCAATGGACAGTCCTCTATGCAGAGCATGCATGGAGGAGGAAACGGTATCGCACGTGCTCCTTGAGCGAACAGGCGTTACCGAAATACGGAGGCAAACAATAGGGATACCTAATTCACTCACAGATATCCTGAACACACTAGAATGACGGCCGAAAACCAAATCCCAATAGATAGATAGATAGATAGAGTAGGTGCCAAACAACTGATTTTCACCTGGTCTTAAATCAGTCGCAGACATTCAATATTGAACCGAACGTCCTAAATAAAATCGTTAATCTCATATTTTTTTCCCGTCACACAGTAGGAGGTACCTACCTACGCTACTAAAATTGTCTTTCTGTCAACTGAGCCTCCTTGGGCCCACCTGCGTCCCTGAAGTTAATCTGCTCGTCTCGAATACGTCTCAAGGACGTACGCGATTGTGTGAACAAACGATTTTTTAAGATTGATATTCTGAGCAAACTTGAGCGTACTAAAAGAGAAAAGCTCATGGCTAAATTACAATAGCTATACGGGCAAAACTGCAAGCTTAAGCAACGCTGGCCGGGGTCGGTCTGTGGATGGGTGACCATCTTAACATACCGAGACTCCTCCGTGCCTCGGAAAGCACGTTAAGCTGTTGGTCCCAGCTGTCATTTGTAGATCTTTGGCAGTCGTTACGGATTGTCAGAAGCCAGAAAATCTGACACAAGTCTTACCAAGAAGTACCGTGTTACCCAGTTAATGGGTTGTGGAGGTCTGGTGGGCAGCCGCTCCACATAAAACACTGAATCCGGTTTGACTGGGAGCCGACCCCAATATAGTTGGGAAAAGGCTAGGCAGATGATGACTGAAAGAGAAAAGCTTCAAATTCTTTTTAAACGAATAATCTGTCTAAGAACTAATAAGCTGATTGGTTTAGTAGAAACCCATGATAACTTCATAAAACATAAAAGAGATTTAACAATGATTGGAAATTGAAACCTTATTTCAGGGATACGGAACAAATACTGTATAATTCAATTATCTAATGTAAGCTTTTTCCCTTAGTCACATTTCAGGAAAATCCTGAAGAATAAGGAGGTTTCTAAAGCAGGAAAATTTTAACAAATGTCGTAAAAAACGTCAATTTATCCGGTACCAAATGCTGAATAGCGTAAAATATTAATTCTGAAGAGATTCATATTAGAGCGATTTTGCCCGACGAGATACGAAAATCCTTAAATTATGGGAATGATTAAAAATTAAGATTCCCGGGATTTCCTCTCGACCCAAAATGGAGTTGTGATGTTTCGCTTATTGTTTGTTTTATAAATTGCTTTGTGATGAAATTAATGTAATGTTCAGTGATTTTATAACTTATCACTTCATTTAACATCAATTTGGAGACGGTTACATTAATTATTTTGCTATTATTCTGTTTGAAACTTTGAAGATTCTAATAAAGATGGTAGGCCAAATGAAGTCCTGCCAGGGTTGCGGATTTTATTCGAGAGGGTTACCGCGGCCCTGGAAAGCAAAAGGCACACGAGGAGCACGGATGGGTTTTAGTCAGTAAAAGTTTGCACTCCCTCCCGCTCTACCCAGAGCGGAAGAAGTCATTTGTTGATTTCCCATCCATAAAAAGCCAAATCAAGTAAGATTTTGCAGCATTGTTTATCAACCAATCTACGAAGTCTTTGTCCAACTTTTTTGAGTTTATTTTATTTATTTATTTATTATATACTTTATTGTACACCGATAATAACAATAACTTTGTTGAGTTCTTAGTGATTGCAGCTGTATACCAGAATTTTACATGGATTGACTGAATCAAGTTTACCAACATAGCCCGAAGGATCACCAAATTGAAGTGACTGTGGGCAGGGCACATTGCTCGCAGAACAGATGGTTGATGGAGCCAAAAAGTTCTGTAGTGGTGACCGCATACCGGAAGACGCAGCGTTGGAAGGCCTCCCACAATGTGAACCGATGACCTGGTGAGGGTCGTGGGTAGCAGATGAATGCGAGACGCACAGGACCGGTTATTATGGCGGCACTTGGGGGAGGCCTATGTCCAGCAGTAGACGTCTTCCGTCTGATATGATGATGACTGAATCTCATCTCGATAACCCAGTTACTGGATAACAAGATATCTATTCTAAAGACGGATTGTTAGACTTTCAGGCTTTTGCCTACTTGTAACGACTATGAAAGATCAAAAAATGAAAGCCGGGATCAACGAAAAAAATGTTACTTTGTTATTATGTTACTTTTTCACGCAAAAATTACTGAATGGATCTTGATGAAATTTGGCACAGAGGTAGATTATAATCCAGAAGAACACATAAGATACTTTTAATCCCGGGAGTATGTTCCCTTGGGATAATTTTCGACATTTACAGCAGCTAGTAAATAATAAAATTGCTCTTTCAATATTCATAATACCTCTATCAAAATAGCTCTCTAGCTTCATTGAATACGGCTTCGTAATTTAGCCGTAAACACATGCCACACAGACAAAGGGAGTTTAGTTCCCCATTTCATGTAACATTGACTGATGAAGTTTGGAATCTAGTGTGGTTGATGTTGAGAATTCTGAGCTATTTGAATGAAGTTTAGTTTAATTAGGTAACATAAAATCATTCCTGTATTTCTTGAAAGGTTTGGCAGAGCTGCATCTGTGGGACATGCGCATTTTGCCAATTGTTTTCAGTCTTATTAAAGCTATTGTCGTCAACTGGCTAGAAATGGGGGTCGAGTCTGCTATTGCAATCGTGTCTCAATGACCGGTCAGTGATCGATTTTTGACGTATAACGTCAAACGTATGACATATTTCCCATACAAAAACTGTCAAAGTTGTCAAATATTCGATCAATGACCGGTCATTGAGACACGATTGCAATAGCAGACTCGACCCCCTGGTTTGATGTTAAATGTAATATTTGTTGTACACCTACCAGTGTATGATGAGTCATTTTATCCCAAAGGTTGACTAGTAGAGGTAAGTTAAGTCAATTTATTTCAACTATTGGTAGGCGCTAGATAAATGTGGAATAAAGTGCGTTGACCTTTCCTTAATATCTCTTAGTAGGTACCTTCGGACAGTAAATTATGAATCATTTTTCATTACTAGAACAGTAAGGATCACGATAGATGTCGATTCAGGACAGCCTTATGTCATTATTTCTGTTTTTTAAATTAAATGTGTCAATATGTAGTTGGGTCAATGACCGTTATTCTTCATTTATCTGACGCATACTATAGACCATTAAAAGGCACTTTCGAGCGTCAATTTACAGTTTGAAAATAAAACATTATAGTGAAAAGTCTCAAAAAGTAGATGATTCATATGGAGAAGAACGGAGAAGAAATTCCAAAGTTACTCTTTTCAAATAAAGGTTTTACAATATTTTGTAAACATTAATTAATGTTTACAAATGGATGTGGGGACGACGCACCCAAAATAGCACTACAGTAAGTACATTAAAGTTATGCAATAAAACGTTTAGTATTTTTACTGAATGCCATTATGCCAAGGACCCGGATATAGTCATATCTCAAAGCACGGATACTCGGAAATTCCCGGGACGTTCGCCGGTATTTTTCCGGGATACAAGCGGACTCAATTAAACGGGAATGTATATTGCATTTCATTGCAACTAGGTCAGTACAGAATGGTTACACGCGGTACACGTCTGAATGTAGTGAATGTACATATATGTTTACCTTTGTACATGATGTAGGTTTATTTGATAAGAAATCTTATTGGTTTGTTGTCGTGTAACCGTGATTGATTATAATCCGAAAAAAAAAAACATCTGTTCAGTATATTATGTCGAGTTATTTGCGCATAAATGTATGGGGCAGTCGATTTTTTCGCGATTTCAGTATTGTCCCATACTAAAAGATGTTCATAATGATGAGTACAATGAACCCTAAGAGGTATTGCGTTTATTCTGTTACACGTTGTACATGAGTTTCTTGCATGTCCTGCTAGCTTCAAGTTTTAGACTGACCGACAAAGCACCGACTAATTACAGTTAACAATTCTCCAATGGTACAGTTGCTACAATGGAGAATTACTGTTTCCTATCAGCAAATCGTAAAGCTTTCGAGGGATTTGATATTGAGGAAATATAAAAAAAAACTAGCGACCCGCACCAGCCTTGCTTGGTTAATACGACTAACACCGGGATGTCTCGTTTATAAACGTCAACAACACCCATAATAAACCTTTTCAACCAAATGCTTTTAATTTTGGTGAAAACCACATTAAAATCCGTTGCTTAGGACGGCGGCAAACGGTTGGCTAACGTAACATATGTACGTGAACGATTTCGGAAAATGTTTAACGTTCGTTAAATACGAAGCGTTGTTTCACAGAATAATAAACAGGCTGCCATAGCTATCAGGGTTTACGTAAGTTAGGGCCATCGTTTTGTGAAACAACCCATTTCTTAGTTCAATGAACTTGTTTATTTTATTAGTAGCAGAGCGTAGTTGACTCAAAACAATAAGTTAATGAAGAAAAAATATTATAATAAAGAAACGTGTATTGAAAAATACGTAGATTACAAGAGAAGGTGACAACAGATTGAGAATAATAAGTAAAAATATATAAGTTCAAATATATGTGTCAAAAATCAATGGCCAGGGTGTGCTTATTAAAATAAAAAGGTTTTAACAAATGATAACTATAGCCAGTTGTAACGTTTAGTGGAGGTGAAACATCCCTTTTTTAGTGTAGAAAAATACCGTGAATGCCGACCTATTTATACCCGACTACGGCGAAGTAAAAAGGGGATATGATTGTAATAATAGTATGTTTAAAGGCAAGCCTTTGAAGTCAACGATGCCTTTGTCATTACATTGACTCCGGCTACCCAGAAATTCCTAATAGAAAAACCGATGCAGTACCGTTACTTATTCATTTTGTGTTGCCGCTATATGTCCCTCCACACGCAACTTCAATTTGTTCTACTGAATGAATATTCAATATTATTTACATGGACTCGATGTTCCTCGAAACCGATTATTTGAAATATATACTGCAATGCATTGAACGGATCCAATCAATGAGGATTATAGTTACAACGATGTATAGGTATGTAGGTACTCGTAGCTTTGGTGTGTCAATGAACTGAGTTGTAGGTTCATGAACTTATGCTCTAGGTAGGTAGATATATAGTCTATTTTTTCTTTCCTTTTGATGGTGTGGTTCGGGAACGGTGGAATTAATGTAGGGAGTCCTTTGCCAGCCGTGTGCCGTGACAGTTCGGGCTAGATATAATAATAATAATCCATTTGGTAAACAATGAGTAAGATAATCAAAAACAGTAGAGTCACTTTGTTTTTTTTATAGGTACATAGTATTTTAAAGTAATTGATGACGTTCAAAAGTGTCGTATAATGGCCTAATTGAAATAAACGTTTTGACTTTGAATCTCGGGTTTTTGCATCTTATCATATAGATTCAAGTTACGTATTGCATTTTTGTAAAAATGGTATAATTTAAATCTACTTCGAATAGATCTCTATCTGCCTACCACTGCCTACCCTGTTCCTTAGTATGTTGGGGTCCGCTTCCAGTACTACCCGATGCTGCTGGATACCAGTTGGTTTATACACAGCGCAACTGGAATAGGTCTAATTAAAAAAAAAAATTCATTATCTTAGTACCTCATATTTATCATGTATAGTATAAAACAAAGTCGCTTACGCCGTCTGTACGCTTATATATTTTTTTCTCAAACATGCTTGTGAGCATTATTTTGACAACCTTCTTCGAGATAAATCGAAATTGCTGTACTGGCCAAATACACGAGAGCAGCGGCCGGCAAAAGTTGTATGAAAATCCATATCTGTCGTGTTTAGCGGTCAAATAAATTACATATTAAACTCATGTTATCTGTCGTGTAATTTAAAAATGGAACGATCTTTGACTCCGAAACATGGCAACCAAGGAGGTAACTTAACAAAGATTTTATATAAATTTCCAACTGGCTTGCAAACAGAAAGCTGTTTATGAAAAAAATAACAAATGAACACACCGCTGGCTGCAATGTACTATAACAACGCAACAGATTTCAATGCGGTTTTCATCAATGGACAGAGTAATTCAAGAGGAAGGTTTTAGGAACGGGAAAAGTGAGATATGCGCGTACGAAGTTGCGGGCAAAAGCTATTTTGTACTAAATAGACTAGAAGGGGTCATTCCCTAGAATTTTTCAGTAAAATTAACATCATAAACACAAAAGTTCGTCACATCGTAGGATCACAACCTCTAGCGAGACAATTACTCCATATTAATAGATTCCGTTGCTTCGAAAGAAAAAAAAAATGCTATGAGCTACGCAGAACTCAACCTTTCAAGCGAACAGCGTCCTGGTTTGCATTTCCAAGCGAGAATATTGACAATAGGGGTGATGATTGCTGCATTCTGGGGTGCGATATGAGGCCTTTTGAACACCCAATTACATTATGGAGCATACTGGCATACTACTTTAATCATGGCCATATTTCGAGTAAATTTCCCTCGTATATGGTCGTTTAAAACTAGACTTATTGCAGCCAACAGTTGGACGTTGGCCAGACTTTAGTTATGTTGGTCAACATGATTTACGAACCGTTCAACTAGCACGTTTGCGTCGATGTCATCGTTACTTTTCTTGTCAACACTGGGCAGTTACCACGGCTGATGCATCATTGGCAGGCTTAATAAGCTTTTTAGTAACTGCCAAAGACGATTTGTTGGTGATTACGTTGAATTGAAAGCTACATACCAAAGCAATACAGCTTTCGTGCCGGGTTCAGCTGAATACCAGTATTTTACGAGGAGCGGCTGCCTACTCGACCTCCACAACACATTAACTGGGTAACATGGTATTTCTGGGCAAGACTGGTGTCAGATTTTCTGACTTCTGACAATCCGTAACGACTGCCATATATCTCCAAATGACAGCCGGGACCAACGGCTTAACGTGGCACGAAGATCGATCCGTGCGGATGTTATAATTTAACACCGCGGGAAGTGATGGAATGGTGCTATTCTTTACGTCCGAGACCATATAGAACAGAATACGGATATATCATGACCGATTTCATCCCGGTAGAACTTAATACCAATAAATGTCTACCTAGCTATTGAATAAGTAACCACAAGACGTTAAACTACATACATATTGTCGTAAATATCAACTTAGTTTCAGGTAAAACCAAACTGTGACCTACGATAGTGAATCACTAGATCTGGGTCCAAAAGGTTCATAATAAAACCATGAACGGAACCGATATTGATTCAAGGCTATTAGGAGTTCAAACCTCGTTCCGGCAAACCTCAAGCGAGATTATATAGGATTTAAACAAACCGATATAATTTGTTGCGCCAGCGGAATCCCAAAGTTGGGAGCAAAGTATGGAACTTAGAGTAACGAGGAAGCCTTTGAACTGACTACGCCAAGTAAATAATGCATAACTTGCTTGAAATGTTTCGGATTGTATGGAAATATTTCCCCTTTTAGGTGTAGTAAGAGTAACTCTGTTTTTTTGTTTACCTTTGTAAAGTTGAAGGTTTGTAAGTGGACGAGAGGGTAGAGATTTTATTGCTTTATTTTATACTTGTCAATCTTATAAAAGAACCTTTTCAATTTGTCCAATTTGCACTTAGCATTTGATTCTCTGCGCTTTGCCTTCGAAGGCCTTCATTATTAGAAATTGATTATCCGGTGGTGGCTAATAAGTCGCCCACACTCTCGCCAATTGGAAAAGTGATGCGCTGTCAGCATTGCCACGCTGAATGGCTATGCTGATTTCAAAGAAATAGACTGACCCTGTAGTCTCATGTAGTGTCATTGTGCGTACAGCTGCTGGGAGTGGAATTCCCTGCCGGAGTCTGTGTTTTCTGTTAGCAACCTGGGGGCGATTATAAGTCAATAGTGAATAGGTTACTTCTAGGCAAGCGTGTTTCATCGCCGACCACATCATGACTTTCCATCGAGACTCGCATTTGACCACATTTTTCGACCATCACGATTTTTCTTTCACGATTTCAGTGTTGATCCCATAGTGAAAGTTGTTCATAATGATGAGTACAACGACGTATTGCGTTTATTCTATTACACGTTGTATAGATGCTGGAGTCAGTTATAGACTACTTATTTGCGAAAATTAAACTTGAACGAATGCCACAGGCCTAAAATAGTCAATAATAAAAGAAAAACAGGCTAGATTAATAGCATTCAGTGCAGCTCTGTTTCGCTTTCCGCAACAAGGTTGATTACATATAAGAAACAAACTGCATAGCCCCAACAAATGAAATGAAAACGGACGGAACCACAACATTCCCTCCCAGTTACATACAGTTCTATTTACTACAATGTTCTATGTAACACCTACGTTATTCTGCTGACCCATTTTTCTTAAGAAATTGCGGGAAATATTGTGCATTATGTTTGAAGGCTTTCTAGACTACAATGTTACCGTGTCGTGAAGGAATCTTTGTTAAATCTTTGTGTGGTTTATTTCTCACCCACGTCCTCCACAAGGAAAGCTGGTACTGTTCAACTATTGTTAAGATTTGTTTTTCAGAATATGTTCTTCGTATAATGTTGACTTCTGATAATTGAATTGGCCTGCGGACGGCAATCGTAGGGTGGCTCGCCGTCTGATCAAAGCCAGGCCCGGATCGACGACGGCAGCGGGCGGCGCGTTGTGCTGAAAGAGATGTCAGCATAGT
This sequence comes from Melanchra persicariae, assembly GCA_947386135.1. NCBI lineage: Eukaryota > Metazoa > Arthropoda > Insecta > Lepidoptera > Noctuidae > Melanchra > Melanchra persicariae. Next base: position 4,023,589 of record OX376646.1, read on the forward strand.
AGACGCGGGGACCCGATAAGGCCAGAGCCTGCCAGGGTTGCGGATTTTGTTCGAAAGAGTCAACGCGGCCCTGGAACGCAAAGGGCACTAGGAGGAGCACGGATGGGTTTTAATCAGTAAGAGTCTAACACCTCCTTCAGCTCCGCCCAGAGCAGAATAGAATAGAATAGAAATTCCTTAAAAAAGGTGTATGTTTATTAAACACTCCTCAACGAAACGGATTGGGATATAATTGGTAGATATTGCATACTTTTTATCCCGGTTCCTGTGAGATAATTTTCGACATTCGCTCGCGCAATGTCACGGGCAAATTAAGGTAGTCTTTGAATATGTTTTCTTTTTGTTTTTAAAGAATCTTTTAAAGTTTGAGCTGAACAAGCGGCTTATGTACTTATTTAGTTTCATTTGTGAAAGTTCTAGAAATATTTTCCATCGTACTTCCAATCTTCAGTTTTCATTACAACCGCTCTTTTAATTTCAATACTATGTTTCTCCATGTTCTGTAAGTCTAACTCTACTAATTTTTAAGCAACAGCATTTGCGTATCAGTCTCAATTTGTTAAAATGCAGGGAAACTGGAGGTGTTTTTGAAAGATTGCGGCTGAGATACGAATGCGAATGTTGCTTAAAAATCATCGATCACTAACAAAGAATAATAGAATTAGCCCTCCATAATGCGAAAGATAGCATATATCATTCGCATTTTGATAGTCGCGATCACTATTCTCGAAGTTCGAGTGTTAGTTCAAATCATTCTTCATATTTCCACGACTTCACGAATGGAGAAACACCATTTCTAATAATAGTTCGACAAGACTAGGAACTTTTGATCTTGCTAACTTGATGGAAACATTATCAAGAATATGAAGAACTGTGAAACAATATCTTAAAGTACCTAGCATAAAAGTATTAGGTGAGGTGTACAGATAGTAAGCCCCAATGGCTACAATATCATCATTTCCAATAAATAATTTGGCAGGACTAGGTGGTACTCTTTCTTGCTAACTAACTCAATGGAAACATTATCAAGAGTAACACTGTCATTAATAGTCAAATTATATCTTTAGGTACTAGCACATAAACTACTAGGAGCGCATTAGACAAGAAGAGTAATAATTAACAACAAAGGCAAAAATATCATAATTTTCAATGACAGTTTAATACTCTTTGATCTTACAGACAGACTCAATAGAAACATTCTCAACTGTATAACAATATCATGAATTGTGGAACAATTATATTTACTAGCAGATAAAGTACTAAGATAACAGTAGACATGAAGAGTATCAAGCAACGACGACGGCAGCAATATCATCAATTTTGAAACAATATCTTTAATATAAAGTACCAGGAGAACATTAGACGGGAAGAGTATAAGCAACGCTAAACAGATGGTGGTCCGGTCGTTAGCGCCACACAAACACATCGGGTTTATTATCTAGACTACATTGTTGGGCGTGATGTTAACAATCACGGTATTTATAACCCTCCATGCGGTTCTTGGCGAAAATAAGCATCCTGTCGAGATACATCAGATCTGGGCAGTCTTGTTATCTTCGTTTTCACAACTCCATACGGCGTAGACAAGAATTTAAGGCTTTAAAATATCAGTTTTTAGTGACACTATTTAGCGGCCAGTCATGCCCTGTTTTTCTGTTTAAATGTCCCTTTTTGAAAAAGAGGCCTAAGCCAGCAATGGCCAGATTTGGGTTTGGGATGATGATGTTGATGACAGCATAAATTGGAAGAAAAAAAATAAATAGGCAGAGACGTAGAATGTTACTGATTCCATTTTTAGACAAATTATGTGAGCCACGTAATTAATTTATATTATTATATTCATACCAAAAGTGGCTTCTGGTTTTAATTCACGAACAGTGTGAATTTATCGGCCGTTTCAATACAACGAGGTCTATTGCGGAAACTTCTGCTTTATTTTACAGTAAAGAGCCACTTTCATTGAAACATTCTTGTTTGGATAAAAAATGTACCTACCGTAGGGTCTCCAGAAATGCTGAAACGTATCAGGACTTTAAGATGAAGTTTATTTGAGATCGTAATTAAGAAAGTCTATGTTTTCAAGGGTACCAATATTTTAGCACTTTGCTCAAAATAAACTCAAAATTTTATTACAAATAAAGTGTTACTAACGAAACTTGTGATTTCGTCACAAGTTTCGTTAGTAACTTCTTCTTAAAACTCAAGTCGCAAAATCATCACAGCGACTAATTCTCTATCAGAAATCGAGATAATCTTTTTTTACCGACTACTGAATTCAAATCTTGCTTAAAAATCTTCCTAAATTCTTATTCTACAAGTTGTTCCAGGTGAGTTCGAGCGGTCATTATGGATGATGTGGGGTAGCTGATATAGATTAAGGAAAAAAATACCAAAACAATAAAAAGTACTTTTTTCAAAAAGTCAACCACAATAAACTACTAAAAAGTTCCGAACAAATGACTTTTTGCTATCGTTGGTGGCATTTACTTGAGTTCAATCACAGCTTTGATGTCACAAACTGCACCAGACTGCTTGAGCAGTTATTTTTATGGAACTTGTAGTCGTTTTTCGAGTTCCAGCATTATGCTGAGCGATGACCGTTTTGCACGAATGTGACGCATATTATCCCAACTTGCATAAATTTTGTTTTTTTTCTGGTACGCGTCATGCTTGGTGCAAATAAAGTCTTTTTCTTTCTTTCTTTTTTCTTTGTGGGGTCGCTTTTTTTAAAGTATTTTTTTATTTGTTATCTGTTTTTTCCTTAGTGTATATTAGCTACACAACATCACCCTTAAATATGACCATACACTTCTGGAACATCCTGTATAGTATAGCAGAAAAGTTTTTCAGTGGATTGTTACAAAATGGAAAATAGAACACATAGATACCCATAAACCTTTCTATATTTATCACCTAACCAGCACCGTAAACCCATCCTACATTAATTAATTAATTAATATTGGCCGTAGTCAATTAAAAACTGCGCTGCAAGCCTTAATGGACACTGCATTTATAATAAATTGATTTCAACGCGAGATATTAACATGGTGTTATGGCGGTAAGCACGCCGTCAAATGAAAATCGTGTAATGGATATTATTATATTATTGTTTAATTGGTGTTCAGGGTTGTTCATTTTCTGCCAGGGTTGCGGATTCTGTTCGAAAGAGTTACCGCGGCCCTGGAAAGCAATGGGCTCTTGGAGAAGCACGGATGGGTTTTAGTCAGTAAGAGTCTGTCACTCCCTTTCGCTCCGCCCAGAGTGGAGGAGTTGATTTGATGATTTCCCCTATCCATAAAAAGGGTTTTTTATTTTAATTAGTGGAAGTGTTATGGGCAAAAGGTAGCCTTATCGTAAACTGGCGAAAATGAAATAGGAACAAAACAAAAAGTAGTCTTTCAATATCTTCCGAGTTTCCCCATTGATTCTTAATTCCTAATTCTTTATCGTACACCATAACAACTTATAAATTTTACATTTAAGAAAGTTCATGTACAAAGGCGAGCTTAAGAGCGTTTACGCGGTACGGCTTTTCATACAAACTTTCAAATCCTTATTTTTCGAAATGAATGAACTGATTTTAATAAAACTTGGTATGCATACGCTAGATATCCAGGTCTTAACTTACTATATTCTTCCCCCTGAACTCGAAAATTTTCTCTGATAACTATTTAGACCTAGATATCTAGCGTATGCATACCAAGTTTTATTAAAATCGATTCATTAATTTCGAAAAATAAGGATTTAAAAGTTTGTATGAAAAGCCGTACCGCTTAAACGCTCTTAACTCAAAGTTGAGTTTCATTGATTACAAAATAAAAAACCGGTCAAGTGCGTGTCGGGCCACGCAGTGTAGGGTTCGGTAGTTACACGTAGCAATCTACCTGCCCTTTTTTTCCTAACTAAGTTGAGGTAATTTTCTGGATGCAGCTGAATACCAGTTCTTTACATGCCACACTACTACCTTTCGATAATATTATCTTTTAATTCAAAAGAATAACCATTATAGCTATTCACAGCCATCCGGATTCATCCCGTAACGAAGGTTCCTGGTTCGGTACGGTTCTTTTAGGGAGAATGCTACATAATCGCTAAACGAAAGTAAGCCTGTGTTACTTCTAGGTGGTCAAGACCGTGCCTACCAATAATAAAATAAATATTTAAAATAACTGGCCAAGTGCGAGTCGGACAGACGCACGGACAGACAGACGGACAGTGGAGTCTTAGTAATAGGGTCCCGTTTTTAACCTCTGGGTAAGGGAACCCTAAAAAATTGACGTTATAATATCAACAACATCGATTATCGAAGAGTAAAAAATGTTTGTGATTGACATTCGCTGCTTAATTAAAATGGGGCCGATCCCTGACTTTTTGCTGTCGCTAGAAAATTTTCACTTGGTATACAGGCTGTTAGGGACATCGTAACGCAAACTTCACGAAAAGGCTACACTTAATGCCATTAACCAAATTGTAGAAGTCATTTATCTCGCTAATGATCGGTTTACAGACCACACATGAAAAATGTCTTTTCTAGACGGTATGTTAGACGCTACACACACATGGGTTAGTTAGTGTTTTGCTATTAGGCAGGATGCGTTGACCTTTTGCAACAAAACAGCTGAGCAGATGTTATTCTAGTTTTATTTACATTGCTTTTTTTAGTGAAAGTAGTGATTTATCAATTTTTTTATAAACAATCACATTGGGTTGGGTAAGAATAACGATTATGAACAGTCTAAAGTAAAAAAAACGTCTGAAAAAAATGAAAAAATGAGGAAAAAGCCGACGAAAAATTCCAACGCGGGGGGGTCCAGAATCATGTCCTGGATCCATGGTATTCGTTTGTGCGTCGATGTCCCTTACACGCTGTATAGCGTTTGGGGTTAAATAAGTAGGTACTACTCATTTTCAAGCAACGATCGCATTCGCATCTCACTAGAAATCTGTCCAAAATATAGGGAATTTAAAGGTGTTTTTGTCATACTAAAACTGACCTTCAGATCTATTTCATGGAGTCCGAAATAATCAAGAATATAAATATTAAAAAGAATTTCTATGGTGAATCTATTTACTTTGTGACTTGTTCAAGACATTAAATAAGATTTACTAATAACTTCTATATTATCTTGAACAAGTCACTAAACTTGTTTATTGAAAAAAACAATAACCTTTTACGATAAAGTTAGGAAAGTTCAGATTCATATTCCTTTGGGAAAGTCCTTCAATAAAAATATGAAACAACATGTTTGAGGAAAAAACTGTTGTTTCAACTTTGTATGGGGAGTTGCCCCAAACTATTTGATTTTGGATGATTTTTTTGTGAAGTGTTTTCCCGTGAGATATTCTGGTGAAAACTATGGTGAATGAAATAACCAACATTTTATGAAATCAGGCCTTTATTCCCTGGAGGGTAAGGCAAAGCTATTGCTACCCCTAGTACCCTAGGTACTCATTTCATCAGTTAGGTATGTTTAGCCGCTCCGGCCCCGGCGAAATACCGGTGTGTCGCGAATTAATCGCGAAATTAATGTTTATTTACCTATTACAAAAGATTTTTTTTTTTTGGGAATTTTCACATGTCGGGACCGCAGCGGTTAGTTCATTACCCATATATTCGGTTTCATTAAGAGAAAGAGCGATAAACAAGGAAGGTTTGTGTATATCAACTGTACCCGTGCCAAACCAGGGCGGGTCTTTTGTAAAATAAAAAATTGCCGATTTTATCCTTTTTCATTGATAAGCTTAGTTGAAATTCACTCTACACAAGTATTGGCGAAGAGTAAGACTACGTTTACAAAATGAAATCAAATATTTCAGAAACTAAATAACGACTTGAAATTCAAAGCTTTAGCTTATCGGCAAATTTTATCTAATGTGAGCGAAACTTGACTTTAAATCCCTTGCACAGAGTTCAAAATCGTACCGATTCATCAAATTATACTGCCTATAAAGTCAATAACGATAAAGAAGATCCGGCTCGAAGGACATTTTGTTAAAGGACTTTGTAATCTTTAGTGAGGTCTCCTTGAATGTTTCGAAACAAGTCGTTTAACGTTATATCACTTTGAGAAACTTATTAGGATTTTTCGTTAAAAAATAAAAGGAGAAAATTATATTGGTAATGTCCTACTTAGCTGGCAGGTTTCCTGGTAAAAACGGTAATACAATTTCAACAGCTAAAGCATGCTGATACAATTTTCGATATTCAGCCGATGTTCTCGGGGTTTCTCGTACAACCCAACGACGGCGACACATGCTTATCTATCCTCAACTTTTGATGGTATCGTGGTCGATAAAATCTTCACTAAAATACAGGATGTTCCAGAATTTCGTGGTCATATTTAAGGCCTATAAGTAAAGAAACTTCACACTTCAACACTTCTAGAACACCTTGTAAATCTAAATTGTATTTTCATCAAAAAGCTAACAGAAAGTCCACCACGACCAGTCTTACCAAAACTATCAACCTTAAGAGTCCACCTTAACGTAAAAAACCTTGTTACAGAAAAGCTGTCCGAAACGTGTCACACCAGCCTAACATTCACGCCAATACAGCTTATTAGAAACACAAAGCCTACGAAAACATTACTTTAAGCAAAAAAACAAAATGGTCGACAATATCATCCATGTACTCAATTGTACACATGTCTGCCGCAACTTTTCAATAGACTCCATAATTCATAGGCTTCTATTTGTCCCACATTTGTCCCATGAATAGGGAATGCGTCCGTCATATGGCGAGCCGGAACCATGGGCTCTTTTGTGGGGAACACAATGCCGTGGAAGTCGGACTGGAAGTCGGGATGGACAGAGGAACAGGGTCAGCTGGAAGTCGAGTGATCTGATGAGGTTGACAAAGTGAGGTTTTGTGATGAGTTGTGTTTTAGATGGATAATGTGGTAAAATTGCAGTCAATAATTATAATTAATACGGCAGTTTTCACGAAAAGTAAGAGGAGCTATGATTTCAACATATTCAAAGTTTATTTTAGAAAGCCAATTCTCGTTCTTAAAAAACGTTCAAATTCAAATCGCAATAAAATATTATCGATAATGTCAAAAATAACGTGTTTTCAAGATTAAAGGTGTTTATGACAGTTTACAGTTTAAAAATACGAGAGCCCCTCAGGTTTCAGCTAAACATAAATATTATAATAAATTATGTATTGCAATTAACATGCATTTTATTCGATTTTATTAGTTTTATGTGAAATCACGAGCAAGATGGCCCTTTTATAGCCTTTGTTCCATTACATGTACTTGTATCAAAACACCGTGTTATTTCCCAAAGACTTTTAATACCTTTCAAATAGACTCTTAAAGCTTTTTACGTGGACCCTTACAATTTCATTCAACGATAAAATAAGACGTAATAATTTAACACAATGCTAACTACGCAACATTAACTATTCAGCCAGCCCCTTTTTAACCTACAGAAGCGGTCACAAAAGAGGTTATGGACGAATAGGTTCACACCTGCGCGGGCACATAAAAAGGCGCTCAAAACGATTCCGACGCCATTAAAGTGGGTAGTACGTGTTTATTATGGCGGCAACCCATCTTACGACGAATAAAAGACATCCGGGTACGTCTTGATCAATGAATGGAATACTCGTTTTGTTGAAGAATGGGATTTAATTACTGAGAGAAAAAGCATTAAGGAAGGTATTGATCAATGTATCAAATAATTTAAAAACAAAGGGGACGCTTTGGATCCAAATAAGAACATAATATGTGTACCCATATGCAGGATTGGGCTGTAGGTATTTGAATTACTTGTAATTAAAATACGTAATTGCAAATACAAATACTCATTTGGTATTTGCTTTTCAATTACTTCTTAGAAATGTAATTTATAATTGGTATTTCAAATGGGTTCCTGACGCTGAGGTATTTTTAACCGATGAAAAAACGGAGGAGGTTCTCAAGTCAACGCGTAGGTATATTTTTTTTATGTGTGACCACGCATAACTTTTTACAGAGTAGTCCGATTTTGACAATTATTTTTCCTCGTTAGTATTTCAAATATTCTTCTAAATTACATTTTAATTAAGAATAATATTTTTAATAGGCTTTAAAATTACATTTTAACATAAATACAGGTTGCGTTCTGCAGAAAACCGCAGCAGTATTTTGTATTTTAAATAAAAATTGTTAAAATACTGTATTTTGCATTTCGTATTTTAAATACATGAGGAGCTCGTGGTTACATTATAACAGCCGCACGGACCAATCTTCTAGGTTAAGCAACGCTTGACGAGGTTGGTTTGTGGATGGGTGACCATATTAACATACCGAGACTCCTCTGTGCCTCGGAAAGCACGTTAAGCCGTTGGTCCCGGCTGTCATTTGTAGATCTATGGCAGTCGTTACGGATTGTCAGAAGCCAGAAAATCTGACACCAGTCTTACCAAGAAGTACCGTGTTACCCAGTTAATGGGTTTTGAAGGTCTGGTAGGCAGCCGCTCCACGTAAAATACTGGTATTCAGCTGAATCCGTATTGACTGGGAGCCGACCCCAATATAGTTGGGAAAAGGCTAGGCAGATGTATTTTAATTAAAGCAAAGCATGTATTTGGCCCAGCTCTGCCTCTAGGTAAAGATATCTGAGCATTTCAGACCTACACGTACAAGTACTTCTTACAGAACTTAAACTTAAAGTGTGGCCACGATTTTAACTAGAACTGTTTAAGTACCTTCAGAGAACCCACTTACAGAGAGAATTTATCCGGAATCTAGAATTATTCGGGGCACAATAATATGCTGTTTAGATTCTTTACTGAGCATTATACCCACCCTATAATTTATCCGGAATCGAGAATTAATCGGGGTACAATAATATGCTGTTTAGCTTCTTTACTGAGAATTATACCCACCCTATGGCACGAGCCATACGTTTGATTAATGGTATAGCGTTAACGGAAGATATATTTTGCCAAAACCTTCCGAGATTTATTAAATTAGCACAAAATTTAATCGAAAATGATCTCGACATAATAATCATCATGTCAGCCAAAATACGTCCACTGTTGGACATAGGCCGCCCCTAAATGGGCGGGGAGGTTTGCCATTATCGCCACGCTTGGCGTTGGGGTTGGCGATTGGAGTGTAGCTGTAGCAATGTACCTACAGAGAATGCTGCTCCCCAACAATAATAATATACACACACACGATAAAATTATAACGACACGACACATGACACGACATATAATAATATATTATAATGTTTGTTTTTTAATGTAAGTTATAACATCGCCTTGGAAGTTTCTAAGCTATTATAATAATTCAATAAGTAAATAAATAAATAATTATCAATTTTTCAACTTGTATAGGTACAAAGAAGACAAACTGCACCTAGCCAAATAAATTAGTTTAAGGGTTGAAAGATGAAGACAGTACCTATAAATAAATATATGTATATGAGTTTAGTGGCGGTCTTATCGCTGGTAGCTAAACCTATCTATTAGTATCAGGCAACCTTTGGATGGACTGAAAGAACCTAAAATAAAAGGATGCTAGCCTGCGGCGTACTTCTAGTAAATTAACTAAACTATGCCATTTTGTAGAGAAAATAAAAAAATCCCTTTACTGACTTCATAAAAACGTATAATTTTTAAAGGTAAATCAATTTTTAAAGATAAAATGTATGATGAAATTTAAATACAAAATACAGGTTCACGAGTTCACTATGCCTCCGCAATATCCAGGTTATGGTCCCAGAAGTGGTGGAGCGCGGCTCCAAGGTAGATATGAATTGCCTGTATGACCTCGAGTAGGAAGTCTTACATATACTTCGTCAAATCGTACCCAGGGGACAGAGAGTTCTGCCGGTACTCCCACAGAGACGAGCCTTCACTCAAGATCTTCCGAATACTTGACATGTTTGCTGCTGTAAAAATATTAGGGAAAACGAGAAATAAGGATCCGAGAGTTTATCTAATTCAAGTTATCTTTTATATATTTGATAAACTTTTAACTTAACATTTTTTATTACACAACCCTCAAAGACTAAATACAGCCGGTCGATTCTGTCGACATCTCACGGTGTTCACCTAGGCGGAGTGAACGACAATAGAGCTGTCATTCCATCTTATTTGTATGGTTTGACAACTCATCCGTCGTGCGCCCCGCCCGGGAGTTCACTTCGACATGTTTACAGAATCGCACTGCAGGCTCCAAAAGAATAGGTAGCTCTCATTTGTTTTCCACTTTCCTTTTCGTCTACAACCGCTGTTTTCGAGGCCTCAGCATTAATTCTTGTGATGACATGCGCAAGCCTTGTCCTCCAAAGTTTTGAACATTACAATACCTTCGTAACAGATGCTCGTTATATTAGTACTTATAGCTACATCTGATTGTTTGTTGTCAGTTTGTTCACATATACAGGGTGTAGCAGAAGTCATGTTTAAGGGTCGTGATGTTGGGTTGCAGAAATAGGAAAATAAATATCAAAATTTGACTTTCAAAAAAACCGATCACAAAAAACCACTGAAATGTTCCGAAAATTGACTTTTCAAGCAGTCTGATGCAGTTGGTGACATAAAATCTTTGACTGAAGTAAAGTTAATGAACCAAGTGTAAGAAATTGCTTGAAAAATCTTTTCTTCAGAACTTTTTAATTGTTTGTTTCTGGCACAGCCTGTATGTTTAAAGCTTTTACTTATAAAGATTACCTTTTCTTGCTCGTTATACGAGTAGGTACATGTTTTTGGTGTCTACTTCTATTTATTTTGACTGTATGTACCTTGACTTTCTGAATTAAGACTGTTTAACTCCTGAGGTTCTGAAATTTCTACGGATATGACCTTTTAAAGAAGTTGGTGCCTCATGTTTAAGATATTGTACCTATAATTAAAACTAACTAATACCAATAAACATAGCAAATCAATTAATGAAAATTGTTTTTTTGGTAATTTGATCTACAATATTCGGAAGCTAAGGAACTTGATATACAAACCGGACAGGGCGCCCGGACAAGGCGCTGACAAGATAAAATGTATAGCGCCAAGAGAACTAAATATACTTAGCGTCGCGGACGCGCGGCTATACTACAGATTTTCGTCGCCGGCTCGCCGCGCACCCGCCGGCCGTTGTATATTAAGTTGTTCACACTGAAGACAGCCAAGTATAACTCTAATTTACAGTTTTTGACAAATGGCGCCCAATAAAAACCAAGGACTACATAACGGTGCCCACATGAGGTTAACTGGGAAATAATTGTGTCTAACTAGCACATACATAATATGTAGAATCAGTAAATCGAGAATAAACCTAAATTATTTTAATAGTTTAAGAAACAAATGATGCATAAATTGATACAGGCTACCGTCATCGTTAACTCACGTCACGGAGACAGTACATTTCTGTTCGGTAGTGTACAGTGGTGCCCAACACGAAAGTCTGCTGTAAGATCACTCCCGAGTACCGCCAGAAGCAGTAGAAATGATACCTTTTAAATACTCTTATTAAAATTATGTCCACTCTACAGGCGATTAAACCTACGTATATGATGTTTCATACCATAACTTTCAACTACAAGCATTTTTTTCTAATTGCGCAGGCGCAGCAGACAAGGAAGCGGACGAGGAGGAGGGCCCAGCAGGAGGCGCCCCGCCGCCCGATGATAACGAGGATGAACACGAACAGACCAAGCACATCCTGCCGCTCACCAACCACCAGCCTGTCGTGTGAGTAAATACACTGAATATGATAGAGAAAGAAAAAGTATTTAATGTCATATAACGGACATGCATACAAAATTATAAAACAAAACTAAAATTCCTTAACTATAATATTAGTAGTACCTACTTAATATTATGTTGGTAAAGACAAATATTGTAATCACACGTACACTGAATATTGATGATTAAGAACAAAAGAAGAGCTTGCCAAGACCCAGAGATTTATCATGAAAATACCTATATGTATGTAGTAAAACAAAAAAAAACACTATTTATAAACATATATACAAAATTTTCAGCGGGTTTATCTTAACACATGAGATGGCTTTTTATATATTCAGAACAACGTAAAACTAATATTGGTGACATTTATGAAATGGGTGGCAAAATTAATTTAACTTTTGTTGCAGTGAGGTGTCTGCCAGTCAGCAAGATTTCTTTAAGATGCTGGACGAAAAGATTGAAAAGGTAACTGATTGTTATTTTAAAGATTACAAAAAACTTATCCGATTAAAAATACGTGATTTTAAAACTCCTCGTATTATTTACAGGGCAGAGACTATGATTCATCCAGCGAAACAGAAATTCGAATAGAGCACGAGCGTCGAAAGGTACTGATAGATCAATGGCGGTCAGCTTCACTATCTACACATTCCTCACCATCGCAGCCAAGTCCGCCCACTCCAGCCAGGAGAAGAGTCCCGAGGCCGATGCCACAGCCACCAGAGCGACAGAACAGCCCAGGGTCAGGCAGACGGTGCTACAGACAACAACATATCCCCGATGGCATGTCACCACCACCCAGAAGATCTCACAGTGCGCAATCCCACCACGCGCCTGATCCTCGGCAAATTAACGGAGACAACTGGCATGATCCCACAAAATCTCCTGTCAAAAGACCACAAAGCGCTGGAGCAAACTGGAAAAACAATCCTAAAGTAGCTCCGTACAATCAAAAGCCTAAGAAAAACGAAGCAAACGAGTACAGAGCTAATCACAATAACCCAGAAGGCCAGCCAGGCCAAGATATGTCTCAGATAACATTCAACCCTACATTCCAAACACACAGTCCAGCACACTCAGCTAAATCTCAGCAGCCGTACATAGCCCAGATCATAAGTTACCCGATGTCACAGCAGGTAACGCCACCATCTCCCCCCAAGTATATTGCACCTCCGGAAGAATACCAAGATCCACAGAACAACGTGGTAGACAACAGCAAACAAAACAATACCCAGAGACAGTCACCAGTAACTCAAGGGAACCCTCAACCACATATCTACTACATACACGGTAACTCCACGACGGTGATGGCCCAGGATATTGCCCAGCAAAGGCAGCAGACGGCTATGCATCTGCAGCAGTATGTTGCTATGAAGCAAGCTCAGCAGCAAATGTTTACATATCTACAGAGAAGTCCACACACCGTGTTCCCGAATGTAGATTACTCGCAAAATCCCCCTCCGAACACAATGTATGAGGGACAAGAATTTGTGGGTCAGTATGGACACCCTGCGATGAGACCACACAGTGCACCGACTCCTGTGGGCGTCGTGAGGCCCATGCCGGTGCCGGTCGCCCCCGGGTACAGTCCCATGGCAGATGGAACCCACATGGTGCAAATACCCATGTGGACGCACATGCCTCCTGTAGTCTCCACCATGGGCCCGTGGGTGCAGGGCCAAGCGCCCGCAGAGATGCAATACTACCCACAGTCACAGTTCATGCCAATGTACCGGCCGAACTCGGCGGGCTCCGCCGGGACTCTGACAAGATACCAAAAAAAGGATCCGAGTGATAGTGAAGTGAAAAATAACGTGTGCCAAAGCATAAATCTAGTCAGGCAGAAGCCGATTGGTCAGATCGTGTCCATCCCTGGTCAGGAGCTGACGGTGTGTAATAACGTGAGTGACAGTCCCAGCCCTGCGTCGGTCAGTACGGACAGTGGTGTCTCTCCGGGGAACAGTGTGCCTAGCTCGAAAAACTCAGTCTTCAGCACGCCCCCCTCAAGTACCAGTGACACGTTCAGCTTAGATAATAAAAACAAAAAGAATAAAACTGTACAACAACCTAGATCTCTGAAAAATTCAAAAAGTCTAGATTCTTAGTGAAAACGTTTGTAATTATGTAGATTTTCTAAGTGTATGTAGATTAGTTGTAATGCTATGTAAAGTATAGATATTAGATTCCAAAGTGCTTAATGTTAAGGTGCGATTCGAGTTACATACTGCTATTGAACTTCATTGAGGCTAATCCCTTAAACACATTGTAAAAGACTACCATGGATAAAGATCGGTGCTGTTTTTCCTAATACGTAAAAAGAAAAAATAAAACAATGTTACATCAAAATGTACAGAAATAAATTATACGCAATTAAAATTAAATACTCAATTACAATTGGCCTTATCCGATTAAACAAGTACATCAAGTGGAATGTAACTCGAGTTTTGAAAGTAAATTATTGTATTTATTGTGATTCTAATGAAAACATGTTTTTTTAAGATTGGTGTTAAACTTATCAAAGTAGATAATTATAACGTACCTAAAAGTTGTCACTGCTTCTCTTCGACCAAGATTATAAGGAACTTGATACACAAAGCGCCTCGGGCGCACGGCGTTCACGCGTCGATGAAAATGTATGGAGTTTGGCCGCGCGCCCGCGACGCTATATTTATATTTCGTTCCTTTGACGCCATACATCTTATCTTGTCAGCGCCCTGTCCGATTTATATATCAAGTCCCTTACTGTGACTGTCTAGATCGAAGTGGTAAGTACGCGAAACGTCAATGTCAAAAAATCAACTGACTTTAACATTTTGCAAAGAGCGCTACACTATCAACTGTCAAAGTATAGAGAGTAAGCACCCCGCACATAATTCTCTGTCGCTCTCTCAAAACCAAGTATCCGAATTGATAAAAATTAGGTTTTGTTTAAAACAAAAAGATGGTGAATTAATAGATTCTTCACTTTTAATAATATGGCTTTTCTGTGAAAACCTTTTGACTCAAACATTTTATTTGACTCTTGTTTTACTCGTCGACGAGAAAAATCAAAACCGACATTTTTATCCGTATTTCGTTCAGGTTTTGTTTTGTTTTATGTAATATTAAAATTTGACATAAATTATAAATCAAATCTTTTTTTTACTTGTAACATACAACATTTTGTACATACTTTTTTGTTACATTTTATAACTTTTCCGAACATTGTTTAATTTAAACATATTTAAATAGGACCAGAGTCATGAATGTACAAAAACTTGAAATTAATTTATTTTAGCATAATATGTATTTCTTTTGTAACTTTCCATTTTTATACTTGTAAATGAGCTATTTTATTTTATTTTTATATTTCCAAAACGGGTATAAGTTTATGAACCTAAAACAAATCTTTACGAGTCTAAATGTATGTTTAGATAAAGACATGTAAATGGTACCTTTAAGTGCCGAAATGCATTTTAAATTATCCAATAATAACGGTAACGAACGTAACATTTGTTTTATTTAATCCTTCCGATTTCCGAGGTTAATTTAACAAAAACACGGCAGGTGATAATGTGTTACCTATCTTCTTAGCGTGCCGATGGCAAAAAAAATATGTATATTATACCCTCGCCAATCTTTCACTGACGCAGCCATAAGGTCATATGAACAGGTGACATGCGGCGCTGTGGGTCATGGACTCCGGAGAGACGCCACACAAACACTGATGATCGGAGCCATCCGAGTACTTATAAACAAAATGTTATACCAAACGTATTCAATATGAGTGAACGGGTAACCCCGAGGGTATAAGCCAGATGGCAGCTGCATGAAATACAAACAAATCCCTACGCATCAGAATAAAGAACTCTTGATACCATGAATTAATAATAAGCAGGCCGTTATTTTAAGCAGAACGGACCCGGGGAGGGGCCGCAAAAAGGTTTAGATAAATTATTGTAAAAACGACGACGACGACGTCGACGTGTTTACAAAAATATAACAAGCCTGCCATTATTATTATACATAAAAAACAGCTACAAAAGTGATCTTTTGTAGCTGTTTTTTATGTATAATAATTATGATTATGTTTCATGAGACGTTATTTTTGAGTAGAAATATAAGGCTGATAGGTTAATCCTCATGGTAGTCTATTTCTACTTTCGACTCATGATTCGTACAAACTTAGTTGCAAAAGCTTATTTTGTGGTAAAATATTATTTTAAGTCAGTAAGGTGACGCAAGGCAGTCATTACAAGAGGCTCTATGATAGGCGCCAGATAAACTTGCAATAAAGAACGTCGACGTTTCCCTAATATATCTTCGTAGATGCAATAAACAATAACATTATATTATGAACGGGTTTTCATTACTAGAGAACGTAAAAAATCATATTTTTGCTCCATTCTTGATATTTGTATGTTTTAATGAAGTGACCGTAAGGTTTCCGAAAAATGTCATAAACAATACATTTTACAGGAAGTTCGTGTGATTTATTTCTAAGTCATATACTTTTAAAGTCTGCGTGATCCTGTGTGTGTGTTCCTTCATTTTTCCAATAATGAAAAACGTTTCATTATTTACTATCTGGGTACCCCCCACGAAGAAATATTAAGGAAAGGTCAATGTACCTTATTCCACATTTATCTGGCGCCTACTATAGTTTCCATCACAATCGGGCTCGAGACTCCTTTCAGTGTTTTTCGATAATTTATTTATTTATTTAAACTTTATTTACAATAGTATGGCTACATGGGCGGACTTAATGCAACAAGGCATTCTCTACCAGTCAACCTTTGGGTTAAAAAGACTACACTGTGGTAATCCTCATAGTTTCGGACTTGGCCATCCATGCACACTTTAAAAATTCAACCTGTGACTAAGAAATCACGAACTTCCTGAAAAAAATATTTTTTAAGACATTTTTCAGAAACCTTTTTATTTATGGTTTTGTTTGTTGTGGCAAAAATCCTGTTGAAGTTTATATTCTACTTTCCATAGTCTAGACAAACAGAACAGCCAACAGCTCAATCAATAACTCTGAGGGAAGTTTAACCCCAAAATAGTCGAGTCACCGATATCGCTGTCACTTTAAATATGTATAAATTACCTGCGGTCAGTTTGTCCATCGATTCGTCCGGTTCCGGTTTCGTGTGGCATGTGACGGTTGAATATTTTAGTTTACATACCACGTTGGTGGGTAATCATCATGTTTTTGGTAAACAGTTCTATTATAACATGTTTGTGGGCAATAGTTGAGTGTCATGAGGTTTTTTCCTTATTCTTCTTGAGGAGGAAATCCAAAAAAACTCATGGAATTTGGTATACGGATAGCAGGAATCTAGAATTGACTGATTAACTCAAGCTCTAGGAAAATTGACAATCGGCAACTATTTTTAAGCAACGTTCGCCATTCGCATCTCAGTTGCAATCTGTCAAAAATGTATGAAAATTGACACGCTTTTTTTTTCGAATTGGCCCTCTGATTGGTACTCCCGGACTTTAGAAATAAAATCTTTATAAAATTTGTTCAGAAGGACAATTTTATTGCTGTACATGACAGATCATCGTGTCAGTTAAAGCGTCGTGGCTTGCGTATTTAAAAAGATGTGTTCACACACAATTTGATGTGTTGGACGACACGATTAACTGTCCACGACTTTTTTTTGCATAGGAATATCTTCATTTAAAAATATACAAGCCACGATGCTTAAAACGACACGATAATCTGTCGTCACGACATTGTGGGAACGCGTCCTTACTATTAAGATAAATTCAACGTGTAAGTAATGCTACGATTCCTATTCACAACGGGAGTAACATTAAATTACGCATTATTTCAGTAATGATTGTACGAACCAAGATATTGTACTAGACAAGTAACACACTAGGGGGCATTAATTTATGTTATCTCTACACATTTGTTCCTTCATTACATGAGGAAGAAACTGTAATAAATGGATGTAGTAATCGACTGGAGATTTCTTTGTTCTTATTTATTTTTTGTTTATAACAACCACACAGACCGCTTCAAGGTTAAGCAACACTTGCCGAGGTCGGTCTGTGGATGGGTGACCATCTTAACATACCGAGACTAATCCGTGCCTCAGAAAGCACGTTAAGCTGTTAGTTCCGGCTGTCATTTGTAGATCTTTGGCAACTGTTACGGATTGTCAGAAGCCAGAAAATCTGACACCAGTCTTGCCAATATTACCGTGTTACCCAGTTGATGGGTTGTGGAGGTCTGGTAGGCAGTCACTCCACGTAAAATACCGGTTTTCAGCTGAATCCGGTTTGACTAGGAGCCGACACTAATATAGTTGGGAAAAGGCTAGGCAGATGATGGTTTATTTAGCCACTTATATTACAAAATTAAGAGAACCTCACCTTTCCACAAAATTAACATATTATATGTATACCCACATTATGAGCAAATAAATGATTTCTTTCTTTCTTTCTTTTCCTTTTTCCGGAACTCTCAAGGTTATCTTCGCTGTCGACTCATTTATCCACCGTCCATGAGGAAAGATAAATCATTTCAGCCTCTTTCCTGTACATAATGCCCAGTTCATATTATATTCATGGTTCCTAATTTTCTCGGTTAATCATACCTATGAGTGACAATACATCCTCAATAAATTCTACGCGATCACCTTATATCGACACACATCAATTTTTCATTTTTATTTGACCCACAGGCAATCATGACCTAAACATTTAACAACGTAACCACACCTAATGATACCAAACCATTATATCATATCATAACACCATAATTTTTGACTTCCGAAGTCTAAATACAACGAAAATTATGATGTCACAAACCTCTATCATCACCCCTCACTACATCATTAACCTACGAAATATTACAGACTATAGTTTCTACCAGCGGATTTGCTCGCGTGATGTACGAAAATTATCCAAACTTTGCATCAAAAAGAATTTGAAGCTTTTCTCGTTCAGTCATCATCTGCTTAGCCTCTTCCCAACTATATTGGGATAGGCTCCCAGTCAAACCGGATTCAGCTGAATACCAGTGTATAACGTAGAGCGGCTGCTTACCAGACTTCCACAACCCATTAACTGGGTAACACGGTACTACTTGGCAAGACTGGAGTCAGATTTTTTGACTTCTGACAATCCGTAACTACTGTCAAATGACAGCCGGGACCAACGGCTTAACGTGCTTTCCGAGGCACGGAGGAATCTCGGTATGATAAGATGGTCACCCACCCACAGACCGACCCCGGCATGCGTGCTTAACCTTGAAGATCGACCCGTGTGGCCGTAATTATTTAGCCACGAGCTCCTCGTGAATAATAGTAGTGAGAAATAAGACACATGACGCAGCTAATTAAAACAATATAATAGCGACAGAAATAGCTAAAACCTCGCTTTCATGCATTATTAAAAGCATTGGTCGGAAGGACCCAATAAATACTTGATAAACTGAAATCGATAGCGCGTGACCCGGCTTGCTATGCAGCCTCGAACTTGAAGGACAAGATAATAATAAACACGTTCTAGACATTATTGTCTTATGTTATTCGATAGATTGCTTCTAGATTCTGTTCGGTGTTACCTTCGAGGAAGGTTTTAGAGACATGTTTTAATGGTTACTTGTTTATTTTTCAATGGAGATGTCCTGAAGATAAGTATTTCGGTTTTGATGACGTTACCATTGACCATGGGCTTGAGTGCCCGAAGGATCGCCAAATTGAAGTGGCAGTGGGCACATTGCTCGCAGAACAGATGGTCGATGGGGCCGAAAAGTTCTGGAGTGGCGACCGCGTACCGGTAAACACAGCGTTGGAAGGCCTCCTACAAGGTGGACCGATGACTTGGTGAGAGTTGCTGGTAGCCGATGGATGCGAGACTCAGGACCGGTTGTTGTGGCGACACTTGGGGGAGGCTTATATCCAGCAGTGGACGTCTTTTGGCTGATATGATGATGATGAGTGATTACTTACCATGAGCCACCAGAGGCTCTACACAAGTGCATTGTTTTTACGGTAGCGTGGCGATGGCAAAACGCAATCGTCATCGTGGGATTAACAAACGCTGTTGAAATGTAACGTGATCAGTCCTCTATAGTTTGGCATTTGCACAGTCGCAATGGCTGACTAAATGACACTTTGTGTAGAGCAGTGGTTCGCAACCTATGGTCCGCGGACCAATTGTGGTCCGCGAAGGGTTTAAAATTTCAATCTTTTTGAGGGAAGCAATTACTATGAGTCTTTCCCGCTCTTGGGTGGGAAGCAGCGTTTAACACCCACTACTCGGATCAAACAAACTACTTTCCGAGTATGAGAAATGAACAAATACTTGAGAAGGTAGACAGTGTTTAAGTAAAATGTGTTTCAAACAGCGTAAATTGTTATCAATTAGTTTACGTTATCAAAAAAGAGAAAATATGTTTGTGGTGTAAGTTTAATTTTTGATTAACACCGTTATTATGTTCCTGATGTCTGGTCCCTGCTGGCAACAAAGAAGTCAAAGTGGTTCCGTGTCAAATAAAGGTTGGGAACTTCTGATCTAGAGCCTCGGCTAGTTTGTAGTGGCAAACTACTTACATCAAAAAAATCAAAGAAACGTGAAAATTGGACTGTTGAAATCATTCATGAAGTGATTACCTCAGTCATGACACGACATATAATTATCACAAACGTGGAAGCTGGTCCATCGTCCACTGCTAGACTTGATTGTCTTTCCAAGTTTCGCCACAGGGAGTAGGTATTTTTGCAGCAGATATTTACGGTTAAACACGATCTGGTATACATAAGTTGTGCCTAGATCGCTGCTCAAAGTTAAGCTTTCCTCAAACTTTCTTGAAAGTAGCTAAAAATATATAGTCGGAATAAAACTTTGTAAGTTATGCGCTGCTTTTGCATGTAAAATTCTAGTTCAAAAGTTTTACCAAGTGCTATTTGTAGTAGTTGCTTCTAAGGCAAGTTTAATATAACTTCGATAACAAGGAACCCGTGTATTTTGCAGTAAATGTTTGAAATATTTGTGTGAAGTTTGTTGATGTAGAACGGATACTTGTAGCTTTATCCTCTTCAACTTTAACCTAAACAAGCTTAAGTTACTGGATAAGATTTGTAATTCAAACTTTCTATATTGACCCGAAAACACAGTATTTCGTGATTGTTTTTTTATAATCAATCCGGGCGATTTGTAGTTTTTCTTAGGTTCGGTGACAAGTGACAAGCGAAAATCTGACAAATCGACAAACTTTATATTAATTATTAAATACATTCTGTATCGGAATTGTTACAATTGTGTCAGTTTTTGACAAATTTGTCGCATTTTCAGTTACTTATATTAAACAAGGCCCTGGACGCATTGTAGGTGAGTGTTAGAAATAAAAGCAACATGTTCTGTTAACAAAAAGTCACAACACATAATTCAAAAGCGTATTAACACCTCCATTTTGAAGCCATATTTAGAGATCAACAAGACTGATAATGACTCGACCCCATGGCCTACATTTACCCATCATCTTTTAGCATCCATAGCCAGCTTTCCTTCACCATATCTCCCATCAAAATTATAGACATAACACGTTATAAACTGCAACATAAACATATTAAACAAACCATTGACAGACCTATAGTTTTAGCAGCAAATCTTTCAGAAGCTCTGGAAATTATAACAATATTTGTGAATGATGGCAATATGTTAACACCTCATCAGCTGTTATTTTAATATTAACATCTGTTCACCATCATAATATGGAATTCAAGGTTTTATGCGCTCTTCATTCTCTCATTAAATTAATCATGTGGAGTACATTTTAGAGATAAATTTGTAAATAAAGTCTTGTACATAATGCTTAAGTAAATAAACGATAAACTAGCAGTAAGTAATCGCTTTAGCAGTTATATTTAGTTTATAATTATTAAATCTATATGGATTGCTTCTAATTCAAACTGATACTGCTCTGTCAATATTTCTACTTAAAATGCGGAATATTTTCATATGGAAATTCACATGAAGCTTCCGTCCAAGAAATATTTGAGTGAGGAAACTGTAGTATTCTTTGCATAATAATAAGCATTGTTTTACCAGAATCAGTTAAGTGCAGCTGTGCAGTTAGATGATTCCCAAAATTAAGCAACGCAAAGTTATTTCAGTATGGAAACTCCAATTTCATCTCACAATGTAATTATTTTAAAATAAAATCTCCTTTTTGTTGTTCCTACATTACGTATTGTGTACCAAATAAACTTATTTTCTTTTTCTTTCCGCTTCCTTATTAATTATTGCAAAATCCGAATCTCACCGGAAAAAGCTGTAAAATATCATGAATTCGTAGAAACAATCTATTCTAACCACACTCAATGTTTGATATTTCGCAGCACATTTTTTCGGCAAACATACCGCAACGCAGCTGCTCTGAAAACCGCGTTGCGGTTGTAATGCCTCCTGCACACAGACAGCGAAGCGATATCAATAGCGTAAAGATTACTGAACGGCTGAGAAGTATTCTCATTTGTGGAAGACAAAAGTTTCAAGCAATAAAAAAGACAGTCTTCTGCTTCGTGTCTGTACTCGTAGTACGACATTTTTAGTCAATACAAGAAAATAGGCTTAAACATCACATGCTTAGTAGCCTACCAAGCAATTTGAGCTCTTTTTAAGACAGGTTTCTGTATATGAACCTGTGCATTCATCTAGTAAAGCATGTATGCAGAGATGTATGGCAAACGAAAACATGCTGATACGACCCAAAATAAATTGGAATAAAGATAAGAATACAATTTGCGAAAGCTTCAAGAAAGATTTTTGGGCGTATATGCAAGATAACGTATTGGCAAAGGAAGGCCAGAGACAGAGCGAAATGGAAGAACATAATTGAGGAGGCCAAGAGCCAATAAGGGTAGTAACGCCAAAGGTAGAAGATGAAGAAGAGCAAGTGGATGATGATTAATCCAAATCATAACAGGTGGGTTTGTAAGCCAGGATGTCGTTGCAATTATCGCTTTGGCTTAGCCATCACTGTGATAAAAGCCTAAGGGTTAACAAGCGGTATGCCACGTAGCTTAGTAAACGTGACATAACTTGGCGAGTAGTGGGTTCATTTTGTGACCGCAAATATGTTCTGTCTATGAAAATATGTCAATGGTCGAGACTCTAGATAATCTCGTTCTAGATTCTTGACCATGCGATGAGAGTATATATAGGGTTTTCCAGAAAGGTGTGGTCATAATAAGGGAGATGTTGGGTAGCTGATAGATATACATTAAGAAAATATTCAAAACAATAAAATCAAAAATCGACCAGAATAAACGATTAAGAAGGTACGAAGAATTGATTTTTCAAGCAGTTTGTTACAGTTGGCGGCATTTAGTTTAGTTCAATCACAGATTTGATGTCACCAAATGCATCAGACTGCTTGAAAAGTCATTTCTCGGAAGTTTTTAGTCGTTATATGGTCGATTTTTTTGAAAAAAAAAATTTTTATTTTTGTTTTTACATTTTTCCTTAATGTATATTAGCTACCCAACATCACCCTGACCACACCTTTCTGAAACATCCTGTATACTATAGTGAGACTGATAGTTCCATATCAAACAAAGATAAAAATTATTTCAAACTTTATAACTCTCATAAAGAGCTCGTGGCTAAATTATAACAGCCACACGGGCCGATCTTCAAAGTTAAGCAACGCTTGCCGAGGTTGGTCTGTGGATGGGTGACCATCTTAACATATCGAGACTCCTCCGTGCCTCGGAAAGCACGTCGGCTGTCATTTGGAGATCTTTGGCAGGCGTTACGGATTGTTAGCAGCCAGAAAATCTGACGCCAGTCTTGCCAAGAAGTACCTTGTTACCCATAAAATGGGTTGTGGAGGTCTGGTAGGCAGCTGCTCCACGTAAAATGCTGGTATTCATCTGAATCCGATTTCACTGGGAGGGAGTCGACCTCAATATAGTTGAGAAAAGGCTAGGCAGATGATGATAGGTAGCTCTCCTAAGAATATCACTAGAACTTGCAACATCTCTACCTATCCGCTTCGTGTTTTGTTTTAGTTAGTAATGTAGCTAACCATACGATATTGATTTTGTGCAATAGGCAAACTGTAAGACATGTGATATGCACTATTTTATAACACAGAGGCGAAGCCTGCGTCCCACCAATGACGTTACCTACTGGCTGATTACATAGGTATCATTTTCTGAATATGTAGGCTTCCACATCAAGTTTAATAATTAATTAGAAAAGCTTAGTACTTCTTATACCATTGAATTCTCAGTCCCCTTTCATTTGTCGTTGCAAAGCCGAGGCTTGACCATCGAATCTGAAAATAATGAGAACCCTCGCAACTGTGCAATCTCGGCCTAAGGTAGATATCTAATAGGTCCTCCCGGTCCCTCCTTCCATTTATAACGAGAGGTTTCATAGCAGGCTGCTATCACAACTTTAATTTAAACTATTTGTGAAATGTCTAGCCGTAATGCCCGTAATGTTGGAGAGTAATTTATTTTCAAACTTGCTGACCTGCGCAACTTCGTCAGCGACACATTTTTTATTAATTCTCCGCTCCTATTGTGATAGCCTATAGCCTGCCTCGATAAATAGGCTATCCAACACTGAAAGAATTTTCAATTCCTGAGATTAGCGCGTTCAACCAAACAAAAATCTCAAAAAAAAAACTTAATTTCCAAATTCTTACAAAAACCTTACGTTTGAACTTAAAGATGGCGTAACAGCGTGTATCTATCTGTCTGCTATAATTGACAGTTTGACGTCCTTTTCGACCGCACATTTGTTATAAAAACAAGTATTTTTCAAAACGTCCATATTTCCGTACTGTCAGTAACATGTACCTGTTCACATAAACAGGATGTTACAAAATTGACGGCGGAAATAATGAAGAACAGATGTACGGAACATCTTTTACTTATTAATCTTTTGAAGTCGGTCTCAAAGGCGTTTCCTTTACGATGATATGGATATTGAAATGTTGAGATTAAATTCTGAGAATGAAACATATGAGCATATTGAACTAGTTTTTTTATTAACTTCTGTGGTTTTTAACTTTCTAAATATAAGTAATTAGACCTTTTTAACTTTTCGCACTTAATGTTTCTTGACTTTTATGAGACTAGGAAAATACGTTTTCCAAATTATATTGGGTTTTGCTTCCAGTCAAAGTCAAAGTCAAATAGTTTATTTGAACTAGACCATTAAAAGGCACTTTTGAACGTCTTTACAATTTGAAAATAAAATTAATATTATAGTGTCTAGTTGTCCATTCGCAAAAAGTAAATTCTTATGAGAAGAACGGATAAGAAAATTCATAGTAACTCTTTTCAAATAAAGGTGCTTTTACAATATTTTGTATATCAGGCAGCCAATTATCTTATTCAGCCGTTTCATGTGTGGCCTAGACTTTTCATTTAAATGTGCCGATATTTCAGCGACCTAAGAGGCACCTTTTGTTCAATATCGTTTGATGACTTGTCCACGTCACTTATGTTGCTTATTAAACGGCGCAGTTCAATAAAAAGGTTAGGCTTTTAATGAAGCGGCTGATTAAGCTAGTTGGCTGCGACATATACATTAATCAATTGATTATGTCCTATAGGTACCGGATACCAGATTAGTCCTATATCGTATCTAGCTGAATATAAATATTCCAAATATTAAAAAAAATCGCTTAACAGCTCCAAGGAACTGTACAATACATACTTGACATTAATTTCTTCAACTTGATACTTCCATGCGTTCCTGAGAAAAAAGTCTTGACAGACAGACGGACGGATAATGAAGTGATCCTTTAAGGGTTTCTTTTTTAAGGTACGAAACCCCAAAAATATCGTTTATGCTCACGCTTTTCAAGATTTTACCAAAATCCCAGCAACAATTTAAACCCTAATCTAGCTATCAAAATTCAGCTTCAAGATCATACGTGATCTTACTAAAACATTTCTCGAAAAATGAAATGCAAGAAAATGCCAAAATATAAACCAACATTTTCCTTACCCAGCTCACAACTAAACAGAAATAAAATCTATCGGATTACGAGTAAATCAAATCTAGGCAGACGCCATCCAATACAGACTGAATTTCTGAAGTCGACAACAAATATAGACGGACTTGGATCTCGAACGAGGCTATTCTGATATCTCGTAGATCGAGATTCGAGATGCTCCATCGGACGTTTGCTTGCAAGATTTTTTTTCTATCCGTTTCAATTTTTCTTTTTTTTTTTTCTTGTATGAAGCAATCTTTTTTCTTGTATTGCAATCATTTGTGATATGAGTTGTTATTTTTTTAGTTGCCTGTGGTAATTGTGTGAAAAGTTTCTCTAGTTCTGTAATAACTTTTGAGCCCCTATTAGGTACAGCTGTTGTAAGGAGATAGTTGGTATACTAAAACAAATTATTCAGCCTGAATCTTGTATTAAGTTATACCTACCTACTGCAAAATTATTACGAGCCAAGCGAGCAAAGCCAAGTCTAGATTTTTTTTTTCTTAAAAAATATGCCTACTGAAAGTAATTGAAAAAAACATGTATTTTTTAATTTATCTAATCCTAATACAAATTGACAAAGACAAAACGCATCAAAGTTCCGTATATTTCGTCATTCCACGTAAAAAGTGGATGTTACACGAAATTTTAACGAACTGTACAGTTTTTCATTTTTATTTATCTGACCAAAGAATAAAAAAAACGTTTAAAATATTTTTTGGGAATTAATCTGACGGACTTAAATCTAGGTAATCTGCTTGTTTCGATAACTGGTTTAATTTGAATCTCAACACCACCCTACGTACCTACAACACCAACAAGTGTGAGCTTCATGAATGAACAATTATTCAATTAACTTCAACAGGTCATTGGTCAGGTCGATTTTATATCGCACTTCGGTTTCATTAAAAGCCTTCGGGTTTCTGGGGTGAATAGAGTTCAATGAGATTCTATTATAAGAAGGAAATCGTTTTCGTGTTTTTACACACTGGGACCTTTTTTATCTGAATGATTAGCAGATTCTTAATTCCAACGTTATCGGAAAAAAATTATGTTAATAGCCAAAAAAAATGAATGATGTTAAAAAACAAAGGTTCGAGTTTGAGAAATTCTTTTAGTTTTGAATACCTACCTAAAGAATTTTTCAAACTCCAACCTTTATTTTTTAATTTAATTGATAATAAAATTCATTACATCTGAAATAAATTTTATTATCAATTCAATTCAAATAATTTAAATTTAAGTATTTTTATTAATTTTTAAAACACCTCCCTGAAATCTAAAACTAAAGTAATTTGTTTGGGGAAAAAACAACCAGGCAATGTAATCTATCATGAAAAATCTATAGAATTGTAGGTAAGTGTGTTAAAAAACGTCGTTTGCTACAAGTGGGCATTTCATAACAGCCTCGCCGTTGGCTCAGGCTACAATGGCAAAGTTTGCCCATTTGTTTCAAAATGTTCTCGCGTTACAAAATATTTATTTGAAATTTCGAACCATTGTACCCACCACAAACAATTCCAGGACCTTTTAAAAATAAATCAGTATTCGTTGGCGCCACATTTATTATGGACTTCCGGTTAAACTTCGGGCTCTTTAAATATGTATGTTAATTGCCCATGACTAAATGGATTCTCTTCGATAGTTCAACGGGAATTTCAACCTGAAACTTTTCGTTAGCAGTCCTTCTTGTAGCTGTTGCTAATAGCATTTTAAATTAAGTATTTAGGTAGACCAATATTTTATAAATGAAAAGCACAAGTTTAACCGGACAGTTTCACCATCATCATCATCATATCAGCCGAAAGACGTCCACTGCTAGACATAGGCCAAGTGTCGCCACAACAACCGGTCCTGTGCGTCTCGCATCCATCGGCTACAAGCGACCCACATCAGGTTATCGGTCCGTCTTGTGGGAGGCCTTCCAACGCTGCGTCTTCCGGTAAGCGGTCGCCACTCCAGAACTTTTCGGCCCCATCGACCATATTATGTTCTGCGAGCAACGTGCACTGCCCACTGCCACTTCAGTTTGGCGATCCTTCGGGCTATGTCGGTTACCTTGGTTTTCTTGCGGGTATTATCATTTCTGATTCGATTAAGCAAGGAAACTCTGAGCATTTCCCTAAAATCTGTTTGGCTGTTTGCAATTGACGAAATAATACTTCTGTTCAATCAAATCAATCAACGTCGATCGTAACGATACCTATGCTAATTATTGAGTATAACAATTAATAAGTAACTGAAATAAGTTGTACTGGATCGAAGCGTTACACGTTGGAAGGCCTTAAAATAGTTCAAACCATGATAAGTTCTGTAATCAATCTACTACCCACCTTCTTGAAATCGTCCCTTAGTCACTCTTTACAAAACAGGAAGAGGGCAGTTTTTCCTGGCAACCACAAACTAAAGAATAGATTCGTTCGGAAAATAGGGTGAGGGTGAATGCTACAATGCTAGCTGAACCAACGTTTGATGATCAAGTTCAAGTGGAAATAATACCAAGGATTCGCTCTTGAATCTTTTATAATAACTAAATAATGAAAGAAACTTTCTTTTTAAATTGTATCTTGTCAGTATTTTGGATCAGAAGCAACTAAAAATTTCGAATTTAGCTCGCCATTGTACAAATACGATCACGTTATTCTACAAATTATGAAACTATCCATTTGAACCGACACCTAGAAACCATTAAAAGATATAAAAAGCCTTTTAGTTGATTAAACATGTAATTGAAATAAGTGATTGGACTTTGTGTTTGACCGATGTGTTTTATTGTGCTTATGTAAGTCTTGTATGTAAGTACTACAATCACGAATTAGGTAGTTTTCACTCACCTACCCCTGGTTTCTGAATAGAGAATTTGAAATAGAGAACTTGGCCTTATCAAACTTTAGCATTAAAGTATATATTGATTAGAAAGTTCTTAACTTCTAATTCTCAATTCAAAAACCGGGATAATGTGTAAAATGAGTTATGGATAGACCAAATAATAAGATTATATATACGGTAAACGAACCTGCAAAACCCTTTTATTTCTACAGTTTTTTTGGAGCAATGGACAGCTATAAATAGACAGGCTATGAAAAATGAACAAGGCAACATAAAAAACATGTAAAATGTAGTGGTTTTACATAAAATAAAATTTGTTTAGCTAGGAAAAAAAACTTAAAATCAGTTTTCCACACAACTGAAGGAAAAAACATTGGAAACAACCGTGATTTTAATAAAAACGGGTATTATAAGTTAAGCAGAAGTTATTGCATGTATTTACGTTTGTCTGCTTGCCTCTCCGGCGGAGCGGGGTCGACGACCTCGCACCCTCTGTCTCACGCGAGGGGCGCGTTTGATCTAGACAGCTACTTGTACGAGTCTACTTGTGCCAGTCGACTGGTTTGCTTCTGAAGTGGGACTTAAAAAGTGTGAATCAAAACGTATTTACTGACTTGAGATTTGTGGCTTTTTTACTGAGATTTTTTTAATTCCCTTTCAGCTACGATTTTTTTTATGAATTTCTACAACCATAATTGTAATTTTCCGTAAGTATAAGAAACTGAAAAAAAATCTTATCCACCTTATTTAGCTTTTTAAATTAGTTTTTAAGGTGTCTGAACCCTATTAAGGTAGGCGCCAGATAAATGTGCGAGAACGGTCATTGACCCACATACATTTATTGAATTTCTTAGTATCAAAAACAGAAATAAACGCATAAATCTATCCTGAATCGAGTTGTATCGTGAACCTTTACGTTCTCTAGTAAAGAAAAACGGTTCATAATTTAATGTTCGGGTATCTACGAATGGCTTTTAGGAAAAAGTTAATGTACGTTATTGCAAATTTATCTGGCGCCTACTATAAGAACCACATAAAATTATTTTAGACTACACAAAAAATCATGCACTGCAAGGTTTATTATTAATTTTAGTATTTATAAATTCTAATAAGTACCTAAAGAGATCGAGGGACATTCCGTCAGTTTCACCAACTAACTTAAAATAATTAAGTAGATCATATCATCGGGGTTAGCTCACAAGCTCCCATCTATCAGCTGGTCTATTCTGTCGACATATATCACCGTGTACACTAAGGTGGAGTGAACGACAAGTGAGCTGTCATTCCATCTTGTTTGTACGGTTTGAAAGCTCATTTCTCGTTCACTTCGCCTAAGTTTTCACTTCGACATGTTTACAGCCGGTCGATTCTGTCGACATCTCATGGTGTTCACCTACGCGGAGTGAACGACAAAAGAGCTGTCATTCCATCTTATTTGTATGGTTTGACAACTCACCCGTCGTGCACCCCGCGCGGGTGTTCACTTCGACTTGTTTACAGAATCGCACTGCAGAATCGCACTGCAGAATCACACTGCTGAACTCTGTCAAAGCAAGGCGTTCCCCCTAGCAGGCTAGTATACGCTGGAATAAAGAAAAACTACACAAATCCAACGCGTTACTTTGAAAACTTTATTTTTAGTGCCATTCATGCCAAATGCAGGCATTCTATTATAAAGAGAATGGCTGATGTTGAACTCGTTCAAGGTTTAAAAAAATTACTTCACCGTGTTCGTTACGGGTTGTTTAGTTTCAAAACTTTTTAGTTTTGAAACAAAAGTCTTCTAGAAGTTCTATGAAGGTAGCGGAACAGAGAGTAAAGTCCCACAAGTCTTCTTCTTCTTCTTCGTGTGGGTAACAAGTAAGGTCTAACGACCCCACGACACGACACGACAGGGAATTGAACCCACGACGGGTCACAAGGCAAACGTCTAAACCACTCGACCACGAAGGCAGTCGCAAGTCAAGATTTCCTTTAGTTAGTTCGCAGCTGTCGAGATAGATGGCGTTGCGGGTCTTAACGGTGCAATGTACAGTTCGCGTCAAATAACTTTGCCCCTCTGAAGTTGGCTACGAGTGGCTGCGTAGTAGACAAAATTACGAACAAGCTGCAACTGCGCATGCGCGGGGCGGGGATTATGGCGGCGCGATTTTATGTCTCAGTCGCTCGTTTACGTTCGATGCATGCTTGCGTCCCGCTTGCTCCCGTCTACGTGACTGCACCTACGCGATCTTTGCAAATGGCTAACTTCAGAGGGGCACAGTTATTTGACGCGAACCGTAGATTCGGCTACGTTGATTTTTGTGGCAGCATTGATGCCAGTTCTTCTCTCTATCTCATTCAGCTTGATGACGTTTATAGCTGAACACTTTGGATCTCCAATAACATTATTTTAGTTTCTCGAACGAAAATTATCACGAAACCAATGTGACAAAATAATATTCAAATACGCGTTATCTATATGTGATTGGCTGAATGTGCTTCCAACAGCCAATTGCATCATTTAAATGATGCGGAAAATTCTGGTCTACTTATATATTAGACTAGTTTTCTTCCTTGGCTTTGATCTTGTGACCTATCTTACAGGAACGTTCATTTCTTCATAATATTAAAATTTTTAAAAAAAGATATTCTATTTACTTAGTCCGTCAATTAGATTAACGAAAATATTGGACACGTATTTTTTGCTTTATCAAAACATAAAAAAAAATACAAAACGCATCAAAGATCTGTATTTATAAGCTTAAAATGTCTAATACCTAAACTTTTCATTCAGACCCGGTCGACGAGCCCCGTTTCGCAGGGCTCCTATTTCTGAGTGGTTTAAAAAAATAACCACGGACCTAACCTAACCCGTCCGAGTCGGGGTGCCCCAAGTCCAGATTTTGTCAAACGTTTTATAAGCTATACAATTTATTATGAATTAAAATACAGATGGTGGCATTGAGTAACAGTGTTACTTGTCAGGATATTTTCTTCCAAAATGTTACCAATTGGGAGAAAATAGACAGGAGTGGGGGTTTGTGACGTCACGTTTAGGTAAAAATTGTACTCAAATATGACGTCACAGGAGTTTTCAATGGACTCATTGTCTGTTTACGTGAAAAAAGACAAAAAACGTGAACAATATTTTTTGGAAATCTATCTGACGGACTAATTAGACTTTTTTAGTCATCTACCCTATTGTAGATCACACTGTTCATCATTAAAATAAAGACACTCGTGCATATCTTCTTATTAAGTCATCCTCTCCTTTTATAATTGACAGGGTCGAAGAAATTTTAGGGTGAATCATTGCAATTTCCTCGTGCGATTCGAGGCCTCGTTTAGTCGGTCCCTTCTACAATAAGTCGAGGGCAGTCTGAATGCTTATCAGATGACATTGCGACCACGGCCGGGGTGGACTCACGGAACTGCAGTAAAAGATATCTTACTTGCAATTCCACCCACCGCTGCCCTAAGCAATGAAAAACAGGACGACTACGTTTAGAATTTATTTTTTAACAGCATTATTTTATTAAATAAGTCCTATTTATTTTTATATATATTATTCGTAGGTACCTACGAAGGTACATCTGCGAGTGTAAGTCACTGAACTCGTCCTTGGTGGCTCGACGGGTTTTGATGATTTTTTTGCTCGAGTCCTTTCCTGAATGATTCACATTTGGAAAGCGTAATCGGGTTCTAGATTGGTTTTTACTACGAAAAACCAACGTTTGGGCAGGGCAACGTCTGTCGGGACCGCT
Source organism: Melanchra persicariae (assembly GCA_947386135.1). Classification (NCBI taxonomy): domain Eukaryota; kingdom Metazoa; phylum Arthropoda; class Insecta; order Lepidoptera; family Noctuidae; genus Melanchra; species Melanchra persicariae. The sequence goes on from OX376646.1 coordinate 4,055,807, forward strand.
TGTATAAATGTAGAAGTCTGCATGTTTAGAGGTTTTAAATGTTTAGATGTTTACAATTGATTTTTAATAAATAAATCAAATCTCAACGGCTAAACGGATTTGGAATTAGACTGACTAGACTGTGGGGTAATTTACAACTTTCGCGCGGTTGAAACCGTTGTTAAACGCTAGGTAGGAGCCACTATTTAACGTAATAGGTTCTGCATATTTTCCGCCAAACTAGTTTTTTTAAGGGATTCAGTTATTCTTATTGCCGTCCTGGCGATGGTTGCCAACAGGCTGGATTGCCCTAACATCCGGCAATGCTGCAGCAAAAATATTGGTACTTTGTAAATTTTCGCGTTCGTTTGTGCTTGTTATCCTGTCTATATCCTTCTAAGTATATGTTTGTATACTTTAAATCATAGATATATGTCTATACTTGATTTTTTTTTTGTTATTGTAATTTTTCTTTCGTTTTTTGTTTGCACGATATGTTGATTGTTTCATTGCCACAAACGATAACAATCTCACGTTTTATATCTAAGATAATGTTGTGAAGGCGAATAACCTTTATTAAAATTTATTCGAAAGAAATAGAGAAGTAATTTTATTTCTACAAAATATTCTAGTTGGATAAACTAAACCCGTGTATAACGGAATCTAATAGTAGGTACCTTTTTAGTAGTTGTTAGATTTCTTTTTCCTTCTTCAACCTAGAGAATGCCAGAGCATTGAACTTATTAATCAATGGGCAGAGAGATTAAAAATTCTTAGATAAATCTAAAGGTTTCTGAATTGAAAAGAAATCAGGGATTAACAACGACTGTTATTTACAATCCGTCAAATCAATAAAAATTGACATCCTGAACATTTTTTTTTATAGAGGAATGGGTTCTTGACGTCGATCACGCCTGAGGGAAAGCGATAGATGAGGTATATGATGGATCGAGCGTGCCCAGAAGATGCCTGTTCACTCTTGCTTTAATTATGTTAGAAACTAGCAAGCTTCACTATAATCAGATTGCAAAAACTTGGAATCCCTCCATCAGAGCACAAACAAATACAATCAAATTCAGTTGTAAGTAAATAATCAAAATATGGCGCCCATTTTATTGACTAATAAAATGAAATGTCCATAGTTGGCCCTAGTCCCGAACAATTACAAATTTAATTGGAAGCCCCCCAACCCTCCTGAACCCCGCACCTATTGGGAACTGCTCATTATTTATGGAAGGCCTGAGGTCGGAGGTCATCCGGCCTTATTTGGGTAGGCCCGGCTAATTGTCAAGGTCAAACCGCGGCCATTGTGGGTAACGACTGGATTGATGAGTGTAGAATTAAACGCTTAGATATTGGTTTATTTTTTTACTTAGCAAAATCTGTGCAATCGCTGGGCAAAGCCCCCCCTAAAACTTCCTTTTTAGGGTTCCGTAACACAAATACGGTGAAAGACATAAAAAATATGGCTGTAACATTATTTGTACTCTACATTTTACAGCATGCACAATAAAAACAAATTGAGTTTATTTTACAAACATGCAAATGGAATAAAAATAAAACAATGTGTTTGGCATACATGAATAAAGTTATATTCGAATTTAGTTTTCCATTTTGCCTACATATTGCCTTTCACAGACAACAAATGGAATTGGTTTGCCCTTTTCAGTTTGTATGTCTATGAACTTGCTTCACTGAACTTTATAAATGGTTGGTTGCTAATAAATAATACCTAGGTATCAAAATCAGAAGGAATTACTAACACAACCTATTATTAGATACCATCTTAATATATTTAAGGCATGGTTTACGCTTTATAGTAAGCACATCAAGCTACAACATTCTGTAAAATACTTTATCGCTAAAGCAGTAGGGTTCAAGGTTGATTGGGAAAATTTTACAGTTTCGGGTTCCTTGATGTGCTGGCGTCTGTAACTACTTGTAAAGACGAATAACCCCTAGAAAGACAGATGAAAAAGCCTGAGGAACCAGACGTACCTAATTACTAAGCAAGTATGTATAGTCAAAAAAGCTAATTGGTATTCAGGCACCTACCTGGCAACTACTTTTAAACAATGTTGTGAGTGTGCTGAGTAGAAAAAGTTATGCACACATTAGATTTAAATATTGGCAGTGCCGTGGTTTTTTTGCCAGTATACCAAACAGCTTTGTTGACTGTACTACCACTATAAACACAGAATAGAGTGCAAATTCTACTATTTTTTAAGCAACTTTCGCATTCGCGTGTCAGTTGCAATCTGTCAAAAAAGCCTTAATTTCCATACATTTTTGACAGCTTGCAACTGACATGCGAATGCGAAAATTGGCCCTCTTGTAAAAGATTTCTGTTCTGTGAATAAAAAACCTATGTAATTGGAAATTCTAAAACCAGCATTTTCAGGTTTAATAATCTGTGGATGGGCGCGCAATTCGAAATTCAAATAAATTTTATTCGAAAGCCGTGTTATTTTTATTTCTAATTCAGTCATTTGTTTTAGATAGTGTTCTGTTTTTGTGAAATTGTGTTAGTTTTTGGCGCCATGGTTGAACTAAAAATTCGTACCTACGTGAAAATACCGCAGCGCAAACAGCACGAAACAAACGTGTACGGGCCTGAAATACTGCCTGCATAAACACAGTTCAATTGTTTTAAATCGGGAAATGTTGAATTGAACAACGAGGCTCGCTGTCGGCCGGTAACCATTGTCGACAACGACGAATTGAAAGCGATAATGGAAGCGGATCCAACTGAATCTACGGCTGAGCTGAACTTACTGCGTGCCTTGGAGTTAGTGTCAAAGCAACATTGAAGCATTTGCGTCAAAACGGAAAGATGAAAAAGCTAGATAAGTGGGTGCCACACGAACTGAGCAACCAACAGCGAGACTTACGCGTTGAAACATGCGTAGCACTTTTGAATAGGCATAGAAACGAGGGAATTCTACATCGAATTGTTACTTGCGATGAAAACAGGATTCTTTACGACAACCGTAAGCGTTCGTCTCAGTGGGTACAACACAAAAAAAGATTGATATGTCAATCGATGTCAATAGGTAGGTACACATCAATATTTTTTGTCAATTTGCACTAAACGAGGCCGATTGAGGATGAGAGAGGTGTGCTGGTGAGAATATTACAGATTAGTAAATTTGAAATGGTGTTTTTTTTTCTTTTATTTCCGTAGATATTTACAGAAACACTAGAAACAAAAATAAAAAAGCACAACACACTAGAAACAAAAATAAAAAAAACACAACACACTAGAAATAAAAATATAAACTCCTATGACTGCTGGCTCGTTTGTTTTCCCAAATAATTAGCATTCTCTTTATTCATTTTATATACATATAATTTGTATTTTTAAATATTTCTATAAAAATATTTAAAAAAAACATTTAAATATATAAAAAATAGTAGCCCACCGGTATCGGGAACAGAATCCAAGCTACCGGTGGTCAGGGCTCTTGAGAGAGGAACCTCCTAACGATACGCGCCGTGTCCAAGAGTACTGCTTTCTGGATCAAGCCCTTGATCCAGCTGCCCAACGAGAGCCTCTTGAGATGTTGGTCGAGGCTCTTGGCAATTACGCCATTGGCCGTGACGATTATCGGCACAATGACTGCTGTGTTCACATCCCACATGTCGACAACCTCGCGAGCCAAGTCAAGATACTTTGTTTGTTTATCTTTCTCAGACTTCACGAGGTTCTCGTCATGAGGGACTGCTATATCAACAATCATTGCGCGACGCTCTAGTCGGTCTATCACCACTATATCAGGCTTATTAGCCAAAATAGTCCTGTCAGTGATGATAGACCGATCCCAATACAATGTGCAATTGCCATTTTCGAGAACTGGGTCGGGCACATACCTGTAGTACGGTACTTCCGATTCCACAAGATTGTATTGAAGAGCAAGTTGCTGATGGATAATCCTGGCTACAAGGTTGTGCCTGTGCAAATAGTCTCCGTTAGCCAGACTAGAACAACCGGAAATAATGTGGCGGATAGATTCCCCGGGCCGGTGACATGCCCGACATATGTCAACCGTACCGTCCTTCACAATGTATTTCCGGTAGTTGTTCGTCATCATAACTTCGTCCATAATCGCACAGACAAAACCTTCGGTTTCCCCGAATATATATATAATAGGTCACCAAAACGCAGCCAGGCTACGGACGCTAAAAAGTCTACATCGGGCCCATGTAGGACCCGATAAAAACGCCCGTGAAGCTCCTTGCTCTGCCATACCTCCATGCGGTCATTAGTATCTAATACCACAGGTTTGCGCCAGTTCTCGTTAGCCAAGGAGAGCGCGGTAAGGCCTTTGTCCACCGCTACCACGTCCTGATGCATACCCACGTCGGCCTCTAGGAAATAGTCCCTAAGGCTGCATACCTCGCGGTTGTGTAGGGTCTTAGCATTTAAGAATCCACGACCCCCGCACTTCCGCGAGATATACAGCCTCATCACCGATGACCGTGGGTGATGCATCTGATTTGCGGTAAGCAGTGAGCGTACCCACCCTCCTATCCAGGGCGTCAAGCTCCATCTGAGTCCATTTGAGTATGCCGAAAGAGTACATCAATACCGGCATGACCCAACCGTTAAAGGCGCGCACCTTGTTTCCGCCTGATAAAAGACTGTTAAGTACTTTGTTCAGGCGGCCAAAGAAGCGCTCCTTCAACGATTGTTTCATGTCAGCAGCATTGATGCCTAACGCTTCCGACATACCCAAATACTTGTAGGTTTCGGTTGAGGAGAGGGATCTAAGGTGTATGGAATCCGAGAGTTGGGTTCCCACGGATTCCATAATCTCCCTTCGCTTTACATGCATGACCGCACATTTGTCCATACCAAATTCCATCCTGATGGCGCTACTGAAGGTTTCTGTTACCTTCAGTAGCTTCATCAGTTGCAAATTGTTAGGAGCAAAGAGTTTTAAGTCATCCATGTAAAGGAGGTGCGATATGACCTGACCACCTCTTCTCAACCGGTAGCCTTGGCCCGAATCCTCCAGCAGTAATTAAGTAATTAGCATTATTATTAGGTTCAGTGGATGTAAATAATTCTATGTTAGTTATTTTTATTGTTACTCCTAACTAAATTAATTAAAATATTGCGTCAAAAAATCACCAGTATCGCTGTCGACTGGTGCCCAACAGACGGATTCGAAATTAAAATATATTTAAAAAGATATGCTCTTAGATTTTGTGCATCAGTATTTATTTATTTTAGAAATTTCTAAATTCAATTTGCAATGTCTACAAAGGCAACCATAGTTGGAATCCATACACTCCAGAAACAGAAAGATCTAGGCAGGAGCACTTCCCAGAAAGTAAAAACTTAACTAAGTTAAACTCCATCAAAATCCTTGAAACTTACGACACAAACTTAGTTTCTAAACGGACTAAGCTTACTTAAAAACTGCGGTGTCTAAGTGCAAACTGTAAGGACACATTAACTGGACGTCGGACAAGACAAATGCATTAACAGTGTAGCTACTAACAAAAGTTAAACTCACACATGTAAGGGAAATGAAAGTTGTGGACACATAATGTGGGACCTGAAATATACACAGTCACAGTGAAATATTAAACAGTATTGTAATTCTCAACTAGCGGATTTTGCTGACGCACCGTCCGAATGTTGTTCTTCTGAAACGTTACGCTAATTTCTTTATTTATTTTATTTATCCTTTATTTCAGGCAACTGAGGCCCATAAAACACAATACATATAGAAGTATAATTTAAAACAAAAACTGTAAACTAATACATATTTTATATACCAAACCTAAAAACTACTCCACACGAAGTGACAGCACCGTGTTATGCTGCAAAATCGTCGGCCGCGGAAACGCCGATACAGCACACCTTTTGGCCAAAACTCTTCCTTAAGGAAGTCGTTCGTGGTGCGCGTTCCCACTCATCAATGGTCACCAAATGAACGACTTGAATTTGGTGCTCCTACTTCTCCATCCTCCACTCGTATGTACTCTACGATGTCGATGTCGTGTGTGTGTAGGTACGATGTGTATCCTTTGAAGTATCTCATTGCAAGATCGACCCGACGATTAGAAGACTATGTCAAGAAGCCTTCTTCATCATGGCCGTCATTTCGGTTATCTTGTAACTATCCACATTCGTGCTCAATAATTTCTCACAATTTTTCTGCATTGTTAAACTCATTTAGTTATTTTGGTTGTGTAGCAGTGCGTGAAGAACGTCAATTCTGGTGCTAGTGTATAGTTGTTCTACTGTTTAATCCTGTACTGTGACACCGTGTAACTCAATTGGAAAGTTTCGGAGTTGCGATTTGCAAGGTCGACGCGTCCCTGTATAGGAGTCTGCTCGTGACCAAAATGGATTATTTTTAGAGACATGAAATTTAGCTCCCGCAGACACCAAAATGAAAATTTTGATTTGCCTAATTAAACAGTCGACTGATAAGTTTATCTAGTAACAAACTTGTTAATAGATAAGTGATATTTATATTGCAAATAGGCTAAAAATTACTTTTACACGTCAATGTTCGAACATGAGTTCGGTGTTTCCTAGCTGCTGACTACTTTGAGAAGAAACAAACTCAGAATCAGTCCATACAATTAATAACATGTTAAAATCATATGAGGACCATGTAGATAATGTCTGTGGTTGCATTTGGAAAAAAGTAGTTATCGTGAAAGGTCCTATTCAGACAGAGTAAGCATTTGCCAGTTATCCTGTAGCTCAACGGAGCTCAACGATTCGACGGACAATAACAAAGTAAGGAGATTACACGTTAAGCTTAAAATATTAATGAAAAATGCAACTTTCATGAAACCGTCAATTGCCACCGCCATCGGCACCATAAACAAAAAAAGCCTTTACTATTTCATGGTACTTTTTTTCTCACAAAGGAAAATACGAGACACGAAAAGTACGATTCACTTCACAATAATTTGAGCGTAATCCGAAAGTTGGCAAGGTCGCAGGCTCCCGGGGGTCCCACAGCTGTTTATGACCGACCGATCATACTGTGACCTACATATAAACATGTCTGGCCTAGTTGTAACACGCGGCGATGTTCTCCCTTTATGAGGTGTCGGTTTATAGGGTTTTTAAGAGAGGTTCCCATTCAGTGGGTAGTTTCTGGGTTATGTTAGAGGAGACGAGTTTGTTTAGAAAATACTACGGATGTGGAAAACATGACCTTAACTGGATGGTGGTAGTGCCTTTACTTAAGCATAGCTGGCAGTCTAATAATGCTGGCAAGAGGTTTTTCGAAAATAGGTTAGAGAGGTTTTTTTTTTAGATTTAAGAAACAGTTTTTTCTTTTTTGACTTTGGGTGTAACCACACCAGGTATAGGTGTAATGTGAGGCTAATGAAGCGCATGTTGATTTGTGCTTTTTGATCACGATAAAGATTATTTTTTAAATTGAAAAACAACATAAAAGTTTTCTAATGTAAAGACACGATATGGTGAAACCCATCCGTGTTCCTCCAAATGCTCTTTGCGTTCCAGGGTTGCGGTGACTCTTTCGAACAAAATCCGCAACCCTGGCAAGAAGGAGGTACCTTCCATGTAGGCATCATGTAGGTATATATTTTACGTGTCACACGGTCATATTTCATGCGCACCCTCCGGACTTCAAGCACTTAGACTGAATAACTATTATCACTAAGTACCTAGATATTGGGAGGAGCTTGCGGCTAAGTAACAGCCGCATGGGTCGACCTTCAAGGTTAAGCAACACTTGCCAAGGTCCACCCCTGAATGGTGTACCATCCACTTCATATCAAGACTGCTCAGCATGTTAAACCGTTGGTCCCGGCTGTCATTTGTAGATCTTTGACAGTCGTTACGTGTAAGTCAGACGCCAGAACATCTAGATACCAATCTTTCCAAGAAGTACCGTGGTACTGGATTGTGAGGGTCAGATAGGCTGTCGTGTCATGCAGCTACTGGCACCTGTTCAGCTTCATTCGGTTTGACTAGAAGTCGACCCCAATTGTTGGGAAAAGGCTAGGCAAATGGATTGAAGTATGTACTCCTACAATCGACGTAAATAGACTATTTCCTATGTAATTAACAATGGACATTTGACAACGCCGCCGTAGACGCGCGCACGTTTCGCCGTGCGTCGTGTTTGTGCCTGGCGCGCGTGTTCGTTAATCTCTTAATCGAAGCTCCCTGCAATGGTTGATCTAAATGAGTTTCAGTTTTCTGATGAAAACTACTAAGTACATACTGCCTTTTGTACTTGGCTATGTAACCATAGGAATTCTTCTAGAACTCCAGACAGTTTTTGAACAATGTATTTATTTATTCGAACTTCATACAGTCGATCGTTGGTAGAAATGATTACTCGACGTCGATTGATAGTTTCTACTACACCAATCAATCGATCGTCGATTGATGCCATCGATCGATGGTAGAATGAATAAGTTAACGTCGATCAATAGTTTCTACTTCTTTCTTCGTTCACCCAAAGCTACCACACCAATCGATCAATTGTTCACCCGGTATACGTCGATCACCCAAAGCTACCACAACAATCGATGAACGTCGATTGGTGTAGTAACACCCTTAAATAAGAAATCAACTATTTTAATACAATCCAAAAGTACGTAAACGAGTTTTTTAAATGCACAATAATTTGTCTGCTAGCGTTTTATTTAAGGAAGAAGGGGCAGTGTATTCAATAAAAACATAATACCTACCTATTCCCACCCAGGACAAACTTTGTGTGATGAGCATGATTGTTTGTTCTGTCTGGGTGTAATTTATCTATAATATGTATGTATTTATAAATTATATAAGTATGTATATCAGTAACACAAGCTATGCTTAGCTTGGGATCAGATGGCCGTGTGTGAGTTGTCCCAAGATATTTATTTATTTATTTTTATTTTATCGAAAAAACTTTGACTGATACAACATCAATATCCAACTACTTAAATATAAACTTTGGAAGCGAGGCCGCGTCAAACCCATGCCTCAAAGTCCTAAAACGAACTGAGGCCATTAGAAATTCTTCTTTAGTTACAAATTTATGGCCTTTGTACCAAACTGGACCCGAAAGTGTGCCGAAAGTCTGAAATATTTCAGCTATCGAGTTTAATAACAATTACTTACTTAAACTTTGTAATTGCAGTTTTAATTTAAAACAGGCCTTTGTTTACTTAAATTGGAAAAACGTAACACTCCTTTTTGGGCAGTCGTGTAAAAATTAAAAGTTTTTTTATTTATACATGACGGCGCGCAACTAAATTAAAAGTAAATCCAAGATTTAAGATGAGAGACTGATTGTGTTATTTGGTTGAATAGTAATTGTTAAATTCAAAATTAAAATGGTGATTTATTTCAATTGGTCGAATATAAATGGCGATTTATAAAATATGAGCGGGTAACCCCGAATAGGGTAGCAAGTTTGCGTCTACGCCGTGACAGCTGGCATTCTTTTGACAGACAGCGTAAGAAGTGCACGCGTGCTAACCTATTGGCTCGTAATCTAGTTTCATCTTGTGTTTTACCGTATATTTTGTTTACAAATGTAATCGAATGAAACGAGGGACTGTTATGAATCACAAACGTGCTATTATTTCAACGTTTCTTCTAATACACGCCCATGATGGATGACTATCACAAAGACCGCTCCGCTGCCCATTCTGATATTCCGTCATCAGGCGTGGGATGTAACTCACATGGCCCACAAGGAAATTCGTGACAATACTAGTGAAATACGAGGCGTTACGTTTTGAAATGCAAAACACATAGTGACAGTGATAGTGAAACGCGTACGCTAATCCAGACGTTAAAAACTCAATGTGTGCCGTGAAGTGCCCTGAAATTTGATCCGTTAAACCCAAGTTTGACGCCCGATCATAGTGCGGTATCACGGTGGTATGTTGCGTCGAGGATGCAGTATTGTGCAGTGCAGCTTATTTTTGACCATTAGTAAGGCGCTGAAAAGCTTCGTGCCTTCATGCCTGTCGTAGATAACCTATCTGGGTTCAACGTAGGAAAAATTCAAGGAAAATTACGAGGTCAAGATTTCTTTTTGTCGAGTTTTATGCGACTACCCTCATCAACCTGAACAATGGAAAACCAGTCTAAAACGGAGGCAAGCAACTTCACAGCAACTGGCCAGGTCAAGGAGAAGTGTGTGGGGATATTCACGACAATCTGGTGAGCTATTTTCGTTTAGTTATTGCTGTGGAGGTGTGGTGCTAGTTAGTTAACATTTTTCTGTTTGTTTACGGGTGAACATTTTTATGCTGTGGAGACTGACTCACAGAGGGTTATGGTCTTATGATTGACGACTATCGATATTTGACAGTTGACTTGTCGTTTTATTGCTCTACGCTAAAGTGAGGCTGTTATTGTCGTGTTGGCTATCGCTTTAGTGTAGTAGTAGTTTAAGCGCTATAGCTTTGACGTTGACTGGTTAAGCGATGCTTTATATAATGCTCATGAAGCGATATTATTTTGCTATCGCTATTTGAGTAATAGACTTGATTGTTTAGTGTTATTGTTGTTGGGACTATAGTGGCGTAAATACCTCCATGGGACAATAAAGCGCTATAGTCTCAATACCGTACCCACCTAACGCTTTTTCTGAAAACTGTGTTATTCGCAAAAGCCATGTTTTGATTTATCATTACCTTCCATTGCCCGGGCTTTGCCCACTGCTGGGCGTGGGCCTCTTTTCTTGTGCCAATGTTTTGTTTAGTTTTCGATTTATTGACTTGATTTATTGACTTCTACTACTACCTGAAAGCTCCATTTTCAGCCACAGCTTTGATAGAACTTGTACTCTCGTAGTGTTTCTCAGTTTTCAGATATCGTATTACGGTGGATGAAGTTAGCAAGAGGCTAGCGGTTCGCATGCTGCTATAACTGCCGAGCAGCTGCAACTTCTGAGCAGTTCTGAGCGTGACAAACCAAAGGTCAGCAACCAGTTTGCAGACTGCAGTAGCCGAGCATCTTGTCAACATCTGTGGGGTGTAAAAACGTTCAAAGCTGTCTGGAACTGGGTGAGTCGCTCCCATTTTATTTGTATTGTGAGTTTAAAAGTTTCCAAATTCTTCATATGTATTCAGTGGTTGGTTTGATAGTGCAAGGTTATTTTGACATACTTAATACAAAGCGAGTACTTAGTTTTCCCATTGGCGGTAATAGTTTCCAACATTTTGTTCAGTGCGAACTTTAGAATGAGATAGTGCATGGCAAGGTTGGCACAAGGTTATGTTCCGACTTACGTTTTTGGTGAAAAATTGGACCCAGGCTTATGTACTAACGTGTCGGCGACAGTTTTCCTTACATACGTTTACATTTACGTACGTTTTCCAACAGTTAGTTATTTCGATAGTAAGTAAACCATCAGGAACAGCAACTTGATTTTAATGACAATGATTAAAGGTTTACAGGCATAGAGAAATCATGCTATTAAAATTTCTAAATAGATTTTTCGATTCTCACTACTGGTTTGCCTACCCGGTATGTGAGTTAATACGGGTGAGATTAAAATAAGATTTATTAATTCAAATTGAACAGTGCGGTTATGACCGTGATGTTCGTAGATTAACGTAGAGTCATTCGTGAACGTAGCTCCTTCACATGAACGTTTAACGCAAACATTGTATCTTTTTGGAAGCTCCAATGTGCATAGCTTATCGGTCGGCATGTTTTAAAATCTCTAAATGGAGAAGAAGTCACCCGAGGCAAAGTACCAATAGACGTTGTGAAGTAGATGATGAGTTAGTGGCAATTAAGTTTATGTGAACAGGTTCTGAGTTCTGTTTGTCAGTGACTGTACTAGAGTATCGTAGCAGTATCCCAGAGTGATACAGACGAAGGAGTCTGTAACAGGGTTGCGGTAGCTCTTTGTCGTACAAAATAAAACTTACTTGATATTATTCCCATGGGGAAGAGCGAGTGTAGTAATTGTGTTGTGTTGTGCTATGATATGATAGCGACTGTGATGAGATACCTGGTCTTTGATTTTCTTTATTCAAATTATTGTGAGTTTGGTGACTTTTACCGGTTTTTGGACTTGGTAATCACGAATCTTGAATCAAACCGCATTTGTTTTATTTAGGTCATATACAGCCGCTCTTGAACTCTCAAACGGCTAACTGACTGACCAACACTAGTTTGTAGACAATTGCCGTAGAATTCAACGACAGCAAATAATGCGTCAAAAATGTTAGACTTCATCTGTAGAGTGTTTGATTTAAGAAACTGCGAGACCCATAATTGATGTTTGGTTATGTAGGTACTGGAGTCGATTAGATGAGGTCCCTGAGATTTCATTACAGGGTTTAAAACGATGCGTGGTATAAGGTAAAGCTCAATTTGATTGTACAGAAGCAGCTAAAGATTAAGTTTTCCGTTAACGATTTCGTGTTATTAGAAGATTAAGAGTGAAACCAGATTAGGTACGTAAAGTCTTGAATTAAACGGTCCATTTAAGGATCATCGAAGGATCATCGAAGGGTTATATACCTAGATAGATACCGACTAAAGGCGCTTAACTCTTCATGATTGTGCAAGATTGAGGAAGATTCCCGATCACCAAGTATTCTCAAGTATTAGATGTCTTAGTCGAAGACAATGATAATGAAACGAAATCTTGTTAAGAATAGCTTGTCTACTCATACTCGAAGCTCTTGAACGCACCTCAGGTGGTGCCAATAGGTCTGACCGCACCCCATGAGTAACAAACACGTGGCGATAGGCATTTACTGAAGGCTCTAATAATAGAGTAGAACCTATAAGTATGCACATGATCGAATACGATCTATGCCAGATTGCTACGTTCCATTGGAGTTACATAGGTTTGAACGCCTACTAATAGTGTAGAGTCAGAATGTGCCGATAACGGCGCAGGTGAGTTGTGCAGCTGGATTTACTTGTTTACTGTGAAGGCCTTTGCTAATATTAACCATTGGTCACAATAGCCTGTGTGGCAATAGCCTGTGTGGCAATAGCCTGTGTGGCAAGAGCCTGTGTGGCAAAAGCCTGTGTGGCAAGAGCCTGTGCGGCAAGAGCCTGTGTGGCAAGAGCCTGTGTGGCAATAGCCTGTGTGGCAATAGCCTGTGTGGCACTAGCCTGTGTGGCGATAGCCTGTGTGGCGATAGCCTGTTAGGCACTAGCCTGTGTGGCACTAGCCTGTGTGGCACTAGCCTGTGTGGCAATAGCCTGTGTGGCAATAGCCTGTGTGGCACTAGCCTGTGTGGCACCAGCCTGTGTGGCGATAGCCTGTGTGGCAATAGCCTGTGTGGCACTAGCCTGTGTGGCACCAGCCTGTGTGGCGATAGCCTGTGTGGCAATAGCCTGTGAGGCACTAGCCTGTGTGGCACCAGCCTGTGTGGCAATAGGCTGTGTGGCATCAGCCTGTGTGGCAATAGCCTGTGTGGCGCAAGCCTGTGTGGCACTAGCCTGTGTGGCACTAGCCTGTGTGATACTAGCCTGTGTGGCACCAGCCTGTGTGGTACTAGCCTGTGTGGCACCAGCCTGTGTGGCATTAGCCTGTGTGGTACCAGCCTGTGTGGCAATAGCCTTTGTGGCATTAGCCTGTGTGGCACCAGTCTGTGTGGCACCAGACTGTGTGGCAATAGCCTATGTGGCACCAGCCTGTGTGGCAATAGCCAGTGTGGCGTTGACTGGCCTGTGTGGCGCTGACTGGCCTGTGTGGCGTTGACTAGCCTGTGTGGCATTGACAAGTCTGAGTAGCATTGGCTGACCTGTGTGGCATTGATTCGCTTGTGTGGCATTGACTAGCCTGTGTGGCATTGACTAGCCTGTGTGGCATTGACTAGTCTGAGTAGCATTGACTGACCTGTGTGGCATTGACTAGACTGTGTGGCATTGATTCGCTTGTGTGGCATTGACTAGCCTGTGTGGCATTGACTAGCCTGTGTGGCACTGACTAGCCTGTGTGGTATTGACGAGCCTGTGTGGCGCCAACCAAACTGTACCTATGACATCGAGCAGCTTGGTTGGCACTAACTTGCTGTGGTGGCACTGAGTACTATGTAAGATTCGATGTGTTATCTGAGATATTTGGTTATCACTTGTATTGAAAATGATAAATAATCAGATTTAGGTGCATTATAAGTATTGCTTTAAATATGGGTCAGGGTGACCGAGTGGAGAATAATGTTAATCATTGTGTCTTTCTGTTTGACCGTCGATAGTGAAGATGAGAGCAATACACACGAGGACGTGTGAAGATGCAGGACGGCCGTGACGGCGCGCAACTAAATTAAAAGTAAATCCAAGATTTAAGATGAGAGACTGATTGTGTTATTTGGTTGAATAGTAATTGTTAAATTCAAAATTAAAATGGTGATTTATTTCAATTGGTCGAATATAAATGGCGATTTATAAAATATGAGCGGGTAACCCCGAATAGGGTAGCAAGTTTGCGTCTACGCCGTGACAGCTGGCATTCTTTTGACAGACAGCGTAAGAAGTGCACGCGTGCTAACCTATTGGCTCGTAATCTAGTTTCATCTTGTGTTTTACCGTATATTTTGTTTACAAATGTAATCGAATGAAACGAGGGACTGTTATGAATCACAAACGTGCTATTATTTCAACGTTTCTTCTAATACACGCCCATGATGGATGACTATCACAAAGACCGCTCCGCTGCCCATTCTGATATTCCGTCATACATATAAGATGAAAAACTAGTTTCATAAGAACATAATAAGTTTTCTTGGAAACAATGCAGGCTTGGGTTTTCTTTTCAAATATAAGTACGTTTATAATGTAAGTAAGTACAATAATGTAAAAATACAGTTTGAATTTAATATACCTGTTTCTTGATTGCGGGGCTACTCTCAGTCCGCAGTTGCAAAAAGAAAATATTTTTAATCATTTACAAGTCGTCTTTCAAGTTTTACTAATTATGTAGTTGAAAAACCATTTTAATAAATATTTTATGTTTATTCAACGTTTTCGTAAAACGTTATCATAAAAACTAGCTTTTGCCCGCGACTTCGTACGCGCATATCTCGTTTCTTCCTTTTCCAGGAATTTCCCGTTCCCGTATATATATCCTATAGCCTTCCTCATGAATGAAGCTATCATATGCAAAAATAATTTTCTAAATCCGACTTGTAGTAATCCAAAGATAAACAAACAAATATTAAGTATAAGCGTAACGAACTATTAGTTAATCTGTGATATATGTTGGTATAGATTATACCTAACTAATCTATAAATTAAATTGCAATAACATCAGCTTATCTCCCCCAAGACTAAGACAGAACACTGATCGGATCCCGATTGTATAACTAAGCATCTAATATTACTAACACAAACGGAGACAAAATAACACAAACAACACTGGTACCACAGAAGTTGTAATTTTAATTCAATTCACTTCGCTTTCAGGGCTGAAATGTTGCTGAAATCCAAGGATTAGAACTTATCTCTAACTACATGAATAACTCAAGAGGATAATTCATTAAACGATGTAAAAGGATAAAATAAACGAATGTGAATACTGCTTCCCTTTGTCTGGTGAGTCCCTTAGTCGCCTCTTACGACACCCACAGGAAGTGATGGGATGGTGGTATTCTGTTACGTCCGACGGACAACGTTGACACCAGACGGAACACCAATTTCATTTGTGCTGTTACCGCTTTAGCCCCGGCGACACACCAGTGTGTCGCGTATTTATCGCGAATTTAATGTTTATTTACTAAGACAAGTATAACGTAAGATTTATTTTTTATTTGGGAATTTTCACATGTCAGGGCTGGAATAGTCTTTGTTAATTTGTTAAATATACTTGACGGATGTTGGTACAGTCGCGGTCAGTAGTGAGCCACCAGCAGAAATTCAATTTCTGCGCTAGCATATTAGTGCTCCCTCCCCTGGGATAACGACGCAATACACAAGAAACGGGCTAAGTAATTGGATAGGGATCGCAATCACTTATTATTAGGTACTGTATTACTGGCTAAGGGAGAACTCACACGTAGGTCATCTTAAACAAACTCCACGATATTGATAGCGACAAAAAGTCGTCAAGCACTTATGACGTGTTAATACCAATTTTTGGTATCAGAAGGTTACGTGTTCAGATCACGTCGGGGTCGCCAAAAATGGATGTTTTGTTTTGGATGGAAAAAAGGATGTTGTGTGTGGTGGGCAACTGCTCGACAATTGATATTCGGGCAGAGATAACATGTTCTAATCGCACGGTAAACTCTGATATCGCGATTTAGGATTTTGTCAAGTTAGTTCGCAGCTGTCGAGATAGATGGCGCTGCGAGTCCCATTTGTTGTGATGTTGATTCTGCTACGTTGACTTTTTGTGGCGGCATTAATTCCGCAACATAAATATGTATTGTCGTTTCTTGTTGTTGCATTGATGTAACTACACAATAGGGTTTATTGCGGTGCCCCTATTCAGAACATGAGCCCTAAGTGCCCATACAACCGTACCTTGGGTGATTTAATGAAAGCCATCGATGCTGCAATTATATGTGATACCTAGGTACGTGTGAACTCTCCCCTAAAGGTTGAAGAGTTTATACATTAGTTCGATCAAAATCGCTTGTACGCGAATGGATTTTCCATTCAAGCAGGATTAAGGAAATCGGCCAATATGTTGGCAGGTTAAAATCCATGCATTGTGATCGGTTTTTTAACATTTAGCTGAAAAGACTCTGCAAATATTACAGTCCGTCCAATCCGTCCGTACATGTCAAGGAGTAATTTAATGAAACCATCATTATCAGCCGAAAGACGTCCACTGCTGGACATAGAACTCCCCCACGCTTGGCTGGTTTGCCATAATCGCCACGCTTGGTAGGGCCTGGGTTGGCGATCGCAGTGTAGCTGTTGCAATCACAGAGAATGCTGCTGCCCATTCTCTGGTGAGTCCCTTAGTCGCCTCTTACGACACCCACGAGAAGTGATGGAATGGTGCTATCGTCAAATAAACTCAAACTAGAAGAAACTGAGCAATAGTAAGTAAGCACATGTTTTAGTAACTGACATCCTGTACGGATTGCTGGGGAAATAGAAAGTCGAGGATATATGTTGGTAGGTTCCAGTTTCAGATGGTGAAAGATCGTTAAAACTTCATGGAATAATTTGTTTATTGTGTTATTATCTTATCTTAAATCTGATCTTTATACTCGCCTTTGTTTCCTATTCCACGTTTATAGAACTCAGCATTGAGTAAGATAAGAAGGACGCAATACTCGGTAAATATCAGATACACTATCAATGATATTATCAAGTTCTGCCGGCGATGTAATAACATAATGATGACCTGCCAAAGCGTTCGAGACTTCTTCAAATTCTTGGTTTTTTAAATTAAATTTCTTAGCAGCACGTCCAGCAGCAATCAGCATCTTAGCCTGGTGATGATATTGCTCACTATTCTCTTTAACCTTATCATCAATAATTTCATCACAAGTATCCGTATTTTGGTTGCAGGCTGCAATTAAATCTTCTATCTGAAAAAAGACAATCCAAGCACGGTAAGTGTTAATAACAACCTAACCACAAACTCTTAAAGCAGTATTACTTTAATATTGCTTCCAGTGGGAAAGAGACGGAGCTATACGTCCTTAGGCCCTGACCTAGTTTTTTTAATTTGATATCTTCTTTTTTGGACATTCTACTCATTCTATCCTATCCAGCTTATTACGCTGTTACGATAGACATTCACTTGTAACAGAACATCGAGCATACCTCGTTCTTAAATTTGTTGAACTGAACAACGACCAGAGGGCTTAGTGTGAGTTTTTATTACATTTATTATGCGAACGCTCTAGTAAATGCTGTATTTGCAGAAATTGTATTCTTCACGAAGATGCCAAACGACAATGACAAAATTGCTCGGCTATAAGCAAATTTACAGTCGTTCGCTTGAATACTCGTTAGAATGCTCGCTAGAACGCTCATTACAAGTGAATGCTCAAGTCTATCAGAGGCTTTAATGTGGGACTATATACACACTTAAATAAAATACTCTTAACAAAAAAAAAAGTAATCTAAAACAAAAATAAAAAATTCTTCCGCATCGCAGGCCACTGGTAATGTACCCAAAAGGCTGGCAGCATTGTCACGTTGTATGGCAATGCTTATCCTTTGTTCCTAGCCCTAGGGTCACGCGAAGTGTCAACTAAGCCTCTCGACAGATCTTTAAACAAGTAATGAGCGCTCGGACCCCACGACCCGAGAGTTTCAACCCCAAACGGCTCGAAAATATAACTACCAACAAGGTTATTATATTTCTGCCGCTTTAGGTTCTCCGCAGCCGCAACGGCAGCGCCAGCACAGCACGAAGAGCTAGGAAGATGGGATGGCGCAAGAGTTTCGACATAAGTGTGTCCCACACTAATTGCCTACCCATCTTTCATGGAAATAACGACATGCCGTCCGGTCTCTTGCCATCGTCGCGTGCCAGGACTTTGGGTTTTAATACAGCCGGAACGCCGACGGTGACAACAGCTCGTCGGATGATGTCGTTAATATTCGCGTGCCGCGCTATGCGACCCGCGCTACGGCTGCAGGACAGGCCGTGGAGTCCGAGGATGTTGACAGCTTCGCCACCGTGGCAGCGATGAATAGGACAACAAGGAGCGCCAAGACGCAGGGAAGAAGCGAGGCGGAAAGTAGTATCGTCGAACAAGGTGCCTATGTTCGACGACGGTAGTGCGTGAAGCCAGAGTCCCGAAAGAGATAATAATTGGATGTTAGATGGCTGACTGATTGGATGAAATTTGGCACACTGCACTGGTACGACCATGACCTATGGCAGTACCTTGGCAATACGCGGAATATAATTTCGCGGAATAATGCTCGATGCGGGCGAAGCCTCTGTCTGCAACTGTTCAGATTATTTTTGGAATAGTAACATAATTGACATTATTTATACCTCAGAAATTTGGCCATGCACCTCATTGATAAGATTTCCGATTTCAGTTACAACCTTTTCTGGATTATTGATAGCCTCAGATGCAGAAGTGTTCACAAATTTTTGATAATTCTCGTAATATGGAACACGTCTGAAAGCAATAATGAATAATTAGAACATAATGTTTAGCAAATCAAGCAGTGCTCATTTCAGTGTTTTTTTTTTTTTTGTCATAATATTAAGAATATTAAACTTACAAACAACCAGAGTCGGCAATTCCATGATAGTTGATGACGTGTACTATCTCGGCATAGTGACGTCTGGAGTCGTTCATTAACGGAATGTCGCCCTCCATTGATCTAGTACAATAAATAGTTGATTATGAACCGAGGGGATAAAGCAGTGTATTGTATCACGGACGCCATGTTTTTTTTTTCGTTTGGAAATCCTGATGGATGTCCTCCGTCTTGCGGCAGACGGATGGGTTTGTCAGACTCCTACTGGCTAAAACCACACGGTGCTTCTCCTCGTCACTTTTGGCTTTTGTGCGCATAACTCGAATAAATGTATCTGACTTTTTTTTCGCGATTTCGGAGTTGGTCCCACAGTAAAAGTGGTTCATAATGATGAGTACAATGACCCTGCTTGATGCGTTTACTCTGTTACACGTTGTATAAGATGAGTTATTTGCTCTGCAGTGGGGCAGTTTCGGGCTGGGTCAATGAGAGAAGAGAAGAAGCATTTTGGCAGCATTAGACCGAATGCTGCATTAATATACAATAAAAAAAATACGTACAGCACATTTGTTCTCAGCGCGTCGACTGCTTGTCCGATCTCTTGTACGTATTGTCCGTAGGGTGGCACAGTCACCAGATCAGCGTCCACACCCAGGCCGACGGCCACGGTAGCTAGCACTTGCAGAATCATTGTCATCTGAAATATCAATGTTTACAGAGAACTAACTAATATACTCGTGCTCGGAGCTCGTGGCTAAATTATAACAGCCGCACGTGTTGATTTTTAAGGTTAAACAACGCTTGCCGAGGTTGGTTTGTGGATGGGTGACCATTTTAACATATCGAGACTCCTTTGTTCCTCGGCGTTGGTCCCGGCTTTCATTTGGAGATCTGACACGGAGTTTGCAATTACCCGGTTACATATGTATACAATATTATTATAATGTAAGTAGGTACTTACCTTAGCGAGAGTACTGAAACAGTAATTTAAGAAGAGATTCAAACTTATTTATATTGCTCTTGATTAGTGTCGAGTCAAGGGTGATTATAATAATATAATAAAATTATTCACGTATAATAAATATATTGGGTAACCTACCCAATATTTATTGTTTTTATATTGATGTACATTTAGCGACAGAACTTAGTAGGTATAATGAAAACTGGAAACTAGGCAAAACATTTTTTCACAACTTTGTCATTATGCTTTTTAATGTGTGTTCTTCTTGAGCTTGACATTCCAACTATGAACATGTTTTAAGGGTTAACGAGGTTAAGCTAGTTGATAAGAAACCCTTATAGTTTCGCCATGTCTGTCTGTCTGTCCGCGGTTTAACTCAGAGACGCTTAGAACTAGAAAATTGGAATAAGGTGTGGGTATACATAGTAATCACGCCGACAAACTGGTAAAATAAAATCGTGAAGAAAATTTTAGGCATAAAGTGGTGTTGATTTTTTTTATCGTTTATTCCATGGTGTGACCCATCTTTGGATAGGTCGTTTAAAAATATTGAGAGTGTGCTAAAACCGTTTTTTCATCCAAGGATGCGTTTGCGCAATATTAAACTTTAAAGTGCTAATTTTTGGTAGAAGAGTTGGAGAGAGAGTTTGGTAGAAGAGAGCCCTGTGCCAGCTAAACTTTTGTGTTTGTAGACAACTCAGTTGATTAAAAACTGATGTTTTTTACAGACTTACGCTGTTGACTGTACCTTATGTAAGTACAGTCAATATCATAATTATACATTTCAAATCTATAATTTAGTGAAGCTCAAATCTATACTTAATAAAATTAAACAGCATAAAATTAAAGTGTTCATATTGTTTCAAATTCGTTCTAAATGATTTAAATACATTTTTTTCCATTTATGATTTATTATTGTCGTTACGGTGTTCATTAACTATTTTCCGTGAAATTAATTAATCTTTTGTTCCATGATACGTATTTTTTTTTATGAGTGGCCTCTCGCAGGTCAACTTAGGAGGTTGTCATTTGTTTACCCGGTCTTGCTTGCCTGTGGTGGCCTTAATATAAATATTGAAGCCTCCAGCTTTTTTTATAAGCCCTGGCTTATAAAAAAACTTACAAACTAAGCTACTACACGCTTAAGGCACCCCCTGTAGGGTAAGGACCTCGGCTTAGGACGTCGTTGGGAGGAGGACAGCTAGGGACGGGCTGGATCGAACTAGGATTATTTAGGGACGAATTTAAGACTACAGGCTCAGTGGCGCGGGCTGGCTCGACCAAGGGTCGGGGCGGACATTGATGGGGTCAGTGGTGGAGTCAACGGGAGTGACAATGATATCCCTCGGACGGCGAATCTGGGAGATACGGGAGGGTTCGTATCGGGCGGCCGATGCGATAAGGGCGTTGCGGTGTTTGACAGCAGTGTCGAGGAAACGCTTTGTAATGCGTTTTGAATGGTGAGCAATTTGAGATCTCAATATGGTGTTATCATGTCTCTTTACGGACGTAGAAGGGGCTCCCGTGATCTTACGGAGGAAACGGTTTTGGAGCGTCTGCATCCTATGGAGGTGACGAGGCTTTACTTATGCGAAGACAGCGCAAGCGTACGTCATGACGGGACGGATGATCGCGGTGAAAAGTCGCAATTTGCACCTGACCTGAGTGATAATTTGCTACGGGCGGTCGTAAAGAAGAGGAGCCTTCCCTGAGCGAAGGCGGCGCGCAAGCGGGCCTGCCTTATGTGCTCAGCGAAGGAGAGATAGACACCTCTCCTTCGACTTACCCCCAGGTATTTGGCTTGCTTCTCCCTATGGATCGGTTATACATGGTGATCGGAAACCTCCGACCGGACGGTGATTGTGTCCGGTGGGCAACTGCCCGACAGTTGATTTTCGGACTGTTGTAAATGGTTAAATCGCACGGTAAACTCTGATACTGCGATACTGAATTTCGTTCAGTTAGTTTGCAGCTGTCGGGATAGATAGCGTTGCGGGTCTTATTGTTGCAATGTAGATTTTGCTACGTTGGTATTTTTGGCGGCGCATTTATCAACATCACTCCCCTCCGGAGACCGGAGGTCGATAGTGGAAGAGACGTCCATACATCTTGAGATGCTAGCCAGGCCAGTGGTAGTTTGTAGCAGTTTGTTACAGTTGGTGGTAAAGTAAAGTTTAGTTCAATCACAGATTTGATGTCACCAACTGCGTCAGACTGCTTGAAAATTCATTTCTTCGGAACTTTTTTTCACAACCCATTTTTATGTTTTGACATTTTTTCCTTAATGTATATCAGCTACCCAACATCACCCTTAAATATAACCACACCTTTCTGGAACAGCCTGTATACAGTAAGTTGGTAAATTTTTCCTGTAAGTATGTAAAATTGATTTTATTCATAGGTAACACTTATAAGTCAAGTGTTTTGCACTTTGAGATTCTATGCAACGAACAGTTACAACATTGTAACAGACGTGCCATAAACAGAGGAGTTTATGATTTTTCTTACATTACAAGAATCATAAACTCGTCTGATTATGGCGTGTATCTGAGACTCACCAAATACGTGAAGTATTTGGTTAGTCTCCGAGACAAGGGCTAACGAAATAGCGCTGTGCAAAACAAGTCTGTAATGTAATAAGTAAATTAGTTACTTAGTCTAGGCTAACTAGATACCTAATTTGTTTATTTTTGCGCAAGTTTTTAGAGGTGACCTCGATATATTATGTTATTGCTAGCTTGTAGGATTTCTAATATTCCAAAACATGGCTAAGAACAACTTAATTGATACCTGTCATGATACTCCGGCCGTCTGTAAAGAACTTATTGAAGATACATTTCAATATGGCGTTGGAACTTATTGAGGCGAGCTAGTGAAGCTGAAAGGGAGTTTAAAAAAGAAATGAAATGTTTCAAGAAGTCTCAAAACTTTGCCCGCACACAAATGTGTGTACTACTCATAGATTGATCTTCTTGTATCAAACATCTGCCTACCCTTTTAGCTTTTTCCCAACTATATTGGGGTCGGCTCCCAATCAAACTAGATTCGTTTCATTTACGTGGAGCGGCTGCCTACCAGACCTCCACAACCCATTAACTGGGTAACACGGTAGGCACTTCTTGGCCACGTCATCCTTTTCTTGTACCAAACACTGCAGAAATATAGAGGTAACAGCATTAACCATTTCAAGTTCTTCATTTTATTCAACTACAGGATTTATAGGTAGTTTCAAAATATTCCTATAAACCAGTATTGCCAGTGTTTTCATTTATTGTCTTATTGATGTCTCCACACAAGTGAAAACCGACTGCATAAAATGCTTACCATAAAAATATTCTTCTTTTTCAAGTTCAGATAGCAATAAAAAAAAATCAACACATTTTTATTTGTGTAAGACTTCGCAACAGATGATCTAATTGGCGGAGCGTAGGGACGCCGCACGGCGCCGGAAGCAATCGTCTACGGCGGGCGCGCCGTCGTATGCGCTGTTTCCGGTTTATATTTGAAAGGCTTCACGGTGTTTAAGTTATGGTCGTTGACGAGCTGATTTAGATGTTTTCCGGAATAGGATGCTCACTCGTCATCAATGGGATCTCATGGGATGGGAGGTGTACATCGTAGATGGCGCAAAGTGTTTAAATTAGCTAACGAACCAACTCCACCTTCTACTTTTCTTAAATCTCGACAAGTTTCTGACATTATCGCCTAGGTGAGATTGAGAACCTGAACAACATGAAGTAGATAAGTTATGGCCTCGTCATTATTTCTGCTAAATCGCGTGCAGCAGGACATAGGCTGTCACAAAGCATCGCCACGTCGACCGCTTCATGTGAATTTCGCATCCATAAGATCTCCACGACCTTTAGTCCACCTAGTGGGAAGCATTTCAACAACAAAACGTGTGTCAGGTCCTCACCGGACACGTGTCCGTAATATTGGGCCCAGAAAGAAAACATCAAAGACATGACATCGTCGGTCTAGATGTGACACCTCGTATATGCAAACTGATTAACTTTTCAGGAGAGACAAAAAACTGTTTCACAACAAAGGAATAAGTAATATAACAACCATATTCATAAAAACTTTATAACCATTACTTAGGTAATAAAAATACTGATAAGCAGCTTATTAATTCAAAATTTTCTATGGATAATTTGAATGTAGAATCTCTTAAACAGTATTTAACTAAGTAATGGTTAAAAATTTAGTAATGGTTAATCATTATTATGAAAAACTTTTACCAACCCCGAAATCGCGAAAAAAAATCAGCTGTTCAGTACATTTTGTCGAGTTATGCGCACATAAACTTACAATATGGGTCACTTAAATATGGGTCAGTGGGTTTTTATTTTGGCGATTACAAAGTTGGTCCCATAGTGAAATTGTTCATAATGTTGATCATAATGTCCCGTTAAGAGGTCTTGCGTTTATTCTGTTACACGTTGTACAGGCATGCACCCTATCACGTGGGACTTGAACACAACTGGCGACATGAAGTGAACTACAGGAGTAGACCTTCATAAATCCCTCAGGTAATTCAAGCGTATTTTTATTATTTTCGAGTCGATGGCCCTAGCACGAATGTATTTGACGTATAGTAACATAACGTAAAATTAACTGTTCTACAATACTCGTTCCGCACATAATATTTATTTCAATTGGATAATAGATTCATATTTTTTCAACACATTTGCTCAAAAAATGCATTTACGAAGCCTGTACACATTGTTCGAAAGTTAAATTTTACACACCACACCATGGAATGTGCGGTAAAATAGGTACTCTCACCTAAGTACATATATTACCGCACGGTGCTATTGTATAGCGCCGTGCGGTAAAATATGTACTTAGGTATTCTTTACGGTTTTTTCTTTAATAGATAAGAATATCACCAAGGAGTTTCACAATCCTAGAATAAATAAGCTGAATGATCGAACCTCCTTGGAAGCGCATTTGCTCAATACGTTTGTCTCACTTTAATACTAAAGAGAAAATGAGAAAAGAATAATAAAATAAATAAATGAAAGATGTACTTCTTATTTTCACCACGCAATTGTGGCGCCGTTTGCAAATTCGCGCCATTTTTATATTAGAAATTCAAAGATTGTTGCGACTTTCCGACTGATATCTAAAAACAAAAAGTTTGTTTCATTATCTATTGTACTGTTTTCTCGCAAATGTATTGAAAAACGTTGTATGACATACGTGCAGAAATTGGTTTTTACAAACTCGTGACTATGGTTAGCCCTCGACTTCGTCTCGGGCTTACATTCGTCTACTCGTTTGTAAAAACCAACTTACCGCACTAATATCATAAATAACTATTGTCTGGTACAAATTGTGTGTGTCACATAAAATTAAACCAAAACACTACGTTAATTACAGCATAGGAATTGCTGGCATTCATTGATTCCTCCAAAGAGCAGGTGTATGGACACTTCAGGCACTGGCTCATGTTTTCATAGGTACCAACACTCACATTGGATTTCCGAAGGGTTTATAAAACCTCATTTCGCCAAATTGTGTTTGCAACGGCCGACCTAAATTGATTGCTTTCCTTAAAGGCCAAGGCTTAAGTTTACGTCCAGGTAGCAGATGTTCCTGAAGTTTCAAGTAGTCGCGGTAGGTAACGTTCTTCCCACAGGTTGGTTCTCACTTTAGGTACCTAGATAATATCTTGGATGGTATATGTGCAACGATGAAAACTTTTCCGACTACTAAGCCACCCGGGACAGACGTGATTACAAGTTTAATATTAACTAGTAACTGTGTTTTGTTGTATTTTAATAATGCATTTTTCAAGCACTGTCTGACTTCCTATGAGCTCAAACTTTGCATACTTATGTAACTTTGGGCACAATGTAATGATATGGTAGGTACTATGGATCTGGTCTGATGATGAAGCCAGAATGGGGCCAAAGCAACTCCTCAACAAAATTATTTAGCAATGTATTATAGATACTATAAAGAGGTAAAGTTTGTGAGGTTGTAGGGGGTGATCTCTGAATCTACTAAACCGATTTTGAAAATGCTTTTTTTATAACAATAGCCACATTCATAAGGAAGGCTATAGGCTATACGGGAACGGGAAATTCCAAAGGGAACAGGAAACAACGGGAAATACGCGTACAAAGTCGCGGGTAAAAGCCAGATATAATATTTTTACTGTGATATTTAAAAAAAAAATCAGACAGCAAACTACACAATAGGACGCCCATCTAATTATACTTTATTGGTCTCAAATGAAGATTAACGACTTTTCTATTATAAATCCTTGAACAACACGGGGCCAATGACACTTGCAAGGTGCCAATGGCCCTAATTATTGTTGAGCTTTATAAGGCCTAAAGCTAACATCGCGTGACCAACGTAAGGGCACTAAACAACAATACATTGCTACCACAACAATATTTCTAAGTACTATTATTCGGAAAAGCTCGTGGCTAAAAAATAACGGCCACATGGGTCGATCTTCAAGGTTAAGCAACGCTTGCCGAGGTCGGTCTATGGATGGGTGACCATCTCAACATACCGAGACTCCTCCGTGCCTCGGAAAGCACGTTAAGCCGTTGGTATCGCTGTCATTTGCAGTCGTTACGGATTGTCAGAAGCCAGAAAATCTAACTCCAGTCTGGTCAAGAATTACCGTGTTACCCAGTTAATGGGTTGTGGAGGTCTGGTGCTTCACAAAATACTGGTATTCAGCTTAATCCGGTTTGACTGGAAACCGACCCCAATATCGTTGAGAAAAGGCTAGGCAGATGATGATGATTATAAATGTGAGAGTTTGTATGGATGAATCGATGTATGAGGATATGAGGATCTGGATTTTTAACTCGGGAGTATGTCTCCTTGGAATAATTTCCGACATTCACACGGTCGAAGCCGTTCGCAGAAGCTAGAATAAAGAAAAAAGAAAGAAATAATATTATTTATTTAGTTTTTTACATGTGTGTGACGTCAAACACGCACGGTATAGAAATAACAAAAAAATATAGGTATAGAATAATATACAAGGGGAAGGAAAAAGCAGTACAGTTCGCGTCAAATAACTTTGCCCCTCTGAAGTTAGCCGTTTGCAAAGATCACGCTGGTGCAGTCACGTAGACGGTAGCAAGCGTGACGCAAGTATGCATCGAACGTAAACGAGCGACTGAGACATAAAATCGCGCCACCATAATCCCCGCCCCCATGTCTCTTGCGCATGCGCAGTTTGTTCGTAATTTTGACTACTACGCAGCCACTCGTAGCCAACTTCAGAGGGGCACAGTTATTTGACGCGAACTGTACATTTTGTCGTGTTAAACAAAATTAATGTACATTAAATGTTTTTATCTATACGATTTTTGGGGTGGTGCCAGGGTAAAAGTAACGCAAAATCATTTAGTATGATCAGATATACTAAATATTTCAAATAACACTTCCGTATTTTCAACAAGAGTTGATTGGATTCTTAAAGACTGCACAGGGGAGTACCATCGTCATACCTACTTACTATTTCTGATATCATGCGGTTTATTTAAAATGGGGGGGGGGGGCTGGAAAGTGTAACACTTTTACTATGGGAGATGCCAATCCCATACACTTTGTAGTTGAAGAATGTCTCGTGTCCCTTTTTTTTGAGGATATCATCAAATGACCCCTCCCGCTCTGGGTGGAGCGGCAGGGAGTGTCAGACTTTTACTGACTAAAACCCATCCATGCTCCTCCTAGTGCGTTTTACGTTCCAGGGCCGCGGTAACTCTTTCGAACAAAATCCGCAACCCTGGTAGGCACTGGCCCTAACGGGCCCCTACTCCTATGCTGACATCTCTTTGAGGCGCGCGTGGAACACAACGCGCCGTCGGCTTGGGTCTGGCTTTAATCGGACGGCGAGCCACCCAACGCTCGCCGTCCGCAGACCCGCACCTACAGTGGCCGGGAATCGCCCAGCGACTCCCGACGCCCGGTGCGTCTCCCCATGCCGCGGCGGCTGGGGCGTGAGGGTTGTCTCTCCCTCACGCGGCCCACCTCCTCCTTCACTAGCATTACTGCTTCGCAGAAGGAGGTGACGGCTTCCCATGCCTCCTCGCTCCGGCCCATGGATTGAACCAGGGCCGGACGTGAAAGGTCGCCGCCGCCGATCGCCTCGACGAGGACGCGGCGGTGCTCCGCCCAAGCGGGGCAGGCCTCCACCGTATGCTCCACCGTGTCCTCCGGGCGATCCTCACAGATGTCTCGTGTCCCTTGATTTAGCATTATGTTGATTTTGTTACTATTTTCCATAGGACCATTCCTTGTCTGTCAATTTATTATAGTTTGGGCATTCTTAACGCTCAAGACTATCAGGAGAGTGAACCGCACGCACAATAAATTAGAAAAAAAATTATATTCAAACAAAGAACGGTATTCAAAGGATATAATTTATTTCAAGAAAAAATAACATGCATCTGGGTAAAAAGTAATTCTTGGCTGTTAAATATCTTAAATATTTGTGAAACTAGTGCATTTACCGCACTACTCTTTGCAATCAGGATGTCCGTACATAACGTTGCTAAAATCGGTAACCGCCATCACAATCTTTCTAAGTTTTCTCGCTCCGGTAATAACAAATTTGTGTGCACTTAAATTTTTGGAGCAGGGAGAAAAATAATCTACGTGAATCTTATTTAGTTCCATTGCAGCTAAACCCACAGCCAGAAAAACTATTTGAGGCTTCTCAAATTTCTTATCCCTTTTGACTTCTTTGTCGATGGTTTTATCAGTCTCCCGACTGGATGGGCCATGTAAGTTTACCAGACGTAACACCTGAAAATGGAAATTAACATTTAATAAACAGAAATTGAAATATTTGTGTCTGTGAGTTGTTATTTACAACGACTGTTTTCTAAGTATTCAGGGTGAGCTATATATAGCACGAGCAATTAAGAGTCTCCAAGCCAAGAGAGCGAACTAGTTGGTGGGCGTGGTTAAAATGTATGCCGTCTCTATCGGAATCGTGCGAAAATGCGACAGCGCCAGTAAAAAGCAGTAAAGAGATAGTGCGCGATGCGCACACGCCTCTACTGCAGTGTGATATGAATTTAGGCAATTAGGCCTATAAAACACGTCGCTATGGGCCTAGTGTGATTATGTAATAATGCTAAGATAAATACTGTAAAAATAGTGTTATTCGAATCTTTCAATAACTTAACTAGGCCTCTACGAAAGCGGTTTTGAAATATTCGTATTATTTATATACTTTATTTAAGCTTAAAGTTGCGCTAAAATTTGCTTAAAAACTCGAATGTTTAGAGGGTCCTAACTTTCAAACCAACTTTTCTTATGGAATTCTGGCCTCGTACAGGCGTAGGTAATAACAAAACGAATTAATATCATCCTGATTTTCTAAAAATACAACCATAAATAGAGGAGTAATCACCTGACGCCGTTTGTATGAAAGATTGACCGGCTTGAACAGCCTTAATGATGCCATCTAGCCAATTTCGGTCACAGCAACGAGTTGCTGGTCACTTAGGTGAATGTTATGTGCCCTCCGGTGACTTTCATATCAAAAAAATCCTTTGACCCTCAGAGCGGACATGTCACAAACCATTGTCGATAGTAATAATATTATGCACGTACTTAAATAGCTGACCTACAAGTCGTTTGGTTTGGCAAGAAAGAAAAGTAATCCATACTCTAATAAAAGTGGCGTTTTCCTCGCTTTTCGACTCTGTAATGAACTTGCGTGAATCTTGATTTTTGCTCGAATCTCATAGCCAACAGATCGTAGGTATGCTAAGGTATACTAATTTAACATTCTCTTCTCTTCTAAGTAAGTACTTACATCATCAATGGCATTGAAGATATCAGCGATCAGTTTTCTGGTTCCATCAACCACTTCTTGTGGATGAATAAATCCTACATGAGTTGTAGCGTTAAGATTTTTCTGATAATCCCTGTAATAACCATGCTCCCTGGAACAAATACAGATAAATGTATCTAGTAGTAACTTAGCTTACTTAGTTTTTTTAGAACAGTGAATTATCGCGCACTTCAGTGACTAATAACATTAATGCCCGCACAATGTGCGCTGAGCACAAGTTATGGCTGTCACAGACATGGTCAAAGTCATTCCCAAAGTGGCCCACTTGGACCCCCAGGGTCTTCACAGACAAGCGAGATGTCACCGACAGAGAAAAATATAATTCGGGGTGCATGAGTGTTACAATGGGGGTTACATGTCACAAAAAAATTACTCGTAGCCATATTATTTTGTATGGGTCTCGACTCAACTCTAGTTCAATGGGTTTTTTGGGTATGTGGTTTTTCTCGCACGCGAGTTTCTCGCAATGCGTCGTGTGCAACATCAGCAGTGCGATTCTGTAAACATGTCGAAGTGAACACCCGGGCGGGACGCACGACGGGTGAGTTGTCAAACCATACAAATAAGATGGAATGACCGCTTTATTGTCGTTCACTCCGCCTAGGTGAACACCGTGAGATGTCGACAGAATCGACCGGCAGTAAAGGTGACTTGGTGGTTTTTTTTTTTCAAAAAAATCCGCATAATATAAACGACGCCACAACCTGCGGAGTCTACCCGAAACAGGAAAAAATCGCTAAGAGGTCCACGAGACACAAAAGTTTGGGGAACTCTGGTCTAAATTGTGAAAGACCGTCAATTGTTATGAGTAAACGATGATATAATAGTGACACGTTTGTTTTGTATGGAAAGATTTGACAATGCCGCCTTCAGCAGGTCAGTGCACCGTTCTTTGCTTGGATGATAATCAAATGACTTCTTCTGCTCTGGGCGGAGCGGGAGGGCGTGTCAGACTCTCACTGATCAAAACCCAACCGTGGTTTTTTCAAATGCCCTTTGTGCTGAGTATCCATATCAAGTTGACCTTGGGGGGTGACAATACTTACGTACAAGCTGAAGTCTGAACTGCCTGACAGTAAACTACGCTCAAAATCTCAGCATAGTGGCGCCGGGGATCGTCCATAAGCGGTATGTTGCCGTCCATGGATCTGATACAACAAACTTAAATATTACAGACTATCAATGCAATAAAAAGGAAATAACTGTCATACCAATTATAAAGACTTATTACGAGAATAAGGTATTATGTACAAAATTAATTACCTACTTAATACGAATACACAACTAGACTAAAAATTCACAAAATAACGTTGAATGTGTGAACGGATATTTAAAAAACTTATTACTCTGCAGATAAATTGTTTACTTGGAATGTAAAACACTTGAATATTCCAAGTCATGCCCTCCAACTCGAATCATCAAATGGACAGTTGGATATTGATTATTGACATTATCGAGAGCTTTGTCCATTGTCACGACGATTGAACGGTCCTGTGCGTCTCGCATCCATCAGTGACCCACACCAGGTCATCGGTCCACCTCGTGGGAGGCCTTCCAACGTTGCGACTTCCGGTACGCGGTCGCCACTACAGAACTTTTCAGCCCCATCGACCATCTGTTCTGCGAGCAATGTGCCACTTCAGTTTGGCGATCCTTCGGGCAATGTCGGTTACCTTGGTTCTCTTGCGGATATCATCATTCCAAGAGGTCTACTCTCCACACCGAATGTGTCTCCACGTTGCCGTCGTGGTGGGGCTTGCGTGTCTCAGTGATCTTGGGTGCTTTGCCGGTAGAGCCACTCATGCCGGAAGGTCCCAAGTGAGAGACCAGACCAAGAGAGACACAAGAAGGGCACACCGTTCAGAGACTTGATAAGTGTTCGGGTCCTCGGACGGTGTGCGTTTCATTGGCTTACTCGCTGCTCTCTGGTACGCGTCTGCACATCAGACGTGACTGTGAGGGCAGCGAGCAAGCAGTGGGAGAGAGAGAGAGAAGGAGAGATAGGGACCGCACCCTTTAAAAGGAAAATAATGGATAGCGCCCAAAACGAGAACTTACCCCAGGGCGGTCCGGACTGCAGAGTCGGAGTTGGACTCCGACGACTCGGCGACCAGCATCAGCTCGGCGAGCTCGGGGCCCGAGGGGGCGGGGGCTGCTGCGGAGGACTCCAGGTCCTTCCGCAAGCGGCCCAGACCGGAGGACGACCGGGGGTCGTCCTGCAGCAAGGAGGTGGCTTCGGCTCGCAAAATCCCCACAAGTAGGCGGGGTAAGGGCCGAGAAGGAGGCAAGGGTAGGGTGCTTGCCTCCAAGGAGGCTGGCCAGCGAGCCGAGGAGCTCGTCGATAACGGACGACCCCCCGAAGTTGGCGGTCGCGGGGCTCCTGGCTCGGAGTCTTCCGGCGGTGAGCCGGATGACTCCGAACAGGAGTGAATTCGGAGGGCCGGGTTTGCGGAGGTCGTGGAGGCCGCGGTCCGCGATGTGGCCTTGAAGTGGAAAACATCTTCTAAAAACAAGGCCATAAGCGCGGCGATGGCCTCCATTCTGGCGGCAGCGGAGGCTAACCAAGGTGGGCCTCCACCGGACGAGATGTCCAAGCTGCGGGCGGAGGTCGCCCGCTTGGCTGCCGCCACGGAGCGTCTCCAGAAGGAGAACGAGGGGCTCCGAGCAGACCTGGCCAGGCTCCGGGGAGCCGGCTCACAGGGGGCGCCACAAGGGGGGCGCAGGGAGGACAGCCAACCCGTGCCGCAGGAGAGCCAGGTGCTGGACCTGGTGCGGCAGGAGAGGCTGCCTTCCAAGCGCGGTTCTCCGTCCTGGAGGGCATCGTCCTGCGCCCCCCGCTGGCGACGAGTGAGAAGGCCTCAGGCCGGCAGAAGGCGGCCTCGTACGCGGCCGCCGTGGCTACCAAACCGGGGTCGTCTAGCCAGGTCAAAGGGTCCGGACCGGCACCCACGAAGCCGGTGTCGGGAAAATAGGACCCGGCTCCGGGAAGGAAGAAGAAGGGTGGGGTGGCTGCACGGACGGCGAAGGCTCCTGCGCCAGCCGTGCAGCAGCTCCCCCCGGCTTCCTCGCCTTCAGAACCTCCCACGGCTCAAGCCGAATGGCAAGTGGCCGGGGAGAGAGAGAGGAAGAGGCGGCAGAGAGTGCGAAGCATCGCGGCTGCGCTCCGCCCCCCGAAGACCGCAACTGTAGTTTTAACGCTACAGCCGGATGCGGTGAAGAGGGGCGTGACGTATGTGGACGTGCTCACCAAGGCGAAGGAGGCGGTGAACCTTGGTGAGCTAGGCACCGTGGGGGGCCTCCGGCTAAGGGTCACCATGACTGGGGCCCGTATGTTGGAGATCCTCGGGGCAGCCAGCGGCCCGACCGCGTACGCACTAGCCGAAAGGCTCAGGGCGTCCCTAAACGCGGACAATGCCCGAGTATTCAGGCCCACCAAGTGCATCGACATGCGCATCTTGGGCCTGGACGACTCCGTCACGGAGGCGGAGGTAGTGGCCGCCGTCGTTAGGACGGGGGGGTGCTCCGCAGAGGAGGTGAAGGCGGGCACCCTACGTCCTGACAACACGGGCATGCGAACCATTGTGGTGAGCTGCCCCGTGTCGGCGGCCAAGACCATCTCGGAGGGCCGAAGGCTATTGGTGGGTTGGGTTTCTGCGCAGGTCAAACTGCTGGAACCCAGACCTCTGAGGTGCTTCCGGTGCCAAGTGGGCCACCATGTGGGAGCTCTGTGCACCTCAGAGGTGGATCGCAGCGGTCTCTGTTTCCGCTGCGGTCAGCCCGGTCACAGGGCCGGCTCTTGCAGCGCCGCGCCGTACTGCGTAGTTTTTGCGGCAGCTGGCAAGCCGGCCGACCACTGGGCTGGGGGCAGGGCCTGCGCTCCACCCACCAAAGCCGGAAGCAGGAGGAAGCCCTCCGCCACCGCCGTCTCCGCTGCGGCCGCCGCCACTGCTGCCGCTTCTGCCGCCATCGCCGGTTCTACCGCGGCTGCTGCTAATGCAACAGCCGCGGTAGAGCCCCAACAAAGGGCTCCGGAGGGGGCGCAAATGGAGTGCCAATAATGCCCCCATTTCACCCCCTCCTGTTGAAGGTCAGTAATACTGATGCTCCTGAGCATGGCGCAGTGACTGATGCCTGTGGACGGCGATCAATGGGTAGCTCGCCGTCCGATCAGAACAGGCCCGGGTCGACGGCGCGCTGTGTTCCACGCGCGCCGAATCAGCAGCCGTCAGCAATAGATGGGGCCCGTTAGGGCCAGAGCCTGCCAGGGTCGCGGATTTTGTTCGAAACAGTTACCGTGGCCCTGGAACGCAAAAGGCACTAGGAGGAGCATTGGTGGGTTTTAGTCAGTAGAAGTCTGACACTCCCTGCCGCTCCACCCTGAGCGGAAGGGGTCATTTGATGACTTCCCATCATCAAAAAAAAAAAAAAGGGGGGGTCCACTCTCTAAGCCCGAAGTCCGTAGTCTCGGCTTTAGTGTCGGGCGTTTTCTATTCCGTATCACCTACGGACTTACGATTAGTCCCGAACCCGAACTAAGAATGAATGACAACACGATTTGACAGTTGTTCTTAGTTCGGGTCGTGAAGTCCGTAGGTGACACGGAGTAGAAAACGCCCGACAGGCCGAAACTACAGACTTCGGACTTAGAGAGTAGACTCCCTGATCTTCCGGTCCTTTCTGGTTCCTTTCCTATTTCTATGTTCTTAACCAGACCTATTGTCTACGGTACGATTTAAAAAAAGGGATACCTAGTGACTATTTCAGCGGTATCGTAACGGTAGAGATGATAGAAATTTCGTGAAGAAGAAACCTTTGGGATGGTCTTTTGGGATTTGTTCCATCAGGTACTCCACTGAACCGAGCGCTCGGCGCATCCTGGACAGTCTCACCTAACAGTCAAGGAGGTCAAGAGCTAGCCCATTCCTCAATAAAAATATGAATTCTTTAAAGCTTTTTATAACAGCCTTTATACCTACGTACAGCACATTATCGCCTAGTATTTGGATGGTTTTTTGTATACTGTCTCTTAGCTCTCCGTAAGGCGGCACTTCATCTTCCACTGCTAGAGCGCAAGAGCAGGTGAGCAGCAGAAGCGGCACTAACATGGTCATCTGGAAACTAAATCAAATGTATTCAGACAGAATGGAACAAAGCAAAGAAAGAAAGAAAGGCACAGTAGTTATTTGCTCCAGGTATTACGCATACCATTAAGCAAAATAAAACATTATTATATTTCCATAGTTACCGTCCGTAAGGCAATACAAAAAATAGCAAATATGACCATGACACTATAAAGTTACAAATACACTTGGTTTTAAGTAATTTGCTATGGGGTTACTAAGAAATTTTCACCAAATCAGTTACATTTTGTAGGTTGGTCGTCTACAACTCGTTAACTTGTAAAGCCTACTTAGCTGTGATAGTTTTCCTTTTAAATTCGTTTTAGATGCTACTAACATGATTTTTATTAGTCTCCAAAAATAACCGTTTAGCTGGCAGAGGGTGGGAGAGACATTTGACTCTAATAAAAAATATTTCACAAACGGATTCTTGGATGGAAAAATGATTTTCGCACACCATCAATATTTTTAAACGACCTATCCAACTAATTGGGTCCCTTTTAATGCTGGACGACATCGCGGTAGACCAAGGCGAAGGTGGAGAGACGAACTCGACTCTTACCGAAAGGACTGGCCCGCAATGGCAGAGGACAGATGTGTGAAAAGGGAGAGGGAGGCCTTTGCCCAGCAGTGAGACATAACGGGCTAGATTAGATTAGATCCAACGACATCCCACATCATGGATAGATGATAAAAAAAAGTCATCAGCACCATACGTGTGGGCCGTAGTACCCTAAATATGAAAAATGTTTTGTAGGGTACTACGGGCCCTTACCTAATTCTAACCGTCTCTGAGCTAAACCGCGGACAACAGACGAACTACTGTTGACTACGGAACCCTGAAAAGGGTCCGCAAGGCGATTCGTTACAATAGTCTAGTCAATCGCATGAAAAAAAGTCTAGGTACTTACCAATGCTGTTACTAGAAATAACAATGTATGTTGAAGTGTGTCCTGCTACTTTTTATAGTATTCTTGATTTCTTCCCTCTCGGGTAAAACACCCAGTAGTTAGCCCTGCACCAGTTATCATCGTGTTTCAGCTTCGTTTGGGTAAAATCTATACTAATATTATAAATGCGAAAGTTTGGATATTTGGATGGATGTTTGTTACTCAATCACGCCAAAACTACTGAATAGATCTTGATGAAATTTATCACAGAGGTAGATTATAGTCTGGAATAACACATAGGATTCGACATCCACGCGGGCGCTATACGGGAACGAGAAATTCTTACGGGAACGGGAAAAATCGGGATTTGCGCGTACAAAGTCGCGGGCAAAAGCTAGTATTATAGAAATAGATAAACACAGGACCAGTCGAAGTGTTGTTGAAAATAATGTTCTCAAAAGATCCTGAGTTAGCTGCGAGGACAGTGTAAAGTATTCACTGGGGTCGTTGCGATGAATCTATCTTATATAAGTACTCTGTAAAATCATTTCAAAATTAATGTGGTATGTATTGAAGCGCTCGTTGAGTTAATTACCTATTAACATCGGATCACTTGACTTTCGAGAAGGTACCAACAACACGTGATGATCATTTCGTTACACGGCAGCTATTGGATGCACAAATACTGTCTACCTACAGAATGAAAAGCACTCTTTTTTACCTGACTACTATACGCCAGAAGGAGGGCTATGTTTTTGTTTATTTAAATCTGTTATATTTTAATAAAGAGAGCAATGAATTACGCCTGTGGCTGTACCCAGTATACTATTGTAGTCTTTGACTGTACCCAAATGACTGGTTCTTCAGCGGTAACGTAGCGAAGGCGATTGTCAAAACGTCAAAAATGAATGGCATTGACAAACGCTGTCGCATTGTCACTTGAACACCTCAAGTTTTATTTTGGCATTTCGACTATCGCCATTAAAGAATGGCATTTTTTCTAGAGCCTCAGCTGTCAAAAGGTCAGTGACCTACATTATAATAATAAAGAAAAGAAAGGAAATACGTTTTGTTGATTAATCAATGATATAAAAAACGTTATTATGTTGATTGCACAATTCATTCCTAAACACTTGAAATAACTGCTATCCAAAGTCAGAATTCTCGCTCGAAGCTAACTACTGGGTAGCTTTACCCCATCATAGAACGTTGTTATAATATACGTATGCCAATCAATGTTTTTGTTTTAAGAAATGAATGGAATTGTAAAAACTAGCAATAAGGACAATCAGACATACTCAGATATACTCGTAGGTATGTTAGCAACAACGTTGTTTAATACAACAATCATAATAAATGACGAATATGAATCATTGCTCCGTTGCTTCTTGTGGTGGCAAGCGCGACTTCCGAGCGTTAGGTCCTGGGTGTGATGTATTAGGGTTTTCCATTAGGAATTTCACAGTAACATTTGGAAGTTGATGGTGTGGCACCACCGTGCCTCGGAAAACACATAAAGCTATTGGTTCTGCGCCTGATCTCTCCCAGACTGGTCGTGTCAAATTGCCGCTCCATCAGACTATGAGAGTAAAGGAACAGAGTACCAGGCTGGACTTGGGCCGAAAACCGGACCGGCATTTTAGAGCCGGTCGGCCCTCTACTCTCGAGCGAAAAACTAGTCATAGCCCAGGGCCTGTAGTGAATTTTACTAAGGGGGCCCCCGAAACCAAAAACCTTCATAAAATGAAAACGAAAATTTCAAATTAGAACTACTTTTTACCCGACTGAAGAAGAAGGAGGGTAATATTTTTCAAGCGTATGCAGTATTTATGTGTGTATGTATGTCCATAATATTTCTTTGGCACGCCCTTATACAGCGTGTGTCTCTTTGAATTCGTCAGAATTGTGAAAGTGACATGGCTATATATATTTTCAAAATAGCCTATAAAAGGTACCTATTTTAATTTCAACAACTTTCAACGGGAATTTAGAGAAGTAAAATTCTTAGATCAGCGAGACCGATTGCTGATAAAAAAAAAACAGTGCAAATTGTCTGCATACTTAGTCGTTACATTCATAATTCGTCATAAATGAGAATCATAGATTCGTGCCTGAGCTGGTCTTTTGAGCACCGCGGTGACCCGTCCTGGGGATTTCTCTCTCATACGGTCGTGTTCCAATCAATTAAGGAGCGAGGACCAACCTCACTATCTGTAACAGATGTACCGGGTGCCGGAGAGCGCAGAGCGCAAGTGCCATACAGGGAGAGTCGGTTGGTCGGTCACCCGCCGAACCACTATAGGTATCAGTATAGTGGCTCGACTTTTCTCGCGGGCTCCATACGTCTTGGTGAACAGCCGCGATTGGGGACTGTGCAAGACTTGCAGAACCCCAACCAAAATGTAGTACATGTGATTGTTCCTAAATTACCGTAGGCTGACAAAATTTTTAGCCAAGGTTGCGGATTTTGCTCGAGAGAGCGGCCCGGGGAAGCAATAGGCACTACGAGGAGCACGAATGGGTTTTAGTCAGTAAGAGTCTGACACTCCTTTCAGCTCCAACCAGAGCAGCAGGAGTCATGTGATGATTTCCCATCCATAAAAAAAGGCTGACAAAATTTTCGTCCTAAATTCAGGTCCGGTCAGGCCCTGTGTTTTGAGAATTAGTAAAGCCTAAATTCTGACCCAATTCCAAATTCAATTCTCAAAACCTTTTGAAGGCAGTTCCATTCAATCAATCGACTCTGTGGCCATGGCAATGGAAGAATCCTTCGTTTAAAGTCAATGAATAACAAGCTAGCTGTCAGTTATTTAATTGATTCAAGGAAATGGCTTAGATTATAAAACGTGTAACAGAATAAATGCAATACCCGAAAAGGGGTCATTACTCATTGTACTACAGGTACTCATCATTAGGAACAATTTTTATTATGGAACCAACACCGAAATCGTGAAAAAAATTAAGCTATTCAGTACATTTTGTCGAGTTATGCGCAGATAAATGTATGGCAGTCGAAAGTTGTTCATAATGATGAGTACAACTGCCCCTTTTCAGGTATTGCGTTTGTCCTGTTATACTTTGTAGAGGTAAGAATCTCACAGATAATTAAGGTGGAACAAATTCAAGAGGAATTCCACAGTGAAAAAAAAAACTAAATAGCAACGGGATTTTTATACCTACGTCTTTCTGATAATATCTACCTAAGTACTTAATTCTTATTAATGAATACCAAATTGTTTAATGCGCAACTAATTGTTTTTACACACTTGAACTTTGCAAATTAACTCAAAATATTAATATGTTCGGAATCCGTTTAATATTTTTTCGCTGCAGATTCAATTAATCAATTTTGTTTCCCAAAGTTTTTTTTTAAAATCAATTAAAGTATTTTGAGATGACGAGGAGGAGCAGTGTTTTTAATCAGTAATTTGTTTGGTCAGAGTTCATGCTTCCTAAAATTTAGGAATTAAATTTAAGAATGTATTAACCTCTAAATAACAAAATCGTTTATCGTTTTTGTTTTATCGTTCAAAAATGTTTATGTATGTAGAGTTAGAAAGAAAGAAAAAGTATTTACTACTGTCACAGAATGCATGAAAATTATAAACCTTAAACAAAATTCCTTGTCTATGGTAGTAGTTACTAGTAGTGGCAGTAATAAGGTAGAGTTCTACAGATGGTATTAGTTATAGCTCATATAATATATTAGTCTACGTATTATCTAATACCTTTAATTGAGCAATTCTTGTATGTCGCAGCCAATTAGCTTAATCAGCCGCATTTTTTTTTCTAAAAGGAGAAGAATTGATCAGCCTAAGCTACCACACCAATCGATCAACTTCGATCAACGATCGATGCATTGGTGTATCGATCAATTGAACTGTCATTCCATCATGTTTGTATGCCAGCTTAACGTTAGGTATATTAGTTAAAGTTTAACAACCATTGGTTTAATAATTCACATGTCCTAATAATTATGAACAAGCTAACGGTAATAGCTAATTACTATATAACTCCTGATGAATTTTAATTTAATTTAGCAGCCAGTCTCCTTTCATCGGGTAAGCATGTTCTAATTAATTTTACTTTTATAATTTTTATTTTATAAAAGGAGCACTTTAATCAATAGAATTAATTTCATTTTCGGCTTACAATTTTTCTAATGCTCAGACTCGGGTCTATTCTATGTAAGTAGTAAGAACCTTATTAGTATTTCATACAAGAATATTGTTATTTCTTTTATTTTCCACCTTTTTTCGACTGCAGTTACGAATTCCTGCTCTCTGTCTTCTTTCTTTATCGTGTGGGCAGTTACGTCTAACGACCCCACACACCCTAGTGTCAGAGTTTCTAAACCGGCTCAAGGGCCTCTGACATGGTTTATTTGACGACCGTCATTCGGCGGCCGGGACCACCGGCCTATACGTGCCTTCCGAAGCATGGAATCATCTTTTTATCAGACAATCAGGTCATTCAAGCCTGCAATGTCCTAGCCAAACTGGAAAACAACTTAACAAAGTATACTTCCCGTGGGAATCGAACCCACGACCACTGAGTCACAGGGCAAACGCCTAAACCACTCGACCACAGAGGCTGGCACCACTCCTCCCGGTGTGTTGCTCTCTCCGACCAATCCGTCATCATGAAGCCTCCAAGTCGTCACGTTTCAATATTTATTTATTTTATAATTAATAAAGTTGCCGGCCGTTTGTTCCCGGCTGGAAAGCTCTGTTTAGACAGATCTTTACAGAGCTTTCTAGCCGGGAATTGATTGCTCTTGCTGATTTTTTACCTGTGTACACAACAAATAAAAGTATTAGATTTGATTTGATTGCTCTTTAGTAATCAATTAGCAAAGCACGCTAAGCCGTTTGTTCCCGGCTGTCATTTGAAGAGCATTGACAGTCCTTACGGAGAAGCAGAAGCCAAAAAATCTGACACCAGTTTTGATTAGGCATATCGTGGTACCGTACTTACGGAGTTCATACATGCAGTGGCTCCGAATTACACAATACTGGAACTCAGGTGCAGCCGGTAAGACTGGAAGCCGACTCGAATATAGGTGGTTGGAAAAAGGTTGATTGAGTGGTGTTAGTGAATTCTTATTAGTATTACTTAAAACTTGTCCGTTTCAAAAGAAAATGAATTACATTATCTTATTGTATACCTGTGTGAGTTCCAGCACTAACAGGTGGTTCTCAGTCGATAGTGGCATGTTATTAATCATCATCATATCAGTCGGAAGACGTCCACTGCTGGACATAGGCCTCCCTCAAGTGTCGCCACAAAAACCAGTCCTGTGCGTCTCGCATCCATCGGCAGTTATAAATCCTGTTAAAAGTTTCACATTTTTAACCAATTTTATTATTGCAGGCAAAATGTGGCACATAGTACCTGCAATCCTTTGCTTAACCTACGTTCAAGCATACCGTCAGCGTCCACTCTCCTTAAGCAACCCTTACCCCGGTATATACATGAACAACGAAAGAAATCTTGCACCCAACTATTACCCTGGACAAGTGTCTATACAATCGGCGTACAATACCCCTGTCAAGCAATATCCTGAATATTCAGTGGTACCAGCACCTTCCTATTACCAATCGTACCCAGGGCAAAGACAACCCCAGTATAATGATGACCCTTATTTCATTTCACCCTACAATAAAGTAGGAGGACAAGGTGCTTACGGTGTATACTACCCCATGAACCAAGTCAATAATTTACGTCAGGCTCAGAAATTTAAGCGGTTCGGAGCCGATATCAATCCATTTGATTTAGACGATAGTAACGACTCTGAAGGAGACGATTCCAAGAGTGTCTCTGAAGGACAATCATATTATGACGATCTAGAACTGATCGAGAATTTCGGGAATTATTTGAGGAGACGAACGTAAGTATATGGCTGGCTTTATCGCTTTGATGTCACTCGGCTGAATCTTTACTATAGCAACTCGTGCTGGGAGAGTGGTTTAGTAGTCGACGTATACGAAGCTCCAAGGACACTTTTAGACACTACTTTTTCCTTTTGCCTACCTATTGCTGCACTAGTGAAAAAGCGCAACACTAAGTATTGAAAATAGATTTGTCTCTGCGCCTACAGTAGAAAATCTATCAGTCCATCAATATTTAGGCAGTCATTTAGAGAAAACTGGAGTTAGTGCATTTATTATTAAGTACCGATAAACCATGTAGAAACAGCAGACGTAGAACGTCCTCGTGTCTATATTTTAAAGTTATAATTTTCCAGGCAACTGGATCCTTCTTCTACTGCGCTGAACGACGCCGCTCACC
The DNA here is from genome assembly GCA_947386135.1 of Melanchra persicariae. Classification (NCBI taxonomy): domain Eukaryota; kingdom Metazoa; phylum Arthropoda; class Insecta; order Lepidoptera; family Noctuidae; genus Melanchra; species Melanchra persicariae. The sequence goes on from OX376646.1 coordinate 4,098,009, forward strand.
AGTACAATGCGCTGTTATCAGTTATAATCGCTCTGGCGAGGGTTGTCAGGAATTCTTGCTCCGAGTAAGTAGCACCTCAATAATGGTACGCGTAAAGCTTTACTCATTGTCAGTGAGGACGAACACCAAAACACAATTTAAACCGATAAATGATACTTTTAGTGAGAAAAAGCGTCAACCTCCAATCTAGGTGTGTAACATGGATGCATTCACGTAGAACGCTGGTAACTGGTGCCATCAGAGCGAACCTGCACGGACCAACGCCAAACAAATCAGATCCGATCTTTAATTTAACTGTCATCGTTTGTTCTTATGTTACCGGCATAGCCCGAAGAATCAACAAAGTTAAGTGGCATTGCGTCGAGCATATTTCTCGCAGAACAGATAGTCATTGGGGGCGAAACGTTCTGAAATGGCGACCGCATACCTAAAAGACGTCCATGGAAATTCTACAAGGTTCACCAATGACAAGGTGAAGGCCGCGGGAATTCGTTGGATCCAAGTCGTATAGGACCGGTGGATGTGGCGATACTTGCGGAGGCCTGTGTCCAAAAGTTCTTCTTCCGGCTGAAATGATTATGATGATGATTACTCATATTCTTACGCTTCTTCTTCTCACCGGTTTGTACAAAAAGAAGGAAACCAACTGACTAGTTGACAACCTGCTTGGAACAGAAACAGCTTTTTACACTTAATTGCACCTTATCTTAGATCGATCTTATAGTCGATGACAGTGTGACTAGCACTTAGTGGGTTTATATGACTAACAGATTTATGTCCGGTCTCTGGGGTTCTTTATCGGTCGTTTACCAACCAATGCCGTTATGACAAACAGCGTTAACGGCCAGATAAACGATCGATAAAAACCTCGGAAAACGGGCCATCATTAGGCAGTCAAAGTTTTGCTTTCATAATCCAAAGAAATAAATAATTCTAATCATTTCTTCGACAGCCTCGACCAAGTTTACGAACAAGTATACCCATCAACCGTCGACACCTTCTATAAATACGGTCTTACCAACGCGGAGAAGGTTTCTGGCATGATCGAGGATTACATCAGGAAAGGACTCTCGCACATTCCTAGAGTAAGTTCACAAGAAAGTACCTACTCAATAGTAGGTTATTTCTGTAGGGTAATAGGTTGGACCTATCACCCTAATATTTTCGAGACACGATTTCTGTTGCTAGCTAGCACTATTTATTTATTTATGAAATCAGACAGTAACCGAGGTTTTAAATACAGACACCTCACCTGATCAAATAAGGTGTTGCTCTCGCGCTCGCCTTTTACTCCAAAAGGCGAGCGCGAGAGCAACACCTTATTTGATCAGGTGAGGTGTCTGTGAGCTGAGAACAAACGGAGGTTTGTTCTCAGCTCACATAGCATAGACGTAGCTTCACAATTTAGCTGGTTTCCTGGCAGCATTTAGAAAATTGTAGGGTTCCGTACCTCAAAAGGAAAAAACAGAACCCTTAAAGGATGACTTTGTTGTTTTTATATTGATGCTTTGTTTTAAGGATGGGAAATCATCGAATAACCCCTTCCGCTCTGGGTGGAGCGGTAGGGAGTGTCAGACTCTTACTGACTAAAACCCATCCATGCTCCTCCTAGTGCCTTTTGCGTTCCAGGGCCGCGGTAACTCTTTCGAACAAAATCCTTAATTAATGCTTTATATTAATGCTTGCGTGACCGATGTTTGCATTTGACCACATACTGACCTGATGGAAGGCGATGGTGTGACGATGGAGCACGTTTGCCAAGAAGTTAACCTATTGACTCGTTGACTAAGACCCCCAGCTCCCAGGTCTTAGCTATCAGGAAACATAGCCAGGAATTTCCACTCCTTAGCAGTACCATACACAATTAAAGTATTCCCAAAACGTTTCGTGAGTATGGGTGGGACATCCACCATATAGATACCTACTGGTGACATTCATGTTTTATTTACTCCAGATTAAAAAACTAAAACAAGAACTCTGCGAAAAAGACCTCTTCTGCTCCGTATCCGTCGACAGCAAAATCAAAAGTTCCCCACTCCTCTACGTCAAAGAGTTGGAGACCCTTGAAGCCCTGTCCCATCTGGCCAGGAACTACTACCCATACATCGAGGAGTTCAACCAAGCTGCGCAGAAAGGCGCCGTGCTGCCTTACCTGCAGAACAGCAAGGATCGACTGAAGGAGTACGTCATGCACGTTGTCAACAGTGTCGAGCACTTAACTGATAAGGCTGTCAGGTGCCCGTGAGTTGATGTTCAGGTATGAAATAGACGAAGTGAAATGGATTTTCAATTGTTTCATTAAGATTTATTTCCTTATTCATAAAGGCGAAAATAGCGTGTCAGAGAACTCTGTGTCGTGTGTTTGCTAGAGTTATTTTTGTGGATGTGCTTTGATGTGAATTCTTTCGCACAAACCTCGCCCTGACAATTTCATACACAACAAAAAAAAAAATTATTGAAATCGTTCAAGTCGTCGATTTTTATTTATATAGATAGGTTGATAGATTCCTCGAGAGTATAGCTGGCTTAATGAATTGTCACCCTGATGAGATAGTAACCACAGATAGTCTGCTAATCTTGAAGGCATGCTAGGCTATAACTAGGTACCTAACGTGCAGGAACTATTAGGTGGTAGCACAAAAGTGTTAATGTCATGTATTTTTCAACACTAATGGCAGACGTCATTTTAGCTAGTATTTATCAATACTATTCTGTACTTGAAAGCGTTAGAGACTATCGAAGTCCTATCCCTTCTGCCGGTCGATTCTGTCGTCATCTCACGGTGTTCACCCAGGTGGAGTGAACGACAACTGAGCTGTCATTCCATCTCATTTGTATGGTTTGACAACTCACCCGTCGTGCACCCCGCCCAAGTGTTCACTTCGACGTGTTTACAGAATCGCACTGCTGGCCAGGAGCTACTATCGAGGAGTTCAACCAAGCTGCACGTCATGCAAGTTGTAGCATTTAACTAACAAGACTGTCAGGTGTGTGCAGGCATGATAGACGTGAGACGTGGAGATATGAATTTGAATTTCATTTTATTGAGACTTAGCACTTTGAGGGCGAAATTACCGTGCACTTTTTCTGTGGCGTGTTTGCTATTTTTAACTCTGTTAGTTTGTGACTTAGTTCATTGTCAATCAATGGAAACCTCAGGATCGCTGACCCTTTTAAGGCAACGTCAAATATTGTTTATTATGTTCAAGAGACTGCATAATCCGCCTCCGAATTAGGTTTTGATGTAGGTACAATTAACTATTTTCGATTTTACCTTATGATTTATATTTTATCTGTCGTAGTTTGTACTTGTGTCAAACGTTTATAGATTAAAGTTCTGTGCCAAGGATTAGTGTCAAGAAAACTCGCTGATACAGCACACAATCAAACATTTAATCATCTAAAATACATATTAAAAATTAACAACATAAAATGGATACGTCAGTCTATACAAGTTTAATATATTATTCACTCTCTATTTTATATAAATAACTCTTTTCTCTATAAATAGTAGTTGGCTACTAATTCTTAAGATACTACTTTAAATATTTAATATACAAGGAATTTAACAAGAATGTTCAGAATAAGAATCGTTAGGAAGATAAATAGATTTCTAATGACAGTTTTATTTTACTAATGACCTCTTGAATAAGTGTTTTAAGATTTATAATATGTATTTTTAAAGTTTAGTCTAAGAGATAAGAACGTTAAAGTCATAATTAAACTACGATTTATTTGAATGTATGCTAACTTACATGTTTAAGCATTGTAAAAAGGAATGATTATTGTAATGAAACAGACTGAAATTGATTGATATGTCCTAACGTTGTTACCTCTTAAACTAAGTATTAGTTGTACCACAAAATGTTGTCAAATACAAAGTCACATTAGGGTGTTACCACACCAATCGATCGATCGTCGATCCATGGTAGAATGGATTAGTCGACGTCTATCGCCAGTTTCTACTTATTTCTTCGATCAGCCAAAACTACGACACTTATCGACCAACGTCAATTGATGGCCCCGATCGGCGGTCGGTCAATTGTTTATCGCCCATTATCCGCCAAAGCTATCACACCAATCAATCAACGTCGATCGATCGACAATCGATCGATTGGTGTAGTAACACCCTTAGACAAAATAATCCTCCGTTTTGACGGCGATTAACGTTATTTTATGCAATGACATTTCAGCTGACAACTTCAAAAAGATAGTAGTATACAATGAACAGAAACCAGAAATGAGTAATCTGACGACTTACTGATTCATACAACCACAATCAATTTTTTTTTAACACAATTTGAGTTACAGCAAAAATGTAATTTTTTGGTTGGGCCGAAACCCTAATGGAACATAAATTCATTTAGAAGCAGTATTCTATGGAGGCGAGACGATAGGTCGGAACACATTTTGTGGCGAACTGACGGGATTTCATTCACTGCCGGTTTTGTCTGGAACAATTTCTGAGTAGAAAATCTACTTATAAAGATTAAATTCCGTACTTCTCAGTAACTGGTAGGGCATGAAATCCATAGTCATACAAAGGAGTTAAGTTCGTATTATAGACAAACGTAAAACCGATTCGATTGATACAGACACATTTTCTAGGTTTCAAATATCGGAATAGTTCCGTAAATCCCTAAATATAAATCTATTGCAAAGTATCAACTATCGCCTTCCTAGAATACTGCAACACCTTTTTTAGTTATAATAATCTTAGTCACACAGTTATATACACAATACAATTTATAAACTACATTGCACGCGTCAAATAAAACTTACATAATTAGTTTACATACCTAATAGGACATTGAAAACTTCATACATAAATATAAGGAAATAGAGGATGCCTCGGAAAAATAATTATAACTTGTAGTATGCAGCCACCTGTCGAACAAATCCGTCGTTTTAATACGACATATTTTTTTCAAACAAATGTTTGTATTGCAAGCCCACAACAAGACATAGACGACTCACTATTTTTTATATCAAACAACACTACAAGCTACAATAAAATAAGTAAAAATAAACTACTCTGAAGAAAATAATAAATAACGTAAAGAAGAAAAAGTTATAAAAAAGTGTTGCCATAAACAAGATCGTAGGGTTGTTAATGAGATCATAACTGAGGCACCTCCAATTTACTTTCTATATTTAAAATTTACATTAATTAATAAATGCGATTTCATTTATTTTTATACATCTATTAGAAACTAACATAATTAAGGTTTAGCTGAATTCAAAAGCCTTGTACTTATTGTACATTTTTATCTCGTTCTACGTAATCCTCCTTTTAATTCTCCGTCTAAAATAACCTCGAACTACTTTCGACTGAAATCATTTGAGAGAACGATTTCTTTTTCTAAATATCTTTCTATCAACTGACAATAGTCGAAACAAAAAAAAAGCTGGAACAGAAAAACGTAACTATTAGTGAATCAATCAAAAAAATGCTTTACCAAATCAACTCTTGAAACGTAATTTTCTCAATATAGAAATAAAGTTTTCAAAAAATTATTTCTCATTTCATTATCTGTGGGTTAGGTCAAATAAAGTAGAGGATAGAGAGACGGGACTGTGTTCCAAAAACGACTTTAAATCTGACTACCGCCATATAAGGAAACACACTGGAAGATGTCTTGGAAAATACTTGCAAAATAATACGTAGACTGCCATAAACGAAGCTCTCTATGGTTTTCAGGACGCGAGAAAGTTGACGCAATACCAGTGATCCATAGGCAAGTTTTTGGCAAACATGGCCGCTAACAGCGGATCACCTGATTAGTCGTTCTCCTTCTGTGCCCCACAAGGGCTGCGATTATAACAGTCAAATCATCGATAGGAAATGCAATAAGTAATATACCTTGGTCAAGTCTGACCATACCGAGCCCTTACCGCGGACTTGTCATAATCGAAATGTTTTCGAAAATATATTTTATATCTAAAGCAAAAGATTTTACGATATAAAATGCCTTTTTGACATAATATCGCTTATGATAAGTCTATGGTTAGGGCTCGATACGGATCCAGGCCATAGGCTCGATTCAATTGGCTAATATCACTTATGGCATTACCTCGCTTGGTATATTTCCGGTAGACTGAATAGTCCATTCTCTCTATCGTCTAGTTTTAAAATACAGAATGCAAACTAAAGGAAGTAGCTCCTGTCCAGCAGTTCGGTTTTTTTTAACCTTTTGATTGGACAAATAAAGTACTCTGTAATATTTCAAAAAGATAAGCATGTTTACCCCGTTTAGGTAAATATAACACTTAATATATTTCGATTTTTTTTTTATGTTCAGAGCTTAACTAACTCGTTTAATAGTTAATAATCGCTTTTTATGTATATTTTTCGCGTTTATCAATATTTTTAATCGACTTTGTCCTTTACCTGCATCCAGTTTTGGTAAATACATAGAAATATATGAGCAACCTAAAACAATTCTGTCAAAGAACTGTAGATAATCGCTTAAAACTGTACAGAAACTTATGTACATCAGAAGTCTAAACAAATATACATTATTACAGTATGTACTTGTATAACTTATACACAAACTAGTGTACATTATGTATAAAATAATGATTTGGTACGGTGTGGTGATTTATTTGAAGCTCTTGCAATAAACCAAATAAGGACCAAAAGCTGAAGTTAGCAACTTTGTGGAAGAGAGATAACACTACCGTTTATAGCACCATCTCTCTCACACGGTGTTGCTACTCCAAAAAAACTATTTTATCGTAACAAAAAACAAACCACCAAGACCAAACGAACACGAATTACAAACAACCTAATAGTCCAGCTTACTTTAACACCAAAAAATACTTCGAAACACCGTACGGATTAAAGTTCTATAAATAAATAAAGCTAGTATATACAAATGGTCTATATATCTTTGATATAGGTTTATCTGAGTGCCGTGTAGAGATTGAGGACGCTCTTGTTCTCCTTGTGTGAGGGTGTCTTGGAGAAGACGTTCCAGAAGCGAAGCGTTTCGTCCCCGGCGCCCGTGACGATCGCCTCGCCGTCCGGGGAGAGCGCGAGGTACAGCACGCGGTACGAGTGGCCGGTCAGCTTCGCCACCTGTGGACGAATGACAATCAATTGGTAAGAGTAGTTCATTTGTTCTTCACTTTCATGTCTACGAAAACCGCTTTTACGACAACGAAATAAAGACTCTTATAGAGGTGCAGTTTGTGAAGTCCTGCAAAGCTTCATTGATAAGGGAGGATCCTCCGACGGATGTTTCCGGTGGCAACTGCCCAATAGTTGTTTTCGTGCTATTGTATCTGATTGAATCGCGCGGATAACTTTGATAGCGCGATGTAGGATTTGTGTGGTACGTCAAGTACAGTTCGCGTCAAAAAACTGTGCACCTCTGAGTTTGGCTACGAGTGGCTGCGTAGTAGTCAAAATTACGAACAAACTGCAACTGCGCATGCGCAAGAGACATGGGGGCGGGGATTATGGCGGCGCGATTTTATGTCTCAGTCGCTCGTTTACGTTCGATGCATGCTTGCGTCCCGCTTGCTCCCGGCTACGTGACTGCACCTGCGCGATCTTTGTAAATGGCTAACTTCAGAGGGGCGAAGTTATTTGACGCGAACTGTATTTTTGTAGTTCGTGTGGGCGGTATTGATGTCGTTACAATCAAACTGTTACCGTTGACATAAGGGCAGTTTGTCTACCATCCAACAAAAGTCTTGGTGCTACTTCTAATAAGGCATATTTTCCCCTGTATTCTTATAACAAGGTAAGCGATAAAAACGGAGATGTTTAGGTACAAACCTGCGTCAAGGACGGGTACTTCCACACGAGGATCTGGTTCTGTGAGTAACCATGCGTTGATACGAGCTCGCTGGAGTGTTTCGACCATGCCAGGTTGCACACTTGTGATCCTGCAGACAACAGAAGTTAGGTCAGTAATGAGTAGGTTATGCTTTGGTTAATGGGAAACGATTTTTCTCTAATTTGTGATTATAGTACTGGTTAATTAAACTTCCGAGAACGAGTTTGCGGACTGAAGTGGCAGTGGGCGGCAGGGCTCACTGTTCGCAGAACAGATGGTCGATGGGGCTGAAAAAATCTGGAGTGGCGACCGCGTACCGGAACAAGCAGCGTTGGCGCGGCCTCCCACGCGGTGGACCGATGACCTGGTGAGGGTCGCGGGTAGCCGATGGATGCGAGACGCACAGGACCCGTTGTTGTGGCGACACGCGCGGGGAGGCCTATGTCCAGCAGTAGACATCTGCAGGCTGATATGATGATGAAATCTCCGAGAGCAAATTTAAACTGGTTCCAATCTTCCTCCATTATACATCTTATTGATAAGGTGCCGACATCGCTTAGGGGGCGTCATCACGTGAGCCATTTTAGGGGGGGGTCGAGTCGAATCTCATCCAATCTCACGTGGAGGAGAGAGCGAATCTCGGCAAATTTGACATTGTAAAATTGCGATCAATAGTAGTACATACCAGTGTCCACACACTGCATGGGCTGCGACGTCAGCGTGTTCCAGAAGCGTATGCACCTGTCGGCGGTGCCTCCGCCCGACGCCAGCAGGCCGTGCTGGTGCGGAGACCACGCGATCGCCTTCACGGCTGCTACGTGCGCCGAGTATGTTTGTACGGGCGATGTTGAGTGCTGGAATACAACAATAAATTGATAGTCAGAAAATTAATTAAACACATCTTGGCTCGTTAGCCTCCCGAGGATGACTCATCGACATCAACAAATCAAAAGCGGTGCAAAAATAAATCTAAATTACTGCAACTACACATCAACTTCATCAAGGTTATTTTACCAATTATTATTTTTTTTACATTTGTGATAAAATTTTAGACTCAAACTACATAGCATCCTCCAATCAACCGTAATTTAGCAAGGAAAATGAGCTAAACAACCAAAGTTCCCATTATAATTATAATCAAAGCGGAAACCAATTGACTAGTCTTATCGCAGTTACAACAAGTTTAATTTTGCGTGTTACCGCAACTCCTTATCAATTAAATATCATTCTCACTACCATTTTCCCACGGCTAACAATGAGTCCTGTGGCGAAAAAGTTTGTACTTATTTCGAGTCAAAATTGCAATACCACGGTTTGTTAGTCACCTTTAGACTTTATTTCTATTTCTAACATAAATTGGTAGTACAGTTCTCGTCAAATAACTTTGCCCCTCTGAAGTTAGCCATTTGCAAACATCGCGCAGGTGCAGTCACGTAGCCGGGAGCAAGCGGGACGCAAGCATGCATCGAACGTAAACGAGCGACTGAGACATAAAATCGCACCGCCATAATCCCCGCCCCCATGTCTCTTGCGCATGCGCAGTTGCAGTTTGTTCGTAATTTTTACTACTACCCAGCCACTCGTAGCCAACTTCAAAGGGGCACAGTTATTTGACGAGAACTGTACTTAACATTTAAAATTGAACAGTACATTAGTAAATTTTGAACTCTATTTAAAAAAAACCATAGAGTTCATTTTCCCACGCTAAACAATAATTCCTGTGGTGAAAAAGTTTGTACTTATTTCGAGTTAAAATTGCAATACCACGGTTTGTTAGTCACATTTAGACTTTACTTCTATTTCTAACATAAATTGGTAGTACTTAACATTTAAAATTGAACAGTACATCAGTAAATTTTGAACTCTATTTAAAAAAACCATAGAGTTGATTTTCCCACGCCAAACAATGAGTCCTGTGGTGTATAAGTTTGTACCTACTTATTTCGTGTCAAAATTGCAATACCACGGTTTGTTAGTCACCTTTAGACTTTATTTCTATTTCTAACATAAATTAGTAGTAGTTAACATTTAAAATTGTACAGCACAATATTAAATTTTGAACTCTATTTCAACTACCATAGAGTTCTTAATCATGTGAATTTAGTACTAACTCAACGTCCTTTGAACAAGTGAATTACGTCAACCGCTTCATTGACCTACCTTTTTTAGCAATTTTCATCATTCCTGCTCGAAATAAATTGTTCGAAGTATCATTGTAGGTTACATCATACTGCCTTTTTGATGTATGAAAAATCACCGAATGACTCCTTCCGCTCCGGGTGGAGCGGGAGGGAGTGTCAGACTACTGACTAAAACTCATCCGTGCTCCTCCTAGTGCCCTTTGCGTTCCAGGGCCGCGGTGGCTCTTTCGAACAAAATCCGCAACCCTGGCTGGAAATCATACTGCCTAGCCTTTTCCCAAGCGTCGGCTTTCAGTCGAACCGGATGCAGCAGAGTACCAGTAAATGGGCATGGATAGCCTGTGTGACATGCACGCCCAGTAACTAGGAAACACGGTACCATAATTTTCTGGATTTTGACTACTCGTAATTACTGTGAAAAGCTACAAATGACAGTCAAGAGCAACAGCACAAGAGCGTTTACGCCGTACGGCATTTCATACAAACATTCAAGTCTTTATTTTTTGGAAATGAATAACGGATTTTAATTTAACTTCCTACGCATAAGCAGGATACATAGGTCTTTTGTGGTGGATTTTCGAAAAGTCTTATATAAAAAAGATAATTGGAAGTTTCTGTTTTTACAGAAAATTTAAAATCGGTCGAATTTAGCTATGACACTACTTTTCAAAAATGTTCTCTTCAAAAATAACTTTAAAGACCTATATCCCGCTTATACGTAGGAAGGTCCATTAAAATAGGGTTATTAATTTCGTAAAACAAGGACTTGAAAGATTGTATGAAATGTCGTACGTTGTAAACGCTCTTAACGCGCATACCAAGACGCGGAGGAATCTCAATAGGTACCTAAGTGAAGACAGTAAATCATTCAGACTGATCTTGGCAGCGTTGCTTTAGCTAGACGATCGAATCGTAGACTATTATTATTATCCATAATAGCCACAGTAGCATAATATATCAGCTACCTCCATATTTTTTTCTAACCCCAATTTCCTCTACAAAACGCTGCATGCACATCCTCTCATCAAAAAAAACTAATAGACAATATCCGTATTTAACAACTTTTTTGCGACACTTACCATAGACCAAACGAAGAGTTTATTGTCGTTGCCTCCAGACGCTAACGACTGTCCGTCCGGCGACCATTTGAGTCCGCACACTTCTTGCCTGTGGCCTTGGAGCACACGGGAGGATTGCACCGCTGGAAATGAGCAAAATTTAATGTTTAGTATGACTCATGAAAGGTGAATAACCTAATTAATGTCGTATGCAATTTGTCAAGTGTCTATAGTTTGTGTGACCTTGGTTTCGGTAGGTCTAACGCGTGAAGCACTAAGTAAACTTTATCTTTAGGTATGCAGTTCATGGTCGCTTCTGGGATTAGGTAGCTGCAAAAAGGCCCCTTCATGTAGAAAGAATCGCTCCGTAGGCGATACGATTCAATGATTAGGAGCAGGTTTGAATAGGGATTTCAGGTCATAAATGCACATTTCTGTTTTTGATTTAGATTAAATACTAGCTTCTACCCACTTTGTCTGAGTGGACACATTTCTGTGTTTAATTTGGGATTAATAGCAGGAGCCCGCGACTTCGTCTGCGTGGACTTCAAATCCGGATAAAAAGTATCACATGTGTTAATCCAGGTTATAATTTACAAGTGTGCCTATCATCCAAACCCTATCAGTATTTTTGTGTGAAAAAGTAAAAAACATCCATCCATTGTCACAAATCTTCAATTTATATTAAGTCATTATCATCTTTTCCCAACTTTATTGGGGTCGGCTTCCAGTCAAACCGGATTCAGCTGAATCCCAGTATTTTACGTGGAGCGGCTGCCTACCAGACCTCCACAACCCGTTAACTGGGTAACACGGTACTTCTTGGCAAGACTGGAGTCAGATTTTCTGGTTTCTGACAATCCGTAACGACTGCCAAAGATCTACAAATGACAGCCGGGACCAATGACTTAATTTATAACATTAAGTAAGACAGCATAAAAAATCATAGAAACGCCTCTAATTTAATGAGCAATCAAATGTCTATCAAAATATCTGATGTGTTGGTATTTTGGTCAACCAATGATAAGATAGCACCTAACAGGATATTTTAGCCGAATAGTAGACTCGAGGATTTGAGGAAGTTTATTGGTAAAATGCATTATCCGAGTCTCCTGTCAGTGTTACAGCGTAAGCTCCCAATGTTTGCAATTTTCACCTTTATACTTTCAGCAATAAGTTTAAAAGTCGTCGAACAGGAACTATCAAAGGTACACATGACCAGTCCAACAACGCTAAACAACAAGTAATACCAGTTAAATCTGCCTAAACACATCTATGAACGTGTATTTACTTACAAGAACACTACATGGACCAAGCCAGCGCGGGCCAACATGGGTCAGTTATCTCAATGCACCGTAAGGGCTTGGTAACTGTACGAAGTATCACATAACGGAGGATGGTAAGTGCTGGCTAGACCTTGTTTAGCTTGTAGTGCCTTCATTCAGAATAGGATCGTAAATGTGAGGTTTTTGTGGAGTTTGTACGTAGGTAGTGCAGGCTCGTGTGATTAGAAGGTTTTGGACTTGTTAGTACTGTAGTAAATATCACTTTTTATAGGTTTTTGGAAAATCAAATAAATATGCTGATAAAAATAAGCTTCTGTATTTCATACAAACCAGCGAAACGAGCTCGGGACTTGGGGCACCCCGACTCGGACAGGTTAATATATTTATAAATTTAGAATAATAATAATGCTGTTTCATTAAAAAACACTTAGGAGATTTCACTAAAAGAACCTAAGACCTTTAAAAATTCACAACGTTAAAAAAGTGAATTTATCGAAAAATTTCAGTTAGAAGGTTTGGCACTTCGCCGTCGATTTGTGTTCTTCCGAGAAAAAAACTGTTTGCTAAATTGCATTTAGCACTCGAAACTTCATGACAGGATATCGTAAAAGTTATCACCAATGTACAATTTATTCATAATATTTTAATCAAGTGCATAAAGTGTCAGTTCTCATAACCCCTCTAAATGAATAACTCAATTCCAAGTGAATATTTACCAACAAGATCATTGTATGATTTATCTCACTGCACCGTAATGCAGGGTACATGACAATTGACAACTATCTACACAGAGAACTACAGTGTACACTCACGAGTATAATTATGTACACACTTTGCGAAATATAAAAAAAACAACTGATTTGTCGTAGAGATTATGTTTTAATCTAAACTACGAGATTCAGGAAAAATAGTTGTAAAAATATTTTTTTTTATGGTATCTGAAAATACAGTTCCACTGAGATAAGATACGGGAATTAAGGAAAACGAGCTGGCGTTGTTATATTACACAAACTATCACACTTTGTTTTAATCTTTCTGCACAATAAAATCAAACTAATTACTTATTACGTTACATTCTCACGTCTTCACGACTGAAGGGATTTGGATGAAACTTGGCGGACGGGTAAACCACTCCCTTGGTATATTTTTCAACTTTCACGCAGGCGAGGCTGTTAGCAGTAGCTAGTACCACATAATTTAAATTAAAAAAAGAAAAATACTTTAAAAATTTCGTAATGCGTTACGTAACAATTTTATACATTGTTACGCTCGCCAGTGTACATGAGAGAGTAGGTACAGGCTACCAAAGTACTAAGTATAACACCGCCGCATAATTGCATTGCCGTTGAACTCACAAAGTCGTGCGCGCAAGCCTTTGACGTGCAACGGTGCTCGGAAAATGATTCTCAAACTTGGAAACTAATTGCGAGTCCGTATGATATCAAAATACCAGCCAGTAATTGTTGCATTGCAGGGTAAAGTTATAAAACTCGTCTTTGCTTACTGAATAAATATATAATGAAGCTAGTTTACCATTTACCATAATTATTTTAATCAGCTCTTAATTGAGGAAAATTGTTTTTAAACGTGCTGTCACAATTTGAGTTATTATGGGTTTTGATTGGTTGAAAGAAAACAGTTGAATAAAACTATGCTTATGTTTTGGGAAATCATGAGATGTTATGTCACGGCTTAAAAAGATATAATTATGCCAGATGCCTAGATATAATATTATATTTAAGTAACTTAACTATTTATATCTACTAAACCTAACTATATACAAACTAGACTAAAAATTACCAATTACCATGTGTATAAATAAAATAAATACATTATATTTTATTGTACACCAAAAAGTGTTCCACAATTTTTGTACAAGATCGGTACGGTAACATTGGCGGTATTATCGCTGACAGCAATATCTTTTTTTTTTCACCGATGGGAAATCATCAAATGAATTCTTCCGCTCTGGGTGGAGCGGAAGCGAGTGTCAGACTCTTACTGACTAAAATCCATCCATGTTCGTCCTTATGCCCTTTGCGTTCCATGGCCGCGGTTACTCTTTCAAACAAATTCCGCAACCCTGGCAGGGACAGCAAATATCTACCAGTTTGTATATGTATAGTGGTGTAACTTTTTTTGGTGTACAATAATAAACTAAGTTGTATAGTCTATCTACCAGACAACCTATGGATAAACAGAAAGAACTTTGAATAAAACCGGCCAAGTGCGAGTCGGGCTCGCGCACGAAGGGTTCCGTACCATTATCTATAAAAACGGCAAAAAAATCACGTTTGTTGTATGGGAGAATATTTATGGAATATTTATTTTAAACTGTTTTAACTGTCTAACTATCACGGTTTATGAGATAAAGCCTGGTGACAGACGGACGGACAGACGGACAGCGGAGTCTTAGTAATGGGGTCCCGTTTTGCCTTTTGGGTACGGAACTCTAAAAATGACTGTCAAAAACCTCGACCGCTAAAAACGACTTAAAAGTTCCAAACAAGTCGCTTTTCAAGCAGTCTGATGCAGTTCAATCACAGATCTGAGGCCACAAACTGCATCAGACTGCGACTTGTTTGGAACTTTTTGTTCGTCTTTAGCGGTCGGTTTTAGCGGTCATACATAAATACATACGCTCGAAAAACATTACCCTCCTTCTGACGCAGTCGGGTGATAAAAATGAGGTAGTCTGCGGTGTACTGCTCACATAGACCATGGTTTAATGAAATGCAAAAAGTTTGACTAACACTGTTCTAATCGCAAGTAACTAACCGGGCGAGCACTTATGAGCTGTCCTACCCTTTGTCTGTCTGAACTGTCTCTACCTTTGTAAGCTGGCGCTTTGGTTAGATTTAACTGTCGTGCTTGGCGCTAGAGACGCTAAATTTATCTCTCGTCGTAAAACGCCTAGGTGGGCTGGCAAAGATGGCCTTTGTTGGTCTAGGAGCAATCTGAGCTGTGACTCGGAAGCTTACACTGCTCTGTAATTTAGGCACCTAAAGAATTTTAGAAACATGCTTTTTTAACGATGGGAAATCACCAAATGACCTCCTTCCGCTTTAGGCGAAGCGGAAGGGAGTGTCAGACTCTGACTGACTAAAACCCATCCGTGTTCCTGTCGCAATCTGTCAAAAATGTATGGAAATTGTGGCTTTTTTGACAGTTTGCGATTGACATAAAATGCGAACGTTGATTAAAAATTAGTAGAATTGGCCCTCTGGTGTCTGCCATAAGTCCGGGCTTCTCATCCGCCATCGACGAAAATCTTCTCTTCTTATTCGTTATCTTCATTTCTGAAGGTCGTGCCCGTCTTGGAATGCTTTGACGGAGTCACAGACGAGCTGCTTCCATGCCACTCTGTCTTCGGCTCTTCTTAGGGCAGTGGTCACCGTGAGTCCTGTGATCGCCCTTATCTGGTCTGACCAGCGAGTAGGTGAACGTCCGCGCGGTCTCTTACCATCCACCTTTCCCACCACCACCAGTTTTTCGAGGTTGTCTGGCTGTCTCCGAGCGAACGAAAATCTTACTACTATAATAAATGCGAAAGTTCGGACGGATGTTTGTTAGATACCCAATCACACCAAAACGGCTGAACGGAAATGGATGAAATTTGGCACAGAGATAGATTATAGTCTGGCAGAAGCTAGTAAGATATGCAGTAGTTATTTAACTTACGTGGTGTCCTTGTATCCCTTTGTCGTATATGTCTATCTCTGGAGCCAGAACTGAGGATATCTCCGTTCCACGCCAAAGCACCCACCCGAGCGATGTGCCCCTGTAGTTTGGTCACCTGAGGACATGAACACATTAGTTTAATTTCATTTAGATTATTCATATAGGTAAGTACATCGTCATCAGCGCCATTTGGAGTCCGTGTCTACTCAGTGAGACAGTGGCTTGGGCTGGGACCCACTCCTAATTAGAGCAATAAGCTGGTGGTGGTACAGCTATTATACTATGGAGTACGGTGATAGTCTATGCGTCGAGGTCATCATTATCTACAGCCCAACTTCGCCCACTGCTAAGCATAGGCCTATCTTTTATTATGCCACACCTTACGTTCTTGTGCCAGCCTCATCCAGGGTCTGCCCGCGATGCTGACGTACTTAGGTTGCAAGAATTGGCCAAACATTGAGAATCTGATATTACTGGAAATTCCCGGGAAATTAAAACAAGAGTGTTTGTCGTGTAGTGTATCTCCTAAATTGCTTATCTTTCCTATTTTTGTTTTTTTTTTGGTGCGTCAGGCTTGGCGCGACTTAACTCTTTTCTTTCTTTCTTTATTCATCAACAGCTAAAACATACCAACAGTAAAATCTTACAATCCCTGAAAGACTACGTCGCCTGTTATAAATAGTAATGCCCAACTATCCTTGAAAGATCTAATACTCGACTTCAATAAATCTATTCGACATTGACAAATGAGGACATCAGTCTTGACAATTTACTGTAAGCGAAATACTCAACCATTTATACATTAAACCAAGACTTTACCTAGGAAATTGTGCGATCAGAAGTTAATATCCTAGAAATAAATCGAGATATAAATTGCGCCTAGAGCGTAGGCAGTATTCTAATAAAACTTATGCATCCGTGTATCTAGTCTGCGGATGCATAATTTATTGAACTACCACAAAACTGGTTGCCTCGACTGATTGCTGATTAGTCATTCAGCAATAAAAACCATAATTTTACCAATTAACTATCGTCACACCTGAATACACAAGACGAAATTTATTGTATGGCTACCTAATCTTCTAAATTTGTAAAGACAAATTCACACATAAATTCTTTTGAAAATCATTTGAATAAATTCTCGATTGTTTATTTCGTTAATTTGATTGTGTCTCGTCAACATTAAATACCTATTTCATTTTGAGTTCTAAAATGCATTATTTATGGTGTTATTTAGCTCGTGCTAGTTTTCTGCATAGGAATGGCCCTGGAAAGTACCGTTCAGTAGATCTAAGGGCATCGAGTGCATTCGTGCAGTGCCTTCTATATAGACACGTGTAATGTAAGCAATAATATTGATATAATGATACTTTGTGACATTCAGATAGCTGATCATGATCACGTTGTATTGACATAGTGAT
This sequence comes from Melanchra persicariae, assembly GCA_947386135.1. Lineage (NCBI taxonomy): Eukaryota > Metazoa > Arthropoda > Insecta > Lepidoptera > Noctuidae > Melanchra > Melanchra persicariae. The sequence goes on from OX376646.1 coordinate 4,115,383, forward strand.
AATGATGATTATTCAAAACTTGCGCGAGTAAGGTTGCAGTACCTATTGCAATTTACATAATAGCGTTATATTGGTCCTGTCTCACTGTCTGTTTTACCAAGATCAGTCATTAAATACTAATAGTAATAAAATCTATCCCACTGCGAACGTTTTGTAAGGTTTTAGCTAGATTAAAGCCCAATTTCTCGAACTAAAATGACAAATTGTCAAACGCGCATTTTCTTATTGTGATTGAGTGTTAAACTGCCAATGACATATTTCCAGAAACCAGGGGTAATTTTCTTCTTTTCTTTTTCGTGGGATCAAACTGCGAATTTTTTTCCCTATTATCTAACAAATGCTGAGATTAACCGCTCAAGCTCCGGCAACACACCGGTGTGCGTGTTTATTTACCAATTACATAAGGTTTATTTTTTATTTGGGAATTTTCACATGGCAGGGCTGGAGCGGTTCTTTCATAGTATGGGATGGCCGATTCCAAATGTCAATCAATCAATGTAGGTACCTTTATAAAAGTCCTCCGTTACAGATTGACTGAGTGAATGAGTGACTGACTGACAACGCACAGCCGAAACTGCTGGTCGTAGAAAGCTGACATTTTGCATGTAGGTTCCTTGGGGAGTGTAGGGGAGCAGTAAGAGAGGATTTCCCGTAATTACGGGAACGGGAAAAACCGGGATATGCGCTTACAAAGTCGCGGGAAACAGCTAGTATTTACTAAATATTATTGTAATCTTACCTCCTTATTAACAGCAACATCCCAAACGCTGATGTGTCCCTTCTGTGTCCCAACAGCCACTAGATGCCCCCGTTCACTCCAAGCTACTGACGTCACAGCGTTGCCTTCCGACGACAAATCGCAGAGCCGCGTCACCTGGCAAAACAACACATAGTTATGGATAGTTGCTAACACTGCGAGAAATGGACGCCAAATATTTGTACACCATACGGGTTAATGCCATCGTAAGTAGTTTTAAAGGAGCAGTAAAAAATTGTGTTGTCAATGCAAATATTGCATGTTAAAAATAAAAAGTCGTTTTACAGTGTATGTAGGTAATAATATTGCATTGCTGATGCTCGAAAAGAAAAAAGACGAGGCCAGTCCTCAACTTCTATTAAGGCCACCAATTTCAGACAAACGCAATCAGAAAGTCGTGCTTTATACACAGTAGCGTTATAGCTTTGAGTTGCTCAAGCAAATAAAAAACCGCGGCTTTAAAGGGTGAAATGTTGGGTCTTAAATTGAGATAAGGGAGGCAAGATAGAGACTGATAATTAATTCGTGATGCAGAACGTGCATGACACTCCAATTTGCTTATGACTCTGTGCTGTCAAGCAACGGATAACTCTAACGAGGATGTTTCAATAGTGCACGGTCATATTTAAGGGCGTATCTGATGATATCGGTTCTGTATCTGACAAACAGTAAAGAAACAATAAGAAAACAAAATAAAACTCGGTTGTTTTTTTTGTGGTCGTATTTTTTCCTTATGCTATTATTTTTTACTGTAGGTACCTATTTCAGAACATCACCCTTAAAAATAACCACCCACTTCTAAATAGAAGTCAGCGAGCAATCTCGTGCACGAAACCATAAGCCCTTAATAAGGAAACAAATGGACCCAACAAAGTACTGTGAAGCCATCAACCTGTGTACGTAGATGTACTGTTGCAACCAGATTGTGGAAACGCCGCGAGCCACGGGATTCCTATCTCGAATCTAGTAAAACACGAGCATTTGATTATACGTTTGCTGCATGCAATCAAACACGCCTGTTTAGTACAGAAATATATTTTAATTTTACACATTAGAAGTCTCTTATTTTCCTTGTACAAAATTATTGGTACTAACTTTGAAATCGAATGTTTGCTATGCTTCTTTCTGAGCAAATACGCAAGCGTCAAGTTTCTTAATTTCATCGTTAGGTTAATAAAAATCTGCAGTCCATAGCTGAACACACAACTGAAAGGACAGGTCTCCTAAAACGCAAATAGTTCCCATATTCAAACTAAACTATTCACAGCCGGCTATTTCTCGGAAATATTAAAAAAACGGTCAAATGCGAGTCGGACTCGCGCACGAAGGGTTCCGTACCATTATCAATAAAAACGGCAAAAAATCACGTTAGTTGTATGGGATAAATATTTGTTTTATTTTAATATAATGATTTATTTTTAAAGTGAATATATAACTAAATATTCTGTGAATATTTCAAGCGTCTACCTGTTGCCGTTATCAATATTGAGCTAAAAATCACGTTTGTTGTATGGGAGCCCCCTTAATTATTTATTTTATTCTGTTTTTTAGAATTTGTTGCAACAGAAATACATCATCTGTGAAAAATTACAACGTCTAACTATCACGGTTCATGAAATACAGCCTGGTGACAGACGGGCGGACAGCGGAGTCTTAGCAATAGGGTCCCGTTTTACCCTTTGAGTACGGAACCCTAAAAAAGAAACCAGAATTATCTGGTTTATAATAATGCAACTAGACTGTGGTCTATCGACATAGTGACGTGAAGTGAAATACGATAGTTGGTATCATATCTCACATAAGGTGACATTATTAGTAGAAGCGATCAATATCGACCATTCGATGCCGATGAACCGCAATCTCGTTACACTTTTGAGCCTCATCATCATCAGTACCTATAGGTGGCTGCACACGCTTGACAAACAAACGGCAAACAGCGAACACGAACGTATGGGTGTTCGCCTGTTTTTGTTTGTGTTTGCCAGTGATCGGCGTCAGTGTCGGTTGTTGTGCACAAATCACAGGGTGTTTGCGATGTATCTGTCACTGGAAAATTTCAAACGCCGTTAGATTGTAAAACATCGCGTGAAATTGTGAACTATTTTTTGCTTAATAAATAAGACACGGATATATTGGAAACCTGAGATTAATTTTACTTATACAAAACGTTTTTATTATTTTTTTTCATAATATATCGACAAATTATAATCTAATTATAAATATTTTATTACAATCTTACGGAGTCTGCAATTTTTTTTCGGTGACATATCCTAACGCTCGTTTGGCAAACAGTAGAGAATCGTTCCTCGTGGTTATTATTACCAACGCTGTGCCATTGTGTACCTAGGTACTGGTGTATTTTATGTTTTCGGTACCAATAATTATTTTGATACAATTCACGGAAATTACGAATCATTTTTTGTTTCTTATTCTAATACATTTAGAAATAAAGTTTAAACTTTTTGTGTACGATTTCTGTGAATTTTGATCATCCACCATCGTCTTCGTTTCCTTCTTTTTCGTTTAATTTCATTTTGCTTTTTTTTTGTCTACCTGAAAGTAATCGCTGTCACTACCCTGCCTACCTACTAAAAAACACTGTTCAAAGGCGGACTAAATGCCTCAGGCATTTTATAAAATTTCTCTTGTAAATTAAAATCAAGTCTATTCTTACCTGACTAGTACAAGCACTCCACAGATATACACAGCTTCCCAACCCCACACTGAGCACATTCTGCGCGGACCAGTCGACCAGGTTCAGATAGAAGTCGTCCTGCAACTCGGGCGCATCCAGCACCTTGAAGGGGATCCTCGATATCTTCCGCGTGGCCTTCCTTGGGGAGCGGAGCAGCTTCTCCGACTTTGCTGATATTGGGGATAGGCTGTATGGTGACGGGTCTATGTTTTCCTGTGAAAAGAATGGGGGGTTTAGTTGAAAGTTTTACAACAATTGCGCCATTTTCATTGTTAAATGTGGGAAAAAAAATGCAGACGACGATTAAATGAGAACGCAAAGCTTTCTCGTTCAGCAAAAAATATATAACCAAATTAAAGACGGCAGTTATGAAACACTATGAGCTAATTCTCAGAATGACTAAAAATAAAATACATTTACATGTACTTGCAACTTTTAATATACGAATAAATGAGCAATCCTATGTAGCAAAACCTGTTCATTATAACCATGTGGAATTATGTTCCGAAAACTTCAAAAAAAGCGCAGAGTTAGAACATAAAAACTGACAAAAACTAAGGAAATTTACGAAAAGATGCAACATCCAACGTAGTTAATAATTATAATAATCGTTTTCTAATAACAAGTTTGATTCCAAGCAATAATAACTAAATATAGATAAAGTTTTTATAAGGTGGTATCAATGTTACAATGAACGGTAGTCAATAAACAGCCATTACGAAAGGCTGTCTATCTTGACAATCTCATTAAAAAAGTTATAAAAAAACTCATTACAGATCTGACCACAGCAACAATAGATAAACATTTCTGTATAAACCCTCAAAAAAAATACAAGTCATTTGAAGTTAAATAATAATTAAACTGCCAACTAAACGTGGCCAAAAAAACATAAAGTAAAAAGAGCATATTTGTCAAAAATATTAGATGGTGTTAAAGTTATAAATGTTGCAGTAGTCATTAGCTATACAACAGTCGTAAAACAGAAACATGCGAGCACTATAGATGATGATGATGATTATACAAAAACTATTGACAAATTGAATCTGCTAATTTTAACACCACAAGCTAGCAAACAATATATTTTGATGAATCCTAATCTACACAAAAAAATAATAAAATACAAGACGCATGCACACGAAACAATCGCCACGAGAGGTAAAAGATCTGTAAATTAAGCATGACGAAACTCGCAAAAAAAGCTTATGACCTAACATTAAAAAACCTAGCTAGACTTTATTACGACTTTTTAAAAGTCTCTGTAAATCTAGACTTGAATGCAAAAATATTCAAATTGGTTTATGCAAAACCGCTTTTGGGCCGTCTGGAAATAGAGATAAACGAGCCGATTAATATAGAGTTTAAGAAAAACTTAGAGCTCTTACACGGAAACGAATTGCAACCTCCTGAAGCATAACGCAGGCCTTGAAAGTTCGCCCACCTAAAGCCTTTTGTCAGAAACGAACGAATAAAAAGACACTGAAAAAAAAACGCAATAAACTTAACGTGTATCTGTCTGATAGCGTCTCGATTTGTCAGCGATTTTTTTACGGCACGCTTTCAATTAATCATTAGAATAATTCCTATACAGCGCATTTTGATTGGACTTATTGACGACCGGAATTAGAACCACCTGATGATATATCTGCCACTGCTACCATTCGTCTATCGAACACAGCGAACGAGTCAAGATTAATATCGCTACGTATCTACGATTACACTTATAATAGCAAACACAGTAATTCGTCAAGAGCGTCTGTTTGAGAGGAACAATTATTTACAGAGATATAAAACTTGCATTTATTTTGTTTATTGCCGTCCGAAATGACAAGTATGTTGACATTTTTAATGTGAATTTTCGCACCGACAAACGTCGCGTGAAATTCTAAGTATTCTACTGCAAAAAAGTGCAGAATTTCGTTAAACTCACGGCAGTTCAGTGTCCGTGAACCCGCTTTTATTACGGACTCCAAAGTAATCTAGATGAATAACACCTTCATAAAGAGGTTCAAACCTGAGACATAACGTGGGTCGCCATTACCATATGTGTATTTTTGGGGCTGATAATAATCCTTTTATTGTTGCAGCATAGAATTTGGTCGTGTGGGTAGAAGATATTGGTAGTTTCTCGGGCGCGAATGGAGCCATATTTAAGTTAAAAGGAAACAACAACAAAAGGATGTGTAGCGTCCACTTCGGACATTTTACTGTAATGTAATTCAGATGGGAACACAGCTGGGCTGTGACGCCTACGTCAACGAAAAACATAAGGTGGTACAAACGCACAGGGACAATAAACATGAATGTTTAAAGTCAAGCGCACCCAATAAATCGCTGATAAAGGAAAGATTTACATGTAATACTACGAGATAACGCATACGACACCGTTGTCGTTCCGATTTTGGTTTTCAATCAATGATATACTGAACGCGAATAGCAGCAGAGCAAAGACAACAAATCTTTTCACGTGTGGCTGAATAATGAATGAATCAAAATACTAACGGAACAGTTGGAGTAAAATTGAAAGTGCATCGAGACATGCACGATGATTAATTCGCAAGTGCCACTTAAGGAGATATTGACTTAATAGATGCCCCGCCCCCGAATGGTCATCGACATAATGACCTCGGTGTTCCAAATTAGATGCACATAATAGTATTATTTAAGACGTAAATCTTCTGCAACAAGTTGCAACAGGTTTCACGATACAAAAAACTGGTTAAATCAGCTGTGATATGGATTGATGGTATGAAAAGTTACTATTACTAGCTATGAAATCTACTGGATATGAGCGAGATTCGAGTGGCATGGGAAAAGATTAGAGAGAAGTATTTTTAGAATGACTGCGTTGACATCACGTTTGGTCTAGACTAGACTGCAAGTTAGATAGCAATCGTGACCAACGACCTCGCTACCGACGCATCAGCTCCTAACGCAGTTACCAGATGTACTTACTGCACTGTTGATAAATGTAACACACAAAATGTTTTTAGTTCAGAAGCATAACAAATTTCAACGCTTTTTTCTCCCGTACCTATTAAACCTGAATGGAACTAAATTAACTAATGTCTTCACTACCGTCAAAAGGAAAATCGAAGCTTTCAAAGATCAATCTCTTTGTATCAATTGTTCTTTGATTGGGTTAATGGAAGCCTCTTATGGAGATCGAGTAACGGCAATTATTACCTACAATTTAAATAGTGCGTGACTAAGTATCGAAACATTAGAGTTCCCGACTATTACAACAAAGAGCAAACGTTTTTTAACAACTTTGGCTTCACTAATGCCGTTTTGATTACGCGAATTACTGATATTTTTTACGCAATCCAGCACCAAATTGTCGGCGATACCAGTGGTCACGTCATAACGTAATAAATAGGCGTTTACTTAACTACCTAAGCTACATGTTTTGTAAGTCAACAACACCTCAAGTGGCTACTTAATTTGGTATAAAAAATATTTAAAGTGTACTTAACATCCTTCACGCACCAACGGCCGACTAACTAAGGAACGTCAAGTAATTATAACGGCGAGAAAATTTTAGGTGGCGTGAGTTGGTTCGCTGTTGTAAGCAACTTGGTGATCCTAAATCGTTCACTACCTCGATCCACAATTGGTTTATTCAAAGCAAACAGACAAAAACTTCTTAACAATGGATCGTACAATTGTCCACAATAGACGTCTGTCTGGTCTAGCTCAAGATCATAAAAGACATAACATCGACGTAGCTAATCGAATTGTAACTGCAAAAAGCGCAGCGACCAATCATAGATTGAAAAAAAACCGATATGAACACTAATCTAGGCGAACGAAACTAAATTGTATTAGATACTAATGATACAGGAGCCGGGTATACAGGTAAATGAAAAATTTCAATCTAGCCAAAACCACAATGATGTAAGATGAATGAGCAATCAGAAACGCAAGTTTGTTAACCTCGGACATCAGACGCATAAAAAGCTAGAAATCCAGCAGTGACTAGATCTCAGATAGCAGATTGATTGGTTCTATAAATGAAGTACTATTGTGACCTGTGGCAGTTCCGTAAGCGGGTCACGTCGACGCACTGCAATAAAACAAAATGAACCACTGCAAAAGCAAGACAAATGTGTAGATTTTCAGCGAACACTAAATAATACGAGGAGAATACAAATTAAAAACACGGAACTATGCTTTAGATACAGTAACCCGACTCAAAAACCGGCTGTAAAAAGTTTGACGTATTTTTCCAACAACATTTTATAACACGACTTTCTGACTTTTTTTCCAAGCCTAACTTACAAAAAAAATCTCGTAAAAGACGATTAATTCTTTGTTTCCGATGTTGCGTAATCTTAACTCTTAGCTAGTCAAGTGCACCAGGAATGCGAATAAAAAACCGCCAAAGCTGCGGTGCGGTTACGACATGCCTACCAGCATTTCTTTTCTATTTTCACGGTTGCAACGAAGGTTCAAAGCCCACTATTTCTCTAACCGTTGAACAGAAACGTTCTATTTTAGTTACAAATTATAACTAAGGAACCAATCAGGTTCATGTAGGGGTAGGATGTACTCCCCAGATGGTAATAAACATTCAAGAAATCGTCTGCAACACATCTCAGAGTCGGTTTGTAAATAGATTCATGAAACGATAGCCAGATGCCATGGATCTCGAGAAACTCATCGTTGGTTCGATTGATTTAGCACTGTCAACACGAGTAACCTTACCGGGCCTCGATCGCAAAAAGCCTCTGTTTGCACAAGTCCTTATGTCAATATGTAGTTTGGAAAAAAATTAAGGCCAAGTAGAGGCCTCACGCGAAATTCCCTCGCGTAGGTACCAGTAGACTTTGTTGTTTCTGTAAACAGACCACTGAGCGAACACGGATGGCCACTTCTGGTGACCGGTTCAATGGCTGATGATGGCACGGGAGCTGCTTGTACGCATGCGCACCATTAGCCAGACAACAGACTGGTCCTTTAAGAATAATGCAAAACGTGTTTTAAAATAATAAAGACTGTTTTTGCAGTTTTATAACTCTCGGCTTTATTTTCTGCTGCAATTTTATCTTTAATCTAAAGAATATGTATGATGTTATTTTTTCTCGTTGATGCTCAACAACAATAGCAGCAAACGAACGTTGTACCTACAATATCAAAGGCCAAACCTAGGCATCTATGTCTACCGTACATAATACACAATACCTAGCTAGCCAATAATGGCGGCGTCACATTCTATTGTAATGATACATCGTTCGAGTCGTGTGATGTGTCAGTCACCAGTGGCGTAGCATTTGGAAACGAAACTTGTCCCGTATCAGATAACTATTTGGACATCTGCATTATGATTAGCATGTTGTTAGTGTCAATCAGTGCTTTCGTATCAATGCTCGATGACAAAAAAATGGGCAAGTAGTGTAGGTGCCGGCAACCAACTCGGATTCAAGGTTGCTAGTATCTATATCTCCGCGCTGATCATAAAAAATAATTCTGATATAATTAACGAGAAATTCACATCGAGATGTCTCGGAAATTAAAAGAGCACCCACACAATGATCCCGAAACGTGACTGTGCAGCAATTCGGGAGGACAATCTAAGACATGATCTAGATTGTAACAACACTACGGCAGCCGACCGACGTGTGGCCAAAAACAACTACAAAGAACTCGATTTCATGCAGTTGGATAAAAAATTAAAAGAAAAAAATGCATTCATACAAACTGGCAAAGCAAAACTTACGAATCATCCCCTGCCAATGAACTCAAGTCTAGACCAAAGTTTGTATCTAATCAGACTTGTCTCTGTTGAAAAAACTTTATAATAACGATTTGATGAGCAAATACGCAGTCCCCGTGGTGTATTACTTAGAAATGTTTTTATAGCCGACCATTTTAAACTATTACTTTGCAAATACTAAGTCTAATGTATCTGAGCGTTTTAAATAATTACTGGCGTGCAGCAATCGTGCGGCTCAAGCTAATTGATTTCTCTATAGTTTTTATTACTAAATAATAGTGATGAGTGGATTATAAACCGAAACTTCACTTTATAGGAGTTTCATATTTATAATGGCTACTTCCGTGACCGTGTTTAATTCAGACTTATCATTTCGAGAAATAATCTTTCTTAGTTAGAATCGATTTATTTTTAGCGTGAACTGATAGAATTAATAACATTTCTATTTTTTGTTGTTGTGCTGCTAAAAAATTAGCATCAAAAGCAGATTCGGGCCGCAGCTACTTTTTGCATCGCTGCAAAAATACGTCATACGTCTGCTTGGGCTTTGTGCGTTGAATATTTTGTTTGCGGACGTGTCTTAGGACGTTTTGATGACGGAAAAAAAAGTCGTGATACGATCGGATCGACGAACCTTAGTATAACACGCATCATTGAAATGCGCAAGCGCAGAATCTGTAATTTGCAAAGTGTCTAGACTTACATCTATCTGTTCAAGGACTGGGTAACAAAAAGCATAAGATGTGGTCGAGAGCTTGCGAACAGTTGCTATTAGTCGCGCCTGTGAATCAGCGAACATATCGATTGTTACGATGTAATTGCAGTCGCCATTAAAGTAGGCGCGCGAATTTAGATCAAGTGTTATTTATAACATTTTTGTTCTGATGAGAAAGTAGTAGGAAACAGGCTTGTTTTTGTGTATTCATAACAGTTTTACTAGGCATCATAAAAACAATGAAACAAATGTGGTTACCGCGTCATGCGACACTATACGATAAGTTGAATATTGAGTATTGACTACAGGGAAATTCTGACTGGCCCGTACCTACTAACAAATCAAAACCTTCCTGTTTTGTTACATATATTATGTCGCAGCCAATTAGCTTAATCAGCCTATAAAAATTGAGTCTCCCATACAAATTGTGGTCAGTTGATGACAATTTTGTATGGGAAGTTCAAATTTTTTTTTAGGAATTGACTATAGCTTTCTTGGGGAAAGTTGTTCATTTACATGGGCAGAAGTGGTTCTCAAAGTTTGCGCACTGGAAAAAAAGTTATCCAGTATATAACGAATTAATCACAAGATACATAATATATGGCGGTCGTCAAACCATGTCAAAGGCCCTTGAGGCAGTTTAGAAACTCTGACACTAGGGTGTGTGGGGTCGTTAGACCTTACTACCCACACGAAGAAGAAGAAGAAGGCATAATATATCCTACACCTTCACACCAAACGAATGGGGAACTGACACTACGTACAGCTAAGGAGTGAAATTCCCTGCCGAAGTCTGTATTGCCTGATAGCTACAACCTCCCCCAGCTTGTAGTATATTTAAGTAAAGAGTGAATAGGTTGCTTCTAGGCAAGTGTACTCCATCGTCGACCACATCATCGCTTCTCATCAGGTGAGGTTGTGGTAACACGCGAAACACAAAAAAAACTAGTCAAGAGCGAGTCGGACTCACACACCGAGGGTTCCGTACCATCATGATTATTTCTGAAAAAGTGTGCTATTTAGAGACATCGTTTAGTTTTTCCTGTGCCTAAATAAACGTGTATTTACATAAACTTCTATCACATAGAATAATTTCTGATTTTTTTCAATTCAATCTTCGGAGATAAGAGAACAGTACTTTTTTATACCTACATTTTTCGTCAAAAGTCGGAAACTTTGCAAATAGCGCTCTTTTATATGATACCCCACATGCCCTAGTAGTCCCACTTCGAATTTTTAAGACCCCCTTTAAGACCCTGTAGTAAAAAAAAGATATATTCTTATTTCTTAATATTTAGAAAATAGTTGGGCAAACGTTTTCTAAAACTATTCCAAATTTCAAGTTAATAGCATTAGTAGTTCTTGAGATATCCAGCTGTGACAGACGGAGAGACAGACTGAGTCGCACCACAAGGGTTCCTTTTTACCATTTTGGTACGGAACCCTAAGTAGGATTATTCCCAGATCCTAAGATAATCTAGGCAGCAACGATATGCACACGATAGCAAATCAATTTGAGATTGCTACAGAAACAATCAATTGCCATATTAATAGCTAAAAAGTTTACACCTGAGAACATCTGATGAATTAGACGCAATAAAATTTCAGACCGAAACGCCATAACGACACACTCTAATGTAGTTTAAAAGCTTTGTTGCAAAATATAGTTTAAGGAATCCTAAATCGCGTGTAACAATACCATTCGTGATCTTGCATTTATAGACGGGTGTGAAATTTCTAGCTCCATCGAAAAATAACTTCTCATGGAATATAACAAGGCATGAACGTTTTACAGCAGACTTGTTGGTACGCGATGAGATCTGCAGTTGCTTTGGCTAACTCACTTGCAAAAATTATTATACCACCATGTCAGAAATTTGTGTTAACTTTATCTCGAGAAAATATGTATTTGATCATACATAACATCACCAAAAACAAATTCAGGGAAAGAACAATGCAAAAGTTTTTCCCACATTTTTAAGTCATGCCTTTGCATGGCAATCAAAATTGCAAATAGACATTAGCTAAGACTGACAAGCTTGAATTTTTAAACAGCTTATTTGTTATTCGCTGTCTTCACCAAATTCAACATGTGCAGAGCGGCAAAAATTTATATGGAGACGCATCAAGAATTGAATCAAAATAACAATGCATTTTTTATATACGAAATTTGTATTCACTGCATAATGCAAGGATAATACAGTGGGTGGGTACCACCGGACAGATTTAGAATTTCATGCGACGTTTTTATGTGTTTTTTCTGTGATCTATGGTCAACATAGACAATTATTTTACCTTTTACCGAATGGCCGATTATGTTGTTTCGATTTTGACCACGTGCAGATTTTGAAGATCGCCGAATTTCACTAATAATATGCACGATTGTGCACGACTTCTGACGGATTCACATGATGAATATTTAATTCTCTTCTCTAATCAAATAAAAAGTCACTTGTTTATTTTGTCACGAAAAAGCAATAATCTGTAATAAAATTCTCACGTCACTTTGTACCTAAAAGTATTTTGACGTCTTTTTTTTAATACTGATTTGATGACAGCGGGGTTGCGCGCGCGCAGCAACCAGGTCGCGCTCGTGCATGACCATCATCACTCCGTACGAACTGACAAGCCACTAATGCATGAGGATAAAAAACTGTTTACACGATTCCTTTTTTTCGGTTGGATTAAGATAGCTTAATAGAAATTATTTATTTAGCTAAACGTGGAATGAGTTTTTAAGTGCTATTTTTTGTGGCACGTAACGTCTTGACTCTTGACAACGTGCAACCATCATTTTCTATGTAAGTTATGCTATAGATAAATTAAGAATTTTGGCAACTTCCAACTGTTTGGTCTTTTTAATAAATTATTAATATTGTCATTTCTATTCAATTCACGATGGTATATTGATTTATATTTTATACACAACGACCTGCATTCTATCGCCGTTGAACCACTGTGCATTCGTCGCGAAAATGACGTCACAAAGAATTAGCTCCTATTTCCATATAAAGAGGTTTATTGTGACGCTAAGGAAACATTAATTTTCGGTTAATGCCATATTTATCTAAATGACACCTAAAACTAAATCCGTTTTTAAACACCATCTAAACGTCTGTCTGGCTTTAAAATTTCAATAAATTATTATTTTGGGTCGATGTCGCTGAGTGATGTCAGACAGACAAACCAATGATTGGACAAAAACAGAAATAGTTGCACACACAAAAAAAACAATGGCATTGTATCGCTAATGTAATGGCCGGAAAAAAACGATGCAAAAGGATAAATATTTAAAAAAATCACTAAATAACATTTGCATGGTAGAAAAGAGAATAAAAAATGTGCAAAAAGTTTGGTTCTGTGCTGATTAGCATATCCTCGTTGTCACTCAGACGCTAAACGTCCAACCCGTGATAATTGACACACAACGCGTTTGACAGACTCTTGCGCACTTGCTCGGGCAACATTATGCTGAGCACTTTCGCCTTTCTGTTACTAAGCCAAATCATAAAACCTCGTTTAAAAAAAATATATACAAAAAAAAATAAAAATGTAATGCATTTATCAGCAAGCTGTCTATCAGCCATCGTGTTGTTTTAACCGTCACAAAAAAATCTAAAGTACTGATTTCATTTTTAATAAATAGCAGTAAGCATGTTAGAAGTTCAAAAACAGCATGAAAGAATTCATGTGTAGATGAATAAAACTAATTAATATTGCTGGGAGCAAAAAAATGGACAACACTTGTCGAGTCAAAGATTGAAGTGCAGTACTTTTGTGGATTCTTCGAATTCAATATCAATATTATTGTATAGCATTGGGAATATATCGTTATCATGTTAACATCACAAGTGGATGGGTAGTGTGTGTGTACACACACGTGTCATAAACTTTACAAGAATGGCATGGAATTCGATACTCGGTCTTGTTACAAACAACACCGCCGCGATTCAGCGATTTGTGTCACTTTGTTAGTACATCGAACATGCAACAGTAGCTAATTTATCCTCCTTCACATCACCGAAGGTTAATCAAATGATAAGCACTATAATTTTATAATTAACTCTCATAAAATTATACATGACATCAAAATAATGTATTAACACCTTTTTTCTTGGCAAAAACTTTTAAAACATAATTTAGACACATTGTATAGAAGAGTCTCGACACTGGTTTTCAAGAGTCCATCATCAGACGTCAATCAATCATCGGTGAATCAATAGTTTTGAAATGTAATGAGTTTGCACATTGATTAAGTGTCCCGTCACAAAACAGTGAATTTTGTTTAGCTAGGTTACATTAGCTTCTGCCAGTGGATTTGCTCGCGTGAATGTCAGAGATTATTCCAAGAGAACATACCTATCCCCGAGATAAAAGCCAGAACTATCATCTGCCTAGCCTTTTGGCCAACTACATTGGGGTCGGCTCCTTCAGCTGAATACCAGTATTTTACGCGGAGCGGCTGCCTACCTCCAGAACCCATTCATTTGGGTAACACGGTACTTCTTGGCAAAACTGGTGTCAGATTTTCTGGCTTCTGACAATCCGTAACGACTGCCAAAGATGTACAAATGATAGCCGGGACCAATGACTTGATGTTGATGTTAATATGGTCACCCATCCACAGACCAACCTCGGTAAGCGTTGCTTAACCTTGAAGATTAGCCCGTGCGGCTGTTATAATTTAGCCACGAGCTCCAGATAAAAACCAGAACTATAAATCTATCTCTATGTCAAATTTCAACTTCGTTCAGCCATTCTGGCGTTATTGAGTAAACGTATAACCAACAATTTAGCTGTATGCAGTTGTATGATAAAACGGTAAGCTAGAAAGGCTAACGAAACCGGATTCTAGCTATCAATTCAATAGGTCTGGCTGCCTATAGAGTACTTGTAGTGAACTAGGAAGTCGGAGCTTTAACTCATTGGAAACTTCAATCATAATCATGTTTAGTTTGTCATTGCGAATAATCTCTGCTGGTATCCCGGGGGATACACATTCTTTACTATTTAGTACGTTTTACATAAATGTAGTTACAGTGATTTTGATTGCTTGTGCGGGTAATTTTTGACAGTTTCATTTTGTTTCATTAAGACGTGCATCGGTTACTGTGTCGTCATGAAAACAAAACCAAAAATCTCGATATCTTTAACGCAACACATTAAACTCTGGTCGGTAATGTGCTTGATATTATATGAAATTCGAGCAAATTTCGTTAAAAATACATTTCCTAAATTATCGATTGGAAACATAACGAGAATTCCTTCTGACCGGGCGACGATGCGACGTCACTTAACCCCTTAATAAAAATCGATGTCCGGCGGTTTTTAATAAGTTTTATATTTAAAATCGGTACTTACGACCGAAGATACTGTCAAAACACTGTTTCGCTCACATTAGATGGGACACTTTACGTGACATTATGAGCCCATACTGGCCAAATTGAATTTGGCGCAGGCAGGGGTTAAATGTTCGGGTCAGAACAATTATGTTTATTTTGTTAAGTGTAATTTTTCCGGGTGGTATGGGGTTTTTAAACTTGTGTAAAACCAATTAATGTTCAAAAGCTCGTGATATGAATGGTTTTATGTGACATTCATGAATATTTGTCTAATTTCTGACACCTTCCATGAAACAGAATATGTTTTATCTTATGCAGAAGAATTTTCGGTGAACCAAAACTTTTTGTCATCATCAAATCAAGAATATCCTGCCCAAATGACGCCGTAAAAGGCTAATAAATACAAAATCAAATTAAGAACTCACTTTTATTGTGCAATAAACCAAATGCATTTTGACAATACGCCAATCGCCATCTAAATAACTCAACGAATCACGAAATGCTCAAATACATCACTGTGACGTGTCCATAAATATTGTCAGGACATAAAAGGCTCAATTCAGGCATACAGACCTCAATATATTTCTTTTTTAACACAATAATCAAGCTAATTTTATAAAGAGAAAGAGTCTTTTTTTACATCTGAACAAAAAATAATTAACCTTTGAATGCGAAAGTATTGTTCATGTCTTGATGGACACAGTACTAACGCTGTTTAGTCATGGATTAATTTCTGCCTGGGAAATATCTAGATGGGTAGCCAGACAAACAAAGGATAACCAAAAACTGCACAAAAAACAAAGCGAATTACCAATTACGCTTACATTTTTACAAAAACGCGTTTTATAGGCGAATAAAGATTCTTATGCAATTAGACACAGGCGAGACATGCAGACATATCGCATATCGATTCATTTTACACACCGGGATGAAATATACTAATTAGACATGCACATTTTTTATACTGTAACGCATTTGATGTGAGATCTGAGTTTACTGCACGAAGATTTTATTGTTTTTTTTTCGCATTTTATGGAGGTAATGGAAACAGGAGTAACGATATTTGCGATGTGATTCGTTGACGCAAGAATTTCAAACGACGCTACCTGCACAACAAGTAAAATGGAAATAAATAATAATGGATAAGGTATAATTTATTGTAATAATTTTAATTTAATTTATTAGAACAATTTACTCTTATTTAATGAAATATTGTTATCATATTTAAAACCATATTTAAATAAACCTATCATATAAATATAGTTTATCACATAATATGTGCATGCTGTGGTCTCCTATAACTAAAGGAGCACACCTAAATTAACCAATTTTATCACTGTGACTTCTGTTGTAAATTGTACCTATCCTTTGTTGAAGATACAAATAAAAAAAATCAAATGTTTTTCCACAAGCTGTTGCTTTTTCCGTATTTATAAATGGCTCTATCAATATGTTCAGTAACAAATTAAAATTAACCCACCAAAATACCGAGACGGTTTATCTGGTCTTGTCAACCCTGCCGACCTTCATAAACTATACAACAAACTACATAGCGACGGAGCATTTTCCAACAAACCAAGCTGACCTATTTCCCACGGAAGTCCCCAAGTCTTGCGCAAAAGATGAACATCTATTGCTCCGAATACTTTTTCTTCCCCGATCGGCACAAAAATCATCAACAATGATTGGAAATTATCGTGGCAGGGCATTTCTTGGCACTCTGACGGTTTTGTTGCGTTACGCATTAAATAAACTCACGGTTCAACGAACAATTGTAACAATCACTAATTCGACGACGAAGCTTGAAAACGCCACGTCTTGGAGAGACTGAATAGAATTTTATAGAAAAGGGATTAAGAACAATTGGAATGTTTGACGATAATCCAGTTTTATTGATAGGAGTAAAGTCTTTTACACAGGGAAGTCTAGACTAGAAAATATATCCAGATAAAATATGGCGTCGAAGTAGCTGATAAGCATGAGAACTTTACAATTTTAGATAATTTCAAAACTGAGATTTAGTTCAGTCAATAACCTGTTACTTGCGTTTTGGCTTCTATCCAAACCAAAGTGTCTGAGGGCAATCTATCTGAAACAATAGAATACCACCACGCCCAAGATTCCTGTTTCCATTGAACTTTACTCAATTATAACATCTTTTCTATGTACATAAAAAGCTTATTTCCCCCTGACACATGTGAACAGCTGTTAAGTAAATTCCTCGTATCGGAATGGACCCAGAATGTACTAGAGTCAGCATTCAAATACGTCAACACACTCTATTTAGCACAAGGCGAGTGCTAGTACCTTATGTAGATAGATTTTATGTCTCGCTTGTTTCCAACTGTTATCGCTATCTCGTTATCAGTATCACTTTTAAAACAAAACGCTTTAGGATTCTGTCAGGATGGACATTCATTTCCCAAAAGGAATGTGAGTCAAGTAAGCTGATAACGTTATGGGCTTATTTGTTTTTAGAGTCAAAAACACCGAAAAGGTCTGATACTCTGCAGTCGAAGTCACGGTAGTAAAGATTTGGTAAAAGGCCCTGACACAATTAGATGGAATAGCGGCAGACCGCGAAGATAGGATTAGCTCCATGTAAAATAGCATCCGATCATAGTGAAAGCCGACCCCAATTTTTTTTTGTCAGCCAATTCTGTCCCATTGCTGGGCAAAGGCCTCCCCCACTCCTTCCAGATGTGTTTGTCCCGAGCCACCTCCCGACCAACCCTCGCAGTAGGCGTCTAAGTTCGAGGTCACCACCTCTTCCTGGATCGACCTCGGCGCCGCCGCCTATCCTCAGGCACCCACTCTGTGGAAGCCCAGCAGTTGCTGTGCATGCGGCTGACGTGACCCGCCCAATCCCATTTTAGCTTGGCAGCCTTTTCTCCTGCGTCTATGAGAAAAAATTTAAGTGCATCGAGGCGCTTCTTATTCTATCAGCTCTTTTTACGCCTAGGATGCTGCGGTCCATCGCTCTAATACATACGAGTATATTTGGGAAATGGTTAGGCAGATGTTTTTTTTATGAATGGGCTAGCTCTTGACCTCGATCACGCCTGATGGAAAGCGATGGATGAAGTCAACGATGGAGCGAGCGTGGCCAGCCTTGAAGCACTGGTACTATCACGCGTCGACGAAACACAGCAGCATGCTTGACGCCAGACTCCGGTGGAAGGGTGGTCGCAAACCAGGCGGGCGTTAGCCCTACCACTGCAAGGGAAGGATTGACCAGTCTTGAAAGGTATTAGGTGAGACTGTCCAGGATGCGCCGAACGCTCGGTTCAGTTGAGTGCCTGATGGAACAAATTGCGCTACACGAGGAGACTCCTTCATGATGATTCAAGACTTCGTCGATGATAATGTCCTATAAGGAATTGGCGACAAGCTCATCTATTTAAGAAATTGGATTCAAGGTGAACCAACAGCAGCCAGCTATCTATATTTTAAACATGAAACAAATCATCTACACGCAGCAGCAAGATTCAGAAACATTTCGCTCAGCCAAAGAACAAAAAAAACACTTACCGAAGCATTATGACTTTGCGCGTTGAATCTGTAGACTGGCAGATACGCTTGCGACGACTTTGGAGTTTGTGCAGTTCCCAAGCTGGCCTTGTTCCCTTCCGCGCAGGATGCTGCGGGACCTCGGACTTCCTCAATCTGGGCACCAAGGAGTTCGTTCTGTAGGAGGCAGTTGTAGGCGTGTTGGTCTCGAGCTCCAGTGCCGTTGTCACCACCGCCATCTCCTCTGGCTTTTTTTGTGGGCTGATTTTCTGTTCCTCTGTGTATTGCTGGAGAAAAAGAAATAGATGATTGGTAAGCTGATTTTGGGCAGGGTGTTGAGGCAGCTTAAGAGAGGCCTATATCCAGCAGATTGAATCTGGTTTTAATTCTTATAAAATATGCAACAATACTTCACGATCATTATCGACAAGCTCAATAATTCAATATAGGCCTCCACTCACATGTGCCTGTTTCAAAGAACTTATTTAGTATGAATTTCATATATTTAACCTTATTCTTTTTTCTAATTTATAATTAATTTAATTTTAATACAATACAATACCTTATTCTAATTTATATGAATTTTAATTACTTATGATTCCGATTTATTTTCAAATGTATCCTGTATGAACATAATTTAACTTCTATATTCAATTAAACATCTTTAGCTAACTTATTTATAAATAAACATAGTTTCAGTTCATGTCATTTGTTTATCTAATGCAAGTACAGCGAAACAAAGAGCCATAATTTACAAAATAAGGAATGTCATTACAATAACATAACATTCTAGGTCCAAAAATAAACCCATTTAAATGACGTATCTGTTAGTACCTAATAGGGATAAATCTTTAAAATACCTATAACATTTGGTCTACGGCCGTAAGGACTATTTTCAGATTTGTAAGGAAACCATGTATAAGTAGTACCTAGACTGATACAGCCATGCTTAGTTTAAAGACCTGTTATTTGATTGCAATATTTAAAATAATACCTACTACAATTTAAAAATCTTTTAACATAATTAATTCAGAAAAGATATAAAAGTTTATTTTTATGTCAATAACGTCATCGTGCATCAAAAATCGAGTTGAAAAAACTGTGTCTGTAAATGTATTTAAAACAATCAAAATCGTAGATCAATAGTTTAAAACGGCCATTAAAATCTTTACAAGTAAATAAATCATGCTAATCTATAAACCGAATATTAAAAGCAGGTGTGTGTACTTATATTTGGCGCCACACCGAGTGAGTGTTGCGCCACTCGGTGTGGAGCCAAATATCCTGTCCTGACATAGACGGCTTTACCATATGTGCAAAAGCCCACGTGCCACGTGACTCACGAGCGGAAAAAAAAGTTCCTCATTCAACATGTTAGGTACTAAAATTGACAATATTTCAAAAACACAACACATCACGCAAATTAATTATAATGTTGAACAGTTTTTGATTAATTATACAGAAACCGAACAAGCTTGTTTTTGCTGCTTGTAAAGTTTTAAAATAATACTAATTTAGTCACGTCTGATGTCAGGAAAAAAATCTAAGCTTTCAACTCTACACACGAAATAAATTCAACTTTAGGAAAGTGGATACTGACTGCAGGTTGTCTCTATTTGTGTAAAAAATAAATTTTATTTGAAACAAAAAATAAATCAATCAACGACCTCAGTTCTAGTCTAGTCAATATCACTCAAAAAATATTGAATTAAGGTAGCGCAGTAATAAATCTTTTATTTTAAGAAATGTAACATATTAAAATATCATACTTTTTTTGGGCAGCGATTTCTAACATCGCTAATGACCAAATTACCTTTAATTATACCATCAAAAAACACATGGCGGAGTTTGACTGACAATTTAGCAACGACCTGGGGGATAATGCCAAAAATACAATTTGCACTGCGTACCTACACTGCTTGGCCTTTTCTAAGGATGATGATTCACATAACACGAATATAATGCACTTGACGACAATGATTCATGGTGATCCTCAGAAACACTAAATAACCACAATTATAACGCCTGCATGTTATTAGACAAGTTTTAAAAATACATAATTGTGAATGTTTTTAGATAAAAACTGCATAATATTACCATAAATTATTGTATTGGCAATATTGTGAAACTTTATATTGGAAGAAAATTAAATTAAAAAGTGAATAAACTATATATTTAACATTTTATTGACAAATTATAACATATCGAATTAATAAAAATAAAAATTGATTTTGATACCGATTGTAATTATTAGTACATTTACGAGACGGCATTACGACGGCTACGTCTAGCTTTTTATAGTCAGAATGTTTTAGACAGACTGCATTTAAATCATCGACTTAAAATTCTAACTCGATACCTTGTTTATCGTTCAAATGTATAGAAGTGTGTGGCTTCAAATATAGCTATTAATATTCAACTTTGATTGACGCTCAAAGAATATTTGCGAGGCCTGGTCGATGCACTTCCCAAATAACAAACGCAGGTCGGAAGCACGTCCCCAAATTGCATTTCAATCGTAACGTAATGAATAAAAACATCATTGTTCCCATGTAGCTAACTCACGCGCGGGTTCACTCACACGTCTTCCTTCCTGGGGCACCTCCATACAAGGTGGGAGACGTTATACCTGCAACTATATTTGGTTACCTACGTGACAGACCATCGGCACAGACATAATTAATTCGGAACATGGCCAAATTTGATAACATCCGTCCTGGACGCGAATCCGTGCTGAATTATTAAAGGTATAGAGTCTATTTTGCCGAGGTGAGAATAGAACTAATTGTCTAAGCGTAACAGTCTTTTGCAAGGCCTCCACCTACGTGGTGTCTGCCCACATCCAATTGCCCTGGACACGGAGTACGGACACAAATTGGCCCCAATTTCTGGTCGTAACCACGACTCAATAGAATTGTTCTAGTAAATATTATCTGTAAGTAAATTGTTGGGAATTTTGTGTTTTGTACACAAGATAAAGTGATAAGAGTCATTACACCGGTAAATGAACCAATGGACGGACAGGTGATAACGTTGGAGTTCGCTGGTTTGAAGAATTTTCATTAAAAGCTAAAGCCAAATCGAAGAAAACTAAGGTGCCTCGCCCAGATAATGGTTATCGATATTCACTAAAAGTGTGTCATACACTCCAGAATGTGTGTTATCAGGAGACGGTAGCAGGTTGAAAAAAAATCCTGGTACAAAAACCTTGTACAATGTTAACTTATCTAGGTATGCGACGCGACAGTGGTTTGTCGCGCCTACACTTGAGTCAGATTTATAGAGAATCAATAAAACTAAAATAGGTAACGTCATTATAGGAACACCTATTATAGAAAACATGACTGCAATTTATCTATGACATACCTAAACAGAGTACCTACTTCCCAAAAAGTGGTAACTTTTATGATGTCAGGAATATTTACAAAGCAAGGGAACGTGTTGACAGTGTTGTCTGTTTTTGTTTTAACTTACAATCAACATCATCTAAGATGAATGCTTCATATGTGATGGAATAACTCACAGAGAAAATCACCACGTGGCCGTATCATAATTTCGCTTACAACTCTCCCGCACGCAACTCATTATGCCGAGAGCTGCCAACCAAACCTATTTGGTTAACAAATGATTGAGATTCGTTCCACCTGCGTCTACAACCCGTATCTAACGACTAATTACGCCGGGAGTGTTAGTGGTGGCAAGTAGTGGCAGGTGCAGCTACAGAAGTCGATAACATGGCCTAGATTCTGCGATAACCGATAGCATACGTGCAGGCCTATGTGCCAAGTTAGATTGTGAAGGCCGATGATGCCAAAGAGAAAGCTAATGCACACAATTTCAATGAAAACTAAATAGTTATGATGCTAAATCCTCTAGCGATCAAAGAAAGACAAGAAGGAACGGCGCAAGTTGAAGCAAATGGCATTAAATAAATTCATTTGCACAGTAGCCAAAAAGACAACCTGTTTTAAATTTTGACAGGCTAGATATAAAAAACTAGTGGTGCACTAATTTAAAATCCTTCGACATAATTGGCACGTGCTTTAGAAATATGTTAGCATCATTTAGTAAATCAACTTTTTCTTTAAAGAAAAAGTGCGAACCAATGACAAAAAACTTTAATCCAAGTTAGAAGTCAAGGAAAAAACCGCATAGCACGTTTTCTATGAATAAGGTTCAAGTGTTTACGTCATTTTAAGAACATTGCGTAACGAGGCAGTTCCAACAAAGTCATACCTGTTGAAATGTACAAATAATGGAAAATAGTTTACAGCTTACTCATTCGCCAATAACCTACAATTGCGTGCTATAAACGATTCTAACAGTACACTAAATAACAGCAGCAATATCCTATTTCATAGACAGAGATTGTTTTGCAAATGCAATTGGCTCCACCTTGAGAACGCCGCTATGTGCCTTGGGATAATTCTAGACCCATCGCGTATATAAGCAAGTACTTGGCTCTAGTACCTCGTAGAGTCAGGTCACTAACGGGATCCAACGCAGCGAGCGCATCGTAAGCAGTTCTAATGCATCTGCGCCTGCGCCGATGCGCTTTCACAACCAGATACAGACAAGTTCCTTAACCTTAGAAACTTTATCAGCTATTAGGGCCACAAACAACGCAGTTCTATTGAAAAATTATCGTACAGTAGTGGTGTTGTACTTTCTTATTGCACCGGTTATCGGCTCTTTCTACTTTATCGGGTGACCCGGCCAACAATTGTTTTACTATATTATGCCAGACGCATGTAACGCATTGAACCATTATTCTGAAATGGTTGATTCATGTTCAATTTTATTCATTTCTGTGACAAATACGGTACCAACAGCTATACGGTACTTCCAGGATCTGGAAATGAATTGCAAAATTATTTGACGGATGACATCAATTAACGTCTCTCTTTGCCAAACGTTTGCATATTGGCGGTTTAAATTCAATTTGCATTTCAAGCCCATGCGTAATTTCGCCAGCTCAACAAATGAGTTCATAGAATAAAAATATCAGAAGTTTCCTTAAAATAAATACACGTTGCGACTTGTGCACAGAAATGGTGCCGACGACCGTTCTCCACTATATCCGTGAAGTTAACTCGATCGGTACTGTCGTGTCGGTAGCACCTGACGGCCGGAGCGCCTGAGCGGCCTGACGCAACTCGGAACGGTGGAAAACGGAAAATTAGTTGTGAACCCAAATGCGGTGCGTTGAACTGCACACAATTGTCTGCTTTAACCAATGAAATGACTCAGATATTATAGAGCAGCACCCACCCACCCACGTGTACTGTTTCAAATTGTATGTGGGATACATGATACAACATATTAATAAATAGATCCTGCATTCGTAATGCATTAAGCTCCAACCATAAAATTATAGAGCCAATCATTCTTAGATAGTTATTTAGTCCAAGGAAATCGTGCACACGATGCAAATAATGAATTTAATACAAATGAATTGATAATCATGGCATTTGATATTCAGTAAAATAAAGATTCGTGAGTGCATTGAACCAAAAACGTGGTTCATTACTTAACACATAGCCGGGGTCGTGAGCGATTCTGCTTTTTGCATGCAAAACATTTTTTGTCTAATTTTTACCTAATACCAATAGAATATGTTGACGTTTTTGCTGACCATTTCATTACTAACAGCGATTATAATGATCTCGAAAAATCAATATTTTTAGCTGGCAAAAAATATACGACCGCATTGGCAGGTATTAAATTCAAATACATCTTCGTATAATCTAGACATGATCGAGCTCAAACATGTCAAAGATCATCAGACTTCGGCTATGGATGATGATGTCAGACGGACAAATCTCGAAGACGTCAATTGATCACCAGGTATTGTATGCCATCGGCCTAAATTCAACACTTTGACAACTGATTTATGCTCCAGCTCAGGTGTCAAGAGCGGAGACAATACAAAAAACTGTAGCAATTACATACAGAGAAACAACAATGCATGCTAATGTCTAGGACATTAATCATCCGGTTTTAAGCTTTAAATAATGCCAAGTGACAATGTTAGAAAATAGATGGACATCCAACTGGATCTATTACGATCGCCTAGGTACATACGTGTGCGGAATCTCGCAATAATAATTCAAGTTCGTCGAATAAAGAGGAGAAAAAACTTACTGCTGACAATATTTGTACAGAGAATCATTTGTTATTAGTTGCCATGTGTCATTGGAAACCACGGCCGATTATCCAGTCATCACACCTCAAATGTTAGTTACTTATTATAAGAGCTACTGTTCAATTTGTTTTTTGTAGCACACTGTATATTTCTCGGCTCAAAGTGAGCTCGTCTGGTAGCAGGCACCTCAATGAGGCCATAACTATTGGCATAAGTGGGCAAACAATGTAACAGGCAGTGTTTACTTTTGTACTAACTGCTCACAGACGGTGGAACAACGCGGGATTTAGAATGTCGTCAGGAACCGAGCTTTTATTTGAGTACCGCTAAGCTAAACACGGTGCACATTCATGCACTCACTATTTCAGAATATACGGTTTTCGTTAGTGAATTGTGGTCTTGTATTACACAACGTGCTGTTACAGTGGTGCGCTGTATCGCTTCAGTGCTTTTCATAAGCGGCTTCATTTCTCCAACCTACTTTCGAATTGTACTTACCCAAGTGGTACCTATAGAAACCTCCAAACAAACAGTTACTCCGCACAGACGGGCTGCCTTTGAAAACATTCAACTAACTAGAAAAAAGTTGCATGAAGATCTAATCAAGTATAAATAATAACTTAATCCGACATGTCCGTTGCTAGCCGGTGATTTTATTGTGTAAAATCATATAATATGAGCAATTATCATGCATAAATTAAAGATACATTGACAGTAGAAATCAAAACATGCATCAATCAACATTTTATTGAATCATCGTCTAAAAACTTGCATCTAATTCCGTGATAGGGTTAGGCACCGTCGAACAAGTCTATAAAAATATAGCCCAAAAAAACTTGACTAAATCCTCATGTTGATGACGTGAATGATGAATGTTGAACAATGTGTATTTGTCGTCTTACCAGATACCTACACAGCATCACAGCTGATCTCTGACAATAGGGAGGGTATTCGACATGTCTAGACTTGTCGGATGAGACAAAAAAGGATATTTTTAAGATTGTCGTCAATACATGAAATCACAATGGTTATTCAACAGAGGTGCAAACAGATGATATCATTTGCGACGAAATCGATAAAGAGATGCACGAACGAAAATTCGGAACGACGGCGACGACAGTCAATTTATCGATTCAGATGAAATAAAATTTGTATTTGGTAAAATAAAAGAAGCATTAACAAACACACATTTATTCCTTACTATACGTGATTCCAAGCCAAAATATTGGACACTTTTGCAACATTGTCGCCTTTTTATTGACCTTAACATGCAAAGGGAAATCAAAGGTAGTTGACTCAGCTGATCAGTACAATGAACTTCTGAGAACAACTAATACATTTGGAATACTGAAAGTCCAACTATGGCATACGAAACATACGATCACGAATTCTGAATCACAGTCAGCTGACTCGAAATACGTCCAATAAAAAAATGTAAATATGTTACCAAAGACAACTGATTTAGAACACAAAAATTACACGATTGTAGTAAATTCACGTCAAATCGCGAAATTTGTGCAGCAAAACAAATATTAAATAATAGCAACTCTAGATGATATCATTAATTCAGCTGATCGTAAGTTGAAGGCTGGTCAATACTAAATTATTGATGTAGGTGTGCAAAATCCTGCGCATGTCATGCACCTTGCCTATGGACCTGTCTAAAATGTCAATCTCCTATTAAACAGAACATTAAAATAAATTCTGCAGTCACAATATTAGAAAAAGAGAGAATTATTTTACTGACTTACCTACAAGACAATGCAATAAAAATGACATTTCATTAGTCTGGATTCGTCCATAAATCATTACTAAACATTAAAGATAAGCTAAAAGCATAGCAAAATCAAAACACGAAATGATGAATCAAGATTTATATATTCATTTCAATGCAAGCGACCAAGATTTACGATAAATATGGAACTGTATGTTACTTGATGTGGCCGAAAGTGTTAATTCGTTGGTTAAAAATTTGCAAATATGCATTCGCCCACCCAAAAGTGACAGGATTGTGTAAAGTTTACACAGGTGCAAGAATGATCTCCACTGCGTCATGTGCAATTATTTGCTATCAACTTTTTTGGATCTGGCGCTTGATTAAAGTTTGCGAGAAAACTTTTAAAATTTGTGGAATTTGATTATCTTGATTAGATTTTTTCACGTATTTGAGACGGTACCTCCTTTTGAAGGTGGGACATATTTTCTGAATGACAGTAAGCTTTTATACTTATTGTTGCAAGCAACAATGAAGTATTTAGCATACGTTTTGTGGGAAATTTGAATAATCCGAATAATATATACTTGTCTGATTCATCATTCTGTACTGTTTAGGCAAACTAAAATGTTGTAATGTTTAGCAAAAGGGAAGACGACAAGGACTGATTGCACAACTTAACATTTTTTAAATAAGATCCTGCTGAAGTCACGAAGGATCGTCGAGATAACGTTGCAATGATTAATTAGTCGAATAGCAACAAAATCGACGATGCTAAAAATATCCCACTTCTGGTGCTGATACGCAATTTCATGCACATAGCAATGGCGAGATAAGGAGCCTTATCAAAAGTCAAGTAATTTGTTCCCGATGTTAGTGGGACAATTTATTTTGTTAAAAGGTGCATACACATGCGTTTTGTCGCATGACTTCTCCTTTTCCTAGCTCATGACTTGAACCTGTAATTTAATTTAGATCCAGGTTTAAGAGAAATTATTACGGAAATCTGGAAAATTCTTTTCGTCTGTACGAATTCCCTATATCTTTAGAGGTAAATGTTGCTGACGCATCGTCATACGCTTCTCGCTTGGGGATAGGAATGAATGATTCATCGGAGAAGTTTCAGAATATCCTGTCTGTAACATCATCTTTATATCGAAGGAATAATTATATGCCTTTTTTTAACCATGGGAACACTTTGAATACATTTATTTACATTGCGACAGTTCAAAGAGTCGCAGCGCCGCAAGGGACATGTGTGTACATGTAAACTAGCCTATGAAGAATTTATCGCCCGTAGGTTGCAAAAGCTATCGCTACATAATGCATTTTATTACTGCTCTGAGCCTGATAACGAAATTTGCGATCATTTCGGGAATAATATCGCACTTTTAAAGCGTAAATTAAGTTTAGAGGTCAGGGATATTTTTTTTCATAGGCTTCACGTATCATTTGTGCAATAAATGCAAATTGATAAAAAGTAATTATTTACCCAATTAATTGAATGTGCCTAAAGCGATACTTGAAATCACCTTGAATAAAAATAAACAGATATCCGAAAACAATAAGTAATAAAGAAATACAGATAGTAATAACCTGCCTCACTTGTTACTACAGAAAATTCTTGAATCACGGAGAGACGTTTTAGAAAAGCGACACATTAACGTCGTTGTGAAAGCAACGTTCGCAAGAAACATCACTAACGAAAAGAAACTTTACCTTGCTAACACTAGAGCCTAAACTCTTACAAAGATACTAAATGTGAATACAAAGCCAGAAGACAACTTCTCCAGTATGCTCTAAGAACCATTGAGCAATTACCAATAAGCACTTGAACGTGTGCTAAACAAATTTCAAAAATTTCTTAAGCAAGCGACTCATACACTCATACCTGATTCTTTGGACGGAAAATTAACTGCCTATAATTGACTCCAATGGCCTCTGACCCGGGATTCCTGTGTTGGTATAATGGGCCCTGAATTACCATAGTAATGGCGGGATATCGTTGCTACATCCGTCTGGCCAACTGCTAATTTGTATTAAAGACTTCAAAAGTGATATTGAATAGAAGACTGGACCAGCCTGATATAGACAGACAGAATAATAAGTCCATCATAACATAGGGTGACACAATGGGCGGTTTTATAGCTAAAAGCGATGCAGAGAACTTAAAAACCGAGGGTATCGATTCTTCTCCAGTTTTTAAAAAAGTGGACAAAGATTGATCACGCCTTACCAACACGGGCAACCAAAGTGCTTGAACAGCTGGAAATTGACTTCTCTAGTCTCAAGTTCCTGACCTATTATCAGATACTATTATGTGTGAAGTGTTTCGTGTCAGTGATATGCCACAAAAAATTACGGTATGTATGCAGGAACAAAGCAACGAAACATTATCCCTCTCCTCCCGTGGGTGTTAAGCCACGGGAGGCGAATAAACGTTTATGGTAAGATGAATGGGCTCTACTCCGATATACCCATAAACAACGTACTGTGATAAATCCATTAACCGAGCGTAATGAACTTCCAATATCCCTTTTTCCAGTTGGTTGGTGATTCCTAAACTACTTACCTACTTTTGCACACACATAACATGCCAAACTAAAAACGTTTCACGCCTGGTAACTCCTCATTAATTTACCTGCCTTAAATGGCAAGCAATTTCAACCAAATCAAAACTGGGCTCTCCAATGATACACTATCATACGATTACATTCCAAGCGTGACTGCTCTGGCGCTGATTAAAAGCGCTCAAATGACCCAAACGAAGCCTCCGACACGGTTGAGGGCTCACGCTATTCGCAACAGTAGGCAAAAATAAACGTGCCGACATAATCCGTTCCGGATGAGAAGTCATCAGGAACTAGCCTTATTTATAGATAAGGGCATCGTCCTTTATCATAGGTCTTGGTGCTTCATGCTTCAGCGGTGGAACGGAAAAAATCTGTGCGGAATTGCTCGAGCAAATGCTGTCCAGGTGGGGTAAGGACTAAGGGTTCTTATTACAGGGGTTTTCCAAGATAATGATGTTTGTATTAGAATTTATTAATTCAAGAATGTACATAATTTAAGCTTACGTGCAGGAATGAGCAATTATTATGGTGTGATTTGCACTTGCACTTGACCAATTAAAACAAACAGGAGCCCTTTGCATAAGTTACGACTTGGAGGGTCATAGAGCAAATTATCATAATCCCAACCAGACAAACAAAAAATACTTAAAACAGGAAAAATCAACGTGTTTTTGAAACTAAAAAACTTTCCCAGTTGTTAATCTCGGCGATGGTTGGACAAGAATTGCGTAATGGTCTTGCCCGAGTGATTTTAATGCCCTAACTAATGCATGGTAATGAACTATCATACGCCTGAGTGTGAACGCCCTGGAGGTACCTCTCATTGCTCTGGCACGCGATAGGATTAGGGCTGCTAACTTTAGCTTTGTATATCTCTTGTACACTATTATTAAACACCCTATCTCTGCGCTTAAGTGGTTTGAGAGGCATTCAATTGAATCCAAGGGATTTTCTGTAGTGGATCACTTCTTAATTTTATAATAACTA
Source organism: Melanchra persicariae (assembly GCA_947386135.1). Taxonomy (NCBI): domain Eukaryota; kingdom Metazoa; phylum Arthropoda; class Insecta; order Lepidoptera; family Noctuidae; genus Melanchra; species Melanchra persicariae. Next base: position 4,145,534 of record OX376646.1, read on the forward strand.
TCGCCATTATGACCGATTGTAGATGTATGCCGGAAAAGCTAACGTCCTGCAAAGCTTACCGCCCATAGATGTTTAAATATTATATTACTAAAATGACGAGCATGATCTAAGTAAAATATTAAACAATAAATGCGTGGGCATTTAAGCTAGACACATAAATCTATGTAAATTTTGAGTTTAAAGACCGCTGTAGTGCACGAAGTGACTCATCAACAGAGGTCGGAGTAGGTAGATTGATTTTATATACTTGCGTCAAGATATTATAATATGGACATGCCATTTTATCCATAATGTGCGGGAAGTACCGGAAAAAGTTCCGGGATTGGAATTATGGAATAAAATAAAATTAAAAACATACAGATAGGCTACCAAAATCGTTAATTATATGAATGATTGATTGAATTCAATGAACAATTATTTTCACAAATTAGGAACGCACTCTTCGAACCGAGGTAAGCGAGTGAGATACCTGGAACACAGCGCGCGCGCATTGTTCTAACAAACACCCAATGAGTCATACAGGATACTTGCTTCTGATTGATCGTTGCGTGCGAAACAAAAGGCCCTGTCTAAGTTTTGTCTCATACTGTCAAGCGTCATTTCTAATTCAACAGTAAGGGACAAATACGGTGTAACAATTCCAAGGTATTTTTGTATAAAATAAAATACTGATTTCTTTCACCATTAGCTAACACTGGCAGCGTAGATTGATATTATTAATACGTTTTTCAACTTAAACACAAATTCGTGCTAATTTCAAAATTCCGGAACAAATATCACAATAAATATGAAGTTCCGGTATTTTGGAGGCATATCCATATTATCCTCTACGTTTGACGTCAACGACCTTAAATCAATCTACCTACTCCGACCTCTGCTCATCAATGACTGGTACCGCACATCCTAGTGCCTTCAAAAGACTAAAGAAAGATGGCGAGGCTACACACCTTTTTGTTACTCAGACCAAATAGGGAACTGTTACAGATAGTGCCCATGATGGGACGTTAAAAGAGGTATTAGTTGCAAACAAAAAACAAAGATAGCAAAAGACTACATAGGACGAAGGTCTCATGGTGAGTCAAAGCATTGGGATTTCGCAAGAGGGGCTGCAAATTCTTTAGTCTTATTAATGAAAGGTTACTCACCTTTCGTTTAAGCCCTTAGGAGCAGCCCTAACTAGGACTGGTCGTCACATATAAACTTCACGCTCGATGTACCAAACCCTAGACTCATATATTCCATAATCATATCATATAGCACATTGATATTAATCATGGAAAGACAAAAAGTTTTAATTAGGAAGAAATATGAAAACGATGTTAAATGCAAGAATACACAAGCTTTGTTTTTTTTACTTGAAGTTGGAATTAATCAACTTGATTTAATTCATATGGTTTTTAAAACGTTCAAACTATCTAAAACAATATTGACTGTAGTGGTAGAAAACACTAACGTTATTTTACATCTAAATAAAGGTCTTTGATTTCGGTAGCCGTCCGAAGTGATCAATAGAATCCTTTGTTCGTTTCGACAAATTCAAAAACCCATGGGAAACCCTTAACAAAAAGCAAGATAAAATCTAAAACAATACACCCACGTGCATTGCGATCGTAAGTTCCGTATCCCGCAACTAGCACGTGCAGGATGCGCATGAGTGACCAAACTCGTCCTTAGGAAGGACACTCGTTTTGCTTTTACACGACCATTAACACGTGTCGAACACCGAGGGTCCAGCCACGTGCTTCAAAGGAAAGGACCCTTTACACCGTTTAAAAATAAAAGAGATTATTCCAAATTACACGCTAATTAAAGCCTCCTACACCCTCAATTTACATTTTGTCTAGGCAAGTCAAACAATGACTTGTAAACTTTCTCTCGTTCATACATTTACAATAGCGTCCAGGCAGCCAACCGCGAAGCATTATGAATTATAAATAAACCACCATTGTTCATGGTGCATGATTTAGTCGCATTTTTAATTTTGCTAGGAAACAAAAAAGAGTTTTAATTACGTGAGAAGTAACGAAGGGCCGTTAACCTTGGTAACTAATTAGCTCTCTGTAAACCTGGTAATTAGCCGGTACAGTAGCTGGCGAGGTTTTAGATAAGTTATAAAAAGTTTATTGTATTACAGCCACCGACGATGATGCTATTCTAAACAGTTTCATACGAAAACTAATTAATAGTCAAATAAACAAATTATTTGACGCAGTTGATGGCAATTTGCCGTGCGCGTCAGGTTTCCATGATAGCACTTAATTTCTGGTAGGTTCAGACAACACGGATACGGCTTAATGCATTCAAAGTGATCAAAGTCTAGACTAGAATCGTATAACTAACTCTAGTGATATCTCTTTCGTTTATTAGCGTATTCATTAAGTGCGAGTTAGACAGCGAAGATTTTATCGCAGCTATAGGTATTCTAGCAATACAGGCTGAATTCAATTGCAAAAAAAGTCGGCATATTACCGACGCAATGCTTAACTGAAATAAGAAAGCTTTACGAATCAGCTCTTGTAGGGTCACAATCACAATTGAATTTTTTTGCTCTAGATTTGATCTCTTGGTCCAGAAAATACAGGTGGCACCGTTAGGCCCAATTTCAATTACTGCTGGTCAGCAGAAAACAAAATAAAGCGTCGGTGTCAGCCCAGCCAGCAACCTATCATTATGGTCGGATCCGAGATTTTGACCGATTCATTGTCATTACGGTCTATTAGGCGGTAGCTAGCAAAAAGACAATAAGTTTAGAGTATTGACTTTTGATTGGTACAGCACTTAATAGCTGTTTTTTTGTGCTGCTGAACATTTATTATTAGTTACACTTAGACAGTAAGCAAAAATATATCAAGCATTGTAAGAGAAAAACTCCAGACGATGCTACTGGCTTTATGAGTATTTAATAGCATACCTATTGCTGTTAAGAGCAGAAAGACAATACTTTAACCATTATCGGCGGTTTCAATTAATGGTTCTTAGCAGAATAAAAAATAGTAAATTACAGTGACTCAGATGGTAAAAACTCTAAGTTGCAGCGCAGAATATCTTCTACAATGGCTTACGTTCCAAACGGATTTAATTAGCTAAGGTGATTACGATCACCAGAGCAGCGTTCCTTATTTCACTAATACGGAAGAAAATTGTCTAACGACTATCATAAATTGTCATGGAGGCACTTGTAATCTACTGACTAAATTGCTGGCTTGCATTTCCGTCGGGTAATAAGCAAACCTTTTTCCGCGGAGCTAAATTAAATTATAATTTTGTGCTATTATCTTAAGAGTGGCACTGCGCCTAGACTGAAGTCGAATGAACTTCTCGTGACATCAGCAAAACTGCAAATGTTCTTGTGGTTTTCTATTATTATTTTTTCAAATTACGGCTCTGACTGAACCGAGAAACGATTTAGACAGAATCAAACGTAAAATGTTGCCTTATCATACGATACTACAAAGCTTTGATGATATTTCCAACTTTGAACAAAGTTTGGACCAAGTTAGCGTATCTGGTAACCACAAAAACATATCACAATTTTATTATCTCATAACTCGCACTAAAAATGGGTTCTTTGCTTTAAAAAAATACGGGGAAAAGTACAATTTAAATAAATTGCGGACAATATGATGTCACTCGGTAATAATAATTTATAACAAAATTGCAGTACCTAATGCGGTTGATATAGACGGGCTGCCAATCCACCATGCGGTAGTAACCTCATATGTTTGTCGGTGTAGTGTTCCAACCACCCACAACTTTACCTTAGTCCGTAAGCCATACGGGCTTGACATACTCCTGAACTAAATTATCATGAATGTCAGTAGAACTTCAATTGGGTTGACTTAGGGGCTGGTTCAAGACAGTGGTTTCCGTTGTCATATCTTGCTTGAAAGGGAGAGAATCCAAGGGAAGTCGCTATCTTATTATAGTTTCTGCTAATTTCACTTAACTGTACAGGCTTTTATGCTTGCTAGATTTTAAAAAAAACACTGTGTCTATCGTCTCAAAGCCAAAGCATTCGATTTCGCTAAATTTTCGGCACATTTTCGCAATTTCATTGTCCCAGACGCGACAGCGATTCTTGATCCAAACTACAATATTTCTTCCTGAATAATACCCTTCTTTCAGTGAAACCGTGTAACTTGGCAGAATCTTGCTTACAACAGTCTGAAGCCACGTAAAATTAGCCTTGAGAAACCTGTAGAAGTTTGTTCACATCACAGATCCCTGAAGCGTGACCAAATTGAGCAACGAGCAATTTTTTGCCTAGACAGAAATAAATAGGCATTGTTATTACTAGATGTAAGAGGACAAGCATGGTGAATCAGAATTATTACGTTATTTAATGTTTGCCACCAGTACTGGGAATAGGTTTTTGATAAACTAACACTTTTTCTCGTTTACAGTTACGATGTTTTGGCAGATTTTGGTAACGAGAAAAGTGCCTTTTGATGGTCCTATTGAAATGAATGATTTGAAAAAGTTAGACGCGTAAGTACCTACTTCGGTTCCCAATTTATGGCTGAAGAGAATAAGATGAAATCTAGACCTTTTTAGAGCTCAGGTTGTAGAATGTTTACATCGACTAATTTAAATTAAATGCGAGTCTGAATGTTTTAAGTAGAACATTTTTACCAGACAATACTTCTATTTAAATGCAGTAATTTTTCCTCAAATTATTAAATAAATGATTTTTATTTTCTAAGTGGGTTGTACTTTTAAACTAGATGAGGACCAAAGAATTTGATTAATTGATTGATTGAAGTTTTATGATGTTTGTTAATCAAGCATGCCCAACAACTTAAAGAGCTTGATGGCACCCAGGTAGAACACGGTCAAAAATATTTATAGTCCCCGGTAGTACCTACGTACAGCCCCGAGAGATATTTTATGAAATTCCCGCGACCATTGAGCTGAACTGGGTTATATTTTAGCTCTGAAAACTTTTAGTGGAACCAAGGTTGCAGCTAGTCGATAAAATTTCTGTCGAGTAATTAGTAGGTATGCCATTCATCTCACGATTGTTCTAATGGTTAGCTAAGGCGAACTTTACTCGACCGGAGACGATGGAAACTTACGTCAATTGTTTAAATAATTTATGTAAATCATAAACCTACCTACACAGGTCAACACTGGGGGAAATCATGTATGGAAAAATATAGAACTTAGCAACATCAACTGTGCTGCAATAAGGTCAATGACCTATGTAGTAGTGTTCTATTATGAACCATTTGTAGAACATAATAGGTCCAGTTCATGCGACCAGGATGCGCCAATGCAACGCTAGCTGTCAGATTTACGGCTCCCAAAGACGACACACACAATGCGACGACATTTTCATAGAAATTGTTTCAAAATTACTTTACAGATAGAAAAATTACTACGAAAAAGCATTATAGCAACGTTGCAGCTGTCTGTGGGGGCCTTTAAACTGATCAATACAGACAGGAAACAGATACAGGATGAACAATAAGATTTTGATTCTAATTATTTACTCTTTGATAACTTGATCTCTATTTTTTTATTAATCTATTTATCTTTTGTAATTTTAGTTTTATTTAAAAAAGCTAATAAAAAAAATCAAGATTGTAGTTGATTGTGGTGATTTTATATTTCACTAGCAGCACGCCGCAGTTTCACCCGCATAGTTCCCGTTCCCGTGGGAATACGTGGAAAAAATATAGTCTATGTTACTCCCTAATAAAGTAGTTTTCCATTGGTGAAAGAATTCTTGAAATCGGCACAGTAGTTTTTGAGTTTATTCATTACAAACAAAAACACACACACACAAAAATACTACTCTTTAATCTTTATAATATTAGTATAGATGACTAACTTTTTCCCGCGACTTCGTACGTGCATATCCCGTTTATTCCCGTTCCTGTAAGAATTTCAGGAAATCCTTAGTCTTAGTGCTCCCCTCCAATCCCCAAGGAACATGCCAAATTTCAGCTTTCTACAACCAGTAGTTTCGGCTGTCCGTTGTCTGTCAGTCACTCAGTAACGGAAGAGTTTTAAACACACATCAACCATATCAATGCTTACCATCAGGTGAGATACTGGTCAAACTCAAGCCTATCAAAAATATGTGGCAAGGAAGTCATTATTCTGCTGATTTGAATGTTTGAAAACGGCTCAAGCTGTCAAATAATGTAACCGCACATTATAGTAGCTACTAGGATAGGATAGGAAAATGAAAAACCGTACATCACGGATTTCCCTAGTATTTAAATTAAAGTAAAACATTATCCTTAATTTTGTCTAGGTATTTGTTATTTATTCAATCTTTAGATATTTAATAAACTTATTCAGGTAGAATGGAATCATATCCGTATGCTATCCATTTTTTTTTATGCATCCTTAATTTTTAAATTAAATATGTATGCATCCTGTTAGTATTTTGGTCAAGCAATTAATTTGTAGGTAAGAAGAATAATGTACCATTAGCATATTGTTTTGATTTCTGCTAATGACATGACATCATTACAGTTATTATTATCCTTATTTAAAAAACCTAATAATGTAGAAAACCGTCACAATGACACATCGCTCAATTTTTATGAAGACCTACCCTAATCTACTATTATATTATTCTATCTTTGTTGCTGGAGAGTTTGTTGCGCCACTTCTTCCCAGCTAAAACACCAGGAAGTGGTGACGGGTGGGCGTTTTGGGGGACTGTCTATGTAAAATTTGACGTTCAAAAAGTGCTGGCTCTCAGCCTAATTTGAATAAATTACTTTTGATTTTCTTTTTTTTTTTTATTCTATTAATGCAATAGTTTTAAATAATAGAGGTACTTAAGAATGCCTTATTTTTTAAAGTAGGTACCTAATTAAGAGAAAGCAAGCCCCTTATCAGCATTTAATCTTATCTTTTTCTCTTTTATATTAATTGTTTTATCTAAGATAACATTTTTAAAGTACTGTGAAACAATTTGCATTTTTGATTAGGTACTCATTTTAGAATAATGACACAATTGCATTTTAATTTGAATTTGTACATTCAGCAAGAAGTTAGCTAATTAATTAATTGAGCACTTAAAATAAAAGATGATGAAAATAAACTAGTTGAAGTTAAATTGACCAAATTAATAATATTGTTAGGTAGTACGATAACAACACCGTAATAGCAGAAAAAAAGAAATTATGTATTCACATAGGTCCACGTTACCCACCCACATACAGGTAGATACAGGTAAGTAAGACCGAAGTATTGAGTCAAACGTATAAAACTAATGTTTAAATTGGTAGCTAAAGTTGAGTTTAAGTTGAGTTGTTAATATAATACTCAGTATATTTAAAACAACAGATAAGGCACAGTATATTTGATGAATTGTAATAAAAATGTATCAATATGCTACTTCCAATGATTTCCCAATAATAGGAATCCAATAATGTGAAGCGCTTAAGATAATAAAATTAAAAATCAAGTTTCTCATATTTACTCAACATCTTATCTGTGTTGGTGCCCTAAATGATTATCTCTTCTTGTGTAATTATATTTTTTTTAACTTAGAACCAACAATTCATTGTTGTAACCTTAACCTTAGACATGTTCTAATTATGATATTATGCTCGCTTGATTCATTGTACAAATTAACACTAAAATATAATTCTAATGAATAGAAAAAAAAATACCTTGGAATGCTGTCTGCCAGTTGTTCCCAGCCCGACATGGTGTAAATCTGTCTCCATTTGTGTGTTCTGCTGGGAATCTGATGCATTGCTTCTTACTCAAGGGACTGCACTGCTGCAGCAGCCGCGTCTCATAGTGCTTACTAAACATTTTAACGATAGCAGTCCTCACTCAAGTCTCACACAAACTGAACAACAAAATTCAAATAGTTTAAATCACAAAAACTTGAGGGTACTGGAAGAATGTAGACTAGATTGTTTTATAAAACAGGTAGGTTGTCCTCAATCGAGCATAGTCCGTCGACGGTACGTTCCGACCACGATGTTTACTTCAGTGTCCGGAGTCAAAACAAACAACATCGGACGCAGGAGCGCTCTCATTGACTGCTGTGTTCCATTTGACGATAATCGACATGCTCCAGAGCGCAACTGAACTCATCGTTCACGGTACAAAAAGATAACGCACATAACGAAATTGTCTCGCAAAACTTTGTAAACTGATATTGTATAATTCCACAGGCACAATTTAACGATTCCAGTCGATATTTTAAGCTTTTTATTGGAACAATTCTGTTAAAAAATGGTAAAATAATTCTTTCGCGGACTATGTCACACACAGCATAAATAAAAAAAGTGTTGCTAGACGACAAAAAAACAAACCTTTGAATGCAACGGTTCTCTGGAAATGTGTTTACATCGAATTATTCTGAAATTAAACAATGGCGCTAGTTATCCGCTGTTTAAATAAAATAAGGTCTTTCCTTGTTTTCATAATATTATTATTCAACCGCAGAAAGTGCATTCAACCATTGTTTGCCATGCGCAGGATGGTAATAAATAGCCGTTTTGGACCAGGCGCGCCAGGCGAGGAGCATAAAGGGAGCATAGGAGTCCAGACACCCACCTATTTATTATTTTCCTTTGAACATGGACTCTCAAAACTACTAAGACTTATTGGTTATAATGGTTTATTCTGAGAACGAACAGCTCATCTAACACTACTCCGACAGCTAAGTAGTTCCAGACAATGGCGAAACTGTGTTTTTTTGTACTATGAAAAGGGGAAGTTAGCTTGAGTAATTTTTGAGTTTCCTTCAATTATAGGTTTTTAAGCGATCCGAATCCGAACCTCTAACGAAAAATAGAACCCTTGGATCACTCGGTTGTTTGTTTATCTGTCGGTCTGTCTGTCTGTCAGTCCGTCTGTCACAGTCGATTTTCTATGAATCTACTAGCTAGATTCTGTTGTTTAGTACACAAAATCTTCTATGACCCAAAGACGGACGTGTAACGTAAAAAAAAATAATTTTGAAAATGGTGTCACTTTTTGAGGAGCAAATTAGAAAATTTAAGAAAAAAGTTTTTCCAACAAAAACTCAAACAAACACACATCAAATGAAAGGGAGTACTGTGAGAATTTTTAACTCTTTACCGCATGATACATTACGAGTTTTCACAGATAATTATTTTTTGAACCTTCTATACAAAGTGTTGATGGCTGATATCTAGACTATGATTCAGGGCTTGTTAACGTTACCAAATAACAAGATAATAACAGTTACATAACGTTAATTTTAATTGTGACACCATAGTAACGTTACAAAATTTCCCAGTATTTGATATATTACCAGTAATTTAAGTAACATTTAACGTGAAATACGAGAATTATCGGTAAAATAATTGGTGTTATTATAGCCCGCGAACTTTCTTGTATTTTTTGCTATTTGAAGGTCAGTGCAAGGTTGTAATTTAATCAAAATGTGATGCGCATCAATAACATAGATGTAACCATAAGAATCATTAACTCATCATCATGAACTTAGATTTGATGTGTATAATAACTTGATTTAAGAAATCTAGCTAAGAGAAAAAAATGTAATTATGGTTATAATTATGCACCTACTTACATATTTTTTACTGTCGGGAATCATATTTTGATCAAGATACAACCTGACACTGCACCACCTCACAGAGATAACCGTTTAAAAATAACGATAAAATTAACGTTAAACTACAAATAACGTTAATAAAAAATAACGATAAAATAGTGCATAAATAACGTTAAACCTATTACCGTTATTTTAATATTAACGTTAACTCCTGTCAATGCAAGGTAACGTTATAATTTTTACCGGTATTTAAAGCCCTGATTGACTCCGAAGACGAAAAAGATATTGGCAGGTTTCTACCTTGTCTGTAGTTTGTTATTTCTGTCACTGAATATTTCAACACACCATTTCTGACAGAGAGTGTGGCTTGTGGATTGGAAAAGCCGATTTTTGCTATTTTTTCCTATAGCTAAAATTATTTTTGTGCTTTGCGAGTGAGTAAAATGGATCCCAAGAAGTTTTACGGAAAAACAAGTAAGCAATATCAAATACTTCTTGTCGAAAAATGGACTAGAACTTTGTATCTGAAATGATACTCTAAACAGTTATGAGAAGCAAACGTTTTTCAAATATGATACTTCATACATTAGAGTTTGTGGCAGTGCCCGGTCAGATATGAGACTACATGCATTACGTAGGTACAGAGTTACTGAATGTTTTATAATGATTGATGGTGAGATAGTTGAACAAGTGAACGAGTTTTTTTATTTGGGAAGTTTTCCATCGTGGGTATATCATGGGATGTAAAAAAAAATGATTCTTATTTATTGCTCCTAACATTTGGGGCTATACGGTAGTAGGTATTTATTGTTTTATTCATATTCAGGGACTCGGCTCGCAAACGGGCGTGATATTCCTTTAGACAGAGATGATGAGTACTTGACCGATGATGAAGATTATGGTTTAATAAGAAGAAAAATACGTTATAAGAAAAAAGAAACGACGTATTGAACTGCCTCGGCAAGAAGTTATATACGACATGATTGGACATTGGCCCCACTGAGGCGACAAACGGCAGAGATGCAAAATTATTCACGCCTGTCTTACATTTACTGTAGTAAATGCGCATGTTTTTTTTTGTTTAAACAAATAAAAAAAAATGTTTAGCGATTCACATATGGTTTTGCATTAAATATTCACATAAAATATAAATGTTTTTCATTAAAAAAAAATACAACTTGATGAAATATATTATATACAACGTGTAACAGAATAAACGCAATGCTTCTCAAGGGGTCATTGGCCCAATTTTACTATGGGCCCAAGCCGGAAATCGCGAAAAAAAAATCAGCTGTTCAGTACATTTTGTCGAGTTTTGCGCACAGAAATGTATGGGGTAGTCGATTTTTTTTCGCGACTCAAGCCGATTGTGCCTTTCGCTCGGTCGTGTAGCGCTCTCGATCCGATCGTAACGTTACAATGAGCGTAACGGGATACTGAGTCATCCTTTTTCGTGCGTGCAGCTGGCGTTCATCGATTTAATAGACGTTGTCACGTCAAAAAGATACCTAATAGTTCTTTGCATAGATACATTACAAGAAAAACTTGTTGTGTTGTGTTGTTGTTGTTGCTTGTTGTGTTGTCCATGGTAGGCCTGGGTCGTATCGCTTTTTTTGAGAATCGTATCTGAATCAGATTTCGAGTTTCAATATCTGATTTCAAAACTATATATTTCAATATCTATATATTGTGCGTAGCGCGTACAGACCTATATATTTGGATACCTAATCCGATACCCTGTTTTTTGGATGCGACGACATTCGAAGAAAATCGAGATTTATAAATCTACAATACCAATTTTCGTCGAATATAAATTAAACATAGTTTTTGTACCGATGCGATATCGGATCGGATACTATTTAAACTAGTCAGAGATGCGGAGCGAGCGGTACGTCAATATATAGATTTTGTAATACATAGTTTTCGAACGTGCCAGTAAGCGGTTTTTAGATATTGTACCGTTATATAGATTTCGTAACTATATACGGTTTGTATCGCCCACCACTAGTCCATGGTTTTATAGTAAAATGTACAAAAAAGTGACTCGCACGTGGCGGGTTTTTTTTTAAATAACGCTATGGAAATAGATAGTAGATACTCTAGAATAGCTGAATGAACCTATTTGGCAAGGGAGTCGATTGAAATTGAAATTCGATCAAAAACTTTTAATATCCTATCCAACCATTGACCAACGCTCCGCTGCCATTTTCCACAGATCCATTTTTGTTATAGCTACCGTAGGTATGTAACGGGGCAAAATGAAAATAGCAACACTGCTTGGGCATACACATAATAATGTTGGTTATTGATTTATTCATGCATGACACACTAGGTACCTACCTATTTAAGTACAAGATATTTTCTGTCAATGTCAATTTCATATTATAGGTAGGTAGGTATTGTACCTAGTCTGTGGCGTCTGTGTCTGTGGTCAATTTCAGCTGCCTTCTTTTCTTCCACAACTCCGCAATCTACTATCATACTCCGCCTGTGCTGCTCAAAGAGTGTAATAATATAATTTAAAGAGGGAAGGGAAGACTGTGTTCGTGCTCAGATTCGGTCAAAGAGCTTGTGAAATCATAACGAATTGAAAATGCAAAACAATTGGTCAAGGCGAAGTGAGGACTCGGAAGATACGCCACCTCATTCGAGATTGTTTGTTGTTTGTGAACGACGATTTACTGAGGATGATTTTTATGACGGTTTCTCAAAATTCGGACTTATCGAGGACATACGAATGCCGCGTGACCACCAAACAGGACAACCGAAAGGAGTTGTGTACATAAAGTTCTCTAAAACTTCTGAAGCTGCTAAAGCATTAGAGGGAATGAATCAGAGATCTCTTAAGGGTTCCAGTCGTGTATTGAAAGTGATGGTGGCGTGTAGTCGATCCGATATCCACTCTGACGACAACCACGATGATAAATTCAAACGGCTATTCATTTCTATTCCTTACATAACCACTGAACAGAATATTCGTGATGTCTTTGGTGTGTATGGCCATATTGAGTCTGTTGTCATACAAAAAGACCGAAACACAGGTGAACCCAAAGGTTTTGCCTATGTCACATTCAAAAAGTTTTCTGAAGCAGCCCTGGCTTTTGAAGAGAGTGACCGAAAGTATCGTGCTATATTTGCTATGCCAAAAGGATCCAATCAGAAGCGTTCTGAAACTGCTTTTGAGTCTAGTATAAACGACTTGGCCAATGCCCCTTCTAGTACTACTGGTACCACAATGATGTCCTTGATGAACACAGCTCCCAAAGGTTACACTAGGGTAACCTTCATGTGTTGTCCAAATTTAAGCCGAATGCATGTGGAAACTTTATTTGACATTGTACCAGGGCTAGTTGATTGCAAGTTTTATGTAGATTTGGCTCGTAACTGTGGTAAAGGTGTTGCAGCTTATTCTAATCCAATCTCTGCTGCATATGCAGTTGACAAGTTGAATGAGTTTGAATATCCACCTGGAATGAAAATATTTGTAAAACCTGAAAAGTCCAGGTTTGATATGCATAACCAATCTTTTAATAACTTGTCGAATGTTGCATACAATTTGAGAAATGCGATGAGAAATGCAAATACTAATCGTGCTCCTGACTTAGCACAGCTAACTGAGGCTATAGCAGAAGCTTCTAAACTCATTAAGATGGCTACAAAAGGAGTAGCAGAAGATCATACCCCTGATGTCAATGACCTGAACTACTGTAGTGTAAAGCTGCCTCCTCCAAAGCCTTTAGCTGACATTGACAGTACAGTTGTCAAAAGGTGCTTTTTGGTTTGTAAGCCCCAGCCCCCCCCACTGACTGTTTTGCGTGACATATTCTGTAGGTTTGGGGACCTTATAAATGTTTATACACTGCCTAATAAGACAGTAGGGTATGCTCGTTATGCATCTGCAAAATCAGCAGAAGAAGCCATGCGTGTGTTGCATGGAGCAGAGGTTTGTGGCGTCCGCATGAAAGTTTTAGAAGCAGAGGACGAAGCTTTTGCTAAGAAACGTAGAATTGGATCGGCATCGGACGAACAGAAAGACTGACTGGACAGTGTCACATTTTCCAGGACAAGGACATATTTGATGACAGCAACGGACAACTCCTATAACTTGGACAATGTAGTTTAGACTAATAAACATTTACATTTTTATGGACATTATTTCTTGAGCAGATATTTATGAAATGACTGATGTTAAAATCAGTTTTTTTTTATAGATTTCGGCTATGTTTCCCTTTTCAAAGAATATATTATAAAAAGGGCCCTTAGAGGACAAGGACAAAATTTAGTTATTTTTTTTTTTATAAAGATGAAAGGTTTGCATGAAAAGTCAAAGTACAGACTTAATTGATTTATTTTAAAAGGCATCTAGACACAAAAACTTAATCCAAGTTATTGCACACACAGCCTTGTAACTTATAAAATAATTGACAATATCAGTTAAGGTCACTTTAATATCTAACCTGACAATTATTGCATTGATTTTGCTGTGTTGACAAGGAGTTGTGCTGAAATTTATATATTTCATTAAATCATACCTCAAAAAAAAATACACTTTTGAAGGTGCCTCAGACATAACATCCGAAAATAATTGGAGATGGGCACACAATCTTTTTTCGAACGCCAGAGCATAAACGCACCGGGGTGCGGCAAACCACAAATTCATTTTTTTTTGTTACATGACATTGGCATTCATTTGTCAATATGAATGCCATTGTGATGCCATTCAAAAGGTTAATTATTATTATTGCGCATAACCTATAATTCAAGCTTGCAAGCTTAGAGCTTAAAACTTCGATTATACTTCATAAATTGTAGCGCTTTTGAGGGTTGACATTACAATTTGTTAAATATTTATCATAAAATTCCAAGGAGACCCATTGCAAATATGCATATCATTCATAAAATTACTTACAGCTAGAGCCTAGAGCAGAGGTTTTTCAATAAATCCAAATACCACCGTAGATATGCACTAAAAAGTCATAAACTTATATTTCAATATTGTAGATTTGTAGCTTTCATATTGCTTATTTCGTTTCTTATAAGTATAACTATTGTATATCACATTATATACTAAAATGACCCATTCCTACGGGCACTAAAATGTAAATTCACGATTCCATTATTGCTTGTTGTAGTAAAGGCATTAACTGCTCTTTGTAAAGAGGATGTCTGTCGCCATGAGTCATTTTTATAATCTTTTCTGCACATTTCAGCATAGTTAAGGCTTTTTCAATCTCCATTTTGAATAGCAGTATCTTTCCGTACTTCAAGTAGAGAAGACCAAGCAATGGGTTTCTGTCGCCGTAGTAAAACCTGGGAAGAATATTTTAAGTTGAATTTTAGGAACAGAATTTTCAAGAAGAGTCATTATTTCTAAAAGTTGTTTTTTCTTTGCAGTGACCATGCTATGATATGCAATCAAGGCACTACTGCATCTTGGTTACAAGTAAACCGCTTTTTAGCCCTCCTTGCCACGTGGACGTGAAGTGCAGAGTCCTATATACACATTTGGTTATATATATATATAATCAACTGTGTGCAACTATGTGTTGGTTGAGCACCCAGTTATGCAGCTACAAACACAACCTGGCAAAATGGGATTTTACAGACCCATCTGATGCGGATTTTGAGTGTGGTGTGGTTTAGAGCATGATCCACTTGTCCCCCCTACTGGGTCCAAAATATACAAATGTAACCATCTACTCAAAAATAAGCTAGAAGAAAAACTCAAGTTAGAAAACCTACCTAAAGCAAGGAATGAGTTTCTCAGCGTATCCACAGGCCTTCTCCCACAATTGCACTTGTATGAGCGCGTCGAATGCGTGGTCCAGCGTCTGGGCGTGCATCACGTTGAGAGGATGTAGCACTCCCTCCTGTCTGTCTAGGCAGTACTGGCAGACGTCCACATCTGGTTTGGAGTTAAGGATATGATATGATCTATACCTGCTATCAAATTAATCCTCAAGGGTGTCCAAAACCCGACATTCAAGACCCCCTTTAAGATTTGTTGGGGTTCCAAAAGCCGAAAACAATTGTAGAAAAGACTAATGTCCCTGTATCCTACACGCGGGTTTTGTTGACGATAGGCTTGATCTCGCCTAGAATGTATTCTGCCTCTATTCATTCCCTATGACGTTGTCTTTACACAAAGCGATCATCGAATGAATACGCGATCGTCGTGTTAATTTCTGCGGCAGACGCGAATGCGTCGTCGCGTCCACAGAGGGCGCTTTGCGGTTTTGCCATACAAATGAACGCGAAAATCGCGTATTCGCGTGATGATCGCTGTGTAGCATGACATCAATAATGAGTAGCAGCTACGTTCTATCCGCAAATAACGAGAAACTGATATCCAATTATCTTGCCAAGTGTACTGATTTGACAATACCTGCAACTTGGCTATAATAATAGGGTATTTTACTGAAAAAATGTAAGAAGATATAGTGCGTTGAAAACTCGCACGACTGATGACTTTTGACTATAACGCGACGTCACCAGCCCCCACTCTTGAACTTCGATGCGCTTTATCTTTATCAATTTGAAACGGCAATGAGGTTGTATACATAAAAAGTTAATTGAGATAGCTAACTAGAGAGACGGAGGAATCTCGGTATGTTAAGATGGTCACTCATCCACAGACCGACCCCGGCAAGCGTTGCTTAACCTTGAAGATCGAGCCGTGCGGCTGTGATTATTATTTATTTTATTATTCAACAATGACATGGAAGAAAACATTTTAAATCTATACCAAATATCGAAAATTGTTATACTTCTCCTTCAGGCCTGGTCGAATAGGAGCCCTATTTCTGGGTGGTTCTTTTTATTTTTTTTCTAATTTAACCGTTCCGAGTCGGGGTGCCCTGAGTCCCGAGCTCGTAAACTTTCGTTATTTTAATTTTCGTTTTTATGGTCGTTTGATATTTAAGTTTTCGCCATGTCATTATTTTTAGTACCTCGCCTATGATTTCAATTGGCCCTGTTTAATATTATTATGTTCGCTACCCTGCTCAAGCTCCGCCGACACACCGGTGTGTCGCCCGATTTACGCGTTTTATTACTCTATTAGTACTACAACGCAAGGTATATTCGAAGATTTTGAATTTTTACATGTCGGGCGCTTGACCGGCTAAGGTAGTATTTAGTTTTTTTTATAATTCCCTGCATTTGAAGCTCATCTAATATAATTATTGCTAAAATATTTAATCGCTGCCAAGTTATTTTTTTAGTGGAAAATTGTTCGTCGCCTGGAAAATTATTATATTCCTATCTAGTAAAACCTATTGTGTTACCTACATTAGTTGTGCATGACTGAGACAATACAAATAGTTTTTAAAAAGGATACAAGCCACAGAAGCCCTCTCCATGTTCTGTAAATGCACATGAGTGAACTCCATTGTCTTGACGAACACGTCCGCATGCTTCTCTGTATACTTCGTCCCACATTCTTTGCAATGCGACGCATCTTCTTTGCTATCGACGCCATTTTCCGACACTTCTTTTGACAAATTTTCAGTACTTTCTTCAACTTTCTCTGTTTTTGATTCTTCATTTTCTTCGTCTTTTTTCTCTGGTTTTCTGACTAATTGACAGTCTTCTTTCCAAGGGATACTGACTGGTTCATTACATTGCTTGTTCAGACATATTGCTCCGTGCACATATTTGATTTGATCCTCATCTGTAATTTATTTGAAAGTTATTTCTTGAATTATGTGATGATCTAGAATAGCATGCTTTGCGATGCGGAAGAGAGAAAAATAGTTGCTAATAGTTTCAAAACATAGTACTAGAGGTACAATATACGGAGATATTTAGAGGTCTGTTAAGACATTTATCTAATTGAGTGAGCAACGAAGCTGAATCTACAAACAGCCATGAAGGATGCTGTACGCTAAATTACTATTTAAAATCGCCAGGGTTTACATTTTCTCCATGTTGGTAACATAATCAGATTAACACCAATATAACGTGGCTTTTGCCTACCCTCTTGAAGAAAGCGGCGTGAGTTTAAGTGTGTATTTGTATGGTCTTGAACTGAATATTATGCATTTAGTCACTACCTATTGTTCGTTTAATTGGTTAGGTGCTATTGATAGGGATGACAAGTACACTATAGAAAATGAGGGTAGTTCGACATTGTTAACACAAATATTATATTGCAATCATGTAAGTTCAAAAATAGTGAGTGTAAAATGTATAATGTGTACCTATTAAAAGTATGTGGTTTGTCTTTGTTTCCCAAGTCAACCCTGGCGATTTAAAAAGAAGGGAGAAAGAGCATGCCGAAGTATAAATTAGTAGGCACATCTAAAGCATTTACCCATGCACCTGTCACACTGGCATAAGAAGTAGTAGTTCTGCAGGAGCTCTGACTGTCTGTCGTACGGCGTCTTCATTAAGTCGATGTAGGATATGCGCATCTGAAAGGGTTGAAAGAAAATTATTTGGCTTTCAGCACAAATATCCTGTGTGTCCTCGACGTCACCTTTGTGTCTGGGAGTTTTCCAACAATGTAATAGGACCAAAATGCGGTCCATAGCCCGTGAACTGACAAAAGTTCACGCCTTATAGTTGTAAGTTCTCAAATGTCCTCTAAGAAATATCATCCGGATTTTGAAAGTTCACCAATGGAAGACTGCCGCGAAATAGTAAGGAAGTTATGAAATGTTTAAAATTACAGATGTACAGAATGTACAAGAACATTTTTTTGACGATTCCTTTCATTCTGGGCGGAGCGGAAGGGAGTGTCAGACTCTTACTGTGGAATTTGTTAGAAAGAGTCACAGTCCTGTAACGCAAAGGGCATTAGGAGGAACACGGATGGATTTTAGTCAGTAAGAGTCTGACATGACGGGCCTGCGATCCTGACCTCGATCTTACCAAAACAAAAGCCACGGTTTTGGTCTATGATCAACGAGCGTGCGTCTCGCACTATAAAAGCTAAACATTATTAATCAATTACCTGATTCCAATCCAGACAAGGCATATCTTTAATGGCTCTGATGTTGATAGTCTTCCCGTCAAAAGTGGCGACTGCGTTGGGATCACAGCTGTGGTCCAGAATAGAGGATGCCAGGTAGATGCCCGTGCCGATTGAGTTCATGTCTATGTCCAAGATCATGAAGCTGTTTATTACCATCTGGAAACAGGAGTTCAATATGAAGTGGTCTTCATAGTCGAATATTTAATTACCAAAGAAATTATTGACTGGCCTGTTGGTCTAGTGGTTAGTGACCCTGACTGCAAAGCCGGAGGTCGTGGGTTCGATTCCCACCCAGGACAAACTTTGTGTGATGAGCATTATTGTTTGTTCTGTGTCTGGGTGTAATTTATCTATAATATGTATGTATTTATAAATTATATAAGTATGTATATCAGTTGTCTGGTTACCACAACACAAGCTCTGCTTAGCTTGGGATCAGATGGCCGTGTGTGAGTTGTCCCAAGATATTATTATTATTCTCTTTATTCATTGATATACATATAAAATACATTTTTAAATATTAAAATACAACGATATAAAATTATTTAAAAATGTAAAAAATAGTAGCCCACCGGTATCGGGAACAGGGTCCAAGCTACCGGCGGTCAGGGCTCCAGAGAGAGGAACCTCCTAACGATGCGAGCCGTGTCCAGAAGTACTGCTCTCTGAATCAAGCCCTTGATCCAGCTGCCTAACGAGAGCCTCCTAAGATGTTGGTCGAGGCTCGTGGCTATTAAGCCGTTGGCTGACACGACTATCGGTACAATGATTGCCGAATTCACATCCCACATGTCGACAACCTCGCGAGCCAAGTCAAGATATTTGATTTGTTTATCTTTCTCGGCTTTCACGAGGTTCTCGTCATGCGGAACGGTGATATCTACAATCACTGCACGCCTCTCGATTCGGTCCACCACCACTATATCAGGCTTATTTGCAATAATAGTCCTGTCAGTGATGATGGACCGATCCCAGTACAATGTGATACTGCCATTATCGAGAACTGGGTCGGGCACATACCTGTAGTACGGAACCTCCGATTCCACAAGAGAGTATTTCAGAGCAAGTTGCTGATGGATAATCCTGGCTACAAGGTTGTGTCTATGCAAGTATTCTCCATTAGCAAGACGAGAACAACCAGAGATAATGTGGCGAATTGATTCTCCCGGACGGTGACATGCCCGACATATGTCAACCGTGCCGTCCTTCACAATAAATCTCCGGTAGTTTTTCGTCATGATAACTTCGTCCATAATTGCACAGACAAAACCTTCGGTTTCCCCAAAGAGGTCACCAAACCGTAGCCAGGCTACGGACGCTAATTGATCCACGTCGGGCCCGTGTAGGGCCCGGAAAAAGCGTCCGTGAAGTTCCTTACTCTGCCATACCGCCCTGCGATCGTTGGTGTCAAGCACTGCAGGTTTGCGCCAGTTCTCATTTGCCAAGGAGAGCGGGGTGAGTCCCTTGTCCACCGCCACTACATCTCGATGCATACCCACGTCGACAGCTAGGAAATATTCCCTAAGACTGCATATCTCGCGATTGTGGATAGTCTTAGCACTTAAAAAGCCTCGACCTCCACATTTTCGCGGGATATACAGTCTCATTACCGACGACCGTGGGTGATGCATTCGATGTGCAGTTAGCAGTGTACGAACCCGCCTATCCAGGGCGTCAAGTTCCGTTTGAGTCCATTTGAGTACGCCGAAAGAGTACATCAATACCGGCATGACCCATCCGTTGAAAGCGCGCACCTTGTTTCCGCCCGACAGAAGGCTGTTGAAAACCTTCTTCAGGCGGCCAAAGAAGCGCTCCTTCAACGAATGCTTCATGTCAGTAACACTGATGCCTAACGCTTCCGACATACCCAAATACTTGTAAGTTTCGGTTGGAGAAAGGGATCTCAGGTTTATGGAATCCGAGAGTTGCGATCCCACGGATTCCATAATCTCTCCATGCTTTACATGCATGACCGCACATTTGTCCACACCAAACTCCATCCTGATGGCACTACTGAAAGTTTCAGTTACCTTCAGTAGCTCCATCAGTTGCAGATTACTGGGGGCAAAGAGTTTCAGATCATCCATGTAAAGGAGGTGAGATATAACCTGACAACCTCTCTTCAACCGATAGCCTAGTCCTGAATTCTCCAGCAATGTGCTGAGAGGATTCAAGGCTAGGCAAAACCAAAGCGGACTCAAACTATCGCCCTGAAATATACCCCGCTCGATCCTAACCGGTTCGCTATTCCTCTGGATATTTCGACATCCTGGATAGCGAAGGACTGTTCTCCATTGCCCCATACATGACGTCAGGAAGGTGCGTAGCGTTGCATCAATTTTATACAATTCTAGCACCCTCATGAGCCATGTATGAGGCACCGAGTCATAGGCCTTCTTATAGTCTATCCAACATGTCGACAGATCCTTTCGGGAACGCCGAACCTGTTGGCTAATGGCCGTATCAATGAGGAGTAGCTCCTTAGTACCGCGGGACCCATTCCTACATCCATTTTGAGAGGCAGACATGATGTTATTGCTGCTAATGTGATTATTAATTTTAGCTCTCAAAATGGATGTAAGAACCTTATAGACCGTCGGTAAACACGTTATCGGTCTATAGTTTTTGGGTTCCGCGGTGCTACCAGATTTATGGAGCAGGTGGGTAACTCCTATGGTAAGGAATTCGGGCAGCGAGCCGGACTCCAAGGCAGTTTGGAACAGAGACGCCAAACGAACATGCGACCCAAGTAACCACTTAACCCAAAAGTTGTGCAGTCCGTCCGGCCCTGGAGATTTCCAGTTAGGCAACGGACGGACTGCACGGGCTACATCTTGGGGGCTAATTGTGATTGCCCCCATTTCGGGTAATGAATCGCATGCTCCTTCGACTTCTCGAATCCAATCTCCTTCGGTGTGACTGACAGGCACCGACCAGATGCTGCGCCAGAATGAGAACATGGCGTCATCTTCTGGCAGGCGCGTGTCAGTCACACCTTGTTCCGGTCGCTCCCAAGCCCTGTATACCCACCTTTCATCACTTCGGAATGTGCGATTCAAGGTGTATCGCCCCACTCGCCGCCTATACCTACGAATACGGTTTGCCCATGCATACACCTTCTGCTTCAGGAAGTCGATGCGCTCTGTGACACAGGACATATAGTCTTGGGGACTGATATCAGTCCCCGAAAACGCCCGTCTCACAAAACGCATCACTCTAGGGCGAGTGTTGCCCTCCCTGAAGCAGGTCAGTTTGCCGATTAACGCTCTGGCCCCACCGATACGACGCTCGATCCTGCACTGCCAGGCCGGTACGGCTGGTTTTGGTCGTGTAACTCTGTCCTTGGTTATTTTGACGTGAGCTACACGACATGCCGCTACAGCCGCGCAGTACATTATCGAGTGTGCATCAGTGAGGTCTTCGCAGTCATCAAAATAATTTGACAACTGCGAATCCAGAGCTGCCACCAGCGCCCTGTTTTTGTTATGCATGGGCAAACGAGGTAAGCGTGGTCTAAGTTCAGGTGGCGTGTAGCGATATTCTCGAATAGCACACTCCAAAGCACTCCTCAATTCGTCATTGCACTGGGTACTTACGTTTGTAACCCTGTCATTACTATCCTCGTCAGCGTTGCTGGGTATTTGGGCTGACTGTGGTGGTGCCACAGTCTGCGACGGAGGAGTAATGACATGGCCACACATTTCAGTTCGGAGGCGATCAAGCACACTGTCATCCAACATACGGTTACGCTGGATGACGCGCACCTGATCCGACAGTCGTTGCGCCGAAACGTTGACCGCTGGTTCAAGTACCTGAAACAGAGAGAGCATCCGACCACGGTGCGCAGTCAGGTTGTTTCCCCCCTCTGTAGCCCCATAGTATGCGCGCATGACGTTTTCGTTGATGGATTGTATCCATCGCATGCGCTGCACACTTCCGCCGGGAGCTGGGACCCTATCAGAGGCCGGTGGGCCTCGAGGTCCTAAGCCGTCCGGCGGCCGGCGTCCTCTCCGTCGACGTGCAGGTGGTGGCGTCGTGGGCGGCGAGAAGTACTCGTCGCTCGAGCTCGACGCGACTGCCACGGCCGGTGTCACAGCACTCACGGTGGGGCTGGGTTCCGGCGGCGGCGAGGCGGAGCTGAGCGACGAGGCCGGAGGTGGTGGGCGTGCTCGTCGAGCTGCGGCTCTTGTCAACATTTTAATCGATCGTCGGTATATTTCATAGTTCGACCACTGTTTGTGTCACACATCTGTTTGTTTTTTTTTTTTCTTCTTTGGTATTTGCATTTTCTATTGTAGTTAGGGATAAATATGGATAAATTGTGAAATAAAAATAGTTAAAATTGGACGAGAAAAAATTCGTGTCAGTTCGTTGACAGGCGAGCCACAGATTATTATTATTATTATTATTATTGTTTGTATAAGTTTTCGGGCATTTAATTTGGACAATGGATGGAGTTCAATATATTACTATGGTGCTTTAACATGAAAGCCAATGGCTTTTGGTTTTCTGTAATGTGTGTTTAAGGGAATAATGAAACTGGATTATTTCGGTTTAGGTCCTTCCTGTTCAACTCGCTGTTGACCGGGTTGTTTCTATGGGTTCTGCCATTCTTTTAAAACTAGCGGTAGTAGGCCAGCCATCATTGCCAAAGAAACAGTAGATATCGGTGCAGACATGGGCAGGGTTGGGCAGTATTTGAATTACTAGTACTTAATTAAAATACAAATGACGCTGAGGTATTTTGTACCTAGTAAGTATTTCAAATACTTATAGCTTCAAAATACATTTGAACATAAATAAATACATTCAACAATCTTATTAATGGGTGCGTTCTGCAGAAAACAGCGTGCAAAAGCTTTCGTAAGCAAAAAGACTAACCTAACCTAACACATGGCTTGATTTTGTAATTAGTATTTTGTATTTTAAATAAGCATAGTTAAAATACTGTTAGTATTTTATATTTTAAATACACAACCTAAAGTATTTTGTATTTCATAATATTTTAAATACATGCGAGATAGTATTGTGTAATTATTATTTTAATTCAAACAAAGCATAATTTTGCCCAGCTCTGGGTATAGGTATGTTGCATGGACAGGCATAGATGATATGACAGTGAACAGCGTGTTGATGCCCAACTTGGAAGAGGCCTAAGAGTTTCCATCTAGATCTACTCACCCTCCCATACAAGCCCATAAGTTCCACAGTGTTTGGCAGAGATATGTCTTTCAGAAACTCGTACAGCACGACGCCCAGCGACGTGAAATGTTCCATTCTTTTCGTATCCGCTTTCAGGTCGGAGTAATCTGGAAAGTAAATACACTTAGGTAATATAGCAATATTTCGATACTATTACTCATTCTATGTGCTTTTTGAAACAAATTGACCACTGGTTTTTCTTTCTAAAATCCGATTTCCGAATTAAGAATTTTGATCTAATAGTGCGAAGTCTACTTTAATGCAAAAGGTTTTCAAGCTACAGTAGTAGCGTTTGACAAACACTCAACTTCAAATTCTTGATTGAGAAACCAAGGGTAGGGACGGCTTATTGCTCCGGCTAATCGCCTGCTTTAATATGACGTTACAGTTTTTACTGACTTGTTTTATAGGCACTTGATGTGCGCATAAGTACATTTTTGAAATATAATTAGAATAAATGAATGCCGCATTTTTGGTTAGGATATTCTTCCCAAATTCAGACTAAATGCCATAAGTACTAATATTATTTATTATAATGCGAAGACGTGTCTGTCTAGTAACTACCTGTCAGTTATATTTTCACTTATAAACCGCTGAACAGATTTTGATGAAACTACGCGATCGGATACCTTATGACCTGAAAAAGGACATTGGATAATTTTTGTCCCGGCTCGGCTGTAAGTACGTTCCTTGGGAATTATAAAAAAAGCAAGAGCTAGTTTTTTTTCATAAATTCAAATGAATTAATAATATCTCAGCACGTGGAAACAATCAAGAAACCATTACACCTGAAATAAATCATGAATCGGGATGTGTTGTTTGTTATTCCACTCAATGACGCAGAACCAGGTGAACGGACAGATTAAAGTTGGCGCGATTTCTATCGTAAATCACGTGCGATTTCGCAAATGATGAATTACCGAGGCTTACTGGCCAGTCACGAGTTTTAAGCTTTTTAAATAGGTGTATCATTGGTGAGTGGTATTCAAACCTGACAATGACGTCCTAGAAGTAAGATGTATCGGGTGTCTTTTCATTTAATGGAAATCTTGTATGGGCAGTATTAATCATCATCATCATCATCATCATCATCATCATCATCATCATCATCTCTGATATGAAAACGAAATCAGCTGTTCCCCACACTTGGCGAGTCATGCGTTTAGTAGTCATAACTGTACTGAAAAGCAGTTTGCATTTTTTTCAGTAATCTAGATATTGGAACGCCAAACAGCCATTACTCCAGTAAAAATTACTTCACACTTCAGATCCTTAGACAATTTTGTCCATCCATGAGTATTTTCACCCCCAGAAATATTGCCAGTTAATTAAAAGTTACTCCTAATTTTGGGATGCATGAAGGAGCCTCCTCGTGTAGCGCAATTTGTTCCATCTGACACTAAACTGAACCGAGCGCTCGGCGTATCCTGGACAGTCTCACCTAACACCTTATAAGACTGGCCAATCCTTCCCTTGCGGTGGTAGGGCTAACGCCCGCCTAGTTCGCGACCACCCTCCCACCGGAGTTCGGTGTCAAGCAGCGTGCTGTGTTTCGTCGACGCGTGGGAGTACCAGTGCCTCAGGGCATCTCCTGGGCATGCTCGCTTTCATCATGGACCTCATCTATCGCTTTCCATCAGGCGTGATCGAGGTCAAGAGCTAGCCCATTCATAAATAAATAAATAATAGTCAACGTACCATAAACTTAATAATTATGGAGACCTGATGTCTAGTGTCCAGAATCAGCCGCACCTAATTTAATTATACTGAAAGCATGTGTCATCAAGCTTGAATAGTGACATAGGTACATTATCTATGTACGCGGCCTAGTTATTGTAGGTCATTTACATGCGGGATCGACGGAATAGTATCATAATTTGGGACATAAGGCAATCATTCCATCACGTCTGTCATGAGTTTCCCAAAAAAGTATGCGAACGTTATGGTTGATTTTGTCAGGCGAAGTCCTGAACCGAGTTGGCCCATGACTCCGCCTTCATGCAGGTTTTGCGATTTTAATTAATAGACCAAAGAAAAAGTAAATTTAAGGTTGGTAAGTAATTATTATAATTATATAGTCGGCCGCACGCACAGTGACCGCTGGGCAATAGCTTCCACAAAGTGGGTGCTTGAGGATGGGTGGCGCCGCCGACGTCGACCCAGGAAGAGGTGGCGAGACGACCTAGACGCCTACTGCGAGGGTTGGTCGGGAGGTGGCTCGGGACAAAGATGTCTGGAACGAGTCGGATATTATCCACTGGGACAAAAAGTATCCATGTCATCAGGCGATGGTCTGAATGTGTCTCGATTTTTCTTCCAAATCTGTTCAGCCGTTGAGACGCGACTACTAGCATCTAATCATCCGGAGGACTCAATGCGAGATTTTTAACATAATCGATCGCGTTAACGTAAACGTTCGCCTAAGTCAAATTGTACGCAAAAAGAAGGTTTTCCGTTATTGTCACCAGACGTCGCTTATTCGGTTTTAATACAAATTGACGTTTACGCTAACGCGATCGAGAACGTTGAAAAACTCGCACTAAGGCCACAGAGTTTCACATTATTTTATAATATTAGTAGGATTCGGAAGAGAAACTTACGTGACATCAGATCCTTCCACATCCTGAATGACGTCCCTGAGTAGAACGACCTGAAGGAGTGCCCATCACCCCGGTACAGACGATTGATGATCTTCGCTAGCATGCGAGCCCCATCCGGCAGAATCTTCGGAGCCACGCGTTTGAAGTTGGCGCATTCCCACTGGAAATATTGAGGTCTTGTTATAACTTCTATATTTTAACGACTTCAGAGATTTGGGTTTTTTTATGACCAAATGGGGAAGTCACTTAGATCTTTCGTTACTTCTTTGTAGCCCATTATGCACAAACATCTGCAACTAACAGGAATTAAATAAACCAGAGACTTGATCTATGGACAGGACAAGTTAAGGATGGACAAGACTAGAGTGCCTGTCTTGTCCATCCTTACACGTTGACTTGATGGTAAACCGGATGGTCGGTGAAGCCGCGGGTGGTCTAAGATCAGATTGGTTGGATGACGTTGACCAAGATTCAACCGAAGAAGCCGAAAATAGGTCACGGTGGAGGAATATTCTTCACCAGACTTTAGCCATGTTTGAGCATCTAAGGTAGTAAGAAGTAAGGTTGGTAGTGTATCTGTAATGCCTTGGAACCTAATGAAGATGATGATGAGAGACTATAGGTAGGCATAGGTAGGTATAGTTTAATCTAAAATAAACTTCAAACATTACGAACCAGGATGCGATAACTCACAGAGGAAATGTATCAATACTCTCAACGCGCAGTTTTTATGTTTTGACTCGGTCCATTTGTTTTATGTAACTCCATTTAATTTTACTACGCTTAAAAATATTATACGCGCATTTAAAATTATCATGATCATAATATCGCGGATTTAAAAGCATCATTCGAAAAGGGTATAAATAGAGTTGCTAGGACTCAGAATAAAAAGTGATGGCTCAATAGCATTAGAATGGCAGCAAGCCATGAAATGTCTGTTTAGCATCACAGGCATACGTAAATGGGACCTTTGACAGCGGATTGAAAGAGTAGATAATTTTGACGTGAAAATTCTGCGTAGGTTTCGATAGTAGTTTTCTGTAATACCCTGGAACTAGTACAACTCGTGTAGGTACTAAATGCCACGAGGAAAGACCACATTACTGGCAGTAGTCTCATGAGCATATACCTACCTATTTCTTTTTTTAAAGAATGGTAAATCATCAAATGACTCCTTCCACTCTGGGCGGAGCGGGAGGGGGTCAGACTCTTACTGACTAAAACCCATCCGTGTTCCTCCTAATGCCCTTTGCGTTCCAGGGCCGCGGTGGCTCTTTCGAACAAATTTCGCAACCCTGGCAGGGGATAGCATATAGGTATCTATCATCTCTAAGGCAGTGACAGATTAAAAAAACTTTGATTAGGTTTGATTCACTCGGCTTCCTGTTTAACCGGGTGGTTTAAGCCAAGCCAGCTGAAGCTGAATACCAATATTTTACATGGGATGACTGCCTCTCTAACCTCCACAACCCCGTAACTGGTGACAGGATATCTCTTGGCAAGACTGGTGCCAGTTTTTCTGGGTTATGGTTACCCTAACGTCGGTCGAAGATCGCTACAACAGACAGCCGGGACCATTTGCGATGCACGGAGGAGTCACGAGCTCCTCCTTCGACAAGGTTCGACTCCCAGATGTGAATAGGTAGGCTATTGGATTGTTAGGGAATTGTGCTTTTCACATACATTAGGTACGAGTATGTCCTACAAAATTCGCGTACCTTCTCATTGGTACGTAATTTTATCGAAGTTCGCTATCTACACTTCTGCCACACATAGGTAGTAGTAGGTCCTCTGTCCCAGTTGGCAATCGTTTCGAGAGATTTACTCGAGTCTTTGAGGAAAATAAATTTTGTAATGCCGGAGTAACACTGCCTGTGCCAAAAGTGGCCCAGAACCCAGAATTAAGATTAATTTGCAACAGGTACTTATTTCTGGAACATCTGCAAGCCTACTAATCATTGATTGAAAAAACAGGCGTTACACAACGCCTTCTTACGTCAAGCGTCATTTGACGTCGGCGTGTGCGCAGGTATTCCGGATATCTCTGCGCTGTTTGTTTCGAGTCGACATTTATCGAACATTAGTTCGCGAAAATAAAATACAAAACGTTGGGCAGAGCTGCCAAGTCGAGTGTTACGTGTAAGCCATGTCATAATGTTTGTATAGCGTACGGGGTAACGAGGCGCGTTGCATAAATATTTATTTAACGAATTCGTTTCAGGAATAAGACGTTTGATGATGAAGTTGCAACATTTGGCTGTCACGGCCGAGCGTGTTATTTCCAGTAATTCATTACGAAATTAATTTGAGCAAAACGCCTACGAATTCTTTGCATATGTACTCTATTTCTACACAGTAGTGAGCAAAAAAAAACTAATAGAAGCGATACTCCCCCTGAAAGATATTATCAGTGGGTATAGAATCCCATGTGGTTAAGAAGAAATGATGATCATAAAAATAGCTAAGAGGTGTGCAGAGAAAGTGAAAAAATAAATCAGGCATACCTTATGATCACCCCAGGCATCTCTCTGGCACGAGCGCCCGCAGTAGTAGACGAACTGGCATCCTGAACATTTCAGCACTTTGCCCCTGAAACGTAGCGAGGCACGGTCATTGTGTGACACAATCCATCTGATGCAGGTTTAAAAATACAGGTAACAACACCTGTGCAAAATGATTTTCAATGTCAATGTGGTCAAATGGAAAGTTATTGTGAAAAAAGTATTTGGATAGAAAGTCTCAATTAGATCAAAATGATTTAGACTTAAATAAAAGATGATAAAAAAATCAGACCACAGAGTTATTGCTATTAATTAATTAAAACAATTAAAAAAAATAGAATGTGTATGCCACAAAATTATATAAAAACAAGAACTATATTATCGCCATAAAATATGTTTAGTATCTTTTCTTTTACTTTTAAAGATTTAGATGAACAATTTAACTCTCCGGGATTATTCAAAACCACAACAATAAAATTTTAAGGGCTTTAACAATAGATGAACCCCATAAGTTTTTAGTATAATTAAAGAAGTATTAATTATTGCTTTTAAAACAAAATAATTGAGGATTTTAGTAATTAATACAGCACTGCCAATTGATTGGCCCATGGCCTAGTACCATTACTGCACTATTCTATAATGTAACCCTCTTATTTGATAACCTTACCCTGTAATGGAAAAAGTTCATATATTACATTAGGTTAGGTAGTATGTACAAAAGAACAAGCTATGTTTTACTTTAATTAAACAAAATGATTTTGTTGAACGAGACACAGAGTAAGTTATGTAAACTTGTGATAAATTATTGTTTTTCTTTTAAGAAAACAAAAAAGACAACTTATGAAATTACAGCTTATTAGTTACTTACTTTTCGAAGCAACTATCGCACCGGCTTCCTTGTTCTTTAGACGATAAAACAAAAGCAAAAGGTTGTTCAGTGAGGATCAGATCGCCAGCTTTTATAGAAGAATCCGTGTTTCTGTACTTATTCTTCATGTTTAAATCTTATGTTATTTAAGTTATAACCTAGGACTAAAGCGTACGTATTCGATAGAGAATGTATTAGGAATGTCAACGTTCTATACTCGACGAGTTACGAGGCGAGGTGTTCTAGCGGATGCCGAAAATATGATTTGGCCCCGCTACCTGCCGGTCCAAATTTAACACTACTCAATACCGGTTACATTATTTTTAGTGAAGACGCGACTACAGCCGGCATATCAAAACGAAAAACAAACAAAAAGCAGCACTATTATTAGATCAGCATTTCGTCATGAGGAGTTAAATGAGGAGAGGAAAGCAAGCGAACTACTTGAAGCAGCTAAACATCAAACTGTCTGTCTGTTTCACGAGCCCTTGTTTACGTTTTTGACAACAGGATAGAAATATTTGAATCGCTTCGAGTCAAAAAGAGATAGAATATGTTTGGTTTCGTGGAACAGGGGAATTTGGTAGTAATTTTGACATTAGTTACTGATATTCTCGTTAACATTACCGTCTATACCGATAATTATTATTATACTCTTTGCTAGAGACACATTCATGATTCATCCCATTAATCATCCCGACAAAGACAAAGGCTTGTGTCCGTTTTGTTTTTTTTAGGTACGTTTGGCACAAAGCAAGCCTTTATTATAGTCTGATTGAGTACCAAACATAAATAATTATTTTTTTTGTATTTTCTTTGCGAGAGGTTAAGTACATTCTAAATTAAAATGTGCTTGTTTTAGCCCAAAATACTTGAAGTTAAAATCATTTCGAAGTCTCTACTGTCAAAATTTGACCTAGTTTAGAAAAAAAAAACACGGAAAATAAACATAGCAACGTGTTGTGTGTCGTTTAATTTATTAATATAAATAAATGAAGCACAAAAATGTCGCTTGTTATGACTAAAGCCGCGCTTGCATTAAAGAACCCTGAGAACAACTTCACATTCGTTAAGTTTGAAGCACACAAGGCTAAAAAGAAGCAAACCGCCGACAGTAGTGAAAAAAGTGAATTACGACCTGAAAATCAGCATTCTAGCAAAGATTTGGACCTTAAGAAGATACGACATGAAGTTGTGAAGTTTGGAATGTCCGGTTTTGACCCCACTAAGAAAGAAGAAGCGAGAATTGCATTGGCTGTTAGTTTAGGTTAGTTCTGAAACCCGTTTCCCAAACTTACAGTATTCCTTACAATCACAATAGCCCACTCTATGCTAGAAACCCTATTGTATGTCATAAGAAATGAGAAGGTTTAAATGTGTGTTTACCATTCCTTCTTACTATAAACTATATCATTACAGGGCTCCTAAAAAACCGTGCTCCAGCTTCTATTGATCAACACGGAGACTTTAGTTCAGTACCCTCTCCCTTTTTACTATGTCAGCTTCAGTACCATGTAGCATAGAGTTGTCCAATAGTTAGTCACAATAGTTTGTCTGTCTCTTTGTTTATCCATCTCATTTCACCTTGTAACAAAAGCAAAATAAGCCCATATTATTTCAACTGCTGGGACGACGATGCTGTCACTGTAATTATTGGAACTGATGTAAAAATTTCATTCAGTAACTCTCATTAGTAGGAATTGAATTCTAATTAAATCCTATTTTTCCAATTTTTAGGCGCAAAGCCACCCAAAAAGGAGTATTTGAACTACAAAGAACTTATGCAGAAGCGAAAACAAGAGAAGATAAAAGAAACCGAGGAGAAACAGCAGATGAGGTCTAAGAGCGTTTTACAGACTGGTGGCAAGAAAAAGAAGAAAGGAAACAATGACGTGGGGAATTTCCTTAGTAGTTATGGAAAGGTAACTATGGACAAGTTTTCCTTTAGTTCTGCTTCTGGCCTTTGCTGTTACTTGCTGGCCACACAGAACCCAAAAACTTTTATAAAATTTAGACCAGACTTACCTCTTTTCGATTCTGCTATCCTTGTCTATTGCCTAAGCAGCTGATATAGATCAGCAGACACAGCACCAAACCCATTTTAATTTTTTAATCTGTTAAGTCTAACCTGATTGTCTTTAAGTTGAGAGTGAACAGGTTACTTCTAGACAAGCATGCTCCATCATCGTTTACCATCAGGTTAGTGGTCAAGGCAATTGGGCGAGCGTATCAATAATTGAAATAAAATAAAATGTTTTCTTTAACGGGTCTCATCCAGGTGGAACCAATTGGTTCCAGTAAACTGCAAATTAATTTAAACTTGAATTCTATGTTTTTTTTTATGGTTAATTTTCATTTATTTTTATTTTCATTAAACTCTCTCTGTACTATAATCTCCTGTTAGAACCGTCCTACATCAAGGTTTGAACTATATAGTTGAGTTGAGCAAAATGTATTTTGCAGATAATAATTAGTGAAGAAAAGAAAAGAAGCATAAATATTATGGTGGTGATTGGAGTTTTTTTCGCTATTGTTGCTGGATATTATTCAATATGCATAATTTATGATTGTATGATGTGAATCAGTCGACACATAGACCTACAACTACTAGTATGAGATTTTTTTTTTGTATTTTTTGTTTTTGGGCCCTTTGCTAGGTTTTGTCCCAGGCTTCTGACTCATAATACCAGTAGAGGATGAAATGTGCAGTTTTATTCAGTAGGAGTCTGGAAAACGTTCTCCCCACAGGGTCGTGTCCATGGGAATTTCCCCTCTAAAATAGGTTGGGCTACCCTGCGGCACATTGCCACACATATATATCCTTATACATATATTTACATATATTTCCTTGAAATAACAGTCACTTTCGCGGGAATAAATGTAGTAGACGAGTATGCTACTGTTTTTATTTTGCTTTATTTTTTTGTAAAACGTATAGTAACTTAGTTTGTAAATGTATATATAAAAAATATGTACTTTATCTGAATCTTAGTAAAAGAGAGACATTCTGTTGGTTTGCAGCTTTTCTAACACAATGTTTTTGTTTCTTTTCAGGTAAATAAGAAAGATTTAAATAAAAAGGATGACAAGGGCTCAAAAAAGAAGAAGAAAAGAAATATTATATGAACAATAAATAAATTATTATTTTAGTTTTATATTGGTTTCTTTATGCGTGAGAGTGACAAATAATCACCTACCACTTTCCTTGGTTTTCGAAAAGGAGTCCTTCTAGTTCTCACTTAGATCACCAGAAAACCGTGTTACGTTGCAAAATTGTAATTCATGACGGCTAGCGACATCTCTTAACCGCTCCGGCCCCGGCGACACACCGGTGTGTCGCGAATTAATCGCGAATTTAATGTTTATTTACCTATTACATAAGATTTATTTTTTTTCGGGAATTTTTTGATTGTATAATATTATAAATTAAATATTGAATTGACATATGTTGTATCTCATCGTTCAGCAAAGAGATGGCGCTTGAGTCGTAGGAAATTAAGGATTAAAATAAATTTAATTAATTACAAGTTTATTATTGTGCCCTTTGGTTTTTTTTTTCCAATTGGTTTTTTAATGTTTATAAATTATATTTTGTCACAATGATTGAAATGGTGCTTTGGTTTTGATCAAGATATAGACAATTTGTCGATGGATTATTAAAACCTATGGTGGGTAGGTTGACTTGTTTGTGGAGAGGACAATCTGGGAGGCGCGAGCGGGGACGGCTGCGCGCTGCGCCTCCGCGCCGGCGGGAAATAAGCTCGTGGCATAAAAGCACGAGGTTTCTGCTGTAACGCGAACTCGTTGCTGGCAGCCGACGCAGACGATGGAGTTGCTGGTAATATTTCGTGTATGTGGGTTTCGATCCTGAATTTGCCCGAGGTAAGATAAGACCCACGTGGTTTTCTATTCTGTTTCCCTCCCGAGGTTCTCGTGCGTGTTTCTGATTAGGGGGATTGTGTTGTTAAAGACTCTTTTAACTAGCCTGAATAGCCTAAATTCCTGAGGACGGACGCTGAGTGACGTGTCGTCTTGTTGTGTGCTGAGGTTAGACCAGACGAGGGTGGATGGCGTGCCGACCCATGTGGTAAGACACATGATCCGACCATCGTCCAAGGAAATCATCAGGTACAGACGACGTTCGTTATATTTCGTTCCGGATCATCATCCTTCCCCGCAGGACACGTCATCGTCACGTGTAGCCGATGCCAAGGGGTCTTTGTTCCGCTAATAGACGCTAAAGATCTAACGCTGAATGCTACGTAAACGCTGATTAAATGCTGACGCTATATGACGATAAAGCTAAAAGATTGATCTGATAGTCTGCTAATGCTAAATGACTGATTCGCTAATGCTAATAGAAGTTACTTTATGTCAAGTTACATTTTGAGAGAGAGTGTAAACCTTCTGTTCACTAAGGATAGAAAGATCTGGGTAATTGAATGGTTGCTACTGGCTTTACTTTAGAGCATATTATAACATGTTTAGTTTCTGCACCGAGCACACCTAGTATATCCATAAGTAGGTACTTATTCTGTTGAGCTAGAAGTTGCTAGCGGTTCACCTCACGAATCCATTCAAGCGACCCTAAGAGTATTTACATATTTTATTTCTCATGCACATTTTCCCACTCTGGTACACCTTGGTACGGAGACGGGGTGATCCAGAATTGGAATTGTGCTACAGGGTTTAGGGATAAGACAGTAAACCTGTGTACCTATTTGATGTAAGTACCTGCCTTTAAGTTTTGATTATAATAAACTTTGTATTGCATATAATGGTAGGTACTTGTTTAATAAATTGAACTTATTCCCTAACTTGTATATACCCCATTTTACTGTAGCACGGTTAATGAGTTCTCACACCCACGGGCCGGGTGACAACCGGGCACAGTGCGAGTGGGACTCACACACGAAGGGTTCCGTATCATAACTTGAAAAATCACATCTCCTGTGGTGAGTGGGGGAAGATCATGAGCAGTGCTGTATTTGAAGTCTTTTAGAACAGTACATATGGCGTTGTAGTGAGTAAAGAGCAAATAATGTAGGTAAGTATTTATCTACACTCACAACGTAATGTTCCAAATATGAGTTCAAAAACGAATGCATAAACACGTACTTTTTCTTCGTCGATAGGTAAAATTAAAAAAAAACCATTACAGTTCAACATTTTCCTTCGATTTTTAAACAACTGCATCATAAAATAACTTTTTAATTTTTATAGCACACTCTTTTACTTTTAAATTTATTGGCGCGGGCTCATCTCATTGACTTCAGTCAATGAGCCAGCTTTTATCTTTGTCTATGGAAGCGTGCGCTGCGCAGTCATTTGAATACGCAATGAGAATATCCGTCATATTGGAATAAACTATTTTTCCACTTATTTTATTTCAACTGTATGAGTGAAGATAAAATAGTGTATGTAATGGCATATAATTAGGTATTAAAACACTCGTGTGATGCTATTATCACTTATCACACTCGTGTTTTAATAACCCCTTTTATGGTCGTTGCATAAATTACTATTTTCTATCATATCGCTTACCTACATTAGGTGAGATAGTGATCAAGTGCGTGCCTATCCTGTGTACTTGGATAATATATTTTTTCATACATAGGTATTCCCTATTGTGTCAACATAACATAAAATCACGCCTGCAGTCCCCGACGCGTTACAGCACCAGAGGAAGAGGCGTATCTATCTATCACCAGAGACCTAGACTAGAATCAAGAGTTAGCAGATCTCAAACAACAAAAAAAAATATATATTCCTAAGTAGGATATTAATCCAGTAAACCTACCCCATTATGAATACGCCAGGGTAGCCCACGAAATTCAAATTTTCTTACGTTTTTTGCAATTTGCAGGTCATTGTCAGGTTGTTGTGTTGTTTTGTAGAATTCGAACACAATGTTAATTGTTTGAGGAAATAAATAAATAAATAAGATAAGTATCTTGTTCAAAATTTGATACACGGTCGTAGCAAGTATGTAGGTAGGTATTTATAAAATTATAATCATTAAAATCATCAATACAACTCTTTCATTTAGAATTGATATGAAATGTTGTATTTCAATGAAATCAGAGGTAGAAGCCGACAACACCCTAAAAAAGGAACTTAGGGAAAATATTAATGAGGATTAGGTTCACCTTGAACCAAATAGATGTCTAAAGACCGTCAGTACATACATAGATCTAGGAAAAGATGAAGGAAGAGCAAAGCTTCAGCTTCCAGATGTTTTGTGTGCACATAAGTAAAATAAAGTATTTTTCAACACATTTGCTCAAAAAATGCATTTACGAAGCCTGTATGCATTGTTCGAAAGTTAAAAATTATGCACCACACAATGGAGCGTGCGGCAAAGTAGGTACTCTCACCTAAGTACATATTTTACCGCAAACTCCGTTGTATAGCGCCGTGCGTATTCTTTACGGTTTTTTTTTAATTTCCATAAAAATTAATAAGAATTCCACCAAGGAGTTTCACATCACGAGAATAAATAAGCTAAATAATCGAACCTCCTTGGATGCGCTTTTGCTGTATACGTTTGTCTCATTTTAATATTATGGAGAAAATGAGAGAAGATAAATAAAAAAAATAAAGTATGTGGTTCTAATTTTCACCACGCGCTAAGTTGGTTTTTACTCGTTTGTAAAAACCAACTTACCGCACTAATATCATAAATAACTATTTCAACACATTTGCTCAAAAAATGCATTTACGAAGCCTGTATGCATTGTTCGAAAGTTAAAAATTATGCACCACACAATGGAGCGTGCGGCAAAGTAGGTACTCTCACCTAAGTACATATTTTACCGCAAACTCCGTTGTATAGCGCCGTGCGTATTCTTTACGGTTTTTTTTTAATTTCCATAAAAATTAATAAGAATTCCACCAAGGAGTTTCACATCACGAGAATAAATAAACTAAATAATCGAACCTCCTTGGAAGCGCTTTTGCTGTATACGTTTGTCTCATTTTAATATTATAGAGAAAATGAGAGAAGATAAATAAAAAAAATAAAGTATGTGGTTCTAATTTTCACCACGCGCTAAGTTGGTTTTTACTCGTTTGTAAAAACCAACTTACCGCACTAATATCATAAATAACTATTATGATATTAGTGCGGTAAGTTAGTTTTTACAAACGAGTAGACGAATTTAAGCACGAGACGAAGTCGAGGGCTTACCATAGTCACGAGTTTGTAAAAACCAAATCCGCACGTGTGTCATACAACGTTTTTCGACACATTTGCGAGAAAACATTACAATAAGTAATGAAACAAACTTTTTGTCTCTAGAAATCAGTCGGAAAGTCGCAACAATCTTTGACGTTTCTAATATGAAAATGGCGCGAATTTGCAAAGGGCGCCACATGCGCGTGGTGAAAATTAGAACCACATACTTTATTTATCTTCTCTCATTTTCTCTATAATATTAAAATGAGACAAACGTATACAGCAAAAGCGCTTCCAAGGAGGTTCGATTATTTAGCTTATTTATTCTCGTGATGTGAAACTCCTTGGTGGAATTCTTATTAATTTTTATGGAAATTAAAAAAAAACCGTAAAGAATACGCACGGCGCTATACAACGGAGTTTGCGGTAAAATATGTACTTAGGTGAGAGTACCTACTTTGCCGCACGCTCCATTGTGTGGTGCATAATTTTTAACTTTCGAACAATGCATACAGGCTTCGTAAATGCATTTTTTGAGCAAATGTGTTGAAAAATACTTTATTTTACTTATGTGCACACAAAACATCTGGAAGCTGAAGCTTTGCTCTTCCTTCATCTTTTCCTAGATCTATGTATGTACTGACGGTCTTTAGACATCTATTTGGTTCAAGGTGAACCTAATCCTCATTAATATTTTCCCTAAGTTCCTTTTTTAGGGTGTTGTCGGCTTCTACCTCTGATTTCATTGAAATACAACATTTCATATCAATTCTAAATGAAAGAGTTGTATTGATGATTTTAATGATTATAATTTTATAAATACCTACCTACATACTTGCTACGACCGCGTATCAAATTTTGAACAAGATACTTATCTTATTTATTTATTTATTTCCTCAAACAATTAACATTGTGTTCGAATTCTACAAAACAACACAACAACCTGACAATGACTGACATACAGGCTTCGTAAATGCATTTTTTGAGCAAATGTGTTGAAAATAACTATTATTTGAACTGATAATATGGAGGAATTGCAAATAAGTACCTACAGTAGTTAATAAAAGAGAAAACATATATTTTATGGTCAATAATTTATTTTACAATCACTTAAAATCGATGCAACGTTAATTTAACAATATCTTAATATCTAACAGTCTAACGTATCTAAGTGCCTTTAAAAGGTATAACATTAATAACAACATCATTCTTTACAATAAATTTAAAAAAATAAGTTCAGAGACAAGAAAGAAGAAATTAGGGAAAACATATGAAAAGGATTCAACATCGAAAAAATAAATTTTATACATACCTACCTAACACAAAACTAAATAAGTAGAACTACTATTTCTTACAATATTGATAAATTAATTTTATATAAAACTTAAAACTAAATAAAAAAATATATTTAGAATATATTATCTTGAAAGGATCCTCTTGCACTTATCGATGTAAGATTTAGCACTATTTTCAAACAGCCTGAACACATTCCGCTTCTTGCTTCTTCCCATTGTTCTCCCTAACTCTGAATCCAGAGTCTCAGTGGAACCATCTTCAAACTTCTTTTCATAATCATCTAAATTATCCAAGTCAACTGAATACTCAGTTGTTCTTGAATCAGACCTTCCCGAACTGGATAACTCTTCAAGATCCGACACTGAAGGTATTCTGGCACAAGAAATGTCAGCAAACGAATCGTTCACTTTCACATTTTCCTTCCTTGCTTTTTCTTCTCGACGTGAATAGGGCTTCGGCCTCCTCATTGAGGTCAAGTATTCCTCCGAAGAGAAGGTAGCAGTTGGTCTATCAACAACAGCTGGCACACACGTTGAGAGGTCTTCAGAAGTGTCCAAGTCAACTGGCTTGCCCCATTTACGATCCAAGGCACGGAAAGCAACAGTCAAATGCAGATGAAGTTCCATTTTTCAATAGATAGATGTTTCACTAATGCAAGTTGGTGGTTCAATGCTGAAATTAACAATTGGTGGGCCCTTTTATACAATGCTAACCCCCACCTAAAGAACAGTGTCAATTAGGGCCTGGTTAATAAATAAATCAGGTGGCAATTATAAATAGTGATTAATTAATCGATAGCAATTAGGACCTTACGAATAATTGAGTGTTAATCATTCATTAGACACCTGGACCATTAACTAATATTGTCCAGTTAGGTCACATAACAGATTAACTAATAGTTCCTATGTTACAAAATATCAGTGAACATTACAAGTGCATCTTACTTTACTATAAATGCGAAAGTTTGTTTTTATGGATGTTTGTTTCTTAATCTCGCCAAAACAGCTGAACGGATCTAGATGAAATTTAGCACATAGATAAGACTATAGTCAGGAATATAGCACATACCTACCTACGAAACTTTTTATCCCGGGGTATCTACCTATGTTGAAGCCTTGAGTGAAGCCGCGGGCGGCAGCTGGTAGAAATATACTTCTTTCTTAGATCTTTGGTTAGGTGATAATAACATAGGTAGGGAAACCTGTTTCTATTCGAAGGATTTATTATTAACTTTTTGATATTAAAGCATAAACGCTTCGGCATAGGCCCTACGCCAAGCCACGAATTTTCCGTATAGGTATGCCTATTTGTCTCATATTTGTAACGTTGCCGTACCTACTGGGTAAGTTTTTGTTTGTCACATAAGAGACGATGGGTTTTAAAAGGTTGACCTGAAGTGTTTAAGAAATAAAACAAAGTTAAAACTGACACCATAGTGGCCAGACTGTTACCATCTATGAAGCACAAATTCCGGGATGCTTCTTAGAAATTCGCATAGAAATTCAATAAAACTGCCCGCAATTGTGCATCAGACCCATAAGATATCAATGATCGTATATGGAAGTTTGTCAATTCAATTCGATTAATTTATTGCATCAAAATAAGTAATATGGTAGGTAGGAACGTGAAGTTCTTTAAATGTAAAATATTTAGAAACACACATTTGGCCAATATATCTGTGCTTTATTGTATAAAAGTAAGGAAAACTTTTGAAAGAACTCATCTATCTAAAAATAACACCCTTGTAACAACCACTTCCGCAACGCAACACAAAACTTATTGAAGTAATTGAGTAGGTACCCTTCAATAAGTTTTGTGTTGCGTTGGCGTCCTAACCTTCCGCCTGACGCAGGTACTTACCGGACACGGTTGTTTCGGGAGGTACCTGTTTCGGATTAGGCGGGAGGAAACGTCCGGGTGTTTTCACTGTGAGGATCACCCGGAGGACACGGTGGAGCATACGGTCGAGGTCTGCCCTGCTTGGGCGGAGCACCGCCGTGTCCTCGTCGGGGCGATCGGCGGCGGCGACCTCTCGCGTCCGGCCCTAGTTCAATCCATGGTCCGGAGCGAGGAAGCATGGGAAGCCGTCACCTCCTTCTTACTTGACCTCAATGAGGAGGCCGAAGCCCTATTCACGTCGAGAAGAAAAAACAAGGAAGGAAAATGTGAAAGTGCACGATTCGTTTGCTGACATCTCTTGTGCCAGAATACCTCCAGTGTCGGATCTTGAAGAGTTATTCAGATCTGATTCAAGAACAACTGAGTTTTCAGTTGACTTTGATAATTTAGATGACAATGAAAAGCAGTTTGGAGGAGGTTCCACTGAGACTGAGGATTCATGGTTACGGAGAACAATGGGAAGAAGCAAGAAGCGGAATGTGTTCAGACTGTTTGACAATAGTGCTAAATCTTACATCGAAAAGTGCAAGAGGGTGGGTACTTTCAAGATAATATAGGTATTGTAAATATTGTTTTTTGTTTAGGTTTTAGTTATTCATAAAATTTATATATCAATATTGTAAAAATAATAGTTCTATTTACTTAGATACCTACTTAGTTTTAAGTTATTTACTAAATTAATATTGTAAAAAATAATAGTTGTATTTAGTTTTAGGTTATTTATTAAATGAATATATTAATAAGTTTATAAAACAAAATACAAATAATAATTCTGTTTAGTTTTATGTTATTTATAAAACTAATTTATCTATAGGCACTTAGGTACGTTAGACTGATAGATTATCCAGATATTGTTAAATAATTGTTGCGTGTTATTAAATAAATTACTGACCGTAAAATTCAAATTTTCTCTGTACCTTCTGTCCTTCTTTGCAATTCCTCCATATTATCAGCTCAAATAAAATACTTTATTTTATACATCTGTGTTACATATATCTAGTATCTGAAGCACCATTTGCCTGTATTAGAAAGTTTTGCTCTTCCATCTATTACAAGATCTGTGTACTGACGGTCTTTGGACTTCTATTTGGTTCTTTGTCGACCTAATCCTCATTAACATTTTCCCTTAGTTCCAACCATTTTTAAGGTTATTGTAGGCTTCTATATCCGTTTTTGATCTAACTATCTAGTTAAGTTTCTATTTATGAGTAAGTAAATACAAAAATATTTTTTTTGGAATTTGGTTAGGTACCTGCTATCCTACCGACTTGTATGAAGAAAAAAGTTTAAACACCGCAAACGTATCAATAACCACCTTACAAAGTTACGATTTTCTAAGTTTCATCATCACAACTAATGCACTATGACATTCTCAATAGGCGTTTATAAAGCATTTTTGAATGAATTAGGTATACACTTCAGAACAGTCATCTAAATACCTTGAGATGCATGCAAAACGCCTTCACGTCAAATTTAGAAAGCTATTTATAGAAGACGAAATGTGAACCTTCGGAGCAATATGGAATATCATCATCATCATCATCATCATATCAGCCGAAAGACGTCCACTGCTGGACATAGACCTCCCCCAAGTGTCGCCACTACAACCGGTCCTGTGCGATATGGAATATGCATGCATGCAATTTTTTATTTGCAAATTGAAATACTTATTAGCTCTAGAGAGCACTTTTGAAATATCAAGGCTTCGACTGTAAAATTATGCCGTAAAACGAATCCATCGTTAAGCGAATCTGTCCTAAACCGAACAAGGGTATCCTATGTGCTATTTTCCTGACTTAAGAGTCTTATCTATGTGACAAATTTCATCTAAATTCGTTCAACTGTTCTGGCGTAATTTCTTAACAAACATCCATAAAACCAAACTTTCACATTTATAGTTTATAAGATGCACTTATAATGGTGACTGATATTTTACTAGGTAACATCTGATTAACTAATTGTCGCGGTGTAAAATGACTAACATCTATTTATTAATGAGCTCCTACTGGCTTTCGATTAAATAATTACAATTTACAATTGTCACGGCATTAACAATGAACAATTTTGATTGATGAACATTTAATTATTAACCAAGTCCTAATTGACACTGATGTCTAGGTCGGGTTCGCATTGTATAAAAGGGCCCACCAATTGTTAATTTCAGCATTGAACCACCAACTTGCATTAGTGAAACATCTATCTATTGAAAAATGGAACTTCATCTGCATTTGACTGTTGCTTTCCGTGCCTTGGATCGTAAATGGGGCAAGCCAGTTGACTTGGACACTTCTGAGGACCTCTCAACATGTGTCCCAGCTGTTGTTGATAGACCAACTGCTACCTTCTCTTCGGAGGAATACTTGACCTCAATGAGGAGGCCGAAGCCCTATTCACGTCGAGAAGAAAAAGCAAAGAAGGCAAATGAGAAAGTGAACGATTCGTTTGCTGACATCTCTTGTGCCAGAATACCTCCAGTGTCGGATCTTGAAGAGATATCCAGTTCGAGAAGGTCTGATTCAAGAACAACTGAGTATTCAGTTGACTTGGATAACTCAGACGATTATGAAAAGAAGCTTGAAAGAGGATCCACTGAGACTCTGGATTCAGAGTTAGGGAGAACAATCGGAAGAAGCAAGAAGCGGAATGTGTTCACACTGTTTAAAGAAAATGTTAAATCTTACATCGATACGAAGTGTAAGAGGGTACTGTCAAGATAATATATTCTAAATATTTTTTTGATTTAGATATTTAGATTTAAGTTATTTATAAAATTAATGTATTCATATTGTAAAAATAATAGGCTTATTTAGTTTTTAGTTATTTATTAAATTATTGTATTGATAAGTATTTAAAACAAAATAGAAATAATATTTCTATTTAGTATTATGTTATTCATAAAATTAATTTATTTGATGTTTGTTCCTTTTCTTATCTGTTTTCTCTAATTTCTTCTTTCTTGTCTCTAAACTTATTTATTTCTTAATTTATTGTAAAGATGTTGTTATTAATTTTATATATTTAGAGGCACTTAGGTACGTTAGACTGTGAGATAATTAAGATGTTGTTAAATTATTGTTGCATGTTTTAAAATAAATTGTTGACCGCAAAATACTTTTTTTTTCTTTTAT
Source organism: Melanchra persicariae (assembly GCA_947386135.1). NCBI lineage: Eukaryota > Metazoa > Arthropoda > Insecta > Lepidoptera > Noctuidae > Melanchra > Melanchra persicariae. The sequence goes on from OX376646.1 coordinate 4,188,705, forward strand.
TACTTTCTGTCCTTCTTTGCAATCCCTCCATATTATCAGTTCAAATAAAATACTTTATTTTACACATGTGCACATAACACATCTGTGTAACATCTAGTATCTGAAGCGCCTTTTGCCCGTATTACAAAGCTTTGCTCTTACTCCATCTATTCCTAGATCTATGTACTGACGGGCTTTATACATATATTTGGTTCTCGGTCGACCTAATGCTCATTAATATTTTCCCTTAGTCCAAACCCTTTTTTAGGGTGTTGTCGGCTTCTACCTCCGGTTTTGATCTCATTATCTAGTTACCTTCCTATTTATGAATGAGTAAATACAAAAAAAAACATTTTTGGAAATTTGGTTACTAGCCTACATACTTGTAAGAAGCACAAACGTTTAAAGACCACATTCGTAATAATATTTAGGTTTGTTTTCATGTGTTTATATTTTCATAAAATTGGTTCCCCAGCCTGATAGAGTTTTGCAAAATGAAATACTTGTTAGGTCTAGAAAGCACTTATGAAACATCCAGGCTTAGACTGTATAATATCTGCCGTCAAGCGACTGTGCCGTAAAACGAATCCGTCGTAAAGTGAATCTGTCCTAAAGCGAAATAGGGATAAAAAGTATCGTATGTGCTATTTTCCTGGCTATAGTCTTATCTATGTGCCAAATTTCATGTAGATCCGTTCAGCTGTTCTGGCGTGATTTCGTAACAAAGGTTCATAAAACCAAACTTTCGCATTTATAATAGTAATAAAATGCACTTATGACTGATGTTTTATTAGGTAATACCTAATTAACTAATTGTCGAGGAGTGAAATGATTAACACTCATTTATTAATAAGCTCCTAATTGCTATTGATTACTTCATCACAATTTATAATGGCCGCCTCATTAACAATGAGTAATTTTAATTGATGAACATCTAATTATTAATCAGGCCCTAATTGACACTGATCTCGAGGTGGGGGTTAGCATTGTATAAAAGGGCCCACAAATTGTTAATTTCAGCATTGAACCACCAACTTGCATTAGTGAAATATTCATCTATTGAAAAATGGAACTTCATCTGCATTTGACTGTTGCTTTCCGTGCTTTGGATCGTAAATGGGGCAAGCCAGTTGACTTGGACACTCCTGAGGACCTCTCAACGTGTGTGCCAGCTATTGTGGATAGACCAACTGCTACCTTCTCTTCTGAGGAATACTTGTCCTCAATGAGGAGGCCGAAGCCCTATTCACGTCGAGAAGAAAAAGCAAGGAAGGAAGATGCGAAAGTGAACGATTCGTTTGCTGACATTTCTTGTGCCAGAATACCTTCAGTGTCGGATCTTGAAGAGTTATCCAGTTCGGGAAGGTCTGATTCAAGAACAACTGAGTATTCAGTTGACTTGGATTACTCAGACGATTATGAAAAGAAGCTTGAAGAAGGATCCACTGAGACTCTGGATTCCGAGTTAGGGAGAACAATGGGAAGAAGCAAGGAGCGGAATATGTTCACACTGTTTAAAGAAAATGTTAAATCTTACATCGATAAGAAGTGCAAGAGGGTACTGTCAAGATAATATGTTCTAAATATATTTTTGTATTTAAATTTAAGTTATTTATATTCATATTGTGAAAATAATAGTTATATTTGGTTATTTTGTAAAAATAATAGGCTAATTTAGTTTTTAGTTATTTATTAAATTATTGTATTGATAAGTATTTAAAACAAAATAGAAATAATATTTCTATTTAGTTTTATGTTATTCATAAAATTAATTTATTTGATATTTGTTCCTTTTCTTATCTGTTTTCTCTAACTTCTTCTTTTTTGTTTCTAAACTTATTTATTTCTTAATTTATTGTGAAGATGTTGTTATTAATTTTATATATTTAGAGGCATTTATGTACGTTAGACTGTTAGATAATTAAGATGTTGTTAAATTATTGTTGCATGTTTTAAAATAAATTGTTGACCGTAAAATTTTTTTTTTTCTTTTATTACTTTCTGCCCTTCTTTGCAATCCCTCCATATTATCAGTTCAAATAAAATACTGTATTTTACACATGTGCACATAACACATCTGTGTTACATCTAGTATCTGAAGCGCCTTTTGCCCGTATTACAAAGCTTTGCTCTTACTCCATCTATTCCTAGATCTATATACTGACGGGCTATAACATCTATTTGGTTCTCGGTCGACCTAATTCTCATTAATATTTTCCCTTAGTCCCAACCCTTTCTTAGGGTGTTGTTGGCTTCTACCGCCGGTTTTGATCTCAATATCTAGTTAACTTTATATTTATGAATAAGTAAATACAAAAAAAATATTGGGAATATGGTTACTATTCTACCGACTTGTATGGAGAATAAAAAACTTTTTCACAAAAAAACAGACTTCCTTAAAAAACACTACAAAGTACAAAATATCTTTAATTTTGGAAGTCGGTTTTTCTTTTTGTGAAAAGTTTTTTATTTTTCACTTTTTAGTGGTACCCCACACCTAACGACACCACCAGGAAAGTCTCAGGAAAGCTAAAATACGCAATTTCGTATACATGGATGATTTTTCCACATATTTTTCCAGCTATTTGGATTTATAAACCAAATTGTTTGACCGATTTTGATAAAATTTAAATGGGACCTGTCGAGAAGTATATCCTCTCACATAAAACATTTTTTTCAAATCGGTTCATAAATGGCGGAGATATGAGGTAACAAACACAACAAAAAAAAAAAACAATCGAATTGAGAACCTCCTCCTTTTTGGGAAGTCGGTTAAAAAAAGTTTAAACACCGCATACGTATTAACAAACGCCTTACAAAGTTACAATTTTCTAACTTTCATTATCACAACGTATGCACTATGAGTTGACATTCTCAATAGGCGCTTATAAAGCATTTTTGAATGAATTCGGCCAATACTTCAGAACAGTTTTCTATTTAAGTAAGTACCTTGAGATGCATGCAAAACGCCTTCTCGTCAAATTTAGAAATCTATTTCTAACAGACGAAAAGTGAACTTTCGGGGCAATATGGAATATGCATGCATGCAATTTTTAATTTGCAAAATGAAATACTTATTAGCTCTAGAAAACACCCATGAAATATCAAGGCTTCGATAGCACAATGCCGTAAAACGAATCCGTCGTAAAGCGAATTTGTCCTAAAGCGGACAAGGGTATCTTATGTGCTATTTTCTTGACTATGTAATCTTATCTATGTAACAAATTTCATCTAGATACGTTCAACTGTTCGTGATTTTGTAACAAACATCCATGAAACCAAACTTTCACATTTATAATAATAATAAGATGCACTTATAATGGTGACTGATATTTTACTAGGTAACACCTAATTAACTAATTTTCGAGGAGTGAAATGATTAATACCCACTTATTAATAAGGTCTTAGTTGCTATCGATTAACTAATCACAATTTGTAATAGCCATCTCTTAACAATGAGTAATTTTAATTGAAGAACGTCTAATTATTAACCAGGCCCTAATTGTCACTGATCTCGAGGTGGGGGTTAGCATTGTATAAAAGGGCCCACCTATTGTTGATTTCAGCATTGAACCACCAACTTGCATTAGTGAAACATCTATCTATTGAAATATGGAACTTCATCTGCATCTGACTGTTGCTTTCCGTGCCCTGGATCGTAAATGGGGCAAACCAGTTGACTTGGACACTTCTGAGGACCTCTCAACGTGTGTGCCAGCTGTGGTTGATAAACCAACTGCTACCTTCTCTTCGGAGGAATACTTGACCTCAATGAGGAGGCCGAAGCCTTATTCACGTCGAGAAGAAAAAGCAAGGAAGGAAAATGTGAAAGTGAACGATTCGTTTGCTGACATCTCTTGTGCCAGAATACCTCCAGTGTCGGATCTTGAAGAGTTATCCAGTTCAGGAAGGTCTGATTCAAGAACAACTGAGTTAGATAACTCAGACGATAATGAAAAGAAGTTTGAAGGAGGATCCACTGAGACTCTGGATTCAGAGTTAGGGAGAACAATGGGAAGAAGCAAGGAGCGGAATGTGTTCACACTGTTTAAAGAAAATGTTAAATCTTACATCGATAAGAAGTGCAAGAGGGTACTGTCAAGATAATTTATATTCTAAATATTATTTTTGATTTAGGTATTTAGATTTAAGTTATTTATATAATTAATATATTCATATTGTAAAAATAATAGGCTTATTTAGTTTTTAATCAAATAATTATATTGATAAGTATTTAAAACAAAATAGAAATAACATTTCTATTTAGTATTATGTTATTCATAAAATTAATTTATTTGATGTTGGTTCCTTTTCTTATCTGTTTTCTCTAATTTCATTTTTCTTGTCTCTAAACTTATTTATTTCTTAATTTATTGTAAAGATGTTGTTATTAATTTTATATATTTAGAGGCACTTAGGTACGTTAGACTGTTAGATAATTAAGATGTTGTTAAATTATTGTAGCATGTTTTAAAATAAATTGTTGATCGTAAAATTCATTTTTTTTCTTTTATTACTTTCTGTCCTTCTTTGCAATCCCTCCATATTATCAGTTCAAATAAAAAACCTTCTTTTACACATGTGCACATAACACATCTGTGTAACATCTAGTATCTGAAGCGCCTTTTGCCCGTATTACAAAGCTTTGCTCTTACTCCATCTATTCCTAGATCTATGTACTGACAGGCTCTATACATATATTTGGTTCTCGGTCGACCTAATGCTCATTAATATTTTCCCTTAGTCCCAACCCTTTTTTAGGGTGTTGTCGGCTTCTACCTCCGGTTTTGATCTCATTATCTAGTTACCTTTCTATTTATGAATGAGTAAATACAAAAAAAAACATTTTTGGAAATTTGGTTACTAGCCTACATACTTGTAAGAAGCACAAACGTTTAAAGACCCCATTCGTAATAATATTTAGGTTTGTTTTCATGTGTTTATAATTTTCATAAAATTGGTTCTCGAGGTTCGTGGATCTCGAGGTAGGGTGTTAGCATTGTATAAAAGGGCCCACAAATTGTTAATTTCAGCATTGAACCACCAACTTGCATTAGTGAAACATCCATCTATTGAAAAATGGAACTTCATCTGCATTTGACTGTTGCTTTCCGTGCTTTGGATCGTAAATGGGGCAAGCCAGTTGACTTGGACACTCCTGAGGACCTCTCAGCGTGTGTGCCAGCTGTTGTGGACAGACCAACTGCTACCTTCTCTTCTGAGGAATACTTGACCTCAATGAGGAGGCCGAAGCCCTATTCACGTCGAGAAGAAAAAGCAAGGAAGGAAGATGTGAAAGTGAACGATTCGTTTGCTGACATTTCTTGTGCCAGTATACCTTCAGTGTCGGATCTTGAAGAGTTATCCAGTTCGGGAAGGTCTGATTCAAGAACAACTGAGTATTCAGTTGACTTGAATTACTCAGACGATTATGAAAAAAAGCTTGAAGAAGGATCCACTGAGACTCTGGATTCAGAGTTGGGGAGAACAATGGGAAGAAGCAAGGAGCGGAATGTGTTCACACTGTTTAAAGAAAATGTTAAATCTTACATCAATACGAAGTGCAAGAGGGTACTGTCAAGATAATATATTCTAAATATACGTTTGTGCTTCATACAAGTATGTAGGCTAGTAACCAATTACTAGCCTACATACTTGTATGAAGCACAAACGTTTGAAGACCCCATTCGTAATAATATTTAGGTTTATTTTGATGTGTTTATATTTTCATAAAATTGGTTCCCCAGGCTGGTAGAGTATTGCAAAATGAAATACTTATTAGGTCTAGAAAGCACTTATGAAATATCCAAGCTTAGACTGTATAATATCTGCCGTAAAGCGACTGTGCCGTAAAACGAATCCGTCGTAAAGCGATCTGTCCTAAAGCGAAATAGGGATGCAAAGTATCGTATGTGCTATTTTCCTGACTATAGTCTTATCTATGTGCCAAATTAAATGTAGGTCCATTCAACTGTTCTGGCGTGATTCCGTAACAAACGTCCATAAAACCTAACTTTCACATTTATAATAGTAATAAGATGCACTTATAACGGTGACTGATGTTTTACTAGGTAACACTAACACCTAATTAACTAATTTGCGAGGAGTGAAATGATTACCACTCATTTATTAATAAGCTCTTAATTGCTATCGATTACTTAATCACAATTTAAAATTGCCGCCTCATTAACAATGAGCAATTTTAATTGATGAACATCTAATTATTAACCAGGCCCTAATTGACACTAATGTCTAGGTTCGCATTGTATAAAAGGGCCCACAAATTGTTAATTTCAGCATTGAACTACCAATTCGCATTAGTGAAACATCCATCTATTGAAAAATGGAACTTCATCTGCATTTGACTGTTGCTTTCCGTGCTTTGGATCGTAAATGGGGCAAGCCAGTTGACTTGGACACTCCTGAGGACCTCTCAGCGTGTGTGCCAGCTGTTGTGGATAGACCAACTGCTACCTTCTCTTCTGAGGAATACTTGACCTCAATGAGGAGGCCGAAGCCCTATTCACGTCGAGAAGAAAAAGCAAGGAAGGAAGATGTGAAAGTGAACGATTCGTTTGCTGACATCTCTTGTGCCAGAATACCTCCAGTGTCGGATCTTGAAGAGTTATCCAGTTCGAGAAGGTCTGATTCAAGAACAACTGAGTATTCAGTTGACTTGGATAACTCAAACGATTATGAAAAGAAGCTTGAAAGAGGATCCACTGAGACTCTGGATTCAGAGTTAGGGAGAACAATGGGAAGAAGCAAGGAGCGGAATGTGTTCACACTGTTTAAAGAAAATGTTAAATCTTACATCGATATGAAGTGTAAGAGGGTACTGTCAAAATAATTTATATTCTAAATATTATTTTTGATTTAGGTATTTAGATTTAAGTTATTTATAAAATTAATATATTCATATTGTAAAACTAATAGGCTTATTTAGTTTTTATTAAATTATTATATTGATAAGTATTTAAAACAAAATAGAAATAATATTTCTATTTAGTTTTATGTTATTCATAAAATTAATTTATTTGATGTTGGTTCCTTTTCTTATCTGTTTTCTCTAATTTCTGCTTTCTAGTCTCTAAACTTATTTATTTCTTAATTTATTGTAAAGATGTTGTTATTAATTTTATATATTTAGAGGCACTTAGGTACGTTAGACTGTTAGATAATTAAGCTGTTGTTAAATTATTGTTGCATGTTAATAAATTGTTGACCGTAAAATTCAAAATTTTCTTTTATTACTTTCTGTCCTTCTTTGCCATCCCCATATTATCAGTTCAAATAAAATACTTTCTTTTACACATGTGCACAGAACACATCTGTGTGTGTTACATCTAGTATCTGAAGCGCCTTTTGCCCGTATTACACAGCTTTGCTCTTACTCCATTTATTCCTAGATCTATGTACTGACGGGCTCTATAGGTACATCTATTGGTTCTCGGTCGATCTAATCCTCATTAATATTTTCCTTAAGTTTCAACCCTTTCTTAGGGTGTTGTCGGCTTCTACCTCCGGTTTTAAATTCATTATCAAGTTTACTTTCTATTTATGAGTAAGTAAATAAAAAAATCATTTTTTGGAACATGGATACTATTCTACCGGCTTCTATGGAGAAAAAAAGTTTAAACACCGCATACGTATCTACACTAATATTATAAAGAGGAAAGATTTGTTTGTTTGTTTGTTTGTTTGTTTGTTTGAAATGAATAGGCTCCGAAACTACTGGACCGATTTGAAAAAATCTTTCTCCAGTAGAATTCTACATTATCAGAGATGGACATAGGCTATAGAATATTTTCAAAAAGTTAGGGATCCGTATGAAAACTTCGATAATGTGACCCAAGGTGTGAGAAGAAATCCTTATATCGCGTACGCTGCGGAATCTATTGACAATAGAGCAAAGTGATGTACTACAGTTTTATAGAGGTCATCAATATCTACAAAAAAGTCCGCGATACCATATGTCTAACTATTATGGATAAGTCACCATGACCGCTTTTTGTTAATATTAGTCAAGCAAATCCCATGGTGAAATAAAAAATGGTGATTATAGTACCATGATATTAATCCTTATCCATTTAAATGGTTTGATAATTAAGGTTGATTATGTCCGTGTAAATTACACTTTAAATCATTCAAATCGGACCTTTCGTTCAAAAGTTACGACGGTAATATTAATAATCTCCTAATGGCTATCGATTAAATAATTACAATTTACAATACTGTCACATCGTTAACAATTAGCACTTTTCATTGATGTACATCTAATTATTAACCAGGCCCTAATTGACACTGATCTCGAGGTGGGGGTTAGCATTGTATAAAAGGCCCCATAAATTGTAAATATCTACATTGAACCACCAACTCGCATTAGTGAAACGTCCATCTATTGAAAAATGGAACTTCATCTGCATTTGACTGTTGCTTTTCGTGCTTTGGATCGTAAATGGGGCAAGCCAGTTGACTTGGACACTTCTGAGGACCTCTCAACGTGTATCCCAGCTGTGGTTGATAGACCAACTGCTACCTTCTCTTCGGAGGAATACTTGACCTCAAGGAGGAGGCCGAAGCCCTATTCACGGGATGAAGAAAAAACAAGGAAGGAAAATGTGAAAGTGAACGATTTGTTGGGTGACATCTCTTGTGCCAGAATACCTCCAGTGTCGGATCTTGAAGAGTTATCCAGTTCGGGAAGGTCTGATTCAAGAACAACTGAGTTTTCAGTTGACTTTGAAAATTTAGATGACAATGAAAAGAAGTTTGGAGGAGGTTCCACTGAGACTGAGGATTCAGGGTTACGGAGAACAATGGGAAGAAGCAAGAAGCGGAATGTGTTCAGGCAGTTTGACAATAGTGCTAAATCTTACATTGAAAAGTGCAAGAGGGTACTTTCAAGATAATATATTCTAAATATTGTTTTTTATTTAGATTTTAGTTATTTATAAAATAAATATATTAATGTTGTAAAAATAGTAGTCCTATTTACTTAGTTTTAAGTTATTTACTAAATTAATATTGTAAAAAATAATAGTTCTATTTAGTTTTAAGTTATTTATAAAATTAATTTATTTGATGTTGATTCCTTTTCTTATCTGTTTTCTCTAACTTCTTTTTTCTTGTCTCTTAACTTATTTATTCCTTAATTTATTGTAAAGTTGTTGTTATTATTTATATATATAAAAGCACTTAGGTACGTTAGACTGTTAATTAATTAAGATATTGTTAAATTATTATTGCGTGTTATAGAATAAATTATTGACCGTTAAATACATATTTTCTTTTTTTATCTACTGTCCTTTGCAATTCCTCCATAGTATCAGTTCAAATAAAATACTTTCTTTTACGTATGTGCACACAACACATCTGTGTTACATTTAGTATCTGAAGTGCCATTTGCCTGGTTCTTCTAAAAAAAAAAGCTTTGGTCTTCCTCGATCTATTCCTAGATATGTTTTGACGATCTTTAGATATCTAATTGGTTCTCGGTCCACCTAATCCTTGTTAATATTTTCCCTAAGTTCCAACCCTTTTATAGTGCGTTGTCGGCTTCTACCTTCGTTTTTGATGTCAACATCTAGTTGTTTCTATTTATAATTAAATAAATACAAAATTTTTTTTTTGGAATTTGGTAAATAAGAAGGAATTGAAATGAAACAATTTCATAAATGTTAAATATTTTATAGTTGAAAAATAACTAGGTATAATAATCATAATATTTACAATAACATAAATACATTAGTACATAGTATTACGCCGGCAAGTTCATTTTTTACAATAAATAGTTTTAAGCATTTCATTAAAAATAAAATACACAATAACTAACAATTAGTTTACACATAGGGCTCGAAATATTTAATAGCAGTCGTCATAGGTTTTTCGTTGATTTTGTTCGTTGTAATAGTATTCTTCACGCGCATCTTTATATCTCTAGGCTTCAACACACTCTTGTGGTTGGCACTCGGTGGCCTCAAACCCAAGTAGTGCTTGCTCGGCGTGAAAATAGACTTAGAACTAAGACCAGACGTCTCTAAGAAGAAATCGAAGGTTCCCTTTGTTTTGGGCGCGTTTATCTCCGGATTGTTGTTTAGCACCATCCTCGGCTCGCACTTCACAGTGTTGTAAGAGCCGCTATTGCTCCCAGACGAATTACTGGACTCAATATCTGAGTTCCTTACAGATTCAGTCTCTAAATTCTCTATATTTGAAAGGAGATCAGGCTTATTAGACAACTTGGCGTTTTTCGACGAGCCCTTGCTCAAGGCATTCTCGTTATTTTCAAGAAAATTATCTGCGTTTCCGTTGTCATCCTTAGGAGTAGTATTATGCTGTTTATCTTTATCAGGTACATTGGTAAGATTTTCGGTTACGACATCCGACATGGAACCGTCACTGCTGCCGGAGCTGATGCGGTATTCCTCTGCAACTATGCTGCCAAGTTCATCGTCTATCTTGAATTCCTCAAAATTTTGGGACAAATCGAATTTGTCCATGTCGTCGAAATATTCTGCTTTGTGCAATTCTGCATTGTTTGATTGATTTTTCTCGGGTCCATGGTTGAATTGATTATCCAGTTCCGTCAAATTTATCTGCTTGTTGCCTCCCTTACCACCTTTATTGATCTCAGATAGTATAGAAGACACTGTGTTGCCCATCTGTATGGAAGCACGAGGGTCTAATTTTGGTTGCAGAGGATGCATAGCAAAGTTAGTCAAGTAACTGTCAGTAGTTTGCTGGAAGGAGCGGCTTTGTTCATCGTTCGGCTTCTCATCTTCGTCCGGAATGATGATCTCAGTGACATGAGGAAGTTTAGGAATGTCTTTGTCACTGATCTTGTTCTGGATTCTTGGCAACGATACCACTTTGGCAACGCTGTTTCTAGGGCTGATAGCGTGCACTGGATACTGCTCGTTGTGGATCTCCACCGTTGGCTGTGTGAGTAGCAACTCCCTCTTACCATTGCTGACTACTGGAACATTTATCTCTGAAATGGAGCAGTAGTCAGGCTCTATACTGTTGACAGTTGCTACTTGTCCCACTTTTCTCGTCTTAACATCTGCAACCCGTTGGTTAGCCGCAACGGCTTCAGAGTCTAACTGCTCTGTCATTTGTTTGACAGTGTTTTCGGCTTTCCATTTAGCCGAAAGGTTCTTTGGCTTTGGCGGTAGGGCGGGAGGAGTTCTTGGTACTTTTCTCTTATTAAATATCTTCATAGACCCGAGATCGTTATCAATTCTTCTTTCAACGACATTGTTAACGTTACGATTTTCTAAGTTAGCGGCCATGTTTTTTACTATAGAGCCTCTTATTTTAGGAACCGCTGGTTTCTCATTAGCCTGAACAGTACGCGGAAGTGGCGCTGGTTTAGAATCATTGCCTTTTGTAATGATAGGCTCATATTCATTGCTGTACAAGCTTTGTATCTCATACTGGAAGCCCTGAGCTGTGTTTGGCACTTCGTAACTGTGTTCAGATGCAGTCTCTAAACTGAACTTAACAATTTTGTTTGCTCTCTTATCTGATCTAGGCAGCGTGTTGCTGGTGTTGTTGTTAGATCTTACTTTTTCGTCATAGGAGATGCTATTGAGAGTGGAGAACTGTACACGCTTTGTTGATGCTTTAGGGCTGGGTGCTTCGCTAGATTTAGAATTGTCGTTACTGCTATCATCTAAAGAGTTTTGAAGCAATATTTGATTGACGCACTCCAGTACCGGGTTATTTTTATAAATCTCATTAGTCGGATTCTCATCTGCATCGCTAGTGCTAGCATACCAGTTTTCATTTACTTCAGCATTATCCGCTTGTTTGTTTAAGTTTGATTCTACGTTATTGTTCTTATCATCAAACCTGGAACTGAATCTCTCATTGTTATTTACTATATTATTGCACAATACTTCGTTTTTAGCACCTACTACTCCAGCATCATGTATGCCACTGTTGAAACCAACTCCCAACAGGTCATCTGTTGATTTTGATTTATTAGTCAGTGGTCTTTGATCCAAACAGTCTCCTTCTTGTTCAGGATCGCTAACATTACAATACCAAGGCTTTTCTGTGCCCTCTTCGCTGAGCACGTTACTCAGGAAAAGTTGTCTGTTCGCTTTTATTTCATCTGACGCTTGCCGTTTGATTCCGTGTATTCTCTCCATTTTTGTAGAATAAGTTTTTTCGGATTCACTGGCGGTGTTTTCTTGTTCTTTTTTTGCAGCTTCTCCAATAAGCTGGTCAATTTTCATAGAGGCTTTTCTGATATCATTAGCTATTTGATTCGCGGTGATTTCGTCATCGTGGTTTACTTGATAGCTCATACCAATACACTCTTCAGCACTGCTGCTGTTGTTTGCTTGGTTATTGTAACCCTTCTGCATGTTGTCTGCATACTTGTTGTTGTTCTTTCTTCCCGAGTATTTCCTCGACCTTCTGAAGACGTCTCGTCTCACAAACGCTTGTTTGTTTTTGATAAACGTACCCTTACTGCCGACACTGGCAGTGTTCCCTTCTTCGCTAGAACTCGTGTTGCCATAAACAATCTCACTTTTAGGCAACTGATACTGAAAGCTCTTACTTAACCTAGTATTTTTTTGGAATACCGGTGGAGAATTTCTTTCACGATAACTACAGCTTCTAACGAACGTATTTTGAAATCTGGAATCCGTGCTTTCTAAGCTTTGGAATTCGGGATCTGTCTCAATGTTGGTCTGTTCGCTGGTGAAGCCGAGCAGTTGCTGGCAATTGCTGCAGTATGACTTGCGTGCCTTGAGTTTTGCGATTTCTTCTTGTTGTGTTTTGATGATTTTTTCTTTTTGGTGGAGTGCAACATGAATTTGTTTCTGTTCCCTGGTGAGGCGGGATTCTAGGAGGACTAACGATCGTAGTACGAGTGCGAGTTGGTCTTGTCTGAGTCGCCTCTCTTGCGCCGCCTTCTTGTCCCTGGCGGCGAGGGCGTGTCCCGCCTCCACCAGCTGGTGCCTCTGCTTTAGGACGGACTCGGACTGCTGCTGCAGCGCATTCCGCACCGCGTCCAACTCCCGCCTCAACTCCATCGCTTCTGAGCTGCTATCCATCTGGAAAGAGAGAGAAGTATTCGTCATTAGTAGGTCGTCATTATTATTGCAATAACAGCGACATTTAACTTCATAAAAGGTTCGTACAGTCTATTTAGAAGATCAATCCGATAGCGGTGAAATGTCAAGTACGATTGATACACGATTCCTTATACGACTGGAAGAAATTAATGTCGTCTAATGCATTGAGCACCTGAGGCATGCTGGTGTACATTTGCCTAGAGTGTTATCTATGTTTTTCACTTTTTGTATGAGACACTCGTACATACCGGACGAGTGCACGAAAGCTATTGTTGTGCCAGTAATCAAGAATAGGACAGGTGACCCCTCGGATGGCTCAAACTATAGACCCATCTCGCTAGCCACCACTGTAGCTAAGGTGCTGGACAGTATGCTGGATCAAGTATTATGTAAACACCTAAAAATTAGTGATGCACAGTTCGGTTTCAAAGCCGGACTATCTACGGAAACGGCAATCTTGTGTCTTAAGCATACTGTCCGGTACTATACGGACAGGAAGACTCCAGTTTATGGATGCTTCCTTGATTTATCAAAGGCTTTCGAGATGGTGTCTTATGAACATCTTTGGGAGAAGCTGAGGGCCACCTCACTCCCCGTGGAGATCGTTAATGTTTTTGATTACTGGTATAGCAATCAAGTTAATGTTGTAAGGTGGGCTCATGTTTTGTCTGATGAGTACAGGTTGGAGTGTGGTGTGAGACAGGGTGGCTTAACATCCCCTCGGCTCTTCAACCTGTACATCAATGAGCTGATTGAGGGTCTCAGTAGCACTTCAGTCGGCTGTACAATTGATGGCATATTTATTAACAATTTAAGCTATGCTGATGATATGGTGCTGCTGAGTCCTTCAATCAGCGGTCTTCGGAAACTCGTTAGGCGATGTGAGGAGTACGCCGTGGCCCATGGACTCAGGTATAATGCGAAGAAAAGTGAGTTGCTAGTATTTCAACCACGGAACATGAAAGTCGACACTGTCCCATCTGTTGAACTAAATTGTGTACCACTTAACAGAGTGAAGCAGGTTAAGTACCTGGGCCACTGGGTCACGGAGGACCTCGCTGATGACGTAGACGTTGAGAGGGAACGTAGGGCGTTGGCGGTCCGGGGGAACATGCTGGCTCGCAGGTTTAAAAGGTGCGCGAGTGAGGTGAAGTGTACTATGTTTCGTGCATTCTGCCTATCGTTTTACTCGTGCACCCTGTGGGTCAGCTGTACACAGAGGGCACTTAATGCCCTTCGTGTACAATATAATAATGTTCTTAGGATGCTGTTGGGGCTTCCGAGATACTGCAGTGTATCGGGCATGTTCTTGGAAGCTCGGATTGATGGTTTTCAAGCCATCATGAGAAAGAGGGCGGCTTCATTGTTGCACCGCATACGAGCGAGCTCCAACAGCATTCTAAAAGTAATAGCGGACAGGCCAGATGGTCCGTTTGTTAAACACTGGGTTGCACTCCACGTGTCAATCTGAGTGCGTTTTGGATTGTTTATATGTTTTTTTTTTTTTTTTTTTTTTTTTTTACTAACATAGTTATTAAGTACTTACTAACAGAATTATGGATCTGTATCTTTTTTTTTTTGATAATGGTCTGAAATAAAGTTCTTAATAATAATAAATAATAATGACGGTGAGTCTTTGATCATCGCATAAACGTTGTATTGATGGTTATCTTGGGTGTAGCGATGCAACGAGAGCGGTCAGAGTCCACCACGTAATAGAGCTAACGAGGTCACTGGCCAAGAAATAACGACTTGTGTACAAAAGTGATCAAAAGCGGAATATTTTATAATTAATTTAATTAAGACAGTATTTGCTGATGGAAAACGGTGAACTCTCAGTTCTATTACGTGTTGATATAGTTGAAATTATAAAGCTAGTTTTCGGTAGCTGCTTTTAACTTTTGATAAGAAGAAAAATCAGAGCATAACTGAGCTTATCGTTGCGCGGGCGCAGATAAGACGTTCAAACGCGGGAGAATAATGTTTTTCATAGTGTTATCATAACCGTTATCTCACGCTTCCTTATTTTTTGTTAGTTTGATAATGTCAGTGTGCTAAATATGAGCCCACGACTCGAGACAATGACTCATACGTAAGTAAGGGACAATAATACCAATGGCAATTATGTCATAATATTGATTCTAATTTTATTGTGGTATAGATATCTATTCTATCATTATCACGATATGATAGTTTGAAGTAGGTAGTAGGTGCGTACCTAGTGTACCCGTGTGAGTACCTAGTCAGTACCAGTTGCAGTTGGGACCAGTTGCATTTGGTACCAGTTGAAGTTGGGACCAGTTGGATATTTTGAGTTAAGAACGTGGCGGACCCTACTATAATGCTAATTTTGACAGGTTTTCCGGATAAAATAAAAATTGAGAAAAACTCAACTTCAAATGCTTAATTCCGAAAAACGGTGGTTAGAAATAAGTAATCGTATTCATTTAATAAGTAGTAAATTAACATTCAAATTTTTCATTGCACACAAAAACATGTAGATACAAAAATACAATAATACAGCTTGACCCAGGATTGGGAAAAGTCATACATATTTATGACAAAACCATAAAATTAAATCTTTGCCAACTTTAGACCTGCTGTTCTCTACCAAGCCATTCGAAGGTAAAAATAAAGAATGTGGTATTCTAATACTTTAATCATATTATGAGGTAAGGTAAAAGTCGTGTCAATGGCGACTCAACATTGTCCAAGTGTACTTAACCTCTATGAAAGTATGTTACAGCATTGACGAAAGTTTAAACTGACTAGTGACTAGCCCCCGGCTTTGAAACTAGTAGCCAACTATAATATAAAAAATATTTCGTTTATATACAGGTTGTTCCAGATAGGTGTGGTCATATTGATGGGTGATGTTGGCTAGCTGATATATGTCGCAGCCATCTAGCTGAATCAGCCGTTTCATTAAAAGTCTAGCCGTTTCATTGAACTGTGCCGTTTAATCAGCGACATGTGTCATGGGCAAGTCATTAAACGATATTGAACAAAAGATGTCGCTAAAAAATCGGCACTTAAATGAAAAGGCTAGGCAACCAATTAAACGTTTGATTAACCTAATTGGCTGCGACATATATACAATAAGGAAAAAATCTCAAAAAATGAAAAATGGTAATTTTTTATACTTAAAAAATCGTCCAGAAAAAACAACTAAAAACTCCTGAAGAAATGACGTTTCAAGCAGTCTGATGCAGAGTCGGTGACATCAAATCTGTGATTGAACTCAAGTAGGTAAATGCCACCCCAGCTGTTACAAACTGCTTGAAGAATAACTTCTTCGAAACTTTTTGGTTGTTTTAGTGGTCGTAATTAAAAAAAAATGTTTTGACATTTTTATATCAGCTACCCAACATCACCCTTAAAATATATAACCACACCTTTCTTAGAACACCCGTTTAAATTCGTTCTGAACCCTAGTAAGTATAGTTCTTTGGATACCTATCGGGGGAAAAATATTCTTTGACAGAAAGAACTTTTGCTTGTTTTCGAAAATTAAGGAGAGAATAGTTAAAGTTTTGTCAAAAGTAAGTGTTTCATTTCCATAAATAAGTATTTCACTTATTTATGGAAATGAAACGCTTACTTTGTGTGTGTCAAAAGTAAGTGTTTAATTTCCATAAATAAGTGAAATAAACGAAAAGATTGATCAGCATACAATTCATAAAGTTAAACCTACTACCGTAAAACGGGGTGAATAGAATTCACGGGGTGAATAGAAATATTTTTGGGAAAAAGTCTAAAAGCCTGATATTCGAAAACTACTTTAAAAATCGCAATAGTGTTTTTTGTTTTTACAATGGCAACGTTTTTTTGTTGGTCTGACAACATTTGAATAGTATGAAGTTAGCAAATTATGTCAAAAAAGTGAGTTCAAAGTGCAACGGTTGTGTGTATGTCTTTTGTGCTCTTATTAACTTCTCTCTAGTTATTATTTAAATTGTGTTTTTGATAGTAAAATAACTTTATTCGACGGTGAAGTGTATCCAGAATAAATTGAAAAGGTAAGTTTTACTGATTAGTTTGATTTTTATTGGTAAATTAGTAAAATAATTGCACCCATAAATATTTCTCGATTAAGAGGTGAATAGAGACGACTGAGGGGTGAATAGAAACGCCATATGAGGTGAATAGAAACGGGAAAGGGGTAAATAGGAACGAGAAAGGTTTTAATAGAAACGCCAAAGGGGTTTTTAGAAACGCTTTTGATAGGGTTGGCACTTTATGTAGGTTGTTGAGTTTAAACTTTATTACCTACCTACATTTTTAAAAAGTTGATTTTTTAATATTTATTTATTAATTATCATCATACGCTTAATAATTATTAATTAAGCTTAATTGTTTTGTAGTCTTAATTCTGAGGCTAAAATTATTTTTGAACTGATTATTCTGTTTTGTTCATTATTGTCAGAGATTATTATGTTTCAGATTGAGTTGGTAATATAATTTTATTACGTTTAATACTTAATTATTAATTAAGCTTATTATTTTTGGTGATCTCAATTCTAAGGTTAAGTACCATTATTTTTGAACTGATTTTTTAATAAGCATTGTTATTGGTTGTGATTATTTTATTTTTAATATTAATAAAAAGGTTTTCTAATATATTATGTACACTCTTTTATTTCATTATCTCTGTGACGTCATACTACCTAATATAAAATATTTTGACAACCCTATCACTTTTCTCTATTAACCCCATACGTCGTATCTATTGACCCCGTATTCCGGGAAAATAGAAATTGAACAGGTTTTTGTCTTTTTCTCTTAAGTAGATAATAATTTGGCATTAAAATTGTAATTAGCTTGTAAAATAACATAAGACTCCCACAATGAAAGCAACTTTATTACCCGAAACTTACAATTTATATTATTAAAGTCGGTTTGAAAGTCTAGATTGTTTCTATTAACCCCGTTTTACGGTACCCATGTTTTGCTTTTTCACGTCACAAGCAAAGATTTTTAAAATTAGATGGCTTGGACCCGTAGGTGTTCGCAATTTTCGAATCAAAGATTCACAGTTCACATTAGAATCATCATCAACGAGTCCGAAAATCACTTGAGGGACACATACGAGTACGTTATCAAAGGTTACTTACATGCGTGCCGGGCATATTTCAGTATTTTCAGACTATTAATTAGTTACAGAATTTTCAGGTTACTAGGCTCTTAATTATAACATGTTCTCGCGTCAAGATCGCGATACAACTGGCTATAGGCATGCGTTTACAATAAACAATTAATTAATATTGCATTTCACCTACAAATCAAAGGTTGGTCAAAGCCAATGCAATGGACTTTGATCTGTTTTTGTTTTGATTCTCTATTAAATAATTTGT
Organism: Melanchra persicariae; assembly: GCA_947386135.1. Taxonomy (NCBI): domain Eukaryota; kingdom Metazoa; phylum Arthropoda; class Insecta; order Lepidoptera; family Noctuidae; genus Melanchra; species Melanchra persicariae. Next base: position 4,207,132 of record OX376646.1, read on the forward strand.
CGACGTATTTAATAATGAATGTCAACAAACCGTCAATTTCTATGTTGTTCAGCGAAAATATTGCTTCATAATCATTCATGGTCCGAACATGCTTAATAGAGTGGCGCCTGGGTTGGCGCCGTAGTAAATACGACGTAGAAATGAGACTGCCAATTACCTGTTTTTTTTAGTGAAAACTTCTTTAGCGGCGTTGTGCACTTTTTGAGATGGGTAAAAAATGTTAAACTCGCGTCAGGATACGTGACCGTCAGGACTCGTGACGTGATCGAAAATTCGTAAGACGGATAATGTAATATGTAATATAAATTGTCATGTTTGTGTACGATAGCGCAATAAATGAATATTGTATTTAACCACATAAATGATAGTACTTTTATACTGATAAATAAAGCAATTCGTGCGAAATTATTCCCTAACCATTCCAAAATATTCAAAAATACACAACGTTAATGTTCAAGTTTTCATTTCTGCCGGCACTCCCGTAGTGCAACCCGTTGTTTTTTTTTCTATTTTTGAGTGTAATGTTACGTTAAACATCGCTTTATTTTTTTTTTATGCCCCTGCTAGGACACAGGCCTCTGTGCGAGGGACTGTGACTTAGACGCGGGCCTAGTACGGATTGCTTTGAGTCACATACTTATTTTAGATTTTTCCTTAGTCCTTATTATAGATAAATACTAAAGCCTTTTCGTAACGAAATTCGCGGTAAAAGTTTCCTATAGGTACTTATTTTTAATTTTTTTTTATGAATGAGCTAGGTCTTGACCTCGATCACGCCTGATGGAAAGCGATAGCTGAGGTCCATGATGAAGCAAGCGTGCCCAGAAACTAGCGCAAAATGTAGTCACTAAACCTAACCGTCACATTTTTCGTAGTGGGCAAAACATCTTCATTTGCATTATCAAGGTCGATACCTAAAACGCTAATTACATCATGATGACTGCTAATTAATTTAAATTAATTCCTCGAAACAACGATTTAAGCCATATAGACGCGTAATTTATTTTTCATTGTTCTCATTAGCATAGTTAAATGGTAAATTGATGCATTTGTCATTCATAAACGTAAAATAACTCTTTAGTGTTCAGTTGCAGGTCGCAAGGCAGTGGGAATGATGATGCAGTGGGAACATTAATAAAAATGTTATTTAATCTTTATTATCAGAGAATTGCAATTTTATCAGATATCAGCAGAGAAATGTCATATAGTAATTATAGTATACCTAATAAGCTCGTTAATCTGCATTTTGAGAAGAAAATCTGTTTACTAACTTTGTAACTTTTTTTGAAATCATGAGTTTTCTAATTAAAGAAGCTAAGAAAAAGCTAGAAGATAAATGGTCAGTCCGAGACTCCGAGCATAGGTATCTTGGATGTTAGATAAACGTCGTGACTGCTATATTATCGAACACTGTTAGTTTACTGACAAGATAAATTGAGTACTGTTGACTGTGTAATGCTTTCCTGAAGCGTAAAGAAGACCTACATATTTACGCAAATCTTTCAGTCCCGGTCTGAAGACATTTTAAGCATCTCAGACGATGAGCGAGCTGAAGAGCATCTTGGGTGAAGCACAGAGCTTATAATACTTTAGCTATCCTCTGGCCGGAAAATGCTAGTCAACATACCAAAGGCACTATACAATATGTCATACAATTTGCATGTAATTTCATCCATTAACAAATGTTATTTAATGAATTAAAACTCCTCTGCATCCGCTGACATAACGCCATAGTTACCAGTCAAAAGGAAGTCGCTTGTTATATGCGTACGCGTAGCCCCTCTACTGCTGCGCAAACCTATAGGTTATTGCTACAGGAAATTCTAAGGAATAACGGGGAATATTATTATGTTTAATTGATATATAAATCTTAATTTGAGATTGCAGGTGCACTGCAAAGTGAGGGTGAAATAATTGAGTGGTTATCTGGTTGTTAGAACAAGAATTTTATGTTGCATTTGCTCAAACCTCTATTTATATAGTGGTGTTTCGACACGATCAGGGGCGGATCCAGGATTGTCATTTGGGGGGAGGCTTGACCCCGCTGAGGGTAGGTTTTAGCAAAGTAAACATTTAAAAAGCACATAACCTTTTTTTTTTGCTTTACGCATAACAAGCTTCCTTGGATTACTTTTCGTAAATTCCTAAATGACTTCGTAAGGAAGTAGACTATCAAAGATGTCTCGGATTTCGGGCTATAGCCCCTTAGCCCGCCCCCCTGGAACCGCCAATGACACGATACAGACTTCCACTAACTTCTATAGAATTTTGTCTGTGCAACAAGGCAATGCAGACAAATGTCGGCGTGATAGAATTTTTGAATTCCGAGTTTTAAGTTTGTAAAGATAAAAGTCTGTATCGTGTGAACCCACTATAAGGTTTCAAGGTGTTTATTCTTTTTTTCACTGACGTGCCGTTGTCATAACTTCAAGAAAACCTATTATCATAAATAATGAAAAAGTATTCATAATCGAGTCCCTGAAGACAATATACCATTATCAGTGCCACTTTTATCTAATTCTATAACGCATTTAAATTGCACAACACCTATAGATACACTTTTCAAACAAAAACATACCTATGCCTCTTTCACTATATGACCGCCATTTGCCACATCTTTTCAAACACACTGAAAGGGATTTTGTCCACATATTTGTTCAACATGTTATTGATATACAAAGAAATGTTTGCTCAAACCTGGCATCAATATGTTGGACAGTTTGCACACGTGTCTCGATAACACCAGTTGGTAGTGCCTCTGTAACCACGACTTGTTGACTGACCGTCGATAAGGGCATTCTATTACTAATAAACACTTGTCTGTTATCAAGGACTTGTAAATCGTTCAAATGTATCTTTAGTGTAAACTAGACAATGTTTACAATTCATTCTAGACCCTTTTATGCTTTTATGCCAGTGTCTGTCCTTCGTGCCTTTTTTTAATGATGGGAATTCATCAAATGTCTTCTTTCGCTCTGGGCGGAGCGGAAGGGACTGTCAGACTCTTATTGACTAAAAACCCATCCATGTTCCTTCTATTGACCTTTGCGTTCCTGGGCCACGGTGACTCTTTCGAACAAATTCCGTAACTGTCCTTCGTGACTTGGAGAACACATTAGGCCGTTGATCATTTGAACATCAATTGACAGACGTCACGGGCAGTCAGTAGCCCGAATGTCTGACAACCAGTCTTGCCAGGGGGTGTCCGTATTACCCAGTTACTGGGTTGTGGAGGTGAAGTTTTTAGCGAACCCTAATGCGAGCCATAGACGTTCAAATTATTTGATCAAGCAAGCTGGTTCAAACTGTTTGATCAAATAAAAATACGAAATTTCATATTTCTTCATGCCATTTGACCACTCATGTTGTATCAAATTTTCCCACAGAGATTCATGCCAATTGAACCAGCCTTTTTTGATCAAATTACTTAAACGTCTATGGTCCCCTTATCACGGATGGGAAAAGGGCAAGGCAGAATGTTTGACTGACTTTTGTTTAGTCTAGGTAGTTGCTAGGAGCAATTATTTTACGTGAGCAGAACTGTGGAAAAGATTTGTTTCTTTTTGTAGGTCACACTTTTAAAACCTGTTACTATGTACCGTCACTAAACACCTGCCTGTCTACCTACTGTACTATGAAAACATCTGTTCTAAAAGAGTATAATGACCTTATCTTTACTAATCTGCATTAATTGTATTTATGATCAATGTTTCTTCTTTTGGTAAACGAGTTAAGCGTCTTCGGTAATGTCAATCAGTTCCTATATCCTACAGACAACAGGTCATGCAGGATTTGATCGTAGATGTATTTTATTTGCTTCTGGAAATCCTCATGAATGACCTACGGCCCGGAAACTTATCTTTGGCCAGGGGCCTAACCACCAACTCTTAAAGCAGTATTACTTCAATATTACTTCCAGTGGGAAAGAGACAGAGCTATACAGGACGTAAAGCTCCGTCTCTTTCCCACTGGAAGTAATATTAAAGTAATACTGCTTTAAGACTTGGTGGTTTAGGTTCAGAGCGCTGGATTGCTTACCAAAGCCTGAGGATATTTTACAGGTCCTACTGTCTGAGGTACCTACAGCACCATGTTTGACACTCCCGACCACTTGATAAGGTTTTAAAATAACTACCTATTCGTTATTATTTCCTCATAAAGAAGAAAAGGTGACTCTAGATTCCCACTACTATGTCCACATGGATGTGCATGTGGACTATGGCCACATGGCACATGTGACCCCAATGCCCAAGGTGAACTCACAATAATTCGCGGCATAACTTCTCGAAAGATTGCGCACCTATTACAATATATTATAATACATACCCATTGGTAAGTAATTAGCAATTAAATATGTAACACTCGCCTTGAGTGGTCGGAGGAAGTCACGGCCATTGACTCGCGATAAATAGGAGCGGGCGTTCGTATTCATGGCTAGGTATGAAACAAAACATATAATATATATGCTTATAATATTAGAATATAATGCGAAGATTATGTCTGCTTGTTATTGTTTTTTGGGATAAACTAAAAACCGCTTTTGATGGCTTGTATGTACTGAAGATCAGCTTGAGAGCGGATTTCGAAAATAAAACGGACAGACTTTGTTCTACGTAAATTGCGAATTTTGACGGGTGGAATATCAAGTACAAAATGTGTTTTGTTTACCGGTTTCGTAACTGATTATTTGACAATTATACGGAAGATCTGTTTAGGTACCTACACGATCAGGTGAAATGGAGATGTCGCAGTCAACTAGCTTAATCGGCCGTTTCATTAAAAACCTAGCCTTTAAGTGACATGGGCAAGCCATTAAACAATATTGAAACAAATATGTCACAAGGGTCACTGAAAAATCGGCACAGTTAATTAAAAAGGCTTTTTAATGAAATGGCTGATTAAGCTAGTTGGCTGCGACACAGACATAATATAAGAACTCATTTAAAAGATGTTTTACGATAACAATTATCGACAATTAAGTCATGGGCCACCGTTTGTGTTAGTATAATTCCACTTTCGAAAATCAGGATTTATATATTTGTGTTTACACATCTAACGGATTATTTACTGTTAGGTGCAGAAGAAATGAATATGCGTATGTATTATTTAGTATTTTTTGTTCACAATTTGCCTGTTAGCCAAATCATGGAAAAAAAATGTGTGCCAATGTTCGGTGGTTCAACTATACCGTATAAGTTCACGTTAAGGTTTTTTTTTTAGATGTCCACTTGCAGGTCAACATGCTAGGGCTATTAACTGCTAAACCGGACTATCCTGTGGTGACCTCAAATGAATTTAAGGCCCCGAGCTAGGGCTAAGGCCTCCAGCCAGGGCTATCACGTTAAGGCCCAATGTTTAGTTTCAAAAATGTCAATGTTTAGGCCCGGATCATAGAACCATGAATTGGGAGTTTTTTGAAACTGTGTTCTTAATTTTACTGATTATGATTTTTTTCTTATGTTAATGTTCAAATTATATTTGTTTTATGTACCTACCTAACAAATATTGCCGAGAAAGTTAGGAATAATGTCCTTGATTAGGGAAGTTAACAAGCTCAATAAACACCAATTTGATTCCTTTAATTAACACAATTCTCAAGCACACATGAAAACAATTTAGAACAACACGAAAACCTCAACTAACAAACAAAACAAAACGACACACTCAAAACATTCTAAAAACCAAATTACACATGCGCCCACGCAACGAATTCGTGAAACTTCGGGAAATCGAAAGTGGCCGAATGGCCCATTGTCTGTTATGATAAGTTCAAAGTATTCGAAGAATATATTAACACTGTGTAAACGGGCTATGGGAGTGGAAACCATTTATGTACTTACTTACCTACAAAAGAAAGGTGATTTTGAAGTTTAGTAGGGATCAGGTAAACTTGAGGCAAAACTATGGAAACATTTCTAATCTCACTAAATTATTTATTCTAGATTAGACTTAGTTTATAAAGAGTTAAAGAATTTCATAATCGGAAGAGTAGGTATTTCCAGTTGTTTTTTTTTTGTTGGGGACAAACCCGCTACACATTCCCAAACCACCAGAAACGCTGAGTCAATGAAGCTCGACGAGTCCCGGAGAAAGGATTCAACTGTCTTGGATCCCGCAACGAAATTAATCAGAAAATAACAGAAAAAATATAATTTCAACTTCCCTCCTTATCAAGCAGGAGATCGAACTGAGCCAAATGGGCACCAGGGACATACACATCTGGGTTAAGCTTAGCTAGGTGCTTGGCAACCTAAATTGTGAGTTACTTTTGATTCCAGTAATACGTAGGTATGGCAAAATCACTTGAACGCACGGAAATTTAGTTCTGGTTTCTACAAGGTCCGTGTAGGTATTAAACAACAACATTTCCTGAGATTATCTAACTATAACCTTATAAAAATAAACTTAAAGACAATTTTACCTCTTCATTTTATAAGTTAAGATTTTGATTTAAAGGAAGTATTGGGTTTTTAAACTATACATATCCTGTGAATATTGGTGTAAAGAGTAAGGGATAAAATCAGTCAAAAAAGGTGGAGGAGGAGAACTGTCGTTTTCCTCAAATAGTTATCCTGCGCGTGATCATATTCTTTGCCATAAAAAAGAGTGAAGCAGTACCTAAATAGACAAGTTTCACAAGATCAATAGTAGGTGCAGGCTACAACATTCTATCTAGGTTTGTTTATAGACCTAAATCTAGGCGAAACTATGTCGACAGACCTAGAATAGCGGGCCGGGTCTAGTTTTTTCATAAATCTCATCTAAAATACAGTTCCGCGTTGACTCGCACTGACTTAAAAACAGTGTCATATCAAATAACGGGTCTGTAGGGCTTAGCTGAGAAACGATATCTCATACAAATATTGTTAAGATCTAAATACTACCTTATGTTTATAAGATTAGAGACTATATTTATAAAATTTGCATGACACATACTGATCTTAAACACAAATCTTCTGAAGCGTAAAATTCGACCTTATAGCGTGTGTTGTTTAAGTTTAATTTGAAAACAACATGTTGAATCACATTGTTAACCCGTTAATATGTGTTATTAACATTAATTTGGTGCGAAAAGTGCGAGTCTCACGCCACGGGCCGATTGGTGACCCCGATTTCATCAAAAGGGTTAATATCATTAAAAATGTACAGTTTGTGTTTATTTCGACCAGTCACGTCTGCGTTACCGGTTAGCTTAAAAGTGTCAGAGTGTGCAAGAAAATGACGTGTTCTTGCAAGAACATTATAACACTATAAAATAGAACTGACTGATAAAAATAAAGAGACCGATACATAAGTATAATCTTAGCAAAAACTTACATAGGTTTGACATAAGGCTTATCGGTATATAGTTATGTATGATGGATGATATTATACTTATTTATGAAATCAAATAATATTCCCATAGACTTCTAGAGACCATTTCACCAAAGATAACGAAGACTTCTTACTGCTGTCAAGCAAATATTTTGCATGAATTATTATTTAGCAACATTTTGCAGCCTTCACTAAAAAACTTTTGCCTACCGTTTTCATTAAATCGATCGTGAAATAAAATTTGACTGTCCCCGTAAAGGTTAATCAACAATGAAAACGTTTAAAACCAGGGCCAGAATTGAAGCATCGAAAAAAACTATAAATAAAACCAAAAAGATAATAAACTACATCAAAATGTAGCCTTAACTTGTTTTTCTGATAGTTTTATAACACTGTGAAATCCGATAACGCATCCGCCTTCGTCATATTATTTTGTTATACCTTCATCTTCGATATGCAATATATCTCTATTGTACGCAATGTAGGCTTCAAGGATTTTTGCGGTTTGGTTTCTCTTTACATGGTAACTCTATCTAGCTTCATTTTCCGTGGAAATAGAAAACAATACCGACGTCATATTGTTTTTTTAATAATATTTTTATTATTCTTTAACGAGTAAATAATTAAAACATACTTACATAATATAATTTCCGTAAACCAATTTACGGAAATTAGATAAGTATGCACATAGATTTAACATCTATCAATATGTAAGTACGAGTAGGTACTTGTATTATCTTAATTAATATTTCACAATTATGTGTAAGTCTTGCAAGATAAGTAGTTTGACGTCATTATTTATTTTTAAGATTGCATGTTTTGAATTAGTTGCTACTTCTTGAATATGTTCAAAATCCAGTGAATCTTCTTAATCGGAAACTAGGTACAAAAGGACTTTATTATCTCTATATTGCCCGTTTTTAAATTAACACTAGTAGAAAAGTGTTATATGGCAACTTCGGCTTTATGATTGAAGATCGGAGTACGAACTTAGTCAAAGTTAAGCTCCAACGGACGAACGGACTGGCGAAGTCGCATCGTGAGGATTTCTCTAATTCCATTATGATTCTGAAACCTAAGAAAGAAGTTCTTTCTGCAGCCTCTATTTTTCTCAAGCTATATTAAGTTACAGGATGAAAGCTAAATAGGTTATTGTGCCTGCTTCAATAGGTTAACTACATTCATACGTATATTTATGCACAATCATGAACCTTAAACCTAAACACGGCGGCGTGTGCTTCAAAAATGCTATTGTTCTTCAGAACTTAAAAAGTCGACCTAATGCTGAATCCGGTTTGAAGTTTTCTTTAGCAAAAAGACATGTAGAAGTTAAGAGGTTGTGGTAGGCATAAAAAGAGTTGACTAGAATACCTTTATTAAGGAAGGAAAAAAAGACTAAGAAAATCATGAGCAAGTTAATGATAAAGTCGACAATCAACACGAACTTTCACTCATCCTTAAATCAGGCAAGCAATCAGAAATTCCTAACGATAGTCCGGATGGCTGCACTCACTAAGTAGGACCTAACATTTAGCCAGTGAATGTAACAATCTGAAGACCAATAAAACCTAGCACTTTCTACAGTAAACCTTTAAGCTTCATTCAAAACATTACTCGTTTCGAGTGTATCGGTAATAAACAAGTGAAAATAGCAATCTGTAAACAAATTAACGACGAAGACTAATCTTTGACACGTGGAGAAGCGTTTCTCTCTACGCTTTATAGTCTACTTGGTCATGCGAATGGCAGATTGCAGCAAGGCAATTAAAATAAAATTCATTGGATTATTTTCGTGTTTAGTGATGTACATCAATGTTAAGATTTATTCGATCGTCAATTTGAATTGTCTGAGCCCGTTTTCTCTTTTATTTTCGTTTGTCTACGTTCAAAATTTTGTGTGGTTTCTTTTCATTTTATTTGCATAACTGTTCATACTTTTGGTATAATTATAGACAATAATGTGTTCTTTGTATTGAATTTCAGTTGAGGTTATTTAGGTCACATTCTAGTTTGTCTAGTTTGATGTATTTTTATTTTTTGGGATGCATGTAGGAGCCTGTCGTATAGCGCAATATGTTCCATCAGGCACTCAACTAAACCGAGCGCTCGGCGCATCCTGGACAGTCTCATCTAACATATTATAAGACTGGCCAATCCTTGCTTTGCGGTGGTAGGGCTAACGCTCGCCTGTTTCTCGACCACCCTCCCACCGGAGTCAAGCAGCCTGCTATGTTTCTTCGACGCGTGGGAGTACCAGTGCCTTAAGGCATATTCCGGGCACGCTCGCTCCATCATAGACCTCATCCATCGCTTTCCATTAAGCGTGATCGAGGTCGAGAGCTAGCCCATTCCTCAATAAAAAAATTGAAGGAAGAAATATTTACGAGACAAAATGATCAACAGAGCAGTGCACGGAGCAAACGATTTAGCAATATGAATTAAAAAGGGCCACAGGTTCTAGACTGAACAGTTGCCAAGGTGAACCAGTTAAGTAAAACAATACACTCGACTTATGCCATAAAACGGTCCATAACTCCTGATATGTAGGAGAATGACGTCATCTGTTAGTAGAATATTGTTACACTTGCTAAGAAAAAGCTTGATTTAAATAAAACGGTCCGTTCGAGAAATTATTCGTAGCAGAGGTATTGGCCTCTTGCCATTCGATCTCATCAAAAATTCAAAATTATTCTTTTATGTTTTGAAGACAAAAGCTAATTCTTAAAAGCTATTGACAAACTTGCTTTTCCAGTATTTTTTTTTGAACCAAACGAATATATTCAAATGATAACAACATAAATAAAAAGCTAATGCCTAACGGTTTTGTGTGGTCAAAGCACGAAATGAATTTAATTGGCTAAAACGAAGTGCATCAATAAAGGGCTATTGTGTGAATTGACGTAGGACCGACAGTTCTAGGTCGCGTAGAAAGCGGTGAAGGACAGACAGACAACACAATCATGTGTTCAGATAACGTTCAATGGAAAATGTTACGACTTTCCAATCGAGGAAACTGAATGGCCATTTGCGTTATAGAACCTAAGTATATTGGTAGACGGAGAAATATAGGAAAATGCAAACAAATGGTCTTGAAGTTGACATGATAATAATATAATGTCCCCATTTGTTTTTTTTTTTTTTTTTCCGGTATAACCACTAGCAAGTTAACACGCAGGGGCTATCAACTGCTTAACCGGACTATCCTGTGGTGGCCTCAAATGAATTTAAGGCCCCCAGCCAAGGCAACAAAGCTAGCTACAAGCTAAAACTACTGACCGCTCGCTAAGGGCATTCCCTGTGGAATACGACCTCGGCTTAGCGGCGTCAGTTTGGAGTCCCCATTTGTATAAATGTAAGCTATAAATAGCGTACCTATATCATACACGGGGCTTGCAGTACCTAAAGTTCTCGGCATTGATATGTATAAAGTTGTTTCTCATTTCACCTAGAACTTGATACGTTTAGCTTTGACTGCTTTGAGCAACTCGGATGTCCCCTTAATTTCTAACTTCAGAAAGTTAAATGATTAAAAACAATTAAAACCTTGTTATGAGTAAATTGAAACTCTAGAAAATGTAAAATAGATGTTTGTCTTGAAGTCAAACCGAAGAACATACAAGATTTGTAACCAGTAATTATTAGTAAACGCGTCCAATCATCCAATGTCGTGACTCGTGACATCTGATGATCTGACCAATCGCATTATTTTCTCTGAACGACAAATTTACTTACTAATTATAGTTAACAAACTTTCGCTCAGTCTGAGATTACCTTTAATTACCGGCATCTTTCTGTTGCATCACAATGGTCGAGTTTTTGACAAAAATTAATTGCTAAACTTAATTTTTGTAACGACTTTAAGAGGTGTCAAAGTACACGCGATTTGGCAATTAGAAATAAGTAATATTATTCAATGTTTGTGTGTTTCATTCAAAAACTAAAAATCGTTAAAGAAATTTTTATTTTTTATAAATGTAGATGTGGAATGTCAATCGCAAACTGTCAAAAAAGCCTTAACTTTCATACATTTTTGACAGTTTGCGATTGAGATGCTAATGTTGCTTGAAAATTAGTAGAATTGGCACTCAGGAGTGGGGCTAGTGACGTCACTTTCCGGTATAAAGTGTATCGATATGTTATGTGTTTCGTTTTCATTTTTTGTTTACGTGAAAAATGAAAAAATATGTGTCCAATATTTTTTGGAAATCTATCTGACGGATTAATTCGATTTTTTCAGGAAATATCCCTATTGTACCTACCTACTTATTATGTGGTAAGTAGGCAAATACTGGCAAAGAGCGAAGTAATGGTCTTGTAACAATGACCATGGACCATGACTCTTTATTTGACTGTCGGCTATAGTTTATTATATACATCTGCTGGGAAACTAGTCTTAGCCCCGGTTTTTTCCCCATTCCATTCCATTTCCCATTTCCCATCCACAAAAAGGCCCGATTTTTAGAAAGGAATGTACCGCAATTAATCGCAAGGCAAGTGATGCGATTGAGATGACTTTCAGTAGACAAGGTGCTTTTTTTTATTTGAATCCTCGAAATATAAATAAGTACTGAGTTGAAGCATTTACAAAAAACAAAAATACAAACTACCCTCCAAATAGAAACTTCTGTATTTCTTAAATGTATTAAGTATATAAACAGTAGGAAGCAATCAATTGCATCATTACTCTTCGCATTCTCAACAGTCAAAGGACAGCTTTCATATAACGTATGAAATCATACTGTCCGTCGTTGAGTCATCATCATTGAAACCTGGTCATGGTCACTGTCAACACGTCATCCATCTTGCACTTGATTTATCGAAGGTTACCCATCCGGACTACCAGGAAGGCAGTTTTTGTGATAAGGAAAATAAATAGCCGTATTTGGAAACTAGGAAGTGCTTTAACATGGCCTAGGTAGATAGGAACATCCATTGTTTACAAATCGCCAATGTCCAGCCTTAAATTTATTCAGTCTTCCTTTCAATGTAAATATAGACCATACGAGTCGTATATTCTATATACTTAGATATTATTAAAATAAAGAAAGCTTCAATCAACCTTGAACGTAGCTTTCGCAACTCCCATTGGGAGCCGGTTCGAATAAGGAACTTAAAAAGCAGCGCGTGCGCACTGTCCGAACACCGCTGCTAGCAACATTCCACTAACAAACATAAGTAAATTGAACTATTCCGGAAATTGATACAAAATTTCGGGCTTGCTAGCACAGCCCGGCTAGCTCAGTCGGTAGAGCATGAGACTCTTAATCTCAGGGTCGTGGGTTCGAGCCCCACGTTGGGCGCAACTTTTTGCATTTTATTTTTATTTATCAGTGACAAGGACAACACTAACGAGAATATACTTATTGCTATGAATAATAATAGACTTATTGTAACAGAAGTGTGTACTTGAAATAAGAGACTCCCAATCTAACAAGCTGGAGGAGGGCTACCTACGTACATTGTTGATAATTTGTGACTTGTGAACCAACGGCGTTTATAAGATTAGATAAGGAAAAAATACAGTAAACAAAGCGAAGTTTAGAGCAGCATTGGAGCCATTATTTAGATAATTTGGTCGTATAACAACGTTGGCCTAGATTTTGGACAACAAGCACTTTCTTTCACGACCAAACATTATCATGAAATGTGTAGCAATTTTTAATAATGACTCACGAATCGGTCAATGATGGAAAGTGCTCGATAATAGACTAATGATATCGACCTGGTTCTGCTCGATATTAATGAATAAGATTACTATCAAGTGACAAATGTTAAGCTTATGATTTCTGATTTTGATATTGAGAATTATCGATAAATTCTTCAGTACTTTCTACAGGTTTTTATGCTCATTTCTCCGTCAGTGGAGTGCGAAATATTTCACATATAAGGAAATAAATTAAGATTAGTTGTCATGATACTAAATATTATTTTATGATAATGATAATGTCTTTCTAGTGTACTTACACATGACAGAGCTCACACCAGCACATCAAGCTACCCGAAACTGTCTTTTCCCAATCAATCGTGAACCTAATGCTTCAGCGATAAAGTAGACAATCTATTTAGTAAAGAAATTTAATAGATTGTTGTAGCTTGATGATGGTACAAAAAATAACTTAGCGGACTTTCATCGTCATTTGTATCCTTGTTCCGCATATCAGAGATTATTTGCACCCTCCCTTTTCGCTTATACAACGTGTAACAGAATAAACGCAATACCTCATATGGGGTTATTATGCTCATCATTATAAACAACTTTTACTATGGGGCCAACCCCGAAATCGCGAAAAATAAAATCAACTGTTCAGTACATTTTGTCGAGTTATGCGCACGGAAAATGTATGGGGCAGTCGATTTTTTTTTCGCGATTTCAGTTTTGGTCCCATAGTGAAAGTTGTTCATAATGATGACTATGTTACACGTTGTATTTCACTAGTACCTATGTGCGACACTCATCCGTGTGCCTTCTTTAAAATTTTACTAAACTTTACTTTGGTCAGTAATCTGTGCTTTGGTTACTTCAAAGCAAGAGTGAACAGGCAACTTCCGAGCACAATCGTTCCATTATAGACTTAATCCCTATAGGTATAGAGGTATAGATATGTAATAAATTTCCATAGGCGTATCGAGGTTAGGAGCATATTCATTGTAAGAAAAAACCTTGATTTAAGCCAGGCTGAATAGTAAATTCATAAATTGTCAGGTGTTTTGAAATTCGTAGTCACGGATCATCGAATCCAACTGACGCAACCTGTAACTCCGTTGTCTCAAAGGTTATTTATTTCACACTTTTAACTTCATGCACAAAAGTACAATGGCGGACTTGCCTAAGGTTCATGAACCAAAGTCCAATTTCCTATAAACGATAACACTAAAACTGAATGCCATGTTGTTTATTGTATAATATCAATTTCAAAACAGTACTACTCTGATATAGTTGACATTTTCTACTAAAATTGACCGCAGCGGGGAGTCAAACGACGCACATACAAGTATTTGCTCGATCTACACGGCCAAAATTATTTTAATCCTTAATTGGTATCTAAACCGAGTAAATAAACAAAAAAACGTATTTTACAAAAAAAAATATATATATTTTCCAAAAAAAAAAAATACAAATTAAAAAAGGTCAAGATCGCTGTATTCGTACAAAGGAAAATATAATAATGCTACATTTCTTGAGTTTCTTCGTCGCTCTCTGATGAAGTTTCTGATAATATGTTCGATTCCGCAGATACAAACATAGCCAAGGTTTCAGGCAAAAATGTTTCTGCTTTCCTTTTTTTCACAGTTCGCATACTACTGAGCAGAGGATCTGAACTGAGAAGGAGGCGATTAAAAATATCCTGATTACAATTTATTCTAGAAAACTTCCTCGCAAAATCTTGGCGGTAACATCTAAAATGTTTGTTGCGAGCCTCAGCTGCTTCCTCACAAAGCTGTCCGATTGGTAATAATGCCTTTTCAATTATAACTGCGCCATGGACTAAAATCTTGTGCATTGTTGGCGTCATAGGATGCCAATCATAAAGGTTCACATAAATACGAGCAGTTTCTGAAGCGTATCTTTCATATTTTACGGGATCAATTCTGAACCCGCTTGAAATTGCTTCTAATATGACTTTTAATCTATAAATCAGCTCGTAATTGATGCCAGTTATTTCAGCGGCTAATCTGGGGTCCTCAAAGAACCTTCTGCTGGTATTTCCATCATTTGTATTTCCGAAATTCGATTTAGGCATATCTATTAGGTATTAGACCTGTCTCAGTGCGAAACCTTGCTTGTATTTCTCTTCTAGGTATTCCGATAAACGCCTAACGGTAACATCCACTAGAGGCTGTAACTGAGCTTCGGCACTAGTACTCGTTACTGTACACGATTCTTGAGGTGGGTAACATTTCTTCTTGGCTTTTTGTAAGGCACTATAGCACGGAAAAAACTTCTTATTGGTCTTTCTTATAATTTCGTACTGTCCTTGTGTCAAATCTGCATCAATGAACATTTGCAAAGCTTGCATTGGTGTCAAGGAGGGTTGCTTTTTACTTAATTTGGTAAGATGAAATGCCTTTTTATATTTAGTCGCACGTGTTGGAGTACTAGTGATATCTTTTAGGACGTTTGATGCATCTTTCTTACCAGATTTCCCCAGTTCCACTTTCGCAGCATGTATTATGACCTCCTTTTCAAAATTAGAACGGAGTTCTTCAGTCTTGCGCCTTTTACTCCTCTCACTTGCGTCTTCAAATAATTTGCATGGTCGACCTGGCCGTTTGTGTGAAGTTGTAACAACAGGTATTTCAAAAGTACCTTCTAGCCAAGACTGGTTGTATTTTATAAAATAATCTTCTTTATAATGAGCTTTGGTCCACCTTTGTTTTATTTCTGATTTTAAATGGGCAAAATCACGTTTTAACTTAACAATTTGGTCTTCATTGTAACCTTCACATGATACAAGTTTATCCCTTAGATAGTTTAATTTGGCATCTAAGTTAGGCAAATTTTCTTTCTTCATGAGATCAAACAAGTATTGTCGGGTAACAATCCTTACTCCTGACGTACCCACTGAACCTAAAACAAACAAACACTATGTTAAAAAACGCTAACAAACATTTTCATTTTTAGATGTTTCGCTGAATGTCTTTAATCCCTTAAAACAGTATTTATCCGGACGTTTCCGGAGATGTTTTTGATGGTATTTATAAGCTAAAAGATCAAATAATAACCTATAATAAAAATTATACCCCGATCTACCCCGATACATTAACAAAAACACTAGCAAAGAAAAAATATTGAAGAAAATTACGGTATGAAAATGAGTCATTTTATTATAAAAAAAACTAATGTAGTTTTATGGTTGATCATAACTTTATTCAGATAATTTGTAAGTCTCTTACCTTGTTCATCAGATTCCATCACTTTCAATTCGTAAAAAGAACTTGATAACATAAAAAAATCACCTTGAAAATTTAATGTTTACAAGAGCGCCGAGAACAGATACGTACACTAGGTGAAACGGTCTAATTTCGACTGATGCTACCTGAGCGGGGTGCGCGGGGGCTCTAGACAAAGCATGGAGTATTGTTACTTGGTTCGTACTCTGTTCCGGGAACTCGTTTTTATGAATGTTATTGTTATTTTGATAATGGGACTTTTGGCCGCGTAGATCGTCGTAATACTTGTATGTGCGACGTTCTGCGAACGAACTGTTATCGTTCTTCTAGCGACCATTTTGTTTTATGTAACAGTTCATGATTAAGGGATCTTTTAAAATGATATAATATTCTTAATCTTTATTATTACGCCATGGCTTTCGTTGTTTATTAGGTAATGTTTACAGACAAAACAGTTGATGAATAAAAAAGCCTAATTGTAATCTTCAAATGGCTTTAATCCGTCAGATTAGTTGGTTCATTCATTCAGGGAGGATTTGGGGCAATCCGGTTTGTATTGTGTTTGTTATTTATGGTGTTAAGGTAACTTGTTTTACTTTATTACGTCATTAGTAGGAATTATTATAGCAATAAGATATTTTAAAATGTTTTTCTTACAGATTTATTTTCTTCTATATTATCGGAAATTTCAATAGATTTGGATAGAGTGACCGTTAATAAACATCAGTAAGTGAGACGAAAATGAACCGTCAACACAAAGACTGAAAATGTCACACTCCTCCGTTAACACAAAACAAGGCTCACCGAAAAATATCTCTCATCCTGAATTAGTCATTACCGCCATTTTGTTTTCTAACGCGGGAAAAGCAAATGGCAGCTCCCAAGTTCTTGTAGACCTTCAACATGGCTGCAGTATTCCGCTTGGCGCCGTTGGAAGCATCGGAATGTTAATTAAATCCCGCAGTGTTGTATCGATGCAAAAAATAAAAGGTCGCGCAGGCACGCGCACGCGCAACGGACGAACACGTCAAAGGGTTTCTGTTTTTCTGGCAAAGTAGCGAAGAAAAACAGTTGAAACATGGCTGGAACTAGTTTTAGAGATTAAGTTGAATAGTCATGAAGCGCTTTTTGCTGGCTGGCTTGTTGTAACGACTGCTGCTCGCGACCGTGACCGATTGAGTAGCTGAAATGGCGGGAAATGCTGCAGTTAATAAAACGTCGATAGTTCGTTTCGTAATTTTAGTCCTTCAATGATTAAATTAAGAGTTAGGTACCTACTGCATGAATTAACCGAACATCTTTTAAAATGCACTCTTTAGAAAACGACCAATTTGCAACCGTGGACCGTACTACTAAATTTTTGTAGGCAGCGAAATAAAGTACCTACCTATTATCTATGAATGTGCAATTTAAATTTGGTGCCAAGTGCCAACTTTACCAATCAAGTCTTTCACTTAATAAGTATTTATGGCTCAGATGCTACTGCATACAAATATCATTGGTTTGATATCACATAATAAATCAGAGGCAAAATTTAATATGAATTCTGCGTCGCTCGTTTGCAAAGATTTGCATACATTTTCAACCTAAATGACATCGTAAGTTGTACCTCATTTACTTAATGACAACCATATATACTAAAGTATCACCACTTACAGTATCTTTTGCTACTATGTTTAAGTCATGGCCGTACAAAGCTTGAACATTACCTCTATTATTATTATAAACAGAGCTGGGCAAAATACATTCATTCCAGACTTGCTTTAATTAAAATACAAAATACCATCTCGCATGTTTACTATATTTGCATACCCATGTGATGGTTAAACATGGAGAACTCTATTACTTATAAAAAAAAAAACATCATTGTATATTTTTACCCATATTTGCAAATAAATAAATGATTTATGATTTATGTTTTTAAAATACAAAATTCTTTTAAGTCGTGTATTTGAAATACAAAATAAAGTATTTTAGAATTTTTTATTTATAATACAAAAACAAATTTATAAAAAAAACAGTCAGGTGTTTAGGTTACGTTTAAGCCTTTTACAGAAAGCTAACGAGCGCAGTTTTCTGCAGACCGGTTCAATAATGTATTTTGAAGCCATAAGGTATTTTGTAGTTAGTAGGTATTTGAAATACCTACTAACTAAAAAATACCACAAAATGTTTTGTATTTTAATTACTTTTTAAAAGTACACATAATACACATCCACACAAAAAATTCACGTATATTTTTAAGAAGTAGGTAGGTAATTGAATTACAAAACATTTTCGGAGTACTTTCATTCTGCGTACAGCTTAAGAGTGGAATTCCCTGCCGCAGCCTGTGTCTCCTGATAGCTACAACCTGGAGGTTAAATCAAGAGTGACTTAGTTTGGAACTTCTAGGCAAACTTGCTCCTTCTTCGACCACATCATCGCTTCCCGTCAGGTGAGTTAGTGGTCAAACACTAGCCTATCGATAATATAAGAAAGAAACTCACATTTGTGCCACATCCAAATCTGCTGACTCTTAAGGAGAAAGTCTCACAGTCCATAATTGGTCATTCATTAAAAATACCATCGATATTACAGACGAATCTATTGACAGCTCATTTACCAAAAATGGCTAAGAAGTTCGGGTCAACACCAAAATCATTCAAAAGATTTCGTTTGAGAACATGTAGATTTCTTTTTGCAAACATGTCTTCATTTTCTTTGATGGCTCTAGTAACCCATTTATCATGACCCTCTTCTTTCGTGTCTTCAACACATTTAATCCCTTATAACCTAATTAGCATTCCCCAAAGTGATTAATTAAAATTAGGTCCTAATAAACTAGCAATTCGATAGTTGCTAAGCAACTCGTACCACAACATGGCGGTCGTCGATTGTCCAGTGCGTATGCAATTGTAATTATGTTATGACTACCATGACTCATGCCGCATTCGCCGACTGCAATCATTGCAGGTTATTATAGTTTATTTTTCAGTCAAAGGGATTTGGAAGATATTGTTAGCGATTTTCGAAGCGTCATCTTTAATTATTGGTTGGTACCTATTATTGTTTCTCTTCTTGACTTATAAAACTAAATGATTTCATTGTTTTACAATTTTGTTATGTTTGTCCTATGAACGTGTTAAATGCCTTTAAGTTTTTGCTAAATAAATGTATTTAGCAAAAACTTTATTTCTGTATCAGGTTATATCCTAAATTTAAGTCTAAGCAAAGCATTGTCGTTGACCCACACTATGTAAACATAGCTTTGCGGGCTTCAAAGGCCTTTAAACTTATCTTTAACTACCAAACATTAATTTAACACTGATTGCAGCACAAAACAGGAACCTAGTTAAGGTGATACACATCGTTCTTACACCACAGCACAGAAAACCCGTGCGATATTTACGGTGTTGAACACAGACATGCCAATTTTGCGCAAACCATGGACAACGAGAATGGACTGAGCAATACGCTCACAAAATTGACTACTTTGAAGAAAGGGACAACGTGATATTGCGGCCAATACTAGCCACTACTCTTTTGTATGGCGTAGTGACTAAGGCGACATTATAAGCCTGGGACAAAGTCTAATCAGAATTCCACAAAACGACTACTTCTGTGCTCATAATCTGTCTCCATGAATCTGTTACACTTTTCTGGCCTTAAACAGCATACTTCAGATCAGGAGAGCTCAATCCATTCTATAGTATGAGTATATAAGTCTATGGCGCAAACCAACTCACGCACACAGAGATATAAACGTTGCAGGAAATCACAAAGACAACACGCGAGTTAAATGATAATCAAGAGAATTCTAAAATGGAAACTTTGGACATTTAGCAGCAGTTTATGAATATTGATATTTAAGAGAAATATCAGCTGCTTGCTACAATTTAGATGTTAATGGAGACTAGAATGTGTTAGGTAAAAACTTAGATAGAAATTGTGCTAGGTCACATATGAACGCAGTTCTATTATTATCTCACGGGATAAATAAACAGACTCTAAAAGCAATACAAATATTTTAATTTTCCTTTGAACTTAAAATTGGAGACGAGATTATAAAGCTGAAGTATATCTGTAATAACTTGAAGTTGAACTTAAAAACTGCAATAATTATGAATTGCATTTGCAATAAAAAATACCATTTAGTTAAGAAAACATTTATGTAAACTTTAGCAGTGAGAACGCTGCAATTAACGGATGACAGTCAAGATTAACCACAGACGAATGAAGCCCCATCTTATGTAAGGGAAACAGGATTGTGTATGCGATTATACAGTTTATAGGATGATCGTAAACATATAAAAGCTACCTTTGTGTTGGAACAGTCAGAAGAAGCGATAGAATCGCGGTGTAAAAATGAGTTGCAATCGTTTGGAAAAGAACCAAAATATTCCTAGCCTGTTTTAGTAAATACAAGTATAAAAGCGACATATACCTACGAGTATATTTCAGCGTCTGTAGTACAGAGAACGATCCTAGGAAGCTTACTTCCCATGATCATTCTCTCCATAAACGCCTGAGAATAGGAGACTATAAACTCATAGCAATTTATATACCTATATCTTCAAATAAGCTTATTGCAGAACACAATAATAACAAAATCAACAAGCCTTCATCTCCAGACAATAACATTTCCAGTAATTTATAAACATCTGAACATAATATTAGATCTTCAATGACGTCGACATTGCGTTAGCTTACATCAAGTTCTCTATAAATCAACCTTATCACTTTCATGAGGAAGTCGAAGATATATTGCCCTCATTGATAGGTACTACTAACAAAGGAATAGCAACTGTATTTTTAGCATAATCACTAATCATCCTATAATGTTATGCTGGGACGCAGGCCTTAGAGGTAGTGGGCTGTAAACCACCACGCGAGCTCAGTGGAGATTGGAAATGATATAAGCCTTCGATTTTTTGGGTCCTGGAGTACATGCTGATTTCCTTACAATTACGATGTTTTCTACTACGTTGATAGGTTTCGAGAAAAATAACACCATTATAACCAACGTATTCGGCAACAACAAGAAATAGTCATACTCATCTGACAGAATGAACTTAACCAGAGAGGTGAAGCAGGCTCTATGAACAAGAGATTTCTAATCTAAAACTTTAATACCACTGTCAGGATATAAGATTATGAAGACATAACTTGTCATTAACATAAAAGAAATGTCAAACGTGATGAACTGTTAAATGAATGCGGAGAGAACAAAAGACACAATATGACAACGACAGTTCTAATACATGAAGAATGAAGCTTAAACGCTGAACTGACAAGCGCACACCGCCAAATACTTAATCAATCTAGCTGGAGTTTCTTTAGCCTGCCTCACAGAGGAATGCACAAGTATAAAGCTTTAAACTATTGTTATGGTCTTAAATGAGTTGTTTATTTCAGGAAGTTTTAAATAGTAATATATTATAACGGGTCTTTATTCCTATTCATTCAAGCAAAGCATTTTTTGGCCTTTGTGGTGGACATCGAAGACGGTAAATGTTTGGTTCTTCTTAGTAATTACTATATGTATATAATTATATACATTAATAATATATGTTTTATTTGTGTCTGTTTGTTCGTCAATATCCATATATACCTATTCATATAATATATATATGTAACATTAAGAATTAATAGTGTACATTAGTTTATTCATATTATACAGTCTTCCAGTTTTGATTTCTCTGTTGACATTAACAGGTAGTTAATTATAACATCGGACTGATAAATTGCTGATTTTAATATTAGATCATCTTGGTTGACAGGTGTTTGCGTGACTTATTGACAGAAAGTTTTTAATTATTTTGTAATATTGTGTAACTTGATGAAGAGGTGTTAATTTTATTCCTAATTAATCTCATTAAGAATGAGCTGAATCACGATGTGCGATGATCATAGCGCCACGAACAGTAAAACATGTTCAGCTTTCTCGTATTGTAGTTATGTATTGTGAGCAGCAGAGTTTGTTCTTTATAAAATATACAACAAATTAAAAATCCATATAAAAGTATACAAATTGAAGATCCGAGTAATTAAAATCATCGAAAACTAGTATCGAGTACTAGTAATAGTTGTGGTTGTGCATAACGATCCACAACTTGTAATTAATATATTACGAAATTTAAGAACTAAACCAAATCTCTAGATTTCAGAAATTTGGATCAATAAATCTCTGTCGATCGGTGCTATATTAATGATTTGGAGAAAGACGTAACACATTATGATAGTGATGATACCGATCAGATTATGTCACGAACTTGACATGCTAATGCAAAAGAAATTAAGAAAGCAGCAGAAGAATCTTTCAAAACAAGTTACGAAACAATTGCTTGTCGGATACAAATACTTTGGACTTGTCAACACTTATCTATTGGAATCTTAAAACCAGTAGGAACGTTGCCACACATGTTTTCAAGTGGTTCCATCCATGTTGGGACTCTGGGTTCATTTGATGTGGTGGTGAAAGGAAAAAATATATTTCATTTTGTGGGTGAAATAACTTGTTTACTTGTAACGCAATATAGTTAAGTATAGGTAGAGTAGTGTTGCTGAAACCAGACAAAAGTAAAAAGTTTTTAAATGTAGGTGAGAGTTTAATAGGTTGGGTTTGTTCACCTAATTATTTACTTGAAATAATTTATTTAGTATTAAAATAGAGCCATTCGCTTTCAAGCATGTCAATCCACATAAACGACAAAGAATCAACAATGCTTTAGAAAATATTTGACGCGTGCAACGTCAGATCGCCCCACATATTTATATGGTGAAAATTCTATATTGTTCCGTTTCTCGGCGACTAAATAAAATCTAACTTTCTCGAAACTAAGTATGTTAACAAGAAAGGTGTCATAATTATGCACGTGTCTTGTCACCAATACCATGGACATTGGTTAATCTTCATTGCTAATAATGAGGTTAATAACTTTACAATGATAAAGTATTGTGAGAGTGATAATTATTTATGTTTTATTGCCGGATCAGTATGGCTGGCCTTGATTTTCTATAGGTCTGCGCCCGTTTTCTCTTGTAAGACGAAGTAGCTCTAGCATAGAATAAATTAATCCCACTATTCCCATTTTATTATTGGACACAAGGCTGCCTGGTGCAAAAAGGTTTGTTGTATGAACCAGCTTAGTAGAATATAGAACATGATTTTCTACTGAATCGGCTGTATATCTGAATTATAAAGGTAATCATTTTTCTTAACCAAATGTTCACTTACTTATATGTCGTCCCAAATACAAACCTGATTTGAATGACTATCACTTACAGGTGGCAGTGTACTTACTCATGTATCATTTAAAACGTGTTGTCCCATTTTTTTGTAACTTTACCGAAAATCCTAATAAGTTATGGCTAATCTTTTGTTCTGAAGCATAATTAATTGAAGTCAATCGATTTTTAATAGAGACAAATTAATATATAGACAATAGCATGTTATATACAACCTAACTAAGATTGCACCATTGTTAGACAATGAACTAACGCATAATTTTAACGCCATAATAGATAAAAACGATCATTGACATAGTTTGAATGTATTCATTACTTAACGTTGAAGAAATATACTATAGTAGTAACAGTTTTGATATTGCAAGTTTGGTTATTCATAAGATTGTTGTAATTGCAGCACGTGCATCGATGTTTATTAAGGTAAATAGGTTATCGATATGCCTCGAGCAACTTTTCACCGGTTTCTTTAGTAATATTAACTTTAAGTCCGCTTTTATTGATGTGTGTAAGTAGCAACTTTTACGGCTTCAAGGGATAACACATGACTGTCTAGTTTACCTATTTTTCTTTTAGTGTCAATAGTATTAAAGTCGTAATTTTCTAATTCCCTTTTGCTGTTCTTATTGTTGTTCGTATGTTCATGTTTCTTTCTTTAAGTAGTGTCGTGTTCCTCTAATTTAGCTCACCCTTTAACTCCACATAGTATTTTACAGTTTAACAGATGGAACTTTCTTCGAACCCCAAAAAAACTACAACACGCAATTTTATTCTTGAGGGGAATGCCAAAACGTCTTTAAAATTCACAGTAACACATAAATACTGCGTTTGTAATTGTTTATTGTACTTTGTATTGCCTTCAGTCATGACAGGGCTTCGACTTTCATTGTCCTTTCTGACTTTATTATTAAAGTCTCTTTGTGTTTCTTTGCTATGAAATAAAGTTTGTTTTTCATATGAATTTGCTAGTGATACGAGCTTTTTAAATATGGTTATGTATATTTGACAAGTGGAAGAATTGCTGAACTGGTGATGTTTTTTTTTAATTCTATCTTCACTTGGATACTATAATTCCGTCGTCCGTACGTCGAAAAGTGTGACTCAACTGAAGTCGATATTATACATTCATGAGTGAGTACATTTAGGGCTCAAATTAAATCAATTTTTGAACGTGTTACCACAACCAGCAAAAAGTACTTTTCCATTGATTAATTTATAACCGCTTCACTTGTTCTTTAGAAATCAATTCTACGAAAAAAATAACCGGTATGAATGTTTAGCATAAAAAGCTTATACAATATGTAAGTAGAGCTAACCAGTAACTTGTGAGGCTTCCAAGTGAGCGGATCCGTTTAAAACTATCGATCTATTCCACGTTGGGTTGCTTTGTTGTGCAACGAAACATTTTTGTTGCTTTCCTTGCCCTTTAATATTGCTATAGCGTTATATCCTTCATGTTTAATTATTATCATATCTTCAACATCTGTCTCGACTTTAATAGATCTTGCTTTTATTTTCACTTTTCTTCAAAGCAAGTGCTTTAAATAAATGTTCGTGTTCTTGATTGCTATCTCTAATTACCTTGTTCGGACACTTTATTTATACACCTCGCTTCCACGAATCAGCTGAATATTATAATGCTTAATTTAACAATTTCAAAAAACTTGTTACATATGTTTAGTCTTGTCCTGTTAAACACTGACCGCGAACCAGAATTAGTAATTTGTAATTCTAATTTATATGGCAATAGCTTAGACATGTTTGTGTCGAGAACATAGAACTTGGCGTAGTAAGGGCACAAGCCGTTGAAGCCGTAGGTGTCGCTAATTAGAAAGACACACGTTTGAAGCGACGAAAGCCGACTCATCCTAGACACATCTTGCACTAGTGCACTTAGCAAGAAACATGCGTATACGTATACACACTCACTTATATTCATCTCTACAGAATCGAAGCAAGTTTCTCGCGCGGAAAATTAGATGGGCATACAAACGATACAATCTATTTTATTAGGTCACACGACGATCTGTACGCATGCAAATCTGCGTGAAATTGCAATGAAATAAGAACGAACGTTCAACTAGAATGATTGAGAAATTCATTTCTCGTAAGTACTCGTATAGCTTCTATGTCCTACATTCGATGGATCTTGTATAGGGTTTGTGAAATTACGGCCTTATCCGTTGGTATCTATTTCCCCATTAGCTTAATCTATGTCTACATGTGTAAATATATTATTACCGTTAATTTGATAAGGAGAAAGGTGAATAAAATTACGATTTTATTCTTTTCCTTTTAGATTTGTAGCAGCTGCAGTATATTTTTAGAATAGACTTGTCCTGTTAGTTTTATTTATTTATTTGAAGTTCCGTTTCTAAAGCTTGTTTTTGTTTATTTTAAAATAACTGTTTTTATTTTTCTCATTAGTCTTGTTGGTATTTTTTCGTTCAGCTTTACTTAGACTAATCTTGAGCCATCTATTTCTTCACAAAACCATTGTGAAGTACCGAGCACGGCGAGTTGTGAAATATAGCAAAAGAAAATGTTGAAAGATTCTACAGTCACTAGAGCCAGGTGCGTGAAGATGGGAGATATTATCTAAGATAGTCAGGTCTAAGTGAAGCGTGTTATTGCACGGGAGAACCGTCACTGATCTTAGAGGATATGAAAATGAAATTAATTTCTATGTAGGACTGGTTGTTATTCGAGCAAGATTTAGTAATGCAATCAATGTTGCAACTAAGTGCAAAGTTTCGTCAATGAAAACAACACCGATTACCAAAACACATCGATAGAGTAAACAACGAAACGGTTTGATGGGTCAGCATAACAAGGAATCGTTGGTAAACAATAGAAAGATACAGTCGAAGTAGTGACAGCTATTTTCATAGTAAACATAATATTGTTGAAGTCAACAAAACAAAAACTGACCCTTGTTTGTCATGGTAATGATGTAATAACAGATCACAATGCTGACGCTGAACGGGTTACCCTCATCCATACTGCAGTTACTACGATTAAGAAAAAAACAAGAAACACAACACCAAATGTACGTTTACTCGTATCTAAATACATTTCCGTGAACATCTGCAGTGTACCGGATAGGCCCACATTTGCAAATGAATATCTTACAATAGGGGTAACAGCGTAACGAAACACCGTGATATACGGGCTCTTCCTAACGTAACATCAAGTTACATGGTGATTCGGAGATTACAAGATGGATTGTAGGAATCGAGGGTTACATTGCCGGAGACGTGTCGACAAGAGAGCTGGTGTTTCCAAGTTGTACCTACGGATGTGAAAGGGTTTGATTTGTTAAGAGCTTTGTACATGGAAATTAGACCAATGAAACATGAGTTTGTATCGATGTGCATTGAAAGCTTAACGGTTGTTCTCACTGTCATTATCTTCGTTTATAGATACGTCAGTTTTGATCTTACAAACCATTGACTATGAAGCATCTGGTGGTGAAGCGAATTATACTCAAATAAAAACTATATTTGCATATTTTAGCACCAAAAACATACATACAGTATAATTTATTAATGACACGCTTGATGATTATGGAAATTAATAAATGGCATTATGGTAGACACAAAGAATTTTAAAAGTAAATGCATAGCTGTTATTTTTCGATAAAACGTTGTCTAACAATAGTATTATCAGTTCTATCTACTAAATTACAGAGATGTTGACAACGAACATTGCGTGAACAGTGCGTATGTATAATTTAATGTTCATGTAAAAAGTCATTCACATGTTTAACGGTCATACTTCACTGCTTTCAAGTAAAGTCTGCTAAGAAATAATCCTCATGGTAACATAACGTATGTATTTTGATAACCTTTTTGCTACCTTTTTGGAAATGGTGGCATCAGCCGTGCTATTCTGTAAACATGTCCCTTACACGGTGACTTACTTTGAGTAAACGTGAAGTGAGCTGTCAATATATATTAGGCTATACAAACAAGATAGAATGACAGTTCACTTCACGCTCACTTCACCTAGAAATTTACACGGTGAGAGGTTGACAGAAAAGACTGGCTGATGCAGTGGCATAAGTGATAGAGGAGCTAAAGTATGAAAAAAAACAACGGGTTCCACTCCGGGAGTGCCGGCAGAAGTGAAAACTTGAACATTAACGTTGTGCATTTTTGAATATTTTGGAATGGTTAGGGAATAATTTTGCACGAATTGCTTTATTTATCAGTATAAAAGTACTATCATTTTTGTGGTTAAATACAATATTCATTTATTGCGCTATCGTACACAAACATGACAATTTATTTTACATTATCCGTCTTACGAATTTTCGATCAGGTCACGCGCCCTGACGCGAGTTTAACATTTTTACCCATCCCAAAAAGTGCACAACGCCGCTAATGAAGTTTTCACTTCAAAAAGCTCTCTTGAGTAACAGAGTTGTCGGACCTTAAATCGTTTGTCAAACGGCAAGATTTTACGAAAAAAAATCTAACAATAGTAAGAAATCTGCTGTCAGCCAAATCAATAGTGGGTGTATTAGAAGTCGCAACAGCTTGTTTTTATAGCCGTGCTCAAAACTTCATAAAATACAACCATGTCTAACAAGAAAATCCGTAATATATACGAGACGTTCTTTTTCAATGTACGTATTCGCGTAAAAGTTAGAAATCATTGATACTTAACTTGAGATTTTTTATGTTACACTGACAGCTACAGTACCTGTTCTTTTTTTTAAAGATTTCTAAAAGAGATCATAATCATATTACTTTCTTAGACACCGACTTGTTTGTCAATCGACAAGAAATGATCCAGATTCTAGATTGTATATGAAAACGACTTAATTTTTGCTAAGATATTGTTATTAACTTAAATTGCCTAATTAAGTAATTAGATCGTATATTTCATAACATTACTTATTTCAGTAACCATTTAAACGTGTATTATTACATGATAATAAATCTGTTTCGTTAGCAGCGATCGTGAAATTGCTATAAATGTGCGAGATTTATTTTTGAATTAAACTAATGTTAATAGTCACGATATATCTATTATTATGCAGCAAATTACTATTATTTAAATAGAAAGTTTTAGTAAGCAAAACTATCATCTAACAACTTCGGTGCAAAAAATTAATTCTATGATCGAGATTCGATATTTGGTAATTGAAACTATGTGTGAATAGTGTGTGTTTGAATGGGATATGTACTGTAATTGTTTGATAATGTAACATACTTAAATAGTATGAGGTCATGATTCAAGGCACCTCTTTTTGTTACAGGTAGGAGTTCTGTTCATCCTGCAAAGAAGAATACATGTCGTGAATTTGAACAAAATTTTAATATAAGTGTATTTTGTTATAGATACGATAGTGTAAATACTACAGACAGGTCGGTTAGAAGTACTCAAGAAGCCATATGATATGCAAACAACATTCTAGACAGTCTTAATGAATGTAGAGCAGAAGAATACTAGGATTTGCATACAAATATTAAGGATCTTTTCCAGAGAAAGCATAAATGTAAATGTTGACGACACACAACACATAATCGTGCTAAGATAAACTCATAACTTGCGCGATGAACAACAGAACAAGGCAAACAGTATAATGAGCTCTCGTGAGGTCACACTAGATGAAAGTATTGATAGTAGCAAAGTTTAACAAGCCATGAAAATAGCAAACACGAGAATCACAATAGACACTGAGCAAACTAGTCTCGGTCGACAGGACAAACGTGATACTACTGAACTCGTTGACCCAAACTACAAATTGGACACAGGCGAAAAAAACAACAACTAAACAGATAAGCAGTATCTTGATTCCATGAAAAGAAACCACAGTTTTTAAGCGTAGTACGTTTCCCACGTGAGACAATGACAGAAAAATCTTTTACCAGGTGAATTTCTCGATATTTCCAATACACTATAGTAACGATCTCACAAGTTGATGTAACTAGCGACTGTTAGAAAAAGAATCGTGCGATTGTGCACGCTTCACTCAAGGACGATCACGCGACGCCACGCCACTGTTATTACAGCACTGAAAAGCTTATTAAAATAATGGCCCGATAGCTATGGAATTAGAGATTACAATGGGGAATGCGAACATTCCTGTTCTTGTTGCCAGGTGCGAGCGGATTCCGCTGCGAATGGAAGTTGATCGTTTAAGGAAATTATGTGCTCCTGTGAGAGAAAAATGTCTGGTTATCCTTACGCTACACCCGCAGGAATCTCAAGCATTATGAAAAAAGTACAAAACGTGAATGCACTTTTTAAAAACTGAAAACACGATCACATTTTTGTGCTATCGAATGTACTCACAATGGTAGATAAGACAAGCGATATCGATAAATCGATATGTATTGTTTAGCGACGTGTAGGACGTGCACCGCAGACAATAGTCAACAAGATGGTGCACAATGAGGTAGACCCGACTGTGGTAAACGAATTCGTATCAGATTACTATAAAATAAAAGGAGCGTAAATATACAGTCCGATAAACAAGCAGAACGGAGTTAAGGTCGCAAGATGAAAGCTGTTGGAAATACTTGTAAATTGGGGTTTTCGTAGCAAATAATGACAAGTTGAGTCAGTTAATTTCACAGTTGCTTTCCTTTATGGAATGTGTACAATTCTGAGAAGTAGGTAAGTTTAATTGGAGATGCATATTAATTATGAAACCATCTGGTAAGACTGGAAAAGATACCAAAGTAGTCGAAAAAGACGAAATACCGATGAATCATCTTTTTTGCAGAGACAAGCCAAGAAGCTGACTCGAAACTGTGCGTTGATGTCGTCATAAGTAACATGTAGCATCACGTCTTGGGTTCAATGGACACGATAGTGTAATGACAGGTTGCTGGTCTCTCCACTATGAGCACAATATAATAGAGGCCTGGTTATAATAGTTCGTAAGAAACGGCAACGCCTTGAAATGCGGAGTAGATTTTGTAGATGCTCAGACCTTACATGGATCTAATAGATTCAGTTGATAATTTAACTAAATAGACACGTAGCCAAAAAGGGACCTTTAATTTCAACAGATTGGTCAATGCTGATAAAAATCCCACCTTCCAAAGTTCAAGATCTTAGTCATCGCCTTTTGGCACCGGGTTGCTGACCGCAGACCCTTTTAAATCTAGTCAAAACATGTTTATATCTGACGTCATAATCTTAGGCTTGGTAAAGTTATACCAACGTGACACACAGCTGTTATTGCAATTTGCTACGCGACATGTTTTATGCACCAATCTTTTTCGAAGGCCGAGATAACGTTATACTAAACAATCATGGCTTTTCCATGGCGAGGTTGCAAGAGAAAGATAAAGATTGCATTAGATGCTCTCTATTTGAACTACTCAAAGGCGATTCCCCATCTTAAGCCTTATCAAATAAAATACTTCCATTAGACCTGTTGGTCGAGGTCAAGATTGTACCCCCTGGCCACTCCTAGGGTCATAGTCGTGGCAGGCACCATCGTGACAGTTGTGTAATGCTGCAGGCAATTTCACCAACACACCACAAAAACTCGTGACGTCACACCAGCATGCAACCATGCAAGAAACAATACAAACCGACCATCAATAAACATCAAGTCGATGACAACGATAACGTCCATAACAGGCGATCACTTCTCTAAACTCACTCATTAAAACATACTTTCTTTTCATCCAGTAAAAGTTCATTAGCCGCTGAGAGAACAATAGGCGATGAATAAATACCAGATAATAGTTCTGATACGATGATTGAACACCCACGCGCTGACAGCGAAAGTGATGGCTGGGTGTCGTATGAGGTAATTGAAATCACCACCACTGTATTACGTAGAAGATAATCTTAATAAGAGAAAAAATGCAGCGTAAGATTATTTGTTAAGAGGTATTATCGCCGTAACAGATGGAAATGATATTGAAGTTACAGTTGATATAATTTGAGATTAGTTAGACGTGTAAGCAACGCTTTATAATAATTTTGAAAGTTGATCGAACTACTATTTTTAAGCAAGAGCACAGTCACATTGTGAAGTAAAGTGAAGTAAAGCGTGGAAACAAAGTGTAATAACGTTTCGTATGTGGTATTTAATACAATAGAGACCTTGAGACGCTGCCATGAATATATTTTGATCGTCCGGGCGATATAATAGCGAAATAAGCAACAACAATAACAAGATATTAGCCAATATACAACCATTTTAAGATGAACAAGTCATTAATCAAAGGTTTATTGTAAATCTTTTGAATGTCAAATTTCAAGAACATGATTCATTTGTGATCGAGAAGATGAATCACTTCGAAATAAAGCTCGGAGTAATTCAAGGTTGGAAAGAATACGTAATATGTATGTAAACAAATAACTTCATAGTTCAATTTCGATAGCAGAACGATTGTCTCTTACTCGCGTAATTTCTGTAAGCTTGTATAATTCGTTCTTGAACCGTTAATTCATAATAGCTTTAAATTCGTACCTAAAATTGCATAAAAGGAATAAACTGTCAGAAATCAAGTATTCACGGATTAATTATGTAGTAAAAGCGGCAAGGCCAGTGTTTAAAATTTCAATGAGAATTTATTGATGCAGAGCCATAAAAGAGCTGAGGCACCGAATAGGGCTGGATACAATGAGAAAAAAATAAATATTCAAGGTGTTGCAAAATAAGTTTGGAGGCACTGGCCAGGTGGCTCGCGAGCGCTGTACCAGAGATGACATGCATGCTACTTTCTCTCGCTCGGCTGGACCAAACGCACCGAACTCTCCAACCCGGACGCGCGGCTTTTTGCATTGTTTTTGTTAATGCGATATTATATCGTTGTCCGAAATTGAAAGTTTTAATGTACTATACTTGGCTATGGAAATCGAAAGCAAATTACCCAGATGCTTGAGTCTCCCGTAACATTAAGGTAACATTACCTTTATCGGTGAGCACTTTCATTTTTTTGGCCTTATAGCCGATTATGTCTACAATTTAAGCACCTAGTAATGGAAAAGTCTACATTTTATGGTGCCACCTACTGAGGTAGCTTTAAAATGTTCAATATAATGCCGGTGTAGCTCCCAGCGTACTCACCCTTTCGCAAGGCGGCGGCATGGTGGGTGCATCGACCTCCGTGTAGATGCATAGAGTTGACTTCCTCGACAGCGAGTCGCTGGCAAGACTGCTCGAGCTGGAGCCAGTTGAGAACTTCATGGTTCGGCCTCATCCAGGAGTGGTGGGGAATCAGGTGACGTCTACCTGCACATCAATGTGATGTTGCCGGCACATCACACGGGTGCGAGTCACCTGGGCTCCACCGTCCTCGGTTCTCAGTCGGGCTCAACTTTCGTATCGGGTCGTAGGTGAACCGCTTGCGCGAGTGACAGCGCGGTACTGTGCGTTCAAAGTCAGCTGCGGACTACCAAGGTCTTCCGTTGTCAATGCGGGCGGAATTTTCGATGACTGTTAGCCTGCAAATAAAAGAAACATGATTCAGCTGTGCTACATTAGGTAATACCACATTTGGCGGACCATATAGAAAACCGTTAAAATCAACGAGTTGCTTTATATTCATAGTATATCGTAAAATGCTAAAAATAGGTTCGCCATGTTAGATTTTCTATAGATCATAATCATATCACATTATAGAGCAATAACGTCGATAATGTCAGTGAGGATGGGAGGATCGATCACGTTATATCGATTTGTAATCGATAGATACGCAAATTGTAAAATTTTATTGCTGTAATATTAGAAACTATGGTGTTACGTAAGTTTACACAGAAGTTTTTGTATCTCATTGCCCTTTTTTTTTGCATCGCTCCACTTTTAACTGATGTGTTGAAACTTTACAAGGACTCGGGTAACTTAGATAAGCCACATCGATTCATCGATGGACGGACCGAATCAATTAAGTGTAGATCGTATGATCGATATCGGAAGCATTGTGTGCAATAGTTGCAGCCGTCGTAAAGGTGAAGTATGTAGATGATTTCATTGTGTTGTGTATTTTAATATAGTTCGATTGAATCAAGATAAAGTTTGTTATTAAAGCCGGCCGTTCTATTTACAGAACGTCCTTGCTTATGTCTGTTTGAACAACGTTTTGATTTAACGGTACTTAACTAAGCGTTTAATTATATTGTGCCACTGCTTGATCTAACGATTTTAAACGTAAAAGTAGTTTTAAAATGCCTGAATTTTTCAATCCTAAATCTAATACTATAGGCCCATGGAAGGTTCAATCATCATCATCATCAACTGTTTCTTTGTAAACCATATTAACATTTCTGATATCAGTAAACAACGTCAGTTACCAACTCCATAATTTTGAAATACTATAAAAATACTACTAAGATAACTTTTATCTGATTTTATCATCTCAACACCATCTTCTAAAGAATGCTGATAAATTTGAAATGATAAGAAATATTCTTCTAGGTTTCTTTATCTCTTTGATATTATAAATTCCAAGTGTTTTCCTTCATAGAATTTTGGCTGAGGTGAACAAATATATCGTCAATTTATTGAACCAGGTCACCAAAAAATATAAGGTTTTCATTATAAGCGAAATTTTAATCCGCACAAATATTATTAGAACGTTTATTTGCTTGATCACTTCCTTCGTTTGTTATTGTAATTAGAGCAGCTGCTTTTTGTTGATTTCACTAACTTCAATATTGTCGTTTTGTCGTCTACATACCTAATTATAGCTCGATTTCTTATATTCTTAAGATTTATTTTTGGATAGTCTGGTTTCTTTTGTAACCAGTCACATGTTAATCATCATAATATTTGTATTTACTTACAAAATACTAAGTACTACTAATACTACAATTAAGGATTTTAAATTTGAATTTTTAACTTAAATTAATACTTTATCTTTCGTTCTTTTCTTTAAAGTGTTTACATAATGGAATGTACGATACTTTGCCATAATCTATTTTTGAATACACAGCTATACGAAGCACTTTGCTTTCATTAATTTGTGTCGAATCAATTGAGAGTTTATCTCAGGGCCTGAGAAGCTGTATAGGTATAAGCGATCTCTTAAACACCCACCAGACAAAGTTGGAGTCCAAAAACCCCAAAATAACATACACAAAGTCAATAACCCTAAATCCTCTACCCAAGACTACTTTAGTCAAAACGGTTAAGCAACAGACTATTCTCGATCATTACGTTAGTAGAGATAATCCTCGCCATATTTGGAAAGTTCATACGAACAAAGTGGAGCATTGTAGAAATATTTACTGTCGTGTCATTGTGTGAGATCAACGAGTTGAACTATTCCACCGTTACGCTGAGGTACAAAGTTCTCAGGCTGCAATTGAGTCATTTTCTTAAGAATTGTCGTGTCCATATTTGGATGCGAAACTATTCTTGTTTAAGTTCATGAGAAGGGCTACCGTGTATGAATGACGTTGGGAACTGGTTACTGGTTAGCCTCAGGTTTCGGAAGCTCAAGTTTTTTTGCATAAACTTTTACACAAGTCATATTATCGTAGGTCCATTGACTGGTAATTCATGAAGCTATCACGAATATTTCAGGCTAAGTAGACTTGAATGTGAAAATATGGAAGGAAAACGCTTAGGTGAAGAATAAGCCTATAGAAATGAATGCGTACAAGTATGCGCGCGCACGACCGCCATATAAAACAGTCTTTACCGTAAATACGCCAGTTTCGAATTTCGAACGGTTTAAGGAATTTTAAATAGTATTTACTGCATGATTCACATTTTCGATCCGAGTGCTTTTATTATACCATTTTCCACCTTAACCCTTTGGAAATAAGGAAAATAGGTAGTTTATGGCGGTATTGTCAAAATTGTGGTAACAAATAAAAACAGTTATGTAATATGCTTTAACTTGAGCCTGATGATGAATCAAAGCTACCGGGCGATGATCATGGTTAGCTAATGGATATTGAATAAAAAAGCGATGAAGTGAGTTCAATCAATGCAGAGGATTCCGTAGACCGAACTCTCCATTAATGAAGAGAATCGAGCGGCTGTTAAGTGGTAACCATTATTGTAGCAGATGATTTTTTTTCTGACTATAGTCAAATGGATCTTTTTAAAGAATTGAGTAACATATTTAATTTAATTTAAATCTTGTAGTCACTGTAGTGCTATGAAGTTTTTATTCGAGGTTCAAAAAAACTTAGGCAGCATTCAAGGAACTCCAAAGAAACTCATTGTTATGATGAGAACTCATTAGATAGTGAATCGCGTTTACTATCACCCAACAAAACTCGTTGTAAATCTCAATCGTGTTATACCTTTCTAATTTGAATTCCTTGATTGCTTTCCTTCCACCCAGACAGCATATCTTTGCATAATAATCTTATCTCCAAGACTAGTTGCCCACTTGCATGTTAACTAACTTGTTAATATTGTGGAAATTGAAAGAAAACCTATGCGAGATGATAATCTAAAGTGAATCGTAAAACTCAAATGAATGGAACGGAATGTTGATACTGGTATGACAGATTTCTGATATATTGCCTTTTGAGCGACATTTTTAACGCACCATGCAAGGCATGCCTGCAGTAATTTTATGTGAAAATGCAGACGATCATGAGGCAAATAAGTCTGAGGGAATGGATACTAAGGACAAACATTGTGATAATACTGTTTAATAAGAAACATCATCAGAAGAAAATAAAGAATTACCAATGAAAGAAGAGGACAGACTCACAGTTGAAGAAGAATAAAACATACAAGACTATGAAAATTCAATCTAAGAAAGGGTTGAAATAGAAGAAATAGCGCCCACAAAACTTCAATGGAACCTAACTGCAGTAACTGCTAACCGTCCTTCACATAGTAAAGAAACCCGTGCGTAAAACAATGCTATACGTATGAGAACTTTGCGCTTGCGCCGACAATTAAACGAACTATATTGACGGTATATTGTGCTGCGTGGGATTTGTAGGCAAATAGGTTAGCGTGGCCATTTGTGCATGGCTTAAGATATGATAAAGGTAACAAAACACGCAAAATGCTGTTGAAAAATTATCATATTGAGCCACATTTCTGCGGTTTCAAACTGAAATGTGTGGAATCGAATTTGTTCTGGTTGCAAAGTTTAAAGCAACAGACGATGGAAGAATTCAAAAGCCCAAATTCATTTCAGTTCATTTTTACATCCATTTGAATTGACCATTGAAGCAGTACTTACTAAAGTAATGACCATGGTATCACACTATGTTTTTATTTCAAACTTTTTTTTAATAGGCAAACTTAGTGTTGGAATGCTATTGTTTCAAAAGATTGCAGGTTTACTGGCAACTACAATACAAGTCAACTTGATGTATTACTCTCGATAAGTCGATATCTTATCGCAGAACGCAACTGTAAGTAGTTCTACATACCTCGAGTTAGTACCGTTTAAACGGATTATAAAATAAGGTAAGAAACGACAATAAACCTACATTCGAGATGGAAGTAATTAATCGTTTCCTTAAATTCGTTACATAGAAAGTCACTGCATATTCCAATATCAGAATATCACCAAGGAAGACAAAAACAAATATGACGACTGTATGAATACAAAAACTGATGAAGGAGCTTGATCAGCTAAAATTGACATTATAAAGAATCCTGAAATAAGTATTGAAAGGGTTGTCATAAAAACAGGCGAGTTACAAGCAACGCACATCCTGATTCACCCACAAACACCGCAAGAACATGATAATCCTCCAAAATAAACCGCACACACAACTTTTTTTCACCAGGATAGAATTAAAAGCAACACTAACACTTCCGATTTCCGAATCTCCAATTCCACATTTCCCTTTGCTAAATCCGGAAACTGAACACACGCGGTCACGAACTGAACTGAATCCTAGCCACAGCACACTTTATATAAATATGATAATGTCCCACTTTTTCAGGAAACTGAAGCGCACACGCAAGACTGTAAAATTCATATTGATTCAATGATTAGTGATTAGCAAGGCGAAGCGACAGGAAATGTGCGTAGCGACGATTTCTTCACTATATTTCGTAGAGGATGTCGATTTGCTTATAACTCTAGATGTGAAATTGAAGGAAATGATCCATATTTAGATAAATGGCGGTTCTCTAATACCGAGAGATCGAAAAAGGATATTCGCTGCACACAAAGAAGAAAAAAATGCGAATACTGACTAAAACAAGAACTTTTGATCACCAAATAACATCAATTTAAAAGGAACGAATCGAGAAATGTTATAAACAAAAATACGGTAGCTAATTCAGTAGCAAATTAGCTTACAAAAGAAAGTTCAAACGTCCCAAATACCGACGCATCTACCGTAAACATTAACTAACTGGATATGCAGATGAGCGTAGGTAGTTCCTTCTGAGGCTGCAGGTCCACTCGGGCCAGCCGTGCGGCGGCGCAGCCAATCGACTGGAACAGCACGCAACGACAACAAATTAATGCTAGCGCAACACGCAATACACGCAAGAAAATCAAAATTTGTAGCTTAACGGTGTCTCACAGCACTAACTTATAACATGTCTGAAATAAACGCCTTTAAAATAAAGTCGAAACTCCCAAAGCATATAAGGATAAACCGTTCGATTCGTAAATTGATACCATCGAGACTATTAAACAAATTCACCATCCCGAATCGGGAAGAATTTATAAAGATTATTTACACCAAGTGTTATGTCT
The DNA here is from genome assembly GCA_947386135.1 of Melanchra persicariae. NCBI lineage: Eukaryota > Metazoa > Arthropoda > Insecta > Lepidoptera > Noctuidae > Melanchra > Melanchra persicariae. The sequence goes on from OX376646.1 coordinate 4,245,186, forward strand.
TGCGACAAACATTAGCAACTGGGAACTAAAAATAAGACCACGTCAGTGCTGATAAGCGAATACCGCTTATTATAAAAGCCGTGAAGTCCGCGTTACATAAAGAGAGAAATGAAATCATGCTCGAATGCATACTTGAAAAAATGCAGCGGCCACAAGTACGGTCGCTGACCAACATTGGTGAGCCCTTTTATTAACAAGATGGTTTCTGGACACGCAACGTTGGAGAGTAGATCGGGAGCAATTTTCTGCATAGCTTATTTATTTCTCCAATGAAGCCAAGTGATTGACTGGTCATTTTCTTTGAGAGCACGCGGCGGCGCGTGACTCTGCGCCGTTCGGTCTACGTGATATTTTCGTCAAGCCTAAAGCTTCAAGTTCAATGACCACGGAGGTCGGGTGCGAGATAAAAAAATATCCAGCAGTTTCCGCAATATCTAATTTTCGGTCGTAAATGTTAATTGAGCTTATTAAAGTGCTCGGGTTCGGCTCCGTTTGCGGACGGGATATAGTGCTTATGATATTTTCGAACTTAATTCACGGAATTTAAATGGCGGGCGGTTGAAATTAAAAGAAACCGGGTCGGATTCCTTACGTAATGTAACGTGTACATGTCTTATCTGATTATCCGCTTCGGATATGACGTTTGACTTGTCAACACTGCATCTCATTATCGCTGCTCTCATAACTGCGTTACATCTAGTTCCGCAATGAGATCCGTCTCGACGGACACCTTGCACGGCATAACTTGACGGACAAAAAACGTCGCCCACGCATTTTGATCCGCATGAATGCTCCCAGTAATCTGAAAGGGACTGCATTCCTCTGCTGTTGTATTTAAAATTTTACACCCACATTCATTTTCGCAAGGTCCACTGGTAACCACACCCGCTCCGTTATCACAAACTACACCTTTATCATACCCGTATAGCTTTAAGTTAGACTAAGTTTTATTAATGTTGACCGTATCTTTCTATGGGCACGGGTACATTACGCATAATAATATTCCATTCCCTGCGTCGTGTGCGGTCTACCATCCATGTAGATAAAGATCTAGCAAAAAAATTGTGACATTTAAGATATATACCACATTTCACCAGTGATTTATGCTGTCTAAAGCAAAAAGTTGCCCTGGCGACAGTTATATATTTGACCTGTCTGTCTGATCAACTTGATGCCATTCGAGGCTGCATTACTTGCGATTGAAAAGCAAATGCCTAGGTCACGAACGGCACGTCTAAAGAAACTTTACTGCACGTGTACCCTTGAAGATTTTTAAGTCCAGGACGTTGTCAAAAATGGCTGTCCATTCGATTTGGTTCGTACACCTTGAGCACAAATAGGCCAGTCACGACTTTTGCCTTATTAAGATTTATCGAGCACTTTGTTACTTGATTTGTTGTTTTATTGTGGCAACAACCATACATATTTAATCCGGATTCGGTTTGAATTAAATGGCCACCTATTCAATTTAGGACCATTTGATTTTGACAAGTGGTCGATTGCGAAACATTTAATAAAATGAAACCTATGTAAATATCGTTCATACAATATTCAAACTGAAATGGCAATTGAAAACTAACAAATAGTATGTATTTACAATATTATGTGCTAAAGTTCCTCAGTTGAGAGTCAATTCAGGAATATAATGAAGCTGTGCACACATTTATGGTAATTTTCATCGTCTGAATTGCAGCTATACCTAACAAAACCATCATAAGCTTCATGACAGATTAACAATGCAATAAAATAGAAGCACGTGTTAAAACTCTAAATTATAAAGGTGATGAATCCATAATCACCACAAACACGATAAAGATGTCACACATGTTGACAATTTCACCCCTAATTAAACGCCAATACAGCTATTAAACGCGCCATAACTTTAATGGCAGTTTAACTAATAAATTAGTTGGATTGTTGGTAAAAAAAGGTTTGGAGCGAAACCTGTTTAGTGGCCCGTGGTCTTCCCGGTTACCTGGGCCGTGACTTGGGCATTCCACACATATTTCCGATGCGCCTTTGTCAGGTTTAACTTTCGTATAATATAATATTGCGTTTTGTCGCGCAAAATTACATGTAAAAGTGATGTAAAAAACAAAATGGTTGGAGATACTTCATTTTAACAGGATGCACAAATATTGCTACCTGTTAAGACTGATAGATCTATAACATGGTGGACATATTCTAATAATGGCGCGGTGGGAGGCTCATCCAGTGAAAAAAATATAATTGTTAAGAAAACAGGTTATTTTTTTTTACCTTGGTAGGTAAAGTAAGTAAAAAAGTAACCGTTTAAATGTGTTAAAAGTGAAAAACACCATTTTGGTCACTCTAGTTTTGTAACTTTTAAGAAATGGGAGGACCTTTTCGTTTTCTGGTCCTTAAAAACTAATATGTAATAGACATGAACAATAAAGTCACACATATACGGCGCATGTACAATACTATTTAACACAATTCACACCAGAGTGCTGATACCACTCTATTGTTACCATTACCGACAGTCGAAATATTTCTGAGGAACGAAGAAAAAGAAGGAACAGTGAAAGCATTCACACGAAATAGACATAGTCTCAGAATCAGTTAATGTAGAAATTCAAACCACAAAAAAAATATCAACATCGAAACATCAATTTCGTCTGTAATTAACTAATTAATAACAAATTAAAGTAGATAACAATAAACAGAAACACTTGATATAACCTCACGACAAGAAGACAATAAATAGAACATGCTAGTTTTAACGAGTTCTAGTTTTGACTGACATGTTTTTTTTTCAACACCTCGTCAGGATTTGTTATACAAATTAGTTGACAGTTATTTTGAACAGGTTTCTGAGAAGAAAGGATTGTTAATGCACAACGAAGATGACGAATTTGGAACGAGTGATTGAGAGTTGAAAATATTATGGGCAGTTTTCATAAAACATGCTTGGTTGAAATGAATGAATAGCTAAAACAGCTTACACATGGTTCAACTCAATAATTAATTTGTAGACAAAGAAACCAAAAAGTCGATGAAACTTGAAATTATGTCCATGCCTACAAATACCAGTAAGAATCAAAGGAAATAAAATGAAGTACCTACGGCGACAATCAGTAAAAAATGATTTTCAAATAATTATTTCCGTCAAAAAATTACAATGTAGCTAGCTGATATATCTAGCATTGAACTCAAAGAAACAAGTCGCAGGTTATAAATACAATCAATGAATTTTAAGTAAAAGGTGTAGATAGGTTATAAGCGCTCAGCAAGCGGCACGTCAAAATGTGGCTAATTAGCCACATTTTTCTCGTCTTGTCTCTTTTCCGCTCCCGATAATTACGACATGCCGTACTACTTCTACGTGTCATCTAACAGTGTGACATTGTGCCGTTCTTGAAGATCGAATGTTGTTTATGTAACCTATCTACACCTTTTTACTTATAATATCATTGAATACAATAATGTCGCTTTCAGTTTGTTCCGATTCCACATCCGCTCATTTATTTTTAGTTTGCTTTTAAATTCTAATAAGATTTTAAACATATTTACTACCTTCGATAAAGGCTTCAACGTTTTGCAATAACTTACTTCTCTTTGAATGCAAAAACAAATACACTTCTGGACACATCTATTGGCCCACCTTGTATTTTCAGTTTCGTTTGGTCCTAGCTAAAATTTTATATTAGGTCGAGCAAAAAGTTTTTATGCAGTTTTGAACCTGGCACATTCACAATTCCATTGAATAGTCTTTTTTTGAATTTAGAACACAGAATTTAAAGAAATAAAAGACAATTTGGAACCTGTTTGTTGATATCAAACAATCGAATACTAAGAAAACTTGGTTTTATTGGTTTACTTGGATTTAATTCTTGAAAAAGTGATTGATATCTTTGGTTTTGCAACAAACATTACTTATTCTTAACATTAAGGTGAGGTTCTATCAATAATCTATGGATACTTCACCTGAAGTCGCCGCCCAAGCTGTGGCACTTATTCAGGCCGGACACAGCCAAAGAAACGTGAGTGCTCAACTTAATTTAAGTCGATCTGCGGTCCGAAATGTTTATCGGAGGTACCTAGAGACTGGCGGCTTTGTTCGTCGCCAAGGAAGGCCACGATCTCGGGTCACAACTGAAAGGCAGGATTGATTCATCGTGACGACCAGCTTGAGAAATCGACACCTTATCTCCATTGAGATACAAAACCAACTTCGCGACTTCCACGGAGTATCTGTGAGCGCTCGAACTGTTCGGAGAAGGTTAAAAGAACGCGATATGGTACCACACAAGCCAGCTAATGGGCCCAAACTAACGCGAGCCCACCGAACAGCGCGCCTTCATTTCGCACGCAGTCATTTAAATTGGACACAGCAAGATTGGAGCCGTGTACTCTTTTCTGATGAGTCTAAAATTGTGTTACATGGCAATGATGGAAGGAAGAAGGTCTACCGACGTAAGGGAGAGCGTTTCGCACAATGCTGCTTTGAAGAGAGGGTTGCTTATGGCGGTGGCTCATGGACTGTCTGGGGCGGTATATCCGCGAGCGGCAAAACTCAACTTGAGGTTGTTACAGGACCACGGCTGCCAACATTAAATGCTGAAAGGTACATTCGTGAGTGCTTAGAACCTCACGTGATACCATACGCGGACTATGTGGGCCCAAATTTCCTTTTTATGCATGATAATGCAAGAGCCCATGCGGCCGGCATCGTCAGGGAATATCTTCGGAATGTGAACATCACAGTTATGGACTGGCCAGCCAGAAGCCCAGACATGAACCCCATTGAGCACATGTGGGACGAGCTAAAAAGACGTGTTAGGGCTCGTCAGCCAGTTGCCCAGACGATGCAGGAGTTGAAAACTGCCATAGAAGAGGAATGGGAGATGATCCCTCAAAATTTCATAGAGCGGTTGATAAACTCTATGCCTAATCGTATGAGAGCTGTGCTAGATGCCCATGGAGGCAACACGCGTTATTAAATTAAACCTTTATTTGATAAAACATGTTTTTTATTCAAAAATCAATTGCCTTTAACAAGGCGCATATCCGACTTGTTAGGCGTAGCTCCATGTCGTATGGTATTCTGAATTCAAATTTAAAACAATACGATCGAAAAAGATGGTAAAATGTATCAGGTTTAAAACTGCATCAACAGTTTTTGTTCAATCTAGCAATAATATTTCGGTAGGGGCCATCGAAACCTAAACTCTAAGGTGGGCCAATAGATGTGTCCAGAAGTGTAGTTGATCGTAAAAACAGTAGTTATAGTTTGTTCGACAATAAAATCGAGTAAATCATAACTCGAATCGAAATCAGTGTAGTTAAAATCCTTTACTTTCTAGATAACATTATCTTGGGTACCGTTATTTGTGACAAATTGCAGTATGTCCACTACGGTATTAGTGTTACGTGCAGCCACTTTTTTACTTCGAAGATCATTGTCTGGTTGTTACAAAAGAATGCGATCAGTACTCCTTTCCTATTTATCATTAAAATGCACCCATTATTCTTGGCCATAAGCTAACCGGATATCCATACATGTGAAAACGGGTCATGCGTTGTTGCCTTTATGGTGGGCTTCGCTGGCATTCCGACTCTCGAACACCATTACGATTCTATGAGCATTGAACATCGCCTAGTTTCCGAAGTGCGATTAGTTAGCAGTACTTCTACGATCGGAAAAGGGCTTCGGCTATTTCTCTTTAGGTATTAGAATCGTTAAAGCGTTCGAGTTAATTTGAAATGCGTCATTTAATCGTTTCTTGGATTAGTTTTTTTGCTTTATATTCTTTTTGCTATAATAATTATGTTACTTTAAATGCGCATGAAGCCATGAAATAAGAATCATCGTTCGTTTTCAGGTTTTACTTTGTGCTCCTTTTTCAAACGAGGCAAAAAAGAGCAAAGTTAACAAAGACATTGAATATCTTTGCATTTGTAACACCTACATTTTACCTTCATGCAGTAGACTGTATACCTATCTGCGCAAAACCCAAGTTTGCACAGCTGTGGTGACGTCATGAACCAGAAAATGGACTGGCCTTTATGATTTCAACTTAGTTATAATGGCTTGAATAAATAAACGTTTATACGACGATGCTCGCTGTAAGGGTGACGCAAATATAATCGGGCAATTAGGCAAATATTTTGATGTTACGTCACACAATGGTGTCTTCTAAATATTTTATTTAAATAACGTCTGCCTTCGTGGTCACGATAGTCCAATTATCCGAATAACTTAATGTTTATTTCTGTTTATCTACGTACAATTTTTGTGTTGACTTTCAAAATTCCAACAATGCATTTGCAAAGCTTCACGGGGCGTACGCAAATTAGATTTGTGTTCCAGTTACTGCTGACCAAGGCCTCTTGAACTACTCACGCTTATTTTGTAAACTGAAGCCAACAAAGATGGAAAGTGGCCTTTGGCCGACAATATTATACCTTGGGCAAAATAATAAGACGACTTTGATTCTTCCATATTGAGAACATCATGAATTTATGAATCAGTTATGTCTAGGACGGTGATAGCATCTTCATTCTCGCTTTTAATAAAGTTTTTACTCTCCTAAATCAAGTAAAACGATCTAACAACTCATAAGTAAGCTATATTAACGCTTATCTTAATTGCAACTAGATTAATACTGCGTATAAACAATTTCAATCTCTAGTAATTGCCGTCGAACAGTCTTGTTAGCGTGAAACCCAGTTAGTATTTTGTTTATTAGTTAAAAAATTGGTGTAACAAGCAACTGCGCGATTGCGATCAACAAATTGTAACGACTGCTGTATGAGGTAATCAATTTTCATGTAATATTAATTCTCGATTGATAATAACTTGTTAGATAACTTAAACACTCCAAAATAAAATTCACGTAATTAAGTAAGATCACTAGACAACTTTAACTTGGAAGTATTTTATACTCCATCTATGATCGTTTTAAAATAAGGTTATAATTTAAGAGCTTATCGTATTATCCACGACGGTAAACGCAACTATAAATAATTTCATATTAAGTTCACAGGTGTACGCAGATGTTTGTCTGATAATGCATACCTGTCATAATTATATGGTCGCATCTCGAGACTCCCGTGGGAAATTCAGCCATATCAATATACTTCGCAGAATCACCTGCAGCTGGAATTAGGATTGTTTCTGGACTTTGTCCTAATTTTCTCAGACTTAACAATAGTCGTGACGCAAATTACCAGTCAAACCAAGATTATAATGAATACCAGGAAAACGACAACATTCAAAAATTCTTAGAACGACCACAAAGATGACCTGTTTGAATCCCAGAAGTTTGTGGTCAGAGACCTTAAGACAAAAACAGTATTATCTAAATGTAACGATCAAAATCAATTTAATTTCGATGTCTTCATATCTTAGATAATGAAACAATCAGAAAACGATGTTCGATCGCAAGATAGTTTTAATGGGAGAATCAATTAACATGATAATTTAAGTAATGTTAATAGAGACGTAAAATCAATCGACATTTAATTTTATGGTTGGTGTTGACCCCATTAAGGATGACTAATGTTTATTAATTAGAATGCGTAAACGGGTATTTTAGATGCAGTTACTTTAATTAAAGTGTACCTAGTTTACTGACATTAATGATATAGCTGGAAAGGTGATTACTGAGATGGTGACTAATAGAGAAGTATGGAAGAAGAAGAATAGAATAGAAAACATTTTTTTTACTATAGGTAGGCAGGCACGTGTTTGACCATTATCTCACCTGATAATAATCGATCATTTGGTCGAAGATGGAGCACGCTTGCTAGAAGCAACCAATTTACTCTTGATTTCAGGACTCCCAGGTTGTAGCTATCGGGTAACACAGACTCAGAGACTCTGGTAGCTGTACGCACAATGAATGTTTTCCCAAAACATTTTGTGCGTGTGGGTGGGATGGCCACCATGTCCCCGGTGGCGCATCGCTGTACGTCTTGTACATTTACTCGGCACAGATACAAACGTACAGCAAAGACAAAGTAACAGTAGTAATAGTAGGTACCTACATAATTGCGCTGAGCATGCCCATACCGAAAGGGTTACCATCTCAGCATTTGCTGGACATTTGGAAAACATTTTATGCCGACCCCAAATAAATTGGGAAACAAAATGAACTGCCAACTAATTAATGGGTCATCCAACATAGAAGTTTTTGGAACAAAATTTTATTCAGCAAGATTATAAGTGGTTATGACACTATTGCGAGCAAATGTCAGTAAATCACGGAGCGTTTGTAACATTACGACAATGAGCTTGTCATGCGCACGATTTTCTTTGTAAAAGCAGAAAATTGTCTGTCCGCTTTTCCACTGTTGTTACTAACAAGAGGATTGCCTTCACGAGTTGACTGTGTGCAGTGAAGATAACGAGATGTAAGCTGTGATAACTCCGTGATAGCACTATTTAGATTATAATTTGCTTGGAATGTCTGTTGAAATACTTCTTTGTGCAGCCGTAGTGTCTTCATGACGTCGACTTTTGTTAGTAACTATAAAAGTTTGATGATTGATTGTAAAAACAGCTGAAAATTACATTTCAATTAAGCCAGCATTAATTTTATCTTTGTCATATTAATTCGGAGATAAGATAATATAATATTTCGCTTCACTTTTAGCGATGACTAAATTGAAATTTCTACATACAATCGCAAATTCAATATAGATCATTCATCATTGTTAAGTGCATGAAAATTAATTTTGAAGTGTATTGTTAGAAAGATCAAAACAGACTCACTACATATTATAATTCATGGTTCATGAATACGGCCAGTACTTCGCAAGACAGATCGTGATCGATTAGACCATGAGATGTAGGTACTTGGAACATACCTGATATACACAAGACACAATGTCTCCGACATTCTTCTATCGAAACTTGAGTAGGGTTGAATATAGTCTATTTTTATAGAATAGTAACTAGGTATATGTTTCTGAAACCATTCGAATGTATCCTTGTGGAATATCGAGAATCTGAAATATGAAATTTTTAGGATAATAAAATAATAAGTTAATTTGGCGTGCCACAGGGCGCTATTGATTTTGTATGGCAAGAAAACTGCAGCTTGGGGTTTACTAAACGCGGAAGGCAGTGAACCGGGAGTGGTGTCGCAATTTGAGGGCTATGACCATCAGTAAACTGTCAAAGGCAGAGGTGATTGATTGACTGAATGAAAAAGTCAAGCGCCAGTATAATGACAAAGTAAATGTAAGGCCTTTAGACGATCATAGATTTAAAATAACCGTTACATGCATTATAAGGTGCAATGTTACGCAATATAACACGAATGTAAGCGATACTCTGATGGATCATTAAAATACCATAAAACTGTGGAATTCCTTAAACCATCAAAACTTATCGTTTTGGTTATAGCCTTGTAGATTCTTTTACATAACAATTTTATTTCAGTCTCGAATTTCTAAAGCATTTTTGGAACTTTTGATTGATAGATAACCCTGTTATTGGTTGAACATGTGAACAAAGTGTTTCTCGCATAAATTCCGATGTAACTCAACACCGACCGGCCTTGCTTTTGTTATTATTGATACTTCGGTTGCACAATACGTGTTATGGACGGGATTCTGATGTTTTTGTGCTGAGTACGCTTGGAAGCGTGACGTGGTATGCGTAGGAGTGTGTACTTGCGTACGGTTATCTGACAGTGCGTGCGTTAGACGAAATACGGCTTTGTTTTTTTAATGAGGAATTCCATACTCGATAATTAGATATCATCACATATTAATATTATCTTTTCTTTTGTTGGCAGGTAACATTAATCATTATTTAGTTTTGATTTCATTTCAAATCCAAGGCAAACTAACACACATTTCAAAACAACGTAGGTAACAAAAGAGCGAAACGCGAAAATAATCATGTAAATTGCCATAATGCTCAGTACACTTGCAACACTCTCTCGTCCCTAATTGCAACACCGTAATTATACAGAGACCACCTTGTATAATAAGTAAGACTCTATGAATGAAGCACTTTGCTATGTTGCTTCATATCTTGGTGCTGCAGAACCCATGAACATCAAAGAATGAAATTAAACATGAAGAGAATGAATCAACTGCTCATGATCTGGTGTAAAATGGGAAATCATCGGAGGTATCATTTGTTTTATCATGCATATTATGATGAAGTAGCAAGTTTAACTTGTGTTCTACAGATCTGCAATAATTCGAGAGCTCTGAAGCCTGACCGTGTTTTCTTACATTGGTTTTTCCACATACTTATGTTACCCATAAATAATTTACTAATGTTTTCTTTCAGCGCTATTAAGTCTGCTGTCTCTTTCAACCTCACTGTTCGCACTAAGTCACAACTTTTAGACATGTAAGAACCGGATGTATTTAAGGATATTTGAATACTATCTAAATTGTTAGTCTCATTATCACTGGTAGATAAGAAGCCGAGAAATTTTACACGTCTTTTATGAAATTCCGAGAAAGGCAAGACCTCAGATAAGGCCATTGTGGAGACAAGATGCAACTTGTTTTACCAAAGACAATGATGGTTTCCTGTATCTTTGACAAGTCCATTCAGGTCTAATGAGAATGCCTCGTTGATTTGTTTTCGTTTAGCCACTAGCAGATTATTGACACCTGGTAGACTTGGTCCATTTCTTGAAATGGTTACAAATGCTTTTGCATTTCATTTTTTGGATTTGATATTAAACATTTTTCGAATTCCATTACCTTAATGGTTACCGCTATGAGAGTGACTTATCTTATAAATGTTTTTAGCTTGGCCACTCAATTGCCGGAACATGTTATTGAACTTTTTTATGGTAATTCCACACACCTGAAAGACATGAGGCGTGACCGAAGAAAATCTGCATAATAATAATAATTCTGAGTCATACTTAGACACATACTTTACACAGCTTAGCAATCCATCTGATGCTTACCACAAAATGATTGAGCGCTGAGGTAACCGATATTGTTTTTGTGGATTCCATAACTATGTTTCTTAAAGTTATTTCCTAAAAGTGATGTCAGAAATTCGTCACCATGTCGATAATTGTTCGTTAACGAGTCGTGGCGAATTTAAATAACGATTTCTATTGGAATCTTTATAATTGATTGGCCAAATCACTGCTCGAATACTTGTCGGCTGTAACCATTCGTTTTTACGAACGAAAGTACGAACAAATGGTTACGTAGCTAGCCAATTGTTTCTCGCTCACTGGACTAGTTTTTATGAGATTCTCACGATTAACTGCTCTAATGATCGCAGGATGTCTAAAAACGCAAGGCGGCACGTGTTTTATTTTTCATCATAATGGTGATTCTTTCCTGTGAAAAGGAATGTCGGAATCTCAGGTTTTAGGGGTCAACGATATTTAAAATTTGTCATCTTTTTATTAATAGGTACCCGACGCGTTGTATGTGGTCTAGAATGTCGGTCTCAAAACCTACTTATAACTAGAGTCTACTGTCTCTTTCATCGCAGACAAGCGTTGACACTGTGACACTGGTGACTTATTCGGTGTCAACGTTGTTTCCAAATATCGCTTGAGTGTGACTTTAGCAACGGTACATTACTTAATTACAATTTCTTCTGATTTTTTACGCCCTGTTTTCTTGAGTGAAAGTGTAACTTTAGCGAATCATTAAATGATTCGCAAATCATAAATTCGCATGTTTACCATGCACCTGCAGACGTCTTCAGTGAAATGTCTGGCTGGGCGCGTCACGCACGGGAGAAAGTGTACTACAAAAGCGTACCTGCGACCAGCGACTGGTCCCCAATTGGGTTGCGACCTCGAATATCAGCCGACACGGGTCTTCTTTTTAGAGTTCCGTATCCAAGATGTTTATTTATTGGCTGTTGTGACCAGTATCAGCGCTATTAGACGACCCCTTCGTGAAAGATCAACAAATCGAAGTTTTTGTCTAAAAGTCTTTTGCTTCATCAAACATTCTTGAATCTGTCACCGTTTCGTCGAGGATACAAAGCTCCTAAAAGGCACAAATTCGAACTTAGCCAGTTTTTTAACATCGCAAACCGCCGCCATTCTGTGTCTTCCTCTAAACCGGTCTGCTCCGAAACTTGCTGGGACGCGGAAAACTATTTCTGAACGATTATGTGCTCTATGCTCTAGGAAAAAACGTGACCTATGTTAATTCGGATATCGACATCATCAGTAATTGAGTTTCATTATTAACAGACAATTTGAATTAAACGAACTTGAATACTTTCCGTTTTTATCTCAAAGCAATCTCTTTGAAAGATAAAAGTTGAAGCTGACTTTTTAAATGCTCGTGGTTGATACTTTGATAGTTCGAAAGCGGTTTGGACAACCGTTCAGTAGTTATTTACAGCATATAGAAGTCTAATAACAAAAACAAAGAAGCTTCTAGTTTCTAGAATGGGATTTGCAGGAATGTTATCAAGTACTTGATGTACAAGTTGTACTTTAAATGGAGGGTGGTAAGGTTGAGATATGTCTGCTGGCGGTGGTCGTCCATGTTTGAACGACGTCGCCACGATGTCGTCGCGGGGTTTTGTTTCTCCCGGCCGGCGGCCACCAAACAGGATTCCTTTGAAACGTTTTACTTGAGACTGAATGGGTGCCTGTTTCATTGTTTGGTAACGTGTTATCTTTTATTGGGAGGGTAACGGCGATTTTATGTACAGAATGGATGAACTTCTACTTCAAACGTACATCAAAGTCTGGCCTTTCTTTTCTTCTTATTATTTCCTGTTGATTTCCCGTGAATGGCTTCTAATAACTAGCTTACAATAATTGGCAGAACGTAGTTGACCAAATCCATTAGCAATTTTGCAGTTAATTCGGTCGTTAAATTGATTTATCGTTCGAAAAAGATGCATTTAGCTCAATGTCACGTTATTTTTCGTAAAAGAGAATCATGGGGGCATTGTTGTCTCAATTCGTAAAATCTGCTATTTGACAATTAAGACGTAGGAGATTCTTTTAGATGAGGAGATTGTCTTACTGCAGATGTGATCAATAAATCAAGACTTGAGGAACTTGAAACGTCCCAAAGTCCTGAATGAGTAAGAAGGATTTGATTGTTTTATGGTTGACATAGAAAATGATGCAGATGGAGAAATCAACGACAACCCAATACCAGTGCATTCAAAGGTAAGCTGTTGCAGATAAAAAACTATTCAGAATTATTTAAGATCAAAATTTGTTAAGAGAGGAATCTGTAGGAAGATGCATTCTGTAAATGTAGATAGTACGGAATTTCGTCATATCTAAAGTTATTGTACCTACTACTTATAATTAGATAATGATAATGAGTTAGCAAACAAATGCAATAAAGGTCAACAATTCAACAACAACAAACTTAAATAATTTGATATTGCCCAAAACATTTTCCATAACGCCGATATCTTGGGTCATTTGTGTTAAAATGTTGTCGCAAACTCGCATTCCTTCTTAAATTGGACAACATCATCTGTTATGACGAAACTGATAGCCGATAGGTAACCCAGATAACATCTGTTAAAGTGGTTTTATCTCTGAGAGCATCGCGAATATCCACAAGATTGTATTTGGGTCCGATTTAGGTACTTTTTATCTTGGATTTTTAGTCTTGTGGTCATGCTATAATGATAAATGCTTCTTTTACTGTGTGGTCTTCTTTTTCTGCATGCACAATGACATTATTAGGTGTTATATGTCGATTGTCTTTATGTTCTATATTGCGGAATTTCCTGGATTCGATAGGTACTTGGCCATTGTCAATCTATCAGTTTTTCAAATGTTCTTTTATATGATTTGGTGTACCAATGACTTTATACTTTCTTTCCACTGTATTGCAGTATATTATGGCATGTATTTAAATCGATATCTGTATATTCCCTTTTTTCGATCAAAATATTTCAAAGTTAAACCAAAAATACTGACTTGCACTCAAATTATGCACACTAAATAAATCAAATTCGATATACTGTTTAATGGTATTTGCAGAACTGTTTTACTGAACGAATATTTGGCTAATGATATTTCGGGGTGGTTTAAAAAAAAATAACCATCCCCTTCTAACCTAACCTGTCCGAGTCGGGGTGCCCAATGACCGGCTATTATTGTAACCATGATAACCACCTGCTATTTCAGGGAAGTGCAAGTTAGTATTTTTGATAAACAATTCGTATTTTTGTTTTATAAATCATAAATCCGATGTATGAACCACATTTTTGGTGTGAATTCGATAAAAAGGTCATCTCGTTTTGGATGATTTTTTTAGTTTTTTTTGTAAGACATGTTTTCTAATCAATTGGGATTTTTTGCACAGCATTATTTTTTCTGGTATGCATTAAAATTATGCAGATGTGCATTTAAAATATCCCGTATATTATATCTTCACTGTTCGTAAATATGCTCACCAGTTCAGTATATTTCCCATATGAATTAAGTTAACTGATAGCAATCAAGCTGATTTGAATAAAAATCGAGGTTCTTATGTGACCGGTAAAAACAGGTAGTGATTTATTTAGGAGAAGTTTATGGCTGTTTACCATCTTATAATTAAAGTTATTTATCGATGGTGTTAGGTGTATCCAGTAGACTCGAGGGACTAGGTTAGTAAACACACAGGTAAAGTGAAAATTTTAAGTAAAGTAGGTCAGAGGGTTCAAAAGTGCAGTCTCATTGATTTGGAATTAAATGAAAGGTTTCATTGTATCGGTTCGGGGTACCTAATCCAGTGAATAAATTTGAGATGGGAGGAAAAAGAGATGGTGCCTGTTTCATCACTTTTGCGGTAATCACTCGGTTATATCTGAAAAGTTAAATAAATTAATGATACGAGCAGGTGCACCACTTGATTGACCTTACCTTGAATGTTTCGGCAATCCCTAATCAGCTTTTATTGCTAACTTTGATAACACAGTCTAATCAACACATAACACTATAAATAATGTAATATTTATTATATAATGTCTTTATATAAAACCATAGTTCACGGCGAATGAATTAAAAAAAAAATACTTGATAAGAATCAAAATGTACACCGAACGAAAAAAAATAAAAGTTCAACAGTCTCGATGGAATGCATGCATTTCAAGTCGCTGGATCAGTTATAAATAACGAAACTATATTGTATTAAGGTAAATATGTAAGAACACTTCACAGTTCATTGGTATTATTATGTTAAAGGAGCACTTCGTAGCACAAAGTTTTTGAAAGTTATGAATTCATCGTTATCTGGCTGTCACTGCGCGGAGCACCACCAAACACACCCGACCGCGACGGCGGTTACATTCAATATGGCGGACGAACAAATGAACGAAAGAACGAAGTCCGAGGAACGAATTGCGAAAGAGCACGAACGATGACCGATGAAGTCCGAAGCCTGCGCAGGCACCGAATCGTTGTCTTGTTTTGTTTTGAAGTTGTTGGTTCTTTGGAGGTAGGCAGTACTTCCATAGTTAGACTGTTTGAAAATCGTAATAAGTTTTGTATTCGGTCCGCACTATTTAATAAACATTTTCACTAATTTGAAATGGTAACTTAATTGTCTTTTGTATTGTTTAAATACTATTAATGACCTAACGGTTATGTTATTGTTTCAATTGGTTTTATATAAGCCTGCTTGCTATTGCAAAATTCTCTAAGCATTTGCACTATTTGCACTCAAAAATATTTCACGGAAAAAGTCTGGTTGTCAAGTTGAACAAACTTTGGGATGTCTATTGAACTGGCCACCTCCACGAACGTCAGATTAATTCTGGTTAATTAAAACAACACTGCCAATCATGTCAAAATTTCCCGTCAAACCTAATCAAACGACCAAAATCAACAAATGTGTGGTGTTTATTAAATTCTAGCGTCAGCAACAATTATCCGGTTTTTATATGGAAATTATGAGTTGATCCTTTTCCGGCAAAGCAAGAAATAGCACAAAATGGCGTTGGACTTAGTCAGTATAGCCCAGCCCCATTACATACCAGGGTTAGTCTTTCTATGCAGATTTTGGGAAACCCAATGTTGTGGTGACGACAGCCATAATTACTTGCCCTTCTCTTTTCACAAGCGTTGTCTTCAAACATAGTTGCAGCTTGTTACAGAGCAATGCAGCTGTCTCATAACTTGATGAATGATAGTTCAGTTTAGGAACATTTAGTAGATGTGCAATGTAGTAATATCTATCCACGATTATAACTGCAAACATTCCATTAAATTGGCACAACAACTACACAGCTCAAGAGGTCCACACAACTTTTTTCAGCCAAGGCTTCAATGCACCATGTCCATATTAAATATTTTAATTTACGATTGCACTTTGTACCTCCATTCCTTTTATAAGATTGAAGGTCCAAAAAAGGGCTCGCGTCGCCAAGAATACAAACCGCATTGCATTTGCGTATGACGAAATTAAACTTAGTGAGACCGTCTGGTCGTTTTTCATCAGTAAAGTTACGATAGTTGCCAAATTGGCGCCAATGATGTAACGACACTGGTTTACTTTTGACGCCACATATTTCACCTTGTCAAGAGTCGCGTTACAAATATATTTTATTGATGAACTGAGCGTCCGTTTGTACGAAATTACTTATAAGGATCGTTAGGTAATTCTCGTTGTTATATTTCTTGTTGACAATGTATTTAGGACGTTGCGTTGGTCGTGTCGCGTGTCCAAATGTGATAAATGATCTCGTTTATAATGTACTGGCTCGTGTTTGAAGTTTTCGTAAATTATCGTTTTTGAGTACATTTTTATGTAGACAGCTGTTATGTTCAGTCGGTTGATTTGCTTGACCGTGTTGTGTGAAATCGATGAAAGAAACCTACAAACCTAGTTGGGTCACGTCGAAGATAAGGTGAAGTCTCAACAGGACATCCTACTTCACATCAAGGGCCTATATTAACCATTTCAGTTGTTTACAGGTACACAGGTCACTGTCCCGAGTACAAGTATCGAATTGGCGACACATATGGCTCGACCACCCACAAGATCCTCCTGGATCCTAGTGTCCAGCACTCAGAGAGGCTTGTGCTATCAGATCGAACAGCTGATGACTTTCAGGTTAGTAGGCAACTTGAAAGACCGTTTTTATCGTGATCAGTGGATCGATGGACCAGAAACGCTAGAATTTGACAGGAAATATACTTTAGACCTCTTACAGAAGGTTGTTTGAGATAAGGTAATATTATGGTAAAGTAAAAAAAGGACAGGAGCGGTAGGATAACTTGCAGAATGTTGGTTTGATGATCTAAGACAAAGACTACAATATCTAAGAGAAGTTCCGGTTACCAGTTAAATGCGACTAGGGCAGGGGGTCTACTCTCTAAGCCCGAAGTCCGTTGTTTCGGCCTTAGTGTCGGGCGTTTTCTACTCCGTATCACCTACGGACTTACGATTAGTTCCGAACCCGAACTAAGAATGAATGACAACACGATTCGACAGTTGTTCTTAGTTCGAGTCTTCGGGCTTAGAGAGTAGACCGCCAGAATCGTAGTGGATTTGATGGCAAAGTAGAGGCTTATTCTGGCTATTCTGTAGGATATGAAATGTTACAAATGAACAATGGAACAACCTACTCTAATTATCCGTTGCCATGTGTGGGTGATTTACATTAAGAATAAATTGTCAAACAATGCAGAGCGATGCGGTGCAACAAATGAATCGTCAAATGACTCATTCTAAGTGCAATACCTAGTAGGTACGGTTCTTATCACGAAACCACTTAATTCACAACGAATTTTCCTGAAGTGCTCAGAATAGTTTACTAATCTAAGTACTTTATTTCTGTTCTCAATGTACTTCCCCTATACCTACCAACCTACAATTGCGAAGAAATCTACTTTTGGGAATGCGAATTTGACGTTCAAAAGTGCCATAAATAAAGGTGTTGTTCAAATAAATTAATTGACTTTGACTGTCTAAATTGTCTGTCAATATGTAAGTGGTACCTATAGGATGTTGGTTTTTCTAGCTATGACGAAATTTACGACTGAAGGTATGACGTGTTTTTCAGATAAAATATTCCCCTCCTCCTCTTTTCCCCTCCTGAAACGTGTGCATTCACGTGTCCTTTCAATTAACCCTATTTAATCTCTTATCATGCTATTTACTGTCGCGAGTCAGTGTGGGTGTATCTAATCTGCTTATTTACTTACCTGATAGAAGGTCATATATAGGCTACATGGGTTTTGAAGTACCAACCTTATCTCATGGAGAGGTTCGCAAATCAATAACATAGAAGATAATTTATTATGATACGTAGTACAATGTAGGAAATATACATTTTTGATCGGCTGTCGCGGTTGGTTTAGTAGTTCTTTAAATCAAAAGCATTTTCGCATACCATGCAAGGGTTCAAATCAATCCCATTTCGGCGGATAACCTGAAGCATAACCATGCAGCATAACCAAACCATGCAGCATAACCATGCAGCATAATTATGCCGCATCCAATTAGCTGAATCTGCCGTTTAATTAAAAGTCTGGCCTTTTCATTGAACTGTGCCGTTTAATCAGCGACATAAATGACATGGGCAAGTTATTAAACGATATTGAACAAAAGATGTCACTTAGGTCGCTGAAAAATCGGCATATTTAAACGAAAAGGCTAGGCAACCAATTAAATGGCTAATTGGCTGCGACACATACACATAAGATATAGCAAATATACTGACTTCCTGGGATGCGAAACAGCAAAGTACAAATATCTGAATTAAACACTAAAAATGAAGCAGAAGTTTAATTCAATAAACGGAATTAAAAGTAACGTTACATTGAACAATACTTTCCACCCATACAGATCTTTCGGCCGCCACAAACAGACATCGACACCGTCAACGCAAGGTTTCGGAATGGTGACCCAGTGTACAAGCATCCTATGATACCTGGATATGAAGGTAGGCTGCATTGCTTCTTATCTTCTACCTAGAAGACATGACGAGACATAAGCAGAGCAGTAAATAAGACTTTCTCCACTGCTCTGCTTGCTACTTTGTTTATAATTTTGCCTCTGTTACCTATACGTGCCAGGCCTGACTAGACCCCAAGGCGACATGACAAAAACTGGCAGTTTACTCTCCATTTCTCATTATTACAAGATATTTTTTTCACCCAACTGCCACTTAATTGATGCACTTTCCCGTCTCAATGAAATCCTGGTCTGAATTCAGCATCCGACGTTTATTTTCTTTCTGTAGCAAAAACCTCATTAAAGGAATTCAAAAAATCTCACTGAACACGTTATTCAAATAAAAAAGTCTCACATAAACTAAGTGAAATCTCAAAGAATTTGTCTCGAAAATTAAATCAATCTTGATGAATCAGTTCGGTATGAGTCACTTTGGACCGGTCTGAGACTCCGAGGCATTCCACAGTTTCCTGAGACCTTAGATCCACAGATGTTTACATTCGCTATAAGGTACTGTTAGGACACGTACATTTTGAATTAAAGCACCTATAATAAAAACATCAATAAAGAAGATTGAAGGGAAATCTAATGTGGTGTTGCTTGCGGGGATAACAAAAACTTGGTAACAAGCCGCTTTTGATATGCGGTTACAGTTACCAGGCTAAATGGGTGTTTATTCTGGCTGCATTGCTTTCTTATCGTTGGTCTTTTGGGGACGCAGCTGTAGTAGGTTTAATTCATACGCATGTCCTCATTCTGTAACCGTAACCGTAACCGTTGCTGCAGTGCGATTCTCTAAACATGTCGAAGTGAACAATTAGGCGAAGTGAACAACAATTGAGCTGTCAAACAAGATGGAATGACAGCTCACTTGCCGTTCACTACACCTAAGTGTACACGGTGAGATGTCGACAGAATAGACCGGCTGTTACCAAAAACATAGTGTGTACCTACGTGGTTCGCAAGCCTGCAACGAACGCTACACGAACGGCTCACAGCGAACAGACGATTGTCGGTTTTTGCCGCAAATCAAAGGGCGCTCGCAGTGCGCTCTGCGCTGGTGAACGTCAAGAGTGAAGGTTGTTGCATGCACACCGCTGCCAAATATCAAATCGATTAAGTTAGATTTTCAAAATTAGTTGCAGTTATTCGGGTGATTTTTTTGCAATACAAATAAACTAGATCACTTCTTTCCCGAGACATTCCATGATTCTACCATCTTCGTGGCCGTTTATGATCATCGAGTAAAGCATCTACAAGTTGCTACACTTCATCCGACATCGTGGAGTCACAAACCAAAACCTGTGCCAAAACTGAGGATAGATCCGGCTTGTCGTTACGGTCACAGTGATGTGGACTTCTCATCCACACTAGAACCTCGTTACTGTATCTGTTGGTTACAGTTACATCTCGCTAAATAAGTACGCTCGGTGAAAACGTTTGGACGACATCATGAGCCTTAACTGTAACACGCGTACACACTAGAACCTCGTTACTGTATCACGTAAGTAGCAGTAACTTTAACTTGCGTAAAGTGAAGGGAGAAATGGAAAGGCTACTAGGCTACTAAGGTAGGTAAAGGCCTTCCAACGAGGGGAGGCCTTTTTCCAGGAGTGGGACAGTTCAAGCTTTGAAATAATAAATCAATAACCTATTTGCATTTCCTGAAATTCAAACCTTTAAAGAGCGAAAAGGGGATGCTATGATGTAGACCAAGTTCTGGAATATGACATACATTTTTTTGTTTTTTTTCTTTGCCCCACACTAGGAATTTCTCCTGTAGCTTTAATGGATGCGTTTTACAAACACATAAACTCACATACCTATACAAACAGCCCGAACCCATGTAGAATACTTTTTCCTTCCTTTAACTTTTCCTTGGGATAATTTTCGAATTCCATACGGGCGAAACCTCTGGTAGAAACTAGTAGCACAATTATAGCGCTGAATCCTGCTTGAAAAGAATTCAGGGACAAAAATGTGTTTGACAATCCTACACAAGAGTGTCCCAATTCTGTTTCAAGAAACGTATTATACTTAACGAGAAGTCCCTAATCTTAGTTACTTTTACCGTTCCATCTCTTTCACCTACCAAAATAACTTCGGTTGGTCATTAGACAAAGACGTGTTTGAAAATCAAATCATCCTGCTAGTTCATGTACTTGGCTTGTCTATGGCGAACGATTTTTTTTTATCAGTCTATCCTGTCCCACTGCTGGGCAAAGGGGTATCCTAACTCCTTCCAGATATTTTTGTCCCGAGCCACCTCGAACCAACCCTCGCCACCTCTTCCTGGGTCGACCTCGGCGGCTCCGAACGAGCGACGTTTATCGGCTAATATTCGCCTCTGAGATACAACATTCTATATATGACTTGACCGTTGTATGTAGGAGGTAGGTGTGAGTAATTGTTTAAAGCTTACAGTTCAAAGCTTGCACTATTCACGTAGGCAGCTGGTTGTGGCTATTAATTCGCCAAAGATTTGCATATACAGTCATTGTCAGACAGACAATATTTATTGCCAAAACGACTGTTAGATTGTTTGAGCGTTGATTAGATACCACAAAGATATTGCAGACAGCAAATCAACAGTGAAATACACGTACAACAACGTATTTTGATCGGAGTGCGGGACCAAGCAGTCTATACAGAAATTTCAGAACGTCAATACAGTTCTCGTCAAATAACTGTGCCCCTCTGAAGTTGGCTACGAGTGGCTACGTAGTAGTCAAAATTACGATGAACTGCAACTGCGCATGCGCAAGAGACATGGGGGCGGGGATTATGGCGGCGCGATTTTTTGTCTCAGTCGCTCGTTTACGTTCGATGCATGCTTGCTCCCGTCTACGTGACTGCACCTGCGCGATCTTTGCAAATGGCTAACTTCAGAGGGGCACAGTTATTTGACGCGAACTGTACTTGAATCAGTCTGTTCAGTTCGATCGGTGTCCCTATTCAAATGATCATAAAAAGGAACTCGACTTCTCAGTCATAAAATGAACTGTGCGTTTTCTGTTGGAAATATTTCCGAAGATACTAGACTTCTCTCCAAAGTGCCACTAAATCATTCAAAACTGATCTAGATTTTATACATTTATGATAACCATCATAAAGAACAGCCGCCTGATCTCTTCCACAAGACAACTGTCTTATTTATCAAGATGAATAAGACCTACTTACTAAACAGATGTCTGTTGACCTCAAATCCTGGCAGATCATTGTACATATTTTAGCGCTTAGACCAGTTCATATTGTAGACTGGAAACGTCGTAGTTTCATTGCTTATGACATTTTTTCCGTCGTCCTTTATTGGGGGTCGAGGTAAGCATGGGTTGCGCACACATGAGCGAATTTTATGCACACAAATCAAAACATTCTTATAGCTACAAGAAGACTGTATGCACACTAACGCAAATAACACACACCTAATACATAGCAAGGCATATAAGAGCACATGATCAGCAATTTTCTTGAAACGGAAAACGTTCCCTGTGTTGTCACCTGTATGTCATATTATAAAGTCTAAGGCCTGCAAAATATGTGCATAATCTTCGAATAAAACGGTACTCGTTCTTTATCAATCGTTGCTCTAGTTATGTCATGGGGTCTTGGTATCAGATGGCGAGCAGTTGTTTTGTGACTAGCGTTCGTGAAACTAACGGGCAGTGTTTTATTTAGTGTTTGTTAAACAGCTATCGTGGATCGGGACTTGGTTGTAGTAATCTCATTTATCATTTTTAATGTTTAGCGTTAAAGACTTTAGCACAAACCGCAGATTTGTAATCTAAGTATAAAACTAAAACGGAAAAAGACAGTGCGAAAACCTGCTTTTCCTGAAGCAGAACTACTGCGTTCTGGACAGTTATAATTAAAATGATTGAAAAAATATAGGGTTCCTCCCTCGACTGAACAGTCACTTTGGTCAGCGATACACTGTCGCTGCAACAGAAGCCCTATCAGAGTTTCAAAGAGTACAACTCAACCAGAGAGCAGCAAGAAACCAGTTAGAAAGAGTGGTCGACTTACAAGCTGGAAAAGGGCAACCTTGGGATTTGGTCGACAGATACGTAAGTCCTATGAGATATTTGAAGAATAGAAGCAGTAAGAATGGAGACGGATGAAGACAAAAAGAATGGAAGGAGATGAGAAAGAACACTAGAGGACTTAGATTTCGTGGAAGAGGAGATTTGTAAAGTACAGTGCCATGATAGTATACCAACGTTATTCATATCCACAGTCCGCGACAGCCGAGTTCAAGCTCCCATTAGTCACAGTGAGACCAGAATGTGCAGGAATATTACGAGACGTACCCATGGACGAACCAAAGCTATCACCAGCATCGCATTCTGTTAGTCCATTCTTCATGGAAAACGGACATCCTGACAAATACATCAAGAAAGGTGAGAATAACAAGGAAAAATCCAAAATGAACCTGTGTAGTACCTACAACAATACTTTTGCGGAACCTTTTTGCGTTTGAAGTCTTTGAAACATTGACAATGCATTTTTTTTGTGACACCGCACGCTGTCATTTTGACGTTTTATTTTATTATTATTTAGTTGTACAGTTACTCAGTAGGTTACGTAATATTTTTCATATAAATGTCCTACGGAAAAATACACGGCTCTTTTGTGCGATCTCAAATATGGGGGTTTAATCCGTCGCAATCAGTGCGTGAGTTCGATAAACAGATATAAATCAGTCTCGAGATTATATTGTGCGATAAATGTAATTTAATCAATAACGATACCATTTGATCATTTTTGTATGTTTGTTCATAGGTTTTGCGGGTCATGTTCCATACGGTTTCCAAAGATTCGGTGAGTCTTCAAAGAAGCTCACAAACTCGGCACTTTGTGACTTTTCATCTAACTACAGACGAAGACAGAGTACTGAATGGGCACCAGTGAACGTAGTCAAGTAAGTTTCAAACAATACCAACCTAACGTAAGTTGAAATATATTTGTATTTCTAAGAGTAGTGAGTAATAATAAATTAATATAATTGTTTATTTATTTATCTTAAGAAGAGGTACAGGGGCAAAACAACAAAATTGTAACCATCAGTTTTTGTGTTTTTTACATTTAAAGTTTTAAAGTGTAGGTACCAATGTATTTCCTTTAGGTTTCTATTTTATTCTTAGAAGATATTACTAATAAACAAGAGCCCAAGTTACAGAGAAAAGCAAATAAAAAGTAAAATGCAAAGAATTAATTTCTCTTGACATCTCGAAAGCCTTCGATAGGGTCTGGCACGATAGCCTTATTGGTAAGCTTCCTTCCTTCGGTCTACCCGCCGGATTGTGTGATTGGATTGCAGACTTCCTGGGGAATCGGTCTATCCGAGTGATCATAGATGGCTGCTCGTTCGGACTGCTGGATATTAATGCCGGGGTTCCTCAGGGGTCGGTGCTGTCGGCAACATTGTTCTTGCTGCATATTAATGATCTACTAAAACCCGGTACCTTTGTGTATGCAGACGACAGTACTGTTGCTGAGAGATACGTGTCCAACGCACGAGCTGGTGGGTCGCAAATCCAGTCTGTCCGAGAGGCTATGGTTTTTTTTTTTTTTTTTTTTTTTCCTTTATTTATTTATAGGGGTTTTTACGCGTAGCGTATGCCAGCCCCATCGTATCCTAAACAATTTTACTTCACAAGACATGGGCCATGAATTTGTACAAACTCTTCGCATCGTCGCCATTTGGTTGGGATAGAATTGTATGGAACATACCTACATCAGTTCTGTTCAAATTCAAGGACCTTACTAAATTATTTCTACTGGACTCATATTGGACACATTCCATCAATAAATGTTGTAGGTCCTCGACAACTCCACATTCGTCACAATTGGGTGAATCGATTTTCCTCATCATGAAGGCAAATTTTTTGCATGGAATGTGTCCAGATCTGAGTCTAAGAGCAGTAACAATCAATTTTCTACTAACATCACTATTCATGAACCAGGGCACTTGAACTTGTCCTTACAGGCTGTCTCTGAGTAGCGCGATGCCAATCTGGTCATGTTCAATGCTGCTAAGATCGAGGCGTGTCTTTTTTCCGCTAGAAGGAGCCAATTTCACCCACCGTGTAACCGAGCCAATAAACGACCAGCTTGACCTTCTTGGTGTTACGTTAACATCTACCCTCAATTTTGGCCCATTCATAGAGGCAAAGGCTCAAGTGGCTGCCAAAAAGTTCGGAGTCCTAGCAAAGGTGGGACAGTATTTCACGCCGGAACAGCTGCTTAAACTTTATCAAGGGCAAGTTCGATCGTGTATGGAGTACTGTTCTCATCTTTGGGACGGATCTTCCAGATACTAGCTTGATGCCCTCGATTCAATTGAAAAAAGAGCCAAGAGGATCATCGGAAATGATAGGCTCGTCGAGTCGAAGCTCCAAAGTCGCGAGCATCAACGCCGAGTTGCTAGCCTGTCGGTTTTCTATCGGTTGCATTTTGGGGAGTGTGCAACGGAATTGCATAGTTTGATTCCGCCAAGCCCGTTCCATCATCTGACCACAAGACGTACGGCGACGCGCCACCGGTACCTACGTGGTGGACATCATCCCACTCACACGCACAAAACGTTTTGTGAAGACATTCTTTGTGCGTACAGCTAAGGAGTGGAATTCCCTGACAGTCTGTGTTTCCTGAGAGCACAACCTGGGAGTGTTTAAGTCAAGAGTGAATAGGTTACTTCTAGGCAAGCGTGCTCCATCTTCGACCACATCATCGCTTACCATCAGGTGAGATAGTGGTCAAGCGCGTGCTTATCAATACTAATAATAAAAAAAAAGTTTTACTTGACATTCCTTGCTTTTTCCCTGTACCCTTCAACTACGTTTTAGAGCGATTTTCTAAAATAATTTTTAACACCCTTGCTCGTAAAGCTGATGTAATTCCACCGGTTTTAAATATGTAAAGCGGGTCATAAAAAACGCGTGTGTTACCAAAGCAAATAGTTAAGTTATAGTCCATACAAATTCCATAACAGTATTATTTGCCATTTCAAATAGTGAGCAGCGCGCTGTTGCTATTCAAATTTCGAACTAATCGCCGCGCGGCGCCAGTCAGTAGGCAGCGCTAGCGCGCTGTTAAAATGGCGGGAAAGCAACAGTGTGCATTCACAGATTGAGTTTATTTAAAATAAAAAAAAAACAGTTTATTCGGTAATTTAAAAACTTGGCTGCATGCTCTAGCGTCTTTGCCAACATTTTCACGCAGCCAAGGCAGAAAATAATCCTCGCGCCATTTTTCTCAAATTTTCTTTTCTTTGTACTTGTATTGTGAATATCTAAAAATGACAACTTTCAATAATGAAGATGAGCAATATATTACTTCAACTCCACGGGATATACTAACAGAAGCGCGAACCGCATGCGACAGCTTGCTGCCGTCAATATCCAAGGCTGTCCTTGGATATTGACGGCTTGGGATTTCCACTTCAAGAAATTTTCATACGTGGTTATGTATCTGTATACATAACCACGTATGAAAATTTCCAAATGAAAAATGCCGTCATTTTCCGAAAATGTACTTTTGGCGTATTTTTTTTTCTGTTTCCTCGCAAATGTGTTAAAAAACGTACGATATACGTGCGTATTGGTTATAACATGCTCGGCTCAATTACGCCCTCGCCTTCGGCTCGGGCTGAAATTCCGCCTCGCATGTTATAACCATCTTAACGCACTAATATCGTAATGTACTATTCTGAACGACTCTTTGATGACAACAATTTCTTAGTGTCAAAACTGTCAAAATAGTAGCTGTCAATGTCATATTGTGAAATTAAAGAGGCCACACGCGTAATTTATTTACTTTCGTTATTATCTTGAATAAAAGCCTACAAATGGCGAAAAAGAAATTGATGCCAAACCTCTCAAAAGAGGAGAAAATGGTGATGGTGATATCTGAGATAATACAAGAGTTATTAGTGGCACATCGTCAAGGCAAAGATGTTAACCTCAACAAGATGAAAACGAGGATTTCCTCGAAGTATGGACTGGGGACTTCGCCAAGACTGGTGGATATAATCGCGGCTGTGCCGGCTGATGCTAAAAAGATATTACTGCCTAAGTTGAAGGCTAAGCCTATTCGTACAGCGTCGGGGATTGCTGTTGTCGCGGTAATGTGTAAGCCACACAGATGTCCTCATATAAACTTTACTGGTAACATCTGTGTTTACTGTCCTGGAGGCCCGGACTCGGACTTCGAGTACTCCACACAGAGCTACACAGGCTACGAGCCGACGTCCATGAGGGCGATCAGAGCTCGGTACAATCCGTACCTGCAGACGCGTCATAGAGTCGAACAATTGAAGCAACTCGGTCACAGTGTGGATAAAGTTGAGTTCATAGTGATGGGAGGCACTTTTATGAGCCTCCCTGAAGATTATAGAGACTATTTTATAAGGTAAGTTGATTCAAAGTGGTTTATGATTTGTTTTTATTCATTGACAAGATAACTTGGTACAAGTATTAGAAACAATTACATTAAAAAAATCACAAAAAATATCATTATTAATTTGTATTTAGTAGTTCCAATGTAGTAGGCACCACACTGAATTCAAATCTACAAAAAATCTGTTGAAGTAGTGATCATTATTAAAACATTGTATCACTATTTTTCAGGAATCTCCATGATGCCCTCTCGGGGCACACTTCCAGCAGTGTTGCAGAGGCTGTCAAGTTCTCTGAGAAGGCTAAGACCAAGTGCATTGGCATCACAATAGAGACAAGGCCAGATTATTGTCTGCAGAGACACATGAGTGATATGCTTAACTATGGATGTACCAGGTTTGTTAAGATCTTCTTACTTAACTCTCTAATCTGTTATTCATTCACTGAAAGAAAGAAATTGGAGATTCATACCCAATGCTCAAACAATGAAAAATTCAAATTTATGTGAATATGCTTGCGATAAACTAAATCAACAATGATTGGATGGTCAAAATAAGACATTCAACTGTTACAAGAATTGTAACAGTTGAATATAATACATAAATGGGTAAAAACTTATGGGTCCCTCAGACACTATTTGTTGTGTGTCCTGTACTAAACTCTTGCAAACTTGAAAAAAATGGACAAGATTATGTTGTTGTGATTATTCTAACAGTGTGTTGTAATTTTTAGGCTTGAAATAGGAGTTCAGTCAGTGTATGAAGACATAGCCAGGGACACAAACAGAGGACACACAGTAAAAGCTGTCTGTGAGAACTTCAATCTGGCTAAGGATGCTGGATATAAGGTATTGTTACTTCTGTGTTTAGTATAGACACCTAACTGGTTATAATTTTCAATGTAATACTTGATTTAAAGTATTAATCCTCATCCTCCTCGCGTTGTATTCCTCATTGCTGAGGGTGAGTACCCTGATGAGTGGTCAATTTCTACTTCACAAGGTCTCTCCACACCAGTGTCTGTTCTTGGCATCACAGAGCTTGATGTTCAGTGTTGAACGGATTTGATTGGACCATCTTATTGGGCCTGTCACCATAAGTTGTTCGTGGTTATGACCATCTATTCGAGATATGTGGCCAAACAATTCCACGATCCTTTGCAGGCAGGTAGTGGAAAACCTAGTTTGAATGATGGTAGATTTATGATTTCTTTTGTTTCCAGATTGTAGCACACATGATGCCAGACCTTCCAAATGTAGACTTTGAGAGGGATGTAGAACAGTTCATAGAGTTCTTCGAGAACCCTGCGTTCAGGGCCGATGGGCTCAAGATATACCCCACCCTCGTGATCAGAGGAACTGGTCTGTATGAACTGTGGAAGACAGGTCGGTACAGGAGTTATCCTCCGTCAACTCTTGTGGATCTGATTGCTAAGATTTTGGCTTTAATTCCTCCTTGGACTAGGGTTTATAGGTAAGGCTTTTTTCATATATTTTGTATGTTTGTAATGTTCACCAAGAAAATGCCAAAATTGGTCATGGTAAAATTCTTTTTTTTTTATTTGAGGTGGGTTGGCCCTTCATCCTAGTCTAGGTCAGAGGTGACAGAGACAAAGTCAATGATGGAGTGAGCCTACCCCGAAGAAGCCACTTTAACTTTGAAGAGATTAGTGTTGAATTTGAACGAGTTCAGAAACACGAAACTTATCTATAAAAAAATGCAATCCCAATAATAACTACAAAGGGCCCAGGAAAGACATTTTTTTAACCATTCGAGCACTGACATATGAAAATTCCCAAATAAAAAATAAATCTTACGTTATAGTAAATAAACATTAAATTCGCGGCACACCGGTGTGCCGGTAGTGCTCGAGCGGTTTGTCCGGGTGTGGGGTTCTGTCATATATTTATTTGACAAATAATAATAGCCTCATCAAATATTTCTAGCTTGACTGTCACTTAAAAACTGTTTCTATTTTCTAAAATGTAGTTCAACCACCGTTGTGACCTTTGTTTCATCTCAACTCAGGTCAGAAACTATCCCTACTAATATTATTAGTAAGTAAGTAAGTAAGTAAGTAAAATTTTATTTGTTTAAACATGGTGTACATGATACATGCAAGATAACAATAAAATACAGAAACAAAGAACAACAAAGTACACAAACAACAACAAGAACAATAAAGTATTATAAATAAAATAAATAAATAAATTATAAATGCGAAAGTAACTCTGTCTGTCCGTCTGTTAAGCTTTCATGCTAAAACAGCTGAACGGATCGTCATGAAATTTGGCAGATATATAGCCTGGGATATGGAGGACATAGGCTACTTCTTTACGCGATAATCGACATCCACGCGGGCAGAGCCGCAGGAAAAAGCTATTTGTTTATATGTAATTTATCTTTTCAGAGTACAAAGAGACATTCCAATGCCCCTAGTATCTTCAGGTGTAGAACATGGCAACTTGAGAGAACTGGCGCTTGCTCGAATGGCTGACCTGGGTACTGACTGCAGGGATGTCAGGACTAGGGAGGTTGGCATACAGGAGATACACAATAGGGTCAGACCTTATGAGGTATGTCTGAGTCTGAGTGTATTTTTATTTTATACCTGCTAATTTACTATTGGCTACACCCAGTACTGCTGTCCAAAAATGATCAAGCAGTAGCTTTTAAATTGAATCAGTGTGATTTTGGCTTGATGAGATTAGACTCTAAAATTATCTGAAAATCATAATACCAGTGGTATGGTGGAAACTGGGTGTATGTATATAAATCGGGCTAGTTTCCGCAACTCCACGACTAAGCGCGTATTTTGCGTGCAGGTGGAAACTGAATAAAAATAAACTGTATATACCAATATGGTAGGCGGTTTATTGACTGTCTTAATATCAAAAACAGGAATAAAGACCTAAAGCTGTCCTGAATTAACTTCTATCGTGATCTTTACGTTCTCTAGTAAAGAAAAACGGTTCATAATTTATTGTTTTGGTATCTACGAAGGGATATTAGGGAAAGGTCAATGTACTTTATTGCAAGTTTATCTGGCGCCTACCATAGCAGCCAACTTAGGGTTTTTTCTCATCATCATTCACACGTAGCCCCACGTCATCCACAGCTGCCTACCTCATCCAGGTTCTATCCGTGATGAGAACAATGTCATCTGCCTGTTTTATTTTTCGGATACCACTTGATTACTACCTTACTCCACTCCAGGAGTTACCGGTGCTTTGCCAACTTTGAAAGTTGTTTTTTCTTCTAATACTATTTATTTACTAATCATACTACTCTTTTCCAGGTAGAACTAATCAGACGTGACTACACAGCCAACGGTGGCTGGGAGACTTTCCTAGCATACGAGGATCCAGACCAGGACATACTGGTGGGTCTATTGAGGCTCAGGAAGTGTGCCTCAGACACATACAGGCCGGAGTTGAAACCAGGGCCGAAGGATAACTTCAAACAGTGTAGTATTGTTAGAGAGCTGCATGTCTATGGATCTGTTGTGCCGGTAAGTTGATGACGGTAAAGGCTAATTTTAAAAAAGTTGTATGGAACTAAATTGCATCTTCCGACTATCATTTGAATTTTGGTTGGACCCTATTGGGTCGACTATACAATACAATAAAAAATCTAAAATAAATTCAATAAGGGCCTTTGTTGAATTTATAGGCAGAGAGAGATTTTAAGTTTTGTATAAAAAGTGAAAAATCACATCTTTCCAACTCTTTTTCGAAAATAATGTTCTCTACTAACTATTTCGACCTGGATATCTAGCGTTTCCATACCAAGTTTAACTAAAATCGGTTCATTCATTTCGAAAAATAAGGACTTGAAAGTTTGCTTGTAACACTTTTTCAACATCAACATTTTTTTGGTCATGGCAAATGTCACTTTTCAGGTTAACGCTAGAGACCCAACAAAGTTCCAGCACCAAGGATTCGGCATGCTCCTCATGGAGGAAGCTGAAAGGATTGCCAAGGAGGAGCATGGCTCTGACAAGATGGCAGTAATATCGGGAGTGGGCACCAGGAACTACTATGCCAAGATCGGCTACCATCTCGAGGGACCGTATATGGTCAAGATGCTTGTGTGACAATAAAGTTCTTTATAAAGATACGTGTTTTTACTTTTAATATTGATTTATATTCTGTAGAGACTTATAATAATATATGGGTTCATAGTATGATACAGGCTGACAGCGATAAAGAAGTTGTAGATGGAGCCACTGGCACAAGTCCTACTCCGCGCAAGTAACATTGGTCAAGAAAAGGGCCGCCAGACAATACTCCTCATTTGGCTGTCAGACAATACTCCTCAGGCTGTAGGACCTTCCCTGGAATTTACTCCACTAACCTAGAAGAACACAAGCCGAGCTGATACAATTTTCCAAGACTTCACAGCAATTTTCCCAAATATTTTTTGGTTATTGTTTTGTAATCGTTTTCAGTTACGACCTATTGTTTTATTTTCTACCCGTCCCATTCACATTTAACCGCAAACCCATCCTTTTCCCCGCCTTGCAGGCCTGACCCGCCGATGTCCATCACCCCGACAGAGATCTATCACAAGCACGTCGGCATGCTGCCCAACTACGCGGGACACGTTCCTGGATGCATGTTCAGGTAACATAGACTTAGGAGTTCTTCGGTTCAAAGTCGCGCCTTTTTCCCAAATACAGAACGCAACGTTGCTACGATCCGTGCTTCGTTTTCGTTCACGTCTCAGGCCTTAGTGTGTTTTTTAACGTTCTCGATGGCGTTAGCGTAAACGTCAATTTGTATTGAAACTGAATAAGCGCCGTCTGGTGACACTCACGGACAACCTGTTATTTTCTATACAATTTGATATAAGCGAACGTAACTATACGTTAACAAACTTACACTAAGCCCTCTGGTCACACTCCGAAGTGCATAGTTAGGGTTCTGACCGTCAATAAAAACGGAATCTTTATTTAAAAATCATTTTTAGAGGGTTCCGTGTACAAAGGGTAACCAACGGAACCCTATTATTAAGCCCTCGCTGTCCGTCCATCTGTCTGTCACCGGGCTGTATCTCTCAAGAACTGTAATGAGTAGACAGTTGAAATCAGTGTGTATTTCTATTGCCTCAAAAAAATAAGAAAAATTAAATTAAAGGCATACAAGTTAACTTTTTTTTCGGTTAACTTTTTCTCTTCATAAGTGAGTCCGACTCGCACTTGGCCAGTTTTTTTGTCCTGACACAAAGGTTTCTGTTTTACTAATTTTATTTAATTATCATCCTAGCCTAGTAAGCATATTGCTTATTATATAGGACTGGCTTAAACGGTATTTTCTACGCATTTTTAAGTTTCATTATTTTCGTAGAAGTTCAGTACTTAGTGATTTTTATTTGTAGGTGTAATCTGTATCAGGTTAAACACGTCAAAATCGTACCGTTTGTGCAGGTACGGTCCTATTGATATTCAGTTACAATATTTTTTTTCCTTGAGAATAAGCCAACTAAACGGAAAAACTGAGAAAAGGGGACTCGGGCTTTATGAAATGCTAAAATACGAGCGAATGAATTATTTCAATAACTCTGTACTTATTATTTCTTCCAGATTTGGGAAAACGTACGGGAATGACACAAGAGACGCTAAACGCTGGCTGCGCGGAGATTTCACCTCATAATACCTCAATAAAGTTTGTCAGACTAACAACACTGAAACGTATTGTAAAGGCAATACGGTCCAAATCGAAAGTGATATTATTTTGATGAAATCAAATTACTTACTGTTTTATTTTGGAATTGATATTTGAAATAAAACACGCGAATAGAAGTCTTTCTTTTCTTTTTATAATTATATCAACACAACTGAAGCAACAGACAATTTAAAAGTCTAGTTGGTTTGGTAAAGTTTGGTTCCAGCCAAATAAAATTATCAACGTAAAAATGCAATATGTAAAAAAAATGGTTTTTACTTAACAGATATGTGCCAACATTACCTATTCGTTTAACAATAACAATATAAGTATAAAAATATATAAGTATAAATTTATATCACAATATTTATAATTATAATTTAATTAGTCGGCTTTTGATTCTTCGCGTTCCATTCCTTCATTAGTTTGTTGGCAAGATTCAAGTTTTCGTCTTTCTGTGAAAATAAATTACAAACATTAGCAAATCAGAACAAAAAACGATTTTCCGGGATCTTTGAATATGGTAGAAAACTTTGACAAGAATAATAGGTAATAACGGAATAATATATTTTATAAATCTCTATCAGTATGATCAGGGCCCGCTCAAGCAGTTTACGCGCTGCAGGGAAACAACATTAAAATGTTTTTTTTTTATTTGAGATGGGTTTGCCGTTGACTAGTCTAGGTCAGAGGTGGCAGAGACAAAGACGACGATGGAGTGAGCTTACCCAGAGTTAACAAAATAGGGAAACATTTTAAGAATACAAAGCATTTTATTTAATAAACATACTTTTGTGTAAAAAAGCGATGATTTGACTACCCATTTGGAAACGCGTCCTTAACGACAGGACAAAAAGGGTACCAAATATGTCCATTATATAATTTTTATGAAATTTTAATGATCTATTTACCTTGATAAAGCAGAACCTAGCGAAGTTCTCCCCGAGATGCTTGTGTCCTTCGGAGTAGAAGGCGGTGGGTGGGATGGTGAGCACGCCCGTCTCCTTGGCGAACTTCTTCGTGAACTTGTAGTCTTTGTACTTGTCGCCCTCTGAAGATAAGTCGATCTTGTTCGCTGTAAAAGTAAAGAAACATATTTGGATAAGAGATAACAATAACCTCGCAGAACGAGCCTATCAGGACAGGATTTTAACACCTAAAGAATGGAACAGATGTTCAATCAGCCTATAGTAGTCAGCATTTACCCTTTATTGTTAATTAATATCTTTTTCTCGCGCTCAAAAAGTACGTAGTCTATGGCACTGTCTAGTATTCCTTTCTATCGTAAAGGGCATTGGACAAAATATTCGCGTTACTTGTGCAATACAAAATATACCTTAAGTCGTTTGAAATAAGGTTAATTTTGTATTGACACGCTAAGTGCCAGCATTTCATAAACAGTTTTAGTTTAGATGACTCACCTAACTTAGTCCAGTCAGCGATAATGAAGTACCCTGCTTCAGGGATGGTGGGGTTGAACCCGTTCTCCCTGAGGGTGTTCACGAGGAAGTCTCTCTTGGGCAGCAGCTCCCGAGCCAAGGCTTTGAAGTAGCAGTCAGGAGAGTCCCGACGGGCCAGCTCGACTTCGAAGGAGCGGGATATCGCCTCCTGTGAACGGGGGAGAGATTGAATACCTACTTGGAAGTGGTGACGGGGGACTGTCTTTAAGCAAATTAGACATTTTAAGTGTTTTGTCTGAGCCTAATTTGTCAGACACTTTTCTTGAAACGGGATACATCACTGGCACTGGCAAGGCTTGTTAAGTTTATTGACGAATGATACTAGGTATGTTCTTAGCGTTTCGATGGCAATAAGGATTATTCGTAAGTAAAAAAAAAATGATTCTATTTAGTCCGTCTGTTAGATCATCGAAAAATATTGGACACGTATTTTTTGCTTTATCAAATCAATAAAAACTGACGAAGATAAAACGCATCAAAGATCAGGAGTCCCCGGCTTGTGACGTTACTGTATCATCTTAATTTTTTGTTTACGTGAAAAAAGAAAAAATACGTGTCCAATATTTATTTAGTTTTTTTTTAGTCATCTACCCTATTACTGTTAAAGAACTTCAATTCTTAAGTTTTCAGACACTTGAATTCCGCTCACTGACGCAGTAATCTACTGAGTGCATATTTATAAGTTTGCTTGGAGCGGTGTCAGTTCTGTAATAGGAAAGACACTCCAAATTAGGTAACTAGGAACGGCAGTCCCAGTTTTGTAACCGGCAACAACACTGCTTACACTGCTCTATTTACGCTTTTGAGGTGTAAGAGCCCAATCCACTGTTTATTTACTTGAGCACCATACAATATAAAAGCCCCTGAAACACCAGTACACAAACTGGTCCTGTACTAACCTGGATAGGTGTACAGCAAGTGTACACACAGTTCTGGTGCACCACTTGCAGGTTCAGCATTAGCGCGGCTGGTCCGTACGCCCAGCCAGTCTTCCAGCCGGTCACTGAGAACGTCTTGCCTGCTGACCCCACTGTGATTGTGCGTTCCCACATTCCAGGGAGTGTTGCTGCGGGAGACATTATTATAATGTATTTTTTTTGCTGAAATCTTACTTTGGAAGTTGTATCTCCAGTTCAAGTCTTTCAAAAGACCATTAGAAAATTTAAAAGTATCTTCAACGAGATCCAGGTCTTGTAGTTACAAGTTATGAGGGGTCAGCACCTGCTGGATGTCTTTTTTATGGGTGGGAAATCATCAAATGACTTCTTCCGTTCTGGGTGGAGCGGAAAGGCGTGTCAGACTCTGACTAAAAACCTATCTGTATTCCTCTTAGTGCGCTTTGGGTTCCTGGGCCGCAGTGACTCCTTCGAACAAAACCGCAACCCTGGCAGGTGCCTTGTTGACTGCTGCTTGAAAACTCACCAATCCTAATATGCTGTACAGGTTCATAAGCCATCCACTCATACACCTCATCAGACAAGCACAGCACATTGTGCTTCTTGCACAGGCCAGCGATCAGCTCCAGTTCCTGCCTGGTGAACACCTTGCCCAGGGGGTTGTGGGGGGTGTTTAAGATGATCATCTTCGTCCGAGGGTTGAAGAGGGATGCTAGCTCCTTCTCGTCCAGCACCCAGTCTGCTGAGGTTACTGTGCCTGATGTTTTTTTCTGGGGAAGGTATAGTTTAAAAGGGATGGGCTCTGTATAGATGTTACTAGTGATATTGCTATTTTAAAATGATTAATCAGTAATATAATTATGATGAACAATATTCTGTATACATTTAATACTTCTGGTTTTATAATTTAATATTTGCTCAATAATTGTATTAACTAACATAATGTGTATGGTAACATAAGTTACGGTTAAAATGTATATGCATGTTAGTAAGTTCTATGACAATAAATACTTTCTTGAGCTGATTGGCCAGCGCGCGTATGACAATTTCTCTTAATCTATGTATCATAAACTGGGCCATGATAAAACTTTTCATGCCAGGTATTGTTCATAATGTTCATCTCTTCATAATAATAAGGCTCATAATATTTTCCTAGATTGTGGCCTTCTAAGTTTTATGTTAGAATGAAATCGCGTGACTGCGCAAGTCAATAAAAACGGCGCGAGCGCAGAACGATGGCTATTAGTAGCGTGATGTGCTATTGTGTAGGTAATAATTATGCAAGTTTAATAAAAATTAATAAAATTAATAAAATGAAATAAATAGCATGAGAAAATCAATATTTCATTGAGGTTTGTAGGTAAAAGTAATATTTATTTGCAAATTGGTTATGAAAAATACTTTTACACGTAAATTTTTCTCGTCAATTCAGACTAGATGAGGCCGGTGTTTCCTAGCTGACCTGACGACTACACTGAGCAGAAACACCGCAACAAATTCAGAGATCTCTTTCAAAGTTTACCGAACTGCTCTAAAGTAGCATAAGGAAGAGGTTTACTTACAGGGTTTAGCGCAATGAACCTTGGGACGCCACCCGCTGACTTGATCATGAAGTCATAGCAATCGAAGAAAGGCTCGATGACTATTACCTCATCGCCCTCCTCGACGTGACCTGAAATTATGAAGTAAATCGTGAATAGACAGCAGCTCGTGTGTGAAGGCAGGTCAAGGAGCCACTTCCCTTCACGAAACAAGCCAATACTGAACTATACTACAGTAGCGTTACAACTGACCACGGGCCCTTTAATAATAACCGCTATGTCATAGGAGTTACAGATAGCTCACTCTGCAGAGCCTGCATGGAGGAGAACGAGACAGCAGCACATCTGCCTATAAGTTGCCCAGTAGTCACTGGATACCTACCTACATGGCAAAGTACCCACTTCGGAATCCCTGGTTTTCTATAACATCGTCCCATCGTGCCGTAATGTCGCATCCCGACCGTCTACGGTTGCCTTTAATCTAATGGTTATAATTTGAAGTACTTAGTAATAAGTATTTGTGAAATATCTTTATCTAATATAATATGCTTATTATTTATGACGTCAGTAGGTATATTATTATTATAACTACTTTTTCTTATTTAAATAAGTTTGTAATAATTATTTACGAAACATATAGAAGTCATGGGGTGATCTTATCACAACAGGGTCGAGGGCATATAGATAAAGATGATATTACGATGATGGTGCTGGTTCATGGTTCAAAATCGTATAGTAATCATGGTGTAATAAGTAATAATAATATGTTTGAACTAACAAGGAGTGATGGGGTTGACTTATCATAGCCGGGTCGGAAGATATAAATATATGGCAAACATAAATAATGGTGATAAAAAGGTGATGAGTAGCAATTTGTTGATGGTATGCAAATCACATAGTCATTCTTAATGATGGTGTAATATTATGTATGTAATAAGGAGTGATGGGGTGGTCTTATCTCAGCCGTGTCAGAAGGCACCTACATGGCAAATAAAGATAATCTATAATATAAAAATGAATCGCAAAATGTGTTGGTAAGCGCATAACTCAACAACGCCTGGACCGATTTCACTTTTTTTTTGTTTTGTTTGTTATTGTCAGGAGAAGTTTCTTATGAAATAAAAAAAAATTGCGCGGAAAATTAGAAAATTTAAGAATTCTTAGGGTAGGTGTAGGGTAGGTGAAGGGTAGGTAGCCTGTTGCCGGGAGCGAAGCCAGGGGGGACAGCTAGTTAATTATAAAAAAAGAAATGATGGTGTTCAATAATTGATGGTATGAAAATCATAAAGATCATTATTAAATCATTGTGTTATAATATGTATGAACCAATGACCAATGATGAGGTGGTCTACTTAGATATTGATGATAAAAATACTCGTACGATGGCGTTATGTTGATGGTAAAAAAATCACATAGGTAGTAGTCATTCCTTATTATGGTGTAATATGTATGAGCCAAAAAGGAGTGATGGGGTCTTATCTCAGCCGGGTCAGAAGGTACATGGCTAGCAAAGATAATGATGATTAAAATATGATGGTGTTGATGGATCTTATATAGTCATTAATCATGGTAAAATGGGTCATAGATCAAATTGACACATTAAGTATTATGATTTTTGTTTTAGATAAGTACCTACAAAGGCCAAATTGGCCCTAGACAATTTTTTAATAAGTAAGTACCTAATTCTTAATGTTGTAAATTTTTACACACTGAAAATTTTAAATTTATAGTTGAATGTTAATTGCAGTAGTAAAAATCTTATCAGTAATGATACAGTAGTAGTGTCTAAGGTCTCTGATAAGAACAGAAACAAATGGATGTTGAAGTGTGTTGTATCTTATTGCAAACAAATTCAAAATAGCTCATACCTATAATTTAGTGCTGGATTAACAATGTGGGATCTTCATAGATATCTGATTAAAATGACTATGCACTGATAAATAATTAGAAAATTATAAGACAAGTGAATTCTCAAAGATCTCACTATCATTATCTTTTCATTGCTAGACAGAAGTTTCAACGAAGTGTCGGCGAATCGACCGATCCTGTGCGTCTCGTATCCAACCGAAATTGGTTCACCTTGTGGGAGGCCTTGCAACACTGCAACTACGATACGCGCCTGCGACAGTAGAAACTTTAGACTCCATCAACACTGTTCTGTGAGTAATGTGCCCTGGCCACAGCCAAATAAGTCTGACATTCTGCGGGCTATGTCGTAAAGCTGAATTGTTGCGGAACTGAGAGACATGATTGTATTCCCTCAGGCCAAAAACAAAACGAATGCACAAGTATTTCAAGCGCTCAAGCTTGTTTATGAGCTCCTCAGTGGCATCGTAGCAGGCATCAGCTTAGTCAATGTAGGTTGATAGTGTTTTTTTTATTCTATAAGCTCTATGCTGGTATGCTAGCTCTTCTATTAAATTTAAATAATGAAAATCTATTTTCTTACCTAAAATAGCTGAGTACAGAGCCTCATAAGCACCGTATGTTACTAGGATCTCATTCTGTGGGTCTATCTGCTTGCCTACCAATGGAGAGTACACCTTTGATAAGCTTTGTACAAGTGTTGGGTGGCCCTGGAAAGAAAACTCAAAGCTGTAGTGGCAACAGTTACAAAGCAGTATAAATTGTTTGTGAAAACTTGGCCCCTTTTTTAAATTTTTATTAATGTGGTGGTACTTACAAATCCTCTAGTGTATTGGTTCAGCAGTGGGTTCTCACTGGTTGCTATCTCCCCCAGGGCCTTTGTGACATGCTTTGGTGCATGGTAGTCAGGGAAGCCCTGGCCTAGGTTCACTGCAGGCTTGTATTCTGCAGCCAGTTGGATGTATTCCACCCTAAAATGAAGATAAAATTGGAGGTAGAAATTTTAGTAAGAGTATTAGTTTTATGAAGCAATCAGGGCAAAAATAAAAACTGTCTTGCTTCACTTTACAAATCACAGTAGAAACAATTGTTGTTATAGGCTTCAATCCCATATTGATATATTTAACAAGCTTTGCTATTCGCTTCATCATCATCATCATATCAGCCGAAAGATGTCCACTGCTGGACATAGGCCTCCCCAAGTGTCACCACAACAACTGGTCATGCACGTCACGCATCCATCACTTGATAAATGTAAATTAGAAATTACTGCTCAGTGATGCAGTCCTCTTACCGATTATTTAACTATTTATTTTCATTATTTCCATGGCATTTACCTTAAGTATCAGAAGATTAGCATGCTTTATTTAACCATAACATTATGCCTAGTTTGTGTAGAATGAATTTATTGCTGTCTGGTGTCATGTTTAAGTGTAATGTTAGGGAAAATTACACTTAATTAAAATACTGTTTTATGTTTAAGTGTAATTTTCCCTAGCTCTCCCTGCTCTCAGACTATTAATATTCATACACTCATGATAATTGCTATTAGTTTCAGTCTCTATAATTGATACATCCTACTCATAAAATGTTACTTTAAACGTTAGTAAAAGTGAGACGAGCAATTTATTGAATCTAGGTATTTGATATCTTGTTTACATAATTACATGCACAATGCAAAGGAAACATTATGGCTTTCTAACGCCGGTTATGTAACAAGAAC
Organism: Melanchra persicariae; assembly: GCA_947386135.1. NCBI lineage: Eukaryota > Metazoa > Arthropoda > Insecta > Lepidoptera > Noctuidae > Melanchra > Melanchra persicariae. The sequence continues at coordinate 4,285,588 of OX376646.1, forward strand.
GAAACATTCCAACTATTATAACTGTTCTACATAGCCTGCACGCGAGGATCAGCGATAAATAATTCAAATATTTTGTATGTTCAACTCACCAAACACTTTTTTCGCCGGCTCCATAGCGCGCAGGTAGCTTGAATTTGTCAGACATTATGCTAGCCGTGCAACTGAGATTTCTCAATACGAAATTTAAATTCTTCAGCTCTACTACACCGCTCTGCGCTCGCACAGCCGTGAAACACGATTGTCCCAACCTAAACATCACAAACGATAATATAACAGATACGAGAAACAGTAAACTTAACCTATTATGACATGACAGCATAAAAACTAGGGATTGTCAAGTCATGAAGTCAAATAAACTGATAACGAAAACATACGAAAACTCACTTAATTTTTATTGGTTCGCCTCTGGAACCTAATTAGATAATCAGTAATGAAATGCGTACGTAAACAACAATCAGATGTTTGAAAATGCTACCATGTTCAGAAGTTTATGTTACTTTTGTTTATTGTTCTGAGTTGACTACCAACTTAAATAACCCGACAAAAAAATATTGTTACGTTTATTAACCTTACTTTCTCGATTCAATCTAATCGATTTTTGTAGGCTATGAATACGATTTTGCCTATTATTATGCGAGTAAGAGTTGGAAGAGTTTTTACATAACTCTTGAGATTTATGAACGCAAATAGAAAAGGAAACTTGATTCTAATTTTTTTCTCGTCTTCATTACATTGTGAATCCTAGTTTTTTTTGGCTATATTTTTAATTTTAAAACTTAGGAACGTACAATATTACAGTTGATTTTCCGTACTTCTATACTAAAATTAAAATTATACTAACTTTTCTATCCACCACAAGAAGAAATATTATACTCATTTGATTTTTGTTGAATCGATTTTTGAGAACCTACATGAGTTAAGTCGATTTGATATTGAAAACTCTAGTGTCACTGTCATGCATCTATCATAAAGGTTGCTGTCAAAATGCTTGATGTGAAACTAAACGCACTAAACTAAACGAATATAAATGTTTTAACAATTTTGTTTGAAACGAAGATTTAAAAATTGAAAGCTAGCATACTAAGGGCCAATTTCACCAATGAAACTGAACGCGATCAGCGAATAAAACACGTTCATGAGCTGTCAGTGTCACTATTTTTCTATGGAATATTTACACTGACAGCTCTTGAACGCAATTTAGATGCACTGATCGCGTTCAGTTTCATAATCATTAGTGAATTCAGCTCTAAGAGACCCAAATCAATTGGGTCCATTTACAATAAACTGCTTTTATTCCATTCTGGACTCAAGGTACCCCTGGAGTGCCACGGGAACTTGGATTTCGGACCCTTCAACTGCTTGCGGGCGCGTGCATTACGTTAGCAGTTGTAGCGGTTTCATATCCATTATCCAGTTGCGGTTAAGTCGTAATTAGGTATCTACCTATCATTGTAGGCGCCTTGTTTTAATTTTTTTTGCAGCCTCTATGCGCGGCAAACCATAATAATATTATCTTGTTACCTACATAGGTAATTGCGTTTGAGAATAATAATTGAGTCTTGAACCGTTACCGTTCGAAATCTCTACACTGATTGATAAAACGCATGGTACAAAACAACTGCAAAACATTATTATATTTCTCAGACTATATGAAGATAGGTAAGTAGGTAGATATCTACATACCATCCATATACACTTTTAAAAATTTAAGTTATCTTCGGGTACTGTACCTACTGATCTGGCTTAGGTATTTGTTTTTTTTTTTTTGGTTGAGTTACTGTCGCGTCGCCTAATGTATATACTAATAAGAAATAAGTTTTTTCTCATATAAGTGAATGTAATTCTTTTTGAGAAATAAAGTTCTTATACCATAAACCATACCTAGGTACTAAGTACGTCACTGAAAGAAGGTATTTAACATAAAATCAAAACACAAGACACAGGTCCTACCCAACTTTATCCACTTATAGGAATGCGAGCTATTCAAAAGCAAATCCCACAACGGAAGCAGCTGGGATGTGAAGATTTATGGTTCGCGATTAATTCAGCTCACGGAGTCTACATGAACAGCATTGAACGAGGTCGAAATCTAACGTTCTAAATTTTGGTTATTATAAATTTAATTTCCGTAGGTAGATAATAGAAAAGGTACTTTGAGGTGGTTTGCAGCGAGCTATGTGGTTTAAAAATGGCAGTTTCCAATAGTCGTTTCTTATTTTTACACAGGTTAGGCAGCCGTGATATTTTTTTTTTATTTACTTATTCAAGAAAAGTTACAGTACTTACGTAATTAAATTTAATAGAAATTACCTACAAAAATCTTTTGCCAAACTGCACTGTAGGTACAGTTTGTCGGCAGTGTTCTCGTGGAAACTGAAAGGTCGTTAACATCATAATCTAGAGCATATTGACGTCTACTCCTGGACACAGGCCTTCGCCTAGAGTCACCATATCGATTGGTCCTATGCTCCATTTAGCGGGTGGTGGGTGTTATGCCTAAACTACGACTACTAAACTGGATATGATAACATTACAACAAATACTATTAAATCTGTTTCAACTATTATAGCACCAGTACTTAGTTACATAATAAATATGTGCTTAGAATCGGGTGTGTTTCCGGATAGGTTGAAATTAGCCGTTATAAAACCAATACATAAGAAAGGTAGCAAACATGATCCAGCCAACTATCGGCCGATAGCCTTACTACCCATTTTCTCTAAAATTCTGGAAAAAGTCATATACAACAGTTTATATACATTCTTTGAACGTAACAATCTTTTTGCTGATGAACAGTATGGTTTTAGAAGGAAAAAGAATATAAACATGGCAATTTTCAATCTCTTTGAGAAAATTATAACTGGCATTGATAACAGAAGTCCGGTGGCCGCTCTTTTCATGGATATGAGCAAGGCATTTGATTTTGTGGATAGGAAAATACTTATAAAGAAGTTGGAAAGATGTGGAGTAAGGGGCAATGCTTTGAACCTTTTGAAATCGTACTTGTCCGATAGAAAACAAGTTACGAAAATAGATAAGGTCTGCATTACTTCAAAAATTGAGCGTACGTATGTATCGAGTCAGAGAGCAAATAACTATGGTGTGCCCCAAGGTGGGATTTTAGGATCTTTATTGTTCATAATTTACGTTAATGACATGCCCAGGGAAACACATCACCCTATGGTGTTGTATGCTGATGATAGCACAGTCGTTTTCAAAGATAATAGTGATGCGACGACACTTGAGGGTGAGATAAACCACTGTCTCCAAGTATTAATCGAATGGATGAACGCGAATAATTTAAAAATTAATATTGACAAAACTAAATTAATGACTTTTGAACAAAGGACCATTCATAAAAAACTTGACATAAAATTTCGAGACAATACCATTTCAGAAACGACAACTACAAAATTCTTGGGTTTGGAATTGGATAGAGACATGTCGTGGAAAACTCACACTGACAGTATATGTAATCGCCTGAGCCAGCATTCATATGCGTTACGCAATCTCGCAAAAGAGGTACACCAAAAGGTTTTAGTTACAGCATATCATGCTTATGTTACGTCTACGTTGCGCTTCGGGATCGTATATTGGGGTAACTCCACGAACATGGAGACGGTGTTTAGAGCGCAAAAAAGGTGTGTGAGGGCGATATGCGGCATCCAAAGCACGGAAAGCTGTAAACCACTCTTTTCCCATCTTCGTATATTAACAGTACCCTGCCTGTACATATATGAAGTGGCTCTTTTTGTAAAAACAAACTTGCACTTATTTGGAAAACTACACAGCGCGCGACATAAAAATAAGATAAGTGGTAGACAACATAAAAAAGCGGTATTCCATAAGAACCTTCTAGGAATGGCACCACAGATTTACAATAAACTTCCTGACTATATATTAAATATAAACAACATTAATATGTTTAAAAAGCAACTTAATGAGTTACTGTTAAATAAAACGTACTACACTATACACGAGTACATGTCAGACAGAAATCTATGTGTATAGTAATAACAGTACCTACACACTGGTAAGTGCTTTAGTCCGATTTATTTTCATTTCTTTAGATTAATAATTTATTTTGTTTTTAATGTACTGACATTACTTTTTGACTCTGACATTAGTTACTTATTATTTATTTTGACATCGATCGTATTAGGACATTAATTTTATTTTCACACCACCTGATCGAAAACGTCAAATTATATGTCATGCCAACCTAACCTAAAGTGAGTCATTTTTGGCCGGTGGCACAGCCGGGCAATAATATTGTACTGGATTTCATTATAACCCGCTGGTCAATAATGTGATTTAAATTTGGAACCTCGTCTGTCTGCTCAATTGGCGGTATATTAGGTACTTACAACGCCTTGTCTCTGTCTCTCTCTTTCTGTTCCAGAAAGATGAAAGATATTCTCGATACTCTTACTACTTAGGGATGATATTCTCGAATTTCTACAGAATCATAAGAATTAACCAGGATTGAAGACAATATTATAACAATAATTGGTTATGTACGAATTATTGTATAAAAGGATAAGAATAACACTTAAAACCCATTTATAGTCGATTTATTAATTTAAAACTATTTTCTCGAGCATCTCCTATGACGTTCTAAATTCAAATTGCATACAGCCAAGCGTCCGAACCCATTCTACCAGCTGATATAAAGCTCTGTATAAAACTTTGTGCACACATAAATTGTATTAGGTTGCTAACAATAGGCCTGCACATATTTACTTACCCACAGAGAAGTAAAAAAAAAAACGAAAATCGAGTTGGTCGTGGCCGCTATGTGGTAGGTATACCGAGTGGAACGCAAAAAAGGCGCGGATATTGCAAATCCGTATGGTATTAAACTAACTTTTTTTAAGTAGGTATACATACATTATAGTTCTAAATACATATCTCTACTTAGTGTTTGTAAATTTAAAATACTTGGTTTTTCGTATTATGGCTTCTTATTTTCTCACAGGAGGTGTGAAAAGTAGAGTATCCTCCTCGGGGATAAAGGTGTCTTTGCCTTGGGCTAGCTTGAATCCCTCGCTGCATTCAGGATTCTTGTATTAACTCCCTCGCTTCGCTCGTGAGTTAAAATCTAAACTCCCTCGCTACGCTCGGGAGTTAACTCCCGAATCCTTCATTGCGTTCGAGATTCAATATGACGCCCGTGACACAAGACACTGCTTTATCCCCTGGGTGCATAATCTACTATTTCACACCACCTGATCGAAAACGTCAAATTATATGTCATGCCAACCTAACCTAAAGTGAGTCATTTTTGGCCGGTGGCACAGCCGGGCAATAATATTGTACTGGATTTCATTATAACCCGCTGGTCAATAATGTGATTTAAATTTGGAACCTCGTCTGTCTGCTCAATTGGCGGTATATTAGGTACTTACAACGCCTTGTCTCTGTCTCTCTCTTTCTGTTCCAGAAAGATGAAAGATATTCTCGATACTCTTACTACTTAGGGATGATATTCTCGAATTTCTACAGAATCATAAGAATTAACCAGGATTGAAGACAATATTATAACAATAATTGGTTATGTACGAATTATTGTATAAAAGGATAAGAATAACACTTAAAACCCATTTATAGTCGATTTATTAATTTAAAACTATTTTCTCGAGCATCTCCTATGACGTTCTAAATTCAAATTGCATACAGCCAAGCGTCCGAACCCATTCTACCAGCTGATATAAAGCTCTGTATAAAACTTTGTGCACACATAAATTGTATTAGGTTGCTAACAATAGGCCTGCACATATTTACTTACCCACAGAGAAGTAAAAAAAAAAACGAAAATCGAGTTGGTCGTGGCCGCTATGTGGTAGGTATACCGAGTGGAACGCAAAAAAGGCGCGGATATTGCAAATCCGTATGGTATTAAACTAACTTTTTTTAAGTAGGTATACATACATTATAGTTCTAAATACATATCTCTACTTAGTGTTTGTAAATTTAAAATACTTGGTTTTTCGTATTATGGCTTCTTATTTTCTCACAGGAGGTGTGAAAAGTAGAGTATCCTCCTCGGGGATAAAGGTGTCTTTGCCTTGGGCTAGCTTGAATCCCTCGCTGCATTCAGGATTCTTGTATTAACTCCCTCGCTTCGCTCGTGAGTTAAACTCTGAACTCCCTCGCTACGCTCGGGAGTTAACTCCCGAATCCTTCATTGCGTTCGAGATTCAATATGACGCCCGTGACACAAGACACTGCTTTATCCCCTGGGTGCATAATCTACTATCTTTGACATTACTTTTTCATATCAATTTATGTTTTAATTTTTAAATGATAATTGATGACATTGTTTTTATTGGAGTAATTGGTTTGGATCATATTTATGAAATTGTGTGTTTGGAATTTTAATTTACAATACGGTACCTATGATTTTTATAATAATTAGTGACATTTATAATTTGAATAATAATTTTGCATGCCTAAATTGGTAAAATACAGTGAACTGCGCATTCACCTAACAGCTGGAATGTAATTATGTACTGTGTTTCGCAATAAAGATTGAAATTGAAAAAAAAAAAAATTGAAATTGAAAAACTTGGGTGGGGCCTATGTACAGTCGCCAGCACATAAGCCACAACAATCTGTCAAATTTCTTAAATAGAGTTTCAACTTTATCACCACAGGGTTCAAGGTTGATTGGGAAAATATGACAGTTTCGGGCAACTTGATGTGCAGGCGTCTGTACAACAGTGGGCTGCGATAAGCTTAGATGATTGATAGTTTGTTTTTTTATTGAATCATAGCAAAATATAAGTAATATTTAGAAATAAGAACAAGAATAGACCACTTCGCAAGTTCTATAGACCTGTTTATTAGTTCCGGAGCATGTGTGGCTTTTGTGTGTATTTTGCGTTCATTACGAGTTACGACACATGTGTGGGCTTTGCGAAACACGTGTAACTTAGAGTCTATATAGTTACCGGGAACAGCGCATTGGATTATGGATATCCAATTTCAGCTTCATTTCACCGACGTGGAATAAACAGGATGTACCTACTACTATGAATAGAAGCTGCTAGGGTCTTATTAAAGTTACATCCAACGCCTATATTAACTGAAGGGGTAGTAGACCCAGGTGTAGAGTAGCTTCCTACAGTCAGATTTCGACGGTTAGGTATGTTTAATTTGCCAGGGTTGCGGAATTTGTTCGAAAGAGTCACCGCGGCCCTGGAACGCAAAGGACATTTGGAAGAACACGGATGGGTTTTAGTCAATAAAAGTCTGACACTCCCTTCCGCTCCGCCCAGAGCGGAGGGAGTCTTTTGATGATTTCCCATCCTTAAAAAAGACCTCTACCCTATATATAATTGTATAGGTATATATAATTGTAAATATATTGTACTATATATAATTGTTCCTCTCTGCCTAACCCTTCGTGAAATACACGCGATATTTATATAAATCTATATAACTCTGTCTGTCTGTCTGTCTGTCTGTCTGTTACGCTTTCACGCGAAACAGACAGAGAGAAACAGAAATTTTGCAGATATACCTACACCCTGGGATATGGAGAAGGACATAAGCTACTTTTTACGCGATAACCAACATCCACACGGGCGGAGCCACGGGCAAAAACTAATTAATGATTTATGATATGTGAACAGCAAGGTTCGTTAATTGCACGTGTCAACGTCTACCTTCTGTTCTGCACCTACACCTGTAGATTTGTCTCGGTACATCGAGCATTGCAATTTTCGTCTCAGCGCAGTTCCTGGCTCGCTTGTCTCAATACGTGACATTTGCCGGTTATTTACTGGAGCTGTCGGGTTATTATGATTCCAGTAATAGCGTCATATCTATTTCTGATGCATACGTTTTCTTTATACCTGCAACTTTGTAGGTATACTAATTATGTAGGTGCAGTTACTTGGTTTAATTGCATGCTTTTCATGACTTACTTTAATCGATTTGGAGGTAGCGGAACAGAGAGTAAAGTCCCACATACTTTCGTTGAAAAGGGATGATCCTCTGACCAGACGGTTGGTTTGTCTAGTGGGCGACCGCCCAACAGTTGATATTCGGGCTTTGCATGTGTTCTAATCGCACGGTAAACTTTGATATCGCGATTTAGGATTTTGTCAAGTTACTTCGCAGCTGTCGAGATAGATGGTGCTGCGAGTCTCATTTGTTGATTCTGCTATGTTGATTTTTTTGTGGCGGTATTAATGTCGCCTACATCACTCCCCTCCGGAGACCGGAGGTTGATAGTGGATGAGTCGTTCATACATCTTGAGATGCCTGCCAGGCCAGTGGAAGGTTGGTTCCAGTGAGTCGGAACCGGAAGTCGCAGCGTTCTCGGTGAGTCGGAACTGTCTGCGTCGCAGAGTTCATGGTGAGTCGGAACTGTCTGCTGCTGGCGTGACTGCTGGCGTCGACCAGGAGAGGTTCTTCAAGGCTCAAAGTCAAAGTCAAGTCAAAGTCAAAGTCAAAGCATTTATTTCAAATAAACCATTTACAGGTACTTTTGAATTGTCAGAGTCAGTCAGTCAAAAACATGAAGCTATTTACACGTTCCAAAGCGTAAATCTCTATGGAGAAGAACGTGCAAGAAACTCCACGGACACTCTTTTAAACCATTTTATGATTTACAATAATCCTGGTTACATTATCTTTGTTGCTTCTATATGTGAGAACAATGTAAAGGAAGAGAAAAAAAAAAAGAATTCTAAGTATCAAATAAACTATTGAAATAAGCCAGCGACAGCTAAGAGATGACCAGTCTCCACTGATGGCGCCCGTTCACGAACATGACGCGTGCATCAGCACCATTCAGCTCAACCATTTTGAAGGGAACCGAATGATCCGATACACGCGCCACCATCAGCGAGACATTCGAGTGAGCATGACAAACCCTCAACTGCCCCTGCTCATTCATGTCAAACAAGGAAACCATCTATTAACATAAAAAGGCTCCATGGTCCTCACATTTACAGGATTCCAAAATAAAAAATGCTTCTACTTTATATAAAACTATAAATATCAATTGGTAAGAACAGAAAAGTAAAAGTGTATTCCAAACATTATAGAAATGTGGAATATTATTATTATTAAACGTAAAAAGTAAAATAAAAAAGGGTGAGCATCTCCTCCATATATAAAATCCTAACTAGTGGAACCAAGCGGCTGAGGCTGTGGAGCAGGACCGGCATTTAGCCAAGCATTTTTATCAAGTATATAATCTTCCAGTTTATAATATGCCTGTCTACATAGTGTGCGTTTAATGCATGTTTTAAATTTTCTCTCATTCAGTCCGAGAATATCATATGGTATTTTATTATAAAATTTAACACAGTACCCCATAAAAGAAGTGTGTACTTTAGCCAATCTGAATCGGGGTTGATCTAATTTGTTCTTATTTCTAGTATTAAAATTATGCCTGTCACTAATCTTACTAAAAAGATGGAGATTTTTCCGAACATACATTATATTTTCGTATATGTATTGACAAGGTACCGTCATGATGTTAATATCTTTAAACAGTTCCCTTAGGGAATCGCGCCGACCCAGATTATATATGGCTCTGATGGCTCTTTTCTGCAGAATAAATATAGATTCGATGTCTGCAGCACGTCCCCATAATAAGATACCGTAAGACATGATACTATGAAAGTAACTAAAATAGACCAGCCTCGCGGTATCTATATCAGTAAATTGACGGATTTTTCTGACAGCATATGCTGCTGAACTTAGCCGTCCCGCAAGAGATGTTAAATGAGGACCCCATTGTAGCCTTGAGTCAAGCGTGATCCCCAGGAAAACCGCGTTTTCGACGAATTCAAGTTTCTCTTTGTTCAATACAATATCGCAATTATTACTTTTGACATTCGGTAAAGCAAATCTAATACACTTAGTTTTTTTCCCATTTAATACTAAATTATTAGCAGTGAACCAATTTTGGACCTGCTGTAGGGCTTTATTTACATCGTCAAGATTTGTAGAACGTCTATCTATCTTAAAAATTAAGGACGTATCATCAGCAAATAATACCATTTGTGGTTGATTTTTTAAAAGATGGAGTAGATCATTAATATACACTAAAAAGAGGAAAGGACCCAATATTGAGCCTTGTGGTACCCCCATTTTGACTTTTAAACCCCTTGAATTAACACCGTTTATTTGAACTTGCTGCTGTCTGTCATTTAAATAAGACTTCACTAAGCTGAGTGCAAGTTTACCTAGACCGTAATGTTCTAGTTTTAGGAGCAAGGTTTCGTGATTTACACAGTCAAATGCCTTGGAGAGGTCACAAAAGATTCCTATGGCATCTTGCTCCTCTTCCCACGCTGTATATATGTGTTTTAATAACGTGACACCAGCATCAGTCGTACAACGACCTTTGGTAAAACCATACTGTTGATCGTGTAAGATTTTATTGATGTTAAAATGAATGAGCATTTGATTGAGCATTACTTTTTCAAACACTTTGCTGAAAACCGGCAATACGGATACAGGTCTATAATTATTGGTGTCTGTGCTGTCGCCGGATTTAAAAAGTGGTATAACTTTACTGTATTTCATTATATCCGGAAAGACTCCTTGGTCCACACATAAATTAAATATTAAAACCAAGTATGGTGCTATGGTCTCAATTATGGACGTGCACACTTTGATAGACATTCCCCATATGTCTTCGGTCAATTTGATTTTAATTTGCCGGAAAGCTTTTATAACTGTCATAGGGTTGATATGTTGGAATTGGAATTCAACCGTACAACCTGGAACGTTTGCTCTTAATAAACTAAATGAGACCTCTGGTGAAGAATTTAAAGGTTCAGTAGTTTTTGATGGTATTTCGGAGAAAAAATTTACAAATTCTTGAGCTACTTCTAGATTAGAGCTTATGGCACCATGTGCAGTCTCCAGTAAAAAATCAGTGTTTCGTACTTTATTCTTACATGTTTCATTATTAATAACTTTCCAAACTGTCTTTATTTTGTTATCTGCCGATTTGATCTTGTTGCTAATATACAGAGCTTTTGCTACCTTGCAGGTATTTCTGAAAACTTTAGAATATTTGTTTACATATTTATTGAAGGATTCCGTATTAATAAAAGGCTTAAGGCCATATAACTCATATAGTCTTTCCCTACTTATCCTAATACCTTTAGTCGCCCAGTCACTAAATATATACTTAGGGAAAGTATTTTTAGACTTCTTTTCAAAAGTTGAGTTGAATTCTTTTAGAACTACAGAAAAGAAATTATCATAAAATTTATTCGCATCCTCAATATTATGGCCCAAAAGATTTAACTTATTTTGTAAGGAACCATTGAATCTAACTAGTTTGCCTGTTGTTATCGGCCTATATTGTATTTGAATTTTTTGCAAGGCTGCTTTAAACTTAAATGTTACCAATTGACCGCTATGATCCGATGGAAGGTAATTAACTACGGCTTTATCTAAATAATCACAATCGCAGAATACATTATCAATACAGGTTGAAGAAGTAGTTGTTATCCTAGTAGGTTCCGTAAAAACATTAGACAAATTGAACGATTTAAAAAGGCTTAAAAATCTAATGCTATTTGAATTAATTTCTAAAATATTAATATTAAAATCTCCACAAATAATCGCGGATTTATTACCTGCTGCAAGTTTCGCAAGGATATCTTCCATTGTTGATTCAAATAAAGTAAAGTTTTGAGGGTTTGGGGGTCTGTACACGCACACTATAACATGCTTATCCAGCTCAACACAGGACAGTTCAATGCAATGTTCCACTGACAAGCTGACAATGTCATTACGTTGCTTAAATTTTAAGCACTTTTTTACTAAGATGAGGGAACCACCACGCAACATAGATTTGCGGTTAAAACAACTGCCCACACTATAATTTTCATAACTAATTAGCATCTGGTAATCCTTCAACCAATGTTCACTAAAACATACAATGTCAATCATTGTTTTTTCTAAAAACATTTCAATTTCTAATATTTTGGAAGAGACACCTTGAATATTTTGATGAAATAATTTCAAGGCATGCTGCTGACCCCCTTTTTGACATAAAGTTACTGGAGAGCAAGAAGATACTTTGTTGTTGGAAGGCATAACTATTCTGTTACTGGTATCTTCTGTTGTCTTATGAACTAGTTTAAATGATTATCCGGAGTTTGCCCCAAGACTTCAATATCATCACTTGGCAGTAAGTTGCAACTACTTGTAGTCCCCATGTTAACAAATGAGTCTTCCATAGTAATACATGGAACCTCCTTCGTACAATTTGTAAAAGAATTTATATCAATAGTGCTACAGTTATTTAGGCTCACCACCTGATTCTTAGTATTATTACTAAACATTGTGGATTTAATTACAGAAGACTTCGACATACTACTTATGTCTGAGTTAATATAATAAGCTAATAGCCTTGCTATTTTATGTCTAAAACTAATTGGCAAATACACAGTATTCCTAGTCGATTTTAAATGTTCCACAAAAATATTTGTGTCAAAAAACATAAACTTGTCACTATAATGAGAAACTAAGAAATGCATATGTTTATTTAACATATGAATATAATTATTTTGTTTAATTGACAATTTATTAAAATATGGAAAAGCACACAATATTATTTTTTTACAATTAACCTTTAACATCTCAGTTAGATTGTCTGTGATATCTGTTTTTTTTACATTTAAACTATTACCTATAAATACAGTTATGTTGGTTTTAGAACTATAATTATTATTTATTATTGATGCCATAATATGCTTGTAAGATGAACCAGGCATACAATAATTTTGTGTAGAATAACTCAGATTATTACTGATTAATGTACCCAAACCTCTTCCCATACTGTCCGAGAACATAACCGAATGATTACCACTATTCACAGATGAAAAATCATCAATCTCAGGCTGTTCAATTTGAGATAATTCCTGATCAAAAACAATTTTATTTTGTTCAATGACACATTCTTGAGACAAGATCTCTGCCCGGGACGGGACCTCCGTTGCTGCAGGCTGGACCACACCAAGGTTTGATACTGCCTGGCAAGTACACTGACACATGACTAACTCATTGGCAGCAAGAATGTGTTCTTTTATTTGGTTCTGTGATTTTACATATTTATTGTAAAGTGAGCTCAGTGAAGCTTCAAGAACCTTTATTTCAGACTGCAAGTGTTCAGTATCAATTTCATATATTTTTTTGCTGTCTTCTAATTTAATTTCATAATTGTTTAATTTACTAATCAGGTCAACACGTTCTTTCCTGAGTTGAGTATTTTTAGAAAAGTGTTTATGTTGCTTTTTGTACTGATAACATTTTTTGATAATTCTATTTAGTTTAGCATATTTTTTTAATTTATTATGACTAGCTTTGTAACTACAGTTCTGTTTCATTATGGAATCTTCAGTAAGGTCAATCGTGACTAAGGAATGAGGGTTACAATTATTAGAATTTAGTAATTCATTAAATAAGTGGTTAGTTTCCTTAACCTGAGTACTTTGTCTTTCCTTCTGCAATTTGGTAATACAACTGTTTGCATGAATCAATTCATCCTCTAGGTCCCTAACTTTACGTAAAGCCTCCTCATACAGGTTGCTACAGTTGCTGAAACCATTTGTGATCACCCGCAGTTGGTCGCGTTCTTCAACAACATCTTGGTATTGTTGACTGAGGTCTACTAGCTCCCGTTTAAGGCATGTGTTTTTATGGACCATTTGCCTTACTTCCACCTCACTTTCCTCTCTCTCCTGCAGCATTTCTTGACATTGCTGGTTCGCAGCTTTTAGTTCCTGGAGAGCAGTTCTCAGTTTAGCTCTTCATGTGACTGGCCGAAAGTGCAGTGTGCTTGCCAAGGTCTGACTGACGTAGCGTTTGAAATGTTGAAAACCAAATTAACATCTGTGACACAGCGTCTTGGAAAAGGTTTTACGATTTTTTCAAATTACCTAAGTACCTAATTATTCTGCTTTTATGGAAATTACCAGGATGCATATTGCATACGGATGTTTCCTGCGTAGAAATAAAAAGTGACGAAGATAAAGCTCATGAACGTTCGTTACTTGTGTGACGTCACGCGAAAATACGTACCTACACTACCTATATTTTTTGGTAGGTAACTGACGGACATTTTTTTTTCAAGCAATAACCTGATTGCCAATTATACTAATTTTTAAACAACGTTCGCATTCGTATGTCAATCGCAAACTGTCAACAAAGCCTTAATTTTCATCCATTTTTGACAATTTGCGATTGAGATGCAAAGTCGAAAGTTGCTTGAAAATTAGTAGAATTGACATTTTGTTGTATGTATTTGGGTAATATACAAAAAAACCGTACAGTCACCAAAAAGAAATCAAAATGAATTTCGTGACAAAAAGGAAAATAGTTAGAAAAATGAAACAAAAAGGAACAAATAGGGTTATTTCACACTGTGATTAAAACAATGGGTAGGGCACCAATTTTTGAATTTATTAGGTACTTTAAGTAATCAATTATATAATAACCGCAAAAACCGAAAGGGGGTCGTTGTACTCATAATCATAAACTACTTTTTCGACAAAATGTATGAGTCAGTCCCTTACTAAAAATTGTTCTTAATGATTATACAGCGACCCTATTTGGGCTAACTTTACTTTCAACATTAATACGTTGTAAATAGAAACACTTTTAACGAAAACTAATAAGTAATTAATAATATAATAATTATCAACGTTAAAAAATTACTCAAAATAATCGATGTGGTAGGTTAATATTAGAAAAGGTGTTATTCGAGTTTCAAGTACCTAACCATATAAAATCACCTTTTTTTCCTTTTTGTTACGTCATTTTTGTTACGTGACAAAAATTTGTAACAAATTGTAACGAAAAGGAATACAAAACACGTGTTTAATAACCTCAAACGAAATAAAAGTCAATAAATGCTGTCTAGAGCTGATATTCTTGATAACAATTATTCGGGAGATAATAATTACAACATTTATTCAGACACAGAGTGTATAAAAATCTTAGCGTTTAATAAACAGACTAGCGCACAAAAGGAATGTTTTATTGTTGAAATAATTCGCCACTGTATTAAGCACACCGCACTCAGAAAAACGCACGCTGCAAAATGGCCGACTGTCACTATTTGGTGCTACCTGATTGGTTGCTTACAAAAAACGCAGTGTGGCCAATTCAACATTTAAAAAAACACTAAATATTCGTGTCACAAAATGTAGTGACAAAAATGAAAAAGACACACAGATTTAATGTTAAGTTAATTATCCAATTGTTAATTATTTAAAAAAACAAAGCCGAATCTAAATAGTCTTACTAACACTAAAGTTATTTTTTAACTATAACAAAGTAAAAATCTAGTAAGAAAGGCAATAAAGGCTCCTTTGTAACGCACGCGTCTTCCAGGACATGATTTTTTCTATTGAAGAAAAATGATTTCCCAAAATAAAAATGTGAATTAAAAATATAAAATGACTTGAATACCGTAAAAATCGTAATATTCACACATACTATTATTACTACTTTAATTATTCGTGTAATAGAAAGAAAAAAATGCAATAACATTGACAGAAACCAGCATGGACATTTCAGCATATTGAAATGTACAATTTTTTGTAATATTGCCCATTTCTGTGTGTGGTGTGATAGCCTGAAAATGCTGACAACTAGGAAAAGAAATCACTTTTAAGCCACGCAACATAAAATATCATCATACCTGGGGCTCAAGTCTGCTATTGCAATCGTGTCTCAATGACCGGTCAGTGATCGAATATTTGACAACTTTGACAGTTTTTGTATGGGAAATGTGTCATAAGTTTGACGTTATACGTCAAAAATCGATCATTGACCGGTCATTGAGACACGATTGCAATAGCAGACTCGACCCCCTGAAGTATAAGTTAACGTAAGAGACATTTACCCAAAATGCCAAAATGAACCTTACAGCGATTACTTCAAGTGGCCTTTATCATAAATTCTAAAATGTCGCTTACGTTAATTGATACTTCTGGTATCGTATGTTGTCTTGAGAAAAGCATAACAAAATGTAAATAAAACATATTTTCTACAGAAAGGAGTTTTCACTACCGCGTTACAATGTCGCCGCCTGCATTCCAGTCACGTTTCCCATTTCCGTTTAATATCTTCTCTTACGAAGAAAACTACTATTTTATATTCAATTGAAAAGTCCATGGAATCAAATACCGATGTGCGCATAATAATAGGAAATGCATTGAAAAATATTGCATAATAACCGTTATCAGGTACTTTTGTGTTATTTTTTGTTGCAGTTACTTTTGCTACTCATAAAATGAAAAGTCTACCATAATAAATACACAAAAAAAACCAGCCAAGTGCGAGACGGACTCGCGCACGAAGGGTTCCGTGTCATTATCTATAAAAAACGGCAAAAAAATCACGTTTGTTGTATGAGAGCCCCACATAAATATTTATTTTATTCTGTTTTTAGTATTTGTTGTTATAGCGGCAACAGAAATAGGCACATCACCTGAAAATTTCAACTGTCTAGCTATCACAGTTCATGAGATACAGCCTGGTGATAGACAGACGGACAGCGAAGTCTTAGTAATAGGGTCCCGTTTTTACCCTTTGGGTATGAAACCCTAAAAAAGTTTGTTTCTAGTTCTGAGAAAATGTCTCAAAATATTGGATCCCAAAAAAGCCATCATTCTATGAAAAGAAAACTTATATGAGAAGGTTCGTAGCAGCTCTACAAACTACTACGATCCTTGTTACGATCGCGTAGTACGCAGAGCAGCTCTACGTGACTACGCGGCTACGAAGGGCGTTGTTGTAACGTTGTCGTGGATTTCGTAAATTTTAAAGAATCTGTTTTTTCAAAAATTCAATCAAAAATCGGGCCCGATGTTGATGAAAACCGGTGTGTTTTTAAATCAACCGGTTTGATTTCCGGCTGGGAATACCGATTTTTCAAAAATCCAATGATGCAGTGTTAATTTTCATCAAAATTGGGCACGAGACTCTTTTCAGTGTTTTTAGCTATTCCTCATAGTTTCAGTTCTTTAAAAATTTACCCAATAACAGAATAATTAATTAGAAACTAAAATTAACATATTACCTTATACCGTAAAGTACCTATTGGGCCTATAGGATAGGTAGTATGGTATGATAATGATGCTAAGTGTATTTTGTTTTTCTGGAATAGGTACATGTGGTTTCTGTTGCACGAGTTCAGTTACCAATTCAATATAATTTATATTATCAGTTAGACCGACCTTTATTTCAACAAAATAATGTTTGCTTTAGATTGTAAAAGATGTCCTGAACCTACGTTTTTTTGCTTCCATTTTTTTCAATTGTTATCCCGGTTTTCAATCCGGGATAGAATTTAATCAAAAAGGGATCTCACGTTTCCATGTAGAATTTATTTTGTCATCATTAACGATTTGTTCCGATTTGTTACAATACCTACATTGATGTAGTTATTTGCTTTGTAAAAAGAGACCTTAAACCCACGCTATAATTGAAAATTGATTGAATGGACAAAGTTTATTGAGGTACCTATTTTTTATATTACAAATAACCGTGTTTTCTTTTTTTACTCAGCTACCAGCAGTGCGATTCTGTAAACATATCTATGTACTTAATCAAGACAGCTCACTTCGTGATCACTTCACCCAACTCTTCACTTCGACATGTAAATTGGCAGCTGACTGCTTCATTGGTTTCGCGGTTGCAAGTGGGACTGCTGAGAGTGGGGTCCCGGGTTCGATTTTCGGTTCGGGCAGTGTTATCGGGTTTTTCCATGATTAATTTCTCAATGGCAGCCCGGAGTTCGATGCTTGCCCACGTGTAAATTCTTCCAAGTCACAACTTTTTTGGCACGTAAACTTTTTATTCGCGCTTAATTTTAAGTCAAAATTCCATCATTATGTTGTTATAACGATTCCTATCTCTTTCCTTCTTGCACTGAATGTAGGTAATGTTTGACATAAAGACAGTCTATGACGAACCAATGTTGGATAAGTTTGTCACACGTCACCAGATTCACTGCTTGTGGAAATCAACCGCCTGATCTTCCACATCTGCGTGGTCGATTCTCGTCGTCTCCGGACTTCTGGTGGTCTCCGCTGACCGCTGTACCGAAACGCGTCCGCTACGTGGTTAACCGCTAAAGACTCAACTGTGACTAGTGAACTTCTGCGTCAAGATCGGGAGCTGAGAAGACGTGAGGCCTAACAAGATAGAACGAGGTTGAGAAACCCACCTCTGAGGATAGTCGTAGTACAAGTTCAGTGCAGCCTCTTTTGCCTTCCCAACCGTCCTACCCAAGGTGCAGAGCAGCCTTTGTGCAGTGCAGTTCATTGCTGGTCCTTCAATCAATTCCTAACCAGCCATCCACCCGCTAGTGAATACAAAAGAGGTGTTGGCATGTTCTGTTAATTTTGCTTTAATGCCGCGCTGACACCCACATCATAGCCAAATATTAAATTATTTTTGAAGTGAAAACTTCTTTAGCGGCGTTATGCACTTTTTGGGATGGATAAAAAATGTTAAACTCGCGTCAAGACATGTGACCTAATCGAAAATTCGTAAGACGGATAATGTATGTACCTAATATAAATTGTCATGTTTGTGTACGATAGCGCAATAAATGAATATTGTATTTAACCACATAAATGATAGTACTTTTGTACTGATAAATAAAGCAATTCGTGCGAAATTATTCCCTAACCATTCGAAAATATTCAAAAATGCACAACGTTAATGTTCAAGTTTTCACTTCTGCCGGCACTCCCGGCGGACTGCAACCCGTTGTTTTTTTTAATAGCTTTAAATGGCACGGTCAGCAGTACCTAAAGGTTTCACCATCTTTGCAATACTTATTTAACCTCAAAAATGTATATGGAAAGTCTGAAAATTCCTGAAAAACTATTGCCAACCCTGTGGGGGTAAGTTTACATCGCATGATAGCTAAATTAGATTTTCGCGCACGAAACTGTAAACGAAGCGAAGTGGAAACTAACTACTAATTTATAAAGGCTGGGAGGGTTTTTAGACTTCACGACGACCACGACACGACGCGCGGCATTCTAATTTTATCATAGAGGTTTTGTAGGATTAAGAGGGCCCTTCCCGGTCCGTCTATCGCCAACGCGAGCGTGGTCGAAAAGATTGTTGTTTCAAACAGCGCAATGTTGTAGACTAACAAGCAAGTGAGAACGCGATAACATTAAAGAGAAAAGGGTTCCAAAATTTCATAAAATTTGATCCAGGAAATACGTGTTTTTGAATAAGCCTAATAAGTTTGAGAAATAAATAAAGAATCTGCATTACATGTGCAAGGTTTCTATCAAGGTGTTTTCTTTACTTTTGTAATTTATGAGTACGTTATGTACGGCCAAAGTTCAGGTAAAATAATATGTACAAAACAGCAGATTTTTGGAGGCATAAACTGAATTTGATTCTCCAAATTTTAATTTTTTACTTGCATTGAAACCTAGATATATATAATTAGGTCTTGTCTTTACCTATGAAATTGCCGTTCTGCAGTACTGGCCATTTCAAATCAAAATAATTTTTGTTTGGCTAAGAATTCTAATTTCAAATTAATTTTATTTTAAAAACATGGTTTTTTTTTTCCAAAAGTAGTCATTTGTTTATTGATTAGTGTTACATTTTCATCGCATTTCAATCTTTTTCGTCATCATGGATACGTTAAAAATTCGAGTAATTATGGAATATGAGTACCGTCGTGGCAGCAACGCGGCACAAGCGGCACGCAACATCAACCACGTTTACGGAGCTAACACTATAAACCAACGCACCACCTGTTATTGGTTTGCTCGCTTCCGTTCTGGTTTCGACCTGAAAAATGAACCTCGCGGTCGTCCGAAGACTTTGGTCGACAATGACGAATTAAAGGCGATTGTGGAAGCTGATGATACACAATCTACGGCTGAATTAGCAGCAGCTTTCGACGTTAGCGCCAAAACAATATTGGTACATTTGCGTCAAATTGGCAAGGTAAAAAAGCTTGACAAATGGGTACCCCACGAACTCAATGATCGCCAGCGCGAAGTACGCGTCGAGACGTGCCTTGCACTGCTCAACAGACACACAAATGAAGGAATTTTGAACCGCATTGTTACCTGCGATGAAAAATGGATTCTGTTTGATAACCGCAAGCGCTCAGCAAGTTAGTTGGATCCTGGTTCAGCACCTAAACAATGCCCTAAACGAAAAATTACCCCTAGAAAAGTGATGGTCACTGTTTGGTGGTCTAGCGCCGGTGTGATTCATCACAGCTTCTTACCAAACGGGGTGAGCATTACTGCAGATGTGTACTGTGAAGAACTGAACACAATGATGGAGAAGCTGGCACATCTCCAACCAGCATTGGTCAATCGCTCGTCTCCGCTGCTCCTGCACGACAACGCGCGACCTCATACTGCACAGCACACGGTCTCTCCCACGAAGCTCTCCGTCATCCGCCCTACTCACCAGACCTTGCGCCTACAGACTACTACTTTTTCCAGAATTTGGATAACTTCTTGGCGGGAAAAAAATTCAATACCCGAGAGGCAGTACAAAATGCCTTTGAAGAATTTGTTGCCTCCTGTCCAGCTGATTTCTTTAAGAAGGGCATCAATAAACTGCCACTGCGTTGGCAAAGATGCATTGATTGCATGGGTGATTACTTCGATTAATACAAATAAAAAATACATGAAAAAAATTCGTTTAAATTTATTCATACAAAACGGCAATTTCATAAGTAAAGACTAAAAGGCAAAACAACAAGACAAACAAAACAACAACTAAAAGACTAAAACACAAGACACAACAAGACTAAAAGGTATCTTAAATATGCACTATGATAATAGTATCATAGTGCATATTTAAGATACCTTTTAGTTCAAAAAAATCAAAGATAGATGTGTTACAACGGCATAATCAAGCACGAGCATTTGTATGAAAAGTATGACGGGTTGGCCGCTCTTAAATTATTGTTACGAGCTTAGGGTTCGTGACAATAAAAACAGCCGATAAAATAACCAAAATGACACTTTAATTAATCACCACTAATTACAACTTAAACTCACTAATTATAAATCACAATTGCACTACTGATCACTTTAATTCGCAGTCGAAGTTCGCTCTCGAAGTTGTCGCTTGTATCGCAAATTCAATACTGACCCGGTCGCAGGCTATGCGGGCCTTATATAGGTCGGCGGATAATTCCAGAACCTTCTAGTATAGAAACATCTAGAAACTTCGAGTACATACCGGTCCGGACCAACCAGACATCGAAAACTCTAGAATGTTCTAGCATAGAAAAGTCTAGAAGGATCTTGACTCTACTAGTTCTGCTACTCGATACTAGAGGGCGCTAGTAGTAACTTATAACGTTATGTACCCGGCATTAATTCTGGCGCGTAACACTGCCCCCTCCTAAGACATGCTCGTCCCGAGCATTATCGGCCCCATAATAACGCGCCAGCCGATCCACATGGACGATCTTAGGAGCGCTTCTTGTACCTTTTTGTATGCGGTAGGTTACGTCATTGATTTTTGTCACAATCCGGTACGGCCCGTCCCATTTAGCTTGAAGCTTAGGAGATTTCCCTTTGCTGCGAACTGGATTGTGCAACCACACTAGTGAACCTTTGTCGAATCCTTTATTGTTCATTTTGCGGTCATAACGGGTTTTCATCTTTTCAGACTTTTGCTGACCCGATTGTCTGACGTGCTCATAGATGTCATTCATTTTGTTCCGCAAGTCATTCGCATAATCGGTTATACTGCGTGGGGCATCAGGTGGTATTCCGGTAATCAGGTCTGCAGGCAGCCGTAATTCTCTACCAAAATTTGCGAAAGCTGGTGTCACTGATGTGCTTTCGTGAACAGCACTTCGGTATGACAGCAAAAACGGTTGTATATGCTTGTCCCAATCCCGTTGCCGATTCTCCACCACTTTTGCCAGGTATCTCTCCAATGTCTGATTAAATCGTTCCACCATTCCATCCGATTGTGGGTGGTAAGAAGTTGTTCTCGTTTTATGAGTACCCATAACTCGACAAGTTTCCTGGAATATTTGGGACTCAAAATTCCTTCCTTGGTCGCTGTGAATCTCCAAGGGTACTCCAAAACGACAGAAGACTTCATGAACTAGTTTATCTGCAACTGTTGAAGCTTCTTGGTTTGGAATAGCGAAAACTTCCGGCCACTTAGTGAAGTAATCCATTACAACCATGAAATATTTGTTACCACTTTGACTTTCCGGAAACGGTCCCGCAACGTCTAGGGCTATCCTTTCCCATGGTGCACCAACATTGTACAACTTCAATGCACCTCTACTGCGAGTCTGTGGTCCTTTTACAGCCGCACAAGTTGTACATTTACGACACCAGTCCTCGACATCGTCACGACAGTGGACCCAGTAAAACCGTTCCCGTACCTTTAGTAGAGTCCGTTTAACTCCCATATGGCCTCCTGAACAACCATTATGGTACAACTCTAGAACATCCGGTACCTTAACTTTAGGGACAACCATTTGCAAATGACAGCTGTCTCCCCGAGCATTTTCCCATTTACGGCACAGGACTTCATCCTGAATCACTAAGCTGTCCCATTGGGCCCAATAGCTTTTTGTGATCGAACTCATCGCTGAGATGTCGCTCCACGTTGGCTTAGGAGCACTGGCCTTCATCCACTCCAGAATCGGCTTTATGTCCGAATCTTCCTGCTGTGCAAGTTGTAGGCTTTCCTTCCACTCGTTGCTGAGATCTGTCTTGAGCATTCTCACAGGTACGACTTCTTTACCCTCTTGCCTAGTACAATGCTTGCAGTCTTCAGGGCAAGGTCTTCTTGACAATGCATCTGCGTTGCCATGAGTTCTTCCGCTACGATGTTCAATCTCAAAGTCATATTCCTGCAGTAGTTCAATCCATCTCGCAACTTGTCCCTCTGGATTTTTAAACTGCAATAGCCATTTAAGTGCAGCATGGTCAGTTCGTATGTGGAATTTCCGCCCCAGCAAATATTTGCTAAAATGCTGCAATGACTTTACTACAGCAAGCAATTCTCGTCTTGTTACACAATAATTCCTTTCAGGTTTCGACAATGACTTGCTGAAGTACGCTATCACAACTTCTTGATCGCCATTCCGTTGAGATAATACACCGCCAAGTCCTATGTCACTTGCGTCTGTGTCAACTATGAATTCCTTGGCCGTATCAGGATACCCCAAAATAGGTGTTTTGCACAGATTGTCTTTTAGCTCTTGGAACGCGATGTCGCAACTTTCATCCCAGCAGAAATGTCGCTTCTCTTCAGTTAGCTTGTGCAGGGGTTTGGCTATATCTGCAAAGTTCTTGACAAATCGCCGATAATAGGAGCACAAACCCAAAAATGCTCTGACCTGCGTCTTGTCTTTTGGAACTGGCCAATCCTTGACAGCGGCAATTTTCTCTGGATCCGTGCGGATACCTTCTTCCGACACGACGTATCCCAAAAAACTTACTTGCCGTTTGAAAAGTGAACACTTCTTAGGACTCAACTTGAGGTTGGCACTCTGGATCTTCATGAGCACGCGTTCCAGGTTTAGAAGATGTTCTTCAAACGTACGACCTACGATGATGATGTCATCCAAGTAGACAAGACAGGCATCACCAATTAACCCGGTTAGTACAAGTTCCATCAACCTTTCAAACGTTGCAGGAGCGTTGCACAATCCAAACGGCATAACTTTAAATTGCCACAGACCCTTTCCTGACGAGAATGCAGTTTTCTCTTTATCCTTAGGGTCGATTTCAACTTGCCAGTAGCCACTTTTTAGGTCTAGCGTGCTAAACCACTTCACTCCAGTAAGCATGTCCAGCGTGTTATCAATTCTTGGCAAAGGGTAGCTGTCTTTCTTTGTCACGTCGTTTAGACGACGATAGTCAACACAAAACCGCATGCTGCCGTCTTTCTTTCTCACCAGCACTACAGGAGAACACCATGGACTTGCTGAAGGTTCTATGACACCATCCTTCACCATTCCCTCAATCATGGTTTCCACTTCCTTTTCACGTGCTACCGGCAATCTCCTTGGCCGCTGACGGATAGGCAATTCTTCTCCTGTGTTTATTTTGTGTTGAACTAAGCCAGTCTTCCCAATGTCAGCATCGTTTGAAGAGAAAACATCAGCGTACTTGAGTAACATCCTCTTCGCCTTGATCATTTCATTGTGAGACAGAGCGCTGCGACAGTCTTCTAAAAGTGTGGTCACTCTCGTTTGTGCATCCTTTCTGAGGGTCCCGGTCGATATATTTTGGCATCGACGCAACCAATCGACCTCCTCGCAAGTACCAATCAGCGTGCCTTTTTCTATAATCTGTTCCGTATCACAAAGGTTCAGCACGCGTACCCCTGAGATGTCGGTAGCTCTGACCAAAGTTCGTGCCACTTTCCATGGAAGATCATTGTTTACCCTTTCCACGAGTACACAACGATGAGTCTGCCCAGAATTCCGAGGAAGACTAACCGGCACAATTGTTTCCGATCTCGGAGGAAGAACAATCTTCTTCAAGCTGTACACATTTCCTGGTAACGCCCCTTCCATGAAAAGTTCCTCTTGTCCACATTTCAAAACTCCTTGCTTAACGTCGATCTCACAACAATTCTTCCTCATAAAGTCTAGGCCCAGGATGCAATCGTCCATTATATCAGCCACGACAACATTATGCAGGTATGTTCTGTTGCCTAACTTCAACTCCATCTCTTTCTCTCCTCGGACGGGTATGCGCTTACCGGTGGCTGTTACCAAATGTATGCGCTCTCGATTGTATGCGGAGTCCCCAAGGAACCGATTTACAAGTTGGGAACTGACAACCGTGCGTGAGGCTCCAGTGTCTATAGTCAGCTTACATGGCGTTCCGTTGACCTCGCCCTTGATGATTAGGCTATTCCCATCGTGGGTTTGTGAGATCGAAATCCTTGGGGCTCTTTGAACATCAGCCAGCACCCGCCCCGCAGTCCTGGCTTTTACTCGTTTCCCTGCTGTTGCTGGGCGGTGCTGTTAGCCGCCCTACCTTCTGGAGATCGGTTATCTTCCCTATCTGCAGTTCGCTTAGGGCAACTGGATCGAAGGTGGCCCCTTTCCCCACAGCCATAGCACCTAGGGCTGTATCCTTTAACACGGTCGCGAACTGCAGCCGCTGCAACTTCTCTGACGCGATGGGAACGGTGATCCTGCCGCACAGCTTCCACCTCCAGTGCATGAGCTAAGGCGTCCTTAAGCGTCCCGTGGTGCCCAAGCCTCACAGCAGCTCTAACCTCAAGGTCGCGGATGCCGTCGATGAATGCCTGCACCAGGTTCCCTTCAATGAGCGCAGGTACAGACTGGTATGCTTTTCGAACCAGCTTTTCCACTTCAAGGGCCCACTGCTGCAGGTTTTCACTGCTACGTTGCACGCGATCCTTGAGCTGCGCACGAAAAACGTGTTCCAGATGAGCGTCGCCATACCGGGCTTCCAACGCCTCAAGGAGCTGCTCGTAAGTCACTTCCTTACCGAGAGCTTCCAGGACAGTTAAGGCCTGGTCGCGCAGGCCTAAGGTGAGGGCTGTCATGGCCTGATTTTTATTCCAGCCGTTCGCTTTCATAACAGCCTCAAACTGTATTTTGTAGGCCGACCAGGAAGATGTCCCATCAAACGGTGGCACTTTGAACCCGCGTAGCGAAGGTGTAGTAGCTACAGGAGTTGCAATTCCATCCCCTACTTTAAGGTTGTCCATTGCTTTTTTCATTTCAGCAATCTGGGTTTCAGCTTCTATCAGGCGGTTCTCGTGCTGAACCACCTTCTCTTTTACCACCTTTATTTCTTTGCCGAAAGTGGCATGCAGATCCTTCATGAGGACCATTTGTTCTTCCTGGCGGCGCGCCTGCTCTTCCTTGTCACGCTGGAGCTGTTCTTCCAACCGACGGGCCTGTTCCTCCTGTCGGCGGGCCTGTTCCTCCTGTCGGCGGGCCTGTTCCTCCTTATCATGCTGGAGCTGTTCTTCCAACCGGCGGGCCTGTTCCTCCTGCCGGCGGGCCTGTTCTTCCTGCCGGCGAGCCTGTTCCTGCAGCATCATCATCAGAGCTTCAAAGTCTGGTGCTGCAGATGCTGGAGCTGCTGTGGATGGGCCGGGCTCCATGGTCGGCAACTGGCCCTCCAACGTCTGCGGCGTTGCACCTCCAAAACGCCTCTGGTCCGTCTCTTGCTGGCGTTGACTTCGGGTACGAATACCCTCCGTGTCGTCCTTCGGTAGAATCGGCATAGTTTAAATATCCACTCTTCTGACACCAATTGTTACGAGCTTAGGGTTCGTGACAATAAAAACAGCCGATAAAATAACCAAAATGACACTTTAATTAATCACCACTAATTACAACTTAAACTCACTAATTATAAATCACAATTGCACTACTGATCACTTTAATTCGCAGTCGAAGTTCGCTCTCGAAGTTGTCGCTTGTATCGCAAATTCAATACTGACCCGGTCGCAGGCTATGCGGGCCTTATATAGGTCGGCGGATAATTCCAGAACCTTCTAGTATAGAAACATCTAGAAACTTCGAGTACATACCGGTCCGGACCAACCAGACATCGAAAACTCTAGAATGTTCTAGCATAGAAAAGTCTAGAAGGATCTTGACTCTACTAGTTCTGCTACTCGATACTAGAGGGCGCTAGTAGTAACTTATAACGTTATGTACCCGGCATTAATTCTGGCGCGTAACATTATATTCAACCAACAGAGGTCCTATTCTGCAACGTTCGCATTTTCATCTCAGTTGCAATCTGTCAAAACAAGCCTCCATTTCCATTCATTTTTGACAGGTTGCGCCTGACATACGAATGCAAACATTGCATGCAAATTAGTAGAATTGGCACGGTGACGTTTTTAAAGAATAGACCGACTGTTCAGTATTTTCTTTTATTTATTTTATATTAAGGACACATTTTAAAGGCAAGTAAAATTATTGTTTTTTAATTTATCATTTTATAAAAATATACCCATAGGAACCGCGAAATCGTAGAGTTTTACTTAATGTTTTTCAGTCTTGACTGCCTTGATCTGCTTACGTAAAAATTGCCAAGCATAAACGAACAACTAAGCTCATGTAAAAAATTACTTTGTCGTATGCAGTAAATGCTGGAGTCGTTTGGTTGAGTGACGTCTCTCGGGTCCTCTAGTAAAAGGCAGGTATTCGGTATTCCCTCCGCAGTGTAATTAATATTCCAGCAAACGTAATCAGAAAAATTTATAATAATAATAATTAATATATTAAAAACATGGTTTTTTTTTCCAAAAGTAGTCATTTGTTTATTGATTAGTGTTACATTTTCATCGCATTTCAATCTTTTTCGTCATCATGGATACGTTAAAAATTCGGAGTCGTTTGGTTGAGTGACGTCTCTCGGGTCTTCTAGTAAAAGGCAGGTATTCGGTATTCCCTCCGCAGTGTAAAATTCCAGCAAACGTAATCAGAAAAATTCAACCCTTTTACTTCATTGACCTTCTGACCTGAACATGGTCGTGGACAGGCCAAAATTTAATGGAGACGCAGATTTCTAAAATAACATTGCTAAAATGACATGGTCTGACTGGGGTAGAAATACTTCATCCTCATAATGTAGGTACCTAAGTACAAAAGTGTGTCTAATACATGAACCGCTTAAGGATTGAACTGTCAAACGCCGACATCCCATAAAATACCTTGCGTTATAGTAATAATAGAGTTTGAAAACGCGTGAATCAGGTGACACACTGGTGTGTCGGACGCGCTTGAACGGTGAAACTTTAGGTTCGCACTTATTATGCTTAGCACCATTGCACGTGTAAGTGAGCAAGCCCTATAAGCCTGGATGCTTATTGTCCATCAAGAGCAAAGTGTTATTTTTTAACCAGCTTATTCAACCAATCCATTTAATTTTATTATAATATTGGAGAAGCTTACGTCCAGCAAAATTATCATAATCCAAAGCCCAATTTCACCTTTGTTTCCTTGAGACAGATTCTTTCCTAGGTACTCCTTTTATTATGGTCGGGAAATCATCAAATGACTTCTTCCGCTCTGGGCGGAGCGGAAGGGAGTGTCAGACTCTTACTGACTAAAACCCATCCGTGTTTCTTCCTATGCCCTTTGCGTTCCAGGGCTGCAGACTCTTTCGAACAAATTCCACAACCCTGGATCCTAGATACCCATTTATTATTCCATGCTCTAAGATAGATAGTTAAATATGATTCTATCGCGTAGGTCGATAGTTCGCTTGAAATCAGTTCTGTTTACTGAGGCGGTAAATACGAATTGATGCCGTTCTACTAAATATTAATTAATTTATTCAAATATCAGATTCATTGCGCATCAGTATTTATTGTTATTTAGATCATGAATAATGTTTTTATTATGTTGTTCATGCTGAAATCGAATAAAATTCTTTTGTCAATAGGTACTTGTCTGCAAACGTTGCCGATATAGGGCACAGCAAGCTGGCTGACCATCAAGAGGCCGGCTGTATTAGTCGTAGAGTCCATAATCGTTGGTGTAGACTTATTGTTGAATGGCCCACGAATCGTCAAACGTTGATCGGGCGCCCTTACCTAAGTTTGGTGAAGCGACGATTTTCACAGTTGTGGGGGCGTCCATCGCCCTGGTTCAATCCATGGTCCGGAGCGACGAGGCATGGGAAGCCGTCACCTCCTTCTGCGAAGCAGTAATGCTAGTGAAGGAGGAGGCGGGCTGCGTGAGGGAGAGACAACCCTCAGTGTTCCACGCGCGCCTCAAAGAGATGTCAGCATAGGAGTAGGGGCCCGTTAGGGCCAGAGCCTGCCGGGGTTGCGGATTTTGTTCAAAAGAGCTACCGCGGCCTTGGAACGTCAAAGGCACTAGGAGGAGCATGGATGGGTTTTAGTCAGTAAAAGTCTGACACTCCCTCCCGCTCCACCCAGAGCGGAGGAAAAAAGAAGGGGGCGTCCATTAATGACGTAAGCCGTTTTGGGAGGAGAGGGAGTCGAGCCGAATCTCACCCAATGTTACGTGGATGAAAGGGGGGTCTCGGTTAATATCACCTATTTTTTTCTCCGCTAGCAACTGAAGCAACAGTGTAAATTTGCTAAAAAAACTGGTCGTTCAAAAATCATTTAGGTACTTAGGTAAAACATGACAAGTTTATGAGCTGCAGAGCACCGGTGTGCGGTCTACAGAGTACCAGCAGCACCACCGGGTTAAGTGTGACCCTTGCGGATTGTAACACATCGACCTACTGAGCTTCTGAGTGCAAGCGACAACAGTTAACGAGTGCCTATGATGTGATGATGACTCTAGAAATATGCATTTTGAAAAATCTTACGTGAGATTAGGGGGCGGGGGAGGGGGTCGAGCCAAATCTCACGACATCTCACTAGGGGGAGGGGAGGGGCCGAAAAATGCCAAAATCCCCTAACGTAATTAATGGAAGTCCCCATCTGGTAGTGGTAGCAACTGGATGAGAGTTGACAAGAATCAAGATGAATGGCGTGCAATAGGAAAAGTCTAGTCTAGCTGTGCTGATTGCTTTGTGCTGATGATGATAATGATTGTAGAGTGACGTTAAAGAAACCAGCAACAAAAGAGATCATTCATTCATATTTTTCTTTCTCTCCGCTATTCTTTTCATTGTTATTTATTGACAAGAACCGAGACAATTGAATGGTTTCTCCGTGAATCGTTCAGAATTGGCGTTTCTTTTTACTGTTGATTCTGGTTCTCAGGAGTTGCAGTGATTAGAAATTGTGAGCGGAATCCTGGTCTCATGTTAAGTAGCTCAATAATTTTCAGAGTTAAGTTTATAAATTACTTGGCAGTGTTGCTCTAATCAAATTTTTAAATTATTATATTTAGGCCCATTGTTTTTAGGATTTGTAACCTTGTGATTTAAGTTGAATAAAAATTAATACTGCTTTAGAAGAATAATTATGTATAATACCTGAATGGAATCTACTTAATTTATCATTGCCTCAAGAAACACTAGGAATTTAGTCCCGGAAAACGGGTTATGGTATTTAGGGAATTTATATTGTCTATTACTAAAGGTTATAACAGAATTAGATGAAAATTACTTGAATGTCTTGTAGTGTCTGGTTAAATTATACCTCTCTATTCTTGTCAGACGAGATTTTATTCCTGGAATGAGCTATCTACCTATTGCATTAAATTTGCTACCCATTCAAATATACTACTGTTGTAGATATGTTGAACTCGTTTGGTCGTAATAATTACCACTGTACTGATGTTGGATGTTTTCATGATATTTTTTTATCAATAGTTTAAAATCAAGTTTGCAGCTTCAAAAGACCTGTGCTAACTACGTGATGCTCGGAAAACCTCGAAATTTTCCGACATTTTCAGGTTTAGGCTTATAACTTCTAAACAGTGTATCCGACGAGAAAGTCAATCAGTACTCTTTTAAAAATGGACAAAATTCGTATTTTAGTAGTGTTTCATAACCATCATTCGTAGTGTTATTTTATTCTTATTGTCCACCGGAAATCGAATGGGTTAGCGGCGTTCGAGTATTCCTCTTTCAAACTGGAGGCTTGAGCCAATAGCAGAGCGTAAAACAACGGTCAAACGTTTCGTCCAATCACGGACCTTCATTTCAAGCCGCGATCTCAGCGCCATCATCAATGGCGTGAGTGTAAGATCCTGCGCAGCGGACTCTCCACGTGTGATCGGACTAAAACTAAATGTAAGGGATTTTTTCTTATAGAACCTGCGTATGTTAATGTGTTTTATGGAACTTTAAGTGACTTGTGAAGCTCCCAGCGACATACCTACTGCTTGCTGGACAAGACGTATGAATCAAGGTAAGAGCTTTCCTTCTGGTTAACGAAGTCTTGAGCGTTGCAGCCCATTCAATTCGACGGTCATACCATTATCGGTGGCTGCCCCCAAATGTGCAGGTGACGCCTTCCTGACACAAGTAGTACGATTTGAGTGCACCGTTAGCTACAGATCGAATAGGTCCCGAAATAATTTCAAACATTGCTTTAGCTGTTTGATGAAAGAAACGATTTCAACGACCCGTTACCACTAGATCCGACCGTAGATATATTAACCATAGATTATTTTTGTGACACCTTATTTCGAACAAAACAAGAAAATTGGATGGGTAAACCTCCTTGTAGTAACTTGAGAAGAAACAAAAAGTTGACAGGCTAACACAATGTTACAATAAAACGCGGGTCGCCATTTCGTATTGCCGTTATCTGTAACCCAACCTATTTACCTTACCTACATTTCTTTTCCCCCGTAATAAGATCGTACTAAAACTTCTCTAATAACATCAAAACTTGTAGGTAACTCCACTAGACATACACGTGAGACCTTCGTACAGACAAACTTCAGACATTTTCCTTTCCATATGTCGTATTACATCACTTTCCGCAAGAGGGCGCCAGTTTCTTCTTACCTTTTAAAATACAGCTAGGGAATATCGGAATATCCATAGAGCTAGCCTATTGCTAGAGACGGCACTGTCAAATCTTTCCATAAAGTTGTTACGAACATAGTGAAATTTGTGGAAAAATTGAGAAGTGTCACGCAAAATATCGTTTGTACAGGATGGTGCTGATTCAATAGGGTGTGATACGCGAGAGACGATATATGCAATTAGTGCTGTCTCTGTTTATTTAGATTTTTGCGACGTGACACTGGCAGAAAATAAAAAAAAAGGTTTTATGACAAAAGGTGTTACAACCGCGGATTTTTAAAAAAGTTTTTTTACTTTATACTATAAACTGGAACTTTTGAAAAACTTAATAAAAACAAAAACTTTGTCAAATATCTTATTCCAACTACGACCATAGAGCCGAAACTTGTGCCTAGCGCAATGTGCAGCGAATATTGTAAGCAGTAGCGGCCCTAGTTTCGTGCTCTGTGGGAACATCTTTCGTGTTCTTGACGTGTAGAAAATAAGACCTGCCTGGTTGTTTTAAGATGTTATTTTTCTCTTTGAAAACAGTATACGACCTTTGTGTTTGATGTTGAAAACATCTAGGAGAGTTTTTCTTATTAAATATTATTATCTAACTGTAGGTCAAGGTTGCATATAATACCTACATCTATCCTTGTAGGTACAGGTTTATAAAAACTAGGAACACAATACTCCTTCTTGGATATTATTATGAAAGCTTTGTAGAGCATTATGAAATTATGATGTTTGTTGTCAAAGGAAATTGTTTTTTAACCGACTTCAAAAAAAGGAGGAAGTTCTAATTTCGGTTCTTTTGTGTCTGTTACCTCATAACTCCATCATTTAAAAAAACAATTTGAAAAAAAATATTCATCAAAATCGAATCAGTAGTTTTTATTTTATGTTGTTTGAGCTAAAGGATTATGTCAGTCTTATTTAACCGACTTCAAAAAAAGGAGGAGGTTCTGAATTCGGTTGTATTTTTTACGTTTTTATCGTAATAAGAGAACGAAGAAATAACTTCGTAAGAATGATTGACAGAAGAATTTTAGTTAGTTGAAGTGGTAGGTACTTACTTGACCGGGGAGTTTTGGGATGCCTCTGTCCACCAGAGAACTGCTTATTCTTCAGTGGTGACGATGTCAGTCGGATTATAAACTTTTTCGTCAGCATTGGTTCTTAAAAGCTTTTTTTAGGCTTAAATCGCGCCTTCCAAAAGGTGCTGGGTAAAAGTTGCTTGCTGTTTCTCCTTCTTAACCTTTCTATCTTCTGCTATTTTTGGTCACTATGTTTCTAAGAACATGACGAGATTATATTGGATTAGCTGAAGACAAAGCTAATGTGTTCTTACTAAGGATACTGGGCCATTCACCCGCGTCTAGGGGACCCTCCCCTGTTATATTGTCTGGTGGTCGCAGCCTGATACGCGTGGGTGTCGCTGAAAACATTAAGTTGAATGTACCACCTAATGAATATTTAAATTAAAAACCTAATAGGTGTACACAGTCCTTGTAATGGAAGTTTAATAAAGTAACACTAATATTATGCTTTGCATTTGTATCGGCAATAGGTAGGTATACCTTACCTTATAACCCTGGCAGGCTCTGGCCCTAGCGGACCCCACCCTTTTTGCTGACTGCGCTTTCCGGCGCGCGTGGAGCTGTGCGCGTTTGTATACTTTTGGAAGAAGAATGTATAAACAATCCTTTTTACTTTTCTATAGAATACATTAGTTTAAAAATCAGAAGGCTGAAGTGGAGCTTTTTAAAACGTTCCAGTACCTAAACCTACAGGCTAACCTCTCCCACATTCTTCAAAAAAGCTGACACACACTGTGGGAGGTTCTGACGTCACAGGTGATAGCTGGTTCTATTTCCAACCTCCATTACCCCAGGGAGGTCACCACTCACCACTCCTCTGTATCCCCTGAAAAGTAAATATTGGCACAAGCTTATGCCGTATGACGCACCGGTACTTTTTAGGGTTCCGTACCCAAAGGGTAAAAACGGAACCCTATTACTAAGACTCCGCTGTCCGTCTGTCTGTCTGTCTGTCACCAGACTGTACGTCATGAACCGTGATAGCTAGACAGTTAGTATTTTCACAGATGATGTATTTCTGTTGCCGCTGTAACAACAATAACTAAAAACGGAATAAAATAAATATTTATGGGGCTCCCACCATACAACAAACGTGATTTTTTACCGTTTTTAATATAGATAATGTTACGGAACCCTTCGTGCGCCTAGACCGACTCGCACATGGCCGGGTTTAATTCGTGCTGTTATGACTGGCATGGGACTGCAATGCCATACGGTATTGTTTGAGTATTAAATGGATGGAACTTGTGATTGTCTGCGACATTGTTTTACGGGTTTTATGAATCTGTATCCGCTCAGACGAGGTTTAAAAAAACTGTGCAGGGCACTTAAAGTTCTAAATTCATAGTATTTTCAATCCTCTTTATTAAAATTGTGTT
Organism: Melanchra persicariae; assembly: GCA_947386135.1. NCBI lineage: Eukaryota > Metazoa > Arthropoda > Insecta > Lepidoptera > Noctuidae > Melanchra > Melanchra persicariae. The sequence continues at coordinate 4,319,506 of OX376646.1, forward strand.
AGAGTTCAAATGTGCCTTGAGTAGTAATAGGTAACATGATTTTAATTTCTGTGACATTAACATTGGAACACAAACTGAAAAAAGTGATTAGAAAAATTAAGATTTTATTTTAAACAGTTATGTTGACTATTTTGATGTACAACTCTACTGTACTCTTCTCTCAGAAAATGAAACTTTATTGTCACACATTGGGCACAACACTATTAGCTTCATTCTCGTGAATGTCATGTCGAACCATTATTAGCTTCGTATCTTCAAGTACCAATTTCCATAATCCTCTAATTGTGTATTAATTAGCTGAGTACTCAATCATGTCATGTAGGTACATCACTGGGTACGTTTCAACTGCATAGTTTAGGGCGCGATGACATAGGTAAGTCCGCTTAAATCAAATTACCAAAAATTAATTTCTACGACGACTAGTTACTTTTTAGCCTTGTTTATTCGTTTTACAATAATAACGCAATATCGCAATAATCGTCATTGTTATTTCAGCTGTTCGGACATCGGCTTTCCTTAGAACTTGACGCGATGACCACCCGCCACACATTCCCAAACCACTGCAACTCCTGAAAGCCAGAATCAACAGTGGTGATCACCAGAAAAACGCCGAGTCAATGAAGCTCGACGAGTCCCGGAGAAACGATTCAACGGTCTTGGATCCCGCAACGAAATTAATCAGTAAATAATAACGGAGGAGTAGGAAAAAATATAATTTCCACTTCCAACCTTATCAAGCAGGAGACAGAGAACAGAGAGAGAGAGAACAGAGCTAGGCCAAATAGGCACAAAGGGACATATACAACTGGGTTAAGCCCAGTTGCCAAAGACCACGGATTATACATAAACACTAATACTAATGGGATAACCATTCCAAACATAGTTACTGAAATACCTACTTACGTTTTTACAAGCATAAACTGCACTGGCGGTGTTAGTTTTCATCAATAAGTGCTCAGCAAGTCGCAGTAGGTAAGTCCACGTGGTGGATTGCGGCCCACTCCTAAGTACTCATAACAGACGAGATCCGTGATTAATCCTAGCTGTTATAACATAGGCGGAACATGGTTTCATAGATTAAATGTAATTATAATTGTGTTTTTTATTACCAATATTGCTCCATTGGACACTCCTGTTCAGGTTTCCCCCATAGTTATCCAACTTACTCTGTATTTTGTCTTCTCTAGATAGGCCGTAAGCATAGAGTAGTGGTGTAATAGTCTTTGGCCGTAAAGAACGAGTCCAGAGCTTCAAGTCGCGTTTCTTTTGCCAGACTCGGTTACGATACCGGATGGGTATCGTAACCGAGTCTGGCAAAAGAAACGCGACTTGAAGCTCTTTACTCGTTCAGTCAGGCACCCACAGAGTGACGAACCCAGCCATATCCGGGGCCATCGGACCTGATATATCCTGTGAGTGGGACCCTCCCAGTCTTAATTTAGCCAAGCAGACTTATCGCCAACATCGGCGATGCCCGTCTTGAATCGTGTTATTGTGTTTATAAAAAAATTCGATCGGTGATTTTAATTTTTAAATTAGATTTATGTGCAAATGAGATGCATTATTGTAAGTATCTTTGTTAACAATGTAAAACCGCCCTTACGAAAGGTGTATCGTGGGAGTAAATTACGCCGTACAGCCTAATTAATGAGCTATACCCAAGTAGCAAAATAATGTCATATAAATAGTACAGTAACGTTTTTTATATAACTTTCAGCCATATGAAAATGGTTTTATAATAGTTTTTTGTACGTAAATATAACGCGGGTTTGGGCGCAGATTATATAACATTTAAATCGTGTTAGGGTCGTTTTGCAGTCGCTCCAGCGACAATAAAGTTGAGTAAAAATCACGTAGACGTTGAAAGTTTAACTAGAAAGGTTTGTAAAAGTTTCAGTAATACTCTTACAAAACTAAATCATCGTATAGATGTTTTGTTATGCCGGTGGTTGGTCAGTGGTGCAAGCTAGATCACTTGTGTGACCACAATTTATTGTGTTGTGATAAAACGTATAAAAAGGTAAGTCAAATGTTTTAATAATCATTATTATTTATTAATTTAATGTTAAGAAAGTTGACTGTGGTGGAAGATAAAGAGCGGTGACTTATACTTGGGAATTTAAAATTTTCGATGATATGTTTGGTTATTTCTTTAATATTTTAATGGGCCTTCATAATGTTAGTGTTTCAATATTGTTTATAAAAATAAAATACATTAATTGGTATTCATCGTTACCGCCATATTGCCAATAGACATTGGGCGACTGCATTTAGACCTGTTTATAACTATTGATCATATACATGTTTTTGTACGACTTATGGCGTCCTCCATGACGGTTGCAATTAGAGTTATGTTGGAAAATAGAAAAACCTTTGTATGTATTCCTGAGAATACTTCTGTATTTCTTACAGGGACATCATGGTGATATATTATGACATTGATAAGTTTTTGACCAAAAAAGACTTCGAGTTGCTAAAACAAATAAAATGGCCATGGAATAACACACATTTTCAGTTATCACAGAAGTGCTATGAATGTAATAAAAAAAAGATAAAGGATGTAAAAAAAAATTAATAAAATATTTTTTTTTTTGAATCTATATATAAATTTTATTTACTTTTCTTCTAAAACCACCACTTTGTTTAATTCCTTTCCCCTTTTTGAAATCCATAACTAAAATTTAAGATACAATAAAAACCGCGAGGGAACGAATGCAAAGGCGAACGAGTTATATAAAAGATTGTAATTATTGTTTAAATAATCAATTGACTTATATTAGTCATATAAGAATAACGTTTAGACCTAAAAGTTACTTAAAGGTGGAATTATAAGACCCAGTATGAAGATTTTATAAAAGTTAACTATATATTCATTACATAACTGTTTGTTTTTTAAGAGTTGAATTAAAGGTTCTTAATTTACAAAACATGGCGACTCATCACTATTTTATAACTGAAACGTTTACTCGACTTAACGTTGTATGACCGTCATATAAAATGATTGAGATGACGTTTAACAGACACATTAATACGACTTAGATTATTTATAACTAATGCGTCGAACTGAATACTACTTTACAACTGTTTAGTTGCTGCAAAACTATTAAAAAACCCTTACATGTCTGTTAGTTGTATAGTTCTAATATTATACCATGTTTTTGCTACTTGGGTAATTAGAGTTTGAAGTTAATTGAGGGTGTTTTAGTGGTTTCTTTGTAGTCTATGTCTGTAGCCAAGTGTGTGTGTTTGATGTTTTAAGTGCAACAACCTGCTTAATGTTTAAAATATGTGGGGATTAATAAAACTCATACATCGTCCTAAGGGAACACAAAGGTTTTTCTACGAGGAAAAACGCTTTCAAAGAAAATCTTCAGCCTTAAGACCGACTTTAAAACTCGCTCTCAAAATAAAAATACTTAGAAGTAAAAAAATCTGGTTTGACGTTATCTTTTTCATTTATGAATGCATTCATTCCCTGGAAATATGCATTCAATCATCCACCATCTTGAAGAACTTTTCTCAAACTATTCTACGATTGTACAAAACAGTCGAGTTATTTCCAGAGCACCCAGGTAGATATGATAAACTTTTCTTGAGATCTTTAGACATCTCATGCAACATATTTATATATTATATAAAGCATCCCTAGATAGAGTTCTAAGGCCGGCCATACACGAGCAGCTTCTAGCAGTCAGGATCAGAAGCATGCGAGCAGTTGCGACTGCTCGGGGCTGCTTGGTGAAACTTCATCGTGCGGTCAAGCAGTTGCCACATACACTGACTTCTCGAGCTGTCGACTGCTCTTGCGCAGTTATCCCCTCCACTCGCGCTCTTCATCGCACCTACGCGGTCGGTTGCATCGATCCCGTCGATATAGCAGTTGAAACCAACCGCTGCAGCTGTTATTAATGGCAGCTTCAAGCTGTTGTCGGTGACTACAATATAAATAAAATGTATTTGGCAAAAAGAAAACAATTGTAGGGGCACTTAATTTAGGGTAAGTACAAATTAACGAGGTACAAAAAGATGATCTATGACCGCCATGCTAGGAATTCCTGTGTTACGGGAGTCATCCATACTTTCACTACATTAATAAAAAGCTATAATATGACTGCACGAGTGCGAGCAGTCCGTCTATTTTGATCGCTGACTATCTGCTTGAGCAGCCTTGTATGTCGCTCCAAGTTATTCCTTTGCATTTACACAAAAGAAATGCGATTTAGCATTCTAGCGATCCGAGACGCTTTTGTATTTTTCCTGTCTTATTTTCTTTCGCAAGAAAGGAAATGTAGTTAATAATATAGCTCATATTTTCACAACACATTTTTAAGGCAGTTTATTTAAAAGATGTTGAGAAGTTTTCTTCACGATGTTGTAAATGCTGTGATATTTTCTTCCACTTGAAGTAATCTTTCGACGCGTGACGCTTCAACATTTTCAAACTGTTTTGAACAATATGTGGGTGTCATTTCCTTATCCAGCTGTCGGGATTTCTGCTTTAGGGGTTGTTTTCGATCCGATTCTTATTGTACTTCCCACTAATATTCTTGCCTTACAAGTCTTTTGTTGACCACAATCCCCAAACAACACTGAAATTTAATGCGTAGACGTGTTGCGCGAGCATCGCTTGCGCGACTGGGACGCGTAAGCGGCTTGGTTTTTAAAGCCCCCACTGACTGTCGAAGAAAATAAAGATGTGATCAGGCTTTTTCGTATAAAAATACTTGTATAAAGTAATTCAAGAACCATTTCTATGAAAACGCGTTTTCGCATCATTGTCGTATTGTAGTGTCGGACAGGTTTTTAGCTGTCAATGTGATCTAATTGACCGAACATTCCAGCTTAAATTAATCTCTTAAGGTTTCCCCAAATGCAAAGAATCACCCGAAAAACCTATTAACACGATATGTCCATCTATACAGGGTGTTCCAGAAAGGTGTGGTCATATTTAAGGATGTTGGGTAGCTGATAATACATTAATTAAGGAAAAGTTTGACTAAAAACTTCCGAAACATTTCAAGTAGTTTGATGCAGTTGGTGACATCAAATCTATGATTGAACTAAAGCAAATTCCCAACTGTAACAAAATGTTTGAAAACTCATTTTTTCACAACTTTTTAGTCGAATTTTCTGGTAGATTTTTTTGAAAAGCATATTTTTTTTGTGTTTTGGCATTTTTTCCTCAATATAGGTATATCAGCTACCCAACATCACCCTTAAATATGACCACACCTTCCTGGAGCACCCTGTATATTATGCGAATAGTCACGTATCCACGACTTGAGTAGTTACGAGTACGATTGACGACGTCGACTGGGGAGCACTTACACACGACAAAATTAAATTCCTCGATCGAGCTCTTACATAACACCGGGGTACGACTTGCAGGTACTTAATTTGGCGGCTATTTTTAGATGATATGCGTCTCTCTGAGGGTTGAAGGTTCTGTAGGCTTATTCGCGTTATGTGTGGGTTTTCTCTGTAGGTGCGCAATTGAGTGTGCTGTGCCCACAGAGTATAGAACGCCTCGCTGGCAATGACTAGAAACCTTAATGTTAATATGTTTATGGTTGTGCAAGTTTATCCATAGTCAGAGTATTTGACTACTTCCAACAATGTACATGAATGAAAAAAACAAAATAGTAAAAAAATAAAGAAGTTATTCTTCACTTTTGAAGTAATTCTTCTATTCTTGGGCTCGAGACAAGTAAGATTTTGTCAACGGTGGAGTGGCGAAGGCGATTGTCAATATTGACAATCGCATTTTTGACATATGTCAAAAATGCATGCAATTGACAGATGCTATCGAAATGTCACGTGATCAAATTCCTACAATTTTGGCAGTGGCAGACGACTGTCGAAGTCGCATTCTCTGATTGAATGGCACATTGCCTAGGGCCTTTTGTCACCCTAAACGTCGTTATGACGCACAGAGCAATACGTAAATTTAAATGCTCTGTGTTTGTACTGGTTGGCGCAATTTGCCATGACGTGACTTGCGAGTGACGTCACATGAAATTAGTGGTAGTCTATGTCTATCATAGATCTCAAAACGCTCACAACTCCGTAATTTCTTGTAGTATTTTCACTAGGTTTTGTGGAATGTAATAAAAAAATCCAGTCAAGTACCTTATTGTCAGAGTGACATGCTTGGTAAGTCTGGAAGCGATTGACGAATCCGTCTCTTGAAGTGGCCACCCAGGTCTTTCAGTGTCCTATGGCGTGAGTATTTCGGTATGTATGAGCTATTTGTTATTGATTGCTATGTTATTTTGCGTAGGTAGATTAAATACACGAGTAGAAAGTGCGAAAAGGTTGCCCCAAATATATGATATGGCCGGGATCATCGACCTTTGGCCGGGAAAGAATTTTGTAATTATCGTTTCGGTTTTGCGTGACACAATGCTGACGTATGCTCTGCAGCGGGGCAGTTCCAGCTACTTCATCGACCTGTGCGTCTGCCATTCAGCAGATTCCGCGGGTTTCACCAGGTCATCAGTCCACCTTGTGGGGGGCCTTGTGCGGCTTCCACTTCAGAAGCTTTTGACTTAGTCGAACATCTGTTCTGCGAGGCGATTCCTTGGGCTATATCGGTAACTTGGCTCGTCTACCGATATCTTCATTTCCGATTCGATCATTCAAGGAAATTCCGATCACAGCCCGCTATGTCCCCTTTGGGTGACTTTAAGCGGCCTATTGTGAGTGACCACGTTTCAGTTCCATATATTATCACTGGCAACACGTTTTTTCACTGGATTTCGTTACTATACTGGATAACTTTTTTTCCAGTGCGCAAACTTTGAGAACCACTTCTGCCCATGTAAATGAACAACTTTCCCCAAGAAAGCCATAGTCAATTCCTAAAAAAAAATTTAAACTTCCCATACAAAATTGTCATCAACTGACCACAATTTGTATGGGAGACTCAATTTTTTTTTTAGGAATTGACTATGGCTTTCTTGGGGAAAGTAGTTCATTTACATGGGCAGAAGTGGTTCTTAAAGTTTGCGCACTGGAAAAAAAATTACCCAGTATAGTTGACTATTATTAAACTAATATTGAAACGTTTGACTCGACATTTATATGCCTGAGGGAAATAAACATTGCTAAAGACAAAGACTTTGATCCATGAAATGCCCGCCAGGCAAAACTTACGAGGGCATTAGGAGGAACACGGATGGGTTTTAGTCAGTAGTTTGCATCCTCCCAAATATTCCTATTTCAGGTGAACTCTATGCTAGATTATAAAAATACACCCCACGTTTATCATATTACCTAGTTCTACCTAAAATAACATTTTGAATCACACACTGTTTCAACCCCTTCTTTTAAAGAATGGGAAATCATCAAATGCCAGACTCTTATTGAATAAAACCCATCCGTGTTCCTCCTAATGCCCTTTGCGTTCCAGGGCCGCGGTGACTCTTCCGAACAAAATCCGCAACCCTGGAAGATCAACAGTTGCAAGGCACTGTGAGTGTAGCTTTTTTCAGTGAAAGATGTTTGTGATTGGATCAGTACTTCCAAAAAATCTACTTTGCGAATATACACAGGCTTATTTTTAAAACACTAACAAACTTTCAGTGGTTGAAATTACTCATGATTAGAAACAACTTTTACTATGGGACCAACTGTGAAATATCAAAAATAAATCAGTTGTTTCATAGAAAATGAAATATTCACCCGATGAAAATGTTTGAAGCAGCAGATATTTTTTTTTATTTTTCAAGGTTGGTCTTATAGCGAAAATTGTTTATATTCATGAGTACTTTCACCCACTGAAAGGTTGTTAGTATTTTACAAATAACCCTGTATAAACAAACAGCATGCTTTTAGAAAAGGCCTACCTAATAAAGACTTCGTTATCCATGACGAGGTATATGCGTACCTACAGTATAATTATGTATAACTCACTCTAAGAGCGGATTTCACCAATGACACTGAACGCGATCAGTATATCTAAACCGCGTTCAAGAGTTGTCAGCGTCAATATTTCATAGAAAAATAATGACACTGACCACGTACTTCCTTATAATACGTCCTTTACATTTTATTAATTTGCAAACCAATCACAAAAGAGTTTCGGTCCCCCGAGTCCCATATTAGCCATTTTTGGGACCATAAGTGGAAAGTATTTTGGGATAGGACTGGTCCCTATGGATGTTGTTGATTTAATGGATTTTGATTGGGATACTTTAAGACATTGGACCCTGGAGTGATGCCCTGATTGTACCTACTTATCCTAATTTGTAAGAAGGGTCAGCTATATTTAGGGTGAATTGCGTGGGACGCTTTTATGAATGAAAATATGGTTTTGGCGTGATAGGAGAGTACGAACGTAAAATATTATTGCTATGACGTAGTTTTGTTGGTTTTAGGTAGATTAGTGTACCGTTTTCTACCAGGTTTAACCTTTTCAACGCCAGCCAGAGTATACACGCATCGGCATGAGAACGTTGCGCAAAAATTTGTAGAATTTTCTAATGGCGTTCAAAATGTTAAGAGCATAAACTAATCTAATCAATATCTCTGAATGAGATGCGGTAAAAAAATATAAATTGTTCTAATTCTAGTTCCAATTGGCTCGTTATGTCCCACAACTCGGCAAAGGCCTTCTTCTAATTGCGGGTCAATCATCAATCAAGAGTCAGGTTCAATGGTTCATCTCTCCACCTCGTCTATAAATGGTAGGAAGTAATAACAAGCAGCTCTGAAACTCAGCAGCTTTGGAAGTAGTGCAGCTAGCACACTACTCAAAGACAAAGAAAAAAAAAAAGAAAAAAGAGGAAGTGCTTTAATTCGATTTTTTGTTTGGCAGTTCAACAAACACTAGTGTTTGAACTGCAAAGCCATACCATTCAAACATAAAACAAACAAAACCAATTGCGTTTCCGATCTCTCTTTACCAGGAAACAAAGTTAACAGTGTTCTATTTCGATCAGTTTATTTGTACAAAGATCGCAACTGCACAAAGGTACAATAAATTGGCAGAGTTTTGAGTATCTCAAAGCAAGTCTGTGGCTAGTGGCTTTCGTAATTAATCAGCGTCAAAGTATCAGACTGCACTTCGAACTATGAGGGTGCAAGGACATAGACTAGGAAATTAGAGATTGTCATTCTGTTATACCATTATATGCCTAGACTTTTTCCAATTATATTTAGGTCGGTTTCCAGTCAAACTGAATTCAGCAGAATACATGTATTTTACGTGAAGCGATTACCTACCAGACCTCCACAGCTCAAAGCTTCTCGGCGAGACTTGTCAGATTTTTGGCTTCTGACAATCCGTAACGACTGTCAAAGATTTATAAATACAACAATAAGGAGCAACGGCTTCACGTGCTTTCCGAGGAACGGAGGAGTCACGGTATGTTAAGATGGCCACCCTTCCACAAACCGATCTCGGTAAGCGTTGCTTAACCTCGAAAATCGACCCGTGCGGCTGTTATTATTAAGCCGCGAGCTTCTCGCTTCTCTGTCATATTCTACTGAAAGACTTAAATACCTCATCATCACTTCAGCCCAAATACGTCCTCTGCTGGACATAAGCCTTTCCCGAGTGTTGCCACATCGACCGGTTCTGAGCGTCTCGCATCTAGCGGAATCCCATGGCCTTCACCAGGTTATCGCTCCACCTTGCGGTAAGCACTCTGACGCTGGATCGTCCGGTTTAAGGTCGCCAGTCCAGAACATTTCCTCAAGTACATAGCTTGGTGAAATATTGTCAGCGATAATGATTATCAAAATTCCAAATTTTTAATTGACAGAATTTCAAATTCTCTTGATACTGTAAGTACCAGAATCAGGGTAATTTTCCAAGAAACTGATTCAATCATCTTATGGAATTAATTGCTAGATATTATCTACCCACGAGTATTATAATTACTAATTGCCCTGCTCTTTTGAGCGGAGTTTCATTGAATTTTTTTTTTTAAGTTTGAGAATGGAATTTCATGTTATGTAAGGAAATGTACCTACAGATCCTTCAGCTGCTTTAAAGATCCCCATCCATCTAACTAATTAAATATTGAATGCCATAAATAAATTAATGGCCAGCTGATACTGTTAACATTAGTACATAGACATACCTACCTATATAAAGGTACCTTCAAGTGAAACTTTTGCAGAAATCCAAACAAGATAACATTAATCAATCCGGCTATCAATCTGAATCAATCAATTTAACATTGATTTATAAGAAGACTTACAGCTAAACGAAACTGATTAAAAAACAGGAGATTGACATCCCAGAGATTAATTACATCATAATGTTAGTCTTTGTCGAATTACTTAGGCCTAATCCAATTACTGAGAAACACTAAGATTATCGACTAATTGATGCCTAAGGCTGACTGTCCACTGAAGCATAGGAGAGGAGCGGAGAGATATTATTAAACTGGACTATCGAGGTAGCCAACATGTTTGTAACCGTCACTTCATTAATTGTTCGTTTTGAACCATTTTAATTCGACATGGTTCAATTCAATTGTCTACATTATTCTTACTTGAAAGAATCTCTAAATCCACTCGCAATATTTTGAGGCAAAAACCCAAATGAGAACAAGAAAAATTAAGTAAATAATATTTTTATTGACTATTATTAAGAACAATATGAACTTACGAGTATAAATATTGACTAAAAATAAGAACCTACAGCCGGGTTATATCATCGTGACATATATTAGTTTAAAGTTTAAGCTTCAAAAATTCTTTCAACATCACAGACACTTTACTCTGATTGTCATCAAATCAAAGTCAATTATGAGTAGGTATCGTTACAAACTGTTGTGGAAGAGTTTGCCAGAAACTTTTCATTCCGTATTTAAATGATTAAATTTTCGTTCAAACTTCCAGGACGATTCGTTCTGAGCATTCGGCTTATGAGCCTTACAAGTTAAAGTAACAATGCCTTGTAACTTCGTTGCTAAGTATGGTTTGACGAAGAATTTAAAGGATTATGTCTGCTTGAGACGCCATTTTGAACGACTCCATCCGAATGGAGTCGTCAAGATAATACCGATATCATCTTGATGAATTTAGTACTGGCCACTAATATTAGGACGGGCATAAATTTATTGTTCATAATTCCCGTGTGGTATTGTTTTTTTTTTCTCATTCTATTTTTAAAGTCACATAACCTTCATAAACATACATGGGCACATCAAGAGCTAGATGCATGGTTACAATAAAGTCTATTATCATTGTCAAATCCTAAAAAAAATTCTCATGCCATAATGATACAACCCGACGAAAAATTTCGCCTGATTCACTTACTGAGTATTCTTTTAGATTCACGGCAGTATGTTACACTTAATAATAACTAAGCTACTTACACGACTAATTATAAAAACAATGAAGTATAAATTACTTCTAATGGAGAAGAGAGTACAATGGTGGGAGAGACTTTCGAGGCGAAAGAAGAAGAAGAATTTGGAATGAGGAAGGTGTTCTAGGAGCTTCTAGAAGATGTAGACTTAATTTCTAGATTGTTGTTGTCTTTGGCGGCCCTGCTCCTGGTATTCGCCGTTGTTTGGCCGCTTGTGCTGCTGTTGACCCTGGAAAAGAGGGATTGAAGATTAGTTTTATGTAAAAGTAGAATACCGAATTATTAGTAACGGGGGATGCGCGCGAATTTGTATTTTTATCTCGGGCTCCCAATTAATGGTAGTGGTGATTACTGTGGTGGGTGTATTCCGTAGGGACGGAAAAACCCTCAGTTTTCTTCCGACGGAGGGCATTCATTACGATGTCACTATTCAAAAACGTGAAACAAATAAGTACACGAAATCTTTAAACGATCTTAGGAAAATCTATGACGTGAACAGTCATACAGATCTCTTAGTTCGTAGATTTTCTAAATAATTTGCGAAAGAATCAAACTAGGTACCTATTGTACAAGTTTTTTTTTATTATTGATAGGCACGCATTTAGCCACTATCTCACCTGATGGTAAGCGATGATGTGGTCGAAGATGTAGCACGCTTGCCTAGAAGTAACCTATTCACTCTTGACTTAAGTTTCGATGGATAATTAGATGTTCCAACCACAGTCGCGAAGTAATTAAGACGTTTCCGAAAGTAAATGTTTCCTTAACATTATGACCTGAATTGTAGACTTCCATTTAAGTACAAATGGCTCAATATATTGAATCAACCGAGCAAGACGATCGTAAGACAAGTTACTACAGAAGTACAACTATCAACATTGGAATTATGCTATCGAGGATAGGGATAATGTAAGGTATAGGGGCTGCTGCATTAAAAGAGCCTTCCAAGAACCAGTTAAAAAAGGAAACAAACAGAAAAAGAACTTGAGATCGTTTACGCACTTAACCTGATCCGAATCCTAACAATGTCGGTTCAATGTAGCCGTAGTACCCGTGTGTAGTAGTTCGGAACTACGTCACGCGTCTGTTCAAAATCAGTACCTACTACCCGTACGCGGCACCTGGCTCGAATGACGTTTTGTTTCGATGAAAATAACAAAACGCAACAAAAACAGTGATGCTAGCGTGTTTATATTGTTTTCATCGAAATGGAATGGTTCAATATAAATTAAAACGTCATTCGAAATGTTTCGATACAGGCGCGTTTGGGTAATATGTATATGTCGCAGCCAACTAGCTGAATTAGCCGATTCATTAAAAGTCTAGCCTTTTCGTAGAACTGCGCCGTTTAATCAGCGACTTAAGTGGCATAGACAAGTCACTAAACAATATTGAACGAAAGATGTCACTTAGGTCGCTGAAAAATCGGTGCTTTTAAATGAATAGGCTAGGCAACCAATTAAATGTCTGATTAAGCTAATTGGCTGCGACATATACACTTTCAATTCGGATGGAACTGGGAACTTGAATTCGGATCGGATGCAGTGCGAAACCGCATAAAAATTGTTATGTAATCAGTCCTATTTAAGCTCTAGATATCATTTTCTAGATAAGTGATCTGTCTATATAGAATCTGAATGATTTGAGTGCAAACTAGTTTATTTTACATTTACCATTAACTTCTAAACCTTCTGCCCTTCCTACATAGTTCCTGCAAGTAAGACGTCTGCCCAAAACCCCAAACTTCGAGTGTGGATCAATAGGCAATTCGATTTGCCAATCCATTTAATTAAGATCAGTTCTAGATTTCGCCTTGAAACCTCGAAGGCCTCTTCCAATTGGTTCGAAATGTTACTTTACCTAAGTTAATGGCTAAGATTGGCGTGTTAACTACTGGTTCTGTATTCTTCAGGTATTTCAGAGAAACTTAGGGAATTTATTTTTGTACTTGTGGCCATGTAATGTCGTATAAAGTATAGATAACCCAACTTTAACCATCTAAAATACAGTGACAGTGCGGAGTCTTACGCCTGTGTAAAGAGGTGATCCAATGAGTCACCTGATATGCTTCACCTCTTCTTCTGCTCAACACGCAGAAACACCTGCACCTACTGCACCTTTCACAATTTCAACGAATCCAATGATTATAGAATAGGTACCTTCATTGGTTTATGCCAATGACAGAGACATCCAGCATAATTATTACCTATACGTATTCAAAACCATTCGATTCTATCCCGAAACGAATGGTTGTGCTTTTGTAAGGTTTGTTTAGACTCTTAAACTTCAGAGAGAATGCTAAATTCTCGCTAAACAAAAACAGGTACCTATATTCGACGAAAAATATGTTTTCTATTTCAATTACATATATAATAATATATATAATATAATAGCTATCCAGTCGGTCGGTTCTGTAAACATGTCGAAGTGAAGGCTTGGGTGAAGTGATCACGAAGTGAGCTGTCATTCCATCTTGATTACATGGATTGACGCACTGTGGCAACTTACACGTTCTCCAAAATTTGAGTCTAATCAAAAAGAAGAGAAGAAAATCGTCCCAGATATTTTAAACCAAAGCCTCTTTTGTCAATAAATCTTAACAGTATATTTAAAAGAAAGCCACACGTTTCTAGGGGTCTATTTATCAAGTGAAGTATGTCTAAACCGGAATACACAAAACCACCCAATCAAATACTGTCTAGCTCAATTTTAAACTCAGTTACTAACTGACAGACTAACGAATCCAATCGGTTTAGGCAAATGGCGTGTCGGTGTTCATTCATAGAGGATTCCGGAATATTCGGATATCATACACATGTTTAAATCCAATATTTGGAAAATCTCGGGAATGGCAATTTTGATTTTAAAATAGATGACAGCAAGCTAATTGATTACCGACATAGCTCGAATTATCGCCAAACTGAAGTGGCAGTGGGCAGGGCACATTGCACGCAGAACAGATGGTCGATGGGGCTGAAATGTTCTGGAGTGGCGACCGCGTACCGGAAGACGCAGTGTTGAAAGGCCTCCCACAAGGTGGACCGATGACCTGATGAGGGTCGTGGATAGCCGATGGATGCGAGACGCACAGGACCGGTTGTTGTGGCGACACTTGGGAGAGGCCTATGTCCAGCAGTGGACGTCTTTCGGCTGATATGATGATGATGATGATGAAGCTTATTGGAATAATGCTCAATGGTGGAAATTCGGGAAGTATTGCTGCAGGTATTATATCTGCTCTCATTATTTTCAGAATATTTCCCAATAGTTGTTGTTTCAGAATATATTTTTATGTTCAGGTAGCAGGAAGTAACAATTTTTAGGTTTTCAGATATGATTTTATGTCAACCAGAAAAATATTTATTCTCGAATACAAGCGGAAAAAAACTAGGTACATTGAAAAGCCCGCAAGGGACCAATGACAGGTTTATTTTTTACCGGGACTGGTAGTAACTGAAAAGCCTATTCTGACTACACGTGTTGTGCCAAAAAATATTCCGAATTTCAACCAGCGGTGATCACAAATAAAACAACGACGGTCCTGTTACTGTACCCTGAAGCAATATACCGAATGTGGAACACACTGGGCTCGATAAATAGAATGGTAACAATGTTGGTAACTATATCCCTGTGTGATATCAGAAACATCTTGTTAGACTAATGGGAAGTGGAACTTGAGCAGGTAAATCAGAACATTGCTTGATACCTGGGAATGTAAACAACTGATTTAGGGATTTATTTTCCCAATGACTTTCGGGCGTCGTATTATTTATCTTTTATCCGCAAAATAAAATTGATTAATACTGATCTGGCGATGGAAATATCAGACCTAATAAGATTGTTTGGCGGTATAAAAATCTTCAGTCTGTTTTTCTTGGTTTAACAAAATGTGGCGTGTATTTTCTAAACACTAAAAACTTCTACCCATAAATGCTTAGCTTAAATAGTGATTAGTTACCAGAGGGCCAATTCTTTAAGGAACGTCATTCGTACATCTCAGAATCTGAGGGCCAGCATCTCAATCGTTTTTGACAGATTACGATTGAGATGCTGGCCCTCAGATTATTTTTTCAAATTTTCTGTAGAGAATTTGAAATTAGAATCTGCTAATCAGTGTTTGAACTAAGCCAATGGTTAGTTTTTTTTTTATGAAATAGCCTCTTTGACGTTGTAATAATTCGGTTTTAAGTTATCTGTTCCACCCTACCTTGTTTAAAACAAAACAAATAGACATTCATTGCTTCATATCACATCGGTGTCACAGTATTTTAATGTCTTCAAAAGTAAGCATGTGTCTCCCTACCTGTCTTATCTCTTGCTGGTTGTCTTCCTCCGGGGGAGGCGCAGTGGTGGTGGGTATGTCACAATCCTCAGTGGGGGGCACCACACACCTCAGCGACCTCCTGTCGAAGACCAGCATGGCTGGACACCTCTGCAGACGCGGGTAGCCTCCCTGGCACTGCCAGTAGCGGTTGCAGGACTTGCCTAGGGGCACGTTACCGTTGGGGTCCTCATTGCAGAGGGCTGGAAGAAGAAAAACGAGAACATTTAGAAAGAAGTCATGTTAATTTGTGCACATAGATATATAAGTACAATGTTGGAACAAAAATAATGAGACTAACAAAACCAGTAGAATAAGCCTTTTATACCATTGACACAATTAAATTCAAAGAAAACATAATTTATAAGAAAGTTTGATGTTATAAAGTATGGATGCCAGAGTAATCATACCTACTACTTGTGAAAATGTGTGTATGAGAATTGAGATTATACTGCGTGTAACAGAATAAACGCAAATTTTCCTCTTAAGGGGTCATTGTACTCATTATTATGAACAACTTTCACTATGGGACCAACCCCGAAATGGCTAAAAAAATTGACTGCTCCTTAAATTTCTGTGCGCATTACTCGACACAATATACTGAACAGTTAATTTTTTTCCAGTACCACCCAGTTTTCAGTGACCCTTTAAGACGTATAGAAATAATGCTAATACTAAAAATTACCATAATTATGATAAATTAGCTATGTAAACATTTCTAGGCGAAGAAAAATATCCGTAATACTAATGAATACCAGTCACTAAAGAAAGACACGCTATATCTCATGAAATTAGCAGTCAATTTTAGTAGCGGATTTTCATCAATAACAAAGTTAGAAACTCCAAATGCAAAGTTAGCTGTGGCATTAATAAGAGATTGGTATTGGAGCTAGCCCACTGAAACTTTGGTTGTCTCATTAGTATTGTTCTAACTTTGAGCGCTAAGCAATACCAATATAAGTCTGAGTAACTTTGTCGTTTTCTTTTAAATTCACCAATGAAACTGAACGCGATCAGCGTATAAACCACGTTTGTGAGCTGTCAGTGTCATAATTTTTCTGTGGAATATTTACACTGACAGCTCTATAACGCAGTTTAGATGTAGGAATGAGTACTTATCGCGTTCAGTTTCATTGGTGAAATTCGCCGTTAGTAGGATAGAACAATAAGACGCTGGTAAGTTTTATTTGTCTCTAATTCCGGACAGCAGAAAAGGTACAGATTATTTTAGATTTTGGCTTTGTGTACAATGAGCTGTGGTCTTTTATTCGTGACTAGATTTTGCTTGCGGCTTCGCTTGTGTGTTTATTGGCTACAATAATCTATTAATGAAAGAGTTTTCGTTAGCGGATCAGCACTTCCACAGATTACCACTTACCAACCATAAATTTACTTCTTCACAATATTAGTGTTAACTCTTTCAGTCACATATTTACGACGATAAGAAAAGTTTGTTCATAGTGGTAATAGTTATGGTTCGCAGATTGTAAAAATATAAATTTTCAGTTTATTTTTGTTTAAGGCTTTCCATGGACATTTCCACACTATTTACTACAACCACTGTGGTCAATAACGATGACCATCACAGTGGCTGTAGTAAATAAAGAACTAAATTGCAGTCAAACAAGATGCTTATTAACTCGGTAGTTCCGTTAAATAACATAAAAATAATATCTTAATAAATAGGTGGTTAGTGGACCACCACCAAGACTAAATTAGTTGAAAGGATTATTTTTAATATTTTGCCCATTTTTTCGAGGCATCCAGTTCGTAAAAATTATGGCCTTGATACTTCTTGCCTTTTTTTAACCGACTTCAAAAAAGGAGGAGGTTCTCAATTCGGTTGTATTTTTTTTTTTTTTTTTTTTTATGTTTGTTACCTCAGAACTCCGTCGTTCATGAACCGATTTGCAAAATTTTTTTTCCCCTTGCTTGATATGCTTCCAGATTGGTCCCATTTTTTTCAAAATCCAGTTCTGATGATGGAATCTATGAGAAATCGAGAGAACTCCTCAAATATTATAGGCAACCATATAGTTATTTTGGTATTTTCATCGAGAACTTAAGTATCTACAGTCAAAAAGTAACATTTGATGAAGTGGAACTGGTGGAGAAGATCAGAAACCAGTGGCCAACGGAACTTGACACTCGCATAAATATCACAATGCAACTATGACAATGCAAATAAACAAATGATTCTGAATAGTTATGTTGAGAATGGTATCATTGAACTGATCTGATGATGATGGAGCTGGATGGTAGGCACCGGAACTGCGTAATTAATCAATGTATCCCAGCCGTGTTTGGGCTTATTAGAATTGTCATGAGATGCACTTTGGCTATAAGGTACTATCAGACTGTTCTGATGATGGAACCGGAAGGTAGAAGGTAGGCATGGGAACTTCATAATAAAACAATGAATTCTAGCAGTGTTAAGGTGAGATGATTGTCATAAGATGCACTCTCGCTATAAGGCCATCCCACCATCAAAAATCTAGTTTTGATGATAGCATCATGTGTCATCAAAACAACTTCTGAAATAATATAGGCGTATGCTTACAATATTTCTAAAAAATGGTTCTATTATTTACTAAAATTGTATTCTTCGTAGTATGCACAATTACACACGTTTCCGCGCCAAAATATTGACTTCACCGAATAATTTTTCATTGTTCTTGTATTCTTGAAGCCTCAGGTGAATTATTCTTAGATTTTCATAGGAAACCATAGAAATTTCATCTATGATTAGCCAGTTGACGTTCAATGTAGGAACGATATTAACTTCGTTGCCTTCATTTTAATAAAAAAAAACACTAACCAGCGAGAAATAAAAAATTTTTTACAAAAAAAAAAAACCGCCTAATAAAACACACAAAACCGCCTAATAAAAACAAAAAACCGCCTATTTGCAAAATATTAGTGTCAAATAAGTTTACTTTTAAATTATGTTTCTTTAAAGCAATTCAAATATTTATTTTCAACTTTTTAGTGGGAACGGTTTTTGTTTGTTTTTTTTTGAAGGCGGTTTTTTTTTGTAATTTTTTTTTTATTATGGATGGGAAATCATCGAATGACCCCTTCCGCTCTGGGTGGAGCGGGAGGGAGTGTCAGAGTCTTACTGACTAAAACCCATCCGTGCTCCTCCTAGTGCCCTTTGCGTTCCAGGGCTGCGGTGACTCTTTCGAACAAAAACCGCATTGATGATGCCTGGCTACTCATTGAAAGTTACCTCTCCCTATATAGACTGATTTTCGACCAACTGTCCTTTAATTATTTCATTATTATTCAACGTGTCAACAATCAAATCCAACCATAAGGAAAAAAGTCTACTAAATACAAGAGCAAACTTAATATTAAAAGCTTCTAGCGAGTTTATCCGTGTTTCCGAGAATCGAGGACAATACTCAGGTCGCGTCCGGCACTGGCCATTGAATCGATGCATCGATTGAATTAGTTATAAACACTAAGATAGGCGGCCATTTTGTTCGTGATCGACAAACGTGTAATGTTTATTTTATAAAGCATTTAAGATTTTTGTTTAGGTTTTTTTGGTTTTGTTTCCTTGTATTTATGAGCGCTCAACAAGTTAATTGTGTCTCGAAATTTAGCTGTGTTATAAATGAAAAACTTACAGAAGGTCAATTTTTGTACCTACTTATTTAAAAAAAGGTTCAATTCAAGTTGCAACAGTCGCAATAAAAGTTGGCGTTTGCGACAAAATGCCACATTTATTTTGGAACACAAACCAGGAAGCAATCATCCAAATTAATCGGCTATCAAGTGTCTTCCGAACTCACGGGAACCTTCATAATTCGACCTTATTTGTTCAATGTAAAGAAGCTTGGATGAAGGAATACCTTTTTATTGGTTTTCGTGTCCATAATCTGATAGAAATTGACCTTGTTCATAATTGATTAGTTTCCGACATGCAGTGTACCAAAAGTTTTCTATTTCAGAATTTTGATTTGTTTTTAGGGTACCGTCCTAATAAAAAAGGGACCGCTTATTGGATCACTCGTGTGTCTCATACGTCTGTCACAATCTATTTGCTCCAAATCAACTGGGCTGATTCAGTTGAAATTGTACCTAAAAACGGACACATCAAATGAAAGGGCTTTGTGGCTGTCTCAAATATACTTAGTTTTCACAATTTTAACATAAACAAAGTTAAAGTTATTTGAGAAAAAACTTAAAAAACCGGCCAAGTGCGAGTCGGACTCGCGCACGAAGGGTTCCGTACCATTATCTATAAAAACGGCAAAAAACATCACGTTTGTTGTATGGGAGCCCAACTTAAATATTTATTTTATTCTGATTTTAGTATTTGTTGATATAGCGGCAACAGAAATACATCATCTCTGAAAATTTCAACTGTCTAGCTATCACGGTTCATGAGATACAGCCTGGTGACAGACAGATGGACAGCGAAGTCTTAGTAATAGGGTCTCGTTTTTACCCTTTGGGTACGGAACCCTAAAAAATAACAAAAGAAAACGTTATTTAGTTATTATTTACAGGAACACTTTAGAAGACTCTTCTTGGGGTGTTCCTGTAAATAACAAAAGAAAACGTTATTTAGTTATTATTTACAGGAACACTTTAGAAGACTCTTCTTGAGGTGTTCCTGTAAATAACAAAAGAAAACGTTATTTAGTTATTATTTACAGGAACACTTTAGAAGACTCTTCTTGGGGTGTTCCTGTAAATAACAAAAGAAAACGTTATTTAGTTATTATTTACAGGAACACTTTAGAAGACTCTTCTTGGGGTGTTCCTGTTATCAATAAGTAGTTTTCAAATAACATATTAAAAAAATATGATACTTTCGGAACCCTTTGCGTGCGAGTCCGATGCACACTTGTCCGGTTTTTCTTTTCATTATTTTTCTAAAGCATATATTTTTTCCTTTCAACCAATCCCACGCCTTCATTTCCTAATCAGTGCGATCGTGAACACAACTGGCATATGATACTTTTAATTATCGGATAGCCTGAGAACTAAGATCCGTTTATAGGCCACTGCTGTCTCACGCCTAAGTTCACGACTACACCAATGTCAGTCGGCTATTATTTCATGATATTCTCACAGATGGACTGAGAAATATGAAGTTTTTGTGAGATGGGATTCTGTTTCGTTTGTGTGCAATGTCATTTATAAATGTCGGAGGATGACGGTAAGAAAGAATTGTTAGGGATTGGGGTAGATGGTTTTTTTTTGTGGGATGCAGTCGAAATAGGTTTGGAAGAAGACATTATAGTCAACGAATAGTGAAAAGTTGTCATTATGATTAATCATTGTCTAGCTAGTTCAAAATAAGTTAGTGCTAATTAAGTCCATCATTGCTTTCACGTTGGATCTCATCGTAAAAATAACACAATTGCTAGAGCCATGGTCTATAATAATGGCAACATCACAAAAAAAAACAAAGAAATTAAGTACTTATTTTGGAAAAGGAATGACATTGCCTCATTGAAAAGGCTCATTTAAAACCACTTCTAGTGGATTTGGAGGTATACTCCCAAGTCCACTAGAAGTTGAAGAAAGAAGTTGTTTAAAATTGCGTAACAGACAGACAGACAGATTTACTGTCGTTGTGTTTAGTAGTTGTTTTGTATAATTGAAAGGGCCAAGGATCCGATTCGTACCTATTCTACATCAATATGTATGATCCACGCTATGACCAGACCAGGACATTCTGCAGATACCAGCGTGGGTTGTCAAGACCGCAATATTGGCGATAAATGATTTAATTAACATTTTGATTGGCACGGAAATGAATACCAGGCCTCCTAAGTACCTACTGGAGATCATGTAAATCAGACACGGGAGACATACTCACTACTCAGTGTTGTTTCAATTAGTTGAGTTTATTTAACTTTTTGAAAGAGAGTAAAGAGGTGGCTTAGTGAGGAGCTCGTGGGTAAATAATAACAGCCGAATGGTTCAATCTTCGTTAAAGTGGAAGCGCCAGGGTAGCCCACGTAATTCAAATTTTCTTACGTTTTTTGCAATTTGCAGGTTGTATCTTGGTCAAAATATAATTCGCGGCCATGCCAAATGTATTAATAGTATTGCATGAAATCATAACATTTGGCATCAATTCTAACTGCAGGAGTTGTACTGATGATTTTAATGACTATAATTCTATAAATACATACTTGCTACGGCCGCGAATTTTATTATATTTTGACCAAGATACAACCTGACACTGATCTGCAAATTGCAGAAAACGTAAGAAAATTTGAATTACGTGGGGCACCCTGGCGCTTTCACCTTAAGCAGCGTTTGCCGTACCGAATCGTAGGCCCCGGCAGCCATTTGTAGATTTTTGACAGTCGTGACAGAAGACAAAACAAACAAACACTACCGATTCCGAAACTGTATCCCTTGGCAAGATTTGTTGGCAAGATTTCCAAAACAGTTGGAAGATATGATTCACGATAAATTTTACGAGTATTTTGAATGGTTCTGATGAATATCTTAACAGTATAGTCAGTGCGGTCTAACTACCTTTGATTTAGCAATGTATTATTTACAGAATCCGTATAACTGTACAATGAATGAACGATTGTAATATTGAAAGTAAGTATTTCCCATGCCTTACACAGTTCCTTTTATACTTATACCTTTGTTCGCCAACTGGGTTCAAACTAATGACCCCATAATCATGTACCATACCTGTCATTTCTCTATGCGAAACCATCAGTCACTGGGTACTTTCGATTTCGTTCGGTTCGATAGCCTGATCCAGCATTAATGTCAAACCAACAATTACTGAGTTACGTAAGGAAGTCGACGCACCTATTATGCTATTATACGCTTTATTAAACGAAGCAATTAGTGTGAAAGTTGCGTGATTGATCGGTGAAACGATTGCTGTTCATTCACTAGTATTTACAGTAGGTAGGTACAGTTGGGTATAGAAGTTTTAATTGAAATTTTCCGTTCAATTGAAGTGTTGTGCAGTTTTGTTTTTAATTATTTGTTTACTTGAACTCACTTTGAGCTTGTGCTGAACTGTCGGGACCTTTAGGAGCGAAGACTTCAATCCCGTTTGTTGACTTGCAAAGTTTTCATCTTTAACTTAGTTGAAGATGAAAAAACAAACATAACAGCAACACAGTAAAAGTTTAACTTTTGCTGCGACCAACTCTGAAATGGTAAACTGCAAAACAAACGACAAGGTGCCACTTACTTGGAGCCGAATGTGTAGATAAATGAAAAAACGCATAATTGGTCATGCGTTTTTTGCAGTTGTTATTTGCAGTTTTTTGGACATTTCGGAATGCACTCCGAAATGTGAATAAAGACATTGATTTCTATGAGCACTGCAATTATTTTATTTATTTTTATTATTTATTTATTTATTGGGAGAAAACGGAGCTTTAAGCTTAACCGTGAAGGATTATAACCACACCTACATTTACCAAAGTTATTTGCCATTCCTTTTCCTCTGTTTCTTAACTTTTTAACCGACTTCGAAAAGGAGGAGGTTATCAATTCGGATGTATATTTATATATACATAAATAGTTTTATTCATGTTCGGGCATAACTCCGTCATGTTATGTATAAACGGATTTGCAAAATTTATTCCGAAATCCAATAGAAGTTTATTCCGAAATGGTACTATTAAAATTTCGTAATATCTGATGAAAAACTTCGGAGATAGACAGTTAAATAGATATAATTTTGGAAGTCAGTGTCAAAAAACGAAGAAACTACACCAGAAACACCGACTTCCAAAATTATATCTAAGTATTTAAAGTTATTTTGTACCTACTTTGTAGTGGTTTTTATTTCAAAGTCGGTTTTTATATATATGTACAGGTATTTTGTTGTAAAAAGTATTTTTTTGTATTGACTAAATATATCTTCAAGTTCAAGTATACCTAATTGGGTTCAAATACTTTGTGCGCAAGTTCTCCTCAAAGAAACTTAGTCATTTTCCAGATAGTCTTCAAAGAAAGTATAATAAAATATGGTACCTACGTTGTTGCCAGGAAATATTATATTTTATGAAGAACTGAATTCTCGAGTGAATTTTAAAACGCGCGGCGTAAAAAGAAGTGCTTTTCAAGAATTCAAGATATGAAAATGTTGACACCGTTTTTTAAGAAGAAATTCGCTTACATTTTGTTTACGTTGTTTAAGTAAACTGAGGGTTAATAATGTTATTTGCAAATTTGTGGAATATTGACTTCGTATTCATATTTTTTTATATTAATTTTATTTGTCAAGCTTTTGTGTAATGAACAATGTGTCTGGAAAAAAGTACATTATATAAAGAAAAGCACTATAGTATGAGCAAGAACGGTCAGTGACCCACATACATTTATTGACTTTCTTAATATCAAAATAAAAAATAAAGACATAAAGCTGACCAGAATCGACTTCTATCGTGATCTTTTTCGTTCTCCAGTAATGTAAAACGGTACATAAATTATTTTTCGGGTATCTACGAAGAAATATTACGGAAAGGTACTTTATTGCAAGTTTCTCTGGCGCCTACAAAACTATAAAGCCTTGAGAAAGCATAAAACATAACACTACACCACACCTAATACTACACCACTTAGTAGTAGCGCCTGCGACCACTTAGACCTATGAGGCAGTCACAAATATGTACTCCTAATATATCTCAATTATTATAATGACTTTAATTAAACAAATTCAAGCCCCTACTAGAGCACTACATAGTTTCGCACTCATTCTATCATCAGCACTACAAGTAACACTTGCGTCGGTGACTGTACATCACTGCGTATGTTGTTTGTGAATAGCCCAAATTATTTGTTAAGTAGTGCTTTATTTATATGGGATAACTTTTTAAAATATATATAATACTAACAGTGAAAATGGAATCAAAATTGATCGAAAAACCAACAAGATGTTACTGTTTTAAACATATATATCTGTCCCTCTCGCGAAAACGCTGTTTTGTATGGCAGCTGTATAGGCCTTCTGTACTTTGAGGTCAAAGTCCATATAGGGCTTCTCTTTCTAATTGTCAACTTTGAAGCTATAACTTCATCGCCGATGAAGTTATTTAAAAAAATATTTCATAAGTGCTTTCTAAAGCTAATGAGTGTTTCATTTTGTAAATAAAAAAAATCATACATATTCCCTATTGCAGCCCCTACCGGAGCAATATACAGTTTCGCAATTATTCTATCATCAGCACTCAAGTAACTCTTGCGTCGGTGACTGTACGCCATAGTATAAGTTGTTTGCGAATAGCCCACATTATTTATACGGGATAATTTTTTACTTTGGCGCGAGCAAAGGCGCTCACAAAACTTAGTTTTACTTTATGAAAACCACAATGGACAAGGATCCCAAATAATTAGCATAATGACGAACATACAACAAATTCTAGCCACTACCGGAGCACTACACAGTTTCGCACTCATTCTAACATCAGCACTACGAGTAACACTTGCGTTGGCGACTGTACACCATTGCGTATGTTGTTTGTGAATAGCCCACATTATTTATATGGTCTTTTCATGTCAGCGATGTAAGTCGCGTTATTAAACGCCTTATTGTATGAACCACATTGTGAGCGATGACAAATTACTGCATTAGTTCCATGTTTATGTGTGAGCTGAAAGTATGAGAAATATGTTAAATGCCATGTGGAGTAACCATAATCACACATTTCGTTAGCCTGTCTTATGCCAGGCCGATTTTCTAACTAGAGCCTGGCATCTTTTTCCAACTATTTTGAGGTCGGCTACCAGTCCAACCGGAGACAACTAAATACCAGTATTTTACATGGAACAACTGCCTTTCTGATACGCAACACAGCAACTGGGTAGCACAACGTCTACCCTTTGGTAAAACTGATTGTCAGACTTTTGTGCTTTTGGCTTCCCGTAACGACTATCATGACAGCCCGGACTTAAGGCTTTTTTTTACGGATGGGAAATCATCAAATGACTCCTGCTCTGGGCGGAGCGGCAGGGAGTGTCAGACTCTTACTGACTAAAACCCATCCGTGTTCCTCCTAATGGCCTTTGCGTTCCAGGGCCGCGGTGACTCTTTCGAACAAATTCCATAAAGGTTTAGGCCCATTTTCCAAAACGTAAACTCCGACTCATCTCGAACTCCAACCCCAAAGCTTGTCTAATTGACGTTATAAATTGAAGTTTTCGTGCTTGAGAGACGAGTTTTACCCGAGCAAGCGCGTCTACTCATTTGCTTGCTCATCTCTCGAGCACGAAAACTTCAATTTATGACAAGCTTTATTGACAGTTTGATGCTCCGAGTTGGAGTTGGAGTTCGGGTTGGGGTTTACGTTTTGGAAAATGGGCCTTAGATGCTTTCTGATGTTTATAGTGAAAGGCCATCGCAAGACCTACAACGACCATCGTTTTGTTACCTCGAAGATCATGTGTTGTTTTTACTTTTTTTTTTATTTGGGACAAGCCCGCTACACCACATTCCCAAGCCACTGCAACTTCTGAAAGCCAGAATCAACATTGGCGATCACCAGAAAAAAACGCCAAGTCAATGAAGCTCGACGAGTCCCATGCAGAGAATTCAATTGTCTTGGATCCCGCAATGAAATTAATCAGAAAATAACAGCGGAGGAGTAGGAGAAAAAGTATAATTTCCACTTCCCTCCTTATTAAGCAGGAGACAGAACAGAGCTAGGCCAAATAGGCACCAAGGGACATACTAATATACAACTGGGTTAAGCCCAGTTGCCAAGCACCACGGATTATACATTAACAATAATAATAATGGGTCCTAAATTGTGAGCAGTTTTTACTTACCTACAAGTCGGAAATATATCTTAAGTCTAAAGGTTAAACGAGAATAATACCATGTCGAATGAGAATGTTCTTGTAACAAACCTGCCCCAATTACTACTTCGGGAGCCGTGTCGTTGACTAATAAGGGGGGAAGTGTGAATGAGTCTTACATGGAGTTAAATTAATTAATTCCAGCGAGTATTGTTCATGGTTTCTCATTCCCGAGTCGGTTCTCATTTGGTTTGTTAATGTTATTTGTGCTGGGGAAACGGGGTGGAAAGTCTTTGAAGGGTGTAGTGAAATTGATGTAGGTTGGGAGTGTGACCTGGTTATTAATTACACGTTCCTGAATCTTTGTAAAGTAATTGTTACACATCACTAGTCCCAACTCTTTGAATGCGCCTTATCTTTGTCAATTTTTATCGACTTGAAAGAAAAAAAATGCGTGTCTATTATTTTTTAAAAATCGAACGGCTGGACTAAATAGAATTATTATTTTTCTATCTAAGAAAAGTGCTACGGCATAGCTAGTAGCTAGAACCAGTATTAAAGTTCTTCTCAGCCACGTTGATGCAAAATTAGTTAGGATTCTTCTCTAAGTGTGTCACTCAGTGTACGAGACTCCTCTTAAACGGCTTTTCATGACTTCTTCTGTGTATGTTTGAGTGGTTTAGTTTCACAATTGAATCCGACAGTCGGCGTTGCAATAGGTTTCCAGTTTTATTTTCTTGAGAAAATCAACGGCAGGACAACGTCTGTCAGGACCTTAGTATCTAATGTTAAAAAAATGCAACAACCATACAAGACTATTTACAAGTTTCCCTTTTTGTGAAACCCGCCTGAAAAAACGTAGGTACCTAAGACCACAAAAGCAAATTCAAAAGTACTCACGATGTTTCTGACAGCCATCAACATTCTCGGGCCAGTCGCAAGAGTGGGCGTTCTCATTGTACAGCAGGCCACCGATGCAAAGCTGTTCCGTGGCGGTTCCATTCCAACAGGTCCAGTACCTGGTGCACGAGGTCTCGTGGCCGAAGATGCCGTACAGCCAGTCGCAGTGCTCACTGCCGATGGGAGGGTCTGGAGGTGGAAAGTTGAGCAAAGATTAGAAACATGTTCGTAGAAAGGAATATAGTCTGTTTGATACATTTGTAGATGAAGCTCCCTGGGCTGTCAGATTTGAACGTTTTACTTGTAACTACAACTTGGTACAAGTTTCTAGTGAACCATAAACAATATTACGATGGCATCAATACGGCAATACAAACTATAAATTAGACATGACGTTACCTAACCAGCCTTCCAGAAAATGTATCTCTGGTTAGAAATTACAACCTGCGACCCTACCATGACGTGTTAAAGCGTGAGTAGTTCGAGCGAGAAGGAGGGATGGAGCTATACACCCTATATAGCTCCATCCCTCCTTCTCGCTCGAACTACTCACGCTTTAACACTTTATGGTACGGCCGTTTCTCGTTCCCCTTATCAAAGTAGAACCTCATATTTCATACATCAAAGAATATTTTAACTTATGGAGCTGAAAATAGGTAGGTACTCAAATTTTCAAACCATTTTGTATCGAGCCATACAACGCGAAAATAGCGTGCTTTTTGATCATATTTTATCGCATTTCGACAACCACGCCAACGATAAATAACTTGCATTTTCACGCAAATAACTTTAACAGCAAAAATACATCAAACCGACCAGGCCCATATTTGGTGACTCAAAGGACTGACCATAATATAATGTAATAAATCTTGGTATTTATACAAACGACGGTCCACTCAGTGGTCCTCCACGACCTCCACCTTTTTGCATGAAGTTTAAATAAATAAATTTATAAACCACTTTTGGTAGGAAGAGGACTCTATTTGGTTTTTGTTTGAAGAGGTCCATATCTTTAAAACTCTTTATTTGTCATTCACAATAATTTTTTAATATTTTTTTTGTTATTGTCTAATTTATTACTTAACGAGTTCGAAAACTCGCACCACAAGGAAAATAATAAGAAATTCCCCAGATCAAATAAATGGGGATCATTCCTAGCACCAGTAACCCACGTCACGTAATAGCCTGGTATTTATTCAACCTCGTTTGTGCCACCTACAGGAGTCTTTCTTAAATGTTACGACGACCTACATACGTTGGACGATTTGTTTCTATAATTATGTACATTTCATCTGAGATCTTTTGAAGGCTTCTTTTGATTTGTGGACGCAACAAACAGTTTCTCAATAAACACACACGTACATTTATTGAGAAACTGTACCTATCTAAAATTATATTTATAGTTCAGAACCGTACCATGCACATCTATCAACAATTCATGGGAAAAACATTTTAAGAATGCAAAGCATTTTATTTAATAAACATACTTTTGTGTAAAAAAGTAATGATTTGACTACCCATTTGTAAACGCGTCCTTAATATTCAGGACAGCTTTATCATAGTTTATTGGCTCAATGAGAATTTCATTCAACTTTCGAACTTGAACAGCAAAGCGATTTTGAAAAAAGAACTATTCGAATGGATAATTTTAAAAGTAAAATGTTATGAATAGAGGACTGATAGTACTGTCATTAAGGACATATAGCCGTTGCTGTGGAAATAAATGATTTCTTTCTTTTTTTATGAGCGTAGGGATGGGGATTGGCAAATTAAAACAGCGGGCTATTCTAAGCGGTGGGCGAAGTCGGTGGGGTGATGATAAAACTCCTCCAAATTAAATATAAGAATTAATTTATTTGTATGGCTTGTAATTTTATTTTAGTTAAAAAGCGGCCTTTTGATATACCTACTTGTTCTGTCCCAAGACTACGCCTTTTAATTTTAACTATAGACACTACCTACCAAATCTTTTCCAGTCCTGTCTACTTTAAGCTGCTAAGAACTAGTTCTAATTAGGAATGTCCAGCTCATCCTGCCATCAACGTCTGGGCCTATCGCGTTGGTGATTGCTCATTAAGAGGGACCTATTTGGTCGTAAGGGACTTGATATACAAAGCGCTCAGGCCGCATGGCCAGGGCTCTGTGACGAAAATGTATGGCGTCTGGCCGCGCGCCCACGACGCTAAGTATATTTCGTTCCTTTGACGGTATACATTTTCTCTTGTCAGTGATCTGGTCGTGCGGCCTGGTAGCTTTGTATATGAAATCCCTAAAAATAGTAAAAAGATTTAAGCTACTTACTGATCTGAACCTTGGGATATTCGCAGTAATTCGACCTCCATGGGTAGTCGCAACCTTCCGTAACTCCTCGATGCTTGCCAGCGAAGACCAGCCCGTTGGGGCAGTCGTACTGGACGGTCTGTCCGTTGTCGCACTCCCAGTATTTGTCGCAGTACTTGTCATCAGCTACCACCCTGGACTTGGTCTTGCAGGGGTCTTCGATCTGGCCGCATGATGCGAAGGTTACTGCCAGCAGTACTGGAAAGATGGAAAAGGATGGTTAGTTTTTTGTTGAAAAGGTGCATCGGTAAACATTAGCTTTTTTTACTGAGGAATGGGCTTGCTCTCTGTCATTCTTCTCACTCATAATTCAAATACCTATACTGGGTATTTTTTTTATCCAGTGCCCAAACTTTGAGAAACACTTTTTGTTCATTTACATGGGTAGTTCTCAAAGTTTGGGCACTGGAAAAATATAAGATATACCTACATTAGTTTGATTATATAGGTCTGAGAGAATCAACAGGGGATTGAAAATTGAGCGTACATAAGATCCTGAACCTTTAACATTAGTTATTTCTAAGTAAAATTCCTTAACTTCACGTCAACATCTCACAAAAATGATCCCTAAGTATAACGTTTCACGTAATGAAATACTTTATAATTTTAAAAATGTCTAGTCGCAGTTAAGTATCCCCATTTTTGGCATTACCCGTGAAGAACGACCCTGAACCTTGAAGATATTTTTAAGTTTGAGCCCTGCCGTCAAGTTAAATGTCAACAACCCTTGAAAAGGGCCTCGTCTCGCAGTTTCAGCACAATTTCAGCACCTCAGGAAAGTCTTTGTGCAGTAACGTTTCATACCAAGTCATTCATTTTATCTAATACTTTGATTGCTGACCCCTAATGCGATGGCATAAGGTTTAAAATCCTGGAGCAATTTGAGCATTGTGGCAAAGAATTTCAGTGAGGTATGTACTCGTAAGCATATTTCTTCCTCGCGTCTTTTATTATCTCCCTGGTATTTTTAATGCCTTTATGATTTGAGTTATGAAAATGTACATACATTTACATACATTCGTAGGTTTTCATGTTTTTTGTGATCTCTTCTTCTGTAATATGGTATTTCTTAATATTCATATATGTTAGGCGTTCATATTTAATTTGATTATATTTTAAACGATTGCATAATATCATGGCATTAATTTTTCATTTCACTAAGTTTTACAATTAATTTCTTATTACTTTACACTAAAATATATTACTATAATTGAGCCTCCTTTTAGAAAAAAAACCTCTTTCAATTTAGCTTGTTTTTGTTGAAATTACTGTTTGAATAATTAATGAACTCCAGAACAAAGGCATAGATTGCCTAGGCACGTGTTTCATTACGACCTAAGATCGTTTAGCTTGAATCTTTTATTAAACACGTAAATATACCTTTGATTAGTATGTACTTACACTACTTATTACTTGCTTTGTTTTATGAGAACTGCAGCCAATTTCTGAAGTTGCGTATGGTAGTACATTGACCTTTTCCTAATATCCCTTCGTAGATACCCGAACAATAAATTATGAACCGTTTTTCATTAATAGCGAACGTAAAGCATCACGATAGAAGTCGATTCAGGACAGCTTTTTTGTTTTTGATATTAAGAAAGTCAATAAATGTATGTGGGTCAATGACCGTTAGTGCACATTTATCTGGCGCCTGCCGTAGGTACTTGTCAAACTCTAGTTTAGCGTCTTTTTGCGGGAAAATCCTCATGGGTACACTCCGTCTGGGGGAAAACGAAGTGTGATGTTATGTCGGACTTGTACCGACTAAACCCCAACAGTTCCTACCGTTACCGTGAGTAACAGCCTGCAGCCCTGGATATACTCACGTGTACCCCCGACTGGGCGTCCGCAATATTTTAGCCTAAAAATTGTTAAAAATTGGTTTAATGACAGATTTTCAGGCTAATACTAGTGCGGTATGACACGTTTTATGTCACCGGATAATTGCAAACGCCGTAAAATTGTACAATACCGCGTGAAATTGTAAACTATTTTTCTCAATAAGACACGAATAAATTGGAAACTATTGAATTTGGGTGGGATTTATTGGATTGAAAATGATCTGTTCACATAATATCAAAAAATTTGTTAGTTTGTAATTTTCCGGTGACATTAACTCGAAAAATTTAAACCAGAAAGTGTCCTTAGTAAGCGTTACACTGTTCTCAGTAAGTGCTAAACTTATCCAGTACTACCAACCTCCGAGTTTAACACGAGTATATTTTTAGAAAAAATAAATAAATAAACATGGTTCACCAACCCAGATTGTCTGAATCCATCACACTCTACTATATTTCACAATTTCCGGTTTTCAAGCCAAACTGGAGTTGGAAAAGTTCTCAACTTCAGTTTGTTAATTAAGAAAACGAGATCAAGTTTGATTTCAAAACCAATGCGTGAATCTCTCTTCATAACTTTGAGCTTTTGTTTTTTACAAACAAACACAAACGATTTAATTCATCATGCATTTTCACGATTTCAGCGCACATAAAAATATTAAAACCAGAAATGGAAATCGAGGTACGATGGGAATCAAAACGCTTACACATCGCTTGAAAAATTTTAAACTTAGGTAGTTTTAATAAACACTGGCGTCCTGCCATCAACACCATATTTTTTCCATAACTAAAAACAGGTCTTCAGGAACAAACTAAAATTTAGGTTAACGAGTTATTGACGACATTTTAAGTGATGCATTTGCTATCTCCATCCTTTCATGCATTTTCATAACAAGCAATAAGGAAAGTTTATTAAACCGTCGAAGCTTGACTGTCAATCTAAGTTCTATTGTTATAGGACTTAGTTTTGTGTGTCACTTATTAGGAAAGCATACGTATCAATGGTCTAGCACGTATCTATTGTTGAAAACCAACGTTATTGGCGTGACAGCGCATAACTTAGTCGTTTCTGAACTTTATTTGGTAATATCGTGAAATTTAGTGGTAAATTATGCCTGGCAGTAAAGATGTAAAAGTTTCAGTCATAAAAAGTAGTAAAAAAAGAAATATAAGTAATTATCAGTTAACTAAGGTATCGTTAACATTTTTGTGGGAAAGCGTTTATGATGGTAAATTTTAAATTAATGTAAGGAACCATTTTTTATGGACAGTGACCATTAATTTATCAAGCTGCACGACACAGACTTTTCATAAGGGCGTTAAAGAAATTAGATATTGTACCACATCGTATGATCATGAGATCCAGACACGTGGAACAGAAATGGGTGTTTAAAAAAAAACTTTACTTTCAATATTATCCTAATCTATACTATCTTATATTCTAATATAATAAATCTAAGAGTTTGTTTGTTTGTTGTTTGAACATTCTAATCCGACGAACCTTCGTGAGGAAGGCAATAGGCTATACAAGAACGGGAAATTACTACGAAAACGGGATATGCGCGTACGAAGTCGCGGGCAAAAGCTAATATTAGGCATAAAATCTTGTCATATTTTGAAATCATCATCAGCGTATGGTACCCGTATTTTGCAGCCGAAAATCAGCGGTAGGTGTAAATATCATATCACAGATGATATTTCCACCGAAAAACTGTTTTTCGCTTTTATTGAATATATGTCGCAGCCAATTAGCTTAATCAGCCGTTTAATTGGTTGCCTAGCCTTTTTATTTAAATGTGCCGATTTTTCAGCGACTTCAGTGACATCTTTTGTTCAATACCGTTTCATGACTTGCCCATGTCACTTATGTCGCTGAATAAACGGCACAGTTCAATGAAAAGGCTAGACTTTTAATGAAACAGCGGATTCAGCTAGTTGGCTGCGACATATACACACTCCAATACAGGTACACAATTTTAGTTCCTTTTCTTGTCTTTCATCGTCATTTCAGTTGAAAGATCTCCAGGATAGGCGACCATCTATGGAAAGGCACTTCTGAATTATCTTTGCAGCACACTACAGTATTGTTTAGTAAGGTCTGTACTGACAAACTTGGTAATTGTTTCTGCGTTTGTTGTACTTATCGGTCTTGTATGTTCCTACGCATGTTTGTAACTTAACAAGAAGTTGTTTTGTGCTTCTGTTGTTGTTTCAGAGAGTAATTAAGCAAAGCGCCCACATTTGCTAGCCGGATAATGAATGGTATACAAAATGGAGTACCTACTGGAAAATACAAAAGTTTCATGGGTGCTTAATTTATTTTTAGATAAAGGTTTGAGCTGTATTATATTGAGCCATCTTATATCATTTTTTTTTGTTTTTTAGAGGAAATAAAGTATTATGAGATGAAGGTTAATCCCTCTTCATCGTCTTCCTGCCCTTATCCCCTGTTACTTGGGGTCGGCGCAGCACGTTTTTTTCTTTCATTCTGTCCTGTTAGCCACTTATCACTAACTCCCTTTCTTTCATATCGCTCGTCACACAATCAATCCATCTTTTCTTTGGCCTCCTTCTTCCTCTCCATCCATCCACATTTTTTACATGCGTTTCATCCCTCCTCTTCCAATGACCATACTAAGACAAGCGGTTCCCTTCCAACTTTTCGTCCCTTCACCCTCCAAAGGTCCCTCTTAAGAACATATTATTTTTACCTGCAAAATGCATGGTCAATACTGGCCATGCTTCTGGCCAGAGTTGACCATGCACTCTCTTGCGAATAATGTAATTGCATATTTTCCGTAAAATACCCAAAATGATTCAAATGTCACACATCAAGAGTATCTTCGCGACTCTTGCGCAAGGAGCGCTTTCTCTGCGCTTGCGCACCCGTTCACGCGTCTGACGTAACTCGCGTAACATCGGGTAAGTTTGGACAGCCTCGTGAAACAATACAACGCGGTCACACCGGTTTGTTCAATAAACATTGTTTTATGTTAGGTCAAATGTGTTTACATATGTATTTTTTATGTATTTGCTAAGTTGTGATGACAGGAGACAGAAGGAGGGTAAGAATTTTCATGCGTGCGTGAAATATTGTGAAATTCGTTGTGTTTTTAAATACTGGTTGGTGCTGTACAAGTTTCTAGTATTCATGTTAATTCATCCAAGCAAAATAACAATGTTTTGAATATTTTAGTTTGTGGCAATGCAAGTTGCAGGTAATTTGCATAATTATTACGTTTTGTGTAAATGTGTATTAAAATAATAATTACGCTGCGAGTAATTCTGGCAAATAGGCTTTTGTTGGTCATAAAAGCCACTCCAATTTATTTTATTACGACCGCGACTGTATGCAAAGTATTTTTGTTCTAGGGTTGATATAAAGAAAGCTAGACTCAAACATAAAGGTATTTTTACATGTAGGTATGTCACAATGATTCTAAAATCTCGACTGAAGGATTATACCTACTTAGGGTAGGTAGGTGAGTCTTCCTTGAATGCTCATCTATGAAGATTGTCTTTGCTACGTTCAATTTGGGTACTAAATCTGCTAGGAATTTCTCCTGTATCGTGGGTGCGTTTACAAACATATAAACTCACATAGACAAACAGCCAGACCCGGAACAACTATCTGTAGGCCATTCTAATATTTGTTCCGTGCGGGAAAAGAACCCGCGACACGCAGCGCAGCGGTGAATTACTCAACTACTGCACCAACCGTGACGTCAAATTTTATCATGGTCCTGTAGAAGGCAGTGGACTTAAGAGCTCCATCACAATATTCTATTACAACGAAGAAATCAAATCGAGAAACTGTGACATCAAACTGAACCTGTCTTTTTAATTTAGTCATAGGGTAGACTGGGTACGATTGTGAATATTTGGGTTTGACGGCCAATAATTTTGTTAATTTACTAGTTAGTTGAGACAAAAATTACTTAAATCGTAGTTTGTACATTTGTCTACACAAAAATACTCAAATTTTGTCTTATAATACGCTGTATTAGTTAAAGCATCAAATTTGAAAAAAAAGGGAAAATGTCACAACCGACCACACCCCAAGGACGGTTGTGACAGTGGTCATAAAACACCATGACTAACCTAAATTATCTACGTATAAAGTAATCATTTGTTATTAACTACTAATATTCAATTCATAACAAAAAAATGTTTGCTATAGTATATCTGTATACCAATAAAAGTAAATATTAAAAGAATCTGAACAAAAAAGCTTTCTTTTGGCTGTTGAAAAGCAATGTGGCCTCCTGCTTTTGTTTACGTCGCGCACCGGCTAACGCAATACTGGGCAACATGTGTAGACATGCATCGCGCTTCTTTTTCCCCTTACACTCATCCCCGTATTCCGTATAGTTTCGCTATTATAACGACTGTCACTACCGTACCCTGGCACAATCGTACCCAGTCTACCCTACTATATAAGTTCCGCCTATAAAATGGATGACGGAAACGAATATAAAATGAAGGCTTTGACCTTTGACCATGATACATGACATTTTGATCACGTGAGTGTGTGCAATATTAATTAGAATATCGAATCGGCGCCAATTAACTTGGAATGTATTGGATTGGACCTGCAAACGATCAGGTGCGAGAGTTTTGATGAAGGCGGAGGGTAGAAGGGTAGTAAAAAATCTAATTATCGGGTAAGTGTTATTTCTCAATAGCAGGAGCTCTGATGTCGGTGGTGTCATCCTCCCGTTTCTCGAAGAATAGGGTAGATGACTAAAAAAAACTAATTACTCAGTCCGTCAGATAGATTTCCAGAAAATATTGGACACGTATTTTTTATTATTTTCACGTAAGTAAACAAATAAAAAACAAATAATTATAAAACACGTCTGCCTTGTCTAAAAATTAACTAAAAAATGAAAAACAAGGATTGGACCCAAATTTTTAAAACTGAAAAACAACTTTTTTATTGCAGTCGGGGGACAGTTTTATGAACATTTCTTTAATCGAGTACTTAAGTCCCCCTCTGTACTAAATGAAATGGCTAAAATAGGCTCATAATCTGGTGGGGAAAGGAAATGTTCCTTTCATTCAGTATCCATCTAGTACCTATTATATTATTTTTTGACACTAAGAAGGAAGCAAGCTTTGAAACGAACATTAATTAATTATAAGTGATTAGTGGATATAAAATACTACTGATGTAATATATTTTTTTAATCTACAAAACACGGTCTAGCCGATGATAGTAACCGTAGTTAAATATTAATGAAAAAAAAATATGTCCGGTTTTATTCATGAAGCATGGTTACCCTATTATTATTTTCATAATGTTCACGAGCCTATGTTATTCGGGATAATTTAACGCTTCTAACGATACTACATACATAGAAATCGGTAAGGCCGTTTAGAAGTTATGGTGGAATAAAGAAACTCACAAACATACATACATACATGAAAACATAACACTAATTTTTTTGGGCAGTCGTGTAAAAATGAAGACGATACAGTCGTTGAAAATACGCGTGACGTCACTTCGCTAGTAAAAGTTGTACTATCATAGTGACGTCATGCGTGTTTTCAACGCACCGCAACGGCACCTAGCTAGGTACCAGATTATGTAACAGTTTATTTTTATTTCACAATTGATTTTATTGCAACTATAATTATATACACACACTTAAAAAAAGACTCAACTAAAACTAATCTAAAACATGGCGTCGAAAAATTCCTCCGCATCGCAGGCCACTGGTAATGTACCCAAAAGGCTGGCAGCATTGCCACGTTGTATGGCAATGCTTATCCTTTGTCCGAGGTAAAAGCCAGCCCTAGGGTCACGCGAAGTGTCAACTAAGCGTCTTGACAGACTATTTCACAATAGTGCAAGAAATCTTCTGGTTATTTTTTCCTGGGAGTTTCGAAAATACTAACACAGGTTGCAATTTTCAACTTTATTACCTACTGAATGAAAAGTGGTCAACCATTAACTTTGTCGAGTGTACAGTCTCGCCTCTCGACTATCGAAAAACCCTTGTAGACCGTACCTATTTCGAATGACAAAGTCTTTAATCAGAAACCATTTACCTACGCAGAAATGTTGCATGCCTCTGGCTGGGGTCGGTATTTTCTGTCCCAAATACTCGTGTTCAAAGAGAGGCCTGTGGTAGCCGAAGACCGAAGAATGTTGGCAATAATAATAATTTTATTGATCCTCCTTTTTGGAACACAGGACCAGGCTGTGAGCATGTATTTTAGAAAAGATACTCCTAGACTTAGTTAAATTTTCATGCGTTTTAAATTAATCATATACAGCAAGTAATGAATCTAAACTTATTATATCGAGAGGATTTTCTTTTCTCTGTTTGTAGGAGGTCATCTCTGAAGTAGTTCCGATCACGGAACTACTTCAGAGATGACGACGATGACGACGAGTATCATAGGATTTTCATCCAGGATGTGTCAGTTATAAAAATCATATCAGGCTTAAGACAGAAAATGTTTTTTTTTACTTTTTTTACAATTTCCAGTAATGAAATAGGAGTACATAATGAGTGTGTACAAATTTTTAGGCATGCTCCCGTTTCATCAACTTCTATGCCGGCTGGAATTTTAGCGGTCTCGTGGTAAGAAGGAATCTTGCCAGCACGACCTGTGTATCTGCGACAATTGAGAGGTATACAATTTCTAATTATATGGTATAAAACAGTACAAATTAAAATAATTTTTACCCATCTAAAGTTAAAATGAATGCGTTCATGGTCGTGCTACGAAGTACAACACGAAATGCAGAGTTCCTATGGGACAGGCGAATGGCTAATGAAGCGAAGCCTCAAAAAAGAGCTAGCTATTTAAAAAACTCCTCTACTTTTCCCACAGCAGAAAAAGAAATTCGAAGAAAGTGTAATTAATTGTCGTTTAAATAGTGTAGGACGATAAATAAAGAGTTATTTTTCTTGCCCTATTCAAAGAGAACTCCGTAAAAAGCTCTAATTACGGCCGACCCTGACCTGTCGACGTCTCATTCTGTTAGTCTTACTCTGTTAAGGAAAATGGATCTTTGTTAGTCGTGGGAGGTTGAATGATTGTTACTTAACTTGTTACGTGAGAAAAATGTTTATATTTTTACCCCCTATCCTATCAGATGCCTACTTGAAAAATGGATAATATACCGAAGTCCAACGGGGCACACATACTAAAGCCAGAGGGTCTAATGAATGTTTTTGATGTACAGTAACGTAACTTACAATTTTACTATACTAAAGGACGCTGTTACAAAAGGGTAGTCAAATCATTACTTTTTAACACAAAAGTATGTTTATTAAATAAAATGCTTTGCATTCTTAAAATGTTTTTTGTCCGAATTGTTGATAGATGTGCATCAAAGGCTACTCTATAATGTGCATGGTACGATTCTGAACTATAAATCTAATTATCAACACATTTGCTCAAAAAATGCAATTACGAAGCCTGTACACTTAGTTCGAAAGTTAAATTTTACACACCACACCATGGAATGTGCGGTAAAATAGGTACTCTCACCTAAGTACATATATTACCGCACGGTGCTATTGTATAGCGCCGTGCGGTAAAATATGTACTTAGGTATTCTTTACGGTTTTTTCTTTTAATTTCCATAAAAAATATAAATAAGAATTTCACCAAGGAGTTTCACAATCCTAGAATAAATAAGCTGAATGATCGGACCTCCTTGGAAGCGCATTTGCTCAATACGTTTGTCTCACTTTAATACTAAAGAGAAAATGAGAAAAGAGAAAAGAATAATAAAATAAACAAATGAAAGATGTAGTTCTTATTTTCACCACGCACATGTGGCGCCATTTGCAAATTCGCGCCATTTTCATATTAGAAACGTCAAAGATTGTTGCGACTTTCCGACTGATTTCT
Source organism: Melanchra persicariae (assembly GCA_947386135.1). Taxonomy (NCBI): domain Eukaryota; kingdom Metazoa; phylum Arthropoda; class Insecta; order Lepidoptera; family Noctuidae; genus Melanchra; species Melanchra persicariae. The sequence goes on from OX376646.1 coordinate 4,358,855, forward strand.
AAAGACAAAAAGTTCATTTCATTACTTATTGTACTGTTTTCTCGCAAATGTGTCGAAAAACGTTGTATGACACACGTGCGGATTTGGGATTTACAAAACTCGTGACTATGGTAAGCCCTCGACTTACATTCGTCTACTCGTTTGTAAAAACCAACTTACCGCACTAATATCATAAATAACTATTTAGATAGGCAAAGTTTCTCAATAAATGTACCGAAGTGAAAATTTTGGCTTCGGTACATTTATTGAGAAAATGTTCCTATCTACATACGTTTGTGTTAAAAAGTTTTGATTTGACTACCCATTTGTAACAGCGTCCTTTACTAAAATATTCGTTTCGCACATGATTATTTATTTGAATTAAGTAGATATACATATTTTTTTATGATAAAAATTGTGTATGTCGCCTAAAATTAAAATACGACGGGGTTGTAGTTTTATATTCAAAATCGATACTATAGGTACGTCAAAACATTCGTGCTAGGCCCTCAACGGCCCTACCATGACGTGTCAAAGCGTGAGTCGTTCGAGTGAGAAGGAGGGATGGAGCTAGTTGAACGTCAGCCACTGCGCCGCCCAGGAACTGATGCTCCTGAGCATGGCGCAGTGACTGATGCCTGTGGACGGCGAGCAATGGGTAGCTCGCCGTCCGATCTGAACAGGCCCGGGTTGACGGCGCGCTGTGTTCTACGCGCGCCAAGCCAGCAGTCGTCAGCATGGGTCGGGGCCCGTTAAGGCCAGAGCCTACCAGGGTTGCGGATTTGTTCGAAAGAGTTACCGTGGCCCTGGAACGTAAAGGCACTAAGAGGAGCATGGGTGGGTTTTAGTCAGTAGAAGTCTGACACTCCCTGCCGCTCCACCCAGAGCGGGAGGGGTCATTTGATGATTTCCCATCCAATAAAAAAAAAAAAAAAAAAAAAGGGATGGAGCTATACACCCTATAGGGCCTATATAGCTCCACCCCTCCTTATCGCTCGAACGACTCACGCTTTAACACGTCATGGTAGGGCCGCAGTTCATATTAAGCTTGTAAAAAGACGACAAAACCGAATCACAACCGAACCAAGCCGCATTTTTACACGACCATTTTAATTAGTGGTAAAGCTAACATGCAAGCCCCAGTGTTTATTAAAATAGCAAACATTACTATGATTAACGCCAAGTTTCCTGGATTCTCTGTAAATTCTAGCCAATTACTAAACGATATAATTGTGGCAAAAACCTCGTAAATCACTGCTTTTAGAAAGTACACATTAAACATTTTAATTAAAACATTCAAATACATAATGAATGTCAGTTTACTGCTGAGAGGAACGCACAAAGTTCGACAGTAATTAAAAAGAAGTGTACTCGAACGAACAGGAAAGACAGACTAAGAACCAATCAAGAACAGTTCATCATAATTTCAGCTAAAAGACGTCAACAGCTGGACATGGGCCTCCTCCAAATGTCTCTCATCGACCGGTCCTGTGCGTATACAACGGACTTCTGCGGCTTGTTGAGCTAGAGCTATGTCGATACTCATTATCATCATATCAGCAGAGACGTCCACTGCTAACATAGGCCTCCCCCAAATGGGGAGTTGCTATAATCGTATCGTTGCTAATAATGCGTTGCTAATATCGCCACGCTTTTCAGGCGGGTTGGCGATCGCAGTGTAGCTGTTGCAATGGACCTACAGAGAATGCTGCTGCCTATTCTCTGGTGAGTCCCTTAGTCGCCTCTTACGACACCCACGGGCAGTGATGGGATGGTGCTATTCTTTTACGGCCGACACCACACGGAACCGATACTCGTCATTCTCAAATTAAAAGGCTTAAAGTCACCGAAACGGCAATCAAAATGGCAATGGTCCGAGTTTCGAGAGAGAAGAAATAAAGATAACCGCAAGGAAACACAGAACAGTTTAAGCTTAAAAATAGAGCTACATTAAAAGCAAAAACAACAGTTTCACTACTCCATATAATCCCAGAAACATTTCTGGTATTATGTGGAGTACAGTTACAAGATAACGAACAAAGTATGCAAATTATAGGCTATTCAATAAAGGTTAAACACTCATTAAAGTGGGTGCATGCTCCTAATGGCGGCAAATGATCGGTATTGGGAAATTAATAGGACGCTGTTGCTACATGAGGAGGAAGGTATATATGCTGGGCTCTTGTGTTGTAGTTAGTCTTGATGCAAGTGATGAGCGAGAGAAAGGAATGGTGCTAATCAGGTACTGGTACCTGGTCTTTTTGTGGAGTTAATGATGTATAATTATGTTTTATCGCAGTTTGTGAATGGCGTAAGAATTTGTTAGGAAAATGCATGACAGTTTAGTTAACGTGCATTCGTTTGTATTCGTAAATGCGATGATTGCCGAGGGACATTAAGAAAATAGTTGTACTGTAAAATACAACTTTTTTCCTAATCGTCGTTTATGAGATTCTAAATTCAAATTCTCCATAGAAAAATTTGAATAAAGAATCTGCTTATCTGTAGTTTAGCTAAGTAATGGATAAAAAGTTTTGTTGTGTGTAGTGTTTGCCACGCATCACGCTGCATGCTGTGTGTTAACGGTCAACAACGAACGCGCGTGGATGCATTTTCTGCGTGTTTTCTGTACAAACGGAGATACTTACAAGCAACGTTAGAACACGCATTCAAGCGCTACGCTGCGTTGTGCGTGGCAGTGTGTTAAGCGCCTAAGTCTATAACTTCGACAGCTGACGATTGCGTATGAGCTCATTCGAGATCAGCAATCTCAGCAATGTAGTGTGACAGGATGCATTCGCTGACATTTTTATGTTAGTTACATATAATGCGCTAGAGTGTAGTGAATTAGTGATCTAATCGGATTACTAGTATACGTTTCTATGGTTGCAATAGCTAGAGATAAATCGCAAGAAATGATTGGTCCAGCTACTAGCGACCCTCACTAAGTCATCGGTCCATCTTATGGGAGGACTTCCAACGCTGCGTCTTCCGGTACGCGGTCGCCACTCCAGAACTTTTCGGCCCCATCGACCATCTGTTCTGCGAGCAATGTGCCCTGCCCACTGCCACTTCAATTTGGCATCATTTTTAGTATGGCGGAATGTGTCTTACACCAAAAACTATAACATCTTTTTACCATATTTTTTTGCAAATAAAAAAACGTATTTAGGTACTTACAACATTTATCAACAAAGGACCACAAAAGCAAATAATAAATTCAAAGGACACTTTAGGTACTTATCGAAATTTTTGGGATCTTTCCAAAACTTGCATCAACCAAGATCAATGACTTTAGTAAATGGTAAATAAAGTGGTTTGCACGAAAAGGCTCTAAAATAAATTCAAAGCTAACTTAAATATACTAAGTTAGCCTTTTTCGCGTGAAATAAGAACCCAGGACCAATTTATGAGACTCGAGTTTGGGCTGAAGATAAGTTTATTTTGTGGCGTATAAATCTTTGCATTTTGTGTACTTTTTAAGGCTTAAACCTGATATGTATGAGAAACTTTTATGTAAAATAAATTTATGGGGCAATGCTAACGTACCAGAATAAGTAATAGTTTTTTTCTACATTTATAATGAGTTTGTATAAGAAAATATTTTTGCATTTTCAAAAGTTCTCTAAGCTTATATCACTAAGAGGAAAAGTGGTTTGTTTGTACCTACGAAGTAACATCTAGAAGTACTGATCCGTAAACGACAATTTCTTGACTGATAGACTGATAGACATAGCTGACTTATCAATAGGTAAGTGCTTTTCAGAGCGGCTTTCCTTCCGGAAAAACGCGCTGTTTCTGTGGAGAGGCCATGGTAGCAAAGTCACGGAAAAAACCTATATATAGTTGTTTTTAATATGGCATTTTTTTTTTAAGTTTTCTTATGAAATTAAGTAGGTTAGTATAGTTTTCGATGCCTGAGATCTCTTTAGATAGCTGACTGCGTATTTTCTTCTATAACATTATCATTTTTCGTAATGGTCCACTCTAGATTACAGTTGACTGTTAAGAGCTTTCCCACCACCAAAGGTAAAAGGGATGCGTAACAAAATCACTGTCCGTGAACTATAAAAGGTAATAAGTCACATATTGCGTACTGCAATAATAATTATTAAGGTCGTTATCATATGATGTAAGCGGCATCTTACATCATATGATAACGACCTTAATAATTATTATTGGTCCGGTGTTCGGTCATGATGTAATGGCCACAGGGAGACATGATGAAACTAAGATATAAATGGAAAGTTCGATGGGCTTCGAGATTATGCCATCTTGGTCTACTTTATGGGTATCATAAATTATAAAGTTGATTGGGGTACTTCGCCAATGATTGTTCTTGAGGGTGATTAGCGTTGATGGCTAATCTTAATGTTATAAATGTCAAGTAACTCTGCCGGTCGATTCTGTCGACATGTCACGGTGTTTACCAAGGCGGAGTGAACGACAAGTGACCCGTTATTCTATCTTATTTGTATGGTTTGACAACTCACCCGTCTTGCACCCCGCCCAAGTGTTCACTTCGACATGTTAACAGAATCGCACTACTGTTCGTTATGTACGTTTTTACGTCAAAACAGTTGAACCGTGTTTGTAATACCGATTGATTGAGACTCTATGAAGAACATTTTATTTTTTTATTTATGAAGAAAATTTTATTTATCTCGGGAGTACGTTCCTATAGGATTAAATCAAATAAAAGGCTCGAATTGTGAAGCCTTTGAACTTTATAATTTATGCGATTTCAAATACAAACATGACTGTTTTTTTTTTATTTCCGAATCGAAATCAATGAAATGATAAATTGAATGTGTGTTTGTTGATGTACCACAATCTGTGTGTTTTATTAAACGTTGTTTGTTACGGTTTTCATATTTGCTTTAATTTTGGAAATGATTTTAAAAAAATATTTGTTTTACCTTGTGGGAAACAGGTTTTTGGACAGATGGAATAAACAGAAAATATAGTAAAGTTCTGTGGTAGCTACTGTACCTAAACCGGGTGTTCCAGAAAGGTGTGGTCATATTCATGGGTGATGTTGGGTAGATGATATAGTACATTAAGGAAAAAATATAAAAAAAAAGAAAAAAATTAAATTCGACCAAAAAAATTCCGATGAAATGACTTTTCAAGCAGTCTGACGCAGTTGATGACATCAAATCTGTGATTGAACTAAAGTAAATGCCACCAACTGTAACAAACTGCTTGAAAAATCTTTTTTTTAATGTTTTGACATTTTTTCCTAAATGTATATCAGCTACCCAACATCACCCATAAATATGACCACAACTTTCTGAAACACTCTGTATAATAGGTATGGGTACACAATTTTCCTATATAGGTAAGTACTTCTTTTTATCTTGTGGGCAGTAAGGCCTAACGACCCCACACACCTAGTGTCAGAGTTTCTAAACCGCTTCAAGGACCTCTGACATGGTTTGACGACCGCCATTTGGCGGCCAGGACCACCGGCTTAGTGCCTTCCGAAGCACGGAATCATCTTTTTATTAGACAGTTAGTGATTGAAGCCTGCAATGTCCCAGCCAAACTGGAAACAAATTTACAAAGTATGCTTCCCGTGGGAATCGAACCCACGACCACCGGGTCACAAGGCAAACGCCTAAGCCACTCGACCACGGAGGCAGTTTTTAGTTAGTAAGTTTTACCGAATATTCATATTCATTCATATTCATATTCATTTATTCATCAAATATAAGCTAACAGTTTACACCAAATCGCTTATATCTATGCTAATTCTACAAAATTACATTAAAATTTGTAAACAAAAAACAACCTTGAATACATAAAAAATCAAAATTAAACAATATTATTTCTTCATATTTAAATAAATATACACATATTTAGCTATTGTCCATTGAGAGTCAAAAAATAAATCTGCCTCAGGAATATATTTTAGAAAGTCATTTATTAACTTTTCACACCACCTGATCGAAAACGTCAAATTATATGTCATGCTAACCTAACCTAAAGTGAGTCATTTTTGGCCGGTGGCACTGCCGGGCAATAATATTGTACTGGATTTCATTATAACCCGCTGGTCAATAATGTGATTTAAATTTGGAACGTCATCTGTCTGCTCAATTGGCGGTATATTAGGTACTCACAACGCCTTCTGTCTCTGCCTCTCTCTTTCTGTTCCTGAAAGAGGATAGATATTCTCGATACTCTTACTACTTAGGGATGATATTCTCGAATTTCTACAAAATCATAAGGATTGACCAGGGTCCAGGATTGAAGACAATATTATAAGAATAATTGGTTTTGTACGGATTATTGTATAAAAGGATAAGAATAACACTTAAAACCCATTTATAGTCGATTTATTAATTTAAAAACTATTTTCTCGAGCATCTCCTATGACGTTCTAAATTCAAATTGCATACAGCCAAGCGGCCGAACCCATTCTACCAGCTGATATAAAGCTCTGTATAAAGCTTTGTGTACACATAAATTGTATTAGGTTGCTAACATTAGGCCTGCACATATTTACTTACCCACAGAGAAGTAAAAAAAAAAAGAAAATCGAGTTGGTCGTAGCCGCTATGTGGTAGGTATACCAAGTGGAACGCAAAAAAGGCGCGGATATTGCAAATCCGTATGGTATTAAATTAACTTTTTTTAAGTAGGTATACAGTATAGTTCTAAATACATATCTCTAGTTAGTGTTTGTAAATTTAAAATATTTTGTTTTTCGTATTATGGCTTCGTATTTTCTCACAGGAGGTGTGAAAAGTAGAGTATCCTCCTCGGGGATAAAGGTGTCTTTGCCTTGGGCTAGCTTGAATCCCTCGCTGCATTCAGGATTCTTGTATTAACTCCCTCGCTTCGCTCGTGAGTTAAACTCTAAACTCCCTCGCCACGCTCGGGAGTTAACTCCCGAATCCTTCATTGCGTTCGAGATTCAATATGACGCCCGTGACACAAGACACTGCTTTATCCCCTGGGTGCATAATCTACTATTATTGCTCTGGCAGTGGGAGTGTTGTTAGTTCCAGGAGCACGCCATGTAGGCGAATAGCAGAGAAGTGTGTGGATTTTAAAAGAAAACCGTGCCTATAAAGAACATGAAGAAAATTGCGGTTGACGTATGTAGATGTTACGGTGTCAAAAAGACTTGGCCTTCTTCCGTTTTAGACCTTTCAGTAAAATACCCTATGGTACCCTATGGTATTAGCATTGCAGGATAGGATAATACTCAGTGAATATAGCTAATTCTGAAATCGACAACCTGTCTTGAACAAGCGTGGTGATTGGTCGAGTTAGAAATGACCTGTCTGATAATGGTACTTTTTTTGTTTTTTATTATCTAAAAACATTTTTACAAGCATTTTGTTGAACGTTTATACATACCAACACAAACAAAACCAGTTGCACCAACCAGCTTCCTATATCACATCTGCGAAGGTTGCAAGCAGATGCGTCAACCTTGACCCCCGGCTGTTGGTAAGTTGACACGCCTGCACCGGCGCAGCCAACCTCTGCATTCATTCTCGCCTTGACACCAGACACACAATACTTAAAGACCTGATAGGTCTAATCTTAGACAATCGTTATTGTTTACTAACGGAAACTGTAATTTGTATGGCCTTGTAAAAATAATGAAGTTTATCGACTTAATCGTAAAGGCTACAAAATCCATATGCGAGGGCGAGCGAAGCCAGCTCGATAATTAAAGCCACCTCGGATCAGATTAAATTTTCTCTAGTTTCTTTGTCAACCTATCTATGCCTAGAAACTTGAGAAACAATGATGAAAAAGCAAGCGAGCTAGAAACTTTTAACACCCAACATTGGGATTTTTTGGACCAGTTGTTACTAGAAGTTATAGAATGTGTGTGAAGAGTTGGTGGAGTCTGACTGAGACTCCACCAACTTCCAAACTTCAGGCTGCTAATGAAAAATTACTCAACATAGAAAAACAGAATGACACTGCCCAACCTGGCGGAAATCGAATCCAGAATCCCACGCTCAGTAGCCACTTAACCAACGAGACAGTCTTAAGTAAGAGAGAGCTATTATTGTGAACGCAATAAATAAACAGTTTGCAGATGATTGGTTTTTGGGATCGGGCCAAGTAGCAGTAATCAGGCACTCTATAAAAAGTATGATTTTTTAATTCATGTAAGTAAGTAGGTACTTATTTTTATTTCGTTTTAAGCTTCCTCGTTTGCCTTGAAGATGATCCGCCTCTATGCAACGATCTCGGAACTACTCTTTAATCTATCAACATTCGCGAATTAAGGCCTCTAACGATAATATCAAAATAACTAAACCAGGATATTAGATAACAATGACAGTTCTCGTTGAAAGCCCACACTTTCCACTTTCTTGCGTCGATAGCATCGCATTGTGAAGTCGTGCGACTATCGTGCGACCACATTGTGATCATCAGCGGATCTGTTTTATGTGATGTGATCGCGTTTGGTGCGGTTGTGAAATGACGCGGAGAGAAGCGGTCATTATTGTAGTAGTACAATGTTTATCGTGGAAAGATAAATGCTCCGGATTGACATCTTCCAATTTATGACAAATTCAAATGGAAAATGTTTTATGACGCATAAAACTACATTGGCAGTACCGTAACGTCAGAAGTGTTGTTCGTGTTATGGTCAGGGTCCAGAATAAATGATATGATTTATTCAAGGGTCACAATTACTCGGTTATATTATTACAGTAAAAATAGGACGTGGCTGGGCAAAGGTATGTAAGCGACTAGCGTGCCTGGCTATGGCGTTCCCTTACAATATCAAAAATGCAATTCAGCAAATCGTATCGCTACAGAAGCTATTGGTGGTCGATTCACTTAAAATTTCTACTCTGGATATACCAAAAAGAAACAGGCATGTCTAAAAAGTCAAGATTAACCCCCACTTATAAGGCTGACATAGTCATACTTATAGGAATCCCTACTAATATTATAAATGCAAACGTAACTCTGTCTGTCTGTAACGCTCTCACGCTAAACGGCTGAACGTATCTTCATGGCATTTGGCAGATATATAGCCTGGAATATAGGCTACTTTTTTACACGATAACCGACATTCACGCGGGTAAAGCGGCGGGAAAAACTAGTACTCTATAAATTAAAAAAAGAGCACAAAACAAAGAACAAAACACGAGTAGCTCAGCGGCAGCAGAGTATCACCTTCCCTGTAAACTCATAGCTACATATAAGTTCACTAATCTCCAATAATTTCCTCTTTATTATCTCCTCACATCTAAGAACTACTCAGGAACTTACCACACATTTCTCCACGTCTCACAAGAAATATTTCCGAATAACTTCGGGATCCCAGCGAGAGATTATCGCAATATCTTAGGGAGCCACGAGTATGTAACGCCAGCTATTTGTGGCTGAACGTTCTTTTTAATAATAAATAGCGCTGTATCGACGAGGCTTAGGCTTGTATGTGCAGGCTACTAAATTCCAGTCTGGCTGGAAATGCTGGGAAAGGGATTATGTATGTAGATGCTTGTATGTAAAAAAAAAAGAAAGAAAAAGGGTTTAATTGTGCCAAGCATGACGCATATCAAAAAAATAAATAAACAAAATTAGGTAAGTTAGGCAAGTATGTGGTATGTGGTGTGGTAAGTATGCATGTGTTAAATTAGGGTTTACTAAGCCTCACATAAGGAGGAGATAATTTTTTTTAAGGATTGAGAAACTTAATGAGGTCCGATTTCTGAATTAAGAACATTTCAGACTTATGACAAATTCAAATCAGGCTAAAGTAGAGTATGACAAACAATAATCAACTTCAAATGCTTAATTCTGAAATAGTTTAAGTGGCACAATATGCAATTAGCTTTTTCAAAATCGAACTTGTTGTCATTTAGCCTATAGACAAGATAATCGTAGTAAATATTTCTTAGCGTAAGTACCCAAGGGCTTAGTTACTAAAATTGTGGGTTATAGGTAAACCTATCAACTTCTCTTAGTATCAGGGCCTAAACCACCAACTCTTAAAGCAGTATTACTTTAATATTACTTCCAGTGGGAAAGAGACGGAGCTATACGTCCTGTATAGCTCCGTCTCTTTCCCACTGGAAGTAAGATTGAAGTAATACTGCTTTAAGAGTTGGTGGTTAGGCCCCAGTTCAGTAATTTAAATTATGTAGCTAATAATGGATACTCCACAAACTCGCAAACCCGTAAAAAAACACAAAAGAAAGGTAACAAAAGGAAAGAGAACATTCATTGACACCACATTGATTCAGTCTACCGTTTTCCCATTCATTCGCGGAACGCTAAAAACCCCGCCATTGTCTCACGGATGAGAGTTCATCTTTTGTCTATTTTCTTTCTTTCTTTTGGGACTTTTCTTTCCCCGCTTTCTTTTAGTACTTATTCAGAGAACGGGGTAAAATGAAACTCTTAATTGGAAGTTATCTCGCGGAAAACAGTTTTCTTTTAGTGTTGTAAAAAGTTTTTAAGCGGAAAAGTATTGTGGAATTGTTTTGTATGCACTTTTTATTGCGTCAGTTTACGAGTTTTTTCAAGGGTGGTTAGTTTTTCTTTAAGTTGACGATTTTGAGTCTTTGCCAAAATAACTGAGTAAGGAGTTTTGAATCATTTGTTTTCCTTCAGTTACCAAATTGTATTTGAGTATCTTCAATTCGTGTAGTAGTTTATTGGTTGTTCTGTAAGTAATACCTATATAATATATTTTCAGACTGAAAAATATATTTAAACTGGAGCCGGCTACTAGCTTCTATAGATATTCTCGTTAATAACACTGTCCCCTTAATTTCTTACAACAATATTCTAAATACACTTAAAAGTAAAAACAATATTCAATTCTTCACGACATTGCTCCCTCTTCTTCCATTAATATCAGTCCCTGAAATTTGAAAATCGTGACCCAATTTCCGTCAGTCCTAAGACGAAAATTAATCTCCAAAAAGCAAGTCCTACTTCAAGCCTACGGCTAAGAACGTGAAATAATTATGTGATGAGTGGTTCCCTCCCTTAGTGAGATGTCTTCGTTAACCTAAGATGGCCGACCCCAAAAAGAGCAAAAAGGTTTCCAGTAAAACAAGGCGCTATTTTGTGAAGGTACATAATTTACTGTAGTTTAGGATCGCTTAGTTAGATTGAGGCTGTGTTTTCAGGGTAATACGGTTATAAGTAGATGGATTCTGGTGAGGACAAGGTCAATAAGTGCGTCTCTAAGTAAAATAATTTGATGTCCTTACTTGAAAGCTTTGATAACAACCTATGATAGAAGGCCAAGTCTTGTTCCGTCAAACGGGGTGAATAGGAACAGAGGGGTAAATAGAAGAAAAACTTTGATAAGGTTTTTCACTCTAATATTTATCATGATTTTGATTGCCAAAGTAACTTAATTTTATTTATATCAATTCAATAAAATTGGAGACCGCAAATGCTGCAAACAAGATTTAAATAACGTAAAAATCCCCTTCAAAGTTTTGTGCCGATTTACCCCTGCATTCCCATTCACCCCGTTTGTAGGTATTCAAAAGCATTCAAACCAAGTTCAAGTCGAAATGTCATCTCAGAGACAATCAAAAATTTCATGTAGGCAATGCTCATCATGCCATTTCAATGTAAGCAAATCAAAACAAACTGCCAAAAATACCCCTATTTTTGGCAGTTTGCAACTGCGATGTGGATGCAAGCTCCTTAAAAATACGAGAATTGCGCTTCTTATCATTGGCATACTAAAGTATCTTCAGTAATTGTATTTATTAGTTCTCGCTAGCGTGAAATATTTTCACAAAAAGGGCCGCCTTGGTTTGCTTAATTTAATTACGAAACATTTAAACAGTAAGATTCTGTAACTTCAGGAAAATATTTAGCAACTCTGGTCCACTAGGTATTATAAATTTAGTAGAAGGCGCTTACTCCTTGAGGAAGGGTTGGGAGCTGTTTTGGCTTTAAGCAAGATTACTACTTTAAATTACCCAGCTAACCGAAGTTTTTACAAAAAACTGAATAAATTATAGCTTCTTCGTTTAACTTAGCAAATCGTTTTTGTTTAGAATTTCGTAGCTGCTTTGTTACTAAATGGAAATAATTTTGATTGAGTTTTTGCCTCTTGCTAATCGAGTTCTATTGAACCTTGTACATACATTATTTGACAAGTCTGATTGAAGACATGTCACCGAGTTACAAGCCTACAAGTTTAGCCTACATAACGCACTTGCAAGTTGTAAGTCACAGACAATTCGCATGCGGTGTATAAATAAATAGATAAATTAATTAGGCATTCACTAGGCTCAGCTCAAGGTCGTGAGAACGTAACCAAACGAGTAATACACACACTGGGAGGTAGACTGGAGCGAAGCGAAGTTATAGCTTACGAGGATTTGAGGACGAAAATGATAAACACTGATGTTTTAGGCTCATCTGTTGTGCTATTTATAGGGTTGTCGAAGTCAGGCTTTTTTTTTTAAGGATGGTAAATCATCATATGACTCCTTCCGCTTTGGGCGGAGTGGATGGGAGTGTCAGACTCTTACTGAATAGAACCCATCCGTGTTCCTTCAAATGCCCGTTGCGTTCCAGGACCGCGGTGACTCTTTCGAAAAGATTTAAGATGGATAAAAACGCTTGGAAACATGCTGGTCCTGCTCCATAGGACAGTCAAGGGTGTAGACAAAATCAAACTGGTTGATTTATGTATTAACTTTGTAGATGTAAAGTTTCTCTTTTACTGTCTAGAACCCATCCGAGATCCTCCAAACGCCCTTTGCGTTCCAGGTTCCGCAACCGTCGAAGTCAGCTAGGTAGTCGTTCCATGTAAAATAGTGGTACCCAGCTGCATTCAATAGACTCGAAACCGACCCCAACATAACTGGGACAAGTAGATTGGTAAGCAGATTGTTTGTATTTATTGTATGAGAGTATGACGCTCTCGGTCGATCTGTTTATCCAATGAAGAGGAAAGAACCCTGTCGCTGTATGCTTATTTGTTCTATTGCCTTTAGCAAGGTGTTCTACTTATACAATCTTTCGTCAGTTTGGCAGTAAAGTATATTTTCATCATCATCATCATCATCATCTCAGCGGAAAGACGTCCACTGCTGGACATAGGCCACCCCCAAGTGTCACCACAACACCCGGTCCTGTGCGTCTCGCATTCATCGGCTACCAGCGACCCTCACCAGGTCATCGGTCCATGTATATTTTCGTAAATCATCTCATTCATCTCAGATCTTAGTACAACTAATCATCACATCATCACATCAGCCGAAAGACGTCCACTGCTGGACATAGGCCTCCCGCAAATTGGGGGGGGGTTTGCCATAATCGCCACGCTTGGCTGCCCATTCTCTGGTGAGTCCCTTAGTCGCCTCCTAAGAAACCCATGGGAAGTGATGGGATGGTGCTATTCTTTTACGTCTTACACCATACGGAACAACAACAACTTGGCTGTTTACTGAAAAATACATCAGCCAGGTATTTCAAACCAGTTATTTCAAACCACTGTAAGTTTTTTTTAATTCTGATGCGCCTGATCTGATGTGTTTGTTCTCGCTTGATGGTAAGCGAAGGACGAGATCTATGATGGAGCCGTGTTGACCGTTTCATTATTGGTTTAAATATCAACAACAAAGACGTTTATGTCTATGAATGTCTATCTTTCGGTTGGTTTCACAATAACGCAACTCATGACTACAAAAATCATAGTTCACAATTCACATCCCATCGCGTATCTAGCAGTGATTGAAAGCCTACAACGTGACACCCACCGCTCATTGTTGTACAAACAATGGCGAGCTTCTGTTGGATCCGACAAGATTACAAGATTGCCCATTCTATTGGGCAATGTTAGACATCCTACGCTTGCATTGTCGGGTTACCTATGACAGGAAGAAAATTAATTAGCAATTAGTTATATTGCGTGCTATATGACTTGGATATTTGTAAATGTTATGTGACAATGATGATTAATCCTATTTTTTGAGATTTTAAAAAGTTTCTGTTGTCTATTTCATGGGTGATTTTTTCTATCTGTGGATTTTGGATAGGAATTTATTTTCTTGGTTAATTTAGTCAAGAATTTAAAAAAAAACTTTACTTGAACCTATAAAGTGACGTGATTGAGTGGAGGTCGTAATGATCATAATTGTGATATTTAACAAGTTTGACCATTCTATTGGGCAATGTTAGACATCCTACACATGTATTGTCGGGTTAACTATGATAAGGGGAAAATTAATTAGCAATTAGTTATATTGCCTATTATGTGATTTGGTACCTGGTGGTATTGTGATGGTGATTATGATAATTTATTAATATATCTGCCTAACTTGCGTAATTTATATTTTTGTTATTTTTTGGAGATTTTTTTTCCTACCTTTTGTTACCCAAAAGTTCAGACGTTACGCCTTCTTCTACTTGAAATTTTTCTAACTTTCTGCAGACCATGGGGTTTAATAAGATATTTATTTACAGGGCTCTAGTCAAGTCACATACTCTAATTTAACTTAATCTAGCCTACAATAGTCTAAGGATTCGGTTAATTTATAATACTAATGTGGATTTATATATTCCTATAGAGGATTTTGTGATATTTATTACAAGATGGCCCATTCTATTGGGCAATTTTAAACACCCTTTTTTATGGATGAGAAATCATAAAATGACTTCTTCCGCTCTGAGTGGAGCGGAAAGGAGTGTCAGACTCTTACTGACTAAAACCGATCCGTGTTTCTCCAAATGCCCTTTGCGTTTCAGGTCCACAGTGACTCTTTCGACCAAATTCCGCAACCCTGTATGTAAAACATCCTACGCATACATTGTTGGGTTTATCAATGACAAGGGAAAAATTAATTACCTATTTGATAAACTTACTGCCTATTATGTGAATTAGGTACTAGCTAAGATTATAATGTATTGCCTATTCATTGAGATTTTTATATTTTCTGTCGTGACTCGTGATGTTTTTTTCGTGTGATCATAATTATTCTAAAAACCGTTATGCTAACTCAAAGTATTTAGTAACATATAATTAAATTACTTTACTTTACTGGTTTTCGAACTATACGCACAAGTGTGTAAAGTTTAAGGTCAAAGAATGTAATGTACATAACATATGTGAATTACTGTATATGTAGGTACACGTAGTTTCCAGTAACTGTACAACAATGTTCTTAAAGGAAAGTGCTTCCCTCATATATTAATTGTTTTAATTTAAATTCCTTTGAAATCTAGTCCTTTGTTCACCAAATCTTGACAAAATAATCTGGTAGATTGTGAAAACTCAATCAAAGTCGTTACAGGTTGCCAGAAGCCAGTAAAACTGACTCCAGTCTTGCCAAGAAGTACCGTGTTACCCAGATAATTGGTTGTGGAGGTCTGGAAGGCAGCCGCTCCACGTAAAATACTGATATTCAGCTAAATCCGGTTTGACTGGAAGCCGACCCCAATATAGTAGGGAAAAGGCTAGGCAGATGATGAGTGAGTAAACTCAATGAAGAGGTAAAATTGTTTGGTAATATTTTGTAAATGTTTTTAAGAGGGCAGAGGGGTAATCTCTGAAGTACTGATTCGATTACGAATATTCTTTCATTTATTCAAATGGCTGAGAGCTGTGAGCATGCAATTTTGGACGTTAAAGTTTTACTTTTATTTACTTTTGCCACTTTCTAGTGTTTTCGCTGGCAAGAAAAAGTGGCGGAAAAAACTCCCCAACAACACAGAAGAATTTATAAAATAGTAAGCAAAGATCGAAAACTTCAATATGGCTGAGTGTTAGGGGTCAGGGTTATGTCGGCTTTGTGAGCGAAGCTGCAAATAATTTTATAGATTCCATCTATACTGGGTATTTTTTTTTCCAGTGCGCAAACTTTAAGAACCACTTCTGCCCATGTAAATGAACAACTTTCCCCAAGAAAGCCATAGTCAATTCCTAAAAAATAAATTGAGTCTCCCATACAAATTGTGGTCAGTTGATGACAATTTTGTATGGAAAGTTCAAATTTTTTTTTAGGAATTGACTATGGCTTTCTTGGGGCAAGTTGTTCATTTACATGGGCAGAAATGGTTCTCAAAGTTTGCGCACTGGAAAAAAAGTTATCCAGTATAGCCTATTTTGTCCCACTGCTGGCCAAAGGCCACCCTCTTTCTTCTCCACTCAAGTCTGTCACTTGCTATGTCGGGCCAGTCCTTTCGGTAGGAGTCGAGCTGGTCCCATCTTCGCCTTGGTCTGCCGCGATGTCTTTTGGCATTTGATAGGAGCTATTCGGTGGTTCTTTTTGCCTATTTCGCGTCTGACGTGTGGCAGACATGTCCGGCTCAGTTCCACTTGAGCTTAGCGGGCTTCTGAGCAACGTCCATGATTTCATAGATTGTTTACCATAAAAGCCCTAACAATAGTTGTGAACAGGAATACCCATTAATTAACATACGTAGGTACCTATAGATATCTGGATTGCGCGCGTCAAACGTCAACATCTTATAAAATACCTTGCGTTATAGTAATAATAGAGTTTTAAAACGCGTGAATCGGGTGACACACACGCGCTTGAACAGTTAACAGAGTTTGTGCTCCTATTGAGCACAATTATTTGTGCCTACTTCGCAGTTAATAAAAGGTCTATGTCCTTACGAAGGTTGTTTTGTACATAAATATGGGTAAACCTTATTATTTTAGGGCAGCTATATTCTTTTATGATGTGTAGCTTAGTATACAGTTTTCTATTCTTATCTAGTGTCTAAAAATAGTTCATTTTAGCTGTTACTTTTAGATCCATAATAAAAGCTTGTGAAAAAGTTATTTTAAGTGACTTTTTGTATTGCCTAAATTAGAAGGAAAATATTGATGTACTTAGTACCTGCTATTCTTTTTCTTGTACTTATTTGTAGTTAAAATTAGGAGGGAACAGTAGAGTCACTTTATATTATTTTAAATGTAAATTATGACGTTCAAAAGTGCCGTTTAATGGCCTAATTGAAATAAGCGTTTTGACTTTGACTTTGGAGATATTATTAAGACGCTCAAAACAAATAGTTACCTAAGTTACAAAAAAACTAACAGTGAAAAATTTAAGAAGAACAACAAACTAAATTCAAGAAAAATAAAAGTCAAAAGTTAATGCAACAATAATAATTAAAAAGGTAAAAGTTATTTGTTTAACAGGAGTAGCGACGAACGACAGCGTTTGATAAGAACCCTAAAGTTAATTAGGTTCCTTTTTAAAGAGAGTATAAAGTCCCAAGTCCATTGCATAGTAAATTAACCACGTTCTAAATTAATTCATTTAATTTCCTCGGCAAGGGAAATGAAAATGTTACTCAGAATGATTAATTACAGAGTCAGAGGAGTTAACAAGCCAGAGCTTTTACCAACTCCCGAATTTACGAAGCTGTTTTAAACTATGTTGGGGTCGGCTCCAGTCCTACCGGATAAATCTAAATACCAGTATTGTACTGTCGTCAGCACATCATGCTACAACAATCTGTCAAATTTCTTCAACAGATATTCAACTTAATCGCTACAGCATTAGATTCAAGGTTGATTGGGAAAAATTGACAGTTTCGGGTAGTTTGATGTGCTGGCGTCTGTACATGAAGCGAATGCAACGTGTAACAGAATAAACTAAATACCTCATAAGAGGTACTCATCATTATGAACAACTCTCACTATGGGACCAAAACTGAAATCGCAAAAAAAAAATCGACTGCCCCATACTTATTCGAAGCAAATATATAATACTAGATTCTAATCTAATACCTTTAAACGAGCAATTCTTGCGTATATGTAATCTGAATCTCGGAAACGGCTCCAACGATTTTCATGAAATTTAGCACCCTTGCATACAAAATTTCTTTTTTTCGGGGGCGATAAATCGATGTAGCTAGGTTTCATTTTTAAAAACGTTTTGATCCGGGTTTCCAAGAAAAAACCGAGCAAGGCTCGGTCATCCAGGTACCTATTATTAGTTATGTGCGCATAACTCAACAAAATATACTGAACGGCAGATTTTTTTTTATCCTTTATCTTTGCCTTATCGAAGTTTTGTTTCTATTCACCCCTTCGTTCCTATTTACCCCGTTTGGTACTACTTAGATTAAACT
Source organism: Melanchra persicariae (assembly GCA_947386135.1). Lineage (NCBI taxonomy): Eukaryota > Metazoa > Arthropoda > Insecta > Lepidoptera > Noctuidae > Melanchra > Melanchra persicariae. Next base: position 4,376,900 of record OX376646.1, read on the forward strand.
CCTCTAATACTGGTATTTGGAACAGACTTCATTCTGGCATTTGTAACAATAAATCCAGTACAACATGAAAAACGACCGTAAGATTAAAAATAAAAAGCTTGTAAAAAAGAATCCTCCCCACGAGCAAAGTACAGTAGGTACTCTACCACACGAACTAACAATTTGACTTTGACAGCACTTTTATTTCGTACCAATAAGGGTGGTTTTTCGTAGAGCTACTTGCGGTTGACCGTACGTATTTTTACGACTAATCCGAATCATCTATCTATTAAGCCTGTTTTATTAATTTACCAAGAGTCCATTTAGGGTAAAACTTAATCAAGTAAATGGAAGAAACTAATAAAAAAGTTTTTCTTTAACTGTCATTCAAGGTTTAAGCGGTACAATTTGAGATAGAAGTGTGACATGTATCGACGCGTTATAAATTAAACTTAAGAGTGTAGAGGTCAATGCTTGTTTTGCATTAAAGTACCCGAGAACGAGCACGGGGTACACCGATGGGTTTTAGTCAGTAAGAGTCTGATACTCCCTTCCGCTCCACCCAGAGCGGATGAAGTCATTTGATAAATTTCTCATCTATGAAAAAAGAGGTAAATGTTTAAGTCGAATATTCGAATATTTTTATTTTTCTTGGAATTAAAATTTCGATCTGATCTGATTTTTTACTAAACCATTTTTTTATTAGCCTATAGTCCCACAACTGGGCGAAGGCCTCCCTCATATCCTTACAGATAATCCGAACCATTTTTATATTTTTTTGGGACAAGCTCACCACGTAATTCTCAGTCACTGCAAGTCAGAATCAACAGTGACCACCAGAAAAACGCCGAGTCCATGAAGTTCTACGAGACCTGAAGAAACGATTCAACAGAGTTGAACCCCGAAAGAAATTAATCATAATAGAACAGCACAGGAGTAAGAAAACAAAATTGTAACTTTTATCTTAACCATTACCAGTTTCTTCCCGTGGCCTATCCCAGAGGCACCGTGTCATTTTCGGATTAGAAAGCAGGTAGGTACCTGCCAGGTACCCCCAGCCTATGGGACTCGAAAGTTGATCAGATTAGTATAATGAGACAATTTGAAAAAGAAATCTTAACAATTATCAGCTTACATTTTAAATAAGAAATTTTTATATATAAAAAAAAAATATTGCTTAACTTCTCAAGATGCACTAGTAGAAAAATATTGTCTTACCTACTTTAAGAGACCTATTAAAAATATTTCATTAAAAAAAAATCTTTACAGTACCTATCAGTTTAGATTTATCTCGGACAAAGGATAAGCATTGCCAAACAACGTGGCAATACTGCCAGCCTTTTGGGTACATTACCAGTGGCCTGCGATGCGGAGGAATTTTTCGACGTCATGTTTTAGATTTTAGTAAGAGTTTTTTATTTAAGTGTATAGAAATATATAGGTAGTATTATTTAGTTGTGACTGGCAGCATTGCCATTCAACGTGGCAATGCTGCCAGTGTTCTGGGCACTTTTGTCATTGACAGCGATATGGATGAGTTTTTTGATGCCCAATGATCAATTTGTTTTTTACACTTTTTGTATATAATTCGCAATTTTTAGTCTAGTTTGTATATAGTTAGGTTTAGTAGATAGAAAGTGTCTTAATGGATAGATAAAAATTATAAAAATATATTAAACTAGTAAATAAAGTTGTGAAAATAAATTAAAAGTTTAGATTTTAAATAACAGTTTTTTGTATCTCAAATAAATATTGCTACACTTCTCAAGATGCACGAGTAGAACAATATTGAATAATTTAATAAAATTATATTGGACTATCATTTTAGAACTAAAATATAATGTGCACTGACCCCAAAATATTATATTACATATTCGGTGTAATATTAGCAATTAACGTCATTTTCAACATTAAAAACCGATTGTATTCAATAAACGGTTTGATTTGAACTTTTAACGGTTAGAAAAAAAGTTGCAACTATTTTTTTTTGTTTTATTGTCGGTTAATTAAAAATGTTAATGATTCCAATTTAATTTTGTTAGTTTTTATTAGGTGTAAAAATATATGTCGGCGGCGTGTTGCTGCAACTCCAATACAGCAGTGCGATTCTGTAAACATGTCGAAGTGAACACCCGGGCGGGGCGCATGACGGGTGAGTTGTCAAACCATACAAATAAGATGGAATGACAGCTCTATTGTCGTTCACTCCGCCTAGGTGAACACCGTGAGATGTCGACAGAATCGACCGGCTGTATTGATCAAACTAGATTTCGAAGGTGACTTCGCCCCCGTGAATGACGAAAATAAAATATAACGTAAATACAAAGTATCCTAGTTCCTTTTTTTTTATGTATGGTTGCGGGATTTGTTTAGAAAGAGTCACCGCGGCCCTGGAACGCAAATTCATTAAGAGGAACACGGATGGGTTTTTGTCAGTGAGAGTCTGACACTCCCTTCCACTCCTCCCAGAGCGGAAGGAGTAATTTAATGATTTTCCTCCCAAAAAAAAAAAGCAAATACATCCACAACCTAAGATTCCCATCATTAAAAATAAAAAAAAGGTTCATACATCTGACCTTCACGCATCAAGTCTTTCTGAAGCCTCTCCAGCATTTCCACTCACGTCTGTCTGCCTCGTGAATTCCTCAGTTAGACGCCTTAATATTCAGACTTTCACATTCCTAAGATATAGGAAACTAAATACAGGTTAGAGCTGGTAATAAGATCGTGTTGAACGAGAACCAGCAGAGCAAGACACCTCTCACCGTGTAAGCTTTGGTGAAGTGAACATGACGCGTGTGCTTTCAATCCATACAAACGCTTCTGATGTGTGGTTAGTTTTTTCTGTGTGGTTAGTTTTTTTTTAAATATACATAAAGGAACTCGTGGCTAAATTATAACAGCCACACGGACCAATCTTCAAGGTTAAGCAACGCTTGCCGAGGTTGGTCTGTGGATGGGTGACCATTATAACATACTATGCCTCGGAAAGGACGTTAAGCCGTTGGTCCCGGCTGTCATTTGTAGATCTTTGGCAGTCGTTACGGATTGTCAAGAAGTATCGTGTTACCCAGTTAATGGGTTGTGGAGGTCTGGTAGGCAGCCGATCCACGTAAATTACTGGTATTCAGCTAAATCCGGTTCGACTGGGAGCCAACCCCAATATAGTTGGTAAAAGGCTAGGCAGACATACATATGAATAATTAATATTCCATATTTTGGATACTTTCCTCTACTATACATCTGCTTCTATGCGATAGTGTCAAATAGCTATCATCTACCAAGCCTTCTCTCGACAGTTTCAGGGTCGGCTTCGAGCCTTATCAGATGTAGCTGGATATCATGTATTTTACATGGTGTGAGTCGGTGTGACTGCATATCTGACCTGAGGGGTTAAAGATAGTCCTGTAATATGGAGATACCACAGTCTGCAATCAAATCATCAATCCGTGTGTCAAGTTTGATGTTCAGGGCAATATATTACTTTTTTTCTTTAAAAAACTTCTACCATCGGACATTCAGACGCACTGCATCTTACCATCCCTACCTTATAGCTATTCCACCAATTCGCACTAAGCGTTTTCTTTTATAATGCGCACAACAAAAGCGTGGAACTCTCTGCCTGCGTGTGTGTTTCCAAATGCTTACAACCCTAATCTCTTCAAAGTTAGAGTGAACAGGCTCCTTCTGGGTAAGCTCGCTCCATCGTAGACTTTGTCGCTGTCATCTCTGACATTGACTAGAGTCAAGAGCAAACCCATCTCTAATAAAAAATGAAAAAAAAAAACTTTGCTCAACTCTAGGAAATCCTGTGTAGTGGACATATACAAAAAAAGAGTCTCGGAACAACTCTCCGTAGGCTATAAAATAGCTCTGTGTAGGAATCGAACCCACGACACGCAGCGCAGCTTCCAAATAGCTCACTCACTGCACCAACCATTATCACATTTTTTTGCAAGAATTATTAGAATGCCTTAACTATACTATAGTAATATATAAACTCAGCACAGAACTCTGAAAATCTAATTTTCCACAACAATGTTATCGCTTCAATAAAATTCTATTGTGAAAATTACAACCCAGACTATCTAGGAATATTATTTTCAGGAGCGGTGCGCGCCGCAATTTTCAGGCGAGGGCTAATGAAATCAAACTTAAGCGGCAATTTGCCGGTGTTGACCAAACACAAAGTTATCACAAATTAATTTTCTTTGCCTATAAAATGTCTGATGTCTTTTTAACGTTGGAACTTTTTATTTTCTGTAGACACAGCTGTTTCAACGGACTATTGCTCCCCAACTATAAAGTACGTATCCCATTATGATTCCGCAATCACAAAGAGACGGAGCTAACGCAACTATATTCTTGAGAATCAAAGGCGCTGGACACACAGAAAAGACGTAAGACGAGGACGGGTCGCGGACATTATGTCTCTTCCCTTTCATACAAAATGTATGTAAGCGTCGCGATGCAAAAAATATCGGAGGGACAGGGCGCGGGCACGACGCTTATTCGTCTGCGCCCTATTGTAAAAAATACAGAAATGACGGGCACGGGCGCGAACGGACGAGGGACGGGCGAAAACGGTGGTGAGGCCTGTTGGTCTAGTGGTTAGTGACTCTGACTGCAAAGCCGGAGGTCGTGGGTTCGATTCCCACCCAGGACAAACTTTGTGAGATGAGCATAATTGTTTGTTCTGTGTCTGGGAGTAATTTATCTATAATATGTATGTATTTATAAATTATATAAGTATGTATATCAGTTGTTTGGTTACCATAACACAAGCTCTGCTTAGCTTGGGATCAGATGGCCGTGTGTGAGTTGTCCCAAGATATTATTATTATTATTTTCGGATGTTTTCTTTTTCTCAGCTTTTAGCTGGTTTCAACTACATTTACGGGTCAAAGCCAAGTAAATGCAGCGTGTAATGTGGAGTGTGTTTTCATCTTCCAACTGCATGAATTTTCGGACAATTCTACATGTATTTAATATGGCAGCTTTCTGTAGGTTTATATAAACGGATTCTTCTAAATCTAGTAATTTTAGGCTTCGGAGAAGATGGTGTGGGATTACGCCTGTCGTGGAGAGAACTATTTTAATAATGTAAACTTTTTCTTGTCTCCATATTGTTGTTGTTGGTATTGTTGTTTGTTTTTATTATTATTATTATTAAATAACACCACCACAATTATCCACGTCACGTCCGTGCCTCGTCTTTTCTATTTATTTTAAAAAGTCGCGAAGGGCGGCTCCGTCTGTGCTCTGTCCGCGCCCCATTCTCGTCTTACGTCTTTTCTGTGTGTCCAGTGACTTAGAAATCGGATTTGACAGAATGCAACATTGCTTTACTAGTAGGTAAGTATGAAAGAGACATGAAGTAAAACTCTCTCTTTCGTACTTTGTGGTAAAGCTTCATCGCTCTCTACCTAGCTGTCAAATCCAACTTCTTAGATGGTCACGAATATGACCATAAACTAACGGAACTTATACCTTTTTATAAAGGCCTGGCACGACAGGACTGGTTGGCAATGTTACGTCATAGTACTCATAGTAGTGACATAAGGGTTTGGCAGTCTGTGCGTTTGGATGATCCTCTGATCCTTCGTAGCTCTTAAACTACTCATCAGATTTGGAAAAGTCTTAGTAAGGTTGTCCTTAGATTTTGTATGACTACTCCCTTTAATATCGATCGAAGTATCAGTTCACCTAAGGGACATTTACCCAAAATGCCAAAATGAACCTTACAACGATTACTTCAAGTGGCATTTATCAAAAATTCTTACGTTATTGACACTGTAGGCGATATCGCAACTCATAAATCTAATATGGCAGCTTCGATATATCGACTTTCCTCTAAAAAACTGTCGTAACATAAGAAAAAGTAGACACAGATTTAAATACAGTTTTATTAAGTTTTTCATTCTCTATCGATCAATGAAACCGCCACAATTGTAGTTAAAACAGTAAACAGGTAAAAATTTATAACCTAAAAGTCACAATAGCATTAATTTATCGAAAAATTATTTAAATCGTTTTTTTCTTAAAACTAGCTTTCAGCGTCTTATGACAGTTTTTCAGAGGAAATGCGATATATACATACAAAAAACCTAATAGAAATAAAATACATAGTGTCTCACAGTGAGTTGGGTATTAAATTTACGGTTTATAATTATGCACATTCAATCAAAATAAACTTAACATAATAATATCTACTAAAACGACATCATCATTTTTTTCCGTAGGCGCGTTGCAATTTATTATTTAATCTTGTTTTCTCCAAAACACGATTGATGTCAATGAACGAAAGAGAAACATGAAAGATGTAGATTTAATCACGACGTAAAAGATACGGAAAGATATGTTTTCCTTCAGTGTTGAAGAGAAATAAGTCGTAATCGGATAGCTGTCACTCAGCATATTTTTCATGCAAATTGAATCTTGGAAACACACCCCGTGTTGAACGAGATTTATTTTTAGACAAGAACATCGTGTTTCTTCTCCAGTCTTTAAAAAATATGGTAGACTAGTTATCGCCCGCGGCTCTGCCCGCATGATTGTCGAAAATTATCCCAAGGGAACCTGCTCCCGGGATAAAAAGTATCCTATATGTTATTCCAGACTATAATCTACCTCTGTGCCAAATTTCATCAAGATCCATTCAGTACACACACAACAAACAAACAAACAAACAACAACAAACAACAAACATACCTCCATCCATCCTCACAAACTTTCGCATATAGTAGGATACCTAAGTGATGGGTCAGTGAACCAACCTTCTGACCAGCGGCTTTGCTTGTGTTAATGTCGAAAGATATCCTAAAGAGGACACCCAACTATGTGTTTCAACCAAAATTGGTAAAACAGTAAATTTTCAATATTTGAAATCGCACGAACAAATACAATCGTTGAACACCAAACGGTGTTTTGAATAATTTGTTTTTGTTTTTTTACCGACTAAGCCCTTTGGCATGCTTTTGGCACGATCTTGAGTTTTATGACCCAACGAAGCCAATGTTTTGTAGGAAACCTAACTAGGAAATGAAAATTGCTACAGTTACCGGCACGTAAGTTGGCAAGATATTTCGTAGTGGGGGAAGTTCACGCATGTAAAAATGTAAGAAATTGTGCGTGCGCGAATTTCCCCCACCACAAAATATCTTGCCAACTTACTTGCCGGGCATTATAAATTATGTTGTAAATAAAACAGATTTGAAGGCAAAAATGCGAATGTTTTAAATTAGATTGTATGAAGGACAGTATGTAATTAAACAAGACCAATTATTTTCTCGTTACTCCGACTTTTATAAAAAAAATAATTAAGAATAATCTCGCCAATTTGAATCTCTTAAAATACAGTTTCGATTAAGATCAGTTTTCTCAAGTTTTGGAATAATAGGTACATTGTAGCGTAGTTTCCCTACCAAACTGTCCGTTAAAATGCAAAGTAATTAAGTTAAAACTCAAAGTTAGTTTGCTTTGTAAGTATTCCTATCAAACTTTGGTTCAGGTTTCCTCGGCTTGGTTTTGTTTACATTATAAATCAATCACAATGTTAAAGTAATTACGAAGTTCGGTTTTTCTTGTTGGTGTTGTCAGGAAGATATTAGGTAATTGCTGAAACATGCTTAATAAATTACTTATAAATCGTGTGTATTTTTATTGGCAACATTATTACAGGCAATAGTTGATTTTTGGTTACTCTAACAAGAAAAATATTTGGTCATGGTAGTTTCATTGAGTCACCTTGTTTATTGATATGATTGACTGCAAAAATGGAAATCCATTCTAACATTATAAATACGAAAGAAACTCTTGGTTGTCCGGTGGTTATCTTTTTACGTTCTAGAATAGAAGATAGGATACTTATGATCCCGGAAATATGTTTCCATACATCATCTGTCTAGCCTTTTCCCAACTATATTGGGGTCGGCTTCCAGTCAAACCGGATTCAGCTGAATACCAGTATTTTACGTGGAGCGACTGCCTTTCAGACCTCCACAACCCATTATCTGGGTAACATAGTACTTCTTGCCACGACTGGAGTCTTGTAAAGTGGCTTCTGACAATGTGTAACAACTGCCAAAGATCTACAAATGACTGCAGGGACCAACGGCTTATCGTGCTTTCCGAGGCACGGAGGAATCTCGGTATGTTAATATGGTCACCCATCTACCGACCGACCTTGGCAAGCGTTGCTTAACCTAGAAGAACGACCCGTGCGGCTGTTATTATTTAGCTACGAGAATATGTTTCCTTACGATTTTTTATTTAATTTTCATGCGGGTGAAGGCGCAGGCAGTAGTTAGCTAGTAAAAACATAAAAAAGTTCTGAACCACTCAAGCACCGGCAACACACCGGTGTGCGCCGAATTAATCGCGAATTTAATGTTTATTTACCAATTACATAAGATTTTTTTTTTTTTGGGAATTTTCACATGTCAGGGCTGGAGCGGTGAATCGACATATTATAGTAATCCTTTATATTTTTTAGCAATGAAAAACGATTAATAAGTTTTTGCCCGGGTATCTACGAAGAGATGGATATTGACCTTTCCCCAATACCTATCTATTGGAGAAAGGTCAATGTGTCTTGTAAATCTTTCTGGCGCCGACCACTGCTCTACTCAGACGAGTTTTGCTAAAAGTTCTGACTCACATAATATACAGGGTGTACCAGAAATGCGTGGTCATATTTAGGGGTGATGGTTAGGTAATCTACATTAAGGAAAAAATAGAAAAACAAAATAAGGAATTATTTTTTAAAAAAAGTTCGACCAAAAAAACGACTAAAAAGTTCCGATAAAATGACTTTTCAAGCAGTTTGTTACAGTTTATGGCATTTTCTTTAGTTCAATCACAAATTTGATGTCACCAACTGCATCAGACTGCTTGAAAATGATTTCTTTGTAACTTTTTGGTCGGATTTTAATGTCAGGCATCGGCGCGCGAATACGCGCAATACCTCTTAAGGGGTCATTGTACTCATTATTATGAACAACTTTTACTATGGGGTCAACCCCAAAATCGCGAAAAAAAATCTTAGTAAAAGTTCATAATGATGAGTACAATGGCATTTATTCTGTTGTATAAAATACCTTATTATAATAATAATAGAGTTTTAAACGAAAACGCGTCAATCGGGTGACAATGCCGTTGTATCGCCGACGCGGCGCTCAAATGGCATTCTCAGTTAATACGATACACACCGGTGCGACGGTGGAGCTTGACCGGTTAAAAAAAATTACACTTTCTTTTTGTTTTGCTAATTTTTTCCTTTGTATATCAGCCACCTAACATCACCCTTAATTATGACCACGCACTTCTCGAACACCCTGTATACCAGAGTGCCATTAATTTGTCTGATAAGATTTGACACTTCTACACTATTTTTCGATTAGCTAATCAATGTTGATCGATCGACTCTTAAAATAAATGTTTTCTAAACGAGCGTTTTTTTTGCTCGGGCACATTGACCCAACCACATAAGTTCGGTCTTTTCAAGCCCTAATAGACAGGTGCTACGCGACAATGCGACAACGGTGCGACGACTACTTCCATATAAATAAATTGTACCACTCATACGCAAAACTCGTTTTGGGAATATTTTCATTGTGGGAGTTCAAGGGGTGGAATTCCCCGCTGGAGTCTGTGTTTTCTGATAACTTAAACCTGGGGGAGTTCAAGTCACAAGAGTGATTAGAGGCCCTAGACAATGTGCCATTCAATTAGCGAATGCGACTGTCGAAATGCCAAAATGTAGGGCTTTAATCACGTGACATTTCGATAGCATCTGTCAATCCCATACATTTTCAACGTGTGACAATGGCCTTCGCCGCGTCTTTGTTGAAAATTTTTCCAGGAATAAATCGTCCCATCGCTTGTGTGGCATTATTTAAAAGCTTTTGCAGACATGCTACGTGACAATGCGACAACCATTTTCCATAGAAATTGTTTTACGGATAAGACTTTTACACCTTTTTTTTTTTTTTATTGGATGGGAAATCATCAAATGACCCCTCCCGCTCTGGGTGGAGCGGCAGGGAGTGTCAGACTTTTACTGACTAAAACCCACCCTTAGTCCTCCTAGTGCCTTTCTTCCCAGGGCCGCGGTAACTCTTTCGAACATATTCCGCAACCCTGGCAGGCTCTGGCCCTGGCGGGCCCCGTCTCCGTTGCTGACTGCTCTTTCCGGCGCGTTCGGAGTGAAACGCGCCGTCGACTCTGGCCTGACCTGCCCCCCTAGACAAAAAACTTTTCTGTAGCGTTAACGTCAGACGCTCACGACAAAATGTATGGGAATGACATTAGGTGATGACGTTTCCTTTCCACACCTAATGTCATTCCCATACATTTTGTCGTGAGCGTCTGACGTTAACGCTACAGAAAAGTTATTTGTCTAGGCCCCCTGATCGGACAGCGAGCTACCCATTGCTCGTTGTCCGCAGGCGTCAGTCACTGCGCCTTGCTCAGGAGCGTCAGTTCCTGAGAGGCGCAGCGACTAACGTTCGTCTGGAGGAGGCGAAATGGGGCCATTACTGGCACTCCATTTCGGCCCCCTCCCAGACTTTTACACCTTACAAAGAATTTCTGTAAACAAATAGTCGTGGCCTCGTATAATCGCAAAGTCACATCGCGCCTGTCGTAGCAAGCCTTTATCTCCAGGGACACATCGTCCTATTCCCATATCGCAGCGATCTTTTAAAGTTATTTCGTTTTACATTTCGAAGCATTTAATTAAGGTCCAATATACATAGGAATCCCAGAAGATATTAAAATGGACTCACCAACGAGAGCCGTCCAATGATGCCTGGATAACATTTTCAGGTCGTGACTCCAATAAACACTGGAACAAATGACAAGACAGGTTAGTGACAGTAGAACAGGTTGACACAACGTTCAGAACAGGTTTGCAGAGATATCACCGAGTAGTACTATGTTACAGAATCTCTAGAAATACATAGATACAGATCCTATTAGGAAAATTATTCACTTATAAAAAGTTAATGGGTTGTGCAGGTCTGGTAGGCAGCCAGATAAAATAACTCCACGTAAAATACTGGTATTCACCTGAATCCGGTTTGACTGAGAGCCGACCCCAATTTAGTTGGGAAAGGGCTAGGCAGATGATGATTCACTGATAATAAGATTATTCTTTCGTGAAGTGTCACTGTTCGTGACAATCTAAGAAGTCGGATTTGACAGCAGGGTGGAGAGGGATAGAAGATCGCTTTACAATTAAGTGCGAAAGAGATTTATTTCATGTCTCTTTTATACTTAATAGTAAAGCAATGTTGTATCCTGTTATCAAATCTGACTTCTAAGATTGTCACAAATATAGGCTGTGTGCCCGTGTTACCGTGCGTTTACAGTTTTTTCCCACGTAAAACTAGTCAGTAAAGACAGACTAGTATGATTTTTGAACAAAGTATAAATTACTATTAGATGAGGTTTCGAGTCAGTCGCGTCTTATTTTGATTGCCATCACTTTGTTGACTGCAATGATATAATTTATGGTTTATGAGCCTGTCAGCCGTCGATCTAGGCATGTTAGATACTGGTATTTAGCTGTATCCGGTAAGACAAGAAGTCGACCCCAGCAAGGTCGGCAAGACAGGGCAGATGACGTGGAATTTTATTGTTGCCTAGGCTTGTTGCTAAAATGACGAAGGTGTTTCGCGATCCCTAGAACTGACTCTATGGGCTAATTTTTCACCAATCAGATAATTTTTAACTGAAGAATAAATATGGCTGTTTGACATATTAATTTTCTATCAAAAAGCTGTCAAGACAGCCATGTTAATTCGTCAAGTAAAAGTTATTTGACTATTGAAAAATCGGTCCTAAGTTGAACTTCTTCTCTTCTATCTCCTGGATAACATAGGAATCCCAATCAGACATTGTAATTGCATTTCATTTGCTATCCGTACAGGCATTGATCACAAACTGCCGCGTTGATACCTTTGTATCCATGCATGTGTGGGGCCTCATAATAAACCTTCACTTGTTTATGTTAAGGTTGAAAATTGTGTCCACAGCATCTGAAGCGAAAGCTTCCTGAATTGCAGTCACATTGAACGTTAGCAAAATTGAAATAAGGCAGAGAATTGAATGAATTTGTGATGCAGGCTACTGAAATGTAATCCCAATGACATGAAATGTTCATCAGTGTACCTACATTTAGATGATATTGCCGTAGAATAAACACATAGAAACAGTTGATAGCAAGTTATCTACCTGAATTTGACTGAAATTCAGTGTAATTATGTTTTGCTTTGAAATGAAATGGGATTTCATTTGTACGGTCCTTCGTAGAGAAAAATCGAGTCTTATGTTGGGACTCTTGACATAGTACCTAAAGTATTTACTACCTTTACAAATTTAGATTTTTGGAGGCTCAGGTCCAGCTGTGGACGGGGCTGAAATGATGATGCTAAACATTAAGCACAAAATTATTTCCATAATCTTGATTCCCTAAATCTTAATCAATTACAACCCCAAAATTATACTTTACCGATCGCTATGTTGTTATTATTTCTGCAGTTATGTAAATAAGTAAAAACTACCGAGTAAGTCTGCCTCTGAAAAGAGTCCATCGAGAAAGAGATTGTGATTTAACAGAAAACTTGCAATTGCTAGAGAACAATTGACCTTTTCGAAATAGATACAAAGAGTTGTAAGTATGGTCCACTGAACATTTTTTTTGTATCTCTCGGATAGTACTGGTATCCTTAGAGTATCTCTCAATTATTTGCCGAAAAAGGTTCTCAACTAACTTTTTAGACCTCGTAACCTTGACAAACGTATCAAGTTTCATTCAAATCGGTTTGTTCATTTCCAAGAATACTGAAGGACGTGTTTTATGAAATATCATGAGGGCTCGCGGGAAACGCTCGCGCTCCCAATGGCCTCCAGACAGTGCATGCAACTTATTAATTTAGACTATGTGTCACTTTCAGCATTTTCTTTAACCACTAACGATATTAATCTTCAGTAGCCTATTAATATTCGCAATCAGTATAAAGTGCAATTCCCTTCAGTCTCCTTTATATTCCCAGACGGAAAACAATCGAGATTCTCAATATAACAAGCCGCCACAATACAAAAGGGAAGTGAACATTAACTCTGGTAATAAAATGAAGCTTTTGTTAACAGAATTTGTATTGAAGTCAACTTGCTCAATATGATGAACGAAATTAGCAAGTTGTTAACGAAACTTGACTTTGCAACGAGAAAATTAGTTTAGTATTTTGCATTAGTTAAGTCTAGATGGGCATTCGCTTCTAACTACTAGCGAATTTCCATACCTAGTACTGATATGGAGCATGTTATAGGTAAAACTTTACACGGATATGCTTTAATGGTTGCCTTCAAACAGTAAATGACATAATACCTTTCTAAAATGTATTTCTTTCATTATCTAGAAAGTCTGTCTTCTCCAACGTGTAACAGAATAAACGCAATACCTGAAAAAAGGGCTATTATCCCTCATCATTATGAACTACTTTTATTATGGTCCCAGAGCGACCCCGAAATGGCGAAAAAAAATTGTCCGCATAACGACAAAATGTACTGAACAGCAGTTTTTTTCCCATTGTAAAAGTTGTTCATAATGATGAGTACAATGACCCTTTAAGGTATTGCGTTTATTCTGTTACGCGTTGTATAAGAGGAGGGGCGGAGAAAAGCAACAATTAATGGACTGTATGATTGATGATAATTATCGTCGTCTTTTCGTTGTCATAACAGCAGTGACGTCACTAGACGCTGATTGTTGTTCTTAAATACGTCCCATTTTACGTTATTTTCATACGTAACTATTGTTCAAAATGAAAATTAATTAAAAGGAAAACGTTGCAGTGTTTTATAAACCCTTCTTTTATACTTTTTTATAATTTTAATCACAAAATTATCATAATTTCTGTATTTGCATCTTCCTTACCCAAGCCAAAGCCAACAATGCCAGGTGACGAAAACATTATAAGTCATACGTGGTCACGCTACGGTCCAATTATGTTTGCCACCTACACACTACATACAGCTGTCTACAATCTACACACATACATACATAGGTACATAATGAATGTAGACACACTGGACATAGTTTAAGTCAGTCCACATAATTATGTACCTATTGAATCTATCTCGAAGCACTAGGCAATAAGGATTCCTGAGATGGCTTCTACTCTGCTCTCTAAATGAAGGGAATAGTTGCTTTCAGCCAAATTGGTATGGCCTGGATGTATTGCCTTAATGATGTGGGTAGCTTCCTGGTACTAATTGGTAATTCGGAGCGAAGGTCTGTAAAGATTCCCGGTAGTTAAGTGTGTTTACGCCGTACCTACGGCATTTCATACAAACTTCCAAATACTTATTTTTCGAAATGAATGAACCGCATTTTATACAAATTCTTATTTTTCGAAATTAATAAACCGATTTTAATGAAACTTCCTACGCATTTAAAGCAGGATACATAGGACTGAAAAGTTATGAGAGAACATCGAATTATCTTACTTAAAAATACAAACATCCGAATTGAGAACTCCTCCTTTTTTAGAAGTCGGTTAAAAAAAAGACAATTGGAAATCTCTATTTATATTGAAAATTTAAAATCAGTCGAATTTAGCTGTAACACAATTTTTCAAAAAAAAAAATCTCCCATTTCTTTTTAGACCTACCTATTTGTCCTGCTTATTCGTTTATTACTTTAAAGAGAGACTATTAGAGAAAATATCTACTTTTAATTTGTTTCCTAAAAAACAAAAATGTAGAACAGAAAACTCGGGCACGAATGTTACAATTTGTTCTTGTAATTAGCAAAACAATTAAATTAATATTAAGTACATGCACTTAATTAACAGCTTCTAGGAACTTATGTAACTTGGAAGCTGACTTTTCGCACTACACTTGTACCGTGTTAACATGTTCAAAGTGCAGAGGTAATTAAAGAAGCCAATTAAATAAACAGATCTAAGGCAATAAGCTGTTAATTCTAACTTAATTACTTGCCTCTTCTACTGTTTAAAGTTAATTAATATAAATCAAAAGAACTTTAAAGGCTTCAAACGAGTAGTTTAAGTATAATAAACTACAGTTTTGCTTCTCTGGCATATTCTACAACGTGTAACAGAATTAACGCAATACCTCTTCATAATGATGAGTATTGCGTTTATTATGTTACACGTTGTATAGAAACTGTTTTTTTTTTACAAAATGTGTGTTATCCGATAGTGTGCTTTTTTATTTTCAAATTAATTCCAAACATTTGCTGAATTTGCTCGAAAGAGAGTTTAGAGGGAGAGAGAGCAATTTTATGTTTTCTATAGAAAGTGAAAAATCACTGTACCTTTCCCCCTGAACTCTTTTTGTTGTGTTTCTGTAATGTTTTCTACTAACTGTTTAGACCTGGATATCTAGCGCATGCATACCAAGTCTATTTAAAATTGGTTCATTCATTTCGAAAAATAAGTACTTGAAAGTTTGAAAAACGCTCTTAAATGCTAATTTATCTACACATACTTTTGTATACGCTAGGACAAGTTCTCGTGCTAAAGTAGTATTTGAGAAGTTCTCAGCTTGGAATTCTCAGTTTATAAACTGACCTTATTAGGCACTAAAACCACAATAAACAAAATAATATCGCGGTTACATACCAAGATGCACTTGCTCACAAGTGAAACTAAAAAAGTAAGTAAGTAAATAAAAAGTTAACACGAGTTACCGTAACTAGACGCTAAAACAAAATAGAAAGTACTCACGCTCACTTTAGTCTAGAATGTGTCTAGAAAACTGCGTCTATGCTCATTAATTATATTATTCTACATTCAGAGAGTTTCTATTTAATTTAGATGATATCTACTGAACCGAATGGCTTCCATTAAATGCCAAAAGAAATCGCGGCAGACCAAGGCGAAGATGAGGCTAGGCGGGACGAGCTGGACTCCTACCGAAAGACCAGGGGCTCTAGACAAGTGACATTCTGTCAGCGGTCGCGTGGCGAAGGCGATTGTCAATACGTCAAAAATGTATGGGATTGACAGATGCTATCGAAATGTCACGTGATCAAATTCCTACATTTTGGCATTTCGACAGTCGCATTCGCTAATCGAATAGGACATTGTCTAGGGCCTCGGGGCCTAAACCACCAACTCTTAAAGCAGTATTACTTTAATAATACTTCCAGTGGGAAAGAGACGGAGCTATACAGGATGTATAGCTCCGTGTCTTTCCCACAGGAAGTAATATTGAAGTAATACTGCTGTAAGAGTTTGTGGTTAGGCCCCTGAGGGCCAATAGGGTAGATGACTAAAAAAATTTAATTAGTCCGTCAGATAGATTTCCGAAAAATATTAGGCACGTATTTTTTTTTTTTCACGTAAACAAAAAATTAAAACGATACAGTACTTGAAAACTCGTGAGACGTCACTTGTATGTATACTTTTTATGTACCTACACATGACGTCACCAGCCCCTACTTCTGATCTTTGTTGCGTTTTATCTTCGTCATTTTTATTGATTTAATAAAGCAAAAAATACCTATCCAATATATTTATCGTTAATCTAACTGACGGACTACCTAAATAGATTCATATATTTTTTAACCAGGAATCATCCCTATTCCACTTTTGAACAATGTTTGCATTCGCATGTCAATCGCAAACTGTCAAAACAGCCTTAATTTTCATACATTTTTTGACAGTTTGCGATTGAGATGCGAATGTCAATGTTGCTTGAAAATTAGTAGAATTGGCACTCTGGCGCAACATAGCAAATGACAGAGTTGTGTGGAGAAGGGAGAGGGAGGGCTTTGCCCAGCAGTGGGACAAAATAGTCTAGATAGATAAATAGCTATTTAAATAGGTAAGTGATGATTATTTGTATAAATGAGTCATCGTTTTAGAATGTTTGCCTGAAGTCGAGTAGCAAACGGGTTACGTGTTACTGTGTGTTTGAGATGTTTTATTTAAAAAATATTTTATGTAAGTTTATGAGTTGGCAGCTTTAGCCAGTGTATGTTTACTTTAGGTATAAGGAATTAGTCATCATAATTATTTCAGGTAAAAGACGTCCACTGCTAAATAAAGGCCTGTCCAAGCGTAGCTGCATCGATCAGCCTATACAATAACGTGAAAAAGGGATAGTCCTATTCTTTCTGTTTAGCTCCATCCCTCTCTGACAACATTATGATGGCAATAGTTGGGGGGCAGTTCTGTGTTTCTTTCATCAGCGGTATTTTGGCACATTTATCAGGATACCTTTGTAAGTAATTTTTGGTTTATTTTTTGCTGAGATTTATTCGTTTGTTATTTTTGGCTGAGGTTCATTTGTTAGGTATTTTTGGCTGAGATTTATTTGTTAGTTATTTTTGGCTGAGATTTATTTGTTAGTTATTTTTGGCTGAGTTTTATTAGTTAGTTATTTTTGGCTGAGTTTTATTTGTTCTTAATGTAAAAATTGAGACTACCTTAGTTTACTGAAGAATAAAATAGTCATTTCTAAGATTACAGTCAGAGTTGATACTGCAAGCTTAACTTCTGACGAAAAAAATTTAGGTTATAGTGTATGTGTATAAGCAGTTACTATACTTACTGCTGATTTGCAAATTGCATTTCATCGAAACTTATAGACGAATATACTTGCGGTTTGTGAAGCAAGCGGGGTAAGAGGACCCTAAAGTTGGATATGATTCCAAATACCAAAACCGCACAGGCATATACCTAATGCTAAAAACATAAAACACACACCTACACCATTTTGTTTTGTAGGTATTGTTACTGCATGCGCCCTACATTTTAAAATAACCCTATCTGCAATTAAAACAGTTATTTATATAAACAACATACTAAAACAAACTATAACGACCAGCATATTTCCAACACACATCAAATTAATATTAACGGACACAGTTGCGTTAATCCTAAACGACAATAAACCATACAAAATTACACTAAAACAATAAAAACCATGTTACATCACTAAGATCAGTTCACACTGTCGTAACACTGTCGCACATGCGATTCGCACGGTATCGTTGCATCAGATGATTCCTCGACCTCGACAAAAAATGACGCGATTGACGCAAGATCGCAATCCGCAGGTTCGCAAGTGAAAGCATACAATTAGTTCGGATTACGCAAACGATCGCACTGAATTTGGCGACTTGTCGTAAGGTATGCGGCCGGACTTATTCCGAGAAAATGCTTAGATGCGGTTTGATTGGGCACTTAGGATGTTTGCTCATACTCAGCTATTGGGTTAGCGGAATTTTCCTAGGATCGGATGTTGAGACTGTAAATGGATTGGAATCGTTGGGTTTGAGTTGCGGATGACACGAAGTTTACGGTGGATAGGCGAGATTCTCGTTTCATTTCACAATCCTGAGGGTCTCTAAGTCAAGAGTGAATGGGTTACTTCTAGGCAAGCGTGCTCCATCGACGGTCACATTATTGCTTTCCATCAGATGAGATTATGGTTATACGTAAGCCTATCAATATTTAAAAACAATCTATTGAAGACCCAGTAGGCTATCGGACATCCCGACTTACAAAATTTCGGTTTCGGTTTTGTAAAATGAGGAAAATGCTGGTCAAAATTCATACAAGGCTTCTTTTCCACATAATGTAGCAAAGTAATGGAATGTTTTTATCCTAATTTCAACCATATATGTTTATGTAAACCTAGTTATATGTGCATGCTGTAGTTTCCTATAACTGAAGGAGCAGTGCTCCTTCAGTTATAGGAGCACAGCTAAATGAACTAATTTTACCACTTTGACTTTTGTTGTAAATGTGTATCCTTTGTTGGAGATCCAAATAAATAAATAAATAAATCAGGCGAGATTCTTTCGATAAGATGCAGATAAAATTGGTAGTTCGTACGCGTACACCAGTAAGCTTCGGTGTCAATGGGGTCAGTGACCGAATGGCTTCATGTGTTGCATCGCTGACGCAGAAATGTATCACAATTTGAAGGTCTATACTGTGTTAGTTCTGCTGGTCTATACTGTGAACATTTTACCGTGAAAACTTAGGTGCAGTGACTTTGAAATGAACTGTAGTATATAACCTTGACTTTATGGATTGATAACTCATTTCAAGGTTACTTCACCTTAGTTTTAATAGTGAGACGTTGACAGAATCGCATTGCTAATCAGTCGGTCAAGTGCTTTACCAATAGTTACAAACCAATCCTGAATTAATGGTACAATAACAAACTCAAAACTGCTCGCAAACTGTACTTATTTTTGAATGAATAAAAAAAACCGGCTTGAATCTTCATCTTCAATCGTCATCAAAAGTGTGTTTCCACTTCTGGTAAGACCCATCCGGTTTGCCTTTCTGTATTCTCCCTTGAATTTTTGTTTTTGAGGGAACTTTCAGAAGGCGCCCGGATTTTGGGAATTAGGCCGAGTAGCGTGGGATTGAGGAGAACTCACTGAAACACCCCGGTGTTCATAACATTGAAGGGGGTACCGTGTCTTCTAAACGTCCTTCGGGATGGTCTTATAGACGACACGGTGCCGCCTCTGTTCACCATCTTTTAGGATACATACTTAGGTTAGTGTTTTTTGCCTAGTGATACACCACTTTTATACCAATTGTTTTTGTCATAATAAACTGGGCGTGTACCTTTTATTATATAACCAACTCATTATCATACATTCTTGTCTAGGTTATAAGTACGGCCTTAGAATCTGGACAAACTGGTTTGTAAGGTGGCTACAATTGTATAAATGCATAAATATTTATGCAGTTTCTCTAGCTGTGGATAACGAAACCAAATGCGTGCAATTTTAGTGTATAATGATGATGTTGCTATGCATAGAGCAACACAGGCCACCGGCGAACCGGAGTTGCTATGTCGTGAATAGAAGCGACTAATTTGAGGCTGTTAGCTTAACATTTTGCGTTAAAATCAATTACTTCCTACGGAACCGTGGTGTTCCGTACAGACTTTCAAATCTTTGTTCTTGGAAATGAATGATTTTAATTAAACTTGGTACGCATACTGCAGATAATTGGGTCTACCAAGTTAAGATTTTTTATTTGATAAAGAGTTCCGAAGGAAATAGAAGGATTTTTCAATTTTTTGTATCAAACTTAAGACGTGTACTCCAGACGTGTTTTAGAGCGCTGCAGTTAGTTTAATTTTCGCTTGATTAGTACCTACTTTGGGTGAATTCCAACTAAACTATCTGAATAAGTTTGGTTTGGTTCTAATGAAGATAAAACAGATTTCAGATTAGACTATTCGGATTATTTATTTACAGATATAATCCGTGGTCGCAATTGGTAGTAAACCTTTCAGATTAACCTTTCAAGCTAGCAATTTATTGACAGAACTAAATGGTTTTAAGATTTTAATTAAACTTCGACTGGATTAGTTTCAGCCGATTAAGCTGGATGAGCTTTTTAAATATTCAAGAAAGTGGTTGAGGCTTATGGAAGTTCGATCGTGCAGATTTAGGACTTTTTCTGCCTTTGTGTAGTGCTCAAAGCCATGGTGGGTTTAAATGTGATTATTTTTCTACCTATTAAAATACACAGTTAGGTTATTGTCAATCAGAATCACCGTCGTATGTCCATCGTGTACCTACGGGAAGGAACGCTGAGAGCGGTCGTTGTGAAGATGCTTGGGGTCTATGCCATATCCAGTACAAGACTTCTTTCGGATGAGAAGGAGTGGAATTCCCTGCCTGGGAGTATTTGAGTCAAAAGTGAATAGTTTACTTCTAGGCAAGCGTGCTCCATCTTCAACCACATCGTCGCTTACCATCAAGTGAGATAGTGTTCAACGCGTGCCTATCAACAGTAAAAAAAATGAGATGATGATGATGAATCGCCTGGTTTTGCACCCCGGCTGAAAACACCTCCAACCAAAATGACTTTCTCTTAGGGCTTTTTTTCTAGCAACGTTTACGTTCCAATGATTTGAAACTTTGTAGCTTCTTTAACAGTCATTGGAGGTAGACAGAATTTCTGACATTGACTGGAGTCAAGAGCAAACCCATCAAAAATAAAAAAATAAAAATCTGACAACCAAACCAATTTTTTTTTAAATGCAAACACGAAACAACTTTAATTTTGGCAGTCGAAGCCAAAAAACGAAGAAACCACACCGAAACATCCGAACTGATAATCACCTCCTTTTTGAAGTTGGTTAAAAATACGTATTTTCCCTCTTTCAAATAAATATTTGCATAATATAATTGATAGGCTGTTTGAACCTAACAACTATGACAAAGCCACAATTAATTCACGGTTATAAATTAATTATTCACTTCATAATATTCTATAGAAATTATAAGCGCTCAGAGCAAATATTAAATATTCATTATGCTTAGAACCCAATACATACACTGAGCCTGATTGACAGTATACTTAACTGAATATTGTTGGGCATTAATTATTAGTGAGACATGGTAACAGTAGAACATCCTCATCATATCAGCCGAAAGACGTCCACTGCTGGACATAGGCCTCACGCAATTGGGGGGTTGCCATAATCACCACGCTTGGCAGGCGGGTTGGCGATCGCAGTGTAGCTGTAGCAATGCAGCTACAGAGAATGCTGCTGCCCATTCTCTGGTGATTCCCTTAGTCGCCTCTTACGACACCCACGGGAAGTGATGGGACAACACCAATATGCAGCCTTTTCCCAACTGTGTTGGGGTCAGCTCCCAGCCAATCCTGGGTACCAGTGTTTTACATGGGCCTCATCAGAAGGCTTAAAGTCACCCAAAGGACAACGGAGAGGGCAATGCTCGGAGTGTCCTTGCGTGATCGAATCAGGAATGATGATATCCGCAAGAGAACCAAGGTTACCGAAATAGCCCGAAGGATCGGCAAACTGAATTGGCAGTGGGCAGGGCACATTGCTCGTAAAACAGATGGTCGATGGGGCCGAAAAGTTCTGGAGTGGTGACCGCGTACCGGAAGACGCAGCGTTGGAAGGCCTCCCACAAGATGGACCGATGACCTGGTGAGGATAGCTGGTAGCCGATGGATGAGAGATGCACAGGACCGGTGGTTGTAGCGACACTTGTGTGAGGTCTATGTCCAGCAGTGGACGGCTTTCAGATGTTCGCCTATCTGACTTTCACAACCCAGTGTCAACGACAGTCAAGATTATATCGTGGTCACTACTTCTTGCGTTTTTACCTTTTTGTTATAGGTATATATACCACATCAAAATGAATATCGATCTTACTCTTACATTGTATGCTATCGTTTGAAATTATATTTATATGACAGTAAAAACAAATTTTCAGATATTTTATGTAGTTATATTATAAACCATTTAGTATGTAAATAAAATAGATGAGTCATC
Source organism: Melanchra persicariae (assembly GCA_947386135.1). Lineage (NCBI taxonomy): Eukaryota > Metazoa > Arthropoda > Insecta > Lepidoptera > Noctuidae > Melanchra > Melanchra persicariae. The sequence goes on from OX376646.1 coordinate 4,399,208, forward strand.
CGGTTGCTCAAATTAATCTCAGTTCAGACAGGATATTGAACATTGGAGATATTTTAATAAAAAAGAGACTATTTCAACCTAGTCCTTTTATAAAGCTAGTATGGACAGGCCCTGGTAATTAAATTTAAAAATAAAAGTCAGGCTCTGATAGTGATGTGACAGTGTCGATACTTTTTGGCTGTGCTGCATAATTTAATCTTAAAAATTAAATAGTACAACGAAAAGTACAATAATTGTTCAACTGCAGATTAAAAGTCTGTTTGAAAACTAAGCAGCTTATTTCAGGCATGAGTCTAAGTCACACAATTTTCCTTTGAAATATTCAATTTTTAGGGTTCCGTACCCAAAGGGTAAAAACGGGACCCTATTATTAAGACTGTTCGTCTGTGTGTCCGTCTGTCTGTCACCAGGCTGTATCTCACGAACCGTGATAGCTAGACAGTTGAAATTTTTACAGATGATATTGCTGCTATAACAACAAATACTAAAAACAGAATAAAATAAATATTTGAGTGGGCCTCCCATACAATAAACGTGAATTTTTTGCCATTTTTTTTTTATAGATAATGGTACGGAACCCTTCGTGCGCGAGTCTAACTCGCACTTGGCCGGTGTTTTTTTATTCTTGGAGTACCCGGAATCGTGTAACACTTTGAATGACTTGTACAACACTACTGCTGCATCAGTCGTGATTAAACATGGTTTTTATTAGTTTTTTTGCCGATACTAGTACTTAAATCAGTTTTAATATAAAGTGGTTTTCTATTCGCAAATCTTTATTTATACTTTCACATACAAATTGCTCTGAAACATCGATATTTTCTCGTCTATAAATACTACAGCAAAAGTTTCATCATTTAATGCCAAGTGCCATTTCAGTTTATCGATAACAAGTCTCGATATTTTCCACTACACTGACTCTTGTGAAAGGAAAATTCGCGTGGCCGCCTCAAAGGTGGCTTTGTGCACCGACTTGGCAGCTCGTGGGCTTGTCCAAGCAATAATCTGAGGGGTGTGCCCTGTCAAAATAATGTTGTTTTAAACTTGGCCTCTGTGTTGTAAACTTGGCAAAACTTTGCTTTGACTTTGGGTATCGATAAACCCAGTAAAGTTGGATTTTTTATTTGAACTATTATTCAACTACGGTAACACCGTTTGCTGTCGGTGTCATTTGGTCCTCACGTGTGCGAGGGCCTAGCGCGAATGTTTATCACATTTAAAGTGACGCGACGTAACGTAAAATTTTACTATAATTATTATTAGAGGCCCTAGACAATGTGCCATTCAATTAGCGAAACCGGCTGTCGAATCGCCAAAATGTATGAATTTGTTTACATGACTTTTCGATAGAATCTGTCAATCCTATACATTTTTGACGTATTGACAATCGCCTTCGCCACGCTACCTCTGACAGAATGTCACTTGTCTAGAGCCCAGGTACCACTCGTTTCGCACATAATAATTATTGGATACTAGGTATATTCATATTTTTGTATGATACAAATTGTGTATGTTGCCATAAAGTTACACCAAAATACTATGGGGTTGTTGTTTTTTTAGGTTATCAAAATTGACTTACGTTAACGATACTGCATTATGTTACGTTACTATACGTCAAAAAATTCTTGCTAGGCCCTCCTAATTTCTAGAAAAGTTACATTTTGTCAGCGGTAGCCTAGCGATGGCGATTGTCAATACGTCAAAAATGTAAGGGATTGTCAAATGCTGTCAAATGTCACGTGATTCCTTATATTTTGGCATTTCGACAGTCGCATTTGCTAATTGAATGGCACATTGTCTAGGGCCTCTGGAGAATAAATGTCTTGGGAGATATTTAATGATTTTAGGTCGTGTATTTTGGTGCGCAGTTACTAGTTAACTTACTTCATTTTACTGTTCTGCGATATTTAACTTAATTTATTGGTAGTCAGTGTGCCAACGAAAATGCGAATATAATATCATAAAGCCAGATTTTCGCTCGTTCATTTTAATGACATTAAATTGTGATTTGTTTTCATGAAAAAGTACTTAGGCTCTTTAAATAATATTTTAGAACAACAGGTTAACTTTTTCTGAGAAAAAAATAATTTTGTTTTTAATTTTGACGGCACGGTTGGCGCGATGGTTGAGCGATTGGCTGCTGCGTTGCGTGTCACGGGTTCGATTCCCGCACGGAACAAATAATTGTATGGCCTACAGATAGTTGTTTCGGGTCCTGGCTGTTTGTGATGTGAGTTTGTATGTTTGTAAACGCACCCACGAATTTGAAAAAAAATATCTATTTTATTATCTAGCTATTTTTGAATTGTGAAAATTGTAAGATCACATAAAAACAGTCTCATAATTATATTCATGAACAGATTAAACTACTCCATTCTTCTTTCTTCATTTCTCTTACTTATTGAACCAATACATACCAACCAAGATCATACAGATCCGATATCATACGGTCAAACGAAGCATAGATGTACCCTAGGGCAATAATATTAATTGGTCACTAATTAATTAATGTAGACATGAAATTCTAATTACTAAACGCATATCTATTTGCCAGTAACAAACGAATAACACTAATGTAGTTCACAAATTAATTAATTATTATCTAATTCAGAAGATTTATTTATTTAATAAAACTTTATGCACTGGTAAAAACACTGTACAAAGGCGGACTTAATACCATACGCATTTTCTATCAGTCGACCTTAGGGTGGTGCAGAGACTACGTGGCAGGTGCAAATTAAAAGAAAGACAAGAGGAAACAAATACAATCAATAAATACACATAGGTATACATACATACATAAAATTAACAACGTTATTAAGAAAAACGAATCCAACGACTTAATGCTGTGATGATTCTACCGACTACGATCCGAGGTCTGCCTAGCAGAACTATAGCAGGATCTGCTTCCAGCATTGAACTGGATGCAGCTGAATGCCAGTATTTTACATGGAATGTCTGCCTATCTGACTTCAACGATCGAATAACTGAGAAGGTAATAAGACCTATTGACAAGACTGGTTTCAAATTTTTTGACTTCTGACTGCTATAACTACCATCAACGATCGACTATTTATTGACAGCCGGGACCAGTGGGTTAACGTGCTCGCCGAAGAACAGGGCAGACTTCGATATGTGATGGTTGGTCTGGTCACCCATCTGACAACGGCAAATCTTGCTTAACCTTGCAGATCGACCATGCAGCTGCTGTTGTTAGTTGATATAAAAAAAAATATTTTTCAAACTCATCAGTGATTTGTTCTGTTTCGGCTAAGACAATCAAGATGGGAAACTCATTCTTATTTCTGTCATACACTGACCCGCTATTTTGACCTCTATACCAAATGCGTAAAGTAGGGATTCGCATACAAATTTTATGGTGTAATGATTTTATACATGGTCAGTTTCGTGCACGCATCCAATGTAGGTACAGTTGACAAAAGTGATAAGTCTATTTAGTACTAGTTAGGCACTCTACCTATAGGAGTGCCTAACTAGTACTAAATAGGTATGCGCGTAGGTACTTATTGAGTCAACTCATGCACGTACTGATAGTTTGTCGTCAATTGTTCGAGTTTATTTTTTAGGTTTAAAAAATCTAATAAACAAAACAGAAAAGAAAATCAAAGAAACAGAAAAATAGTTCGACATACCTTCGTTTGATTTAGCCTATAAAAGTTATTCGTTAATTAATAACCCATCACTGTTTCTCACAAAATGTTGTCACAAAGAATAACCAATAAAATGAAATTATAATTGGTGTTTTCTTCGCTCTGGCCTTCTCCTGCCTTCTTATCAGCTCCCTTCCACTCTAATGAACAGCCATTAGCGATACGTAGTTCAAGTAAACTGCAAATAAGTCTGTGTTATGCCTGCAGTAGTCATTTTATTTTTAACGATGGGATATCATCAAATGACTTCTTCTGCCCTGGTCGGAGCGGAAGGGAGTGTCAGACTTTTACTTACTATATCCGTGATCCTCCTAATGCCCTTTGAGTTCCAGAGCCGCGGTGACTCTTTCGAACAAATTCCACAACGCCTGCAGTAGCACTTATGTGTATTTCGTGGGTTGCGAACCAAATACTGCCAGCAGGCAGGCACTTTAATTTACGTAAATTTTGTTATCACCACTGCTCTCAAAAAGTGTGAAGGAAAATATGGTGAAGAAACAGGCTTGTCCCAGAATCAAAGAGAAGCCTTGTTTCCCAGCAGTGGAAACATATTCATAGGCTGAATAGTATACTATACTTATGCTGCACACTTAACTCATTCGACGACTGTACCTTCTCATGTCTATGGTCGACCCGGGAATAAAATTGGAATAACAGTCATTGCCCTGTTCTTAATACATCATATATTTTCGAATCGTTTTCTATTACTAGAAAATGTAAAGGATCACGAAAGATGTCGATTCGGGACAGCTTTGTCTTAATTTAATATGTGATGAATATATGTGTGTGACAGTGATAATGAGTGTGTGTTCGTGCATAACTATTAGTGAGCGTATGTGTATGTTCACGTTACTCTACCTAATAAATAATGCATAGTGAAACGTACTAAACAGTTGATCGAGTTATTTCACGGTTGGCATCAATTGGCGGTCTCGCAACATTTTTGTTGAATATGAAGAGTTTGAATGCGTTGTATTCAGGTGTTGTGATTGTGATGTCATTTAATTTTGCCGGTGGTAAACTTGTGCTTGGTTTATTTACTGGCACGACGGTACCTAACTGTTCATTGCTACTGCATTTTGTTGTTTTGTTGTCACGAAGGCGGTTGTCCAAAAACATAAGTTTTACACGAAGTATCAAAAATAATCAACATCATTCTGCCTAGCCTTTTCCCAAACTACGTAGGGGTTGGCTTCTAGTCTAACAGGATGCCGCTGAATGCTAGTATTTTACCGACTTCAATAAAAAGGAGGATTTTTTTTTACTTGAAGCCACTGTCTATCTGTTTACCACAACCCCAAAACCTGTAACACGATACTTACTTTTAAAAATGTTACAGATAAGCAAGGAAAGATGCAAAGTCAAAGATTGGTTCAAGAACAAAGCATGAACACAATAGATTTGTCTTTAGTTTTGACCAACTTTTGTTTAACCAGCCTTGTGTATATATTTTTTGCCGGTAACTTAAGCATAATACAAAGCCAACCTTTCTCCATAATCAGCCACTAATCTAAGATCATTCTAATTTTGATCACGATCAAGAGTCAAGACACCGCTCCATTCATTCAAATCGTCTCTTACATAAGAAGGTAACGGGCTCATTGACCGACTCGCGATTTTATGACCACCATCAATATTCACGCACCATCGAAGAGTTGGTAAGACAATGCCGCAATGGTCATCAAACATAACCAGCAATGTACATCGATGGTTAAATTAAGTGCGTATTATGTAACCGTTGCTAGGTGTCGAAAAGATTATGAGATGAATGTTAATAGTTTGGAAACTAATCAACCTTGATAGGCCTGTTGGGCATTTTGTGCCAAAAGTTTTTAAGTTAATGCCAAATTGGGTTGTGTTTGTCTTGCCTTAAATAAAGTTTAGGTGTCTATCAACAAAGTAGAGGATTACTGGGAGAACGGAAAATTTCTGAGTGTTTCCTGAGGCGACGGATTGGTTTTAGCGAGTGAAGTGCTGTTTAAGTTACAACTTTGTTTTAGGTTCAAACGGATTTTGTTGTGAAGCCTTAGCTAGGGAAAAATTAACAACTTGCTTAAACAGGTCGACTTTAAGAATGCGTTTGGTTTTAAATAATACTTAATCTTACCATTACTTTCAAAAATGGTGTCAGAATACACTGGCGGACATATTTATTACACAACAAAAATAACAATTTAAAACAGTCATTATCATTAGAATAAACTGCAGTTACACAATAAAACAGCTATTTACGTACTTGTACGTTCATAATAACACATAAATATGTAGTATATACAATCGCTTTTATTTCTGTAATCAAATCATCACATTCTCGACTCGTTACGACCGTTTGACTGCTATTTTTATACTTTCGCGTAGTTTTTATTACTGCTTAATGAATTGCTGTCATTTCTGCCGTGAATTTGTACGAATTATAAGCTATTATTCTTGTTAAATTAATGTTTTAGTGTGATTGTGAACACGATATGATTTTATGATGGATTATTTGATGTTTTAAACCTGAAATTTTGTCGGTAGTTTGTAACACGCCAGTTACTGACAAAATTTCGAGTTAAAAGAAAATGAAATGTGAAATTAAAGAGCGTGTTTGTACAGTAACGATAGCAGATGATCAATTTTAGACAGCTATTTTTTTTTCTATAAGTATATATTGTAGTGAAAGGAATATTACGTTTCCCTGTGATAGTTTTTAGAATTGACGGAAGAGTTGAGCGACCATTTATTGGTGATAAATAAGTATTTGATGAAAATTAAAGTCGTTAAATTCACTATTGATTGGTTATAAAGTAAAATCACATAAATTGAAAAAGTTATCTTACGTATTGGAACCACGTTTCCTGCTACAAGTAATATAAAGCTATTGTAGGTAACGTATTATACGAAGAAAAACTCAATAAAAATAACAAAGAAAAATACTTGGCAATCGCTTTCAAAACATCGCTATTTAATTTTTATTGAAAAAATAACCTTCATTTCTAAGTCTCATAAAAGTCTTTTATTTAAAATAAATTCCATTTATAAAAACAAAAATGGTAATATACGGTTTAATAATGAGCGAGAAAATCCGGGGTCAATGTCCGGACCCTTCCTTGACCTTTGGTGAGCCATGTATAAAGTAATATGCTTGTCAACAACCTATTCAGGAGATAGGGCTAGATAACCTTGCAATAGAAAAGAACTTGGCCTTCAAAAATCCTGGACTTGGCTAGATTTTATGGTTGCACTTACACTGATTAAATTGTTTAGAAAATGAAATGTCTGCTTGATAAATGGTACTAGAAAATACACTTGTTTTTTTGCTCATTGTGTACTAAGACTATCTATATCGATAGTAAGACTTTTACGAGTAATAAAAACTGGTTTTTACTTAATGAAACGGTTCTATGGAAAAGCGACGCTTTATTTTGCTTTTTTCAGATCTTATCCAATACAGACATCATTATTATTCACTACGCGTTCTATTGAATATTTTATGTAATATTATAAAAAAAAACAGGACGCTTGGGGGAGGCCTATGTCCAGCAGTGGACGTCTTTCGGCTGATATGATGATGATGATGATGATGATAAAAAAAAACAAAAAATTCAAGGTCCTTTGTCCCGCGGCTTTGCTCCCGTGGTTTGATGGTGTCACCCACAGGAACTGATAAGTGTATGGGATTAAAATAAAATAAACCTATAACGCTCAGTCCGCAATAGTGTAGTCTTTTATCTGAGTATTATTTTCGAACAAAAAAAAGCGACTAAACTCACCAGAGAATGGGCAGCAGCCAACCTGTCTGCAAAGCTATGTCCAGCAGTGGACGTCTTTCGGCTGGTATGATGATGATGCAAAAAAAAAACAGGTTGTACCTACTTTCATAATTTAAGTAAATTTATAAGTTTTAAACTGAATACTAATATATCTAAACTGTCTCAATATTTTTTCCACACACTGTAATTAGGTATCCAGCATATTTTAGAATACTTAAGTGATATACGCAACCAAGTATGCGTTTCCCTTAGGCTATTGCAATAAAGTTAACGTTACTTAACGCACTGGACTTGGCTAAGTTTGCTAAATATTGCCTGGTCCAAGCAACCGGTTGACAGTTTCCACATACGAGATGTAAGCTGCGCTTCTGAGTATTGATTTGAAGTGATCTTGAGCACTCTTTAACGGTTAAGTATAACGTTGCTTGCGAGCTGGATAACTGAGTTTATGAGGGTTTCAGTAAATGCCTTTTTTACTTTTGATAGTACCTACGTGTTTAAGACTGTCTCACCTGATGGTAAGCGATGATGTGGTCGAAGATGGAGCACGCCTTACATGTAAACAATTCACTCTTGACTTAAATACTGGCAGGGAATTCCCTAAAATGAATGTGTTCCCAAAACGTTTTGTGCGTGTGGGTGGGATGTCCACCATGTACCGGTGGTGCATTGCCGTACGTCCTGTGGTCCGACGATGAAACGGGCTTAGCGGAAATAAACTACACAAATGACGAAAATAAGCAGTTACTATGAAAACGAAAAAGGGTGGGTGTTTTGAAATGGCCTCTACAAATGGCCGTCCTATCTCATTATAATGTAAAGCTAATATTTTACAAGGACAATAAGAAAATAGATACATAGAATACTATAAGTTGCTAAAGGTATCTATATCCAGCACCTCCATACTAATATTAAACGCGAGAGTAACTATGAATGTCTGTCTGTCACCTTTGTTTGTTACAGCTACAAGATTTAACGGATTTGGATGAACTTGACACACGGGTGGGCCATGTCCTGGAATAAGAAATTTATAAGAAAAGTGCCGATTTGACTTTGAGGAATTTATTCGAAAGAGTCACCGCGGCCCTGGAACGCAAAGAGCATAAGGAGGAACACTGATGGGTTTTAGTCAGTAAGAGTCTGACACTCCCTTTCGATCCACCCAGAGCGGAACAAGTCATTTGATGATTTTCCATCCATAAAAAGTGCCGATTTGATAGAAGAAAAGATTCGCTGTCGTTAAGAAAACGATGTTTGTTTTCATGAAAGATAAATTATCCAGCACAGTACAGCTATTCTCTTTTAAATTTTTAAAAAGCCGCTTTCCGTTTCTTTTTTCCATCCTGAGCATGAAATGAAAGAAAAATAGAAAGCTGTCATAATGAGAAACAGTTGACAGTAACAACTTAGTTTCCTGTTTAAGTTGTACATAAGCCAATGAACGGATAACTTGTGAATGTTCTCGGGAAACCTGTCGTCGTCTGTGAAGTTACAGTTAAGTTCGACATAAGTTATCTTAGAGAAAAAATGGTGACAGAGCTGGTCGTCTGCCGTTTAAATTCCAGGGAAAAATTGAGAATTTCGTCGACCATATTATCATTGCTAACTATCAGTTAACTAAAAAATAGTGGTAAACATACACACACAACAAAATCATATTTCCAGATTGATTGATTTTGGTAACACGGCAAGACTGGTGTCAGATTTTCTGGCTTCTGGCAATCCGTAACGACTGCCAAAGATCTACAAATGACAGCCGGGACCAACGGCTTAACGTGCTTGCCGAGGCATGGAGGAACCTCGATATGTTAAGATGGTCACCCATCCACAGTCCAATCTCAGCAAACGTTGCTTTACCTTGAAGATCGATCCGTGCGACTCTTCTTCTATTATTTAGCCACGAGTCGGTTCCTCCAGTTACTTCTTTTAAATCCCGCAACGGATTTTGATACAGTTGCACTGGTAGAAAGAGCAATAAACGATGAAGGTTTGTGTATATGTATTATGTCGCAGCCAACCAGTTTAATAAGACGTTCAATTGTGGCCTAGCCTTTTCATTTAAATGTGCTGATTTTCTACCAATTACTTGACATCTTTGGTTCAATATCGTCTTATTAAATGACTTGCCCATGATATTTATGTCACTGATTAAACGGCGCAGTTCAATGAAAAGGCTAGCCTTTTAATGAAACAGCTTATTCAGCTAGTATGATGCGACATATAAATATAACTTTTTGATACTGCAAAGAGATTCAAATTTATTAATGTTCAAAATTTGGAAACGGTATTCCGTTTCCAAATTTTGAACATTAATATTAATCTCTTTAACGCCGCTTGCAGTATTCTGCAAGCGGCTTATTTTATACTAAAAATTGGATGGTTCCAGCGTAAACGAAGCAGTGGAAAACAACTAGTATTTTATGAAAATCGTAATCATTACATTTACCAATGAAATACATTAGTGCACAAACAAAAATACTCTAATTATGTTCGAAGCTGTACATCATGATGTACGACTCGATGTACGCAGTTATGTGTAAGCTTATATCACGAACACACTAATCCAGTTGTTTTTAAATTGCAAAAAGAACAACAACTAGTTTTTATAAACATTAAAGTTTTATACCGTTCTTTAATGTTATTGATTAACATAACAGCTATACTATCCATCGCTTATATTTATCGATTCTTTTATCCTTTTCGCAAAGAATAAGTATAAATTTATATGTTATGGTCTATACCGTAAGTTCTAGTCCATTCGTTAGAAAGATAAGGTAACTTATGTACTTATAGTACCGTTATTATAGAATATTCCATAAAGTTAGGCTATCTTTATACCTACTTTGGATTTATGGGCTAAGTTGAGAAAATATCGAATGATATTTGCCAGTTTGTAGTATAGAGTTATAGTATTAATAGAATGAAATAAGGAAGCAGAAAAATGAAATACTTAATAGCTTACTAGGTGCAAAGTTGTCTGTCTTTTCCAATATAACACGAGGATTATAAATCCGGGAGAGAACTCCACTGTGAAGTATTTAAACCTAAAAGGGCTTATTCATTGTCAACTTATCTTGCCCCCATCTCAATTAATTTAGGGTTAGCCAACTTTTCTTTCTCAAAGTCCATCCATCATTTCTTAGGTCCATTCGTCCCAGCAGTGGACCAAAGAAATGAAAAAAAATTGAAGTAATATGAATGTGGATAGCTATAAAGGTTACATACCTACATTCATATTCAAAATTTTCCTTAAGACATTTTCCTCAATTTTCTGCATTATATGCCCCATACTATGATAACCAATTTCATCACATTTTTCTGTCATCAACGCCGACTATCTTGCAAAGGCTTGTCATTAATAAATATTAAAATAAACATCAATCAAATGGTTCATACCTAAAATATCATTAAATATTGACCTAAAATCGGGAGAACACGCCCAAATTCAAGTCCTACAGGCATAACTTTTACTAACAACTCATTCCTAAACGAACACGACCGTGCAAAAAACAAGTAACATAACAACAGTCATAAGTTCGTAACACATTAGATAATCGTGTGTGTATAAATGAACGTAAGTGTACAAGTAATAAGGAAACTCTCGGTGTTCTCAGCCGAACTTCCCCTCATCTTCTGCGCATGGGCAGTGCTTGCTTCACTTTCACTCACTATGAGCTAAGTTACCTAGGCGTGACATAACGTGTGATACCAGTAATACAACCTTTTTGTGCTCATATGAGGACTTATTACATGTTGCTCGTTTATTTTGGCCTGATGTGTACTTAAATAGATGCTTGTTCTTGTTTAAAAACAGAAAAGTCGAAATTAAAATAAATGTGAATAAATTAAAAACAATTACGAATTTAAAACAATTGAGAAATAGCTGAAATACTATTCGATAAAGTTAGTTTTTTTAAGGTCCAAGGTTAAAAGTTTTTGTAAGAAGTAATCGATATTATTATCATCGCAAAACTTGTCTCAAATTGATGCAGATATTTTGCCTACTTCCTTATTTATTTACATAATTCGAGATGCATCGGTTCAAATTACACTAAAAAATTCTAGACATGATTGAATTTCTTATTTTATTTTTATAGTATCATAGTGTTCACATTTCCTAACATCCTGGCAAGAAACCGGCCTTACTTCTAGTATGTTCTATAGAAGTAAAACACGCAAATATATTACAATAACTGGGTGAATTTATTGCACTGGTGCAACTAATAAAAGTCATCTTTTTTCGCTACAATACCCCATTAAAATCATAAAACAACCTATTTGGCAAAAAAGAAAAAAAAATACATTTCAATTGGCCGTTAAAAAAAATTAAGAAGAAAAAATACTCACGCGTAAAAAGATCCGTCACCGTTGACAACACACACTTGAAAAAAAAAAAATGTTTGAATTAAAAAAAACCGTTCTGAAGATGGCGTCTGTTTGTGGCGCGTTCGCGAGACAACTGCGGAATCGTCGCGGGCGCAGGTGAATGTGCACGTCACACCACCACTCTGGTTTCGCGTACTATCAGCCGCAAGTAGATGCACCTTCCCTTCTTTAATATTTCACTCATAAAGGGCCTCCTTAATTTCCCAGGACTATATCACTTGTTATGTACATTGAACTTAGCCTATTTGAATGGACAATTGTTCGCGCGATGCGTCTTCCATTTTTAATAAGTTTTTTATGCACTTGTAAGTTTTGTCGTTTCTTGTTGCTAACTGTCCGGTTTCCAAGAAATAAAAGCCTTAATGTCACCTGGCATAAGTGCGTTTTTTTATTCCGCGTTTAAAAAAACATTGCTTGAATATTATCGAGAAAGTTAGCACTGAATTCTTTTAAGAAATATACTTTTAGTACAGATAGCTGATCCATTAAATGCATCGACAAATTGTTTAAGAAAAAGAAAGTAATGTTCGATGTTATTAATGTTGCCATTTCACAAAACTTCACGGTGAATAAACAAGATGATGAATGGAAGAACGATTGCCTTCGCGACTGCACTCCGGTTAATCATGTGTAATTATTCAGATTACCCACTAGTGCTCAACTAACTACCCACGTATTTCAACATTGAAAGAAACTTCAAGAAAGCTTTTTGCTCTACTTAAGCGCACTGAACTTTGCTTTTTCTTCTATTCTTCTAAGTCTCTGACGACATTAGGTATATTAAAAGTAAAATTGTACCTACGAGTATAAATCGTGGCAGTAATTTGCTAAACTAATAAGCATTGTTAACGGGATATATAATACTAATAACTAGATAATATTCTTCCGTTACTGAGTGACTGACTGAGTGACAACGCACAGCCTATTGTAGTCTTTGGCACAGCCGGAACTACTACTCGTAGAAAGCTGAAATTTGGCATGTAGGTTCCTTGGGGAGTGTAGGGGAGTACTAAGAGGATTTCCCGAAATTTCTACGGGAATGGAAAAAATCCGGCCAAGTGCGAGTCGGACTCGCGCACGAAGGGTTTCGTACCGTTATCTACAAAACGGCAAAAAAATCACGTTTGTTGGGAGCCCCATTTAAATATTTATTTTATTCTGTTTTTAGTACAAGACTTACTTGTTACTATAGCGGCAATTATGTTGCCGCTATAATAACAAGTAAGTCTTGTCATACATACATCATCTGTGAAAATTTCAACTGTCTAGCTATCACGGTCCATGAGATGCAGCCTAGTGTCAGAGAGATGGACAGCGGAGTCTTAATAATAGGGTCCCGTTTTTACCCTTTGGGTACGGAACCCTAAAAACGGGATATGCGCGTACGAATTCGCAGGCAAAAGCTAGTCAATTTATACAGGGGAAGTTATAGTAATTCTACTTGGTCTGAGACGCATAATAACACAAATAGTGAGAGGCTATTTTCAGCACCACTCGGTGGTCTAAAAATAACTTTAAACGAAGTTACTATTATTGGATGCTTGATATTCATGATCGACAGATAAACCAGTTTTCTTCTCCTTTTTCAACAGCACATCACGGAAATAAATACAACTGTTAAAGAACCTTTTTGCGTATCCAAACGTATATGGTAGTTTTGACTCATCAGCATCACGCCAGGAATGTGGAATACTCTTTAGTTTGAAGACAATTAAAGGAACTTGCCAAGTCACACTCCGACTGACCGACCTTCACTTAGCAGAGGATCTTCAAGGTAAAAGAAACAATTAAATGTTTATTGAACAATAATTATTAACATTTAAAGTTATTGCAATGAAATTGGTGTTAAAATTCTCATTGCTTGTTTAATTCTTTCTGGGTTTGTGACTTTATTACTTGCAAAATTTATGGTACACTTTTTCATCTCGGTAGACACAAGAGCGAGGGAAGGGGAGGAGTAGGGGCCCCTTAGGGCCAGAGCCTGCCAGGGTTGCGGGTTTTGTTCGAAAGAGTTACCGCGGCCCCGGAAAGCAAAACGCACTACGAGGAGCACGGATGGGTTTTAGTCAGTAAGAGTCTGACACTCCCTCCCGCTACACCCAGAGCGGCAGGAGTCATTTGATGATTTCCCATCCATAAAAAAAAACTTAAAAAGAACAGGCGTAATGTAATGATAATGACAGCCTTGTGGATCATCAGTGCAGTTGAATAAAGCCAGTTGGGCCAGACTGAGACAATGGCCAAAAGTAAAAAAAAATACGGGATTGACTTGCGATTCGAAAATGTCACGTGGTCAATGCCATCGACTATTGACAATCGTCATTTTGAGGCGTCGTCCTAAAACAAAGCGTTAATCGCGCGAGTACGCCATCGTCGCTATAATTTGTTATAAAATTTCGTAGTGTTTAGAACAAGGTTCAAACTACACAGCCGGTGGCAGCCAAGTGGATCAATACTGGAGGTGAATCAGAGTGGCAATTCTACCACTACACACGTTCGCACAACGCGAACGTTGCTTAAAAATAGTGGAATTGGCCCTCAGGTTGCAACTGGTTTATAGTTGCAGCTGCACTATCTTTGGCATGTAAACCAGTTGCTGAGGCCTCTAAAAAATAGTAAACCCAAGGTCATACACTACAATTATTTTGCATGAATATTTAAATCTCCATTACATATTGCAAAATATTCTGCTGTAATTGCACTGCATTTTGTGTTATCAACTCCTAAAAAAACAACGGCACTTAGACCAAACTCCAGACAACAATCAAGTAACTCTTTCGTACAAAATCCGCAACCCTGGCAGGCTCTGGCCCTAACGGGCCCCTACACCTATGCTGACATCTCTTTGAGGCGCGCGTGGAACACAACGCGCCGTCGACCAGGGCCTGGCTTTGATCGGACGGCGAGCCACCCAACGCTCGCCGTCCGCAGACCCGCGCCTACGGTGGCCAGGAATCGCTCTGCGACTCCCGATGCCCGGGGGGTCTTCCTATGCTGCGGGGGCTGGGGCGTGAGGGTTGTCTCTCCCTCACGCGGCCCGCCTCCTCATACACTAGCATTACTGCTTCGCAGAAGGAGGTGACGGCTTACCATGCCTCCTCGCTCCGGACCATGGATTGAACCAGGTCCGGTCGCGAGAGGTTGCCGCCGCCCGCCACAATCAACAACTTTTGATTTGAATCAACATTTTCATTCGAAATTCCTCAGCAATTTTCGATTCTTACGAAACCCCAATAACGTTCAAGTGTCAAAATTCACGTGCATTTATCGTTTACATTTTTGCACGATCGCTTAAATCATTCGCGTCTGCATATTGCATCAGGGCCGTAGTTAACTTGTATGTAAATAAAACAGATTCGTAGTACGGCCATGCTTTGTCTTTCGTAACATCTAAACTGGGTGGATGGTTGATTTAGTGTCGAAACACAAGTGTTACGAACAGGACGAGTAGTTTTTGTAATTTGAAGAGTGTTATGTCTATTTTTTGCTATGGGAAGTAGTTGTTTCGATATACTAAGCTGCAGTACCTTGTTTAATCATTTGAAACGTGTGTGACTAAATGAGTTTTGAATGTTGACGGGTGGAGAGAGAGACCGAGGCCAGATAATAGAAAGATGTTTTGTGTAAGGAGGGATATGAAAGAAGTCATTGATAGCGTGACGATGAATTCAGAATCAAAATAGGTGTTCCTAATTACTGTAAAGTACATTCCCGTAAACACCATAACTAATCTTAAGATTGTGATGACCTTCGATCAAGAATACGCTAAATGTCCGATTAGCACTTGAAAAACGGCCAGAGATATAAGACCACAAAAGTGTGGTCTTATTTCAAATTAGGCACGTCCAACCGAAGCCAAGAAGAAATACGGGTCTCCCTTGTTTGACCGAAAGGAATTTGATAAATTTTCACTTCCCAAAAAATTTTTCGCATAATTTAATTTGCCAAATTATTACTTAGCAAAAAATCTATTCACAAAAAATTGTAACGCAAACCTAATGTTTGGGAAATGAACGTTTAAACTATAACTTGTTTACCAACTAGTACTTTTAACATTTTTTATTTAGACAAATATTTTACGCAAAACGTCTAACTAGTTCAATTTCGGGTAGCCTTTTTTAGGTTTTTTTTCCATATTTCTTTCCATATAATCTAATCTAGTCACAGCTTTCTAACCTAACCTAAACATTTTTTTTTTTAAGTTAACCTTTTATTTGTCATAGAACTAATCATCATTTGAACTAACGTTTATTGTCTAAAGATTGTTTGCTGTAATAAATCATTTGATTAAGACTATTATATGCCATAATGACATTATCTTTGGTAATATTCTGCCGAGTAAAAATTAGACCAAATGAAAAAGGGCGTACTAAAATCATTCCAAATATTGCATTGGTATAAAAAATGGTTGCTAAAATTTGTTTGGCTAGTGAAATTTTGTCAAAATCTTTTTGGCAAAACGGCAGGCTCCCAAGAAATACAAATGTTTTCTATTCTATTATTTTTAAACTAAAACTTAACAATGCTAAGTAAATATTTGATGACTAACACGTTCAATACTCGCATTTTTTCACACTCTAGCACATATCGCTTTCTTAAAAGAAAACGTGTAAAATGTATGACTTGGTATGACTAATAACTTCATGTCCACTATCGTTACTTATATAATTAAGTTGACAATGTTTCAGCTTCAACTTTAGACATTACTTTTAATTGGCTAATTACATTGCATTACTAGTACGTTAAATAGAATTGTTTTTTTTACAGTAGCAGCCGAAAGACGTCCACTGCTGGACATACGCCTCCCCCAAGTGTTGCCACAAACACCAGGCCTGTGCGTCTCGCTTCCATCGGCTACCAGCGACCCTCACCAGGTCATCGGTCCATCTTGTGGGAGGCCTTCCAACGCTGCGTCTTCCGGTACGCGGTCGCCACTCCAGAACTTTTCGGCCCCATCGACCATCTGTTCTGCGCGTAATGTGCCCTGCCTGCTACGCCACTTCTGTTTATTTTCCTTATTTACTATTAAATAATAATCGAGGAGAAGACAGTTGTAGAGAGTACCTACAGATTTCAGAAAAACCTATATGAATTTTAGAATCATAATCTTAATTTATGATGATTGTACTTGGCCGGTTTTATCGTAACTGGTAAGTAAAGTAAGTTCAGATCCGATTATGAAAATTAATTCGGTAAGTAGTAGAAAGTTCAACTTATAACTGAGTGCGATATTATGCTATTTCTTATCTCAGAAAAAGGTACGGTTCGGTGCGAAAAGAAACGGGAGTGGAGCCGCAGGAACGGGCCATAATAATATCCAATAAAAATAATAGAATTATCACGAACTCTCTAGAATCTCAATCAGCCTGCCTCGTTTTTTTCCAACAATGTTTTGGTTCTCTGCATCCAGAGTCTAACCGCTTGCAGTTATCATGGAGACGTCGGATCTGATCTGACCTCCACAACCCGTTGGCAGACGACCGCAAAACAAAAAAAAAACCGACTTCCAAAAAAAACACTACAAATTACAAAATAACTTTAATTTCGGAAGTCGGTGTTTTTGGTTGCTTCTTCGTTATTTGACACCGACTTCCGAAATTAAAGTTATTTTGTACTTTGTAGTGCTTTTTTTGGAAGTCGGTTTTTTTGTGAAAAAGATTTTTATTTTTCACTTTTTAGTGGTACCCCGTACCTAAAAACACCTCTGGAAAGTCACAGGAAAACAAAAATATGCAAATTCGTATGATTTTTCCACATATTTTTTCCAGCTATTTGGATTTAAAAACCAAACTGCTGAACCGATTTTGATGAAATTGAAATGGGACCAATCGAGAAGTATACCCTTTCACATAAAATGAATTTTTCAAATCGGTTCATAAATGACGGAGATATGAGGTAACCAACACAAAAAAAATACAGTCGAATTGAGAACCTCCTCCTTTTTGGGAAGTCGGTTAACAAAACCGCTTACCGAAAAAATAATTTAACGTGATATTTCGGTTGCGCATGTCAATCCCATACAATAGGGTAGATGACCTAAAAAATAACTAAGTAATTAGTCCGTCAGATAGATTTCCAAAAAATATTGGACACGTATTTTTTCTTTTTTCACCAAACAAAAAAATTAAGACGATATAGTGCGTTGAAAACTTGTGTGACGTCACATTTCAGTACACTTTTTTACCGAAAAATGACGTCACAAGCCCCCACTCCTGATCTTTGATGCGTTTTATCTTTGTCATTTATTGATTTTATAAAACAAAAAATACGTATCCAATATTTTTCGAAACTGACAGACTAAATGGAATCATATTTTTTTTACTCAGGAATCTAACCCTATTTGAACTTTTAACAATTAAGCTCCCGAGTACTTAAGGTATCTTTAATTAATTTTCTATTTTCCATAATAATACTACCTATTCTTCTGAATCTTGGTATAATTAAATCAGTATTTTCTATTTTCTTTAATAATACTGTTCTTGAATCTTGCTGTAATTAAATCAGTATCTAGAATATTCTTTGAATATTCATTACAATCTGAAATTTCTATTGGACTTCTTAAGATTCTAGTGTATTTTTAACGAAAAATATAAGGATGAAAGTTATTTTGGTTTGGTGGTGTAGAATTTCATAAATAGTGTAATTATGGAGGCATGGAATTTCTTATTTTCTGCACCTTATACCCTAATCAACCCTAATAGGGTAGCCCCGTCTTTAATAAGGGAGTGAAGGAAAGAAAGACACATTACTGCAAAATTATTTCTCAGAGTTAAATTTTGCTAACGTGTGGCAAAATATTTTTATAAAATACTAGCACTTCTCCGTATAATTCAACTCCCCGCTACTCCCCTTGACGGGTAGTTTTAGAAAAACAATCACAATGATTTTAATTAATCACCGGGGCTTTTTTGCTGCTGATCCACATGATCCGCGCAACTGTTGAGCCCTTCACCCTGTTGGGGGCTGTTATAAAAATCCTAGTCCCTGTTTAATTATTCCACTTTTACATTGCTTATACCGATCTAAAAACTTCATTACCCCTTTGGTTTTTCGAAAATCAGCCTCTGAAGGGAATAATACAAGTTATTCTTATTTTTTGTCACACACAATCATTAATGCAGTCTCAACTTCATCGTCTTGAAGTCCGGTAAAGTTGAAACTCGGCATTTAAGAGCGGCCAACCCGTCATAATTTTCATACAAACGCTCGTACGTAATTATGCCGTTGTAACACATATATCTTCAAATTTTTTGATGTAATAGGTATTTTGTGCACTATATCTAGGTTTCTAAGAAAGCAAAAAATAAAAATTTGGAGAAACAAATTCAGTATAAGCCTCCGAAAATCTGCATTTTGCACAAATTTCACCTGAACTTTGGCCGTTCATAATGTATTTATAAATTGTAAAAGTAAAAAAAACATCATGATAGAAACCTTGCACATGTAATGAAGATTCTAAATGACTAATATTAATTTTAAAAACTTGTAAGGCTCATTCAAAAACACGTATTTCCTGGAACTAGTTTTATGAAATTTTCGAACACTATTTTCGTTCCATGTTATCGCGTTCTCACTTTCTTGTTAGTCAAACACATTGCGCTGGATGAAACAACAAGCTTTTCAACCAAGCTCGCGTTGACGATAGACGAACCGGGAAGGGCCCTCTTAACGTTATGATTCTTCCATAGAAACTTTAACAACTCCTAAATCGTCTTTTGGGGGTAGTTCTGAAAAGCGAATAACGACAACCTTTGTAATTTACTTAGGTCAGCATTCGTACCAGTTTCAAGTAGATTGACAAGGAATAAGATTTTTCATACAAACTTCCACCCCCTGTTTCACCCCCTTACGGAGAGAGTACCTTAATAGGCACAGAAGTTTTCGAGATTTCGTGATTAATCAGTGAGTGAATGACCTTTCACTTTTATATAAACAAGATTCACATAGAACTGACTGAAAAAATAATTTAAAGATATCGGCAAGGCTAGACTAAAAAAATATGATTGTTATGAAGTGCCTATAAGTGATCTAATAGGAAGAATGCTTTGGCTTTTGACCTTTAAAATGGTCCAATAATATCAGCTCCTACAACAACTGCAATATAAACACACACTGGTAAGGCAACGTTTTCGTATATGAAAGACATCGTAACTATTTGAAACATGGCTCTTATAACTAACTTTTTGGGTATTCCCAGAGCCCTGTTCAGTAGACTAGCAAAGGGATCAAAGTCGTGAATTTGAGGCATGAGTGTGCCGCCACATGAAAGAAAACTCGTGGAACTAAATCATGGCAGACATGACAGGGCTGCAAACATACGCCATGGTGCGCATTATTCCCGAGTGGTTTCATGTGATTCACAGGGGTTTACGTGAAGGGAGAGAAAAATCAGACGTTGAAATTAATTTAAAGAGAAAAGAAGAAACGGAAACGGTCTATTTGCGCCAAGTATGTCGCATTGCACAAATGAAACAAACTTAATAACTTATGCAGGTAAAATATAGTGTCACATTCGCGTAATACGGCCATCGCTCAGAACAAAGCTGGGACTCATGTGTGAGACTGAGCCACAGAGCTGATTTCTAGAAGTACTGGTTTATCCAGAAATTGAAAAATGCCGAGACTCGTCTATTATTTTGTTCCTTAAGTAGATAAAAACATCATAAAATAAATAAGACTGGTTTCTCTGCTCGACAATTCTTAGCTTACTGACTTGCTGAGAACCTTGAAGTCCAAACAAGATTTGATCCGTTTTTTTACTTGTACACAAACAAAATAATTGGTACTCAATAAAATTAAGTAATAATCAAGAAGTAGAAGTTAGTCAACTTTCAAAATGCCCTCGTTTCGGAAATGGAGCAGTCAAAACAAGGTCCATCGCTCCTTCCCTTCTAAATGCGAGATAGTCCCATCGCAAGGTCGACTCATATGTCCACTCAGTGGCGGGCTGGGGGCGTAACTTATAAGAGAATAGCGATTAGGCAACGCATATTTTTGCCATTCAACGTGGCAATACAGCTAGTTTTTTGGGTAGGTTTCCAGATTACAGCGATGTGGAGGAGTACTTCGATGCCAAAGTTTACTTTGTTTTTGTATGTTTATTAAATACGTGGTTAGGTTTAGTGATAAATAGTGTCATATTTAACTTACCTATGCTACGATCGACGAAGATGACGATTTACTTATAAATCAGTATAGAGATATTAATTTAGATTTTTTTTACAAGGATAGTTATGGTTTTCATGTCAACCAAATCATAGAAAGTCTATCTTGATTCTGTCTTCTTTACATAGTATCTGGTTACGCGGTGTAAGTGAAATAATACGAATGATTTTAAATTTGGTTGATTCGAAAGGATGTGGCATGTGACGCGATTTAAGGAAAGCACGTGGAAACACAACACGTCTAATGGATTGATTGACCGATACCTGGAAATCCTCGTTGCAGTCCATCTGAGCGTTGGCACAGCACCATTGATAGTCCCAAAACCACCAATCTTCAATATTTACGATTTTTTCTTTAGAGAGTGGTCTTGAATTCAACACGACATGTCGGCCATTGTTGTTTGGGCGTCTTGGCACAAGACGATCGCGCGAAGAATGATCACTCCTTCTCGCTTGTACGAGTGTGTTGCGGTATGTGCGGAAAAAGGAAGATAGGAAAAACCAGACCGTTATTTTGCATACTACTTATAGTCATCTTAAAAGCATTAAATCTTAAAAATAATTTTTATATTAATTTAACTTAGCATCCTACCCACATTTAAGAAAACCATAATTTAAAGGCAATTAAAAGCGAACAATTTAATATAACAAGCTTTTAAAGCCAATTCAGCAGCCTTCTTCAGTTCTCCACTTAACTGCGCTTATTTCTCCTAGTTTTTTAGTACTTACTTCTTTCATTTCCCACTTTTTTTTTTTATTTGTCCTTTGGATTCTCAGTTTCTTTTATTCTAATTTCAGTACCTAAACCTGAAACCATGCCTGTGATGACCCGCAAGGCTTCAGCTCAAGATATGGAGCTTAAACTGAGAACTGCTCTCCAGGAACTAAAAGCTGCGAACCAGCAATGTCAAGAAATGCTGCAGGAGAGAGAGGAAAGTGAGGTGGAAGTAAGGCAAATGGTCCATAAAAACACATGCCTTAAACGGGAGCTAGTAGACCTCAGTCAACAATACCAAGATGTTGTTGAAGAACGCGACCAACTGCGGGTGATCACAAATGGTTTCAGCAACTGTAGCAACCTGTATGAGGAGGCTTTACGTAAAGTTAGGGACCTAGAGGATGAATTGATTCATGCAAACAGTTGTATTACCAAATTGCAGAAGGAAAGACAAAGTACTCAGGTTAAGGAAACTAACCACTTATTTAATGAATTACTAAATTCTAATAGTTGTAACCCTCATTCCTTAGTCACGATTGACCTTACTGAAGATTCCATAATGAAACAGAACTGTAGTTACAAAGCTAGTCATAATAAATTAAAAAAATATGCTAAACTAAATAGAATTATCAAAAAATGTTATCAGTACAAAAAGCAACATAAACACTTTTCTAAAAATACTCAACTCAGGAAAGAACGTGTTGACCTGATTAGTAAATTAAACAATTATGAAATTAAATTAGAAGACAGCAAAAAAATATATGAAATTGATACTGAACACTTGCAGTCTGAAATAAAGGTTCTTGAAGCTTCACTGAGCTCACTTTACAATAAATATGTAAAATCACAGAACCAAATAAAAGAACACATTCTTGCTGCCAATGAGTTAGTCATGTGTCAGTGTACTTGCCAGGCAGTATCAAACCTTGGTGTGGTCCAGCCTGTAGCAACGGAGGTCCCGTCCCGGGCAGAGATCTTGTCTCAAGAATGTGTCATTGAACAAAATAAAATTGTTTTTGATCAGGAATTATCTCAAATTGAACAGCCTGAGATTGATGATTTTTCATCTGTGAATAGTGGTAATCATTCGGTTATGTTCTCGGACAGTATGGGAAGAGGTTTGGGTACATTAATCAGTAACAATCTGAGTTATTCTACACAAAATTATTGTATGCCTGGTTCATCTTACAAGCATATTATGGCATCAATAATAAATAATAATTATAGTTCTAAAACCAACATAACTGTATAGGTAATAGTTTAAATGTAAAAAAAACAGATATCACAGACAATCTAACTGAGATGTTAAAGGTTAATTGTAAAAAAATAATATTGTGTGCTTTTCCATATTTTAATAAATTGTCAATTAAACAAAATAATTATATTCATATGTTAAATAAACATATGCATTTCTTAGTTTCTCATTATAGTGACAAGTTTATGTTTTTTGACACAAATATTTTTGTGGAACATTTAAAATCGACTAGGAATACTGTGTATTTGCCAATTAGTTTTAGACATAAAATAGCAAGGCTATTAGCTTATTATATTAACTCAGACATAAGTAGTATTTCGAAGTCTTCTGTAATTAAATCCACAATGTTTAGTAATAATACTAAGAATCAGGTGGTGAGCCTAAATAACTGTAGCACTATTGCTATAAATTCTTTTACAAATTGTACGAAGGAGGTTCCATGTATTACTATGGAAGACTCATTTGTTAACATGGGGACTACAAGTAGTTGCAACTTACTGCCAAGTGATGATAATGAAGTCTTGGGGCAAACTCCGGATAATCATTTAAACTAGTTCATAAGACAACAGAAGATACCAGTAACAGAATAGTTATGCCTTCCAACAACAAAGTATCTTCTTGCTCTCCAGTAACTATATGTCAAAAAGGGGGTCAGCAGCATGCCTTGAAATTATTTCATCAAAATATTCAAGGTGTCTCTTCCAAAATATTAGAAATTGAAATGTTTTTAGAAAAAACAATGATTGACATTGTATGTTTTAGTGAACATTGGTTGAAGGATTACCAGATGCTAATTAGTTATGAAAATTATAGTGTGGGCAGTTGTTTTAACCGCAAATCTATGTTGCGTGGTGGTTCCCTCATCTTAGTAAAAAAGTGCTTAAAATTTAAGCAACGTAATGACATTGTCAGCTTGTCAGTGGAACATTGCATTGAACTGTCCTGTGTTGAGCTGGATAAGCATGTTATAGTGTGCGTGTACAGACCCCCAAACCCTCAAAACTTTACTTTATTTGAATCAACAATGGAAGATATCCTTGCGAAACTTGCAGCAGGTAATAAATCCGCGATTATTTGTGGAGATTTTAATATTTATATTTTAGAAATTAATTCAAATAGCAGTAGATTTTTAAGCCTTTTTAAATCGTTCAATTTGTCTAATGTTTTTACGGAACCTACTAGGATAACAACTACTTCTTCAACCTGTATTGATAATGTATTCTGCGATTGTGATTATTTAGATAAAGCCGTAGTTAATTACCTTCCATCGGATCATAGCGGTCAATTGGTAACATTTAAGTTTAAAGCAGACTTGCAAAAAATTCAAATACAATATAGGCCAATAACAACAGGCAAACTAGTTAGATTCAATGGTTCCTTACAAAATAAGTTAAATCTTTTGGGCCATAATATTGAGGATGCGAATAAATTTTATGATAATTTCTTTTCTGTAGTTCTAAAAGAATTCAACTCAACTTTTGAAAAGAAGTCTAAAAATACTTTCCCTAAGTATATATCTAGTGACTGGGCGACTAAAGGTATTAGGATAAGTAGGGAAAGACTATATGAGTTATATGGCCTTAAGCCTTTCATTAATACGGAATCCTTCAATAAATATGTAAACAAATATTCTAAAGTTTTCAGAAATACCTGCAAGGTAGCAAAAGCTCTGTATATTAGCAACAAGATCAAATCGGCAGATAACAAAATAAAGACAGTTTGGAAAGTTATTAATAATGAAACATGTAAGAATAAAGTACGAAACACTAATTTTTTACTGGAGACTGCACATGGTGCCATAAGCTCTAATCTAGAAGTAGCTCAAGAATTTGTAAATTTTTTCTCCGAAATACCATCAAAAACTACTGAACCTTTAAATTCTTCACCAGAGGTCTCATTTAGTTTATTAAGAGCAAACGTTCCAGGTTGTACGGTTGAATTCCAATTCCAACATATCAACCCTATGACAGTTATAAAAGCTTTCCGGCAAATTAAAATCAAATTGACCGAAGACATATGGGGAATGTCTATCAAAGTGTGCACGTCCATAATTGAGACCATAGCACCATACTTGGCTTTAATATTTAATTTATGTGTGGACCAAGGAGTCTTTCCGGATATAATGAAATACAGTAAAGTTATACCACTTTTTAAGTCCGGCGACAGCACAGACACCAATAATTATAGACCTGTATCCGTATTGCCGGTTTTCAGCAAAGTGTTTGAAAAAGTAATGCTCAATCAAATGCTCATTCATTTTAACATCAATAAAATCTTACACGATCAACAGTATGGTTTTACCAAAGGTCGTTGTACGACTGATGCTGGTGTCACGTTATTAAAACACATATATACAGCGTGGGAAGAGGCGCAAGATGCCATAGGAATCTTTTGTGACCTCTCCAAGGCATTTGACTGTGTAAATCACGAAACCTTGCTCCTAAAACTAGAACATTACGGTCTAGGTAAACTTGCACTCAGCTTAGTGAAGTCTTATTTAAATGACAGACAGCAGCAAGTTCAAATAAACGGTGTTAATTCAAAGGGTTTAAAAGTCAAAATGGGGGTACCACAAGGCTCAATATTGGGTCCTTTCCTCTTTTTAGTGTATATTAATGATCTACTCCATCTTTTAAAAAATCAACCACAAATGGTATTATTTGCTGATGATACGTCCTTAATTTTTAAGATAGATAGACGTTCTACAAATCTTGACGATGTAAATAAAGCCCTACAGCAGGTCCAAAATTGGTTCACTGCTAATAATTTAGTATTAAATGGGAAAAAAACTAAGTGTATTAGATTTGCTTTACCGAATGTCAAAAGTAATAATTGCGATATTGTATTGAACAAAGAGAAACTTGAATTCGTCGAAAACGCGGTTTTCCTGGGGATCACGCTTGACTCAAGGCTACAATGGGGTCCTCATTTAACATCTCTTGCGGGACGGCTAAGTTCGGCGGCATATGCTGTCAGAAAAATCCGTCAATTTACTGATATAGATACCGCGAGGCTGGTCTATTTTAGTTACTTTCATAGTATCATGTCTTACGGTATCTTATTATGGGGACGTGCTGCAGACATCGAATCTATATTTATTCTGCAGAAAAGAGCCATCAGAGCCATATATAATCTGGGTCGGCGCGATTCCCTAAGGGAACTGTTTAAAGATATTAACATCATGACGGTACCTTGTCAATACATATACGAAAATATAATGTATGTTCGGAAAAATCTCCATCTTTTTAGTAAGATTAGTGACAGGCATAATTTTAATACTAGAAATAAGAACAAATTAGATCAACCCCGATTCAGATTGGCTAAAGTACACACTTCTTTTATGGGGTACTGTGTTAAATTTTATAATAAAATACCATATGATATTCTCGGACTGAATGAGAGAAAATTTAAAACATGCATTAAACGCACACTATGTAGACAGGCATATTATAAACTGGAAGATTATATCCTTGATAAAAATGCTTGGCTAAATGCCGGTCCTGCTCCACAGCCTCAGCCGCTTGGTTCCACTAGTTAGGATTTTATATATGGAGGAGATGCTCACCCTTTTTTATTTTACTTTTTACGTTTAATAATAATAATATTCCACATTTCTATAATGTTTGGAATACACTTTTACTTTTCTGTTCTTACCAATTGATATTTATAGTTTTATATAAAGTAGAAGCATTTTTTATTTTGGAATCCTGTAAATGTGAGGACCATGGAGCCTTTTTATGTTAATAGATGGTTTCCTTGTTTGACATGAATGAGCAGGGGCAGTTGAGGGTTTGTCATGCTCACTCGAATGTCTCGCTGATGGTGGCGCGTGTATCGGATCATTCGGTTCCCTTCAAAATGGTTGAGCTGAATGGTGCTGATGCACGCGTCATGTTCGTGAACGGGCGCCATCAGTGGAGACTGGTCATCTCTTAGCTGTCGCTGGCTTATTTCAATAGTTTATTTGATACTTAGAATTCTTTTTTTTTTCTCTTCCTTTACATTGTTCTCACATATAGAAGCAACAAAGATAATGTAACCAGGATTATTGTAAATCATAAAATGGTTTAAAAGAGTGTCCATGGAGTTTCTTGCACGTTCTTCTCCATAGAGATCTACGCTTTGGAACGTGTAAATAGCTTCATGTTTTTGACTGACTGACTCTGACAATTCAAAAGTACCTGTAAATGGTTTATTTGAAATAAATGCTTTGACTTTGACTTGACCAGTAAAAAATAATTAAACAATGCTGTGAAAATTCGACGAATCCCGCCACGAACAGAATCCATAGAGTACATATATTTTTTTGTGGTAGGATCAGTGCAACCATTATCTCTTACGTAATCTTATGCCTATCTTAATAAATATAAGTGAATGTAGAAGTAGTTGTTAGTATGTTGGAACAGTTTAATTTTTAAACGACTAGCCCAAAAAGTCGTGTTATTTACCTATGGTGGAGGTGAGCTGCCATTCCATCTTGAAAACATGGATCGACAGCTCACCTCGTGATCACTTAACCCAAGCCTTCACTTCGACATCTTTACAGAATCGCACTGCAGTATGTTATGATGTGCAGAAGTTGCACAGTGCTATAACTATTTAAGCTTTGGACTTTTGAGAAATTTTGGAAAGTTTATAATAATTCGTAATTGAAATATACAACTTGTAACAGAACAACCGCAATACCTGGACAAGGGCCACTGTACTCATCATTATGAACCAATGGAACCTACACTCAAATTGCGAAGGAAAAATCGAACCATTAACCAACCAGAACCAGAACCAGAAGATCGAACCAGAAACCATTTTTTTTCGTACTGCTGATTTTTTTCGTAACTTTGATTGATGGTGATAAGACAACCAAGTTTTATGTTTAGATTGCTGTTAATCAATCACTCCCCGCTGATCGAATGTAGATTTTGAAACACTGTAGACCATGGTCTCAGATCGTTTAGTTTAGAACATAGGATAATTTTATCCCAGTTGTAAATTCCCGTATCAATTTTCTACTTTCACGCGGGCGTAGCCGCTGGGGAAAGCCAGTATCTAGATAATAAATATTCTCTCGCTATCCGCTCACATCTTGTACCCGCCACAACCCATCAAAGCGCTCGCTGAAATAGTATAAGCGCACCGCTTGGGAGTTTCCCAGCATTGTAACCGCAAACGAGCCATTGTGTGCCCACCTTGGCCCAATCTGGCCGAGCTGATGATAACTGTGATCAGCAGCTATGCCATCCACAAGCCATGGTCTCAGGAAGTCGGATTCTTTGGTAATTAATTAATTACCGGATTTTTGTACTTCAAGGGACGATTCTGTGGGATAACGTATTTAACTAGTGGATTGTTTTCTTGCGATAAGTTCGTAATATTATTTTAATGAGTGAACTGATACTGTATTAGAGTGATGTAGGCAAAATAAAAGAGAACCGTTCAATTCGACGATCCGTGTAATAATGCCAATAATTAGTGTGTGCAGTTACAAATATAAGGTTAGGCGAACTGCACACTACAATACGAATAGTTATTTCCTTGATAATAATAAATGCATTTGATTTCATCAAAGCTTATCTAGGCACACTTTTCAAAACCCAATTTTTATCACAGCGTATAGGTAGGTAGGTACTATATTTTGGGATGTCGGCGCAACCTTGCTTCTCTATTATTCGTCGTAATCTCGCAGTTACCACTTTTCTAGAAATGACATTTTTCACAGTCTATACGATGTTTATTTGGTCGTCCCATTATTCTCATTGCCATCCACATTCATACTAAAAAAAATCACAATACATTTTCATTTTCTTTAGTAGAATAGTTCTTCATAAAACCCTTTAGTGAATATGAGCAGCAAAGAGATACTTGGCTTTTACGACTTAGTTAACTACAACAATATTACCCAGGAGGTCATTTTGCCAAGAATCTCGACAATGTTCCCCGGTATTAACTTTACAGTTTTAATTTTCTTTACACCAGTTAATGGACTTGACCCAGTTTCGCTCTTTGTAATTGTTTCTTATTTTAATTTTAATAAACTTGCCATATTTTGTGCCGGAAACAAAGAACACATGTTTTAAATTCTTTGCAACGTTTAAGGACGTCAAAAAAGACTTGAAATTTTGTTTGTGAAGCGAAATTCGCAAGTTATAAATAAAATACAAGTAATCAGAATTGGTGGTTCTTTATTTCCTACGAACTTATCCCGTTAGTATCTCAAGGATTAGTTAGGCTGAGGTGCGAACTAACGTAACGAAATCCTGCATCACGGCATCAGAGTTTTGAACATATACAACAGTGTCAACAGTCCGAATATCCTCCCTTTTCAACGGAGGTAAGCGGGGCTTTACTCTCTGTATCGCATACCTCGGTAACCGTACATATAGTAGGTATCTAGAAACTGTTAACTACATCTTGTTTCAGATTTACCTAATTCGTAGAACCACAGAACAGTCTGAAAATGCACAAAGGGTTTACCGAATATATCTTCAGTAGCTGAATTCCCCGAATAAAGTATCAGGGTTTACTCAAATTTCTGGTGTTCCTATGAAAGCGTTTGGATAGATATTTCAGCGTATATTTGTGGTATTTTAAGACAGCTAGGGGCATTGAGAAAATTATATAAGGAGGATAGTAGGAATAAGCGATCAGAGAAGTAATGGATTGAATATGTGGAAGATGTAACACACGTAAAATTAGATACAACATACGTAGAAATAGACGTCAAATTGACATCTGATGGAGATCAATGAAAGGAGAAGACATGCTGTGCCGACCTCGAATTAATTCGAATCTCGCGAAAGCCGTAGGAACCTGCTAGACGCATAGAACTGTCGGCTAGCAGTGGACGCCTTTCGGCTAAAATGATAATGATGAAGATCAGAAGGATGGTGATTACTGTGCAGATATGATAACTAACAGACTTATTGCAGATATTACAATATGCTATGGTAGACGCCAGATAAATGTGCAATAACGGTCATTGACCCACATACATCTATTGACTTTCTTAATGTCAAAAACAGAAATAAAGACATAAAGCTGTCCTGAATCGACTTCTATCGTTATCCTTTACGTTCTCTAGTAATAAAAAACGGTTCATAATTTATTGTTCGGGTATCTACGAAGGGATATTAGGGAAAGGTCTTTGCATGGTGTTCTCTAGACTAGATAATAATATGAATTTCAAGTTTGTTAAGCCCTCCCTTCACTCATAATAATCATAATATAACCCACACGCGTGTTACTGACATAATAATCTCACCCCGAAAGTTCCACACAGCCACAATGAAATTCTCATTGGAATTACCACCTAACAACTTTGAGATAGAGTTTGGTTGAGAGTGGTAAGTGCGTATTATTTGTACCTCACGGAAAATAAAGTTTTCGACCTGACAGTCCTTTGAGTATCCTATATTTTGATATTATAAGGGTTTTATTAATGAAGCTGAGTTTATTGTTTATACTGATTGTTTTGTTACAATCCCAAATTGCAACTGAAATTAATCGGTTTTGTCTTTTCCTAACTATACCTATTGCAGCTGCAGCAACAGTATTATAATCTTATATAGCCACATCATTCTTAATCTGTATTATTTCCTTTCCTACTATTTCTACTAGCAGTATACCACAGACCGCTATTCACATTTTAATTTTAGGATCTTTCAGTCCATATAAAGGTAGATATCGCTGAAAGCGACAAGACTGCCATTGTACCCTTTTTTCCTTAAATTATGGGTTATCATCAAATGACTTCTTCCGCTCTGGGTGAAGCGGAAGGGAGCGGCAGACTCTTACTGACTAAAACCCATCTATGTCCCTCCTTTGCGTTCCAGGGCCTGGTGACTCTTTCAAACAAATTCCCACCCTTAGATTAAAATTTTGTAAGTATAAGGGTTTTGTAATTATTTTGGTGTACACTACAGTGCATTTATTCTTTATATTTTCCTGTTATCTATAATATACCTAGGTATTATAAATTCATGGACTACACCAAGGACATAATTTAATTTAGACATTAATAGTGAACTTATTACTGATTCTGTTTGAGGCTACCCTCGACTAACTTCGCTGGGACTCAGTTATGCTCCCTGGGGCACTCCAATCAGTTTCGTGTAACCCCGGGAGGTGTACCTACTTCATAATGTAATCCGATTAAATTACGTAGGTATATTGATAACTTGGTCGTTGTTTCTTGTTTTAATGACGATTCCATTTTTATGACTAGTGACCCGCTCGGCTTCGTACGGGCGCATGATTTTTTCAAAATTTATTTCATACTAACTTTGTCCAGACAATTTCAAACACAATAAAAAAAAGAGTCGTGCCGTTTTTTGCAGCTTTTCTTTTTTAATATAAATTATTGATAATATACAAAAAGAGATGCAGAATGTTTTCTTTCTCCATGAAAGGGTATCGATGTAAATTCGTTGAAAGCTACCGGTTTAGCAGTTTTAAAATAGGTACTTGCATTTCCCACATATCATTCATATGACTGGGCAATGATGTCGTCCTGAGAACGGCGTTGCTGGTTGTGTTTTTTATGGATGGGAATCCGCTCTGGGTGGAGCGGGAGGGAGTGTCAGACTCTTACTGACTAACGGCCGCTTTCTATAATAGGTATATCTCAATCCCAATCTTGATCCCGATCCTTGTCTGTAACCAATCAAAGGTGAGGATTGTGTGGTGAAGGACACAAACTCGGCCGTTGATTGGTTACAGACCAGGGGGTCTACTCTTATTCAACGAAAAACGAAGTTTCGATCGAAACTTCGCGTGTTTCCTACTACAGTTCCCTTCGTTCCCGAAGTTTCGTTCGAACGAAAACTGTTTGACATTTACGTTCTCCAAACCTATTCTAATTCATAAATGTTGCGAACGAAAATTTGAATTTGACAGATGATTGTTCGGAATATTAACCTCAAATTGACGAAACCAAAAGTGTTACCTTTTGGTTTTCGTTTGCCATTCTTTAGTGTGGATTTTGTTATTAATTTGGTTGAAATGGCTGCAAGAATGCTCTTAATCGAGGCTGCTCTACGTGAAGAACGTTTAGAGCGTAGAAGGAACCGACGTCGCCTGCGCAATCAACTAAATATTAAGGAAATTCCCGACTTAGAGTTTGTAGGGAATTACAGACTCAGTCGGCAATTATTCGAGGAGTTGTGCCAGGAAATAGTGCCTTTATTACCACCAAACGCAAGGTGTCATGGAAAAGAGCTGATATGTTTCGGACGGCAGGGACACGACCAGTGTCCGCACTGTCGACCTGGGACAATCTCCCACGTAGTTCGACGTACGCCCTTTGAATTCCCTTGCGCTGGTTACGTACGCCGCCACGCACACAACTGCTTAACCGGACTACCCTGTGGTGGCCTCAAATGAATATAAGGCCCCCAGCCAAGGCAACAAAACTAGCTACAAGCTAAAAACTACTGACCGCTCGCTAAGTTCATTCCTTGTGGAATACGACCTCGGCTTAGCGGCGTCAGTTAGGGACAGCGAGGGACAATCAGGCTGGGTCGTTTCATTAATTAGGGGTTATTAAAGCTAAAGGCTCAGCGGCGCGGGCTGGCTCGTTGGCAAAAGTCGGGGAGGGTTTTGAATGGGTCGTCGCGACGGACCTCGGCGGCGAGGTCGGTATACGGAACGCGGTCTATATTTGTTTATTCTAAGGGTGCTGGTTTTCCTACAGCTTTCCTGAATCTTTGTGATCTCGTCGTCGTAGGTACTCGACGAGTGTATGCCGAGGACGGCGAATCTTACTAATCCGAGAGGGAGTGTACTGGGTTGCCTTTGAAATCAAAGGGTTTTGGTGCTTTTCAGCGGATTCGAAGAAACGCTTTGTAAGGCGCTTCATAAACTGTTTTAAGGTAGGGATTTTAAGGTCGACATGAAGTCGTTCATCCCGTACATACTACGGGGCGCCCGTGGCTTTTCGGAGAAATGTATACTGTTTTGGATTACTTGCATCCTGTGGATTTGCTTTGGCTTTGAGTGTGCGAATACTGCACACGCATAAGTCATTATCGGTCGAATGCACGTAGTGTAGATGCGCAGTTTACATTTAAAGGATAGCTTGCTGCGTGCATTCAGCATGGAGTGGAGTCTATACCCAGAGCGAATGCAGCACGCGAACGTACCGCACTAATGTGCTCAGCAAAGGTGAGTCTATGGTTGCGATTGAGCCAAAATTCGGCTCTACGTGATTTTTAGACTCATTTTGCTTGTTATTTTTACTTTGAGCCGAAACCTTTGGAGCCTTTATTTATTGTTTTTATGTAAAAAAAACCCTTACAATATATATATATTTAGATTCGTTAGACCTTACCCTATAACCTAGAATACAAATTTTATTGCTAACTTTACACAATAAAAAGTTTCTAGAACAAAAACTGCAAAATTTACATCATAACAAACTTTCACTATACATTTTCCTTAATATCTATAAAACTACAAGTCCTATCGACTTAATTCTTTTTGTAAAATAGTTTTTGGTTCGGGACCTTTATTTTGACACCAATTTCAAAACGATATCTCTACAAACAAAAAACCTCATTTTCAACTTACGTAATTTTTTCGTAACGTCAAAAATTCTACTTAAAAATTTCCTTACAAAATCTAAAAATACTATCATATTGGAGTCTTATTGGATCTAGCATGCACAAATAATACTTATAAAACTAATTAGACAATAATTAAACGTAAACTGCTATTTAAAATCTAGCAAATTCTAATGAGTTTCTTTCAAACTTTAAGACAACATTTCCCTATTCACATGGTCGCCCCTACCACTACTTGCGCCTAGGGACGTGGATGGGGTCTCGTCGCCGACAGTATATTTTAAGATATTTACTTACAATTTTTTAAATCCAAAATAAAACTTGTGGAGACCCAAAATGCAGACTGCGACACAATACGACTTGAAACTTTCTGGCGGAATGTGTACCTATCGCGATTGAGAAAGTACTTGAGAAACAAACTGAAAACTAAATAGTGATTTTCAAATATTTTAAAAAAATATTTCGACGCGGCTCCGGCAGCTGAAATTGCATGGGGGCGCTTGAGATAAGCCCCTTTGACCCCCCCACAGTGGCAGATTCCTCAAATTCAGAGGACTCGATTCTAAACCCAACCCAAACTGAAAACTTTTTAAAGAATTCAAACAAAAAATCGTAAGTTGACATGTGATTAGATTGAGTGTGAATATACATACAATTTTGGTTGTCATAAATATTAAATCCATTTGGTGGCAAGAAATAGTACTCTTTAATTTAGTCTGTTAACAATGACCGTGAAAGGGTGTTTTATAGTGTCCCGGTTAATTTCACCAAAAATATAAAAATAAACTATTTAATTATTCTTTCTGCATCAATATTACAAGAAATATTTATTAAACCACATTTTAAATGTAAAATTTCAAAATAAATCAAAATAGTTTATAAATTTAAAGTTGAAGTAAAAACCGGAATTTACTTTAAATGACATCATAAAAGACCCACACAATATTTTTCATATCATTCGTTCACGAAAATAGTCTATGGATCCGAACTTCGTCTGCGTGTCCGAAAACAAAACAGAGTAGGGTCACAAACGAAACTTCGTTTATATTTCGTTCGTTTACGAAGTTTCGTTTCAGAGAAAGAGAGTAGACCCCCAGGATCGGGATCAAGATTGGGATTGAGATATGTTATAGAAAGCGGCCGTAAAACTCATCCGTGCTCCTCCTAGTGCTCTTTGCGTTACAGGGCCGTGGTGACTGTTTCGAACAAAATCCGCAACCCTGGCAAGCTCTAGCCCTAACGGGCCCCGTCTACTATGCTGACACCTCTTTTGCTACAAATTTGAAAGAAATAAAGAAAAAGCATTTACCGTGACAGAACTAATTAATATGCATTAGCATACAAATTATAATTTGTACCTTTACTAAAATTTCTTAATGATAGTATTATTTATTAGTCTAGTACGTAAGTAAAGTATGTTGCTGAAGGCAATATTTGGAAAAATAAAAAGAAATATTTCAATGTCGTTCTAATCATTGTTACTTGTTTTTTTTACAACGTGTAACAGAATAAACGCAATACCTGAATAGAGGTCATTGTACTCATAATTATGAACAACATTTACAATGGGATCAACACTGAAATCGCGAAGAAATAATCGACAGCCCCACACATTTTATGAGCGCATAACTCGACAAAATGTACTGAACATCAGATTTTTAGAGTTCCATCTGTCGGTGCGTAGTCGGTCTGGCTGTCAACAAGCTTTATCTCATGAACCGTAAAAGGTAGACAGTTGAAACTTTCCGCACAACTGGTATTTCTTTTGCCGCTATAAGAGCAAATAAAATTCAAGTCAAAGAGAGAAACGTGATTTTTTTTATTATTGATAGGCACGCGCTTGACCACTATCTCACCTGATGGTAAGCGATGATGTGGTCGAAGATGGAGCACGTTCACGACTTATGATACGAATCCCTTCGTGTGTGAGTGTGTCTCACACTTGGCCTGTTCTTATTTATTTCCGTTGTAAATCGTTGGAAAAATGGTTAGGCTTGATGCGTAGAGGCGCTGATCCTGGGTAACATGTTACTTGTCAAAGTCCTCTTCTGTTCTAGTTGATGGGTGGTCCTCTCATCTTTATATATTTTGTTACTAACAATAGTGTTAAGTACAAACCTGTTACTAACAATTTATGGATCTCTTAATTGTCCGAAATAAAACGATTTTATTTTTGATTTATTTATTTTCGTTCCCTCACTGTTCTTATCTATACTTCTATACTAATAATAGGTCTTTACCTATGAAATTGCCGTTTTGTATGAAAAAATTTAAACGAATTTTTTTCATGTATTTTTTATTTGTATTAATCGAAGTAATCACCCATGCAATCAATGCATCTTTGCCAACGCAGTGGCAGTTTATTGATGCCCTTCTTAAAGAAATCAGCTGGACGGGAGGCAACAAATTCTTCAAAGGCATTTTGTACTGCCTCTCGAGTATTGAATTCTTTTCCCGCCAAGAAGTTATCCAAATTTTGGAAAAAGTAGTAGTCTGTAGGCGCAAGGTCTGGTGAGTAGGGCGGATGACGGAGAGCTTCCAACCCCAGTTCTTGCAACTTGGAGACCGTCTGCTGTGCAGTATGACTTATGAGGTCGCGCGTTGTCGTGCAGGAGCAGCGGAGACGAGCGATTGACTAATGCTGGTTGGAGATGTGCCAGCTTCTCCATCATTGTGTTCAGTTCTTCACAGTACACATCTGCAGTAATGCTCACCCCGTTTGGTAAGAAGCTGTGATGAATCACACCGGCGCTAGACCACCAAACAGTGACCATCACTTTTCTAGGGGTAAGTTTTCGTTTAGGGCATTGTTTAGGTGCTGAACCAGGATCCAACCAACTTGCTGAGCGCTTGCGGTTATCAAACAGAATCCATTTTTCATCGCAGGTAACAATGCGGTTCAAAATTTCTTCATTTGTGTGTCTGTTGAGCAGTGCAAGGCACGTCTCGACGCGTACTTCGCGCTGGCGATCATTGAGTTCGTGGGGCACCCATTTGTCAAGCTTTTTTACCTTGCCAATTTGACGCAAATGGACCAATATTGTTTTGACGCTAACGTCGAAAGCTGCTGCTAATTCAGCCGTAGATTGTGTATCATCAGCTTCCACAATCGCCTTTAATTCGTCATTGTCGACCAAAGTCTTCGGACGACCGCGAGGTTCATTTTTCATGTCGAAATTTCCAGAACAGAAGCGAGCAAACCAATAACAGGTGGTGCGTTGGTTTGTAGTGTTAGCTCCGTAAACGTCGTTGATGTTGCGTGCCGCTTGTGCCGCGTTGCTGCCACAACGGTACTCATATTCCATAATTACTCGAATTTTTAACATATCCATGATGACGAAAAAGATTGAAATGCGATGAAAATGTAACACTAATCAATAAACAAATGACTACTTTTGGAAAACAAAAACCATGTTTTTAAAATAAAATTAATTTGAAATTAGAATTCTTAGCCAAACAAAAATTATTTTGATTTGAAATGGCCAGTTCTGCAGAACGGCAATTTCATAGGTAAAGACCTGTAAAGACCTAATATTATAAGCTGGAAAGATTACAAATCTTTCTTGTTTATAATATTAGTATAGAAGTAGAGTGTGTATGTTTGTAATGAATAAACTCAAAAACTACTGTGCCGATTTTAAAAAATTCTTTCACCAATGGAAAGCTACATTATTAGGGAGTAACATAGGCTATATTTTATCGACGTATTCCCACGGCAACGGGAACTACGTGGGTGAAACTGCGACGTGCTGCTAGTTTAGTAAGTATACAAGATATATCTCGCCTCAAATATGTATGGTGTGGGATGAGCCAAAATGAAAACTTTATTATTTAGATGGTAAATATGTTACAGTAGGGTGTTGTGCCCACTTGTCATTTACCTAATATAAAAAAAGTATATAAAAGTGCAAGAGCTTTTGAAGATTAAATAGAGAGAATATTCTCTTTAGTAGGTGTTATTCAGACACGAGGCAAATGAAATGTCTCTAATATCTACCCACCCACGTATCGTCACCCAGATGGCAAAAACCTGAGCCTTTAATAAATTCTTCAGTTAACTGAACTGTAAAGGCTGGTAGACAGGCGTGACACGCCAGTGCGACAGCGATGAGAAAGCACGTTTTCGTAGAAATTGCATCTGCACTTTCTACGAAAACGTGCTTACGTTTCTTAGCGTCGCTCCTGTCGGTGGAAGCTTGTCTACAAACTCCACTGACAGGAGCGATGCTATTAGTGTGAATTCATTTCTCATAGGTACTTTTTTTATTAAATATGGTTAAATAGATGCTTGGTTGGCCAAATTTGAGTATTGTTAGTCAACTAACATACAAACGTACAAACCCAAAGTTTGGCCAACGTGCCACGGAGCGCAATATACTTAGTAGGTATTAAATTCATCATCATCAGGATATCAGCCGAAAGACGTCCACTGCTGGACATAGGCCTCCCCGAAATTGTGCATCGGTCGTATTGTCGCCTTGTGCCTATCTACAGGATCCTATCAGCCTAGGCGATTGTTATTAACCCTTGTAATTAATAACGATAGACATTGCCCCTTGTAATTAATAACCTTGTCTCCCATAAAGATCCCACATAAAAATAAGCATAATATGATTGATACAGCTGTCCTTGCAAACTGTCCATTTAGTAGATTATGACTTACGATTAGTAGTTGTATTACCGATTATAGGATGTTATCGCTTTTCTTGTTCGTTAGGTCCCGGGGAAATAATGGGAAAAAAATAAATAATATGAAAAAATCCGTTCGAAAATTTTGTACTTCGTTACAGCTGAACGACCGTACGGCAATGGATTCATCTTTCAAATAAAGAAGAAAAGAGTAAAATGTATTTATTTGAACCTTGTAATTAATTTGATTTATTTTGCCACCATCACCACGATGTAATTACTAGGCGGTGTCATAAAATACAATAACGAGTGGTTCAATTATCCTACTGTGGGTTTTACATAATAAATTTAAAAAAATATTCTTCACTGTGAATATCAAAATTGCAATAATTCTTAAATCTGAACTAGGTACTTTAACTAGGTGGGTCATTAGAAAAATAATAGCAGGCAAATCACATTATCTCATCAAGATTTAGAATTATTAATTATAATTACGATTTCTTATAGAGTCAGCACGCTAAATAAGAAATCATTTATCAATCATCATTTAATATGTCTTCAGAAAATACAAAAATTAGGTATAGTGATCAAATTGTGCATGTTCCACGGAAACAACAGATATCCTGCATGTATAACATTGAACATTCCAGCATTTGATACATTACCTCCCGCAAGGAAACAATATATTGATTAACTTGTACAGTAGCTACGCATTAAATTGATGAAGGATGTAATCAATTTAATTTATACCGAACCAATTAAATTGATTACAAAGAAATTGCGTGCGTGCGTAAACTTTGATATTATAAATAGGTCCGATTAACCAGCAAACAGGTATTATGGGATGCTATTTTCTGGTTTTGAATGAATATTGCTACAAAAAGCATTAATTAAGTAAATGCGTTGGTTGGTTTATTAAAATGGAATGTCATTCACGAAATGGACGCATCGTAATCGTGACTTTGTCAATTTATTTTTTGATACACCTTTTAATAGTAATTTCATGAAATATTAGTCAAAATAATTTTTTTATTCTTTCTTTCTTTCTTTTAAAAAAACATTGCCTCACACTAGGAATTTGTCCTGTATCGTGGGTGCGTTTACAAACATATAAATTCACGTACACACACAGCCAGACCCGGAACAACTATCTTTAGGCCACACAAATATTTGTTCCGTGCGGGAATCGAACCCGCGACACGCAGCGCAGCAGTCAATCGCTCAACCACTTCGCCAACCGTGTCGTCGGCAGTGTACAAAGTGTGATATTGACATATACCAATTTCAGTCATGGTTACCAACCTCAATGGAAGCTAGCCATTGGCACAATATAAACGTAGTATAATGCACAATTGATGCGCAAACGCAGATATACTCCTTCTTGCACCACTCTCATAGTCCGGTGGAACGGCAATGCGACACGATCGGAGAGACATCTGGTGCACATGCTCTACGAGGCACGGCTTTAACAAACCACCTACTTCCAAACTCCAGGCTGTCACAGAGCAATTCTTAATGGAACCTGACCCGGGAATCGAACCAAAGACTATAAGCTCATCAATCGCGGTTTGTGATCAACAGAGGTCGGAATTAGGTAGAGTTATCCCGGGAAGATCCATATTAATATCAACATTTCGATGCAAGTACATAAATAACTCAACCTAATTCCGACCTCTGTTGATCACAAACCGCGAATGATGAGCTTATAGTCTTTGGTTCGATTCGACCTCTGGTGGTTGGTTCGTCACCAAACAAAAGTGACGAACCAACTTTTACTGAGACTGTTTATAAAACTGTAATGAACTGTGATGTTGATGGGGTTGCCACTCTTTTGTACGTCCTGAGGCTCGAACGACTGACGCTTTAACACGTCATGGTACGGCCCCTGGAGTAATCAATTTCCGTCCAGCCAGTTTGCCCAGTGGTTTGCAGACGCCTTTCAAGCGATACATCGCAAAAGAATAGCGTCTCCGATGCGCCGCATACGGGGCAATCCCAACAGGTTCTTGCAGCTCATTGTTGGGAAAATGAATATGGATTGCTCCTTTATGGAGCATTGGACAAAACTACATGTAGGGTTGGAGCAATCTTGATCCAATGTTTCTATTGTTGTGTGTCTATTTCTTATATTCTTATTATGTAGCCTTTTAGCTGGTACGTCGACTCATGGAGTCGATGCGCCATTGTTTTACTATTGTGTCTGCTATTATAAACATTATAGATCGATGAATTATAATAGCTACTAACGATTGTAATTTATCTGAAATAAATTAATTGAATTGAATTGAATTGAAAACTAGCTCCTGCCAGCGACTGCACCCGCGTGGAAGTTGAAATTTATACCAAGGGAGTATACTACGGGGATGAAAAAAGTATCATGTCTAATTCCGGGACATGGTCTACTCATCTGGGATTTTGAAAATCCCTTCAGCCGTTAAGAAGTGAAAAGGTAACAGACAGACAGAGTTAAATTCACATTAATAGGTAACTATTAAGTCATTGGTAAGTGAGCTTCGGCCGCGACTTCGTGCGCGCGTATCCATTTTTTACAATTCCAGTAAGAATTTCGGGAAATCCTCTCTTAGTACTCCCCTACATTCCCCAAGGAACCTATATGCCAAATTTCAGCTTTCTACGTCCAGTAGTTTCCCCTGTGCGTTGTCTGTCAGTCACTCAGTCAGTCACCAGTAACGGAAGAAATATTAGGATATATATATGTATTAGTTAGTATTGTTCCACATTTGCACTTCGCGTGCATATCTTAAAGTAAATATATATCTGATAACTATATATCTAAGTAATAAATTTGAAAACTCAAACAACACTCATAACATATTGCATATTAACAAAGTTCAAGCTATTATCAGCATAAAGTATTAACTTACGCGAGAACATAAAGACTGAAATACTTTGTAGTTACGCCTTTCATAAAGTATCGCAATGTTCTAGCATTATTAGCAAAGTATTTCACTTTAAAGTTTTATAGGAAGGGCCTAGCATGAACGTGTATAGTAAAGTTGCGTAAAATTTTACTATAACTATAATACTCGTTTCGCACGTAATATTTATTTGAATTGGATAGTATATTTCATATTTTTTTAAAACATTCGTCCTAGGCTGTTCTTGATAGATTTTACAGAATACCTATCTATGAGTAGATACATAATTTCCAGTTACTTAAGCGATTGTTATAATGGTGTGTACAAAATACACATATATTTTAACCATGGCTTATATATTTTATACGTAATACAGGGTTCCGAGGAAGCGTTACCAGGTTTTTCGTGAATATAAAAACGTTGAGTTAAACCTCCTAAGCGCCTGCATGCACGATGAAGGCAATATTTCACTCGCCGGCGTTATTGCGTTTTGCAATTTTTATCCGGCAGGCTATTTGCGCCCTTCTGAGGACATTTTAAGGGATGAAAACATTGTAAATAACTTATCTAAACACATGAAGCTGTGGTTTTTTTTACGTTATATGCTGCGTTTAATAAACTTTTAAGAATTGGAAACTTTCGTCTTGAACTTTAAACGTATCGTCAAACAATGACAATGGTAAACACCGTAATCAGAGTACCTATCTTTGATTACGGTGGTGGTACACAGAAATCGCGTGAAAAAAAATTGACTGTCCCATACATTTATGTGTGTATAACTCGGCAAAATGTACTGAACTGGGCCTAAACCACCAACTCTTAAATCAGTATTACGTTAATATTACTTCCAGTGGGAAAGAGACGGAGCTATACAGGACGTATAGCTCCGTCTCTTTCCCACTGGAAGTAATAATGAAGTAGTACTGCTTTAAGAGTTGGTGGTTAGGCCCCAGCTAATTTTTTTTCGCGATTTTGGGTTCGGTCCCATAGTAAAAGTTGTTCATATGAGGAGTACAATAACCCCTTAAGAGGCATTGCGTTTATTCTATTACCTACACGTTGTACCTATATACTTCCTTATTTATTATTTAAATAAGGAGGTATAGGTATATAATCTTCGGTGTATCCTTCTTATATTATTCTCTTATAGCCACCAGATAGTTGCAAACTCCATAAGATTGTTTTAAATATTTTTTAGATTACAATTTGTGAGCATATGCTCATATATCATTTTGAATAGATACAACAAATCCCATCCAAATTCAATAGTTACCAATGTATTCGTGTAATATTAAGAAAAAATAGTTTACAATTTTACGCGATGTTTTACAATCTTACGGCGTCTTTGATTTTCTGGTGACATCTTTAAAGGAATTGCGCCCGCTGTGTAGGCAAGAATGTGTTGCTTAACATTTTTCTCCTAAACCATACATTTAAAAAACTAACGACCAAAAGATTTTAAGCTCATAAATCTTTCAGATGAAAGGCCTTTTAAAGTATATATTATGTAATAGGCCTACATTATCGCTCGGTTCCTTTGTGAGTCTGTGTTAGTAGATTGAAGGACTTTCCCCAATAGTTATCGATTTCTCCATAAGAATATATAATAACCTAGGGTTTGACCTACTTTGAATACCTTTTTGTGATGCCCGTTTATTATTTGAAAATATTTTATGAAAAATCGAAGCTTTTGATGCCCGTACAATTCACATCCATACTTATATTATAAGGACAAGGAAATCTGTTTGTCTGTCTGTTTGTTTGGTACTTTTCCACGTCTGAACCGCTGAACCAATTTGGTTGAGTTTTGGTGTAGACATAGATTGGGCTTTAGAAAATCTTTACTAATTTTTTGTTCTCGTAGTGTAATATCCAGGTTGCGCCATTTGTTCAAAAGAGTCACCGCGGCCCTGGAACGCAAAGGGCATTAGGAGGAACACGGGTGGGTTTTAGTCAGTAGGAGTCTGACACTCCCTTCCGAAGCGGGAGGGTGTCAGACTCTCCAGAGCGGAAGGAGTTATTTGATGATTTTTCATCCATAAAAAAAGTATAAAATCCAACACTAGTACTGGGCCCGCGACTTCGACCGCTTTCTAAAAACAAAATATAGCTCATGTTATTCAGTGCTTCATTGATTACACATCTACATTATGTTGTAGTGTAGATTCATGCGGGCTAAGCCGGAGGCAGAGCCAGTACCTATGTTCCTAAATAACTATGGTTATTTGGTGGGTTCATACAAAGTCCGGTATCTATGGAAGTCTTAGAGAGAAAACTTAGAATTAAACTCATAAAAAATGTAATAAATTTATCACCTAGTACAGGGGTTCCCAAACTGTGCGTCGCGACTCCCCGGGGCGTCGCAGTCCTTTCCCAGAGGCGTCGCAAACCGCCACGGAAATGCTGCAATTGGCTAATAAAATATGAGCATCATATTTTGAAAGCCTTTCTGCATGCAAAATCTGTTAAAGATCTGATCTGAAGGCAAGTTTGCAATAAATTCATATTGGTCGAAC
Source organism: Melanchra persicariae (assembly GCA_947386135.1). Lineage (NCBI taxonomy): Eukaryota > Metazoa > Arthropoda > Insecta > Lepidoptera > Noctuidae > Melanchra > Melanchra persicariae. The sequence continues at coordinate 4,442,734 of OX376646.1, forward strand.
ACTTATCGACCTTAAGCAATTTGATACTTAAATATTTTTCAGTGAGTTTTAATCAGAAAAGCAAATTCAATCGTCTCATTGATTGTACGTACTAGTTTTCCCAAATGGAGCTACCTACCTACCTATATGTATAGCTAAGTATCTTCTTTTACAAGGGCATCGCAACAAAAAAACAAATATTTAAAGGGAGTCACACTATAAAAAGATTGGGAACCCCTGACCTAGTAGGTATAACGTTTTTAGTCTAGTTCCTATAGTTGTTAGTCTGTCTAGTTAACGCAGTGCCCGTGTGGAGCACCATCACAGGACATACGTCACCTCCTTAGTTGCCCGTCGTGCACAACCACCTGCACCATCCAAGATCTAAACGAGGCCAATGATAGAGCTGTACAAGTTGCTCAATACTGGTCAGACAAAGTCTAAAACGAGTCAATCGACACGAAAATAAGAAGTCTAATTCCTTCGAAATCGCCATTTTATTAACTGACTTAGTCAAGTGACAAATACTATCCTTCAACTTATAACCCTACTCATTGTTTCCTCCCCTCAGGTATTTTATACCTGTCATAAATAATGTCCGTCGTCACTCTTCTTCAGTAGGTAATGTAGCACTCGACTGGTCCTTTGGACCCCGACACTCATACTGATGAGGTTTTTATACATTTCCCCTAAGCTATCTTTCTTATTTTTATTTTATTAATATTGTCATCCCGAGGGTTTAGTTTGAGTAGAGACTGTTATAATGTGTTTTTTTTTCAGTTATATATTGTTCGTTATAGTATGGTAATTGTGATCAAATACCCTTACCTAATATTCATTAATTAAGTAAAGCTTTATGTACTAGTAAAAACAGTACTTATACCAGTTGACCTTAGGGTGGTCCAGAGCCAGCACGGATTGATTTATACTTTAATTCTATGTTTTTTTTGGTTTATTTTCATTGAATTGGTTCCCTTAGTACTTATAAAAACACTCAACAAATCAACGCTGTGATGATTCTATTACTAATTTCTTGCGAATATATCTTTACAAACTCAAACAATAAACTATGCGTTATTAAAAAATGTTGCGGTTCATGTCGATTCTGGATGGCCATTATGTTTATATCTTGACTTCAATTTCAAATCAAGAATTTTAATAAATATACCTAATGGTTCAAACACGAAATGCTGAAAAAAACAATGTAGACATTTCAGCTTATTTTTGGCCTTGCAAACTAAAAATATGTTCACTGAAAATAAAAACGCGTACTTTCAACGAAAACTTTATATATATTATTTACTTCCATTTAAAGAAAGTATGTTTACAGCGACATTCACAAACATAAATGTTTATTTTTAAATGAGCTGAGAGTACAAACAACATTTTTCCATCGAACATTATTTTCCTAGAAAATATTCTGGAACCGTCTGCCAAATATAGGTATTAGTTGAAGGTTTCATATCGTTAGTATTGAAATATCTGTCTAGTCTGGACGATTGAATTTCCACATGACGTTCCTTTTTGGTGGATGACAATAACACGAAAATAACCTGCCGAGTGCGTGTCGGGCCACGGACAGTGAAGGGTTCCGTAGTTGCACGTCACAACTGCCAAGTACATTTTTTATGTTGGCGACTATTAATCGTTACTTGTGAAGCCGACTTAGCCATGATAGTTTTCCTTTTAAATTCGTTATTTAAGCTACTACCATGATTTTTTTCACGTCTCCAGAAACCACCGTTTAGCTGGCAGAGGCAGGCAACAAAAATGAGCACTTTGAAGCTTTATATTTCGCAAATGGACTCTTGGATGGAAAAATGGTTTTGCACACCCTCAATATTTTTAAACGACCTATCCAACGATACCCCACACCATGGGCCAGAAGATAAAAAAAAATCACTGTACCTACGTGCAAGGAGGGAAACCTGCCCTCCGATCAAAGTCAGGCCCGGGTCGACGGCGCGTTGTGTTTCACGCGCGCCTCAAAGAGATGTCAGCATAGTAGACGGGGCCCGTTAGGGCCAGAGCCTGCCAGGGTTTCGGATTTTGTTCGAAAGAGTTACCGCGGCCCTGGAAAGCAAAGGGCACTACGAGGAGCACGGATGGGTTTTAGTCAGAGTCTGACACTCCCTCCCGCTCCACCCAGAGCAGCAGGAGTCATTTGATGATTTCCCATCCATAAAAAAAAACCTTAGTCCAATTTTGTGGTGCTAAGCGTTTCTAAGCTAAACCGCGGACAGACAGACGGACATGGCGAAACAATAAGGGTTCCTTGTTGATGACGAAACCCTAAAAATAATATTTTATAAAAGGTGACGGTGCCTTATAATAAGGCTGTGCGCAGACCGAAGCTAGCACTGTGTTTAGACAACACCGGAGAATGTTGTAGTAGATTGAGGTGAATTGATTGATGATTTATTTATTAGATTAGCACACTATGTAAATTTATTAGTGATTAAAAGCTGTCTTCATATCAGCCAATTGCCGTCCACTGCTGAACGTAAGCCTCCTGAGCTGAGCAGTCCGCATCCATCCGCTGCCACCTTCTTTTCAAATCATCGATCCATCGTGCCGCAGAGCGTCCCACACTACGTTTGCCCATACGCGGTCTCCATTCTAACACATGTCTGCTTCATCGACCGTCTGTCCGTCTCCAGATATGGCCGGCAAGCATAGATCAACTCGTATTGCTGTTATAATGAATTTGTACAACGTGTAACAGAATAAACGCAATACCTCTTAAGGGGTCATTATACTCATTATTATGAACAACATTACGGGGCCAACAACAATAAAAAAATATCAGCTGTTCCATTTTGTCGAGTTATGCGCACAGAAATATGGGGGTCATGGTATTTGACGTCAGTGTTGGTATCGGACTTCTCTTTCTTATTGTCAACTTTAAAGCTATATAACTCCATCGCTGAGTATTTTATCTTGCAAATAAAAAAATTGTATGCATAACTTTCAATTGACTAGATTCACCAAATCTTTCCCAATCGATTTAACAAAGAAAGACGGTGAAGTCTAGATTAGTTTCAGTACGGTCAAGGTTGAAAACTTTTTGATGGAATGTAATACTTTTCTTTGAAAGAAAAAAGCTGGTGTTGAGTTGTTTACTAAAAGTAAACACTGAAAGCCGAAACACGGCAAATAACGGCTTTAGTTTATTATTAGAGGCACGGATCGCTTGTTCAAGGACTTACTTAAAAGGTCAATAATTTCTATTAATAACACATTTTGTTAACAAATCTCTCAGCTGAAATATTTTACATATTTGATAAGTTAAATCAGTTTTGTTTATTATTATTATTGATACTCTTGCGTTTGACCACTTTCTTACCCGGTCTCCTTCTTCTTAACGTGTCTGTAGTAAGGTCTAACGACTGCGCGGAAAATATTTCTACGGGAACGAAAGCAAATGGGATAATGCGCGTACCAAGTCACGGGCCAAAGCTAGTTTTAAAAACTTTTTATTGACACGTAAATATCAACTACACAAATATATTAAACACCCCTGACTTCTGGGCTAGGTAGAAACCTGTGTTCAAAGGCGGTGTCTTCTGTTTCTTTCCATAAGTGTCTCCCAAATACAATAGAAATGAATAACAGTAAAGAATGAAAAAGCAATTAATACTAAAATTTAATTAGTGGTTCATTATTCGTATATATTCAAAAGCAAGATAATAGCTTAGCAGGTATTTGGATGATTGATGGTTTTTTTTGGAAACACGGATAAAACGACGTTTACTAAAAATTACCCAGCTAGATCGATTTATCGCCCCCGAAACCCCCTGCATACTAAATTTCCTGGAAGTAGGGAGTTCCGAGATTCAGATTATAGAAAGAATTGCCCGTTTAAAGGTATTAGATTCTAAAGTTCATTCTTCGAAGAAACATTCAGCAATAATGATTCCTCCAAAGGAAAGATACTCATTTAAAAGCCACCTGCCAAAAACTTCAGCGGCAAACTGAACCAAAATGTACTAAAACACGACTCAACAGAATATTAACCAGCGAAAAAGCATTTAAAACACAAAACCAAATTATGCTATGCAATGCAATATCACACTGAAAAGCAAAGCCGGGCTTTCATGCCCACATGACGCTATCATATTTAGTAGTACATAAACGTATGTACTTGTTGCATGTACGGTGAAGTTTCAGTGAATTCTGACTCTCTTCAGTTGTGCTCGAACTCTCGCGGAGTGCGGTCGCGCATTGCGAGTCGTCCGACGCGGTTCCGCGATTCGAAATACACGTTACATTTTAATCTGTAGTTCTTTTTTAATTTTCGAACGTTGAATTGAAATAAATAAGAATGATTTGATAACTTTTTAAGAACTTTTTGTGGGGGTTTTTACGGAATTAACGGTGTTTTTTTTTAAATTGAATCCATAACTTTTTAGTAATTAATTTTAATATTTTATTTAACATTTTATGAGTAGTATGGTTAAGGAACTAATTAATAAATTATATGAAGCATTGTCAAATGACTAATAAGTGTTAGTTTAGTAATTAAAATAAATACTTATTCCATTTATTAATTTTAACTCAAAAAAAAAACTTTCTAATATATGTGTCTTTTGTGAAATTATTGGCTACGATAGCAATAGTGAACTTTGAAACGTAATTTAGTGACGAATGCAGTGAAAAGTGGGACCTCAGAGGAAGGGAGGCGTTTTCTTCTTCATAAAGGTAAGTTTTTTTCATTGTTTTAAGATAATTTTATTTTATGAAAATTAAGAATGAAATCACTCATATATTTTTAATTTGTTTCCTGAAGCCAAAATTACCTACTACACATTTTCAATACAAACAATATTTTTTCATAACTTGGATTAGCTCTTATCTTTTTTTTATCGAAAGCCAGTAATTCATAGATAATCCCATCACGCTCGGTGGGTGTTCCAAGTCGTGATTTGGAGATAAAACATTGCCAGGACTCATGGCTTGAGTGGATTTTGTTCCATGACCGTATTTCTGAGGATCTGGTGCATATTTTCTTCACTCCATCATTATTTTACTTTTTTTTTTGGATTGCTAATCATCAAATGACTTTTTACGCGCAGGGCAGAACGGAAGGGAGTGTCAGACTTCAACTGACTCAAGCTACCCGTGTTCCTCTTCATACCCTTTGCGTTTCAGGGCCGCGCGGCCGCGGTACCTAACTCTTTTGAACAATAATTCCGCAACCTTTATTTTTCTATGAATGAGAAATCATCATTGACTTCTTCCGCTCTGGGTGGAGCGGAAGGGAGTGTCAGACTCTTACTGACTAAACCTACCCGTGTTCCTCTTCATGCCCTTTGCATTCCAGGTCCGCGGTGGCTCTTTCAAATAAATTCCGCAACCCTGGATCATTATTTTAGTTCACAAAATTGTTATACATATTACCAACCTTGTTTTTATAATTGCAGCGTTTGACCACTATCCTTCATAAAGCTGAATACCAGTAGGTATTTAAAATGCAGCGATTGCTTAGGTACTTGACCTCCACAGCCCTCCCACCCATGACTATGAAGCCTCTACTATCAAGAACGACGAAATATATGATTCACTAGCTTTTTCCCGCGGCTCCACCCGGGACATTTATGTATCTTTCTTTCATGACGATCCGTTTAATCGTTTTTGCGTGAAAGCGTAACATACAGTTACTTTCGCATCTATAATATTAGTAGGGATTTTATATGTATAATATTTTACCGCGGCCCTGGAACGCAAAGGGCATTTAGGAACACTGGTGGGTTTTAGTCAGTAAGAGTCTGAATCTCCGGTCCGCTCCACCCAGAGCGGAAGGAGTGATTTGATTAGTTCTCATCCAAAAAAAATGTGCATCGTCCCACTGCTGAGCAATGGTCTCCCTTATAGCATTCGAATTCCGACGTGTTGCTGACTTTGGACAATTTCTAGTGCCCGCCACTACTTACTATATTATGTATGCTACAATTTATTATGATGTCGAATCAAGGACAATAATAACGATAGATCTGTAACCAGACGCAAACACTCGAGCTATGACGCGTTTCTAAATGCGTGTTTCCCATCCAAAAAGTGTTGAATCTTTGCTTTTTCCACAAGTTTATTTTAAGGTCCCATTTTGAAGCACTAATTATCGTCAAGATCAATAATTATTGTGTCGGGAGAAGCCTGTACCTACTCAGCATTTTTCGTTTGAGGTCAAAGTGAAGCACGAGTGCTACGACCTTAAAAATTTCGGCTCCAGCGAACAATGGCGATCGCTGAAGTTGATTTCAGCGAATTTTAATAGACCGTAAAGATCTTAAAGAAGTATCACAGACGTTATAAAAAATGCTTTTAATCTTTTCTGGGAAAATATTGCAAATTAAGTTGTTAAGCCATTTTTATGGACTGTTTTTCGTGATTGCAGAACTTGATATTTTTCAATGAGACTTAGTTTTAACGCTTAAAATGCCTTTGTTACGTTAATTATTATTTTTTCGTGACCTGTATTTTTTATTTTATTTATTTTTTTTTTAAATAAACGTTACCCCACACTAGGAATTTCTCCTGTATCGTGGGTGTTTTTACAAACATACAAAGTCACCTGCACAAACAGCAGTATTGAAGTTCGTTTAGAATAAATAGGAAAATGTTACTGTAGGAAACCTTTTCTTACTATGCATAATCATGTAGGAACTTATCCCTAAAATCTAAATTATGTCACTTAAATTAATCGAATTGACAGCTAAAGCTTGTTATTTTTTGACATTTAAAATCAAAGGATTTTTCCGTTGTCTAGGAAGACTAATTTGATTGGAGTGGAGGAAGTTTCCTCCAAAAGGACTGACGATTCTAACGTTATTGTTTTTATTTAGTTAGAATATAGGCTCATATTCCACCAGAACCGTTTTTCTGTAAGTATAGAATATAAGCTTACAAACCTGGGACAACCAAATTACTAAATGTAGATTTTTTCTTATTCCATCAAACAGTTTTACAAAGTCATCCCTAATTTTCGTAAAGAATGAAGAAAAATTCAAAGGGCCATAATGTGAATGTTTTATTCAAAAGAACGTTTATCATAAATTCGTCATTAATATTTATCGGATTTTGTTTTCGGTAAGTGGAATGTGTACATAAGCTAAACAGTAAACAGTTAACGTTATATATTCTGATAACATTGGAATAATCTTTTTTACTTATTTATTACATGCCTATCATTTTTTTTGGGTGAAATGGTAGTTAATTGGAAAGAGCTAGTGGCTAAACACTAAGCCGCATGAGTTGATCTTCAAGGTTAAGCAACGTCTGCCGGGGTCGGTTTGTGGATGGGTGACCATCTTAACATACCGAGATTCCTCCGTGCCTCGGAAAACACGTTAAGCCGTTGGTACCAGTTGTCATTTTTTTCTTTGGCAGTCGTTAGGGATTGTCAGAAACAGGAAGATCTGACTCCAGTCTTGCCAAGAAGTATCGTGTTACCCAGTTAATGGGTTGTGGAGGTCTGGTAGGCAGCTGCTCTACTTTAAATACTGATATTCAGCTGAATCCGGTTTGACTGGAAGCCAACCCCAATAAAGTTGGGAAAAGGCTAGGCAGATGATGGTAGTGAAAAAAAAAATCTTGTCGAGGGGTACCATGTCCCACAGTCTGGGTTCTGAAGGTCTGATAGGCTCCATGTAAAATATTTATTGCTGTATCTGGTTAGTCTGGAAGCTGATCCCAACGCAGGTAGTTTAAATTCCCAGAAAAAAACTGGGATTTTTCATAGGTACTATCATATCAACAGTTGATCAAAATGTGTATGGGAGGTACAATTTTATTATTATCGTGTGATCATAAGCATTACTACTACACTACTCCTACTGGAAAGACTCGCCCGAACTGGCGAAGGACAGAGTTGTGTGAAAGGGAGAGAAGAAAAGGGAGAGGGAATGGGAGAAAATAGGCTAGATAGATCATACCTAAGCCCAACTCTTTTTAAACTGACTTTTATGTTTGTTACCTCATAACTCCGTCATTTATAAAGCGTTTTTATAAATACGGATAGTAGTTTGATTTTTAAATCGAAACAGCTGGAAAAAATATGTCATTCAAGTAAGGGAAATATTTTAGTTTCCTGCGACGTTCCAGTGTTTACGGATTTCGAAAAATAATAAGCTGCTAAAAATGCGTAAACTAAAACTGTTTTACAAAAACGGTTTTTATTTTACGCTTTAACTACATTAAAAAAAAAAGTTTTGATTAAATGTAGTTAAGTTCTCAATTTTTGAGGTTCTACGTGGTTATAATTTCTTCTCAACAACAGCAGTCCCTACCAAACTATTAATCATTTCCGCATAACCGGAACCTGATAGGCCTTATTCAGTAAAACATTTCTATGGATCCGTTTAAGACAAAAGATGCCTCTATGACCAAATTTCGATCCGTCGGAAACGGTCCGGTGGGAATCGGATACGATCTGATTTCGGGCTCGGCTATTAACCGCGTTGGATGTTAAAACATTGATTTTGTGGGTAGAATCGGATAGTTTGTGTTCTCTATTTAGAACATAAGTACGCCTTATCTTCTAAATACATAGAGAACACACGTATACACATATAACGCTTGTGGATTACAATTGGTTAGGGAGGGACAATGATGTAAGTACTTAATCAGAACTAATGTTAGTAAGAGGTCCGGAGGAGGAGGATCTTTATCCAGATCACGAGAGCAAATACTCGGGAAAAGTTATATTATTAGTTTCACAATTTAAATTTTACCATAATTTTCAGTGGTCGTGGAAAACCCACAATTTTATGTAAATAGCTACTAAAACGTTAACTACTTAGTGTTTTCGTTAGGTATTTATCTATACTAGTATTATAAAAAGGTAAGGTTTGTGAGGTTGGTATTATCTGGATCTATTGAACCAATTTTGTTTTTTTTTGTATATAATGATAGACATATTCATGAGGAAGGCTATAGGCTATACGGGAACGAGAAATTCCAACGGGAACGAGAAACAACGGGATATACGCGTACGAAGTCGCGGGTAAAAGCTACTGTAACGTAAACTGATAGCCACACAAAGCTCAAAGCTACGCCACTGTTTTATCATGTTTTGGCGACAGATTTAAAACAACGATGAGTCGAGCACGTTTTAATTGCCGTGACCGAACATGTGGCTCTATAGTTGCCGCCTCAAGTCTGTGCCGACTCCTTAAAAGTATTTGGAAGGTTATTATCAAAGTCGTTAATGGTAGTGTCTTGATAAATAATCTATTGTTTGGAAGAATGAATCATATTATTTTAGCCCTTCAACGTTTATCCATTCAGCGTACATAAGGATTAACTATTGGGTTCCTAGAACTTCTGGCCATTGCTTGGTACTTAGCTGTAAAGTCATAACGACTTACAACCTTCTTTCATCTCCCGTGAATTGATCATCTACCTTAGGGATTTGATAAAATCTCCGGTTTCCTCATTTCCCTGATACATTTAAATGAATAAAAGAAAATAGTTCTTACAGGCTTAGGTAGGTACAGCCATCAAGACACAAATCAAACACAACAGATGTCTTCAGGTCTTATTGAAGCTTAACACCTGATGAAATTGTGGTCAAACAAAAGCCCGTACGATAAAAAAATACTAGGGTCCAGCTGTACACCTCGTTTAATACCTTATATTGTTACATCATGCATCAAGGCTGTCTGGCTGAGATTACAAATAGCGATAAGCCCTTTGTAGTTCATTTTTATTAACTTTTCTGTGGAATCATAATCGACGCCATTTGTCCAGAGCGTTGAAAAACAAACCTGATGAAAGATTGTTCTTTGAGTTCAGATGATCAATCTTCCTAGCCTTTTCAAAACTATGTTGGGGTTGGCTTCCAGTGTAAATGGATGCAGCTAACTACCAGTATTTTACATGTAACGACTACTTACTGTGATTTCCGTGGTAGGAGCTCGTAATCCTCATAAAGCCATCTATGTACTGACTTCGGGTAACGTTAAACGTGTGGCTGTAAGATGTTATTGAGGCGCGAGCTCCTTTATATTGCTGTATATAAGCTGGTTATAATTATATATCTAAGGCTTGAATTACACAATCAGATACTTGACATTAACAGTCATGGACATGGTATAGACATTGAGAGATTTGGAGAAATGAAAAAAAAAATCGCGAGGAAGTTTTTTTCTATTTGCATGTTTTTATCGTCTATGAGTTTCTTTGGAGCACCTCAGAAACTATAGATGTTTAGGGGAACACCACAGAAGCAATGGATGCCTAGGGGAACACCTCAGCAACCATGTATGGTTAGGGGGGCCCGGGCATCTCAGAAATGATGTATGCTTAGGGGGGCACCTCAGAAACGAAAGATGTTTATGGGAACGCCACAAAAACAATGGATGGAGTGTGTGAAAGATGATATGGCTACATAAGTGATGACAAATCACTGAAGCGATTAAAAAAAATATTTAAGAGCAAGCTATTGGCGATAAGCTAAACATAATATCTAGTATTTGAACGCAACCAGAGAGTACTGACACCAGTTCTTTTGTTGCTTTTAACTAGTCGCAAAATAAATACATACCTATCTTAATCGTAACAAAGTTTCTAGGCACCGTTATATCAAGTGCCTAGTACTTCCTAGATAAGCACAGTAAAAGGTTATTAAAAGTCCAGTGCTGCCACGCGACCATATACAGTAAGTAGGAACCTAAGTACAAGGATTTGCATGTTCACTTCAAAGGAATGTCACCTAGTTACAAGTGTGATTACATTGAGGCACGCCTAACCCTACTGCGAAACCATAAGTCCTAGCCTACCAGGGGTAGCCAACATTAATACCTAAATCATTAACATTAAAAATAAAATACAACTGAATTGAGAACTTCCTCCTTTTTAAAAAGGGAACTGGAATCAATGCTGGAAGAGTGTTTACGCCGTACGCATTTCATACAAACTTTCAAGTCCTTGTTTTTCGAAATGCATGAACTGATTTTATTGAAACTTCATACGCATAAGCAGGATACATAGATCTAAAAAGTTAGTTAAGAACATTTTCGAAATGTCTTATTTCAAAAAAAGATAATAATAATTAGTCATCTCGAATTTAGCTGTAGCACTATTTTTCGAAAATGTTTTCAATTAACTTTTTAAACCTATGTATCCTGCATATGCGTAGGAAGTTTCATTAAAATCGGTTCATTTATTTCAAAAACTAAAGGGTTGAAACTTTGCCTGAAAGGACGTACATCGTAAACGTTCTTAAGGGAATAGCGCCACACAGCGATACAATTAAATTTCATTTCAGAAATCCTTAATTCATTAAAATTCGGTCGCTCTCAGTGGCAGCCATGTGTAAACCTTTTCTGTGACCGATTATTTTGGGTTCGAAAATAACTTTTTCATCGTTTCTAGACTCCTAAGTAATCTGACAAGAGCATGTCATATGACAAACACAATCAAATTTTCCACTTTCAATTCATTACAAAGGGAAGCAGGAGACGTTTCAACATTATTCCAGCTCCGGTGCTCATGATTTATTGCTTATGTATAATGTATATAGTATTCTACATACATACATCTACATGTACACAATTTTCTACGAAACCTGAATTGTTTCCTTAAATTCTGTCACCATGATGAACCAAATGTTTGTAACCCCTGCACCCCATTACCGTGATAGCTGTTGATAAGCATCTTTACGGCAGGGGTAAAAAACTACGTTTTTGTTCCACTGCTGTTAATTACTATGGCATAAATACCTTTGCTTTTCCGACTTACCTACCTTTGTGTTAAACGAGGTGGATCAGATATTGCCAAGTAGCATGAAGTATGTTTTTGTTGTATTTTTAGCCAGGCATTGCACTGTGTATCTATGTAATAAGTACCATTATGATAGGAAAAATCCTCTTTTCATCGTGTTGATTAAAATAAAAAGTTTTTGGTGTATCAGTGGCGTCTTTATCAGATCTTGTAGCGTGCAGGCATCAGGATACCAAGTGTTGCATTAATGAAACAGCATCACCTTTGCTTTCCGCCTTACCTTTGTGGTACGAGGAGGATCAGGCATTGCCAAGTAGAGCGCAATAGGTATGTCGATACCTGAAGTATCAGTTCTCGTAAGGAACTTTTACTCAAAATGCCAAAATATACCTTACAGCTATAAACATAAGTGGCATTTACCAATAATGCAGAAATGTCACTTACGTTAACAATTGATTCTTCTGGCATTAGGTAATGTCTTTGTTGTTGTCTGGTTGTCGAGTGTAGAAATGTTTTCGCTTGTTTTAGGCAGATTTTGTACTGCGATATGTGAGTCTAATTAGTAGCATTATAATTGGGGGATTCCTTTCATCCTGTCGATGTAAAGAAGTTGATTATGTTTCAGTGGCGTCTTTATCAGCTCCTGTAGCGTGCTGGCATCAAGATATCAAGAACCCTATTGATGAATCATCACCACATTTGTATTATAGGCTGGTCTCTCTGCACAGAGACGGGCTTACTTACTGGATTGTTTCGAAGTGGCTAATCAATTCATCTGAATTTTTTCATTACCAGTCTGTAGTCTGTTATAGAGATGTTTCCCGGAAGAACCTAATTAGTCCGTCAGATACCTAGATTTAAAAAAATTGGACACGTATTTTTCCGACAATATATAAAAATATGTTAGGGTGTCAATTTTAAATCCCTATTCATGAAACTTCCTTATTCAAGAATCGTATATGTAATGAAGGATATTATATATAACGGGCCCTCTTACACAATAGATCCCTTGGGGACTCGACATCGATTTGGGTCGAAAAGCGGCCAAATATCGTAACTTTGCGATCATCGGCAGGTAGGTTGCGATCATCAGTTGTTTAAGCACTTCAAACACAGTGAGCTAAAAGGTAATGAACCTCGAATGTAACCACAACTTTGTAACAATTTATTGATTTAAAAGAGTGTCCGTGGAGTTTCTTGCACGTTCTTCTCCATACGCTACGCTTTGGAACGTGCAAATAACTTCATCTCTTTGACTGACCGACCTTGACAATTTAAAAGTGTATGTAGACGGTTTAATTGAAATAAATGGTTCGAGTATTGAGTTTTGAATGTAGCTTGTAGCTCCCGCTCTATCTGTGTCTATATGGCTTTTTCATGAATCTGGTTGAAATATCAAAATAAACATTACTGCGAGTCAAGGCTGGTATGGTGGGAATAGCACTCTCTTTTATCGTCTTGCTAGCCATTAAATAAAGAAGTTACGGTACACAAATTGGCAACCTTGGGAATAATGGAAAAAGTGTTTATCTAAGCTCCATTTAAAATATAAATTACTTTTAAAATATATAAAACTAGCTTAACCCGCGGCTCCGCCCGCGTTGATGTCGGTTATCGCGTTAAAAAGTAGCCTATGCCCTTCTCCATATCCCAGGCTATATATCAGCCAAATTTCATGACGATCCGTTCAGCCGTTTCAGCGTGAAAACGTAACAGACAGACAGAGTTACTTTCGCATATATAATACTATTAGAGATTAGATTAGATGCCCAAAGAATTAGCATTGCCATTCAACGTGGCAATGCTGCCAGCCTTCTGTGCACGTTTCCGGATGACGGCGATGCGGAGGAATACTTCGACGCCTGAGTTTATTTTATTTTCATATATTATTTATTTTGTTTGTTTTGGTTTTGTTTCTATACTGAGTAAATTTTATTAGAGATTTAACCGCTGCGGCCCCGACATGTGAAAATTCCCAAAAAAAAATACATCTTATGTAATAGGTAAATAAACATTACATTCGCGATTAATTCGCAACACACCGGTGTGTTGCCGGGGCCGGAGCGGTTAAATCATATCCATTTTGTATAAAAAAACTAAGAAAAAAAAAGCGATTGTCAGATTGTACACACTTTGTTTATTTTTAACACTTCTGCGTAGTAGGTACCTGCTTACTAATGTGATTGTATTTTATCTTATTTACTGCAAGTATTATCAGTGTTATCAAACAAAAATGTTAGACGTATGTAACCTAAAAAAATAAGTATTACCTAATCGTCTTCTTTCATATCTACATACGGAACTTGTAAAAATCTCACGTAATAATGTTTGCGACCATCTGTTTGTCAGTGATGTCAAAGTCAAAGTCAAAGTCAAAGTCAAAACGTTTATTTACATTAGACAAATATAAGACATTTTTGAACGTCAAAAATTAAAGTTAAAAGAATATAAGTAACTATGTAAAAAGAAAGACTAGTGTCCATTCGCAAAATGTAAATTCTTATGTAGAAGAACGGACAAGAAACTCCATGGTTAGGTACTTTTTTAACCGACTTCTAAAAAAGGAGGAGGTTCTCAATTCGGATGTTTGTATTTTTTTTTTTTTTTTTTTTTTTTTATGTTTGTTCGGGCATAACTCTGTCGCTTGCCAACCGAATTGAAAAATTCTTTTTTTGTTGGAAAGGGTATACTTCCCAAATGGTCCCATTGAATTTTTATCAAAATCGGATCAGTAGTTTGGTTATTAAATCCAAATAGCTGGAAAAAATATGTGAAAAAATCATCCATGTATACGAAATTGCATATTTTTGCTTTCCTGTGACTTTCCAGTGGTGTTGTTAGGTGTGGGGTACCACTAAAAAGTGAAAAATAAAAAACTTTTTCACAAAAAAAAAGAAACCGACTTCCAAAAAAACTACAAAGTTCAAAATAACTTTAATTTCGGAAGTCGGTGTCAAATAACGAAGAAGCAACCGAAAACACCGACTTCCGAAATTAAAGTTATTTTGAACTTTGTAGTTTTTTTGGAAGTCGGTTTCTTTTTCAAATAGAAGTTTTACAATATTTGGTATACATTAATTTATGTATATGTGAGGACGATGCACCTAGAGTAGGTATACTAAGTAGTCGTTGGAATTTAGTAACCAGCAGAGGTAGATTAATTAATTTTCTAAATATGGACATGGTACTCACATATTTACAAATATTGCAAACATTCATTTAACAGTGTGTGAGTTAGTTATTAGAAAAATAAAAAAAAAACATTAAAATGAACATCCACAGGATGTTCTAGAGGTGCGTGGTCATATAAGGGTGATGTTAGATAGGTGATATGCATTAAGGGAAAAATATTAAAACATAAAAGACCAGACTTTTTTCAAAGAAATCGACCACAAAATATAACTAAGAAGTTTCGAAGAATTGACTTTTCAATCACTTTTTTTTTACAGTTGGTGACATTTAAGACTTTAGTTCAATCACAGATTTGATGTCACCAACTGCATCAGACTGCTTGAAAAGTCATTTCTTCGGATCGTTTTAGAGAGAGCCACCTAATATCACCCTTATAATAATATGAACACGCATTTCTAGAAGACCTGTATATAGTTAATACATATGCCAACCAGTTTTATTGTGTCTACACCCTTAATTGTCCTATGGAGCAGGACCAGCATGTTTCCAAACATTCTTATCCTAAATGTTATCTTCTAATTTGTATTATGCTTGTTTAAAAAGTGGTGTTTATCTCTGACATAGAATCACATAAATATGGTTGTTTTTTTTTTTGTAACGGTTGATAAATAATCTCAACGTTAAAAAGGCATGCTGTATTCATCAGTGTACTGAAGTCTATATCAGGGTGATTGAATATCATTTTGTTCTAACTAATATTTCAGGATGTCAAAAAGTGACTGATAAAAGAGCGCACGTACCACGTATCCGATTTATTTTATTGTGGGGTCATTCAAATTGAAGTTTATCAGCCAAGTTATAAAATGTTATCACAAAATGTAAACGTAAGACACAAAATAATAATTTTACGACATCATTATTGATTTGTAATGCTTCGATGTATTTTTATTTACGTCAATCTAGGGAAGATTGACTGATTGGAAATATTTGTGTCGTTATTTTTTAGGTCTTCTAAAGTGCCTTATTTAATGGCAGCAGTTTCAACGATTCATAGAACTAATTATTTATTTAGGTACTAGCTCGACTCACTCTGGTTTTGTACCTACTTCTTTCATACAAACCTGGTCCTGAAAATAAAAACACGACAAATCGGTCGAACCGTTCTCAAGTGATGATCTTTAAACACGCAACAATTGATTTTTATTTAAGTATAATTATTATGAAAACTTCATGCAAGTACTAATGGAAACTTATGCCTACTACACTTTTCTATCATCTCTTGTAAAGTCAGCGACAATATTCGATGAGCAACTACAAATAATCAAAAGTCGTCAACACCTAAGACATCAATAGTCACTCAACAGTTTTGGGCATAAATTGCGGTAAACTGATCAATTCACCGAATTTTGTGGCCAAAGCTACTTAACTAGTGACTTTTATTGTTTTAAGGTGTTCACGACTTTTGGATGTTTTAGATGTCCATCGCATTTTTTCGCTGACTGTACCACTATTTAACGATTTCCATACAGATATTTCTACAAACTTCAACCTCTATTCGATGTTGACTATCTTCGCCGCGATTTTCATACATGGCTGACTGCAACATCTTCAAGCCATGGTTTCTTGGAAACTGTCTCTAGTCTTGTTAAGATGTAGCATAGATAAATATCTAAGTTCAAATCGTCTATGGTATGAGCATGTATGTACGAGTATCAGCTGTTCTTGGTCAAGTTGGAATATTACGTTGATTGACAATGAATGATTTCGCGTGTTTATGTACCACTACTGTATGTGCAGCTTGCAAAAATAAACACATTTACGAAGTTCGAAAAAAATTCGACCGCCAATATTTTAACAAAATGTGATAAATAACTTATATTTTCTTATCGACAGGGGTAAATGGCGTCATTGGACGTAAAACCAGAGACTAACCCAAGTGTATAACCTCCATAGTACCTACCTAAACAAAGCAATTAGCCATTTAGCCAAAGAAAAACAACAAAGTAATGTGCGCAGTCGTTAACTCTAAGCACACACTTGTGTGAGTTCTACAAGTTACAATCACCCAACTTGAGATCGTTTGTAACGTCCAACTTAACTGTCGCGTTCGGCTATTAAGTTTTATCTTAAGTTCTAAGTTTTACTTGGTCTATGTATTAAGTTGAATGAAGGACGTGCAGATTGACACATTGTCCTTTCACATGTTGGACCATGATGGTCGTTGTTGGGCCATGGTGGTTGCAACTGAGCCATGGTGGTCTTTGATGGACTATGGTGGTCGTTGCTGGGCCATGGAGGTCGTAACTTTGCCATAGTGGTCGTTGCTGGGCCATGGTGGTAATTTTTGTTATAATCGGTTCTGGGCCCTTGTGGTCCTTAATGGTCCTTATTTAGTCACGAACTCCTCCACGGGCCATTGTACGCCAGAGTTGTCGGTTCAGTTTATCGTTTATTCGGTTGACATCATCCTGAAAGTTATTATTAACTTTGACCCATGTCAGTTACACTGTAAGGGCCATTATTAGTTTTGTAATTTGAAATATCAATTTTGCAAGCAAAGTGAACCTGAAGTGAGTCAATCCATCCAATCAAGGTTGACTGTGACCCAGTTAATGGGTTGTGGAGGTCTGGTAGGCAGCCGCTCTACGTAAAATACTGGTATTCAGCTGAATATGGTTTGACTAGATGATGATTTGCATTCCATAAAGTGTGAAGATCTTACAAAGGTATAATTACGGACCCCTTATGGCAAAGCGAAATAATAAAATTAAAATTTGAAAT
This sequence comes from Melanchra persicariae, assembly GCA_947386135.1. Lineage (NCBI taxonomy): Eukaryota > Metazoa > Arthropoda > Insecta > Lepidoptera > Noctuidae > Melanchra > Melanchra persicariae. The sequence goes on from OX376646.1 coordinate 4,460,347, forward strand.
AAAATGGTTTGTGTAAGTGAGCCTAAAGAGTTATTTTTAACTTATTTGCAAGCTATTATCATTTAGTATTTATCTTACGTTAACGCAGAAAATAATCCACCCGAAGGTCGACTGGTAGAAAATGCCTATGGCAGTACAGTGTTTTCACATGTGCATATAATTTTACTATGTGAATAAATAATAAATTTCCAACTTTTGTTTTGATTTCCACATTATGGACCAAATAGTAACACTAAAACATGTTAATAGATTTAATATTTGCAGGCCATCACTAAATGGCGGAATGTGTATCTGCACTGAACATACTATTTTGTAACATCTGTCATTACCACATTTTATGCGAATAAATGATAATATTATTATTAAAAACATACAATCATTTCTGCACATCTTTAGCTGCCTCGCTTTTTATTTAGAGGTAAATAGGTTCAAATCAAATCAAATCAAATCGTTTATTGCAATCCATAATGTACATACAAATATAAAATTGGAAACAATTATGGACCCTGTCGGGCACAGCAAATTTTTAAATAAGTAGAGAGAGGAAGAGCGCTTTCATAAAATAAAATAAAAAACCTATTTACTATATTTGTATTATTTTGTATCATACTAGGTTTTATTATTAAATTACCATTCTTTCATGTTCATTATTTATTTAGTTGTAGTAATTATTTGATATTATCTATCTATTAATATTATTTATTAGTGAATTCGCTTAAACATTTTTCATTATTATTAGTACATAGTATAACTTTATAATATTAAATGTAATTAGGTACCTACTCAATATAAATATTTACTTAACAAGTAACTGTTATTAATACTTATGTCATGTATTAATGGATTTATCCGTTAGGTATTCGTCTACTGTGTATTAATATTTTTTTATTAAGAATCATTTTAATTTATTAAAAAATATGTTGGTTTTATTTTGTTGTTATAAGTCTATTGGTAATTTATTATATATTTTTATTGACATTGAATATGGACTAGAAGAATGTAATTTAAGGCGGGAAGGAGGCAAATTGATTCTGTTTTCATGGCGCAACGAATAATTTGTTTGTATGTTTACCCGAGTTTTATAAGAATCTGGATGTTTACGGACCAGTTTACATAATTCCAAAATATAAATACTAAGGAGAGGATCTTGTGTTTTTGGAAGTAAGGCTTGCAACTATTATATTTTTTATTTTATGTTGAATGTTATTCGTATTAGCTTTTTTAGCATGGTAAATAGGGAGGGAGCGTCTGATCTATTTCTCCATAAGATGATGCCATCCCGCTTCAACCTATTTTATATTCCTTCTACGGCCCGACATAAGCCTTGTATGTAGTTTGTTATAATAATATACTCAATAGATTACGCAAAGTGAGAAAATACTAGGTCAGTATGAGAAAATAGTTATTATTATATTTTGGGACGAAGCAAGCATATTGTTTGGGACGACCCATGATTTTTTTTATGTAGGACAAATTCAGTGGGTTTAGTATCTCTATAAATACTTTCCTGTTAATAATTTTTCAATAAATCAACGCAAATATACTGAGGTACTTCTACTAACAGAATATTTATCAGCTTCTCATCATCTCATAAAAATCGTATTTGAAAAGTGATTAGTATTTTTAAATCTCCACGTCTTACCAGACGTGTAGGCACATATGGATTATTCAAACTATGTTTACTTCTCGTCATGGATCATAAAACTGTTCGTCTGTTTTTAGTCTTTCAGCAATCAATTGAAGCATGAGGAAAAACTCGCGAAATAGATTCGCGGGTTTAGAAATCAGTCTATTAAACTGTGATTGAAAAAAAAAATGTCTGGATAGGCAATAAGTATTCATTTATTTATTTTATACAGTAGATATACTTAATACATATATTTTATAATATTTTATAATCCTGAATCGAAGACTTTGCAAGCTCAAACGATAAAGTTATGACAGTTTCTTACAATTCGTAGTAAGTATTTATCGTAATTATTTGATTAATTTCCCACTAACTACCCATTGGTGGTTAAATAATAACCTTCAAGAATGTATGTTTCGCCATAAATCGGTGATGTACAAGACTGAAGATCAATTTCCTTCAGATGACTTTCCGGACTCCTGGCCTGTAAAAAATCAAAAACCGCTATTTATTCCGACTAACAAAAAAAATCATACCAAAAACAACATTAAGTGTTCGTCTATTATTCCGTCTTTGAATGTCGCGTAAACAAACCGAACCAATATCTGATTTCGTAGAAAAAACAATGCCTTTAGAACAAAGGGAAAATAGGTTGAAAGAAACCCACCCGATATTTTGAAATACCGGGAATTTGAGGTTCTCATATTTCGAATTTTATTAAGGGCTCTTACATACAATACTGATAGTCCATTATATGTGGAACTCGGCTGTTTCTGCAATATTTTGCAATACCGTAGGTAAGTATCTCCCGAAATGAGCAAAGCCCTTTTTAAAATTTTCACAATCTGTCAAAAATTTATGGAAATAAAGGGTTTTTTGACGAATTATGAATGAGATGCGAATGCGAACGTTGCGTAAAAATTCAAAACCAACAACTGCACATTGAGATCAACTGGTGGACTTAAAGAAAAATATCGATATCTAATAAAGCACCAGTGTATTCAAGCCCTTACATGAACAACCCCTTTGGGAGCCTCCCTTCCTGTTTGTACCGGCGCGGGGCGTGTTTATCAAGAGTCGGAACCTCATTGACTGAAACATGAATACTTGAATAGTCATGAGATTGTTAATTGTTATGTCATTTCGGCGACGAAATATAGACGTTTTGTGTTTGAAAGCACAAACCCAGGTATGACCTTCAGTTGAAATTATATTTATTAATTTATTTATAACCTATTCTATCGTAACTGCTGAGCAGCCTTCCCATTCTCGTTTGGAATCCTCTCTATTTTGAGCCTGTGTCGGCCAATCCTCCCTGTAGTTTTCCAGGACCCATTGTGGTTGACTGTTCGACACGCGGCAGATCGAAGCAAACAGATATTAATATTTATGTTTTGTTCATAAAACCATAAAGCTTCAGTACAATCATCGTACCTTCATACACTTACAGGTACTTAATAATCTATACTGTCAGCAAAATAATTAAACCAGTCAAACAACTAATCCTATATAATCCTAATTCAGATCTCAGACTTGTCTCTTAGCAAATGACAACAAATAATAGTCGAGATCACAATAATTACACTAAGTGATCATAATAATAATTATTAATTGGCGTTTAGTTCAAATAGTCTGTCAAAATTCAGTAATTCCATGTTAGATAACACATTAGTGGTTAGGTTTAGAATTTGCTGACACATCAATGTCAATATTAATATTGCCTACTTCAAAGTGAGCACTGTCCTTGTGAACCGCTAACAAATATTGCACGAAAACAAAAGAAAAACAAATCCGTTCTTTTTCAAAATGGCCGCCCAATTTTCATTAACGGCTTCTCATCACGTTGCCGTCCCCAAACGAGGTCACTCACGATCGAGACCTCACATGACACTGAATAATTACAAGGTGTCAGTGCAATGTGACGCAAGGGGCCCGTTCATTCGGATGACACCGTATTACGGAAATACGGGCTCGAAATATGACGTCAGAGCCACGGCGGAGATCCCATGAGAGACGAGTAGAGGTGTACTGTGGTGTGCCGTTACTCTGTTGATTAATGTTTTCCATTCAAGGGTTTTGAAGTCATTCTGTGGCCTTTGATTTAAGTCCTGATGGATTTTATTCAAAGCCGGGGGACAAATATTTCAGAAGTTGCATCATAGCACCGGCTTCTCTGTATTTTGTTTGTGATCTGTTCGTTAACTAAATGGCTATCTTTGGGTGGAAAAGGGTTAGTAGAACTACTTTGAAAAGCTCCCTGGACTGAGAACAACGATCAATAAAAGCATATTTCCCATGCATAATCAAATACATTCCTACGAACAAAAGCTCAAATATGCAGTGGATCAACGGGCTTATTTAATAAAAAGCCTGTACATAGGTTGTATGTAACGTGAATGAATAGGGTAATAAAACCAGCCAAGTGCGAGTCGTACTAGCGCACGAAGAGCAGAACGAATCGTATTTTTTTACAATATATTTTGCAACCGTAGACGTTATAGTATCTATTGCCCGCAATTCCGTACGCGCATATCGAGATTTTTTCCCGTTCCCGTTGGAATTTCGGGAAATCTTCTCTTAGTGCTCCCCTACACTTCTTTAGGAACCTACATGAAAAATTTCGGCTTTCTATGACCAGTAGTTTCAGCTGTGTGTTGTCTGTCAGTCAGTCAGTTATGGAAGAATTTTATATTTAGGATTGATTTTCCTGTAATCTTTAAGTAAAGAACGTGGTCTCACTTGTTTCTATCTACTAATTTCTTAAGTACCTAACTTCGAAATTATTTATTTACTTTAATATTTTACAAAAACACATGATTCAGGGTCACAAACCCTGAATCATGTGTAGAAATTGAATTGATGTGTGAATGTATCACACAACTGCTAGATTTGGAGCTTGGAGCAAATCGAATCGGTCAGACAAACGCGTGACTCCGCGTGAGTGATAAAAGGGTTCCGTATTTTTCCTAACGAACGACGTTGGGAACCCTAAAAGCCTATACATAGGAAGCTATGTACCGTGAATGAATAGGTTTATAAAAAATAGACGGATATTTATGTACCTCTGGATGATTGAGTGACGAGTAAATGCGACATGTATCCGATGACAGATGATTTCAATTTGTTTCTATTTGCGTCCTTATCGTTTTTTTTTCCTTTCAGGGATTTTTGTTTTCCTAATGTTGTTTTGGGAAAAGGGTTTCGGCCGGAGAAAGGTGATGATTTTTTCCCCGACTTCAAAAAAAGGACGTTATTTTTGCTACGTGACATTTAAAGGTTAGATTAGAAATTAAAGGAGGTTGAGCAAGGTTTAGAGTTGAATAAAATGCTTAATCTCGTCATTAGATAGATTGAAAGGTTGAGAAAGGTTTAGCGTTGAATTAGTGCTTAATTTCGATAGGTATTAGGTTAGTAGATAGAAGACAGCTCATTTTACAAGCTTTTATTTAAGTTGCCTTGTAAATATTTGATAATTAATTAAATTTTATATTTAAATATAATAATATGTATTTTAAGTGTAAATGATGACGTTCAAAAGTGCAGTTTAAGGTTACACTAGTCGATATTTTTACGATGCCCGGTGAGACAGCGTGCTTTTTGGCCATGCCTACTAGTGAGTTCGAGCCCGCGACTAATTCAACCTTAATGGCCTCATTGAAATAAACGTTAAAATAGACTTTGACTTTGACATTTGACTGGATTTTGACTTTGGACTGACTTTTGACTGACTTTTGGTATTAGCTTTTGACTTCTGACTTTTGTCTGACTTTGACATTGACTTTTGACTTTTACTTTTGACTGACTTTTGACTTTGACTTTGACTATTGACTTTGACTTTTGACTTTTAACTGACTTTTGACTGACTTTTGACTGACTTTTGACTTTGACTTTTGACTGACTTTTTCTTTGAATTTGACTTTTACTTCGACTGACTTTGACCTTTGACTTTGACTTATGACTTTGACTTTTAACTTTGACTTTGACTCTTGACCTTTGACTTTGACTTCGACTATATTATATACTAAGACTAGAGTGAATTTTCAAGCAACGTTCGCATTCGGATGTCAATCGCAAACTGTCAAAAAAGTTTTAATTTTCATCCATTGACAGTCTGCGATTGACATGCGAATGCGAACGTTGTTTAAAAATATGTAATAGAATTGGCCCTGACGCCGAATCCTGAACTGATTAGTTCGAGTTCAACAACTTCTTCACTTGATCCTTACTTGAATTCCAAAATAAGACTGGTTTTCAAGTTAAAATAAAGTTTGTTTAAAGTTAGTTTGATTGCACTATCAAGTTACGGCACTTTGTCTGAAAGATAAAATATTCTTTTATTTTCGTTGAAATAATTTTGAATTGACATTGTGATAGACGTTTCGTCCAGTTATTTTAAAACAGGGGTCTACCTAGTAACAACCTTTCAGCCTACACCGGTATATTTTCAGGAAAGTTCGCCATGTACAGTCTCGGCCAGGCCTACCTATATTATTTATGAACTTTTTGGATCCGAGGTCAGAGGTGAGAATATCACACTGAACCAAATGGTGCGTCACTGTTTTAATAAATTGTCTGGAGAAAATGGAGCTAAGACTATGAAAAGGTAAATTGGTAGCTTGGTTTAAATGAATGGAAATTATGACTCGTTGAATAAAACTTTTGAATTGGGGCTCTTATGGACTGAAATTGCCGAAAGCAATGTATGGTGGTATCTACCACCATACATTGCTTTCGGCAATTTCAGTCCAACAAGAACAAGAACAAGAGGAAGCACCGTTCATATCTATGAACGGTGCTTCCTCTTGTTAAAAGGAAAGACAGGAGTAATAATAATAACAAAAGAAAAGGTCTGTTTTTATAAGAAAGTTGAAATAAGTAGTAAACGCAGATTTCTTCATTATTTTTTGGAATTAAGATATGTTTTCTTGGACTTCTAAATTGCTGTTTTAGGGACTTCAATAGTTGGTAACCTCTTTATGTTCGGAAACAAAGAGATACTGAGTAGGGACTTAGAGGAAGGGTTTTGCCTAGCCACGGGCAAGTGAAGGTTAACCAAAAACCTTATTATAGCATTGTTAAAAAACACTACAAAGATCAAAATAACTTTAATTTCGGAAGTCGGTGTTTTTGGTAATTTCTTCAAAATTTAACACCGTTTTTTCCAGCTATTTGGATTTCAAAACCAAACTACTGATTCGATTTTAAAGAAATTTTTGATGGGACTAATTGGAAAGTATATCCTTTCACACAAAAGAAGAATTTTTAAATGACAGTTATGAGGAAAAAAAAAATTAAAAACAAGTACAACTGAATTGGGAACCTCCTTCTTTTTTTAAAGTTGGTTAAAAATAAGAAATACTTAAACAATATCATCAATTACCCATAAATTGTTGAAGAAGCTACCCTACGAGTATAATCTAAATAATCCACAATCGTTTCCACCTCATTGTGAGTCGAAGAATGTTTCCCGAGGCATATTCTAAGTCAGAAACCGATAGAACAGATTGTTATCAGCGCTTATCAGTATTCGGTAAGCGCTGGGGTATTAATAGTGATTTGTTGTGGCTGGATCGAGGGAACAAGTGTTTATGTAGGGGTGAAGTGAGAATAATGGGAGATGTTCATCTTGTTAGGGAGATTTTTTCGCTACTGAATGGAAAGTGAGCTTTTTGAAAGCTGTATTTTGTGAGAGAGTGACAAATTAGAGCAACAGGCGGTCTGTTGGTCTTATTCGGCACCCAGTGACTGAATTTTTCATAGAACTCGTAGAACGATTTCTATATAAAATGGTATTTGTATTTTTGTTGTATTGTCACGACGTATCTGTCTATAGGAGCCTTTACATTGTCTTGCAATACAATTTGAACTGAAATTTTAGAAGATTACCTAACAGACTTATTTCCAAAGTGCCTGTCACGTGATATTTGTGTCCACGTACCAAAATTACAGGACAAACTTTACCGTTGAGCAAACGATTTCTGTGAAAAGGAGCGACATTCTACAGAGTATTTAGGTAATCTCTTAAAATACACTGCATGTTGCACGAAATGTGACTTTAAAAATAGCCCGAACTATTATTTTAAACAGTCTGTTATCTAAATTCTAGTACTTGAGAGACTGTGTCGAAGTACAGGTGAAAGGTTGAAGATAGCATCCTATCTTCAATTATGCGTCAATATGAAAACGATGCGATCACCATTTTTCGAAGAACCCGTCGAAAAAAAAAAAAAAATACGTTGCAAAGTTTAATCTTAGTGTCATGTCGTGCCTGTCAGTGGGAGCAATAAAAAACGGAGCCAAAATTTTAGAAGATTGATTTATCTACTTACCTAAGTATTTCAAAGTACACAAGATATTGTGTTTAACCAAAATTCTACCGTAGACCAATGATTTCTATGTAAAAGTTACGACATTCTAATAGGTAATCTCTTAAAATGCACAACATGTCGTAGGAAGTGTGACTTTATAAAATAGTCCAAGCTATCATTTTAAGAAGTTATCTATATTCTAGTGCATCTCATTGAGACCGCACCACAGCGGAGCACAGTAAAAGGTATGAAAGATGAAATATACCATCCTTTGCTCTACAGGAAACATCAGTATTCCCCGGCTTGAGGGAATCTTATTTATGTACGGTGTTTATTAAGATAATAAATTCATATAGTGTTTTTCTGTATATTGCTGATTTTGTGTGTTGTATTTTATGTTGAGAGTGAGTTGTTCAGCTTATGAAAGTATTTTATGTTTGAAGGAAATATTTTACGAACGGTCTACGTGCGAAGTACTGCTTATTATATTTATTATGTACAGGTACATATGTAGGCAGATATGCACAAGGTTTGCTGGTAGAAAACTAAAGGACACTGTACGTTATCGCCCTGTACCGCAAATACACGATACTTATAACTGGCTATTTTTTATATTAGTTGCAAATACTTTTGTAACACGGACTAGCTGCATGCCAAATTTAACATTAAAAAGTATTTTACGCGACTAATAACATTAATCGCCGCCATCTTTGCCAAACTCATGTCGTGTCTTCGAATGAAGTGCACATAGAAGCTACAATAAAAACATTCAATCAAAATTCCATATTTTTTATTTCACGTTTGACGACACGGTTGGCGCAGTGGTTGAGCGATCGACTGCTGCGCTATGTGTTGCAGGTTCGATTCCAGCACGGAACAAATATTTGTATGACCCACAGATAGTTGTTCCGGGTCTGGCTGTTTGTGTATGTGGATTTGTATGTGTGTAAACGCACCCACGACACAGAAGAAATTCCTAGTGTGGGGCAAGGTTTTTAAAAAAAAAATAAACAAAAAAAAAAATGTCGTCGGATTTTTATATCCTATGGTCTTAAGGTCTGAATTTAGTCCCAGTAAAAGCCGTGCCCTCTCCTTCTCGGCAATGATGTAAGTAAATTAAATACTCCTTAATCCAATTATCTTGTAATCCATTCCAGTCTGCCAAGCGTGGAGATTATGGCAATCAATATCCCTTGTGACTATTCATTGTATTTGGGTTTGAGTTTGCTTATCAGATGGCGTAAATTTACGTTTACCTACAATCCAAACTTAGATGCCATGATCTCTAATATCTAAATATTAAAAAAGTCACTGCTGCCTCTGCCTGTTTCTCTGTTTCCTACTTCGAAACCACACCAGGGATTTTGATAAGACTTTTAGCTAAAAGAGAGCGCTATACGGCCATACGATAAACGTTTGTGTAGATACATACCTATAATTTACACCTTTTGTAATTGGTAATCTCTGGAAGTGCACATCGATTATTAAAATTATTTCATTGTTAGAAAGCGATACTATTGCTAATGCTAAGTGACATCTTTGAATTTTGTAAAAAATAGTTATTTCTATGGGAAGGAGCGAAGTCGTTGAAAAAAAGGCAAATCTCAATAATCAAAGATTTTCCTGTGGTTGTCACAAACATTCAAAACATTGGCAATTCAAAAATTGATTTGTTAATAGTTTTGGTTACTGTATACTTATGTTTCAGAATCTAAAAGTAGTTCGGTATGCGTAATGTATTACTAAAGTTGAATACATGGAAATCTCATGTTATCGGTAATGTTTTTGGTAATAGTTATTTATGATATTAGTGCGGTAAGTTGGTTTTTACAAACGAGTAAACGAATGTAAGCACGAGACGAAGTCGAGGGCTTACCATAGTCACGAGTTTGTATAAACCAAATCCGCACGTGTGTCATACAACGATTTTCGACACATTTGCGAGAAAACATTACAATAAGTAATGAAACTAACTTTTTGGTCTTTAGAAATCAGTCGGAAAGTCGCAACAATCTTTGACGTTTTTAATATGAAAAGGCGCGAATTTGCAAAGGGCGGGGGCGCCACATGCGCGTGGTGAAAATTAGAACCACATCTTTAATTTTTTTATCTTCTCTCATTTTCTCTTTAGTATTAAAATGAGACAAACGTATACAGCAAAAGCGCTTCCAAGGAGGTTGGATCATTCAGCTTATTTATTCTCGTGATGTGAAACTCCTTGGTGGAATTCTTATTAATTTTTATGGAAATAAAAAAAAACCGTAAAGAATACGCACGGCGCTGTATAACGGAGTATGCGGTAAAATATGTACTTAGGTGAGAGTACCTATTTTGCCGCACGTTCCATTGTGTGGTGCATAATTTTTAACTTTCGAACAATGCATACAGGCTTCGTAAATGCATTTTTTGAGCAAATGTGTTGAAAAGATTATTTAAATGATACAATTCGCATGTTTCATTACAAGATGGTATTTAATATAAGTAAGAATGGCTTATTTCAGTTGTTTCAAACAAGATTAAGAAAAACCAACCTCAATAAGACCCGTTAACATAATCATGTGGTATCTACAAATATAAAATCGACTTATTTAAAAAGTCTTATGCGTAAGCGTAATGAAAAGCGATCAAAAAGAAAATATATTAATTCTGCACAGACAAAACGCACATCATCACCAACCATCGTGCTAAAACGCGATCGTCGCTTCTATTTGTACGGCAAAACTGAAAGCGTCGTCGCGCCGATAGAGAGCACTGTCGGGTTTTGCCGAACCAAGTAACGTAACGATCGCGTGTTCGCACGATTATCGCGTTCTATTTGTATTGGCGAAGCCAATATTATCGGTAATATTTTGCTTCAATAACCCTTTTCTAATTTTGATTTAGAAACCTTGACATATCCGTTTAAATTGTTTACAAAATTCTTGTGGAACTAAGAATATGAACTGTACAATACATTTTTACTAAGAAAAGAACAGAGCAGATATTCTTAATCCGGAAAACTTCAGTGTTCAGTTTACATTCACGTTTTGCTCGAACATAAACAAGGAACATGACTTCTGGGAATAACTCGCAGTTCTATTGTTTTAATGAATATGTTCTGTGACTTTTCACACAAATTGTTATACGACGAGATGTATGTTTTCAGTTACAAGAAACAACTACAACTAGTATTTTGAAACTGAGAGATGAAATAAAAATAAATCCATAGGCTATTATTATACATGATTATTTTACTTGTGAAAGAAACTCTGTATGTTTGTTTTTTACGTTTTCACATCTATATCGCAGAATTTAATCTGGTAGGTATATGGTAGGCGTCAGATAAACTTGCAATAAAGTACATTGACCTTTTCCCAATATCCCTTCGTAGATACCCGATCAATAAATTATTAACCGATTTCATTACTAGAGAACGTAAAGGACCACGATAGAAGTCGATTCAGGGCAGCTTTATGTCTTTATTTCTGTTTTTGATATTATGAAAGTGTATGTAGGTCACTGACCGTTATTGCACGTTTATCTTGGAAAAAGACATAGGATATACGTTGTGTATCTGCGTAAACTGAATTTCACGTGGGTGAAACAGTTGGCAGGAACTAGATAAAAATATATTAGCTTGTTCTGTGTTTTTTTCTGGTATTCATTTTCAGCAATCCTGTCTTTATTGAAAACAAAGTAAAAAGAAGAAAAAAGTTAATAAAAAATAAAAAAGAAATGAAAACTTCAATCTTTTGTCTTATTTCATATAAGACTTAAAAAATAAAAGTATTTTTCACGAATTACCAGAAAAAGAATCGTTTCAATACGTTATGCCGGTTTACTCAAGACTTTTCCTGTCTCTATTAATCTCAAAGCTCCCCAAGAAGGGAAACGGTGAAATTAGTCCAGTGTCGAGTGACATTTCCTTATATAGCCCACACAATGTCACAAAGGACTAGACCGAGGTCAAGCGATAATAGGACAAACACCCATTTTTTCCCGTTTTCCCCCATTTAGGTAAGACTATAAAGGATCGAGCTAAAATCTTACTTAAACCTTCCTGCAATTTATTTGGAGGTAACGAGACAAAACCTATAAGAAGCCTTCATTCGTAGCTGAATTGAATCGCTGGAATGGAAAATACCATACCATACCACCGTACCTTCTAGTATAATTTAAAAAATAGGTAGGCAGCCGCTCCACGTAATTCAGCTTAATACCTAAATACTCTAAGGCTGAATCCAGTTTGACTGGGAGCCGACCTCACTAGGTGTAGTTGAGAAAAGGGCCTGCACCCAAGATAACCTGAAAAATGCCTCTGTTGCCTCTATAGACGTAGCGTACCCACTGGACCCAAATTTGAATGACCCATCAGTACGAAAAGAAGAAGGATAGCTTTTACTAAGAGCGTCACCCATGTTTAAGTAAATGAACCCACGAGAACGTGCTACTTGGATAAAAGTTCAAGGTTCAAGGTCGACACATGAGCAAAGTTTCATCCGAATCCATCCAGTTGTTAAATCATGAAACATCCAAAGAACAACAACAAAAAAAACTCTTTTTCTGTCTTAAATAGCCAGACATTGATATCTATAAAATCTGTATAAATCAAAATTATTTGCTACATTTATAACGGAGCATCACTTTTTTTTGTGGTTGTGTTTGTATGAAAGTTAATTTAAATCCATGCAAAGCCGAGGCGAGTTACTAGTATACCGTATAGTAGGATTAGTGAGACAGGATTTATGAATTTGCATTTGTATATATAAAAAAAAATGGCATTAAACTGCTAGTTTGTATTTAATAGACCTGCTATATTTATCGTCGACTATATGAATATTTTAGTACCGGGACACATCTCTGTAATAACATAATGTTTCTGTCACTGTAATGTGTACAATGGGTAAACAATTTTGAAAGATACTTGGCAGTAGAATGCACTCGTCGAGTCAAAATAATTGGCGAAGTCAGAACTTGTTTACACATCACAAAACGTTATTACATCGCTCATGCAACTGGTATCATTATTCAACAATAAATCATCATTAGCACTCGAAAACAAGTTCGTGTTTAGTCTAAATTAGGGTTGTAACGGAACTGTAGCTCCGCTTCTGTAAATACATCAATATCTACTATCTCCACAAGTTTTTAGCGGAGTACAATAAAAAGAATCGGCAGCAAATTTTATGCTGGGTCATGGAGACATTGCGCATTTTTCATCCATGCAATCAGTGTCGCTAAAAATTTAAGAAAAAAAATCAGCATCTCTTTGTTAGGTATCGAAAGAAGTTATTACTTTACTTTTAATTTTTTTGTTAGAAATTTGGTAAAACCAAAAAAAACGTGTCTTTTGTTTTTAATGATCTTGCTAAACGTAAAATATGCACACCGTCTCCGAAGTAACCCTGTATAAAAAGCCACATTATAGGAAAATCCTTTTTTTTTTTTTGACGGGGGGAAATCCTCATGGATGTCCTCCGCCCTGGGCCACCGCGACTCCTCACCGCCGACCATAGAACGTACTACAGCCGGCAGCGAGAGGTCACTGCCTACCACAGAGACGAGGGCACGACGCGGCTCCTCCCAAGCGGCACACTCTGACAGCGTATGCCGCGCCGTGTCCTCCCGACAGTCGACGCAGTGGTGACACCGAGCGTCCGGCTCCCTGCCTATGCGACACAGGAATCTCCCGAAGCAGCCATGCCCCGTGAGGACCTGCGTCGCACGAAACGACAGGGAGCGTGCCTTCTCCCGAGCCACAGGTCGAGCACTGGCCGGATGGCCTCGATAGCGACGAGGCCGGCGGTAGGGCGTGAAAGCCTGTTCCGCCATTCCGCCACCAGGACCTCGCGCAGCTGCGACCGACGCAGCTCAAAACGTCGCTGCGTCAGTCGCTCCCCGCGCGCCCGCGCGTCCTCGCGCCACCGATGCATTGACGCGAGGACTATTATAGGATAACCTAACCGAACTCCAATTAATTTTGCTCTGTCTCTGACATTGTCACATTCAGCAGTGCGATTCTGTACATAAACATCTCTAAGTTCCGACAGGGGTGAAATGATCACGAAGTGAGCTGTCAGTCCATGTTATCAAGATGGAATGACAGCTCGCTTCGTACTCACTCCACCTGTGTTTTCACGGTGAGAGTTTTACAGAATAGACCCGGCAGATTAGCAACTGTTTAGTGCCGTGGCCATACGCCTGCACTTTGAAAGATTCAATGAATGCCACTGACAGATGCTGTAATTAACGTAGCTACCTACTGGGCCCAAACTATATAAGAGTTAACGATCGTGTTGAAAATTAAGAAGAACTGTTTAGTGGCTGTTTAGTGGAGCCACTTTATTTTATTAATCACTGAGAAATCGCTTTGAAAGTAACAAAGCCGCAAAACGTTATTTGTGGAAAATAGTTTTCACTCGACATCTAACCAGTATCGATTTTATCCTTTTATATTTAATTTTGTCTTTGACATCCCTAGTCTTATACATTGAAACATTTTATTTATCATTCGGATCCTATTTGCGACTTCTACGTTGTTCCGGGATGAATTCCAAAAGCTTCATTCATTCAGTTTTGCAATACAAAAAAAACACTTCTAGAGATCGATCAGGTATTCACCTTTTCTAAAAAAAAGTAGGTAAACAACTCACAACATGTAAACATTGAGAGATTAATCTCTTGTTTTTCTCCAATCGATTTTGCATCGGCGGCGCAACTTGGCCTTCATCTTCTATAACTTTCTGTCAGTTATCATCTTACTTCGTCACCCCCTTTCTCTATTTCTAGCCGTACTCGTATGTCCTTCTCACAGTCCATCCATCATTTCTGTGACCTTCCTCTCCATAAATATTTAAACACTCTACTACTCTTCAAAATAATGAAATCGTGTCGAGTCCACGGACAGAAAACGGAGTGAGAGTTACGGAACCCTGAAAAAAATCAGTCGAATTGAGAACCTCTTCCTTTTTTCGAAATTGGTTAAAAACATCAATTACTTCAGTGAAATACAGATAGCATTCAGTTCACAAAGGTTTCACTAAAAGTATGAGAGAGAATCTACGTTCATGGATTACAAAGCTCTGGCAACGCAAACGGAAGCACAAAACGTACGGTTTCCGCGGATTCAAAGAGAACGAATAAAAACAAACATTAAAATCGATTACTAGAACAGCAAATTCTAGTGAATTTGCGTCTTTTAATAAATCGATTCTCTGTTGTAAACAGTGGCTGCATTTTTTAGTTTCTAAAGCTTTCTTCATTGTCGATGTTGATTTGTTTAAATGGTGTTCTGAAAAATAAAAATATTGAGAATGATGAGCGGTTTAACTTTTTCATCGTCTGGCTGGTGATTTATCTTTTGCGGTGCATATATACTTACAGTTGTTTTAATGATAAATTCACTACTATTCAGTCTTAAGGTATCAAAACCCAATATAATAAGGCATTATGGGTACATAATCTTACTTTTCAAGAAAGTACAAGTCATACAATTTATATCATAAACATACACAAACTGAAGATAAGTAGTACAAAACTCTTAGTTGATCTCCAAAAAATAAAAGCTTTTAAAAACAACTAGACATGAAGTACATGAAGTCACAACAATTTCTAGACTATAAGTCCATGAGGCAATTCAGTTGGCAGAACACTTAGACACGTTATTTGGCACAGTTTTTGATACCAAAGTGGTAATTTACTTTTCGAGATAGACCAGTGATTTATTATTGCAGTTTTCTTTTTGTGGGATTCAAAGGTCGTGCTCTGTAAGCGATTGAAAATGCCAGAATAGTGAAAAACGTGTCGACAATATTGATACCTTGACTCGGACACCAATGTTTAAATATGCCAGATGGGGCAAATAATAGTAAGGTAGGCGCCAGATAAATGTGCAATAACGGTCATTGACCCACATACATTTATTGGCCTTCTTTATATTAAAAACAGAAATATAGACAAAGCTTTCCTGAATCAACTTGTATCGTGGTCCTTTACTTTACAAGTACCTAATGAAAAACGGTTCATAATTTATTGTTCGGGTATCTACAAAGTGTAGCATTATGATGTCAAAGAAATGAAACACTCATAACGCTTCAAATACGTGTAATTTTGGTAAAAGAAAAAATACTAAATTTGATGAAAATAAAAAAATAGGAAAACTAGTATATAAAAGTACAAAAAATAGGTATCGTGTGTTGTCGTGACCGTTAATCTTAAAAAACAAGGATCTATCTTACATTACGAAAATCATTACATTTTTTTTTAATTTGACAACGTTAATAAATTTATTGGACCGAATATCGCGGATTTAAAAAATACGGTTGCAACTCGTTTTATTTTAAACCCGATAAGGC
This sequence comes from Melanchra persicariae, assembly GCA_947386135.1. Taxonomy (NCBI): domain Eukaryota; kingdom Metazoa; phylum Arthropoda; class Insecta; order Lepidoptera; family Noctuidae; genus Melanchra; species Melanchra persicariae. The sequence goes on from OX376646.1 coordinate 4,476,615, forward strand.
CGGTTTCCTAAAGGATTAGAAACTCGTAATGATTTGTTCGCTCACAAGGAAAAAAAAGAAACGTTATTACATTAGTTTTAAATGCGTACGAAAAATGTCTTTTCACTCCCGAAGTAGAGAACCGACGTCAACTCAAAAGTGGGTATCGAAAAAAGAAAAAAATATATTCGGGTGAATATTTATAGGTAAACCTCCCCGTCGTCCTCCTGACGACGGCAATGGGGCGCCTCTCCCGCAGTATCCTCTGGGGATATAGCCTTCCCTGCTACTGGCTTCTGGGGTGGCAGCCTGGGAACCTCGCCCTCGCTTAATCAGCAATTTACAATCACCAGACCATAAAACCGGTAATCCGGCTTCAAGAGTTGTTCACAAGTTGTGCATGGACATATTATGTACCATGGCTTTAAGCTCAACTGGCTAAAACTATCACCACATAATTTTTATTTATTATTCCTCTGAATACAACATGATTTCCTGGTCGGTGACATAACACAAGTGCCAGAACAAATGTCGACTTTATCCCATGTCAAAAAAATTCGAATCGCATTCAAAAATATCTACTGAACGTGATTTGAAAAAATAATCAAGGAGTTTCGCGTTTCAAACAGAAAAAATAACAAGACATTTAAAACCACCACCTATTTCTTGGAGTGATTTGAGGAATTATGTAGTGACTACACTGCAAAAGGCAAGCTTTGGTATCGACACCCAATTTGCCTAGCTTTTTTCCAACTATGTCGGAGTCGGCTTCCAGTCGAACCAGATGCGTTTGAATACTAGTATTTTACAAACATGGCGCAAATTAATGGGGTAAAACGATACTCCTTTTCAAGACTAGTGTGGTGACAGTGTTTCTAGATTCTGACTACTTTTAATGACTGACAAAGATGCTCAAATGATAGGGGACCGTGCTTAACGTATTTGCCGAAGCACGAAGGACGTATGGTCATGTCATGACGGCAAGCGTAGTTTAAACTCGAACTTCGGGGTCTTTTTTTATTTAGCCCTATATGTTCTTGCGCGGCTTTTTTTATTTAGCCGCACGCTCGCCACTGATCTTTGAAAACTTATTGTTAACACTCTTCTTCCTGCTACATTAAAAATCTCAACCACACCTCAATAACGAACGAATTTGTATGAACCTTGGAACACCGTAGACAGTAGCCTGAATTATGACTATGACATATTCGCCGCTATAGTAGGCGATAAATTAAGAATAACGGTCATTGACCTTTCCTTAACATCTCTTCGTAGGTACCCCCGGACAGTAAATTATGAATCGTTTTTCATTACTAGAACAGTAAGGATCACAATAGATGTCGATTCAGGACAGCTTTATGTCATTATTTCTGTTTTTGAAATTAAGTGTGTCAATAAATGTAGGTGGGTCAATGACCGTTATTCTTCATTTATCTGGCGCATACTATAGCAAAAGCTATTTTAATATAATGTGAACACAAACTCAAAGGTTGCAACGTTGTTAAACTGCCATCTCAAGGTTCAAGATAACAAGCATCTCGAACTCAATCCTTAGCTCTAATTACAGCCCCAGTCAGATCTTTAGAGAACAAAGGGCTGCACTGCTCCTGCAACTAGTCCCCTGTGATAACGAACAATGCCCTCAAATTGCAGCGGCTGCGAACTCGCTACTAGTGAACGTTATCACCCTCGGACTCCTCTTGCATACCAAAGTAACCATTTGCATGAAAATTCTCTTTAATAGCGATAGCGGGGGTGGACCAGACCACAGATAAGATCAGCTTGTAATCTGAGTTTTATAGTCAGCATGTTAACAGTTATTTCTAAATAATAAAACTGGCTGGTATCACCAGACTGTCTTTTTAAAACATGCTTGTCTGGGGTATTTGTTTTGCTATGACATAAAAATTACATTATGATTTGTCAGTGGTCAATGATAACAGTTTATTCTCTATATTCATTTAACATTACCTACCTAAGAATTTACATTTTAAAAGAAGTAGTCCGCCGGTGTCGGGAGCAGGGTCCAAGCTACCGGTGGTTAGGGCTCCAGAGAAAAGAACCTCCCCACAATACGAGCCGTATCAAGGTGGAGTGCCTTCTGTAGCAAACCCTTTATCCAACTGCGCAACACCAGCTTCGATAGATTCACTTATTGAATAATATGTACTTTACGCAAACAAAATACCAACCTTTGGGTCGGTTAAATGTTTGTTTTACTTAGAGCGATTTCACTAATGAAACTGAACGCTGTCTTCTTAATTACATTTTTTAGACCCGTGTATTTTGCGTATGCGTGTCAAATTTCATCCAAATGTATTAATTCATAATATCACAAATTATGGGATTTAAACCAATTTGAGTTTACGGTAGCTAAAGCTTAGAGCACTCGTTCAAGAGCATCTGCAATTTTTAAGCCAAGTGAAGATCACCGAAAACGGTTGAGAGTTTCAATTTAGAAATTTTCCGCTCGCAAAAACACGAAACCACGTTTTAAAAAACGAAAGCTCTGACAGAATCCGTTTAGAACTTTTTACCTGAACTAACAGGTGAAATTGATTTGTTTTTTCACTCAGATTCACAATAGTCTTGCTGAAACTATTTTATAAATATTTTTTTGATATTTCAAGTCATGAGCGAGAAAAGTAATATAAGGCTATTCATCAGGCACCTTTCGGATTTGCCTTGTCATTGACCGGACAAATAGATGGGATCGCTTTGCCAATCGTTTAAGTTACACGAAGCCTTGGGACGGTGTCTCGGGTTCTATAACTGTTAGTAACATATTGGGAAATAAAAAAACCGGCCAAGTCCGAGTCGGACTCGCGCACGAAGAGTTCCGTACCATTACCTATAAAAACGGTAAAAATCAAGTTTATTGTATGGGAGCCCCACTGAAATATTTGTTTTCTTCTGTTTTTAGTATTGTTGTTATAGCGGCAACAGAAATACATAATCTGTGATCATTTGAACTGTCTAGCTATCACGGTTCGTGAGCTACAGCCTGGTGACGGACAGACAGCGAGAGTCTTAGTAATCCCTATTACTAAGACTCTCCTCCTCCCGCTTTTACCCTTTGGATACGGAACCCTAAAAAGATTTGAGGCACTGGATGGGGTAGTGTTTTGTAAGGCAATTGATAAGAAACCCTTAAACGTACATAAATTAACTATGTATGTTTCCCTGAAGGGAAACCCCGATCACATAATTCTGTCTGAAGGACCTCAATCAACGAGATCTGATGTCTAGATTTCGATTCATCTGGTAGAATATACTTTCTTGTAGCCTTGCTGCTGTCAGCGGCTTCGCTCGTGAGAAAGATGGAATAGTTATTTATGATATTAGTGCGGTAAGTTGGTTTTTACAAACGAGTAGACGAATGTAAGCACGAGACGAAGTCGAGGGCTTACCATAGTTACGAGTTTGTAAAAACCAAATCCGCACGTGTGTCATACAACGTTTTTCGACACATTTGCGAGAAAACAGTACAATAAGTAATGAAATAAAAAAAATTGTCTTTAGAAATCAGTAGGAAAGTCGCAACAATCTTTGACGTTTCTAATATGAAAATGGCGCGAATTTGCAAAGGGCGCCACATGCGCGTGGTGAAAATTAGAACCAAGTCTTTCATTTATTTTTATTTATCTTCTCTCATTTTCTCTTTAACATTAAAACGAGACAAACATATACAGCAAAAGCACTTCCAAGGAGGTTCGAATCGGTTCGATCATTCAGCTTATATTATTCTCGTGATGTGAAACTCCTTGGTGGAATTCTTTTTATTTTTTATGGAAATTAAAAAAAAACCGTAAAGAATACGCACGGCGCTATACAACGGAGTTAGCGGTAAAATATGTACTTAAGTGAGAGTACCTTACTTTGCCGCACGCTCCATTGTGTGGTGTATAATTTTGAACTTTCGAACGATGCATACAGGCTTCGTAAATGCATTTTTTGAGCAAATGTGTTGAAAAATAATTATCCTCGATAGTCCGTACTCCCGGATTATACAGGGTGCTCCGGTCATATTTAAGGGTGATGTTGGGTAGCAGTATTTTCCTATCCTTAATGTGTATTAAAAATAAGGAAAAAAACAGAAAACCAAAAAAAAAACTTAAAAAATGAACGACCACAAAATACGACCAAAAAGGTCAAAAAGAAATACTTTTCAAGCAGTCTGATGCAGCTACTGACATCAAGCTGTGATTGAACTAAATTGAATGTCACCAAAAACTGCAGAAAACTGCAACTGCTTGAAAAGTATTTTTTTCGGAACCTTTTAGTTGTTTTTTGTAGTCGAGTTGTTTGAAAAAAGTCAATTTTTGTATGTTTTGAATTTTTTTTCATCAATGTAGATACATACCCAAAATCACCCTTAAATATGACCACACACTTTTGGAACACCGTGTAGACTTGTAGAATATCTTATGTCCTTTTCCCACATCCTATCTCTGGAAAAATTATCAACGGTATCATAAAAAACGTAACAAATCGAATGATAGGTAGATAGAATTACTTTCGCACTTAAATAATATTACAAGTATAATAAATACACCAAGTTAAAAAAATCTTAAATCATGATGTTTAGTAGTAACAAATCGTCAGTTGGTCAAAAGTTTCACCGCAGTTACTTAGCATGTTAACGTGGTAACAACACAGAGTAACGATATCAAGGGGGTCAGTAAGCTAGCAATCAGTCACTGTCAAGACCAGAGATTTAGAAACATTACACTTGATCAGCACTAAGCGCGGCTCAATTTGGGCTGAACACCAATCTTAGATAGTTTGGTCTGATCTGATCTTTTGATTTACTTGGCTTCATAGTGGGACCACACGATACAAACTTTTGTCTGCACATACTTTGAACTCTGAATAAAAAAAAATAATCACACCGACATTATTTATTTGTCTGCGCAGGTTATGTTGCATAGACAAAATTCTATAGAAGTTTATGGGAGGTCTGTATCGTGTGGATGGTCCATGTAATTATGGTTTTAGACAACAGTGCAAAAGTATTCACGATACGTATTGCACGATTTCAGTGATTTTAATGATTTATGTGATAAAATAATTGTTTCTTTCTTTTCCATGTGCCCACCTTTGTTATTAATGACGGCCTCACAAAATGCAGGTGGCCGAATACTTTTGAGCGGAGCGTACACGAGTGAATGGGAATCTTAGCTTAAATTAGTAAGAAACTTCTGTCGGTGCATTTATCTTTTTTTTTTAAATTTTCACAGACTAAAAACAGAATAAAATTAATATTTTAGTGGGACTCCCAATAACCAAATGTGTTTTTTTGCGATTTTTTATAGATAATGTTACGGAACCCTTCGTGCGCGAGTCTGACTCGAACTTTGCCGGTTTTTTACTTTATGGTTGTTGTTCATTCTTAGCCAATTCCGTCGGTAAATATTTATGTTTAATTAAAGAGGCATTTTTTGTCTCCTTTTTGGTTAAGGTACATAATAATTATATCCCTATATTAAACCAGCTGTAAAAAATCGGGTTTTACGTTTAACGTTGTCATTCATTGACATTATTCATTATGAAACATGTTATAATTATGTGCGTCACTTTCACGTGAATAAACGGTTTTTCTTTCTCTCTTCTTCTTTCTACATTGAGTTTCTTTCGTACCTAATAGCTGTCTCCTTGGGACTTTCTGAGGTTCGATTTCTCAACAATACTTTTATCTTTGTCAAAACTTAAACATCCTTCGCAATCTGATTGTGAAGTATTAGTCCAGTAGGGATACAATATTTTTTCCACAAATCCTTCGATAATTCCAAAGTTTTTTATTTTCGCGGAGTGGATAGGTTTAGTGAATTCATTGCTATGTACAAAAATGCTAACAGTTTAGAGTTATGCAATAGGAGATAAGCAGGTATTTCCTATTATTTCGTGTTATAACAAAATTAGAATATTTAAATCAAAATACTATGCTGGTTCTTTGTATGTACTATCTAAAGGATATATTAGTGAAAATGCTAACAGATAGGTACTGTGGAACAATAGAAATCTGAAAATGTCCCTTAATTCATTCAATAAAAAATTTAAGTTTTCAAATCATTTATTATACACATAAAAGGGATTAGTTATACCTTACAACAAAAGTTCTAACAACTAAGTATTAAGGATCACAAGTAATTGTATTTTTACTTTGCGATTAGCGAAATATTGAATTTAAGTTTATAATTTTGCGCCTATATATTCGTATTAATAAACTCTGCCACCATACAAAAGTTTCAACATATACATGCTATGGCTTTTGTTTAATAAATAAAATACAATTTGGATATTGGGGCGCAGTGTAGGTACGCGGCAATTCGTGCAGCACGGGCCACGGCGCGGTAACACTTCGAACCAAACTCACTGCAAACGTACCTATTGAATGAGGCGCGAAATCATTTAATTATTGTCACATCTCACAAATTACTAGGTACGTACTTACTCTGTTCCAGTCCGTGACTTCGTCCACGTGTAATTATGAAAATCCCGTCACTGCTGTTTAAAAAATCTGTTTTGAAAATACGTTGTTGATAGTTTATTTCAAAGAATTTAATACCTACCTACCAAGATCGCAATATGTTGACTATAGTTTTATTATTATTATGTATCTACTTGTTATATGGATAGAGGTACAAAGACAGAAAGTGGAGATTCCATTACAACATATTTTTCCGGGATAGCTGTCCCGGGTTTTGGGACATCACTTAAGTAGGTACAAAAATAATTATAACAAAGCAATAAAAAAATTGGATTCAATAAGTAGGCACCTGTTTTTGTTTCATTATTAATTTAATGTACACTTAGTGATACCTATCCCGATACTCGAAACAATTTCCTGAAAAAAAAGTTGTCGCATGGAAGTCACTATTTGTCTCTGATACTATAACAAATGCTGTCTACGTATTCCGATCTGTCAAACAGATGGTGCTTTTAAATTTTCAAGAGGCCGTGCATAAAATTCACTTGTTAGATTCGCTGCAAGGCTATGTTCGTGTGCATCGTTCATGCAGCTACACGCACACGCGCGCAAAAATCGAGCTCAGTGAGCGCTCAAATAATGTTGATCCTTTAGAAGATATTATTTTAAGTTACAAAATTATATAGTAGTAAGGTTTATAAATAAAAATCTGTAACGTCTGTATATTTTATATTTATCACAATTCCCATTAAATTTATTCAATTTTGTGTTAGATGGATGTTGATACATAGAGACATTTGACAAAATGATAAATAAAAAAACAATACAATACAATGATACTTGTTTTTTGTAAAATGGTTGTACAAAAAACACTTTCCATACGGACATATTTACGAGAATTCTCTTAAATATGTCCGTATGGAAATATATATAAACTAGGGCTTATGTCTAACTTACCACCAGATATAGTAACATTTAGGAGACAAAAATAGTAAATGATCACCAAAATTAAACACGCATTTTAATTTAAAATTATAACCAAAATTTTAACGTCTCGCTATCCTATTTAAGCAAAATGACTCCAAATAAATCATTGTTAACCCAAAAGTAGTAAATGATCACCAAAATCATACCAGCATTTTAATGTAAAATTAAAATCAAAGTTTTTACATCTTGCTATCCTGTTTAAGCAAACTAATGTCAAACAAATCATTGTTAATCCGAAACTTTTAAGTAAATATAAAGCTTTATTTTAATTTATTAGCTTTCTTTCATTTTTATTGGCAGCTATTGTTTGGTGTTTGGAGTTAAAAAAGTGTGAAATAAAAAACTTTTTCCAAAAAAATATTCGAGAAGTAGCGCTCACCGGCCGCTGCCGCGGCACCGCTCGCTTCGCTCGCTCGGCTCGCGCGCTGTTGGTCACAATTCTAACCTAACCTATTTTATCCAGTTTCTAACCCCAAGCCTACATTTTATGGCAATCACAGTAGTTTATTTAGGCGAAATAGCGCATTAATTTGCTCGCTAAGATTTGGTGATCATTTACTACATTTGGTGTTCGAATACAATTTGAGGTGCAGTCGTGACTAAAATAGCTAGTACTATTGTAATTTTAGACTTCATTTTTCTGGTGTCAAATAAATATTTTTGGTAAAAGAACTAAGGGTATCAAAGCATTTTATGGTGGTCATTATATTTAATCCCATAAACTAGTGTCTAAGATGTTTTTTTGAGGATGGAATCATGCACATTAGAGTAGACCTGTTCAGTCAGTGCAACCATTTGTGAAAAATTACTTTGACAAAACAATACAAAGTTGAGGTTGTCGTTAAAAAAGGAAATAAAAAGACTTAAATATACAGGGTTATTTGTGAAAAACTAGCAACCTCACCTACAATACTAGCTATTTGGCATTGCCGAGTGTCGCAAACATTATTGAAAACAAAACTGGTCAACTGTTATACATGACTATTAAAAATACGAATTGTGTCGTGTATGACCAAGCAAACTTCATATCGGATTTTCAACAAGCAAGGCGTCATAGTCGAAGGTTCAACTGGGAGGCAAAACGTGAAATCCGGCGAGTTGATAGCAGATGATGATGATGGCAAAGTCACGTATATAACGTTTAAAAAGATATTGGAAGCAGAAAATTAAAGTGAACAGGCCCTTTACCTGCTACGACGGAAAAATTCGAAATGGCAATCACCAATCATAAAAGGCTTTACTCGATCGGCAAATGAGTAATAAGGTTTCTAAAAGCGCAATATTTGTCTCCTACCGAGCAGATTATAAAAAATAAGTATCTTAAACAGTCCGGTGCATATCTTTGGTTACCACCACGCTTGTAAGAACTATCACTATGCTAAAAATAGGAAAGTAGAAGTTAATATCCTTATAAAACTGCACGGCTCAATTATTATTCATTAAGTAACAACAGAACTAAGCAATTTAATCAATTGCGGCAAAATTAGTACGCGGAAATCGCATAATTAAAAAGAAAAAAATCGTATCCAGCACGCTGTTATATCACAGTTATTTCATTTAATTCTACACGACCTCAGTACGCCATATTTTAAAAAACGAAAATGAACAAGAGTCCAGGTATTCACCATCACTATATCAGGTTTATTGGCTACAATAGACCTGTCAGTGATGATGAGTTGACTGTAGTACAATGTGATATTACCATTTTGGAGAACTAGATCGGGCAAATACCTATAATATGGCACTTCCAATCCCACTCGGCTGTATCTAGAGCAAATTACTGGTATATAATCCTGGCTACAAGGTTGTGTCTATGCAAGTAATCTCCGGTAGTTAGTTATCATCATAAGGTCATCCATAATCCATAGACTACATCAAAACCAGTATGATCCAACGGACAAAGGCACGTGGAGAACTAGATCGGGCACATACCTACAATATGGCACTTCCGATCCCACAAGGCTCTAATTTAGAGCAAATTGAGGGAAAATAGTCCTGGCTACAAGGTTATGTCTATGCAAGTAATCTCCAGAAGTTAATCATCATCATTACTTCACCCACAATCCAAAGAGTACCTAAACCAAAACCTAAAAAAATCTTAAAATGTTGTGTCCCTCAGTGGCATGGAGCGAGTTTTTCTCGGATCTACTATTTCTGGTAGAAGACAAGTATTGTGACGGACGGACGGACTCACACTACTTTTTTCCATAGCCATAGAAGCTTCTTCTTTACCGGCAGCAATCATACATGATTCAGCCGTAGTCTTCCACCAGTCATACAAGTTGTCGTGACATTTCTGGTAGGTCGATTTGCTAATAAATGGCAAATTAATGGATGCTGCTAGCTCGTTCAAGTTGGCCCGACCACAACCGATACTAACAATACCCGAAACTACGCTATGGTTTACGTCCAATTCGTTTTCTTACTCTCACATGTGTTTATTTCGAATCGACTTCCATGAAAACGACACCCATGACGAAAATATTGATATAGAATACCTATTGCAGTCGCCATGTTGGATGTACTTGACGGCGCGCAGCTAAATTAAAAGTAAATCCAAGATTTAAGATGAGAGACTGATTGTGTTATTTGGTTGAATAGTAATTATTGTTAAATTCAAAATTAAAATGGTGATTTATTTCAATTGGTCGAATATAAAAGGCGATTTATAAAATATGAGCGGGTAACCCCGAATAGGGTAGCAAGTTTGCGTCTACGCCGTGACAGCTGGCATTCTTTTGACAGACAGCGTACGAAGTGCACGCGTGCTAACCTATTGGCTCGTAATCTAGTTTCATCTTGTGTTTTACCGTATATTTTGTTTACAAATGTAATCGAATGAAACGAGGGACTGTTATAAATCACAAACGTGCTATTATTTCAACGTTTCTTCTATAACACGCCCATGATGGATGACTATCACAACGACCGCTCCGCTGCCCATTCTGATATTCCGTCATACTTATTGTTACCACTATCACTATTGCACTATCAGCTTAAAATACCCTCAAAACCGCCGCATTAATGATTTACAAGTAAGTTCACGAATTCATTATGATCGATCACACGGACTTATACGTAATTCGATAACAATTAAATAACAATAACTAGAAATCATTCTTACCTTTCAATATCAGCAGGAAGTTTAAAATACGATAGCTCCGGTTTTGATGCAGCCGAGTTCAAACAGCCGTATAGGTACTACGCAATACTTTCCTGGCATTTTCAAAACGATCGCGGAGATAAAGTTAAACGTGACCACTCGTCTTGATGCGGCACTCGCTACTGCTAGTCCCGCGAAATCACCTTAGGAGTCTCGTCGGTGTGCATGTTTGTGTGAGTGTGCCGTTTCGAGCGTTTGTAGGCAGTTTCCCTACTGTCCATATTTATATTGTGGTATAAGTAACCATAAAAAATGTCAACATTCTGTGGATGATAATATAGCTGCACTTAACCATTGTAGATGCCATTAGAGAAAGTATTATAATTTAATAGTAGTAGTACAGTAATTCCGCAGATTTACTTTTACATACAAACATACAACCGTTACCTCTAATTATTATAAAGGTGAAAAAAATATAATCAGTCCTAATAAACAAACAAAATATAAAAAATAATACTTACTCAAAATGTGGTAGTCGGCGTACAATTTTGTAAATGTATTTACGTAAAACAATCGAGCGGCCGCGAAACAAAGTAGTACGTGCTGACGCTGGGAAAGCCCGATCGGTAGTGACGCGATCGAGTTTGCGCGCTCACTGATATAGCTCAATTTGCTTGTAATTTACGAAATGAAGTTATTGTTTATTTATAAAATAAATTTTAGATTCTATTAAAAGGTTAACTTAAGATTATTGTGCAATTTTTAAATTTTCTTAAAAGTGTTTCTAAGGTATAGAAAAAAATATTTATTTGTATAGATGTTTTCCAAGAATTCCGTTTTTTCAACACTTTTTTTCTGCCATATTTTCTATTCAAGTCAATAATGTTTTCAACGCATCTGATTGTTGGCAATACAATGATGGTAGTGATATTTTTTTAAATGTTATAAATCTGTCGTAGTTATGTGTAAAACGTAACCAAACATCACTCGCTCGTTACTTTTGCGAAAAAAGGGTTTTGAATATGGGTAATTACCATTAATACATACATTATTTTTGAAAAATTCTCAAGCCATCTGAGAGAATAAGAACTTGACTTTTATCATCTAAAACAAGTAGGTTCAAATTCTTCTCACCTTTGTCACAAACGATGTTCAAAAATGTTCAAAATGATTTAATTTCATGCACGGCCTCTTAATACCCTCAACATAATTAATTTACAGAAAGTTTACTTTACTATGTTCGAGACGTTCTTGTGCGGTGATGTAGATGGAGTACAGTTAGTAGGAATTTATAAATAGAACTAGAACTTACTCGTTGGCTCCAATCGTCGTTATGTATTTCTGCAGCCCTTAATATGGTCACTTGTGTATCTGATCTTCTAACTTGAGAAACCGTAATTCTTTTGTCAGCGGAGTATTTTTGTTGCGAGTTAATAAACTCTTGATCCGCAGTTTCATTGCAAAAAATGCAGTTTCCAGGTACGTATGTTCTACTGATGGGGTCATTTGGTTCTCTCTGTATCTGTTGCACCGCTTTACGCTTCTTGTGGGCTATGATACATTTTTCATTGATGTACATCATTCGGCACTTTCTATGTAATTGCAGTTCTTCTTTTCCTTGGAAAATAACATGCTTCCAGTCTTCTCGCTTATGGCTAGCGGTAATTAGTGTGTGTAGTGCCCGTAGTTTTACAGTCACTACGTCAGAATTTAGAAAAAGGTCACAAACCGCACATTTTTCACTCATTTTAAAGTAAATCGCTCGTGCTCAATGCTTTATAAACATTTATAAACCAACACAACACACAGAATGATTAAAAACAATATTCAAACGTGACGTGCAATGCAAACGCCAGGGAGAAAATTAAACAAGAATGAACAAGAGCGGTCAGTATACGGAGCTAGGTACCTACATCCCCGATCGGAGCTGGAGTGTTGCGATCGCACGCGCCGTACAGGACCTACGCGGCTCGGTAGCGAAAATAGTTATTTGCAATTTAAACAAAAGCCATAATATGCATTTGTTGAAACTTTTGTATGGTAGTAGAGTTTATTATTACTAATATGTAGGCGCAAACTTATAAACTTAAATTCAATATTTCGTTAATCGCAAAGTAAAAATACAATTACTTGTGATCCATATTACTTAGTTGTTAGAACTTTTGTTGTAAGGTATAACTAAGCCCTTTTATGTGTATAAGAAATGATTTGAAAACTTAAATTTTTTATTGAATGAGTTAAGGGACATTTTCAGATTTCCATTGTTCCACAGTACCTATCTGTTAGCATTTTCACTAATATATCCTTTAGATAGTACTTACAAAGAACCAGCATAAAATTTTCATTTAAATATTCTAATATTGTTATAACACGAAATAATAGGAAATACCTGCTTATCTCCTATTGCATAACTCTAAACTGTTAGCATTTTTGTACATAGCAATGAATTCACTAAACCTATCCACTCCGCGAAAATAAAAAACTTTGGAATTATCGAAGGGCATATTCTTCTGGCTACTGGACTATATCAGGTTTTACAAGTTCCAGATTATAAGATTATTTTCAAGACTCGCTGAGAATTTTCAGTTTACTGAGATATCATTAGAATTTATTACAAGCCATAAAATCTTTATGGCCATATTTTATAACTTGCTAAGCTTAGATAACATGAATTCTATTACATTTATTTACGTAAAGCAAGTAAACTTTTTCGCCACTGAGAATTTAATTTTGTTCTATTTTGAGAACTCCATTTTCTAGGTCGCAATGATTAAATAACGTAGAATGTTTGTTTATAAGCTTTTGTAAGCGCTTCGCCTAGCAGACACATTAGTTGATGTGTGTGTTGATAAGCCTAAATAAATACGAAGAAGCAACGAGCTTTTCCACGTGCCATTTTGTTTTTGTTTCGTGTCTTAATCTTGTGTTCCTATCTATATTGTTGTATCTATTTAGGATTGGGTAATTCAATAAATTGTTTTAGGTTTGATATGTGTTTTTAGTCTCTGTGTTATTGTTGTGTGTATCCATCCTACATAGTCATTCTATTCGTAACTTAATGTGTTAAATGCAAAAGTGAATTTGCTTCGCTTTACGCTTTGTTACGCTTTCACGTTAAATCGCTGAACCGATTTTGATAAACATTGATAAGGTACACGGATAGATGGGACTCTAGAGATGCTGAAACTACTTTTTTACGAAAACGAAAAAAATTAAATGAAGAAATGCGAGTGGAGCTGCGGTAAAAAGCTAGTTACAAAAATTAACTTATTTAATAAATAAATAAAAATTAAAAAAAAAAACATATATTACAGATTTGTTCATTAACAACTAAAAATCTTTGAAATCTCCGGGTTAATTTTCACCAAAACTGTTTCCGTCATCATCTGTTGCGGTTTGTAATTACGACAGACTAAACTCCGTTTAATTCACTTGATTGATGAGAACAGTCATTATGCTAATTACAAATTTAAGCCACCGAACTCCAAGACGGTGCAAGTTTTTTAACCGACTTCAAAAAAAGGAGGAGGTTCTCAATTCGGTTGTCCTTTTTTTAGTAAGTCCAGTGGCTTCTGCGTATTCGATAGCGTGAATGTCGGAACTTATCCCAAGGGAACGTACTCCTGGGATAAAAATTTAGCCTATTCCAGACTATGATCTATCTCTGTTCCAAATTTCATCCAGATCCTTCCAGCTGTTCTGGTGTTATTGAGTAACAAATATACATCCATCTATCCACACTTTCACATTTTAAACAGTAAGTAAGATTATTCGAAGACGAAGTCTGCACACAAAATCTTCCACTTTTATTCTAACGTCAAACTAAGCTCAAAGTGCTCTTCTTGTATACTGAAAGCCTTCATCGAACTCTTGAAATTCCAACTTTATTACCTTCCAATAAAGTTTCAATTTCCTCACAGAAGTTATTGGCAAGGAAGGGAAATTCTGAAGCACACTTATCATAACCGTAAGCTTGCATCTTGACGTTTTGAAAGGCTCGTTAAAATAAGACGGTTCTTCACTATTTTAGGTGTTGCGTCTTGTTTTAGACCCTTTTATGTATTTCAAGGCTTTTTCGTAATTAGAGGGTAAAGGTTACGTTTGTTTTTTCGTATTTAAGAGCGTTTACGCGGTACGGCTTTTCATACAATCTTTCAAATCCTTATTCTTCAAAATGAATGAACCGATTTTAACGAAACTTGGTATGCATACGCTAGATATCCAGGTCTAAATAGTTATAAGAAAATATTTTTGAAAAAGATTTCAGAGGGAGAGAGAGAGCGATTTTAAGTTTTCTATAGAAAGTGAAAAATCACTATATCCTTCCCCCTGAACTCTTTTTCAAAAATGTTTTCTTATAACTATTTAGACCTGGATATCTAGCGTATGCATACCAAGTTTCGTTAAAATCGGTTCATTCATTTTGAAGAATAAGGATTTGAAAGATTGTATGAAAAGCCGTACCGCGTAAACGCTCTTAAAGCAGTCATTTTTTGTCTTTTGCCTTTTGATGTTCTGTCTCCGGGCTTAATGAGGAGGGAACTCCTCCGCTGTTCGTTTCTGATTAATTTCTTTGCTTTTTTTCTGGAAGCTTTGAAAAAAATTACCCAAGCACAAATTACAAAATCGGAACCAAATTCTAAAAATAAACAGCTCCACACATATATTTAAGGGTGATGTTAGGAAACTGATATACAAAGGAAAAAATAACATAACAAAAATAAGTGTAAATTTTCAAAAAATCCGACTTAATAGTTACAAAATAATCACTAAAACACTAAAACTTTTCAAGCAGTCAGACACAGTTGGTGAAATCAAATCTCTGACTGAATTAATGCAAATGCCATCAACCGTAACAAACTACTTGAAAACTCATTTTATCGGAACTTAGTAGTCGTTTTTTGTGGTCGAACTTTTTCTTTTATTTTTTCGACTTCAGAAAGGAGGTTATCAATTCGACTCTTATGTATGTAATATTTTTTCTATTTTTCCTTTAATCTAGATCAGCTACCTAAGATCACCCTTAAATATGACTACGCCCTTCTGGAACTCCCTGTAGAATTTTTTGGTGCACAATAAAATATATATTCTATCTATCTTTTTCTGTTGCTCTTCAACCATTCGTTGTTCCACCCTGAAACACAAATACCCTTGAAATATAAAATTAGTGCAATGGCATCAGATTCCTGAGATGAACACAATTGACTTGAGACAAAGGATCTGCGATAGGTAGGTATGTTATAGTGGTAACCATTGTGTGGGTAACGATTGACCACGTTGTTATCTTAATTGGCCATGGCGGCTTGACTTGATGTCTTTGACACGTGACGATCATCAGGCAAGTTGGAATATTACTTTCTGGTAGAAGATGTGGTTTTATTACCTAAAGGGCTGATGATCAAAGACTTTCCTGCTAGCCCTTGGTTGATTGTCAGATATTATTGATATATTTGGTCAATATCTCACCTGATGGTAAGCGATGACGTGGTTGACGATAAAGCATAGGTACAGCCGGTCAATTCTGTCAACATCTCACCGTGTGAACGACAAGTGAGCTGTCATTCCATGTTGTCTGTATGGTTTGACAGCTCACTTGTCGTTCACTTAGCCTAAGTTTTCACTTCGAAATGTTTACAGAATCGCACTGCTATATTTCCTAAGTACGTTCATTTCGTCCGTTTGTTCGTAGTCTAATATAAGGTACAATAATTGTAAATAGGTTTAAGCCTTGCACAAATAAATATTGCGTATTGTATTTTTGTTCATAATTATGTTCGTTTGCTTTCACATATTTATTAATTGTTAGCTAACGGCCGCTTTCTATAATATATCTCAATCCCAATCTTCATCCCGATCCTTGTCTGTAACCAATCAAAGGTGAGGATTGTGTGGTGAAGGACACAAACTCGGCCGTTGATTGGTTACAGACAAGGATCGGGATCAAGATTGGGATTGAGATAATTATGTTATAGAAAGCGGCCGTAAAGCCGGTTGATTCTGTTAAAAACTCACCGTGGAGTTAGCTGTCATTCAAATTGATTTTCAGTTCCCTTCACCTAAATTATATCGGTGAGATTATTACTTGTTACAGAATAGCACTACAGATGTTTTATCGTAAGATTGACCTTCCTGTCTCGAGATGTGACCTCTCAATCGCAAAAGGTCATGAAAAAACCAATCTACGGGGAAAGACGGCTAACTCTCAGTGTTGCTTTTCTTTGAATAGGTAAGAAACCAAACAAATACCGAGAATATTGGTACCAATACCTACGTGTATTGTAAGGCTTTTAGTGGAGTGGAGTGTGTGTGAGTCGCTTTCAATCGGCGAAAAAACCCGGGCAAGTGCGAGTCGGACTCGTACCCACATTAAGGGTTCCGTATGAATCATAGTGTTTTAGCTTTTTATTTTAAAAACACTGGTTTATTTTAGGTTTTACGTTTATTTACTAGTAAAGAACGGTTTTTTGTATTTTTTTAATGGCGAATTTTAAATTATTTTTTTTAAATATCTTTTAAAGCAAATGTCACTACAGTGAGTACCAATTTTCTATTGCATCGGTCCAGTAGGTTCAGAGTAAATCGGATGTGACAGATGCACAGACAGACAAATAGTTGATGCGGACGTTTGGAACCCTAAAAAACCAAACAAATTACTTGTGAGCTACAGGAACAGCGTTGTTTGTGTAGTTATGTTGGACCCAGGGTTGCGGATTTTGTTCGAAAGAGTCACCGCGGCCCTGGAACGCAAAGGGCACTAGGAGGAGCACGGATGGGTTTTATTCAGTTAGAGTCTGACACTCCCTCCCGCTCCACCCAGAGCGGGAGGAGTCATTTGATGATTTCCCACCCATAAACAAAAAGGTATATAGGACCCTATATTTGGCCACAATATGCCTGTCCTGCACACCTGGCGTTTTCTCCGAAACTGATTAAGTCGTAAACCCTTCGTATAGCGAGGCGAGCCGAGTATGGATTATGAACTTATTTACTGTTTACACCAACAAGGCTATTTTGACGGTTGAGGAAAATTGTTTACACGGAAACGAGCTTTTGAAGTAATTACTTGGGAGTGATGCAGGTACTTTAGAAAATTGAGTTGGCAACAATATTGATTATTTGTTTATGGCGTTTTTTAATTAGGTAAAAAGCTATGAAATGTCTTTGCTGTGGTCTAAAATAAAACAAGCTTAGTTTAGCTTAGGCAAGAGTGGAGTAGGCAGAACTGTACCTATCTTTATATTCTGAGGGTATCTCCACAGAAGCTATGACTTTGCGCATGAAACACGATACTGTTGGGTTCTTACATCACAAGGATCACCCCAGAAACCCTCTGTCCGGTGCCTGCTAATAAAAATCCCTTGGGAGAAGAGAAGTAGCTCATTTACTTATCATGAACCAAACTTTAACAGTTTCAATGCACTAGCTAAAATCGGCTCTTACACATAAACACGAGGTAAGCATAAATCAATAGTTGATTATGATAAACAACGAAATACCGACCAGTGCCAAACTAACGCTTGATCACACTTGATTAACTACCGCAGCTGGCTGGCCAAGAGTTATGCGAGAAGTGCGAGAAGATAATTTATACTTTAATATGAATTCCAAACAAATAATAGGTCACGACTTTCTGAATTGTGGATATCACAAGATGGGACTTGATAGGCTTGGTAATCATCAAATGACTCCTTCCGCTCTGAGCGGAGCGGAAGGGAGTATCAGACTCTTACTGACTAAAACCCATCCGTGCTCTTACAAATTCCCTTTCCGTTTTAGGGCCGTGTTCCAATCTCGCAACCCTGGCAGATCATATAAGATGGGACTACAGTTCTGATAATCCTACTCGATGCCTAGTTCCTATTAATATTTTTTATTTATTTGTCTATTATTATGTGTGGTCACTCTTTTTGTTTCGTAGAAATTCGTGTTTTATTTTCACTCTAAGCCAGCGGTTTCGACCACGTGTTAGACTTTTAGTACTTGTGTACTGTTAGTAGGTACTTGACTTTTTTACTCGTGGACATCATTAGTTAGCTAAATTGTAACTAAAAATCGAATTGTGAATTGGTTAGCTTGTTCCGCTTTCACGCCGATTTAAACACCGAACCTTAGAATAATAACGCCTAGAAACCTAGTACGAGCATCAAACGGGAAGCTACTCAGACTACACCATATATGGTGTACTAGGCGCAGCGAGCCGTCAGTGCTCAAGGTCACACTCTGTTGAATGCACCTCCCGAGAAATATTTAAAAATGACAGTTTGTTGCATGAAAAGATGCTCTAACACAACCGGAAAACTGAAAAAATGTGATAAAATTACGTTTTACACCTATGTACTTACATTAAATCCATTATTTTTACGTAAATCAATCTTCAAAAATTTTCATAACCTAATTTGTCACAATGTAGTGTTGCCAGTTGTAAAGAAAAATTACCCATAATACAGTAGGCACTAACAGTTGGAGTCTACTGTATAATGCTTATTGTTTTATGTATGAAACGAAAGATAATAATTACGGTTGATTCAAATAAATTTCCCATTGAAACTTCTTTAGGCAAGTTGGGCAGTTTTGATGTGGGAAAAAATCAATGATTTCGCGACGTGACACCGACACCGACGTGTATGAGATCGTGTATTAAATTTGGAATATAAGAACACCAGACTGGATTTTGTCGGCCCCGTGGGGGCCGACCGCCGACCAGTCTTTCATGGGTGTCTCTTTCGTGATTTCTGGGGTCGCTAAAACCGATTATGGGGTCAAAATCGTAATCCAAGATGGCGCCGACGGCATTTGCTAACTTTTCGTCATGGTTGTCATTTCCATGGTTTCTGGGGTCGCTAAAACCGATTATGGGGTCAAAATCGAAATCCAAGATGGCGCCGACGAAATTTGATCGGCACCGGGGGTCTGTAGTCTGCTTTTAAAAGTAATTGTTCAAGTTAACACTTCTGTCCGCACTCCCGGAGTGCCACTGCATTTTTTTAATCCAGGTTAGTTTCATCGAACAAGCAAACATCTAACACGTTTTTCTAGCGAATAGCAATGATGCCGATTCTTTTGTTCACCACCTAAACTAAAATAAGAATTTTGCTATCTCTTACTGCAGACCACAAAAGAAGCAGACAAGTGATATGACACCATAATCGATTTTAGTGACCCCAGAAACCATGAAAATGACACCCATGAAGAAAAGTTAGCAAATTTCGTCGCCGCCATCTTGGATTACGATTTTGACCCTATAGTCGGTATAGTCGGAAAGCGACCCCAGAAACCGTGGCCTATTACAATAAGTACGTACCGACAAGCTACGTACGTAACATTTTTTTTAAATTGATCTATGATTAGTCCCAAGTACATTAACATTTTTCCCGATTTTAGGGAAAGTGTTCATTCCTAGCAACATTTTTTTACGTCTGTGTGCGTGTCTGTGGCTGTAATTACATACCGCTCACTCACACTTAAGTACTGAAGTTGCTTCATTTTTTAGTAGGGAGCGTGTATGAGACTTTCCTTCTAGGCGTTATTATTCTAAGCACCGAACCAATTTTTATACATTTTGGTAAAGATATTTCTGGGACCCTGGGCCCGGTAGGCTTCTTTAGCGCGAGAGAAGACGCGATCAAAACCTAGTATTTTTCATAAAACAGTAGTTTATAAAATAATTTCAGTCCGGTCTTATGAAGTTCACAAGTTTTGTAAGGATGCATACCGTCCTCCAGTGTGCTAATAAAAACAAATTGCGATCTTCCATCCATCTAACAAGCGTAGTAGTTGTTTGTTTGTGCTTGTTAGGTTGGCAAACATGTAACATCAAGGAGTTTTCTGACACTTTGCCAACCTTAGTGTTATAGACTGCAGTGCCAGTTTTTTTACCGACATCAAAAAAAGGAGGAGGTTCTCAATTCGACTGATTTTTTTGTTTTTGTTTAGAGGTAGGTACCTACTTCTAAAAAAACCTATGTTGTCTTGCGGTGTGTGATTTTAAAAATTGGAAAGTACCTACATAAAAAGTGATTGAAAATACCATGACATGTGAGAATTATAAAATTTTGGATAAACAAACTTTATGGTATGTACCTAAAACAAAGTTCAAATTCTATTTGAAACCAATACCTTATTTTTGTTCTAAATGGTCACTAAGTACAATTTGACTACACAATTTTATGTCGATAGCCTCTTGAATTTTAGTTACAATGTGCTTGCTGCAATAATCTTTTGGCGCCTGAATGAAAGACAAGGCGTTGTTGATAACCATTTGTGAAATTATCAGTGTACATCACATCATGTTGTATAATCGATGTAAAACATCATTACACCGCCGAAATAGTCTTTTTTTGTTCATGGTCAAATACTTTTTACAAGGAACTTTTTTCAACCATAGATAAGTAGCTGAAAATCTAAAATCATTTCTTGTGTGAACCGGTCAGCAAGCGTGTTGAATATTCCCGTGTCAGGTAATAATATAAATTAATATTTCGACCGTACACCTTAAGGAAGGGTACGATATTGATACCATTACAAAGGTAAGCTAGCTAGTTAGGTCAAACCTCGCTAGCGTCCACCACACATTCTATTGTTCTCTTGTTTCATTAACTCCCACGTCCAAGGCTTAACGTCAAGTTATGAAGCCTTGTTTACACATTCATAGGATACTAGAATGGCCAGGCTATTTTTGGGACTTATAGTGTACATACATAGTGTTTTTGGGACGATTACTGTTTTCCTTTTCCTGAAAAAAAGAAAATATAAAGAAAAACAGTGTCTGGAAATACATGGCAGAGCCTGCGGACGGCGAGCGTTGGGTGACTCGCTGTCCGATCATAACCAGGCGTGGGTCGACGGCGCGTTGTGTTCCGCGCGCGCCTCAAAGAGATGTCAGCAAAGTAGACGGACATTTATGTGAGCATAACTCGACGAAATGTACTTACCTACTGTGTTCAGTACATTTTGTCGAGTTATGCTGTTGATTTTTTATTCCCGATTCCATAGTAAAAGTTGTTCATAATTTTAAATACAATGACCTCTTAAGAAGTTTTAGGCGTTTATTCTGTTACACGTTGTATAGCACAGAATATTTGGTTTATAATGAGCATACAAAGAAACAAAATTAGTGATTTATACAGGTTGGGAAAATATGCGTCACATATACCTACGCAAAGCCCATCGCCCATCATAATGCTAGGCAGATCATGGACATCCTTGTGGCCTTACCAGTCGACGGTCAAGTAAAAGTAAACGAGGCTCAATATGTCCTATATAGTTTTATTATTATGTAACGTAAAGTAGGTAGTACCATTTACCGAGAAAATGTCGGTTTCAGGGGAGCTACTTACAGACAAAGCTTTTAGGTGAAGTTTGTAAAAGCCGTGAAGTGCAATGTTGCAATTATGTTACGAGTATCTACCTACCTACGTTGCTAATGAGGAAAATAAGCTCGACAAGTTGGCATGGTTTTGAATACGAAAAACGACTTTATAATTAGTGCGTTAAAGTGTGTTTTAGTTTACGTTATAAGTTTTGTTTTAAAAAGATTCACGATTTTTTTAACAAATACAGCTAGCGTTGTGTTCCACGCGCGCCTCAATGAGATGTCGGGGCCCGCTAGGACCAGAGCATGCCAGGGAATTTGTTCGAAAGAGTCACAGCAGCCCTGGAACGCAAAGGGTATTTGGAGGAACACGTTATGGGTTTAGTCCTAAAAAGAGACACTCTCTCCCGCTCCGCCCAGAGCGGAATGAGTAATTTGACGATTTCCCATCCTCAAAAAAGGTGTATTTTTAAGCATGTTTTTACTTCTTTTTCCTTGTAGTGAATATTCAACGAAACTGCAATGAGGCTAAGATAAAAATACATGGGTACGGCATCTAAAAGAAAAATCTTAATCGCCTGATGTCTTGAAGATTGATCTTAAGATTATGTCATCTCGGAATGTAATATACTGGAAGCGAAATAAAACTTTTTTTTTCTTATTTATTTCGATTCTTTGTTTAGAAACTCTGAAAACTGGTCTCGGTATGGAAAACATTCTCGTTTTCTAACCAACCATGCAAATAATGGGTGTTATAAATTTATGTCATAAAGGATTTTGATATTAAAGGTATGAAAATAGGTATAAAGTAATATAATTTACGCTCCGTTTGCAGCTTTAACTTTACTCGTAAATTCATTGAAAAATAAAACTACAGGTTTTCATTTTACGCTTCACGAGATTTCATATTTTATTAAAATACTGAAAGGATTTCTGCAAAGCCGTTATTTAATAATAATAATAATATAATAATAAGATTTAATTAGGAAGTTCACATGCGTATTTTGTATTTTGTGGTCGGATTTTAATCAATGGTTTTGTTTTTGTTATGTGAGACGCAAACCGCACTCGCGTTAGTATAATTTGAGACCACAATGGTTATTTAATTTAGTTTGCCTGAATTGAAACAAATTTTGGTTATTAAATTGGGTGGGTTTTACAGTGTCGAGTACACACACCTACATTGGTACAATTAATATGTGCTTCATATAATACCAAACCATATTGTATATATGGTATGGTATTATGAATAACGCTCCAATTCTATGAACGTAAACCCGAAAATCGATCAGCGTTGATTATTACGATACCTAAGCCAAATCATCACTTTTAATAAGTTAAATCCGTATAAGTAGTGTTGTTAAATCCATTGGATGTATGAGATATAAAAATATTTTCGTGTTAGCGTTTACTATTTACGGTATTTCGTACAAACTGGCAAGTCTTTGATCTGAATGAACCAATTTTAATGATATTTAAAAATCATAATTATGCTAAATACCTAGGTCTATAAAATGTCGAGGAATTTTCGAAAAAAAGGCACTTCTTTAAACTGATCGTATATAAAGTTTATTATTTTGGTTTTGAGATACAAATTATCCGATCCGATTATCCGCAATAAGTAAGATTTTGTAAATAAAAACTAACTTCAGAACAGAACAACACTTTTTTTAATAACGAAGTTTTCCAGATATTGCATTCTGCATCAGCTGGCCGATAATAGTGGATAGTGCCCGGGCAAAATTCAATAAGTCGTGAGTAGCCGTGTTCTTTAAAGAGCGTTTTGCCAGCACTTGTTTGTAAACTAATAATGTATGTAAGTATTAGTACTTACCTACTAGATCCTACTTATATAAACCACTATACACTTAGGTATATAGTAGTGTATATACACTACCTACTATAAGTAAGTTGTATCTAGTAAGCTACTAACTAGTAGTACCTATCTCGCGTAGCCTTTTAGATTTTCTTATCCTTATTAACAAATCCTGGATTATTTATTTAAAGAATCCAGTGTACGATTTAATCGCGAACGTCAAAATTTAAGACAACCCGTATAATGAGAGCCTTATTTTTCCGTTAATTACGAAGAATGGAGGCAAAGCCAATTAAGTCTAAAGTAGGTTAATTAAAGACTTTATGAACACAAAAGACTACGCTAAATGATTGACTGCACAACCCTTGAAATAATCTTGTTTATAAATCGAAAAGGAAATTCCAAGAATACTTTTGACATTTATTTTTAAAAAGTGACGTTTTTGCATCAAATGTTTTTGAGTCGTGGTCCGTTGAGTCAACATTGTGTCAATAAACAAAGTTAATCCCACGACAAGTTTATTTTGTACAGTACAAATCGCTTGAAGTATACCTAATGAATTTGTTGTCTTACAATGTTGTTAAAGAACGATAAGAGGCCGCAATATATTTTCCTGTCTTTGGCTCTCATGGTTTGAGAATTTGGATAAAAGGACTAAATTTGTCTGTTAAAAGTTTATTTCAAACTTTGTAAATTTATCAATATTCAGCTCACTACCTTTGATCATCATCATCATATCAGCCGAAAGACGTCCACTGCTGGACATAGGCTTCCCCGCGCGTGTCGCCACAACCACCGGTCCTGTGCGTCTCGCATCCATCGGTTACCCGCGACCCTCACCAGGTCATCGGTCCACCGCGTGGGAGGCCTTCCAACGCTGCGTCTTCCGGTACGCGGTCGCCACTCCAAAACTTTTCGGCCCCATCGACCATCTGTTCTGCGTGCAATGTGCCCTGCCCACTGCCACTTCAATTTGGCGATCCTTCGGGCTATGTCGGTAACCTTGGTTCTCTTGCGGATATCATCATTCCTGATTCGATCACGCAAGGAAACTCCGAGCATTGCCCTCTCCATTGCCCTTTGGGTGACTTTAAGCCTTCTGATGAGGCCCATTGTGAGCGACCACGTTTCGAGTCCATAGGTCATCACTGGCAACACGCACTGGTCATAGACTTTTGACTTTCTTGAGACACTGTGGTATGTGAGACGAAAAGATACCACGCAACTTCCCGAACGCCGCCCATCCGAGTCGGATTCGACGGTTGACTTCCTTCTCGAAGTTAGCCCTACCTAGCTGGATCGTTTGTTCCAGGTAGACGTACTCATCAACAACTTCGAGTGCAGAGCCTCCAATCTTGATAGGAGTGGGTGCTACATGGGTATTTACCATGACCTTGGTTTTGTCCATGTTCATTTTAAGACCCACTCTTTCGGAAGCTCTACTGAGGTCATCGAGCATTGTACTGAGGTCCTCCGTGGTCTCAGCCATGACGACTATATCGTCGGCAAATCGAAGATGAGTGATGTACTCGCCATTGACATTAATGCCTAGCCTTCTCCAGTCCAAAACCTTGAAGACGTCCTCCATTGCGGCCGTGAACAGTTTCGGAGAAATTACGTCTCCCTGCCTCACACCCCGCTGCAGGAGGATAGGTTCTGATGTCTGATCCTGAAGTCGGACTGACATGGTGGCGTTTTCATACAAACACTTCAACACCTCGATGTAGGTACCGATAGTCGATCTGGCACCGTTGGAGAGACTGCAGCAAAGCCCAAGTCTCGATCGAATCGAAGGCTTTCTCGTAGTCCACAAACGCTAAGCAGAGGGGCAGATTATACTCTTCGGTCTTCTGTATAACCTGCCGCAGCGTGTGTATGTGGTCTACGGTGCTGAAGCCTTTTCGGAATCCGGCTTGTTCGGGAGGCTGGAAGTCGTCAAACCTGCGTACGAGACGGTTTGTGATGACTTTGGAAAACAGCTTGTAGACATGGCTCAGAAGTAAGATGGGCCTGTAATTCTTAAGCAGGGCATTGTCGCCCTTTTTAAAGAAGAGTACCACCACACCTCTGCTCCAAGCTTGTGGCGTTTTCCCCTCGAGTATGACGGAATCGAACAGTTTCTGAAGGGCCTTAAGGACTGGTTTTCCATCCGCCTTCAGGAGTTCGGCCGTGATTCCGTCCTCACCCGACGCCTTGTTGTTTTTAAGCTGCTTCAGAGCCATCCTAATCTCATACAGGCTGACGTCCGGGATGTCTTCGGTATAATGCCGGGTCAATCTAGCTCTTGGGTCGTTCGCTAGATTTGCTGCGGGTTTGGTCATTGACGTGTATAACTGTCCATAGAATGTCTTGATCTCCCTCAGAAGCTCCGATTTGGCGGATATGGTTCTGCCATCGTCGGTCTTCCGTTTTGTGAGCTGGCTCTGCCCAATAGACAAATCTCTTGCAAAGACCTTGGAGCCCTTATTCCGCTCTATTGCGTCTTTAATCTTTTCAGTATTAAAGCGGCGGAGGTCGCTTTTCAAGGACTTGAAGATCCGTCTATTGAGCTGCCGGTATTTGCACGCATCGTCTGAAGACTGCAGAATCATCTCCCGCCTCTCCTTCATGAGCTTGAGAGTCGGTTTAGAGAGCCTCTTGGTCTTATCTGTACGGCGAGTCTTGAAGAACTTAGACCCGACCGTATGAACAGATTCCACGAACCCATCGTTGTACTCGTCCACGGAGCTCCCTAGGCCCTCGAAACGATTTTGAAGTTCGAGCTGAAAGCTTTCGGAGTTTTGGATCTGGATCTGTGCTGGACGGAGCGTAGACTTCATCAGTCGAGACCTTTCCAGCTTGATATTTAGATTCAATGTGCCTCTTACCATGCGGTGATCACTTCCGGTTTTCACCGCGTTGATCACAGAGACATCATTGAATATCTGCTTCTTCGTCGACATGATGAAGTCAATCTCATTTTTAGTTGCACCGTCGGGGCTCTGCCAGGTCCACTTCCTGTGCTCACGTTTTCTGAAGAAGGAGTTCATCATATAGAGGCCCTCCTTCTCCATAAAACTGGCCAGTAGGTGTCCCCGGTGGTTCCGACGTCCATATCCAAATTGCCCCACTCGCAGCTCGTCACCGTCACGTTTGCCCAGTTTCGCGTTGAAGTCCCCCATGACCACGGTGAAATGAGTTTTATGACCATGCATGGCTCTGGATATATCCTCATACATGGTCTCTATTTCGTCGTCGGGGTGTGTTGAGGTTGGGGCGTAAACCTGTACGAACTTCAACGAATATCTTGACGATATTCTGATTATAAGGTACGCCACCCTGGTCGACACACTCTCGATCCTCACCACATTGGACACGAGGGACCTGTGGACGAAAAACCCGACACCACCCTGGGACTTCTGGTCACCCTCCCGGAAATAGAACAGGTTGCCGGATTTGAGAATTGTCGTGTCCTCCCCCTCTCTTCGGACTTCAGACAATCCCACAACACTCCATCGCAACCTGCTCAATTCCTCCTCAAGTTTGGTGATCTTTTAATCGGTCCGGAGTGTTCTCGTGTTTAATGTTACCAGGTCCAGTCGTCGGTGTTTTTTACGGTAGCCGTATCCACTCCGGGTATTCTTAGCACCCCTTGCATCGTCATAACCTTGACCGCTACCGGAGTCAAGGGTAGACGCGCTGCCGGGCACTAGGGGCCATTTCTTTGTTGTGCTCTTCATTTGGGGGGGTTTACCCTAATCGCCACGCTTGGCAGGCGGGTTGGCGATCGCAGTATAGCTGTTGCAATGTACCGAAAGAATGCTGCTGCCCTTGGTTGCTGCCTCTGGTGAGTCCCTTAGTCGCCTCATACGACACCCACAGGAAGCGATGGGATGGTGCTATTCTTTTGCGCCCCGGCACCATACGGGCAACTACCTTTGATATTAAGCATTAACATTTTTTGTTATGATAAAAATAATCACACAAAATGGTTTAGATAGGTACCCAAAGAAAACCATGTCAAGGCAACCAGGTAACGAACACAATATCAATAGACAGATACCCACAAACGTTATAGATAGGAACATCCAAAGCTGTCACAAACAATTCCGTCTATAAGAAACTAAACCGGACCGAAGTTTTGTTTAAATACAAATGACTGTTCTATTATTACACGAACGTGGAAAATCAATACATTGTCCTATATTGAACTTCATTTATCATCTACTTCAATTTATAGTTCTATTGATCTCAAAAAATCAACGATTTATTTAACCTAAAAAAACCTCGTAAATCATCCGATTGTAGCTAGCAACACGTTGCATAAAATTAGACTAACAATAAAAATTATAGCCAATAAAATGGCCGTAGTTCTCGACGTTTCGCGCCAAAATAAACATTATCTATGGAATGGAATCGAAAAAAGATATATCTATATATATCTTTTTTCGATTCCATTTTTAAAACAACTTACTTTTTTATTAGGCAAAGATATTTTCCTTAAACCTTGGTTGGTACGAACGAGGTTATGTTGGAATCTGCAAAGGGCCGAGTGCCCGTTGTGTGGATATGCCACTAATCCCAATTCCAAGAAATTGTTGTAAGAAAATGGATATGTAGGATTTTCTTTACCTTACTTCAACAATTTATTTTGGTAAGATAAAGGTAAGGCTTGTTACAAATCCTGCTAGCAATTTATCCTTTGGAAAGATGGCTATATTTCTTGCAATAACAGAGCTCTGAATAATAAATAATTAAAATAATTTGTATTACTTGTAGGTTAAGGTTTTATCTTGGGTCTTTGTAACCTGAAAATAAATGGTTTATTATTAATAATGAAATGCCGTAGTAAAGTAATTAAATTACAGTTTCCAATATTTTAATTAAAGCAGCAGCGTTGGATTAAATGCTGAAATGTCAATTTTTCCCACATGTTCGACCTCCTTATAATGTTAATATGTAAGTTAAGAAGAACATTTTACTTTTATTTCTTTTTGGATTTACTTACATACCAAAGCTTCATAATGGCCCTCGCAGGCAGATGTTTGAGACGCGACGTGACTGGTTTTCAATTTTATAACAATTTCCATGAAAACGCATTACTTAACGCACGGTTTTGGGGCCTTCAAATAATTGTCGTTCAAAAATAAAGTCTGCGAAATTTGTTGAATATAGTAGCATAGTTTTAAAAAATAGCCGACAATTTTAAGGATAATATTAACTATCTATAAAGTAACAAAATATGATCCTTGAGAAAAGCCGAAGGCCCATTTTCAAAGCTGTTTGCAAAATATTTTTCCATTTTCATATTTTTAAATCCCAGCTTACTAAGATTAAACTCAGGCTCAGGACGAAATGCTGCGCTATTTCTTTGTGAGCCTGGATTCATTTCAAAATACAGTTTCATAATTCAAAAGTCAGAGATTTTTACGTTTAACCACAGTATTTTTGTTTTCAGTCAAGTAAAGGACATGGCTAAATGGAGAATGGACGATTGCCCTTAGAATGTATAAATATGGTACCTAGCAATATGTAATGCTGAATAGCTGATTATTAGTATTTCGTTTAAAACATGTTTCAGGAACTGTTTATATCTTTGCAATCCTGAAAATAAAATCATGTTACTCCTACGTCAATACGTATCGAAAAAACTTCAAACAAACGGCATTGCTATGAATTTTTGCGTAGGCGTTTGAATGTAAAGCCAAACCAAATGAGCCAAACTTATCCAAATGAGTTGAAATAAAGACAGTTTTCACAGACAATTTAAATAATGGTTAAACATATTTGAAAAGATTAGGATTAATATTAACTGACCCAAACAAACTAAAGATTATGGAATTTGAGGTAAGTAAACAATTCTACAGTAGGTAAGTACTTTATCAAATATTACTCACGTTTTAAGCTGCACACGTAAGAAAAGCCCTCAGGATTTTTCTGACTTGATTTACATTCAATAATTATTATTTACACAAATGTAGAACCAATCTACCTCATAAGCAGTGACAACCCCATCAAAATCTCTTTCTACATTCGTACAGACAGACAAACGCGCCAGGGGGACTTAGTTACCTAGTATGTGTTGATTGATAAATCCAGCCTTAACAAGATAACGAACACACTGAGTAACCAAGGAAATAAAAGATTACCTATTGAAATAAAGCATCAAAAATACAATTTATTTATTTATTCAATATTCTGTGTGTCTTACAAGAACATTATCAAAAAATGGAGCTGATAATGTGTTCTGGTGTATCGCCCATCCTCAGATACCAGCACTGTCATGACTAGGAGTGTGACGAATATATTAGTATTAGTAAGTTATTAGTAATATTCTATGGATTCACGTATTAATAATTTGACGATCTGATATATGCTTGTAGGCGACATTAATATCGCCACAAAAAATCAACGTAGCAGAATCAACAAATGAGACTCGCAGCGCCGTCTATCTCGACAGCTGCGAACTAAATCCTAAATCGCGATAACAGAGTTTAACGTGCGATAAGAACATATACTAAGCCCGAATATCATCTTTCGGGCAGTTGCCTACCGGACAACCAACAACCGTTCGGTCGGAGGATCCTCCCTTTTCAACGGAGGTATGTGGGACTTTACTCTCTGTTCCGCTACCTCCAAACTGGTGACCCTCGACGTTAAACGTCAGCGCAGCATTCGTGCAGCTACTCCATCATGACGTCATCATCATCACTTCTCCTCAACGTGACCTCAAGCTCTCGAGCAGCGAGTCATACAGCTAGCCAGAACCATCGGCTTCTACGGGTATCCTGACCACCAGCATGCAGCGGACGCGCATTCCTGGTCAGCATCCTCAGCCTCTATCATCAACCTCATCAGCGACCTTGGCAAGCACACTGCACTTTCGGCCAGTCACATGAAGAGTCTTGAAGAACCTCTCCTGGTTGACGCCAGCAGGCACGTCAGCACGTCGCACAGCTCCGACCCACCTTGGCAAGCACACTGCACCTTCGGCCAGTCACATGAAGAGCCTTGAAGAACCTTTCCTGGTCGACGCCAGCAGTCACGCCAACAGCAGACAGTTCCGACTCATCGTGAACTCTGCAACGCAGATAGTTCCGGCTTACCGAGAACTCTGCGACTTCCAGTTCCGATTCACTGGAACCAACCTTCCACTGGCCTGGCAAGCGTCTCAAGATATGGACGGATCATCCACTATCGACCTCCGGTCTCCGGAGGGGGGTGATGTAGGAGACATTAATACCGCCACAAAAAATCAACGCAGCAGAATCAACAAATGAGACTCGCAGCGCCATCTATCTCGACAGCTTCGGACTAACTGGACAAAATCCTAAATCGCGATATCAGAGTTTACCGTGCGATTAGAACATATGCAAAGCCCGAATATCAACAGTTGGACAGTTGCCCACCAAACACAAACAACCGTCTGGTCGGAGATCCTCCCTTTTAAACGGAGGTATGTGGGAGTTAACTCTCTGTTCCGCTACCTCCAAATGCTAATATACATTCACATAATCCATAGATTACTAACATGTACACAATCTTTATCATAATATGAGATTCCATTCACTTGGCACAGATCGGCGGGATCGGATTCACTCAATCACCCTGACATGTAGTCGTGTAGTTCTTTCTATGGATTCACGTATTAGTAACCCGACGAACTGATATATGCTAATATTTAATATTCACATAATCTACAAACTACTTATATTTACAATAATCTTTAACATAATTTGAGATTCCATTCACTTGGCACGGATCTTCTTGGATCGGATTCGTGAAGTGATACGTATTATTAGGTTTTAGTTAAATATCACTGATCCTCAAATATAAATTAAGATATTGTAATTATTCTAGACTTATATATTCGTATTAGCTAATACTGATAAATATCGATATTAACCCATCTTTAGTCATGACACTCATGAAAGACAACTGACGTTGGTTTTTGTTATAAGAGATGGGACTGAACTTCAAGTGTAACAGAATCGATAAAATAATCGAAAGTTTTGTAAAAAAAATGAATTTGTTTTGACGAACATTATTCAGTTAATATCTTTCGTTACAAAATACATAGGTAGTAAGAATTAACGAAGAAGCACATTCCGAAGCTTTCATCTATTTTTATTTGATTTCGATTAGAATAACGTGGAATCGAGTGAAGTTGATTGTTACTTTAAAACAACCCTGATTTCCGAATCAAAACTCAATTAACAAACAATAAAACAGAACACCGAATTGAATGCCATAATTCCCGCCGAAATCTCTGATTGCCACTTCTTAGTTCCGAAGAAGTTTCCAATCATTTTTAAACATAATTATGACTATTCAAGAAATCCGCCGACCGCCTACTATGTCACTATTTTTCTCGCTAGCCGCCACCAAATGTCAATTTCTAGAATATTTTGTTATGAGTGGCGCAAAACTAGCACAAAAAAGCAGAATGTTCTAAACATCCTTTCGCCAGTGGCATAAAATCGAACTAATGTTTTGCCTTATGTTTGAAGTATTATTGACCACAACAAAAACATAACCGTAGACAAGTGAGGTCAAAACGAACAAGGTAGGTACTGAGGAAGTCATTATGACGGTCATCACTTGACAATGAATCGAGCTAAAGCCTCACGAAGTGGTTTCGAAGATCATAAAATGCATGTTGTCGATACCAGCTTATGATCACCATCGAATTGAGTCTAGTGAAGTTAAGCCAAACATCATAATATCCAATGATCCAAAACGATCCCAAGTCGCCCGAAGTGCGACCTCTCGCATCCGGCCCTGGTTCAGTCTGGTCAGTCAGTAAAAGTCTGATACTCCCTGCCGCTCCACCCAGAGCGGACGGGATCATTTGATAATGTCCCATCCTTAAAAAAAAAAGTCGCCCGAAGTGTTAGTATTGCTTATCCAGCCATAATTAGGTAGTTTCAGAAAATAAATCGATTTGATACCTGTTTTCAAAAATCGATTTAAGTACAGTTTCTATTTGACATTCGGGAAAAGCGACATGCCCCGTCCCTAGCTTTCCCTTTGATCTTATGTTGTCAAACAAAACAAGCTTAGAAAACAATTCAGATACTTTTATCATGTGTTTCAGTTTATTAAAGTTCTATAAAATTATTAAAAACTAAATAATTCACGAATTAATATTTCAATATTTCGAGTTAATTTAAGATTCTTATACATCCTTAGGGCAGTCATTTAGCCATGTCCTTTACCTTAGGTAATAATAGAAGCTACCTAAAGAAGCAAAAATTACTTGAGTGGGTATTATTTCAAATTGTGTTCTTAAATATTAGATTACTTACTTACTTTTATTAGCTTATTTAATATTAGATAAATATTCATCATTAACTAACTTTTTTTCAGTTGAAGATCTGTATTTCAGAAATTGGATTTAGATAATTCAGTACGGATTTGGGTGAAATATGCATCTAACACTCGTAGACTATGGTCTGGATTAGAAATTTTTGGTATTTTTCTTCCGTATTATTAAACTCCGTGGGATAATTTGACATTTACGTGGGTGAAGCGGTTAGAAAAAGCTAATATAGATTAATTTGTTTACTAATATCTCAGATGTCTACCTATAAAATAATTCCAATGAAGTCTATATTAAATCAGCAAGCTTATAAGCTTAGGTTCCTATCTACAGTTATTATTACTATTATGAAGGATAATTAAATATCCAGAAGACCGTCACTGATTGATACGCCAAGGGCTTTATCGTTATGTTGATAGATAAAACGATATTTTTTATATAATAATGATAATACGTCATTGCAGTTAATATTGCATTATCTGGATTGATTCCGTGGTTTTAATAAAAAAGGCCATGCGTTTTATTCATTACGTATTGGATTGAGAAAGTTTAATTACTTTGATAGTATGCATATTAAATGACTGTTCAAAAGATCCTCATTTTATTAACACCACTATTCAGTTCTAGCTATTGATGAATTAAGTTAGACCAATGATTACATCTGCCTGAAAAGATACAAAATAAATACCATTATATTTATTATTTTCTTTTTAGTTTTGTGTTGATAGGTTTTTTGATTACTCCGTTGCATAAACTTTAATAATTAAAATGCAAATATATATTGTGAAAGAATTAATTGATGAGATTGGAACGCAGTTCCCGCAAAGTGTAACTCCAGTTTCTCTTGAGCTAGTAAATATTAACTGAAGATGAAACAGGCATATAAAATATCTTGGTAATAGTGAAACTTAGCTAATCTAACTATGTTGAGATTGGCGACCATATCCGAAATTCAGTCATCATACCTAGTTACTTTCGTACCTAAATAACACTTTAATGAGAAGTAGGTACCTGTTCAGTAAAATGATTCATGATCTCCATTTGAGCATGAGCAGGTGCCAGGTCTTTCTCAAAATCGTGCTGAAGTTTGTTGCGTGACTGGATGTTCGTGATTTATAAGTGTATGTCACGTCTGCCCTAAGATATTGATGCAGCGGATGTGTTGAATGCCAAGTATTGAACATGATTTGTTATCTATCTGATCAGTAAATAAATTGTTTGAAATGTTGGAATTAGTTGTGTTCGTTTGTGAAGGAAAGTTTTGTAAAGCACCATGTGCCATCTATGGCATGGTATGGTATCCAATATAATTTTATTAGATAGTCGACATCTCTAAAATGTACATGTGAAATATATCACAAAAATAAAATACTTTTTTTCATCATGCTTGATCTGAAAATAAATAGTAACTAAGCATGTAAAACGAGAGCAGTGGTTGTCCGGTTCAGTTCAAAATTCAGACACTTATTTCATCATCACTGACCTTAACATGGTGATTAAGCCGTGAGACCATAAACTCAAACAAACTAGAAGACTTGTGAGCTTCTGACATCCACACACCCAATCTAGGCTTGCGTGGTGGATAACACACATACACACAAAGAGGTGGCCTGAGGCCCAGGAGTGGGATCAGTATCGTATGGGAAGGCTGCTTAGTGGACACAGCAAAACATTGGCACATGAAGTTAAATTCCCTTATAGGAATCTAACTGCATAATGTGCCAATGTTTTTTCTTAATTTTTCCTGAGGTCACTGACAGTTTATTGGCATAACCTTGATAATGCCAATAAACTCACAATCAATTCGTAAGTCAAGAACTGAAGTTACCTCTCTAAAAAGTTAATTGAAAATCTCAAGAACGAATGGGTGGCTTTTAATTTCATCGGCAATATTCCTGGGAGTGAGGGAACCGTGAATCTAAAGCACTTTACTAAGGGATCAACGCTGAAATAATACCTAAAAAAACCCAACCGCTAAAAACGATTAAAAAAAGTCCAAACCAGTCGCTTTTCAAGCATTCTGATGTAGTTTGTGGCCTCAGATCTGTGATTGAACTGCATCTCATGCACTCATCGACTTGTTTGGTACCTTTTAGTCGTTTTTAGCGGTCGGGTTTTTTGACAAAGTATTTTTTTTATTTCCTATATTTTAGTGAGTTTTGAAAATTAAATACCACCTTATGTCACTACCACAATTCTGACGAATTCAATGACACCTCATATATCAAAATCCGCCCAGCCGTTTGGGCTGTAGGGCGTGCCAAAGAAATGGACAAACATACATGTGCTCTAAAAACATTACCCTCCTTCTGACGCAGTCGGGTAAAAAGAACAACCATTGTTCACATAAATCGACAAAATGTAGGAGACCCCATACTATGATGTGCATGATTCCGTTGTAACAAAACGATAGTGCTATCCGTCTTATGTCCTTGTTGTCGTTAACAGCTGATTTTTTTTTATGAATTTCAGGGTGGTTCTCAAATTCCTATTCATTTATAAGTACTTTCTCCCTCAAAAATATTGACAGTTAATAGAATCACTCTACTAAGTGTTCCAGAAGTAGGTACCTACGTGGTCATATTTAAAGGGTTGCTGTTCTGTAGCTTCCAGAAATATAATTATTGACTTTTAAAAAAAAAACCGTCCACAATCAACGACTAAAAAGTTGATAACAAGAAGCACTTTTCAAGAAGTCTGCTTGAAAAGTGTTTTTTTTTTTCAACTTATTAGTCGTTTTTAAGATCATTTTTTTTAAGACAATGTTGTTTAATTTGATATGGTTTCTTAACTATACCTATAGCAGATACAGAACCTTGAATAAAACCTTTTAGGATGCATGAAGGAGCCTCCTCGTGTAGCGCAATTTGTTCCATCTGACACTCAACTGAACCGAGCGCTCGGCGCATCCTGGACAGTCTCACCTAACACCTTATAAGACTGGCCAATCCTTCCCTTGCGGTGGTAGGGCTAACGCCCGCCTGGTTCGCGACCACCCTCCCACCGGAGTTCGGCGTCAAGCAGCCTGCTGTGTTTCGTCGACGCGTGGGAGTACCAGTGGCTCAAGACATCTTCTGGGCACGCTCGCTTCATCATGGACCTCATCTATCGCTTTCCATCAGGCGTGATCGAGGTCAAGAGCTAGCCCATTCATAAATAAAAATAAAAAAACGCGCATTTCTGGAACACTCTTTATGTATACAGCATAACAACCTTTCAGTGGGTGAAAGTACTCAGTACTCACTCAAAAATCTACTGTTCTATACATTTTGATCGGTTGAATGTTACATTTTGTATGAAACAGCCAATTTATTTTTTGATATTCAGAGTTGGTTCCATAGTAAAAGTTGTTTAAATCATGAGTACTTTCACCCACTGAAAGGTTGTTGGTATTTTACAAATAACCCTGTATAAATCCATATCTTCAAGAATTTACCAACGTAAGTTTTATTTCATGTATAAGCTCTAAAAATAAGCAATTTCAATTCGGCTGGATTGATTTTGATTGAAATTCTCCAGGTTCAATGTTGTAAGGTTAAATGTAAATTTAATCTTTCTCGCGAGGGTTCTGAGACATTTTTATTCAGTGAGTTTGTTATTTGTTGAATGCTGATTGGTAGACTCGGGATTGTTGCCAATATTTGTATAGGTCATGTGTGATTCATTTTGTGTCTATGTCGCAGCCAACTAGCTTAATCAGCCGTTTCATTAAAAACCTAGCTTTTTTAACTGCGCCGTTTAATCAGCGACATAAGTGACATGAGCAAGTAATTTAACATTTGAAAAGTTGGTGCAGTTGAAAAAGCTAGGCCACCAATTAAATGGCTGATTGAGCTAGGCTGCGACATCTATACTGTATGAATTCTAGGACAAAGGTTCAGTTAGGGATTTGATATTGTTTTCATAAAGATTTCAATTTTTTTAAGCGGGTAACCGATGGATGCGAGACGCACAGGACCGGTTGTTGTGGCGACACTTGGGGGAGGCCTATGTCCAGCAGTGGACGTCTTTCGGCTGATATGATGATGATGATGATGATGAAAGATTTTTAATGTTATTTCTGCTTTTCCCGTTTAGTATGGTCGGCCAATGATGATAGATGTATAGAATGCCAAGATTTTTGATTTATCTTCTTTTGACCTGGTGAGAGCCAAGTGAGTTTGCTCGATGGGAGAAGCTCCAGACTAGCTTATGTGGCGACGCTTGATAAGGCAGTCCAACAGTGTCTTTCGGCTAAGATGATGGTGATATTTTTTTTGTATTATTGTTTTTATATATTTCTTTTAACTATTTAATTACAAATTGCTTCTGCGTAACAATTCTAATCAATATATATAAAACTCTTGCGTTACTGAGTGATTGAGTGACTGCTACATAACACACAGCCGAAACTACAGGTCGTAGGTAGCTGAAATTTGGCATGTAGGTTCCTTGGGGAGTATTGGGTAGCACTAAGAGAGAATTTCCCAAAATTCCTACAGAAACGGGATATGCGCGTACGAAGTCGCGGGCAAAAGCTAGTTACTACTATAAAAAATATAACCGTATCTAACAAACAAACTTCTTTTGTAACTAGATCATTTCATCGACTCATTACAGATTTATTACAAAAGAAATGAAATAACTTTTGTAATAAGCTGAGAACAGCAATAAACACGACAATAATAATTTATGGATCTCATTACGTACCTGCCTAAAACCTTCCTACTGAGTATTTCGACGGCTCTGACGTCACTGACAAACATTCAGACAGCAGTCGCTTAGGTTAAGTTTTTTTTACGATTGAAAGTCATTTTGCTTCTTTCTTTTGACAGAGGGGTCGTGATCATCACCTAGCGAATTCTGACCCATAGTGAGTTAGTACTCAAATGCTCTGTACTTTCGCTACAAATGATTGATCCCACTAGAGGTCAATCTTTTATAGCGATAGTACTGTCTATGAGATCTACGAGAAGACCTGTGAAATCTGTGAGACGTTAGGACAACAGGTCTATGAGAAGACCTGTCGTCCTGACGTCTCACAGATTTCAAAGAGCGAAAGAAAAAGTTCTTCGCGTCTTTTGAATTTATTATATAATGAACTTTACAACATCTCGACTGCCTGGTGGTCGTGTGAATAACACCCGTCTGGTCGCAGGATCCTGCCTTTTACAATGGGGATTGTGGGACTGTAACAAATCGCTATTGCGCTTGTATGCTTGCTTGCGCAACTTTGTCTGCATCACATTTTTCATTTATGTTCCGCTCCTTTTGGTCGTAGCTATTAAGCCTTCCACGAAAAATTGGGCTATCCAACACTTAAAGAATTTTTCAATTCGAACCGGGGGTCTACTCTGTAAGCCCAAAGGCCGTAGTTTCGGCTTTAGTGTCGGGCGTTTTCTACTCCGTATCACCTACGGACTTACGATTAGTCACGAACCCGAAATAAGAACAACTGTCAAATCGTGTTGTCATTCATTCAGTTCGGGTTCGGGACTAATCGTAAGTCCGTAGGTGATACGGAGTAGAAAACGCCCGACACATATAAGGCCGAAACTACGGACTTCGGGCTTAGAGAGTAGACCCACTGTAGTTCCTGAGATTAGCGCGTTAAACCAAACAAACAAACTCTTAAGCTTTATAGAATAAGAATAGATGTAAATATTCTTAAGTAAACGTGTTATCAGTTATTTTCTAACCTTACTGTCAAAATCAGGGTAGGTACTGAACGGCACTAATATATTACTTGACCTAATTTTAACGGTCTATTTGGTCGCCTATTTAAAGCCAAAAACACCTGTGACAAATGACAGGACCCCTAGAAAAAAAGAACACATCTATCACTAGATACTTGTCCTTTTGCGCCAGACAGCTTGAATTAGAGGGTTTTTAGTTTGGCAGACTTCCTCGATTTCTGATCGTGGAGAATTTGTTATTGAGTATTATTCGAAATCTACTTTAACCTTCTAAAACCTGTCAAAATTTTACAGTAAAGTAGGACAGTAGGTAGTCTTTTTTCATTTTCTTGGCTGAGGTTAATCGTTCCTATATCCAAATCTATAATCCAGCTCAATTCATAAATCTGCCTTATGTACTCGTAGGTATGCTTGACGCAGTGGTTGATTGACTGCGGCGCTGCGTGTCGTGGGTTCGATTACCGGATGGATCAAATATTTGTATGTCCTACAGAGTGAGCTAGTGTGGGGAATCGTTTTTTTTAAATTGTATTCGTAAATGTGTGTAGGTATGGATGTCCATTTGTGTTTTCGTAACGCTTATACTACTTATCAGATTTTAAAAAGGTAACTGTTGTTTGTATAAGGTACCTAAAGACCTCTTGTTTAATCTCATATATGTACCTATGAGATAAAAATAAAAGACAAAAAAACAAAGATTTTGATTCAGAAAAATATAATGTTAATATTCTACAAATTACAATCGCGATCAAAAACGTAAATATAAAATTCATATTATTTTCCGTAGTTGATTTTTAGTTTATTAATTCAAAAAATTAGTTCTTGTAATCCTTTTAGCTTCCAAATCAAAACCCCAGAACATCAATAACTTTAAGACCCTAAAGACAACATCAACGTTAATTTTAACAGCAGATACAATAATGAATGCGCTGTAAATGTCGCGAATGTATTTTGGCTGTCTTGGCCAGCTGCCAAGTCGTGCCAAGGTGTGCCACATAGCAACACTTATTAATTTCAAGCTTTATATTATTATACTAAATTAAAGGAGTTTTCGGCTTATTAACAACTGGTTTACATAATTAGTTGAGCGTTTTAAAGTGCGGTGCATTTTTGTTGGCTGATTTATCGGTGAAAGATACCTATTATGGTATCTGATTTAATATCAGCCGTCTTATATACGTAACTTTCGGACTTGAAGGACCAATGATATGGTAACTTGTCGAACACGCATTTTCACGCGGCTCCTTAATTAACGCCTCATGAGTCAGTTAATAGATACCTACTCATGAAGAAAAGTCACGAATCTTGTTTGGTCGTTGCTGTGTGATATTTTGCTTCGTTTTTTCATCTACATTTCCTCTTGAAAACTCTTTCAACCAATTGGCAATAGAAACACAGCTTATAAAAGCGCGTTTGATACTTTGTCGAAATAGTTTTGGGTAATTCTCATTCGAGAAACTGGGCCCTAGACGATATTAATTTCTAAGCTGGTAGTATTATTTTTGTTGTAATATAAATATTTAATTACGATTGTTCTTGAGCCTTTTATATCAATAAATAGTATTTATTTATATAATAGGCTCATTTAGGTATTTATTAAATAAATAAATTCCTTACAATTATAACGGAGAGGTAGGTGAACATCCCCAATAAAATAAGCACTCTAAAAATATGTACATAAATATTGTTTTAACTGTTTTTGTCATAATAATATATCCAATTAAACAATTATTTCTGATCAAATCTCATTTAAATTAATTGCCAGATGAGAAAATAATTAAATTGGATTAGGTACTCTTACGAATCTCTATGAAAAACACTGATTTAATCTTAAATGTGAATGAGTCTTGTAAAATTCTGTTTTAATAAAAATATACGAAGTGCATACATTTATAACTACCTTAATAACAGTTATTCGTGTATTACTTACGGTTTCCACAACTTCGTCGGTAAGCCCATTAAATTATTTAATAGGTATTCTAAAAATTTGTATTACATGTACTTATTTATATTGATTTCAGATACAATAATATACATTAATATACATTTCAAGATCTAAGCAGAAAATAACATGAGAACAGTGATTGAATATAATTTTTTGGTAATGCCTACTTTTTTTTAATAAAGGTTACTTTAGTATAATTTTCAAATCAAATTATTAATTTGCTAGAGTGCAGGTATAAATTAAATAGGATGAAATGTTACACTTGAGTTGCTCAATATCTATCTATTGAATTCGATTTTTTGTTCTCAATTGAATAAAATAGAAAAGAATATTCTTTATAATGTACACCATCTAAGTTACAGAAAAGATAGATGAAGAAAACATTAGGTACATAGGGCGACACAATGGGCGGCCTTATCGCTAAAAGCGATTTTTTAAAGACAACCTTTGGATGGAGTATGAAGAGAGAAGGAAAGACAGTACCTACTGTAGGTGGTCTTAGGTGTACTACGATAGGCTCGTGTTTGACCACTATCTCACCTGATGATAAGCGAGAATGTGGTGGACGATGAGGTACACTTGA
This sequence comes from Melanchra persicariae, assembly GCA_947386135.1. NCBI lineage: Eukaryota > Metazoa > Arthropoda > Insecta > Lepidoptera > Noctuidae > Melanchra > Melanchra persicariae. Next base: position 4,517,745 of record OX376646.1, read on the forward strand.
CTGAAAGATACCCAGGTTTATCTTGCTATCAGGGAACACTGGCTAGTAGCGTATTCCACTACTAAGCTCTACACGTACTATGAAAGTGCTTCAACAACATTTTTCATCTAAAGGGTTTTTCCACAGTAAATATTTTCCATATACAGTTATTTGCGTTTTATTAAATTAATTAACTTTTATACTGTCATGCAACGCTATTAAAAATAAAGAAATTAAGCTTGATTAAAAAGGTTTTACGGGCAATTTCGCACGGTGAGTGCCCGTTGAATTTTAATTCCAAAGTTTCCGGCGAGGCGTTACACCGCGTTCAAAAGTTTGACGAAAAACAAGGAAAAATTCAGCGCAAATATTTTCTTATTACTTGTGTCAAAACAGAAAAAGTTTGTGGTTTTGTTTTCGGGGAGTCAAGTTTATTGAATTAAGTACTGTGGCTAAAAACGGACTTTTAAAACTTGGTTACATTTGATAAAAATATTAGCTTTTGCCAACGCCTTCAGTCGTGTGAAAATCGGAAATTATCTCAACAAATAGTCATTGAGACGTGATTAAAATTTACAAATTAATATCTGATTATCCGTCCATGGCGTGGCTGAACTGTTTTTAAGTTCTATATAAATACCGATTTTCCAGGCAGCAGGATTGGATGAATATGAATTCATAGTCGTTTTTAGGGTTCCGTACCCAAAGTGTAAAAACGGGACCCTATTACTAAGACTCCGCTGTCCATCTGTCTGTCTGTCTGTCACCAGGCTGTATCTCATGAACCGTGATAGCTAGACAGTTGAAATTTTCACAGTTGATTTATTTATGTTGCCACTATAACAACAAATACTAAAAACAGAGTAAAATAAATATTTAAGTAGAGCTCCCATACAACAAACGTGAATTTATTGCCGTTTTTTTATAGATAATGGTACGGAACCCTTCGTGCACGAGTCCGACTCGCACTTGGTCGGTTTTTAAACATTTTATTTGTAGAAAGCTAACGTACAACTTTTGTCCGGTGAAATTGGAATATTTATCCTGTCAATCTGTTCGCTTTTACCCCACAAATAAAATCATACATTTTCCCGGTTCATGACACATTGAAGGTTCATGAACCCCTTACTTTGGAGACATCCCTACTTATCTTGGTAACAGGTAACCAGATGGAAAATCTTTAAGTGTCGAAGCCAATCTCCTATAACGCCACCGGAGATTGAAAAATATTGAGGAGACATATTGATAATATCGTTTTATACAGAGTTTCGTGGAAATATCAACAGAATCTCTGCAAGGGAATCTTAGCCAGCTTGTTTGCTGGGTGTTTGAGCAAGAAGTTATTTTTTATAGTAAATATAAAGTCATCCCATTCAAGGTTTAACCAATTTCCGTAGAGTCACTTTTACAGAGATAAGTAAAAATGTATTTTAAACTAGCTTTTGCCCGCGATTTCACACGCGCATTTCCTGTTTTTACCCGTTTCTGTACGAATTTCGGAAAATCCTCTATTTGTGCTCCCCTAAACTCCTCAAGGAACCTACAGGTCAAATTTTAGCTTTCTATGACCAGTAGTTTCGACCGTGCGTTGTCTGTCAGTCACTCAGTAACGGAAGAGTTTTATACATAGGTATAATATATGTCTATTGATTATGATAATGCAATATGCTGCAAGGATATTTAAGTTAATATAACACCCATGAGGGTCTGTCAGTCTCCAACTGACTAAAACCAGCTCGTGTTCCCTCGCATACTTGCACCGGGGGCTACGGCAGCACTTAAGCAATCTTCAACGCAGCCCCCGACTGGTGCCGTTCCACTTCTGCGGGCCCCGTTTGGCCTAGAATCCTACCCTCAGCTAAGCTTTTAACCGCTAAACCAATTAAGTGGTCAGTGGTCCTACACCTTCCATTAATTGTACTAATAAAGAAAACGTTTTATAAGCAATTTATGGCCGCGTTTCTACCAGCAAGTAACTTACATGCAAGTTTAATTACATTGCGGGGCACGATCAAGCGATTGATCACATTATACCTCGGTGGCCCGTAATGTCTGTTTTAACAAGCAATGCCTTTATGGTTGCGTTCACCTGCGAGCAGGGGGTCGAGTCTGCTATTGCAATCGTGTCTCAATGACCGGTCAATGATTGATTTTTGACGTATAACGTCAAACTTATGACACATTTCCCATACAAAAACTGTCAAAGTTGTCAAATATTCGATCAATGACCGGTCATTGAGACACGATTGCAATAGCAGACTCGATCCCCAGCTCGCATGCACATTTACCGACGGCTACAGCAGGTGTACATGCAGTATATATACTCGTGTAGTAGGTACACCCACAATTTGTTAGCTACTTTTAAGTCTCACTAGCGTCTGACTTTTAAATACTCGGTGTATTTGAAGAAAAAAATAACAGAATTTGTTCCAACCGATCTCGAGTTTTGCGCTTAGCAACACATTTAGCCATTCATTTTTATTTATAAGAAGATGTAACAGGGCGAGAGCCTTTATCGATAAATGGGGCACAAACTCAGACTTCAGACTGACCAAATTCAGGTTGAAAAATGTAATAACAATCTACCCGGCCTGAGAATCGACTTCAGGTCCTTTCCAAAAGTTGCACGAACAACCACTGGATCTACGAGCTAGTTGATAAGTTAAAATTGAAGCAATTAAAACCAATTTATGAAGCTCATATTATGAAGCCGTTATTAATGTAAAAACAAATTATGTACGTTCAACGTTACCATGTAGGGAGAGCCGCGCAATTAGCTAACCACTGCTAATGAGAAACCGCGCTAAATTGATTTAGAACTTTGTGCATTAAAACATGTGGTGGTCTAAACATGGTGGGTTTGAAGCCAGGGCACGTAGTACATATATGCATAATGTTTTTACTAATCAGAGTATTAGCACCATTTATTTGTTTTGGGAATTTTGAATCCCGTTCATATTGTATCCTTGCAAGGCCTCCTACAAGGTGGACCGAAGACCTGGCAAGGCCTGGTAAAGCAGCATAGGGCTGATCAAAGTTGGCTTAGGAAAAGCCTGTGTCCAGCAGTGTTCAATTTTCGACTAAAATATTATGATTAATCAGACTTTTGAATTAGTTACATTACAAGTTATGATGCTTTTATTTATTCTCTACTTATGGTGTACTAGTACATAATAAGGAGTATTCTATTCTATTCTATTCTAAACAGAGATGCCCTACGTAGATAATATACCTAGTTAGCACCAAACCACACATTTGACCATTTCCTAGACCCCTTCATTCGATACGTCACACGCTACGGTATGAACAACATTTTTTTATCAATTTTTAATTTGTCCCCAAAAAGTAACCATACTCAACATTTTTTCTTACGCGTCCGTGCTTTGGTCACATGTGTCCCAAATTTGAACTGAATCGGTCCTGAAGAATCGAAGTTTTAAACTCTAAAACTAATGTCTTCATTTTGTGTAATTAACTTTTTCAACACACATTTGCTCAAAAAATGCATTTACGAAGCCTGTATGCATTGTTCGAAAGTTAAAAATTATGCACCACACAATGGAGCGTGCGGCAAAGTAGGTACTCTCACCTAAGTACATATTTTACCGCAAACTCCGTTGTATATCGCCGTGCGTATTCTTTACGGTTTTTTTTTTTAATTTCCATTAAAATTAATAAGAATTCCACCAAGGAGTTTCACATCACGTGAATAAATAAGCTGAATGATCGAACCTCCTTGGAAGCGCTTTTGCTGTATACGTTTGTCTCATTTTAATATTATAGAGAAAATGAGAGAAGATAAATAAAAAAAATAAAGTATGTGGTTCTAATTTTCACCACGCGCATGTGGCGCCCTTTGCAAATTCGCGCCATTTTCATAATTATTAGAAACGTCAAAGATTGTTGCGACTTACCGACTGATTTCTAGAGACAAAAAGTTTGTTTCATTACTTATTGTAATGTTTTCTCGCAAATGTGTCGAAAAACGTTGTATGACACACGTGCGGATTTGGTTTTTACAAACTCGTGACTATAGTAAGCCCTCGACTTCGTCTCGTGCTTACATTCGTCTACTCGTTTGTAAAAACCAACTTACCACACTAATATCATAAATAACTATTCTATCGTATTTATTTGGACCTACTATCATGAACTGAACAGAAGCCTACACTCAGTCAGAACATATGTTCACAAGTAATCTAATCATAAAGCTTCACAGCCTTAATCCATTTAGGTTACCTACATCCATAAACCTTACATTTGAACGAAACATAATAAAACCTACTTTGTAGGTAATACCATTATCTGTAGTAACAGTTTATGATTGAACTAGTCTTTTCAGTCTAGTCTTGGCTCGACACATATCCCACCGGATATCTCCATTTTTTTGACGTAACGACGTCTAATAAATCGATGAACGCCGGCTGCACGCACGAAAAAAGATGACGCATTGTCCCGTTACGCTCATTGTAACTTTACGCTCATTGTAACGTTGTATGCAATCATTTCATCAATGTTTTGTTATGACGTTGTCACGTTAAACTATCGTCCGTAAACTGACTGTACAGACAACCATTTTTTTCGGGGGAAACTTGCATATGCACGCACTCAGTGATATTTGTATATTTGTACACGACTTCGTACGAGCATATACCTCTTTTTTTTCCGTTTTTTACGTTTCCGTAGAAATTTTGGGGAATCCTCTCGAGTGCTCCGCTACACTCCCCAAGGAATGCCAAAATTCAGCTTTTTTCGATCAGTAGTTTCAGCTGTGCGTTATCTTTCAGTAGATCATCATCATATCAGCTGAAAGACGTCCACTGCTGGAGATAGGCCTCCCCCAAATGGGGGGTTTGCCATAATCGCCACGCTTGGCAGACGGGTTTGCGATCGCAGTGTAGCTGTAGCAATGTACCTACAGAGAATGCTGCTGCCCATTCTCTGGTGAGTCCCTTAGTCGCCTCTTACGACACCCACGGGAAGTGATGGGATGGTGCTATTCTTTTACGTCCGACACCATACGGAAGTAACAATGCAATATGAGACAGTTTTTTGAGTGAGGGTGTTGAAAAAATAATCCCATTCGTTTTTCAAGGTTTTTCGATACCGAAAGGTCAGAATAATCGATTGTATCGTGAAGGAAGTTGCGTGCCTGTAACGGCTCCGTAATAATAGGATTATGATTATTTATTGAAAGACTTTCCTGAAGGTCACGGCTTTTTGTAAGCTACGCTTTTCTATTTTTGCTAGCCACCTGCTGACGTAGGGGCCGAAAGAACAATTTATTGTATTGTTTTATTTTTCATAACTTTTTAACGTGGTTTCGCTATCGTATCATATTATCTTACAAGAACCCTTTTTTGTTTTTAACGAAGGGAAATCATCAAATGACACCTGCCGTTCTAGGTGGAGCGGGAGGGAGTGTCAGACTCTTACTGACCCATGCGTGTTCCTCCAAATACCATTAGCGTTCCAGGGCCTAAACCACCAACTCTTAAAGCAGTATAACAGAGACGGAGTTATACGTACTGTATAGCTCTGTCTCTTTCCCACTGGAAGTAATATTGAAGTAATACTGCTTTAAGAGTTGGTGGTTAGGCCCCAGGGCCGCGGTAACTCTTTCGAACAAAATCTGCAAGAGCCCTACATTTCCTTTTACAAGCTTTTCATCTAGAGCTTTTAATCCTTAATGTGTTTAAAAAAAACGTTCAAAGTGTTTATTCTTGGAAATTAATAAACCGATTTTAATGAAACTTAACAACATAAAATATTAAGTACCTACGCATACCTACGCAAGTTTTTTAGGTCCAATATAGTAGTTTATGCAACAACTATATAAAAGGGGTTATTAAAACACGAGTGTGGGTTTGTGATAATAGCATCACACGAGTGTTTTAATACCTAATTATATGCCGTTGCATACACTATTTTATCTTCACTCATACAATTGAAATAAAATAAGTGGGAAAATATTTTATTCCAATATGGCGGATATTCTCATTGCGTATTCGATCGAATGACAGCACAGCGCGCGCATCCATAGACAAAGATAAAAGCTGACTCATTGACTTAAGTCAATGAGCCCGCGCCAAAAATTAAAAAGAAAAAGTGTGCTATAAAAATTAAAAAGTTATTTTATGATGCAGTTGTTTAAAAATCGAAGGAAAATGTTGAACTGTAATGGTTATTTTTTTAAATTTTACCTATTCACGAAAAAAATGTACGTGTTTATGCATTCGTTTTTGAACTCATATTTGGAACATTACGTTGTGAGTGTAGATAAAATTATTTAAGATTGTTTTCGTAAAAGAGTTAAAGAGAAAGAGAGAGCAATTTCGAGTTTAAAAATCACTGCATTCCACATTTGAAACAAATGCAAGAAAAAATGGATGGCGGATCCCTTTACTTTACGACTCGCAATTTATCGTTTTTTTTAATTAAAGCTATATAATTATGCTGATTGAGGTATTTGTCGCAAAATTTATTAAACGTTTGAATGTTTACGACAAATACCAAATAATAATATATGTTTTATCAGTTTATTTTTCCTTGCTCTAAACGGGCGGAAGCAAATCTGCCATAACTTTAGCGTATCCCCACTAAATCACAGTTTAATTACAAAAAAAATTGTTTACTCATGCTCGTACGTCATATCTTGTTAAAAATAAAGGTTTTGTGAGCACCCGTTGTGTTGATAAACGTTTCATGTCCTTCGTAAAACGGAGCGTAAAACTTAGATTGTGGTTTCAGCTGGTACGAGTGCATTCTACAGCGAAGCCTCTTGGGTTCTAGAAAAAGTGTTATTCAACCAGGGACAAGTATAGCCAAAAATGTTTGAAATTGACCATAGGAGGATTTGTTTTATGGAGCATTGATTATTTTTGCTGAGATAATTGTGAACGCTTTTTAACCGATTTCAATAAAAGAGGTTAGCAATTCATCGGAATCTTTTTGTATGACACGTATTTTACCCGATTACCTACTCAAAGAGGCCTGGACAAATTTGAAAAAGTCTTGTTTTGTTTGAAAAGGTATGCTTCCCAGGTGGTCCCATGGTCATCTGGTCAGTATCTGATGATGGGTTCCTGGAGAAATCTTGGGAACTTCTAAAATTTTATGGGCACACTTGAAGCGATTTGAGTATTTTTTGAGAGAGTATGTTCTTGGAGTGGACTCATTTCAATTTGGTGAAGATCTGATATAGAACTTCGGAGATCACCCTTACCTCACCAAATTATGTTCAATTTCCATATTTTTAGGGTTAAATCTAAGGGTTAAGTATAGAATAACTTTAATTTCGGATGTCGGTCTTAGAAAACGAAGAAACAAAACCAAAAACACCGAATTCCAAAATTATGTTATTTTATACTTTGTAGTGTTTTTGTTTTGAAGTTGATTTTATTTTTTAGAATAATAGAATTGGCCTTCTGAATCTCTAGACAATACCAAAATGCCAAAACATAAGCGTGTGATCACTTGACATTTCGAGAGCATCTGTCAATCCCATAGGTACGTTTTTGACATTTTGGCAATCGCCTTCGCCACGCTACCTATGAGCGAATGTCTTTTGTCTATAGCCCCTCTGGTAACCTTTTTTTTTGTTTTTGCCAAACGTTATCGCTGAGAGAATGTCGGGCTACGCCCTCATCGCCATCTATCGTAACCATAGGTACAACAGGGGCTCTAGACAAGTGACATTCTGTCAGCGGTAGCGTGGCGAAGGCGATTGTCAATACGTCAAAAATGCATGGGATTGACAGATGCTATCGAAATGTCACGTGATCAAATTCCTACATTTTGGCATTTCGACAGTCGCATTCGCTAATTGAATGCCATATTGTCTAGGGCCTCAGATGGCGGTTAAAGGCAGTGGATGTCTAATTTTGCCACTTTTATCCGTATTTAACCTAATGGAGAACACTCACGTCCGATTTAATTAATGTTCAAAAGTTTTCCCTCAAAGAAGTTACAGGAGCTAAGATTATAAAGAAAACGGGCACGAAACTCAAACCAAAATTAATATGTTGGTTTGAGTTTCGTGGCCGTTTTCAAACTTTCTCTTATGATGCTTTATTATTTTAGGTAATTTATGGTAATTTTTTGTTTATAAAACAATCAGTCTTACTCAATCAATGTAAAAGTTTAGCCGCGTGATTCAGTCCAGGCTCCCGGAGACAGATGCGACGAGACATTCTTCACATACATTGTTTTTTTTTTTAGGGTTCCGTACCCAATGGGTAAAACGGGACCCTATTACTAAGACTCCGCTGTCCGTCCGTCCTCCTGTATCTTATGAACCGTGATAGCTACACAGTTGAAATTTTCACAGATGATGTATTTCTGTTGCCGCAATAACAACGGTTTTTTTATAAATAATACAGAACCCTCCGTGCGCGAGTCCGTTTTTATTTAATTTAAACTGTATGTACCTACAGTAGCGGAATAGGCGGAACTAATGCAACACGGTATTCTCGACCAAACAACCTTGTTCTACATTTGCTCTCCAAAAGACATGATTCTACTTCTATGAAAGAGCATGGTCACTCTACCGCGCCTGTCTGCAGTAACCTTTAGTCAAAAGAATTGATACATTTCATTAAAAGTTCTTCGTGATACACCCACACACAAAGCCAAAAACTTCGCACTAGCGCTACGACAACCATCAGAACATCACACGCGTATAAATCATAGCACAGCGAACTATGACAGGGAACCTTCCCTCTGAGCTTGACAAATGGCGACATCAACACTTTCTAACGGCTGTTGCCGAAACAACAAACATTACAACTGAGGACTAACCTCAGGATCAATAAGCCAGGAGTAAGCAAATAGGCATATTGCGGGTTTTGGTGAAAATGTATATTTGTGATCCTATATCTACGTGCTACAACATATCACGCAAAACGAAGGTGAATCTTGTAACATCTTTAGTATTTCTCCATATTAGCAAGAACTGATTCCATGAAAGACCTGGGAGTCGTATTCGACCGTAAGCTTACTTTTCACGACCACATCAATTCTACTGCGAAGGAGTCCTTCAGGCGCCTCGGCTTTGTTTTAAGGAACTGTCGTGACTTCCATAACCCTCACGTAATCAAGCTTGAGTCTAGTGCGTGCGTATGGATCCTTTTGAAAAGCAGTATGCGCTAGCTCTAGAAAAAGTCCAAAAAGCATTCCTAAGACCTCCTTTACAAGCACTTGTATGGGTATTATCCATTCCTGTATCCGACTAAATTCCTGTTGGGTTGCTTGTCTTTCAATTCGTTGGAAGTGAGGCGGTCGCGTGATCAGATGACTGTGATATTTAGGATTCTCAGGGGAATTATTGATGCACCTGATCTGCATAATGAGGTCTGCAATCTGTTTGTCCCAGACAATTACTGTGGTCATAGAAAACACCGCATATTGGCTGTTCCAACTCGCCGTACAGTTGCACACTCCAAGTCGCCCATTCCTCGAACTCTAGCCTATATTAACGCTCTCTTGGACTCAAACACAGATTTGGATTATTTTTGCGGATGAATGGAAGATAATACTGTCAGAATGTTTAAATTTTTGTGAGAAGAATGCATGAATGTGTTAAATAAATGATATTTAATTGTGTTATATTAATTAAATAGTGTAATTGGTTTCGGCCGTTCTATTTAAATAAATAAATAAATATTTAGTTACGGTTCGGAAACAAGGACAAAATAAAAAAGGCCGATCGTGACCGCATTGACGCTTTCGAGATGTGGTGCTGGAGGAAGATGCTGCAGATTCCGTGGACTGCATTCCGCACCTATGAGTCTATCCTTCGTGAGTTGAATATCAGCACTAGGCTTTCCACTAGCTGGCTGCGATGGATCCTGGAGTTATTTGGCCACATAGCCCGAAAAGATGGTCATAACCTTGAACAACTTATGGTGACAGGCAATATAGACGGCTGACGGTCGAGAGGTAGCAGCCCTGTTAGATGGTCCGACCAAATCCGTTCAACACTCAACATCAAGCTGTATGATGCGCTCCATGATGCCAAGGGCAGACACTGGTGGAGAGACATTGTAAAGCGGAAATTGACCACTCATCGGGGGACTCACGACCCTCAGCAACGAGGAATACGACGCGAGAAGGAGGATATCTACGTGCCTTAAGTTTGTACAAACAGTTTCAAGTTTTTATTTCTTGTCTACAAAATATAAGCACCTATCAAGCTTAACTTTATTTGGTACACGTGGTTAAATTAAAACATCGGCTCATTGTCAATGTGAAGCGTCATTGACTTAGACAAGTGCGTGATTTTCGTCACAATACATCACGTCTCATCACAATATCACATCATATATAGTTATCATAAGAATATTGTAAGTCTACCGCAGCGAAATTCAAACCAATAATGTATGTGTATTCGTATATGTATTCGTATTTTACTATGTGATACTTCCTGCCGCTGAACACTGTTTCCCAAATTACAAGCTCTAGTTTGAAAATCCGAAACAATACCTTTTGTGCAATACACTAATACGATGCGTAATAATATGATAGATGACTCTAAATACAGAAATTTTATTTATTTATTTCTTGTTTCATTTATATGTTAACGTTATTATACGTTAATACATTCATGGCTGTCTAGTCAATATTTTTGCAATGAAGTGCTAATGATAAAATAATTAGTTTCAATATTGTAATAATTGTGATCAACCGAAATTAATGTTGCGATATTTGGGGGAGGTCTATATCCAGTGGAGCGTCTTTCAACTGAAATAATGATGATAAATGATACGATTCAGTTCAGTAACAGGATGTCAATTAGGTACCCGGATGTTATGAAAATTCTCCTGTTTTCCCTCATATGGGAGAAATACTCGGCTGAAGGATAATTCCTAGAAAATTGTTAATTCAAAAAATACCTGTGGCGTACATGCCAACCGCTCTGTCTATAGGCCTAGGCCAAACATGCGAGCTCGATAACAGCAGGCTAGGTAACGTTGTTTGCCATGCAAACTAGTTCGAACTGCTACAACGTACCAGTGACCACTCTATAAATATGTCAAAAGATAAGTGTATGCACGAAATAGTGCATTCACTATTTCGTGCATACACTTATGCACTTCAATAACGAAGTTTAGTGTAGGTTAGTTCAATTGTATGAAAATGTTAGAATAAAAACAGCATTTAAAGTCGTAACCCGAAAGTAAATGATATCTCGAAAGTACCGCAGCAGTAGGTACCAAATAAAAAGATATTTCGTACTTGGTTTTTTTTTTGTATAGAGGATATTTCCTCGAGTATCGTGTATTCCTTCAGTTGGATACTAGAACATACAGTTAAAAAGCATAATTATATGTAATAGGGTAGATGACTAAAAAAATCTAATTAGACCGTCAGATAGATTTCCAAAAAATATTAGACACGTATTTTTTATTTTTTCACGTAAACAAAAAATGAAGGCGATACAGTGCGTAGAAAACTCGTATGACGTCACTTGTAAGTACACTTTTTACTTACACATGACGTCACGAGCCCCCCCTCCTGAATTTTGATGCGTTTTATCATCGTCATTTCTTATTGCTTTGTTAACAAAAAATACGTGTCCAATATTTTTCGATAATGTAACTGATGGACTAAATAGAATCATATATTATTTTACATTCCTGTTCCAGATACTTAACAAGATACGCTTAAATAAAAAAAAATTAAAATGTCTGTTAAATAAAGAAAATATAACACCTTTTCGATCGTTTGAAAATGTCGTTTAATACACGTGGGCGTTGCAGTGGGCATCTATACCATCTCGGTAACAATGTCAAAGCCTGCCTACTTGCATCGTTTACTATTATTTTATTACAGAAAAATTTCAATGTAAACGCATCTGCAAAAGCTTGTCATAAGATATTGACGAGAAAAAAGCCAAAAGATTCTAACACTAACATGATAAATACATAGATAGACTTTTAGCTTCGAAGACAAATATCTACAAGAGGCAGTACGAAATACCTCAGCAAATAAAGTAATCAGTTCCAAAAGACTAATTTCTACAAGGCAATTTCCCTTGTACCGTTTACAACTACCTACGGAAAAGTCAAATAGTCTTGTACAGGGATACTCAACATTTTGGTGTATTTATTTACACACTATCTTTTGCCCGCGAATTCGAATTAATCGTCATATCGTATGTATTAGTTGAATATCACGCATATCCCGCTTTTTTTCACGAATGTGGGTATATTAAATGCAAAAAGAATTTTCCAAATCCGACTAGTAGTTCCAGAGATTGCGCGTTCAAACAAACAAACAAACTCTTCAGCTATTATTAGTATATAGATGTCGCAGCCAATTAGCTTAATCAGCCATTTAATTGGTTGCCTAGCATTCAATAATTTTAAATGTGCCGATTTTTTAGCGACTTAAGTGACATCTTTTGTTAAATATCGTTTAATGACTTGCCCATGACACTTATGTCGCTGATTAAACGGCACAGTTCAATGAAAAGGCTAGACTTTTAATGAAACGGCTGATTCAGCTAGATGGCTGCGACATAGACATATAGTTAATACTCATCCAGAGAGATGCAGCCAGTTGACAGACAGTTCCGCTGGTTACCCTTCGAGTACAGACCCGCAATACAAAAAAAATATCGCCCGGCAACAGGTTGACAACCACTGCTAAACGACTTCTTATACAAGGGATAATGTTGGGTATTCCCTTGATATTTCTAACCGTCTTCATCTTATACAAAAATACGTAAAACTTTCTAGTACATTACAGTAGGGTTTGTATTGGAGAATTTCTTTTAAGGATTTTGTAAGACATTTTTTTTTTTTCTAGTTTGTGTGCCTTATGGTTTCTGATTGCTGAAACTTTGCTTGGCTTACGTTTAAGTTATATTAAAAAATATATTTGTTCCGTCACATATTTGTTAAGTATAATAACAAAAAAATATAGGACACAATTTTTTTTTCTTTTGTTATTTATTTTTTTTTTGTTGGTGATGGGTTTGCTCTTGACTCTAGTCAATGTCAGATATGACAGAGACAAAGTCTACGATGGAGCGAGCTTACCCAGAAGGAGCCTGTTCACTCTAACTTTGAAGAGATTAGGGCTGTAAGCTTTTGGAAACACAGACGCAGGCAGAGAGTTCCACTCCTTTGCTGTGCGCATTATAAAAGACGTTTGGAAACGATTAGTGCGAATTGGTGGAATAGCTACAAGGTAGGGATGGTAAGATGCAGTGCGTCTGGATGTCCGATGGTAGAAGGGGGCCGGTGGGATGAGGTCGTGGAGTTCTTGGGCACACTCACCGAAGTACAATCTGTAGAAGACCGATAAGCAGGCAACCTTACGGCGATGAGCCAAGCTATGTAGCTTGGCATCCACCAGTTTTGCGTCACCGATGAGCCTCTTAGCTCTGCGTTCCACCGAGTCAAGCGCGGCAAGCTGATACTTAGCTGAGCCATCCCAAAGGTGGCTACAATACTCCATGCAGGATCGGACTTGTGCTTTGTAAAGGGTTAAAAGATACAGTACGTTGGAATTTCACGTGACGTCACGCTTTGTTACACTTTTTACATAGAAGTGACGTCATACCAAGCCTCCGTTTCTGAACTATGATGCGTTTTGATAAAGCATAACATAATAAACATGTATTTATAATTAGGTTATGCTCTATCAAATCGATAATCCTTATTCAACTTGTGTTCTTTTTTGTTTATTTACTTTAGTTTTAAATACTTTTTATGCTGCTCCGGCCGTCCGGGTGTGTCAACGCCGGCTGTCGCTGAAAACCTGCGCTGTGGCTCTGTCTCGCTCACGAGTCGCAGCATTATGCTGAGCGATGACCATTTTTCGTGTTTGTGTTTTTTTGATAATGTTACTGACTAAAAAGGTTTGTTTTTTAAACTTATTCTAACAAATCACTGTTCAAAATTATAGAGGACGCTTATCTTTGATAGAAAACGCCTGTAAAATTAGGCTTAGGTACCTACTACTCGTATTTCTGCTAACTAAAATTGGCGACGAATTAATTAGCCAATTAGTTAAATTGGGCAGTTTAGGCTGAGTGAAAGTGCAAACATTTCTATTTGAAACTATCAACTACTGCAGATAGGGTTCATTGTTCTGAAACAAATTCAATGAAAATGAATTGGTGCAAAATTTGAACAAAGCTTTTCATGTATTTTAAGTGCACAAAAGTTTGATGGATTTGCTCTTGAAGAAATTGAAATTATATGCACACCGTGCCTATATTTTAAATTTCTTCTTGAATAATATCACGAGCGACCCCTTTCCACTGTACAAATATATCACTCGTAACCGTGCATTCCACGGTTACTTAAAATGACCAGCCATTTCCAAGCATCAGAAATGAATTTGTAGAAATTTAATTCAGTGTGGTCACTACACTAATGAAGGAAGTCGGTTAAAAACTAAGCTGGTGCTCCAATCGGTTATTGTTCCACAAAGACAATCTACAAAAAAACAGTTACCTATGATGATGAGTTATGAGAGCAAAAATCTACTAAAAAGCAGATTTTTTTGTGAAAGAAAAAAATGTTATCTTCTGGTTGTGTATGGACCGGTTGTTGTGGCGAAAATTGGGGAGGCCTTTGTCCAGCATGTGTCCCCGGACGTCTTTCGGCTGATATGATGATGATGATGATGACTCTCATCCTACGTATTTCGCGTTTTTGAATGCAAGCTGGCTTCTGCTCCTAGCAATGGGAACTCACTGGTATTTTATATTTTAGATGTCAAGCGTAATTCTGGGTAGCCTTGCGTAATCGCATGTAAAGAATAACTTTAACATTTACCTACGTGTGTTATAAATACAATAAATATTGTAGTATCAGTTGCAGTTGAAAACATTGCATATATCATTATGTTAAGCACCTCATTATGTTTGCATAACCCGACAATATGTACCAACTGAACAGTTTCATAATTTTATTTCTGCGATTTCACGGTTGGTCCTAGGGGACACATAGTTCATAATTATGTAGTTCAATGCCCCTTTTTCAGTTTTTGCATATCCGTTACACCTTGTATAAAATAAAATCTTCATGTGCATATTTATCTACTGTCATCAGAAATTGGTACAAAGCTTTAGTCGCATAAGAACGGTTCCATCCGCTCCCTCAAACAAAGCCAGCTTCAGAGATATCTGACAAGACAGTGGAAGAAATATGAGCCGTTTAATTAAATTCGGCGCGTGTTAGAATTAATTAGAAAACGTGAGGTGCGTGGGATATAGCGAAAGATGTATATTTGTAAGTATATAAATGTCTTTAAAGAGAATAATGTTTCCATTCTTCTGTTGGTAAGTGGATAGGATACCAATTGTAATTTAATTAGTTTTTTTTTTGACGTGTTTGGAAATTTAAGAATACTGGGTAATTTTTTTTCCAGTGCGCAAACTTCAAGAACCACTTCTGTCCATGTTAATGAGCAACTTTTTCCAAGAAAGCCATAGGTAGTCAATTTCTATAAAAAATTTGAACTTCCCATTCAAAATTGTGATCAACTGATCCTAATTTGTATTAGGAGACTCAATTTTTTTTAAACCTCCGGCTGCCAGACATAGTATATGGTTCTAATATAATCGTCCACTAGCTTGTTTAGCTTTGTGCTGGTGATGATGACGATGATCACTATAATAAATATATTTTTTTTTATGGCTGGGAAATCATCAAATCATTTCCCTCGCTCTGGGTGGAGCGGGAGGGAGTGTCAGACTCTTCTTGACTACCATTTAAAACCCATCCGCGCTCCTCCTAGTGCCCATTTGAGTTCCAGGGCCGCGGTGACTCTATCGAATAAAATCGGTAACCCTATGGAAATGTACCTACATTACAGCGTGTATATACAGCGCTAGCCATGCGTACATACCTTTATGTAAATTTAACCACGGTGTGTTTGTTTTACTAGCGGAAATAATAAACTTTGCTTTGTCGTTAAATGGATAATTGTATGTACCTATATTATCTGCAATGACGCGTTAAATATAATTAGCTTTTGTCCGCGGCTTTGCTCGAGTTCATGTTTTATCCGCAATAAAGTAGTATATGTATACCTGTACACGTCCAGGTCAGATCTGTAACAAAATTCATTAAAATCGGTTCAATGATATAGGTGTGATAACGTAACAAACACACAGACACACTTTCGCCTTTATAATATCATTAAAGTTAGGGTAACGTGATAGCAATTTGTGCCACTATATCTATAGATCGTCAATAAGGCAACTATTTTTGAATCTGAAGCCCAAGAACAATGAGGACTATCGCGTTAGAATTCGCCGCTAGAGGCGCTAGTGTAGCGTGAGATCTTCGAATGTCAAATTTCACTGTTGATGGCTTTTGACAACAGTTTATTTACTAATTTGTGAATATTTACTAAAATAGCCTGACTATGGCAAATTAAGTTACGGTTTTACAGTACCATCGACCATCTGTTCTGCGAGCAATGTGCCCTGCCCACTGCCACTTCAGTTTGGCGATCCTTTGGGCTATGTTTATTTTTATTTGATCAATAAAATTTCTTCCATCTGCACTGACTGTTGACTGGTAGAGAATGCCTTGTTGCATTAAGTCCGCCCATGCACCACTATATTAATTAATAATATAATAAAGTTTCAATAAATACATATAATAAAAACGACAATCCACTTTTAAAAAAAAGTAAGGATCTTTGAGGTGTTTTCGACAGTTTGCGATTGACGTGCGGAAGCGAAAACTTCTTCATCATAAGATTATTGCCTGTCTGTTCGATAAACTCAAATTATCGTCGTCGTCATTAGGTTGTGACCTAATGAAGATGATCAGATCAGATGATCAGATCATGACCTAATTAAAATCTACCTAGTTTTCTTTTAGAGCTTCGTAAAAAACTACATTTTTTCATTACTGCGGTTCATTTGATCAAACCAGTCCGCACCATGGACATACTAGACTTCAAAGACTTTGAAACATCCGTTTTTATTTTAATTACAAACCAGATTACCCGCATGATATCATGGATAAACCGAAATGTAAACATTTGTGCTATAAAAGAAACCAATATTCTAGTTTCTATATAAAACTGATATTAAAATGTTTATGGTTGTAATTCGGTGTAGGAAAGTTTGGGTTGATATTTTTTTTGTTTTTTTATAGTTAAAATCTTATTCTATTTTTAGACGAAGCAAATTGTTTTGTAAACTGGAAATGAAGAAACTTTTTTTTATTTTTATGGATGAGAAATCATAAAATGACTCCCTGTCGCTCTGGGTGGAGCGGAAGGGAGTGTCTGACTCTTACTGACTTTCGCTTATTGGCTTTCCAGAGCCGCGGTAACTCTTTCAAACAAAATCTGCAACCCTGGCAGGAAGTGAAGAGACTAACAAGTCATTTGTGTTATGACTAGCTTTTACAAGTGACTTCGCCTGCTTGGAAGTCACACGGGGTTTTACCACCGTGACAAAATGTTGAAAAATGTTTTCTGTGTCTTTATCCATTCAGCTTGAGGCGTGCTTGCTTGACAAATATGTACTCTGTCATATTATGTATTTTCAGAGTGCCAATTCTTCTAATTTTTAGCAACGTTCACATTCGGATGTCAGTCGCAACCTGTCAAAAATTTAGATATGGAAATTAAGTATTTTTTGACAGATTGCGACTGAGAAGCAAATGCGAACGTTGCTTAAAATTTAGTAGAATTTGCCCTCTGATTAAATTATCAAATACAAAACAATTTATTATTTTAGCATATAATATGTATTTTATTAGTATTTTATATAAAATTTATTTATTATTTCCAAAACAAAATTCTATTTTAAATCTTATTTATTTGTTGTAGGTACACATATCACAGTGTAGTCTTTTTAACCCAAAGGTTTCGACTGGTAGAAAATGCTTTGTTGCATTAAGTCCGCCCTTGTACCCCTATTAACTACTACTACTACTTTTACTAAGTATAAGTCGCTACTCTGTTTTTGAAAAAAAGCTCTCCCTAAACGCGGCAGGTAGGTAGGTCCAATGACGTTATATATCACTGCCTCCTACCTCTCAAAGAAATTGGCCTTGAAAATATGTAATGTTGTAGACTGATAAGCATTTTACTGGGTCAAGGTAACTCAAGGGTTCGCCAGCAAACATTCTCCTTCAAAACGTGAAATGAGGGTGGAGGCTCTTTATGAATATTTTAATTTGATAGCCTTGGTCGTAGAATTTTTAATTTTACAGACTAGCCAGGTGCTGTAATTAATACAGAAGGGTTTTCAGCTAAACGTCAAATAAGTTCTAGTTTAGCTTCATTTAAAATAATGATGTAAATATCCTGAGATATCTTCATCACGATGATTTCTTAGGTAGGTTTCTTTCATAATAAGCTAAAGTGACACATGCTAAACATTTACCTACGTAACACCAAAAACATAAACCGAGAAGAAACTTCTTCGTTATATACTTTTTGTTATATCATAATAACAAAAAAGGTTTTACATAGTTATTATGGCACACCTACTGGCAATCACTAGGGAAAAAATGTTAATGCCATTAAAGTTTTATTTTCAATATTTCTTTTAATTTCATTAAATGGCTTTAAAAAATATTTTCTGAGCACAAATGGCCTGTAGCATAATTCTATAAATTTTTTTTTCGAAACAACCTTTTTTATTTGATCAATGAATCCAAAATTTAAACATTATTTTAGATATGAAAGTCACATTGTTGTATTGAGACAAAACAATGTTATCAAATTATAATGCCAGACTGCATTTGAATTAAAATCAATTGAATTATCAGATACTGTGACGTTATTGTTGTAATGGGCAAACTCTGTTGTGAACAATTATCGAGCTAGTGAACTAGAATATCTCGAATTATATTCAAAATGATTTCATACCTTCACAGCTCTGTTTGAATGAAACTGGCAGAGGGGCTTGGATATTGGCATTATTAATAGCCTTATTCGAATTATAATTAAATGCCATTCCTTTTTGAACGTCAACATTTTACAAAAAAAAATTGAGACCTGAAAACCCGACCGCTGAAAACGACTAAAAATTTCCAAACAAGTCGCTTTTCAAGCAATCTGATGCAGTTTGGGACCTCAGATCTGTGATTGAATTGCATCAGACTGCTTGAAAAGCGACTTGTTTGGAACGTTTTTAGCGGTCGGGTTTTTTGACAAAGTAATTGTTTTTTATTTCTACATATTAGTGAGTTACATTTTTTTTTCATTTGCGGGCGCCATTTTGAAAATTTATATAGCCTATGTCACTACCACAATTTTGACGAAGTCAACCACACCTCATACCTATGTCAAAATCCGTCCAGCCGTTTGGGCTGTAGGGCGTGCCAAAGAAATGGACATACATAAAACTTACATACATACATACGCTCGAATAACATTACCCTCCTTCTGACGCAGTCGGGTAAAAAAAACATTCAAATCTCTGCTCAGTAAATGTTGAAGTTGAGATGTGGATGGTGATGATAATAAAAAATTCTGATGCCTAGTTTACAGAAGTCCTTAAATTGTTGTATACTGGGTAATTTTTTTTTCCAGTGCGCAAACTTTAAGAACCACTTCTGCCCATGTAAATGAACAACTTTCCCCAAGAAAGCCATAGTCAATTCCTAAAAAAAAAATTGAGTCTCCCATACAAATTGTGGTCAGTTGATGACAATTTTGTATGGGAAGTTCAAATTTTTTTTTGTATTATTAGTAATATTTAACAAACGATGGGAATCGAAATATTGCATATAAGTTTCTCGAGGAAATGTAAGTTATCATTCTAATAAAATGAAAAAGTACCTACCTACGTACATGCTGACAGGTTTGTTTTACATGCCACATTAGAACTCGGGTCTATCTGTCCCTTACAAATAAATAACAACAGGACAAATCATCAAAAAATTGTATTATTGTAGATTGTAATAATACCTAGTACACAACCGCCACCAAGTCGCCTACACTCGAAATAATTCGGTTATTTCGATGCAGCAACACTTCAACGTATTGTGTCATCCGTCGAAATTCAATCGCTAATTGTGCGTCACATTCCATGCATACCAAATTACTATTTACTCTTACAATCAACATTGTAAACTGCACCTTATTGCTACCTAAATTTAAGGCTAGATTCAGTTGTTTGATTCTCCCAATGATCATTCGTCAGCTGTCGAATATTTTGTACAAATATGTCGGCCGAAATCGCCAATTTAATCGATCGTGACAAAGCATGATTTTAAACAAATGCTATGAGCATTTGTTTTTGAAACAATGTTAGTATTGTGACAATGTTGTTTCAAGTTAGTTCTGCTCCGTAGTCCGTAGTGTATTCTTGAGACGATAGTAATTAATTGAATTAATTACAAAGCCGTCTGTGAGTCAGTCTTGCGTTGTACCGATAAATTATTCGTAATTTGTGTTATTGTAAATATACATTAAACGGTTGTTTGGTTATAAAAACATCTAAGTAAATCAATTTAAAATAACCAACTTACTCAAAAGCACATAACAAACAAAACTTAAAACAGTCTAAAAGTTTTGAGTGACTAAAAGTGCGCTATAAAAAAGTGAGAATGTGTTTCAATTTTCTAATGACCAACCTACCAATAAAAAAAAGAACTAGACCGAATACAATGGATGCTGAAAGGTAATTTAAACATATAATTACTACCTAATTGCAGAAAAAAAAATAAGTAAGAGTTCTTTTTTCAAAAAATGGAGGGAGCGAATATAAATGATTGTGTTACTAAAAAACAGAAGACGGTGCTTTCTTCTTGTGAGACATTTAAAATTGATAGCATTGTAAAAATAATACAAACAAGTTTATAATAGATAGTAAGTTAATATCGCCCATAATATAATGAAAATTCATAAGCTTATTTACGTCACTGTTATCAGTTTTAATATTCATCAAGCTCTGATATTATTTGTAATTGTAACGCAGCAAACAGTTCGATTCAAGTTTTCTTCGTTTGCGATTGTGTTAGTTTCGCGCTTATTTTACTGTTTTTAGAATTAAATATAAAACTAGATTATTTGTGTAAGTTAGTGAAAATTGTATTAGACATATTATTGTTAGTAAATCATGGATTAAGTTAGTTAAAGTTTTTCTTTCACAAAAGTTGGTAAGTTACCGGAATCGTTGTATTATAAAAGGCACCTCGCGCACTAGACGGCCACGACCACGACCAGTGGCCGCAACGACCAGATTACCTAAAGAAACGAGACGGCCATTGGTCGTGGTCGTGGCCGTCTAGTGCGCGAGGTGCCTAATAGATTGAATATTCGGGTAGAATAAATTGGTGTCGTATTTTTGAATTAGAAATGGTATGGTCTGTAGCCAAAAAATCTGACACCAGTCTTTCCAATGTACCGTGTTACCCAGTAAATAGTTTGTGGAGGTCTGGTAGGCAGTCGCTCTACGTAAAATACTGGTATTCAGCTGAAGCCGGTTTGACTGGTAGCCGACCCTAATATAGTTGGAAAAAGGCTAGGCAGATGATGAAATGGTATGGTCTGTCGTTTAGACGTCGTCGTTTGGGTAGTATAAAAGAATTTATTTATTAAATCTTATACAGAATGAATAAGCCTTTGTGTGAGCGAAGTTAACTTTATTAAACACACAAGTAAGTAGGCTACTAACTAATACTTACCTACTAATTTTTAATTATGAAGACATGTGTTAGATTTATTTATTTATTTATTTAGGCAAACCAACTAAATACACACAAAGACATTACACGATTGTTTACAAGTAAAATAGCATTGCATGCATCTAAATTAAAGGTAAGCACAGCATTTTGTGTATCTCACTCAATACAATGATAAATTCAAACAATGGTGGATATCAATGCAATTCGAAATATTAACAATAATGTCAATAATGTTTTACACTTGAAATTAAATTGAATTAAATTAATTAAGATTGAATTTAAAAAAAAATAAAATAAGATTGAATTAAATTAAATAAGATTGATTAAGATTAAATAAAATAAATTAAATTAAAAGAGTTTGAATCAAATTATATAAGATTGAATTACATAAAAATAACAACCAAAAAACAACAAAGAACACACGCAAAAGAAAAAAAAAAAAAAAAAAAAAAGATAAATAGATAGATTGTTTATGTTTTGTAGCAACAAATCTGTAGAAGTTTTTAACCGATTATAAAAAAAACCATTTACAAAAAGCCGGCTTATTCCACTTTTCCCCGTTGGATGATCCCCATTGATGGGGATTAGTGAACTTTTTGTTCACTATTCCCCGTTGACCCAAAATTTTTATTTAATGGGGATAAGTGAACTAAAAAGTTCAATAATCCCCATTAGGTAGGTACGTTAAAAAAATAAAATATATGAATCATGTTACATTTATTAATTAAAAATATAACTTTCTTATACCTAATAAAGTCACAGATTGTTACAATCATTAATTTAAAATTGTAGCATGAAAATATTTCTTTCTTATACCTTGTAAAATCAAAGATTACAATCACTTAAGTTTTTCTAATTAGGTACGTTAAATAAAAACAATATAAAAATAAAATATATGAGTGATGTACTTTTATTTTTATAAGGTAAGAACAAAATTTTAAATTACCTACATACCTACTTTACGATTTTATTAGAACGAAAAACAGATTGTTGCCCCAACGAAATTGTTCTAACGATGTTTGGGAATAAGACCTTATATCTATCTATCTAATAAGATACACAATACTGTAAAAGATGCTCATTTTCTAGAGGCGCGCGCGCAAGGCGGTGGCGGAGCGGGGTGCGAGTTAGCTCGTATGTGATTGGTCGACCCATCTTTTGTTTTTGTTTCGTAGTCGTTAAGGGTTAGTAGTGTGTAGTGTAGTTCAAGCGTGCAGTTCTTATCAGTTCGCAGTTATTAGTTTAATATAGGAATAAAAAAAGGAAATGGCTGGTAGTTCAACTGACGTTTGTTTAGAGTACGTTAAAAAAGGTAAAGCTACCATACTTCTCCGGGCCGGACATCAATACAGTAAAAAATGCAAATATAAAAATGGTGGAGTTTTGTGGGAGTGTACCACAAGAAAACAAAGTAAATGTGCCGGATCCATCACTGTCATGGTAAGTTACTTATTATATTTTGTGATTAATAATGACAATAATAACTCAGGTTATGTGTGTTATCAATATCACGTTTATCAATATCAAAATTTAAAAATCAACGTTAAAGTTTAAACACTGTTTCTGTCATGGCGGCACGTGTGACGTCATTCTTTTGTCAAACAAGTCTATTACACCTAGTGTAAAAGAGTGTAGCTGAAGTGAATTGTATATATTTAATTATTATTACATATTTTAGTTAAGCATAAAGTGAAATATGTTTTGTTGAACTATTCTGATAGGATAACAACAATTTTTTATAAGTTTTAAAGGTTGTTAAATAGCCTATTTAATTTTGTATTCTATGTAAGTGCAATATTGTTTACTTAAAAAATAATGTAAAGTAATTAATTATTATTACTTAATTTTACAGGACAATCAAGTTGTAGCTGAGAAACGACACAATGTTTGTGAACCTGATTTTGCGCGGAATGAAGTTACCTTGAGGTTATTCAAACTAAAAACTACACTTGCGGATCCAGAAGCACCTGCTATTCCCACTGCTTACAACGCGGCTGTGAGCTCACTAAAAGATACCGGAATTGACAAAATAAAAGAATTCCCTGCCCTGAAGTCTATCAAAACAACATTATATAAACACAGAAATGCAGCATTTGAAGTAAGTAAAATTGAGTTCAAAAATGTTGAAGAAGTTAAAGTACCTCCAGCTCATCAGGAATTTATTTTAGCAGACTACAATGACAGTGGTATCCGTGTAATAGCTTTTTGCTCTGAATTTGCCCGACATCAAATGAAAAATTTGAAGATGTTCTTGGGTGATGGAACGTTTTGGATCTGTCCATCTCCCTTTTACCAACTCTACACCATTCATGGGGATTTGGGCAGTACAGAAAAACACATAAACATTGTGCCACTTGTTTATGCCTCATGAGCCATAAAAATCAACAAACATATGAAATTTTATTTAGTATGCTAAAATCTGCATTACCTGATTGGAATCCAGAAATATTTAAATGTGACTATGAAGTGGCTCCGATGAACGCAATGCGAAATGTTTTTGTAAATATATCTATTAGCGGCTGTTATTTCCATTTCACCCAGGCAATATGGAAGAAAGGAAAACAACTCAAACTAACAAAAGATAAATTAACCAGAAGACAAGTTGCACTTAGCACTGCTTTGGCTTTGTTACCATCAGATAAAATCATTGCGGGTTGGTTTTATGTTGCCTCTCAAAGCCCTGATGATGATAATAGCAAGGAGTTTAGAAATTACATGCTCAGACAATGGCTACAAGATGATTTTATTAAAACGTGGTGTGTATTTGGACAGACTCATCGCACTACGAATTTAGTCGAAGCATGGAATAATAAAATAAAAAAGCGTGTGAAAATAAAGAAACCCAACATTATGAAGCTCCTCACAGCGTTGGCTGAAGATGCATCGTATTACGAAGTTCTTGCATTGGGGGTTTCTGAAAATAAAGGTATAGCGGAAAAAACAAAAAAAAGCATCAATCGCGATAATTATATACAGGAGGTCCAAATGGAACTCATTAATAATGAAATTACGATTGGGCACTGTTTAGAAAAACTTAAGTGAGTGTAATCTTTGATTTTACAAGGTATAAGAAAGAAATATTTTCATGCTACAATTTTAAATTAATGATTGTAACAATCTGTGACTTAATTAGGTATAAGAAAGTTATATTTTTTATTTTAAATTAATAATTGTACAATCTGTGATTTTACTAGGTATAAGAAAGTTATATTTTTTATTTTAAATTAATAATTGTACAATCTGTGATTTTATTAGGTATAAGAAAGTTATATTTTTTATTTTAAATTAATAATTGTACAATCTGTGATTTTACTAGGTATAAGAAAGTTATATTTTTTATTTTAAATTAATAATTGTACAATCTGTGATTTTACTAGGTATAAGAAAGTTATATTTTTTATTTTAAATTAATAATTGTACAATCTGTGATTTTATTAGGTATAAGAAAGTTATATTTTTAATTAATAAATGTAACATGATTCATATATTTTATTTTTTTAACGTACCTACCTAATGGGGATTATTGAACTTTTTAGTTCAATTATCCCCATTAAATAAAAATTTTGGGTCAACGGGGAATAGTGAACAAAAAGTTCACTAATCCCCATCAATGGGGATCATCCAACGGGGAAAAGTGGAATAAGCCAAAAAGCCATTATACCAGTCCCTACTTTTAATTCCGAAAATTTTGCGCTGATCCTGAATTGACAACTAAGGCGAAGTCGCGAGAACTAGCTAGTCTAAGATACTTTACAGCAGAATTATGAATTCTTAACGATACACATTCTTTATTGTCTCCAATCTTTAATGAGGCCACGCGATTCAAAAATATCTTGTATAAATAAACTCTTACTGTTCTCCTATATTTATAGATCTCATAAATTGCAATTTGATTTGTGCGAACAATAACACAGTATTCTCTCTTCCTCAGGTCACAAAACAAGCTAAAGATGACGACCGACAACGCACTCAATTCTCAACGGTAAGTCGTAGAATTAAAGTTGGTTTTCGCTTGAAGTGTGTGAGGAATTTAGAAAATGGCGTCAGAGTTCAATAAAATAGTTTGCGCTAAATTGCGTGATTCGATTTGACATGAATCCTGAACGATCGTTTTATCGAATAGGATCTCGGAATTACCTGTAAATCTATTGGGTGCCTGTAGTGCGATGAAATCAATCTCAGGTAAAGTAATTGCAACTTAAACGGGGCACCCTTTTTCGGAGAATTGATTCCCGTTTTATGTATTTATTTATTTATTTAAGGATTACCAACTACAAAAAACTTCTGTAAAATACAAACATGTTACATAAGTAATATGATTTCGTGTAATGCACACTCAATTACAGGTTACCACAACTTACACATTAATGAGTCTACATGCTCCGACTGAATATAATATTTAACCTGACTATTAAAATAAAATAAAAAATACAAATTATAGATTGACATACTAATTTCAAGAAAGACACAATTGTGACACAAAAAGAATTATGTCAAGTAATAAAGTATAATGTCAATATTTAATAAAAGTAGTAAGTATGTCAATAATTAAAAGTATTACATAATATATTATGTCACAATTTAAATTTTAAATTTTCACTCACATTAGGTAACTTAAATGTACGCCTTAGTGTTGGCTTTTCAACAGAGTTGAGCATTCTTCTGCTTCTTATCGTGTGGGCAGTAAGGTCTAACGACCCCACACACCCTAGTGTCTAAGTTTCTAAACCACCTCAAGGGCCTCTGACATGGGCGTTAAATATCGTAGACACCTAAACGAAAGTCATAACATAAATGAGCACTCATTTATGTTATGACTTTCGTTTAGGTGTCACCTAATATTAATCAAATTATTTGCATTACCAATAGGTGACAGTCTTTCTGGCCTTTAACTACCAGCTGTCATAATGCTCCTAATTTATATATCCCAATTTATTTAGGGTCGGAACAGCATGTCTTCTTTTTGCATAAAGAAGTGACTTTTAAATTGACGGCTTATAGAGATCTATTTGCCGTCAATTTAAAAGTCACTTCTTTCAAGCTTCTTATTTCATATTCACACGATCTGGTCATCGTCTCTTTGGTTTTCCTTTAGCCTTATTATAGATTCATAAAAAACCATCCACGTCCATACTCAAATCTTTCCTCCCAACATGTACCTACCAGCCGTCACTAAATAAAACCACTGAAAAGAATGAGAATATAGTGCAAATTGATACATCGCATTCTAGGCTACCATGACACGCGACCTCAATTCCTTTAACTAGATTTAGCGCTCCACAAATTCTGACGTAATTTCACATACCTAACCTTATAAAATTGTTGATCCACAATCCACATTTATATCCGGAACCTGCCAGGGCCGTTGTCCGTCCGGAGCTTAAAAAAATATCGGTGCGTACATTTTAAGTAGTATTTTGAGTAGACCACGGTTCCGGACACGTCTCGGTCACGGCTTTAAATGGTTGATGTATCAGTTAATTTGAACCTCTCTGGTTGCGGGCGTCAGCGCCATTGCTGACAATTGGCCTGGTAATTGACCTTATCAACACTGGACCAGCTCATTTAGGCCTCGACTGATGTAATCTAGATGTGTCTAGATAGAGCAATTTACTTTTGCTTTCTGGAGTTTTGATGCTTGAAGTTACATCTTGTCTTGTCAGTTTCATAGGTAGAACCAGATGGTTCTTCCCCATTGTTCCTATATTATAAAATGTTTATATCTGTATGTTTGGATGCAAGTAAAATTGGGTGTTGTTGTCAATCACTCCTCAAAAGCTCGACGGATTGACATTTCGAACACAGTGGACTGAATTGAGACAGGACAAACATTTTATCCGGGTAGTAAATTTCCGTCTGATAATTTTCGACTTTCAACAAACCGATTCTGATGGCAAAAGGCAATAAAACTAAACATACGGCTTTGCCGGTAGAGCCACTCATGCCGGAAGGTCCCAAGTGAGAGACCAGACCAAGAGAGACACAAGAGGGGCACACCGTTCGGAGACTTGAGCAGTGTTCGGGTCCTCGGACGGTGTGCGTCTCATTAGCTTGCTCGCTGCTCTCTGGTACGCGTCTGATCATCAGACGTGACTGTGAGGGCAGCGAGCAAGCAGTGAGAGAGAGGGAGAGAGGAGGGGAGAAAGGGACCGCACCCTCAAAAAGGAAATTATGGACAGGCCTGATAAAGAGACATTACCCCAGGGCGGTCCGGACTGCACAGCAGTCCGGGAATCCGCCACGCCTAGTGCGTCAAGCCCCTCGTATTCTGGGGGGGGCGACAGGGCTGTCCGCACTCCGCTTGCCAAGGGACTCGACTTCGAGGAATTAATCGGGTTTAATTTTAGCTCACCCGACAAAGTGTCGGTCGGGCAGAGCGCGGGAAGTGGCGCTCTATATTGGGAGGAGGGCTCGCTTGAGCGTCGCACGGGTGCAGAGTCGGAGTCCGAGTTGGACTCCGACGACCTAGCGACCTTTAGCTCGGCGAGCTCTGAACCCGTGAGAGCGGGGGCTGCTGCGGAGGACTCCAGGTCCTTCCGCAAGCGGCCCAGAACAGAGGAAGACCGGAGGTCGTCCGGCAGCGAGGAGGTTGCCTCGGCTCGCAAGATCCCCACCAGCAGCGCAGGCTACCAAAGGTGGGCCTCCGCCGGACGAGATGTCCGAGCTGCGGGCGGAGGTCGCCCGCTTGGCTGCCGCCACGGAGCGTCTCCGAAAGGAGAACGAGGGGCTCCGCGCAGACCTGGCCAGGCTCCGGGGAGCCGGCCCACAGGGGCGCCGCAAGGGGGGCGCAAGAAGGACAGCCAGCCCGTGCCGCAGGAGAGCCAGGTGCTGGATCTCGTGCGGCGGGAGATGGCTGCCTTCCAGGCGCGGTTCTCCGTCCTGGAGGGCATCGTCCTGCCTCCCCCCGTTAGCGGCGAGTGGGAAGGCCCCCTCAGGCCAGAAAAAGGCGTCGTATGCGGCCGCCGTGGCTGCCACACCGGGGTCGTCCGGCCAGGACAAAGGGTCCGGGCCGGCACCCGCGAAGCCGGTGCCGGGAATACCGGACCCGGCCCCGGGACGGAAGAGGAGGGGTGGGGTTGCTGCGCGGACGGCGAAGGCTCCTGCGTCGTCTGTGCAGCAGCTCCCCCCGGCTCAAGCCGAATGGCAAGTGGCCGGGGAGAAGAAGAAGGCGGGCAAGGCAGCCAAGAGGCGAGAGAGGAAGCGGCGGCAGAAAGCGCGAAGCGTCGCGGCTGCGCTCCGCCCCCCGAAAACCGCGGCTGTAGTACTCACACTGCAGCCGGACGCGGCGAAGAGGGGCGTGACGTACGCGGACGTGCTCACCAAGGCGAAGGAGGCGGTGAACCTTGGTGAGCTAGGCATCGTGGGGGGCCTTCGGCTCCGGGTCACCATGACTGGGGCCCGGATGCTGGAGATCCCCGGGGCAGCCAGCGGCCCAACCGCGGACGCTCTAGCCGAAAGGCTTAGGGCGTCCCTAAGCGCGGACGATGCCCGAGTGTCCAGGCCCACCAAGCGCATCGACATGCGCATCTTGGGCCTGGACGACTCCGTCACGGAGGCGGAGGTGGTGGCCGCCGTCGTTAGGACGGGGGGGTGCTCAGCAGAGGAGGTGAAGGCGGGCACCCTACGTCCTGATAACACGGGCACGCGCACCATTGTAGTGAGCTGCCCCGTGTCGGCGGCCAAAACCATCACGGAGGGCCGAAGGTTTTTGGTGGGTTGGGTTTCCGCGCAGGTCAAACTGCTGGAACCCCGACCTCTGAGGTGCTTCCGGTGCCAAGTGGGCCACCATGTGGGAGCACAATGCACCTCGGAGGTGGACCGCAGCGGTCTTTGTTTCCGCTGCGGTCAGCCCGGTCACAGGGCCGGCTCTTGCGTCGCCGCGCCGCACTGCGTAGTCTGTGCGGCAGCTGGCAAGCCGGCCGACCACTGGGCTGGGGGTAGGGCCTGCGCCCCACCCACCAAAGCCGGAAACAGGAGGAAGCCCTCCGCCACCGCCGTTTCTGCCGAGACCGCCGCCGCTGCCGCCGCTTCTTCTGCCGCCATTGCCGGTTCCACTGCGGCTGCTGCTACTGCAGCAGCCGCAGTAGAGCCCCTACAAAGGGCTCCGGAGGGGGCTGAAATGGAGTGCCAGTAATGGCCCCATTTCACCCCCTCCTGTTGAACGTCAGCCACTGCACCGCCCAGGAACTGATGCTCCTGAGCATGGCGCAGTGACGCCTGTGGACGGCGAGCAATGGGTAGCTCGCCGTCCGATCAGAACAGGCCCGGGTTGACGGCGCGCTGTGTTCTACGCGCGCCGAGCCAGCGGACGTCAGCATGGGTCGGGGCCCGTTAGGGCCAGACCCTACCAGGGTTGCGGATTTGTTCGAAAGAGTTACCGCGGCCCTGGGAAGAAAGGCACTAGGAGGACTAAAGGGTGGGTTTTAGTCAGTAGAAGTCTGACACTCCCTGCCGCTCCACCCAGAGCGGGAGGGGTCATTTGATGATTTCCCATCCTCGAAAAAAAAAAAAAAAAAAAAGCGTCTTCTAATGAGACAGAATTAACTATCTATTGTTGCGAGACCCCTCTGAGTTAGAGTAGAGATTTATATGCCAGTCCTCATGTTTTACACAAGCCGCGTTCCTGATTTGGTTTCTTATCCTTAAAAATGACAAACTACCGAACTCTGAGGATTTTATTATCAAAAAACAAAAACCCTTCCATACTGCTTTCCTTTGTTTCAAGAGATGTTGCGAACATTTTCAGCGTTTGAGGGTGTGCGTTGGCTCGTAGGTAATTTAAGGGTATCTAGCCGATATCATAAAGTCACTTTTCTACATTACCTGACACCGCAATCTTTTACAGGGTATTCAAGAAATCCTCACCAAACAATAAGCTGACGCTGTATCTCGCGTCACGCGACCTGGTGGTGGAAAATGGCTCCATCGACAGGATCCAAGGGGTGCTGCATGTGGAGCCGGAGTTCCTGGAGAATAAGAAGCTGTATGGACAGGTCACACTGACTTTCAGGTGAGTTTATTACCTACTAAGGGCTTCATAGACACCTACTGCTGATTTCGCCATCTGGTTTCCCGTCGCTTTATTTTAGTATGTGTGTTGTTTGTTTATAAGTAACAATCTTGTTATATTAAAAATCGGCCATGTGCAAGTCGTATTCTCACACAAAGGTTCTGTAGGTACTATAAACCGAAAAGAAACACGTTTCTCGTATATCGCTTTAATTTTATTCAGGTAATTTTTATTATTTGTTGTTATAGCAGCAATAGAAATACACACTCAGTGTAAATTTCAACTGTATATTATCCCTATTACTGTTCTTGAGAAACAGCCCGCTGACAGACTGATGGAACGACGGACAGCGGAAGCTTAGTAATAGGGTAATTAAATGGTATAGATACCATTTAATATAAATCGTTCACGTTCACTTGTATAGATTATCAAGCTGTACAAAATAGGGAGGGGCGGAGTCTTCTACTGCAGACATTATTTGTCTAAAAGAAGATTCCGAACACAAAAATTGTAAACCAATTATTTGACACAATAAATTTTATTATTATATTATTTATTATTATTATTATTATATTATAGATACATAACTAGCGATTGTGGGTGTACCTACATACAGGTAAATATTTACCTAACCCTTCCGGAAACCCATCTGTGTTATTATTATTAAATGGCCAATGGTTTCGGTTTTCACGCTATTATAAGTTTTACCGGAACACCGATCCATGTGTAATATAGTTGTTTTATCTCACGATCGCGAGTGCGGGCGAGCCATTAAAAGTTGTGTTGGTAATTAAGTACGTGCACATTGTCTTAAAGCGGATTTCACCAATGAAACTGAACGCGATCAGTACCTACATCTAAACTGCGTTCAAGAGCTGTCAGCGTCAATATGCCATGGAAAAATAATGACCCTGACAGCTCATAAACGTGGTTTATTCGCTGATCGCGTTCAGTTACATCGGTGATATTGGCCCTTAGTGTGCGGCGCTCAGTGTCAGTCGCTTCCAAGCTGACGCAAACTAAGGCCTATTCCAAAACGTAAACTGTACTCAACTCGAACTCCGACTCCATAGGAGCTTGTCATAAATTGAAGTTTTACCATTTGTTTGCTCATCTCTCGAGTATGAAGACATCAATTAGACAAGCTTTCATTGAAATTTTCGTGCTCATGTTGGAGTTGGAGTTTATTTATTTATTTAAATTAAGTACAGCCACACAACAATAACATAATGATCTAATGCGCATGACATTGTATTAAGACGTACATAGCGCTCGTCAGAACAATAGTGCTGCCTTGAAATAATAAGTCCTAAATCTAATTTTGAACAAACTTACTATTAAATCTAAAGAAAAATAGTACATTTATTGGGTGATAATGCAAATTAAAAAAAAAGAAGAGTTTACGTATTGGAATATGGGCCTAAGACTATGGCTCGCCCGCACTCGTGAGATAAAACAACTATGCCTATGTAATATTAATGTAGACTAGCCTATTAATTTTAAATCAGTTCTAACACAGTAACCATGTAAATATAATTTCTACAACAGTATTACAACCACATAGTACCTAAACAAATTCGATCCAGAACATGGTAACTAAATCCATTAACGTCTAACAATATTAGGCAAGCAAAAGTTTAGTTTGTACATCGTTAAATGTTGGTTATTATGATTATAATGGATCATGATTTACTAAAATGAGTACCTAACTACGCAAAGTTACTTGCGGTATTCGAGCTAAGTTATGATATTGTAGTATCTTTGTAGGTACACACCTACATAAATGTTTGCACATAGGTACATACTCATCCCGTAAATGTGGGTAGTGGTAGTCCAGTGGAAAAGGCCAACCAATACAGGTTCATCGCCATTGGTGGCCTGTTGGTCTAGTGGTTAGTGACCCTGACTGCTAGGACGGAGGTCGTGGGTTCGATTCCCACACAGGACAAATCTTTGTTTGATGAGTACGATTATTTGTTCTGTATCTGGGTGTGTAATATCTATAATATGTATGTATTTAGAAATATATAAGTATGTTTATCAGTTGTCTGGTTGCCATAGTACAGGCTCTGCCTAGTTTGGGATCAGATGGAGGTGTGTTGGTTGTCCCAAGATATTATTATTATTCTCTTTATTCATTTTCTGTACATATTAATTATATTTTTAAATATTCCTACAAAAAATAAATAAAAAACATTTAAAAATATAAAAATAGTAGCCCACCGGTATCGGGAACAGGGTCCAAGCTACCGGCAGTCAGGGCTCCAAAGAGAGGAACCTCCTAACGATACGAGCCGTGTCCAGAAGCTTTCTGAATCAAGCCCTTGATCCAGCTGCCTAACGAGAGCCTCCTGAGGTGTTGGTCGAGGCTCTTGGCTATTAAACCGTTGGCTGAGACGACTATCGGTACAATGATTGCCGAATTCACATTCCACATGTCGACAACCTCGCGAGCCAAGTCAAGATATTTTATTTGTTTATCGTTTTCGGCTTTCACGAGGTTCTCGTCATGCGGAACGGTTATATCTACAATCATTGCACGCCTCTCGATTCGGTCCACCACCACTATATCAGGCTTATTTGCAATTTGTTATTATTATTATTATATTACTCTCAAAACAGAGAAGTTAAGCTCACCTTTGTACATGCACTTTCTTTACTGTAAAATGTAAATTTATAAGTTGCTATGGTGTACAATAAAGAATTTAGAATGATCTTATCATGATGAAACCTAAAATCCTAAAACATGTCACATCTACTTAATCCGAAAGGCCCGCGCTCCCATCTCGTTGGGACGATGAACTCACTTGTTCTCACCGCTGTGGGACAGGCTTCATTGCCTGTGTTTCAGCATTGGAAACATCACAAGCTGAATATGTTTAATGCTACTGCATTCCACAAAACCGGACAACTATACCTAATAAAAACCACATTTTTTATAATTTTATTATCTTAACTATCATAAAATAAGTAATTATAATACATTATCCAACTACTACATGTGAGGTACATTGCCAAAAATCTTCAATATTTACCGAGATATACTTCAAAAGTATTAGGTACAGAGACCATTAGGAGTTAAGCTCTTAACTCAAACTCTTGACGTAAGTTCCTCTGAAAACTTCTTATTACTTGATATCAAGAACTTTAACGCAAGTTGTATGTCTAGGACACAAGTCAGTAAAGACAAACCTAAGTTAATACTAGTATTTTCTTATAACTAAAAGTTATATTGTTGATGTAACTTATAATATCCTGACATCTACCATTCGTTCCTAGAATAATAACTTACTAACAGATAAATCTAGCAAATGTCATACTCTCAATTAGGTAATAAAGCAAATTTATGATGATACGTTCATCGTAATTTATTGTACCTACTTGTACATTGTACATTTAATTATGTCCCTAGGCATCTTGTGAAGAAGTTAATTGTGTATGATTCATCTGTTTCCTTTATTAAGAAACAATACGATATTGTTTTAGTGAATCGATCTTAGTCATATTATCTGTCTTGAGTTCAATTTTGTTATGTCTGAACTGACCTAGAAATCTTTTGCCTGTTTGTAAAGAATCTATTAAGATTTTAAATAAGCTGTGTACCATAATACCTACCTGCATTAATGGATATTTTTTTACATTTTGACTTACAATCTTTCAAAAAGTTAACATGACTTTAGGTGGAGAAACAACTATCAATCATCCAATATATTTCTGATTTAAGTATTATACTTACATAATTATAATTATTAATCTAATAATATAAGTAATTTTCAAGCAATCATTAATTTAAGTACTTATAATATATCTATCTACTTTATTATTATTTTATAATAATATCTTAGTACAAAACTAACCTTATTTTTGGCTGGATGTGATGGGGTATATCTCCAGGAACCACAAGGCTTCTCACATAATTTCTCTTTTCCGTTACGATATAAACTTTAACTATTGGTAAGGTAGGCCCTATGGCTTAGAAATATTATATTACTAATTTAAGAATTTTATACAAGGCACATTTCCTTCACTGGTTTTTTGCGGCTACGCGATAGTGCGTCCCCGCGTCGAGCGGCCCGCGTTGTTTTAATTCATTCATAAGTAGGTACTTTAAAATTTTTCGAGTAGCACACATTGTAAAAAGGCATAATTTTACATTTTTTATTAACGTTTACTAAAACATTATTTATTATTGATATTTAAGTATGTATCTATTTTATTTATCCACGTCCGTGTGGCACTGCGGGGTGCCAACTGAAAACCAACGCTGTGTGTCTGACGCCCAGCAAATGCCGAGATGGTAAACCTTTCGGTATGGGACACTCAGAACCATTTTATTGTGTATGTTATGTTATTGTTTTCTTTTTTTAACATTGTGTTTTCTGCTGTTGTGTTATGTCTGTGTCGAATAAATATTTTCTATTCTATGTTTCTATTGTACTCTATTTATAGTTGATACAATAACATTATATCGATATATTTTTATCGATAAAGTTAACCGGTTCAAAGGAAACCGGCGACACGTAAAGCTTACATCCGGTACCGTAATACCCAGGGGATTTTAACGCGATAAATACCTATGTACCTAGTTAGTTTGAACCTGATAAAAAACATAAAACGCCATGTTCGCCGCTCCACGAAGCACGTAATCTCTTTCAGCAATATTGTCTTACGAAGATAAATTCCATGGAAAATATAACACTGTCACGCCTGTAGTTCTCAAAGGGTTAGCAGAGGTGTTCCCATGGTGTTACATTCTTAGTAGTAGTAGTGTAGGTACTTACATGTCGCAGCCAACCATGTTAATCAGCCGTTAAATTAAAAGCCTAGCCTTTTTATTTAACTTCGCCGTTTAATCAGCGACAAAGGTGGCCAGTCATTAAATGATATTGAAACAAAGATGTCACCTAAGTTGCTGAAAAATCGGCACAGTTAATAATATGAAAAGGCTAGGCTTTTAATGAAACGGCTGATTAACTAGTTGGCTGCGACATACACACACAAACGTCAGTTATGTTCATCACCATCACATCAGAATAGGTTACTCCCAGGCAAGCGTGCTCCATCGTCGAAAACATCATCGCTTTCCTTCATGTGAGATTGTTGGTCAAAACCGAGCCTATACTACACAGGCCTCCCTCAAGCGTTGTCGCTTGTTGTTTATGGTAGGTGACAGATAAACTTTCAATAAAGTACATTGACCTTTCCCTAATATCCCTTCGTAAATACCCGAACAATAATCTTGAACCGTTTTTAACCGACTTCCAAAAAAGGAGGAGGTTCTCAATTCGACTGAATTTTTTTTTGTTTTTTTTTTATTGTTCAGTGATATTTTCGCCAATTGTCAACCGATTTTGATGATTTTTTTTTTTGGAAGATTATCTTCCCGGACTGGTCCCATTTCAATTTGGTGAAGATCTGATGAAGAACTTCGGAGATAGGTAACGGAACTCTTCAATAAATGATAGAAAACCTGTCGGGATTGCTGAAATCGCATGTCTGTTTATTATTTACACCAGTTCATAACATAATTATCATCACGCCGGTACGTTTTGAAGGGGTAGGGTTTAGTTAAGCTAACCACTAAAAAGTAAAAATGAAAAACTTTTTTACAAAAAACAACAACCAACTTCAAAACAAAAAACACTATAAAGTGTAAAATAACTATAATTTAGGAAGTCGGTTGTTTTCTTTTGTAAAAAAGTTTTTTCATTACTAGAGAACGTAAAGGATCACGATAGAAGTCGATTCAGGGCAGCTTTATGTCTTTATTTCTGACATGTATATGGGTCAATGACCGTTATTGCACATTTATCTGGTGTCTACCATAATCCCGTTCAATAAGAAAGTTGAAGTCTATCTGGGAATCCAACCTAGGACCTGATGCTCCTTGAGAGTTGAGACCACTAGACCAACGCGACAGTTCCATGGAATAATCCACCCTAATTTTATGACTGAAAGATAAAAAGTAATGCCATAAAAAATGAATACTCATCTTGTAAAGCGAATACGATATGTCTGGTCTGTTTTACTGCGGTCAATGTTATTATGTCCTGTAAGGGTGTAATTCCATAAAAAAGAAAATAGTAAAAAGTATTTCTTTACAGCGATATCTTTATTCTGGTTTATTTCACGGTTTTTATGTTACCTAATTTAACGGGCTCAGTTTCCTTTGTTTAAGGGGTTTAGTATCTCAATTAACGCAAAATGACCGGGTTCGCGTAAACCTTTAATAATGTAACAGGTGTATTTCGATAGTATACTCATTAATAAGTGTCTGGCAAAGGGCTCCATAAGCTTCGCCAACACAGATATAGATAGATATAGATAACGCAAGTATCACGAATAATCACGATCTGTATGAAAACCAAGCGTACCATTTGACTACCTACTATGACGTCACACACAAGTACTATTAAGTGATGGGAAAATCAAATCGATTCAAAGATCACCTAACTGATACCAATTGACGTCCGACTAGCGTACACCGATGCAGACTGAGCGCGGAAGTGGCGGCTTACGATTTTTGTACGTAAGCTGGGCACCGAAACAGGCACGTGAAGTAGTTGCTCTTGCGTTATCTATGTCTACCTATATCTGTGTTTGCCATTATTATTTGTTTCACTATAAAATAACTCAAGTTATTTGAATATGCAAACACGATTATGTATGCTAAAAATGGCACAAGATAAAAATAAATAAAAAGCCGGAAAGTCCCTTCCTTAATTCCTTTGATCTTCCAAGTTAATATGGCGTCATTTCCTCTCAAAAGAAGAAAATAAGTCGGTACATGAAGCAAGCATCAAAGCTTCTGACACAGACTGAATATAATCGTAAATCGTTCTTTATGAAATGTTTCCATTCCTTCACGTGAAAGAGAATCAAAAAAAGATGGGAGAACTTTTTTAAAAGAAGGCTTTAACTGTAAAAAGTCTTCAGAGATATCTCTGCATAATGAATTCGACTATGCTACTTTAAAATGACTCTTTAACGCACTCAGGTCTTAAGGTACATAGATCCCTACATATTTGTTTTAGCTTGTAAAGAAAACAGATTTTGTAATACGTACGCATGATAACATCACGCCTATAAATAATCCTGAGAGGTTTACCTATAGTACCTACATCCACATTTTGGCAGTTATGTTTTGTTTAAGCCCGATGTAAGAGGATATGTGCGAGGCACAAAACACACTCCGGGCTGTACTGGCAAACTCTAGATGAAAATCCCCCAATAACACTTTGCGACCTTGCCCGATTAAAAAAATATTAATGCAAAAGTTTATAGATCTATCTGTATGTCGGTCTGTCTGGCTGTTTATTACTTCGACATCTTAACGGCTGAACAGTTATGGACGAAACTTGGCTTACGGTATATGTAGAAATGGTATTCCAAGTCGTGGAATAAGGACGTGTGTCCTAAGATTTACCTTACCCTGATCTACATATTATAATTACGATGTTGGAGAGTGTAATGCCATCCTGGCTTGTCCTTTATCGGATCAAGCCAGAATTCTATACAAACTGTCATTTTTTGTTTTCAAATAAATAATTGTTAACTGTAGTTAGTATGTGATTATGTTGATGTTACAGGGCGACGTTATCGCTCAGCGATAAAGCCCTTAAAATAAAGAAAAAATAATATTTATAAGACATACTTTTGCATCCCGAGAGTATGTTTCCTTCAGATAATTTCCAACTTTTACGCGGGTGAAGTCGCTGGCAGAAGCTAGTGACTAATAAACTTAAATTCAACGTTTTTTTAAGGTTTATTTTCATTTGTTAATAATTTCATAAAATTAGTTCCCCCGGACGATAGAAATCTAGAACAAAATCTATTGACTTCAAAAAGGAGGACGTTCTATGTTCGACGATATGTTTTTTTCTTTAGTTGTGTTGTTATCAATTTATTTTTGAGGTTTCACCACTAAAAACTGAAAAAAAATACAACCGACTTCAAATTAAAAACACTAATAAGTTAAAAATAACATGAAAGTCGGTGTCAAAAAACGAAAATACAACCAAAAACACCGATTTCCGAAATTAAAGTTCGAATAAACTTTGTAGATTTTTTTTTTAAAAGTCGTACGCAATTTTAATCTTGCCTAACAATAGAACACAGATTGACTCATTTTTATCTACAGCGTAGGTACTACTGGATAGCAAAGTAATTTTTTCTGCGCGTGTAACCTTTTTGAATACGGCCTCAAATGTAACCCGCCCGCGTTACCACCTGGGCTAGAACCAGCCTTTGTTGGCTCGTTTCCTATTCCTCGAGGTAGGTAACAATTTGTTTGATACATATGTACAACACATACATACATACCTACCTAACTTGATCTTTGTATGTCGGTATGGAGTAGAAAGGATTTGTGCGACTCGATTCGTATTGGGTCTATCTCGTGAACTAAATCTGTTTTGAAAAGGGATCAGTCTGTGCACTAGTGTAGGTGTACTACATTCCCGACGACATTTTTTTCGATTAAAAAACGTTTTTGTAATGTATTGCTAGGTGGTATCAATGGGTAACATTACACCTGTTGCTTTTTATCATTTTAATTTTGTTTTATCTTAACGCTATTAATTATTTAAAAACGGCTAATTCTACATGCTTAGTTTAAATACTAATTAGCAGATTCTTTATGTGTACAAAGCTATCGAAAATTGAATTTAGAATCCGCGAATCAGAATTTTAATCTTACACTAAACATCCATTCATCGAAACTTTTCCATTTACAATAGTAGGTAAATGGAAACGTTTGGATGAATGGATGTTTTGAACTAAATCACGCCAGAATGGCTGAACGGATCTGGATGCAATTTGGCACAGAGATAGATTATAAATCTGGAATACTTTACATCCCGGAAGAATGTTCCCTTGGGATACTTTCCGACTCAAGCTAGTTAGAATATTTTATGAGCCTGAATGTTAAAAGCATAAGAATAAATTTTCAATAACCCTAAATCGAAAATATATCAATGAATTTCCACCTCCGCCACCGGACATTTTCTGAAAGTGCTGTAACATGATATTTCTCTTTGGTATTCGTGTTAACGTTATAATATTATGTAAGCCAGTTTCCTTGTTCGATTGTAAGCAGATATGAAGTTACAAAGGGAAGCGAAAATTTGGGACGAAGATAACGGAATCTTTCTCTTATAATTGAAGAGCCTCTTTGTTAGTGCGAAATATAATGCTGTAATGGTATGCAAGCGAAATATAAGCCTTTTATCTTTTGTGATATTTTTGTTTGATTTTTTCGTCGGGATTTTGGCTATTACTTAAAAATCCTTAAAATAGGACATTCCAGCTTGGTACTACTGGCCACGAGGGTTAAAGGTTGCTTCTCAATCACTATGAAGGAGTCTGGCGGAGGAAGCGGTGTCCCGGGGCGGGGTGATGTTGGCGGTGTTCTTGGACATTAATAATAATAATAATATCTACACCAACACCTTATGTACCATATTCTAGCAAATAAATAATTTTGATTTGATTTTGATTTGCGGAAAGGGGGAGGGAGATGTCGAGTGCTCTCCCAGCCCGCAGCAGGCGCACCGGGCGTCGGAGGAGGGCATACGCTGCCCTCCTTCTGCCCCCCTAACTGGGTCCAGGGGCGTCGGACCTGGGGATATCCGTTGCCCCCCATTCATCCGGACCCGAGGTGGCGGCGCGTGGTGTTCCCGTGCACCCCTCTGACGTCGCGGGGGGAGTTAAACACCTCACTCCCCCCGCTTACGAGATGTGGCCCGCAAAGGCCGGCACTAGCCGGGGATTACGGAAGTCGCATACGTTCCCGCGATCCCCGGCGTAGGTGGAAGATGGAACACCGGGGTGATTTTTGTCAGTAAGAGTCTAACAGACCCCTCCGCCTGCCTCAGGGCGGAGGACATCCATGAGGATTTCCCCCGTAAAAAAAAAAAAATAGAATATAAATTCTAGCCAACCGCCCCGCCATCACACGGTTGCAAATTACATACACAAAACTTTTTAATTTATCGTTTTTTGTTTTAGTGAATACCGCGTAAAAATCCACTGCTTGCATTAGAAGAAGTAGGTAGAGAAACAGAAAAACAGCCATAAACATGTAGGTACTTGCTATACAAAGCGCACAGGGCGCTCGGCCAGGGCGCTGACAAGATAAAATGTGTGGCGTCAAAGGAACGAAATATACTTAGCGTCGCGGACGTGCGGCCAGACGCCATACATTTTCGTCACCGCGCCCTGGCCGCGCGCCCAGAGTGCCCGGAGCGCTTTGTACCTATTTCAAGTCCCTTATGCCATTTTTAGGTGTTTACATGTTACAAAGCGAGCATTCGTGCAAACGAATGTGGAAACGAGCACGAACATGCGCATGTGTTTTGTTTTGCACAGATTTCAGGACACGACATGCTCGCTGCGAATGTTTCATAACGGTCTATAATACCAGTCAGTACCCAGCTTTAAGCTCACCCAGAAAAACTTTCCTCAATATTACCTCCTTATAAATCACCTTGTCCGCACAAATATGAATATTATACCCTCAGCGCACTAAATTGTTCAAAAATACCCTGCAATTGGACCCTCTGCTGCTGAAACTCAGGAAGTCTGCTCACATTTCAACCTTGGACTTTAATTAAAGGTCCATTTATTATAATTTTGTGGTCGGGAATCGTTTTGTGGTGCCTAATGGATGGTATTGTATTTTTACTTTAATAATATTTTAAAAAGCTTATTGTTGACGAAGAGATTTTTATCAATGTACAGGTTGCTTTTTAATGGCTGTGTATGTGTGTGTGGAAGGTAATGGTTACATGATGCGTAGGTATAAATAAACATTATCGTTCTCTACTACCCGAGGGAAAGCTGAGATTTTTGATAAAAGACTAACCCCCGAGAAAGTAGTAATCGGTGTGTTACATAATAAACGTACGAAAACTGATGCGATCGGCAGTTTTTTTTTTACTGAAATTTATCTACAGTAATGGAACATAGGTGGTCTGAATGTAAAAAGGCATTATCTACCAGACATCCAGTTGAAAATTCATTCAATCAATCACAACAGCTAAAGCACTTGTCATAATAATTATGCCATATTTTTCGTTCCAGAAACTGGTCCTAGATCTACTCAAAAGCACTCTTCCTGAAAATCTTATCGAAGTATTTCGTTCACAGATATGGGCGAGAAGATGAAGAGGTCATGGGCCTCAAGTTCTGCAATGAAGCCATCATGAGCCTCGCACAAATATGGCCGCCACACTGCAACCACGACAGAGAACCCAACACTCCGCTCCAGGTAAAATATTTTGAATCTACCATAGAACGTTTTAGGAATAGATTAATATTGACCAATATTGCCCTAGCCTATTCCCGCCTCCTAAAAAAAACGGAAAACGTCCTAAAAAAAATAGAATGGGAAAAGTACAGTCATACCACACATAAATATTTTGCATGCGACTTCATCTGCGTAGATTTCATCAGAATTGGGATCACAGTGAAAAAAATGTTATTATTTTGCAAGCGGCTCGACTCGGGAATACTTGTTCATGATTCTGGACTCCTGGTAGTTTATGAATCTTTACCGCTCATGTTTTCATCTCCGGAAACACTTCTTCATGATTCAGAAGGTCTCCTGGTAGTTTGTGAGTCTTTACCGCTCCATATTTCATCCCGTCTCCGAACTAGTAACGTAGTACGCCTCTGGACTTGGAACATGAGATTGTATAAGGGTGTCGACACAGGTTGCGTCCACAGCCGAAGTCTATCTCCTTTCCTGTTGAATGATAATTTCGAAACAAATGAAATAATGAGCCATGACGAAAAAGCGATAGTAATTTTTCAGCTTCACTGTTCCTACTTTGACACTAGGACATTTTGCCAATAGGCCGTTCTGCTGATAGGACGTTTCGATACGGAGGCTTTCCAACTACATAATGTTGGGGTCGGTTTAAATCTTACCAAATTGAGCTCAATTCCCGTATTTTACATTGACGTTTACAGACGTTTACAACCCAGTAACTTGGTATCACGTAGCAATACTGGTTGCATAACAACTATCACAAATCTACAAATGACACATTGGTCATCCATCCACGACCTCAACCTCAGCAAGCGTTGTTTAGACTTGAAGATCGACAGCTGGTCACTGTGCGGCTGGTATTGTTAAACCACGAACCCCTCGAAGTAAAATGGAACACCTATTGATTTTCTCACAAATAGAATGATAAGGCGTTTTTTTATTTCCAGCCGGCATGCAATTTTGTGCTGAGTAGCCGCACCTTTTAAAATATTCATGGATAAAGTTCTATCAAAGGTTCTAAGTATAGCCTCGTAATCGCCTCAATTGTAATTTTCTGAAATGTAGAAACCCATACTGGCATAAACGTTATTCGATCAATAGTAGATTTATTAGTGTAAATCAGTAAAATCTGGATTCTCAAAAAATTTGAGACAGGGTAATATGATTTTTAACAAAAATAGTTCCTATTCTTTATTACAATGTTACAGTTGTAGTGTTTGTACTTGCCAAAGTAAAATTTTAAATTGAATTACCCTAACAGCAAACCTCAGAACAACAAAGTAATTTGCAAATGAGGACATTAGACAGGTGCACAATAAAACTTCTATGTTTATTCTTTGTAGAACTATACCTGCTTACTTAAGGTGACTCATGCACCTTCAAAGGGTTTAACGAACAGCTCTTAACATTCCTTATTTTCCTTTCACAAGTATTTCTATTTTTTTCTACAAAGGCTTTATTTATGGTGCGAACATTGGGAAGCAGTGCAAAGGGTAATTTCATTAAGGTTAATAAAAAGTTGTGTGCTGTAAAATGAGCGTAAAGAGATTTTACATTTAATCAAGCATCGTTCGTTTTATAGTTTCATAATAAGGGGCCATTATATGATTAAAGACTGCTGATTGTTACAGTCTCAAAACATTCTGGTAAATGAGATCAACAAAAACTCCATTTTTTATTTCATAAAAGTTGCTGTTCATTGTGCAGAAATTTACCAGAATGTATTTTTTTTTAAACCTAAGCCTCTTACACCCCACTCTTGTATTGTAAACATCACACACATCAACCACGTTACTGAGAAATATACCGTGTGTTCGAAAATTCGAACCGATTCTAAATAAAAAATATACACAGCCGTTTTGTGATACAATCCCCTTGAGCTCGTAAATCTTCGGACATAATGGGGCTGCAGCTGTGAAGGTCATCTAACAATATTCCATGCTTCTCTCACAAAGGCCTGGGTGTAACAGGTGTGGGTCGCTGCCAGGTTCACACTAGAAACTTGTACAATATTGTACTTAGGTATTATATACTAAACGTATAAGTGAAGTTTTCCCGTGTTAGATCAAAGAATTTATGATAATGTTCTACCTGTTGCAAAGTTCTTTGAGTTGTATTTAAGGGGTTAAGACACGACTTTCTCTTTGAGTGATGTTTAGGTTGTCTACTTTAAGATTTCTTATGAAAACATCATGTATGTTAGAAAGAATTTAGG
This sequence comes from Melanchra persicariae, assembly GCA_947386135.1. Taxonomy (NCBI): domain Eukaryota; kingdom Metazoa; phylum Arthropoda; class Insecta; order Lepidoptera; family Noctuidae; genus Melanchra; species Melanchra persicariae. Next base: position 4,561,847 of record OX376646.1, read on the forward strand.
TACATCTTTTTAGTAAAAGAGGCGACAGACATAATTATGGTACTCGAAATAGGGACCAATTAATTCAACCAGATTTCAGACTGGCTAAAGTAGCAACATCTTTTATGGGGTACTGTTTAAAATGTTATAATAAAATACCTCCCCATATATTAGAACTAAATGAGACTAAATTTAAATCTTGTATTAAACGCACACTATGCAGGCAAGCATATTATAAGTTAGGGGAGTATATTGAAGATAAAAATGCTTGGCTCAATGCTGGTCCTGCTCCACAGCCACTAGGGCGCACAAAGTAATCTGTTATCATTTGGAAATATTGTTGGACCGGATGAAGATTGTAAGAATGCAATATTTTTTATTATACAGACTCAATTTACTTAGCATTGTATAATTTCATGCATTAACGGCACATGTGTGAGTACTATGTACCGTAAATTTGGATTCGATTGGGGATGTCATGCTCACTCAAAAGTCTGACTGATGGTGGCGAATGCGTTGGATCGTTTGGCTCCCTTAAAAATGATTGAGCCGAATGGTGCTAGCGTATGCGTCATGTTCGTGAACGGGCGCCGTCAGCTGAGACTGGTCATCTCTCGGCTGCCATAGTTTATTATAATTATTTCTTTGAATTGTTTCTTTTTTACTCCGGACTCTTTTATCCTGCACGTCTTTAACATCGTTCTCACATATATGTATAATTTCAATACCTATGAATGATGTAACCATAATTTTGTAACAAAATATTATTTTTAAAAGAGTGTCCGTGGAGTTTCCTGCTCGTTCTTCTTCATAGAGATCTACGTTTTGGAACGTGCAAATAGCTTCATCTTTTTGACCGACCGACCTTGACAATTCAAAAGTGCCTGTAAATGGTCTAATTGAAGTAAATGCTTTAAATTTTGACTTTGACTTTGTGATGGGATTTCCCTTCAGGGTAATGGCGTACCTACTATCAGATTTTCCAAATTTAGAAAATTAATTTAAAAAAATCGAACATTTGTAGGTAATGAAATAATGAACCCTTGTAGAAAGGTTGTTCTTTGTTTTTATCTTGTGGCTTTAGATTACGCATTGTCTATCAAAGAATGAATTCAAGGTTCAGAAAGACGAATGTTTTGACGTTGTAACGTAACTTAAAAATTTACTATAGTAAAAATACTCGTTTCGCACATAATATTTATTTCAATTGAATACTATATTCATATTTTTGCATGGTACAAATTGTGCATGTCGCATAAAATTAAAACAAAATACTATGGGGTTTTAGTTTTTAAAATTCAAAATTCACTTACGTTAACGATACTGTAACGTTACTATAAGTCAAAACATTCGTGCCAGGCCCTCTGATAAATAGCAGTTATTATTGAATTAAACATATTTTAACTTTGTTATCAACTAAAACAACAATAAACGAAACTCTTGCTGACAAAGTTATCAGGACTTAGGCACTGGTTCTATCCGAAACTGCTATCATTATGTTACTAGAACGTGCCCAGGCCGTCGTAAGACAAGATGGCAACATCTTGATACTAAACTAGTTACAGACACAACTTCCCCAATTGCTGCTCGATATTCTAGTTCAAAGTATGCAAATTAAACTTGTGTTCTGAATGTCCAAGTTACGTCCGTATACACTTGTGTCTGAACAAAACCCAAACTAGTGTCTAGGGACATCTTGTTTGAGGATCTTGGGGCATCTAATTCTGGACTAATGAATCTAAATAGCTACAAACGAGAAAAAAAGGCGGAGGGCAATAACATAATGAGCATCAAAGAATTCGTCCGCATCGCTGTCAATGGGAAAAGTGCCCAAAGCCCTTGACTGTAAGCTTTTGTCGCGTACATGACAAAGCTAATTCTTAGTCCTCTTTGGACTAAGAATTAGCTTTGCCATGTACGCGGTACCTACACCTTTCTTCTGACCACATGAAGAGTCTGAACGGCTTGCTGATCCTATTCCTATATCCTATATTGAACCTAAAATACTCGATGAGTACTCAAGCGCTGGAGACCTAGTATTTATACCTAATTCTAGAGTACATAAAACCATTTACTTCTACGCCTACACGTGACAAAATGGTGCTATAATAAATTTGAGGTTTTAGAATAAATGTAACAATTGAAATTATGTTAGAAACGTGTTCAAATTGAACATCATTATTCTTTAGAGACACGAGCAATAAAAAGAAAATAATGTTAAATCATTTGCTGAAATAGTTTATTAAAATTTGTGCTAGCTTCTTTGTATATGGATATTATTTTACATAATTTGTTTTTTTTTACCGGTTTTCGTTTCCCTCCCCTAATGAATAAATATAAAGAAAGACTGAGCGATCTGTTTTCGCTATATGAGCCCAAGCAATTATAACTCGAAGCAGCAATATTTTCTGAAACATTTTGTAATATCGCTTTTCGTTTCTCTCCCCTTTCCGCCGTAACTTATTCTTTTTTAACATTTTAATAATGTGTGTAGGTAATATTAGTCGCAGTCTTTTTTTGCTTTTCAAATATTTTAAATAGAGTCTAAAATACATTTTTTAATCCTAGGATAATATTTCACGGAAACTTTATAAAGTTCTTCGAAAACAAGGATTTCGAAAGCATAAACTTTCAGGCAATCCCGATAAAACAATATTTTGTAACAGACCTGTGGGAAATGGCTCCGTTTCCCGTAAAGGCACAGGCGTTGATAATTAGATTATTACTTTGTGCTAACGTGGTAGGTAATATTGTGGCGTATCTTAATTGAGATCTCTGTTTGATTTCATTAACATGACTCCTTTTTTGTTTGCGTTACGAATTGCGTAAAATGACCCATTCAACAGTGTTTTGTTCTAAAGTCACCTTTCATTAAGAGGTACATTATTTCTTTAAAAAAACGAATCAATAAACTTAATTTAGCGACCCCTGTATACAGGGTGTTCCAAAATTGCGTGGTCATATTAAAGGGTGATGTTCTGTAACTGATAACTGCTATACAATGAATGGCTACAAGAACATACCCACACATAGGCAGAACGCTGGTGGGCCTTGGCACCAGGCTGTAGGCAGTTCAAGGAGGCTATGCCATCCCTAAACAGGAAACTTACCAGGCGCCTTCTGCAACTGGATAGGGGTAGCCTACGAATGGTGGCGGGGACCATCACCGGACACTGCTCACTGAACAAACATTTCCACACGATAGGTATAACGGACAGTCCTCTGTGCAGAGCCTGCCTGGAGGAGGAAGAAACGGTATCGCACGTGCTCCTTGAATGCACAGGCGTTACCAAAATACGGAGGCCAACAATAGGGACACCTAATTCACTCACAGACATCCTGAACACACTGAGTGGGCTGACCTGCTTCTGGACAGAGGTTGGCTGGTTTGAATGACGGTCGACATGGCTCACGCACAATGGTCCACAGCAGGACTAAGTGTGGAAACCATACTTTATAGATAGATGGATAGACTGCTATACAATTAGAAAGAAATATCAAAATAAAAAATTATTGATTTTTTTCCAACTATTCTACCGCCAAAAACGACAAAAGTTAAGAAAAAAACTATTCGAAGCTGTCTGCTGCAGTTAGTCATCTTTATTTTAGTTCAATCACATATTCGATGCCGATGACTACACCAGACTGCTAGAATAGTGTTTTTTTTTTTATTTTGTAGGCGTTTTTCTTGTTGTTTCTGTATGTGAGGACAATGTAAAAAAAGAAAAACCAATTGAATGAGTATCAGATATTAAAATAAGAGAGTGACAGCTAAGAGATGACCAATCTCCACTGATGGCGCCCGTTCACGAACATGACGCGTGCATCAGCACCATTCTGCTCAACCATTTTGAAGGGAACTGAATGATCCGATTCCTACATATAAAAATTGTAAGTTATTATTGTAAGCACTGGCTCCGCGTAGTGTAAGTAGGCCCACTATTTCCCACATAAATAAAATGTGACCTGTGCCCCAGGTGTTGGATTTTTATAAACTGATTATGATTACAGCTTTTGAAAGTACTTAGGTAACAAATCCATCATTGCTCTTTTCAAACTCAATTAGGTATACTGTTCCTAACCTTTACAATCAGCGGACACAGATTTATTAAATAGAGAGCTCTTGAAACTTAGAAATTACTTTGACGTTTTGGAGCGATGATCGACGTAAACAATGTTAATATAATTGACTTAGATTTACCAAGTATTCAATTTTGATATTTATTTACTGTTCACAGGACGCTCTAATAAAACGCTTGGGTGCCAATGCCTATCCATTTCATCTGGAGCTGACTCCACTAGCGCCACCTAGTGTGCAGTTAGTACCAGCCAAGCAGTACCATGGAGCACCCATTGGAACTTCTTACGATGTCAGAGCTTATATTGGTAAGTTTAGCAGATTGATCAACATTATATTGTTACATGTTAGCATTATCTATGATATGTCTTCAATTTAGGTTACTTAGTAATTAAAATAAAAAAGGGAAATATTCTCCAAGTAGGTTAGTAGGGTTACTAACCTACTTGGAGAATATTCCCTTTTTTCCTTGCATTACAAATTAAAACTACCACTGCATTCTATATGAATACAGTGGATGGGTAAGCAACAAGCAGCGAATAATCTTAAAAATAACATTATGTTGGTAGGTAATAGGACGAGGTAATTGAGATCCTACAAACTTCTTATGTTAGAAATTGTCTGAATCTCCGTTTCCCACTAAAAGTTGAAACTACAGTTGCCTAGAGTTTAACATCACTTACCGAACTTATTTCAAACACAGTCCCAAACACGTGTACAACATAGGTAGGTACAATATTATTACCTAACTTCAATATCCTTCCCTGACAAACGCAGACATTCGGAGCGCGGGTAACAACAAAACAAATCTTGAACAATATTTCTCTTACTGTTTCTTACGTAATTAATACAATTACGGTTTTGTGATGTCTAAGACTCGGAGAAAGCGTTTGATAAGGTTTAGCTCGCCCCTTGGGCATTCCAGAACATAGAAATAATGACAATGTCTTTAAATTGTCTTTTAGTTTCTTTATTCTTTTGAGTTTGTTGTGACAAATTTTAGCAAGTGCCAATTTTTTTGTATACGTACAATTATACAACGTGTAACAGAATAAAAGCAAAACTTTCAAATCCTTATTTTTCGAAATTAATGAACCGATTTTAATAAAACTTGGTATGCATACGCTTGATATCTAGGGCTAAATCTCAAATCAGAGAAAATTTTCGAAAAAGAGTTCAGGGGAAAGGATATAGTGATTTTTCACTTTCTATAGAAAACTTAAAATCGCTCTCTCTCTCTCCCTCTGAAATATTTTTCAAAAATGTTCTCTGATAACTATTTAGACCTGGATATCTACCGTATGCATACCAAGTTTCATTAAAATCAGTTCATTCATTTCGAAAAAAAAGGATTTGAAATGTTGTTTGAAAGCCGTACCACGTAAACTTGTACTCAACATTGTGAACAAATTTAACTGTGGGGCAAACCCTGAAATTGCAAAAAGGAAACAGCTGTTCAGTACATTTTGACGAGTTATGCGTACAGAAATGTATGTCAACCGATTTAAAAAAAATAGTATTTCAAAAAGATTTCGGCGTTGAGAAAACACATTTGACGTGTCAGTCTCAGTCCCTTCTGCTTCGCCCAGAGCGGGAGGAGTAATTTGATGATTTCCCATCCTAAAAAAGATACATCGTTCCACTGCTGGGCAATGGTCTCCGGGATTCTATCCAACGTGTTGGCTACAATTTATTATGATGTCGAATCAAGGACAATAATAAAGATAGATCAGTAACCAGACGCAAACACTCAAGATATGACGCGTTTATAAATTGCCGATTTGCTGATTTACATAACAATTTAAACACAAATATATCTCTGTATCTATAAAACATGAAAATTTGTATAGTTTCATCGATCCAGACATGAACAGGGTGCAATGAAAATATTAACGAGGTAAACAGATGGTGCATATAAATTCGCTCCAGTTTTTGCGAAATCCGCCCGGGCATCGCGTTCACAGCCAAATTGGGGTAAATACTGGTTTTGCTTGAAAACCTTATTATTTAAATTGGTTTGCATTGCAATTACGTTTAGCCAGGACTGAGTAATGTGAATATTTTTGTACTCAGAAGTGTTGGAATGATAATTACTCGTATGTGAGTTACATGCACTGTTCTCAGCGTAGTCATCATCATCTACCTAGCCTTTTCTCAACTATGTTGAGGTTGGCTTCCAGGAGAACCGGATTCAGCTAAATACCAGTATTTTACATGGGCAACCCACAACCCCGTAACTGGGTAACACGGTACTACTTAGCAAGACTGATGTCAGATATTCTGGTTTCGGACAATAATTAACGATTGCCAAAGATCTACAAAAGGCAGCCGAGACCAACGGCTTAGCGTGCTTTCCGAGGCACGGAGAAGTCTTGGTCTTTTAAGATGGTCACCCTAGATGGGTGACCACCTATGACCTGATCTCGTCAAGCTTTGCTTAACCTTGAAGACCGACCTGTGCGGCTGTTGTTATTTAGCCACCAGCTTCTCGAACTCCAGTCACACAAGCCTCAATAATTTATTTTAAACTTATGGTTTCTAATTCAAGACATATTTTCAACAGCAGAGCGTCCAGACGAGAAGGTGTCCCGGCGCAGCACGGTGCGCATGGGCATTCGAGTGCTTCAAGGTCCTGGCAAGTGTGTGCCGCCACCCGTGTTGCCGCCTCCCTCGCCGCATCACACTCTCAGTGCGCTGGCCCAGTACAACATGCTCAGGTAAGATGGCTTTGCCATTCATTCGAAATATGACCACTATTGGATATTGGCCTCCCACAAACTTCGCCTCAACGACCGATCTTGAGTCTACCACTACTACCGGATTATCACGATCTTCATGCATCCGTCTCGAGACTTTACTAAGCACTATCGCCGGACACGTAACTTGGCAAAGTTTTAGCGCAGTGGCAGTAAGTTCACGCATGTACAACAAAAAATGGTCACTTTCATTGCTTGTCATTCTAAGGTTTATTCCCATAATTTATTTTAAATGAAAAATTAAAGGATCTTGCCAAGTTTCGTGCGAACGGCGACTGAAAGGGGCCTTCTGCGCTATGATGCATCAATACCTATATACTGGGTATTTTTTTTTCCAGTGTGCAAACTTTAAGAACCACTTCTGCCCATGTAAATGAACAACTTTCCCCAAGAAAGCCATAGTCAATTCCTAAAAAAAAAATTGAGTCTCCCATACAAATTGTGGTCAGTTGATGACAATTTTGTACGGGAAGTTCAAATTTTTTTTAGGAATTGACTATGGCTTTCTTGGGGAAAGTTGTTCATTTACATGGGCAGAAGTGGTTCTTAAAGTTTGCGCACTGGAAAAAAAATTACCCAGTATAGAGTTCCGAATAGTACTACTAACTACTACTAAACAACTAAACATTATGTGTTTTCCATTTAACTTTCATTGTTATCGTATCATTTTGATTAGTAACACGCGATCTAATCATTTTTAAATTCATTTATAGCGCTTAAAATGCTCTGGGTCATTTGATGTCCTTGCAGTATTGATAGATCAAAGTTGGTCTCGCTCGATACCTTTCCCGCAACACCATAATGGGTTTTTGTGGTTATTATGAAGTCGATAACAAGGAGAAAACCGCAGACCAATTTCATACTGTGAATGGCTCTCTAAAATTAAAAGCTACAGTCATGAATGTACGGAACTATGTATATGTTGCAGCCAACTAGCTTAATCAGTCGTTTCATTAAAAGCCTTGACTTTTCATTGAACTGCGCCACTTAATCAGCGACATAAGTGACATGGGCAAGTCATTAAACGATATTGGGTGCTGAAAAGTCAGCGCATTTCAATGAAAAGGCTTGGCCACCGATCAAGCGACTGATTAAGCTATGGGCTGTGACATATATAAGCAAACTTCTAAAGTTAAACGCTAACTCAAAATCCCAATCGCATATTTTAACTCATTTAACTTAGTTACCAAGCTTTCCAATTTTGTAACCAACTTAACTCAATTTGACCCTTTTAGAGGTTTTTCCATACCGACAGTAGGCCTCTAAATTGGCACGTTCGGGAACTGCTCACCTGAGCATACATAATTCACATCTTCCTACTCGGCTGGGTAGCGGTGCCTGTTAGTACTGCTCCAACAACTTGATACATAACTCGGTTCAAATGAAATGTTTCACTTTGTACAATTGTTCGGCGCATTTTTCAGAACTGTGTGGTGTATAATTAACGGTTGGTTGATCATAGGATACCAAAATGTAGAGCTATGCTGTGTAAAATTGCAGAATATTATGTTTTTGGCCGTATTTCGTACAGCCGAATTTTAAACACGTCAATGTCGGTGTAGTAGGTAAGTTATCTGTAGTAAACAAAATATTAGACGACAAGTTGTATTGGCGAAATTGACGAGGAGAGCCGACTCCATGGAATATGTCCTGACAAAAAGTGTAAAGTTTATCGTAGTAGACACTGAGAGTCATTAGATATGTAAGACAGACCTATTAGAAAAAGTAGGTAATGTTACTGATATAGGTATAGCTCGAATTAAGATTAATGAGTCAGCCTACGCCTCGTAATGAGTATAGGTACTAGACAAGAAAATCTTGGATCCCCAAGGAGTAGATAGAGATGACATTGACATTAATCCGGTTCGCGGCACATGTAACAAATTCGTACTAGATTGTAAGAACAAAGAAATTACTGGTTAACCTTTGCGTAGGTTTTGGTCCAAATTACTTTTTGCGTGTGGGTCAACCGCTGACAAAACAGCACTTTGTAGTCGACAGGCTAAAATCAACCAATTTTCGCGTTAAAATAATTCTAGACATAAACTGTCAACGTGTTGAACCAAAACACGGGCCGCGGTATTGTAAGGTAAATAAAATTATACCTCGCTTGGCACGCACATGTCGGAAATAATGTTGGTTTGTTTTCATGTGACACTGTAACTGTTTCACCTTTACATTATAATTAACAGTCACGCTACATTCTCATTTATTTCCACGTGTCCTTTCATGTTATTGTCATTCTTTAATTCTATGACATTACTTTCACTATTTTTCATTATATTCACAGTTTGGTTGTAACATATTACCGTGGCCATTACTTACACTTATCTTTTATCAAAACTAGTTAATCTATATTATTAAGACTTTTAATCTTAGCCCGTTGATTGTTGAACCTTTATTAAATGTAATTATTATTTTGTAAATATTATTATTTACTGATTTAAAAGAGTGTCCATGATGTTTCGTACAATTTCTACTTTATTTTTTTGACTGGCCGACCGTTATGATTCAAAAGTCCCTGTTAATGGATTATTTGAAATAAATTCAAAGCTGAACACTGGAAATCTATCTATTTAGCCTATTTCGTCTTACTTTTATTTTTTTGTGGGACAAGCCCGCCACACCAGAAAAAACGCCGAGTCAATGAAGCTCGACGAGTCCCGGAGAAATGATTCAACTGTCTTGGATCCCGCAACGAAATTAGTCAGAAAATAACAGCGGAGGAGTAGGAAAAAAAGAGATATAATTTCCACTTCCCTTTGTTTTGTCTTACTGCTAGGCCTTTGCCCAGCAGTAAGACAAAATAAAGGGAAGTGGTGCCTCCTTCTTCATTTACTACATTTCTGTCCTTTGCTAGTACGGGCCAGTCTTTCGGTAGGATTCAGGTTCGTCCCGCCATCTTTGTCCTGTTCTACCGCGATGTTTGCTAGCATATTTTTATGGAAACTCCATTTTTTTTCAGTTTGACATAGGGCTGACATGTCCGGCACTGTATATTAAGCATGCTTAATTCGAACCGCACTAGACAAGCTTTAACGCCAGAAACACTCAAAACCACATGTAGCTCGTCGACGTGGCTCCAGGCCGGAAGGCGGCGTCGTACGCGGCCGCCGCGGCTGCCACACCGGGGTCGTCCGGCCAGGACAAAGGGTCCGGGCCGGCACCCGCGAAGCCGGTGCCGGGAAAACCGGACCCGGCCCCGGGAAGGAAGAGGAAGGGTGGGGTTGCTGCGCGGACGGCGAAGGCTCCTGCGCCGTCTGAGCAGCAGCTCCCCCCGGCTTCCTCGCCTTCAGCTCCTCCCCCGGCTCAAGCCGAATGGCAAGTTGCCGGGGAGAAGAGGAAGGCGGGCAAGGCAGCCAGGGCGGCCAAGAGGCGAGAGAGGAAGCGGCGGCAGAAGGCGCGAAGCGTCGCGGCTGCGCTCCGCCCCCCGAAAACCGCGGCTGTAGTGCTTACACTACAGCCGGACGCGGTGAAGAGGGGCGTGACGTACGCGGACGTGCTCACCAAGGCGAAGGAGGCGATAAACCTTGGTGAGCTAGGCATCGTGGGGGGCCTTCGGCTCCGGGTCACCATGACTGGGGCCCGGATGCTGGAGATCCCCGGGGCAGCCAGCGGCCCAACCGCGGACGCTCTAGCCGAAAGGCTTAGGGCGTCCCTAAGCGCGGACGATGCCCGAGTGTCCAGGCCCACCAAGCGCATCGACATGCGCATCTTGGGCCTGGACGACTCCGTCACGGAGACGGAGGTGGTGGCCGCCGTCGTTAGGACGGGGGGGTGCTCAGCAGAGGAGGTGAAGGCAGGCACCCTACGTCCTGACAACACGGGCATGCGCACCATTGTGGTGAGCTGTCCCGTGTCGGCGGCCAAGACCATCTCGGAGGGCCGTAGGTTTTTGGTGGGTTGGGTTTCCGCGCAGGTCAAACTGCTGGAACCCCGACCTCTGAGGTGCTTCCGGTGCCAGGTGGGCCACCATGTAGGAGCTCAATGCACCTCGGAGGTGGACCGCAGCGGTCTATGTTTCCGCTGCGGTCAGCCCGGTCACAGGGCCGGCTCTTGCGACGCCGCGCCGCACTGCGCAGTCTGTGCGGCAGCTGGCAAGCCGGCCGACCACTGGGCTGGGGGTAGGGCCTGCGCCCCACCCACCAAAGCCGGAAACCGGAGAAAGCCCTCCGCCACCGCCGTCTCTGCCGCGACCGCCGCCACCGCCGCCGCTTCCTCCGCCGCCAAAGCCGGTTCCACTGCGGCTGCTGCTACTGCAACAGCCGCAGTAGAGCCCCTACAACGGGCTCCGGAGGGGGCTGAAATGGAGTGCCAGTAATGGCCCCATTTCACCCCCTCCTGTTGAACGTCAGCCACTGCGCCGCCCAGGAACTGATGCTCCTGAGCATGGCGCAGTGACTGATGCCTGTGGACGGCGAGCAATGGGTAGCTCGCCGTCCGATCAGAGCAGGCCCGGGTTGACGGCGCGCTGTGTTCTACGCGCGCCAAGCCAGCAGTCGTCAGCATGGGTCGGGGCCCGTTAAGGCCAGAGCCTACCAGGGTTGCGGATTTGTTCGAAAGAGTTACCGTGGCCCTGGAACGTAAAGGCACTGAGAGGAGCATGGGTGGGTTTTAGTCAGTAGAAGTCTGACACTCCCTGCCGCTCCACCCAGAGCGGGAGGGGTCATTTGATGATTTCCCATCCAATAAAAAAAAAAAAAAAAAAAAGCTCGTCGACGTAAAGTTAAATTACAACATTATTTTTGCATAAATACTGGTAAAAGTGTGCAAACTAACGTAAATAAGGAACCTGAAAAAATCTAACAGTAGTAAATTCTGTTGCAGTTCATAGTACAATCAAAATAAACATGCTCGAATGAAATTTGTAGGTCCATAAACCAGGGCCTATAAATAAATAAATAAAGTATCGTAATGACGAGAAATTAGTACTTAACTCAAAATCCGCCTTCGTTGCTGAACATAATTATAAATGACTAGGTTTTTACTGTGGCTTCGCTCCACGGACTTGTGAGATAGACCACGGTCTATCTCACAAGAATCCTTATGATATTCAGAACTAATAGAAAGAAAGAATGAAATTCATCTAGCACATACATAAAACATACATGTCACCGAAATAAAGTAAATATATGAGTAAGAGATATTAATAAAACATGGTAAATTAAAATAAATCAAATAATGTAACCGTCGTAACCCGAAGAATCCTGAAACTAAAGTGATGGTAACTATACCCATATAGTTCGTAGAATTATAGTTGACGTGGTGGCCTTACGACCACGTGGCAAACTGATGACCACAAGGTAAACCGATGACCAGTTGAAAGCCGCGTGAATCCCTTGGATGCGAAACTCACAGGATCAGTCAAAGTGGGGACACCTTTGCCCGGCAGTGGACATCTTTCGGGTGAAATTGTGGTGGTGGGGGTGGATAAGAATCAGCAAAAGTTTAGCTTTCTATCAGTGAAAGAATTTTCGTAATCGGATCCGTACTTCCAGAGATTACCTCCTACAAACTTTCACTTTCTTTTAATATTGGTTTAGAGTCAATTTAGTTTTATTCTAAATTCGTTTCTATTTCATTCATGATCAAAAGTGAGATGTTTTCCAGCACAAATACCATTTTGGTTACTACTTATCGTAAATTTTCTTCAATAGACAGTATGTTTAGCTTTAGACTTAGTTTTTAAATCTTACAACTTTCACCTTGGAAGTTATGGCCATCCACGAATAGACGTCTACCGGATGCTAGCTCTGTTTTAGTATCTATACCTACTTCCTGTTTTGACCGTGTATCGTTTCTCATAAGCTAGCAGATTCCGCGGTGAGAACGTGCCTTTGATGTCGATACATACTATGTTTGTGCGATGATAATGTGGTTTGTCGTGGACCACAGCTGCACCGAACCGATCGAGCGCTTTACCAGCTATACCCTAAAAGGGTTTAAGTTCTCTAGACCACTAACCACCAACACCACCACCACCACCACAATCACTATTTGTTATGCACCGAACGTAAAGTTCTTTTTCTGTTCTTACGTTAGCTATCACACTTTCATACTGTGAGTGGTTCAAAAGTATGAAATGAAATTGAGTTTATACATAAAAAATAACAACACTACAAAATCAGCGTAATTTCTGATGGAAATATTTTGTCATCATCATCACACTAGCCGAAAGACGTCCACTGCTGGACATAGGCCTCCCCCAAATGGGAGTCCCCCCAAATGGTTTGCCATAATCGCCACGCTTAGCAAGCTGGTTGGCAATCGCAGTGTAGCTATAGCAATAATGTACCTACAGATAATGCTGCCCATTCTCTAGTGAGTCCCTTAGTCGTCTATAAAAAATATCTTACAATAAAAGAAATAGGTATTTAAATAAGACAAATATTTTGTATCACCTTATAACTCTAGTTTTCAGCTACAGCCGCATGCAGGTTTCTTGCCTCCTATTACTTAAAATACGTACCAAATACAAGTAGTGTAAAATTAAAGATTACGAACTTTAAAAAGCCAAAAGGAACGGCAATGTTACCGCCAAAACTGCCGAAACCGCCAAATGAAGAGGTCAACACGTCAAAACTTTGTGATAAACCATGATTTATGTATAAAGTTTGCAACCAAAATACGGTCCGAAAATAGAACTTAAATCACGTCGAAAGCGTCAAAGGTTTAATCTCTGTAACTAGAACGTTGTTTACGAGGAATTTCACAAAACAATATGAATAATGGTGCAGCCAAGTCGTGTCAGCATACTCCAGTTTGCATTCTACAGGAAATGTTATTTCCCGAAGCCCGACTGCGGTTAACAGGGTCGTTTGTCGTAAACAAGCATATTACTGCGCATTGAAATTAGGTTTACTTCCTAAGTTCAGCTTGTCGGTGGTAGTTTAATTCGGCTGTTTGTTGTGTAGATTTTACTGTATAGACTAGCTTTTGGGAGATAGTTTGCGAGCCGGTGGCTTATAGCAAAATTCAATTTCAATTAGACAAGAGAGTTTTGAGTATTTTTCATCCTAAAGTACTATTACTTACATAAAGGCAGATGACTACAGCGGAGGGCAGAGCAAGACCCAGCCTCGCGCTAGGAATGAACCTGTATTACAGGTACTAGGCAAATATTAAGTTTTAATTCAATGAATTCATTCTCATTAGACCTTTCAGGCACTTTTGAATAGTCAAAGAGTCGGTTAGACAGAAATATCAAGATAATTACAAAGTATAAACATAGAGAAGAACGTACAAAAAACTCGAACTCAACCCTTTGAAATAATTAATGTGCATATCAATTCCATCTGAAGCAGAGATCCTTAATAATGAAATGGTGTATGTTAAACCAATATTATTTCAAATATTCAAATCCTAAATTGTCCTAAACTAACAAAGTTACCCTATCAAGGCAATTTGCCAAACCGTAAATTGATTCTTCAATATTAGAATACTTACTAATAATAGATTACTCTAGCGAAGGGAATAGCGGCTGAAGATTGCCACAGACAAGCGCCACACGACAATTCGACGGCGGCGCGACAACGCATTTTATTGAAATTGTACTACGGATACTCTTACATTCACACGGAAAACAAATTCTATGTAAAATTAATGTCGCAGAATCGCACCTGTCTAAAGCAGCCGTAACGCGTGTCGACAGTTCTTTGCATATCGCTTTCCATGACGCTATTGTTTTCGAGCTACATACGGTAGTGTTGTGACACCCCACACTGGCATTCAGTCGATACAGCTACGCTAGTCGATAATAATTTACCAATCGATCTTATCAGAGCTGTAGTTATTGGCACAGCAGCTTGGTATAAAATATCGATTATCACCCGCATTTGGTCTGAAAGGTTGAACTGGAAAGGCTCGGCTGTTGGTATTGTTAGGTGAAAGGCTTCTGGTGAAAAGTTTATTGAAAAATTAAAAGGATGTCAGAGTATTACAAAAATGTGCTATTTATAGACAACTAATGATCTTGATCGTTGATATTTCGTATCAAAATCAAAGATTTATCACGCCTATTCATAAGCTAGTTTTTTCTGCATGATTTTTTCGGGGTCAAAAGTAGCCAATGGCATTTGGTGATAATGTAGCTTTATTTCAGTATAGATATATAGTATAGCTATGTATGTATAGCTTTATTTTAATATGTTATCGAGTCAGAACTTCCAAAAATCTTTAGAAGGTTTATAAGAGTTTATAAAAAATAATTTTACCTCTTTATAATATTATATGAGGAGATACCCTGTACTATACGATAATCATACTTAACTACGTAAGCTTTCAATTTATGACACACACGATCCTTCAGGCACCATAATAAAGGGTTATTGTGTAGTAGATCTAGTAAGGAACACTTTAATGTCGCTTTATTACAAGACTTTGTGTTGCTAAAACCTTTGACGCATAACAGCAGTCTTAGGGTCGGCTCACACCGCCGAGCGTGTGAGAGTGCGAGCCGACTTTAGGCGCATTTTAACAATACTATATAGAAGTTTATTTACTTACTATACAAAAAGTTACACATTTCAGTAGTGTCAATAAGGTATTATTACACTAGATATAAAAAAGTCCATCCATCCATCCGGTCCGTTACATTCTCAGAAAATATTGAACACGTATTTTTAGCCATATCAAATCGATAAAAAATGATAAAGCACATCAAAGTTCAAGAGTGCTAGGCTGGCTGATGACGTCACGTCGCTAGAAAAAAAAATATTATCGCAGTGATGTCACGCGAGTTTTCAACGCACGGTGTTCATTTTTGTTTACGTGAAAAAAGAAAAAAAACATACATGTTCAATATTTTTTTTTGAAATCTATCTGATGAACTATGATTTTTCAGTAAAATACCCTATTAGAGAAATACAAATTTACATTCCGGTTTACTCACCCAATTTGTGGATTCAATGAAATAAGTACATTTTATTGCCATATTAAATCGTCGTGCACACTGCCTTACGTCGTCCTAATACATAGCGATCATCGCGCGATCGTCGCGTTCAATTTTTCAGTAAAACCGGAACGCACCCTCTGTCGGCGCGTCGACGCGATCAGAACGAACGCGAAGATCGCTTATTCGCACGATTACGGCTGTATTAGGACGACGCCTAAGTCTTTAAATAAGCTTCATACCATCTACCTACATAACATTATATTAAAATTGCGACTCCATAAAACAGTACTTGAAGTATAAACGTGCTTTGAGTACAGCGTTTTAAACTTTGCTTGTTTTAGAAGCATTGAAAAATTAAATAAAGTGTTAACGTACCTATTAAACATTAAACACAACTCTATAATGGATTACCGTCCTGCATAAGACATCTGCACTCTTTCAATGCATTCAAAACTCAACTTAGCCAGCACATAATTGCGGATCGATCACTTCTGGAGAAATGAATGCATTGGATGGGTAATTATTAACTTATAATACTGATGACGAACTTTTTGTGGTCAGTATTTATGTATGTTTTTTAGTATTGTTCTCAAGTAAGTGACATATGTCTTTATTGGGAATAAAGTTTCTTTAAACCGAAACATGAACTGAGTCTCGACAAGCCCCTCAAGACAAGCTTTTATAGTGAGTAAATAAGTAATCTATCTGTATATTTTATATAAATAAATAAAATTGAAATATCTGTATGTTATAAGTTTATCAAAAGAACAGCTTTTTTATTTAAGGCTACTTTAGTAAAAAGATTAGGGCTCCGTATAAAAATTAAAACCCATTTTTAAGCAAGAAGGTTATTATATTCAACAAGCTACAATTTTAAGCTCTTACCCTTATTTAGTAAAGTTTGGTAGGCATAATCAAGTAGGCATACATGTGATTCCTTTGTGACAAATAAAAAGTGTATTTAAAAACAACAAAATATCTAACAAATTGCGTAAAACAAACCAAAATTATAGAAACGTAAGAACTGGTATTGCTCAATATACAGGCCTCGAATTGTACGTATCTAAAAGAGTAGCGTCCAGTAAGCCTTACGGATTTCTAATAAAGATCGCGCCCCACCCAAACTTATTCATGCGGAACCCTTTTCAGGCTGCGCCGAGGTTCATCGCCTTTGAGATTGCTCTTTCAGTCCGCTCGTAGGGGATCTATTATTCTTTACACTGTTTTTTGAAGCTGTTCCTTTTTAAATTGCTATCATTTATAATGGAAAGGAATTTAATCTTTGGTTCTATTTCGGTGCTGTTTTACTTGTTATTGATTTCGTTGGTGTGTACACTGAGTACGTATAGCAACTACTGCAAGCAGCCTTGTGGAAGTAACACGGACATGCGCTTCACACCCGCATGACTCAAAACAAACCACAGAGTACTTTTATATATATGGAAACCGGAGGGAAACCCACAAATAGTTCTTTGACATTAAAAAAACGTATGTTTTTTTTTATAACGTCAACGTTGTTTGTTTTTGAAGTGAAAACTTCTTTAGCGGCGTTAAGACGGACAATGTATTATGTAATATAAATTGTCATGTTTGTGTACGATAGTGCAATAAATGAATATTGTATTTAACCACGTATATGATAGTACTTTTATACTGATAAATAAAGCAATTCGTGCGAAATTATTCCCTAACCATTCCAAAATATTCAAATATGCACAACGATAATGTTCAAGTTTTCACTTCTGCCGGCACTCCCGTAGTGGAACCCGTTTTTATAACTAGTAACCGTCTAGACGTGATGATAAAAAAAATATTGAAAGTCGTACATCTGCCCCTTAATTTATCGATATGCAACACTCGCGTAGGCGCGTAGCTACGTGAATAGAATAGTAGCACCTACTTAGGCACGTAGCAGAACGTAGGAAGACCGGCTATTTAGGCCTACAAACACTGCGTTTACTCAGATCTGAGATGCCATCAGCCTTCCATCCATTGTGATGTGTTATTTCACAATTTGTATAAAAAAAATCTCTTATGAGTCACACTTTCTGGGGAGCTTTTACAAAAATACGAATGTTATTTCAAGTAAATACTTTTTCATGTCGAGCTATGACGTTTAAAAAAAATCGCCCTAATCAGTCTGTGACATTGTGACACTTGCCCAAGGAACTTCTACTACAACCTGGAATGAGCATTGACAATTTGACACCAATATAAAAATAAACCTTATGTTTATGAAGTTAAGTTCTATTACAGACAATCACTTGGTCAAAGAGAAATCCGGTCCGAGGGAGAAAGCGCTTGGAGAGCCCTGTGTCCCTTTCTAAAGTGTTGCCAGGAGGATTATTCCCGAATTCAGTAGGAATGGTAGGAAAAAATAATATTGTCGTGTCTTATTAAAAAAAACATTAACTTTCGTTCTGATACATTTCTAATATTTTTAAATTATCTGTTAGAATGAGAACATTTTTTTAGCAATAATTTAGATACTGTATTGAAATGTAATTAAAAAAGAAAAGATTAGTAGTAGAATATATAATAATATAAGTTAGACTGGTAACCCACCAGCCATATTTATTTGTTGTAAAACAATCAATTTCTTTATTCGGATGTAATAAAGATGGTTAAAAAGTGTGCGATTCAAAAGCTGTTCGGTTGCAAAAGCGAATCCTATGCAGGATGCGGTGTTTCTTTCTTCAAGTAAGTATATTGCAATTCTTGAAGTAGGGTGCCCATAATGAACGAAATTATAAGATTATTTACACAATGCAGCATATAAATAGGAGGTAGTCTTCAACGTAAGCATAATAAAACTTTATATGGAATGGTGTACCGAATACTTAAAAGATGTGATCATGAAATTTCACATTTCCCGAGGAACATTATAAGGAAATGGCAAAAATGTTTCAACTTCCCATATTAATCGCTGATTTAGGTGTGTTACATCGTATATTTGAAATAAATTTAAAAAATATAATTTCAGACTGTCTGGAGAAGAATCAGGGAGGAAAAAATGGCTTGATGTCATTCCAAGTCATTCAAATATCAAAAATTATTCCGTTATTTGCAGTCTTCATTTCAGGCCCCAGGATATAATAAAACATAGTTTAATGCGTTTTACTTTAATCCATCCTTAAAGCATAATTATTATTAACTTATGAAATCAAATTATTGGTTAATATATTATATCCTATTACATTAGTCTCAACCTACATTATATTGGTTGGTCACCCTAATGAAAGGGACAGAGGGCTCTCGCGAAGCTATCTCCCTCGGACCGCGTATCGACAGCCTGTGCACATTCCAGGTTGTAGTAGAAGTTCCTTGCACTTGCCACAAAATGATGTAAGAACACAGTGCCAATAATAGTGATTTTAAAATTATAATCAAATCGTACAAAATGATGAAATTAATTCAAAACCGTCTGAAAAACATAAAAGATTTCATGTAACTATCTTTTTAATCCATATTACCATTATCATTATCACTAAGTAATTTTCAATAGGTAATGTACTTAAACATTGATTAAATCAATGAGCATAGTTTATTTTGCAATATTCAGTGGAATAATAAGCTTGATACCTACATCATGTACATTCATACTTTGAGTATTTTAATTCTTAATGGCAATTTCATTGAATATTCAACAACTGTAGTCTGTGTAATTAAAAACATATTGGTAGCAGGGTGCAAATTGATAGACCAACAGACGAAAGGTTCTCAAATCTCAATTAATATTTATTAACAGTATTTATTAACAGTTGGTTTTTAATTGCTGTTTTCAGTTAGTCTAAGTGATCTTTGTGGGATTTATTTGAATCGATTTATTATACAACCATTTTTTTTACTATGAAACCTATATATAGATATTAGACAAATGTGTCTACTTTTTGCGTCTAGATTTTGATGTAGATAAGTATCTTTCTTAAGTCTTTTAACTTAGCATATTAATTTTGGCTAGGCTCTGCCACAATTGTATGCGCAAAAGTAATCAGATTTCATTAATTTACATAACCTAGAAAATACTAAAATTATACTACCCTTAATCATTATACTGAGTTGAGTTGTATATGCTATTTATCATTTACTAAAAATACTAAGACGTGAGGAAAAAGCCTACTAGATATAAGTCCCTAACAAAGCGTAATTTCAGCCGAAAGAGATCACTGCTGGAAATAGGCCCCCCCACGGTTGATGTGGTGACAACCACATCAACCTGTCCTGTGCAGCGGGTTCCATCTTAAGGTCATCTGTCTACCTTGTGGGAGGCTTTCTAAAGCTGCGTCTTCCGGTACGCGGTCGTCACTTCAGAACCTTTGAACCCTTGACTATCTGTTCAACGAGCAATGTACTCTGCCCTCTACCACTTAAGTTTGACAATTCTTCGGGCTATGTCGGTATCCTTGGTTTTCTGCGGAAATCTTTATTTTTGATTCGATCACACAAGAAAAGTCCGACCATTCCTTTTCATTGCCCTTAGGAGTACATGTACGGTAGCAATACAGCTGAGATTTGATTAATCTTTATAGATATAGATTTGATAACAGAATCCTAGTTACTGAATAGGGGGTCAGAAAAGCATCAGCTTCACGGGGAGAGATCCACCTACTTCTGTTATATCTATTTTTTTAATCGGTTTACGCGCTAAAACAATTCGTGTGATATTTAAAATTCTCACAGTTTTTTTGGCAATTGAGGCCCACTTGCACAAAGCAGAAGTATCTTTTAACTCCGAGTTAGTAGGTAATCCGGTGCCTTTTTGTGTGAAATTAACCTTGTTTTAGCAAGTGACTGGTTTGCGCAAGTGAGCCTTATTGCGGCAATTTTTGATTTCAGAAATTTTACACGACGCTTTCGGCCCGAGTGCGTACCCAAAAGTGTCAACCGGAAAGTTTTGGCATTAATAAGGTGCTGCACGGATTGAATTTGTCAGATAGAAATCATTTTATCTCCATCACTTTCTGTATAGCTTTTTTATTTAATCATGGCCAAAATTAGAAGTTACGCTTACTTAGATATCATTCGTGCCACCGGTCATTTTCAAAACGCTCTCAATTTACAAGTTACTAGCTGTTACCCGCGACTTTGTACGCGTATATCCCGTCGGAATTTCCCGTCCCTGTATAGCCTTCCTCATGAATATGGCTATCAAATGAAAAAAGAATTTTCAAAATCAGTTCAGTAGATACCCCCCCAACCTCACAAACTTTACCTCTATAATATTAGTATAGATTCTGATTTTGATGTGAAACATGGTACTACCTACGTATCTTTTCACGTTCTGTGTAATCTATCCGAAGGTTGTCTGTATAAGATCTCTTTTAACGATACATCCATTTAGTAGTAGGAGTATAAAGAGTATGTTATTCTATTTCAATGTTTTTCAGCGTAAATAGATTCAAAAATATTTACCTACAGCAAATTTGTTTATTTTTTGCTATTTTTTTATTATTACTAGAAATAGGTTTTTGGCTATGCACGACGCTAAAAATGCATTCATTGTCAGGATTTTGAACTTGTGCTAAAATTAGACGTAATGCGAAAGTTTTAATGTTTTCGTTTGTGTATTTGTGTGTTTTAGTGATCAAATATGCTGTTTTAATAAGGTTTTAGCTGTATTGCTAGGTATGATGCAAAAATGTTCGTGCTTATCATTACTGTGATCATAAAACTACTTCATATGACAATTCCCGTATTCTTAAGGAACATTCGCATTCATAAGTCAATTATTTCAATCTGTAAAACAAACTGATTTCTTTACATTTTGACAAGTTATTGACATTGATTAACAACGAGATCAACGAGCTAATTCTACTAATTTTCAAGCGACGTTCACATTAGCAACTCAGTCTCAATCTGTCAAAAAATTTAGGGAAATGGAGGTTTTTACAGATTGCGACGGAGATGCGAATGTGAACGTTGTATGAAAATTAGTAAAATCTAATCGAATTTTAGGTACCAACATTTTAAAGTACGAGAATTGGTCTTCCGTTTTTTTTTAAGAATCGCTCATCAATAGTCGCTAGAACTTCAAAAGCACATTCAGTTCGAACCTTTCAATCGTTTATTCAAAGGTTCGAACCAAACCCAATCCGAATAGGGTTAGCATTAATGATGCAAAGGCTAACTTTATCGACAGCGACAACCCAATTGTCCAATTATAAGAAAACTTTTAAATAATAGAGACTTGATTAAAAAATTAACAAATTAAAAATGCAACTGTAAACTTTGTTCGCAGGTTGAGGAATAAAACGAAAATGGAATCGGATGAGAACTGCCGACCGAAACCAGAGGAAATCGGTAAGTCTGAATAATTGAGTTACCGCTGAAATTAATTTAAGTCTTGATACGAGTAATCGTGAAATTTTAAAATTAGTAAAGTAAATATTTACTAAAGAGCTTTGAGACGTATGTTAATATTTTTTTTATGTTTAATGTTTAACTCCCCCTACTTGGAATCATTTAAAAATAAAAGTTATGTTAGCATTTAGCAGTGACTGTCGTATGAAAATCACAACATTACTTTCTGCTACTCTATTGAATCTTTGACAATACCTAAATCTTAATTGAGCAAAACAAAATAATTATCTTCTGTAGATTTAGATAGATCCATTAAACTGTTTTAATGATGGATCACCTATTGTTACACCCTATTATTTTTAAAATCTTATTACAATTTGTTGTGTCATATAATAAATAGTACTTACCTACATCTTTCCATCTATCTACTTTGCACACCACAAACAAAATTAACAGCGCACCATTTCACAAAATTATTCCATAGTATAACTTTAAAGGTCATCTAAATTTTAAATACAAGGGAGGCAGGCGAAGCTAACATGCATATAGAGTCAACTCAGCCAACTTAGCCATTACAACGTTATAATTACACTAGCTGATTAGCGCAACTTCGTCTGCGTCGCATTTTTCATTAATGCTGCGCTCCTATTGGTCGAAGCGTGCCCATGACTTCCTCAATAAATAGGCTATCCAACACTTAAATAATTTTTCAATTCGAACTAGTAGTTCCTGAGATTAACGCGTTCAACCAAACAAACAAACTCTTCAGTTTTGTTAAGTATAGATTAGCAACTTGTAGCGCTAGATCATTTCAGCTGTTAAGAACTTGGGATTAACTTCAATATTATAACTTTGTGTCGTAAAGGGTAGGAGGTATAGTCAAACAATGAGATAGGAGGTGGCTAATTTGCAACTAGTTTTAAACAAACTAATTAAACTTTTTATAAGTTTTTTAGATGTTACAAAAAAAATCTAATTAGTCCGACAGATATATTTCGAAAAATATTGGACACGTATTTTTTATTTTTTCACGTAAACAAAAAATGAAAACGATACAGTACGTTGAAAACTCGCGTGACGTCACTTAAATAAATAAATAAATACACTTTTTATTTACACATGACGTCACAGCCCCCACTCCTGATCTTTGATGCGTTGTATCTTCGTCATATTTTAAGGGTAGTATTTAAACGAGTGACTGTAAATTAAAGTTTTAAGTGACAAAAATAATTAATTTACGTTATAGTATTACTAAGTGAGCGACTGACTGCGAGTGACGAGAAATCAACAGAACAGCAACTTACAAACATTACTAGATGAGAAGTTTTATAATATTTGAGCGACCTAATATTTGTTTGTGTCAACGTTACGTCTTGCATTTTTTTAAATATTTGGCAAATGATATTTCTGGGTGGTTTAAAAAAAAATAACCACGAAGGGGATGGCGGGGTCTGTTCGCTCGCTTCGCTCGCTCACTTGACCCCGCCATCTCCTTCTAACCTAACCTGTCCGAGTTGGGGTGCCCCAAATCCCGAGCTGGCATCACTCGCTCTTGCGCACCAAATAAAACACCAAAATGTTAAAACCTCAATTGGAAAAATCATCTCTATCTCAATATTGAAGTTGCCCTCTCTGTATTTCTAGTCGCTCACTTAGTAATTTAGCCGCACGATTAGAATTTTAATATCTGAAATGGATGAATGTAATTCATCCATTTCAGATATTAAAATTCAAATCGTTTAACCCACTTTTTGTAAGCTCGTTCTTGATTTTATTATTAATCAATATTCGTCGTTAGTTTAGCTAATTTTTCGCTTATTCAAATTCATACCGCTCAAGTTATTAAAACAGTATCTCATCATCAGTCGCTAAGTTATTTTTTTATTCGATCGTTTTATAATTTCCCATATTTTATTGATTTGATAAAGCAAAAAATACGTGTCCAATATTTTTCGATAATCTAACTGACGGACTAAATAGAATCATATATTTTTAAACCAGGAATCATCCCTATTACTGTTCACGGATGGGCAGTGTAGTGGAAAGAAATGTGTTTACTTGTTTACGTTAGGACCAAAACACTGAATACACAGTATGAGACGTCGCGGCCTCGCATCATGGTATGTTCCAACGTTGTGTGCAATAATACGTCGTCGTGCCATTTTTACGATGCACGTCATTGATTTCTATGACAACAAGTTGGAACGTATCACGCACGTTGCGATCTCGCGAAGTCGTATCGTTTTAAGTCCAGCATGAAATGTTTTGGGATGCATGAAGGAGCCTCCTCGTGTAGCGCAATTTGTTCCATCTGACACTCAACTGAACCGAGCGCTCGGCGCATCCTGGACAGTCTCACCTAACACCTTATAAGACTGGCCAATCCTTCCCTTGCGGTGGTAGGGCTAACACCCGCCTGGTTCGCGACCACCCTCCCACCGGAGTTCGGCGTCAAGCAGTCTGCTGTGTTTCGTTGACGCGTGGGAGTACCAGTGCCTCAAGGCATCTTCTGGGCACGCTCGCTTTCATCATGGACCTCATCTATCGCTTTCCATCAGGCGTGATCGAGGTCAAGAGCTAGCCCATTCATAAATAAGAAATAAGAATGAAATTCTTTGTAACCCTTACTCTTTGTTTGGGGATGTTGCTGGGGAGTTTGTTGCGCCACTTCTTCTTCCCAGCTAAAACAATAGGAAGTGGTGACGGGCGCGTTTTGGGGGGCTGTTTTTATGTAGAAGCTTGACGTACAAAAAGTCCTGACACTCAGCCTTATTTGAATAAATGACTTTTGATTTTGTCTGTACCTACTACTAAGTCAACATTTTCTTCGAAAGATTACAAAGTTAGTTAAAATTTTGTGTTGTTTCAGAAAGCTCCGAGGTTCAGCCGCCCCGGGCGACGGTCGAGAAACCTTTCCTCCTGTCAGATGGAAGGTGAGATTACACGAGGTCCTAGTTTAATTTATCAAAGCTCGAACCATTTGTCTTGCTTACTTGGACAAAGAGTTAAAATTAAAATATGGTGCACGTACGGTGCAGTGGGTTGTATTAATTATATAGGTAGTATTAAATACGTGACTCTTCAAGCGGTGCTTCCTATTCCACTGGCTTTTTATTTACTTTTCTTGTTTGAGAAACTAAACTAAACGAACCTAACTGAAATCTTTTTGCGGTATTAAAGTTATTAAAGTAAATGATACCTTATTCTATTTTGCTCATTCTGCAACCCCAAAATATCTACTTTTGAGTTGAAGGCATTCTTATCTTCAATCAGAACAATTACACAAATCACAAGAAAATCCTCATTTTCGCAAACTTGCAAGTTAAAAATTCCTCCCCTTTTAAACTGTTTAATCGTTACTTTCACTTGTGCAATTATGCTAATGGAACCATTTTGTAGACAACGTTGGTAGAAAAGTCGGTATTTTGCTAACTTATTCGACGCCTGCCGGAAAATATGGCATTCGTTAGGGCTCACAATTCACGAGAATATTCCGCCTTTCAGGGCTTCGGGTGTAATATAAATGTTAAATTGTAAAATCCTTGGGACCGTTTTATTTTCAGCAAATGAAATTTATAAATACCCAGATGACATATCGATTTTTCTGTAAATAGAGATTCTTTTTGATACTTCACTTCGACTTCATGAAAATAAAATTATTGTTGCTGAAGTAAAACAACTTGCTAAAATTAATGTTTGTATTTCTGGAATTATCTTTGCTTTCATCGTTTGTCTCGTTTATATATAAAAATTTAAACACCACTGGAAAAATAAATAAGGTGCGCTAGCCGCTACTTCAAACACTTCTCTTTACCGTGGCTTAACCTGTAATTGGTTATTTAACAAAAAAGCCAGAATGTAAAATTAAGATTAGAAACAAACACATTTATTTCATATCTTTATTAAAATCAAATCTATTCCTAAACATTTAGATCGAAATCTACCAAAGTGTAAATAAGCTTACATGAACTTCGTTTAGTTTTTTTAGATAAAAAAGCTTGATACTTAAAGCAGAATAATTTTATGTACCTAATTTTGATTCAACGATTTTTGTTTTTTTTTTCAAATTCACCTGTTTACGTAGGCTACCTACTACAGTTGCGGAATTTGTTCGAAAGAGTCACCGTAGCCCTGGAACGCAAAGTGCATTTGGAGGAACACGGATGGGTTTTAGTCAGTAAGAGTCTGACACTCCCTTCCGCTCCGCCCAGAGCTGAAGGAGCCATAATTTGATAGTTTCCCATCCTTAAAAAAAAGGAACCTTAAAAAGGGATTAAAGAACCCAACAGTAAAGTAAATCAAGGTTCGGTAAGAGCGCTTGCAACGTTGCGGTTTTGGCAGTCCCAAGTGATTTTCATTTATTACAAACGTTTATTTTTGTTCTGTAGAGTGGAACTGGAGGCCTGGCTGGACAAGCCAACTTATTCCCACGGAGAGTCCATCAGAGTCAGTGTGATCGTCGGCAATCACTCGTCGAAAACTGTGCGACGGATCAAGGTACGTCAGAATAGTTAACCTTTTTTATAATATAATATAAACGTATCTATCGGTATTGCACTCCAGCATTATGGGTAATGGAAGTAAAAGCTGTTTTAATTTTAGTAGTCATAATTTTTTCTGAATATTTGGTGTAAGATGTGAAAAGATTACTGAGAGACCTATGACCTAATGAAGTGTCTTATTGTGACTGATTTATATTTCCAAACAGGTTACACAATTTTCCACAAAACGACAACGTTATTTAAATATTTTTCTTAGTCATTACACAAACAAAATGAGATATTTACATTTGTATAGTAACAAGCAAAGGTATCCGTAATAAAAAAAGTTGTAAGTACCGCCTAAAATATGATCATGATCGTTACACTCTGTAAACTTGGCACGTAATTTTCGTGAACTACCCGCATTAAAAACGTTTACGGGTAAACTTTCAGAGCAAGTTGTGAAAGCAATTTTACCTTACACGGGGACCACGTGTAGAAGGCTCCTTATTAGCTGTATAAGAGTCTTATAAGAGCTTTGTAAGAGCCTTAGAACTCTGTTGAACCTAATTATGAAAAAACATTGAACTTATCATATTTTGTAGTCTGAACTTATTTTTCTTAGAAAATGTTCGTATTATCTTGGAACAAGTGAACAGAAAAATATTATGAATGTTATTTTTCTTGTAGATCATACTGAACGATATTCTCTTTGCATGAAATTTTTTAACTGACTAGAAAAGGAGGATACCTTAGGAATACTTACTTAATAAACATACAACCGAACCTCAATTCGGTTGTATTTTTATTAAGAAGGTATTTTGAGACAGGAATGAAATGACTTAATTTTTCAGAACGATAAATTTTTTTTAGACGATGTTGGGCTCAGACCTCACTCAAGTTCTTTTAAATATTTTTCTCCTGTGCCATCGCAAATCAGGGACCAAATCTTATTCTAATTAAAACTGGTCCACACTGTCCCACTGCTGGGGTTCCCTCCTTCCTTCCAAATCTTAAGGAAGCGATCCAGGTCATCCCGCCATCTCTTTCGCGGTCTGCCCGTGTATTAAGAACAAATCATATTTGAACAGAATCGTACCCAACAGACTGCTATTTGAAAGCAGAATCGGAATCGGAGTCAGAATTGGTGGCAAAACATCAGAAAATGGAATGTGTTCAGGTTAGGCCTAATAAAATACAACAGTACAAACAGCGGCGTTGAAAATAAAAATAATCATGTTTTCAATAAAAGTTAGCAAAATTAAACCAAATGAATTGACTCTAAAAGAAGCAAATTATGCTTCGAACTCCGATAAAAACCTCCGATTAAAAAGTGTCGAAGATGAATTCGGGACCGGAAGTATCGTATCAATCGGAAGTTCCGAATTGTTGGTGTCAGAGTCGAAGCTCCGTAACATCCCTATCGGAGATTACTAAACCGCTGTTGGTCAAATACATAATTAATGACAATCATAAGCTGCCGACAGCTCTCAATCCTGTTACAAACTTAATGAAGCTAATCATTAAGAGATTTGCTCAGTTCACGTTGTTATGTTTATGCTTATTAAACGTCTGATTGTTTGTCCTTGGTTTATATCCAAACATTTACATGTTTGCACTAACTTATGCCTGCGGCTTTGCCAGCGTGAATGTCGGAAATAATCCTAAGGGATCACTCCCGGGATAAAGTTGAGCCTATGTGATATTCCAGACTATAGTCTATCTCTGTGCCAAATTTTATCCAGATCCGCTCAGCCGTTCCGGCGTGATCCACGATGAATGTGAATACTGGATGAATTGAATTCATGGATTCGTTTATTCACCACCCTAGAATCAAAGTGTACCTAAACAAGACTCACGGAGATTACTAACCCGCTGCTGTTCAAATGGTGCGCACATAATATAATTCATGACAATCGTAAGCTTCTGTCGACAGCTCTCAATCTTATTACAAACTTAGGGAAGCTGATCATTAACAGATGTACTTAGTTCACATTATAATGCTTGTTAAACGTCTGTTTTTTTGTCCTTGATTTCGATATTACATAATGTGTAACAGAATAAACGCAAAACATGAAAAAAGGGTTTCGCAATTTTAGAGTAGTTCCTATAGTACCTAAAAGTTGTTAATAATGATGAATACAGCCCCACGACCCCTTTTGATTTTTATATCTACAAACGTAACAGGTTCTTTCATGTAAAAGATAACACCATTTCCTTTCATCTGTATAACAATTAACGTGTCAAAACTTATTGAAAAAGTACACAACAAAATATTACAAAAATTAAAGCCAGAAAAATACTACAAAATATTAAGGTGCTTCACATCACGAGACGAGAAACGGAGCGTCTTAAACAAATCACATTTTATCGCGTCTCAGCGCAGATGCGACCTCACGTCGTGCGACAAATTACGCGTTATCGCGCGTCACCGCACGAAACAACTTTAATAAATACGTAGGAAAAATGTACAATGTTATGTTACCTGTAGGGAAGCCAACTTTGTCAGGGTGATTTCACATACCTACCTACTTGCTTATTTCTATGTTGTCGTCTCAAGAAGGTACCGCGATAAAAAGTTTTGATCATTTATTCAGGCCACCAAAATGTACTATTCGAGATAAGGGTATTTTAAAGATAGCGGATCTGTTTTTAAACTATTTTTTTTGATCGTCCAGAAATGTCTTTGTCGTCACAGAAAGATTTTAATCGTCCTATATACTTGAAAACATAATCCAACCGCAAAAAATGTCACTCACAGTTCTGTTTAACTTCATAACTGCACAATATTTTTATCGTTTGTTGCCCCCTGTAACAAGCTCGCTTAGTAACTAATACTGTAACTAAGCAAGCTTTGTATATTACATTAGACAACGCATTAGTTACGCTTTTCGCGCCGAACCGCGTCGCCTTAATGTGAAGCGACGTTTAATTATGACGTTATTTCATACTTAATGTGCAATTTCCATTCACGTTCCAACAGGGAAATTTCATCCTTAAATGCCCTTATTATGGAGAGCTTAATAACTGTGGCGAGGGCTTATTAAATTAAAACATCTCTTTTTGTTCGCAGTCATTGGTGGTTCAGCATGTGGATGTTTGCATGTTCTCCAATGGAAAGTTCAAGAATGTGGTTGCTCTCGTAAAAGGCAATGATGTCGTCCTGCCGGGCCAAACCCATACTGATTCGTACACACTTACGCCACATAGAGGTAAGATTCTCCTGCTATCGGGTTTTGTATAGATCCCTATATCTAATTTTAATCTCCCCTAAGCACAAATATGTCACTGTCTTCTTCCTTTTCAACAAACACACTTATGTAATTTCCATTATTCAAGATACCGTATTGTTCACAGGTATTACTAAAAATTGGATAGCACTCGAAGATTCGTATTCAAAAACTGGCGCCAGTCTCGCTTCAACAGTACTGAGCAACAATACACCAGAAGACAGAAACGTGTTTGCGATATACGTGTCTTACTACGTGAAAGTTAAGCTTACTTTCAGCGCGATGGGCGGAGATCTGTCACTCAAACTACCCTTCACTCTCACACATTCTTGCATCAACGAGGCGCCCACAGACAGCGTGACAGAAGAAGCTACGCACAAAATGATTCTAGAAGGAAAAGAAAACAGCGAAGACGAAGATAGCAAAGCCGAAATAGAAAGAGACAAGCAAAACAACAACGGCGAAGAAGCACCCGAAGACGACGCCGAAGTTAAATCTCCAGAAGACCACCGATGCGTTGCTGACGTCCTAGTCAATATCGAAAACAAACTGGATAGACCGAAGAAATTCGAAGGACAGACAGAAGTGCGGACTGTAAAACCGAGCGATGAAGAGCTCGATCTTATCGTCAAATACCCAGGTTCGGACACGTGATCCGACGAGGAACTAGACAATACAGGCCAGGGTGACAAGACTGACGCGCAAGAGAAGAAACCAGCAATTGTCAAATGCAAGGCAGAGGTCCAAATTAGTAAGAGTGGTTTTACAGAAAATCTCAGAAGAGCCGTGTGTTGTATAGACAGAAGACGACATTCATAGCTTAGGGCATATTGTTCATAATTATTGTTAAAGTACGAAATAAAAATATAAACCAATGTTGACACTTATTTCCTAGTATTTGCAATTCGCGAGGGCAAAAGTGTATGTTTAGTAAACGAGCACACGAGGAATTCTTCAATTTCGTATGCAAATATGCTTAAAGCATACACGTTTCGGAAAATCACAGCAAACAGCGTTTGTTATGTTTTTTCCGATGTATTTGCGTTCGTGAATTTGTAAATGCTAAAATAACTTTTTACTAATTAGAATTACTTAGGTACTTATCTGTATATTTCGAAGGCGTAAGAAGACTAAATGAAAACCACGTCAATCGAAAATCGTCTGAAGTTAACGAATTGCATCTAGTCATAGAAGGTAATTTGAAAATGTATTTTACTATTGTAAGGTTTTTTATAGAAGTAAGACTAGTCGGTACTCCGACACATGAAGCCTGAATGGATATTACGCTTACTAAATTGTAGTCAGTGTTTTAGTAGTGTTAGGTTTAAGACTAGTCATACTGAATTGTAAAGTTTTTCAATGTGGTCTTCAGGCATTGTTTACAGTGGCATATTCTTACAAATTGTCTGCAGATGCATTATTTTATGCATCTTGTCGTTTCACTATCAACAAAATGTTTGATATTCAGAATAGTATAATATCCTTCATAATAACAATTCAAATAATTACTTACTTCGTAAACTGTCTCAAAAAAATCACTTCATTTTGAAAAGTCTGAAACATTTGCACCATACCTTATGAATTCATAGCCTTGTGTTTATCATAGTAACAGAAAAGTGACACCCGTCCTATACATACTATGTATCTTTCGGTGTCAAGTTCTAAGGTACAAAACTATTACTTTTAGAAACTTTGTTGAATCCATTCAATCAATTATAAATCACTTGTCATTCATTAGACATTATATAAATTAGCTCTTCGTCATTCATTGCACATAAACAAAGTTATTTAAAGTTGTACGCCTCAGATGTTTTGAATTATGATAACAATATTTATTGAAGTTGATAAAGATAATTTTGGAACTGTCAATCCGTTGCTTTTGTTATTATACTCTGTCGTTCATCCTAATAATTGATAGATATTAATATTTCATTGATGATTTAATCAAGATTATGAAGCTAAACGTTTTGGTTTCCTCAAGTCATGACTAATTGGTAGTTTTTTTTAAACAAACGTAAGCACGTATATTTCAATAGCTTTGCGGTCCATAGGAAATACTCCTCTCCTTGGGCTAGTACAGGTACATAAAAACATTCGTATTTTTTTTCTATTTTACAAAACGAGATATCTTTGCTTTTTCATCTAAAAGCAGAGGCGACAAAAATCTCTTCTTTCTTTCATTCTATGACAAAACGTTTCGATCCTTTTGATTTTCCTTTGAAGCTTCATTTTGTAAGCAACGCTCACAAATTCGGATAAAGCTTTATATAACTGTCTGACCTGCTCAAAAAATATAAAAGAAACAGAAAATCTTGTTCATCATGATAAAGATAAAGGTACTGAATACTAGTACCTACTTACTAAGAAAATAAATCAAAAGGTGTGTTGGCCTTTTTACCAAAAACAAGAAAATTTTAACCTTTTAACGCACACCCACTGTTCAAGCACGGGTCTTAATCGTTCATAAGGTTCAGCAAAAATCTATGACATATCG
Organism: Melanchra persicariae; assembly: GCA_947386135.1. Classification (NCBI taxonomy): domain Eukaryota; kingdom Metazoa; phylum Arthropoda; class Insecta; order Lepidoptera; family Noctuidae; genus Melanchra; species Melanchra persicariae. The sequence continues at coordinate 4,594,058 of OX376646.1, forward strand.
AACTTGAATTGACTGTCCAGATTAATGGCCTCTTTGTATGAACCATCCAGGGCCTAGGACTGGTATAGATACTCCCCTAGTATTATAATATACGAACCGCTTGTGCTGATAAAATAATATAACGGCTCCTAACGAATAATGCTAATCTTCCTCTGTTCCAGACTGAATTCGTCAGTTCCAGACTGAAGTTCTGTCTGCGTGTATACCCTTTGACAATTACCTCTCGACGACTTCTTAGGGCCGGTTTCTGAATTGAGAATTTGCAGTTAAGAATATGTCAAATCCTACTTTAAGGTCAAAGATTGACAGGTTTTCAGGCTAAAGTTATGTAGGTTGAGAAATACTTAAATTCAAATTCTCAATTCGGAGCTTACTAACTTTCATTTCATAATGATTTTATATCACCAAAATATAATGTACATTTCTAGATACTTTATATGTATGTTTTTTTTATACAATTTTCAAATCACAGACCAAGTTTTTTAAAGGAAAAACTTCAAATAAAAACGTAATATAAATATAATTCAAAACATCTGACTCTAATTTTAAAAGTTGCACCATTGAAATAGTATTTTTAATAAAAGTTAAAATGAAAGTAGTACTAAGAAATTTGTCTATTAATTGAGTTGAATTCATAGTGAAAAACAAAATATTAATTAGATTGAACACTTATTTTGAGAGTTAACAAGTTTTTATATTAGTAAGTACCTAAATTACGTTTATCTATTTTTGATTCTCCAGGACACTAATTAAACGAATTTGACATTTAATTTAAAATAATTTTAGTTTTAGTTGCAATCAAACATAATTCCAAATCAAAATTATAAAAATTGTTACTGAAAATAAAACAAAATTGAAACTTGCTGGCAGATGTCTAAATGTAGCTTTTAATTTGTTGAAAAACAAATAATTTGTATGTTTTGTAGAATTCATTAGCAAAACTAGGATTAATAATATTTTAAGAACACTAAAATGTAAATTAAAACTGTAGTTGACATGTAACTCAAAATATTTTTCAGTGTTTGTATATACTGTAAATATACTTCAAAATTATCTTATTGTTTGATTTTGCACTTTACTTAGGTGCTTACATACTTTCACCCAGATTATGAATTAAGTATATTTCTTACGGTTACCACCTTAAAAAAAATATTTAAACACGCGATCGAGCTCGTATAACATTAACATTTACAAGAAAAGAAAACCCATAAAACGTAAAATTTCGATCAACAAACAACCCTGCATAATTCAGAATTTCAAAACAACGAGGCTCTGCACATCGAACCCTGATCACAGTAGACAGGCCTTGATTAACAATGCTTTAATTATCCGGAATCGAAGGCCAAAATGGGACGAACAATTATTGTGTAAAGCTTGATCCAAATACGTCAGGGGCAGACAGTGTCGGATGAGCGATAGCATGAACCGTACCTAATGCTTGGATATAAACTAGTGGGGTATGCAAATCGGCTATTAACGGTATATGACGAGATTCAGGATAAGACATGGTCTTATGCATGGGCTTATAGATTCAGGCTTGTTCTTAAAAATAAATCTTTTGATTATGATTAGTTAATTTCAAAAATTCAAATTGTCAAAAAAGCAACACAAAGCAAATCAGTATTTAAATTTAAATACTGATTTGCTGATTCTTTTTTGAAAATTTGAATTTTCCAACTTTCTGGGTATCTTTTCAATTATGTATTGTTTTCCTAAGAAACGTCTAACGAATAAAATATGTCCATTTTATTTGTTGATTTTATTATTTAACTAGCCACCCCGGCTAGCAAATCGGTTTTTGAACACTTGACAAAACATCGACTTTTCTACACTATTTTATGTATATCTTCCGGAGTAAATTTTCCTAAGCGTGTAATGGGGCAGACGGCGGGAAGCGATTTTGTTTTTAACCGACTTCTAAAAAAAGAGGAGTTTATCAATTTGGATGTTAAGGTATATATTTTTTTTATGTATGTTCGGGCATAACTCCGTCATTTAACAAATAATATTATTATTTATATAAAAATATATTTTTGTTCGAAAGAGGTTTGTTCCGAAATGGTCGAATTTCGTAAAGATCTGATGAAGAACTTCGGATAGACAATTAAATGATATGGACTGGTTAGAATGTGTGGAATCAGCACCAAAAAGTGAAAAAAAAAATTACAAGAAAAAACAATTAACTTCCAAACAAACCACTATAAAGTACAAAATAACTTTAATTTTGGAAGTCGGTGTAAAAAAAACGAAGGAACCATTTTTGTGCCGTGTCGAAATTTCCTCAGACGTGCTCTAGCGTCAAGTATAATTTTTCTGCTGGAGAATATACCTCTATATCGCTTTGGATTAATTCCAGAATCTAAATCGCCCTTGATAGCTTCAAGAATATAGTCAAAAGTTTCCACACTTATTCTGATGTGTTCGTAGAATTTGTCAGGACATTGTCTCTGTTCTTCATATTTTTTTTTTTTGATAATCTCGCTTTTTGTTATCCTTGCCCTATAGTAGGGATTCACTTCTTCCCTACAATAAATGAAGCGTTAGAAATAAATTTGTATTTTTTTTTTGTTATTAAAATAACGATTTTTTATTACTGATAACCTTTTCTCAAGAGGTCCGGGGTTCGAAAACCGGATTGAGAAAAATGTGACAGAGGGAGAATCTCTATGCCTCAATAGCAGCCCGGAGTATTGATTTGTTCCCGATTGATGACATGAAGATCGCCACCGCCATATTACAAAATACAACGAATTGTGGGAATACTATAAATAGGCGTACCTACCTTTGCCTAACCCTTCGGGCAGTATGTATAGGCATGATTTTATATTTTCATGAAGTCTGTTAATGGCTAGTCAAATTAGCTTTGAACCTTGTAAAAATTCCTAACATCGGTTTTTTTTCTTGAATAGTGTATTTGATCTTAGCTCTTCTAATAATGTAAAAAAAATAAACATTTACCATAACCAGGTCATTCTGAAAAAAACTAAAACGCTTTTATTTCAATAAAAACTTGGAAAAGCAAATTATCTCAAATTGTTTTTACAAAATGTAGAGAATCAGTAAAATTAATTTATTTAGTCAGAATTAAATTAATCAGAGTCAATCAGTCAGGGTTTATTTTTTTATTATTAAACTAGATATGACTTATAAATTAAAATTAAAACCTAATTTAATTTAGTAACAGTTTTTCCAGAATCGCTATCGCAAAAAAAGTGATATAATAAAATAACTTACGCTAACAATAATATTCAATTTTGTTGGTTAACGAATTAGGATATTTAATTAAGTAATTTTATGAAAAGAAAGTTAGTCAATTTTTACCTTGAAGTACAAAATAAAAAAATAACATTCTTTAATAAATAGGATAGTTAAAAATGTTTAATTTACTGACCTTCTTGCAAAATTCGATCTCTCGAATACATCAAACAAAAATATGCCCGTTAAATTTTTTTCCCATCGAGTTATTATTGAAATTAAATTTATTACAATAAAAAAACGAACATCCGAGGGTTAACTTTTCACGGAATATATTATAACATATACTTTTCTACCTATTCTCCACACGTTAACGGCTAAAAAATAGAGTAAGTAATCGGAGTTAAGAATTAATGCTAAGTTTGGCAAATTTTCGGCGTAATTTGACTGGACTATAAATATCACAAAACTTGCACAGTGATAAATCATCACTAGTTCTTGCTCCAAATATCTGTAGAGTGATCGATCATTAGAAAAATTTCAAAGGCTCAAAACTAGACCCTTATAATATCATAATATTCATTCCAGACTTGCCTTTTATTATTCTCCATTGAATTGAGAATATTAAAAGATAACAAATGAGAACCTTGAGAGAAATGATGTCAGAAGAATACAAGGAATATTTCTGTATAATGATGGAAAGATGGAATATTAGAATAGGTAGGTATATAATATATGACTTGTGTTCGGTAATTTTAATTAATTTAGTAATTGTTATTCTTTTCTTCTGTGTTTCTGGTGGTACCTATGTGTCTAAAATAAAGTTTTCAATTGAATGCAATAATGGTTGGTGCCAGATAAAATTTAAATAAAGTACATTGACCTTTCCCTAATATCTCTTCGTACCCGAACAATAAATTATGAACCCTTCTCATATCTAGAAATCGTAAAGGATCACGAAAAAAGTCAATTGCCGAGTCGATTGTCGATTGTCGAGTTGACTGGTAGAGAATGCCTTGTTGCATTAAGTCCGCCCATGTACCACTATTGTACATAGAGTTTAAATAAATAAATAAATTCAGGACAGATTTATGTCTTTCGTCCATTCGGGATTTCGTCCATTCGGGCATTTGAACATCGGTATTTTGTGTTTCGGTATAACGACTATCGGTATTATGAACTTTCGGTATTTTGAATTTCGGTCTTTTGGACGTCGGTATTTCAATTATCGGTATTATGAACTTTCGGGACTTTGATACGTACCCATTTGCAAGCTACCATATTTATTCTCAGATAAAAGTTATCTGATAGTTAAAAACGTCCATTAATAAAAAAAAATTAAACAGTTCCTAGTTCCTAAATTACTAATTCTGAAAGGCCCAAACATTAGACCAATGCGTTATAAAAATTGCAACCATATTTTCACTTCAAAATTTATGACTTCCATCAAGAAAAACACAACTTGGTCTACTGAAAAATGGTATGAACAAAGAACAGGGTGAAAGTTCGCGTGACCCTCTTAATAAAGGACAACTCCTCCCCTCTGTCTGTGGACATTTATTTCCGTGAAACGTAATATAATAATAGGAAACGGGGACTTTAATAAATTGAATTTATGTAGCAACAGGGGGTACTGGACAAATATTGAAAAGGTCGAAAAACTTTTCAATTTTATGAAAACTTTTGTGTGTGTAACTTTTCTTTGGATTAATGAGGACAATAAGTGATATTTGAAAGTGCAAAGTAGGTACTTACTCTGAAAGTGTTGTTTTGTGTAATCTAGTATCATCATTATATTTTTTTTTATTAACTTTCTTCTTCTTTTTTTAAATGAATTATTATTATTATAATTTAAATTATACAATAAACATTTTGAATGAGTGGGTGCGTATTATCCTATAACTGTGAAAAAAAAATTTTTTTAGGGGAACTTTTATAAAGGGTAATTTTATTCTTAACAGACTAAATATAAAGTAACAATGTTTTCCCTTTGATGCACGGCATTCCCCCATTTCCTTTAAATATTCAATTTTTCTGGATCTGGTTTTTCCAATTTTTGAAACATTTTACAAAACAACATTTACCACTGAAACATTCCCAAAATAAAAAGCATAACAATATAAATAAACATACCTCGTTTAGATGTTATATAATTTTATGTACGAGTACATAGTGATAGAAACATTATGATGATGTGAAACGCAGGTAAGTATTTCATGCGTAGAAAATAACACTCGTGTAATAAACTCACAGCTGAAAGAAGTCCACTGCTAGAGATCTTTTTTTAAAAGTTGTTTTGTTTTGAATTCCTTGTGAACTACATATTATTATATAACAATAAAGTACTTAGTTCTGAATTCAAATGATTATAAACGATAATAATTGATGGACATGGAAATTAGCATTCGTTAATACGATGATTGCCGAGGGACATTAAGAAAATAGTTGTACTGTACATTCGTGTAGATTTTTGATAGTAGACAAAATACCCTATTCTTCACCGTCACTCCCCATCAAAACAAACACGATTCAACTAAGTAGAACATAATAAAAACGTCATTAGGCGCCATATAAAGCCGTCACGAAATATGGACGTGTTATGAGCCGTTAGCCTTAAAAGCCGGAACACGTGGCTTCACGTAATTACTCCCAGCTGAAGACAGTATGGCGGCTTTATCGACTAAACTGTACTAGGTAAGGTAAAATTACGTTTTATTTGGAGGCTGGAATTTACGCGGAAAAGTACTGGGAATATGGCAGTTTCCCGATAACACGTTATTTAGGAAAATTCTTTAGAAGAGCAGCTCTATAGAAGTATAAGTATCAGAACTTTCTTAGAACGTCAACACGTGGTTCTATTGTGTCCACTACCCCACGTAGAATTTTAGCACAGGGCGTCCTCGCCTATGAAATAACATAAATTAGATGGAAGGTGTGTATTTAGATATTGTGCAGATGCCAAATACGACCTAAGCTTTGGTCTCTGTCCTCTGCCGGACTTCTCCCCAAGCGTCGCCACTTCGGCCTATTCTGTATTATTATTCATTTAATACTTTATTGCACACCTCATAACAATCACAGGATAAACGTTTATAAAAACAAGTGTACAATGGGCGGTCTTATCGCACAGGGCAATCTGTACTACGTCATCGGTCCATTTGCGAGCAATAGGGCTTTGGGTACAATGTCTGTAAAGTAACCGTTGATACAACTGTAAAGTTGAATTTTGCACTTCATTCCATTTTCAAAGAACAACATAGACAATGTAAGTCTATAAATCTCAAAAGTTCAAGTCTCCGGAACACAGGAAATCGGGCAATATACCGAAAGCCAGGAGAAACGTCGACATCTCCGGATCGAACGAGTACCTATTTCCGAGATACAACAGCTCGATAGACATGTCACCACATAGCAGTGTCGTCTGTAACGAGGTAAATTGCACGTGAGCATGTGAGAATCTAGCGTGTATTTTGGTTTATAGATCACCACATTTCCTCATGATTACATGTAGTGGAGATGAGAATGTTGAGATAGATGTGTGCAGTGACTAGAATGGATAGAGTGAGGAAATTTGAAAAAAGCGCCGGTGATAGAAAAGTCAAAGAGAATCACATAGTCGTTGGTCGTGTGAAAAGAAAGCATTTTAAGCAGTTATGAATATAAATGTGGATGGAGGGAGAGGGGGGCAAAAGAAAATATGGATCTATTGTGTGAGGAGAGTGATATGAAAATAAAAGAAGCCAGTGATATAATGATGATGAAGCCAGTGATGTGATGTTCTGAAGCGTTGAGAATGTGAAATGCTTTAGTTCAGAGAAACAGTTTATCTTGGAATTCAAGATTTTCCATCCGATTTTGAAACTATAATGTAAATTATTAGGTATTAATTTCGAGACAAATGCCGAGTAGTGCTGAGGTTTACCTTGACCAACAATAAATTTACAGTTATTTCGTACAAACTTAAAGCTGGTGATCGTTTATTAGACAGTCATTGTCGTTGTTTTCAAACAACTTTTGAAGTGGGTTCCATCCACAAGTGTTGGCAGAACATTTTAGATAGGTAAGTGTAATATTGCGGTGTCACATTTTAGACGAAAGTATGTGGACACAATGTCGAATGATAAGTCACATTGATAGGTGATTGACACGCGATTAAGTGACCGATAAACGATGGGGGTACATCATCATAGGATGTAGACACATAACATGATATAAATGGACTATACGAGAGCTAAAACTTTGACACAGTTGAATTTCGCGTCATTAATTATTTCATGAGACAAATGGCTATTCTAGTGTCACATATTGCGATGATTGGTATACGTTCACACTTAATTTTTGCTATTCTAAGTATTCGTCAGGTACACAAATGGCTAGTACCTACATTTGTAACTCGACCACGTCAATTCGTGAAATTTTGAAACTACGTCATACATAACAATGAAAATCAACATATACACCACGATAGGTACTTCAGTTGATGGCGCTGGATTAGATGTAGCGTATTTATGAACTCAAGTATTTAGAAGATAGTAAATTGATGGTTTTCATGGATTCATGCGCAAACGATGCGCGTCCGTAATGCGCAGGGTACGCGCCAGCCCCAACAGCATCCTGCCTTTAGCAGACAGCCCCCTTATTGGAACATTGAATATGACAGTCATATTTCTGGTAGTTTTTATAAGTACTACTACTATAAAATTGTGCTGTTAAGAATGCATGCCTACTCATTCATAGTGTGATGCAACCTTTAGATAAACATTCCACAAAACGAATTTCGGTGTAACTTGTTTTGATAAAAATATTCGGTGACAGCCGTGAAAGTGACTTTTAATGGCGACAGATAACTTTGATAAGTTTATAATAAGTACATGATAACAGTTGTTTTTCTGATCAATGTTTGTTTTCATCCTATTTTTCCTCAAAATTACTTCGAGACTGCCTATCGTAAGGCAAGTGGTTCCAAACTCTGCTACTGTTAAGGATGAGGTCCTTGTTTTCCATGAGTTGCCCAAAATTTTATTGAATGTCCGCAGTTGCCTATTGGCCTAGCTCTGTTCTGTCTTTAAGTTATTAGGTTCTTCTAGAACGGCCCTCTGATGTGATTTGGTGTCAATTACTGGTACTTGAACACTTTTAGTTAGACCTTAATTTACGTTATATTTACACTGAAAACGCGAAAAAAAAATCGACTGCTCCATACATTTCTGCACGCGTGTCTCGAAAAAATGTACTGAACAGCTGATTTTTTTCGCGATTTCGGAGTTGGTCCCATAAAAAGTTGTATATAACGACGAGTACAATGACCCCTTAAGAGGTATTGCGTTTATTCTGTTACACGTTGTATAAGAACGTAGGGTATATATCCATAGGTAATTTAATTTTGTGACTAAGAGTAGGTAGGTACTCGTTTCATTTTAATTAAACAAACAACTATGGTTAAAAACAACATTATAAATGACATAGTTTTAATATTATCACAAACGACACTGTCGACACTTTTGTAATAAACTCCAGTTACTCTAATTAACACTGTTTCACCTGGAGTGTTAATGAAAAGTGCATTTTTTAATTATCAGCGACCCACTCGGACCCGCACGGGTAGCAGAGCATCTACATATTCAACATAATTATACATAAAACTAACAATTGAGTTAGCAAAAACCTGAATCATTCCGTTTATTGGAGAAAAACCGTATGAAAACCCGTTCTAGTAGTTCAGTAGAGGTTCTAGGAGTTCATCCCGTTCAGACAGACGGCTTGGGGAATTAGTTTTATACCATCGTCGTTTTGTTCCATCATCGGTCCATAAGACTTACGGCGATGCGCCACACGCACAAAACGTTTTAGGAACACATTCATTGTGCGTACAGCTAAGGAGTGGAATGTCTCTCTGCCAAAGTCTGTGTTTCCTGATAGCTACAACCTGGGAGTCTTTAAGTCAAGATTGAATAGGTTACTTCTAGGCAAGCGTGCTCCATCTTCGATCACATCATCGCTTACCATCAGGTGAGATTGTGGTCAAGCTCGTGCCTATCAACATGAAAAAATAAAAATACTATCTAGTGAATAAAACAATAAATACTTTTAATAAATATTTAAGTGGGGCTCCCATACAGCAAATGTGATTTTTTTGCCGTTTTTTAAAGATACGGAAGATACGGATAGGGGGCATCCCTATCCGTATCTTCCGTAGTATTAAAAGTATTTATTGTTATAGCAGCAACAGAAATACATCTTCTGTGAAAATTTCAACTGTCTAGCTAACACGGTTCATGAGATACAGCCTAGTGACAGACAGCCAGACGGACAGACAGACAGCCGGACAGCGGAGTTTTAGTAATAGGGTCCCGATTTTACCCTTCGGGTACGGAACCCTCAAAATGTATGGAACAGCTGATGAATTTTCATAAAATTTTAGTGATTATCCCATAATGATGTTACGATTACTTTCACGCCATGACGAATTGCCAACTAGCTGTATAGTGTGAAATAAAATCGATAATAAATAACAGATATTGAAACATATCAATTCTGTCGTTCTGCCGCGCGTAAAGTCCGGTACACACCACACACCTTCCGATCGATTAGATCGACACGCGTGTGTGCACATCGCTTGATATTGCGAACTATTTGGCCGCAATTCCGATCTCGGGCCAACTGAAAGTGAACAAAGTACATACCTGTATGTTTCTAGTTCTCTACTGAGGAAGGATTTATGATACAAAATGCTTGAAATAAAATACTGAGTTTCGCAGATTAAATATACCACATACATTGACTTATACAGTAATAACAGGGCGGATCGCACGTTTTTCTGACACCATAAAATGGCAGTCTTAGATTAGTGCCATAGATTGCTCGGTTATCTTCGGGAGCGGTCGGTCGCGTGCGCGAAGTTTAAAAAAATACCGGCCACGTGCGAGTCGAACTCGCGCACGAAGGGTTCCGTACCATTATATATAGAAAACGCGTGCACAAAAATCACATTTGTTGTATGGGAGCCCCACTCAAATATTTATTTTATTCTATTTCTAGTATTTGTTGTTATAGCGGCAACAGAATTTCAACTATCTAGCTATCACGGTCCATGAGATACAGTCTACTGCCAGACAGACAGACGGACAGCGGAGTCTTAGTAATAGGGTCCTGTTTTTACCCTTTGGGTACGGAACCCTAAAAGCGCTATCTTCATCTACTATTTAAATCCATGGCCACATCGCACCACGGTCCCCATTTTGTCCTAGCAATGGCTACCCACGTCGTACTCGGCAAAATCCTTGACACCTCCGTAATTATGTTAGAAAATAATGTCCCTTTGTATTATTTTAGTGTAACATTCGACCTCATTGTGGAAAGCTATTTCATGTTCGTTGAAGTAATGACTTGAATGAATCTAGAAATAGGTTATTACTAACTCGGTTACAGCGTGAAAGGATATAATTGAGTGCTTTCGTAAATGGGGACCATTTATTTTAATCGCCAAAGCCGAAGCCGAAGGCAAGGCCGTTAGGGGTGGGACACAGATACTACAGTGAAAAATTCCCACGTGAATCAGACGACGTTTTTTAACACACTTAATCTAGAAAAAAGTCATGAACATTCTGACTTAAAATTATGAAAAATTAAATATAAAATAAACATTATTAGCTGCTTACAAACTAGTTATAAAACAGGACCAATACCGTCAGAAATTCAACACTTCGATGCGTTGCAATCAAATCGAAGTCAAAGCATTTATTTCAATTAAACCATTAACAGCACTTTTGAATTATCAAGGTCGGCAACCCTTAAACATTCAGATGTGAGGAGGTTATTCAGGAAACTATCCTCAGCTCCCGTATCGGGGCTGTCACGCAGAATACGCTCAAACCGATCATGGTTTATGCCTCAAGACAGGGCTGTCTGGAGTGATCGGAGTTGATGTGTGTCTGTAGGCGGAGCTGGCTTATTGAATTATACTGCCGGGTGATAGGTAAATAGATGAATTTTCTAAGTGTTAATTTTGTTGAAAGGGGTATTCTTCTCTTATTACGAGGCTAATTAAGGTTTACAAGTAGGGGAGAGGTGGTATGAAAGGGACACGTGTTGAAAGGATCAAGTCCCTCGCAAGTCACACTGTAGTGAATTTATGCCATTCAATACAAACGCCATTTTGCATGACAAGGATAAAGAATAACTTCAAAAGCCTACAACATCACTAGTTTCCACCACGTTTTATACAAATCGTACTATATTAGTAGATATTCAATGGCTAGTTTACACATTGCGAGCTGCTGACTAGACAGTAGACAATTACTCGGATCATCTCCTCGTATGACAGTAGCTCGGCTCGCCTTTGCTGTCTACACGGTGATAGTAGCTGTCAAGTTCCTTGCGATGTGAAGCACACAAAAAGTACAGATTCCCGCACTCGCAACAGCCTGACAGACACTCGCGCCGCGCGTCCGAACGATGCTAGTGATGGCCGAGCTGCTGCCGTGTGCGAGTTACTGTAAGGCGAGCTGGCAGAGAAAACAAAAAAAATATTGACATAACTCGGATGCGAGCTACTATCCAACTCGCAAGTGGCAGTAACTCGTAAGATAAGTCCATACGGTGCGACTTACTGCACTGCAGCTACTCGGCAGGCTATCTGGCACGCTAGCTCGCACTGTGTAAACTAGCCATAACATCTATCGAACATCCATTTTAATACCATCTATTTTCGTAGTGTCAGTAAATTCTTCTAGATTTTCAATAGTAGTTATATATCCCATTCACACAAACAATTTTTCATACTTGACAATTCCTTCAAGCACCATAATACCCTTATAGTTCTGTAAATAGGCCTCTACCTCATACCATACCTACAGAACCACGATTCTTTGTTTATGAAAGAACCATAAAACACCTATACAATCCTTTACAGAACTCAATATAACAACTTTACAGCTTTTTTACAGCTGTGTTGAATGCTGAACCATTTGGAAAAGTCATTCTAAAGGGCTTTTTATTACCGCATGGATAGATGGCAGTACCAGTTTATCGCGAAATATTGTTGATGGTGCAAGCCTCAAGGGCAGATGATCAGTTCAAATAAGCTGAAACGACGTGGGGCAGAAACTATAAAGATGGGGATCCATTGGAATCGGTTTTACGATTATGTTGTTAATATTGGTTGGGATAGGGTGCTGGTAAAAACGTTGTAAAAATGTAGGTCAACGCATCAAACCTGTGATGGCTAAAGTAGGTAATACGAGTACCTTCTGCTTTACTTCGTAAAAAACAATGCTTTCAGGATGTTGTTGAGACTGCCTCGTTACTGCAGCGCGTCAGAAATATTTGCGCAAGTTCGTACCAACGGTTTCTACGCAATTATACGCAAAAAACTACTGAGAAGAGTGAGGGACAGACAAAACAGCATCCTGATAACTGTAGCTGAGAGCTTCGGCTCTCCGATTGTACAGCAGTTTGTGCGGAGATTGATTGTTACTATCACAAGGTAATAAGATTTACTATGTTACTAACACTGGATTGTTGCGTCTGAAATAAAGTTCTTTATTATTAATCTTGACCTACGACAATAATGCTGATGTAGGTTACTGGTGTGTGTTAATTTTAACAAGAATCTGGGGTGTGCCCACAGATATCTGTGAGTGTGCCTCACATTTTTATTTTAAAGCTTGTAGATATTAATTATGAAGCTTGAAACACACATTTATTAATACGTTTTTTTTCCGCAGTTTAGCTCATGGCTCCACAGAAACTGGGCATTTTTCTTGAATACAAAACTGTGTGACTCTGCGAAAGTTCTTTCACCAAGCCCGCATTTCCACCTGCAAGCAAACTTGCATGAAAGTTTAACATTGCGGGGCACGATCGAGCGATTGATTTCATTGCGCCTGGGTAGCCCGTAACGTAATACAAACGCAACTAGTATGCCAGAGCGAGCTGGCTGCAAGAAGAATCGTGGCCTAATGAAAAGCTACATTATCGCTATCGGATTAGTATTTACTTCCAGAGATTACCTTACCATTTACAAAAAGGCAATATTATCTCTCATAATGTTAGTCTAAATGATTTTTCAGGTACCGCGTCGTCCCGTACACTTTACATATGTACAGTTCACCGTACATAGGATTAAAGTTTAAATTAATTAAAGTTTACTAGCGGTATGATAGACGTGGCGGGCTTGCACCAACCAGAGTTATCTTTAACTCCAAGCTAGTTGTTAACCCGGGGCCATTATGTATGAAATATTCGTTTTTTAACTCGGTGTTAGCAACTCTCTCGAAGTTAAAAGATAACTCAGGGGCCTAACCACCAACTCTTAAAGCAGTATTACTTCAATATTACTTCCAGTGGGAAAGAGACGGAGCTATACAAGAGGCCAGTGATTTCGCGCTGCGCCGCGTGCCGCCGCGAGACGCATCGCAACGTCGCGAGGCGCATCTTAAAATCGTAGGCAACACGACGCCTCGCTGCGCAGCGAGACGCCGCGTGGTGGGACGTATAGGTCCGTCTCTTTCCCACTGGAAGTAATATTATAGTAAAACTGCTTTAAGAGTTGGTGGTTTAGGCCCTGGTCTGTGCAAGTGGGCCTAAGACCTTATTATATTGACATAAATCTCGTCGAATTTATTTCCTTGTAAACTTGACATTTTCCGTTAGTTGCACTTTGCTCGATAAGGCCATCGACATCGAAGATAAAACCACAGGTCATGTCCTTGGTAATAAACACGATAACAGTTGCTATGCAAACTCCCAGAACACTGGAAAACCGGTACGAAGTACAAGTGACAAAGAGTTTAGTGTTCACTCGAAAAAATTATGCCTTTGAACTTTGTATTGTATGATCCGGTTCGAAGGACCAATTCATGGAGATTGTTACTCCAGTGAAAACCAGAAATATGCACCATTTTAGACCTGCCGTTTCCCAAGAGAGTAATAAACAGTAAATGACAGAAATTCGAAGACATGTTACATCCACCACACTGATGTGTATTAATGATACTTCCCTCTCACATAGAGGAGGCCTATGCTCTGTGGCAACGTTATAGGCTGATTGTTCCATCAAAGGGTTCATTAAGAAGGTATGTTCAGTGTAATTACTTGGCTGAAGATATGCACAACATTCCTTACAATTTTTATTAAAAAAGCTTTTATTTTAATTGGTTGTCGGTTTCCACACCCATCTGTTTTGTCAACTGTACCTCCGATTATTCCCCAAAGAATGAGTCACGGTGAGTGGTATGAAACTTTGTCATTTATTGGGTGGGCTACATTTTGTTATCATTTATGTGGTAATTTATTATCTAAATCCCCGTAACGCTGTGACGCAGGTGCTCTGTGACATATACAGCCGATTATTCATGTTCAACAAATATGGTGGAAAAAGGTCCGATGAAGTCTTATGAAGCAATGTTGTGTAATAACTGTATTACTCGCGCCTTAATAATAACAGCCACGCGGGTCGGTCTTTGAGGTAAAGCAACCCTTGCTGAGGTCAATCTGTGGATGGGTGACCATTCATTGGTAGGTAAGGCGGCGACCCTGGTTCAATCCATGGTCCGGAGCGAGGGGGCATGGGAAGCAGTCACCTCCTTCAGCGAAGCAGCCGGTCGATTCTGTCGACATCTCACGGTGTACACCTAGGCTGAGTGAACAACAACTGAGCTGTCATTCCATCTTATTTGTATGGTTTGACAATTCGCCCGTCGTGCAGCCCGCCCGAGTGTTCACTTCGACATGTTTACAGCTGCTGTAATGCTAGTGAAGGAGGAGACGGGTCGCGTGTTTTTTTCACGATTTCGGGGTTGGCCCCATAGTAAAAGTTATTCATAATGATGAGCACAATGACCCCTTAAGAAATACTGCGTTTATTCTGTTACAAGTTGTATCTTTTTGCACCCGTGTCACATTTTATTAAACGATTTCAGCATCTACCATTAATTTTCGAATACGGTTTGATTTAAAAATTGAAAAACTTTCCTATAATAACACTAACCCCCCAGAACAAAATAATAACTGACGTGTCGTAAATTAAACTCCATCTAATCCAAGTGATACGACTGGCTGTCGATAATGAATTCCACCAATCAGAGCAATTACGCTTGATCATTGATTATGCACCATTACTATCTTGTGCTATGATTTCCGTTCCAGAAGCCGTATGCTAATGCGGCACAATAAATTATAAGCCTGGCATTGTCCCACTGCATGACATTTCATGTGGATATTTTCCTCCTCTCAAACATTACATTCATACCTATCCTGTCACAAATAAACAATAGAAACAATAATAAAAAATCATTCGTATTCACAAAAGCGATACAAATATCCCATTTCAATATCCATAAAGCTTTTATTTCCGTACAATCATGTCGATAGGATTCTATTCTCTGTATTTAATTAATATCTATTTCGATTTATATCAAAGGGGAAATTTTGTAAGCTCCATTGCACAGTTTATTTACTAGATTAACTGCGCGTATCGTCGTTTTCATTAAGTTTTACTGTTTTTTTTTTAGTTCTAACTTCTTTCACCTCCACTAAACATAATTGACGGCATGGTTGGCGCAGTGGTTGAGCGATCGACTGCTGCGCTGCGTGTCGTGGGTTCGACTCCCGCACGGGACAAATATTTGTATGGCCTATCGATAGTTGTTCCGGGTTTAGCTGTTTGTGTATATGGATTTGTATGTTTGTAAACGCACCCATGATACAGGAGAAATTCTTAGTGTGGGGCAATGTTTAAAAAAAACCAAACTAACACGAAATTTCCGCATAAAATCATTCCACGTTATGCTCCACCGTGTCTTCCGGGCGATCCATACAGTGGTGACATCCGGGCGTTTCCTCCCGCCAAACCCGAAACAGGTACCTCCCGAAACAACCGTGTCCGGAGAGTACCTGTGTCAGGTGCAAGATGAGGACGCCGCGCGCCGTGGCGCCTCTCTAACCAGTAACCACTCCTCAAAGTGAGAAGTTATCGCCATTTTTTTTAAGGATGTTAGATCATCAAGTAACTCCTTCCGCTCTGGCGGGAGCATAGACATGCGGGAGCGGAAGGGACTGTCAGACTCTTACTGACTAAAACCCATCCATGTTCCTCCTAATGCCCTTTGCGTTCCAGGGCCGTGGTGACTTTTTCGAACAACGCAGCCACATTTGGCTACATCTATTTTTAGGTTTCCGTACCTCAAAAGGAAAAAACAGAACCCTTACCTATAGGATCACTACGTTGTTGTACGTCTGTCGGTCTGTCAGAACCCTTTTTCTCTGGAACGGTTCGTTGCCACTAGTACAATTAACAGTTCCATGATGGAACTACTGATGTTTTTTTTAAATCACTAGTTCCATTTTAAAAGAATCTAAAAATAATGGAACTAATGTTGAATTTTTGGAACGAAGTTCCTTATCGCGCGTTGTGAAAGGGGGCTAGACGGAAAAAATTCTTACGAAAAGTTGTCACGACACTTTTTGCTATAGTAAGCTATTGTAAGCTGTGCGGCATCGCATGTTTCTCTGTCTGTCTCTCTCTCTCTTATAGAAAGCAAGATATTTGTTAATAATAAAACAACAACAACAACAACAACAACTTTTCATCATGGATGTCATTTTCATAGTTTTCAGGGTCGCTAATAACGATTACCGGGTCAAAATCGAAATCCAAGATGGCACCCACGAGATTTGACAACTTTTCATCATGGGTGTCATTTTCATGGTTTTCGGGGTCGCTAATAACGATTACCGGGTCAAAATCGAAATCCAAAATGGCGCCCATGAGATTTGACAACTTTTCATCATGGGTGTCATTTTCATAGTTTTCAGGGTCGCTAATAACGATTACCGGGTCAAAATCGAAATCCAAGATGGCGCCCACGAGTTCTCACAACTTTTCATCATGGGTGTCATTTTCATGGTTTTCGGGGTCGCTAATAACGATTACCGGGTCAAAATCGAAATCCAAGATGGCGCCCATGAGATTTGACAACTTTTCATCATGGGTGTCATTTTCATGATTTTCGGGGTCGCTAATAACGATTACCGGGTCAAAATCGAAATCCAAGATGGCGCCCACGAGTTTTGATAACTTTTCGTCATGGATGTCATTTTAATGGTTTTTGAGGTCGCCGATAGTGAATTTTAATCCTAATGAATCTTGCCTCTTGACCTGAGGTGCACTTCAGTGACTGCTACTGAAACTTTTAGACAAGTTGCTTTTTATTAATAAGAATGTGTAGTGTATAAATTTTATTGGAAAGGAACTTCGTTCCATCCGGGTGTCCCTTGACACCTCTCAAGTTTTTTATCACTAGTTCCACTTTATAATTTTAGCGTAGTATCATAATAAAATTAATATCAAATACGTAAGATACGTAAGCTAAGCGAAGCGTAAGCTTCTAAGATAACACACTTAAAAAAATATGACTATATTGTTTATATTCCAATTTCCATCAAGTTTAGACATTTTAGATAAGTAGAATAATTTCACAGAATCTACGTAGACATGTTGATAACAGCAATTTTCTTCATAAAATAGTTGACGTGACTTGACGCCCTTTTAATAAAGTGTTGACGTTACAGAAACGTTGATGTGAGAGCCCTTGGGTGTGCGTCAAAAATAAAAATGATTTCGAAAAAAATTCTTCGCTGTGTCAGACATTGCTGACTTATAGGATTATTCTATTTATTGCAATATATTTTATACTTTTAAGTAAAGATAATGAGAAAAATACAAAGCAAACTGTATATGCCAAAAGCTTTTGTGAACAAAACTGCAGTTAAATTCTGCTATTAAACTGTTTCTATTTAATTTCCAGTGGATTTTACAAATACCTTCCAACCTTGTTCTGGCAATTAAACCATAATCAGTGTATTTACCTTTTTTTTTTAAAGATGGTAGATCATCAAATGACTCCTTCCGCTCTGGGTGGAGCGAGAGGGAGTGTCAGACTCTTACTGACTAAAACCCATCCATGCTTCTCCTAGTGCCTTTGACGTTCCAGGGCCGCGGTAACTCTTTCGAACAAAATCCGAAACACTGAGTATATTAACCTTAGGTCCGCATTATTTATGAGCTTTACGAATTATTTATTTTTTCTTTACCTATCCCAGTGTGGTATTTTAACCCAAGAGTTGACTGGTAGAGAATGCCTTGTTGCATTAAGCATTCGCCTGTGTACCACTTTCCTAACTACTCATAATACGAAAATGAGTTAGGTAGTTTTTGTTTTATTGTTTGTTACGTTTTCACGCCTAAGGTTGCCTCTCCATTGACGCGGAGCCAGGCAGCGGAGCGGAGAGCACCCTACCATGACGTGTTAAAGCGTGAGTTGTTCGAGCGAGAAGGAGGGATGGAGCTATATGGTGTATAGCTCCATCCCTCCTCGCTCGAATGACTCACGCTTTAACACGTCATGGTAGGGCCGCAAGAGTAGGTAATGCGGAGCGGAGTTGCGGACTGAGAAGAGCTACCTAGTTAGCGAGGTCACGCGACGACGAGCTTCCTCTCTTGGGTTCTCCGGTCCGCTGCCTCGTTCCGCTTCCCGGTTTTGTAAGAATTTTTAAATTCGTTTGCAAATCCTTGTCCACTAAAGTGGAGCGGTGATTTTATGCAATTCCATTGGTTAATATTGTCACGGCTCCGCTCCGCTCCTCTCCTTTCCGCTCCAGTAAACAGTCAGCCTAAATCGGTGAACCAATGCCGATAATTCTGGTACAGATACTGGTAGCACCTTGGAGACGGTAGTAGTATGCTACTTTTTTATTGCAAATTTCTAATAATTATTAACGTGAGCGAAAGTTTAAATAAATAATCAATAAATGCTCTCTTTCAATAAACCCGTCACATGAGATCCAAATATTGCATTTCAGTTCAAAATTCGTTATTTGAAGTTCCACAGCATTGCAAGCCATGTCGCCGTTCAATGGATTCCACCGCATATTTGCATGAAAATGTCCACATCGGAACGATTCCAGTGTGTACATTTTCAAAAGCGTACGTCCAGTTATGTTGGACGCACGCTTTTGTAGCTTAAATTGGGTTCATGATGTTAGTAAATGGAATGTCTAGCTTAAAATACGAGTATCTGTTTTCAAAATCAGAAGAAAAAGCGTAGGAATGTTTATTGATTTTGAATTACGAGCCGTGTCTGTGTTTCCTGATGGCTACAACCCGGGAGTCTTTAAGTCAAGAGTGAATAGGTTACTTCAAGCGTGCTCTATCTTTGACGAAGTCATCGCTTACCATCAGGTGAGACAGTGGTTAAACGCGAGGCTATCAAACCTATTGTGTAAAAAAGGATTATTTAAAGTAGCAAATAGGTTCTACTTGGTAGAACCTATTTGCAACTAAAATATAATTCTATTTAAACCGTCCAAATTTGGACACGTTCTTGAAATTTTTTGCCATTTCAAATCGCTAAAAAATGATAAAGATAAAGCGCATCAAAGTTCAAAAGAGGGGGCTGGTGACGTCACGTCGCTAGTAAAAATTTTACCATCGAGTGACGTCATGCGACTTTTCAACGCACTGTATCTTCGACATTTTTTGTTTACTTGAATTAAGAAAAAATACGTGTCCGATATTTTTTGGAAATCTATCTGACGGATTTATTAGATTTTTTTCAGTAGGTACCCTAAAGCCTTCAAAAGGCGACCCAAAAGAAGCTACTAATCACACCTTTGGTAGATTTAAGGCATAACTGTCGTTTTATAGGTGCGATACAAGAAGCTATCTAAAAAGTGCACGTCCATGTTTATGATTTCTTATTTTGAGCTGCTTACTAGTCAAGCACAAGGTGCACAAGGTGGCAAGGCAAGGACAAGGTGGACCGATGACTTGGTGAGGGTCGCGGGTAACCGATGGATGCGAGACGCACAGGACCGGTTGTTGTGGCGACACGCGCGGGGAGGCCTTTGTCCAGCAGTGGACGTCTGCAGGCTGATATGATGATGACTAGTCAAGCCACAACAAAGCCTCCACAATAAAGCCCTACTGTGCAAGGGCTGTAAAATTGTCTTCAATATCCATCCAACTAAGGAGTGGAATTACCTGCCGGAGTCTGTGTTTCCTGATAGCTACAACCTGGGAGTCTTTAAGCCAAGAGTGAATTTACTTCTAGGCAAGCGTGCTTCACCTTCGACCACATCGTCGCTTACCATCAGGTGAGGTAGTGGTCAAGCGCGTGCCTATCAATAATAAAAAAATAAAAAACTCGCTTATTTAAATCTATATAAATGAATCTTTTGACTTAACAATTTAAAACCTCAACATTCCTCAGGGCTAATTTCGCAGTAATTTTATCCAAATTCCTGAGGCGAAGGGTTTGGGACGTCTATTTTCAAAGAGGGTGTCCCCTGAGGACTTGTTTGAAACACTAATCAACTCACACCGCAAAGGTCAACCTTCTACTCTTTCAGCCTTTTAGCAAAATAGCCAGGGAGGTTGACAGGTTTATTTTGGTATTATTGTTTTTCAATGTGTGTTTCCATAAATAATCACGATACCAGTTGGCGCCACCATGGCAAGAAATCGAAACAACTAATATTGTAAGAGGAAAGTTTTTTGTTTGTCTGTAACGATTTGGCTGAAAAACTACTAAACCGATTTTCAAAATTCTTCCAGCGTTAGAAAGCTCTATTATTAACTTAAAACTTAGGCTATAATATATGTTTTATTTTCGAAAAAGATTGAAATCGAAAATTAATCACAAAATCTCAAAAACAACTGAACCTACGAAAATGAAATTTGGCGCAGATGTAGATTATAAGTAGGAGACGTCAGTTAAGAAAGGATTTTGATATCATCTGCCTAACCTTTTTCCAACTA
Source organism: Melanchra persicariae (assembly GCA_947386135.1). NCBI lineage: Eukaryota > Metazoa > Arthropoda > Insecta > Lepidoptera > Noctuidae > Melanchra > Melanchra persicariae. The sequence goes on from OX376646.1 coordinate 4,615,071, forward strand.
TATTGGAGTTGGCTCCCAGTCAAATCGGATTCAACTGAATACCAGTATTAAACGTGAAGCGACTTCCTACCAGACCTCCATAACCCATTAACTGGGTAACACGGTACTTCTTGGCAAGACTGGTGTCAGATTTTCTGGCTTCTGACAATCCGTAACGACTGCCAAAGATCTCCAAAAGCCGGGACGTTCCGCGGTACCGAAGATTCTCGGTATTTTAAGATGGTCATCCATCCACAAACCAACCTTGGCAAGCGTTGCTTAACCTTGAAGAACAGCCCGTGCGGCTGTTATAATTTAGCCACGAGCTCCTCCGAACGTAAAAAATACTGATTAAAAAAAACTAAGATGTATTCCTTATGAAGTCATGGGCAGAAGCCAGTTGAAAATGAAAGATGATTTTTGATCATTATTATTAGGGTCACTCGCGTGACCAGAGCAACTCACGTGACCAGAGTCACTCACGTGACCAAAGTCAATCTCGTCCCTGAACAAAAGGTAGACCCCAAAACCCCTGACTTCACCACTTTTTAGTAAACAGCTAAGAAGAAGTGGCGCAACAAACTTTCCAGCAACACATCTGTCTGTTAAAATTAAAGAACTTGAATTAATACAGTTTTTTCTTAAATTTTACGATCCAATAATAAACCTCATAAGTCCTCTAACGGCCGCTTTCTATAACATATCTCAATCCCAATCTCGATCCCGATCCTTGTCTGTAACCAATCAAAGGTGAGGATTGTGTGGTGAAGGACACAAACTCGGCCGTTGATTGGTTACAGACAAGGATGGGGATCAAGATTGGGATTGAGATATGTTATAGAAAGCGGCCGTAAGTCGAAACCAACACTAGCTTAGAATGGAAGCCGCAGTTCCATATTGGTTTAGATCTCCAGACGAACCGCACTGAGCCAAGAAACCGATAATCCTAGTTTCCTAGTCGATTCAATATCTGTGGCTTGGGAAGCCGCAGACTAGGGTCTATTGTTAGTTTGCTTCATATCTTGAATTGAATGTTTTACTTGATATTCAAATACCTATGTGTTTTCTTGACTGTTGAAACTATTTTCACTTGAATGGACAGGCTGTACGTGAATAAACATTTGAAGGTATTTTACGTAAAAATACATAGATATCAGAACTAAGAGAAGATAAATATAAGAGTATTAAGAGAGGAATTTAGTTGGAAACCAATATCCAAAAATAACGGAGTCTATTGGTTAAATTCCAGTTATAAAAATATTCATACAGTAAAACTCCCCTACGATAGTTACCAAAAATAATTGCTGCCATTTCACTAGCAAATGATTGTCATATGCAAATAAATTCATGGGATGTTCCCTGCAGCGTAATGGCGCGTAAACGGCATTGCCAACACAAAAAAAGACAATTTTAATCCTGTTTCACTTGAATGGAAGGAATAAACTGATAAGGAAAGATTTAAATAGACGGGCCATGTGTACTTTTCGCGGATGATATTTCTATCCTAACCTCATGCCAAACAAATGCTAATTTAAATGAAAAACTTAAGTCTATTCTCGAAAAAATTATAAAGTGGATGAGCGACCATAATCTCGAAATCAATTTTACCAAAACCAAATTAATAGCTTTTCATCCCCGACAGAAAAACCAAATAAACATAGACTTTACTTTTAATAATCAAAAACTAGAAACAGTAAACAATTTCACTCTCCTAGGTTTAACAATAGACACACATATAAACTGGAAAACACATATACAGACAGTAAAATCAAAAATTTCAAAGTTTTCATATGCCCTCCGTGAAATAAAAAAGACTACAAACCTACAAACCGCACTAGTTACATACTACGCGTATGCCCATGCTTGGTTCACATATGGCATTATCTTATGGGGAAATAGCACAGACGCTCCCTCCCTATTAATCATGCAAAAAAAGCTAATACGAGTAATTTTCAACATAAAACAAACAGATAGCTGCAAGCCTTACTTCCAAAAACACAAGATCCTCACCTTGGTTAGTATTTATATTTTAGAATTATGTAAACTGGTCCGTAAACATCCAGATTCTTATAACACTCGGGGTGACATACAAACAAAGTATTCGTTGCGCCACGAAAACAGAATCAATTTGCCTCCCTCCCGCCTTAAATTACATTCTTCTAGTCCATATTCAATGTCAATAAAAATATATAATAAATTACCAGTAGACATAAAACTACAAAATAAAACCAATATATTTTTAAATAAATTAAAACAATTCTTAATTAAAAAATGTTATTACACAGTAGACGAATATCTAACGGATAAATCCATTAATACATAAGTACTAATAAAAATTACTTAGTAAGTAAATAATTATATTGAGTATGTAATTACATTACAATTACATTTGATATTATAAAGTTATACTATACTAATAATAATGAAAAATCTTTAAGTGAATTCACAAATAAATAATTATTAATACATACCTAGATAATATTAAATAACTAATATAATTTAATAAATAATTAATATGAATGAATGAATGTTGTATTTTAAAAAAAAAAAAAAAAAAAACTTAATATGATACAAAATAATACAAATATAGTAAGTAAATAAGTTTTTTATTTTATTTAATGAAAGCGCTCTTCCTCTCTCTACTTATTTAAAAATTTGCTGTGCCCGACAGGGTCCATAATTGTTTCCATTTTATATTTGCCACCTGTATTTGTACATTATGGATTGCAATAAACGATTTGATTTGATTTGATTTGATTTAAAAAAGTAACGAGAGGAAAATAATAACTGGCAGAAAATAATATGTCGCATGGTTTAGCGGCTGTGAAATAAGGCTGGTACTTTTACAAGCATATAATTAACTTGCACTGTTCCTATTTTTGTAAGTGGTCCGTCAAAATTTGCAAACCATTTATCGAGCATTTATTGGTCCGATTGAGCTAAAATTTTGTAAACACTTTCACCCCGAGAACATCACCCTTCAGAGCTGTGATTATGAAACTATCTCTTCATTGTAGCTTTCTGACTGACGAATGCTAATTTCAAATTATTATACTTAAGTACAAGATAAATCTAATAATTGATGGACATAGAAATAAGCATTCGTTTGTATTCGGAAATGCGATGATTGCCGAGGGACATTAAGAAAATAGTTGTACTGTACTTACTTATTTTATTATACTAGCTCCAGCCATCGGCTTCGCCTGCGTGAAAGTTTAAAATTATAGTATAGGAGCCTATAGGAGTATACTATCGGTATAAAAAGTATCCTCTGTCCTATTCCAGGACTTGGTCTATTTGTGTGCCAAGTTTTATCCAAATCCCTTCAGCCAGACGTGAAGAGGTTTCAGACAGACAGAGTTACTTTCACATATAAATTATTTCTAACTTTTGCCCGCGGCTCCGCCCGCGTCGTTGTCGGTTATCGCGTAAAAATGTAGCCTATGTCCTCCATATCCCAGGCTTTATATCTACCTTTCAGGACGATCCGTTCAGCCGTTTTAGCGTGAAAGCGTAACAGACAGACAGACAGAGTTACTTTCGCATTTATAATATTAGTAGGGATAGTAGGAATGGATTCATTTATCTAGATACGTGAGGCGTGGAAATAGTACGTCCTTCCGTATCACACACCCACGTGAGGCATGGAATTAGTATATCCTTGGCGTGACAGTTGACAGGGGAGAATGGGAAAAGAAAACGTATTGCACTGACCCCAAGTAATACGGACAAAGACAGTAGGTAAACGGTGGTATTAGTTCAGAGACACGAAATCCCACTCGCTCGCCATATTTTTATTCCCCAAAATTGTCTCTGCATGACCCAAAGGTTGACCGGTAGCGAGTGCCTATGGCATTAAGTCCCCCACTGTACATTTGTGTGGGTAAAATGTTAAATTAATAAATAGAAAGAACCTTTCACAAAAAAATGTGGTCTAACTGTCGTGTGTTGTGTGGTGAGTTTAGCTTGTTAGTCGATTATCGATGTATAAAAAGGAGATAGGAAAAAAAATCTTGAAATGTATTTATTAAGATTCATTTTTAGTTCCATATGGTGTCGGACGTAAAAGAATAGCACCATCCCTTATGTATCGTAAGAAGCGACTAAAGAATTCACCAGAGAATGGGCAGCAGCATTATCTGTATATTGCAACAGCTACACTGCGATCGTCAAGCCGCCTGCCAAGCGTGGCGATTATGGCAACCCGCCCCCCATATTTTGTTGGAAGCCTATGTCCAACAGTGGACGTCTTTCGGCTGATATGATAATGAAGATTTATTTAATTCTTCTAAGCCCTCGCGTAAATCTATAGAGATGCTCTTAATTGCCATTGGCATTTTAGAAAGGACAGTACCTAGTATTTTTTTTTAAAGGTACCAGTTACTCCTATATAGTGGTGTATGTACAATGTTTGTACACAACAAGAAATCCTTGGCCCAGCGACATCCGTGCTCTACATTTGATGCACACTTGACCCACATTTAAACCTTCCCTCTAAGGGGTACGACAAAGACGTGGGGAAGAATTGCACTGTTTTTTCTAACATAAAAAAATCATTGTATTTTTCCACTGGAAAAAGAATTTAGTTCTCTGACACAGTATGCAATAAAAATAAAAAAGAGTGTTTATTTCCTACTAATTAATTTTAATTTTTTTTTTTAGGATTATTAACTAAACTTATACACTTCTGGACACATCTATTGGCCCACCTTGTATTTTCAGTTTCGTTTGGTCCTAGCTAAAATTTTATATTAGGTCGAGCAAAAAGTTTTTATGCAGTTTTGAACCTGGCACATTCACAATTTCATTCAATAGTCTTTTTTTGAATTTCGAACACAGAATTTAAAGAAACAAAAGACAATTTGGAGCCTGTTTGTTGATATCAAACAATCGAATACTAAGAAAACTTGGTTTTATTGGTTTACTTGGATTTAATTCTTGAAAAAGTGATTGATATCTTTGGTTTTGCAACAAACATTACTTATTCTTAACATTAAGGTGAGGTTCTATCAATAATCTATGGATACTTCACCTGAAGTCGCCGCCGAAGCTGTGGCACTTATTGAGGCCGGACACAGCCAAAGAAACGTGAGTGCTCAACTTAATTTAAGTCGATCTGCGGTCCGAAATGTTTATCGGAGGTACCCAGAGACTGGCGGCTTTGTTCGTCGCCAAGGAAGGCCACGATCTCGGGTCACAACTGAAAGGCAGGATCGATTCATCGTGACGACCAGCTTGAGAAATCGTCACCTTATCTCCATTGAGATACAAAACCAACTTCGCGACTTCCACGGAGTATCTGTGAGCGCTCGAACTGTTCAGAGAAGGTTAAAAGAACGCGATATGGTACCACACAAGCCAGCTAATGGGCCCAAACTAACGCGAGCCCACCGAACAGCGCGCCTTCATTTCGCACGCAGTCATTTAAATTGGACACAGCAAGATTGGAGCCGTGTATTCTTTTCTGATGAGTCTAAAATTGTGTTACATGGCAATGATGGAAGGAAGAAGGTCTACCGACGTAAGGGAGAGCGTTTCGCACAATGCTGCTTTGAAGAGAGGGTTGCTTATGGCGGTGGCTCATGGACTGTCTGGGGCGGTATATCCGCGAGCGGCAAAACTCAACTTGAGGTTGTTACAGGACCACGGCTGCTAACATTAAATGCTGAAGGGTACATTCGTGAGTGCTTAGAACCTCACGTGATACCATACGCGGACTATGTGGGCCCAAATTTCCTTTTTATGCATGATAATGCAAGAGCCCATGCGGCCGGCATCGTCAGGGAATATCTTCGGGATGTGAACATCACAGTTATGGACTGGCCAGCCAGAAGCCCAGACATGAACCCCATTGAGCACATGTGGGACGAGCTAAAAAGACGTGTTAGGGCTCGTCAGCCAGTTGCCCAGACGATGCAGGAGTTGAAAACTGCCATAGAAGAGGAATGGGAGATGATCCCTCAAAATTTCATAGAGCGGTTGATAAACTCTATGCCCAATCGTATGAGAGCTGTGGTAGATGCCCATGGAGGCAACACGCGTTATTAAATTAAACCTTTATTTGATAAAACATGTTTTTTATTCAAAAATCAATTGCCTTTAACAAGGCGCATATCCGACTTGTTAGGCGTAGCTCCATGTCGTATGGTATTCTGAATTCAAATTTAAAACAATACGATCGAAAAAGATGGTAAAATGTATCAGGTTTAAAACTGCATCAACAGTTTTTGTTCAATCTAGCAATCATATTTCGGTAGGGGCCATCGAAACCTAAACTCTAAGGTGGGCCAATAGATGTGTCCAGAAGTGTATATTAAAACACTTAACTACTTATTTTAATTGAACTTAATATTTTCCTTCTTTTAGTACGTAGTATTTTCCTTACTTGCTTTATTTATTATGTATAAACTTAGCTAACATAATTTGGTTATAATTAACGTAATTTGCAGGAACCCCATTTATTGGGTGAAGGCCTCCTCCAAACATGTCCAGTTGTCTCTGTCTTGAGCAATCTGTTTCCACTTTGGGCCGGCTGTCCTTATGATCTCTTCATCCCAGCGTGTCTGTGGTCAATAAGCAATGTAAATACTTGCTGTTTGATGACACAGTCATGAGGTCCTGATGAGTGGAGATGACAATCATTAAATTGCTTATTTCCATTTTCTCTCTCCATCTATCTTTCTCTCTGGTCGGTCCTTCATGTCTGAAGATCGTGGTCATGGTGAGATGTAACAGAAAACGCGACTTTGACGAAAACTGAGACCGGAAAACAAGCGCTGCCTTGACCTGATGACGCCTATATATTGCTGTACTGAGTGCTGCCACCTGGTGTATGCCATTTAAGAAAACCTTCATTGCCTCCATCGACTTATCAGTGGCAATATTAGCGGCTGTATAAAATTTCATCGTTCTGCATCTTTGAGCTTTTCAGACCAACTAGTTGATCAAATAAAAATTTCGAACATTTTTGTCCAGACTTTGGACATGTAAAACGCTCGAAATTTTTGAAATAAATACCAAAATTCTCTGCTACTTTATAATCTAATCTACTCTAACACTAGTTAATAAACTTAACAGAATTAAAATAACTTAATTTAACATTGTATTAACTCTTAAAAACAAGGGAGACTTGATAAACTTGATTGAGCAAGTTCACTAAACTGAGTTTAATTTCATTAAGAGTTGGTGCAAAGAATTGAAACTTAACTGAATTAACTTTGTTATAACAATCGATAGAACTTAGGATTGATTATTTTACTCTTCGTTTCTCTAATTGTGAACTAGTCCATAAACTGTGCAGGCAAATATTATTAAGTCAATTTAATTATTTAGTGGCCGATGCAGCAGATAAGTTTTAGAATGAATCTCGCATCGACAAGCGTGGCGTGGGCAGCCCCCCATCTAGATGGACCGATGACCTTAAAAAACCGGCTAAGTGCGAGTCGGACTCACGCACGGAGGGTTCCGTACCATCACTACATAGTATAAGACAAAGTCGCTAGTCGCTATCGCTGTCTGTCCGTCCCTATGTATGCTTAAATCTTTAAAACTACGGAACGGATTTTGAAGCGGTTTTTTTCAATAGGTAGCGTGATTCAAGAGGAAGGTTTATATGTATAAAACATGCATGATATTGTAGAGAAACAGTGATAAATTTAGAGGTTTCTAATGTGATGTCGTAAATAAACACATTTTTTTGCGCTTACATTGCAAGCGCTGGCTGAACCCCACGAGATAAATCAAAATAATTTACTACAGTATTGTACACCTTAAAAAGGTCAACAAAAAAGTCCCCGATGGGATATGTCTATCTCTTAAGGATAACCTACAATAACCATTTTTTATCCTTTACATTTTACGGGAAATAATGGCTTATTATGAAGTGATTTTAAGCAATACAGCATTAATCTTTATCCAATTAAATATCTTAAACACATGGTCCATTTAACATAGATCAATATGGCCCATTTTACAACATTTAATTTAAATGAATATTTCCAAAGATATTACAGATTTAAAATGCAGGGACATAGCGGTGCGGCGGTACCGGCCCGGCCGGCGGCGCGTTTTATTGTCTAATGACTGTAATGGCAAAAAAACTGTAAACGTTGTTTATTAGGACATTCGGCAGTAGGTAGGTAAATTTAGTATCAGCATTGCACATTTGCTTCAATGCGAAGCCGGGGCGGGTCGCTAGTTATCTATAAATAAAACAGCAAAAAATCACGTTTGTTGTATGGGAGTCCCACTTAAATATTTATTTTATTCTGTTTTTAGTATTTGTTGTTATAATGGCAACAAAAATACATCATCTGTGAAAATTATATTTGAGTTGATTGAATGAAAGGTAAATTGCGGTTTACGATTTATGACTTTTTGGTTAAGTTACCTGTACTTGGACACATTTTACCGCTTTGGGAGTGTCTCTCGCGCAAACTATTCAGTTAACCTCAATATAATTTTTGAAGACCTATCCATAGATACCCCACACGTATGGGTTTGATGAAAAAATAAAATTTGAGTTTTAGTTCTAAGTATGGGCAACCCCCAAAATCTTTTTTTTGTTTTTTTTTTCTATTTTGGTGTGAAAATCTTAATGCGGTTCACAGAATACATCTACTTACCAAGTTTCAACAGTATAGTTCTTATAGTTTCGGAAAAAATTGGCTGTGACATACGGACGGACAGACAGATAGACAGACATGACGAATCCATAAGGGTTCCGTTTTATGCCATTTGGCTACGGAACCCTAAAAAGGCAGATTGAGCCTGGATGCGGGAAGTGTTTTGAAGAAGTGGACCGAGTTTTTAGGCGAATGTCCAGACTTGTCCAGGCTTCCTTCTCCAGCTACTCACATCGCAGTTCCGCAACGAAATTAATCAGAAAATAACAGCGGAGGAGTAGGAAAAAAAATTCATCATCAGCATCGTTCGCCAGTGGCTCGCCGGTATCAGTTAGGCAATTGCGAGCGGACCCAGTCATCATCTGCCTAGCCTTTTCCCAACTATATTGGGGTCGGCTCCCAGTCCAACCGGATTCAGCTGATTACCATAATTTAACATTACAAGAACGGCTGCCTACCCGACCTCCACAACCCATTTACTGGGTAACACGGTACTTCTTGGCAAGACTGGTCAGATTTTCGGGCTTCTGACAATCCGTAACGACTGCCAAAGATCTCCTTATGACAGCCGGGACCAACGGCTTAACGTGTTTTCCGAAGCACGGAAGATTCTCGGTATGTTAAAATGTTCACCCATCCACAGACCGACCCCGGCAAGCGTTGCTTAACCTTGGAAGTCTGGATCTGTAACAAATCTAATTTACCGTTTGATCACTTATCTTAAGTGTACCGAGTGTAACCTAATTTAAATAAAACATCGGGTGTCGTATTACTACAGCTTATTTATAAAAAACGGAATCTTGTAGATCTCTCTGCATAATTCATTAGCTTAGAAGGTTTACTAAACTTATCAAAGTAAGTAAATAACAACGATTGGTTTCATAGTAAAACATACCCACTCATTTTCATGTTATGTTGTTACATTAGATTGTAGACTAGGTAGGTAAAAAAACAAATTTAAAAAAAGATATGCAGTGACATTCTAAAATAAACACCTAAACAACTTTTAATGAAAATAACTTAAATTAAAAATACACGAAACTTACAACAAACTAAGATATAGCATCGTCCTCAACGCTGTCAGCTGGTAATGTGCCCAAGAGACTGGCGGCATTGCTACGTTGAATGGCAATGCTTAGTCTCTGCCCAGAGTAAAAGCCAGCTCTTGGGTCACGGGAAGTGTCAACTAGCCGTTTCGAAATTTCATTGAAAAGGCTATGAGCACAAGGGCCCCACGGCCCAAGGGTTTCAACCCCAAACGTTTCGAAAATATAGTTACCAATGAGGTTACTATATTTACGCCGCTTGAGGTTTTCCGCAGCCGCAGCGGCAGCGCCAGCACAACACGATGAACTAGGAAGATGGGATGGGAATCATTTTTAGCACTTCTACACGATAAGCCTTACACAAAAACAAGCCACGCCGCGCCGCCTGCATGCAGTCAACTACCTTGCACTAAGCTGTATAGGAATTAGCATTTTGAGACTTATTCAAATTAGACAAAAATACCGTCGCGTCGCATCTGCATTTCAAAGTAGAAAAGACGAAGACACTCACGACTTCCTATTGCTGAAGGAGAGTGAATCGTACCATTTTATCCAAGTTGGTCAACGAAGTCTCTGAGCTTAAAATGCAATATCTCACGATCCAGAAAACAAATGACGAAATGGAGCGCAGCATGTCTTTCATCAATAGAAACTATGAAGATATTAAGAGCAAGGTATTAGAGCTAGAGAAAGAGAAAACTGAGAATATAGAAATTATATGCAGCTTACAGAAACAGATCCAAGATATGAACTTTCAGTCACGACAGTCAACGGTCGAATTGCGTAATATTCCAACTAAAGAGAGGGAGGGGCCTGAGGATCTCATGTCAATGGTATCACGTGTTGGGAAAGCTGTTGATATGGATATTCAGACTGCGGCTTTTCGGGATGTATACCGTATTCCAGGAAAACAGGGGCATATGCAGACCGATTGTTGCCGATTTCAGTTGTGTAAACGTAAGAAACGATTTTCTCTCAAAGGTGAGAAGATTTAACAAAGAACGTTCAATAAATGATAAGCTGAACACGCAAGTTATTGGGATTGTCGGAGAAAAGAAACCTGTCTACGTTGACGAGCATTTACCTCCCACCCTGAAAAAGTTATTATATGACTCCCGTCAGTTTGCTAAAGCTCGTAATTACTCCAGTTGGTACGCCAATGGAAGAATTCTCTTGCGTAGGGATAAAACTGATAAACCAATTGAGATCAAATCGCAAAAGTGTCTTACCATGTTATCAGATCAAAAATGACTATTTTCCCCCTTTTATAAGTCTAATGTCCAGTACTGTGCACGCATTGATTATTTAATTGTATTTCATTTTTTTTTCTATTTAATTACTCATTGTTCCTTAATGTCTATTAACTTAAAGCTTACAGCACTATTACTATTACAATATATCACACACTTTTTCACACTCGTAAACAATTATAACAAAAATAACACAGCATTTAGTAGTTTACTGTCTCGCAATATTTTGCACCTTGCTATCATCCCCCACAAATCCTTTTGTTTTATTATTGTGAGCCCTTGGAGTCCACTTGGAGACCAATTTTTGACTTCCACGCTGACCAAACTAAATCCCTTTTTTATATTGACTTCCTCCGTCGTGTTGGATATTCAATCTTACTGGTAATCAATGGCTAACTTAAATCAAATTTCCAATGAATTGGATAACATATCCGTCGCTCAATCTTTCTTGTGCTCTCCTGAAAAATGCATTGATTTAGTCCCTATGTCCAGTGATAACCTAAACATAATTCACATTAACATTCGAAGCATTAAAAAAAACTTAGATCAATTTATTACCATGATTTCAACCACTAAGGTCGAGTTTGATGTCATTATCCTAACGGAATGTTGGCTGCAGGTATCAGGACCTATTCCCATTTTACATGGTTACTCATCATTTGCTACAAGGAATAATCCAATAAAAAATGATGGTGTGGCAGTATATTTCAAGGAAACCTTGAAATGCGTGACGATAGAACCCCCTTTTCGCGATGCAAACTGCGTGATATGCCATATAGGCACTACGGCAATAGTTTCTGTCTATCGTTCACCATCCTACCAAAACCCTGAAAACTTTTACGACAGTCTGCAAGATGTAATAACCTCTCTTCAATCCCACAATAATGTAATTTTGATAGGTGATATGAACATCGATATCAAATCAGGCTCCAGTGACCGGCTCGCCAATTGTTATTTAACCCTCGCTGCTACTCTCGGCCTACTCCCAGCGCACTTACTACCGACCAGGGATAACAACTGTTTAGACCATATAATGCTCAAATCCAAGAAGTCTTCTACGGTACTGGTCCTCGACGCCCACGTTACAGACCACCTGCCCATTTGCTTGTTTTTAAACCTCAACTCAAGATCAGGATGTAATGGGCAAAGGACTTCATTACAATATGATTATGAGGCTATTCGTAGAGATCTGGACTGCACAGAATTCAGCACCATCCTTAGTATTACAGACCCCAATCAAGCAACTTATTCCTTAATTAATGATATCCAACAGGTGATCTCTCGTCATACCCGAGTAGTTCAAATACAAAAAAAATGTAGAGTTATAAAACCGTGGATGACAGCTGGCCTGGTTCGATGTCTAAGAAACCGGGATAGAATGCATCTTGAAGCCAGGAAGAAGCCTGATGACACAATCTCTAAAATAACGTATACACGATATAGGAACTTTTGTAATACTCTCGTAAAGAAATTAAAGCGAGCATATGAAAGAGACGAATTTCAAAAGGCTAAAAACAATCCAAAAGCAACGTGGAAAGTGATCAAATCCATTACAAACACTAGCTTCCAAACTCGATCCCCTTGTGAACTTTTGGGTACCCCAGCTTACGCCAAAACGTCTATAAACCTAGTCAATAAATTCTTTGTTGATATTGGTGGAAATCTAGCGTCAAAAATAGCAACCAACCCCAACACTGCGACCTTAACACAACAACCTAGCCAATCATCTAAATCTCTTGTAATTCTTCCGGTGGATGAGGAACAAGTAGGTAGAATTGTCCGTGACCTTCGTAGTGATTGCGCTACCGGATGGGATAACATCCCAGTCAGGGTTTTAAAAAACTCATCTAATGTTTTAATCGCCGTAATCACTCATATTTGCAACTTGTCCATCGGTACTGGGACCTTCCCTGATGCTTTTAAGAGGGCCATAGTACATCCTATATATAAGAGTGGGGAAAGAGATAAAGTGACAAACTATAGACCAATTTCTGTTTTGAGCGCTCTTTCGAAAATCCTAGAAAGAGTATTGAATAACAGTCTATCGAGCTTCCTAACTACACAGAAATTAATAGCTACAAATCAGTACGGATTTAGGTCCGGGATTTCCACTGAGGATGCAGTTACAACCTTTACTAACAGTCTGGTGAATAAGCTGGACAGCAACCTGAACTGCTACGGTATCTTCTTGGATTTAACTAAAGCCTTTGATACTATCTCAGTTCCCCGACTCTTAATAAAGATGGAAAGCCTAGGAGTACGCGGACTCACTCTAAAATTATTTGAGGACTATCTCTGCCATAGAAGTCAGTGTGTACTAATTGATTCGCTTACCAGTAAATACGAAGAGCTCACTTTTGGCATTCCGCAAGGTAGTATATTGGGACCTACGCTCTTCCAAATATATATCAACGACCTATGCAAGCAGTCCATCACAAACTGCGAAATTTACGCTTATGCAGATGATACGGCACTCCTTGTGTATGACAAAAACTGGGATCTGGCTAAAGAGAGGGCAGAAAACTCAACCCGGCTGATCATGGAGTGGCTGTCTAACAACTTGCTAACTCTGAATCTAGAAAAGACAAAATTACTTAGATTCTGCCGCCCTCAAACACCACTACCACCCACATCATCTTCAAAAATTAAAGCCCACACCTGTGCTCCTAATCAATCATTACATTGTAATTGTATCACACTTGGCATGGTTCCCAATATAAAGTACCTGGGAGTAATTATAGACGACAAACTGGACTGGTACGCGCATATTGAGGCGCTCTGCTCTAGGATCAGAAGATTGATATATATTTTTAAAGAGCTCAGACATTCTGCCGACTCCATGACTCTGACCCTTGTATACCACAGCTTATGTCATTCTATTATTATGTACTGCATCCCAGTGTGGGGTGGAACTTACAAAACTGCGATGCTCCGTGTTGAACGTGCACAACGAGCGGTTCTTAAAGTGATGCTCTTTAAACCAAGAGACTTCCCTACTGACCAGTTATATTCTAGTGCCCAAGTCCTCACAGTTAGACAGCTATATATCCTCCGTTCTATACTGCGAAGACACTCCTCTCTTCCTTTAGACCAAAATTTGCTCCAAAGACGCCAAGGCTTTCCTGTTTGCATAACAGTCCCTTGCCGATATGCATTTGCAAGTCGACAATTCTTGGCCCAAAGCTCACGTATTTATAATAAAATTAATAAAAGTATTCGTATCTATAGACTCACAACTCATGAAATTAAAAGCAAATTAAAAAAATGGCTGTTACCTCTAACTTACGACGAGACAGAAAATATATTAACTATACATTCATAAGTTTACGAATGCTAAGCGGGTAAGGGTGAATCCCTTACTCACACACACATATACACTCCTCACACACACCTCACCCATACTTTACCTTCCAGACACCCAATCACAAACACTCTTTTTCACTTACTCCTATCTTCAGTACTGTGTTTAATTATGTAACTGAAATGTCATGGTTGTATTGTATAAACTAGAAGCCGAAAAATGTCTGACTCCTAAGTTACAGGTCTGCGTACCTAGTTTAGGGGCCGGAAATCTGTCAATAATCTAAGACTCGATGTACAACCTATTGTCTACATGTGTACTTTGTTTCCTTTCTTATGTACAAAAATAAACTTATTATTATTATTATTATGGTCGTGGGGAATATCACAAGTCTTCGATGTTTGAAATATTCTCTCCTTGAACATATCAGACGTGAGGACCACGATGCTTTCTACTACGACCACCTTTTTTATGGATGAGAAATCATCAAATGACTTCTTCCACTCTGGGTGGTGCGGAAGGGAGTGTCAGACTCTTACTGACTAAAACCTATCAGTATTCCTCCTCATGTACACATACTGAGAACAGAGTAAAATAAATATTTATGTGGGGCTCTCATACAACAAACGTGATTTTTTTGCCGTTTTTATCGGTACGGAACCCTTCATGCGCGAGTTCAACTCGCACTTGTCCACTCTTTCTCTCCATTAAAACTAGTTTTCCTCTGACTTATTATCAAGGAGAAAACCTTGCGTGGCAAAGAAGAAGCAGAAACTAATCTACAAGAAAACAAACTTCCTTCTGCACACGCAATCAAGATGATAAAATAAATCCTAATTAAAATCTTACTAGTACAAGTACGGAGATTAACTCCAAAGCAGGGGAAGGGGTAAACAAGGCCAGTCCCGGTATATAGGAACGTTTATAAAGTTTGTTTTAGCCACGGTCTGTGCGGCCCCGGTAGACTGCCGCTGGCTTTCTTTTATTGTACAAGTTATGAGAAAATTGCAGCGGAGCGGCGATATTAAAAATATACCTACACAACTACTAAAACAAGAAGGTGTCTAATGAAGGTTACATTGATTTAAGGCCTGAAAAAATTCATCTACTAAAGACCCATATAAATAACAAACAGGGCAAGCTAAATAAAACCGTATAAAAATAAACTGCAACTAGCGATTTTCATGAAAACAGTTACGGAGGTCCCTGACCACATCCTGCCAATAGAGCAATCATAACGTTTCAGCTAAATGACGTCCACTGCTAGACAAAAGCGTCCCCCGCGGCCCTAGAACGCTAAGGGCATTAGGTGGAATACGGATGGATTTTAAGCTTCTCCATATCAACCAGGCCTGTGCTTGTCGCACCCTCAACAGGTCTTCGGTGGACCGCCTTGTGGAAGGCCTTAGAAATCGGGACCTGTGGCCGATAGGGTCGCATCCGCATCCTATCGGTATAAGCTTTAAGACTATTTATAAGCTTTAAAACGCTATAAGCCTTCCCATACACCACACCCCAAGTGAAGTACATTCGTAGCTCGCAGAATAGTTTTAAAACAATATTTAAGTTGGACGTCTAACTGGATAGTGGATATCAAGTGGGAAGTACTTATACGATATAGCTTAACCACTACTGTAGTGCAAATGATGAAATGAAAAGAAAGAAAGAAGAAAACTTTTTTACTTTAGTGGATTATTGATAGCACACCTCAACACCACTGGAAATTCTCCGAAACTGTTCACGGCCGCAATGGAGGACGTCTTCAAGGTTTTGGACTGGAGAAGGCTAGGCATTAAGTCAATGGCGAGTGCATCACTCATCTTTGATTTGCCGACGATATAGTCGTCATGGCTGAGACCACGGAGGACCTCAGTACAATGCTCGATGACCTCAGTAGAGCTTCCGAAAGAGTGGGTCTTAAAATGAACATGGACAAAACCAAGGTCATGGTAAATACCCATGTAGCACCCACTCCTATGAAGATAGGAAGCTCTACACTCGAAGTTGTTGACGAGTACGTCTACCTGGGACAAACGATCCAGTTAGGTAGGGCTAACTTCGAGAAAGAGGTCAACCGTCGAATCCGACTCGGCTGGGCGGCGTTCGGGAAGTTGCGCGGTATCTTCTCGTCTCACATACCACAGTGTCTCTCAGTGCCAGTGGTGACCTATGGACTTGAAACATGGTCGCTCACAACGGGCCTCATCAGAAGGCTTAAAGTCACCCAAAGGGCAATGGAGAGGGCAATGCTCGGGGTTTCCTTGCGTGATCGAATTAGGAATGACGGTATCCGCAAGAGAACCAAGGTTACCGACATTGCCCGAAGGATCGCCAAATTGAAGTGGCAGTGGGCAGGGCACATTGCTCGCAGAACAGATGGTCGATGGGGCCGAAAAGTTTTGGAGTGGCGACCGCGTACCGGAAGACGCGTTGGAAGGCCTCCCACAAGGTGGACCGATGACTTGTTGAGGGTCGCGGGTAACCGATGGATGCGAGACGCACAGGACCCGTTGTTGTGGCGACACTTGGGGGAGGCCTATGTCCAGCAGTGGACGTCTTTCGGCTGGTATGATGATGATGATGATGAATCTCCGAAACGGCAGGACCGATTTTCACGGGACTTTCAGTGGCCTCTGATGTTATATTTTATAGGGTGTGACTTAGGATAATTTATTTAAAAAAAAAGAAATCTGGTACCGCGCAAAAATAAAAACCCATGAAATTGTAATTTGTGCTGTTTTACGATTTTCACACGGATGAAGTTGCAGGCAGTTAGTCGAAAATACAAACTACCAACTGAAGTTACAGACAGTTTTCAATTTGCAAATTGTTTCGCAGAATTCCGCTGAATGCGAGAACCACGGAACCGTTCGATGTGGCGATGATAAGTGAAGGGATTTATTTAGAAGCGGACATCTTTTGGCTGAAATTACAAATCTAATTTGAAATTAGAATATTAGTAGGAGAACCAGCGTCAATAGTATCTTGCAGAGTCAACACAGTGACAATATTCTCGTCTAGTGATGATCTAACGGCTCGATAGCCGTTCGAGCAGCTGTACCCTTTTTTTCCTGGGTTTCCTCTGGGTGGAGCGAAAGTAAGTGTCAGACACTTACTGACGTTCCAGGGTCGCGGCAACTCTTTCGAACAATCCTGAGTACCCTTGAGTGGAGACCGTAAATAGAATAGAATAATACACATGGCCATCTTGTGTCGGCTAGGTAAATCGACGGATGGCTAACCAGTCAGTCAATTTTGTGGACACATCACCGTGAAAGGTGAAGTTAGCTTGAAGCTCACCTAAGTTTTCACGGTGTAAGTTTTACAGAATAACACCACAAGATTGAGTCTTTTGCCGCAAGTTAGGACAAACGTAAATATGTTTTATTTTTATATGAGTTGGGTTTGCTCTTAACTCTAGTCTAGGTCAAAAGTGACAGAGACAAAGTCGACGATGGAGCAAGCTTACCCAGAAGAAGCCTGTTCACTCTAACTTTGAAGAGATTAGGGTTGATTGCGTTCGGAGAGAGGTCCACTAGCTCCTTTGCTGTACGTTTTATAAAATACGTAAAAAGGTAGGGATGGTAACTTGCAGTGCGTCTAGATGTCTGATGGTAGAAGGGGGCCGGTGGGATGAGGTCATGGAGTTCTTGGGCACACTCACCGAAGTACAATCTGTGAAAGACCGACAAGCAGGCCACCTTGCGGCGATGAGCCAATGCAAATCAAATCAAATCAAATCAAATCATCTTTATTGTGGATCATAGGTACATAATACAGATGGTGTTATTTAAATATTTAGGACCAGCTATGTCCTACCCCTAGGGCGTACAATAGAATGTAGGTAAGTATCTAGTGAGTTTACTCGTACATGCATGTCAACAATAATGTTAATTACATGCTGCAATGCAATGCTGTGAAGCTTTGCATCCACCAGTTTTACGTCGCAATTGAGCCCCTCATTGGCGGCGGCATTATCCATGTTCAGCAGTAGGTATACTCGATATGCCTAGATTTTTGAAATAGGTATCTAGTCACATTAATTATTATTCTACTGATAGGTACGTAAGATCATTTTTTTATTAGGGTTCCGTACCCAAAGGGTAAAAACGGGACTCTATTACTAAGACTCCGCTGTCCGTCTGTTTGTCTGTCCGTCTGTCTGTCTGTCCGCTTGTCTGTCTGTCTGTCTGTCACCAAGCTGTATTTCAGGAACCGTGATAACTAGACAGTTGAAATTTCACAGATGATGTATTTCTATTGCCTCTACAATAAAAAATACTACAAACAGAATAAAATAAATATTTAAGGGCAAAGATAATGTTAGGGGTTTCGCACTTGGCCGCTTTTTTTACATTTATTCAACTCTTGTATAATCTAAAAGACTGGCCACACGAGCGCAGTCAAGTCAGATCAAGACGTACGTTTTCTCATAGAATTCCTAAATTTTGATAAAGGTACCCAAAACAGCAACTTTCCATCTTAATCGCAAACTCCTAATGACCTATCATTTCGAATTATCAAAAGCTCGACATACTCCAGGTCATCTCTTGTCCTTCAGTCTCCAAGTTTGCTTGTTACTCTAATTATAGAGCTCGGCAGGTCCTTAACGACTAATTAGTAATTATCCCACCTGTAAGCTAAGACACGGCTCTTGTCTCAAAGGGGTCGTTTAAATGCTAATGTTCGTCTACTGTGGCGCCTTAACATTGCTTTAATGGCTTCTGACTGGAATAACAACGCGTTAGATACTGCAGACGTGGTTTTATGGTAATTACACATTTGTTTAAGAAGTAAAATAGGTATCACCATGTAGGTAAATTAAAAGCTTCAATAAATATTTATGTACAGTAGTAGTACATTAGCGACCTTACCTAATGCGATAAGGCATTCTCTACCAATCAATCTTTGGGTTACAAAACTACACTGTGATAGATTTATAAAATTACAAATAAAAAACTTTTTTTTTAATGAGTAAGCATCGTTATGATCTGGACTCTATATGAATAAAAATAAATTGCCGCATAAATGAGAGTTCATCACTCAAGTGATGAACGGCTCAATCAATTTAAGTAGATTATTTTTTGTTCTCGTAATTTGAAAATTACGAACACCAAAAAAAATCTACAAGAAACGAACGTTTGTTTTTTTTTTTAATCTGTCAAGCCGTGGTGAATTGCTGGTAAAATAAATGTTTTGTTTTAAAATTAAAGAATCAAGGGGTTAGGTTGGCTACACGACTCTTGTAATTGAAGTAGGTACTTTTAATTGAATAGAAATGAACTGCAATTTTTCAATTTCAATAATATGACTACGAGTCGAAATATAATTTTTTTTTTTTTAAATATAAAAAATAGTAGTCCGCCGGTGTCGGGAGCAGGGTCCAAGCTATCGGTGGTTAGGGCTCCAGAGAAAGGAACCTTCTCACAATACGAGCCGTATCGAGAAGCAGTTGGATAAAGGGCCTGATACAGAAGGCTGTATCAGGCCCTTTATCCAACAGCGTAACGCCAGCTTCGACAGATGTTCGTCGAAGGTTTTATATTTATTATTAGTTTTACTATTTATTTTAGAGTATTAACATTTTTATTCATGAAAGTATTTCATAAATACGCGCGATGAATGTAAGGTAAAATTATATTTCAATAAGGTACTTAATATGACACATTGACAAACGCCCATAAACTACTGAAATAAATGGTCAACCACCTATCACAGCAGGACAAGCGAGTTTGTTTCAAATTATGTTTGCTATAATATTTTTGTTTCTAAAGTTGCGTGTTGATTTGATTTCTAACTATTTTTTAGAAATAAAAAGGTAATTTTCGACTCCACCGAGATAGATTTCAACATTTCAGTTAACGTCTTTGATTTAACAAAAGTGGCGTTCAAACATTAATATTTCCAATATTCTTTAATTTTCCACAGAACTGTTAACTTTTGTAATAGAAACAGTACGCCCTGCAGTGAGAAATCGAATGTTATTTACGTGTCTAGACTGCAATTTTAATGTCTATAAAACAACGGTCCTCAAACTTTTGTCCTGCTGTTGTTACATATGTGCACAAGTGACGATCTGCATAATATTATTTTGTATTATTATCAGTTGGGTGATTTTCAGAAAAATTGACCCTGTGACGATCAGGAATATTTTTTTTTTCATTTCATGAAATTGTTTAAATTGACTCTGGTATTAAAGAGTATATTATTAAGTATCTAAATATGCTATTTATATTAAAATTAAACCATAAACATCAGAAATATTCAAGATTTTCTGTCAGCATATAGTATATCACGTGACGCACAGGATGTGACAGTTTCATCCCTCAAAACTTTTAAAATTAAAAATAACTAATATTTCGTTAAATTACCGTGTTTTTACCTTCACTAATCTAAAATAGGTTAGTTTATTGTTTTAAATTCAATAAGATAAAGTAAAGAAAACGAGTTTATTTACCTTAAAATACTGCTACTATCCAGAAAACTTTTTCTGTGCACCGAAGACACCAACACTTTCGTCTCAGTTTTTGTCGCAACTGACGTTTAAAACAAGAAAAGCAGTACCATAAACGATCACAATGTTGCCAGGGAGGCAGAAAAAATACTAGTTAGTAGATTTTGTCTTGTGTAAGATATCAAATTCACCGTGACGAAACCGGATTTTCCGGTACTATCGTTTTCGTAGGACAACATTAAAATAATGATATTTCGTAAAATAACTATAAATTTATCACATATTAAATGAAAATACACTTATAGACTTACAGAGACTATGTTCAAATACTAAAACATACTCAAACACTAATATTCTTTAAGTGAGATGTGTTTGAAATCACCGAGACCACCGTGGGACACGCGAAATTTTCACCTTTTATTTTGCTTTTTTTTTATTATAAAAATAACTGTCTACTTTTTATGGTATTTTTTAATTTAATTCAATGTAGAAACATTTACTTTAGTCATATAAAATTTCATTTCGACACATGCCATATAAAAAACTTTAAATAAAAATGTTTAAAGTCGTGGGACAGCCCGATTTTGCTATGGTCATTTTTTGTGAAAAACACCCAGTTGACAGGCTCGTGTTGGACCACTATCTCGCCTGATGTCGAAGATGGAGCACGCTTGTCTGGAAGTAACCAATTAAGTCAAGTGTCAAACACTTGACTTAATACCACAAGGTTATAAATCAGAAACACAGGCCTCGGCAAGGAATTCCATTTCTTACCTGTAAGCAAAATGAAAGTTTTCCAAAAAAGTATGTGCTGCTACAATTTCACGCGATATTTTACAATCTTACGCCGTTTGCCATTTTCCGGTGACAAATATACATGTCACGCTGAGTCAAGCACCAACGTTCAGCTCTAAAAGCAGCGCAATCACAATTTATACCAATCGGTAGCAAGATAGCTACGAATTCGCGCGCCAGGGTTGCGGTAGTCGAAACATTATCACTAGCCCTAACAGAGTCTCATGGTCACCTATTAACCTCTCATACACTCCTTAGCCCCTAGCAGAGACCCCCGGGGGTTCAAATATACCAGTTTGGGAATAAGTTGACTTAGAATAAATAGTGCCAGCTACTACTGCAACAGTTAAATATCTGCCATCGACAGCTTAATTTATGTTCACCATTGCGGGAATTTATTTACTAAAATTCGCTTTACAGTTAACTTTTAGTGTACAATGTTTTCAGCTTACCCGCCTGTCACAAAATTATGCGGTTCTGCATATTACAGTAGCCATTTTGAGTCTATTGGGAATTATTTATTTTAAACCAGCTTTATTTCAAACATAAACTTTGAAATATTGCGTCAAGATCAACGACGTATTATATAATTATGTATTTACACGTCACGCTAAGTCACGCACCAACGTTACAATGGGTTTTAGTCACTAAGGGCCATTTTCACCAAGCCAAACTGATCGCGATCAGCGTATAAACCTGGTTTATGAACTGTCAGTGTCACTATTTTTCTATGGAATATTGACGCTGACATCTCCTGTATGTATAGATGTACTGATCGCGTTCAGTTTCATTTGTGAAATCTGCTCTAAGAGTCTGACACTCCCTTTCCTTTCCCTTTCCCTTCCCTTTCCTCTCCCTTCCCTTTCTCCACCCAGAGCGGAAGAAGTCATTTGATGATTTCCCATCCTTACAAAAGAATATACGCAAAACAATACAATACACTGTGCTATCTTTTATAGGTATTCTAAGTATTCTTTGGAACCTTGCAACGTTGCACGCTTAAGAACGATCGCGTCTTTGTGAAAGGGAAATCTTCCACAAGTTTTTCTTTGAATTTTCCTCGTTTTTTACTTGTTAACGGTCAACTCAAAGGCTTCACAGCTCGAGTCTGTGAAATATTATATCGAGTTTTCTCCGATCAGTTTTCTAAAATTAGATGTTTGCGTCGGAGATTGTCGTGAAAGGTATCGGTGTTTTTATTTTTAAAATAACTTCAAGAGAAATAATATAGCGCTTGCATTCCCCGAAGGGCCAAACTGAGAAGTATCTACAGAAATCATGTGTTTTATTTATTTTTTCGAGAAATTAAAAAACGCCGTTTAATAAATGGGTGGGATAAATTGTCATTTCAATGTATCGCCTCCATAACACCTGTTCCACCTCTGCTGCAATGACCATGTTTGCCCAATTAAGTAAGAAGTAAGAAGAGAGGAGGATTGGAGTATTAAGTGTGTCATTTTCACGTGAATAAAAGGTTTTACTTTCTTTCTAATTGCATCAAAATGTACTACCAGCACATCGTCTTATACCTTAAGCCTTGCCTAATAATAATAAAAGCCTATAATAACAATCTATAAATTATTTTTACAAAGTTCAATTTAAACATCGGTTAAGATTGTTTTGCCTTAGCATAGGCCTCCCCCAAACTCTTCCACAGGGCCCAATCGTGAGTTATTCTTCTCGACTTTGCACCTTTGTTTTTTTTTTTTATGGATGGGAAATCATCAAATGACTTCTGCCGCTCCTTTTAAAGCGGGAGGGAGTGTCAGACTCTTACTGACTAAAACCCATCCGTGCTCCTCGTAGTGCCCTTTGCTTTCCAGGGACACGATAACTCTTTCGAAAAAATCCGCAACCCCGGCAGGCTCTGGCCCTAACGGGCCCCGTCTACTTTGCTGACATCTCTTTGAGGCGCGCGTGGAACACAACGCGCCGTCGGCCCGGGCGACTTTCCACCTGCCGCCGCTCTCAGGTCATCCTCCCATCTTTTTGGTGGACGTCTACCGATTTAGCCCCTTTGTCTCTTCTGCTTCTGATGAGATGACCTGCCCATTTCCATTTTAGCTTCTTAATTGTGTATTCTACCTCTGTAAGTTTTTTTCTTTGTTGGATAAATTTTAGGTTTAGTTTATCTTTTCGCGAAAAATGTCAAGCGAAAAGATAAACTTACGAGTTATTACAATATTTAATAACATATTACAACTCTATCAATACTATTTTATCGCTCTCTAGCCTTCTCTAGAGCCTAGTTCGTACGTGACGATAAACAAAAGATGTCTACAAGAGGCAGAAGATAGACGGCGCGACGTGATTTAGAATACTAAACACACAGATTCTCAAATAACTTGTCATTCTATTTATATGCATAACGTTTCTCCACGGCTATGCTCGTCTACCGTGCGTTTTCGGCCATCCAAAGGATAAAGGATTATCTTTTGGATGGGCGAAAAACGCACGGTATATGTGAGGTAATTCACGGTCACGCAAGCTCTTTTTTGAAGTGAAAACTTTTTTAGCGGGGATGTGCACTTTTTGGGATGGGTAGAAAATTTTAAACTCGCGTCAGGACAAGTGACCGTCAGGACACGTAACCTGATTTAAAATTTGTAAGACGGATAATGTTATTTCTAATATAAATTGTCATGTTTGTGAACGATAGCGCAATAAATGAATATTGTATTTAACCACATACATGATAGTACTTTTATACTGATAAATAAAGCAATTCGTGCGAATTTTTTCCAAAATATTCAAAAATGCGTAAACGTTTATGTTCAAGTTTTCACTTCTGCCAGCTCTCAGATTGCAACCCGTTGTTTTTTTTAAGAGTGGGTAATCATCTAAAACTCATCCGTGTTCCTCCTATTGCTCTTAGCGTCCCAGGGCCACGGTGACTCTTTAGGAGGAACACGAATGGGTTTTAGTCAGTAAGAGTCTGACACTTCCTCCGCTCCGCCCAGAGTGGAAGAAGTCATTTGATGATTTCCCATCCATAAAAAGGGCCTCAGTTATAACATCTGACTGGTAAAACTGAAATAATTTTCCCGCTTTAAGGTTGATTCACACATAACCGGGCCGTATCTGGGACGTGGCCAGGCTGTGGTCCGTCCGGAGCTCAAAAAATATAGTTGCATACATATTGTATGCACTCGTTCACACCCGTCCGTGTCCGGGCAGGCGCCGGAGTTTTCGTACCCGGGCTGAACGCACGGACGTGCAGATACAGGTGCACGGTGAATCAGAAGTGAATCAACCATTAGGCAGATGCTGTTTACTAAAACAAAAAAAATGTATGAAAGAAAGTTACAAAATTGTCAGATTGTCACCTGTCGTCTGTCGGATCGAATAAACAGGCTTCAAATATTATGGTCCATATTCCAAAACGTAAACGCCAACTCAACTCAAACTCCAGCTCCATCGGAGCTTGTCATAAATTGACGTTTTTGCATTTGTTTGCTCATCTCTTGAGTACGAAAACGTCAATTAGACAAGCTTTCATTGACGTTTTCGTGCTCATGTTGCAGTTGGAGTTCGAGTTGAGATGCCCATACCTCTCACAAAGTACCAATTTCGGCTTTTTATTGCATAAGTTTATATTAACTTGCAACTAGGTCGCTTTGTCAAAAATTCTGTTGTCCTCAATCCAACTGAATCTTAATATCTTCAATAAATATCAGCACGTCAAAACTGTTTACGTTTTTGGATTCAATTCTGACTTTGACATTTAAAATTAAAAGATTTTCGAAAACATTCGACCTTGAAAGCAATCTAGTGATATAAGAATTTAAGTAAAACTTATCTGATTCCACATTACAGGCTTATAAGCCTCGTTATCACTTGTAGGTATTTACTTACGTTATATAACCTTTTAATTAGGTATTTCGATACGCAAGATACGTATCTTGTGATATGAGCAATAATTTCTGGTAATTTCGTGTAATAACGGACACAATTCGCTTATTTTTATTAAGTTAAGTTTTTTTTTCAGGTCAGGACAATGAGATTACGATCGGCAAGTACGTATTTGTATTATAGAGATTTAAGGCACTGAAATACTAGGCTCTAACAAGCAAGCGTGACACGTTCCCAATGAATCCACCACCCTCCTCCAAGAAAGCCGTAGAGTGACAAACACACTGCGCAAACCACGACGCCGACCGCCGTCTTAGGATAATAAGTACGTGAAGCCGTTGGTCCTGCGCCTGATCTTTCTCCGATCATGTCGGATTGTCGTGTCATCGGGCTAGGAGAGTTGGAACACAGAGTGCCACTGTGTTCGCGCACGCACTTGTGCACTTAGGTACTCATGTGCACTTGGCTAATCTCCGTTGAGACTCCACATCGTGACCGAAAAACTGTTGGAAGGATTAGAAATTCATCATCATCATCATCATCATCATCATATCAGCCGAAAGATGTCCACTGCTGGGGGTTTACTCTCTAAGCCCGAAGTTAGTAGTTAGTCGGGCGTTTTCTACTCCGTATCACCTAAAGACTTACGATTAGTCCCGAACCCAACTAAGAACAATTGTTAAATCGTGTTGTCATTCATTCTAAAACTACGAACTATTTTCTTCCAAAACTACGGACTTCGGGCTTAGAGGGTAGACCCCCTGGACATAGGCCTCCACCAAATGGGGGGGGGGTTTGCCAAAATGACCATGCTTGGCAGGCGGTTTGGCGATTGCAGTGTAGCTATTGCAATGTACTTACAGAGAATGCTGCGGTCCATTCTCCGGTGAGTCCCTTAGTCGCCTCTTAGAAATTCTCTATAAGAAATTCATCTACAGAAAATAGGTATGGTATATCTGTAGGACAATATCTCGTTCATGTCATCACAAACCCCCGTACCATGATTTCTCAAGGACACCAAGCCTATTCCATTCTCTAATCACCTCCTACTCCATTCCTTGTATTATTACCAGTATCAGTAGGTACACTGCCTCGTGGTCGAGTGGTTTAGGCGTTTGCATTGTGACCCGGAGGACGTGGGTTCCATTC
Source organism: Melanchra persicariae (assembly GCA_947386135.1). Lineage (NCBI taxonomy): Eukaryota > Metazoa > Arthropoda > Insecta > Lepidoptera > Noctuidae > Melanchra > Melanchra persicariae. Next base: position 4,641,521 of record OX376646.1, read on the forward strand.
CCACGAGAAATATACTTTGTAAAGTTGTGTTGATTTATTCCATTCTAATACCAAAAACTAATACCACTGGTATTTGTTTCAACTCATATTTTTTTTCTATTCCGAACGGATACCACTTTTTAAATAATTTAATTTAATGTACGAACGAATACCAACAACTTGAATTTGGTACAGTCAGCGCAGTCAAACCTAATCAAAGTAAATTTGTTTTTCAATATTTTTATGTAATCGTAATATAATGCTTAAAACTTTCCAAATTCACTTCACTCCAATATTTTTACAAAGGTTAGCATAGGTATAAGAGTAGTTTTAGTGAATCATCTTGCTATTTTTTTTACCTGCGAGAAAGGGTGAGTTTGCTCTATTGTTCCAAAATTCGAAACAACCAATCAGAGTCAAGTGTGACTGGAATGTTGTGCTTTGACTCGGAGATAAATTTTATCTACATAAATTCCTCAGTACATTTCCGTGCGGTGGCGGTGGCGTATTGGTATCAGAGTGACAGTGATTTTTATTTATTAAGTGTTAAGTTAAGTAATTTGTTCTTTTGTATAATTTACTTCTCTTTATTAAAATTAGTGTTATTTAAAATACCTATTATTTGATTTTTTTATCATAATCCAATCAAATGTAAAAGTTACATACAATATATAATTTTTTTTAGATATGTCTGAGGAAGCTGATAATCAGCCCTCAACATCTTCGGGAAAAACAGGAAGCTTGACTTTCATAACAAGAAATGGTGGCTTGGTTTTAATGAGAGCTGGTTACCAGTACACAAAAAAAAGGGAAAATAAAAATGGATGGACCCATTGGAGATGTGTGAATGTTAAAGAGTGCAGTGGATCTTTACAGATAAAGGTATGTTACCAACTTCTTACATAGAGTTTAACTGGCTTATTTATAATGGATTAGTGGAGCTTTATAAGGCCTTTGTAGGAAGCTTGTTAAAAAAATGGTATTCATAATCGTATTTTAGAGGTAAAAACACTCTTTATTTCTCCATTAAAGTTAATTTGATTTAAAGAAGCCATGACCCTTCTTTAAACGTTCGTTAACAATAAAATGGCCGACATCAATTCTATTCTATTTCTTTAAATGGCAATTAGTACCGATGCCGTTGTTCGACAATTCTGCCATTGTCAAAAGTGAATTGGAATAGCAAGAGTAAAAAAAAACACTAGATAAACAAAAAAAAAGGGAAACAAATGGCCGACATCGATCAGTTGTTTCGTGTTTGACGTTCGGTTTACAATGTCAGTCAGTTAGTATTAAAATACCTACTTTAAAATCCCTACATAGCATTGTGGTTGTTCGCGTATAAAATTGTATTAGCAGAGATTCGATGCATTTTATCTGGATGACGAAGAATTTCGTAAATGGTACAGTTTTTCCAAAGAAACGGCTGCTTTTATAATTAATTTAGTCGGTGGTGTGGTACTTCACCAGAATTACAAGTATTAACGGCAACGGCCTTTGCCGCTTTTTCCCAGATTGCATGATAACAAATTCAACAAATTGTTCAAAAGACTAGGTAGTTCAAACTATTCCCTCCTTTACCTTGGTGTACGTTTTTTATGACAGTGTTTAAAAATGCATAGACAAATTTTCTGTGACCAGAGGCAAACAACGTTAAAATCGACTAAAATCGCATATTTTTCTACAAAATGGCAACATTGTGTACGATAGTGGCGTTTAGTTATGGGAGCTCTAAGAAACGATTATGAATAAGAATTTTTATCGAACGTTCGGTAGGCTTAAGGTGAATGCTCCAGGGTAGCCCGCGAAATTCAAATTTCCGTACGTTTTTTGCAATTTGCAGCTGAGTATCGGATATTTTATTAATAGAAACTAAATTCGCGGTACTGGCATGTATGTATTTACACAATTATACTTATTAAAACCTTCAATATAATTGTCTAACTTAGAGAAAAGAGAAAATGTGCCATTTTAATAATAACTTTACGTTTAATATAAATTTTAACTTAGTGGGTTACATTGATAAATTTAACTAATATAATGATATAAATACATACATGCCAGTACCGCGAATTTAGTTTCTATTTACCATACTATCCCATACTGAGCTGCAAATTGCAAAAAACTTACGATAATTTGAATTTTGCGGGCCACCCAGGAGCATCCACCTTAAAACATGTTTTAACTAATGAAGGTTTATACCTTCGGTAAGCGTTATATTATGAATAAGACAGTTAGTGTTCCATCTTTCAATATGTATTTTTATCCGAAAACTATTTTGCTAAAGCTATTTTGTTGTCCTCACAGGATGGCAATATTTCCAATGAGAAAAATCATAGCTGCGAGCCCGATGAATTCAAAAATGTAATGGCAAAAAAGCTGGATGATTTAAGAGATAAAGTGATGAAGTCTGATTTCGCCCCAATACCAAACATATATAACAAATTCAAATCACAATTCTGCGCTACTGAATCAGATTTGGTGAGAAATATCCCATCGTTTGCAAACATCAAATCAAAATTGTATTATGCAAGAAACAACGCAGCTGGTGTAAAAAAAATTAAATGTAAATCAATTGATGAAGTAGAAGTTCCATTACAATTTAGAGATTTTTTGTTTTACGATTATAAAGATGAGTCTTCCAATACCCGAATAATAATCTTGGTCAGTCCAAATCAACTAGAGATAATTCCGAGCATTAAATTTTTTGAAAGCGACGGAACATTCGATTGCACCCCTGAGCCTTTTGTGCAGTTATATACTATCCACGGAGATCTGGGAAGTGACGAAGATCACACTCGTATAGTTCCTCTTATTTATGTTTTACTTAACAAAAAAACAGAAGAAATATACAAAAAATTATTTGAAATTTTGAAACAAAACATTCCTGGGTGGGAACCCGTAAAATTTTTAACAGATTTTGAACTAGCCGCAATGAACGCCATTACAATTGTTTTTCCGTCAGTTGTGATTAAAGGATGCTACTTTCATTATTCCAAAAATGTATGGAAAAAAGCAAAACAGTTGGATCTGACAAAAGATGCTATCACCCAAAGACATGTAAGACTTTCAGCTTTACTGCCTTTACTTCCTCGTAAATTCATATCAGAAGGATGGTGCTACATAATGGAAGACTGTCCTGATACTGACGCCATTCAAACATTTAATGACTACATGGTGTCACAATGGCTAGAGAACGAGAGTTTTGTAGACATTTGGTGCGTTCATGGTGAACGCCATCGAACCACAAATGCCGTAGAATCTTGGCATAAGAAATTAAACTCGACTGTGCCAAAGAATGCTAATTTATATCAGCTTCTGAACGTGCTGAAAGAGGACGCAGATTTACAAACAGTGGTTGTTACTCAATATAAATCAAACGCACCCCCCGCAAAACGATGTGCACAGACAACTATTATGAAAAATTCGTGGATCACATACGTAACTGACCAACTCCTCAAAAACAAAATCTCCGTAGGTCACTGCTTAGAAAAATTAAGGGTTTAGCTACTAATTGTTGAAATATAAGAAATTATTTACACGTCATTTAGCTGATTATACTAATAGTTGATTTTCTGTGATATTTTATAATTCTTAGATTATAAGTGAATTATTCATACATGACGTTTTTGCAAAAAAAAATTGCTGATTCATTGCTATATAGGTGAAGAATGACTGATTTGATTAAACAAAAAGTTGATTTTCTGTGAAATTTTACAATTGTTAGGTAAGGTTAGAATTCATTGCAAAAAAAATTGCTGATTCATTGCTATGTAAGTGATGAATGACTGATTTGATTATACAAAAAGTTGATTTTCTGTGATATTTTATAATTGTTAGATTTAAAGTGAATTTTTCATATTAGATATTATTGCAAAAAAAAAATGCTGATTCATTGCTATGTAGGTGATGAATGACTGATTAGATTATACAAAAGTTGATTTTCTGTGATATTTTACAATTGTTAGATAAAAAGTGATTTATTTTTGTTAAAAATTTACCTGACATAGTTGTTATGAGATAGGTAGACGTGAATAATTACGTACCTGTCTAATAATAACTATGTCAGATAAATTTCAATATAAATTAAGAGTTAATTTTTTGAGATATTTTGTAATTTTTAGATTGTAAGTAAATTCTTCCTGTTTGATGTTTTTGCAAAAAAAATATTATACAGGTATAGAGAGGAACTAAAATTATATTAAAGTTGATTATTTAAGTGATATTTTATCATTGAACAAGACGTTTGCTAACAAAATTTGATTTTTTTGGAGTTATCTGTTTTTTTTTTTCAATTAAAGGTCTTATATTTACATACAAAGCATTTTTACTGACTGTACCTTATATCTTTGAACTTGTTTTGGTATTAGTTTAAACAATGGTATCGGTTCGGAATAGAAAAAAAATATGAGTTGAAACAAATACCAGTGGTATTAGTTTTTGGTATTAGAATGGAATAAATCGTTGTGTTCCAGTTTGACTAGGACATTGCAGTCTTGAATCACCTGATTGTATGTTAAAAAGATGATTTCGTGCTTTGGAAGGCACGTATAAGCCGGTGGTCCTGGCCGCCAAATGGCGGTCGTCATATAAACCATATCAGGGGCCCTTGAGGCGGTTTAGAAACTCTGACACTAGGGTGTGTGGTGGGTCATTAGACCTACACGTTAAGAAGTAGAAGTAGGTGCATAAAACTTTAAGAATTTGAATCGTCCTTCACTATACCGACTAATATAACATTAAATCAACTAAACTCTGAATCAAAATCAACAAGGCCACAGTAGGGTAACAACAGTAGGTCAAACTTACAATAACAAATGGCGTCTCACCGAAAAGGGCAAACTTGGACATGTTATTGCAACAACATTTAACAGGCCGGCAATGTCAGAACTTTGAAGGTCTCACCCGTCTGACAGAACACCCTGTACATGTATTAAGTTCTACTAATCTATCCTTTTGTTATGGATTGGAAATTATGCAAAGACTTGTTCCGCTCTGGGTGGAGCGGAAAGGAAGTGTCAGACTCTTACTGACTAAAAACCATCCGTGTTCCACCTAATGCCCTTTGCGTTCCAGGGCCGCGGTGACTCTTTCAAACAAATTCCGCATCTATTATCCTATCCTACTAATATCATAAATGTGGAGTGTGTGAATCGATAGGTAGGTGAAAAAAAAAACTACTGAGCGGATATGTATTAAATTTGGCTCACATAAAAGTTTATAATTATTTACCGGGAGTCCTTTCGTATGATTTCAGCACGCGGGCGGAGCAACGAGCGAAAGCTAGGGTGTCAAAAAATCAAAACTAAGCTGGAGACTTTTTGAACTAGGAAAGGAGTTTTTTTAATCGTGACCAGTAGGATAATCCGGCTTATCCATCCATAAGACTCAGTGTTTTCTTTCTAAATAGTAGACTGAGGGCGAATTTCACCAATGATACTGAACGCGATCAGCATAAAACCACGTTTATGAGCTGTCAGTGTCACTATTTTTCTATGGAATATTGACAGCTCTTGAACGCAGTTTAGATGTACTGATCGCCTTCAGTTTCATTGGTGAATCCGCTCTTAGTAATTCTACTATGGGAAAGTAAAACACTGGTATTCAGCTGCATTCGGTTAGATTGGAACACGACCCCAACATATTCCGGAAAAGGCTAGGCAGACTGAATTTTGTAACCAACAAATCATATGCCTAGCCTTTTCCTGACTATTGTGGTCCGCTCCCAATCAAACCGGATTAATTATAGCCAACAAATTTCTCTCATAATTACCTCGACAGGCTTGATCTTCCCACCCTACCTACACCTACTTTGGACACTAGAAGTCAAACCTCCTCGCTAAGTCAAGAGTAAATTGTCGCTAACTCCTCCATTGACTCGCGACTAAAGTCTCAAATTCACTTGGTAACTTCAAAGACAAACTTTTAGAACATTAATCTATAATGTATAATCTATACTAGCTGCTTCCAACGGCCTCGCCCTCGCAAAAGTCGGGAATAATTATCCCAAGGAAACGAACTCCTAGGATAAAAGTTATGATCCTTTAGACTTATTGAAAGACATAGATAACGCAAGTATCACGATTTGTATGAAAACCAAGCGTGCCATTTTTGACTACCAAGACGTGACATTTATACAAGCACTTTTAAGTGCTGGGAAAATCAAATTGATTTAAAGACGTCCAGCTAACTGACGTCCGACTAGCGTACACCGATGCAGACTGAGCGCGAAAGTGGCGGCTTACGATTTTTGTACGTAAGCTGGGCACCGAAACGGGCACGCGAAGTAGTTGCTCTTGCGTTATCTGTGTCTATCTTTATCTGTGGTTATGATATTTTTTTCTTTTGATAACTGCGCATTCACTTAACATCTGAAAATGTATAATGTATAATGTATTTTCTTTCTTTTCTTTCTTTCTTCAAAAAAAAAAATACAAAATCGGTTTAGTGGTTTAGGTGGTTTAGTGGTTTAGTGGTGTAACCAAACAAACAGACATATTGAGATACTTTCGCTTTTAGTATAGATTGCGAAGAGATGGCCCTTTTGGGTTATCTTGTTCTAAATTTGTACCTATTGAAGTTAAACGTTTCCGAGGGAGAACCCCTAAAATGTTTCCTTATTCTCTGAGGAGTCTGAACTACAGGGAAATGAATCAGATAAATGTCTCGCTTTGTATTTTGATGTTTTGTAACAAGATTGAAAAAGATGCTTCGTTGGTATCTTATTATGTTTTGAATCTGTCTTATGAAAAAAAAGAAACCGACTTCCAAAAAAACACTACAAAGTTCAAAATAACTTTAATTTCGGAACTCGGTGTCAAATGACGAAGAAGCAACCAAAAACACCGACTTCCGAAATTAAAGTTATTTTGAACTTTGTAGTGTTTTTCTGGAAGTCGGTTTTTTTTTTGTGAAAAAGTTTTTTATTTTTCACTTTTTAGTGGTACCCCACACCTAACAACACCACTGGAAAGTTACAGGAAAGCAAAAATACGCAATTTCGTATACATGGATGATTTTTCCACATATTTTTTCCAGCTATTTGGATTTAATAACCAAACTACTGAACCGATTTTGATCAAATTTCAACATTTGGGAAGTATACCCTTTCCAACAAAAAAAAGATTTTTTCAAATCGGTTGGCAAGCGACGGAGTTATGCCCGAACAAACACAAAAAAAAATAAAAAAATACAAACATCCGAATTGAGAACCTCCTTCTTTTTTAGAAGTCGGTTAAAAATAACTAAGTATTCTACTGAAAACATCTAATTAGTTCGAAAATATTGGACACGTTTTTTTTAATATGAAGATACAGTGCGTTGAAAACTCGCGTGACGTCATTACGATAGTACCATTTTTACCAGTAGCGTGACGTCACCAGCCCCCTCCCCCCCCCCCCCCTTTTATCATTTTTTAGCGATTTCAAATGGCAAATACGTGTCCAATATATTTTGAAAATCTATTTTGGATTTTGAATTATAATAATAATAATCTGTGGCCCGGCTGTCAACTTGGTTGACGTAAATTTTTCTCACTCCTTATTTTTGCTCAATTTTATTAAAAATAACATATAACAAAATGTATTTCATCAAGAATCCACCAAAAAAAAAGAAATAGAATTTTATAGAAAGTCAACCTATACGAAAACATGTTTGAAAATACTATTTGGCGACTCTGAAATGGACAAATGAAATGCTAACAAGAAGCCGGGCACGAAAACTAAACACACATCCAACATCTTCGGGTTCGTCGCTCAGCTCCGCCTCGCAGCCGCCGGGACCTGCGCCAGCCGTGAGTCCTGAGATTCCGGTTGCTGCAGTTGCGTCGAGCTCGAGCGACGAATACTTCTCGCCGCCGACGACACCACCACCTGCGCGTCGGCGCGGACGAGGCCGACCACCGACCAGCTTGGGACTTCGAGGCCCGCCGGCCTCTGACAGGGTCCCCGCTGCCGGTGGAAGTGTGCAGCGCATGCGATGGACACAATCCATAAACGAAAATGTCATGCGCTCATACTTTGGGGCTACAGAGGGGGGAACTAACCTGACTGCGTACCGTGGTCGGATGCTCTCTCTGTTTCAGGTACTTGAGCCAGGTGTCAACGTTTCAGCCCAACGATTATCGGATCAGGTGCGGGTCATTCAGCGTAACCGTATGTTGGATGACGCCGTACTTGATAGACTGCGTCTGGTATCACGGAGTAGCCGTGTCTCGCTTGCTTCGCCACCGGCCGCGGTGCAAATACAACCAAGTGTTTCACCGCGACCCGACCACGTTGGTGAAGATGATGATGACGTGGCTATATCCGTGAGTACCCAATGCAATGAGCGATTGAGGGGTGCGTTGGAGGATGCTTTCCGAGAGTATCGCTCCACACCGCCTGAGCTTAGACCCCGTCTACCTCGTTTGCCCATGCATAAGAAAAATAGGGCGCTGGTGTGTGCTCTAGATTCGCAGCTTTCAAATTATTTTGATAGCAGCGAAGACCTCACCGATACCCACTCGATCTTGTACTGTGCGGCTGCAGCGGCATGTCGTGTAGCTCATGTAAAATTTCCTAACACTGACAGAGCTACACGACCAGCTGTACCAGCTTGGCAGTGCAGGATCGAGCGTCGTATCGGTGAGGCTAGAGCACTCATCGGCAAACTAATCTGCTTCAGGGAGGGCAACACTCGCCGTAGAGTGATGCGCTTTGTAAGGCGGGCGTTCTCGGGGACTGATACTAGTCCTCGTGATTACCCGACCCGCGTCACAGAGCGTATCGACTTCCTGAAGCAGAAAATCTATGCATGGGCAAACCGTATACGTCGGTACAAGCGGCGAGTGGAGCGATACACTCTGAATCGCACATTCCAAAACAACGAAAGGTGGGTTTATAGGGCTTGGGAGCGACCGGACCAAGGTGTAACTGATGCGCGCCTACCGGATGATGACGCCATGCTTTCATTTTGGCGCAGCATCTGGTCGGTGCCTGTCAGTCACACCGAGGGTGATTGGACTCGGGAGGTCGAGCGTGCGTGTGATCCGATACCACAGATGGGGGCAATAACCATCAGCCCCCAAGATATAGCTCGTGCAGTCTGTCCGTTACCTAACTGGAAATCTCCAGGGCCGGACGGGCTGCACAATTTCTGGATTAAGTGGTTTCAAAGATCGCACGCTCGCTTGGCATCTCAATTCCAGTCTGCCTTAGAGTCCGGATCGCTGCCACAGTTCCTAACTACAGGAATAACCCACCTGCTCCATAAATCAGGTAGTACTGCGGAACCTAAAAATTATAGACCGATCACGTGTTTACCGACGGTCTATAAAGTTCTTACATCCATTTTGAGAGCAAAGATTAACGAACATATTGAGAGCAATTCAATAATGTCTGCCTCTCAAAATGGATGTAGGAACGGGTCCCGCGGTACTAAGGAGCTGCTCCTCATCGATGTTGCCATTAGCCAACAGGTACGCCGTTCTAGAAAGGATCTGTCAACATGTTGGATAGATTATAAGAAAGCCTATGACTCAGTGCCACATACATGGCTCATGAGGGTGCTGGAGTTGTATAAAGTTGATGCAGTTCTGCGCACCTTCCTGATGTCATGTATGGGGCAGTGGAGGACGGTCCTTCGTTATCCAGTATGTCGACAGATCCAGGCGAACAGCGAACCGATAAGGATAGAGCGTGGTATATTTCAGGGCGACAGTCTGAGTCCACTGTGGTTTTGTCTGGCCCTCAACCCTCTCAGTATACTGCTGGAGGATTCGGGCCAAGGCTACCGGTTGAGAAGAGGTGGTCAGGTCATATCGCACCTCCTTTACATGGATGACTTAAAACTCTTTGCTCCTAACAATTTGCAACTGATGAAACTACTGAAGGTAACAGAAACCTTCAGTAGCGCCATCAGGATGGAATTTGGTATGGACAAATGTGCGGTCATGCATGTAAAGCGAGGGGAGATTATGGAATCCGTGGGAACCCAACTCTCGGATTCCATACACCTTAGATCCCTCTCCTCAACCGAAACCTACAAGTATTTGGGTATGTCGGAAGCGTTAGGCATCAATGCTGCTGACATGAAACAATCGTTGAAGGAGCGCTTCTTTGGCCGCCTGAACAAAGTACTTAACAGTCTTTTATCAGGCGGAAACAAGGTGCGCGCCTTTAACGGTTGGGTCATGCCGGTATTGATGTACTCTTTCGGCATACTCAAATGGACTCAGACGGAGCTTGACGCCCTGGATAGGAGGGTACGCTCACTGCTTACCGCAAATCGGATGCATCACCCACGGTCATCGGTGATGAGGCTGTATATCCCGCGGAAGTGCGGGGGTCGTGGATTCTGTGGATAAATGCTAAGACCCTACACAACCGCGAGGTATGCAGCCTTAGGGACTATTTCCTAGAGGCCGACGTGGGTATGCATCAGGACGTGGTAGCGGTGGACAAAGGCCTTACCGCGCTCTCCTTGGCTAACGAGAACTGGCGCAAACCTGTGGTATTAGATACTAATGACCGCATGGAGGTATGGCAGAGCAAGGAGCTTCACGGGCGTTTTTATCGGGTCCTACATGGGCCCGATGTAGACTTTTTAGCGTCCGTAGCCTGGCTGCGTTTTGGTGACCTCTTCGGGGAAACCGAAGGTTTTGTCTGTGCGATTATGGACGAAGTTATGATGACGAACAACTACCGGAAATACATTGTGAAGGACGGTACGGTTGACATATGTCGGGCATGTCACCGGCCCGGGGAATCTATCCGCCACATTATTTCCGGTTGTTCTAGTCTGGCTAACGGAGACTATTTGCACAGGCACAACCTTGTAGCCAGGATTATCCATCAGCAACTTGCTCTTCAATACAATCTTGTGGAATCGGAAGTACCGTACTACAGGTATGTGCCCGACCCAGTTCTCGAAAATGGCAATTGCACATTGTATTGGGATCGGTCTATCATCACTGACAGGACTATTTTGGCTAATAAGCCTGATATAGTGGTGATAGACCGACTGGAGCGTCGCGCAATGATTGTTGATATAGCAGTCCCTCATGACGAGAACCTCGTGAAGTCTGAGAAAGATAAACAAACAAAGTATCTTGACTTGGCTCGCGAGGTTGTCGACATGTGGGATGTGAACACAGCAGTCATTGTGCCGATAATCGTCACGGCCAATGGCGTAATTGCCAAGAGCCTCGACCAACATCTCAAGAGGCTCTCGTTGGGCAGCTGGATCAAGGGCTTGATCCAGAAAGCAGTACTCTTGGACACGGCGCGTATCGTTAGGAGGTTCCTCTCTCAAGAGCCCTGACCACCGTTAGCTTGGATTCTGTTCCCGATACCGGTGGGCTACTGTTTTTTATATTTTTAAATGTTTTTTTTTATATTTTTATAGAAATATTTAAAAATGTAAATTATATGTATATTAAGTGAATAAAGAGAATAATAATAATAATAATTATTATTTTTATTCAGACAACCATTGATCCAATTCCCAATTACATTTATATTGTTAGTGTGAACTTAAAAACTATGTTAGTACCTAATAACTAAGAGAGACTTAGTCCTCTGGGTGAGGCTCCACACCAGTGGGCTGTCTAACTTGGTGCTTATAACCTTCAGGATGCTGTTACTGCTCCCACGCAATCTGCTTAGCAGTGAAGCTGTCTTTTTGCGCCAGGTGGCATCAAAGCCGTCTGTGCGCGACTCAGCAAACATTGTTGACGCACTGCAGAAGCGCGGCAGACGTAACAGCGCCCTGTAGGCATTGTTAAACTGGATGCGCAGAGAATTGTAAGCCCTTTGGGTATATCTGAACCACAGGCTCGCCGAGTACAGAGATGTGCAATACGCTTTGAATAAGGCTACTTTCACCGTATCTGTACACCGAGCGAACCTGCGGGCCAGCATGTTCGCCCGGACTGACAATGCCCTGCGCTCCCTCTCCATGTCTACATCATCTCCAAGATTTTCAGTAACTACATGCCCAAGATACTTGAATTGGCACACTCGATTAAGAGGAATACCATTGAGTAACACCGGTGGAACAACAGTTGGGGACTTTGTACCCGCCTTGAAGATCATGAACTCTGTTTTTTTTACATTATAACTCAGACCGTGTCTGGCCGCATACTTTTCACATACAGCAAGCAGCTTCCGCAATTGAATTGGATAAATCAATAAAAATACCAAGATAAATCGTATTAAAATACAGGAGTGGCGACTTGTGATGTTACTCACAGGTAAAAAATTGTACCAAATCATGACATCGAAAATGTGAAAAAAAATTACCTACTTAATTTTTTCTGGTGATTTAACTGATAGACCAAATAGATTTTTTAGGAAACTACCCATTTTCAAGTCGTTTGATTCGAATCTGTTAACGCATTAAATACTCTAAAGCCTCAATAGCCACGCGTGCAGTTATTGCTCGTCGTAATACGTTAATTAAGGCCACTTCAGATGAGGATCAATCTGCCCGGTTCAGATTTCAATTTCGCACAATTCGGGGCGTTTAAATCAAACATTTTGTGTTACAATTTCATAAGGAAGCAAATACGCTTTAGCTAGCTATGAAAGCTTTTATAATTCATAATAACGTACATCATCATCTGCCGAGCATTTTCCCAACTTTATTGAGGTCGACTTCTAGTCAAACCGGATTCAGCTGAATACTAGTAATTTATTTGGAGCGGCTGCCTACCAGACCTCCACACCCCATTAACTGGGCAACACGGTACTTCTTAGCAAGACTGTTGTCAGATTTTCTGGCTTCTGACAATCCGTAACCAAAATCTACAAATGACTGCTGGGACCAACGCTTTCCGAGGTACGGAGGAATCTCGGTATGTTGAAATGTAAGGGACTGATAAACGCTGTCAAAATTATTATTTTTTTGCATTTCGACAACCGCCATCGCTATACAACCTGTAACAAAACAAACGCAATACCGCTTAAGGGTGCGACCAACAATGAAATCGCGAAAAAAAATCGACTGCCACATACTCGTACATTTATGTGCTCATAACTCGACAAAATGCACTGAACAGCTGATTTTTTTTGCGATTTCGGGATTGTTCCCATAGTAAAAGTTCCTCATAATGTTGAGTACAATGATCCCCTAAGAGGTATTGCGTTTATTCTGTTGTTACAAGTTGTATAATAGAGTGCCATAGAATGTCACGTTGTCTACAACCTCTGGGGCCTTTTAGTCGATAGAACAGGTTACTTCTAGGCATGCGTGTTCCATCGTCGATCACATCATCGCTTACCATCAGTACCATCAGGTATGATAGTGATAAAACACAAACCAATCAATATTAGAAACTAATAAGTATCATCCAATTGTTCTTGCCAAGGTCACGATACATACTCCAGACAATTTTCATATCAAGGAAACACACTAAGTGTGTCCTTGGCACACTACTAAATAACCGTTGGCAAGGCATACCACTCATATCTTATATTCTAATATAATAAAGTTGAAGAGTTTGTTTGTTTGTTTGTTTGAACGCGCTAATCTCTGGAACTCCCAGTCGGATTTGGAAAATTATTTTCGTATATAATAGCCATATTCATTAGGAAGGCTATAGGTTATACGGGAACGTATAAATTCCTACGGGAACGGAAAAATAGGGGATCATGCGAAGTCGCGTGTAAAAGCTAGTTACTAATAAAATATGGCGGGACAAACAAAAGTCGAGAGCATATAATGTCTGTGTATTTGTTTTGGGGGACGATATGAGGCATATCCTGGCTTGATGATATTTGTATGTTAATGTGGATATATAAATAAAAATAGTGAAAATGTATAGTAAGGTTGACCTTGCTTTTATATTTTGTGAGTAAACAGTTCTACGTAGTGCTTTTACTGTGAGACTTTTGAAGGATATTGTCAAGGATAAACTTCTATTTAAATTACATGTACTATAGGTCATAACGCTTGTATTTACAAACGATAATGTAGCACATATAGAACACTTATATCTCAATAATTATGTTTAAGTCTCTTGGGACAGTATCTGCCAAAACTAAGATGATATAATATAAGGTCCCATTAAATACTTAATACCTACATGGACAAACTTTTAGAAATCATTCAGACCACCAAAATGAGGACAATGGTGAAAATATAAGAAAAACGCATTTGAATTAAAATGTTTGTTACCCAATGATAAATTTTTACCTAACTATGTTGTAAATAACACTTTTTCATCTTTTTGGTCGTTTTTAAACTAGATGAGGCCGGTGTCTCCTAGCTGACTACCCTGAGAAGAAACACCGAAACAAACTCAGAGGTCAAAGTCCCTTTTGAAGTCCGTACAGTTGTACTGGTCAAATCAAATGAGAACCATGTAGGTTGATGTCTGAGGTGGTATTTCGATGAAAGTACCACACAGATTTGAGTGGACCTGTCTAGACAGTGCAAGCATTTGTCAATTACCGTGTAGATGCATAAACACATCAAACAACTAATATAACACATAAAATGAACAGGTAGGTAGAGGTACCCATAATCAGACAGACAGGCAGACAGGACAGACGGAAACACGAGTGATCCTAACACCTAACAATAACACGTTGCCCGACTCGGGAAACGAACCCAGGACCTCTTCCACAGCAGTAGCTTACGGCCACTAAACACCAATGACATGTTCAATTACACTCTACTCTTAGAATTCACTTAAATTCTATGTTCAACCTCTATGAATAATGTCTGCCATTACTCACTAGAAAATGCACAAAGTTAGGTTACATCACAAAGATGAATTACGATGTTCTTTGAAAAACATGATGAAAATTTTAACTCGAAACATACTCCATTTTCATCAAAGAGCAATTCTATTAATTAACATAAATTATGTTGAATATTCATTACTCGTATGTTATGAATATGACGTTATTTCATATGTATCTCGTGTCTGTGCTTACTACGTTTTACCGTTTTATTTTATCTGTTAGCACGTATAACATTTCCGGAAGAAGGAAGGTTCAAAACTGGACAATGAAACAATATAATTTTGAAACAACTCCGTGGTTTCCCTGGCGACAGTCTACAGTACCAGCAATACAAAAATCATTATAATTTTGTGGGGATTATAAGTAATAAACCATACTTACATTTCTTCTAAAACTTTTGGAAAATACCAGCATTGGCGGATCCAGGGGGTCTAAGGGGTTCAGGCCACTCCCAATAGACCGAGATTTGTTTTATAGTCTACAACCTAATGAAGTATTTTGGCACATTTGAAATGTAATTATATTAATGTTTGTATGCCACCTACTGTGGCAGGACACAGAGACCCATTAACCTTGTAATTGTTCCACCTTTTTCACCTGTGTACACAAATAAACGTATTTGATTTGATTTGATTTGAAGTTATTGAGGAATTTATGAAAAGTAATCCAAGGAAGCTTATTAAGCATTAAGCAAAATAAAATGTTATTATGTGCTTTTTAGTGTTGTTTTGCTAAATACCTTAAAAAATAACCTACGCTCAGCGGGATCAAGCGAATATCCTGAATCCACCCCTAAATACGGGCGTGATTTTATGTTATGATACGAGTTTATTTGATTAAATGTTCTATATAGATTTAGATATTTATAGCTACCCACCCACTGTAGGTACATGAAATGATGCTGTATTATTTATTTATTTATAGACAAAGGCTTATGTGACGATTCAACTCTACCTCTTATTTCCATGCTAATTACAAACATTGCACCTACGTAAGAATTTATTGCTAAGCGTATGTAGTTTAAAACGCTAGGTAAACAACATAAGCTTTTTTTTTGGATGGGAAATCATCAAATGACCCCTCCCGCTCTGGGTTGAGCGGCAGGGAGTGTCAGACTTCTACTGACTAAAACCCACCCATGCTCCTCTTAGTGCCTTTTACATTCCAGGGCCGCGGTAACTCTTTCGAACAAATCCGCAACCCTGGTAGGCTCTGGCCCTAATGGGCCCCCACCCATGCTGACGTCTGCTGGTTTGGCGCACGTAGAACACAGCGCGCCGTCAACCTGGGCCTGTTCTGATCGGACGGCGAGCTACCCATTGCTCGCCGTCCACAGGCATCAGTCACTGCGCCATGCCCAGGAGCATCAGTTCCTGGGCGGCGCAGTGGCTGACGTTCAACAGGAGGGGGTGAAATGGGGCCATTACTGGCACTCCATTTCAACCCCCTCCGGAGCCCTTTGTAGGGGCTCTACTGCGGCTGCTGCAGTAGCAGCAGCCGCAGTGGAACCGGCAATGGCGGCAGAAGTAGCGGCGGCAGCGGCGGCGGTCGCGGCAGAGACGGCGGTGGCGGAGGGCTTCCTCCTGTTTCCGGCTTTGGTGGGTGGGGCGCAGGCCCTACCCCCAGCCCAGTGGTCGGCCGGCTTGCCAGCTGCCGCACAGACTACGCAGTGCGGCGCGGCGTCGCAAGAGCCGGCCCTGTGACCGGGCTGACCGCAGCGGAAACATAGACCGCTGCGGTCCACCTCCGAGGTGCATTGAGCTCCCACATGGTGGCCCACTTGGCACCGGAAACACCTCAGAGGTCGGGGTTCCAGCAGTTTGACCTGCGCGGAAACCCAACCCACCTAAAACCTTCGGCCCTCCGAGATGGTTTTGGCCGCCGACACGGGGCAGCTCACCACAATGGTGCGCATGCCCGTGTTGTCAGGACGTAGGGTGCCCGCCTTCACCTCCTCTGCTGAGCACCCCCCCCGTCCTAACGACGGCGGCCACCACCTCCGCCTCCGTGACGGAGTCGTCCAGGCCCAAGATGCGCATGTCGATGCGCTTGGTGGGCCTGGACACTCGGGCATCGTCCGCGCTTAGGGACGCCCTGAGCCTTTCGGCTAGAGCGTCCGCGGTTGGGCCACTGGCTGCCCCGGGGATCTCCAGCATCCGGGCCCCAGTCATGGTGACCCTGAGCCGGAGGCCCCCCACGATGCCTAGCTCACCAAGGTTCACCGCCTCCTTCGCCTTGGTGAGCACGTCCGCGTACGTCACGCCCCTCTTCGCCGCGTCCGGCTGTAGTGTTAGGACTAGAGCCGCGGTTTTCGGGGGGCGCAGCGCAGCCGCGACGCTTCGCGCCTTCTGCCACCGCTTCCTCTCCCGCCTCTTGGCCGCCCTGGCTGCCTTTCCCGCCTTCTTCTTCTCCCCGGCCACTTGCCATTCGGCTTGAGCCGGGGGAGGAGCTGAAGGCGAGGAAGCCGGGGGGAGCTGCTGCTCAGACGGCGCAGGAGCCTTCGCCGTCCGCGCAGCAACCCCACCCCTCCTCTTCCTTCCCGGGGCCGGGTCCGGTTTTCCCGGCACCGGCTTCGCGGGTGCCGGCCCGGACCCTTTGTCCAGGCCGGACGACCCCGGTGTGGCAGCCGCGGCGGCCGCATAAGACGCCGCCTTTTTCCGGCCTGGGGGGGCCTTCCCACTCGCCGCACTCGCTAGCGGGGGGCGCAGGACGATGCCCTCCAGGACGGAGAACCTCGCCTGGAAGGCAGCCATATCTTGCCGCACCAGGTCCAGCACCTGGCTCTCCTGCGGCTTGGGACGGCTGTCCTCTCTGCGCCCCCTTTGTGGCGCCCCCTGTGGGCCGGCTCCCCGGAGCCTGGCCAGGTCTGCGCGGAGCCCCACGTTCTCCTTCTGGAGACGCTCCGTGGCGGCAGCCAAGCGGGCGACCTCCGCCCGCAGCTTGGGATCTCGTCCCGCGGAGGCCCCCCTGGGTTAGCCTCCGCTGCCGCCAGAATGGAGGCCATCGCCTTGTCGGGCGAGCCAAAATCGAAACCGATCATTTCCGCGAAGGATGTTCCGGATCGGGGGCCTCCTCGGCCCTTGTTGCCATCGGCAATCGGATGGTGGATAGCAACGTTGCCCCCCCCAGAATACGAGGGGCTTGACGCATAAAGCGTGGCGGATTCCCGGACTGCTGTGCAGTCCGGACCGCCCTGGGGTAGTGTCTCTTTTTTGCTGCTATCCATGTTGTCCTTTTTGAGGGTGCGGTCCCTTTCTCCCCTTCTCTCTCAATGCTTGCTCGCTGCCCTCACAGTCACGTCTGATGATCAGACGCGTACCAGAGAGCAGCGAGCAAGCCAATGAGACGCACACCGTCCGAGGACCCGAACACTGCTCAAGTATCCGAACGGTGTGCCCCTCTTGTGTCTCTCTTGGTCTGGTCTCTCACTTGGGACCTTCCGGCATGAGTGGCTCTACCGGCAAAGCCCCCAAGATCATTGAGACACGCAAGCCCCACCACGACGGCAACGTGGAGACACGGTTGGTGGGGAAATAACATAAGCTTAGCGGAAAGTTTTGTAGAGACAAAACTTTCCGCTAAGCTTATCCCACGCCTGAGAACATTCGTAAGATAGTTCGATCCCAGTTCGTCCAGTAACTTTTAGGCTCAGCTCACACCGTGACGCGATGCCAAAGATAGTTTTGTGCATTTTTAACCGACTTCAAAAAACAAAGGAGGTTGTCAAATATTCAGGCATAATTCCGTCATATTTAGACGGATTTTTATTTATTTTTTGAATGAGGTTTATTTTGAGACAGTCCAATTTCGTAAAGATCTGAATTAAGAACTTCGGAAATAGTCAATTAAGTTGATATCGACTGTTTGGAATTTTTGGGGGATACCGGCACTAAATAGTGAAAAATAACAACGACTAGTGCTACGTTACTGTACATGTAATATAGTAAAGAAACAATACTTATCAAAATAAAAAAAGCCGACGTCGAAAAACTACTAAAAAGGAAAAATAAAAAACTAAACAGTCTGATGCAGTTGGTGGCATCGAATCTATGATTAACTAAAATAGACTGGATCAACTGCATCAGGCTGTTTGAACGTTTATTTTTTTAACTTTGTAATCATTTTCTACGATCAGGTTTTTTCAATAAAGTAAATATTTTGTATTTTGTTATTGTGTCTTTACAACAGAACTCCACCCTTAAATATGACCACGCACTTCTGGAACACCTTGTATAAAACTTTTTAAGTAGACAAAAAGATACACATTTAAAAAGACCAATTAATGTTCCTCTGTATTTTACCATAAATTTCTTTTTCAGTGAGTATTATGAAATCCTAGAGGTTTGACAGAATTTGGTATAGTTTGGTAGAGGCATTGCAAGGCGATATCCAAGACTGACAAAAACTAGAAAAAATAGTTAACCCGTGATGACACGATCCATGAAGAGCATACGAACCTTCCAGTAAAATAATTTGAATAAATTTGTCAATACCATTCGTATGTCGCGTCGCGTCTCTGTGTGAACATACCCTTATCGGCAATTTATATCCAACTTTTATTTCACTACACCCTCATGTTTACCGACTTCCCCAGGCTAGTTTATTGAAATCCGATTACTGAATTATAGATTATTGGAAAATAGTCTCTGTTGGAGCTTTAGTTTATTTCCACAGGATATTGAAAACGGTTTAATTTTTATTAGTTAGTTGGATCTTACTATAATCTGATTAAAGAAAACTTCATGCCAATTCCTGTTACGTATAGGCGTGTCTAAACGATATTTTCATTATTTTTTTCGTGTCTTTTGTCAACCGTCTATATCCGATTAGTAAATACAGTTCTCGTCAAATAACTTTGCCCCTCTGAAGTTAGCCAGTTGCAAAGATCGCGCAGGTGCAATCACGTAGACGGGAGCAAGCGGGACGCAAGCATGCATCGAACGTAAACGAGCGACTGAGACATAAAATTAGTCCCCGCCCCCATGTCTCTTGCGCATGCACAGTTGCAGTTTGTTCGTAATTTTGACTACTACGCAGCCACTCGTAGCAACTTCAGAGGGGCACAGTTATTTGACGAGAACTGTATGTCGATAGATAATTATCCTTTCATTACAGAGACTAAAACTCAAAATGACTAATTTATTCCCGCTGATCGATATAAGAAATAAACTTTTATTTAATTATTCATAAGCTCACGTTTCGTACCTCACCTATGACTATGGATGGTATGGTGTGGTTGCTAATTGTCTTTAGCCACTAAAATGTAACCAACAACTACTGGAACGTTACAAGCCAATAATAGCCAAAACGACAATTTGCATGAATCTTTAAAATTACTACAGTCATATAAGTACAGATGCTGTTTTAAATGTTATTAAACGCTCACTACTTTGTTAAATTCGCCAATCAGGGGACCGGCACTGTCTCACCTTAACACAGGCAAAATTTTTAGCCTAGCTAGGAGAACGGAAGTGCGATTCTGTAAACATGTCGAAGTGAACACTTGGGCGTGGTGCACGACGGGTGAGTTGTCAAACCATACAAATAAGATGAAATGACAGCTCTATTGTCGTTCACTCCGCCAAGGTGTACACCGTGAGATGTCGACAGAATCGACCGGCAGCAGTGCGATTCTGTAAACATGTCGAAGTGAACACTTTGGCGTGGTGCATGACGGGTGAGTTGTCAAACCATACAAATAAGATGGAATGACAGCTCTATTGTCGTTCACTCCGCCTTGGTGAACACCGTGAGATGTTGACAGAATCGACCAGCAGAATAAACCCGTCTAAAAAAATTGCAAGCTTATTTTTTTTCACCTCAGATTGTTATCGCAACCTTGCACCCAGGAGAAAATCTTAAGGAACCTAACCCCTGCATTGTTAAGACGATACTTAGTAAACCCATATGTCAGGCCAGGCACAAACTAACGAGCTAACATGGAACAGCACCGAGTTTCCACCACACAACAAATGAACCAGGATTAACTACCTTCCCTCACTGCAGAAGGCAATTAAATCTTGAAATATTTACGTTGCAGCTCCAACCTTTGTTCTAATTTAACATAAGACTATTTTGCAGCTACAAACTAGAAACAACTATTAATTAAAGCGTACATAACTTATTATTTGTGTCTCATAGGGCATCGATAAATTCGTCCACATCGCTGTCAATAGGAAAAGTGCCCATAACACAAAAACAGAAGGATACCGTCACTTTTTCGTTACTTGGTCACTCCTAAACCGCGTCACCAATTTCGATGAATACCTGTATAGAGATAGATTAGACCTTGCAAAATTAAAAAGGATAGTATCCACCTCGGGAGTTGTTCCCCTGGGCCCTGGGGTAATTTGCGACTTTAACACGGGCGAAGTAGATGATTAATGGGTGATATATGAAGTAATGTGTCGTGAAATTAATTCTAGTGTTTCAATGAAATCAAAAAATAACTATTTAGGTTCCTCTTCATTTAACATGGGCACCCCAAAACAATTGCATCGTCGGAGCTGGAATTCTAAACATTTCGACATAATATTCAGAGGAAAGCGGCGGATAAAACAATGTTCCCAGAACTCGACTCTCAGTTAAATGAAAGCAATTTAACTAAGGATAAAATAATTGGCATAATTAAGTGAAAAACACGATGTTGAACATGGAGGAACCTTACTCCTATATTATGTTTAAGAAAAAAAAACAAGCTAAGGAAACAAACAACATAATATCGAATGAATTTTGTAATTATTCAAATAATGTAGGTACCCAAATACACTTGAGTTGTGCCACTTTCGTTGAGTTTCAGGTGGTCTACTCTCTGAGTCCGAAGTCCGTAGTTTCGGCCTTAGTGTCGGGCGTTTTCTACTCCGTATCACCTACGGACTTACGATTAGTCCCGAACCCGAACTAAGAACAACTGTCAAATCGTGTTGTCATTCATTCTTAGTCCGGGTTGGGGAAAACGCCCGACGATAAGGCCGAAACTACGGGCTTCGGGCTTAGAGGATTGAGTGGGTAAATTCGACGTACCTACACATTTAAAAACAGTAGTCTTGGAGTCATGTTTTACACTTATTCGACCGCGTTAACGTAAACTTTAGTTTGTACTCACAGATTCTATATATATGTGTTTGTACTGTAACAGACTATATGCTCTGCCTGATGACATTATTGGGAAACACAAATATTTCATACAAATTGACCTAACTGTACGTCTACCATGAGTTGTCATAGTTAGATCGCTTGGCGTAACTAAAATAGTTACGTAAATACGCAGATAGTATAGTTAGCTTTTTTAATGGTACCATGAGCTGTGTCGATGCTTACCTACTACTAACGTTATAGTTACAACTACACCTTGTGTAATTTTGCGTTGTTATATTGGCATTTTTATAAAACGAAGCTCACTTCACGTTGCATCTTTTCATCTCTTTTTAAATAATGCACGATGATAGAGACAATATACAGGTCATGTGGTACTATTATTCGACAAATGTAGAAAGTCGCCTGACTCCCTCATAACAATGAAATCTAATGCAGCCCAAATTTATTTGTGTTACAAAGGTTCCACTGACATTTGAGACTCGCTCGCACTCGACCGACTTACGATTAACGACTTTCCGCGAAGTGTTAATAACAATAGTGCTCTGTGGTAATAAATATAAACAAAAATGCCGAAAACGAGTGCCTCGCAGTTCGAAATAATGGTGGATCACAACCTCTAAAAACTTTAGTTTACTTTTTCTGTCGCTGCCTATAGCTAAAGTTGGGCCGGAGTTTGAGTTTTGGCCTTTCGGTACCTAATAATGTAAAGTGACGATGTAGAAGGAGTATGGGCAGTAAGAAAACACCGATAATTAAGTCTAAAATGAACATTTTAAACTCTAAAATCACAAAATTTGTCGCAAACTATAGTCTTGTTACGAATCAAAACGTCGGTAAGCGCCGCAACTACAGTAGTAATAGAACGTTACTATGACATCTGTCAAATTTGTAACTCATGGTACCAAATTGTAAGCAAATGACGCCCTAACTACAGTCGCTGTAGTATAGTTTACTACACGGTGACGTAGGATAGAAAACTATGTAACTCATACTGCGCATTTTAGTACCCAACTATCCGCTAGAAGCGCTGTACAAGTTTTCATACATTTTTATAACTACAGGCGCTGGCGGTTATAGATTGATGAAACTCATAGTAGAGGTACTGAACGCTGATGCGATCGAGTACCTAAATATAAAAAATCGCACTCTCGGACGAAACTTTTTGATCATTTACTCCTCTAAAGTTTGTCCATAGTTCTTCGAAAATACTTTACTTATACCTTTATCATGCTTCAGTAAGCTAAAAGCTCACTCAAAGTTCCCTTTACTTATCTCGTGAATGTCATCTGCAAGTTACAGTCAAAGATTTGGTCGATAAACGAATAAAACTCTGCAATGGAAAATTTACCTTATGCACTTTACATTTCACTCAAAATGAAAACTGAATTGAAATCTTCAATTCAATTTATGAAGACAGGGCAGTAAAACTAGCATTTTATTAAGGTCTCGATATTTTGGAGGATTCACAGTCTTGCTTGATTAAAATACAGCTGATGGCTTACACACAAGTAAAATAAATGGAATGCCAAAATAAAATAGTTTTTTTGCAGACGGGTTTTAATTGATAAAGAAATAAAAAGCCGCCACGAATTTAACATAACATCACGCCTCTATTATCCTTAAGTAATTAGTAGCGAATATCTATAGCACAGCTATATTCAACCAGTTATGTTTAGGTCCTATGTCATAGGGGTCGAGCGGGGTTCCTGTAAAGAAATTCCAAATGGGAAAACTCAATACTATAACCGACTCAGGAATCCAAAACACCAAAGAAGGGAAAGTACTCTTAATAGGTACTGTTGATAGAAAATTTTACTCAAAGAAAACATTCTTTTATTTTTGAATAGAAAGAAAACTGCATTCAAAGATTTTCAAAAATTCGCTTGCCGGGTGTGACAAGCGAATTTTCGAAAATCTTTTAACAGTTTTCTTTTGGCATTACAAAATTCCACCCTGTATAGCAGTAGAGCTTGCAAGCACTTGTCAAATGAAGCAGGAAGATAGTAGTCTCAAAGTCGTGCTCTTTTAAATGGTTCAAACGCCATTCTTATAACTTAGGCTGACACACTCTCAACCGCGAGATATGATCGCTGGCTATAATAAATGCACCCATACTTTCATTCACTGAGTACGCAATCTCGGTACTTGATATTCTAGTCACATCATCAAAATCAATGCACCCCCTATATTCAGTGCAGGCGTCCCGCAGGGAACGATGTTGGGACCGGTCCTTTATTCACGATATTACTGGCACAACATGAATTCGCACTCAGACTATTGCGAATTTATGACGTGTTATGATATTGTTGTGTTGGGATCGGTCACTGAACTGTCCTCTTTCACTATTTTCAGTAAGTGATAGTTCGTGTAATGGACCTAGGATTGGGATTATCTGTGACACGTTTACGTGACTTGACAAAGTAGAAAAGCTAGTTTTTAGATGTTATACTTGGAACGTGTCAAAAAGCTAGTACTTATTGTTTTAGAAAATACCACGTGCAACGAAATGAACGCATAACCTAAAAAGGGGTCACTGTACTTATTATTATCGAAAATAATATTTTCGATGTTCTGAAAAGCTGTGTTTTTTTTTCAGATTTCAGGCACAGTACGAGTTGATCATAATGATAAGCACAGTGACTCCTTTCCAGGTTTTGCGTTTATTCTTTTACACGTTGTTTATGCACAAAAGGTGAAAATAAATAATTGTGTATTTCCTATACCAAAAGAAAAACATCCCACACTAGAGTTGCTCCTACCTCTCCATTAGTACTAAATTAACGATACATGATCAAATAAATATCCCAATTATGTACGAGTAGCTTTATTAAGAGTGGGTTCGGAACCACAAATAATTGTAAGCTATTTTGTGACATAGCAATTATGTAACTTGATTAGTGGCTGGAATTAGTTATTTGTTTACGGAAAATATTTGGTTGGAAATTCTTGTACATTCTTTCTTGTTATTAGAATCATGTTGATAGCTATCGACATCTCAATCTCGAGCGGTGTAATGTAGTTTAGAATGGTGTGAAGTGCACATTAGGTAGCGATCGCGTACCGGAACACGCAGCGTTGGAAGGCAGGGGCGGATCCTGGATTGCCGTTTGGGGGGGCTTGATCCCGCTGAGAGTGGGTTTTAGCAAAGTAAACAATAAAAAAGCATTATACACAACACGCAAGAATTTACGAAAAGTAATTCAAAGAGGCTTTCCTTGATTTACTTTTCGTAAATTCCTCAATGACTTCGTTAGGTTGTAGACTAGTAAAGGGGTCTTTTGAGAGGGGGGGGGGCTTGAGGTCCCCCCCCCCTTGGATCCGCCAATGTTGGAAGGCCTCTAAAATTTATCGATTTATTTAATTGTATACATCTAATTTAGACCTAGGTATTTTGCATATGCGTATTAAGTTTAATTAAAAAATAAAATCGGTTCATTCATTCCCAAGATTAACTTGAAGGTTTGCGTGACACCGTCAGGAGTAACCACGATTAAATAGGTTTGAATGGTATAAAGTCAAAGAGTGAAGGTTGAAACAAACTGCGAGGAAGCAGGGAATCTATTTCATCTGCCTATAAAAAAAAAAGTCCGATCAATTTTACTCTCATTTTCAGTCGAAAGATGTCCACTGCTGGACATAGACCTTCCCCAAGTGTCGCCACATCTCTCGGTCCTCGCATCCACTGGATTCCAGCGGCCTTCACCAGGTCCACCTCGTAGTTGGTGCAACGGTCACTCTATTAATCCTACTAAAAGTTCCTGAAGAATTCAGCCACAATGTTGTCGCCGCATAAATAGTTATTAACATCTTGCTAATTCATTCCAAGGAAGAAGGATCTAAAAACACGTACGTACCTAATGTATTTTCATTAAAAACGTAATTGTTGTTTAAAGGTCCTTTATTTTCATTAAAAGATCTAATGGTCGCGGTGCAAGACCCATTAGTTAGGGCCATTAATTTTCCAAGATTCTAAAGGAAGCTTTCTTGGAGCCATTGACCCATGAATAAGAACGATTCTAAAAGGAAGAAAATTATATTTTATATCCATTCATCACATAACAAAGAGACATCAAAAACATAGAAGCTATTGTCAGAAAGCCCAAAATGAATAAATTGGATCAATCGGCATAGCGTTTTCCCAACGGTCTTTGGGTCGGCTTCCAATCTAATTGGATGCAGCTTTTTACGAAGCAACGGGGTTTAAAGAAACCTAACATAAATGGGATGCCGGGAGCGATGTTGCTTGTGATGCTCGCTCACGCTAGCTCTCGTCATCCTATTTGATCCTAACTCCGTGCGGGGTGCCCCAAGTTCCCTCAAACCTGACCTCGCCACACCAAGAAATTACCAAATTTTACGTTATTGTTACGACATAGTTATGGGCAATCCCAAATACAAGGATTGACCGAAATGGCTCATGGCCAATCCAATTATTATTTTGGACTTTTGACAAACTTTATCGCTGATACATGTCACTTTGTCTAAAGCCCAAGGATCCTTTTCACTACTTTATTTTTAAATAATTGAATTTTTAATAACTCACATCTTAAAGACTGTTAATAGAAATGTCCACCAAGATTTTAATTATCTTTTCTGTAATTAAACCGTTTGTAAATTATGAAAGGTTGTTAATACTATAACATAATAAAAACTTCTTGGAAACGTTCCTTGATAATGCAGAAATAATAATCTCTATTAAATTCATTGCTTTGAACGCTTAATTTTATTTTCCGAAAGCCTTTTTATTAGGTACTAACACTATAAAATGGAATTTATATAATACGGCATTAATCCGTTAACGCAAACCCTGATGTCTAACGCGGGTCGTTAAACATTCCTAAGGTTCAAATATTATATTCCAATAAAAAATATGAAATAACGACCACAAAGTGACTGTCTATTGTCCAAGAAGTACCGTGTTACTTAGGTAATGTCGAGTTGTGGTGGTCTGGTGCAGCCGCAGCCGAGCTCAAGAGCCTCTCTTTTAATTACTATTTTAATATATTACTGAATCTACAGATATTGAAAACAATTTATAAATAACTTGCTTCTTCCAGCGGCTTCGCCCGCAGGTACGAGTATATCGGAAAGCCTACATAATTATATGCTATTCTAGACTATAATCTATCTCTATGCCAAATTTCATCCAGATCCGTTCAGCTTGCTGGCGTGATTGAGTAACAAACATCCATACAAACTTTCGCATGTATAATAATACTAGCTTTTGCCCGCGGCTCTGCCCGCGTGGATGTCGATTATCGTGTAAAAAAGTAGTCTATGTCTTTCTCCATATCCAAGGCTTTATATCTGCCAAATTTCGTGACGATCCTTTCAGCCGTTTTAGCGTGAAACAAACAAACTCACATTCGTATTTATAATATTAGTTAGGAGGATACCTAAATAAGATTTAGTCTTAAGCCCTCAAGGTAAGTTACTATCAGCCAAAATCATAGTATAAAACAGAGTTAACAAATGGCGCTAGAAACTTTGCTGTTACACATCAACTTCCTCCCAAAAAACAATTGGACAAATTGCCGACAAATTCCCAACGTTTTACGCAAGCGCAGTTGTTCTGAAAAGTTTTCGACAAAAACATTTAAGGCGAGCCTAACTTGAGCGCGTAGGCATCTAACGCTTACCCCAGGCCCCGCAAGGAGTAGCAATACGTAATAAGTTACGATGCGCGGGAGACGCGCGCACCAAGCGCACCGCTCGCTCATGAGTTCACGGACTCGGGTAGGTACTAAGTTCCGTCACAGGATAAAGTAATGCAGTAGATCAACTTGAATTTATTAGTATAAGTTTATTTTGTTTTATTTTTCTATTAAGTATTTTTTAAGGTTATAGATGGATTAAGTACGTATTGTACAAACTTGAATCCAATTACTAATCATTAAAAATCAGTAAGAATACTTATTTATTTTAGAGTATATGGTGGATTTAAAATCTGACTGACACGAAAATTATGAATACGAGTACGATACAAAACTGCGCGTCGCGCGCTATTTGGCTTTGGTGCGATACCTTCGTAAAAATCAAGTAGTAGGTAGGCACACTTACTTTAGGAAAATTATGTTACAATTCTTGAATATTATAATTCAAGAAAGCTTAGAAGTATAAATGGTTTGGAATTTGCCTAGATGCTATTAAAAAAAAACAAAAACATTTTTATATTTTTCAATCAAATAGTTAACATAATAAAAGTTACCAATGCAACTGGCTAAAATTCGTTGAACTGTAGCTGTCTCGGTTTGCATGGACCTAGCTGAGTAGATTGACACGGAATATGGTCCTTGGATTTGCTTGGACCTGGCTGCACAGGCTTATCATTAACATTTTCTTTGTTTTCTTTCAATATTATGTCTCGTATTGGCATACCGCGATTTTGGCGCGGATCCACAATCTCTGGCAATATACATTTCAAATAAAAATCTATAATATTTTTCTCCATATGCACCCGCCAAAATTCGTCATCTCTTGAAATATTTTCTACTACTAGTTTTCACCGGACAATATTCCAAAAATGCATTGGTTCCTTTCTGTTACGTGAAGTTGACCCTGCACTTGGTAATACCAATTACTTTTTTTGTTTATAACCCTGGTATGTTTTATTCTATCGAATTTAAATATATGTATTTTACTTTCTTCAATAGCAGCATTTCCCTTTTCTAAATGCCGTTACTGGACATTTAATTTCAACAATGGTGTCGTTCCCAACTATACCGTCGGGGGTAACCCCAATAAATGAGTATTATTTTGGAGACAAGTCACGCCCTTCCGCATGCTCTATTGCCCTGTAACGCAAATTTTGATTTTGATTTGTTGGTAATTAACAAGTAAAATAGTAAAATTTTAAAATATCCCTGTTCAATAAAGATAACGGAGCTACAGTGCCAAAGACAGATACACAGGCACACAGACGCACATACACAGAAACATAGATAGCAAACCGTTATAAATAAATAGGATAAAATTGTAAAATGGTGTGTGTTTAATTTCTTTATGTATTTTTATGGTGTTACAATAATGATAATGAGCTACTACTTTATTCAAATCTATACTAAATAATATTATAAAGTGGAAGTGCGCTAAGTGCGCTGTGGTAATAGCTAATTATACGTAAGTACCATGTACTACAAAGATATTGTTTTTCATTCGATCTAAAAAAAAGTCCGCGACGTTACACCTATATCTATCTCTTATAAATAAGCCACACTAAGGCATATTATGTCAAATAATTTATTTAAAAATTAAAGGTGGTTTTTCAGCATTAATATTAGGCAGGCATATTAATCCTTACTAGCGAAAGTTACTTCATCATCAAGATAATTCTATGAAGATAAACTTTGTCTTTTACAGCATGTTATTTGAACTCACCGTTAAGGAGATAATGTAAAATTAAAATAATTTAACAATATTATTAAATCGAACGGGCGGTGCGCGAGACGCGGCCACCAAACGCGAACGCGTCTAGCCTGCGTGACTACGTGCGACGCGGTGCAAGAAATTCTTTTTGTATTATGATTATGAATTTATGATAGTTACATTCATCGGGAAGGCTGTACGGCTATACGGGAACGGGAATTCCTACGGGAATGAAGAGTTCCGTTACCTATCTCCGAAGTTCTTCATCAGATCTTCACCAAATTGAATTGGGATCAGTCCGGGAAGATACACTTCCAAAAAAATAGAATCATCAAAATCGGTTGACAATTGGCGAAAATAAAATACAATACAATAGTCAATTAAAAACAGTTTAGTGTATGTAATTTATAATTTCTATACATTTTTCCTCTTGCCAATAAACATCGATAAAGTTACACATTGGATTGGAAAAACTATCCAAACTGACCACATAGTTTTTTGTATGTCTTGTCATAACTTGATACATTGTTAGTAATTAGTAAGAGGATGGACTCTAGTGTACAGCGCATAAATGAGCTGGTCCGGTAGCCTAAACGTTACCAAAAGTATGTTATTATAATATTTTCATAGGAAATGGTCATACTGTAACACTTTTACACTATGGCACGCGACTCACGAGTGCGCTGCGCGTATTGGTTGGCATAGACGAGACTTACACAAACGTTGCAGACACCATAAATATTATTATTTGTTGTGTTGTGGTGGCTGTGAGTAGGTACCCACCTAGCGTATAACTACACTTATGTTTCTTCTCTACATGAACACCAAAACATTATTGCACCGATATTCAACTCTCATGTAGGAAATACGAGCTATTATTTTTGCATTTGTTTGGGAGTAAGATAAGTGAAAACGGACATTTCTAATAAATAACAAATATTATAAGACTTATACAAACTCTCCGAAACCATCAAGACTAACGTAGCGGGGTGAACTACCTATTTGACATTTGAAAACAGTAAATCATTGTCTCATGTGCGCGCGAGGCGGCTTTATGCACTCTGAAATAGGGTTCAAATTCAATTGTTTTACATACTTGATGCGGTTGGTAAATCTATTACGCGCGAAAACTAAACCACACACACACAAACGCGGCGCGCGCGGTGTGTAAATTTATCTGTTCCGTGTCGGTACTTACCTAGTTAGTAAAGTAAATTATGTATATACCTATATACCTTTTTGTTTATTCAGCCAAAGTTTATAAAAAAAAGTAGTCACCGCTGCAACGAAGAGCCGTTGATGACAACTTTTTTTTCCCCATTTTTTTTTACAAAATTATAGCTACATCTAATAAAAACTAACTACATTACAACTGTTTGAACACTAAATTGTATACAAGTATTATTATTTAACCGCTCGACACGTGAAAATTCCAAAATAAAAAATAAATCTTACGTAAATAAACAGAAACATTAAATTCGCGGCACACCGGTGTGCCGGCAGTGCTAGAGCGGTAATCAATTTAGGCTTAGCCAGTAACAGAACTTAGCGGGGGTGACGGGATCGCAAAAATTCGCACACGTCCGACCTCCAACACGTTCCGCTCGGGACTAAATGACACGGGGCGCGCTCATGAAAAGACAAAATCACTTGCTTTTGGAATTAGTGGGGTACGTATTTTCATATTTCACATTATGACGGCCGATTTATATCACATTTTTTACGACCTTTATTGTGGTATAAGTTTTATTACTCAAAACCTTATATAACTCAAATGAAATGATAATTACATCTTGATTTTGACTTGTCTTTGCGATTTAATTGGATGCAGTAAAGTGCAAGTAATCGTGTATCGCACGGCCAAAAATAGCTAGATCGAAGTGTGAAATATGTAATATATTTTTTTCAAAATTTAAATCCATGTTGTTTACGAATAAAACACAATTTTACACAATGCAAAACAACGTTTTTCCGGATAACCTGGCCTTAAGGCGTTGAGTAACTCTACGAACAAATCCCATGGATTTTTTAACAGATTTTTGGTGCTTACGCTTGATATTTAAATGACTATAGAAATGTGTATGTTATATTATTAATAACAGGGATTTGTTTTTATCCCAAGGAAGCCACAGTATTGTTTACAAAGAAATGAACCAATTAGTCTGGAAACTTCATCAAAGAGTCTGAAAAGGCCAGCCTGAAATGTTTTTGAACCTAAAAAAAGTCTGGAAAAACGAGTGGGTTTACTGATCATATCATATTAGCGACAAAAGTAGAAAACAGATCGGAAACTCACAGAAAATATCTATAAAAAAATAAACGATATTTCACAAACAACTCACGGGGTATCAAGCGCCTTAAATCTGTAACTCGCATGGCTCGCGTCGTTTCAACATTGTATCACAGGAATTCACAGGATTGACGACGAAATCCCGATAAAAACGGGGACTACAATACGTAGCAAGACAATTGAGATTTATATGCTGCGTTTTAACTATCATAGGGCTGCTGTGAACGGCATGCAAATATTTCATCTGTTTGTTTATACGAGTAATATTTTCTTATTTTTTTTTTAATGGCACTCTGCCTTATTTGAATAAATGACTTTTGATTGATTGATTTTTTGATTGATAAATAGTCAATTTCCACAAATTGTTTATTGTTTTTTTTTTTGTTTTTTTTAGGTATGACCACTGGCAAGTTAACACACTTGGGATATCAACTGCTTAACCGGACTAACCTGTGGTGGCCTCAACCACAAATTGGTCTTTTCACTCTCCCTTTATAGCAGACAGAGTCGATATTATGTCCTGTAGGAGCAGTATAACTAGTATAACTTAGTATTCCCACGCTAGTCGCATTGCATTATTCATTTCACCATTTCATACATTTCTGAAAACATTATTATTGAACACAGCATCTCATATTTTTCTGGGTACAATTACTGTTCCCAGAAAAATGTGTCGCCGCTGTATGTTTGTTTCTGAGAATTCTTGCTGCTATGAAATAACTGAAACATGAGCAAATATAGACAAATCTATACTATATTATACAATAAAGCTGAAGAGTTTCTTTGTGTTTGTATGATCGCGCTAATCTCTGCAACTACTCGTCGGATTTGGAATTTTTTTTTTGTAAATGATAGCCACATTCATAAGGAAGCCTATACGGAAACGGGAAATTCCTACAGGAACGAGAAAAAACGGGATATGCCTGTACGAAGTCGCGGGCCAGAGCTAGTATGGAGATAACCGCTCCGGGCCCGACATGTGAAAATTCCCAAATAAAAAATAAATCTTATGTAATAGGTATATAAACATTAAATTCGCGATTAATTCGCGACACACCGGTGTGTCGCCGGGGCCGGAGCGGTATATGGTACCTACGTACAATATGTTGATTTTTCCTTTGTTGCAGCGAACGCGAATCCTGCTGCTGAGCATGAGCTCAGTTTCCATCACCAAGTCCTGGGCTCGCTTCCCAGGTCGAACCAAGCGATATACCTACTGGGTTTTACCATCAAGAATTTCTCAGTACTTACCTAACTAAAACTCGGAGTCTAGTTTTGGGCCTAGATGACGGTAGTACCCAGCTCTCTCCCTAAGACATGTGATACTTAAGGTTGGTCCACACGTATCAGGGTGTCTACTCTCAAAGCCCGAAGTTCGTAGTTTCGGCCTTAGTGTCAGGCCTTTTCTACTCCGTATCACCTACGGACTTACGATTAGTCCCGAACCCGAACTAAGAATGAATGACAACACGATTTGACAGTTGTTTTGAGAATTCTACCCCCAGGGCCGTGGTTCGTTCGGAGCTAAATAAAATATAGCAAAAATATATCGGTGCGTGTATTTTCTTTGAACTCGTACACTCATCCATGTCCGGGACGTATCAGACCACGTTGTTATATCGGACCACGGCCCAGTCACGTCCTGATCACAACCTATAACTGGCGAAATGTAGGTGTACTATCATAGGTGCCTATCAATTTATTTTGGTAGAATAACTACGATCGAGACCAAAACCAAAAATATTTAAACTAAATACATTTTAACATAATATCCCAGCTCACTCCAAGCAATACAACTTGCCATGACAACGACATCCCTACATCAAGACAATGTCTTTCAAAACGCGCTGCTAAGCTACCCTCGCATTGAAGCATTCCCGTACTACGACGGAAACTGACGCTGACAAGATAAAAACAACTTTGTTCCGTTCTTCATAAAGCACATTTCTGGTTTGAAAGGGAAACTGCGATTATATAAGCCTGGTATGAAGTTGTTAGACTATTGAACGTCGAATTTAGGATGCCTATTCCGCTAAGCGGATAATTCCCTGTGTCAATTTTGTGGCCGCTTCGTTGGCTTAGGAACAGGTATTTAGGGGCCAATTACTGCTTAGTGGAAGGCTTAATAATAACAGCCGCATGGGTCGATCTTCAAGGTTAAGCAACGCTTGCCGAGGTCGGTCTATGGATGGGTGACTATCCTAAAATACTGAAATTCTTCCCTGCTTCGGGAAGCACGTTAAGCTGTTGTTCCCGGCTGCCATTTGTAGCTCAGTCAGCCAATCAGAAAATAACAGCGGAGTGGTAGGAAAAAATATGATTTCCACTTCCCTCCCTATCAAGCAGGAGACAGAACAGAGCTAGGCCAGTTGTCAAGCACCACGGATACTACACTAGATAGTCGTCCTGAACAAGAAGGAAGTGGATACTGATTTTCTCATGACCCCTGAAGGCGAAGTCTGACGTAAAACCACAAATTGTGTTTCCTGCCCTTTCGAAATCCAAATATCCTAAAATCCCAAATAATTAAAGCCCATAAGTAAAAGTTAATTCTCCATTCATCCAATCATGATAGTGTTGAACTCCGGATCATTATAAAATTGATCAATGACCCGTTAAAAGGTCCAGTCGATGACCCATCTTTTAACTACGTTATCTCATTTCACTAATCACGTTATTCTACTATTTGTTGAGGATTTTAACCTTTGCTGAATAGTTTGATTTAGCATATTACCTACTATTCGTAGAGGAAGTGGTCAAAAGTAGGTAAGTATTTTATTGGAAGATCTAAATGATTTTTTATTGATTTTCTCCGTTCATTGCTCCAACAAAAGGCCAATTGTCGTGCTTAAAAAGCGTTCAAATTCAATTCGCTATATCATCGTATACATAATCAATGTTAAAAACTTGTCAAATTATAGGAAATGTGTAGTGAGTTAAAAAGTTGTCAAATATTAGAGACTTGAAATACAAAGCGCTCAAAGGCGCGCGGCGGGCGCTCGACCAGGGCTTTGTGACGAAAACGTATAGCGTCTGGCCGCGCGCCCGCGACGCTAAGTATATTTCGTTCCTTTGATTGACGCCATACATTAAAATGTCAAAATGGCGCGGCCAGGGTGACCGCACTGGCCGCGCCCTTTCCGCTTTGTATATCAAGTTCCTTAGGGAATTAGGCCCACTTGCGCAAACCAGGCTTATCTTTTAACTCACGAGTTAGTTGCTAACACGAGGTTATTTTGGCCCCGGGTCAGCGCCTAACTCGAAGTGAGAAGATAACTCTGATTTAATCTCTCTCTCTCTCTCTGATTTAATTCTGAATAAAAGTGGGCCTAATTTCCCTAAGGGACTTGATATTCAAAGCGGACTGGGCGCTGACAAGACAAAATGTATGATTTTTGACAGTCCGCGATTACTATACGAACGCGAACGCTACTTAAAAAATAGATATAAATCGCTGCTTATTAAATAAACAAGGACGGAGTCGTGGGCTGAAGCTAGTCATAATTTCTTATAACTAAAATAAACTCCCACACTTCTTCAAAGGACACAATAAACAGCCAACACATGACGAATAAACACAGAAAGCGATCAACCATTACAAACTAAACATCGCTGTCCCACCCAACAGCTGGCGTGACCGTTTTCTGCTTGAAACGTGTTCCTATGTGCTATTGTTTCTCGCGAACTCCTGAAACTTTGATAGCGAGCTACCCATCCCGTGCTGTGCATGAAAAATTCACGCCTTCTGCCGGCCGATACGGAAATAAATTCAAATTGAAAATGTATAACTAAAGAGTCGTTTGGTGTGCATCACACCGTATTGTTGTCTTTTTACCCGACTGCGACAGAAGAAGGGTTATGTTTTTCGAGCGTATGGTATGTTTGTATGTATGTCCATTTCTTTGGCACGCCCTACAGCCCAAAGGGACTGGTTTTGACATATGAGGTGTCGTTGAATTTGTCTGAATTGTGGTAGTGACATAGGCTATATACATTTTCAAAACTCACTAAAATGCATCAGACTGCTTGAAAAGCGAGTTGTTTGGAAGTCTTTTACCGTTTTTAGCGGTCGGGTTTTTGCCAAAGTAATTTTTTTTACACTGCAAAAGTACATCATACACTTAGCCTTTTCCCAACTATATTGGGGTCGGCTTCCAGTCAGACTGAATTCAGCTGAACCGCTCCGGGCCCGACATGTGAAAATTCCCAAATAAAAAATAAATCTTATGTAATAGGTAAATAAACATTAAATTCGCGATTAATTCGCGACACACCGGTGTGTCGCCGGGGCCGGAGCGGTGAATACCATTATTTAACGTGTACCTCCACAACCCAGTAACTGGGTAACACGGTACTTCCCAACATGACTGGTGTCAGATTTTCTTGCTTCTGACACTCCGTAACAACTGCCAAAGATCTACAAAATGATAAATGAAAATACAAACTCGTTTAAAAACGAGTAATGTTAGGTTCTGGAGTGGCGACTGCGTCCCGGAAGACGAAGTGTTGGAAGGCTTCCCACAAGTTGAAATGATGACCCTGGTGAAGGCATCAATTCCGCCACAAAAAACATTAATAAAGCGAAATCTACGTATACGGCAACAAAAATAACCGCAACGCCATCTGTCCCGCCAGCCGCGAACTGCTAATGAAATCCTGTTGAACTTTTGATTTGAACATAATATACAACAGTCCGAATATCAACTATCGGGCAGTTGCCCACCGTACACAACAACCGTCCGGTCGCAGGATCCTCCCTTTTCAATGGAGGTTTGTGGGACTTTAGTCCCTGTTTCGCATACCTACCTCTACAGACGCACTGGACCGGTCGATCTGGCAATTCTTGGGGAAGGTCTATGTCCAGCAGTGGACGTCTTTCGAATGAAGTGATGATGTAAATGAAGAAGATTAGGTAGTATTTGGATTTATTAACGAGTATAGTTTACAAACCAAGATATCCACGTTATTCTAGCCAGTGGTTAATGAATTATTTACGTATTATAAACAAAGCTATGGCGGGACAATCTAAACCATGTGCTAATTATTACTGACAAAATCCTAAAATAAGCTAAAACAATATGAAATGAAGTGTGACCTAGCTATATCATTTTCAGGGAAATCTCGTGAAATATTCATGATTTCATTTGCAGCGTCGAGCATCTACCATTTTGTTCATAAATAAATGACAACAGAGCTAAATAGTCCTTGTTCTAGTTTAGTGTATTCATATATGTACATAAAGAATGAACTGAGTAATACCCTCGCTAAATTGACCACTCTGAAGAAAGATACAGAGTAATTGTCAGGCAATAAAGCTGTTACTTGGATAAAAAAAAAACAACGGGTTGCACTGCGGGAGTGCCGGCAGAAGTTGAACATTAATGTTGTGTATTTTTGAATATTTTGGAATTTTTTGGGAATAATTTTGCACGAATTGCTTTATTTATCAGTATAAAAGTACTATAATTTATGTGGTTAAAAACAATATTCATTTATTGCGCTATCGTACACAAACATGACATTTATATTACATATTACGTTATCCGTCTTACGAATTTTCGATCAGGTCACGTGTCCTGACGCGAATTTGACATTTTTACCCATCCCAAAAAGTGCTAAAGAAGTTTTCACTTCAAAAATATGACGTCAATCAGATTATCAAAAAATATTGGACACGTATTTGTTGCGTTATCAATTTAATACAAATTTACAAAGATAAGCGAATACAAAACGCAAACCAAATACAAATCGCAAACGCAAAACGAATACAAATTTACACAGATAAAAATTGGTAAACTTTTTACGTAAACGTGACGCCACGTGAAATTTCAACGCACTGTACCTATCACCTCATTGTTTTATGTACGTGACAAAATAAAAAATAAATGAATCCTCTATTCTTTGGTACTATTACTGACAGAATAAATAGTTTTTTCTAATTCGATCCAACCCGTCCCTAGCTGTCCTCCCCCAGCAACGCCATAAGCCGAGGTCCGTACCCCACAGGGGGTTCCCTTAGCGTCTAGTCGCTTAGTTTGTAAGTTTGTAATAAGCCCTGGCTGAAGGCTTTAATATTTATATTAAGGCCACCACAGGCAAGTCCAGTTAAGCAGACGAGAACCTCCTAGGTTGACCTGCGAGAGGATACTCATTAAAAAAATATAGTTTTTTTAGGGATCCACCCATCCACCCTAATAGTTACCTGTCTTCAAATCATCCCCTCCTGCCAACTCGTGCGTAGTGAAAATTCTACATTCTCACACTTTTTGGACGTATTCAATTCATATACACAAGGAACGCTCAGTCCATTATCTACGTCAATGGGCTTACGTAACACAAAACAACTATCAAACTCATTGTAACAAACAACCACAGTTACAGTTTCGCGTTTACTATGTAATCTCAAATGTAAGATAATATTTGCTATAATTTCAGGCCGTATTTTAGTATGTAATAAATTGGACAACTTCTCGAATTATATCTTGGAGAAGATTTATTTGTAGGGCATGATTGTAGATGTTACTTTCTTTATTTATTGCTAAGCTCAAAGAAAAGTGTCAAGAGTAAAAAGTATGTAATCCGAGTTCGGATGCGAAAAATGTTCTTGAATCTCGGAAAAACGTAGTGCAAAATGCTGAAAATTTGACAATTTTAGGGTTCCAAACGTTACTTTGGCAAAACGAAACCCATAAAGGACCTCGTGTGTTTGGCTGTCTAACTATGAGAAGCCTTTTGTTTTTAAGTAACATGTTTAAAAATATGATTCAATCGGAACCCTTTGCGCGCGAGTGCAACTCACCCTTGGCCGGTTTTTTAACATACATCTAAAAAATCACTTATGGAAATTTAATTTGCTTGAGATTTTGTGTAAAATAAAGTTTTACTTATGTAGTTGGTTGACGCTTCCCGTGACCTAAGAGCTGGTTTTTACTTTGGGTAGACACTTGTCAGTACTCCATCTCCAGGAGATGTGACGCCATTGTTTTACTATTGTGTCTGCTTTAATGACAGCTGATGAGGTAGAGAAAAGCATTGCCATTCAACGTGGCAATACCGCAAGTAAATCTCTTGGCCACATTACGAGCTAATAGTGCTAAGGACGAATTTTTTTATGCTTTAATTTAATTTGTTGTAAGTTTAGTGTTTTTGTTAACTTTATTTAAGATTATTATTCTTATGCAGTTCTAAGTTGTAATTGTAAAATATGTACCTAACTACATTACAGTTTAAAACAAAAGTACACATTTTTGCAGACGCTATAATAGCGTGCCTTGTCATCATTAATGTGCTACACGATATTTTAATAACGGACAAGTTAACTTTATTAGCAAAGCTTAATCACGCAAAAGCATAAATTTAAATGCCAAGGTAATTAAGTTTTTCATGGTGTTTTCAATGTTAACAAATGCGACCATATTTAAACCTCGAACTTATTAAATAAAGAATTAAAAACATTTGTTTGATTATTTGTTGTGATCCCGTTACGAAAATTTATTCATTGATATAAATCTTCATATCTCTGAGTGTCACTACTATTTATTATGGAAAAAAAACCTGGTCAAGTACGAGTCGTACTCGCGTGAAAAGGGTTCCGAACGTAGCTCATTTTGACACAACATGTTATTTGAACACAATAGACTTCTTATTGGTTTTCCTGTAAACGTGTAACAGGATAAACGCAATACCTCTTGAAATAAAATCGACTACCCCATACATTTCTGTGCACATAACTTGACAAAATGAACTGAACTGCTGAATTTTTTTCGCGATTTCGGGATTCGTTCCCTAGTAAAAGTTGTTCATATAGATGAGTACAATGACCCCTTAAGGACGCGTTTACAAATGGGTAGTCAAATCATTACTTTTATACACAAAAGTATGTTTATTAAATAAAATGCTTTGCATTCTTAAATGTTTTTC
The DNA here is from genome assembly GCA_947386135.1 of Melanchra persicariae. Classification (NCBI taxonomy): domain Eukaryota; kingdom Metazoa; phylum Arthropoda; class Insecta; order Lepidoptera; family Noctuidae; genus Melanchra; species Melanchra persicariae. Next base: position 4,680,902 of record OX376646.1, read on the forward strand.
CCAAGAATTGTTGATAGATGTGCATGGTACGATTTTAGATAGGTGCATTTTCTCAATAAATGTACCGAAGTAAAAAAAAATCACTTCGGTACATTTATTGAGAAACTGTACCTATCTAAAATTATATTTATAGTTCAAAATCGTACCATGCACTCTATCAACAATTCTTGGGAAAAACATTTTAAGAATGCAAAGCATTTTATTTAATAAACATACTTTTTTGTAAAAAAAAAGTAATGATTTGACTACCCAGAGGTATTGCGTTTATTCTTTTGTGCATTATTTTTAAAATTATAGGTTCAAAAGTTTCGGAGGTATGAGGGGGGACGATTCTTTTTCATCTTGCTTCTTGAATAACTTCAAAACTATTTATTTTAAAATTATGAAAAAATATAATTACAATTACTAACATGATATTATTATGTCCCACGGTACAGTTTGAAAAACTTTTATTTAAGTTTTATAATTTGTCCCCCAATAGTGACCATCGTCCATGTTCGGGTCACATCATCATCATCATCATCATATCAGCCGAAAGACGTCCACTGCTGGACATAGGCCTCCCCCAAGCGTCGCCACAACAACCGGTCCTGTGCGTCTCGCATCCATCGGTTACCCGCGACCCTCACCAGGTCATCGGTCCACCTTGTGGGAGGCCTTCCAACGCTGCGTCTTCCGGTACGCGGTCGCCACTCCAAAACTTTTCGGCCCCATCGACCATCTGTTCTGCGAGCAATGTGCCCTGCCCACTGCCACTTCAATTTGGCGATCCTTCGGGCTATGTCGGTAACCTTGGTTCTCTTGCGGATATCATCATTCCTGATTCGATCACGCAAGGAAACTCCGAGCATTGCCCTCTCCATTGCCCTTTGGGTGACTTTAAGCCTTCTGATGAGGCCCATTGTGAGCGACCACGTTTCGAGTCCATAGGTCATCACTGGCAACACGCACTGGTCATAGACTTTCGTCTTGAGACACTGTGGTATGTGAGACGAGAAGATACCGCGCAACTTCCCGAACGCCGCCCAGCCGAGTCGGATTCGACGGTTGACCTCCTTCTCGAAGTTAGCCCTACCTAGCTGGATCGTTTGTCCCAGGTAGACGTACTCATCAACAACTTCGAGTGCAGAGCCTCCAATCTTGATAGGAGTGGGTGCTACATGGGTATTTACCATGACCTTGGTTTTGTCCATGTTCATTTTAAGACCCACTCTTTCGGAAGCTCTACTGAGGTCATCGAGCATTGTACTGAGGTCCTCCGTGGTCTCAGCCATGACGACTATATCGTCGGCAAATCGAAGATGAGTGATGTACTCGCCATTTACATTGATGCCTAGCTTTTTCCAGTCCAAAACCTTGAAGACGTCCTCCATTGCGGCCGTGAACAGTTTCGGAGAAATTACGTCTCCCTGCCTCACACCCCGCTGCAAGAGGATAGGTTCTGATGTCTGATCCTGAAGTCGGACTGACATGGTGGCGTTTTCATACAAACACTTCAGCACCTCGATGTACCGATAGTCGATCTGGCACCGTTGGAGAGACTGCAGCACAGCCCAAGTCTCGATCGAGTCGAAGGCTTTCTCGTAGTCTACAAACGCTAAGCAGAGGGGCAGATTATACTCTTCGGTCTTCTGTATAACCTGCCGCAGCGTGTGTATGTGGTCTACGGTGTTGAAGCCTTTTCGGAATCCGGCTTGTTCGGGAGGCTGGAAGTCGTCAAACCTGCGTGCGAGACGGTTTGTGATGACTCTGGAAAACAGCTTGTAGACATGACTCAGAAGTGAGATGGGCCTGTAGTTCTTAAGCAGGGCATTGTCGCCCTTTTTAAAGAAGAGTACCACCACACCTCTGCTCCACGCTTGTGGCGTTTTCCCCTCGAGTATGACGGAATCGAACAGTTTCTGAAGGGCCTTAAGGACTGGTTTTCCACCCGCCTTCAGGAGTTCGGCCGTAATTCCGTCCTCACCCGACGCCTTGTTGTTCTTAAGCTGCTTCAGAGCCATCCTAATCTCATACAGGCTGACGTCCGGGATGTCTTCGGTATAATGCCGGGTCACAGAATGTTCGGGTCACAGAAGTTCATAATTATGTGCACCACAGAAAATTCTGTAATAGACGTTTGATTAATACATCAAAGAGCATTTATATTCCATACAAACTTGACGCAGCTTTTCACAACGGAAAGGAAGAATATTTCCAAACTAACAGAATATATAACAGAGATGCTGTTATATATTCTTACTCTTGAGGGAATTCAATTATCGAAGCTAACGTTTTGTTGTTGTTCTGATGGCTTAGCATTGCGCTATGTTTTACAAACTGCCGGCCTGCTGCAAAGGGAGCATTATGCTAAACATAGCATAGTCCGCCATGATCGGTTAGGCCTTCACAACACATACAAGGGATCATATTGAAAATCTCCCCCAACTAAAATTTCATTAAAAATTACTAGGTAATATATAAAATATTAACGCTGAAAAAAATGAGATCCAACGTCTCATAAAAATTCTGCTGCTGAACATAACGACTGTACCTTTCATTACATCTTATTAAGGGGGTTGTAAACTCATTTGTTGGGGTCGTAACTCAGTTACAAATACGCGAATTGTTTGATTAGCGTGGCGCTCTGGGGGTTGAATAAGGTTGAAATGGCAGCGCCAGGGATTGAAAATTATCGTTATAAACCCTTTTAATAGTCCCAAGAAGAAGGTCTAGACAGTGATGAATTAAGTGCTGGACATCATAAATGATTATATTTATTCAAGTTTTAGTTCAGATGAACTAAAAATGAATAAATATAATCATTTATCAGAGGGGTTAAGGGTATCATTCAATGTGCTGTGTGTCATTGTAATGTGCTCAGGCAAACCTTATAATCCTCCTCCTCCTCCTGGCCTCAGAAGTTTTGAAGATAACGGAGTGAATGGTCAATTTTTATCTATCACCCTTAAAACTTTTTTTTTTTGCTTTTTCAAAACATCAATTTATCATTTATAATTTTCTTATTTGTCCCCGAAAACTCCCATACTCGATTTATTTACGTTACGCGTCCCCTTTTGTTTCAAAGAAGGAAATACATGTGTGTACCAAATTTCAACTGTTCAGTTGAAAGGTACACAGGTGGGACTTCGATTCAGCAGATTGATAGTAAATTGCCTGTGACAGACGGACAGATAGACATATGGTTCCGTTTGTCATAAGTTACCACCTTGCCGGTACCCTCAAAGTTGTTAAAATAATATTCGAAAAACAAATTTGTGTAGGCACGTAGTCAATGAGTTTGGGCCATCAAATCGCGACTGGGTGAAGGTCTGTCTCATTAAAATTATCTCAAGCACCCTTATCAGTATCACTCGCTGATAATATTGCAAATTGGAAAATTGCAATCAAAATGCTCAGGCGTTTCATCGCTGATTGAAGTGAATATAATCTAAACTAATTTCAAGGTGATCGTTAACGTCACCTTAATGAAGGCTTTTTTTATGAGTGGCCCCTCGCAGTTCAACCTGGGAGGTTGTCGTCTGCTTAGCTGGACTTGTCTGTGGCGGCCTTAATAGAAATACTAAAGCCTCCAGCCATGGCTTATAAAAACTTACAAACTAAGCGACTACACTTATTTTTATGGATGGGAAATCATCAAATGATCTTCTTGCGCTCTGGGTGGAGTGGAAGGGAGTGTCAAACTCTTACTGACTAAAACCCATCCATGTTCCTCTTTGCGTTCCAGAGCCGCGGTGACTCTTTCGAACAAATTCCATTACTCTGGCAATTCCGCAACCCTGGCAAGCGACTACACGCTAAGGGGGTGCCCCTGTGGGTACAGACTTCGGCTTAGGGCGTCGCTGGGGGGAGGACAGCTAGGGACGCGCGGGCTGGATCGAACTATGATGACGATTATTTAGGGGTGAATTTAAGACTACGGGCTCAGTGGCGCGAGCTGGCTCGAGCAAGGGTATTTTTTTGTGAAGGCCTCAAAATAGATTACATTTTATTTGGATGATTTTTTTATTATTGATGGGGCCGCGTTTGACCACTTAGGTGGTCATTAGTGGTAAGCAATGATGTGATCGACGATGAAGCACGCTTACATATAAGTAGCCTATTCACCCAGATTTTAGCTATCAGGGTCCCATGATTCAGGGAACACAGACACCGGTAGGTAAAATAATTACACTGCTTAGCTGTAAGCACAGTTAAGGCATATATAGTGCGTATGGATGGGATATCTACCGTTACACATAAATATCAATGGCGCATCACCGTACGTCTTGTTGTCCGATTATATTATCCGGCTTGGCTGGCGGTAAAGTTTAGGTCAGACATGGAAACCAGTCATTTTTGTTCTAGTAAGACAAAAATGTCCCGACATGTCAAACTTCAACATCATATAATACATTATTTTTTTTATATTTTTTTATTGTGGAACGGGCTAGCTCTTGACCTCGATCACGCCTGATGGAAAGCGATGGATGAGGTCTATGATGGAGCAAGCGTACCCAGAAGATGCCTTGAGGCACTGTTACTCCCACGCGTCGCGCGTCGACGAAACACAGCAGGCTGCTTGACGCCGGATTCCGGTGGGGGGTGGTCGCGAACCAGGCGGGCGTTAGCCCTACCACCGCAAGGGAAGGCCAGCCTTATATGGTGTTAGGTGAGACTGTCCAGGATGCGCCGAGCGCTCGGTTAAATTCAGTGCCTGATGGAACAATTTGCACTACACGAGGAGGCTCCTTCATGCATCCCGTTATAGTAATAATAGAGTTTTGAAAACGCGTAAATTGGACGACACACCGCTGTGGCAGAGTTTGACTGGTTAACCGCTCGAGCACTGCCGGCACACCGGTGTGCCGGGAGGTTTTCGCGATTTTAATGTAATTACCTACTATTACGTAAGATATATTTTTTATTATGTAATTTCACATGTCAGTGCTCGAGCGAGCTTCAAAGATTCGTGCTTTACACTGGTTACTTGCGTGATTTGTGCTTTCGTTTTAAGGAGTTCAGTATAAGTAGAAATCTGTAGAAACATCTCCGTCAAATCCCCAGGTAACCATTAGGTTCCATGTGGGAATAGAAACCGGTTCGTCGAGACCAAAACATTAAATAATTAAAATTATAATAAATCATTTAACTATTACTTTACCTACTCCAAATAAATTAATTCATTTGGGACTAACATCCCAAAAGTTTCTGTCGAAATGTTTCAAAGTACAACAAAATTAAATTATATATAATTATTCCAGTTTGTTACAGCCTCCCACAAGGTGGACCAATGACCTGGTGAAGGCCGTGGGGCCGCTGAAGCACAGGAATCCACGCAAGACCGATCGCTGTGAGGAAACTCTTGAGGAAGGCCTCTGTCCAGCAGTGGACGTTACGGCTATAATGATGATGACTGCCCATCATAAAATGCCTCTATACATCGAATAGAGCATAGGGCAGAGCATAGATAGTTTGTCTATCTAAAACCAACATAACATTAATTTATAAAAAGCCCTCAAAATAAAAACTAGTTACTAAATCATTGACCGTATCCAAAATGCCGCTTTTCAAACCCGCATCCTCGTTTGCCGCATGTCAAACGAGAAAAGGGCAAACACAACCACGGAATTAAATTTCAGATGACATCGCGGTAAACAGGACCGGTTGATGTGGCAACACTTGGAGGATGCCTATGTCCAGCAGTGGACGTCTTTCGGCTGATGATGATGATGATCGCGGTAAACCAAGGTGCGAAGAGTACGGGACGGACTTTACTACTATCGAAAAGCCTGGCTTGTACAAGCAAAGGACAGAGTGGTGTGGATAAAGGAGAGGGAGGCCTTTGTCCAGCTGTAAGACCAAATAGGTATACGTAGAATCTCCTTCAAGTTAGTACGTCGCAGGACTGTACTAGATTCGTATTATTTGGAAGCAAGATATTAGTAGTGTGATGATGTAACGTTTATTATTTTATACAGCAAGTAACAGAGTAAACGCAGTACGTCTTAAGAGGACGAATTGGAAATTTTGGCATCAGTGATCTCTATTTTTGTCAGTAATTACGAAACGAATAAAAATATGAGTTGGTGACCTGAACAGTTCATGATGAAAACCTTATTTTGTTAGTTTTCATTACATGATTAAGTAACTTTTGTAACAGAGAAAAAAATATCAAACATACCTCTTTTTAAATAGAGATTCACATTTTATGGGCAAACGTGACCGATTTTAGCCTCTCAACTTGCTCTGTAGACAAGTCTATAAATACTCCTTAAAAATGTAGAAGGAATTTCTCAAGTTATCATTTCCGACTAAATAAAATAACAAAAAGTCACTTACCGGGGTGCGTGCGGGTTGCGGGGTGCGCGCGCCTGGTATTAGAATTATTGTTAAACAATTCGTCGCCTTAAGAGCGTGTACGCCGTATATCATTGCATACAAACTTTCAAGTCCTTATTCTTCAAAATGACTGAACCGATTTGAACGAAACTTGGTATGCATACGCTAGATATCCAGGTCTAAATAGTTATCGGAAAACTTTTTGAAAAAGAGTTCAGGTGGAAGGATATAGTGATTTTTCACTTTCTATAGAAAACTTAAAATCGCTCTCTCTCTCCCTCTGAAATCTTTTTCAAAAATTTTTTCTGATAACTATTTAGACCTGGATATCCAGCGTATGCGTACCAAGTTTCGTTAAAATCGGTTCATTCATTTTGAAGAATAAGTATTTGTAAGTTTGTATGAAAAGCCGTACCGCGTAAACGCTCTTAAGGAGTAATTGTATTTGTATTGTCATTGTAAACAACTTTCACTTTGGATACAACACTGAAATCGCGAAAAAAAATCGACAGCTCCATACATTTATGTGCGCATAACTCAACAAAATGTACTGCACATCTGATTTTTTTTCGCGATTTCTAGTTTGTTCCTATAGTAAAAGTTGTTCATAATGATGAGTACAATGATTCCTTATTGCGTTTATTCAGTTATACGTTGTATAAACGCAGTGTTTGAAACCATGATTGTCATTTCAGGATGATTGTATTATGACCCACTGACCATGCCCACACCCAAAATGTCCTATGACATATTAGTGGAATAAATCCTGACACACAACAGATTTATTAATTCAGACATTTTAGTGTTCCAGCTAACTACACTTCTACAAGATGTTTCACAAAAGAGCTATTCAGCACTCCCATGTCAAATTCATCAAAGTAACTTTATCGTCAAAAAACTTTCCTTGTTAAGGACTTACCTAGTTAAAAATAACTTTTTGACATAAACCGTCTCCCAAGCGGTTATTTTACGATGGAGCTATGTCTAGACTGGTCACAAAATTGTATTAACTTGTATATTTTTGTTTCAGCTCTAAACGCTACCATTTTGGGTCTCCTGTGAGTTGTGACTGTTGTTAAAACTCCATTATAATTGTGGATTATGTCCTTTTAAAGTTAAATTGTTTGGAGTTAAGACATGAATATTATCATTGGTGATTTATGATGATACTTATTTTAATTTGCTAATATTGGAGCTCGTGGTTAACATCGATCTTCAAGATTAAGCAACGCTTGCGAGGTCGGTTTGTGGAAGGGTTAACATCCATGGCATATCGGGATTTTCCCATACCTCAGAAAGCTCACTAAACTGATAGTCCCGGCTATCATTTGTAGTTCTATGGCAGTCGGTAAGGTAGTCTGAAGCCAGAAAATCCGACACTAATCATAAAGCCGGAAAATCCGACACCAGTCATGAAGCCAGAAAATCCGACACCGGTCATGAAGCCAGAAAATCCGACACCAGTCACGAAGCCAGAAAATCCGACACCAGTTATGAAGCCAGAAAATCCGACACCAGTCACGAAGCCAGAAAATCCGACACCAGTTATGAAGCCAGAAAATCCGACACTAGTCATGAAGCCAGAAAATCCGACACCAGTCATGAAGCCAAATAATCCGACACCAGTCATGAATTCAGAAAATCCGATACCAGTCATGAAGCCAATAAATCCGACAGCAGTCATGCCATGGGGTATCATGTCACTCAGTTACTGGATTCTAGAGGTCAGAATGGCAGCAGCTCCATATAAAATACTGGTAGGTACCTACTCTGGTGCGGCTAGAAAGGAAGCTCACCCCATGGCAACTGTAGTATGTAGTAGTCGTTAAGCAGAGGATGTTCATGTTAGGAAAATGTTAAGCAAAGCACCTCGCACGAATGTTACGTAACGCGAAATAAATCGATTGCCCCATGTATTTCTGTGCGCATAACTCGACACAATGAACTGAATAGCTAGTCTTTTTTTAAGATTTCTGTGTTGATCCCATAATAAAATTTGTTCGTAATGACGAGAACAAGACCCCTTTTCGGGTATTGCGTTTACACGTTGTATAAAATAATTTTAAAATTAAAAAACAGTCTTAAACTCAAATCAAATGAATCGGCTCATTATGACTGTCAATTTTCATCGTTTTAAAATAATTAATTTTGAATTGATTTACTAACGTGTCATCAAGACGAAGTAGATTATGTGCGTAAGCCGTACGTACCAATGTATAAATCAGTATAAATAATAATAATTATCTAAAGTTATTTATGTCAAGATCGCTACTCTGGATAACGTGGTATTGAAATGAAAATCTTTATCTATTACCTCGGAATTAGAGATTTATTGTTTTCCCAAGTATGCAACAGGTACAAATACTTGGGGTAAAATCGTTTGTTTGTTCAAAATGATTTTTTTTTTTCAATTAAACCTCTGTGCTTATCCGATTGCATCACCATCGCCGAATGAATTCAAGATTCCTGTGGAATATGTCTCGTGGGCAAGTTCGAGGATAAAAGCTAGATCACTATGTATCTCTTTCTGGGGAAATGGATCTAAAAAGCTCCATTCACCCATCACTGAATTTATTAGATCATCATTTTTCTGCCCTTATCCCATGTTACTTGGGGTCGGCGCAACACGTTTGTTTGAGGTCAGCCGTCACGCTATCACTAACTTCCTTTTATTTCATATCACTCATCACACAGTCCATCCATCTTTTCTTTGGCCTCCCTCTTCCTCTCTATCCATCCATATTTAAATTCATAACCTCTTTTAGTTACATGCGTTTCATCCCTCCTCTTCACATGACCATACCAAGACAACCGGTTCCCTTTCAACTTTTCCGTCACTGGCGCCACTTTTAAACTACCTCTAATGTCCTCATTTCTCACTTTATCCGTTCTCGTTACTCCACACCTCCATCTCAACATTTTCATGTCCGCTACATGCAATCTTTTTTCACAGCCAATATTCTGATCCATACAGTACATGAGGTCTTATCACGGACTTATAGATTTTTTCTTCTAACTTGAGGGGTATCCGTGCGTCGCAAGTTGTTCCAGTGACCTGTCGCCATTTCATCCTTCGTGAGTTGATCCGGTGCGTTACGTCTCTGAAAATTATAAGATATGGAAACCTAAATAGTCTGGAAGTATTTTTCTCCTAGAGTCTACAATTCAAGATTTTCAGTTCCTAACCAGAAACAGCCTAAATTGATTTCTTGAATTTCAGCCATCGAGCTATCGGGCAGCTACATTTTGTTCTGTCCATCAATAAACTATAAGAAGGTGTCAAAAGGAAAAAGCATTTTTTGGTGACAGTGTTTTGGGTGGCACCACCACCGAAAACAGTCAGTCATTCATTTGATGATTCCCAATCAAAAAAAGGTATGCAACCATAAAATAATAATATAATTATTATTCTGCAGCTTTATTTAGCAAAAAATAAAGCATGTTTTCTAAAGCAGTTACACATGTAACACGATGACGTGCAACTTTCATAATAGATTAACTTTCAAAAAATGGGAATACCCCAGCAAAAAATAGATAAGAAATGACAACTCATTGCTAGTTTTGTTGGCTTTCCAAACTACGCAGGAAAGTGATATCAGAATTTTGAAGTCATAATTTGAAGTATTGTATACTTGGAGACAATAAGTGTTATTTTACGTAGGCACTTCATAGACAGCTGCGTATTGATTGAGTACTGGGCAAAGGTCTCCGTTTTTCCGTCGGTCGTGATTTTCTCGGATGCAATTCTGCCAATTCCTGCTCAAAACAGGTTTTTTTTTGTCAGGTATTCTTTTTTTAAATTGACACAAAACAGAAATTGAAATTTCTAGTGTGTGTTAATAGATGTAGGTAAAATTACCGATGAATCGATTTACCGAAAAAAAAAACACGACGTAGAGATTTTATAGGAATAGCATTAGACGTGGGGTTATTTATAACCTTTTTTTTTGCAACTGTTTCGTCATGGGTGTTATTTTTATGGATTTCGGGTACACATAACGAAAATGAACTCGAAATCAAATTCCAAGTTGGCGCCAGTGATTCACATTTGCTGACATGGGATGGATGTCAATAACATGCACAATTACATGGTTACGGGGGCAAACACGGAGCCGTATGCTTTACTTGGTCCGACATGCACTTGGCTGACTGATATATTTTGTTTAAGCTTGTATAATTAATGTAATATGTTAGTTAGTAGTCCCTATTTATCTGTAAATAAATCTATACTATATCTTTAATCTCTAACAGCGTCTACAATGCGTTAAAATCAATTGATAAATAAACTGTCACTATTTTTCTAATCAGTTTATTTACTCCATCAATTAATTTCAAGTTTATTACCCTTAACAAGTGTCACTAATCCCTAAAGAACAAATTAAACAGACAAAAATAACTGTATTTCAGAGTGTTTCAGCAAATAAGTAGAGTGTCGGAAAAACAAAGTTCCTTACACCCTTCAATTGTTTCAGAAGTGTGTTCTCATTGAAGTGGTTTGCTTATCTCATAAGTTCGTTTTATATAAGGTTGGATTGAAGTGCGTAAGCGCATAAGGGCTGTGGTATTAACTTTAATTGGACGTCTATCTTATATTGAAAAAAAAAATGTACACAGCAATTGTATTTGTTGGTTTGTTTGCAGCTGTTTATGGTAAGTTTTCCTTAATATTTTCATCACTTATGCTTGTATATTTATTCATGTCCTTAACTTTGCAACTTATGAAGGTGTTTGATAATGCCCAAGTTATGGTTGAGAAGACATTGAAAACATAAGAATAAAACGTATTTATCCGACACAGACACAAGTAAAAGAATAGTACAGAATGATACAGTAAAATTTGTTTAACAGTAAGGCTTAGCTTTGTACCTTATTAATACTTAAAGTTATTCAGAGGGCTACATCCTTCGGCCCGCCAAATATACCAAACGACAAACACACGTCCAAATTCAAAAGGTGATCATTGAAAAGAAATCTCTTAAACCGTTTATTAAAAACCCGTGTATGAATTTAATTCCATGAATGCACTGCTTCTATACAATGAAGGAAACTCGCCTGAAACCTTAAAAATAAGAGCAGATTTTCTCAGAACTCATAATTTCCAGGTAATAATAAACTCGCTATACTGAGGATAGAAATTTCTATTTACACGTGCCTGAAGCAGCCCACATTCTAGATTTACAAAAAGGAAAAAGAAAACATAGGTACTTTCGGTTCGTTGAGCTTCTTAGGGTTCCAGTTGAGCTAAACGATAACTGGCAAATGTTTCCACTGTCTGGACAGTTCAAATATGTGTTATTATGAGCTTTAAATAGATATTACCTCCTACAAACAAACAATAACCCTATTTATAACATTCGATTAGATTTTTCTAAAAGATCTTGAGAAATTCATTAGTTTAATATTTTCAGAAGTCTTCAATTTAAGGGATTTTAGTCTGTTTTCGAGCTTCGTCAATCCGTGTTGAACAAACAATAGGAATGATTCCTGGTTAAACAATATATGATTCTATTTAGTCCGTCAGTTAGATTATCGAAAAATATTGGACACGTATTTTTGCTTAATCAAATCAATAAAAAAAATACGAAGATAAAACGCAACAAAGATCAGGAGTAGGGGCTTATGACGTTACGTGTTGAATAAGAGTATACTTACATGTGACGTCACAGGAGTTTTCAACGCACTGTATCGTTTTCAGTTAATGTTTACGTGAAAAAAGAAAAATACGTGTCTAATATTTTTTGGAAATCTATCTGAACCGCTCGAGCAGTGACATGTGAAAATTCAAAAAAAAAAAAATCTTACGTAATATAATAATAAACATTAAATTCGCGATAAATTAAAGCGGTGTGCCGGCAGTGCGGTGAAGGACTAATTAGAAATTTTTGATCATCTACCCTATTTAATACATAATTACCGTTCCCTACACTAATCAATCTTTAAATCCATAGGTATAGGTACTCACAATGAAGTCTTTACCCACTGTATAAAATAACAGAAAGGTTACTAACACAGAACAGAACATAAAAAAATTAACAAAAGTACATCATTAGAGGAACGTAAAATGATTTTCGCCATAAATTCGTCAAGCCTACAAAACATTGTTACTCTTCCCATTGTGTGACATGACATCCGATCGTCGTCTTCATCCCGCCGGTTTTGCCAGCCTCCTTTTCATTTAACTGCAAACAATATTAATGAGGTTTCTATTTGTCCCCAAATGGGTGCGCCCATTATAAATAAGTAAATTTTCATTATTTTGGCTGGTGAGCAAAAAAATAATGTCGATAGTCGGTAGCAAAATAAACTTAAGATCGACTGACGATAACCGACATTCAAAACTAAAATGAATTTGAAATTAATTAATTAATTAATTAATTAATTCAGTAAAACACAAAAAATTAAAATAGTCAACAAAAAGTTAAATAACTATTAATTAATTACTTATTACCAATGTCACAATTAAATTAGATATATAAATTAAAGTACCTACCACACAACAACAAATTAGACATACACAACACAATCATATACACATGTTAAATAATACGCTGCTATCCGAATCGAGAACCTACTGCTATTTTTGAAGTTGGTTAAAAAGAGCTCTAAAATTATTACCAATTTAAAACAAAAATATCATGATTATGGTAGGCGCCAAAAAAACATGCAATAAAGTACATTGACCTTTCCCTAATATCCCATCATAGATACCCGAACAATAAATTTTGAACCGATTTTCATTACAAGAGAACGTAAAGGATCACGATAGAAATCGATTCAGGACAGCTCTATGTCTTTATTTCTGTTTTTGATAAGTCAATAAATGTATGTAGGTCAGTCACCGTTATTGCACATTTATCTGGCGCCTACTCACACCAAGCTGGCATCTATTGCCAGAAAATTCCATGACTAACTTCTTTTCCAGGCGCTTTCCTGCAGCCAGCAGCACCAATTCCATCCCCACCGGTATCTCAGGAAGATATCCCATTCGAGCTGGCCGTCCCAGGGGTGTTCATGCCAGGGTCCCGCATCGTGGGTGGGGTGGCCGCCCCTGAGGGTCGTGTGCCTTACCAGGCTTCGCTGAGGAATCTGTTGAATGCCCACTTCTGTGGGGGATCCATCTTGAATAAGAGATGGGTGCTGACGGCTGCACATTGCACCGCGGGGTAAGCAGATGTCTATTTTGTTTAAAATTAACTTATATTATTTTACTTAGTCCTATAGTTTGAATTGGATGATTACGATGATTATCGTATAAGACTAACCATAAAAGCTTATCATTTTGCATAGAAAGAAGAACAGAATAAACGATAACCAAAATTAGTTGCTCAGAAATCTTTGATAACTGATTATAACAGAAGATAGGCATGCACACAAAATTATTACAATTTCCCGATCCGTGTTTCGGAAAGCGCAACTGTTATTATCTTTAAGTTCGCAGCTAAAACACTGGGAAGTGGTGACGGGCGGCCGTTTCTGGGGGCTGTCTTTATGTAGAACTTTGACGTTTAAAAACTCAGCCTAATTTGAAAAATGACTTTTGATTTAAACAGTTGTTTAGCCAATCCTGGATTGTTAAGATCAGGTAGGCAGATGCTCCAGAAAATTAGGCAGAAAGCCGAGTCCAACATGGTTGGGTAAAATCTATGCAGATGATTTAATAGATTAAGGATGATGATGAAGATATAGTACAACAGACAACAAAAAATTAATAGTATGAACGAAGTCTGTGATATTCGCGAATATAATTACTTATTTACATGTATTTAATACAGCCATCACGCGCCAAGAGATTTCTCTTGGCGCGTGATGGAATTCGTTTTAAAAGCGGCCATTTTTGTTTTCTAACACAATTTCCACAGTCAATCTTACAAATGTTTAACAAGGCGCCTGGCAATTTAATTCCTTAGATCCCTGAAGTAATGACGTTGAAACACTAGGTAGGTATAGCAAATATTTCCCAAAACAGTCCTTAACAGAAGCACAACAAGGACTTATTTTTATCAAAATTATAATCGCTTTAGAGGACAACCGGCCATATTTCACGGACAAAGTGGAACGACCTTTAACTCAATGTTGTACTTCTACAAAGATTTCGCACCGTAAAAAAAGACTGGAAATAGGGTTGCCACAATATCGTTTATTACCGGAGCATGTTTTTGAAAATATGGATCAAATTTTACAAAATGTACTGAAAGAGAGAAAAGATGTCTATGAAGAGTGCACATATGACAAAAACATTATGGCGTCGGTTCTTAGAATAGGGATGATTCTAGGTTATAAAATATAATGATTCTATTTAGTCCGTCAGTTAGATTATCGAAAAGATTTGGACACGTATTTTTTGCTTTATCAAATCAATAAAAAATTACGAAGACAAAACGCATCAAAGATCAGGAGTCCCCGGCGGGCTCGTGACGTCATGTCTATGTAAAAAGCGTACATACAAATGACGTCACACGAGTTTATCTTTTTCATTTTTTGTTTACGTGAAAAAAGAAAAAATACGTGTCTAATATTTCTTGGAAATCTATCTGACGGACTAATTAGATTATTTTAGTCATCTACCCTATTGCATCTATTTTTTTTTTTTAATAAAACAATCTGCTAGCCTTTTCAACTACTTTGGGCCCGACTTCCGAATTAACCAGAATCAGCTGAAAACGAGTATTTTACGAGAAACGACTGCCTCTCTGCCCTTCTCTACTGCATGGCAAGACTGGTCTCAGAATTTTTAATTTTTGTATATTAAATACCTAGTGTTTTTCAAAAGATAAACGTACGTTTACGTTATATTCAGGTAATTACAATCAAAATGATAGTAATAACTTTTGATTAGAAATCACCTTGATCATGGCAAAAGTCAAGGTTTTTTCCAATATAAATAAGTAACACCATCGCATGCGGGTCTCCATAACATAATAATGTCGTGATTAACGATTTATCGTCGTGCACTGAGTTGTTTCAAGTAACATATAGCTCAATATTATATGTGTCAGGGATATAATCTGGAATGTTATTATAGAGGAATCGACAAATGTGACCGAAAACATTAGTCACTAAATATATATACTTAACTGTGATATAATTAACCAGTCAGTAAGACACGTAACCTCCCGGTCGACCGTGTAAATGTCGCAGCCAATTAGCTTAATCAGCCGTTTAAATAGTGGCCTAGTCTTTTCATATTAATGCGCCGATTTTGTAGCGACCTATTATGTCACTTATGTCGCTGATTAGACGTCGCAATTCAATAAAAGACTAGGCTTTTAATGAAACGGCTGATTAAGCTAGTTGGCTGCGACATATGCACTGTAATTTTAACCTCTGTAGGTTTGGACCTTTATCAATCAAGTAACTACCTACAGATAGTCAATTATTACATAGTTGTCCGAATTTAGTGACTCAAAACTACTTCAAAGCAGAAACAAATACACTAATCACTAGTCGACTAGTCACTTCTAAATTTTGTTACACGGAAATGACTTTGCGTAACGAATAGAAATAGTGAACTATCTTTCCATCTCGTTTGTATGGCTACTGTCAAGCCATACAAACAAGATGGAATTTTTATTTTTCACTTTTTAGTGGTACCCCACACCTAACAACACCACTGGAAAGTCACAGGAAAGCAAAAATACGCAATTTCATACACATGGATGATTTTTCCACATATTTTTTTCCAGCTATTTGGATTTAAAAACCAAACTCATTTGGGAAGTAGGTATACCCTTTCCAACAAAAAAAGATTTTTTCAAATCGGTTGGCAAGCGACGGAGTTATGCGCGAACAAACATAAAAAAAAAACAAAAGAAAAACATAC
Source organism: Melanchra persicariae (assembly GCA_947386135.1). Classification (NCBI taxonomy): domain Eukaryota; kingdom Metazoa; phylum Arthropoda; class Insecta; order Lepidoptera; family Noctuidae; genus Melanchra; species Melanchra persicariae. The sequence continues at coordinate 4,697,043 of OX376646.1, forward strand.
AAACATCCGAATTGTGAACCTCCTCCTTTTTTAGAAGTCGGTTAAAAAGAACCAGACGATATCACGGCACATCAAGACGAAGATGGCGGGACGAGCTCGACTCCTATCGAAAAGAATGGATGACAGCACGATTTGACAGTTGTTCGTAGTTCGGGTTCGGGACTAATCGTAAGTCCGTAGGTGATACGGAGTAGAAAACGCCCGACAACCGAAACTACGGACTTCAGGCTTAGAGAGTAGACCCCCAGATAGGTAAATCATCCTAGATATTCGGAATCAAATCATAATCCACCTTTACTTTCCTCACAGCCAATCCAAATACGGCATCATGGTGGTAGTGGGCACAACCAACCGCCTCCTCGGCGGCGACACGTACTTCGTCAGTCAGATCATCAGCCATGAGAACTATGACAGCTCTGCCATCACCAATGACGTCAGCCTTCTGAAGGTCAAGTCGGATATCAAGTTCAGTGACCTTGTGCAACCGATTGCTCTGCCGACTGAGGATACTGGTGCTGGAGCAGATTTGTTCCTTAGTGGATGGGGGAGACTTTCTGTAAGTACCTGCAGTCTTTTTTTTTTGTTTACCTCAGGAAAGACTTCGGCATTCCGAGGTTTCCCGAGGTCCGCCTCGGGAAACCTCGCGTTTAGGTCGCCACCAGTTTCTGAGCTGGACTCGGCGATATGTACGTATAGCGGAGGTTCATCTTCAGATACAATGTTTGGAATATAGAATAGAAGAAGTGGATATGTTTTATAATCACGATAACGGTTGGTATTGTGGAATTTGGAGTGGCAACACTGTTATTGCCTGATAATTATATGGAGCTGGACACTATCAGATTAATTAATGATTAACTGAATTTGATTAGCACCAGATGGATGCTTGTGTAACTTAAATGCACCAATGAATAGTTTTTTACCTGGTTTTTTTCGGTTAAATCAATAATTTTGTATTTTGATAAACCCCAGCATAAACTTAAATTCTTTGATATAATAAGATTCCTACTATACTAATTTTCATCGCTAATACCTACCACTTCATTAATAAAAAGCCGTTTTAAATGGAGAACAAGGAAAATAAAACACAATCATTCAAACAAGTGAACAAATCAACAAAAGAAAACAAGAAAAGTAAACCTCATTTCAAAGATGTTATTTATTAACACCCCAAACCCAAGTCAACTGGGAAATTAAACATTTGACATTTATTTCCCCTTTTAATCAAGAAGCGAGATTTGAGTCGGGAAAAAAAATATTTTCCTTTTGCTTATCCTGTACATGCGTAATAAATTTTACACGCAATTCAGATTGTTTTTGGGTTTCAGGCCTAATTGTTTTTAATTAAAGTATTTACTTTATTTTTATTAAAACTTTATGCACTAGTAAAAACACTGTACCAAAGGCGGACTTAATGCCATACCTAGACATTTTCTACCAGTCGACCTTAGAGTGGTGCAGAGACAACATGGCTGGTGCAAATTAAAAGACCAATCGTAATACATACATAATTAAATAAAATTAAAAACGTTGTTAAAAAAAAACCCAACGAATTAACGCTGTGATTATTCCACCAACTTCTTGCGAACCGACTGGTTGCAGTCCTGATGGTCTGAGGGAGCCCATTCCAAAGGAAGATCGCCTGGAAAAATAAAGAGGAGTGGATAATCCCAGAGCGGTGTGAGGGACATCGTAGAAGACGATTATGGGCAGAGCAAAAGAATTGAATTTGTGAAGTCTAAATAAGAGGCAGAAGAAGGACAGTTAAGAAAAGAAAAGAGTTATTATGATGGGGACTTCATATTCAACTGAATCCAGTTAGGTTGAAAGCCAACATCAACATAGTTTGAAAAGGCCAGGCAGATTTATCGATTCCGAAAGTATAAACTTAATACTATATACAAAAAAAAAAACTCAATTTCCCGTACACTTACGTAAAAAAATTAAAAATTTGTACCTTGGTAAAGACGTAAGTAAACACGATTTAATTACATAAACTTATGTAACTTATATAGGTATATATTATATGTAAATTCAAATGAATCGTGCAAGGGCTTCACAGTACGAACTACGAAGTTCCTCTCCGAAGTTCCTCGTAGTAATGAGTTGTAGGTATAAGTTTTATTGAAATAGAAGTTTACCACCCGAACTTGATCAATACAACCAGTGTCCCCAGTGTGACCAGTGTCTATAAATAATACTTGAAGGAAAACTCCCCAAAACCATAAAGGAAAAACAACATTACCTGCACAAAAAACCTTATCACACTCACATAGTAAAACCACCACATTTTTTGTTTCATCCCTTATTCCACAAACAACTGCGTGGTTACAGGAAACCGCGGGGGCTGACCCTCTGCCACTGTTATTATTCCCAGCACATTCGTAGGGCTCCCTAATTGTATCATTAGGACTTCGTAGCACCGCTCAGGTAGGGCTGCCAAACAACCAACCAACAACTTTGTAAATTATCCAATGCTGTGACTGAAAATCTGAACCGACTAGGGCCAGATTTTCTGAGTTTGATCCTTCTACATCCTAATTATCCCACACGAAAGTGAGTTGGTTTGTGTGCTACGCTTTCAAGCCTAAATCACTGAAACCGATTCTGATGAATTTTGGCTCAGAGATAGATGAGACTCTGGAGACTGTTATAGGTTCTTTTTGCGAAAAATCCAAGCGAAGCCACGGGCAAATAAGCCACAGCAAAGGTCTGCGGAAGTGCAAAAACAAAGTACAATAATTGATTTGGATAATTTTGTAATATTTGACAACCCTGTACTTACGAAGCACCTTCCGAGCACCCGGGAGTCGGCCATTACCGTGTCACTTTTGTTTATCTGTTTTGTTAGGTACTTTTTGGACTATTGCGTAGTTCCTCCAACATTTTAAAACTGTTATCTCTATCAAAACTAAGACTAAAATGGAGGTACGAACTTGATCGGATTTGCTACATTCCGCTTGTACAATATTTTTTTTTTGTTTCTTCATGTTTTCGTATTTATTATTAAAAGCCAGAGAGGTGCAAATGCACCCCCTTGCACCCCCCTCCCGGCGCCCATGTAAATGTCTGTTCACTGTTAATGAATATTTGTTCTGTTTCAGTACCCTGGCAATCTACCCGTCCAGCTACAGATGATCAACCTAATCTCCCTGAGCGTGGAACGCTGCCAGAGCATCTATAGCCAAATCAACCCAGTCCACAGCTCACAGATCTGTTCCCTCACCAAGACCGGAGAAGGAGCTTGTCATGTAAGAAAAAACTTGATAATTTTATGGCTATGTCAATTTCTTCAGATAAGTTCAACGATTTTCTGTGAATCTGGAATATCCTGATTGTGAAACCAGCTCTTAGATAGACACAAGATATTCCTGCTCACAAAAGACATTTGAGTTTTGTTTTAATACATTTTTAGGCAAATTTTAAATCGATAAATTATAATAATTATTACAAATGTCCAATGGAAAAAGCATTCATTTATTCCATGCATTCCATGTTTCTAACTGTAACCAACGCGCATGCAAGTTGTACATCTGGCAGGGTCGCGGATTCTGTTCGAAAGAGTTACCGCGGCCCTGGAAAGCAAAAGGCACTACGAGGAGCACGGATAGGTTTTAGTCAGTAAAAGTCTGGCACTCTGTCCCGGTCCCCCCAGAGCGGAAGGGGTCATTTAATGATTTCTCATCCATAAAAATAAAGTTGCGGACTATCAAGGCATAACGTGATCAATTACACGGTCGTGCCCCGCAATGTAATTTAACTTGCTTGCGATTTGCTTGCATGTGGGAATGCAGCCTATGCCTAGTTTTATCTCAGCTACAATCTTAATCGCATTGCCGTCATCCAAAATTATGGAGTAAGATTCTCTCCTAATATAATATCGCATTCCCCGTGCCTTATTTCATTCCAAATATTGTGTTAACGTTCAAAATGGCGGCTTTCACAATAAATCACGATATTATGTTGTTCGGAGATATTCCATCATAACATTTGTTAGCTCAACGGATATTAATATTTGTATATCAGTCGTATTTCGATCAAATATCGGCGAATGACGAGAATTTAGGTTAAAATACATTACAGTACATTTCACATAAAAATATTTTAGGCATGTAATCTACCTACATTTCATTTCATTTTCTTTTTTTTTTGTTCTCCCGATTTGTACCTATGTTCCTTTTATTTTATGAGGTCCCTACTGTCTACATTTAATTCACTTAAGAGGGTGCCGACCAAACGTCGACCGCGCAGTGGCGCCCTCATCGTTTGTTTGGTTATTTCTTTTATTTTAGAATGAAAATGCAGAAAATATGCCATTTAAGTTGTGCTCCACAAGATTATACGTTAATATTATTATAAACGGTAGTTTTAAATTGTTCAGTTTTATTATAATCACTAAAACGGATAAAAGTGGCCACTATTTTCCGTTTTAGTGATTATAATAAAACTGAACACTGCATTTTCATTCTAAAATAAAAGAAATAACCAAACAAACGATGAGGGCGCCACTGCGCGGTCGACGTTTGGTCGGCACCCTCTCCAATATTGTCGCCAGTTTCGACTTCCAGCTAGAAAAAACAGAGTTCAATGACGGACTGAATCAATGACGGACTGAATATTTGTGTCAGTCAAGGACGAAAGAGATCCCTTTATTGTACTTACGAAGTTATAAGAGAAAAGTAACTTTCCACAGCTTTCAACAAAACATATCGCTAAGGGACTGCACATCTTATTCGGCTAAAGTAGTAAAATATTTTTTCTTAGCATAACGTTTGTGTGCATTGCCTGTACCTAATTTCGACTGTAAAAGATGAGGCTAATTAAAAATTATCAACATTAGTAAACAATTTATACATCTTGCAACTCCAGCAAACTAAAAAAATAACAACATTTTCTACAAATTTATATCTTGTTCCCAATTTCCCAGGGTGATTCCGGTGGCCCCCTAGTAGCCAACAACAGCCTGGTGGGAGTGGTATCATGGGGCATGCCGTGTGCCCGCGGCTACCCGGACGTTTACACCAGGGTGTTTTCATTCGTCGACTGGATCCAGCCCAAGATTGAGCTCGACGAAAACGTCCAATTTGTGAACTAAATCTTTATTCGGCAAAGGAAACTCTATTTAAACAATTGTATAGAATCGATAGCTACTACACCAGTCCAGTTCTGTCTTGTATTGTATTATTAATTCTAATGTGAAATCAGGGTGACTGAATTTTTCCAGTTTATTGCACAAAAGTTCTAATGAATAAAAAAATAGCCACTGTTTCAAAAGCTTTTTATGACATCTATATAAAGGTAACCTATGATTAATTAATCAATTAAAAGAACACCCTCCCCATATATTTTTTTCATACCACAAGATAAGCAAAACTCATCATTCTTTGCTGGAAAAACATGACGGAACAAACATCCACGTGCAACCTTTTCATCGGTAATTATAATATTTACAACCCAACTTATACAAACGAGCACATGTGCAAACAGGCCACGTGGAACACACGCAATTAATTCGCCAGTGTTTGACTTAATTAGTTAATTACTGGCGTCGGGATACGTGTATAACTATAACTATTCAATACTTATAACTGTCAATCAGGTAATTAGTGGTGTTCCTTGTAAAGCTTCCGGCCGTTGCAGGTACGGAAGCGACGTTGTACAGCTTGGCAAAAAAGTGTATGATGTGGTGACGAGTGGAACTAAATATTTTACTAAATGGAAACCTATGATGTCGACACTACTTGGCCGACAAGTGTTAGATTTTGAGTGACGTTTATTGTTCCACATTTATTTTTAACGATTTGATTAATTTCTCTTACTAATTTCCCATATTATGGTGCGTTAAGTGAGATAGTGGCGCCCTCATTTTTTACAAACTCTTTTTTGCCAAGCTGTACTTACTTCTAGGACCTGCTTAGCAACGAGGTTTTCAACACTTGTCCTTTATTTATTTATTTATTCAGAAAGGTTCACCAACAGCTTCTGTGTGCAATAAATATTCAGTATAGGATAATACGACCGGTTGGTAGGGTCGTCTTTGGTGCCTATTGGCCCAGCTCTGTTTTGTCTCCTGCTTGATGAGGGGGGAAGTGGCAATTATGTTTTTCTTACTCTTTCGCTATACTATTCTTATGAATTTCGTTGCGAGATCCGATCCGATTCCGAGACAGTTGAATCGTTACTTCAGGATTCAAGTTTCATTGAATCGGCGTTTTTGTGGTCGTCGCAACTGTTAATTCTGGCTTTCAGGAATAGCAGCGGTTGGGAATAATGTGGCGGGCTTGCTTCCAGGAAAGGGAGTGATTGGTTTGGCATGTGTTAATATACTACTATTAGAGCCTAATGCTATCAAATAATTTCAGACCCCTGGCTGCCCTGTAGGTCTCCTGGTCGATTCCCAGGTTGAGAAACTGTCATTGGGATTTTTCCATTAAGAATTTTCCAGTAGCAATCCAAAGTTTGGAAGTTGGTGGCCTGACGCGCTCGTGCCTCGATAAGCACATAAAGCCGTTAGTCCAGTGCATTCTCATGAGTACTAAATCTAAAATTAAAACTCCATTTCCTAATATCTCACAAGAGTATTGGTTACCGTGCAGTTTCTATAATTTGTAAAGAACAATCGTTATGATACGATACGCTCTCGAATCAGCAGTCTATCCTAAGTGTCCATTTGACTTTCAGACCTCTTCTCTTCTTGACCTCTTTAAATATCATTAATTTTCATTAAAATATAGAGTAAACAGCGAAGTATCTGTTACCTACCCTAAAACAATAATAACGTTGCCCTCACGACCTTGACCGAGTTTAGGGGTGGTACAGTCAGCAATATAAGTTGCTGAACGCGATGTGTACAGAATAACTACTTAAAAAAAATTGCTGTTAGTTTATGTGGTTGGTAATGTCTGGTGTAAATTTTGGTGTTGTGAACTTCAATATTATGTGCTAAACCTTTAACAATCTTGCCAGTACATGAAATTAACCATGAAAAAGACTCCCATGACGAAATTTATGCAAATTTTCGTCTTGGATTTTAATGTTTACCCCATATTTTTTATTATTGACCCGAAAACCTTACCATGAGATTTCGCGGTTAAAAACACGGTTCCTGTGGAATGGGCCACAGGACCGAAGCAATAGAAAAAGAGGTACCTAACAGTATACTTAACGGAAAGACATTTTCGCTATTAAACACTTGCGTGTTTAATAGCGACCTCGAGAGCCATGCAAAGGACACCCATGACGAAATTTTTTGATTTTGATTTTGACCCCATATTTCTTATAATCGACCCTGAGAACCTTACCATAAGGTTTCGCTGTGCTGGATCCATGGGAAACGCTATTGTTATTTGCTTTCAGTACAAGGGAAGGGCCACCATATGAGACGCATTAAGTGAATGACAAGAGCGCAACTCGTGGAAACCTCTCCGTTGTTCGCTAAGAGGGTTCCACGGCCGCCATCTTTATTTATAAGGCTGGTTGGCAAGGTCGAGGCTAAGAGGCTCTTTGTGCCGACTTATGCCCTCAGATCGAAGTCAATGAGGAATCGCGGAGGGTCAAAGAAATTGTAATGTTTTTTCCTTACCCATTTATTATTTAGATAGGGATGTTTTTTCCATTCAAAGTTCGGCTGTTTATTTTTATCTGGGGAATGTGATCGGCTTGTGTCATGATGTTTAAGCAAGGATTGGGTATGCAAGGTGGCTTTAATGATGATTTGTCGGGTATAAAAAAATATTCATGTAATGTATATGTAGTGCTGCAATGCGTTGCAATAATAGATGTTTTTTTAGTTTTACAGTTATGTAGAAGAAATGTTCATGTTTTGGTTCTCCTCCGATAACAATTAATTTTTATGATTTGACCATCCACCACCATTTGATGATCCATTGTCCATCTTTTTTTTAACGTAGGGAAATCATCAAATGACTCCTTCCGCTCTGGGCGAAGTGGAAGGGAGTGTCAGACTCTTTTTTTTTGGACTTTTATTCTACATGTATATGTCAGTCCGATAAATCTAATTCACTATAGTTATCACTATCACTAAGTAACTTAAGATGCCAATAAATTAAACAGAAGACAAGCTCCTTCACTGTTAGGTTTTGACAGTAAAGAATTCATGATTCCGACTTGCAGTATATCCAGATCTAATTTTTCCAATAATTCCTGTCTCTTGCTGACTGACCGACTAAAACCCATCCGTGTTTCTCCAAATGCCCTATGCGATCCAGGGCCGCGGTGACTCTTTCAAATAAATTCTTCCATCTAGGGTTTGCTCCAGATTTCAGCGACCAACAGTACAGACACGAAATATTCTTTTTTTGTTACTGAAAAATAAAAACAGTTTAAACAAACAAAACAACTTGTTTTACAAAACGTACTTTTATTATAATTTTCATCCCCATAAAGATCAATTACAAATTATTTATCTTGTAGGTATTTCTCACACTCCTCGCTCTCTTCCTTAAAATACGACACTCAACTTTTTCATCTTCTTAACTTACACATGAACACATGTCATGTCCATAAAGTTTATTTTTACTTATGACCGACGGCGACGTCTTCGTGAAAAGGAACGGGAAACTTCATCATTTGACACGCGATAAGACCCCAGACAAAACAATAAGCTTTCAGAAACTTATTTATAACTCGTAGCCTTATATCTTCCTTTTAAAAACTTTCTATTCAGCTCTCGGCTATCTTGATATCAATAACTTATTAATTAGTCAACAAACGCGTAGATTCCTACAAAAATCTGACGAGTTCGTCAGATAGATTTTATTTAGAACCGCCATCCAGTTGGAGATTACCAATTTCGATTAATATTGGACAAGCTTCTTTTCTGATGTTTGTAAAAATTAAGACCACAGGGGGCCTACCACAACCTCTTAAAACAATATTACTTTAATATTACTTTGCGTTCCGCTCTGTTGGATTTTCAACGCTCGGATCAGCGCCGAGAGTTGAAAATGCAACAACAGAAATTACAAATATTAAAATAATATTGTTTTAAGAGGTTGTGGTAGGCCTCCTGTGCGTTGAAATTTCGCATTACGTAACATCTACCTACCTGCCTTTTTTTTAAAGATGGGAAATCATCAAATATTTCCTTCCGCTTTGGGCAAAGCGGAAGAGAGTAGAGTAGTTTTAGAATACAGAACAAACCAGAAACCGTCAACGCGCTCAAATGTGAGGCAGTGTATACCACGACGGAATGGCGTGGTTCGTTGAATAGTCAATTAGTCGGCCGACACGCGTGTTATAGTCAAGTGTGCCTCAGCTGCCAGCTCAATAGTTGTTTTAATTTTACCCTAAAAGAGCTGTAATTTCATGGTGCGCAGGTCAACACTAAGCGGGTGGGTAAGGCGCGGGTCAGTTATTTTGGACACAATGCGCTGCGTATGAATGTGATTGAACACTCTTTCTGGTTTATTCTGTATTCTGAGAGAGTAGTAGTAGAAGTCGGGGCCCGCTGGAGCCAGAGCCTGCCAGGGTTGCGGAATTTGTTCGAATGAGTCACCGCGGCCCTGGAATGCAAAGGGCACTCGGAGGAACACGGATGGGTTTTAGTCAGTAAGAGTCTGACACTCCCTTCCTCTCCGTCCAGAGCGGAAGAGAGTCATTTGATGATTTCCAATCCTTAAAAAAAACTACCCGCACCAACTTCTGAACTAATAGCTTCATTTGTGAACGATGGGAATAGTTAGCAAACCTTGGACTCTAGACAAGTGACATTCTGTCAACGGTAGCGTGGCGCAGGCGATTGTCAAAACGTCAAAAATGTATGGGATTGACAGATTTGCCATCGAAATGTCACGTGATCAAATTCCTACATTTTGGCATTTCGACAGTCGCATGCGCTAATTGAATGGCACATTGTGTAGGCCCTCTTGCCATTGCAGCCGAAGTGGAATAGATGCCCGAGCCGAAGGAAGGAAATATTAATTAATCTGTGCCAAAGGCCAGGCCCTTAAAGAGCCTAGGTATGCCTAGGTACTGCTATGACAAATACGATAATAACGACGTTTGTCAACACACTTCTAGTGCGAAATGGCTCGCAAATTGTTTCGAGTACCACGCTCGATTTTCACTGGTTTTCGACGACTGTTGGAGCTGCCCGGCTAACAGCGTAATATTATAAATATATAATCTAAATAGGTGAATTAAATTTAAATGGTGGGGGCTGTTGTCTGGCGCTCTTTTCCGTACTAGTGCGAAACACATTTCATTGCGTACTTAAAAGCGGTGGGGTAGGAGACAGTTTTCCAGAAAATGTGTCGAAAATCGTATTTTAATCGTTTATATGGTCATACGTTATGATTTAATCACACTTGCCTGTACATAACACGGAACTGAAGGTGAAAGTTACACACCTTTTAGATTGTACAAAATAACCGATAATGCCAAAGTTTTCACCCCAACTTCGTGATATTTTTAGAAGGGAATATCATTCGTCATGGCCGTCCCATCTTCCTTCTTCACACTATTTTTATAAGTTTACCAAAGCCACAAATTAATGGCACCTTTCCTTCCTTTTTCTTTTTTTCCTTTTTCTCTGGAAGAATTTTGTGAGGTACCTAACCTGCTTTTTTATATTTTGTCAGTTTCAGCTATAAGTACCTAAGTCAGAAGACCAAGTAAATGTTTGTAGAACAACTGGCAAACATTAAATTGATTTGAAAAAGTTGAAGATCGCTAATCGCTGGTAAGCAATGCTTTGATTTTTATTTTTTTGGCATACCTGATCGAGCTCCATCTATGTCTTTTAGCAGGTATCTTGAGACACAGGATCAAGGATTATGTACGTCCTCTTCGTGTATACAGGGTTAATTTTTCAAGTGCGCGTGGATGGCCAAATCCAAACTATGAGAAAAAAATACCTACATACAGTTGGACATAGAACCTCCTCCTTTTTTTAAGTCGGTTAATACTACGGCTAAAACCGTATCATCGCATTTTTTGTAAAATCGGTATTCCTAGGCAGGAATAAAACCGATTCATATAGAAAAATAACACACATCCTGTATTACACCATCCGAAAATGTCGCTATTAAGGATCAAATTATGGCAAGTAATTTACACATGGAAAACTAAAGGAAACCATTAATTTAAAAAAATACTTTTTTAGAGTAGAGGCAACGCGAACAAGCGTTGCACTTCTTCAACGTAGCTAAAGCGGGTTTCTGAATTGAGAATGCCTAATTTCGAAAGTTTTCAGGCTCAAGAGTAAGAGGGAGACTTGAGAGAACACTGTCACTTTGCCTAAACAAAGTGACATTGGCAAGAGCCCAAGAATTATTTCAAGTATTTTTGAATTATAGAATAGCCTACCCTTCAAACAGTACCTATGTTACCTTTTCTATGATGTGTTTATCATTTAAAGGACCGAGGACGACGGAAATGGACCCTCGTCGGAACTGTCCCTTCTGTTTCACTACATCCTATAATATTTGGTTTTGTTCCTTAGCTGTTAATTTGTAGATACTGGCTACAAAGGCGAGTACAAAAGCTGTTTTTTGTTGTTGGTTAATAAGCTATTTTTGTCTATCCTTTTGGTATCTACTAATAATGAACTGGAACTGGTATTTCACTGAATTTTTTACATACAGAAAGGACTAGACGCAATATCAAGTGCGAGTTGGACTCTCACACGAAGAGTTCCGTACCAAAATCGAAAAAAAACGATTCTTACATTTCGTTTTCCATAAAAGATACGTGGTTTTTTTTTTGTTTTTTTTTTCCTTTTATATTTAATTTTGTTTTTATTATTTGTTGTTACGGCGGAAGCAAGCACGTTAAGCCGTTGGTCCCGGCTGTCATTTGTAGATCTTTGGCAGTCGTTAAGGATTATCAGAAACCAGAAAATTTGACACCAGTCTTGCCAAGAAGTACCGTGTTACCTAGTTAATGGGTCGTAAAATACTGGTATTCAGCTGATTCCGATTTGACTGGAAGCCGACCCGGGGTAGACGGGCAAGAGCCAGTAATTCCATAAATATTCACATTACGCGAACAAATCAGTATCGAATAAAATATTTATTGGCAGTATTCATGTTTTATCCTTGTCTCGTTGACAAAGTAATTCCTTTGCGGTTCCATTCGGATCAACGTGGTGTTAAAAGAGAATCGAACATAAAACGAGGCAACATTTTGTCAATTTAATGTTTTATACGTATTCATGAAATATTCAAGCTCGGCGTACAAAGGCGTATTGAGTCTGTTTTTGTTCAAATTCCAATTAAGATAGATGTGTCGTCTGGTAGGGAATTTACACAAATGTCTATTCATGCGTATTTGGGATACCTAAACCTTTGATAAAAGGATTTAATAAGCTACAGAAATCTAGGTTACTATACATTGTTTCCAATTGAGAGACCGTATTGTGTGACTGATATAACGATACAACGCTACTATTTAAATTACTAGCTTTTGACCGTGACTTCGTACGCGCATATCCCGTTTTTTATCGTTCCCGTATAGCTAGCCTTCCTCATGAATGTGGCTATCAACACAATGACCCCTTAAGAGGTATTGCGTTTATTCTGTTACACGTTGTATAACTTAACAAAAATAAGGTAATAAGTAGGTACTTTTACATATTCTAGTAACTGTCTTTAGTTAGACCTATCCTGAGTTTCGCACACTACAACGACACCACTATGCCCCTCTACCAGCAACCAGCAACTACAAGCGTGAAGATATCTTAACCAGGTGGCCTACCACAACCTCTTAAAACAATATTATTTTAATATTACTTTGTAATTTCGGTTGTTGCATTTTCAACTCTCGGCGCTGATCCGAGCGTTGAAAATCCAACAGAGCGGAACGCAAAGTAATATTAAAGTAATATTGTTTTAAGAGGTTGTGGTAGGCCCCCTGAGGGACGTGCTATGCGTTCCGGGCGCGCGCCGACGAAAGTGTGGAGTTTGGGGGCGCCCGTCCGCGACGCTAAGTGTATTTCGTTCCTTTGACGCCATACATTTTATCTTGTCAGCGCCCTGTCCGCTTTGTATATCAAATCCCTGAGAATCTGCCAACCTTGACTTACCTTAACTGCAGTGGGTACAGTTCGTCGGCAGTTCGTTAGTTAGACTGTTCCCAGTAATCTTGATGAAAATGAATACTTGCACAACCTTGTTATACCAGATAAAATACCCCAACATTCACAAGTTTCCAACTTATAAACTACACTTTACCTAAAGATACCGATCTCCAACAAAGTGGTTTTAAAGTTAGTTGAAGTTGCGCAACTCGCCACAAATTAACTGCAGCTCTTGTATAAGGAGACAGTTGAGGAGTCTCGTAATCGTCTCTCTGACCCCGAGGGATCAATGCAAATGCACCAGTTTAGATCCGAGGAGCTGGTGTAGGGGAACAATGGTTCTGCGCCCTTCTAGTATAATGTAGGGAGGGAGGCTAATGTCCAGCAATGGACGTATTTCGGCTGAATTGATGATGAGTACAGAGTAGCTCAACCTGAAAAAATACTGAAAATATATAACTTATAACTATGCTAGATCATAGCAAACAAACGAATAAATTGTTTTAAAAGTCATATTCGTTAAATCCATACTCCACAAGTCATGTGTACCTACTTAAATCCAAATAGATATTCTGCATCTTCAAAGCCTTTATTCCCTGAGCTCATTTAATTTCAAAAATCTCCTGGAATTCACAGTTCGAAATTACTTGGCGTTTAAAAGCGTTAAATACATCGTGATTGTAGAATACAAAAAAAAAATGGAGGTACTGTGATCGCATCACGTCTTCATACCAGCCGGTCGATTCTGTCGACATGTCACGGTGTACACCTAGGCGGAGTGAACGACAACTGAGCTGTCATTCCATCTTATTTGTATGGTTTGACAACTCACCCGTCGTGCACCCCGCCCAAGTGTTCACTACGACATACTTACAGAATCGCACTGCAGTTCATTTTCATTTTGTTTCACCAACAAATTTGATGTTCAAGGAGAAACACAAGAACAATTCAAACAAAAAAGTCCTAGATATAACAAATAGCTGGTAACAATGAAAACAGTGGAGCAAAGACCTCCTAATCTGGTACGACACTGACTCAGTGAATACTATCTACTACATTTCACTTTATATGCAGAGCTCAAATAAATTCCACCGTTGATCCAGCTAAATTCAGAATTCCTTTTCATTTTATACAGACAAAATTGTGCAATGGAATCCATTCGTCGAGTGCACGCTCTTGTGAATTGAGATTGAAAGAAAACCTGCAATGACTAGAATTCTATCTTTAGTACAGTACCCTCACTTGTTTTAAAGTTCACAGAAAATTGTAAAACTAATTCTGGGAGCACTGCAGTGCGCCCACCGAGACGAGCCAAAGGAAACGGGGGGCCACCTACCTATTCTCGATGCGTTTACGAACTTTCCCACCCTTATTTTTATACCAGAATAGGCCTATGCTGGAACCTCAGGGGTGTGCCCTAGAAGGCGTTGCACACAAGGGGTGGTCGTTGTTGAGTGGTCTTATAAGAGATAACGAGACCCCTTCTATGGACTGGGGTGGTATAAGTGATGTAAAAATTCCACACTCCCTGGTCTCTTCCCCAATAGTCCAGATGCCTTGCATTTGGATTGGGGCTATTGATATTATGGCTGGAGTAAGTCTACGTGAGCTATGGGTAATGGGTAGACTTTCTGGGTCCAGGCAAATGTGCATCTGCTAATTATCTACTGTGCCTTCAAGCGGTAAGCGCGCACAGGCACATTTTTAATTAGTTACAAAAGGTGTTCTTGTTTCCAGTTATCGCTCCAAACCAGAGTTATCTTTAAACTCAGAGTTAGTTACTATTGTTGTTGTTGTTGTTATTTTTTTGCGCAACAATATCATACAATACCAACTGCTGAAAACACAGTGCAGTCAGTGAAATTAATTGGTACTCACCTTGAAAGTGTATAATAAATAATAATAAATAAATAAAGAAAGTCGCTTTCACGCAGAAACTGAAAAGGTTTTTGACTATTGCATTTTATACCCCAAATAATAAACATTTCATAAAACAAATGAGCAATGGTCGGTCGGTGTTATTGTATAGAGCGATTACAGACAACCTTAGAATGTACTGAGAGAAAGGAATAAGATAGTTATCCTTTTTAACCGACTTCAAAAAAAGGAGGAGCTTCTCAATGCGACTGAATTTTTTTTGTACCTATGTTTGTTCAGCGATATTTTCGCCAATTGTTAACCGGTTTTGATGATTATTTTTTTGTTTGGAAGAGTATCTTCCCGAACTGGTCCCATTTCAATTCAACAATTTGGTGAAGATGAAGAACTTCGGAGATATATAACGGAACTCTTCTATAAATGATAGCAAACCAGACGGGATTGCTGAAATCGCATGTCTGTTTATTGTTTACACCAGTTCATAACATAACATCACGCCAGTACGCTGTGAAGGTGTACACAGATGTGTACAAGTCAACCACGGTTTTGGGGTTATCTATTCGGACATAACTTTATCGTATATGAACCGATCTTGATTATTCTTTTTGCGTTGGGTTTAGTTAAAGCTAACCACCACTAAAAAGTGAAAAATCTTTTTACAAAAAAATACAACTAACTTCGAAACAAAAACACTACAAAGTATAAAATAACTATTTCGGAAGTCGGATTAAAAAAACGAAGAAACAACCAAAAACACCGACTTCCGAAATAATAGATATTTTGTACTTTGTAGTGTTTTTTGTTTCGATGTCGGTTTTCTTTTAGTTTCTTTTTACTAGTAAAAGGTAGATATTTTATTTCCCTGACATTACATCGAGTCCACAGACTAAATGCATGTGTCTACCTAACAAGGTTGTGCAATCCAATTTCCTTGATTTCATGGAAGGGGACTGAAAAGAAATTTCATTAGATACAGAACTCCATTTTTACAACGTTCTCAGTATCTTGTAAATGCAGCTACGGGTGAAATTGGGTGATTGCAAACTTTGTACCTATACTTACTTCATTTTTAAAGCAAAACTTTGCATACGACGACGACGTCGCTCTAGAAAATTTTACGACTGACATTTTATGCAGGATTGAGTGCTATTTTATTATATGTACTTGAACGAAGTTTTTACGATGTATCGAATTCATATGGCTTCCTTTTATTGACACTTCTTATATATGAACGTTAACGGTGACACATATGATTGACAATGTATCATAATAATTATTTAAAGGTATATCAACTAGCTTCAGCCCGCGGATACGTCGGTGTGAACTTCGAATTTAATCCCACGGGAACGTACTACTGATAAAAGTACTATGGGTTCACCTTTTTTTATCAACCGACTTCAAAATAAGGAGGTTCTCAATTCAGTTGTGTTTTTTTTTTGTTTGTTACCTCATATCTTCGTCATTTATGATTCGATTTGAAAAATTATTGTTTCATGTGAAAGGATATTATTCTTCTCGATTGGTCTCATTGAAATTTTCTCAAAATTGGTTTATTAGTTTGGTTTGTAAATCCAAATAGCTGAAAAAGATATGTGGAAAAATCATCCATATACAAATTTTTCCAGTGGTGTTGTTAGGTGTAGGTTACATATAAAAACATTTTGATTTGATTTTTTGGAAGTTTTTTTATTGATACGTTCAAATTCTACCGCTATCTAACCTGATGGTAAGCGATGATGTGGTCGACGATGCAACACGCTTGCCTAAAAGTAACATATTCTATACTCTTGACATACAGAGTCCCAGGTTTTAGCTACTAGGAAACACAGACTCAGGCAAAAAATTCCACTCCTTAGCTGTTCGCACAATGAAAGAACTCATAAAACGTTTTGCGTATGGGTGAGAGGTCGAACACTCGGTCGCGCATCGCCGTAGGTACTTCTTGTAGTACGTTGATGGAACCCTATTATCCCTACCCTACACAGGACTAAGTACATCCTAAACCAGGCCATGTTCTACACGTGTTTCCAGCCGGCCATTGAGAGTCTAAAGATAATTTCAGAAACATCCATCACTTCTCTCTCGATAATAACATCAAAGCTACAACTTTGAATCGTCAATTGAGAACAAAACTAACAATTATAACTTCGTGACTTGATCGTTTTGTTCAAAGGACTTGGAGACGGAACTCTGCAATTTAGTAATTTGTTGCCGTGCGAAGTTGGGATATAATAGAGAATTAGGAGTGACGATGTTTGTCGCCTTTTTGCTATGGGATCAGAGGCTCTGGAGATACTCTGTACAGTGTTAGCGTGGTGAAGGCGATTGCCAAAACGTCAAAAATGTATGGGATTGACAAAAGCTGTCGAAATGTATCCTGATCAATTCCTTATATGTTCGCATGACAACCATCCATCGCCTTCGCTGACAGAATGCCACTTTAGGCCCTAAACAATGTGCCATTCAATTAGCGAATGCGACTGTCGAAATGCCAAAATGTAGGAATGTGATCACGTGACATTTCGATGGCATCTGTCAATCCTATACATTTTTGACGTATTCAGAATCGCCTTCGCTGCACTACCGCTAACTGAATGTCACTTGTCTAGAGCCCTTTGTCTAGCTAGAGCCTCCGGTAACGTTTCACTTTTAGGAATCCGAACGTCTCTATGAAAAAAACACCTACTCGTGAGTCTGTCTATCTGTCTGTTCGTCTGCACAGCCAATTATCTCCGGATCTTCTGGATCATCAGTTTTTTTTTTTAAACTTCCCTCCATTTTCATTGGTCAAACTTCCAATGTCGTGATTACAAAGCATCCATCGCTGCACGTAAGGTGTCTATAACCGGAGAAGGCTTGGAGCGACAGCCTATCTGGCCTCCACAACCCAGTACCTGAGTAGTAAGATTCCCAGACTAATGTCAGATTTTCTGGATTCTGACTTCCGTAATGAATGTCAAAGATTTTTAAATGTCAGATATGGTAGCCGCCAGATAAATGTGAAATAAAGTACATTGACCTTTCCTTAATATCCCTTCGTAGGGTACCCGGACAGTAAATTATGTTTTTCATTACTAGTAAAATGAAGGATCACGACAGATGTCGATTCAGGACAGCTTTATGTCATTATTTCTGTTTTTAAAAAAAAAGAAAGCAAGTGTGCATTAAGTGTGTCAATAAACTTAGGCCGTAATGACCGTTATTCCACATTTATCTGGCGCCTAACATAGTACCAACGCGAATGGCTTAGCGTGCTTTTAAACCGCAAATAAACTCTTTTTCTTTCTTTCTTTCCGAGACACGGAGGAGTCTCGATATGTTATAGGTAAAGCATCCCATCCACGGTCCGTCTTCGAGATTAAAGGCCAGCGCAGACGAGGGACTTTTATCCGCAGAGGACAAAAATCATCCATATTTCAAACTAAATATAATTTAGTTGTAATCAATGATGTTCTAAGTAAAAAAGTGTAGATAGGTTATAAGCGCTCAGCAGGCGACACGTCAAAATGTGGCTAATTAGCCATATTTTCCTCGGCTTGTCTCTTTTCCGCTTCCAATAATTACTACTTGCCGTCCTATTTCTACGTGTCATCTAACATTGTGACATAGTGCCGTTTTTAAAGATCGAATTTTGTTTTAGTAACCTTTCTATACCTTTTTACCTAAAATATCATTGGTGGTAATGAAGTTATTTGTAATCCAAAGTCGAAGATTTGCGCTTCCCGTGTTTGTTTACATTTTTATTTAACACAAATATATCACCCACCGACATGATAAAACGATT
The DNA here is from genome assembly GCA_947386135.1 of Melanchra persicariae. Lineage (NCBI taxonomy): Eukaryota > Metazoa > Arthropoda > Insecta > Lepidoptera > Noctuidae > Melanchra > Melanchra persicariae. The sequence goes on from OX376646.1 coordinate 4,715,744, forward strand.
AAAAATTTCAATTATTGCGGACAAAAGTCCCTCGTTTGTGCAGGCCTTAGGTCGGCTTCAGCAAGAGATTTTAATCTCGAAGATCAATCCGTAAGGAATTTATTATTCAGCCACAGTCTACAAGATCAGTCTATAGAAGCACCTACCAAAATGGCAATTTTTTATCCTAAAAATCAATTGCATGAATTACAAAGCATTTTAACCCTTAGCGCCGTGTGACATTTCTGTCACAAACCGATTCCTTGCCAATTAAAATTAAGATATTATTTCAAGTCCATTTTGAGTCAGTGTACCATACCTGCGACAAACCAATGTAACGAAGAAGTGCAATACAAAAAATGTAGATGGCGTTAGTGTCGCGTAACATCAGTTGTTTGTCGTTCGCTCGGTTCAAACTACCTACTTTCTTTTGACAATTTATAGAAAATCGGAGAAAAATAGAAAAACGTGGTAAATCGTGTGCAGTTTCGAAAATATACAAGGTGAGTACATGTTCTTTGTGGTGTAGTGTGGGTTTTTATGTATACGAGTGTCTTCAATGAGTTTGACTTTCTGTCGTGTTTGTACCAGAAATGTCACATTGCCTAACGTGGGTATTTTTTTCTTCATGAAGGGGCTTCTAACATGATTCATTTGCTTTCTTTTTAGAATGGCTTTTCGTATAAAATCGAACCCGAAACTGGCTCAGAAAATGTGGTACTGCCCAACGAACCTGATCTTGGTGTATCGTCAAATGTTATCATGCGTCTATCACGAAAAATAGCTTGCAGCCAAAATTACAGATTATATTTTGACAATTATTTTACAAGCTTGCCACTGCTAGAATACTTGTCAAAAAATGGTATACTGAGTCTTGGTACAATACGCCGAAACAGGGTTCTGGATTGCAAATTACCTACAGACAAGGAAATGACCAAAAAAGACGGGCTATTCTATTGAGTATATTGCTGATGTCAACGGTGTGGATGTAGCAACCGTAGCCTGGAAAGATAACAAGGTAGTTAATCTGGCATCAAGTTTTGTAGGAGAACTGCCAAATGCACAAGTCCTCCTCACTTGTGCTTTTGGCAGTTCTTTCGTATGACAAGAAGACCAAGCAGTACATAACAATTGATCGCCCAAATATAGTTGGTGAATATAATCGCCACATGGGATGGGGCGTGGATCTAATCGATAGGATTATGGGATGCTACAAAATACGGCTTCGCAGTAAAAGGTGGCAGGTGCGCCTGTTTTACCATGTATTGGATTTGAGCATGGCAAACGCCTGGCTTCTTTACAAAAGAATTCATAAAGCAAACGGTTCACAGGAAAAACTTTTGAACTCGGCTGATTTTTGGCTCGAAATTGGAACGACTTTATGTAAGCTTGGTGTTCCATTCAAGATGAAGAACCGTCGATCTATCGAAGACGAGCTGCAATCAAAACGGCACAAAGGTCCAGCGCAACATGTTCCTCCAGTGGCAATAAGGCAGGATCAGACAGGACACTGGCCTGTCTGGACAGAAAAGAGAATACGCCGCAAATTTCCCAAATGCTCTGGTGTGTCACAAACCATGTGCGAGAAGTGTGGAGTTGCTCTATGTTATAATAAACACAACAACTGTTTTAAAAAAATTCACATATGCTAAGATTGATAATTGCCTTTATAATGCAGTGTGACATTTATGTCACACTCCCTTCAAATGTGATTTTCTGAAATAAATTAAAATATTAAGGTTTTTCCAGAAACACGTATATTTTTATTTCTCGCGATGAACATTTTTCAATATTTATTTTAAAAATTGGTGATCTTGACCTACAGAGGGTTAAGCGAGTTTCCTTCAAAATCTATTGTAGTAAATCTCATCAGAAGTTATATTGATTGGTCGGTACACTGGGAGTTCTGGGACCCGTTTGATCTATCTTCATGAGCATAGCCATAGAAAATGAACTGATCGTACCGCGTCACAAAATAGCCCGCTCTGAAAAAAGAGACAGAGCAACCGAGGGCAGGGACAGAGAGACAGCGAGCGTGTGCCCTGGACCAAATAATCTGCTTAGCCTTTCATTTGTTTTGCATTCAGATGTGACATGTGGCTGGGTGTCAATATTTTACATAGAACGACTGTAGGTATGCAGTCGTTCTATGTAAAATACTGACATCCAGCTACCAGGTTCCGGGTTGTGGAGAGACATAATATCTGAACTTCACAACCCGGAACCCGGAAGCTAACTGGTTAACACGGTACCCCTTGGCAAGACTGATGTCAGATTTCTTGGCTTCTGACTGTCCGTGACGACTTTCGAAGATGTATAAATGACAGCCGGGACCAATGGCTTAACGTGCTTTACCAGGCACAGCGGTATGCAACAGATGGTCACTCATCCCCGAATCAACCTCGGTAAGCGTTGCTTAATCATGAAGATCGATCCCTGCGGCTGTTATGTACCAATCAGAGTTCTAGAAAAAGACAAACAAACAACAAACTTTTGAAATAGACTTTTTATCTCTCTCACTCTTTGCCCGTACCTACTCACGTCATATCTGTGTGGGAAAAGCTCAGTCCATTCATCTCTATGTCTATGATCATAAGTGTTTAGTATGATCAATCATCGTTTAGCAAATAAACTGACTAGGTGATCATAGGACGTGGTGATAGATCGGAACCCCAGATTCCGTGAGATACCTGGAACAATGCGAGGTGTGAAGAGTTAGAGTTTGTAAATATTACCTGTTTGTTATATTTGATGATTAACATGAATTGTGTGGAAGATCTTTCGTCATAAACTCATAACAATCTGAATCATGTTTTGTTGTGCTCTCATTTCTTTTTTGTTGTGTTTGAAGTTACTTTTCAGTACAAATATGAAAATTGTGTTACAAAATCGAATTACCTACTTACTTATTGTGTTTAATGTGATGCCTCGTTGGTGTCGTAGTGGGAAGCACGTGGTGGTCTTGGTTCTCTTTTCAGTGTGGGTAAAGTGGTTTTACGTTTATGCGATATGAATTTCTCAGTAGGAGCCAGAAGTGAAATGTAATGGAGTGAAATGGCGTAGACCTGTGCTTGAACATCCGAGGTCGTGTCGTATTGCAGGTCCAACGAATCATGTGTGTGAACAGAGGTTGTAGGTACCTGTGTTCGCTTATATAGATGTGCACTATTTATCCAGCATCTTTGGTTTATCTTCGTTAGGATTGAATAAGAAGGATTTTTGTTTGTTTTGAGCTTGTTGGTTCTCGAAAATGTATTCTATGTAGATATAAAATGCGACTGGTTTTAATGAAACTAAGAACTTAAAAAAATGTACCAAAATAAACAATTTAAAACAATACAATAGGTATAGAAAAAACATGCTTGCGTTACTATCGAATAACCGTTATAACTAGAAATTAAAAAGCTATCGAATAAATACGAAAACCTGTTGGGTTTACGGCCAATAATTTCAATAGGTTTATTGGAAACGAAATCAAATTATGTTTCGTGGACGCACGGGAGCAAAAATTGATTTCGGCTCACTGTAATCCCTCGATATCCCGGATATTTGAAAACCCTTGTTTTCAGAGGAAAATGTACCGGTTTACGTAACAGTTTTTTAATGTATGAGAGCACAATTTCACCATTTCGCCATTTTGAATAAACAACAGTTGCGTTGCCTGGAGTTATAATCAGTTTTGATTGGCAATTGTCGTTTTACAAGCTTTTACTAAACTTGCAATGTTTGATTAATTACTTAAATCTTATTTAAGCTGAATTAAAACCACTTCTTCTTATCCTACAGAGTTTGAATTTTACATGATGGTTCAGTTCCGAACAATATTTTTTTATGTTAATAAAATATTGTCTGATTTTCCATCTAGAATAATGGCTCCAGACAAATCAACTTTGACTTGACTTGGTTGCTGCGTCCAGGTTTGTCTCCAAATGAGAATCTCGATCGTGTTTTTTTCTTTATAATTTTTTTTTTTTTTTTTTCTAGGATGGGAAATCATCAAATGACCCCTCCCGCTCTGGGTGGAGCGGCAGGGAGTGTCAGACTTTTACTGACTAAAACCCACCCTTTAGTCCTCCTAGTGCCTTTCTTCCCAGGGCCGCGGTAACTCTTTCGAACAAATCCGCAACCCTGGTAGGCTCTGGCCCTATTGGGCTCCGACCCATGCTGACGTCTGCTGGTTTGGCGCGCGTAGGACACAGCGCGCCGTCAACCCGGGCCTGTTCTGATCGGACGGCGAGCTACCCATTGCTCGCCGTCCACAGGCATCAGTCACTGCGCCATGCTCAGGAGCATCAGTTCCTGGGCGGCGCAGTGGCTGACGTTCAACAGGAGGGGGTGAAATGGGGCCATTACTGGCACTCCATTTCAGCCCCCTCCGGAGCCCTTTGTAGGGGCTCTACTGCGGCCGCTGCAGTAGCAGCAGCCGCAGTGGAACCGGCAATGGCGGTAGAAGAAGCGGCGGCAGCGGCGGCGGTCGCGGCAGAGACGGCGGTGGCGGAGGGCTTCCTCCTGTTTCCGGCTTTGGTGGGTGGGGCGCAGGCCCTACCCCCAGCCCAGTGGTCGGCCGGCTTGCCAGCTGCCGCACAGACTACGCAGTGCGGCGCGGCGACGCAAGAGCCGGCCCTGTGACCGGGCTGACCGCAGCGGAAACAAAGACCGCTGCGGTCCACCTCCGAGGTGCATTGTGCTCCCACATGGTGGCCCACTTGGCACCGGAAGCACCTCAGAGGTCGGGGTTCCAGCAGTTTGACCTGCGCGGAAACCCAACCCACCAAAAACCTTCGGCCCTCCGTGATGGTTTTGGCCGCCGACACGGGGCAGCTCACCACAATGGTGCGCGTGCCCGTGTTGTCAGGACGTAGGGTGCCCGCCTTCACCTCCTCTGCTGAGCACCCCCCCGTCCTAACGACGGCGGCCACCACCTCCGCCTCCGTGACGGAGTCGTCCAGGCCCAAGATGCGCATGTCGATGCGCTTGGTGGGCCTGGACACTCGGGCATCGTCCGCGCTTAGGGACGCCCTAAGCCTTTCGGCTAGAGCGTCCGCGGTTGGGCCGCTGGCTGCCCCGGGGATCTCCAGCATCCGGGCCCCAGTCATGGTGACCCGGAGCCGAAGGCCCCCTACGATGCCTAGCTCACCAAGGTTTATCGCCTCCTTCGCCTTGGTGAGCACGTCCGCGTACGTCACGCCCCTCTTCGCCGCGTCCGGCTGCAGTGTAACCACTACAGCCGCGGTTTTCGGGGGGCGCAGCGCAGCCGCGACGCTTCGCGCCTTCTGCCGCCGCTTCCTCTCCCGCCTCTTGGCCGCCCTGGCTGCCTTTCCCGCCTTCCTCTTCTCCCCGGCCACTTGCCATTCGGCTTGAGCCGGGGGAGGAGCTGAAGGCGAGGAAGCCGGGGGGAGCTGCTGCTCAGACGGCGCAGGAGCCTTCGCCGTCCGCGCAGCAACCCCACCCTTCCTCTTCCTTCCCGGGGCCGGGTCCGGTTTTCCCGGCACCGGCTTCGCGGGTGCCAGCCCGGACCCTTTGTCCTGGCCGGACGACCCCGGTGTGGCAGCCACGGCGGCCGCGTACGACGCCGCCTTCTTGCCTGGAGCCTTCCCACTCGCCGCTAACGGGGGGCGCAGGACGATGCCCTCCAGGACGGAAAACCGCGCCTGGAAGGCAGCCATCTCCTGCCGCACCAGGTCCAGCACCTGGCCCTCTTGCGGCACGGGCTGGCTGTTCTCCCTGCGCCCCCCTTCAGGCGCCCCCTGTGGGCCGGCTCCCTGGAGCCTGGCCAGGTCTGCTCGGAGCCCCGCATTCTCCCTCTGGAGGCGCTCCGTGGCGGCAGCCAAGCGGGCGACCTCCGCCCGCAGCTTGGACATCTCGTCCCGCGGAGGCCCCCCTGGGTTACCCTCCGCTGCCGCCAGAATGGAGGCCATCGCCTCGCGTATGGCCTTGTTCTTGGAGGACAACTTCCTCTTCAAGGCCACATCGCGAAGCGCGGCCTCTACAACCTCCGCAAACCCGGCCCTCCGAACACGCTCCTGTCCGGAGTCATCCGGCTCACTGCCGGAGGACTCCGAACCAGGAGCCCTGCGACCGCCCTCTACGGGAGGTCGTCCGTCAGCGGCGAGCTCCTCGGCTCGCTGACCAGCCACCTTGGAGGCGGGCAATCTCCCCTTGCCTCCCTCTCGGCCCTTGCCCCGCCTGCTGGTGGGGATCTTGCGAGCAGAGGCCACCTCCTCGCTGCCAGACGACCCCCGGTCTTCCTCCGGTCTAGGCCGCTTGCGGAAGGACCTAGAGTCCTCCGCACCTGTCCCCGCCCCCTCGGGTCCAGAGCTTGCCGAGCTCACGGTCACCAGGTCGTCGGAGTCCAACTCGGACTCCGACTCTGCACCCGCGTGACGCTCAGGCAAGCCCTCTCTCCAACATGACGCGCCTCTTCTCGCGCTCTGCCCGACCGACGCTTTGTCGGGCGAGTTAAAACCGAACCCGATCAAGTCCTCGAAGGACGGCTTGGATCGGGGGCCTCCTCGGCCACTGTTGCCCTTGGCAAGCGGATGGTGGATAGCAGCGTTGCCCCCCCCAGAATACGAGGGGCTTGACGCATAAAGCGTGGCGGATTCCCGGACTGCTGTGCAGTCCGTACCGCCCTGGGGTAATGTCTCTTTTTGGCTACTATCCATAATTTCCTTTTTGAGGGTGCGGTCCCTATCTCCCCTCCTCTCTCCCTCTCTCTCACTGCTTGCTCGCCGCCCTCACAGTCACGTCTGATGATCAGACGCGTACCAGAGAGCAGCGAGCAAGCCAATGAGACGCACACCGTCCGAGGACCCGAACACTGCTCAAGTCTCCGAACGGTGTGCCCCTCTTGTGTCTCTCTTGGTCTGGTCTCTCACTTGGGACCTTCCGGCATGAGTGGCTCTACCGGCAAAGCCCCCAAGATCATTGAGACACGCAAGCCCCACCACGACGACAACGTGGAGACACGGTTGGTGGGGATCGTGTTTTTTTCTTTATAATGGCGTCAAGTTTAGACCTCATATTGGAGGAACTACCAGCTACTGCGGAGCTACTTATAAACTGATATCTACGACGACGCATTTTGGCATTGCATATCGAAAATACAGTCAACCCTATTTACATATTTACAGGGCTAGGCAGAGTCTGCTAGATAAGTAGGTACTAACGTTTGTCTAATGTAACATCCCGATGAGCTTATGGTGCAATTCAATATAACGGATTGCTACTGAGACTGTTAATATAATTTTCATGAAATCTATTGGTTCACACTTGCCCAAAGTCGGAAGCAATGGCAAGAAGTTTGGTCTTGAAGTGGGACACACAGAACTGGCTGAAAATAAATAATAATAATAAATCTCTGATAGTCACTAGATAGTCTGTGCCATCATAAACAATTTCAAAAATGGAACGCCGGAACAATTGAAAGCCAAAATGGCTGCGCTCTAAATTCTAAACTTTCAACAGTAAAGACCAGACATTCATCTTTTTTAAACAAGAAGTCACGACTTGAAAACTTTTCCGCGTGTTCTCCATAAATCTCAGTTTTGTGAACAAGTGTAGTGTGAAACTACAAACAGCTAGAACATAACGATGTTGCAGCTTAGTTTATTGTTTTTGTTTTGGTCCTCCGACTCGTGGTACTGCATGCCTCGATCACGAAGTTTCCCGAGGAGATCAGAACTTTGAGAACACTGTCAAATTGTTTTATTACCAAATTGTTTTAACAAAAAAAGTAAATACACTAGTTGATGCCGTTACATGTATTTTAGCTGAATACACTGACAAGAAACAGCGAAACAAACACAGCAGTCAAATCCTCTTTTAAAATGCATGCAATTGTAAACATGCAATGGTCAAAACACATGAGAATAACCATGAAGATTAATTTCTGAGGTGGTTTTATTTATTTATTTATTTATTTAAACTCTATGTACAATAGTGGTACATGGGCGGACTTAATGCAACAAGGCATTCTCTATCAGTCAACCTTTGGGTCAAAAAGACTACACTGTGGTAGGTGTACAACAAATAAATAAGATTTAAAGTATAATTTTATTTTGGAAATAATAAAGAAATAATATATATATAATACTAATAAAATACATACATATGCTATAATAATAAATGTCTCAGGAGCCAATAAAACACACTTATAAGCACTCAGGTGGATATAGGGTATGGAAGATACAGAACACGTGTGCACACCACAATCGTGCATACACTACAGTGGTCTTTTGAGGAAATAACCACACATATTTTTGTGAACACACACAGTGCACACACACACAGTGCAAGCATAGGTTAGTTATCATCGCGTTACGCGTAGCTCACCTTAGAACTCGAACGTAGGTACTTACCTAAGTGATTTAATTGTATTGCCATGCCAAAACGCAACAACTATAGTTTAGTTACTTTTATTTATACTTCTTTCACCACTGATTTTAAAATAGCGTCACAAAATAGTAATTTTCATAAATTTTTATTTAACAAAATCGACGTCTCACAAAGTTCGAGTTCGAGTTAATAACGTGTCGGCAGCCATATTGAAGAGTGGAAGAACGTGAGCGGAGGGTAGTTGAAAGTCGCGCGTACGAGCGATGCGTCGGGTACTTTAACTTTTGATTGGAATACACTTTGTTTGTTTGTATTGAAAACATTGTAAGAAGAATTTAAGATTTTACTTTGGTAGCGTTTGTTTAATCTGTTTCACATAGAAATCTGTTTGATGGCTTAAATCGTCGGTTATTCTTGCTTATTTGTCAAGTTTTGTATTAATCATGCATGATTCAGTGATATCTTGGATTTAACAAAGATTGGTCTGTTATGCGTTACTTATCAATATAATTTCTTGGCTTATAGGTTATATTGTAACTTCAACAATTTTTTTTTCGACACATTTGCTCTAAAAATGCATTTACGAAGCCTGTATGCATTGTTCGAAAGTTAAAAATTATGCACCACACAATGGAGCGTGCGGCAAAGTAGGTACTCTCACCTAAGTACAATTTTACCGCAAACTCCGTTGTATAGCGCCGTGCGTATTCTTTACGGTTTTTTTTTAATTTCCATAAAAATTAATAAGAATTCCACCAAGGGGTTTCACATCACGAGAATAAATAAGCTAAATAATCGAACCTCCTTGGAAGCGCTTTTGCTGTATACGTTTGTCTCATTTTAATATTATAGAGAAAATGAGAGAAGATAAATAAAAAAAATAAAGTATGTGGTTCTAATTTTCATCACACGCATGTGGCGCCCTTTGCAAATTCGCGCCATTTTCATATTAGAAACGTCAAAGATTGTTGCGACTTTCCGACTGATTTCTACATTGTAATGTTTTCTCGCAAATGTGTCGAAAAACGTTGTATGACACACGTGCGGATTTGGTTTTTACAAACTCGTGACTATGGTAAGCCCTCGACTTCGTCTCGTGCTTACATTCGTCTACTCGTTTGTAAAAACCAACTTACCGCACTAATATCATAAATAACTATTACACACGTCTCCGGCCGGCTGAATTTAGCCAATAGTAATATGAAGGTTCTATCTTTTATTGCGGCTTCTACGGATGTTTTATTTTTTAATTTTCCTCGCCCTGACAATAATTACGAACACAACATAAAAAGAATTATCCAATTTGCGTCACTTCAGTCGTGACGAAGTTATGCGCGTAAATACATTTCGGCGATTAAGTATTTTCTATTTATAAGAAGATTAGTCACTCATAGTCATTCATTAGACAAACTACGAAGTTTATGTCAGTACCTAAGGTCAGTAGGTACCTTGGAGATTCTCTCAAATAAAATCAATATGGCCACAAAAGGTTTTGCACCAGTTTCGTAGGTACGTGACATTTCTTTGTTTCCATAAATTATTAAAATTCCAAAGGTGCGTACATCAGAATTTAATTGCTTCTAAAACAATATTAAAATCTGCAAAATATCAAGTGCATTTACATCAATGATCGTATCTTAATCAATTTCAAGGAATAATATAAACACGACTCCCGAGTATCATAAAAAACAAAAAAAAAGCAAAACTAAATATTGACATGAACCGGCTTCACTGGCCAATATTTAAACAACACTTTGACACCTTACAAGTGTGGAACAAGTTGGGACTGACTGGCAAATGTTTCCGTTTGCCGCCATTTTGCAACCATTTTTTTTTCCAAAAGGGAAAATGCGGGCGAGTGGGTGCGTTTCCAACAGAGATGTGTGGGGAATTAAGGATGCGTAGCGAGGGATGTGTTTGTGAGAACCAATATGGCTTCATTTAGGTACTTACCAACGTGGCCTCGCTACAGCCTAGGTAAATCAACGCTTTTTTAAAAAGCAAAAATCAAAGCAACCATCAATATAACTTTCTCACTTAGAATTCTAACTGAAAGAGTTGTATTGATGATTTAAATGATTATAATTATATAAATGCAATCTTGCTACGGCCGCGAATCATATTTTGACCAAGATACAACCTGACACTGACCTGCAAATTCCAAAAACCGTAAGAAATTTTGAATTTTGCGGGCTGCCCTGGGCTTTCCACCTTAACTTGGCACCTGCCTCGAATGACGTTTTGATTGTTTAATTTAAAATGAACAATTCGATTTCGATGAAAATAATATTTCGATGTTTTTTCATCGAAATCGAATTGTTGTGCAAGTTTAATGCGACTTCGTTTCTAGTGAAAAAGTAATGAGTCGCAGCCTAATTTGAGAAAATGAGTTTGGAATTTTTTAATTTATTAAACCTTCATAGGATAAAAAGATGGCTGCTAATCCCAAGCTCCTGCAATCGAATCGAATTGATCAATGCCACTCATATTTACCTCTACCCTCACTTGTTTGAGGTTTAATATCTGACGCAGCGTCCAATACAAACACATCGAAGTATACCGCAATACCCGATTACTTCTGTTGACCTGTACATTCGCGGTATACCGTCATACGTCACGTTCGGTACACATGCAGGCAAAATTGGGTCAATGTCGCGCTCGATACGCTCAAGGTTGATCATCGTGTGGCCGTAGGACTAATGTAGATGTACATTAGAGGGTGAGATGACATCTTATATATGAAGGGTAGAGTTTCAAGAGAAAATTCAATTAAAAGGAAAGTTATTGAACTGAAAGCCTTAGGCCATCGTGATTCTGCTGAGAAAGGGATAGTGCATCCTATATAATCTTCTCTCTCTCACACTGGACCCATAATGGCTTTTAAGACGTCATTATGCCTGTGCACATTGCTGATTACGAGTTTAGTACCTAGGTACTCTTTGCACAAGCCTGGACTTCTTGACTTCTATATGGAAGTCCAGACTTGTGCAAAGCAACAACTCTTAGTTTATTTGTCATACCTTACATTATGTAAGGTATGACAAGTAAACTAAGAGTTTTTGGGAAGATGTATGTTCCTTGATCACTCATAAACGGCCGAACAGATTTGGATTCAAAACAGTCAGAACATGAACATTATGTCTCGAATCAACATCTAGGTTACAAAAATTCTGTAAAAACATAAATTGTAAGTTAATACACATGTTTTTTCTTCTTGATAATATTTTATCACAAATTCACATGTATGCACGCACTCTTGCAAGCGGCAAGCGCCGTATTAATAAAGACAAATAGAGCCAAATTATTTTTTCTTTTAACTTTCTGTTTGCAAAAAAATATTTAAAACCATATTTATGAATAACTACGCGAAAACAGGGGGGGTCTTGGCATATACTTACTACGAATGATCAACAACGGGGGGCGAGGGGTAAAAAAATGGGTCACATAGTATGGGTACGTTCCCTAAGTATGAGTAAGCGAGCAAGTTCGGAAGTGGAGGCCGTAAGGAACTGTTAGTTAATCTGTGGAGGCAACTCACATAATATTATTATCACATCATGTCTATTGAACGGTAACACAAACAGAACACCTTGTTAGCTCTTGTTACGACTCGGGATGATTTCGCGAACTTGTGTTGCTTGTATAATCCCTTGGGTTTTGGACGCTGTTGGCTCATAGTCTTGCCAAGAAGCATAACTCAATTAGGTACTGTGTTGTGGACCCGGACGTAGTAGCTACAGCTTTCATAATGGGGGTGAAAAACGTACAAAAATAAACTAGTTTTTTCCCGGGCTTCACGCAGAATTTTGAACGCCAATCTCATGTGTCAGCTCCTTAGTTGCTCGTCGTGCACAACCACCTGCACCATCCAAGATCTAAACGAGGCCAATGATAGAGCCGTACAGGTTGCTCAATACGGGTCAGACTAAGCCTAATACGAGTCAATCGACACGAAAAGAAGAAGATTCGAAGTGTTAGTAATGATAAACAATAATTTTAAGGCACGAATTATACAGACCTACTTACGTCCGATCCGTCCAACATTTATTAGAGATTTTTATTTCTGTCGTATACTAAGGGGAATTTGGACCCCCTAAACACCCCCCTTATACAACGTGTAACAGAATAAACGCAATACTTCTTAAGGGGTCGTATAGGTACTCATCATTTTGAACAACTTTCACTATAGAACCAACACAAAAACTCGACAAAATGTACTGAACAGTTCTTTTTTCGCGATTTAGGGGTTGGTCCCGTAGTAAAAGTTGTTCATGTGTGTGACGCCTTAAGAGGTATTGCGTTTATTCTGATACACGTTGTATACGCCCATGGTGATGGAGGACAGATAAGCAATAAAATACGTGTACGTACAATGTCATTTTTCATCTTGAAAAGGTACATGGATTGACAGCTCACTTCGTGATCACTTCGCCTTCACTTCGACATATATGTTTACAGAATCGACCGGCAGCATTGCAATTCTGTAAACATGTCGAAGTTGATTATTGGATTGACAGCTCACTTCGTGAACACTTCACCAAAGCCTTCACTTCGACATGTTTATAGAATTGCACTGCTGCCAGTCGATTCTGGTCTTATTCTATATATATACACTGGTCTTATTCTGGAAACCGATCGCAACTTATTGGAAAAAAGGTAGATAGATTTATTATGTCTATTGAAAGGAATCACAAACAGAACTTTATGTTAGCTCATATAACGACTCGGGCTCATTCCGCGAACTTATGTGTTCCTAGTAAGTATGAAATACTTTTGGTGTTGGTTATACTAATACCAATCTTAGATATTTTTCCCTGAATTTTTTCCCGAAGCTCTAGATTTCTGGTACCTTCCCTACGTCAACCAGTACCTATAGATATTATTAAAAAAAAAAACTATCTATTTACCAGATTTTCAACAAGCTTAGGTAGGTACTCATGAAAAATCAAAACTTGCTGAAAATTTCAACGTAAACTAAGTTATTATTTTCAAAACGTATTAATTTTAACGCTTACCTGCCTGAAAATAAAGTACAAGTAAAGTAAACCTTTTATCCTTTCTCCGTTCCATGTTCCAATACATTACTGAGCAAACTACAAAGGTAGGACGTGACGCAGGCCCTTCCCAAGGGGCCTTTGTTCCGGACTCCGGCCGGACGGTACGCACCTATAATAAGGTATAAATATTTTACTGTAGAGAAACTAAACAAGAAGAGGTACTTAGACCAAGATAACTCTAGATTTTATAACGGCACAGAACTGGAGAAAAGGAGTTCTTCATAGCTACCTACTGTTGTGCGGTTCGTTCCTTTCAATTCATCAAAAGTAAGGTACTGGCAAGGCCCTTGAAACTTGGAATTTCGTAGTACAAATGCAGCTGGAACTTATCACATTTTAGTGCTGTTACCCCCTAACATTCCAAACTTCGGAGATGAGTATTAAATTTAGATGGATTGGTTGTACACCCAATCCATATAAATTTAATACTCATCTCCGAAGTTCTTCATCAGATCTTTACAAAATTTCAATGGGACTATTTCGAAATACTTAAACCTCTTTCGAACAAAATCCGTTTTTAAATGACGGAGTTATGCTCGAACATTTATGTACATAAAAATACATAGGTATATCTGTTTGTAAACATCCGAATTGATAACCTCCTCCTTTATTGAAGTCGGTTAAAAACAGCGTTAAACGTCAAAGATTTGTGTCTCTCCATAATTTGCAACCTTTTTGCAACCGTGCAAAGCTGGGGTGGATCGCTTAGTAGATAAGTGGTAGTAGTAGGTAGGTAGGTATACCTATACTCTTTGACGACCCACAATATTATCAACCCTTGATCATACATTGATGATTCGGCGACACGGTTGGCACAGTGGTTGAGCGATCGGCTGCTGCGCTGCGTGTCGCGGGTACGATTCCCGCACGGAACAAATATTTGTATGGCCTACAGATAGCTGTTCCGGGTCTGGCTGTTTGTGTATGTGAGATTATATGTTTGTAAATGCACCCACGATACAGGAGAAATTCCTAGTGTGGGGATTTAAAAAAAATAAAATAAAAACATCCCAGCCAAACATCACCGGCTTTTGCAAAGCCTAGGTCTTTGAGGCTTTCCTAGATAACTAAAATTGTACCAACATTTTGATTGAAGCCATCCTCAATCTGGAGAAAGCATTGGCAACTGTGTCCATTCGGGCTATTATAATAGAGCTTGCCATTCATGGTCGGATGACGTTTATGCTCCATGCAAAGCAAAATGCAACGCAACAATGGCGGCAAACAAATAGATATCGGGCTCAGATCACATTCATTTTAATCGCCGCCGGTTTAATTAAAGGCATCCATATTTTATTACGCGGTTAATTTTGCATTTTTTTGTAATTTCATTCATAAAAAGATATTTTAATGCCTGTTTTAACAAAACTGTTCTTTTATGCATATATTTGATTGGATTTCTGGCGCCTTTATAGGTACCAATTTTCGAAATTGTGGCACAAAATTGCCAATGACGATGAAAATGATAAAGTAGAATAAGCTTAAAAAAAAACAGATTCTATGATCCGTTATGTAAGGTAAATGTGGCATTTATTTTGAAAATCTGTCAAAAGTAATACTCTAGGTACACGTTCATCTTTTTGTCTATTCAAAATTAGTGAGAACTAAGTGGTGCTTTTCAGCTGAATACTCCGGAAAGAAACATCAAAACACACTCAGAGGTCAGTCTGTTTGAAGTCCATACAAATAAGTACCTAACGTAAAGATTAGATCACATAAGAACCATTTGATTATGTCTGAGGACGTCTTTTGAAGAAAGCGCCACACATATCACAGATGTATGTGGACCTGTCCAGACATTTGTCAGATATAGGCACCTAACTCATGATTTCATAAATCGTTTTACACTAACGTAAGTAGTTTTACCTTAGATAATATAGATACTAGGGACCTTCATCTTTTTCAGGCAGTTTATTTAACACCTCTCACAAGTCCCGAGGGAAATGACGAAGTATGGAAAGCCCTTAGTAGGAACCATAAGACTTTATAACCCACGTCGTAGATATATATATATTTTATTGCCGCACATTCATCGCCGAAAAATATACAACGTGTACCTAACAGAATAAACGCAATGCCTGAAAAGGGGTCATTGTACCTACGTATCATTATGTATACAACTTTTAATAGGTACCTAGGTACATTTATGTGCGCATAACTCATGAAGTCTTCTTGGTCCCTTATTAAAAGTTGTTCCTATTGATGAGTAGGAACAATGACCTCTTTTCAGTTATTGCGTTTAATATGTTAAACGTTGTTCTTATTTCTGAACTTTGCAGCTTTTTTTATGTGCCTCAGTGACTTAAGTAGGTATGTACTATAAATAAGAACACTTAGAAACTGTGAATAACACTATACCTAGGTACTCGTATCTCGTATCTTCGACTAGCTTTTTTATTTATTTTTTCTCTTCGTCCTAACAACGAAATGGACAATCTCATAATGTCCTTGGCCTGACGTAGTTTTGCCGCAACCTTGTCACGGGCAGAATCTCTGTGTGCCTGACACAATGTTACGAATTCAAGTATGGAACTATACCTACATAGTGGCAAAGCTATACCCGGGTTAAAACTTTGTTGATTTGTCTGAAAGTTTTAGAGATCCATCTGCATTTCCTGTTAACTTCATAACGACGAAGTGTCTTTGAAGCTAGCTTGACTCTATTGCCCGTTTTGTGTGTGTTTATGTTGGATATTTGCGCTAAGCTGGGAGTTGGAATTCGATTTGTTTAAGAATATTTGTGCCGTAGAGTGTAATTTAAGCCCGCGTAGGCGCGGAGGGGCAAGGCGGGCCGCGAGCTGAGGAGCAGGTGGCTTTATCACCCGACACCGCGGCTGAAGCAAGCCGAAGCTGCGGTGGTGAGCGTTAAAACCATCTGCGACGATAAACGAACGAAATAAACGTTTTGACTTTGACTTTGACTTTGACTTTGAGCTCTCGTGGGACCGCCGGAGCCCCGCAGCGCCGGAGCCGTGACAGAATCTATGCCTGCTGCATGCTGCATGCATGATGTATGCCTGTTTGCATCCTGCATACGTGCTGCATGCATGGTGTATGCTTGTTTGCATGCTTCTTACTTGAAAATAAAAACCAGGGTTCACAATCAATTGTTTTATTGAGTGAAAATACACGCAGAAACGTAATGAAATAAAGAACAAAATACATAGACAATTAACGTTCTGTAATACGATAGCTAAGTCTTTCTATTATAGATATAAAATGTAAGTACCTATGCCAAAAGATGATTCTAACTGTAAACTTTCTGAGATATGATAGTTCTGCCTTTCAATGAATATTGATATGAAACGTAGAGATGATTCTGACTTACAAAATTATGAGTTTTGAATGTATGCTAAGTGAGTTTATGCCAAACGATTTTCTGCGAAATGAAGTTTATGCCATCCATTGTTATGCAAAATAATATTATGACATAAAGAGTTCTGCTATAAAAGGTAGACCCGTATAATTCACATGAGAAGATACAGACCTCAAGAAAAAAAATGTGTTCACACTCACAGCAATAAAAGAAAATCATCATAGCAACAAAAAGGGTTTAGTATCCTACTCGACCAAGTACCTACTGCGTAATGCCACAAAGGTACAGTGAAGGTCACATTATTACCCGTGTCGAAACTCCACGAGTCTGTAACTTTGTCTATACCTCCCGTTAAGGGCCCTCGAGCACCGCGTCCGCGACAATAACGACTCTCCAACACACCCTCAACGAAGCCCTCGAAACAAGACCTTGAATGATTAATTCGAAGAAGAAATATGACGAATGATGCTTGCTTGAATGTTTAAAATTTTGCGTTTGATGTTACGGATGTTTGCCATTAATGAGGAAATTGAATTTCTTATAAGGTTTTTAAAATTCTGGCGTGAGTACTGAAAAGAGCGAAAGAGCTACAAATATTATTATATTTGCCCACTTATAGGCACTTTTTTGAAACATGGCAAGTTAATTTTTTGAAGCATCCCCAAGGTCGCGACTGTTACCGGTGCACAATGATTGTATGGTGCTCATTCGGAAAAATTATTGGCAATTTTGTTAAAAATGGCTTGACTTATAAGATTTGTTACTTATTTGTAACGGTTCGTTAGCAAGTGGCTAGCCACTGAACCAGTGTGCACTCATTAAACAGACAAAGCTTGGTGTGCCTGTTTTGAGTCTGAACCCTTTCTGGACGAAACAAAGTTTTGGCAACACCACTCGTTAACGTCAGAGTCAAAATTTCAAAAACTCAAAAACGTCAATCAAATCAAGTGTCAAAACCACGCGTAAATGGCTGTTTACAAAACGTGTGGTTTATAAGTTTCATTATAGAAATCAACTTATATCTTTAACAAAATGGATTTCATTGTTGATACTGTTGGAGATGAGGATCTTCAAGTGCGGACGGAATTAATTGACAATGCTGAAAAAGCTTACTTTATAGGTTAGTTCAAATGTTTACCTACCATGTCTCTTGAATTTAGTTATTTTTGTGCTCATTATCTTGGCCAATTCTCTAATCTAGAATACAATCTCAACGGCATATATAGCAAATGTTCGAATTAATCTTATCCAACTAACTTTTTCACACCCACAAAGGTTGCCCTTTTTCTCTGTTAAATCGAAGTCCAGCTTTTACAATCGCAGATCTTGAAGAAATAACTGGCAACGCCCCTAAGACGACCCAATGACCTAAGTGGCTCTAAAGAAACTACATTCAAATAATATCTTAGCATAAAACCTACTAAGCTGTGACCAATTTTTGTACTCGGTAAATCTTACTTACATTTCTTAGTCTCTGCAAAGTAATTACTACAGACCATTTTTATTCTTATCTCGACTAATTCATACTCCACAGATAAGGAAGACAGAGAAGTAGCAATTCTAGGACTATTTGACAAAAAGAAACAAGAACTAGACACAAAGTTCACTGCAGAAGAAGAAGTAAACACTAAACTAAAAAACCTAAAGATTGACACTTTATTTGATGACTTCTTCCAAGAAATGGGATGGTCACAGTCCATCATAATTAAGAAAAAAGAAAAGAAAAGGTTGTTCCACTTTGATCAGTTAGACTTAGAGACTGGTAAATTAAAGTCAAACCTTGGCGGTGTAGATGTTGAGAAAGAAATGAAGAATAGTGTCCTGAAGCCTGGGATTGAGAAGGAGCATGAAATGCCTAGTTATGATGTTAGCAAGAATAAGCTTAAGGCTATTAGAAAGGTTAGTTAATTTTTATATAATTATATTATTGTATCAAGTTTTTATTGATCACACCAGGAACCAAGGTCACCTCTGTGTTAGGCCCGGTTCCCACCAAAGCAGAGGGGAGAGGTATTGAATAAACCAATCCGATTTCGTTATTTCCACATCTCTTCTCCACTTAGCCTATCGGATTGATTTATTCAACACATCTCCTCCCCTCTCTGCTTTGGTGGAAACCGGGCTTAACCCGTCAGCAAAACTGGCATATTAGTTGTTGTAAATAGATTCCAAATACAACTTCTTCTGAAATCCTTTGAATAAGAAGAAACAATTACAACTTAACAGCTAAAATTTCATGCGTTTAATCCTCTGCTGAGTTTCTAATAATAATAATTTTATTTGCTGTGTTGTATAGTTCCATGTACCACAATCTGGTGGTAAATGGGGCCAGTGCCTTTAAAATGTTGATTTTTCTGATAACAAGATCAAATCTCAGTACTTTAACTTTAATCCAAATTGATATAAAACATTACAGAAAGAACGAGAGAAGACCAAGGGACCTGGCTGGTTCAACTTGCCAGCACCAGAGGTCACCGAGGAGCTGAAGAATGACCTACAAGTGCTGAAGATGAGGTCAGCGCTGGATCCTAAACACTTCTACAAGAAGAATGATATGGAAGTGCTTCCAAAGTACTTTCAGGTAAGAATTTTAGTGGCTGGTTAAAATTCTGATATTATCTAGAATAACCAGTTAATATATATGGCCTACTACCCATTTACACTACTACCTGTAGGTCTCTTCCCTTTCAAATCCATCCAAAGGTCTGTAAAAGATATTTTTTTTTATTGAGGAATGAGCTAGATCTTGGCCTCGATCACGCCTAATGGAAAGTGATGGATGAGGTTTATGATGGAGTGAGAGTGCCCAGAAGATGCCTTAAGGCACTCTGGTATTCCCACGCGTCGACGAAACACAGCAGGCTGCTTTACGCGTGCCTATGCGTGATTGAACAAATTGTGCTACATGAGGAGGCTAATTCATGCATCCCAGAATCTTTAGCAATAACACCGCCCATTTTTACACCCTGTTATTTTTAAGCCCTCCAACCCTCTTATCGTATCTGTTTTTTAAGGTGAACCCTTATTACATCCGGCCGGCAATGCTGCAGTAGACATATTGTTACCTTGCGAGTGTTCATGTTTGTTTGTGCTTATTATCCTGCCTGTATCCATCTGTGTACCTGTTTGTTTATGAGTTGTGTTACTTGAAATGAACTAATTTTATTTATTTATTTACTGAATACATTTCTCTCTTTTTGTGGTTTATAATTTTCTTAACCATGACAAAAAAAAATCTGAAAACAAGTGAATCTCAACTTTTATTCTGGTCAGAAGGTATAAAATAAAAAATCTATATTCCAGGTTGGTCGCATCATGGATTCTGCTTTAGACCATGTCAATGAGAGACTGACCAAAAAGCAACGGAAGAGGACAATGGTAGATGAACTTTTAGCAGATGCAGAGTTCCAGAAGTACAATAAGAAGAAATACAAAGAAATTGTAGATGAGAAGAGAAGGACAGAGTACAGAACCTTCATGAGAGACAAGAGACAGAAGAATAAAGCTGATTTGAAGAAGAATAAGTTAAAATCTAAGAAAGCATAGTTAATAAATATAGTTTTAATTTAATAAGTGATGATTTTTATTTGTTTTAGCCAGTAATAGATGACTATTCGATGGAATAGACGACACTTTTTGTATTGTATAATTATGTAAGAGCTGTGGTTCCGTATCGCCACGTCCAAGCGCGTATTTTGTGTTCAGGTGGGACAATATGTCATTCGAACCACCCCAGCTCCTTGAGGAACGCCAGTAACGCCCCGGTGTTATATATCACAGAGGGTACCTGGGTTTCCGCAGTACTTTGCCCTGCGATTGCTTAACAATACCAACTGAATAAAACTTGTGCTAAGTGCGCATGTCACGGCCACTAGGCTGGCTGTGCGCGCTCTGAACAAAATGATTCATGCACGCAAACTACACGACTGATAAAATTAAACGCCGTATACATTTGTAAACCTTTTATTCCATTAAGTAACATTGACAATAAGTTTGATAATATTCAAAGTTAAATATTTTAAGGAAAATATCACAGGTGTAGAAGACACTTTGTAGTTGTGTAGATTTTAGCATAGCACCGTATGAGCAAATAACAACCATAGAATCTTGGACCATAATTTTATGATTTTTAAGTATGAAATCGCACATCATCTGCATAGCCTTTCGCCAACAATGTTGGAGCCGGCTTCTAGTCTAAACTGATGCAGCTGATTACCATTTAAAATATTATGCACTGCGCAACAAAATTGAGCTAAGGACTAGAACTATATTTAAACAAAGAATTGAAGCAGAAAAAAAAGTAACAATAATTATGTCCCAATATGGGCACGACTAAGACTTACACATGTTACCAATACATTCATACAAAAAAAAATGCGACATGTCTTACAATCGGCGCTGAATGGCAGTAGATTCGAGTGGACCAGGTAACTTTATAATTATTTAGTCAAAATTTGAGTTTATTAGTTATGTAAAACCATAAGTACTTATAAACCAGCACCCTAATTGAGTAACACACAATTTCAATCACAAGTATATAACAGTGATCCATTGTTTCATGTTTAGAAAATTCGTCTCCTCGACAGCGTAAATGAAGTAGCAAAAAGAAGTGGCAAAAAGATAGGCTGTGTGAATTTGTGTACGAGTAGGTATTACGCAAGTACCCCCCAGCTTAGTATCGCAAACTATGTATGTGCAAGTTGATGAGCCGTCTATCTCCCTAGAAGCCACCAGTCACGTCGATTGCCGCTCCCGTCATGAAGGAGCTCTTGTCAGAACTCAAGAAAGCTATCACCTCGGCTAATTCTGAAATAAATAAATATTATGGCAGATAAGTACATCCAAGTCACACAAGTTGGTATGGTCAGCAACAAGTCTATTGTAGCAATGATTTGCGCTTGCGCAGCTACGACCTGCGAGCGCGCTAAGCAAGGTTGGTGGTTGAGCGATTGACTGCTGCGCTGCGTCTCGTGGGTTCGATTCCCACACGGAACAAATATTTGTATGGCCTACAGATAGTTGTTCCGGGTCTGGTCGTCATCGTTTTTTAAAAAGAAACAAAAATTAAATGCTCTGTGGTGACACTCGTACGTCTGCTCTTTGTCTAGAAGTAACTTGGTTGGCAAAAAAGTTAAGGTGACAATGGAATTCGAACTTTGTCATGTATGAAAAAAATTCAATGAATCATGCTTCTTTACAATAAATGGTAACTATAGTCTAGCCACTCACCACTGGGCTGTCCGAGTCGTCCCAAAGGCACCAGTTTCAGT
The DNA here is from genome assembly GCA_947386135.1 of Melanchra persicariae. Classification (NCBI taxonomy): domain Eukaryota; kingdom Metazoa; phylum Arthropoda; class Insecta; order Lepidoptera; family Noctuidae; genus Melanchra; species Melanchra persicariae. Next base: position 4,737,703 of record OX376646.1, read on the forward strand.
ATACCCTGCATAACCTTCTCAGGAACAGTCTTCACCATAGGAGTTTCTATGAAGCCCGGCAATATCGCGTTTACCCTGAAATCATGGGATTATTATCAACTATGGTAGGCGCCAGATAAATCTCTACTAATATTATAAATAGGTATATTATATATATATATAGATATACAAGAATATATTTACGTTAATGGTATTAGATTACGAAACAGCTTTAGCAATTTTTCTCAAGTCTCAAGTGACGTACAACAAACACCATTTAATTTACTTTTAGAAAGATTTTTTTAAATTAAATTTTACATACCTAATATTGTATTTCCCCAATTCCTTAGCAGCTGACTGTGTCATACCGATCACTCCAGCTTTGCTGCCAGCGTAATTTGTTTGACCTGAAATAGATAGCAATACTAATTAGCGTCTTAGAAATCATGAGATTTAATTTTTAACGGAACCCTATGACTATGCCTCCGCTATCCGACCGTCTGTCAGCGGGCTTTCTTTTGATCTCATAAAGTTTAAGTATGAGATCGAAAGTTAATAAAAAGAAAACAAATTGAAAAAAATATGACATAAACCGTAATATTTAGACATTTGGACATTTTAGTGCGTTTTTCTACTGCCAGTGGTAGCAATATCTGTGGAGATATAGATGGACATAGATAACGCAAGAGCAACTACTTCGCGTGCCCAGCTTACGTACAAAAATCGTAAGCCACCACTTTCGCGCTCAGTCTGCATTGGTGTGCCACACTGTTCGGACATCAGTTAGGTGTCACACGCCGCCACAACAACTGTCAAATCGTGTTGATTCATTCTTAGTTCGGGACTAATCGTAAGTCCGTAGGTGATACGGAGTAAAAACGCCCGACACTAAGGCCGAAAGTACGGACTTCGGGCTTAGAGAGTGTCTACTCTCTAAGCCCGAAGTCCGTACTTTCGGCCTTAGTGTAAAAAAAAGCCAGCCAATTGCGGGTCAGGGAGTCTTCCCTGACCCGCAATTGGCCGGCTTTTTTTTCCTTTAAAGTTAACATCAACAAACACACCACACTCGTTTTCTATAAATGGTTAGGCAAAGGTGTATCTATAATACACTCAAACCCACAGTTCCAGCTTTAGGCAGTAAATAGGGGCGGATTCTGGAGGGCTTGGCCTCGCCGAGGGCCGAGATTTTAGCAAAATAAACACTAAAAAAAGCACATAACATTCTCTTATACCGAGCCAAGGACGCTTATTATAAGTTAAGCAAAATGAAATTTAAAAAAAAAATACTTTTCGTAAATTCCTCAATGACTTCGTTAGGTTGGTAAAGATATTCCCAACCCGGGAATAGGAACTTATACACAGCAGAAGCAGCCCTTGCAAGTTGCGACAGCTTTCACTAGGCAAAAATTGCAGTTAAAATGTTAATGCTAAGACTACTGACCCATGTTTCCATATTTTCCCACTATACTGGAAAGATTTATAATTGAACCGGGCAGTCCAGCTTCCGTCATCGCCTTTGCGAATGTTTGCATGACTAGGAATGTGCCCTGAAACCAGAAAAAACACAAAATAGGTACCTACTTATATTAGGAAAAGAATATGGTCATTTACTATTTAACCAAGCATAATGATTTTTAGTTCTAGGATAAAAAAGCCCATGGGCTTTTATCCTAGAACACACAGCAACAGTTTCACTCAAACCAAATAAGTTTATTTGTGCACTCAGGTACTTTGGTGTTAGGTACAAACAATATGAGTGTCTCTGTTCTGCCACAGTAAGTGGCATACAAATATTTGTAACTATGGTAGGTGCCAGATAAACTTGCAATAAAGCACATTGACCTTTCCCTAATATTCCTTCGTAGATACCCGAATAATACATTATGAACCATTTTACATTACTAGAGAACATAAAGGATCACGATAGAAGTAGATTCAGGACTGCTCTAAGTCTTTATTTCTGTTTTTGATTTTAAGAAAGTCAATAAATGTATGTGGGTTAATGACCGTTATTGCACATTTATCTGGAATCTACCATAGTTGCCGCCCGCGTGAATGTCGAAAGTTATCCCAAGGAAACTCCCTTGATGAAAAGAATCCTGTGTTATTCCAGACTATAATATACCTCTGTGTAAATTTAATCAAGGTCCATTCAGTAGTTTTTGCGTGAAAAAGTAACAAACATCCATACATACAAACTTTCGCGTTTTTAATATTAGTAAGGATTGGAATTTTCATAATCCCTACTAATATTATAAATGCGAAAGTAACAGTCTGTATGTTACGATATCACGCTAAAACGTCTGAACGGATCGTCATGTAATTTGGCAGATACATAGCCTGGGATATGGAGAAGGACATAGGCTACTTTTTTACGCGATAACCGACATCAACGCGGGCGGAGCCGCGGGCAAAAGCTAGTCTTTAAAATATATAAATTACTTCTACCAGACTTAACCTTCTACAAACAAAATTTGTAAGTACCTCCCCATAATTATTAGTTTACCTTAGACCCCAAGTTACCTTTAAATTAGTATTGACAACACTATCATAATCTTCCTCAGACAGCTTCAGTAGCCAGTTATCCCTGGTAATACCAGCCGAGTTCACAATTATCGTTGGAGGTGCCTTGTACTGTTTCAAAGTGGTCTGCAGCAGATTCCTCACTGCCGCTGAGTCTGATACGTCTAGCTCCACGGCCATGTGTTCTGCATCTGAAATGTCATTTTGCTTTCTATAATCTTGGTCAGGACTTTGAAGGGCATGTGTGGAGATAGAGGGAATGGTCGCCTTGGGAGGCCTAATCTGCTTCTGGAGTAATACTTCTATCTTTGTCCCGAAAAAAATTGTTCTACGGGAATTCATAATGGCGTGACTTTTGACTACTTTCGAATGACGTCACACGCTTTTAGTGCTGTCTCTGTTTTAGTCTCTTAGATTTTAACACACTCATAAATCCATCATTAGTTTCAGGTTTTGAAAAAAGAAATTATAGCATCTTGTCTTTCCTCTATGTAATTGTAATTTAAAAAATCCAGTCAAATAACCTACAATGCCCTAGATATTGTAATAACCGCACATTAAAGTTACATTTACACACCTTGTAAGCTTACCTATGCAATAAGGATGACGAAATATGACAATCAAATTGATTCTACTTAAAACATACCATTTCTGCCTGAAGCTAAAGCCGTGTGTGTCTTGATAGTTTGTACAGCTGCATCATAGTTCTTATCAGCTGCAATGACAATAGCACCCTCTCTAGACAGCACCTGGCATGCTGCACGGCCTAAACCTGACCCAGCACCTGATAAAAAATAGGTAAACATAATGGTTTTATATGAAGGATTACTTACTAAAGTAGTTTCTAAGGTTACTGCGGTCCTGAAAAGCAAAGGGCACTAGGAGGAGCAGGTACGGGTTTTAGTCAGTAAGAGTCTGACACTCCTTTCCGCTCCGCCTAGAGCGGGAGGAGTCATTTGATGATTTTCCATCTATAAAAAAGGTAGCTTTTCATTGCACCTACATCTTTGAGATTTTATTTTTAACCGGATGGGGTTAAAAATAAAATCTCAAAGATGTTCAGTGTTTACATCAAATTAAGTTTACGCAAATATTATCAGGAGGCCGTCTTAGGGCGCCATCGGAATTATAGACAGAGGATATTGAGTAGTAAGCCAAATTTTATGAACTTAAGCAGACATATTTGTTAATCAACCATAAAATCAATACCTAACAGATTAAAATTAAAAATGCCGTTAATATTACGACCTGCTAAGCAAATATAAGCATTCAAGGTAGGTAGGTGTATGTAATAAAGGTCAGCATTCTGTATGTATTAATAAGGTATATAACAAGCATCCAAGAATCATACATAATTATGGGAAGAATAAGTAGTTTAGTTTAGTAGAATAGGTAGTTTTCAAAGAGTATATAACAGTAGCTAGTAGCTTTCTGTCATCATTTCATCAAACTGTCATAAAACATAGCTAATCCAGCTTACAATATGAATATTATTTTTAACAATTTATTTTAAAAAGAGATTTCATAAAAAAACTTACCAGTTACTAAGGCTAGCCTTCCCGCAACTATTCCTGCCGTCATATTCACTGTCTTTTTTGGAAATAATTAGGTTCTGAAGTAGCCGTGTACCTATCTATCGTGTAAAGTTTGACTTTGAACTTTCCCTACTGTATCTTATCAGTTTTATCAAACAACTGTTAACTCTTCTGTTATCACTATGACTGTTATGACATTTTATTGACGTTTAGGCATTCGTTCTAAAACCGATTGACGCATTCGTTCGAGTTTGTTGTGTAGTCGACATCTACAATAATATTAAAAAGAGGAAAGATTTGTTTGTTTGCTTGTTTTTTTTAAATGAATAGGCTCCGAAACTACTGCACCGATTTGAAAAATTCTTTCACCAGTAGAATCCTACATTATCGGCGATGGACGTAGGCTATAGAATATTTTCAAAAAAGTTAGGGATCCGTATGAAAACTTCGATAATGTAACCCCAGGTGTGAGAAAAAATCCTTATACCGCGTACGCTGCGGAATCTATTGACAATAGAGCAAAGTGATGTACTACAGTTTTATAGAAGTCATCAATATCTACAAAAAAGTTCGCGGTACCATATGTCTAACTATTATGGATAAGTCACCATGAACGCTTTTTGTTCATATTATTCAAGCAAATCCCATGGTGAAATAAAAAATGGTGATTCTAGTATTATGATATTAATCCTTATCCATTTAAATGGTTTGATAATTAAGGTTGATTATGTCCGTGCAAATTACACTTTAAATTATTAAAATCGGACCTTTCGTTCAAAAGTTACGACGGTAATAAACATGCTCGGAGTAAGAAAAATGTCGCGGCTTGAGCGAACTGGGGAGAATCGAATCAATGCTTGGTCCGATGAAGTTGAAACACCACGGCATTTAAAGGAGAATGACCAAAACCAGTCTAGAAAAGTTGCATGTATGAAAACCAAATGAATATAGTAATTATTTGCTTATTTTTTACAAGCTTTTCACTTCAGGAATTTTGTTTTCGTATCCGGAATTATGATTTTAAGATAAACAGTAAATTAACGATTGCTAGGTACATTTCCGTATAGTCCTGATGGACGTTTCGTTCTCTTCATTTGTACGAGTTACGTAAGTATGAGCCTTTACATAAAAACAACACAAAAATGATATTAAACTCATAAATAGCTAAATAATTAGTAATATCATAATCATAACGTAGGTACTGTATATGTATTTCATAGTTCCGTTGTGAAAATATTTATTTTTGTGTTTCGTCTCACGCAGATGCAACTGCCAAAGCAGATGAAAGGCGTACCGGTAGGGATGGTGATTATTCCTAAACAAGATCGATTTTTAAATCTATCCGAATCAGAGGAAAGAATCGATTCAGCAATAAATTGAGTTCTGATAGATCTGTTCCCGCCATTATTCTACATCGACAGCTTTATTATATTATATAATCACTTATTCGTTTTGGTGTTGCCAGCATAATTAGTCAAATGTAATGAATAATCGAATACAAAATAAATTAAATAATATTCTTTGGTTACAAAAAACAGAACAAAGAAACTGCGTATCAAAACTTAAAAGTTGCAATCCGCAGGAAAAACATCGGAACTCGTTTAAAAAATCTATAATTCATTGTTTATGATCGATAAAAAAAAACAATTTACTTGACCTATAAAATCGATTCTAGATCGCCATCCCTAAGCCGACGCCTGCGGAAGCCGCCATTACTGTTTATGTGTCAACTGAAAATGGTCACCGCGATTTATCTCTCCACTTAAATAGTAATACTTACGGAAATTCGTTGGTGTGTTTGTTTTAAACAACTTAGCGTGTTTCATGTAACTAACGACAGGACGTTTTCATATTTAATTGTGTTTTATTACGCCAGGACGTTTTTGTGTTGTGTTTCTGAACTCTTTTGAGATTCTAATCATGTCGATGCTTGATTTTGATCAACCGATGCCGGTGGTAATGAGAAGCCGATGTGTCAATTGTTCACTTTTGATACCCAGAAATCACCCGCAACATTCCTTGCAACAAGCGTCTACGACGATGATTACTATAATACAATCTTGGATAACTCCTACTGAGGTAGGTAAGTTTTACTATATTACCTACCTACTTCTAGATTAGACGTGCTAGCAACCTGTACTTTGAATAGCTGACTAATATCCAATAACCTTAGTGCGGTGCAACTTCAAAGTTGTACCATGTTATTAATACTAACAAAGATTTTCTATTGATCCTTTAATTAAATCTTGGAATAGTGAACTTTGATGTGAAGAATACAGCAATGTAATATACTGATGTAGGTACTGTATAATAAACCAGAATACTTTTTTGATTTGTTTCTAATCTCTGGAATTATTGTGTTGATTTGAAAAAAGTATTTTATTATATGATTATCAGATTCATGAAGAATACTTCAGTAGTTTAGTTTAGGGTATAGTTTACAAGTCCTATAGTTTTCAAGAATATGTGGGAAACACAGCAAGACTATGTCTTGCTGTGATTGCTTGTTTGGATGGGTGATAAAAATCTTTTGAAATTCTCGGTTTTTCTCTATTATGATATGCATGTTTTCTACACCTAAACCTTCCCCATGAATCACCCTGTCTATTGGTGGAAACTGCATGAATATCTGTTCAGTACTTTTTGAGTTATCATATGCATACAGACCAACAGTTACAGTAATAAACAGTTTTTAAATCATAGAATGTGTATTCAATAAAGATTTACAATATGCAATGATTTTGCAATGTGTATTTGTGTGCCTTTGTTATAAAATAATTATGTGAGGATTCAATGATGATTGGTGAATAACTTGAGTTAAATATTTTAGAAAAACAGCAACATTGAGAAATAATTTATTTTATTTCAGTTTTCATCAGAAAGTGTACTATGTACAGAGTGTATGGTAATACTTCAAGATCGAGCAAGCACATTCATTGATGGAAATGCTATACCATTGCCTGCATTTGGTCACAGAAGTCTTATGCTTTTTTTGTGGAAAGTCTATTTTACGTACAACAAGAACACATGCTGTGAGATCTGACCGCCAAGAAAGGAACATTATATTAAGAAAGGTTTCACTGCACTTGGTAAATATTTTTTACACATATTTCTATAATGTTAATTTTCATTCTCGGGGAACTTCACTACCATCCAGAAAACTGCAGCAAAACAACTATGTTGTTTCTGTGAGTGTATAAGGTCACCGGTGAGTCAAACCCAGCGGTGATTTCTAATAAAAGTATTTGACTTTGAGCGGTAATAATCTATACACTGGAATAACACGATATTTTTCTCAGTAATAATAATATTGTCTTAACATACTTCCTGGTAACCAGTCCACTTAAGACTTCAAAACCCATAGGCCTATTAACTTTGTTTTCATATGTTGAAATAGTTTCCCACCAACTGGGGGTTGTCCTAGGGTGCAATAGCATAGCGCATACAGGGATAGTCGTTGGTTGGTACCACATTCCATTAAAAGTGTCTAAAAGGCCTCTGCAAGTTGGCTCGGCTCCTCATATGCCTTCCAAAGATCCCAGAGTTCTGAGATATACTGACCCATTTAATAATATTGTATTAGTGCTAATATTAGCAGTACAGCGTTGGAAGGCCTCCCACAAGGTGGATGGATGACTTTGTGAGTGTCGTGGGAATCTGATAGGGGTGAGATGCACAGGACTGTTAGGTGTAGCGACACTTGGGGGAGGCCTATGTCCAATCGTGGGTGTCTTTCAGCTGAAATAGTAATGATGATTGTTATATTTTAATTCTGAATACATAGTATGTCAATTTGTTTTAGGTTTCAAGATTGGAAAGAGTATGTAATGCTTGTTGGTTGGCAGCTTATAGAGAAGTGAGACATCAAAACCAACATGACACCAATCGCCCCATTCTGTCTGATGTAGGAACGAGTGGAGAATTTAATATACCTGTACCGCCACCCCTTCCGCAACATACCTCACAACATTCCAGGCAACCTTCTCCAGCAATAGCTAAAATACCATCAGCAGTATACAGATGTGCTGCTAATACAGCTAGTCATTGCATATTTGTTGACTGTTTTGAATCAGAATGTTTACTTATACCTGCTGCCATAAAGCAGCTTTTACTTTTAAATCACAAGTTTTATATACCTCCAGGAGCACGAATATGTAATTATCACTTAAATCATGGCCATTGGAATAAATTAACCTCCCAGTTAAGAGACTTTACTGGTACACAGTTTGACAACATTTTAAATATGTTGCAGCAAGCTGCCAAATATCACTTTGATTTTTCGAATATTGCAATTATGCCAGAATATTTATGTCATTATTGGTTAAGTATGACTTCTAATCAATTTTATGATTTATTAAATTCTGTACCAAATCTATCACTCTGTACCTAATGCCACTATGGCTTTGTGCATGTATTTAGTTAAGCTGAGAACTGGTGATGAATTCAGCTAGAGAGTGCCTCTTGAGAGGCAGAATTAAATCGAGGCACGTTAATAGTCGCACCTATTTTACGTATTTATTAATTAGCAAAGATGATGCTGTAGCTAATACATTAGATGCAATAGTCGGCTACTCATGCAATTGCCTGGTTGGAAAGAGAACTGTGGGCTGTTGCGCTCATATAATGACTATAGTTTGGTTCTTGAGCTGGGGACGTTATAACGATATAACTGCTCCAGCTTCGTATTTAGATAATTATTTTGATGAGTATGAGGAATAATAAAGGTAATTGGTACCTAACAATGCTATTTCTGCTGATTTTACATGTCAAATACGTAGAACATCTATAGGTATATTTGTTGTAACATTAAATACACCTAATGACTACCTACATGAAAAGTCTGTTCATATTATGTGTTTTATACCTTTGTATACATTAGGTAGGTAACTTATTCATTTGTGCATAGATCTGGGATAAATTGAAGTTAATAAAATAAAATCTCTATCTGACTGAAGTTGTTTTATTTCGATAATGTCACATAAGCGCTGCGAGGCCATAAAAAGCACGATTATTTCTTTTTTTTTTCAATAAGCAGCTATTCTCTTATTTTGTTTTTAACTATGTTTGTTGTTTTGTACCTACATGAGTGATCTGTGGTCATTTTATAAGTTGCGAGTAGTTTAGACATAATTTTTAGGTTATCTCCGAAATTGTTTAATTACTTTAAAACCCGGATACTAATGTGAAAATGAACACTTTTATTTAATAGTATATAAAGCGTAGTCTATAATAAATAAAGATTTATTGTGTTTCAACTTAAGACGGATTTCCATACATCGTTGGTCATGATCCTTTTTCGATAAAACAATAAGAATAACAAATGTTTGGATTTTTCGAAAATAAACTACATACATAATAAGGAGTAAAGCAGGGGTGATTAAGATTTTAGGGGAGGACATTATTGCTTGCTTCAATTTACGTCGGAATGCTATGAACAAACTAAAAGCGACATAATTGAAACAGATGTACAAACAATTTTTGCATAATCAAACCCTGACGGGTTGAACGGGGTGAACAGTTGCGCTGAACCTGGGCTTGAGACAAGTGAGATTCTGTCAACGGTGGCGTGGCGTATAATTAATGAAAAGTGCTTAATTTCCCAAAACTAACCTTCTATAGGGGGCGTTGAAGTTTGTGAAGTACCTACTAAATCCGCGCGGACGAAGTCGCGGGCAAAGTGCTAGTTGACAAATAAAAGCCAAAATAGTATAAAGAGGTTCGCAGATTGGCTTATACTTAGGGCAGCTAGAGGTAAAAATTGTAAGCTGAAAACATTTTATTAATTTAGTTTTACAGGACACAGGCTCAGTGCGGCGGGCGGCTCAGGCAAATATTAAGAGCTTGTTATGTACAAGTTCTAGTCAAATAACTTTGCCCCTCTGAAGTTAGCCATTTGCAAAAATCGCGCAGGTGCAGTCACGTAGACGGAAGCAAGCAGGACGCAAGCACGCATCGAACGTAAACGAGCGAACTGAGACATAAAATCGCGCCCCGCCCCCATGTCTCTTGCGCATGCGCAGTTGCAGTTTGTTCGTAATTTTGACTACTACGCAGCCACTCGTAGCCAACTTCAGAGGGGCAAAGTTATTTGACGAGAACTGTACAGCTTGGCAAAAAAAAGTGGAAAAAATGAGGGCGCCACTATCTCACTTAACGCACCACAATATGGGAAATCAGTAAGAGTATTTAATCAAATCGTTAAAAATAAATGTGAAACAATAAACGTGACTCAAAATCTAACACTTGTCGGCCAAGTAGTGTCGACATCATAGGTTTCCATTTAATAAAAGGGATATTTTTAAATGCACATCTGTATAATTTTAATGCATACCAGAAAAAATAATGCTGTGCAAAAAATCCCAATTGATTAGAAAACATGTCTTACAAAAAAACTAAAAAAATCATCCAAAACGAGATGACCTTTTTATCGAATTCACACCAAAAATGTGGTACATACATCGGATTTATGATTTATAAAACAAAAATACGAATTGTTTATCAAAAATACTAACTTGCACTCTAAATTGCACTTCCCTGAAATAGCAGGTGGTTATCATGGTTACAATAGTAGCCGGTCATTGGGCACCCCGACTCGGACAGGTTAGGTTAGAAGGGGATGGCGGGGTCAAGTGAGCGAGCGAAGCGAGCGAACAGACCCCGCCATCCCCTTCGTGGTTATTTTTTTTTAAACCACCCAGAAATATCATTAGCCAAATATTCGTTCAGTAAAACAGTTCTGCAAATACCATTAAACAGTATATCTAATATGATTTATTTAGTGTGCATAATTTGTGTGCAAGTCAGTATTTTTTATTTAACTTTGAAATATTTTGTTCGAAAAAAGGGAAAATACAGATATCGATTTAATTACATGCCTTAATAAAATATTTGGCACCACACCATAGGTATATACCTACTCTTTTTTGCCAAGCTGTACGATGATATGTGAGAGTTTGGCCTAAGGTTGGGAAGGCTGTCAGGGGCGGGAGTGATATGAAAATTTGAATGCCGTTAAAAATCGACGCACGTTATTTACAAATACGAGTGGTACGCCAGTTCGAAAACACATTGAGTCGAAAACCGTTATGCTGATTCGAAAAACTGTTTGACTGGTACCTACGCTAAAAGGCGTAGGTACTGATCATATGTAGATACTTATGTACAAAAGGCAATGATGCTACTGAGACACGGTTACACGGTACTTACGACACGGTTGGCGCAGTGGTTGAGCGATTGACTGCTGCGCTGCGTGTTGTGCGCGGGTTCGATTCCCGCTCGGAACAAATATTTGTATGGCCTACAGATATGTAGTTGTTCCGGGTCTGGCTGTTTGTGTAAGTGAGTTTGTAAACGCACCCACGATACAGGAGAAATTCCAAGTATGGGGCAACGTTTTAAAAAAAAAAACTTACTATGAGAATTTTGGATGCACGACTGCACAAGCGAAGCGAACTCGGGACTTTGGCACCAAAGACTACAATAGTATACTGGTTTGGCACCCAGACTCGGACAGGTTAGGTTAGGTTTATTTTGTTTTAAACACTTTTCGCGGGGCCCCGATTACGCCTTTTAGGCAGCTTTAAAGTGCTTTATAGTTAAGTTCAAATATTGGACATTTTGGGATTTCGATTCGGGGATTCGGGGGAACGTCATTCGATATAGCGGTTTTTGACTCAATGTGTTATCGAACTGGCGTACCACTCGGTATTTTTTTTCGAAATAGCGTGCGTCGATTTATCGGCATTCGAATTTTCATATCACTCCCGTCAGGGGCTGGCCATAGCAGATCATGCTTGGTTAAATAATTAATTTCCCTCCAACCCTTAATAGTAGGTAAGTCATCATCTGCCTAGCCTTTTCCAAACTACATTGGGGTCGGCTCCCAGTCAAACCGGATTCAGCTGAATACCAGTATTTTACGTGGAGCGGCTCCCTACCAGACTTCCACGAGAGACTAATATAAATGGTACTCCACAACCCATTTTTAACTGGGTAACATGGTACTGGTTTCAGATTTTCTGGCTTCTGACAATCCGTAACGACTGCCAAGGATCTCCAAATGACAGCCGAGACAGCCGGGACCAACGGCTTATCGTGCTTTACGAGGCACGGAGGAGTCTCAGTATGTTATGAATATGGTGATCACCCATCCACAGACCTACTTTGGCAAGCGTTGCTTAACCTTGAAGATCGGCCTGTGCGGCTCTTGTAATTTAGCCACAAGCTCCTTCTATCATACCTTAATAATAGGTATGTAAATTGAAATAAAACAATAAAGACAAATAAATAAAGATTAATTTCTTCTTATTTACTAAGACACAGGTACAAACAAAAATAGAACTTCAAAATCTGTAACTAAGTAAGTATTAAAACATGAGCATTAAAAAGAACATTTCGTCCCTTAGCAAACAACACCGCTCAAGTCATTTTGACCAAGTTAACTGTAGGTACAGCTAAAAACCGATTAATTTGTTGTAACCAATGTACTGGGGTGCCTTGACAACTTTTTGAATTCTGGCCTAGGTTTGTATAATACTTTATCATATGTCAGTTTGATCCACGGAGAGTTCTATCTAATTAAATTAATAAGAGGAAACCACTCAATCCATGAAGAGCCAATTTTGACTTAAGCGGTGTTGTTTCCTAAGGGACGATTTGACACTATTAAATTTTTTTTTGTCTTCTGTCAATTCTAAATCAATATTGGTGTCAACAAACATGCATTCCCACAATTTATTACTTTTCCACTGACTCAAATCAATTTCAGATTCACAACAATTTCAAATTTTCGGTTGTTGTCACCTATTTCTGTATTTTAATTTAGTTGTTTCTCAGTTTTAAAAACTGTAAACAAGGCAAACCTCTAACAACAGCTAAAATTTAGTCAATAATCTTACAAAACTTTACAACAGTGTAAAAAAATATTCTATGCGGCTTACCCATACATAATAGTAATACTAGAATTTCAATTAACATATACCAAGTACAAAACACTGACGACAGTGTGGCGACACTTGGGGGAGGCCTATGTCCAGCAGTGGACAAAACAAATGTCCACATTTTGTTCAGTAAACATACTATATGGCAGCTGTGAAGTGCGGTATTAACTGCACACTTGTGCAGTACCATATCTCCCATCCCTACTGTCAAATCAACTTGCTATTGTGCAGCACCGTTCCGAGCCAGCAATGACTTTGAATTGTACTGTACTATATACAGTACATTCTGTCAGACATTAGAGAACATCTTTTTTATAGATGTATTTGTTATGTGAAAATTATTGTGTGATTTCTATATTTTAAGAGACATACTCTTAAAATATAGAAATCACACAATAATATTTATAGCATAGACTTAAACTGAGATGATTCATCCTTGTGGTTAAAATCTTGTTACAATAATGTTATTGGTTTCTTTTTAAAACTGCCAAAATAAATGATGCATTAAAAATAACTTAGACAAAATTACAAAATGTTCCACAGTCAAAAATGACTATGTGATACTTACAAATAAGTAACTTTTTTTTTAAATATCTACAGAGGGCTTAGTGTGGGTTTTTGAACATACTCAATCGTAGTAATGTAAACGTTTGCTTATGTCAAATTGTATAGAATAAACCGGTTGTCCGTGAGTGACACCAGACGGTGCTTATTAAGTTTCAATACAAATTGACGATTACGCTAATGCAATCCAGAACGTTAAAAACTCAAACTAAGGCCACTGTGTGTCATTCTGCTTAAATATTTATAAAAGTATACACTTTTTTGCTTGCTTTTGCCATCTGTTACATCATAGAACTAAGAAAAACAAGATAATAATATTTAAAAACATCACCAAAATAATAGAACAAGAGTATTGTAATGATATAACAGTATCACTGTTCAAACTTTAAACTATTCTATTCGGTCACATTAGCTATATCTGTGTTTCACAGTCTAGCTAGAAATGATAAACTACACTTAATTCACTATTGGTTTAAAAAGCACCCAAAGTCTCTCAAATTCTTTCTGGTACTGTTCAACTAGTTCCTTCTGTGAAGTAACCAGGCAGTCTTCAAAGTTACCGCACAAGGCTTGGTTGGTCCAGTTTAACGAGCCTGCCATCAAAAATGGTGTCACAAGGGGGTTAACACTCAGAGTATCCGCCAAACAGAACTTGTGGTGCATCAAATTCGTCGACTTTATCCAACGTACCGGTATACGCTGCTTTTGTAATCTCCTGATGCCAGACCCTTGAGCGAATGCCATGTCAGCATCGATTATCACTCGAATTTTCACACCTCGAACATGTAACTTCAATATAGCATTTGTTACATCCGTATTAGTCCATACGTACATACAGATGTCCAAATTATGTTGAGGCTGGTTGAAATAATGCAATAATCTATCCATACTTTTTGAAATCGTGCAGCGAGAATATTTACTCTTTTTTGTCTCTTCGGCTACGTACGAAAACATTATAGCTTCATGAATTTCTTTGGCCTTACGTTTTTCTTCTTTCTTCTTCCTTGTTAGGTAATTATATGTCACATGCGTTGCAAATGCAAATGATATCAACATGAATAAAGTTCTACTGAAAGTTTTTAGTGACATGATGTTGTTTTCAAACAGCGTGAATTAAAAATCCCAATTTTGATGTTATACGTTTGTGAACTTAGTAAATCATTTTTGTATTGAGATTTACATAAAACTATTAATTTACCTTCAGTATCAGTGTTCTATCGTAAATTATCATAAAAATGTAACCATTTTTCAGTTTTCTGCTAACGAAATTTTTCGTTTACCTACCCGTTTAATCTGTCAAATTGTCAATCAATGTCATTGTCAAAGTTCCATGCTTTCCCGCTTTGTTGCTTAGAAATTAACCGACTTTTGGTTCTGATAACCAGGGTTTTAACATTAAAAAAAAAAGATTCTCCGCAATTTTGTTTATATGAAGTGTATGAAGTGTCGAGGAATATAACTTCACTTTTACTTCTTCTTCTTCTTTATCGAATTGATTGAAATTAAATAAACTATACAATCTGTATTTTTGCTCATCAGGAATAGGATGTCCAACGAGCAGGATGCATAAAAAGCTTAAAAAATAAAAACAAATGTGTATTCAAGGTATAATTATTATTTTACGAAAAAAATATACATAAGTAATTTACAGTTACCTAGTTCAACACAAAAGAGAAAACTTATACGATTGACGCACGTCGATCTATATCATAAAGTTATATTGTTTATACTGAAGTCATGAGGTCTCAGTCTTAAGTTTAAATTATAAGAGCTGTGATGTGCGGGCTGCAAAGATCCGCCATATCCACCGATGAGACCGCAGGACCCGTAGCCATTGTCGGCCGTACTTCCATAACCAACAACACTTTGACCCATCAGACTGTTAGAATTTGGGACGTACTGTCTATTCCCCACATTCTGCATCATTAAGGAATAATCGTTTTGGTACAGCCCTGTGTTGGCGATAGGGATCCCTAGGTTCAAGTTCAGGTTATTTGCTTGAAAATGATGGAGCCATGGTTCTTTTTGGTTGCGTGCGAAGTCCTGTCTTGGATCTTGATGAGGAATCCCGATGGGTACGGCAATGGGCTCTGGTGAACTTTGACTGGTTGAACTTCTGTGGGTCGATAGAGCTGATCTCTCGTTTCTTCTGAATTTTGCTCGACGGTTTTGGAACCATACCTGATGAAAAAAAAAGGATTAATCTGCGTGAACGTCACATTTGATTCTGTGGGAAAATATCCTTTTGAAATTTGCGAGAAGGCGCAATCAATCTGCCTTGCCTTTTGCCAACTGTATTGGATTCGGCTTCCAGACCAACCGGATCAACTGAATTCTAGTTTTATACATGAAGCGACAGCTTATTCGACCTCCACAGCCCAGTAACTAGGAATTACTAATATCCCTTGGTAAAGACTGTCAAATTTTCTGGCTTCTGACTTCCCCGACTGTCGACGATGTTCAAATGACAGCCGGGACCAACGGCTTATCCTGCTTTCCTAGGCACGGAAGATACTTGGTATGTAATAGATGGTCACCCATCACACGGCATCAGCACGGGTCGAACTCCTTGACCTGTGCGGCTGTTAATATTTAGCCACAAGCTCCTCAAGGAATGTTGTGATAAGGTGCATTATAGTCCGGTTAAGCAGTTGATAGCCCTAGCGTGCTGGATCTGCAAGTGGCCATTCAAAAAGGTAATGCGCATTTCTATAGAAAATACTTTTCTAATAAACGCTTCGTCTCGACGCTCTCTCGGCGACTAAATTAAATGTTAGTACACAAATAGAGGTGTAGGTATTACAATTATTCACAATATGAATAGATACACCTCTACCCACTGTCTTCTATTCTTTCAGTGTAAACGAGCGAGATATTATGTGGTTTCGATTAACATTAAGTTCTGTACATAATTATATGGTACTTAAATGAAAGCTTCTCACCTGTACTCTGGCTTCAGTCAGGTTAACCCTCGCAGCGAGATCCTCCCTCACAAACGCATCAGGGTAATGCGTCTTTTCAAACACCTTCTCCAATGCAGCCAACTGCTGACTCGTAAAAGTAGTCCTATTCCTCCTTGGCTTCTTTCTATCATCCGATTTTACTTCCCTTTCTTCCTCAGACTCCTTCTGGATCTCTCTCTCTTTCGCGCCTTTGTCTTCGTACTTTCTCCGCATGTCTTCGTAAGCTAGGTAGTCGACAGGTTTGATGTAAGGTCTTTGGAGGTCTTTTGGGTACCAGGTTAAGTCGTTCTGGTAACTTGGCTCGAAAGTGCTGTTGATCTGCCGGCCGGCTGTCAAGTGGTGGAGCCGCAGTAAGCTGTCCTCATGGCATTTGATCATTTGGAAGAGGTTGTGGTTGTTCTCTGGGTAGGCTCCAGGGTTCACGTTGTAATTCGCAGTGCTTTGGGCTTTTGGGTCGTAGTTTTTCGTGACGGGTTGACGGCTGTTCGGGATGTCTGTGGAAAAAATATATTTCTGTTATGAAAATGATAGTGTGCTTAGGCTATATCAATTAAAACAGTACCTATATTTTAATACATTTTTGTCTTGACATTACGCACAAATTGAATATTAGCACTTTTGGTGTTAAATTAGCCAGCTGTATAACTTGTTTTAGATAACTACCGACACTTTCGCTTTGTTTGCTGTTTATCTGATTCCTTGTTATTGTAATTTTAATTTTACTTATTCTACAACTGCACGCTTCGTCATGAGACGACGATAAATTTATGTTAAAATTTAAATCTCATGTAAGTGAACTGTGTATCATGTTCTTATGAGAAATAAAGACACTTTAAACCTAGGTACATTAAAAGCTCAAAAATCTCAAATCTAATTATCTTGCTGACTGCAAACGCAGCTCCCATGACGAAATGGTTGGCTAATGGTTGGGCAATGTTTTAATGGTTGTACCTATACTAATACAAAAAAACCACGTGACAGGGTTACCCGGCTAAACGTAATACCAATCACTTCAGTTGCCACATTACGACACAGTTGTACTCTTCAATTTAGCAACGTTATTAACGAATAATAACGTTGCAAAATTGAAGAGTACAACTGTAACGTATCATGGCAACTGAATAGACTGGTATTACGTTTCGTCGGTTAATTAAGTCACATGGTTTTTTTTGTTTACCTTTAGTTAACTACCTACTCGGATGGAGTATAGGTATTAATTTTGTACTTGTCAGCAGCAGCCAGAAATCTGAATCTGTCTCCATGATGGCTAGTAAAAGGCATACCCCTACCTATTATCTTTTGCCTGAGACTAGGAGCCATGTTAGGGTAGATGACTAAAAAAATCTAATTAGTTCGTCAGATAGATTTCCAAAAAATATTAGACACGTATGTTTTCTTTTTTCACGTAAAAACAAAGAGTGAAAACGATACAGAGCGTTGAAAACTCGTGTGACGTCACTTGTATGTACACTTTTAACGTACACATGACGTCACAACCCCCACTCCTGATCTTTGGTGCGTTTTATCTTCGTCTTCGTTTATTGATTTGATAAAACAAAAAATACGTGTCCTATATTTTTCGATATTCTAACTGACGAACTAAATAAAACAATTTATTTTTTGACCAGGAATCATCCCTAATAAAAGTGTATAGGCGATATCTTTATCTTTACATCTCTCTGTGCATAATACAGGCGTATGTTTTATCTACCCTCACATCGATTCACATCAAAATAACACCAAAACAAACGCCGTTCCTCACAAAAGCCCGTTTGTTTGCGGATCGCACACGCACCGGCGGCTAACGTCTGTAGACCGTTGTTGCGTAGCCGGCGTGCGCGGGCGCAACCCTATCGGTTACCTCACATTGTACGCACGTGGAAACTGTTGCTCATGCTCCTTTGAACTTGCGAAGGTTATTTAGGTTCTTATCTATGTTATGGATTGTGGAAGGGCATCGAGATAGTTAAGGAATAATAATTACTGGTAATAAAAAAATTACTAAACATGTTTGGAAAAGTAGGCAAATGTTCCATAGAATAGGATTTTTTATTTGGAAAGGAGATCTAGAAACAAACCGAGTCAATTGAAAGAACCATAGTGTGATTGGTCTTGTAGTCGTAATCGTGAATGGTTGTTATACTGTAGTGTTCGCACTTTAACAAAGACTCAATGAGATTTTTTTTTTAATTCCAATGATGCAGTTTTAGTTTTCATGAAAAATCGGGCTCGAGGCTCGAATACGTATTTTTCACTATTCTTCACAGTTTTTGAAATGGCCATTCACGCCCACTTGAAAAGTTCAGCTTTGTCGCGTGATTTACGCGTTTTTAACTTATCAATACATTACATAAGAAACAAGCAACTGGAACCGTGCTCCTTTTTATCGAAGATCTATGTGTAGGTGTAGGGAATTGAAAAACTCGAATTTGATTTAACCAAATGAGTCACACGTAGGGTATGTGCGATAGATTGCAGACATAATTAAATCTTCTTTAGGTATTATAATTAATTCCTCACAAGAAATAAATTATGCTAGTTAAGTAATAAGTAGGTACTTACCTAACTAAGCAGTCGTCTAACGAATTTAAGCAAATTTTATTGTAAATCAATACTCACAAAAATATTCCCGTAGCAAAGGGTGCTACGCTTTCTCGTAGCGAATTGCTACATTTCCGTAGACCCCTTAAATATTGGAAACATACGACGGGTTCCCGAATTGAATTGAGTATGTTGAGCTAGGAACGCAAAGTGTAAAAAGTATCTACAGTACAACTATTTTCTTAAGGCGTTGCACGCTGTGAACAGCAAAAACTAAAAACTTTTTTATTTAAAAAAAAAAAAACGTTGCCCCACACTAGACTAGATCAAATTGCTATATTCAAATTGCTGATATTATAACGTATAATTTTAGCCAAATCTGTTTAGTTTCAAGCTGCAGAAAAAAGATATGTTAATTTTAACTATATTTCAAAGAGCACTGTTGTTTCCAAATTATGTTTAAAAATAAAATCCTCGATAGAAATTATCGTCAAAGTTACCCCTAACTTTGACCTTAGAAAAAAAATCCGTAGTATTAGCCTACCTAAGCCGGTAAAATTTATACCAAATAATGAATCGAATCTTAATGCCAAACATTGTTGTTTTAGATTTTAATAGTTCAACTTAGTAATGCTTCATATTTGGCAATAAATTGCAAGCATTGTTTTGTCGCGCTTCTCTTTCTTTTCTATACAGTCTGAGAAAAACAGTTTTTTTTACTGATCACAGCGCCTTAATGTGCCTCGGCAATCATCGCATTTTCGAATACAAATGAATGCTAATTTTCATGTCCTTATGTCATCAATAATTGTTAGATTTATCGTGTATAAGAATTTGAATTCAGAACCATTGAACCATTCGATTTCGATGTAAATAATATAAACGCAACTGTAACAGTGATGCTAACGCGTTCATATTGTTTTCATCGAAATACAATTTTTCAATTTAATTTAAAACCTCAAAACGTCATTCGAAATGTATTAAACCAGGTGCCATGTTAATTCGTACGGGTTATATCTACTTAGTTCTGAATTCAAATTATTATACACGTTAATTATTTATGGACATGAAAATGAGCATTCATTTTTATTGCGATGATTTCCGAGGGACATTAAGAAAATAGTTGTACTGCACATAGGTATGTACAGTACCTACAACTATTTTCTTAATCGAAAACCTGTCAATAGGCATTAAATACAAATGTTGACAGGTTTTCAGGCTAAAGAGAAAATTAGAAACCGGGGAATAGCCTCGTAATTTTAAATATGCAGAAGGTGAAGTTATTCAGCCAGCCACCTAGTTGTAGTCTTTGAAGCTTTTGAAAAAGCTCCGTAGGATATTCAACATTGGATTTTAAAAAAAAACAATGTTACAATGTATTGCAAAGAGGTTTTTTATCTGTGTTCGTTGGAGGAAATAATAATAATGATCCGATTTCGGAAATTCCTAAAAATATTTAGGTAGGTAGAAAGCTGCAATGGACTATCGCTTTAAATCTACCCCTACCTATGTACACACATCATAAAAACTTTGAGTGCTTAAAAATCAGTTTTTCATATGCCGCGAAAATTGAAGACAATTTATTTCAACACAATTTTTACCTAAACCTGGATATTCTATACATAGATAAGTACTGATTCTACAGCCAATACAGGTCATATTTGATTATGCAGTCGTTTTCTAGCCTAGCCGTCATTCCCTTCCCACCTTTAGCTTTAGATTAATATTTGAGACAAAGGTTATTAATTTACATACGAAATTTACACTGACACTAATGTTAAAGAAAATCGACTTACCTTTATTTTGCTCCATATTACAGCTAATTTCGTCACACCAAACGATTTAAAAAATCGATTTTGATTTTAATTTACTCGAATACTTTGTAAACACTGTCACATTTGCTTTGTATCAATTCCGCGACCACTCCGCCGCTGATCGAACGCGGCCAAACCGAATAATTGTTATTAATTCGGCCTCTTATTGAATTACTTTATTTAATTAAATAATTCGACTAACTCATACTAATGTGCGAACTAATGGAGTCTGTGCCGCGATCTGGCTGCTTTGCTACTTCATCTCAAAAACAACATGTGTGTTGGTACAAAAAATACTCTGAAAACGTCCCCCGTCTGAACACACCCAATGATTGGAAAACAAAACGTGATTTTCGCCTCTATGCTCTTTAGAATAGATGTCAAATCTCGAACCTGCAGCCTTTAAGTTTGGCAAAGTGAAATTAACACTTTATAACAACAGCTTCAAGAATAGTTTTGTATTGGTTGTTGAAAGTGGGAGTTTCACCAAGTTCTAATTTTAAATTTGGTTTCAAAGGCCGCGAGGCGTGGTTTGCTTTGGACCGCCTGACGCCTGCTAGAAAAAAAAAAGTAAAATATTTTGAGCGGGAAACGATTCGGGCAATAATTGACACGTCAACGTATATATTATTTATAGCGTTCGGGAGAAAATGAACATAAAGTTTTTAAGTAATTGGATGTGATAAGTTTATGTTGTTGAGATCTTGCGGTGCGGATGTGGAAATTAGATTTTTATTATAAGGTAGGAAGATATCGGCGGAAGCCAGTGTTAGCTGATGCTGCGCCTGCAACACACATGTGTTGCGGAAAAACTAGGTGAGTAATGTATCACCTAGCTGTATCTAAGGTCCACTTACACAAACCACTTTATCTTTTAATTCACAATCAGAGTTAGTTATTAATACGAGACACAATTTAAATTAACAATATTTCACACATTATACCTAAGGGCTACAGCTCCAGTCGGTCGATTCTGTCGACATCTCACGGTGTACACTTAGGCGGAATGAACGACAAGGGAGCTGTCATTCCATCTTATTTAATGGTTTGACAACTCACCCGTCGTGCACCCCGCCTGAGTGTTCACTTCGACATGTTTACAGAATCGCACTGCTGGTTAGCAACTAACTCGGTCAGCTCGGAGTTTAAAGCTCAAGAACAAGATCTCAACATTACTTCGTTTTTGCAAGCGGGCCCAAGTATAAAATCTGAGCACGTTTATTTCCACGGGCCTCAAAAGCCTTTAGAGTTAACATTGTTGTTCAGTCGACGATCCTGGGATTTTTTCTCGACAGTGAGGAATATATATATGTGTATGGTAGGATCTATGGTGCTCTATGTAGCGATGGAAAACCCGACAGCCAGCAAAGTAACAATATCCGACATCCTGCGAACACCGAGGGGTTTTTGACATGAGACGGTTAAAAATTTTCATATATACCTAAAGACATAATTTTTTACCTATCTTTCCAAAACTTGTTTTTAAGGTTCCATACCCAAAGGGTAAAAACGGGACCCTATTACTAAGACTCCGCTGTCCGTCTGTCTGTCTGTCACCAGGCTGTATCTCAAGAACCGTGACAGACAGCGTGTGCTAGACAGTTGAAATTTTCACAGATGATGTATTTCTGTTGTCGCTATAACAACAAATACTAAAAACAGAATAAAATAAATATTTAAGACGTGGTGACTCCCAGCTTACAACAAACGTGTTTTTTGCCGTTTTTTTTTTTATAGATAATGGTACGGAACCCTTCGTGCGCGAGTCCGACTCGCACTTGGCCGGTTTTTTTTCTGTTTTGTATCTTAAAATTATGTTGTGTGTATTTCAATCCTAAGGTAGAGAATGTTGCATTATATCCGCCCATTCTGTAATACATATTTTCACATTATATCAAATAGAAAATGATCTCGTTCACTCGTCTCGACTCCGAGTCCTGATTCTGAGTTGTATACTCAGTTCATTTTACATCATCATACTCTTCACGTATCTCCACAATTCTGCCAAGCTGATCATCACGGTATGATGATTGGCGCCGACAGTCTGTTGGCGCAGTCGTCATTGACATCAATCTGTTTGTCATTAGTTGATCTATTGGCCATGACAACGATAATAGACATTATGGCAGTGGTTTTCAGAAGTTGGATGGTTATTAGTTTTCACGAGGTAAGTACAGTAGACCACACTCACTACACGTTGTCTGCTGTAGTAGTTACTTTGATAACAAACTGAGTGCCAATTCTGCAACGTTCTCATTCGTAAACTGTAGGGAAATTAGAGGTATATTGACATTGCAACTGAGATGCGAATGTGAACGTTCAGTGCAGGGATTGCCCCTGTAGCCTAGCGTAATACGGTGTTTTAAAAGCATACAATACCAGTTACCTAGACTAGTTTTGCGACACTTACGACTGAAGGTTGGCCAATTGTAATGAGCAGAAACCCGAAAAAAATCTTTGAAATTCTTTAGATGTAAATAGGTATGTTCAGAAAACCTGAAAAAACGGGACTAATTAATCCATCACCAGATTACTTTTTTCTGGGTATGATCTGACTCATATCAATAACTGAAACCGTAGCTAAGTCCAAAAACGAGTGAAAAGGTATAGGCAAGTGCAGTGCTCTTTCTTCGAACACATCATAGCTTTCCATCAGGTGAGATTGTAATTAAACGGAGCCTATAAAAAAACCGGCCAATTACGAATCGGACTCGCGAACGAAGGGTTCCGCAGCATTATCTATAAAAAAAACACGGCAAAAAAAAAACGCGTTTTTTTTATAGGAGCCCCCTTAAATATTTAGTTTATTCTGTTTTTAAACAGAATAAAATAAATATTAGTGGCAACAGAAATACATCATCTGTGAAAATTTCAACTGTCTAGCTATCACGGTTCATGAGATACATCCTGGTGACAGACAGACGGACAGCGGAGTAATAGGGTCCCGTTTGGGTACGGAACCCTAAAAACCGAAACCGAAACGGATCATGTCATGTCGCTAAAACATAAACCTATCAACAACAATTACTTTTTTGGTGGGGCAAAATAATAAATTGTATTTAATCAAATTATTTATATTTGTTTGTACTAAATTCGTGTGTAGTTTCGTAGTCATCGGCGTACCTTCCCGTCTGCCGGGAATAGAACCGGCGACCCGTCGCATCGAATTAGTGTGAAATGTTGAAAAACGCCTGAAGCGTACCGTATCATACAAGTTCGTATCGCGGACGTTGCCAGATGCCACAGAGTAGTTACAACGTTTATTTTGTCGAAGAAAAAGGGACTCTGAAAGCTAACTGATTTTTTAGTGGATAAGCGAAATGAGATTTTAAAAATTGTTGTGAAAGGAACGTCCACAAACAAAAGCTGGGGCCTAACCACAAACTCTTAAAGCAGTATTGCTCCAGTGGGTAAGAGACGGAGCTATACAGGACGTACAGCTCCGTCTCTTTCCCACTGGAAGCCCCTGCCCCTGGTGCCCCTGGTGTTTTGGTAAGTTAGATTCCCAATGAATCCTACTTGCTGTATGAAAGTTTGTAATGAATGGATGTCTGTTGCTCATTCATACAAAAACTACTGAACAGATTTGGATGAAAGGCACATATTAATATCCTACAGATTCTTCCCAAAACTATATGTACTTATCACAGTTTCGGGTCTACTAACTAGGACTTAGGTAGGTACCTACCTATCCTTAAAAGTTCAAGTAAACTGAAGAAGTAGACGCCTTGAAGTAAGACAGGTAAGCTCCTCGATGCGATTAAGTGGGTAATAGGTACATACAGATGCAATAGATAGGAATATTCGGACTAAGATCGTAATTTGTAGGCATTGTTGAGTCCATCCTATGATAGGTACTTTCTTAAAATCTACGCAAAAAAATAAGTAGGAAGCAGATACAGCGAATAAATCTGAACATAATAATGCCTTCTATTCCTAGTTCCCAGATAATTTGAAACAGCGATGTTTTATGAATTTATTTCGTAAATAGGTAATAAAATTAATAGCTTCATGACGATAGTTTACGATTTCTTTGAACCTGTTGAAATGTTTACAATTCGAAGACGTATTTAATTGATTATTTACAAGGAATACACATTTTGAAATCAAAAACGAAATATTAAAACTTGGATTCCTTTGAAGCAAACGTTCTATATTCAAATGCAAGCGCGCCAAGGTGTCATGGCGGCCATAATTGGGGATGACAGTTGTCGGCGGGAACGCGCGCGACTCCGGCGCACTCAAGACAGCTCGTTTGCGCCTGAGCATAACGAGACTGTACTAATCTTGTCTTGTTCTTTAGTAATAATATTACTGATCTACATAAAGAGAAATGTAATTTAATTGAAGATGTTAATGACACTAATATTATTGTTGCCTTACTACTAGATTTTCTTAGCTGGACGCCATTCTGTTCGGAGATTAATAAAGCAAAGATTCAACATTTTCGTAAACTGATGGCCAAATTCATTCGATCCCAGTGAGTCACCTTATAGCCCTAATTATTATACAGCACTTAACTTACCCATAATTACAGGAACTTCAGAACCTTAAATTACGATTGCATTTCTGGGGTAAGCAGTGACGCACGTAGGTACCTAAATAAAATAGGATAGCCTAATGCATATTCTGAAATACAAACAGCCACAAAAAAGTTTTAAGCCTCTGAAATATGCAGACGTAAAAAGGCCTGTTATGAATGTACGAGTAATATTCAATACATTTTATATAAATTGTATTCTGAATTTTATTGAATAAGGCTCAATTTTATTGCGCAAAAAACTTACTCAGAGTTAGTTCTAACACGAGGTTAAATGCCAAATACCTATTTTATACATATCGGGCCTGTACTAGTTAATAAGATAACTGTGGCTGGTGCAAGCTAGCCTTAGGAACTCTTTATTTCGTTTCGCACCAATTAAGCCCAGTTCAAAACAGTTATTTCGCGACGCTAATAAATCAAAACAGACGTTAATTTGTGGAAGCTTAGTAAAAACGCAATAATAATTAATTTGGCCACGGTGTGGTCTAAACTGACGTGTACGTGTTCATTCTGAAGGGATGGCGTCTCAATAACCCGTGAACATAGCCATTTGTCACCACATCATCCGGTATGGTGACCATGTTTACCGATGTTTGGGGAAAAACAAAAAGTGGGACCTCCCCAAGAGTTATGAGGAGAGTTCGATTTTTTATGGGTAACCTACCCAGAGTATGTAACAACAGATTTTTAGAAAATCTATGCTGTTTACTAAAGGTATGCAAATTCTTTGGAATAGCACGTTTTAAATACATAACATGAAGCAGTCGGTCTTTATCAAATTAGATAATAATTATATCCGAAGTGTTTCAGAAAATGTTAACCTAATAACCATGATGGGGCTTGAAAACTATCGTTTCAAAAAATATTATATTAGCCAATTACTAGATACCACCACTAAGTCCAAGAACTGTAATTTTTATTATTATCCACAGTCTCACATTTAACCACTATCTCACCAGATGGTAACTGGTGATGTGGTCTTATAGAGCAACGTGAGTGCTCAGTCCTCCATCCCAAATCTCCATCAAAATATGGCGAGCTCCCTGCGCCCGCGCATGACAATTACCTCAAATCAGTGGAGCCATTACTCACGTCGCATCCACGCAACACTTGCTCCCAACGATTAATTAACGGTACAATTTTAGCATAGCTTACAACGAAAAATACTAAAACAATTAAATGTTGGACGCAAATAGAAACGAGTAATTGATGATGGATTACCGCTCCGATTTGAAAGCAAGACGTCCTATGCTTTGCTAAAAAAAACCAAACTTTGCTATTTTGAGAATGTGAAGGATTTTCAACGTTTTGTATGGTTTTGTTCTAGGTACAAAAAAGCCAATTTGATTTGAAGAAGTGGAAAGTAAAAAGAGTTGTGTGGTAAATGAAGCGACGGCTAACAATAAAATGCGCAAATTACGACAAAACTATAGGTACCTACCTAAAAAATCTACACAACATCGTCTACACTAACACCCAGAAAACATTCCATTTCTATATTCCATTGGGTAAGTGAATGCTAGAAAGAAGTAAGTCCTTTCCAAATAATTAACATCTGATAAACGGTTTAAATCTCTTTATTTTTGTTCTTTTTTCAAAAAATCAAATTCGCAAACCTAATAGCCGTAACAGACGCTCGGATTTGGTACGGCGGACTAACTCCGCCCACAAAATTCGATCTCGCAACACACGACGGGATCTGGTCCGGCGGACCACGCGGCGGACTAACTCTGCCCACCACGCCACAGAGTATATATACTATACTGGATTGTGCGCCTTCAAGTACACAAAAATTATGGCGGTAGAAGCAACAATAGCAGAAACATTACAACCACCATGTACCAACCACACCGTAAAAAGCGGAAAAAAAGCAGAGGATTGGCTAAATTTTATTAAGAGAAATACATTTTTTAAATTTTTATGGTAGTCTGTGGTAGTTTGGTACGGCCCAAGCGTACACACGTCCAGATTTGGTACGGAGCGGACCAAATCCGCTGTGCAAACAAGCGGACCGCGGCGGACTCAATTAATAATAATAATGTTCGCGGACCACTCAACACACGAGCGGATATGGTCCGGGAGCGTACCAAATCTTGTGGGCGGAGTTAGTCCGCCGTACCAAATTCGAACGTCTGTTACGGCTATAACAGTACTGAAAACTTTAAAATATTTGACATAATGATAATTTATCACCGAAACATAATTATTGGTTGCGGTCGATCGCCGACCACTCTTGTGTTGACGTGTTCGGTAAATTAATGGCCTCCGTGCTAACGAGCTGTGCAATTCGCGGCGCAAGCGCATCCGGAAGGATGCCACCACGATGGTAGGCGCCGCCCGCTGTAAAAAAATGGTTCTAATTTCTGATATTGTGTTGAGGGAGGGTTCGAAGACGAATAAAATGTTTTGTGGATGTTGTACGTAGGGTAGCCAACCGTACGACCTAGGTACTCTAACAAATTGTACTCCATTTTGTGTAGGTGTACTTTATAATCTACAAAAACTATCGACTGCGCTAAGTTACTCTTTGTCTCTGACTTTGAATTAAAATGATCAGTCAAAAACTGAAAGATTTGTTGGCTTTTCGGCCATAATTACAAAAAAAGTGGTAAAAGAAAACCTTGGCTTAATTAAATTAAATTGTTTATTAGTCGTTTCATTATTTTAAAAATAACTAAACATATGTTTTGTAAAAAGCAAAACGAAATAGTAGGTAGATACCAACTCTTTTTGTCAAGACTGTTCTCTTAACTTTCTAAAATCTGTTAAACCTAAGTAGGTTCTTTATTTCTTCAATCGTAGTTGTAGGCAAAATATGTATTTAAACCCGAAAAAACCAAGCTGCGTCCTTTTAAAAGAATACTTGCTGCATACCTAGTCTTTGAAAAACAGATTTTCAAAAAAGATGTCAGTATTTTTTTTTCTTACGACATAAATAGAAATCGGCCAAGTCTAATATGGTTAGAATTCATTCTATCTTTTAAAATTATTTGAATACGTAGTTACGATAATACAATGCAGATCGATCACTCCTAACCAATATATATAACAAAGAACATGACGTAGGTAGAGTAAGCAAGCTAAATCCTAAGTTTTTTCATTGCAGTCCAGTTAGATATTTTCATAAAATCTGTCAAAATATATTACGTCTTCGGTGCCGAAGTGCTCGTAAACCTACAAATAATTTTCAAGATAAAAATAATAAATAATCAGATATTTCCTCAGGAAATTAGTAATTTGTGCCCGTTACTATTTAATCTTAATTAAAAACATTCGTTCAAAAATAGTTCACGCTTTGACGGCTTTTTACTTTTTTACGTCGATAATGTCGTTAAACTTTGACACTTTTTTACAGACACACTTTTATCGTTTTTTTTACTGAATTCTCTAAGTGCCTGTCAGTGTTGAGTTTTCGTAGAGTTTGGCGTGATCGTTTGTTCGACACCGAATCCTCTCCCTTGGGGTTTTAATTCATTTTTGTTAGTGACATGTCCTTTTTTGGCAACTCCTGTTTAGTTTTTTGTTGCACCTAATGGTTTGAGATAAAACACATGCGACAAAAAATAGCAAGTTCATGTCGTAGTCTTCTTCATATTTGTTTCATGTGTTCACATGACATGCCGAATTTTATAGGCTTATAGGTACTTTGTACATATATCTACGCATGAAATAACACAATCATCAGAAGACCTAAATCTCACCCTGAAGAAAACTCCGTAACTGTAAAAAACTGAGGATCAATGTTTCGTAAGTTCATGACACAATAAAATTTGAAAAAACAGCAGTAACTACATCCTAGTAACTTAATACTTTCGGCATGTTCCGCCGATTTCCGCGAAACTTCGTAAATAGCCGACCACCGCGCCTGCGCCGATGGCGGTAGCGCGGGGTATCGGTTTCAACTCCTGCGCATCACTGTCGGCGTTACAGCTGTCAACAGTCGCGTCACCAGACCGTGACCTGTCAAGGTTTAGTGATCGGTTTCATATCTGGATAGGTCGATATTTGCTTCTCAGTTCTGATTGTATAAAACTGCGGAAAGGCCAATTTAGCCAGCAGCTTTATAAACTAAAGAAATGC
This sequence comes from Melanchra persicariae, assembly GCA_947386135.1. NCBI lineage: Eukaryota > Metazoa > Arthropoda > Insecta > Lepidoptera > Noctuidae > Melanchra > Melanchra persicariae. The sequence goes on from OX376646.1 coordinate 4,767,184, forward strand.
AATACAATAGACTAGGTATTTCGGTATTTCTAGGTATATCGAAAACAATTTAGTGCAATGCCAACAAAAAAAAAACGATGAAAAAATAAATTGCGATATTTTTTAAACCGACATCCGACTTACAAAGAAGATTCGCCATAACAAGGGTTTATTTTCTTTTTATTTCTACAGACCGCTAAAGCAGCAATAACTACCATCTAAAGCAATTAACTTACCCATCAAAACAGCAACATTATAGCTGACTTCAGCACTCATTCATTCTTGTAGTTAAAACCTAATAAATCTGATTAAATCAGCGCCCGTTGCGTTTAAATCTCAACAATTTCAAAGAGTCGAAATTTGTCCTAACAAAATTTACTGCGACAGCGTAGGAGCGGCGCGGGCGCATGATTCGTCGAGATCAAAGCCGCAGACGCATCGTCATGTGTTCCCGACAACATGTAGGTCGCCGAAACCCCTCGGGAGCACTTACAAAAAGTCAGATTGTATGTTTTGTAAATAATATCTTATTGGTTTTTGGATTTCTTTTGCTTGTAGCGACGGCACCGACATTTTTGTGATTTTTTTGTGAAGATTTTCAGAAGCTAGTAAGTTAATAAGCTCGATAATTGAGTCAATTGATTACATAAATTAATTATATTATTTTATTTGAAGTTGTAGATACCCTTTAGGTTCTGTATGATTAGAGTATTTCAAACAAAATGCATGTCATTTTATAAAAAAGCGTGTATTAAAATAATAATATTTATAATTACATTATTCATAGTAAGTAAAGCCATAGTATACAATATAAGCGTTGGGTTAAAAGTAAAAGTAGTTAGTTTTTGTTCAATTCCATGCACCTGGGCAGTTGTAATATCTGTTGATGCGGAGCCAGTCGCTGTCGGTGATGTAGTCACGTTGACCCATGTTGCTTACGTTTCTCTGGAGACAGAAGGAAAAAAGCTTAATAAAATCCAATCACAATAGGTACTAAGGTAAATAAATCCTATCAAAATACCGAAACAAGAGGTTGTAGACCTTGATAACAATGAAAAGACATTGGTAGGAGAAGAAAAAGAAGAAAATTTAAAAAAACCACCAAGTATCGCATTGAAACGGACAATGTCAGAAGAAAAACTCGTAGCAGAGAGGGCTCAAATACCGAAACAAGAGGTTGTAAGACCTTGATAACAATGAAAAGACATTGGTTGGAGAAGAAAAAGAGGAACATTTTAAAAAACCACCAAGTATCGCATTGAAAAGGACAATGTCAGAAGAAAAACTCGTAGCAGAAGAGGGCTCAAATACCGAAACAAGAGGTTGTAGACCTTGACAACAATGAAAAGACATTGGTAGGAGAAGAAAAAGAAGAAAATTTAAAAAAACCACCAAGTATCGCATTGAAACGGACAATGTCAGAAGAAAAGCTCGTAGCAGAAGAGGGCTCGAAAACATTAAAGTAGGTTTCCAAATACACACCTCCCGAGCCTCAATAGTCGGTGCCCCGTTAGCGGTGAACGAATAAGGTCCGTAGTGCATACAGCTGACGTAGTCGTAGTCTACACCCAGGTTGTCAACTCTGGAAGCTCCGTACAAGTCGAAGTTGTGTTCACTGCCTGGAAATTACAATAATAATTAGTCTTTTCATCAGATCACCAAATTCAACCGAGAGTGAGGTTATTATTATTTATAGCATAATAATCAGGTGCCGTTATCATATTGACGAGCGAGAGATGAGCTAGTCGAAAGCTTGGATTTGATCAATATGCTCCTAAATTCTCTAGAGATTGAACTTATGAAGAGGAGAGTTGTTTTTTTCCTAGTGCCATATTATTTGATGTCAGTTCAGCTACGCTCATCTTCGAACCTAGAATAGACTTACCACGTGCGATGTTCTGCTCATGAATCTTGACGTAATCATCCCTGTTGAAGGTGGTGTGCATGTGGAGGAAGCCGAGGATGTGCATGAACTCATGGACGATGGTGGCGTGTCTGAAGCAGCCGACGCCGACGGTGTTGCGGGCCAGGTTCATTTGGTGGGCCCCGCGGGATATCCTGTGGCCTACGTTAGCGTAGCATCCGCTTGGTTCACCCTATTCAATCGTGAATGATTACATCTTAGAATATATTTAAATAATATCGGAAAGAGATTCGAGAAAAGTATAGAAAGGATGGTGGATTCCAAGGAGTACATAAATTAGTGAACAAGGCTTAACGTGCCTCGTGAAGCACGTGGTATTGTTTCAGAGGCCTTTTTTGAGAGGTTAGTGAACCAACTGAAAATATAGTTTTAGCCAGGGCTAACTACGTTTTCGTATTTGTGCAAGACCATTCTGAAAATTTGTAAAGTTAACCCTGGCCTAGACCGTTAGCCCAGTGCTAAGCGGAGCAGCGCAAGTGGGCTTAAACTTTCTTATAGGTATTACCAAATCGATATTTAGGTGAATATTGTTTATCGGAATATTTAAAGGCAAAAAGTGATTTTTATTGACGGTATTGTGCTATTTAAGTCTTTAATCCCATCGGATCGCGATGATCGCCTATCAATTGATTCATTAAGCTTGTTTATATCATACCTAAGCTCTGTAGATTTATTGGATTACTTATGTTGGCTTTATTTTAGTACCAATTATCAATATTGAAATATGGGTTAACATTTAGTGTGTGATACAGAACTGGCTAAACGTGGTTCTACAATTAGTACACTTCTGCCTAACCCTTTACTTACGGAAATCAATAGTGATGTTATGGTATATTGAATACTTACAGTAAGTCTTGCATAGACGCTATCCGAGGATGTCCTGTACCGGAACTTCACACAGGTATGTGCTTCAATATCCCTAACGGCTTCCCAAACAGCTGCTTTCTGTGCGTCATCTACAAGGACCAACATTGAATTAAATAATGTCTGCACTAATTACATAATCATTTTTTTGCAGGAGAGATATCTCCCTTAACCTCTATTAACGCCATAAGCCTCTCTATTAATGCCACAATATCTTTTCTAATATAGATTTTCAAATTTTTAACCGACAGACCGTCATTTTATTTTATCCGTGTATTTTAGAGCAAGATTTGACTTTTGGCTTAGTCATGGTTTGCACCATGCATTATATTCATATTGCACCTTATCAATATTCTAATCTTTGATTGCATTTATAAATATGAGGATTTTATCTACATCGTTTGATATGTTTATTTGTTAAACATTGCGACGATATGATCAATGTCGTTGATTCCCTTTGATAAACTTCTCATTGTAGTGAATCAGTTTAGTGACACATATATTGTGGTTACAATAACCTCTTGTTTTTGTTTTTGTTCTTGAAATGGTGTTATTTTTGAAGACACTTGCTTTTCATGTGTTGTTGTGACTTTATATTTTGGCTCCATATTGTTTTTAATATTTAATTTATAGAAACAATATCTTATTTCCATGTTAGACTATAAACCAAATATGATGATGACTAAGCTAAGAAAAAGGTACTTATTTATCTGTTTCCGCAAATTGTTCTGCGTCATTTTTAAGGGCAATAAAATTGTTAGTCGATAGGTAGTGTTAATTGTTAATCATGATGAAACTATATTATGTATTCTATCAGCTTTAGTCACTCCTTAGTTTATTTCGAATTTAAAAAGGGCTAAAAATTTTAACTCACAAATCAGTCTTATTGCTCTTGCATCAATTGCAGAGTTCAAAGTTTAGAGGTAGTGGTTAAAATACTTGCAAGGTTGAAAAAATATAAAATAAATAAAAGTTATTAAAATAAAAACAATTAGAGGGACTTACTGAATTCTCCGTCGGCAAACTCAAAAACTACGGTATTCTGTGGCCAGGGACCTATGGAGGACGAACTGTAAGCACTGCGTCCTACCGCGTACTCTTGAAGCATCGTCTCATAGTCTTCATCGTCCAGGACTATGTCGCCCTGGTACCTGCCGCTCAGTTCTTCATCGTTGGCCAAAGGAACAGTCCTCTTTCTCGCTTGGAATCGCTCGGCGTTTCCATTGCCTTAACGTAAAAATGATTAGGAGTTAGCATAATACGTACTTACTAAGGATTGAGTTATTACTTATTCTAGCTTAGCAACTTCATACGGAAAGACGGGATAAGTGTATCATCAATTCATCACCTTTATCTTTGGATCTAATGATGCCTTTGGACGACCCTTTTGTTAGTCCGGATAACTTTGTTATTGTTGTCTGATATATTATTTTGGTCCAAAATGACAAAACAGACTAAAAGTCAAATTTTTACTTTTAAAAGGAGACACGTAGGATAAAGGGTTACTGAAAGAGCAAAATAAAGAAGGGCCAATTTCCAGTCCCGTAAAATAAAAATTTGAAAATCAGAGAGAAGTTAAAGGTAGAGTTTTAATTTTGATAGTAAAAGTAAAGTAGGTCTTAGGAAGATTGATGATTTTTAATTACTTTGGACATTGAAATACATACTTTTAACGAAAAACTACTTTGAACAAGAAAGCTATCGGTTCCTTTGAAAGTCAAGATGATCAACATTTTTTTGTCATTTTTGATCATTGTTTTTTTTTTACAAAATAAATAATTAAGTATATCATATTTTTAATTCCACATACCTCTTTTGATTCCCTCCAAAAACTGTCTGAAGTCTTCAATATCCTTCCTTGACCTCACCGTCGCAGGGCTAGCCGCGACCAAACCAACCAGACCAATCACCACGAGAATAGCAGCAGTTCGCACCATACTGATTCCAGAGAACCTGTCACAATACATACACACAACCCAGAAACCAACCTTTTTATTCAAACAATTATCTGCATCTATATAGATAAACAGATTTTATCAGTTTATAGCTCAAATAACGTTTGGTGACTCGGATTTGATCTGCAATAAAATCTATTGTTTATTCGTGTTTTTAGTGCTAAGTGCTAACTTTTATCTGTTTATTAGGCTTCGGTATATCCGGTGTGCTATTTGTAATTGTATTGTATCCCATCGGTCCATTTTCATCATCCATCACCATCATCATCACTTCACTCTTATCCCGGCAGAATGTGAGATTCACCACTTTGATCTTGAACATCAGCTATTTCGGAATTTGGATTATTTTAATATTGTTCAACCTAATCATTGTTTGTTATCAGAATACTTAAGAATCATCATGTCAACTTACCATCCTCTTTCCTTTATCTCCGTTATAACGTTGTATGAGGTCTATTAGCTGTCATTTCCTTTCTATGCATATTGCATTATTTACTTTCTTCCTGTTTAGTGTTCCAAGAAGTATTCAGAGTGGCCAAGTGGGGAGTGATTGGTGGCCTAGCCTTTTCATTTAAATGCGCGGATTTTTCGGCGACCTAAGTGACATCTTTTGTTCAGTATCGTTTAATGACTTGCCCATGTCACTTATGACGCTGATTAAACAGCGCAGTTCAATGAAAAGGCTAAGCTTTTAACGAAAGGGCTGATTAAGCTAGTTGGCTGCGACGTGTATATGTAGGTACTTATAGCCCTGATAAAAATTTGCTAGTTTTTAATCTCTTCTGATGTATTTTCTCGGAATATTAACTTTTCTCGGATGATAAACATTTCGTAATCCCAGCGTATTGTTGTTTTTGTTTCTTAGAAATCATCGGGAAATGAAGTGATGTCATGGTTTTGTTGTTATTTTGATGCAACTTAACATACAATTAATCAATCTACAAATCGTGATTGGGATCGAAACTCGAAAGTATGTCAAAATGTCTATAAATAAACATCTTTGTATTTTTTTTTGTGTCATCACACTCGTCACACTCATCAGATTAATAATTATTGTAGATTGTATCATTGAAGACGGGTGCATCCAGCTTTGTTGGCTTTCTTTAACTATAGTTAACTTATTAAAATAATTCAAATATTGGTAATTCCGTAAAACAAGTTCAATTGGCAAACAGAAATAAAATTACGCATGATAAATTTAAATAACTTAATTAAAGAAAACAAATAAAATCACTCCTCATCACCTCATTTAATAGGTACTTTCTATAATTTTAACCTCTGAAACAGGTGTTTCACTTCAACTGATATGTGAATATTATAATATTCAGTGAACAAGGAAATTATCAATATGTTCTTATCAGGATTTGGCCCGTAACTTGTAAAGGGAACACAATATATTTACTATAAGATTTTGAGCTAGCAGGTACTCAATTTCACTACTAAATTGAATCAAAAAATGAACCAGGCAAAAGCCAGCCACCAGCTGCAATAAAGTAAAATATGTAGTACTAAACACTATTTTTTTTGGATCTAATTAACGCTTCTGATTGAGTTGACCATAATTTGCGTGCGGTTTCAGAACTATAAACTTTTGTTAGTTAAAGTCTCATTTTTTTTTAGTTTACTTTCATTATATTTCTGTGTGTACTTACTTACATAAATAATCCTACTAATATTATAAATGTGAATGTTTGTATGTTTGTGTAACAATCAGGCAAAAACGGCTGAAGGGATTTGGATGAAATTTGGCACACATGTAGTTCATATCCTGGAATGAGACATATTATGCTACTTTTTATCCCGGTAAGTGGCATGGATCAATGAAGACTGAGGAGGAAGTGGAAATTCAGAGCCGCTGCTGCCTTAGTACTACAGATTCACAAGTACCAGGAGAACAAAAACATCAAGTACCAGGAAACCAGAAACATGTGAAAGTATTGCCGGGGCTGGAAATGTGAGCACTAAAGATTCAAAAGTAGGTACCAGGAGACCAGAAACATGTCATAGTATTTTTTGGGCTGGTATAAATTATGTAGGTAGGGTAGGTGTAGGGTAGGTGTGGGGTAGGTGTAGGGTAGGTGTAGGGTAGATGTAGGGTAGGTGTAGGGTAGATGTAGGGTAGGGTAGTGTAGGGTAGATGTAGGGTAGGGTAGTGTAGGGTAGGGTAGTGTAGTGTAGGGTAGGTGTTTCCTGAGTAAAAAATGTACGATACAAATCAGGAAACCTTCCTATTTCCGATATTCACGCGGGCGAAGCCGCTGGTAGTAGCAAGTAATAATATAAATAAACATTTTTTTATCAGTGATTCCAGTTCCCGTCTGATTGTAGGGATGGTGTTATATATTATAATTGCCTGACACATGCTTGCTGGACTCCCATCCCATTTAGTGCAACCTTGAAACGCAGAATCACACCATGTTTTTTTTTTATATAGGTACTTTCCCAACAAAAACATAAGTGTGAAAAAATATAAACCAAAGTTCGTCACAAAACAACTTACATGATAAGTAGGTACTCCTTTATCGGCTTCGCTAATAAAGATGTGAGTTCTAACTGGAAACCAAGTTCTATCAAAGTTCCTTAAATTATTGGATGATTATTTTTGGAGATGGGTTTTAGTCAATAAGAGTCTGACTCTCCCTCCCGCTCCACCCAGAGCGGAAGAAGTAATTTGATGATTTCTTCCGTTTATTAGTTTTTATGATTCAACTGTTTTTTTGTTTATTGTATTTTTTGTGTGTTGTACTCAATAAACGCTTTATCTATCTATCTCAAATCCTCAAGAGATGCCTAATAAACATAATTTTTGTCCTTATGTTTATTAGGCACTCTTGAGGATATAATTGTTATCCTTGCGAAAACAAGAAAAAACATCGAAATTGTTCGCTTATCTCTAAGCAATCACAAAAACGAAAAATAAATCTAAATCAGGGGCCGTGGACGTGAACGTGTTAAAGCGTGAGTAGTTCGAGCGAGAAGGAGGGATGGAGCTAGATAGGGTGTATAGCTCCATCCCTCCTTCTGGTACGCCAAAAGTGGTCCTCGAAGACTTATGCCTGCTTGTACCAACCTTTTCTACTCCAAGTAAGCTGCTAACATGGGCCTTTATTTTTGAAACATTTTTTTATTTTACTTCTTGTAAGCTACTAATTTTGAGTAAGTAGTTTCAGGTGCAATTGGACCATAATGGGTATACTAGCTTTTGCCCGCGGCTCAGCCCGCGTGGATGTCGGTTATCGCGTAAAAAAATAGCCTATGTCCTTCTCCATATCCCATGGGCTATATGTATATGTCAGTCAAATTTCATGACGATCCGTTCAGCAGTTTTAGCGTGAAAGCGTAACAGACAGACAGACAGACAGCAGAATTACTTTCGCATTTATAATATATTATTACTAGGGATAGTAGGGATTTATATTTAAGAGTCCGTCCTATCAAACGACTGATTTCGGTCAATTTTGTTCCGTAATTGTTTGAATAAGTAACATAATATTAGCAAAACTGTGCAGGTTATGAGTAGCTAAAGTCTTCATCTTGCATGTGGCTTGAAGGTATTTACAAAAAAAACTTCCTAAGTAATGGTAAATCTTCAATATTCAATACCATTTTCTTCAAAAATGACGTCAGAGTGAAGTTAAGAGAACTTAAGAGCGTGTACGCCGTATGTCATTTCATACAAACTTTCAAGTCCTTATTCTTCAAAATGAATGAACCGATTTTAACGAAACTTGGTATGCATACGCTAGGTTCCAGGTCTAAATAGTTATCAGAAAACATTTTTGAAAAATAGTTCGGGGGAAGGATATAGTAATTTTTCACTTTCTATAGAAAACTTAAAATCGCTCTCTCTCTCCCTCTGAAATCTTTTTCAAAAATGTTTTCTGATAACTATTTAGACCTGAATATCTAGCGTATGCATACCAAGTTTCGTTAAAATCGGTTCATTCATTTTGAAGAATAAGGACTTGAAAGTTTGTATGAAAAGCCGTACCGCGTAAACGCTCGAAAAATGTGTAACCACAATAAAATTGTCGCTATTTTTTTATCACAATATTTTTGTGTGACAAGTGTTTTTCCCGGAAATACCTATAGGTATAATTTTGTGAACTCGAATGTTGCTGTTTTACGACATAGATAATTGAACTTGTTTTTCACATATTTGTGATTAGGTAAGTATTTATTTATGAGGGTCCCGTAGATAGATGAATAGGTATTTATAGGACTAAACTGAACATTTCGATTTGTATGGGTGGTATTGGATTTTAACATGAAGGGCGAAGGCAGACATAAAAATAAAACATCTTGCGTTAAATTATTCATCACTGTATTTACAAACGTTTAGGTACTTTTATTTTCTTAGAGCCATTACATATTTCGATTGCATGTGCATTCATTTTGTTGCATCATTCAAAAGCGTTAGTAAGTGCTTGGCGCACTTACTAACGCTTTTGAATGATGCAACAAAATAAATAAATAAATAACACATTATACTTTCTTAACTTTATTTGTAAATCAGTCTATCAGTCGGTGCTTAGATTACTGGTATTGGTCATCGAACTGAGGAGCATCTTCAACAAAGGCTACTTGATCAGCTACAATCTCTTCCTGAGGCATATCTTCAACAAAAACTTCTTGGGGCAGGTCTTCAACAAGAACCTCCTCTTGAGGCATGTCTTCGGCGACGTACTCGTGGATCTCTTCGTCCACGTTGTCCTCATCAGCGACGTACTCATGTTCATAGGGAACAGGCTTGGACAGCTCTTCTTCGTTGATTTGTGTGCTCCATGCTCCGGGGCAGTTGTAATGTCTGTTGGCCCTCAGCCAGTCCCAGCCGGTCACGAACGACTGCTGGCCCATGAGACCGTTGTCGTTCTGGAAGAATAGAGAATATTAATTATAATACTGACTTATACAACGGAAGAAGATGGAGATAAATGAAGAATGTGGACTGCAGCTTTACCGCTGACGTAAGTGAAATAGGTATGAAGTGCTCTGCATATATTTTTGTATATTATGTGGAATCGTTTCCTGATACTGATACTATTATTAGTATCAGTAAACGAAACTGACAGTGACGGAAAAATTGATAGGTAACCGCTTGTCCTGGTACGGTCATCTGAAGAGGAGGGATGAAACGCATGTAACTAAAAGGGTTAGGAATATAAATGTGGATGGATGGAGAGGAAGAGGGAGGCTAAAGAAAAGATTAATGGATTGTGTGAGGAGCAATATGAAAGAAAAGGGAGTTAGTGATAGTGTGACGGCTGACAGGACAGAATGAAAGAAAAAAACGTGTTGCGCCGACCCCAAGTAACATGAGATAAGGGCAGGAAGATGATGACGTATCCTGATACGACACTACTTTGATCATGTAACATGTCATCCATTAAACGATTATTATCAATTTTTGATAAATCGAATGTTGTAAACTTAAAGTTACTGCAAAATGAGTTATTTGTGATGTTACTTACGAAGATGGGCAACATGGTGGGTTGTCCGTTGGTGCTGAAGCCGTATCTGCCGTAGTGCATGTTGCTGGCGTATTCATAGGGGAGACCCAAGTTGTTGACGATGTTAGTCGCGTACTTGTCGAAGTTGTGTTCCATGCCTGTGGATTTAAAATCAGAAATTAAACTTCAAGAGAACAGGCGCGGGGGGAGGACGGCGGAGCAATGGCAGAACAGAAACGTGTGTGGAAATGGGAGATCTCTCCCCTTCCTCTCCTCTGGGAAAAAGCCTCCCGCTTTTTCCCAGAGGAGAGGAAGGGGAGAGAGAGGGCTAATTGGAATTAGAGTAGAACATAAGTAGTTTTCGGTAAAATGTACTGAACTCATTATCTGTCCTAACAAAAATCTTCTCGAATAATTATGAATGAAAAGTATGTTGGATATAAAATCGCCATAAACACACAAAGATATGGCAAAGGTTATCAATGAGTTTCAATTTCAGCTTATCAGTTTTAAACAATCCGCTATTCTTATTATCTAAATCCTTTAATCTACATTAATATGAATAACATAATTCTATAAACTTTTGTTGTCTGCGGCATCGCTTCAACACCTTTGATGTTTAAATCGATCTCCTAAAATCCTACCTAATCTATATGGAACATAATATACATTATTATACATTTTTGCTTTATAAGGTGACGCGACCTAGTCAATTTGTCACTGGTCATAAATTAAAGTTGATTCATAAATCAAACTATTTCCGTAATATTTCACAATGTGTGTTAGAGTTAAAATGAACCTTCCCTTAAAGATAAAAAAGGAAAGGTTATAAAAGCCCATGGCAAAACAAAGAGAAATTTTCTTCATCGTGTTCATCATCCACAGCCCTACTTCGCATTGGGCTGTGCAACGTTGGTCTGTCTTTGATAGTACTTATGTCCATGCTCCTGTGTCAATCTCTTCTAAGTTCGACTCGCAATTTTGTCCAATAAGATACCTAAGAATAGACTGTAGGTACCTACATGATTTAGATTATTTGTAGATACAATTTGAATATAAGATTTTGTACAAAAGATCCTAAAACAACATTGAAACATATATTCACCTGGCCAGATGTTCTGCCATAAGATACGGACGTAGTCATCTCTGTTGTGGGTGGACTGCATGTGGAAGAACCCAACGACGTGGAGCCATTCGTGGATGATGACGGTGTGGTGGAAGCAGCCGCGGCCGGGCGTGTCGCGGGCGAGGTTCAGGGTGTGGATGCCCCATGTGTGCCAGAAGCCAACGCTGGCGTAGCAGCCATCGGCTCTACCCTAGGAATGAAGAAATAGAAGTGGTTTAAATAGCCTTGAGACTACACACACAGAGATACTCACTAGTGGTGTTGATGACTTGATGACGTTGGCGAATGGAAAGGGGAAGAAAAACCAAATAAAGTATATGAGGGAACAATCCCTCATCTTAAAGTGACGTGACCTGTGGACGTGACAGATATCAGCAGCAATGGAAGAGAAAGGTTTTTATTGCAAATCTTAAGTAAGATAACCAGTATGGTTATTATGTACAGGCATTTAAACAACATTATTTGATTTAATTCGATGCCATTTTTTTTACATAAACCTAATTTAATTGATTGAAGTATCCACTGATTAGAAAGGGAAATAGAATGAGCCATGGGAAAAATCTGAAATTGGGTTTATACAAAACCGATTAGTACCTACTTAGATCGATACCTGCCTATTGTAAATGATATCAACGGTATTTTTACGGCACCAGATTATTTAATACGTCACGACATGCAAAACTGGGGTCAATGTAGGTAATACAATTGGTTTTTTGTCGCCTGAATAAGCAAATTACGCACCTAGATCGATATCTAATCGTTTTCCAGTAAACCCAGTCACAATCGTAAAAGAGCTCGTCTTGTGATTACCTACGTAACGTAGGTTTACAAAACCAGTAATTTAAGTTACAACAAGAAGACAGTTGTAGGTGGTCGCAATCAACAAAAGATGAAAAAACATAGTTGACGAAGTAAAAAATTACACAAATAAAGTTACAACCTATTATTTTGATAAAAAAAACTCAGCAGGTTGGCTAGGCTAGAACGGAGGACGATAAACGACGAGACGAACGTTTTTATAGAGAGATTTGAAAAGTTGCGCGGAGTCGAAATTAAATTGGGAAAAGCAGATGAAGATGATCGCTTAACAACTACAGCAATGGAGATAGCCTTAAAATTAACTCCCCTTGACATGTACATACAACAGGAGGTAAGACTAGCAGCCATCAATGGACTTAGGCATTTGGGGCAACAACCATATTAGACTCCACGCAGGCATCCTGGACCGGGCGATTGAGTAGCAAACTCTTCTCTGCCCCGTGTGATAAAGTATCAGCAGACCTAAGAATTTATTATCCGAATATCATCATCATATATCTGCAATAAATTGTTGCCTCTTGCCTGTCTGCAGGAGTCTAAAGGCTGATAATAAGTCTCTAATTACTTACGGTGATTCTGACGTAGTTGAATTCATTGGCTGCACGGCGACGGAACCGGATGCAAGTCCTGGCGGAGATCTCTCTCATGGCGGCGTAGATGGCGTTCACTTGGGCGGTAGCTGGAATCACAGAACAGATAAGCTGGAATAGAGGAGTATCGTTAGGGAGGGTAGTTGAACGTTAGACTACCTTCGTCAATTTCTTTTGCAGTTTTGCCCCGTAAATAATCTAAAAGGTTTGAACTGGACTTCATGGGTCTTTTTAGGACATAAGTGTGTTTATAATCTTCCACGTAGGCAGTCGCCTATCTGACCTCCACAACCCACTAAATGGGTAACACGATACCCTTTGTTAAGACTGGTGATAGATTTTTGGGATCTTGACTACCCGGCACAACTATCGAAGATGTCCAAATAACAGCCGTGACCTGCGGCCCGAGTCGCCAGTCGTTCGAGCGAGAAGGAGGGATGGAGCTATACACCCTATATAGCTCCATCCCTCCTCGCTCGAACGACACGTCATTGTAAGGCCGCTGCATATAGAAATCACGGAATGTCAAGATGGTTACCTATCTACGGACTGACCTCGGCAAGCAAAGAGCGAGCCGTACATACGTAATAACACATAGGATATGTGTATACTTTTTATCCAGGGATAATGTTCCCTTGGTATAATTTTTGACATTCGTGCAGGCGAAGCCGCGGACGGCTGCTAGAATATTACTTACTGAACTCATTGTTGAACTCATAGACGATGGTATTGGAGGGCCACTTAGTGTTGGGCCAGATGTACGCGTTCCTGCCCTCGGCATACTGGTTGAGCAGCATCTCAGCCTGCTCATCATTGAGGAGGATGTCTCCCTGGAACTTGCCGCTGTTCTCCCAGACTGAGGCCTTGGGGTTGGCGAGCATGCGGGATTCTAGCCGAATTCCGTCATCTGTTGGAAAGAGGAAATTAGGTATTGAGTTATTTAGGTATAAGGTTAGTTATTGAAATAGGTATTTAGTATTTTTACCCAACTGCGCGTATGTTTATCAGCCTATGTATGTATGGATGTGTGTTTGTTCCTTTGTTCCGCCCGCGCTCTAGAGAACAAGAGCTAAATCTGTGATTGAATTGAATTTATTGCTAGCGAGCAGCGACTGCAAGAGACTGCTCGAAAAGTGACTTGTTTGAATTTTTTGTCATTTTAATGTGGTTGGCTTATTCTTTTTTTTTGCAAACGTTTATGAAGATGGTGCTGGCACGCCATACAGGATAAAAATCTCTAAAAACAGATACTTATTACAAAAAAAAGTGTGCGCTTAATAGCCAATGTCCTAAACAAAAAGGGTCTTTGAAATTCACGGTCACGGCAACCAAAAAAGTAATGGCATTATCAGTGGCCATCATTAGGTATGGCGTCTAATTAAAATGATAAAGACAATAAGTCAAGAATCAGTTCAACAAATCTGTCAGGGATTAGTCCTTACTCCTTATCTTAAAATTACTGCATGATAATCATTACGAGTATATGTAGATACAACAAGCTGTTTTGTAATGAGTGTTTACAAAATATCCTAGTTATCTAGCTTTTTCCCGCGGTTTTGCCCTCGTGGCTTATCTGCAGAAACCGTGCATTTTTATTGGTTTCAAAATTGTCCTATTGAAACTCAACCTCAGCCGAGGCGGAATAGACGCCCGAGCAAAAGACGAGGCCGTTACGGAGCCCTGCGGCCCTACCATGACGTGTTAAAGCGTGAGTAGTTCGAGTGAGAAGGAGGGATGGAACTATACACCCTATATAGCTCCATCCCTCCTTCTCGCTCGAACTACTCACGCTTTAACACGTCATGGTAGGGCCGCTGAGACTGCATGTGTATCAAACGACGTTTTCAACACACTTAGGGCGCGTTCCCAATATGTCGTGACGACAGATTATCGTGTCGTTTGAAGCGTCGTGGCTTGTGAATTTAAATGAAGGTCAGAGACTAATAGAGCAAAAAAATCGTGGACGACAGTTAGGTAATCGTGTCGTCCTATATGTGAGCACCTTTATTGAAATACACTATGATAATCGGTCTTCACGAAATATGGGAACGGACCTTACTCGTAAAAAAAAAGAAATCGTATTTGAATCAGTAGATACCCACTACCGGATCCAGAGATTACCCTAATACAAACATATCAACAAACATACAAGTTTCCCCCCTATTATATTGGTTAAGATTAAGATTTGAAAAGATAGATAGCTAGCACGTGATCGGTGTTAGTGGCGGTGCCGGTAACCCAAGCTATAGGTGTACACCCAGTTTGTCAGATCATGGTCAAGCTCGCTGGTAGAATCGGCTCTTTTTATTCAATCTGGGAGAAGCAGGCATCACAGGACTTTCAGTCTCTTATAGCAACTGCATCCTATCATTGGTAAACGGTTAGTAGTTGTCATGCCACTATCGACAATTAGCTGACCCGCGCAACTTCGGCTGCGTCACATTTGTCATTGCTCCGCTCCTTTTGGTCATAACGTGATGTCTATAGCTTTTTTTTGATAAATGGGCTATTCAAAACTAAGAGAAGTTATTGAGTTGGTTTGTTCAACCAAAAAAACAAACTCGTTCAACCAATAAAGCTGTAGATGACGGAATAACTAAGCAGGTACTTATTACCTAACTTTTCACAAGAGGATTCGTTAATACATTGTAATAGGTGCCAAAGAAAATATTAATTTCTTCTCATATATTCTTAGAAAAACAATCTTTGTTCCATCGATTGATTTGATTAAATTAAAAACTCTACGGAAAACTTTGTTTTGTGATTTACAGTTTTTCAACTATTGCGCAATAACAAGCTACTCTTGACCGGCTATTTTCGAAACTTACTTACTTTTCATGAGTAAGTGAGAAATGGTCAGTCGATAACTCACAGATACCTATAAATAGGGCCCCCAACTGGTCTCCTTTGTAGAGTAGAGTAATGAGAGGAATAGAAGAAAGAAGCAATAGAGTAGGTACCTACGCTGAAATAGGTACTTACCCAATTAATTTTAATTGCCACCTTGAATTAAACTGAATGAAAACTTGCCATTTCAGTGAAAATTGAAGACGTTTTTGTTTTGGTCATAATTTGCAAAGTGGCGGTAGAAGAAAACCATGCCTTCCTTCATTACAAAATTGTTTTGCAGTTATTTTATTACATAATTACTTATAGCCATTATTTTAAAAACAACGAAACATTTGGTTTGCTAAAAGTAAACCAATTTAATAAAGGGTACTAGTTGGACCGATGAAGAGGGTCGCGGGTAGCCGATGGATGCGAGACACACAGGACCGGTTGTTATGGTGACACTTGGGGGAGGCCTATGTCCGCAGTGAACGTCTTTCGGCTAATTATGATGATGATGATGATGATGGAAAGGGTACCTACTATTTTTTCTAAGATCCTTTCTAAAATCAGGTCATATTCTATTTCTTCTAAAGAAAGTTGACAAGGATTAAGACACCACTAGATTAAAAAAGAACACAAACCTTGTCTGCTCCTCTCCAAGAAAGCCCTGAATGATTCAATATCACTCCTGGACCTGCTGACTGGAGGACCAGCCAACGCACACCCGATCACCGACAACAACACTAGAGCAGACCACATTTTGCTCATTAAACCAAACAAAAATCTTCAACCTTATATATTAATCGTATTATCTCAAAATAAATAATTACAGATACTGGGAGCACGCCCAAGATAATTAAATAAATATAATTACATTATAAGGAGGCGATAAAGCGATAATGGCATTGATTTTGGATTTTTTTTCATTGTTGATCAGCTATTATTTTGATAATAGAGTCACGGTCACTCCACGGCCTTTCCCGGGTTTATACACAAACAGCCTTAGGCCCGGTTTCCACCAAAGCAGAGAAGAGAGGAGATGTGTTGAATAAACCAATCAGATTTCGTTATTTCCACATCTCTTCTCCGCTTAGCCTATCGGATAACTTTGGTGGAAACCGGGCCTAATTCATAAAAACTTTAAGTATATCCATTACTTAGCTAAAATATTGATAAGCAGATTCTTTATTCAAAATTCTATGGAGAATTTGAATTTAGAATCTCATGAATAGTTTTTAACTAAGTAAGTATATAATATAATGGTTGAAAAGTTTTTATGAATAAGGGCCAAAGGCTAGATAAGAGTTCATGGATTAGTGTGCTATTAACTATGCAGAAAGTTTATACTACGGATAGATTGGACCCAAAAACTACTGGTTTACCTGTTTGTTGAAGACACAACCTTTTGATTTTGATCTTATTTGTCGTCTCTTCCATCGTGTGAGGTAGGTGTTGTTAGATATTATAAGCCCGTAGTGTCCCATTGCAGGGCAAAGGCCACCCTTCCTTCTCTCCACCTCAATCTATCTTGAGCAATCTTTAGGTCCAATCCTTTAAGTAGGAGTCTAGCCCGTCTTGCCATCTCCTTTTGGCTCTACCGCGTCGCCGGTTCCTGATGTTCGGAACCCAATCCGTGGTTACTTTAGCCCAGTTCTCATGTGGCATGCGGTAGATATGGCCTGCCCAGTTCCACTTCAATTTGAGTTTTGGAACTGGTGCACGTTCAAAATTATTAGGGGTTGTGTAGGGCAATTTTTGTCCTTGGAGTCTCTCGGCTCCATAAAGGCCTCGCTTTCGACAAAGTTTACCACTTGCATCAAAATGTAGGTACCTACTTTTTTCTATACTTACCTGAAAATGAGTGCACTATACTATGGAAGTGCGATAGATTGTTTGAAAAACTGTAGCGTGGACCTCGCATATTGATGTAGGGTACAACTTACGTGTAACTAGCAGAATAAATGTCTCGAATCATTATGAACATCTCTTACTATGGACCAACCAAAAAATCGCGAAAAATAATCAGCTGTTCAGTACATTTTGTCGTGTTATACCTTTTCTTTCTTTTTTTTTTTAAGGATGGAAAATCATCAAATTACCCCTTCCGCTCTGGGTGGAGCGAGAGGGGCGTGTCAGACTCTTACTGACTAAAACCCATCCGTGCTCCTCGTAGTGCCTTTTGCGTTCCAGGGCCGCGGTAACTCTTTCGAACAAAATCCGCAAACCTGGGTCGAGTTATACATAAGCACATAAATTAATGGGGCAGTCGATTTTTCTTTCGCGATTTCGGAGTTGGTCCCATAGAATAGAATAGAATAATCGTTTATTTGCACAGAAAGTAGGTACAATATACAGATGTTATAATATTAGGGGAGCCATATACTTTCTACCTTAACAGAAGGCATGCAAAAAGCAATATAAAACTAATAAATTCAATTAAACAATACAACCACAATACTAAAAGCATAATTCAAGCATATTGATAAAATAAATAATTAATTAAATTCACAAATAAAAATATATTACCTACGAAAAATGCCAGTGAATATCCATAAAATATATATATATATATATATAATATATCCATAGTAAAATTTGTGTTGAGTATAATGACCCTTTCAGAGGTATTTTTTTTATGCGTTTAAATTCTGTTAGGTAGGTACACGTTGTATAACCGACTCCTAATGGAATATTTTTTTTTCACTTAAAATAACCTCCCTTATCGTCGTAAGTATCGAATAAACACAATAGAATTTTTTGGGATTGTTGTAGGCAGCAAACACCTAGGATGTGTAAATTAAGCCATCTCAGCAGGGCATCGTCGTGACCTTCTTTGGACAATTTGTCCTCTTAGATAGATACAGTTTTTTCACATTTTAGTGGTGATACAACTAAAACTAAATACCAAGTACCTAAGTAAATTCTATGGTACCTAAGTTATGTAGGTACCTGTAGGATTGACATTGTGCCCATAATGATTCAACAACGTATTTACTATAAATTTACTTTATTGTACACCTCATAATAAGAAAAGGACAAACATTTATAAAAACAAGTGTACAATGGGCGGTCTTATCGCACAAGGCAATCTCTTACAGACAACCTTTGGATGGACTGAACGAAAGAAGATAGCTAAATTTAGGGCTGTCAGTGTAGTACAAAACGTTCTAAATAATAGATATAAAAAAACCTTATCACAAAAAAAGGTGTTTTTGGTTGCTTCTTCGTTATTTGACACTGACTTCCGAAATTAAAGTTATTTTGTACTTTGCAGTGTTTTTTTTGGAAGTCGGTTTTTTTTTGTGAAAAAGTTTTTTATTTTTCACTTTTTAGTGGTACCCCACACCTAAAAACACCACTGGAAAGTCACAGGAAAGCAAAAATATGCAATTTCGTATGATTTTTCCACATATTTTTTCCAGCTATTTGAATTTAATAACCAAACTGCTGAACCGATTTTGATAAAATTTAAATGGAACCAATCGAGAAGTATATCCTTTCACATAAAACAAGAATTTTTCAGATCGGTTCATAAATGACGGAGATATGAGGAGACAAACACAAAAAAAAAAAAAAAAAATACAGTCGAATTGAGAACTTCCTCCTTTTTGGGAAGTCGGTTAAAAATAGACTTAATTATATAAAATACATAAATACAAAACCAATTAATATAGGTAGGTACTAATAAACATAAGTTAAATTAGACTTTCCAATGATCTCAAGGACCTGGAATGTGGTCACAGAGGAACTGAAAGCGGTCTTTAAGATCAAAAAGGAGTAGAAGGATTAAAGAGCACATTTTAAAGTAGAGAAAGTATATGGATGATTGATGGATTTTTGGGATGCATGAAGGAGCCTCCGTGTAGCGCAATTTGTTCCAAGACACTCAACCGAACTGAGCGGTCGGCGCATCCTGAACAGTCTCACCTAACACCTTATAAGACTGGCCAATCCTTCCCTTGCGGTGGTAGGGCTAAAACCCAACTGGTTCGCGACCACCCTCCCACCGGAGTTCGGCGTCAAGCAGCCTGCTGTGTTTTGTCGACGCGTAGGAGTACCAGTGCCTCAAGGCATCCTCTGGGCACGCTCGCTTCATCATAGACCTCATCTATCGTTTTCCATCAGGCGTGATCGAGGTCAAGAGCTAGCCCATTCATAATAAATATAAAAAAAAATATGTGCATTCCGGTGAAATTGAATAGGAAAACATTTGAACTTAGTACGAAATTCAGAAACGTGGGTCATACTTGCGCAAGCCAAATATAAACCTGATACAGAGATTTTGAAGTCGCTCAAGCTTGTGTAATTGATCTTTTGTGAGATCAAGATAGCTGGCATTAGCTTAGTCCAGGATAGGAAGAAGAAGAGATTGTGCGATCGCAATATTAGTAGGAATGGGTAGAAAATTGCAAAGGCGCCTCAAGGAGCCCGCTGAAGCAAATAGTTTACGACTTACTTCCTGCAGTTGCTTATTAGTCCAGGAAAGAGTGCTGTCGATATAAATCCCCAAGTTCTTCACAACGTGACTTACAGGAATGGTGGGGTTATTAAAAGAAACCTGTCTCTAACCCTGTCTCTAAGATCGACTGGCTGAAACATCCCCAAGTTTCAGCCAGTCGATCTTAGAGACAGTCCGGGAACTACCAACAACAATGACTTGCGTCTTATTGCTTTACTAACATAATTTGCTTTGTATGCCGTTGAGGAGTTCCATTCTGTAGATTTGCAGTCCAATTCCAGTCCAGTTCATAATAGTTAAATATCCCACATAGCTTTGGGATTGATATAGGTAAACCTAACAAATCTCAATCACTTTATATTTTCTTTTATAATTAAAAAAAACCATTTCAAATTGAGGGGGTCACTGGTCTATCTTCGAAGTTTTGTTCGAGGTCTAACGCAAGTGCTAATAGATATAACTAAAGCAAAGAAATAAATAAATCATATTGAGAATCCACTCATTTTGTTGAAGGCACATTAATGATCTTACCCTTGTCTTCACTGAAATAAAAAGGCATAACCTCCTCTTGTTTTGATGCCGGTTAAAAAAAATAATAATTATGATTAATTATTAAGATAAGTTATGTATGAAAGGGTACATAAGTCACAACGCTTTTCATGCGATGCATTGCTCTGATTAGATAGGAGTCCGCTAACTATCAACCACACCTAAGATTAATGAAAATATTTATATGTAGGTGGGTACCTATTTTGTTGTCAGTGCAGACGATCAGTAAGATCAGACTGAGCCGCCAGGACACGGGTGGCTCACTGGCTCCCCATAAGCCCGGGGCCCAGAACGGTATGATGATATGCAGATGGGACAATATCGGAAAAAAATGCAATAAGTATACAAATCGTTAATTACAATGTTACTAGGGTTGCCACTTTCTAGGGGGAAAAAATGTTTGCAACCCACCTCGGACAGTTTGATTTTCTATTAACCATTCATACTTATGTATCTAGAAGTAACTTTCTTGACTGGTGCAGAAAAGCTCAATAACTCTGTGTAGAGGGCAAGAGAGAGCTCGGTCATTTTTGCACAACCGCTCAAGCACCGGCAACACACCGGTGTGCGCCGAATTAATCGCGAATTTAATGTTTATTTAGCAATTACATAAGATTTATTTTTTATTTGGGGATTTTACATGCTGGAGCGGTTAACCTCGTTGTTTTCATTTGAGCATTAATACGTACTCAAAAAGGACAAACTGTTTTGACAAATGCAGGAAAGTTTAATAACATATAGAATCCAAAATGCGAAGCTAGCTCGAAAATGTTTGCGAATTGTGGATTTAAATTGATATGGGTGGATGGTAGTTTTTCAGCACATACGAATCTTGGTGCTGTGAAACACCAGATTACCAAAATAAGTGAGATAATAGATTATAGGGGTAGAGGTTCACTGTCTATAGTCGAAACAGTCTATCTGTATATATGTCGCAGCCAACTAGCTTAATCAGCCGTTTCATTGAAAGCCTAGCCTTTTCATTTAAATGCGCCAATTTTTTTAAACTTTTGAGCTAGTTGGCTGCGACATTATATAAAACAAAATCGGGTTTTTTTTTTTTTTTCTTTCTTTAAAAAACGTTGCCCCACACTAGGAATTTCTCCTGTATCGTGGGTGCGTTTACAAACATACAAAGTCACATACACAAACAGCCAGACCCGGAACAACTATTTGTAGGCCATACAAATATTTGTTTCGTGCGGGAATCGAACCCGCGACACGCAGCGCAGCAGCCGATCGCTCAACCACTGCGCCAACCGTTTCGTCACGTTTGTTCGGACACTTGTAACTCGAGAACGGCTGGACCGATTTTCATATAAAAATATTGGAAAATTAACGAAAAAAATAAGATTTTTTTTTCCTAAACAAAATGTTCATGGGTTTCGTTTTCGTAGGGTAGGGTAGGGTAGGGAGGGTTGGTGGGTAGCCAGTTGACGGGAGCCAACTGACAAAGCCCCGGGGACAGCTAGTTAAACATTAAAGCGGTTTAAATCAAAATCATATTTATTCATTTTGCGCTATATATAAAAAAAAATCTTTATAATTCTACAAATAAAGAAGAATACAATATCACTATAATACTTATGTATAAAATAATAACAGTAAACATGGACGCCATACCACTCTTACGCTCCTTCTAATTTTTAATATAAAAATTATTCGGACCTCACAATCATACCGTCTTGCCACTCATCTGCTACTTTACTGAATATAAAAATATAACCTAACATACTAACTTCTTAAATGTATCAGTTCAGTAAAGAGTCTACACAACTATTAATAGATGCCACTATTAAAACCGTAATTATTGGCAAAAACATGAAGAAAATACAATCACATAAAAATCTCAATGAAAAAATTTATTACATTTTCGTGTGGCACATTTGATAAAATAATTCATTATAAAGTATGAGCTCGGGGCCCCACCACCACTTCTTAAAACCATCATGGTTCCAGTGTGAAAGAGAGACAGCTAAACAGGACGAACAGCACCATTTCTTTTCCACAATTGAATGATGATGGCTCCAGCACGAGTAGTACAGCCCCTGATAATTATATTATTAGCTAAACTATAACTGAAGTACTTGTGCCCATCTGTTATTTTATTATAAAACCTACATAAAACTATGCAAAATTATCTTTTGCGTCTTTCATTTTCAGGAGCTGTTGAGTTATAGGGAAAAATGTAGGTACTCACTTGTGAGTAAAAAAAAAATTTTAAAAAAAATGTGAAAAAACTTTTGCATGGAATGTAGTATATTTCTAGACTATTCAACATAACTATGGGAAACTAAAGTATCGAACTAGTATTGCTTATGAATGGACTTTATAAGACAAACCTTGTGAAAATCTAAAATATTAGGCGAGCCCTAAGATTTCCTGATCGTCTAACATTATCTATGTAACCAATTTAAGGCATTTCTAAGCTTTATTTATAAACACTATGCACTAAACTTTAATACTAAATCTATACCTAACTTATACCTACTTAATTGAGAATATTTTCTTTATAAAAATAAGAAGTATTGCAATAAAGAGAGTTTTGCTCATAGCAATGTCTTATTTTACAAATCGGCAGTGAATGACTGGTTTAACAAAGCTGTTTTTTGCCAGCTTTGTCGAAAAACGGGTGAAGACATAGCATAAAGGTAGCGAAAATTTAACATTAAAAATAACTTTTTTTTTTAAGATTTTAAAATAAACAAAAATACACTTTATGCTAAGTATTGCACCAACACCTTATTAAAAAGCAATAAAATAAATCAAACATATAATACGAAAGTTTTAAATGAACAAACGAATTTATAACTTAAAAATGAGTTTTTCATAAAAACTTTATAATTAATTTAATTTCCTGAAAGTTTCACCCTCAGGAAATTCTAGAAAATGTCTAACTTGGATTCTAAGCTGCACATATCAACAAGTCTACCTATCCTACACTAATGTTAAGTAACTAAATCAAAATGGCAATGATTACAAAGACATCCCGAATTAAACGGATTCTTTATTTCATATTCATAATAAATTAATAATTATGAAACATGGGTTTTCTAAACATCGTCGTATCAAAACTGGCTTGCGCGCAAAATATTAAAATACCAAAATAGGTAGGTACTTAATCGTTGTAATTTCATCATAATATTTTACCTAATTTATAATGGCATGGCCACTATAGAAAAATACGATAATAATATGTTCTAAAAGTCACTAAAATAAATTGTTATCAAAAATGCAGAGGCAAGAGTCAGTTATCGACCATGGTTGAACACTTTAAATTTATTCGTACGACCCCTGGAGTCATTAGAAAATTGGACCTACAAAGGTCCTAACCTAGGACTTTCATATATGTCCAAGAGTACACATGCACATTTCAATAATGTGAATAATATTGCTTGTAGCTAGCCCATTTGAACTCGTACAAAAGCCATCAAGATAGGACCAGCTTTTCCTACACAAATTAAATAAAATTGTCTTGCCATTTAAAAAAACATGCAGTCGTTCTAAATTGTACTTAGATTATTTAGTACCTTAAATAATCATTGTTCCCTTGGCCGTATCTTTATTTTTACACAAATACACATAATAAAAGCAAATCGTGGCAGTGTATGTTCGTTACTTGAATATGTCATGTCGTTGAAAGGCATTCGTTTTTATGTAACAGGCAACACCGAAAGATTACAAAAAGTTTTATGATACTAAGTATTTTAGGAAATACCTGTAAAAAGGAAAAAGCTAAAAGTTAATGTTTGAACAAAATCTTAAATAAATCTTATTTGAAAAATTAATTGGATGCAGATTATGAATGATAATAGTGTTGCCCTTATCATATATTTAAAATTACTATAAAAATAAAAAAATGTTGAGTAGGTAAAATATTTTTAGAATGGAGAGCAATACAGACAGACATAAAAATAAATGCATTGTTAGAAGCTACATTGGCACTTATTTGATACAAAATGTAATTTTCTATGAAACGAACGATTACATATCGATTTTATCAAAATAATAAATTGATTAATGACCAAAATAAGCTCATTAATGTTCATATGGTCACATGGGATGTTATCTAATTAATTTTATAAAAACGATGATGACTTTATCAAAAACAGTCTTCACGTTTATAAGGCCGAACAAGTAATAATTTATAAGTTGATTGAAATGTCAGATTAGGTCTTATGTAATAGTTTGATGGCCGCCAAAAATGCGCATTTTCGAGTATATTTTTGAAGGCGAGGCGGTGAAAGGAGCGCAGACTAGGTTATAATTGATGAAAATACAAAAATACAGGATTGATATAAACTCAATCCTTCATGTGACATTGTAGAGAGAATTCACTTAATATAATTCTTGAGCAATGTATGAAGTTCGTGACCTTTGGAGGTCGTTGTGAGGTGACCTTGGAGGTCGTTTTGAGGTGACCTTGAAGGTCGAGGTGAGGTCGAGGTCAATGGTCGCCGCGTAGCAGTTCCATGAGTAAGTTGAAGCTTGGTCCGTCGCCATCTTTACTTTTGTTGGCGGGGTTCAACATTTCTTTTCCGACTTGCATGAAGAACTGTGAAAAAGATTTTTTTTTACTGTTAAATTAGGGACTCTTAAGATCCTTAAATGGTCATAGATAAAGCTCAAGTTGAAAGGCGGTTCTCACGTTATTGGTTCGTTAAGATTCATTTGAAGTAGTTATACCTTATCGACAAAAAAACTTTCCCATTGATTTTTAACATAAGTCACAACTGCAGCTGACCTGCATGTTAATCTGAGTTTTATTTCCCTCAAGATAAGGCGGTGTCTCACCTGACAAGTCCTCTGCAGCTCAGGTATGCGTAGCAGCAGCTCTCCGAACTTGGCGGGCGTGCCGGGCGAGTGTGTCGAGATGTATGCCTGTAGAGCCGCCAGCGCCTTCTCTTGGGAAGCCCGTACTTTCTCTACTTCGCGCAGATCTGGGGCGTCTATGTGAAGAAATATGGGAAATTAGCACATCGATCTACTGAAAGTTGTTTTCTGGTAGTTCTATCCAACCAGAAACTAAAATGTGGAAGAATGCAAGTTCTCTCTAAAGGTTTTGCGTATAAGAAAGCGAGATCAAACTGTTATTTATGCTCCTGTTATGCACTGCCTTCTTCAACTGTTGTAATAGAAAATTCAAAAAATATGAGTGACCAGATATAGGCTAAAACACAACCCATTTTCTTGATAACTTGATACTCCTTTGAAAGACTAATGTAACAAAGATAACGAGATCGACACTTCACATCGTTTTTTAAAAATTAAATATAAATTATTTGAAAGTCAGTCATTAACTTCAGCTTTATTTTGAAACTAACTTTTGCCCGCTACTTCGTACGCGCATATCCCGTTTTTCCCGTGCCCGTACGTACAGCCTATTGGGGATGCAAAGATGAAGCGCGCGCCCTTAGCGGCGAAATTAAGAATTTGCCTAAGAACGAGACTTGCAGTGCTGCCAACACCAATTTATTACATTCCCCGAAAATCTAAGTCAAATTCCCTAACTTGAGATTCCTTGCAGTTTGGGGAATTCCCCACACATTGGCAACGCTGTCAAAAACTGTCAAAGTGTCGTTCTTAGACAGCTTCACAATTTTGACACTAGCAGCGCTAATCAGAATCTTAGCATCGCAAATAGCCTCGCTCATGAATGTGGCTATCATATGCAAAAAGAATTCTCCAAATCTGACCGGTAGTTCCAGAGAAAAGCGCGTTCATTTTTATAGGATAAAAATAGCAACAACAAAGTAAATTATTCCAACTACCGCTCTTACCTGAAGTGAGCAGTACGATAACTTTGAGCGCCACATATTCATACCGGTCCACGCGCAGCCGCCGCAGATGGTCCGTGAAGCTCAGCATGCGCTCTATGCATGGTGTTAGACCCAACCTGGGAACAAAGGGGACTAGGTTAGCACACTTTAATATTTAGGGTCAACAGACGTTCAGGAATAATGCCAGCCTATTATCTGGCCTACTGCGGAGCAAAGCATCGATCACCGCGTCAAAATGGCCGATTTCAGACTACTACCTCCCACTTCATAGGACGGATCATTCAGAGTGGCCAGTAAACTGGACAGCCACTTCAATGTCAATGTCTCATAGATTTTTATTCAAGACCCATAGAGCGCAGATTGTGTGTTAAAGAAATATACATAGGTAGTACCTTCTTTGATTGGCATAACTCGAATATATTAGGTTGGTTTCTGGGTTCCAGCATTAAATCTCGTTGCTAGTAAAAATGGCAGTGTTTGTTTTTATTCAGAACAACTACATAGTACTGGAATATTCGGTAAAGTAAACACAACTTTATGTGTAGGGATTAAAGTAACTTTTTCAAAAGCACAAACTTCACTTACTTAGCGCTCTGATGCAGCGTGATGCCGCGCCCCCCTCCCACCCGCACCTCTCCCGGAGTGCTGACGCCGCGGTAGCAACATGACAACACCAGGAGTTCGCACCAGCTGTTTATCAGCAGGCAGATCTGGTCGTCGATCTGTGGTAAAAGGAAATTCTGTTAGACTGGAAATTCGGTTTAGATTTAACGGAGTCAATGTAATTAATCAGCATGCTGTAGAAGTACACTCTTAGGCATATGTCTTCCTGCTAGGGTTGCGGAATTTGTTAGATAAGAGTCACCACGGCCCTGGAACGCAAAAGGCATAGGGAGGAACACGAATCCACCCAGAGCGGAAGGAGTCATTTGATGATTTTCTATCCATAAAAAAGACAATAATATTTCTTTCCAATTTTCGATGAGATGGCAACCCTTTCAGTATAGGCACGATGACCAGCGATTCTACAGCGATTATGAAGTAACAAAACCGAAAAACACGCAAACAATTGAAAGCCGCCTGTTTTTCGATATTTTCAAAAGGCCGGTTTCTAAAAAGTACGAGTTCAAAGGGTTCCGAACGATTCATATTTTTTAACACACTGCTCAGTTGTAAATGTTGTAATCTATGTAAATAACAGCTTTTTTTTTTCAACATTTTAGGTCCAGTAATTTCGGAGATGAGATGGTTATTTTCATATTATACTTTCATAAATAACTTCTCTGACTCTCACAATAAGACCTTTCATTTTGAGGAGCAAATTGGCTGTGACAGACAGACAGACACGAGTGATCCAAGAAGGGTTCCTTTTTTCCAAATGGACGTTGGGAACCCTAAAAATATACTTGCACCCGACGTTGGGAACCCTAAAAATACACTACTCACCGAAATATTCTTAAAAAGCGGCAAACTCTTGCACCACTTGACGATCTTGTACAGCCGATGATCGGCGATATTGCACAGGTCGGCCAGGAAGTCGGGGCTGGAGTTGTGCGCGGTGATCCCGCTGGCCGCCAGCAGCGGGTTGGCAGACGGAGAGCCGCCCGTGGACTTGCCGAGCCGGCTCAGTTCCGACTCGTTGTACTGCCATAGGTGCTCCACATCCATTATTTCCTGAGGAGTGAGGAGGATTTACTTTATGGATGTTGATTTCAGATATTGTCTTTGGCAGGAGTTTTGCGTTTAAATGTTGATTTCAGATTGTCTATGGGAGATGGAAATTGTCAAACGGGACAACCTAGACGCATACGCCTATGGTGTAAATGTCGCAGCCAGTTAGCTTAATCAGCCGTTTAACTGGTTGCCTAGCCTTTTTATTTAAATGTGCTGATTTTCAGCGACCTAAATGACATCTTTTGTTCAATATCGTTTAATGACTTGCCCATGTCACTTATGTCGCTGATTAAACGGGACAGTTCAATGAAAAGGTTAGACTTTTAATGAAATAGCGGATTCAGCTAGTTGGCTGCGACATATATATTGTATTTATCTATGCTACAAGGTCTGGTTAAAGGTGGCCTAGGAATGAACACCTGGAAAGCTTGGGATGAGGCTTTTACCAGCAGTGGGACATAAGCTGGGGGTATAAGCTGAATAAAAAAACGGCCCTTTTGTGACAAACACCAGCCCAGCTACATATAAACTAATTTGTGGCTCTGTCTAACAAAGTGTAGATATGAACCAGAAGACGGATTCAACGGGAAATGAGATGTATAGATGTCACACACAAGATTGACACTATGTAAAACTAAGTTACCTGTAATAACAGCGGTATTTCTGGTGTAACTTGGCTGTTACTCGACTCCCCTCTGCTGCTGTATGACCCAGGACCGTTTACCTATAAAAATAGACAAGTTACCATAGTCATATTGTGATAAATCAAAACTTATGAGTAGAGAGCTGCTATTCCTACTACTGCTTCTTTTTGGCTTGTCGGTAAAACACGCTGGTCATCGTAAGCCTTTATTCCCGGTGTCCCCGTATGCCATATCCCCGTCACGGGGACAGCGGGACATTATTAAATTTATTTCCCGCTGTCCCCATAACGTACATTCGGCTAACAGTTTTGAATCTAACAGATACAAGTCACATAAGTAAGGCTGGAAGATTGGCTTAGCGCGGTATACAAACAGTGGTGTTAAAGCAAGCGGTTGAGATGCTTGTTCAAGGCAACATATACTCTATGCCTATTGATATAAACGTCATTTGTCTCACACAAGTAAATCTGGGGGCTTGGCTTAGTGTGGTATAAGAGCCAGTAGTCTTACCGTGCTCACATACCAGTGTATCCGAGCACGCGATTCGCCATACTTGGGCAAAGCAACGTACACCCTATTCTCATAGACATAAAGCTCAACTCACACAAGTAAGGCTGGAGGCGTGGCGCAGCGTGGTGGGCGCGTGCGCAGACAGCAGCGAGCCCGTGGACGCCGCGCCCGAGAGCGTGTACGAACACTGGTACGTGGAGCGACCTCCTCTGGTTCTATCCTCTCGAATGGCTGGGGAAAAGAGAAGAAAAAATTAGTAGAGGTGCTTTACAAGTTAGAAAGTGGTTAAAATGTATCCTACAATTTATTACAGTGTTAACCATCTTTACGCTGGCACGTGATGCCACGAGAAGAAAGATGCCGCACAACGATACCTCATTTGCACTCTCGCGCGAGCAGCGAGACGAGCCGCGAGGCGAAGCCCGAGACGCGTAAGTAAGTATATAATCCGTGCGCCGCTCGTGGCTCGCCTCACAGCTCGTCTGGCATCAAAAACCGTTTTTGGACACAAATCAAAGGGGCTCGCGGGTCAAGTGCTACATGCACTTGACTCGCGAGCCCCATTCCACATTCTTCCTGTTCTGCACCGTCACAGTGACGGGACAGTTGCCCCCGGGCCTCAATCACATGTAACTCTTCCGGTTCTGGACCGTCCGCTTCTGATATTATTAACTTAACTACCTTCCCTTCATTGGGCCTCATCAGAAGGCTTAAAGTCACCCAAAAGGCAATAGAGAGGGCAATGCTCGGAGTTTCCTTGCGTGGTCGAATCTGGAATGACGATATCCGCAAGAGAACCAAGGTTACCGACATAGCCCGAAGGATCGCCAAATTGAAGTGGCAGTGGGCAGGGCACATTGCTCGCAGAACAGATGGTCGATGGGGCCGAAAAGTTTTGGAGTGGCGACCGCGTACCGGAAGACGCAGCGTTGGAAGGCCTCCCACAAGGTGGACCGATGACCTGGTGAGGGTCGCGGGTAACCGATGGATGCGAGACGCACAGGACCGGTTGTTGTGGCGACACTTGGGGGAGGCCTATGTCCAGCAGTGGACGTCTTTCGGCTGATATGATGATGATGATGATGACCTTGCCCAAACTAAAAATCTTTATCCAAAGCTTACCTTCCAGCTTCATCCCGCACCCCAGACACTTGTCAAACCGACACGCTGGACACTTCTTCCTGGTGGTCACAGTGACGGGACAGTTGCCCCCCCTCAAGCACATGTAGTTCTTCCTGTTCTGGACCGTGCGCTTGAAGAAGCCCTTGCAGGACTCACAGGAGAAGATGCCGTAGTGGAAGCCGCTGATCTTGTCGCCGCAGATGGGGCAGGGACTGTTGGAGAAAAATAAATAACTGTAAGTATAATAGTCCTCGGCCTCGGCGACCAATCACAGCTAAGACTAGCCATCGGGTCAAACACAGGTGCAATCTCTTTTCCTTCGCTCTCATAGTCCGATGGGACAATATATCTACACGACCGGAAAGAGATCAGACGCAGGACACGCTTACACAGGCTTACACAGGCTTAACGTGCTTTCCGAAATATCAGGGTGTCGCACCGCCAAATTCAGAAGTCCGAGATGCCACTGAGAAATTCCTAATAGATCATTACAACTTTGCTCGACCCGGTAATCGAACCCCGACAAATATTTCATTTTTTATTTTGACGGCAATATTTTATAAAGCCAATCCATTTGTACCCAACAAATAAATAGTTTACCTGTTAATAAGCTGTTGCCTGCTGATACCCTGGTGATGATGCAGCCTGTCCTCTGGCGCATCAGGCTCGTCATCATGTGCCCCATCGTAAGCTGCGGCCGCCTCGCGGTACATTACATGTGGGTGACGACCCTGTAACCAACGCTTAAATTAAGATTTGCATGTTAGATCTGGGATTTTCATATTAAACGTACAGTTCTCGTCAAATAACTTTGCCCCTCTGAAGTTAGCCATTTGCAAAGATCGCGCAGGTGCAGTCACGTACACGGGAGCAAGCGGGACGCAAGCATGCATCGAACGTAAACGTAAGACTGAGACATAAAATCGCGCCGCCATAATCCCCGCCCCCATGTCTCTTGCGCATGCGCAGTTGCAGTTTGTTCGTAATTTTGACTACTACGCAGCCACTCGTAGCAACTTCAGATGGGCACAGTTATTTGACGAGAACTGTAGGTAAGTTCAACAAAATTGTTATAATAACTTGTTTACAAAAGACACAACAGCAAATAAACCTCGAAAAGTAGATATTTATGTGTGCCTTATGGTTTTGTTACATGATCCTATTCAGCATGATGTCAAGCTTCGTAGCTTCACATCATGATATCATGCTGAACACTCATGATGGTTTCCAACTGTACCCAGGTAAATTATAATATGTGAACTGTGGGGCGGATCCAGGATTGTCGTTTGAGGAGGGGGCTCCTTCGATTATTTTTCATAAATTCCTCAATGACTTCGTTAGGTTGTAGAATAGCATATAAATGTGACAAATAAATTAATAATAAATCTGAACTTAGGGGGTCAATCAACCCAGATTTATTTTCTAAGTTTAAGATTTATTTATTTTTTAAGTTAAAGATTTATTGTACAGCATTGGCGTATCCAGCGAGGAGGGGGGGCGCCTCCTCGCTGGATACACCAATGCTGTACAATGAATCTTTAACTTTCGTAACTCTGATGAGGAGTCCCTCATCATCATCAGTTTGAGTACTTTTCATGGCATTTTTTTAATACAAAAGGGTAACATTAAAATCTACTTAAAATTTACAACACTAAAGCCGATTCTTGAGTTGGTGAATTATCAAGTTTAAGATCTCTTCACTTAACCAGAGTGCTGACCTTTTCTTCGGCCAACGAATCAGCATTGCCATTCAACGTGGCATTCCTGCCAGTGTTCTCGACACTTTTGCCGTTGACAGCGATGTGAACGAATTTATCGATACCCTATGAGTTCTTCCCCTCCCCTTTTTTATCCCGCTTATAAATTTATACATATTTTTACCAGCTTTTTGATAGTGTAGGTTCTTTCTATTACCTGTACTGGAGAATGCGTGGGCGAAAACTCGGAGCTGTAAGAATAGCAAGAGGAATGCGACGCGTCGCTGTTGTTGCGCGACAGCGACGGAGTGTAGTGGCGCGACGCGCGCGGGCTCGCCGATGGACTGCTGTACACACTGTAGGAACAAACAATCATCAAAATCTGCGAAGATATCGCTGGAGCTAAATACAAACAAGAAAAATAGCCAGACCAGATTATCTATGACTTAGAATCAGATTTTTTTAAGTTGGGAAAATCATAAGAGAAGCCTAAGGGAGATTTTTCTTTCCGCGAAGCTTCAAGTCTTGGACAAGGGACCAACAGAATTTATAGTTACATCCTCTCAAGAGTTTTCGTTTTTTAACAAGATTAAACCAATCCAATTTATGGATTGCTTTAACCATTTCTTGTGTAGTGTGTCTGTGTGTAATTGCAAAGCCAACAGAAGCTGGTTGCAAAGGGGTGGTTGCCCTGGATTAGACTGGACAGTCATATGACAAGGTAGAATTATTTGGTTGAATCCTCACCTGTGTGTATACATGGAGTGCACGGCGGAGTCTGTGCTGGCGCTGGACTGCACGCGTGGCAGGCGGCCCAGTAGCGGGGAGCCGTGCAGAGCGCCGATCAGCTTGTCCACACCCACTGTCTGCTCGCATTTTAACTCTGTGGGAGGAATTTAACTTTAGGAGGCAGTTCTTCTTCTTCTCGTGTCGATGGTACATTTACATAGCTGTTCTATTTGGGCCGAGTAAGAAGTGGCCTTGGTTATAGTGACGTCAGAAGCGTGGGTGACCGGCTGAATTTTATAACAACCATTATTTGTACCATTTGGAAGTACACGGAAACCGAACCGGTACCTAGGCACCAGACTCCTTTGTCTCTCTAGGCACATCACAAAGGACTGGATTCAACTTCTTAAAAGCTACGCGACGGGCAATCTTCAAAAAGCTCCAAAGCCTTGAATATCGACACCGTTGCCAACCAGTCTGTTTACTGTTGGATACACTTGTGTGCGTTGAAATTCCGCCTAGCCCGTTCCTCATTGGATTACAAGAAATACGGCGATGTGCCACTGGTAAAATGGACACCTCGCCTATACGCACAAAACCAAAAATCTGGGTAAATCATCAAATGACTCATTCCGCTCTGGGCGGAGCGGAATGGAGTGTCAGACTCTTACTGGCTAAAACCTATCCGTGTTTCTCCTAATGCCCTTAGCGTTCAAGGACCGTGGTGACTCTTTCGAACAAATTCCGCAACCCTGGCAGGAATCTGGGAGTACCTAAATCAAGACTGAATAACTTATATCACATTATCATCAGCCATATCATCGTTTTCCACCAGGTGAGATTGTGGTCGAGCGTGCTTATCAATAATAATAATAAAAGCTTTTAATAGCAAACTCACCAGATAACTGCGTCTCCTTCTTGATGGTCAGGTTTTGTACTTGGTCGAGTCCAGTATGAGGCATATGGCTTGAGTGAGTTGAGCCCTGGTCGCTGAGGGCGAGGGACTTGGCACTGCTGGTAGGGGAGGATGGCCGTCTTGCTAGAGAGAAGGATGTGCCGTCGGTTAGCACTGATATCTGGAAGAGAACGTAGGAAGAAATTAGTATTTTTGTGGATTCACTTGGCGGAGTTAGGCGTGGTATTGGTGGACTCTTTGGAGAACCTTAAATGACTGTTCTTGCACGATACAAGGTTTTTAAGGTACCTACAGTTCAAAAGAGTTCGCTCTCTGGCTCTGTCTGTTTCTCCACTTACGTCTTCTAAACCAAGCAGCAGATTTTCAGCAGATTGCATTATCCATTCATGAGTATATTCGATCCTTACCACGTGACATGCTCGTTCCAAAAACTCTGTTTTAGCTTAGTATATCTGCAATACACTTTTTTAAATCTCTGGAAACCATGCAAACCCTCGCTTTTGTCTTCCAAGTGTAGAAGGCGATTGAAACCTTTATCAAGGGCATTATTGGCTACTCATTACCGGCTGGTTGTCTCAACTTACCTGCAGCGGCATGTTCATGCTGAGACTGATGCGGCTGCAGAGGCGCGCTGTACTTGAGGTCGAGCACTCGATGCTCGTCCACGCTCTAGAAGCTGTCGGTCTTCACGTTCCTTACCTGGAGGACTGGAACTCTAAGGAACCGTTGTATTCAACTAAGGCAGTGGTCTCTTACCCTGTTCATGCTGAGACTCCTCTGATGCGGCTGCAGCGGCGCGCTGTACTTGAGATCCAGCACTCGTTGCTCGTCCACGCTCTGGAAGCTCTCGGTCTTGACGGGTTCGGTCTTGATGCTGACGTTGCGAAGGGTGTCGATTGAGTCCCTGGAGGATTGCAGGTCAAGGGAGCTGTTGGTTTCGTCTGTGGAGAGATACATTATATTTTATGAGGTCAAGTATAAGAAAGGAAGGGATCCCTTTGCCCTGCAGTGGGACAGTACAGGCTCATACCTAATAGTAATAATTATATACTTTATTGTACACCACCGGCACTACAGGTCAAAATTAAAACAAGGTCAATTTATATCAGATTCTTCTAATCTAATCTAATTTAGTCCGTTATGTCCCACTGCTGGGCAAAGCCCTCCCTTTCCCTTTTCCACACACATCTGTCCTCTGCCATTGCGGGCCAGGAAAGACGAACTCGACTCTTACCGGATAAGAGTCGAGTTCGTCTTTCCACCTT
Organism: Melanchra persicariae; assembly: GCA_947386135.1. NCBI lineage: Eukaryota > Metazoa > Arthropoda > Insecta > Lepidoptera > Noctuidae > Melanchra > Melanchra persicariae. Next base: position 4,802,068 of record OX376646.1, read on the forward strand.
CGCCTTGGTCTACCGCGATGTCGCCTAGCATTGTAAGGGATCCACTTAGTGGTTCTTTTAGCCCACAGCTCATCAGACATACGATAAACGTGTCCGGCCTAATCCCACTTAAGACAAGCAGCCTTCCGGGTAAGTCAGATTCTTAATTTTATTTAAATGTAGATGTTGAGGTTCATATCAGAAGAAAAGGATGTGCTCAAAGTGAAGGTTTGTTTGCTTCTTAACCTGCACCACCTTTCGGAGTACGCAAATATTATTAGCGTTTCCTCTTGATTTTTAGTTCAAACGGGCGTTCATTAAAATGTTCGGACAAAAGTATACATATAAAAAAAATACCGAGACCACATTATCATGTTATCGTGTGTAAGATTACAGTCTACGGTTCAATATGGTAGTGCCCTCCGGTATTTGAATCACTCTTGTAACAATTTACACAAAAATAATCTCGACTTTGGAAGATTGTTTACGGTTAACTATACAAGTTTCGGGAATTCCCGTCATTGGGATTCGAGATCACGCATCAAGTTCGCGAATGCCAGCTTTCGGTATGCAAATGGTTTCTGTTTGAAGATACTGTACCTATACATAGTCTTACTTCGTTAAACATTTTTAAATATGTTCTACGATTACGAGACGCAGTCTCGAATGGGCAATCGGCTTTCGATACTTCATATTTTTAATAATTCAATGAATCTGCCTAGCCTTTTCCCAACTATATCGGGGTCGGCTCCCAGTCTCACCGAATATAGCTGAGGCCAGTATTTCTAACCGACTTCAAGAAGGAGGAGGTTATTAATATGGATGCCTACATTTTTTTATATTTGTTCGGGCATAACTACGGCATGTATAGACAGACGGATTTGCAAAATTCTTTTTTATTCGAAAAAGATTTATTCCGTAACGTTACCACTTAAATTTCCTAAAAATCTGATGAAGAACTTCGGAGATAGACAGTTAAATAGATATGGACTGGTTGGAATTTTTGGGGATAGCACTAAAACAGAAAAAATAAATAACATTTTTACAAAAAAAATACAACCGAGACGGTGTTTCTCGTGTGGATTCTTCGTTTTTTGACACCGACTTCCAAAATTAAAGTTATGTTGCGGTTTTTATTTGGAAGTCGGTTGTATTTTTTACAAGGAGCGTTTGCGTCTCTGACTTCCGCAACCCAAGAACTGGTTAATACGGAACCAGAAGACTGGCGCCAGATTTTCTGTCTTCTGACTAACCATAACGATTCGCCTTCGCCGGAATGCCCATATACTTTCTTTACTTTATAATGTGCTCTTTAATCCTTCTACTCCTTTTCAGTTCCTCTGTGACACGCATTCTAGGTTCTGAGATCATCGGAAAATCTAAAATTAAGTATTCGTATGCATTCTATTTCCTTCTTTGATAAATCTTTTAGTATACAAGCAGCACGTTTATGGAATGCATTACCCATAGAAGTAAGACGTGCTCAAACGCTACCAGCTTTTAAAAAATGGTGAAGGAGCATTTCTTTTCACTCTAATTTTTTCACTCCTTTCCCAATTATATATTTGATATTTATTAGTATATTAACTGTTATGGTATTTGTGTATTCTATGTTATTATGTATATTTAGTATTATTTAGAACTTTTGTACACTGACAACCCTAAATCTATCTCCTTTCGTTCAGTCCATCCAAAGGTTATTTGTAAGAGATTGCCTTGTGCGATAAGACCACCCATTTGTACACTTATTTTTATAAAATTTTGTCCTGTTCTTGTAATGAGGTGTACAATCAAGTTTAAAATAAATAAATAAAATAAACGAATGTCAAAGATCCAAAAATTACAGACGGGACAGCTTAACGTGCTTAACCGCTCCGGCCCCGGCGACACACCGGTGTGTCGCGAATTAATCGCGAATTTAATGTTTATTTACCTATTACATAAGATTTTTTTTTTTGGGAATTTTCACATGTCGGGGCCGCAGCGGTTAACATATTTTCCGAGGTACCTACCTACAAGACGTAGTCTCAAACGAACCCTTAATTTTATTATAAACTAGCTGCCGCCGGCGGCTCCACCCGCGGGAATGTCGAACATTATCCCAAGAGACCATACTCCCACCCCGGGATAAAAAGTATCCTGCCTGTGTTATTCCAGACTATTGTTACGAGCTTAGGGTTCGTGACAATAAAAACAGCTGATAATATAACCAAAATGACACTTTAATTAATCAACACTAATAAACAACTTAAACTCACTAATTATAAATCACAATTGCACTACTGATCACTTTAATTCGCAGTCGAAGTTCGCTCTCGAAGTTGTCGCTTGTATCGCAAATTCAATACTGACCCGGTCGCAGGCTATGCGGGCTTTATATAGGTCGGCAGATAATTCCAGAACCTTCTAGTATAGAAACATCTAGAAAGTTCGAGTACATACCGGTCCGGACCAACCAGACATCGAAAACTCTAGAATGTTCTAGCATAGAAAAGTCTAGAAGGATCTTGACTCTATTAGTTCTGCTACTCGATACTAGATGGCGCTAGTAGTAACTTTTATCTTTATGTACCCGGCATTAATTCTGGCGCGTAACACTATAATCTACCTCTGTGCCAAATTTCATCAAGATCCATTCAGTAGTTTTTGCGTGAAAGAGTAAGGATAAGGACGGGTAGTTCATGTCTAAGTCTTTAGAAAGACGATTGTCTTTCTAAAGACAAAGACATGAACTACTCTACTCTCTACTCGGGAGTTCGGGACATAACCTCCCCCAAGAGACGCCACATTGACCGGTCCTGTGCGTCTTGCATACAGCGGATCCCGCGGCTTTCACCAGGTCATTGGTCCACCTTGTGGAAGGTTTTCCAACGCTTCGTATTGAAATGAATACTGACCATTATTAACACTGGTGTCTATGACCATCTCAGAGTCTGACAGCTCGCCCTCCCAGGACATGGGTCGTTCCCTCTCATTGTTGGCTCCCTCTTGCGCGCCGCTCAATGAACGTTTCTTCTTGTTTCGCATGTTTACCTGGAAAAAGGTGGTACAAATTGTTTTCAACTGTTTCATACATTCAAAATTTAAATTCAAAGATACTTTCTTATGATAATGTATGGAGGCCTAGGAGGAAAAAGGACTGCAGAAATAAAGCGAAATAATCCTGATCCGGTTTGGATGCATCTCGAACTTTGTACTACCTATATTTGAAAGTATTATTTTGTGTCACTTTATGTGAGGTCAGATCTCCTTATATGTCTGGGCGAAGTTGTTCTAGATAGTTTTATTCCACCCCCTACCCATAACATAATGTATTGTTGCCAAAACCACTTAACAAGCTGGCCGATAGACGTTACTAGCTGATAATTTTCGCCAATAAGTATAGATCTATGATTCAGCGAACATTAGTCTCTTGCTTATTCTGTTTTCTATTGAACCGGTGATTCAATTGACTGATACAATAAGGAAACACTCATGGACCCGCAGCATCTGAAGATGCAGTTAACACTGCGACACTTACCATGTAAGTGCAAACATTAAATGACTGCATCCGTCTTTAAGAGTCACTTGAAGAAGAAGCATCGAGCATCGAGCATCGAGCAATCATCCTCGATTGTAAAAGCTCCTATTTCATACATTATCGGATAGGTATTTTAAAACTGAATGGCAACTTTTTGTTAACTGATCTGCCCTGGACTTAGTTTTATCCAAAAACACAAATCAAGTGATGCGAATGGCTGTTGAAAACTCATTCAATATCATCGTTTTGGTAATGTTCGTTCGAGAAACAGAGCCTTAACTATCCTCTTCTTATTTTAGACTTTCTGCCCTGCTAAATAATACGAGCTAGATCGGTGCTGAACCTGCTACCAGAGTGCATCACTAGGTCACTAGCAGCGGCGTAAAAAAGCTCAACGCATTCAGGGTGCATTGTCATAATAGCACAACGACAAGCTTCGCAAACGAATTGGTACGCAGAATTTGTAGTTTTGCGTAGCAATTCGTTTGCGAAGCTTGGAGGTTGGGATCGTTTACCATAATCACCATACCCTTTGTAATAAATGTATAGGTAAGTATTAAAAACATAGTTACCTCGTACTGATGTTGTGAAAAGTCGATTTTGGAGATCTCGGCGTCAGTGGAGTCTTCATCGTGAGGCACTGAAGACACACTGATGCGCACGCCACTCGAACTGTATGAGAACTGACCTGAAACGACGAGTTCAAGGTTATTGTTTTCAAACTTGAAACATGCACAATTAGGCTTTTCACATCTTTTCCTCATTTGTTTTTCTCATTGTTCCCAAGTGTGTAGGCAGAAACAACAGAATGCCACCTGTTACAACCCTTACGTATATAAATACAAACTCCTTTTCAACCCCCGACCTAAAAGAGGGGGGTATAAGTTTGACGTGTCTGTCTGTGGCATCGTAGCTCTTAAACGGATGAACTGATTTTGATCAAGTTATTTTTTATTTGGCTTCCTTCGTTTACCTACGTTCATTCTTGGAAATATTTCGACAGAAAATAAAAAGTGCGCAAAGGGGCAGTCAGCAATGTCAAAGAACATTTTCCTCAAATAATTCACAGGTACACATGTAGGTACCTACCTAGAGGCAGGTACAGTCAGCAAAATAAATCACACGACTTAATTATATTATCAAGATACCTGTAGGTACTGAACGTCGTCAAGTACAAAATAAACTTGTCACCAAATCAGTTAATCAGTAATTCTGTCATTAATTAGTTAGGTAGCTAACTAAGTCAGTCGTGACTTCGTGAGGAGTTGTGTAATAATTAATTAAGTAAAATTTGTTTAGCTACCTATATTTGGTGCGGACACACCATTATTAATGCGCACGATGCCAAATTACCGAGAAATATATTCAAGCTTAAGCTTTTGGAGCGTGCAGCGCTTTTAAAGTTCCTTGCAAGGGACACCGGTATTCTTGGAATGCATTTTTCAAGTGCGTTTAGCATTAAGATTTCTGGCTTGTGAAAGGACACTTTATAATCCAAATGCTGGCCTCTCTTTTCCACTGGGCACTCTGAGCAAGTGCCCTGGGCCCCGCAATCGATTGGGTGGGCCCCTTAGTTTCTGCCAGATGACCTACCGATAACTTATGTGTATTAATAACGAAAGAAATCGTTTACTTCACTTAGTTTTTTGTTTAAATTATTTTCGTTACATTAATAGGAAGATCCATGTTGCGGCTAATAGCCGGAGTACGGCTACATCTAGTTTTAGCCGGCTACAACTAGGTGCAGCCGGCCACATGTGGTTTACTTAGATAGTTAGATTTATTTAGAATCTTCGGTTATAACTTGTAAAATAACACAATATATTCGGCCATTGAGCACCCCGACTCAGACAGGTTAGGTTAGAAGGGAATAACGGGGTCTGAAAAACCCCGCCATCCTCTTCGTGGTTATTTTTTTTAAACCCGACTTCGCCTTTTCATGTGGTCGGCTATTAGCCGTAACATACCTTTGAAAACCGTAAGTCTACTTTATCCACCTTACCGAGATTGACTGCGCAAGTGCAGAAAGCGAGCCCCAAGACGAAAATGCAACAACTTCGGTAACTGCACCAACAAAGACATCGAAGTCTCAGATAAACAAAAACAATTTCTCCAACCCAGAAAACATTATTACGACCCCGCCAATCAATTTCATGAGAATTTAACACAAAAAAAACGCAAAATTCGGATTCGTAAGGGTCCTAATTTCAAAATAAAAGGGTCCTTTGCCAAAGTCACAGGGGCCCCATTATCCTAATATGCCCAGGGCCTCTAATAGGTAAAAGACGGCCCTGTCCAAAGAGTCTCTTTGTGATGGCTAGCACAAGTTGCATAGCATCCTCCAGTTCTGCGAGAATTTGACGGTTATTAAATCGACTTTCATTGCCATCAACACAGTTCGGTCCCAAGAATAGAATTGCGATTGATATTTCAATACGAACACTAACAATTTTGCACATTTCAAATGAGTGTACTACCTACTTTTTAAAAACTAAGTGAAAATCGAACTTGAGCGCAAACCACATAAACTTTATGTGGTTTGCGCTCAAGTTCGATTTCGGAGTTTTTCCATGAGGCTTTATGTCATAAAGCCTCATGGAAAAACTCCGTAAAAATATTGCAAAAATGTTAGGTCTAATGAAGCCAGACGACGAGGCTGTGCAAAATCCGGTTATAAAACCGATAATTTGAAAAACAGGCAATCCGGCTCCAGACAGGATATCCGGTTTAGCGGAGAAGAGTGGAAAAACTGCGGCGAACCGTGATTGATCGAATGAGACAGAAAATGAGATGAAATCTGAAAAAGACCTTAGAGCTCCGGCAAAATTGTGTAGCTTTTCTTTGGCTTTTAGCGATCGAAAATTTAGTACATTTTATAAAGTGCAGGTTATAAAGTGCAGGTTCAAAAAGAAATGCAATGTCACTTTATGTAGAATTTGTAGGTGACAGACAACAATTGACCAACCTAAGTACCTACAAATCGCATAAATTACTAATTGTGCACAGAAGGTCGGTTTTTTACCGGCCAAGTACGACTCGGATTCGTGCCCAAAGGTTTCCGTAGGAAATTATCATATTTTTTTGAATATTATTTTATAACCTTATACTTCTTAGAGGTTGTTCTGTAATCCAAGTAGGTAGGTATCTGTATTTTTGACGTACAGAACACTAAAAAGCTTTCACATAACGTCAATGTTTTAGTTTCTGCACAGAGTCATTTAAAGTCAATAAATTAATCATTTCTATAAAACAACTCGTACTCGATAGAGAGTAGGTACTTTAGGTCTTTGATTAATAATCAAAGCTTTAGGTACTTATAACGCCATCTGGCTTCAAGGCCGCTTTTAAAAATCTGTCATAAGTACAATAGGTACATTTTTTTTTCTCAATTCTTTATTCAAATCTTCTATAATACTGCACGACCGTTTGTTTTGGCATAAATTTGATTCGCATAACGTTAGTAGGCCTAATGACTATTAGCATAACGTTAGTTTCTGTAACAATTAAATAATATTGTTGGTTAAAAATGTAATATGCTGTGCAACAAAAGTTAGTGACAGAGCCGAATTGCTGCAAAACCGACTTAGCTAGACCACGTAGTCTTGTTTGTCCTACCCCTTTTTTTTTTTTTTTTTTTGAGGGTGGGAAATCATCAAATGACCCCTCGCGCTCTGGGTGGAGCGGCAGGGAGTGTCAGACTTTTACTGACTAAAACCCACCCTTTGTCCTCCTAGTACCTTGCCTTCCAGGGCCGCGGTAACTCTTTCGAACATATTCCGCAACCCTGGCAGGCTCTGGCCCTAACGGGCCCCGACCCTTGCTGACTGCTGCTGGTTTGGCGCGCGTAGAACACAGGGCGCCGTCAACCCGGGCCTGTTCTGATCGGACGGCAAGCTACCCATTGCTCGCCGTCCACAGGCATCAGTTACTGCGCCATGCTCAGGAGCATCAGTTCCTGGGCGGCGCAGTGGCTGACGTTCAACAGGAGGGGGTGAAATGGGGCCATTACTGGCACTCCATTTCAGCCCCCTCCGGAGCCCTTTGTAGGGGCTCTACTGTGGCTGTTGCAGTAGTAGCAGCCGCAGTGGAACCGGCTATGGCGGCGGAAGAAGCGGCGGCAGTGGCGGCGGTCGCGGCAGAGACGGCGGAGGGCTTCCTCCTGTTTCCGGCTTTGGCGGGTGGGGCGCAGGCCCTACCCCCAGCCCAGTGGTCGGCCGGCTTGCCAGCTGCCGCACAGACTACGCAGTGCGGCGCGGCGTCGCAGGAGCCGGCCCTGTGACCGGGCTGACCGCAGCGGAAACATAGACCGCTGCGGTCCACCTCCGAGGTGCATTGAGCTCCCACATGGTGGCCCACCTGGCACCGGAAGCACCTCAGAGGTCGGGGTTCCAGCAGTTTGACCTGCGCGGAAACCCAACCCACCAAAAACCTTCGGCCCTCCGAGATGGTCTTGGCCGCCGACACGGGGCTCACCACAATGGTGCGCATGCCCGTGTTGTCAGGACGTAGGGTGCCCGCCTTCACCTCCTCTGCTGAGCACCCCCCCGTCCTAACGACGGCGGCCACCACCTCCGCCTCCGTGACGGAGTCGTCCAGGCCCAAGATGCGCATGTCAATGCACTTGGTGGGCCTGGACACTCAGGCATCGTCCTCGCTTAGGGACGCCCTGAGCCTTTCGGCTAGAGCGTCCGCGGTTGGGCCGCTGGCTGCCCCGGGGATCTCCAACATCCGGTCCCCAGTCATGGTGACCGTGAGCCGGAGGCCCCCTACGATGCCTATCTCACCAAGGTTCACCGCCTCCTTCGCCTTGGTGAGCACGTCCGCGTACGTCACGACCCTCTTCACCGAGTCCGGCTGCAGTGTGAGCACTACAGCCGCGGTTTTCGGGGGGCTTCGCGCCTTCTGCCGCCGCTTCCTCTCCCGCCTCTTGGCCGCCCTGGCTGCCTTGCCCGCCTTTTTCTTCTCCCCGGCCACTTGCCATTCGGCTTGAGCCGGGGGAGGTTCTGAAGGCGAGGAAGCCGGGGGGAGCTGCTGCACAGACGGCGCAGGAGCCTTCGCCGTCCGCGCAGCAACCCCACCCTTCCTCTTCCTTCCCGGGGCCGGGTCCGGTTTTCCCGGCACCGGCTTTGCGGGTGCCGGCCCGGACCCTTTGTCCTGGCCGGACGACCCCGGTGTGGCAGCCACGGCGGCCGCGTATGAGGCCACCTTTTTCTGGTCTGGAGCCTTCCCACTCGCCGCTAACGGGGGGCGCAGGACGATGCCCTCCAGGACGGAGAACCGCGCCTGGAAGGCAGCCATCTCCTGCCGCACAAGGTCCAGCACCTGGCTCTCCTGCGGCACGGGCTGGCTGTCCTCCTTGCGCCCCCCTTTAGGCGCCCCCTGTGGGCCGGCTCCCTGGAGCCTGACCAGGTCTGTTCGGAGCCCCGCGTTCTCCCTCTGGAGACGCTCGGTGGCGGCAGCCAAGCGGGCGACCTCCGCTCTCAGCTTGGACAGCTCGTCCGCCGGAGGCCCACCTCGGTTAGCCTCCGCTGCCGCCAGGATGGAGGCCAGCGCCGCGCTTATGGCCTTGTTTTTAGAGGAAAGTTTCCTCTTCAAGGCCACATCGCGGGTCGCGGCTTCCACCACCTCCGCAAACCCGGCCTTCCGAACCCGCTCCTGTCCGGAGTCATCAGTCCAGGAGCCCCACGACCGCTATATCCGGGGGGTCGTCCAGCATCAACTCGCTGGCCAGCCTCCTTGGAGGCAAGGACTCTGCCCTTGCCTCCCTCTCGGCCCTTACCCCGCCTGCTGGTGGGGATTTTACGGGCCGAGGCCACCTCTTCGCTGCCGGACGAACCCCGGTCTTCCTCCGGTCTGTGCCGCTTGCGGAAGGACCTGGAGTCCTCCGCAGCAGCCCCCGCCCCCTCGGGTCCAGAGCTCGCCGAGCTAACGGTCACCAGGTCATCGGCGTCCAACTCGGACTCCGACTCTGCACCCGCGTGACGCTCAGGCAAGCCCTCCCTCCAGAATAGCGCGCCTCTGCCCGCGCTCTTGCTAAAATTGAAGCCGATCAAATCCTCGAAGGATGTCTCGGATCGGGGGCCTCCTCGGCCCTTGTTGCCATTGGCAAACGGAGAACGGATAGCACAGTTGCCCCCCCCCAGAATACGAGGGGCTTGACGCACGAGGCGTGGCGGATTCCCGAACTGCTGTGCAGTCCGGACCGCCCCGGGGTAATATCTCTTTTTTTGTGCTACCCATACTTTTCCTTTTAGAGGGTGCGGTCCCTATCTCCCCTTCTCTCTCAATGCTTGCTCGCTGCCCTCACAGTCACGTCTGATGCCAATCGCAGCGAGCAAGCCAATGAGACGCACACCGTCCGAGGACCCGAACACTGCTCAAGTCTCCGAACGGTGTGCCCCTCTTGTGTCTCTCTTGGTCTGGTCTCTCACTTTTGTCCTACCCCTAGAGTGTAATTTAAAATCGCGTAGGCGCGTGGGGCCGCCGGAGGCCCGCAGCGCCGGAGCCGTGACAGAAACCCTGCCTGCTGCATGTTGCATGCTCGCTTGAATGCTGCATGATTGCTTGCATGCTTGCTTGCATGCTGTATGATGTTCTATCGACTAACTTCTCTGCCAATTACAAGCAACCAAATAGGTAGCATGTCACAGTAACTACCAACAGTTCACAGTCTTAGATTGTCATCATTAGAAGGAATACAGACATAACGCTATAGCATTTTGACATGAGTTCAGGCCCCCGTGCCGGGTGCAATGACCCCGCTATCACCGCTTTTTATTATAATTTTATTGCGTGACGTGAATATTATTATTTTGCTTGGCTCTACTACTACTGTTTACTGGAAAACACGATGTCAACGTTAAAAATAAATATGTCTTTTTCCTAATAAAACTTTTGGCTCATTCATAGGTTGATAGGGAATTTTGTTATTTAGTAACTTAACTACCTATGTAATTGAAGAATTATCTATTCAATAGTTTTATTCAAATATGTATTTATTTGCTAAACAAGTTTTCCATTCATAAAACACTTGACAGTCAGTCATCAGAGGGCCTTTTTACCCCAAAAGTCTAGATGCCTTTTGAAGGTTACCCCCCCCCCCCCCCCCCGAACAAAAAAAAAAGGTATGGTAACGTAACAGAAGTGAATTTTGAATAAGTATAAAAACCTACCCATAGTATTTTTTGGTTTAATTTTATGCGACACGACATACACAATTTGTATCATATAAAAATATCAATATTGTAAGTGTAACCAATAATTCAACTCAATAAGTATTCTGTGCGAAACGAGTATGATAGTTCTGTTATAGTTTGACGTTCAAGAGTCCCTATTGACTTTGAATACTTATAGTAAATTTTACGTTTCGTTACACTCGTCATAAACATTCGTGCTAGGCCTTCACATGAACATAGTATTGACATGTCAATGAATGATTATGAGACTTTTTAAATCCTGTCTAGCCTCTTCTCAAATATGTTGGCGTCGGCTTCCAGTCTAGCTACCTATATGTAGCTGGCACGAGTGTTGTATTTCACAATACAACTATTTTGATTTTCATAATGTACCTCGGCAATCATAGCATTTCCATGTCCATTAATTTATTAGATAAATCGTGTATTATAATATAATTTGAATTCAGAACTACGTAAGTACTTTATTGTCATAGTTCACACGGAAATCAAAACAAAACAACAATAAAGTAGATTAGATATTTATTTTATTCTGTTTTTAGTATTTGTTGTTATTTAGCGGCAACAGAAATACATCATCTGTGAAAATTTCAACTGTCTAGCTATCACGGTTCATGAATACAGCCTGGTGACAGACAGACAGACAGACGGACAGTAGAGTATTATTACGTCTTGTAATAGGGTTCCGTTTTTATCATTTGGGTACGGAACCCTAAAAAAAAATAGACTCGTGCGACTGTTATTCTTTAGCCACGAGCTCCTCCAGTTTTTTTTTTTAATTTAAGATAATGTCGCCAATGTTGATGGTTATAAGTAAGCACCAAAGGGGGGAGGGGGGTCTCTGCTTTGCTCATTTTTGATGATATGGGGGACAGGCGGGTCTAATGGTGATTAAGTCAGCAACATTTATTTCCCTCATTACCCCGTTCCCCTCCCTCCCTTCCTATTTTCTAAATTAATTAAGGAAGTACCTACTGCGCTTTGACCAATGTTTACGTAAGCATAGGAGGGTAGGTAGAAGCTTTACTATCACTGACAAGGCGGAGGGAGGGGAGTACCCTAGACCAAAAAAAACTTTTCTTAAAAAAAATCGTTACCAATCGGGAATCGGAAACATAATAGGATGTTTCGGAATTCAAGCAATGTACCTACTGATAATAAAATTATAATTGCTTGAGTGAGATCGTGATATCAGTATTTACGCAAGACACGCACTCGTTATCACTGTGAGGTAAGCAGTGCACGTGAGACATAAAAACAAAAACAAATCGCCGCCGCGCCGCGGCGATGAACCATTTCCCTCCATTATCGATAAAACACGGGCAGCCCTATTTATTATGTTTAGTGAGGGCCTAACACGAATGTTTTGACGTATAGTAACATTACATTATCGTTAACGTAAGTGAATTTTGAATATAGAAAACTAACCCCATAGTATTTTGGTTTTATTTTATTTATTTATCTATTCATCACATCACTTACAACTATTAGGCGCTTACAGTTCTCGTTAAATAACTTTGCCCCTCTGAAGTTGTGTCGAGTGGTTGCGTAGTAGTCAAAATAACGACCACACTGCAACTGCGGCGCGGGCGGGGCGCGATTTTATGTCTCAGTCGCTCGTTTACGTTCGATGCATGTTTGCGTCCCGCTTGCTCCCATCTAAGTGACTGCACCTGCGCGATCTTTGCAAATAGCAAACTTCAGAGGGGCAAAGTTATTTGACGAGAACTGTAACTGCCACGCACCACGCAGCGTAGCGCGTGAATGCGTGTTCTAAGCGTTGCTTGTAAGTATCTCCGTTTATATAGAAAACACGCACAGTCCAACACACAAAAAATGCATCCACGCGCGTTCATTGTTGACCGTTGATACCACAAACACCGCTTTTCAAGCAGTCCTGATGCAGTTCAATCACAGATCAATCAATCATCAGACTGCTTGAAAAGCGACTTGTTTGGAACTTTTTATTCGTTTTAAATCCACAAAAAATTCGATTCACTGTAGAAAATATTGCATATTCAAATGTGACTGTACAATATTATCAATACTTCCCAGCTGATATTAATACATGTGAGTTTAGCAAATCTCTTAGATAAGATATTTACCTACAAACATATGCATATAGCATAATCTTCAAAAGTAATGGAAAAGTTTATTTGTGCAAACAGAAAGTTCAATGGCTTCAATCGGAAAGTTTCGAGAGTTTGTAGAAGTAAATAAACTTAAAAACAAATAGCAATGAGGTGTTTTGTTGATAAAACAATGCCTTCAAGAGCGGAGACGGATTAATGAACTAAATCATAATTCAATACTTTTTTAGCTTGCTGATTATGCTTTCCATCAAAGTTTTTATATCAAGGGAGTTTAGGCGCAAATAAATGTTCTCTTTTCTTTTGTGTTGTCATTCAAAACGGAGATTTAACTCAGTAAGCCCAACTCGAGCTAAGTGAGCTTTTGATCAAGCTTCATGCAGACGAAGGAATACCTGCTCAGGTAATTATTTGAGGACCAGCAAAAGCATAATAGAATAACAATAAACAAAGTGCATATTAGGCCTAAATTATACAGAAAAGGTGTGGTGAAGACACGGCGACGACGCCTCGCCTGCGCCGCGTCTTCACCACGCCTTTTCTGTATAATTCAGGCCTTAGAAGTGAAGAACCTTACCGTTGCTAGTCTCCGGGCCCGACATGCTGATAGTGGTGACCGACACGTGTCCCCCCTCCACCTTCACCGCGTCTCCCTCACTGCTCATGGCGGTGCTCTTCACCAGCCAATCTCACACCATCACCACACCGCACTGCACTAACTATCGATATATCGATACTCTTGTCCCAACACTTCACTTCACTAAACTATTTAGCACCACACTACAGTACCTACTCTATGGTAAATTCATAGAAAAATAGTGTTCGAAAAAAAATTTCAAAAACTATTCTCTTTTTTTTATATTTCTGAACGTTTCATCATCTCGTGTCGCCACTCATTTTTAAGGCAACTTTTTGATCCAGTCTTGTAGTGTACGTGTTCCTTTTACATATTTTTCTCAGTGAATATTCTTCGAAAGACCAAGTTGTTTGCTTCAAAGTCAAATATGGATGTGGAGGATTACAGCCAGATGATAAAACCAGCATCTTGGGTAACCTGAAACAAACATAAATAAGAGTTAGTTATTGATTGTCACTATCAATTAAATTACACCGAAATTAAATATTTAAAACACTGACCCAGGCTAAGCAACTATCGAGAGTCTTCAATTAAAATAAAACTCCATTATTATTTTCGTGATACTGACTGGTTTAAAAAAAAATACAATTATTAATAAATAAAATCGAGGCCAAAACGACGAAGCTCTATCCACGCGTGGCTCAGTTCGAATTTGGAATAAAGTGTCGGACGTTTCGAAACAGTGTGTTTGTGTACACGCGAGACGTGGACGCGTCGCGCGGCCTTGCGAGCGCACCCAGTGCTGCGCGATAGCGTGCGGTATTATTATCGATACGCCTCTCGACCCCTCGTGTCATTGGCATTCTGTTTACGAGGGCGAAGCTCGGTCGCGATAGCGACTGAACGCGTCATACCGACTTACTGAATGAATTGCCGTTTTGACAATGCAATGTGATTTTTTTGTTAGCTCACCTTCACATTGTTCTAAACAATAACCACGCTAACTAATGGAAAACATATTAACCCGTAATTGGCTACAGCTTATCAGTATCAAAGATATCATTAGCAAATTAAAGGAAATACAGACACTTTATCAATTTCAAATTCCTGCCACTATTGTTCGGATTACACGGTTAGTTATCGATAAAACCAGTCACTAGCACAATTCAAAGAAGGGAGTGGGGGAGGGGCGTTGTGCGGCCTTCACGGAGCCGGTTGTAGCGACGGGCAGGCGGCCGCGAGCATTTCGCCTTTCGCGCGCAGGACTGGTCCGCCGCTCCCAATACCCAAGCCACGGCAGCACTCGATAATGTGTGAGATGAGTGTATTATGTACCAAGTTGAGTAATTAAATACGAAACCTATTGCGAATATTTGCGTGTGCTACAGGCAAACATGACTCACAATGTACCGTTGAAATTGAAGTCAACTCAACACCGCTGTGCACACTGTCCATTCAACTTCATAAATCATTCGAACCGAATGTCGAAACGTTTATTTTGATACACATGTATAATGCAGGATAGATATTCAGTCAGTACCGTCTGGCGGGCCAATTAGCGTCCAATAAAGTCCCTTGCCCCCAGACATTTCTCTGTTATCGCTATCAGACACTCAGATAGGCTGCAGTACAGTCGCCTTGGCAACGCAATTAACCGCCAATTACACAACGTATAGCTTGTCTAGCTTGCACCATTACCGTACTGTTTGGAAACAGTTAGTGTCATACCCCTTAATTATTATTCAAACCTGCGTATTATTTACTTAACATTTAGCACAAAAGACTGCAATCACTAACTTTTGTTACTCAGATCGAGACAAAGAAAACATGAACTTAAAAAATTCCTAATGTCTTTATCCTAATCTATAGCGCTTGACGTCTTTCTTGTTCTATTATTAAATTCGGTTGAGATCTTTGAGATTGAAATCCTTCATCTCTTTCTTTTAGATAGTCAAATAGTAATTCAGAGCGAGACGAGTATAATTTGGTGTCCTAATAAAAGGAGTTCATCCGCACGCAAGATGGCGTCACCGTGGCCTAGACAAGGCCGAGCGGTCATTTGTACGATACGCCAGACGAGCTGCTTTGTCTGCCTCCTATTTATGGATTATCTTTTCAACGCAACGTGGCGGATGCAAATTTTTACAAGGTTCTGTCAATATTTGTTCTGAAGTATCACCGGAAATGTTACACAATACGCTTCTAATCACACCGCTATAAATTGATTGAAACAGAGGAAGAAAAAGTGTGGTTTTCCTAATATCTGAACCAGGATTTTCCGCGTCCAGACCGGTTCGAAATTATGTTCAGCAAATACATTGGTACAGAACCAGTTTCGTAACGTTGCATAAGTAACTAAAGATATCATGCACCAAGCCAAGATAATGATAATGCTTTGACAGAAATATGCAGGCATTTATCTTGGCTGCATAAGCCGACATCAGTTGCCCAAGTCGAAGCATTTAGTGGTTGCTGAAATACTTAAGTACCGAAGAAAAACCGTTGCGCATCAGATTACTTGGAATGGTATTTATAGGCTCGGCAAGTGATGTCCTTGCTTTGTTGTAGTCAGTTATCGATAAGAGTACGTGAGACGAGGCGTCGACCGATAATTATCTTAAGGTCACAGCACTATCTGTGACGTAAGCAAAGTTCCATGCATTGTGATAGTGATGGATGGCCCAAACACTGATACAGTTGTATATGTAATTATTTTAACATGCGTAGTGTATGCAATGTTGAACTAACAAAATTTGATGTTTTGGACTACATTTTTAACACACTTTACTTCTTACAGGGCGCGATTACATTCAAAACAGCCATTTGCAATAAGAAACAAGTACAAGAGTCCAAAGTCCAAAGAGTGCACACAATCAGCCAACCAAAAAGACGAGCAGATCGTGACAAAGCAATACAAGTGACGATACGAATACCGTTGAGGAAAATTGTGAACGTTAATTTCCTACATCCTTGACCCCGATGGAGTGAGGTCGTTTTCGAGGGCGACGCACCCTATCGCCCACGAAGTCAGAAATAGAAGAGGTTAATACCCCCTAGCACGCTTCTATAGCGAACAAAGAACTATGGGGTGGATGTATGTCCGTAAACTATGATTATGCGCCTTTAATTAAACAAATTATTGTTAGTAAGTATTTCAAAGTCAACCTTTCACCATAAAAGTGAATGAGAGAAACTACATAACATTTAAATGTGAACTTTTAGGGTTATAAATATGTTACGCAGATGCCCAAAACAATTTATTATATTATGTATACAGCTGTTCAGGCAAGTGCAATTATTTGTTTGTCATAATTTTAGATTTCATTGTAATTTCATTTGATTGCATCATGATTTAATGAATCAAATATGTGTATTCAAGATACACGTAGTTATGTTTATGAGAGTGACACGTCAAAGATACAAAGACAATCCTAGACTGCTCCAAAAAACCTATTCACTTACTAGAACATAGTTTTTTACTCCATTATTCATAAACTAGGTAAATACAATAGTCTAGACAGTTAAAAGCGTGACTGCGTTAGTCATAGAAGAAAGTAACGGAGGTGAATGTCTGATCTTACGGTCGTATGCCAACGGCCTTCCCTGGTGCCATGCCAACAGGTGTCTTCCGCATAATCACTCAAAAATAACATTACTACTAAGTAAATTATCAGCAAACGACTGACAGTGAGGGTTCCTTGTTTTTTGGTCATAGCTGCATACGGTCGAACAATGACGATTGATTTGCCCCGTGTCAAATTAGGACCAATATAAAAATGATTTTTGTCATTGGACGTAAATTATTTCGATATCGATAAACTGGAAATGACGCAGTGGCTCATCCCTAGTGACACGTCACAACGGGGTGATTTTTGTGTTCAATTTCGCAAATAGTGGTTGAGTTGTTGGTCATAAATTACTTCTAGTTAGGATGACGTGAAGCCAAGAAAGATTGTTAGGTAAATAGATTGGGAGTGCTAAGACCTGTGGTGCCAACGACCCTTCTGGTGACATGCCAATAGGCGGACTGTCCTCACTCTCATTACTAATAATCAGTCGCCACTTATTAATTACATGACATACGGCGTGTCGTGTTTTGGCACAGTTACGGTTTTTAGGAAAGGGAAGTTCAGAGACCACCGGACGCGTAGAATTCTTAGGTTCCCATTTATGAAATAATCATGATTCTTGGGTATATATTTCTGTCCTTGCTAAGTCTTATGATCTCTCTCGAACTCTCTCTCTATCATTAAAAAATTTGCTGAGGGAAACACAACTTTAAAATGATCGCGCCGTTGTATATAACTATCAAATCACTAGCTGTCGAAGTGACTGCTGTGTTTGATGTGCATAAAAATAATTAATAATACCTATAAATTTTTCATGCAATTCCTTAAGTACCTACTTGATGCCAACATCGATATCTTTTTCGTGAAGGTCTAACGAGGAACATCACTAAAACAGCACTCTAACATGAGACCAATTTCATAATATGGCATTACGGCCCTAGTGTACACAACTTGAGACGTCTGTAGTCTGCTATAAATATTAATATGACTGGCTGGGTTTATTGATTGCAGCCAAAGGTCATGCCCTCAGGCCGCCACCAACAGGTGGCATTTAGCGTACTACCCGCCAAATTGATATTTGTGAGCATTTCCGACTGTCTGCTGGAAGTAACGTACAGGTACTTGGGTTAAAATGTTTGGCTACAAACGTGGAGGAAGACCAAAGAACCAATGGATAGATCATTGTATGTGAATGCTTCACAGTTTGTTGGGATAAAAGCAGCAGCAGTAAGCGCCAGATAAATGTGCAATAACGGTCATTAACCCACATAAATTCTTTGACTTTCAAACAGAAATAAATACATAAAGCTGTCCCAAATCTCCTTCTATCGTGATCCTTTACGTTCTCTAGTAATTAAAAACGGTTCGGGTATCTACGAAGGGATACCTATTAGGGAAAGGTCAATGTAATTTATTGCAAGTTTATCTGGTGCTTACCATAGTAAGCCTTGTATAGTGAAAGAGTTTTCGACCATTTCTTCCAGAGATTAATCAAACAATTTTATTTCTTTTTCTTATACTTAGTATGACGAAATGGTAGCTAGAAAGAAGTTGAATGCTGAGATGATCGATATTGGACCGCCATCGCCACAACCACTATATAACACGACACTCCCTGGCAAGACGACCAGGGCGATTCTGTAAACATGTCGAAGTTAAAACTTAGGCGAAGTGAACGACAAGTGCGCTGTCAAACCATACAAACAAGATGGAATGACAGCTCACTTGTCGTTCACTCTTCACTCCACCTAAGTGTACACGGTGAGATGTCAGACTATACCGGCTGATGTCTGTTTTTCTGGCTTTTGACTATTCGGTCTCCCTTGCTATGTTTAGGTACTAGTGTCTCATATTTTATTAATGTAATGTATCTTTGTTTTTCATCCTTCTACGAGTCACTTTGAATTTGACTGTACAATGCAGTCACTTGTCAAGTCAGACCTTCAAAAATAAGGTCGTATTGTCCACATATTTTAACTTTGTCTTTGTTTACCTAAGTCAAAGTTCCTATTTATAATAACACTGGCTTTTGCCTGCGGCTGCGCCCGTATGTCACTTGAAAATGATCCCACACAAAAGCATCCTATTCTGAATTCCTGATCATAATCCAAGCCATAGTCCTTGCAGCCATCCCAATCCGTTCAGTCATATGACGCGTGATTGATTAAACACACTTAAACAGGGGCGGATCCAGGATTGTCATTTGGGGGGGCTTAACCCCGCTGAGGGTAGGTTTTAGCGAAGTAAACACAAAAAGAAAATTATAACATTTTATTTTGCTTAACGCATAACTAGCCTCCTTAGATTACTTTTCGTAAATGCCTCATTTACTTCGTTAGGTAGTAGACTACCAAAGATATCTCTGACTTTTGAGGGGGGCTTGAGCCCCTTAGCCCTCCCCACCCTGGATCCGCCACTAAAACATACAGGCTTTCACAATAATGTTAGGTAATAGGAATAAGATCTATGTTCGATAACTAATACAATATGTAAATTCACCCAGTATTTAAAGTTCCAGTGAATGTTAAGAAAAGAGTTGCGTTACAATTTTGATGTGGGTGGGGGTGAGGGGTGGTGGTTTTGGTGCTCTGTACCTACATTTGTGTGCGTTAATTGTTAAATAAATAAATGAAGAAGGTGAATTTTCCAAGTCTTGTGTGAGCGGTTCAAGCAAGGAAAAAAAAACTACCTTAGTATAAAAAAATAATCGAAACGTAAACACATTAAATTATTGGTTGGTAAGAGAGTAAATGTAAATAGGTACCTACTTATACAGTGACCTTATAATAGAAGGCTATCCTTCTCTTTCACACTCTTAGTGTAATTGGCGATAAGAAACATTAA
Source organism: Melanchra persicariae (assembly GCA_947386135.1). NCBI lineage: Eukaryota > Metazoa > Arthropoda > Insecta > Lepidoptera > Noctuidae > Melanchra > Melanchra persicariae. The sequence continues at coordinate 4,821,840 of OX376646.1, forward strand.
ATAGGAAAAAAAACAGAATTCATTCAACGATAAGCTAAGTTCAAGAATCGCCGTCTTCTACAGCCGGTTAATAGGGATCATGCAATATTTTCATCTTGCTTTCATTTTGAAGAATTCCATGTCAAATAGACCATTTGAATACAAACTAAAACGCTTTAATTTTTTGCCAAAATTGCGGATTCGCGCGAAAACGAACGATGATGTCACTCCTGTCTGTCACTGGTCATGAACTGTCTTAGCTCAAAGAAAAAAGGTCGTCTTTTCCAGATAACAGCAGTGACATGACATCACTAGATACTGATTGTTGTTCATAAATAGATACGTCCCATTTCACGTTATTTTAATACGTAATTATTGCTAAAAATCAATATTAACTAAAATAAAAACGTTGCAGTGGTGGCTTTTATACTTTTTTATCGTTATAATCACAAAATTTTCATACATTCTGTATAATTGCATCTTCCCAATTCTGCAAACAAAAACTCACCGTGAAAAGTTAGGTGAAGTGAGCATGAGGCCCGGACTCCACCAAAGCGGAGATGTGCGGAGAAGTCCAAAGCGGAGACGAGAGATGTGTGAATAACAAAATTCTATTGGTTGTTTAAAAAACATCTCCTCTCCGCTCGTCTCGTCTCCGCTTTGGTGGAGTCCGGGCCTTAATTGAGTTGTCAGTGTTGTCACCTAAGTTAACGATGAGATCGTTACAGCCGGTCTATTCTGTCAACATTTTACCTAAACTAAGGTGTAGCGAGCGTGAAGTGAACTGTCATTCCATTTCATTTCAATTCACATACCTCACAGTTACACTGGATTACAGTTCACATACCTACGTTTAAACGGTGAGATGTTACAAACAAAATCGCACTGCTGCAATTCGCCTACGACTCACGAGAATTTAATCTACACTAATATAGGGAAAAGATTTGTTTGTTTGAAATGAATAGGCTCCGAAACTACTGGACCGATTTAAAAAATTCTATCACCAGTAGAATCGTACATTATCGGTGATGGACATAGGCTATAGAATATTTTCAAAAAAGTTAGGGATCCGTATGAAAACTTCGATAATGTAACCCAAGGTGTGAGAAAAAATCCTTATATCGCGTACGCTGCGGAATCTATTGACAATAGAGCAAATTGATGTACTACAGTTTTATAGAAGTCATCAATATCTACAAAAAAGTCCGCGATACCATATGTCTAACTATTATGGATAAGTCACCATGAACGCTTTTTGTTGATATTATTCAAGAAAATCCAATGGTGAAATATAAAATGGTGATTTTAGTATCATGATATTGTTACGAGCTTAGGGTTCGTGACAATAAAAACAGCCGATAAAATAACCAAAATGACACTTTAATTAATCAACACTAATTACAACTTAAACTCACTAATTGAAAACACAATTACACTACTAATCACTTTAATTCGCAGTCCAAGTTCGCTCTCGAAGTTGTCGCTTGTATCGCAAATTCAATACTGACCCGGTCGCAGGCTATGCGGGCCTTATATAGGTCGGCAGATAATTCCAGAACCTTCTAGTTTAGAAACATCTAGAAAGTTCGAGTACATACCGGTTCCGACTAACCACATATTGAAAACTCTAGAATGTTCTAGCATCGAAATGTCTAGAAAGATCCTGACTCTACTAGTTCTGCTACTCGATACTAGATGGCGCTAGTAGTAACTTATAACGTTATGTACCCGGCATTAATTCTGGCGCGTAACACTGCCCCCTCCTAAGACATGCTCGTCCCGAGCATTATCGGTCCCATAATAACGCGCCAGTCGATCCACATGGACGATCTTAGGAGCACTTCTTATACCTTTCTGTATGCGGTAGGTTACGTCATTGATTTTCGTCACAATCCGGTACGGCCCGTCCCATTTAGCTTGAAGCTTAGGAGATTTCCCCTTGCTGCGAACTGGATTGTGTAACCACACTTGTGAACCTTCGTCGAATCCTTTATTGTTCACTTTGCGGTCATAACGGGTTTTCATCTTTTCAGACATTTGCTGGCCCGATTGTCTGACGTGCTCATAAATATCATTAATTTTGTTCCGCAAGTCATTCGCATAATCGGTTATACTGCGTGGGGTTTCAGGTGGTATTCCGGTAATCAGGTCTGCAGGCAGCCGTAATTCTCTACCAAAGTTTGCGAAAGCTGGTGTCACTGATGTGCTTTCGTGAACAGCACTTCGGTATGACAGCAAAAACGGTTGTATATGCTTGTCCCAATCCCGTTGCCGATTCTCCACCACTTTTGCCAGGTATCTCTCCAATGTCTGATTAAATCGTTCCACCATTCCATCCGATTGTGGGTGGTAAGAAGTTGTTCTCGTTTTATGAGTACCCATAACTCGACAAGTTTCCTGGAATATTTGGGACTCAAAATTCCTTCCTTGGTCGCTGTGAATCTCCAAGGGTACTCCAAAACGACAGAAGACTTCATGAACTAGTTTATCTGCAACTGTTGAAGCTTCTTGGTTTGGAATGGCGAAGACTTCCGGCCACTTAGTGAAGTAATCCATTATAACCATGAAATACTTGTTACCACTTTCACTTTCCGGAAACGGTCCCGCAACGTCTAGGGCTATCCTTTCCCATGGTGCACCAACATTGTACAACTTCAATGCACCTCTACTACGAGTCTGTGGTCCTTTTACAGCCGCACAAGTTGTACATTTACGACACCAGTCCTCGACATTGTCACGACAGTGGACCCAGTAAAACCGTTCCCGTATCTTTAGTAGAGTCCGTTTAACTCCCATATGGCCTCCTGAACAACCATTATGGTACAACTCTAGAACACCCGGTACTTTAGCTTTAGGGACAACCATTTGCAAATGACAGCTGTCTCCCCGAGCATTTTCCCATTTACGGCACAGGACTCCATCCTGAATCACTAAGCTGTCCCATTGGGCCCAATAGCTTTTTGTGATCGAACTCATCGCTGAGACGTCGCTCCACGTTGGCTTAGGAGCACTGGCCTTCATCCATTCCAGAATCGGCTTAATGTCCAAATCTTCCTGCTGTGCAAGTTGTAGGCTTTCCTTCCACTCGTTGCAGAGATCTGTCTTGAGCATTCTCACAGGTACGACTTCTTTACCCTCTTGCCTAGTACAATGCTTGCAGTCTTCAGGGCAAGGTCTTCTTGACAATGCATCTGCGTTGCCATGAGTTCTTCCGCTGCGATGTTCAATCTCAAAGTCGTATTCCTGCAGTAGTTCAATCCATCTCGCAACTTGTCCCTCTGGATTTTTAAACTGCAATAGCCATTTCAGTGCAGCATGGTCAGTTCGTAAGTGGAACTTCCGACCCAGCAGATATTTGCTAAAATGCTGCAATGACTTTACTACAGCAAGCAATTCTCGTCTTGTTACACAATAATTCCTTTCAGGTTTCGACAACGACTTGCTGAAGTACGCTATCACAACCTCTTGATCACCATTCCGTTGAGATAATACACCGCCAAGTCCTATGTCACTTGCGTCTGTGTCAACTATAAATTCCTTGCCCGTATCAGGATACCCCAAAATAGGTGTTTTGCACAGACGGTCCTTTAGCTCCTGGAAGGCGATGTCGCAACTTTCATCCCAGCAGAAATGTCGCTTCTCCTCGGTTAGCTTGTGCAGGGGTTTGGCTATATCTGCAAAGTTCTTGACAAATCGCCGATAATAGGAGCACAAACCCAAAAATGCTCTGACCTGCGTCTTGTCTTTTGGAACTGGCCAATCCTTGACAGCGGCAATTTTCTCTGGATCCGTGCGGATACCTTCTTCCGACACGACGTATCCCAAAAAACTTACTTGCCGTTTGAAAAGTGAACACTTCTTAGGACTCAACTTGAGGTTGGCACTCTGGATCTTCATGAGCACACGTTCCGGGTTTTGAAGATGTTCTTCAAACGTACGACCTACGATGATGATGTCATCCAAGTAGACAAGACAGGCATCACCAATTAACCCGGTTAGTACAAGTTCCATCAACCTTTCAAACGTTGCAGGAGCGTTGCACAATCCAAACGGCATAACTTTAAATTGCCACAGACCTTTTCCTGTCGAGAATGCAGTTTTCTCCTTGTCCTTAGGGTCGATTTCAACTTGCCAGTAGCCACTTTTTAGGTCTAGTGTGCTAAACCACTTCACTCCAGTTAGCATGTCCAGCGTGTCGTCAATTCTTGGCAAAGGGTAGCTGTCCTTCTTTGTCACGTCATTCAGACGACGGTAGTCAACACAAAACCGCATGCTGCCGTCCTTCTTTCTTACCAGCACTACAGGAGAACACCATGGACTTGATGAAGGTTCTATGACACCATCCTTCACCATTCCTTCAATCATGGTTTCCACTTCCTTTTCACGTGCTACCGGCAATCTCCTTGGCCGCTGACGGATAGGCAATTCTTCTCCTGTGTTTATTTTGTGTTGAACTAAGCCAGTCTTCCCAATGTCAGCATCGTTTGAAGAGAAAACATCGGCGTACTTGAGTAACATCCTCTTCGCCTTGATCATTTCATTGTGAGATAGAGCGCTGCGACAGTCTTCTAAAAGTGTGGTCACTCTCGTTTGTGCATCCTTTCTGAGGGTCCCGGTCGATAGATTTTGGCATCGATGCAACCAATCCACCTCCTCGCAAGTACCAATCAGCGTGCCTTTTTCTATAATCTGTTCCGTATCACAAAGGTTCAGCACGCGTACCCCTGAGATGTCGGTGGCTCTGACCAAAGTTCGTGCCACTTTCCATGGAAGATCATTGTTTACCCTTTCCACGAGTACACAACGATGAGTATGCCCAGAATTCCGAGGAAGACTAACCGGCACAATTGTTTCCGATCTCGGAGGAAGAACAATCTTCTTTAGGCTGTACACATTTCCTGGTAACGCCCCTTCCATGCAAAGTTCCTCTTGTCCACATTTCAAAACTCCTTGCTTAACGTCGATCTCACAACAATTCTTCCTCATAAAGTCTAGGCCCAGGCAGGATGCAATCGTCCATTATATCAGCCACGACAACATTATGCAGGTAGATTCTATTGCCTAGCTTTAACTCCATCTCTTTCTCTCCTCGGACGGGTATGCGCTGACCGGTGGCTGTTACCAAATTTATGCGCTCTCGATTGTATGCAGAGTCCCCAAGGAACCGACTTACAAGTTGGGAACTGACAACCGTGCGTGAGGCTCCAGTGTCTATCGTCAGCTTACATGCCTGCACCAGGTTCCCTTCAATGAGCGCAGGTACAGACTGGTATGCTTTACGGACCAGCTTTTCCACTTCAAGGGCCCACTGCTGCAGGTTTTCACTGCTACGTTGCACGCGATCCTTGAGCTGCGCACGAAAAACGTGTTCCAGATGAGCGTCACCATATCTGGCTTCCAGCGCCTCAAGGAGCTGCTCGTAAGTTACTTCCTTACCGAGAGCTTCCAGGACAGTTAAGGCCTGGTCGCGCAGGCCTAGGGTGAGGGCAGTCATGGCCTGATTTTTATTCCAGCCGTTCGCCTTCATAACAGCCTCAAACTGTATTTTGTAGGCCGACCAGGAAGATGTCCCATCGAAAGGCGGCACTTTGAATCCACGTAGCGAAGGTGTAGTAGCTACGGGAGTTGCAATTCCATCCCCTACTTTAAGGTTGTCCATTGCTTTTTTCATTTCAGCAATCTGGGTTTCAGCTTCTAGCAGGCGGTTCTCGTGCTGAACAACCTTCTCTTTTACCACCTTTATTTCTTTGCCGAAAGTGGCATGCAGATCCTTCATGAGGACCATCTGTTCTTCCTGGCGGCGCGCCTGCTCCTCCTTGTCACGCTGGAGCTGTTCTTCCAACCGGCGAGCCTGTTCCTCCTGCCGGCGAGCCTGTTCCTCCTGCCGGCGAGCCTGTTCCTGCAGCATCATCATCAGAGCTCCAAAATCTGGTGCTGCAGATGCTGGAGCTGCTGTGGATGGGCCGGGCTCCATGGTCGGCAACTGGCCCTCCAACGTCTGCGGCGTTGCACCTCCAAAACGTTCTGGTCCGTCTCTTGCTGGCGTTGACTTCGAGTACGGATACCTTCCGTGTCGTCCTTCGGTAGAATCGACATAGTTTAAATATCCCACTTCTGACACCAATTGTTACGAGCTTAGGGTTCGTGACAATAAAACAGCCGATAAAATAACCAAAATGACACTTTAATTAATCAACACTAATTACAACTTAAACTCACTAATTGAAAACACAATTACACTACTAATCACTTTAATTCGCAGTCCAAGTTCGCTCTCGAAGTTGTCGCTTGTATCGCAAATTCAATACTGACCCGGTCGCAGGCTATGCGGGCCTTATATAGGTCGGCAGATAATTCCAGAACCTTCTAGTATAGAAACATCTAGAAAGTTCGAGTACATACCGGTTCCGACTAACCACATATTGAAAACTCTAGAATGTTCTAGCATCGAAATGTCTAGAAAGATCCTGACTCTACTAGTTCTGCTACTCGATACTAGATGGCGCTAGTAGTAACTTATAACGTTATGTACCCGGCATTAATTCTGGCGCGTAACAATATTAATCCTTGTCCATTTAAATGGTTTGATAATTAAGGTTGATTATGTCCGTGTAAATTACACTTTAAATTATTCAAATCGGACCTTTCGTTCAAAAGTTACGACGGTAATAAACATGCTCGGAGTAAGAAAAATGTCGCGGCTTGAGCGAACTGGGGAGAATCGTATCAATGCTTGGTCCGATGAAGTTGAAACACCACGGCATTTAAATGTTTTCGATAAAACAATAAGAATAACAAATGTTTGGATTTTTCGAAAATAAACTACATACATAATAAGGAGTGAAGCAGGGGTGATTAAGATTTTAGGGGAGGCCATAATTGCTGGCTTCAATTTACGTCGGAATGCTATGAACAACCTAAAAGCGGGATAATTGAAACAGATGTACCTAACAATTTTTTGCATAATCAAACCCTGACGGGTTGAACGGGGTGAACAGTTGCGCTGAACCTGGGCTCGAGATAAGTGAGATTCTGTCAACGGTGGCGTGGCGTACGAAAATCGTTGTGCTTAATTTTCCAAAACTAACCTTTTATAGGGGGCGTTGAAGTTTGTGGAGTACCTACTAAATCCGCGCGTACGAAGTCGCGGGCGAAGTGCTAGTAAACAATAGAAGTAAGTTATGTAGCTCGATATCCGTGTTGTACCTACTAGTAAGTATTTCCGTAAGTATCTAGTACCTACTTAGTACTTACGTCGAAATATATTATTGTTACAGGATTTACGTCATAGCAGCTGTCCAAACTACTTGAGGAAAATATAAGTACGGAATTCAGAGTAAAACTACAATAAGTAGGTAATTATATCCAGGGTATTTTGGTCGAGTGCTCTACTCAATCATCTGCCTAGCCAACTTTTTCCCAACCAAATTGGGGTCGGCTCCCAGTCAAACCGGATTCAGCTGAATACCAGTATTTTACGTGGAGCGGCTGCCTACCAGACCTCCACAACCCATTAACTGGGTAACACGATACTTCTTGGCAAGACTGGTGTCAGATATTTTGGCTTCTGGCAATCCGTAACGACTGCCAAAGATCTACAAATGACAGCCGGGACCAACGCGCAACGGCTTAACGTGCTTTCCGAGGCACGGAGGAGTCTCAGTATGTTATAGATATGGCCACCCATCCACAGACCAACCTCGGCAAGCGTTGCTTAACCTTAAAGATTGGTCCGTGCGGCTGTTATAATTTAGCCACGAGCTCCTCAAAGTCGAGTGCTCTACTCAAATCTTTTCCAAATAATCTCATGACCAAATCCCGATGCTATCATAGAGCGAATGTAAAATTTAAATAAAATAAAATTTATATTAAAATGTATTATTTATTTATAATTGAGAAAAAAAAAAAAAAAAAGGAGCCAAACAAAATTAGGGCCGTGAAATAAGAAAACTCTTCAGAAGAAAAAGTGGCTATCTAACCCGTAATAAGTAATGTTTTGAGCACACCAATCTGTAATTCTGTACAGCAAAATACTAGGCTATCCATCTCTAGGGAAGAAAAGGTCAAGTTAAGGGTCAGTGCAAAATACACGTAACTTCATACTACAAACATGCCGCCAGCAAATAAGCCAACTTACTTACCTGACATCATAGGTACTTGTGATGAAAGATCTCTTTGAACACGGAACTTATTGCTAAGTGAACGTAAGGTAAGACTGGTTTGAAAATAACTTGACTGTTCCCCTAAGGTTTTGCTGTGAGCCAGTTAGCTACAGAAAATAATCAAATCGAAATAAGTGCTAGTACAGGCTAGTACCGATGATGGTGATGAAGTTAATGGAATTCTAAAGTTAAAGCTGATAAATGAGCATGAATAAATACAGTGTCGTCAAAAGTACTTATATCAGCCGGTCTATTCTGTCGACATCTCACCGTGTACAGTTAGGTGAAGTGAACGACAAGTGAGATGTCATTCCATCTTCTTTGTATGGTTTGACAGCTCACTTGTCGTTCACTTCGCCATAGTTTTCAATGCAACATGTTTACATTACAGAACAGCACTGCAGGATAAAATACTGAAATGAGATATGTGTCGAAAGGAGCTTTTTAAAAGCAGGAACCTTTTGTATTAAAGACAGAACTAGCCCTACCATCCGGCCAGGCCGACGGCGACGGCGCGTTGTGTTCCACGCGCGCCTCAAAGAGATGTCAGCATAGGATTGGGGCCCGTTAGGGCCAGTGCCTGCCAGGGTTGCGGATTTTGTTCGAAAGAGTTACCACGGCCCTGGAACGTAAAAGGCACTAGGAGGAGCATGGATGGGTTTTAGTCAGTAAAAGTCTGACACTCCCTGCCGTTCCACCCAGAGCGGAAGGGGTCATTTGATGATTTCCCATCCTTAAAAAAAAAAGCCCTACCATCCGACAGTGACGAGAGAATGCGCTTATTCAGTTTTATGTTTTAGCACAAATTGATGTTTACATTAACGCGATCGAGTACGTTAAAAAGCTCGCACTTTTGTTCAGCATATTTGTTTTAGCATTCCTCCTAATTTTAATGACCAGTAAAACCACAACATGAAATCATCCAAGTAGGCAAGTGTTGCACACAATTAAACGGTAAATCTAGAATTACCGCGGGCCAGACAAGTTGTTGCATAATGAGGAGGCTGGACCATAAATTATTTGCAAACCGACAGCCTATCTATTGTCGCTCGTTAGCTAACGAACGGAACGCTATGCTTATTTATTGGGAATTTGTTTAATTTAGAGCAAGATCCCAGAGCACTCAGATATTACTTATTTTGTCAGTAAAAAAATGTGTGAGGTAGAGTAGTGCCAGTGCATGCCTGCTAGCTTGAGCCGTACGACAAATCCAAAGGTGGTGCTAGTTACAAAAAATACATACTTACTCGCTTTTCATGAAGTCTGAGTGCTGATTTATAACCGACTTCTTAAAAGGTGTTCATCAAACCCATACGTGTGGGGTATCCATGGATAAGTAGGTCTTCAAAAATGATATTGAGGTTTCTTATATCATTTTTTTCTTAACTGAATAGTTTGCGCGAGAGACGCTTCCAAAGTGGTAAAACGTGTGTCCCCCCCCCTGTAACTTCTAAAATAAGAGGATGATAAAACTAAAAAAATATAATCCACCGAAAATTGGTTTGAACGAGATCTAGTAAGTAGTTATTTTTTAATACGTCATAAATCGTAAACCGCAATTTACCTTTTACTTGCTGCTGCGGAACCCTTCATGGACGAGTCCGACTCGCACTTGACCGCTTTTTTAAGTACCTAACGTGTCCAGGGGAGTAACTCTACGATCTTGGATTATACTTTTTGCTGAATAGTGGATAAAATAATGAGAACATTACCGCACTATTCAGAACAGTTTAGTTGCTTCTCTGTTCGCTTGTGAAGGTAAAGTGCTCGATTTGAAATCATCAAAAGCCGTATTGATGGATGCTCCCTTTTTTGTGTCGAAAACTCCTTTTAAAGGTCAGCCACGTTGAAAAACTCAGTGTTAGCCTTGCTAAGTCCTTCTTAGATTTTACACTAAGTGCAGGACAAGGGCCGATGCATTTTTTTGGTGTGAAACATAATGCATAGTGATTTCGAAAAGTTCTCTGCATCTGCAGTAGCAACAGAGATGATGAAAACGAGAGCTATGGTAAAAGTCTAGAAGTAAATATTTAACATTGTTCTCATCGTTCTTTTCATAAAGGAATGAACTGCAATGTTCTTGTAACCCACTGTAGTGCTTTTCTGTAAAAGTCACGAAATGAAAACTAAGGTGAAGTGAACATAAATCCATTAAATCAAGATGGAATGTCAGTTCACTCCTAAGTTTTCTCAGTGAGATGTATACGGAATAGACTGGCTGTTGTACTACCCGTACGCATTAGGTAACTTGTCACCTGGCTCGGCTCGACACATTTCGAATGACGTTTTGAGGCTTTACCGTTGCGTTAAATGTATATTTTATATCGAAATCGAATTGTTCAATCGTCTTCGGGTACTTTCTCCAAGCAATCCGTCCTGAACGCTTCTTCGTCTTCTTCGTTCTTGACAAAAAAAATAAATGACTAAATTGTCTAAACAATTTACTTAACCATCATCGAACATGAAATATAGAATAATATGAAACATGAAATATAGGACACAACCATTCTAAAAAATTCTAAATTCCATTTTCAAACCGAACCACACTTAGCTAGCTAAGATCAAGCCCACACGATACCCCAAATACGCGCGTTTCCAACTCCTCTACCGACATTATCTAAGTACTAGTTCAAAACTAGATAAAATCTAGCACAATCTTAACTGTAAATACCTTAGAAATATTTAGATCCCAGACAGTTTTCCGTGGAGCAACGCTGGTTAAGTAATGTTGGCGGCGAGGCGGCGCACGCGCAGGTAAACGTTGACTTGTACACCTTGATACCAACATTACCAGCTACGAGTTATGTTATTGCGGTCGCGCAGATTTGTTGCTGTGTCTGTCTGTAATGCTGATTGTATTTGCAAAATGCATTTATAATATTGGGTATTAAGGTAGGAGCTAACGAAATAACTTGAAAGGGTTGGTCTGGTAGGTTATTATAATTATTTTGTTCAAGTAGCTAAGTAAGACTTAGGTAACGCCGGTTTCTGCGGAGTTGACAATTTTGCTAAACTCTAGCATGAGAATTTTCATTTAATTAGGATTTGACAAGTTCATAACTTCGAATGTTCAATTCAGAAACCGGCACAAAAACCACAAAAAAATGTTATTTTTTTTGTTATCCAGCAAAAAAGTAGTTGTTTTAAAAACAAACCGCCAACGCAAAAACAATTGCCAGTTTAAAAAATTGATTTCACAGACGAAGAAGGTCGCATTCACTAATGCTCCAATTTCAAAAGTCATCATTTCTCGCGACAGTTGCAATAAGGCCAAGGTCCCACCGTCTGGCCGTACGCAAATATCTGGAGTTAGCGACCTCGGCGTTCTATCTGACTACTTTTAAATGTATCAATCAATAATAATTTTGCAACTTTATTAGTTGTTTGGGTTTCCCAACTAAACTAGGTAGGTATGTTTGTAAGGAAGAACATTACAAAAAATAACTACATAATTATTGTTCCAACAATTATTACCCAGCTCCGTGAATAAAGTTCAGTGAGAGATAAGTAGCTGTTTTCTTCAGGAAATGGATTTTCTAAAACTGCTTTTCCACTTATTTAAAGGCGTATTACAACAAGACAGGTGTTAAGGCCTGATCATGAGTCAACATTTAGATTGGCCAAATCATAGAATAAGTACGCGCGTGGCGTTGTAAAACTTCTTTTTTATATTTTTAACTTCGCTTCGATTTCAAGAGTGACTCGCTTAGGTAGGTACTCATTCATAGTAACTCTGTCTATGGATCTGAGGCATTTTCTTTAAAAATAAACTTCTTTTTTTTATTTTGAAACATATTATAGTTATTATTATTATATTTAAGTGGAATTTAATCATAGCTTTAATTCTCACGTTAGACAAGGTCTTAGTTATGTCAATGTCAATGAGTAATATAATTATTACTACTGACAGGTACATTCTATTCGTTTCTTATTCATCATGTCAATCAACGATGACGTAAATAAATGCATATTGTGCATCATAGGATAGGTCAAGTAAAATTAATACTTGTAAACACAGCATTTCATAATTTAATTTCAAATTAGGTATCTTTCAAAATATTGAATTAATTATCCTTTAATTTTATGCATGAAACCGCGTTGACAGCGAGCAAAGTAACCTTGTCGATACTGCACAGATATAATTATAAATCACGGAGAATGGAAATTCCTAGCATAGCTGTTCCTTATTCCGTTAGTCTGAGGCAAAAATAACTTGTTGTCAAGTCAAAGCAACATTCTTTTTTTTTAAAAGCCTAGGTATTGATAATGACTGGCCTAGTCGTCTGCGCTTGGAGCTACGGATGATTAAAAAAAAACAAATATGGCGTCCTAACTTTACACATTTGAATATAGAAGTTGCTTTATGAAACCTTTGTTAACTTAATGACTATTTGTTTATTGTTTTTCAATATCCAATAAGTACATAATAATTTTCTCCAGAACTACTTCTTCATGTCAGTTACCAACACTTTTTCAGAATTTAACGGCAAGTAGGTACTTACTTATGTGTTTTGTTTTTATTTACATAATGTTATGCAAAAATGTTAGTTGTTATTATTAATTTTTTTCCTCAGTTAATTGATATTTCGTGAACTATGTTTAGGCTATATAGTGAGATTATAGTGAGTGACAAACATGTTTTGCAATATAGCCTTCGGGGTCCAATACGCAATTTCGTGACTAACACACCATCTTAGATATTATGCGAAATCGCTATCTTGATTAAATATTTGTCCCAAAATGGAATTCCGAATTAATTACATTTTATATTGAAACCACAACGTTTGTAAAATATTTTAATATGGTAACATTCAACATTTTAACCCTCAACGATCGCAAGTCTAATTTTGCCCAAAAAGGTTTCAATAAGGTTTCAATTTAAGCTCATAATTTTAGTTCGTTATTTTTTAAAAATAGGTACTTTTCAAGAAAAACAACACACTAGCGAAAAATCAATTAATGACCACTCAGTCCCATGATATGGTCAAAATACTAATCACGAAGCGTAGACTGATCAGTTCATCACGAATATCTTGATTGGCTGTAGTCCTGAAGGATGCGTGATCAATCAGGCGCAGGCATGACTAATCAGAAATTTATCAGTTGATTAGAACGATCTATGATTTGCGTTCAGCGCATGAGAATTTTATTTCCTTGGTAATAACATAAATGCGTGGAGAAGCAGAGGAAGGTCAAAGATGGATGAAGGAATGACGTGCAAGAATGTAAGAAAGAAAGAATGTGTGAACGATAGTGTGTCGGTTGACAGAGAAGAAAACTTAGATTATGAAGAAAAGTTCTCCTAACATGAACAGTCCGGTACCAAAACAAAGGAAGAAATAAATGAAAAAGAAATCGGTATTTACTTGAAGAACTGTTAAGTGTCAGTTCGGAATCATTATTGGCAAAATAGAGAATAACATTTCGTCAGTGAAGTTCTAACAGTACGGAAGTCAAAAATGGCTACTTTACAGGAGAGTGAAAAAACTGTGTGAAATTAGTATAACTAACGCTTAAAGCCGTATTGTGTTTTATTATTAATACAATTGAACTCTCTGATGATTTAAACCCGTGATAATCGTAATAATCTTTTCCATTAAAGTAATTTGGTGACTTTCGCAGTGTTGCCAGTAGTTGTCACTGACTTACGTCATGTTTCATCTAATTAAATCTATGTAAGGGAGTTATTAAGGAGAAGGGAAATTATTAAATTTTCAACAAAATGGTGTTAAAAGTTTATTTTATAAAAAGAAAAGAAAATATTTTGTATTATAAAAAATGTTTTGCTTAAAACTAATTAACTTCTTATCAATAATCAGAATTTTAAGAGATCAATATGGTAGGGAATCATAGTACCCGTGACAGTCTGAAGGAATAACGGTCTTCAACCTCCTTCCTGTAAATGTCTCCATTTAGTCACTGATATTTTGATACGAGTTTGGTAGAGTTTTGGTCTAGGGGGTAAAGTCTCGGGCATTACTACTCTACGTCGAATCCTGCGAGGCAGATCTTGATAATTCTCCTCAAAGTTCAATTTATATTTGATGACTCCACTTGGATTATACTGCAGCGCTCGTACATCCGTTACTGTAGGATCATTGACGGAACGACCAGGCCGTATGGAGTCATACATAAACGAATTCTTATCTGAGAAGTCGTCGAAAAAACTGTAGTCTAAATATTCAACAAAATAAGGTTTTTGCGGTCGAGCTTGTTTTGACAACGTCGCAAATTGACTTGGTAAAAAGATCTCCTGATTTTTTATCTTTTGCTCGATTGAACTATGGACCGCATCACACTCCATTTGTGTGTGACCTTTCTCCAAGAATTTTTGTTCTATAACGATGTTTTTTTCCATCGATAGTTGTAACAGAGCATTCGATAGATAAACATTCCGATTCTGAGCCGTACAACCATCAGAATATAAAATTATTGGCATGCATTTCTTCTGTAGTGTTTTTTTAAAACAGTCTATGATGCATGATATAAACACAGAAGCAGTCAAACCAGCGTTACTCTCGTCAAACCAATAGCAGATAACTTCTTTGTTGGCAAGATTATACATTGTAAAATTATGCACACATAGTTTAGTTTTAAAGTATAAAGCACTAGCTTGAAGTTGTGGACATAACTTTACGGCCTGCAAATCTTGTGTAAAAACATGTACGTCATCCAATTGACGAGCCCTTTCTTTATCTTTCACTTTCTCGCTTCGTGCCGTGTCTTTTTTCTTAATATGTGATCTATATTCTTCCTCTGCTATGTTGCCTACCTTTTACGAACAGCAAGTATCGCACTGATCTTTTTTAGGCGAGAACAGGCTTAGATTCAACTCATCAAAAACTCTGCACATAGTCCAGCGACTAAGTGGACTTTTCGACTCTTTTTCGCACTCTTGGATGTACAACCTATAAAGACAGTTCTTGTTTTCAACAATCGGCTCTAAATACTGTTTCGATGTCGATGCCCTGCAATAGTGCGAGGGCATTTTTGGTAACGAAGCGAAGAACTGTTTGAGGAATGTTTTGTCTTCTTTCTTAATAACGCGTTCATCATTGTCGTCGTTTGTACCTGGTGTTGTTTTAGCAATACCATGTTCAGATCTATCTATCCAGCATCTTATAGTCGACTCTTTTAAACCCAGAGTATTCAAAAAAGTTTTTAAACACACTTGGGTACGTCCCTCTGATGTACTCAGAAGGTACTGTTTACTCTCACTTCTACGAGAATTAGATTTTACTTTTACTTGCTTTTTCTCACAAACGGAGACGTGAGATACTACGTACTGTTTCCGTTGCTCCCAAGTCATGCTTTTCCAGAACTTGCCAAATATGTTCTCTCTTTCGATGTCAGACAAGCTGAAACAGCCACGTAGCTTAGACTTCGAGCAAAACATGGAAGTGCAACGTGAACCAATTGAACGTGCTGGACGTGGCACATCATGGAGAACTTTAAACTTCTCTTGCCCTGAAACTTTCCTGTCCCTACGGTACCCCACATATTCTTCACCGTGCATACGTTTCAGTTTTGTCGTGTTTTTATCCCATTTTTTAGATTGTGCAAATCCTTTCGATTTTCTTTTTCTATTAGAATTTATGTCTTCGTTCTCAATGTCGGATGGTAGTTGCTCCAATAGCGACGGTGAATTTCCAGCAGTCGTGGAAAGGGGCTGTACTTCTTCATTCAAACAGATTGATGAAGCTAAAGGTAAGAATGTTTCTTCAATGTCATTTTCAGGTTGTTGTGTCGCTCCTAATGGCGGTGAAATCTCAACAGACGAGGACAAGGGCTGCAATTCTTCACTTGGCCGCAAATGTTCTAGGGTAACTACTTGTTCAGATGAACAAAGAGGTATGGCATCTTGAATGTTTTGAGGGCTCAATAGGTCCAGCAAAGATGGAGATGGAGGCTCGGAGACTATTTCTATTGGTAAGTTATTAATATCAATATTTTCTAAGTCAGCCAATGTTACCGGTATTATTTTCTGTTTTTTTGGTGGAACTTGTATCTTTAAGTCGCTACATAGAAGCAGCATGTTGTCATCGAGTTCCTCACTATCACTTGATAGAAAATCCATCTTAAATGTAGGCAATCACCTTGTAAGAAGAGAAAGAAAGTAGGTAAATATAATGGAAACACAACGTAACTCATAAAAAATATCACAGTAAACACAGCGTAAGTCACGACTACTTTTAGACTTACGTTTAGGCGATTAATAATCGTAATAATCAATAACTACTTTTGGTTTACCAGTTAATCTATGACCACATAATATTAAATCGATACTATGGGGAATAAAACATCAAGATATGTTGCAAATACTACCTTAAATCAAAATCCCAACATCGGAGCACTTGATGCACGACGAATTTGTACGTGAATAGCTGACATACGCAGTGTTGGCGCCACCAACTGAGATACGCAATGTTACTATTTTTCAAATAACGCGTTCCTATTGGTCAAAATATCATGTTTTGATTGGACGATACGATGCGCGCCATTAAGCTTTATCCAATGACATTCAAATCTCAAAACACTCATAAAATGACATACGCACTGTTAGAACTTCACTGACGATTTGCTAACAGTTTTAGACAGCCATTTTAACAAAATATGCTTTCAAAACGCATGACTCAGACGCTTTTGAAACTCTATCTAAGGATAATGATTTATTTTTCAAAGAAGCAGACTTAATCAAATCAAGACTACGTGTGTGAATTCACGTATAACAGAAGTGATTCCAGTAATGCAGCTACCTATATATTCTTCAATACAATAACAGGAAGAACATCATGAGTTCAGATCATTGAGATAGGTTCAGACACACAATTTACATTAGATAACAGTGCAAATCTCGTCGGTCCTAACGCTGTGTTAGAAGCAATTTCTTCCAGACAACCATTGGACGAAAAAAGAATAATGAACAAAGTACAAAGGGCAGTCAATAATTCACACCGTCATCGCGTCAGCAAGTTTACAGCAGCATCAAAGGAAAACTTACTTCACACGAGTTTCGCAACGCGGAATCAACGCATCGAGGGCACGCAGGACCGGTACCCACCCACCACTGCCAGGGGAACGAGGGTGCAGAGGGGGGGTAAATGGGTCGCCGCAGCCGCATTCCGTGGCGGTTGACATTTCACAGGAAAGCAGAGCTCAGAGCTCAGCCATGGTGTTTGTGGGAAACAGCCGGCAACTTTGAATTTGGAATAACGGTCTCGGAAAAATCAACGGCTGGATGCAACATGCCAGTATTTAGGCAGGTATCTCAGCGTATGTTGAAATCTAACTAAATACCCATGTAGAGACAAGGGCGTTACAAAAAATAGCTTTATCAATAATGAATAAATAGTTTGTTCCTGTCCCACTTACAAACTTGCATATCAATGACATTCGAAGGTTGTTCGAAGTAAGTATTGCTTCACGTTTCCCTAACGAAATCTTACTATAAATACATGTACTATGAACAAAACTGAAGATCCAAACGAGAATACCGAGAAATAAGGCTATTGATGATATGAAGGATATTCACGGTTGGATTAGTCACGTAACAGTCTCACGTAACAAAGTTCACCTGTTTTACAACTGACTTTCAGTACAAAACAGTCGCCAAAGAAGGCCAAATATATCTTGTGAATGTAAAAAATATCCTTCGCACCAAATGCGTCTAGTCGGACCGGTTCAACCGTCACTGGCAGTTTTCCTGTGCCGAAATTAAAGCGACTTAATTGACTCTCGAAGATATGAAATAAAAAACAACTCCGGAAATTACTATGCGATGCCTCATGCTGTAGAACTGGTCTTTAGACTCATCCATTGACGCCCCGGTATGATGAACTCAGCTATGCACACCCGTTCCACAAGTATTGTAATGGAGTCAAACAGTTGTCGCCGTTGTGAAACTGAGTGCTTCAGAATCTTTCTCCTTCTCTCCCAAAATTATCAACAAAAACAGTTGGCCAATGAGTCAAAGCTACCTAAGCGGGGTATGTCGGCTTAAGACCCGTTCCAGACAAAACCCTGCGCTGACTCACACAGTAATGGTTTCTCAGAATCATTCTGTATCGAGGCGAGTTGCGAAACCTGCAAGGATGTCTCATGGTTTCGGCGCGCGATCACGTGGGAACTGAGGTACACTGGAGAAAGTTCGAGGCTGAAACCACTATTGAAAAGAATTGAACGAAATGGCCCAAGCCATTGTTTGGAAAATCAATTGGAAGTTGGAAGGTTACGCGAAACCACAGGCTACGTAAATTTAAATTATAAAGACTGTAGTAGTTGTAAGCTTTTGGCACAACGATAAACTACGAGAAAAATGTAAAAGTTAGTTCCTCTTGCCAACACGAGGAAGGCCTCATGACAAGTTAACGCGGTGCAAACATACCACTTCGTAGACTATAAATCGCAACTAATTAGTGACAACACACAAACTAACGGTAAAACAGGAATTCGGAACTGGAAACTTAAACGTGTTGAAAGACGTCACATGAAAACGAATTAAGAAATGGCGCAGTTAATCTGCAGCTCATATCTATAGTCTAGACTAGACTATTAATACTTCAGCAATTCATTATTATTCTAGCTATAACAACACTATAGCATTTTGATTCAGATCGCCTAAAATTTGTGGAGGTTTTCAAAGGCAATCAAATAGGCCCTAAATAATAATCATTGTTGAGTCATAGGCGATGACTAATAAAAGCTTAGGCGCCTCATTCTCTGCCTTTATTTCTATAAATGGACTTTTTGTAATCACAGGCAATAAGATATGTGTCTCATTTACGAGGAAACAAGATATCTTGGAATTACAAGCTGAGCTAGCTAAAAGATTTGTTAAGTTGCTCTTCATCTTATTCAAATCATTTTTCACACAGTTCATCGATTCTCCGATTAGCAACCTGACAATATTGAAAGCTTTTGTGCTACAGTCATTTTAGCTCAATGTAACTTTATAGTTGTCGATCCTCCTGAGTTTTTAATAAATAATTACTAGTAATAACCCAAGAAAAAGCTCGTAAAATGTGTCCGTTTTGAGCGGATACATTCATTTCAAAAGTGTGAGGTCTGTTCACCGTTCTCCGGTCGGCCATGCATCCCAGCCTTTTACTTTTGTGGCGCTTGAGAGTCTTGCGACACACGCGTCCCGGGGTCAAGTCGCTGTGAGCGGTTCAAATTTAAATGTCACGAATCACCTGCTAGTTGGCTTTCCAACGTTATAATAAAAATATAGTTTTGATGATGTTTTATTCATCTATGGTTCATTAGTCAGACAGGTTAGCTTTTTTATTTTACTTTTTGACAAACTTGTTTTCGAAAACAAGCCTCCAAGTGAGGATGGAAATGGATGCCGCGTGGTAGTCGGATATCGCGTAAAAAAGTAGCCTGTCCTTCTGCATATCCCAGGCTATACATTATTATATACTGCCAAATTTCATGACGATCCGTTCAGCCGTTTTAGAGTGAAAGCGGAACAAACAGACAGAGTTACTTTCGCATATAATTTAAGTAGGGATTAGATCTGTTGATCACCAGGGGATCTGCTCTCTAAGCCCGAAGTCCGTAGTTTTGGCCTTAGTGTCGGGCGTTTTCGTCTTACGATTAGTCCCGAACCCGAACTAAGAGTGAATGACAACACGATTTGACATTCGGATTCGGAACTAATCGTAAGTCCGTAGGTGATGCGGAGTAGAAAACGCCCGACACTAATGTCAAAACGGACTTCGGGCTTAGAGAGTAGATCCCCGACGCTCCCCTGGTTTGACCGATGTAGTGAAGACAAGACAACCAAAGGAAAATATCAACTCTGAAAATGTTTTTATTGAAGTTTTCAGCAAATACAAACGCGAGGTCTACCTATGTAAATTAAAAACGTTGACACTACAAATTGACTAGTTCGCATCCATGGTTCACGCTTGTAACAATTTATCAAGATAACATAGGTATTGGAAGGGTAACCTTGACGCGTGGGGCATAGCTCTGAATCGCGATCTCGTGATGTCACGAATTCGATCCTGAGTGTTACAACAGGTAGGACCACGGTTAACAACTTTGCACCTGTCAGTTGGAACGAAGATTTTGATAGTCATAACTTTACAAGTCACAAGTCATAAACTTGCAGCTTTAGAATCCATATTCCGAAAGTTCAGCTTCTAGCGTCTTATACACACGCGGAATGAATCGCAGACAACGAAAACTAGATTTCAAATATTATAAGACGGCTACATCTAGTTTGAACTAGCTGGAACTAGGTGCAGTCGCGGATTTTCTAGGTAGGTAACAAGTTCTTGCACAATTTCGCATAAAAACAATATTGTCGATAACAGAGTAAATATGAGAAACTTTTGTGCCTATCAGGTGTACAAAGCGAACATAGCAGAAAGGCCACGAAAATAAACAACAGTAGGTACCTCTACGGAACCATAAATTTAATATTATCGATAATAATAGATATCAAGCAAGAGTATCGCGTAACGGTTAGGGAAGCGAAATATCGTATGATCTTGGCTATATCTATGTCGTGTGCGGGAACTGTGTCACAGCACTACCGCTAGGGTCATAGTGATGTGCTCCATTACGCGCGTGAGATTGTCTCTGGTCGTCACAGGCTGGATTCTGAACTTGAGATGAATATTAATATTTTTGAAAGCTTTTGATGGCCTGAGATTGTGAACAACATTTCTGCTTCCAAATTGCAAGTTGACGACAAGGTACGTCTTTGTATCTTTTTGGAGCTTCAGTTTATATTTGGTTGAGAAAAATGATGTACCTACCGTACTTAGATTATTTAGGTACTTTATTATTATACAATCAGAAGTTAGAACCCAGTCAGAATAACATAGGTAGGACTTAGGTGCTCATTTTTCATTATGTAAGTACCTACCTTGATATTAGTGCTTTCAACAAACCTATGTATTAAAATTATTTTGTAAATTCAGATTCTGATAAATCTGTCACGAATTCAACAGCAGTTAATGACTAATTATTTATAAAAAATAAGAGAAACCACAACATCTTTGTTTTAATTGTTATCTTTCGTACACCTTATTCAATACTATTGGTGTGACAAAGAAGTTTGTATACATTACACAATGTAATGTATCATACCAAGGACCTGCCTAACACAATTTGAACGCACATAAAGCCCATGCGAGGTTATTTAAATAACTTAATTTCCATATTACACGTCATGGTTGCTACCTATCAAGGCTACCTACAGGCATTTGTACAATAGGCACTTACATTTATACTGGAAGAAAGAACTGGGTTTTGATCGGGCGACCTACAGGTTGCCTGGGTGACGTCATGAAACAAGATGGCTGACGCAGAGGTTTGAATTTTGAATTTTGAACGGAGGGACCCGATATAACTGAAGCAGTGTGGAATCCCGGAGGCTATGCGTGTTGAGCTCAAAGTTATTATCACACATGGCTTGTCTCTCTTCGAATACCTCTGGCTCTACAGAGGTAGTATAGGTAGGTACCCAATAATGAGTCTTGTCAAGCTTGACCCTATACACAGGATTGGTCTAATTTAGCTCAAGATGGAAAGAAGTGGACAGTAGAAAGGGAAGCCTTGCCGTTACAAATAAATAATATGATTCATTCTCACACTTGGTGCCTCATTGTTGGTGGTTTAATTATTACCTACTCGTATACACACAAAACTCTCATCAATTGAAAAAGAAAGATGAATTCTAACAACATGACGGAGGGCCTCCAAAAGAGAAACAACCTGTTATTAAAACAACACAACATTCCCTCCGACAAATAAAATAAATATCGAACAAAGAGAACCAACCTCTTTTTGGTACACAATGGAACATGCGACGCGACGGGCTGTTATACGATGCTCGTATTTACCAAACCGAGTTTTGAAAAATCAAGGAATAAGTAATCCTTTTTGATTTGACAAATTTATTTATTGAAACTACTTCTTGTAAATATCACTGTGCAAAGTTGAGCATTTTCCACCCGTCGTCCATAGGGTGTTGCAGAGACAACATGGCAGATGCAACTAAGAAAGACAAACAGTGAAAAAATAGGTAGGTACATTTATTTGTACATACCCATGACAAGAAAGCGGCCAAGTGCGAGTCGGACTCGCCCATGAAGGGTTCCGTAGCAGCAAGTAAAAGGTAAATTGCGGTTTACGATTTATGACGTATTAAAAAAACTCCTTACTAGATCTCGTTCAAACCAATTTTCGGTGGAAGTTTACATGGTTATGAACATCATATATTTTTTTTAGTTTTATCATTCTCTTATTTTAGAAGTTACAGGGGGAAATTTTTTTTTTTCACCAAACGTATGGGTTTGATGAAAAAAAAAAAATTGAGTTTCAGTTCCAAGCATGGGGAACCCCGAATTATTTTTATCTATTTTTGTGTGAAAATCTTAATGCGGTTCACAGAATACATCTACTTACCAAGTTTCAAAAGTATAGTTCTTAAAGTTTCGGAAAAAAGTGGCTGTGACATAGGGACGGACAGACAGACATTACGAATTAATAAGGGTTCCGTTTTTTGCCATTTGGCTACGGAACCCTAAAAAAAATGAATCCAACAAATGAACACTGTGATGATTATGTAATTGAATTTGAACAATTTATTTTGCCATGCCAAAACGAGAAAAAAACAAAGTCTATTCGATAGCGTATATGACGCCACAAAGAATAATAGCTTCCAACTTTGAAAATCGAACAAAGGCAAAAGGGGGCCGAAAAAACTCGTCGGCTTGGTACTCAATGGAATATGGTAGTTTAATAAGTAAACTATACATATAGACGTTACGCGAAGGTCTCTGCTCCCTCGGCAGACGCACGCTGACTCACGCGGCCGCGCGCTTCCGCCTGATAGCAAGGTCACCGGCCGAGACGCACACCACCGACCACACTCACACAACGCCACGTGAAAGTAGTGAGAGTACACTCGCAGCCAAAAGCCTTGTTTCCCATTTTTTTGTTCGCGCCATGCCAAATGTGTGACGCTAACAAACTTGCGACCTTTGAACTCGGCGATAACAAATCATAACAAGGTAGTGTAGTGTATAACAATAATTAAAACATATTTGCTTATTTTTAACTTTATTCATGTTCTGTTAAAATCATAAAAGAATATTATGCGTCACATTATTCATAATACACCTCGATAATTGCAGTTTAAGCACATGTTATTTTTTTAGATTTCTCTTTTTTTGCATTTAGCAAAACATGTTTCCTTCCAGACTGATAAATTGCAGTAGTAAATTGTCGTTTTGTTTCATTCGGTTAATGATACATATAATTAAACTTGTGAAAAACAAAAACAAGTCGATTTTAGGTAGGACCTAAACTCGAGGTCACAAACATGATTTGCAATTGAAAATAGTTGCGAATTGCGCCGTTTGACGGTTAGAAAGCGTATTACAGCATAATAAAACGCAATGTGCAGTTATTCACTCATTCAGATCCGTGATGTAAATTTTTAGGTTTAGAAATGTATTTAAAACACGCCGCGCTCATTTTTCTATATTTAAAAGTTGTTTGTCTGGTAGATATTGGTTTGGCTAAAAGTCAATAACATTATGAATAACTCGGCCTGACCGCTAACTGTTAAGTTAATGCTTAATTACTGCAGTAGTTCAGCGATTAATCAATTCCATCTGGCTTAGTATGAACAATAAGCCAGCTAAGATCCTATTTCGACATTCATTTTGTAATTAAACAGACAGTGTGGTCGGAGAACGGTCTGTAGATGCAGACACGATAACAATAACTGTTGCCAAACAACCAGGACCACAATTTATGAACATTACCATAATAATAACATAGTCTGTAATGAATTATATTATAATGTTTTACATTATTCATAACTATTCCTCGACTATGTTCTATCTATAATGTTCATGCAAATTCGTTACAAGCCAATTTACGAATCTAATTCATAGGTACTCTAATGATTCATTTGCTTGTTTTTCAACACTAAGTAATAAAATAATCGTGTACATAGTATTAGTGAAACTTTCAATTAGACAGGTAAATTATCTCACTGAGTAATTTTTCTTTTTAAGGCAAGGATTATTTATCACCAAGGATTGTACATATTCAATCAAGGCTGCTGCAACCAAGTTCAAATTCCTCTTCGTTTTTAAAGTACGCTTTCGGCTTAGAATTTAAAGTTACATTAATTACACCGACAGAGGCGAATGCAATACCAATAAGTAAAAACTAATTTATATGCAGGCAGACAGTTGCTTAACGTTCAACCATGTACCGTAATATCGTTGTATTAATTGACGTAAAGTAACAGTATAATAATATTTACTTAATCTAATACGATCGCCAATACTGACTGCCACCCACAGACTGTAGTGACGAAATCATTAGTGAACGAAGGTGTGTCAGTCACTGAAGTAGGTACTAGTAGATAGGTAATGCAAATATTATGACAAACCTGTATTGGGTATGTTAATTGAAGTACGTTGTATTTCCGAATAAACGCCGATTATAAATTATATTTATATGACCAAGGCTTTGTTTTATGTGCGTTAATAAGTCAGCATTCACTATTTTAAACTGAGGTTGCTTAATACTAACAATTTATGGATCTTTTAGTTGTCCGAAATAAAATGATTTTATTATTTATTTATTTATTTATTTATTTATTAATGATCTCTTACAAAATTAAATTACAACTTATTGGAATACAGCTTGCTATTTTTATGATTTCCTGAGTGGTTTCGATTCACCGAATTTGTATTATTAAAGCCGATTATTCATATGGAATCGAACGTCTGGCGTCGAAATAATAATACCTAGCTAAAAAGCTGTACATTAATATGCAACTTTTTGTCGGGCGGCCGCGTCGTGCCCGCAGTGTAGTCGTGGGGCCCGGCTTTACTGGCATTCGTAGATCACGTTTCGCGAGGCCAGATTGTTACAGATGCTTTACAAAAAGATGCAGTTATTTCTTTACGTACCTACACACATAATAGCAACTCGCAAGGTCATCCTAAACTTTATGAGCTTCATCGGTAGACGAAACAACGATAAAACGGACATGATTGCCAAAAAATACAAATAAAATGCATTCTAAATCTTTTGGAATGCGCTATTAAATTAGTCATTCACTTCGGATTTTTATGAGGGCCAGACAGAGAAAAGAATTTTTGCGTTTTAATAAATGTTTCAGGAAGTTTAGATTCAGTGAAGCCGAAATCTTATTTGATGTTCTCGAAAAATAACTTCAAATAAGTAAATCGCGTGACAAGAATAATACTTAGTGTAGGTATATCTAAATATTATTATTGTTGAGTATATTTTATGATAAAAACTTTGTAACAACTCGGGGCATACTAAAAAACATACCATACAATACAAATACAAACGATTTCACATTGTATTAAAATTCTTGTTATCCATCAGCAGTTAGACATCACTACAGATAAAATCTGTGATAAAAGTCCGCCTGCATACCTACCCAAATACCTACTTACCTTTATCTATTGTCACGTTACAAACTCCACGTTTTTATTTTTGCACGATCGTAATTTGAAACTGCAGATGTGTCCAGCCCAGGTTTGTTTAAGAAACTAGTGCCAGATAAATTTCACCATTATTACACACCTATTATTTATGGCATAGCAAATCGTAGGTTCATAACATAATAATAGATGCCTAGCTTCGTTATAACCCGTTAGTTCAATGCATGCGTTACCGAGGCATGCATGAGACAATGCGATTTAAAAATAGAGGCTACTGCCTACCTATTTGTCATTTTGTTAGCATGCCCGTTATCTATGCCTACTATTTTTTTGTATGTTTGAATAGAATCTAATAGGAAGTCCGAAAACTAGGTGAAAACCTTGAAACTATAATTAACCAGTTATATCTCATTTGTATTTAATTTATTAACGACGGCTGCATTTTTTATTCGTATTCGTAGTAGTAGGAGTTGAATGATCAAGCTATTTTTTTTAAACAGAACGTCTTTGAATAACAAAAAAAAACACTTTTGGAGGTAAATCTACATACGATCAATGTTTGCAAATGGATGATAGATTCGATAAGCTAATACTTGTGTACGCGAGTGTTAACACACACGGTAGGGGCTGGCGGCGCGAGGGGCGGGGGTTAGCACCCTCCGCGTCACGTGACGTGCGACCTTCAGGCGGCGCACCGACCTTGAGCGGCGCTCGCCCCGCGCGGGTCAGAGGTGAATGCACGCGCCGCGCGCCCCGCGTCCCTCGCCCGCTGCTCCACCGAAAACCACCAAACTTTACTACTCACCTCGATCCTATCTACGACTCCATGGCACTGACGAGCCGCCGCCGCCAACTTAGCAGCCACTATCCCGGCCTCGAGCACCCACCCGCCGAGAACAGGTACCAGCGCGACGCGGCACACCTTTCCCATAAAATACAACCGACAAGTTTATTGACATCAAGTCTCACCAACGATTGCGCAAATGTAGCGATCTTTCACCTGCTCGAACACATACACAGTCTTCTTTCGAATGTAAAAACACTTTTCGTACAAAATTATTATGTCTATTCACTCAATAAATATTTTTTAATAAGAAAAACATTGAACACAACGCACAAACTCGAGCGATAGCTACACCATGTCCTCTCACCTCCGCAAAACAAAGCGGAATAAAGTTGTATCGCGCGGCGCGACCGAGTGAGCGTGACATCTCGCGACTACTCGCGAGTCGAGGTCGTCAAAACAAAAGGTAAATAATATCGACACCTGGCGGTTACTGAACACAATGGTTGATTCGCAGTTTATTATCATAATTTATTTCTTAAGTATTTATAATAGATGTCGCTATGGTGTCGCTATACACAAAATGAAAATAAGACAAAATATGAATATCGCAGGTACTCATACAAATTAATAATTTCTATTTCATGTAAAATAAAACAACGAGAAGATGAAGACTCTATGAAGGTACTAATATCTAATTTGTTAGATAATCTAAGTATTGAATAAATGTTTTGAAAGGTAAAAGGGCTAGTTGAGATACTCATTAATAGATGGCACTGTTGAACAAATTTTAATAATTCTTGAGGTTGTTAATAATTTTACCTCTGAAACTGTTGCTCCGTAAGATGGCGTGGCAGTCTTCTAAGTACTAACAAACTTTAGCAAGAAAAGTAAAAAAAATATACACTGGGAAAAAACCGAAAAAACTCATTGAAACTATGTAAATAACATTAGATCTAAAAATACACAAAGAGAAAACAACAACATCTTTTCCAGGAGTAGTGCTGCCATTTGAAATAAATGTAAAAGGCCTTGGTGTCGAACAAAATTTTTGTAATAGTCGAGTACAAAATAGAATCGTGTTTTTGTTTTGACAAATCATTGTTCAAAATAAATTTATTCACGCATGTACTTATTTTTATTTTAATAGACGGTACTCATTAGTTATTTTTTGCACTTTTCAAGCATCCATTGAGCTTCATTTAGGAGGCAGAGAGCTTTATTCTCTTACTCGACTACTGAATGCTCGAAGTAAATAAATCTACTAAAACTTACATTTATTTAGTAACATTTGTGATGCACTGATTCATGTTGACTTGACTGACTGACAAAGACAATTCAACAATTTGACATTAATTTACAAATTCGTTGAAACAGCTGTGAACAATCGTCGTGCGTGGATATTTACAAATAATAAATAATTCCTTGAGTTCTTGAAAAGTTTAACGTAATTTTCTATTAATAACTAGCATAGTTAGTTAATTAGTAGTGACATTGATGGTTAAGCTTTAACGAATCAGTTCGAAAATGAGTCATTAATTAAACAGTGTAATTTTGCGCTCTTATTTAACTCAAGGCTGCGGTAATAAAGAAACGTTTTAGTGAATATAATGTGTGGTTCGACATAATGGTGGAAGATAATGATCGCGGTTACGGGAGGAATGCCAACAAGAGCACTTTGTTGAAGATTGTGATTCTAGGAGAAGGTGGAGTTGGGAAGTCATGTCTGATGAGCAGGTTTATATCGAACCACTTCGATGATCACAGTTTTCACACGATTGGCGTCGAGTTTATGAACAAGACTATTGAAGTTAGTGGAAAACCATACACATTGCAGGTATGTTTTCTTATTGAAATGCCTTCAAGTTTGGAAAGAGACTAAGTCTCTGTTAATTTTTATAATATTTACTGTAAAATTGATTGAAATTGAAATTATTACAGTTTATCAAGGAGATTCATAGAAGTTTAGTTTATCTTCAATCCACTAGCTTGTGTTTTCCTGTTTTACTAACTTGTGTGCCTTGAATACATGCAAAACTACTTACTGTAGAATTTGTTTAAGGTTTTTGATTCATATTTTGATATTTCTCTAAAACTAGTTAGGTATCTATTTGTTTTTATTTAAAGAACACAATATTTTAAACATGTTGGCCCTCTTCTTTTTTTTTAAGAAGAATGTATTTGAAGCCTTATGAGTTGTTTCTGAGGTGTGGGTTGCACTCAACAGTGTAATGAGGTCAGATTTGAATCTGGTTGGAATAACTGTCAGATTCATTTGACCTTCAGATAATATCTATAATGAACAATTTATAAATACTGATAAGCAAATGGTTCCTTTGTTTATAATATTATTTTCATAATAATAACAGCTTTTGGTTGGGACTTCGAACGTACATATCCAGTTTTATCCCATTCCTGTAGGAATTTCCTATTCCCATATAGCCTTCCTCATAAATGTCTGTCTTACGGCCGCTTTCTATAACATATCTCAATCCCAATCTTGATCCTGATCCTTGTCTGTAACCAATCAAAGGTGAAGATTGTGTGGTGAACGACACAAACTCGGCCGTTGATTGGTTAAGGACAAGGATCGGGATCAAGATTGGGATTGAGATATGTTATAGAAAGCGGCCATTATACAGACAGAATTTTCCAGAATTTTACAAACAAACTCTTCAGTTTTATATTATTAGTATAGATAGTATAGATAGATTATTATTAGTATAATAGATGTTGTCCCCTGACCAAGTTTGAGTTTAGCATCTATCGTCTGGGTGGAACCAATTGGTTCTAGTAAACCACAAAATAATTTAAACTTGAATAGGAAATATGCATGCAATTTTTTTATTTACAAAATAAAATACATATTAGCTTTTGAAAACACTTATGAAATTTATTTTTATGAAATTTTTAAATAACTTCATGGGCGATGAAGTTATAAAGCTTCAAAGTTACAATTAGAAAGAGAAGTTCGATGTGGACTTTGATGTCAAAGTCCATGACGCCTACACAGCTGTCATACAAAACAGTATTTTTGCGAGAGGGACAGATATATTTGTTTAAATAGTTATATCTTGTTGGTTAATCTATCAATTTTGATTCTATTTTCACTGTTAGTATTATATATTTGAATATGTTGAGATAAACTGTGTAGATAACAAATATTTTTTAATGCATATTCCCCATTCTGTTTTTTTACAGTTTATTTTCATTTGTATTTTTATTTTAATTAAATTGATTCACCCGGACGATAGAAGGTTAAATTATAATTTTATAGCAGAAAACAATTAAATACACATTGCAAAATTCATCATAATTAAACTCAGCTCATAATATTTAAACAACCAGATACATGCCTAATTATTTAATAAAAAAAGGATACAGATTCTTTTTTCAGTTCCATCTTATTCAATAGCAGTCACCTTCAAAATCAAGGTTGTGTTATCTGCTTGAAGGTAAAAAAGTTTGTATAAGGCTAACTTACTTAGCACTTGCATTGCTAAAGGCAGTATGACTTATTTTTTTTCTTGTCTTACTTACTTTCGACTGTCCTTAATACAGGCTACTAAGTAACCTAGTTAGGACATCAGGTCGTAAAATTGTATTGTTACCTACTCATCTCAGATGTAAACTATTCCTAAGCTGTCATCCAACTCTGTAACAGACTGTACCACTTTATGATATTAAATAAATAAAAAAAAAACCTATCACATCTTTTTAAAAGCTTTTATTTATTATACTGTGACTTTGATATGAAATCCATATTTGCAAAGTCGAGTATGACCTGAGTCATAAGCTTATTAATATTACCTGACTAAAACAATATGATTGTTTAATTGACAAATGTAAGCAAACAAAAGAGTTCGTAACACTTTTCGCAAGAACTTTCGCCTATCTATATTATAACACTTTGTTAAAATGATTCATTCAATTTGTTAACTATCGAGATTCCTCCGTGCCTCGGAAAGTCGGAAAGCACGTTAAGCCGTTGGCCCCGGCAACCGGCAAGGTCCCGGCTGTCATTTGTAGATCTTTTACAGTCTTTACGGATTATCCTGATAAGCCTGAATTATATAGAAAAAGCGTGGTGAAGACGCGGCGCAGGCGAGGCGTAAGGCACGATGCCGCTTCAAAAAGTTTTAATACAAAATGTTGGTAGGCGACAGACACGTCGTGAATTATACACAAACGGCGCGGCGCAGGCACGCCGCTTCATCGCCTGCGCCGCGTCGCTAGCAGTCAGGAATGGAACGGCGCGCAAGGAGTGCGTCGCTTGTATGACGGTATGAGCAGTTTTGACCAACAAAAAAAAAAATACAACGACGTCGAAACAAAAAACGAAGTATAAAATTACTAAATTTCGAAGAAGATGATGATGGTTTTGGTTGTTTCTTCGTTTGTGACACCGAATTCCGAAATGATAGTTATTTTATAATTTTTAGTGTTTTTTGTTTCGAAGTCGGTTGTATATTATTGTAAAAAAAGTTTTTCAATTTTTAATTTTTTGTGGTTAGCTTTAACTAAACCCAACGCAAAAAGAATCATCAAGATCGGTTCACAAACAATAAAGTTATGCCCGAAAGATAACCCCAAAACCATGGTTGACTTGTACACATTTGCGTATAATGCAAAAAAAAAATCAGTCGAATAGAGAACCTCCTCCTGTTTTGGAAGTCGGTTACAAAATTCGATGCAAAGAGGAAGACATGCTATCGCAACAAAATCAGCCTATATTAATGAGTTAATGACGCATCGTAACGTCGCTTCGACTTTTCTATATAATTTAAATCTCATCCACGAGTTATCTTTCCCACGCCTGCGCTGCACATGCGCCGCGCCTTCACCTTACGCCGTTTTTTGTATAATTCAGGCCTCAGGCCTTTAGGCCTGCGCCGCGCCGTTTGTGTATAATTCACGACGAGCCGCCTTTTTGAAGCGGCATCGTGCCTTACGCCTCGCCTGCGCCACGTCTTCACCACGCCTTTTCTGTATAATTTGGGCCTTAGGCGCAGCCTTGCAGTACAGTGCACATAAAATAATTTTCAAAATTATTTTTAAGTGTGAAAAATAACATAGCACATTTTTTTTCTTTTGGTTTGCGTTGTTTAGGGAGAATACCGAGCATGTCACGAAATTCTTGCAGTTGATTTTTTAACGCCTTATACAATAATATAGAAATCCAGGAAGTGAGTAACAAACTAATAAAGTATAAATAGAAACAGGTGCATCACTAATAAAAGAAGTAGTTGATAAGAACTATCAGATAACACAGCTATTTCGTAAAGGTCACTTGAAGTAAAGATTAGTTGACGATACATTTTTAAAGTAAGTAATATTATTTTAATTTATTCTTGAATTTGAGATGATTTGTATTTGCCTTCAAATGGGTATCTTAGACCATTTTGCAAGCATATTATTTTTGTAAGTCAGAATGTCTGA
The DNA here is from genome assembly GCA_947386135.1 of Melanchra persicariae. Taxonomy (NCBI): domain Eukaryota; kingdom Metazoa; phylum Arthropoda; class Insecta; order Lepidoptera; family Noctuidae; genus Melanchra; species Melanchra persicariae. The sequence goes on from OX376646.1 coordinate 4,853,663, forward strand.
CAACCAGTATTTTTAAGAGTTAAAGTGTTAAGTATTTAGTAATTGGGCTGTGGTGTTGTTAGACCACCACGCAGTCGCTTCATGAAAACCACTGATAAGGTTGGTATGGTGTACAATTAAAGCCGGGTACTGACTAGCGCGCTGTTACTGTAACTTGCGTGATACAGTAACGAGGTTCTAGTGTGTACGCGTGTTACAATTTAGGCTCATGACGTCGTCCACATAGTGATGTGTCACAGAGTCACAGTCGTGACTCTGTGACCGTAATGACAAGCCGGATCTATCCGCAGTTTTGGTTTGTAACTCCACGAAGTCGGACGAAGTGTGCAGTATACATGTCGCAGCCAATTAGCTTAATCAGCCGTTTAATTGGTGGCCTAGCCTTTTCATTTCAATGCGCCGATTTTTTTCAGCGACCTAAGTGACGTCTTTTGTTCAATATTATTTACTTAATGACTTGCCCATGTCACTTTTGTCTCTGATTAAACGGCGCAGTTCAATGAAAAGACTAGTCTTTTAATTAAACGGCTGATTAAGCTAGTTGGCTGCGACATACATACTTGTAGGTACTTTACTCTATAATCATAAAAAGCCAGGAAGATGGTGGAATTGAATGTATCGGGAAAGAAGTGATCTACTGTTAATTTTAACCCCAATAATATGGTTGACTTGTACACATCTGCGTACCTCTTCACAGCCGCGGAGATGTCATGTTATGAACTGGTGTAAACAAAAGACATGCGATTTCAGCAAGTCCGGAGATTTGCTATCATTTATTGAAGAGTTCCGTTACCTATCTCTGAAGTTCTTCATCAAATCTTCTCGAAATGGGACCAGTCCGGGAAAATACTCTTCCAAACAAAAAAATAATCATCAAAATCTGTGCAATTAGCATTTTTCATTACGATTAAGATTTTTTTGAAAAAATAATCATATAAATCGGTTGACAATAGGCGAAAATATCGCTGAACAATCATACATTAAAATAGTTCTGTCGAATTGAGAAACTCCTCCTCTTTTTTGAAGTCTGTTAAAACATCAAGAAATAAGTGGTCTTTACAAAAACAACACGCGAATAACTGAAACATAATTAATTTAATCGATTTGATGCAACTCTTGACGTCCACGAACGCACTGGCAGTTCGCTGTCAGCCGCTCGTGTAGCGCTCGTTGCATGCTCGCGAATCACGTACACACTATGTTTTTGGTAATAGTAACGGTTACGTGGAACGTTGCACTATAAGTACCTTGTAATCGTCGGCTCGCTGCTAGCCGCACGCGTACCTCTCGCAGCAGGTTTGCCAACCACGTACACATTATGTTTTTTGGTAACAATATTAGGTACACGCAGCGGTTACGATTACAACTCGCTAGTGAGTACCCGGCTTAAGAATTTTCCCATTCTATTCTAATCAGCTGCATCCAATAAGCATGATTCCTGGTTAAAAAATATAGGATTCTATTTAGTCCGTCAGTTAGATTATCGAAAAATATTGGAATATTCAACATTTTGGTGAGAAAAAAAACAAAATGTGTTAGCAGTAGTAGGTAAAACTTTATGGTCTATAAAAAATCTGCATAAAAATGTTACAGTCATAAAAATACATTGTTTACTTAAAATTTTCCAGAACCTAACTAGCGCTAGTGTGTAATAGACATAATGATCCTCTTTGCAAAGTCATCCATGTGTCTGATCATTACTGCATGAATAATTACATCCTAGCTTCATAGTAATTACTACACAATACTGAATTACTTTATACACATACTTATGAACTTTCAGATAACGTAACATAACATTATGCCCTTAGAATAATAACACATTTATTGCGTTAGGTATATTATTTGCTTTATTATTCTTAGATCATGCCTTAGTACCTTGCAACGGTAGACAGAGTTATTACCTACAACCACATTTCGGGCATTTATGTTTTAATCCCATGACGTTACAAACGAATCCATTGACGTAGCAAATTTAGGGAATTTTCTGAAGGAAAAAGGCTCCCGGAGAAACACTCAACGAACGGTACAATGTTACAGCGAATTTTTTCTATCTGCAGAACAAATTTTAAGGACATTTCACACATATTTTCAGGGTTCCGTACACAAAGGGTTAAAACGAGACCCTATTACTAATACTCCGCAGTCCGTCTGTCTGTCACCAGGCTGTATCTCATGAACCGTGATAGCTAGACAGTTGAAATTTTCACAGATGATGTATTTTTGTTGCCGCTATAACAACAAATAAGTACTAAAAACAGAATAAAATAAATATTTAAGTGAGGCTCCCATACAAGAAACGTGATTTTTTTGCCGTTTTTTTATAGACACGGAACCGAACGTGCGCGACTCGGGCTCGCACTTGGCCGGTTTTTTTTGTCGCCGAGTCGCTTCCTGTATTTAACAGCCGTTGCAGTCGATCACTGCGGCCCTACCATGACGTGTTAAAGCGTGAGTAGTTCGAGCTAGAAGGAGGGATGGAGCTATATAGGGTGTATAGCTCCATCCCTTCTTCTCCCTCGAATTACTCACGCTTTAACACATCATGGTAGGGCCGCTGATCACTTGATCTCTTTACTGCTCGACTGAAGGTCATAAGCGCTTATGATACTTTCACGTAAGTTACCAACCAGCTGGAAACCAATGTTAAACAAGACTATTTTTCCAGGTATGGGACACAGCGGGCCAGGAGCGTTTCAAGTCGCTCCGTACTCCCTTTTACAGGGGCTCTGATATATGCATCCTAGCATATGCTATCGATGACCGCAGCTCCTTTAACAACATCAAGATGTGGCTCAACGAGTTCCTCCACTACGCTGGAGTCAAGAACGGCATCGATAGGTACCCGTTTATGGTTGTTGGGAATAAGGTATGTCTTCAGTTCAGTTATTTGGCTAAGGCCATTAGCATGTACCTCTATATTACAGTAGGTTTAAGAGGCTAGTAGTACCAGTCAATATGGTACCAGTTTCCTTCCTTTTATTCCCTATCAGGCTATCGATATCATTTCTCAAACAATTCATCCATCTTTTGTTTGGCCTGCATCTCCTTCTTCATCCATCCAGCCATGTTATGTTCATCGCTCTTTTATTCACAATTAGTATTTATTCGACCAAATTATAAAGCAGCTTAATGACTTGATGACGACACGGTTGGCGCAGTGGTTGAGCGTTTGACTGCTGCGCTGCGTGTCGCGGGTTCGATCCCCGCACGGAACAAATATTTGTATGGCCTGCAGATAGTTGTTCCGGGTCTGGCTGTTTGTGTATGTGTGATTATATGTTTGTAAACGCACCCACGATACAGGAGAAATTCCTAGTGTGGGGCAACGTTTTTAAAAAAAAAAAAAGCTTAATTACTAAGAAATTAGTTCTTTGACAGAGGCCACCACGCCCACCACAATTATTCAAAGAAATTCTAGAGGGATAGTAAGAAAGAATACAATATTTAATTAGCGATATTACTGACAATGGCCCTAAATTACAATAACAATGCGGTTTGTTCAGTGATCGAAATGTCACGGGCGCAATATGATACTGATTAACCTTTGCTTATTGCGGCAACTTCACTCTACTACAGCAGTATACTGTGTGTCTATGTCAATATAGTTTTAAACTAAGAAAACCACCCCAACCATAATATACCTCCTTTTTAGGGTTCCGTAGTCAACAAGGAACCCTTATAGTTTCGCCATGTCCGTCTGTCTGTTTGTCTGTCCGCGGTTTAGCTCAGAGACGCTTAGAAAGTAGGAATTTGGTATGGGTATGATATGGCCAACAAAGTGGCAAAATAAAATTATGAAAAAAAATTTTAGACAATAGTCCGCCACTAAGTTCACTATACCTATAAAAATATAATACGTAAAACATGAAGGGGTCAGTTCTGGAGTTCATTAAAACTTAAATAGTACAAACGGTTGCGTGATTTGGTGCGTACGACTGGACATCAAACACCCCTCAAATGGGGTAGGTATTCGTGTTTTTAACACGACACCAAATATGTAGGTCCTTTCCTATACCTATAGGAGTATAGGTTGAATATTATTATGATATGATCTTGGACAGGACACGAATGAAAAAAACCGAACAAATGCGAGTCGGACTCGCGCACGAAGGGTTCCGTACCTATAAAAATCACGTTTGTTGTGTGGGAGCCCCACTTAAATAAATTTATTTTATTCTGTGAAAATTTCGAATGTCTAGCTATCACGGTTCATGAGATACAGCCTGGTGGTGGTGGTGGTGGCGTCTCTGTCACCAGGCTGAATCTCATGAACCGTGACCCAAAGGGTAAAAACGGGACCCTATTACTTAATAGGGTCCCGTTTTTACCCTTTGGGTACGGAACCCTAAAAAGTATACATAACACAGAAGTGTGTCTTTGGCCCAGTTACTGGAACGACAACTATCGCTAATTGAATGTGACAAACTATCAAACGCGCTGTGATTGGTTGAATAAGTTCTACAGCCAATCGCGTCACTTGAATAGCGTTTAATTTATTTGTAACGCGTCGGTTACATTAATTTATTTAAATAGTGGAATTGGCTTCGGCTGTTCTCTGTTCTATCCATCCGTACTAGTACTAATACTACAAATACGAAAGTAACTCTATCTCTCTGTTACGCTTTTACGCTAAAACGACTGAATTGATCGTCATGAAATTTTGCTGATATATAGCCTGAGATATGGAGAAGGACATAGCTACTTTTTTACGCGATAACCAACATCAAACGCGGGCAGAGTCGCGTACAAAAGCTAGTACATTGCAAATGTGAAAGTGTTTGCGTCTGTCTTCTTGTTACGACCAAACTGTTGAACGGATTTTCATGTAACTTGGCATACGGATAGACTATGACTTGAAATTAAGACAAAGGATACTGTTCATTTTGCCGTTGATCCCGGCTGTCATCGAGATCTTTGGCTGTCGTTACGGATTGTCAGAAGCCAGAAAATCTGACACTAGTCTTGCCAAGAAGTACCGTGTTACCCAGTTAATGGGTTGTGGTTGTCTGGTATGCAGCCGCTCTACGTAAAATACTGGTATTCAGCTGAATCCGGTTTGACTGGGAGCCGACCCCAATATAGTTGGGAAAAGGCTAGGCAGATGATGATACTTTTCATTTTGAGATAGCAAAACAGTTTTCACGCAGGAGCCACGGGCAGAAGTAAGTTTTAACTAACCAATACGGACACAGATAAACAATTACATGCATATTTCTGTTAAATTACTTTCAGAAGTTTGATACACTGGAAATTCCTAATCATATCGTTCCTTGATATATTTTTGAGAAGTACAAGTCTTTCCGGGTCATTGCCACTTAAATATTCTACATGCATTTTTTCCTCATGTAAGTGTACAGCAATATTGTACAGTCATGTTTCTTTTGTTATACAATGCATTGCATATTTTATTTATTGTTGTATTTATAGCCGTTAGTTATTACAAAATGGTATTAGTGTTGTAATGGTTTGTCTCGTCCAATTAACTGTTGGTCAGCTTACGGGAAACCGCATAAATTATTCAATTATGGTTCCATTGGTTAAACAATCGGTTAGTATTATAAAATTAATTGCTTAATTGGTGACTCACAAAGAAAAATAAGTAGGTAAGTACTAATGATGTGCTTGTAGTATTTTTGCAAACACTTCATGGGTTTACCTACTTCGGTTCTGATTCTGAATGTCGTTCATACTGATTCGTTGAAAACTATAATTTCTAGAAATGGCCAATTTAATAGCATAAAACTTCATAGTCATGCATTACCTAACTTAAAAAGAAAATCACGTCCAAGATTTCTTATGCAAACGTAAGACAGAAATCACTAGGTAACACTTTTTGCTTTGGACACACACTTAATACTTTCTAAAATTACAACGTTTGTATTTAAATATATAGGTATATGGCCATTATTAATATCTATTTACGCCAATTTAATAACAAAAATCTAACTTCAAGCCAAGATTTCTTTTGAAAAACTATCGTTGTCTTAGTTTTGCAAAAAAATCCGTTATATCCTACTACCTCTGGCTCTTCTTCTTCTTCTCTTGCGTTAAAGTAATCTATAACCATCTCCAGGATCCCTTCTATCTGTGTACCAAAATCATCACAATCAGTTCAGCGATCTAGGAGTGAAAGCGTAACCTACAAACAAACACTTTTTTGCAACTAGGTATAAGATTACGACGACGTTTATTTATTTTATCAGCATAGTATAATTTCTCGAAATTGCTATATTACTAAACCAATATATCATTAAAATCCTCATAGGCACGCGTCACTTTAACGCCAAGATAATTACGTCCAAAATTTATTTTGCAAACCATGAAATTGACCATAAGATAGGTACCACTTCACTGTTTTTTCTTGGTCGCTTCATAATATTTCCTATTGCGACGACGTTTATTTATTTTATCAGCATAGTACATTTTCTAGAAATTGCTTAGTATACTTATGAAAGAAGAAAGAAAGAAAGAAACATTTATTGCCAACACTACAGTCATAATATTATGAACAAAAAACAAAAAAAAATAAAAATTGAGCTGTGTGGCAAAAGGAGCGGGCTCAGCAAATGTTGAGTAGTGTGCAGCATGGCCACAACTCTGGTCAACGGCCTAAGGCCTAAGCCAATTTAACAGCAAACACCTCAAAGACGCATGCTCCACATACCTAACGTAAACACAAATACAAAGAGAATCACTTCCAAGATTTCTTTTGCTGAATATGCATGAAAAAAATATTTATTATCCACACAGTTTATTTAAAAATATAGAAAAATATACCATATACTAACAGTGAAAAAAAGAATTAAAATTGAACGAAAAACAAACGAGATATTACTATATTTTAGACAAATATATCCGTCCCACTCGCGAAAACCCTGTTTTCAATGGGATACATACGCAAGATCAACAGTCATAATATCAACAGTTAAAACATCAACACCGTAAGACCAACGATTCAAAATCTCAACACTTCAGACCCAAGTAGCAAAATAATGTCATATAAATAGTACAGTAACGTTTTTTATATAACTTTCAGCCATATGAAAATGGTTTTATAATAGTTTTTTGTACGTAAATATAACGCGGGTTTGGGCGCAGATTATATAACATTTAAATCGTGTTAGGGTCGTTTTGCAGTCGCTCCAGCGACAATAAAGTTGAGTAAAAATCACGTAGACGTTGAAAGTTTAACTAGAAAGATTTGTAATAGTTTCAGTAATACTCTTACAAAACTAAATCATCGTATAGATGTTTTGTTATGCCGGTGGTTGGTCAGTGGTGCAAGCTAGATCACTTGTGTGACAACAATTTATTGTGTTGTGATAAAACTTATAAAAAGGTAAGTCAAATGTTTTAATAATCATTATTATTTATTAATTTAATGTTAAGAAAGTTGACTGTGGTGGAAGATAAAGAGCGGTGACTTATACTTGGGAATTTAAAATTTTCGATGATATGTATGGTTATTTCTTTAATATTTTAATGGGCCTTCATAATGTTAGTGTTTCAATATTGTTTATAAAAATAAAATACATTAATTGGTATTCATCGTTTCCGCCATATTGCCAATAGACATTGGGCGACTGCATTTAGACCTGTTTATAACTATTGATCTTATACATGTTTTTGTACGACTTATGGCGTCCTCCATGACGGTTGCAATTAGAGTTATGTTGGAAAATAGAAAAACCTTTGTATTTATTCATGAGAATACTTCTGTATTTCTTACAGGGACATCACGGTGATATATTATGACATTGATAAGTTTTTGACCAAAAAAGACTTCAAGTTGCTAAAACAAATAAAATGGCCATGGAATAACACACATTTTCAGTTATCACAGAAGTGCTATGAATGTAATAAAAAAAAAATAATGGATGTAAAAAAAATTTTAATGAAATATTTTTTTTTTTGTATCTATATATAAATTTTATTTACTTTTCATTTAAAACCACCACTTTGTTTAATTCCTTTCCACTTTTTGAAATCCATAACTAAAATTTAAGATACAATAAAAAATGCAAAGGTGAACGAGTTATATAAAAGATTGTAATTATTGTTTAAATAATCAATTGACTTATATTAGTCATATAAGAATAACGTTTAAACCTAAAAGTTACTTAAAGGTGGGATTATAAGACCCAGTATGAAGATTTTATAAAAGTTAACTATATATTCATTACATAACTGTTTGTTTTTTAAGTGTTGAATTAAAGGTTCTTAATTTACAAAACATGGCGACTCATCACTATTTTATAACTGAAACGTTTACTCGACTTAACGTTGTATGACCGTCATATAAAATGATTGAGATGACGTTTAACAGACACATTAATACGGCTTAGATTATTTATAACTAATGCGTCGAACTGAATACTACTTTACAACTGTTTAGTTGCTGCAAAACTGTTAAAAAACCCTTACATGTCTGTTAGTTGTATAGTTCTAATATTATACCACGTTATTGCTACTTGGGGAATCTCAACAGCTTAGTAAGTCAACAGTTCAGAAGATCAAAGTTTAAAATCCCAACTTTGAAAGTACCTATTAGGTCAATACTAGCAAGTCGGAGCCCCGCTTCGCGGGGCTCAAGGGTTTGAAAAAAAATAACCACGAAGGGTATGGCGGGGTCAGTCCCCTTCTAACCTAACCTGTCCGAGTCGGGGTGCCCCATGATGTTTACTTATAGTAAACCATGTATAACATTAATTAGTATTGACCTAATAGGTACTTTCAAGGTTGGGATTTTAAAACATTGATCTTCTGAACTGTTGACTTACTAAGCTGTTGAGATTCTGAAGTGTTGAGATTTTGAATCGTTGGTCTTACGGTGTTGATGTTATAACTGTTGATATTATGACTGTTGATCTTGCGTATGCCTCCGGTTTTCAATGGCAGCTGTATAAGTGATGGTATTTGACGTCAGAGTTCGTATCGGAGTTCTCTTTCTAATTGTCAATTTTGAAGCTGTATAACTTCATGGCCGATGAAGGTATTTAAAAAACAATATCATAATTGTTTTCTAGAGCTAATAAGAATTTCATTTTGTAAAAAAAAAATGCATGCATATTCCCTAATATTGAAGGCTTTATCATATTTTTTGTTAAATACCTACGACGAAGAAGTTTATCAGTAGGTAGCGAAACCCTCATAGACGCATGCGTCACCTGACTTAATTAAACACAAAGAGAATCACGTCCATGATTTCTTTTGCATGACGCTGACCACTACAACTTTTGCCTTGAAAACTTTTTAATACTTTCTATTAAATGATTACTTTTTCTGTGTTCCACTTCGGGACCTCCCAGAGACGCTGGTGTGGGGAAAACCACAACGTAACTGCTCACTGGTTATAAAAGATTTTGTATGAAATAATATAACGTTGACTGGTAACTTAATAAACCACGTAACCATTGCTTAATTCCCCTACTGGGAGTCTGGCCTTAGTCATAGTTTATTCATGTCTATGTTGAAAGACGATGGGAACATAGTAACTCAAAAATAATGGCTTTTTTAAGCGGTTTGGTGACCTTGCGTCTTGACGCAATCATAACGTGTAGCAAATAAGCTCTAGCTTGCTACTTTTCATCTATTGAACTTCAGAAATGTCCATGGTCGTCTCTGCCTTCTGAGATCGCATTCGCACGCGAACTTGGTCTTCAACTCTTCATCGTAGGATGTTGAAGACAAAGTCCTCTCTTATCGTGTTTATATGTATATTGAGTGTGACTTCCCATCAGAATTTTACGCAGAGTAATCAATTAACGATCACAGTCGCCTCCCAATGATCTCTAAAGATAGCGGACCCAGGTTGGCCGCTGTAAAAATAATAATCTGGCCCAATGGGGCATCCCCCACCCATCCCAAACGCAGTACCAGTGTGGAGCCCCTTCACAGGACATGCGTCACCTACTTTGTTGCCCGTCGAGCTTCTGCACGAACCACGACCTTCCAGGATTTAAACGAGGCCAATAATATTGAGTCAATCCTCAATTGTCAAGGAGGGATAACTTGGTTGAGACATATACTTGTCACCATATTTAAATAGTGGTATCTACATGCTACCGAATCCTGCTTAACATTGTGAAGTTATCAAACCTCTTATTTAATCATAGATTAAAATGTAGACGTCGCATGGCGTCGTTATGTTACGCAAGTCCTGGAATGGTAAGCCGCTTAGATTAGGCGTTGTCATTATAAAAAGTGATTAGACTACAAAACGAATGAATTAATTAAGGCCACTTGTAAGTTGTTGCATTTCACGATGACTCGTGACGTGAATCATTTGAATTTGAACCTTATAACCGTGTATTATTCTCGTTATGTTATTCTCTTTGTGTTACTTGAAAATTATTTCCTTTCTCCCTGTGTTTTGAGGTTTTTTTATCAGCAATTGAGCTCCAAGCCAATATTACGTATAAAGAGTTTTTTAATATTCGTAAAAGCAATCTAGAAGATCCGGTTTGTTCTTTCACTGATGGAAAGACAGACTTTCGATGAGTGTCAGACTGTATCTCGGAACATGCACGATTTTTTTTTTTGAAAAGGGTAAAATACTACTTTAGAATTAAATAAGGCGCCCGCCCGTGTTTCAAGTTTTATGCAAATTTAGCGAAACCTCTACTGGACCTAATCTTTACCTACAAACGGGGTAAACAGGAATGCAGGGGTGAATCGGCACAAGACTTTGAAGAGGATTTGTACGTTATTTAAATCTTGTTTGCAGTATTTGCGGTCTCCAATTTTACAAAATTGAAATAATGAAAAAAATAAAGTTGCTTTCTTAGACAGCTAATATTATGATATTAATGTTAAAAACCTTATCAAAGTTTTGTTTCTACTCACCCCTCCGTTCCTTTTCACCCCGTTTGACTATATATATTATTATTATATAGAATATTTTTCCATTTTATGTATTCCAGTCAGACGTATCTTCAAAAGACAGAGAGGTGTCGTACGACCAGCTGAAGCAGTGGTGCGAAGAGAACAAGATCGCTACGTACATCGAGACCTCAGCAAAGAACGACAATAATGTTGTCGAAGCATTCTCTATGGCTGTGCAGAGGTGAGCCTTGATGATGATGAGCCTTTTTTTTGGGTGGGAAAGCATCAAATGACAGGAGTCATTTTTTGAGGGAACCGCTCCACCCCCTCTGGTTGGAGCGGAAAGGAATGTCAGACTCAGAGAAAAAAACCGGTCAAGTTGGAGTTGGACTGGCGCTGGCGTGCCTGCCTGCTGGTTCCGAACGAATAATATTTTTTTTCATGTTAATTTAAAATTATATAAGTACATACTTAGGGATAGGTTTTCCTGTAATCTATAGGTAAAGAACTACATTATATATGTATTTTTCTCTTAAATTTTAGGCTCGGTAGTTTCGGAGATAATCGGAGGTTTTCTGCATGCAAAATCTGTTGAAGATCTGATCTGAAGCCAAGTTTGCATTAAAATGTTATTAGTCGAACACTTAATTTTATAAATATTTTTCAGTAAGTCTAAATCAGAAAAGCAAATTCGACCGTCATATTGATTGGAGGCACGTACCTAGTACTAGTTTTACAAGGGCGTCGCAAAATAAAATCATTTTTCAACACATTTGCTCAAAAAATGCATTTACGAAGCCTGTATGCATTGTTCGAAAGTTAAAAATTATGCACCACACAATGGAACGTGCGGTTAAATAGGTACTCTCACTTAAGGCCAGGTTATCCGGAAAAACGTTGTTTTGCATTGTGTAAAATTGTGTTTTATTCGTAAACAACACGGATTTAAATTTTGAAAAAAATATATTACATATTTCACACTTCGATCTAGCTATTTCGGCCGTGCGATACACGATTACTTGCACTTTACTGCATCCAATTAAATCGCAAAGACAAGTCAAAATCAAGATGTAATTATCATTTCATTTGAGTTATATAAGGTTTTGAGTAATAAAACTTATACCACAATAAAGGTCGTAAAAAATGTGATATAAATCGGCCGTCATAATGTGAAATATGAAAATACGTATCCCACTAATTCCAAAATCAAGTGATTTTGTCTTTTCATGCGCGCGCCCCGTGTCATTTAGTCCCGAGCGGAACGTGTTGGAGGTCGGACGTGTGCCAATTTTTGCGATCCCGCCACCCCCGCTAAGTTCTGTTACTGGCTAAGCCTAAATTGATTACCGCTCGAGCACTGCCGGCACACCAGTGTGCCGCGAATTTAATGTTTATGTTTATTTACGTAAGATTTATTTTTTATTTTGGAATTTTCACGTGTCGAGCGGTTGAATATAATACTTGTATACAATTTAGTGTTCAAACAGTTGTAATATAGTTAGTTTTTATTAGATGTAGCTATAATTTTGTAAAAGTTGTCACAGCTCTTCGTTGCAGCGGTGACTACTTTTTTTTTATAAACTTTGGCTGAATAAACAAAAAGGTATATAGGTATATACATAATTTAGTTTACTAACTAGGTAAGTACCGACACGGAACAGATAAATTTACACACCGCGAATATGTGTGTAAACAGTTTAATTTAAACCTTATTTCAATACGCATAAAGACGTGCGCTTTAGTGGTTTAGTTTTCGCGCGTAATAGATTTACCAACCGCATCGAGTATGTAAAACAATTGAATTTGAACCCTATTTCAGAGTGCATAAAGCCACCTCGCGCGCACATGATACAATGATTTACTGTTTTCAAATGTCAAATAGGTAGTTCACCCCGCTACGTTAGTCATGATGGTTTCGGAGAGTTTGTATAAGTCTTATAATATTTGTTATTAATTAGAAATGTCCGTTTTCACTTATCTTACTCCTAAACAAATGCCAAAATAATAGCTCGTATTTCCTACATGAGAGTTGAATATCGGTGCAATAATGTTTTGGTGTTCATGTAGAGAAGAAATATAAGTATAGTTATACGCTAGGTGGGTACCTACTCATAGCCACCACAACACAACAAATAATAATATTTATGGTGTCTGCAACGTTTTTGTAGGTGTCGTCTATGCCAACCAATACGCGGAGCGCACTCGTGAGTCGCGTGCCATAGTGTAAAAGTGTTACAGTATGACCATTTCCTATGAAAATATTATAATAACATACTTTTGGTAACGTTTAGGCTACCGGACCAGCTCATTTATGCGCTGTACACTAGAGTCCATCCTCTTACTACTACTATGTATCAAGTTATGACAAGACATACAAAAAACTATGTGGTCAGTTTGGATAGTTTTTCCAATCCAATACGTAACTTTATCGGTGTTTATTGGCAAGAGGAAAAATGTATAGAAATTATAAATTACATATACTAAACTTTTTTTAATTGACTATTGTATTGTATATTATTAACCGACTTCCAAAAAAGAAGAGGTTCTCAATTCGACTGTTTCTTTTGTTGTATGTTTGCTCAGCGATATTTTCGCCAATTGTCAACCGATTTTGATGATTCCATTTTTTTTTGGAAGTGTATCTTCCCGGACTGATCCCATTTCAATTTGATGAAGATCTGATGAAGAACTTCGGAGATAGGTAACGGAACTCTTCATTCCCGTAGGAATTCCCGTTCCCGTATAGCCGTACAGCCTTCCCCATGAATGTAACTATCATAAATTCATAATCATAATACAAAAAAGAATTTCTCGCACCGCGTCGCACGCAGTCACGCACGCTCGACGCGTTCTCGTTTGGTGGCCGCGTCTCGCGCACCGCCCCCGTTCGATTTAATAATATTGTTGAATTATTTTAATTTTACATTATCTCCTAAACGGTGAGGTCAAATAACATGCTGTAAAAGACAAAGTTTATCTTCATAAAATTATCTTGATGATGAAGTAACTTTCGCTAGTAAGGATTAATATGCCTGCCTAATATTAATGCTGAAAAACCAACTTAAATTTTTAAATAAATTATTTGACATAAAATGCCTTAGTGTGGCTTATTTATAAGAGATAGATATAGGTGTAACGTCTAATTAGCTATTACCACAGCGCACTTAGCGCACTTCCACTTTATAATATTATTTAGTATAGATTTGAATAAAATAGTATCTCATTATCATTATTGTAACACCATAAAATACATAAAGAAATTAAACACACACCCCCACATAAGTACATACCTACGTAATAATTACAATTCTATCCTATTTATTTATAACTGTTTGCTATTATGTTTCTGTGTATGTGCGTCTGTGTGCCTGTGTATCTGTCTTTGGCACTGTAGCTCCGTTATCTTTATTGAACAGGGATATTTTGTAAGTTTTTAAAATTTTACTTGTTAATTATCAACAAATCAAAATTTGCGTTACAGGTCAATAGAGCATGCGGAAGAGCGTGACTTGTCTCCAAAATAATACTCATTTATTGGGGTTACCCCGACGGTATAGTTGGGAACGACACCATTGTTGAAATTAAATGTCCAATAACGGCATTTAGAAAAGGGAAATGCTGCTATTGAAGAAAATAAATTACATATATTTAAATTCGATAGAATAAAACATACCAGGGTTATAAACAAAAAAAGTAATTGGTATTACCAAGTGCAGGGTCAACTTCACGTAACAGAAAGGAACCTATGCATTTTTGGAATATGGTCCGGTGAAAACTAGTAGTAGAAAATATTTCAAGAGATGACCATGATCCATGCAAACCGAGACAGCAACAGTTCAACGAATTTTAGCCAGTTGCATTGGTAACTTTTATTATGTTAGCTATTTGATTTAAAAATATAAAAACGTTTATGTTTCTTTTTAATAGCATCTAGGCAAATTCCAAACCATTTATACTTCTAAGCTTTCTTGAATTATAATATTCAAGAATTGTAACATAATTTTCCTAAAGTAAGTGTGCCTACCTACTACTTCATTTTTACGAAGGTATCGCACCAAAGCCAAATAGCGCGCGACGCGTAGTTTTGTATCGTACTCGTATTCATAATTTTCGTGTCAGTCAGATTTTAAATCCACCATAATACTCTAAAATAAATAAGTATTCTTACTGATTTTTAATGATTAGTAATTGGATTCAAGTTTGTACAATACGTACTTAATCCATCTATAACCAAAAAATACTAAATAGAAAAATAAAACAAAATAAACTTATACTAATCAATTCAAGTTGATCTACTGCATTACTTTATCCTGTGACGGAACTTAGTACCTACCCGAGTCCGTGAACTCATGAGCGAGCGGTGCGCTTGGTGCGCGCGTCTCCCGCGCATCGTAACTTATTACGTTTTGCTACTCCTTGCGGGGCCTGGGGTAAGCGTTAGATGCCTACGCGCTGAAGTCAGGCTCGCCTTAAGTACATATTTTACCACATACTCCGTTGTATAGCGCCGTGCGTAGGTATTCTTTACGGCTTTTTTTTTATTTCCATAAAAAATAATAAGAATTCCACCAAGGAGTTTCACATCACGAGAATAAATTAGCGAATGATCGAACCTCCTTGGAAGCGCTGTATATGTTTGTCTTATTTTAATACTAAAGAGAAAATGAGAGATAAGATAAATAAAAATAAATGAAAGATGTGGTTCTAATTTTCACCACGCGCATGTGGCGCCCTTTGCAAATTCGCGCCATTTTCATATTAGAAACGTCAAAGATTGTTGCGACTTTCCGACTGATTTCTGAAGACCAAAAAGTTTGTTTCATTACTTATTGTACCTACTGTTTTCTCGCAAATGTGTCGAAAAACGTTGTATGACACACGTGCGGATTTGGTTTTTACAAACTCGTGACTATGGTAAGCCCTCGACTTCGTCTCGTGCTTACATTCGTCTACTCGTTTGTAAAAACCAACTTACCGCACTAATATCATAAATAACTATTACCTATAAAGCACTTTTTTGCATGGAACATTCCATTCTGTATTTGGACAAGGGCGTTGTTAGCTGCGCTACAGTTTATGGTTTTGCAGCTAACATCGTTTTATTTGTTGTAAGTACGTAGTCTTCCTAAATATTTTTTTTAAATTTATTTTTGTTATTTAAAGGGAGTCACTATAAAAAAGATTGGGAACCTCTGCTAGCCTATTGGTGAATATTTATGACAATGACGGAACTAACTGTAGCATCTTATCATCAGTTTGTATTGTATTGTACAAACATTTAAGGCTTATCCATAGCTTTGCTCATGTTGACATTGTTGTGTTTAATGTGGTTAAACATCCTAGTTTCCTAGTAGGTAGGTAAATTGCTCGGTATATTCAGCTTCAGCTACCTAGCATTGGAAATGTTAAAAACTCTGTTCAAGTATTTAAAACTGAATTGGCAAAGTTGTTTTAATTTTACTGTAGGTAGGAACCTATAAAGAAAACAAAACATATTTATTTGAAACACATGAATAAACCCAATGTTGGGACAAATACAAAAGAAAATTAATTTTAAACCAATTAGTGAATTGGGGTTATAAAGACCCTGTGGATATCCAATGTAAGTGCGGTGCCCCAACTGCCGTGCCTTGACAAAACACTGTAATTTGAGTTACAGTGTTTTGTGTTACCTAACTTAACACCGTTAAATTATTTCTATACAACGTGTAACAGAATAAACGCAATACCTCTTAAGGAGCCATTCACACCACTCCTCACACACACTCCTCCCACCACCACCACCTCCACTGCACTCCTTTCTGTTTACACAGCGCCAAAAAGTACTTCCATCGTTGTTTCGCCTTTTGATCTTGTTTTATCGGTATCCATTGTATAAAATAGTATCAAACTCTTTTTGATTCTTTTCTATAATAAAATCAGGGTCCTCCATTGTAAACATAAACACAAACTCGTAACACAATTAAAAATCTGTTGGTAAATACCTAACTCTCAAAACTTTTTAAGTATACCCGCATTATTTTTCATCGTCACTTGACCCTACTACGTTCCGTGTCATCTTGTAACATAGGCAATATTATAATATTTATTGTATCGGAATAAAAACCAATTAAACATATATTATATTATCATATTAATTTACTTACATGCATTATTTCCTGTTGTCTTTTTGCAAAATGCATGTATATATTTCAGAAATAGCGCCATCTATTAGGATATTGCGAAACCACGTCGTTGATTCATGCATACTACTATAGTTACCTAATAGATTGTTCGAAATAATAAAAAGTTATGGTATCAAATTTAAAAAAATCAAATGCTTCTACGAAGTTGCTGTGATCAATGCATTGCTAACCCTTACATAGCATTTTATTTACGATATTCACACACGTTCATAAAATTGAAAAATCAGTCATTTGAAGAATCGGTCATTTATAGAATCGGTCTTTTATAGAATCAGTCATTTGTAGAATCAGTCATTTAAAGAATTGTACATTTCAAGAATTGGTCAATTATAGACCATGTAGTCATTTCGCGAATTAGTCATTCCTAGACTAAACCCTTTTACTATGGGAACAACTCAGAAAAAGCGAAAAAAAAATCAGCTGTTCAGTTCATTTTTTCGAGTTATGCGCACGGAAATGTATTGTAGTGAACGTTGTTCATAATGATGAGTACAATGACCCCTTAAGGGGTTTTGCGTTTATTCTGTTACACGTTGTATATGCTTTAAGTAGGTATACTGATTTTCTACCAATAACATTGAAAAACTTCATTGCAATTTACACTGTAACTTAAAACCTAGGGTCCTGATTCGACAAACTTCGCGATTTCTGAAAAATTGGTATTTTTTTAGATACCTACAGTTTTTTGTCATGGCACGGCAGCCAAGTGCCTATACGCCTCCACTTTGAGGACTTACTCGTTACGAATGCCACCGAAGTTGAATTTTTCGCCTATTTGGTGATAAAGAAGTTGCTGTATTGAAAAACAAAATTCTTTTCTTCCAGATGGGTAGAACTAGAACAGAGAGCAGAGAAGGAGCTAGGCTTGCTCCACCACCCTGACACGGTGACCCTGCACGGTTCCACTACAGCATCAGGCTTTAGAGCCACCTGCTGTTCCAGGTTCAGCGAAGTATGAGGCACTCGTGCTACTCTCAGGTTTATAGACCGACTGTGATGAAGGTATATGGGTAACGGACAAAGGAACATTTCGTTTTAGTTTTTTTTTTGTTATGGGTAATTGGGTAGGCTTGCGTTCGACCACAATCTCACCTGATGGAAAGCTATGATGGTCGACGATGGAGTACGCTTGCCTTGAATTAACCTTGTTCTGTATTAGTTTCGTGCCACTCTTTTCTTGCTAAACTGTAAGACTGTGATCTGTAGAGTTTACATAAGTAAGTACAGGAAAAGATTCATCAGAATATGAACTTTATTTGTATGATATATTTAATGCGAATTCTTATAAGCGACTTTACATACCTACTGCCAGTTCGTATTCTATAGCACGAACGACGTATACGAATATAAGTATAGGTACTTTAATAATGTCAAAATATGGTTCATTTATGTATGAAACACTTATTGTAGTTGTCTCTATAGATCTTAGGCTTCCGTTCTATCTTCTTCAGTTTTAAATGTTGTAAAATTCTTTCTCATTGTTAATCTGTCTATCAACTGGAATCTCAGGTTTCTAAATACTTTGTCCGTTAGTAAAATACCTCAGCGCCACCTTTGTACTAGTAATTAACAGTACTACGTAATTTTCTACTTTGTCATGGCATGTGATATATTCTAAATCTAACAGATTTTTCATGTAAATATGTTTTTTGTTTATAGAAATGGGTTTAATAGGAAACAATCGCACCAATGTTTAAATCTAGTTTAGTTTGCACAGACGTTATTTTCAGGCACATGTTTACCTACTTAAAAGTTTGATGCTATCGATGATTTGTATACTGGTTCAAATAACACTAGTTAGAGAAACTTCACTAGCAGCGGCCTATGACCCCGTAGTCGTCTATGTTGCAAGTATAATGACAAAGGGGCGGATTTGCCGTTTTAGGTAAAACAGAGTTTTAAACATATTCGGAATCAGGAAAACAAGGCGATTATAGTATTTTTTCCTAAATATTCCCATGCTAGAGTTATAGGCACTAATTTAAAGTCTAATTTCACCGATGTAGTGTCCAAAATATCAAGATTTTTTTCCCTCCATTTGTCAAAATTTAGAATGTTTTTTTTCCTCCATTTTGTGTTTCGGTCAGCGGCTGTTTTGCCAGTGGCGGCAGTATACCTAGTTGCTTGAAATGATAATTTAGTAATTTTTTATCGATATCGGTCTGCGAAGTTCCGCTAGCTAATTTAAATTGACTCTGTATGATAAAATACATTTTAAGCTTGATCATAATGAACTTTATAAGTCTGGATTTGCGGGACAACTTCACTTAAATATAGCTTATTTAAATATACTATACCGAACAGTATATGAGTATACGTGAAATACATTGAAAATGTTCCAATAGTGTGCAATTTGGTTGTGGGTATTTGTATTATACAGATAATGTTGCAAGCTGGACATTCCAATATGTTTAAGATACAATATTAATTTTAAAACTACATTTTGTTTCAACATCTGAGATAGGTACTGAGTGTCAATTTTCTTATTGCTTTTTTTTTGACATTTATTTTCATTAGCGTTCATTTGGTTTTAATTGTAGACATAGGGAAATGGACTGAGCGTTATCCGGCTGTGAAGTGAATACGATCAGAGAAGTTTGAGAGAGACAAAACAGTCGTGTGGCTAATTTAGTCGATTTGCCTTTTTCTAGAACTCAAAGTGCTCCGCATCACTGGCTTTTAGTGTCACCTTCGACAGAAAAGAAACAGGTATTAGCACAGAAGCTTTGACTCTTTCTACAAAGTATTCAGTTTTCTAACGGTATTGCTCAGTCCATTCCTCTATGTCTATGGTTTAATTAATTTATATTCAAATTTAATTTATTGTCAGCCCTTTAGTTAGGGGATGTGTTTTAAACTTGCATAATAAATGCAGCCAGGTTGTTTGTATTTATATTTTCCATTGTAGTGAACCAAAGATCTATATAAAATGAGTTGTTATTTAAAAGAAGTTGCAATTTTTTTAATACTCTAATAATCTAATGTAATGTCTACTTAATTATGAAGCTTGTATAAATGTATATCTAGATTTAATGAAATCTCGGCCTAAACTTTTGTACATAGGGTTTAATATCTGATATCAAGTTTGTATGCATTCAAATTTAATTCAGAATCTAAAATAACTATCAATTTTAAATGAAACTCAATGTTGTCAAATACAAATTTCAAACAAAAGCAATGCTACAAACACAATTTATACGATCTTTTTGTTACTCCAAAATAAGTGTGGACTAGAGGTTTCAGATATTTTTTTTAGGAATTGCACATGCATGCATATTATATCTTAGATTCTGAATAAAAATTAAATTTCGTAGTTGTGAAAAAAAAAAATCGTTTGTCTTTCAAGTTTACTCAATGTAATTAAAAGATAATGGAATTTGTAAAACGTGTATAAAAACTAACATTGTAGTTGCCGTCCTTCTTAGTGTTGTGTGATAATTTATTGTTTAAAAATGTATATTGAACTCGTTTTTTCTTGCTTTTCAATCTATACAATTGTAGAGTGCCTATCTTTGAGTTTTGAAGGTAAAGAAGTTGTAAATCTTTAAATTTTTTGATGCCGTTGTCCCCGTACAGCGAAAACTCACTAAGTCCCATTTTTAAACGACTTCCCAAAAAGGAGGAGGTTCTCAATTCGACTGTTTTTTTTTTTTGTGGATCGAAAATGACGTAAAATTAATGTGACGAATTGTCAGCCACGTGATACTAATGTGATTCCTATTGCATCACATCATTTTTGTCGAGGAACCGGATGTAAGTTGCAATAAAGACAAAATAGAGCTAAAACTAAACTTTATTTTGTTTATTTTTATTCATAGGCACGCGCTTGACCACTATCTTACCTGATGGTAAGCGAAGATGTGGTCGACGATGGAGCACGCTTGCCTAGAAGTAACGTATTCACTCTTGACTTAAAGACTCAGGTTTTAGCTATCAAGAAACAGGCTCTGGCAGGAAATTCCACTCCTTAGCTGTACGCACAATGAATGTGTTCCCAAAACAACTTATTAGGAGTAAAAGAAGAGAAGTACTCTTTAATTTTATGGTCTGGAATATTAGATTAAGATTTTTCTATCTATAATATTAAATTTTTTTTTCAATGTATATAATATATAAATGGTTAAATAGCGACTTAGTAAGTTTTCACTGCGATGGTGTTTAATGCAAATTTTGTCAAACTTATAAAATTGTATCGTGATCATAATATCCAGTAGTGAACGCCTTTCGGCTAAAATTATAATAATCAATTGATCATATATACTTAATCAAAATATGATATTATACAAACATTTTATGAAACAGACGGGTTGTACCTACTTTCTCATAAATCAAGTTAGTAGATTGCCTTAAATAAATAAATAAAATTATTTAGAAATAGGTTAACAAAGTACCTTAGGGGCACATTCCATGCATATCTAGTAATTTAAAAGACCCATGAAACAGCTATTTATTTTTGCAACAAAGTTCCCATCATGATATGATGTGTCGTTTTTATCAAGATGGTTTATGTAACAGTGTATTTATATATTTTATGAAAGTTTTAATGGTTGTATCATAAAAACTGTGTATTTCAAGGTAATACGCTGATTTCCCTCATATATTTACTTGAAGGTACTTTGGACCTTATAGATGCAATGTTTTTTTGATACTTTTTGTATTATAAATATAAATGCAACTACCCAGCAGTTCCGTAGAGTTCACTACAGGAAAATTCAATGGTGTATTCAACCGACAATTTAACAATATCCTTTCTTTCTTTAGATTTAATCAAAGTTTTAAATAAAATTAATGAACTACGACGTATTATATGTTGTCGGTTGAAATGGCTACCTACACAATAATTTTCTAAATTAATGGAACCTACTTGGTGGTCTCATACAAAAGTAATTGAATAAGTTTATTTAAAGAGTGCATGCCAGTTTAATTACATTGCGGAGCACGATTGGGCTATTTATCACAATACCTCAGTAGCCAGCAATGCAATGCGACCTGCATGCGAGCTGGTTGCAGCTGGAAACGTGGACAGTCACCAGCCACCGTCTCACTCACCTTCCATCTGGCGTCGAATGCAAAAGTGAACCATTGTCTGCCGAGAGATGCTACGTGTACATGTAGCATTATATCTATACATGTACGTGTAGCATTATCAAAGTCAAAGTCAAAGCATTTATTTCAATTAGACCATTTACAGGCACTTTTGAATTGTCAAGGTCGGTCGGTCAAAAAAAAGATGAAGCTATTTGCACGTTCCAAAGCGTAGATCTCTATGGAGAAGAACGTGCAAGAAACTCCACGGACACTCTTTTAAAAATAAGTTTTTGTTACAAAATTGTGGTTACATCATTCATATTGAAATTATACATATATGTGAGAACGATGTAAAAGACGTGCAGGATAAAAGAGTCCGGAGTAAAAAAGAAACAATTCAAAGAAATAATTAAAATAGACCATGGCAGCCGAGAGATGACCAGTCTCAGCCCGTTCACGAACGTGACGCATACGCTAGCACCATTCGGCTCGACCATTTTTAAGGGAGCCAAATGATCCAACACATACGCCACCATCAGCCAGACTTTTGAGTGAGCATGACATCCCCAATCGCCAGGGTACATTCAAGTCAAAGACCTACCCAAAATGATCATTATAGTTTAAATTTGAGGGACCTACATAGTACTCACACATGTGCCGTTAATGCATGAAATTATACAATGCTAAATAAATTGAGTCTATACAAAAAAAAATATTGCATTCTTACAATCTTCATCCGGTCCAACAATATTTCCAAATGCTAACAGATTACTTTGTGCGCCCTAGTGGCTGTGGAGCAGGACCAGCATTGAGCCAAGCATTTTTATCTTCAATATACTCCCCTAACTTATAATATGCTTGCCTGCATAGTGTGCGTTTAATACAAGATTTAAATTTAGTCTCATTTAGTTCTAATATATGGGGAGGTATTTTATTATAACATTTTAAACAGTACCCCATAAAAGATGAGGCTACTTTAGCCAGTCTGAAACCTGGTTGAACTAATTGGTCCCTATTTCGAGTACCATAATTATGTCTGTCGCCTCTTTTACTAAAAAGATGTAAATTCTTTCTAACATACATGATGTTTTCGTAAATGAATTGACAAGGTACCGTCATGATTTATATATATACATGTGTAGCATTATATCTATACATGTAACATCTGAAACATGTACATGTAGGATCTCTACGCAGACAATGGCTCACTTTGACCAATGGAGCTTTATAGACTACCCAGACCTAAACCAAAACCTTCATTTTGTGAAGATTAAAAAATGTTGCCGTGTCAAGAATTATACAAAAAGTATCAAATACAATATTGTATTGACTCCATTCAAGCATGAATTGTATTTATATTAGATATTAAAAAAATAGTTTTACCTATAAAGTAGTTGTGATGCTGATTCTCACTAAGTGCCTAGCTTTCTGGTTACCATAATTGTTAAGTGGTAAAGTTATATAAATAAATTATTGTTTTTACCAACTATGTCTTGAACAGAAGGACATTGAAATTGATTTGTAGTGCCATTACGATTTGTTTATTTTGCTAATAAGATGTCAAGTATATTTAAATTTATAATTCGAGATAACTATCAAGTTATGGCACAAAAAACTATGTCTTACACGACAAAGTTCAAATTCCATTTGATAATATATTTTTAAGGTTAAGAGCGTTTACGCGGTACGGCTTTTCATACAATCTTTCAAATCCTTATTCTTCAAAATGAATGAACCGATTTTAACGAAACTTGGTATGCATACGCTAGATATCCAGGTCTAAATAGTTATAAGAAAACATTTTTGAAAAAGAGTTCAGGGGGAAGGATATAGTGATTTTTCACTTTCTATAGAAAACTTAAAATCGCTCTCTCTCTCCCTCTGAAATCTTTTTCAAAAATATTTTCTTATAACTATTTAGACCTGGATATCTAGCGTATGCATACCAAGTTTCGTTAAAATCGGTTCATTCATTTTGAAGAATAAGGATTTGAAAGATTGTATGAAAAGCCGTACCGCGTAAACGCTCTTAAGTACTTCAAAATTAATTTTTCAAAATACATAACGCTAAAGTCGATACTTGAGCTAGTGGATTGAAATTCTCTCGAATTAAAAATTTAAGTAGGTATAGGTATATTATTTACTTATTGGTATATTATGTACAACGGATACAAACGCTACAAATACTGATTGAACAAGCAAGTAAAGTAAATGAATCGTAAAGTAATCGCAGCTGGACTCATTTATATTACAAATGGTGCACTTTTTGTATTGATAAAGTTCTATTTTTATGTAGGGCCAGTTTTTAGAACAAAAAATATCGAACGTCAAACAAAATTGTCAAACGCATGTTAGTCACTGTGATTGGTTAAATTAATTACTAACAGCCAATCGCGCCACTTGACTGGCGTTTAACTTGTGACGCTTCGATAATTTATTTCATAAAACTGAGTGTATATTTAGTATTGGTAGGTTATTGGCGCAATAAGTAACTTCTGGTGAATATTTTACCGTCTCGAAACTCTACCTCAATGAGCGTTATTGGTGTAATTATTTATGTAACGGTAGTACTCACATTATGGCTCCTGAATACTGGTGAACGTCGTGTCGGTGACTTCCAAAGAAGGTAAAAAGGCTCTTGAACCTGATCGACTTTTAATATGGGGTTAATACGGAAATCGTGAAACAAAATGGTTTCCTGTCCATATTGTTGAGTTATGCGACAATAAAACATACTGAATCGCATTTTGTTTTCGTATTTAACTGTTACCCTATACCTACTTAGCAAAAGTTATCTAAGTTCAAGAGTAATTTCAACCCATGAAAAATTGACAATTCATTATTTTATTTTGCATTCAGGAGTTGTCTGAATCCATCGTTACAACATTATTTCGAATTGTAAGGGTGCCGTTGCATTCACGGAATCTTAAAGCTATTGGACTGGGAGCCATATTTATGTTATTTTAAAGTACCTACCTACTGCACGTAGAATTGAGGTGACCTGCGCCTTTGTCTTGAATATTTACTCACCAAGTGTATAAAAATGGTAGAATTACAAGCTTGATATTTTACAGTCGTGGTACCTAATAAAGGGTTTGAAAAAGTTAACGTGTCTTATTTACTTGTTTCCTCTGGAGTCGGATTAGCAATTAGCAAGCGGGGTGGTCATGGTGGTCCTGCTGAAAGGAGCGACTACCGCAGGACCACCTTCAAAGTCGATTTTCTCGAAAACTACTAAGGGTGCCAATTTTGTTGTTCGACTACTAATTGAGTACCTAACGCTCATAATTCGCCACTGCACACACTGCAGTTCGCATCCATAGGGTAGAAACTAGAAATAGTAAATGCCTTACAGAAGCTATTCAGTATAGCACCCGGAGTAAGCGAGGTCGAGCATATCCGAGGGGCTCGACGCTAGGCCCGTCATGGCCGGGGGGACTACTCCTTTAAATGTATCTGATAGGCACGGCGCAGTCGCGTGTAAGTTCTAGGATTAAGTAGGTATTGTATATGTCGGAAATGGTCTCTAGGCAACAACAGCCATGATATTGGAACTACTGAGCGTACTATGATGTGTTGGTTATTGCGCAAAAGAAAACTCGTTTGTCTTTAAATCAAATTACCTATGATTCACAATCATAATCACAACCACTTGATTAACAAGCATTCAGCACCAGAATGAAAAAATACGGCTCACTTATATGACCTGTCGTGCCTGGTGGTTGTTGTACGACTCAAGCATCCACTGCATGCCGCAGCTGCTCCAACATACGATTGGCTGTCACCGGTTGCACTCGTCCATCGGGCTGCGATATTTCATGGCTTCCCACAATAGGGAATATGCATGAAAAAAATATTTATTATCTACACAGTTTATCTCAAAATATACAAAAATATTATACCTACTAACAGTGAAAATAGAATCAAAATTGATCGAGAGACTAATGAGATAAAACTATTTGAACCTAACAAATATATCTGACTCTCGCGAAAACGCCGTTTTCTGTGACAGCGTTATAGGCGTCATAGTATTTGACGTCAGGGTTCGTATCGGACTTCTCTTTCTAATTGTTAACTTTAAAGCTTTATAACTTCACGACTGATGAAGGTATTTTAAAAATTATTTCACAATTGTTTACTAGAGGAAATAAGTATTTCATTTTGCACATAAAAAATTGCATGCATATTATTGAAGCATGCGAAGGACTTCGCTGCCAACTACGGTGCTGCTTTACTCGATAATTAAGGCGATGTAAAGAGCTACATCACATAAGAAGAAGAGTCCTCTAACGTCGCGTACCATGCTCTCGCATCCGTATCTGCCATGTCCGTGACTACCGGCCGGACCACCAACGCCAATCGCTTAATTTTTTGTTTAGTAAATAATTAGTACCTACTCAATAATTTAAAAAATGAAATGCTTTAGAAAGCACTTATGAAATAATTTGTAAAATAACTTTATCGGCGATGAAGTTATAAAGCTTCACAGTTAACAATTAGATAGAGAAGTCGGATATGGACTTTGACGTCAGTCCATAACGCATAAACAGCTGCCATTCAAAACAGCGTTTTCGCGAGAGGGTTTCTTTTTGAGTTTCTTTCTTTTTTTTTTTAAACGTTGCCCTTCACTAGGAATTCCTCCTGTATCGTGGGTGTGCTTACAAATATATAAACTCACATACACAAACAGCAAGACCCGGAACAACTATCTGTAGGCCATACAAATATTTGTAGCGTGCGGGAATCGAACCCGCGACACGCAGCGCAGCAGCCAATTGCTCAACCACTGCGCCAACCGTATCGTCGACAGATTTATTTGTTTAAAATAAATATCTCGTTGGTTTTTCGATAAATTTTGATTCTATTTCCACTGTTAGTACCTATTGTATTTTTTGTTTATTTTGAGATTAACTGTGTAGATAAGTATTTTTTTCATGCATATTTCCCTATTGGTACCTACTAACTAGTACTCGAACAACAAAATTGGTACTTTAGTAGTACATACAGGACATACGTAGTTCCGGCTACGTGTTGACTGACTGATAAGTCGGTGAAATTCGTTAATTTGATAGGTAGTTAATTTTTAACCTAGTTTCGGGTATAATAGGAGCCGCCTCTCGTGACGAAATATCTTAACCCATAGGTGAAACAGTTAACGTTTATTAAAGTTTGTTCCAACAAACTCTAAAACTGAACAACATTTCTGATCGCTCGAGTATTGCCTTCAGGTGTCAAAATAAAACAAAAAATACCCATTTTAAATATTGTAATAAATATTTTACAGACATATCCACATTATCTAATAATTAACCTACGAAGAAAAATACAACTAATAGTTTAACAACGATAGTATCCGAGTATCTTGAGATTATATATTGCTAGGAATTATTATGCTTTTACAGTACCAAAAACCTATCGGAAATCAAACACAACCACAGCCATTTTCAAACTAAATGAAATAATGGCAAACAATATCTAAATATTATTTTAAGTAACTCACAAATTGATTTGAGAATATACGATAGCTTGTGAAAGTTTACGTAAACATATTGAACTCTTAATTAGAATAACAACAGAAATATAGCTTTGGCGAAATCCATATCTACGTTTTGTGTGTGTTCATGAAATATTAAAAAATAAATAAAATAAGTAAGTACTACGTAAGTCAAGCAGCTAAACGCGAGTTTAGAATCAACACTGATTTTAAGATGATTGTCGTTCCAGAATCTTTCTGATTTTTTATTATTATTGATGACTCGTGTAACGTGTTCGACCACAATCTCACCTGATGGCAAGCGACGATGTGGTCGACTATGGAGCACGTTTCCCTAGAAGTAATCTATTCATTCTTGACCTTAAAGTCACCCAGGTTGTACCGAGGTTGAATCTGGGTATATATCAATTGATTTAAAAAAAAGCTAATTTCATAGGCATCTCGCCTATGAAATTAGCTTTTTTAACCTAGTTTCATTAAAAAGTCGCACACACGTAAAACGCAGATATGCATCAAAACATTAACACCTAACTCATTTACGTGCAGTAGGGTGCTAAAAATGTTTGGAGTGCCATCTTCGTTCCTGCGATTCGAGGAAACGGAGATTCGCAAGCAATTTTAGACCTTAGCGAGAACACAGACAACCACTTATTCCTGTGAATAAATTTTGTACGCCGTTGTTTGTATCCGGTGACATATCCATTTTTAAATAAACTGTTTTTAAATTTATCATTTTTAGCCCTCGACTGCACGGCAAAGTCACTAGGCACCTTAAAGACTATGGCTACTCCACACGTCCATTCATAGCGGTTTCCTAGCCCTCACGAGTTCTTCGCTGACGTTCCACAGCTTGTCTTCCACGTCCTTGTCGAACTCGTGCTTGGAGGAGTACTCCTCGCAGTCGCGGTAGAACTTACCAGTCTTACCTTCGATGCTGTGGTCTGTGGCGCAGAACACTACTGTTTCGGAGCCCTGTAAGAGGTTTTTGAGAATTTATTCACAGGCACGCGCTTGACCACTATCTCACCTGATGGTAAACGATGATGTGGTCGAAGATACAAAATACAAATACAAAATAGTTTATTGCTTCATAAGTATACATAAAAGTTTAGTGTTTGGAGCTTCCCTTTAGGCAAGTAATGCCTGTGTTGGGAAACCCCGCTCTTCCATAGCAAAGCAATACAAATTTAATAAACTGGGTTAATAGGTACAGAAGCATAACAGAAGTTAAATTTAATTTTAGAGATGCTTGCAGGTCTATGTTCAGTGTTGTAAGGTAGTGTGTTGTGTATGAGGGATAGTAGTGTTATGTTGCGTGAGTGTGAAGATTGAGCACGCTTGTCTAGAAGTAACCTCACTCTTGATTTGAAGGTTGTTTGACTAGCTTCTGTCGGTAATAATCAGTGTATGTGCTATTCTAGACTATAGTCTAAATATAATGTATGTGTGCTAAATTGCATCCAGATCCATTTACTCGTATTGTATAGTTTACACTTCTTGTTTTTGAAAGAGCGGAGTCTCCTAATACAGGCATCTTTTGCTTAAAAGGAGGCTCCAATCTCAAATTTGTTTGTACGTTTAAGGTTTTCAAATAAACTATTATTATTATTATTATTTGGCCGTTCTGGCGTGATTGAGTAACATACATACATCCATCTAAACTGTTCCATCCAAACTTTCGCATACCTAACATTTTTTTTTAATGGATGTGAAATCATCAAATGACTTCTCCCGCTCTGGGTGGAGCGGGAGGGAGTGTCAGACTCTTACTGACTAAAACCCATCCGTGCTCCTCCTAGTGTCGTTTGCGTTCCAGGGCCGCGGTGACTCTTTCGAACAAAATCCGCAACCCTGGCAGGATCCCTGGCATGTAATTAGCGACTAATTTTTGAGGTATCAAAATTACAATACCTGATGGTGGCGCTGCCATTTGCATCTATAGTAGTAAAAATAAAAAAAATACCTACAGTATTATTTTATTTTACTTTAAAATATTATTTGGGAAGAACAACAATTGAATTATACACTGAAAATAACATCTCAATATTGGATGATTCCAAGTTCAACGCACTACGTTTCCATGGGAGACGAATTTCGGATTTGGGTTTAATTATAATTATTACGCAAACTAGCTAGAAGTTTGCGTCAGTACCTATCTTATTATTGTGACGTAAAATGTTAGGCATTATGACTCAGATAAAAAAATGGTCTTAACAAATATGTTTTTGTTCTCTTTTTTATCTAAAGATAAAATAAAATTTATCAATAATTAGACAAGTTTGCGAGTAACTGTTCAGAAAATGCAATTTTTGGAACTTACGGCTCTATTTATAACAACTTTTTAAGCATGTGCTTAGTTTAAATAATAATTTAATTCTGTGTTCAAATTTTCTATAGAAAATTAGAATCTAGAATCTTCTAATCAGTATTTAAAATAAGCATATAGGTAAGTAACATAACTGGCTTATTCATAAACAACCTTGTTTTTTTTAAGTCAGTTAAAAGAAACATTCTAACTGACTTAAAAAAAACAAGGTTGTTTATGAATAAGCCAGTTATGTTGAAAGAATGAAACGACGAGATTTTTTTTTTGTTTTATATGGTAATTAATATACACCAGTCATGCCAAGAAATACCGTGTTACCCAGATAATGGGTTGTGGAGGTCTGGTAGGCAACCGCTCCACGTAAAATACTGGTATTCAGCTGAATCCGGTTTGACTGGGAGCCGACCCCAATATAGTTGGGAATAGGCTAGGCAGATGATGATGGTAAAGTACATGTAATAAATTCTTTAGTCCGTAAAAAAATATTAAGCACAAAATATTGTGGGAGACACTCAACCATTAAACCTAAAATTCAAACATACTTACTTGTTTGGACGTCTTCATGAAGGCAATCAGAATCGGGGCCATTAGTATGTAGTGATACCATTTTATTGAATGCCTGAAAAGTATAAAAGTATCGTTTTAAATATCTCGTTCGTTACCCAAAAAAAAAAAAATTGTTTTGACTTACCTATTAGTTATTGGTCATCCAAAAAATCATTGCCATTTTGTTTGTCAACTTTATTTATTGTACTTTACGTTGTCAAGCATATGAGTTTTTAAACATGGATCACAAAAAAACACATTGGATCAGAACCCTATTGACTGTGAGAGAATATACGATTTGGACAATTGGGGTGTTGAAAACAGATTTCTTAGATAGAAAGTCTTACAGTACACCCTGGGAAGTTGGTTCTGCTGCAAACTCATGACATGGACTACAACATCGTCTAGTAACTTAAAAAAACCCAATAAATTGCTAAGCCACAAAACCAGAAAACACATATTCTACCTACTTCATAAAGTTTTATATCTCACCTAAACAGATTAGTGGCACAGAATCCAGGGCAGACCATGTTGACATCTATGCCAGTGTTCCTCAGGTTACTGGCCAGCGCCTTCGCGAAGTAAGCATTCATCAACTTGGAGTTGCAGTACCCAGGGTTATGGCGGGGACTCCCGCCCTTCTTCTTAGCCTCTTCAATTTGCTTCCTTAAGTTCAAATCGTCAAAGTCGATATTTCCGCGCTCGTGCAGTGTCGATGAAAGAACTACTATTCTGTAATTAATTTGATAGTGTTTTGTTATTCTGTTTGTTGTGAGTGAATCGTTTATAAATATTCACAATTGAGTTGCATTATGGACGTATTAATACACTGAAGGTCAAGTTCGTTATTACTGTGCGAGGCTAAATGATCAATATTTTATCAATTTGTTCCCAGAGATATTGGTTCTGAATGTTCTGATGCAGACGGCGCCGGCGCCGCGGCGCGATTGCGCGACGCAATAATGCAATGACGATTGTTTATAGAATAGGGATGATTCTTGTAAATAAATATATAATTCTATTTAGTCCGTCAGTTAGATTATCGAAAAATATTGGACACGTATTTTTTGCTTCATCAAATCAATAAAAAAGATGAAGATAAAACGCATCAAAGATCAGGAGTGGGGAGTGACGTCACGTGTATGTAAAAAGTGTACAAAAGTGACGTCACACGAGTTTTCAACGCACCGTATCTTTTTCATTTTTCTTTTTTACGTGAAAAAAGAAAAAATACGTGTCTAATATTTTTTGGAAATCTATCTGACGGACTAGTTAGATTTTTTTAGTCATCTACCCTATTTGATCTAGGTTCTAATAATGGTAGATGCAAAGCGGAGTCGCGCCTATCTGTGGGAGCCTTTATTCAGGTTTTACATACAAGGTAGAAATATTAACATGGGAGAATCAGGTTGGTTTCTGCCGCCCTTATTACTATGTGACAGGTAATAGGTAATACCTGTACACTGCACTATACAACACATGTTTAATTTTGGCATAACTTTTTAAGTTATGCCAAAACATTTGATCGTAAAATGTATGGGTTATTCTAGTATTAACTTTAATACGAATAGTTATCGAGGTATTAAAACACGCCATAATGTAGGTACGTTTATCTTTAGCTTTCCATACCAAATGAGATAAATGAATCGATTTTTTTATCTCTCCATGTTTCGGTTCAACGACTTGCCTAAAGGTTACGCAAGAATATTACTTGCTATTTATATTTTCTGAGTTTATAGACAGGCGTTAAAAGATGTAAAACATCTGTATCTGCTGTATGTGGATGATGTTTATAATATGGGAGGCCACCTGGCCTCGTTTCAGTAGTAAAGAGTATGAGTATGTTTGTTTATTTATTTATTACTAACTTTTCCCCGCAGCTCTGCTCACGTGGATGTCGGTTATCGCGTAAAAAAGTAGCCTATGTCCTTCTCCATATCCCAGGCTATATATCTGCTAAATTTCATGACGATCCGTTCAGTCGTTTTTACTTTCGCATTTATAATATTAGTAGGGATTGAACAAAAAGGATTTCTGGGATTTGTGGGCTTCTGTTGGCTCTACTTTACGCATTTTAATGATTGCACAGTGCTGAACACTACTATAAGAGCTGTTTATGAAATAAATCGTCAGTTATACCATTGATTTATTTTTACTCATTATAACATTGAACTTTCTATTATGCAATTGTTAAAGTCATTTTGTATTTGCCTTATAGTAAGTAGGTTACGATTTAAGTCATAAATATGTGATAGCCAGCAAAAAAACAATAAAATTATCAGAACAATAAGTTAATCTTTGTAAACAATCATATACTTTATTATATCACTTTGATTGATGTATTGTTTTCATGAAATCTCTTCATAATCTCAAGTAGTCATCATGATACATAATATTGTAACAATAGATTAATAAGGAATTCATAGATTAATTAATTAAGTATGTTTGTTACACTTCTAATGCCAAATAATTTAGATTACATTCTTAATAGGTAATCTTAAAACCTATTTGCTTTTTAGCTACTAATTAATAAAGCTGACTTGTTTGTTTTTTGTTTGAAAGCTAATCTCTGGAACTACCGATTGTGTTTGAAAAAATATTTTTCCATTTGATGATAATAATAAATAATAAATATCTTGGGACAACTCACACACGGCCATCTGATCCCAAGCTAAGCAGAGCTTGTGTTATGGTAACCAGACAACTGATATACATACTCATATAATTTATAAATACATACATATTATAGATAAATTACACCCAGACACAGAACAAACAATAATGCTCATCACACAAAGTTTGTCCTGGGTGGGAATCGAACCCACGACCTCCGGCTTTGCAGTCAGGGTCACTAACCACTAGACCAACAGGCCAGTCAAATGATGCGGCCAGTGTTCTGGGCACTTTTCCCGTTGTCCGAGATGAGGACAAATTTTTCGATGCCCTATGAGTTCTTCCCTTCCCTTTTTTACTCTGCTTTTATATTTTCTACTAGTTTGTTTTCAGTATCTATAAGTTTTATGTATTAGTGGTAACTAGTTTTCAAATTGATAAATAAATGATTTGATGATTCTTACAAGCTAAGCAAAAAACAAAACAGCAAACAAAGCAACAGAACAAGCTAAACAAAGTTAGAAGGCGGGTGAGCACCCCAATAGTAAAAAAGGGCTTTATAGTATGATGAAACCTTTCACTATTAATAATTTTTTAGCCCTATAAAAATGTACACAGGTAACTCGCAAGGCAAAGGGTATTGACCAAATACTCAGATTCATAGGTAAATCTGAAGACAAATGTGTTAATGAACAGTAAACAATGTTAATGAGTTTACAACATACCTGCTTGGTGTAGCCTTCTTTAAATGATCCAATAGCAAGTTTGTGAGGTGAAAGTGACCCAAATGGTTCACTCCGAAGTGTATTTCGAAGCCTTCCTTTGTTTTTAGGTCTTGGTTCAGTGGTACAACAACGCCTGCATTGTTAATAAGTACATCAATCTTGTTGAATCCTTTTTTCACTACTTCTACAAAGTTTTCTATAGATTCGAATGATGCTAGGTCTAGCTGCATGGGAATCTGGAATAAAAAAACATTATTTAGGTAGTTCATTAAAATTTTGTTTTTAATATTAAATGTGCAACACATGGTCTTACACTGGTGACTGACTGGTAAAAATTAGGCATCAACATCTCAACTTGCAACTGTAATTATTTTAAAACTAATAGCTAATCTGAAAAAATTGATGGTTCTTCTGTAAATAAGTTATATATTATATTTTTATGAATATTAGCACAACACCTTGGGTTAACTATGCAATTCTGTCGAAAAATGTCCCTTAAATGGCTTGGGATAGATGCATTTACCCCAAATGTATTCTTCAAGGCCAGTCTTAATCTAGACCAATAAAAACCAATTTCCTGGAAGCTACATAGTGAAGAGGTTATTCTGATTCAAACAAAACGTATCTCATTAAAAATCGTGACTTCTACAATATATCATCTTATTAATTATTGTTCAAAGATAATACATTGTAGGTATTTACATAACTAATGTTGATAACCTGCTGATTTGCTGACAATTTCATACATTTCCTTTCAACATTATAGTGCCAATGATAAGAATTCATGTCACTTTATTTTATTGATCATTGTTTCTAAGCAAGCTTTTTCATTAAATCATGGTGATTAGATTTTTTAAATCTGTTGTGTTATCATGCCAGTTAAGAGTATCCCATTGGAAAGTGTGATATAATTATTATTAATTAGTGTCCGAGTTAGTACAGGCTTTTTTTCATATAAGTACCTTGAGATCACTCTCCATAATAACAATTATTCTTCAAGTCAACTTTATCAGTGTTAAGCATTACAATACCTTTGAGGTAAAAAACAGGTGCGTGTGTACCTTCTAGTTGCCAAATTATGTCGTAAACTCATGTACAATATTGACTTAGTTATTTTTAAGTAGGTGAATTGTACACACGCATTTGAAAATAAGTCGAATGCATAAAAAGTTGCCCTTAATTTAGAATGATGTCAGATGAGATAATATAAATAGAATATAATCTATGATACAAGTTAATGGAAGAAGTTTGTAAAAGTTGTTTTTTTTTTATACGCACCATCTCGCCCCCATTGGGCTGTTCCTTCCGAATATGAGCGATGGCTTCCTTGGCTTTGCCAATGTCTCTGCAAGCGAATATCACCCGTCCCTTCCTCCTAACTATAGTCTTGGCAGTTTCATACCCAATGCCACAGTTTGCTCCAGTTATGAGGAATGTTTTTCCTCTCAAACACGTATTGCTCACACAGGTAGCCCACTTCCTAGACCTCCACTTGCGAAGCAAGCCCAGAGCTACGATCACTGAGATTGGCACCGCTGCAACGTACACGGCAGTCGACGGCACCATTCTTAACAATTATTTAAACAAAAGTAAACACTATAATTTCGTGACAATTCACTGATGCGCTTCTATTACAGCACAGCTATATAAGTACCCGTCCGTCCGTATCCGTAACTCGCCAGAACTCAATTGATTGAGCAAATGTCATAATAATGTCACTCGGTCAAAGGTCAAAAACTTGATTTCGTTCGGAAATTCATTTCAGTGCAATGTACCAATTTTTGAAGCGATATTCTCGGTACTTTGAAGATGGGAAAGATGAAGTTTTTAGTTCAAAACAAAAATTTTACATTATGATACCCTTGCGTTAGTTTGTATTTAGAACAAAAGAATGAATTTTAATTTTTCGCATTATTCGCTGTATTTCATACTGACGAGAATAACACGCCTATTAAATCAAACCATAAATTAGGCGCCAAAGTATGGCGCCAAATTTAAAATGAAGTACCTAGTTTTTTAAAAGATGATTTAAAAATGTAATAAGTACCTAGTTATAAATATAACTTTAGGATGAGAATAGGTAAATCTTGTTCCGCACTGACTCCACAACAAAACACTGTATCGATTGCCACCAATGCGGATTTTTCTCCCTTTTTCTACTTGTTGCTTCTTACTAATTAATTAGTCTCTACTTTACAGGACGTTCTAATTCACCTCTCAATATCTGGAGAGAATGAGGAAATTTTTGACCGAGTGCTTGAATCTTTTTGACGGATAGTAACGTAACGTAAAATTTTACTTACAGGTAGGTAGGTACTTATACTACTAACTATCTATATAACATGTAGGTAACAGAATAAACGCAACAGGTACCTCTTAAGGGGTCATTGTACTCATCATTACGAACAACTTTGGGGCCAAACCCGAAATCGCGAAAAAAAATCAGCTGTTCAGTACATTTTGTCGAGTTATGCTCACAGAAATGTATGGGGCAGTCGAATTTTTTTCGCGATTTCAGTTTTGGTCCCATACTAAAAGTTGTTCATAGTGATGAGTACAATGACCCCTTGAGAGCGCTATTACGAATGGGTAGTCAAATCATTACTCTTTAACACAAAAGTATGTTTATTAAATAAAATGCTTTGCAATCTTAAAATGTTTTCTGAGCGTTTTGTTGATAGAAGTGCATGGTACGATTCTGAACTATAAATATAATTTTAGATAGGTACTGTTTCTCAATAAATGTACCGAAATGATTTTTTTTACTTCGGTACATTTATTGAGAAACTGTACCTATCTAAAATTATATTTATAGTTCAGAATCGTACCATGCACTTCTATCAACAAAACGCTCAGAAAACATTTTAAGATTGCAAAGCATTTTATTTAATAAACATACTTTTGTGTTAAAAAGTAATGATTTGACTACCCATTTGTAACAGCGCTACCTATGGGGTTGTCGTTTTTATATTCAAAATTCACTAACGTTAACGATAGTGTAAAGTTACTCTACGTCAAAACATTAGTGCTTGCTAGGCCCTATATATAAAGGGGTTTGGACATTTTTCTATGGAGCTGGCATAGCCCCCAGTTGCCATTATGATTATTTTTTTAAATAGCGGCGCGTGATTAAACATAAACATTTAGCAACCATGGTACCATAAAGTGTCACGTTGCCGAGATATTTGGAGGTAAAGTTGCCACGTGAGAACAATGACCATAATTAAAATTTAATTAATTTCGTGCTTATAATTTATAAGCAAACGTCTTTGCTTAACAATTAGTAGAATTGGCCCTCTAGCCATAATCACAGGGCATGGCAATAAAATAAAAAACAAAATTAGTAGCTGGGCCGTTTATTTGAAATACATAAGGGACAACTAGATAAAAAATCTGGATTCCAGACTATGAAAAACAATTGATATGGCAACATTATGAATATAATAATGTATGAAAATCTTTATAGGCGTTTACAAGTATAGGTAGTATAGTAGATTAGTTTTAAAAATGTCTAAATTATAATTTATTATAGAAATACATAGAAAAATGTTAATGAGCGTTAGATTACATACACAGGTCAAGACATTAATTTTTACTCGCATCGTCATGGGCCAACTTTTTTGTTCCTAGGCTAGTTATAATAAAATATGTCTTTTCTTGCAATAAATTGGCTTAGGTAATTATATAAAAAATATTTATAAATGGGTAGGTAGTAATGCCCGAGTTTTTAAGGAATTGTACCTATTTTGAACGTTTATTAGATAGGTACATCGAATTGTTTAAACTGCGAGAAATGCGTAGAACTAAATATAAAAAGGGGGTGAGGCATTTATATATCGACAGTTTGGGTTTAGATGCAGACAACACAACATTAAAGGTTTCTATAACTAAGGGTTGGCTCCTATTTTGCGCTCAAAGAACTCCATTAGATCTAGGCACCAACTTATTGTGAGCCTACTGCATCCAGTACTTTTAAACATTCTCTGATCCGACAAGCCTTTACAATGAACACAAAATGAAGCAGAACCCTAAACATTAAACATTTTATCTTGTCTTTTAAGTTAAGTATTTAACATCGATATAAATAATTACACATTACAGCTATAGTCACCACGGATAATGCTATTTTTGGAAGAATTGTTGCCAGCGCCGCAGCTGAGGGAAAGTCAACGTGTTTGTACGAAAGTTTAACTCTTCAAGCTTTGACTGAGAGAGTAAAATTAAGTGTCTATTATAATTGTTGTGAGACATAGGTACGGGAGTTTTAAGAGCGTGTACGCCGTATGTCATTTCATACAAACTTTCAAGTCCTTATTCTTCAAAATTAATGAACCGATTTTAACAAAACTTGGTATGCATACGCTAGATATTCAGGTCTAAATAGTTATCAGAAAACATTTTTGAAAAAGATTTTAGAGGGAGAGAGAGAGCGATTTTAAGTAGATAGAAAGTGAAAAATCACTATTTCCTTTCCCCCTGAACTCTTTTTCGAATTTTTTTTCTGATAACTATTTAGACCTAGATATCTAGCGTACGCATACCAAGTTTTATTAAAATCGGTTCATTAATTTCGAAAAATAAGGTTTTGAAAGTTTGTATGAAAAGCCGTACCGCGAAACGCTCTTAATACGCTTTGTAAATTATACATAAGTACAGGCATCAGCACATCAAGCTCCCCGAAACTGTCAAATTTTCCCAATCAACCTTGAACCCAACAATTTAGCGTTAAAGTTGAAAATCTATTAAATAAATTTGACTGATTGTTGTAGCTTGATGTGTGGCGTCTATAAATTTATTCTGTCAGTGTAGGTACCTATAAAAGTATGTACACAGCTAGGTAACACTATCTAACTGCTTGGGTAAGCACTTAGGTACTTAGGTGTTTATATTTAAAAATTAACACTTTCGTACATAACACGCTTAATTAAAATTACATTTGTTTGAAGGTATTCTCAGGAAGAGTCTGTAGAGCACAATGCTAAGTTTTTTTTATCATCAAGCATAACCTCTCGTTTCATGTTGGCACCACAATACGTTTATTAAAAAAATATTTAATATTTGTGCCTTTTCAAATGGTTGAATGGAATGTAAAGGTTTTAGAACATTTGACACTTGCATATCCATACTGTCCGTTCCCGCTCCAGCCGATGAGTAAAATTCTAAAATGTTTGATGTGGCGTAGAACGGTGCCAGTTCCGTCAAGACAATTGAAACATAAAGAAAGGCCTTTTATTTGATGCTTGATATATCTACAAAGGGGCTAAAACAAAAGCCTAGTGTCGACACTATGAGCTATTTTATCAGACCCTTATAACATCAGAAGTGGGATTCGTTACCACGCTTATACTCCATCCGAGTAGGTAGTTAACTAAAGGTAAACAAAAAAACCACGTGACAGGCTTACCCGGCTAAACGTAATACCAGTCACTTCAGTTGCCATGCTACGTCACAGTTGTACTCTTCAATTCAACGTTGCTAAATTGAAGAGTACAACTGTAACGTATCATGATAACTGAATAGACTGGTATTACGTTTGGTCGGTTAACTAAGTCTTATGGTTTTTTTTGTTTACCTTTGGTTAACTACCTACTCGGATGGAGTATAGGTATGTTATCAAATTGCGGAGCCTCAAGCTCAACAATTTGATATACTTACTGATGATTTTCCCGAAATAATTTATGACCGAATGTATCTTTTCTTGCAAGCTCCGAATAGGTGGTACCTACGCCACATCGAATTTCAAGTCTGAGCCATTTTGTTTGAAACACAACCTGACTCATCCACAAAAACATTTACTACAAATACCTAAATGTGTAAATTTCCATTAAAAAAATCTTAATTGAATCATCTATCTAAAGACAAAACACTAGAATTGTTAATTTGTATTAATTCTCACTAATCGCTCGCATGCATTATAAGCTTACGTTTTGTATAAAAAACACTTTTTTCTGAATAATAAAGCATTCTCCATCTCTTTAAAAAAATCTTAAATACATCCCTCTGTGCCAATATAGGCTTTGCAATAAATATCATTTTAAATTTAAACTATTGTCAAATTGCAGAAACAAGTTCTAAATCCTTAGAATAAAAAATGTACTTTTATAACACACGTCACAACGTTTTATATTTCTCTTAAATTAATATTTATCTAACATAAGTGCACAGTCATAGTAACAGAAGGTAAGAAGAGGTAAATATAATATAGGTAAGCACTACTCAGGGCACGCTATGTCATTATTAGTCATTATGTAAGTCAGTTTTTGGTAACTTTGTTCAAAAAATCTATTAAAACACTCTACTGGCCTTTTAAACATTTTAATAGAAATATAGTTTTATGTCAAACCTCTTATTCAATTTGCAGTGTATTCTGCTAATACTTAAGTATATATATTTTAAACATTTATTCTTATCTTTTGTACAAAGTTAGAAAAAACTTGTTTAATATCTTAAGATGTTAATTTTACACGCGTCCTAAATATCCTGAAATTGGGCATGTAAGAATTTTTCAACATTAATCTTATAGATGTCACAATTTAAATATAAGTATTATAACCATGCGCGGTTTTGAGACGCGTACAGCATAGCATTTATGTATCTAAAATAATCATAATACAATTTTAAGGGCACGTTAACATTATACTTTCATTTCACACACGAGATTCATATTCGGAGATTAAAATTTAAATAATATTTAAGAAGAATTGGTATTGGGAAATACACCATCACCAATAACCACATTGTCTTTCACTTCTACCACCATCGGTAGATGTTAACTGCCTTCCTTAGCGGCATTGACTAACGACCTACGTTTTATATAATACTCTCACATGGGAGTAGACAGCTGGTGTCGGGACCGGTCTACGCCTACGTCTACTGTCGTCACCTTGCCGTCTACTGGCGTGCCGCTCTCCACTTCACTGTCCGGCATGATCACGCACATGAAAGACCTCCCGCTCGTCACATCTTTCGGGTATATCGTCATCGGAATGAACCTATCGCTCGTACCATCCACGTACGCTCCTAGTCTCGAGTGGACTTCGGGGAAATGCTTTTTTAAATTCACTCCTCTATTTTCCAGTTCTTTCGATATGTTTTGGAAGCATATTTGTCTAAACTTGTGCGCTGTCGCTGCATTCTTCTCACCCGCGTTACTTAATTTAGAAGTCAGAATGAGAGTTTCTCTATCTTCTGGCGTAGACTTGCTATCCCTTCTATATCGTCTCCTATTCTGTTCTTGAATTGCAGCGGTTACTGTTTTACTGAGACGAAGTTTAGCGCATCTCGACACCATCTGTCTCTCCCATTTGACGGCACCTTTTGTCGGCACTTCACTGATAATACACACAGCCACGTATAAAATTACTCTCGTCTCAGGATTGTAAGCTTTACAAAGTTTAACCACCTCTGTGTATAATTCTACACCCATTTCATTCGGCTGAAGAGACGTCCACTTCATAAATTCCGGCTCACTTAAATATTGAAAACCATGCGTGGTAAACTTTTCAGCCGACTCGGGACTTGTAAAGAATACTTTGACAACGCCTCTCCCGAGGGCTAGGTAGCCTTTGTGAGCTATTGTGCTGATTTGGTGCAAGGCGTCGGCGTCTTCCTTGGCCGCTGATATGATCTGTCTGCAGAGGGTGCTCGCTCGGGTGTGCAAGCAAACTTTTCTGTGTTTCTCCCAGTGTGCCCTGCGGCATTCCTTTGAGCAATACATTGTGGTGCAATTATGGCAAGTCTTGTAGTGTCGTTTGGCATCAGGTAATGGGGCTCGGGAGGGACATTTTGGGTATTTGCACCGGACGAAGGCTTCGTCTGTGCTATTTTCAGTCTGTAGAGAAGCTAGGGAGGCTCGGGAATCATGGTGAGTTAAGTGAGCATCGGAAGGGCGAAGGGCTGCGGCATCGAGGCTGGTGCGGCGGTCGAGGGAGACGCTCGTTTGGGCGAAGGGCTCACTTCTCCGGCGGGAATGCTCGCCCTGCGCCGAACGCGGCCGCCTCGACTCTTGCATGGCGCCAAGATTATCAACTGTATCCTTGCCTGAAATAGTACAGAACATCGATTATTTTAGTCTTAAATTAGCCTTTGAGAATGAATCTTTGCTAATGATTTAACATCAAGAAATTTAGTAAGACTCAGAACCAACGTCGATAAGAACACCGGAAAATCAAAATACAACCATGCCACGGAGGACACTTCATGCTGCCTACTCGATAAACGACAAGGTCATCAAAAGAGAACACAATACGCCTAGACACTGTACAGGATACCTGATAAGTCCGTAAGACAGCGTAGTTATGAATAATAAGCAAAAATAATTACTGGTGCTTGTGTGAGAGATTTGGGCCTAGTCTTGTGGAGGTGTGGTAATGTAATAGAGAAAAATTGGAACGGCTCAGACTTACATATCGTTCCTACCTGGTCGCTCGTGTTCGGGACTGTCCGTGATGGAGCTGCGGCCCTCGCTGGGCGTGCCGAGGAGGCGCGACGCGGGGGAGGCGCTGCTGTGCCCGCTACTGGCCAGTTGTTCGTACCGGGGACTCTGAGGACGGTTATTTACGACTGGTAGGACCAATTTTGGGATTTTGTACCAGTACATGGCTAGAATCTTTTGTCGGCGAAATCGTGGTCGTGAAGTTAATTAATGTGTGAAACTTTATTACCTACATGATTTTTTTGTTGGAAAATCAACGATTGTATTCTGTTCAATGTGATTATCGTCAAAATATTTCATTCTGAATAAATCGCCACTTTCATTTAAACCCTATTTGATCCTATTCATTAAACATTGCATAAAAAAGTCATAAGTAATAAAAACTTATGTACCTTGCCGCCCATCAAATAATAGGGGCTTGAACCTTTCCTAGGACTGGGCTGAGGCGTGGGTATCCTCGCCGGCTGTGATGGCAACCCCAAGAGTGAGTCCAGGACGTCTTCAAGAGTTGTGGAGCCTGGAGACGGCCGCGTGATACCTAAGTTCAGGGAACGTTGGGAATCTTGCCAGTCTGGAAGACGGTTTCAATGATTCATTAGAATGGGCAAAGGACAGGTGCTCTGAGAAGGCGTATAGCGTGGTTTGAAAGACCAAAAGTAAGTAGGTACCTACCAAATTTTTTTATGATGAACTTACCTTGTCTGTTAGTGGTCTGGTAGGTAGGTACAATGTAGGAAACTCCTAAGCTTAGGCATAACCAGAGAAACAAGCGATTCTGATGTTCTAACGTGTGATACATTTGATGATCGACTCGAAAATGAGCCTTAATTTTGTGTTTGTTCGATTTGCATCAAAGCAAAATAAAACATTTAACAAGTGCTGTTATAGTTAGAAACGAAAAGCTGTGAAAAATGCCAATAAATGTCGCTTGACTTTCTTCTAAAGCAATAACAAGTAGTAAAATAAACTTAACTCACATACACAGAAATAAAAATAAAACAAAACATATAAAATAAAAATGAATATATTCAATAATCATTATGATTAAAACGTAACTAAAAGTACAATATTGAAATGATAATGAAGACCATAATTATCCTGTAGTCTTCTATAAACATGAACAAGGTACCGAGATTCTAACATACAAATATTATACCCTATAACTACGTATTGATATTACATTTTCTTTTAGGTACTTACTTTTTATTTGGAATTTATTAGATTGTAGAGAGCTGCAGTAAAAATTAAGTATAACTGATTTTGGCGCCTTGTCATAAAATATAGGCGGCCATTACAAACTGTCATAGACATTTTTTCTTTTTTTTAAATAACATACTTATATCGTCTATGGTTCGTGACGCTTTCGTAGTTCGGCGGTGCGAATTTTGAACGCAAAAATTATTTTGTATTTTTTCTAACCTAATCAGAACCTGTATAATTTACTTAGGAGCTTGGCTCCAACATAAATTACGAGGTGATCTAAGTAGAAGGAACTTGAAATTTTCTAGATTTCAGACTTATACCGTCACTTCTCACCACCACATCACATTATGGTTCTGATAACTGTTGGTAATATTTTAAAAAATATTTATAAAATATTATGTGAACAACATAATTGTTTTACGTTATTCAAATATTTTGTGACATTTATTAAAGCCTGTATTTACGAATTTAGAACTGAAATATAGGTTTGAAAGCAGATAAAAATTGATTTAGCACCTAAAATAAAACATAGCAACATAATATTTTATTTACAAAACTATTTATATTAACTAGCCATTAAACTAATTACTAGAGATTTGCATTAAAATAAACACACAAACAAAAATAATTTAATCTGTACATCGGACGAAATTATTACTAGAAGAATATTACTGGTTCGTGTCAGATTACTATTGAAATTATAATTATGGCAATATTTAAAACAAAAATAAAATCTTAACTATGACTATTTCATTTATAATCATAATATTTAATTGATTTAGGTACCAAAATATGAATGGAAACTAAATTTCCGTAACAATGATTATAAAATCAATAATTTAATAAGATAGAAACTTCTAACAGAAATGCATCAATTGTTAACATTGCATTATAATAATGTACCTTTCAATATGATTTATGTTCTCGGGATAATA
The DNA here is from genome assembly GCA_947386135.1 of Melanchra persicariae. NCBI lineage: Eukaryota > Metazoa > Arthropoda > Insecta > Lepidoptera > Noctuidae > Melanchra > Melanchra persicariae. The sequence continues at coordinate 4,897,979 of OX376646.1, forward strand.
ATTAACTTAGGCGGCTGTTGTCATACTTATACCTACCATACATAATAATATTGGTAAGCTGCAACGATACTTTGAAACTCATGATTGACTCACCGCCATGATGAAATAAATACAAAGCTGCGTGTGACAAACACATAAATTAAAAGTAAGCGTCTACAAGCCAGTGCTTCGTCCACAATGCAAAAAATTAAAACACTTGACACAATAAATTGATATCGGGAGTCCAAAATAGTGCATAAATTGACACAAATAATAATTAATAATATAATATAATAATGGTCCTGAGTCTTACACACAGTCTATAAAGCTCTATTACACATAGGTTTTCACAAAATGAACTTCTCCAACCCCAGAGAGCTGAACGAGTTCATTTCACAAATATCTAAATACAAAGAACAGCACAAAAATGAACGCACAGAGTATTAACGTAACATAAAAATTAACAAAGTGGACACTGCAGGTTCAGACTCTTAAAACATAAATGCAATTTTCATGATTTTTCGCAACTATCAAATTCTGTATCGAGAGAACTTTGAAGTTCAAAATGGCCGAATGGCAAAACCGCATGTTGCGTTCGTCGTGTCGGATTGTGTCGTTGCGAGCATGTGCTATGCTGCTGGTGGGGGAATGTGTCGCGAGTGGCGAGGAACCTGCAGTGTGCGGAGTGGGTGCTGAGTGGTCACGCGGGCTCACCGGGCGCAGCGCGGTGGTCCAGGCGCAGTGACGAGGGCGGCCGCGGGGGCGCCAGCGGCGGCAGCGCCTCCGACACCACCAGCGGCGTCTGCGGGGACTCCAGCGGCTTCGTGCCTGGAAGCAACGACATACATATGTAGACATACACGGTTCAGTGTGTAGTGGACAGTGTACTGCCTGAACATCCCACCATGATCCTCGTGATCCTTCAGACATGACAAACCGGCCAGAAAGGGGTTCCTGAATTCCTTTGTCCGACTATATTGAATCGAACTCCGGTTTTAAATCCGGACTTCTAAAACAATAATTTCTTGCTAGCCAATTCTTGTTCAAAACGTGAGCGTGACAGAAAAGCTAAATGTCAAGAATGCTTGATCGAACGACATAACCATTAACATTCATAAAAAGCCGAAGGTTATCATAAAGTTTTACAGTTAAAACGAAGACTATATTTTCTTAAATAAAATTAAAGTGCTCACGAAAAGCCAGCTCTATATGAAAATCTTTCAATTAAACTTACCAACAAAAGAGCTCTCCAACCAGTATAACTTCTGACTGGACCTCGGCGAAGGTTGCCTGTCGATGTCGCCGTTAGCTGGCTCCAATCCTGAGACGTAGTGCACTATCGCTGACGTCACCTCTTTGATCGAGGTCTGGATCTCTTCTGACGCTTTCGACGCCTCAGACACCTCTGATTTGGGTGTCGACTGGAGTAAGGACGATGCTAGCCTGGAAAATGGATACGAAACACAGTTATAGTTGGTTAAAGAAAGTATTTGGGAAGGAAGAACATATTAAAGAGAAAACTTTTTTTTTTTCTTAGTGATGGGTTTGCTCTTGACTCTAGTCAATGTCAGAGATGACAGAGACAAAGTCTACGATGGAGCGAGCTTACCCAAAAGGAGCGGCCTGTTCACTCTAACTTGAAATCGAAGTGACCACAATCCGGATTCACTCAATTTGCAGGATGATAGCCTTGTAAATTATGATGCGACATCGAGAAATACTATTAATGGTGGAATGATGAAATTATATTCCGAGAACTGCAATATTGTTTTCTAAAAATATTTAAGTTTACATTTCTTTTCTTCGGGAAAATCCGCCGCTTCATTTTCTCCATCGTCTTACCTCTCATGTGGCGTTCGCGGGGTACTGTTGAGTCTCTCCTGACTCCTCCAGCCGAGGTAGGGTTGTCGCGCACTGAACGAGGACCTTGCGGAAGGGGAGCATAGAGGACTGGTGCCCCTGATGCTGCTGCGGGTTGAGGAGCACGGTGACGTCTGTGGAAAGAAACGTGGAGTTAGGTCACTTCTTCTTTTATGAAAGGTTCTTCGTTTTATAGAGTGGAAGTCTTGTAGAAGCATCTACAAATGCGCCTGAGTCCACACAAATCCTACATTGCGCTATTAAAGTTCTCCGCGCGATTTGAACATATCGATACCGGATACATCACTAGCATCATTTCACGTAAGGGACTTAAACCCAAAATGCCAAAATGTTTCTTACAGCATTTACCAAAAATGCATTAATGTCCCTTGCGTTAATGGTACTTCTGGTATAGATATAATATACAACAGCTCGACAACAACCGTTGGGCAGTTGCTCACCAGAGACTAACCGTCTGGTCGGAGGCTCAGGCTATGAGAACAGTATGAACTACACCCTGTTCAGCATACCTCTATAGTCTGAGTTCCAGCTGTTGGAATATGACTGACTATTTTATATTCTAAAAGACTCATTGTTGGTCTGGCGTCTGAAGAGCGACTGCTGAATCTACGTCAGGCATAGTTGTTTGTTGTGTATAAGGAAATTCACATTTAAGTGGATTGTCACCAATTTTCCTTTCCAGTAAGCCCATGGTCTTAAATATTTTAGCAATTGGATGAGCACTTATCCACTCTAATGGGTACTTTGATAGGTACTACGATTGTAGCTGTCTATACCTGTTTGTTTTACTAAAATCACTGGATTATGATAACATTGATCGACAGCTTTATTATAAGATTAGTATCTATCCCTACAGGCACAAAACGATATGCCAATCAGATGAAGTGGATTTATAGTTCCAGTAATAAATAGATTTACGAGTAGAACTAAGTGCATTATGTCCATCAAGTTAAGTCCATTTTCCAATAGGATACCATTGATCACTTAAGTCATGTCGTGAATCGTTAATTTGTTTTACAAGAAGATATAAAAAAACTATCCCGTTCATTATTCATCAAATGAATCACATTGTCTAAGTAAGGAAGTATCTCCATGGTTCATTACCTCGAAAATTTTCCTTAAACATTTAACTACTGGTCATTTTACGGTCCACTGATCGGTCACCATTAGAATTCTAACAACACAATCAAGTATTAGTACAATAGTCTCGTTTACATAACAAGAATAAATCGGTGAATGAACCGTTACCGCGGAAATGACGGGAAAAGCCATATGAAGGTGCCTAGCGAACTTAGAACCGCAGTCTTAGAAGTATCTAGGTAGATAGATGAACTTGAGGTGGATGAACTATCAAACAGTGAAATATTTTTAAAATTTAAGAGTATAAAAAAATTTAAGCACTACCAGGTAATGAAAACAATACTGACACTGCACTTGTCTGCCAATGTTGACAGTTTTGCCCCTGTCTTGGTTTCAGGATTGTTCGACATGTTTCGGAATCAAGATCGCGAGCCTAACTAGTCCCACTCTTCGTTCGAAGCCCCCGTACCAGTGACTTACGTGATTGAAACCGTTAACATTAATGAACATGAAGATGTCTCACGAACGTAATAAAATAAAATAGCTGACAGTCTGACTGACACAAAGTGAAGGAAAAGAGGAAACCTGAGGGCCAATTCTAAAAAAAATTAAGCAAAAAATTAACCATTCTCATCTCATTCGCCATTTCCATATATTTTTGACAGATTGCGACTAAGATGCAAATGCGAACGTTCTGACAAAGTGCACGACACACACATTCTATCAGCACATGATGATCATGATCATCACATGACACATTTCGACAGCGTTTATCAATTCCATACATTTTAGTCGTTTCGACAAACGCCTTCGCTCCGCTACCGCCGACAGAATGTCTAGAACCCTCTATACTTAGGTATCTAATATGAAACTGAAATTGCTAACCACCAGGTGTAAGCATGGTGATTAATGAGGACTCTTTGGTTACAACCTAGCATAATCATCAAATAATCTTCACAGTTTACTCACTTGGTTAGAATTAAGTCGGCTAGTCGACCACCTGCCGAAACTGGTGGTGTGAGGCGACAGCTGTGGCGGTGGCGGCTGCTGGTTGCCACCCAGGCTGCCCAGTGAGGTGGTCTTCGAGTTGAGGCCGCTCCAGCGTGCTGCCGAGGCGGACGCGTCAGACAGACGCTTGCGGAGAAGGAAGCCCTCGCGGGGCGCGGGTGCGTTCTTGTACCTGGAATTGCGGAAGAAGTCATTAAATATCCAAATGTCTCACGTTAACTATGCAATTTGTAACAGAACAATCGCAAAGCCTGAAAAGGGGTAATTGTACCTATTCATCATTATGAACTTCTTCATCTTATGTTATGGGACCAACTCTGATTTAAATAAATCCATAAATCCTGAATCATAAATCAGCTGTGCAGTTGAGTTTTTTTGTAAGAGAGTTGTTCTAAGACAAGTTGGGACGTCCTCCATTTTCTACAAAGATGCTCATCGATGAGCCTGAATTCCGTGGTTCGTTTGGTAAGACAAACTACCTACTCATTAGGCTTGCCGTTGTCTTTGATAATAAAGACTGAAGGCTAAGAGGTCGAACCTAGAACGAATTGAGATTCATGACAAAGCATAGTTTTTGAAATTGTTCTAGAACGATGACTAGTTATGAAACTTGATTTAAAGCTACATTTGATTCGCGATTATCAAAGCTGTCAGTTTTGAATTCAAACTCGTGTCTGAGAATTGTTCTAGAATAAGGTTTGAATAAAACAATGCCTGAGCAGGGTAGGTACTGACTGATACAGCTAGGTAATAATGCAATCACTAATTCTTGCTACTAGTCGCGACTCGCATCAGTTGGTAACATGATAAGATATTAGAGGATTTACGTATAGAAAAATTGTTAGGTGTGACGTTAGATAGGTTATCAACTCAATAAACGGAAATGTCATTTCCTACTGGAAAGATACCCTAAATGTAAGAGTATGTAACGAGATGAAATTTTCATGAGTAGAAAACGAGATGAAATTTTCTTAGCGATGCATAAAAAGATAAAGTAGGTATTGCTATTGATCAAAACTGGACGCTTTCAATATAACATGTACTACCTACAAAAGATTACGAGTGATTTTTCAATTAATTATTGTTTACAAGATTCGTTAACATAAGTTATACTTAAGTTAATTACCTCATAAATAAAAACGCGTTTCTCAATGACTAATTAAAGCCTTTGAATTACGGAACGGAGTCAATAGGTTAACTACCAAGTAATTAATTGACAGAAACCGGCTGCTTAATGATAATGTTTAGCTGCGCTCACGGCGGATTACAGAAGGTAATGTGGATTAAATGTATTAGAAAACCTAATGTATTAGAAAATTTTATTGAGACATAAAATCCGGAAAAGGAAAGATACCAGTTAATGTGCTAGTAAGTACATTTACGAGTTAAATCTAACTGTTAAAGGGTTGAACGGTTGCAATTAGGTACTGTAAAACAATTTTAAATGGCTTGAGATAAGATACCAGACGATTTCCAGCTAAGTCAAAGAATCTGATCATTTCATGACGAAAATTTTCCTATTTCAGATTTTTAGCTATCTAGAATAACTTACTTGGTGACTAAACAATCTCAGGTACAAAAGTACAAGTACACTCCTTTCAGAGGCAGCGTAGAAAGCAGGCAATCACCTACGTCGACGCGTCGCGAGTTTCCAAGACGAGAGAAAAAAACGGGCGTGTTGCTCGTTTTTCAGTCCTACCTAATTTTCTTGTGTAAAAAGTTTAAAAAAGAACTGCTGGAAGCTATAAAACCCGCCACTACCATGAAAACTCGAGGATCCATTTAATTCAAATATTTTTCTTACGGCAACTGGGACCGAAAAAAAAATTAAAGTACTTAATAATTAAAGAAACTACTACTGCAATATTTTTGAGTCAAAGAATTTTTATATTTTTTTTCGCTTGACTGTACCTACTGTTTTTACGGGTGGTCCCAGTCGCCGGAAAAAAAAAATTAAAATAAAATGGATCCGGCAAATGGGACCATGGTCCCAGTTAATTGTGTTCCCAGTCGCCGGAAACCTCGAAAAATCTACGCATTTAGAAAAGCCAGCATGAAAATTCAAGACAGTATAGCAGCAGTGAACAGCTTTATAGAATCGGTGTTTATGGCTCTATTCCACGTTATAAATGGCTAAAGCATGAAACATAAGCATTTCTAGTAACTATTACTACAAACAAGCTTCCACATAAAAGGTTAGCACAGGTCACGTGTAGTCCAGCTAGACGAGATGCAATTAGGGCATCGTTAATTACAATAAAGACCGACTTGAGGCTCATTATCGTGAACCTGGGAGACAGTTATGAGGATTAAGCATGAAACCGGACCATTATCGTGTAGGAACTCATTTTGTACATATTATAAGGAGGTTTATGGCTTGAAATACTAAACGTAGTAGTCAGGATCGTAATTTAAACTTATCATTAACACTATAAACTTCCAGATTACTCTAATCACAACAGAATGAAAGCAAAAACTCGACAGACAAAAAACTAAAAACAATTGAAAGACGATGTAGAAGAAAAATATAACAAAAAGTGTTTATTATATTTTAACTAACTTTTAAAACTTTATAGTTTTTATTTCGTACAAAAAGTTTGGACCTAAATAGGAACCCTGCAGCATAATCTAAATGATACTGACATGCACTTCGATTTTTAAATCCTGTCAAGCTTTCACCCAATCTAATGTCATAAAAATGTACAAAGGATATATTAAATACGAACGAGTGTTAGAAGTTTTAAAAGTAGTTCGGATAAAGTCGTGCTATAATTCATCGAACGCCTTTCCTAAAGCCTTGACACGATTGGTAGTGAAGCGAGACGTGCCTATAGGTTTAATGCTCATGTTAACTTATTAGATATCTATCTGGAAAAATCTAGGCTATATTTTCTTTGTTGTAGGACTTGATTAATATTAAATTGTTAGCTGCTTGTTCAGACGCAATTACAAATGTAGGCTAAAGATTTTATGCAATATAACAAACACGCGGAAAACAATTTATTCTGAATTTAATGCTTCAGGTTAATATAGGACGTCGTTAGAAAGCCGTGACTAATCTACTATAACATCAAAGTGCAGGTTATATTTGTCATTACCCTACATAGCTCGGCTAGATGTAGATTGCCCTTTCGATAACCCATAGTGGGCTGGCAGAAGATATGATTTGTATAATAAATTTAACACTCACCATTCCGGTACATTGAGCTTCTGCAACGATCTCTGGACTCGCAATTCGTGCTCGGAGAGCACACGATCTGAATTCTTCTGCAGTTCGTTCTCTGGAGGCTGCAACAAATTTAGTTTAATTACAAATCTGCTCACGTACGGTTTGTTTCAATCAGAATACAAAGAAAATAATACTGTTTCAAAAAGCGCAGTCGACACAAAGGCACTGCTTCCTAATAAGCGTATTTTAAACATACTAGTTGTAAAAATAAAAGGATGTACCTACTTTGAAATAGAAATGAGATTATGGAATGAGTAAATAATGTATCATGAATATTACGGAATCATTTTATTATCAACAAAATTCATAAATACACATAACATTTATGTTCACGTACTTGATGGTATGTTATTTACCAAGTCTTGAATATCTTCAAAGGAATTAGGAGCTAATCGGTAGACTGTTCGGAAAAATGTAGGATCTTTTTGAGTTTCATTAGTTAAATTGCAGTCACTTTCACTTAGGTTTTTCATTGACGACGAATCCTGCATGTTTCCCTGATTTTTTATAGTTTGGTGTATTTTATAAATAGCGAATCTTGCGTATCCAGTCTCTTCGTCGCTGATTTCGTCAAATCCTAATTCGTGAATCGTAGCATCAGGACAATGTGAGCGACTAATAATTTCGTCAGTGGTCTTTAAAGATTCTTTACTTCCTGCTATGCTATCATTTACTTCACATTCCATCAGTATTTCAGACCATGATGGGAAATTCTCTTGATCGTCCGGATCAGGGATTCTGTTATAGGTATCTTCTAAATCCATACTAATGTTTTGTCCTGAATTTGATATCATCATATCAGATATACCATAGATAGAATCATACCAAGATTCATTGCTTTCGAATTCAGCTTTTGATGTGTTTAAATTAAAGCTGACTTTGCGTTGAGGTTTCTTTAGGGTAGATGTAGCTGGCAGTAGTTGGAATTCGTTTTCAGTTTGCTGTATTTTATCCTTTTCAAAATCTGCATATGCGGGTATTTCGATGTCATTAAACTCAATGTTATCTTCCGGTTGTTCGACGATGGAACATGAATTAATATCTGCTTCTGTATCTGGCAAATCCTCAATGGGTGGTGGAGGCACACTTTCCAGTAAACGTTTGAAAAAATCTCGTACTCTTTCGTCGTTACTTTTAACGGATATTCCTTCATTTTCACTTTTGTTGTTGTCAGTCGCTGGTAGAAATTTATGACATTGTTTTTCCGTTAAAGAAGTGGCCCTTCTAGGTTCGTTATTAAGTGAGCCACAACTAGTAGTTCTAATTCCGTTCCAGCTTAAATGCGATAATCTTGAATTACGTCGCTGCGCATCAAATTTTCTCACGCAGATCTTTGATTTCCACTCTTTGTGTTTAGTTATAAACCCGTTTATACTTATAGAGGTTTCATCTTCAGAGTCACTTCTGGGTATATCGGGGTACTTCGCGTAGTAGAAGTCTCTTGACAACGGCTTGATAAACGTATGCTCGCGTTTGACTTCCTCAAACGGTTCCAATTCTTCGGTAGCCCATACAGTATCCAAGCAGTACCAAAATCCATTTCTTTGAAGAATCTCTTCGGTTGTTAGAAGCACTATCGACACCATTCTCACTATACACTTCACTAGACGCGGGCTCGAATATAACTGGAGCTTCTCACAATTTAAAGAGCTCATTATGAAAACCAATATTTGGCATTAATAACTCTTGAGCTGTTGTTAACATTTGTTTGTCAAAACATTCCCCCAATTAGTTAATCACGGTAACGAACAATTAGTACCTAAATTGTCAAAACAAAAATATTGTTCACTGCCATAAAGGATTGAAGATCTTAATGACACCTCAATAAATTACTAGCATTACTCTATCACCAACTAATGTAAAAGGGAGAGTTCATTGAATTAGAAAATTACATCTAGGACAATTTCAAGGGTCAGTTGAGCATTTGATACGGAACTTTTATAAAAGGAACTCGGACCTACAATGGACTTATTATCGGATATTATTAATTCACGGAAGTAGAACATTTGGTGACAATGATTTCCTTGGGGGTCGCACTCACCCTGACGTCTGACGAGGCGAGGAGCGCACATGGCCCCAGCAGGCCTACGCTCTCCCAGCAAGTCATGTCCACTAACTGTTCCACTCACGTCCAGTGCCCGCTCAACTCTGCACTCGTGTGCCGATCTTACAATCGCATCGTGATGCACCAGTGACTCCGTAATACTAAGTTACGTAAGTCGTCATATCACATTCGATACGAAACTAATTGTTTCGATACATACAAAGCGGCTACACTTAAAGCTACGAGAGCCTCTCGGAGGAAGAGAAAGAAGCAAGCTGCAATACCGAAGCGGAAAGCGTTCGCCAATCAAATCAGAATAACGTTGCTTATCGAACGATAAAATCCAATTACAAGACTGAATCGGAGCGACCGCGGGGCTTCCGAGCTTAAGGTCGCTCTGCGGGCCGGTGCCGGGTCTCGGGCTGGGTCTGGCATGCGGTGTTCGGGTCGGACTTACGCGTCGGCCACTGCGGCACTCCGCATCGTGGGACATGAGGAGGTCCAAAGGGGCAGGCGGCCGCGGTGCTGCCTCCCGCCAGACTGAGGCGCGGCGCGTGTCCTTGGTGAGCGCGCATGCTCCGCTCGCACACCCTTACTATCAGATTCTAGTGGCTTCAACAATAATTTTGTTACGATGACACATTTATTTTCTTCTTTGCTCTAGCCGAGTTTCGCTTACTCAGATGAAAATGTCTATTGTAAGCATGACTTTCACGAAAGTCGTTTGAATGTTGCTCAGTTTGTACTACATTGCTGGCTTGAGGGTGTTTGTTTGATTTATTATGGATTGAAAGGAGCGTTGAATGTGTGTCGTGTCGATGGGCTCAGGGAAGCTGATCAGCTGATGTGCACTTGTTCGCGGCTCGCTCGAGTGGAGCGTTTGTTTTTCTGTGGGTGTGGCATAGCGTGACAGGTTGGTTCTAGTTACCGGTTGCTCAAGTATTGGTAATTAAGATTTATTGGCATTAACGGTAAAAACCAAAACGATATTTTAATTTTATGTCATTTGATGAATTTAAGGAGGGAACCTTGGCCTTGCAGGGGACACAACAGGTTAAAAAAAAATGTTACCTATTTGATGAAAAAACTGCTTACTTAAAAACAATTTGGTCTATTTAGATTGTTGGTTACTAAAACCTTTTAGGTTGGATTACGTAATTGATTATTACCCAAGAGTGTAGTAAAACCACATTAGTATAATGATATTATTTTGTTAAGTAGGTACTGGTATGTACACTAAAAAAAATTGTTTATTACCAAAAAAATCGATTCTCCGAGCTTTCAAAATAATTACAGTCACGCATAAACATAACATTCTAAAACTTTCTGCACGCAGTCATTTCGCTCATAAAACACATACCAGAATTTGCAAAGTTTAATATTGCCCATAAAAATGTGGGAGAGGAAACCGTGACCCGAATTTGGGCCACGAAATATCCTCACATATGTACAGGAGGTAAATGGGATAACATTTTGTGTCTCTGAAAGGTTATGAAAGATAGAAGTAGTTATATGTGGTATGTAGGTACCTATACCAGCAATCGGAGGTTTGAAGGATATTTCAGTCCGAGTAGATGGATGTGATCCATTAGACCTTTATAGTGTCAGGAATGTCTTATCTACGAAGGAAGGCAGTAGTGAACGGTTTCCTTCAGTTGATTCAGATCATGTGCAGGATGACTGCATTCAATCAAGAACTATTTTTAACCGACTTCAAGGAGTTTCTTAATTTGACTGTAACCTTCTTGATCCAACTGAAACTGTTTTACACTTACGTTTTTTTTTTCTTTTGAAGCGCATGGCCGTACGGCTGTTTGAATTTCGAATTACAATTTTATTTGTCACACGCGTCATGGAACAAAAGGTTGGTTCTGTTTTCGGATGACCTTCTTGATAACGCGTTATAAACAGAAGTCGAACGGCTGAGGTCAAATTGAACAAATAAATATAAATAACCATGTCCGGCGTGACATGCCATTTACACATTAATGCCCTAAAATACGCGTGGGTGAATGTTAGATATTATCGTTTTTATTAATTCCGGTAATAGACTTTTATTTTTTGTTTAAAATTAGATTACGCGTGTAAGCGTGGTAAAATTTTCATTTACACAATTAGTTTACGTTAACATTGTCAATTTTTAGATGTCACAAATAGTCAAGCAATTAGTTATTACTAACTGAAAATAAAACTAAATACTTACATAATTATTTACTTATACTAGAAACTTACGAATAAATGCATGTAGGAACTTTTACAGTTAATTTTGATAGACATTACCTATGAAACAAAATCGTCAAAGCTCTATAAGAATGTCAAGTTGACACATACCAAGTTCCTCATCAGTAGGTATTACGAACAGCCAACAGATTACTTATATCATCCGCCAATTTAAATGCATTTAACTTCAAGTTCTCAAGATACACCGTGTCAATTTCCATGAACACACTCCCATACTAAATCCACAGTGTAGACATTTATCGCACAGTGAGCGAGTGTTAATGACAGTACATTTACGTCTTCCTCCTGCTAATAGCTACACTGTGGCTCCTAATTGGCACTTCTCGCACCTCGTCAGTCTCGTTACATTAGCGTCTTCTTGTGAAAAAGAAGAATTAGGTCAGGTTCAGACGTATCGGATTATCGGAGGAGCTCGTGGCTAAATAATGCTGCACGAGTCGATCTTCTAGATTAAGCAACACTTGCCGAGGTCGGTCTGTGGATGGGTGACCATCTTAACATATCGAGACTCCTTCGTGCCTCGGAAAGCACGTTAAGCTATTGGTCTCGCCTGTCATTTGTAGATCTTTGGCAGACGTTACGGATTGGCAGAAGCCAGAATATCTGACACCAGTCTTGCCAGGAATTACCGTGTTACCTAGTTACTGGGTTTTGGAGGTCAGACAGGCAGTCGCTCCACGTAAAATACTCCACTGGTTAAATACTCTACTGGTATTCAGCTGAATCTGGTTTGACTGGAAGCAGACCCTAATAACTTTGGGAAAAAAGGCTAGGCAGATGAGACTTATCGGATTATCGTGGAAATTGCTCGGGGAATCGGGTTTGGTCTTGTTTCTCTGGAGGGTAGTTGCTAATCACACACATTCACAGTGCGACGGCAAGTGTCGGCTGTGTGAAGATAATGGCGAGGACTTTGTTCACGTCATGGTCGGAATTTTCCGGATTTTCGTGTTTAAAGAGGTTTTCATTACCTAGGTTATTGTGTCGCTTAATGTTCAGGGATTTATTGTAATAACCATGTGCGTGTTTGGAATCGGATAAATCTAATCTGAAATAATATTATCAAGAGATAAAATTGTTTGATAAAGTTGTGTTGTCTGGGGTCAAACTATGATATCTTAAGTCTTAAAACCATCGTGATTCCGGTGTGAGAGGTCTACAGAACTATACAAGACGAATTCCACTATACAGGGTGTTCCAGAAAGTTGTGGTCATATTTAAGGGTGATGTTGGGTAGATGATATACATAAAGGAAAAAATGTCAAAACATAAAAAAATTATTGTTTTTTTTTCAAAGAATTCGACCAGAAAAAATACGACTAAAAACTTCCGAAGATATGAACTCTCAAGCAGTTTGTTACAGTTGGTGGCATTTACTTTAGTTCAATCACAGATTTGATGTCACTAACTGCATCAGACTGCTTGAAAATTCATATCTTCGGAAGTTATTTTTTTAATTCTCATTTTTGTTTTAACATTTTTTCCTTAATGAATGTATATGAGCTACCCAACAACACCCTTAAATATGACCACACCTATTTGGAACACACGAAGCAATCATAATGACATTGGCACTTCTTAGTATGGCCCTAGTCACGAAAGCTCTACTTATAACTGATAGAAAGCTAAACCATAGATATCTGTGTGCTACTTAGAATATTTTTCATTCCGCAAAACGCATAGCCTCGACGTATGAAGGAATGGTGATATACCAAACATCCAAATATATACAACAGGTCACTAGATACATACAAAGATAAGTATAACGTTACCTAGATCACTCCTTAGCGAATTGCGTACAGACAGAACTCCATTTTAGAACCTTTCAATGGGCACTTATTGATTCTTTACTTATTCACGATCACTTACTCAGATCTTCAAGTAACGGAGAGTGCTGAATAAACAAGGAGTGTCTGGGAAAACAAGCTAAGCGCCAAGCTGAGGATGACGTCAGTCTAGTAGCGCTTATCTCAAACGCCTGTACGGAATCCGTGCACTAATTAAATTGTGTCGCTTTGAAGGAAGTAGAACGGAAGAACCATGGGGATGATTTCTGAGAAGATGTAAAAGGGAATTTAAATATATATTCTTCTTTTTACTAGATAATTTTTATTTAATAATAAGAAAAGCTTCATGCACCCAAAGGTATATGGCGGATTTTAATGCCTTATCAATTCTCTGAAAGTCAACCAAGGGTGGTGAAGAGAAAACATGGCAGATGCATTTGTCAACTTTCGTATAACGAAAAGAGCTCTGTAGCCAAAAAAATCGAGTTTCAACTGAACAAGCGCCGTCTGGTGACAATGACGGAAAACTTATTTTTTCTATACAATTTGACATAAACGAACGTTTACGTTAACGCGATCGAGTATATTAGAAAACTCGCACTAAACCCTGAATTAAAGAAAATACTGATGTTTGCTATAACCTACTTACTCAACAAGTTTTAGATAAAAGTACTAAATTTTAGACTGCATTGTACGAATAATTTTACTAATGATGCAGCCTAGCTAAAGGTATTTCAGTATTTCCATTGTATTTCAGTTCCAGCTAAAATGAAAACTTCTTACGCCGTCTCCAGAGGCAATAAAAATGTTTTATTCTTAAAAAATGCCTGGCCGGAGCTTGGCCGTTGTGAAAGAGTTCTAAACTTTTCCTTATTTAAAAAGACGCCCGACAAATGAAAACTTATAAGCTTTAGAGTTTTTTTCCGTGACTAGCTCGTAACTAGGCACCGACTAGGGGATAATTTCACTGTTTTATGAAAGTAACCAACACATTTAGACGCGTTCAAGTGCTGTCATTGTCAACTGTCATGTTTGTTGTGGAAATGTTGTGCGACGGACGTAGTGGCTAAGCTTCACAGCCTGGCTCATCGGCGTAGTGTTGCTTGCCTGTCGGTCATCAAGACTACACTTCGGAGAGTGTGCGCAAGCACTCCACGACCTGATCCCACCATCGCCCTTTTATTACCGGAATACCAGACGTACTGCTGGGTACCAACCGCACTAGGTCGATATCCCAACTAGTCGTTCTCAAGTAGACCTCAGTGCTTCTCCTGCACGTTTATTATGTGCACAGTTAAAGTGTGGAACTCTCTGCCAGCATCTGTGTTCTCTTTCATATGTAATCCGCCTGCCTTCAAAGCAAGAGTGAACAGGCATCTTCTTACCGCGCTCGCTCCATGATAGACCTCATCCATCGCTTTCCATCAGACGTGATCGAGGTCAAGTGCAAGCCCATTTTTCAATAAAAAAATTACTTTGACAGAGCAGCTATTTCTGAATGTATATAAATCATCGGTGAAATTCGCCTTTCCCGCAAGGTCTAACCTTCCTTGGTCCACTTGGAAGTCCCTGAACCGCCTCAGAACGCAAGAAGGAAGGTGTAATTTGAACCTCGCTAAGTGGGGCTACCGTGACACATCAATGCAGGGTGTGGATGTGGAGCGGAGTCACAGACCATGCTCCACCTGCTATCTTGCCCTCTGTGCCTCAAGACTGAGTGACCTGTGTGCGGCTACCAACGACGCTGTGGAGTTGGTAACGTTTTGGTCCACCCAAATCTGGCCAACTGTCGTGCCATCGACACGAAGAAGAAGCCTATTTTCTCAGCTAATGAGAAAATACTGAAATTTACTTAGAATTCAATTCATTCTCTGATAATGCGATATCCCGGAACCATTATATCTCATAAATACTTCTTCGTGTTCAGTACCTTGCGGAAGATACATCAAAGAACATTGTGCACACTGGAATTCTGACTAAATGCATTTCATTGCAGCCATATTGCGCTACGGGTGCACCCTGTGGGTACTGTACGATTCTTGGAGATGCACGGACTGCCTTTGTGCGGTGCCAATTAGCATGATAGTATGGTATTGTTGTGATAATAAGGTATATTTATGTGTATGTGTGTGTGGCGTGGTATAGCAAGAATGTGAGGCTTACATATAAAATCACGCTTATATATTTTTCGGTGTGTTAGGCAGAAGTGTTTAGTATATACATCTAGTTATTTGCCCGTACTCCATACAGATCGGAATTCCAGCACCATAGCTTTATACTCCCATCACTTCCCGTGGGTGTCGTAAAAGGCGACTAAGGAACTCACCAGAGAATGGGCAGCAGTATTCTCTGTAGGTACATTGCAACAGCTACACTGGGATCGCCAACCCGCCTGCCAAGCGTGGCGATTATGGCAACCCCCCTCCCCATTTGGGGGAGGCCTATATCCAACAGTGGACGTCTATCGGCTGATATGATGATGATGATGATGATGATGAGCTTTATACTGAACTAGCCCATTTACGACGTGTGACACACTTATTTCATTTTTCAAAATTGTTCACCCTAAAATGTGTTGAATAAGCGTTGCGTTGCTTTAGCATCCTATACGAACATTTATTTCTTCGATTTTTATTGTCAAACAGGTGACGAGGCCAGTCACGCTTTAATTAAATTAACATGTTGATTAATTACGTACCTAATTATTATTACTAATTGTGATGATGTAATACTCCGATGTGGATTTACTTTTATGAAACAATCTAGCGGATGGTAAAGCCGAAATATATCCTGAGACTCTACTGCAACTGGATCTAACAGAAATAATGCAAAAACTGAAAAGGGGATTTTGTACTCTTCATTATAAACCACAATTATTAGGAGACAAACCCTGAAATCGCGAAAATAAATCAACTACCCCATTATATTTCTGCCAGGCCTGGGGATCTTGTTCGAAAGAGTTACCGCGTCCCTGGAACGCAAAGGGCATTATGAAGAACACGGATGGATTTTAGTCAGTAAGAGTCTGAAAAAAATCCCATACATTTATGTTTGCGTAGCTGTACAAAATGTACTGAACAGCTGGTTTTTTTTCGGGGCTGGTTCCATTACACTTAAAAGCTTTTCATAATGATGAGACAATGTCTCCTTTACGTTTTGGCTTTTCAATAATCCTCATCAACTCAACACTGATATAAAATTTACGTGACTTCGTCTGAGCCACAGTGGGTAACGGTAAACAACTAAACTAGAGAGAAGGCAATTTATTACATGTAACATCCATTCGTTAAACCTTGATAAATGGATTGTCAATTGAAATAGAAACAATTGATGGGTAAAAGGTTTATTTCAAGTCAAGTTCATGCATTAAAGATACCTCTTCCACTACGTTTGATTTTCTAAGAATACTTTGACCTTATGACGTTGGTTGGAGACTGTACGTGTCTGTAAGTGCAAAAAGGGGTCATTGAAAGAAAAGTTAAGGTCAAGTGCTATCAAAGAGGATAAGGGTAAGATTATAAAAATATTGTGCTTGACATTTAGAGGGTACTGGGCTTAAACCACCAACTCTTAAAGCAGTATTACTTAAATATTACTTCCAGTGGGAAAGAGACGGAGCTATTCAGGACGTATAGCTCCGTCTCTCCAGAATTCACTTTTATCGTGTCATTATCTCTATGGTCGAAGACCGTCTTGAGGTAAATCAGATTTTGAATAAGACAGGCATATCACAACGCTCAGCTATGAGCAAATGCCTGAAGGAAGAGGAGGATGATGATATAATAGTTATGTTCCAACTAGCTGACCCGTGCCCACATATGTTATATCACATTAAAAAATATTATTAATCACAATCAAATATAGCATAGGTCACTCAAGAATAATGTAGCTGTAAGGAATTTTCAAAATCGGTTCAGCAGTTACTGAGATTACTCTCTACAAACAAACTCACAAACTTTACTTCTTTAGTATAGGTACCTACCTATTAGGTGCTATACATATTTGAATGCCGAATTGGAGAACATTTATATAATAAAAGGGCATGAATGAACATAATCTAGAGGAGAATTGGAGCGTTGTCTATTAGTGTGACCGTTTATTGATGTCGGTAGCTAATGAAATGAATAATTTTGTATTTGGTTAATCTTTTTTACCACTACAAGAGCAATGCTTAAATAGTTAGCTGGTGCTGTCATAAGAAGTACTACTTAATCAAATTCTTTTCGCAGATTTCTGAATAGAGTATTTTAAGTTTCGAACGTGTCAACTCTTATTTTATTGCTAAATTTTCGACAGATTTTCGGGTTAAAGTCGAGTTTGACAAATACTTGCCTCATACAGAAATCAAGAGTTAGCTTAATCTTAGCCAGGGCCATCACATGATTTTCGAGGCCCAAATGAGTCGCGCTATGTACTGTGACCTTCTTGGCTGCAGGTCACTGGCAGACAAGTTAAGTCGTTGGAACTTTGGAAGCGTTCGGCAGAAATATAAATAGTATTTGAATTTTGAATGTAAAAATATTGATAGTTTTTATATGGCAGACCTGTATTAGCTCTCTACTAAGGGAGATGCTCAAAATAATTACAAAGTTAAATCCTAATTCGTGTTTATAATTTAAATAATCTATATTATGTAATAATATAATATAATACAGCTGAAGAGTTTGTCTGTTTGAACGCGCTAATCTCTGGAACTACAAGTCGGATTTGGAAAATTCTCTCCACATTAATGAGGAATAAGGCTATACGGGAACGGGATATGCGCGTACGAAGTCGCGGGCAAAAGCTAGCATACGAATACATTATAAAGTCTACCTATTAAAAGTACCTACTAACTTCATAATAAACGGCGAGGTTTTAACCAAAAGTTTGGACGTATTAGGTTGGTATTAGTGTCGGCTTGTGGGTAACCGCAACGGTTTAGTGTGGCAACACTGCAATATAAGACTGAGGGATTTGTGTCAAAGTGTAGATTTGTTCATTTAATAAGGTATCCGCTTAAGATTTATCGTTATTTTATTGGAAACAAGTTTAAGTATTTGAAAAATATTTTTTTTCAACTATTTTAATAAAAAAATACGAGCTTAGAGTACCTACATAGATGCATGGTTTCTGCTTACCCTCTTGAAAAACATGTGAGTTTATGTATGTATGTACGTACATAATGTACTGTACATACGGGATGAAAAGTCAATGCTAACCTAATAATAAAATTATTACTAAAAAATAGGAAAACGATAAAATAAAACCTATTCAACCAACGCGGACCACAAGAGTAGAAAATAAAACTCTTTATTGTACTTACCTATTTATCAACACGAAAAAAAAAAAAATAGAAGCTTCCGAAAATTGTAGGGCGTATCGAATCTAACCGTTTTAAATGCCTTAGGTAGGTTCATTACAGTCTAAGGGCTAATCCTGAATCGAGTATTTGCTAAATATAATATGAGAACGAGGAAAAATTGAATGTCAAAGTTACACAGCTATCCAGGTTTAACTAGAGTCTGACAAGTACCTACCTACTTAACCACATCATCAAATTCGCGGGGGTAAGTATATGTTTATCAAGTAATGAATAAAAAAAAAGGTTGTAAATATTTTAAAACCCTCGACAACTATACCGAAACGCCCAGTAAAATGAAGTCGCCCTAGAATTTGTCGAACTGTTTCAGTTACCGGCCGGCGCGAGTTAGTTCTGCCTCATATACATAGATGGCGCTACACGCCCGTGTGGCTGATTTTAACAAAGTCCACCTTGTTGTGTAGGTAAGTACCTAAATGGAAAGTTGTGAGTTGTAAACCCATTTGAATTATAATTATAATACAGTGCCTTGAGAATAAAATGTTTTAATAGTTAAATAATTAAAACCAATTAAAACCAAGTTAGTGATAATAACGATGCAAAAAAAAACACGACGTTTTCTGAACTTTTTGTAGAAAATTTCCTGAATATGAAATTGACATTCTCCCAACACCGCGACATGCTTATTTGTTTACAATTCAAAATGTCAACGAGCAAAGCTTGGCGACTTGTGTGTAAACAACAAATATTTATTTTTATCTATCCCTACTTCGTAACGGTAATTTTCATTTTCCTTCATTCGAATGCGTTGGCTGTATGCCAACGTTACCCGTGCACTTTTCTCTTATTTATATTTATTCATACCGACAGTTTGTCTATGCGTGGATAATAGATGGCTGGTTTAAATTTACAGCATTCTATTTTTGAATATTTCGACTATGATTTATTTTTATTGGTGTTTGGGGTTTTTAGTTTTGCAAAAGTTATAAAGTTTGCGATTCATGCAAATTGTGTTTGCCGTTTATTTTTATGAGAATGAGTAATGTTCTCATACCAACAATGCTTTTGTTGATTTCGCTTTGTTTTCTAATGTAAAAGTGTTGAAAAATATGAAATTTCGAAATCGAAAAGGTACCTAGTACTTTGTTCTTAATAATATTATTATCATATTATATTTACTTTTATTGAAAATCAATTATGTTTACTTTCCTGATGGGGCATTTATGTTACAAACATGTATATAAGTAACAAATATTTAAAAAACGGGTTTATCAAACGACCGATAAAGAAAAAAACATTAGTTAACAGTGAGTGAGTCATATCGTTCTTTTATCTACACCATTCATCCGTTCATTGGATCCGCAGTGATGAGTGAACGCTAAGCGCCGCGTAATTGTTCGGTCTTATCACACGCTATCCATTGAGGCACAAAACTGAACTACAATTAAATTAAATGTAAACCGGCTATTGTTCAATTAAGGAGTTCACTGACCTTTTGTTCATAAGAATTAAATTAAATACTTAATAGTTCGTTCACCTGAGTATAGATAAAACAATATGAGATTGGAAAATTTAATAAATCTTCAATTATGAAATAAAAAGATAACATTTTTGGTTTATTCTACTCCATTATTGGGTAAGGATTTTCTCCGTGTTCATTGAAAATGTTTATATAGCATTGATTTATTACTAATGCAAAAAATATAGATCGTAAATCGATAGTCGCGAAAGAATTCCGTAGCAAGAGTGCTACGCATTTCGTAGCAAGGTGCTACAACTTCGTAGACCCTAAAATCCCTACTATCCTTATAAAAAGGCGAAAGTAACTTTAACTGTCTGTCTTCACGCTAAAACGGCTGAACGGATCGTCATGAAATTTAGCAGATATATAGCTTGGGATATGGAGAAGGGCATAAGCTACTTTTTTACGCGATAACCGATTTCAACGCGGGCGGAACCGCGGGCAATAGCTAATTATAATAATAAGTCTTGTATATTTGGATTAGGTACTTTAAATTTTTTGTGTTATTAGATTATGTTGTTACTAACAAAGCTAAACCTTTTCCTTATTTACTTGTTAGTGGTGTCTTTAGAATTTCAAAGCGTTCAAATTCAAGCCCCAATTTATATTTTTTTATATGTAATATTGCCATATTATTAATACCGTTCATCGCGAATACGTACACGGGCAGATTTCAAGTCACACAATAAGTGATTATAATCTGTGGGTTATATATGTACAAATATTAGTGCAATCCGCGCCTCGTAGCTCGTAAAAGCTTTTTAACCGACTTCCAAAAAGGTGGAGGTTCTCAATTCGGTTAGTATAATATATTTATTTGTTGTTTTACCTCTCGCGGTGTTTCATAAAAACTGTCAAGTCCTTAGGTAATCTTAATTAATTTTCTATAAGTAAATAATAATTATTTTCTTTTCATTTTAATAATTTTCGCATTGCAGTCACAAAGCTTACGCTTTTTACAAAAAAAAAACCTCTCTATAATGAGTTTCCATTTTTAAAATAAAGCTTTTTTAACGATATTATGATAAGGCTGCAACTGAAATGGTTTCTGAGAAAGATTAACATAAGTCATGACAAAAGGCGCGTTCATCGAAGTAATGAACGAATACTGTTGTCTTTTAATGATTTATCTCCACATAAATTAAGTGACGTATTCACCGTATTATATGCGTGTATTATATACGGAGAACTATGGACTTTATCGTGTGACAATGGCAAGTAATGAGTTGGTATGATAAGTTATTGATGATTTTAAGGTACTTCAATATAAAATCGGGATGATCAAAGACACGGTAGATGGAATTAATGATGATAATAAGGCTTTAATGTGGCGATTAGATAGGTTAAGATGTTTTTTGGGATGCATGAAGGAGCCTCCTCGTGTATCGCAATTTGTTCCATCAGACACTCAACTGAACCGAGCGCTCGGCGCATCCTGGACAGTCTCACCTAACACCTTCTAAGACTGGCCAATCCTTCCCTTGCGGTGGTAGGGCTAACACCCGCCTGGTTTGCGACCACCCTCCCACCGGAGTTCGGCGTCAAGCTAGTTGTGTTTCGTCGACGCGTGGGAGTACCAGTGCCTCAAGGCATCTTCTGGGCACGCTCGCTTCATCATGGACCTCATCTATCGCTTTCCATCAGGCGTGATCGTGGTCAAGAGCTAGCCCATTAATAAATAAATAAAAAAAGTTTACAGAAGACCAAATAAATTAAAATAAGAATAGAAGGAAGACGATGATTTTAAAACAAAGACGTTGAATGGTAATTGCAGTCAACCCACCATGTATTATGGCAATAAATATAATCTTTTAATCTTCTTTGTCATTATGACACTAATGATGATGATTCTCTTTAAGTGCTAAATGATTGCAAGAATGCCACTGCGACGCAGTACCATACTTTATATGTATTACTTATTATATGGGCTTGTCTATATTATAGAAGTTATTTCTTATACAACTATATAACTATACTTATAATAAATAGCTTTTGCCCGCAACTTCGTACGCGCATATCAAGTATGAAATATACTTTACGATCGATTCTTATACCTACTAAATAGGAGAACGACCACAAACACCGTGACATTATGATTTTTATATTTAAAGGAGATAACAATATTAGAAATTAGTTGTAATACAATAAAACCAATTTCGTGTCGGTTTATGGTACACCGACTTTCTGTCCAATCAATCTTAGATTTTTTTTTTGTGACAAGCCCGCTACACCACATTCCCAAACCACTGCAACTTCTGAAGGCCAGAATCAACATCGGCAAACACCAGAAAAAAAACACCGAGTCAATAATGCTCGACGAGTCCCAGAGAAATGATTCAACTGTCTTGGATCCCTCATTCTTAGAATAGGTATTATTTATTCAACATGTCTAGCAAAACTGCCAGCCTTTTGGGCACTTTCATAATAAACAACGACGCTGGCAAATGTTTTGATGCCCTAGCTAGAACGACAATATTCTCGTTTATTTCATTTCTTAGGACAAAAACATGTTTATTATTGCACTTTTTCCTCTAGACAGTAGGTACCATAAATTGACTAACTATAGACAACACACAACAAAGCATAGACACCTAATGCACTAATCCACACACATCCTGCCATCTGTCTGCGCCAATAGAGCATAAGTGGTGGCCGCATGAATTGGATAAAATTGACCGCTAGCCATACAATGCTCAATTTGTTAACTAAATCCTCCCGCTAACGATGAGTGATGGCGACGAGAATACCAGCCCAGCTATCTTGAATAGATTCGCTCTTGACGCTTATCGCATGCTGGCTGGTTGATGGCCCGTATAGGGTTCAACTTCAAGCCGTTCAAGGTGGCCCCCTTTAGATTGTGCTTTATTAATCAAAATTATGACGATTGGAATTTCGAGAGGAATGGTTTGACTGTGCGTGTGAATGCATTTGTAACCATTGACCTTTCAAACGATTTTAAAAAACGAAGCAGGTCCACAATTTTAAAAATGAATAAAGCATTCACCTGTCCGGCCCCGGCGACACACCGGTGTGTCGCGAATTAATCGCGAATTTAATGTTTATTTACATATACATAAGATTTACTTTATATTAGGGAATTTTCACATGTTGGGCCCGAGTGGTTCATGATTTACCTACATACAATATTATAGTAAGTGATTTTGTAACGTGTTGTACCCAGGAATTAATAAATTAATAATCGGCAGGCACCTAAGTTTCTACTAAACATCATCAACGTGAATCAAATATGTACCTACATAATCACAAAACAGGAAAATATCACCCAAATACAAAGTTAAGTCATTAACATCGTCGGAAACAAACACATTAACTACGAATATTACATGCCTGAAAGCTTTTTAAACATAAACAATAAACAAGCAGCTTGTTAATAAATATGTTCCGTTTTGTCAGTCCATTAACATAATGATCTGTCATCGGAACAGCACTTGTGAAGTTGTTTTAAAAGTTATTACAAACATGGCGGAATCTTCCGTTATAATAGCGAGAAAGACATGGCGCCATTTTAGAATAAGACGTTGGGTATTTTTTAATGTGACCTTTTCAAAGAAATATTTTTTGTTTTGATTTCGAGTTCTGGTAGACCATGGTCTATATTGGGACATTTTATCTTAAGAATACTTTTATCTTGGCTTTTGCCGTACCTTGGGATACATTTTGACAAACACACGGGCGAAGCCGCTAGCGAAAGCTTGTACAGAATAAAATTCCAAAAATAAACCAAATCACGTTGTTATCAAAAGATTTACACCTTTTCAGACGGAATTTTCCGAAACCATAAAACGGACGGAGTTATTTTTGGGAGAAGTGCACCTTGGCACGATATCGAAGTGCAGTTAAACGTGTGTCACATGCATTTAATTTTCAATTACAAGATTATCAAGTGAAAGTTCTATTTTGAAAATGACACATCCAAAATTAAACAGAGGAGAGATAAGCGTCCCTTTGCTAAAAGTCCTATCTCCAGTTCTCCACAACTCAAACGTTGATGCTTGAAAATAACAGTTATAAAAGGGGAGAAAAGCAGATTAACTGACAACAATAACTATTATACAGTTGTCGCTACTCGCTAGAAAGCCAGCTTCCCCGCAGGCTCGTACGAACTCCTTTATTCCTCATATATGGCGGATTGAAAAGCGTATCCTTTCAATGCAGGCTGCCTAGTGCCTTGCCTTTGCCCGGGGAATGAAAGAGCGATGAAATGAACGCTCCTGAATGGCTAATGCTTCACTCAGATGAATAGAACGTGTGCAGCAGGGTTGCCATTTTTAAAAAGCGAAGGAATTAAATGTTATGTTGAATGCATTGTATATTCTGTTGAATATTATTGCTGTGGTTGAAGGCGAATTCGAAATAGAAAAGAACCGAAGATCTTTAAAATACCCGGTAAAAGTCTAAATGTTTCAACTAAATAATTGAGTTTGGTTGAATTATTTCCAATTGAACCGACTTTTCTTTAAAGGTGCAATGCAACTTCGAATGATGCCGACTTCCCAGAAAAGGAGTTTCATCCGTAAAAAGCTCATGTGAACCCTACATGCTCCGTTTTAAGATACAGGGACATCATCAACCTGAAGTGTGGGTGACCTCCTTTCGCCTCAAATATAACTCAACGTGAAAATTTTGCGGATTTGTGCGCTCAAGAAAATTGCAACAACGATTGCACAATTCGTGGCACGTGGGTGAAATCTCAAGTGGTCCGACCTCATTTTGAAGATTAAAATATCTATTAAAAACTAAATTTACCGTTTTCAAAACACACTGCAACTCAAACGAAATGCTCTGTCCACACAGCTTTTGCATTGTCCTCCGTGTTTTATTTAATTTAAATGGCGAAGCTTCGTTTAAAAGTATTTTCATCGCAAAATCAGGAACGCGTACCTAAATTGAACATTTAACAAAGTTATCCGTGATACGTAGCCCATGGGTAACCAATATACTGTAATACATTTACCTGAAGCGAAATCCAATAAGGCATTAATTCCGTCGCCCGCTAAAAGGTATCAGAGTGCCAATCTACAATTTTTTAAGCAACGTCCGCATAAGCCTATGTGGTCTGTGGTTCGCATTCGCATGTCATTCTCAATCTGTCAAAAATGAATTTTGACAGATTGCAACTTTTTTATTTTTTTTTATTATTATTGATAGGCACGCGCTTGACCACTATCTTACCTGATGGTAAGCGACGATGTGGTCAAAGATGGAGCACGCTTGCCTGGAAGTAACCTATTCACTCTTGACTTAAAGACTCCCAGGTTGTAACTATCAGGAAACTCGTTGCTTAAAAAAATATAGAAATGTCACTCAGTTTGGTATTATACAGTTAATATTAACTGTTACTTGTGTTCTGTGCGCACTTAATTGAATTAAAGAGCACTCAATAATGAGCTAATTCAATTAGTTCATTGCCTGCACGCTGTGACTAGTGAATAATAATAAAAAAATGAACCTGTGGTGTCGATGGTGCTAAGTGAAGTTGAAGATTGTTTACCTGAAACAAATGAAAAATGAAAAATTAGTATTTGGGCAGCGTATCAGAAACAAGAAGAGTATAGTGGTGATATTATAAATCCATGTGTGATACGAATTCCCTATAAGAAGACGCCATATTGTTTTATAGAGTCGACAGCCAAAAATTATCAAATGAGCTGATGAGCAACTTTTATTTGATAAATTAAAAATTTCGCAATCAACCATTTCGATATTTTAATTATTGCAACCAAAATAAACAATCCCACGACACGTTTAATCTTCGGTGATAAAAAAGAGCTATAGAATAAGGAAAAACAAGATCCGAATCGAGCGTTGGACTGACCGAGCTACGAGAATCGATGGTTAGTAATCGAACACTTCCTTTATGGACGGATCATTTTCTACACCGCTAATGAGTTACGATGCATACAGAATACAGAACTTTGTAATTCAAACAGGTCGCTTGAACAGCCGATAAACTATTTGAATATCCGTTTGATTTTTTTGACTTGGGAAATCATTTTCTCAAGCTTACGATATTTAGGCAGATGCCAAACAAGATTTTGCTTCCGCATGGCCAATCAACAGATATTAGAAGGTGATATAAATAAAATAATGCATCCATCCATACTATATTATTAATAGGTATGTTTGTTTCCTCTTCCACGTCATAACGACTTTTGGGGAAAGAAGACAAGAACAAGAGAAATTTTGTAGTTCAGAAATAAACATGAGCCATAGGTACTTGCGTGAAATGGAACGATATTGGCAGATGACAGCTGAGCGAGGGAACTTCATCGTAGAGTCCGTTCAACGAAAGAAGTCTCGCAACGGCGGCGCTAGTTTCTATGCGAGTGTACGCTATCCTCTAATAAATCTTGTTAGTTCCATTTATTTCCGCGGGACTTCTTTCGTTGGACGGACTCTATATCTAAGTTTCGTCCACAATACGTCACGCCACAGACTAAACGGATTTGGTTGAAACTTCGCACACGGGTAGACGAGGTCCTGGGTTAGGGCTCTTACACATAAACACGATACGACGTCGCGTCGTGCTACGAGAGCTGTTTTAACACGCATTTACTATAGTTACACCTAGAAATAAAGGATTAATCCTAATAATTCTTAAACCCCCCCCAACCCCTCCTTTACCTCTCCACCAATTATTCACAAATAAAATTAAAAACAGCCCTCACTATACTGTTTCCTGTATGTTTGGTTAAACGCGCTGATCTCAAGAACTGCTGGTTCGAATTGTAAAATAATTTTAGTGTTGTATAGCCCATTTATCTACGACTAGTAGGAGCGGAGGAGCGGAGCGTTAATGCAAAATGTGATGCAGATGAAGTTGCGCGGGTCAGCTAGTACTTAGATAAATAGAAAAGCAGAAGAGAAACGTTGGTAACCATGTAACATTTCCAATCGGAAAGCGGTGTCTCCGTCAATTAACACATAGTTTTATTTGTCACTCAGTATCCAGCTGTCAATAATGACCGATCGAGCTTTAAAAAGAAACACAGCTATGAGTGAAAGAGACGACGCTCTACAAAAACGATTAGTAAAGTTCCTACTAAAGCGTGTCGCATAACTATACGCAGCAACTTTGATCTCCGATTTGCGGGAACCGGCAACTAGAGACTATGAGGACTATGAGACGTGTTGTCATTTATTCTTGGTTCGGGTTCGGGACTAATCGTAAGTCCGTAGGTGATACAGGGTAGAGAACGCCCGACATTAAAGCCGAAACTACGGACTTCGTACTTAGAGAGTAGACTCCCTTGTCCGGCCTTTGGAAGTTCTAATTAATTAATTACTAGCGACCCGTTTCTGTTTTCAGAGTCCATTTGTCTGAACTCCAAGTACCGTAAATAGAGATACTTTATGTGTTTCGACTTGGCGGGAAGTCTGGTAACTAAGTGGGGCTTATTAAGTGTCTTGATAAAATTAAATTGTGGTGGACACACTTAAGACCAGAGAAATCTGAAGTCCAAGGATTCAATGTCACAATAAATTTAACATTTAGCCGGGCAGCGCATCAACCAGACCTCGCTTGTTGGAGTTTAGAGCTAATTAATATAATTTCCGAAGCATGAACTACTAAGAGTAAATCCGTAAACGTTCAACAAATCATTTCGACTTGATACAAATATGAGAATTTGAAAATACGCCGCAAAAGTGTCTTTTTAGCTGACTGCCGCAGTACCAGGCAGGGTTTGAACAGTTTTGCTCTAGTTTCTCTCTCTCTTTACTGTAAACCATCACAGTTTTTGACTAAACTATGAGAATTCTAACCGTCTACCGTATCTGCATGATGCTCAAAGATGCACAAACGAGAACCGGGAAACACATCTGCCGGTATGAAGAACCTATTAATAGTTAGAGAATTTATCTTAACAATATTTCATATCAATTCCATATGGTAGATCCTAGTTTATTATGTACATAGCTACGTTTAACTGCCGGTGCGCGCCATATGGTGGGCTTGCGAAATAGTTGGACTATGCGAGCTAGCGGACGTGGGAAGTCACGCCTGACTATGAATGGAATTGACTTTAGTGCCACCTAATGTATGTACTGTGGTTTTTTGAGTATTTTGTGTGGTTATCTAAACTTCTATAAGTTCTAATTTTATAAAGAGGTTATGTCTATGTTGAGTTAGGTCTATGTCTCAAATGGTAGTCTGTAGTAGTATCTACCTCCTGATCCGATTATGACATATCTTTGCCTGACAGAAAGCTGTCGCTCTATATTGGCTACTTTTTATCCCGCGTAAAAAACACGATTCTTAGAGGCTATGGGAGCCCGGGAGTGCCGGTTGAGAAAAAGCCAGTAATAGATAATTTTGTAGTCTTTGACCGAACTTGACAGGCTGTTATTTTCATGGTTATTTTTCCTAGTTTTCAGTGAAAAAACAATTATGTAGAGTATGTAAATACTGTATGCTTAGAGTATGTAAATACTGTAGACTTGAAAAATAGAAAACACATTTTTTTTGTGAAATGACAGCTGTCATGTTTCGACTTAATTTTAGGTACTCCCAAACCTTTAAAAGTTATTAACTTTTTATAGGGCGATGGCTAGACAAGTGTCGCGTTTAGTAGTAATAGGTAAAATTAAGATAAAATAAATTTAACGATGCAAGTCTCGGTTAATAAATTCAAATGCCGGATAAGTGTAAACTTTTTTTATAGCAGTGCAGACAAGTCGATGCATGATTTCATTGGCTTCTGGCCAGTTTCACTTTAAATAGTTCTTGTTCACATCTCCGTTTTTGTGAAGCATTATTCTTTTAACCTCTTCAGATATTTAATTGTTAAACATTATGTTTCTCATAACGCAGTATTTACCTATGATAAAATTAAATTAAATATTAGATATGGCTGGAATTTAATAAGTACCTACAAAGTACATATCTTCGTGAAACTAGGTATTTCCTTACTAATACTATAAATGCGAAAGTAACTCTGTCCGTCTGTTACTGAACTGCTTTCACGCGAAAACGGCTGATCGGATCGTCATGAAATTTGGCAGATATATAGCCTGGGATATGGAGAAGGACATAGGCTTTTTTACGCGATAACCGACATCCACGCGGGCAGAGCCGCGGGCAAAAGCTAGTACCTTATAAAGATTAAAAAAACATACATATACCTAGCATTTTTGCCACTTTTGTGGTTATAATAGCTTTATTGGAAGCTACTCGAAAGCTACCAATAAAAGCTATTAAAAGCCAAGATTTGATCATTTTACGAGGGCACGTGGCTAACATGGCAGTATATTTGCCACTGCCAACCACAATGACGCAAGAGGCAGGGGCTATTCGAGATACCGGGGTTTCAATTAGCCACTAAATGTCTACTGTTTGCAATTTGCACGTCTGGAACGTCTGATAATAGACTTCTACATTGAATTATGGCTACAGTTAAGTTAGGAGAACATACTGCAATTGAATTAGAATATTTCATTGTTAATGCTCTGTTACTGTCACTGTCATAGCTGTGACACTGACATTTAGTAGTGTTTTTTTTGACACTTTGGTAATGGATCATGGTCTATAATCAATTAATCATCAATGGCCATCAATGGTGTTTTACTGTATACTACAAACCTAGGACAGGAGTTAGACTGTTATATTTTACGGGACTTTCTTTTTAGTTATAAAGTATAGGATAACTTAAAAAGACGTATCACAAACCACGGATATTTTTTGCAAATGGCCGGACCACCGAAGCATGGCGTTTCACTCTTCTTAACTCCTAACTTGCGTGTAATCTTATTCAAACAAGCAATCTAAGAGCTGCATAGATACAAGATTCAAACACAACAATTACGTCCTACACTTGTTCCCCGGCTGTGCCGCCACATTATGCAGGAGCAGCACCTACTGCCGAGATTTACGGCCGCCATTAACAACGATGTATATGCAAATTCCTCGATACTATCGGCTTTGGATAAATTGTTTCGCTATCAAGTTACAGCGATGTAAACTGGCGGAACAGAATACAGCCAATCAATCAGTTTCGTGTTGAATGGTCGGAATAGATTGGGATTTTCGGTGAAAATAACATTAATTTGAAACGTGATGTGTTTTAAAGCGTCAGGCATCGTAGTTTGAGGCCCATTTTACAGAACGTGTACTCCAACTCAGCTCAAACTCCAACTCCAACATGAGCACGAAAACATCAATGAAAGCTTGTCTAATTGACGTTATAAATTGAAATTTTCGTGCTCGAGAGATGAGTTTTAGCTGAGCAAGCGTTTACGCATTTGCTTGCTCACTTCTCGAACACGAAAACTTCAATTTATGACAAGTTTTATTGACAGTTTGATGCTCCAATGGAGTTGGAGTTCGAGTTGAGTTGGAGTTTACGTTTTGGAACATGGGCCTGAGAAACAAAATTTGAGGTAAGTACTTAATAAGCAGCAGTGCGATTCTGTAAACATGTCGAAGTGAACACCCGGGCGGGGCGCACGACGGGTGAGTTGTCAAACCATACAAATAAGATGGAATGACAGCTCTATTGTCGTTCACTCCGCTTAGGTGAACACCGTGAGATGTCGACAGAATCGACCGGCTGAAATTTGATACACTACGTCAGTACCTATGCCATGCTAAAGAAAGTCCATAAAACTATTTAAGATGACAGTCAATTTGCTTAGCAATCAATTTACCTAACTTTACTTTTTTTTCTCTTTTATACTTTTAATTTTTAAAAGATCTAGAAACTCTTTTACCTTACCAAAAACGTAATTTTCAAACAAATGACTACCTAGTCTACGTTTTTGTCATCAGTTTCCAATACTTTCAAAGCCTAGATCTGATATTAAGATAGTCTACATTCCATCGCTTTTCTGGAGTCTTGCCAAAATTCACTTAGCAGTTTGCAGTGTCTGAATCTTTGTTCGTCCTAATTGATGTCGTGAACTCGCAAAGATTGCATTAGCGATCAATTATTTTGGACTTGCAATTGAATTGAGTGCTTTTCCAGAGCGTATCGATTTTATAAGCATGTGCAGCATGTGCGAGGCTACCGCAGACATTAATGCAACTCGACAATGTGACTACCCTGTTTACCCGACTGCCCCAGGAGGTAGGTGTAGAACAGTTTAAAATAATTTCTATGGAATAGGTTCGGTTGTCACATTTGTGACGCGTGGTAGTGTCGCATCGCGCCTGTGTGATGGATCCTATACTACTTATGGATAACCCCAATAACACTGCCTGACTTGGGGATAGATCCGGTCAGCTCCTAAAAAATCGCGCCTGCGACCTTGTCACATAATAAGAGATAAACATTATAATAATATGATAATTATACTAATAAATACTAATAATACACGCTTTCATTCAAAACTGCATAACAAAATAAACATGATCTACGGGACCTTGAAAACTATTTACAGCTAAACCGTGTCACGTTGTTATTTATTAGTGGTAAACAATAGAATCGTATTACGATAATAATGACAATAGAATAAAATGTCAAGCGATAATTATTTCAAGTGACATTTTAGAACATAGCGTACACACCGTTTTGATTTGACTTGAAATAATAATCTCCTTGAATTAAACACTCGTTAAAGATGATAACATTTAAAAAAATCATCGGTCATTACATATCAAAATCCGTTCCCTTTTTAGGTTGCTCAACAGCATAAAGGCTCACACAGGTGATGCGCGACATTGCGACAATAATGCGACGTGGCTTTAGCATACAAATTACGTCTGTCTGAAGATCGTTTTAAATTAATTTTATGAAAACCCATCGTAATCGCATTGTTCTCGCGCGTCACCTATCTGCATAAGGTTTATAATAAGTTACGTGTTTCAATAACTTGTCAAAATGCTTAAATGTAGGTAGAGAAATTAGAGGTGTTTTGAGACCGTAATACGAATGCGAACGATCTTTTAAAATACGAGAATAATTATTGACCCTTAGAAATACATTTTTTAGATTAATTATCCGTAGTTCCATGCACACTGCACTACTCGCAAACTGCATTGCTATCGCTGTGATTACCTACGTAACAGACATGTTCAAGGAATCTAATGCAGCGGAATGCATTGATAACAGCATGGGAGGTCTCGGAAGAGTGCCAAGATAAATCTGTACGGGCAGCCGCACTTGAACAGCGAAAACCACCCTTCACTGCTTCGCAATAAAGACGCTGTCTTTATCAATTTGTTATAATGAGCTTGCGGTTGAGTGTACCAGGATTAAGTGCTTGGTAGAGGTAATTGAGTATTTTTTAGATAAAGTTGTGTTTGTTAAGTAAGATAAATTTTATTTAAATCGTGTTCGGTGGCATTGACCTTGGATATTTATTACATTGGCTGTGTAATGCGGGCCATAGACACCTTCAAGTTATTTGTTCAAACAGGCTGGTTCAAACTGTTTGGTCAAATAGAAAAACGAAATTTCATATTACCTACTTCATGCCATTTCACAACTCATTTTTGATCAAATTTTTCTACAGACATTCATGCTAATTGGATAAAACTGTTTGAATCAGCCTGTTTGATCAAATTATTTGAACGTGTATGGCCCGCATAAGGGTGTAGTAAATAGGGGTTAATAGGTTACTAATATAAAGTATTAGTAGTGTTTGCTTATATTTGTAAATTAAATAAGCCGGATATGGCTATTGCATTTTTTTATTTTTAAACCGTTTCCCCACACTTTGAATTTCTCCTGTATCGTGGGTGCGTTTACGTGCGACCCGGAACAACTATCTGTAGGCCATACCAAATATTTGTTCCGTGCGGGAATCGAACCCGCTGCTGCATTGCTGTACCTACAACAGGAAGGCTGTTGACAAGAGGACATAAGCACGAGTCCGAAATACACTTCATTGCAGACCATACAACACAATAATAACGCTGATAGTGTGTCATGTGTCCCATTGTATAAGCCTTGTAGTAAAGTACAGGAAGGCAAAAGGTAGTCTACGTTTACTTAATCTACAGCCCAAAAAAAACTGTTCTTGAAGATAAAATCACCCCTTATCTTCACCTGACCTTTTCTACAGTAAATAAACGTGAACGCTTTATCAAGTATAGGTCAGCCCACCCCATTCCGTAGGTGTAACCCAAGCCTAAAATATCATACTGCGTCAACCTGGCTCCACTGAAAGGTCAATCAATAGCTCACTGAGGAGACACCGCGGAAAATCAAATAAGAATGAAGAAATGAGTTCGCGCTTTTAAAAGAACGTAATGGCATTTGACATTGACATTTTTCTTTAAATAAAATATCGTGAAAGGAAAATTGTAAGGAAAATAAAACGGATTTTCTACATGAAGGCGGATAAAATATGACTTGCTTAGAGGCATAATCAGCCCAAAAATAAATACTTATAATACTAAATACTAGCTTTTGCCCGCGACTTCGTACGAAGATATATCTAGTTTTTTCCCGATAAGGAATTTCCCGTTCTCGTATAGCTCTTTAGCCTTCCTCATGAACGTGGCTATCATATCAGTAGATCCAGAAATCTCTGGATCTAGAGGTAAACCTCTTTATTATTTGTATAGATATAATTTGAATAAGTAGATAGGTACATGTTCCCCGGTTTGAATTAAGAATTTTATTTTGATTCGAAAATTAAATTACTAAACTTTGAAATGAAAACCTGACAAGAATTAGCATTAAAAATGCGTTTAACATAAATTTGACAAATTCTTTTTTATTTCTTTTAATTTTCAGGATTTAAATAAAAGTCGTACACAGTATCCAATATTATGTCTGATCAATAAACTAAAATAATACATTTATTTTATTATTCAAGCTATATTAGCAGTAAGGTCTCATTTTCACATGGTTACAATTTTATCACATAACTAGCACTTCGCCCGCGACTTCGTCCGCGCGGATTTAGTAGGTACTCCACAAACTTCAACGCCCCCTATACCCCCTTATAAATGTTAGTTTTGGAAAATTAAGCACAACGATTTTCAATAATTACATTTATTACTTAGCCATTTCTACTTATTCTATGGTCTCAGGTTCACCGCAACTGTTCACTCCGTTCACCCCGTCGTCAGGAGTTGATTATGCAAAAATTGTTAGGTACATCTGTTTCAATAATCCCATTTTTAGTTCGTTCATAGCATTCCGACGTAAATTAAAGCAAGCAATAATGTCCTCCCCTAAAAACTTGCTGCAACCCCTGCTTCACCCCTTATTATGTATGTAGTTTATTTGCGAAAAATCCAAACATTTGTTATTCTTATTGTTTTATCGAAATCATTTTCAACTTCATCGGACCAAGCATTGTTATGATTCTCCCCAGTTCGCTCAAGCCGCGACATTTTTCTTACTCCGAGCATGTTTATTACCGTCGTAACTTTTGAACGAAAGGTCCGATTTGAATAATTTAAAAAGTGATTTACACGGACATAATCAACCTTAATTATCAAACCATTTAAATGGATAAGGATTAATATCATGATACCGAAATCACCCTTTTTTCATATCACCAAGGATTTGCTTGAATAATTTGAACAAAAAGCGGTCACGGTGACTTAAACATAATAGTTAGACATATGGTATTGCGGACTTTTTTGTAGACATTGATGACCTCTATGAAACTGTAGTACATCACTTTGCTCTATTGTCAATAGATTCCGCAGCGTACGCGATATAAGGATTTTTTCTCACACCTTGGGTTATATTATCGAAGTTTTCATACGGATCCCTAACTTTTTTGAAAATATTCTATAGCCTATGTCCATCATCGATAATGTACGATTCTACTGGTGAAAGAATTTTTCAAATCGGTCCAGTAGTTTCGGAGCCTATTCATTTCAAACAAACAAACAAACAAACAAACAAACAAACAAATCTTTCCTCTTTATAATATTAGTATAGAAGTATAGATGTAGATATAGCAGTATGTTGACGACCTTTTCAATACCCTTTTCACAAGTCTGTCAGTGTATCCGGTCCTTTGGGAAACACCTTTATAACGTGTTCCTTTAGTAAAAGAGAAATTGCTTACAAATATATTAGGTAGGAGTTTGGGCTGGCCTTCGCCATCCGACATATTGACATTAGGGATCCCTACGACATAACTTTTATTTATCAGAAATGTATTCATGAGGCTTTTTTCTAATTTACTGGGTTATATTGTTATTTACCATGACAAGACATGAAGTCAAAAGTGAATAGGTTATAATATCTGGGCCCTAGGCAAGCGTGCTCTTTCGTC
This sequence comes from Melanchra persicariae, assembly GCA_947386135.1. NCBI lineage: Eukaryota > Metazoa > Arthropoda > Insecta > Lepidoptera > Noctuidae > Melanchra > Melanchra persicariae. Next base: position 4,933,256 of record OX376646.1, read on the forward strand.
GACCATAAATCGTCGCTTTCCATCAGGCGATATTTTATTATATCTATGGGTGACATTGTGACTATCAAAAAAAAAAAGTTTTCATTGGGGCAAGATAGAATGACTTAAATAGGTAACATATCTTCGGTATAGTAAGTATGGTAGACACCAGATAAATGTGCATTATCGGTCATTGACCATTAGATCATTGAACATATATTTGTTGCCTTTTTAATAATTATTATCAAAAACAGAAATATAAAGTCTTAAAGCTGTCCTGAATCGACTTCTATCGTAATCCTTTACGTTCTCTATTAATGAAAAACGGTTCATAATTTATTGTTCGGGTATCTACGAAGCGATAATAGGGAAAGGTCAATGTACTTTATTGCAAGTTTATCTGGCGGATACCATAGTTCTTATTCGTTACAGTATTCCATGACTGTCAATGTTGGAAAATATTACGATCCCTACCAACTCATATTTTTCAATTGATGTTTAATTAAAAAAATGGAAGTGGTTTTCAATTAAAAATGACAGTCCAGTCATTTTCATCAAAGCTGTGTCAGACACCGCTAACAAACTACAAACAAAACCAGACAACGCTAAAAAAGCATTGGACGTGTGTCCTAAATCCGCAGAACATGGAACGGGCGAAATAAAAGTGGGGTTGAACAGGCTAACACAAAAAAAAAAATACAAATATAGGTGTGTGGTAGGATTATCGAACGTCGACTTTTTTTAAGTATTTTTTTTTTGTTTTCATATTTTTTCCTTAATGTCAGCTTCCCTGCAGCACCCTTACAGCACTTCTGGAACACCCTTTTTATGTATATTGGTACTGAGAACCAGTAGCCAAACATCAAACACCACTACAAAACGAAAATTACTTCATAAATGTTCCCGAAAACGCGTAAATCTTACAGTTTAGTTCGTAAGGAAACCGCAGAACTGCGCGGGCGCCGGTTATAAATACGTTGCACGTGTGATCTATGGATCTCTCATATGGGTCAAGTCATAACACTTTCCCATAATACTGACTCTGGTTATCCATATATACTCTAGCAGAAGACTTTTGTTTGTTTGTTCGCGTTTATCTCTGACTCTACAAGTCTGGTTTGAAAAATTCTTCTTGCATTTGATAGCCTATATTTTGAGGATGGTTATAGGCTACTCAACTTCACGCTACGACCGTTAGGAGCCGAGCAAAACGAAGAGAAAGGCAGAAAAAACGCTAAGCGAAAATGAAGTACGCGCGGACGGAAACCGAAGGACATAGCTAGTATTGAATATTGTTCTTTCTCATGGATCGATGATTTTTCCTTGTAGCTGGAGTTTGTGGAATGCCTTTGATGTGTCGAGAACTGTAGGAAAGTTTGACAGTCTTGATCTTAATGGGTTCTTACTGACGCCATAACTTTGTTTATTATTTGTTCGGTAAGTACCTAAAGTGCTTGTCTATACTATTGCCAGGATTAATAGAAGATATCAAGAAGGGTTATTTTTTATTCGAATGTTCCGCTGTTACCCATATTAAGAGTTTAAGACCCATAGTCTGAGTTTAAAAGACCCTCCACTTAGTCTCTAACGGAAAAAAGCAATGTCAATTAATAATTAGCTATGAATCTCAATTTGATGATTCGAGTTGGTGGACATGATTTGGCTTATAGGGGCAAGACTTCCTAGAGAAGCAAGACATATCTCACTTCTTCTGTTCGCCTAATTTCATTAAATTGTTGCTATATATATTTTTTAATCTGTCTGCCATACCATTTGAATGGACACCAACATAACCTCGAATAAACCTCAAGAGGACAATAATTAATCATTAAACATAATAAATTACGAAATATGTATTAAAATAATTTCAAGTTATGAGTATGACGGATAAAATACCCATTGTTGTCCAAGGTTATACTTATGAACAAAAATAAATACTTGTAGATATAAAAACTATTGTTTACTTAAAATTTCACATAACTAACTCGTGACTTAGTTATTAAATATGTTGAGGTTTAAATTTTAATTGGGTTTTATTTACTCGAAAATGATTAAGTATTCTTTGAGCCGTTGTTGCCTTTGGAAACGTAAGACACCCTGAGCTATTCTTGTTGTGTGATTCATTTGAGGCCGCCTTAGTGAAAATTGAAAATATAATATTAAGATTTTATCTAATTTGATTGATCATAAAAGTAAAGATTTATGTTAAACATTCATACTTCAGTCAAATAAAAGTGCGAATCGGACTCGCGCACAAAGGGTTCCGTACATTTATCTATAAAAAAAACGGCAAAAAATCACGTTTGCTGTATGGGAGCCCCACCACTTAAATATATTTTTTATTCTGTTTTTAGTATTTGTTGTCATAGTTTAAAATTTCAACTGTCTAGCTATCACGGCTCATGAGATACAGCCTGGTGACAGACAGATGGACAGCGGAATCTTAGTAATAGGGTCCCGTTTTTACCCTTTACCTACGGAACCCTAAAAATGGAATAATGTAAAATCAGCCCTTAATCAAATTATGATTTTCTAGTCACCCACAGTCGTCAGTCTGTTCTATATCATCTATCGCGACTTCTTAAGCTCAATAAATAAATTATACATGACTCACCAAGCCACACCAGAAGAAAAAATATTTTGTATGCAAATATTCATAATTTATGATAATCAAGAATGCCGCTCCCGCATTTTTATTCGATGTTTAGTCAGTCATAAATCGATTTGTAATTATTCGACTGAATAGGTACCTCATTATACTACACGATTATACCGCTACACGTAAGACTAAAACAAATTAATATTATTCATATTTAAATTGATGTCCTCAACCTTACTGATGTTATGTTGACTGCTTTTAGTAAGAACTGGAAACGTAGTGAAGAAAGATACGAAGGCAATGAAGCAGCTTTAAAAAAAAACAATTTCATCAAAGAAAGAAAAGAATAGTTATTAACAACGATGCTGTATATCTTTATAAAAATCTGCACAGCCTTTTTTTTACTCTGTTGACGGACGAATGCAGTTGATGATATCTACACTAATATTATAAAGAGGAAAGATTTGTTTGTTTGTTTGTTTGTTTGAAATGAATAGGCTCCGAAACTACTGGACCGATTTGAAAAATTCTTTCACCAGTAGAATTGTACATTATCGATGATGGACATAGGCTATAGAATATTTTCAAAAAAGTTAGGGATCCGTATGAAAACTTCGATAATGTAACCCAAGGTGTGAGAAAAAATCCTTATATCGCGTACGCTGCGGAATCTATTGACAATAGAGCAAAGTGATGTACTACAGTTTTATAGAGGTCATCAATGTCTACAAAAAAGTCCGCGATACCATATGTCTAACTATTATGGTTAAGTCACCATGACCGCTTTTTGTTCAAATTATTCAAGCAAATCCTTGGTGATTTGAAAAAATGGTGATTTCGGTATCATGATATCAATCCTTATCCATTTAAATGGTTTGATAATTAAGGTTGATTATTTCCGTGTAAATTACACTTTAAATTATTCAAATCGGACCTTTCGTTCAAAAGTTACGACGGTAATAAACATGCTCGGAGTAAGAAAAATGTCGCGGCTTGAGCGAACTGGGAAGAATCATATTGATGTGATCAATGCTTGGTCCGATGAAGTTGAAAATGATTTCGATAAAACAATAAGAATAACAAATGTTTGGATTTTTCGCAAATAAACTACATACCTACATAATAAGGGGTGAAGCAGGGGTGATTAAGATTTTAGGGGAGGACATTATTGCTTGCTTTAATTTACGTCGGGATGCTATGAACAAACTAAAAATGGGATTATTGAAACAGATGTACCTAACAATTTTTGCATAATCAACTCCTGACGGGGTGAACGGGGTGAACAGTTGCGCTGAACCTGAGACCATAGAATAAGTAGAAATGGCTAAGTAATAAATGTAAATTAATGAAAATCGTTGTGCTTCATTTTCCAAAACTAACCTTTATAAGGGGGTATAGGGGGCGTTGAAGTTTGTGGAGTAGGTACCTACTAAATCCGCGCGGACGAAGTCGCGGGCGAAGTGCTAGTTTTTAATAAAGTTACTGTTTTCTGACCCCCATGTTCCAGTAACTGGGTAACACGTTATCCTCTGGCGAGACGTGTCAAACTTTCGAGCTTCAAACTCCCAACCCATAAAGAATGTAAAAGATCTACAAACGAGAGCTCGGACCAAGATTTTAGACGTGCTTTTATTTCTGATGTACAGAGGCCTAATGGATGGACCCATCCACGGTCCGACTTTGGCAATCTTTGCTTAACTTTGAATATTGATGCGTGTATTAGTATAGCCAAGAACTTCTTGTAAATTTGTCTCCTCATCTGCCTAGCCTTTTCCCAACTATATTGGTGTCGGCTCCCAGTCAAATCGGATTCAGCGGAATACCAGTATTTTACGTGGAGCGGCTGCCTACCAGACCTCCACAACCCATTAACTGGGTAACACGGTACTTCTTGGCAAGACTGGTGTCAGATTTTCTGGCTTCTGATAATCCGTAACGACTGCCAAAGATCTCCAAATAACAGCCGGGACCAACGGCTTAACGTGCTTTCCGAGGCACGGAGGAGTTTCGACATGGTCACCCATCCACAGACCAACCGCGGCAAGCGTTGCTTAACCTTGAAGATCGGTCCGTGCGGCTGTTATAATTTTGCCACGAGCTCCTCTAAATAAAGGTTTTAAATAGTAAATCTGTCTACATTATACAATTACGGTACTACTCGTACGCGTTAACTTGGCGCCTGGCTCGACACATTTCGAATGACGTTTTGAGGTTTTAATTGAAAGTGAACTATTCAATTTTGATGAAAACAATATAAACGCGTTAGCATCACTGTTACCGTTGCGTTTATATTATTTCCATCGAAATCTAAATGTTCAATATCAATTAAAACGTCAAAACGTAATTCGAGCCAGGTGCCAAGTTAACGCGTAAGGGTAGTAAATCTTTTGCAATCATACTATAAAAAAAGACACATCAATGTAACACAAAAAGTCACACTTCAAACCACACCTGACCATAAACAACCAACTCGAATTCCAATCGCTGTCGAATCAATTCGATTGAATGCTATTCCATCATTAATCGAGAGAGAGCGTGCTGGCCGCAAATAGATGAACTCACGATCAAGGTGGCAATCGGATCGAATGAAGGCCGAAACTTTGGCAAACATTATATATCAACATGTAGGCTGAATGGATTCGATTCTGGTGCATTTAAATTTAGAATTACTTTATGGAAAGTGAAAGAGCTCTTTGAAGATGCAGATGAGGGATTGCATGACCCAACTGCCCAACTTTGATTAAAAACGCGTTGCTGTTTTTTTATTGTTTACTTTTGTTCGAAACTATAAGGCATGCAAGAACTTAGAGCGATTTATAACAATGCATCTGAATGCAATTAGCAATTTTAAAACGCTAGGTAGAATAATTAAATATTTTATTTCCCTCATTTGTGTTTTGTGGACGACTTTCACCAATAATGGAACTAAACGTACAATAGCTACCAGTGGTGTCATGATTGTTGTGGAAATGACACTGACAGCTATTGAAAGTTTAGGTCTTGAATGCAGCGCAGAGGGCAAATTCTACAAATTTTCAAGCAACGTTCGCAGTCTGTCAAAAATGTATGAAAAATTAGGCGCTTTTGACAGATTTTGCAAACTTTGCTAAAAATTTTGAAGAATTGGCCCTCAGTTTATTTATATGTTGATGGCGTCTTGTCTCATTGGCCTGCTAAGTAATAATGCAGGAAGTTAACGCTAGTTTCTATCACAGAAGCAATTTTCAATGAATTACAACATCCCCTTGTCATTTCAGTGACAGCTAGATAGACTTCGTTATTTGAGGTTGTTTCGTGTGTTAAGCATTTTCAGTTTTTCAGTATTATCTAGATATCTATAGGTAGTTATTGTATGTAGATACATTTTTGAATAATATTACTACATTGTAAATTATAGCATAGGCATAAATAAACAGGATTATTCATAAAATTTGTATTTACCTACATAAGAATCACGTGTAATGTAACACAATAGGAAAACTCAGACGGAGTTTCCCGAAAGCACGTTGAAGGTCGAACCCTTGGCAACAGTTCTAAAACCACATTTTATTGTTTTAGGTAGTTAGGTACTCAAGTCAACACCCAATAGTCAGAAATTTATCGATAGCGATCCGTAAAACAAACTTGGTTAACAATTTATTGCTGGCAGTAAATCTCAGATAGTTATTCTTCTAAATAAATCTGTAGAAGGTAGAGCTTCAATTACTTACTTAGCTAGTTTATTTACGTGAAGTTAACATGGGATTCTAATATGTTTTTTCTATAGATCATATCTTTAAAATTATCATGGTTTAGCATAGCCATCCCTTATAAAGAAATCGTAGATTAAAATAAAGTTGGCTTACGTAGGTACGTAACTGAAGCCAATAAATACTTGAACACAAAAACTATCTGCAAACCACAGACTAAACTCGACGACCGAGAATTGAAAGCGCGGCAAATAGCAGTGGTTTCAATCTGAAGCGCGTGTTTGTCTATGGCTAAGCACCGTAAAAGCTGCGTTCAAAAGAAATGGCCAGCAATAAACGTAGCGGCTTTCTCCGCAAATACTGGCAGTAAACAATAAGCCAGACGCGGCTGTGGAGCTGAATTATCTGTGCCTTAGTTTGATTGCTTCGCTTATTAAATTGAAAGGGAATTGCATGGAAAATGGTTGAATGATTTCCTTATAGCTGCAAAGGAAATTGGTAGAAATAGAAAGAACGTCGTGTAAGACAGTGTGTAAAAAAGGTATTAAAGAAAAGTCGAACGACAATCGGCTTGTTGGACAAACAAGAAAAGGCTTTTGTATCCCCAGATTACAAAATACTAGTCAAGAACCGAATGAAACATTGCAATGAGACTCGTGACAGGTTTATTTCTGCCTATCTCTGTAAAGGTGATTTTCAATAGAATTTACAATATTCACAAACTGTAGTCGACATAAATTTTCAACCTGTCTCAGCCAGTGCGAATCAATTTGAACAACATTGCAATTGACGTGAATAAATTAATTCGTTATTCAACATTTCCATAACTCAGACCGCAGCCATTTTCTCGTATAACCGAAACGCGAATTATTTGACTTTGGAATGTCAGAATACCATTCTTCTGTGGTTTTTGTTGAAATATTCGAGCACATTTTGTGTTTTAGAATGATGAATACCAGAATAGGTACTAATTGAACACTAAAATGCTTGAATAATTAATTGCAGTGTTTCAGGGTGTTTCGCATATTTTGTGCTAATTCCATGACATTTCTAAAAATCTAATTAATTGATAGATAAACTGAAGTGGCAGTGGGCGGGGCACATTACTCGCAGAGCAGAAGGTCGATGGGGCCGAAAAGTCCTGGAGTAACAATCGCATACCGGAAGACGCAGCGTTGGAAGGCCTCCTACAAGGTGGACCGACGGTCCCGAGTAACCGATGGATGCAAGACGCACAAGACCGGTTGTTGTGGCGACACTTGAGGGAGGCCTGTGTCCAGCAGTGGACGTCTTTCGGCTGATATGATGATGATGATGATGATGATAATGATAAGACAAGCACATATTATGGAGACAGGAATATACATTCAGTATTATTTCTAAGAACCTAGGTACGGTTCTTTGTACATTTTGGCGACCATGACACGCAGAATTCTATTTAGAGCCAATGGTATGCAGTGTCTATCATTACACCATACATTGTCATTTTTTCTGCATCTAAGTTACAATATGCTGGATTACTTTATGGTTACAAGCATGTTAATTTCCAAAGTGCGCTTCGACTGCAGAACAGTGCACTGTTGACCCATCCTTCGCTGCTCATCCGTCCTACATCAAAAGGGCTCACGCATGTGCGGACAATTCCATCGCATGGCTGCGAAGCCAACGGAGTGGACGCTTCACGAAAGCCATTAGCTTTTCTTCTTATATCCCGTAAATAGCCGCCTGTTTCTGATCCAATGACTTTTTGGACGAGTTTGTGAGGTAGGTACGGCTATATTTGGATGGCTATTAAGTAAAATATTGTGAAGAATGTTTTTAGATTGACACGTTAGTATTTTTCATTCTTAATAATCTCGACTTTTTTATGTTTTCAGAGTTCCAGGAATCGAAAAACAACTCGTAACTAAATTAGAAAAAAGGAACAGCAAGGCATTTCTGCTAATAGTGGGTCTAATTGTTTCCCCCAATTTAACCTTCAAGTACTTAGCTAACATTAGAAAGTAGTCAAATTGCAACACAAAAACACTCATTCATTCACATTAAACGCGTGGTGCATCTAACACCTACCTCACGTTCGGAAATGCCTATGTTAATATGGCGGGCAAACATCGCTTGTGGAATGCGACCGATCCAACGTTTAAACTATTTTCGGACGAACACGGAACTGCACTGTTCGTTTGGAATCTATGGCAGCGTCGAATAGTTACGTCGAATTTATCAGATTTTATTGCGTTCGTGGAAATCTAGGGCGGACTGTTCAGCGCGATACTAATCTGTTAATGTCAGTTTTGTTTAACGATTAAAAGGAAGACATGACACGTGCTGTTAAAGGAGCTCTATTCTATAATGTTTTGTTCATAAAACAGACCAAAAACACACGTTGTTAGAAAGATAATGGTTTGTTTGAAAATTTTCTCCATTTTCCCAAATACATGGAAATCTACCATGTTAATTACACAATGTAGGTAGGTACCTAAAGAAATAAACAACGTAAACGAGGCTGCCATAAAGTAAATGGTGCTTGGCCTACTACTGGCAGTTGTAAAAGTACCTAGTTACAAAGAAAAATAAAACTGTGGAGGATTAGCCGCTAAGCTCATGAACGACTTTATCTCTCTAGGAAACTCATGAATGTGAGTATTTAATACCTTTTACATCAAAGTGCGACATAAAGATGATGCGACTTGTGTGGTAGGTACCTAACATAGTAAGGAATAAAAAATGTTTATCTGTGTGACTCACAATGGGACGCCCAAAATTGATATTTGAATAAAAACCTTTTTTCTGCAGAACTGCACAGAGTAAAAATCCAAAAGTTCATAAACGGCCTAAAATCAGTAGTCAACAAAAGGGTCGCTCGACAATAGAGCTCATTAAAACGTACAACCAACCTGAATGAAAGCTTCATGTACTACAATGGCAGCGTGTTCGTTAGCCGATATAATATTAATTTGAACTGGAAGCCCGCCAGGTACATGTTCATAATAAATGATTGATTGGTATTTTAGAAGCCGTAGGTATTTGATTAACTACTTTCATTTTGTCGTACATTTTTGACAGCTGTTTCAATTCGTTCGGCGGACAGGTCAATATATATAGATTCTATATTCAACTTTGGCGCCCAGCGGGCCATAGAGATAAAAAGTCAAAAGCGATATTTTTATTTTAAAGTAACATAAATTGTCTCGAGAATTACTTTCACCTAACCTAACCCGAAATCCGATTCCCCTTTGCAATAGAGACAGTAATTGTGAAAATAAGTAGAACCTGTCAGACTCAATGTTCCATCCAGCTAGGGTTGCCAACCGTACTCTAAAATAGAGTATTGTACTCTACAAAGCAATAGAGTACGCTTAAATACTCTATTTATTTTGACTCTGACTTTAAATTAAATTTAATGAATGCCTGCCATTTCAGTATTCCACTATGTTTTTATTGTTGGTCATAATGGCGAATTGGGGTTAAAAGAAAATCCAATGCTTCATTGGAGTTTTCTAGTAACCGTACAATTAATTTAAAATCAACATAATTTTGTTTCGCAATAAGTATTATAATTTTTACTAAAGGTACCTACTTACTATTTTTTTCTCAGACTGTACTCTTCATTTATCTTTTCTAAAACCAGATATACTCTATTTCTTTAAAAAAAAGTGGGCAACCCTACAGCCAGCATTACTCCCTTGTTTATGCGTCATGCGATTTCATTCCGAGCCCCTTCTCATTCAGTAGTGCTTGTACTGAATGAGAAGGGGCTCGAAATTCAACGGTTGAAGGTGAGAAAAGGGAAAGGGTGAAAATAGATTGAAAGACTAATGACACTTCAAAACAATATGTTGATTGAAATTACATACAATTTTTCTACGGCATTACTATGTATATTTCGGGAAACTTTTTATGTTAACCCTCTGTAAGTTACACAGTCCCTAGCATGGAATATTCCACTTTTATAGGATTTATCTTCTGTTTTTCAAAAATGGTCACGGAATATTTTGGTTAAAAAATAATCTAGGTTAATAAACTCAACATTCGAAAATCAAAATGCCGTTCGCATAACTTCGCATCACTACGGATGGGCGCCATGATTGTTTTTCCAAATGACGTATCAATATCATAACTGACATCCTTATTCTGGAATGCTCGCAGCATTTTAATTAGACTAGTTCGAGTTACGCAACCTGAAACGTGAGTCGACATACATTGTAGAATTTATGTTAGTTATAATAATATTTGCTATGCTCTTAATATTATGACAAATAAGTAAATATGTGCATCGTTTGTGTACATAACTGCCACATGCAAGCTAATCAAAACATTATGATATAAAAAAAAATTTTGCATGCTATAACATAGCAAAACATGTTTGTACTTTTTATTTTATTTAACACCATTTTATACCATGTTTTATGCAAATAAATGATTTATTATTATTATTATTCTCTTTATTTTTTTTTTAACATACATTTTATATTTTTAAATATTTCAATAACAAAAAAAAAAACAATAAAAAAACATTTAAAAATATAAAAATAGTAGTCCGCCGGTGTCGGGAGCTGGGTCCAAGCTACCGGTGGTTAGGGCTCCAGAGAAAGGAACCTCCTCACAATACGAGCCGTATCGAGGAGTACTGCTTTCTGTATCAGGCCCTTTACCCAACTGCGCAACGCCAGCTTCGACAGGTGGTCGTCGAAGCTTTTGGCTATCAAGCCATTGGCCGTAACGACGATCGGCACAATGACAGCCGAGTCCACATTCCACATGTCGACAACCTCGTGCGCTAAGTCAAGATACTTGATTTGTTTCTCTTTCTCAGCTTTCACGAGGTTCTCGTCATGTGGAATGGTAACATCGATTATCATTGTGCGGCGCGCTAATCGGTCTATCACCACTATATCGGGCTTATTAGCGACGATAGTCCTATCAGTGATGATAGACCGATCCCAGTACAACGTGACATGGTCATTTTCGAGAACTGGGTCGGGCACATACTTGTAATACGGTACCTCAGAATCCACAAGTTTGTATTTCAAAGCAAGTTGCTGGTGAATAATCCTGGCCACTTGGTTATGCCTGTGCAAGTACTCGCCGTTAGCCAGACGAGAACAACCAGAGATAATATGTCTGATGGACTCACCCGGACGGTGGCATGCCCGACACACGTCAACCGTCCCGTCCTTCATAATATGCCTCCGGTAGTTGTTCGTCAAGATAACTTCGTCCATAATTGCACAAACAAAACCTTCAGTTTCTCCGAAGAGATCACCGAAACGTAGCCAGGCCACGGACGCCGGGAAATCTACGTCGGACCCATAAAGAGCCCGATAGAAGCGCCCGTGAAGCTCCTTGCCTTTCCATACCTCCTTGCGGTCATCTGTAGTAAGTATTACAGGTTTGCGCCAGTTCTCTTTCGCCATGGACAACGGGGTGAGTCCCTTGTCCACTGTGACCACATCTCGGTGCATACCCACATCGGCTTTGAGAAAATATTCTCTGAGACTGCACATCTCGCGGTTGTGGAGAGTCTTAGCATTTAAAAAGCCTCGACCTCCACATTTACGCGGGATGTACAGTCTCATCACCGACGATCGTGGGTGATGCATCCGATTTGCAGTCAGCAGTGTACGGACCCTTCTATCCAGGGCGTCGAGTTCGGTTTGAGTCCATTTGAGTATGCCGAAAGAGTACATTAATACCGGCATGACCCAACCGTTGAAGGCGCGCACCTTATTTCCGCCCGACAAAAGGCTGTTTAAAACCTTTTTCAGGCGGCCAAAGAAGCGCTCCTTCAGCGATTGCTTCATGTCAGTACCGTTAATGCCCAACGCTTCCGACATACCCAAATACTTGTAGGTTTCGGTTGAGCTAAGGGATCTAACCTGTATGGAATCCGAGAGTTGAATTCCCTCAGATTCCATAATCTCCCCTTTCTTTACATGCATGACTGCACATTTGTCCACACCAAATTCCATCCTGATGGCACTACTGAAGGTTTCAGTTACTTTCAGTAGCTCCATCAGTCGCAAATTGTTGGGGGCAAAGAGTTTCAGATCATCCATGTAAAGGAGGTGAGATATGGCTTGACCACCTCTTCTCAACCGATAGCCTAGGCCTGAATCCTCCAGCAGTGTGCTAAGAGGATTCAGAGCTAAGCAAAACCAAAGTGGACTCAAACTGTCGCCCTGGAATATTCCCCGTTTAATCCATACAGGCTCATCATTCCCTTGAATCGGTCGACATCCTGGATATCGAAGAACCGTTTTCCATTGCCTCATACATGACTCAAGGAAGGCGCGTAGAGTTGCATCTATTTTGTACAACTCCAGCACCCTCATGAGCCATGTATGTGGCACAGAGTCATAGGCCTTCTTGTAATCTATCCAACATGTCGACAGATCCTTGCGGGATCGACGAACCTGTTGGCTTATGGCCATGTCTATGAGGAGTAGCTCCTTAGTGCCGCGGGACCCTTTCCTACATCCATTCTGAGAAGCGGACATAATTGAGTTATTCTCAATGTGATCATTAATTTTCACTCTCAGAATGGATGTAAGAAGTTTATAGACCGTCGACAAACAAGTAATCGGTCTATAATTCTTGGGTTCTGCGGGACTACCTGTCTTATGGAGCAGGTGGGTAACGCCAGTTGTTAGAAACTGTGGTAGCGACCCAGACTCTAAGGATGATTGGAATTGAGATGCCAGGAGTGCGTGTGAGCTGCTATACCATTTTAGCCAGAAGTTATGCAGTCCGTCCGGTCCTGGAGATTTCCAGTTTGGTAACGGACGGACTGCTTTGGCTACATCCAATGGGGTGATGTTGATAAGTTCCATTGGTGGTATAGCTTCACACACGCGCTCGACATCGCGCATCCAACCACCCTCGGCATGACAGACGGGCACCGACCAGATATTTCGCCAGAATGTATTCGTGACGATATCATCCGGTCTGCACACGTCCGTCACACTTTGTTCAGGTCGCTCCCAAGCTCTGTATACCCACCTTTCATCGCTCTGGAACATGCGATTCTGCGAGTATCGATCAACCCGCCGCTTATACCGCCGAATACGGTTTGCCCATGCACAAACTTTCTGCTTCAGGAAGTCGATGCGCTCTGTGACTCGGGACGTGTATTCTCGAGGGCTGATTCCAGTCCCCGAAAACGCCCGCCTCACAAAGCGCATCACACGTGGTCTTGTATTGCCCTCCCTGAAGCAGTATAGTTTGCCGATGAGTGCCCTAGCCTCATCGATACGCCGCTCGATCCTGCACTGCCAGGCTGGTACAGCAGATTTTGGTCGTATAGCCTCGTCACAATTTGGAAACTTGACGTTTGCTATACGACATGCCGCAACAGCCCCGCAGTACAGGATTGAGTGCGTATCTACGAGGTTCTCGCTGCTTTCGAAGATGTTCTGCAGCAGCGAGTCCAAGGCACACACCAGCGCCCTATTCTTTTTGTGCATAGGTAACCGTGGTAATCGGGGCCTAAGTTCGGTAGGAGTTGATCTATACTCGCGAAGCGCATCCTCCAGCGCGCTCCTCAGTCGATCGTTGCACTGGCTACTTACCGTGACAACCCTATCATCTACCTCATCACTATTATTATTGGACCGCGGTATGATTGCGCCACTAGCTGGCGCCGGTACCACGGCCTGTGTCGGGGTCGAGATGATAAGGTTGTTCAGTACCTCTGAGCGCAGCCTATCAAGTGCGGCATCGTCCAACTTGTGACTACGTTGGATGACTCGCACCTGATCCGACAATCGTTGGGCCGAGACGTTCACAGCCGGTTCCAGGTCCTGAAACAGAGACAGCATCCTGACACGGTACGCAGTGAGGTTAGTTCCCCCCTCTGTAGACCCGTAATATGCGCGCATGACGTTCTCGTTCATGGACTGAGTCCATCTCATGCGCTGCACACAACCACCGGTAGCGGGGACCCGGCTCGGGGCCGGTTGGCCCCTAGGTCCCAAGCCCCTCGGTGGCCGGCCTCTCCCCTGCCGACGCACAGGTGTTGGCGACGTCGGCGGAGAGAAATACTCGTCGCTCGAGCTCGACGCGACTGCAACCGCCGGTGACACTGGTAATCCTATGTCCGGCGGCGGCGAGGCGGAGCTGAGCGACGGGTCCGGGGGTGGTGGGCGTGCACGTTGCGATGCTGCTCTCGTAATCATTCTTTCATTAGTATATTCGTCGTAATTTTCTTTTCTTCGATTTCATGGGTGACATTATTGTATGTCATCTGTCCGAGTCGTATAATTTTCTTATATTTTGTTTCATTTTTGTGCCTAAATCATTCTAATCATTCTTATTATTATTATTATTATGTATTTGTTCTGACGTTTTATAAGTGTCCATGTAACCTAAGTGAAATAAAATAATTTGTTTACTTAAAAATGAAATGATTTTTTTGTTATTGAATGATCGTGTATTTTTTCCTTATATCAAATTCACTACCAACCACTTGAAGATTTAATAAAAATATATCGACATATAAAAAATCAAATTACTTTTTTAATTCAACAAACTAGCAAAGGCAACTCCCGTACATACCTATAACAACCTGTCTTATTAAAAAATCTGCTTGTTACTCGCGGTCGAGCTGACGCAAATGCTTAGCGTACCGGCGAGGTGCTTAGAACTGGAAAATTGGGACCGAAAATGCATTGGAGAGCACTCGCCGCCGAATCCAAATTTCCTATTTGGTAAATTGCCAAACTTCTGTGGAGCACCGCTCTCAAACACTTATCAGCATTCGTGACTAACCTTTTCGTGTCAGAAGTATTTACTGTCGTAGTTAGGTAATTTGTCTTTTTAGATAACTTAATAAATACCTTTAAGGTTTTGCAAAAACTATCGCAACTTGAGTTCAAGTGGCAATTTTATTTTAAGATAAGTGCCTGTCACATTTAGAAAAAAAAAATTAATTAGCTCTTCAACTCTAAAAGTTCTACAACATTCCTAAAAACTTCATACTCATAGTCATAACGCAATCAACTCCATCTACTACAAACAAAAGTCAAAACCTGACACAGATTAAAAAATACCAGCCTGCCTATTCTCTATTTGCGTTCCAATTCAAGATGCACGTTAAACTTTTATCTACACTTTATGGAATACGCTTTTGCTCTGCAAGTGAACATTCCGGGATTGGAAACAAGGTGACCTAAAAACAAACGCGAACAAATATGAAAGGGGTTGTCTGACGTTCAAACGTACATATTGGAATAATTTCTGCTGACGTCACGAAAATTATAACCCTTTTATGAGATCCCGTGATTGTTCAACGTGTTTTGGGTAATGTAATTTATAAATACGTGCGATTTTATCAGTTTTGTAAGAGGATATGCAATAGTTTATAGATAGGAAAGTTACAAAATTAAATACCGTCGTTAAACCGAGGCCATAAGCAGATTTGGACAGGCATTACATCCCAACTCGCTTTCTGTCTTTCTAATTTAAAACAGCCAAGTCTTACCTCATTATTTATAACTCCTGTTTGACTATAAACCATAAACATGAACAAAGCAAAACTTTTCAAAGTACGCCGCAGTCTATCAAATTACACGCTCCGATGTTCGTCTCAAGTGACACAAAATAATCCTCCAAAACGGTAACTTGCCCCTGTTAGTAGACTAAAAGCTTTGAAGGCAGTTTTATGACATCAGACGAATAATCTTGGCGATTAAATCCTGGAGAGCGATGAGTGGTCGTTACTTTTTTATCGCTCCGTGAAACAGCTGACTTTAGATTCGCGCAGATTGTTAAGAACGATATGAATCAGCGCGTTGGCAGACTGAAATATTTTCTACGCTATGGTTTTAGCTTTGCCGACGATAAATAAACTGCCTTCTATAAATCTACGTCAATCATACGAAGGTCAGAGTTTAGAAAAATGTATACAGATGAGATCTTCATAAATTAGACAACTTTGTTTGTGATATCGTCTAAAGTTAGAATAGTTTATGAACGTTGGTACCTAATATTTCGTTTCGTTTGACGCATCATCAAGTCTCATTAAAACCTCGTAACAGTCGTAACAACACTTTTTGCCGCTTCTACTCTATATGACTCAACAGCAACACCATTCCATTTCCTTATTAGCATAAAGAGATGACTTTCGCAAAGGAAGAGTTTAAAACGAAATTATAGTTAGTTTCTACAGGATTAACTGTCTACTAGGGATGGTACAGAGCTTCGACTTCGACTCCGATAAGTCGGAACTTCCAACCTCGACTCCGACAGTTTTAAAATTTATTGTTCTAATTATTTACAACACCATTTTTAATAAATTTACATACCTACCTATAAATAAATAAAAATTAGCTACATTTAAGCACCAGAAATTTAAGCGGAGGTCGAGGATAACGTGTAGGAACAGACAGTTTATGCATGTCGCGTGGGGCACCCCCCTTTTCACGTGCTTTCTGACGTCGATAACTCTTTCATCGCCCGAAGCACTTCACTCTTCCTGCCAGGGTTGCGGAATATGTTCGAAAGAGTTACCGCGGCCCTGGAAAGAAAGGCACTAGGAGGACAAAGGGTGGGTTTTAGTCAGTAAAAGTCTGACACTCCCTGCCGCTCCACCCAGAGCGGGAGGGGTCATTTGATGATTTCCCATCCTCAAAAAAAAAAAAGCACTTCACTCTTCTTCCACCAATTCGACAAACCAAACTTCGACTCCGATAAAACACCTTCGTAACATCCCTACTGTCTACATCGCTAAGTAAGTGTAACTGGATCCCGCGCCATCCCACCGTCCATGATAGGGCTATTGTTAATGCAATTTGAAATGGACGACGAATAAATTGTAAAATGGCTGGCGGCCGCTTATATAAGCCGTTTGGAGATAGTGAATATGAATTAAAGTGTCGTCAAAGCTTTGTAGTGAGTTTCAAAAGTTAATTTAATGGTGATCTTGGATGGGGTTTTAAGTATAAGGATGTAACGGTAGCTTGTTTACTGTAATAAAATTAGTTAAGTATTTGAATGTTAATAGTTTACGACTTACGGTAGTTCTAAAGCTGTTTTGGAATTGAAACAGGTAATTACGCATTTCTCTATTAGTGGCTACATAAGACTCTGAGCGAAACTAAACTTTAATCTGAAACTGTTTGCAGTCTGTAGCCAATTAATTTTATTTTTTAAATTAAAGTGGAGATAAAATATAATTAATAAAGAATTTCATAAATTGGTAATAAAACATCATCTAAAACTCCCATCTCATAAAACTCATTCATATTCCCTTTCCTTCTCGTTTCATGCAGTAAGATTGTGGAACTCACTCCCACCTAACATGTATGTTTGTTTATTGTTGATTGATTTCCTATATTTTAATGAATAGATAAAACAATAAGTTTTAGTTAAATTGCTATAGTCTATTTTATTAACTTTCCGTCTCTGTCTCTTTACACACTGTGTCTACGTTTCCTATGTCACACTTCTGTCGCAGGTCTGCTGGAAGAACATTCTATTGAAATAAGCAGTACCTAGACGTAATTTTCATTAAAGAGTAACAAAGTCAAAAACTATAGATACCTACATGCGTAGCACTAAGTCTAAGCCCCATTGCTAAACTTTTCTTGATGCCATACGAAGAACATCACTCATCGGGAACGTTCCGAATTCGAATAGGATAGTTATAGAATTAGCATTCGATGATCGTCTGCGCGGTTACGATGTATTCCGAATTTAACCGAAGCTTCCGCCAACGTTACTGAATATGGCCGCCACATTCCGCTGGTGAAGTAACCCATACTCGATATTGAAAGGTTGGTAACATTAACATGAAACAGACTGATTCTGCATTTGAAGTTTCAAGATACCTACCTAATGAATGAGAAGATTTAAAATACTGAATAAGTTTTTTTTACCAAATTATGAGTAAATTTGTTTTTTTGTATGCGATAGCCGATAGGCATGAAGAATCGACTTCGTTCTACATTAAATTATTAAAACAAAATAGGTAAGTAGATATGCTCATACGTAAAAACAGGATAATCCGCCATATTAGCAATGGTTTTCCATATTACTTATACTTAATAGGTTAAAACCTTGTTAAAACATTATACCTACGGTACCTAAATTTTGATTTTACGTAAAATTTCGTCATTTACACTTATAAACATGACCAGTGGTTTATTCATATACTTAGGTACATAGATGTACCGTCTGCTTATTAAACCTCATCATAGGATACTCATGACTTTCACTAGACGAACGCGTAAAGCTGTCGGTCGAGAGTTCCAAATTTGGTGCGGCCTTCAAAGTTTAAATTGAAGATGTCGAGGGTACCAACATCACGAATAATCACTATGCACGCATTATCACATCACGCATAACTTCTTGAAAGGTTTTCACATAATTAATAGGTACCTACTTACAATAAATTTCTATTCTCATTTAAACTAATGGCATTAAAGAGATGGATTAATAAATAGCTGGGAATTAAATTCGATAGGTTATTAATTTAATTTACAATGAATTATGTTCCGCCATATTGTTGTTCAATTAAGTCCGATGGACATTATGAACCAACTAATTAACCATTTCAGCTAACATTGAACATCGATTTTAGTTTTATTTAATTTAAAAAGAATAATTAGTAAAAATGTACCTAAGCCACAACGCCGCAATAACTGTAATATTAAGTATTATTCAAAGTAACAACGTTCATCACAAACTCAAAGCAAAATTACCAATGTTGGTCATAATATAGAGATCGTAAAGTACTTAACAGGAAATTAACTCAATTGGCGGCAAATTGACAGGTGACGATGTGCTTCCCGCTATTCTTATTAGCTGTCAAACGACATGTCACGAAATGGCGCGTAATCGTCAGCGAGCGGAAAACGTTTACGGGTCTGATAGCAGAAACTAGACTCATTCAAACCTAGACTTTCTACTCTTATTATAGAGTCCGATTTCATGAAGAAAACCCGGCAAATAGTGTATTCGACGTTCAAATTCTGTAGCAAAGACATGAAGTAAAGTACGTCAATAGAGGTGGAAGTAACGCGTAAAGCAAGTTCTTATCGATATTTATGGCGTAATATTTACTTCTCCGGTTTTGAATTACAATGAAGCACAGGCAATTGAGCTTTCAAAAGACTTCCCACGTTCCTTTGAGTTGATATTTATGGGCCAAACAGGAATATTATTAGGAAATGCCTACAATATCCTTAGACTTGGTACTCTAAGAGGATAACGTGGGTGCCTATTCATTGCAATTTTAGAGCTGGCAGAAAATATAATAGAAACTTCTTGGATTTGTGCGAAGAGTGAAGAGTTGGGTGTTTCGGGGAATATTTTCGAAATAAATAACAAAATCGTTTACTTACGTTACTTTCAACTGCTAATCAAACATAACGTTCCGTGGAATTCAAGGATAGCAAACATAAATACTGTGAATGTTTACAAGTGCGTTTAGAAATAGAAATTGTTCACAGCTTTGATATGCTAAAGTTGTACACTACTCATGATACAGAGTTTAGTGCTTACCTAATCGGAATTATCGGAAACCATCATGGGTAGGTAGCTACATTATGTCACTTCTAAGGAATTCTAAGCCTTATTTCCTTGAAGAACTGGCACTGATTACGCTTTTCATAACAAAATGATGTACCTATTCCTTAATTGATATATTAGGTATTAATCCCGTGGCATTCCACTTCGGAGAAGATTTAAAAGGTCGTATGAATTATGATCTGTGGAAGAATGGATTAGAGAAGAGTAAAAAAATATACTTGTAAAATACAATCAGGAAGATTTGTAAGTACCTCCATAATTGTATTTTTTAATGCAGGAGGATGGAAAAATAACGAAATAGGTTTTATCCTTCAGTTGGTCCAGGGTGATCCTTGGCAAGACTCGTCTCAGATTTCCTGGCTTCTACAAATGACAGCTGGGACCAACAACTAAACGTGCTTTCTGTGCCACGGAGGAGTCACAGTATTATGTATTGGTTAACAATACAAGGTGTTACTTAATAATAATTAACCCACGAGAGACAAAAGCTGTAGTTTCAGCAAAGTGAGTTTGTTTTTTTGACGCCTAAATTGCTGAACCGATTGTGATAAATTTGGGTACAGGAATAAATTGGACCTTGGAGAACGTTATAGGTTTTGTTGCGAAAATCTAATCGAGAGAAGTCGCGGGAAAAAGCAAGTCCTCCATTAATACAAAACATCATCATTCAGAATCTGAACTTTACAATAGGTAGGTAGGTATTCTGCTAGAGATGAGCCAGATATTACAAGATAAGTTGGTCCGGATAACCGGCTCAATGGACCCGGCCCGATAAACGCGCTGCCTATAACTGAAAGTAGGACGCGTGGACTCGTCATTGTGTCCATTTTAAATTAATTCTATCTAATGGAAACCTTAATTGGATGGCATTTTAATTAACGTAGAGAATGGGTTTTTGTTTCGACGTTGTAAAATTAGATAAAGCCGATAAGGGGTATGAGGGTTGGTTTCTGGGCATGCGCGTTTTGACGGGTTTTAAAGGGTTATTTTTAATTATCTGGGATACTGTTAAAATTATATAGCGATGCGTATTGGTAATTTTATTGGTTTCCATGGCTTGTTAACTGATTTATTGGACAAACGCTACCGAATTAGATAGGTAGCTACTTATTTACAAAGAAAACTCTTTCTTGTACCTACACCATATCAAATGTAAATGAAGAACTCATGGCATGAGTTATTTTGTGAATTCTACGGACAACAAACAATATTTCTTTAATAATGATTCAGAGAACCGCAGTATTTATTTTTGCAGCAATTTACTTGCGTTTACTAACATAATTAAAAGCAAAAGCAACCGCTACTCGTAATTTCCCAAACTCAACCATAGACAACAATTCAAGCATGTTTCATCAATGGCTGATTTAAACCATAAACACAACAAAAGACATCATGTACGTAGAAACTATTGAATGTAAAAGAGTCTTTTTAAAAATGGAATGACTAACGTTGTGTTTATGTCGGTCTGGCTGGATGATGTGGTCTGTGAGTCACGCTAACAGTGTATCCCGATTGTAACATCATCCCAACACGTGGCTGCTGATCTTTTAATGTATGACTGCCTATACTAAATGACGTACATTTTTATGTACTTAGGTATGAATTATAGCGATACAAAAACAGGAAATATTTGCTGCATTACCTTTTTCAGATTTAAAATTGTGGTTTTATTTTTACCTGATACGCATGGTTAACATCAATTTTATACGGAAATAAGCATTTTCTAAAAAATATACTACGTGGGGACCTAGGTACATACGATACCAGTTGATTGTCAACATAACACGAATAAGCCTTACCAATATTTGCCTACTCAATAATATACCCCCGTTTCCCTCCAAACAAGTCAATGACCCCCGAGTTCTGCTCAAATTCGATTAAATAAATTCATAGAGTAATATTTCCTCTATATTCTCTCATCTGTGCGAGTCAATGCAGAGCGCAGGATACAGTGGATTTAATTTAACCGCCACCGTCCGGGCAGGTAGGCGGATATCCGCAGAATATTCGGACATATCCGCGCTATACCCCTTCTCTATTCGGAATATCTTACTTATATTATTCTTTGAGCGAAAAGAGAAAATGGAAAAAGTTTCAGTAGTGTACCTACTCTTTCAGATTACGTTAGTAAGATTTATTTAACCACAGATGTTGCAAAAATTGTTTTTTTTTTCTTATGAACGGCCATTTGTCTGTTCTCATTTAGTCAACATTGCAGAGAGCGATCGCATGTGTGAAAAGAAAGTGCAATTAAAGTGTACAAAAGCTGCAACGATTTAGAAACATTCACACGAGAAAAAGAAAATTATATAAAGCAAACTTTAAGGAGTTTATTTATGAAAACAAAATGAAAGTGTATGCCAACTTATAAGATGGCTACGACGTAAGATAATAATAGGTCCTATTTATTTTTCTCACCACAATAAACATTGCAGACAAAGTTACACTTAAGGTTCGTACATATTATGCGTTAAGTTTACTGTGGGAGACTGGTGCCTAAGCTAGGCTTTAAGGGCCTGTGTTTCAGGTCACCAGGGGGTCGATTCTGCTATTGCAATCGTGTCTCAATGACCGGTCAATGATCGATTTTTGACGTATAACGTCAAACTTTTGACACATTTCCCATAAAAAAACTGTCAAAGTTGTCAAATATTCGATCACTGACCGGTCATTGAGACACGATTGCAATAGCAGAATCGAGCCCCTGGTCTCCACCCTCTAGCAGTTACTGTACATTATCTACTTACATAGAAAAAATAAAATGCTTTAACAATATAGAATTATGTTTTACAATAACTTTTAGACTGTCTGTAGCTCAACTTTCAATATTTAAAAATAAAATAAAATGAAGAAAATTTAAAAAAATATATATGATTTAGTGTAGTGTTAATATTGTTAGTAATTAAGTACTTGAAGTAAGAAGATATTTTCTTTCCGATCCATTACTTGATAAAACTTTGATCGCTAACTGAAACTTTTGAAAAAAAACTAGGTTAAATCAATACACTTGGAAAAATGAACACCATGTTTTAAACAAACATGATATTTCTACGAGAGAACATCAGCATTCATTCGTTGAACTCGTTCTAGATTTTATTCGTTATTTATAGTGAAATAACAAGGCTTACTCACAGCACAGGGGGCCTACCACAACCTCTTAAAACAATATTATTTTAATATTACTTTGTAATTTCTGTTGTTGCATTTTCAACTCTCGGATCAGCGCCGAGAGTTGAAAATGCAACAACAGAAATTACAAAGTAATATTAAAATAATATTGTTTTAAGAGGTTGTGGTAGGCCCCCAGGCGTTGTTATAGGAACAACTAACTAGAACTTTGTTGCGGAATTTGTTCGAAAGAGTCACCGCGGCCCTGGAACGCAACTTAAAGGGCATTTGCAGGAACACGTATGGGTTTTAGTCAGTAAGAGTCTGACACTCCGCTCCGCCCAGAGTGGAAGTAGTCTCTTTTTTTTCCATCCATAAAAAAAAACACTTCGCCCACGATTTACTACAAAAATTTACTCCCTTTCACCCCCTTCCAAAAATTCCTTCTTTAGTGCTCACCTGCATAAAAGGAAGCTTTGCGCAAAATTTCATGTTCCTGCGCCCAGCAGTTCGATTGTGCGTTGATATGTCAGCCAATCAATTTCCCTATAACAATGTGTCACTGGATACTTCATAATTGGAAACTCCGTAAGATTGTGATTAGTCTTTATTAGATTATAAACTCTCGATAATTGTGATCAGATCATCTTAAATACAAAAGATCGTTAGTGATAAGAAATAGCTTACAATTTTATTTCTTCTCACTAACGATTTTTTGTGTTTAATACATAATATATTATGAAATTACAGCGTTTGCATATAAAGGCGTTGTTATTCTTATAGCAATAACTTCTGAGCATGCTAGCTCAAATGTAACAGGTGCTTGCCGAGTCATGAAACTATTGAGGTTTACGACTTTATTACTAGGTACTGAGCTCTATTGATAACTAACAATTTTATAGAGGCTCGTACGAAAGGTCGTTAGAATATTACGTTGAAGACTGCTGAATATAGGACAGCAAAAGTGCAAAGTTTTGTTGATTCAACTATAAAAATCTTGTTTTCCTTGGTCACTTAGTCGCCATATCTTGAGAACAACTTCATCGATTTAATTCACATGTTTTACTGTTTTCTAATATTTTTTAGAAAGAAGGATCTTACGAAAAGAAAACTTACCTATAATATAAGAAAATTGCGCCGATAATAATATATATAAACAGATACAGACCGCGTTCCGTATACCGACGTCGCCGCCGAGGTCCGTCGCGACGACCCATTCAAAACCCTCCCCGACTTTTGCCAACGAGCCAGCCCGCGCCGCTGAGCCTTTAGCTTTAATAACCCCTAATTAATGAAACGACCCAGCCTGATTGTCCCTTGCTGTCCCTAACTGACGCCGCTAAGCCGAGGTCGTATTCCACAGGGAATGCCCTTAGCGAGCGGTCAGTAGTTTTTAGCTTGTAGCTAGTTTTGTTGCCTTGGCTGGGGGCCTTAAATTCATTTGAGGCCACCACAGGTTAGTCCGGTTTTGCTAGTGGTAATACCTAAAAAAAAAAAAAAAAGCGCCGAAAATATTCTTACGGGAACGGTAAAAAACGCGCGGGCAAAAGCTAGTGATTTATAGTTTTTCAAATATCTAGTGTAATGACCGCAAATACAGACGATAGAAATACTGTTTTATTTATCTTTACGTTAGACTCGTTCAAGGGATATTTCACGCCACACGGGGTCGGTCCTAAGGGTTAAGCAACGCTTGCCGAGGTCGGTCTGTGGATGGGTGACCATATTAACATGCCGAGGCTCCATCGTGCCTCGGAATCGGAAAGCACGTAAAGGCGTTGGCTCCAGCAGTCATTAGTAGATCTTTGGCAGTCGTTACGGATTGTCAGAAACTAGAAAATCTGGCACCAGTCTTGGCAAAAAGTACCGTGCTACCCAGTTACGGGGTTGCGGAGATCAGATAGGCAGCCGCTCCACGTGAAATACTGGTATTCAGCTGAATCCGGTTTGACTGGGAGCCGACCCCAATATACCTAGTTGGGAAAAGGCGAGGCAGATGATGTTAGGCCCATAGCATAACTTCCAGTTATACCTACCTAATTCAGTCTAACCGCATTCTTCAGAATCAACGTCTAAACATAGATCTCCGCGGTTAATTTAAAGTTCCAATTTCGTACTAGTCGAATCATTATCAAAATAAATCTGGCCAGATGTGATTCCATAAACTTAGTGTGAAAAAAACAGGCCCCCCACAGTGTTCAACTATTCACCAAACAAAGTTGCCCCTCAAATTACGGCGTCTCTAATTAGCCCCCCAGCTGGTTGGACTCATAACATCACGCGCGATACAACGGTATGCAGTTAGTATTCCGTCTGTATGACTAGCATACATACCTACATATATATAATCGCAGTCAGTGTTCAAAGCTGTCAGAATGAGGACATTGCTGACCTCTGGCGGGTCACGCGTTTTTGTTGCGTTTCTTTTTGACGTTTGTAAAGTGGTGTCTGTTTTTTTGGCTTACAGTGTTTGCATTGCAGTTTGAAATGGAGTTGAACATATGGTATCGGATGAGTGCTACTCGTAATAAAGTCTGGCTGATTCTTATGTATGAGTGAGCGTTTTGTTAGGAACAGATGTAGGTACTCGAAAACAGGACTATCAACTAAAACGTGTTCTTTTTTATATTAAGCCAAAATAATCTTAAAATAATAAATGTCAGAAATAACTACAAGCCAATGAAAAAAGAGTGGAAAGCTCATAGGACCAAATAACAACACGTACGCTTCACTGTCTTTTATTAGAAGCGCCCAAAAGATCATACAATATTGTACTAATTATCAATCTCGAGAAACAGATGTATGTCACAAGCATAAGTTTCTAATAAAACCTACAAAAGTACATCTGTATAATTTTACAAAACATAATCGACAATCAGATCGCTAATCTCGAATCAAATATTACTTAATCACAGCGCCACGTAACTTCGTAACCTATTGTTTCTGTGGCATCAACAGCCATAATGATTGCAACAGCCCGTCTATCTGCTAAAAATCTCACGGTTGTCGTGCAATTGCAAACAAGGTCGCTAAATAAAACGCTGGGTGACTCGACCGGTTGTAATATATCTGGTCCTGTTTGACCTAGCTGACATAACAGCTTTGGTATAAATCTGTCTGTTGCATCCTAAGAAAATGGGCCCGTAATAAAAGTGGCGTTGTAATTCAACGGACAGTTATTTTTAATACTTTCACTGTTTGAGGAGCAAACACAATGGATAAAACAAACAATCATCACGAACCACATGTGGCTCAAAAGACTGGGAAAGGGTTCGGAATTTTTTAGGAGACCCCTGTCGGAATAAAGGAAGGGACAAATTCAATTGAAGAATTTAATTTAGTACGTCTTTTTTGGGACACCCCTTTGTCAGAAGATGAAGAGAGATTCCCATTGAAGAGTTGAATTTCACAAACGGATTATGAATTGTTCAGATAGATAATGTTTATAGCAGAGCTGTGGACTATATTGATTTCCTCAATGAAGCTTTTAACTATGTAGAAACTAGAAACGCACATCAAGGGACCGAGACAGCTAAGCTTTGAATATGCAACGCTGAATACATTTTCAGATTACTTAAATGGGTTTCTAGAATATTTAAAGCGGACTTTCACAGTTCTGTTACATTATTCAGAGATGTAGAATTTTCATCTTCGGTAATAATATTTTCTGAAACATAATATACCGAACTGAATACATGTACTACGTATAATATATGAGTAAGATGCAATATAACTGAAAGATGAAACGTGTGTTATATCGCTTGCAGAGTAAAATCTATATAATATACTACTTTAGTGATATTGCGAATAGAGACCGTAATTTTGTCTAGCTCCGGTAATAACATTCTGTTGGAAAATTCATGTATCTTTTGTATATTTCGAAGTTTCGAATATTTATATTGCTTTTCTAAACAGATTATTTATATTAGATTGCAATCAGAATATTGGAGACCATATAACATGAAAAGTTAAGAAATCGCGAAACTGCTATTGATTTTTTGCGATACTATAGGATCCTGTATGTGTCTTATGTGCAGTAATGTCTCATCAATCAATTAGAAAGCCTGATAACTCGCTGATTGATTAATGAAGCGAATACGTTAATCTTATTTGTCTTTTGCTCCCTTTGTGTTTTATAAATCAGAAGGTTATCCGTTGCTACAGAATATTGTGTAACATTATCCTGATTTTTGTTACCAATAATAGGTAGAACGAGTACATTCGCAAAACCACAAACCTTTATATTTAGAGGTCTAACACAAGCTGATTATTCTTGCACAAATGAATATTGACAGTTCCATTTGTCTAGCGGTGTGCGAGGTCAGATTTAGTCAATTCGGACGAGGCCAATAGAAATTCGTTTGAAATTCTCATGAATAGCCGAGAATGTCAGCGGCCCTTGGACATTATCACCGTTATGGTGTTCTGTGAAGTGAAACAAAAGCACAGTTTCGTTTTTGGTCGTGTGACTTACTAAACGTAATTGGGGTAACACGATTTAGACTATTGTGCAACTCGTGTTGTTTATTTTGTAGGTCAATACTGCATTGGGTGTGTTTAGCTGTTCGAATTTTGTTACTGTCTAATCATCTCGGAAGACACTGGTATATTAGCACCTCTGAATTTGTGGTTAAGTTCTTTTACAGTGTTTATACTAATAATGGTAAAACCAGCACCAGCTGTGTCATCGTCGATCAAATTGCGTTGTTAGACACACCTTACGACATTTTAACTGCGTATAATATCAAGAACGTCTCTTGAATAGTCAACACAAACAAGTATCGATATATTAACACTCAAGCCTCTAGAGACGTTTGTATAACCTTAAGGAAATAAAGTGTAATAATGCAGAGGAATTATTCACGACGACACACAGTGACATCATGTACAATGTACAATACGATTACTGTGTCATGGGCAGAAATTACCTAAGAGTTTCGAGTTCGACCAGGACCCCTTACTGAATAGATAACACTGCAACGGTGTATTCGTATTGTCCTCATTTTCCAAATACGCGACACCGTGTCACTTCTTGTTAGGAATATGTTAAACTCATGACGTTATTATGTCATGCGTGTTATTAAGTGGCACCAAATTACCGCTGATTGCCGTGAGAAGCATTAGAATAGTTTTTGTAGAATGTAATGCTCCCCGTGTTCGATGCGGTACTGCCGACACAATTCAAAGAGTAGGAAGTTGTAGGTAAAGAAAATCTCTGGCCGTGTCTAAGATTACAATAGGACTTCTGTTTCTTATATTACTTTAGGAGCGGCACAAAACGCATCTGTAAGTGTTATTCAATGCATAGCGATAGACGAGACCCTTTCTATACAATACTTATGAGCCGGATTTTACCGAACAGCTGACTCTAGCCATTTTTACTTGGAATAAATGTTTTGTTGTTGGTTACATAACAAGACCTTTGGTTTGTCTTGAGCAGAGCGCTTTATGATCTAATTCCAGAAGTCGCTGTTATCCGCTCCCTTTGTCCCTTTTGTTATCTTATCTGAAGTTGAGCTCGGTGGCTTTATATATCTACTTTGCGTCATTATCTCGGCGGCGGAAGGGGTGATGGATTGCGGAAGGAAACTCGTAGACGAGAAGTTATTGATGGACGAAAATCGATTAGTGAGCGCGCTGTGCTGGATATTCATAGTCAGCGCGTGTTCACATTGATACATTTACATGGAGGTACGCCCACCGCTGTTGTTGCGACGGATATGGAGTGTGAATATAATGCCTAGCGTCAGTACAGATTGTGCGCACTTTCACCTCCGCCCTGTCGACTATCGCGCAAATCGCGTGTGATCAAACCCATCCGACCCGCATAGTGGCGTAATGTCCCTCCGGGGATACCGGCCTCCGGTAATTTATTACGCAGCTAACGGATTCGATGCATTGTGCTTATTAATTCGCTTCAGACGACTCTGGCACTGAGTACAGCGCTCTTTTTGTGAGCAACGATCAATGGACGCTTGAGGACAGTTTATAAGCTCGGCCGTCCTACATCGTGTGGTGTCAGCAGCACGTACCGACATGGTGCGTGACACTGTCAACGCTTTCGCCACCCGTATCTAACGTTTAGCCGAAATACGTGTGTTGGAGACTTGCGAGTGCAATACATTAATATATGTCATACGGTACATCGGTTGGGAAGGGGCGGCGCGCCGGCCGGTCGTCGCCCGGCGGCGCTCGGTATCGATCGCGCTGTTTGTAAACATTGCAGACCGAGCCATCGCGTCGCGACAGATTAGCCGAGGGTGTCAGGTGTCAGGTGTTAGGTTTAGAGAGGGTTGCGGGACTCACCTGTACGGTCTGCACGTTGTCCTTGTCGAGCAGGAACTCCATGGACTTGTGCGGGCGCGGCGCGCGCTGGTCAGGGGGAGCGAGCGCGAGCAGCGAGCGCGCGTGCAGCACGGTGCGCTGCGTGTCCACGTCCGTCTCCAGCACGCCGGCCGGCGGAGCGGGCGGCGCGCGCGGCCTCGGGGGCTTGTGCGCCACGCCGCCCGCCACCGGGGGGCCCGGCGCCCGCGACACACCCTCCTCCTTCAGCGGGATGCGCACATACTGCGGCCCGGCGGCCGGCCCGCGCGGTCCCTGCCCCGCATCTGCCGCCGTTGCTGCACCGTTCGTAGAGGGTCGTATGTTCGCGCCTGCGCCCCTTGTTATTTTTTTCTCCTTGCGCCCCGAGAATCGGAAGTTCGCGAATCGCGAGAGGAAGCCGGCTATGCGGCTGCGCGGCGCGCGCGCGCCCGCTTCCGTCATGGCGGCAGCGCGCTCTGCGGCCGGCGCGCGCGCGTCCTCGCCTCTCCCCTCCACCACCACCACCTCGGCGTCGTCCGCGTCGTCGCTCGCGGTCGTATCGCTCTCTGTGGTGCTCGTGCTTGTCTCTCGCCAGCTCACTTCTGCGACGACCGGCGAGAACGTGACTCCCTTGGAACCCGCGGACACGGAGCGCACTGGGGGCGCAGCGCCAGGCGGCGGCGGCGCCACCAGTTGTAGGGATGCGCGCAGCTCCTCCGGCGTCTCTCTGTGCGGGGTGGCTCGTGCGCGCAGCTCCGGTGTTGATCTCACTCTGGCGTCGCACGATGATCTCAGTGGTGTGGATGTAAACGCTGGTTCCCTTAGCGGGTCGGGGGAAGGCGTTCTCGGAGGGGAGGGAGAGGGGGAGTGACCGTCCATGCGCCGGCGCAGCTCGTCCAGTACGTCGTCCCAGGCGCCCCACGAGTCGTGTAGTCGCCTCGCGGTCAACACTGATAGTTCGCGGTCGTAGTTTTCACTTTCAGCGAGCGCCCGCCGCGCTGTCTCGTCCAGCCGGCGCGCCGTCGCCTCCATCTCTTTGGCGAAGGCGCGCTCTGACTCGGTGGTGGAATCACTGCCGGCGCTGGGTTCCCGCACGGGGGACTCGGTGGGTTGTCGCACGACCACCTCGACTGGGGGCGGAGGAGGCGGGACATTGCGGGACGTGCGCGGGGGCGCTCGGGGGGGCGGCGGCGGGGGTGGCAGGCGTGGGCGCCGCGGGCCCCCCCGGTAATCCAGAGCGGTGAGGTCAGCCACGCTGACGGTGAGGCTGTCGGACACTTCGAAGGTCTGGCGGAAGCGCGCGCGGTGTTGTGCGTGGCGCCGCGGCTCGGCGCACACGTCGAGCTCGGCGGGCAGCGACAGCGCGCGCGCAGCGCGGGGCGGGCGGCGCGCGGCACTGGGCGACGCGGGCGCGGCCAGGCAGGGCGCGCTGCCGGCGGCCGCGCACCGCGCTATTTCGGGCGGGCGGCTGGTCGCGGGCGGGGGCGGGCGGCGCGAGCGCTCGCTGTAGCCGCTGTCTTCGCTGAGGTTCTCGGCAGACAGGTGGGTGCGCGGCGCGGCCACGCGTGTGGGCGGCGGGGAGGGCGGAGGAGACTCCAGGGAGTCGGGCGACAGGCTGGGCGAGGCGGGCGCGGCGCAGGACCTCTCCAGCGACTCGAACTGCGCGAGGCTGGAGGAGCGCGAGAGCGACCCCGAGCTGGCGGGCGAGGTGGCGCGCTCGCGCCGCCTTCGCTTCGCCGGGCACGCCCACTCGCGCTCTGACTCGCTGTCGCACTCTGACCCTGGTGGAAAGACACTCCGTAAAGCACTGAGCACGTTTCACTAAAACTCTCCCGGAATACGGCACAAGCGGCACGTTGTCGCGTCCAGACAGCGACAATGACAATGACACCGAATAGAAATCAGTATTCTTTCTACTAGTTGGAACTAGTCCAAGAGATATGTAGGATAACATTCTATGTACTTGCCAAAGCCGGTCTAGACACAATGAAGGACTCGTTCTAGTTGTGTTATGTTTGTTGTGTAATGTTATTCTTCGGGTGCTGTGTGGAGGTACCCTTATCTTTTACCGCCACCAGTTTGTGGAGGTACCGCCATCTATACGTTAACACATGAACTTTTATTCACGCAAGGCCAGCTTGCTGTAATTCTAAAAAGCCCCGCTACTGCCAGATAGATGGCGCTGAATGAAATCACACAATAATGCAAACACCTGCTTCTAGAAATCAATTTTTTTTTTTATGGACATAAAACAAATAATATAATTTAATTTGCTTTTACCTTGAGTCCCACGCACATGGATGACGGAATCTGCATCTGAATCTGAGAGCCATGTTGCGGCAGAGGAGCGCTCGAAGCGTAGGTCATCGCTCGTTTCCTCGACTATCGTTTCGAGGTATAAAGCGTGAGTGCTGCCATTGTCACCTGTGGGAAGAAATAAAACGATTTGTTAAATTACAAGAGATCATAGATAACATTTAACTAAACTAAATAATTGGCAATGTCATTTCGTTAAAGTTTTTACTTTTACTACTCGATGCTAGATGGCGCTTACTGATCCACATTTTAAAGTTTAAAACTTATCTTTCTGTCACATTTTATATTGTAGTAAAATTTTGCTTTTTTGTTGTCATTCAAACTTTATACATTATTCTAGTAAAACAATAGTAACACCACTATTGTGTTAGATAAGGAATTTAGTTTTAATTAGCATGTGGTGGAGCATTTTCATTCTCCAATTCGATCCACCTCAAGTAAAATAGCAATACCGTTGTATAAATCATACTATATCGGTGTTCACAATAGGAATTTGCTTCATTTTAAATATATGTATTACCTACATAGTATTGCCATTATTCACAAACATTAGGAAATTCCTAAATGTACCTACACCTAAATATTAAAAACGGACAGTTCACAAGTTCTTACAAATTGAAGTATCATTGTTGGAAGAAGGAATGGCAGTGATGGTACCCAAGTATCTAAACAAATTGGTTTTCACTAGATACCTACCTAATGCTTAATTCCTGGGGCTCGAGTCTGCTATTGCAATCGTATCTCAATGACCGGTCATTGATCGAATATTTGACAGTTGTTGTATGGGAAATGTGTCTTAAGTATGACGTTATACGTCAAAAATCGATCATTGACCGGTCATTGAGACACCATTGCAATAGCAGACTCGACCCCCTGGTGTGTTGGTAGATTAAAAACACCAACCCCAAATTAGCTTAAGCTCATCATCATTATCATAACAATTAAATAACAAGAATTGTGGTCTAAGGTTTCAAGGGTACAAGGTTTTCAGAATTTTCGCGGTAGGTACGCAAATCCGAATTAGACTGAAATGGGTACGCAACAATGTCCTTCTCATAT
The DNA here is from genome assembly GCA_947386135.1 of Melanchra persicariae. Lineage (NCBI taxonomy): Eukaryota > Metazoa > Arthropoda > Insecta > Lepidoptera > Noctuidae > Melanchra > Melanchra persicariae. The sequence goes on from OX376646.1 coordinate 4,965,836, forward strand.
ATTTAAGTATATGGTTGTATTTCAATCTCGCTGTTTAACCTCAGAAATATGGCCAATGTTTGGTAGTTTTAAAAACTTCTGGGAATGTTCCGCGTGTGTTATAAACTTTAATGGTGTCTGATCACATTCACAGTTTTTTGGAACATTTAAACGAATGGTAAGTAGTAAAAACGATCGCGAGGGCGTTTGCCAAAACACGTAACACAATAAGGAAGTTACACAGTAGGTAATTATTATCCTTTTTTTCGCTAAATAATACTTTTTACTGTTCAATAAAAAAAAGCTTACAAAATAGATACTTAACCTATGTTGACCGCTACTCTGGCATATAAAAAAAAAAAAAAAAAATACTCTGGCATATTGAAACCTAAAAAGCTAATGCTTCTATGGATTTAATAAAAATGAGCTCATATTTTTTTTAAATAAGTAGGTACCTATATTTTGAATTATTATTAAGTATATAGGATTGTTTGAAATTTGATTGAAAAATTAAGAAGATCCGAAAATATGTTTTGAAAACGTCAAAATAAAATACCTACTGTTTAATACTTTTTATTTTGTTTCTCCGAATTTAATATAGGTACCTACTTACTATATTTCTCGTACAAAAAGTTTGGAACCTTAAATAAGGCCACCTACATACGTCATAATTATAATTTTATCCGTGACAATGTGACATAATTCTGATAGACTGTGCCTATCCGGAGGACAAGAGATAAGATTTTTTATTAAATTAAATTTACTTTTTTTGCTACTTGGGTTACCGTCCATAGCAGGCAAATCATTTTCTCTCTTATCTTCTTGTATGAATGTTAAACCACATACTCGAGTGAAATAATAATATCTCACATAAAATTATAATAATATACAGGTAAGTACTTAGGTATGTGTTAGACTACAATAGAACTTTCTCTCGATACCTCATTGGATGATGTAACTCTTAAAACTCAGTCTTAAAGCTATCCTTATAAATATGGTAGCGCATAGATAAATTATCCACTTGTTGCAATGTCCACCTTATCTTAATTTTGATAAGGTTGATAATTAGATTAATAAGGTAAGGCCAAGGGTGAGATTGTCCGATTTGGCTGATTACATTAATTAATGAAGTACCTGCCTAATCTACGTCAAGAAATTATTCGCGTTAGAAATGCAAGCATTCATGAAAATATAAAAAAAGCATTTTACATATAATTTGAGATACAATTTTACACTAAGGAACCTAAGTTATGATATGCTAGGCTTTCACTAAAGATATTTTTAAAACGATTGCAATATTAATTAACACTTGGATAATGGCAAGGAATAGATACATTTATTATAAGATATAAAAGCATCAGATCGAGACAGAGAGTTTTTAACTTTGCATGAAGACAGTGAAATTAATTTTAACAATAGCTACAGTTTTCGTCAAATAACTTTGCCCCTCTGAAGTTAGCCATTTGCAAAAATCGCGCAGGTGCAGTCACGTACACGGGAGCAAGCGGGACGCAAGCATGCATCGAACGTAAACGTAAGACTGAGACATAAAATCGCGCCCCGCCCCCATGTCTCTTACGCATGCGCAGTTGCAGTGTGTTCGTAATTTTGACTACTACGCAGCCACTCGACACAACTTCAGAGGGGCAAAGTTATTTGACGAGAACTGTAAAGTACACTAAAAAGAGCTTTCAACAAGACAGTTAAATTAACATTTGTAAACTCTGTTCATTTTTGAAATTGTCCAGCTCCCAATTTCAGAATTTACTTAGTTGACAAACTTTGACATAAATGAAGGGTCTGACACGTTCTACATTTAAAATTTTCAATTCAGAAACAGCCTGGAGTTTTAAATATTGAAATAGGTAAACAAAAGCACTTGCAAAACTATTTAGCTTTATAAAAACGAATTCTGAATATCGGTCCACAATTGCGAACATAGAACCTCCTCCTTTTTGAAGTCGGTTAAAACAAGTAACACCATTAACATCAGATAAACGGAAAAAGCAATTGGCGAAACAGTATAGACAATAGTCTAGAATCTAGATTGACTCTAGCGAATCGGTTCTGCCGTAAAAAATAATAAAACAATACCTAGTAGCGGTTTATAGCGTACTTTAATTGAACAGTTAGCGATTTAGCAGTAAATGCAGACGTTTTGTTTCAAGTGATGACATTAATTAGTTAGAACATAGTTTTAGAACAATGTTTTTGTCAGTTGTTTCATTGGCTGAATGTAATTTGAGCTTTTCTGCGATTTCTTTAAGTGACATTTTTGTGTGTGTGAACCAAAGCAATAAGAATTGAGTTAAAGATGGTGCCAAAAAGAGAAGTATTTAAGAAGCAGACATGCCGACCGGCGATGATGTAATATACAAATAAATAAGATTTTTAATATTGACACCCAGTATTATTAGATTGAAAATACCTGGGTACTAAGTAAGTCTCCTTATGATTATTAAATTGCGTGTTTCTGGTTCATCATCGTCATCATATCAGCCAAAAGACTTGTTGCCTTGTTCCTCGTTCACACATAAATTATGAATCGCGTAAATATATACTGAAAGGTAGTTAGAAGATAATAAACGTTCGAAAGTTATTGAAAACACGGAGATAGAATACAACAGTAAATAAAAACAGATAGACAGAATATTTACCTATAACTAGTTCGTACCTACACCAAGGTAGGTCCAATTATATGTTTCATTTGAATTCATTTTTTAGACAACTGTTAATTCACAAAAACATTAACACTTATTTGAAAATAATACACAAGCTAGTAGAAAATATGTTTAAATGTCATCATAGTCATCATCATCATCATCATCATCATCATCATATCAGCCGAAAGACATCCACTGTTGGACATATCATATGTCCCCCAAAAGGAGAAGGGGGTTTCCATAATCGCCACGATTGGCAGGCGGGTTGTTGAACACAGTGTAGCTGTAGCAATGTACCTACAGAGAATGCTGCTGCCCATTCTCTGGTGCGTCCCTTAGTCGCCTCTTACGACACCCACGGGAATTGATGGGATGATGCTATTCTTTTACGTCCGACACCATACGGAACGTGTTTCTGTGTGTGACACATAAACATGTGTTACAAACATAACTCATAAATTAAGCTTTTGGAAGACTCGGGTCTGTCTGCACTTAATTATGAAGTAGGTATATTGTAGCATCACTAATTTCACTGTAACATCATCTGCCCTTTTCCCAACTATATTGGAGTTGGCTTCCAGTCAAACCGGATTCAGTTAAATACCAGTATTTTACGTGGAGCGCCTACCAGACCTCCACAACTCATTTGTTGTGTAAAGAATTATACAACACAGAAAATAAAAGAACCTATATAGAATTTATTCTCAACATAACTATTCCGGTTTGCCTTATAATAACAAAGATCAGGAGATATCCATGAGGTCACTGTCATAAAAAGAACCAGAATTTAACATTGACTTAGGATAAATAAAAAATATTCAAATATTAACTCAAAAAGTAAAACCTTTGTCTTGTTCAACAATAACCAGATTTTTTTAAGGTTCGATCGCATTTTTCATGAAATGTGTGCAGTCAACAGCAGTCAATTTAAACTTATTATCAGTCTAGCCACTAGACTAATAAGGCAAGCACTAGAATAATGAGGCAAGCACTAGACTAATAAGCAACCACTAGACTATTGGTTGAAATAGTTACTGATGAGCGTCAGCTCCTGAGTTTGATTCAAGGGAGTGCACATTTTTGGAGTTTTCAGTTACGTTAAGATTTGTTTAGTAACAATACGAAACTTGGATTTATAGCCATTTGATGCCAATAGGCTCGCTCTTGGACATGAGACTTCAAAAAGAACTGTCAATATGTGGGTGTGTACCTACTATTGTTACACCTTTGCGTAACCCTTCACGGGATATTAGCGTGATATTATGTTTATGCTGTGCTTGTAATCAATGTGACCACGAGAATCCTATAATTTAAAAACTTATAGATACCATGTACAAGCTAGTTGATGATATACAGGCGGAGTAAGAAGGGGAGGGGAAGAACTCAAGAATCCTTATTTTGTGACCATCCATAGGTATAGCTATTCGTTTCCTTATCGTGAAAAGTATAATCGTATTTTAACCTAACATGCTTGAACTGTTAATACCTACAATGTTTATCGTTTATCACAAAGGTCAAGAACTCAAATTGGGTGTGTATAAAGTTTAAATTTATACATATAAATGTTATGCAATACATAATTAGGTGCTCAGTACGTAACCATGTTCACTGATATCATAATTATATCAGAATGTAAATATACAAGACCTTTTTCAAATAGTGTACAGTCAACACCACCTAATGGTAACACTTGCCCTCGTAGCAGTCGCAACATAATATTCGCGTAGTCGCGTAGTAGGGTAGCCAAAAAATGGCGTAGCAGCGTAGGCGCGCAGTCGCGTAATCGCGTAGATAGTAGCGTAGCCGCGTAGTGGAGTTGTTACTGCTACGACTCGTAGCAGTCGCATCATGTTCGCGTGGTAGGGTAGCCAAGAAATGGCGTAGCAGCGTAGGCGCGTTGTTGCGTAATCGCGTAGAATCTACGCGGCTACGCTTTTATCTACGCCGTAGATAGTAGCGTAGCCGCGTAGTATAAAACCGGCCAAGTGCGAGTCGGACTCGTACACGAACGGATCCGTACCATAATCTATAAAAAACAAATTTTGAAGAGTTACCGTGGCTTCTCTTGTCTTGTCGGTTTTTCACTGTTGCTTCTGATGTTTTATTATAAGTGATGGGCACTATGCGAAAGAAAATATTTTGAAATTCAGGTATTGCTTAGTGTTGACAAAAGGCTGTCTTTCGTACTATTGCTACAATTATTTGAAAATAATGGTGGAATCTTCTTAGCACGGGCAGTTGGGTTGTGTGGAGGCGGGAGCTGCAGATGTAGAAAATCTCACACGGCGCAAATACAAAAGCCTTATAGGGAACGTATTTGAGCCGTTTGGGGTTGAAACACAAGGGCCTGGGGTCCGAGTGCTCATTGAGTTTTTCGTGAAATCTGCAAGCAGTTAATCGACTCTTCGCGTGATCAGAGCGCTGGCCTTTTCTTTGGCCAACGAGTCGGCATTGCCATTCAACGTGGCAATACGGCCAGTGTTTTGGGCACTTTTCCCGTTGACATTTGGACGAATTTTTGATGTCCTATGAATTCTTTCCCTCCCCCGTTTTTACTCCGCTTGTACACTATTTTATACTAGTGGACAGGACTAAGGGACGCACCAGAGAATGGGCAGCAGCATTCTATATAGGTACATTGCTACAGCTACACTGCGATCGCCAACCCAACCAAGCGTGGCGATTATGGCAAACCCCACCCCCATTTGGGGGAGGCCTATGTCCAGCAGTGGACGTCTTTCGGCTGATATGATGATGATGATGACATTTAAACATATTTTCTACTAGCTTGTATATTATTTTCTAATAAGTGTTGATGTTTTTTGTACCTACATTAACAGTTGTCAAAACAATGAATTCAAATAAAACATATAATTGGACCTACCTTACGTGGTACCTACCTTACCGTACGAACTATAGGTACTTACCTATAGTATAAAAACATTCTGTCTATCTGTTTTTATGTAATGTCGTATTCTATCTCTGTGTTTTCAATAACTTTCGAACGTTTATTATCTAATTAACTACCTGCCAGTACCTATAAAGTATTTACGCGGTTCATAATTTATGTGTGAACGAGGAACAAGGCATAACACATGTCAGGTCGGGGTCAACGGCCGGCAGGTGCTCAGCTGAGCGGCAGTCGGCCACAGAACCATAGACTATACAATATGTACAGAGACTACGGAACCATAGACTACTTTAAATGAATATGAACAGAGATCACTATAGAGGAACTATAGATAGACTGTAAACTATGCATCCAACGTCTAATACTTTTACTATATTATAACGTGTGTAACGTGGTATTTTAACGTGCATAGTGCATTTTTTTTTTTGGGACAAGCCCAGCACACCACATTCCCAAGCCACTGCAACTTCTGAAAGCCAGAATCAACATTGGCGATCACCAGTAAAAACGCTGAGTCAATGAAGCTTGACGAGTCCCAGAGAAATGATTCAACTGTCTTGGATCCCGCAACGAAATTAATCAGAAAATAACAGCGGAGGAGTAGGAAAAAAAATTAGTAGTAGTCCTAGTGCATTGTGCATGTACTTTCACAGCCAAAATAGGCTATTGTAGCCATATTAGAGAGCACATGCTCGCACCTGCCGCAGTAAACAGAAATCAGTCACCGTAGCCGAATTCGGCGTTGGTTATTATTGTGAACAGAGACCACGGAACCATAATACACTCACTATACGAGTATTATTGTAGTCTAGATCACGGAACTGCGCCTGCCTACTCACTAGTTGTGTTATTAATGTTTGTTGTTAGCTCAAATAAGCGACGATTAGCGGAAACTTTGAATTATGCAAAAAATATTAGCAATTCAGCACGTTTATGTTCGTAGGTATATATGTAGTGAACACCAGTTTTTTTGACATACTTGTATCAAAGTAAATCCCTCAGTAAAGGCATGAAGGGATCCAGTGAAACAGCCGCCGAATTAAAAGTCACCGAGCAGGCATATGTTTAATTTACTTAGTGCAATTATTGGCCGTGCATGACATCATTCTGTTATCTGTTAACACTAATCTGTCTGCGAAATTGTAGGTACCTGTCGGATTATGACATCAGCGTAGCGGTTTGACTGAGGCATGTAGATAAGGAAAGTGCAGTGTCCCTTGCCAAACCAAGGACATGGTCACTGCTAAGTAGAATGGCGCAATTGGGCAAGATGAATCTCAGAAAATCTAATACCGTTCGCATTGTGAGTGGGTTTCTACTTCTACATCTACTCTTAAATTCCCAGTGTCACTTCTGGATGATTTACGGCCGCTTTCTATAATATATCTCAATCCCAATCTTGATCCCGATCCTTGTCTGTAACCAATCAACGGCCTAGTTTGTGTCCTTCACCACACAATCCTCACCTTTGATTGGTTACAGACAAGGATCGGGATCAAGATTGGGATTGAGATATATTATAGAAAGCGGCCGTTAATCGATACCTTTTTTTTCACTTATGTTCTAGCTAAATACAAATTAAGTACGTGTGCATTCATTTTATTACCATACAAAGTCCATGGTATTAAATTATGCCCAATATCACCTGTTGGAGCTGTAGGTTGTTGCGGATTTTGTTCGAAAGAGTTACCGCGGCCCTGGAACGTTAAAGGCACTAGGAGGAGCATGGATGGGTTTTAGTCAGTAAAAGTCTGACACTCCCTGCCGCTCCACCCAGAGCGGAAGGGGTCATTTGATGACTTCCCATCCTTAAAAAAAAGGGGCTGTAGGTTAGGCCTTATTTGGAAAATTGTTTAAGGATCAAATCTTTTATTTTTTTCCATGTGTTTAATGCTTACATAGGTAATCACAATTATAAGCACAATACATATACTCCACAGTTTTATCCATAAATCGTGGCTTAAGAGTTGAAGAGGTGAGGTGTATAATGTGATTAGGAAACGAATTATTCATTAACGTAGAACCAAAATAACAATTTTTCGCCATTACAAACTGCAAATAATCCAAGGTACACCTGTTTCTAAGTTATGCAAGCATACCTGTTGAATCAACTAGCTAAGTATCCAGAATATTAGAGTAGTGGAATCAGCATAGCTGCAGCTATCAAGCCTACAATCAAATAAATACTTATAAGTCATTCCTCATAACATCATCAATTTAAACATAAAAATTTAAACTGAATGAGAAATGTCATATTTATAAACACTTTGATAAAACACTGTCATTGAATAAGTACTTTTCACGTGTTTCCAAAGTGAGTGAAAAATGCGTCGTTTTTTTGATGAAATATTTACATATTAAAATTCACGTGTTTGTCAAAAACAAATGATTTTGAATTCTTGAGTAAAAATGGCGTTTTTTGTTTAAGGTTGTTCACTTTGTGACGCTGGCTGCGTCGCAGCTTGTTTGACTTGATAAATACTGGTTTTGAGGTGAACAAAAGAGGCAGAAATATTGAACAGATAAAAAAACTTATCGAAGTCAGATCGGCCTAAATTACTGGTATATATATATAAAAAAAACAAACCCCGTCTTCACATTCAATGGCCTCGCTACCAATTTAATGGTAACCCATCCATAATTCACAGCACTGCCTGGGAAGCCACACAACAGAGCCTCAGGTCACAACACCAGTGTGGGTCAAACGTGTACAGTCCGCGTCCACCTGACGGACACATGTTATAACGGTCGGCCCTAGGGTCCGATGCAAGTTGCGTGCGGAATCCGTAATATCCACAGACCACAGATACTTCTTGGTGGCCAGCTTTCTGCTGTCATGTAAAACCATCGCTGTGGTTTTGTCTTGCACATGAGTCCCGGTGTTAGCTCAGATGGCCCTTTTGCGCATGTTTTACCCATTTTTACCACCAATTTTTTTTTACAACGTGGCCATACGTGTGCACGTGTGGCACAGTGCATCGCGAGTTACACTGGAGCCTAGATGTGTTTGCTTAGTCACACCATAGTCATTTCAGTATGGACGTAAACGGCGCGGGGCGGTGTCATACGTTTGATACTTCGCGCCCGCCTTTGCGTCCTCAACCAGGCGGGGCTCCTAGACATGACACTGCTACTCTTTCCAATAAAAACTAAGCGTGTCAATGAGTGTCCGTCGGTGTCGGGCGGCCGTCAGTGGTTAACACGCAAAGACTGCCTGTGACAATAGGGTAGATGACGAAAAAAATCTAATTAGTCTGTCAAATAGATTTCCATAAAATATTAGACACGTAATTTTTCTTTTTTCACGTAAAAATGAAAAATATACAGTACGTTGAAAACTTGTGTGACGGCACTTATATGTACACTTTTTACGTACACATGACGTCACTAGCCCCCACTCCTGATCTTTGTTGCGTTTTATCTTCGTCATTTTTATATTTTTATAGATTTGATAAAGCAAAAAATACGTATCAAACATTTTTCGATAATCTAAGTGACGGACTAAAGAGAATCATAATATTTTTTAACCAGGAATCATCCCCTATTCTAACAATGCCTGTGAGCGATGTCTTGCACTCAGTGCAACTCAGTGGACATAATTAATATGGTATCTCTAGCCTCTGTCTATGGCATGTTCCGTGGTCTATTATGGTATTACCGTACCGAATGCTTGATAGACATAATCGCCAGTAAGTGGGGATTGGGTAAATCTGTGTTCTGTTTTATATTTAGCCAATCGCACGTATTTAGTCCACGCGGTAAATGTGTAGTGCATCTACTGAAGTGTTATGATTGTGACTAGTTTGAAGGAGAAGCGAGGTAATGGTGACCATTTTGTGAACAAGTACCTACTTATGTTAGACTGACATACAGGCTGAGATGGTTAGGGCGTACTGGGCCTATACCACGAACTCTTAAAGCAGTATTACTTCTAGTGGGATAGAGACAGAGCTGTACGTCCTGTATAGCTCCGTCTCTTTCCCACTGGAAGTAATATTGAAGTAATATTGAAGTAATATTGAAGTAATACTGCTTTAAGAGTTGGTGGTTAGGCACCAGTTCTCGTCAAATAACTTTGCCCCTCTGAAATTAGCCATTTGCAAAGATCGCGCAGGTGCAGTCACGTAGACGGGAGCAAGCGGGACGCAAGCATGCTTGGAACGTAAACGAGCGACTGAGACATAAAATCGCGCCGCCATAATCCCCGCCCCCATGTCTCTTGCGCATGCGCAGTTGTAGTTTGTTCGTAATTTTGACTACTACGCAGCCACTCGTAGCCAACTTCAGAGGGGCAAAGTTATTTGACGAGAACTGTATGACGCGTTATCATATTGTTAAAAATGCATTTAATTGCTACACAAAAGTGAGGGAGGGGCGGTCCACAGGCGACATCGGTGACGCAAGTCCAGGAGGTCATCAAGGAATGTGGCCTATCTGTGGATGATGTTAAATAGCCGAATATGTGGCGCCTTGAGATTAAGAAAAACGATCCCACGCAAAAGAGGAAGATGTACAACAAGTAAGTCCCGATTTTTATCATTGGATGATTTTTTCAAATAAAAAGACTCTGCCATTCCTAAAGAGACAACAACGTTCAATCTAAATCCGGAAACTTATCTTGCAGTCGTTTTAAATGACTGTGCTATGGAATTCGAAAACTGTTACAATCTACTCATTTCCTAGATTATTATAAACCTACTTATCTACGGATTTAAGCTTAATAAAGCATAGTTTATTAAGAGTTTTACAAAACTAAACGATAGTGGAACGGATAAGGCCTAGTTGCTACAAATTGGAGTAATCTGAAGTGCCAATATCATAAGAACCGGTTTTCGATTATGTACGGTTTTTTGTTTCGTTTCGTTTAGTGCGAGCTTAGCTGTAGTTCGTGGACATTGATGACAGTCATGTGTGATGCCGCACTATCGTTCTCGGACACAGTACAGGAAAATAACAGTATAACAGTTCCAGTTCTATAACAGTATACTTGCCTAGTACAAAATGTTTCAATCAAAGCATTTTTACAATCTTTTTATTAACTTGCTTCATTCGAAGGGTTACAAATTAATAGTCAGCTAGAAAACACCGGCCTAGTTTAAAAACGACCAAAAAGATTGACGTGTAAAAGAGTTATTTATAACCTAATTACAAAATAATTATCATTTTTCAGTACTTAATCCATTTTTCAAGCACTTCCTGACATCCGACTAAGCTTAATTTCCAGTTAAACTTTTGAATTGTCATTGTGTTTGAAGCCAGATGCAAGTTCCAATGTGGATCTCAATGGAGAAGAACATGCAAGAACCTATATCAACCTTTAAATCAATGACATCGTATACCTCATGATAGGTATCATTTTGTGTATAAAAATAGAGAAATTAGACTTCATGAAGCGAAGATATGTCAAAATTGATACTGATATGAAGCCACTTCAAAGAAAAGTAGTTCAATAACGTTTTACAGTTGTTTATAACATCGCGGCCTTAACAGGTACCTAAAACTGATAAGCTGTTTTGGGTCGAATGTGTTAACAAATCACAAATATCTATGGTAATCATAGACACACATGATAATCACAGTTTGTCTACCTCATAACAGATTAGATTATTAGGAATGAAAATAGAAGTTTAAATAAACAGATTATTTTTTATGTAATATTGTTATTTGTGTTCTAACTTCTGTTTAATTAGGTAATATAATAAAGTAGATACTAATATCTACATTCTAGTGTCGGTTGGCTTCTATCAGCGATTTTATATTCCTGGATTTTCTCAGACTTTATCACTTTTGATGGTAAAGATAGGGATATATCAAGACTTTGGCTTATGTGACGTCAGAGGTTTATTACATCTAGATACTATTATTATAATAATCATAACAACATTGATATTGTATTTATCATGTCAATCAAGTTTTTAGTCATGATTATCAGAAACCGTTGGTGTTTTTTTTAGGCATTTTGGCCGTGCATTTACCTACTTCATGTCAATAATAAAATAGCCCAGGTAATTTTATTCTATACATAAAAATAATGGATAAGAATCACAAATAACAATCTATAGATTGAAGATGAAAAGGAACTGATATGAATTCGACAGATAATGTGATTGCACTTTTAATAGCTATTATAAAACACTAAAAAATAAGGAAATATTGTAACACTGAATCATTTAAGTACCTATCAAGTTAACGATACCCACATCAAACCCTAAGTGTCTAAACACACTATGCCGAAGTTACGCGACCGAAGTTCGACGGCTGATTTTACGTTCTGACGTATTCGGCTGATATGACACACCATAACGAGCCGAACTTACGCGGCAGAAATTCAGTTCCGGAACTTTGTGTGTGTATTCAGTGTCTCGAGCGCTATCGTGGATCCCGGATCTTCGTCGGTAATAGAACCGAACTTCGGTCGCGTATAATGTGTGCTCACAGAATAAGCTGCCGCTGAACTTACGCCCGACCGAAGTTAGGCTGTAGGTACGCTATGACGCGACGTAATTTTGGCAGTGTGTCGTCAGTAATTCAAATAGCATTGCAGGCGTAATTGTGCTGAACTTCAGTCGCGTAACTTCGGCATAGTGTGTATAGACACTTATAAGAAAAGCCGAATATCCAGGTGATACAGGAATTTCTTTCCTGTATCACCTGGATATTCGGCTTTTCTTAAGAAAAATGTGTATTTTTGCTACTGGCACTTTTTAATACAATGTAGAGCCTTTGTACTATGATATGCACTATGGCATTTGAGTTTTTATAAGTAGGTATAAGAAGCTGAGGTCTTGCGATGCCCACATCTAACCCGTGACCTTCACCCTCGGGTCATACGATCGGCATCGGCATGCACCAAAATTCAAACTTATACATTAAGAGCGTTTACGCGGTACGGCTTTTCATACAAACTTTCAAATCTTTATTTTTCAAAAGGAATGAACCGATTTTAACGAAATTTGGTATGTATACGCTAGATATCAAGGTCTAAATAGTTATCAGAAAACTTTTTTGAAAAAGATTTCAGAGGGAGAGAGAGAGCGATTTTAAGTTTTCTATAGAAAGTGAAAAATCACTATATTCTTCCCCCTGAACTCTTTTTCAAAAATGTTTTCCGATAACTATTTAGACCTTGATATCTAGCGTATACATACCAAGTTTCGTTAAAATCGGTTCATTCCTTTTGAAGAATAAGGACTTGAAAGTTTGTATGAAATGACATACGGCGTACACGCTCTTAAGTAAGAGATGCGCTTCTCCTCTTTTGCCTCCACAGTGTATTGAAACAAGTTTCGTTCCGGTTCGTCGGAGCCTTCGCTGAGTGATTAGTTCACGACTCGAACAGGATGCATGACGAGCATTGATCACCCTGTATGAGTTACATTATATCCACATATGCAGGCGTCACGCCTGCTGGTTTCCGGAGAGAATCTGTAGTGAATATTGTGACAGTGCTGCTGATATGTGAGAGGAAAGGGCGCAAGTAGGTACTATCTAAACTAATAATAATATTTTTAAGATAACTCTGAAAGTACCTACCCAACTGATTTGGATAATCCGTCGCAGAGAGCTGTAGGTTTTTTACCTCGAAATGTAACACGGATGACGGGAGCAAAATAAGTTCGTATTTCATGAGACGTAAATGTGCTGTGTGAGGGTACCGTGTATTTTAAGATGACTTGATAGTTCGATCTGTATTATGGTAGGGGCCAGAAAATACATTGCATACGTTTCCTTAATATCCCTTCGCAGATATCCGAAAATTAAATAATGAACCGTTTTTCATTACTGAAACGTAAACGATCACGATAGATAGAAGTCGATTCAGGATAGCTTTATGTATTTAATAATAATAATAATAATAAGTTTATTTACCAAAATAATTACAGAAATGTATACAAGAAGGTATAAGTAACAAGTAGACTTATTGTAGGTATTACAGTTTGTTGCAAAATTTATATACATAATTATGGTAACCCTGCCTCTTAAACTAGGCTAACCTGTATCTTAAGAGACAGTGTTTAGCTAATAAATTCATTTACCATTATTTATACAACAAGTGGACAGTGTCGATCTTCCGTTTATACTTGTCAGCAGTAATAGTTGCTATGTGCAAGAGTTAAATGTGTGGTGTGTACATGTGTCTGTGTGTGGCGAATGAGTATGCGTGTGTATGTGTATGTGGGTGGTTTTTGTGTTCGCGTATAGGAGTGTTTGTATGTGGATGTGTGTGTGTATATATGTTTGATAGTGTGCGTTATTTGATTTAAGCGATGTAAGTGAGTAATGACTCCGTATAGGAATAGTCTTTCTGTAGTAGCCACTCTGTTACTTTATGTTTTACTGTGTATGAGTTTAGATCTAAAATGTTTAGTTTCTTGTGAACTTTTGTGTAAACGTGTGTACTTAAGGTATAAAACTGGCGTTTTGCGAAAGTAGTTTTGTGTTGAGTACCCGGAAAAACACATGTTCGCTTGTTTGGGTTAGACTTAGGAAGACTGGTGTGTTTTCTGAGAATCGATTTAAGCACAAAGAGTTGGCGTACCGAAAGAACCTTGCAGTCAGAGTAGAGTTCAGTAGTTGGATATCTATAGGGTTTTCTTGTCATAACTTTTAGTATCGCTCTCTGTGCTCTCTCAACTCTAAGAAGAATAGTCTTCGCTGTACCGCCCCAAACAGCAATACAATAGCCAATGACCGACTGACACAGAGCGTAGTACACCATTTTCAGAGTGTCACCGTTAGCCGACTGTCTGAGAGACTTGAAAATGTGAATCAAGCGCATCGTTCTGGTGGTGAGGGCGTCGATTTGTTTGTCCCATTTAAGACCATCGTCTATCTGTACGCCCAGATACTTTACACTATCAGATCTAGTGAGTGTTGGGCATGTGCAGGGTTCTGAGGAGTTTGAGCATGTGTGAGCAGTTATATTAAAGGTGTGTGACGGTGCGGTGTTACGGCGTATTGCAAAAGGAATGTAGGTAGTTTTCTGAAGGTTAAGTGTGAGTAGATTTGAGTTAAGCCATTCCTTAACTTGAGACAGAGCCACTTCTGCTTTTGTTTTAACTATATCCCAGGTAAGTCCTTGCACGAGAATCGCAGTGTCATCTGCATACGCATAAATATTACAGTCTGGGAGACTCATCCTGCACAGATCGTTAACGTAAATTAGGAACAATGTAGGACCTAGGATGCTTCCTTGAGGAACGCCATATGTCACTGATTCCTCGTCGCTAAGGTACGCGTCAATTTTGACACATTGAGTACGGTTGTTGAGGTAATATTTAAAAATGTCAAGCAATATGCCACGTATACCGAGAAGTTCCAGCTTAGAGGTAAGTAAGGGAATAGAAACTGTGTCAAATGCCTTGGAAAGGTCCAGGAAAATACCCAGGCATTTTATTTTTTGATCCAGGCATTTAGCAACCGATTGCGTGAAATCCAGTACAGCATCTTCTGTTGACAACCCTGGTCGGAATCCATACTGGTTGTCAGCAATAATCTGGTTTTTGTTTAGGAAGCTGTGTAAACATTTATTGAGAATCTTCTCAAGAATTTTAGATAGCGCTGGCAGAACTGATATTGGCCTGTAATTATTGACACAATTTCTACTCCCTCCCTTGTAAATAGGGTGGACTATTGCCTTTTTCAGGGCATCGGGAAACACTCCTGTCTGTAAACAACGATTATAGAGGTAGGTAAGTGGTTGAACTAATACATGACGGCAGTTTTTTAAAATAGTAGACGGTATTCCATCCCATCCGACTGCACAGTCATTCCGTAATTGAAGGATAATTGATTCCACTTCAGCTTCATCTACGTACAGAATGGCAAGAGAATCTAAAGTGGAGTGTTGAGTAGTGTTCCCAATAAAAGGGGCCTTGTAACTAGCTGGAAATGGCAGGCCTAGAGTCTGCGATGTAATGTTTGATGCCAAGTTTCTTCCCACAGTACTAAAAAAGTGACATACTTCGTTAACAGAGGATTTAGGATTATCTCGTATTTCTAACAGCTCAGAAGGACTAACATGCGTTTTACATGTGTTCGTTATTTGTTTTATGGTTTTCCACAATTTTTTGGGGTTATTACTAGCTTTTTCTAGCTCGCTCTGCTCAAACGATATTTTTAACTTTCTAAGTAAGTCATTACAAAAGTTTCGGTACCGTACGTAAGTAGTTTTAAGAATTAGGTCATATTTATTTATGATTTTGAAAGTTAATAAATGCATGTGGGTCAATGACCGTTATTGCCCATTTATCTGGTATTTACCATAGTGCAAATGCAGTTTAGTGCATCGTTGTTACACTTTTGTGATGGCGTGTTTGCGTATTATTACAAAGTACGAAACGAATACGAACGTGCTACGCTAGGGCTGCTACGAGGCTGGCTACTATTCGAGAGACCAAAACTACCTTTTCCCATCTCTCAGCGGTTTGTAATATTTTGTAATTACCTATAATTAAAATGGATAACTTTGATATTAATAGATGATACAGGTTAGGAATAGTCAGACGCAAAAATATATTATAGAAAAATCAATAAAATGTTTAAGGTATTGACGGTTGGAAAAAAAGTCTATTCACATTTTGCCATTGTCTTTCTAGTTTTTTACTTAAACTGGTTCTATGTGGATCCACTATCTACCAACCAATTAGGCAGCAATTAGAAAAGCCCATACATCGCACTAGCGTCAATAATTGCACAAATGGCGTCGTAATCAGGGTTACAAGGAATGTGAGCCATGTCGTGGTGGTTGGTCATACTAATTAGTTCATCGAGCACTCTGTCACGTGTGACGGATTTGGTACGTTTAGGTAGATAATAAATACTAAATACCAAAGTTTTTATTATGCTTTTTAAATGGTGGAGTAATATTCGACACAGGGGGTAGTCGAGCATACAAACTTTTAACTGGAGAAATACGATATTACGTATTCAATGTCTGATAGGTTTTGGAACAAATTACAAAGCTTTTTGAGCGGAGGGTGGGTTATCATCAACGAGAATTATAATGAAGAGGTCAACATGTTTGTTTAGGTACTAAGTATGTCTTTGTAAACAGTGATGTCTAGAAGTAGGCACTCTACTGACACGATCACGAAAAATCTTTCACTGATATAATATTTTTTTTTTTGGATGGGAAATAATCAGATGACTCCTTCCGCTCTGGATGGAGTGGAAGGGAGTGTCAGACTCTTACTGACTAAAACCCGTCCATGCCCTTTGCGTTCCAGGGCCGCGGTGACTCTTTCGAACAAATTCCGCCACTATGGCTCGTGTCGGCAAAACTGCTCAGTCCCTATGGCATAGCTAGGCCACAGGAACTAAGCCGAGCTTTTTAAAAGGGAATTACGTAGGGATGTCTTTTTTACTTTCTTCAACCCTAGTGAGAGAAGAACTTAGTCTGTTATGGAGAGCCATAGCAGACTGGAGTACTTCTCCAACTAGGGTATTTAATCCGACAATAAGTATAACATAAATTAAATCCGCATTAAATCCGCCCATGTACCACTATTGTACATAAAGTTCAAATAAATAAATAATGTAGGTATAGCATCCGATAACAGTTATGTAATAATTCTTCAAAAGTACACGTCAAATCAAGTAGGTAAAACTACTCGTAACTAAAGAAAATTAACAACAAAAATAAGACATTTTCACAAAAAAAAAACATATAATTATTCATTTTCACAACCTTATTTGAAATGCATTTCACACTAGTTAACACCAACGAAAAATGGATTACGATGTCAAATAATTTCACAGCGAATGAACGTGTTAAGTACCAAATACTGGTTACTTCTGATGTGAAAATAGTTAATTTAACGCCACGTTATTGAAAGGGAAACACTTCGGAGTTGTAATGTATGCCAACTATTATGTTTAGTCAGTGTGCAAACTTTGTACAAAGTCATGTTCATCATCGAAAATTAGACGACTCTGTAAGCTGAATTTTGCTACTAATGAATCGTTAGGTATTCGTGATAGTATGACGGGAGCCGTGTTCTTTGACATAGCGAAAGCTTTCGACAAAGTCTGGCACAATGGCTTAATTTATAAGCTATACAAACTCGGCGTGCCTGACCGTCTCGTGCTCATCATACGAGACTATTTGTCGAATCGCACCTTTCGGTATCGTATCGAAGGTGCGCTTTCCTCCCCCCACCCTATCCGAGCCGGCGTCCCTCAAGGCGGTGTGCTCTCACCCTTATTTTTCACGCTGTTCACAAGCGACATTCCCAGAAATGACAAGACGCAGTTAGCTCTTTTTGCCGATGACACGGCCATCTATTGCTCAGGCAGTAGTGAAAAGTCAATAGCCAAAAAACTCCAGAAGGCGGCCTTCGACCTAGGCGATTGGTTTAAATTCTGGAGATTTGAAGTTAATCCCGAGAAAAGCCAGGCGGTCTTGTTTTACAAGCCGCGGGCTAGACTCGTTCCCAAACCACCGAGTCCGATCACTATGTTTGGTAAGCAGATCCCGTGGGAAAAGCAAGCCAAATATCTAGGTGTGATACTAGACCACAGACTCACTTTTGCTGAGCACATAAAAACGGTACGTTCGCGCGCCGCTTTTGCTCTGGGTAGACTCCATGCCATGCTGAATGCACGCAGCAAACTGTCCCTTAAATGTAAACTGCGCATTTACACAACGTGCATTCGCCCGATAATGACTTATGCGTGTGCCACATTCGCACACACAAAGTCAAAGCAAATCCACAGGATGCAAGTAGTCCAAAACCGGTTTCTCCGAAAAGCCACGGGCGCCCCGTGGTTTATTAGGAATGAACGACTTCATGTCGACCTTAAAATCCCGACAATAAAACAATTCATGAAACGTCTTACAAAGCGTTTTATTGAATCAGCTGAGAAACACAGCAACCCTTTGATTGTAAAGGCCTCACAATACACTCCCTCTCGTATTAGTAAGATTCGCCGTCCTCGGCATACACTCGTCGAGTCAGATGACGAGATCACAAAGATTCAGGAAAGCTGTAGGGAAACCAGCACTCTTAGAAAAAACAAACACAGACCGCGTTCCGTATACCGACCTCGCCGCCGAGGTCCGTCGCGACGACCCATTCAAAACCCTCCCCGACTTTTGCCAACGAGCCAGCCCGCGCCGCTGAGCCTTTAGCTTTAATAACCCCTAAATAATAAAACGACCCAGCCTGATTGTCCCTTGCTGTCCCAAACTGACGCCGCTAAGCCGAAGTCGTATTCCACAGGGAATGCCCTTAGCGAGCGGTCAGTAGTTTTAGCTTGTAGCTAGCTTTGTTGCCTTGACTGGGGGCCTTAAATTCATTTGAGGCCACCACAGGTTAGTCCGGTTGAGCAGTTGATAGCCCCTGCGTGTTAACTTGCTAGTGGTCATACCGAAAAAAAAAAAAAAAAAAAAACCGTGATAGTATGCTTATTAAATATTATCCCACGGCTCCTCACGTAAAAAGCCTATGTCCTTCTCCATATCCCAGGCTATATATCTAGCAAATTTCATGACGATCCGTGCACCCGTTTTAGCGTGAAAGCGTAACAGACAGACAGTCAGAGTTACTTTCGCATTTATAATATTAGTAGGGATTAGTTGTGTCTTAAGTAATTTGTCTTGTGAATTTTGGTCACGGAGGGAGAGAGAGTTTTGGAGAGAGCCAAGCCAAGTATTCAGGAGATAGCTTTCTCTGGTTCCTTTAATTTCATAGTCCGATAGGATGGCTATGCAATTCACAGAGGACTAACGCATCTGGCGCAGGACTCACACAGCTTCACCTACGTGCTTTCCTAGCCATGGGAGCCATCAACTCCAAACTCCAGGATGCTACTGAGATGATACACAGTCCGATACAAAACACGATTCAGCCTACCAACATAACATTCAACAAGCTCTGCTGGTTATGTCAATAAAAATACAAGTTGTTACCCGAATCAATAAGAAAAGAAAAAAAAACTCCATCTTTTCACAAACATATTAAAAAAGCTATTAAATCAAATGTTATTTTACAGTGTCACCGAATATTTAAATAATAAATTCTATAAACTCATAAGTGTAAAATAAACAAGAGTGTTTTTAGATTATAAGATATTTAAATAATAAGTCCTTATCTCCACATTATCTTCCTTTTGCTGTGCCCGACAGGGTCCACGATTGTTTCTTTTGGCAAATGTTTTTACCATCCTATCACTTCCCGTGGGTGTCGTAAGAAAATGGGCAGCAGCATTCTCTGTAGGTACATTACTAAGTGCTACAGCTACACTGCGATCTCCAACCCGCCTGCCAAGCGTGGCGATTATGGCAAACCCCCCATTTGGGGGAGGCCTTTGTCCAACAGTGGACGTCTTTCGGCTGATATGATGATGATGATGATGATGATGATGATGATGATCTGAGAATCGAACAGAGGACCACGAGGCGAGGCCATAGCTGCATAGTAAATACTTTATGCTTTCAGATTAACTTTGATGAAAGTAGACACAATGAAGGTAAAGTTCATAAAACACTTTTGAACTGAACGTCTGTTGGAGAAAGCTGGCCACGTTGCACGAATGCACCAGAAGAGATGGGCGAAGATCGTAATTCATTGACCACCTTTAGGAGAACATCGAGGTGAACGACCGGGACGGGGTGATGTGACAATCCGATTACAATATAGTTTTAGAAGAAGAAAGGGGAAGCCTGTGTAAGTTAGCAATTAAGGCTAACAATTAAATAAAGCATTGCTAGTCAGGATATATGCAATGCATACGCTTAGCGCAGCTACGCTCAAGATGAAACTTATGTATAAGGAAGATGAAGATCATTATACTTTAGAAAGAACATAGAGGTGCCTTAAGAAAGGATCCTAGTACCTATTTCTGTACTTACATGACATAGCAGTACTGCAGTAGATAATAGTATTTCGTTGAAGGGGTTGACTAACCCATTGGCAGTGTATGCGAAAGAAGTCAAGGACAACAGCTAAATTGCTGCACGCATTATACGATATTCTCTCACACCGTTTTTCAGTTTATCACCGACCTTTAGATATTCCACCTCTTTTGTACAATGACCCAGATTATTGTATAACAGGTATGACTTTATTGTTGTTGATGAACAATGTACAATGCAGTGCATAATTACTGACGCGGTATGATTACGCTCTGACTGAATATTGTTTATAGCTGGCGGCCTGTTAAACGACCCACAAGAGCAAACAAGTAGGTATCTAGATGAGTACCTATGAGAGCAAATAAGAGGTCACAAAGACTATATGGACCATTGATAAATTTATAATTTACTAGCTGCCACCCGCGGCTCCGCCCGTGTGAATGTCGAATCCCGGGATAAAAATCCCATGTGTTATTGCAGACTATAATCTACCTCTGTGCCAAATTTTATCAAGATCCATTCATTAGTTTTTGCGTGAAAGAGTAACAAACATCCATACTAACATACAAACTTTCGCATTTATAATATTAGTAGGATAGTAAGGATGTTAGTAAAGTTCTCTGCCAAGTGCCGATCTTAATCAGTCCTTAATGTTTAAGAGAATTATATCAAGTCATCAACCTCCCTAGCAACGATCGAGACACTTATGTAGGTTTTATTTTTAGCCTTCAAAGCCAATCTTTGAATTTCAACTTCGTGACACTCTCAGGGTACTTATTTTTAAAAACGAGCAAAAAAACCATGTTTTTTGTATGGGAGCCCGCTTAAATATTTATTTTATTTTGTTTTTCGTTATAGCGCGCGGCAACAGAAATACATCATTTGTGAAAATCTCAATTGTCTAACTATCACGGTTCATGAGATACAGCCTGGTGACAGATGGACGGACAGACGGACAGCGGAATCTTAGTAATAGGGTCCCGTTTTTACCCTTTGGGTACGAAACCCTAATAAAAACTACAACCCCATAGTTTTTTTTGCGACTTTATCTTATATGCGACATACAAAATTTGTATCATACAATAAAAATATAAATAAAGTATCCAATCCAAAAAAAAGTTATGTGCGAAAGGAGTATTTTAATTTATTATAAATTAAAATACTCGTATAATTCACTTACGTCAACGATGCTGTTACGTTACACTACTACAGGGTTATTTTGTAAAAAAATAACAACCTTTCAGTGGGTAAAATTACTCATAATTATAAACAACTTTTGATATGAGACCAACATTGAAAAATCAAAAAAAATATATATCTGCTGCTTCATACATTTTCATCGGGTGAATATTATATTTTGTATGAAACAACTGTTTTTTTTATAATTCAGAGTTGGTATCATAGTAAAAGTTGCTTAGAATCATGAGTACTTGCACCCATTGAAAGGTTGTTATTGTTTTACAAATAACCCTGTATACGTCAAAACATTCGTGCTACCTAGGTCCTCAGTTTTTGTACAAATTGACGTTCACGAACGCGATTATAACTGGCATTTAAGAACTCGCACTATGTTAAATGATGTTTTTTTAGACTTAATACCTAATGAACGTACCAGGCCAGCCATAGAGCTAGCCAGGTAAACATCGTAGGTATAGTAGATAGTAATGTACTCGAACAGGTGTATTGTTTTTAGTTTGTTATTGTAAACAAAGGCCTCGGTGATGCCAATACAAGGTGCTACACAATTAAACCTGTGCCAACCGCCAACACACATGTTACCAACCGTAAAACCGTATGTTTTGTTTTATATGAAACTGTTATTCTGAAGTTGTAAGCAGATATAGCAAGAGTAAATAATGCGTAAGTCTTGCTATTAAAGCCAGGTTTTCCGGAAAAACGTTGTTTTGCATTGTGTAAAATTGTGTTTTATTCGTAAACAACACGGATTTAAATTTTGAAAAAAATATATTACATATTTCACACTTCGATCTTGCGATTTCGGCCGTGCGATACACGATTACTTGCACTTTACTGCATCCAATTAAATCGCAAAGACAAGTCAAAATCAAGATGTAATTATCATTTCATTTGAGTTATATAAGGTTTTGAGTAATAAAACTTATACCACAATAAAGGTCGTAAAAAATGTGATATAAATCGGCCGTCATAATGTGAAATATGAAAATACGTATCCCACTAATTCCAAAATCAAGTGATTTTGTCGTTTCATGAGCGCGCCCCGTGTCATTTAGTCCCGAGCGGAACGTGTTGGAGGTCGGACGTGTGCCAAATTTTTGCGATCCCGCCACCCCCGCTAAGTTCTGTTACTGGCTAAGCCTAAATTGATTACCGCTCTAGCACTGCCGGCACACCAGTGTGCCGCGAATTTAATGTTTATGTTTATTTACGTAAGATTTATTTTTTATTTTGGAATTTTCACGTGTCGAGTGGTTAAATAATAATACTTGTATACAATTTAGTGTTCAAACAGTTGTAATATAGTTAGTTTTTATTAGATGTAGCTATAATTTTGTAAAAAAAAAATGTGGGAAAAAAAAGTTGTCACGGCTCTTCGTTGCAGCGGTGACTACTTTTTTTATAAACTTTGGCTGAATAAACAAAAAGGTATATAGGTATATACATAATTTACTTTACTAACTAGGTAAGTACCGACACGAAACAGATAAATTTCCACACCGCAAACATGTGTGTAAACAGTTTAATTTAAACCTTATTTCAGTACGCATAAAGACGTGCGCTTTAGTGGTTTAGTTTTCACGCGGAATAGATTTACGAACCGCATCGAGTATGTAAAACAATTGAATTTGACTATTTCAGAGTGCATAAAGCCACCTCGCGCGCACATGATACAATGATTTACTGTTTTCAAATGTCAAATAGGTAGTTCACCCCGCTACGTTAGTCTTGATGGTTTCGGAGAGTTTGTATAAGTCTTATAATATTTGTTATTTATTAGAAATGTCCGTTTTCACTTATCTTACTCCTAAACAAATGCAAAAATAATAGCTCGTATTTCCTACATGAGAGTTGAATATCGGTGCAATAATGTTGTGGTGTTCATGTAGAGAAGAAATATAAGTGTAGTTATACGCTAGGTGGGTACCTACTCACAGCCACCACAACACAACACATAATAATATTTATGGTGTCCGCAACGTTTGTGTAGGTCTCGTCTATGCCAAACAATACGCGCAGCGCACTCGTGAGTCGCGTGCCATAGTGTAAAAGTGTTACAGTATGACCATTTCCTATGAAAATATTATAATAACATACTTTTGGTAACGTTTAGGCTACCGGACCAGCTCATTTATGCGCTGTACACTAGAGTCCATCCTCTTACTAATTACTAACAATGTATCAAGTTATGACAAGACATACAAAAAACTATGTGGTCAGTTTGGATAGTTTTTCCAATCCAATGCGTTACTTTATCGGTGTTTATTGGCAAGAGGAAAAATGTATAGAAATTATAAATTACATACACTAAACTGTTTTTAATTGACTATTGTATTGTATATTATTAACCGACTTCCAAAAAAGAAGAGGTTCTCAAATCGACTGTTTTTTTTTGTTGTATGTTTGCTCAGCGATATTTTCGCCAATTGTCAATCGATTTTGATGATTCTATTTTTTTTGGAAGTGTATCTTCCCGGACTGATCCCATTTCAATTTGGTGAAGATCTGATGAAGAACTTCGGAGACAGGTAACGGAACTCTTCATTCCCGTAGGAATTCCCGTTCCGATCCGTTATAGCCGTACAGCCTTCCCCATGAATGTAACTATCATAAATTCATAATCATAATACAAAAAAGAATTTCTTGCACCGCGTCGCACGCAGTCACGCAGGCTCGACGCGTTCTCGTTTGGTGGCCGCGTCTCGCGCACCGCCCGTTCGATTTAATAATATTGTTGAATTATTTTAATTTTACATTATCTCCTAAACGGTGAGTTCAAATAACATGCTGTAAAAGACAAAGTTTATCTTCATAAAATTATCTTGATGATGAAGTAACTTTCGCTAGTAAGGATTAATATGCCTGCCTAATATTAATGCTGAAAAACCACCTTTAATTTTTAAATAAATTATTTGACATAAAATGCCTTAGTGTGGCATATTTATAAGAGATAGATATAGGTGTAACGTCGCGGACTTTTTTTTTAGATCGAATGAAAAACAATATCTTTGTTGTACATGGTACTTACGTATAATTAGCTATTACCACAGCGCACTTAGCGCACTTCCACTTTATAATATTATTTAGTATAGATTTGAATAAAGTAGTATCTCATTATCATTATTGTAACACCATAAAATACATAAAGAAATTAAACACACACCATATTACAATTCTATCCTATTTATTTATAACGGTTTGCTATCTATGTTTCTGTGTACGTGCGTCTGTGTGCCTGTGTATCTGTCTTTGGCACTGTAGCTCCGTTATCTTTATTGAACAGGGATATTTTGTAAGTTTTTAAAATTTTACTTGTTAATTACCAACAAATCAAAATCAAAATTTGCGTTACAGGGCAATAGAGCATGCGGAAGGGCGTGACTTGTCTCCAAAATAATACTCATTTATTGGGGTTACCGCCGACGGTATAGTTGGGAACGACACCATTGTTGAAATTAAATGTCCAATAACGGCATTTAGAAAAGGGAAATGCTGCTATTGAAGAAAGTAAAATACATATATTTAAATTCGATAGAATAAAACATACCAAGGTTATAAACAAAAAAAGTAATTGGTATTACCAAGTGCAGGGTCAACTTCATGTAACAGAAAGGAACCAATGCATTTTTGGAATATGGTTCGGTGAAAACTAGTAGTAGAAAATATTTCAAGAGATGACGAATTTTGGCCGGTGCATATGGAGAAAAAAATTATAGATTTTTATTTGAAATGTATATTGCCAGAGATTGTGGATCCGCGCCAAAATCGCGGTATGCCAATACGAGACATAATATTGAAAGAAAACAAAGAAAATG
Source organism: Melanchra persicariae (assembly GCA_947386135.1). Lineage (NCBI taxonomy): Eukaryota > Metazoa > Arthropoda > Insecta > Lepidoptera > Noctuidae > Melanchra > Melanchra persicariae. Next base: position 4,991,258 of record OX376646.1, read on the forward strand.
TTAATGATAAGCCTGTGCAGCCAGGTCCAAGCAAATCCAAGGACCATATTCCGTGTCAATCTACTCAGCTAGGTCCATGCAAACCGAGACAGCTACAGTTCAACGAATTTTAGCCAGTTGCATTGGTCACTTTTATTATGTTAACTATTTGATTAAAAAATATAAAAACGTTTTTGTTTTTTTTTAAATAGCATCTAGGCAAATTCCAAACCATTTATACTTCTAAGCTTTCTTGAATTATAATATTCAAGAATTGTAACATAATTTTCCTAAAGTAAGTGTGCCTACCTACTACTTGATTTTTACGAAGGTATCGCACCAAAGCCAAATAGCGCGCGACGCGTATTTTTGTATCGTACTCGTATTCATAATTTTCGTGTCAGTCAGATTTTAAATCTACCATATACTCTAAAATAAATAAGTATTATTACTGATTTTTAATGATTAGTAATTGGATTCAAGTTTGTACAATACGTACTTAATCCATCTATAACCTTAAAAAATACTTAATAGAAAAATAAAACAAAATAAACTTATACTAATCAATTCAAGTTGATCTACTGCATTACTTTATCCTGTGACGGAACTTAGTACCTACCCGAGTCCGTGAACTCATGAGCGAGCGGTGCGCTTGGTGCGCGCGTCTCCCGCGCATCGTAACTTATTACGTATTGCTACTCCTTGCGGGGCCTGGGGTAAGCGTTAGATGCCTACGCGCTCAAGTCAGGCTCGCCTTAAACATAACCTATTGACTAGCTGATCTCCGCAGATTCAGTGCTGCATGTGTCTCGCAGGAATCGTGCCATTTTTCGGAGCCTTTGTTTTATTCCATGTAGTAGTAGTAGAGATAGATAAACATGGCATCAAATGCTCTTCTTAATTTCCCTCTCTCTCATCTTTTAATTTTTCCTGCATTATAAAAGCATCTATCAGTAATATTTCTAATGCAAATCCTTATCCTTCCTTACTAATGTTAAAACGTGAAAGTTTGTATGTATGAATGGTTGTTACTCTTTCACGCAAAAACTGCAAAATGGATCGTGATGAAATTTGGCACAGAAGTAGATTATAGTCTGGAATAACACATAGGATATACTTTTTATCCCGGGAGTATGTTCCCTTGGGATAACTTTCGACATTCACGCGGGTGGAGCCGCGGGCGGCAGATATCTGAAGCCCAACATATTGTTGAACACTTCAACTGCATCTTACACGGAAGGACCGGTGTTATTTATTACAACAGAGCAAATGGTACAACCATTAGGTAGAATGTTATAGCAGTGGCTATAGATCGGGCGGTCACTGTGCGCGGGGAATCGCCCCTCAGATGTTTCAAGCGTTATGAAAGCTATCGGTAAGTTAGTTTACCAACACTCATGATGCAAATACGTTAAGATTACGAAAGTTGCTGAAGCCCAACTTATTGTTCAACACTTCAACAACGATCCCACACGGAAGGACCGATGTAATTTATTACAACAGAGCTAATGGTTGCGGTAGACCGTTGGCTGTGGGTATAGATTAGGCGGTCGGATGTCCGCGTGTTACGTGTTTTTGTGTATATCAGCGGTTATCGGCGGTTAAAATTATGAAAATATTATACTCGTAATATCACAGAAAAATAACAGCACGTAAGTCAATATTTCGCAACCTATTTCAACAGCATCATAGTAACTCAAAAAGTGGAACATTTATTGTGTCCCTATAATTGTTTACCTACCCCAATAATATTCTATTAGAAGTTATAATGAATTATATTGTGTTATTGAACCAAATTTTTTTTATTATGTAAGTACTTACAGAATTCTTATCTTTATTTAAAAAAGGCAAATACTTGACAAAATGTTTGAAAAGTTGCATAAATAAATAGCAATCTCAGGGCCAAATCTTTGGCGAGGCCCTGGGGGCCTACCTTACCATAATCGTTCACCCCATGGTCCGGAGCGAGGAGACATAGGAAGGCGTCACCTCCTTCTGCGAAGCAGTAATGCTAGTGAACGAGGAGGCGGGCCGCGTGAGGGAGAGGCATACCTCACGTGGAAAAAGTCTTTTGATGATTTTCCCATCCATAAAAAGGGACCAATTCTACCAATTTTTAAACCACTTTCGCATTCATAACTCAGTCGTAATCTGTCAAAAATGTAGGGAAAATAAGGCTTTTTTGACAGTTTGCAACTGACATGCAAATGAGTACGTTGTTTAAAAATGTATGGAATTGACACTCTTTACAAATATTTATGTAGATGGCAGCAATTCACCTGTTAAGACGCTGACAACAGCAAAAGCTCGGTCACTCTCGGACTGTATAGAAAAGAAAGAGAAGCACGACGACTAAATGCTTGCAATTTACTGCCAAATATGAAGCATTTTATCGATTTCCTCAAAACGAAGTTGATCTATTAAAAATCTAAAACAACAAAGTTTTGCATTAAGATTCGATTCATTATTTGGTATAATTTTTATCGGCATAAGTAGGCTAGTAATATGGGATTTTTTTTTCTAAGGTCAAAGTTAGAGGTAACTTTGACGATCATTACTATCGAGAATTTTATTTTTAAACATGTTTCGGAAACAACAGTGTTCTTTGAAATATAGTTAAAATTAACATATATTTTTTCTGCAGCTTGAAACTAAACAGATTTGGCTAGAATTTCGTTAGGAAACCTGCAATTTTCAGTTATTGCTGATGTCAGCGCCTTAATAGTGTTTCAGAGCGTAAAATCCATCGTATCATCTATCATGTTACGTCAGTTTAATTCATAATAATTGGACGAGTATGACTTTCCTCTAATTAAAAAATAAAGCATCGGCCCTTTTGACACACCAACAATAATATAAGAGGAAGTATAAATATGTTCTCTGTTACTTTATTATAATATAAGTGTGCCTACGAGGAAACGGAGGAAGAAATTGGCACGAGACCAAGGATTATTATAGCTGTCTACTTCCTAAACAGGAATAGAAATGTTCTAGACGAGTTTTATGATATTATTGATTATTTTATGACTTATTTTATACTTATCAAATTTACATTAGAAAACTTACGAGGAAATCCGCTCTAGGTACAAGTGCACGTTTATTTATTTAATATTTTACGCACACTTTACAGAGGCAGACTTAATGCATCCTGCCAGGGTTGCTGAATTTGTTTGAAAGAGTCACCGTATCCCTGAAACGCACATGGCATAAGTTGGAACACGGATGGGTTTTAGTCAGCAAGAGTTTGGCACTCCCTTCCGCTCCACCCAGAGCGGAAGAAGTCATTTGATGATTTCCCATCCATAAAAAAGACAATGCATGCATGCAAAACATTTTCTACCAGTCAACCTTTGGGTAATGCAGAGACAAATAGTTGTCGGTACAATGTAGATGTGACCTTGGGCTCGAGACAAGTGACATTCTACCAACCATAGCGTGGCGAAGGCGATTGTCAATACGTCAAAAATGTATGGGATTGACAGATGCTACCGAAATGTCACGTGATCGCATTCCTACATTTTGGCATTTCGACAGTCGCATTCGCTAATTGAATGGCACATTGGCTAGGGCCTCTTCACCTAAAAACAAATTATTTGCGTGAAGTCTTTAAGAGCGTTTGCGCTCTACGGCATTTTAAACAAACTTTCAATTCCTTATTTTTCGAAATTAATGAACAGAGTTTCGTTATATAAGGAAACTTGGTCTAGCGTATATATACGCTAGATAAACAGGTCTAAATAGTTAAGAGAACATTTTGGAAAAGGAGTTTAAGGTCCCCTTAAACTCCTTTTCCAAAATGTTCTCTTATAGAGTGATTTTTCACTTCCTATAGAAAACTTAAAATTGGTCTCTCTCTCACTCTAAACTCTTTTTCGAAATTGTTCTCTACAAACTAATTAGACCTTGGTATCTAGCGTATACATACCCAGTTTCATTTAAAATCGGTTCATTCATTTCGAAACATAAGGACTTGAAAGTTCATCCTTAAAAAAATACCTAAATCAAAATAACCACATACTACCTGGGGCTCGAGTCTGCTATTGCAATCGTATCTCAATGACCGGTCATTGATCGAATATTTGACAACTTTGACAGTTTTTGTATGGGAAATGTGTCATAAGTTTGACGTTATACGTCAAAAATCGATCATTGACCGGTCATTGAGACACGATTGCAATAGCAGACTCGACCCCCTGTACTGTACACCGACTCATGCATTAATTTCATGAAAAAAAGTAAAGTTATTTCGAGCATGACACGCCAGAAACGAGCAATTTTCATTGATAACATCAGTTAAATGTTAGCATATAACAAATATTTACAAAATTACTTCCAAGTTCCAAGTTATATCTACCAAGCACGTGTACCTATCTACATATCCATTAAAATGTCTAAAATAGACTTGTTTAATAAAAAAGTCGGCGCAGAAGATGACTATCTCTGACAAAATGGCTGCTTACAACATCAACAGTCAACACGTTCGTTATTTAAAACCATACGGTAGATCCGAACCATAAGAAATTATGGCAGTTGTTTTTTTTTACCAGCCAGTGGTGCTGGGTTCTGTAGTGATAGAATTTATTTTTAAAGAGAGAAGACAAATTGTAAAGTATTTTTTAAGAAAATTGATTCTGATGTCGCTCACCTTTTAACCCTTTACTTTGATATAATCAATCAACGACTAAAAATTACATTCGGCGACGTTTCACTAACTGTTAAAAATGTAAAATGAATGAGATTAGCATGTGTCACTGAAATGTCACCTAGTGTCATCCCAAACATATTGGAATTTTGATAATCGTCCAATACCTACATAATGTTATGTATATCCATAATGTCTAGATCCTCCGTGGTTCTAACTTTTTCTTCTTGAAATCGATGCGCGATGGTAAGATGCACAGGTGCTCGAGACAAGTGAGATTCTGTCAACGGTAGCGTGGCGAAGGCGATTGTCAATACGTCAAAAATGTATGGGATGGACAGATACTAAATATCACGTGATCGGATTCCTACATTTTGGCATTTCGACAGTCGCATTCGCTAATTGAATGGCACATTGTCTAGGGCCTCAGGTAAGTTTTAGGTACCTATGCATAGTAGCGTTTCATACACAACACTGATTTAGACTAAGAATAATCTCGGAAGCAATTCAATCTGCCGACAAATTTATACCTATTACATACAAAAACAATAACGGAACTCCAAAAAATCTGCTCATAACTACATCCGCCAAGAAAACTATTCCGAAATACACCTTAACCTACATAATAAAGTGACGTTTAAGTTTATTAGGTCTGATGTGATGGGAGAGGTTTTTTATAGCTTCCCTGTTCCAAAACACGATCGAAAGCACCTTTTGTTGTAGAAATTCCAGCCATTTGAAATTTCGAATGCATTCCTCGAATAGTTTTATTTTAAGAATCTTAGTCATCCTTGAAATTTTGAAATGAGAAAGGAATTTAATTATGGAAATGATTGGATTAATGTTTTTTTTAATACAAACAAATTCTCGGTCTGTTTTGTTGTTCAAATGTTCCGTTGATACAATTAATTGGACTTTCCTAATTGGATATCGAACCGTTTCCCTTTTTTTTTTCGTTATAATTATCGGACTGATTCTGACTTTCTGCGTCTTTTTTTTCCATAAACTTTTTTTACTGACACGTTATTATTCCTCTTTCTTGTATCAAAATTAAAAAAAGCAACTGACCTTAATTCAAAACTTCATAAAGTATTTTCATATTTTTTACCATAAATAAAACAATATCAATACTAGCACTGCACCGGTGAAAAAAGGATCAAATCAAAAATCTCGAACATTTCAAGCAGGTGGCATAACCCGCTTAACACTGGCGATGTTAAAACAATAAATGTTTACATAACAGTAACAACAGATCAATCACCAATAGGTGTTGGTCAATTTGAAAATCGAAAGCGAACAATGACCAAAGATAATTGTGTTGTAGACAAGGAGGCGGACGAGGCGGTTACTGAACACAGCTGTTACTGGAATTATGACTTCAGACTGTGTTTTAGCTAATAGGTAAATAAGTAATTTAGAACTGGCCTTTTAGAATTTAGCTAAACATGGATTTCTGGAATCAACGGTGGAATTAAAAAAAAATGACATTTGATTTCTAGCCTATTTGGGATGGTTATAGGGTATTTAACATCAAGTAACGACCTTTCTTATTATTAGAGGGTGAAACCGCGCGGCACAGCTAGTAACTTACTAAAAAGTTAAAAAAATACATCTGTCGCTCGTTATGGAATTCATATTACCATTTTTAGCACAGTGTATAAATAAAACAGTAGAAACAAAATTCGCATTGCACGTGCCCGGCTTACTAAGAACATTAAAAAATCCTTTTAAAACAAGACATAAAAATGCAGCTCATGTTAGTACTTTAGCATTGAATTGACGCGCGTGTTAACACAGTGTGATTGAATAAATTGATGCTTATTAAAGTTCGTTCTTTCGTTCACTAAATATGAGTGACTGGAACAATCTGAAGAAGAATATCGTGGCTAAAATTTAAATAATAACAGCAGCATGAGTCGATCTTCGAGATTAGGCAACGCTTGGCCATCCAATAAGTACTGCCGCTTATCAACATCAATATATAAAATTATTTCGTTACTGAGTGACTGTCAGACAACGCACAGCTGAAACTACTGGTCGTAGAAAGCTGAAATTTGGCATGTAGGTTCCTTGGGGGAGCGTAGGGGAGCACTAAGAGAGGATTTCCCGAAAGTTCCACGGGAACGGCAAAAAACGGGACATGCGCGTACGAAGTCGTGGGTAAAAAGCTAGGTTAGTATAAGAATATTTGCTCTTAAATTTTCAAAAGCTATAACGCTCAAATGCCATATCGTATACTTCATCTAACAACACTTCGGTATATATTCGTTAGCAACACTTGTATTGGTGGCACAAATATTGGTTTCCAGCTGAATTCCATTACACTAGAAGCCGACCTCAATATAATTTGAGAAAAGGGTAAGCTAAATGATGATGAAAAAGGAACAAACTGCTGGATCAAAACCATCTGCATTGATAACCTCATCCATCGTTTTTTGAAGTCGGTTAATATAAAGTCTAAATGCGTGCGTCCCGAGACTTTTTACCGGTCTAAGTGACCGACCGCTACACCGTCACGGTTGGAAGAGATTTTACTGTTTTGCGTTAACCGCGTCAACCCCAAAAAAAAGCGAACGAGCGCAAAAGGTTATGGTTTTTTAACTGCACCAACCGACTGCATTCGCAGGTTTAACGAGCCTATTAGAACTCATCACTCGAGATAATTTCAATCCATCGCCAGCAACTCAATTATCGACTTTATCATTGTGTCTTTCAAAGTTGTTTTTAAATGACTAATTGCATTAAATGTAGCCCTAAAAAAAGTAAGGGTTACAATGGAATTTGAAGTTTGTTTTGTACGAAGTAGGGTTTGCTCTTCTACAATTAAATCATCCTGAATTCAAAAATAGCTCAACATTTTTTTTCGCACTAGTTTGTTATGAAGTTTATGATCATTAACTAAGCAAGCGACAAGGAAAGTAGGATAGTTTTTCTTTGTGAAAATGAGTATGTGGTTTAATTGGTCTAGTGGTTAGTAACCCTGACTGCTAGGACGGAGGTCGTGGGTTCGATTCCCACACAGGACAAATCTTTGTGCGATGAGTACGATTATTTGTTCTGTATCTGGGTGTGTAATTTATCTATAATATGTATGTATTTAGAAATATATAAGTATGTTTATCAGTTGTCTGGTTGCCATAGTACAGGCTCTGCGTAGTTTGGGATCAGATGGCGGTGTGTTGGTTGTCCCAAGATATTATTATTATTAGATATTATTATTAATTATGTATTGTGAAAAACTAGTTGGTACTGTGTGGTCTCAACCGTGGAACCACCACCCACTTTCTGTAGATGGTGTGAAAAGCGATTACAGGGTTTTATCAAGATGATTAGAAGGCACACCAAAGCGTGAACTGAATTGTTTTATACAAATTGACCAAGTAAATGTTCATGGCATCAAAAAATCATTCACATGGCTGTTGATGGCAGAAGTGCCTAAAAGGATGGCCTTTTATCAGCAGTGTCATTCATTGTGGCTACAAGAACATACCCACGCACAAGCAGAACGCTGGTGGGCCTTGGCACCTGTAGGCAGTCCAAGGAGGCTATGCCATCCCTAAACATGAGACTAACCATGCGCCTTCAGCGACTGGATAGGGGCAGCCTACGAATGGTGGCAGGGACCATCACCGGACACTACTCACTGAACAAACATTTCACCACGATAGGTATAACGGATAGTCCTCTATGCAGACCATGCATGGAGGAGGAGGAAACGGTATCGCACGTGCTCCTTGAGTGCACAGGCGTTACCGAAATACGGAGGCAAACAATAGGGACACCTAATTCACTCACAGACATCCTAAACACACTGAGAGGACTGATCTGCTTCTGGAGGGAGGTTGTTTGGTGGAAATGACGGCCGTAATGCAGCAGGACTAAGTGCGAAAACCATACCCGATAGATAGATAGACAATGCTGATTGGCCGAAAATAGATCTGTCTTCTGGTCTATGTTTATTGTAAATTTATAGTGTCGACGAGTAAACTACCATTTCCAAGCATCACGTGAATCCCGTCGAATTGTATTCACCTTGAATCGATCAGTAAGTCAACCGGCGCGGGCGCAAGACACGTCAAACGTTTTAATTGGCAGCAGTTTGTGAGACGAATTGTTTTGATTAATGCCGGTTGTGTCGATAAAATGTCCATCTGTTGTGTATTTCTGAACCTTGCCGATGTAAATACCCAACAACTATAAATCTTGGATAGAATTGGTACAGGTCTCAGAATTCAGAACGAACCAGAAACCGTCTACGCGCTCAAAAGTCAAGCAGTGTAAACCACGCCGCAATGGCGTGGTTAGTTAATTAGTCAATGGCCGACGCGCGTGTTATAGTCTAGTGTGCCCCCCTCTGCTAGCTAAATAGTTGTTTTAATTTCAATTTTACCCTAAAAGAGGTGTCATGGCGCTACGCGGGTTGGGAGTTGTTTTGGACACAATGGGCTGCGTACAAATGTGATTGAACACACTTTCTGGTTTGTTATGTATACTGAGGTAGGTATAGATTTACTTTTCAGCATCCATACCAATATTGTAAATGTCCGTGTGATAGATCTTTTTTTTCAGAGCCTGTGCAGAAAAGTCTGTATCGTGGGGACCCATTAGTACGTTTCACGCCTAAGCCGATCGTTATGACATTTGACTTTTATATAACGGTTAACAGAATAAACGCAATACCTCATAAGAGGTCATTATACTCATAATTATGAACAACTTTTACTATGGGACCATAGCTTTTCAGTACATTTGTCGAGTTATGCGCACAATGCATGGGGCAGTCGATTATTTTTTCGCGATTTCAGTATTGGTCCCATAGTGAAAGTTGTTCATAACGATGAGTACAATACAATGAACCCTTGAGAAGTATTGCGTTTATTTTGTAACACGTATACTCAGGACCTAAACACGATCTATTTATCAACATACAAACTAGTCTTAGATGGAATGGAAATGGAATGACCCAGGCGACGTAGGTACTTACATATCTACGATTGATAGTCTGGGTAAGAGATGCAGCACCTGGTCACTAGATCTCTGACGCACTACTAGCTTATATAGAAAGATGTTGACAGAATAGACCAGCTGATTATTACTGAGAAGTGACAGCTGAGGTTATTTTATTGCTACTGACAAAGACATTGATAATGCGGAAACAGAAGTGAGTGTAATAGTAAAATTCTAACTGGCTAGTAGTTCTACTCCATTGACGGCATAGTTGAAGAATATTGCAACCATTTGCAATAAACAATTTATAATAAAACGTTAATCACATAAAGAGAGATTGTATCTAATTGAAAATGTCACGTAAATGCAATTTTGATTGATGTAATTTTAATTCGCAGTGTAATTGATTGCCATGATTGCAAGGAATTTTAATCAAGTTTCTTTTCACATATTGTACGAAATGTTCACTGTATCGATTTCAGTTGAAGTGGTTAGAAACTGGTTCTTGAAATAATTAGGACATGATAACAGCTACAGGCCGAAAATTAACATTCCATTCTTTTTTTTTCAATTGGTTTAGGAAAATCATTCTTCGCGCGCAATTGAGGTTGACCTGTCAATCTGACATTTAATTTGAAATGGAATGCAACAATGCATTCGAATGTGAAAGAAATTACTCAAGAATTGAGTACCTACTATACTACACTGTGATGCATTTGTAAGTGCACTGTAATCGACGATTGATTAGATTTCCCGGTAATTTTTTTTTCTTATTTTTTTTAAGCCAGCCTGTAGGTACTGTCCCACAAGGCAGGCAAGGCTTTCCGTTATTTCTATCGATTCTGTTTTTTTTCTCGCGCCCATGGCAACACCAGTCAGTCATCCTACTCGCGTACTCTTCCAATTTGTACTCAAACATAGTCATGTACACCTCATCGCCTATAACCCTAATCTGCTACGTTGCACCACTAGGAAATGCGAAGTTGCGTGCTCGATTCGACCCGAAGATAACCTTACAGTCTCGCAATATTTCAATAATAGTTCTAATCATAAATTTTGTATGAAGCTCGCGTTACATCAAATAAGGAACTTTCAAGTTCTCAGAACATTATGTAAGAATTTCGACGATTTGTTTAGTGCATGTTACGGATCATTTAACAGATAAAATTGAACTTTTAAATTGCCAGACATATTTGATTATGCCGTAGCTATCCGTCTGTATGTTTCATTTTCATATTCTTGTGTGTTACAGGTATCTACCTACATGTCATGTTTCTATCTTCATATATCTATATATCAGTTTTGGTCATCGTTTTAAAAGAAGATTGGAACCACCAGTTGGATTTTCAGAAAATCTATCCTTAGTGCATTCAAGAATGATTTCTCTCTTCAAAGTTTTTAATAGGAAAACAAGTCTACCTATGACAAAAATGCACTTCATACATAATTGTGTCTGTTCTCAAAGTAATTATAAAACTCTATAAGAGTCAATAAATCAAGTGCTAGCCTCCAGAGCACTTGTGATATAAATGGGTGTAATTAAGAAGCCGCCAGTCTTTGCTTCGTACGTTCCCATACGATTCGCCATGCCTCTGGTGCCTAGGGTTACCAACCGTGTTCTAAAATAAAGCATTGTACTCTTAAATAGAGTATTGTACTCTTAAATAGAGTACTGTACTCATAAATAGAGCATTGTACTCTCTTTCGCTTTGGCTTACTATAATCTTCAAAAGCAATAGAGTACGCTAAAATACTTTAAGATTTAAATGGATTCCTGTTATTTCATTGCGAGTGGTTTATCTTATCTAAGCAAGGCTCCATTGGAACTGATGTCAAGCAACCTACTTTTTTATAACATCGCAAAAATGTTTTATGTTTTGTAAGAGTTCTGTTATAATAATACAATAAAACTTGCCCTTTTTTATAAAATCGGAAATACTCTATTTTTATTACTGTTTGGCTCGTGTTTGACCACAATTTCACCTGATGGGGGAGCGATGATGTGGTCGACGATGGAGCACGCTTGCCTAGAAGTAACCTGTCACTCTTGACATAAACACCCCCAGTTTGTAGCTATCAGGAAAAAATACTTCTCGTAAAAGTTGGTAGCCCTACTGGTGCCACTAGTGCCACTACAGGTTACTTAATAGCGTTTGGAGTGTTAACGAGCTTCTTTAACCACTATTTCTCAGTAATAAATTATCTATATGTTGCGTATGTTTGTGCGTTTGTAACCAGATACCACAGGAACTCTCATTTTATCTGGTTATTGGGGGTGGTCGTCAATATCTGTGGGAATACTCTGAATCAATGTTTTTCTTTAAGACAGTTGTGTTGATCTTCGTGCATAAAACAATTAAGATAGATAGATGATAATTTACAATATGTACATTTGGACCGTTTTTGGTCTGTTGACTGTATTGGTTTTTATGGAGTATTTATAAACACAACCGGCAATTTTAGGGTTAAATGTCAAATTCATAAGGCTATTGTTACATTAACCTATCTGAATGTCTATCACTATATTAACAAGCTATGATTATGTCCAACAACATCTTTCAACTCAATTATGAAACGATTTCGTTCGTCCAGTGAGCCAGTAACGTATTCTCCACTCCTTTTAACAAAATTACATAGGAAAATTTCATAATTACCAGCAGTGTTGATCGTATGATCATATTTCGCCAACAAACTGTCGGTGAACAAAGCCGGTGTTGTGTTCACATCCGCGTTTGTGTCGATGTCAGGAAGTTTGTTCTCGCTACCAATAATATCAATCATGGCGTCTGACAATGTGAGCCTGTGCATGACGCTGAAGTATTGCCTCAATTATTAAGCACCGTTTATTTTAATGGACTCAATAGTTTCTGCTGTCACGATGGTCCACCATGGTCATGCATGATAATTTCTATAATCTTAGTAAAAAGTAGGTATAATTGTACTTTTTGTCGCAGTAAGTAATCGATATCATTCATCACTGCTCCACTGCAATTAAAGTACATGGAACTCTCTAACAGCCATGACAAAAAAGGCGGTACGATTTGAAAATCGAACGCTAGCCGCAACCAATCAAGGATGACGGTTGCAGCTGCGTTCAGGAATTCGTTGAGAAATCGCCGCGGTTTGAATAATTTATCATTAGAACGTCAACGTGTCTAACACTCCGTCAACGCAGGTTCAATGAGCATATTATTACTATTGCTTATGAATATTAAGTTGTAACTAGCCAACAACCAGGCACTAGCAACTCTTCACTAGCCGTCTCCATAAATTAGATGCCAATTTTATTCACAACAACAATGTTGTATGCACTTTTAATTAAAAACATACCCGCATAATGCACTTAGTATCATGCCACATAAACCTGTGTAAGTAGCTACATAAAAAGTTTTTCATAAAGCATTGATCAAATACCGGAACGAATTGCAAAAGAAAATACTTGTGAGCACTTCGTTCGTTCAGCAATCCATGTGTAGAAACTGCATTCATGAATAAAAGTGAACCTGTTTTTTTTTCTTGCTTAAAAATTATTCGTGCAGAAAGAATCCTATTTTGGTGGCAATTCGTAAACTTGGCGAATTTAAGATCCTGTTAGTGGCTGGTGTGTCACCAAAATTGGCTGAGCGACCTTAATGGAGTAATCTTGCAGCCGACGCTTATATGGAGAAACAATTTTAATACTGCACCGCTGTGCGCTGTCGTTGTAAAAAAAAATAAACTGGACTGATTTCAAACTTTAAAGGTTAAATTTTGCATAAAATCTTTTGTGATGTAAGAATTGTGTGACGGTTGACTGGACAGAATTGAAGAAAGATGATGGTGATGATAAATTAACGAATCTTTGCAAACGATTGAACTGTCCTTCATGCATTTCATTACAGATTATTCAAAATTGAGTAATAGACATTATGTTGTTCAATGCGACGGCTTAAACTTCTTTTAATAGTCCTGTAATTTTATCGGCCCGATGATAGGTATAGAGATAGAGATGATAGTGATATAACTAACTATCTAACTTTAACTAGCCTAACTTTAAAAAGTTAGGCTTTAATGTACGTGATCAACATAAAGCTGCTTAAAAGAGCCTGTACCGAGGTTGCAGGATTGATTCCCACTTCGGGACAAATATTTGTATGGCCCACAGTTATTTGTTCCGTGTCTGGCTGTTTGAGCATGCCATTCGTGCGTTTAATGACTCACATTCTCACAATATCTTCTTTTTTTTCTTCTCTTATGTCGGCACAGGGTGTACGAGAATAGTTCATTCTGTGGCTTGATTGACCAAGTAAAAGATTGGTAGCGAGCTGATTACCCAATGTGAAGCATAACTAAGGGCCAATTTCACCAATGAAACTGAACGCGATCAGAGAATGAACCACGTTTATGAGCTGTCAGTGTCATTATTTTTCTATGGAAAATTGACACTGACTGCTCTTGAACGCAGTTTAGATGTACTGATCGCGTTCAGTTTCATTGGTGAAATCCGCTCTTAATCAGCTATAGTAAACTGTGAACTGACATTATATGCCGTCTGTGGAAACTACTACGAATTAGGTAAATTTCTGTCCAGATTGATTTGGAATAGCCTAAATTTCGTCAATAGAGCCATGCGCTTACGCAGTCGCCTGCTGACCCCTGCCATTTCTAAGTTTAACCAAAACTTTCGGTCTAGGTCAAGTTGCCGACTGGTTCGGTCAGTTCATCGTGCCAGAAGTCTTGATCTTCAATAACATTAGAGCGGAAGTAGGAAATGTTTTCAATATTTTATTTTCAAATTGCTCGCTCACTTCCTGTTCTGCTATTGTATCAGTAGCATCCAATACAAATATTATGTTTTACACAAATGTATATTATTCCCTCTAGAAAAAACGCCATTTCTTTCCGTCGGTTTTCAGGTAAAGGTAGCAAGCACGTCCAAGAAAGAACGACGAGCTTTCACAAACCGGCAAAAGTATTCCATATACAAAACATACAAACAAAGACACGGCCTCAAAGGATGTAGAACCGGTTCCTTATACGTAATGGCAACTGATTCGTGATACCGCTCGGCATCCGAAGAATGCCGACGGGCAATGCTGGCCGCTTTTATGATTAGAACGGATAATAACAACACGACTGCATTTTAAGATAACGATTTTAGTTTTTGTAAGAATTTTGCCATTCGATTTTTGAATAGGTCGAGTTCGATTTTTAGGATATTGCGTGAGCGCTGTGGAATTTTTGTGTAGAGCCAATTAGGTTTAAGGCAGGAGAATTATATATATTAAATGTTAACTTTAGCATTGCCTACCAATGTGTGTACAGTGGGTAATCAGAATCATAAATCATACTGAGATTTCAACCAAAGCTGATGGCACTTCGGCCAAAAACAGCAAAAAAAAACATAAACTAAAGCTGCATCACCATTCCAATATCTGGGAGGGTAAGCAGATGACGATCTTCCTGACAAGGAAGATAGAATTGACAACACCAATAAATTTTAGATAAGACAATTCGTTGCTATGCAAAAACAATAAACACATTTCAAACGAACATTGAACAATCAAATGGCATAGTACCATATGTCACGTATAGAACGACGACGTTTCCTTTATCTATCAGACACAACAAGCATAAAATTGACAAGAATATTTTAATTTAATTAAATGAACAATCAATAAATGTGCAACTTGCCCAATCTCCGCCGGCCCGACATTTATCACAAGCACAAATTACATCACTACAACCCGCGAAAAGCTACATCGTCTCGAATTTATTTTTCGAATTATGATTTGGAGACAAAAGGCGTTCGTCCGTGGTCATACCTCGCGTTCGACTCATAGTCTCATCAAGTATATGGTTGAACTAAAGTGATGTGAATTGTGAATCACTTAGTCTATTAATATGCGTAGCGAGTGACCGAGTGTCAAGAGCAAGGCTCGACTGTTTGTGTACTACGTTTGATTCGACGCCCGTCACTAATGGTCTGTTATGTAAATCTTTTTGTAGGAGTCGAATGTGTTATACATACGTCTTGTTCTGTAAGTTTTGTTATCAACGATTAAATATGCATGCAGCACGTGGTCGGAACTATTCGTAAACACGTGAGAATAATCCTTTTGATTTTATTGGTGTGTAGTGTAGCTAAGTCTCTACGACTTGGCTTGATTCACTACAACTACACAATGCTATCTTAGGTCGTGTTTATAAAACAAAGTTAATTGTTTGCATTCCAATGGTTTGGTACTGACTCAAGATTAATTTTCCAACGAATAAGGTTATTTCACTAATAATATATAGTTTTAACCCTCATGTCAATTCCAGATTATAATAAGCAGTAATTACCATGTTTCCAGACGTGGCACAAACGTTAGACAAAGTAGGCCACGAAGGACCGATACTTAAACCAATAGACGTCCAATAGTCGAAATAGTTTGCCCGAATCCAGGAGTTCTGTCAGGTTTCTCAAAAGAGTTTTTTACCATAAGATACAAAGATGTTCACTTTAAACTAAAAGAAATAAAACCTGGCATCCTACAAGGAAGTGTTTTGGGTCCGGTGTAGTTAGAAGACGATTAGGATTAAAAGAAAATTTATTCGTTATTTGCATTGCGTGATAAGTATTTACACCAATTTTACAGTAGGTTTAATAACACAATCAATCAACAAACAATTTAGATTGCTCCAAGCCAAACATCTTCACCTCTATTCAACTTTCTTTACGCAACAATAACAAAAAAATAAATAAACAGTTATGCGGTTGTCTCTGGCGCGTAACTGTAAGATAGCGAACGCTTGCAAAATAACCGCAACGGCAGATCACGTAGTATCGTTATTATTGTATTCGTACCTGTTATTTTGTTGTACCTGTTATTTTTACCAGTACGACTTGGAATAAACGTGGCCGCTGTAATGTTGATCAGTAAATAAATATTTATGCATCAGATAATTTATTTTATAGTGTTTATATTGTAGAACTTTACATTAGGTACCTATTTAAACGTTTGTTTACGGGAAGTGACTTTCGCTTCATCTCAGAATTGAGTGAAAGTCTGTAAAAACAACAAAACACTTATTTTTAGTTTTGACAGATTCGAAATGGATTTGAATGACACTACTCTAACAACATAGCGTATATCTAAGAACTGTTACCTCTATGATTTTGTATTTTAAACGAAGTATGAAAGATGACTCAAGAAAACATTTAAAGAATGTACTTGAAATTATTGTTTCTCATTTTGTAATATACGTAACATCCTCAACTTACATACAACCTCAATCATTTTGTGTAATGTCAATCAGTTCAATGAACTCACTTTCTCTCCGAGGCCATACAAACTTTCTGAATTACATTAATGTAGCATTAAACATAATATTAAACGGTCAATGCTAGCTTTTCATACAAATAAACATTAAAATCATTAACTTAGAGAGTTTAACGATATTTTGTAAAAATAAGAAAGCATTTTAAAGTATTTTGGAGACAAAATCGCTTTCTTTTCAAACACGAATTGTCAAAATTGGCAAAATACCGTCGTCACAAGAATGCATCAAAGTGTGCACCAATCTTTAAACAATAGAATAAAATATCAACTTAAAAACTTTTCAAATACTTAACGTTTTCTTAGAAAACTTCATTCGGCTGGTAGTTCATTCCTAAGTTCCAATATTAATTAAACTAAAAACACTGCAAGAAAAAAAAATCTCAGAATGTTTTTTACGAAAGTGCAAAACACATTCACGAGCTAGTGCACGCATCATTTGACGTGTTTCCTAATATAAGTATCGATACTTCGATGCGATCGTTTGAACGATACTGTATGTTAAGCAATTGAGAATAATAATTCATTACACATCTTTTACGTTACATCCTTGAATGATGGAGGTAAAGTGAATTTGATTTGCGTTGGTATACATATTTCGATTCGTTCAATTCGCAACAATTACGAGATTTTGTAATAAGCAGCAGCTACTTACTTGCAGATTAGTTCATTCCTGCCAAATCTCATTTTGCGAATCATTTTTAAATTTGTCAGATTGGATTTTTATCTTTATCGAAAGATCGATTTAGTTATTTGACAAAAAATAACTGATGCAAAGATGGATAAGAGCAAATTTCGAGAGAAAGTTGCTCTTATCCTGTTGTGTGTTTGTTCTCAGTAAAATAAATAACTAGAAGGCATAGAATCATAAGCCAGACTTCTAAGGGACATGCAGAGGCGTCCCCATTCTTTGGACAAACTTTTTGTAATGAATTTTCAATGCTTTCTTCTTTCAAACATTTTGTCTCATCATCTGGTGCGTAAAAAGTTACTCAAACAATATTGTTTCCTAAAAGGCATGCATTAAGACTCTCAAACCACACCAATATTTTTATGGAAGCCGTAGAACTTGCTCGCCCACGCTCAGGACATAAATGGCAAGAAGTGGCAAGCATGTTACAACTACTTTAAACACAAGTTTACTAAAATCCTCGACACGGCGACCGGAATGAATAAATAACGTTAATTTAATTCTTGTATCTGGTTTTATTACTTCGCGCTTACTACTTTCATTCATATTATATTTTATGAGTAGGTTTTGCTTGTAGCACGAGCGACTGAAGTCATTTAATATCTTATTTTGCTACTGGGGTAATCCTTAATACTCTTGTTGTAGAGAATGGAATGTTATGACGGGTTTCTGCAAGCTAAAAAGGTACTTCTTCTCGTGGGGGGGTCACTAGATTTGGTTTAATTTATATACATACTCGTTGTTCTTACTGACTCTGTGGCTTTTCATAATCTTCAAAGAAAAAGTCAAATTACAACCATTGTTAGAAAATTCAGTTAAGAACACTCGAAATTCTAGATACAGTGTTGTGAACGCTAATACTTTTCCAACAAACTTTTCACTTTCAAAACTGTCACAGGAAAGAAAATCGACTTTACACCGACTTGGCGACGTCAGGATGTAGTGAAACACAGAGAAAAATGTGTCAACCTACTTAGTAGCACGAGCGGAGACGCGGGCGAAAGCTAGATTATCTTAAAATAGCGCACATGCAGTCACGTCCATCACAGCTGCTTAATAGCTCATTCGTAAGTCCGTTTTCATTAATTAATTACTTTAGAACGAACATAAAAAGTGAATTATCTAGTCAATGAAAGAGATACAGACTTTGAGACTACTTAGATCACCTTTTTTTCTTCTAATTTAGTTAAACATCCACAGCTGTGCTTCGTTCAAACTCGAAATACTCGTATTATGAATCTTTTAGAGATTAACTCTCTAAAAGATTCACAATACGAGTATTCTCTCTATATTTATTATCGTATCTTACATTGAAAGTTATAAAAATCAACCAAAGGAAAGTGTTACTTTAGTCTATAGCTATTCAGTCTTGTCACTAACTGCAATTTCGAATTCGACACGTTACACCTATTCGTGCCAAGCTGCGCCGGCGCACCTGCCATAGCATAGCACTTACGTAAGGTAAAAGTGCATTACTCAATTATTTTCAAATTATTTATTGTCAAAGACATTTTGTTGCATAACATAGGTATAACATTACGCCTATTAGTTATGCCTCGAAGAGGATGGCGACGTCTGGCTTATGTGAAAAGAACTCACATCCAGATTTAGCCAAGAGTTTAGTTAAGGATGAAAGGACTGTTTATAAGATGATATGGCTGGAAAGGAGATGCCTACTGACTAGAGAGAAGAAGATAAAAAAGATTTATGAAGAAATAAACTGGAGGAAGGGCAGGGAGATGAAACGATCCGTGCAAAAAACGGCATTTATAAGTACCAAGTTAACAATGGATGGACAGTGTGAAGATAATATGGCTAGAAAGGTATTGACTACTGAGATGATGACCGGTTAAAGGGATTTATGGCAGAAAGAAGGCGTGCTGTTTCTACCCCAAACAATTGGATTAGAATAAGAGGATGATGATGATGAAGCACGAGTGAAGTAAAATAAGTCTTATAGCAAGTTAACAATGGGTGAATTGAGAAAAATTATCAAGGCTATAAAGGGAATAACTGCTGAAATGACGGCTAGTAGATAAGTATGGAAAAAGCAGACATGCTATGACCCCGAACAAATAGGGCTATGCAGGATGATGATAAGCCCCAGTCATAAAACGCAGCGAAACTATAATTGCCATTGTCTCTTGCATAACACGAGAGAAAATGATTAATATCTCAGATTTAGATGTCGAAGTTGCCATGGGAACAGTCACGCAACCTTGCACACAATATGGAGGAGCTTGGGAACCTTCATTATGGAAACTGTATCTGATCACGAGAACGGCGCACGTGCATCCTATAATAAAGTTAATTTGTTCAATGATGTGATTGGTTCTAGGCTTGTAGTAAACAAAATTATCGATGTTTCGATATTTAGATGTATTTTGTGATACTTATTATTAAGTGTATTATCGCGTTTGTTCATTTTGAACATTGCACGTGTGTACCATTGTCTCTGCATCACCCAAAGGTTGACGGGTAGAATTTTCTATCAGTCAACTTTAGTGCTTAGGCTTAGGCATTAAGCCTATGTACATATATGCGCGTAAAGTAGGTAATAAATCAATAAATAAATAAGTGTTTTGATTTAGACGAGAAAATTGTAAATCTGCACCTACTACGATTAACAAAAAAAGTAAAGATTTTTTTGAAAACGTGGAAAAAATACCTTGTAAAAATTATAAATATCGATAGTTTTTTAAACTTTCCACATTCCTACTTCCCTAGTTAGTTCTAATTGTGATCGGATTAACAGTGACGCTCGTGTATTGTCGTGATAACTCGTGATGTATGTTATTTTTATTACAGTTTATAGTTTTATTATTGTGTTACATACATACTTCCTATGCTACTCGTGTTTGCATTATTGTGAGAAAACTGCGGATATTACGTCAAAGCGAAATCGATACGATCGATTGTTGAAATACTTGGAAAATGTAGTGCCTAGCAATACATCGACTTGCAGATGTACTTTTTTTAATAATTGGGTTCTTTCAAAAAGAGCAGACAACCTGAGCACACTGACATTCCATCAGCAATAACGATGGATCAAAATGCATGATGGGATTAACATGGCTGTCATGAAATCACCCAAACATTTTGGTTTTTTTGACAGTCGTTATTTTATTTTTTATTTTTATTTATTCATAAATACAATGTTTTCATTATTCTTAAACAAGGCACACAATTAGACCCCTGGGGTCTGTCTTAGCATGCCATGGCCTGAGATTTGATCAACGTGCTATTAACCGTTAAGTTTTAATCAGGTTGATGTAATGTTCTTTCAGCTTGCGCTTTATGTTTTTACTGTTCATTGAGTCTCTAATGTCCACAGGTATCTGGTTTAGTAAATTGGGTATTGTGAAAGAAGCGGTACGCCTGCCATAAAAGTTAGTTTTGCGTGGCACTTGGAATGTTAGACTGACGCAAACAAAATGTCACTTTGTCTAAACCTCCATTGTTCTATTTACCTAAAAAGAAGAGTTTTGTACCTTTATTATAAACAATAATAATTCCTTACCGTTTTTAGTTGGCTTGGCTATAAGCAGTGGTTGTGGCGTTTCCATGTTAGAATGATTTCGATTCAGTTGTCATAGAAATTATTTCACTTTTCATTTCGCATTGATAGTCTTTTATTGTTTAATTGAAGATTCCTTTGTCGTAATGGAGTCGGTGACCTTCGGTGGGGGATTCAGGGTATTAATTCACACGCTAATTAAAACTCAACAGCAAATAGTAAATTGTTAGTACAAACAACGTCTCATGCTAAAGCTTTTCTGTGCAATTTTTAAGGCGCCTTGTGTGTGCGGAGCATAAGACGATTATTTTTATAAGTCACAATTTCTATAATAATATAATTTATGTTTTAGTCTAAGGCTGCGTTTCCACCAGAAATGTGTTAAGATGCGTAACGAGGGATGAATCATGACCCAAAAAAATCGTTCATGTACCTAGCCGCTGAGCGAGTGTAGGTAAATAGAGCGATTCTATTGGTTCTTACAAACACATTCCTCGCTACGTATCTCATCTTTGGTGGAAACGCAGCCTTAGGCATTGCTGTTTAAAAAAGAACAAAAAACACAATCAACATGCCTAATCTTTTCCCATCTATTTATATTCGGGTTGGCTTCCTGTCTAGCAGGATAAAGCTAAGTACCAGTATTCTAAATTGAGCTCCATCTGACTTCCACAACCCAGTAACTGGGTAGCACGATACCTATCTCTTTGCAAGACTGGTGACAGATTTCTAGCTTCTGACTACCGATATCGACTGTCAAACAACAAATGACAGTCGGGACCAACGGCCTTACGTGCTTTCCGTGGCGAGGACAAAAAAGGGACACAATTCATTAAAATATTATTTCCTATCAAACCCCTTTTATTATCTACTAACGTCTGCAAATTAAGGTTCCCCGCCCACTGCAGTGTAACATGTTATGATAGTGTTCGGCACGCGCAAAATATCGAGTAGATTTATTGCTACCGCCTACGGACACATTTATTGTATCTTTGGCCTTTTCATGTCGGACGAAAATAAAACCAAATCAGTGTACGATCAATGAAGCGCTATAAATACGATTTTATTAATATTTTCGGGTAAAAAAGGAAATGTAATTTGTATTGAAAAACACTGACTTACTCGCAAGAAAATGCGTATGTTCAGTCGAATTAATGCGAAAACATTTCCCCGAGTGGGTTACATTGGATCGATCGTTTGTTCGCAAATTATTAATTAACTTCGTTTGCCATAAGATCATTAAATGGCTTAGAAAGCTTGATGATAATAATCTGTAGCCCCTATCTATTTTTACAACTTACAGAATCCTTCCATTAGGTTATTATCAATACCTGTTAATAATAATATCTTAATAATATCTTGGGACAACTCACACACGGCCATCTGATCCCAAGCTAAGCAGAGCTTGTGTTATGGTAACCAGACAACTGATATACATACTTATATAATTTATAAATACATACATATTATAGATAAATTACACCCAGACACAGAACAAACAATAATGCTCATCACACAAAGTTTGTCCTGGGTGGGAATCGAACCCACGACCTCCGGCTTTGCAGTCAGGGTCACTAACCACTAGACCAACAGGCCAGTCAAGGTATAAGTGTGAAATAATTACGTTATTTCTGCAGTTAAAGTAACAATAATTACATGAATCACAGTGTTGCTTAGGAAAATCTACATTACCTATGACTTACGGATGAATAATTCCAGTGTTCTTCAGAAAATTAAGTATAATAATGATCAGTTTCCTCCACTACTACAATATGATGTGTCTGATGACCAGTTACAATGCAGCGTTATAGTTCAACACCGCCATATTTCTGCAAATGTTAAGGAACACAAATAACACAATACGTTCATTGTGAGTCGAATAGCCCACACGTGTGAACGTTACTTTCCACAGCGACATGCTAATTCGCTGATTGTAACAATTTCGCGTTTATAGGCCGATCTCGCTCGATTTCGAACAAAGCCTCGCCCACGTGTGTTTCTAGCTTCGTAATTAGTCGAAAGTGGGCCATTACGGAGCTAAACGCACCCTAAGTTCACGCTCAGTTGAGTACCTACCTATCATCGTAAAGTTGAAAAGTAATTCGTAGATTTGAATCGTAAAACCGGTCCAGTGTGTGATGTGGTCTATGTAGTAAAAGTTGCGTTGCGCGGGAGTCTCCGAATAGACTTGATGTGTTTTTGATGTGCTTGCCTTTGTTGTTTCCGCCTTTTGTAATAGCTATGATATCAGATGTTCTGGATTGTGTACATATACATATGTATAATATGTAAATGTACGTTCGAATGTATTGTTTCATGTACTGTGGTTGGTAACAGGAAGCAGCTCTAAAACAGCACGACTTCTACTGCAGAATTGGAGCTAAACGTAAGCTATGGTTGATGTACTGAAATCATGGGTATTGATAAACTTTTCAGTGACAGGAATAGTAATACATAGGTACCTATATGGTCTCATGTATGGACGACCTCCATTTTGAAGAGAAGAGCCTCATTTAATTTAATACATCCATGGTTTTTAATATCCATCTTAATCATATCCAGCTTTTATTTGAAACCACAGTTACATTAATAAGAGTAACCAGCCTTCATCGCGACGTTCAATGCGTAAGCGCAAAATATCCGTGAAATTAATTGTTTCGGCCACAATTGTTTTCGAGTGAGTCGTCGACACGTATTGTGCGCTCATTGAATAGATTTTAACTGTTCTCAATTATATTACTGTGAAGCTCTCTCATATTTTGTCGTTGAGTATTGTGTTCCGTATAAGTTTTCAGGCTCATTGTTTCGTTCACTTTCTTTTCATTCATTCATTTCGCTCATTGAACTGAATCTTACTGCTATGTGTGTATTCGATAGTACGCATTGCGCTCCGTGTGAGTTTTTAGGTCCATTGAATCGTTCACTTTCTTTTCATTCATTACTTCACTAGGTATGTACTATAAAATGGTCAAGTGGTTATTGGGCACAATGCGTGTCTTGCGTGTTACTTGACTAGATCAACTTCTACTGCTGAACATTCCACACGCCTGTTGAAAGGGTTGGTTGTCATGGAGACATTTTTACATGCGCTACACTCTAAGAATAGTTTTACGGATAATATGTTATCCGTAGAACAATACTAAGAAGAATGGTTTTCCCATTTGCGGCTATGACGAGTGTCGCGTCGCTGAAGGATTAGTAATGAACGAGTTTGATCTTCTTGATGAGAATTAAATTTCCTTGAGGTTTTAACGACGCGCGTACAGTATATTTTATATAAATTTATAGGTAATTTGAAGATGCAAATCATAAACTATTTCCTCTTTCTGCAGAATGACGTTTGTCATAAATGGTGTGCAGGTTTTGACAGGATGTTTACTCATTTACAGGTACAACATAACTCTCATATACTAGGTACTAGGTACAATCCTGATAATTAAGAAAATGTCTCAGTTCCCGTAATTTCCTGGTTAACTTGTATATTGCCAATTACGTTAATTACTTTACTACTATCTGATGAAACCTTCTCAGAAGCATTAAAAGTACTACGGGTATTGGTAATTCAATCAGTTATCTACTGCAAACATTGTAGGATATTCAGAAAGTTCTTAATTTCAACTTTGTTGATTGTGATTGTGAAGTGAACGCTTCATTGAGATAATTGTTTGATTGTCACCCGTTGACGTCCTCAAAAGAATTATTCGTATAAAACATTTATACAAATAGGTATAGGTACGTCATTTCTAAACTGCAGTCCACTAACTATCATAAATCTCTCTCAGAGGCAGCTCTTGACCATCAGGCTATGAAACAAACAGACACTCATTTTTCATTCTTATTAATGTCATCATTTATTTACCCCCTTTCTCATGTTTCAGTTCTTTGCTCTTCCACGGCAAATCACTTTCAAAATCCGTTTACCAGGTCCGGTAACAACAAAAACAGCATCTCACACATATTAATTGAATAACAAACGATCTTGTTCAAGTCCACAATCACCAAAACCTTGAAAACTCACTCGGAGACTACAGTAACACACCAAGAACTTGTCACGACTTTAAACTGCTTGTAATCTATGTACCATTGTGCCAAGTTCTTTGTTTTGTCATCCAAGACCCTGAGAAGGATGGATAGACAGACCTAAGCAATTGGCTTTAATGAATCACTGTTCAATACATGCGTTATCTATTGCAGAATCTTCGTCTTTATCTTCATGGTTATCGCCAAGGAGACAGCGTCTTCTTTTGCCAGAGTTTCGGCGAATGTTACTCGAATCTAGCCTTTATTGAAGTAGAATAGAAGTTTATTTTACAGCGTGGTTAAGAGGAATGTTTTCATGATTAAAATTAATGTGTAACAATTTTTCAGTGATGATCTAGAAAACTTGTTTCAGATGATGTTATCGGTGTGTTGTAGAATTCAAGGAGAAATTGTAGTTGCGGAATTGTTCGAAAGAGTTACCGCGGCCCTGGGAAGAAAGGCACTAGGAGGACTAAGGGTGGGTTTTAGTCAGTAAAAGTCTGACACTCCCTGCCGCTCCACCCAGAGCGGGAGGGGTCATTTGATGATTTCCCAACCTATAAAAAAAAAAAAAAAAAAAAGGAGAAATAGTAAAATCTCCTATCGCAAAGCTAAAGCATTGAAAATAAGTAACCTAGCTTGGTTACTTATTTTCAATGCTTTTTATGACATTGTCAGTCTAAAGAGAGAGCTAAGGTATTTGTAGTAATAGAATTACACTTTAATAGCTTTTGCCCACGACTTCAACGCGCATACCGTATTTTTCCGTTAGCGTAAGAATTTCGGGAAATCATCTCTTAATGCTCCTTCATACTGCCCAAGGTACCTGTATGCCAAATTTCAGCATTCTACGATCAGCAGTTTCGGTTGTGCTTTGTCTGTCAGTTACTCAGTCAATAACGGAAGAATTTTTATATTTGCCTTAATCTTTCCAGTGCTTGTAACTGATGTAGACCATATAGGTATAGTGTCTGGAATCTAACAAGTCCAACACAAGCCTTCAGATACCAAACTTATTCAACCTTGGGTTAATTTAGGTTTTGTCTTTAGGTTAGGTCACCTTCTTGCACAATTTCCTCCTCTACTCTATCTCCGACATCCTCAATCGTGAATTCATATCACAACCGTAACATCCACACTTAGCCTTACATGCAATTACTATACTATTGTTACTACTGTCCAAAGATAAAAATCAGTTGCATGTTCAGTGTGTTCACGACAATGTAATCTGTGCACAACTTTATTTTTATCCTCATTGTCTGCTTAAAGATCATAAGGCTTCTAAGTGACGTGTTGGGCCTGTTGGGGTGTTTGTCCTTCAGACTTGTACACTGGATTATAGATTTCTAAGTAGAAGAGTGAGCGAGGTGATTTAAGTTTATCAGAATACAGGAAGAAATTGAATGTTTAAAGGAATATTCTGGGAAGTAAAGAATCATTAAGTGAAACTAGTGGCTATTGCAATAAGTTGATTTGATAAACTGATATTTGAAATGTGAAATACAAAATTGCAGTTGCACGTGGCAAATAATCGTGATTTCTAAACCGTGACGGCTGCAAGACAATCCGTGAAGATTTTGAGATAAAAAAGGTTTTAGTATCATTACAATGAAACATTGAAAAATTTTACTTAGTTGCAATTAGTTGCAAACATTTGATTTAATTTTGAGTGTAGCTGCAGTTGCATGAGCAGTCAATGATAATGAAACAGTAATAACAGACTCAGGGTACAAACACTCGCCTATAATTAGATCAATATGAAATGAAATAGACCGGACAATAGATATTAAATCTTAATAACAGTATCACGACAATAATAGACTATTCGGCTCTATTTTATGATTATAATCTCATTAAAATAGTTATTACTATACCTGCAGCTCAGATACGCAATAAAATAAATAAGTTGTTGACAAATCATCATAAAAAGGATTACGTAAGCAAGCAAGTCAATGAACCATGGTAGCACTACTATGAGTAAGCCACAATTTTTTTTGTACTATTAGAAGTTGTACCGAATCTTGTAATAGTCTAAAGGGAAAATTAGAAGCAACAAAATATAGACAAAGGCCTTGAAGATACAATAAAGAACTCAAGTCAAAAGCTAATGTAACGGACGTGCGATGCCGCTGGAACTATAAACATCGAATACAGAAGTATTGAAACTGCTAAACTGACGTTGTGACGTGTTGTGTTGGTTGAAGCCTTCTTATAACTCTTGTATTTTTCAAATTCATCCTATATACCTGAAAATTTTAAATCGTCAGGTTATCTAAGTGATCATCATCATTTATTTCGGGTTTGACCAGCATGTCTTTTTTTCCTATATCTTTATATCTACTACGTGATATCTGTCAATATAAAACCAATGATGCATTGTAATTTAACGTCATCACTTTAGTGCTTACTTAACCAGCTGACGTTAACTAGACCTTCACCTGTCTACTACAACGCAGAATTGTTGCCAGTTCTCACATTCTTAGAACCAAGTGCTACCGTATACCTAATGTGTGATTCATAAGTTGCGGTATTTTGTGTTTGCATTCAGATCTTGTGCTTTGTGACATCCTTTCTCTTGAAATATATCGCATTAGAGTTGAATACGTCTTATCTCATTTTGAAAGTGGGCTTTCATTTGTAATCACCATGTTTATAAAAAGCTATTTCTTGTAGATAGTGTCTTTTTGAATAAAGTTGATGAGGTGACAAAATATTGCTAGGGACACTACTGTGAGAGTCTGTTTAAAGATTTTTTTTGCTATTGATAGGCACACGTTTGACCACTATCTCACCTGATGGATGGATTGATGATGAAGATGAAGTAAAAACTGAATCAAACAGGATAATTTGAGATACTACCTTAGTAGATACTCATGACTTTACCAGAGATGATTGAATGAGTATTTGGAGTTAAGAAGGTGACAAACCGTACTTTTATGATAAGTTGCAGGTTTTCGGGTTCGAATTTGACAAACATTGAACTTCAAATTCTTTTTCGGAATTGAGGTAAGAAAAGTTAACTTGGAGTTGTCACCGGAAAATGGCAAACGCAGCAAACTATTTTTTCTAAATAAGATACGGATGTATTGGAAACTATTAAATTTGGATGGGATTTATTGATACAAAACGATTTTTTCATAATACGGAGTGTGCAATTTTTCGATGACAGATATAAATAGATTTACCAATCCCTTAACCCCTTATCACTTCTTCGTTAACTGTTAGGTTAATCCAATTAAGTTGATTGCATTTAATAAGACTGATTCCCTCCTCATCGTGTGTTTAACCAATGCACTCATTTCCCACAGTTAGCGCCATTAACTATTAACTTGCGTGGAAACGAAACCGTCTGCTGCTGTATGAAAGTCAGTACCAAGCGCTTTTATTTTTGAATTCTCCGTCTTATCACTTACGTCAGAGATAATTTCATCATTAACATTACCAAGGTTAGATTAGTCACTTAGGATTTGAATAATGCAAACATGGATAATTTTAGAATGGCGTCTGTTTTTTTCCTGTAGTTTTTTCTATCATTGGCTATCTATTGTGTTTTGGAATAGGCCTTAAAATTTTGAGGGGCTCTATGCAAAGAGACATTCTAATAGCAATGACGATATCAAAAAGTCCAAAATGTATGGGATTGAGCGTCACGTGATGAGTCCCTTCCTTTTAGACAATTGTTATCTCTGATAGAAAGTCAAACGCCAACGCAGGAGGCGTTGGGCAAAGTGACTTTCTATCAATTTTAAGTCTATCCAGTCCATTGCAAAAGTTATTTTTGCAAGTCGTGCGCTGCCTATCTCTGTTCTTTCATCCATGATGTCTATTATCTGCAATATCTCAATGACTTCATCTAACTATTAGCCAATAAATTCTTCCGAATGAGGCAATATTTGTCTATCATTTATTTTAATTGTATTTCTTTAAGAGTCAATTAAGGAAGTCTTCATAAAAAGTACATTGAGATTTCACACAATGCCATTTCAAACGTTTTCTTTGGTGAGCAATCTTGATATGTCAAGGCTTTTAAATGTTTTTTTTATGTACTGTATTGTTATTGGTCTGTTACTTTAGAATCAAATGAAATCTGTTTCGTTTTCTGTTCTAAGAATTAAAATACTTAGTATTTCATTTAAAAAATCAATTGATGATTGAATATTGTATGTTAAATTCGTTATTCACATTGTTCCATCTAACTACCACTACTGGGCAAAGGGCTCCCTCACCTTGCTTGCTTGTTCGAGGTTCAGGTCAGTCTTTTCGGTAGGACCAGAATTATTTTCTCGAATTCCAAAGGTTTTCAGAAATTTACGTCACATAAAATAGAAAATATAACAACGTTTTAGGACTGCAAATGTTGTTATACGAAGTTTTATGCACTGATAAAAATGACGTGTTTGCTTCAGATAAGCGATAATCTGATAAAATATTCCATTGTAACACCTGACTGACCACTCAAAGTACTAAAGATTTAAAGTGCGTGATAAGTACATTGTTTTTTTTTTATTTAACCTTGAACTAGGTCTTTAGCTAGATGACTATTCTAGGTTCATTTGAAGTTGACACGCAAATCAGTTCGGCGTGCATGCATGTTTTATCTCGTTTATTAGCTCGTATTTATTCAATACAACAAACATGATCATTGTTATTTTGCGTGATATTATAATAGCTATACTGAAAACACTGTGATCGATACGTGATTGATTAGTTTTAATACTTACTAATATTATATACGGTTTCACTGGACGGCTTCCAGTCAAACCGTATATAGTTGGGAAAAGGCTAGGCAGACAACTAACTAATATTAAACAATAAAAAGTCTTTGTTTGTTTTTTACCCTTTCACATCTCAACGATTGAACGGATTTTGATGAAACTTGGCACAATGGTCTACCCCTAAAATCCGTCCGTTGTTTTATCCAATCCGCGTTGTCTTGATCTCGTAAATGTACTAAATCAAGACATTGATAGGATACTTTTTCGGTAAAACCCAGGCTGATCCCGTACCTCTACGACTGTTCGTTTCCATAGGATACTTATTCGGTAAGACCCCGGCTGATCCCGTACCTCTACGACTGTTCGTTTCCATAGGATACTTATTCGGTAAGACCCCGGCTGATCCCGTACCTCTACGACTGTTCGTTTCCATAGGATACTTATTCGGTAAGACCCCGGCTGATCCCGTACCTCTACGACTGTTCGTTTCCATAGGATACTTATTCGGTAAGACCCCGGCTGATCCCGTACCTCTACGACTGTACTCTTCCATAGGATATCTTTTTTGACGTCATGCGGGCGAAGTCGCTGGCAAAAGCTAGTCAAAACATAATCAAGTATTAACGTACTTTAATTACATTCCAAGAATTGGACCACAACAATTTTCTTTGCAACGATTTTGTACCGTGTAGCACAATTATTCGTGATTGATGTAATTTACTGGCCTAAATATTTACAGTATTGTCACGATAGGCAATTTCTTTACGTAAAAATGTACCTTTCATTCGATTCGGACAAATGGATCGATTCATTACGCAATCGTTGAAATTCCGCTTTCGAGATTTTAGTATAGATCATAGAGCACGGAATCGCTGCGCCTGTGACCCCACCAAAAATAATAGTATTGCAGCCTGAGTAATATGCGCTTGGCACAACTTTTGGCTGTCATACCCATAATCTTCTGGCTATGGCTTATTTTTGATAATGAATTTTCAGGAGCCAGAAAGAAATTGAATCTACGAGTTAACGATGATACTCAACCACTGACAAAATGTATGGGAATGACATTAGGTGTGGAAAGGAAATATCATCATCTTATGTCATTCCCATATATTTTGTCGTCAGCGTCTGACGTTAACGCTACAGAAAAGTTTTTGTCTAGGCCTGTTGGTCGGTATAGAAAGTATTTTGACACAGCTGTCAGTAGCACTGGCCAGCAGACATTTCGGTAGTCTGTGGTATCAATAGAACTTGCGTCAATAGTTTTGATTCGAGACATAAAATGCGTAATGGTAGCCAAGGGTATCCTAAACCGTGTATTTTCTATTGTACATATAATAAACATGGTATTAGATAGTGTGTCAAGGGCCATTCCGATATACGCGCAATGAGTATGGGTATTAACAATAAGGTCAAACTGTGCCTAATTGCTGGCAATGTATTAACCATTTTATTCTAGTAAGCCATGACTATGAATAAAAATTAATGAAATGCATTGGCAAATCTCTCTGTTTCATACGAATTGCAAACTGTAAGTACCGGTATCAAAATAAAATTGAATCAGTACTTGTATACCATATGAATAAGCAATTCAGAATCATTATTAAAAGTCATTTATTCATGTCGTTCCAATCTAACTTAATTTCTTGATGTTTATTAATGAACCTTCGGCTACAATTGACGTACATTTTGTTCTAAATCGAGTACAACGCCTACATACCAACCAATAAACCTGTAACCTCAAAATCCGTCCGATAACAGTATAATTTAGTTACAAGAAAAACAATTATTTCGATCGTAACGACCAATGTTATTGGAAATCAAACAAAAGGAAACGGAATTTTGAACTCAAACAAGCGTTTGAATGAAAACAGCACATGATCGAACAAATACTGAACGGATATTTTAATAGAAATACTTATTTATTGGCAATAAAACAACTTCTAGCACATTCACCTGTCCGCGAAAACATTAACCGACTAAATTGAAGCACACGCTTTAGGAATTAAACTAACCTATAAAGTCTGCCATATCATATTCGGCTGCGTTATCCCAAATTATCTCGCTTACGTTTTATCTCAGTGAGACACAACTCAAGGCCTACAATGATCTTGGCAAAAGTTAAAGCAAGCAATACGAATCTGACAAATGAAAATAATCAAGACAATCTAACCATTGGTATTCGTTACTATTGACACAAATGCTTAGACAACGTGGTATTTGTAAAGAACGTAACCCTGACATTGAAATTATAAACAGAAAACAGTCGTACAAGAATAGTTAGAAAATATAATTACTGCTGAACACATTATTTTAAAGAAACATGGAAACTTGAGTATAGATAATGTTTTTGCTAATGTTATTGACTGCTTTGATAATAGTGTTATCTGTGGTCAATACAGCAGCGATAAACCTTCATCAAAACACTGCAAGGTAGCCAAACATAGGAATTGACCAGAACGAATTAATGCTTTTAATAGCTACGTACTGACTTTATGGACCGCTATTTTCAATCGACCTTGTTAAAACACAAAATAGCAAAGCAAACAATAGATAATAATATGAAATTAAAACATAATTCACGACACAACATTCCCAAGTTCAGTTAGGTCCGAGAACGCATCCTTGTGGTATCCCACAATTTCTTAGAATTGACTCGGCGCGGTCCCAAGCATGCGATTCGCCTACGGATAAGAAATGACCTTTAGGGCCGGGCGGGACTGCTCACTGCTGAACTGGTCCGACCGCATGCTTCTGCACTCGGTCCCATGTGGAATTTATAACGCGTCGCCAAAGCCGGCTGGCCGTCATAAAAATCCAACGTTAAAATGTTTCTTTATGTTTTAATTGAAATTCTCTTTGTTGCAAGTTTGTTTCGAGTTGTTTTGATATAATATTGTTGTTATTTGTATTGCTTTTGGAATTCTGTCGTTTTGTTGTTTTTTTTCTTAATCTTTTTTAAGCCCCAAATATTACAGTAGATACTCTTTATTTACGAAAAATAACATTTCGGTAATTTCTACTATTTGAATACATAATTATCGTTGAAAAACTAGCAATTAAAACAGTAACCTTACATCGAATGTTTTCTAAAAATCTTCTATCCTTGTAGCGATTACGTAGAGTGATATTTCTGTTTGAAATGACTATTCTAGATATGTAGTAATAAATCTTCTAAATTACTTATCGAAGTATTAAATCCGTATGATTCATTTTAGGACATTTATAAGTTCATAACGTAACAGTGAAGGGAATTTTAAGTTGTAAGCAGGTTTACTTAGAGCAACTTTGGTCGAAATAACTGCTAACGACGTGGGTATACATTAATAATAGTTCTTGGTAATTTACAAGGATTTCCAGATAGACTGTAAGGTTTGACTCAGTAATTATGAACTGGCGCAAAAATAATATCTATTTAGTTAAATAAATAGTTGACCGGAGCTTGGTTAACTATACATGTGATATCATTTACAAGTTTCACAAGTCTTCTTTCTAGTTTTCGCCTTAAAATTTGGAGAGCTAGGTAATTTATCTGATTTATCGGAAATTATAAAGGCATCATTCTAAAAATTGGGCATTACTTCCCGAAATTTTGCAATTTCTGATCGACACAGAAACGTAACAAGATTCGAAATTCCTCTACTAAAGTGTTCTATCTGTTTCCTTTAAGCCTTCCACAGAGAAATTGTAAAGTTATAAGACGCTCCTGCGGACACTTGAATGCAAAATTCTGACTCCCCGAGTTAACAAACCACCATTTAAACGCCTCAAAGTGAAGAAAAGTTTTCACCCAACTTGAATAGCGCCAATCAAGCTGGAAAGATATTGCTTGTTAAAGCAATGCTAGTATAAGAAACTGCTATAAAACTGTCTTGTGCTGTATTAACTGTGAATATCATGAATATTAGCGTGGAAAGTTGAGCGATGACGTCAGACTAATCTCATCAGCTATGTGTGATGTATGAATATGTTATGAGGACATTGCCTTTAGATGGCGACTTTTTGCTTCATGGAGGTGGCTTATATTTTGTAGGTACAAATGTAAACATAGCGAGGCACGTGTCTTAAGATTTTGAAGATATGTTTTGGTAAAAGGATAGAGAAAAGTTAAATTTTAGATGTCAGCAGATTATTGAAAACACCATAAATTTGTTATTAATCTTGATCATATTATGAACTCTAGATTTATTGTGAATAGATCATTTCAAATACAACAAATCCTGCCCAAGAGTTATAGTTTACAATTTGTGTCTGTGTTTTATGAGAATAAAGCACAGACACAAATTGAGACAAGAATAAAGAGTTTGCAATTGCGGTGTTTGCAATAACCCTGTGACATAGCAGTATTATCTACTAAATTAAATTCAGGTCGTATATTTGGAAATATTGTATTAATGAAAACGATGACTTTGAACAACATTTAATTCCTTTTCGTATTAGAAGTCGCTCTAGAAGTGGCATCTAATAGGAAAAGGAATTAAATGATGTTCAACGAAAATTCTTTGATCAACCACCTTTAATAAGCTTACAAATCGATTTGTACTATCTTCATCATCAATTGCTTCATAAGAAACATCGAAAGTAATAAGAAAGGCGATAGCCCTGTATGTAATTATAGATGCGTCTAAATCCAATGATTTGTAGTAAAACTTCATACATCTTACATTGCTAATTACATACTTTCTCCGCTTTTCTCTGGCAAGAGATTGGAACAAAAAAAAAAAAAATGAAATGCAATCTACTATTAAAATGAATGATCGCTTTATTTCCTTCGAAATATTAAGAAACGCTCTCTCTTTTGTGTGGAATTAGCTCGCTCTGGTATTGGCGAAGATTTTATCGTTTGTTTGTATATTTAAAGCTCTAATAGGCTTTAAGGTTTCTGGTTGTGGAAACAATGTTATTGTCTCCTGAACCGAGATTTTAAAAGTGAGTTTTGTTTGCTATTTCAATATTTAAAGGGTGTTGAAACAAGAACATATTTAAAGGGCATTGAAACATAATTATGTAGGTACCTTCTGCTCTTAAATTATTCACCTAAAATGACCAAACTTATAAGTTTTGAAGATCCCTCTATTGGAAGTCCAGCTTCCTTAAAACATTGGAAACTTTTAAAAAGAAAGTTTATGATTTACTTTGTGCAGTAAATTATAAAGTACAGACATGCCATAGAAACATTAGTATTCTGTAGTAATGTCCAATACCAACGATACTAATTCTAAATGTATTCCTTCATGAATATTAATGTCGGACTACATACATTAGTTTTAAACTAATGTTTGTTTTATGCGACAACTTTCCGTCCAATCCGCATTGTATACAGTTTTATTGATCTCTTTTTGTTTTTGTGTGAGAATCTCAGAATTTTCACATAATTTACTTTTGGTTGTGTCCGTTTACCACATCAAGCGGAGACCATTGTTGTTTTAATATGCATTAAAATAATGATTAGTTTCGTTAACAATACTTTAATCCGCGATAAGCCCAACAATGAATTACTTAACACCCGTGTATTCACGTGAGTATTGTTTTTGCGCAACAAACAGTCGTTTCATTGAACTTTTTGCTGCTTTTGTAAACTAGTCTAATAATTCTTGTAGCGACAACATTATTTGTCAAAGAGTAACGGAAAAGTAAACAGAAAGTAATCACTTCCTGACTTTTCGACAGTGACAGACAGTTAATGTGTTAGTTAGGAAGAACTAATTCGGCATTGTACTTTCTGCATAATGCAAGTGAGTCAACATTTCAACATGGCCACAAAAACGTTACGTTCGAACGAAGTCATTTTTTGCACCTTGACTGCCAGATACAAGAACACTCTGGTAACTGAGTTAACTAACACTATTTTGGTAAAGATTGGGTCAGCGGCTGATCTGATAGCAATCCATTTTAATTGAGGGAAACGAGTTACGAAACCTGCATGTACGTAAATGTATGATCTGATAGTGGTTCTGGCCAGTTAATGACTGAAATGACTTCGTCCGTACAGTTAAAAGTTACAAACAAAGCATTCTGCCAAGCGGTTTAGCAAATCAAACAGCCTGTTTCATCACATCAGAGTCACGACTGTGCCGAACTTAACGACACAGCAGCGGCATTCAGATTCCAACTTTTGAATGCACCAAAAGGTCTAGGCTATACGGCATGGCACTCACCGTTTGTGCCAAAATAGTCATCCTTATCCATTAAGTCATGCTGGAAACCATAAGCAGGGAGCCATGCATGGGAGCCCGGGGGCTCGGGCCAATCCGAAATCCGGACCTCCTCCATTTGGACATCAACACAACACTGCACTCCACCAGTAAGTTCACACTGTTAGCACGATCATGCATGGACTACCTCTTCGTTCGTCCATTAGGTGGTCATTTAGGGCGATAACGGTTGGTTGTGCGGCTGTGCGCGGGCAGGTGTACTGTCGTGGCACGAGACGCGCGCGCGCGGCGGGGATCAGCGGCTGACTGACGCGCGGCCGCTGTGGCGCGCGCGCTGCGATCTCTCCAACCGATATCTATTGCTGTAAAAAAACGCCAGACGCCATCGTGCCGCGCCTCAGCTGTGCTTTTGCCTGCTGCCTGCTGCCCCTTGAACGGAAACTGAATCGACAAACGCGAAACTAGATTTACGGGCTGGGAACCAGTTGTATGCGTGCTTGGGCTGATTTGGTAACAATTAAGAGGACATTCTTGCTCCAAAACAGGCAACTTCGGAACCTGTCGAGCCAGACAGATGTTTTGTAGACTGCTTACCTGTCGCTGTGTTTTAACACATTTTGGTTGCATGCCAATGTCAACTGCTAATATACATTATTCCATGTTCTCTAATGACTTGACCGCGCTTTATTCGTATCCTCCTAGTCAGATCACGCCGCTGGCAGTCACAGCTGCTTCAAGCACTTACAGCCATCTTACAGCTGTTTTTTTTTCGAAAATATGAATAGTTGATACATATTTCCAAAAGCCCAGCTGTGGTGGCTATTGGCACGATAAGCAGGTGCTGTTAAAAAAAACTCACAACATTAGAAGAGTGTGTTATCCTCTGTCTTATTCCTACTGATTCCTACTCCTGAGACCTTATTTTAGCGGTGCTTCAAAATGTGTACGCTGTTTGTAATCTGTAGATTAGTGGAGAGCTACACTGCAAGAACTGCAACTGCGAGATGTCTGGTTATATATCATAAGTCATAACATATAATAATAGCATAAGTCGTAATCATAACATATCCTTCTGAACATTATATTCCTTAGGTTCATCAGCATGCAATAACACTAGAGCCTGACCTTTGACCGTTATTCATACAGTATACAGTTACTCCAAACATTCTCCCATTAACTGTATAACTGCCGAATTAATCGCCATACAGATCACGCTTACCTTACTTACTTACGCTGAATTACGGCACGCCATAGTAAATATATAGAGAAAGTATGGTGGAACACAAAAAGTGGTGCGTGAGTCTATGCCCAAATTTGAAATTGGAATAAAAAAAACAGAGCAGTCGATCACGTAGGAACGCTTTTACTTATAATAACAATTTCATACTTTTGATTATAGAATTTGAATCGTGAAATATTGTGATAGTTTCTAATAATTGGGTTCTTTTCTATGACTTCTTGTGAATGGATTTCCAGAAAAACATAGTGTAATAAGATAGTGACTTGTAGATCATTTGGGCTGTATAAGTATTTAATACTATTCGAATTTACAATAACGATTTCTCCCAGCCTCTACATATCATAACTTTCGAACATTGAAAGTTTACAAAACAAAAGACAGTGTTGCTGATAGCTGTCTTTCTTCGTGCGTTCTATGCCATGGAGTTGGAACGTTTCTTCTGAGCCTTTTAGAAATTCATTCACATACATTATAATTCCCGATTGGACGCGTAGCCATTAGATGGACATTAAATGATCCCACAATAAAGTTGTGCGATTATAAAAACAGCATTTCCATTGTAAGAGTTAATGTAAAAATAATGTGTTGTAGAGGTTTCTTACCTGTATTTTCTGCTATTGCCGGTAACGGCTCTCAAGCGATAAACTTACTACTTTTGACCTTTTGGAAAAGTTCATGGTTCTAATTCTTTGCGTTAGTGTTCTGATTGTTTGTCTGGTATGAACTTAATCGTGTTATTATGAAGAATTTTAATCCATTTTTCCCTCAATATAAACGTATTTCAAATCTTGAATATTGACTTAAAGAGTGCCAGTACAGACAGGAATCACAAAGTTATTGATTTTAACAATAATACCACAATAATTAATGACTGCCGAGAAAATTAATTTTAGAAATAAAATGTCAGGTATAAAGGTACATAACAGAGAGTAAGAAATCAGATGTTATGAGCCAAATGACGAACTCACTGGCTTCAAACAGAAATATTAAAGGTTACTAGGACGCGAATGACGAAGGTAATAATTTGGGCAAAGTGTAATACGACTAAATGTCACGAAAAATTGTAAAGAGAATTTCATGAGAACCTCAAAACATGTGGTTAAATATGAACTAACAAGATATCTTTCTATAGACAATGCTTCTACTTTTCAATAAAAAATGAAAATATAGGCTAATTATTTATTTATTTATTTATTTATTTATTTATTTATTTATTTATTTATTTATTTATTTATTTATTTATTTATTTATTTACACATACAATTATTTTTACAGGCAGAACCCAAGATGATAAAAGTAGTCATACAATGAAAAATATCAAAGCCCCAACGATTTCCCAACATCGCTTAATTAGGCACAGAGCTATGCCCCCAGAATTCGGGCCCATTTCTCAGAAGATCCATTACAATACATTTCAAAACGCGGAACTCGGTCATCCACATCTTACGTAACGTTAATAGCTCCTTATATTCCCTTTGCTGCGTAAAAAGTAGAATTTAAGAATATAAACAGCTTCCTGGCAGGACGCCAGCTTTCTAATATATTGTCCTAGAACTTATTTTAGGGATTCCACTATCAATATTCACATAAACTGGTTTTTGTTCTAGTATTTCGACAATTTGTAAATTAGATTCAGTTAGTTGTGAATTCCTTCAGTTCAGCTTGTAAATCTGGCACTCAATCGTTGAGCGTGTGTTGTATTTATCTTTTCTGTAATATATCTTTTGTATTTCAGTGAACTGTTTACATTTGGACTAGCTGAAATAGACTGTCAGTGTATGATTGATCACCTCGGGAAACATTTGAGCTAAACTATTATTTGCTGCAATCATACGCCAATGACGTTCAAACGATGCGTCACAAATCTTATCTCTTTTCGACCAATCGTTGAGTAACAAGCACGTTTTTGCTCCAGGTTAGATTTCAGTAGTCCTAATGTTTTTTCAATCAGGTTGTTTCAACTACTATAAATCAGGGATGGTTTTTAATGGCAAAATTCTCAATACTTACACCAACTAGCCTAGAGCCACCCGCGGATTAGAAATGATAATGACTGATGGGGTAGATGCAGTTCATCATACTGATGATAAAAGTAACACCGTGCCTACGACTTCCACAAGTGAATTAGGTGAAGAAAGTGAAAATATTAAACATACACATCGTAATCTCAAAAAATAACATGTTCCAATAGCAGGAAGTAAAACAAAAGTGAAGCCAGTAAACACATATTAAATCAAAACGAAACATATCAACTCATGTTTCGGAAGCGAAATTGGAAAGAAGCTAGCTATTACAATGATGCATTACGTTCCCACAGAATGGCTTCTGGCGCAGCGCCAAAGAAACAAAGTATTTTGTGTGTTTGATTTGAACCAATCTTGCGTTCATTCAACAAACTTCTATGTTGCTGTGGGTACAGCAGTTCGCTACTTGAATGCAAAGTCATCTTAACGGTATGTTGACTTGAAGTTGTAAAATTCATTCGCCGTAAAATTATATTCAAAGAACTATTGACATTGGCTTCTGTGTTGATCGTACGGTTAAAGAAAGGTTTCTCTCCAAACTCAAGCATTCTTGAAATTCTTGAATCTTTACTTGCCTACCTATTAATATCTTTATCCATAGGTATCACAATATTATAAATGCGGAGATAAGACGGTCTGTCTGTTGGTCTGTTGTCACGTTTCAACGACTGAACGGATTTGAATAACGTTCCCAGGTATACCATGTTCTGAATTAGAAGACACTTAGGATATTTTTATCTCGGCGAATGTTCCTTTGGAATAATTTTCGACTTTCATGCGGGTGAAACCTCTGGCTGAAGCTAGTCTTAATATAATGGCTGCTAATTACTCCCGAGCGTCATCATCGTCAACTTCTCATGCAGTTTTGATGGCAATTTGTAGTTTAAAAAACTGCTTAGGCATTGATTGTAATGTGTTCCTCTGCTGCTTTATCACTTTTCAGATTCAAAGAAATAACCATGCATTCTTTTGTTTTGTTTATCGCCATGTTCTTGCCATGCTGTGCCAAAGTCCATAACTCTGCATAAGTCAAAACGAGTCAGAGCTGCAGGGACAAGCTTTAAACTTAACCCTACTTGACTGCCTCGCAGGATGCAACTACCTCATAAATATTTAATATCACAATGCGCCTCTTATTTGTTGTTA
The DNA here is from genome assembly GCA_947386135.1 of Melanchra persicariae. Lineage (NCBI taxonomy): Eukaryota > Metazoa > Arthropoda > Insecta > Lepidoptera > Noctuidae > Melanchra > Melanchra persicariae. The sequence goes on from OX376646.1 coordinate 5,031,635, forward strand.
TCTTGACTACATTATTGCAGAAAACGGAGGAGCCAGTGGCTAAATAATATCAGCCGCACGGATCGATGTTCAAGGTTAAGCAAAGCTTGCCGAGTTCGGTCTGTGGATGGGTGACCATCTTAACGTATCCAGTTTCCTCCTCGCCTCGGAAAGCACGTTAAGCCGTTGGTCCCGGCTGTCAATTGTAGATCTTTGTCAGTCGTTACGGATTGTCAGAAGCCAAAAAAATCTGACACCAGTCTTTCCATTAAGCACCGTGTTACCCAGTAAATGGGTTGTGGAGGTCTGATAGGCAGCCGCTTCACGTAAAATACTGGTATTCTGCTGAAGCCGGATTGACTGGGAGCCGACCCCAATATAGTTGGGAAAAGGCTAGGCAGATGATTATTGCAGAAAGCGATGTTACCTCACAATTCGTTGGGATCGAGTTAGGGATACCGTAGTGAAGAAATTATGTAGGCTTTGTCGATGAAGTCTTATTTATAAGAGTGTGTTGCATGTAAGTTATCTTGCATTTGTGACTGGAAAATAACTTGTGGTGAAACTTGAAATGGTTTTACTGATATAGAAATATTGTTACTCTTCTTGTAGAATGTTTGGTGACGTTTTGATCAGCCAACGAAACAGATATGAGGCCTCAATTTTCATGTACCTAAGCTTTTAGGTAAAAAAATATTTAACAGCTATTATGACAAGACATTGAGCAATATTTTCATGCACTCTTTCTACTACCCTTACTAAATTTGAGCAGTATTTCTATATATATCTCCTGCGTCGATGGCTAGTCACCGCTGACTTTAGCCGCCATGACAGAAATTCAGTCAGGAATTTCACTGAAACATGTTCATCTGAAACCTGGTTCGTTTTGAATGTGCCTTTATTGCTAATGTCACTTCTTGTTTGTGGTCAATCTGACGTTATTGGAATGATGGAGGCAGGTATAGTTCTGGTGGCAACTGGAATAAACCCACAAATGTGCAGCATTACCGGTAAGCCTAGAAACGCTGCGGTCGCGAATCACGCGGGAAAGTCAGGCGCCCCTATTCTGATTCGTATTAAACGATTTGATGATGTTCGGCTTTCTTATGAATCTAAAGTCTAAATAAGAGGAATTAACTTAGACGTTACTCGGATAAAATAGGATTGTAAAGGAACATTATCTTTCGCTGTGATTATCGATAGTCGTCATTTATCTTTATTACCTGTATACTTACACATGTATGTATTTATGGATATATTATTTAGCTTAATATGTATGTATCTGTGTATCTATTATGTTATATTATAATTGAATTGGTTTTCTTTTTTTTTTTTCACGCCAATGTCAACCCATTTCATGTCCAGACAATTACTGTCCATCCCAGATTGTCTGGAAGAGATCGCGTAATGCGATAAGGCCGCCCATTGTATGTGTTTTAGTTTTAAGATTCCTTTTTGTTTTACTTTTGGTGTACAATAAAGTGTATAATAAATATGACGGCGCGCAGCTAAATTAAAAGTAAATCCAAGATTTAAGATGAGAGACTGATTGTGTTATTTGGTTGAATAGTAATTATTGTTAAATTTAAAATTAAAATGGTGATTTATTTCAATTGGTCGAATGTAAATGGCGATTTATGAAATATGAGCGGGTAACCCCGAATAGGGTAGCAAGTGCACGCGTGCTAACCTATTGGCTCGTAATCTAGTTTCATCTTGTGTTTTACCGTATATTTTGTTTACAAATGTAATCGAATGAAACGAGGGACTGTCATGAATCACAAACGTGCTATTATTTCAACGTTTCTTCTATAACACGCCCATGATGGGATGACTATCACAAAGACCGCTCCGCTGCCCATTCTGATATTCCGTCAAATAAATAAATTAAACTATGCTCAAAGATCATAGATGTAATCTATAGACTTAGTTAAACTGTATGAATCTCCCCTTATCACAGTTATCACCCACACCACCCAGTCTCACTTATCATCTTCTTGTCTTATTAACTGCAAAAACTTATTGCCGTTCACAATAATCTGGAGGCATGGTAGTGACCCCGACAAGACAAGCCAATTGTGGCTTACAGGGGCCGCAGGTCTCCAACACGAAATATCAATGTCTAGTCATTAAAAACAAACTTCTACTTATGGCACTTCATTTTGAACCAATCATATTAAGTTACAACTCTCCAATCCTCTTCAAGTCTTCACACATTTCCCCTAATCCGTGAACAAATAGTTACCGTATCATTTATCGAGTGCGTGTGGAATGTAACACTCAGAATAAGTCCGCGACAGCATTACGTTATGTCGTAATATGGTTTCCGACCGCCACGGAAAAAACTCGCAAGCCAACGGGAAAATGAGGAAACTAATCCACTTTCGTTACGAAATCTACGGCGAATCAGAATAAGTGCATTTTTAATTTGTAATTAAACACACGTGTTGGTATGTCGGGCATGTATGTGGATCATTAAATGGGCATTTAAGTGCGAACGCGTTGAATCGATCAGATTTTAACGACGCACATTTGTGGTTTTAAAATAAAGCTGTAAATGTATGCTGCGTGAGAATGCGAAATGTTAGGTATCGAAAAATAATTGTTATTTGTAAGAGTGGGCGGATAGCTATTAGATTCAATTAACACAATTCGTCGGCTTTGCTTGATATTCTTGCAATTGCGATGGTTTACGTCCTAGAGTGAAACGTTGTCTTGTTTTCTGAAATCACAATTTTCTTTTTCAAGTAATAAAATACTTACATCATAAAATAGGTAAGTATCTTAACAAAGTCATTAACATTATAAAAGGAAAGGTGATTCTAGTGTTGTTTGAGTTTACGTGTCGCAATGGTGCAAACAAAATGCAAGCTTGTTCCCAAACTTTGATATTTTGTATTATCTCACCTTTAAAAATGACACAGAACAAATTGAATCACGGAGCTTCGAACTAGTTTCAGAAAAATAAAAAGCAACATCAACCACTTGATTTATATCTCCAATAAATATCTCACGTTCAACGTTGAAACTTGAAATATTTCACGTCAAAATAAAAGGAATCGTTAATCATAGAAATGTTGACAGTGTCTGCACTTTCTCAGAGATAACGTGATCCGAAATTCACCAGCTTTTGACAGCTGAAGACTGATGGTAGAACAATAGAAGAAAGGGTTTAGTTTTCACTGCTGTCAAGTATCTGTCTAAAGTGAATGTTGGTTTCTTTGGGTAGCCCTCGTGGTATGTGGGCCTGCGGACGGCGAGCGTTGGGTGGCTCGCCGTCCGATCAATGCCCAGGGGGTCAACTCTTTAAGCCCGAAGTCCGTAGTTTCGACCTCAGTGTCGGGCGATTTTACTCCGTATCACCACCACCTACGGACTTACGATTAGTTCCGAACCTGAACTAAGAACAACTGTCAAATTTTGTTGCCATTAATTATTCGGACTTCGGGCTTAGAGAGTAGACTCCCAGGCCTGGTCGACGTCGCGTTGTGTTCCACGCGCGCCTCAAAGAGATGTCAGCATAGTAGACGGGGCCCATTAGAGCCACAGTCCACCCTCCTTGAAGAATCGCTCAGGAACAGCCTGAGCGATTCAGCATCACTTCCAGCTCCTGCAGAGATTCCGCCATGATGACAATATCATCTGCAAACCGGAGGTGCGAGATGGACTGACCGTTGATATTTATGCCTCGTCCTATCAAACAAACGTCTTGTAAAGGTCCTCCAACGCGTGCGTAAACAGTTTCGAAGAGATGACGTCTCCCTGTCTTACACCTCGACGCAGCTGGATTGGTTTTGTGCTCTGTTCTTGTACTTGGACGGTCATTGTTGCGGCCTTATACAGACATCTCATCACCTCGACGTATCGGCAGTCGATGAGACATCGCTGCATGGACTCCAGGGGCTCGAGACAAGTGTCATTCTGTCAACGGTAGCGTGGCGAAGGCGATTGTCAATAGGTTAAAAATGTATGGGATTGACAGATGCTATCGAAATGTCACGTGATCAAATTCCTACATTTTGGCATTTAGACAGTCGCATTCGCTAATTGAATGGGACATTGTCTAGGGTCTCAGGGCAGCCCAGGTCTCAACGGTGTCGAAGGCTTTCTCGTAGTCTACATACGCTAGGCACGGAGGCTGATTATATTCCTCGGTCTTTTGTATTATTTGACTAAGGGTGTATATGGTCCACGGTGCTGTAGCCGGGTGGTTGTTAGGTGTTATTTAACGACGAGCTCCTCGCTGTATTACCTTCCAAGTGTGCAATTTATTTGGTACATTTAAGTATCGCGTAGTGTTAGTGAAAACAAGCATTAAGTAATTAAGTGTAGAACATAAGTACCTTATTCTTATTAATATTTTCTCATCATCATCATCATCATCATATCAGCCGAAAGACGTCCACTGCTGGACATAGGCCTCCCCCAAGATCGCCACAGCAACCCGTCATATTTTCTATCTTATCAGAATTGGTACACAATCAACACACAAGCAATATATAATAGAATAGGACTAACAATCAACTTAATTTATTGAAGACCTCAAAGTCGCTAAAGGTCATACTCGTAAAACAATATCCTTTTTATTCTATCTACATGCTGGTACATAACTTAAACAAAGCACGTCTCTTAGTAATATTATTATAATAAAGAGAGCTGATCATTGCAATCAGGAAGGCATTACTACCTACCTACTCGTTGTAATGTCTTTGAGAATTACCTGCTACTTGATGTGAAATCGATTGGTTATACATATAAGTATCTAATATATATAACTGTGTATAGGTAATACATACATCAAGGTATCCACATACAAAACACACACGCACACGCCATCATATTCGCCAATGAGGTACAAAAACTTTTTACAATATTGTTTTTTCGCTTTTTAGTGGTTTAGTTAAAGCCAACCGGCTTTAACTAAACTCAACGCAGAAAGAATCATCAAGATCGGTTCATAAACAATAAAGTTTTGCCCGAATAATGGTGGTGGCATGGTTTTACCGGTACCGGCCTGATGTTATTTATGAACTGGAGGAAATAATAAACAGACATACGATTTCAGCAATCCGGGGAGATTTGCTATAATTTATTGAAGAGTTCCGTTACCTATATCCGAAGTTCTTCACCAGATCTTCACTAAACTGAAATGGGACCAGACCGGGAAATACTCTTCTAAACAAAAAAAAATCAAATTTGGCGAAACTATCGCTGAACATAAATTAAAAAAAAAAAAACAAAAAACAGTCGAATTGAGAACCTCCTCCTTTTTTTTGAAGTCGGTTTAAAATAGCGACTGTACTACTAAACATATTATGCAACAATAGAAACTATGTACACTGCTTCGCCCGCGTGAGAGTCGGAATTTATCCGAAAAGAACATGTAATACTTCCGAATAAAAAGTCCCATTCCAGGACACGGTCTACACGTGTGCAAAGATTCAAACAAATCCGTTCAGCTGTCCGCGCATGTACCACTATTGTGGATAAAGTTTAAATAAATAAGTCAATGTAACGAGGGAACACACACACAGACGGACAGATTTACTTACGCATTGAAATTATTAGTATGGATAGTAGTACCCATGCCAATATAGATAGTAAGGATGTTCTTAAAAAAAATACGAAGAACAATTACGCTACTCTAGTCGTTTATTTTAAGGATGGGAATACATCAAATGATTCCTTCAGCTGTGAGCGGAGCGGGAGGGAGTGTCAGACTCTTACTGACTAAAACCCATCCGTGTTCCTCCTAATGAATGCCCTTTGCGTTCCAGGTCCGCGGTGAATCTTTCGAACAAATTCGGCAAACCCTTGCAGGAACGCTAGGTACTCTATTCTACGTCAGACTTCGTAACCTACTATATATCTCGATACCATTTCAGCTGACTGACTGAATCTGTAATCACATCAACTACTACTATAACTCGATCTGACACGTTAGAATATTTAAATTCAGGCAAGGCGAACTTCGTCAAACAATACTATCCACACATCAACAAACGAAACTCGAAAGCTATCACCTCTTTCATCGCTGAAATTGGAGCCACTAATCCCATTAGCTTGACATGTCTAAAAGAGAAAGGAAGCGTCCAAATAATTCATTGTAACTCCCTTATTATCTGGCGGTGACAGCTGTCTTCAGATAGCTGGGAAAACAATGCACGACTCGAAAATATCGCGTCATCAAGAATGGAGATAACGGGTTGGACGTGCACTGGGTTCCGCACATGAAATTAGCTCATGGTAACGGATTTTTTATGAGTGAACTTACTAAACATTTTATCATCATGTGCTCTTTCTTAATTTAAGAAGCCTAGCCCACCCTATCTACTTATGATCCCAAAGTATATAATAAATAAATATATAAAATAAAAAAAAATAAAAAATTGCTTTATTTCCTTCTACAATTTTTGCCACAAACTAATGATTAGTGTTACAAATTTAACTCGTAGTGTGAATATTAGTAATAATGTTTTTCTCGATTTAAATATATTATAAATTATACATATACAAGGACCGCTAGCAATAGCGGTGAAAGCCTCCTCCATTCGTTTCCATGCTATTCTGTCTCTAGCTACTCTACTCCAAATTTTTCCTACTATTTTTATAATGTCGTCGCTCCATCTCATTTGTGGTCGCCCTTGTCTGTGCGTTTTGTTCAATTACCAGTTCGTGGTAATTTTCGTCCATCTTTCATCTGGTACTCTTTGGAAATGTCCAGCCCATTTCCATTTCAATCCAAGTACTTGGATTATATAAAAGTTGTCAAAAAATAAAAGGCCCGTTTTGACAGCAAGATTTACTAGTTAATATTATGAGAGACATGAAATAAATTTCCTTGTTGTATCCTGCTATCAAAACGGGCCTTTTATTTTATGACAACTATAGTTCAAATAAGCATAATCAGCCATCACTTTCTCATTGCTGACACGCAGGCTTCCTTCTTTATGAGTGGAAATGGGCCGTTACGTAACTTTTCAAGAGGATTCGGTGCAGATTTTTTAAATACACATAATTCTTCGAATTTTTGTTGGTAGTTAGGGACAAGGTTTCCTCACGATGGACGTTTTCCTTCGCCGTTTATATTTATATTTGTTTATTAATTAGTTCTTAAAGTTTGGCATAATTTAGCTCAATATTAAAACTAGGAAGAAAGCCCTATTTCTGTTTACTAACAACGATTAATTTGTCTACACAATACATAATATTTTTAAACAGAACATTAGCGGTTCTATAACAATTAATAAAGTGAATACAGACAGTAATAGCTTCATAACTTTAATGCACACATATAGGAAGTTATTATAATGATTCATCGGGTTTTACTCTTGCGCAACGTTACGGAACGGAATCCTAACAATTTTAGGGTATTATGATCTAATATGAAAGTAGTGATCCATTTTGATTAAGATAAAGTGAAATAGTTTTATTTTATTAATAAGATTAACTAATGCAGTGAAAGTAAGTGCTTACCTTTAAGTAGTTTCCGGAGTTTTATGTCTGAACTTTTTATAGGCTTCAACGATATAAGTCAGGACATTTTAAACGATTTTCGAAATTATCTTTGGCTCTGCCAACAGGGACTTACGAATCATGTGTTGTTAGAATCGAAAAGTTCTCAAGAATACATCACCCGTCTTTGGAGGCACAATAATAGGTTAGTACAGGTACAGTAAAATGACAAACATGATAAACTTAGTTACCTACCACTCTTGTGTAAAAACGATGTTTGAAAACATTATTGAAGTGATTACTGATTAAACATGGAAGAAAAGAAAAAAAGGCAATTTTACTAGAATCACCTTTATCAAAATGATCCTCCATCAATTATACTATTCCAAATAATCATATTTATGACACATTATTTTTATTGTAATGCCATTCTGAACACTTTCTTTATCACTGTCACGTTGTTGGTTCACGCGGCCGCAAGCGTGGATCATGGATCTTGTATCGAATCACTAGAAGCGTCACGGTATCACGTTACAAGGTATATCGGATCAAACCTATATACGTAGATTTACTGTACTTGTAGCTGCTGAATTCCCGATTTGATTTGGTCTCATGACTTAAGATTCGACACAGGGTACAAAGGTGTGGATTTTTGGAATATATGTTCTACAAAATGATGCGGTCATACAAAGTGAGTATAGTACGACAAGAGAAAGAGTAGATATAAGTAAGGTCACACAAAGATTTATATGATATTGGGAAAAGTAGACAAGTTATTCCTACATGTCAGAGAGAAGAGGAGGCCAAAGAGGAGGACTAAAGATAAGATGAAAGAATTGTATGTGGGAGTCAGTGACACCTGACAGTTGATAGGACGGAATGAAAGAAGGAAATGTTTTGCACAGATCCCATGTAAAATGGTACAATAGCCTAAAATTCTAATTACAAAAATCAAACTAATGTTTTTGATAAATTCTGCCCGGCCTATGTAGCAGTTGTAGAGGTATTTTTAACAGATTGCAACTGAGATGCAAACGCCCATTATAAGTGCGAGAATCGCAATAATAAAAACACATAAATCTCATCAAAAGTCCTGTACGATTCGATTTCGATATAAACAATTCTGTTGATCCACTTGAGCGTCCTTAAAACATTATTTCGGTATCTTATCGTGCTCTCGTGATGTCGTGACGGACGGCAGTATGTATTTCAATCATCTTCTGTTTTTGTCGATGATCTCATTTCGACAGGTGCCTTATGCCTATCGACTGATGCAGTTAGGTGATCGCTTTCGTGAATAGTTTGGCTTTCGATGTGCTACTTTGAACTGTGCGATGACTTGCCATTTGCATGTGGTATCGTTGTGAGTAGATAGTCTTCAACGCGTCTTGTTTGGACTTAAGCTACTAGCTTATCGCTCTGCTCGTGGCTTTGCTTGGCTTATCCCACAGGAACTTAAGAGAAATTAAGTAGCACACAACGGGTTGTCGCCCGGTCGAACTCAACGGTGGGCGTGGCCTAAACGCTTGCTATTTCATCAAACGGAAATGCACAATCATTGTTGTTAGAAACGGGCGCGTAAAAATTGATGAGTAGGCTTCTAGAATTAGTGTTCTTATCACAAAATAACTGAATTTTTTTATTCGAAGTAAAGTTATATAAATTCTTGAATAAATAAACTACTCCTGTACGCATTTAGTGTTAGAGATTTCATACTCCTTCTGTTATTTAATTACGTCCAAAGTTGTGTTAAATTACGGGTTAAAATATGGAAATTTTGAGGCTGATAACTTTAAAATGACTAAATATTTTTTTAAATTCTATTTTGGTACAGGCATAGATCACAACAAGACAAAACAGTATGTCTTGGAACAAAAAATGTCAAACAATGGAGTAATCATCCTAAAAAATTGTATGGAGAAATGCGTGGCTTGTGCAGCCTTAAGTAGCCTAAAGCATGCAACGATAGTACTTTCTGCCAGTGAAAGAATTCTCTATATCGTTTCAGTACTTGCAGAGGTACCTCGTAAAAATAAATAATGATTTCTACTTTGAAATAGATATGCCGCAGCCAACTAGCTTAGTCAGCCGTTTCATTATTTTGTTTCGATTTTTGTGTGCCATTATTTTGTTCCATGTCAAATAATATGTCGTTGATTAAACGGCGCAGCTTTATGAAAGAGCTTTTAATGACACGGCTGATTAAGCTAGTTGGTTACGACAGATAGATTAGATTTCAATTTACATTTTTCTGACACCCAAAATCCCCCAAGTCCGTTTTGTGTGACCTTAGATTTTGCTCCTATTCCAAATCCAGGCGATATTATAAATCGATTCTAAGGAAAGGAAAGGCAAGGCCATTAAAATTCCATCTTGTTTCGCAATAAAATATAATTCCTCAGAGTTATTTTCCTTGGAAAACGTTGTTATTTATAGAAGACGTGTATATTACGAGTTTTTCTTTTGTAGAAGAAAAGCGTGCATTGCTTACGACAAAAAAGTATAGAAACCTTGATACCGCTCTCGCTAGAGTTGCTAACACAATATACTGAGCTAAGCAAGCCATGGAGTATTTCTATATAGTCGCTAATGCCCCTATAATGTGTTTAGATATTAAAATTATGAATAATGGGCTTCTAGATTAGAACGTAGGTAATAACGGGTAATTTATCACAAACTTAGGAGAATTGCCTAGAGAATGCGACCGTCAGTGTTTCTGAACTGATTTTATGTGAAGAACATGTAGGCATTTTGCAAGTTCGAAAATATCATCTCTAACTTTCATCACCTGCCTAGCCTTTTCCCAAATAGGTACTTACATTATATTGGGGTCGGCTCCCAGTCAAACCGGATTCAGCTGAATACCAGTATTTTACGTAGAGCGGCGGCTGCCTACCAGACCTCCACAACCCATTTACTAGGTAACACGGTACTTCTTTTAATCGTTAAATAGAAAAAGATTAAATTTTTCCCGATTTTATTGCATGCTCAGAAACGCACCAAAATGTTTTTAACAATTGCCACACATGGAAGCCGTAAAACCATTTTGTGTAACTAAGCAAATTCAGGGTATCTTAATGCCTCCATAAACTATGGTTGCACCATCCGCTCAGATTGGGGACAGTTTGTCACCTACTTGCGCAAACGCATACTAGAATCAAGATGGTGGATGGTGTTCCAATTAACTAAGTGGAACGTTGGGAAACTGAGATTTTTGGAATAGCATTTAATGTAAACAGTTTTACTGTTACTGTTTATGGATAGAGAAAGACCAAAGAACTGATGGATGGATTGTGTGAAAGAATGATGTTGCTAGAAGAAGACTAACTCTTGATATGACGGCAAATTTATACGTCTGAAATAAGCAGACAATATATTGGGATAAGGAAAGGAGGATGATGAATTCATCATTTCAGTTGATGCATCGATAGCAGTAGTAAGTGCATGATCGGTCTGGAAATCTCGGAAACGTGAAGTTCTAATTGGAAAGACGCTTTCAAATCTTTCTTTATGTACAAAGAGCCAGTTTAGCGACATTTTTCGGTCCGTATCCCAATTTATTAGAAGTGGGCGCAACAGACTTCTCTATTCGTCGTCATCTCAGCCCCCTCTCTTGCAGTCATGAGAAATCATCAAATGACTCCTTCCGCTCTGGATGGAGCGGGAAGGAGTGACAGACTCTTACTGACTAAAACCCATTCGTGTTCCTCGTAGTGCCCTTTGCGTTCCAGGGCCGCGGTGACTCTTTCGAACAAAATCCACAACCTTGGTCTTCTTCCCCTACTACTCTAGATTATAAACATCTACATTTTATACTCAAAACCTTCCTCACTACATTTTCCTAATTCCTCTCTTACCACACCATGACCATCAATTTAAAATGCTGTAGTAGCCAAAACTATAGAATAAATCGAAAAAAAAATACGATTTTTTGGCAGACACAGCCACCTTTCAAAATCATGCCAGACAACCATAATAGAAAAGATGCCACTGCAGCCTACATCTTCGTCCAAGAGGTCAGGTTCTAATAGGCACGGTGCATGCAACACGTCAAAATTGGTCACACATCGTGTGCAAGCGCTTTTGGCACGCAAATGGCACAGATTGCCTGTCGAGGTACAGTCGTGACACATCAGGTCGGGTCGATTGACGGGGTTCTTGTGATGTTGTAACACGTGTTGGCAAAAGAAAAAATAAACGAGATTTATTTAGTTAGGTTTACCATAATTCTATGAAGTTCTAGAGTCGTTACTATAGTATTGCTACGCAACTTGGGCAATGGGCATTCTACACCGTAATTAATGTTATTTTGACGGCATGGAGTGACATACAAGGAAGCGGTCCACCAAGCAGTAAGTAGTCACCACCGTTTCTGGACCTTAGCAAAAATAACACCTCTGTACTAAACCAGGGGTACCCCAGTGTCATTTGCCTAACCTTTTTGAAGAGCACTCACATACATTTTTGGATTAGAAAAAAGACTTCTCTTCAACCTTCTCATTACGAATGACTGGTCAATAACTAAATGATGTGACAAGAAATGGGTTGTTGATGAAATCTTCCTTTTTTTTATTATTGATACGCACACGCTTGACCACTATCTCACCTGATGGTAAGCGACGATGCGGGAAATCGGTACCTACTTATTTATTTCCATTTCTGATTACAAGGCCATTCATATTTTGAGATATTATAAATGTTGCAGTTTTTTATGAAGTGTTCAATGTTATCAGCTTAGCTTATCTTTATCTGATACATCGAATGATGTCTAAAGTTTTTTCTGAAAGATATCATGATAACAACTAGTGGATGAATATTAAAAACCTAGGTACTTACGGTATCTTTGTGATATCAGCTGATGCAACGGCTTTGGGAAACAAAATCGATACGAAGGCTAACGGTACCAATAACGTAGGTACCGTGCGCAGTTATTTTTAACGCAAAAGGTCGTGGGTCAAAGAAAAGCTGACCGGTCTTCGTTCACGTAGATTTGAGCGCTAACGCCTTTGACACTCCGCTGCTCGCATGTTGTGTTGACCTGATAGATTTCCTCTTAGGCCCACTTGCACTACAATTCCAAAAATCACGAAATGCATTGATCTGATGAGTAAACGAATTTAAAAAATGATTCCATTGATTTTTACTTCTGGCAGTTATTTCATATGACATGCAGAGACAGAATTTTGTTTTGAAGGGTTCACTACATATGTTAAATGTGTTACAATTTAGCTTAGTACCGCAGTTTGGAACGCTGGCAGAACACGGGTTTTGCTGATTTCCATCTTTAAAAAACTGTTTCAATTCTCTTTATATGTATTTTAGTGACTCTTTTCAAATTCAGCTTTTTAACGTACCTACACGTCCAATCCACATACTGAATACGATGCGACAGCATTGGATCGGTCGTCACGCTGGAAGTTCAGGACACATCATGCAGATATATTTTTTTTTTTTAATAACCATGCCCCACACTAGGAATTTCTCCTGTATCGTGGGTGCGTTCACAAACATATAAACTCACATACACAAACAGCCAGATAGTTGATACCATATTTCTTTGTAGTTACTTGTATTAGCCTGCGTTACAAAATGTCGTATTCGCCTTCTGATGATACGATAAGATTTTTTAGATATACATACTCGTGCATGTGGTTGTACATTTAGTTTCTGAAAAATAGCTATATGTATTATTCCTAAGATTCCATATGTTTTAGGGTTCTGTACCAAAAGGGTAAAATCGGTACCCTATTGTACGTCCGTCTGTCTGTCTGTCCGTCTGTCTGTCACCAGGCTGTATCTCATGAACCGTGATAGCTAGACAGTTGAAATTTTCACAGATAATGTATTCCTGCTGCCGCTATAACAAGAAATACTAAAAACAGAATAAAATAAATAATTAAGTGGGGCATTCAACAGACGTGATTTTTTTGCTGTTTTTTATACTTCGTACGGAACCCTACGTGCGCGAGTCCGACTCGCACTTTGCCGGTTTTTTTTCTTGACAAACAAAATACGCGTTATGTGACGAAACACAGTGTTCTTCTTTATTTTTTTTCGCTAGTTTCTTTTCTTAAAACCCTGTTTACTACTGGACCACCAACAGGAATCTACCAACCCATTTAAATAAACTCGCGGAACACTGTCCTACTAACTTCACCCAGTGCCGGCTTCACAGCTTTACCCCATTCATTGTGAGTGCCCAATGACCCGTGCCTAGCAGTCGCAACTTACAATCGACGGCGACCGAGTTGCGATCGCTTCCTGATTGTTGTGAATTGTGATGCAACTGGAACGGACCCACAGGGGGGAAACTGGCAAACTGCTGTTATACTCGTAGCGTAACACTTCCGGAGATATTTACTGTTTTTGGATACGAAATATTGATGTAACAATTGATATGTGTGGGTTTAGTAGATATCGATTCTTGTTGGCTTAACAAAGTTAGTCGTGCTTTGAATGAATCAAAATTGAAAGTAACTAAAATTATTAAATGACGGATTAATTGTTTAAGCTAATCCCAGTAGTTTTAAGAGCGTTTAACTCATCTCGGTATATTATAGGTACCTACCAACTTCAAAACTGATGGATTTAGATATGAATCAACAAACTTTTTCACACCACCTTATCGAATATAAACCTAAATTAAAGTGAGTCATTGGCTGGAGGCACAGACGGACAATAATGTTGTACTAGGTACTGAATTTCATTATAACACGGTCATTAATGTGATTTAAATTTGGAACCTCACCTGTCATCCAAATTGGCGGTATAGGACATATAGAGCGATTTTAAGTTTTCAGTGGAAAGTTAAAATCATTACTTATCTCTTTCTCTGCAATGAGGGAATCAGGGAACAAAGAACGCGTGGACGATAATTTAATGCTTTATAACACGTCTTATTGCATTAATATGAGTTAATAAAAGAGCATACGCTTTTAAAGTGGGAGCCTATTTAATGGTTGATAGCTGTACTTCAGGCTTGTAAAGCGATTAAAAAATTATTGTTATTAGGTAATATCACATAGTTATGGGAATAAGATTGGAACCATGATAGAATTCAGAGAAATTCTCAGGTGTCAATTATAAATAATAGTCTGGTGACTACAATTTGATGATATTATCTGTTCACAGGTTGCTGAGAAAGATCCGATGCGGAAAGGGAGACAGTTTTGATGTGGTGATCATCACGCAACGTAAGAAATTGCAACCATAGGACTGTGTCAGGCCTGTCATGAATTTGTGAATACAGAAATAGACAGAATATACTTTTGAATGCGGAACAGAGGACTTTTGTAGTAAGATGTACACAAGTAGTATTATTAGGTACTTTATGTATGTGATACTTGAAGCAGTAAATGGGTTGTGGAGGTTTGGTAGGCAGCCGCTCCACGTAAAATACTGGTATTCAGCTGAATCTGGTTTGACTGGGAGCCGACCCCAATATAGTTGGGAAAAAGGCTAGGCAGATGATTATTTGAAGCCCATTATGAAAGAAAGCGTGAGTGACCTTATGATAAACTACTATGTAAGTAGTAGGTACATATAATTAATTATATCGAAAGGGCCCTTCATTAATGCCAGAGAGATTTACCAGCGTGTAAGTTCAAGTGATTACACTGATTACATCCAATCAATTAAGGCCAACATGCTCATCTTAATAACTCTAGAAAGTAAGAAATGTCACGAAGTATAAAAATTCCTTTATTCAGTTCAAAACAAGAGAAAGAATGAAGGTAAACTTTCTTTTGAGAATTACTAGGAGCGCAGCACAAAGCAGTGGTTGGTTAAGTATCGCAATTAGTGTGTGAAAGGCCACACATGTCACCGTATGCATTGTTTATAAAAGTACGCTACTCGATCGTATGATTGCCTAGTAACGCCACTGCATTTTTTTGTAAAACGAAATTTTCAGCTGCATAACATTCGTTGTGTGTCGCATTGTTTTTAAAAATATACGAAATACAATTTGGTAAATTTTTTTGTTACTAAACCTCTGTTATATTATATTATATCAATCAGCACAGATTATATCCACAGATGAAAAGTAGATGTTCCTGAAATCTAACATTTTGGACAGACCAATTGAATTAATGCAAATGTCTCACACCATAAATAAGAATTAGGTACTATCCATTGTGTGAATAAGGTATCTTAAGTATATAGTTTATACTATACCGTGCAGTGCACCTGATTGCACCACAGAACTTTACAAAAATATTTACAGACGCAACTCAAAACTATCATCATTATCAGAGGTCACTGCTGTTACCACGTACGTATGTGTCGTGTGTATGAGAGTGCAGTAGCACCGTAGCACATAATTACTGGTGAAATGGTAACATGGACGGTACAATGGGCATTGTTCCCGCGTCACACAGTCGCAGGAAGAGCTTGCAATGCAACCACTGCCCATTGTCTGCGAGCCTGGTACCTGGTCGAGGTATCATCCGTTTTTTTGTATGAGAATGTATTTGTAATCCGGAGTTACCTAATTGGTGATTAAGAAATGTTATGAAACTTTAATTTAAAACGTAACAAGAAAAACATTCGTCACTAAAATTTATTTATTACAAGTAGCAAGCAGCTTGTTCTCACTTTTGTCATGTCCTGACGAATGTTCAGGATGAACACTCAGTCCTGAGATATTAAACAAAACCATTGGGTATAGCTATGACCACATATAATCTTCCCATACTAGTTGAAGATGGCCCGAAGCCAAATTGGCAAAACCTTGATCATTCCTTTTTCAATTAAAAGTTCATCAAGTTCATGTCTGATATCATGTTTCTAATCGACGATTATCTTACTAATGATGTCATCTACATTTTAATCTTCATTCGTGTCAGTGTAGGTGTAACAACTATCGATACTTCTTGTCATATAAGTCGGCATTTCACTAATACCACTTCCAAATCATTGTCATAATGAATTCGATAGCGTAGATTCTCAGAATCGGTTGTCAACGTAATCGGTTGACCACGTGCAAGGTACGGAGAATCAATGCATTAGGCTGCAACTTGATGCTCACTATTCATGGGGATCATTGCACCTTTGACATAAGTAATCGAATTGTTTGTACCATCGACAATCGATCTTTGTAGAATGTAGAATGTCATGCAGAAATGTTAATGGCATGATTCACTGGGTGTTGTCAAGTGTGGACTATGAGTACTCGAATAGAAAGCCTGCAAGCATGAACCGATTGCGTGCCAACTTGGTTGTAAACATCGACTCATGTTAGAAAAGTGTTTAGTAAACAAATGGAGTTTCCTTGCATCGAGGCCGTAAGTCGCCGCTACTTTTATTGTGTTTGTTTTTGACTCATCGGAGGAAATGGCTTACCATTTCGTCCGATGAGTCGAAAACGTTAACTTTAGCGACGAAAGTTAATCAAACACCAATTTAGTATATACTTTTTTTTATCTGCCAAACCCCCATCACGATTAATTGCCTCTATTTCTCCTAAATCGATGATACAGAGAAGTTCGTCAAATACTGACTGCAATCTGACCTCCAACTCTGTAACAGGTAACCTTGTTTCGTGATCAGACAAGACAATGGCTCCTTAAATTCATACAAGAAAACACTGCTTTCTCCCATAAATCATCTTGTTAATCTAAGACATGCTACTAAACAGTTCGCCAGTTTAGCCAAACATCATGACTCAACACTTCAGATTTCTACTTCCCAACTTTTCCTTTTGAACTGTTAACTTCGATATTACTCACACCTCTATATTTGCAATCATCTACATCCGTACAAGTTGAAGTTAGCAATCCGCACACACACGATGAAAACGTAAAAATAAAGTGATACCAAAATGGCGCTTGTCAACGCCCAAGTCGGCGCGGGCGCAGCTTACCATAATTAGGAATTCAGCTATAAACATCCGCCAGACGCCGTTAACAACGCTATAGGTGTGTTAGGGCTGACAGAAGATCGGAAAAAGCAAGAGTTTATTGATAATTTTCATTACACTTTTTTCATCACATCTTTGACAATTTTTTGTTTGTGCTTAGAAAGCTGTGCTTTCATTAACATGTTCATACTTCACTACCGGCTTCGCACAGGTAATATTTACTGATGTGCGCTCGAAAATCGCTTTATGGATACCTACGTCGACATTTCTACACCATAGAAAGGTGCCTTGCCTATTGAAGAATCATGCCTTGCAAATGGAAGAAAATCACACCTGCTTTCAGATTCCTCTAAATAATTCAGCCCGTTATAATCCACTACCAGGTATACAGGATGTTTCAGAAGTGCGTGCTCATATTTAAGGGTGGTTCTATAGCTGCTATACAGTAGGTAAAGACCCAATTTCAAAATAAAAAAATCGCCGTCCGCAGGCCCGCGCCTACGGTGGCCGGGAATCGTCCTGCAACTCCCGACGCCCGGGGCGTCTTCTTCTGTTGCGGCGGCTGAGGCGTGAGGTTTGCCTCTCTCTCACGCGACCCGCCTGAACTTCTTTAGCTAGAGAATCACTACCGATCCACTACACATTAGTCATTAGCATAAATCTCTATTTCTTGGCAGCCCTATATGGCATCATGTTATGCCCGACACTCTCACCCGTTACCCGATGTTTCAACATGATACTATCTTATCGAGGATGCACGCTCAGAATCTACTCCACTAGTTTCATTACGTCACTATTACAAAATATACCAACATAATTTATTGCTTAACAGTGCGAATCATAAATCTGTTACAATAATTTAGTGGCTATGAAATATCTAGTTGATGAATTGAGTAAGTTTCCAGGGGAACTGGAGTTGGTTTTTTGATTGAGCTGTATAAAAAGCTGTCATTGCAAATCTTGTCCTTAATGTTTAGATTTCTGGTTTCCGTAGTAAATCATCTACTTAACGCATCATAACCTCCTCGGATTCTATTTCCTCGAAGGGATAGGCAGATATGTAGGTATGTACAGAAAACCTAAAGTACTTACGACATTTATGTTTATGTGCAATATTCTTGACCTTATAACTGCCGTTGCCAACTAGATTAATCAGCCGTTTAATTAAAAGCCTAGCCTTTTCATTGAACTGCGCCGTTTAATCAGCGACATAAGTAAAGAACATTGGGCTAGTCATCAAACGATATTGAACAAAAGATGTCACTTAGGTCGCTGAAAAATCGGCGCATTTAAATGAAAAGGCTAGGTTACCAATTAAACGGCTGATTAAGCTAATTGGTTGCGACATAACCATCGCCTGGATACAAATCCGAACAGAGCAAAACATTTTCATAAAATTCTGGTTTTTGAAAAATAAGTCCATCATCAAAGTAGGTACTTTCAACTTATACTGGATAACTTTTTTCCAGTGCGCAAACTTGGAGAACCACTTCTGCCCATGTAAATGAACAACTTTCCCCAAGAAAGCCATAGTCAATTCCTAAAAAAGAATTTGAACTTCCCATACAAAATTGTCATCAACTGACCACAATAATTTGTATGGGAGACTCAATTTTTTTTTTAGGAATTGACTATGGCTTTCTTGGGGAAAGTTGTTCATTTACATGGGCAGAAGTGGTTCTTAAAGTTTGCGCACTGGAAAAAAAATTACCCAGTAGATTTTTTCTTCGGCAATCTTATTATTAACGAGCTGCCAAAAACTGCTAAAAAACGGTAATTCTCTCAAGGGAACACACTCCCGGGATAAAAAAGTATCCTGGATGTGAACCATGTGTGCCAGATTTCATCCTAAACCGTTCAGTAGTTTTTTGAGTGGAAGAATACCAATCGTCAACCCATCCTTCAAACAAACTTCCACATTTATAATATTATAACATCAGCAGGATCCTCGAGTCACAACAAACCACGGCCATTCAATTGTCTCAATAGCGACGGAAGTCAGTGTCATCACATCCACTTTTCTTTGCAACCACATCTTTCACTGATCTATTTCTGTCTCTGAGCTCTTCGCCCGTTATTCTATTAGCATATTGAAACCATATCTAAGACATAATAATATACGGATGTATATCAAAGAGCCCGTGGTCGGCGCACGCGCATGCCTAATTGCTGATTGATAGATCAAAAGCGGCAACGCTGTCCTTATTTAAACTATGCTGCAGTGTGCACGATCCTTCGTGTACAGTCTTTTTAACACACGATAAGAATGGTTTTGAATTTGCATATAAACTTAATCGACTTACAAGTTGTTACACTTAGTTACAACAGTTACACTTACAACTATGGCATAATAACTAATATTATAAATGCGAAAGTAAGTTTGTTTGTTACGCTTTCACGCTAAAGCGGCTAAACGGATCGTCATGAAATTTGGCAGATATATAGCCTGGGATATGGAAAAGAGGACATAGGCTATACTTTTTTACACTATAACCGACATAACCGCGGGTGGAGCCGCGAGAAAAAGCTAGTACGCCATAGTTGTAAGTCGATCAAGTTACGTCGATAGATTTGAAATGAACTAAATTTCTGGACACAATATAGATTGCTCCATAAAAGAAGGGAGGAACAGTAGTTTATATATTCAATGAACTTAGGAAAACTAATTAGAGACAGTCGCCAGGGCACGTTGGGGCCGGGGTCGCTGTCACCTGACGGTAAGTCAATTTTAACAAGGAAATCTGCTCTACACTCTTATATCTCTATTATTAAAAATATTTCATTTTCACGTTCAGTTGCTACTGCAAGTCGTGGCGTAAAAATAATCTAAGACATCCGTGAAGCAAATTGTCCCGCATACATTGTACAGTGCACTTACATTATCAAATCACACGATAAACTACAAACCACTTATATTACAATACTTTCTGTTACCACACCGATGGCATGTTCTTCACTAATTGTCACTATTATCTGTAACAACATCTGCATAAACAATTAGTTCTCGACTCGAGAAGTGGAATCACTCTCACAAGACATATCATCAAGTTATTCCAACTTTTATGTTAATGTCACTCAAGTGTATTATATTTGTATGTACATATATTCTTTAATAGGACTGTGCAAAGGAATGTGAAACTTCTCGGATTAGAGATATAGTTGATAATGCAGTAGTGGTATACTTGTTGGTGCATGATTTTTAAGAAGAGCATCTTGCTCACGATCGGTTGAAGCAGTTATTGTAGTGAACTAAGATAGGCAGTAAGTCAAAATGTTTGTAGATGATTTTGTGTCAGCAGAATTATCAAAGACTACTAACTAAGCTTTTAATAAAATTTTAACAGAAAAAATATCCGCTCCTACCAGATTGATTAATGACCGGTTTCTGAGGTTTTATCGGTCGTTTATCTGTCCGTTAATGCTAGTTATCATAACGCCATTGATCGGTTAGTGGTTAACGAACAGAGAAACGATCGATAAAGTACCTTAGAAACCGAGAATTAAGTCAATCATAATATTTTTTTATTGAGGATGCTTTATCTATCACAGAGTGGTCTCATTCGCATTACACAAATAATATAATTAAGAAGAATTTATTTTTGTCCTTGTGTTTTATCCTAGTTTTTAGTGAAGAGAAAATACTACTTTTCTATTCATTGCAACATTGAAGTTCTTCGTACCTAATCAATAACTTGATGAGAATTTAGTCAGACAAACAATGTAACCTCAGGTAATGCCATTTTCATTAACTTACGAACCAATTTGACCTACTGCTAATAGCAGGTGCTGTGACCATGATCGTGAAATGTCTCACGCCGAGCGATGACGTACCGATAAGTGTACGTGTCGGCTAGAGAGACGGATGGGAAGGATTTAAAATGGCCATGTGCGGAATATATGTCACACAAGTATTCATAAATCCTTGCATTCGACGGCGCTCTGTTGAAAGACAGTAATGGGGTCTGGAACAAAAACTGTAAAGTACACTACACGACAGGACAAGTTTCGTTCCCGCAGTTCCAGTAAGTCGTGTCCACTTGAACTACCAGTCTACCACCCATCTGTACCTAGATAATTTCTATTACTACTGGTGGAATAGAGCCTTTCTACCATAGACTAATATTCTCTATGCTTTCTACGGATTATAGAAATAAAATCGAAATTCTCTACAGATTATAAATTTTAATGTCCCCGGAAGATTGCAGACTCCGTAAGACATAAATCTACAGTAGATTATGATTTTACAATATATTATGAAAAAAACGTTTTGTAAGTCTCGCAGCCAATTAGCTTAATCAGCCTAATAATTGGTGGTTTAGGATTTTTCAGAGACCTAAGTGACATATTTTGTTCAATATCGTTTGATGACTTGCCCATGTAACTTATGTCGCTGATTACACGACTTTTCATTGAACATTTCAATGAAAATCCTAGGCTTTTAACGAAACGGCTGATTAAGCTAGTTGGGTGCGACATATACAATAAATCCCATCCAAATAGTTTTCAATATGTCCGCGCTTTATTTAGAAAAAATAGATTACAATTTCACGCGATATTTTACAATCCTACGGGCGTTTGCAATTTTTCGGTGACATAAATATATGTGGGAACGTTGTTCACAACAACAATTTAAGATTAGAAAACACGAAAATTCCATGCTTACTTTTTGTATGTAACCGCATTGGTTCTATCTTCCACATCTACATACCTAGATGATAGCATTCAACAAAAAATACCAGAAAAATCTAGCTATGGCCAGTGTAATCGAGATCCCAGGTCGGTCAACCACTTGAATCTATAAGCAACAATTAGATTGTTGATTTGCTAAGTACGTAGTTGACCTCCCATTAGCAACTTACGCGTTTCCCGTAGTTTACGTACAAATTGTGCGGAAAGTTAAACAAGGGAATGAATACTTCCTATGTTTTCTATAGCCAGCGTGACAATCAGGAGGACCATGTAATGTAAGGCGTTATGTGAATTGGAAGGCCACATATTATGACCTCGACAAAAACAAAAGAAAACGCCAAAACGACAACAACGAAGTAAGTAACAATTTATTGTAAGAAAAGAATTCGTATTATGATTTATGTAAGCAAGTAGTCTAAAATGACGCAATGAAATAGGTCCTACAACAACAAAGGAGTATGTCCAGCAGTATACCTACTGTTAAAAGTGGATTACGAATTGATGATTGACAAATGTGATGATGACACTGAATGTATTAATTAAACATAACCAAATTATACGGATAATGTAGCACAAAAAAACTTTCTAGAAGACAATATACTTAACTAGATTAGGTATTAAAAGTCAATGTGAAACATAGGCCCATTCTTTCAATCTCCAGTCTATTGTCTAAGTATGATCTTAGTACATTTTCCCAGAGAAAGGTGCTACATAATTTGTTATTGCAACTCTTTGCTATCTGGGATCGACAACGTGGATCAACTTTCTGCTGGTTGTATAACATGGGGATATTATTTATAAATAATAGTCTTCAAATCGGGCCTGTCGGATTAGAGCGGCCTGTTCCATTCTCTTACAGATAGACATCTTGTAAAGTGTAACAATATTGAGGTTTGAGAGATTGGTTCGATGTTTGAAAACATTTATTGTTGAAATGGGTTTAGAAAATAGAACACTAGAATCTGTACCATCATGTCCATCATTCTAATGACTGACCAGATTCTACTGCTCAATTTTATTTTTGTTGCGAGACTACAGATTATGTCGAAGTTAACGGTAGATTCTTTTCCAACAAAGACAACACAATCAATTTCACACTACCACTCTAATAAAGGAACTCTGAACAATAAGTCGCTGGACACACAGAAAAGACGTAAGGCCAGGACGGAGCGCGGGCATATGTCTCTTCCGCGTCCCTTTCATACAAAATGTATAGAAGCGTCGCGATGCAAAACACATAGGAAGAACAGGGCGCGGACACGACGCTTACTCGTCTGCGCTCTATTGTAAAACATATAGAAAGGACGGGGCACGGGTGCGAGCGGACGAAGGACGGGCGAGAACGGGGGTGTGTGCCGGAACTCGCGCATCGCTGTCACACTCAATTACACCACCACAATATTAACCACATCTTCATCTTCGGAACTCTGGCGAGATCCAGCGTCACGTCTGTGCCTCGTCTTTTTTATAAGTTTTAAAAAGTCATCTATTCTGTGTGACCCAAACTGGGTCTCTATCGTCCATATCTCCATAAAAGTCCTTAATGTATTGATAGTGGCTAATATCACTTCACCGTTTATTATTTATTATTTAAAAGCCCGTTACGTCCCACTGCTGGGCAAAAGCCTCCCTCTCCCTTTTCCACACACATCTGTCCTCTGCCATTGCGGGCCAGTCCTTCCGGTAAGAGTCGAGTTCGTCTCTCCACCTTCGCCTTGGTCTACCGCGGTGTCGCCTAGCCTTGTAAGGGATCCACTTAGTGGTTCTTTTAGCCCACTGCTCATCAGACATACGATAAACGTGTCCGGCCCAATCCCACTTAAGACAAGCAGCCTTCCGGGCAACATCCGCACTTCACCGTTTACATCATTCAAAAGCAAAACTCCACCATAACTTCTACACTTCTTCGTCAACATCCGTTCCCTTCATTTAAAGAAAATTTTCTACCGTGATTGATAACCATTTCCAGGTCAACATCAAAACAAAATACTTCGCATAATGAAAAACTGTTATCGCCGTAATCGTGGGCAAGAAATAGAGCAACAGAACCATTTCTAAGAACAATCGTATAAACGTTCGTTTCTCGGTGGTTACTATTATCTACTACTTGCTGTTGGTTGTCGGTTACGATAACCACTGTTCCGCTCTCGATTCATTGTTCTGCCGTAGACGTGGTCTAATTAACGCAGTAATGAAGACTATTGCTTGGCTTTTTATTATCTGAGAGTTTAATTAACTAATCTTGACTTCCTGTAGGTGTTTCTATAGTTCAAGCAGTCATCATCATATCAGGTGAAAGACGTCCACTGCTGGACATAGGCCTCCCCCAAATGAGGGGGGGGGTTGCCATAATCGTCACGCTTGGCAGGCGTGTTGGCGATCGCAGTGTAGCTGTAGCAATATACCTACAGAGAATGCTGCTGCCCATTCTGGTGAGTCCCTTGATCGCCTCTTACGACACCAACGGGAAGCGAAGCGATGGGATGGTGCTATTCTTTTACGTCTATTCGTTTTCATAATTTACTGTCCGGGTACTAAGAAAGGGCAATGTGTGACGTCACGGTTGGCGCAGTGGTTGAGCGGTTGACTGCTGCGCTGCGTGTCGCGGGTTCGATTCCCGCACGGAACAAATATTTGTATGGCCTACAGATAGTTGTTCAGGGTCTGGCTGTTTGTGTACGTGAGATTATATTTTCGTAAACACACACCCACGATACAGGAGAAATTCCTAGTGTGGGGCAACGTTTTTATAAAAAAAATGTAGGTACTTTTATTCCACATTTATCTGGCGCCTACCATAACAATAGGGTTCCCAACCCTCCCGGAATGCCCGGGAGGGTTTGATTAACCTCCCGAACTCCCGGGATAAAAATAAAATCTCCAGTTTTCTTTATAATGAAACAGATTTTTGGAACTTACAAAGGTAGAAACTTACAAGATTAATGTCGGACTGCCATCGATGTCTATCTAATCCCTAGTGGAGATGCTTAATACAAACACTGCATTGGCTGGGAACCAAATCCATGGAACTATAGCCAGAGTACTATCTAAACATATTGCTGCCAATCTACTGACATAAACATCCATTGTCCCTTTTGTGATATGCGTGTAGGTACCACGTTCATCGCATTTATCAACAAGTAACGGACGTTATCCTGTCCAAACAGTTCATACTGTGTTCCCTTCCACATATAACCCATCTGCTTTCAAAGCAAGAGTGAACAGGCATCTTATGGGCACGCTCGCTCCATCATAGACCTCAATAGATAGAGGTCAAGAGCAAGCCCACCTAAGATGACCCACTGATCCAATCTTCAATAAAAAAGAATTTAAAAAAATACTACAAATAAATTGCCATTTAAAAAAACACGAACAAATTTTTCGATTCAACTCGAGCCATTTGAACATTTTATTAACAACAACAGTTCTTATTAAATTTATTTTTACTATTCATGATGTGATTCACTGCTTATTATTTACCTACATGGCATAGCGTCTATCAAATATATATCATTCACCATAATTCCTGTCCTTGTCTCATGTTACTTGGAATCGGTGCAACACATTTTCTCCTTCCATTCTCTCCTGCCAACCGTCATGCTATCATTGACTTCCTTTTCTCACACAGTTTATACATTTTTTAATCAAATAGGTACTTACCTAAGTAAAATATGATTCTAAAACTCAACTAGCAACAGCATTTTTCTTTGTTGGAATTAACTCACTGTTACACGTTCTTTTTCGAATTCCCATTCAAATTTTGCATTACGTTTTCATAACCCATAGACAATCTCTTCTAGCAATAACAAAGCCCAAGCCCCCCATAGAGTAATAGAAATATAATCAAACCATAGAGCGGCAAGTAACATTCCTTCCTTCTCTTTCGAAATCGGAACAAGTACGATTCGATTCTTTACTGACTCTTTTATGATTATACGATTATGAACCGTGAATCAAATATTTCGCAAGATTTTCGAATGATTTTTATCTGAAATCGATTGTCGAATTTGTCGATCATCGTTTTTTATGATGAGGTTATGTAAACAATTGTTTTATCGTTACAGGACTATTTACTACTAGACAATTGCTACTTTTTATTTTATTTAAAAGTTACGTGTTTTTTTGTTGGTATTTCTGCTTTTAAAGTTACGTATGTTCTACCGGTTTTTTGGTAGTCCGCCACCTCCAAGACCTTTCAAACAATTATTAATTTGAGAGCGTAACAATTCACACCTGTTTTTAACTTCCTATGTTCAATTACAGAGTGGTCAGACTAACCGACCAACTTCTAGTCTATATTGCTTTCGCGGCTGATTGAGAGTATCAGGAAATAAATGACATAACCGCAGTTTAGAGACCCACTCTGTATATCCCGTTATTAGTTTTTTTTATATATTTATTAGTTACGGCCTTCTTAACTGGATGTCACTGGTGACCTCTGAAAGCAAACTTAGTGGTCTACAAAATATCATGCATCATTAGGTACATAAAAATACAACCGACTTCTTTCGGAAGTCGGTGATGTTGGTTGTTTCTTCTGTCAATGGTGATAATGAGGGTTGCGGTATTTGCCGATAAGGAGTTAGGTACTTTGTGTGCCTTCACAGTCCAAGTACACATCTGCGTACCCTTTCACAGCGTACTGGCGTGATGTTATGTTATGAACTGGTGTAAACAATAAACAGACATGCGATTTCAGCAATCCCGGGAGATAACTTATCATTAATTGAACAGTTCCGTTGCGGTATATCCGAACTTCTTCATCAGTTCCAAATTGATATGGGACCAGTCTGAGAAAATGCCAAACAAAACAATGTAAGTACATAACATTTGAAGGCTGCCCTTTCATCATCAGCTCAGCAACATGAGATGATGATTACCAGGCTATTCACAGGAATTGCGTTAGAATGTACCTAGGTATATGAGAAACTTGAAGGTTGCCCTCGATTTCCCTGGGATCCCATCATCAGATTCTGACTTGGTAACAATGGGAACATTTCCCAAAACCTAACTTAACAGACGAAATTCAAACCAATTTAACCACAAGCAGTCTCAACGGGCCATGGAAAATAGAGCAAAAACGACCTTCTAAATAAAACTAATGGCCTAGTCTGGTCATAAACAGTGTATTTGATTCATGCACCAATTATGAACCAAAGTAATGATTATTGAAATCTAACAAACGGATAGATTTCGTCGAGATTGCAGTAGTATTTGCATGCTAAAATATAGCACGGTACGGGCCGTTTCGCATAGCAAGCACTTGCTATCATAGGTAACGTGGAGGGCTTGGTCAACCTTTGGTTGCTGATGACGCGTGTAACAACGATCTGACCAAATGGAGTAGCATAGACCCATCCTTAACACAATGCCAGTATGGAGCTCCTTCCCAGGATATGCCCCACCAGCTTCACCTATTTTCCTGCTCTTTATATGCCCAACTACATGCATCCCCCAAGATCTGAACGTGATGAATTGATGATAAATGACAGAGCTTAGAGTGCTCTGTCGCCACATACTGTTGGGTGACAAAAGTTGAGTCAAGAGGAAGCAGAAGATTGTTTTAGCCTGATTTCAATGAGAAATAACTAACAGTAGATTTTACACAATGTAATTAGATGGAAACATATAGTCAATATAGTGCCTAAATTCCATTAACGAAACAGTAAACGAACATATTTT
This sequence comes from Melanchra persicariae, assembly GCA_947386135.1. Taxonomy (NCBI): domain Eukaryota; kingdom Metazoa; phylum Arthropoda; class Insecta; order Lepidoptera; family Noctuidae; genus Melanchra; species Melanchra persicariae. The sequence continues at coordinate 5,059,299 of OX376646.1, forward strand.
AAGCTTAGAACTTCAGAATAACGAGGTAATAAATATTTCAGTGTTTATTTATGCTTAATTAGCCAAACAAAACGTACGCCTAATTACTAACTAACTAACTGACAATACCTAAGCTAGCTTCACGCAAGTCCTTAAATGCCAGATCATCGCGTGCTGTGACCAAATTAGCCAATATGGCGGCCACTGTTCTCGACCCCTGACCTACGGAATGCGTGGCTGACAGTATAAGTGCCGATTGCGAACACGACCAATTTGCATACCACACCGTCTCTTTTTAACCCGTAGAATACGATAGAGATAGCGCTATAAAACTTGGTCAAAGTCGTAGTATGTAATATTAAGGGTAATGTCGATCATATCCGCCAAATTCCGTGATAGTAAGATTCTCCGTATAAGAACATTTACAAAAATTAAACTGACTACCGACTTCAAAACCATAATTTAAGTATTTAATTAATAACTAAAGGGGGAAATAAAAGTTTCATCATCTTCATCATATCAGCCGAAAGACGTCGACTGCTGGACATAGGCTTCCCCCAAGTATCGCCACAACAACCGGTCCTGTGCGTATCGCATCCATCGACCTCCCACAAGATGGACCGATGGATGACCTGGTGATGGTTGCTGGTAATAAAAGTTTCCTGCCTATAGTTGCGGTAGGCGGGGTATACCGATATGACAACCAAGTGACAACGTTTATTCACCGGCACCGATTTATTCACCGTCTGTCTCGGACTATGAAACTTGAAAGAACATGTGGTGCCAATCACACACGTCTATCTTTCTACGAGTACTAAGTAGGTAAATACCTGCTCCCAAAACCGTACCATGTCCTCATAACTTCGTTACTTTACCACTTAAAACTTGTAAATAATAACTCTTACAGACACAAGATCTAAGGCAGCACTCGCCCAGTCAAAGCGTTTTGATCTCGCTTATTAGTAGTCCGCAAATAGCCAGACAGACGGCCATTGCTTTATTTGTGATGAGTTCCCTAAATCTGTACGTCTGTACGTCTGTCCCGAGGTTAAGGCGCTGTGATCAGCAAAAAGTCGGTCACTCTCGGACTGTATAGACAAGACAAAGAAGCGCGACGACACAATGCTTGCAATCCATTGCCAAATATGACGCATTTTATCGATTTACTCAAAACTAAGTTGATATTAATTTCGAGTACTATTAGTTTCTAACTATCGAGGATTTTATTTTTAAACATGTGTCGGAAACAACAGAGTTCTTTGAAATATAGTAACAGTATAGTAGAAAAATTAACATACCTACATTTTTTCTACAGCTTGAAACTAAACAGATTTGGCTAAAGTTACGTTAGAAAACCAGCATTTTTTCAGTTTTTGCCGATCACAGGGCCTTATTTTTTTTTTATTTAATTTAATTTCAGACAACATAGTCCACACAGGCACACAGCACACACACAACAGCAACAAAATACTTAAAATTTGCCTTAATGCTTGCTAAATTGGTCTCGAGATTTATCAACGCTTAATGAATGGAGAATCAAAGTAATTAGAATGAAGTGAGTCTAGATTTTTGTTCGAATGGCTACGCTCATTTGTTTTGTCTAGGTTTTTATAATAAAGATGACGTAGCTGTGATTAAAGTAAGTAATGAGAGTTACACTGTAAGTTAAGTGGTTAAGATGAATGAAATGCAAAAGTTAAAAGAGAGTTATACTTACATGACATATAAATTTGTTAGCAATTTTTCATGGGATTTTATGCAGAATTACTTATAAATATTACAAAAAAATTAAATAGGCATGAAAGAGTGCTTTACCTAATACGTAACCTAATACCTAATACGAGTATCATGATGATGATGAAATTTAATATGATAACAAGATTTTTCACTAAAACTAAACAGATAACGCGCGCCCATAAAAAAGTAGCACAGAATTCTTTACTGTTGGGCTAACTTAAGATCAACAAATACCTATTAGATAGGAACTTTCGATTACATACTCACAAGAAATTTCCAGATGACTAAAAAGGAAGTTTTTTTAAATTGTTTTTACTTACTGAGCCAGGAAAACAACAATTAACAATAACGTTCCATTTGGTCATTATAAACATTACACATCGTCTCTCAAGACTCCATAACAATACGAAAGGTGACAAATAAAATTAAGAAATCATCTGCCAAAGGGTGGGAATGTTTCACAAATAAATGAAGCCTTCATTACACTAACAGGTGTTAATACGTTTACGTGAGAGTTACCCACAATTATACAACCAGTGACAACGGTTTCACTCGTGCGAACTACCAGGTGAAATTGTCCTACCACCAACCTAACTTGATACGTGGCTGGATTTGGAACCAAGGAAAATGTAATGAATTTGATATTTCGTATTAACTAGCCGCGTCGCTGTGAAGTGTCAAGTTATACTGGCCTTTCAGTTCCAGAAGGCACAGCAAAGAGTATTTTTATGTGAGCTTGCTAATTTACTTAACATAGATGGCGAGGCGAAGACATGGCTAGTAAAGAAAGTCACGCGAACCAAAGAGCTCAATTCTACAGTAGGTACAATTAAACTATCGGACCAACACAATTTATGTTCTATAATAGTAGTTTATGCAACGACCATATAAAAAGGGTTATTAAAACACGAGTGTGGGTTTATCACACGAGGCGTAGCCGAGTGTGATAATAGCATCACACGAGTGTTTTAATACCTAATTATATGCCGTTGCATACACTATTTTATCTTCACTCATACAGTTGAAATAAAATAAGTGGAAAAATAGTTAATTCCAATATGGCGGATATTCTCATTGCGTATTCGAATGACTGCGCAGCGCGCTCAAACATAGACAAAGATAAAAGCTGGCTCATTGACTTAAGTCAATGAGCCCGCGCCAAAAATTAAAAAGAAAAAGTGTGCTATAAAAATTAAAAAGTTATTTTATGATGCAGTTGTTTAAAAATCGAAGGAAAATGTTGAACTGTACCTAATGGTTTTTTTTTAAATTTTACCTATCCACGAAAAAAAGTAGGATGTATTTGTGCATTCGTTTTTGAACTCATATTTGGAACATTACGTTGTGAGTGTAGATAAAAGAATAAAAAAATCAAAAAATCAAAATCAATCAATGTTTAGGTACAAACACAAGCTAAGCACGTGGTTCCCACATGTAGAACCGAAGTAATTGGAAGTATCGCCAATCGTCGATAATGGCCGCCCGATCGGAAAGTACCAGGGCAGCATGAACGGCAGATAGTGTACCGAACCGATCGATACTCCGATATCCCATGTCTATGTAGCGATAGTCGCACACATGCAGGTTACATTGTGTGCGTGAACTGTGAACGATTTGTTCTCCTCCCTTTCACGAATGGATTCGGGCTTGATTCGGATGTTTTCGTACAAGATCGGTTGTCCTCCCCGCTTTGAGTAAAATGTTTCCAGCTTCCGGTTTCCAGCACTGAGTACATTTTTTAAACTGAGATAGACGTCACTCGAACATTTTATGGCGCCCTCTAGCAACAAGTAAAAACAACACTCCAAGAAGAATTTACGTATGCTGCGGAATTTGTTGGAAAGAGTCACTGCAGCCAACGCAAAAGGCACTAACTAGAACATGGATGGGTTTTAGTCAGTAAGAGCTCTCCCTTCCGCCCGCTCCCCGCAAAGCGGAAAGAGTCATTTGATGATTTCCTATCCTTAAAAAAAAAAAGAAGAATATACGTATTTAGCTATTTTTAAATCTGCAGTAGGCCCTGTAACACATTTTCTTTAATTTTTTTTTTGGTAGCAAATCTCCCGAGATTGCTGAAATCGCATTCTGTTTATTGTTTACACCAGTTCATAATAATTTAATAACATGGCGGTACGCTGTGAAAGGGTACGCAGATGCACATAAGTCAAACGGAAGTTGTACCGTAAGTAGACAATTACTATTTGAGTATACGATCTTGATGATTCTTTTTGCGTGTGCCTATATAGTTAAAGCTATCTTGAATTTGCATTGGACGTTGAACTTCAAAGATAAACCAGTGACCTCCTCAACTTAACATGTAGTAAAGTGACATACTATTGGGTTTACTTATGTCAATCCCAAAGCAAAGTAGATAATAAACTATGAGCTGGTCTCAAACTATTACCCACTCCGGTCTATTTAAATCAAAATTTTATACATTAAAATTAACTTAGGAGGTGCACTGCTAAGTAATTTTAGCGATACGTAATTTATTATTATTCTACTAGTTACATAATATTGGTAGTATGGGTAGGTAAGGTTTATCTCGAAGGCGTCTACGAGCTCGGTCGGCGTTCCTCAAGGTTCAAGTTTCTGCCCCATATCCGGAAATTGAAAAGACCAGCGTGTTGACCAATTTCACTTTGGTATTTCGCGAAATGTTGCGAACTCTCCATATTTTTTGCTAGTTTCGAATAAAGCCATTCACTATTATATCACAATAGGTAGGTACATATTAACAATGAAATGCTTTTGCCAAGTAGTTACTTACTAAATTACCTACCTATAAAAGGTACTTTAAGATCGATTGAATAATCTCCGTAGAGTAGACAACAAAACAGCAGATTTTAAATTATGATTGTTATTGAAAGTTCATTTTACTTACAAGATGGATGGGAGCAAAAAGGTAAGAATTTATTATCTTTTGATTACGACGTAAGTACCTATTGCACGATGGTAATGTTTTGAGGAAGGAAAGTCGTTCACGTAATTTGAATTAGGAACTACGAACATTTTTTTTTGTTTTGTTTGGTAGTGTTAAGTTTACGTTTCAAATTACCCAGTAGGCTCCCAGTAAGTATGTTTATTAAGATATTAAATTGGCTCGCCCCTATTGACCTTATTCGAGATACAATATGCTTGAAACATTGGGGAATAAGACACGTCCATGTGAGATGCAGATGAGTTTATAAAACGATACTTTACGTAATATTTTAAACAGTCTCCATTACTAAGTACTTACTTAACTAATTTATTCTTAAATTGAAAAAAAAACAAACAGCAGCAACTTCGTCGAAGTTATTTTTGTCCTTTATGGTGTCTGAATAAAATTAGTGACCTATATTTAGTCACGCATTCTCTTGAGAATGTCTCGATGCAAAACATAGAAAGGACAGGGGCCCTACCATGAAGTGTTAAAGCGTGAGTAGTAGGATCGAGAAGGAGGTATGGAGCTATACACCCTTTATAGATCCATCCCTCCTTCTCGCTCGAACTACTCACGCTTTAACACGTCAGGGTAGGGCCGCAGGGCGCGGACACGACGCTTACTCGTCTGCGCCCTATTGTAAAACATACCTACAGAAAGGACGGGACACGGCCGCAAGCGGGCGAGGGTCGGGCGAGAACGGGGGCGCGGGCAGGTGGGTGCGGGTGCCGCCGGGACTTGCGCGTCGCTGTTCGGTCAAGGAAGTGAGTCCGTGCCTCGTCTTTTCTACTTGTATGTTTTAAAAAGTCGCGACGGCACCTAATGATGAGGGATATAGCCAACCTTAATTTAATTGAAGAGGCACCTAAGAAGAACAAATTAGGTACCTAGGTACCTACGTATTTGTTAATTAGGTAGGTATGTGAAAGACCGCCAAGCTAAATGTTAACAAGAATTAGTTGGAACTAATAAATAGTCGAGTAACCATGCTACCCTCCCAGTAACTCGCACGACTAGAGTATACCACCCGGAACGACTTCCGTTCACACGTTCTAGCGCAGGAACACTACACACTACATCTGTTCGGCGCGGCGCAAGCGCACTGCGCACCTGCCCTTACTTTTTACGTAAACAAGCAAAAACACACGCTCCAACAACTATGCACAATTCTCACGCGAATAAAGGTCAAATACTTGGGTAAATTAAAGGTTTGCTGCTATTATTTTTAATTATATACGTAAGTTGTATGTTTTTCGGGGATTTTGTTGCGTCAGTTTGAAGATCAACAATGGTAATTACAGTCCATGAGCTACAGTATCTGATCGCTGTTTGATTGTCTTGTTGCCAATGTCATTTGAGCCGATGTTAGTGCATTACCACACGATTATGAGATATTGTGGCTAATCATTGTAGCTAGATTCTTCATCTAGTTCCTTTCCTTGTCCTTGTTGTATTTCTGAGTCGTCTTCCACTGCCGTCTTGTTAGCAGCCAGATTGCTCAAATGGATTTTTCGGTAGGTACTCGAGAGGTAAGTATTAGATACAGTGACACCTTGTTTAGATTCGCTACACTGAGGTAACTAAACCATAGTGTCCACAGACCAAAATAGGTTGTGTCATCTACCTACTGTATGCCATGAGGATGCCTGTTTGTCCCATCCTCTTCACAATTTTTGTGAAGAGGATGGGACAAACAGTACAGCATGGTTATCATAAATAATATGTACCTAGCTATGCTATCCGTTTTGCGATACGGGGGCGGGGGTAATAGTCGGTTTATTCTTTCCCTAACCTTGGAGCAGTCTATTAAAAACTCTGAAACAATATCACAGCTAACATCCAAACAAAATATTATGAAGCCAAATCGATTTAAAAATAGCACTAGCTTTTAGTGGTTAATCAAAAGCGTCTCGATTGGAGAGTTGGCTGAAAATAATCGTGTGTTTATTATCAAACGATTTGCGTCAGACACACTGGCTGCTGCCGGTGCGAGCTCGTTTTACGATACTTACCTACTACTAATATTCGTAAATGAGACCCGATTTGAGATTTTTGTTGAGATTTTTACAGCATGCCCTATACATTTATGTGTACATAGGTCGACAAAATGTAAAGTAACTACTGAACATGTTATGGGGTGGTAATCAAACATGTGGTAGGTATGCCTGTTGGGGTTCTAGGTACAGACAATAGGTGGGCACTTACCCATTATTCTGTAGTTTGCACGTTCATGAACAGTTGGACGCCGGTGACGAACGCCAAAATCAGAACTGAATTTTAGGTCGACCGTATTTAGGTACCTACTCAGATTGCCATCGACGCGCTAAGAAGAGCTGCTTGATGGTAATTAGTCAGAAATATTGAAGATGCCTTGCCACCCCAAATACAAAGACGAAACGTTTCAAGTGCCTGTGATTACACAAGACCGTACCTAGGGAATTCCACAGACTATAACCGTCCGTAGGGAATTCCGAACTCAGAGCTTTTCTTCAAGTACAAAAAGAGTCATAAAGGTTCGGGAGGTTCCTGATACCTACCGGAAATTACTAGACTGTTCAGTGATTATAGAAGACTAGCTGACTCGCGCAACTACGTCTGCATCACATTATTCATTAATGCTCCGCTCCTATTGGTCGAAAATAACCAATAAAAGAATTTTTCAATTTGAGCCAATAGAGACTAGCGCGTTCAACCAAACAAACAAACAAGAAACTCTTCAGCTTTATAATATTAGCATAGATCTGCAACGAAATAATTTGCTTGTAAATAATCAAGCGAAACCGAGGTGCAAATAAATACCTACAATTTGCGCTGTGAATCTGTGACGCTAGGAATATTTAATAATACCAATTCACAAAACAAAATAAACATTGTTTAACGGCAATTTTCGTTAGCGGAAACCGTAGTAGTAAGTTCTTCCGTAATAAAATGAAAGTGCCCGCTTCTTGGCAGCATTCGTTCCATATCGTAGACGCAGGCGCATTATGAATAACACACTGACACAATACGTACAGTATAAACATGCCTATTCGAATGAAAGTAGCTATTAAAATCTCCCTAGTAATAAATAATCCTAACTATGATCAGGATTTACATTCGACAACTGTCGAATGTAAATCCTGATCATTTACATTTTCTTGTAATCAACAATCATTCATAATTTATTTTTCGGGTACCTACCTACTGAAGAGATATAGGAAAGGTCAATGTCCTTTATTGCAAATTTATCTGGCGCCTGCTCTAATCTACACTAATATTATAAAGAGGAAAGATTTGTTTGTTTGTTTGTTTGTTTGTTTGTTTGAAATGAATAGGCTCCGAAACTACTGGACCGATTTGAAAAATTCTTTCACCAGTAGAATCCTACATTATCGATGATGGTCATAGGCTATAGAATATTTTCAAAAAAGTTAGGGATCCGTATGAAAACTTCGATAATGTGACCCAAGGTGTGAGAAAAAATCCTTATATCGCGTACGCTGCGGAATCTATTGACAATAGAGCAAAGTGATGTACTACAGTTTTATAGAAGTCATCAATGTCTACAAAAAAGTCCGCGATACCATATGTCTAACTATTATGGATAAGTCACCATGACCGCTTTTTGTTAATATTAGTCAAGCAAATCCCATGGTGAAATAAAAAATGGTGATTATAGTACCATGATATTAATCCTTATCCATTTAAATGGTTTGATAATTAAGGTTGATTATGTCCGTGTAAATTACACTTTAAATCATTCAAATCGCACCTTTCGTTCAAAAGTTACGACGGTAATAAACATGCTCGGAGTAAGAAAAATGTCGCGGCTTGAGCGAACTGGGGAGAATCGTATCAATGCTTGGTCCGATGAAGTTGAAACACCACGGCATTTAAATGTTTTCGATGAAACAATAAGAAAACCAAATGTTTGGATTTTTCGAAAATCAACTAGGTACATACATAATAAGGGGTGAAGCAGGGGTGAAAAGTTTTTAGGGGAGGAAATTATAGCTTGCTTCAATTTACGTCGGAATTCTATGAACAAACTAAAAGTGGGATAATTGAAACAGATCATGTCCCTAACAATTTTTGCATAATCAACCCCTGAAGGGCTGAACGGGGTGAAAAGTTGCGCTGAACCAATAATGAGAATCGTTGTGCTTAATTTTCCAAAACTAACGTTTGTAAGGGGATATGTATAGGGGCGTTGCAGTTTGTGGAGTACCTACTATCCCCACGCGGACGAAGTCGCGGGCGAAGTGCTAGTAAATAATAATCTGGCTAAGTAGAAATAACCTCAGAATAATAATGGGAACAATTACGGGCCATTTCCCCCTAAACTAAGCAGCAGAGGCTGCTTTGCTGCCGAAGAACCAGCCACATCATCCTGGAATGCGAGGCCGGTTGCTACCCAACGTGAACAATTCCTCGGAACGGTGAGAAACCTGTGAAGCTGCCAGAAAATTTATGTGTTTCTGGGCGGAGCTACTAACTTAGCCAGTAGGTGCACGGCCTAAGTATGCACAACGGACCGAATAGGAGTCGAAGTGCGCAAAAAAGGAGTCCCTACTCTACTCTAATCTGGCTAAAATTCTGTCAGACTGCCTTGTTGGTCTAGCTAGTAGACTCATGCGCGACTGTTGATTTGGTCCTGGATTCCCAGAGGTTCAATTCTACTATTTCTTAAACAACATTCGCATTAGCATGCCAATCGCAAACTGTCAAAAAAGACTTGATCTTTATACATTTTTGACTGTTTGCGATTGAGATGCGAATGCGATCGTTGTTGGAAAATTAGTAGATTATTGGCCCTCTGATCGGGCCAGTGTTATCATCAGACTTTGACATAAGAAGTTTCTCAGTAGCAGTCTGACCAAAGTCTCGTGGTGTAATGGAAAGATACAGGAAGACCTAAATAAGTCGTCCGGCCCCGGCGACACACCGGCACCGGTGTGTCGCGAATTAATCGCGAATTTAATGTTTATTTACCAATTACATAAGATTTATATTTTTTTGGGAATTTTCACATGTCGGGGCCGCAGCGGTTAAAAAACCGCAGCATATGCTAATAATAACGCCAACCAAAACAATAAGCCGAAAATATTCAAAAGCTACAAAATAATGTTGTCAGGCATGAAGTTGTGGTCCGGATAGTAGTGGCATCTAGTTGTACTAAATCCTACTTATAGTTTTGCTACTCGACGCTAGATGTCGCTACAATTCTACTCGCCAATAGATGGCGCTATTCTGCATTAGGTGGTCCACGCATGCTCATCCGTTGGTAGCGGCTGTCATTTCTTCCTAACCTTGACGGTCGTTACGAATCAGTTAACCTAAATCCTGGGAAACCGGTCTTCAGTGGTATCGAGTTACAGTTCTCGTCAAATAGCTTTGCCCCTCTGAAGTTGTGTCGAGTGGCTGCGTAGTAGTCAAAATTACGAACACACTGCAACTGCGCATGCGTGAGAGACATGAAGTTGCAAATGGCTAACTTCAGAGAGGCAAAGTTATTTGACGAAAACTGTACAGTACAACTATTTTCTTAATGTCCCTCGGAAATCATCGTATTTCGAATATGAACGAATGCTAATAAAATTTTCATGTATACGTTCTTTATTGATATGTAGTTCACAAGGAAATCAAAAAAACAAAACAACAATAAAGTACTTAGTTCTAAATTCAAAATAATATACACGATAAATCGATTAATTGAAGGACTTGGAAATTAGCATTCGTTTGTATTCGGAAATGCGATGATTACCGGTTGTACTGTAATCAGTTATGTGTGTTGTGGAAGTCAGATACGCAGTCCTATTAAAATAATGGTACCTAGCCAATAAATAAAACGAAAAGTCTCTGTAAAATGTTTATTTTTATTAATGACAGACTAAAACAACATTTCTCAGCGATCACTCTAAACTTTGCATCACTATATAATGATATCGGCGTTATTTATAAAGCTGCTATTGTATAATTATGTAACAACATCACTATTAGAACATAATCATCTACAAAATTGCTAAGCAGCTGTTTTATACGTACAGAGTAAGTATGGCGAAGAAAAGTCGACGACAAAAATGCTTTTTCTAAAATTTTTCCTCCATTTTTATAAGTTTGCCGCCAACTTGAACTAAATTATCACAAAGTCTGACTGAAGATAATTGTAGCTATATATAAAAACATTGGTGAAGTTCTTACTGCAAAGCAAAGTCCATGAGTCCATAAAAAAAGTCATTTTTTTTTCATAATAAAGCAATTAAATTTACTTACATAATTGAATAGGTATCATTTTTATTAATATTATAATTTATGTTATATTTTCCGAATTCTAATAAATAATTTGTTATAATATTAAAATAGAGATCAAAATAAGTTCTGTACAATAAGACGAGAACGAGCAACACTAGATTATATTTAAATCTTTTACATCGGCATCGGAACGAAATAGTCATAATTTTGTGTCGTATGGCATATGTGACGACAATTTGTATACATTTTTGCTAAAACATCGCGGACTTAAAACGACATACTATGTTATGGGCATAGGTGTTACTTTTGTTTGAATATCTATACAAAATAGTTTTGCCGGATGATCAATTCGTACAATCGCATCTTGTCAGCCAGAGAAGATTTGACTGTTTTAAAGAAGGTTATCACGACTGTAACCTTACTTGATCAGTCATACTCATAACACAACATTCAGTGTTAGTAACCCCGCGATCCATCCAAAACAAAGACAAATGAACATCAGTAACAGTTCGATACATACACAGAAATGCAAATGTCAGAAAATTTCAAATTGTAATACTATAATCAATCATAAGAATAAGAATAGTTCGTAGATTCTAACGTAATAGAACAACACAAAAATAAACCGCAACACATCAACAGATATACATAATTATTATTATTACGGACATCAAAATATTATTGTCAATCAAATGATATACGCTGCGATATAATATCATCGAGAAGCATTAAACAGCCATCATTAAAACTATGAGTAAACATTACATTTTCATAAGATAACTACAGGTACGGATTAGGACATAACATATTTGGGGAAACATTTTAGGAAGACAAGTTCGTTAGCTTGACAGAACAAAAATTCTATGTCACAGATATAATTATTCTGCAAATCAATTTGAAATAACTGGACCTATGTGGCGCAGCCGTGAGGCACACAATGTTATTGTTTTAAAATTAAGTCTACTTATTTCCTATATTGTGTGTATCTGTCTTAATTTTGACGTCCAAAAAGAGCTGATTCTCAGCCTAGTTTGTATTAAATGACTTTTGATTTTGCTAAAACTTTTATATCTCTTTTGTTCTAAATTCTAAAGGTCCTCTTTGGAACTGCTAGTGTTTACAAAGTGACATTATTACAGAATACCACGACGTCAACGTCAATGTTCCCCCACGTCTTGTTAGTACACAAACATAGCGAGCGTTAATACCATATAGTCCAAAGAATATCAGCATAAAGTATTATTTGATACCTTTTAACTTACACATTAAACTTCCAACGAAAATAACATTAAATAATTAACTTTTTTAACTATAAGCGCTGTGATATTTTGCGTTTCGATTACTAATTAGGTAAATAGGTAACATTATTTACACATCATTATAAATAATTACTTACAGAACAGACAGGAATGTCTTTATAATTTGAGATACGAAAACATAAGGGTGTCTATTATCTACTTTTTTTTTGCAAATTATGTTGCGAGCTTCTTTTTGAATTGTCTAAGAAGTTAAACACAGGTATTGTTACATTCGTGTAAATTGAGCGTTAAATGATTTTCAGAGTAGGTATCATCAATAAATATCAGAAACTTTGTCAGTAATTCTGTCTACATTTAAAACACACATCCTGCCGTCATAAAAAAGGACGTATGTACAAAAAAATAAATAACCGATTTCCGACATTAAGAAAATAACTTAAGGTCGGAAATCGATTACTTACGTTTTGTGTAGATACGTCCTTTCTTCATAAGGCGGCAGCATAATGATATTAAATTAAAAATGGATTAACTTTACAATGGATTGAAAAAACGTTAAAACATTTGCACAACTATTCTATGGCAGTTACTATGTTTTTAAACGTCTTGTACATGTGTAAAGGGTTCAACAAGATTTGAATTGCATATTAAATTGAACACAGAGTATTTGGATGCTGTGTTTATACAGTATGTATTGCAACCGAAATTAAATTATAGCCAACTTATGTATCAACACCGATTCCAAAAAATATCATTTTTAAATTGCCTCTTGAAACTTTTACAATTTCCTATAAGCGAAAAACTTACAAAGCATTTATATAATATTCATGTTATGTTTTTTTTTATAAAATACATCATAATATACTCTTTCACTTATAGATAATCGAATTACATCGTAAACAATTTATTACACCTCTATTTTCAATATAATTTCTAATACGTTCAGTTTGACGATTATTAAAAGTTATCTTTTTTTAACTAACGAAAATAATTATCAATTAAAGGTAAATTAAATTAATTAATTTATTCATAAGATATTATAATGACAACCAAAATTTAAAACAAATAATATAATATCGATCACTTCTTTAGGTCCCTCAAATGCTTTTCGTCTTCTTGCTCGAATGTTTTCTACGCAACCATAACCATTTTGTAATATCTTTGATAAATAATTTTTATGACATTTAGCACTGGTCATTATTGAGAAGCAAATGTGAGAAGTATCGAAGCTTGTCTATGATGTTTAAGGTCATCTTATAGCTCGCATCTGTTCTAGATGTCTATGGTGTCAAGACACGCATTCAGTAGTTTGATCATAATAAATTAGCAAGTACTCCTATGTTTAAAACCAATTTTAATCCTGTTAACTTTGACTATAATGTTGTTTTGTCACCGGTCACAAGGTTAAAATTGAATTTAATCATCGTCGTCGTCGTCGTCGTCGTCGTCGTCGTCGTCGTCGTCGTCGTCGTTTTGTCGTCGTATTGCTTTATTCTGATATGTAATATATATTTTTGAGATGAAGTATAGAAAAGAGAGTGGCTAAATATGTGCGAAATACTGAAAACTCTCAATAAATAATATAATGTCTATAATATTTACTTACCTAACCTAAACCGGAAGGCACACACTGAAACGTGAATTTTGATGACAGAAGAAAATCGAAATCTGATTCGAGAGCAAAACATTTTTAAAACAATTCTACTGCCCATTATAATTTGCAATAATGAACTCTGCATAAATGCAATCAAATAATGAAAAAATTGGAGCACATCTAAATATGAAATAAATAATATCAAAATGGGTGATGGTACCTTCCCTTCGAATAAGAGATTCATATACTATTTTTAATCCCTGGAATGGTAATGCAAACTAAACATAGGTAGCGTGTCTTTAAAGGAGTCAAGTCATGGTCAAAATAGGTTCGTCACCGTAAGGTCTATTTTTGTTAGCTCCGTTCACGATACAATCTGATTTACGACTTTACAGACTAAGGCCGTGATTCTACCACTCACTTACATTGCGGGGCACGATCGAGCGATTGATCACATTATATTTCAGTAGCCCGCAATGTAATGCAACTCGCAAGCGAGCTGGTTACAGATGGAAACATGGCCACAGTATTGTCATCATTTCAATGTCGCCGAATGAAATTTAGTTGCTTATTAATATTGCGTCACTGACAATAAAATTATAACAATTGAAATTTAGTTTGATATCAATAAGAAATTCTTGAAAAGTTTACGCTATTTTGATCATTGCTTTCAGGAAATTAAAATCTATTTTTCTATAGTAGCCTGCTCACTACCAATAGCTTCAAAAGGTACTGTCCTGTCTGGAGGAAGGAAATAATTGGAAAACAGTAACTGACGAAGGAACACCTCGGCTATACATACTGGCATCATAGGTAACCAATACATTTAGAATACTATCCAATCGGTAAACAATATGTAATGTGCTCAATTATATTACATTATGACTAGTGTTACGGCTATGTGCACATGTTCACGCGGCGTCACAAGTTTCACATAGATATATGCGCAAACTTGCGCTGGAAATTGTAGCGTGCGCGTCTCATACAACATACGTTTCCTTTACAAACTCTTTCACACCGAAATAATACGAAACATAATAATAATGATGATTTCGTTCATAATATCGTACTAACCGGAGTGTGTGAGTGGTGGTGTCAACCCATCGAGAGGTTTTTCACCATGGTGACGTCATGGCTTCTCCGGTTAATTTCCTTAGCTTCCTTGTTCAGGTTGGACTCGACGAGCATGGAGTGTCGTTTCGTAGCGTTGAGGTCTTTCTTCCTCCGCACCACGTCGGGGCTGCAGGGCTCCGAGTCGCGGCGGTGCAGGGGCGCGAGGCTGTGCGGCTGGCTGCCCGAGAACGAGCCTTGTCTGTGCAGGGGCGTCGCTGGCTGGTCAGGATTTATATTTGGAAGGTACGTCTGGAACGACGGCCGGTTTTGCGCCGCCTCCATGATGGAACCTTTTTGGAATAACGTGATAGGTCAGTATTTTTTTTTTAAATTTAGTGTGGAGTCTAATAGCGTCTTACTTTTTAGCTTATGAGTCTGATATTGTTTCTAAAAAGTAGTCAAGATTGGTTAGAGCGAAAAAGAAACCCTAGCAAATAAAGGACAGAAATACAAGAAAAGAGGTTAGTTACTAGATTAGACGAGATTATAAAAGACAGACAAACAAACATACTATCACCAACACACACGACTCTACAGTTCCCATTCCTTATTTTAATAAAGATTGTTTCCTATTATCATTAGTAGCGTAATGAGATGTCCATGCACCCGTTGATTTGTGAATATGATCCTCTTGTTTTTTCGCAGCATAGATCCGAAGACCAGAGATTTCAAAGAAACAAGCTTTATGTTGCTCTAAAGACCTTGTATGTCCTAAAAATATGGATGCAAAGAAAAGGAATTTTAAATTTAGGGGTATGGAAACCGGAACTCAAGATGTTTGGCCTTTATCTAGGGGAAGTGGAGTTTTGGTAGAATCTGTCCAAATCGATAGTCCAGCGCTCCACTCCATGAGTTTGAAGACGTCATCATTATACCACTAGCCTAGTTCTATCCAGGGTTGCGGATTTTATTCGAAAGAGTCACCGCGGCCCTGGAACGCAAAGGGCAATAGAAGGAACACGGATGGGTTTTAGTCAGTAAGAGTCTGACACTCCCTCCCGCTCCACCCAGAGCAGCAGGACTCATTTGATGATTTCCCATCCATAAAAAAGCCTAGTTCTATGGCTTTCACTACGACAATAAGCGGTACAAAAGCACATATATTAATAGGTAACGCAATCACCTCCGAACTGGTAACTTGGTATTTCTGGTTAATGACCTACAATAAAGCAAAACAAACAATATTTTTACAAATCCTTGGACACATCGTTACAGAGATGTAAGTTCAGGTAAACCAGAAAAAGTATGCTCTTAGCTAATGTTCATGTTTCCGAACTAACTCTATTTTTTTCATTCAACTTTACACAAAAATATTTGAGATTGCAATCTATATTTTTTTAACATGGCTATTCACCACAAAGGGAAAGTGCTTCTGTGGTTTGGTTAAGACCTTTTAGTCGCGCATTCGTATTTCCAAAGGACATACTTTTGTTGGGATGTCTGTATGAAGAAATGATAACAAGTAAAAACGATGAGAAATGGTAATACGGAAAAACAATGGAAAACAGTCAGTCTAATGCCGTTTAATAATGGATAATGGAATATATTTGTATGTAATGTAATTATGTCGTGCTGTTTATACTAACACAAGAATTTACAAACACAAAAAAATAATTGTACTGACGGCGTTCATTCCTTTTCCCCTTTTCTAAGGTTGTGTTTCCCAGTAACAGGAGGATTCTTAACTTAAACAGTAAAACAAAAAAAAAATTTTTTTAATAGGTCGACTGGCAACATCTCTTTAACGAATTGTTCCAATAAAGCAACTCAAACTCATTAAATTCGTCAAAATAAAAGTAAAAAGTGTAAAAGCTTGTGTACAAGTCCAAAAAGAGGGAGTATTCTCATCTGTCACCGAATGGGGACAAATGGGAGTTTTCGTCGACGGATGACACAAATTTTCCCATTTGCCCCCGTTTGGGGACAGACATTCGGGGACAGATGGGAATACTCTAAAAAGAGTGACATAAAATATTAACATAGGTAGGTGTTAAACATAAAATATTAACTCCTTTAAAACCTTCAAGTCATCATCATCATCATATCAGCCGAAAGACGTCCACTACTGGACATAGGCCATAATCGCCACGCTTGGCAGACGGGTTGGCGATCACAGTGTAGCTGTAGCAATGTACCTACAGCAGTGAACGCAAATAAAACATGGAAGCATTCCAAACTCAAAAAAATGACGCAACTCCGATTGCGCCGCTATACGTTAGATTATAATTTAAACCCAAAACATGAAGAAATAAGGTCCATTTTTAACTGTGCATCCTGAGTAGTAATCATATTCTTTGTGTGGTTTGGCGAATCAATGAAGTAATGCTTCCATGTTTTATTTGCATTCACTGACCTACAGAGAATGCTACTGCCCATTCTCTGGTGAGTCCCTTAGTCGCCTCTTACGACACCCACGGGAAGTGATGGGATGGTGCTATTCTTTTACGTCCGACACCATACGGAACGAAACCTTCAAGTATGAATCAAAATAAGCCAATGGCGAGTGTTCTGACGTAGCACAATGTACTTTGGAAATAACTACTGTCCTTAAAATACTACGTAATTGCTCAGTGATTTTCCAAAAGAAGCGTAGAGATTTACAGCACAAAATTATTATTTATACACTTTACAAGGATTACATTATTTAATTACCTACAGAAGCTGCAGATTATGTCTTTTCTAAACAGGGGACGACCCTTTAAAAATACTTTTTTATTAATTTAGGTTGTCATAATGACTCTTGCCCTTTTCTTGGCAAAACCTAGAGTAAAAAAAATAAGATTATGATTAGTAGCAAATGTGATGTTTCTTACCGAGCGTGCGCACCAGCCAGGGCGCGACGGTCTGCTTCTGATTGACGGCTGACTGTACTTCGTTGAGGGCCACTGTCAGTTGATGGCTCAGTTCCTGGAAAAATAAACATTAGGTTTTTTAGTAGGTATAACATGCAAGGACAAACATAGAGGTCAATTTGGATGTCACATTCAGTTTTAGGGAGTGGTAATTCTTAAAATAGAGTCGAAATCAATCGGTCAAAAGAATAAATGCCAATTATCCGCAGTTGCTCTCAAAATATATGACATGTTGATACCATGCCATTGAGTCAAACTAATCTAAAAAGTAACAACTACAAAAAAAGAAGGGGCATCTGCCCATTTCCAGCAGTGGATTCATCTATATCACTTGGCATTAGTATAATAAATACCAGTCATTTAAAATACTAATGCTGGTTTTCGCTGATGCTAGGCGACCTGAAAATTAATTCCTAAAATAAATGTGCTGTTGGGCTTTAAACAGAGCCGAGTATTGAAAATTCAACATCTTAATAAGTACTTATTATGTAAGTTATTTACCTGATTGCTGCACTGCGCTTGCACATGCGCGAGCTTCACCTGCGCGAGCTCCAGTTCCAGGTCCCGCACGCGCTGTCGCAGCCGCGCCTCCGCCTCGCTCGAGCCTTCCTTGACATCGCCTTTTTGTTCTGTCTCTGCAACCAATTGCGGATTTTATTGTATGGACAATACGGTTGATTTCTTGTCGTAGCGATTCTGTTTAATGTCTGCAAGGAATTGTGGACTTTACTTTATGGGACTGTTGGTATCTTGTAGTGTTTCTGCTTTATTTCTTTATGGAAAAGTGGACTAGTATTTTATAGGCAATAAGTTTGTTTCCTTTTTGCTTTTCTGTTTCGCTTTTTTAGTTTTAAAAATGGTTTTTAACTTTGGTACCTGACACAAAAGTATTTACCTTTGTCTTTGTTATCCTTTTGTGCAAGTTTCACACTGCAATTAACGCAATCTTTCACATAGTCCTGCAAAGAAAATGAAACTTATTAACACGAGCGGTAAATATAAATCCATATGTCACAAAAACTCGTTCAATACACTAAATACTTATTACAGGAAAGTACACCGACCTGCATGTTATGCAACTGTTTGTCGAGTCTGGCGCATATTTCGCGATAATCCCGCGCGACGGCCGCGTAGTGTGACGCTTCCTTGTGACTCTCTTCGGACGATGCACGAACCTGCAAAAAAGAATACTTACTTCATATTTTATTTGCGTAAAAACCAAAAAAAAAAAAATTAAGACGATGCAGTGCGTTGAAACCTCGCGTGAGGTCACGTTTACGACGACGACGACGACTTTTTACCTAGAAGTGGCGTAACAAACCCCACTCTTGAACTTTGTTGCGTTTTTATCAGTAATTTTTCTATAGATTTGATAGAAAAAAATACGTGTCTACTATATTTTGATAATCTTACTGACGGACTAAACAGAATCATATTTTTTTATTCAGGAAACCTCCCAATATCGGAAAATCACTTGAAGGTCTTACTTGTATATCAAAGCCAAGACCAACATTTTCAATATTTTGCTTATATTCGTGACAATCTAAGTAGGATTTGTCAGATGAGTAGAGAGGGATAGAATACCGTTTTACCACTAAGTGCGAAAGAGATTTATTTCATTTCTCTTTCATACTTACTATTGCTTTTGGGATGCATGAAGGAGCCACCTCGTGTAGCGCAATGTGTTCCATCAGCCACTCAAGTGAACCTCTCGCTCGGCGCATCCTGGACAGTCTCACATAACACCTTACAAGACCGGCCAATCTTTCCCTTGCGGTGGTAGCGCCTGCTTCGCGACCACCCTCCCACCGGAGTCCGGCGTCAAGCAGCCTGCTGTGTTTCGTCGACGCGTGGGAGTACCAGTGCCTCAAGGCATCTTCTGGGCATGGTCGCTCTATCATAGACCTCATCCATCGCTTTCCATCAGGCGTGATCGAGGTCAAGAGCTAGCTCATTCCTCAATAAAAAAAATCTTAGCGAGGCGAAGGGAATACCAGTCTATTATTGCCCACCGCAGGATAAACGCCTATTTTTTATATTCTATTTTTATACAGATAATTTGTCAAATAAGTCTTCATGAGAAACATGCATGAGAGTTGCTGAGTTATTCCACCTCGCAAAGGATAACGAGGTATAATGAGAGATATAGCCAACCTAGTGAAGCAATGTTTCTGCTGTCAAATCTGAGTTCTTAGATTGTCACGAAAATAATGGTAAATCATTTTTTTTTTTCAAATCTCTTACCTCTGTTAGCTGTGCTTCTAACAACTCTTTCTCCTGTTGTAATTGTGTGTTGATAACCTTCAGTCTCTCTAGCTCGACGTTAATCTTCTCTTTTTCTGCAGATTCTGCAAGGATTAAATTTGTTAAGTTCCATAGATGCCGTACTAATGTATCGAACATGCGAATAGTAAATGTTAACGGAAGCTTTCTTTATCATTAGCCAACAGCAGTCCACTACAGGAGATAGACCTAACTAAGTACAGTTCTCGTCAAATAACTGTGCCCCTCTGAAGTTGGCTACGAGTCGCTGCGTAGTAGTCAAATTACGAACAAACTGCAACTGCGCATGCGCAAGAGACATGGGGGGCGGGAATTATGGCGGCGCGATTTTATGTCTCAGTCTTACGTTTACGTTCGATGCATGCTTGCGTCCCTGCACCAAGCATCTTTGCAAATGGCTAACTTCAGAGGGGCATAGTTATTTGACGAGAACTGTTAGTAACTTTCTCAAAGTAAAAAAAAACGCGCGCATTCGAATTTCAAATTCGTTCGGATGCGATCGTCTTTTCTTATCTAGATATAAAATGTTTGCATTACATTGTGGAGATAGGGGCTAATATTCTATTCACATTTTTACAAATGCCTTTACGCTAGCAGCACGACATTGCACCTCCCAGTTGATCTTCTATGGACTAATGCTTCCGAATGACATGTTCCTATCGTTACACTGTTTGGCTGAGTGTTAGCTCCAGTCAAATTAAAAAGTTCTAGGCTACCTACGAAAACGTAAATAAAGCTAACCTTTAATGAATTTCTCGTACTCCTGTTGAT
This sequence comes from Melanchra persicariae, assembly GCA_947386135.1. Taxonomy (NCBI): domain Eukaryota; kingdom Metazoa; phylum Arthropoda; class Insecta; order Lepidoptera; family Noctuidae; genus Melanchra; species Melanchra persicariae. The sequence goes on from OX376646.1 coordinate 5,080,041, forward strand.
ATTTGGGCAGCCTCTTCACTTTGATGCTGCACGCTAGCTTCACGATCTGGCGAGATGACTCCTCCGCGCGACACTTCTTGGGTAATGTTACTCTGTAATAAACAAAAACAAAAAAAATGTATTAATTATAGGTTGTGGAATCCTTCCTTCGAAGATAGGGTGAAGTTTCAACCTACCCAAATAAAATATTCCCGGGCCAAAAATATTTAAAAATAAAAACTATTTTAGAAGTTCAGAATGATATCGCCAACCAGATAAAATATAAAATTCGACGTGCCATTTACAATAATACCAGACATACAAAATGTTTTGGGAATACTCTTTCATTGTGCGTACAGCTAAGTAGTGGAATTCCGTGCCGGAGTCTGTGTCCTGTTATAGTCACAAGTAAACACGTTACTTCTAGACCAGCCTGCTCCATGGTCGACCACATCATCAATCAGTTGAGATTGTGACACAAACATGAGCTTATCAATTATAGAAAAATAATGTGATATTTTCAGCGCGGAAATAAAAGCACTTAGTCGATGGTATAAAGATATTTACTTCAATTTTACACAAGACATACCTAAAGTATTTGAGTACACCTTCAAAGTCGTGCGACAAGAGATCCTTGCGCGAGCGGGACAGCAGCGCCAGCGCCACTTGGAACAGCGTGTCGATGCCTTGCAGCAGGAACACGTCCAGGATGTGATACACCTTTAGTGAACAAAAACTTGGTTTTAGAGGTTGATTCATACATATTAGGACTGCGCTCGAGACGTGGGCGGACCGTGATCCGTCACGTCCGTGTCACGGCCCGAACATAGACATTATGAACGCGTTCATATAAAATGTACGCACCGGTCGAGTTTCTGACGGACTACGGTCCGTCAACCACCCGGACACAGCTCGCATAGTTAGTTATGTGTGGTAATTAACCTTAAATAGTTCACATGCACATCTTTTTTTTTTAAACTCAATAAGCATAGTATTTTCAGTATAGCCGCGTGTGACTTACCAGCGGCAGTGGGAAGCGTGCAGTGAACACGGTGAGGAACCACTGCGACGCGAACATGTGCGGCTCCACGCCCAGCTCTTGGAAGTGGGCGCGCAGGTCGGTTAGTTGTTCCTGAAAATTACAAATAAACCTTTACACATATGTACACAAAATAGTATCATAACTTTACACCTTATGGCTATAAACGGTAAAGTAAAAAAAACAACAGTGACATAAAGAAACGCCGTCGATAAATATCTGATCAAACCTCAAATCTTTATCGTAATCCAAAATGTACACATACAGATGGTAAATATTAATATTCCATTTATTATGGACCCTGTGAGGCATAGCAAAATTTTAAAAGTAGAAGAGAAGAGGGTACTGTAATTATTTTCCATCTCACAAAATTTTTGAATAATTTCCTATCTATCTGCTTTTTACAACAGTATTCGATTCCAATTTGTGTAAACTCAACAGTTTGTAGCACAAGATCCTCTCAATTTGCCTAATTTAATATTGTTTACCTCCATTAATCTGTCGAGTTGATGCAACCTCATGTAGAGAGCTTCAAAGCCGTCTTTGTACAGTTCACGTAACCCGTATCCGTACATCAGCCGGACTAGGAGACAGAACGCTTGCTCTTCTGGCATCTGAAAATTATATAGAATATCGTTAAGTCATGCCGTTTGGGAGCTTATCTCTGCTACCCGTGCCAAGCCGGGGTAGCTTGCTAATTGTTAATAAATAGGGTAGGGTTATGGGTAAGTACTTCTTCATTGATATCCCCATTATAAAATATAATTTATGTAAAATGAACTCACATGTAACAACAGCGTGGCAGCCAGGAAGCTGAGTCCCTGGCAGTAGCCCACCTCGTGGTCGTACACGGCGTACGCGCGCGCCATGCGCAGCAGCGAGTCCTGCCCCAGGCCGCCCGCCTCGCGGAAGAAGTCGTGCGCGGGGAACGTGCGCGCGATGTCGCGCTGGATCACCGACTCGAAGGGGCAGTCCTGGCAACGAACATATGTTGGAATGCGGATGTAGTACCTTTAGGTGCAAGTAGGCAAACTTTGTCATTGCTGATGCCCACGTGTATCAAAATAAATACAGTTTCGCAAACATAACTTGGGTCGCGTGGCGCATGTCAGAGTGGCCCAACGATAAGGCGCCAACTCCTCGAGCGAGAGAATCGCCACGAGCGCGACTTTGCCGTGCGGCTTTCATGTCTATACCAGAATTCAAGTTACCTTGCTGATGAGCGTCCTGTAGGTCTCCATGAGCTTGTCGTTCTGGTCGACGCCGGCCAGCCGCAGCCACACCTCTCCGCGCAGAGCCTCGGGCACGCCCACGCGCACCAGGTGGGTCAGTGCGCGGGGACGAGGGCCGGTCCAACTGGGAAGGTAGTGTTTGTTGTAAATTAACTTCGTTTCATAGATGGAGGGGATGCCCTAGAAGGACATGCACAGATTTTAGGGTCAATTCTACTATTTTTTAAGCAACGTTCGCAATCGCATCTCATTCGCAATCTGTCAAAATTACCTTTTAAAAATTAGTAGAATTGGCCTCTTATTCCTGATATTATTCAGAAAAATCAGGTGTGGTTATCGCTTACGCCGTGAGTGTATCAACGTAAGCAAAACAAAATAAGTAGGTATATAAGGGTCGTAGAAGGTGGCGTTATTACATTCTGCCTACCATGGGAAAAAAACATGAGTTTAGGTATGTATGTATTGCATAATATAATTCAAAATCTAGACAGTCTGCAAAGGCAACTATTTCAATGGATTCTGTTATTCGCTAAAAAAATGTTCTAAGAGGAGAAATATAATCTGTCTTTCGCTAAAACATACTCGTATCACAAAAAGACAAGAATGTTGAGAACAACTTACCTCCTCAACACTTGAGCCCAGTTGACAAGTACGTCTTCACCGCAATCTTTTGATACTTCTCCGGTTCCACTAAGCAGAGGTTCATCACCATCTGAAACGCATACTGAGGTTTATTTCGTGTTGCATTATAAATCATTAGCTTCTACCAGCTGCGGCTTCGCCCGCGTGAATATCGGAAATAGCAAGGTTTCCTGATTTGTATTGTACATTTTTTACTCAGGAAACACCGACCCTACACCTACCCTACACATACCCAACACCTACCCTACACCTACCTTACACCCACCCTACACCTATCCTACACCCTACCTACATAATTATACCAGCCCAAAAATACTATGACATGTTTCTGGTCTCCTGGTACTTGATGTTTCTGGTCTCCTGGTACTTGTGAATCTGAAGTACTAAGGAAGCAGCGGCTCTGAGTTTCCACTTCCTCCTCAGTCTCCATTAATCCATGCCACTTACCGTGATAAAAAAGAGCCTATTTTTTATTCCACGATATGAACTACATGTGTGCCAAATTTCATCCAAATCCTTTCAGCCGTTTTTGCCTGATTGTTACACAAACATACAAACATACAAACATACAAACTTTCACCTTTATAATATTAGTAGGATTGAAAGTGATAGTGTTCAGCCGGGAGCGGTCCAGCTCGTCCGATGTCTCGATGCCTATCTGACCCCACACGCTAGTCTCTGGGTACTAGGGCAGCAGTACGTACCGGAGTCGGGCTCGGAAGGCGAGGGCGGCGCGGGCGCACTGGACAGCGGCGACGGCAGCAAGCTTGATAGAGACAGCGGCAGGTTCAGCCGAGAGCGGTCCAGCTCGTCCGATGTCTCGATGCCTATCTGACCCCACACGCTAGTCTCTGGGTACTAGGGCAGCAGTACGTACCGGAGTCGGGCTCGGAAGGCGAGGGCGGCGCGGGCGCACTGGACAGCGGCGACGGCAGCAAGCTTGATAGAGACAGCGGCAGGTTCAGCCGAGAGCGGTCCAGCTCGTCCGATGTCTCGATGCCTATCTAACCACACGCTAGTCTCTGGGTACTAGGGCAGCAGTACGTACCGGAGTCGGGCTCGGAAGGCGAGGGCGGCGCGGGCGCACTGGACAGCGGCGACGGCAGCAAGCTTGATAGAGACAGCGGCAGGTTCAGCCGAGAGCGGTCCAGCTCGTCCGATGTCTCGATGCCTATCTGACCACACGCTAGTCTCTGGGTACTAGGGCAGCAGTACGTACCGGAGTCGGGCTCGGAAGGCGAGGGCGGCGCGGGCGCACTGGACAGCGGCGACGGCAGCAAGCTTGATAGAGACAGCGGCAGGTTCAGCCGAGAGCGGTCCAGCTCGTCCGATGTCTCGATGCCTATCTAACCACACGCTAGTCTCTGGGTACTAGGGCAGCAGTACGTACCGGAGTCGGGCTCGGAAGGCGAGGGCGGCGCGGGCGCACTGGACAGCGGCGACGGCAGCAAGCTTGATAGAGACAGCGGCAGGTTCAGCCGAGAGCGGTCCAGCTCGTCCGATGTCTCGATGCCTATCTGACCACACGCTAGTCTCTGGGTACTAGGGCAGCAGTACGTACCGGAGTCGGGCTCGGAAGGCGAGGGCGGCGCGGGCGCACTGGACAGCGGCGACGGCAGCAAGCTTGATAGAGACAGCGGCAGGTTCAGCCGAGAGCGGTCCAGCTCGTCCGATGTCTCGATGCCTATCTGACCACACGCTAGTCTCTGGGTACTAGGGCAGCAGTACGTACCGGAGTCGGGCTCGGAAGGCGAGGGCGGCGCGGGCGCAGTGGACAGCGGCGACGGCAGCAAGCTTGATAGAGACAGCGGCAGGTTCAGCCGAGAGCGGTCCAGCTCGTCCGATGTCTCGATGCCTATCTGACCACACGCTAGTCTCTGGGTACTAGGGCAGCAGTACGTACCGGAGTCGGGCTCGGAAGGCGAGGGCGGCGCGGGCGCACTGGACAGCGGCGACGGCAGCAAGCTTGATAGAGACAGCGGCAGGTTCAGCCGAGAGCGGTCCAGCTCGTCCGATGTCTCGATGCCTATCTAACCACAAGCTAGTCTCTGGGTACTAGGGCAGCAGTACGTACCGGAGTCGGGCTCGGAAGGCGAGGGCGGCGCGGGCGCACTGGACAGCGGCGACGGCAGCAAGCTTGATAGAGACAGCGGCAGGTTCAGCCGAGAGCGGTCCAGCTCGTCCGATGTCTCGATGCCTATCTGACCACACGCTAGTCTCTGGGTACTAGGGCAGCAGTACGTACCGGAGTCGGGCTCGGAAGGCGAGGGCGGCGCGGGCGCACTGGACAGCGGCGACGGCAGCAAGCTTGATAGAGACAGCGGCAGGTTCAGCCGAGAGCGGTCCAGCTCGTCCGATGTCTCGATGCCTATCTGACCACACGCTAGTCTCTGGGTACTAGGGCAGCAGTACGTACCGGAGTCGGGCTCGGAAGGCGAGGGCGGCGCGGGCGCACTGGACAGCGGCGACGGCAGCAAGCTTGATAGAGACAGCGGCAGGTTCAGCCGAGAGCGGTCCAGCTCGTCCGATGTCTCGATGCCTATCTGACCACACGCTAGTCGCTGGGTACTAGGGCAGCAGTACGTACCGGAGTCGGGCTCGGAAGGCGAGGGCGGCGCGGGCGCACTGGACAGCGGCGACGGCAGCAAGCTTGATTGAGACAGCGGCAGGTTCAGCCGAGAGCGGTCCAGCTCGTCCGATGTCTCGATGCCTATCTGACCCCACACGCTAGTCTCTGGGTACTAGGGCAGCAGTACGTACCGGAGTCGGGCTCGGAAGGCGAGGGCGGCGCGGGCGCACTGGACAGCGGCGACGGCAGCAAGCTTGATAGAGACAGCGGCAGGTTCAGCCGAGAGCGGTCCAGCTCGTCCGATGTCTCGATGCCTATCTGACCCCACACGCTAGTCTCTGGGTACTAGGGCAGCAGTACGTACCGGAGTCGGGCTCGGAAGGCGAGGGCGGCGCGGGCGCACTGGACAGCGGCGACGGCAGCAAGCTTGATAGAGACAGCGGCAGGTTCAGCCGAGAGCGGTCCAGCTCGTCCGATGTCTCGATGCCTATCTGACCCCACACGCTAGTCTCTGGGTACTAGGGCAGCAGTACGTACCGGAGTCGGGCTCGGAAGGCGAGGGCGGTGCGGGCGCACTGGACAGCGGCGACGGCAGCAAGCTTGATAGAGACAGCGGCAGGTTCAGCCGAGAGCGGTCCAGCTCGTCCGATGTCTCGATGCCTATCTGACCCCACACGCTAGTCTCTGGGTACTAGGGCAGCAGTACGTACCGGAGTCGGGCTCGGAAGGCGAGGGCGGCGCGGGCGCACTGGACAGCGGCGACGGCAGCAAGCTTGATAGAGACAGCGGCAGGTTCAGCCGAGAGCGGTCCAGCTCGTCCGATGTCTCGATGCCTATCTGACCCCACACGCTAGTCTCTGGGTACTAGGGCAGCAGTACGTACCGGAGTCGGGCTCGGAAGGCGAGGGCGGTGCGGGCGCACTGGACAGCGGCGACGGCAGCAAGCTTGATAGAGACAGCGGCAGGTTCAGCCGAGAGCGGTCCAGCTCGTCCGATGTCTCGATGCCTATCTGACCCCACACGCTAGTCTCTGGGTACTAGGGCAGCAGTACGTACCGGAGTCGGGCTCGGAAGGCGAGGGCGGCGCGGGCGCACTGGACAGCGGCGACGGCAGCAAGCTTGATAGAGACAGCGGCAGGTTCAGCCGAGAGCGGTCCAGCTCGTCCGATGTCTCGATGCCTATCTGACCCCACACGCTAGTCTCTGGGTACTAGGGCAGCAGTACGTACCGGAGTTGGGCTCGGAAGGCGAGGGCGGCGCGGGCGCATTGGACAGCGGCGACGGCAGCAAGCTTGATAGAGACAGCGGCAGGTTCAGCCGAGAGTGGTCCAGCTCGTCCGATGTCTCGATGCCTATCTGACCCCACACGCTAGTCTCTGGGTACTAGGGCAGCAGTACGTACCGGAGTCGGGCTCGGAAGGCGAGGGCGGCGCGGGCGCACTGGACAGCGGCGACGGCAGCAAGCTTGATAGAGACAGCGGCAGGTTCAGCCGAGAGCGGTCCAGCTCGTCCGATGTCTCGATGCCTATCTGACCCCACACGCTAGTCTCTGGGTACTAGGGCAGCAGTACGTACCGGAGTCGGGCTCGGAAGGCGAGGGCGGCGCGGGCGCACTGGACAGCGGCGACGGCAGCAAGCTTGATAGAGACAGCGGCAGGTTCAGCCGAGAGCGGTCCAGCTCGTCCGATGTCTCGTTGCCTATCTGACCCCACACGCTAGTCTCTGGGTACTAGGGCAGCAGTACGTACCGGAGTTGGGCTCGGAAGGCGAGGGCGGCGCGGGCGCACTGGACAGCGGCGACGGCAGCAAGCTTGATAGAGACAGCGGCAGGTTCAGCCGAGAGCGATCCAGCTCGTCCGATGTCTCGATGCCTATCTAACCACACGCTAGTCTCTGGGTACTAGGGCAGCAGTACGTACCGGAGTCGGGCTCGGAAGGCGAGGGCGGCGCGGGCGCACTGGACAGCGGCGACGGCAGCAAGCTTGATAGAGACAGCGGCAGGTTCAGCCGAGAGCGGTCCAGCTCGTCCGATGTCTCGATGCCTATCTGACCCCACACGCTAGTCTCTGGGTACTAGGGCAGCAGTACGTACCGGAGTCGGGCTCGGAAGGCGAGGGCGGCGCGGGCGCACTGGACAGCGGCGACGGCAGCAAGCTTGATAGAGACAGCGGCAGGTTCAGCCGAGAGCGGTCCAGCTCGTCCGATGTCTCGATGCCTATCTGACCCCACACGCTAGTCTCTGGGTACTAGGGCAGCAGTACGTACCGGAGTCGGGCTCGGAAGGCGAGGGCGGCGCGGGCGCACTGGACAGCGGCGACGGCAGCAAGCTTGATAGAGACAGCGGCAGGTTCAGCCGAGAGCGATCCAGCTCGTCCGATGTCTCGATGCCTATCTAACCACACGCTAGTCTCTGGGTACTAGGGCAGCAGTACGTACCGGAGTCGGGCTCGGAAGGCGAGGGCGGCGCGGGCGCACTGGACAGCGGCGACGGCAGCAAGCTTGATAGAGACAGCGGCAGGTTCAGCCGAGAGCGGTCCAGCTCGTCCGATGTCTCGATGCCTATCTGACCCCACACGCTAGTCTCTGGGTACTAGGGCAGCAGTACGTACCGGAGTCGGGCTCGGAAGGCGAGGGCGGCGCGGGCGCACTGGACAGCGGCGACGGCAGCAAGCTTGATAGAGACAGCGGCAGGTTCAGCCGAGAGCGATCCAGCTCGTCCGATGTCTCGATGCCTATCTAACCACACGCTAGTCTCTGGGTACTAGGGCAGCAGTACGTACCGGAGTCGGGCTCGGAAGGCGAGGGCGGCGCGGGCGCACTGGACAGCGGCGACGGCAGCAAGCTTGATAGAGACAGCGGCAGGTTCAGCCGAGAGCGATCCAGCTCGTCCGATGTCTCGATGCCTATCTAACCACACGCTAGTCTCTGGGTACTAGGGCAGCAGTACGTACCGGAGTCGGGCTCGGAAGGCGAGGGCGGCGCGGGCGCACTGGACAGCGGCGACGGCAGCAAGCTTGATAGAGACAGCGGCAGGTTCAGCCGAGAGCGGTCCAGCTCGTCCGATGTCTCGATGCCTATCTGACCCCACACGCTAGTCTCTGGGTACTAGGGCAGCAGTACGTACCGGAGTCGGGCTCGGAAGGCGAGGGCGGCGCGGGCGCACTGGACAGCGGCGACGGCAGCAAGCTTGATAGAGACAGCGGCAGGTTCAGCCGAGAGCGATCCAGCTCGTCCGATGTCTCGATGCCTATCTAACCACACGCTAGTCTCTGGGTACTAGGGCAGCAGTACGTACCGGAGTCGGGCTCGGAAGGCGAGGGCGGCGCGGGCGCACTGGACAGCGGCGACGGCAGCAAGCTTGATAGAGACAGCGGCAGGTTCAGCCGAGAGCGGTCCAGCTCGTCCGATGTCTCGATGCCTATCTGACCCCACACGCTAGTCTCTGGGTACTAGGGCAGCAGTACGTACCGGAGTCGGGCTCGGAAGGCGAGGGCGGCGCGGGCGCACTGGACAGCGGCGACGGCAGCAAGCTTGATAGAGACAGCGGCAGGTTCAGCCGAGAGCGATCCAGCTCGTCCGATGTCTCGATGCCTATCTAACCACACGCTAGTCTCTGGGTACTAGGGCAGCAGTACGTACCGGAGTCGGGCTCGGAAGGCGAGGGCGGCGCGGGCGCACTGGACAGCGGCGACGGCAGCAAGCTTGATAGAGACAGCGGCAGGTTCAGCCGAGAGCGATCCAGCTCGTCCGATGTCTCGATGCCTATCTAACCACACGCTAGTCTCTGGGTACTAGGGCAGCAGTACGTACCGGAGTCGGGCTCGGAAGGCGAGGGCGGCGCGGGCGCACTGGACAGCGGCGACGGCAGCAAGCTTGATAGAGACAGCGGCAGGTTCAGCCGAGAGCGGTCCAGCTCGTCCGATGTCTCGATGCTGATCACTTCATATTGCAGCTGGCCCACAGCGTCTACTGACTGGAATGCCAGAAAAGTCTTGTTTATGTTAATACATTAGTTGATGATTAAAGTGTTATAATATGTGTAACAGAAAAAATGCAATAACTTCAACAAGGCTTAAAGGCTTCTACAAGGGGTCATTGTACTCATTATTATGAACAACTTTTTAATATGGGACTCTGGGAATACTATGGGACCAACGTCGAAATCGCGAAAAAAGCAGCTGTTCAGTACATTTTATCGAGTTATGCGCACATAAATGTATGAGGAACACATTATTAGTATGTAATATACATTGCATGAAGATTAGATGTCTGTTTGGTACTTAATTTTTATCCTATATAACAGTATTGGACGTTATAATAATGACTTTTCTCAAGTTTAAATAAACGGAAATAAAAATACTAGTTAAGATGTATGTACTATAATTCATTATTTAGTGTAAAACGTCGTGTTGTTGTGTCGTTTTTTGATGTATACTGGACTACAATAAATAATATATCGTGTATCTTATATATAAACTCTTACCTCTTTCAGGTTGATATAAAACTGTTGTACAAGTGGCCTCTTTGAGTAATACCAGAACCTCTCTGTGGGCGGGAATATTTTGACAGGAGTCTCGATGACCAACCTAAAGACAAACCGAAAGAGTTTTAATTTAAACGCTGCGCGCTATTGAAAATAATTTTGTGAAATATTAAAATCAAAGTGTTACGATACCGATATAATGATCTTTATTTCTCCGCAATTTTTTAGGTTTTTTAGATACCAACATTTTTTTAAATAAGAATACGAGTATGAGTCGTGAATTGTCCGTCCCTACTACATCTTGACCTCGATCACGCCTGATGGAAAGCGATAGATGAGGTCTATGATGGAGCAAGCGTGCCCAGGATAAATGTGGTGTACAAAAGACTAAAAATAATGAAAGTATTAGTGATGTAGGGTGCTCTCACCTCAAAGGGTCCGGAATGCCCCGTATGACCAAGTCCAGCGCGAGCGACATGTAGGCCGGCGCTCCGTCCCCGCTGGCCACGTTGAAGGCGGCCAGCGCCGACTCGCCCGCGTTCCACAGCGCGCACACGGAGCAGCCCGACGCGCCGGACGACCCGCTCACCTGGAAGTTACATGCGCATTTATCAGCATTGAAACGTTGCCTCTAAGAGCTTCCACACATACTCAGTCGAGCCTGAATACTGGAACGGAACGAATTAAACCCACAACATTTTATTGCTATCCAGATAGTTGCAAACTCCGTAAGATTATTGAAATGTCTTGAGAGATAATATGTAAACTCTAAATAAATCGTGAACTGAACATTTATTCTGCGCTCACACACCTGTGTGTGATTAGAGTGGTGTAATGTCAGTTCAAAATTTCTCGGCACGACACGGAGTTAAACAAAAATTGTGACAGTTTACAGTTTGAATATTGGTATTTTACTCAAACAATTACAACTACCAACATACAATTAACGCTTCTATTTATGAGTAGAGGCAAACTTCAAGGTAATTTAAAATTGTAGTGAATAAATGTAACTTTTCTTACCATTTCGAGCAACCTCATATCTGAATGCTTCACACTCCTGCCAGGAGCGAGAAGAATGCCGAAGCAGCGTTCAATGTATAGTCCACCGGTGTAGGTCGACTGAAACGTTGATAAAATAGGTTATTTAGGTATCACACGTCTTTGTTTTCTTTAAAAACCCGGCGAAAAATGACCAAAATGGACGACGTAGTTCTTTTAAAATTCTTCTACTTCCAAAATACATTCTATTAGTGCATACAATATTTTTATGGATGTAATGACCAATATTATATTGTATAGGGAAGTTAGAGATGATCTATTCCGCGAATGCTGAATGCACCCAACGCTCTCCTTGTATCTATTTCGTTCGCAGATTAATATTTAGTGATTTGCGAGAAAAAAGAGTAAAAGACTTAGTTTTTTACGTGTTTTTTAATTTGTCTAATATCAGCGTACTCGGTTTCCTGTCGTTCTGCTTATATTAAATGAATAAATAATATCCTTTACCTGTGGATCATCAGATTCAGGCTGTATGTTGTTCGTGACTTGTTTCACGTTGATGGTCACTTGTTTGTCTATGCCACCGCGCAGCTTGAACCCGAGCCGCTCCTTCGGTACATGGCTGAATGTGCCCTGGAAAGAAAAAAAAAAACATTTCGTTTGAATACAGATCTATACTCTTCTCAAACATTCGCTGTTGCCATATAGGGCGGGACGTTCGTGCTAACTCGGAAAAACGAAGTTTACCGAGGCGCAAAGGCTTTCTTGTTTATCTGTATGGTTAATCTACCTAGCCATTTCCCAACTACATTGTCGGACTCTAACGGGATGCAGCTGAGTACCAGTATTTTACATGGGAGCTGATGGAGCAACTACCTATCTCTACGACAACGCAGTAACCAGATAACACGATACCCATGATGGGCAAGTCTAGTGTCAGATTTCCTGACTATTGACCGTAACAACTCAAATCTATAAAGCTGGTTTCACAGTTGTCCGGGACGGGCCGTCCGTACACGGGACACCTGTCGCGTACAGACCAATCCACGTCGCTGTGCAAATGTTCTAGTGCCTCACGTACGCCTCCGTTCCGGGAGCCCGTACGGATCTTCTGAACAGCTGTGAAACCAGCCTAAATGAGAGCCGAGACCAACAGCGTGTTTTCCGAGGCACGGAGGAATCTCTAATGTTATGATGGTCACCCAACAACGGATCGACCCCGGCAGGCCTTGCTTGACCTTGAAGATGACCCATGCTGCTGCAAGCTGCTATTATTTACCCAAAGGGTAAAAACGGGAGCCTATTACTAAGACTCCGCTGTCCGTCTGTTTTTCTGTCTGTCTGTGTCTGTCACCAGGCTGTTACTCATGAACCGTGATAGGTAGACAGTTTAAAATTTCACAGATGTTGTATTTTTGTTGCCGCCATAACAACAAATACTAAAAACATAATAAAATAAATGTTTAAGTGGAGCTCCCATACAACAAACGTGATTTTTTTGCCGTTTTTTTTATAGATAATGGTACGCAACCCTTTGTTAGCGAGTCCAACTAGCAATTGACCGGTTTTTAATGTATTTTTTTTTGCGGAATGGTCTAGTCCTTGACCTCGATCACACCCGTTTTTTTATTCATCTCATCCACCTAGTCTTTCTTCAATCAAAACCGGCTACATAAAACAAAACCTACCTTAGCATCAGTCTCCTTGATATCCACAGTGCATTCCAGTACATGCATCAGCTGCATTGGCGGTACAGCGGGCCCAGTGCCCTCGGTCAGCGACCCGGTCATGGAGGGCGCCGCGCTCAGCTCACCTACCAGCGATGACGCCATCGAGCGGGGGATGCGCTCGAATGCTTTTGCGAAGCAGCCTGGGGAAGAACATAATAGTTTTAAGTTTAGGCTTTTTACCCAAACGGCGAAAAAAAAAAGCAAAAAGGAGGGTTATGAATTTATGTGTGTTTAGTATTCAGTGTCGCCTTTTTCAAATGGCATGGACTAGGCAAAATTTGGGTTGTTTTCGTGTAAGGCGTTGTGCGAAAAGCACCCTCTGTTGGAGTGACGATACGATCGAGTTTGCCGTACAAATAAACTCGGCGATTGCTTCGTTTTGTATTAGGACGACCGATAAGAATGCTCCAGCAAACGAACTATCTGCAGCCGCCGGTTTTTTTTTAAGTTGCCTCATACTAGGAATTTCTCCTGTGTCGTGGGTGCGTTTAAAAACAACTCACATACACAAACAGCCAGACCCGGAACAATCTGTAGGCCATACAAATATTTGTTCCGTGCGAGAATCGAACCCGCGACACGCAGCGCAGCAGTGTCGTCCGGTTTAGTTGGTAGTCCAGAAAAAAGTCTCGTTTTCTGAAGACGCAGACACATCTGACAATATCTAACGACAGTCGTAGACTCGTGAAAGACCGAAGCCTTACGACTGCAATACTTTATTATGAGGCTGCTACATTATACTAACGTTACAAACTAGTATTTATTCCATCAAAATCAATTGAAAAATGGCCCTTATTGTCACATAGCTAAATTCGTCGCAATCACCTCAATGCATCACAATTGAGTACGATTGACCACGATTGCGTAAACAATAACAATATTATCTAGAAGTTTGCTCGACCGTTAAAACTGCAGAGAACATTATTGCGTCCAAACATTTGCATCATTATTTACAATTAAAAAGTATACTCTGTTGCGAAAGTCATAAAGTTTACATTTCAATAGCAAATTTAGGTGAATATTGGTACCAATACCCCAAGTACAATGCCGCCTTTCGACAAATGTACTTAAAACGAAAACTGAGAATGATGAGATAGCAGAGACCTTACTTAGAGGCTAACGAACTATAATCTGACTTAGGTCAGAGGTGTTCACGGCAATTTAGGTGTTATCTACTTCAAACTCATTATGAAACGGTTCCGTAATATACTTTAATAGAACGCACAGTTTAAACCACTAGAATGTTATGTTTTTAGTATGACAAGCCGTGCGCCAAGTGATTTACCAAGGACTAAAACCTCGAAATATAAAAAAAATTTAGTCTATTTACGGGATGAACTTTCAAATTAATTTTCTCGGGGCCCAGCTCTACCTTATAGAAGGAACTGCAAAATTGTATGGTTCTAGAGCCAGCGGCTTAGACCTTACGTTGCTGGTCAGTGAATGTTTTTTTCAACCATCTTCAAAAAAAAGTAGGAGATTCTCCATTCGCTTGTATTTTTTTTTTATAATATATTTTGATTTTAGGAATAATCTAATGTCATTAAGAGGTGTAACTTTGTTCTAAGATTTTATATCGCCTCTGATTGATATAATCCTTTTATAGCGATGCTGGTTAGCTCAAACAAGGGCGTTGCAATTTGTAAACAAACTAAATGGCTACAGAAATTACTTTACTGATTATACAAATATCAGCTAAACTCACTTTGTTTATATACTTTTGATGCTAATTGATTAAAAGTTGTTCTTGCGTAGAAGGGCAAACGTAATGAGGATCAATCCATACAAGCATTACAATTCTTGTCATTCATATTGACGCGTATCAAATGAGTGGGCGGAAACCGTATTATTTTACACAGATTAAATTGAATTTGAGATAGGTTAGGGAGACAACAAGTATATCACTATTCGCTATCCTAATTTTCCAAGGTTATTTACGTAATTACTGATAAAACATCATCAATTTAAGCGCGTTTCTGACTGAGCAGAATCAAGGCAAATTATTCCTAGCAGCACTACGAATTGTTATTTTCCCAAAACCTTGTGTTTTCAATACTTATTAATAAATCTCCGTACCTTAATCTAAGGTAAACTCTTCGCTGACCTTTTTGCAGCTCAAAATATCAAACTAACTTAACAGATAAGTCTCACTGCAGTCCATAGATACAACGCTAAAATCACATCACCAAACAATAATAAACTACCTACAAACGTGGTGAATAACGCAGGGGTTCAAAACTCAGTTTAAAATAAAATAGAAACACTGCTGGTACAAGCGGTGTTCACTAAAACAACAGAGTTAATGAATAACAGAAAACCGCAAACGATCCAATCCACTTGATAACGAACAATCGAACGGCAATCATATTCTGAATAGTTACTGGCGATATAGAGTCGAGATTGTTGAATAGTTATTACAGTCGCCAGTACATCAAGCTACAACAATCTGTCAAATTGATTTAATAGATTTTCAACTTTATCGCTAAAGCATTAGGTTCAAGGTTGAATGGGAAAATTTGTCAGTTTCAGGTAGTTTGATGTGCTGGCGACTGTACCACGATTTTAGTTTAATTTTGAATGAAATAGCAAATAATCTCTGGGTTAATGTTGGAAATTGGTTCAAGTTAATATTTTTTTTGTTAGTTAGTCGTCTGCCTAGCCTTTTTTCAACTTATTGGGGTCGTCTCCCAGTCGAACTGGATTCAGCTGAATACCAGTATTTTACGTGAAGCGGCTGCCTAATAGACCTCCACAACCCATTTACTGAGTAACACGGTACCTACTTCTTGGCAAGACTGGTGTTAGATTTTTCTTTGTTATATAAAGACAGTTAATCTCTGTTAGTACTGGTACTATAACGGAAATCTTTTACTAATTAAAGTTCAAGTAGCCAATCGTAAGTACCTCAACGTGGTGTTGCTTCTACATTGATTGTCACAGGCCACGTTGTAACCGATTTCAGAATCTCTCAATTCGCCCAACTTTTTTTATCCCGAAAATCCTCCGGTTGAAACCGCGGGAAAACTATCTTTAATAAAGGAAAAAAATGCAACATCAGATTTTTTACTTATTATTAAGGAATAGGCTTTCTCTTGACCTCGATCACGCCTGACGGAAAGCGATAGATGAGGTCTATGATGGAGCGAGCGTGCTTAGACGATACCTGTTCACTCTTTTGACACCAACATACAGAATAAACAAAACAAAACACAACGCTTATATTCTTGACTTGGATTTGACAGAATAACTTCCCATACGCTTATACCGAGTTCCACAGACTGTTCCCTACGCAAAGTGACTAATGAATTCAGCAGCGAACTAATAACAAAGTATGTGAAGGCCTCAGCCTCGTATTCGTCGCGTCAATCGGGTCATCGAGCAGCCTTGAGGGCAGACAGACGGTTCGAGTCCACCGACTTCAGTGACGTCACACGATCGTTAATACGGAAGTTTCGCGGAAATGATTGACACTCGATAATACAAGGGTTGTTTGGAGTATAAATAAATTGTTTATTAAAAGGTTATTCCCAGTAAATGTAGCACATACTAACACCATTTGACGTCATATTTGATTTGAACCGATTTCATGGACATTGTATTGATTGAACTAAATGAAGACCAATTACTGGCCATGTATAGGTAACTAGGTCAGAAATAAAGAAATGGAAAAGGTTTCATAAAACAGAAAACACAGGTGAGAGACCTGTCTATATTACCTCTAATTTATAGTATACTAGTTTCTCAAAGCGGCTTCGCCCGGGTGAAAGTCAGAACTCACAAAACCAAGTGCGAGTCGGACTCTCACATGAATTTCAACTGTCTACCTATTACGGTTCTTGAGCTATAGCCCGGTGACAGACAGACAGACAGACGGACCGCAGAGGCTTAGTAATAGGGTTCCGTTGGTTACTCTTGGATACGGAACGTGAAGAGGTCAGACATAAGGAGTTGCTTTCCCCTTTATTATAATAGTATGGAAGTATGGATTGGCACGGTAAGTAGTTGCGGATTTTGTTCGGGTTGGGACTTCTGTTCGAAAGAGTCACCGCGGCCCCTGGAACGCAAAGGGCACTAGGAGGAACACGGATGGGATGTAGTTAGTAAGAGTTTGACACTCCCTCCCGCTCCACCCAGAGCGAAAGGAGTTATTTGATGATTTCCCATCCATAAAAAAAAGGTAGGCCAAGCAGTGAACTGCGAGTATTGATGAAGAAGGTTTCGGGTCTATAACTTGGAACGTAGCCGCTTAGCTAGATGGTCAAACGACATTAAAAGGCGGAGGGACTAACCAGATTTGGTAGGCAGAGGACTGTTATATATAAAACTGTATTCTCATTAAGCTTTAACAGAATAATACAGCGGTAACACAATACGTAACCCGTTATCGGTATACAACTGTGTCGATGACTGTACTGGCATTTGACTCAACGGATACTTAGAGGTTGTGCCGAACAAAATTAGTGCTCTTTTCAAGGAGAAACCTATTGATCACTGTATCAAATAAAAGATAGTGAATCATCTCTCTGTGTGTTATCAGTAGGTGATAAAATTCTTGCACTGTTAAGAAAAATAAACAGTAGGTAGCGCGTGATTTGAAGAAACTACTCTTATAAAGATAGTTTCCTTACGTATGAATCTATTTATATAAAAATAAATCGCCGAAATGTATGTACGAGAACGACTTTAACGATTCGAATAATTTCTTTTTTCCTTTGGGTCGCTACAATACAGGAAAGGTTTAAGAAAAAACCAGTTAACGGGAGCGAAGCCGCGGGGGACCACTAGTAAATACCATTAATAGAACAGAACATTTAATTTAAAAGTTTTATAAAGAGAAAGAGTTCGTTTATGCTTCTAAACAATGCGGAAGAGAAAAGAACATACAAAAATAATATGTCACCTATTTAATTTTGCACACAACAACCGCTTTTACACTTCAGACCACAAACAGGTAGCAACAATATGACACAACACAAATTAAACTGCAATCCAAAATAAAATACACAGCATCACTTAAAAAGGAAGTGAAAACACCAACACTTATTAAACAAACAAAAGACTACCAGATGTTACAAAGTAATTATATTACTTCTAATTTTATCTGTAATGTTTATTTTGCACCGCAGTGCACTGCGCCACTCCTATGTCAACAGATGAAAGGTGTTATCTCATTCATGTTAAGAGGTACACAGACTGAATGCTTTGACATTTTGCTAACGGCCTGCACCCACTTTATGTAACAAAAAAGGAAATACGAGTAGATAATAGTTTTCAAGTTAGTCAGCAGTAGGTAAACCTCTTTGTATTTATTATCCTATTTGTAACGGTTTTAACAGGTATGTGAACCATTTATGAATAAATCTATACTATAGTCTATCTAGGTATACTGTTATATAATAAATCAGAAGTTTGTTTGTTTGTTTGTTTGAACGTGCTAATCTCTAGCACTGCCAGTCGGATTTGGAAAATTATTTTTGTATAAGATAGCCACATACATGAAGAAAGCTATAGGCTATACGGGAACGGGAAAAAACGGGATATGCGCGTACGAAGTCGCGGGCAAAAGCTAGTAATATTATAAAGCTGAAGAATTTGTTAGGTTGAACGCGCTAATCTCAGGAACTACTGGTTCGAATTGAAAAATCTTTTAGTGTTGGATAGTTTTAGTGTTGTATCGAGGAAGGCTATATAATATCACGCTAGGACCAATAGGAGCGGAGCATTAATGAAAAATGTGACGCAGACAAAGTTGCGCGGGTCAGCTAGTTAGGTTTATGTGTAAATTGTAAACATTTTGGACACACTTTTATTCTGTTTACCTACATCTAAGGAGTGCAATTCCGTGCCAGAATCTGTTTCCTAATTGAAACCTGGGGGTGATTGATTAAGTGCAGAGTTAATAAGCTACTTCTAGGCTAGCGTGCGCCATCTTCGACCACATCATCGCTTACCTTAAGGTGACTTGAGCCTATCAAATAATGAAAACATCGTCGCATAGGAAACAAGTAAAGTGAGACAAGGACAACAACATGATGATTCGCTTAGAGGAAAATACTGTTATATGTATTAAATCAGATATAACAACGCGACATTCATTGAATTTAATCATGTGGTTTTTATATGGTCTTTATACAGGGCTTATTGTAAAACACTAACAGCCTCTCAATGGGTGAACGTCTTCATGATTATAATTTTGCTATAAGACCAGAACCTGAAAAATCGACAAAAAATATCTGCTGTTTCAAACATTTCCATCGGTTAAATATTGCTTTTTGTATGAAACAGTGGATTTATTTTTTTGATATTTAGTAAAAGTTGCTTAGAATCATGAGTACTTGCACCCACTGAAAGGTTGTTAGTGCCTTATAAATAAAACCCTGTATAGTCGAACAATGATAAATACAACGAAAGTTAAAATTTTTGATACTTTTACCGATCTAAGAATTATATATTTTACCTTTAAAGCTCTAAAAAAACAGTATGACTCTACGTTCAGACATAACACAACGGTTATCTAATTTAAAATTAAACACTTTCACTCATGATAAACGTAAACATTACGAGATAAAAATAAAACGTCCGAAATTTAATTAACAACTGTTTTAAACACCACAAAATTACGTAATTCGTGTGCCCCACGTCAGTAACAAACGCGAACTGTGCTCGTGCTACAATTATTTGGACAGCTCATACTAACGTATGGTAACTATTACAACAAATCGTAATAAATGGAAGGACAGCCACGTGAATTTGTACAAGCAATTTAAATTCGTGTGCCGTTGGTGTTTGTGCCTCGTTTTCAGTAATGTTGTTAATGTGTTTTAGTATGTTTGAAACGTGAATGTTATGTTTGATTATCAGGCACTTATTGTGGGATATCAATAGTAATCATTGAACTAAAACATTATTCTGGGTACGAAAAACTCAACCTTTTGTCTATGAGTCATTATTCTCTTGCCCTTTGTCCCAATTTTTTTGAAGTCGGTGCTACAAGCTATAACATACCTACTTTCATCTTAGTCGTCCTCAGTAATCAATATCTATACTAATAACATAAAGAGGAAAGATTTGTAGTATGTAAGTATGTTTGTAATGAATAAACTCAAAAACTACTGTGCCGATTTCTAAATTCTTTCACCAATGGAAAGCTTCATTATTCGGGAGTAACATAGGCTATATTTTATCTACGTATTCCCACGGGAACGGGAACTACGCGAGTGAAACTGGGGCGTGCTGCTAGTATTATACAAAATAATTCCGTTACTGATTGAGTGACTGTCAGACAACGCCCAGCCGAAACTACTGATCGTAGAATTTCCTCAAAAGACCATTTCAGACACTGATCTGCATGATCCTCATATCGTATTGTGAATTTGGGGACCATGCTGAAATTAGGCAATACCCGAAATTATTACGGGAACCGAAGTCTATACAAGCTTTCACACAATTCATCAATTCCTTGCCTCGTATAGCCATCCACATCTCATACAATACATCATAGAATCAAATTCAAAACTTTTTGCTGACGTCTCCTGTGCAATGTATTCTGCGAAGACGACTCTATATCGCAAATGATCGTGCGTTCACATTAACTAAGCGTCAACATCCGCATAGATTCACCATTGTGTGAACACCGGGCAAAACTATGGTCCTATATTCTAAAAATGGCCCTCACATGTGTAAGCGTGAGCACATCTGAGTGGGGAGACGGTGAAGGAAATATATTTCGGAAACCGGCTGCTAGAACTACAGTTCTAGTCAAATAACTTTGCTCCTCTGAAGTTGTGTTGAGTGGCTGCGTAGTAGTCAAAATTACGAACACACTGCAACTGCGCATGCGTAAGAGACATGGGGGCGCGATTTTATGTCTCAGTCGCTCGTTTACGTTTGATACATGCTTGCGTCCCGCTTGCTCCCGTGTACGTGACTGCACCTGCGCGATCTTTGCAAATGGCTAACTTCAGAGGGGCAAAGTTATTTGACGAGAACTGTAAACACACTTAAAACCACGAGTAGAATAATTGCAGCTCACTTTCTCAAATAGAAAGCAAGCTTCAGACCGATATAGCATAAAACTGGCTATGTAGAAACATCATTCTTGTGAATCGTTCTAGGTGCTTCGGCGATGTGACAGCGGAACACATTGCGCCTGTACACAGCGGACTCTTTGGTCTCGCCGTGCGACCACGTGAACGTGAAGCAAACAGCGACCCAGAGTAGAACAAGTTACGGTTCACTGCGACACTAACTTGACACTTGATTGACAGTTTCTGCGATGTGACAACGGAACACATGGCACCTGTACACTCCGGACTCTGGTCTCGCCGTGCAACCACGTGAACGTGAAGCGAGCGCGACCCAGCGTAGAACAAGATATGGTTCACTGCGCCACTTACTTGACACTTGGTTGACAGCTTCGGCGATGTGACAACGGAACACATGGCACCTATACACAGCGGACTCCTTGGTCTCGCCGTGCGGCCACGTGAACGCGAAGTAAACGGCGACCCAACGTAGAACAAGTTACGGTTCACTGCGACACTGACACTTGGTTGACAGCTTCGGCGATGTGACAGCGAACACATGGCACCTATACACAGCGGACTCCTTGGTCTCGCCGTGCGACCATGTGAACGCGAAGCGAGCGACGACCCAGGGTAGAAAAAGATATAGTTCATTGCGACACTTACTTGACACTTGATTGACAGCTTCGGCGATGTGACAGCGGAACACATGGCACCTATATACAGCGGACTCCTTGGTCTCGCCGTGCGACCACGTGAACGCGAAGCAGGATGCGACCGGCGACCCGGTGCCTCGGGCGTAGTACGAGATACGGTTCACTGCATATCGTGTCATGACGCTGTTTGAATCTGCCTGGTATAGCCTGGGGATAAATGGACAGGGGTTAGTGACGTTAGGGTGTATAGGTGACATCTATCTTTATGAATCAAATGAAATGCTGTGCCCGCACCGCTTCAACCACTCGAGACATTTTTTTTTAATATGCGAAATAGTGGGCGAGGATCGTCACTCACTGGACGCCTGAGGAAGGACGTCGTCGTCGAGGTCGACCGCGGCGAAGGTGGTGTGACGATCTCATCATGTTTGCGGGGAAAGCTTGGCCAGAGATCGCCCAAGACAGAGAGGTTTGAAAGGAGAAGGGGGAGGCCTTTGCTCAGCAGTGGGACACAAAAGTAGGCTATGAAAAAAAAAATGCGAAATAGTCTAAGCAGGGTTCTTAGGGAAAGAGAAATCAAAAAGTAAACGGAAGATTTAAAGAATCGGGAAAAACTGAAATTGGGTTTCTTCGATTGAATGTACCATTTATTCATTTACAAAGGACAACGTACGTCGAATCTGCTAGTTTTATAACATGATTTATGTTACAGTTGTATATTAACTGTAGGATGGTCTTCTAGATAGTGAAAAGTTGAAACATCCCCAACTAAACATATGCTTTCAGTGTAGGTACTGCCAATCCGTTCAATGTTTAACTAGCCGTAAAATGCAGAAAGAAGTTTTATGATTTTACAGGCAGTGCTTGCAGGAGCTCGTGGCTAAATTATAACAACCACACAGTCCGCTCAAGGTTAAGCAACGCATTGGTCTGTGGATGTGTGACCATTTTAATATATCGAGACTCCTCCGTGCCTTGGAAAGCACGTTAAGCCGTTGGTCCTGGCTGTTATTTCGAGACCTTTGGCAGTCGTTACGGATTGTCAGAAGCCAGAAAATCAGACACCATTCTTGCCAACAAGTACCATGTTACCCAATTAATGGGTTGTGGAGGTCTGGTAGGCCGCCTCTCCATGTATAATACTGGTATTCAGTTGAATCCAGTTTGACTGGGAGCTGAACCCCAATAGAGTTTAGAAAAGGCTAGGCAGATAATGCTTGCAGGTAACATAGTATGTTGGCTTTTACAACCTGATCATTGGCAGCGTATACCGTGTCCATCAGACAACCTCTAACTAGCCCTGCATTCACCATAAAGATAAGCCAGGCTGTTTGAATTATGACAAAATCGATGTTACCTAGAGTCAACGTTGGGCGAGGGCAAAAAAAACTACCGCTCCTATAACTTCTGTTATCGAAGTGTAAGATAAGTTAGTTTGAACATCGATACTTGGTCGAGGCGAGCCCAGCTAAAGTTGGACCGATGACCTACTGAAGGTCGCAGGAATACGCAAGGCTCAGTCTGCAATGGACCAGCTATTGTGGCCTTGCTTAGATACCGTAGAACGGGGTGAATAGGAACTGTGGGGTGAATAGAAACCAAACTTTGAAGAAAAATTTCTATGTTATTTAAAACTTGTTTGCAGCATTTACGGTCTCCAATTTCATTGCATTGATATTAATAAATTAATATTAATACTCTCTTGGAAAAGCTTCGCTCTTGAGAGAGCGGTCGTGGTCAATATGTATTCTGTCCAATCGCTGGTGTTGTTGTAACTATAGTACAGGCGCCAGATAAATGAAGAATAACGGTCATTGACCTTTCCTTAATATCTCTTCGTAGGTACCCCCGGACAGTAAATTATGAATCGTTTGTCATTACTAGAGTACGTCATTATTTCTGTTTCAATAGATGTCGATTCAGGACGGCTTTACGTCATTATTTCTGTTTTTGAAATTAAGTGTGTCAATAAATGTAGGTGGGTCAATGACCGTTCTTCTTCATTTATCTGGCGCATACTACAGCCTCACGATTTCTCTCCATCTGGTTCTGTTAGATCATAGTCTGGCTAATAAGGCCTCCTACCGCGGATTTAATCTGATAGTTCCACCTCATCGGTGACGTGCGTGGTCTATTAACCTCCACAGAGATATTTAGAGTTATGCAAATAATCCCTACTAATGTTAATACAAAAGTAACTCGGTCTGTTTGTCTGTGTGTTACGCATTCACACTAAAACGGCTGAACGGATCGTTATGAAATTTGGCAGAATATATAGCCTGGGATATGGGGAGGGACATAGGCTACTATATAGCCACGGGCAAAAGCTAGTTAATGATAAAACAAAAATATACTCACACGACAAGTCCTTGAGAGCACACCGGTATCGATATCGACACGGCGATCCCATCTCTACTCTCTGGCATAGAACTGAGCTCCTTCATGATCCGTTGTATGTCATTCTCGGACTTCGGATCCGATATGTTTTGTGCGCCCAGGTAACTGACACCGCTGAACACTGTGCATTCTTGGTCTACGTCTGAAACTGGTTGGATAACAGTAAATATGGGGGAAATATGTAATGTCACATTTTGTTTTTCCATTTCAAAGAGCTATTTGCATAAATGGATTACGGTTTTCAAAGACAGACTGTTTTCAAAGAGGTATTCTGTCTACCTGATATTTTTTTATTTAAGCAGATTATTTTTCGTCATTGTTCATATTGGAAATAGTAAAGCTAAGCAGATTATATGGATGATTATATTATTGAGAATAGGTATTTTACCTTTTCGTCCTACTCCCAATTGATACAGACAGTCAAATTGATAATAGAGTTAGATATTGGTATACTACAGAACCATTACAAGACTTAGAACTATATGACGCCATCTCTACGGGTATGAGTACTGCGAGATAGTTTCGCGGGCCATCAAATTACCTTGACGATGAATAGGGAATATGCATGGCAAAAATATTTGTTATCAGATCTACACAGTTTATTTCAAAATATACAAAAATATATTACAAACAGTAAAAATAGAATCAAAATTGATCGAAAAACCAACGAGATATAACTATTTTAAACAAATATATCTGTCCCTCTCGCGAAAACGCTGTTTTGTATGGCAGCATATAGGCGTCATGGACTTAGACGTCAAAGTCCATATCGGACTTCTCTTTCTGATTGTCAGCTTTGAAGCTTTATAACTTAATCGCCGATGAAGTTATTTTGAAAATTATTTCTTATTTGCTTTCTAAAGCTAAAAAGCATTTCATTTTGTAAATAAATAAATTGCATGCATGCATATTCCCTATTATATTGGTGTCCAGATTGTTTTATTATAGGCCTATTTCACTATGTTTGAATAAAAACTATCTACTCAGAGAATAAATTCGAAAATGGATTAGAATTTACTTATATGCAATTTTCTCCACACTTAAAGGTAAGTTAACCGTTGGCAGCGAAACAAGCCCTTGTTTGTGTGTTTTGATTTTGATAGCACATTTATTTCTTTGAGGGATTTTTTAAAAGCCAGATATCTTTTACGCGAGAAATAAATATGGCAGTTTGACAGCATTTGTACTTACACAAATTATGTCAATCTGTCTTATTTATTCTTTTGATATTATCGAGAAAGTACAACCGCAATACTACATTGACGGCACAGTTGGCGCAGTGGTTGAGTTATTGACTGCTGCGCTGCGTGTCGCGGGTTCGATTCCCGCACGGAACAAACATTTGTATGGCCTACAGATAGTTGTTCCGGGTCTGGCTGTTTGTGTATGTGAATTTTTATGTTTGTAAACGCACCCACGATACAGGAGAAAATCCTAGTGTGGGGCAACGTTAAAAAAAATACTAATAACTAAAGACATTACCTATTACCCGCGCCCGTGGAGATAATGTCATACCCAAAAAATTTTTCAAAATAACCAAAAGACAGTCACCTTCATCGTCGCTCTCAGTGGGCTTCATGTGGTCGTGTTTCTCAGTGGGGGACGGCGTGGACACGTCGGCGGACGTGGCGCTGTCCATCATCTCGTAGAACTTGGAGCCGCCGACCAGCCGGCACGACTCCTGAAAATAAAAAATACCATAGATGAGAGTTTGAATTCGGAAGATTGCGTCTTTAGTTTTTTTTTAATACTGGCGTGATAAGTTTGGATTGCTATCTGTGCTCAAAACATGCAGCCCA
Organism: Melanchra persicariae; assembly: GCA_947386135.1. Classification (NCBI taxonomy): domain Eukaryota; kingdom Metazoa; phylum Arthropoda; class Insecta; order Lepidoptera; family Noctuidae; genus Melanchra; species Melanchra persicariae. The sequence continues at coordinate 5,105,590 of OX376646.1, forward strand.
AATGACCTCTGCCACCGACGATTCCGTAGCAGTGCCAATGTTTTGGACTACAAAAAATACTGGATAAGTTTTTCTCCAGTGCGCAAAAAAAAAATTGAGTCTCAGAAGTGGTTCCTTCTTAAAGTTTGCGCACTAGAAAAAATTTACTCAGTATAAATCAGTGTCGTGCTAGAGACACGAAGAAGAGAGTTTGATTAGGAACCGACCTTAACATATTTCAGGATAATTTCAAATGCAGATGACTAAACGTATTGTGAATGAGGAAATATTGGAAATATTTATAAACTAGATATAAATAGGACGAGTTGGAACTACCGTTTTATTAGGGTTCCGTAAAAACGGGACCCTATTACTAAGACGCTGTCCGTCAGTCTGTCTGTCACCTAGCTGTTTCTCATGAACCGTGATAGCTAGACAGTTTTCACAGATGATATGTTTCTGTTGCCGCTATAAAAACAGAATAAAATAAATATTTAAGTGGGGCTCCCATACAACAAACGTGTTTTTTACTCCGTTTTTTAAAAAGTACAGAACCCTTCGTGTGCGAGACTCGCACTTGGCCGGTTTTTTAATATTACCTATGTCTTATTGGTCAATGCCTACCATACCTAACTTCGGGATAAGGCACAAGGAGATATAAATTTGCTTTGTCGACACCCCATCAGAATACCAGCGCTGTGTAGCTATTATTTTCTTTAATATCGCAGCACATGCTCAGGTAGAAGCTTTTTTGGCCTCGCCCAGGTCTTTTTATTTTGTTTGTGCGAGTCCCAATTTTTTTTCTTCTTATCTTTCTTTGACTGTTATGGTTGAGACTGATGGTAAATAAAAGTTAAATTCCGCTCTACGGCTTTGCAAACTTTGATGTCCTTATTTTTTAACAGACTTCTAATAAATGAGGAGGTGTCTCTTGCCAACCGATTTGAAAAATTATTATATATATTTTGTTGGGAAGGGTATACTTTCCAAATGGTTCCATTGAAATTTTATCAAAATCGGTTCAGTAGTTTGGTTTTTAATTCCGAATAGTTGGATAAAATATGTGGAAAAATCATCCATGTATTCGAAATTGTGTATTTTTGCTTTCCTGTGGCTTTCCTGTGGTGTTGTTAGGTGTCGGGTACCACTATAAAGTGAAAAATAAAAAAATACAAAAAAAAGAAACCGACTTCGAAAAAACACTACAAAGTTCAAAATAACTTTAATTTCGGAAGTCGGTGTCGAAAAAAGAAGAAGCAACCAAAAACACCGACTTCCGAAATTAAAGTTATTTTGAACTTTGTAGTGTTTTTTCGAAGTCGGTTTCTTTTTTTGTGAAAAAGTTTTTTAAATGAATGTATTTTGAATCTATTTTTCCCCCTGAACTCATTATGGAATGTTCTCAACAACTATTAAGACCAGGATATCCAGCGCACACCAGGTTTCATTAAAATCGGGACATTCATTTCGCAAAACTAAGGACTTCAAAGTTTGTACGAAATGCCGTACGGCGTAAACCCTCATAATTGATAAAAGCATTCATACCTAAAAGCACAACCTATAGTAATGCAGTCCATAATTGGGTTTTTAAGACCAAAACAATTTAGGAAAAAACTTCACTCCACTATCAACATTCCACATTACAGATAATTGACTCAAACAAAAAACGTGTAACGTTGTTACAAATATTTCTATCAACTGCCAGTCTTACAGCTTTATAACGTAACCTACAAAAAACACCCCTTTAGCTCCCCTCCTACAGCAAATACTAAACAATGTACCTACAAACAATAGGGTAGGGGTATAGCTAAAGTTCACCAGGAGGAAAACAAGAATTAGGGCCATTGCCTTTTGCCATTAGATTTTAAAAATAAATGTTTTATCAATGAGTAGTTTCGTAGAGTAATTTATTGTCTCAATGGTCTAGCGGTCGCAGTACTAGCAGTGTTGTCTTTCATCTGGAATCTTTCAGTAGCAGCGCGGAGTCGGGATTTGACCCCAATAGCCTCGCTCCCTATCACAAGGGACTGACACATATTCGGCTAAATATGGATGTTCTAAACGTACACTTTTGCTAAACGGTTTGGGGAATACTTCATCATCACCGTCCCCCAAGTGTCGCCACGGTCATCGCCATGGTCGATGGGGCCGAAAAGTTCTGGAGTGGCGACCGCGCACAGAAAGACAGCATTGGAAGGCCTCCCACAAGATGGACCGATGACCTGGTGAGGGTCGCTATTAGTAGCCGATGGATGCGAGACGCACAGGACCGGTTGTTGTGGCGACACTTGGGGAAGGCCTAGTCCAGCAGTGGACGTCTTTCGGCTGATGTGATGATGATGATGATGATGAAGTGTCGCTACCCAAATCGCTTTTCAAATACCCATATACTTAGACATGATTTTACCGTTTTTATTTATCTAGTCAATTACACGCCTAATTAATATAAAAAATGAATAATAACAAGCGTGAATTAATAATGTTATAATGACTGTATTACAGGAACTTTATAAGGATACCACAAACATTTATTTCGTTGGTGACTCATTATTAATTTATACATAATTGAATGAATAATTATCATGATTTTGTTAATATACCGACACTAAAATTGTTCCAGAAGTAGCAGTCGACAAATCGTTTATTTTATTGGAATATTTTCGGCATTCAGCATAAAGTTCAGTGGTTAAATGCCACAGCACATAACTATACCGAATTATTTCATAGATAAACCCAGTAAATGTCAGTGGAAGAAGACTTAGCAACTGACAATGGGAACTTTTCCTTATGTAAACAAATATTTTACGCTGTTTATAAACTTCTGGTATGCATAATCGTCATCATTTCTCGTATGTTCTTCAAATTGGAAATTAATTCAAGTATAATTGATTAGCATAACACAATATCATGTAATATTTTCTCTAAGTAGGAAAAAATTGTTAAATTTAAAATACAGTTTTAATAATACATAACGTTATTTTAAATTAAACATTCCGCATTGAATAATTTCTCAAAACCTCATTTCACTATATTACTAAAACATGGTTATTGCATGTAGAACTTGCCATGTACTTGCCCTATACAAAACAGCACTAAAAAATAAACAAACTTTTGAAATACCTTCTCCACAATTTGGGAATATCTTATTGTGTGCGTCATATTTCTTTCACTGTCAACTAATTTAAATATGTTATTAAATTTTACAACAATTTTTAAAACTTCGAAAGTAAGTATAAATAATTTTCAACACTTAATACGTGTGCTTGCCATGGATTGAATATAAAACTGTTTATATTCCTCCCTATGAATCATTTGCCGACCGCAACTACATTCATACACATAACCCTAGTGGGTTTATACAGTATTGAAATACATACCAACACTTCTATAGCAAAGGACTGAAATAAACTGTACAATCATTGACATATCGTGATATCATCTGGATAAGAAAACTGTCAATGAAAGAGTGATTTTGACCCTTACTTCACTATCTCGGGAAATACCAAATATGTTTAGTTTTGATCAGAAAACAATAGTAAATTAACTAGGAAATAAGGAAAATAGAAGCATACAAAACCTGTTTTGTAAATAAGTGAAACCTACATTTAACATCCAGTAATTATTACTAAAATCGTGTATAATGAACGACAACTGACATAGGTAAAATCAGGTATCGATTGTTACCTTCCCACACACAATGATCGTTGCCATGTCCTTCGCCTTAATGGTAAACAAATCCCAGCCTTCTTACACCAAATTAACTCGTCAAAAGGTCATTAGCACATCACTATAGGCACAAGCTTCGAAAACTGGCCACAGCACACGTTAAAACTCCACAAGAGAAAAAGATAAAGGTATTTTTTATGTTGTAATAAGAGGCACAGACGGGCGAGGTGTCCGTCCAGGCGCTGATACAAGCTTAATGGACACACAATGACTGGAAACCAAAACAACCCGGCGACAATTATCGTACCAACACACGATTGTAACACATAGGACACACTGGCGAAAATTAGAACACGATACGTAAGACCGGAGAAAATATTCGGTTGTACTAAAGCAATTAATTTTTGTTACTATACCAGAACAAAATGTTTGTGGCGATAAATGTCGCAGATAAGACGTCAATGCAACACGTGGGAGCAGCTTAATCTGCATGTGTTTTTATTTACAACACAAAACAATGTTGGCATTTTGGTTTTGACCTTTATGAGTCAATCAGGTTAACATTCATTCGTTACATCTAATTATAAAAGTGTCGTCAAATTAATGAGATTTTGGGAAGATTGACTGTATCTGAAACGAATTAGATTAAAGAATTTCCTGTCAAACTATTAATATTTATCGCGAATATGTAACCGGCACGATTGAGTCATCATTTCAACTAGTAACCAGCGGCGTTCTACTGCTAAACATGGCCTCTTCATACATATCGACACAATAAATGGTCGTGAGAAAAATACCACCGGATTCTGTGTAGATGTCCTATGCCTAGGTTTGCCATCGGTGCTTGCAGTAAGTTCTATTGTTGTAAATATAAACACGAGTCAGTCACTAAGGAATTTGCTACAAATTCTCTTTTACATTTTTCCGTCGTTGATTGTACCAACCACGATAAGTAGAGACAGGGTGTGGCCTATTTTTTGCAAGATTGAGTCATGGACGGACAAACAAACACAGAGAGAACTAAATGCCCGAGCTGCGCATGTGTACTCTTAAATTAGGTACATTCATTTACGTATTTGCTGAAATTCTGATTATAAATCAAGGCAAAGGTTAATATCCCGACAGCCTTGTTTTTAAGTAAAAAATCAACGTTTTACCACAGTTTGATCATAACAAAAAGTTTATCAAGGACGCCTCATTAATATTCTATTGCGAGGTATTTTCGAGTCTGTGTATTCTCTGCCTTATGTGAAGTTCACTCAGATAGCACTGCTAATAGGCACTTGGTCCACATTTTAACTGACCCGTGTTTAGTTCACGTTACGTGACTTTACGATCTCGTATGTACAACATTTTATAGGTAATTAAATTTATTTTATTGATGGTCGATAAACCAATTAATTGGGTTCTGTAGCCGATTAAGTAAACACAGGAAGTAGGTAAGGTGTTGGCAGTTTTCATGTTAACTCAAGGTCATGGAAATGTCTGCGTGAAAATTTTCCTACATTTTCTTTTCGAGGAGGACTTTATGGTTATATATGGCTGACCGCGTTCAAGTGCGACTACTAGCGCGGGGGGCTTTCTTTTTTTTTTTTTTTTCTCATGCTCCTCCTAGTGCCTTTTACTTTCCAGGGCCGCGGTAACTCCTTCGAACATATTCCCCCAGCGTTATAGTTATAAGGTTTATTCATTAGTGCCTTGTAAAATAAAAACAGCTCGGTAGCAGTACCGGGTCTAGCTTTACACTTATGTTACAACCTACAACACCCTTTCAGTATTAACTGAAAGGAATATAAAAATTAGTACATTCTTACAAACGTTAATTTTATTTTCAGATACAAACGTTAAAATAATTTCCAGATTCAACTTTTTCTTTTTCCAAAACACTAGATCTTACAGTCTAACAAAGTCTAGGTACTTATTATGAAACCGGAGTATCAGACCTAACTTCCAAGTTCCAGGAAAATACGACAAACAGCTAACAGTCTCGATCCCTAAGCAAACTTCACCCTACTTCAAATCTTCCCAGAATTTTATATTAACGTTTTTTTTTTCAGCATTATCAATTATCATGTTTGCTTGCAGTAAGTACTGCAAAATTATTTACACTGCAGACTACAGACTTCCTTTGTCGCCATATCTCTAACTCCTTATTTATTCAGGTGCTCGAGGATTGAAGATCCGTTAGTGAATGTTTGCAGTGTAAATACGTATTTATGTACTTCTAATCATGTGCTGGTAGTGTAAACATTAGACACTGCACTTATTTAACCATTAATTAATTAATAAGTTTTTATATAAACTTGTCGAAATTTAACAAAAAAAAAAAAGTGTAAATTAAAAAAAAAAAAACTTAGTAAAGGTAAAAAGAGTGTTATTGTATACTAGATCCTACCATTTAATGTGATCTCTCTCTATCAATTAGGTTTGCTAGGAAAAAACTCCACTTTGAGGTAAATTATGTAAAAATGAGAAGAAACACCGAAACAAACTCGAGAGATAAGCTCGTACTCTCTCTCGTTCGTTACGGTGTACTGGGCCTAAACCACCAACTCTTAAAGCAGTATTACTTTAATATTACTTCCAGTAGGAAAGAGATGGAGCTACACGTCCTGCATACCTCCGTCTCTTTCCCACTGGAAGAAATATTGAAGTAATACTGCTTTAAGAGTTGGTGGTTAGGCCCCTGTTATGTTTAGTGTACAATAAAGAATTAAGAATTAAAAGGACTCCACTTTGAGGTAATGAGACTTAGCTAGATATTTCTAGCCTTTATCTGACAGGTCAAGTTAAAAATTAACAAAAGTTAAACCAACGTTTAGGTGCAGCGCAGACGACACACTTTTTTTGCGATCGAGTTTGTGACGCACAAAATGTCTGCATGGCATGCAAAAAGTCGGTCGCGGATTTTACGCACACGACGCACTTCTTCGTTCATTCTGTCGGCAGAACTTTAGGGACGTAGACGCTATGGAAATGCAGAGATTGCGATGTATTATTAATACTTGAAGTACGGAAAAAGGAGAAGAAATAAAGAATTTTGGGTACATCCTATACTTTCGGAGAGATTACTGAACTGCCTTAGAAGTAGCTATCATAAATTGCTGGTCTGTTTTGTAATTCTTGTGTTAACATCGATGCATCGATCTCTAGCGCCATGGTATTATACCGCGTACCTACGTTCCGTCCCCCACTAACGAGTGCAGATTGCACAGCATACTATTAAAGTGTGCGCCTGCGCCGTCTGCGTTAGCGCACGTTGAAGCAAACGTTCAATTTTTTTGGCGCACTTTCCGTGAGGCGCGCCGCGGTGTGGTCTGCCAGAATGACAGGGATTTTTTGTGCGCCGGACATTTTGCGCGTCGTATGCGTTAGCATAAGATTGCTTAGGTTCTATTTTCACAGACTAAAAAGTGCGTCACGGATAGTCTGTCGTCTGCGCTGCACCTTAGGCTGCTACCAGAGATGTGCGAGGATGCCAAGATGATGATGCGTGTGTGTTTGATGTGATTTTATATATTAGGTGTATTTACTAACATATGATAAGTTATTGTAGGTACCTGCTAACAAAATATGGATTGTTATAGTCCGAAATAAATGTTTTGAATTGAATTGTAGCGAGGGATGTGTTTGTTTAGAATCAATGGAATCCCTAGCCAGTAGCGAGGCTAGGTAAAATCAAGTCGGTTAAAAAGCAATTCTATTAGATAGTTCTTAGCAAACACATCTCTCGCTACGCATCCTCGCACATCTCTGGTGGAACCACACCCTAAACGCGGTCTCACTAGCATTCTCCTTGTAATTTAATTCACTCGTGCATATACGTACATAGGACAGTCTGGCCACGGGGAGAACACAATAAAGTTGATCAGCTCGTCGCGCTAAACCAATTTAGCGCGGGAATTGGTGCCCCACTTGCAAGTTTTACGGTCAAATAAACTCGAATAGTAGAAGTAATGTGGCCGCACTATCGCCGCGTTGTTCGTTAGATTTATATTGCATTTTAACAATCTGTTTATGGGTATACGTAACAGTACGTAGGTATGGTACCTACCTTTATTTATACAAGCCTTTGTTAACGGCTTCGTCCTCATCGAAAATGACGCACGGGAATGTTCTACTACCGGGATAAAGTATAATCCAGGTCAGTCTAACTGTGTGAATTATTTTTTTTGTACGATGGGTTGTACAAGTGTGCTGGATTGGAGGGTTAAAAGGAGGAGGAAGAAGAAGAAAAATTATTTAGTAGGTACATACATAAGGCGACAAGATACTGTCACTGTGAAGAAGATGCTGCCACGTTGGAAGGTGCTACCCACGTGTTTAAATGAAAATACTATTTTCAACACATTTGCTCAAAAAATGCATTTACGAAGCCTGTATGCATCGTTCGAAAGTTAAAAATTATGCACCACACAATGGAACGTGCGGCAAAATAGGTACTCTCACCTAAGTACATATTTTACCGCAAACTCCGTTGTATAGCGCCGTGCGTATTCTTTACGGTTTTTTTTTAATTTCCATAAAAATTAATAAGAATTCCACCAAGGAGTTTCACATCACGAGAATAAATAAGCTGAATGATCGAACCTCCTTCGAAACGCTTTTGCTGTAATACGTTTGTCTCATTTTAATATTATAGACGTGGTTCTAATTTTCACCACGCGCATGTTGCGCCCTTTGCAAATTCGTGCCATTTTCATATTAGAAACGTCAAAGATTGTTACGACTTTCCGACTGATTTATAAAGACAAAAAGTTTATTTCATTACTTATTGTACTGTTTTCTCGCAAATGTGTTGACAAACGTTGTATGCGGATTTGGTTTTTACAAACTCGTGACTATGGGAAGCCCTCGACTTCGTCTCGTGCTTACATTCGTCTACTCGTTTGTAAAAACCAACTTACCGCACTAATATCCTAAATAACTATTCCACTATCGATAGCGAGTACTGTCTCTGTTGACTGAGCTAAGTCAAGTGTCTCGTAGCAAATCTTAAGTCGGAACTAACTAGAAACTATGTCGGGAACTGACTGGGAACTGACTTGTTTGGATCCGCTGGGCTCTTTTATAATATCTTTGGCGTCAGTTTCACCCCGCTTAGTGGGGGTAGAACCGTACCGTTCTACCCCCACTAGCGGCTATTGTTTATTATAAAAAATAGAAAACATTTTCGGCGCGGATTACAAATAATTATTGCCGGCCGTTAAAAACTTTACAAAAATTATAGAAAGCAAGGGATCTTAACTATGGCGCTCGGTCATTACCAAAGCAATAACAATATTGACAATGCAACCCGAAAGTTCCCGAGCGTCAAAGAGTCCCTAAACGGTACTTATTAGGTTCCTAAAAATAAAACGTGCCTAACTAAATAGTTAGGCACGTTTTATTTTTAGGAACCTACACACACACAGTATTACATTTTTAGTAAATACTAAAAATGTAATACTGTGTGTGCGGATGCCCTGCACAAATTCCTTCAGAAGGCTCTGAAGAAAATATACATAAAGGGTTGACAAACTCATTTATGCCTTACTTTGGATTATATGGCTACTTTTAGCTGAAGAATTACGACCTTTCATCAGAACCGATTGCAGTTTTCAGATACGGCTATAGACCCTAACGCCAAAATTTTCATCCGTTGTTGCGGCGTGATTGGTTACCATTTTACCAATCATATAAACTTTCACACTTTTAATAATAGTAGGATTTGAACGATCCTTTTATTGGTAAGTACGAAACAATACATATAATTATGTTACATATGTAATGTACCTATTGTTACGAGCTTGGGGTTCGTGAAAATAAAAACAGCCGATAAAATAACCAAAATGATACTTTAATTAATCAACACTAATTACAACTTTAAAACTCACTAATTATAACCGCTCGCTAAGGGCTGACTCGGTCGCGGACTATGCGGGCCTTATACTGGATAACTTTTTTTCCAGTGCGCAAACTTTAAGAACCACTTCTGCCCATGTAAATGAACAATGCCCCAAGAAAGCCATAGTCAATTCCTAAAAAAAAAAATTGAGTCTCCCATACAAATTGTGGTCAGTTGATGACAATTTTGTATGGCAAGTTCAAATTTTTTTTTAGGAATTGACTATGGCTTTCTTGGGGCAAGTTGTGTGGTTCTCAAAGTTTGCGCACTGGAAAAAAAGTTATCCAGTATAAGGCCCGCATAGTCCGCGACCGAGTCAGCCCTTAGCGAGCGGTTATAATTAGTGAGTTTTAAAGTTGTAATTAGTGTTGATTAATTAAAGTATCATTTTGGTTATTTTATCGGCTGTTTTTATTTTCACGAACCCCAAGCTCGTAACAATAGGTACATTACATATGTACATATGTAAAAAATCACCCAGTATAGGTCGGTAGATAACTCCAGAACCTTCTACTATAGAAACATCTAAACATATAGAAAGTTCGAGTACATACCGGTCCCGACTAACCAGATATCGAAAACTCCAGAATTTTCTAGCATCGAAATGTCTAGAAGGATCTTGACTCTACTAGTTCTGCTACTCGATAACTTTTATCGTTATGTACCCGGCATTAATTCTGGCGCGTAACACTATTTTAAAATTTATATGTCGATAATTCGATATGGAAATAAAGCGTGAGTCTAGGCGGTGCATGTTTTACGGACAAGCTGTGAGAGTAAATAAAAGTTACAGTTTCTACTGGCATGCCGCGTTGATCTACGTATGAATTGTCTACGTAATTAGTTAATTTCACCCTTCCGATTGGCCTCAGTCGACTGCGCAGCTTGACTCCTATGATAACTATTGGAAGTAGCCTTGTCATGACCATCAAGGTAGACCGCTGTTGCACTCATGTACTTAGGTGTATATGAATGCGTTGATTAATAATCAGCAATTCAGCATGAACCACACTAACAGAAGTGTCATAAATATCGCCTGATTTTTTTTATCACTCAGCAACGGTTTTCCAGGCATTAGGTATCAATCAAAGACACGATTTATGCAAAAATCAACTCGTTTAAAGAAAGCAGTTCCGTACAAAATGTCGTTTTGTCGGTGTTGATAAAAATGTACGGAATAAACAGCTTCTTCCTCTTGTGGATAGTGAGGTCTAACGACCCCACACATCCTAGTGTCAGAGTTTCTAAACCGCCTCAAGGGCCTCTATTTAAACAGCTGTTTTTTGCATAGGCCTACTGTCTATTCATAATCATCATCATATCAGCCGAAAGACGTCCACTGCTGGACATAGGCCTCCCCCAAGTGTCGCCACAACAACCGGTCCTGTGCGTCTCGCATCCATCGGTTACCCGCGACCCTCACCAGGTCAGCGGTCCACCTTGTTGTCTTCCAACGCTGAGTCTTCCGGTACGCGGTCGCTACTCCAAAACTTTTCGGCCCCATCGACCATCTGTTCTGCGAGCAATGTGCCCTGCCCACTGCCACTTCACTGTCTATTGTTCAATTTAAATTTTTCGCAAACTAATGGCGATAATAAACCGACACGACCACACCCTTCTTGATAACTTTTTTCGTCTAATCTCTTGTGCTGGATATTGAGTCACGTCTCAAAACGAACCAGCAAAGAAGCGAGTTTTTGCAAGACTTCTATTAATGGGACCAGCAGTGCGAATGGTGTAAGTGGCTGGGGTCAGGAAAGTTCGATTTCATGATGACAAGATATTAATCCGTATAGGCCGTATAATAAACTTGCCAACAAGAACATTAGTAGAAACACGTGAAAAGCTATTGAAGCGTAACATTGATTGCCTCTCTCAAGTCGATATCAATCGCATCGCATCTCAAACACGATGAGAAATTAATCGAGTCGTTTCTGTAGTTCTTGATAATAATAACTATCATGTAAAAATATGTGAAGTGATAAGATGGTAAAAATAAATGAACTCGTTTGAACTGTAAAGCATTGCAAGAAATAAAAATTATGATCAGAACCTACCATAACGGAACGTGATTTTAGCAGCAGAAATAGTGCAGCAATACTTTTGTTTTTTTTTTTTTAATTACTAGCAACTCGCAAATACCTGAAGGACACGAAACAACAAAGAAATATTTTAGTTATGCGATTGAATGGTTTGTAGTCTATAGACCTTGTAGTGCAGCTGTGCAATATAACAATCACTGAACCTTGAAACGAAGTTGCTAGACGTCCTTGGATAAGGATTAAGAACTATGTTTATGTGACCGGAAAATTGCAGATTCCGTTAGATTGTAATAAATCTTTTTAAGATTATAATTTCTTGATATCATCATCATCATATCAGCCGAAAGAAGTCCACTGCTGGACATAGGCCGGCCCCAAGTGTCGCCACAACAACCGGTCCTGTGCGTCTCGCATCCATCGGCTACCAGCGACCCTCATACTTATTCTTGATATTATATTAAGAAAAAATCATTTTGCATGAGTACAATAAATCCCATCCAAAATTCAATAGTTTCCAATATACCCGTGTCATATTTAGAAATAATGGTTTACAATTTCACGTGATATTTTACAATCTTACGGCGTTTGCAATATTCCGGTGACATATATAAATCTACCCATAAAACGAAGTTGCTTAGCATTTTCCCAATTTTGTTGGGGTTGGCTTCCACTTTAACCGGATGCTGATGAATACCAGTATTTTATTTTAATTACATGGAGCGTCTGCCTATCAGATCTATCAACCTGGTAACTGGGTAACACAAGGCAATACTGGTGTCATATTTTCTGGCGTCTGACTACCCATACGTAACGTCTGTCAAGGATCTAGGTTTTGGCTGCGGAATTTGTTCGAAAGAGTCACCGCGGCCCTGGAACGCAAAGGGCATTTGGAGGAACACGGATGGGTTTTATTCAGTAAGAGTCTGACACTCTCTTCCGCTCCACCCAGAGCGGAAGGAGTCATTAATTTGATGATTTCACATCCCTGCAAAAAAAAAGGGGTGTAACATATTAACGTGCTTTCAGAGGCACGAAGGACTCATTATGTGATGGATAGTCACCCAGCTACGAAACAATTTCGGAAAACGTTACTTACCCTTCTTTTTTTTTAAGGATGGGAAATCATCAAATGACTCCTGCCGCTCTGGGTGGAGCGGGAAGGAGTGTCAGACTCTTACTGACTAAAACCCATCTGTGCTCCTCCTATTGCCCTTTGCTTTCCAGGGCCGCGGTAACTCATTCGAACAAAATCCGCTACCCTGGCAGGACGTTGCTTACCCTTGAAGATCAACCTGTGCGGCTGTTATTATTACTCAGCCGCGAGGTCCTCCTGTATATTAACCTATCAAATATAGAATAGTCGTCCTAGTCTTCAAACGAGGATTATACGCCTTACGTAACGACTGCGCCCGAGTGGACTAATGCTCGTGCACTGTAATGCGATTTATCATACGATTAGGGTTACCATTTAGAAATTTGAAAAGTCCTGACAAAAAGCCTGACATTCCAATAAAAGTTCGGACATTTTAGTCACAAAATCCAAACTTTGATGATGTATTCAATACAACCTTAATATATGAGCTGCGAAGAATTCTACGTTAAGTTTGATTATTTTACGTAAAACTATTTTTGTTTTGAAGAAAAAATGTACGTTTACTTGATTGTTTGCAAATTGCAATAGAAGTTTGATTGTTATAGAAGATTTATATTTAGTAGGTATTTATATGAATGGGAAGTTATAAAGATATAAAGACTTATTTGATATTACTTATAAATGTATAAGTTTTATTACTTACTCGTTATTCAATCTAAGCCTAAAAATCCGGACAAACGTCTAGAAGTCCGGACACGTCCGGTCAAATCCGGACGGATGGTAACCCTACATACGATGCAATAGGTGCCCTGTTGAGGAACTATAACAATATAGATCGACCTTGTTCTACCAATTTCACTGACGTCGTTAGAAACTTTGTTTATTTGTTTATTGAAATGCCAACTTTTTTATGTAGTACTTCAGATATTTTGCTACTCAATGAAAGTATTTAGCAGGAATTTGGCACATACAGAAAATTCTAAGATACCTACTTATTATAGGTACTAGATTTATTTAAGAACAGGATTAATATTTTACCTGATATCATCTACTACTACTATTAAAATTAATTTATGACCTGATATTGGCAGGGCAAGGTTTATAATCACAAACCATGCTATATTGCTATAGTATGTAAAAAAGTATAGGGGAGCACATTACTCCAGTTTTCTTTATGAATGTGTAGTGCACAATATATAGACAAAACAGGGCCCAGCCTATTGTCAATGCATAAAGTGCATCGCATACAATAGAATGAACATGAATACTAATGTGTGATGCTCTCAAAAACCATGAATTCATTCAGTAAACAGTCAATACAAGCTTGGCATTTAGATTTTTTTTTTAAACGTTGCCCCACACTAGGAATTTCTCCTGTATTGTGGGTGCATTTGCAAACATATAAATAAACTCACATACACAAACAGCCAGACCCAGAACAACTATCTGTAGGTCATACAAATATTTGTTCCATGCAGGAATGGAACCCGCGACATGCAGCGCAGCAGTCAATCACTCAACCATTGCACCAACCGTGCCGTCATGATCACGTGAGATTGTCTCAATATTGAAACAACTGACATAAGTTTTATAATTACATTAATTGAGTTAAACTTAGACCAGCACATAAAATTGTTGCTAAGAAGTCATTATTAATGATTTTCTAAAATGTATTTCTTGCTTTGCACTAGCAGGGGGACGACTGGGAGTCTGGGACTGGTGGATGCTGTCATCTAAACTTATATTTAAGGCTGTTTGTCTGTTCGTACAAGATCATCCAGCAGTCTGATCAACAATCAGACCAGAGCAGTGTTAATCACACCAATCTGATTCCAAAAATAGTTCCTCTCATAGAAAGCCAAACTATCACCATCAATACTGGTATCCAGCTGAATCCGGTTTGACTGGGAGCCATCCCCAATATAATTGGGAAAAGGCTAGGCAGATGATGAATGTAATTAAATAGAACTTTGTTGTGGATCAAACAGACGGTACACTTGGCGATCGACCAAACTTCAAATAGTTGACACAGTGCCGCGCAGCTAGGCAACGATAAGCTACTTGAAAAATGTACATTCTTGTAGGACATCACAAAAGCAGATCTATGAGAAAAAGCTACGTAGTTAACAATAAAATAACAGTCGGTATTCTATTCAAATAAATTCATATTGTTAACTTGAACAACACATTTTCCAGAACCATTTACTATTTTCCATTCAACTTTATCCAGCAGTGCAAATACACCGATTAAAAAAGAAAATTATCAACTTGACTAACCTGTTCACTCACTGAGTTGTTCTGTACAGCGGCACCATCAACATCACTCATCTTAACCTCCGTGTCACTCTCCACCTCAAAGATAACCTTGTACAAGTCAAGACCCTCAGGTACGTTGGACTCAATGTTAGCCTCTGGGCGGATTGTGAGCTCCTGGTTGATCAGCTGACTGCGACTCACACGGAGAGAGCCCTGCAGGGTTTCTGATATGGCCTAAAATAAAAATTGACAAGTTACAATTATTATTTGTGCTTCTTGGAATGTTTGGTTTACAAGCCAAGGATTGAAGAATGCTTATGTTAACAGAATTATGGTTCTTAAACTTAATCATTTGAATTGGCTGCCACTGCAGTCACTGGTTTGTTAGGACCTATATGGCTGGCAGACAGCCAGACTCGAACCCAAGCCTCAAAATAAAGTTGCATGTTTATTTTGTGAAGACAAATGATCTTCTGAGTAAAATATGACTGCTCATTTTCATATCTTGCAGAACATATAGAACAATAAGCACTGTGTATACAGGCCTTCTGTGACGGGAGCATAATTCAAGGCCAATCTATTCAGAGTTAATGTATGAGAAAGAATCAAGTTACATAGTGTTATCATAACTTAACAGTGCCCCAATTTTAATAATTAACTATTATGAGCCTATTCTAAGATAACAATGTTATGCTGATAACACTATACAATACAATCAAAAGACCTTATCAGTATTGGTAATGCATTATATTACCCATGTTTTGAGAATTCTGAAACTTAAACATATAAACTGTCTGAAATTATAATTAGAAACAGGTTTTCCTCTTGGTAGGTACACAAACACATGTATGTATTATAACTTAATATTCCCGGCAGGTTAGAAGAGCAAACAAAAAACTCGTTGATATGCATTTATATTATGTATGTAAATAAAACACAAAGCGAGACTTACCTTACGACTAGAACTCTGTTAAACAAACAGTCGTCTTGTTGCGTTATACCAAGCCTCATTTATGCTATAAAGTGCATTCTTACATGCGAAACGATGAAAAACCGCGTGAAAAACTAACATTATGCACTTACGTCGCTCAAAATGTCTTCCAAATCGCAACATACATTTGTAGTGAATACGGGCGTCGGGCTCGGTGTACTTGATCGATCACAGTAATAATCTATGTCTGCCTGGTCCAATACCTCTTTTGTCTGATATTCATTGAACTCCATTACTGCATGCTGTTGAGAAACATTCACAAAAAACTATTTATTTCACAAACACTGCTGCATTATGCGATACGACTCTCGCATGAAAACACTATGTTATCGTAAATACCACAACGCAAACTAACACAATCTTACCCATTGAATTTTAGGTTCTCTCGCGAGAACAACACATTGTTACAATCGATTATTTTTTTAACATAGGCAAAATTAAATGAAAAACTGCAGTAGGTATTTACCGATGAATTGAATTGATTGAAGAAAACAAAACGTCAAATTAAAAATGTCAGCCGAATAAAAAATCCATTACACGTAACTTCTTGTAACAGATTTTTTTTTCCGAAGCACTATTTGAACAGTGTTTTTTAATGAAAATCATCAAAAGTTAAATTCGCAACATTATCTTCCATAACTGAACTTTCCATGACAAAATACACCCGCGCCCATACACAGTCAATCTCAATCGCGATCCACGGTCAAAATCAATGATCGTGATCCAGATCCATTACTAAAATTATTAAATACACTGAACTTACAACAAACTAAAACAAAGCAAAAAACCCCTCGACTCCTCGACGCTGTCAGCTGGTAATGTACCCAAGAGACTGGCGGCATTTCTATGTTGAATGGCAATGTTTAGTCTCTGCCCAAAGTTAAAGCTCTTGGGCTCTCCGGAAGTGTCAACCAGCCGTTTCGAAATTTCTTTGAAAAGGCTTCGAGCACAAGGGCCCCACGGCCCAATGGTTTCGAGGGTTTCAACACTTTCAACCTTCAACTCCAAACGGCTCCAAAATATTGTTGATCCAGATTGTTAATGCATGAAGTAGATTGACGGATTGATGCATCAGAGAGCCAATTCTGCTAGGTATTAATTTTTAATGTGACGTTTTGCGCACCAGTTCCTTATCGCATTCGTGCATTCGCATCTCAGTTACAGTTACTGCCTCAATATCTATACATTTTTGACAGATCGCGACGCGATTTGAGATTAGTATAATTGGCACTCTGATCTCAAAATATCTATATAGATATTTTGAAATTGCGGTCCCCTGACTGGAATCATCGGGGTACAAGTACAATATCTACCTATTGAGCGTTTATTTATGAACTTGCGCGTTAGACCATAGACTCAGATCGCGCTTGTATTTGTATTGGATTAGAATTTAGATTTCTGAACGTGCCTTATGTCAATGAAGGCGTCCGTTTGTAACGTCATGCCGTGTTTGTAATTTTGAAAATATTTACTTGTACTTCTTATTACAGTCGAAACAATTAGATTCATAATTGTTGAAAGTTATAACAATGGAGAATTCTATGAATGAAACTGAAGCACATCAATCTTTTCGGTCTCCACCGAGAAGACGACGCTCAACTTTCTTTGAAAGAAGAGACTCAATAGGTGTGCTGATACTTGTGCATTTTATTTGAATTTGTGAAGTTATCGAAATGTTTGTTTAGATGAAATACCTTTGGCATAGCCTCATGGATTGAGTGTAATAATTTATAACTGCAGTCTTCCTTTCAGTGCCTCATACAGTGTCCGAAAATGTTAACACAAATAAGAAAGAGTTAGATGTGAATCAAAGACGCTCCGAGGACATGACGAAGTAAGGATACGATTGCCAACGCCACCAACGAGGCAACGACTCGAGTAATACTTATCTAACGTGCCTTTATAACAAAATTGAGCATTTTTATTGTAATTTTTCAGATATTATCAGAAACTGTTGGCTGAAAAATATATGTGGAAAAAGGAGGTAAATGAGAGGCGAAACAAATATCATGACCTCAGACAGTACGTATTTATCACAATCATCTTTGCTTTTTTGACAAAATGTTAAAATTGATTGTAACATAAGAATCAAACTTACAAAAATCTCTTGCAAGCTTTATAACACTTGAATAACAAGGCAGGGATACTGATTAATTTATTTAATACAACCTCAATAGGTAAGATCAAGATTGGCCTACAATTAGGCCAATCTTAATCTTAACTTACACATTAAAGAGTTCAAAATTGTTTGTTTCTTTATGTTTGTGAAAGGAATTATCTGAAGTCCTGATCAAATTATGTAATTTCTTTCATTGTAGTTTTTTTTTCCTTGATTTTCTGAGACTGCATTTTGTCTACAGGAGCAAAGCTGCAGGAAAAACTTGTTTTAAAATAGGCCACAAGATCATCATAATTCTCTCATGATCATTATTTTTGTTTCCCCTTACAGGCAGTACCAGATGGCAGTAAAAGCACCCAGCAGATCAAGAATGTCCTACTCAGCCCTATCAAACGAAGACATAGAATTCCTCAAAGGAAAACCAAACATATCCAAACTTGTTGACAGTCAACAGAAACTTCACAAGTCAGTGTTGGAGACAAGAGCATTGTACCGAAGGGCAAATGAACTTGATGAAGTAATATTGACACAAAGCGAAAATATTGTCAGCATGGTCACAGATTATATATTAGAGAATAGTACTGTTGGACAAGTAGAATGAATGGATGAATCAACATCTGAATAATAAAAGCTCTGAAGTTGTACATATTATGTAGATAGTTGGTAAAATGTCTATTCTAAACAAGTAGTGCCTACCACAATTTTAGGTATATTTCCATGGAAATGAATTTTTGGAAAGCATGTAAAGGTAGAATCAACCCTAATGGTTATTAATAGTTTGATTAAAAGAGTTTACTATTTTTGGTGTATAATAAATGTCTTATAAATATGTATACTATGTATTTAGTGGTGCCTCAGAATACTGCGTGTCATTGCACAGTAGCAAATTCATGAGACAGCCTGAGGGGTAGGGTAGGTATCAAATATCACAGACATCACTAAGATTGAATCAACCAATAAATGATTGTATTGCTATGGCAGCATAACAGCTATCTCTGTATATTAACAAAAATATATGCTTCATCACAACCCAACACTTCCCTTGTAAAAATGTACCTAATCCATGTAAGAGAGAATATGTTTAATCATAAAAATATGAATAATAAAGCTATGTAATTAGTTGCCATATATTTTAGTGGTAATATTTAATCTAGGGTATTGATAGTATCAAGCTGTTCATGTATCAGCAGATATTACTTGTAAATATAAATAATATCATGAAATAACTGTGTAAATATTTTTGTATTAAAACACTAACATTACATACTTTGTTTTGTTATTTTGTCTCCAGAAATGGGGTAGTATCTATGTTACTTTGAATGTCAGAAGTTGAGTAAGTTTTTAGTAACATGTTTCCTGAAAATTACTGAAACAATTTTGAACATAAACCATCGCTGTTGGTGATGGTCGCCACCCATTGATTTTAACATTCACCAATTTCAGAATATTAAAAAAGAAACAAGGACATAATTTTTAGATAATGAATAACAATTTTATTTCATTGTAACTTACATTTCATTCATGATACATAAATTCGATTCATACAGAAATCAACATTATAATCAACATAAATTATTACATTCATACAAATATTAGAATTAAGATTGTACATTGAATATTTATGAAGCAATCCATTGCATACAAAATGCTTTAAAAGAAAATTAAGTATTCATTGCAAATCTATTTCATAAAAACCTTTAATCAAGTTAAAACAAGTTCAATATTTAATTACCCTTAACTTTCCCATTCATTTAATCATCATTACAATAATATCTGTCTACACAATGGTACAAATTCATTCATTATTCATATTATAATAAGGCACACAATGGATCACTTCCAATAAAAATTGAGCTGTTTCTGGCAGTGGAGGTTTGTTCATAATCTGAGGGGCATTTCGACATACCTGAATGTTTGAATTCGGAATTGGAGGTAATTAACAACGGAAGAACAAACTAACGGCCGCTTTCTATAATATATGTCAATCCCAATCTTGATCTCGATCCTTGTCTGTTGAGATTTGAGATATATTATAGAAAGCGGCCGTAAATCTCATATGTGACGAAGTTCAAATCTATTACAACCCATACTGTTTTTAGTTTTTCCGCTCGAGCACTGACATGTGAAAATTCCAAAATAAAAAAAAAAATCTTACGTAAATAAACAAACGTTAAATTCGCGGCACACCGGTGTGCCGGCAGTGCTCGAGCGGTTAATACAAATGGTATCTTAAAAATCAACTCAATATATATGTCAAAGGCAACTAACTTAATCAGCCATTTAATTGGTGGCCTAGCCTTTTTATTTAACTGCACCGATTTTTCAGCGACATCTTTAGTTCAATATTGTTAAAAGACCTGCCCATATCACATAGGTGTCATACTAAAAGGCGTTCAATGAAAAGGCTAGGATTTTAATGAAAAGGCTGATTAAGCTAGATGGCTGCAACATATACTTATGTATAACGCTAAATTCGATACTTGAGTTGCGATGGATTGAAATGATTTCGAATTATGAATTCAAGTTTTAGAATATATTTCAGTTCGACGACCGGTACATATGAATGAGAATTATAATTATCGACAGTTTCGGTGGTAACATTACCACTAGTAGCTTTAGAATTCATTGCAAAGGCGTATTCTGCACACGAAAGTGTGTATTCTGGAAAAATGGTGGTCTTCATAGGAACTTTAAATGCATTTTTCTTTTTGAATAATGATGCCTGGCAATGTGATCAATTTTGGGGATCTTTCTTTTATTTTTTCTGAAACTAGTGGCTCTGTTTAGAAATACTTAGAAGAATATAGACATCACAGTTAAAACTATCCGAGACATCTTCAAAATAATATTGCATTGAATTATATTTGCATGAATCCAACAGGATTTCTGTACGACGCTAAACGCTTTAATAAATGCTAACGCAACTTAAATATGGACGAAAATAAGTTATTACAACTTAAACGAATATAATACATAAAATTAAAAACTCGAATACTCAATTACACTGAAATACACAGCACTCTTAAGATGTTACAAATGTCTTATTTCTAGATACAAAATTATTAAAATTTTAATCTTATGTCGATTCACACTGTAGAGTGTAGCGTGCTTTTGAATATGTTTAGTTCAATACAACGTTTTCATTGTATATATTGTATTGGTTATGAAACAATAATGAAGTGTACGGCTTCGTTTGCGCAAGGTAATTAAGTTTTCAGAAATAAAAAAAAGTTCATTTGGGATAGAAAAAATGTTTCGTTGCGCAGGGAAACGCACCGCTATTGCTAGAGGCATAGGGTTTATTTCAGAGTGCTGTAAACTACAGAGTGAATCGATCACTATTGTAAACAAATTTATTTTCATCAAATTCTTATTTAATGGCTGGAAGCCTCTTTCAACAAACATGCCTTACACTCGCTAAGCCCATTTCAAGCATACACTACACCAGTATTTTATACATCTCTTCTTTTATAATTATAACATATAAGTAATGCTGATTTCAACTGAGAATATACAGTTCTATAATATCGAGGATAAATACGTCCATTTGAAATTATTCAGTGCAGGAAAGGACTAGATTATAAAAACATAATTTTCCTGGTCAATTACACCTAAATAATTCCGAACGGTTGAGATATGCTTACAACAAACTTATCAATCCAAGCTTTCCTGAGACACCTTGACATATCAGGTCTTTTTTTGGGAACTAAACTTCACCCAACATGTAAGAGTACCTTCGTTATAACTACACCTCGAGCCCTAATAATGTATACAGTTTCACTTGTTAATCTTAAGAGTGTTTTAAAGGAACTTTTGCAGTAGTATATTACACTGTACAGGAATATCTACGAGACTCAACTCAAGTGTTTGGTGTGAAAACTTCGTCTTGTCTGTAGTTTCTTTTCTTTGGCAGTCTTGTATTCGCGACGGCACGGACTGTTCCTTAAGTCTAGTATCGTGTTTACTTTCTCGACTATTTCCTTAGCCATGTCATGTTCGCATTCGAAGTCGTGGAGTTTGTAGGTAGCGGTTGACTGGAACATTGTGGAGTTACCTACAAATATAAAAGTTTTATTAAGAAAATTTTCCTTCAATTTGTTTGTGGCTGTCCTTTATTTGACCTTCACATACTTCCTCTTTCATTTGATTTAAAACAAAATTGAGGCTGCACAGCATAAGTACGAATACGGATAATGTGGCGCGGGAATACACCCCACTATGGGCGACACCAGATAAATTTGCAATAAAGGTCATTGACATACTTAATTCCAAAAAACAGAAATAATGACATAAAACTGTCCTGCATCGACATCTATCGTGATACTTTACTTATTCTAGTAAGTAATGAAAAACGATTAAACCGAAACCGGCTGAGATAGAGATGGGCAAACCGGGTTTACGCCAAAGAGTATAGTAATAATAGAGGTACTTTACGCCCATCCCTAAACACACGCTTTTGTGCACGGCCTTTTAATTGCGCAAAAAAACTGACGTCATCAATGTACCCAAAACTGTAAAATTTTCCCAATCAACCTTGAGCCTAATGCTGTAGTGATAAAGTTGAAAATCTATTGAAGAAATTTAACAGATTGTTGTAGCTTGATGTGCTGGCGAGTGTACCTAAGTATTATACTTTGTACCAGATAAACTTGCAATAAAGTACATTGACCTTTCCCTAATATCCCTTCGTAGATACCCAAACAATACATTATGAACCATTTTACATTACTAGAGAACATAAAGGATCACGATAGAAGTAGATTCAGGACTGCTCCAAGTCTTTATTTCTGTTTTTGATTTTAAGAAAGTCAATAAATGTATGTGGGTCAATGACCGTTATTGCACATTTATCTGGAATCTACTATAGTAAAATAGTTACCTGCACTATTTCTATCACCATATGCGGCATTGTGACTAGGTGAGTAAACTATTCTGAAAGTGGTTCTAGTCCCTCGCGTCTCCAGGATCTGACACCATGCCACGGAGTCTATGCTGTGTAGGAAGTACTTCGATCTGGACTGCACATGGAAATAAAAAGAAACATAATCTGGTTTAAAAAAGACACGTAAACGGTTCGAATATGGAACGAAATTTAACATAGGTACAGGCTAAAATAACCATAAAGAAGATGGCGGGACGACTTGGAAGTCTTCCTTAGGAATTGGCAAGAAGTGGCACAAAACCGGGAATGATGGGAGGCAAGCAGTGGGACGACAGTTTGGGCTCGATAATATCATGTCCCATTGCTGGCCTCCCACTATTCCCGGTTCTGTTATTGACAGACTAAAATCATTGGGCTCGTTCAGGTTTCACAGCAGTTCGATAAAAAGAAAAGAACTGCAAAGCAGCTACCTATGCTTTAAAAGCTGCCAATAGCCACTGGCTATTGAGACATGCGAAAATTCGCCTTTATGTTCTCTATCATAAGTCTCTAAATTCCGAATGAATAATTTCCTCATAAAACGCACTATCCTAATAGGTACATTGAGATAAGCATATTTTTATCCCGATAGGCAAAAGTATGGGTCCCGGGAAATACATCACCACAAAACAACAAAATTAAATGCAAATGTATTTGATAAGGAGATTATTAATATTTTCTCCAGAAAAACGGTTTTATAATTCCAATGAACAGGATAAATCATCTAAAGTGCACATGAACATTTTCGATAACACTAGGAGACACCAAAATGAATACATATTCATTTTGGTGTCTATGATCCTTATCTTCACGCTTAAATATACAGAGTATACACAACACACACAGCAGCAGTCCTCCCGCAAGGTGGACTGAGGATGTCAGTCAAGACAGTGGAAATCCAATGGAAGTGAGAAGCACAGCCATTGGATTTCCAGCCATTTCCATTCCAGCTGCGGGCGTTTGGATGAAGAGGAACTTTCCACCCTTTTGGAATAGACAAAACACTCACTAACTTACCCAAAATGTATGTTTATGTGTGACTAGAGGCTCCACTTCTATCCTGTCAAGTGAGATGCCCAGTTGTACCGATGTGTTCGTTCTCACTTTGCGCAGTAGTTGCACTCTGTATGCTTTGTACTGAGGGGCCTCTGTCGCCATTATGTGTGACTGCATCTTGCCTCTGTCTGTTTCGTCACTACCTGCAATAAACAAAATTAAAAAACTTTATCGGGGTTATTGCGACCATATTATTATTGTAAAAATGCAGCCTAAACTTGCCCTTTCATGTGTTCATTTTGTAAATCCACACCACAAAGTTCTTTTCACTATAAATTTTACAAGTTAAAATTTTGTAAATTGTAATAATTTGTATTGCAAATTTACTAACGTATAAAACTTTTTACAAACATAAAACTTTACCTTCATTTAAAGCTTTTAATGCTATTAAAACTGCTTCTGATGTTGAACTTCCTCCTGTATTGTGCCTGGATGGATTCTGATGACTCTGGCCAGAATCCGTGACCTTTGAGAACACATGGAAGGCTCCGCTCATGCCATCTTCAGGTATAGACGAAGGAGGAAGGGTCATTGCATTTTTACTCTTTAATTCAACAAGGCCGAGACATGTGAAGCCAAATTTGGAACAAGGCTCATTGGCATCCAGGCAGGGGAATGCCCAGTCAACCTCTCCATCATCCTCTGCTATGCAAAGTCCGTAATCATGCACAGATCCAAGGGATATGTCTGGATGTTCAATGCTGCAATAGATGTTTATAATAATTTGATTAGTCAAGAAAATGCATAGAGATCTAATAATATTGAAAATTAAATTAACAGGAAGGTAAACTCAAACATAAATGTTTATTGAGTTTATCTAATATTAGCATTTAACATTAAACACCTTACCTGTATTTATAGCATGTGAAGCCAATTAAATCCTTAATCTTGGCACTGGCAATGACACACACAACTAGGGGGTAGTTCTGATGTTTCTCTGGAAGCATTGTCATGAAAATCTTAAACGTCTTGATAGGCAATCCTAGTTGTGCGGTCCCATCAAACTTTGCATACTCCAAATACTGACGGTGAGGTAGGTTCGGGCAGTTCTGCAGTTGTTCGGCTAATAATGACTTCTGTTTGTCAGGCTTCTTAACTTCAAACTTGGAGAATACTTCCACCAGTTGGTCTGTGGTGAGAGGCGAGGAGTCTTCCCATTTTATTACTTTAATTTTAGCTGCCTTTTTTAATGCTTGCTCCTTCTTGTCTAACCATTGTGCTGTGTTGGATCTTTGCCTAGAAAATGATGAAATTAGGTCAGAAAATTTAAATAATAAAAAATGAAGCTTTTATTGGTTACAATATTGTTATTCTAAAATGATGTCATAAGTAAAACAACACAGTATGACATAATTGACATAGCATCTCAATTAAATCTCTGAACTGGGTCAGTAGAGCAGTGAGTCAATGTGAGTAATGTAAATATTTTTCAAAAGAAAGAACCAACCGCTCTGTAAAGATTGTCAGTATAGTGTAGAAAAGATTCTAGTATAAGATAAAAGCTGATACATTAAATGTTTCTATAACCTCAGATAAGCAATAAAATGTGTGACCCAATTAATGGCATAACAGAGATATTTTATGACTTAAAGTATGTGTATAACCATACCTGTGTCCTCCAAACTCCTCGTAGCGCACGTAGCTGCCGCAGAGCGGGTCGTCATCCTCACTATCATCCATATCAGGGTAAGGATCGAACTGTGTCACTATTTCCCTTCCCACTTCCTCCTCAGATATGTCTCCCATGCCATCTTTACCCTTGCTGGGTCCTGGCTGAGTCAACCTCAATTCCCGTATCCTTTTCTTCTCTTCAATAGCTTTATTTTGAAACACTTTCGAAAAATCCTCTCCTGCCATAACGATTTCACATAAACCGGTGTCGTCGGTCGCAATGAATGCATCACGTATGTTTTTGAGGAGCCAAATTTTATTATCGTATGTAGCCATTTTATTAATAACACTAATTAGTTCAATTTTAATCTTAATTCTTGTTTTCGATCCCCAAAATTGAAACACATGTCAAAGTTGCAGTTCCCAAACAAAATGCTTTACGCGTGATTCAAGTTTACGATTATAGAAATGTCGTTACTTGAACATTGTAGTTGTTTAGTAGGAGATAGATTCATTCGTTTCCGAAGGGGAGGTTTGTTGTAACTGTCTTTTTTCATGTTAAATAATAGAAGTTTTGAAAGGCTGAAACGCATTCTGACATTTCCGATGAAAATGTTTGTTCTGTCTGTGTTTGTTAGTGTTTGACGATGGCTTGGCAAAAAACTGTTTTGGGAATTATTTTCTAACAATATTGCTAGAAAATGAATATATGCACTCATATATTCATTTTCTAGCAATATTGTTAGAAAATAATTATATTCATTTTCTTAAAAATTAAATTAATAAAAAAAACTAAAAATTAATTTAAAATGATTTTTGTGGATTTACGCAAAAAAAAGTGTTCTGTGGTTTATGACATTAATTTCGACATTATCTCTATACTAGGGATGAGCAAAAAAAATATTGAAAAATGTAAATATCGATTTATTTCCATAAAATTTTCGATACAATCGTCGATATTTGTAATCGAGTTATTTCGATTTTTATTTTACAGCATCGAAATCGTATTTATTTATTTTTTAAATTGATTTGTTACAAATATATATCGATATTTGTAACATATCAATTTAAAAAAAAAAACTAAAAATATACACATGTACAAAATTAAAAAAGTTGAAGTACAATTTTTTACACATATTTTTAACCGACTTTAAAAAAAGAGGAGGTTGTCAATTCGAACGTTTTTTTTTTTTTTTATGTTTGTTCGGGCATAACTCCGTCGCTTGCCAACCGATTTGAAAAAATCTTTTTTTGTTGGAAAGGGTTACTTCCCGAATGGTCCCATTGAAATTTTATCAAAATCGGTTCAGTAGTTTGGTTTTTAAATCCAAATATCTTGGAAAAATATGTAGAAAAATCATCCATGTATACGAAATTGCGTATTTTTGTTTTCCTGCGACTTTCCAGTGGTGTTGTTAGGTGTGGGGTACCACTAAAAAGTGAATAATAAAAAACTTTTTCACAAAAAAAAAAGAAACCGACTTCCAAAAAAAACTACAAAGTTCAAAATAACTTTAATTTCGGAAGTCGGTGTCAAATAACGAAGAAGCAACCAAAAACACCGACTTTAGAAATTAAAGTTATTTTGAACTTTGTAGTTTTTTTTGGAAGTCGGTTTCTTTTTTTTTGTGAAAAAGTTTTTAACAGACTAAAAAATGTACGATACAAATCAGGAAACCTTCCTATTTCCGATATTCACGCGGGCGAAGCCGCTGGTGGAAGCTAGTATCGATATATTTTCTTCACCTGCCCATCTCAACTCCATACGTCTGTCATTGTGATGTCCTCTGTCAATGTCATTCGATCGATGAAAATGAATGACATGTTATTGTTGTCATAGTAACGGAAAGAACACAATTGCATTTTTATATTTTCTTGGGCAAATCCTTTATAAAAACGGTCCAGAACTCTCCTCCAACTGATTGTAAGTTGCAATAAACACATGACATAGTCAATAGTTTTCTGATTTCAACTCTTTGTAAAAATCGGTTCATTTGAGGTTAGAATCCTAAGAAAACAGTTGTTGATTAAGTTACAAAATCAGCAATGATGATGATAAGTTTATCTGATGAAGAGAAGAAGAAATGATAAGATTATATGATGATAAGTTTATCATGATCGCCGATATAGAATTGTTGCAAAGAGTGTTAACCACAGCCACTGCTAAGAGAAATCTTCTCTATCTATGTAATCTATTAATAAGCCAAAAGAAACTTAACTGTAATGCAGCGAATCATCCGTTTAACTTGAGCGATATATATATCACTTTGGCTTAACTACACTGTATAGGTACAACCGTACAGGAGATAATCTGGATTCATTCAACTGTGGCTGCATTGAGTTTTTGTGTGGTAAAAAATAATACAGAAATGAATAAAAACAAATTTTAATTTAATGTTAACAACGTTATTACCTATTCTAAGTTAGTAAGTAGCACAATTATAACTTTGGACAGTAAAAACATTTCATTAAAATATCAAACAAATATCAGAAAACACATCTACAAACAAAAAGTAATAAATAAATAGTCCCAAATCACTGGCAAAATTCGAAACAGTATTGTATTAATAAATATGTAGGTACATATATATTAATAGTGTTATTTATTAATACTTTTATTAAATTTAGACAATACTATAGTTCCCCATAGCCAACATACAACGCCTAAGGTCTTGAACACAGTCATAGTAAGAGCGATAGGGAGGGGACAGTGTCTCATCATAGAGTTTCAGTACAGCTACAAACTTCTTCATTGCTTCTCCGTACTGGCCAGCCTCCATTTCTGCACGACCAAGGCGGTACATCATTTCTGTGTCCTGTGAAAAACAAAATTACATATCAAGCTTTAATTTTTTGTTTTGAAGAATATTGTGCTTGCTAAATCAATATTTTGTGCAAATCAAGTGCCCTAATCAATTTAAAGTATTGCTTTTTTCTAATTTAAAAATACTAATGCAATCAAATAAACCTTAAATGTTTATTCTTTCAGATATTTTCTTTCATGCTAACAAGTTCCTAACCCACCATGGAAGAAGAAGATGGTAAAGTACTTCTTTAGTTTTGTTAAAAAGTGTATATTTCACTACACACAACTAAGATGAAATTTAAATACAAGGAAAAAAGTTGGCTATTCAGTACATTTTTGCTTGCAAAACTGTGAAATGTTGGTAATAGCGGGTTTTTATTCTGGTAATTTTTCTATTATGGTAGTCTATTTCTGCAAAATTGTATCAGTGATTGATTCCTGATACCTGAAAAGATTTATTTGATCATTTAAATAACCCTGTAGAGGCCAAAATTAAATTTTTGATTGTGTAACAATCCTGATTCAACAGTACGGTTGGCGCAGTGGTTGAGCTATTAGCTGCTGTGCTGCATGTCACGGGTGCAATATTTTTTCCGGGTCTGGCTGTTTTTGTATCTGAGTTTATATGTTTGTGCACCGACAATACAGGAGAAATTCTGAAGAGAAATCCTAGTGCGGGGCAAATTTATTTGAAAAAAAAAAAATATATATTTTCATAACATAACTTCACACCTGTATCCTGAAGGGTTAGGCAGAGGTTTATGTACCTATAGTTTCATCAGTAATGTTTAAGTCAGTTTTTAAGTCCCATGTAGAGTGGGTAGAGTAACATTTGACTTGAACTGGCCACAATTCCAGACTGAGGACTACCTACTGAAGAATTCTAGATAAGAAAACCCCACCAACACTTTGCCCAATCTTGGAATAGAACCTGTGACCTCTGAGTTTGTTTCGGTGTTTCTTCTCAGGGTAGTCAGCTAGGAAACACCGGCCTCATCTAGCTTAAAATGACCAAAAAATATTGACGTGTAAAAGTGTTATGTTTAACCTACTTACAAAATAAATATCATTTATCATTTATCATTT
This sequence comes from Melanchra persicariae, assembly GCA_947386135.1. Lineage (NCBI taxonomy): Eukaryota > Metazoa > Arthropoda > Insecta > Lepidoptera > Noctuidae > Melanchra > Melanchra persicariae. The sequence continues at coordinate 5,135,103 of OX376646.1, forward strand.
AACCCAGGACCTTATGATCAGTAAGACAGGCGATTGCTTGATAGTCTTATAGGATGTGAAATATAATTTTACTATCTCTGTTAATTATTTTAAGTGAAGAGAATTTTATTAATATTTAAATAAAGATTTTTAACAGCGGGGGTATGGGCTACAGATAAAAGAATGTATGGGCTACAGATAAAAGGATGTGGACATGGAGAAGAGGAATACATGGTACTATGGTGATATGTAAGTTGATGGAGGTCAATGAAAGGATGAGGAGTGTTATGAAAGAAAAGGGAATCGACGATATTGCATGCATACCATATAACAGGAGAGAATGGAAAAAAAATACCTGTTTTGACAACCCCAAGAGCTGATGATGTTCATAATCTTACCAAAGTCTAATCAAATATCATTGATGATTTCAGAGGTGGAAGAAGTTGCGCCAGTGGTAGATGAACCTGACTTAGAATTAGAGATTAGTCCAGTGGAGGAGAAAGCCCTTGCTCCTGCGAAATATGAAGTGCGACCCGGCCTTGGAGAAAAGTAAGAATTTTTTTATATGTACCTACTATGCATTTTGTATGACCTACATATCTTTGTAGGTCCTTCATTATCTTTTCTTTAAGTTTTGTGCAGTAAAAGAACCCTTGTTAAAAGAAGCAAGACAAAAGCAATTTAAAATAAAAGGGGCTGGGGAAATATTTTACAGTCTGAGAATTAGGCAGCCAATTTTGTTCGAAAGAGTTACCGCGGCCCTGGAAAGCAAAGGGCACTAGGAGGAGCACGGATGGGTTTTAGTCAGTAAGAGTCTGACACTCCCTCCAGGAGTCATTTGATGGTTTCCCATCCATAAAAAAGGGGTTCTAGGGGTTCTGGCCTCCATTCTGTGGATTAATTTTCGAAGAGGAGAAAATGCCTAAGGCATTAAATAGGTACGCCTTAGTAAAGTGTTTTTTAGGGTTCCGTACCCAAAGGGTAAAAACGGGACCCTACTACTACGACTACGACTCCGCTGTTCGTCTGTCTGTCTGTCTGTTACCAGGCTGTATCTCATGAACCGTGATAGCTAGACAGTTGAAATTTTCACAGATGATGCCGATGATTCTGTTGCCGCTATAACAATAAATAATAAAAACAAATAAAAAAAAAAAATATTTAAGTGGGGCTCCCATACAACAAACGTGATTGTTTTTGCCGTTTTTTTTATAGATAATGGTAACCCTTCGTGCGCGATTTTTTTACTAGTGCATACTATTTTATAATAATTAAATATGTTTTAACTGAATTATTTCTTTTTCAGGTTCCAAGCTGCGAACGTAAGAGATATAATTCTGACGACGATGCAGGAGCAGCTGATGGGTCGCCAGTACCGGTCCGACCAGGCGCCGCGCTGGGCCAAGGTCATCGCCAACGGTATACGGCAGAGAGTGCAGGAACTCGACATGAAGAGGTAGGTACTTGTTTTATAATGTTTTTGATGCTTAGCAGTAGTTTGTTGAGCTATAGGTGTAATGGTGGAAAGTCTCTCAGTAGTGGAAACTTAGTTGATCCCATTGTTAACCGACTTCCAAAAAAGGAGGATGTTCTCAATTCGACAGATATTTTTTGTATGTTTGTTCAGCGATATTTTCGCCAATTGTCAACCGATTTTGATGATTCTTTTCTTATTTCGCAAGTTATCGTTATGCCAAGTAATTTTGACATTTAATTTTGACCCTATATTTATTTCTCGTAATTATAAAAAACAGGTTAATACCTGTTTTTAGCCATTCCAATAGAACTACATACATTTTTTTTTGAGAAATTCTGTCTAAACTTGCTGTATTAAAAATCAAATTAAATTTACTGTCGAAACTTCACTGTCGTAATTGATGAAGATACAAAAAGAAGGTTCCGTACCATTATCTATAAAAAAACGGCAAAAAAATCACGTTTGCTGTATGGGAGCCCCACTTAAATATATTTGATGTTAAAGCGGCAACAGAAATACATCATCTGTTAAAATTTCACCAGGCTATATCTCATGAACCGTGATAAACTAGACAGTTTATCACGGTTCATGAGATATAGCCTGGTGACAGACAGACGGACAGCGGAGTATTAGTAATAGGGTCCCGTTTTTACCCTTTGGGTACGGAACCCTAAAAATACCATGTATCCGTAAAACATAGGTACTTGTCTTTTGTATAAACAAATAATATCCAGAAATAAAACATTATCTCAATAATAATACCTAAATACTAATAATATAATTATAAAAGTCCCATTTCAAAAGACGTTATAAAGCTTTCTACTTACAAGTGGAGTTTTTTAAAACTCGACATTATTTTTCGGAGGCCTATATCCAGCAGTGGACGACTTGCGCCCGAGAAGGTGACAAAAAAATGAATGCAAAATTAAAAATATCATACTCTATTTCAGGTATAAAATCGTAGTACAATCAACAATAATAGAAATGAAAGGGGCCGGTGTCAAGTGTGGCCAGAGATGCATATGGGACCCAGAGACCGACGATTACGTGGACGAGCAGTATAGGAACGATACTTTGTTCTGCTACAGCACGGTTTACGGCCTCTATATGTACTGAACTATAGTTATATGTTTAGAGAGAAAGCTCTAGAGTCTTTGTTAAAGCAATTCGCCAGGTATAGGTAGGTATGTTTAATTAAAAATGGTAATAATACGAAAGAAATCCCTATCAGAAACAAACCTGTAGTCAATCGATCTGACAGTTTAGAATATTCATAATTCCGTTGCTCCGCTCCGCCATCTCGCTTCGCGTCAAACAGGCCCCTTAGGGCCCTTGCGGTGGATTATGGCCTACTCTCTGAGAGAGAAGAGGCCCGGGCGGGAAGTCTCAACATATTTAACGATCGCATAACGACCGAATTCAGTCGTTAAGTCCTAAGGGCGCTCGTACACAGTCAATCTTAAACGCGATCCACGATCAAAATCAATGATCTGATCTGTGGATCGCGTTCAAAATTGACTGTGTACGGGCGGCTTTAGGTGTTATCGACCGTATTCAGTAGGCAGGCGATCGGTAAATACCTATGTCGAGACTTCCTGCCCTGGGTCTCAGAAATTGGAGCGTTATTACCCTATACTGTTACGCAGACATAATATACAAATGGGTATGTACAGTCAACAAAGGTATTTGGTATACAGGCAAAAATATTTTTTTTCCACTGTACTGTCAATATTAATATATTTTTCTAATGCGTGCAGTATAATAACTTTTTAAGCTTATGACATACTTATGGGTGTGTGGTGTACAATGATTGTCTACTCAGCACACTTACATTGTTTTTTTTTTTCTTTCTTCTTTAAAAAAAAACGTTGAACGTTGAATTACTCCTGTATCGTTTCGTGGGTGCGTTTACAAACATACAAACTCACATACACAAACAGCCAGACCCGGAACAACTATCTGTAGGCCATACAAATATTTGTTCCGTGCGGGAATCGAACCCGCGACACGCAGCGCAGCAGCCGATCGCTCAACCACCGCGCCAACCGTGTCGTTTAAAAGTAGTTGCAAGGTTATTTACCTGCAGACCAAAATAGCTTTGTTGATTGTATATAATTTCGCAAAGGGCACACGTTGTACCCAGACCATCGATGGACTCACAAAGAGTGCAGTCACACGTTGTCTATTAATTTTAGTTTAATTTAATGTTTGTGTTATCATGTGTTATTTTAAGGTTTTGTGATTTTGTCATAAAGTAATGAGTGCCTTCTTCATTTTAGTTTATCTTTTAAAAATAATGTTGTTAATTCTATTGAAGCAAAGATGAATGAATTTCGATGTACTTTTCTGATAAAGTTCAACGTTTATTTAAGTAGGTACCTATGTACTTATTCAATAAACTTTTTACATAGTACTGCGAATGTTTTTCACTGTATTTTCAAATCAATGCATTAAAATTGTTTTCTTATCCGAATGAACTTTCTTCATTCAGACTGTATCTAATGGGCATAGTTCTCGCATTTCACAAGTGTACGACTGTCCTTGCAATTTAAACCTAATGTCAATAGCATAAGTCACATAATGCTACAAATGATTGACATTTCTCTTTTCAGAAAATATATCACACTAGCTCTTGCCCGCGGCTTCACTCGCGTTTATATAGATTTTCCTAAAAATATAAAGTACCTAACTAAGTAAGGTCTATCAATCCCGGCCACCCTAGTGTCAGAGTTTCTAAACCGCCTCAAGGGCCTTTGACATGGTTTGACGACCGCCATTTGGCGGCCGGGACCACCGGCTTATAAGTCCTTTCCGAAGCACGGAATCATCTTTTTATCAGGCAATCAGGTGATTCAAGCTTGCAATATCCTAGCCAAACTGGAAACAATTTTATTATTACTTTATTACTTTACTTCCCGTGGGAATCGAACCGGGTCACAAGGCAAACGCCTAAAGCATTCGACCACGGAGGCAGTTATAATTATTTAATATAATTAAAGTTTTACATTCGTAGTTAAAGAAAAAAAGGTGAGATAGTGGTCGAGCGCGTGCCTATCAATAATAATAATAAAAAAAAATATATTTTACTATTCTCTAAACGAATTTGCTTCAATTCAGGGTAGAGGGTGGGGCAGGCGCCTTACCTTGCCCCACCTTGGCCACCATGCAATAATCGATTCAGTGATTTAGGAATGAAATCCTAACAAAAAACTCGCAAAATCACTCTCGAATTTTTAATATTAAATAAGATTCAAGACGCCTTAATGATGACATCGTCACGGAATTTTCATAAATCTTTCAGTCAGTTTACTTAGCCAATTCTCACTTAATTTGCACGTAGACTTACAAAATATACTTTATAATAACTAGCTGACCCGCGCAACTACTTCTGCGTCACATTTTTCATTAATGCCTCGCTCCCATTGGTCGTAGCGTGATGTTATATCCTATACCATAGGCCATTTATCGAGAAAGGCTGTAGGGCCTCAAATGGGCTATCCAACACTAAAATATTTTTTGAATTGGAACCAGTAGTTCCTGAAATTAGCACGTTCAACCAACCACACAAACAAACTCTTCAGCTTTATGATAGATAGATAATATACATGAAGTTATATCACTAATGTTTATTGTATCATTTTCATGTCTACTCTAATTTATTTACGTGTCTTCGTAAGTTTAAACGCGGATATCTTCAACTGAAATACCTGTATTTGATGTACCTAGATACTAATTTGGTCAGTCTACTTCAGTTATGTATATTGTCAATATGCTAATATTTCTGTCGGATTTATTGGGAACATCAAAAAGTTGATGAAGTACCTACATTACATACATACACAAAGAAGGATACCTACACCTATTTTCAGAATCGGATATAATTACATGACATAGGTAGTAAAAAGGGATTACTACAATCTTATCCGTTTTTTAAAAAATGTGTATCCTATCTTTACTATGTAATAGATTGGGCAAAGGCCTCCCAAAAGTTCATCCAGGAATTCTTTTCCTGCGTCACCCCGTACCAGCTCACGGTACTGTAAGAGCCTCCTTGCGCAGCATCTGTGATCTGGCTGTTCATATATACTTTGGAAGTGGCTGGTGGAAGAATAAGAACATTTGAATTCGGAAATATTATTAGAACGGGTTTTGTTTAAGCAGTGTCAGATGTTATTCGACTCTCCGAGCCAATGATGGTGCTCCAATATACGGACATATAGATAAAACAGGAGTTTTATTTATAATATTTGCTACGTAGACCCCAGGCCATCTACCAGGGTTGCGGATTTGTTCGAAAGAGTTACCGCGGCCCTGGGATGAAAGGCACTAGGAGGACTAAAGGGTGGGTTTTAGTCAGTAAAAGTCTGACACTCCCTGCCGCTCCACCCAGAGCGGAAGGGGTCATTTGATGATTTCCCATCCTAGAAAAAAAAAAAAAAAAAAAAAAAAAAAAAAAAAAAAAAAAAGGCCATAGCTCTGTGGTCTACAGTACCTATGTGTCAGGTCATTTTACCAACTCTTTCTGTGCTTGCTTAGCGGAGTGGGTTTTTTTTTTCAGCCTGAGCTATCCCTTTACTCGGCAAAGGCCTCTCCCCATTCCTCCCATTTCCCTCTTAGTTGGGTTTCGTTACGCCAATTTCTCCAAAAGACGTACAGTTCGCGTTAAATAACTGTGCCCCTCTGAAGTTGGCTACGGGTGACTGCGTAGTATTTTGACTACAAAATTACGAACAAACTGCAACTGCGCATGCGCAAGAGATACCTTTGGGGGCGGGGATTATGGCGGCGCGATTTTATGTCTCAGTCGCTCGTTTACGTTCGATGCATGCTTGCGTCCCGCTTGCTCCCGTCTACGTGACTGCACCTGCGCGATCTTTGCAAATGGCTAACTTCAGGAGGGGCAAAGTTATTTGACGCGGCCTGTAAACTTGGATTGCCCTTGTTACTCATTAACCTGCCTCTTTCTAGAATGCAGACACTGATATTGTCTTAACCGAATTGTTAACTTACTTGCAAAGCCTTCAATCCCTTGAGAATGTTGGTGTACTGCTGGCAGAGACCACACTGTACCATAAACTCTTTGCTGTCGTATGGAACAGCCACCACGTTGGGGCAGGGACGGTCTGAGTCGCATCTGTAAATGAAGGTAGACAGATATGTCCCAAAGCTTATAAATTTACTATCGTACCTATGTAAATCAAACAATATTGCTTGGAGTGGAGTCTGTGGCTAAATAGATACTTTAATAACTTTGCAAAAAATCATTCACGTAACATATCAGATTTTCCAAACGGTGTTCTTCGCGGCTGTTAAAAAAACCTTCATCAGAATTTCCAAGTTTACACTATTCAATACTAGATGGCGTGACTAGTCACAACTTGTGAAATTATACAAGTTCGAGACGAACTAAATGACGGGTGTGAATCGCGTTATTATTCGCTGCGCCAGTACCTTTTACGATTGTAATTGAATTTGTTTTTAAGAGTATAAATGTATTTACTTCTTCATAGTTTAGTTTATAGGAAGTTTATTGAAATCGATTCTAAAACGTAGTAGGTACCTACTCACTTGAATCTCATGTAATTTTCCGTCATTTCTGTATACATGGGCCACTTATGTTCACACGGCGTGCACTGACAGTCGAACCAGTACTGCTCCTTCAACTCTGCCTGCCTCTTCTCTTTGGGGACAGTCGTGAAAATAGGCCCGTAGTTCTCGGACACTTCCTCGCCTTTTTTGATATTCTTCACTGCGCGAACGACGATATTGTTTCCGCAGAAATATCTGTAACATGGAAATTTGCGAAATGAGATGGGTAGGTAGATAACATAATTATCATGTTTGACTAGGTACCTGATAAATAGTGCACTATGCATAATGATGATTGGTATTATCATAATAAAATGCGCACTATGCATAATTATATAAAATACCAACATCATCTCGACTGTCTCAAAGACGAAGATTAGATCACCCCATGGCAGATAAAGACAGTAGTGGGGCGCAAACGCTTCTTGGAAGTCAGATAAAATTCATTAAAAGCCTAGCCTTTTCATTTAACTGCGCCGATTTTTCAGCGACCTACATAAGTAACTGTTTTGTTTCAATATCGTTTAATGACTTGCTCATGTCTCTTATGTCGCTGATTATGAAAATGAAACGGTTGATTGAGCTAGTTGGCTGCGACGTGCACACAATCATTTTATAAGTGCAACGCCCAATGTAAGGCGATCAAATAAGAAGCCTCGTCCTATTTCTAAATAGGTACCTAATGATGATGATGTTTTTTTAGGAAATATACATAGGCTAAAAGTTAAAACTTAGCGATTGCTAACCTTACAACACCAGGATCACAAGAATGGTTGAACAGCGCAAGAGTTGGGAACACAGCTCCCGCCAAGAACACTGACTTTCCGTCATGTTTGATAACATTCTGGCCCACCTTGGGCTTTGGACACTGCAGCTCAAATACTTCGTGAGCGTTAAACTTCAGGATCTGTAGATTCTTAAGTATAAGACCACCAATTAAAGCCACATCTTCTTTATATTTCTCGTCTACTGCCATTGTCTTTAGATCATCAACTTCAACGGGCTTAGTCCTTGGTTTACCATCGAAGTATCCACTGACTTCTAGCAGTTTTACGAAAAAGGCTGTCATTTGAGTCCTGTGTAAGAAGTCTAGCTTTGACCTTTTCTCTTCATGAGCTACCAACTTATAGATATTTCTATAGTCATCAGTTTTGTAAGGACCTGAAGGTTTGGTGTCCAGTTCTTGACTGACACCGGTGAAGTACTCCTTTTTGCGTTGTGTGATCATCCTCAGAGCTATGTGACAGGTGATAGAGCATCCTGACTTCCATATGAGCGGGAGGATCTGGCACTCGTAGGCGTGATATGATTTCTGAGCTGCTTCCAAGCATTTATCGCTGCAGAACACAACGTTTGGACATTTTGGACAGGGCAGAAGAATTGGACACCTGGAAATTACAATATATTCAATTAAAGAGTCGGTTTCTAATAAAAGTAGTACCTTATCCAATTCATACAAAGTGGCAGAATAAACGCAATACCTCTTAATTAAGGGGTTATTTATCAGGGGACCACTACAAAATGACGCAAACAAAAAATCAACTGTTCAGTATCTAGGTAAGGTACATTTTGTCGAGTTAGAGGACAAATCTATGGGGCAGTTGATTTTTATTTCGCGATTTCAGTGTTGGTCCCATAATAAAATTTGTTCATAGTCATGAGTGAGTGCAATGACCCCTGAGGTATTGCGTTTATTCTGTTACACGCTGTATATGGATAGAACATACTTTATGAAACAGTTCTGGCAATGTGTGCTGGAATATTCTGCCAGTAAAACTCCACTGTGTGGCTTTTCCACTAACAGCACCTCTCCTGGTTCTATATCCTTCGTTGCAGTTGCAAATCTTCCTCGAACTTCATCATAATCAATCTGTATTGCTTCCGAAGCTGCAGGATATTGAGAACTGTTCTTTCCAGGTAGTTTGGGTTTAGGTGGAGTTCTTTTCAAAGGTTCTGGGTCCTTTGGGTTACCAGCTAAGACAAGACCTTTGTTCAATATTTCCAACATAAGTTTGGAGTCTGTACGCATCTTCTGTCTTTTCTCTTTGTCCAACTTCGTGGCTTCGTCGAGTGAGCTGATGGTGTCTCTGAAAATATGAAGTAAAAGATTAATACAGTTATCTTTTGCTAGCGGCTAGCCCCGGGCCTGCCCGGATTGAGCAATTAGGTATTACCTACTAGTCTATGGCCCATATTACAAAAGTAAACTCCGACTCAACTCGAACTCCAACATGAGCACGAAAGTGTCAATGAAAGCTTGTCTAAGTAATTGACGTTTTCGTACTCGAGAGATGAGCAAACAAATGCAAAAACTTCAATTTATGGCAAGCTCCGATGGAGTTGGAGTTTACGTTTTGGAATATGGGCCTATCCATCTAGAATAGTTTTCAAACGATGAACGTATTTTCAAATATTTCGTGTGGTTCTGGAGATAATTCAAAACAAACCTCTTCATAAATACAAACTTACTAAATTTGCTCTATTAGTAATATTTTAACATACCTATGTAATGTTAGCTCTAACAAACTTCAGTGCGAAACAATGTGTCAACAAGCAAAATCGTAGGTATAACATAGTATAGTAGCTAATATGCAAAATAAATATCTTACTGAAAAGCGCTGATTGCTTCCTTATTCCTCTTCAGCACCAGGAGGCACCTGGCCCTTCTCTCGTAGACCTTGTATCTGAGGTGGCGAGGGTACCCGAGAGACAGGCACCGTTTGATATCAGACAGCGTATCCTCGTACTGCTCCAAATGATTTAGGGCGGCAGACCGATTCGCCAAAACTATTGATAGTTCATCAGCTGAAAATAAATAAAATAAAATGATATACCTATCCTTACTTATAATTATTAGGTATAAACGCGAAAGTTTGTATGTATGGACGTTTGTTACTCTTTCACGAAAAAATTTTTATCCCGGGAGTATGTTCCCTTGGAATAATTTTCGACATTCACGCGGGCGAAGCTGCGGGCGGCAGCTAGTATTGAATAATCTTCAAAATCAGCTTTCATTTATTCAAATTAGGCTGAGTATCAACACTTTTTGAACGTCAAAATGTTATATGTATAAAGAGAGTCTCCCGTCACCACTTCCTAGTGTTATATTGGGAAGGAGAAGTGGCGGCAACAAACTCCCCCGTCATCTCCCTGCCCTCGTCCCATGTCGTCTGTTGATTCTCTCCTTCTTCTATATATTCCGCCTGATGAATCGTCAAGCTTTCATTGACTCCCATGTATTTCATACTACCCCTAGCTCAATCCATCCGTCCATCATTTTCATATATAGATAGGTACTTATTTTATTAATTTCAGTCTAGATAGAATGTATGACTTCATACCTAAGTAGGTAAGCAGGAAATGCCCTAATCGCATGTGCCAACAACAGATGTCATTCGTTTCGTTGAAATTTGTCGTAGATATTTATACCTATTTTTCTTCTCCGTGTCGTTTTTTACTAAGAAATGTAGGTATCACCGAGATTGAACAACAAACATATATATAAGAGACATAAATTCTATAGAAATAAATAAACTTTATGTCACTATTTTAAAATAACAGGAATTGTTGAGGAAAACCTTGGCAAAATTATTGTTTTCAGAGGCTCCGCTGAAAAATTATTTGTTCCCTAACCTGCTTTTAGATAATGACTTCGCAGAATATTCTACGCATTAGTTAGGAATTAATAAAAGCCTTTAGGTAATTACGCAGACCAACAGGAAAACCATTTTACACAATAATATGTTAGTGCTGACATATCTTTTGCGGTGACCTCTAGGAATATCTAGATACTTATTCATAAACAAAAATAATTTTCATTCGTAAATAATTGCAAAATCAGAGCATTAACTGAAACATTTTCCTCAACAGACTGGTTTTGAGTAACAAAATGATCTGTTTGTTTACATATCGCATGACCTTTTACGCGAACATGCGCAGTTACTACTCGTAGTAGTTACAAACGGAAGAGCGGACTTACTTTCTTTCTCCGGCATGTGTACCATGCTCTGGCTGTATAGCTGCATCGCTTTCGCCCAGTCACCTTTCTGCACGGCTTTATTCCCCCCATCCTTCAGTTGCCGCGCTTTTTCCAAGTCTTTTTTCACGGGAAAGTCGCCGCCAGTCTGGCATTTCTGCAAATCGTCGATAACATTGTAATTTCTGACGATCGGTAGACTGCACAAGTAGGAGATTCGCTTCGTGTTCGACTCTAAATTGGCGAAATTGTTCCTCGTCACGTCATCCAGGGAGCCGTTTATAGTTTCGTGGAACTTTTTGAAGAAGCCCTCGTCTTGAGACATTTCTGCTAACTGAGAATTATGCACATGCGATAAATGGTTTGTAAAATTATTCTACTTTTTTTAGGTTAAATGTAGAAAGCCGGTGTAAAAGCGCGCGGTACTGCTCTCCGTGTTTCTATTTTTATATTTGGGACGTCGATCTGTTCTTCACTTCAGACAGTTTCGGCTTTAGAATGGTACGGTGTTATCGATGCATTTGCGTAGAGACGTGAAATAATCTTATAGTCAGATTTGGTTTAAAATGAAATAGAAGTAGCCTTTCAGAATCGTGCACAAAACAAACATAGGAACCGATTGATCATTCTGTGATCCGTATCTGGATGAATTGTGTGCACCTATGTTTTTTTTTATGGAAAGCTCTCGAGCCATGCGGACTTGACTGGAAAATAACAAGATGATGCGTTTGATCGTAGAGATAGCAACAACGTTAACTCGTCGAAACCCGCGACCACGTTTGAGTGCAACTTTTATTTGTTCAACGTTGAGCCTAATTAGTGCTTGCCACTTATTCCATGAATTCCAGCTATTTATAGAAGTGTTTGAAAACGTTATTAATTACGGTTGGTATTTTGTACAAAAACAAACTCGCATTGTTTTGTAATGTTGGCCAACGTTAGTAGTGAGATCGATTGAGTATTTTTTAATGTTTTTTTTTTTCAAGATGACAACCACAATTACTCATGAATAGGTATAGGTAATGACAACATCATCATTACTTCACCTCTGCAGTAAGTATTCGATCACCCATCATAGTATGAATACTATTCAGCTTAATGCACCGGTGCACATGCGTCATATCATTATAAAATGCAAGTAATTTGAGACAAAGCTGCTTCGCCATAGAATTTTCCATAACAAACAAAAGCATTCATAATTCATGGAAAACGCGTAAATTGTCTGCAATGTTAGGTTTTCTAGGTAATAGAAGACTCAAAGCGACCTTATGGATCTTACTATGGCCAGTATAACATGGCTTCTCATGGCAGTGCTGTTGGCAAAGTCACAAGGCTTGGGCTCCTTTTTGTGCATGCCAAGTTAAAATGGTTGCCTCTGCATTTCCGAGTATTCTCTTCATACCTTCCTCTTCAAGGGAATTAGATAAAAGCTCCACTTTGTAACATTACGTGGCCATCACAGGAAATAACAAAGATTATTTAGTTCATATTGTTGCATTATTTAATTGTTTGTTACATTATTTTCATTTTGTGTTGTGGTATACCACCTGTATGTTATCCTTTTAATTGTTATTGTTTGTACCTATTTAGGTATGAAGTAATAATGAGTTATTTGTACCTACATAATTATATTGATATTATTATGTTGATCTAGAAGCATCTAGGTCTTTTTAAAATATTAATTGGACAATTATTCCACTGATCTGATTATATAAAGTACTTACATATTATTATTTATATTTTCTGCTATTGCATGCATTACTTTTCAATAACAATATGCTTTAAGTATATTAACTTGGATCTCGAACAAACGATACACAGATTATATAACAGAATACACAATATTAAGCAATAATATAAATAGCTCTTTCACGTGTTCTTCTTCAGTCATAGGAGACCACAGCATACAAAAATGTATAACTAGATGAAAAACAGATAAAATAAGGATTTAATCATTCTAAATGTTGTGCAGTATTTTGGATTCCACCATCGCCCTTTTACCACGGGAATACCAGATGTACTGCTCGGTACCATCCGCACTTGGTCATTATCCCGACTAGCAGGGGCGTATTTTGAAATTTGGCGCCCCGGGCCAATAAGTTTCGCCGCCCCAGAAGTCAAAGAAAAAAACGTTTTTTTTTTTTTTTCGGTATGACCACTATCAAGTTAACACGCAAGGGCTATCACTGCTTAACCGGACTATCCTGTGGTGGCCTCAAATTAATTTAAGGCCCCCAGCCAAGGCAACAAAGCTAGCTACAAGCTAAAAGTACTGACCGCTCGCTAAGGGCATTCCCTGTGGAATACGACCTCGGCTTAGCGAGGTCAGTTTGGGACAGCAAGGGACAACAGGCTGGGTCGTTTCATTAATTAGGGGTTATTAAAGCTAAAGGCTCAGCGGCGCGGGCTGGCTCGTTAGGCAAAAGTCGGGGAGGGTTTTGAATGGGACATCGCGACGGACCTCGGCGGCGAGGTCGGTATACGGAACGCGGTCTGTGTTTGTTTTTTCTAAGGGTGCTGGTTTCCCTACAGCTTTCCTGAATCTTTGTGATCTCGTCATCGGACTCGACGAGTGTATGCCGAGGACGGCGAATCTTACTAATACGAGAGGGAGTGTATTGTGAGGCCTTTGAAATCAAAGGATTGCTGTGTTTCTCAGCTGATTCAATAAAACGCTTTGTAAGGCGTTTCATGAATTGTTTTACGGGATTTTGAGGTCGACATGGAGTCGTTCGTTCCTAATAAACCACGGGGCGCCCGTGGCTTTTCGGAGAAACCGGTTTTGGACTACTTGCATCCTGTGGATTTGTTTTGACTTTGTGTGTGCGAATGTGGCACACGCATAAATCATTATCGAGCGAAGAGAAGAAAATACAAGATTTTTAATATTTTTTTAATAACGCCTACATTTCTTTGCGGTGTACAAAGGAGGTCACCCATTTTCCAGAGAGTTTTCGGATAAAAAAATGATCTTTACGACTACCGTCCTTTGTAACTACCAAGCCTCAGTTCTACGTAGAGTACCTACCTCCTATGGAATTTGGCCGAAACGAAGACCAAGATGAGATAGATACTATAGTATACGATAAGACGGGGTTGTCAGACCTCGACCTCTGACTACTCATAACGATCTACAAATAATGGGCATAGTACCTAGTTCCAATACAAGCTTTCATTATATATTCTCTAATTCAGTAATCTGGGTCGTTTCCGACGTCAGCAACCAAATAGAAGCATTTCTGTTTTATGGCGAAATTATGTCAAGTGAGTTTGTAGTACCTAAATCTAGATTGAAGTTAAATATGGAACGGCAACGCGAGTAGAAAAATCTTTAGACTTAGTACTGTCATCATCATCATTATCATATCAGCCGAAAGACGTCCACTGCTGGACATAGGCCTCCCCCAAGTGTCGCCACAACAACCGGTCCTGTGCGTCTCGCATCCATCGGTTACCCGCGACCCTCACCAGGTCATCGGTCCACCTTGTGGGAGGCCTTCCAACGCTGCGTCTTCCGGTACGCGGTCGCCACTCCAAAACTTTTCGGCCCCATCGACCATCTGTTCTGCGAGCAATGTGCCCTGCCCACTGCCACTTCAATTTGGCGATCCTTCGGGCTATGTCGGTAACCTTGGTTCTCTTGCGGATATCATCATTCCTGATTCGATCACGCAAGTAAACTCCGAGCATTGCCCTCTCCATTGCCCTTTGGGTGACTTTAAGCCTTCTGATGAGGCCCATTGTGAGCGACCACGTTTCGAGTCCATAGGTCATCACTGGCAACACGCACTGGTCATAGACTTTCGTCTTGAGACACTGTGGTATGTGAGACGAGAAGATACCGCGCAACTTCCCAAACGCCGCCCAGCCGAGTCGGTTGACCTCCTTCTCCTACCTAGCTGGATCGTTTGTCCCAGCACTGTCGGCTTAGTACTGTGTGTGAGATTAAATAATTTAAAGTTTAGGAAACAGAAATAACGCAAAATCTGAAAAGGGGTCGTTGTAATTTTTTTGTGTTTTTCTTATTATCAACAACTTTTACTATGGAATTAGTCCCATAGTAAAAGTGAAGTCGCGAAAAAAAATTAACTACCTGGCCCCCATACATTTATGTTTGCATAAATCGACAAAATGCACTATATCTAAAAACTTAAAAAAAACGCTTTTTCTGTTTCCCATACCTGTATGAAAGAAAGCTCTATTTTTTTGGTTTGACAACTTCGTCTGCAAAGTAAACTACAAATTCATCAGTGGCTTACAGGTTGATTCGAATTAGCTGACATTTATAAGATTAACTTATTAAAGTTTTATCCTAGGTATGAGTGGGAAAGCGGTTCACGGTTTCTGCGGGGTCGGCTTAGTGAGGGAAGCTGAAATAAGCTAGTTTATTTGAATTTTAAGTTTGGAATTTCCATACCATTAGGTACTCTAATGCTACGTAAAGTCCATGACAAAAGAAATAAGGAACCCATTCACGTCAAGATTCTCTATGAAAATATCTTACCTTGCCACTTATAACAAAGTGCATGTAAGTAAACAACACATTATTTAAGCATTAAACTTTAATAACTTAGTACAAAGCAGGCAAGTCCAGACAACCTTATAATGTTTCCTCGATTCTTGGAAGATCTCGGAGATTAGCCGCCAAGTGATTATATGTGTCAGAGAAAAATTAAAGTTACCACTTTGAACAAGTTCTTTTCCACTGACGTCAGAACTTAAGTGATGTTATTATAAGTTATAAGAAGTATTCAGTAGGTAGATAGGTTAGTATTGTTTTTGATTCTCACGAGCTTTGGTTTGGTGTTGCAATTTTTTTTTTATTTGAAGACTAAAAACAACGCAATTATTAGGATTTCCCAAAATTTCGTCGGCTGCTGATTGATGTTGTTTTGCATTTGATTGACGTTCTAACATGTTACTTATCATCATTGTCTTTTTTGAGACAACATAACAAGAACACTGATGTTTACTTAGGTACCATTTATACCTATTTGATATTTTATTCCTTCTTAAATTCGTAGACTCGTTTTTATCCACTACTTTCTGATGATAGTTTCAGTAGTATGTGTATCTACCTATGATTTTTTTTAATAATTTGCACGAAGGCCCAGTTTCACACGAATAAAATTAAGTATCACAAAATCATTGTGATAATTTTTTTAACGCGCTTTTGACAAATTGTCTTTAAACAAACTCCATTTGGTCCTCGAGCGATAACTAAGAGACCAAATTGTTGCGAATTATCTCTAGAACATCCATTTGAAGGAACGCACTTAATTACTTATCACCCTGTATAGTTTGAATGAGTTTTCAACAGCCAATCCCTTCACTTGCATTTAATTTGTCACGTGTAATTTTTTTTTCAGAAACCAGCCGGTTTGTCCTTCATTGTATCTCTATGGCCATATAAATAATGCACAGGCATACCTTCTTGTCATATTAGTCAGCATGTAAATACTACGGAAATAATGATTAAGCTACAACTGGTCATAAATAAATTTAAATAACAAAATGTAATTTTATTGTAACTACCTTGTCACTTCTTAGACATTAATTATAGGTCTTATGTCTTCAACGTAAGACCAGTAATTAATGTTCTCACCTACACGTCCTATGGACATCGTGGAAATATGTCTATGTTCTTCAAAATTGCAACTAGCACACCCTGGGCACAGTGTGCCCTGGGCTTAATTTATAAATTATGTATATATTCCAGTCAATCTAGATTTTATTTCCTATGTGTTATATTAAGTTGGACTGACTTCTGAGAATAAATATGATATGAATTCTATAATAACTATAATTGTAGGAAACAGTTCAAACCTAACAAATGATGGTATCACAAATAGTATCACTGAACTTTTGAAGATTAATTGTAGAAAGATAATTTTGTGTGCTTTTCCATACTTTGAGCACTTATCATATAGGCAAAATAATTACATCCACAAGCTAAATATGCATATGCAGTTTTTAGTAAGTCACCGTAGTGACAAGCTTTTATTTTTTGACATCAACAATTTTGTTGATAAACTTAAGTCGACAAGGAATACCGTGTATCTGCCCATTAGTTTTAGACGTCAAATAGCGAGGCTATTAGCTTTTAATATTAACTCAGACATAATTAGTATGTCGAAGTACTCAAGTATTAGCACCACAGTTAGTAGTAGTACTAATGCCTTGGTTGCTAGCTCAAACAATTTAAACTAGGCAATAAGACAACAGATGGTACCATATGCAATTTAGCTCAACTTATCAACAACAAGGTATCTTCTAGCACTAATATAAATGGAGCTAATCAGAAATCCTTTACTTTATACCTTCAAAACATACAAGGCTTTTCTTCGAAGCAATTGGAATTTGAATTATTTTTAGAAAAATCAATGTTTGACATTGTTTGTATTACTGAGCATTGGTTAAAGGATTCTGAAATGTTAATTAATTATGATAATTACAGTTTGGGCAGTTGTTTTAACCGAAAATCAATGCTGCGTGGGGGTTCACTTATTTTAATAAAACGGTCAATAAAATTTAAAAATCGAAAAGATATAATTGAACTGTCGGTTGAACATAACATTGAACTGTCCTGTGTTGAGCTAGATAAGCATGTCATAGTGTGCGTTTACAGACCCCCTAATTATCAAAACTATTCTGTTTTTGAGTCAGTGATGGAAGATGTTTTGACAAAACTTGCAACTGGTAATAAACTTTTGATTATCTGTGGAGATTTCAATATAAATATTTTAGAAAGTAATTCAGATAGCAGTCGCTTTTTAAATCTCTTTAAGTCATTCAATTTATCAAATGTGTTCATAGAACCAACCCGATCAACGGCAACGAGTGCTACATGCATTGATAATGTTTTTTGTTGCTGCAACTACTTAAAAAAAGCCATTGTAAATTGTGTCCCTTCTGATCACAGTGGGCTAACGGTAACTTTTGAGTCTACCATACCATTACAAAAAGTGCAGATACAAACAAGACCAATAACAGCCGGTAAATTAAACAAATTTAACAGCACTTTAGGCAGCAAGTTAAGTAGTCAGGGCTTCACAATGAACAATGGTAATATTTTATATAAAGAATTTTTTTCTGTTGTCCAAACTGAGTTCAATAACACTTTTAAAAAGATTACTAAAACTATTTGCCCTAAGTTTTTATTTAGTGACTGGGCGACTAAAGGACTCAGAAAAAGTCGAGATAGACTTTATGAACTATATGGCCTTAAACCTTATATTAACACTGAAACTTTTAATAAGTATGTAGCTACCTACTCAAAAATTTATAAAAATACTTGTAAGGTAGCTAAGGCTTTTTACATAAGCAATAAGGTGAAAACAGCAGACAATAAAATAAAGACTGTTTGGAAAATTATAAATAATGAAACAAACAGGAACAAAAGACATAACACTGATTACACATTGGAGACCACTCAGGGTCTTATTAGCGATAACCAACAAGTTGCTCAAGAATTTGTAAATTTCTTTACCAGTATTCCAATTAAAACTACTGAAGCCTTGAATTCGTCACCTTCGCTTGCTTTTGATTTGTTACAGGCAAATGTTTCAGCCTGCCCGACTGAATTTAATTTCAAGCATATAAACCCCATAACAGTAATGAAAGCTTTCAAACAAATCAAGGTTAAATTGACCGAGGATTTATGGGGATTGTCTATCAAAGTGTGTACCTCAATTATTGAAACTATAGCGCCTTACTTAGCTTTAATATTTAATTTGTGTGTCGATCAAGGTGTCTTTCCGGACCTAATGAAATTCAGTAAGGTGATACCACTTTTCAAATCCGGGGATAGTAAAGACACAAACAATTATAGACCAGTATCCGTGTTGCCAGTGTTCAGCAAGGTATTTGAAAAAGTGATGCTTAATCAGATGCTTTATCATTTTAACACCAATAACATCTTGCATGATAAACAGTATGGTTTCACCAGAGGACGTTGTACGACTGACGCTGGTGTTACCTTATTGAAGCACATCTTTAATGCGTGGGAAGAGGCACAGGATGCCATAGGCATCTTCTGTGACCTATCTAAGGCGTTTGATTGTGTAAATCACGGGACATTACTTCTGAAACTTGGGCATTACGGGCTGGGCAAAACAGCATTAAGCCTTGTTAAATCTTATTTAAATGATAGACAGCAGTTAGTTCAGGTAAACGGTGTCAATTCGTCGGGATTAAACGTGAAAATGGGGGTTCCCCAGGGCTCAATTTTAGGTCCTTTTTTATTTTTAGTATATATAAATGATTTGCCCCATTTATTGCAACAAAAACTTGATATGGTGTTGTTTGCCGACGATACCTCTTTGATTTTTAAGATAAATAGACGGACCAATAATCTTGACGTCATAAATAACGCCATAATGCAAGTCCAAAATTGGTTTACTGCCAATAATTTAGTTCTAAATGAAAAGAAAACGAAATGCATAAGATTTGCCTTACCAAATGTCAGAGGTAGTGATTGTGACATAGTATTGAACGGGGAAAAACTTGAATTCGTCGATAAAACAGTTTTCCTGGGAATTACGCTTGACTCAAGGCTACAATGGGGTCCTCATTTAACATCTCTTGCAGGACGGCTAAGTTCAGCAGCATATGCTGTCAGGAAAATCCGCCAATTTACGGATGTAGATACCGCGAGACTGGTCTATTTTAGTTACTTTCACAGTATCATGTCTTACGGTATTCTACTATGGGGACGGGCTGCAGACATCGAGTCTATTTTTATACTGCAGAAAAGAGCCATTAAAGCCATATACAAACTCGGCCGGCGCGATTCTCTAAGGGAACTGTTTAAGAATATTAACATCATGACGGTACCTTGTCAATACATTTACGAAAACATTATGTATGTTAGAAAGAATTTACATCTTTTTAGTAAAAGAGGCGACAGACATAATTATGGTACTCGAAATAGGGACCAATTAGTTCAACCAGGTTTCAGACTGGCTAAAGTAGCCTCATCTTTTATGGGGTACTGTTTAAAATGTTATAATAAAATACCTCCCCATATATTAGAACTAAATGAGACTAAATTTAAATCTTGTATTAAACGCACACTATGCAGGCAAGCATATTATAAGTTAGGGGAGTATATTGAAGATAAAAATGCTTGGCTCAATGCTGGTCCTGCTCCACAGCCACAAGGGCGCACAAAGTAATCTGTTAGCATTTGGAAATATTGTTGGACCGGATGAAGATTGTAAGAAAGCAACATTTTTTATTGTATAGACTCAATTTATTTAGCATTGTATAATTTCATGCATTAACGGCACATGTGTGAGTACTATGTAGGTCCCTCAAATTTAAACTATAATGATCATTTTGGGTAGGTCTTTGACTTGAATGTACCCTGGCGATTGGGGATGTCATGCTCACTCAAAAGTCTGGCTGATGGTGGCGTATGCGTTGGATCATTTGGCTCCCTTAAAAAGGTCGAGCCGAATGGTACTAGCGTATGCGTCATGTTCGTGAACGGGCGCCGTCAGCTGAGACTGGTCATCTCTCGGCTGCCATGGTCTATTTTAATTATTTCTTTGAATTGTTTCTTTTTTACTCCGGACTCTTTTATCCTGCACGTCTTTTACATCGTTCTCACATATATGTATAATTTCAATATGGATGATGTAACCATAATTTTGTAACAAAAACTTATTTTTAAAAGAGTGTCCGTGGAGTTTCTTGCGCGTTCTTCTCCATAGAGATCTACGCTTTGGAACGTGCAAATAGCTTCATCTTTTTTTTTGACCGACCGACCTTGACAATTCAAAAGTGCCTGTAAATGGTCTAATTGAAATAAATGCTTTGACTTTTTTGACTTTTTTGACTGCAGGGGATGAAAAATATACCTATGTGTAGGGAAAATCCCCTGATTATTATAATAATATCAAAATGTTTCAAGCTGCACGTGGATCGGAAACAATATAATTAATTAAGAACTTTTGTGAAAAATTTAAAATTCACTTTAATTCATCCCCTTTTTTTTAAGGATGGGAAATCATCAAATGACCCCTTCCGCTCTGGGTGTAGCAGGAGGGAGTGTCAGACTCTTACTGACTAAAACCCATCCGTGCTCCTCGTAGAGCCTTTTGCTTTCCAAGGCCGCGGTAACTCTTTCGAACAAAATCCGCAACCGAACAATTCATCCCCTGCGGTCCAACTTGATATAACATATCTTTTACTGGACTATTAGTACCTAAAATTTGCGTTGTTACTGGGACAGAATAACAGAAACACCTTGCGATGCCAACGCTAACGCTGTAATTTTTCATGGCTGAATTCTTGTTGAAACTATTGACAAAATTATGTTTAAGGAAACATCGTCAACAAAGAAGGAACTTTGTAGTATTCGGCAGCTAGTATTTAAAAAAATAAAAGTTAAGTTGTAATAGTAGTTTATGCAACGACCATATAAAAAGGGTTATTAAAACACGAGTGTGGGTTTATCACACGAGGCGTAGCCGAGTGTGATAATAGCATCACACGAGTGTTTTAATACCTAATTATATGCCGTTGCATACACTATTTTATCTTCACTCATACAGTTGAAATAAAATAAGTGGAAAAATAGTTTAATCCAATATGGCGGATATTCTCATTGCGTATTCGAATGACTGCGCAGCGCGCTCAAACATAGACAAAGATAAAAGCTGGCTCATTGACTTATGTCAATGAGCCCGCGCCAAAAATTAAAAAGAAAAAGAGTGCTATAAAAATTAAAAAGTTATTTTATGATGCAGTTGTTTAAAAATCGAAGGAAAATGTTGAACTGTAATGGTTTTTTTTTTAAATTTTACCTATCCACGAAAAAAAAGTATGTGTTTATGCATTCGTTTTTGAACTCATATTTGGAACATTATGTTGTGAGTGTAGATAAAATATATGTAAGTACCTAATCCTTTAAGGTGCAAGGCTCTTGACTTTCCAAAAAGGGCTCTATAAGTTGTAAACAATACACACTAGGAAAACTAGCCGCAATCACATAACATTTAATAATCTGGAAACATAACCTAGATATCTAGACTCTAAGCAAAAGACAGTTCTGTTATAACCTGGAAATGTAACTGGAGCTGAGCGATAGCATCGGACATGTTCACACATTACCTATGCGAAATGGTAGAATGAGTTGCGCGTACGGATTGCATAACGAGCACCTGGTAGATTCGATTATGTTTCGTTATGGTTCAACGGTTGCGAAGATATGCTTATTATTTCTTCTCGAAATTGAGTGGTTTCTGTCCCTAAATAGGAGAAATAATTTAGTCCAGCTGCTTAGGAAATCAAACTATTTTCCCTGATTGGATGTCTACACAACGCACCGCTACTTTTGGTTACCTGATTGCGTTGATCTTGTACTCTGTTACTGTGTGTGTCACTTATTATGATTTACTAGTTTCTGTAATCGGTTTCGCCCGTGTGAAAGTCGAAAATTAAAAGGGAAGGGAACGTACTCTCAAAATAAAAATATCCTAAGTATTGCCTATTCCATGACATGGTCAAGATAAGACTTGAAGAAGTAACAAAGGAACAGACAAACGGTTAGACAACTCATACTGTCCCATTGCTGGACAAAAGTTTCCCATCACTCGTTTCACTTCTCAGGGCTATTTTCTATTGTAATTCAACTCAATACCCATTGATGCGGTCTAGTTCGTCGCCATTTTTTCCTAGGTCTTCTACGGCGTCGCTTCGTCCTTTGCAACCCTTCAAGCTTTGGCCTCTGGTGGTGACGATGGTTGGTAATGTCTGAAATTGTTGTTTTCAGAGTTCTACAATAATCTTCAACGAAACCAACAACTACTTATGTTTAGCGAAGTGAAGGAAAGCTTCATACCTAAGGAACTTTTCCTAAGCCTTTTAAAAGCACACACTAGTCAGTTCCTTGTTTAGAAAAGGCATTATGACAGGGTGCGCCATTGAGAAACCTATTTAATGTTTCCAAGTTCTCGATATTCAACAAAAACGACGCATGCGCCATCCTTACGTACATCGTACACCTGCTTGTGTAATTTCCACTATCTATTCATCTGTCGGGGGTTTTATAACGCCATTGCAATCAACTATAAGATATTATCTAGTTGCGATCTGACACTCCCACATACGTTTATTTAAGTAAAACAAGCGTAGTATTGAAAAGACACGTGGGGACGCCTTATAAATCATTTATTTGTAACTAGCTTCTTTGTGCCCTTCCAGGGTAGCGGAATTCGTTCGAAAGAGTCACCGCGGCCCTGGAACGCAAAGGGCATTTTGGAGGAATACAGATGGGTTTTAGTTAGTAAGAGTCTGACACTTCCATCCGCTCCGCCCAGAGCGGGAGAAGTCATTTGATGATTTCCAAAAAAATCTCATCAGGTAAACACATATCTCTTTATAAACCGTGTGAAGTATGAATGTAACAACCTCCTATCGGAGTTTCGACATCGAAGTGTCACGTTCAGTGACGCTTTCGAACAAAATCCGCAACCCTGGCAGGAAGAAAAATGCTTTAAAAACCGATTGGACAGCCTAGATATGGATAGTCTCCAAACTATTTGAAACACACGTATCGAATTATTCGCTGCTATTATCGGTAAGGAAGGTCTAACCAAATAAATACATTTCAGGATATTGACTGAAGTCCGCAAGCTCTAGTGAAAAGCTTAGTGATAGATGGCAGTATACAGTCATATTTAAGGGTGGTGTTCTGTAGCTGATGTAGAGTATAGAAACAATATCTAAATAAAAAAATATTGACTTTTTTTTTAAACTTGACCCAGAAAAACAGACAAACGACAATTTTGGAAGTAAAAAGGTTGATTCACACAGTACGGGACGTGGCCGGGCCGTGGTCCATCCGGCGCTCAAAAAATATAGTTGCATTCATTTTGTATGAACTCGTTCACACACGTCCGTGTTCGGGCAGGCACCGGAGCTTCCGTGCCCGGGCTGAACGCACGGACGTGCAGATACGGATGCACGGTCCCTGCACGGCCACGGCCCGGCTATGTGTGAATCAAATCAACCATAATTCATACATTCTCTGCTTTATTAACCTGCCGCGAAATACGTACGTTATGTCAGTTTTTGACAAATTTGTCAGTTATAATTATTAAACAGGGCCCTCGTCGAGTCTCGACATAGTTCCCCGCCGGTCGATAAGTCGTAAAGCCAGTACACAGTACCTAAATCTCGAACGCGATCCACGATGCGACCCTAACAAGACGCCAAAAAATCAGGACTGCAATTTATTGCGACCTAAATGGCTGGCCTAATGTAGCTTTCTATCAATGAAAGAATTTTCTTTATCGTATTACCTACTACTTCCAGAGATAAGCTCCTACTTTTACAAAAAAATAACCAATTTTACCTGTTTGTAAGGCTTAAGATTATTAAAATTTCATTATCGATTTCTGGAATTTCATTACTCGTCCTCGCCTACTAAGACTCAGGTAATAAATATTATTTATGTAGATACTTTATAGGTATTTAATTGTTTGTAATGTTTGTAAACCAAATAAACATAAAACCAAACCAAATATAAACTATAAATAACACAAAAACAACAGGATGAAATGTTATAATGCATTTACGTGACTTGCTTCTTTAATACTTGGGTACATCTGTGGACAGTTATATTTTCGTAATAAAAACAACATTTTGAGATCTTGGCTTCCGATTAATTTAGATAGACAAGTTTAAAATGGAAGGACACTGACACTGTTTACACAGGAGTTGATGAAGTGAGATTTTTATACCATTTAGGTCTAGAATTTTCACTGGCACTGGAACCAACCTAGTAGGTACTTTTTTTTAAGGGTGGGAAATCATCAAAATGACTACTTCCGCTCTGGGCGGAGCGGAAGTGAGTGTCAGACTCTTACTGACTAAAACCTATCCATGTTCCACCTAGTGCCCTTTGCGTTCCAGGGTCGCGGTGACACTTTCGAACAAATTCTGCAGCCCTGGTAAACGATACCTAGTCAGTTAAACAGTCTCATGATATTGTGGGTGTCATTGTCCATCATACCTACACAGCTCTGTGGCAGATAGATGAAAGACCGCAGGATGCTGTGGGAGGGTGTGGTGTGACTGGTGGAGAGCGTAACGTAACTGCGCAAGTGCTCCAGCAACCTCGCTAAAGGTAGTTGAAGAACACCATGTGGTTTAGTCAGTATGAGTGTGACAGCCTCCCTAGAGCACCATTATGATTCCGTTGTAAATAAACAGCCGTATTCATAAAAACTTTAAAAACATTAATGAGCAAAAATACTGATAAACAGATTCTTTATTCAAAATTTTCTATGGAGAATTTGAATTTAGAATCCCATAAACAGTATTTTAACAAAGTAATGTTTATAAAGTTTTTAAAACGTTTTATGAATAAGGGCCATATACTTTAAAAACAGTCTTTTATTTAGTGGCCATATTGAATTTAGTGTAATGTTATCAACTTTATTGTTTTCTACTCTTCAAGCCCTTACGTTTGATACCCATATTAAGGGGGTTTAAAAAAAATGTAATCCGCCATCTTCCTGCGGCGGCCATATTGAAATTATTACAATATTGAGTATTGCACATTGTATTCTCACCAGAACTAAAGGTGTATGCAAAATTTCAGCTCAATCGGATACCAAAAAATGGTTTGCAAAAATTGACGGACACCTTACAAATATACGAACAGCAGTGCGATTCTGTAAACATGTCGAAGTGAACACCCGGGCGCGGCGCACGACAGGTGAGTTGTCAAACCATACAAGTAAGATGGAATGACAGCTCTATTGGCTTTCACTCCGCCTCGGTGAACACCGTGATATGTCGACAGAATCGACCGGCTGTGCAAGATAAAATAAAAATACAATCGAATTGAGAACCTCCTCCTTTTTGAGAAATCGGTTAATAAAAGCTTGTAAAATGGGGTTAGTGCTATACGTCTTTTATAACTCCGTCGCCCTCCCATACCAGAATCATTATGGTTTTAAGACGCCGTAGTAGGGACCTAGTACGCTGTAATATCAAACATTTATTGTAATCAATTGTAGTTGATTCTATTTTACAAGAAAAAAAGCGTCACATACAAAATTTCATTCCATATTGCACATAATGTTATAGTATTCTCGTGCCATAAAACAACAATAGGATTTAAACTCGAGATAATCTAAAGTGCGTCATTACTATTGCAATAAAACATTATAATTTGCAAAGAAGGCTTGTCAGCATGCATTCCGCGATTACCAAATACCGACAAAACATCCCACAAACTTATCTATTTCGCGCACACGTACAATTCGAACATTTGCAAGGACTTTTATCGGGAAACAAGTGGACACAGAATTTATTTTAATATGTAGGTACATCGTCCCGCAGACAAATGGCTCTCAACCTAAAGACGTGGTATCTACTGAGTACTTTTAGAATCACTCTCCCACCATCATCTTCTCACAACCGGACCACCAGACGAACATACTTCACGGTATTATCCACTTTTTTGATATCCTGACTAGTCTTACTCAGCGCTTCTCCTTTCATTAGGTAGGTACGCTCGCGGCCAAAGTGTGGAAGTTTCTGCCAGCATCTATGTTCAATGGTAGATAAATGTGCAATAACGGTCATCAACCCACATTCCTTTTAATGACTTTCTTAATATCAAAAACAGAAATAAAGACTAAGCTGTCTTGAAACGACTTCTATCGTGATCCTTTACGTTCTCTAGTAATGAAACACGGTTCATAATTTATAGGTTCGTGTATCTACGAAGGAAGGTTAGGGAAGGTCAATGTACTTTATTGCAAGTTTATCTGGCGCCTACCATACCTACAACCCTATTCTGCTTTACCTTACCTAAAGGCTAATTGATCCTTTAGGTAAAGCAATAGTAAACGGTCATGTAGTTTCATCGCAGACCTCATCCATGGTTTTCCAACAGGCGAGGTCGAGGTCAAGTTCTGGATCATCACAAATTAAAAAAAATTCTCCGTGTCATTGACTGCGAAGGTTATTCTTTCACGCAAAGAACTAATCAATTTCGCGAACAAACATTGTGCATGTGTGCGTGCGTTAAAGAGGAAAATGCCAAGTCAAATAACATAGCGTGCTGTTCGTACAGATTATGATGTTGAGTGAATGTTGAGGATGCGCACGCGCAGCTTACGGCCACGGTCAAGGCGCAGGTCATGCGACATACTTCCTTCATATGATTTGCGCTGTTAGCCTACAAATATGACACTGGATATCTTATGTTTTTTTTAAAGTACCTATGATAGTGTTTTGGACTTTTTTATTTATTTCCCGGAAATCAACGTTTTTTATTTCCGGAAACATTCATCTATCTCTTCTTAACTATTTTAAGTGTCAGGATATTCCAAGTTTCTAGAGGAGATTGAATGAAACCTTTATATTTCTTCCTTGACGTTTTGTTAAGCACGCGCTGATTTAATTAATTAAATAATCTGTACCGTACTTCTCAATAAACAACAGGAAGCTCAGTCAAGTGAACTGTAAAATGCGCATACGCACGGAAGCCAGAGAAGAGTACCTGCGCTGTACACAAATCATCCAATTTTATCCAATTAACTCCCAACATTTTCTCGAATTCAATAAATAAGATTAATTAAATTAAATAAATCTTAATATGCTCTCCGATCTCTATTTCATCCTGTTTTAAATTAATGGATCGCGACCGCTCGAGCACTCGGTGTGCCGAGAGATTTTCGCGATTTTAATGTTTATTATTACTATTACGTAAGATTGATTGTTTATTTTGGGATTTTCACATGTCAGTCTGCAACTTCTGGTACTGCATAATTTTGCCAACTCGATACGTTCGGTGATTATGTAGTTTGATAGTTGATTTTGTCTACATTCTAGATCTAATTTAAATAACCAAGCGTGCTATCGCAGATTGAAAGCATGTCACTTTGTCTAGAACCTCACATCACTCACATGTAGTTTGATCATTTATTTCTTACTAGCTTCTGCTAACGGTTTTGTCCTGCATTTTTTGCGTGAATGTCGGAAATTATCCCAAGGGATTTTCGTATTGACGTCGATTTCACTATATCACACATTCCATAGTTATCAGTTATCTGTAATGTGATAATTGTTTGTCGCAGATAATGCGGATCAATGATATCTATCTATCCACTGATTTGCGATAGTTCTGTTACATAGTTTTGGCATTAAATTGTATCTTCAATTCTTCATATTAATGTATCACCCTCATAATATGAAACTACAAATTAACTGTAATGTGTCTGTCAGCGTTACAACTTTTAGCAGTTGTTTTCTGTTTCTTTTTACCAGTCGTTCAACACTCATCAAGTAGTATTTGAGTGTCTTCGATTAATTTATTTCTACTCAATGCGGATACATCTACTGATTAGTCCCTTAAACAGAACAGTACAACGAGTTCGTCAAGTGCTTTGTAGGTAGTAACAACATCCTACGACATTCATCCGTCGAGATTGCTCGCTTGCCAAGAGGATGTGCATACCTGTTTAACTTTCCAAAGCGCCGTCTTCCGTGTGTGACCTCCAAATGCGTCTAGGTCACGACCTGACACATTCACATGCACATCAGCTCGTCTCCTTCCGTTTATGACTCCTTCCTTTTGCTAATTGTCTTCAAAGTCAAGGGTCGATTATGCGGTTTATTTTTCTTGAGTTGGCCATACCTTTTTCCCATGGTGGTACTATAATTTCTGTGTTGACCTGGCACCTCAAACCTCTAGATTTGAGGTCCCAGGTTCCCAGATTTTAGTTTCCGGGCTGGGAAAACATTAC
This sequence comes from Melanchra persicariae, assembly GCA_947386135.1. Taxonomy (NCBI): domain Eukaryota; kingdom Metazoa; phylum Arthropoda; class Insecta; order Lepidoptera; family Noctuidae; genus Melanchra; species Melanchra persicariae. The sequence goes on from OX376646.1 coordinate 5,163,898, forward strand.
TGTGGAGCAAGGGTTGTAAAACGATTACAATGTCTGTTTAGATCCCTGCTGCTGTTGCTGCAGCAAAACAAAGTCGTCTTCGTGAATGACCTTTATGGATGTCCTAGGTGTTTGTATATCGTTTCAAAGCGCCATTCTCGGTCCCATCTTCTAGTACCGATTCCAGCATCTAGGTCGTGATCTAAGCCGTCAGACATCTCTTTCCGTTCGTCTCTCTCCTTTCTCGTGCTACATCCATCATCAACGTCCTGTAAATATCATATTTTATTCGGGATCTTTACAGCACTTGTTTTTGCCTGCCTTATCATAGCGTTGGACATTGGACATCATCCGGAATAAATAAAGATTTGCAACATGTTTAAGTTCTAGCGCTTTTGAGCCTTTCTTTGTTTTTTTTCTAATTACGACGCTGTTTACCTAACCGATATAAAAATATTGGATAACAATAAATATAGTCCAAATAGGTGTTGTTCTCGACTTCTAGGTATATCTTCCTGATTGCATAAGGATGCCTCAGGCGCCGTGTTCCCATCTTCCTCTTTCCTCTGCCAAACAAACGTCTAGCTAGGTCTTGAACTAATCCGTCTTCGTGCTCACCATACATCTCCTTCCGTTTACTCTAGCTTCTTTCTTTTCTCCTTTGTCTAATATCAACAACTCACGACTGCAGAGACTGCTTGCAGATCTATGCACAGATGTTCAATAACCACAAAATATTCTAAATATATATAGTTATTCTTATTTTATTCTTTCTTAATATTCTTAATATAACTTGTTTTTAACTCATTGACATCTTCCTGAATGGGAAAGGATATCGTTGGATGTCCCCATCTTCCTAGTTCCTCTTCCAAATTAAGCGTCTAGGTCGTGACCTAAGCCGTCTTTATGCACACCATACATCTCCTTCCGCTAGTCTCCCTCCCATCTAGTAATTACAATGTACATCCCATCATTATTCTATGCGCAGGCCTTATTACTATCTACCGCGATGAATATTTATTTAATTGACACTTCGTTTTAGATTTACCTTCCTGTGTGGGATGTGGTTGATGTCTTGTTTATTTTTTATTGTCTGCACAAGACATGTTCTAGCAGTTGTTTCCAACCAGTGGCGCCTCGCCGTATGACTTGTGGTCCGATGATGGTAAGGAAAATGTTGTAGAATATGTGGTTGATGTCTTGTTTATTTTTTATTGTCTGCACAAGACATATTCTAGCAGTTGTTTCCAACCAGTGGCGCCTCGCCGTATGACTTGTGGTCCGATGATGGTAAGGAAAATGTTGTAGAATATGTGGTTGATGTCTTGTTTATTTTTTATTGACTGCACAAGACATATTCTAGCAGTTGTTTCCAACCAGTGGCGCCTCGCCGTATGACTTGTGGTCCGATGATGGTAAGGAAAATGTTGTAGAATATGTGGTTGATGTCTTGTTTATTTTTTATTGTCTGCACAAGACATGTTCTAGCAGTTGTTTCCAACCAGTGGCGCCTCGCCGTATGACTTGTGGTCCGATGATGGTAAGGAAAATGTTGTAGAATATGTGGTTGATGTCTTGTTTATTTTTTATTGTCTGCACAAGACATATTCTAGCAGTTGTTTCCAACCAGTGGCGCCTCGCCGTATGACTTGTGGTCCGATGATGGTAAGGAAAATGTTGTAGAATATGTGGTTGATGTCTTGTTTATTTTTTATTGTCTGCACAAGACATGTTCTAGCAGTTGTTTCCAACCAGTGGCGCCTCGCCGTATGACTTGTGGTCCGATGATGGTAAGGAAAATGTTGTAGAATATTTAGTTGCAATCGACACAGCAATCGAAAATTACACTTGGTTGTGGAAGAAAAAACAAATGGCTTTGATATAAATGTTAATAAAACTTGTAGGGTAAGCCTTAACAGAATGTCAGCATGCAGGAGAAGGGTTTTGTTAGGGCCAGAGCCTGCCAGGGTTGCGGATTTTTTTCGAGAGTTACCGCGGCCCTGGAAAGCAAAGGGCACTACGAAGAGCACGGATGGGTTTAAGTCAGTAAGAGTCTGACACTCCCTCCTGCTCCACCCAGAGCGGCAGGAGCATGTGATGATTTCCTACCCACAAAAAAAAAACCTTGACAGAATCACTTTAATATCGTTCACTTACCTTGGTCATTACCATGAATATTATAACCATAATATCACCAATTTTTTTTTTAAGAATGGAAATAACTCCTTCCGCTCTGGGCGGAGCGGGAGGGAGTGTTAAGGCTCTTACTGACTAAAACCCATCCGTGTTCCTCCAAATGCCTTTTGCGTTCCAGGGCCGCCGCGGTGACTTTTTCAAACAAATTCCGCAACCCTGTTTGCCTGGATACGACTATTTTGGTGCAATACAATATGTTCTGTCTATGTACCTATGTAAGGGCGAGTACATCCAGGTTTGTCGTCCAATTACATCAAATACAATAAAAACTCGATGGCTGCCATTTTAATTAACGCGTCAAGTTCGCGAATTTAGGCCAAGTTATGAGGCTATCGCGATTAACGCCCAAGTGTATTAATCAAAATTTGACAAATTAATATGTATGAGTTGTTTCATATTAGTGACATATTTACAAAGAACGTAGAGTAATGTACTACAATTATAATTATAAAATATATTGTACTTGGTGTTGGTGTACCCTGTTCCCGATATCGCTGATATGTGTAACAGTATAAACGCAATACCTACTCATCATTATGAACTACTTCCACTATGAGACCAAAACTGAAATCGTGAAAAAAAATCGACTGCTCCATGTATTTCTGTGCGCATGACTCCTTTGGTTGTATAATTATGTTAATATTCAAACTATATTTAATATCTGTGGATGGAATAAGTGGAAAAATAAGTTTAGGTAGAAAATAATGACCTTTTACTCATAAATCGCCATCATCTTCCTGTCCATGTTCTATGTTACTCGGGCTCGGCGCAACACGTTTTCTACCTCCACTCTATTCCCTTGATAATGTTGAAGGACGTACCAAGTATAGTTCTCATCTCACGTACGAAATTCTACTGTCAGTATGTCCTTAGTTAGATAATGAAGAAAACCAAAACAAAATTCCATTGCTTTACGACAATTATGACGTATGAACCCCAGATGAATCTCGTATACCTAATCTGGATTTTCATCTAGAACTGTTAAATCATTACCTGACGTTGGCTGTCGGCATTCACTGCAGTCAAATTAATTAAGATACCATATCTATGATGTGTATATAGACGGATTATCCATTTCACTTTTTACTACTCAAGCCTAGCTGGATTTGGAAATTTCCTCCTTGTTTTAAGAGTTAACGGCCGAGAGGAATTTAAGCGTGAATGCGATAAAAATGTCATTTTCTGCTAATTATGCACAAGATATTCTACGAATCAGACAGCAAAATATGCTGTGTGTAACATTCTATTGGAAGTCACGGCCGTATCAATCATTCTGCCTAGTCTTTTCCCTATGTTTTTTTATGGATGGGAAATCAGCAAATTACTGCTTCCACTCTGGGTAATGGAGCGGATCGGAGTGTCAGACTATTACTGACTAAAACCCATCCGTGTTCCTCCTCATGCCCTTTGCATTCCAGGACCGCGGTGACTCTTTCGAACAAATTTCGCAACCTTTTTCCCTGTTGGGTTATCGGCTTCCAGTCTAACCTAATGGTGGATCCACATAGCCCGGCGGCGGCCATTTTGCCGGCGAGGCCGCTGCACCGCGCGGCAGCGGGGGAACTAGCGATCGGTTAATAATAATGTGAATTTCGAACGAACAGTTCTTCGGTTTACGTCATCCATTCTGAACTCTTCAAGCATTTTGGGCACATCACGCCTATTTCGAAGACTTGGTCTGATCCAAAATCTTCTTTTGCTATTTTTTTCTTTTTAAGACAGAGAATATACACCAATATTGCAGCAGCAATTGCGAAGTTATCGTCCATTTTTGTCTCTAGTATCTGCGTACAACTCACTTCACCGAAAGTCACAAAATAACACTGAGAATATCGATTCACCGCCGCACTTGCCGGCGGCGCTTGCTTTGCTTGTGGTCAAGACGCCAGCAGTGCCGGGCTGTGTGGATCCACCATAATGCAGCAGCTTTCACATGGAACGATTGCCTATCTGACCTCCACAGTAACAGGGTTGTTACCCGTAAGCAAGACTAGTGTCATATACTGGCTTCTGCCAACCAGTAAATATTATCCAAGATTAACAAATGACAACTGGGCTCAACGGCTCAACGTGCTTTCCGAGGATGAGTCTCGGTGTGTCATGGATGATCTTGATCCCCCATCCTCGGATCGATCAACAACGGCAAGCGTTGCTTGACCTCGAAGATCGGCCGGAGGATCAGATAGAAAAACCCCGCAAAAAACAGACACAGCTTGACTTGTGCTGTTTTGCGGCATTTGGAAAAAAAAATATATTTCTCTTGTAAGAAGCTAAAGTTAAGCTAATATCAAAAGATATTCTCTTTGGTGTATACACCCTCATATCTATGCTATGAGATGACGCAATAGTACACTAATAGTGTTAGGACTTATCAAAGAGGAAAAAGTTCCGTATAGTTATTAAAATCCAAACAAAATTAACTGTTAGCTTAAGAGGGCGCCGACCAAACGTCGACCGCGCAGTGGCGCCCTCATCGTTTGTAATCAATCAATCATAAACGGTAGTTTTAAATTGTTCAGTTTTATTATAATCACTAAAACGGATAAAAGTGGCCACTATTTTCCGTTTTAGTGATTATAATAAAACTGAACAATTTAAAACTACCGCTTATAATAATATTAACGTATAATCTTGTGGAGCACAACTTAAATGTCATATTTTCTGCATTTTCATTCTAAAATAAAAGAAATAACCAAACAAACGATGAGGGCGCCACTGCGCGGTCGACGTTTGGTCGGCGCCCTCTTAACAAAGTGATTAAATCAGGTTTTGAGAACGATAAGTGAGAATATTTGGAATACTTTGTCTTTGTGATATGTTTTACAAAGCTTGACATGACAAGAATGAAAAATTAACGAAAGAGTCAACCACACAACATGTAACGAATACGTACCTGAATTATTGTGTTTAATACTGAGAATATTAGTCACGCGGCAGCGGCTACGAGCTGCTCGAGCTGCGCAAGGAACTGATCGCTGTGTTCAACGACCGCTTCACCGAGCAACTGCTGGACACCGCCAAGAACCAGCAGCAAGTCCAGCTCGGTTTCCTGGAGATTCTGGTGAAGGACATCAAGACCATGATCTAATTCTCTCTCCGCGCTGATAAAGTTAATATTATGTTTCTATTATGATAACGTACTATACACAATACGAAGTTTGTCTCGTTCGCTAATAAATTATTTTTGTAATTTACAAAAAAAAATGTGCATATCGCATAATAAACATATAATAATATGGCGATTCCTTACAGACAAACCTTAGCATAGACTGAAAGATATGAGATACATTAATGTGTTTAAAAATTTCTTACCGAATTATATTTTTTTTGCTAGCCAATACTTTCTCATTGCTGGACGAATACCTCCCCCAAGTCCTTCCAGGAACTCTTCTACCGTGCTTCCTTGAATCAGCCCCCATACAAGTTTAAAGGAAAATAAAGTTTTTAGATGTTCATTCTAAATTAATAGATAACTGTCACATGTTGGTGTCATTATAATAAAAATATCATTAGAAATACAATTAATCAAAAATATCAGTGTTCTTTCACTTCATAATCATAATGCGTTTTGTTTGACATATATTTTACGTGCGATATCAGCTAATCCTATCTATTATCTGCACTTACACGATAAAAAAATTGTTCCATTCAATGCTATGTTTATTAAAATAGATATCTAGTTGAAAGTAACACCAAATATTTCCCTGTCTAGGCGTTCTTAGCTCCGACGAACTGCTCTTTTCCAAATCACTCTTGTGTGTCCACTTCTATTGTGTCCACTTCTTGTGTGTCCACTTCTATTGTGTCCACTCCTTGTGTGTCCACTTTTTGTGTGTCCACTTCTCGTGTATCCACTTCTTGTGTGGCTATTTTTCTCTCATGCTTCCCCTCACAAAGAGGAGGCTTGTGTCCTAAAAGAGGGAACATTGTACAGCTAGGCCGTACAATGTTCCCTCTTGTTCAATCTATGATTAAAAGCAATGCATTTCTCTATTAAATTAACCACGTTTGTCATGCTGTGAAAAGTATCCCTATTTATCACAGCATGGTACTCAGCAGTATTCAGCTCACACACATGGTACACAAATGATGTTGACCTAATCATTCCTTTGCTAATGGTTCATGCTTGTTCTAGTTCAATTAAAGTTAAAATCCTATGTACTTGCTTAGCTACAGTGAGTTATGTTATCGATTTAGGCTCGAGACTTTGTTGTGCTACGTCATCTACCCAGCTAAGAGAGTTTTAGGAGATTGTACAAAGTTCAAAAAGTTCTAGTTCTCAACATTATTTCAGCTCAGCTATCGTTCTTTGCGCATCCTGCCTCAGACACTTACTTCATTGTTTGTTTTATCCTTGTTTGTGTATTACTAACGCTGAATATAAGGTATTTTTACTAATATTATACTATATTGTCTTATTGTCCGAAGCTAATAAATAACATTTTATTATAAGAAGTATTTGAATAAATAACTTTTTGTTTTTGTTATAACGTTACGATAGGTGGGTTCTATGAGAATATATATTATGAGGAAATATTCATTTTTGAGTTTTCAACAATACATAATTAGACTTGTCATTTTATCAGTCACCGTTCAGAATTCGTTTGGCAGCCAAGAAGCTATCACCATTTTCAGGGTCTTTCTGTGATGGTGGGCTAGCACTACCAGTCCTCAAAATATGCTTGCGTTGCTCTGCCATCAGTTTTCTTTGGGTCATTTTTATGATGCCGCTAGGTGGCACTTGCACATACCTACTATTAAAAATAATAATGAATTTGAAAACAATTTACAAACGAGGGTAATGCCTCATAGAGGTATATTATTGGCAGTCGTTACGGTTTGTCAGAAGCCAGAAAATCTGACACCAGTCTTGCCAAGAAGTACCGTGTTACCCAGTTAATGGGTTGTGGAGGTCGGTAGGCAGCCGCTGCACGTAAAATACTGGTATTCAGCTGAATCCGGTTTGACTGGGAGTCGACCCCAATATAGTTGGGAAAAGGCTAGGCAGATGATGAGAGGTATATTATTATTGATAATATCAGATGCCTGCCAAATCAACCCATGCTGCTAGTGAGTTGGTATTCGTTCCCGTGTTTTACTTTCTAGTATCGAAACTCTCTCCCCACGGCGGGCTGCGTGAGGGAGAGACAACCCTCACGCCCCAGCCCCCGCAACATAAGGAGACGCCCCGGGTGTCGGGAGTCGCAGGGCGATTCCCGGCCACCGTAGGCACGGGTCTGCAGACGGCGAGCATTGGGTGGCTCGCCATCCGATCAAAGTCAGGCCCGGGTCGACGGTGCGTTGTGATCCACGCGCGCCACAAAGAGATGTCAGCAAAGTAGACGAGGCACATTAGGGCCAGAGCCTGCCAGGGTTGCGGATTTTGTTCGAAAGAGTTACCGCTGCCCTGGAACGCAAAGGGCACTAGGAGGAGCACTGATGGGTTTTAGTCAGTTAGAGTCTAACACTCCCTCTCGCTCCACCCAGAGTGGAAGGGGTCATTCGATGATTTCCCATCCATAAAAACAAAAAAAAAGGCACGTAGGTGTCTACCCAAAATAAGGATTAGATTTAGATAGTACCTACTGAAAATATGGCGTAAAAACCCGACTTCATTCAACATTTAAAATAGTTGGTATTTGCTTATTCAAAACAATGTGAATCAATTCGGGTTTTTACCCTATTGATTTACATGTTTCCAATACAGTAAGCCACAGTTAATACCAAAAAAACATAATACGCAAATCGAATTTGATTTCGCAGTGTAAAATTCTTAAGTTTTTGTCAAACATTTACCAAGTTTTGTCTTCCGTTCCACCAGATTACAGCCTCACCTTGCAAATTCCAAACACGATCTTGCTTTAAGAAAATATTAGTGAGTTAAACATGGTAAGATAATATGGAACAATGGGACCGCTGGGTCTTATCAGGCGGAGGTATATGCTAGGTACATAGTGGGTACGTCATAGCGGTAGCTGCTATCACAGTGTTATCACTTTCACCCGACGTCTGGCTACTTTGATTTTAACGATGAACTGATAAAGTTGGTCGATTAGGTTTATGTAAAGATTTTTTCTATATCTGTTGAGGGTCTTGGAAAGTGGTGTCATCGTAAATCTTTGTTCGTCGAAAAATCTCTATTGAATAATAGTGGACACCGTAAATCTTAACCTATGCAAAGTTTTACAGTATGTAGATTGTGTGAACCATGGTTTTGTGGTTCTCCTTTCCTGGGATGCCTCAAATTGCCTGGATAGGGTCTTCAAATTGCATGTTTTCGGAACATAGTGCAGTAGTTCCGACAACATGCAACGCGACACAGAACGATAGAACTATCATCATTATTATTTTCGTATACCTTCCTCGCTTAAACGAATGCACCAGCCGCAACCATGTTATCTCTTCACCAGTAATAGGAAATCATCAAATGACTCCTTCCGCTCTGGGCGGAACGGAAGCGAGTGTCCGACTCTAACTGACTAAAACCCATCCGTGCTCCTCCTAGTGCCCTGTGCGTTCCAGAGCCACGGTAATTATTTCGAACTAATTCCGCAACCCTTGGTTGACTCGTAGAAAATGCCTAAGGCAAGTCCGCCCTTGTACCTTTTTGTATGAAGATTTAAATAAATATAATATAGCTGTTGGTTACGACTGTCATTTGTAGATCTTTGTCAGTCGTTACCCACGGATTGTCAGAAGCCAGAAAATTTGTCACCAGTCTTGCAAAGAAGTCCCATGTTAGGGAATGGGTTGTGGAGGTCTGGTAGGCCGCCGCTCCACGTAAATTACTGGTATTCAGCTGAATACGGTTTGACTGGAAGCTGACTACAATAAAGTTGGGAAAAGGCTAGGCAGATGATGATAGTCACACGAACAAGCCACAACTAAATTACTTCAAAACAGACGTAATAACTTGACAATTCAATCAACATGCATAAAAAGAGGTAATTAGCTGTATCCTGTGTCGCAGTACCCTACATTCTGCCTCTGAGTGATGAAGACAACGTTACAGAACGCTTCCGTTGCACAGATTGCATTATAATTGCCTGCGCCCGCGCAACGTCGGGAAACTCCTACAATGGGACGCTAGTATTGTTTCCATTGTACTGTGAAGATGATTGACTTGATCGAAGATTCACTTGATTTTTATAGAATTTCAGTCAAGTGTTTGGGAAAACTCTGTATGATTTTCGTCGGCGGCACAAACTTTATTTGTTGTTGTTTTTTGTTGTTGTGTTGTTTTGTTATCGTTTTTTCTACACCTGAGTTATGAATGGCTATAAACTATAACTTAGGACCTAAGGTAATGCTGTCTAAAGATGTAATTGAATCGGTTTACTAATTACAATCAATGTATGTAAACCTCAATGAGATATTTCCGTATCAATCGGTGTATTAATTAAATTCACTGTGTAGGTATTTGTTTATCTTCCTGGATAGGAAAACAAAGCGTAAAATTAAATTGGATTATATCCGATTTAAGGGCCTTGATATACAGAGCAGCGACGAAAATGTACCTATGGAGTTTGGCCGTGGGCCCGCGACTCGTAAGTATATTTCGTTCCTTTGACGCCATACATTTTATCTTGTCAGCGCCCTGGGGCTCGATTCTGCTATTGCAATCGTGTCTCAATGACCGGTCAGTGATCGAATATTTGACAACTTTGACAGTTTTTGTATGGGAAATGTGTCAAAAGTTTGACGTTATACGTCAAAAATCGATCATTGACCGGTCATTGAGACACGATTGCAATAGCAGAATCGACCCCCTGTACGCACGCCCTGTCCGCTTTGTATATCAAGTCCTTAAGGATAATCTCAACTAATTCATTAACTAAGCGTCAATAGACGGAGTTTATCTCGATATCTTAAAATTAAAGTACAGTTTTAATTTATTATGACTTGCTGCCGCCTGCGGCTCCACTCGCGTGAATGTCGAAAATTATCCCAAGGGAACATACTGCTGGAATAGAAAGTATCCTATGTGTTATTCCAGACTGTAATCTACCTCTATGTTAAATTTCATCAAGATCCGTTCAGCCGTTCTCACGTGATTGAGTAACAAACATACACCCAAACTATAAGACTGTTTTGATTTGAAGTATACAACGTGTAAAAGAATAAACGCAATATCTCTTAAGGGGTCATTGTACTCATCATTATGAACAACTTTTACTACCTATAGAACCAACACTGAAATCGCACTGTCCCACAGTAAAATTTGTTAGTAATGATATGTAGGTATTCTGTTACACGTTATATATATCTAAGGGAGGAACCACAGAACTAGGTTAAAACAAGCTAAAACTGTTATAAAACTTGAGATAAGGTTCCGACTATTAAGTCTCTATGAATTCTTCGGTCTTATGAAGCTTTCCAAGATGTCTGCGTCGACAACTGTAGGTTCTACAATTTGAAACGACGAACTAAGAAGTACCTACACTGATGTAACTATGTTTCTAGTAGAATAGACAAATACCATTGCCATTCTTCAAGATACTACAACTAGGTAATAAAAACAAATGTAGAAACAACGGACAGCAATCTCATCTCTTGTGATAATGGACCCGCCATAAACTTGGCACGTCGTGATCTAGCCCACCAGTAGCATGATAATGATATTAAAGCGTTATTATATAACTTTGTAATGGCGCCAGCGCAATACTTAGAGCGCTTTTCCACTAGAGATGTGCGAGGATAGCTGGGCGATGCGAGAATGTCGAGCGGCGGTGAAAATATGTGATTGCGGAAAATTCCAGATACATCATATACCTACTCGTATGTTGAGTCGCTACAAAATTGCACCATTTCAAATGCAGTACAAAACATGAATTTTTATTCGAATAGCTGTACACACAGTTTTGAAAACATGCGTTAAACGCTCAGCCGTGCAGAGCTATATTTATGACGTCTGTCATACGGTGATGCGGTATCTAGACATTTATAATAGCCTAAGCTTCCACCAAAGCTGTGCGAGAAGTTTACGTAGCGAAGCTGTGAAAGGGTGTGTAGCTGAATGGTGCGAGGGTACGTAGCGGCCTCGCATCTTTCGTTTTCAGTATGTATCTATAATCGTAGCTCAGAGGGCCAATTCTACTCATTTCTAAATCTTCTGCCACATAATCGCTTACCATCAGGGGCCTAACTACCAACTCTTAAAGCAGTATTACTTTAATATTACTTCCAGAGGGAAATAGACGAAGCTATACGTCCTGTGTAGCTCCGTCTCTTTCCCACTGAAAGTAATATTAAAGTAATACTGCTTTAAGAGTTGGTGGTTAAGGCCCTGGTGAGATAATGGTCAAGTGCGTGCATATCAAATATAAAAAAAAAATTAAACAACGTTCGCATTCGCATGTCTATCGCAAACTGTCAAAAAAAGCCTCAATTTCCATAGGTACATTTTTGTCAGATTGCGACTGAGATGTAGAATTGGCCCTCTGATACTGCGCTATGGCCAGGCTAGGATAATGCCACTGTTCTGCTGCGGGTGCTAGTGTCACTGAAAGCCAGTGCTGGGTGTTTGACGCCCAGTAAATGCTGATATGGTAACCCTTTCGGTATGGGCCACTGCGCAATTCTGTGCTATTATTTCTTTTACTTTGTTTTGTTAGTTACCGTTGTTTTGTGTATGTGACGAATATTATGTTTTCTAATCAGATGAAGTGATCTCATTGGTGAATTTTTCCCTGGCGCATCATACCTCGTACAACTCAGGTGGAAAAGCACCTTTATGCTACGATCTATTCTTTCTTAACAATATATAAATTAATTTAATAGCTTTGCGGGAAATCAATTTGAAAATGATTCACTTATTGTTGGAATGGTGGAAAAAATGTTAACGATACGACTCGGTATGTGATGAGGAATTGATATGCATAGCGTGCGTAATGGTTCTTTGTAGAATTGTGACTTTGGTCTTATATAGGTACCTATAAGTGAGCGCCTAAGTATGAAAGCTGAGGGCTTAGCACGAATGTTTTGACGTACAGTATCGTTAATGTAAGTATAAAACTACAACCCCATAGTATCTTGGTTTAATTTTATGCGACATGCATTATTTGAATTGGATACTCACTATATTCATTTTTTTGTATGATACTTTGTATCATTCAAATAAATATTGTGTGCGAAACGAGTATTATAATTAAAGTAAAATTTTACGTTACGTCACTGACATAACTACTATACGTCAAACATTCGTAACATTCGTACTAGGCCCTCTGTAAAACCTAATTTTTATGAGGTATCAACATACATTTTTTTAGGCATTTGGTACAGATCAAAAGCACAATTTATACGAAAAAACAGCTGTTTAGTACATTTTTGTTCGCATGACCCGACAACACGAAAGGAACAGCAGTTTTTTTTTCTGTTTCAGGTCAGCTTTACCGATGAACATGCCTGTAAAATAATGTAATGGGGATGGTTCCTGGTCAAAAGATATATGATTCTATTTAGTCCGTCAGTTAGATTATTGAAAAATATTGGACACGTATTTTTTTGTTTAATCAAATCAATAAAAAAAGACGAAGATAAAACGCATCAAAGATCAGGAGTGGGGGTTGTGACGTCACCTGTACAAAAAGTAAAAAAAAAAAAAATTTTTGGAAATCTATCTGACGGACTTATTAGATTTTTTTAGTCATCTACCCTATTGTTAAAGAAGAGTTTTTATAATTTTGTCGGCGGCGTATTTCGTCCATATTCTTTTCTATCAACCTATTTCTTAGTATTACAGTGGTAAGTGGTTTCTTGCCATACAATATCTACTTCCATACATCAATTCATCGTTTTTCATTAGTCTTCCTAAACTTTTATTGGCACGTTCATGAGTTTTATTAATTGTCTAGTTGTTTTCCGGTGCGACATTTTTCCAATCTATAAGGATTTCTAAGGTGCCTTTGTCTCATCTTAGATATAAATTTCGCATTATTTGGAACTTGCTACAATGTATGTATATTGTAAATTGATTCCTATGTAGGTATGCATATTTAAACAACCTTAGTTTTATGTAAAGCGTTTACTATAATTGGATGGTGGACGCGCGTAGGTTTACAATACCCAAGTTATTTACTACTCAACATTGAATTCCTTGTATACTATAAATTACACCTAATTATTATCAAAAACACATAGTTTCAGACGTATGTGGTTGGTTGGTTTTTACAATTACGCATATTTTTTTTAGGTTCCTATTGTTTTGGGGTAGCTGTGTTTGTTTATTTATTTATATAAGATACAGTTACAGAATACATACCAAGTTGTGATAAGGATTATTTTTATAAGATAACATTTTTAAATCTGCACTCCAATTATGACTGTACACAGTATTCAAGATTTAAACAGCTTAAAAGATGTAAGTGAAGGCTACAAAAAATAAAAGAAAAAAAGAAGTTACAAATAAGCCAAGATAGCATATTAACATTAAACAATAATTATGTTAGGAGCGTTTACACGGTACGGCTTTTCATACAAACTTTCAAATCCTTATTCTCCAAAATGAATGAACCGATTTTAACGAAACTTGGTATGCATACGCTAGATATCCAGGTCTAAATAGTTATTAGAAAACATTTTTGAAAAAGATTTCAGCGGGCGAGAGAGAGCGATTTTAAGTTTTCTATAGAAAGTGAAAATTCACTATACCCTTCCCCCTGATCTCTTTTTCAAAAATGTTTTCTGATAACTATTTCGACCTGGATATCTAGCGTATGCATACCAAGTTTCGTTAAAATCGGTTCATTCATTTTGAAGAATAAGGACTTGAAAGTTTGTATGAAACGACATACGGCGTACACGCTCTTAAGGTGTATTCAATTTTCGCAAGGATTCCATGAACCTGCCGTGACTATCCACAAATAGATCAACATGAGTGCTAATATCATTATACTGTCTACACATTTATGTCAGTGATGTCAGTATATGTTAATATGATGAACATTGTTTTGAAAATAGGTAAATACAACAGGAAAAGGCTAAGTGAATTCTTTATAATGTAGGTTAATTGAGCGACATGTGATAGATTTAGTGTAGGTATATAGGCGATGATTTATTACAGGAAAACATACTTATACATGTATGTTACAGTCATAGTGATTACATAGCTATTTTAAATAATGAATGATTATTAAGTATAATGACTAAATTGTGTAGACAATGTGATAAATGTATGACTTTCTCTGGATACTGGAGAACTTTGCTTTTGTGAATAATTCTTAAAAACTGGTCAAAGTTAACCAAAGTCATAAATAAAGTCTCGTTTATTGACTTGACTTTAGAGCACGCCGACACGGATATGTTAGGTTCGAATGGTATGTGTTTATATTAATTACTACTAAAACCTGCATAGAGATACACCAAATTTTCCTTTATTTTCTTCTTCGGAAAGTGCTGAAGTACGGGCGCTTATTGTGTTCTTGTATGTATTGGCCATTACTTTTTTATTTTATTCTCTATCTTCCTGTAGCTTATTAACATCCGAATAGTTATAGCAGCTTTTGCTGTCTTATCGCTGATTAGTCGCTGAGTATAAATGTGGCCGAATAGTCGGCTTTTCAGACGAATCGGTCCATCTCTCATAGGTACCTACCTAACCTTTTTGCATCGTCCAAGATAACACTGACTGACTGACTGAGGTTGACTGGTAGAGAACAGCTTTTCCGACGAGTCGGTCCATCTCTCATAGGTACCTACCTAACCTTTTTGCATCGTCCAAGATAACACTGACTGGCTGACTGACGTTGACTGGTAGAGAACGGCTTTTCCGACGAGTCGGTCCATCTCTATTAGGTACCTACCTAACCTTTTTGCATCGTCCAAGATAACACTGACTGACTGACTGAGGTTGACTGGTAGAGAACGGCTTTTCCGACGAGTCGGTCCATCTCTAATAGGTACCTACCTAACCTTTTTGCATCGTCAAAGATAACACTGACAGACTAACTGAGGTTGACTGGCAGAGAATGCCTCCGCCGTGTACCACTATTGTACTTACATAAAGTTTAACTAAAAATCACCTAATTAAAACTTACTTACCTTTTTATCACTTTGCTTACTTTTTAAAACTGAAAGTTGCCGTGAACTCATGTTCTGATACAAAAAAAAAATGTATTTCTAACTTGTCTTTCCTATTACTTATAGGACTTACTTATTTTTACCAATAAATCACATTGTCGGCTCTATAAGACTATTGTAAGGAGCCAGTGTCTGAAGAATTATATTGTTTGTTAGTATACGACTGTTTGATGGCAAAATAATAATTAAAAAAAATATTTAAAATAAATAAAAAATACTTTTTATAATACATTATGTTTGACTTCTGAAAGACACAGACTTTTGACGTCTTGAAGAAATTAACGAAAGTACTAGTTGATAAATGCTATTACGCTGTCAATGAATTTTTAAATGATAACACCCTATGACATTGCTCAACAATATTTCAATTTATTAAATTTGGTATATTCTTATTTTATTAACATGTATGATGAATTTTAAGACTATGTCATTATAAAATATTTGATTATTTGACAATTATTGATTAATATAGATTTCCAATATTTATGATTACCTACGTACTATAGTGTTTAATGTTGCATGCCTTATGGTAGAATGTAATGGATCCAATTGTTTTTCTTTTTTACGACATCAAAACTTTGTTTTATTACCTACATTCTTTGCAAATAAATGATTTCTGATTTCTGATTTCTATATTCATAGATGTACTCATAATAACGATCCGCTGGGGTAGTTTCTTTACGGCATTCCCAATGACATCTTCATTACAGGATAAATAAACAAGTAAGGTCAGTGACCTACAAATTAGTCAAAGGGAAAAGGTTTTTTCTTAGGACTCAAAACAATCTAGGTAACAACGTTGTCAACCCATAAGGGTTACCTTATAAAAGGTAAAGCCCTTTTGCGCTTAGTCAAGCAGGGCAGAGGGAATTTCTCGCATGGATGACAGAGGTGCTAGTCACCCGCTTTAGTAATTCAGAATTACCTGAAAAAAGCTTTTGATGAAATACCCAGACTACTAAGAAATAGCCATTGGCACCGTAGAAGCGACTCATGCGATTAGAAGAGTGAACGTTTTTAACAGACTTCCAAAAAAGGAGGAGGTTCTCAATTCCACTGAATGTTTTTAGGGTTCCGTACCCAAAGGGTAAAACGGGACCCTATCACTAAGATTCCTCTGTCCCTCCGTCCGTCTGTCACCAGGCTGTATCTCATGAACCGTGATAGTTAGATAGTTGAAATTTTCACAGATGATGTATTTCTGTTGCCGCTAAAACAACAAATACTAAAAACAGAATAAAATAAATATTTAAGTGGAGCTCCTGTACAACAAACGTGATTTTTTGCCATTTTTTATAGATAATGGTACGGAACCCTTTGTGCGCGAGTCCGACTCGCACTTGGCCGGTTTTTTTTATTAGAAATGATACGTAGATAATCAGGAAAGCTTCAAGTATGATAGTGGATGGTTTTAGGGGAAGGTCAAAGCTGCAACATCCATCGGTTGTGTGAATATGGCTAGCTAGATAGAAATTGGTTGACTATTGTGCCCGATACTAACGATGTATGCAGAAAGATAAGTATATTTTTATTTCTACTAAGCCGACCACAATCTTAATGTTGGATATCAGAATAAATTCGTATGGTGTCGGACGTAAAAGAATAGCACCATCCCATCGCTTCCCGTCAGTCGGTGGGTGTCGTAAGAGGCGACTAAGGGACTCACCAGAGAATGGGCAGCAGCATTCTCTGTACATTGCAACAGCTACACTGTGATCGCCAACCCGCCTGCCAAGCGTGGCGATTATGGCAACCCCTCCCTTTTGGGAGAGGCCTATGTCCAGCGGAGGACGTCTTGATGATGATGATGGTGATTATCAGTACCTAGATAAAGAGCTGCTTAATGAATTAATCAACATTATTTTGACCCAACGGCTTGAGGCAAATTGGATGCGAATCGGACGGTGATCTTGATGTATCTTCATTTGGACTTACTGCTCCTCCTTAAACCAACACCCCAATAATAATAACAATTTTGCTTCGAAAAAGACTATTAAACTAATTTAGAGATGGCAGTAGGCTGAAGGAAGCTCGGAAAGACATTACGCCCATCTGAATTACGGTCCAAATAAATAAATCAGTAGGAGTATGTCCCGACAGGATATGAACACATCTTACTATATTGACACCCACGGAATCTTATTTAGGTACGCACAATTGGATAATATAGTAATAAGCACTTTTGTGAAATATAAAAGAAAAGGTTACCTGTCGAGCCGTGCTATAGGCCAAGAAAACAATTTTGATAAACATACCTAGGTACAAACGTTTATGAAATTTGCAATAACGGTCATTGCCCTTTCCCTAATACTTCGTAGGTACCTTGACAATAAATTATGAATCGTTTTTCGATGTCGATTCAGGACAGCTTTATATCTTTAATTCTGTTTTCGGAATTAGGTGACATACTTAACAACCATCATCATCTGCCTAGCCTTTTCCCAACTATATTGGGGTCGGCTCCCAGTCAAACCGGATTCAGCTGAATACCCAGTATTTTACGTGGAGCGGCTGCCTACCAGACCTCCACAACCCATTAACTGGGTAACACAGTAGGTAGGTACTTCTTGGCAAGACTGATGTCAGATTTTCTGGCTTCTGACAATCCGTAACGACTGCCAAAGATCTACAAATGACAGCCGGGACCAAACGGCCCGAGGCACGGAGGAGTCTCGGTACCTATGTTAATATGGTCACCCATCCACAGACCAACCTCGGCAAGCGTTGGTTAACCTTGAAGATTGGTCCGTGCGGCTGTTATAATTTAGCCACGAGCTCCTCGAGGTGGGTCAATAACCGTTATTGCAAATTTATCTGGCGTCGACCGTAAGTAGGTACCATTTTTTTTTTGTATGGGAAATCATCAAATGACTCCTGCCGCTCTGGGCGAAGCAGAAGGGAGTGTCAGACTCTTTCTGACTAAAACCCATCCGTGCTCCTCTTAGTGCCCTTTGCTTTCCAGGGCCGCGGTAACTCGTACGAACATAATCCGCAACCCTGGCAGGCTCTGGCCCTAACGGACCCCGTCTACTATGCTGACATCTCTTTGAGGCGCGTGTTAGATATTAAGTATATATGTAGATATATAACTAGGTATATATATCTAATACATCTAGATTATGTAAATATTTGTTAGATATTATGTATATATGTAGATATATAACTAGGTATATATATCTAATACATCTACACCTATGTAAATATATAATTGTATCAAAGGGAAAATATAAACAATAGGATTCAATTCTTAATAACTTTATATTTATCTTTTAGTATATAACAACTACATAACTATCGTAGTAGTGTATATGACACAAAAGTCAAAGCCAAAGTCAAAGTCAAAACGTTTATTTCAAGGTGACTCTACTGTCCGTTCGCAAGGGTAGATTCTTATGGAGAAGAACGGACAAGAAACTCCATAGTTACTACATACACAACGTTACGTTATAATATACCAACCATAATGAATAAACACGTTATCATTACCCGTATTTAAAATACACTAGTCATCATAATAACATTACATAACACTTACATAACCATAATATTACATAGTATTACATTATTCATAAGAACTTCATAGTTAGAATTATAATACACAATAATAGCAGCAATAAAGTTACTTAACTTTTACCTCGACGTCTCGAACAAGAATGGGGGCTGAGCCACTCGGAGCTCCCCCTTTTATAGTCGTGAACAAACAACTTGAATATTTCTATCTACCGTCATCAAAAATATCAACAACATAAAAGGTGGGTATCCGTTTGGAATATTTTATATGTTTTCTACATTATTCCTTAATATTTTTACTAATGTAGGTACTTTTACAGACATACTGAAATAATGAAAGCAGAATTGAATAATGTAAATTAGGTATTACATACTTGTTACAAGTTTAAGGTTATGCAAAACATTACCTACTATTTTATCAAGTTTTAACAGTAAAAGGAATACTCATGATAACAATAACAATACCTATAGTTAGGATTATCTATTACGGCCATACTGACAGTACTTCGTCCTCGAAGTATTGCAAGGTTAATTTTACAATGAAAAAAAGTGTATATAATTATATTCTTATATAAAGTATTTACATAGACATGGAGGTCCACATTCAATTCGCTGCCATTGAGATAGACCAACCACAAAACAAATGGGTAAACCAGCGAACATTAGCCAACTACATAGACATGCCAGTCACATTCACCCGCTGTCAGTGAGATAACTCGGCACCAAATAGGAGGCTCCCAGCGTATAATAAATATTAGCCAACTACATAGACATGCCAGTCACATTCACCCGCTGTCAGTGAGATAACTCGGCACCAAATAGGAGGCTCCCAGCGGATAAATAATATTAGCCAACTACATAGACATGCCAGTCACATTCACCCGCTGTCAGTGAGATAACTCGGCACCAAATAGGAGGCTCCCAGCGTATAATAAATATTAGCCAACTACATAGACATGCCAGTCACATTCACCCGCTGTCAGTGAGATAACTCGGCACCAAATAGGAGGCTCCCAGCGGATAAATAATATTAGCCAACTACATAGACATGCCAGTCACATTCACCCGCTGTCAGTGAGATAACTCGGCACCAAATAGGAGGCTCCCAGCGTATAATAAATATTAGCCAACTACATAGACATGCCAGTCACATTCACCCGCTGTCAGTGAGATAACTCGGCACCAAATAGGAGGCTACCAGCGGATAATATAATATAGGTACATGACATTATATTGGTAATAGATATTTTAAAAAATAAATTTTAAACAAATACCCTCAATATTATCTCTACAGCACAATCAACAACTAGAGATCACATAAAACAAAATGCTTAACAGAATGTTATGAACCACATTTCACTGTGATTACGATCAAAGACTATATACAACAAAGAAAGAAAATAAAGAAAAACATGGTATAATCTATAATTATGCTTGATTTTAAATTACACAATATACATCATCATCAACAATAAACCAAAAACAATCAGAATAATCTCATACCTTAGATGTTAACGCCTTGAAAATCGAAGAGAAACTGGGCTGCTCCAATGTGGCTCCACTCTTTTATACCCGTTAACAAACAAGTATGACAGTTGAGTCAAATCAGTTTTTGAAATAAGTTTGTTATAAAATCATAACATATTAAACAGTTAATAATCACATTTGACATTAATACATAAATTCATATCATAATAAAGAGTATTCTATTCTATTCTATTGTATTTTATTTTTGTTTTGCCAATTGCCTAGACGTGTCAAGTCCCCTCCACCCGCTGCTAGTGGGATAGACTTGCACCAAGCAAATGACCGACCAGCGGAAACAATGTATTTTACTTTTGTTTTGCCAATTGCCTAGACGTGTCAAGTCCCCTCCACCCGCTGCTAGTGGGATAGACTTGCACCAAGCAAATGACCGACCAGCGGAAACAAATATATCTTACTTTTTTTTTTGAAATACACGTTATTATGTCAAGTATTTATTTATATCTCTTCAACAGTACAATAATATACATGTAGGAACAATGGATGAGTTTTCCCTGAGCGGTGGGTAAGGTATAGTGCCAGTATATTGGCGTCCCAATTTTATTGGGATAAACAAGACAGTATATCAATAACACAGTCTTATTACACTTTAAAAAAAACACACACACACACACACACAATGAAAACAATAAGTAATAGAAATACAGTCATTCGAACAGACCTTGAAGGTCACAGTTCGTACAGAGGCCTAAGCCACCCAAGTACAAAGTGTATCAGCAAGCCAATACAGCTATGTAGATATACAGCAGTGCTGTACCAGGTAAACTGACAGTAATTGATATTAAAATCACTTAAATTAAATAACACAAACAAAACAATTCAGTTTGCATAATATAACACGTTTTGACAACTACCCACAGTTGTATTTAATAAGATTTGACAACTACCCGTAGTTGTATTTGATAACCGTCTCCGACATATAAATATGTAATTAGGTAAAGTTTCCGTTGTAATATCTTAAGGACCTCCTTAAGATATTACACACTTTACATTACACTTAGACACTTACATTTTCAACAATTAATTCATCTGGCCAGAATCTTAATTTTTCTTGGGCTACATTTCCTACGTTAGAATTTACTTTCTTACGACGAGTGGCGTCGAAACATTTGATATTTTCCGCTATTTGTAATAGGCGTAATCTAGCTATTTCTCGGTCAGCCTCTAAGTTATTTGGATTTTGTCCATCATTTTTGTCAAGTACGTCGTCTAACCGAGCTTGGAAAGACGAAATATTTGCATCTAAGTTAATAGTAATCGCAAAGGGGGCCTGTGGATTTTTGTACAGTTGTATTAATTGATTATTGTACATTCCACGGAACGTTCGGCCAATCTGACTATTTATTGCACATAGTTTTAAGCGTATCAGTTACAGTGGACACGTAACGTTCTACTTGATCATTACTTCTGGAAGTACCCGTGGAAATCAAGTGATGTTCTATATTTAGTTCACCAAAAAATTACCTGATCGGACAACTACTAAAATTAGTTCCTCGATGCTTTTACACCAGTCTTCCGCACCGCTGTCACTAGTTGTTGGGTCGAAGACCGGGAATGCCACGTCGTTATCAGCATGGCGACGACCAGAAAAAGCAACGCTGATTGCTTTGAGAAGACTTTCCAAGACAGTAGAATCCATTCTGAAACTTAGAAATAAAGTCTTAATAGGGGTGCAGTGAATCCCACTTCTGATGTTAGATATTAAGTATATATGTAGATATATAACTAGGTATATATATCTAATACATCTAGATTATGTAAATATTTGTTAGATATTATGTATATATGTAGATATATAACTAGGTATATATATCTAATACATCTACACCTATGTAAATATATAATTGTATCAAAGGGAAAATATAAACAATAGGATTCAATTCTTAATAACTTTATATTTATCTTTTAGTATATAACAACTACATAACTATCGTAGTAGTGTATATGACACAAAAGTCAAAGCCAAAGTCAAAGTCAAAACGTTTATTTCAAGGTGACTCTACTGTCCGTTCGCAAGGGTAGATTCTTATGGAGAAGAACGGACAAGAAACTCCATAGTTACTACATACACAACGTTACGTTATAATATACCAACCATAATGAATAAACACGTTATCATTACCCGTATTTAAAATACACTAGTCATCATAATAACATTACATAACACTTACATAACCATAATATTACATAGTATTACATTATTCATAAGAACTTCATAGTTAGAATTATAATACACAATAATAGCAG
The DNA here is from genome assembly GCA_947386135.1 of Melanchra persicariae. Taxonomy (NCBI): domain Eukaryota; kingdom Metazoa; phylum Arthropoda; class Insecta; order Lepidoptera; family Noctuidae; genus Melanchra; species Melanchra persicariae. The sequence goes on from OX376646.1 coordinate 5,186,452, forward strand.
CAATAAAGTTACTTAACTTTTACCTCGACGTCTCGAACAAGAATGGGGGCTGAGCCACTCGGAGCTCCCCCTTTTATAGTCGTGAACAAACAACTTGAATATTTCTATCTACCGTCATCAAAAATATCAACAACATAAAAGGTGGGTATCCGTTTGGAATATTTTATATGTTTTCTACATTATTCCTTAATATTTTTACTAATGTAGGTACTTTTACAGACATACTGAAATAATGAAAGCAGAATTGAATAATGTAAATTAGGTATTACATACTTGTTACAAGTTTAAGGTTATGCAAAACATTACCTACTATTTTATCAAGTTTTAACAGTAAAAGGAATACTCATGATAACAATAACAATACCTATAGTTAGGATTATCTATTACGCGCGTGGAACACAACGCGCCGTCGACCCGGGCCTGGCTTTGATCGGGCGGCGAGCCACCCAACGCTCGCCGTCCGCAGGACCGTAAGTACCTACCAACCTTATTGAGCTGGTCAGACCATCTAGTTGGTGAGCGGACTCTGGGTCAGTCTCGTTTTCCCAACGATGATATTTTTTTCAAGACTGTCGCCTCCAAGTCTCATCATATGATCAGAGTAGACACTCTTTTGTTTTCAGTTGACCACCGGTAACGATGTTTTATAGGCCTTTTTGCCAACTTACAGACCTACTACTTGCTTGACAGTTGGATCCCTACTTCATAAAATTCTACACTGTAGCCACTAAGTTACTTCGAGTAGGTACCTAATATGCGCCAAGTATGTAACAAAAAGATATTAAACTGTCGATATCTTAGCGTTTCACTGACCATGCCGCCATTGTGATCGATAACATTATAAGCTTCTGTTCTGCCGAAGTCTAAGCTGATTAAATGTTAAGGTTTTATGGCTTTATGCACGTTTTCCCATTTTTGCAACACCATGACTTATGTGCATGGCAGTAACAGGTAATGGTACAGTGACCGAGACTTATACAGGGTGTAACAGAAAAACTGTCAACCTTAAAATCCCTTTCCAGGTTGAAATTATTTCTCATACACATCATCATCATTGTACTCATTACTATATGAACAAATTTAAGTATAGGAGCAACAGTAACTCTGAAATCGCAAAAAAAACATCGCTTGTGTGTTATACAATGCTCTCTTTTCAGGTTTTGCATTTTTATCTGTAAAACACCTGGATCATCATCCTTCCATCAACCTTCATCTCAATTTGGATTCTGCACAATTATTAACCTTCGTCATTCCTTATGTACCGTACTGCATGGTGTCGGACGTAAAAGAATAGCACCATCCCATCACTTCCCGTGGGTGTCGCAAGAAGCGATTAAGGGGCTTACCAGAGAATGGGCAACAGCATTCTCTCTACACTGTGATCGCCAACCCGCCTGCCAAGCGTGGCGATTATGGCAGTCATTCCATCTTGTCTGTATAGTTTAACCAACAGAGCCGAGCATAGAGACAAACATCGCTACAAACATTGTCACGATCATTCTAGCGAACGCTGAAGTAAATGCTCGTCAAAAAATGAACTCTTCACGAAGATGTCAAACAACAATGATAAAATTGCGAGCAATTTTGCTCGGCAAAAAGCTCGAAGCAAATTTACTGCCGTTCGCTAGAATGCTCGCTAAAACGCTCCTCATTATTTTAAACAAAAAACATTCGCTAGAATGCTCACAAGTGAATGCTCAAGTCTATCCATCTCCAGCGGATTGAGGGATTGATAACTTGACATAACGACAACGTATGTCAATTTACGAGTACTACCTACATTTTAGACGTTTTGGCAATGTCACTTATCTAGAGTCTTAGCTCTTACACACTGATTAAACTGGCCAGAAAAACTACAATAAAAAGAATCAGACAGCTATTAGCGCTAAATCCTTCATTTGTATTCCTGCGCAAGCGCCGATGACAAGACTAATAGTTGATACATGCTTGTAATTACTGCTTCCGCCCTTTATTTTGTTTTGCGATCTCACCTTGGTCCGACATATTTTTTACAATGTAAAAACTGAGGAAAAAATGTATGGAAATATCTTCTAGATTGGAATAACCCCTACTATCAAATACAGTGTGAGTCACTTTTAATAAAGTATATTTTTATTTGAGAAAAAGAACAGGTTTTTTGGTTGATATTGAGTAGGTAAGGCTGAGTGCAGACAGTAAGAATTACTTAAAGCATTGTTCCAAAAGTTTTGGAGAGAATCCTTGCATCCTCATCATGAATGAGATGAATCCTCATTCACGCAACCGCCGAGGTGTGTCAATCCACAGCTGGCAAAATAATCACCAAGACTTGCCAGTGTATGCCACGGCTATCTCTACCAGGTTTACCTACGACTACGTTAAGACCTAGATCTGGACCTTCACAACCCCTGCTAGGGTTTGCTATAGACTACCCACCTACTCTGCTTAACGTGTACAAAGGGCATGGCTCTATCGTAATACCAACAAAATAATATTATCAACCACGGATGCGGATACTATCAGTGATAAATACAATCAATTTGCTTTTTGATCGATTTATTTATGTGTGTAACCTAACCTAACTTTATATTGCTTTGTTTAGGCTATTTTTAGAGCTATGTGCCCTTGAGAAAATACAACAAGCATAAAATACCGGTCAGTGTGACCTAATTTCATACTTGAACAGGTAACATTGTCTATATCTTATTGATATTCTGAATTTGTGATTCTGTTTCGTTTAGTGCAATTCTTTTTTTTATGGCTCTATAAGTGATTTCTGTATCGTTCGTCTTAGATTTCATCATGTTCTCTTCCCCTAACTCAATTTATCTCAGCACAACGTGTTATCTTCTTCTATTTAAACTAAGTTCTCTTTCACCCCTGCAGTCTCCACCTTTCTCACACACATCACAGAATTTTCCTCACGACATTTTAATTTCAAAACATTCTTCTCCACTTTTCTAAGAATCATTAAAGTCACCTTTTGTCACTGAAACCCATCGTAGAAGCCATAGGTTAGCGACCTAACGAAGTATTTGTGAATTGAATGGGAAGCCCGCATCAAATACACAAAAACCGTGCGTTTTTGCTCGCGCACAACGTTGTCATTATCCGACGTTTTTTTGTTTCTTCGCTGTAAAAATGAAAGAAGCTTTGGAAATTGCTAAAACTGCTACCTTCTTTTTCTTTTATTTTGACTTATTTTGCATTCGATTTACAACTGCGTCTGATTAGAATACAAAAATACTAAGGTATCTACATTAAAATACAAATAATGGATTCATGTTAATAAAACCTACATGTGGAATGCAATAAAAGTATTGAGTATTGAGTAAAACACTTTTTTTTTCACCTAGGTATCTTGTCCTTTAGTAGGTATGGACGTAAGGTAGGTTTTGCATGCGATTCCACGAAAAAAAAAATCAAGCCTGCAAGGCGACTCCCGGCTCGCCGCTTCTCGTGAATAACAAATTCATTAATTTCATTGTCCTTTTCTTTTTATTTCTAAGGTTTCTAAGCAAGGTTCATAACTTGTATTGTTTGTTTATTAATTAATAAAAACAAAATTACACTTGGAATGACAACCACCTCATCAACTGGCCGAACGTTATCGTGATACAAAACAAAATTAATTTTATCTCTGCAGATGGTGTAAACGATAACAAACTGTTATTAATTAATCAGTTTGTAGATAACACGTCATTAAATTACATTTTCACGGAAAAGACACCGCTTTTAAATAGGCAGATAAATTGTTTTAGTTATTTGTAAACTGGCCATTAACACTGGTATTAGGACCACTACTTCCTGAAACCTCAAGAACACTCTCTCTCACTCTGCCACCTGGACGTGAAGAACAGTGGCCTAAGGAAAGAAGAGAAAGAGGCAAATACAACTTGGAGATATGAGATTTTACCGATCCCTTTGAAACCAAACGTGTGTGCGGTGCCCCTATCCAAAACATGACTCACTTGTTGGGCAGTTTAAGCCAAGAATGTATAGGTTACTTCTGGGCATGCGTGCTCCATCATCAACCACTTCATCGCTAACCATCAGGTGAGATAGTGGTCAAACGCGTGCCTATCAATAACAACAACAAAAAGTTTGTTTCAAATACAAAGAGGTTTATGGTAAGCCCAAAATATTCCTAAATTTATATTACGAAAGGAAAAGGTACTATTCTAGATTTTTCTAAATCAGATTGAGGTGTGGTGAGACTGTAGGTGTAAAAACAGAAATTCGATAGGACAGTGTTCATTGCTTGATAATTTTATATTTTGATAAATGTAATTATGACACTGAGTAATTCAATAAGAACTGGGTATTTCATAAACATTTCCGGCATTAATATAAGGTGCCTGTTGATCAACCTACTACATTTACCTACCTAAATGAAAGGCACAGTTGTTAGTGAAGATAAACTCGCGAAGATCTTCTTTTTGAATCGATGGTGGCCCTTAAATAACTGTTTAAGGGCCACCATTGATTCTAAAAGAACACCTTCGCGAGTGCCGAGTAGTTGGCCACGTTTATAGCGGTGGTATATCAATGGTACAGGTGTAAGGCCACATGGATCACTCCAATAAGTGGGCCACGTTTTGGACTTTGGCACTCACATTGGTGTCAAACGGGTTCGAAAAATCCTATGCACAAGATTGATGACGACAATTTCTTATTGAGGCCTCATGTGCCAAAGAGAGCGTTCCATCGGCTTGGCGTTACCCTTTCCTAGTACTTCTGAAAGAAGTCTACAAACGGCCAGATCTTGATAAGTCTGTATGGCTATCGCAGCCTGTGTAGTTGGCCCAGAAAATATTAGAAGCAGTAAATATTTTAAATAAATAAAAGTTTGTTCAAAATTCAAACTGGTACACACTGGTAAAAACAGCTCCTTTATTAATTATTAGGGTATTTTCATAAAAACATCGGGTTACTTAATTTTAAAATGGCTACATTAGGTATATGTATATTAAAGGGACCCTAATTAGCAATCTGTCACCATGATTAAAACAACGGCATTTAGCATGACTTTACAGAACAATGACAGTTCTCCTACTGATTTGTAAAGCATACCGAATCAGAGTAATTAAGATGATAAGTGTGTTGGTTTTAATTAGTCGAGTAAGTACGTGTAGTTTACAATCATTCGGATTAATCGTTCATTCTACAAAGACTTTTGAACACTGAACTGTCTAGTAACTCAGACTGCAGACATTTTTTTTGTGTTTTTCGAAATCATTTTTAATTGAAATCAGATGATCGTCGATTTTAATAGTAGGTATGTTCGAATTTATTATGAAGTCTCGAAAATATTATTTCGTGTCCGTTATATCATACATACGTCTATAATATTTGGTTTAATTTAAAAACTTGTAATGACATTTAGATGCAAGATGAAGAAATTAATAAAAACATTTGTGAAGTAATTACGTGTATGTATTTGAAGTGAGTTTTAAAAGTTATTTGTGAAAATGTACGGTGATACTTTAGTTTCGTCGGGGTTATGAAAATATAGTGTAGCAGACGGCTCATTAAATTTGGTATAAATCCAATGGGTCTTCTATTTCATCAGCAATGTCTCTACTTTGCGAAAACTCTCATAAAACCAATGAAGTAAAGCAAGCCAATGAAGTAATTATAGATGATGATGATGATGCAGTATACCCTGAGACAACACGGAAGTAACATGGAGGCATCAACTACAAATTTTGTTGTTGATATTTATTAATTCAAAAACCTAAACAACATGAAAATAAATTAAATGTTGAGTAACACAACAAAAAAATAACAATAAAATTTAAAATAACTGCCGTTCTATGTACGCATTGATAAGAACGATATTTACTTCATACAAATGCGTATCTAGTATGTAGTTACCGATGCATGCGCGCGTGCCTTATGTGGTACATACCTCAGAACGTGCTTAAATGGTGGGAGGAGCCACGGCAAGCGTCAATGTGCCCGGTGCCTTACTACCGCGTATATTCCAGGCTGTGAACTAAGCCTGATCCATCTCCATAAAGTGGCATTGTTTATTCTATAATTTGCCACTTTATCAGCACCCTGCCAGCAATATTGGTCGGGATCTGTACTACTGTACCACTCATAGTTCGTACATCGCGCGGTACGCACGTCTAAGCATTTTTCAGTGCGGGTAATAATCCGATAATAATAATCGTATTATTATTAGCTGCGTACGAGTTCGTAGCAAGCGTAGCAGTTGACTACGAGGCGTCGCGTGCGTTCGTTTGTGCAAAAACGACCGGTCGTTTATTTTTTTTGTGCCGAATTCGAATCTCCTGAAGAACAATGGCAAGCAAAACCGTAAACAGTAAGTAGTTTATGTTTTATTAATTAATAAAAAATATAAATAAATTGACTAACAGAAGTCAATACTGGGGCGTTTAAGAAATTGTAAGGGTAGAACTTCGCGAGGTTATGTTTTATGAACAATGTTTGAGTCGGGTTTCAGTCAGACTTGGTAAAATATTGTTGGTATTCTTAGGATCTCCATCATCATCAGGTTTATCGGTAACTTTTTGCGTTTGTTCAGTTACGCTCATTCGTAAACGAAAATCCTTCATGAGGTTTTAGTTAACTTTTCTATTTTATAAATAGAAAAAGTTGAAAAGTGTTAAGTTTGCTAAAATACTATTATTATAATATTATATTACTTTTAAATACGTTGCTAGCATAAATATATTCTTCGCTAATTTAAAACGCGATTTTATCTACCGTAATTAATGAGGCGTTGCATTGGTGATCGTAATTAATAAATCAATAAGATACTTAATTAAAATTAAACTGCAAAGAATCGGTCAAAGAAAGTGTTAAAACTATGTGATTTAAATCTAAAGTGGAGATTAAATCTGAATAGCTAGCGCCTTCAGTACAATGTTATCACAAAGTTAAAATTAATAGTGATTAGATTGTAAGATACCATATACTATTACCGCACGCCTTGATTTGCTTGAGAATGATTTTAAATTGAAATGAGAAATCCACGTGTATTACTGCTATAAAGTAATAAAAAAAAGTGATAAAAAAATGGATTGATTTTTTGGCCTTTTCTCTTTGTACCTGCTATTCTTCCTTCTATACATCAAAGTCAAAGTCAAAGTCAAAGTCAAAGCATTTATTTCAATTAGACCATTTACAGGCACTTTTGAATTGTCAAGGTCGGTCGGTCAAAAAAAAAAAGATGAAGCTATTTGCACGTTCCAAAGCGTAGATCTCTATGGAGAAGAACGCGCAAGAAACTCCACGGACACTCTTTTAAAAATAAGTTTTTGTTACAAAATTATGGTTACATCATTCATATTGAAATTATACATATATGTGAGAACGATGTAAAAGACGTGCAGGATAGTCCGGAGTAAAAAAGAAACAATTCAAAGAAATAATTAAAATAGACCATGGCAGCCGAGAGATGACCAGTCTCAGCTGACGGCGCCCGTTCACGAACATGACGCATACGCTAGCACCATTCGGCTCGACCATTTTTAAGGGAGCCAAATGATCCAACGCAAACGCCACCATCAGCCAGACTTTTGAGTGAGCATGACATCCCCAATCGCCAGGGTACATTCAAGTCAAAGACCTACCCAAAATGATCATTATAGTTTAAATTTGAGGGACCTACATAGTACTCACACATGTGCCGTTAATGCATGAAATTATACAATGCTAAATAAATTGAGTCTATACAATAAAAAAAAAATATAGCATTCTTACAATCTTCATCCGGTCCAACAATATTTCCAAATGCTAACAGATTACTTTGTGCGCCCTAATGGCTGTGGAGCAGGACCAGCATTGAGCCAAGCATTTTTATCTTCAATATACTCCCCTAACTTATAATATGCTTGCCTGCATAGTGTGCGTTTAATACAAGATTTAAATTTAGTCTCATTTAGTTCTAATATATGGGGAGGTATTTTATTATAACATTTTAAACAGTACCCCATAAAAGATGAGGCTACTTTAGCCAGTCTGAAACCTGGTTGAACTAATTGGTCCCTATTTCGAGTACCATAATTATGTCTGTCATGTCTGACATGTCGACTTAACAGTTTTTAAAAATTTACTGAAAAAAATTCAGGAATTTTTTTCGCCTTTGGGCATTTTACTGTAGCATACCAGCAGCTATGCCTAGCAATAATAATATTTAATTATTTTTTTATATTTATTTATAAAAATGACAACAACCACACACTTAATTTTCAATTAACATAAAAGTATTACGATCGCTAGCGCCACTGAAAATGGAACAGTAAAACAATTTCCTCGTAATTTTCCTTCGTTCACGAAACTATTTACTCTTGATTAGTTTTTCATATCCATTTAAAGCGTTTGCATATTCAATTAAATTAACGGGAAAATAAATTGTACTCTTTTGATAAAATAAATACAGTTTTATTAACAGGAAAACGTTAATTGACTAAATAATTAAAATTAACTTGTAGTGACACTATTTTACAAAGAGCACTACTCTTTGTAAAATAGTGTCACTTTACAAGGAAGGTTTTAAATACCTATCTATGAAACGATAAAGACAAGACTTTTGAATCTAATTAATTGATAGTATCAAAAATAACATTTGAAAAATTTATCATAAATAGATCAAATCATCAAAAATCGGCTTCTTTTGTTTAGACATTCAGGAAAACAAGACGTAAAATCTAATCTTACCTATTTTATTTAAAGAAGCGAAAGACTAAAGCTACTCAAGGAATTATAATCGCATTTATCATTAGGTATATTGTTTTTATCACAGCTGTGCAGATTACCTATAATTAATTTCATACTTATTATCATTATTTCGAAAGTATGACAATCGTGTTTTGGGTAACACCCTTTTAAAATCCGGATGCACTGTGTTATTACATTGAATGAAATGCGAAAGTTATTTCTAAACACTCCTCTTTCAATAAATATTGTGTTTTTCACTGAATATGTGTAAATGAAACGAGTGTGAGTTTTAAATGAATATACTTAATCATTGAGATGTAACAGTTTATGAAAACCTCATTTGCAAGTTGACGTAAAAATACAAACATGATTGAATCGTGACCGTTTCCACGACGATAAGAATTTTTTTTTAATTTTTCCTGTGAAAGCGATGTTCATGTGTTACTTCAGTAATCATGCTCACCTTGTACATTTAATTTTGTTTATTACAGTATTGCCCCATTTCGATAATGTTTATTGATAAGCTGCACAGTTAAACGTGCGATCAATTGCCTGTAAATTATATTATATCAATGTAGAAAAGAAACTCACTTTTCTTGTTTATTGTACTGGCATGAATGGAAAACTAGTTTAACTTGAAAAGCGTTTTGATGTTAAGTGTACTTACAGGATACGGTTTTCAGCTATAAAACAAACAAGGTACTTATAGAACTAAATTAAAGTGTATTTATGTCAAAATTTATTAGGAGTAATAATGTAGTTTTGCGATATAATACGTAAACTAGTAATTTCGCGGCGCCAATCGGCTGTCCTACACAGAGAGCGATAATTCCACGCGATGGAGCAACGACTTGAATTTAGGGATCTATTTTCGAGGTGTCAACAGGGAACATCGTATGTCTGTCAGCGCCAACAAATTACACAATCGGCTAGCTTCTAGATTATGTCACACGAATGACCGTGTGAATGAACGGCTGAACGTGCCCCAAATTTAACGTACTAGCCTAGATTGTGTGATGATCCCGTTGAAATCTATAATAGGGATATTAAAGTACTGTTTTAAGCTGTTAATAAAATGCATTCTATCCTACGATATTGATACTAAGGTTGCGGATTTGTTCGAAAGAGTTACCGCGGCCCTGGGAAGAAAGGCACTAGGAGGACTAAAGGGTGGGTTTTAGTCAGTAAAAGTCTGACACTCCCTGCCGCTCCACCCAGAGCGGGAGGGGTCATTTGATGATTTCCAATCCTCGAAAAAAAATAAAAAAATAAAAAGGGGTATATTAAAGGAGTTTTTTATATAAAATCACGGCGTTTAGCCCAGTTTCCAGAACAAAAATTATGGGACAATTTTATAAACGTGCATTTTTATGATAGCTTAATGTTTTTTCAATAGCTTCAATCTTGCGTTGCATTTGTGATCTGTCGATTGTAATATTTTCCGGGAACCGAGTGTTAATATGTGTTGTTGCCAAAATAGGGAGCTATATTCTCGCTTCCATATCGCTTTAAGAGGAAAGCAGGTTTTACTCAAAACTATTTATTGCCCTATTGTAAATGAAAGTGGGATTTACTGGTGCTTCTGTGTATTATCTTAGATACACGAATGCACAGTGGTCGGTAAAGTACAATAACAACTTATTATGTAATACATTATACCACTTGTAGGCGTTCTTGTAAAATAATAATACTCACTCCATCTCCGAGACAATATTTACGAGTAGTCGCGTGGGTATCGTACCTCCCACCATAACAAAAACACGTAGGTAATGTGTCTGAGAAGCTTCGTATAATTATGATAGAACTTCACTTAAAGTAAGTTCGTTTAAACACATAACTTTGTACGATTCAGGGTTCAAATGATTGCCAGGTTTGCGGAATATGTTCGAAAGAGTTACCGTGGCCCTGGAACGCAAAGGTCAATGGAAGGAATATGAATCGGTTTTAGTCAATAAGAGTCTGACACTCCCTTCCGCTCCACCCAGAGCGGAAGAAGTCATTTGATGATTTTCCATCCTTAAAAAAAAGGGTTCAAATGATCTAGCTTCTGAATTAAAGTGGTAAAACACCCACTGTAATTCAGGAGCTAAACCATTTCAACAACTAAAAACTTTAATTCAGTGAGAAAGGGTTTAAATTATTATTTTTTATTTATGAATGGGCTAGCTCTTGACCTCGATCACGCCTGATGGGAAGCGATAAATGAGGTCTATGATCAAGCGAGCGTGCCCAGAAGATGCCTTGAGGCACTGGTACTCCCACGCGTCGATGAAACACAGCATGGCACAGGCTGCTTGACGTCGAACTCCGGTGGCCCCACCACCGCAAGGGACTGTCCAGGATGCGCCGAGCGCTCGGTTCAGTTGAGTGTCTGATGGAACAAATTGCGCTACACGAGGAGGCTCCTTCATGCATCCCAACGTTTCGTCTCAATGTTTTTATTCAGCATGATATGCTTGCGTTTGACCACTATCTCACCGGATGGTAAGCGACGATGCCCTGACACTTTTTACTAAAAATCCCGAAGTTATAGATGTATAAAATTGTAAAGTTCTAGTAAATTGGCCTCTGAGATTTTTTGAAGTGTCACTATTTATCACAAATTACTGGTCATCCGCTGTATTGATATTATAAAACGACATCGAATGTTTCTATAAACAGACCAATGATGCAAGCTGTGACAATGGGCTGCATAATTCTCATGTTTTTATGGATTAAATTAAACGTAAACAAATAAACATCTTTGTTTATAATGTTTATTGTTGAAATATCCTTACTCCCGGTGTTTGGTAGAAAAACAATTGTATTGGGAGTGTTTACATGCTTGTGACATTAAAACAAGACCGGCTAAAGTATTAAGAAGTGTGTGTTGGCACAACTGTTACAATATTATAGATATGTCAAAATCACACCTTATCAATTTGTAAATGTTTAGCTTTAGGACCCAATTCTACAACCATGCTTGTGTTGTGGAATTTGTTCCAAAGAGTCACCGCGGCTTTGGAATGCAAAGGGCATAAGGAGGAACACGGATGGGTTTTATTCAGTAAGAGTCTGACACTCCCTTCCGCTCCATACAGAGCGGAAGTAGTTATCTGTTGAATTCCCATCCATAAAAAAATAAATTTTAAAAAACAACCTTGCTTGTGGAATTCCTGCACTAATCTACAAGTACCGTGGAATTCCTCCACTAATTTACAAGTACCGTGGAATTCCTCCACTAATTTACAAGTACCGTGGAATTCCTCCACTAATTTACAAGTACCATTACGTACCTAATTTAATTTATTTAACACGTCTCAGACTTTACCGTTAGGCATCCACATGCAAAGTAATTGTAGCGTAGCTCTGTAGTCTATAGGAGTAGGTACATATTAATTAAAATTATGCTGAAAAAGTGTTTGTTGTATGTATGTAGGTATATTTTAAAACTATGTTTAGGTAAATCTTGAAAGCAGTAAGAGTAGTAGAAGATATAATATTATTGATAGAACATGATCCCACATAGCTGTACTCAAATCTAAATATTTCAGAATATATAAGGTTAATAATGTTTTAGATAAGTACATAATATTTGAATTACATTACTACAGAATTTGTTTAAAAAAAGTTTAATTGACATCTTTCTTGATAACACTAAATGCAAAGTCTACACTGTCAGAGTCCACTATGACAAACAAATTATTATAATACAGAACCATCAGACTATTATCTAAGTTAAACTTCTGGACAGTTAAGCTTAACACCTGATAAACAATGCTATCAAAACTGATGTTATACTAATAAAGAGTGCATTCTTATGACGTCAGATAGATAGGGGGGAAAGAAATTAATTATATCTATTTTATCTTCTTGTTATCGAAACTAGAGTAGGCGCTAGATAAATTTGCAATAAAGTACATTGACCTTTCTCTATTAACCCTTCGTAGATACCCGAACAATAAACTATGAACCGTTTTTCATTACTAGAGAACGTAAAGGATCACGATAGAAGTCGATTCAGGACAGCTTTATGTCTTTATTTCTGAGAAAGTCAATAAATGTATGTGGGTCAATGACCGTTATTTCACATTTATCTGGTGTCTACCATAGTCGTTGTTTGAAACTTTGAAACTCGCACATGAGACTCAGCTTTATGCTGAGCGATAGCCGTTTTGCGCGGATGTGACGCCGCCGTTCCTTTCCTATTGTTATGCTTGGCACAAATAAACTCTTTCTTTTTGAACTCCTTGTCAGCCCGCGTTTATCTGGTAAGTGTATTGACAAAATGCTCTGTTAACCAGTCTAGTCAAAGGGGTATCGTGGTACACAGTAACCTACTGGGATATAAAGATCAAATAGACAGCCTGTGACTGTAAGGTAGTGGGTCGTAATCCACCAAGCGGGCACAGTGCGGGTTAGTTGATAAAAATAATAGTTTCACAAATATCGTTAAATTAAGAAATATCAGCTAATGTTTATTGAAACGACACAGAGGGCTGCTGATTTCAAATTCTGGGGATTGGCTGTTAAAAGAACCGGGATGGGTCTTGATGAAGACCAGTTCGTGCCATCGTGGTGAAAGAATTAGTCACCTAGACTCTGCGTTATCGATTGCTAGGTGATTGTCCAGGGTGCGCCGAGTTGGTGGATTGGGTACCCAGTTTCTCTAGTGAAAACTGCTTAAAATTTCCTATTTGTTGGCACAAAAATATTGTACGTGTAAACTAATGCGTTAATAAATCGTATTAGTACAATACGTAATTCTAGTGTAAACAGCTGTTATGTTGTAGGAATTGTCGCAAAAATAAACTAGAAAATCTAAAATTAAACTTTAATGTAGGTCACGTCCTCTGTGTTTCTGTGTATTTTACACTTATATTTCACAGTTTCATGTGTTGTTAACCGCTTGACATTCAAACAGATTACTTCGCTCATTTGTTTCTGACCCGATTGCCGCGAAATTGGTATAAAAGTCGTGACTTCAATTCGTATGAAGAGATTAGTTTTAGGAAAATGTAAGATCTAGCAAGAATTTACGGACATTATACAGTCATATTTAGAGATACAAACCATTCGTTTTGACTGGCTTGTTAGCCTAGTTGCAAACGCTACACTTGAGCATGACCTTCTGGGTTCGATTCCAGGATCGTGCAGAGTTGAAAGGGGTTTTGCCGCCTGAAAGTTTTTAGTGGCAGCACGGAATCTGGATTTGTACCCGTTTGATGGCAATAGGTTCACTCCAACTTTGCAAGGTCGTTCAGAAAGTCCTGAATGCGGGCATTAATTTATTATCAAAGGCATCAAACCCTCTTTGAAAAATCTCCTTGAAAATAAAACCTGATGCAAAATGGCACATTAAAATATCACGATCGCAGTGGCACGGCCAAGCGCGAGTCAGACTCGCGTGCAAACAGTTCCGAACGAATAATATTTGTTTTAAGTTTTAACCATTGCAACGCTTCTGGCACAACGATGTGCCACCCGATTCACGCGTTTTAAAACTCTATTAATACTATAGAAAGGTATTTTGTAGAATGTTGACGTTTGACAGTTCGGTCCCCACAATGTTATACAAATTTCTGTAGTTATGTTATTTATTACTGCTATTTCCGATATGAATACAAGCTCTGATTAAATATTTTTGTGGAAATTCTTGTAGGAAATAATATTCTCCAACAAAATTGATCGCCGTCAAGGCAATTAATTTTATTGAATTTTTATGTCAGTGGTAATCGCAATGTTCAAGTAAATTTTATCAAATATTTTGTTAAAAACCATTTATCAGTTATAATCGTGTGACGTGTCGTGACACTGAGTTTATTTATTAGACGTTTAATAGATAACTATTGTAATCTAAATATGATTAGGTAACCGCTTAGTAACACGCATCATGTGAATTTGATGGCGCTAAGAAAGGTGCACACTTCATAGACACTTAAGTAGCAACGTGCTTAAAGTCCTCTTGTCACAATTAAATGAGTTTGGTATACGTAGTCAGTCACTATGGAAGTAGGTAGGCACTTTGTTATTTCTAGAAGGCCTTTCTATAGTGAAGCAGACGCGTGCGTCTGCGAATTTTTTACGTTTTGCGGCAATGCGGCATAATCACACCGCACTTTTTGACAGTGACCAAATCATTGCAACCATAATTATAAATAAATCCATGGATAAATATAAAGTACTTTCTTATTTCTTTTTAGATTAATAGACAAGGTTTTTCTTGTTACACAGATTTATTCACGTTTGAATGTCATTGTCAAAGGACACTGTTTAAACATGTCTGTAATAGATAGTGTGTGTATTTATTTTTTAAATAAAAGAGCGCCAAATATTCCCCATTTATATAAATATGGGTATATGTTATGCGAAATCTAAAAATAAACTAATGTAGCAGAATCATCGCTTTTATTAAAGTTGTTTCCACAATAATTAAAATAACCTACTCTAGTCATTCGCATCATAAAATTAGACATAGACACGCACCATATTATGTCACATGACATTGCCCACTAGGTGACAGACATGTTTTTCAAAAGTCCCAACCCAGTCCCAGTTTACCAATTTACTAAGAACAATGTCTGTTTGTCCGTGCGGTAACGTTACGGCTGCGTGCGTTACAATACCTGACGTGGAATGATGACTGTGTCCAATCCGTGCATAACTTGAAGATCATACGGGTAACGTGATGGTTTTATAAGACACCTGTTTTGTTTCGGACCAGTTGTTACTACTTATTGGTTATTAGCTATGATTAGTACGTTTTTAGGGTTACCTCTACATTCATATTCAATCAAATCATTTATTTGCTCCGAATATAGGTAGGTTATATGAATATACAGGTGGAGTAGAAAAGAGCTATGTACATTCTGCCTGGAAATAGACACGCAAAATTTATAAAAATTGTTTAGAAGCTATAAAAATAAAATTTCAAATTGAAATGTTTCTTTAGAATTAAATTAAAAATACCTACATGTTAAATAGGTTCATATGTTCAAAATAATATTACTTAATTGGATTTATTAACACATAGCCGATTAAAAATCATAAAGTAATCGAATAATATTTTCTTCCGCTCTGGGTGGAGCGGGAGGGAGTGTCAGACTCTTACTGACTAAAACCCATCCGTGTTCCTCCTTGTGCCCTTTGCGTTCCAGGGCCGCGGTGACTCTTTAGAACAAAATCCGCAACCCTGGCAGGAACGTGTATGGCCCGCGTTACACAAACACCGTGTACCGTTCTCTCATACAATTTAATCATAAGCACACAGTGGAATACATTGTTGAAACTGCGTAGCTCGCGACTTCAGAATAAATATTGAATTACACTACTTAGGTAAAGTAGGTAGTTTGAAAATGGGGCCTATTTACTTGATCAAACATTACTTTAATACATACTTTGAATACTTTATATCAGCTTATGTAACCCGTTGAAACAAATCATACTTAGTTCTTCAGACAGAGCTTCACAATTGCACCCTGTCTCAAAGTGATATGGATAAAATTAAAACAAACAAAGTCACATGTAAAACGGCTGTTAATGAAGACCCAGGCATTGTTACAATTAAAAACTATAGTGCAAACAGTTTTGCGTTGGTGAATGATTCAGATTTAAAAATCTTTGGTAAATCATGTAGTAGATAATTATTTTGTCCCTTATACACAATTTATTTGGGGTCGGTGCAAAATGACATGTGCCTTTTCTTTTTTTTCTTTGTTATTTATACAGGGTGTTCAGAAGTGCGTGCTTATATTTAAGGTTGATGTGTTGGGTGGCCGATGTACAGTCAGGCCGCAAAAGTCCATAGGAACGCTAAAGATTATTTTGCTACGAACCGAGCGAGCGCGATACTTCCGTGCGTATGTGTGCCCGTGTATGAGTATCCACATTCAACAGATAACACACACTAAGGAACTGTCGTCACACTGAGCTTAAAAACATCATTATTATTTTTCTGTGCCATTGAATACGCATCACACAGTCACAGAGGCGACTTGTTCTTACCATTGTATTGATAAAATTCGCGCTAATATGTCATGTGCTGGTAGCCGTATGAACTAAGTGTTGGATTCGCAAATAACGTAGCCCGAGTTCAAATCATGGTCGGTCCGTTGCGGTTATTTCTTACTTTGAAAATTCTCAATCTATATTAATATTGTTGTTTTTT
This sequence comes from Melanchra persicariae, assembly GCA_947386135.1. NCBI lineage: Eukaryota > Metazoa > Arthropoda > Insecta > Lepidoptera > Noctuidae > Melanchra > Melanchra persicariae. Next base: position 5,203,268 of record OX376646.1, read on the forward strand.
ATATTTCTATGAAAAATACTATTGCATTTTTTGCACTAAATTGTTGCAAATTACGAATATGATCTATTAACTACAAGAAGAATCACATTCGTTGTTTACATTATTTAGTTGTTTACATCTTATCGATGTTGTAAGGTGGAAATAAAAAGACGTGTTTAATAAAAATGTTTATTCTTTTTATTTACAAATTAAACATTTATGAGAATTGTGACGTCGAATTGTTACCTAGACAAAAAAGTTATCTTGTAACCGTTATCTATGTTACGTGTAAGATTGTTTGTTATGAGTATACCCACTTAGACCATTCATAATATGAATAACGTAACAATGAAAGGATATTAAAATTTTAATAAAATAAAATATAATTGTTTATATCCAGTTATTTATTGAAAAGTCATATATGATTTAGACTTTGTAAACATTTTATTTTTATGTAACGTCACAATGAATGTTTTGAGGTCATAGCTTAATTGTTCATTTTCTTGACGAAAAGAAGATTGAAACTAAACCTCAATTTCTGTTAAAAGAACTTTAGTTCTCACAAGATAATCGTCAATTAGATGAGAAAAATAAATTGAACTATTATGTTAGAACAGTGCGGGTAGAAGAATAAAAAACAAAATAGAATCATGATTATTGTCAACAAAATTGATAGCGAGTTCACTGCATTCTTAAGATAAGGCGATGGCACAAGTTAAAAGATATAGCTATTTTAAACGAAAGTAAACACAATATAATACAGTGTTTGTTAACGAATAATCACGGATATGTTAAAATAAAATGGCCTACTGATTTTACTAAAACTTAATATTTTGTATAACCCCCATTATTTTCGATACAGTCAAGTAGACGTTTGCGCATGGACCCAACAATATTACTGCATACTTCGCTCCCTCTAAAACTTTCCCACACCTCCATGCAATGGGTTTTTAATTGTTCCGTAGACCTCTCATTCCGCGAGTCCCACCTTTGCACCATCAAACCCCATAGATTTTCTATGGGGTTGAAGTCGGGTGATCGCGCTGGCCATGGAATAACAATTACTTCCGGGTGATTGTGAAACCACTCACGCACAGTACTCGCTCGGTGAATAGGACAATTGTCCTGGACAAACGGAAATTCTGCTAACTCATCAGCTGGGTAAATGTTGCGCACAGTAGGTAGCATAATTGAGTCTAACACTTCCACATAAGTTGAACTGTTTGCGCGTGGAGGAATGAAAGCCAGTTCTCCTGGTCCTGCTGCACTCATCCATCCCCACATATTAATTGTGATTCGACCTGATTCGGTGTTAGGAATGACGTTGTTATCACACCAGCGAGTGTTATTCTTGCGCCATAAGTGAAGCCTGCCCTTTTGACTGGATTTAAATGTTTTTTCATCTGAAAATAACGCAGTATTCCAGTCAAAATCTAAATAATTACGTGCGAAACGTAATCGTTCTTGTTTGTGCCTCTCTGTCAAGTACGGCTTTTTAGCTGGTTTTCTGTGATGCACGCCTTCAGCGTGAAGTGCACGGCGAACAGTATCCATCGAGGTGTCATATAATTCCGCAAAATGTCTCGTTGGTGCGAAACCATTCGTTTCGTATATGTCCACCATATGTCGGCGCTGTGCCTCGCTAATAAGCTTCGGTCTCCCACTTCTCTTTCGACTAGCAAGGCTACCTTCTTCCTCATATCTTTTTATCCAAAGACTTACAGTATTTTTCTAAAACAAAAAAAAAATATATATTAGGCAGCTATACCTTCTTGACTTCATTTTCATTATATAAAATGTTAATAATCATTATTGAATATAATTTTAAAATAAAACTGCATTTATAAATCCAATAACCAACCCAATAAACCCAAGGATTTATGATCTCTTCTAAACCTCATAAAGATACGATGGATGGATTCATAAATGGCATACATTTTAATTAGAAGATTAATTTATAATAAAGTTACAATTCATTAATAGCTATTATACTCACATTCAGTCCGGTTTCTTCAGATATTTGTGTTTTATTAAGACCACTTTTATGCAGCCCAATGATAGTCGCCCTCACTTCAATACTAATATTAGCCTGCATTTTGCGAATATTACAACATTGTTAACCACACGTCACTAACCAACAACTACAACCAAACGACAGTTCATTTCGGTCAAGTTAAAACTCATGTCTACCTCGCAGAAATCTAATTCTTTATTTAGTTTTTTTGTGATCTACCTTTTAACTCTAAGAAATGTGTGAACAAGTTAAAGAATAATTTAATATAATAATATGTAATGCTAATCCATAACTTCCAATCGGGTAAGAACTTACAAAAAGTCATCAATTGCGTGGGATTTGAACTTGCGGCACACTGATTTGCGCTTCAATCTGTGTGCTCTATACCACTGGGCCATCTTGACTTATGCTAAGTTGATGAAATTGAGGATTACAATCAATTGTTGGCGATAACTTGAAAATTGAAGGTCGTAAGTCAAACTAAACGTCAAACTAATACGTTGTGAGAATTCTTATCGACTTTTGCTGGTGACCGTACCTACATAAAGGCAAAAAAAAAAAAACAAAACACTCGATCACAAAAAACGAATAAAAAGTTCCAAAAAAATCATTTTTCAAGCACTCTGACGCAGTTGGTGTCATCAATTCTGTGATTGAACTAAAGTAAATGCCATCAACTCTTACAAACTGCTTGAAAAGTAATTTGTTCGGAACTTTTTACAGTTTTCGTGGTCGTTTTTCTTTTAAAGTAGCTTTTTTTGTTTTCCTATGTATCAGCTACACAACATCACCCTTAAATATGACCAGAACACCCTGTATAATATTGCACACAGTCCACACATTGTTTATTTGGTTTTCACTTAAGTACTTTTTTTCAACGTGTAACAGAAAAAACCCAAAACATTAAAAGGGGCTATTGTACTCATCATTATGATAAACTTTTACTATGGCACCAACACTAAAACCATGAAAAATATTTTTCAACACATTTGCTCAAAAAATGCATTTACGAAGCCTGTATACATTGTTCGAAAGTTAACATAATTACACACCACACAATGGAATGTGCGGTAAAATAGGTACTCTCACCTAAGTACATACTACTATCGTATTGTACTTAGGTATTCGTTACGGTTTTTTTTTAAATTTTCCATAAAAAAATAATAAGAATATCACCAAGGAGTTTCACAATCCTAGAATAAATAAGCTAGCTGAATGATCGAACCTCCTTGGAAGCGCTTTTGCTCAATACGTTTGTCTCACTTTAATACTAAAGAGAAAATGAGAGAAGATTAATAACAACAGATAAATGAAAGATGTAGTTCTTATTTTCACCACGCGATTGTGACGCCGTTTGCAAATTCGCGCCATTTTCATATTAGAAATGTCAAAAATTGTTGCGACTTTCCGACTGATATCTATAAACAAAAAGTTGGCCCTAGACTTCGTCTCAGGCTTACATTTGTCTACTCGTTTGTAAAAACCAACTTACCGCACTATTATCATAAATACTCGTAACTATTAAAGTCATGCAAACAAAATAATATGGGGCATTCGTTTTTTTTTGCAATTTCATGGTTTTTCTTATTATAGTATAATGAAAAATGAAAAAATGTTTATTTGTCCCAAAAGCAGTTACATGGATTGTAAATGAGACATCCCCAGTAAGTAATTGATAATACTTGTGTTGGGGCATATCTCGCTCTTTCCCAATTATTAAAAATATTGAGACTTTCACAATTTTTACAAAAAGTGACAACTTTAAATTAACAGTAGGTATTTGACTTATAAACTAATTAGCAGCTCTTTGTGTAACTGTAGTTGTTTGCTTTAGTGAGGTTGTATGTACGTCTTGTTTCGTGTTGTCAGGGTTTGTGCCGTTTGTATTGTTGTGTATACATGTCTTATGTTTGTGTATGTGTGTCTATGTGTATGTATGTGTAGGTGTGTGTGAATGTGTATGTTTTCTTTGTAGTGCCCTTTTGAAATCTTTGTGTTCGAAGCAATTTATAGAGAAAACTCGGTGAATACTAACATTATTGATACGGAGGGAATAAAAAAGAAATTGTTTAACCAAGTCTAACTAAAACTTGCTCAGTTTCTTCGTATGTTAAGGTTTTTAGCCACTCGACTATTACCTTTTTGCATACGTGTGAGACCTCACGGTGGAACCTTAATTTTTGGTTTAGTTTGTTGTAAATGTAGGCTGATTGGGTTGCATACTGACGCCGTGCAAAAGCTGTTCGGACGCCCGGGGAGTAAGCCACTATATCCTTTCGTCTTTTCTCCTGTCTGTATTTGTTAAATGGAATAGATTTATGTAAGTAAAGGGTCGTAATTAAAAGATATAGGTTTCTTACTGTAAGTAAACTACTTATTCTGTATAGATCGACTGTGGGGTATCTATGTGGTTTATAGTACATTACTTTTATAAGTGACCTTTGGGCTCTTTCCAACTCAAGGAATTTAGTTTTAGTGGCTCCTCCCCAGACTGGTAAACAGTATGCAATAACTGATTGTGTGAGCGCAATATAGATGCTATTTAATGTTTTCTGGGGCATCACATCTCTTAGATTTTTAAAAATCCATATAAATTTTCGTATTCGTGACGTAACAGTCTCAATATGCGAATGCCAAGATAAACACTCGTCAACTATAACTCCCAAGTATCTTGTAGACGTTACATGTTTAATGGTTTGACAGTTACAATTTTGATCCCTGTTGTTCGTGCACGTGTGGATTTGAATTTTAAAATTATGGCCTGGTTTGGACTTTCTGCTAGGAGAAAAACAAATATAGTTGGTTTTAGGAACACTAAGGGTTAGTAGATTGGCTTTGAGCCATCTATCTATAGCAGCCAATCCTTGTTCGGCATTATTGCAAACGGTTTCCCATGTGTCGCCACAGTAAACAATGGCTGTGTCATCCGCGTAAGAGTAGATTTTTCCCCCACTGTTTCGTAGGTTACAGAGTTCATTAATATACACCAGAAACAGTGGTGGGCCGAGTACTGACCCTTGCGGGACACCGAAAGCGATGATTTCCTCCTCACTATGTGAGTCCCCTATTTTGACTTGCTGTCTCCTACCTCGGAGGTAACTATCAAAGAGGGAGAGAGCTTTACCTCTTATCCCTATAGCCTCAAGTCTCTGCACAAGGATGGAGACAGATACGGTGTCAAAAGCCTTTTTCAGGTCTAGAAACACCGTAACGCATTTGTAACCCTTATCAACCCTATCAGTGATTTCAGATGTTAACGCAATGACCGCATCCTGAGTTGACCGTCCCTGTCTAAAACCGTATTGTGAATCGGAAATAATGTTGTATTTATTTAAATAACTTACAAGCCTTTTATTAATTATTTTTTCTATTATCTTTGAAAGGGATGATAAGACAGATATCGGCCGATAATTATTCACATCGCTCTTGTCCCCATCCTTGTGCACAGGCGTTATAATGGCACGTTTTAGAGCGTCAGGAAATATGCCCGTTTCGAAACACAGATTAGTCAACTGGCTAATCAGAGGAACAACAAGATCTCGAGATAATTTAAGGAAACTTACAGGTATGCGATCCCACCCCGAAGCACTCCCTGAGTCAAGCGAGCCAAGTACGCTATCCACTTCTGCCGGATCTGTCTCCAGCATCACGAACGAATTAATTTGAGATAGTGAACTTAAGTTAGTGACAGGTCTAGATGCTTGTCCAGTGAGGATTATTATGTCTTCCGCAAGTGTTTTCCCAATAGTTACGAAGAATTGATTTACACGGTTTAACGAGTCGAGGGGACGTGGTGTGATATGCAGTAGGTGTGTACTTGACGTCTTAGGTTTTTTATAATGTGTAATGTCATTAATATTACGCCACAGGTGTTTAGGATTTTTTAAAGAATTCGATATCTGTTTTTTATGATATTGTCGTTTGAGTTTCTTAATAAGATTAGAGCAATATGTGCGAAAACGCCTGTAAGTTATAATCAGAATCACGTTAAAAGGGTCTTTCCTCTTTTGAAGCTGTAAATTGTTTCTTAACCTAATACATCTTAGGGCGCCCATAGATATCCAGGGCTTTAAGGTTCGCTTGGAGCTGGACACTGAGACAACTCTAGTATTTTGGAGGAGAGATGTCTTAATCATATCACCATCTTATAAGTTGTTCATAATAATAAATAATCAGTGCAATAATCCCTTTTCTATTTGCGTAATTTCTGTTACACCCTGTATAGTAACATATATATCAGACATTTATACTCAAATATAAAAATTAAATATGGCTATAAAATAATATAAAATCAATGCACAAGACAATTTTAATCAATGAGAAGCAATCAGCTAAATGTATCAGTTCTGAACGATCATGAAGTACAAATTTATTTGGAGATTCCAATTGATCAAATGTGTTTCGTTAATGAATTCTATTTGCCACAATCTTCCTTATGCGATTTAAACTTTGGTCACATGGCAGACAGTGGCCATGATGTGTTAGAACTATAACTGAAAAATTTTTCGCCTGCACCTTCGCTCGCTTTAAAGTGGACCGAACCAAAACACTACAAAGTATAAAATAACTTAACTTTCGGAAGTCGGTGTTGTAGGTTTGTTCTTCGTTTTTAGACACCGACTTCCGAAATTAAAGTTATTTTAATGCTTTTTAGTGTTTTGCATTTTATGTTTTTTTTTTAAACCACTGTAGGTAGGTACCTGCCGGGACTGCACAGACCTACTTGCCCTAAAACATTTGCATTATACTCAATATATGAAATATAATATGAGGTGATTCCTTCTAACTCCTATTGTATCCTCCCATACCTAAAATAAATAAGGTTGGATACATATAGGAAAAACATGATGTCTACAATATTGTAATCGTGATAATATTCAAATCCAAGAAAGTAGGTAATCCACATAATTTTACCTTATCGATTGTTAATCTTGATACACGCATAGTTTCAATCTAGTTAAAACATTTTGTTGTAAAAAACACGCATAATCCTCATGCATGAGGTAGGTAATACCTAGGCAAACTGATCTAATTGAAAGATAAATTCTATATTATCAATTTTTAAATGGGTACATGTAATAACACATGTAATTCGAATTCTACTACCTGATATACATTAAAGAAAAAATAGACAAATTTCTTTTTTTTTTTAATCTAACACACAAAACGACTAAAAAGTTTCGGAGAAACGATTTTTCAAGCAGTTTGTTACAGTTGGTGGCATTTACTTTAGTTTAATCACAGATTTGATGTCATCAAAGACTGCTTGAAAAGTCATTTCTTCGGAGCTTTTTAGTCGTTTTCGACACAAAAAAAAAACATGTTTTGATATTTTTTCCTTAATGTATATCAGCTACCCAACATCACCCTTAAATATGACCACAAACTTCTAGAACACCCTGTATAATTAGAAAAAAAAAATAAGTTTGAGCCACCTGTAGATACTCAAAATCGCATATTCTTTGACAGCCGAAAGGAATTAGAGATTCATTGCTTCTTGTATTGCTCATGCTCAACAACGTAAAACAAAAATCAATTATACTAAATTCATTTCTTTTACAAAAAGTACTTAATAGAATTTACGAATAAATGCTATGAACGGGATTACCTATGTACCTAAAAGTTTTAGCATCTGAAGCCGACCTAGGAAGAACCTTTATTTCGGCTTACAGCGCCAACCCCCTTTTTTATGGATGGCAAATCATCAAATGACTCCTGCTGCTCTGGGTGGAGCGAGAGAGAGTGTCAAACTCTCACTGACTAAAACCCATCCGTGCTCCTCGCAGTGCCTTTTATTTTCCAGAGCCGCGGTAACTCTTTCGAACAAAATCCGCAACGCCCCAACCCTCCTACATACATACTGCAGCGTTATACTGCGCTACAACATTTTTGTTATAACCTTTTTGAGTTGTCAGATTGGCCGGATAGATTTTTACAATAAAAAAAAAGTTTTTTTAACAAGAGGAGTGTCAAAGGCGAAGATTTTGGGAATAAAATTGATCATAAAAATCTAGCAATCGGCGGAAGACGTCCACTGCTGGACATAGGCGTCCCCCAAGTGTCGCCACAACAACCGGTGCTGAGCGTCTCGGCTACCCGCGACCCTAATCAGGTCATCGGTTCACGTAGGGGAAAAAAATCTAAATAATTATGTTTGCCCTGTTCACCTTTGTGTTGGCATAAATACACTTATCTGAGTATCAAATAATAACCACCAAACAATAGCTAATAGGTATAATTACTGAAATACAATTAGTATTCACGAAATTGTTTCTTATGCAGTTTTTTTCCACGTATTTTTGTGAGACCACATAATGGTATTTTCAATGAGGTGTATGCAGTTTTATGTCTTTATTTTATTTTTTTGGGATGTAATTAAACTAATTATTAATTATTGTAATATCCATCATTTTTGATCACTTTTTTGTTCTTCAAAACTAAGCAATGATTGTTAAGCGGTATTCAACATCATTTTCAATTTTTCTTCCAGAAAAAATCTGTACCTACCTACATTAACCCCCACTCCTTCAGTGTTTCGTCAAATCGAAAAAACCGTGCGAACTGTGTAATACGCATCAAAAATCAGGAGTGGGGGTTTGTGACGTCATTTTCCGGTAAAAAGTGTATCGGTCTGTGACGCCACACAAGTTTCATCGCACTGGATCATCTTTCCATTTTTTTCTTTGTTATTACGTGAAATAAGAAAAAAAACGAGTTTAGATTTCTTCAGGAAACATCCCTATTGTTAAACCAAATAATTTGTCACTGTTTTGTGATGTGAATCAAAACAAAAAATTGACGAAGGTACCTAAGCTTAAATTAGGTAGGGTTAATAACGCTAAAGTGTGACTAAAGTCATTACAAAAATAACATAATCATTCATGTAATGATGTAGTATTTTTATTTGGAATTGTTCAGGTCTATAATTTTGGCTAATTAACAGAGATAGGGAATCCCGCCGTCTCTCTGTGTGTTCACTGAACGGCGGTGTCGACGATGGCGATGCTTTGACTAATTTTAGATGTCTCTAGTAATTGCTACCACAAATCTTCGTAAATATAAGACATAATGAATTTAATGACTAAAAATGTTGTTTGTAAAGTCATCTTTAGATTTTTTATGTAACTTGCCAAAAAATTCCACTAGATTATTTACTGCGATGATAAGTAAAAATAACATTAATTTGAGTAACAAGAATTTAAGTACAATTATTTGACAAACAAAGAAAAATCCTGAATCAGTTTAGAGACAAAAAAAAATTAACAAACCTGAAACAAACATGCTTATCAATTTGTTATTTAAAAATTTTAACCAAGATGAACTATTCATTTCAGGGACAGTAGGAAACAAACCGCATACCGCAACTTAATGGAGTATGCCTGATGCAATTACTCAAGTGCGAACTGAAGTACCTAAATCTGAAGTTTTGCTCAATCTGTCAGATAAAGCAAATGGTTACATTGATTTATTACAAGCTTTGACTGGATTAGCTCACATCAATCAATTCATTGATAAGAAATATTGAACTGAATGAAAGGTTGATGTCTAAGTTTCAATTACGGAACTAAAAACGAACCGATCAGAATTCACCAATGCCTTTCCAGATACTCTTAAACAGGTCTTTAATTTAAGGCTTCGTTTATTTGACGTAGTATTCACTCCAAAGTGTGATTGCAGATGTAGAATCCGGCGAAACGGCGGCGGTGTCCGAAACCAAAGGAGAAGGCTCCGTACAGCCGGTCACAAGACGAGCGCCGCCTCCGCAGGGTAAGCGCCACGCATGGCATGAGGGGCTTACCACACTGTGACGTCACAAGTACACGTTACAAACTATTTGAAAATGGAAAAAGAAATCTAGATGGCGATGGCGGTCTGAAACTAAGTGATATCAATTATCATGTCGGTATTGTATGATGTGTTCTACGACCATGTGCAAAAGTTTCATATTTGATTCAAGTTCAGGAATAAAGCCTATGTAAAGTTTTTGAAGGTTAATTCTCATACTCCAAAAGCATTCGAATTCAAGTGGCAACATCATTTCAACGGGAATCAATGTCAGAAATTTGGCAAAATGTGGGAAAATAAAAAGTGTTTTTGACGCTGAAGAATGCGAACTTTCTTTTAAAAAAAATACGACAATTTGCTCCACTGGCTTGAGAACGACAATATATAGTGCGTCCACACGACACCAACTTATGTCTGCGCAGACTTTGAACTCATAAAACTATTCTATCACACATACATTTATCTGTTCAGGGTTCAAAGTCTGTACAGACAAAAGTTGGTGTCGTGTGGACCTACTATTATGTGTGAAAGTTGAGATAAGTAACCTAGACGATATATTGAAACAGAATCGTCATGCTACAACACAATATTTTGTGTATGGTCCGTAGAAACTATCATAAAGTCCTCGACTTCATTTGATATCGTGTAGTCAGCGCCATCTAGTATTTAATTGGCATGTGGTACCCACTATGACGGTGTAGCATGGGGAATCACTTCATTCTCATTGGAGCACCTCACTTTATTTATACAGGGTTATTTTTAAAATACTAACAACCTTTCAGTGGTTGAAAGTACTCATGAACATGAAGAAACAACTTTTACTATGGGACAAACTCTGAAATATCAAAAAAATAATCAGCTGTTTCATACAAAATGAAGTAGTGACCCGATGAAAATGTATGAAATAGCACATATTTTTTCGATTTTTCAAGGTTGGTGTCATAGCAAAAGTTGTTTATAATGATGAGTACTTTCACCCCCTGAAAGGTTGTTGGTGTTTTACAAATAACCCTGTATATTAATGGAAAAGAAGCTTTTCATGTCATGTATGTCGCTCGCACTTTAGTTTATTTTCTTAAAAGTATTCATTTTTCTTTTCTATTATATTATACATACATATATTCTCGTTTTATGGTTTAAATATTTTTTTTTATTTTGGGAAGTTGTTATTTGTGCTGTCGTTTTTTTATTTGTAGTGGTATCGTGTGTGTCCGTTTTGGGTTCTGTAATGTTTTTTCTTAAATTTTCAGGTCAATCTTTTGGTAAGTTTTAAAAAGTTCGGTATCTATGTCACGTTTAATTTGCTTTGCACTAGCAGTAATTCATGTTCAAATTGTAGTTATTTGGAAGTACACTAAGAGTAGTTCGTGCAAAATGCCTAGCTCGATAATAATAGGTACAAAGATCATCGTATAGAGAGAATCACCATAGAAAGTCGCAAACGTTATTTCTAAGTATTAGCACAAAATTTTTGATGATGATTTCAAGCAAGATTTAGAAGTTCTCGAAAAAATACAAAGAAAAGGTGTAACACTAGATAAGTTAACAAAGCGTAAATTAATCTTTGGCAGCTTTCTAATCCTAAAGCTAAAACAATAGGAATATGGTTTAAGCTAATCATAGAACGTGGAAAGATAGTACCTATCCAGCAACGTACCTAACTAACAGTAAGTAGAATATACATATATATAGGTAAAGAATAATGATTTACATCAATGGTATGTTAAAATCTCATGCGCTTCGCATACAAAACAATGATATCACTGGAAAAACTGATATACGCGTTTACTTTAATTAAACTGTTCGTCCTGACTTACATTACAATATTTTAATCTTTTCATGCAGTCAGTGAATCTTCTAGAATCAATATGATATCTTCTTTCACAAATTTTACCGCGTCATTTCAACCTGTAAATGACGCGGGACTGACTGGTAATTGAGTGCGTCCCTTCAACGATTATGACCCCGATAACTTAGGGCCCAATCGTTTTTTTTTCGAGTCCGAACCTAATCGAACTTTGATAAGTTTTATTGTAAATTTTCTAACTCTCTCTTTTCTAAAAGCTCATAATCACTCGAATAACAACCTTTTACTTAGGAAATTAAGCGTTATTTCATCAAACTTCTCTTGTTGCGCAGTTTACTCAAAATACATAAATGTATATACGAGTATGATGCCATCACTCTATATACAGACACCCTGTATATTTCAATATTTTACTGTAGTTCTTTGTTATTGATTTATACCCGCAGTTTAATGTTATTTATTTTATTAACTGTTACATAATAAACGTCATTAAATAAATTGTTTTTCCTTTTATGGTGACTACAACTGGAGTCATGGAAAGATTTATCGGGATATATTTATGAGTACTTAGTATTTGTAATTATTTGCTTTATTATCCTCGGCTAAGGTAGCTAGCACATCTTTTTCTATCGTGATTCTTTTTCACCTGTCTATAAATGCTGCTCTGCTGTTAATATCAGTCTTTAGAAACAGATTCTAGGGTTTAATATAATCATGGCATCCAGCTAACTATTTCTCTTCTCATTAATTGCAGCGTTAAGCAAAAATCCCTGTCTAGTTTAGCCTATCAATCGAAGTCTGCTTGTTTGGTCAGAAATTAGTTTATTTCACATAGGTACGCCTTCATAGACACTAAGGCTAAGCGCGCACTATGAAAATAAATCGTTGCGAAAAAAAATCGTCAATCTGTAAACAACAGAAATGTACTACAATCCGCAAACGATTTATTTTCGCAGTGCGCGGATTGTAGTACATTTTTGTTGTTTACAGATTGACGATTTTTTTTCGCAACGATTTATTTTCGTAGTGCGCGCTTAGCCTTATAAAACTTCAAAAGCACGGTGCCAATCCGTAGTTTTTATGTAGAGAATGGCAACGCACTCTTCGGTTACTTTTAATGACAGTTCTCTCAGATAACAACTCGTAGGACCCACAATAAAATAGCTAATAAAATAGAGTTCACGCTCAAACGTTTTGGGAACACATTCATTGTGCGTACATGAAAGGTGTAGAAATCCCTGCCAGAGTCTGTTTCCTGAGAGCTACAACCTGGGAGACTTTAAGTCAAGAGTGAATAGGTTACTTCTAGGCAAGCGTGCTCCATCTTTGACCACATTATCGCTTACCATCAGGTGAGATAGTGTTCAAGCGCGTGCCTATCAATAGTAATTTAAAAAAAATGCTGTACAAACACCACATGACTACAGTAATTACGTTCCCGCAAATAACTTTCTACTAACAACCGCCAATTAATCTATTACGGTTGAAGATATAAGCTGTCAGCCATCTTTTATTTTTGTGTTGACCATCGATAAACGTTTTGGCAGATCGTATTCGTATTGTGGCCCGACGATCTGAATTGAGCAATAGCCCATACGAATTAACGTATGTTTTCCAATGGGAGACTTATTGTTTTGGTTTGTTCATGTGAGTGAAAGGATTATTCGGTCGTGAAAGCCTCCCGTCTCCCTTTCGCCGCGTACTTTGAGCTATTTCGTTACCTTCTTATTATGTATGCTCATTATATAAGCCATTATGTCATGGTTATATGAGACCGATGTGCATCTGTGATGAGTGAACCTAGTAGATTATGCAGATTTGATATCGAGATTATCGATAGGGGCTGGTTCCTAATATCCTACATTTTCCCCCTTTTCACCCTCTTAAAGGTGGAATTTCTAAGAATCCCTTCTTAGTGCCAACCTACATCATACAAACTTCATGATCCTATGGTTGGCGCCAAACTAGCACCAAATAAAATTGCAACAGCGGCCATTGACCCACCTAAATTTTTAGACGTTCTTAATTTCATGAAACCGGAAAAAAGACAAAGTTGTCCTGAATCTGCATTTATCGGGCTCCTTTACATTTTCTAATTTCTTTTTCGGGTACCTACCTACCTTTCAACTGTGCGTTGAAATGTCAGACAGTTTCCGTTTTAATAAATAAATTTGCGCTACAAATAACGTAGAATATTCCTTTATTACCTACCTTTCTATTATCTTCGTCCGTACTATAGTTGCAAATGTGCATGTGGCCTTAGTGCGAGTTTTTAACGTTCTCGATCGCGTTAGCGTAAACGTCAATTTGTATTGAAACTGAATAAGCGCCGTCTGGTGACACTCACGGACAACCTGTTTTTTTCTATTCAATTTGACATAAGCGAACGTTTACGTTAACGCAATCGAGTAAGCTCTCTGTTAATCTTTGACACTGAAGCTCGCAAAGGGCATAGAATCTCTTATCTCAAAAGTTCAACCTTTCTTTATTCTTCCCAACTTTGGGCAAGTGTAGACCAATCTTATCTATAGGTGTCAATCTCGTCCATAGAACTAGTTACAGGAAGGTACTACAATTTATGGTCTCTATTTTATAATTAATTAATCAACAATTTCGTCCAGTCTGTCATTGTTTATAAATAGCTAAAGGAAACAATATATCTTGACCATCTCCCACGCAATAATCCATCCTATTCTGACCCATGATTCTGCAAACAAAATTTAGTTTGACACATCCTTTTCAAAGACCACCCACAAAGATTAACGACTAAGATCAACTGGGTGATATATCCTGGGTGTTGGGTAGTACATTAGTTGGTGTTTGTTGTCTAAATTGGATTGATGATAGCCCGACTATGAATAGAACTCTTTAATCTAAGTTGCTCTCGGGTTATGATGAAGATATGGACTGAAGGACGGACCATAAAACATAGATGGTTTATGTTATAATATTTTATCAGTAACCTAATCTCTCCTATTTTTATATATGGCAAGCAAAGCCGATGTCGACTATTCTGCCTATGTCCAAAGATGGGAGAAGCAAGTGTGCATTATTTTATTGATTTATAGAGGGATCAGTAACTTATTCGGCAATACATGATCATTTGTGTCATTGGTGACACAGCTCATTCCACAGACAATAATTTAGATTGACAGACGACAGCGTACCAACTGTCACGTGATATGCGCAAAAACATATTTTGAATTCGCAAATTCGGAATTGGATTCCCAAATCGAAAATCAAAATACCCTCGTAACTTGGTTATTATAAAGTATACCCTAAAACCATCGTGATAGAATTCATTTTTTAACTAGTAGGTAGGTAAGAATCGTAAATGTAAGCGCGCCAAGTAGTAAGTACCTAGGTATTTTAAAAATGGAAGCTTGGAAGCACCTGACGACTGCAACGCCTGGATTATTGTCATTTCGTCACGCGGTTTTGGCACGTCCACCAGGCATTTCTAAAGGTTACTACCGATCGAAGTCATTAAACCCACTGGTTTAATTACAGAAGCTAATTAAATTTAGTTAATACGCTTAGATAAAATGTCACATAAAATGACAACGTTGACAATGTTGATAATTTGATGCCTCGTTAATTTTACTGTTTCCTTTATTTTGTTCCGCAAAATGGTTGCGATTATTGTTAGACTAGATTTCCGTATTCATAAAATGTTTGACGGTAAAGCTGTAGAACCGAATTAATGTAAGTATGTATTTTGAAACAGTAGTTAGTTAGTCGTAGACCCGTAGATACATAAAAGTGCAAAAGCTGCTCAAACAGTTCCAAGTACGGCGTTTAATGGTGCCCATAAGACAAGCCCAGCAACTAGTTGCGACTACTGGAAAATGTATACTAAGCAAAGTAAGTACTATATCTGTACTTACCCCCCGTTTCAAATAAATACACCGCATGGCTTGTGAAGCTTAAAATCCAATTAACCGTATACAATATATCTACTTGACAAACCATTCAAATGTCAACGATATCAAATCAAGTTTATCAGTCCAAGACGACATCCCATCACCTATGATTGACATCCTAACGGTTAATAATCTCAAAATTAATTACCTACTGGCGCCATTTTGAGACGAATTTAATGTACTCGCAAAAAAACCACTAACAGTGCTCTACAGTGTAATATCATAGTTAATAGGAACACTTGAGGTAATGTACTGCAGGCCACAAAAAATGGGCCAATGGCCCGATGTATATCAAAAATAGAAGGAGTGACTCAGAGTATTTTTGCTATTCTCTCGAGTAAGTACCTACTCTGTAACCTTTAAAATGTTTTTTTTAATAAAGATCTATATCTTTTTGAAGGTCTGGTAGTTTATGAAGAGATGATTGTATTTGCTACTTACCGTGTCATGAAAAACGTAGTTTATCTGAATTTGAACGTCATAGAGTAAAATAGATAGAAGGAAGTTTTAAAAGTGATTAATGCAGTTGGAGCAGTTTCTAACATTTTCTCTACATATCATTATTGAACGATTGCACTATTGACAGCCCAAAATATGATACTGAAATATGTAAAAATGAACTGGCATTGAATGTACGAGTACTTGAGCGTCAGATAATAAATATGATAATTTTGGAAGTATGTTATCACAAAATACCTATGTCGTGTAATCCACGGATAATCCATTAGTGATATGCAGGGAAGGTGTCACTGTTTCTACCTAATTTATAAAGGAATGTTATCTATCAACAGTATTGTTAATATAAATGTACCTAGACTTTAGAATAAAGTCTGTGTAACAAAAAATTCTACACAACGTTCTGTCTCTAAAAATAAATCTACTTTTATTTACAACTAGTTACCCGCCCCGGCTTCGCCCGGATGTGTTTTTTTTTTTCATAATCTCGCCCTGACTATTACAAACACAACAAAAAATAAAAAAAAATCGTTCGCAAGTTAAGGCGTTACCAAAGGAAACGGATTCATTTTTAAATATTATACATTTCTTAACGCCGCTGCGATACGATGCTCTTCGCAAAAGTTTATTTATGTATTAATTATATGAAAATCATGATGCCGTAAAAAACAAATACTTGAAATAATTGCCTTGGTGGCTAGCACTAGTGAAATATAACATTATTATATAACTAACTTTTGCCCGAAGCTTTGCTCGCGATAAAAGCTTTTCGCAAAAAAAATGGCTTATAGCCGTCTCCAGGGTCCCATCTACCTTTGAACAAAAATTCATCAACATCGGTTAAGCAATTTAGGCGAAAGGGTACAAAAAAAACTAACTTTTGAATTTTTAATCATTAAATTATAAAAGTTACAGTCAGACTACTCTATTTTTATGGTTCCGTTGTCAACAAGGAATCCTTATAGTTTCGCCATGTTCGTCTGTCTGTCTGTCTGCGATTTAGCTTAGACTGGCGCTTAACACTAGAAAGTAGGAATTTGGTATAGGTATACAATATTAATCACGCCGACAAAGTGGTAAAATAAAATCTGCAATATTTTTTTTTTAGTGTAGGTACACCTACACGTAAAGTGGCGACGACTTTTTATCGTCTATCCCATGGTGTGGGAAGACGAAAAAATAAATCGTGGGTCATTGAATAGGTCGTTTAAAAATATTGAGGGTGTGCAAAAACCATTTTTCCATTCAAGGATCCGTTTGCGAAATATTAAATTTTATAGTGCTTGTTAGAACCAAGTGTCTCTCCCTTCTGCCAGCTAAAGGGTTGTTTTTAGAGACGTGAAAAATATTCATGGTAGTTATACGGGGTTATTTTTTAATGACCGGCCAAATTTTCACTGGGTGTTCTACCCATGAATATGAACAACTTTCACTATGGGACCGACTCTGAAATCACGAGAAAAAAAATCAGCTGTTTCATACAAAAGTTCAATACCTACTCGACTAAAATGTATGAAACAGCTGATTTTTTTCTCGTGATTTCAGGGTTGGTCCCATAGTGAAAGTTGTTCATATTCATGGGTAGAACACCCAGTGAAAATTTGGCCGGTCATTAAAAAATAACCCCGTATAAGCTTATATATCGAATTTAAAAGGAAAACTATCACAGCTAAGTAGGCTTAACAGTTTTATACATTGTTATACCCAACCATTGCAACTGTGATTTGATAACTCGCAATTTCCTAAGGGACAACATAAATTGTATATTTTCACACAATAGTGTAGCCTGTCAATAGATTTTTTCTCAGGCTGTCATTAAACATGTAAAACACATAATTAATGCTTTTATTCTATTTATGACTGTCAACAAAGATGGTATCATAAAATAGTTAATGTAGTATAACCGGTTAGTAATAAAAAATGGCTAGACACTGATGTCAGCCTTCGCCGGAAAAGAAAGTCGTTATCATTTAGTTCACAACAAAAAATGGATTATGTTTAGCAGCCAATGATATTTTTTTTGTAGATATGCCGTACGGCATTTCATACAAACTTTCAAGTTCTTATTTTTCGAAATAAATGACCCGATTTTAATGAAACTTGGTATGCATACGCTAGTTACCCAGGTCTAAACAGTTAGTAGTAGATAACATTTTAGAAAACTATTTAGACCTGGATATCTAGCGTATGCATTGGTATGCATACGCTAGATTTCCAGGTCTAAATAGTTTAATAAACCGATTTTAATAAAACTTTGTAGTTTTATTAAAATCGGTTAATTTATTTCGACAAATAAGGACTTCAAACTGTGTATGAAATGCCGTACGGCGTTAACTCTCTGAACGATTTGTAGTCTTAATCCCACGCTCTGTTTTCTATAATACGAAATAATCCTGCAGGTATTTTTGTATATATACTATATCTTGGCAAGCGGCAAGCATATACATTTGGATATATAGGTATCCTATCTCGAAACAAGATAATTGTGACGTAGGCTTTAACAAAACCCATTTGTACGGGTTTGACATGAAATTAGTTCCAATGATCCGATTTTAGTACCTTATCTCCGAATCTTTGTAGATCAGGAGATTCGGTTGAGTATCGATATTAGTATCTACCGAATAACCGATTTCAGTATCCAGTCTCCTGATCTTTGTAAACCGGTTTTTAAATGTGTATTTCTAATCTTCTTTAATATACTAATATAATAAAGCTGAAGAGTTGAAAGGAAAATCCTTTTTGTACATGAGGATATGCGCGTACGAAGTCGCGGCTAAAAGCTAGTATAGAATAAAAACGATCTTCGAGTTAGGAAGGTAACTAGCCATTGATCAACAGTTTTAATGACTTGCAAATTATTGATAGACTCCATACCAAGAATACTGAATGAATGGAAATGTATGCCAAACAGACACACATACACACACACATACCTACATACATACAGACAGACTGCATTAATGAAACTTAGACTCGCAAATATCTTGAATGTATAATAGGTAGATAATGTATTGGATTTTAATGTGCTGTTGAAATGTGATACAATTTCTTATTCGTTGAATGGAGTCTAAAGTAGGTTTAAACCGATGGCGTTTATTTTCTTGTGTTTTTAGAGTGCTTAGAAAATGTACATTCTATCAGTGTTTATGAACTAAATCTAAAATAGAAACATGATTTGTGATCTTCTCACGATCATTATCGGTGATAAAATGTCACTTTGACTAAAACCCTGCACATAGATATCAACCTTGACTGATGATAGCATAACCTAGACAAAATTAACTATGATTTGATAGCTCTTAGGTGATTGGCAGCATTCCCAAAAGCACTAGCTTGATAAATCTGAACAGAATGTCTATGACATATTCTAGCTAGCAATAAAATCCAAGACAACGATACTATCTTTACCACATTACCTCAGAATATTCTGGGTTCTGGGTAACAATATAATAATGGTGTCCTCTGTCATCGTTTTAGAGGAAATCCATGTGTTTTGTGGTGACCTTGTCTCAAAGCACGTGTTGCTGGAAAGTCCACCGATGACCGTGCCAAGTGTAATCGGACTTGCGATCGGTAGAAAGAAACATAAACAAAACATTTAATTTACTGCCGCTACAATAATATTTACACGACATTGAACCTTATGCATTGGAAAATTAAATTGTCAATGTATGTGTTGAGGTGTAAAAGTAATGTTGGTATTTAAAAAATCGTCGTGAGGTTTAATTTTGCATGAAACGAAATCTTTAAATGTCTGCGTTCTTAGAATGTATTTGTAAACGAGGGTACGAGAGATGAAGTTTTGATCTTTTTTGGGGAACTCTACGAGTGGAATATTTTGTTCGAGGAACTTTATTTAATTTAATATGGCTTTGAGGAAAAATGATTGTAGCAGGTTGGTTTTGAATTGGGGTTTATCGAGATGCGGTCTTCTATTTGGCAAAAATAAGAAAAAATATGTAGGAGTTTTATAAACATAACCCAAGGGAATCAGAGATTACTTATAATCTTGACTAAAAATAATTGTTAAACCTACGAAAATCCTAAAAAAACATCACCACGTATAACTCGTACAGTCGTATACAGGATGTTACAGTACTTGTAATTTGTCATTGTTTTAGTTTTTTAGCGGCTCTTTGTTAAGCCGGTATCTGACTGAATCGTAATGGCATGCTAATGAGGGGGTCAACGCCTGTTATTTAAGTCTTCGAGATGCTTCATTGTTATATAAAATTTTGTCACAGGACACTGAAAAGGAGAAGGCCCAGTTTAGATGTAGTCATGAAAAGACTATCAATTGTGCTGAAAAGGAATCATGGTTTTTGACGTTTTATCAGAGTTTTAGACTCTGAGGAAAAAAAGGCATACATTTTAAAAAACATTAACTTCCTTCTGGCGCAGTCGGGATGTTTCACTTTAGAAATGAAAGAACACGATTTCACAAACCAGTGATTTGATAAGTTTAATACTATTATGAAATAGCTCAAATTCAACTTACTAACTGCTAATTTAAAACTGCATCCTTTTCCGCAACGTATAAGGGATTTTGCGGATTTTGTTCGAATGAGTCATCGCTTCTCTGGAACACAAAGGGCACTAGGAGGAACACGGATGGGTTTAGTTAGTAAGAGTCTGAC
Organism: Melanchra persicariae; assembly: GCA_947386135.1. NCBI lineage: Eukaryota > Metazoa > Arthropoda > Insecta > Lepidoptera > Noctuidae > Melanchra > Melanchra persicariae. The sequence goes on from OX376646.1 coordinate 5,223,869, forward strand.
ACTCCCTCCCACTCTACCCAGAGCGCGAGGAGTCATTTGACGATTTCCCATGCATAAAAAAGGGATTTAAATTGCCCTGATTTTTAACCCACATTTCTGAATTAAGAAGTTAAAGTTGAGTATCAAAATGCTGTCAATCTTTGGCATTAATTAGTGTTTGACACATTCATCATCATCATATCAGCCGAAAGACGTCCACTGTTGGACATAGGCCTCCCCCAAATGGGGGGGTTTGCCATAATCGTCACGCTTGGCACAGGCAGGTTGGCGATCGTAGTGTAGCTGTAGCAATGTACCTACAGAGAATGTTGTAGCAATGTACCCATTCTCTGGTGAGTCCCTAAGTCATTTGACACATTCTTAACTACCAATACTCAACTCAGAAACCGGTCTTTACTTACAAAGCAATTAGCCTTCTGAAAATTTTTGCATTGTGAGATTATCTCAAACCTCCATTGCTTATTCGTACATTGTATACTTCTTTCTAATTCAGTTCGTGGCTAATCACAGGTTTCTTATTAAACACCCACGTACGCCAGTAATTGCAGTTTTATGTAACGATTCTTTTACTATTTTAAAATATAATTGTTGAACTGTTATTTTCTAATAACAATTTTTATTGTTCATAATTGTCTTTGTATGATCTTCGAAATTCGAATTCGTCGATGGTATCGACCGAATGCGCAAGAGTTTTATTTTTGTTATACCTCAAGTAAAAGCTTTCTAACGGTCAAAGACCTGTCATTTCTAAATGCGTGGTCTTTGCTTGTGGTTACATTCTTTAGTAGTAACATTCCTAGTATTGGAATGATAATACATAGTTCATAAATATCATGATTTTTATTCGGGCGCCTAATATAAATATTTTCCTCTAATTTGTTGCGCACGCGTCGTGTCGGCGCCATCCTGATTCCCAATTGTTCACGCTATCAATTCTGTCGAATTATTCACAGCGTGTGTAAACGTGCCTTAGTTTATGCTTAATGACAAACGTCGTATTCACGAAGCATCCTGTCATATAAACAATTTATTGCATCCATTATGGTGGCGAATGGCGATTGACACGATAATAGCTCAATTTTCTCCGCCGCAAAACAAACTCGTAGGAAATAACACGTTGTTATTCTGTTTGCGTGTAGCACTGTTGTGCTCGGCTGTACAGATGCATGCGACGAACTCCGAATGTTTCGTTATTACTGTGGCTGGTGTAAGGTACAGGTGGAGGCGGACGCGGGCGCGGGAGCGACTTTGAGTACCTATTTATGATTTTCCAAAGCATGGTTGAGCTAAATTTTGAATTTGCAAAAGTAAGCTTTTAATTTTGTTTAAGCTTTGGAAATTATTTATTCATCAACTGATTTCAAATAGGGTTGTCTATTTATCTATCTCGGTTTATCTCGGAAATATGCAATTATTTCACTCAAACTACAATATGCTCTAATAAAGCTCACGACCGACGCGACGCGACGTAGCAACAATAAGTGGCAGCGTAGTAGAGAGCGTAGCAAACCCGCTACGCGCGTAGCAGTGTGAGCTACGCGTAGCCAGGTTTGTGAAACCGTAGCCGCACGGTTACGCAACCCATGTAGACTTATTTTGCACCATCCAGTGTGTTAATATTTTTCAACAATTATTATTTCTTCCACATTTATTTATTTATTTGTTAAAACTTTATGCACTTGTAAAAAGTGTTGTATCTACTGTATTAAAAGGTACTGTTTTTTCCAAAATGTGTTTTTAAAAAAACCTCAGAACTACTAGACAAAAATGAGACAGGTTGAGGTTGAGGCTCCTTGCGAGGTTGGCTAACACTATAATAGTTCAGATAAAAAAAGACATAATTCAATACAAAAATAAAGTTAAACAGCCATCTCCAACAGCTAGTAACTTGTACCATCCGCCTGTCTCAAGGCTGCGCGTTACCTTGTTCGACACACTGCTCGCCACTGCCAACCGTGAAGGTTTAGGTTACCATTGGTTGTTAGTAGCTGGCTACCAATCGTTACACCGTTCCTGAGTATCGATAACAAGCTGAATCTAAATTTATAGATTAGGAAAAAAGGAGCATTTAAAAAAAAAATAAATTGAAAAAAAAAATCTTAATCGCCATTGTTATGAATCAACAATAAATGTTGCCAATCGCTGGTCAGTTTTACAAAGCACAATAGGCCAATTCGTGCGCATCGTTTTTTTTTTCACACAAAATGTTTATTGTCAAGAAGCTCGATTTCCACGAGTGGCTGAACTTTACAATGTCAAGTATATTTGTGAGATTGTATAAAAAAGTTACAACTATGAGTTAATTCAAATGTTTAGCGCCCGGTGCGCGCGCGCAGTTCATTGTCACGGCCGAGATGCTTCTGCGCATTTATTACTATTATTATAATAAAAAGTTTATTTAAGCGACTTTGTACATTTAAATACGTCGTGTTCTTAGGATTAAGTTTATAAGACTTTTTTTATGTAAAAATCGTGTTACTTTAATCTTCGTGTTTAGCAGCCTTAAAACTTTAACTTTACGTAATAAAAGCTACTGTTTTTTTGGGCCTGCGAAAGTCGAACATAACAAAAACCGATGATGTAAGAGCACTGTGCCTGATCTATTGTTAATCCACGGTTTATATGTATAAAAAGTATTCGGGAAATCGGAATCGCAGACACTGTGGCAAATGCCGCAAATAAAAATGGTTTTTTACCTATCGTAACTTGGCACAAACATCGACAGGCGATGCCATGGTAACTTGTGTTCAATACTTATAAATGCAAATAGTCTTTTTTTTTTTTTTGAGGATGGGAAATCATCAAATGACCCCTCCCGCTCTGGGTGGAGCGGCAGGGAGTGTCAGACTTTTACTGACTAAAACCCACCCTTAGTCCTCCTAGTGCCTTTCTTCCCAGGGCCGCGGTAACTCTTTAGAACATATTCCGCAACCCTGGCAATGCAAATAGGCTTGACTTGAGATACAAATTTCCTTCCTGGTGCCATAAAGATTGTCAGGCATATCCTAAAATGGCAAGATTAAGATCTCACCTTCCTGTACTCTATGAACTACGACCTAGGCTCAACGTCATCATTAGGTACACGAAAAAAAATTGTCATGATTTACTTGTCCTACATAGCTCTGAAAAAGAATTAAGTATATAGTTATCCGCAAACTAAGTTATTAATTAAAATTGCTGATACTGCTTAATTATAACTATATTTAGATGAATACCAGTTTAGTTCGGGCATGGTTGTAATCCGATAAATGTTTTCAATACTTCCCGGTTTTTTACCTACTAAAAATACCTGAAGCAAGTATTAACATTACATTCTGAAAAAAAAAGAAACACTTAACACCAATTGTAATTGAAATTCATGCCACAATGTAGCAGACAGCTAATAAATATTGTTTTATATTTTTACGCGCGAATCGTGTCACTTAATTTGACAAGTTAGCGCCATTTTAGCTGTCATTGTCACGGTCGGCCATATTTTTCCTAGGTTTGTTTATGTTTTCAGTTATTATACTTACTGCCCGTGACGGAGCAATTTGCAGATACATTTACGGAATGTCAGACAATGATAATTAGATTAGGTTACTAGTAGCTTTTTACTGTAGTCAAATATTGCCTAAGGCATTAAGTTCGCCTCTGCGCGTAAAGTATTAAATAAATAAATGAATACTTGATCAATAATGGAAAGATTTCGACGATAAATTTTTAAATTACAGCTGTTTTCGTTCCATTAATGTGTTACCTCTCAATTTGAAAACTATTTTAATTGATGACTATTTAATTGAAACTCAACGCTTTTAGCTAGATACCTACTTAGACTTTGTATACGATCCTGTTAAATAATTTGTTGTTATGCTTTTACGGAATACAATTTGCTTAGAAAGTTCATCAACATCCACATTTCCTTATATTGGTTACACTTGCAGCACTTTACTCCAAACACCCATAAATTGCTTCATTTAAAATTACTCCTCTAGCCATTTTGCAGTCGTTAACAGCCGACGTTAACGACTGTCCGTATCTAAAGTACTGGACAATAAGCATACATCACGCGAACTTTACTAAATCATGTATTATTAACGCGTTAATAAAATTAACGTCACTGTTCGTCTCAGGTACTAATTCATTTTATCCCTAGCTTGTCATTGTCACGGCTACGCGCGCAAAGTCACCGCAACGCTGTAATTTTATGCGATACTTGATTTGACGTTCTGAGCTCACGAGCCTTGCCATCAATCTTTTTTAAATATAGCCTAAGACCAACATTTTCCTTTATCGTTGAAATACATAATTTAGTATCAAACAGGAAATATTTAAATATCTCTTATTATAATATTCGTGCAGGCTGGTTTTACAAACAGACGTATATTTATAGATGTGTCTATTCATCAATTATAAGAAAGTCAACGAGTCCTACTCAGAAATATGGATATGAAGTTGTACACGGGTACTTTCAACTACCATAAACAAACTAGTTTCTTTATCTAAAATACTGTGAGACTATGTAAACTTATTCTTGGAGCCTATTTGCATTTGCTTATCTCGTTTCTAACCTGCACACTACATTATTTTTATTTCTCAAGGAACTAGGAACAAAGTCGGTCTGTCTGTAAATATATAGCGTGTTTCAGGAAGTTTTTGTTGTTCTATTGTTTTTTAGATTCCCACGCAATAATGAGTGATGTAGTTTCATGGTGTTGCCAGTAGCGTGGGTGTTATCAGTCTATATAGAGTGATAACGGTCATCCCAATTTTGTTGCCATCATCATTAGCCCCGTTTGCACTCAGATTGGCTGAGTACTTGACAATTATGTCAAGTTCGTGTTCTAAAAGTATTGTAGGTAAATATTATATTTTAGAGTAAATATGTCGTTGATTGAGAGACTAGATAAGGGATGTGTACTTATTTTATTACTAGCTTCTGCCAGCGGCTGCGCCCACGTTATAGTACTACACCAATCGATAGATCGTCGATTGGCGCCATCGATCGACATCGATCGACGTATACCGGTTGGTGTGGTAGCTTTGGCTGATAAAATAAAGAAGTAAAACTATCGATCGACGTCGACTAATTAATTCTACCGTCGATCGACGATTGATCGATTGGTGTAGTAGGTACCATAACGTGTACCATATCCGCGTCGACTAATCCATTCTACCATCGATCGATAGCATCGATCGACAATCGATTGATTACCCTTAAAGTGGAAAATCATAACATACAATATATTCTCGGGGTCAAAAGTATACTATTCAGGACTTGGTCTACCCATGAGCTAAGTTTTATCCAAATTAAATCAGCCGTTAAGACGTGAAGAGATAGCAGACAGACAGACAGACTGAGTCATCATCATTTTTGCTTTTATAAATAACTAGCTTTTGCCCGCGGGTCCGCTCGCGTGGATGTCGGTTATCGCGTAAAAAAGTAGCCTATGTCCTTCTCCATATCCCAGGCTATGTATCTGCCAAATTTCATGACGATCCGTTCAGCCGTTTTAGCGTGAAAGCGTAACATACAGACATAGTTACTTTCGCATATATAATACTAGCACTTCGCCCGCGACTTCGTCCGCGCGGATTTAGTAGGTACTCCACAAACTTCTACGCCCCCTATACCCCCTTATAAAGGTTAGTTTTGGAAAATTAAGCACAACGATTTTCATGAATTTACATTTATTACTTAGCCATTTCTACTTATTCTATGGTCTCAGGTTCAGCGCAACTGTTCACTCCGTTCACCCCGTCAGGAGTTGATTATGCAAAAATTGTTAGGTACATCTGTTTCAATAATCCCATTTTTAGTTTGTTCATAGCATCCCGACGTAAATTAAAGCAAGCAATAATGTCCTCCCCTAAAAACTTAATCACCCTTGCTCCACCCCATATTATGTAGGTATGTAGTTTATTTGCGAAAAATCCAAATATTTGTTATTCTTATTGTTTTATCGAAATCATTTTCAACTTCATCGGACCAAGCATTGATATGATTCTTCCCAGTTCGCTCAAGCCGCGACATTTTTCTTACTCCGAGCATGTTTATTACCGTCGTAACTTTTGAACGAAAGGTCCGATTTGAATAATTTAAAGTGTAATTTACACGGAAATAATCAACCTTAATTATCAAACCATTTAAATGGATAAGGATTGATTACATGATACCGAAATCACCATTTTCTCAAATCACCAAGGATTTGCTTGAATAATTTGAACAAAAAGCGGCCATGGTGACTTAACCATAATAGTTAGACATATGGTATCGCGGACTTTTTTGTAGACATTGATGACTTCTATAAAACTGTAGTACATCACTTTGCTCTATTGTCAATAGATTCCGCAGCGCACGCGATATAAGGATTTTTTCTCACACCTTGGGTTACATTATCGAAGTTTTCATACGGATCCCTAACTTTTTTGAAAATATTCTATAGCCTATGTCCATCATCGATAATGTACAATACTATTGGTGAAAGAATTTTTAAAATCGGTCCAGTAGTTTCGGAGCCTATTCATTTCAAACAAACAAACAAACAAACAAACAAATCTTTGCTCTTTATAATATTAGTGTAGATTAGTGTAGATTAGTAGGGATAATAACTACTAGTAGGTACTTATGGAATACAATAAATTTGCTTGTTAAAACTACAGGAGAGCAGCTAAGAGATTGATCCTCAATTACTAAGTATTAAGTAGATAGACCTCTTTAAATAACCAAAGGTTTAACGCAGAAGCACCAGGGGTACACGCCATGATCGTGCGGAGATATTGATCAATATTTCATAATAAATTACTAACAAAAAAAAAACAATGGTATGTTTTTTGCAAAACATAAGTAACATATCAATATTAATGATCAATTCAAGTATTTCTGTTCTCACAATCTGTCAAAATTGTGAACCTAATTCTCTATGAATCAGTTTCGATTATCGCCTCTATTGTATCTTAATATTTAAAGACGTGACATAATAAAAAACAATCATGCCAAATACTAATCAGATGCCATTAAAATTAAATAAGTATTTATCTTTTAGATCTTCATGAAATAAACAATACTTTAATAGCTTTACACAAAAAATTAAAAATAGATTCTACACCCGTTTAATTTAGACACGAATATCTAAAGCAATAAGGTCTAAGATCAGGTATATTTTTTGCAATAATTATTTTATTTATATCAAACAACGCTTAGAAATATAATTCATACTTCATAAATCACAATAACCTGCAATTAAGCCTACGAAAACATGGAAAAAAGTCGATAAAAAACTGTAAATATTGTAAAAACCGATTTGTGTTTGTTGAATATTAATTCTAAAAATACTTCGCTCAGTTTAATGTACTTTTTGTACCACGGGGCAATCTCATCGTCATTTTAAAGACAAAGGTGCATATTAATTTTCAAATAACCGTGCACTCGTGTACTATAAAAGCATATAGAATTATCATGAGTAATGTTATACAGATAAATGATTAGTCACAGCTTCCATTGAAACGAATCTAATTTGTTATTCGCAATGGAATATCTTGTTCAGATTTTCCAATACTTCGCAGAGAAACCCACCTTTCACTAGCTACTCGTAGTTTGTAAGAAATCGCAGACAACTTTACACCTTTTTCGTGACTCAATCAGGAAATTTCATTAAAACCCAGAAATCTAAAAGGGAAATCTCTCTGAGAAATGTTAAGGTAGTAAGTACCAGTGAATGTAATTTTTTGGTCTCGTCTCATTTTACTCGGCATGAACAGTCATCAGACTTATAAAAAAAGTTATTCATAAAATTATTCATTATTCATAAAATTATTCATAATGTTAGGTAGCTAATATGAAGATGATGATGATGAACAAAGGCAGTTACGGGCTTGCTAGTTATGCACATTCCAGATAATACCTAAAAAGTATATCTTGAAGAAGCTGTAACTTTAAATTGACTCATACATTCATTAATCATTACAATAGACCGCAAATAATATAATATGATACGACAATTTATCACTAGCAAAAACTTCGGAATAACCTATGTTTTGAGTCGGTAATACAAGTCTTAGAAGTTAATATAGTGCCGGAAACTTGACCTGAGAACTAACGATCACTATCAAGAATATATTAGGAATTATAGTTATTAAAAATTGGATCCAGCCATTTAGCCAGGATGGAGTGTATTTGATAATTTCCGTAGTAAGCATAACTTTCTAATTAGTTACGTTTAACTTCCTACTTGAAAGACTCCTTCCAAAAGCAAACATTTATGTGTCCAGCATTCGTCGTCCTCATATAAAGTTCATAAAGATATTCCAATGCTAATGTAAGTATATAAAACCGGGATAACACTCGAGTCTCCCGCAATTACCAACCTGTTTATCCAGGTTTTGCAGCCGTAAACTTATTTTGTACTATTTTTTTATATACCAGCACTAAACGACTTGGCTGTATAGCGAGTCAAATTAGCCAGACCTAACTATTTAAAGACTCTACATACTTCAGTATTTATAGCTATCTTAGTTTAATTATTCATAACTTTATTACTACAGGCCATAACAATAATATTTTCCGGGCAATAATGTCACCCAAGACTTAATTTTCCTCTACAAGGTCCACCTATCATAAAATGTATCATATTATAACCGTGTCATATTTTTACGACACCGTTAAAATGAAGACGTTAATTTACCAGCAGTGTATAGCTATCTCGTAGAACAAACATGAAATGTTTTCTTATGTGTGACCACGGGCACTTATCTACGGCACAGTGTAACTACTGAATTTTTATTGTAGCTGATAACGTTTCTTTAAACAGAGATTTATGTATGATTCTTGTGAAACCGGGTAATGTGCGGAAAACTGTAGGTGGTTACGGAATTGTGTAGTGTCGGAGATTTAACGTAAAGCTACAAAAATGTTGACAAACAAAATCAAAATAATTATTGCATCTTGCAACGTATAGAAAAGAAAAGAAAGAAAGAAAATTGAATTAATTGGCACAATAAAAACACCTTACAAGTAGAAAATATAATATGTGAAAACAAAAATACAGCAAATGCTTTTAAATTAATGTGGAAATATCAACATATCAAACAAAACCATGAAAGATTCTTAATTTGTGGAAATATATACCTACTTAAGGTTGTATTATACAAAATACGCAGGTTTTTTAATACAACGAAATTGAGTCAATTGTAATGATTATATAGTCTGTTGTATCACTGACAATAAACAATTTGAAAGAGTTCAACTCAATCCAAACTTTGCCATCAATCATGAGGTTACCACAACTGAAGACTGACTTCCAAATACAAAACCACCGCTAACAATCAAAAGTAGAGTAACAATAACAGCCCCAATGCAAAATATCAGTCAGTAGAACGTGCGTAGGCCACCTGCCAATTGACTGCGAACTTTGAAGTACCTTGCAGCGAAGACCTCGCTAATGTTGCTTACCTCTATACTCATTTCATTAGCGAGGCAATAAAGCCAGAGGAATGCAACACAGAGGAGAGACCGGCGCACCTGGCGGCGGTACCCAAAAGTGACCAAAGACTTTTGACAAACTAACACGATTATGTTAACTGTCTTCACCGTATCAAGAACTTAATTATATTTTACGACTGCCATAGCTCTTTTGCAAGGTGATACTGGCTGCATTTTAAAAGACAACGATTAATTGGTATCGTCTTTCAAAAACCTATTTTACAGAAATTATAAAACTTCATAAACATCCCATGTCATCGTTAACCCCTGATGGTACGATTAACATCAGCTCTTAAGTCCGTCATAATTATCATGATGACTTCCACTGATGAACTGGATGAACTTTGCAGCCTCAATACCGAAGTCAGGTGACCGTCAACACATGTCTTGTGTAGTAGGAGAAAGCTGGTCTGGGGTCACCAACCTGCTAGGCGAGCGTAGTGAACATAGACCATACATGAAATTTGAAACATAATGTTTATTCTACAGTATACTGTGAAATAGACAAAACTGATTGATTGATTTTTGGTTGACTTATTTTATACAAATGTACCGGATCATTCATGGATGGACAATCAATGCAATTGTCCTCAAAGTTATAAATTAGGCATTTGATACCGGTTTGATAAAACATTGTAGTTAAACTAAGTCTATAATGGGTTGGTTAGCCACAAATTCTTTAACTTGTTGTAATGTAAATAACATTACGAAATATTTGGTTTGAGATTATATTACTCAGGCATGAAGGTATTTTTTCTAATTTGATATTTCACAGTAGGGTCCCGCAGGGGATCATATTTGGACCAAGTAGTATTTTTCCTAACTTCACACTTGCGCTAGTTTTAAAGTCCTTATTGTATAGTTTCACGATTAGGTACCTACTTATCATTGCTCCATTTTCTATGCGTTCTATAAATCATGCACTATTAAGTTTTATACGTCCTCAATTGAATTTATAGCAAATATAAAAAGTCAAGATATTCAAGTTTGTAATTCAACAGAGTTATTCGGAATTTTATAAAACGAGATCAACAAAACTTTATTCACGAAATCCCCATTTCGGTGCCTAATTTTATTTTAAGAACTATGATTAAGCCAACAGATAATTTAATCGGACATATTATTCCGCAACATTTTTGTTTCCGCAATTCTGACGTCAGACGCAACGGCCAATTCTGCATTAATCGCAAACATCTCGAACACGAATAAAAAGTAAGGTGCACTCGCCGCCCGGTACCTGTCATCCGCATCCCCGAGCGAGATCTCGCCACACTCAAGTGTATGTAGCCACAACGAAAGGTAGTCTCACACGCACGCCTTACGAAACAACAGTTCTCGAGCGTCTTCGGAATTTTTCAATTACAAATCAAATTACACTTTCACGGTGTTTTATTTAATTCATATTTCAAAATAGTGCGGTCGGTGAAGTTATAACAGCGGGGACTGAACTCGAAAGTGCTTATTTCGAAGAAAAGTTATTTTAGCGGCAAAATGAAAACGGATTACGCTATGGATGAGATGCAGAAGAGTAAGTCCTATTTTTGAAAACATAAATTTCCCTTTGTTAGAAAATTGAGTGCAATTGTTAGAGCGATGTTTAGGATGCGCGTGCGCAGTTATTATATTTATTACAAAAATTATATAACAAACATTGTTTATATTTATAAAGTGGATAAAAAAATACATAAAGGTCCTGAAAATCATAGCGTTTGTTTGCTACGCAAAATAATCAAGCGTCATCAGCTCATTCGCGTATTTACTTTGTTTATATATTTTTAGAGCGTAAACGTTATTTAGTTTTATCTATCACAAAAGTACAAAAGAATAATTATAATTCAACGTAGGAACCCAGCAGTAAAATTAGTGCGATGTTTGTCGTATCTCAATGAGTGTTTAAGATGAATACTAATGTTTAATTTAAACACATCAATGGTTCTGAACGTTGAAAAAACAATAAATGTTGAATAGTGGCCTTTTAAAAACACTGGTCACTATTATTATCTTTCTTACTCACAATATATTTAAAGACGACATTCCAAAATAAATTTCCAGTTTTCACCAAATATTATATCATTCGTACTTCGACACATTTAATAAATCTTATCAAAGACCTAGTGACACAATTTGCAATTTAAACATTCAGAATTAATAACCCACATAATTCCAACGCACATAAACACACGCAGAAATTTATATGAAAAAAAAACCTTATCATGATGAATCCATAATGAACCCGTATATAAATAATACTCATTATAGATCACACATCGTTTACCACCTGTTCCAGACAAGTTTAGTTTTTTTAGATAATTAATGGTCAAAAATTAATCATTTCCTTGTTTATATTTTTCTAAAATAACTTTTAATTACACATCTAGAAGTTCGTGAAACGTGAGCACATGTTTTAAGAATAAATATGTAGTATTTTAAATGTAAACTTTAAAAGAGTGAGTTGAATTAATCATAATATCAACTTAAAAATAAATGCATTGAATTTCATCAATATAATAAAATATTTTGGCTATATATCAATCGTAAACTTAGTTTCTAGTCAGTTGTAGTAGAAAATTAACCTATTGACATTGTCTAGGAATAAAAATAACACCCATGAATGATCAAACTCACGAAGAAAACAACAAGAAATATGCATTACAATAATTTTATATGAGAGAAGAAAGATTTGACTGTCCATCTTCTTCCTTAAGTTAAGACACGAATTCGATTGACTAGGGCTAAGCCTAGCCACTCAGGCACCCATACAGGAAAGAAAGAAGCCAACTTCTTTCTTTCCTGCATGGGTGTTCAATATATAACATTAGGAATGAGTTCTAGGCTTGCATCTTTCTTAAATAATATGGCTTGAAATTTATATTTTATTTTATTTTTCATTTAATGCTTTCTGCTCTATATCCGTTTTTTTTTAATCAAATTACAAGACGTCACCATAAGAGTATTAATTAGTAAAACAGTACTATAAAGTTACAATTAGCTCCTCTTTAAAAATAGAACTTAATAAAATTTTAAACATCAATTTTCTCGAATACTAGTGGAATTTCAAAGAAGGAAATAACAAACGCGATAATTTAATTTTAATAAAAGGGCTTATGAAATAGCCAGTATTTTGCCATAGATTCTTTCACGAAGCTGGCGGTTGTGGTATAAAAACCACAATTGTAAATTGCCATCATGACTAAAGAATATACTAGCGATCGCAGATTTATCGGCACTTGACATTGTTCGAGAATTTCTTTAACAACCATATTTGCACAGTTGTGGCTTTATACTATGTATATCTTTTAAATAGGTAATATTAGCTACGGTGACTGGCGACTGGTTGATCGAAGAAATATTTTTTCCACAGTTAATTAAAGCCTATTCACCGTTTACTTTTGTTAATTCATTACATGACACACATTGTTGTTTATGGTACATTTTTTCTTCTTAATTTAAATTCAAGGGCTCAGACAAACCGTGTTGCTTTTTTTTGAGTAAAAAGTATGTGTTTGGCTTCCTTGTTTACTTCCTATTAATCCATGTAGGTAGTCAATGTTTCGTTAAATCGCATATAAATTGCATTTGTTTCGCGAGATTGGAGACCGCTGCGGATATTTCCTATGTATTTGATACGGCGTTTCTTGTTCAACCGCAGAATTCTATCGAAACATCCATCGATCGATACCGTGTAATGAATTGATCTTCGTGTCATGACGTTACCAACGTCAGACCATAAATACATTACATAATGAAATTGTATATTGCCTTAGTCATAGACACAAATTAAGGAACCTTACCTATTTTTATTTCAACCAACTTTCAAAGTTTTGTGGAAAAATCTTTATATAATCGCTCAAGTTGAAAATTATCCCAATTTTAATGCCGTTGCCCTAATTCCGTTTAAATTTTTGGGAAAAGTACTGACAAAGGAGGAGCATCTACAAACTTAAAAACCTCAGGGGAAGGCTTGCTTTTAATAATGTCAAAGTCAGACATGTATTAAAAATTTACAAAATATACCATTTTCATTTCTCTGCCGCCATGTTCGTCTCTTTTTAACCCCCTAAAAACACCTGATGGGTGTTATAACCCTTTAAAGCCGCAATTCATACAAACCTGACCAATAAACGGGACAGTCACATTAAGATCGTTACCTCGTAGATTTTTATTTGAATAATGAACCTTATGAACATTTGCGACCTGCATTAGAATTTAGGGTTAGATTAACGTGTGTATCTTTCTGTGGCATCGTAGCTCCCAAACGACTGAACCGCTTTGTTTTTTTTTACGATCCTAACAACAGCGTTTTCTCCTCTCCCCAGGAACCTCCTCCATCATCGGCCTCTCAGACGTGACTGACAACAAGCTGCTCTGGAGGCAGCTCATTGCCGAGCTGCTGGGAACCTTCTTCCTCACATCCATCGGTGTGGCTGCATGCATCACCATCACGAACGCCAATGCCCCTCAGGTCACCAGCATTGCGCTATGCTTTGGTCTCCTCGTCGCGTCTATTGTGCAGGTCAGTAACTTAGTTGATAACTGCTCTATTAACTTAACGATGTGGTTTTAGAAGTAGGTGGACTGATAAGAATAAGTGTGACATTTGTACAAGACTTTTTTAGACTAGTTTAGGCTGCACTGTTAAAGAAGAATAATGAACTATGCCAATGAATTTTCGGCCAATCAGAATCTGGTTCGGGTTAAAGGGTGGACACCATAGGAAAATCCGTTTTTAAATGGATTTCAATGATAAAAGTTTGTTGTCCTTCCATGTGTTTGTTTGTTTCACTAATGCTACGTCATACGTATGATCTCAAGCAAGGCTACAGGAATTAAGATACTGTTAGAAACTAGGGATTTCAATCAAGTGGTGACAAGGGACTCTGTTAATTAAAAACAATATTAATTTAATAGGTTTTGCCCGTGGCTCCGCCCGCGTGGATGTTGGTTTTTGCGTAAAAAAGTAGCCTATATCCTTCTCCATATCCCAGGCTATTTATCTGCTAAATTTCATGACGATCCGTTCACCCGTTTTAGCGTGAAAGCGTAACAGACAGACAAACAGAATTACTTTCGCATTTATAATATTAGTAGGGATAGGTTAAGAAAGAGACTCCAACAAATCTATTTTTATACTTTCTGATATAATATTTCGTAATAAATAAGCGCCTGGTCAAGTTTAAGTCTTCTTTTCTGTGTATATTATTCCAATTATTAATCGGATTCTCTGATAGCAAAATGCTAAAACTGTATATTTATTATTCAAAATTTAAATAAAGTAAAACCTTTATCTTAAAAATAGGATTTCTTATGCAAATAACTTGCATGTTTTAACGATCCGAGAAGCGAAAGGTAATAAAACGGATTATAAATTATAATTCGTATAGGTATTTCATTCTTGTATCAACTGTTTATGTTTTCGATTCAGTAGCGTTAAGCAATGAAATTGTGCTGAATTCAAAACTGAGTTTTATGACATTTCAAACGTAGAGAAATTATTTCGAGGAAAATGCAGAAGCAGTTGAAATTATCCTTAACTGTAGTTTATTTTCCTGCGGATTTTTTCCCGTTAATCTTCCGAATGATTCAGCGAAAGTATAGTTTTTTGTAATTGAAAAAATTCTACCTCCGGACTAAGAACAACTATTTTTCTCTTTATATTATTAGTTTAGATTAGATTTCACAAGAGGATCATTGGCTCAATGATAGGCTCGTCGAGTCGGAGCTCCAAAGTCTTGAGCATCGACGCCGAGTTGCTAGCCGGTCGGTTTTCTATCGGTTGCATTTTGGAGAGTGTGCAACGGAATTGCATAGTTTGATTCCGCCTAGCCCGTTCTATCATCGGACCACAAGACGGCAGTCTGGACTGACTGACGTCCGACCAGTACGGCACGGTGGACATCCCACCCACACGCACTAAACGTTTTGGGAACACATTCATTGTGCGTACAGCTAAGGAGTGGAATTCCTTGCCAGAATCTGTGTTTCCTGATAGCTGCAACTCGGAAGTCTTTAAGTCAAGAGTGAATAGGTTACTTCTAAGCAAGCGTGCTCCATTTTCGGCCACATCATCGCTTACCATCAGGTGAGATAGTGGTCAAGCGCGTGCCTATCAATAATAATAAAAAGATAACTTTGAGGACTTCGTTGACAATTCAATCGTTAGACACATTTTACGTATTTTTATTTCCGATAAAATATATCATAACACAGTCTCATGTGCGTAACAATAGCAGATGCTCAGTTCATTCAAGCCAAGCTAATCTGACACTAGGATGTTGGCAAAGAAAGTGGATATCATGCGTTCTAGATAACGTTCAGATGGATGCACACAGAATGCGTCTCAGATATGTCCATAAATCTTTGCATTTCTCCTCTCGTAACGGGATTTTAAGGATAATATTACAGTCGATGCCGATTTCGTTTTATTGGCTATAAAAAATATATCAAAAGGTATAAAAAGGGCATTATTTTTAGTCTTTTTTTTGCGCAAATTTGTTCCGCTGGTCTACATATATCTTCATAAATGCTCTTTTCTGTTCTAGTAGGTAAGTCCAACTGCAGTAACATATGCCATTGTCACGTCTTGCTTGCCTTAGTCGGGATAAGTGGTAGGCTAAAATGGTATTCTTAAAATTAATAATATACGCCGTAAATTCGTAGATGTACTTCATTTCATACCTCTACTTTTAGACGTACTATGCAATGGATCTGGTCCACCCAACAGGTCAATTGTGTCTCTCTATGTATGAGGGTACTTGTCACAACACCATTGTGGCTATTGCATCCGAAAGCTTTTGTGATGTCTGTTAGTAGCGTTGCGATACACCCGTGACATACTTACATACATATGTACTTGTATCAAGTACGTAGGCACTTTCTGTTTATATGTAGGCGAGATAAAAGCCACAGTATCCCAGTCATTCTACAACCGTTTTACTAAGCTAATTAGACTGGACTTAATACTAGTTTACGACCTTTTAATTAACTAATAAATCCATGTAACACACTCGCTAGATAACAATTTTCTCGACCCTGTCTTACAATGTCAACTTAAATATAGTTGACATATTAAATTATAACGTAACAGTAGCTATCTAAAACTAACTTGCCTCGAGCCATCTAATCTGTTGTACAAACATCGCGGCGGAGATAATAAGCGATCTCAAACGATCTCACTTTGCGATAACAATAGAACATTGCAATAACATAATGCAGCTTACAATAACATGGAATCGGACAATTCGCGCTACGTCCGGCCTTTCCCACGCGGTCGCAGACCCGCGAGCGGTCGCGCGTAACATGTATCACACATTACATTCAATATCGTTAAAAGGCCAATATGCAAAACAGTCAATACATTAACCTTGACATACGAACTGGTTACCGATCAAGTAGCGGCTTTTAGATTTTTAGAGCGGCACCTTTGGTGTATTTGAGCATTAATATAATCCAATTTAGTACAAAATCAAATTGGACTTAATTTATAAAGCATAGGTTCATAGGCTATTTCGTTCCAAACCTTTCGTTTTGGTCTCTTGAATTGTCCTTATAATATGTGATAACTGCAGGGTTGAATATATTCATAATTCATGATCTTTATGTTTGGATTGGATCGCTACATACAACTCGTATCAACAATGATTGAGTGAAAATTAAACATACACCATTCATATCTCCATGACCCATATGTTAATATTTTTCTACTGTCACCATATATGGGTAGTTTAAACAAATTGAACGAGAGTGTAATTGAGATAGCCAAGTGGTCACGAATACGGTACTCGTCGTATCTATTCGTCACGCATTTACGTACCCTCAGGCGATTTGGGAACTAGTCATAACGTAAATACTAGGAACAAACACAATTTTGTCATTCCTAAAACCAGGCTCAAAAAAATAGGTGGTTCATTTAGATGCCAATGTATACGTTTTTATAATAAACTCCCTAGCCATATTCAAGACCTTAGTATAAATAAGTTCAAATTATTTATAAAACGTAAGCTATGCCAGAAAGCTTTTTACACAATTAAAGACTATCTTGAAGACAAAAAGGCTTGGGATTGAGCTGCTTCAATGATGTACATGGCCTAATGTTATATACCTTTTTAATTTTTAGAAATTGTCTTTTTTCTTTTTTTTAAGCTCTGTTGTATACTTTTCTCTCATCTCGTTGGTAAATTTTGACATGAATGTTTACTTTATTAAGTATTCTATTTTATTATTTTTGACATGGAATATTTACTTTGTAAAGTAATATATTTTATTTTTATTTTTTTCAATTTATTATGTTTGACATGAATACTTACTTTGTAAAGTATTATTTTTTTATTATTATTATTATTTAACTCATTTTGTGAATATGGGGACCATGTGGGTTATTTTCTTCTTATTTTTCTCTTCTTTGAAATACTTCTTCTTTGAAGTATTTTTAACGAGGTCTGGCAGTTTGAGTACTTAAATGCGGCCTACACAAATGTCCTTTCTTTGGCATGTTCGTCGGTTCGTTGAGCTCCTTTATGGTTCTAAGTTGAGCTACGCGACTACTGACCAAAGCTTGCACTGACTGGACGGGTCCACTCAAATCTGTGTGGTTCTTTCCTCAAAAGACCATTTCAGACACTGATCTGCATGATCCTCATATCGTATTGTGAATGTGGGGACCATGCAGATCGCTATGATAGGGGTTCATTTCATGTTAGTCAACAATGTCTGGCAGTTTGAGATTTTTTTTATGCGGCCTACCCAAATGTCCTTACTTTGGTATTGTTCGTCAAATCGTTGAGCTCCTTAAAGTTCTAAGTTTGAGCTCCATAATAACTGACAAATGCTTGCACTGTCTGGACAGGTCCACTCAAATCTGTGTGGCACTTTCCTCAAAAGACCACCTCAGACATTAACCTACATGGTTCTCGTATGATTTGACCAGTACAATTTGTATGGACTTCAAAAGAGACTGTGACCTCTGAGTTTGTTTCGGTGTTTCTTCTCAGGGTAGTCAGCTAGGAAACACCGGCCTCATCTAGCTTAAAATGACCAAAAAATATTGACGTGTAAAAGTGTTATGTTTAACCTACTTACAAAATAAATATCATTTATCATTTATCATTTGTCAAATTGCCAACATAACAGTAACATGAAATGTGTGATTTTCTTTTTAATTTTAATAGTTTTAACCTCGAACTTTTGACAGCTACGTGCGTATGTGACTTTATGTAAGTGTTTCATGAATGATAAAATGTTATGTATCACCTTCTCAATATTATGATTGTGATTATGATACCAAACTTGATGTATCGTTGACCATGAAACTGTGAGTACGTAGAGGTGGAATTATAAGTAACATGAGTGATATGCAAATCAAACTTGATCTGTACTTTATCGATATTTTGTTTTCACTAACAATAGTGTCGAAACGATAGGCGTGCCATTTTGTTCTGTTTAATGTCTCTTCACTTGGGTCAAGGCGAAAATAACGTTTATGGTTAAATGATAATTTGATAGGTAGAAAAATATTTAATTTTGCGAATTTAAACATTTGCTACACAGTAAAAGAAATACGAATTTAATCAAAAATAAGTGTTTTGACGTAGCAAATTAAATTTGAAACGACATAAGTGGGACTTTCGAAATAATTTTATATTATTTATGATTGCTAATCATACGAGGTCAAGTGATAGATTTGTAAAGGTGCATTAAATTATTCCGATCAATCGAACAAAAATGATAAATTAAGATATGTCATGCGTCTCATAGAGATGTCGATAACATTCAATTTGTTAATGATTAATTGTAACATGGTCTACTACACTTAGTACTTGTTGATATGTCGATATTATGGTGACAAATATTAACGATACAAGTAATTGCTTGTATTGGTTCAAGGCGAGGTTTACTGTAACGATTGGGACTCGTTTCAGCACTTCTGGTCGAGTGACAAATAAACAAGAAAAAAATCGCCGTACAATCACATTTAATGCTGCCAGAAAAAAGATAAACGAAAAAGTAACTTTATAAATAGCAATAAATTGTCACGTTTGGTTAACTTTTACAATTACTCATGACGTCATTAAATTTTATTACAATTATTTTGTACCCTTTTTTTTAAATTAACACCATGTCATATTATCATCAGTCTGATGTTTCCATATACATATACGTTTTAGCACCTTTTTGTCACCAATTGACAATAAGTTATATTTCAGTATGTGATATCATTTAAGAATAATGTTTTACGGATCGCCTTTTAAGCCTTCATGACGCAGAAATGACGAGAAAAGTGTCATAAGTGGCAATTCCGCGAAACCCCAATTTTAACAATTGCCTGCGACATCTTTGATGAAAACATATAATTAGGTACCTTATATGACAAGTAATTATAATAATGATGCATAATAATAGATATTATTTCATAATCACAATTAATTTGACATGAGGAAATAAAGAATGGCTTTATAATGCGGCTAGTTTGTTTCATTCAAACTTTTATCTGAATGAACTGAACGATAACTTAAGCATGAACGAACTACGGTGGCTCTATTCACCAAGTCCTGTTAGGTAACAGTGAATTCTCATACTGACTATTAATTAACAAACAGGCTTTTGACAATTCCTCACACTTTCAATGCATTTGATAATAAAAAACCGGACATGTCGCGCACCGAGGGATCCGCTCGAGTCTTGATTTTTTCCGAGTATAATTATGTATACTACCTATCTTTATAAATTATGAAAGCACTCTCATTACTCTGACAAAAATATAGCAGGTAAGATTAAAGGACAAACTTAACTTCGTTCACGATCAATTCTTCAACCGAAAATAGAAGTTTGTAACCGCAAAAAAAAATATTGTTTATGTGATAAAACTACAAATTCAGACTTATTTCTGTACTTGTACTGTAAGACTCGGTCAACGAGAAGTACCCTATAGGTTTTGACTCCCTTGCGAGAGTCAAAACATGCGCCATAAACGGAACATAAACGGCCATAAGTTTAGATAGAATTTTTGACTTAGAATTTTGATTTTTTCACTGCTCCAAGTCCTGAGTATTTGATATTAATTTTAGCTTATTCCTCTAAGCGTAATGCCTTGTTGCATTAAATCCGCCCATGTACCAATATTGTACCTAAAGTTTGGTTAAATAAATAAAAAGGGTCTTGACTTGACAGCAAAATGATCCTGTATGGGTTTCGTTTTTGCCGACTGAGGTACGGAACCCTAAAAATAATAGCTCTTCAACCTATCTTATGCTTTTTTGGCAAAGTATGTTGCAAAATTTATTCCAAAATCAAAAGAACTATGTCGTAAATACATTTCCTAATAACTTCTCATCAATCAGTAGGCTTCATTGTTATTTTTAGTCAGTATGGAACTCAAAGCTGTATCTTGTATACAGCTTTGAGTTCCATACAGTTCTTACATCGCTTTTAGAATCTTAAGTTCAGATAAACATCTTGAGTCTTGTATCAAAGGAACGTAATTATTTTATAATTAAGGTCTCTACTTAAGTACCCATGCGTAGATTTACCGTGTCAATCGTATTTGCCAAATTGTATTGATTGAAACGCCTTCACATCGTACTTAATGTTTCACTAAGTACACTCCTAGCTTTTGCCCGCGGCTTCAGCCGCGAGGATGTCGGTTATCGAGGAAAACAGTAGCCTCTGTCCTTCTCCATATCCCAGGCTATATATCTGCCAAATTTCATGGCGATTCGTTCACCTGTTTATGCGTGAAAACGTAACAGAGAGACAGAGTTACTTTCGCATTTATAATATTAGTAGGGAAGTAGGGATTATAGTTAAGATTATTCGTGTAATGAAATGAGCAGCGCGGCCATACAGTAACATCTGACAATTCACTATAGTTTTAAAAATCGTAACTTAATTCTGCCTCAGCAGTAAAGTCATGGTAAATAATAAAAAGAATTAAATATAGGTACCATACTCGTCACATTTTAATATTTATAGTTGTAAAAGGGTTTTTCCTTTGTTCCTTGGCGCGTCGCAGGTAAACAACAGGCCCAACAAACTACAAATGAATGTTTTCCTGTATTTGTCATTACTAGCTTTTGCCCGCGACTTCTTGCGCACATATCCCGTTTTTTACCGTTCCCGTATAGCCTATAGCCTTCCTCAAGAATGTGGCTATCGTATACAAAAATAATTTTCCAAATCCGACTGGTAGCTCCAGTAATTAGCGCGTTCAAACAAACCATCAAGCTCTTCAGCTTTATTATATTAGGTAGTATAGATAACGTCTGTTAAACAAAATACTACATGTGGAAAAGCGAATACAGAAATACGTCCATTTAAGCTTTACCTATATCAGAGATAATTTTTGAAGTGAAAACTTCTTTAGCGGCGTTGTGCACTTTTTGGGATGGGTAAAAAATGTTAAACTCGCGTCAGGACACGTGACCTGATCGATAATTCGTAATCTGACGGATAATGTAATATAAATTGTCATGTTTGTGTACGATAGCGCATTATATGAATATTGTATTTAACCACATAAATGATAGTACTTTTATATTGATAAATAAAGCAATTCGTGCGAAATTATTCCATAACCATTCAAAAATGCACAACGTTAATGTTCCCGGAGTGCAACCCGTTGTTTTTTTTGCTAAAAATTCAGGCATTATTGATCTGTCATTATTACTCTGTGTTATATTCCGAGGGGCCCTAACTCAGCTGCAGACGTGTACAAGTTGATATGTACGTACAACGGTTTTATAGTAGGTATCATGTATGTAGATGTACCTAGATCTACATACATGATACCTACTATAAAACCGTTGACAAGTTCACACATGACCTTTGCAGCTACTTCGCCGATAGGTGCGCAAACTGGTTCAATCCGTGGTTGTTGCGCAACCCACGGCTTGCGCAACCCCGTCATCTGTCAATCGCTCGCAGTATTAACATGACAATAGAACAATGCGTCCTATGCGCATGATAGCCATGTGTGAACGCACATCAGGATAGGGATTTGTAACTAGAATTATGGCAATTTTGTCATTTTCGTACGATTTTTCTGTACTCAGTTACGGTTGATTGTATTATCAGAGTGTTAATTTCAGTTTCTCGTTCACTTCGCTTCTCAGTGATCAGTTTATTAAATGATAACTTATTTACAAGTGCCAACATAATACAATTAAATCATGTGGAAACTGTCGAGTTCCAATCAGAAAACATTATGTAGCTTGGCAAAAAAGAGTTTGGAAAAAATGAGGGCGCCACTATCTCACTTAACGCACCATAATATGGGAAATCAGTAAAAGAATTTAATCAAATCGTTAAAAATTAATGTGGAACAATAAACGTTACTCAAAATCTAACACTTGTTGGTCAAGTAGTGTCGACATAATAGGTTTCCATTTAGTAAAATATTTAGTTCCACTTGTCACCACGTCATACTCTTTTTTGCCAAGCTGTATGAGTGAGTTTTCTAAGGGAGAAAACTACAGATTCAAAACATAGGTACTTACATCATGTAAACAGCAAGAACTGCCTGCCATGTTCATGTAAAGTGCGCATTAGTGAGCTGTCATTAATTGACACATCTGTTTTCACTGTAAGAATTTACAGAGCAGCACTACAGTTCAGTCACTAAAAATATCCTTCTAACTTAAAACAATGGTAGCTCTACACATTCACGACCGCGACGTCCCGACGTCTTGTCACGAGACGTCGCGTTGTCGCCCCAACAATGTCAGTGTCTCCGACAGGTTTATTGTCAAGAATTCAATAGCATCTACTCACAGTTGTGATGTGTTGATACAAAGCGTGATTAATAACAATCACCGTTACCTTAACGAGACCTCGAATTTATCGCAGGCCATTTGGATTTTGAGGCTTGAAGATGAAGATGTGGATCGCAAAGTTATACTTTTTAGGGTTCCGTACCCAAAGGGTAAAACGAGACCCTATTACTAAGACTCTGCTCTCCGTTCGTCCGTCTGTCACCAGGCTGTAGGTATCTCATAGCCGTGATAGTTGAAATCACAAATGATGTATTTCTGTTGCCGCTATTACAACAAATACTAAAAAACAGAATAAAATAAATATATAAGGGGGCTCCCATACAACAAACGTTATTTTTTTGCGGTTTTTTTTGTATAGATAATTGTACGGAACCCTTTGTGCGCGAGTCCGACTCGCACTTGACGGTTTTTTTAATTAGTTTGGTATATTTATTATATACCTACTGATAATAATTTGCGTAGAAGCATTACATACATAGTATTTTTACAGGTATGAGATGCTTCTGTAAAAACTTGTTATAATTAAAAGTGTAGGTATAGAAAAAAATCAAAACAGTTTCGAACCTGTTTGAAGTATTCTTTACTGGAATCAATCCCCTATTGATCTATCTTATGCATTTTGGTCCAGCAAAAAAGCTAGACTTCTACAATGCGTTATGGCTGAACATTTTAGTAGTCTGGGGAGTTTGTTCGCGCCAATTCTTCTACCCAGCTAAAACACTAGGAAGTGGTGTTTTGGGGATTCCCTAAAATCCGTCACAAAGTTCTACATGAAAGGTCTTCATGTAAAAATTACGTTTCTGAAAATTTACATTCAAAAAGTGCTGGCTGTCAGCCTAATTTGAATAATTGTGAAGTATATTTGTCTATTTTTAAAACACCTCCACATACCAAGATTACACAGATGTATTGACACCTTAAATAAATCATAAAACAATACTTAACCGAACCACTAACCATAAATGCATCATCAATTTACTAAACTTTGTTCCAAAACTTACACAATGCGATCCTGACATTTGACTACAAGTTAGGATAACACCATCCTGGAAAAATGTTGACGTAATTTGGACCCTATATCTGATGTTGTAAGGAGCTTTTGTGTTTAACCATTGTCGCGTTGTCTATTGACATGTGGGTGTCTGCATATTTGACACTTAACATTATTATTGTTTATGGTAGAATACCTAAAGAGGTTTTGTTTTATGAGGTTGTGTTAGCAATTAAGGGTTACATTAATAGGTACCTTTATTTGGGATAAACCTACATTGCACAAACTACTAGTGGTACTTTAGCTGAATATGCAAATTACAAGGTTTTCTAACTATTGGCAGGATAGCATAAATAAATAATTTGAAAATTGCATCATTGAGGCTAAAAGTTCGAAAATACCGTCATCTATACCTACTCATCTATACTAATATTATGAAGAGGAAAGATTTGTGTGTGTGTATGTTTGTAACGAATAAACTCAAAAACTACTGTGCCGATTTCAAAAATTATTTCACCAATGGAAAGCTACATTATTAGGGAGTAACATGAACTACGCGGTTGAAACAGCGGCGTGCTGCAAGTAACAAATAATTGCTTGACCGCATAACTATCAAC
Organism: Melanchra persicariae; assembly: GCA_947386135.1. NCBI lineage: Eukaryota > Metazoa > Arthropoda > Insecta > Lepidoptera > Noctuidae > Melanchra > Melanchra persicariae. The sequence goes on from OX376646.1 coordinate 5,248,700, forward strand.
GCACAGCCCAAACTACTAAGCCTTGAAAGCTTGTTTCGGGAGGTAGGTACTTACCTGATTCTGATTCGGCGGTAGGATACGTCCGGGTGTTTTCACTGTGAGGATCTCCCGGAGGCCACGGTGGAGCATACGGTGAAGTCTGCCCTGCTTGGGCGGAGCACAGCTGTGTCCTCGTCGAGGCGAGCGTTGGGTGGCTCGCCGTCCGATCAAAGCCAGGCCCGGGTCGACGCGCGCCTCAAAGAGATGTCAGCATAGTAGACGGGGCCCGTTAGGGCCAGAGCCTGCTAGGGTTGCGGATTTTGTTCGAAACAGTGGGAGGAGGATAGGTTTTAGTTAGTCAAGAGTCTGACACTCCCTCCCGCTCCACCTAGAGTGGTAGGAGTCATTCGATGATTTCCGAATTTAGACGATTTCCGAATTTTACTAGTCAAGTTTCGCGGAAACTAGTTAACTAATAAAAAAAAATCGTATTTAAGCAAAACCTTGTGTAGGATTTGTTTTTGACACCCATCAAAGTTTAATTAAATGTTTTAAACAGTTAATAGTCAATTAACGCCACTTCCAATTAGTTATTTGTTGCTATTTGTTTAGCAACAAAGGATTTTGTTTGCCCAGTTGTTGAGTTAAAATTAACATAAACCGAGCTATTACAGTGGACGGACATGATTTTTACGATGGACTGTCGAATCGAGTTGTGTTTACTAACAAGCGTTGAATCGATTTGTTTATTTACCTATCTACTGAACACGCATGACAATCGACTAGAGAATCGATTGATGCTCGAGTTTGTAAACGTCCTTTGTGATTAATTTATTGTTTTAATAATGTTTAGTTTATGCTTAGTTTGGGCAGGACAATGTAGTTTAGAAAATGTCACCGCATAATAACAAGCTTCGTAAGATTTTAGCAAACCTTTATTAGATTGTAATTTCTCGATATATTATGAAAAAATCGTTTTGAATACAATCAATCCCATCCAAATTCAATAGTTTCCAATATATCCGTGTCTTATTAAGAAAAAATAGTTTACAATTTTCACGACATATCTTACAGCGTTTGCAATTTTCCGGTGACATAAGTAATACACCATAAATACACTAACTTATGTCTGAATCGAAATTAAATATGATTAGGACAGATGAAGGACTTGGAATAAGCCTGCAGGGAGACAAAATATGAAAATATTCAGATCTCCAAAAATATTAAAATAAAATTAAAAGTAACCTGCAGATATAACCAAACGGCCGCTCTGGAAAAGCGGAAAACAGGGCTATTCTAGAAGCTGTAAAAGACATTTCTCCGCATCAGGACAAATACGAGAAAGAAGTTTTTATCTCAAGTCCACATTATTTAGACCAAGAACGACACGTATTTCTCTAGTTCTATAGACCAAACCGTCCTTTCTATACTCAACGGTATTCTCAAATCTTCGATTGCCAAATAAGGAGTTGGACAAAAAATAAATAAACTCCGGTTCAATTCGCAGCCGGGGGGTTATTGTCGATCGGCTGAATAACGGTACCTACTGACTACTCAGACAATGTGGTGCAATTATATTTTTTATATCAGAGCTTATGTGGTCCTATTTATAGAACATTTCGGCGGGCAGTGATCTCTATAACGATGTTATGTGGGCCTTTAAATAACGAATCTTACATACATATATTGTAGAGCGTATTTATTGTTCTCTCTAAACTCTTGGAACAAAATATATCAGGCTAGTATTAATATTACGAAACCAACATGCAAATAACAATGTGTCCATAAATATTAACTGAGAACAGGAAACAATATTTAAACAACATTAAAGCAAATAATCCGTGTTAGTTTTTACAACAATAACGGAATCGACTATTAGTGTGACCTTTGACAGAAGAATAATGACTCAAAAAATAAAAATATGTGCCACTCTGCAGTTTTTGTTCGAGAAGAACAAAAAATGACATAGAGACATCATCTGAATTGTGAACTAATGAACTGGCCAAACGTCAGGTTGGAATGGTTTTTCTATTAATTATCTTGGCAGTTTTTATAAACGTTTAAATATCTAGGAACAATATTGAGGAATTCCCTGAAATGAGTCATCAAATCTCAAAATAATTGCTGTAACATTAAAATTTGACCGTAACCATTAGGTACTTATGGGAAAATACAGAATAGTGTCTTACTGAGAATAATAATAAATAAATCTATTAACTATTTATTTATATAGCTATGTTATTGTTAATCATGATGGCATTCATATTACTCTGCTTAACTTATTATTCGTTTTTTTCCCTAATAATATGCTTTTTGCGGAACGGAACACTTACCTAAAATATACGAGTATAATCATGATTGATGAACGCATCCTTGAGGTCGCAAAATAGCTCATAATAGCTCGTTTAAACAAACTATATCTACATAATCTCACGCTTTGATCGTTTACCGAACTAAACAAAACAAACAATTTTTTTATTGTAGGTAAAAAAAAGATGCCATGCAACGTGCAGTGCCGTAAAAATATGGAAAATGAAAATCACGAAGTTCGTAACTTACAGTGTAATTATTTATTATTTTAATTTTAATTATTTTAGGAAAACTTACAGCTAAACATATACAGTAAGTAATAGTTTAAACAAATTATGGCCAATTACAAGAAAAAACAGTACGTATTCAAATTTGAAATAATTAGAAATAGAATTTACACATGACACAAGATTTTAAAATAATTGTATTGTGCGTTCAGCTAAGGTGTGTGTTCGTGATAGCTACAACTTGGGGGTCTTTAAGTCAAGAGTGAATAGGTTTCTTCTAAGCGAGCGTGTTCCATCGTCGACCTCATCATCGCTAACCATGAGGTGAGTTTGTGGTCATCATCTCAGCCGAAAGACGTCCACTGCTGGGCATAGGCTTCCCCCAAGTGTCGCCACAACAACCGGTCCTGTGCGCCTCGCATCCATCGGCTACCAGTGACTCTCACCAGGTCATCGGTCCATCATGTGGGAGGCCTTCCAACGCTGCGTCTTCCGGTACGCGGTCGCCACTCCAGAACTTTTCGGCCCCATCGACCATCTGTTCTGCGAGCAATGTGCCCTGCCCACTGCCACTTCAGCTTGGCGATCCTTCGGGCTATGTCGTACTTTGGTTCTCTTGCGGATTTCCTCATTCCTGATTCGATCACGCAAGGAAACTCCGAGCATTGCCCTTAGTTTGTGGTCAAATGCGAGCAAATAAATAGTAATAAAAAATACTGTATATAATTCATTTTAATATAATACACAATAGTTATGTATCACATTGTTTTTATTATAAATATTAATACCTACAATGGCTACGTATAACTGATCATTAGCAATTTATTTTTATATATCATATACCTGGTCATTTGTGTTCAGTTTTTCCTCAAAATCTATTCTTAGCTAAATGGTTATACGGTGTTATATTATTTTAATGAACTATTTTCTATAAAATACATGAGCAATACACCTATACCTACACTAGTTTATCTGTTTATTTTACCTAAAATCAATACAGAAACTATTTATTTAATTTGCATTAGTTAAATGAATTAAACGATTTTACTGTTATGTAGTTATTATCACTAAGCAGACAAATTAATATATACAACCTCGTTTCGGATGAAAAACTATCAATTATGGTCATAACTTAAACGCTTTTCATTTCAAAACTTAAATAGACATCTTAAAAAATACACCATAGAATTATCGTTAACACCCATAAAATCAAAAGGTATGCAATAAATTAAAGTTAAAATTATATGCCTTTTCAATGTCATGTTATACTGACATGCATCTCATTGCACAACTAAATGAAGAAAGGCACGTTAAAACTGACAACTTACTTGTAGTCAATAAATTAATTTTAAAAGTCCACGAAAAATGCATTAACCGAGCCAGTGATTAACAGCTCACCTTACCACAAATTACTATCGACAAACATGATTACCATAGAAGTTTAGCGATATAATATGACAGTTACGTACCTTCGATAAATTACGAAATATCCGGCCGATTGTAATTAAAAGGAGAGTTCAAACTTCAATGCTACACCCCGCTCGACGCATTGAGGTGCGTCGTAAAACGTCACCCTTCTGATTGTTTTACAGTGTTGTTACGTCAACGGTACCTACCTAGTGGATGTAATTTGATTCTCGTTGATTCTCGTTCGTGTCATCTTATTTTGTTATCATTGTCATTCTTAGGTAATAACATGTCAGTATGAAAAAAAGATAGAACAGAGTTATCTTTCATCAAAAAAGGTTCTTCGTGAACCTAGTTTTCTGTTGCTATGAAATTTTACGTAAATATTGACTACTTACATGTTAAGCTTACGACTGCTGGCACTTATTTCTTGCCTAATTTATGTGAAATATGGTCACTTGTAACTTCGCAATAATGCATGCTCACTGCTATTGTTTCGACATTTGAAAGTACCTTCTATTGCAAGACATTTCTATGGCTCCCCTATAAAACTACATACATTATGTTACACTAATTTGTTTAGAGAGCTGTACAACGTACGTTTGTTTCACAAAAAATTGTGGAATGTCCCGAATGTAGAATAAAATTGTCAAAAAAACTAGAAATCAATTATAACAACATTAAAGTATAAAGTCAAATCGATTAGTTTCACGTAGATTATTTTCAATTAGCAAACTTTTTCTTGTCGCACATCAATCGTGCGCACGGCTATCATAGATCATTGATCGATACGCACCCGTAGATCACGGCGACCTTGACTCTGATTGGCGGAAACCTGTTCGAAGTTGATCGGAACACTTCGTGACTGTTCGTAGGTCATGAGACCGTTGCTGATCATAATATTACGACAAAAAAACAACTTTGACTAAATTAATGGCTTTAATGGCTATTTTTAATGTTCATTTTGTAAATAAACAAATTAGTTTTGATATTAAAACAGTAAAAAATAAAGAGCGGAAATAAGTGTTATTTTTCCGATGATAACCACATTCGGTATCTTGAGTTTCCAACAACAATTGTTTACAGAGTACAGTCATCTTCAGAATTTCTAGAATATTTATTTCGACACTTGTTCACACAGTTTACAGTGTCTGAGTAAATCAATTTAAAAATGTGTAAAATATATCGAATAATAAGCAGGTATTAATGAAAGGAATAAAATTCTCCTTATAAAGTCTTGTGACAGACTGCTTGGAGCCATTTGCCGGCTATTGAGCAAGCAGTCTGCCCTACGCCCATATTGAATTACATTACGTTTTAATTAAACATATCATTGGGCTTATAATTTGCATTCTGTTCATACATATATTTTAAGCCGTCTATCAATCATGCATTATTGTCAATAAAAATGATAAAACTAATATATTGGACTTTTGTAAAGATCAAATCAGCGGACACATTAATTACTTAGAAGTACCAATGGGTCTCTGGTCGGAGTATCAAATGAATACAAATTTTATTTATTGTTTCTGTCTTCAAATAGTTTTTGGGGACTTTATTTCTTGTCACCAAAATTTATATTTGTCATCAAGTTGCATCACCTAATAAATAGATCTATCGCCACGAAGTATTTTCGTTCTCAGATATATAAAAAGTATCGCCAGGTATGAATTACCAAATTAATGCCAATATGTATGTAAAATAAGAGATGGATTATCAATAAAATCGTAGTTCATTCCTTGGATAAAACTTTGTTCTCAAAATAATAGGTTTATTCCTTTAACTTCGTACTCAGAAAGGTATATCTGTCACCAAATATTCGAACATAGGGCACAGGGAGCTTAGGGCACCCCGACTCGGACAGGTTAGGTTAGAAGGGGATGGCGGGGTCAAGTGAGCGAGCGTAGCGAGCGAACAGACCCCGCCATCACCTTCGTGGTTATTTTTTTAATCCACCCAGTAATATGGTTTACTTCCCGTTTTATAATAAATCCCAACCTATTTATTTGATACTTGATAATATATCCCGAGGATTACATGTGATTTATTATGGCATTGCTTTTTACAATTATTTGGCAACTACATTTTGGTGACAGATCCACTATTTTGAGGACAAACCCTATTATTAAAGAAATTCAAAACGAATAAAATTGGCGATAGCTTAAATCATACCCATAGTTTTTTATTCCTGATTCTTTTTTTGTGAGAATAGGGCTTTGGTGCGTTGTAGTATAAACACCCTTATATCTCATGTCACTGACCGTGACATTTTCCTTAAAATGACGCAAGACTCACTCGAAAACTTGTAAATATCAAAACGCGAATTATTATTTGGAGCTCTGATTTCGTCACTTTTCTTAATAATTGTAGCTTTATAATTTACTTCTCGTGCCCTAAATCAAGCCGACTGGTCCTTATGATTTAAATTACTTAATTTTCTTAATCATTCATCATTTTATTGAGTTCATTCATCGAACCTACTGGGCAGTCAATCGAGTTAATATTTTACCTAATAAAAGTTAAAATTAAAATGAGAACTAATCCAGATTATTCAAATGTGTATTTATTAGAATAAATGAAAAACGTTATATTTAATACATTTCAATTTTTAAAAAATCGTTGAGCGGTTTTCTTTAATGAAAAACTAGGGTTGGATTGTTTATCAACAGTCTCTTTTGAATTGACATACACATGAACATGTTGAAATGCACCTAGTGGGCGTGTAGCATGTACAACATGTTCTCAAGCAAAGTAGCTGAAGTTACGTGCTTTATAATAACTTATTTCAAGTTGGATGGCTTCCGCAGTCGAGAGTCTCGCAAGATGGCCGAGTTCTACGTCTATTACCTTTTGCTGCTCAATAAAAATTACCGATATGATGCAACTTATTGTGCATTTCCGTGTTAACACAGTTTTTCGGGTGTTTGCCAAATTACATGATACGTTTGATGAATAGAAAGATAAAGTTACGTTATTTTACCAAAGGTTAGTGACTAATATTTTTCTTTGTATTTAAATATAGCCTATAATATATTATGCAATAAAGTCCTTCTCCTGTCGTAGAAGGCATCAAAGATACAATCATAAAAACAAGTAAAAGTATAAGAATATCCGAACATTGAACCGTAGACCTCCTCGCGACCCGCACTGTTCCATCAATCAACATATTTTACGCTTCGCTGGCTTCAAAAGCAAATTATATACATACGTTTATCATTTTATGTCGGCTCATTTGACATAGACAACCCTGACTTTCGGCTCGATTCTATTAGCTGTTGTTTGTTGCAATTTTGCAGCCTTTTGTGGCGCATAAAGGAAAATTAATGATGTTATTAGGCTATCATATAACACTTGACACGAGTGGTCTTGACTTTGAAAGCATAATTGGTTGATTGAGAGTTTGACCGCGACTGTACTTGAATACAATAGGTCAAAAATTGTAGGTGATGTTTTTTTGTGGGAATTAGGACGAAACAAAGATGATACTGGAGGTCCTAGCAATTATTTTTTGATGTACCTATGTGATGAAAGTAATGCCATGAGTAGGTAATTGATGAGTAATTTTGGCATTGGCATATCGAAAATATCGTAACATGTTATCGATCTGGGAACGTAACTGATCCATCATAGGCACGGAATGGTACAGGTGAAGGCGACTGCACTTTTATCAGAAATTAAAAATTATATTTTCAATAACGTTTGCGGTTATCAAGACATATCTTTTGAATTATTACTTTAGCAATACTAGGAACATGATATATCAAAAATCAGTGTAGTCTAACATTAGAAATTAATTTACTTTTAAATCGCTTCAGGCATGTTTATTGGCAAGAGCTTAAAGTGCAATATGTATGATTGAATATGGTAATTTGTCGAGATGAATGGGCAGTGGGCAGGTTGTAACAGGTACAAAAGTAACACGTGCAAAACAGGCTCGTTACACTTATCGTGTGTGGAGTACAGCCTTCGATCGTAAAAGTTCGTGAGACCAAATGTTCAAGTTGTATTAAAACTTGATTTGCTTGACCATAATATAGTGTGGGACATATGAGTTTATATGCTTTAATCTTAGTATCTTCTTGGTAGATATTATTAAAATTCTAAGATAGAAGTAGACAGATTAGTTTTCCATTACACAATGTAACATGTTATTTGCAAACAGTTTTTTTTCTGGTTCAAATAAACATCATTTGTATAGAGAGATCATTATAGATTTTTAAATCGTTTTTTTTGTCAATGAACGCTGTTGTAATTATGTTTGAATGAAGCGGAAGGGTATGTAGCACATCATTATATGGAGGTACCTACTATTATTGTATTCTAATGATCCTTTAATTACTCAAACACAAATTTTCCCTATTGGTAATGGGCAAATCCATTTATGCTACACTTAACCGACTAGTGTAGATGCGAAGTCAGTTTCTATGCATTAATTATTCTATTTATACCTTGGATTGAGGTGAGAGCAGTTGACGTAACAGCGACAAGTAAGCTTGCACTTGACACACTTGCGACCAGTCACTGCCGGACGGACGGAACTCTTCCTACCGTCACTGGTCGAGTGTGGATCCGGCTTTAGTTGGCAAGGGGTCAGGTTCTAGATATTTGGTAGTAGGACTGGGTGAAGGATGATGTCCTAGTTATTGGTCCTAATTAACCTTATACACTATCCCTCTTACTAATAAACACAGAATAAAGTTATTCCAAGTTTAAACCTATGAAAGTGTATGGTTATTCCTTTGTTTATTCCTGCTATACCTATATTCCGTGTTTATTAGTAAGAGGGTTCCTGTCCGGCCCCGGCGACACACCGGTGTGTCGCGAATTAATCGCGAATTTAATGTTTATTTACATATACATAAGATTTACTTTATATTAGGGAATTTTCACATGTTGGGCCGGAGTGGTTAAGATTAATTTGTAGGTACTTAAAAAGCGTTCAAAATCCAGTCGCAATATCATTTGACAAATGACAGTTTCCGACTGCGATGCGCACGCTTCTTAAAAATACAAGAATTGTCTCTGGTGAAACACTACTTAACCATGAAAACTTTACATTTTGACTCCTTCATTTCTTTGAATTCTTTATTCAAAACGCGGATAAAATCAATAGAAATTCATATTATTGTACCATTGACAAATGACAACGGGTGCAAAAAACTTTGCCGAATCTCGGTCACTCAGTTAAAATCTAATTCAGGCGAAAAATAGATTCCTTAATTAACTAGAAAACACATCTATCCATCATCAATCTTCTTTACACATCAAACAAAGTAGTTCATAACTAAGTATGGCTGACATAGGAAGATACATCAGTCGCCAACCGACTTTCACAGTCCAGTCAATGGGCGTCGAGTCGAGTGATGCGAGTGTAATTACAATCGGACAGCGCGCTAGTACTGGAGGAAAGTTACTTCTAATAAAGAACGCACCTTTTGAAGTCAGTGAAAGTCGTATTTTGCTACTGCGACACTTTCTCTGTAAAATATAATCGATCAATTTGCGAATTGTGGTCTTGTTATTTTTATTCTATTCGACGATTCAATTGAGTGATTGGTGATAGCGGACCAAATCGGACGTGGAATACTCTGGTAGTTTGTAGGTAGGTACTGATTAGTTTTATGGTGTAAAAGTTCTTAAAAATATGTAGTGCAAATGTACAGTAACTTTAATATTATCAAGAGCTCCATTCGTCTTTAAAAGAATCTGCTTTTGCGAATGGACAACTAGAGTTACTTTATTTTTTTTTTAACTGTAGGTAACAGTTCAAAGTGAATTTTGATTGGTAGGTATATCTAATTTGTGGTTACGATTTAACTTTAACTTTGAGATAGAATTGTTTGTTGTTTTATGTGTAGGAGTAGGAATGTATAGTTCTCGTCAAATAACTTTGCCCCTCTGAAGTTGGCTACGAGTGGCTGCGTAGTAGTCAAAATTACGAACAAACTGCAACTGCGCATGCGCAAGAGACATGGGGGTGGGTATTATGGCGGCGCGATTTTATGTCTCAGTCGCTCGTTTACGTTCGATGCATGCTTGCGTCCCGCTTGCTCCCGTCTACGTGACTGTACCTGCGAGATCTTTGAAAATGGCTAACTTCATAGGGGCAAAGTTATTTGACGAGAACTGTAGGATGTTATCTCTGGAAGTAGTGTAAGTACTGATATTATCGCCGACGCCCATAAGCTACTTCGACTTATATGGCGTAGGTACATAATAGAGAGTATTCTATATTATTTTTATCCCGGCAAAAACACGGTTCCATCGAAAAAGGCTACGGGAGCAAAGCCGGGAAAGCTAATCCATCCATACTAATATTATAAATATGAAAGTAACTATGTCTGTCTATTACCTTATAACGTTTTATCGGCTAAAGGGATTTGGTTGAAACTTGGCACACGAGTAGATCATGTCCAAGGATGTAGGATACTTTTCATCCCGGTATAGTATAATTTTCTACTTTCATGCGGGCGAAGCCGCTGACAGGAGCTAGTATTTAATAACAGTACCTCTTTAGTAAATTAAATATTGTAATTGGCACATCCAAACACGTGATGATAGACTTAACAAAGCTGCACTGCAAAATATTTCGAACCAAGTCACGACGCCACCTTATCTACCACAGATTAAATCTGCAGTCCAGTTGAATTAAATTTCTTAATCGACTAAAATTAATAACTCGATCCTTAATCGCCTAGTTATAGAATCGACTCAGTGTCAGATCAGTCACGATCGATATATCCCATGATACGTTGGTCCTGACGTGTGTATGTGAATCGATACAATCCATCATTAATCAGCTATCACTCGAGATGGATTGCTTATTGACAAACAGCCACAGAATATACAATAGCATTTGTAGTGTTAACACCGCTGAAGAGATTTAAGACTTTATAATATAGTACGTAGGTTTGCTTATCCTTTGTGTTGCACTCACGCATGGTGTAGGGGTATCGTAGAGGTGGCCTGAGGGATCTGACGATCGATTAACATGTAAATTAATATTTATCGATTGTATTGTTTTAGGCGTTGGTACGTATTGTATTTTTCACAATGAATGACGACGATCATCAATTTTCTATTTGGTGTCCATTTATTTTGCTTTATATGTGAAGGTCGTTTCATGAAACGTCAATTATGCGTTGATAACTGAGTCAATTGTGATGTTGTTTATGCAATTTGAGATTAGATCGTTTAGGTGATCCATACAATCAGGGGCAATAAACGTATTTCGGTCATAAACACCACTAATATCCCTATATTTTGTCATTGAGTGTCACCAAGCGACTTGAATTTAAACGATTTTAATTAGGAATGAAAATTGATCTTCTTATTAAAATCAATGCAGAAAATGTGTAGTGATAAACTGAAAAAATCATTAGGTACAATTAAAACACGACATTTATTACTATGTAGTTCCTACAATTAAAATACACGACACACAAGTGTTAATCATATAACCAGTACATAGGTTACATAACATTACATTTTAAAACGGTAAGCTATGATTTATCATGAGCAAAGCATAAACTAAAATCTTGTATAGGACAGGAAACATTCACGCTCTCAAAGACATGGTTAGCGGAAACATTAATCTTATTCATGTGAATTTTATTAAATTATATTATTAGCCCTGTAATTTATTCTAACACGAGTCTCCGGCTCGTAAAAACGATATTAATAATCATGATATTATGTATTTTAATCATCTTATAACTACATAAATCATTATCACTCTGTAAAACATTTTGGAAAATATTGTTTACTACATATAAAAAATTTCATGCATTTCCAATAATGGAGGAGCTCGTGGCTAACAGGTCGATCTTCAAGGTTAAGCAACGCTTGCCGAGGTCGGTCTGTGGATGGGTGACCATCTTAACACAGGTACACGTTAAGCCGTTGGTCTCGCCTGTGCTTTGTAGATCTTTGGCAGTCGTTACGGATTATCAGACAGAACCCAGTAAATCTGCCTCTAGTCTTGCCAAGTGTTACCCGTTTAATGGGTTGAGGAGGTCTGGTAGGCAGCTGCTCCACGTAAAATACTGGTATTCAGCTGAATCCGGCTAGACTGGAAGCCGACCCCAATGTAGTTGGGTAAAGGCTAGACAGATGATGATGATGATGATGCATTTCAAATAATAAAATGTCTTGAAAAAATGCCCGATAATGATGGTGTCAGAGAAATTAATAACAGTAAGTGACATTCTGTCAGGTATAACGTCAAAAGTATATTACATATAATTAGGGGTATAACCACATGACATTTCGGGAGTGCATGTCAATCCCATCCATTTTCGATGCATTGTGAAATCGCTTCACTGTTAGAATGTTACTTCTCGTGTAGAGCTTCAGGTCATTGGTGTTTCTCTCATATATCTGTCGCAGCCACCTAGCTAAATCAGCCGTTTCATTAAAAGCCTAGCCTTTTCATTGAACTGCGCCATTCAATCAGCGACTTATGTGACATGGGCAAGTCATTAAACGATATTGAACAAAAGATCACTAAGGTCGCTAAAAAATCGGCGCATTTAAATGAAAAGGCTAGGCCACCAAATAAACAGCTGATTAAGCCAATTGGCTGCGACATATCTAACAAGTTATTAAAAAAAAGACACCAAACCGTTTCACAGTAAGCCAATAAATAAAATCATTGCTAAAGATTTAATTCTAAGTACAACCAAACCAATGAATAATTTACAACCAATACATGATCATGAGCATTTAATTAGGCATGTATTAGAGCCGATCGTGTGGTATATACAGTAAGCCTATACAGTTAAAATGTTAGCTTGCATTTAAGATAAATCACAGCGCAAAAGATTCACTTACGAAGAACGAAAACATGACATTGAATGAACGGTTGATCACGACTCGTTCTTACGTAATGAATGAACCGCTTATTAAAAGTAGATTTTTATGTTTTATTTTGTATGAATTTGTAATTTTTGTTTAGTGTAGGTACAATGTAATTGAAGGGTTAAGTTGCCAATACTCTATATATAATTATTCGTTTCGTTTTACCAAACAAAAATAAATTATAAATATTAGCAAATCCAAAAGATGTTGATTAAACATTAACAAATCATAAAGTATTTAATTTAAGAAATAAATATAATCAGCGAACCATCTTACCGGGGAAAACGAAATCAGTAAATAAAAATAAATAAATCCGTTTAGTTTCAAGCACGCGTTTCCATTATTTATAGCAAGCCTTATTTACAAGTTTTAAAATATAGTAACAGTAGGTAATTAGCGTAGGTATGCTTAGGTACCTAATACATATTTATTTATTAATATTTTACACTAAACTACACTTTCTTTGTAATTAATATTCACCTAATTAACACGTAGAAGGAAAACTCAGTTTTAATTTTAAACCTTCGTGTAATTAGCATGTCGTAATGAAAAAGAAAAATTTTCCCACTTCTGATGTTTTCACCTGCATTTTGCTTGAGATTATTTCCTCGTCGCCATGTTGACTACCTGCAACTAATTAAAATGCTATTAAGATGTGATCTGTGTTCACCTTACTATCTCGTTAGCAAAACTATGTGAAACTAGTCATGAATGAAATGTAAGTGTGCACAGCCAGATAGATACATAAAAGCATGTAATAGCTACCTACATAGTGGAAGCTTAGTAATAAATGTACCTGGTTACTTTTTAATTTCTGGCATAATTATGACTGATATCTGGTCTGTTAGGCTTTAATTAAATCAAAAACAATTGAGCACAAATACGAAATACTTTTATTGGGCTTAAAGTATCTTTGTTAGTTAAAGCTCCCCTAGACAGGTGCGACACTATAATGCGACAACGATGAGACGGCGCGTTTTTTAGTTTAGTAAGACGGTTTATCTGTAGATCAATTTAAATTAAAACGAGATGTCGCATTGGGGAAGTATATTTTTTATCAGCCTATTCTGTCCCAATTCCTGGGCAAGGGCCTACCCCAATTCCTTCCAGATCTTTTTGTCCCGAGCCCCCTTGGATCAACCCTCGCATTAGGCGTCTAGGTCGTCTCGCCACCTCTTCCTGAGTCGACCTCGGAGCGCCGTCATCCTCAGGCAGCCACTTTTGTACATGCGGCGTAGCGTGACCCGCCCAATCCCATTTTAGCTTGGCAGCCTTTTCTCCCACGTCTATGATGCCCGTTTCTAAGCACAACGTGGCGTTTCTTATTCCGTCAGATCTTTTTACGCCTAGGATGCTGCGCTCCATTGCTCTTAATTAGTAGTATTTAAGAAACCTTTAATTAAGACACAACTATCTAAAACTGTCAACCACATAGACACATCTGAAAATGCAAACCACAATATTTTCTCACGAAACAGTCCCAGGTTGTCGTGTATCATATAATATAACCAACGATTTACGCACAATAACGTACACAGAATGGCATAAAGTTTTACGTAACCCAAGGAAATATCACGGAATTGTGTCCAGAGGGTTTTCAAAGTTATCTAACTCCGTTAGGCTGTGTGTCTGAATGTTAAGCGCTATGTGAACTACAAAGCTCGTGTGAACCAGTTCGCTTATGTACTTTGTATGTACTTGGAGTTCTTAATGGTGAGTTTGTATGCGTCGCATGGGCGGACAGTTACCTAGTGACTCCACTTTGCAGATCAACTTGTAAATTGTGCATAATTTTCAACTCATTATAGAGAATTAAGTCATGAGAGTTGTACGATTTATTTAATAAATGTTTAGGTTTATTGATGTGTCTTTAACAAAAGTGTCCTCTCTGATTTATTAGGAACTTATGGACCACAAATTTAATCAAAAGATTGCCTGTAATAGATCGCTTTTAGATATATCAGCACCCTATAACACTACACACACATCGTAAGTAGCTTTCGAAAAAGTTGTCAATTGTAAATGACAAGTATAGAGCAAAATATATTTTTTATATCAGCATAATATATTGTCCTACTGCTGGGCACAGGCCTTTTTTTTATTTTTTTTACGGGGGGAAATCCTCATGGTGAGGGGTCTGTCAGACTCTTACTGACTAAAACCACCCCGGTGTTCCATCTTCCACCTACGCCGGGGATCGCGGGAACGTATGCGACTTCCGTAATCCCCGGCTGGTGCCGGCCCGCCTCTGCCACATCTCGTAAGCGGGGGGAGTGAGGTGTTTAACTCCCCCCGCGACGTCAGAGGGGCGCACGGGAACACCACGCGCCGCACTGGGCACAGGCCTCCCCCAACTCCTTCCAGATATTTTTGTCCCGAGCCACCTCGAACCAACCTTGGCAGTAAATTACAATTACAAAATTATATTTTTTTACTATCTGTGTGTTTTTTCTACCTAAATTATGCATTTATTTATCCATTTTAACTGTCCTGTTATTGCTGTCCTTTCATAGCTTGCACCACACCCTGAAAGCTCGCGCGACTTAATTCTGCTAATTCATCGGCGCCAGCCGTGCGCGCTTGTTGCGCACCGCACAAGCGACGCGGCGACACTGACGGATTTATTTGCGGCCAGTACTGTTACTTGAAGCGCTATTTATTACATACAATTTAGGTTGAACTTGGCAAATAAAAAGTATGCTGGTTTAAATTGCTGATGCCTTTTGAAGGTGAAGATTTTCTACACAGAAAACATAACATTTTTAAAAGGTGAAGAATGAGATCTATCGTAATTTTATTCCTGGTAATGAGCTAATATCAAAATAATAAATTAAGTATATTAATTTTTAATATCAGCCATCAACATCGACGTCTCAATAACTTACACAAATTAATTAACGTTTTGAATATAATTTCGACAAATCAATGGATTACATCAAGCTATAAAATTAATTGTTTTTGAACCGTGTGCCAATACAAACGGATACGCTAACATGATAAATTATCGAATGGCTTGTTCGTTAAAATACACGTAATACTAGTAATTGCTGTGGCGACAAGCTGGCTAAGAGCTGTAGAACATTAGTATGCCTAATTAGACGCACGATGCCAACCAGTCGTGAAATGCTTTGTGCGAATCGTAATTTAAATTGCGGAGCTAGACTTACACTAAAATTTGTTTTATGTACGTTGCAGTCGTTACGGATTGTCAGGAGCCAGTAAATCTGCCTCCAGTCTTGCCAAGAACTACTGTATTACCCAGTTAATGGGTTGTGGAGGTCTGGTAGGCAACCGTTCAACGTAAAATACTAGTATTCAGCTGAATCCGGTTTTACTGGAAACCGACCTCAATATAGTTGGGAAGAAGGCTAGGCAGATGATGATAACTTGCATTTGTTTTACAACAGCAAACGCCGTAATTTTGAAAAAAGAAAAGAAACAAATGAATACAGAGATATTGAGTCGACCTCCAGTGAGTTACAAAACTAGTAGTCTACAATTACATAATCAACAGTTCCTTAAACCCGAGAACTACAAGAAAAACTGGTATCGCCAGCCGAGATCACATACACAGAATACACTTATAAAGGCTTATTCGATACTTTTTGTACGATTACGTCTAATTTACATTCGTTCGCCGTAAATATAGGAAGGAATGCTCGGGCGCATTGACACGGGAGAAATGCATTATAATAACGGATTGAAGTCGTAAAATTACATATAAATGACTGTTACGTAATAGCCCATGAATATGTATGTAGTTAAGGATGGAACGATGAAAGTACTTTCAATTAAAGCTAGATAATGAACAAGGTTGATTTTAGTGCTGGATGGCTAATAGGTGCGAGGCAAAACGAGAATGCAGTTTGTGCTGTCGTGAGTATGTTTTAATAACGGAGCTACGAGCATAGGACTGGTACTGAAGAAATTGAAAACATCTGTAATAAAATTATAATTATTGATGCAAATAAATACATTTATAAACACTCAAGGAAACATGAAATAATTATAAAAATATTTGCAACAACGATTGACTCATAAGTAAATGAAACAGTAATAATCAGCAGCGAACTATTCTATATTTTAGTACCGGTATCATTAAGCAGAATTATAAAATATAGGGCGAAGTGAATGTTACCCACAATCATCATGCCCTTACACGCTGGACAAATTGGAGCTCATTATACCTGTCAGCACTAACCACAGTGACCTATACGACCTAACTATGCCTAACCCTCGGACATCCATCCATCAAGCACCGCTTTAGGACTTGTTCACGTTCATAATTCAAGGTATTCGAGCATAAATCCTCATTATGCATGCGTTGGAAGATGTATATGCTACGGGAAAATCTATGTCTTTATGAAAACAGATTGGATCGTTGATCAACTTGATTTATGTTGAACAAGCGACATCGTTTGCATATTGGTTCGCTTTCAAACATCAGTGCTCCTTTAGATGTCCATTTTGAGTTGAATTCTGAAAAAACCTTTGCTTTAGCACTTTTCCATTAGGCAGTCACGTCATCATCATCGTCATCTTGCCCTTGTACCATCTTGAAGTTGGCACAACAAGTTTTCTTCTATTATTTGTCTGCCCCATCAGCCGTAACACTATCATTCACTATTCTTAAATTGCATTCTTCACACTCTCCTAGGCATACATCGTCTTCATTTTTTAGTACACTGTCTAGCTTCAATTTAACAAACCATTGCACAGCATACACATTTGCTCCTGCGATGCGTCGTCTGCTCCTATTTGCAAACATCTCTAGACGAGTAGACAAATACCCAAATATTTGCAGATTGCTCGATGCCAAGCCTCATTGAACTCCGTTTACAGTTAAACACATAAGAGGCACAATGTACAAATAACGGTTTAAAATTCCTTATCAACTGGGTCGTAATGCAGATCACAAAGTGCATTTACTTTTGAAGAAGCCGATTCGATATATTTGCGGATTTTTTGCGCGCTACTTTTGGATGTTTCCCACGGTTTGTAGGTTTAGTAGCAAGCCTCTAGAATACATATGTAGTTGTTTTCGCTTCTTCTTCATCCTATATTTTGAATAAATGAGGCTCTTTTCGTCAGATATATCACGAAAAGAAACGATCTCATCCAGTTTCTCTTCTCCCCTAGCGTTGTGAAGCAAATAAGGTTTATACGTCCAACCACGTCTCCCTGTCTGCTAAAACAATATGCTGCTATCATAAACCTGTCACAAGCGTGAAGATTATGGCATTTTGTGTAATTACAAGGTACTCATTGACAGACTGACGTTCTAAATTTGACTTTTAGACAGCGATGATGATTGTAAAGATCTTGTGGGTTTGCAATTTCGAATTAGAAGTGTAGATGTGTATAGAATGATATCATGTGACCTGGTTCCTATAAATCAGCAGCCAATCACGATCGACACGTGAGATGGAGATAATGCGTAGGGTTTGGCTTACTTTATGGTTGCATAGAGTATAGAGCGCTTGTCCAATGCGTACGATTACCGTTCCCACGGCATAATGGAAACCAAACCAATTTTATTCAACTACTTAATGAATTGGATGGCAACATTCCTGTGGATTGAGAATTTAAAAATCATTAACTTATCTGATAGTGGTTTCGAAATGGTCACTTTGTTTAGAGATAAAACACAAGTGTTTTTTTTTTCCACGGACCAATTAAATTAATGTCTTCTCGTTTAGCGGAAACCGTGAAGGATCATCGGTTGTTTCAAATAATTTAGTCCAATAAAGCGACAATTTATTTAAATGTAGAATTATATGTCGTAAAAGGCGATAACTGACCCAATTTTCTGAGATAGAAGGGAGCCGATTTGTCCGGAGTAATTAAATTGATAAAGTATCCGAACGTAAAAAATATCCGCTGTGTGTCGTGTCGGCTCGAGTGGAGAACGAGTGTGTGTTGATATTATGCGCATGTTACCGTTATGGTGTGGTACAAGTTAAAACCTTGATGATATTCGGGTGTTTTATGAACACTCGTGGTAAAATCTTCACAATTTCTCAAATTTCCAACAGGCTTGTTGCGGAATTTGCTCGAAAGAGTCACCGCGGTCCTGGAACGCAAAGCGCGTTTTCTGAGCGGAAGAAGTCATTGATGATTTACCATCCATAAAAAGGCAGGTTAGCTTGGATACTGATTGTGGTTATTACAAATTTTTCGTAATTTCTGATTTGTCACCAAAGAGAATTTGAGAAAAATTTGCCTTTTCCCAGCCATATTAGGGTCGACTTTCAGACTAACCAGATGCAGTTGAATACCAGTATTTTACGTGGAGCGACGACCTATCTGACCTCCAAAACCCAGTAACTGGGTACCGATACACCTTGGCAAGACTGGTGTTAGATTTACTGGCTTGCAATTGCATTACCTACTATATCCGGGCCTTTTCTTATGGAAGGGAAATCATCAAATAACTTCTTCCGCTCTGGGTGGAGCGCAAGGGAGTGTCAGACTCTTACTGACTAAAACTCATCCGTGTTCCTCCTCATGCCCTTTGCGTTTCAGGGTCGCGGTGACTCTTTCGAACAAATTCCGCAACGTTACTATATCCTACTATTACATTAGCTCTACTTCTCACGTGCAATTTCTAATTTCGTACATCAAACAGTCGTTTTTTGTCTCCGCCTATGTCTTGTTCCGCGCCCGTGTTAGGGATTGTAGGCGCCCTTGGCAGCGCGGTGACCGTGCGCACGCATGGTGCGCTTGCGCCGTGCGTGGTCAATGCACCACGCGCCGCCCTCGCGTTAAAGCGCACGCAGACAGGCGCAGCGCGAGAATGCGACCAGAGTGACGTTTAATTTTCAGGGGACCAAAAGTACTTATGAATATGAACAAGTATGGGGCCATTACGAAAATAGACAAAAATAGTTTCCATCCTGATCCCGTAGTGAAAGTTGTTCATATTCATGAGTATTTTCACCCCCTGAAAGTTAGCCATTGATCCGCGGAACAACAATTTCAACACCTTGTACTCTTTCTTTACATGGAATATATTTTCGAATAAAAACGCGTTTTCGGATTGACATATATCGCGTCTGTCTGTGGGAGTCCTAACACGAGCACATGTCGAATGCTGCCGAATGTGCTCGAAGGGTGTGATAGCGTTGCTATTCACTAACTAGGTCGAAACATAAATATGTTTTTCACACCACCTGATCGAAAATGTCAAATTATATGTCATGCTAACCTAACCTAAAGTGAGTCATTTTTGGCCGGTGGCACTGCCGGGCAATAATATTGTACTGGATTTCATTATAACCCGCTGGTCAATAATGTGATTTAAATTTGGAACCTCATCTGTCTGCTCAATTGGCGGTATTAGGTACTCACAACGCCGTCCGTCTCTGTCTCTCTCTTTCTGTTCCAGAAAGAAGAAAGATATTCTCGATACTCTTACTACTTAGGGATGATATTCTCGAATTTCTACAAAATCATAAGGATTGACCAGGGTCCAGGATTGAAGACAATATTATAAGAATAATTGGTTATGTACGGATTATTGTATAAAAGGATAAGAATAACACTTAAAACCCATTTATAGTCGATTTATTAATTTAAAAACTATTTTCTCGGGCATCTCCTATGACGTTCTAAATTCAAATTGCATACAGCCAAGCGTCCGAACCCATTCTACCAGCTGATGTAAAGCTCTGTATAAAGCTTTGTGTACACATAAATTGTATTAGGTTGCTAACATTAGGCCTGCACATATTTACTTACCCACAGAGAAGTAAAAAAAGAAACGAAAATCGAGTTGGTCGTGGCCGCTATGTGGTAGGCATACCGAGTGGAACGCAAAAAAGGCGCGGATATTGCAAATCCGTATGGTATTAAAACTAACTTTTTTTAAGTAGGTATTCAGTATAGTTCTAAATACATATCTCTACTTAGTGTTTGTAAATTTAAAATATTTCGTTTTTCGTATTATGGCTTCTTATTTTCTCACAGGAGGTGTGAAAAGTAGAGTATCCTCCTCGGGGATAAATGTGTCTTTGCCTTGGGCTAGCTTGAATCCCTCGCTGCATTCAGGATTCTTGTATTAACTCCCTCGCTTCACTCGTGAGTTAAACTCTAAACTCCCTCGCTGCGCTCGGGAGTTAACTCCCGAATCCTTCATTGCGTTCGAGATTCAATATGACGCCCGTGACACAAGACACTGCTTTATCCCCTGGGAGCATAATCTACTATTATGAGCTTGTTCCGCGTAAATGATTAAAAGGGCTTAGGTTAAAGTACTAAATATTAAGCACTGGAACTATTCAAAATGTTTCGACAGCATTGATATGTTCATAGTACACATTGCACCACATCCACTGATGCTATTCTTAATTTTATTTAAATAAATATTTATCATTCATAAAATCACCTACTGTGTATTGGCTACTATGAATGACACGCGTAACTTGAAACGTGACTTTACGTGACGCATAATTTACGATATCCAATAAAATAAAATAAATAAATAATTTTCACACATAATGAGGAAAATCAATGGCATACAAACCGTTCAATTTAACAGCTACAAGTAATTTTAAAGTTAAACCAGCAATAATTAAAAAACAGTTTTAAATTAATTAACGTCAATTCGATCACATTAAAAAGAAATATTGATATAAATAAACTATTAAGATCAAGGAAAATGTAATAATGTTATTACATACCTATATGTCTGTGTCCTAGGTGTGGCATCCGGAATCTGGACATAAATTATATCTCGGGCGATAGGCGAAATCTGTATTTTTTTATTTGAAACTAACCTTATATGGTGGCCATTAATTTTGGATTGCATGTGTCCGAAACAGTGTCAACATCTGTCAGGTAATTAATTAATGGCGTATTCAACTTTTTGAGAATTTCTCATGCTCATAAAGACAGTAACAGTGAACAAGCTGCAATCTGTAACCTCTTAATTAATTTCTCTTAGTTACTTTTTTAACTCTCAACCTCGACTTACGACATTTATTATTTTTTAACAAATTGTCGTAAGTTTTTTTCGTAAGATAAGCGGCAAGCGGCATATAAAGAAACACACACATTTCATTGAGTAATTAAACCACTGTTAATTATTTTACCCGAGTGCTTCAACGGTTTACAAAGCCATACACATAATTTATATCTACCTACAGGGGCCTATTTAATAAAACCGACAGGTGACAATCGACAATCTGAAAATATTGTAAGTTAATTTCATACATTATCTACTTTATTAACAACACCTGTCGCGAAATAGTAACGATTTCGTCAGTTTTTGTCAAAATTGTTGCATTGTCAGTTATATATATACGGCCCGTAGTCACCCATAACTTTTCTGCACTCGTTCTCCATATAAACGTTAACTATACCAAATCTCACGCTAATTATTCTTGTAAAGGGTGAAAAAGTTATGGACTTCACATAATATATTTACTTTTTTACGACTGGACCTTTGAAATAGAAAAATAAATCCCAATCGCGCTTGAAGCATGCGAACATGCATCACCTATTCAATCACTAAACAAACAAGTTCATGCAACATACATGAAGGTAGGTACAACCTGCCAGGGTAGCGGATTTTGTTCGAAAGAGTTACCGAGGCCCTGGAATGCAAAGGGCACTACGAGGAGCACGGATGGGTTTTAGTCAGTAAGAGTCTGACACTCCCTTCCGCTACACCCAGAGCGTAAGGGGTCATTTATGATTTCCCATCCATAAAAAAAAGATAGGTACAAAGGTGGACTTAATGTATTAGGCATTTTCTAACTGTTGGGTGGTGGAGTACCTACATAGTTATCTATCATATACCTCTCACTGAAAGCCTCCTATCCCTTTCATACATCCCTGCCTCATGGTTGATTCACACATAGCCAGGCCGTGGCCGGGCAGTGTCAGAGCCGTGGCCGACTGGCCGTGCAGGGACCGTGCATCCGTATCTTCCGTGCGTTCAGTAAGGGCACGGAAGCTCCGGCGCCTGCCCGGACACGGACGTGTGTGAACGAGTTCATACAAAATGTATGCAGCTATATTTTTTTGAGCTCCGGACGGACCACGGCCCGGGCACGTCCCGGACACGGCCCGGCTAAGTGTGAATCAACCTTTAACCGGTCCGATCCGAGCCGGGACCGTGACACGACGGATCATTACTACAGCATTGAACTTTAAGTTCACAAGTTGAGTAATTTGTTAATTCTTAATGCACACCTGTCCACTGCTGGACATCGCTTTAATTATTACGAAATGTGTAATGTATGCTAAAAAGCTTTCGTGCATTTTTTTTAATGTAGTTTTTCTGTGAGTAGTGATAAGCTCTAGTTTTGATTGAATTAGAAGTTTCATACGCTTTTTATCAAGCTGGACTAGTTAACTTTAATCGATTAGCTGTAGATCGTATTGTATTGTCAAGTATCTGGCTTTTTAATGTATCCTTACTAATAGCAAGCGCAGCATTTAGAAACATAATATCAGAAACTTTCAGGTATTAGGCAGTCTTATCAGACTAGACTGCCTAATCCTAACCTACCTGAAAGTTTCTAAAAAAAGTTTATTTTTTAAAGTTCAACTACAAAATTTTCTCCCAGAAAGTAAGTAGTAGTAAGTATGGCCGAAAATTTTGTCGTAGAAGTTTTTTCGAACGCCATATTGACAGTCATAATCTTGTATTTGTAGTGGATAGTTTCTATTCTATAAAACTCAACCTAAGTTTCTAAGTGCAAGTCATAATTATAGGTATATTATATAAGAAAACATAAACATTAAATCTTTAACGTCGTAGTTGTCTATATTCATCGCTTATTTCCCCTTATATTATTCAATCAAGCAGATGAATGTATAATTTTCTTTATTACACACATTCGTCAAACGAGTCGGAAAATATATTATTTATATAAATATATTTGCATAACATTAATATATTTTATTCGCATCTGTTCAAGAGCGACACGAGAGTAATTAAATGAATCGTTAGTAGCTTGATAAGCAGGAGGAACTGGATGGAGTGGTTATTTATGTTTTCATTTTATCACCATCACGAAATGTATGTTATTTACATACATTTCGTGATGGTGATAAAATGAAGTAGGAAGGAAGGTATAGATAATTAGTCATTTGTATCATATAAAAGTCATAATATATTTAAAACTAGCTGACCCGACAGACATTGCTCTTTCCAAAAATCCCGAACAACAAATTACTTGAAGCTTTCCTCGAATTTTCGTTTTTTTGAGCAACTTCTCCACTTTTTCTTTCCCTAAGAAAGGTAAATTAATCAAATCGGTTCTACTATTCTCAAATGATGCTCTTAGGTATCAACGAATAGCCTTTAATTTTTAATAAATAAAATTCAATTAAGAAATAAGCGTTTAAAAAAATACATAAAAGTTTCTTTAGACTTCAACAAAAAAATAGCACATAGCGCATGCATAATTTGTTAGTTATTTCCAAATACGTCAGTGCATATTTCCATGTTAATGCGTAACTATTAGCACAAGTGTCTTTTATTATTTTTCACACATCATTTAATAATGTAACACAGGTGATAAATTACCATTACATGAAACGGTAAGGACTTTAATTTTTATAACTTTATAATATTTTTCACAGTAAACCGTGTGGTTTCTCTTAATTAGTCGGTTTACCTCTCATTTGATTCTCGTTCAAGGTTTTTATGAATCATATAAGTAATTAAGTGGTTTTATTTCGGAATTAGAATATATTTGTCAAAGTCAAGGCCGAGGTACCGCCACATTAGCATAGCAGACTGATCTTCATATCGGGTTTAATTGAATGAATGCCGCGATTATACAATTATTTTGAGCAATTAATTGGAGTTACACGACAGTTCAATGTTGCTTACATCACTATTGGTCGTTTATTTTCGACTAGTTTGTCTGAAGATTCGTTTTAATACGATTCATTAGTATCGTCAGCAAGAACATGAAACGATAGAAAAAAAATCGGGGGCTTTAACCCCTTGTCCTGTTAGATTAATTTAGGGTCACCCTCTAAATATTCATCTAAGCCATTTTTTCCCAAACTTCATCGTTGAACGAGGTATAGGTACACGCATCATCGGTAAACCTAGATATATCTGTCAGTCTAATAAAAACACTGCTACCAACACTTAGCCCAACCTGGGTATCGAACTTGGACCCTACACACGGCCGGCGGTTGCGCTGCTTAGGTAAATAAAATGAAAGATTATCATTGACATGAAGATCAACATTCTAAAGCTCCATCTCATACTATACTCATACAATCGGTACTCCGATAGTTTTTTTACGGATAGGAAATCATTAAATGACTCCTTCCGCTCTGGGTGGAGCGAAAGGGAGTGTCAGACTTTTACTCAAAAACCCTCACAAATTCCCTTTGCGTTCCAGCGCCGCGGTGACTCTTTCGAACAAATTCCGCAACCCTGGCACCTAGTCGATACCTACATTTACAGTTTACCTAGATAGGTACAAGATACGTTATACGTGAAGATTGATAGATGTTGCACATGTCAGAGTCGAGTCATGCTATGTCATGGATTGCTTAATTGCACATCTGCACCATAACATCCCATTGTCCTGAGTTAACCCATAACATGCGTGGGAATATCATGAGTTATGACTGTCTGTTTATATTTGAGAAATACTTTAGTGCACTATAATATCAGTTATTCCATGTTTGAAAATAAAGACATGAAGAAGAATCTATGAATCACCTATTGAACATCT
The DNA here is from genome assembly GCA_947386135.1 of Melanchra persicariae. NCBI lineage: Eukaryota > Metazoa > Arthropoda > Insecta > Lepidoptera > Noctuidae > Melanchra > Melanchra persicariae. The sequence goes on from OX376646.1 coordinate 5,274,195, forward strand.
AATAGATTTATGAAACATCAAACTCACGCGTTTTTCCCATGGGAGCAGGCAGAAACTGTAGAAAGCTACTTTTTATGATCCTCATTGAACTCTACTCGTAAAAACATTGACAGGGATAAATCTATACTACAATTATTTTCTTTAACAAATAAAAACAGGGATTATAAAGAAAATATAAAATGGTTAAGAATATTTCGAACTGCAATAAATAACACAAATTCAATCCGGAAATAATGAACTAACCAATAAACCTTCGCATAAAAAATTGTTTATTTGCAAAAATAAAGAACATAATTGTGCTAATTGAAATCTCGTCTTACCCTGACCTACATAGAAAACCACTGGATGACATAATGTGTGTTAAAAATGTTAATTACGAATAAAACATAGAGTTGACCTGTGACGTCAGAGAGCATCGGATGATTCAGAGCCTCGGAGGCTGCTCACGAGACCAGCAATTAATGGCTTTGGTATTAAACTGTTAGACACTGAGCGGTTAGCTCATGGGTGAGATAAACTGGCAATTTATTATGAATGATCTAGACTTTTCCATACGACACTATAACAGATATTATTATATTATTCCTTCTAAATATCATAAACGATTGCAAAGCTCTTTATATCTGCAGTTAACTTTCCTGTAAACTTTTATGTGTGTCGCATTATACCGCGCAGGTTCACGAGAAGAAAGCGCTAGAACAGTCAACCGTGCCTTATAGATTCGTAAATACTGTCTTTTTGTATCGTTGGTATTTCTGGCTTGACACTGAAACGGTTAAGAACTCACTTAACCCAGCAACAAACAAACAAATTGCCAAGATTGTCTTGTGTCTTCAGTCTCGACAAAGTTTCAAGGCATAAATTACTATATTTAACCAAATACCAACTTTGCAAAGGTCCCAAAAACGTGACAAACTAAACGTATCTACATCGCTACATGGTACCCGTTTAATGACAGTATAAAGGCACAATTATAATAGTAGATTATGCACCCAGGGGATAAAGCAGTGTCTTGTGTCACGGGCGTCATATTGAATCTCGAACGCAATGAAGGATTCGGTAGTTAACTCCCGAGCGTAGCGAGGGAGTTTAGAGTTTAACTCACGAGCGAAGCGAGGGAGTTAATACAAGAATCCTGAATGCAGCGAGGGATTCAAGCTAGCCCAAGGCAAAGACACCTTTATCCCCGAGGAGGATACTCTACTTTTCACACCTCCTGTGAGAAAATAAGAAGCCATAATACGAAAAACGAAATATTTTAAATTTACAAACACTAAGTAGAGATATGTATTTAGAACTATACTGTATAGGTACCTACTTAAAAAAAGTTAGTTTTAATACCATACGGATTTGCAATATCCGCGCCTTTTTTGCGTTCCACTCGGAATGCCTACCACATAGCGGCCACGACCAACTCGATTTTCGTTTTTTTTTTTTACTTCTCTGTGGGTAAGTAAATATGTGCAGGCCTAATGTTAGCAACCTAATACAATTTATGTGTACACAAAGCTTTATACAGAGCTTTATATCAGCTGGTAGAATGGGTTCGGACGCTTGGCTGTATGCAATTTGAATTTAGAACGTCATAGGAGATGCTCGAAAAAATAGTTTTTAAATTTATAAATCGACTATAAATGGGTTTTAAGTGTAATTCTTATCCTTTTATACAATAATCCGTACATAACCAATTATTCTTATAATATTGTCTTCAATCCTGGACCCTGGTCAATCCTTATGATTTTGTAGAAATTCGAGAATATCATCCCTAAGTAGTAAGAGTATCGAGAATATCTTTCTTCTTTCTGGAACAGAAAGAGAGAGACAGAGACAGAAGGCGTTGTGAGTACCTAATACCGCCAATTGAGCAGACAGATGAGGTTCCAAATTTAAATCACATTATTGACCAGCGGGTTATAATGAAATCCAGTACAATATTATTGCCCGGCAGTGCCACCGGCCAAAAATGACTCACTTTAGGTTAAGTTAGCATGACATATAATTTGACGTTTTCGATCAGGTGGTGTGAAAAACAATAAAGGCACTTTGCAGCGTTTAGATGTTCGCCGATTACGTGGCAATACATCCAATTACAATTAAAGTTCGTTTGAGCGAATAATTGAGATTTATTGGGCGATAGCCGCAAGTATAGTTTACTAGTTTATCTTAGCAGCTGGTGGTATAGGGAACTTTATCTTATGCAGGTTTAACATAACATCATCGTTTATTACCCGCCAAACCTATGTATCTATTTCCACTCTTCATCAGTTATGTTTTAGACCTTATAGCTCTGTTTTATGGGGAAACAAAATGCCTTTAACTTGGTTTAAATCCTAACTTTAAAATTATCTCTAATGGAAAATAACTATGATTATAGAGGGTATACGGGATAGGGAGTAAAGTCCCGCAAACCTCCATAGAAAAGGGAGGATCCTCCGACCGGACGGTTGTTGTGTCCGGTGGACAACTGCCCGATAGTTGATATTCGGGCTGTTGTACATGTTCAATTCGCACGGTAAACTCTGATACCGCGATGCAGGATTTCGTTAAGTTAGTTCGCAGCTGGCGGGATAGATGACGTTGCGGTTCTTTTTATTGCGATTTAGATTTTGCTACATTGGTTTTTTTTAATATTACTTGGTCATTGTGATTTAATAAGGCCCTACGGGTCCTATCCAGGGAGCAAACGTAAAAAAAGTCAGCAGTTGTTTTAGACCTGCTGTTCAATATCGTGAGGCAATATCGTGAGGGATCAACATTCTAAAACACCTTGTGTTTAATAAGATCTACAGGTCCTGTGATGGATTGTGATAGGCCGAATTGATTGATCGATTCCAACTCGTAAACGTCAACGTCAGCACATACGCAGTTCAGACCGAAGCTCCTCTCAACGACCGATACAATCACCTATTGGTTGATTGATTAATTACCGCGGCTGTTGTTGGCTTAGAGGAGCTGCTGCCCATCCTTTGAGCGTGATTGATCGCCTTCAGTTGGTTTTAAGATGCCAACGGGTTGAGGGTCATTCTGTGACATGTGAACCAGGAAAAGTCAGTAGAAAATTCAAGTGTGGAAATTCTTGTTTCTAAATAAGTTCTTTGAAAGAGATTCATGATCTTCTGCTCTCTTGAATCGAGCTCACCTCAATCCATTATCAGCTGTAGTGCTATTCATGAATAAAACTCACCTTAAAAACTATGGTGAAGTGAACTGTGAGCCCCCAGTATTAGGAAGAGTGATGGTTCTCTTCACGCTCACATACCCAAAACTTGCACTGCACAGAGGGATGCAGGCTGGCCTACAATAGGTACATACTGGGCACCCTGTAAATAATATACCTACTTAGGTACTACTATCACACGATTTCCGAAGCTGTCCTCACTCTTAACATTTGCAGTTTCAGTTATATCACCGATCGGCTCGTGAGTACTAAATAATATTAGGTAATATACCTGTCGTACGTGGGTAATACATATTCATTAAAGGGCTTGCTTAGATGTTAGATTCGATATCAGATTTAATAAACATTATTGAAGTAGTAAAGGTTAAAATCATTTAAGAGAATAAAGCTACGTATTCCTACTACAATACATGGTCCGTTTATCAACGACTAGCTTTCGCCCGCGACTTCTTACCCGTATGTACCTTTTTTCCCGTTCAAACAAACTTTCCAGCTTTATTATATTAGTAGGTATAGATTATAGTACTTATAGACAGTTTGACAGTTGCTGCTTATTTAGTGAATATTTTTTTTAAAAGTTAAAAAATAAAACGGCATTATTGTTGCCGACCCAGAGTGGTAGACGTACATAGCAAAATTATGTTTAGGATTTAATTTATTATCTTCCATTACTTTCCATATTCGCTGGAATCCCTTAGATGCAAGACGCACAGGATCCGTTGATGTAGCGACTCTTGGGCCTATGCCCAGCCACTATTTCCACTGAAATGATGATGATTATCTTTTGGAAACCTTATATCAGAGTGTTATATTCTTATACCTAAGCGAAAAAATCTTAAACCCTTATAACCGCTCATACTAACTCCCTCCTTCCTCTTGTCTACAGGCTATCGGCCATGTTTCGGGCGGACACATCAACCCAGCCGTGACGCTGGGTCTGTTTGCTGCTGGTGACGTCAAACTCCTCAAGGCTATCTGCTACATCATCGTCCAGACCCTCGGCGCCGTCGCTGGAGCTGCCTTCATCAGGGTAAGTGGTTGAAAGGCTTCTGCCAATTTTGTTTTCATGTCGTGAGAATTTTTTTGTAAATGTGAATGGCTGTAAGAGGTGGTAAAGACCAAAGAAACGATGGATGACTGTGTGATGAAGATCAGCCATCAGCGGTGGATCTAGATTTATCGTTTGTGGAAGTTTGACCCCGCTGTGAGGTTCAAGCAAGTAGCAACACTAAAGCACATAAAAAAAAATTTTGCTTTACGCATAATTAGCCTCCTTGGATTAATTTTCGTAAGATCCTCAGAGACTTCGTTAGGACCAAAGATATTTCGGTTTGTTGGTGGGGCTTGAGCCCCTTAGATCCTCCTGGATCCGCCTATGTCAGCCATATTTATAAAAAAAATAACCTTATGCTCAGTTTAAATACTGGTTAGTAGATTCTAAATTCAAATTGTATATGGATCTGCTGATCATTATTTCAAACTAGCGCTTCGCCCGCGATTTCATCCGCTTGGTTTTCATATACAAACTTCCAAGTTATTCACCCCTTTACAGGGGAAGTCTCATTACCTCCGTGCCAAATTTCATCTTCATAGGTCAAGCAGTTTTCGAGATTTCGTGATTAATCAGTGAGTGAATGAATGAGTGAGTGACCTTTCGCTTTTATACATTTAGATGGAGTGGCTTTTGCGAGGCTTCCGGCGACTGCGACCGCAATTAACTAGGACCGCGGTCCCAGTCGCCGGATCCGTAAAAAATAAATATTTTTCTTCCGGCTACTGGGACCACTCATAAATGATAACTGAAATCAAAAAATGTGCAGTGAAACGAAAAATTTTTAGATGTAATAATTGAAGAAAAATCCTTTCTGATTTAAAAACATCATTTATTGATATAAAAAACAGCCTTTGACTACAGTTCTGTTATTTAAAACTTTCGTAATAAAAAATACACATAGGTAAATCATGCTAATAATAATAATCAAAAAATAACATAAATCGTGCTTATAATAATCAACAATTTTTAAACAATTAAGAATCAGAATTAATAATTATATAATGCTATGCCCTTTGTGTGTGTTTTACCTGCATGTGTGAATTATGTAAAAACGGGCTAGCTTAATCTATTACTAAGCGCATAGGATAAATTCATGTCTAGAACGAGTCAATGATATTCATATAAATAATTTAGAAATGTTTTCGTTTGACTGTACCGATTTTGGCTTGAATTATAGATTTTTTTAAGTTATCTATGAGTGGTCCCAGTCGCCGGAAGAAAATATTTATTTTTTACGGATCCGGCGACTGGGACCGCGGTCCTAGTTAATTGCGGTCCCAGTCGCCGGAAGCCTCGCTTTTGCCCGCGACTTCGTACGCGCATATCCCGTTTTTTCCCGTTCCCGTATAGCCTATAGCCTTCCTCATAAATGTGGCTATCATATACAAAAATGATTTTCCAAATCCGACTGGCAGTTCCAGAGAATAGCGCGGTCAAACAAACAATACGGGAACGGGTAATTCCTACGAGATATGCGCGTACGAAGTCACGGGAAAAGCTAGTAGTAGGTATAAAGATTAAGCAAATAGTTAGAATTTTTATGAAAAAAAAGCCCGATTGTGACTGGAGGCACCCCTTGCCTATTGAAATGACGAGAAGTACGAAATTAGACATGTTGCGCCGATTCCTAATGAATTGGGATTAAGGTAAGAGAAGCATGATTGGTTTCATTACGAACTTTGGATGCACTGAAGTAAGATGGAATGATTTTTTAACAAATTAAAATTGATAATTTAAATAACATTTAGCCTATCTTATTACGGTCTATCATAATTGAAATAAGATACCACTAATTGCATTGAATTAAATCAAAACACTATCAACAAATTAGCTAGAGCTCATCAAATGCGCATTTGGTTCTTTATTTCTGTAATTAGACAGAAGAAATCACGATCAAACTACTAATATATTAATTTCATACGCAGATTGATTAAGAAATAATTATTTAATGTTATTAAATGCAGCTGTAAGCGCTCTTGACTGAAATGAGTTAATTAGTCCGCGATCATGAGCAGTGCGTATGATTCGATTTGATATTAATAAATACATCTTCGATTAACTTTTAATCGTGCTTATTAGCTCTGAACCGTCTGATTATTTGACTGACCATCTGTTAATCGAGCCAAGTTTATTTTAATTTAAAATATTCAATGAAATACGCAAAAGCTAAGTCTCCAAGGCTATAACTATACGACTTACGTGTCTATTTTTGTAGGCTCGATTTAAAGCCGTGTGCCTTTTTTTCGGTCGTTCCACTACCCAAATACACTCAAGTTAAAACCCAAACACGGAGATAGTTATAAAAAACAAACCGTTAAACATGTAAACATACCATTTCTCGTAATTATTGCACACTTAAACAGGCGTAGTCATCGTATCGACATTCTAATCGCCGTATGTGTACGCTCGGTAAAAAAAGTGTCTCGTTCACCGTGACACTGATGATCTTAGAATAAAGAACCAAGTGGAGCGACCTTCAGCGTAATCGTGGAACTAATTGAACACTCCGATATAAAGCTTTTCGGATATGAGTACTTGAAAAGGTCACGTATTTGATATATGGCGATATACTTCAAGTAAGCTCTTGATTTAGTGATTAACTTTTGACATTGAGTTAAAATAATATAGATAACAGTTTTATGATTTTAATGTGCGGATAAAATATTAGTTTAAACTAAACATAAAGAGTGGTACGAACAAATTAATATCTAGGGATCAAAAACGAAGGCTAACTTGCGGAACATGACAGGAAGATTTTGCAAGCACATACTCATAATTACTTCATCTATACGGTTATTACAAAAGAATTTCGATAGAGCCTGTCTGTCTTCGATATCTGAAGTCAGACTTTATTTGTAGTGTCAGTCATCTTGTTATACATGAGCACGCAAAGTTCAGCATGTAAATGAGTGGTAAGCTAATGTTAACTCGTTGCTAATTAGTTGGTCGCGAGTAATTTATAACGTTCACACGACAACGGCCTTCCTGCGACATTTCACTGCCCTCGAACCACTGAACAACGATGATCACGTACGGCTAGACACGACTTTACATTACGTTATGATTAAGCTTAGGGTACATGATAACTAAGTAACACAACTTTTAAATATAAACACTTTTGGCATCACTTGTACTTGAATGTAGCAAAAAGTGGACTAGATTTTCCGAATACGCAATATGGTACGCTAGGGTGAACGAGATACGAAGACATCTATAAAAAACTGGTCAAGTGCGCGATCTATATTTAAAGATAGATTAACTACAAGAAACAGATAATGTTTTTATAGCCTTACTTGTTAAGAATTCCAGTCAGTAATCAAGATATCGTCAACATTAATCGGCCATTAAATGAGACAAAATTCTCATTATTTTCTGTTGTCAACGAAATTACGACATTAAAACTACACGTTTTGAGGAAATCTTTGGAATTCCTCAAAGAGTGTAGTTTTAATGTCATTGATGCAGTTATCGTAAATTAAAATGTCGAGATTTTGGGAGACACCGCCGTTTGTTTCGTGGAAAAGCATTTAATCGGTATAATTGATGTTTGTTGCAGTTGGCCGTGCCAGAGAAGCAAGTGGGCGGCTTTGGAATGACGTTGCCCGGACCAGATGTTACTGACGCTCAGGTGAGAAATTAATATTGTTTTATGGCAATAAGTTTAACATAAAGTCAGTTAAAAAGAAAAATGGAATTGTTTGACATCTTTATAAATACTTGTAGAGAATCGACTAAGCTTGCCTTTTATCAATATTTTGTTCCCTAATACCCGTGTATTTTTTACATATGGTAGATACCAGATAAATGTATGTGAGTCCATTGAAAACAGAATAAAGACATAAAGCTGTCCTGAATCAACTTCTACCGTGATCCTTTACGTTCACTAGCAATGAAAAACGGTTCATAATTTTTATTTTTTCTACGAAGGGATATTAGGGAAAGGTCAATTTATTGCAAGTTTATCTGGCGCCTACTATGGTAAGATACACAAACGATCAGTGCCTGAACTACAAGCATATTACTTACATGCGACGTAAGCCCAATAAGGTACATTGAATGGGATATCAGAAACCCGAGACATACTGTCTCCAACGACTTGCCTACAGTCTACAGTTACCTAATGCTTCCGCGAAGCAACATAACCAGCACATGACGCTCCCACTGCTGGGACACAGGCATCCTCTCTGTCTGACGAAGTAGGCTGTAATCAAATGTCTTCGTTTTTTGGTTTTCTGAGCATGCGAAGCATTCTAAGGTTATTTTATAATCAATGTGTTTAATCATGAACAGGAGGAATAAAAAACATTGTATGTGCCTTACAATTTGAGGGTTGCCAGCGATTTCTCTGGGATTCCATCATCAGATTCTGACTTGGTGACAATGGTGGAGGTGGTGACCTCAGGAGTAAATAAAAAAAAATAAGATCGGTCCACTATTGGCAGAGAAATCGGTGAACATATAAAAAAAACAAAATACACACAGTCGAACATTTAGCCTCCTCTTTTTTGGAGTCGGTTAAAAAGAGTAAAGAGAGGCTTTTGTTTTGCAATACACACGCTTAAATAAATGTGGTTCTCTTCTTCCCATGGTTAGTTACTTCTTGTACGAAGCTCACTTAGCCAATTTACCCGTGTTTTGCTACCCAGGCTGTGCTGATCGAGGCTCTGATCACCTTCATACTGGTGATCGTGGTGCACGGAGTGTGTGACGCGCGCCGCAACGACCTCAAGGGCTCTGCACCGCTCGCCATCGGCCTCAGCATCACCGCCTGCCATGCTGCTTGCGTGAGTATAATTACATCTATTCAACGTAGACTTTCTGAAAGATTAAGACTTTTTGTTATCCTATACGATGCTTTCCTTTTTTTTATTTAAAAAAATAAGTCTATACCGAGTAGATACGACCCAATGTCACCTGAATAAACACCTTAAACCTCGTATCTACTAGGCAACATTTGCTCATCATGTTGAACGGCAACGAGGAATTTTTTTTTAGTACCTAACATTGTCAATGTTGAACGCCCGCTGGCAACGTCGCGCGTTGTTACGAACGTTGCTGAACCTGTTGAGCGTCACTCGTTGCGCGTCAAATGTTACCTAGTGGGTACGAGGCTTAACTGCTCCAGCTCCGGCGACACACCGGTGTGTCGCCTGATTTACGCGTTTTCAAACTCTATTATTACATTATCGCAAGATATATTATTATAATTTAAAATTTCACATGTCTGGCGGCGCTGGAGCCGTTTTTCAGCGTTGTCAGTCAAGGTTCACATTCATTTATTTATGTCCCAATATAAGTCAAAATGTTCTTATGAACATTTTGACTTATACTGGGACATAAGCTCTGTAGTTTCCATCAAGCCCTTGTCATAAGCCCGTTGTTAGTTTATATGGCATATTATGTATGAAAACCACTACGAGATATTACTGCTATATGAGTGCACTAAATCATTAGTATTGAAAGCGATAGGACGGGACTGATTGCAATGGACGCATCTCTACATATTCGTCGTACCGATTCAAACGATATTGTCAAGTAATATCGTCTTTATGATAAGGTTTTATATGAGAATTATGAGAAAGGTAATAACCATATCTTCTTTTCGAGTCGATGGTTAACTCCTTAGAATCTAAGGAGTTAATTCACGTAGCCACCTATTGAGTCCGAACAATCTAAGGCTTAGATTGTTCGGACACAAATCAGTGGCATTCACTGTATGAGCCACACGTTCGAGTGCCCCAAGTGCCCACTTTGGGCACTCAAACGTGTGGCTCATGTGCTGTAGGTACTACGGCACCACAATCACACTGGTACCTACTCTGATAGGTACCATAGATATACCTATCTGATATTTTCCTTATAAATTATAGCCCTTGAACTGAAGTCATGTTATGTCTATTCCGCCAACAGATTCCATTCACCGGCTCCAGCATGAACCCCGCTCGTTCCTTCGGACCCGCCCTCGTCATGGGCATCTGGACTTCACAATGGGTAAGTAACATTACAATAAATCCTTCAGCTTTTCGAAATTCAACCCTACTTCTACATAAATTAGGGCCTGTTTTGAGCAAAAAATTGCGTCCGTCATACGACAGCAATCTATTATGATGGATCTACCTTTCCTCGTAAGGAAAGCTCGTAATGGCACTGTCACGATATGTTAGAATCACGTGAGTATGACTTAATGGATTCGATCTAGAAATCGTAAGAACGGACATTCACCCGTCATTATAAACACCATACGTACAATGAGTAGGTATAGGTATTATTATGTGACTGTCGCAGCCAACTAGCTTAATCAGCCGTTTCATGAAAAGCCTAGCCTTTTCATTTAACTGCCGCCGATTTTTCAGTCAGCCTAAGAGACATCTTTGTTTCAATATCGTTTAATGACCTGCCCTAGTGCCCATAATGTCATTTCAAATCGCTAAAAATTATTAAGATAAAGCGCATCAAAGTTCAAGAGACTGGGCTGGTGACGTCATGGAGCTAGTAAAAATTGTATTATCGTAGTGACATCACGCGTTTTCAACGCACTGTATCTTGATTCTTTTGTTTACGTGAAAAAAGAAAAAATACGAGTCCAATCATTATCATCATATCAGCCGAAAGACGTCCACTGCTGGACACAGGCCTCCTAAGTGTCGCCACAACAACCAGTCCTGTGCGTCTCGCATCCATCGGCTACCCGCGACCCTCACCAGGTCATCGGTCCACCTTGTGGGAGGCCTTCTAACGCTGCGTCTTCCACTCACACTTCAGAACTTTTCGGCCCCATCGACCATCTGTTCTGCGAGCAATGTGCCCTGCCCTCTGCCACTTCAGTTTGGCGATCCTATGTCGGTTACCTTGGTTCTTTTGCGGATTTCATCATTCAGAGTCCAATATTTTTTGGAAATCTATCTGACGGGCTAATTAGTTTTTTTCAGTATAATAGGAACCCTATATTTTGTCACTATAACTTTATGATTATTTCCATTAGAGAAACTGGGCATGTGGTTTTTCCCATGTCGTCAATATTATTGAATTTTCCAATTCAATAAGGAATTATGAATGTAATTTTAATATTTGCCAAATTAAATACTGACATACTTAGGTATTAATTAGCGTTCTCGTTACTTTCTCGATCAATGTTGATTCTGTTCGTATTCATTTTTTGCTTACCTACTTATTTTTCATAAACAAAATCAAAATTCAACAACATTGATATATTTCAAACGGACCATTTATTGGTACTTTTGTTTTTTAACTGGCTCGATAGTAGATATATGTAAGTATAGTTTTATCCATACATATTTCCTATTGTTCTTAGAAAACTCACAAACATTAATATAACGTACTGGTTCGAGTAAATGCGAGTATAATCTTTCGCTAATTATTGAGCACACTTTCGCTTACATGCGCGGGCGCCGACCGGCATATCCTATCGAACGGGTTTACATCTCCGATTGAACGCCATTCACATGTAACTTTCTGATCACATGTGAACCCGTAGCATGAATCATAGCTTGTCTAGCTTTTTATTGTAAACAACAAGAGTTGATTAAGCTGTATGAATGCTTGCAGTCTTGAGTCTACCTTTCTAAGTAATAAGTAGGAACTTTCTTTAAATGAAAGTAAAGTTGCTGATTGAAGTTGGTATTGATTGCGTTCTATTGTTCGTAAATATTAAATTAAATATATTATTTCAATTAAATATATAGAGAGAGTGAGGGTCGCGGGTAACCGATGGATGCGAGACGCACAGGACCGGTTGTTGTTGCGACACTTGGAGGAGGCCTATGTCCAGCAGTGGACGTCTTTCGGCTGATATGATGATGATGATGATGATGATATAATAGATAGGTGGATAAGGAAGGAACCAAAAACCACAAAAAAATATTTTACTAGTAAGTTATTGCGCCAAAGCTAAGGGAACGATGGGTGGACTATGAGAAACAAAAATATGTTCAGAAAGGGACTGTCTACTGATGATGACAAAGTAGAAAAGTACCTACGGAAGGAAAAAACCGGCCAAGTGCGAGTCGGACTCTCGCACGAAGGGTTCCGTACCGTTATCTATAAAAAAAACGGCAAAAAAAATCACGTTTGTTGTATAGGAGCCCCACTTAAATATTTATTTTATTCTGTTTTTAGTATTTGTTGTTATAGTGGCAACAGAGATACATCATCTGTGAAAATTTCAACTGTCTAGCTATCACGGTTTATGAGATACAGCCTGGTGACACACAGACAGACAGACGGACGGCGGAATCTTAGTAATAGGGTTCCGTTTTACCCTTTGGGGGCTGTCTACTAAGATGATGACGAAATAGAAAAGTACCTATGGAAGAAAAAAACATGATGAACCGACCCCAAAAAGAGCAAATTAATGATCATGTTATTCCGCTATCGTATGCAATATTTTTTTAAACAAATACGGAATAAAAATATGCTTTACTTTTGCACAGCCTAAATCAACATAGGATTATTCCGTAGAAATGATAATTCGTAAATATTAGCTTATATCCCTTGTAGGCTGTATGAGTTCGTGCCAATAATACTGGTTCCAGTGCAAATACTTTACAAGGCTGAACTAGTTAACATGGCACGAGCTAAATTGTTTTACAACGACGTCAAATAAAGATGACACAGGAAAAGGCATATATGTTAGTAATCCATTTAACATAGCATTTAATATATTTAGGCCCCATATGATAGGGCGAGCTTATTGATATCAACCCGGAACAAATTCAAACTGCGGGCGACATAATAACCCAATAACACTTTTCCCAACCCGAGAACCGAACCCAGGTCCGCACTTCATCATCATCCTAGTCTTTCCCGACTATATTGGAGTCGGCTTCTAGTCAAACCGGATTCAGGTAAATACCAGTATTTTACGTGAAACGGCTGCCTACCAGACCTCCACAACCCATAAACTGGGTAACACGGTAATCCTTGGTAAGACTGGTATCAAATTTTCTGGCTTCTGACTTCTAGGCAAACGTGCTCCATCTTCGAACACAACATCACTTACCATCAGGTGAGATAGCGGTCAAGCGCGTGCCTGTCAATAATTTAAAAAAAATCCGTAACGAATGCCAAATATCTCCAAATGACAGCCGGGACCAACGGCTTTACGTGCTTTCAGGGGCACGCAGGAATCTCGGTATGTTAAGATGGTCACCCATCCACAGACCAACCTCGGCAAGCGTTGCTTAACCTTGAAGATCAACCAGAGTGGCTAATATAAATATTAAAATATTTAGCCACGAGCTCCTCCAGCAGTCAGCTGCTGCTTCAAGTGCTACTACTTGCAATTGCAAGATCAATAAAAAAAAGTTTTCACTGCAGTGCAATGGAGACAGCCAAAGCTCAAGCACTCCATTACGTACCTCCTTAGATAAGTTAGGATCACTTACTGGCCTTTACCATTGACCTGAAATAAAACAGTACCTTACTAAGCAGGTGCATATTTATTGACAAATTAAATGTCTACAATAACGCTAAGTGCCTATCACGAAGTTACAAGCATTACATCATCATACTATTGAACTGTTTATAAATTAACACTTATTATTTTATTGTGAGGTTGGTTATGTAAGTTAATCGATAAATAGGTTTATAATGCTTACATAAATACGATTAATATTTAAATGTTGCCTTCGTGCGTCACAAAAAGGTCGGATTTACAAATCGCTGTCTAGCCTAAAACAAATTAGAGAGCTTCGTCCATTATGGTACTCGTACGTCTACACGATACAGACTTCACAGACTTTCATAAACTTCTTATAGAAGAATTTTGTCTACACGATACAGACTTCCATAAAATAGAATTTTGTCTGTGCAACAATACTATGCAGACTGATGTCGGGTGATAGATTATTTTATTCAGAGTTCAAAGTCTGCACAGACAAATCTGTATGGTGTGGACCCACTATTATGGAGCATAGATGACGAAGGTTCTATCTACTATTCTTGATAAAATTTCCATAGTCGCACGTTGGTTACAACTACCCCGATAGTCTCGTCGCTGCCGATCGCGGGGTCCTGGTTAAGATTCCCAGGTCGGGAAAATATGGTACATTGGGCTTTTCCGTAGAATTCTGAAGTAGCAGCTCGAAGTTTGGAATTTAAGTTTTTGGTGTATCACCCCCGTGCTTCGGAAATCACTTAAAGTCATCACTCCCCGGTCGTTGCCAGATTCCCATCGGGCTATGAGCGTAAAGGAGCAGAGAGTTCACCTGGGATTGCGTACACACTTGTGGCCTGTAAATAAATATGTCCTTCGAAATTGGCTTATTTTTTTAATTACTTTTTATGCTGTTCCGATCGACGTCATCCTGTCAACGCCGGCTGTCGCCGAAAACCAGCGCTGTGGCTCTATCTCGGACACGAGACCCAGCATTACGCTGAGCGAAGGCCGTCTTACTCGAATGTGACACATATCTTCCCAACTTGCATACATTTTGTTTTCCTATTTTTTTTTTGTATGCGTCATGCTTGGCGCAAACAAACTCTTTTTCTTTCTTTTTTTGTCGTTATCCCCGTTGAGATTGACCACCATAACCAAAATTAAGTAAGAGGATTTAGGCAGTCTCGTTCATTATCATCATTATATCAGCCTGGAACGACCCACTTCTGGGTATAAGCCTCCTTTCAACACGCTCTTGACTTTATGAAATCCTCTCTATGTAAAACTGTCGATTGTGGCTTATTCTATAGTATGAGATTTCGCAATATCGCTGGCGTCATAGGTGCTCACGTCTTTCACATTGGTCATTCATCCAATAGTTGGTTATGACAACATCTGTAAGCCTTTAGTCGTGATACCCTATCATTTTCCGCTTCACTTACTGGGGAAAGCGAGCGTGAACATTGTACTTAACTATAATAGCCCTTACACATGTATGCCTATGATTTTATTGCTTTGGACCCATAACTTAAATAAATGGAGGCTGCCATGGTTACTCAACGACAGGAAGTGAAGGTTTGACGGAGTTATGTCCATCATGACGGAACACTCGGATATGAATCGCATAATTATCTACTTATTTATCTAAACCAATATAATAAAACTGAAGATTTTGTTTGTTTGTACGCGCTAATCTCTGGAACTACCAGTCGGATTTGGAAAATTCTTTTTGTATATTATAGCCACATTCATGAGGATGGCTATAGAATATACGGGAACGAGAAATTCCAACGGGAACGGGAAAAACGGGATATGCACGTACAAAGCCGCGGGAAAAAGCTAGTTGTAGATATAAGGTAGGTACTCTATATAGCTTCGAAGGTTCAAGGAATATTGCCATACCTATTACTGGAATCAAAAGTAGCTCACAATTTAGGACCCATTAATAATAGTGTTAGTTTGAATGTGCTTGGCAACCCAGTTGCATTTTTGTCCCTTGGTGCCTATTTGGGCTAGCTCTGTTCTGTCTCTTGCTTGACAAGGAGGGAAGTAGAAATTATGTTTTTTTTCCTACTCCTCCGCTGTTGTTTTCTGATTTATTTCGTTGTGGGATCCAAGACAGTTGAATCGTTTTTCCGGGGCTCGTCGAGCTTCATTGACTCGGCGTTTTTCTGGTGGTCGCCACTGTTGATTCTGACTTTCAGGAGTTGCAGTGGTTTGGGAATGTGTGGCGGGCTAGTCCCAACAAAAAGCTTCAAAGGTAACAGGTTCCTTTACGCAATTGTAGCCACAGAGCCACTCAAGATTAATCCATCGGAAGGTTCCTATTACTAATATCCGCAAATGGTTACATATTGTGTGTGTGTGGAGGTTTGTGCTCAATATTTCTTCAAATTAAATATATTATTATAATAGGCTTTAGCGTCAAAGATAAATTTTTATTAAAGAGACTTTTTCCAAAAAATCTCTCCCTCCTCATGCCCCATGCTCCTTGCCTCATGGAGTGTCAACCTATCTGACTTCGTTATACGCTCGTGAACATTACCATGACCAGAGCCTATGAGAACTGCTACTGCTAGCGATGATCGCAATCGCGATAAGTATATTTGATAGAGTTACGTTCAACCCGAATGTCAATCAATCATTGAACCTCTAAAGTTTACGCAAACGCCGTCTGCGTTTGCGTAAACTTTAGAGGTTCAATTTAGCCATAACAAGTTATGTGCGTTTTCCGAATGATCGTTAAGAAGAAAAGTAGAATAATTAATACCTTACTTTATGTATGGCGAACTCGTAATACTTTTCTAGGCCCTTCCGACTTTTATGTAACATCAATTATCTCCTTCACGCCTTACTTATAAATGGTTGTAATTGACTCTAACTTGCGTGCCAATGACTTTGAACCTCGCTGCTACATAATAAGTAAAGGTAGGCTGTCACGGACGTGTTACCAACCCAACCATTACAACATCTGTAGCAAAAACTATCACTTTTATTTCAGAACCTATATACAGATGTTTGTAAAATAAATAGCACCTGAAGAAAGTTTGACCTCATGCAGTCACGCTCACGCTAAGAGAAATTTATTCAATCTTCATTGTTGTTTTTAGGGTTCCGTACCCAAAGGGTTAAAACGGGACCCTATTACTAAGAATACGCTGTCCATCTGTGTCTGTCACCAGGCTGTATCTCATGAACCGTAATAGCTAGACAGTTGAAATTTTCACAGATAATGTATTTCTGTTGCCGCTATAACAACAGAATAAAATAAATATTTAAGTGGGGCTCCCATGCAACAAACGTGGTTTTGCCCTTTTATTTATAGAACCCTTCATGCGCGAGTTCTACTCGCACTTGGCCGGTTTTTATTGTAGTTCTCAACTCTTGTTGCCTTTGCAGACTTCAATCAATCACATGATAGGTAATGAACGTTGTTTTTATTTTGGGGACTTTTATAATAAGAATAAGTTGAAATGAAATAGTTCTAGGACGCTATCCAGCGTGTCCATCGAGACACAAAGTAAATAAGACTATTGTGTTACTGATTGGGGAATCTAGTCTCAGCGACTTCAATTTTGTGTTAATTTAATGTGAGATTCTCCCTATAATAAAGTCCACAGCATCAGTTCTCAATAGAGAGTTAATATTGAACGTTTGTTGTGCAGGTATATTGGGTGGGCCCCATCACCGGAGGTGTCATCGCTGGGCTTGTCTACAAGTTCATCTTCCGCATCGGCAAGCAGGGCGAGAGCGGTTCATACGACTTCTAGATTGCTAGTTATTGACTGCGTGGCGGCAGCGGGACGACTGCGTGACGCCAGCGTGCCGTGGCCGGCGCTAAACCGTGCCTATACTCTAACCCCGCCTCGCACATAAATACACAACACACATTGTCATTAGAAAAAAAAATGCCAAAAATGGGTCCAAATAATCGTGATATTGTTATTTGCACCTATTTATTTGTAATAACCAAAAATCGTCTCGATTTAGTCGAAGTCTCGTAATAAACTATCTATTCTTCAAAGACGAGTTTTCTATTTATTAAAACAAGTATTATTATGTGCGAGGCGATAGTATTAGCTTATTGATATAACCAGTTCATATGTTGGACCAAATTGATAAAGGACATTGTCAATGGGCTTATACTTGTTATAAATATATTAGTCTGTCAATATGCTCGACGAAAAATCCAAAGGTTTACTTCAAAAATATTGTTATTGTTCGAAAAAATATGAAAAATACCGATTCGAAACCGTTATGTCGGAGTAAGATATATAATGTAAGTTATAGTTATATGAATAAAGGTATTAAGTTTATTTATATTATGTGGATAATGTATGTTTAAGTGGATCTTTATAACATGTCCATACTCGAGTGCCTGTGCTAGTTATGTGATTAAATATAAATACTTATTATAATACTGTGAGTTAACTTTAGTGGGGTATTCACATCGAAACTTCTCACACGAAATGAAAATTATGAAATAAATATCATTATTATTAAATCTTGTTTTGTTATTTATTCCATTCATCCATCTATCCAAATTCTAATAAATAATTAAAAAAGTAATTAAAGCAAAGTCAGTCTTTTTTTTAGCTTTATGTTGGCAAACTAAATAATAGATAAGGTTGGTGTTGCAACTTCCTTTCTCCTTTCCCTTTCCTACATTAAGTTTCCGGGCACCAGCGCCATCTCGTCACAGCATTTGAATTTCGAAGAGATGATAAAGAAAGGCATGTATTTAACGCGGCGACAAACTAACCTGTTATAGGGTTTTAAAAATAATTAAGATGGGTAGCAAAAATAATAGGTTGGCAGCTACAGTGAAGTAGCATTTTAAGTATAAAGTAGCAGCTTTATATAGAGTTGTGAGCTCTGTTTAAATTTAAATTGGCAGTGATTCTAGTATAAATAAATAAATGTTTTTGGGTGGTTTAAAAAAAATAACCACGAAGGGGATGGCGGGGTCTGTTCGCTCGCTTCGCTCGCTCACTTGACCCCGCCATTCCCTTCTAACCTAACCTGTCCGAGTCGGGGTGCCCCAAGTCCTGAGCTCGCTTCGCTCGCTCTTACACCAATTAAAACACATATACGTATGACATCCCACTGTTAATATTAGCCGCCAAGTCATTATTTTTTGTAACCAATTAGTTAGTCGCCTAATAAGTTGTTATTCGCCTCAAAAATAATTAGCCATAAAGAAATGGCGGTACTTGTTGAATGCTTACCTATCTACATATTTTGAGGTAATATGTACTCCGTCGCATACCAACCAAATATTTAATAAATCAGTGACATTTTATGAAATCAAATTAATTTTATTATCTTAAATGGCACCCACCTATATACCTGTAGGTATACTCTGAACGAGTGCTGCTACGTGGCTCCTCTGGAAGGAGTTCCCTACAAGTTGTAGGGAATGTCATGAATTTTGGCATAGTTTTAGGCTACAACTATGCCAAAATTCGCTTATCTGTACACGAATTATTTCCCTTATACGGTAAGTTTTAGTCTTCGTTTGGTGGACTATATGGATAGGAAAACATTTCTGTTAATTTTTGCAAAAACTTGTTTTTTTAACCTTTCATAATTATTTTTGTATTCAGTCTCAGCATGTGAACATTAACCAAAAAAGCTACTTTACCCCGAGAATACTTTTTAAAAGTCGAAAAGTGATGGAAAAAATTTGCCCCACGGAGAACAAACATAATTGCAGTTCATTTGAATAAAAAAAATAAAGAATTTTTAATAGCTTTTTATGCAGAAGTGGAAAAATACATCAAATCATACAGTAAAAGTTTTTTTGTTGGATTTTGTTAAAAAATACCTATTAATGTTGCCATAAAATATTAACAAAGATCAAAACAGGGAAATATAACAGCTAGACGTATTAAAAAAACAAAACGCCGTAATGAGTTTTGTTTTTAATATGCGGCCTAAAATAATTTTATTGAATTATTCGTAACCTAGGTATTTTTTTATGTTTTCTTATCTATAAATTAAACCATTCTTATAGACATAAGTGCAGTGACGGGTAGGATTATTTCACGTTACTACTGGCAATACCGCCGATAAATGTCAATGTCAAAAGTTTTATTTTAGTATTCGGAGGGTATTCGTTTGATTTGAATTGTGTTTTGTTTTCGCACGTTTAAATTTTAAAGTATTGTAGCCCCATGCGAGTGCTCTACTTATTGTATACGAAATCGCTCATTATACGCTTATATTTTATAGTGTCGTAGCCCCACGCGAGTGCTCCACTAATTATTAATTGTAAACTGTGTAAAACATACCTATGGACAATGGACCTTTTAC
The DNA here is from genome assembly GCA_947386135.1 of Melanchra persicariae. NCBI lineage: Eukaryota > Metazoa > Arthropoda > Insecta > Lepidoptera > Noctuidae > Melanchra > Melanchra persicariae. The sequence continues at coordinate 5,294,139 of OX376646.1, forward strand.
AAGCGTGTGTTAACTGTGGTATCACAATTAGAGAACGCATCAGGCGGCAAGTAATATCATCATTACCTGATGACTGTTCTTTTATCGGAATGGTTAACTTTTGAGGTAAGTTCTATTTTGAATAAGTACCTCCGTTCTTAGTTTTACGGTTATTATTTACGCCATTTTCTCACGTCGTTGTCTGAAAGTCTGACTACCAAGGAGTATCATGTTACTGGGTCATGGAGGTCAGACAGGCAGTCACTCTTGATCACAGATGATGATTATCACGTCGTGGTCTAATCTTAGACCAAATTATAATATATTAAACGCCTGACACAGATATGTCCTTTGTAGTCGTAGTAGAAGTTTATTATCCTAGTGATATCAGGCACTAGTTTTTTGAAGATCATAATATATACTATGAACGTATATACTATGTCGGCCTTCAGTCTAATCGCATGCAGTATCTTACAGTAGGTAATCGTATTTTACATGGAGAAACTGCCAACCAGACAGGGGTGGATTTATATATGGGCTTTTTGGGCTATAGCCCGGGAACTCGTGGATATAAAGGGCCCCCAACCCCCATTGAATATAAAATAGATAATATAATTTTGTCACAATGATTCTGTCGAAAATAATACTGACTGTAAAAACGACCAAGTATTATGTTCTAAAAAACCCTTTTCAAGGAGTCTGATGCAGTTGGTTGCCTTGTGTTATTAAAACAGTCTATTTTCGATTTGCAATTATTTCTTCACTGTCCACTGTCATGCATGTATCAGAATCAGACACCGCATCACGCATCGCCCACGTAATTTTTAAACTTCATGTATAAAACCAAAATATGAGACAACAATGTAAAAGTATCAATTAAAATCATTTAAGTAGGTTATTTTCCTTGTGATTTAACAAATGGGTTACAATGTGACGAGCAAATAAAGGAATTTGCAACACAACAATGCAGAAAGGTTAGGTATATGTCTCGACTACGATCACATAACGACGGTAGGTGATCGGAGAGTTCTAACAGCGTTAACAATTGACGAAAGTAAAAAATCGCTATCGCACCGATAGAATGTGACTTTGCTTAGAGCCTCTGCATATAAATTGGCATTGAAGAACTAATCTGCATTAGTTAAACATCGACCAGACAGCATGACAACACTAGCAAATTAACCTTTACATAGTGAATATCAAAGACAGATTAAATTAACACAAAACTCGCTTAGGCGCGACTAACAGTGGCTTTTAACGGCTCATTTGCAATCGTAATTGCTGCAGGCGCTGAACGAAGCAGTGAGCAAGTCCACAGGCGAGCATTATCAGTCAGTATCATACAAAGAGCGAGCTAATGAAATGTTATTAGGGTGTCAAAAACGTAGTGTAAGCTTAATTATCTTACGCTTTTGATAAATGTTAGTGTCGAAAATATGTAGGTAGGTACCTATAGGGAACCTATAGGTCATCCTAATCCGAACTAATTCTTGCGAAAGTAAGTTTGTTCGGTTAAAGGGAAACCGAGGGAAAAGGCTAGTTAGTTACATAATAATAACCAGGTTGGAAAGAAAAAAAATCGTTCACCTGAACTGGGAATAAAATCAACTCAAATGCGGAAAAAGCCAGCGAAGTGCTAGTCGGACTCCCGCATGAAGGGTTCCGTAATTCCGTACCTTCGCCATTATTATAATCCATTAGTATGCCGTTAAATCAATGTTATTTTTTCGCCAACATTTCTTCACCCAAGTCGCATGTACTTGTAATATAGGGAGATACTGTTGGCATCAAAGGTCATAAATTAAGACCACGGCTGAACTGCTACTGAGAAACTCAAGTTAAAAAAATCCAATAAAACTTTGACCCGAGAATCAAACCCAGGTCTATAAGCTCAGCAGTAGCGCCTGTAACCAATAGACTCTAGTTGTAAGTAGGTATCGTATAGATAATAGTATCATAAGTGGACTTATTTTATAGCACTGGGCCTAAACCACCAACTCTTAAAGCAGTATTACTTCAATATTACTTCCAGTGGGAAAGAGACGGAGTTATACGTCCTGTATAGCTCCGTCTCTTTCCCACTGGAAGTAATACTGCTTTAAGAGTTGGTGGTTAGGCCCCAACAGTTTGAATTTAGATCCAATGTCTTGCAAAGAAGAAAATGTACCAAAAAAATCCTCTCTCATCTTTTGTAGACATACCAACACGTACAAGTAGGTAATTGTTGACAAGTGAGGCTGACACTTGTGTACTTGACCGTTTTTATGATGATCTTAAGTGCATTTTCGTTATAATACAATTACCTGACAATGTGAACTAATCTTCATTTAGTTTCGCAAGTGTCGTGACTGTGGATCGCTAATCATTTACTAGATGCGCCGGCGCAGTTAAAAATGTGGCGCGGGGTCAAGGGCGGGGAGCGATGAGCATTGTCAGGCGTGGGACAGGTGTACTGCACTAACCCACATACTTCGGAATTCGTGCACATGACATAGAAAGCCTGTTGTTATTGTAGTAGGTGCAGGCAGATAACGTCTTTAGATACGTTTTGCGATAGTAGAAACTTCTTTTATGATATTTACTAAATGTATAGAGACTTAGGCCTCGTTTACGGATACGCGGGGCGTTACGGGTCGCGTGCGGCGCATCGTTTTTCTGTTTACAGACAGGCGTCGTGTGCAGCGGCCATCACCATCAGAAAAAAAAAAAAAAAAAAAACATATTTATAGCTACGAACGCCGTGCGTATCGCTACGTTTTACCGTGAACGAAGAGTTGCAGGAATAGCTGGTGGCAACGCTGCGCTGCTATCCGCGGGCTCCGTCTACATTTTAAGCAAACGCGTGTAAAACCACTTCTCTTCTCCGTAAACGTTCTCATCTAACGCCATGTTTGAATATAGTGCGGGCAGCAGCCGAACGCGACGCGCGACGCCCCCCTCTCCGTAAACGAGGCCTTAGCCATATTTTTTAACGTACTCGATCGCGCTAACGTAAACGTTCCGCTTATGTCAAATTGTATAGAAAAAAAACTGGTTGTCCACAGGACGGCGCTTATTCAGTGTCAATACAAATTTACGTTTACGCTAACGCGATCGAGAACGTTAAAAAACTCAACATTAAGGCCACTGGAGTAGGTTCAGCGTCACACCGAGATCCGGGAGTCGGAACCCAAATTGAAAATAGCTTGTAATTCAGCGGCGTTGTCAAATGTAACAGTTTGTTTTTGCACCATTTTCAATAGCCGCTTAGAAATTGTGCAGATAAGCTCTTTGCTAGTGTAGTGTGTTAGGGTTTGAAGTTTTGAAATTCGTCTTTTGGGGTTTGACGCACAATGTGCACTTCGCAAAATGTGTACTTCTCAAAATAGCACTTCTCAAAATGAGCATTTCTCAAAATGAGCACTTCTCAAAATGAGCACTTCTCAAAATGAGCACATCTCAAAATGAATGTGAATTTTATCACAATGGGTCAAAATAAAAACCGTTTGCTCACAATTTTTTTTTATTATTTTGCACGATTTTTGGCACGATAACAGTGGTTTCTTTGTAAATAGTATTCACGTTCAGGAAATGTTGTCATTTTGAGAAGTGCACATTTTGCAAAGTGCACATTATGCGAAGTGCACATTCTTCGTCAAACCCGTCTTTAGGTTACTAATATTTAAACTCGGAACTGAAGCAGAAACTATTTTATTAAATAAAAACCAAATTTAAATACAGCAATTACAATCGAAGCACAAAATAATGTGAATAAAATACATAATAATTTAACAGTCTACAAGCATAGAGATGAGTTACATTTTAGTTAAAACATCGTGTGATAATATAACATTGACTAGCCTCGAGTCAGTGAAGGGAGGTTAACGTGACATGGCCTTGTAACTGAACTATTTCATGTGCCATCTCACGACAGCACTTTATCGAAACATTATATCTTTCGACGAAGCGTGGATGAGATCTTTATGTCGTGAAATGGAGCGAATGCGAGTAAATATTGCTATAGAGTTTAAGACGGCCGGCCTATGAGAGTTGATTTTGAATCTTACGAATCAGCAATTTTACAATGGTACAAAAAAGTTTTTTTTTACTAAAATTTCGGCTAATGATTAGCTAGATGGCCATGCACCCGTTATAACTGAGGCAGTGCACCACGAAGGGCCGGTCTCAAGGTTGCTCGTCGATGAGCGCCTGCAGGAAGGCGTCGGGCTCGGGGATGTCCTCCAGGAAGCCGGCGGCGTCACAGAACTCGGCGAAGGACGCGCAGGGCAGCACCTCGTCCGTGAGGGTCGTCACTATGCGCTCGGCCGCCTTGCCGTTCGCTTCGTCGTTGTGGCGAATGTATTCGGCGAGCTTGATCGGCCACTGTTCTACTGTTGTCGCGCTGACGGTCTGTGGACGAAAGAGTTTGATTAGGGTTACATTACATAAGGCTTTGTTGTGGTTTGGAGCAAAATAACTCTCACTTCAAGAGTTGTTTTGCTCCAAACAACAACAAAAACTTATTTAAAAAGATTACTTTCAAAAATGGAATGTGTTTGATGATTCGGCCATCCGCTGAGCTAAGTGGGCAAACATTGAAAAATAAAGGCACCCCTACATGCGGGCTCAGTCTATCTCACGGATATGACGGATTCCATAGTTGCTGTTAGCCAACTCTTGATCTAAAACAGGAAAATCTGCAATCACGGCGCTCAGAATGCATTCTACTTCCCTAACATACTTCTGCCCTTGTCTCAATACACTTAGGATCGTAAATAATTCAAGATAAGGGCATATACAAGCCGCAGGTTTTCTTACCTTAAACATAACAGTATAGAGCTGGTCCACAATGGCTATGAAGAAGGCGTAAGACTTGTAGTCGTTCCAGGTCTTGACGGCGCGCTGGTCGGCGGGCAGCGCGCGCACCGCGGGCCCGGCCGGCGCCGCGCCGCGCACGTGCGCGATCACGAGCAGGCGCTTCAGCATGTCCACCTTCACGGAGCGCCATCTGGTGGGGGGAGGTTGTGCTCAGAGATGGTTTAGACAATCCACAGGATATCTTGTCGAGTACAAACATAATTTGAAGGGGCAGTCAGTTTTTTTTTTCGCTATGTTGTGTTCGGTCCAATATTAAAAGTTGATCATAATAATGAGTACATTGGTAATTGTCGTTTCAGGCCTTACACTTATTCTGTTACACGATGTTCATTTATGAAACGAAACACAACACAATATCGTAAGTCATAAATGGACAGTAGGCCACATGTTAGTGGTACCAGTACAAGCTGGCCTTACTGCGTATCAGACATTTTATATTCGTTGTGTTATTCTTGTTCTGCAGAGGAGCTTGTGACTGCATAATAATAGCCGCATGGGCAACGCTTATTCAATGGATTAAGGGACACAGCGAATCCCGAGGCAACGATGCAGCGGACGAATTCGCCAGAAAAGGCTCGAGTATGGCAGCGATAAGTCCTGAACCCTTCGTGCCACTCCCTTTCGGTTAGCTACGCAACCTGGTAAGGAAACGCACCAGAGACAAGCATCACAAATTATGGGTTGACCATGGTGAGTGTAGGCAGGCCAAGGAGGCACTTCCCTCAATTGATGGCCGTTTCACGAAAAAAGCCCTAAGACTGACTAAACAACAGTTGCGTACAGTCACAGCCGTCACAACTGGCCACGGGTCTTTTAATAAACACCTCTATGTCATAGGAGTCACTGACAGCCCACTCTGCAGAGCCTGCATGGAGGAGGATGAGACAGCAGCACATCTGCTTCTAAGCTGCCCGGTAGTCGCCGATTACAGGGCTAAGTACTTCGGAAACCCTGGTACCGTTCGTGAGATAGTTAGTAACACCAAGGCGTTGCTGGCCTTTCTTGGGGAGCTGGGGTGGATCGAATGAAACATTTGTCCCACCTGCACGCAAAATACGCGCTTAGTCGTGGAGTTGCGGAAACCAGCCCGATTTACATACATGGGCAACGCTTGCTGACGTCTGTCCATGGATGAGGGACCATTATACAGGTGAATTTTTAAAGTGTGCGTGGTTGGTCAAATCCAAAACTATATCAGTTAGTTTGATACCTATTGGATTTATTTTTTTCTGTGTCATTATCATTATTGGGTACTATATAAATTCAAGTTTTTAAAACTTAACAGACAGATGTGTTGCTGGGGAGTTTGTTGCGCCACTTCTTCTCAGCTAAAACACTAGGAAGTGGTGACGGGCGGGCGTTTTTAGGGGACTGTCTTTTGTAGAACTTTGACGTACAAAAAGTGCTGGCACTCAGACTAATTTGAATAACAGCCTAATTTGAATAAATAACTTTTGATTTTGACTATGAGGAATATCGAATAACATTGAAAGGAGTCTCCAGCCCGACTTTCATGAAAACTAAAACTGCAGCAATGATTGCTACGTGTGTGAGAGGCAATCCTCTCAACATAAACAGATCCTTACGTTACAAACGTCCCTTACATTACAGGCGACTCGTTTTTTCTATAAAATTGGCAGTGAAAAACGATTCATAATTTACTGTCCGGGGGTACCTACGAAGAGATATTAAGGAAAGGTCAATAACCGTTATTCTTCATTTATCTGGCGCCTACTATAGAGTACTTACTTGGCGTGCGGGTACAACATGAGCATGAGCGTGACGAAGTACAGCGGCCCCTCGGCGTCGTGCGCGGACTCCAGCAGGCGCGCCGGCGCCCAGGACATCGCGGCTTCCAGCGCTGACACCTCGCGGGTCGATACGCGGCTCCTGGGGAATACAACTCAGATTAGATTTTTTTTCTATAAGGTATGAGCCTAAAATTGCGATCAAAATTAACTTCTTATCCAAAACACGAGCGAACCAAAAAAAAATACAATCGAATTGAGAACCTCCTCCTTTTTTTGAAGTCGGTTAAACATCTGCTTTCTAGTCTGATTGTCGCCTTTGCTAAATTCCAAATAAAGCGAACGAGGCAAGAGTGTTCAATTGTCGATGATCCACCAGCAAATTCTACCGGTTTGCAAACAAGACCATAGTCTGTAGCCCACTTGTGGATTCAGCTAGCTTGAATTGGATAAAATAACGCCTTTTGATGGCTATTCAATCTATCATTCGTCTCCTGTCTCTTCTCAGTAGTGCTTTCTTGTACATTGTTATAGACTCACGTATTGATGACGTATAGCGCCATGTGTATGAGCGCGGGCACCAGCTGCATGTTGGACAGCGGGCCGCCGCCGCCGGTGTCGTCGTGGAAGGTGCGGCCGCGCGCGAAGCGCAGCAGGAGCAGCTTCAGGTCGTGCAGCGTGCACGTGTGCCCGATGTCGCGGTGCCCCGTGCATTCCTGTCACATACGAAACATGCCAGTTTGTGGAAACCGGTTAGAACAAGACACACTAAATAATTAGCAGATTACAATGTCCAATGAATTTAGCCTTCCATGCGCTTATTTAGTGACTAACTTACATCAAAAAATTCAAGTTTACAATACAAAAGTCAAGTGTTGTGTTGTAGTTGCGTGTGGCCGGTATCCCACAAGATTTAATTTCGGGGGAAAATGTGGTTCGTGTGAATTAAAAAAACTATTAACTTTCACATAAATTAGTGCCCGCCTGAGTGTTGTTGTCGTAAGTTTAAATTCTTCACAAATTGCCATTTTTTAGACCTAATGTGTATATCACACCAAGTCAATGATCTCGATCTCATCAACCCGCTGTATCAGTAGATGGTGTAGGTAGCGCTAGTGACCTGCAGGTAGGTGGTGTGGCGCGCCAGACAGCTGGCGAAGGCGGACTCGGGCACGTGCGGGCCCCACAGCGGCAGCAGCCCGTTGCAGCGCGTCGACGCGTTCTGCAGCGCCGCGCTCTCCCATTCGTCTCTGGGAACAACGCATTATTATTATTGTTAAAAAGGAGAAGAATTTCTTCACAATAGTACCATAGGGTAGATTACAAACAAATAGTAGAAACAGGCGAACGCATGCACTCATAGACAATACTGATATCTCTCTCAATCGTATAAACCTACATTATCAGTGCACGATGTCTCTCTCTCTCTCTCTGGAATCTTATAATAAAGATAGCGCACACTTGTACGTACCCTTTCCTGTATGCTTGCATGTGACTGTGCAGCCTCCGTTGGAGATTCAATAAATAAATAGTCGACCATTTATTATGATTGCTTCCCGCCATGTGACGTTTTTCAGTCACAAGAGCGTTACAGTTCTCGTCAAATAACTTTTCCCCTCTGAAGTTAGCTATTTGCAAAGATCGCTTGGTGCAGTCACGTACACGGGAGCAAGCGGGACGCAAGCATGCATCGAACGTAAACGTAAGACTGAGACATAAAATCGCGCCGCCATAATCCCCGCCCCCATGTCTCTTGCGCATGCGCAGTTGCAGTTTGTTCGTAATTTTGACTACTACGCAGCCATTCGTAGCCAACTTCAGAGGGGCACAGTTATTTGACGAGAACTGTATTCTACTTGCTCGAGTGTGTAAAGACGCCTGTGTATTAATGCGTGTTTTCGTTTGATATGTGGAATTGCCTTGAAAATAAAATATTATGTTCATGTGTTGTACGTACCTAGCGCGTGCTAGCCTGACAGCGGCCATGTGACACTCGACGTGCACGATGTTGTAGTGCGACACCGTGGTGTAGCCTAGCGTCTTGCGCGCGCGCACCTCGTACTCTTCCACAGGGCAGCGCTTCGTGAACGTGTAGATACCTAGCACCTGTGTGAAAAAATTATACTATGATTGGTAGCGTTAATTAATTATTACATGCGATATTATTACAACGGTGATTACCAGTTGTACTATATGATTATATGGAATGGAATACAAAGCAAAAACAAAAGCTTTTACATCAACTAAATAAGTTTCAACCTTATTTTATTTGTACGTGCTCAAAGAGCAATTCTAAAAGTCGCCACTTGTCGCCCATTCAGATTTCCCACACACCAGCTTTATATGGCATGCAAGGTGCTAACAGTTCGACAACTATTTGTTTTAAGTGTAGTTTTACTGCAACACACAGAACTAGATTTTAGACCAATACCTTCAGACAAAAGAAAAAAGGATCTGGTCTGCACAAATCCTCAGACTAAACATGCTTTCATTAAAAGATTTTATTTATTTCTAGGACCTTTCTTATATAATAAATTTAACAAATTGCTAAATATATATAATGTAAGTAATAATCAGTGTAGTATAATGTTATTCGATTATTTAGCAAAACTAAATTACTCAGACACGGAAAAACTACTAGAGGTGCTGACATAGAGTAGCTGACATAGCTATAATTACATTACCTAATATTTATAATAACTTTAGTTATAGATTTAAAGATATCTAATAAGCCTAGTTAATAAGGTAACGCAAAATTTTGTTTGCTTAGATATTCAGAATATTATCTTTGTTTAATTAAATGACTGTTCCGTCGTCGCGTCGTAGAGATGGCCTGAAACACAGGTTTAAATAAACCTAAATCGGGCAACGCACTACACAACCTTCAGTATCCTATTTTTGTATGCAACTGTAAACTTATATATTTGTCAAATCATAGTTTTTGTATCCAGATAATTATAATACTATAATAAGCCTAGATTAATATTTATACTGCTGAACCATATGTACACTTTTGTAAACTTATTATTATTTCAATAAATTTTCATTCATTCATTCATTTTCATTCATTTTTTCATTTCATTCATTTATTTATTTATTTAAACTCTATGTACAATAGTGGTACATGGGCGGACTTAATGCAACAAGGCATTCTCTACCAGTCAACCTTTGGGTCAAAAAGACTACACTGTGGTAGGTGTACAACAAATATATAAGATTTAAAGTATAATTTTATTTTAGAAATAACAAAGAAATAATATATATATATAATACTAATAAAATACATACATATGCTATAATAATAAACTAATAAATATGATGTTACATAATAATATTTCTGATTGAGAGAACTCATAATAATAATGACGAAGACCAAACTAAGCATGACAGGCTTTTAAGTAGTGTTTTCGGATTTTACGCTTAAATGAAACCTTGGACTCAGCCTTCTTGATGTCAAGGGGTAGCATATTCCAGAGTTTAATGGTAGAGATAGCGTAGGAATTAGACATAAACCCGGTGCGGTGAGAAGGAATATGAAGGAGTAAGTTTTTGGATGCTCGAAGGTTAAGACTGTGAGAACTGCCCAACACTTTAAAATATTGTTTTAAATAATCAGGAGCACAAGGATCATTCATGATAGTAAAGAGCATGCAGAGAGATCTGAGGGATCTCCTTTGACGGATAGGCAGCCATTTAAACTGAGAACGAAATGAAGAAATGTGATCATATTTACGAAGGCCAAAAATGAAGCGAATACAGTTGTTAAGAAGTCGATCCAGTTTGTTAAGAAGTTCTTGGGATAGATCAGAGTAGCAAACATCAGCATAATCAATAATAGGAAGCACAAGTGATTGGACCAAACTGTAAGAAGAGTAAGCGGCAGTAGTTGACTGGTGTCCAAGTGACGCAAAAAATATGAACTGCCAATAAGGATAGCCTGGCATTTACTGACATTGACTGCTACCCCAAATCTGCTTGACCAATCACTGATAGCTAGAAGGTCAGCATTCAGCAATGAGATGCAGTTGTCCATGTTGTCAATGTCAGTTTGCGCGTAGAGCTGTAGGTCATCAGCGTAGAGATGGTAAGAGCATTTGAGAATAGTGGTAATAGAGTTTATGAAAAGAGAGAATAAGAGTGGAGAGAGTATACCGCCTTGTGGAACGCCAGTTTTCAGGGCGCACCACTCAGAAAATATCTGATCAGCACGAACCGCTTGCTGGCGACCACGAAGATATGATGAAAACCAATCCCGTGCCGACGAAGAAACCCCAATTTGAGACAGAATAGCCAGGAGGATGTCGTGATCAACGGTATTAAAAGCATTAGAGAAATCAATTAAAACTAACACCGTTAATTTCGAGTTCTCCAGGCCATTCCTAACGTCTTCTGTAACCTTAAGCAAAGCTGTGGCTGTGCTGTGGCCAGGCCGAAAACCAGATTGGAAAGGGGATAAAAGATTATTCCTAAACACAAAAGTAGATATTTGTTTAAGAGCAACTGCTTCCAGGATCTAAGATAGGAAAGGGAGAATGGAGATTGGTCTGTAGTGATTTATTAAACCTAGTTCATGACTGCGCGTAAATGTCAGCTTCAAAGAACAAAGACTTTCAGGCAATTTTGTATGAAAGTCTCAAAGTTGAAATTTCACAAAAAATCCTTTTTTGGAGAAGCCTTACGTTATTATAAAATAAATCCTTATTATCAATTTCAGTTTTCTAGACTTAGTAGTTTTGTCTGTTCGTTGATAGTAAGTCAGGAGAATCGATTTTATATGTATAGATCATTTCGTGCGAGTCTCCGCTGTCAAGCCGTTCGCGTAATCAGGGACGGACTAGATAGCACTTCATGGCAGCACACGGCTATACACATAATGGGTATAAATCTTGAAATAGTTCATAAAATATCAGGTTCACTTTACCTTAGTCGGCTGATACTTGTATCCCTCGCGACAGATGCAGCACACAGCACCATTCTCCTCCGCTAAGTCGGCTACTTGCTGCGTCAGTGAGCACTGAGCCGTCACTTGTCCACGCTCGTTACTGCGCATGCCCAAAGCGCCTAGTTGACGCTCGCGCACCGCCATTGCGAGGCGTTTCTTTTCCTGTTGGGTTCAAAAATTGGTTTTAGATTTGGAAATTGTAAACAATCGACATGCAAGAATGAAGTTTTATGCAAGGTACATTTACGTTGCCAAATGACTGCACTGAACTACTTTATGCTCATAAGATTCACACGATTAATAAGAATCACATGTACGTAATGGTTTCACTATGCGGCACAATGTACCAGCTCCCTAACTGAACTAGTACAGGGTGCCTAAAATGTTGATTTCATATGGATTTAGCAAAACGCATGCAAGACACCTCGTCTGGTGGTCTTGCTGAACATTGAGCTTAATTTCGCTTCTATAGTAGGCGCCAGATAAATGTGGAATAACGGTCATTGACCCACCTAAATAATCACATAAAGCTGTCCTGAAAAACGATTCATAATTAACTGTCCGGTTACCCTAAAAAGAGGGTTCCTTAATATTAAGAAAGGTCAATGTACTTTACTCCACATTTATCTGGCGCATGCCATAGTACACATTACATTTAATGACTGAAAATGAAGTGCAACACACAGTAAAGGAAGTCTCACCTGTCTAGTAAAGTCCCTGACTTCCTGCACCTTGGCGGCGCACTGCGGCTGCGAGCGCAGAGCTTCCAGCAGGTTCTCTGCCAGTGAGCCCACGTGCTCGCCTGACGACACTTGCTCCAGTCGGTGGACGATAGGGATCACTTTCTCGCAAACTAGCATCTAGATAGAACAAATAAATGATCTTGTCACCATAATTGAATACGAAAAAGACATGTTTTGTTTTGAGCTGTCCAAAAGAATTATAACAAATCAATAATTGATCATTTCGTTAAAATCTGCGACTTTTTGACCAATCATGTTTGTAAATAGGGTAAAAACGCGGAATTAGTTCGAAAGAGTCACCGAGGTCCTGGAAAGCAAAGGGCATTATGGAGGAACACGAATGGTTTTTAGTCCGTAAGAGTTTGAGACTCCCTTCCGCTCTGCCCAGAGCGGAAGAAGTCATTTAATGATTTGCCATCCATAAAAAGGGGGTAAAAACAGCTCTAAATGTTTCGTCTAATATACACACTGCGTGCGTTAGGTCGGAAGCGTTCTAATATAATCTCAGTGACAATCAATATCAATATTTTGTGAAAATGTAGGGAAATGTAAAATGCAGGGGTAGATGAGACAGTTTGCAATTGCGATGCGAACGCGATCACTTCTCAAATATACGAGAATTACCTTTCTGGTTTTAGAGATCTGATATTATATCCCTTTAGCGTAAAGTGGAAACAAATATTGTTTGAGTACCAGAATGGTTCCAAATCTAACAAACTTATAACACCCCTCTTTTTGCGTCGGGGGTTAATAATAGTAGAAAATATAGTAGCTTTTCGTTTCTCCCTGTTTGACCGCTTAGTTGTTCATACCTGTGTGGGCTCGTGGTCGGCGGCCAGCCCGGTGAGGAAGCGCAGGATGTACTTGAGTGCAGGACGACTGATGAACTCCTTAAGCTCGTCAGAGTCCGTGCACACCAGTGTCGGCTTCACACACGGCGCGTGTTTCTGTACGACAAACAGGTAGTGTTACACGACTTTGATCTTTATGAACACGAGAAGAAATAAAAGCATGTGGTAAAACAGTACAAGATTTTTAGATAAAACACTGCGTAAGTTGGAGTCAAAGTTGACGTGAACTACTTTACAGGGGGACTGTAATGTAGTTCACGTCAACCCCCCTTTTTTTGTAATATTTTTTCTAATGTCAAGTTTTGTAAACTGGTTGTTTTTTTGCCCCAGTCATGTTACAGTCATGTTAGTTCTATTAGTGGAATATAATAACGACTTCGTCAGGCAAAACACTTCATAGGCCAAAAACTACTTACCACAATATATTCGAGCGCATCCCTCACAACACCCAGCGAGATCAGGTAATCCTTCAGCGTCCCTCCAATGGAGTTCCTCTCGATGTTAGCACAGAACACGCAGAACAGTTCCATGCGGAACTCTTCCTCCGTCCACTGCTCCGAGTCTAGGCGGTCGAAGTCCAGCACCGGCTTGAAGTGATCCACTAGCATGGCCATCTTCAGGTCGTTGCCGTAGACTAGAGCAGCTAGCACGCGGGTCAAGTGGCCGAGGGCAACTGAGTTGTTGCGGATTCCTAGGGATGAATATATTCCAATTAAAATGCTATCCCTGGACACTTTTGTCGTAATTTTAATAGTATCACACTATCATCATACTATTACTTTTTAAATTGCAGAGTAACCTCAGTATTTTTAATGTGTATAAACTTTGGTAGTAAAATTTTATGTCAGCCTACTGGCTGTCAGAAAACTTCTTTCTGACAGACCTTTTTTGTCAGAATCTTGAACATTGACATTTTCTGAAGTGGTTGTAGGTTAAAGTAATTACCTGGACATTCAGTGCAGTTTAGTAGAGCTTGCACGTACTCCGGTCCTCCGAAGGTAAGTGAGAACTGCAGGAACGACTCCAGGCTTTCGCTCGCAGCCACGGATAGAATGCGCTCCATTATCTACAAAATTAATCTTTTTATTCACTGTTTATAACGTAACGCATAATAAGTTATATGGTTACTGTAATTTTTAGACCCATATTGAGTTTACAATCTGACACCTATCTTCAAATACAATTAGCTGGTTATATCTGAAGATGGTCTTGTTCTCTGCTATTGTTATGCGCGTCAACGGCGGTAATCACGTTGCAAAAACGATAATATTTTGTTCAGGAACTCAACACAGGGAGAGATGTCTACAGAATGTTTTTTACACTGCTGGTAATGTTGCGAGGTAACAGCAACGTTGCCAGGTAGCCGTATCAGTAGCACTGACCTCTAACAGCTGGTACACAAGCTGCGCTCGCGCCATGTCCTTCTCCTCGATGGCGGCGAGGTGCAGCGCGTGCAGCAGCACGGGCAGCGCGCGCGTCTCCGCCCGCGTCAGCACGCGCACGCAGCGCCGCACGCGCGTGCACAGCGACACCAAGCGCAGGAGCGTGGAGCATAGCGCTCGTGCCGCTCCGACGCGCTGGATGGCTGCTAGACGCTGTAGCATCACTTCGATACCACCTAGTTAGGAAATTATTTGGTGATAAATAAGAACAGAAAAACGGAAAAGACTAAGTCGCGTGCAGCACGACCGATCAACCTCCCGAAAATACAGCTTGTCTTAACAAGCTCCCCCCCAAGACAAATTAAGGCATTGAACACGCATGCCACGCGGGATATCCTGGCCAATCCTAGAAAAACATACTCAATAGCCCCAATGACTAGTAAATCTCCCAAGTTCAAAATTCAAACACACAAAATAAAAATAAGCATGTTTTAGTCACTTTAGTAAATCTATTTATAGAATACCAACTTAAATTACACCAGTCCGTTAATGCTGTGCGTTTCCCAATGCAAGTTATAGACAATATACTGCACAAGATGAAGTGTATCTTTTGTACTTACCACAATCAGCCAAAACATTCGCCATTCGGTACAGTTGTTCGTCGTCAACGGCTTCGGCGTTCGCCTGCGTCAGTCGTTCTACGAACTCTTCGGTTGCGTCGCCAAGTAAGCCTCTCATTCGGTATACTACTCGCATCGCGTCTACACCTTCGCCAGATGTGCACCAAACCTGCATTTAACATATTTTATTTATTAATTCAGAAATAATAAATATTATTTAATGTTTTGCTTTTTAAATTAATAAGGAATAACGGTGGTCCCAGAATGGATCCTTGCGGAACACTACATGTAATTTTTGGGTAATGCTCACATTGTTACCAATTTTAACGATTTAGCATGGGTTTGATAAATAGGTTCAAATACGCTGTTAGCTGTTTCAGTGAAATCTGAGTTATTTAGTATTTGAATGGTAATTGTAACAGTTTTGAATGAGTGGTCGTATCAAACGCCTTTAATGAAGATGTACCTTCTTATAAACGTCCTTCACGGGCAGGTCGAGTGACATGATCTTGTTGCACACCAAGAGCTCCATACCGTTGTCGTCTTCCAACAGCGCGACCAGCTCGCAGTCCGTACAGATTTTGTTCTTCACGTCGCGCATGAGAGGGCCCATGCCTGGTTCCAGTGAGGAGTAGGGGTTGCCTAACATGCGACCCTGAGGTAAAAAAGTTATTTTAATAAGATTTTAGAAGCAAGGCGTAAGCTTTGAACATCATCGGTAGCGTACAGCATACGCTGCGTCAAGATTTTGATTAGCTTCCATATCTCGGTTGTTATAGAAGCTAATCTATTGATGAGATACATCATCTCCACAATATCAACTTTACGTCGTTCGTGGTACGAGTTCCAACCCCCCATCTACAACCTTCTTGAAAGAAGACTTTTGGTCGAAAGGTGTCGACGTTTCCGAGGACGGTTACGCGGTTAAATCGGTCTTGATCGTGTTCTCCACCTATACCCCAGCCCGTTCTATCAGTTTTTATAGAAGTTTTTCCTTGGTCCACTTACCTGTAAGAAGTCTTCTTGCTGAGGATCTTTCTCCAGCGTAAGGAAGAACTCTCCGACGTCATTCTCTTCAGGATAGATTATAGAACACAGTCTTTCAAAGATAAACACGGGAGTGCGGTAGTCATGGAGAGGGTACTTCTGCACCGTCTCGATGCAAACTGCCATGAACTCCGCTGTTTCGGCCTCGGTACCTGTGGTAAACAAGAATGTGAACATCTGTACATTACTGATACACTTTTTTTTGGAAAGATTTTATGGCCATTATTTTTCAGATTGTTATTACACTATACCAGGCGCAGCAGCGACAGGTAGCCGCCCAGCACCGATCGACTAGCCGCCCTGGTAGAAGAGACTGTTCTGTAACTCTTACCAGTAGTCATCTCCTCCAGTAGCTCCAGCAGCTTCTCCTGCGTGTCGTCGGTGAGGCGCGTGCGCTGAACTACCAGGCGCCGCAGCGACAGATAGCCGCCCAGCACCGCTCCTACTAGCCGGCCCTTGTATGTACGTCTAGCGCCGCTCTCTTCTAGGAACATGGCTAGGAGTTCGGTGAGACGCTTTAGGGCATAGCCTGCGGACGAAGAAATGCTTGTGGTAAGTGAAAGGTTAATAGTCAGACTGGGCTACTAGAGCTAAATCGTTAACCTCGCGAGACACTCTCGGAAACGTGTTATATGTCGTGAGTGGCGCTTACACACCTACCGAGCGTTTCACATTTTTAGGTAGCTGAACGGTAAATTTTGTGGGAAATATGTACAACACATTGTAGCGAAGGCGAACCCAAAAACCAACATCGCGCATTCAAATTTTGATCCTAAGATGCTGCCAGTTTCGAACAAATCTAAAAGAATGTTCTTTCATGAAGCGCTTTATTTAATTTTGAACTTTATATAGCTGTAAAAAACATAATGAATGAATTTTGATTTTGTACAACTTCTTACCTTGCGCCAAATCTGAGGTGAGTGTAGTCTCCTCAAGGCGGTGTAGCTGTTCGATCTCTTTCGTCATCAGATCAGCTATTTGTTGCAGGACTCCGCGCAAAGCCAGGAATTGCTTCCATGGCGCTTCGGATGCCAAAGCTACAGATAGAAGACAGAATTCTGTTAGAAAATGTTGTAGATAAGTAAATCTGGTACTTATTATGTTATGGATAAAACTTACTTTGATAAAGCTGTAAGAATTGTTCGCTGGCTTCTCCGGCACTACCGACTTCGGGCAAGAAACTGGTCAGAAGGATCAACACCTAGTAGTAAACGAAAAACAAATTAGATTTTATACATTCGCAATCTAGTAGCACGAAATAATTTGTTGAGTACTCTTGTTGCTACGAAAACCAGTACTCTTCCACACGATTTATTCAACTAATGGAAAAAAAATATATTTTGTAGCATATACAACTAAATATTTGAAAATGAAATATTTAGCTTTCTATTCTTTTTTTTATATCTTTCTTCTTAAAATAATCACATATAATTCCAATAGGGATGTTTTCTGAGAAATCTTATTAGTCCGTCAAATTTACAAAAACTATTGGACACACTTTCTTTTTTCACGTAAACAAAAAATTAAAACGATAGCGTTGAAAACTCGTGTGACGTCACAGACCGATACACTTTTTACCGGAAAGTGACGTCACAAACCCCCATTCCTGATCTTTGAAACGTTATAATCTTCGTCGCACATGACATTTGACATTTTATACTTACAGCTTTAGTCCTCTCATAGGAGTCACACAGCGACTTGACCATCTGGCAGGCAGTGTCTCGAGCGATGCGCGAGCTCGGGTCGAACATGACAGGTCGCAGCCATCCACCGTCTTCTAGGGCCAGGGGACGCATGCCGTGGGACAGCATAGTCTATGAGATACAAGGTTAGTGTTACAATTTAATAAGATAGAGATGGATGATACGAAATGCAGGTACACTTCGTGAGGTATGAAGCGAATCCCTTTTTTTTGTTATTTTCGCGTATACTATACTTCAAGATAGATAACATAGCGCCAATAAGCCCCACTGCGCGTGCGGCACTCGGCCGCCCAGCCATGCGGCGAGGTCTACTACTACGTTAACTCACCCTCTCGCGCCACTTGGCGAGGTACTTGCTGGCGAGGTGCAGGTCGCGCAGCTGCGGCGCGGGTACAGGGGCCACGGTCACACGGGCGCTCGCTAGGCGGCGCCACTGCGCGTGCGGCACTCGGCCGCCCAGCCATGCGGCGAGGTCTACTACTACGTTAACTCACCCTCTCGCGCCACTTGGCGAGGTACTTGCTGGCGAGGTGCAGGTCGCGCAGCTGCGGCGCGGGTACAGGGGCCACGGTCACACGGGCGCTCGCTAGGCGGCGCCACTGCGCGTGCGGCACTCGGCCGCCCAGCCATGCGGCGAGGTCTACTACTACGTTAACTCACCCTCTCGCGCCACTTGGCGAGGTACTTGCTGGCGAGGTGCAGGTCGCGCAGCTGCGGCGCGGGTACAGGGGCCACGGTCACACGGGCGCTCGCTAGGCGGCGCCACTGCGCGTGCGGCACTCGGCCGCCCAGCCATGCGGCGAGGTCTACTACTACGTTAACTCACCCTCTCGCGCCACTTGGCGAGGTACTTGCTGGCGAGGTGCAGGTCGCGCAGCTGCGGCGCGGGTACAGGGGCCACGGTCACACGGGCGCTCGCTAGGCGGCGCCACTGCGCGTGCGGCACTCGGCCGCCCAGCCATGCGGCGAGGTCTACTACTACGTTAACTCACCCTCTCGCGCCACTTGGCGAGGTACTTGCTGGCGAGGTGCAGGTCGTGCAGCTGCGGCGCGGGTACAGGGGCCACGGTCACACGGGCGCTCGCTAGGCGGCGCCACTGCGCGTGCGGCACTCGGCCGCCCAGCCATGCGGCGAGGTCTACTACTACGTTAACTCACCCTCTCGCGCCACTTGGCGAGGTACTTGCTGGCGAGGTGCAGGTCGTGCAGCTGCGGCGCGGGTACAGGGGCCACGGTCACACGGGCGCTCGCTAGGCGGCGCCACTGCGCGTGCGGCACTCGGCCGCCCAGCCATGCGGCGAGGTCTACTACTACGTTAACTCACCCTCTCGCGCCACTTGGCGAGGTACTTGCTGGCGAGGTGCAGGTCGCGCAGCTGCGGCGCGGGTACAGGGGCCACGGTCACACGGGCGCTCGCTAGGCGGCGCCACTGCGCGTGCGGCACTCGGCCGCCCAGCCATGCGGCGAGGTCTACTACTACGTTAACTCACCCTCTCGCGCCACTTGGCGAGGTACTTGCTGGCGAGGTGCAGGTCGCGCAGCTGCGGCGCGGGTACAGGGGCCACGGTCACACGGGCGCTCGCTAGGCGGCGCCACTGCGCGTGCGGCACTCGGCCGCCCAGCCATGCGGCGAGGTCTACTACTACGTTAACTCACCCTCTCGCGCCACTTGGCGAGGTACTTGCTGGCGAGGTGCAGGTCGTGCAGCTGCGGCGCGGGTACAGGGGCCACGGTCACACGGGCGCTCGCTAGGCGGCGCCACTGCGCGTGCGGCACTCGGCCGCCCAGCCATGCGGCGAGGTCTACTACTACGTTAACTCACCCTCTCGCGCCACTTGGCGAGGTACTTGCTGGCGAGGTGCAGGTCGTGCAGCTGCGGCGCGGGTACAGGGGCCACGGTCACACGGGCGCTCGCTAGGCGGCGCCACTGCGCGTGCGGCACTCGGCCGCCCAGCCATGCGGCGAGGTCTACTACTACGTTAACTCACCCTCTCGCGCCACTTGGCGAGGTACTTGCTGGCGAGGTGCAGGTCGCGCAGCTGCGGCGCGGGTACAGGGGCCACGGTCACACGGGCGCTCGCTAGGCGGCGCCACTGCGCGTGCGGCACTCGGCCGCCCAGCCATGCGGCGAGGTCTACTACTACGTTAACTCACCCTCTCGCGCCACTTGGCGAGGTACTTGCTGGCGAGGTGCAGGTCGTGCAGCTGCGGCGCGGGTACAGGGGCCACGGTCACACGGGCGCTCGCTAGGCGGCGCCACTGCGCGTGCGGCACTCGGCCGCCCAGCCATGCGGCGAGGTCTACTACTACGTTAACTCACCCTCTCGCGCCACTTGGCGAGGTACTTGCTGGCGAGGTGCAGGTCGTGCAGCTGCGGCGCGGGTACAGGGGCCACGGTCACACGGGCGCTCGCTAGGCGGCGCCACTGCGCGTGCGGCACTCGGCCGCCCAGCCATGCGGCGAGGTCTACTACTACGTTAACTCACCCTCTCGCGCCACTTGGCGAGGTACTTGCTGGCGAGGTGCAGGTCGTGCAGCTGCGGCGCGGGTACAGGGGCCACGGTCACACGGGCGCTCGCTAGGCGGCGCCACTGCGCGTGCGGCACTCGGCCGCCCAGCCATGCGGCGAGGTCTACTACTACGTTAACTCACCCTCTCGCGCCACTTGGCGAGGTACTTGCTGGCGAGGTGCAGGTCGCGCAGCTGCGGCGCGGGTACAGGGGCCACGGTCACACGGGCGCTCGCTAGGCGGCGCCACTGCGCGTGCGGCACTCGGCCGCCCAGCCATGCGGCGAGGTCTACTACTACGTTAACTCACCCTCTCGCGCCACTTGGCGAGGTACTTGCTGGCGAGGTGCAGGTCGCGCAGCTGCGGCGCGGGTACAGGGGCCACGGTCACACGGGCGCTCGCTAGGCGGCGCCACTGCGCGTGCGGCACTCGGCCGCCCAGCCATGCGGCGAGGTCTACTACTACGTTAACTCACCCTCTCGCGCCACTTGGCGAGGTACTTGCTGGCGAGGTGCAGGTCGCGCAGCTGCGGCGCGGGTACAGGGGCCACGGTCACACGGGCGCTCGCTAGGCGGCGCCACTGCGCGTGCGGCACTCGGCCGCCCAGCCATGCGGCGAGGTCTACTACTACCTTAACTCACCCTCTCGCGCCACTTGGCGAGGTACTTGCTGGCGAGGTGCAGGTCGCGCAGCTGCGGCGCGGGTACAGGGGCCACGGTCACACGGGCGCTCGCTAGGCGGCGCCACTGCGCGTGCGGCACTCGGCCGCCCAGCCATGCGGCGAGGTCTACTACTACCTTAACTCACCCTCTCGCGCCACTTGGCGAGGTACTTGCTGGCGAGGTGCAGGTCGCGCAGCTGCGGCGCGGGTACAGGGGCCACGGTCACACGGGCGCTCGCTAGGCGGCGCCACTGCGCGTGCGGCACTCGGCCGCCCAGCCATGCGGCGAGGTCTACTACTACGTTGCCAGTTGATGAAGCCGCTGCTGTGCTTCCGACCGCCACTGTAGTTGTTATGGTTTCCTGTGTCGACAAAAGCTAGAATATTAAAGTACACTATTTGTAGGAATTACAGTAGTTTATGATACTGTGGTCATAACAAAGGTTATTAACACTCATTTTTAATAAGTTCATATATAAAAACATTACCCGAATTATACGTAACATTAATGTTATACACTCATTTACAATTCCCCAACCCACCTTAGCAGCGTCCTTCGGCGGCTCAGCGTCCGCGGGCTGCGCAGGCGCAGGCGCAGGCGCGGGCGCGGGCGCGGGCGTGGGCGGCTGTGCAGCTGGTGCCGGCGCCATGAGCTGCTGCATGTAGCGCAGGCAGGGCAGCGCCACCTGCTGCAGCGCGAACTGGTGCGCTGTGTGACAATTCAGGACTACTCCTCATATAGATGTTGTTTTGCTTTACGGTTTATAGTGCTAAATAAAGACTAGTTTTTTAATAAAGCGATCCTTTTTTGTTTTTTTTGCACTTTCGCGTTGATCTTTTGTTTGTGACATATGAATAATACACACGGTGGAAATAACACGGTCTTTAGGATGATCCACACATATCAGGGCCGTGCCCGTGACATCCCACGTCCTTTCGTCGCAAGCTCCAAACAAAATATCGGTGCGTACATTTTTTATGAACTCGTTCACATACGTACGTGTCCGGCATAGAGTATATAACCACTAGAGAGCCTATAGACCGATTTCTCTTAGGCGCACGACTCACCACCGCGGGCCGGGGGGCGAGGAAGAACGCGCGGCTGCTATTGGTCAGTTCATGGTCAAGTTGCGTAGGTATGCGCACGTTAGGGTGGCTTGTCTTGATTAAGGGAAAATATTCGATATCGATAAAATGGATTTTAACATTATGAAAAATACTCAATTAGATCGTACCTTTACCTGTATGATAAAAAAACAAAATCAATAAATACAATTTGGGGATTAATTTGACTTTCAAACGATTTGACTTTTTCCAACACAATAAAAACAAAACACAAAAATAGGCAAAATATCGCTGGTATCGCTGAACTAAATAAACGGCGCGGCGGCGTGTTTTAAATATTCAAAACAATCGGGGGTGAAGTGCCTTGAAGAAACAGTAAGTAGGTACTGCATTTTGTTGGAAACCAATTTTCCCTATTAACCTTATCTATCCACTTTTCTTTTAGTTCCGGAATCTTCGGAAATCAAAAACAAAAAAACATGTAGGTGTAAATCAAACAAAGAGATGAAAAAAAATGACATCAATATCGATATCGATTAAAGGTAACAGCACAGATTTTTACGATAAACCAACAAAGGGATAGAAGCATTTGAATTAGAGGTTTGCACCGGAGCGGAATTTTGAGTACCGGTGAAATTCACCGGTGATTGGGCGATCTCCGGTGATTTACCGGTGATCTCCGGTTGATGCCTTGGAATTATAAACCTATGACAAAATGAATATTGTTTTCTGAATGGGTTTGCTAATAAAAAAAAACAGTTTCCATTCATTTTTTAACCAACTTCAAAAAAGGAGGAGGTTCTCAATTCGATTGTTTTTTTTTTTGTGTTTGTTACCTCATATCTCCGTCATTTATGAACCGATTTGAAAAATTATTTTATGTGAAAGGATATACTTCTCGATTGGTCCCACTGAAATTTTATCAAAATCGGTTTAGTAGTTTGGTTTTTAAATCCAAATAGCTAGACAAAATATGTGGAAAAATCATGCATGTAAACGAAATTGTATATTTTTGGTTTCCTGTGACTTTCCAGTGGTGTTGTTAAGTCTGGGGTAACCTTTTTTTATTTAAATCACCTTTAAAAAACCCTGCTCCAATAAAACCGGTGATCAATCGGTTTTTCTTCCGTGTTTTTACCGAATAATTTCACCGGAAAATAACCGGTGATTCTCCAGTACTCATTGCTCCGGTGCAAACCTCTAATTTGAATAGTCTGATGAAAGAACAAGACTTTTCCAAAAGACATCAACGCGGTGTGGTTTTTCCCAGCCACCATTTTAACTAGACCCCTGAGGTCGCTCGTAAAAATAATTTTCATACTGTTTATTTTACCGGTGAAAAGTTATGCCATCCTTTTTATAACTAGTTGTCTAAGAATGTTTCCCACACCACTTCATCGCGCATGAAGGCATTTTGATGCGTTATAATTGCGTAAAACGTTATAGGAATCGAAATAATTTAGCGTGCACATAGGTCTAACACTTGGACACAACTAAAATGGTCACCAGTACCGTAGCCTATATAAAGGCGACAAAACACTAATCGTTTTCGAGTGTCGGGGCACTGTATGTGTAGGGGCGTGACCTAAATGGTACCTGGTGGGATTCGCTACGCTGCTAAGTTAAACACTCAAATAACTTTCAAGAGTTTATTGCTGAGAGTTAACAAGGTTACGTTAATGCTAAGCTATCGCTAAAATGATGAAAATGAATGCACCCGGTTGCTATTCGTAATGCACTGAGCTCGCGGCGCATTTAGTGCGACCGTATTGTATCGCTAGGTCAGCAAACGTGGTCGATTGCAATGATTGCATCGAACATGCTCCCGACGGGAAGAGATGAGTTAATGAGATAAGCTTATACAAAAAGAAGAGTTACGTGAGTGTGAGCTTAAACGCTAAGGGGTTAAGACAATATTAGATGAGAGATGATTGACAAGGTGATAGAACAATCATATCATGATCTTATAGCTACACATAGATGCTCAAACGGTTGAGTCACTAATCGAGAATACCGATTGCCTTTTGGCTAGGGGAGACGTCGACGTGTCTCGCCTCTTTGTACGCAAACTAGAGCACCGTTTAGAAAAATAAGCTACGCGCGCACTATCACTGACACATGGCCCCTGCTCGGGCAGGGGTTGATTTCGCACTCTTGCACTAGAGCTTTGCTCTTGCTCAGATTGATTTATGCACACACTCACACTCGCTGGCACGTTCTCGTTCCGCTCTTGGGTGGTCGGACCACCGGCCTGCTGACACCTCCTCCTCAGGAACCACAGGACCACTGCGACAGCTGCTACTAATAGGCCATATGACAACGCATACTGATGTATGTCATGTGTCGTTAAAACCTCTGTCTGTTGGGCTGATTCCTTCATCGCTTCAATTTGTTCACCGAGAAACTTTAAAGAATCGTTTATTGGTGTGGTATCTTCGTTGACCTTGTAGTCTTGGAAATTTTGGATAGGTGGCGTAAGATTACTAATCAAACGATTTATGGGAGTTAATTTAGTCTCGAGTATATTTGGTTTAAGATTTAGCGTATTCTCTAATTGCTGATGAGAATAAAGTGTTACATCATGACCCTTCACGATGCATTGCTTAGTTAGTTGAATAAGTCCAGCCTTGCTGACTTCGCTCGCTTGTAGGTCGTCGTCGCATATGACTCTCAAAGAGTATGAGTCACAACAGAAATACAAATAGGTAGAAAAGTCGTGTAGTGGAACCCATTTGTTTTCACAGCTAGAATTGATGATCTTGCAAGTAGACAGCTCCTCTTTTTCGCAGAATTGTTCATCCGGTCCTAAACTTTGGACAGGCCCTCGAAGACGGCAAAGGTAGGTTTCCGCTTGATATTCGCAACCTTGAAGATCGCTGACGCTGGCTGTTAAGTATGAGTCTCTTTTCAAGTTGATCGCGACATATTCGGATGATGGCTTGACGCTGATCATTCTTTTGTTAATTTTAACCGGCACTGGTATCAAATTGTATAGCTGGAACGTATCTCTGCTAATTAACGGTATGGTAATTTCAAATATGAGATATTCCTTCGTCATCCTCGCTTTAACTTTTAACAATTTGTAGATCTCAAACAAGTTGAATTGAATGTCATCTACGGGTAACGCTAGCTCTTTAGAAATTTGACTAGATACAATCTGTAACTCCCCACGGAGCTGTTGTGGAGTCAAGAGATGCAGATTGATCTGACCATGATAGATCTCAGTCATAGTATCAAGAAAAGTATCCTGAATTCGCCTTAAATTCTGAATCATATTTATGATCGCTAACGCTGCCAAAGAGAAATCTTGCTGAATAGACATTACGTCGATCTCTTGCTGCAATGTATTGGTGACGCTATCTAAATGATTCAAATGCTTATTAATTATCTTATGCTGCTTTTCAATAGTCTCTTCTGTTCGCTTTAAGATATTATACTCCGCTTCTATGACCGATGTCTGATTCCTGTACAGCTGACTAAGGTGGAATATATTCTTTTGTATTAGGTCAATGTCACGCTTGTATTTTTCTGCGAATTCTTGATCAAGTACTCCGAACAATGAATTAGCTATGGAGCCGACAGCGTTGATAAGCCCGCGTCGAGTTCGCGGACGCGCTCCAAAGTGCTGATTGAGCAACAGCTGATTATAATATTGTAGTTCATCGTACTCGTGTTGTAATTGTAGGACGATAATTCTACAATGGCTCTGCTCTTGAATTTTCCCGCAGGTTTGCTCGAGATATTGAGAAAATTGTTTGACCGCCTTGTCTCCTTGCCAGTAAGGAGTCAAATTATAGTAGGTTATGATTTTCCACTGATCACGAATAAGATGCATTTGTCCCAAAGGGTCAAAATACAACGTTTGATTGCTATCAAACGCAGTTATTTTGAAAGTTGCTTCAGTGGGTAGTATAAGGCTCATAAAAAATAGCAATGATAATGCTATGCTATAGATTTTAGGACATCTGTTTAGCTGTTTGCTCGCTTTTTCTTCCGCTTTTGCCTCGTTGCATTGCTGTTGCTGCTGTTTTACTTCGCTTTTTTCTGGACTTTTGTTAATTGCTTCCTTTTCTGCTATAGGTAGGACAGAAAGCTTGATAATTGGCCGCTTTATAAATCCATTTTTGGTTTTTAAAGTCACCACTCGGACAGCTCCATCATTTCCTGGATGGACGTCAACCACTCGACCAACGGGCCATTTTCCAGGGGTTAGGTTGTCGTCATGAATGGTTACCATATCACCTATCTCAATATTCTTTTGTGCTTTTAACCACTTGCTACGTATCGATAACTGGCTAAGATACTCCGCTTTCCACCGCTTCCATATATCTTGGAAGGTTTTATTTACTAAATACCATCTCGTCCTAGCATCTTGTGCCGTTTCTATTACAGTAAGACCTGCACGAGTGGTTAGAAAATGCGCTGGCGTGAGGAAATCGATGTCATCGATATCCTCAGATATTGGGCACAGCGGTCTTGAGTTAAGGGTTGCTTCGATTTGAGACAAGACCGTGCTGTATTCTTCAAATGTTAAAGCTTGGTCTCCTATTACTCTTTTCAGATGTTGCTTTAGACTCCGAATAGATCGCTCCCAGATCCCTCCAGCACTCGGCCATGAAGGGCAGTTCCAATGCCATTCTATCTTCATCTCCGCTATCTCTCGGTAAAAAGTGTCGTTAAAAATTTGCTCGAACTGTTGCTGTTCCTCCTGAAGGATCTTGTTGGCACCTACGAAGTTGGTACCGTTGTCCGAATATATGTGTTTTGGAGTCCCTCGTCGAGCTGTCATACGACGCAACGCGGCTATGAATGACGTACTGCTCAGGTCGGAGACCAGCTCTATATGGACCGCTTTTGTAACCATGCAAATAAACAAGGCGATATATCCTTTAGTCGTTTTAATGCCTCTCCCTTTGTTTGCTTTTACTCGAATACACCCCGTGTAATCTATTCCAGTATGATAGAATGGAGGCGCCGGGTTAGATCGGCAATCAGGCAGGTCTCCCATTATCTGATGTAGCTTTCTGGGTTCTTGTTTTTTGCAGGTCACGCATTTACGAAGCTGCTTTTTGGTAGCTCTGTTTCCTTGAATTATCCAATATTGTTGTCTCAATAAAGACAAGGTAAGTCGAGCTCCGCCATGGAAGGAGTGCTCATGTGCTTGCTGGATAAGAAGCTCCGTTAATCTCCCGCTATATGGGATTATTATTGGATGTTTCATATCAGAGTTAATGTTGGCATTTTTAAGACGTCCCCCGACTCTTAAGATCCCGCTTTCATCTAAAAATGGTTGTAGATTTAATAATTTGCTATCGGAATTAAGTTTATTATTTATCAAACTCTCGATATCCGAGCCAAATTCACTGCGCTGTATGCATTTAATTATAATTAATTTTGCTTTCCTTAGCTCTTGTAATGTGAGATAGGACGGTCTTTGCTTACTTGTCCATGCAGGTGCACGTAATAGCCATGCTACAATGCGATTTATTTTGACGAATGAGCTGTGACGATCTAATAAATCTTCAATTACGCTTTTTCCAGGATTGCTATTTTGGACGGTTATAACTTGCTTCCGGACCTCTTCTTCCGTTGTGTACTCTGCTTGCTCTTGCTTTGGATTAAAAGAAGGTGTCGATAACCAAGCTGGGCCTCGCCACCATAACGTATGCTCCATTAGTTGTGTAATGGATAGTCCTCTGCTCGCTGAATCGGCTGGATTTTCCTTAGTCGATACGTAATGCCAAACATCTTTTGACGCTACGCTAATAATTTTCTTCACTCTATTCGCTACAAAAGGCTTCCAACGTTCTGGATAGCTTTGTATCCAGCTAAGGGCGACTTTAGAGTCGCTCCAGGCATAGATTTCGTAATCTATGCCAGTCATGCTAGTGGCTACTTTTGTAAATAGTCTGGATAAAAGTTCCGCAGCACATAGCTCTAATCTAGGAAGCGATACTGTCTTGCTGTTAGGTACTAATCTTGTTTTAGCTGCGACTAGTACTACCGATGCTTCTGTTTTTGATGTGATTCTGGCATATATAACACATGCGTACGCTTTAAGAGATGCATCACAAAATCCGTGGAATTCGATAGTATCATCTCGTTTACTTTGCAACCATCGTGGGATTTTAAATCTGCCAATACTTCCCATTTCCTTAGTTAATTTTATCCACTCATTGTTGATCTCGGCTGAAACTTCATCGCTCCATTGAATTTCATCGAGCCAGACTTTTTGAAACAACAATTTGAATTTTGTGGTCAGCGGCGCTAGCCAACCTAAGGGATCAAATAACCTGGATATTTCCGACAGTAGCAATCTTTTTGTAATCCTTGTAGTATTCGCTGATGGAGTATATTGGAAAGTGAATTCATCTGTTTCTGGGTCCCATCTCAGGCCCAAAGTTTTTGCTGTGTTTTCAGTTTTGAAAATGAATGATGGTGCTTGATTGTTTTGCTGCGATGAATTTATCTCTTCCAACAGCTTTTTATCGTTTGCTGACCATTTCCTCAGCAAAAAGCCGCCGCTGCTTAGACATGAATTGAGTTCTAATATGCTGCTTCTCCCTTCTTCGACAGTATGAGCGCCGGTTACCAGATCATCCATATAGAAATCTTCGAGTATTATTCTTGCCGCTGTAGGAAAGTTATTCTTCTCGTCCGCAGCTAGTTAACGAAGGGTCATCATTGCCAAAAAAGGTGCTGAATTCGTGCCATATGTGACCGTCGTTAACTGGTATGCTCTAATTGGCTGTCTAGTTTGTGCTCTCCAAAAGATTTGTTGAAGCTTTTGATCCGCTTCGCTAACTAGTATCTGCCGATACATTTTTTCGATATCGGCAGTGTATACGTATCGATATTGTCTCCACTTAAGTAACAGTGCCTGTAGATCTTGCTGCAGGTTAGGTCCACGATGCATAATATCATTGAGACTAAGTCCCGAAGAGGTCTTTGCGGATGCATTAAATACAACACGTAACTTCGTAGTGGAGGATTCCGCTCTCTGAACCCCATGATGAGGTAAAAAACACTCTTTTCCGTCGCTGCTAAGAGTCGTTAATTTCATATGCCCCAACTCTTCATATTCGCTTAAGAATTGCTTATATTGCTGAGCTAAAGATTCTTGCCTGCTTAACTTTTTCTCTAAATTCTTTAATTGCGCTAATGCTATTTCCTTTGAAGATCCTAGCTTTTCGCTCGCTTGCTGCTTCATCGGTAATCTAACTTCATAACGACCGCTTTCCAAACGTTTTGTCGTTGTCAGGTAATATTCGACGCATTGCTGATCTTCCGCTGATATTTCATTTTGTTCGTGAATATCCTCTATTTGCCAAAATTGATGAATATCCGCTATATTATTTACGATGACGTTACAATGGAACTGTGGCTTTATGGTTCCACACAGTAACCATCCTAGCTGTGTTTGCTGAGCTAAGGGCGAAGACGAATCAGCACCTCTTATCAAACCATCTAGCATGATAAGAGCATAGGCGTCTGCCCCGAGTAACAAGTCCACTGGACGACTTGTATTAAACTCTGGATCCGCTAAATTAATATGTTCCAAATACGTCAATGATGGCTTTTCAAACGATCGATTTGGTAAGTTTTTGATTAGACTTTTCATAATCAAAACATCCATATGGAATTTAAAGTTAGTATACATAGACTGACATATAATGCTTAGCTTGCCCGTACAGTTAGACTCCTTTTCTGCTATTCCGGAAACTGCTCCATAAAATTGCTGTCGTTTTAAACCTAACTGCTGAGCTGCCTTCTCTGTAATCAGCGATACCTGTGAGCCTTGATCAATGAGAGCCCTCAGGACAAGCTGCGTGCTATCTGCTGCTGTTACCCTCACTAACGCTGTAGCTAAAAGAATCTCGGTGAGATTTTGCTGTGATGCGTGAACACCGTTGCCGCTGCTTTGCTTTGAACGCTCTTCTTGCTTAAGTTTTTCATCATTCGTATTATTTTGCTGGTCATCAGCAAAACAATCATGCAATAAGGTATGATGCCTGCCCGAACACGTGAGGCATCGTTTCTTGGAATGACATTTGTTGCCATTGTGATTAAAAATGCAATTAATACAACATTTTAGTTGTTTGAGGGTTTTAAGTTTCATTTCCTTCGGCATTTGTAGAAACTTTGCGCAATTGTATAATTTATGCTCTGCAAAACAATGAGGGCATTTAATTTCCTGCACGTGCATTGCTTTTGAGTTCTTCGAATTGTTTTCATTCGATTTATGATTAGTGCTAAATTTTCGATTGTTTGGAAATGTTTTTGAAGAACCCGCTTGCTGCTGAGATTGCTGCAATTTTTGCATGGTGTCTTGTCGTCGACGAGATGTTTCTAGACTAGTGAATTTATTTTCTAAAAAATCTAAGTACTCTTGTAGGACCGGTAGCTCTCTAGGGTTCTGTAACGAGTCTATATACTCGGAATAAGATTCACTATCCAGCTTTTGCGACATAATATGCGCAATTAGAGGGCCCCACGTGCTAATATCCGCTCCTAGGTTTTTGATGGCATGTAGACTCTCTAACGTGGCGTCATGCATTTTTTTAAAAGCTGTAAACGATTGCTGCTGTATGTTGGGAATATTCAAGAACATATTGACGTGCGCTGTAAAGATAATCCTCTTGTTGTCAAATCGATGATTTAAAATCTCCCAACAAACGTTATAGTTGTCGGCGCTAATTGGAAGGTGCTGAATCAAACGCTCGGCTTCACCTTTTAACTTGCCTTTCAAGTATTGCATTTTCTGAGCGTTTGACAATGCGTTGTTCTTGTGGATTGCTTCGCTGAATAGATCCTTAAAAGGCATCCATTGCTGGTAATGGCCTGTAAATACAGGAATATCCATTTGAGGAGTGGCTTTCTCGCGATAAGATGTTGACCACATCTTGGAGTTAATAGCTTTTCTCAAGCTGTTAAAAGTTCGCTCGTGCTTGGTGAAGTTATACTCATAATCTTCTGCTACATCTTCCCCCGATTCACCAATGATTTCCCAATGAAGGTTATCAATGGTAGTCCACCGACTGTGCAGGTTTCGAAGGGCGTCTTCGAACTCCCACTTGTCAACAATAGTTTCAACATCAATATTGTCGACTGCTCTAAGAAACGCTTTAAAATTGATCGACTGCTTATGAAGCATATCGTCAAGCTTGCTGTTGGACCCTCTTGACTCGAAGGTCGGAGTTGCTGCTGCTGTTGCTGGCGGTCCCGGCTGACCCGCTGAAGTTCCGGGCACCTCTCGCTGTGGTGGTTGAGGAAGATACGGTGATTTTTGATCTTGTTGCATCAACTCTTCTTTATATTGACTAATAAGATCTTTAGCTGCTAAATAATGCTGGTTCGTACTCTCAAATTCAGACTTTGTAAAATATTTATGATTCGTCTGTTCAAAAGGTAGAATCTTTTCATGATTCACTTGAAAGTCCTTCCAGTACTTCTCAAGTAACTCGAGTTTACGCTTACAGTAATCTAACGTTTTACGCTCTACGCTATCCTTTTTAAAATTGACAAGGAGTTTTCTAATGCCTTCCGCAATCTCGGATTGAAGAAAATAAAGGCTCTCCATCTCGCTGCTTTATAGAAAATTGAACGATCTTACTTGGAAGAATCCTTTGTCGCTGCTATCCTGACGAGGGTTGCTCCCCACGTCAGCGATCCGCTGGTGTCGCTAGGGTGAGCTGTGAACTCACTGCTGAAACGGTACTCCCCGAGCACCGCTGTTGCTGATACCGCTGAGAGAATATATTAAGCACTCCAACTCAATATACTGCCGCTAAAGTCACTCATAAAGTCTCGCTGCTAAGGTAACCACCAGTCACTGCTAAGCTAAGCTAAGAAACACTGCAATTCAAGGTTCACTAGTTCAGTTCAAGTTCACTTCCACGAACCATCAGTCCCGAAAAACTAAAGTTCGACCGCGAAGTCCTTGATAGAGGCTCGAAGGACCAAAATGTAGGGGCGTGACCTAAATGGTACCTGGTGGGATTCGCTACGCTGCTAAGTTAAACACTCAAATAACTTTCAAGAGTTTATTGCTGAGAGTTAACAAGGTTACGTTAATGCTAAGCTATCGCTAAAATGATGAAAATGAATGCACCCGGTTGCTATTCGTAATGCACTGAGCTCGCGGCGCATTTAGTGCGACCGTATTGTATCGCTAGGTCAGCAAACGTGGTCGATTGCAATGATTGCATCGAACAGTATGCGCAGTCAAGTGGTTTAATAGTCTTTAGTGTCCGGGCATTGGCAGACAGACAAAGGATGCGTGTGAACAAGTTATTATGGACTACGGTACTTCAACGTCCCGGGCACGGTCCTGATATATGTGTGGATCAACCTTCAGACTGACTAACTGAACGGACTGTGCTATTTACGACCTTGCAGTCAGTCAAGTCTGTAATACGGGGCCAATGGTAATCATCATGGAAATCGATCTGTTTCTAATTGAAGAAGCAAAGACTGATATAAGTATAAGAAATTAAAAATATTTTATAAATTTTATATCTAAGAACTTCTAACTTATATTTAAACACACCTCTTTGGCGTCTCCCACATATAAACGCAGCTGTTCTCACTCAATGGGTATTAAAGTTCTACACATTAGATCATAAATTTCCCTTTACTTTTAGGGCATAACAATAAAACAATCTACTGATATTTTGAATAATTTCATTGATTTTAAAAGAATCTAGTTAAATACTTACAGTTCGGCGAAGAGGAGTTGATGCCTGGCATGTCGGCTAAAGCTTCGGCCTTCAGGATCGAGTTGGCTGCCGGCATTATACCGGCCACTTCCGTCAGTTGTGGGCAACACCTGATAACAAGAACATTTCAATTAAGATAATTTCGATAAAAATAATATGAGAGAGACGTAAAAGATATTTTAGCTCATGAAGATTATTGAGTCCGGAAGATTTTGCGACTTTTGCGGTAGACCTATATCCAGCAGTCGATGTAATTTGGTAAGTATTTGTAGCAGAAGCACAGTCTTCTAAGTTATGAGGGCAATAATAACAAGAAATAAACGCAAGATCACTATATGGCATTAGGTACAACCTTGAATGATAGTGGGAAGTAAAATTTTAATAAATTAGATGGATACGTACCACACCCATAGTTTCACAATACAGCGAAGTCTTGCCTCCCAACATTCTACCGAATCTTGAACTTTCACAAGTGAACCTAGTAGAAGCACCAATGGACGAACCTAAAACAAATCCATAACTTAATTTACACTGTCATCTCTACCGCAAACACTGTTCTAAATTCTAAATGAAACTTTAAGTTCATACGAGCAAAGTTCATTGTCATGTTACACTTACAGAGTTGTTATGATCTTGTGAAGCAGCGTGACCCATCAGTGAGAGAGTGATTCTTTGAGACAGCAAATTGCAAAGTTGCTCCGTCGCTGGGAGATTGTCTCGAGTAACCAGACAGATCAATGCACGTACTTCTTCTTGGCACTAAAGAACAACATTCAAGAACAGTTACTCCAACGAAATCTAAACCACGAAAAGAGTTTATCATCAGGCAGATGTATTGCTGGGGAGTTTGTTGTGCCACTTCTTTCCAGATACAACACTTATGAAGTGGTGAAATTACGGGCGCTTTGTGGGCTACCAATAGCTATACTTAAAAAAAAAAGTGATTCTGATTTTGAAATGACATTACGATATATCGTATTTTTACATTTCAGCGCCAAAGAATACTCTTTATTATGTCCACCATATAAGTTACATAAAAGATAGATGAAGAAAACATTACATAGGGCGACACATTTTTGGTAAGATTCCTTTTCGTAATAACAAAGGCTGTATGTTTATTGTTACACCGTACCTGCGGAGTGCCACGATGCAGGTTGTGCTGCACCAGCTCCTGCACGAGTCCGAAGCGACACAGGCGAGTGCGGTGCTCCGCCTGAGACGCGAGCGCTCGCAGTAGAGTGAGGCAGTGCTCCGCGCAGGCTAGCGCGCAGCCGTAGCAGCCGCCTCCTGATTGTAACAATGTGTATTATAGTTTGAGTTTGTATCCATCGCCACCAACTCGAAGAATCGACTTTAGATTTGTGTATTAAGGGGGATCCCTAAAGAGACCTCGCCATACATTTTTCAGGAGCTGTAATCTCCGTAAATAAACAGTTTCTGCAGAATAAAGCAAGTATAATGAGATTTTATAATGTATTGTGATCGCCTATCGCCCAAATTTTAGAAAAAAAACAGTCTTTCTATGAGAATTAGACCCAATAAAAAACGAAAAATCTTTACATGTGTGAGTGACCTGAATCGCGCCATCTGACAGAAATTTATAGAACCACCGAGAAAAAGTTCATTGCTGTTATGTTACGAGTTTACGTGCGGTGAACATTTTAAGTAGATGGCGCTGTTCGAAAATTCGAACAAGCGCCAAGGTTATCGAGTGACGGACGCGGCGATGCGACGTTGCCATTCAAGACGCAATTTGGCAACAACGCGTGTTGCCAAATTCCAGTCCATGCGTGATTGTGTGTCAAAATTGTGTTTCTAGCAAGTTAGCGCCGGCGCGCGGGTTTGCCCGCGGATTTTATATTTTATGATTGATGAAATGTTTTTTTTTAGGGAATGAGAAATAATGCTAGAAAGTGAAAACAATTATCTGCGATCTGCCTTTGGTTCACACAGATACAATACTAATGTTATTATTGTATTACTTATCTACTTTAAATAAATAGTGCCTACCTACCTAAAGATTTAAAAATCTTTCCACTGTATGTAAGTAGGTACTGATAAAACATTTTCTGACACGGTTAAGTACTAATTCATTGGTTTGGGTTGAATCAAATCAGAGAAAAGAAGTTCATGTAGGTATACTTAGGGTACCTATACCTAAATCAGGCGATCAGCGTAGGCAAACTTACCTATTTTTTTCCTAGCTACCTACGCAATGGTCGTCCGTCTGTCGGTCCGTATGTCTGTCTGTCCGTCTCTGTCTGTCACCAGACTGTATTTCACGGACCGTGATAGCTACACAGTTGACATTTTCACAGATGATGTATTTTTTTACATTTGTATCGCATGATTGTAATATTATAAGTCGCGTAAGATTGTATATTTACAAGTACCTACTTACTTATAATTTCTTCTAGATAAGACAAGTATTGAAACTATTGAATTTGGGTGTGATTCAGTGTATTCGAAATTATTTCTTCTCAACACATCATCTGCCTAGCCCTTTCCCAACTATACCTACTGGGATTGGCTTCCAGTCAAACCGGATTCAGCTGAATACCAGTATTTTACGTGGTGCGGCTGCCTACCAGACCTCCACAATCCATTATCTGTTCTCAACATAATCATAGATTATAGTCTAAAACATAAACAACATTTATTACAATCTTACGATGTTTGGAATTATCCGGTGACACATACGAGTACTTACATAGGTAGGTACCTACTCTAACCAACTAATACCAAGATATTCTAAGCTGATAACAACCCTTTGCTTTGCCATCTAAAACCATTCCACCAAAGAACGCCAGTAATCACACTAATCACTGAATGTTACGACTGTATCACCTAAAGAAAACATTCTTAGATCGCGACGAATAATTGCATAAATAATCTTTTATTTATTTAGTACCTACACGTCACAATTTATTTACACGTTAGGTACTATTTAGGTTCAGTCACATTACAACAACCTGTGTAGGTACAATATACCTTTATTACCATTAGATACGGGACTTAGTCACAGCAAGCGGTCCTACTCAGTTGGCACTCAGTCGCGCACGGAAAATCATTGATGTGACCTTCAGAATGATTGGCCAAAATGACCGATCAGCTTAAAAATATTACTAAGATCTAATACCTATTTGCTACTATTTGATATCTTTGTTTAAATAATTGGTACCTAATTAATAACTGAGAAAATGAATTTAAAAAATGGGCAGTCATTCTGATGTCAGGATGGACTGCCGACATTTAGGATCTCCACGTAAAGGCTCAAAAATTTCAATTCGCCTTTACAAAAATTTAGTACCTATTTGATACCTAAACATACCTATATTTTTTCTAGATTTTTAAGGCAAAGAATTTTATTAGAGATTTTTTGTTTAGGTAGGTACTATGAATAAATATACTTACCTAGTTCTACCCACATGTTAGCTTTTATCAGTATCTCGGAAATTGTTATTAATTAGTAGTACTTATTGCTAATTATCGTGTAAATTGAACTACCTTCACTCCATAGACTTGAAAAAAAATTGACTTCACTTGACTTTCTGTATCAAGTAGTACCTACCTAAACATAGGAAACCAAAAATCTGTAATAAAATCTTTAATCTTTGCAGCTCAACAGTGTTTTAATAATACTAGGAATAAAAATAAGACACACCACTCGTAAATACAGCCAAAAATGTTAATTTGTTGAAAATAACAAAAATATTTTATCGTTTGCTTCGCCATGTTTGTGAGAGCGAGATAGATATTAAAAACATGCGTGAGAGACACGATACGCACAATTCGCGAGTTGTTGAGAGATTTTGTAAACAACGCGCGACGACTAGTACCAGACCGAGGTTGCGTAAGGTTAGCAACACAAATTTCTTCAAACATATTAATAGTTTTTTATTATTATTGTTTTACCAACCATGATTATTTAAATTCAAGTCAATTTTATTAATAATTGATAACAGTTATGTTTTACGCAACAGGTACTTATTTAAAAAAAAATGTTTTATAAGACAAAGTCTAGTTTTTAGTACCTAATTGTTGGTGCAGAATCACTACTTCACTATATTTAGTTATCTTTATTACGCGACTGTGGCAAAGCAAACGGTTATGATTTCAAGGCTTCCTCGTAACTCCCAAACTGCACGTCATGTGCAGCCATATTCTTTATTTATTTATACATAAATGCATAATGGTGATACTTAAGGCTCTTTTTTATTCAGGTTTCCTAAAGATGAATTAAGGAGACAAAAGTGGCTTGTTATTGTCCGAAAACAAAGGCAGAAGTAAAGCTTTAGTAACCTTGCGCGATCGAGCGAACAATATTAATTTCTTTTTTAACTACCTCAAAATAATTAATGTTTTTTATTTTATTTGCTAACGCTACCACATGCCATGTCATTCATAATCGTAAACATTCGTCAACATTCGGCAGCTAACGCGATTTCGCTCGCACGACAGCGCCGTCTCCTATCTCTATCCTTGTCTATCGGTAACAGTAGGTTGCGACTGTGATGACACTGATCACAGATGTGTGAGTTTCGGTGCATAGTCGTACGCCGAGCCCATGTTTACTGATTGCGATGTTAGAGCGTAACATGCAATGTTTATTACCCAAAATAATTTATCTGAATAATTTGTTATGGTGAAAAGGGATACCTTTTTACCACCAAATCCGATAGGATATCGAGCCTAGAAACAAAAATATGCATAGACCAATAATTATATTATTATTAATATTTGAAAATATTAGGTTTGGTAAGGATAAAGAAAGATAAAAAATAATTCAAAAATAAATACAACTATTGAGATTTGAACCCACACCAAGCCTAATGAAAGGCAGTCTCTAAACCGACAGTCTATTTGTACGGTTGATAATTGTTTCAAATAGCCGACCTTATTTATGTCAAGGTTTTTAGCTGCTCAGCTTCCCGAAAGTATAGCGTGATGATAATCATTGCTAAGGTTATATTAATAAGAAATAGATTGGAATATAACAATTTGGTCCTCTGGACATTTTAATTTCCAACCATTTTTGAATAAAACGACATCTAGTAGGGTCGAAAGTTACTACTATTTACTTTGCATGTGTGTGTAAAGAGTAAATTCATGCGGCTAAATTTTTATTCTGCTGTAATCTTTGTATGGTAGCAGTTAACAAGCATAGTGATTATCTAAAAAAATCAAGTTAATGCCCTAGGTATAGCCTATAATAAAGTTGTCTATTAAAACTTTCTATGTTAAGTGTAAAAATTGAAAATGTTCGAAATTGTGGATGTGTCGCCATCTAGCGACAAAATGGCAGTGAGAGCATTCATCCATTCACCTTAAGTAGGTTTTTAAGTGAGTCCCTAAAACGTGTGGGTTATAACGATATTGAACTATAAATGTATGAGATAAGTTTGTTGTCATAAAATTTGAAATGAAATATAAATAACAATAAATGAAATAAAATTTTAATCAATGCAATGAGTCAAATGATGGCATATCACTTGGAGGTGTGACATGGTGAGGGTCGTCTATGTTACAATGTTAGTGGCAACTTACACTGTAACATAGATCACATGGTGTTTTGTTTTAAGAATGAGAAATCATCAAATGACTCCTTCCGCTCTGGGTGGAGCCCATCCATGTTTATCCAAATGCCCTTTGCGTTCTAGGGCCGAGGTTTCGAACAAATTCCGCAACAGTTAATTTGGCCTCGCACTGGCTAGGCTGACGTAATACTAAAAAATAATGATTGAAAGCATGAGGAGAGAAAGTAAAGTTCCACGTACCTTTAGTGACATCGCCGTCATAATTCTGCAGTAGTCCAGCGTACACTGGCAAAGTATCGCCCTTAGTCAGTTCGCTCTGGGATCTATCGAACGCCACCAATTCTTTCCTACGAGCATAGCATTTTAATTTAGCAATCAGTTAATTTATGACAGCTGGCACAGAAAGTAACAGACAGTGTCACGCGGAACGTAATCCTAGTAAACTATTATTATTTATTTATTATTATTTAATTAAATAGTTGAGGAGTGATAAAAATTTCACTAAAATAGGTTTAGGTTTTGCAGTTTCTGATCTATATCAAGTTTCATTGACTCAGCGTTCTGTCCGAGTCTCGTTTGATACATTCACATAATATTAATCCATCCATCTACTAACCTGCAAGCCAGCACCTTCTGTATGATCTTGGACAGATCTTCAAAGTGGCCCTTGCTGTCGACGCAGTACTTGTGCGCGAGAGTCTGTATGACGCGGTTGATCTGCGCGCCGCTGAACGATGTGTTGCTAGCGTTGCTGTTCTCATCTGCGGTCCGACCTTCGAGACGGTGCTCGCTGATT
Organism: Melanchra persicariae; assembly: GCA_947386135.1. NCBI lineage: Eukaryota > Metazoa > Arthropoda > Insecta > Lepidoptera > Noctuidae > Melanchra > Melanchra persicariae. The sequence goes on from OX376646.1 coordinate 5,333,297, forward strand.
TTGTGGAGTAAGGACTGTGGAGAGTTCAGGGTATAATAGCCATGATTTCGGTAAAGAATGTAGTAAAAGAGTAGGACTTTCGCCATCGCGGAAAAATAGGCCAGTGCACATCAGGCAAGGCGTATCGAAATCAGTTTAAACTGCTAAAAAGTTGTGAATTTAAATGTAAGTTCCATTAGCCCACGATCGCATTTTAAATCGAAAAATGGAGTCAGTGTTTCTCAGTTTAGATTAAAATTTATTTTTGACTTTATGCTAGGTACTGCACTGTTGAAAATTAGTTGTATGAGTCTCGCCAAATCTGCACCGACCGATATGGTAAACCACTCGTCCACAGTAACAAAATCACGTTGACAGCGACTTTATTCCGTGGGAGTAAAGACGTTGAAATGACTTCAATAAAAAAATATTTTTCGGAACACACAGTGATCAAACTGTCAGCAAATCTTACCTCCAACACAGGCTTATTAGACGTCAACTGCCTATACACGCGGTCCGCCTTGTCCAGCAACGCGCCTATGGTCTGCACCATCTTCTTGCGCTCCTCATCGTTCTCTATGGTATCGACGGCGCAGCACGGCCGCGCGGTCAGCGTGTAGTCGAACTTGGCGTACTTGCAGAAGCCGCAAGCGTGACAGAGGAAGGGATCTTTCTCGTCGTAGTTTATGGCGCTAAGATAAAAAAAATAAGTATGAAATGATCTGAGAAGACTGGTGTACCGTTTACAGGGAAATGTTAAGCTACATTTCCACCAGCAACTAACTCGCATTCAAATTACATTACGTAGAACTTCAGAATGAAATTTAATGTAATGTGTTATGTCTTCGATTGTGCCTCTCAACGTATTTAAACTGGCATGCGAGTTGTTTGCAGGTGGCAATGCGGGCTTAGTCTTCATTGTTCTAGTGCAGGAAAGTGATATGAGGGTCAAATAGAACCACTTCTTTTTCGAGTTGGGAGATGACTTTAACCCACGGCTTCGTGTCAAGTCGGAAAAGTGATAAATTATAGGACTGTAGTTAGGAAACAGATCAATATCTCGATCTATTTATTGAAATAATCGCAGCCAATCAAATCACTTGCATTCAGATCAATATCCTTTCAGAAACATTGGACAAATATAAATAAAGTACATGAAACAGTTTTCTTTTACATACCGACACTTGTGACATTGGAAGACGTTTTCTCCGCAGTTGGCGCAAACACCAGGGTTGGCCGGCACAGATTGAGAGCAACGAGGGCATTGTAGAGATTCACCTACAATAAAATAGTTTTATTAGAAGATTATATTTACAAAACCTTGCTGCAAACCCCCAATATTATTTCCAAAACCCCAAGGAACTTAAAGATCAAATAAGACAACTAATTTCTTTGTTTTTCGAGCTAGTTCTCTCGGCATTGCGGCATCTTTGCCACAATTTTCTTCACTAGATGTTATTTTCAAATAATTCTAGAACGTTACCGCAAGTTCAAAATTATTTCGAAAACCGTATGGAAAATCTGGAGATTATACTGGTTATCACTTTACTCCACGATTATCAGTAGGTTTTGGAGACGCTTATCAGTAGGTTTTGGAGGAGGATTTCGTATGTACCCGTGGCCTGTTGGTTTTCATAGAAGTCGGCATACTCCATCATGAGGTTGCAGGCGACGATCGGCAGAGGAAAGTCGACGCGGACTTCCGACTGACCTGACTGTAGCTGCACGCGTTTTGCCTTGTGCCACATTCCTGAACAACAACAAACAATAGATTTATGAGCATCGGAACAGTTTTTGTAAAGAGTAGAAGATTATTCAAGGCACTGTTGAGTAGTGAAAAACAAATAATATAGTTTCAATTTACCAACACTAATACTGAGAGGAACAAAAAGAAACTGTTAGATTTTCAACTCTAAGCACTAAGCCGAGAGTTGATTGAACGAATCAAACAATGCGCTTTTATTTAGATACTAGCCTTCGCCCGCGATTTCGTACCCGGTATGCGCGTACGCGGGAAAGTCGCGGGAAGGGAAATGACGCTTTTTTCACAAAAATAATTTTCCAAATCCGACTGGTAGTTCCAGAGATTAGTGCGTTCAAACAAACAAAGTCTTCAGCTTTATTACATTTGTATAGATACATTTTTTTTTTCTAATGTTTGTTGATGTTTCTCTAAAATAGTGAACTTATAGTTGAGTTATAGTAGCACAATAGTTGAATTAAGAATGACTTAAACTTGAACGGCTAAAGTAGAAACTTCACTCACCAGGTCTATTCTTCAGCTCTTGAACCGCTTGCACAGTTCTATTGTTATAATAGAAGTTGATAGTCCGCACCATCTTGCTCCTCTTTATATCGCTGATACGCAGGTTGATACGGCTAATCATGTGGCTGTTCACCAGCTTGACGATCTGAGTGGTCGTCGTGAACTTCGAGTCGATCTGCGTACAGTAGTGTGTTCAGCTCTTATTTGGATGGGTTACGGTTTAATTTTGTTTGGTTATAGACCAATAGACACGAAAAATTAGGACACTGAAATGCTTGAATCTTGCTTGTCCGTCAAAAATTTTATATTTTTTTAGAATCCTTAAAATAGAGAAGTTACACGCGAAGAATAACTTCAAATTATTTTTCTCACTCGCAAAATGTTTGTACTGGATGACGCCAATTCACTATGTTGTGACTTGAAAGGTAATCATGATTTTCTGAGCTCACAACTCTCTCTTTTTTTTTCGTAATGCTTCTTGTCGTTTCTATAGGTTTTGAGAATTAATATAATTTTAAAAATCCAGTTAAGCACCATTCACAGCCATATTCATTTAACATTTTAGTTAGCAAAGAGTGAACAGGCATCTTCTGGACACGCTCGCTACATCATAGATCTCATCTATCGCTTTTCATCAGGCGTGATCGAGGTCAAGAGCAAGGGCATTCCTCAATAAAAAAATCGAATAAAATTCAACAGTAAAAATAAGACAGACTTATTTAGGACATACACACAGAATCCAACATTAAAAAAATTATGAGCAATCTAAACCAACCTTTATGGTGGGCAGCTTGATGGTCGCCATAGGAACCTCAGGGTTGTTGCACACGAGACAAGGCTCGGACTCCAGGTAGTACCCGTCCAGTTCCACGTACGAGCCGAGCGCGGCGTACAGTGCTGCGTTGCCGTGGGAGGAGAGCAGTTGGTTCTGGTTGCGTAGGAGTTCTACTGCGCTGCCTACGTATTTCTGTGTGGGAGAATTTAGAGGAATATACTTTCATTGTAAGGTAAGAAGGTTTAGTATCTGTCGATGGATGTAAATGAGCTGGTGGTCGAATATGAGAAAAATCTTTGTGACAAATGACATAAAAGGTGACATCATCATTAGTGGTATGATAGAACATTTAATTTCGACTTCAGGAAGACTAGAAACCGATGCATTAATTTCTGGGACCATTTGGTATCCAACTAGAGCCAATAGTGAAAAGTCTCAGAAATGCTTGCCATGTGATCCAACATCAGACACTAAGGTGTGTCCAAATGACCTGCTGAGCACTTTTTTTGCAGCCAATAGTACAATCAACTTATTCAAAGAAACTCAAAGAGGATTGATATTTAGAAGATTTTCCATCTCTTACCTCGGTATCAATATTGGGCGTTTTGAGAGTGAAGTATCCGAGTAGGTCAACGAACTGCGCGGCCTTGCGTCCATACTGTGGTAGTGTAGGCCAGATGGCCCACAGAAGCGACACCAAATTAGCCTGGTCCGCTTGAGCCGAGTTGCTAAATAATTGAAGGAAGATTTAATGTCCAACCATATGATATATTTTAGCAAGCTATGATGTTAAAAATGACTTACCATTTATAAAAACGTTCATAAATGTAATTCTACAAAAGACTATTATAGGTGGAGGCCTCGGCGGTAGTTGAATTATTGGAACTTACTTATAAATCGAGAGAAGCAAAGCATGGGCTTGCCAACGCACAGCCGTCGAGTTGGTTTCAAGTAAGAACGCTTTCACGAACATCCTCAATTCTTCTTGGGACACCTAAACAAACAATCATCATTATTGCGATCGTTTATAGCAGCAAATCAATCAATATACATACTTGCCGTATTTTTTAAATATAAAATGAATTCACTATCACAAAATAAACTTTATCACGAACGAAATAGGGTATATTATGCATTGTAAGTGAAATTACGCCTTTACGGAGAAAAAAAATCATCAGATAAAGTTACCTGTTTCAAGATCTGTTGGACTAGCGGTCCAACTCTCTGTTCTTGGAACTTGGAGCCATCTGTGGTGAAGTTATCGTTTTCAGCGCTGCGTTCGCGATCAGGCCAGTCGGCAGCGTTTTGCTGTAATGAACGATAGTTCGATTAGTTTTAAAAGAATTATCGATTATGCAAATCACAGCGACTTTACAATACCGCTATATTCATCACGTTTTTATGGAAAGACAAGACAAGAAAATATAAAAAACAGAAAAAGGGGTTCAAGGGATTCAGGTATTTCTAGATTTCCGAGAAAATCTGATGTTAAGTTTAAAGCAGACAGACACACTCCGTTTTAAATTTGCGACAGTTTCGTCGCCTACCTTGTTCTCAACAGCTCGTTGATGGTAAGGCGGCGCACACAGGGCCGCCTGCAGCAGCTGCAGCACGGTGGGCGCCACGTGCGGGTGCACTCGCCTCGCCACGGTCACTAGGCGTTGATTGAACAGTTTCGTCGCCTACCTTGTTCTCAACAGCTCGTTGATGGTGAGGCGGCGCACACAGGGCCGCCTGCAGCAGCTGCAGCACGGTGGGCGCCACGTGCGGGTGCACTCGCCTCGCCACGGTCACTAGGCGTTGATTGAACAGTTTCGTCGCCTACCTTGTTCTCAACAGCTCGTTGATGGTGAGGCGGCGCACACAGGGCCGCCTGCAGCAGCTGCAGCACGGTGGGCGCCACGTGCGGGTGCACTCGCCTCGCCACGGTCACTAGGCGTTGATTGAACAGTTTCGTCGCCTACCTTGTTCTCAACAGCTCGTTGATGGTGAGGCGGCGCACACAGGGCCGCCTGCAGCAGCTGCAGCACGGTGGGCGCCACGTGCGGGTGCACTCGCCTCGCCACGGTCACTAGGCGTTGATTGAACAGTTTCGTCGCCTACCTTGTTCTCAACAGCTCGTTGATGGTGAGGCGGCGCACACAGGGCCGCCTGCAGCAGCTGCAGCACGGTGGGCGCCACGTGCGGGTGCACTCGCCTCGCCACGGTCACTAGGCGTTGATTGAACAGTTTCGTCGCCTACCTTGTTCTCAACAGCTCGTTGATGGTGAGGCGGCGCACACAGGGCCGCCTGCAGCAGCTGCAGCACGGTGGGCGCCACGTGCGGGTGCACTCGCCTCGCCACGGTCACTAGGCGTTGATTGAACAGTTTCGTCGCCTACCTTGTTCTCAACAGCTCGTTGATGGTGAGGCGGCGCACACAGGGCCGCCTGCAGCAGCTGCAGCACGGTGGGCGCCACGTGCGGGTGCACTCGCCTCGCCACGGTCACTAGGCGTTGATTGAACAGTTTCGTCGCCTACCTTGTTCTCAACAGCTCGTTGATGGTGAGGCGGCGCACACAGGGCCGCCTGCAGCAGCTGCAGCACGGTGGGCGCCACGTGCGGGTGCACTCGCCTCGCCACGGTCACTAGGCGTTGATTGAACAGTTTCGTCGCCTACCTTGTTCTCAACAGCTCGTTGATGGTGAGGCGGCGCACACAGGGCCGCCTGCAGCAGCTGCAGCACGGTGGGCGCCACGTGCGGGTGCACTCGCCTCGCCACGGTCACTAGGCGTTGATTGAACAGTTTCGTCGCCTACCTTGTTCTCAACAGCTCGTTGATGGTGAGGCGGCGCACACAGGGCCGCCTGCAGCAGCTGCAGCACGGTGGGCGCCACGTGCGGGTGCACTCGCCTCGCCACGGTCACTAGGCGTTGATTGAACAGTTTCGTCGCCTACCTTGTTCTCAACAGCTCGTTGATGGTGAGGCGGCGCACACAGGGCCGCCTGCAGCAGCTGCAGCACGGTGGGCGCCACGTGCGGGTGCACTCGCCTCGCCACGGTCACTAGGCGTTGATTGAACAGTTTCGTCGCCTACCTTGTTCTCAACAGCTCGTTGATGGTGAGGCGGCGCACACAGGGCCGCCTGCAGCAGCTGCAGCACGGTGGGCGCCACGTGCGGGTGCACTCGCCTCGCCACGGTCACTAGGCGTTGATTGAACAGTTTCGTCGCCTACCTTGTTCTCAACAGCTCGTTGATGGTGAGGCGGCGCACACAGGGCCGCCTGCAGCAGCTGCAGCACGGTGGGCGCCACGTGCGGGTGCACTCGCCTCGCCACGGTCACTAGGCGTTGATTGAACAGTTTCGTCGCCTACCTTGTTCTCAACAGCTCGTTGATGGTGAGGCGGCGCACACAGGGCCGCCTGCAGCAGCTGCAGCACGGTGGGCGCCACGTGCGGGTGCACTCGCCTCGCCACGGTCACCAGCCACGCCAGCGCCTCGCGCCGCTCGTTGGCGCACGTGTGCTGCCAGTTGCCGGTGCGAGCGCTCACTATCTCTGCGCAAGCCTGGAGGAGAAACGTTTATTCTTAGAAAGTTACTTCATTTTAATGAAGGACAGTCAGATTTTCGTCAATTTTTATTCGAAACTTTTTTGTTTATGTTTGAAGCTATCAATATTGACGTCAATTAAAACGCAGTATAAACGCCTCAGTTACGCTATAATTAAATCATGAGTCTTGGTATTTGCCCTTTTCAATGTTTCCTTGTTACCTTCAGATGGTCCATGAGCTGTACGAGCTTGTCATAGGCCGGGTCGGTGGCGAGCAGCGCGCGCGCGGCATTGAGGTGCGTGTCCAGCGCGTGCACGTCGCGCAGCTGGCGGTAGCGCTCGCGGGTGCCGCAGAGCAGGAGCAGGAGTTTGCGGACTTGTTTCCTAAAATGGAACTTTGTTTTAGTACGACCGTACGCTATGTTAGATATAAAGATACTAAATCAATTGATTGATCCACGTGTCAACTTGTTCAGGCGTTTATTAGACGGATTTGTACTGGATCGCAACGTAGAAGAATATGGCTCAGCTCATTCCTAATGAAGATGACACGTGGCGTCTGAGAAATTATTGACAATAGGGTATTTTTCTGAAAATACAATTTTTACCAGCGTCACCGTCCTCTTTAACTTTGATGCGCTTTACCTTTATCAATTTTTATGGATTTGAAAAGGCGAAACAAACGTGTCCAATATTTTATTTTAAATTTAACAGGCAGACTAAATACATTTAATATTTTTCTATCTCTACTCCTAGTGTTTATTTGCTAGATAATTTTCTCTTCATATTTACCTCAACGGCGTCTGCTGGTTCATCATGTATTCACACAGTAATGTGCGCCAGCGCTGGTCGAAGTGAGCTGGATCGCAATGCTTGTGTATTTGACACGGTAGACGTAAAGCCATCTCCATCAGAAGTTGAGGGTAGTTGTCGAACACATCTAAAGCGTGACCTGGTAAATAAATAAAAAATAAAGTCAGAATTGATAAGCATAATCGAATGTCCACCAAAAGAAGACCAGAGATTACAATGATTCGTAAAAGGGAAAATTGTGTAAGAGCGATTTATATGGAAAATTAGTGCTTACTCTTGACGTATTCCTTGACGAAGAAAGGCTGCATGTCGGGCAACGGCTGAGGTGGTAGCGGCTTCAGCAATGTTTGGACAGTAGTCGCCGTTCCAGAACCTACAACAACATGTTATTATAATTCACGGACTTGACAGGCTTTGAGATAAGCAAGTTTAAGACAAAAATAAGTCTCTCTACTAGATATCTGTGTTTAATATTGTTGATGTTAAAGTTATTTGTGGCTGACCCGCCAACGTACCTCCCGCACCAGATACCTGGGTGCTCAAGGCAATATAGTGAGAAGATAGATTGATATAATCGTAGTTTTCTCTGTTTGTATGTGAAGGAACTTACTAGAGGTCTTCTCCTTCCAGTAGGGCAGCAGCGCCGACAGCACGCGGAAGCAGTGCGCGGGCGCACCCGCACGCACCAGCGCGGCGGCCGCCAGGCGCGACACGTGCGCCGCGCACGCGCCGCCCGTCACCTCCGCGCGGGGCGGGGGGCCGCCGGTGGCTGATGTCTTCCAGCGAGCCATTAGGACGCCTGGGAACAAACAATATGAAAGTTATACACATTAATCCTAAAAGGCATGGGGAATATATCAATATGCAGCAGACTTGAGTTAACTTGGAAATACTCCATAGAATAGGACGTCACTATTTGTACTTCTGCTATATTATCGCTACTAAGGCACATTAGTGCCTCCAAAAGTAATGCAGTAAGCGCTATAAGAATTAAAATTATCGTTTTAAGTCTGTCAATCGTTTGAAGACAGCAAAAAGATTAAGGCCGGCCATACTCCTACCGTTTCTTTTCTTTTCTACCTAGAACAGATCAGAACAGAATTGAAACCGGGGTATCATCACACACACCAGTCACCGGGCTTTCCTGACTTGCGCTCAATCGTGATCTAGCGCTTGCCGCGACGTACTTACCTAGTATACCTTTTTAACCGACTTCAAAAAAAGGAGGAGGTTCTCAATTCGTGAAATTTTTTTTTGTATGTTTGTTCAGCGATATTTTCGCCAATTGTCAACCTATTTTGATGATTCTTTTAGGCTTGGAAGTGTATCTTCCCGGACTTTTTTTTGACTTCCTTTTGACTTCCCATTTCAATTTGGTGAAGATCTGATGAAGAACTTCGGTGAGAGGTAACAACTCTTCAATAAATGATAAAAAATCTGCCGGGATTGTTGGCATCACATTTCTGTTTATTGTTTACACCAGTTCATAACATAACATCACGCCGGTACGCTGTGAAAGGGTGCGCAGATTTGTACAAGTCAACCATGGTTTTTGGCTCACGACAAAATGTATGAGAATGACATTAGGTGATGACGTTTCCTCTCCACACCTAATGTCATTCCCATATATTTTGTCGTCAGCGTCTGACGTTAACGCTACAGAAAAGTTTTTTGTCTAGGCCCACAGGACGTTTTAATCGGCGTCGTCGGACGGTTGCTTTTTTACCGGGTGTTCTTACCAATACGCGTCGGTAAGTGTGTGACGAGTGGTACATTTTGTATTGCATTCTTGCCTTCCGGTTTCATTCTCTTCTGATCTGTTCTAGGTAGAAAAGAAAAGAAACGGTAGGTGTATGGCCGGCCTTATGCTTTAAATACTTTTAGCTTTAAACGTATTCAGTAATTTGTTGTGCTAGTAGATCTTACTACTTGTATATTTGGACGGACGTCCGATAACTATATGCCGTATACAGTAAACCCTACTAATACACTAGATTTAGATATTACAAAACGATACTCACTCAGCAGCCTCATAATCACCAGCTGCAGCTCTCTCCTATTGGTCCTCTCATGTATCGGGGGCGGTGTCTCATCTCCGTGCATATCTAACTCCGACACCAATAACTCCAGCCTCATGATAGCCAGTTGTAACTCTCGCCTGTCCGTGCGTTCTTCAGGATTCTCGTCGGTTTGGATGTCGAGCTCTGACACAAGGAGTTCTAGAAGTCGGTCTAGGACTGCGCGGTCACCGTCCACGATTGAGTCGAGGTCGCCAGCCAGCATTAGGACAACCTGTTAAGGACGTGTAGTAAAATCAATTTGCAGGCAGATAAGCTTAGACACACAAGACTGCTGGTACAAACTTAAACGATGTTTTTGATACCGATGATGCGAGGATTTATGACTACCGTATGGGTTTTCTGACTTCCAGAACGACTGCTGGGAAAAATTAAGTCCCTGAAAATGGTCTAATTTTTTAATGCTGTGGCTTTGGCTCCATATGCTTCATCAACTTCTTAGCTAGATTCACATACCTGGACGAAGGGAATAGCTCTGACTCCGGGCAGGTATCTCAAGCTGGGCAGCGAGTCCAACGCGGCCGACAGTAGAGAGAGACGGAGCGCGTGCAACTTGCGCGTCTCGCTCTCCGCCTCTATAGTGCGTGACGTGGACGCCACTGGCTGGTTGGACGATGTTGAAGGACCAGCTGATGGAGGAAATGTATTCGTCAGATTTATTTGTTACATTACTCTATCTACTGATAAAAATTGTTAACGAAGAAACTTTGAATTATAATATAATAAATAAAAACCTTGGAATTAAGCTAAGGCTAATTCAAAGGTTTTGCAGGTTTACATAGCCTCGGTTTTGAGACGCTATTCAAGTAGGTCTGTAAATTTTATATCACATTTATCAGGCTATCCGAAAGAAATGGTGAGATTCATTCAAACGAAGCAAGTGCGTGTGCGATCATTATAAACAAATAGAGGTGAAAATGATAGTGGAAGCCTGTACTAAACCCATCGTGTCTATAATCTACAAACATACAATAAAGTCGAGATGAAACACAAAACATGCTACTTAAAATATAAAAAATGGAAACACTTTATATGCTAAAAGTTACTACAAGCTTTGTAAAAAGTTAGTAATGAAAACAAATAAAGCTGGCACCTCACTTATTAGTCTTACTTTTTGTTTAAAAATGAACTTTAAAACGATCATCGTTTTAAAGTTCATTTTTAAACAAAAAGTAAGAGGGTACATTTTCAAATATCCAAGTAACGTGATTGTTTAGACAAAAAGACCAAGTGAAGTGCCACCTTAACCATTCAGTATATTAGTTTACTAGCCTGTGATAGCAACAGGCGCCGCGATGATAGTGGTGGCTGGCATCACTCCAGCGGTCGGAGCCGACACCATTTCTCCTAGAACATTCCATACCGTTGTAATGCACATACTATAAATACAAAATGGCTGTTGAAGCGGTCCCACGAATGCATGTAAGCACTGTATCCCATGCTGGCTGTTCTCTACTTGTATACGTATAAGCACCCTTCAAGCGATTGCATTTGACATTATCCTGTTTTTAATTGTTTTACTCGAAAAACGATTTTCATCAGAACCTGTTTTTTGTAAATAATTTATGTTGTCAATTTACCTTTGTTCTCGCCAGTTGATCTTTCACACAATTCATTTGTAACCGTTCTGGCTCTCAATAAATGGGCCTAGTTGTTGAGCAAGTGTCGGATTTGGCCATCCACTTGGAAATTTTGGCCAGTATTATGAGCTCATCTGGCTACCTGATCCAACTGGGAGGCCTAATCTGCTTCTGGAGGGCGTTATGCTGGTTGAAATGACGGCCGCTATGACCCACGTACATTGGTTCACCATAAGGATTAAGTGCGGAAACCAAATCCTGATAGAAATATAGATATGTTGTAGTTACCATAAGCACTGCTGCGTCCAGACACCCCGCCGATGCTGTCGGCGCCCGAGCCGCCGGACTCGGAGCCGGCGGAGCCGGGCGGCTCTGCGGGCGACGTGCGCAGCGTGCTGCCGTCCGTGGCCGCCGTGCTGCCCTCGTCGTCCGAGCTGACGGAGTTATTGCTACATGTAAGTTGTTTTGCTGTAAGCTGGTCTGATTGGAGATCTTATACATTCGCAATAAGAGGTAGCTAGGAGTAGCACTAATACGCAACACGACGATGTCTGAAGAGGCCGGTTGTTTCGCCCATTTAAGGTTCGTCTATATGTGCAGACTCCGAGCGTGCCAGGGGGTCTACTCTGTGTCGGGCGTTTTCTACTCCGTATCAGGATTAGTTCTACTCCGTATCAGATATGGACTTCAGATTAGTCCCGAACCCGAACAAAGGACAACTGTCAAATCGTGTTGTCATTCTTTCTTCACGCCCGACTCTAAGGCCGAAACTACGGACTTCGGGCTTAGAGACTAGACCCCTAGACACGTGCCGTGCCCGACACCGACAGACGCCGTTTATTCACATCTAGCGCACCGTGTCAGACGACTGGCACGTCAGCGTCGAACGCGGCCGCTCTCACAAGCGCAGCAGTTACAGCAGTGCGATTCTGTAAACATCCCAGCCTGTTATCTTAGGTGAACTGAACAGTTCATCCATTCTAAAATCTTGTTAGAATGGATGAACTGAACATGAAGTTCGCTTCAAGCTTACTCCACCCAAGTTTACACGGTGAGATGTTGTCAGCATAGACCGGCTGAATAGCTTTAACCGATTGTCTATTCATACTATCCGGCAGACACCGACAGCCCGATGATGATAAACCGCGCGTTTCCCAGACAAGCGCGATTTGACAGTTGTTCTTAGTTCGGGACTAATCGTAAGTCCGTAGAAGATACGGAGTAGAAAACGCTCGACAATGAGGCCCAAACTACGGACTTCAGCCTTAGAGAGTAGACCCCTTCGCGTCTGCGGGGTCGTGTCACGGTAGATGTAAGTACGTTCATACACACTGTATCATCATCATATCAGCCGAAAGACGTCCACTGATGGACACAGGCCTGCCCCAAATGGGGGGGTTTTCCATAATCGCCACGCTTGGCAGGCGGGTTGGCGATCGCAATGTAGCTATACACTGTATAGAATAAAATTATGTTGTCTGGTACGGCACCGTCCATATACAAGATTCGTTTTTATCTTGTTAATTCATTCATGTTAAATAGTTCACGCTAGATGTGAATCAACGGCGTCTGTCAGTGTCGGGCACGCCACGTGTCCGGCATGCTCGATGTCTGTAGATATAAACGGACCATATAGCGTTCTGTTTGTGAAATCACGCTAGATGAGTTCACTTCGTAATGTTGAGATCTGTTTGAAGGTTTGAAGTATATTTGACGACTATAGCTACTTGAAAATTTACCATAATATATCTATTTACTTAAATAATATGTATACATATAGCCCACCAACAACATTAATACAAACCAGGACTATGTCTAGTCTTTACAGATGTGTGTATAATTTGTTTATTAAACATTCCTCTCTCATCTGCGTCCGGCGAAAAAGCTAGAAATATTGTATAACAGATAGTGACATACCCAGGAGGTGAGGCAGTAGCATCACTGAAGCCAGGCGCTGGTGGCGGAGGCGCCGACGGCGCGGGCGGAGCTCTGCGCGGCTGTTCTTGTAGAGACAAAGCGATGGCCAACTCGACCATAGTCTCGTCGTCTGCGTCCGGTGGAATGTCCAGTAACGCTTCAAGACCTGTTCGTAAGGAAAAGTACTTTGGCTTTAGCTTGTAAACAAGGCTGGTAATACCGTTGATCATAATTATCTCTATCGTCAGACAAATGGGGACTGGTAAAACAACAAGCAACGATGATTCTAGGGTTGGCTAACAGTGTACCTCAATAGGGAATATGCATGAAAAAGTATTTGTTATCTACACAGTTTATCTCAAATTAAACAAAAATATAATACTAACAGTGAAAATAGAATCAAAATTGATTGAAAAACCAACGAGATATAACTATTTTAAACAAATATATCTGTCCCTCTCGCGAAAACGCTGTTTTGTATGGCAGCAGTATAGGCGTCATGGACTTTGACGTCAAAGTCCATATCGGACTTTTCTTTCTAATTGTCAACTCTGAAGCTCTGAAACTTTATCTCCAATGAAGTTATTTTAAAAATAAAACCGTGTAACAAAAAAAAATTGCTTAAAAATGCGTAATGCGTGCTCCCTCTAATTAGGCGATTTTAGTCATTCAACTCAATTTATCGCAATTCACAGTTAATCCATGTCTTGGTAAATACATCTATAATCTTACCTCCATCAGGAGCCAGCAGCACCATTGGTTCCAATGAATCATCAACATCCATGAACTGGTTCTCCTGATTATCATCACGATTGGCGCTCAAGTCTGACTCAGAAACCACAGCCTCTGTGATCGAGCTCGTTGGTTGCGCTGTGGTTACTGATGATCCTGCCCCTGCGTATCAGAAACGGTAACTTTATGTATGTAAAAAATATAGTTAATTTTTTTACTGCCGAATAAAAATGACCAATTTTTATAGAATAAAAACGAAATTAATAATATTCCGTGCGTTAAGTAATTTACCTGTTCCAGGCGTGTTCGGTGGTGACGGTATGTAGACGCGACGCCTCTTGACTCTGGGGCGAAGCACTCTCATGAGGGCAGCCTTGGCTCCGAAACTGATGCTTTGATCCTCAGCCAATAGGAGCGATAGGTAGATTTGATTGCCGAACTCGATCTATGGGCGGAAAAAAATGTCTGTAAATACTGTTTATTGATAAAAAAAATTCCCATTAGTCTGGAAGCTTTTTGTTTGAGAGGGATACATAATGGTCGCCTAGTCACTAATCAACTAGACTAAAAAAATCGAGAAATTATATGTACAAACGCGTATAAAAACAAAATAAATAATTGGGCATCAAAAAATTATTCATCCACATCGCTGTCAATGGGAAAAGTGCCCAGAATACAGGCAGCATTGCCGCGTTGAATAACAATGCTGATTATTGAGCCGAAGAAAAGCCCAGTCCTCTGGTCACGTGAACAGTCGATACCTTGATTGTTCACTGGTCAGTCAGGCTGAGCCAGTCTCATATGCTCGGCGTGTATTGTATGCAAAGTGTGTTCTGGATGCCACAGCTTGTAGGACAGTATATGCCGGGCGGCTGCGCGGTAGACGAACAACACGTGGCTAATTCCTTTAGCACGCTCGTCAGTAACGCTAGTCGTTAAGAACTTACACATTCCGGCTCGGCGTGTAGTTGGAAAGCATGCACCGTGTCAGCGAGCGCGTGCATGGTGTGTTCCGAATGCCGAAGCCCGTAGGACAGGATACCGGGCGGTTGCGCAGTGGATGAACGACATGCGGCTAGACGCCACAGCACGCTTGTCAGTAACGCGCATAGATGGGGTTCCTTCTCTTTTTCATCTTGGTTGTCGCCCTTCCAAAAGACAGACCAGTCACCTGTTATAAAAAAAAACATGCAATATTAGTAGCGAAACTTGACATTTTAAGATTGATATGGCGTTACACATTGTGTTAGCGGTCTGCGGCTATTATGATATTGAAATTTTCAAATCGCAGCAAGTATTTTTTTCGTTAGCTAGACTTCCCTGCCATAAGAAATTATAATTGCCAGCTAGAGGAAGAACATGTATTCCACCTGTCCTTTTATTGTACACAATAAAATTGAAAAGGTCGCACAACAATTTTGTTGAAATAAGTATATGTTTTGGGGGCCGAGTCACCGGCGTGCCTGAAGGTTAGCAGCATGGAACCTCATTTCACTTCCTTCTCCTCTACCTCCTTCACTCTCAAACTCAATGAATCAAAGGAACAAAATTAAAAAGGCTGTACAGCGGCAGCACTCCCCCTCCCACAAAGTGCACCTGTGTAATATACGAGGTCTGCACTCTAATCTCGCCGCAGTCCATCACCACCTGGAGACTGAGAAACCAGCGCTCCTGTTCCTTTCGGAGACGCAGATCGGATGTCCGTCAGACGTGTCGTACCTCACTTACCCAGGGTTTACCCTGGAGCACTATTTTAAACCACGCGCGGGTGTATGTATGTACGCCCGGGACGACATCTACTATCGGCGTCTCCGCAACCTTGAGGACTCCAGTTTCTCAACACTTTGGGTTCTGGTGGACACTGGCCTAGATAAAATAATCTATGCCTGTGTCTATCGGTCGCACAGCGGAGATCTGGAGACAACTGGGCTCACACAACACCTCAGTGAGGCGGCGGATGCGGCTCAGCAGCGATACCCTTCTGCCCAATTGGTGTTACTGGGGGACTTCAACGCCCACCATCAGGAGTGGCTCTTCCCATACCAGTGCACAGACCATGCCGGACGAGAGACGCGAAAGCTAGCGCTAGCGTTAAATCTCACCCAGCTGGTCCATGGGGCAACGAGGGTGCCCGATGTTGATTCGCACACAGCCAATTGCTTGGACCTTCTGCTGACAACAGACACCGCTACTCGGTGTCGATTTCTTCACCACTAGGAAGTTCCGACCACTGTCTGGTGAAATCTGTGTCCGTCTACTCCCCGCCCGATCCTAGCCCTAGAGGCACCCGGCGGGTATGGCGATATAGGTCAGCAGATTGGGATGGCATGCGATCTTTCTTCGCATGTTATCCTTGGCAGCCTACTTGCCTTTCTTCGACTGACGCTTCGTCGTGCGCGAACGCCGTGACGGATGTGTTGCGGCAGGGAATGGAGTATTTCATTCCGTTCTCTGACGTAACAATATCTGGCGTGGCTCGTCCATGGTTTGGTGCCGAG
The DNA here is from genome assembly GCA_947386135.1 of Melanchra persicariae. Classification (NCBI taxonomy): domain Eukaryota; kingdom Metazoa; phylum Arthropoda; class Insecta; order Lepidoptera; family Noctuidae; genus Melanchra; species Melanchra persicariae. The sequence goes on from OX376646.1 coordinate 5,349,465, forward strand.
TGCAATCGCGCTGATGCGCTCAAACATACGGCGTACCTAGCATGGGTCGACGCTCGTACACGCAAAGCGGGTGACGTGAGTCAGAAGAAGAGGGCCTTCAACAGGGCTGCCAAGTCCTGCAAGAAGGTGTTGCGGCTAGTGGCCCCGACGGGATACCGGCAATTGTACTGAGGACCTGCGCGCCTGAGTTGTCTCCGATCTTGACACGCCTATATCGCCTTTCGTTTGAGACTGGTAAGGTGCCGATGGCTTGGAAGCAAGCTAATGTGCAGCCCGTGCCCAAGAAGGGTAGTCGAGCTTACCCAGCTAATTATAGACCCATCTCAGTAACTTCTATACTCTGTAAGAGTATGGAACGCGTGCTGAATGGTAAGCTCCTGGCATACCTAGAAGCTAACGATATCCTTAGTGACCGACAATACGGCTTCCGCCGAAATCGGTCCACTGGGGACCTTCTAGCGTAGGCCATTCACATCTGGAGTGAGGCCATCGAGAAACACGGGGAAGCACTTGCGGTCTCTCTTGACATCTCGAAAGCCTTCGATAGGGTCTGGCACGAAAGCTTTATTGGTAAGCTTCGTTCCTTCGGTCTACCCGGCGGATTGTGTGACTGGATTGCAGACTTCCTGAGGGATCGGTCTATCCGAGTGGTCATAGATGGCTGCTCGTCTGGACTGCTGGATATTAATGCCGGGGTTCCTCAGGGGTCGGTGCTCTCGGCAACATTGTTTTTGCTGCATATTAATGATCTGCTAAAACCCGGTACCTTTGGGTATGCAGACGACAGTACTGTTGCCAAGAGATACGTGTCTAACGCACGAGCTGGTGGGTCGCAGATCCGGTCTCTCCGGGAGGCTATGGTTGAGCTGAACAGGCTGTGCTCAGAGTGGGGCGAATCTGGTCAAGTTCAATGCTGCTAAGACCCAGGCGTTTTTTCCGCTAAAAGGAGCCAATTCCACCCAGCTCCATCTTTCCGAGGTGTAACCGTGCCGATAACCGACCAACTTGGCCTTCTTGGTGTTACGTTGGCTGCCAAAAAGTTGGGAATTCTAGCAAAGGTGCGACGGTACTTCAAGCCGGAACAGCTGCTCAAACTTTATCAAGCGCAAGTGATCGTGTATGGAGTACTGCTCGCATCTTTGGGACGGATCTGCCAGATACCAGCTTGATGCCCTTGAGTCAATAGAGAAACGAGCCAAGAGGATCGTAGGCAATGATAGGCTCGTCGAGTCGAAGCTCCAGTCTCGAGGATCGACGCCGAGTTGCTAGCCTGTCGGTTTTGTCTCGGTTGCATTTTGGAGAGTCTCGGGGTCGATGTTGTGCGGGTCGGCCGTGTCGCGGAGCTCGCGCAGGGATGTGCACACGTACTTCAGGATGGCTTGCTTACCGTTGGCAGGTCTCTGCGGCGTAGGAGCGCTGTACTTGACGAGGTGGTGCGGGCGCGCCACGGCCACGCCCCGCGCCAGCAGCACCAGGCGGAAGTACGCCTCGGGGTCGATGTTGTGCGGGTCGGCCGTGTCGCGGAGCTCGCGCAGGGATGTGCACACGTACTTCAGGATGGCTTGGTCCTGTGAAAATTACGATTAGATAATTTATTTTTATTTTAGTGAGAAATAATTTATATGTAGTTATACCGTTTTTAATATTATTTTGTGCAGTACTATCTTTCGGATGTATTCTGTTGTGTTTGGAATATTAGTCAGTCTACAAGGCAGGACCCTGTAGGCACACACCCTACTGTCAGACTTTCTAAACTGCTTCAACGGCCTAGCCAAACTGGAAACAACTTTACAAAGTATGCTTAGTAGAACTTTTGTGTGACCTAATATTGTAACATCCGCGAAAGTCGAGAACTTTACCGACCACTTACTCTCCTTAAAAATAAGTTTGAAAAATGGTTGCTAAGGGAACCTCTGCCTATGTACCTTGTACTGATGATAGTGCGTATGGTGCAGCGCCCTCAGCAGGCACTGCGCCCGGGCGTGAAGGTGCGGCGGCGCGGGCGCACACAGCAGGCGGCGCGCGGGCTCGGCGGCCGCCTGCACGCCCGCCGCCATGGCGCCGGCGCCCAGCTCTAGCGCCTCCAGGGCGGCGCACGCGAGGCGCTCTAGAGGACTGGGCTTCCAAGCACCACCGGCGCCTTCGCCCTCCTGCACACGTAATAACTCACTTTACTGACTAAATAATAAAGATAAAAGTATGCAATCAAATTGGGAAAGACTACTGATTCAAAGACAGATTCATGGTTCAACTGTTATGTGTTTGTGATCGAAAAGGCTCAACGAGCAGAGAGGCAATTTCCGTACTTACAGTTCTCGTCAAATAACTTTGCCCCTCTGAAGTTAGCCATTTGCAAAGATCGCGCAGGTGCAGTCACGTAGACGGGAGCAAGCGGGACGCAAGCATGCATCGAACGTAAACGAGCGACTGAGACATAAAATCGCACCGCCATAATCCCAGCCCCCATGTCTCTTGCGCATGCGCAGTTGTAGTTTGTTCGTAATTTTGACTACTACGCAGTCACTCCTAGCCAACTTCAGAGGGGCACAGTTATTTGACGAGAACTGTATAATGGAACATTCGTATTAGCATTTTGACAAATTGCGAATGCGAACGCATAAAAATTACGAGAAGTGGCCTTCTGGTATCTTGAAATACAATAAATTGAACACCCAAGAATAATCTACATATATAAAAATGAATCCCTGTTGCTCTTGGTCAGGCCATAATTTGAAAGCGACTTTACCGATTTCATTCATATTTCTTTTAAAGTTTACTAAAACTTTGTCAAAAAAATTGCGCAGAAAATATTTCTAAGGGAACAGGAAAAAACGGGATATGCGCGTACGAAGTCGCGAGCAAAAGCTAGTATCAAATAAAACTTACTTGAGCAACCTTGCTAGATGATGGACAAGCAGACGGGTCTTCATTGTCTTCAGGCCATCCGAATTGTTCCTTATTCTTACCATAAACCTAAAACACAATGTCATTTCATTAATTAATTTATTTTCTTGGTAAACACCACAAGTATAAAAAATAATACGTAAATTGACGTAAGTACAATATACAAGCAAACTAATAATGTTCTGCAACAATCAAACATTCAGGCTTACCAATAAATAGGTGCTATGCTTACTTTTACAGAATCTACCATAGTGACTCCATCAGGGTCCTGTGAGGGTCCGAAGTTGATGGACAGTTTCTTGTCGGATTGAAGAGACTCCTCGCGTGTCAGCGGTATGTCGAACCAACGGTTGCGGACTACTGTTGTCTGAATCGATCTGCCGTACACCTGAATCAAAAATATTCAAGTTAGTCCCGTTAAGATTTTGTTGCTTCTCCATAGAGATCTAAGCTTTGGAACGTGCAAATAGCTTCATCTCTTTGACTGACCGACCTTGGCAATTCAAAAGTGCCTGTTAATGGTTTAATTGAAATAAATAATTTCAATTTTGCAGTCTGACTGAATAACAAAAACCTGCTGGTTTGATAACAGAACCCTACAGGAGATTATGGTAAAACAAGTATTTGGTTTCTTTCGTCTGGAAATGTTAAGAAAAGTTTTCAAATCAAGCTTACGATTTCTTTTGAAAACATTGCTTTATTCAGTTTTACCCTGAAGATAAGTCCTAACCCGAAAACTTACCCAGTACTTATAAGAAGCGGTACTGAGCGCACTAAGCGCGGCAAACTAGCGGCCAGCAGTATAAACATAAAGCTTTTTTATTTATTTCTTTGCTTATCATTACAGTAGATATAAACTGCAATGTATATATATTTAGTAGTTTGACTAGGGCAAGGCTCCTGTCCGGATATAGGCCTCATCCAACTGTTTCCATTTCTTTCGGTTTGCCGCTATCAGCATCCCTCCGCTGGCTGTATTTTTTATTTCATCGACCCAGCGGTCTTTAGGTCTTCCGTTGCTCCTTTTTCCAAATGGACCCTTCCATTCAGTGACCCTTTTAGTCCATCTCCTGAAAAGCGGTACTTACTTCAACGAATGATGGCGTCCTGGCGACGTCTTGACTGCCAAGAAGTACTCTTATACCACAGACGACCATGTTAGGGTCGGAGTTGGCGACCTCCATCGCGAAACCACTCATCTTCGTTGACACCACATACAAACCTAAGAATTAAAAAAAGTTTAGAAACAGGACAATTTACATCGACTCACAATGTATAACGGACATATTGGTAGAAAATTTTACGCGGCACTTCTTCCTGATTTAAACATTTACAAGCAGTAAAACTTTCAAATTAAATAAAAATTTTTGGAGGTTTTAGACTGGCATAATTTTACTGTCTTTTTAGATTAGTAGAGTAGGAAATGGGGCTGTGAGAGTGTTGCTTTTGCATTAGAATTGTAAGAAATGGCATGAATGGGGAGATAATATATTTTTAACTCCACATAGTGATTTATCAATCAATTTACCAGTAGTATTGAGTCGATGTTTGATCTGTGCAGTGTTGTACACTTGCAGCAGATCATTGCCGCCAAACTCGATGTCGTTCATCGCAACGCAGTGTTCGAAGAAGTCGATTGGGAACTGAGGAGCTCCACTCGCATTGGATTTTGTTACCACCTGTGTAAATGAAAGTTGTGTTATTGCATTCATATTAGTGCATCATCTTCTGATATAATGTTGGCTTCCAAACAATCAGATGTCTCATTATTCCGATCTTAATTCTCAATGATTATTTTTAACCACAATGGTCAACACATACTTCAGAACAATATTCAATTGTGAAAGGACACTGGGAAGATATGAAGTAAGAAAAGTTGTCTATGCGCAGCTGTAGTTGACAAATTGTGAAGGACCAATTAATAAATTGATTAAAACTTTAAGCACTAGTAAAAAAACAGTTTGCAAAGATGGTCTTAAACCATTATAATTTTGTCTCTTTTCTATGTCAAAAATGTACATACTTCGGAACTAACCTGCTGTGCCTTCCCCTTAGAATGATGCGTCAGCAGCCTAGGCCGTCTCCTCGGGGCATGCGTCGGCTGTATAGCGGGCGACAGCCAGTACCCCGTGTGGTCATTACTGGCGGCGTACATACGAAGGCTTCCGTCCTCACAGAGAAGGATTAGAGTGCTCTTCTGCTCGCCGCCGCCGCCGCACCAATGACGGACCGCTACCATGTCGGTTATTTTCGCTTTTGCTGGTACCACCTGTCAAAGGGACAGTTTTAGAAAACGAGTAATGTGAAATGCTCGCGTAAGATCTACTTTTGAAGCTAATGCAAAAGTAGTTAGTTAATTTATTCAATCAGAAATGTTATGAAGATTGTTGATACAAGTAAACTGACAGCCCCGTTGACCTCGTGGTCGAAAGCGCAACTGCCAAGCGTGGGGTCCTAGGTTCGATGCCCAGGTCGGGCAAAAAGTTCAATTGGGTTTTTCCATAATATACAGGAATTTCTTTCAGTAACAACCCGGAGTTTGGAAGTTGGTGGTGTGATACCCCCATGCCTTAGTGCGCACGGAAAGCCAGTGCACCTGTGTTTGCACACACACTAATGCACTACAGTGTCTCCTGCGTGGCTGATCTCCGTTGAGATCGGCAACCGTGATCGAAATTCGGTCGAAAGTATTTACTTGGTAAAGTAACAATCAACACAAAACAAAACGTTTACAAGCGATAGTCGATTTTAGCACCCAGCCGGGTTTACATGCCCACGGGACAAGCTTAAGTCAGTAAGGTGAAGCGCCGCACTACAAGTCCTTTCAGTTATTTTCCCTCTGATTTTGCTACACAATGACCTTTATTTTTGTAGCTATATGGTTGCTGTCAGAGATATTATAATAACTGTGAACGCACTTTATGCTGGGCATTTCATGTCTTCGTTTCAGCGCGAGTTGATGTAAGAGCATGCCTAGACAAGACAGCTACTCAAAGCTACAAGCATCTCAAAAACAATACCTGTATTACCAAATCGGAAGTGACTTAAATAGCCATTTCTATTTAGTGTCAACAAACCCCATTACCTGTCTCACCTTTATTTCTTGTACGAATATGTTAGTGGGGGTCAACATGAGCACGACGGGGTTGTTGGAGGCCTGCATGACGGCGGTGACGAGGCCGGGGTGTCCGGGCACCTCGGCCCACTGGCACAGCGACTGCACGCCTCCTTGCTTGCCGCCGCCGCGACCTCCTTCCTTTTGAGCTGATGAGGCTGTTAGCGTGATCATTGCTGTGCCTGTTTGGGAACGAAATGTATTGCATTATTTGTTTGAGTGTTGGTCATGATGAGAACACAGCTTTGAACTGAAAAAAGTACGACTTAAAATGGCAAAAATCTTGAAAAACTACTTACCTTGAAGGCTCTCTTCAACAATGTTAAGAGGCGCCAAGAAGCTCTTTCCTTGCGCATACGAGAAGAATAACATTTTCAGCGTATGCGAGTAGTAGATGGACACGCCCCCGCCTCCCACCAGCCCCGCAACGTCCTAGGAAGAAGGAAACACGACCGTTAAGTATGGTGACCAAGTGTGAAGAGTTACAAAAAATGTATGACAACATTCAGCCAATAGGTATACTGGTACTACAATTTTGAATTACTACGTGAAATGGGTGGAGAACATTGGACTAAAAATAATAAAAAACAATATTGGAGACATCTAAACTTGTTTCATTTTTTTTTTAAGTTTTATGCCAAGTTGTTTCCCAATTAGGAGCTCATGGCTAAATTATAACAGCTGCACGGGCTGATCTTCAAGGTAAAGCAAAGCTTGCCGAGGTTGGTCTTTGGATAGGTGACCAACTTAATATACCGACACTCCTCCGTGCCTCGGAAAGCACGTTAAGCCGTTGGTTCCGGCTGTCATTTGGAAATCTTTGGCAGTCTTTACGGATTGTCAGAAGCCAGAAAATCTGACACCAGTCTTGCCAAGAAGTACCGTGTTACCCAATTAATGGTTTGTGGAGGTTTGGTAGGCAGCCGCTCCACGTAAAATACTCGTATTCAGCTGAATCCGGTTTGACTGGGAGCCGCCCCCAATATAGTTAGGAAAAGGCTAGGCAGATGATGTTTTCCAATGTCCTCTCAAACCTCAGCGTAAACCGGAAGCAAAGGTTAACTGATGATATTGAATAATCTATTTTATTTTTTACAACATAAAGAGCAAAATTATACGAACACCGAGGCCGCCCGAGGAGCCGTTTGATCTCTGCGTCGTTCGTACTACTTTGCACTTTATGATACTAACAATAAAATATCTAGTTCAATGCCATTAGATCGCCGCTCTCTGTCTGCGCTGAGTCAAAGCCTGAATTTCTTCCTGCACTAAGGTTGAAAACTGCATATACAAACAATAGGGTATTTGACTGATTTTTTTATGAAAACTATTATGATTTTTTACAAGCGGATGGATTAAATGTAAAACAGTAACTTTTATGGCATGCTTAGGGAATGTCAGCACAGGAAGAAAATCAGTGTGATTTGTGTCTTGCAACTACCACACATGTGTGACCAGATACAATGTCACACTGCATGCGGTGGGGTCACGAACACACAATATTATGCAGATAATCCACTAGACAGCATTAATAATGTATTCAAAAAGAGATTAAACAATTGATCACAAGTCACGCGACAATCGGGGCGAGCGAATTTCGTACCAAATTCCGCGCGGGATTCGCTTCAGTTTGGCCAGAGCTTTATTGCTAGTACAGTTCGACTGTCCAATGTTTTATATGCCTAAAAACAAAACAAACGAAAAACGTCTTTAACCCCAAGAAATAAGCATCATGTCGACTGATGTCGATGCTATTTCTTCGACTTCAAGACATAACTTAGATAATAACCGGTTACCGCAACTTGCCTGTATCTCCGGGTGCTCAATCTGCAGCACGTTGGTCACGTAGTAGGGGCTCTGCAAGTCTTCCAGCTTCTTGCTTATTGGTTTCCAGTAGATATGGCCGTTCGGGCTCATGCATAGCGTGTGCATAATACCAGCCTGGTTCACAAAAGTTATATCGCCAACTTAAATAAACATTTGAGCTTACCTGTATTTCCGGATGGAGCACCTCTAACGTGTTAGTGACGTAGAAGGTTCCTAGCGTGGCGCGGGATTCCTCGCTCATGGGTTGCCAGTAGATGTGTCCGGCCGAGCTCATGCAGAGCATGTGCATCACGCCGTCCTGGTTCACGAATGTTACGTCGCGGACCTGACAAATAGACAGTTATTACAGTATTCACGTACAGTTTACCGGCGTTGTTACGTTTGAAAAGATTCATTCAGGCATTTTCATGATGATTTAAACTTTTCCCAGCTTTACAATGAAATTAAGATATAAAGCTTTACAGAATACGGATAGGCACTATCCGCCAGTGAAATGCATCCAAAGATATCCATCACCTGTGAGGTGGACTATGGCTTACTCCATCTCTCTTCTTACACACAGCCTGTGTGATTCTTCACAGAGGCTTGTGTCGTAGCAGTGGGAATATGATGGATGTAGTTGCAAGATGTGGATGTGGCTGTTGCCAAGCCAAAACATGAAGCTAAAATGACCAGTCTGCTAACATCAATGATGCCGTGGAAGTGGCAAAGTTTTGGAACTAAACAATCTGAATCATCTACCCTGATGACTAAAAACATCTAATTAGTCCGTCAGATAGATTTCCAAAGAACACGATTTTTTTCTTTTTTCATGTAAACAAAAAATTAAACCGATACAGTGCGTTGAAAACTCGTGTGACGTCACTTTTACTTACACTTGACGTCACGAGCCCCCACTCTTGCTCTTTGATACAGTAAAAAATACGTGTCCAATATTTTTCGATAATCTAACTGACGGACTAAATAAAATCATATTGTTTTTAACATGGAATCATCCGTATTACTATCGTGCAAACGGTACGGATAACAAGTGGAAACATAACTGATTGTGCTTCAGTAAAATTAACAAATACTTTTACCTTTCCACTGGGCACTAGGAAGTGATGCATAGGGTTGTTGAGGTCCTTGCTCAAGTCATATATCTTGACGAAGTCTGACGTGACGAGCGCGAGTTGCGTCTGAGAGCCAGGCAGCCATATTGCTTTGATGACGTAGTTGTTGCCTTCCAAGCCGGCGTTTAGGACCAGGTGGTCGGCTACGGCGCCTAGGAGTAACACGTAATGTTCAAATGTTATTGGGGTAAGAGCTAAATCAGAAAGCTTTATTTGTGAACATATGAAAAGTTTGCGAGTTTTACAATAATGGTTGGGAAAAGGCTAGGCAGATGATGACAATAATGAAAAGATGGATAATATTTTATTTGACACCGAATCGCTAATTTAAAAAAAAACAGCCAAGTTCAAGTCTGACTCCGTTCCGTAACATAAATCGATATAAAAAAACACGTTTCTTGTCTGTCTACCTGTTATGGTTATTGAGATACAGCCTGCTGACAGACAGATGGCTTAGTTTTTTAATAGTGTTCTGTCTGTTGGTTACTCTTCGGGTACGGAACCCTAAAAAGTTTTGTTTTGAAACAATATACAAAACAAATTATCATTTATAATAATTATAGAGACACCATAGGCGAGATTCACCAACTTGACTTTGATTCGTAAAGTTAAACGAAAATGAACCTTATTGTTTTACAAATATTTTTCATATCAGGATAAGCAAACCTAAACAGTCATTATATTTAACATAACCTTAATTCATCAGCAAACTAAAGAAGTGTGAAAAAATAACGTCGCGCCATAAATTCATCTCACTTACCACCACTATTGAACGTCAGCACATGACACTCCTTCAGTCCACACACAGCCAACAGATCCTCATTCCAGGGGTTACCGCTCAGACTCAGTACCATGAATGGTATGGGAGCGGATGATAGACGGGTCAATGTCAACTTGTGTTTAGACGAGTCTGCCTGTTTCAGTAGAGCTGATAGCTGGAGGACTGTGATTTTTCCTGTGAATGACAAAAAATTATTAGATTGTGGACAATTTTGCGCAATTTTCGGCTCAAATGAAGTCTTTCTTCAAGTCTATAGTTAACTGCTTACAATATTTAGGCTCAGTAGGAGGCTGCGTAAGTCTTTACTGTCATTTAGTATTCAGGATATTAACCTAGGTGTAAGCGACCTTCAGTGTTTTTTTCAAACGCATTTTCGAGGTGCCTTTCTGAACACGGAAAAGCCACACTATGTACATTTGGAGCGTGTTAGTTCTACCCTAAATGAGTGCCGACGGAAACTCTTCATGTTTAAAAAAAGAACTAAGTCTATTTTCAGTCGATTTGGATCTCTGGTTTTGTATTGATGCAGGTGGTATGAAAGTAATTTGTAGAACATTCTAGACGTACCTTTCTCGTGCGACACAGCGAGGTGCTGCCGGCGACCCTGCGGCGAGGCGAGGCAGCACATGGCGACGCGCCGCAGCTTGTGCGCCGACATCAGCTGGCGGATGGTCTGCCCCGTCTCCCCCGTGTACGACATGCGCACGTTCTCGAATGCGCCTTCTTGTGAACCTGTTGATTATTTAACGATTAGAACAGCCATTTTACTGGCAGTTGAGTATGAAGCATTGGTCTGTAGAAGCGGAATAGTTACACGTTACGCTATCGTATTGCATATTGGGTAAATATCTGCAACTCCATGTATACAAGCGCGTGAGTATTTAATTTTTAGACAAAACGTCTACACATAATGCACGCCTTGCGTTCGTTCGTGTTAGGCCCGCTTGGACAAAAACCGGAGTAATTTTTAACACACGAGTAACTATCACAAAAACATTAACACAGATAGATAGACAAACTCACCAAGAGTAGGCAGCATGAGGTGATCAGTGTGAGTGAACTTCTTCTCCCCCAGATGCAGCTGCGCCAGCGCCCGCTGCGCGCGCCCGTGCGCCCCGGTGGGAGCGGCGCGCTCGCAGGCGGCGCGCACGGGGGCCGCCAGCGCCTCCAGCAGGCGACGCACGCGCTCCATGCACGTGGCCCAGCCCGAGTACGACGAAAGGTATTGGCGGCAGCCTGGATAAAAAAAAAACAAAGTCATTTATTTAATACTTTACACACAATATACAGGAGGCGAAATTAATGTCTTAGACATTCTTTAACCCACCGAGTGTGTCCCTACGTTGCCGTCGTGGTGGGGCTTGTGTGTCTCAGTGATCTTGTGAGCTTTGCCGGTAGAGTTACCGTTCGGAGACTTGAGCAGTGTTCGGGTCTAAGGACGGTGTGCGTTTCGGAAGGAAACTTGCTCACTGCTTTCTGGTACGCGTCTGCTTATCAGACGTGACTGTGAAAGCAGTGAGCAAGAGGAGAGGGAGAGAGGCCCTGAGAAAGGGCGGAGAAAGGGACCGCACCCTTAAAAAGGAACATTATAATGGAAACAAAGACAGACGAAAGAGAACTACCCCAGGGCGGTCCCGGATGCACAGCAGAAGGAGAATCCGCCACGCGTCAAGCGTCAAGCCCCACGTATTCTGGGGGGGGGGCAACGTATGTCTTCCGCTTGCCAGTGGCAACATGAGCCGAGGAGGCTCCTGATCCGAGGCATCCTTTGAGGAATTGATCGGTTTTAGTTTTAGTACGCCTGACAAGGTGTCCGGTTGGCGTGCTGTGGGCGCTCCCTCCAAACTTTGGAGGAAGAGCTCGTTGGATCGTCGGGGGAATGCGGGTCAGATTCTGACTGCACATCTGTCGTCAGTTCGGCGAGCTTTGGACGAGAGGGAGTGGGGGCCACTGGATGACCGGGGGTCATCCTCCAATGGAGAGATGGCCTCGGCCCGTAAGATCCCTACCAGCGGGCGGGGTAAGGGCCGGGAAGGAGGCAGGGGAAGAGGTCTCGTCTCCCAGGAGGCGACCCAGCAAGCGTCGAGGCTTGCTGAGGAGGGGTGCCACCCTGAAGCGACCGGACAAAGGGCTCCTCCCTCGGCTTCTTCCGGCGGTGAGCCGGACACCGCTGGCGGCTCCAACGGGAGTAAGGCCAGGTTCGCGGAGATAGTAGAGGCCGCGGTCCGCGATGTCGCCTCAAAGCGAATTCAGCCGAATCGCAATAGGGCCAGCAGCGCGGGCACGGCCTCCATTTTGGCGGCTGCGGAGGAGGCCTTCGGATATCGCAGATCTCCGCCCGCGGATGAAATGACCAGACTGCGAGCGGAGGTCACCCGCTTGGCGGCTGCCACGGAGCTTCTCCAAAAGGAGAACGAGAAGCTCCGAGCAGACCTGGCCGGGCTCCGAGGAGGCTCGAAGGAGGCTCCTTAAGGGGGGCGCAAGGGCAAAGCCAAAGGAGAACCAGGTGCTGGACCTAGTGCGGATACCATGGCGGTATGGAGTCAGCGACTGTCGCAACCCAGTGCAGGGCACGCCATAATTGCGGCGATAGTGCCCCTATTTGAGGAGTGGCTGGAGAGGCGCCACGGCGTTCTCACCTTCCGCCTGACGCAGGTACCTCCGGACACGGTTGTTTCGGGAGGTACCTGTTTCGGATTCGGCGGGAGGAAACGCCCGGGTGTTTTCACTGTGACGATCTGCCCTGCTTGGGCGGAGCACCGCCGTATTCTCGTCGAGGCGATCGGCGGCGGCGACCTCTCGCGTCCGGCCCTGGTTCAATCCATGGTCCGGAGCGAGGAGGCATGGGAAGCCGTCACCTTCTTCTGCTCCCAGTAATGCTAGTGAAGGAGGAGGCGGGTCGCGTGATTGAGAGACAACCCTCACGCTCCAGCCGCCGGTCGCGGGTCGCGGGTCTGCGGACGGCGAGCGTTGGGTGGCCTCAAAAAGATGTCAGCATAGTAGACGGGGCCCGTTAGGGCCAGAGCCTGCCAGAGTTGCGGATTACGTTCGAAAGAGTTACCGCGGCCCTGGAAAGCAAAGGGCACTAGGAGGACCACGGATGGGTTTTAGTCAGAGAGTCAGAGCGGGGATCATTTGATGATTTCCCATCCATAAAAAAAAAAGAATATGAAAAAAGACATTCTTTACCAGTAAACTTTTGGGAGATGTAGGGACAAAGCTACCAATGGAGGTTACAATTATTTTGTCAAAACCTAAAATTATTCCTTACATAATATGGAATAATACCAAGTTTAGTTTTTGCTTTGGAAAAGTGATTCACAAAAAGAAGAGTAAGAGTTGAAATATTTTAAAACAGAGCGGCGACGTACCTTGCCACACAAAATAATACAAACTATACATTGTTTCCATTCACATACCTTGAATGTTCGAAGCTAGAACAGGTCTTCGTGGTGGAGCAAGTATGGCAGGAGGTGCAGGGCTTGATGGACGTCTGCGAAGAGACGGCGCGGGCGCAGTCTCTTCAGTGCCGGCGCCGCGAGCTCCGCCCAATGTCACCGAGCGTTTCACCAGGGCCTGGCAGCTACACAGAAAAGAAACAACATTAGTTTGAATGTTGAAGGAGAAGGCAAAGACACTGCGGTGCAGCGCAATTGTAATATACTGTCCTGCGTGCAATTCGGTAACTACGTATGTGTGGGCCCATGCTGCAATATGGTCTGATTGACTTAGGGATAGCAGCACTGTGGCCCGATAATGGGAAATATTTATTTTTTTGTTATACATTTTTTAACAAAAAGAAGTGGTGTTATAAGTTTGACGTGTGTATCTGTATGTGGTATCGTAGCTCATAACTGGCTGAAACGATTTTGATTTAGTTTTTTTTGTTTGTTCAGCCAGCTCAGTAAACAACAGCAATAGGATCTGTTTTACAACCAAACCATTGGCCGTATTCTCTCACCTGGAGTCGGGCTTGGCGCCGCAGTCACAGAAGAAGTTCCCGAACTTGGCGTAGGACACGTCGTGCCCGCGGTGGCACACGCGCGCGCACACCGTGCACACGCCCACGCCGTCCACCATCTTGCACGTGTGGCAGTGGTACCAGTGCTGGTTCATGAACTCGCGTTGTGTTACGGTAAATGTGCACAGCTTGTATTGGAGCATTGCGTCTTCGTCCTGAGGGAAACAAAATAAATCGATGATATGACAGAAAAATCAATCGAAGAATCGTAAAACTGGGATGGGAAAGAGTCTATGTGAGTAGAGCAGGCAGCCGTATACCAACTTTATAGTAGTTATAGCAAACTTTTTAGTTTTACCCTGTCAACTATTTCGCACCAAATGCAAGTAAAGAGATGTAACAGATCTGACAACAAAACGTTCTAAAAAAATTACTATCTAATTTTTTGTATTGGCTAATAGTTCTATTGCTTTTTAATAAGTAACTTACAGAATCATCAGCGCTTGTGTCGTCATCGTCTTGTTGTTCATCTGTGTAGTCTAGGTCAAATCCGAGATCTGATGGCGACTCCCATGTGGGGCTGACTGAGCGCCATGCTAGAAAACAATATAAGCGTTAATTTTTTCTTCAAAGCTCCGTTTGTGAGGAGTATTTTTTTGTGTCATCTGTCGACGAAATTTCTCATTTATCCCCAATTGTCTTCCTCTGTTCATGATAACAACACAAATATTAATTTTTTTTTTCCTTTTGACCTGGACCATAAATGTGTTTTTGCTACCCTGTAAATTAGTGATAATAATACTCACTATGAGGCTGTGTAGTATTGATAGCGTGCAAAGCGTCTGCTAGGTACGACAGCAGAACGCATGCTGACTCGATCTGAGGGGCTAGGGTACTGTCCACCTGTCCTTCTTCCAATTTGTCAAGTACTTCTTGACTGCTTAGATTGTCCACACTGATAGAAAAAAAACACATAATTATGACAATCGTTTATTATTATATTTTTTAATCTATATGTTTCTCTAATTCCACAGCTAGGTACACGTTACTGTGTCTGCGCTGTGTAGCGCTGAATGCACCAATCAAACGAATATTTTCAAGGCATACACAATGTACCACATCGAGTTTTGTAGCCTATCAACTGCGCCAACGACACAACACAATAATGCTTACAGGCTTACCGCAAAAACTGAAGCAAATCACATAGGCTTACATTAGACAAGCCAGTGAGTGTGCTTCTGATGCGAAATTAATGCTTTCCTCGAGCAAACAATCTTTATTCTAAATGCATGCACCAATTGAAGGTTTTTAGTTAGCTCATAAATCAGGATTAAAACTTACCAAGCAGACAGCCACCCAACTGCAGCAGGGAACAGTTGCCTATGGTCGCCTCCCGCATGCGCGTCGGCCAGGCGACACATCTCACGTAAAAGAAGCGGCGAGCAAGCAGTCTCTCCGCAAACGCCGATTAGAGTAGTCAGCATGCGTTCGCTAACTTCGTCACCACTGAAATAATAAATTAAGATTAGTAAGATATTATAAATAGTTATTTGATAAATTTCTAAAGTGGCTGCCTGAGGATGGGCGGCGCCGCCAAAGTCGACCAAGGAAGAGGTGGCGATACGACGTAGACGCCTACTGCGAGGGTTCGTGGTGGTTCGGGACAAAAAGATCAGCAGGGGGTCGAGTCTGCTATTGCAATAGTGTCTCAATGACCGGTCAATGATCGATTTTTGACGTATAACGTCAAACTTATGACACATTTCCCATACAAAAACTGTCAAAGTTGTCAAATGTTCGATCAATGACCGGTCATTGAGACACGACTGCAATAGCAGACTCGAGCCCCAGGGGCTCGATTGGGGGAGGCCTTTGCCCAGCAGTGGGACAGAATAGGCTGACAAAAAAAAACTATCCCAAGATTTAGGAGAAATTGAAAATGAGGGCAGGATTACATTTGATACTGTAATAGCAAACAAAAGGTTATATTGTTCTAAGGTTGTATTCTGATCTATAAGATCAGTCATGAATCTTGTTTTGAGATAAATCGGCAAATCTTTTAGGTAGGTATCAATGCATAATTATGATCTTTTCAATACACACCAGTGTTGCACCACATGCTTGCACAAGGCAGACAGGAGCGCTGCGTTGTCGTTAGCCGTGTCGCTGAGCGGCGCAGGAGACGGCTCGGCCACGGCAGCGGGCGTCGTGCCGGCGCCGCCGCTCTCCTTGCTAGCGTCTGACCAGCTGCAGCTCTCTATTATACGAAAATTTAATCAGGTTTTGGATATTGCAGATCTCTGCTCGATATGTTAATTAAAAAAAAGGTAGACAGCAACTATCAAGTTGCAGTTTACAAGTCGTATGTGTTATAAACAAAAGGACGCAGGTCTGGTTTCACTATATCGACCCGTATTAACTGGCCAGTGAAATTAACTCAAGAGCAGTTAATCTATCAATATTACAAAGGATGTAAGGAAGAAAAAACCTTTATCAGATGTTGCTTACCTGAGTTAGCAGATTGCTGTGCAGTTTCAGACTGTGCCCTCGGAGCTGGGGAACTGTAAGAATGAGACAACAATTATTATAGAAAATATTTGGAATTTGTGTCGACTTCATAAACCTCATTTTATTTAACTTTGGAATTTGTCATAGAAAATCAATTAAATAACTCACGGTGCATCAAACACAGGCAGGTCCGAATCATTCCTCTGCGCGTTAGAATCGTTCCTAGCCGCCGCATCGCTCTCACTGCGGAACACGCTGCGCAAAGCGTTGCGTAGCGCGAGAGAAGCTGGGTTGGCCGCCTCGGGGGCTGATGACGTAGGCGTGGGGAGTTCCGTCTCCGTCGGGGTGCCGTTCGATGTGCCGGGGGCGCCTGCTGGTAAGAATAGGCGGTTAAAATTTTTAATCTTCCACTCTCAAAACTTGCAGAGATAAATTTGACTATTAAACTTGTAAGACTAATCTAATATAAACTGATGAATCAAGGATTTATAAACCCAAGATGCGGTGTACAGGACCACGATGTAACTTGTGTGCTTCATTTCACATAAATGATAACACAACATCTTAATTGCTGTAAACTGAAGTCGAGATGCGAGAGCTACCTACAAACAAAGACGATCTTTCTTTTTTCTTGTTTTCTAGATTTGACAAATGCGTCAACTACAAGTGACTTGTTTGGTATGGTACAAGCAATTCTTAAAGATAAATCAAAGGACTCACCAGGTGCACCTAGGCAGATGTGAGCCAACAGAATAGACAGCCTCTGTTGGTCGGCGACTCCAATAAACTTGCACACAGACACGCAAAGGCTGCCGTTCAGATCGCTCTCGCAACCGTTGAATATCTTGATGAAGAGCCTGATGGATGAGAATAGGAATGAACTTAATTAGCAAGTAATAAGTATATTAACACAAACGAGTGCATGCCATGTGTCATTGGAATTAGGTGTAAATTGGAATAATGGGTATTTTTCTTATGTGTGTAGTTTCAAATCGTATAGGAGATGAAGAATTTTAAGTGGCGGTGGAATGGTGAGCTGAAGATAAATCTTATTCACAATATGTACTTTGGGAGAATACAGGGATAGCTTTGCCAACACTTACTTGATAACTCTTTCAGCATAAGGGTTCCTGGCATTCGGCGCAGACAGGAGAATCTTGCCGAGAGTATATCCCGAGTTGTCAGCGAATACTTTCTCATACGCGAGTCTGCCTGCGGGACGGTCTAGAATCTTCTCCCAGTATTTTACCTGAACAAGAGAGTGCTCACGATTAATCTACGTTGTAGTAAGTGAAAAATATCTCCATTTTATTCATGGTTGCTTTGAAAACCTTAAAAATTAAAACATGTACGCTTTAATTTACCATTTGTCTCGGCTGCCGTAATTAAAATATTAGAAGATCGCATAGATTAAACTCCACACGCGAAACAAAAAATGGCAAACATAAGTGACTGACTATAGTCAGCTCCATCTTTTGGCAAAGGCAGTTCCTTTATTGAGAATTTAAGGAAAAACTTTGACAAAAAAAAAATCCAAGAAATCACACGAGAAACGACTACTTCCAAAAATTATTTTTATTTGGAAGTCAATTGTACTTTTTTGTAAAAAGTTTTTTATTTTTAAATTTTTAGTGCTACTCCCCAAAAATTCCAACCAGTACATATCTATTTAAAAGGGACCATTTCGGAATAAACCTCATACAAATAAAATAAAAATCCGTCTATAATGACGGAGTTATGCCCGAACATACATAAAAATATATATAAACATCTGAATAGATAAATAAAAAAAATTGATAAACTCATCCTTTTTGAAGTCGGTTAAAAATACTACTTACCATATGCCTCAGCGTCTTCTCCGTAGACGGCTGCAGATGGTCAACAAGCACACTGTATGTGGTCTTTATGATGTGTTCGTGTATCAATTGTTCAGCCTTCTGTCCTTGTGGGACTAGCGTCGTCAGTGTTGCCGCTAAGGGTTCAGACATGAACTCCAGACGGCCGTCAGTCTGTAGGAAGTAAGATTTGAAAATACTGTTTATTAGTAGTAATATATAGTTCCGTGCAGTAAAAACACTCAGAAGTTACCAAGTAAGGTTTCAGAATACAAAGTCTTCTAAGAAACGAAAATCATGACAAATATTCCAGTCTAGAATTACCTTATGACAAAATGTTGAGTTTTGTTAGTTACGCGACCGGTATTATAGCATACCGTATCTTCGATCACGCATAATCCACACAGGGACAGTCCCTTTCTAATACTTGATATGCCATATCAAGCCTTGATTGAGATATAGTCTAAACTTACCAAAGCCGGAATCACCAGGTCAAGCGTCTTCTTCATCAGCTCAGGGTTGTCAGCCAGCTTGCTTGCTCCAACCTCAAGAAGCTTCGCTGCAGAGTACGCGAGCATCATCAAGGATGGGCCGAGTGAGTACTTGGTGTTAGCAGTGATGAGCTCACAGTGGGATGATACCAGGTTTAGTACTGCGCTTTCAGAAGGTATTATGTGGGCTGCGTAGAATGCCTGAAAGGTGTACTTGCTGTTAGATTTTATATTTCCAGAGTATCCTGTAGTATAAAAATAAATAATCTTTATTTCAGACCATGACTAGTCCATTATATTGCAGTGTTAAACACCGAGCTGTAATGCATACAGGGTTTATGTAAAAACTGCAGTAACGTTTCAAGTTCGATGAACTGGAATACTATATAGCGCTTCAAATATGTAATAGATTTAGGAGAATCTTATCAACAAACGTCAATCACAAAAGTTGCCATACGATTTTTTGACAAATTAAATTAAAAACGCGCTGTCAGATATCAGGACCTTATCACAATCATATAAGGTAGCTCAATGCTCACAGTTAGAGCACTAAACCCCGGTGGTTGCGGGTTCCGCTGGATTTTCTTTTAATTATATTGCAAAGATATAGAAACTTACTAAATTGATGCAAGCCAGTGGCGGCGGTGACGACAGTCTGTCCAAGGCAGCAGCCGCATTAGACGGCAGGTGCGCCCTCAGCCAGGCGCCCAGGGTGGGCGGCGGCGTGCTGCCGGCCGCTGTGCCCACCGGCCCGGACGTGCCGCACACTTGTAGGCGAGCCTTGGCTACTGCGGCCTCGGAGGCGTTGTTCGAACTCTCCATTAGACCTTCGAGCTCGAGGCCTGCGCTGAGGCTGGAAATGATGGTAGGATTAATATTTATCAATAATATTACTAACTAACTTTGTCTTTAAACCCGTGCAGGGCACGTTTTAAGAAAAAACTGAACGATAATCAACTTTAACGGATGTCACCTATGTTTTTTTACTACTACATATGACTGCTATGCCAGGTTGCAGAATTGTGCGAAAGAGTTACCGCGGCCCTGCTGGAACGCAAAGGGCATTTGGAGGAATACAGATGGGTTTTAGTCAGTAAGTGGCACTCCCTTCCGCTCCGCCCAGAGCGCGAGAATGATTTACCATCCAAAAAAAACTAGGCATATAAATATAAACTTTTTTTATTTTTTGGCCGTGAAGAATTGTCCTTTGGATATAATATGCAAAAGAAAATAGTTGAAAAGGTTTTTTGGTAAGTTATGGTCATTTATACATTATGAAACGACGAGGAAAATATTGTAACTTACCGACAACAATCAAGAACTGTTTCCAGCAAGTCTAGAAGGTCAGGCATGAACTGATGAGCTTCCGACGGCGTAGCAGAATCCGCTAGACAAACTTTGAACCTAACCAGCGCTGAGTCACAGGATATCACATCCAAGAGTGATGGCAGGCCATTTGCTGTAAGAGGAAATATTCATGTACTTCTACATTCGATTTTTGGGACTGTGTTAAAAAGGGATAGGGTTATTCGTTCTGTATTGCGCTATCTCTCTCTGACACTAGATCACTGATGGCTGAAGCCGCGAATCCAACTGCAAGCAACTCGCAAGTTTAACTACAATGCGAGCCAGGGAGTATTTTTATTGAGGAATGGGCTTGCTCTTGACCTCGATCACGCCTGATGGAAAGCGATAGTTTGGTCACATTATACCCCAGTAGTCCGTGCAACTTGCATGGGAGCTGGTTGCAAGTGGAAACGTTGTCATAGTACTGCTCTTGTTCTTATGTTGGCATTTGTTCCACTTACCAGTGACATTATGTTTCAGATGTTTGATCGTTTCAGACGCCAGCCAAGCTGTATATTTGATGTTGTCGCAAGATGCGCTTACACCGGCCAGTAGATTTTCTGCATACTGCACAAAATAATCAAATAGAAATTAGTAGTTTGACCAGTTTTTACGGATGTGATGAGTGATTTTAAAGCAAAATCGATCGGTTAATACAATCACTGCATTATAAATGTAGAAAAACGAAGATCCTATTGGTAGAATTTTGTTTTGAGGTTGATCGGCCTTAGAAGAGTTGGATAAACTTGACTAATTCAATGACAATCTCAGTTTTTTACCCGACTGCCGCAGATGGAGGGTGCTGTTTTATTTAACAATATTTTATAAGCATGAGGAACAAGTTGTTAGGTTCTTCATCCTCCGACCAGGCGGGTGTTGGGTATGGGCTACAATATTTACCTGAGTATACATCCCCTGCTTCACCAGCGCGTCCTTGAGCCAGGGGTTGAAGACCTTCTTGTTGTCAGCGCGCGGCGCCCACACCACGGCGTGCAGCGGCAGCGGCGAGGGCAGCTCCGCGCTCGTGCCGGCCTGCAGCTTGTCCATGTGCGGCGTCGCGGGGGGCATGCTGATCACTAGCCTGGGGGAATGACAAACATTCGTTACTGGCCAAGTCAAAACAGAGTGGGTTAAATGTCTGAGATGTTAGTTTTCTGTAATCTGTTATTCTTGCCTATTATTTAGGTGGCCTCTCTCTTCTTTTCTTTAGGAGCACCTGGCATCTTCATATATGGCATCTGCATGTGTCTAAGCGGTAGACCACGACATCATGCAGAATTTTGTAAATGATCACAAAATGCAGAAATTGCAAAGTTTACAAAGTCACAATTTTCAAAGACTTCGAAATTTTGACATTTTGTCTCAATTTAGCAGCAGTCGAGACTCCAGAAATCTGGATGATATTATGAATTATTAAAACTTATGTACCTCCAAGCAGTCTGGAAGCAGTAGTGCGCGGCTGCCAGCGCGGCCGGGGAGCCGTGGAACTGCGAGTTGTCGCACACGCACGCAGAGTTGAGCAGCGCCAGCAGGGCGTCCAGTAGGAGAGGGTACTTGAGCTTGTGGGGAGTGCCGAGCACGAAGTTGCATGCTAGGCCGTCGAATTTGGGGTTTTCCTACATTGAAATAAATAAATTACTGATAGTTTGTCGTAAACGACGTATTTTCGCATGCCAGCGGATGCGAAACAGACAGGATCAGTCGATGTGGCAACTCTTGAAGGAGGCCTATGTCTAGCAGTGGACGTTTTTCAGCTGAAATGATTATGATGATGACGTTTTTTCTGTAAAGTGTTGGCCTTTTGGAGGTCGTCGCAATGTTATTTTCAGGACCTGATTCCCAAATATTTCACGGCGAAAATATTTATTTTTAAATATGATACATTGAAAATAAACATGTAGATTAGTAAATGCAATTTTAAACTCACGAGCTTTCGATTCTCACGAGAACACGAGCCAGTTTTCGATTTCCAAGCGGAAGGCACTTGTTCGCAGTCTCGATCGTTAAGATCGAAAATGTGAACTAAATTCTGAGCCGTGCGCAAATCATTCGGGTCAGAGAGCGAGAGAGAGAGAGAGGGAGTTGATCAAGGTCTGAATTAAAGTACTTTTTTTTTGTTATATTGAATGGAGCATACAATCTACAAGACGACCTTTTATTTGATAATCTTACCTGATTATTAATCTCAGCATTAGTCAAGGCATAGAACTTGGGTCTCATAGAGGTCTCATCCTGCGACAGTCGTCTATAAGCCTGCTCAATGTACGGCACTTCGCAATAAATGCGGGACTTGGGCTGTCCATTGGTGGTGGTCTTGTTGCCGTTAGCGTTCGCTTCGGTGGAGGGCTGCGCTAGACCGGGTGCTATGACCAGGTTCCATTCGATCTGGGAAGGTAAGAACAAGTTAGAATATGTTTTGTTGTGACTTTTGTGCAGCATAAAATTACAACTTGTTCAGTAGATTTTTATTCAAAAAATCACAAGGTCCATAGAAGTAAAAAAGTAGTTGTAGTTTAAAGGTATTTGACTTGTCTGCTATTTATTGTATAAATATTATTTTAGTGTTATTCTAAAATAAGACGAATAGCTGATAAGTACTGCTTATAAGATGAGTGTTTTGCTTCCTATATTTGAATTCAGAATTCGAGATAATTACCAAAATTTTGGAACAATAACCTCTTTGGCACAACACACAATAAGAAATCCAAAGCAACTTACTTTTGAAGACCTATTTAATTCAACTGGGCATTTTAAAATAAACTTAAAATACGCAACACTAAAGTTGACTCTCGAGTTGGTTGCGATGGATTAAAATTATCTCGAAAATAATTATAAATTTAAGAAGAGTAGGAACCCTAGCAAAAGTCTAGAAAAATAAGGTCAGAATTAAAAAAAAAATGTTTATGGAACTTACCTGCTGTAACAGCGTCTGTGGCGCATCATAGAGATGTCTCATCAAATACTCGAGCAGTAGCATCAGTCTGGTTGTCAACATCAGCTGATGAGGTGCCAAGTTCATTGCTCGCTTCCTATCACTGATGGCTAGGGTTTCTACCACCTACAATGAATAACATTGTGAGTAATAAAATGAGAGCAACTCCCCCCAGAGCGGGAGAAGTCAGTTGATGATTTTCCATCCCCAAAAAAAAATAACTTTTATCTACACTCACAACGTTATGTTCCAAATATGAGTTCAAAAACGAGTGCATAAACACGTACTTTTTTTTCGTGAATAGGTAAAATTAAAAAAATCATAAAATAACTTTTTAATTTTTATAGCACACTTTTACTTTTTAATTTATTGGCGCGGGCTCATTGACTTAAGTCAATAAGCCAGCTTTTTATCTTTGTCAATGGATGCGTGCGCTGTGCAGTCATTCGAATACGCAATGAGAATATCCGCCATATTGGAATAAACTATTTTTCCACTTATTTATTTCAACTGTATGAGTGAAGATAAAATAGTGTATGCAACGGCATATAATTAGGTATTAAAACACTTGTGTGATGCTATTATCACACTCGTGTTTTAATAACCCCTTTTATATGGTTGTTGCATAAACTACTATTATGCCATTGACTTATAGATTATTGCACAACCAATGCGCCTCAGAATCAGAGTAGAACAAACGATTTGATTCGAGCCCAAGTGCCCGCCATATTCTCCAGGTGTCGAACTGTTTTTGGTAAAACTGCGAAAATAGACTTTCTGCACGCACTGATTAAAGTCCCTTTTAATTTTTGGAAGGTGCTGATTCTGACGTATTAATCAAATGACGATCATTCACTTACCTTTATAATGGCATTGGATGTCATGAGTAGAACTGACTTCTTTTGCATGAGTGTCAATGAATGGAAGAGATATACCAATAGTTGAGCATGCTCAACATTCAAGTCTGAAACAAACATTTTCTAGGCTTTTATAATTATCATGACTTTATTTATGGTCCTATAGTTTATGTTATTTATTTGAAATTATGGCAAACCTAAAGCTAAATTAAACTATGTTACTATGAAAACTTTCTAGATGATAAATAAATGATAACAATATTATATTATAATGAAATGGGTAGCATACCTATATTAGCAAAGCCTGCAGATAACCGGATAGCCAACGTTAAAGAAAGCATTCAAAGTTAATTTACATAGAAATGAAATATAACAAATATACCAATATAGGGCTAATCGGAGTGGTAGCTAGATGGATATATATATAGGTATTTTTTTTTTTATAGTCCCTCCAATGTTTGTGTCTAATGGGATGACATAATGATATGACCAGAATCATCAAAAAACTACCATGTACTGACTACGAAACTACTTTTGTTATCTAACTTATTTCTGACAAGTAGTAATTTGAACACAAAGAAGTCTATTAAGGGGGATCCCTAAAGAGACCTCGCCATACATTTTTCAGTAGCTGTAATCTCCGTAAATAAACAGTTTCTGCAGAATAAAGCAAGTATAATGAGATTTTATAATGTATTGTGATCGCCTATCGCCCAAATTTTAGAAAAAAAACAGTCTTTCTATGAGAATTAGACCCAATAAAAAACGAAAAATCTTTACATGTGTGAGTGACCTGAATCGCGCCATCTGACAGAAATTTATAGAACCACCGAGAAAAAGTTCATTGCTGTTGTGTTACGAGTTTACGTGCGGTGAACATTTTAAGTAGATGGCGCTGTTCGAAAATTCGAACAAGCGCCAAGGTTATCGAGTGACGGACGCGGCGATGCGACGTTGCCATTCAAGACGCAATTTGGCAACAACGCGTGTTGCCAAATTGTTCCAGTCCATGCGTGATTGTGTGTCAAAATTGTGTTTCTAGCAAGTTAGCGCCGGCGCGCGGGTTTGCCCGCGGATTTTATATTTTATGATTGATGAAATGTTTTTTTTAGGGAATGAGAAATAATGCTAGAAAGTGAAAACAATTATCTGCGATCTGCCTTTGGTTCACACAGATACAATACTAATGTTATTATTGTATTACTTATCTACTTTAAATAAATAGTGCCTACCTACCTAAAGATTTAAAAATCTTTCCACTGTATGTAAGTAGGTACTGATAAAACATTTTCTGACACGGTTAAGTACTAATTCATTGGTTAATTTGGGTTGAATCAAATCAGAGAAAAGAAGTTCATGTAGGTATACTTAGGGTACCTATACCTAAATCAGGCGATCAGCGTAGGCAAACTTACCTATTTTTTTCCTAGCTACCTACGCAATGGTCGTCCGTCTGTCGGTCCGTATGTCTGTCTGTCCGTCTCTGTCTGTCACCAGACTGTATTTCACGGACCGTGATAGCTACACAGTTGACATTTTCACAGATGATGTATTTTTTTGCATTTGTATCGCATGATTGTAATATTATAAGTCGCGTAAGATTGTATATTTACAAGTACCTACTTACTTATAATTTCTTCTAGATAAGACAAGTATTGTAAACTATTGAATTTGGGTGTGATTCAGTGTATTCGAAATTATTTCTTCTCAACACATCATCTGCCTAGCCCTTTCCCAACTATACCTACTGGGGTTGGCTTCCAGTCAAACCGGATTCAGCTGAATACCAGTATTTTACGTGGTGCGGCTGCCTACCAGACCTCCACAATCCATTATCTGTTCTCAACATAATCATAGATTATAGTCTAAAACATAAACAACATTTATTACAATCTTACGATGTTTGGAATTATCCGGTGACACATACGAGTACTTACATAGGTAGGTACCTACTCTAACCAACTAATACCAAGATATTCTAAGCTGATAACAACCCTTTGCTTTGCCATCTAAAACCATTCCACCAAAGAACGCCAGTAATTACACTAATCACTGAATGTTACGACTGTATCACCTAAAGAAAACATTCTTAGATCGCGACGAATAATTGCATAAATAATCTTTTATTTATTTAGTACCTACACGTCACAATTTATTTACACGTTAGGTACTATTTAGGTTCAGTCACATTACAACAACCTGTGTAGGTACAATATACCTTTATTACCATTAGATACGGGACTTAGTCACAGCAAGCGGTCCTACTCAACTAAGTGATTGCCCGTAATTGGCACTCAGTCGCGCACGGAAAATCATTGATGTGACCTTCAGAATGATTGGCCAAAATGACTGATCAGCTTAAAAATATTACTAAGATCTAATACCTATTTGCTACTATTTGATACCTTTGTTTAAATAATTGGTACCTAATTAATAACTGAGAAAATGAATTTAAAAAATGGGCAGTCATTCTGATGTCAGGATGGACTGCCGACATTTAGGATCTCCACGTAAAGGCTCAAAAATTTCAATTCGCCTTTACAAAAATTTAGTACCTATTTGATACCTAAACATACCTATATTTTTTCTAGATTTTTAAGGCAAAGAATTTTATTAGAGATTTTTTGTTTAGGTAGGTACTATGAATAAATATACTTACCTAGTTCTACCCACATGTTAGCTTTTATCAGTATCTCGGAAATTGTTATTAATTAGTAGTACTTATTACTAATTATCGTGTAAATTGAACTACCTTCACTGCATAGACTTGAAAAAAAATTGACTTCACTTGACTTTCTGTATCAAGTAGTACCTACCTAAACATAGGAAACCAAAAATCTGTACCTAATAAAATCTTTAATCTTTGCAGCTCAACAGTGTTTTAATAATACTAGGAATAAAAATAAGACACACCACTCGTAAATACAGCCAAAAATGTTAATTTGTTGAAAATAACAAAAATATTTTATCGTTTGCTTCGCCATGTTTGTGAGAGCGAGATAGATATTAAAAACATGCGTGAGAGACACGATACGCACAATTCGCGAGTTGTTGAGAGATTTTGTAAACAACGCGCGCGACGACTAGTATCAGAACGAGGTTACGTAAGGTTAGCAACACAAATTTCTTCAAACATATTAATAGTTTTTTATTATTATTGTTTTACCAACCATGATTATTTAAATTCAAGTCAATTTTATTAAAAATTGATAACAGTTATGTTTTACGCAACAGGTACTTATTTAAAAAAAAATATTTTATAAGACAAAGTCTAGTTTTTAGTACCTAATTGTTAGTGCAGAATCACTACTTCACTATATTTAGTTATCTTTATTACGCGACTGTGGCAAAGCAAACGGTTATGATTTCAAGGCTTCCTCGTAACTCCCAAACTGCACGTCATGTGCAGCCATATTCTTTATTTATTTATACATAAATGCATAATGGTGATACTTAAGGCTCTTTTTTATTCAGGTTTCCTAAAGATGAATTAAGGAGACAAAAGTGGCTTGTTATTGTCCGAAAACAAAGGCAGAAGTAAAGCTTTAGTAACCTTGCGCGATCGAGCGAACAATATTTCTTTTTTTAAGTACCTCAAAATAATTAATGTTTTTTATTTTATTTGCTAACGCTACCACATGCCATGTCATTCATAATCGTAAACATTCGTCAACATTCGGCAGCTAACGCGATTTCGCTCGCACGACAGCGCCGTCTCCTATCTCTATCCTTGTCTATCGGTAACAGTAGGTTGCGACTGTGATGACACTGATCACAGATGTGTGAGTTTCGGTGCATAGTCGTACGCCGAGCCCATGTTTACTGATTGCGATGTTAGAGCGTAACATGCAATGTTTATTACCCAAAATAATTTATCTGAATACCTAATTTGTTATGGTGAAAAGGGATACCTTTTCACCACCAAATCCGATAGGATATCGAGCCTAGAAACAAAAATATGCATAGACCAATAATTATATTATTATTAATATTTGAAAATATTAGGTTTGGTAAGGATAAAGAAAGATGAAAAATAATTCAAAAATAAATACAACTATTGAGATTTGAACCCACACCAAGCCTAATGAAAGGCAGTCTCTAAACCGACAGTCTATTTGTACGGTTGATAAATGTTTCAAATAGCCGACCTTATTTATGTCAAGGTTTTTAGCTGCTCAGCTTCCCGAAAGTATAGCGTGATGATAATCATTGCTAAGGTTATATTAATAAGAAATAGATTGGAATATAACAATTTGGTCCTCTGGACATTTTAATTTCCAACCATTTTTGAATAAAACGACATCTAGTAGGGTCGAAAGTTACTACTATTTACTTTGCATGTGTGTGTTAAGAGTAAATTCATGCGGCTAAATCTTTATTCTGCTGTAATCTTTGTATGGTAGCAGTTAACAAGCATAGTGATTATCTAAAAAAAATCAAGGTAATGCCCTAGGTGTCGCCTATAATAAAGTTGTCTATTAAAACTTTCTATGTTAGGTGTAAAAATTGAAAATGTTCGAAATTGTAGATGTGTCGCCATCTAGCGACAAAATGGCAGTGAGAGCATTCATCCATTCACCTTAAGTAATTTTTAGCAATACAATATTAGTAGACACTAAAGTAAGGGCCGGCACAGACTTGAAGAAGCGCATCGCAGTCTGGATTCTACTGTCTGCGCCAGCCCTTACATTGGTAGTAGAAATACGACGTGACTCGAATTACAGTGACGGAAAATCTTTTTTTTTATGAAAAGGAAACCTATTTACAACATATAAGATATTATAGTGAGACTACAAAGTACTCTCTCGGTCGAGTCATTAACATGAATGATTAATCGCATGTCAATAGTAACAGTTGGTCTAGAGGAAACAAATATTGATTTTTTTGGAAATTTCAATACAATCCTGATATTCCCAAAAATTCAATTTCCCATAGCATTCAATTGGGCAATTCCCAATTGAATTTCGCATTTAAGCGTTTGTGTAAGCGCAAAAAACCGCAGTACTATGCAATAAAGTAGCAGTCATTGTCATTTTGTTCCTATAGACAAGACTTGCCTGTTGACAGTTGACTGATTGCTACATTTGACTATTTACGTAGACCTACATAATGCTATGTAATCATATAGGTCTACAGATATACCTACATACCTTCATAATCATGGTCCTGCGAAGGCTGTGCTTGCAACGCGCACTCTTGTAGTGTGTTAACAATCTTATGCCACATGGCTAGGATACTGTTCTCGCGTTCAGCGGCTTGCTTGCTGAGTACCATGCCGCCTAAGAGTTTTACTACGCGGGGTCCGACCTGTTACAGAATACATAAAAATATTAAGATGACAACTGTGTGCTTTGGTAATCATTTGAGCTCAAATAGTAGCAATTAAGCAGTGTCCAGAATTTAGCAACAATTTTAGCGACATCAGTGGTGTATTAGTTCCGTTATTGTGTAAAACGTGCAGGTAAAAAGACGCGAACGACACGATATTTAGAGTCCCATTGTTTGTAGAAGCAGTGATAAAATAAAATAAATAGTGGGCACAGCAATAGTTAACATAGATTTTTATAAATACTGCTCATATTTTTAACAATCAGTCTAAAGAATAATGAATAAAAGTAGGATTATTGCGAATAATCTTAGTAAAGCTTGAAATATATATAGTCACAAACCTGCAAAGGCGTCATGTTAGTCCTCTCAGATCCTGCAGATATCAGCTGTTGATGTAAAGCGGGCTGCAGCGACGCGAAGGCAGGCGCTCCGCTCAGGTTGTGCAGGTAGCGCACCAGCGCCGAGCTGAACGAGCCGTACAGCGCTCCCAGGCGAGGACCGAAGCATGTGGAGATTGTACCTGGGTACGAAACGGTTTGTTACTGGAGGTTGTAAATGATTCCACTAGCAACAAAATTAAATGTAAACTTGACTTGACGTGACGGCACAGTGGTTGAACGATTGGCTGCTGCGCTGCGTGTCTTTGGTTCGATTCCCGCGCGGAAAAAATATTTGTATGGCCTACAGATACTTGTTCTGGGTCTGGCTGTTTGTGCATGTGAGTTTTATATGTTTGTAAACGCAGCCACGATACAGGGGGAATTTCAAAGAAAAAAAAAACGTTTAAAAAAAAAATAAGGTGCCTTTTATGAAGTCTTACACGAGATAGAACTATACAGGACGGAACTATGAAAAAAAGTATGACACCCGTAAATCTAAGATAATTACGCATTTGTATGGCAGATTTGATCCGAATCTGTCGCGGTTAAATGTTGCGTCATTGAGTAACAAACTTCACCAACTTTAAGTCATGGATTTGGATAGTGGATTTCCCTTCAGTAGACATGGCAAAATAGTAACATATATCTACTTTACAAACCGAGAATTTTATTTTCAGTGTCATGAGTCACAGATCTCAAAAAAGAGGATTGCTTACCAGTATCGGTCCGCGCGGTCTCTCTGTCCAGATCCTTAGCTAGCGCGGCGAGTAAAGCTTGGTGAGCGTCGTGTAGCTGAAGAGAATGCTGGCCAAGACGCTCTGAGCCCTCGCTGATGATCTCTTCGGTAAGCAGGGTGAACACCTCAGTTGCTAGGGTTATGTACTGGAAGAGAAGTGTGGAGGTTATAAAAAAACGTTTTATTAATAAGCCAATTCGCACGGCGATTTTATAGTGGTTAATTGGCCCACTCATACTAATACTGGTATTCGACTTTGTGTTATCTTATAAATGTTTACATTATTTGGGTAACATCAAATATACTTTATTCTTATTGATAGGCCTGAGTACCAGAATTGAGCTTTTCTATACTAATATTATAAAGAGGAAAGATTTGTATGTAAGTATGTTTGTAATTAATAAACTCAAAAACTACTGTGCCGATTTCAAAAATTCTTTCACCAATAGAAAACTACATTATTCGGGAGTAACATAGGCTATATTTTATCCACGTATTCCCACGGGAACGGGAACTACGCGGGTGAAACTGCGGCGTGCTGCTAGTATAGCATAAACTAGTAATTTAGGGTAAAAATAATGTACTGAGACTGTCTTGGATAGCAGACAACCAACTATGCTAGCCCACAGCTGGACATACACAAGCCTTACATTTCCTATGCTAGAAGGGCCTACATTTGCTGCTTGGGAGTCTCCACACCAATCAAATATTTGTCAGGGATTTTTTTGTGTAACCTGCAAAACTCCTTGGACTTTCAAAACGAAACTTCAAGTTAAAATAATTCTCCTGAAAAATGATAAAAGAACTTGAATTGTAAAAACTCACAGAATAAGGTTCAGCCTTGTCCGGCACGATGGCCTGGTGCGCGCGCTGCGGCGCGTCGGTGTTGTCGTTGGTGTCGGCGGCGCCCGCGCGCACCAGCCCGCTGCTGTCCGACATGTCCGGCGCCACCAGGGTCGACTCGAACCACAGACCGAAGAGCGGTTCGCTGTCTTCTGGACAAAGAGATAGGGTTAGTGTGTTTATCAAATGGCCTAAGTTGTAAATCATTTTGGGTTATAAAATAATGGTGATGTAAATGGTCAGACTTTTTGAGTTACCAAAAATGGCATTGGCATTAACATTGGCTATTCCCACCATAAGGGCCCTTTTCCTGTCATGCGTATTTTCGCCCGCGCGCGGATCTGGTCCGCATGCGGGTGATAGCAAGCTCCTGGCCACACGCAGGACAAAGATTTCGTTTCCCGCTGCAGTGTCGTGCGTGTCGCCAGTGACTAAACTCGTGCGTACTATGACTATGCATGCGACCCGCGTCACAGTAAAAACAACACTGAAGACTGAAGACCGCCGCCCGAATCCGGTTACACGCACGCGGACTGCACGCCCGCAACCAATCCGGCCACGTTCACACGGCGATTATTTTCTCGTATACCGTATACGAGATTTTATCGAATAGAGTAGTGACAACAAAATATATATGAAAACTTAAAAATTGTTTACACGGCGTTCATACGGGAAAATCCCGTGTTCGAGAAATATATTTTAACGTATACCGTGCGAAGTTGTCACCGGAACGCCGCGTCTCGAAACGATTTTATCGAATATGACACGCAGTGGCGCTTATGTTCATGTTGTCTCGTTCACACGATTCGCCCATTCGAGAATCGTACGCACTCGCACGCGTGGCCCGCAGTTGCCCTTGTGCGTTGCATCAGTCGGTTGTCAATATGGAGGTCAGAATTCCAATATTGATCGAGGATTTTATTTCCTTGATCGAAGGTCGACGTATACATGAAAAAATCGAATCGAATGGTTGCCCTGTGAACGATTGCATCGTATACGGTAAAACCGTATACGTGAAAAAATCGAATCGAATGGTCGCCGTGTGAACGTGGCCTCCGCGTTTCGCGCACGTGCTGCCCGCATAATAGGAAAAACATGTAGGAAATTATAGGATGCGGGCAGCCCGCACGCGGACCATATCCGCGCGCGGGTGATAATACGCATGACAGGAAAAGGACCCTAATTGACATTTACTATAGTTGCTACAAACATTGGTTGTTGCCACAAAACAAAATTTAGTTCTTGTTTTTTTTGTAACTTAAGACACGCAAAAGGTAGGTAGTTGCAATTATTGGCTATTGCCAAAATAATTGTCAGTTGCCACAATCATTGGTAGTTCCCACAGACATTGGTAGTTGTAATAGAGGCTATTACCACCATAAGCAACAATGCCAATAACATTGGTAGGAGCCAAAATCATTTGCCATTGTCACCATCATTTCATGTTGCCACAAACATTATCTTTTGCCAAAATCATTAGCAGTTACGTCAAAGAACGCCATATATGATTACCGTCATCAGTCTCCGAGTCTTCGGAGCACAGGATCATGTCCTGGAAGTAGACGGTGGAATCGGACCGGTCGGGGTCGGCGTCCTGGTGCTGCTTCTGCACCACCGCGCGCTTCAGGTTCGTCGCCTTGCGGTAGCACACCACGCCTAGGGCTACCAGAAGCTGTGGGAATATTGGAGAATTAATAATGACAGTTTAAATTCAAAGTTTGAATCTTCAGCAGGAAATTTTCATGCCCAAAAAGCCGGCTGACGTCCTACTTGACGTCGGCAGTCGCTGAAAACCAGATCACTGTGGTTCCGTCTCGCACATGAGATCCAGCATTATGCTGAGCGATGGCCGTTTTGCGCAGATGCGACGCATGGTATGCTTTATCTTTTCTTCTTTAGACATGAGTGATGAAAGGCACGAAGTTTCTAACGATCTTATACCCATGGTTAACATTACCTGATGTAGAGGCGCAGCGGAAGCCAGCCTGAGCTCCCTCTGGTGCGCAGTGTGCTGCGCTAAGATGTGCAGCGGTGCAGCAGTCGACACCACAGCCTCGCCGCAACTCAGCGCTTCTAGTCGAGCGTCGGACAGTAGCGCTCCCACCCAGGCCAGGCAGCGCCCGCCTAGAGCGACCCATACTACGCCGAGGCCTTGTTGCCTACGGAATTGAGATCATTGTTGTAGTAACACATGTTAGGGCTACGCTTAGCATGAAGTAAATGGCTTGTCATCATCACAGCTTTGTATATACTGACTGAAAAAGTTGTGATACCGACACAAAATATATGGACATGTTGTTAGCACAGCTGGCTACTTGAATTAGTTGTCTCTATTGTTGATATTTTATTGCAGTGTTGCGGAAAAGCTGGCTCCAGATTCAATATTTTGAGGTTTCTAGATATATGTAAAATCTTGATTCTAGATTGCAAGCATACAAGTAAGTCACTAGGAAACCATCGCGTCCAAGGAATGTTTAAGGTATCACTCACATTTTCGTTAGATTGTAAGGCCTGGACGGAGTCTTGGCAGGACTCTTGCCGGGCGTGGTGCACACGCACGGAGCGCCCGCGAGCGCGTGGTGCAGCCCGCACAGCAGCACCCAGCCGCCTATCATCAGGTGGTTTTGGTATACCTGGGGAATTCATAAATTAATGTTAGTTACAGTTGACGGAAAAAAGACCTTAGTGCTTAGACGAAGTGACATTATATCAGTGATACCGCTGTTTACAAAACAATGATTTTAAAAACCAAGTAACATTTCGGTATTGTACATCAATCCAACGGATTGTACTTGTTGATAATAATTATTGCTGACAAAATGTCTCGTAGTCCAGACCCTCAAGTCATCGGCGAAAGCCTGTGATGGAACTAGACGACAAAATTTGGGTTTCGCTTCGTTCGTTGAAACATGCAAATGGAGGTTATAACTGGAATACTTACATAGCCACCAGCGCGAGTGGACTGTTTAAATGTCTCCCCAACAGTGTTGTACAAGCTCAGTGCACTCTCAACAAGAGTGGCCGTCTGCTGCTCATATTCTTCGTCTTTCGGGTGTAGGGATGCCTGTTACAGGACAAAAAAAAATATATCATCACCACAAATAAACAATACTCAATACTTTACTTGCATTCCACAATGTGTACTTAGGTGGTAAGTTAAAAAAAATGTGATCATTATGGACCCTGTCGGGCACAGCCAAATGATTAAAATATAGTAGGAGAGAGGAAGCTTTAATCAGCCAAATTTATATCTGAACTAGATCCACTACTGTCATTTTCAGTATGGATTAATTTCCTACATATGATTCTTTATATTTTATCGTTGAAAAATTCGTTTAAATTATAATAGCATCTTTTTATTAAATTTTGTTTTAACTTTTTTATAAAAATATGTTTATTTTATCTTCTTTTTTTATTAATTCTTATGCATAGGGACTTGTTGAATGTAATTTTAGTCGAGAATGTGGTATGTTTAGTCTTGATTTGTGTCGGAGTGTCCAAAAAACCATAGTCCCCTGCACCGTCCGTCAGTCGGTCTGTACGCGATAAACTCAAAAACTTCTGAACGGATTTTCACAAGGATGGAGTGGTTCATGGAGATGGTTCAGGTGTATAATTAATTAAAGTTTTGTGTCATCATCATCATATCAGCCGAAAGACGTCCACTGCTGGACATAGGCCTCCCCAAGTATCGCCACAACAACCGGTCCTGTGCGTCTCGCATCCATCGGCCACCAGCGACCCTAAGTTTTGTGTAAATTGGACAAAATATGACGATGATAGTTGACGCCGCACGCTGGGAGTTTATTATACTAAGTTTATTTAGTTTGCGACGACGCCGCTTCAGAAGAATAACTTATAGTCGATTTCTAATTAATCGTAAAAAACGTAAAGAATGCATCTTGTTAAAACCTTGTAGTTATAAAATATAACTGCTATTGACGTAAGTTACATCTTATAAAAAAAAAGTATCCAATTATTCTTAACTAGCACTTCGCCCGCGACTTCGTCCGCGTGGCGATAGTAGGTACTCCACAAACTGCAACGCCCCCTATACATATCCCCTTATAAAGGTTAGTTTTAGAAAATTAAGCACAACGATTCTCATTGTTGGTTCAGCGCAACTGTTCACCCCATGCAGCCCGTCAGGGGTTGATTATGCAAAAATTGTTAGGTACATGATCTGTTTCAATTATCCCACTTTTAGTTTGTTCATAGAATTCCGACGTAAATTGAAGCAAGCTATAATTTCCTCCCCTAAAAATTTATTCACCCCTGCTTCACCCCTTATTATGTATGTACCTAGTTGATTTTCGAAAAATCCAAACATTTGTTATTCTTATTGTTTTATCGAAAACATTGAAATGCCGTGGTGTTTCAACTTCATCGGACCAAGCATTGATACGATTCTCCCCAGTTCGCTCAAGCCGCGACATTTTTCTTACTCCGAGCATGTTTATTACCGTCGTAACTTTTGAACGAAAGGTCCGATTTAAATAATTTAAAGTGTAGTTTACACGGACATAATCAACCTTAATTATCAAACCATTTAAATGGATAAGGATTAATATCATGGTACTAAAATCACCATTTTTTATTTCACCATGGGATTTGCTTGACTAATATTAACAAAAAGCGGTCATGGTGACTTATCCATAATAGTTAGACATATGGTATCGCGGACTTTTTTGTAGATATTGATGACCTCCATAAAACTGTAGTACATCACTTTGCTCTATTGTCAATAGATTCCGCAGCGTACGCGATATAAGGATTTTTTCTCACACCTTGGGTCAGATTATCGAAGTTTTCATACGGATCCCTAACTTTTTTGAAAATATTCTATAGCCATGTCCATCATCGATAATGTAGGATTCTACTGGTGAAAAAATTTTTCAAATCTGTCCAGTAGTTTCGGAGCCTATTCATTTCAAACAAACAAACAAACAAACAAATCTTTCCTCTTTATAATATTAGTGTAGATGAATTGTCAAACTAACACGAAGCCATTCAAATAAAGATATCAGGTAAATAAAAATAATTACCTGAGCAGTAGCGCATAGTAAGCCAGCGATGCTGACGTCACTAAGCGTCGTGATGCGCTCGGGCGTGAAGGGCTCGAGGCAAGGCAAAGACAAAGCTAGGCGGCACACGTGCACCTCGTTCACGAGGAAGTGAAGTCTGTAACGAGAAATGAGGCTTAATGTCATCGAGAAAAATAAGATTATTTAACTTGTAACTGATAAGAAATACAAGGCTTTTTTATTTTTATTTTATTTTATTTTTATTTATATGCACAAAGAAACCAGGTTCACACCCAAAAGTGGATAGTAACAGCTTAGGTACAGTTCTTGTCAAATAACTTTGCCCCTCTGAAGTTGTGTCGAGTGGCTGCATAGTAGTCAAAATTACGAACACACTGCAACTGCGCATGCGTAAGAGACATGGGGGCGGGGCGCGATTTTATGTCTCAGTCGCTCGTTTACGTTCGATGCATGCTTGCGTCCCGCTTGCTCCCGTGTACGTGACTGCACCTGCGCTTTCTTTGCAAATGGCTAACTTCAGAAGGGCAAAGTTATTTGACGAGAACTGTAATAAATACGTACAGTGAGGCATCAGAGTTGAACTGCGGTGCAACGGCGGTTTCCTTAGCTGTCTGCCAGCGGTTGAGGTACCGCTGCAGGCACGGCAGAGATGCACACACCTTCAACACCACGGAGCCGGCTCTGAGCTCCATCAGCAACGATGAGCAGGTTGATGCCACCCACTTCTGTAGGTGATAGAAAGAAGATACATTTGTTTAGCAAAAACCTTCAAGGCACAAAAGGTTAAACAAAACAGTAAAAATGTAATAATGTTTGATCAGTTTAATGGTCTTCTTCTCCTTTTCGTATCAACCTACTTATTTAAATTTTGTCCAAACAGTATAGAGTTAGGTAAGTTAAAACTAAACTTTGTCTATTTGTATAATACGAAAAAGAGTGTCGCCACTGCACGAGGCATTCAAGACCATAAGTATAATTGCGAAAGCTCCCAGGCGACAACTTTTCAACCATAAATGCTAAGGGCATAAAGCCTTACGTGGTACTACATTCTTGGCATGTTTCATTAATAATTGTAAATGTTAATTATTGTTTAAAAATTTAAAGTATATAATAACACTAGCTGTCTCCCGCGGCTTCGCTCCCGTCAACTGGCTACCTACCTACCTACCCTACACATACATGCATGCAAATAATTCTATTTTATTGAGGTATTTCTTTCCGACTTGCTAGACAAAAGTTGTGATAGCTCGGTTAATATACATGTTATAAAAATAATTTATAGCCTATAGCACTCAGGAATAATGTAGCTTTCTACCAGTGAAAAAATTTTTAGAATTGGATCATTAGTTCCAGAGATTACCCCCTACATACAAACTTACAAATTTTACCTCTTTATAATATTAGTATAGATTATTAATATTATTAATTATTAACTATTAATTAATAATTAATTTATAATTTATAATATTATTTATAATATTATTAGTATAGATATTAGTATAGATAAACCCACCTTCATATCAACAGAAGACTGTTGCGTAGCGTTCCCATCTTTAGCGCTCTCCAAGCTATCCTTACTCCCGGGCGACAAGACTGCTG
The DNA here is from genome assembly GCA_947386135.1 of Melanchra persicariae. Classification (NCBI taxonomy): domain Eukaryota; kingdom Metazoa; phylum Arthropoda; class Insecta; order Lepidoptera; family Noctuidae; genus Melanchra; species Melanchra persicariae. The sequence continues at coordinate 5,387,066 of OX376646.1, forward strand.
TGGCCGGGGCTGCTTGGGATGACGTCATGGACGCCACTGGGTTTCGTAATGGCGCAGTCAGCTGTTCCAGCAACGCGTCCGAACGACGCTGGGCGTTGGAAGGCGGCTGCTTCTCAGCGGGCGTCGATTGAGAAGCTAGTGACGTGATGGAACTTGGTATGACCGATGATTTTGTTGATTGGGTCTCTGATAAAGACAAAAAAAATAGTGGTGTATCGAATTAAGACGTAGTAGTAGTATAGTGGTGTTTGGTAAAGTAAAAAAAAACATGCAATGGGTACATCATAAGGTTCTTATATATCTTCAGCCGCCATAATAGAAGACACAATAGTAAAACAATGGCGTATCGACTCCAGGAGTCGTCGTTAAAGTTAAGAGGATAAAGGATTACATATAGTTTATCTACACTCACAACGTAATGTTCCAAATATGAGTTCAAAAACGAATGCATAAATACATACTTTTTTTTCGTGGATAGGTAAAATTTAAAAAAAAAAACCATTACAGTTCAACATTTTCCTTCGATTTTTAAACAACTGCATCATAAAATAACTTTTTAATTTTTAAAGCACACTTTTTCTTTTTAATTTTTGGCGCGGGCTCATTGACTTAAGTCAATGAGCCAGCTTTTATCTTTGTCTATGTTTGAGCGTGCTGCGCAGTCATTCGAATACGCAATGAGAATATCCGCCATATTGGAATTAACTATTTTTCCACTTATTTTATTTCAACTGTATGAGTGAAGATAAAATAGTGTATGCAACGGCATATAATTAGGTATTAAAACACTCGTGTGATGCTATTATCACACTCGGCTACGCCTCGTGTGATAAACCCACACTCGTGTTTTAATAACCCTTTTTATATGGTCGTTGCATAAACTACTATTCTCTTCTAATGCTATCAGCATTTTAGTTGGCAGATTTTACTTTTCATATTATGTGTTTCCAGTTAGTTTATGGATTTTGTTTTTCAAAGTACTCAATAACTATGTAACTTAAAATTTTAAGTTTCTACAATAAACTAATTCTTTAAAGACACCAAGCTAGTCAGTAAAAGGTTGTTGTAAGTTTGCTGGGTGTTCCAGTAGTCCATGGTCATATTTAAGGGTGATGTTGGGTAGCAACAACAAATGTCTTTTTTTTTAAATAGACAGGAAAAACCGGCCAAGTGCGAGTCGGACTCGCGCACGAAAGGTTCAGTACCATTAGTGTTATATGGGAGCCCCACTTAAATATTTATTTTATTGTTTTTTTAGTATTTTTGTTATAGCGGCAACAGAAATACATCTTCTGTGAAAATTTCAACTATCTAGCTATCACGGTTTATGAGATACAGCCTGGTGACAGTTGGACGGAGAGCGGAGTCTTAGTAATAGGGTCCCATTTTACCCTTTGGGTACGGAACCCTAAAAACGAGACTTTTCAAGCACTGATAGTTGGTGACATCATTTATCTTTCATTGAACTAAAGTAAATGTCAGTAACTGTAACAAATTGCTTGCAGTCATTTCTTGGCAACTTTTTAGTTGTTTTCTCTGGTCGAGTTTTTAAAAAAAGTATTTTGTATAGTCTTGCTGTTTTTTTCTAAATGTATATCAGCTACCCAACATCACCCTTAATTCTGACTACACACTTCTGGAACATCCTGTATTTAAATAGGTACATACCGGGCACAGTAACATGTGCTGGTAGTTTAGCATTCTTCAGCAAGGAAGTCAAGATGACTAGGTCAGATTGGGGGTAGCCCCCTCCGTCGATTCCGCATAGCCCCACAATGGGTAACAGTAGCTGGGGGAAAAAACATTAAATAGATAAGATAAAGAACAAGGTTTTAATATGTAAGCTTGATTCAAGAGGAGATAAGGTATGTAGTATAAGTATAGTAATGTATAAAATGGGTACCTACACTACATAATTACGAAAAACTGTATTCCGTCAGTCACAAATTTCAAAATACCGATTTTCATAATTCCAAATGGTTCAAAATTCCTAATATAATAACTCCGATTTATCATTCATCCTATTTTTATAATTCCGAAATTCCAATATTCCTAACGTTTATAATTACTATTCTCAAAATACCGAGTTTCAACACATCAAAAATACGAATTCCGATTATTAAAGTTACGAATAACTAAAGTTCCGAAATAAAAACGTCTTGTAAAACTGAATAGAAAGACAAATAACACAATTGCAAATTGGGGAATAGAATACTCTTTATTATGTACACCAGAAGCATGAATTTGACATAGATTTCGGGGATTTATTAAATTGGTGTTTGTGTCGCTAATAGTAAAATTTACCCAGTTACAATACTGATTTGCAAAACGTCACTATTGCCATATTAAAAGGAGTTTCTAATCTAAGTAGCCTTTCTCTGCCTTTCGTCACACACATGTGGTTCCTGCTGTACCTAGCATTTCGCATCAATCGGCCCACCCCTTGGTAAGGAGCCCTGCTCATAATACTATTGAACATCTCTGGGATGAGCTCAAAATACGTTTGTGAATCCAGGAAGAGTGGGATACCACAAGAATTCAAAAAACATTAATAAGGTAGATGAAAACAGGATGGAAGCTTGAATAAGGGCAAGGGGTGGCAATACAAATTGCATGAAGATACATAATGTGAGTGCGGTGCTCCTGTTCAGAACATGATTCACATGATGGAGTGCCCCAAGTCCCCATACAATTGTACTTTGGGGGATTTGATGAATGCTACCGATGCTGTAATTGACGTGGCCACCTGGCTCAAAAAGAAGAAGATTATGCCAAAAACCAGCCCCATTGGGTGGGTCGAATTTTTTGCATGAATTACATTACATGTATTGTAAAAATTCTTTCTAAGAAACAGTTTCCAAATCTCATACAAACCTGCTTAACAGAAACATTGGGTGCAGCAGTCGTATTGTTGGTGTCATCGTAGCTCAATCCAGCTTCGGAGAGCTTCTTCAGTATTTGTCGGAGAATTACTCTGAATGCATCTCTTGCAACGCTCAGTTGGTCATTTGGCACTAAAACATAATTTATTTGGTTTCATTACACAATATTCTAATGATGAGACAGGGACAATAATTAATAATATTGGAGTCTGGATAAAACATTTGTTATGGATTAATCCAGTTCATCCATTTTCAAATTTTATCCAAACTTGGTCCACAGCTGAGGTGAGATGAGATTTATTAAAAACCATATTCTTTCTTAGGCTTACGCATTGTACAGTGCATATAATCAATAAATTTGTGCGTAATGAAAATATTGTGTATCTTTGAAATGGATTGTTATTTTTTTTTTACTCGTGATTAATTTTTACTAGTACAACTAACACAACTTACATTGAACTAAACAACTTCTTAACCGGTTTTGTAATTACTTGCAGTTAAATTTTTAACACCTTTTATAGGAGGAATTCTGGTGGAGGTAATATTTATTTAAGTCCTCTCATAATCATAACTATGACCTTATTTCATCGGCAAATTCATGAAAATCTATCTACACAAAGCCATAGTTGTTCAAAAAATTACTTAATTGCACAACATTGTGAAATACACAACCTTGTTAACTGTGGTTCTTCTAGTTACAAATGTAAAAGTTGCATGATTCTAGGTACTTTGAAAAGCTTCAGTTATTTCATTCTAGGTATCTAGCAAACTTCAAATTCTTATTAGACAGACAGTCATCATTGTAAAATTTCACAAAATTACTTTTTCAAAGCAGTTCAATAATCTAAATGTGAAGTTGCTGCCTATGAAGTATATGGCATCGTAATATCTAGATTGTTTTGGATGCAATGATTCATCAACATCATCAAATTATTTTTACTTGAATAAATCATAAATACTTACAATTATTAGCATTCATGCTAATAAAATGTGCAGAGAGACATGCAAAGCATGTGTAGAACAAGTCGTAGATGTCCTCATGGTTCTGGAACTCGCTTTCACTGCAAGAAAGCAAATTTATTTGTTCAGTTAACAATAATTCTGCTAGGCAAGACATGATTTTCTTATAAGTTTTAAAGCTCAAGTAGAAGATGGATGGATGGAATAGTCAAAGTCGCGTCGTAATTCGTAATTCTCAGAGGGTAGCTGTGTAATGTGAAAAAAATAAGTTTTCATTGTGTGGGGTATTTGCAAATTATTTTATTAGTTGTCCCCCCCCCATTAGTAGATGAGATGCAAATTATCCGTTCTTTTCAACAGGCACTAAAGAAAGGAACAGTTGTAAAAGAAAGTCAAACAAACATCTAGTTTTAATAAGTTTTTTATATAAATAGGTAAAAGTCAATGAAATCATCAGATTCGAGCTATCAAAATAACTTTTGTTTTAACAGTTATAGTGCATTGATCAAACAAACCTTTTGATGATGGCTTGGATGATTTCAACAGCATCGTTTTTGTCGAAGAATGGGCCGTAAAGTGCTGTTAATATTGGTTTAACAGTTGTAGACCATTCGATATTTCCTCCTGATGCGGCCATTTTCGGGAAGAAAATGACGATTGTGGATTCGATTTTCAGTACCTATGACAAATGCTTGTCATTGCCAGTGTCAATCAACTGTCAAAACTGCACAGATAAAACGTAGGTAATCGGATAGTGGAAACCACAGAACACATATACCTAACAGGTGGAAACACACTTTAAGCACCATGAATGATTTTGGTTTACCTATGTTTTTTTATCGTACTTTTTTTGACCATTGTACCTATTTTTTTTATTGTTGTCACCCATTTCTATAAATACACTGTCCATGCAATAAGTTTTGGCCTATAGGTATTTTTCTGTTGCCGAACTATGGCTTAGATTGCTGCGAAACGTGTTCAAGTTTCATTTATTTTTGTGTTTCATCGTGATATTTGCGAACGAGAGGATTTTTTCACACTACGCAATGTAAAAAAAATATATTTTATTTATTCCTCCAGAAGTTCCTAAGATGATCCACTCCACTGACAGTTGTCTGTGAATATTGTCAATTTGTCACTGGAGATGGGCAAGTGAAATAAATAGATCGATATTTTTTGAATGGACATTTTTAAAGACTATCGTTTTTATCGAATGAAAAATATCCAATCATATCGTCACTTTTCGCATGATTATCATACATGGAAAAAAAATATTGTACTTTTAGTTTTTTTTTTACATATAAAATTTTAGTTTGATTTTTTTGTAATTGATTTGTTTAAAAAAATCTGACAATTATTGTTAATCATCTCTTAACTTCAGGGTTATTTACGTCTCATACTGATGGCTTCATATTATTAGTTAGTTTTTTCGTGCACACTGCCAATAGTCTTTATTATGTTGCATTTCATAGACCCATTAATCTTGTAATTGTTCCACCTTTTTCACCTGTGTACACAAATAAACGTATTTGATTTGATTTGATTTGATTTGATATTGCGGTGTAATTTTTAAAGTTAAAGATGCGCGAGGCCGCGAGGAGCCTGCATGTAAGGACTAGTAACATTAAACATGAAACCAGAGTTGCGTTAAAAAATACATCGAAATTGATACGAATTCGATACTCTAAAATTAAAATCAAATGTCGATATAGTTGCTATTAAAAATAGAGTCTGTCAAGCAAGTCGGTGTCCACGACCATTTAGCTGATCTATACTAATATTATAAAGAGGAAAGATTTGTTTGTTTGTTTGTTTGAAATGAATAGGCTCCGAAACTACTGGACCGATTTGAAAAATTCTTTCACCAGTAGAATCGTACATTATCGATGATGGACATAGGCTATAGAATATTTTCAAAAAAGTTAGGGATCCGTATGAAAACTTCGATAATGTAACCCAAGGTGTGAGAAAAAATCCTTATATCGCGTATGCTGCGGAATCTATTGACAATAGAGCAAAGTGATGTACTACAGTTTTATAGAGGTCATCAATGTCTACAAAAAAGTCCGCGATACCATATGTCTAACTATTATGGTTAAGTCACCATGACCGCTTTTTGTTCAAATTATTTAAGCAAATCCTTGGTGATATGAAAAAATGGTGATTTCGGTATCATGATATTAATCCTTGTCCATTTAAATGGTTTGATAATTAAGGTTGATTATGTCCGTGTAAATCACGCTTTAAATTATTCAAATCGGACCTTTCAAAAGTTACGACGGTAATAAACATGCTCGGAGTAAGAAAAATGTCGCGGCTTGAGCGAACTGGGAAGAATCATAACAATGCTTGGTCCGATGAAGTTGAAAAAGATTTCGATAAAACAATAAGAATAACAAATGTTTGGATTTTTCTCAAATAAACTACATACATAATAAGGGGTGAAGCAGGGGTTGCAGCAAGTTTTTAGGGGAGGACATTATTGCTTGCTTTAATTTACGTCGGAATGCTATGAACGAACTAAAAATGGGATTATTGAAACAGATGTACCTAACAATTTTTGCATAATCAACTCCTGACGGGGTGATCGGGGTGAACAGTTGCGCTGAACCTGAGACCATAGAATAAGTAGAAATGGCTAAGTAATAAATGTAATTAATGAAAACAGTTGTGCTTAATTTTCCAAAACTAACCTTTATGAGGGGGTATAGGGGGCGTTGAAGTTTGTGGAGTACCTACTAAATCCGCGCGGTCGAAGTCGCGGGCGAAGTGCTAGTTTCTTATAATTCACAAGTTCTGTTCCATCATTCGTTTTATAATGCAACGCATCTTCTGTAGGTCTTAGCTAAGTACTTTCAAAGACAATCTATTAATTATAAGTTGATTTTTTTGCCCATCCCTATTCGTCACTTTTCTTTTATATCTGACCAAGGAACTTCTACTACAACCTGGAATGAGCATTGTCAATTTGACACCAATATAAAAATAAACCTTATGATTATGAAGCTAAGTTCTATTACAGACAATCACTTGGTCAAAGACAAATCCGGTCCGAGGGAGAAAGTGCTTGGAGAGCCCTGTGTCCCTTTCTAAAGTGTTGCCAGGAGGATTATTCCCGAATTTAGTAGGAATGGTAGGAAAAAATAATATTGTCGTGTCTTATTAAAAAAACATTAACTTTCGTTCTGATATATTTCTAATACTTTTAAATTATCTGTTAGAATGAGAACATTTTTTTAGCAATAATTTAGATACTGTATTGAAATGTAATTAAAAAAGAAAAGATTATTAGTAGAATATATAATTATATAAGTTAGACTGGTAACCCACCAGCCATATTTATTTGTTGTAAAACAATCAATTTCTTTATTCGGTACATCCGAATAAAGAAATTGATTGTAAAAAGTAAGAATAAAGATGGTTAAAAAGTGTGCGATTCAAAAGCTGTTCGGTTGCAAAAGCGAATCCTATGCAGGATGCGGTGTTTCTTTCTTCAAGTAAGTATATTGCAATTCCTGAAGTAGGGTGCCCATAATGAACGAAATTATAAGATTATTTACACAATGCAGCATATAAATAGGAGGTAGTCTTCAACGTAAGCATAGTAAAACTTTATATGTACCGTATACCGGTGTACCGAATACTTAAAAGACGTGATCATGAAATTTCACATTTCCCGAGGAACATTGTAGGGAAATGGCAAAAAAGTTTCAACTTCCCATATTATATTAAAATAAAATACAATACCACTATCCAATTATTACTTTATTAATGCGTAGATGTAGGTACTTTAAATGTTATAGAGCAAATATAATTTAACTAATAGTTTAACCCTAAGTAAACATTTCAAGTTAAACAAAATCTTCTCAAAAGTGAATTGAGGGTTTGAGCTTAATTAATTAAATCAGCAGTTAGATTAAACAACAAATAATAAAGGTAAAGATCAGTTCTAAATAATGTAGCTAAATACCAGTGTTCCGTTCAACGGTTTGAAAGGAAAGAGACCGGGCGCGCTGAGCCACCGAGCGAGCTCGTCTCCTCCCCACCACCAACAGCGGCGATCCGATGTTGACGTCGCGGCTAGGCAGGTGGCGCTTGTAGTTCCGAACGCCAATAACAGGTGGCGCTCGCTCCACGAAGTTGCCAACAATTAATCGCTGATTTAGGTGTGTTACTTCGTATATTTGAAATAAATTTAAAAAATATAATTTCAGACTGCCTGGAGAAGAATCAGGGAGAAAAAATGGCTTGATTTTTTTTCCAAGTCATTCAAATATCAAAAATTATTCCGTTATTTGCAGTCTTCATTTCAGGCCCCAGGATATAATAAAACATAGTTTAATGCGTTTTACTTTAATCCATCCTTAAAGCATAATTATTATTAACTTATGAAATCAAATTATTCGTTAATATATTATATCCTATTATATTAGTCTCAACCTACATTATATTGGTTGGTCACCCTAATGAAAGGGACAGAGGGCTCTCGCGAAGCTATCTCCCTCGGACCGCGTATCGACAGCCTGTGCACATTCCAGGTTGTAGTAGAAGTTCCTTGTATCTGACTCTCTGTTGTAATCTTGTCCACAGAACATATATACCCCTAAAGGGGTCTTGTGTCTATCACAGAGTACATCTACATTATTATAACTGGTGTCTATGTTGTCTAATGTCAACGCAAACAAGTAAAGAAAATAATACAGGAATATTCTTCCATTTATTAATAAATACTAATACATAGTTACGAGTTACAAGCCCAAATATGTCTGCAAAGCAAATAAACATTAAAAAGCGAAAACTATCCGAAGAAAATGGTACGGAATTACCCGGTAAGAATTATAACCTATCATAACAAAAGACCAATGATTTTTCTGAAATTGTTCACTACAATACAATATTTGTTTCAGAACCTGCATCAAAAGCTATCCATATACAGTGTCCCTATTTAGATACTATAAACAGGCATGTCCTGGACTTTGATTTTGAGAAGTTATGTTCGGTTTCATTGACGAGAATCAATGTTTACGCGTGTCTCGTCTGTGGAAAGTACTTTCAGGTAAACAAAAGTATAAACACTATATTTTATTAGATTTTTAAGTAACAAAACTTGAATATCTGAAGTTTAATTAAAAATGTAATTGGAAAGTTATACTTGACTGACCACTACATTTTCCACATCTCTAGTTATATTTACTGGTTATTTTATCAACAGGGAAGAGGTACAAATACTCATGCTTACACCCACTCCGTGGCTGATGGTCATCATGTATTTCTTAATCTTCACACATTGAAGTTCTACTGCCTGCCTGATAACTATGAAGTTATTGGTAAGTCGCTTGTTCTTATATGGCCTTATAGCAATCCTTCATAGCTGGTGTTACCACGGTTGTAGACAAAGACCATAAGCAAAGTTTACCTAGCTCACATAACTTAGGTAAATTGTGTCATATTTGTGTGCAAATTGGAAACTGTAAACAAGTATGGCAAATTACATTAGCCATGCATACTAAGCTAAGCTAATCCACTTCATGTCCCACTGCTGGGCAAAAGTCAGTTTTCTCCTTCCAAACCTCTTGGTCATGGGCAATCTCTGGCTAAGTTTGCTATGCAAACATGGCCAGATTGTCACACCATCTTTGCCATTATTTATATTTTATTTTATTATCATCAAACTTCTTTCAGATTCATCATTGAATGACATCAAGTATGTCCTCAATCCAATCTTCACACCAGATCAGATCACGCAGCTGGATTACAACACCAAGATGTCCAGAGCCATTGATAGTACAATGTACATGCCTGGAATTGTGGGTCTCAACAATATCAAGGCTAATGACTATTGCAATGTTATCTTACAGGTGAGTTCAGATTTAAATTGAGAATATTTCTCAATTTTATGATTTCTCAACTTGTCTTCCTTATTAGCTACCATAATGTTTTCAGTCAAAGCATATTTTCTAAGATATCTACGTAAGCTAGTATTTAAATGTATGTGTGTATACTTCTAAAACCATTTATGTATAAACACACAACTAGATTCTAGTTAGAAATATGCTGATTTGATTTGTGTTGAAATCCTTGTCCATTTTGACTGAAAGAAGTGATGGAGCTTTAAAACTAAAATGTAAAACTACGTGAATAATTTGGTAAAGATAATGATGATATTTTTAGTGTCTAGCTCAAGTACGACCCCTCCGCAACTACTTCTTACGTGAAGAAAACTATGCCAAAGTGAAGCGGCCTCCCGGTGACTCCTCATTTCTGCTGGTGCAGAGGTTTGGGGAGCTGCTGCGAAAGCTATGGAACCCACGCGCTTTTAAAGCCCATGTGTCACCCCATGAAATGCTACAGGCTGTTGTTTTATGGTCTAAGAAAAGGTTTCAGTTTATCAAGCAGAGTGAGTTTGCCATAGCTTCGTATTTTTTGGTAAATTTACAATACATTTAATTTATTGGTTGAAATATTGATTATATGAATAAAAGAAACAATCCATCCTCTATTGTCAAACACCTGATTTCTTGATCAAAAGTTGCAGCGTCACAAATTAAACCCAAGAATTATAATTCATGCCGATCTCAAAATCCCGACCTTAAAACAGTTTATGAAGCGCCTTACAAAGCGTTTCTTCGAATCCGCTGAAAAGCACCAAAACCCTTTGATTTCAAAGGCAACCCAGTACACTCCCTCTCGCATTAGTAAGATTCGCCGTCCTCGGCATACACTCGTCGAGTCCGACGACGAGATCACAAAGATTCAGGAAAGCTGTAGGGAAACCAGCACCCTTAGAAAAAACAAGAACAGACCGCGTTCCGTATACCGACCTTGCCGCCGAGGTCCGTCGCGACGACCCATTCAAAACCCTCCCCGACTTTTGCCTAACGAGCCAGCCCGCGCCGCTGAGCCTTTAGCTTTAATAACCCCTAATTAATTAAACGACCCAGCCTGATTGTCCCTTGCTGTCCCTAACTGACGCTGCTAAGCTGAGGTCGTATTCCACAGGGAATGCCCTTAGCGAGCGGTCAGTAGTTTTTACCTTATAGCTAGTTTTGTTGCCTTGGCTGGGGGCCTTAAATTCATTTGAGGCCACCACAGGTTAGTCCGGTTAAGCAGTTGATATCCCATGTGTGTTAACTTGCTAGTGGTCATACATAAAAAAAAAAAAAACGAATTAAAATATTTAAATTCTCATGCAATGCAACTTTGGTGGTATGAACATTGACAGTCTTTGCGAGGATGCCAGCAATGTAACAGCTAACAATATAGCAGCTAAAATAAATTCACATACATTTTCCCACATCTGTTTAAACAAGTCAAGTTAAATAAAAGCTTTTAAAAAATACAGGTAGACTGTTAATAAAATTGTCTTACACATTACAGTAATTCACTTACGAAAAACTATTTTTGCAGGTGACCCCATTGATTTCATGTCTTGGTTCTTAAATTCTCTACACATGGCTCTCAATGGAACTAAGAAACCAAACAGTTCTATTATCTACAAATCTTTTCTTGGACACATGAGGATATACACCAGGTGAGTTAATGTTTTTATTAAAAAGTTTCCTACTGAAATATATCTATCTTATATACTAATATAAGGGAAATTATAAAACGATCGAATAAAATAATAACGTAGCGACTGATGATGAGATGCTGTTTTAATAACTTGAGCGGTATGAATTTGAGTAAGCGAAAAATTAACTAAACTAACGACGAATATTGATTAATAATAAAATCCAGAACGAACTTACAAAAAGTGGGTTGTGATTAATCCATTTCAGATATTAAAATTCTAGCCGTGCGACTAAATTACTAAGTGAGCGACTAGAAATACAGAAAGGGCAACTTCAATATTACTTCGATTTTTCCAATTGAGGTTTTAACATTTTGCTCGCATCACTCGCTCTTGCGCACCAAATATGTTATTTGGTGCGCAAGAGCGAGTAATGCGAGCTCGGGATTTGGGGCCCCCACTTGGACAGGTTAGGTTAGAAGGAGATGGCGGGGTCAAGTGAGCGAGCGAAGCGAGCGAACAGACCCCGCCATCCCCTTCGTGGTTATTTTTTTTTAAACCACCCAGAAATATCATTTGCCAAATATTTAAAAAAATGCAGGACGTAACATTGACACTCAAACAAATATTAGGTCGCTCAAATATTATAAAGCTTCTCATTTATTAATGTTTGTAAGTTGCTGTTCTGTTGATTTCTCGTCACTCGCTGTCAGTCGCTCGCTTAGTAATACTATAACGTAAATTAATTATTTTTGTCACTTAAAACTTTAATTTACAGTCACAGTTTGTTTCTTTGAATGCGCTAATGTCTGGAACTACCAGTTGGATTTTGAAAATTCTTTTTGTATATGATAGCCACATTCATGAGGAAGCTATATGGTAGGGGTAATTCCTATGGGAACAGGAATAAAACGGGTACAAAGTCAGAATCAGATATTGCAAGAAAACAAAATTAATCTTAAACTAGATGCTGCATGCAAGGCTTCTTAGTAGTTTTTACATTCATTCCAAGGATCTGGTAATCACACTATTAGGATAGCCATCTTATTTTTTTTCCATTCATTCAATTTACCAGAAAACTGCCACCAGCGGATGCAGACGACGCTGCTAAAGTGGACCTCAGCAGCGAGGAGTACAGTGAGATGATAACGGAGTCGCCCTTCTTATACCTGACCTGCGATCTGCCTCCTACACCTCTCTTCACTGACGAGTTCCGAGAAAATATTATACCGCAGGTTAGTAACCATATTACATAGAAATTAGAAAAGCATGGACACACTGAATGCAATTTTACTGTGTTATTATATGTCCCACTGCAGGCACAGCTGCAGGGCAAAGGCATCCCTTTTCCTGGGAGTCTTTACTGTATTACTACCAGCACACGACGCCGCACTGCGTCACAAGTCCTCGTGCCTGCCGCACGCTACCGCCAGCTGCGACCTGAGGGTGTAAAAGGGCCTGCGCGCCGGTCATTCAGCAGTTCGGCTCGCACGGACACGCTTCCTTCGGAACGGTTTCGGGTTGCGCGCTCCCCGGCTTGCACGGTCGGCTTCCATCGCAGAGCCGATATCGGGCGGTCGTACCAACTACTTCTGTCGTCGTAGACTTGCAGTAAATATTATAGTGGTTTAGTTTAAAAGTAACTTCTGTGAAGAGAACAATAAATATCTTTGCTGTTACATTGGCTTGCGAGTGCTTTTATTGGAAGAACCTTTACAAGTGGAGCACAATGTGGAGGCCGAAGAAAGAAAATATCTAAGGCCACGACCCACTCGCAGACCAGTTCGATTTGGAACCAGTTCACCCGAAGAAATGGCCGTCAACATGTCAGATAGCCAGTTTAAGGAGCTCATCCTTGCGATCACCACCAGCACAGGAGGAAGGAATACTTTTGCACAATGCCCAGCTAAATTTGGAGGATCAAAGGCGGAAGTTGAGGCTTTCTTAGCAGCAGTGACAGTGTTTAAGGAAGTGGAAAAGATATCAGATACGAACGCTCTTGAAGGCCTACCTTTAGTTCCAACTGGTGACGCAGCGATTTGGTGGCAAGGCGTTAAAAGCAGTGTGAAGACATGGGAACTTTTCAAGGAACGCTTGCGTTGCGCCATACCTTTGCTCCAAAGAAATTGGACTACGTAATCTATCAGGAAATAGTTGGTGTTAAGCAAGATAACCAGACACGTACCGAGATTTTCATTGCCAAAAAGCTCGCGGTTCTTACTGAGATGTCAGAGCCACATATGGTGCAGCAAGAGATCAATCTCATTGTTGGCTAGATTAAATTCGCCGTGAGGGAAAAGATTTTTAGGGATTCTATACAAACTTTTGAAGAGCTACTAAAAAAGGCAAGAGATATTGAAGGAACATTAGTAGAGAAAAATAATCAAAAAGAGGAATCAGAGTATTTACATAGTAAAGATACTACAACACAACATGAAAATAATAAAAAACAAAACAAGACACGCTGTGGTTACTATCGTCTTCCCTGTCACACAGCTGAGGTTTGTTGAAGGAAGGCAAGAGAAGACGCAGATAAGCATAATGTTGTTGATGTTAAGGCTGAAATTACCTCAAGCACCCAAAACGAGGACAAGCCGAACGGTGCTTGTTATGGGTGTGGTGAGCCAGGCATGGCATGGCAAGCAGTCGCTGTCCGAAATGTAAAAACAGGCAGTCTACACCATCAGTTGATTTGTTTTTGCTCCGCTTACATGACTGCTGATGTTCGACCACGTCCCACAGAGCCCATCACCCTAAAAGGTATGAAGGGAATAGCGTACATCGATACGTGCGCTAAGTCAAGTGTTGCCTCCTACCAGCTTTACAAACGTCTAGAACAGAAGTTTTGAGAGGGAGATCATGTACGTAACCCTTGCCGATGGAGTACCAAGGAAGCAGGACGTCTTTAAATCAAGACGACTATCAATCTCTAGGACAACATCTAATAGGACACTACTTGGGGTAGGATTTATAGAAGATGCTATGATGGCCCTAAACCTACCCCAACGAACTTGTCATTTTGTCGATGAACCTCACAAGAGTTACGACCTAAATCCAGAGGGACTGGATGAATCAAAGGATATAGCGGGTCTTTATCCAGTGTGTACTTGCCAGCAATGGAATCGTCAATGATGAACACACCCAGCCTGTTGATATGTCAAAATTCATTCCGCAACTGCACCAGGAACCAACTCCGCAAATGACGCCCCCACACTCACCTCAGAGAAGTGGCTTATTCGTACCTGGAGCAACAGAGCAAGTCTTAGAACGACCTTATGGACCATTAATACCGATTCTCGACTCCACAAAAGAGACTACGAACAGTCTTATTCGATGGATACTCTCCGATTATTGATGCATGATTTCATGCACAGCCATGAGTGCGTACTGACAGAGGAAGAGACCAAGCGCTTACAACATTTCTTTGAGGAAAATGAAGCGGTATTCGTATCCAATGGCAAGCCAACAACGGAGACTGAACACACCATTGATACGGGATCACACAAGCCTATATCAGTCCCACCATATAGGCTATCGCCAGTCAAGATACAAACCCTGAAGGTGGAAATCCAGAAGATGTGTGAACAAGGAGTTATAGTGCCGTGTTCCTCACACTGGTCAGCGCCAGTCGTACCTACTAGTTCCAAAGAAAGACGGCAGTACAAGAGTCTGTGTTGATTAACGCCAGTTGATCGCGATCACGACTGCAGATGTCTATCCACTGCCACGTATTGACGATCTCCTACATAGTGCTAAGCCTACGCGTTACATGAGACCTCCGCGCCAGCTACTGGCAGATTCATGTTAATGATGAAGACCAAGTAAAGACAGCCTCCATCATACCTTTCGGTTGCTGTTCCTGCCACTCCAAACCAGACTGCAGGGTTGTATAATTCCTCAGCCCTGTGTCCGTACCAAGGGTCGGCATCAGCCGTCCTGCCTGAGCCGGTCTTACCATTACGCCGGTGAGGTCGCCCGCGGAAGATCAAGCCAACTCCACCGGGGGCCCTGGCAACAACTGCCAAGCCTCGACCCCGTGGAAGGCCGCCAAAGAATCGGATACAGGAGGGGGAGACTAACACTATCAGCACACGAAGCCGCACTGCACCACCGCCAGCCGACCGACCTTGACAATTCAAAAAAAGTACCTGTAAATGGTCTAATTGAAATAAATGCTTTGACTCGACTTGACCTGCGCGCCGGTCATTCAGCAGTTCGGCTCGCACGGACACGCTTCCTTCGGAACGGTTTCGGGTTGAGCGCTCCCCGGCTTGCACGGTCGGCTTCCATCGCGGAGCCGATATCGGGCGGTCGTACCAACTACTTCTGTCGTCGTAGACTTGCAGTAAATATTATAGTGGTTTAGTTTAAAAGTAACTTCTGTGAAGAGGACAATAAATATCTTTGCTGTTACATTGGCTTGCGAGTGCTTTTATTGGAAGAACCTCTAGATTCTTAATTTGTACTCTTCGGCTGTTGCTATTGTTTCTTTGTCGAATAAATGTTTTCTAGTCAATTCAGTTTTTTTTTTATTTTATTGATAGGCACACGCTTGACCACTATCTCACCTGATGGTAAGCGATGATGTGACCGAAGATGGAGCACGCATGTTGCAAAACATGTTTACTTTCATCTTCACATCAAATAACGAACTTGTGATAATTAACAGTGTTGCCATATTATACCATTGAAGTAGGAGAGCGGTTTTTGAAAGAAATTCAACAATTTGCTTAGAATTTCTGGGGTTTGTAACCTGTGATTCAACAATGTATTGTTGTTGTAGGTGAACCTCTACCAACTACTATCGAAGTTCAATGGGCAGACGTCAAAAGAGTACAAAACATACAAAGAGAACTTCCTGAAAAGGTTCGAGATCACGCAGTTACCGCCTTATTTGATACTCTACATCAAGAGGTTCACGAAAAACACATTCTTCGTTGAGAAAAACCCTACTGTTGTCAACTTTCCAGTCAAGTAAGTATTACAAGAGTTCTCTTTTTCATTACACTGAATATAGACATTTTATAAGTCTGAGAAATATCTGCTTATGGTTAACCTGATCTTACCTAAGTCTCCGCAGTTACCTATTGATCGGGTGTTTGCGGGGTACTCGCAATGTACAGAACGAGGGGGTGATTGATGAGGCCTTCTGCACAGCGAGTAGCGCCCTTCACAGCAGCTAAATTAATATCATACTGTAGCTACGATATTGTAAACATCAAGTGTATATGCTCACGACTTTTGTGAAGCCGGTACTGCACTTGGCGTGTTTGTGCAAGTGTGCATATATATTTTTCGCGTAAACAAAGCGTACTTACATTTATTTTTTATTGATTTGAAAAATACGCTAACGGCTGCTTTCTATAATATATCTCAATCCCAATCTTGATCGCGATCCTTGTCTGTAACCAATCAACGGCCGAGTTTGTGTCCTTCACCACACAATCCTCACCTTTGATTGGTTGGTTTGGGACAAGGATCGGGATCAAGATTGGGATTGAGATATATTATAGAAAGCGGCCGTAAGTGAAGTGCCAGCTTACACACGACTATTTGATCAAATGGTATTAAAATTAATTGCAGAAACGTAGACTTCGGCGACATTTTAACACCTGAAGTGAAGGCGAAACACAACGGCAAGACGATCTACGAGTTAGTTGGCAACATAGTCCACGACGGCACTCCAGAGAAGGGGACATACAGAGCCCACGTTCTTCATAAACCTACACAGCAATGGTGAGTGTGGCTTTAGAGAGCAAATGACGTCATAACTGGCTTTGTATGTTAGGTATGATTCATAATACCGCGTTGACTGAACATTTTGTCGGGGCATAATGCAGTTAGCATAAATTATCACTCAAGCAAGCTAGGCCTTGCACCAGCCAGAGTTGAAGACAAGTCTGGCTTTAACAAGATTAACAGTAGAGTTGCTAATACATACCCATTATGTGTTAGCAATAACTAGCTCTCAAGTTGTTTATGCGCATTATAGACCTACAAGTACCTCGTGTCTTTGTAAAAACAACGTGAAACTCCATACAATCTGATAAAATAATTTTGCTATGTTCATTTTGTTTCAGGTATGAAATGCAGGACCTTCACGTAACCAGTATACTTCCTCAAATGATCACACTCACAGAGGCATACATCCAGATATATGAACTAAAACTGGACTGAGTTTAAATAGTTTAGTCAATAAAACTAAGTATAACTACATTTGTGTATCTTTATTTATTGAATATACAAATTCCTGATAATTCAGAATCCCCATTTAACAAACTGTGGCCCTGGAATGACCTTTATACTTAAAATAATAATTAATTAATTATGAGTGTTACACCATATTTTATAAATGTGGTATTAAATAATTTATTAAAAATTCACATCTACTATTTGACACAGTTTGAGAAATGATTCCGTTCATTTCATAGAAAATAGTTCAGGTTTGGTTTTGTTGATAATGACAGGAGAGAACATGATTGGAGTGAGTGATGACTTAATTTTTAAATCCTTTTCCAATATACTCTATCAAGGGAACAGATATTCCCACACCAAGCCACTTGATTTAGAATTTACTGAACACACCACAAGACTGAACTATCTTCTTAGAAATAATAATGTTAGTGGCTCTCCCCCTTCTTGCCTGCCACTCTCTTGAACTCTCCCATATTCGTGGTGGAAATAGGGGATCCATAGAAGGCTAGGTGGTCAATTTGTGTGACTTCTCCACCAGACTGGTTGTCCTTTATGAACAACTGAATGTTTTGTACGCTTTGGAACTTCACAAACTTCAGAGGGACAGGGTTTCCATCTAGGTCACTTGGTGAAAATCTAGAAATGAAAGAAAAGAGAAATGTTTATATGTCCATACAAACTGAGTTGAAGCATTTTTATGGACCATTTTACTTACTCAACATCTTGCACTGACATGTTTCCTGCTGCTTGATCAAAGTCCAGCGTTCTTGGCTGGTTGATGAAGATCTTCACCGTCTTGGGCCCCTTGTCACTGGGGGCTTTGATTTTTAAAGAGTGTAGCTTCACCAGCTGAAATGCAAAAGATATTTTAAGATACGAAAAGTGATGAAAAGTAATACCGTTAATCTAATCAATAGAACAGTACCTTTTACTTTAATTTTTCCTATTGGAATGGTATCATCAATGGCATGTTCACATGATGCGCAAGTTTGATTTGTGGTCAATTATGTTGCATTCATGCAGTTGGCCACAAATAAAAATTAAAAAAAATACCGAAGTACAGTTTGCGTCATGTTAGTTTACTCAGAAAAGCGACTCTCCAATGCTTATAGTATGAGGTTTTTCTTACTGCTACAACATTTTCAGCCTATTTCAGAGCGGCAAATTTCATGATGCAACCTCTTGTCTGTTTATTGCATTACCTGGTTGAAACTAATGTTGATGATGAGCTGCTCATCACAGTCACTGGCCAGGTATCCCGCACCACTGGTCAGGCAGTGAGTCATGGGATGGTTGTCCGATTCATTCAGGCACTCGCACTCACTCTTAGTTATGAATGTTGCCAGGTCCATCTGTAAATAAAATGTTTCTAGCAGAAATCTATACCAAAACAATAAAGCTGAAGAGTTTTTTGTTTGTTTGAACCCGCTTATCGCTGGAACTAGCAGTCAGATTCGGGAAATTCATTTTGTATATAATAGCCACATTCATGAGGAAGGCTATAAGCTATACGGGAACGGGAATAAACTGGGATATGCGCGTACGAAGTCGCGGACAAAAGCTAATTATTATATGTATACTAGCGGAGAACTTCGTCCGTGTCACATTTTTCATTATCTTATCCTACACCTACCCTACGCCTAATCTTAAAAAAAAAAATTGGTCATAATCCATTTTTCATACCCAGGGGGCGGGGGGGAGGGAGTATGAAAAATATATTACGACCGATAGTCAGACCTACCAAATATACATTATAAAATTTCATAAGAATCGGTTAAACCGTTTCGGAGGAGTATGGCAACTAACACTGTGACACGAGAATTTTATACATATATTAATAGGTATGACCAAATTCAAACATGCACAATGTACTTTCGAGTGACCTCACACAAGTTTTCATCGCACCGTATTGTTTTCATTTTTTGTTTACGTGAAAATAGAAAAAATGTGTCTAATACTTTCTGGAAATATATCTGATGGACTAATTAGATTTTTTAAGTCATCTACCCTATTGGTAACTCATGTTTCTTTCAGTGATAACTATATTGAACAAAGGAAGTCGGGCAAATGACAAATTATGAAGATATAGGCAGGTTGATGAGTATAACCACTTGCAGCTGTGACCTGTGCAAAGCCAAGACCAGATACTAGTTTTAAGTACACTTACATGTCCAGCAACAGTGTTGTCTTCATCTCCAGCTTCATCAGTGCCATAATATTGTCTAACTTTAGTTTCTAGTGTGCCTGGGTCAGCACCCTGTAGCTGGTCAATTCGCGTCTGTAATCAAATAGATCATTTTCATTACATATACCATTCAAATTTACTGACTCATTATAATGGCTTAATTTAAAGTGAAATCCTGAAAGCAAATAAACTAACAAAATCAAATTAACTTTTGTTCAGCTTGCTGTACTGATTCCTATATGATTGAGGGGCCACGTACCCGGTTTCTATAGAAGATGAATGTCGGCATCGCACTGATGCCCTGCGCACTGGCCGTCTCCGCGCATCTTCCCACATCTACCTTTAGGAACACAGCCCTGGGGAACTTCGCCGGCAGTTGCTCGAAGAACGGCGCAATCCGTTGGCAAGGGGGACACCTACACACAACATAATCAATTATTTACTATAACGATGACTTGAATATTTGAACGAAATCGAATCAGGTTATTGTACTCACCAAGTCGCTGTGAAGTCCACTACGACAAGTTTTGTGCCAGCGTTGGCCATTTCTGTTTGGAAATGAGCGTCGCTTTCGATAACAGTAGCTAACCCCATGATTTCCTTTTAAATTCCAATTTAAAACCAGAGTCCACACAATCAAATGACAACAGTGGGGAATGATACTTCAAAATGGTTGATTGACAGATCGGTCTAGTGTTGCTCTATAAGTACTTATTTAGCTGCGTTCAATGAAAATCAATACATTTGGGGTCAAAACTGGGGGTCTAACCTGATTGGGGTCATATCATAACACGTTAAAGATAAATCAAAGAACAAAATATTATCTTATTCATTTAATTTTTAATGAAAACATGGCGTATGTATAAAGTGACGTCCTAATTTTTACAAAGTTTGTATTGATAAAGCTGCAGTTGTACTATTGCTTACATAAAATTATGTGCACGCATCGGGCTAGGTCAATGGTAGGTATCTTTTTACGGATTTTGTTCGAAAGAGTCACCGCGGCCTGTGCGGAACCCAAAGGGCACTAGGAGGAGCACGGATGGGTTTTAAGGTGAGCGCACTCTTATCCGAGCCGAACGCGTCGAATACATCGAACGAAACGAATTTTAGAATTCTGTATAATAATTTATGAAATCGTATGAAACCTCGCACACTTGCCCGCGTCGAATTGTCCGAATCTGGAAAAACCCCAGAAATCCTAAACGAATTCGGATGACGTCATCAGATTCGGAGCGGCTTATGGGTTGGCTCGACCGAGGCGTTCGCATTCTATCAGTTGCGTATTGCGTACGATAGAGCAACGTGCGAGTAGTTTTAAAAAACCGGCCAAGTGCAAGTTGGACTAGCGTACGAAGGGTATATATATATATATATGTACCATTACATATAAAAAACGGTAAGACAATCACGTTTGTTGTATGGAAGCCTCACTTAAATATTTATTTTATTCTGTTTTTGCAGCGGCAACAGAAATACATCATCTGTGAAAATTTCAACCGTCTAGCTACATACAGCCTGGGGACAGACAGACAGACAGACGGACATACAGACAGACGAACAGCAAAGTCTTAGTAATAGGGTCCCGTTTTTACCCTTTGGGTAGGTACGGAACCCTAAAAATGAGTGATTCTAGTTTAATTTTTCCCTTTGACGTATTTCACTTATTTCATGTTCCATAAATAAAGCAATGACAATAAAAACCTTGTCAAGATCCATCACAATTCATATGTAATAACAGTGCGACAGGCGTAAAGGAAATAGAAAGGATTCTTTCGGTGCGGATATGTGTGCGAGGCCTCCTTGACTTCGATTCGTTCGACGCGTTCGGCTCGGATAAGTGTGCGTTCACCTTTAGTCAGTAAGAGACTGACACTCCCTCCCGCGCAACCCAGAGCGGAAGGAGACATTTGATGATTTCCCATCCATAAAAAAGGTACCTTTGGATGTCTGCTTAGATTTTTAATCTTGTGTATCACAGACCACTTAAATCAAAGAAAAGCTGGACGAAGCGGGAGAGCCCTGAACATGCATTTTCACTCTTTCATAGAAGGCAGTCGGGATCATAAATGCTGGCAGAGAGTTCTACACCCTGCCAGGGGGTCGAGTCTGCTATTGCAATCGTGTCTCAATGACCGGTCAATGATCGATTTTTGACGTATAACGTCAAACTTATGACACATTTCCCATACAAAAACTGTCAAAGTTGTCAAATATTCGATCAATGACCGGTCATTGAGACACGATTGCAATAGCAGACTCGAGCCCCTGTACGCATGATAATGTGAAGCAGAAGCACTTATTGCGTTTAAGTCTGCAGGTAAGTATGTCAAACAAGCTCGGATGTTACCCTGCAGTACGATTGGTAGAGCTCCACCATCGAGCACCATCATCTCTCTCTCACCGAGCGTCATACTATAGTAATAGGATGATGGTGCTGGGTGGTGGAGCACCTGCACACTCTCCGAAGTATCTGTAGAAGACGGTCTGGCAAGAAACTTTAGAACTTTAGATTTAGGCAAAATAGTTATTTATGATATTAGTGCTGTAAGTTGGTTTTTACAAACTCGTGTCGGGCTTACCATAGTCACGAGTTTGTAAAAACCAATTTCTGCACGTATGTCATAGGTACAACGTTTTTCAATACATTTGCGAGAAAATAGTACAATAGATAATCAAAACAAACTTTTTGTTTTTAGTTATCAGTCGTTTCTAATATGAAAATAGCGCGAAATTGCAAACGGTGCCACAATCGCGTGGTGAAAATTGGAACTACATCTTTCATTTATTTATTTTTATTACCTATTCTTCTCTCATTTTCTCTTTAGTATTAAAGTGAGACAAACGTATTGATTAACAGCGCTTCCAAGAAGGTTCGATCATTCAGCTTATTTATTCTAAGATTGTGAAACTCCTTGGTGATATTCTTATTTATTTTATTATGGAAATTAAAAAAAAACCGTAATGAATACCTAAGTACATATTTTACCGCACGGCACTATACAATAGCACCGTGCGGTAAACTATGTACTTAGGTGAGAGTACTTATTTTACCGCACATTCCATTGTGTGGTGCGTAAATTTTAACTTTCGGACAATGTATACAGGCTTCGTACCTAAATGCATTTTTTGAGCAAATGCGTTGAAAACGTATTTACTTGGTTTAATCAATTACAAAGAAAATGTGTGAGACCAATTCAAGGTAAAGAAGCGGTCGTCTGAAGTTATTTTCTCATCCTTATCTCTAGATGATGCATTAGTACCTACTGATGAAAACGTGGCCAGTTTCCAGTCACGTTCAGACGTTTAAACCTTGTGTGTTTTTAAATTATGTGAAAGATACCTAACCCCGAAATGATAGAGTTTAAATCGATTATATTGTCACGCTCGTGCAACTTCATTTCTGTAATGTTCATAACAACGACGACAATTGTTGTTGCAAATGACGTAATGTTTCGCAAACAGATCAATAGTGACTTAGTCAGGGACAAGGATTTTGACTATTATATCAATGCATTAGAAAAGATAGTTGAATTTTGTGTAAGACATAAAATTTATGTGGATTCGAACATGCAGTACGGGTTGTTTCTGATTGATGGTAAGATTGGCCGACAGACTACGCTGCAGCAATTTTGATTGTCAAAAATTCAACATTTTGGTAGCCATTGTCAAATCGCGTTGACAATAGTTTTCACTGAAAGATTTCGTTGTCTAGGTTCGATCAGACGATTTAAATGTTCGAAGATAAGACCTAATTCGTCAGCGGCCGAACTATGTAGGTATAGGTACCTACCTACCTACTCGTTCAGCGGGCGCACATTTGTAGATAGGACAGTTTAACTGACAATGAGTCCGACATAGACTAATAATTATTAGTTTAATAATAATTATCATCATGGTAGGTGGGTATGGATTACCAATGTTGAATACCTTTGAATTTAAAAAGATTTCTGAAACATTTTATGTTTTTGTAGTGAATTTGAGGGAACTTGTCAAAAACAAACGTGAAACTATCCCTGTAAAAATGCGTGCCCGTTTGATAAAACTGCTTTTGAGGAACAACGAAGTGACTAAATATTTCCACGAAATGGTTCACAAAAATGAAGATAACCAAGCAATGTTGCAAGATATAAAACGTAAGCCATAACATTAGGTACATATTCTAGTGACATTTGTTTCATCATCAAAGCATCTTCGCAAGTGTGCTGAAAAACGTCGTTTGATACGCGCCAACATTCTTGGGGCAGTGTCCGGGATGTGGCCGGGCCGTTGTCCATCCGGAGTTCAAAAAATATAGTTGCATACATTTCTTATGAACTCGTTCACACACGTCCGTGTCTAGGCAGGCGCCGGTGCTTCCTTGCCCGGGCCAACGCACGGACGTGCAGATACGTATGCATGGGTTGCACGGTCCCTGCACGGCCACGGCCCTGACACTGCCCGGCTACGGCCCGGATATGTGTGAATCAACCATAATACTGCCATCCTCAAGATAGATACCAAACGCGTTGTCTATAAATCACATTTTAAGTTTCGCACATCTCGGAATCTTTTGATAGCAGCAAAAGACTGAGAAAAGCGGGTCAAATATCAGGTAACGGCACTTTAACAGAGGAACTTGTATTAAAAAAAAACAAAATGGCGACAGGTTAGTTCCTATTTTGACCACGCGCCAAGAGATCTTATAGCGCTCTACCTACCTTTCTAAGTGGACGACTGTTTTCAGTAAGTCGACTATTTTATAACAGAACCACGTGGCCTAGACCTTCAGATAAATTCAACAAAGACCTGCTGAAACAAACGAAGATGTACAGCGTGGAAGCGTTGGAAAACATGTACGGCCAATGGGACAATTATGCCAAGTTTGTATTTGACGAAAAAAAGTATAAACCCTCGCCCGCGCAATCAGGTAAAGTGTATAATTTGTTTGTTATCTACATAAAACAAACTCGCTTTATCTGTGTGTGTATGCGCTTTGATACAATGATTTTAAGGTGAAAGCGCCAGGGTAGCCCGCGAAATTCAAATGCAATGCGATATTTTGACCAAGATACAACCTGACACTGACCTGCAAATTGCAAAAAACGTGAGAAAATTTGAATTTCGCGGGCTACCCTGGCGCTTTCACCTTAAAGAGTTGGTCTGGTGGTGGAGCCTGCATGGCATGATTTCTATTCTATGAAAATATTTCTCTTACCATGAGCAAATTAGGAAAACTCCCCGGTAATCTAAAACAAGGGGGAACTTTTTGACGAATTCACGATATGAGTCTCCGCATCAGCCCCTTCAATCTCTACTTTCCTACTAATAATATCCCTATAATATTATAAATGCGAAAGTAATTCTGTCTGTCTGTCTGTATGTTACGCTTTCACGCTAAAACGGCTGATCGGATCGTCATAAAATCTGCCAGACATATAGTCTGGGATATGAAGAAGGACATAGGCTGCTTTTTACGCGATGACAGACATCCACGCGGCCGGAGACGGGGGCAAAAGCTAGTTAATAATATTTCTGTATCATTTACTTCAGACGTATGTTCGGCACATTTGTCGCTAAATCATGTACCTAATCTAAGGACTCAGTCTCCGCCTGCCTGTGAGGTCCCTACTTACTGCAAGGAACTGGTGGAGAAAGGCAGCGAGTACGGCTATGGGCTGTTGCATAGGTACGTTATTAAACATAATATACGTACCTATATATCATGTACGTTTGCCCAGCACGGCCCCCCAGAATTTGCGAATTAGGTGTGCACCAATGCAATGTACTCGCCTCTAGGAGTATATGTACCGGTTTCTTTTTCAATGTACCTCTGTACTTTTGAAGAAATATGCAAAAAAAGGGGGCCGTGCCAGCCAAACGTTTTCAGCACGGCCCTCGTGTAACTTGAAAAATAAATAGCGTATTCAAAAGTTTCTTAAACTCAACAAATGTACCCTATTAACACATTATATGTGCCGCAACAGATACTGTGAATTCGTAAAAACAAATATTATATAGACGTAGATAGGGGGCCGTGCTGGAAATAAGGAATATAAGAAAATATCTAAAAAAGACAAGACAACCTTAGCCAAAAACTATTAAAATATAATTGATTTTTGGCAAGTAACATATGTAACGCATTGGTGTGTCATACAACTTGCTAAATTTGAAAAATAAACCAATTTTAGTTCATTCAGCATGGACGCGTACCATGAGGGCTGGTACGAGTTGGCACGTCAAAAGAATTGTTGGAAAGACTTGGGGGAGGCCTTTGCCCAGCAGTGGGACAGCCTGGGCTAAAAAAAAAAAACATCTTAGGAATTATATTAGTTAAAACTTGCCGTGTGCGGTCGCTATTAGTTCACTGAAGCTACTGTAATTTTTGAAGATGCGCTGGTATCGCGGTTACTTCATGTTGCAGTCAAGTGTTTATTGATCTAGTTTTAACTGATATAATTCCTTTACAAGATGTCATCGATAATATTAATTTCGAAGAAAAAAAAAACAATATGTCAAAAAGAATGTTTATTTTAATGTAGTCACATAATTTTATTAATATAGGTACAGAATATGTACCTACCTAATATATGGAATTATGGTCACCCCATCAGTTGTATTATGTGATATGTTTGATTCAATTTATCTTTTAAAGTACTGATACAGCAGAATCGCAATTTATGTGGAACGAATGTACTCCTGTACATAATTCAGGTAGTCGAATTTTGTAAAGAAACATGTCATGTTTAAAAAGATATAGGCAAATATAGAGGGCCGTGCTGAATGAACTAAAATTGGTTTATTTTTCAAATTTAGCAAGTTGTATGACACACCAATGCGTTACATATGTTACTTGCCAAAAATCAATTATATTTTAATAGTTTTTGGCTAAGGTTGTCTTGTCTTTTTTAGATATTTTCTTATATTCCTTATTTCCAGCACGGCCCCCTATCTACGTCTATATAATATTTGTTTTTACGAATTCACAGTATCTGTTGCGGCACATATAATGTGTTAATAGGGTACATTTGTTGAGTTTAAGAAACTTTTGAATACGCTATTTATTTTTCAAGTTACACGAGGGCCGTGCTGAAAACGTTTGGCTGGCACGGCCCCCTTTTTTTGCATATTTCTTCAAAAGTACAGAGGTACATTGAAAAAGAAACCGGTACATATACTCCTAGAGGCGAGTACATTGCATTGGTGCACACCTAATTCGCAAATTCTGGGGGGCCGTGCTGGGCAAACGTACATTATATATCGATACCGGAGCAGTCAATTGACGTAAGGGACAATTCAATCAAAGTGCCAAAATATCCCTTACGTCAATTTATACGTCCTGTTTCGATATGTTGTTTTTGTCCTGTTCTTTTAGTAATTGTGTAGTGTGTTCTATATCTATCTGTATCTTTTAAAGATGATATGTATGTGTAGGGCTGTATCTATAGGTCTGGGTAGGGTTAAATTTTGTTTGGGGGCTATGTTGAAGATTGCTTAAGTGCTCTCGTAGTCCCCCGGTACAAGTGTGCGGGCTGGTTTTAGTCAGTACAAGTTTGATAGAGACCCCTCCGCCGACCCAGGGCGGAAGACATCCATGAGGATTACCACCCCGTAACCAAAAAAAGGGTTGTCTCTTGGAATTTGTCTTTGTGCACGAGCTTGATTTGAGGTTCAGGGACTCGCTTTATTGCACTCCGCAAATGGTCCCCAATATTTGATGAGCCTCTGTAATCTCACATAGAAACGTTGCAGTTTCAGTACCAATCCAAAATAATTCAAAAAATTCTAAATTAAATTGTACCATTATACAGATCAGCATAGTCTGCAGCAGATACAAATTAGACAGACCTATGCCTGTGTCTGGGGGGGTTTATTAAGTTTTTCCTTTATTTTAGTCGTTGTCCTTTAAAATTACTGGTAATTTTCTAGGCTTTTATTAATGGTCGTCGCCCGTTTTTCCCGACAATGCATCATGTTCTCCAAAACAACGGACAAATTTAAGACGGATACCTATTGTATGATGGCTTTTAACGAGGCTGAGTACATTGCATATTATAACTTTGGACTGCCGGACCTCATGTTTGAACAAAGTAAGTGAACCGTTACGGAAATCACACAAGCAGGTGCTCCGCTTGGTATGGTGGGTTACTCTAGCAAATGTGAAAATGGGGGAAGTGAAATTTGTTTTTCTAACTACTCCGCTGTTCTTTATCTGATTAATTTAGTTTAGGGATCTAAGACAGTGAATCATGACTCAGGGATCCGTCGAGTTTCATTGATTCGGCGTTTTTCTGGCGGTCGCCACTGTTGATTCTGGTTCTCAGGGGTTGCAGTGGTCGGGACTAGTGTGGTGGGCTTGTTCCTAGCAAACGCGATAGCCAAACTAACGTTTGATGACCAATTCACTAAACTTCGGTAAAACGAGGTGAAGTCTCGCTGCGAAATAAGTAAATATCGCCGTGACCAAATTCGCTTGGACTCGCTGCCAGCAGACTAGCGTCGTGTTTCTGAAGCTTTAGTGAATCTCCTACAAAAAGTCGGCGATTTGACAACAAGTTGCATGCTATGTAAGCTGATCACAAAGCACACGTCATGCCATGTGCTTTTAATCTAACGTGATATCTAGTGAAGGTCTTAAGCGGTGTGCCTACAACAATAATTTATTTCATGTAACAAAGATAAGTATTATGAATAATAAAAAAATGAGAGTATGACTACCCACTGTAATGTTCAAGCCACAGGAAAACACTCGCGTCACAGGTCTGCGCATTAAATTTCACTTTCTATTCAACGACCGCACCTTCAAAAAAAAAAATACTACAAATAAACTACTACAAGTACATTCAAATAAAATATAATTACGGAAAGCTTAAAGATCCCAGAATTTAATTTCATTAAAAGTAAATTGCTCAAACGAAAATAACGCTTAATGTTGAGAATATAAAAAAAAAGAATATTTATTTTTTATTTCGAGTTTTACAAGAAAAGTATAAAAGTTACTAGAAACAATTATTTTATAATATATAGTACATTAAATACCCTTTATAATGACACTTAATGATGTCTTAGTATAAATATTAAGCTTTCTGTGAATAAAAAATAAACAAAGCCCACTAACCCCCCAAATAATCCCCAAAAGTGACCAAAGTCCCATGGACAGGTATGAATAACGAGCGAGCCCCCTTAAAAAAATACTTACGGAAAGCTCAAAAGACTCATAATTTAATTTTATTTTGAAATGTTCTTTAAATGAACATTTCTTTTATTTAAAAAACGTAAATTATAAGCATAGAAAATGAATAATAATGTCACCGGAAAATTGCAGACTCCGTAAGATTGTAATAAATCTTGATTAAATTTCTCGATCTATTATGAAAAAATCGTTTTGAATACAATAAATCCCATTGAAATTCAAAAGTTTACAATTTTTCGCGACATTTTACAATCTTAGGGCGTTTGCCATTTTCCGGAGACATAAATATATAATTAATATGTAAATTACCTTCTTTTCTTCTGTTTCAGTGGCTCTTTGCGGCTTACTAGGCCACGCCCAATTTTTCCGCAACTACTGGCTAAAAAGTCTCCTTCAGTTCCAAACCAAAGAAGGATGCTTCTCTTCGAAATTCGTAACTGGGGAGTTCAATGAGAACTTGTTGAGAGAGGGGCAAGACGACACGTGGCGGATGAACAGCCCTATGACTATCATGAGTGGGCAGTGCCATGGACATTTCTCTGCTGTGGCAGCGGCGTCGCTTTCACATGCCCTCAGATTTATATTAGAAACTTATTATTGATACCACTTCTGTTTTGTTTTTTTACCATCATCAGCAACTAGGCCCGGCCACATACACCGTACGTATGCGACCGGCACAGATTCAGAGACCTGAATACTTGCTCACATTCAAAATGTTCAACTAGGCGCACACGTTTGTGTATTTTCGGTATGAGAAAAAACCTGGAGTTTCTTTCGAAAACAAGCTTGCTGCATTGGACTCGGCGGAACGTAGAGCAAAAAGGCTTATAGGCGACGAGACGCTGGCGGCTAAGCTTCACAGCCTAGCCAGGCTGTGAAGCTTAGCCGCCAGCGTCTCGTCGCCTATAAGCCTACTACGCCGATGAGCCCATCGGCGTAGTGTTGCTTGCTTGTCGGTTTTCTACAGACTGTATTTCGGAGAGTGTGCGCAGGAACTCCATGACCAGGGGCCCTACCATGACGTGTTAAAGCGTGAATAGTTCGAGCGAGAAGGAGGGATGGAGCTATATAGGGTGTATAGCTCCATCCCTCCTTCTCGCACGAAATACTCACGCTTTAACACGTCATGGTAGGGCCGCTGATCCCACCATCGCCCTTTTACCGCCGGAATACCAGACGTCCTGCTGGGTATCTTCCGCACTTGGTCGATATCCCGACTAGTCAGTACTCAGGGCCTCTCCTCCTCATTTATTATGCGCACAGCCAAAGTGAGGAACTCTCTGCCAGCGTCTGTGTTCCCTTCCACATATAACCCGTCTGCCTTCAAAGCAAGAGTAAACAGTCATCTTCTAGGCACGCTCGCTCCATCATTGACTTCATCTATCGCTTTCCATCAGGCGTGATCGAGGTCAAGAGCAAGCCCATTCCTCAATTTAAAAACCAAGGGTAAGAAGAACGGAAAATCGAACGTCTACGCTAGTCTCACGGAATTTCGAATCTGAAATCTTAATCGGAAAACTTAATCAGGAATCCTCATAAATAAGTAGTATTCATAATTAAAAAGTATCAAGTTGTTTCTTGCAGCTCAATTTAATCCAATGATAAAAACAGTAGCACTATTCATGCGACCACACTAAATATGCAGCCAGTTTTCACTCGAATTTGGACGATGCAACATCTTCGCCGTTAAATCAATGACAATCGCACAATGAACAAGTTAAAATTGATTAGTTCGCTGTGTCCGTGTGTATTATTTTCCTTTTTTCCAATTATATTTTCTATAAAAAGAATTGATACCAGTGATAAGTACAAAGAGATCGTTGAAGATTTACCCGTGGAAGGAAATTTTACCCTTTATTTAGGAGCGCTGGAATATATCGTAAATTTTGGCCATAGACATAAACGTTATTTGGATTTGAATCTGGAATTTGGGATGTTTATGGTAGGAGGTAAGTTTGTGCCCACTTACTTGAAAAAACCGACCTAATGGTGACCAAGGTTACGGCCGTAGAAATAAAAAAACATTCAAGAGCACCTTTTTTATGGATGGGAAACCATCAAATGACTCCTTCCGCTCTGGGCGGAGCGGAAGGGAGTGTCAGACTCTTATTGACTAAAACCCATCCGTGCTCCTCGTGCTCTTTGCTTTCCAGAGCCGCGGTAACTCTTTCGAACAAAATCCGCAACCCTGGCAGGCTCTGGTTCTAACGGGCCCTGTCTACTAAGCTGACATAATATCTTTGAGGCGAGCGTGGAACACAACACGCCGTCGACCCGGGCCTGGCTTTGATCGGACACAGCGAGCCACCCAACGCTCGACATCCAAGAGCCCCTTGGCACCATATCAACTAAGTGGTGGGAAATACCTGGGGTCCTACTATGCCATCTAGGATATCATCATCATAGGACGAATAGCACTATGTTTCCCTTTTTCACAACGAAATTATAATGGCATTGGCACGTATGGTCCCAGGATGTGGGGCGCACAGAACGGAAAAGAGGCAAAGATAATTCCCAGCAGTGAGTGATTCCAGCCTGATACGATAATGACTTGAAAAAATAATTCGAGTTCGAGTATTTGTTTGTTTGCGTGTTGTTTGTTTGTAGGGCTTAGGGTTGTTACACGTTCCCTACGTGTGCATTTTAGAAACGTCACATGTGGCTGAGTACAGGTACAGGTATAGACGTTCATATAGGGATTCGGCACTAGGCACGGAATCGCCATTACTTGCTCTCTGTACTTAATCTTAATTCAGAACCCTGTTTTGTTTTGAAAAGTAGCTTTAGTTGAAACACCTGAGACTACCAGTGATGATAACTATGTTTATGACTTATGACTACTTAAAGTCTGTCACGCCATTGATGCATTTGGCGTAACTGGGGAGTGTTCTAAGAAACAGTGTTAAAGCTAGTGGCCAGCGATTGGCTGAGCTAATTGATGGATGGGGATTTAGGAATAACACACACATTCACGAATTGTTCTTCGTAAACTGGCTCCTATCGCATCGTTTTTATGCTTGCAATGTGTACGTACTCGTATTTGTATTTGCCCATTAATATAATATATAATGTTATTATCTGATACCGTAAATTACTAGAAGTGAATTAAAACACATAAGTACTTACTTATTTTTTTTCAGTTAATTTAATTAAACATTTGCAAGATACTAAATATAAAATCCACCGAAAAATACGTTTCCGATTGGAACAGGTATTGTTGAAGATTGAAGTATTGCATGACTATTTCTTCTTTATGGTCAAAAAACATATGGATAAGAAGAATGAAAAATACAGCCAGGCTGTGAGAAGTAAGATAGATAATATTATACTCACCTTTTTTATGAATGGGAAATCATCAAATGACTCCTTCCACTCTGGGTGGAGCGGGAGGGAGTGTCAAAGTCTTACTAACTAAAACCAAGACATCTTTGAGGCGCAAGTAAAACACAACGCACCGTCGACCCGGGCTTTGATCGGACGGCGAGCCGACCAACGTTCGCCGTCCGCAGGTCCGCGCCTACGGTGGCCGGGAATCCCCTGCGATTCCCGACGCCCGGGGCGTCTCCCTTATGTTGCGGCGGCTGGCCGCGTGAGAGAGAGACAACCCTCATGCCAGTGAGGGTTGTCTCTCTCTCACGCGGCCCGCCTCCTCCTTCATTATCAAGATATGCTCACCTACTCGTATTGTTTCTTCAGATTGTATTATTGGTCTTCTACCGACATGGCTCTCACAAATCCACTACGAGATAAAGGCTAATAGTTTTTCATTGCGAAAGTATGTCTGTCTGTCTGTCTGTCTGTCTGTTTTTGACCTTTTCATGTCTTAACGGCTACACGTATTTGGACAAAACTTAGCACATGGATAGACCATATCCTGTATTAGGACATTAATACTTTTTACTCCGGGAGATTGTTCCGTTGGGATTATTTTCACCGGGTAAAAAAGCTGGCATAGGCTAGCGACTTTCGTACGCGCATATTCGGTTTTTTTCCCGTTCCTGTCGGAATGGTGGGAAATTCTCTCTTAGTACTCCCTTACACTCCCCAAGGAACCTAGATGCCAATATTCCGCTTTCTACGACCAGTAACGGAAGAGTTTTATTATGTAGGTATCACCGGAAAGTTACAGACTCCGTAAGATTGTGATAAATCTTTATTAAATTATAATTTCTCGATATTTTATGAGAAAATCGTTTTGTATAAATACAACAAATCCCATCCAAGTTCAATAGTTTCCAAAATCTCCGTGTCTTATTAACGCGATATTTTACAATCTTACGACGTTTTGCAATTTTCCGGTTTCGTATACAATACATCACAACTAAATTTAATAGATTTATTTATTTATTTAGGTTAGCCAACAATTGTTTACACAACGCTTTTATAATCAATCAATTTGTTATACCTACAATTACATAATAATAGATTCCAATTTAACAGTCTTATTTAGAAAAAATAGTTTAAAAGTTTGACGCGATATTTTACAATCTTACGGCGTTTGCCAAATTCCTGGTGACATGGCGTCTATAACGTAATGTAGATTGATAAAAGTAGCACTCTTCGATGGCGTTCTGTCCGCTAAAGAATTTTCGTAATCGGATCAGCAGGTACTTCCAAAGATTGCCTTCAATAGCTAAAATAACAGTTAAAAAAAACACTGTGATTGTTTTCAGTCTCTCGACTATTCTACAACACCACCGCGTGGCCTAGGCCTCCTGATAAGTTCAATACAGATCTGCTGAATCAAACGAAGATCTACAGTACAGTACAGATGACGAAAATCTATGGACAATGGAAGGAATATTACAATAATGTGAATGACTACGAGAACAGTAAACCTTCGCCTACGCAATCAGGTAAAGTGTACTTTACCTTTTGTTTTATTCTATGTTATTAAAGACACCGTGAAGAGTAAATGCTCCTAATGCGGGCCATAGACGTTCTAGTAATTTGATCAAACTGTTGGATCAAAAAAATAAAATAAAAAGCCCTTTATTTCATGCATAATTAAGAAAGTAAATATACAAAAAAGATAAATATAAATTCTACCATTTTGATTTTTATAATAAATTATTTAGGTTTTTCAAACTGTTATTTTATTTGACTACGAATTTAAAAATCAGATATCGCAAAAAAAATAGTAATGAACATAATTATGTAGTGCTATTGATTTTCCATTTCAAAATATGAGTGATTTATTACATTTAGATTGCAATAATGGATCAAATAGAAATACTTTTCAGCTTTCTTCATGCCATTTGACAACTCATTTTTGATAAAATTTCCCCATAGACATTCCAATGAAAAAAAACTGTTTGAACCAGCCTGTTTGATCAAATTACTTGAACGTCTATGGCCCGCATAAGCGTGCGAGCAAACAAAAGCCACCGGGTGGCAATCGCCGCGCGTTCGCTCGACTTCACATACTCATTCCCATTCATTCACTAGCGTACCCTCGCCGTCATTCGTTTCATCTGCATGCGACAGAAGTCGAGCTATCGAGCTTCATCGGCGATTCCCATTTCTTAGTGTTCATTTGCCTGAGCCCAATCAATTTACCCACCACCACCTATGTATATGTTGATGTTGGGTTCCAGTCTTACCAAATACCAGTATTTTGCAGCCGAGTACCAGTATTTTATATGCAGTGACTACCTGTCTGACCTCCACAACCGAGTAACTGCTCTCATTGGTTTACAACCAGTCAAGTTTATAACAAAGTCGCTTCTGCAGTCTGTCCCTCTGTGTGGTTAGAACTTGTAAACTCCGCAACGGATTTTAATGCGGTTTTCACTATAATGTAGAGATTTTGTTCCGGAAGGTTTCTATGTATAAAACATTGTTATTACAATTATAAATAGTGTCGAAAAGTCAATGTTTTGCCAAGTGTCCAAATAGCGATTTTCGGGCGTAGATCAGTAAATAATTTACCCGTGCGAAGCCAGGGCGGGTCGATAGTTTCATATAAACTATCAAGTCAAGAACTCTTTCTTGACTGGTTCCATTTCTGTATTATCACTTGTCTGGTATTTTTTTTATTAGAGATGGGTTTGCTCTTGACTCTAGTCAATGTCAGAGATGACAGAGACAAAGTCTACGATGGTCCGAGCTTACCCAGAAGGAGCCTGTTCACTCTAACTTTGAAGAGATTAGGGTTGTAAGCATTTGGAAACACACGCAGGCAGAGAGTTCCAGTCTTTTGCTATGCGCATTATAAAAGATGTTTGGAAACGCTTAGTGCGAATTGGTGGAATAGCTACTAGTGCTATAGCTATAGTTACTAGCTATTGGTGTATGGCACAAAAACAGCCTATTTATTATCAAAGGGACAGGAATTAACTATTTTATTTACTGTAGATGAATGCATAGATTTACTTGCCCAGAGTCGACAGTCAAGGACTCCAACAGTCTGCATTACCCCTGTTCATTGCGAAAAGATCTTGCAAGAAAGCAGTGAGTTTGGCTACGGGTTGTCGCACAGGTATGTCTAGTAGGTGTTTTTATAATATCGTTTTCTTTAGCCTGTAATATCACTTACCATCTCGAAGCAGCGGTAGGCGTCTAGGTCGTCTGCACGAGTCAGGCATTTCATCCTAGGCCTGGCTCGTGCAGATGACTGCCCAGCGGTCACATTTCGCTTTAGGTTATTCAAGGCCCTTAAAATGTTTAAATCATCATCCTCCTTCCGTATTACTATTTATTTGAGGTCGATGCAGCATGTCTGTCTCATCCACAGATCTCTATTTTCCGTCATCGCAGTAGTCACCTGCTCTCCTGTCTAGCCATCTGTCATTATTATCATCTTTAACATAATCGAACTTCATACATAATCGGAAACATAATCGAAAATCATACACATTCAGTAAGAGTGAACCTTATCTCATGAAAATGTCCCATTTTTTTGTCTTTTTCATTTCATTTGAGGTGAATTCGAGTTTGGGGTCATGAATAATATCTTACAATATTTTTTAGGGTTCTATATATGTTAATCGCCCGTTTTTCTCGAAATTGTTTCGTATACTCCGAAAAAGCGGACAAACTTAAAACGGATAACTATTGTACGAAGTGTTTCAACGAGGTGCAGTTCATTGCTTTGAACAACTTCAAACTGCCTGACATCATGTATGAACACAGTAAGTTAATAAAAAATAAATCAGCTTTTCAGTAAAATTTTGCTCAAGTACTTACATGTAGATTTTTTTTTTTGGATTAATTTTGCTTCTTTGTGAATCTGATGTCTGGAAAAAAATTGGTTGGTCATTGAAAAATAACCCTGTCCGTTTTATTTAGTAGCAAATTGGGAAAAGGGAGGCTAGTGCCTTCACTAGTAGTGGAACATAAAACGGAGTGAAATTAAATTAGCTAGCGAAATACCGAACTTGACCCTGCATCACCAACAAGAATTTTTAACTGTTTCAGTTGCTCTCTGCGGCCTATTTGGCCACGCCCAGTTTTTCCGAAACTTCTGGCTTCAAAGTCTCCTTCAGTTTCAAACACCAGAAGGTTGCTTCTCGGAGAAGCTAGGAACTGCAGAATTTGATAAGAATCAATTGAAGGAGGGTAAAAATGACATGTGGAGGATCACGAACCCTGAAGAAATAATGAATGGACAATGCAACGTACACTTTACGGCTGTGGCAGCTGCAACACTCTCCAGTGCCCTCCGATATATAATAGAGAATTATTTCTGAAACTGAAAATTTATTACGTGTTACTCAATCAAACCTGCCTTTTTTTTGGTGATAGGGTAATCAATATCATCAAATGACTCCTTCTGTTTTGGGCGGAGCGGAAGGGAGTGTCAGTCTGTTACAGACTTAAACCCACTCGTATTTTTCCAAATGCCCTTTGTGTTCCAGGGCGGTGGTGACTCTTTCGAACTAATTCCGGAACCCTGGCCCTAGCGGGACCCGTCACATATTCTGACATCTCTATGAGGCGCACGTGGTGCACAACGCGCCCTCGACTCGGACCTGCAGTGCGATTCTGTAAACATATCGAAGTGAACACTTGGGCGGGGTGCACGACGGTTGAGTTGGCAAACCATACAAATAAGATGGAATGATAGCTCACTTGTCGTTCACTCCGCCTTGGTATACACCGTGAGATGTCGACAGAATCGACCGGCTGATCCTAATCGGACGGGGAGCCACCCATCGCTCGCCGCCATCGCTACTCCTGACGCCCGGGGCGTCTTCTTCTATTGCGGCGGCTGGGGCGTGAGGTTTGCAATCAAATCAGCCTAGTATTTATCTCAACAACGTGTAACAGGTTAATAAAAAAACATGACAAGGAGTCATTGTCATTAAAAAAATCAACTGTCCCATACATTTATGTGTCTATCACTCGACAATACGTACTGATTTTTTTCGCGATGTCTGGGTTTGCTCCAAACTAATTAAAGTTGTTCATAATAATGAGTACAATGTCCACTTTGTACGTTTGCGTTTATTCTGTTATACATTGTATAATTGGGGTTGCCTTACAGTTTTACCAGATGCAGCTGAATACCAGTATTTTACATGTAGCGACTGCCTATCTGATTTACACAACTCAGTTGTTGGATTCTATGAAGTTACTCTTTGGCTGAAGTGGGCAGCTCATTGGGCAGGGCACATTGCTCGCAGAACAGATAGTCGATGGGCCCGAAAAGTTCTGGAGTGGCGACCGCGTACCGGAAGACGCAAAGTTGGAAGGCCTCCTACAAGGTGGACCGATGACCTGGTGAGGGTTGCAGGTAGCCGATGGATGCGAGACGCACAGGACCGGTTGTTGTGGCGACACTTGGGGGAGGCGTATGTCCAGCAGTGGACGTCTTTCGGCTGATATGATGGTGATGACCCTTTAATACTGGGGTCAGATTTTCAGGCTTGTCAAGGATCTACGAATTGATTTATGAATTTTAACGTGTTACAATGATTCTGTATGTACGACTGTCAACAGCATAGAAAGGGTTGTATTTAACACCATTGTCCTTTATAGAATTTTTTTATCAATATTCTTGCCGTATTATTTCTAAAACATAATAGGTACTGGATAAAAACATAGGAGTGGAAACAATACGGCCACTTTTCATGAGAATTAAATAAATAAAAACGTGAGTTGAACTATCCGCGATGGAAAAGCTAAAGTCCATTAAATTGTCACGCTCGTGTCAATTCATTTTGATTTTTGAACTTTCAATCACGTATATTTTACCTTTGAATAGTGTTGTTGCTTATGATACTAATAAAGAGATTGTTCAATATTTACCAGTGGCATCGGATTTTTATTATTATTTACTTACATTGGAAAAGGCAGTAAATTTTTGTATACTCACATGAACATGAACGTGGATTTTAACTTACAGTTCAGATTATTTCCGATGGACAGTAAGGTTATGGTTTCTATGGTATATTCTATGGCAAGCTGATGGCAAGGGGTTTAATTTAAGAAAAGGGATCTTTATTGGATTTTATCTACACTCACAACGTAATGTTCCAAATATGAGTTCAAAAACGAATGCATAAATGCATACTTTTTTCTCGTGGATAGATAAAATTAAAAAAAAAAACCATTACAGTTCAACATTTTCCTTCGATTTTTAAACAACTGCATCATAAAATAACTTTTTAATTTTTATAGCACACTTTTTCTTTTTAATTTTTGGCGCGGGCTCATTGACTTAAGTCAATGAGCCAGCTTTTATCTTTGTCTATGTTTGAGCGCGCTGCGCAGTCATTCGAATACGCAATGAGAATATCCGCCATATTGGAATTAACTATTTTTCCACTTATTTTATTTCAACTGTATGAGTGAAGATAAAATAGTGTATGCAACGGCATATAATTAGGTATTAAAACACTCGTGTGATGCTATTATCACACTCGGCTACGCCTCGTGTGATAAACCCACACTCGTGTTTTAATAACCCTTTTTATATGGTCGTTGCATAAACTACTATTATTTTACGAAAACAAGAAATAGTTTTCTGTGCTAATACATATTTACTTCTAGGCAAACGTGCTCCATCTTCGACCACATCGTCGCTTACCATCAGGTGAGATAGTGGTCAAGCGCTTGCCTATCAATAATTAAAAAAAAAAAAATACACAATTTGCCTGTAACTTTTTCAGAAGTGGAGCATACAATAATTTATAATTCTCGGCTGGCATATTTTATTCCATCATCTTTTAAATATCAATATATGTAAAATTCTTCCGTAACTGTGCGACTAACAGACAGTGCACAGCTAAAACTACTGGTCGCAGGCGTAAAGCAGCACTAAGAGGACTTCCTGAAATTCCTTCAGGAATGGGAAAAAACGGGCGTACGTGCTGGCAAAAGCTAGTTTTTTGATATAAAAGGAAACGTCTTAAAGGACATGGCTAAATGACTGCCCTAAGGATATAAGAATCGTATATTAACTTGAAATATTGAAATATTAATTCGTGAATTATTTAGTTTTTAATAATTTTATAGAACTTTAATAAACTGTAAGACATAAAAAAAGTATCTGAATTGTTTTCTAAGCTTGTTTTGTTTGAGAACATAAGATCAAAGGGAAAGCTAGGGAGGGGTCATGTCGCTTTTCCAGAATGTCAAATAGAAACTGTACATCGATTTTTGAAAACAGTTATCAAATCGATTTATTTTCTGAAACTACCTAATTATGGCTGGATAAGCAATACTAACACTTCGGGCGACTTTTTTTTTGAAAGGATGGGACATCATCAAATGATCCCTTCCGCTCTGGGTGGAGCGGCAGGGAGTGTCGGACTTTTACTGACTAAAACCCATCCATGGATTGAACCAGGGCCGGACGCGAGAGGTCGCACTTCGGGCGACTTGGGATCGTTTTGGATCATTGGATATTATGAGGTTTGGCTTAACTTCACTAGACTCAATTCGATGGTGATCGTAAGCTGGTATCGACAACATGCATTTTATGATCTTCGAAACCACTTCGTGAGGCTTTAGCTCGATTCATTGTCAAGTGATGACCGTCATAATGTCTTCATCAGTACCTACCTTGTTCGTTTTGACCTCATTTGTCTACGGTTATGTTTTTGTTGTGGTCAAAAATACTTCAAACATAAGGCATTAGTTCGATTTTTTGCCACTAGCGAAAGGATGTTTAGAACATTCTGCTTTTTTGTGCTAGTTTTGCGCCACTCATATGACAAAATATTCTAGAAAATGACATTTGGTGGCGGCTAGCGAGAAAAATAGTGACATAGTAGGCGGTCGGCGGATTTCTTGAATAGTCATAATTATGTCTAAAAATGATTGGAAACTTCTTCGGAACTAAGAAGTGGCAATCAGAGATTTTGGCGGGAATTATGGCATTCAATCAATCAATCATCAATCAATCATCATTCAATTCGGTGTTCTGTTTTATTGTTTGTTAATTGAGTTTTGATTCGGAAATCAGGGTTGTTTTAAAGTGACAATCAACTTCACTCGATTCCACGTTATTCTAATCGAAATCAAATAAAAATAGATGAAAGCTTCGGAATGTGCTTCTTCGTTTATTCTTACTACCTATGTATTTTGTAACGAAAAATATTAACTGAATAATGGTCTTCAAAACAAATTCATTTTTTTTACAAACCTTTCGATTATTTTATCGATTCTGTTACACTTGAAGTTCAATCACATCTCTTATTATAACAAAAACCAACGTCAGTTGTCTGTCATGAGTGTCATGACTAAAGATGGGTTAATATCGATATTTATCAGTATTAGCTAATACGAATATATAAGTCTAGAATAATTAGAATATCTTAATTTATATTTGAGGATCAGTGATATTTAACTAAAACCTAATAATACGTATCACTTCACGAATCCGATCCAAGAAGATCCGTGCCAAGTGAATGGAATCTCAAATTATGTTAAAGATTATTGTACATACTAGCACTTCGCCCGCGACTTCGTCCGCGTGGGGATAGTAGGTACTCCACAAACTGCAACGCCCCTATACATATCCCCTTATAAAGGTTAGTTTTGGAAAATTAAGCACAACGATTCTCATTATTGGTTCAGCGCAACTCACCCCGTTCAGCCCGTCAGGGGTTGATTATGCAAAAATTGTTAGGTACATGATCTGTTTCAATTATCCCACTTTTAGTTTATTCATAGAATTCTGACGTAAATTGAAGCAAGCTATAATTTTCTCCCCTAAAAACTTATTCACCTTCACCCCTTATTATGTATGTACCTAGTTGATTTTCGAAAAATCCAAACATTTGATAGTCTTATTGTTTTATCGAAAACATTTAAATGCCGTGGTGTTTCAACTTTATCGGAGCAAGCATTGATACGATTCTCCCCAGTTCGCTCAAGCCGCGACATTTTTCTTACTCATTTAAATGGATAAGGATTAATATCATGGTACTATAATCACCATTTTTTATTTCACCATGGGATTTGCTTGACTAATATTAACAAAAAGCGGTCATGGTGACTTATCCATAATAGTTAGGCATATGGTATCGCGGACTTTTTTGTAGATAATGATGACCTCTATAAAACTGTAGTACATCACTTTGCTCTATTGTCAATAGATTCCGCAGCGTACGCGATATAAGGATTTTTTCTCACACCTTGGGTCACATTATCGAAGTTTTCATACGGATCCCTAACTTTTTTGAAATATTCTATAGCCTATGACCATCACCGATAATTTAGGATTCTACTGGTGAAAGAATTTTTCAAATCGGTCCAGTAGTTTCGGAGGCTATTCATTTCAAACAAACAAACAAACAAACAAACAAACAAACAAACAAACAAATCTTTCCTCTTTATAATATTATATATTATTATATATATATTATATATTATATTATATTATAGTGTAGATAAGTAGTTTGTAGATTATGTGAATATTAAATATTAGCATATATCAGTTCGTCGGGTTACTAATACGTGAATCCATAGAAAGAACTACACGACTACATGTCAGGGTGATTGAGTGAATCCGATCCCGCCGATCTGTGCCAAGTGAATGGAATCTCACATTATGATAAAGATTGTGTACATGTTAGTAATCTATGGATTATGTGAATGTATATTAGCATTTGGAGGTAGCGGAACAGAGAGTTAACTCCCACATACCTCCGTTTAAAAGGGAGGATCTCCGACCAGACGGTTGTTTGTGTTTGGTGGGCAACTGCCCAACTGTTGATATTCGGGCTTTGCATATGTTCTAATCGCACGGTAAACTCTGATATCGCGATTTAGGATTTTGTCCAGTTAGTCCGAAGCTGTCGAGATAGATGGCGCTGCGAGTCTCATTTGTTGATTCTGCTGCGTTGATTTTTTTGACGCGGTAGATCGTTAATATAAAGCAGAAATAATAATGGCCCCAGTACACTACCTTGCGGAACTCCATATCTAGGTATTCTACTGGAAGATAAATATTTGAATTCACGCTTAGTTTTAGTACATACTCTCGATATTTCTGTGTACTGTTTTCGATCAGTGAGGTAAGACTTTATTAGGTTTAGTACGTTGCCTCTTATACCATAGTCTTCAAGTTTATTAAATAGGGTGTCATATTTTACATAATCGAAAGCTTTTGTCATGTCTGTGAAAATTGCAAATACAGGGTTTTTCTTATCCACATTATTCATGATCACTTTTAAAAGATCAAATATTGCCATGTTAATATTTTTATTTTTTCGAAAGCCCTTTTGCTCTTCGCATAATATATTATTTTTAATTACAAATGAGTAAATAGATTCATATATAATCTTTTCGAATATCTTGGAAAAAACTGAAATGAAAGCTACTGGTCTGTAGTTTGACATGTCTTCCTTAATGTTTTTTTTATGTAGTGGTTTGATGACAACAGTTTTTAATTGATCTGGAAATATACCTGAGCTTATGCATGCATTTATTATATGGCTCAACGGTCTAGCTATGATGTCCGAAACAAATTTTACTGCCGCGGTAGAAACTTCCTCGTATCCAAAACTTTTTTTATTTTTTAAATGTTTTATTATACGTAATATATCTTGAGGTACTACTGGGGGCATGAATAAAGAATTCCTGATATTAGTATTACCACTTGTCTTGCCCAGATGTTTTCTAGTTACATTCTGTACTTGATCAACGAAGAAATCGTTAAATGACTCAGCAATTTGCTTGGGGTTTTTTACTAGTTTATTATCTTTATTTATTTGCAAAATAGGTTCTTTTAGCCGATTTTTATCATTAATTATCTCCCATGATACCTTTGATTTATTTTGAGAACAATTAATAAGGTAATTATTCTGAGCTTTTTGAGTGAGATTTATTATTTTTTTTAGTCTCCGTGAATAATTTTTAAATGTATTTTTACTTTCACTTGAAGGTGCTTTTCTATATTTCCAAAGTAGATTCCTTTGTTTCCTGCTAGAAATCCTTATTCCACGCGAAATCCATTTTACTTTTTTATCAGGTTTTACATTAATTAATTTTTTTGGAAAGCATAAATCATAAAATAGACGAAATAAATCTAAGAACTTATCGTATGCCTCATTAGGGTTGTCCGTTTCGAATACTTCTGAAAAAGACAGACATTGAAGGTGTTTTTTGAATAATGTTAAATTTTCTTTGGATATGTTCCGTTTATGAGTGCGCCAAGAATTTAGTATGCATGTTTTGTTCACCTGTATTTTTTAAATCTGAGCAGTGTGGTCAGATAATGCAAAATCGATTACTTCACTCATACATTTCTGTCTGGAATTATGAGCAAAGTTATCTAGACAAGTGCCGCTTTTAGGTCTAGTCGGTTGCTCCAATTCCAATTTAAGATTATATGTAAGTAATAA
The DNA here is from genome assembly GCA_947386135.1 of Melanchra persicariae. Classification (NCBI taxonomy): domain Eukaryota; kingdom Metazoa; phylum Arthropoda; class Insecta; order Lepidoptera; family Noctuidae; genus Melanchra; species Melanchra persicariae. The sequence goes on from OX376646.1 coordinate 5,430,768, forward strand.
ATTTTCAAAGTCTAATGTTAAGTTATTCTATTTTAGTGTGTTAATGTTAAAGTCCCCGCACAAAACATTTTTTTTACTGGACTTAGTACACAATTGATTCAGTAAGATGTTTTAATTATCCATAAAATGGTTTATACCTGACATATTCGGAGGTCTATAAATGCATACAACAATTAATCCCTGTTGAGGTAATTCTATTGTACAATATTCAAATACACCTGCGGTAGACGTGTTAGGAAGTTCCTTAAATTCGTATCTATTTCTGATAAGGATACACGCTCCTCCACGCTTTTGATGGGTTCTTGAATAACACGATGCAAGCTTGAAGTTAGGTACTTTAATTAATGATTCCTGTCCTGAAGTTACGAAATGTTCAGTTATGCATAATACATCGACGTCAATGTTTTTTTCAGTGCGCAACTCTTGGATATGCAATGTCAACATATCATATTTATTTAGAAGTCCAGCGATGTTTTGGTGCAGAATATTCACATGTTTATAATAGAAAAAACTGATCACTCGTTGTTTTAGTATTCTCTTGCTCATTTGGAATCTCAGTAGTACTGGTTGAGGCAGAGTTGTCATGATTCTCGAACTTTGTGGTTGTCAAAACTTCTTGAGAACCGAATAATCTGTAGTCAAACATAATTCTGGACATGATTTGATCAAATATGTTTCTCCATCCGTATTTATTTATTTTCCCAGTATTGTAGGAAAACATTTCATGCAATAGGGTAGCATTGCTATCAAAGAAATATGCGTATTCGTTATTTTGTATGTCTGACAAGAGGAGGTTATTGAAAAGCTCCACTTTATAATTATGTATCAACGCACCTTTTACGTAGATCGGGGTGCAGATAACAATATTAGTGTGGGTTACATTTTTCAGCGAGGAGTTTAGGTTGTGAAGTATATTTGCATAGTCACCATTTTGCAGATTTTTTTCTCCAATGAAGATCAGGCAATAGTCATTCATTGAGAAGTCTTTTAATTTGTATTGAATAGTTCTTAAGAAATCTTTTGAGGTGACGTTAGGTACTAAATAATTACAATACTGAAACTGATTGGAGAATACTTCTTCGATTAATGGCAGAGTTCCCCTTGTGCAATTGCTGCTGATAAAAAAATGTCACAGGCGTGAAACATAAAAATAGACTTTCTAGTCTATTTTTATGTTTCACGCCTGTGACATTTTTGCAAGCAACATTACTCATTTGTGCTGCAGTTTCACCGTTTTGCAGTTCCACGGTTTCATAGGAATTAATACGCTCGGTCAGTAATGTGATCTCCTGTTCTGCAATCTGTAATTTCTTTTGTATTGATATTATTTCCTGTTCCAGGTGAAGTACGTAGTCACTGGTCTCAGCTTTCAATGAGGATGACGATGGAGAGGACGGTAACGAACTCAAGTTGTGTTGCTGTAACAGGGCTAGCTTCTTTTTCTTTGTACTTTTACCCGGATTTCGAAAAATGGAAGAAGATTGGCACAGAGATTTTAAAGTGTTGATTTCCGTAGATAATTTGTTTATGTGTTTATGTAGATCGGTGTTTTCTAACAATATATTTTCTAATTCATTTTCTGAACTTTCCAGTTTAAGTGTGAGTTGAGCGATTGTCTCTTTCATCTCTGAGGTAGTGCTTAAATCATTTACTGTTCTGTCAACACTCCTGGATAATAATCTAGTGGGAGTTATGTAGGACTCATCACTTGTTTCGCAGTCAGTAAGTATGTGCGTGTCAGATAAAATTGTGCTATTTGACTGTATTTTTGGTACTTGTCCCTTAGGTGATGGTGTCTTCAAAACAGTTTGCTTCTTTCGTAAAGTAATGCCGGATGAATAATCAGTTTTAGCATATTTTTTGTTTCTAATACACATCTTACATCTCCATTTCTGTTTTGCTTCTGTGTCCTTAAGCCGATATGTGTGTTCTGGGTATCCATCACAGTCAAGTTCATATCTGTTGTCACAGGCAGAGCACAAGGCTGTACTTTTAATGTCTACCTTCTTTTTGCACTTATGGCATATTACTAGCGGTGTTATTTTACGGTCGCTACTGCTATTGCTTGTTGTACTGTTTGATAACATTGCGTGATACAGTACCAGAGAAGTTTTTGTAAATTACAAATAAGAATTTTTGATATTCCCTAAAAGTGAATGTTGGAACTGAGGTTTGAACTCGCGACCACTTGAACGACGCAAATTCATTTGGCCAAAAGTAGACTGCTTTTACCACTAGGCCAACTGTGTACAAACAATTAGTTCGAAATTTTTAACTCGTTGAGGTCTATGAAATTTCTTTGCCGAAATACGATTTAAGGTTCAAAATCGCTTCTTTTTTTGTCAATGTTACGACGGATGAAGTTCAAACACGGATGAATCACTTTTTCACTGTGTCTTTGTTGTTATTGTTTGTATTGCACTTATCATTGGGTAATTATTTGGGTCACATAATGTTTTATAGTTTGAAAATTAGTTGTTTTTTCCAAATGGTCACTTGTTATTGCTGTTGTTATGATTGTTTTTGGGACTGATTATGATGTAGGTACTGTTTTGGACATAACTTCACAGTTTGTGTATTAAACTCGTTTAAAACACTGACACTAAGTTATTGTTTCAAGTTTTATCAGTACACTTCTTTTTATACACTTCTATAAACTAATTGTATTTTTAAAATATATTTATGTAGCTATGCAGAAGTAAGCATCAATGCATAGCACAATAATAATTATTATTAATACTATGGCTGATTAGTATAGAAAAGCAAGTTGCTAGAATAGAAAAGATACAAGTCAGTGAGCCATAATAAATTATAGTATCATTTATTCTTCTTCTCAAATGGTGGTAATTTCAGTGGCATTTTGAATCACAAGATTAGTTCTTAATTCTTTATTGTTCACCATAACAGCTGTACAAAGGCGAGCTTAACTCCAAGTTGAATTTTCTCCCAGCAAACTGAGTGATAGAGAAAGATCACAATAGAGGGTAGGATCCAGGGCACATTATATATTTTATAATAAATAAATATAAGTACTTACATACATAACTGTAAATATATACACATACATAATAATATATAAGAATATTATGTCAAAATCAAAAGGAAATGCTCTTTAACTTTCCTCTGGATGACAATCAAGAGAAGAGCTGTTGCATAGGGAGTGTGGGAGCAAGTTCCAGAGATGCACTGCAGTAACAGAGAAGGAGCCACCACAGCGACAGGAAGTGTGATGCAGAGTACGAAGGAGAAGAGAAGTGTTAGTGCTCGAGTTTGTTTAGGAGTAGGTACCTCAGAAGCATCTAGAAAATAGATATTGACATAGTCTATAAGTGGTAGAAGAAGAGATTGAGCAAGACTGACCTTAGTGTGAAATGGTAACAATTTTTGGAGACGTTTTAAATGAGACTGGAAAGAGTAGAATACCCTATAAAATGGGCACTGAGTCATACACTACAGGCGGCAGAGACTGGTGATCCAATAGGCTGAGCATGTATCTGCCACCAACAATGAGTGCTTGAGATTTAGCTGGGTTCAGTAAGTGTCCAAAATTACATTGTTCCAATTAGGCAGAGGTGTTCGTGGAAGTGGAAAAATAATAACTCATGATTGATTGAAGTAATAGAAAGTCGTAAATATTTATTTCAATAGGTACACTTTCTTAAAAATACAAACATTACCTGCTAGTACCTAATCAAAACTATGGATAGGCAAATTATGTTTCACAAACAATAGTTTTGTGGCTTTGTCTCCTTTCAAACAATTTCTTAGGGGTTAAGAAATTAAGCCAGCTGCACTAAACAATAGTTCACTTGGCACTGAACTTGACACTGTTATTTCTCCACCACAAAATTCAATAATGAGTGATTTCCATATCATGAGGTTACTATCGGTGCTGTCATTAAAGGTGTCCTCTCCATCGTGACTGCTATTTTTGTCAACCAGATTGGAATGCACATTTTGTGTTGGTGGTAAAATCTGGAAGGTTGTGCTCGGTTCATCATGGATCGGGTTGATTCGGTTTTGATTCTACTCTTGCTATTTTGGTAGCAGAACCAACAAAAGCTTCGTCATCATTAACACCACTGTCTTGCCACATTTGAGTCGTAATTATTCGGTCTTCGAGCTTCGCTGCTCGCTCGGTGGTCATACGAATTGTAAATTTTATTATTTTTTCCCTCTCCCGCCGTATGTTTTGATAGTTTATGTACTCGATGCGAGCGAAGGTTAGATTAGGTGATCAACACTGTAAAAAAGTAGGTAGGTATACTGTCAGTGTTCACCCGTTTTCATGGTCGACAATGGTCACAATGGCTCACACTTCGGAAGCTAGCCACGCGTTTCAAGACAGAATTAGAATTTTTATTCCGACATAACAGGGTTTCATTAGGCGTCCGGATTTGTTTTATTAATTAATAAAGCTTTAAACAGTAGCCGTTTTTTTTAAAATGAAATCTGACTTTTTTATTAATCTGGTAACACATTGAAAATGCGTGAAGGTGAGGTGACCAAAACTGTCAAACTTTAGGTAATTACCGTCAAAGAGTAGGTATTTACTGTCAGTGTTCACCCGTTTTCATGGTCGACAATGGTGTCACATGGTCCACACTACTCCAGCCAGTCGTTTTTTTTTATTGAAATCAGGCTTTTCTTGAAAGTGAGATCTCTAATTATTACTTACCCCTCAAATAATTGATTGCCTACTTATGAAAAAAAGTAGGTACCTACAAAAACGCCTAAAGAATATAAAAAAAAAATCTGATTTACATAAAAAAATATCTAAAAGATTTGAATATAAAATACTCTGAATGTTTATGGAAGAATCAAAGATTAAAAAAAAACGCGGGCGAAGGGAGCGTTCACTTCGCCTTGCCTTATAGTCCGCTGAATACGGTGGAGTGACCACTTCGCTCGTTTGAATTGTCATTTAATTAACTTCCACTTTTCGCACGCGCTGTTTGCTTTGTGTAGGCGTACCAAGTTTCATTAAAATGGGTTCATTGATTACCCAATAAAAGAACTAAGCTAGTATAAAAAGCCTTGAGGAGTAAACGATCTTATGCATTGATGTTTTGACTCATAAATACCACTTTTGTACCAATATGAAATTTAAAATTATGTAAAATTTGTAAAATTTTATTATTGAAAAAACTCGTTTGACGATGTCGATATGATTGGAAATGTAACGTTTCGTCCATCCCTAGCATCATTGACAGCTGACTTCGTGATCACTACGCCCGAGTCTTTCACTTCGACATGTTTACAGAATCGACCGGCTGAATTCTTAATCGGAAAACTTAATCAGGAATCCTCATAAATAAGTAGTATTCATAATTAAAAAGTATCAAGTTGTTTCTTGCAGCTCAATTTAATCCAATGATAAAAACAGTAGCACTATTCATGCGACCACACTAAATATGCAGCCAGTTTTCACTCGAATTTGGACGATGCAACATCTTCGCCGTTAAATCAATGACAATCGCACAATGAACAAGTTAAAATTGATTAGTTCGCTGTGTCCGTGTGTATTATTTTCCTTTTTTCCAATTATATTTTCTATAAAAAGAATTGATACCAGTGATAAGTACAAAGAGATCGTTGAAGATTTACCCGTGGAAGGAAATTTTACCCTTTATTTAGGAGCGCTGGAATATATCGTAAATTTTGGCCTTAGACATAAACGTTATTTGGATTTGAATCTGGAATTTGGGATGTTTATGGTAGAAGGTAAGTTTGTGCCCACTTACTTGAAAAAAAACGACCTAATGTGAGCAAGGTTACAGCCGTAGAAATAAAAAAAACATTCAAGAGCACCTTTTTTATGGATGGGAAATCATCAAATGACTCCTTCCGCTCTGGGCGGAGCGGAAGGGAGTGTAAGACTCTTATTGACTAAAACCCATCCGTGCTCCTCGTGCGCTTTGCTTTCCAGAGCCGCGGTAACTCTTTCGAACAAAATCCGCAACCCTGGCAGGCTCTGGTTCTAACGGGCCCTGTCTACTAAGCTGACATAATATCTTTGAGGCGAGTGTGGAACACAACACGCCGTCGACCCGGGCCTGGCTTTAATCGGACAGCGAGCCACCCAACGCTCGACGTCCGCAGGCCCGCGCCTACGTGTCCGGGAATCGCCCTGCGACTCCCGACGCTCGGATCCAAGAGCCCCTTGGCACCATATCAACTAAGTGGTGGGAAATACCTGGGGTCCTACTATGCCATCTAGGATATCATCATAGGACGAATAGCACTAGGTATCCCTTTTTCAGAACGAAATTATAATGGCATTGGCACGTATGGTCCCAGGATGTGGGGCGCACAGAACGGAAAAGAGGCAAAGATAATTCCCAGCAGTGAGTGATTCCAGCCTGATACGATAATGACTTGAAAAAATAATTCGAGTTCGAGTGAATGTTTGTTACTCGTATGGAGTGTTATCTATCCACTTATTGATCCATGAAAATAATTATGTATGAACGTTATGAATTATTGCTGAATGCGTGTATGCACATTGAGCCATGATCGAGGAGCCAGTTGCTAAGTACCTAATGCACTGCTGCACGACGCTGCATGATTTATCTACATGAACCAGCCGATATCGGTCGTGGACCATATACCCATACATACCCATACCCTTACCCATCCATAAAATATGTAGGTACTGAGACTCGTCCATAGCAATGCACGTTGAGCTGTTGCTCCCGGCTGGCCTTTAAGACAGTCGAAACGGTAGTCAAAAGTCAGCAGGCGCTTTTACCGGAGGGGGGGGGGGACGTGTGCATTTTAGAAACGTCACATGTGGCTGAGTACAGGTACAGGTATAGACGTTGATAAAGGGATTCGGCACTAGGCACGGAATCGTGGACGCCATTACTTGCTCTCTGTACTTAATCTTAATTCAGAACCCTGTTTTGTTTTGAAAAGTAGCTATAGTTGAAACACCTGAGACTACCAGTGATGATAACTATGTTTATGACTTATGACCACTTAAAGTCTGTCACGCCATTGATGCATTTGGCGTAACTGGGGAGTGTTTTAAGCAACAGTGTTAAAGCTAGTGGACAGCGATTGGCTGAGCTAATTGATTGATGGGGATTTAGGAATAACACACACATTCACGAATTGTTCTTCGTAAACTGGCTCCTATCGCATCGTTTTTAGGCTTGCAATGTGTACGTACTCGTATTTGTATTTGCCCATTAATATAATATATAATGTTATTATCTGATACCGTAAATTACTAGAAGTGAATTAAAACACATAGTTAATTATTTTTTTCCAGTTAATTTAATTCAACATTTGCAAGATAATAAATATAAAATCCACCCAAAAATACGTTTCCGATTGGAACAGGTATTGTTGAAGATTGAAGTATTGCATGACTATTTCTACTATATGGTCAAAAAACATATGGATAAGAAGAATGAAAAATACAGCCAGGATGTGAGAAGTAAGATAGATAATATTATACTCACCTTTTTTATGAATGGGAAATCATCAAATGACTCCTTCCACTCTGGGTGGAGCGGGAGGGAGTGTCAAAGTCTCCGTGACTTGTTAACGCGATATTTTACAATCTTACGACGTTTTGCAATTTTCCGGTTTCGTTTACAATACATCCCAACTAAATTTAATAGATTTATTTATTTATTTATTTAGGTTAGCCAACAAATGTTTACACAATGCTTTTATAATCAATTAATTTGTTATACCTACAATTACATAATAATAGATTCCAATTTAACAGTCTTATTTAGAAAAAATAGTAAAAATTTCACGCGATATTTTACAATCTTACGGCGTTTGCCAAATTCCTGGTGACATGGCGTCTATAACGTAATGTAGATTGATAAAAGTAGCACTCTTCGATGGCGTTTTGTCCGCTAAAGAATTTTCGTAATCGGATCAGCAGGTACTTCCAAAGATTGCCTTCAATAGTTAAAATGACAGTTAAAAAAACACTGTGAATGTTTTCAGTCTCTCGACTATTCTACAACACCACCGCGTGGCCTAGGCCTCCTGATAAGTTCAATACAGATCTGCTGAATCAAACGAAGATCTACAGTACAGTACAGATGACGAAAATCTATGGACAATGGAAGGAATATTACAATAATGTAAATGACTACGAGAAAAGTAAACCTTCGCCTACGCAATCAGGTAAAGTGTACTTTACCTTTTGTTTTATTCTATGTTATTAAAGACACCGTGAAGAGTAAATGCTCCTAATGCGGGCCATAGACGTTCTAGTAATTTGATCAAACTGTTGGATCAAAAAAATAAAATAAAAAACCCTTTATTTCATGCATAATTAAGAAAGTAAATATACAAAAAAAGATAAATATAAATTCTACCATTTTGATTTTTATAATAAATTATTTAGGTTTTTCAAACTGTTATTTTATTTGACTACGAATTTTAAAAATCAGATATCACAAAAAAATAGTGAACATAATTATGAAGTGCTATATTATTTAAATTGATTTTCCATTTCAAATATGAGTGATTTATTACATTTAGATTGCAATAATGGATCAAATAGAAATACTTTTCAGCTTTCTTCAGGCCATTTGACAACTCATTTTTGATAAAATTTCCTCACAGACATTCCAATGAAAAAAAACTGTTTGAACCAGCCTGTTTGATCAAATTACTTGAACGTCTATGGCCCGCATAAGCGTGCGAGCAAACAAAAGCCACCGGGTGGCAATCGCCGCGCGTTCGCTCGACTTCACATACTCATTCCCATTCATTCACTAGCGTACCCTCGCCGTCATTCGTTTCATCTGCATGCGACAGAAGTCGAGCTATCGAGCTTCATCGGCGATTCCCATTTCTTAGTGTTCATTTGCCTGAGCCCAATCAATTTACCCACCACCACCTATGTATATGTTGATGTTGGGTTCCAGTCTTACCAAATACCAGTATTTTGCAGCCGAGTACCAGTATTTTATATGCAGTGACTACCTGTCTGACCTCCACAACCGAGTAACTGCTCTCATTGGTTTACAACCAGTCAAGTTTATAACAAAGTCGCTTCCGCAGTCTGTCCCTCTGTGTGGTTAGAACTTGTAAACTCCGCAACGGATTTTAATGCGGTTTTCACTATAATGTAGAGATTTTGTTCCGGAAGGTTTCTATGTATAAAACATTGTTATTACAATTATAAATAGTGTCGAAAAGTCAATGTTTTGCCAAGTGTCCAAATAGCGATTTTCGGGCGTAGATCAGTAAATATTACCCGTGCGAAGCCAGGGCGGGTCGATAGTTTCATATAAACTATCAAGTCAAGAACTCTTTCTTGACTGGTTCTATTCTGTATTATCACTTGTCTGGTATTTTTTTTATTAGAGATGGGTTTGCTCTTGACTCTAGTCAATGTCAGAGATGACAGAGACAAAGTCTACGATGGTCCGAGCTTACCCAGAAGGAGCCTGTTCACTCTAACTTTGAAGAGATTAGGGTTGTAAGCATTTGGAAACACACACGCAGGCAGAGAGTTCCAGTCTTTTGCTGTGCGCATTATAAAAGATGTTTGGAAACGCTTAGTGCGAATTGGTGGAATAGCTACTAGTGCTATAGCTATAGTTACTAGCTATTGGTGTATGGCACAAAAACAGCCTATTTATTATCAAAGGGACAGGAATTAACTATTTTATTTACTGTAGATGAATGCATAGATTTACTTGCCCAGAGTCGACAGTCAAGGACTCCAACAGTCTGCATTACCCCTGTTCATTGCGAAAAGATCTTGCAAGAAAGCAGTGAGTTTGGCTACGGGTTGTCGCACAGGTATGTCTAGTAGGTGTTTTTATAATATCGTTTTCTTTAGCCTGTAATATCACTTACCATCTCGAAGCAGCGGTAGGCGTCTAGGTCGTCTGCACGAGTCAGGCATTTCATCCTAGGCCTGGCTCGTGCAGATGACTGCCCAGCGGTCACATTTCGCTTTAGGTTATTCAAGGCCCTTAAAATGTTTAAATCATCATCCTTCTTCCGTATCACTACTTATTTGAGGTCGATGCAGCATGTCTGTCTCATCCACAGATCTTTATTTTCCGTCATCGCAGTAGTCACCTGCTCTCCTGTCTAGCCATCTGTCATTATTATCATCTTTAACATAATCGAACTTCATACATAATCGGAAACATAATCGAAAATCATACACATTCAGTAAGAGTGAACCTTATCTCATGAAAATGTCCCATTTTTTTGTCTTTTTCATTTCATTTGAGGTGAATTCGAGTTTGGGGTCATGAATAATATCTTACAATATTTTTTAGGGTTCTATATATGTTAATCGCCCGTTTTTCTCGAAATTGTTTCGTATACTCCGAAAAAGCGGACAAACTTAAAACGGATAACTATTGTACGAAGTGTTTCAACGAGGTGCAGTTCATTGCTTTGAACAACTTCAAACTGCCTGACATCATGTATGAACACAGTAAGTTAATAAAAAATAAATCAGCTTTTCAGTAAAATATTGCTCAAGTACTTACATGTAGATTTTTTTTTTTGGATTAATTTTGCTTCTTTGTGAATCTGATGTCTGGAAAAAAATTGGTTGGTCATTGGAAAATAACCCTGTCCGTTTTATTTAGTAGCAAATTGGGAAAAGGGAGGCTAGTGCCTTCATTAGTAGTGGAACATAAAACGGAGTGAAATTAAATTAGCTAGCGAAATACGGAACTTGACCCTGCATCACCAACAAGAATTTTTAACTGTTTCAGTTGCTCTCTGCGGCCTATTTGGCCACGCCCAGTTTTTCCGAAACTTCTGGCTTCAAAGTCTCCTTGAGTTTCAAACACCAGAAGGTTGCTTCTCGGAGAAGCTAGGAACTGCAGAATTTGATAAGAATCAATTGAAGGAGGGTAAAAATGACAAGTGGAAGATCACGAACCCTGAAGAAATAATGAATGGACAATGCAACGTACACTTTACGGCTGTGGCAGCTGCAACACTCTCCAGTGCCCTCCGATATATAATAGAGAATTATTTCTGAAACTGAAACTTATTACGTGTTACTCAATCAAACCTGCCTTTTTTTTTGGTGATAGGGTAATCAATATCATCAAATGACTCCTTCTGTTCTGGGTGGAGCGGAAGGGAGTGTCAGTCAAATGCCCAGTGTGTTCCAGGGCGGTGGTAACTCTTTCGAACTAATTCCGGAACCCTGGCCCTAGCGGGACCCATCACATATTCTGACATCTCTTTGAGGCGCACGTGGTGCACAACGCGCCGTCGACTCGAACCTGCAGTGCGATTCTGTAATAAACATATCGAAGTGAACACTTGGGCGGGGTGCACGACGGGTGAGTTGGCAAACCATACAAATAAGATGGAATGACAGCTCACTTGTCGTTCACTCCGCCTTGGTATACACCGTGAGATGTCGACAGAATCGACCGGCTGATCCTAATCGGACGGGGAGCCACCCATCGCTCGCCGTCATCGCTACTCCTGACGCCCGGGGCGTCTTCTTCTATTGCGGCGGCTGGGGCGTGAGGTTTGCAATCAAATCAGCCTAGTATTTATCTCAACAACAACGTGTAACAGGTTAATAAAAAACATGACAAGGAGTCATTGTCATTAAAAAAATCAACTGTCCCATACATTTATGTGTCTATCACTCGACAATACGTACTGATTTTTTTCGCGATATCTGGGTTTGCTCCATACTAATAAAAGTTGTTCATAATAATGAGTACAATGTCCACTTTGTATGTTTACGTTTATTCTGTTACACATTGTATAATTGGGGTTGCCTTACAGTTTTACCAGATGCAGCTGAATACCAGAATTTTACATGTAGCGACTGCCTATCTGATTCTATGAAGTTACTCTTTGGCTGAAGTGGGCAGCTCAGTGGGCAGGGCACATTTCTCGCAGAACAGATAGTCGATGGGCCCGAAAAGTTCTGGAGTGGCGACCGCGTGCCGGAAGACGCAGAGTTGGAAGGCCTCCTACAAGGTGGGCCGATGACCTGGTGAGGGTCGCAGGTAGCCGATGGATGCGAGACGCACAGGACTGGTTGTTGTGGCGTCACTTGGGGGAGGCGTATGTCCAGCAGTGGACGTCTTTCGGCTGATATGATGGTGATGACCTTTTGGTAATACTGGGGTCAGATTTTCAGGCTTGTCAAGGATCTACGAATTGATTTACGAATTTTAACGTGTTACAATGATTCTGTATGTACGACTGTCAACAGCATAGAAAGGGTTGTATTTAACACGCATGTACCCCTTATTCCTATGTATCTTTGAATGTGGGATATCTTCTTTATTTTCGTGTAGCATCCTGATGCCAGGATGGATTTTTATAAATCAGGCCGTGTAATAATGATAGACTAGGTTCGTTTTTACGGTTCTGTAGTAAAACAAGGAACCCTTATAAATTCGCCTTGTCCGTTCGTCCGTACTCAGAGATTATTGATTGTTGTGCGAGGCTGTAATTGGGCACGGTTATATGTAGATATAAAGGTAAAAGGGAGACTTTTTAGCCGTCTATTCCACCATGTGAGTACACTATTCGAAAAAAATAGTTTGCGTACTACATCTAGTAAAGGTGTAGAGGTAGTATAGGTACGGTACAGGTGTAACTTTATATCAATATGACGTTTCGACATTATATAGGTAGCGACCGAGATCCGTTTAAAACTTGCACAACCTGACCTGAAAGTTGTATAAAACCTTAATTAAGTACTTTGGATATAATTAATTAATTACGGTGTATTCTGAATGTTGCCAACGTTGCGAATATCTCTCATATATTTTGCATTAGGTAAAGGTTACTTTTTACGTGTCTAGGATTATTTCGCCATTGTCCTTTATATAAATTTTCTGTCAATATTCTTGCCGTATTATTTTTAATAATACTGGATAAAAACATAGGAGTGGAAACAATACGGCCACTTTTCATGAGAATTAAATAAATAAAAACGTGAGTTGACCTATCCGCGATGGAAAAGCTAAAGTCCATTAAATTGTCACGCTCGTGTCAATTCATTTTGATTTTTGAACTTTCAATCACGTATATTTTACCTTTGAATAGTGTTGTTGCTTATGATACTAATAAAGAGATTGTGGAATATTTACCAGTGGCATCGGATTTTTATTATTATTTACGTACATTGGAAAAGGCAGTAAATTTTTGTATACTCACATGAACATTACGTGGATTTTAACTTACAGTTCAGATTATTTCCGATGGATAGTAAGGTCATGGTTTCTATGGTATATTCTATGGCAAGCTGATGGCAAGGGGTTTAATTAAAAAAAGGGATCTTTATTGGATTTTATTTTAACGACAACAAGAAATAGTTTTCTGTGCTAATACACAATTTGCCTGTAACTTTTTCAGAAGTGGAGCATACAATAATTTATAATTCTCGGCTGGCATATTTTTTTCCATCATCTTTTAAATATCAATATATATAAAATTCTTCCGTAACTGTGCGACTAACAGACAGTGCACAGCTAAAACTACTGGTCGTAGGCGTAGAGGAGCACTAAGAGGACTTCCTGAAATTCCTTCGGTAAAGGGAAAAAACGGGACGTACGCAGTCGCTGACAAAAGCTAGTTTTTTTATATAAAAGGAAACGACTTAAATTTGGAATGCATAGCTTACATATCCCAGTCACAACTTGTTGTCAGCCTTATCACTAGATAAAACAATAGCAGTGGAGCATATGCAGTCAGTTTTCATTAGTGTTCAGATGTTGAAACATCTTCGCAGTTTAACTGTGAAATTAAAAGCCCGCGATGGAAGAGTTAAAGTCATTACACCCGTTTAAATGCGTTCTGACTTTGACATTTTTAATGACAATAATTATCATGTATACGGGCGGTGTCGGTTTCAGTATCCCTAGTGACGGACTTTCATACAAAAAAATCATTGATGATTTACCAGTGGAAAAGGATTTTCCTCCTTATTTTATGGCATTGAAAAATGCTATAGATTTTTGTTTAAAACATAAACACTACGTGGATGTAAACTTGCAGTTTGGATTGTTTTTGATAGACAGTAAGCTTGTACAAGACTATTTACGAAATTTTGATTAAAGGAGTTCTATATTGGTGGTTATTATATTGCCTAAGAAGTGCGTGGCATTTAAAGTAAAATGTGTGCAAACATTGTTTTTTTTAGTAGTTTTCCTGGCAATTTTCGTTTCAATAGATAGTTTGAGACACTCTAATCAAAGCACTCAACAACAGATCAATGGAACGAATCAGCTAACCAACACATTCAATTTGAAAGGAATTTAATTCGTTCACGATAAAAAATCTGATTAGTTTGCTAGAATTTTGTTTGGTATAACCAATTGTAATTTCTGATGCCTACTGCTACCTACATTCATTAGCTGCCAGGTGACTTGGTGTTTAAATCCCGATGGGAACAATCGGATTTCTTTTTCCAGACTAAAGTTACCCGAATCTGAGAAATGGTGTTCCAAACTGATGTCACAAAATATTCTAATTTGGATGAATAGAATTCAGATTTTGTGCAAAACCCGTCATATAAAGTACTAAGGACACTTCGAAACATAGTTTTCAGATTCGGATCGTATGCAGAGTGCAAATAAATTGAGAATAGCGATAGTAAACATACTTATATATCTCTTTTGCAGTGAATTTGAGGCAATTTTTGCAACAAGAACGACCAAAAATCCCTAATGGAACGCGTTCCCGTATGGAAAAACTATTCGTGCAAATCGATGAATTGGCTGACTATTACCGCTCCATGGTACAAAAAAATAAAAATGACACTAAAATTGGGCCTAATATGAAATGTAAAATATTTTTCATTACCTAGTAGGTAACCTAAAGTTGACTGGTAGAAAATGTCTATGGTATTTAATCCGGCTTTGTACAGTGTTTTCGGTAAATAAAGTAACCCAACCCAGAATTGGTTCCGAAAAACTGACCAACAGCGAGTAATTGTGCTCGCACAATTATCACCCGCATTTATTAGATAATAATTATTTTGTTTCGTTGCTAAGAAAAAGGATCTTGACACAAAGATAGACAGCAAAGTGATCTAAGAGTTCAGTCATCGTTTTTTTTTTATAAGTTATTTTTAGGATTCTGGAATCACGCTAAGATTCTAGACTTCAGAGATACATACAACAACATATTGCATTCAGTCATAAAAATATATTTACTGCCTAATTTTTTGTGATGAAATCATAGAAGCAAATAAAATGTCTATCTGTTTTTGATTGTTCTAGTGGCGCTATTATTTTACGATACGTGGCCAGAGCCTCCAGAGGCATTTAATACAGAAATGCTGAATCGAACCAGGATCTTGAGTCGAGCAGAATTGGCAACTATTTATGACACATGGGGGAACTATCACTATAATGTGTTTAATGTTGAAGACAATAGACCAACGCCTGCCGAAGCAGGTACAGTATACCTACTTTTTAATATCTTCCATTTTGCCAGGGATTTTAATTCATTTATTCAGTGTATTTTATTAATTTTAAGAGCATTTGAAGTTTAGTGATCTCTCTTTCCTGCAAACAATATTGTTTTTTTAACATATCGCCGCCGACGTTGAAGAGAGATTTTACAGTTCTTAGTACTCGTATATTCTATGGATATAGACAGGGAAGAATCTCTTGATGGAAGGTACCTTTATACAAGAACCAAGGATCAAAAATGAATATTTGTTAGGCAGCTAACTCAACTCACGATGTGCACGTCAAGTCATGTTCGTCCGTACACATCCTAAAGGTTTATTTGACTAGCTGACCCGACAGACACTGTCATGTCGTCCAAATGTCTGAGTTTATAAAAAGTATTTCAGTTTTTGCCGACTGTACCAACTTTTTCTCAAACAAATGGAAAAGATTCCCTCTTTTCCATTTTTTATGTTTAACCTTCTCCGGTCTATTATGAACATCTATTAACAAAACTTAATTAAATCCCTTCAAACGTTTTCAAGTCATGCGCTTACCAACGAACATCATTTCATGTCTATAGATTATTTTTATTAAACGAAATTCTTTCAGATGAATGTATTGTACTATTGGTGCAGAATGATCTATTACATTTTATTGGAAGATCTCAGCCAACCTGTGTGATGGGCCCTCGATGCAAACAGGTGGTGCTAGGAGACAATGAATACGGCTATGGGCTGACACACAGGTACTCTAGTATAATATAATACAAGTTCCATCTTGCTTGACCCACAGGAGAAATCTTAGTTATGAATTTTGCTCTTGATAGTTTGGGGAACCTGAATCCTGAGGAACTATTAACATTCTTCGTCTAAGAAATTTGATGATATCGGACACCTATAACTGATGCCCACCATTGCCTTGGCAAAGAGCAAACTACACACATGTGATAAAAATATAAGGTCTAGATTAGTCAAAGTCAAAGCGTTTATTTCCAGTAAACCATTTAAAGGCACTATGCTGGGCTATTTACTTTTGAATTAACCTTAGTACTAGTGTCGTACAATTGTTATAGCATTCATAGATACACAATGTTTTTAATTCGGTCAGTGTCTTACAAAATTATTGTATTTTTTTAGGCTTTTATTAATGATCATCGCTCGATTTTCCAATAAATGTGTCGTGTTTTCCGCGAAAACGGACAAACTAAAGATGGATGTGTTTTGCAAGAAGTGTTTCAATGAGGCGGAGTACATTGCCTATAATGACTTTCACCTGCCAGACCTCATGTTTGAACAAAGTAAGTTTTAGGAAATGCAAAGTCTTACGCCCACCAGCACAAACCAGGGTAATATTTTTTTCAACACATTTGCTCAATATATGCATTTACGAAGTCTGTATGCATTGTTCGAAAGTTGAAAATTATGCACCACACAATGGAACGTGCGGCAAAATAGGTACTCTCACCTAAGTACATATTTTACTGCAAACTCCGTTGTATAGCGCCGTGCGTATTCTTTACGGTTTTTTTTTCATTTTCATAAAAATTAATAAGAATTCCACCAAGGAGTTTCACATCACGAGAATAAATAAGCTGAATAATCGAACCTCCTTGGAAGCGCTTTTGCTGTATACGTTTGTCTCATTTTAATATTATGGAGAAAATGAGAGAAGATTATTTAAAAAAATAAAATATGTGGTTCTTATATTCACCACGCGCATGTGGCGCCCTTTGCAAATTCGCGCCATTTTCATATTAGAAACGTCAAAGATTGTTGCGACTTTCCGACTGATTTCTAAAGACAAAAAGTTTGTTTCATAACTTATTGTAATGTTTTCTCGCAAATGTGTCGAAAAACGTTGTATGACACACGTGCGGATTTGGTTTTTACAAACTCGTGACTATGGTAAGCTCTCGACTTCGTCTCGTGCTTACATTCGTCTACTCGTTTGTAAAAACCAACTTACCGCACTAATATCATAAATAACTATTCTCCGATTTAGTGCCTAACCCGGGGCCATTATACAACGTGTTACAGAATGAACGTAATACCTGAAAATGGGTCATTGTATTCTTCTCAGTCGGTATGCTCTTGCCAGTGTGGTCGTGGTCGTCATGTAGTGTTGCGGGCAGTGCTGATCTTTTTCACAATTTCTGGCCATTTTTCCTGTTAGCGGTCATCTTGGCACACTCATGCCGCCCACAGCAGACTTGATTTGGTCGGTCCATCGCATGGGTGATCAACCGCGCGGCCTGGTGCCTTCAACTCTTCCTTGCACAACGAAGCATTCGATGAAATCACTGTTCCGTCTAGAGACGTGTCCGAAGAAATTGAGGATGCGAGTTTGTACTTGGGCTGATAAGCGCTGTTTGATGCCCAATTCTTCGAGTATGGATGCATTTGTGCGGAACTCCGTCCATGATACTCCGAGCATCCTTCTCCACATTTTAGATCGTCTATTTTCTTCCTTCCTATACAGGAAGTAAATAGACGTCCACGTCTCCGCGGCTTACAGGAATATGGGGAAAACGAGTGCTCGGACGAGCCGGGTCTTAGTAGCCTTAGTGAGGTTTCTATATTCCTCCATATTTTCCTCATCTTATCCTTTGCGGTTCTATAGTATGCGCTAGTTAAATGAAGAATAACGGTCATTGACCCACCTACATTTATTGACACACTTAATTTCAAAAACAGAAATTATGACATAAAGCTGTCCTGATTCGATATCTTTCGTGATCCTTACTGTTCTAGTAATGAAAAACGATTCATAATTTACTGTCCGGGGGTACCTACGAAGAGATATTAAGGAAAGGTCAATGACCGTTATTCTTCATTTATCTGGCGCCTACTATAGTAATAGCCATACATCTTTTAATTTAATCGATGCATCCGCCATTATTTGAGATTAAAGAGCCTCACACTTCGCAATTTGGGTCAATCGGGGCGAGTTATTGTTAGCGCGGTCCACAACCATAATTTTCGTCTTGCTGCGATTGATCTTTAATCTAAACTCGAGGCTGGCACGTTCCATCTCTCGAAGCAACTCCTCCATTTTATGAGAACTAGTGGAGAAACGGGTGGTGTCATCTGAGTAAAAAGTCATTGTATTATGAACAACTTTTTTTGCGATTTCGGGTAGTAAAAGTTTGTTCGTAATCATGAATTCACTGCACCCCTTTTCAGGTATTGCGTTCATTTGTTACACGTTTTACAAAAAATATTTGTTAATTATTCGTGTTTCTAACTAAGTTCTTACTACTTCGAGTTCAAAGATAATACTGGTACGAGAAAGTGGGTCTTAGTATTACGTCTATTAATAATAATAATAGTTCGTTTTTAATTAAAATTTTGTTAAACTTTTTCAGTTTCTCTCTGCGGCCTTCTTGGTCACGCTCAGTTTATTCGCAAGCACTGGCTCAAAACTCTTCTTGGGTTCCAAACGAAAGTAGGTTGCTTCTCGGAGAAGCTGGCAACTGGAGATTTTCAAGAGAATAGATTGAAAAAGGAAGCAAACCGGGAATGGAACATCGAGAGGCCGTCGGATATCATATACGGGCAATGCAACGGACACTTCTCGGCAGTGGCTATGGCCACGCTCTCACATGCTCTCAGATATATAATTGAGACTTATTATTAAAAGCTACTGTGTGTTATTATTACTGACATTACCTTATCTACTTTTTAGCTGATATTTTTTCTGGAATCGCTAATGAGACAATACTTGCCTCGGCTGATTTTGCCATCCTCCTTTATAAATCATTTTCTTTTAAAAGGTAAAGTCGTGTTTGAATTTGATTTTGATTTTGAGTAATAATGATAATAAGTTTTTTTTTTCTCGCCACACTACATATTAAATAACTGGTTTCTAAGGAACATTAATTAAACAGTAAGTATATTGTGGGAGACTGGTGCCTGATCTAGGCTTTGGGCCTGTATTTCACGTCGCCAAGTCTCCACCCTTTAGGTCATATAACATTATATGCCTTAGCAGACTGGCCGCGAATCATTTTACAATAATTTAAAAAAAAAGTGAATTCTCTATAGTGTTAGTATGGTTAGTACTGTGTGGGGATGAAGGATAGTGTAGGGTTGAGTGTTTTTGTGTTGTGTGTGAGGATGTAGAATGTACTGTTGCCTGGACAAATTAAAAATTATGAATATAATTTATTCAGTTAATTCAATAATTAATTGAATTACTTAAATCATGAACTACACCGAGACAGCTAGAATATTTTCAGTTTCAAGGTAGTTGAACTCCTGAATCCAACTAGTTAGTTTCACTTTGCACTTAATCTTATGAAAGTCATAAATAGGTAGAATCCTGTTAATTTTTTTGTATAGGTAATGACCGAGGTGACAAAAGAAACGCTGAGAAAACTTGGTCGAAAGCCGATTGCGATTACTATCTGCGGGGTTGCATCGCCTTTTGCCACACGATAGAGATGGGGAATATGTTAAGAGGCCATGCTGCTTCATGATTGTTTGTTGGATAAATAGTTGGCGCACTGTCAGAACTTTCACCTCTTTATAAAAGAGGGTGGTAGGGTATATAAATGGAAGGCACAGCGATACTTCCAGGATGGCTCTCTGCACTCTTTCCAATTTAAGAATAGTGTATTTTGGGGCACCACCCCAGGAGGTGATGCAGTAAGTCAACAAAGATTGAGCGAGAGCAAAATACACCGATTTCTTCACCTTTTCCTCAGCCACCCGTCTAAGGGTCTTAAAGACGTATATTAACTTCCGCAGCCTGCCACTTAATACGGTAATGTGCTCGTGAAATTTTAGTGTACTGTCTATAATAATGCCCAGATATTTTACATTACCTATCGGCTTTTTGTGAGCGTGAGCGCAAGTACAAGTGGTACAGCCGGTCGATTCTGTAAACATGTCGAAGTGAAGGTGAACGCCTAGTGAGCTCTCATTCCATCTTGTTTGTATGGTTTGACAGCTCAATTATCGTTCACTTCGCCTAAGTTTTCGCTTCGACATGTTTACAGGAGAAGGAGGGATGGAGCTATATAGGGTGTATAGCTCCATCCCTCCTTCTCGCTCGAACGACTCACGCTTTAACACGTCATGGTAGGGCCGCAGGTCGTTGATATATATAAGGAAAAGGGTTGTACCGAGGTGTTGGAGGTTGTTGATTGAATTTGATTTTGAAATGTAATGTTTACTAACGAGACTAGCGAGAGAAATAAGTGAGCGTAGTGAGCCCATTCTGCTCCTCAGCCACTCGTGATACGAATTAGCTAGTATTTTATAAGCTAGTATTAGCTATAAGTAACTAGTGTGAGTTGCCTCCTGACCCTCAGTTCATTATATCCGACCATACCCAAGACAAATAGAGTTGGATACATCAATGGATAAAATGGATATACGCCAAATTCCCTCATATATAAGTACCTAATAAATTTATTTTGTACCCGCTCCAACATGAGACTATATTTGGTTTCATGTGGAGCCCAGATAACTGCGTTACATTCTAGTTGGCTTCTTACTAATGCATTGTATAACGCCGTTATAGCTTTCATGTTTGTGAAGCCTTTAACCATTCTAAGCACAAATCCTAGGTTTCTATATGCTTTTTTACATATCTTAACTATATGATCACGAAAGGTGAGCCCAGTGACGAAACTAACTCCCAAGTCCCTCACTTCAGTAACCCTATCCATCGGCACTCCGTCCACCATATAAGTATGCGTGATGGGTGTGTGTGTGCGCGAAAAACTTATGGTCACACACTTAGATGTGTTAAACTGCAGGAGATTACTCTCGCTCCAAGCTACCACTCTGTCTATATCTCTCTGCAGTCTCTCACAGTCAGTCACGTTTGTGATGGGGAGATAAAGCTTGAGGTCGTCGGCAAACAGCAAACACTTAGCCTCTTGCACAACGTTTGGTAGGTCATTAACCATTATGAGAAATTCCAGAGGCCCTAAATTAGTACCTTGGCTTACCCCAGATCTAGTATAGTATGCATTCGATTGAAATCCTGCATAGTCAACATACTGTTGCCTGTTACTCATATAACTAGCAAAAAACCTAAGTAAATGCGGGGTGAAACCGATCCCTGCTAACTTTTTCAGCAACACGTCATTATCAACTAAATCAAACGCCTTTTTAAAGTCGAAATAAGCAGCATCGGCTTGTCCCCCACCGTCTACTATCGGCACCACACCCGCCATGTAGCTGAGTAAATTACTGGTAGTATTTCTAGTCGGCCGAAATCCATGCTGCGCGTCTGTGAGTTGCGAGCTAACTTGCTGAAAAATGCACCTATGAATTGCTGATTCCAATACTTTAGCCATTGTCGACAACACTGCAACCGGTCTGTATTCTTCAACTTTAGTTCCCGAACCTCCCTTCGGTACCGGTATGACCCGGGTAATCTTCCACATCTCGGGAAACTCAGCCGATTTGAGGCAAAGATTGTAGATGTGCAACAGCGGTCTCGCTAATCCCATTGGACAGTCCCTAAAAATGTACGGCGGAATACCATCAGGCACTGACGATTTTTTCGGTTTAAGATTCTGCAGGGCGCGTACCACGTCATCCAACTCCAATCTATCAAGATGAACCCCCCCTGCTCCGTTCTGACTGCCCGCTTCCACTATCGCCACATCCACATCTAGTCTCGGTTTGTCAACACTGTACACTGAGTAAAAGTATTCAGCAAATTCTTGAACCGCTTGTTCACATGTCAATGCCTCTCCGTTCTTTAAAATTTTTTGACTACTAGTGTTACTTCTTTTAGCATTTACATAAGACCAAAAAGACTTAGGGTCGCTCGACATTTGGTTTTGTAAACGTTGGCAATATTGTTCCTGTGCTACTAAAATTTTCCCTTTTACTTGGGACCTACACTGAGCAAACGTTTCGTAATCATTCCTTAAACCACTCCTTTTATACTTTCTATGAAGAGCCGCTTTGAGTTTTATGTCGCGAATTGTCTCACCCGTATACCACTCGGGATATATGTACCTCGAGCGTATACGACTTCGCTTTTTCTTGGGAACACAGTCATCTAAAATTGAATAAATCGTCTCATAGAAATACTTTAAACTCATATCTAAATTTAAGTTAAATAAAGGAGCCCAGTCGACGGCTACGATCTTTGAATATAATAGAAAAAAATCGGCTTTATTAAAATTCCAACTGACCTTTGTGTGCGCTTACGATGTCGATGTGCTCATATTTGGCTCTAAGTGGGTATTAGCACGTAAATACGGGCTCACGGACACCTAAGTGTTGAATATGTTTCATATCAGATGCCAATTTGAATTACGTAAGCACTCCTTTCTTTTCCAGCATCTAAGGTATTTGGTGTTAGGGGATATTTCAATGAAAAGCTATTTTCCAAACAAAGTTCAATACTCCTGTAAAACAATTCATTCTTTTCTACGTAATGACTATTTATAGTTGGATCGGTGTGAATCATTGAAAGAACTTAAGATGGCAGGCACCCGTGGCGTAGCTTAGTCACAGCTTATCCCCACTATAATTTATAGAGGACCGCAATACATTTTAACCCACTGTCATCTGGGTGGAAAACGGAATACGGACGTGGCCGTGGCAGTGGGTCGTGCCAAGGACGTATGGAATAACGAGATATTATTATACAGAATGAAACAAAAATATAGGAATTTTTAGTGCAAAATAAACCCGAATCTCGCCGGGTAACTAAAGAGAAGTTTACTATTAATTTTGATGCAGTTTTTTTTAAACCTCCTTGCATTGAAAGTATATTGTGTAAGCGCCTGCTCGATTCTCTATGTTTGACTTGGTTTCTGTTGCCTAAAAGGAATTTGCTGCAACTATTGTCTTTGAAGGGCAACTAGTGCGGTACGTTTAATTGTTTCTTTCCGTCCAACCTATCATCTCATCCTAATAGGGATGGGCGGATGCACGGAAGTCGAAGAAATTAAAGTTATGTGCTTACTGCACAGGATATAGTCATCAGCATAAAAAACCGCGAGTCGGACTCGCGCACGAAGGGTTCCGTACCATTATCTATAAAAACGGCAAAAAACACGTTTGTTGTATGGGAGCCGCACTTAAATATTTCTTTTTATTCTGTTTTTAGAATTTGTTGTTACAGCGGCAACAGAAATTTGAAATTGAAATTGAAAATATTTATTTCAGACCAAGTACGCAGTAGTTAATACAGGTCCATATTATGTTAGTAGGTAGATACTTATGGCTATGTTAGTAAAATTACAATCATCTGTGAAATACATCATCTGTGAAAATTTCAACTGTCTAGCTATCACGGTTCATGAGATACAACCTGGTGACAGACAGACGGACAGCGGAGTCTTAGTAATAGGGACCCGTTTTTTCTCTTTGGGTACGGTACCCTAATAATCAGCTGTTCCCTAAATATTGCCAAGTTATGCGAGTAAAAATGTAGGTAAGTAGGTACTGAACTGCCGATTTTGCGTCTTCAATCAAGTAAATAATGCAAAATCTTTTCGTGATTAATAAAAAGACAACTGCAGTTGATATTTTAAGATGAAATTCGTTTCACGAGCCCGAGGAAAACTGTAGGAACGTGGGAGAATGGTGTGGGAACAAAACAATTCGAGGAAAATAGCGGTCGTCCGTCTTTATTTTCTCATCCTCATCACTAGATAAAACAATAGCACTGAAGAAAATGCGACCAGTTTTCATTCGAATTCAGATGTTGGAACATCTTGCGGTTGCGTGAGATAAAAAAAAATCGCGGTGAAAGAATTAAGGTCCAATATGTTGTTGCGACAGTGTAAATTCATTTCTATTTTGGTATTTTTAAAGACTATTATTAATTGGTGCGGTGTTGTTGCTTATCATGAACTTTCATATAAAGATATCATTGATGATTTACCAACACCGAAAGATTTTGACCTTTATTTAAGTGCATTGGAAAAAGCGGTGGAGTTTTGTGTAAGGCATAAGCATTATGTGGATTTGAACATGCAGTTTGGATTGTTCCTGATAGACGGTAAGATTTTACAAAAAGTAACGAAACATGATCTCTGTCAAATAAAACATGATCTATTTTTACCCGACTGCCAGAAATATTTATGTTTTTAGGAAGTCGGAAGTCTGAAATAAAACTTTTTCAGGCTAGAGATACTCTACTCACGACAGTTTGAACAATGAAACGAATTGGCAAACTTGTAGGTTCTTGTGCAGATGAAATCAATGCCTTTTCGATGACAACTTTTTTTTTTTTAACAGTGAATTTGGGGCAAATTCTACAACAGAAGCGAACGAGTGTTCCTGCGAAAACACGTTCACGTTTGGAAAATCTTTTTGCGAAGAACGACGAATTGTCCAATTATTTTCACCACATGGTGCAAAAAAATCAAAATGTGACGAAAATGGAGCAGGATATAAAATGTAAAATATATTTTTTAAACATATTTTTTTAGTTATTTTCATTTTCAGTTTGTGAATAGTTATGAAATAATCTTTTTCTGCCGATCCATACTATGTGCCTAGAAGTGTGTGTTTTGTGAATTCAAGTTTCGTATTCTAAATGTTAAAGTAAACTAAGGAATTGTAGTTTTCTAAGCCATTCCATCGTATCCGTATGGTGATATATGCCATGGATTTCATGTTTTTTTTTAGTTTCAATTAATATTGTTGTAATACTGATAAGTTTCAAGTGGTCGAAGTTAACAGTCATGATTAAATTTATTTAAAAGTTGATTGTTTTTAATAATACTACTTTTCGTTTCCGCGTTTTCTTCAGATCCACTTTTTAAATAGATTGAGTATTTTATATTTCTGTTACTCAATTTTGTGTTCAAAATGTTTTGGTTTTCATACGCTTGCATTTGAACATAGCTACGACTAGTTAACTACTACTATATTTTGTTCTAAAATAAGTTTTTATGATAAACGCCTACAGAACTTCTCTAAGCAAATAAACATGTCAGCGACACGGTAGAGCAATGGTATATAATATTATTAGTCTTATTATATATTACTCTAGAATCTGAAATAGAATTCTAACTCATTAGAGTTTAAATCCTACATTTAGAAATGTGTCTTTTCGCAATGAAATTAAGGTAGCAATAGAACATTTTTCATCCCTACTGTATTTCTATTTTATAGTAATAAAAGAAGCCAAATAAATAATTGCTCGTTGACTGTTTTTAGTGACGCTGTTATTTTACAACGCAACCACGTGGCCAACACCTTCGGATAAATTCAATAAAAAACTGTTGAAGCAAACACAGATGTACAGTCCGAGACAGTTGAACCAAATCTATGGCAAATGGGAGGACTACTACAATAATGTTAATGACTTCGAAAAGAATTTTCCTACGCCCAAGGAGTCAGGTAAAGTACTTATAAAAAAAAAAAAACTCGAACTCAAAAAACGACTTTTAAGTTCCATACAAGTAACTTTCTGGATTAAAATTTAGCATAGCATAATTAACTACGAGGAGCTCGTGGCTAAATTATAACACCCGCACGGACCAATTTTCAAGGTTAAGCAACGCTTGCCGGGGTCGATCTGTTGATGGGTGACCATCTTAACATATCAAGTTTCTTCCGTGCCTCGGAAAGCACGTTAAGCTGTTGGTCCCGGCTGTCATTTGTGTAGATCTTTGGCAGTCGTTACGGATTGTCAGAAGCCAGAAAATCTGTCTCCAGTCTTGCCAAAACGTACCGTGTTACCCAGTTAATGGGTTGTGATGGTCTGGTAGGCAGCCGCTCCACGTTAAATACTGGTATTCAGCTGAATCCGGTTTGACTGGGAGCCGACCCCAATAAAGTTGGGAAAAGGTTAGGCAGATGATGATAGCATAATTAAATCCCAAAGATATTAAATGATAAATGATAAATGATATTTATTTTGTAAGTAGGTTAAACATAACACTTTTACACGTCAATATTTTTTGGTCATTTTAAGCTAGATGAGGCCGGTGTTTCCTAGCTGACTACCCTGAGAAGAAACACCGAAACAAACTCAGAGGTCACAGTCTCTTTTGAAGTCCATACAAATTGTACTGGTCAAATCATACGAGAACCATGTAGGTTAATGTCTGAGGTGGCCTTTTGAGGAAAGTGCCACACAGATTTGAGTGGACCTGTCCAGACAGTGCAAGCATTTGTCAGTTATTATGGAGCTCAAACTTAGAACTTTAAGGAGCTCAACGATTTGACGAACAATACCAAAGTAAGGACATTTGGGTAGGCCGCATAAAAAAAAATCTCAAACTGCCAGACATTGTTGACTAACATGAAATGAACCCCTATCATAGCGATCTGCATGGTCCCCACATTCACAATACGAGTATTATAACCTTTAGCGTAAGAATTTTCGTAATGTATATCAGTCCTTCTAGAGATTATATACTTAGGTGCAGTACATAAATTCACGCCTTTTTCCGGTGGGAAAAAAAAGCTATAGAACGCCAACAAAATATTTTACCTGTTCATTTATATTTGTAATGATTTTAGATGCGTGTTTAGCATACTTCTTGCGGATTCCTCGTTCACATTTGAACAGAAGATCTCAGCCGAGCTGCCTGACTCCTCCTCACTGCAAGCTGATGATTAAAGAAGGCAGTGAGTTCGGCTATGCGCTGACGCACAGGTATGTTACAGAATACAGGGTGACTTTTAATCCGTTGGCAATCTTTCTAGGGCTGAAAGAAAGAAAAACATTAATTTGACGACAGTCCATACGTATCAATAAAAAGTGAAAGTACTAATTAATATGAACCACTTTCATTATGGGACTGCGCTGATGCGCTGAAATCGTGAAGAAAAGCTTGTCTGAATATAGTCAAATAATTAAAAGTCTCATTCCAGAAGAAATCCACGAGATATACATAGGTACTATAGCATTGTTCAACTAAAATACCAATTTGCTAAATAAAGCAATATTTGGCGAAAATTTTTGGTTAACATTTAGGGGAAAAAAACTTAGAAAAATCTATTTTGACAGTCAACCTGAGGAGGTTGACTGTCAAAATAGATTTTTCTAAGTGATGAGATGAGATTTTTCTAAGTGATGAGATTTTTTAAAGTGTATGGACAGACATGGTAGCATGGTACCATGTCTGTCTATACACTTTTGTAGAATATTCGTTATATTTCAGGCTCTTATTTCTGGTTATCGCCCGTTTTTCTCGAAGATGTGTGGTGTTCTCCGAAAGAGAGGACAAATTGAAAACGGATAAGTTTTGCAAGAAGTGCTTCTACGAAGCGGATTACATTGCCTCAAATAGCTTCCAAATGCCTGACCTCATGTATGAACAGAGTAAGTGAATAAGTTTAATAACAAGATGACGCATAATTCATTGACAATATTTCTGGGGGCGAAAGTATTAATGGCTAATAAAAACCCTATTACTTTGGAATAAGTCATAAAGTCATAAGAAAAAATGCAATTGAAGACACAGATTTTTACCCTTTTTTTGGTTTCAAGTTAAAAGTTACTTGTAATCGTGGAATCTTTCACCCCAAAAACATGACCAATGAATTTAAAGTTTGATCGTATAATTATTTTAATAATAGCAGGTGAACATAAATGTGAAACATTCAACCCTTTTTCAGTTGGTCTCTGCGGCCTTTTCGGCCATGCTCAGTTTATCCGCAATTCTTGGCTCAAAACTCTTCTGGAGTTTCAAACTTCAGTAGGTTGCTTCTCGCCTAAGATAGCAACTGGAGATTACGATGAAAATCAAATGCGAGAGGATGAAAATGACGGGTGGAAAATTGACAGGATATTGGATATTATGAACGGGCAGTGTAACGCACACTTCTCATCAGTGGCGGTGGCAAGTCTCTCAAATGCCCTCAGATATATAATGGAGACTTATTATTGATACTAGTTACGTATTATGTACTTTGATCTCAGAGGTTATACTCATCGGCAAATAAAATCTAAATCTAGAGTCCACTAAGTAAATCTTTAACTATACTCATTTTATTTATGAATTTGATACTTAATGCCAAATTTAAAATATGTTTAATAGTTCAGGGATTGAAAATACTCATGCATGTATACAACTTTGAAGTACGAAAAAAACAGCTGTTCAGTAAATCTGTTTTTGCATTCTAACTCGGCAAAATGTAGACTTTTTGTCGATTGATCGATCTCGTTAATTGAGTTATATCGTTATTATGCTTTAGATAACGATAAGTTCTCATTATTTGAAGGTATGGTTAGGATGAGATCATTGTTCAAATGCTCAGGGGCTCGAGTCTGCTATTGCAATCGTGTCTCAATGACCGGTCATTGATCGAATATTTGACAACTTTGACAGTTTTTGTATGGGAAATGTGTCATAAGTTTGACGTTATACGTCAAAAATCGATCATTGACCGGTCATTGAGACACGATTGCAATAGCAAACTCGACCCCCAGTACTACGAACTGTACTGCACCTCAGTGGCAACTTAATAGTTAATAACTAGATGAAGCGTTTTAGCATGGCACTAGCGGTCGCGGTCGTAGATTACAGCGATCGGTCATGGGAACCCGGAAACTAAATTATTAGAACGTATAGTGTTTCATTAATTACTAAAAATGTTTTAGGATCACGTCAGAGTAGGTTCAAGACGGCTTTATTTTTTTGATTCCGTTTTTGAAATGATATGTAGGTGTCTGGTTTCCTGCCAGGGTTGCGGAATTTGTTCGAAATAGTCACTGCGACCCTGGAACGCAAAGGGCATTAGGAGGAACACGGATAGGTTTTAGTCATGTCATAAGAGTCTGAAACTCCTTCCCGCTCCATTCAGAGCGGAAGGAGTCATTTGATGATTTGCCATCCTTAAAAAAAAAGGTGTCTGGTTTAGGTATAATAATATACCAACTTGAATTTTAAACCTTATTGCTACAGTAAGGATTTTCGTAGTTCAAGCAAATAAAAGCGCAGTCAATTTGTCACCATGGAGGATTGAACGACTTCCTTTAACATTAAGGCCTCTTCTCGAAAGTAACAGCTCAGACAGCTGTGGTCGACCTCGCCTCGTCAGTGTATGTACTATAGATAGCCAAGCCAATGTCGACCGGACGTCGACTACCATGAACATAGGCTCTTCCGGTTACAGGAAGTGTCTATTTAAAACAGCCATGACAGCTTTACACACTTTGAATATGAGGAAAAATTAATGAAATAAGGTGACTGGCGGAATTTATTTTGCTGGATTTTTCTTTAATAGTTAATCGAGCTTCCAGACTTGCAGGTCCTGGATTTTGTTTGCGATATTCAGCAAAAACGATTCTTAAAAAGTCCAAAATGTATGGGATTAACATGTACTACCGAAATGTCACGTTAACCCCTTTCATTTTGTTATTTCGACTGTCACTGAAAGAATGCCACTTTGTTCCTTGACTTGTCACGAAAAAAAGTAATTACAATGGCTACTATGAGATAGGGGTCGTCATTACGGCATTTCATAGAAACTTTCAAGCCTTTATTTTTCGAAATGAATGAACCGATTTTAATGAAACTTGGTATGCATACGCTAGATATCCAGGTCTAAATAGTTAGTAGAGAACATTTTAGAGGGAGAGAGAGAGCGATTTTAAGCTTTCTATAGAAAGTGAAAAATCACTCTATCTTTCCTCCTGAACTCTTTTTCGAAAATGTTCTCTATTAACTATTTAGACCTGGATATCTGGCAAATGCATACCAAGTTTCAATAAAATCGGTCCATTCATTTCGAAAAATAAAGACTTCAAAGTTTGTATAAAAGCCGTACGGCGTAAACGCTTAAGTCATAAGTCAGTTTCTGTTGGAACGGAACCCTCTCTATGGTTACTTTGCCTACTATCGTTCAATGCCCCCTCCTAAACTCTTCCAGGTATCATTTTCCTGAGTCACTAAACCTATCTTTGCGGTAGGCATCTAGTTCTTCTAGAGTCCCCAAAGAACTATAGGTATATGATCAATGGTTTCGTTCGTCTATCTATCAACGTTTATATTTACTCACTGAGTTTCATCCGTTCTAAAAACACGCTTATATCAAGTACAACAGACGTTTTCCATTCAACTGAGTTTCATTATTAAAAACCAAAAGCTCCAAGCATTCATTTCAATTAACCCTTCACAGGCTTTTGAATTGACAAGTCGGTCAGTCAAAAGAGATCTCTATGGAGAAGAACGTGAAAGAAACTCCACGGACGCTCTTCCAAATCAATATTCTTTTACAATGATATGGTTACATCATCCGTGTGAATATTATACAAACATCATATATGTGAGAACGACGACGTAGAAAGACTTGCACGATCAAGCGTCCGCAGTGAAGAGGCAACAATTCAAAGAACAAATAATTAAAATAAATCGTTGTAGCTGGGAGATGACCAGGGCCTAAACCACCAACTCTTAAAGCAGTATTACTTACAGTGGGAAAGAGACGGAGCTATACAGGACGTATAGCTCCGTCT
Organism: Melanchra persicariae; assembly: GCA_947386135.1. NCBI lineage: Eukaryota > Metazoa > Arthropoda > Insecta > Lepidoptera > Noctuidae > Melanchra > Melanchra persicariae. The sequence goes on from OX376646.1 coordinate 5,461,568, forward strand.
CTTTCCCACTGGCAGTAATATTGAAGTAATACTGCTTTAAGAATTGGTTGTTAGGCCCCAGTCCTAGCTGACGGCGCTCGCTCACGCGTATGATACCTGAGTATTCGGCTCAACCCCTTTGAAGGGTGCCAAATACTAGTATTAAGGATCAGTTTGTATCCAACGGAAGTAGTAACACTAGTCGAATCAACTTCTGGTTTGTTAAGAGAACTAGTATTGAATGGTGTACTCGTAATGAATGCAACCTTCATGGGAACGCCTGTGTATGTGAGAGACCGAGAAATTAATTTAACTTAATGAGAGAAAACAATTAAAAGACGAAAAAAAAATTTTTTTTTTGTTTTTTTTTTTAAATAACTTTTTTGTTTTATTTTTGTTGTTTTGTTTTGTTTTTTTAAGAATGCTGTCATTGTGCGTAACAGCTAAGGAGTGGAATTCTCTGTCAGAGTCTGTGACTCCGGATAGCTTTAAGTCAAGAGTGAATAGATTATTTCTAGCAAGCGTGCTCCATTAGCGACCACATCATCGTTTTCCATTATAAACAAGCAGTTCCTACCCAACGGAAGTAGTGATTTGTCAAATTAAGTTCCGGTTAGTTAGAGAGCTAGTATTCAATGGTGTAATGATTGCAACCTTCATGGGAACGCCTGTGTATGGGTGAGACCGAGAATTAATTAGCTCATTGAGAGAAAACCAACGTTGAAACGGCTACTACGTAATGTCGTAGTTTGTCTGTTTGTTTTATCATTATTACCATTTTAGGTTTAAGAGCGTTTACGCCGCCGCCACGCGCCGTACGGCTTTTCATACAAACTTTGAAGTCCTTATTTTGCGAAATTAATGAACCGATTTTATTGAAACTTAGTATGCATACGCCATCCAACCAGGTCTAAGAAGTTAGTTGAGAACATTTTCGAAAAAGAGTTCAGGAGGAAAGATGGCGTATGCATACCAAGTTTCATTAAAATCGGTTCATTCATTTCGAAAATAAGGACTTGAAAGTTTGTATGAAATGCCATACGGCGTAAACGCTCTTAATTAACTGTTGAAATTCATACAGCAGTACAAACGACGACAGTTTTTTTTGCGCGAAACCTTCATTCTTTAAATTTCTTTAATTTTCATTAGTAAAAAATAAAAGTTACCTACTTAGACTAAGTCAAAATCGGCTCTGTCTCGGAGAGTCTGTGTTTCAGATATTACCAGGAACAAATATTATGTAAACCTTATGTAAACCTTAACATATGATTGTGGAGTTCTGGAGGTTACTGACGGTAACTACCTTCTGTCGATATAAATCGGTACCCACTAACTAGTACTTTAGTAGGTAGGTACTACAATTGCTGAACTCTATCAAAACATATAATGAAAACTTTATTTATATAACTAGCTGCTCGGGGCAGTTAATTTCCAGGCAGAATGAATGAAAAATAAAATGAACGAATGTTGTATTTTGAAATTTTTATAAGATGACACATGAAGAAAAAACAAAAGAGTGAATAAAAACAGTGTGAAAAAAGTAAATGAGCCGCACACAAATGAGGTTGTTTATATCTTCAACATTTGCTACGAGGAAAAATACTTGCGGTGTATTCCATTATATTTCGGTAATCACCTATTACTATGTACACTGCATATTATAGTTGTTTGATCGAAATCAGATAACGTAGTTCTAATAATAGAGTGATCAATAACATTATCACGAACTGATTAGTATGTGTGAACAGTTGCACCGTTTAGTTCACTTACCTTTTTTTTATAAAAAAATATGCAAATGTTTTTTTTTGTTGAGTACGTCGTATTCCGTGCATTTTTTAAAATAAAGTTTAATTTTTGGAAACATTGGTTTCAAGCTTTTATTTATTACAATCTTTTATATTTTACAAGCTTTTATTTATTACAAGCTTTTACCCGCGACTTCGTACGCGTGTATCCCGTTGATTCCCGTTACCGTGGAATGTGGCTATCATTTACAAAAAGAATTTTCAAAATCGGTTCAGAAGATCTATAAATTACCCACTACAACCTCACAAAATTTATCTCTTTATAATATTTATATAGATTTAATTTGCATTGTTCGTATGTTTGTAAGTTGTCCGTCTGAATTTGCACACCATTTTTCGGCCATTTGTTGGTATTTTTTCCGATTGAGTTGAAATTTTGGGTCACGCATAGTGTAGGATGCATAGAGGGGTGTAGCATAGTAGACGGGGTCTGCTAGGGCCAGTGCCTGCCAGGGTTGCGGCATTTGTTCGAAAGAGTCACCGCGGCCCTGAAACGCAAAAGGGCCACTAAGAGTTTGCCAGTGCCTTCCACTCCGCCCAGAGCGGAAGGAGTCATTTGATGATAAATAGAAATAAATCCATAGAAAAAGGGTTCCGTAGATTTGGTACCGTTTCTTTTTCATTCCATTCCATTTCCAGTTTATTTTTTAAGTTGTGGTCGTTTATTACTTATTAACTTATTAAGCCTAGTTAGAGGTGATAGTTTTCCTTTTAACTTTGTTTTATTTTATTTTTTATAAATATTAACATCGTGAATACTATTCAAACGTCCAAAACAAACTGTTTAAAAACGAACGTATCGCGTAGGATCAAAAGAAATAGATTTAATAACGCCATAAATCAAACCAAAAAAATCGATATTCGCACAAACGATTGTCAGTCACCCGGCGCCATCGCTCACAAGGTATCTGTCATAAATTATACCCTGTCAGTTCCCTTCATAAATTTCAAAGCCAAAAGCGTCTGCCAATGAACTGTATCATAAATTATCATATCAGAATAGTGCCATACATAGTCTAATTAGGTGTCGTATTAAAATTCGGGCCAGGTTCCTAGGGGACACCGCACAAAGTGGTCAGTAACGGTAACCGTTACCCACTCGCATTTTAATATTCTATTGTAAATGACCCTTTACTTGTTTATACATTTATTGAATATCAATATTGTAAAGTTGTAAATAACAATGGAAATTATTGTATTTTTTATTAACAAAGAAGTTTGTTTCTTAGGTATCTATGGTATGGCTGGTTTCTTTGGTTTTGAGCTAACTACTATTGTAATTAGTTATGAATGTTATGATGCAAAATAAAGAGTGTTTCTTATAATTGTCATGCACACCATACTATAGCTATAATACTTCATTTCAAAGCCTATTGATGTCATGGTTATAATACGAGATTACTGAACTATCTATCAACCGATCGGATTGTGAGTATATGCACCTAGTAGTAGCTGTATTTAGTAGTAGTAAGTGGCTATATTTGTCGTAAAGCCACTTTTAACTTTTTTTTTTCGGGTTTTAGTCAGTAAGAGTCTGACATTGCGTCGACGGCGCGTTTTGTTCCACGCGCGTCTGAAAGAGATGTCAGCATAGTAGACGAGACCCGTCAGAGCCAGAGCCTGCCAGGGTTGCGGATTTTTTTCGAAAGAGTCTGGAACACAAAGGTCACTAGGAGGAGCACGAATCGGTTTTAGTCAGTTCTGACATTCCCTCCCGCTCCACCCCTGCTCCACTCTGAGCGGAAGAAGTCATTTGATGATTTCTCATTCTTAAAAAAAGGGCCGAGGTGACTCTTTCGAACAAATTCCGCAACACTTAAATAATCTCACTGTGCTACTATTATAAATGCGAAAGTTCACACAGGCAGAAGGCACAAGCTTGTTGACAATATTTCAGGGGTGGAAGTACTAAAGAATATGACCAACTATCATTATGGGACCAACCATCTTTTTGTTTTACGTCAGATTTGTCCGTTCCATCATCGGACTACAAGACTTAGGGACTTGATATAAAAGCGCTCAATGGATATAAAAAGATTTTATATGTGATAGAAAAATATATTTAATAAAAGAGTGGAGTTCTCTGTCGGAGTCTGTTTCCTGATAGTAAGAACCTGGGGGTCTTCGAGCCAAGAATAGGTTACTTCTATCACCATTGTCAACAACATGACTCCTTTCCATCAGGTGTGATAGTGGGCAAATGCGAACTTATTAGTAAAACAAATGAATTATTTTTCCCCCGAATGATTATCTGTCAAAGTCAAACACTTAAAAGTCATATGTTTATGATTGTTATTACACTTTTCATTCTGTATTGTTAACTTATAAAAGCCCGTGGCAACAGGTTGAATTAATAGCGATTTCTGATCAACACATTTTAAATCCTAAACGAGCTTCACCTATTTATAACGGGTTTATTCAAACTTGACATATTTAAATGATTTTCTGCCCGTTATCTCAAAGTTCAAGGCTCCGGAATATAAAATTAAATTAATTTATTATTCAAAAGGTTTTCGCAAAGCGTTATAGTGCCAGCTTATTAATATGATAATACACCAATTCGTTTGTTGAGTTCGCGTAGTGGTCTCTAATATTATAATTTTGTTACGTGAATGCAAATCGCCATCCGGGATCAAAAGAGCGAAGGATCGATGGCAGGAAGATATTATGGCGAATATCGACCATTTGTAATCATTACTATCAATCATATTTACTTGATGTATGTGTGATTTGAATGATCAAGTGAATGAGTGATATAGGCCTAAGTGTGTATCTACACAAGGCATAAGCATGTGTGTTTTGTACACTCAATAAAAGAGATTAGTATCAGGGTTGTATTGCCTGTGATACAGGATTATCCTAGTACAGGCATCTAACATTATTATACCTACATTTTTAATTATAGATTCATACTGTATTTTACCTTTTAAGATTCTGAATAAAGATTTATTATTTATTTATTTATTTTATTTATTGACATAGGCTTTGTGAGGGTACCGAATTTAAATTGAATTGTAGTCTTAGACTTTTTTTTAAAACACCTAAGGGTTGAATGTCACTGGTCATAAAAACGACGAGGTTTTTTTGGTTTATGTGACAGTTAGATAGTTTAAATCTTAGTAGAGTTTCAAATTACTGGGTACAAAACGCGGCCCGCGGCGGCGATCGTCAGGTCATTTTGCCCTGCATACTACATTCTTTTGTTGACTGTACTGACTTTTACGGTGGTTGACAGTAATGGACTATTGTTACGTAAGTATTCGTAGCACCTGAATATTTATACTCAATTGAAATTCATGGTCACCCCTTTTCCGTGAAAAACTATTCAGTATACAATTCCTTCGGAACGGTTATTGTAAAATGCAGGGTCATCTTGTCATATACAAAACAATAGTACTTATGTGTTCTAAGAAGAGGCAGCATTTCAATACGACACGGTTTGCGAAGTGGTTGAGCGATTGACTGCTGCGCTGCGTGTCGCGGGTTCGATTCCCGCACGGAACAAATATTTGTATGGCCTACAGATAGTTGTTCCGGGTCTGGCTGTTTGTGTATGTGAGATTGTATGTTTGTAACGTACCCACGATACAGGAGAAATTCCTAGAGTGGGGGAATGTTTAAAAAAAAAAAACATTCAGTTAGGTTAGTCTGCTATTAGACTGAACATCTCTGAACTTTCTCTGCAATTGCACCAAAATTATATAAATCGAGCAACATTTTGGGTTATGTTATGTTGCGTGTTCGTCACTGACTAAATGTACGAGTACCACTGTTTGCAATAAACGTCTGAGTCATATTTTTGCAAAATAATATAACGAACCTTAATAACTTTTGTAGTGTATTGGATCTTTATGAATTAGGTGCATTCAGTACAGTATAATGTTAATAAATTATTACGTGATAATTTTTAAAACAATCAAAACAATTGTATTCTGTGTTAAGATATATTAGTATTACAATAGGCTTAATATAATGTTAACTAAAGCGTTCTCGGAAAAAAAAAAAAGCTTTCGATCATGTAAATCACGAAATATTACTGGGTAAGCTAGAACGATACGGCGTCAGAGGAAACATATTAAATCTAGTCAAATCATATCTCACTGGACGAAAGTAAGTCACGGTTTTAAATAGAATTTCTTCTAAATCCAGGATGGAAGTTACTCATATGTCATCAATGAGAGATACAACATGTGGTGTACCCCAAGGAACTGTACTTGGGCCCTTGTTGTTTCTCATATATATTAATGATTTGCCAAAATGCACTGAGCATCAAACTGTTTTGTTTGCCGATGACAGTACACTTATTGTTCCATGTAAAAATATAGAAACTTACGAAGATGACATAAATAAGTCCATCCTTTGCATCATAAATTGGTTACTTACAAATAAATTAAAAATAAACGTATATAAAACAAAGCTTATGTCATTTTATCAAAGAACCAAAAAAATTAACTTAAACATAACTTATGCAAATCAAACAATAGCTGAAACAAGCAGTGCTAGATTTTTGGGACTTCACTTGGATACTCATTTAAACTGGAAATGTCATGTAGAAACTGTTTGTAAGAGACTGAACCAGTACTCATATGCGCTCTATAATCTAGCAAAGATAGTAAATGAGTCCGTTGTTTTAGTTTCTTACAAGGCCTATGTCACATCTGCATTGCGTTTTGGAATAATATATTGGGGAAATTCCACTGACAGAGAAATTGCGTTTAAGGCCCAAAAAAGATGTGTGCGTGCTGTGTTTAAGCTGAAACCAACTGAAAGCTGTGTTCCATATTTCAAAAAATTTAAACTCTTAACATTGCCCTGTATGTACATTTTTGAGACAGCAGTATTCGTCAAATCCAACTTCCATCTGTTTGAAACATTGAGATCTAAACGACGCAACAAGGAGATATGCGCTAAGCCTCATAGCACTGCTCTTTATGCAAAGAGTTTTTTAGGAATGGCACCTAGGATCTATAATAAACGAATTACAGAAATAAACAACATCCGCGATTTTAAAAAAGCTTTACTAGAACTATTAAATGAAAAAACATATTATACGGTGAACGAATTCTTAACTGACACATTATAATTATATATTTTTTTACAATTTAATACTAGAATTAATTGTTACTATATCTACTTTTTGAATGTTTTTTATTGATTAGACAAATGAACTAGAATAATTTAATAATGTGTGATGATAATTTTAATTTTATTACTTTTCTTTTAATTTCAAGTATATTGTTTAATAATTTATTAATTATCATATCAGCATGTTTTTCTTTTTTTTTAAACTGAAATAATATTTGTACGCCGATGACGGTTAGACATAGCGTTCATCAATAATTACAACATCTGAACCTGACCTACCTATGTTCAACAAATAAAAGTATTTGTATTTGTAAAAAAAAAAAAATACTCTAAATGTTTTCTGTTCTTGATTCAACACATACAGTGTAATTTGTATTCGTGTCGATTCATAACTTATGATGGTTTGTAATGTGTAAGGCAAATGTAGTGATTTAATAAAGATGAAAAGCTAATAAACGTGTTTATCTACACTCACAACGTAATGTTCCAAATATGAGTTCAAAAACGAATGCATACTTTTTTCTCGTAGATAGGTAAAATTTTAAAAAAAAACCATTACAGTTCAACATTTTCCTTCGATTTTTAAACAACTGCATCATAAAATAACTTTTTAATTTTTATAGCACACTTTTTCTTTTTAATTTTTGGCGCGGGCTCATTGACTTAAGTCAATGAGCCAGCTTTTATCTTTGTCTATGTTTGAGCGCGCTGCGCAGTCATTCGAATACGCAATGAGAATATCCGCCATATTGGAATTAACTATTTTTCCACTTATTTTATTTCAACTGTATGAGTGAAGATAAAATAGTGTATGCAACGGCATATAATTAGGTATTAAAACACTCGTGTGATGCTATTATCACACTCGGCTACGCCTCGTGTGATAAACCCACACTCGTGTTTTAATAACCCTTTTTAGATGGTCGTTGCATAAACTACTATTGTAAACTCATCATCGTTTTTTTTACATTTCTGAGAAGTTTTGCTCATTATTTTCATCTGATCCTGTGTATAATTTTATTTAAAAAACAGGATAACAGATTCCAGAGTTGATGTGATCGAAGATAGAATTAAGCCACGCACAATAATATAGGTAAACACAATAACTGCAGGCGCATCTCCGCATACTCAAGCGGTTCTCGACAAATAAGGAAATGAAGATTCGTTTACCAATTATATCATCCGATTTTAACGGTCTCATGCACTATGGGAAAACGCTGGCATTTAGCGTCGTCGTAGAGAATGCATTGCTAAGGTCACCGTGCTTAACTTTGACAGTGTTTAAATATTTCGTGAATGAAAAATAATTCTCATAATGCTATTATACTACAAGATTTAAATATATACCTATATGTCACTCGAAAATTGCAGACTCCGTAAGATTGTTAGTAATAATCTTGATTAGATTATACTTTCTTGATACCTACCTATACTATGAAAAAATCGTTTTGTATATGTCGTAGCCAATTAGCTTAATCAGCCGTTTAATTGGTTGTCTAGCCTATTCATTTAAATGCGCCGATTCTGCAGCGACCTAAGTGACATTTTTTGATCAATATCGTTTAATGACTTGCCCATGTGACGTATGTCGCTAATTAAACGGCGCAGTTCTATGAAAAGGCTAGACTTTTAACGAAACGGCTGATTAGGCTAGTTGGCTGCGACATATACAATAAATCCCTTCCAAATTCAATAGTTTCCAATATATCCGTGTCCTATTTAGAAAAAAATAGTTTACAATTTCAAGCGTTATTTTTCTTTTTTTTTAAAAAAACGGCGTTTGCCGTTTTCCGGTGACATTATACAAAAAAATCATATTCATTTGTTCAAAATAAATAACAAGAACACATTCTTACACGACATTATATTTAGAAAAAAAAATACAAGACGGTCACTTATACCAAATCAGCTGTCGCTATCATCCGAGCGTGACTTAGGTTACTGAAGGTCACAGTAGCAACCAGAACCAGAACACTACTGGCCACCCTTTCGTCGCCCAGAAGCAAGATGTTGAGACAACACCACAAGCATGTAACTTGGTGAGTTTTACTATACATTCTTGACATTTTGTAGGCAAGTATATAAATTCATTAGATGAAAATATTTAACACGTGTTTCAGGTTTCGAACCGTGCCTGGTTTTGATCTGACGGCAAGCCACCCAACGCTCGCCGTCCGCAGGCCCGAGGCTACAGGCTACAGGCACAGATTACTACAGGCTTGGCTGCAGGAAATAGCAGCCTCTCTAAAAGAAGCCCATACATACAGAACCATGTAAACTTAACATCTTTATCAATGTCACAGCGCTTGTACTCTGTGTGACCTCAGAAAATTGATTGGTAATTAAGTATTATTTAAATTGTAAGTACAGTTAATAAGCAGTGTTCACTCATTTTGTTTATTTGGTTGTTCTATGTTTTAGTAGCAAGGTAAATGTCATTTTCAAAATCATTCGAAGGTTGCATGACGGAATGTCGATCCATTTAATTATTTGATTGATTTTAAAGGAAGTTTATACAGCAGGAAATCCTATTTTTTGGGCGACCATATTTTAGGTGCCATATTAGGTTATCTCGATAAAGAAATGACTCGTAATGACAAAATAGGGTTCCAAATGATGATCTAGTGCAGTTTGGCAAGACAGACATAATGGGTTCGATCTTTAGCTAGATTATTAAACATATCTCAGAGCACCACAGTTCATTTATGACTGCCGTTGTTCCCCTGTAAGCTTTTGTTGTAGTTAACACTGACGTATATTAAGCTGCTGTTATAGGTAGCGATGATGGTAAAAGGAGCAAAAGTAGACAAACTAATCGCTGGGAAGACGACATGAAAAGATAGTTGGTACAGAATAAACACGTACGGCAAAAGACATTTTAGCCTCGAAGCAATTTTATCCGGGGAGCTACCCATTGCTTACCATCCGTAGGCATCAATTACTGCGCCATGCTCAGGAGCACCAGGTCCTGAAGAGCGCAGTGGCTGAAGATTGACCCTTTTCTATGGATGGGAAATCATCAAATGACTTCTCCCGCTCTGGGCGGAGCGGAAGAGTGTCACTCTTACTGAATAAAACTCATCCGTGCTCCTCCTAGTGCCTTTTGCTTTCCAGGGCCGCGGTAACTCTTTCGAACATAATCCGCAGTGATTTAGTCCCGCATTTCTCATTAATTAATTACTATAAATGATTTACCTAAGTGTCTGTCTGTTATTCAATAGCTATGACTAATTAGGATAATCTCCATCGAATTGATAAGTAATTACCAGTACATCCTCATTAAAATTCATGGTTTCCGATCAATTAGTCTGACACAAGTCAGCATCGTGACTATTTCCCGTGTAATGAGCAATTCAATCTGTTATAAATAGTCATCGTGGAAATTTACAAACAATTTAATAAATGTGTGTAGATAAGTAATAATGTTGGGCAAATCATTTTTAGGGTTCGGAAAGTACGTATTTAAAAACGGAACCCTTTTAGGATCACTCGTGTCTCTTCGTCTGTCACAGAGAATTTGGACCGATTCAGCTGAAAGCTGGTTTACTTATCCACTTCGATGACCCAAACATGTATGCGTAACGTAAATAAATAGGTACTTTTGAGTACTGCATGAAACATTTATGCGCGACTAATTTATCTATTAGAAAAAGAACAGACTCGTTTTCGATTATTGTGCCTGGAAATTTAATACAGTACAGTAGACACCAGATAAATGTGCAATAACGGTCATTGACCCACATACATTTCTTGACTTTCGTAATATAGAAAAATCGGACAAGTAGTTTTGGTTTTGCACAAACAAATGTTTACTGCAGCGCTCCCTGGGGGTCGAGTCTGCTATTGCAATCGTGTGTCAATGACCGGTCAATGATCGATTTTTGACGTATAACGTCAAACTTATGACACATTTCCCATACAAAAACTGTCAAAGTTGTCAAATATTCGATCACTGACCAGTCATTGAGACACGATTGCAATAGCAGACTCGAGCCCCTGGTGAGTTGTCACCGTAACACCTATCTAAGAACATGCCCCAATCAAACCAGAACCCATCACTGAAAATCGCATCAAAATCGGACTAGAAGTTTTGGAGATAAATGGCAACATTGCCATCTCCGTACCGTCGTGGGTAAAAAAGAAATAATCTGTCCTGAATCGACTCCTATCGTTACCCGTTCTGTAGTAATGAAAAACAGTACATAATGTATTGTTCGAGTATCTACGAAGGTATTTAAGGGAAAGGTGTACATTATTGCAAGTTTATCTAGCCTACACGCCAGCTATCTCTTCAAAATACAGCTGTGAACAGTCGTACAGTTTTAGACAGAATAATTCAGTTTCCTAACGAATCATGTAAATTAACAAGCTATTAATTTTATTATCATACAGTAATCTGTTGTAAATGTCACTGAATTAAATTAGCCGTGATCAATCTGTGTCATCATTTAGATCCGCATATTTAATAGATAAAATAACCTCACGCTTTCGCTTCTAAAAAGGCGTAAGAAAAAGAGATTATAGTTTGTAGAATTTAGGGGCACAGGATTTTCATCCACGGGTTTTATTTATAAAAGGAAGTCGGTGTTTTTGGTTGCTTCTTCGTTATTTGACACCGACTTCCGAAATTAAAGTTATTTTGTACTTTGCAGTGTTTTTTTGGAAGTCGTTTTTTTTAGTGTTACCCCACACCTAAAAACACCACTGGAAAGTCACAGGAAAGCAAAAATATGCAATTTCGTATGATTTTTCCACATATTTTTTCCAGCTATTTGGATTTAAAAACCAAACTGCAGGACCGATTTTGATAAAATTTTAATGGGACCAATCGAGAATTCCTTTCACATAAAACAAGAATTTTTCAAATCGGTTGATAAATGACGGAGATATGTGGTAACAAATACAAAAAAAATAAAAAAATACAGTCGAATTGAAAACCTCCTCCTTTTTGGGAAGTCGGTTAAAAATAATTCTTACCATGTGGTTTAAATACTCATGAGCAGATTCTAAATCAAAAGTACTAGTCCAGTCAATCTAAATGTTACTACTTTATATGTGTTATATCAAGTTGGACTGCAGGGGATGAAAAATATACGAATGTGTCGGGAAAAATTACCTGATTATCATATCAAAAAGTTTAATCTGCACGTGGATCGGAAAATTATAATTAATTAAAAACTAATAGAAAAATTTAAAAATCATTTTAAATTTTAATTAACAAAAAAATACCGGGATCACGTGATTGGTGCAATTAGACGATGAGCTGCTCGTTTAGCGAAAAAGGAATAAAAAAATGTATATAAACAGTGCATTATTTTGCATATGTCGTAGGATAATTTGATACTTCGAATCTTCGCGGAAATCCTAGGGGTTTTGCGAAAACGCGGATAATTAGACATAGGCGAAAAATTATCAATTAGGGCACCCCGACTCGGACAGGTTAGGTTAGAAGGGGATCATCATCACCTTCGTGGTTATTTTTTTTTTCGCAAAAATCCTGACTTTGTCCAGTAAGATTTGATAATTTTTCGCCTATGTCTAATTATCCGCGTTTTCGCAAAACCCCTAGGATTTCCGCGAAGATTCGAAGTATCAAATTATCCTACGACACATACATTCCTAACCACTCCAGCCCCGGCGACACAACGGTGTGTCGCGTATTTATCGCGAATTTATACCTCCGTACCAAAGGGAATTATGAAATGTACAAGCTGATTTTTTCCGATCCACGTGCGGCCATTTTGATATGATAATCAGGGGATTTTTCCCAAAAGTTTTTTTTACAATGAAAGCTGTTTATTTTGGATTCCTATGACGTGGGTGATTGCAGTTATTTAATTCCAGATGGCTACTGAAAGCAGTAAATTTCGTCATGGACATCACTCATGTCCTCCAACACTCAGTTAGCAAGGAGCTACCAGGCCAAATTGCCCTGTAATAGCAGTCGTATTTTACTACCTACATAAAAGTTCATTATGTAGTGATATTAGACTGTTTAATAGTGAAAATGCAAGGGAAAAAGGCGCGGTCTTATTTATAATGCATGTATGCGTAGTTGTATGCCATTAATTTATTTCGCAGAAATTAATTATCTGTCATCGTTCAGAATCTGCATATTATTTAAATTAATTTCGTATGTAAATGTGGAGATGGAACCACTAATGATATAGCTTTGATTATATTTTCGGACATTGATCTAGTTTCTAGTCGTAAATCGAGAATTATTAATGATTTTTGTGACGAAATAAATCAAGGTTTGTAGTTTCGAAATGCTCCATAGATGGCATTGTTCCTTTGATTTTGTTCCATCGTCAAAGATTGAAGTATTTTATTATTTAAATTTTTTACTGGACCTGCGGGATTTCAGCCATAGATATATTTGCAAAGCCTGATTTAAAGCTGACTTATAATAACGTTGTTACAACATGTGGTTGGGTAGATATCGCTGTCAACGATTTTGTTTTAGTTTTTAAAGATGGGAAATCATCAAATGACTCCATCCGCTCTGGGTGGTTCCATAGTATAAGTTGTTCATTATGATGAGTACAATGACTACTTAAAAGGGATTGCGTTTATTCTTTTACACGTTGTAATATTGTTTTTTCTACGTTACCTACTATAAATTCATTCAAGCCTAGTCATCTAAGATAGTTGGTATTATTCCTAAAAAGTAGTCACACAAAATTCAAGTTCTGTTAGCCTGCTTATCACGTAGATAAAACGTGCGGGCCATTATTAAAATAATATAATCGTTTATCGGTATAAATCGTATATTATCGTAAATCTTGTACCTTCACTATTTAGGGGAATATTAATAGAGAAGTGCTGTTAGGGTAGCAATTCTTTTGTTTAATTATTATCGTTTTTTTGTTTTTGAGATTCGAACAGCGGAGCACCCTGATAATGATCCCGCACGTATGATGATGTCTAGTTAGGAGGTAAGTAGTTACTTATCTCGAGTTTTCCAGAAAAACTGTGTGTACTTGTTTATGTACATAAGGATAAGTTGTTGAGAATGAATTGGTTTTGTTTGGAAAGCAACCCGAAGACTATTTGGTGCCCGGATGATGTCACTAAAAATGGGTGTAATATAGGAACCTACGCTATAATATTGCTGAAACCATCGGGGAAAACAGGCGTCGTGTTATGTTATATAAAAGATAACACCCATATCCTAAGTCATTTTCTCCACTCGATCCACCCACAACTCAAATTGAAAATTTTAGCTCGCTATATTTATCGGAATTGAGGTAAAAGGAAATTCATTCCAATATTTTTAAATGGTGGCCCTTTTTTTATGGATGGGAAATCATCGAATGACTCCGCTCTGGAAGGAAAATACTATTGCTGACCCATGCTTCAAATGCCTATTGCGTTCCAGGTCGCGGAAACTTTTTCGAACAATCCCACAAGCCAGGCAAGCATGGTGGCCCTAGTGAATGCACATATGTATGTGCCTTCCTACTCAATATTCACCGCAGGCGCAGGAGCGTTGACATCGGCGTGACACAGATTTCTTTGCGATGTCTAGACGTTACTTTGAGTTATTTAGTAACCGTATTCTATTAAAATAACTGTAATTGATTTTTTTTGTGGCGGTGTTCTTTAATTTTTTTTTATTATAAGATAGGTACACAAAAATAATTTTAAATGTAATTATTTTGGAAAAATCAAAATTCAAGAATCAAAACAAACACATAACATAGTTGATGTTGAGTGACAAAGTCTAATTTATCCCGCACTTTTTAGTATAGTCAAATTAGGCCATTTTTTAATAAAGATTGGAATAAATTCTCCGGAGAGGCAAAAACGTTTCTGATGGTTTTGTATGAGTGAAAAATTGAGTATAAAAAACAAATTGCATTTAGCACCCCTACGGAAGGGGGTGAAAAACTGTGAAATCTGTTTATTGTTCATAACTAAGCAGAGCATACAGTTGTACTCGTCGTAATTTTTTATACGCTTTATTACACCTCAATCTACATTATTACATTTTATTTATTTTAATCAGACCAACGCAGCGTTAGAAAAAAAAAATATATCTGTAATCATGATTTTTGGTCATTGCGGCTTAGGGGAAAATCGTGTAGTTCTGTAAACTCAGAAAAGGGTTAGTCATTTTGGCCTAAATACATGATTGATTTTGCACCCTGGTGCGACATACGGAAATTAGTTTTTCACGTTTTTCTGCCGCTGTACTTCGGGGGAAATTTTGGTTGTTTTGAAAATCATCACAATCATATAATTTGGTTTGCTTTATATTTGCACCAAATAAAAAATTAACATTTTTATATGGAAAATAAATTTTTCGTGTATTGTAGTCATTGCCATTGAGCAACTACGCTATGGAAGAGACAAGCGCGCGACACGGAATAATAAACTGACAAGAAGCGCCGTCGCCACGTGCATAAGCGCGTAGTTGTGTTGCGGGATGTGTTTTACGAGGAAGGAGTACTTTCTGATTGTGAATGCTCTGTTTGTAAGTAATAGTATACAAATCCAAAGATTTTTTTAATGCAAAAGCAGCTTGTTTTTAATCGAAAAATAAAACAGCAGGCAAGCATGTCCTTTATTTCTTTCAAATTAATTATTTGTCTTTCGAGTTATAGACCCTGTGACAGCGCTGATTATCCTACGTCATCAAGTAACGTAGGAAAGGCTAAGAACTCACGAGACCGCAGTTTTGTGCGGTTCCACAGCAGCTGCCGTTGGATTTTCGCCCGCAAACTTGGCGGGCGAGTATCACAAGACGGGCGGTTACTTACGATCAGATTGTTTAGTTGATTTCCAGACCGCCATGAACACACTTAAAAAACGAGCTGTTACGCGCTGCTGCCTTAGTACTTCAGATTCACAAGTACCAGGAGACCAGAAACATCAAGTACCAGGAGACCAGGAACATGTCATTGTATTTTTGGGCTGGTATAATTATGTAGGTAGGGTAGGTGTAGGGAAGGTGTAGGGTAGGTGTAAGGTAGGTGTAGGGTGGGTGTTTCCTGATTAAAAAAATACAATAAAAATCAGGAAACCTTGCTATTTCCGATATTCACGCGGGCGAAACCGCAGCTAGTAACATAATAGGTACTAATAAAATACATATACAAGCTAAAATAATAAAGTAATAAATATGATTTAATATACTAAAATTTCTGATCTGCCGGTCGATTCTGTCGACATCTCACGGTGTTCACCTAGGCGGAGTGAACGACAACTGAGCTGTCATTCTATCTTATTTGTATGGTTTGACAACTCACCCGTCGTGCGCCCCGCCCAAGTGTTCACTTCGACATGTTTACAGAATTGCACTGCTGAACTCATAATTATTATGACGAAGACAAACTAAGAATGACAGGCTTTTAAGAAGTGTCTTCGGATTTTACGCTTAAAGAAAAATTTGGACTCAGCCTTCTTGATGTCAAGGGGATTCCAGAGTTTAATGGTTGAAATAGCGTAGGAATTAGACATAAACCCGGTGCGGTGAGAAGGAATATGAAGGAGTAAGTTTTTGGATGCTCGAAGGTTAAGACTGTGAGAACTGCCCAACACTTTAAAATATTGTTTTAAATAATCAGGACCACAAGGATCATTCATAATAGTGAAGAGCATGCAGAGGGATCTGAGGGATCTCCTTTGACGGATAGGCAGCCCTTTAAGCTGAGAACGAAATGAAGAAATGTGATCATATTTACGAAGGGCAAAAATGAAACGAATACAGTTGTTAAGTAGTCGATCCAGTTTGTTAAGAAGTTCTTGGGATAGATCAGAGTAGCAAACATCAGCATAATCAATTATAGGAAGCACAAGTGATTGAACCAAAGTGGTTTTAGTGCTAGAAGGAAGAAAATGCTTGAATCTATAGAGAGATCGCAGTGAGTAAGTTACATTCTGGCTAACCTGAGAAAGCTTATTACAACTTAACCTGTCATCAATGTTTAGGCCTAAGTCTTTAACGTGTGGCTAGAGAGGGATGACGGCATTGTTGAAAGTAAGCGGCAGTAGTTGACTGGTGTCCAAGTTACGTAAAAAATAAGTTCTGCCAATCAGGATAGCCTGGCTTTAACTGACATTGACTGTAACCCCAAATCTGCTTGACCAATCACTGATAGCTAGAAGCTAGAAGGTCAGCATTCAGCAATGAGATGCAGTTGTCCAGGTTGTCAGTGTCAGTTTGCGCGTAGACATGTAGATCATCAGCGTACAGATTGTAGGAGCATTTGAGAATAGTGGTAATAGAGTTTATGAAAAGAGAAAATAAAAGTAGAGAGAGTATACCACCTTGTGGAACGCCAGTTTTCAGGGCGCACCACTCAGAAAATTTCTGATTAGCACGGACCGCTTGCTGGCGACCACGAAAATATTATGAAAACCAATCCCGTGCCGACGAAGAAACCCCAATTTGAGACAGAATAGCCAGGAGGATGTCGTGCGTGATCAACGGTGTTAAAAGCATTGGAAAAATCTATTAAAACTAACACCGTTAATCTTGAGTTCTCCAGGCCATTCCTAACGTCTTCTGTAACCTTAAGCAAAGCTGTGGCTGTGCTGTGGCCAGGCCGAAAACCTGATTGGAAAGGGGATAACAGATTATACCTAAACACAAAAGTAGATATTTGTTTAAGAGCAACTGCTTCCAGGATCTTAGATAGGAAAGGGAGAAGGGAGATTGGTCTGTAGTGATTAAATAAACTGGGGTTGGATATTTTAGGAAGAGGGATTATGATGGCCTTACGCCAGATTGTGGGAAATACTCCAGTTTGTAGGGAGGCATTGATAATGTGTGTAACAATAGGGAGAATACTTTTAATTATGAGGGATATCATAGTTCTGCTGACACCATCACAGCCAACAGCCTTGGACTTAATTGTATTGAAGGTTTTGAGGACTTCAGGGTCAGTCACTGGGGAAAAAGAGAAAGAATCGGGAAGTAAGATTGGCGTGGAAGTAATCTCAAGAAGAGTTTTGTTTTTAACGGCATCTACAAGAATATCCGACGATGAAAAATGCTTATTCTAATCACTCAAGGACACGTTAGAAGAAATGACATTTGGGGAAGGACTTTGTTATGCCGAGATATTTGAGAAACTTCCATATATCAGCCGGTGAAGAGTTAAAGACATTTTCACAAATGTATCGGCGTTTATAAGCTTTTACCATCTGGTTACAGCGGTTTCTAGCCACCATGTACAGGTTCCAGTTCTCCTCACTGCGATCTCTTCTACATCATCCACTCAATCAACAGCTCTTGCATAATCCATTTTTCACATTTATTGAACAAACACAGTTAGTGAAATAATATAAAAGGAAATGACAAATAATAAATTTGCGTAACGCACGGATCGCTTCTTGCCACAACTATGATAGTTCAAACTCTACGCTTTGCTCCCGCGCCCGCCCCGCGTCCTGCTTCAACCCCTCGTTCGCCTTACGAACGCTACGATATAACCACGCGCTCTGTATAAACTTCCCGAGGTATATTTCTTATTTTTATTAGGTGCAAATGTAGTATATGTAGAATACATTATATATTAAAAAAATCATGACTACACTAATTTCCCCCGAAGTACAATTTGTAAATATTGTAAAATGCTGGTTTCCAAGGGGTGCAAAAGGGTGCTAAAATAACTGGGTGTTAATGATGCTCTAAAAAGCTTATTTTGAGTTTGCACCAACAGACTGAATTTCCCTTGAGCCGCAAATGATTTTTTTTAAATTTATTAGTGTTTCATACACCTCACACCTTTTTTGGTGAAAAGTAATTATACAACAAAGGGGTATCTACATATATATAAACATAAAACAGTTAGTTATTAATTAAAATTCAAAATAATTAGACTTTAATGTTAATACCTAACATTAAACGATGTTCCGTACATAACAGAAATGGTGCAAACTCAGAGGAGACTTATATTCATGTTTTCTAATGATTCCATAAAAAATTACAACTACACGAATTAAGTCCAATCTTTTTGCTAATTCGACTACACTATTTACCCAAATTAAGAAACTGTGACTTTTTGCCACAAACAAATTAACTAAAACGTGCCAAGTGATGTATCTCTCAGAATTCTTAACGCAATACATCCATTTTATCACATAGTAACAATGCGGTCAATTGCATCTGTGTCCAATAGCTAGTCAATATTGGTAATTATTCGTTCGTGCTGAGATCAATGGAATCAATGGAAGGTGTCCTAATATTTGCATGCAGCTGTTATAAACTTGGTCTGTGTGAACCACGAAAATATGATGAGATGATGAGACCTTTTCGGTGTGGGCACGCTCAGCGCAATTCTTTTACAGTTCGCGTCATATAACTGTGCCCCTCTGAAGTTAGCCATTTGCAAAGATCGCGCAGGTGCAGTCACGTAGACGGGAGCAAGCGGGACGCAAGCATGCATCGAACGTAAACGAGCGACTGAGACATAAAACCGCGCCGCCATAATCCCCGCCCGGCGCATGCGCAGTTGCAGTTTGTTCGTAATTTTGACCACTACGCAGCCACTCGTAGCCAACTTCAGAGGGGCACAGTTATTTGACGCGAACTGTACTTTGTGTTTGTTCCTGATGTGCTGTGTTCTATAGCTTTCTATCTCTCTCTCTCTCTATTCTAAAGGTCAGTTTCTGATTGCAGAGATCATACTTCTTACGCAAATGAGCTTTCTCTTATCATGCGTCTTAAGAATTAATAAGTAGTTCTTGTATTAGCTTTCTATCTTCCCTGAAAAGATTTATGAAACAGGCAGCAAAACATTCTAGTGTCATTGTGATTCTGCTGTGCACTTCTATCCATCACTCAGTTACGAGAAAACACTACCAGAAGTAATAAACTAGAGGTGGGCTAGAGAGTTGAGATACTTTAAATGTTTCTTTGATCAGGAAAGCTCGAACGAAAATAGGAAAGCGGGAAAAATAACAAGACATCTTAGATTTTGTGTCACCACATTTAATGATCAAATGTAGTACGAAACAAAAGCTTCGAATCCCGACAGTTTCTATGAAGAGAGCAGTTTTGAAAATGTACGCCAAAGGCCCCGTAGCGGAGCCATTTTTAGGGTTCCGTACCCAAACGGTAAAAACGGGACCCGAGACCCCGGTGTCTGTCTGTCTGTCTGTCACCAGGCTGTATCTCATGAACCGTGATAGCTAGACAGTTGAAATTTTCTCACATTGTGTATTTCTGTAGACGCTATAACAACAAATACTAACAACAGACTAAAATATATATATATAACAAACGTGATTTTTTTTCGTGCGCAAGTCAGACTCGCACTTTGCCGGATTTTTATGGCACTTGTCACAACGTGTAGCGGTATTTGAACATTTTTCTAAACAAGAAACTGTTATTGTTACATGTCATTATTTTTTTTGTTTATCCTCGTATCGCAATACCTTGCAGCAATTACACCAATTACAGGCTTAAAGCAATCACAACCAATCAGTACTACTAGTTAAAAAAAAAATTGAGATTTTTGGCACTCAGATTATTTTCCATACTATTTCTTCTGTAGGACCTCCTACCCGACCCACTACTCCCATAGACCGGCTGTCTAAGTAAAACTCCGCATGTTCATTTCTGGTACTATCATTCAACTACACAAAATTACGTAATAGAATTACCTAACACCTATTCGTACACCTACCAAAACACCTTTATCGGCTGATGACTAACAGAGTCCTTGAGTATCGGATGCAACTCCTGCATACATTACACATTATCTGAGATGTTGCGCAGGCACCGACACCGCCATTGTTGTGGAACAATGCCGCGAACACCCACTGGCACTTTCTGGCAGCACACGTGTGTATGCGTTGAGGACTATTATCACATTGGCGAATTAAATAAAAAGTTTTACTTTTCTAATTTAGGTTACATTGAGTGACAACAAGCAATACCAGCAGAGGCCTCTCTGTGCCTCAGGAACCACGTTAAGAGTTTCGGCTGTCATTTGTAGATCTTTGACAGTTGTTCCGAATATTCAGGAGCCTAAAATTCAGAGACAACTAGTGTTAGTTCTCGGTCCCACCTCACTCACTCCCCAGCCTGATTTCGGTAGCCGAAGTCAGATAGGTCGTCACTTCAGCTCGTTATGAGCTGCATCTGGTTTGGCTAGAAGCCGACCATAACATTTCTGGTAAAAGGCTAGGAAGGGGATAGTTTATCAAAGAACTACTCACTTTTTCTTAGCTTTCTTTGTACTGTAGTTACTTTCCTCTAGCTTCTGGTTTCAACTTCATTTACGCTGATTTCAGGGCGGGAAGTCTCGACATAGTTACCGATCGCCTACCGACCGAATTCGGTCGATAAGTCCTAAGACCACCCATAGTCAATCGTACGATCAAAATCAATGATCTGCGGCCCTACCATGACGTGTTAAAGCGTGAGTCATGCGTGCGAGAAGGAGGGATGGAGCTATACACCCCCTATAGCTCCATCCCTCCTTCTCGCTCGAACGACTCTCGCTTTAACACGTCATGGTAGGGCCGCTGATCTGTGGATCGCGTTCCAGATTGATTGTGGTCCGTACACAATCAATCTAGAACGCGATGGCTTACTGACTGGCCTTAGGATTTATCGACCGAACTCGGTCGGAAGGCGATCGCTATCTATGTCAAGACTGCAGGCCCAGGATAGGTAGTGACTCAAGGGCGTTCTAAATAATCCTGAAAAAAAAAATATCGACTCATTTGAAAAGATTGTGACAGCAAAAAGATGATGCAAGAAGGACATCCGCAATCCTTCGCGAGATGAAAATAAAAGTATAAGGCTTTGAACCTAACCTTCAGAGTGATAATTAGTTTTTAAAATAACAAGAAGTTGACTGAGTACTTTGTGACGCACACAAGCATTTCTTGAGAATTTGATAAGTCACGGGTTCAGTTCCGACAGCAAAAAGCTAATGACAACTATCAGAAGTTTCCACTGAACGTCATAATATTGACAATATTAAATAGCTGCAGCAGCTATGAAGCTTTAAATCTACTGATATTTTTTTTCAATGGAGCCTGCTGTTGACTGCGATTTTGTCTCGGAATGAGAGTGCCTAGGAGTTGCCTGCTCACCCTTGCTACGATGTCTCAAACTAAAAGGTGTTCGAACATCATCATCATCTGCCTAACCTTTTTCCTAACTTTATTGGGGTCGGCTTCCAGTCAAACCGGATTCAGCTGAATACCAGTATTTTACGTGAAGCGGCTGCCGACCAGACCTCCACAACCCATTAACTGGGTAACACGGTACTTCTTGGCAAGACTGGAGTCAGATTTTCTGCCTTCTGACAATCCGTAACGACTGCCAAAGATCTAAAAATGACAACCGGGACCAACGGCTAAACGTGCTTTCCGAGATTTATTAAGATGGTCACCCATCCATAGACTGACCCCGGCAGCGTTGCTTAACCTTGAAGATCGACCCGTGCGGCTGTTATTATTTAGCCACGAGCTCCTCGGACACCAATTTAAAATTTTGTGAATTTTCGTAATTTTCCGTCAATAGGTGAAACATGAAAAAAACAGCAATATTTTAAAGAACAAATGGCCATATTTACCGACTTACATCTTACTAATATCAAGCCAAGAATGTCAGTCAACTCATAACTTGAATGCACTCAGTCCTTGCACGTTTCGTCTAGTATCCATCGGCATGCGCAGTATGGTAACACTGTAAAATTAATCTGCGCAATGTTGGCGGCCTTGACGGCTCGTGACGTCATAAGGAAGCCTGACCAGCGCCTATCACGAACTGGTTCAAGAATAGGTACAGTCAGGGAAACGAATCGTTTAGTAGGTACATTGAGTATGAACTAAAATTATCCACATGTTTAAGTCACAGGTGTCTTTATTTGACAGTCGAGTCGTATGAAAAGACTATGTCACGACAGGTTTTAATAGTTGGTCAGTAAATAAATTTCTCTGTCAGTACTTGCAGATTACAGTCATGTTTATACTATGATAATTAGATAGGATATGCATGCTTAATCAGTGTTATGACATGTGTTGGCCATGTAGGCTTAGAATAATCAAGCACCTTGACACTGTCAGGTTTGAAAGACTGTACAGTAGCCAGTTTTAGCTATGTCAAAGTACGATTTTGAATTTATCTAGGTTGAAGCAATTGATTTGCCAAACTTCTTGGCACTTTTATAGCTAACCATTTCGGTTTTAGGTGATATTGCCATGATCACATCACTTGCTGCTGAATTGACGATACCAACATACAGACAAGAGCTTTGCTCTCTATGAATAACATCATTAACACCATAATTTCAGCAAAGACGCCAACTGCTAGAAATAGGACTCACGGTTCTGGACCTAGGACCTGGCCTGAATAAACAAACTGGTCCTGTGATTCTCGCATCCAGAAAATTCCTGTGGCTTTCACCCGGTTTTCGGGGCCGTAGACTTTCCAAATTTAAGTGGCAGTTGGCAGACATATGGCTCGCAGAACGCAGGGCAGATGAGACAGAAAAAGACGGAAGAACATGCAATTCTGTACCAACGCGTTGCATTCAATAAAATTTTGGAATCCTCCTATGTTGTTTCTCTACTCCTGGTAGCTACTCTCTAGATGACAACAGTTATAAAGCTTACAAATTCTAGATACTTAACTTAAACGTTTGCTTTGCCAATATAACGATCTATTGCAAATGCCCGCAAGCTTTTGTGAATACAAATTAAAACTTTTACTTTTGACATTTAAGTAGTATGGACCACACTACTTACCTTACTAGGACAAATGATATAAATCCCCGAGTATTTATGTTTATGACTGATGAACAAATTCTGTTTTTAAGCGGAAGAAGGCTAATTACAGCTTCAGAAACTCCATTACAAATGTCATGCTGAACCTAAATACCACGAAACATAGTCATCTCTGTTGCCAACTTCACACTTGTTGTCAAAGATTAAATAGCTATGAAAAAAGCTTACTAAGATAGCACCCCGATTTATAATTTTTAATTTAGAATAACAGAATCATTCTAGCCAGCTTACTTTAGGTTTAAATAATAATTAGCAGATTCTTAATTCAAATTCACAATTTTGAATTATTTATTGGAATTTAAGCCCGACCTTTTAACTTTATGGGCACTAAAAATACTGGCCACATCCAGTGTTGTGTCTATTTATTTTGAAGAAAACCAAAAATAAAGCAGCGTCGATCGTATGTCTTTTGTTGTGTGTGTGGCACACGGCACATGGCACGCGGGATTTTGTAACCAAGTTTTATTCCGTTAATAATGGAAATATAATCAAATCTGCAACAATACTAATAATGCACCTACCTAAAAAGATGGTCAGTTTTACGTACTTATTTGCAATAATCAAACTCAACTAATTCGCCATCTTTCTTCCTCTCTTCTCATAAAACACCGTCATTGCCTCAAATACTTGAACGCTTACAAACAAAACATTATGAGACGAACCTCAAAACAACAAGTCGAGTCTGTCTAGTGACATTAATCTGCGATGCTCCCCTCTTCAAGTGATGCAACCGTCGGCACGGGTACACGTTGCGTAAAAGCCTTTTTAGCATGCTGTCTGCGAAGCTTTCTTGCCAAACATCGGATGCGACGAAGCACCCGTAGGCTTTGTTTCACTCCACGTTGAAAAGAACAAAAATAGCCCATGGAGGGCGTGAAATTGACACAAAATCATTGTCTTATTTTTGTAAAGGGTGACGAATGTGAACGACGTAACCCAGTCGCTGGGATACCGTTGCCGTTGTAACTTCTGGCTTTTTGAAAATGAAACCTTTTTTTCTTTGGCATTTAGGTTGTTATTGAAACGACTTCAGAGAGGTAATTCACATATTATTTCTCTCGTCACATCACGTCTCAATCTATCAAAACTCTATTTTTATACATTTTAGTAATTTTTATTTGATTGTTATAATTTACCGGGGCTGTCTCAATTTTTGTGCTGTATCATTGGCTGTAGAACAATGAAAACTTTTATTATAATTTTTATATTTAAATGTTATTTAATATTGTCGCCGAGATGACATTGCAATTGAATTTGAAGATGTGTTAATTTACAAGTTGGGATTGTAAAACGTTGTTCAGAATTATCTCCAATTCGCAGACTTATATGTCACCAAAATAGCATAGAATTTAGTATTGCTCATGGTTATGGAATGTAATAAGCTTCATCAGATTGATTTGCGCACCTATTTAATATAAGTCAAGGTTCATTTATGCAATCAGGTCAACTTCGCTTGAGGCAAGTGTGAATTGCTTGGTATTTCAAGAGCTGCTCTCAAAACGTCGATGTTTCGATAGAAAAATGATTTAAAGCTTGTTTTCCGAATGATATTTGAATGGAGTAACAACTGGTTTAAAATCTTGTATATGTGGGTACGTACAACCGAAAATAATAGAAATTTAGATCTTTGAAAATGTGTTTTTGATATTTTTTTTATTCTCAATTTGAACAAGAATAGATTGAAAGAGAAATAGAAACAAGGAGGAATATTTGCCTTGACATTTTATTGATAAAAAATGTACATAAATATTTACGTACATTATTTAATATCTCTTACCAATATAAGGCTCATCATGATACTTTGCCCCAGTTGCTTTTAGTCGGCGCACAAGGTAAAACAAATTTCAAATTCTATCACCTAACAGTAACTTTTCAAAGTAACACTGAATAATTTGACAACTATTCAAAGACTGTCTATCATCTTTATCTATGGCTATTCGAACTTCAAACCGCAAGGCATGAGCTGTTAAAAAATACGGTAGGTACTGTTCGTATCAGCGAACGATCGCTAATGTCGCCACGTCTGCGGGTCTGTGTTAGCATTTAAGGTAAATCATCATGTTCCTACCCGTCCCATGTTATTTTGGGTCGCGTTAAAAATGTACAAAAACTTTTAAAATCTTTCACCTAACAGTATCTTTTCAATACGCCACTGCAGAATAACTTGACAACTATTCAAAGACTGTCTATCATCTTTATCTATGGCCATTATTCCAATTTCAAACCGCAAGACATGAGCTGTTAAAATACGGTACTGTTCGTATCAGCGCCTGATCGCCAATGTTGCCACGTCTAAGCCAACATTGCATGTATTATGTAAAAGAAATGTTGAATTACGAGGACACAGCTCACGTTCGCGTTCAGTCAAACGGTCGGCGACCTTTTGTTAATTTTGCGAGCTTACTATTGTTTAGAAATTGCGTTTTTTTTATTCTAAATTCTTTTTCATGCTTCATAAAGTCTATTTTCTTCCACTCCCAGACAAATAAAAAGCTACCTTCCATATTCTAAATACATTTTTTTAAGGCATCCGTTCATCCAGATAGATTATTCCCTCCCAATTTGTCTCACCCGTGCTTTGCCTTTTGTAAATTGCCGACTAGTTATTTTTATTTTACTACCAAACATATTAAGGTTCAAATTCAAAATGACGTAGCAATAGTATTATTCTGCAACTCCGCGCATAAAGTAATAAAAAAAACAATAAGAAGTTTTTTATCATTGTTTATGTGATTATTCATAACCTGTTACTATTTTTAATCTCGTAATTTTAGTATTACGAGTACAAACGCATCGTATGCGGAACTGGTAATTATAAGACATAAGAGAACAGACTACCTTGTCATGATAGCGCTTGCGCATGTTAGTGCTAGCTTTACTACAGAGCCGCGTTTATCTACGATCGAAGCCTTGCTTAGTGTTTATTTATATGCAGCCTTTACTGTAGGAAGCCTGCGAGGATTTGCTTTGTTTTGGCCATCAAAATTGCAATGGTTTTTCAGGCAGCCAGCTGTCTAATGGTTGCGTGATTGCTAGTAGTATTTTCACCAGTACTTTCCGTAAGATATTGTTGTACTGTAATATTAATATATAACGATAATTTTCTCAGCATATCTGAAAACCCAGTTACTTTTAAAGAAGCTTGCGTGCGTTTTTTTATAATCATAGACAACAATCAGTGTGTTTTTAAAGAATTCTGGTGCAATGTAATAGGTCAAAGTTTGACAGTTTCAAATCGTCTCGTCCGCGTTTCGTGCACTATAAAATAAAAGCTACACTTCGTCTTCAATACTTTCGTCGAGTTTCCGTGGGTGAGATATTATCGCTTGTCACCTCTACACAGAATACTAATGCTCATCTGTAGGTACAACTCCCAATACAATGGCTACCGTTGCATAACAAACCTATCTTGTAATACTTGTCGGAATTTGAAACGACTCTCTGATTATTCAATTTGGAGGAAAATCACTGAATGTCCCGCTTTTGATGGGTTCATCGGTGTTTTGTTTACCGTTGATTTCTTGAGAATACGTGTGTTTACGTCAAGAGGCGTCATTTTGTTGCAGTTAAAAATATACAGACAAATACAGTTGTACCATGCAGCTTTTCATTCACTATCAGTTTCATACGGGCTTCATTCAAAGCGATGGTTTCTGTAGCTACAATCTTCTACAAAGAAAGATTGAGCAAAAGAATGAAAGTCACCCATTTTTACACGTCTGCCCAAAAAAGGAGTGTTATGTTTTCAGGGTTCATGTGTGTATGTATGTTTTTAATATGCTGGAAATCTTTTAGGGGGTGAAAACTTAATCCTTATGTTCTGGTAAACCTGTGTTAGACAACTCAGAAATCAGATGTGCCCACTAATCAAAAACACAAAGCAATGAATTGGATTTCCATTTATTTACTTTTTTATTGCAAATTGGATTTTATTTGACAATAAGAGAAGTTTATATTTTTGAAAAAATGTCTTCATAATCATGCAGTTAATTTTTCTTGGATTTCATATCTGAGTGGTGGAGTGTAGGAGTATTTAAGAAATGCACATATTTGATTAAACAATCCACATTGAGATCAAAATAGGGTAGGTAACTAATTCAAAGTTTCACCCTATCTGAGAGGACCATGATTTAGGTAAAAAAAAATCATGATAAATATATGTGTAAAAAACAGACGTCTGTCACGCACGTTTGTCAACACGTGACGATGCTATTTATATAACAAATACGAGTTTTTCTATCATTAGACTAGATCCACTATAGTCACTGGCTGACTAGAACACAATATATTCAAAATATGTGGTTCAACAAGCCTTCGAGCGTCGGATGATTACTGCGACCTGCGAACATCTGCAATATCAAAATCTTGATATTTATGCAACGCATCACAGTTGCAAAATATTACAGAACCACTTTCATCATGTCAGTCGAAACATGTATTTATTAGTATAAATTGATAAATGGCACAGTTCAGATGTTTGTATTAAATATTAATTATGAAACCGCTGTTAAGAAGATGCATCGTTTGTGATAGCTGTTTTAAGATTAAGGTCTCTTTTACGTACTAATGAAAATTACCTCCTTGTAAATACTATAAGTCTTTGTGATCAGTTGGCTTACCTATATTGGCTGACACTAGGGTGTGTGGGGTCGTTAGACCTTACTGCCCACACGAAGAAGAAGCAGTTGGCTATCCTAGTTTCATAGATTACTAACTTGTGCGAGAAAATTATACAATGAGGACGTTTTACCGGGATAAAATAGCGTATATTACAGACGAACAGTAATCAGATCTTGTTCTACAGTTCTCGTCAGTTAACTTTGCCCCTCTGAAGTTGTGTCGAGTGGCTGCGTAGTAGTCAAAATGACGAACACACTGCAACTGCGCATGCGTAAGAGACATGGGGCGGGGCACGATTTTATGTCTCAGTCGCTCGTTTACGTTCGATGCATGCTTGCGTCCCGCTTGCTCCCGTGTACGTGACTGCACCTGCGCGATCTTTGCAAATGGCTAACTTCAGAGGGGCAAAGTTATTTGACGAGAACTGTACTAGAATGCCAAATTTCATCCAAATACGTTCAGCCGAGGCCTGATTTATTAACAAACAAAGACTTCAACAATTTATTCATAGCACTTTAAGATTCTCTAGGAGGATTTATCTATAAATTATTTGTGATCTATTCGAATAAATTACAAATTGATTAACCAGTAATGAATACTTAGGTTCCATTTCGCCATCTTACCTCAATTACCTATTAAGCATAGAGCTTAAATATTAGTAACTTAATACCACATTCAATTACACAACTCATCAGGTTAAAGCTCATCAAACAGAGCACACAAAAGTCATAGAGCACTGTATCATATAATTATAATAAATCATTCGATGCGCAACTCCTAACATGCACCATGAACTCAAGAGCGGACGGAACATAATATAGCAATCGCACCTTTCTCCGCTCGAGTTGACTGACATTTCGCACATTTGCTCGAGAATCATCGGGCGAACCGAAACGCTCCGAGAATATTCACTAGCTCTTTATTCAAATCTCGAGACGAGAAAGTGATTTATCAGCAAACTTCAATGCATTTTACGTGAATTAATGTCACATATCCTGTTTTTTATTTATCTTCGAATAGGCTTTTGTTTCATCACCGATGATGTAATGTTGGCAGTTACGAGCATGTTATGTGCTTGCAAATTTCTTTTTATATTAAGGTATGCAGCAGGTATTGTGGTGGTTTTCCGGTTTTTGGTATTTTTACTTTACCCAGTGTTACCTTGATGATTGATATATTAAAAAAAAAAACATATATTATACCTCCTCGATACGGCTCGTATTGTGAGGAAGTTCCTTTCTCTAGAGCCCTAACCACAGCTAGCTTGGACCCTGCTCCCGAGTACTCCCGACACAGGAGGACTGCTGCTTTTTAAATTTTTAAAATGTAGTTATTTTTTTTAAAGATATATTTGAAAATATAAATTGGTATCTATGTAAGTATAGTAAAATTAGTAAAGAGATAGTAATATATAATTATATTTAATTCTTTACCCAGTGTTACTTTGATGATTGATATGAACGAAAAGGGTGAAAAAGTTGAGGGCTGACAGAAGAGAATGTAAGAAGAAAAATGTATTGGGTGACGACTATTTCCCGCCCAGGTTTGGTTGTCAGCGCGAACTGTGAGCCAGATGTGATTCGGGACGAAAGAGTTCTATCCAATGACATTAAAAAATAAAAAAACCGGCCAAGTGCGAGTCGGACTCGCATGCAAAGGGTTTTTATGAAATGTTACTTTCAAACCATAGACTTCTTATAGGTTTTCCTATAATCTTTATGCAAAGGACTGATGTTGTCTGCATTTTTTTTCAAAATTTAAGACTTATTAGTTTCGGAGATAAGGGGGGGGGGGGAAATGGTCATGACATATCGATTTCATTTGATGTAATATCACACGGTACAGTTGGAAAAACCTTTTTGTAAGTTTGCTAATTTGTCCCCTTAAAAGTGACCCCATTTCCAAAATTTAAATATTTTCGTTACACGTCCGTGTTTGGGTAACAGAAGATTATATGGGTACCAAATCTACTGAATCAATCCAGTAGATTCAGAGAAATACGTCTGTGTGTTGATAGACAGACAGACAGACAACCGAGTGATCCTTTATGGGTTGTGCTTTTCCATGTATGTAAAGGTTCGGAATCCAAAATAGCGCCAGTTTTCAACTTTAGTGGCGTTGTTTATTAAGCGTTGCTGTTCACCTCTTAACATCGATACAAAAACATAATTACAGGCTTATTACGTGACAAAATAATGGCACTTAAATATGCGAACATTAAACTGAAGTCACTTGATTAAAAGCGCTGAATCACGCCTATGAGTCAGAATTACCAATTTAGTGTACGAATAACACCTACGTCTTCAGGAATGTTTTGCCGTAGTATTTGCCAACAGCTTTCTGGATAGATTCCAAGCTGACATGAGATTGATGGCAGGCCTAAAGCAAACGGAGTCGAAGCCACGAGCGCAGGATTATTCAAGTTATTGTTGCTATTTAATTCGCATTCGTAGGATGAATCTGGAATTTAAATGATGTTGGAAAACTAGATGGGGAGACAAAGCTCTATTCGAAGTTATGTAATCTATACTAATATTATAAAGAGGTAAAATTTGTAAGTTTGTATGTAGGGGGTAATCTCTGGAACTAATGATCCAATTCTAAAAATTTTTTCACTGGTAGAAAGCTATATTATTCCTGAGTGCTATAGGCTATAAATTATTTTTATAACATGTATATTAAACGAGCTATCACAACTTTTGTCTAACAAGTCGGAAAGAAATACCTCAATACAATAGAATTATTTGCGTGCATGTAGGTGTAGGGTAGGTGTAGAGTAGGTGTAGGGTAGGTGTAGGGTAAGTGTAGGGTAGGTGTAGGGTAAGTGTAGGGTAGGTGTAGGGTAGGTAGGTAGGTAGCCAGTTGACGGGAGCGAAGCCGCGGGGGACAGCTAGTGCAAGATGAAGCCGATGTTTTACATACATCAAGCATACATGGTTCACTAAGTTGTTTCCCAAGATTTGTTTAAAAAAACTTCTTAAAAACTGCATCATGGCTGAGATGATATTGTTGGAAAGAAGGAGACGACTGAAATAAAGTCTAATAGAGATGTATGGAAGAAAATGAGAATTTGTTTGACCCCAAATAAATCATGATAAATGCAGCGCCATGAAAAATTGGGATCTAAACACTGTCGCAGTTGATAATTTCGAATTGGCAGAACCAATTCGAAATTATCAACAGCGACAGTGTGTCAGCCGGTATAATGGAAATAATTGCATTGAAGGCAAAATTCGTATATGGGTATCCGACATAATTTTGACTAACATATACAACTCATTCTAACTAACAGATTCCTATACACCTAGTATTGAAGTAGTGAACAAACCACTAATAGTAAGTAGTAATTTGCTTGCCAAGGTTGCGGAATTTGTTCGAAAGAGTCACCGCGGCCCTGGAACGTAAAGGGCAATAGAAGGAACACGGATGGGTTTTAGTCAGTAATTTTATTAAATTTAATGATTTCCCATCCTTAAAAAAAAGTAGCCAGTAATTTTATAAACTTTCTGTTCATGCTGTAGACGCGACCGTTTAAATTGTTTCTCACACAATAAAACTATGGAAAATAATAAAACACAAAACCAGCAAGCTATCCTAAGCATAATTACCGTCAAACAAGTACTTGATACCTAATTAACTTTTAGTGTTTTATAGTATTATTTCATGCTATACGAAGCATACAACATTTTGATAGTAAACAGACACTGTTTTTTTTAATTTTTCATTAGAAAGTCTCTATTAGAGTGGTCTTGTTAATTAAGATGATTATGATTGTTAACGTTACTTTTGCAAGGGTTTTTGAGTTCTTCAATGAAATCATTATCACCGAAGATGTGTGAGCTACTACCGAGGATGGGCCTTGACATGCGCTGGTAGAATGGATTCTGACAGCCTGACCCAGTTTAGATGTTTTTCCAGCCTCTGCGTGTAGGTACCTCTGTTTTCTTTAGTTTAAATTTCTGATGAGGATTTTAAGACCTTGTTTGATGCCAGCGGCGCATCATTTTCGGTTTTTGAGTTTATTTATTTATTTATTTACACTTTACGCACACAGATGTACAGAGGCGGACTTAATGCCTTAGGCATTTTCTACCAGTCAACCTTTGGGTGATGCAGAGAATAATACTTAGTGGTAGGTGCAATGTGGTAAAAACCGAATCACGATTAATATTATATTAATGCAAAGATAAACATATAATAAACTATACGTACAATACAATACAATAATATATACCAAAATAAATAAACTAATACACGAATATACATCATTGGATCATATAATCCAATAGTTTGTGGTAACTAACTGAATAGGATGCTGCAGTGTAATATTATATTATGCCGTCTGTTATCTTTATCTTTGCGAACCAAATAACAAATTCTCGTTTATTTTTTTTGTGAAACATTTAATTAAGTAGATCAAAACTAAACTACGTAGCTACTAAGTCCCGTTAGGATCAAGTGCAACCCAATTATAAGGCTACACGCACACCGCTTCCGTTACACTATTCTGATATAACTATGACATTTTGCCCAATGGGAGTCTAAAGTGGGACACACATTGTGTCGCTAACGCGGCCACGCTCTGTAAGGATACCGCACGGCAATTGACACATATTACCGCTACTAGCTGTCACACTTTTGTATCGGTTTAGTGTGTTAATCTACGGATTGATTTAGGGGAAATTGGCCCAAGTGTTAGAGATGGGAAAGAAAGACGGGAGAAGTAACGTAGCGCCGACCTTTCATACAGCACTGCGGATGAGCACAAGAGATTGGTGGAATTTGCGTAGGTATAATCTGTGGGCTTTAAAAATAGTCTAATAATGTTTTGAGTTTGACTTTGGCTCGACGGCCCCTCGCTAAGTTGACCAAAAACTAACAGCAGAGCCGGCCGTACCATCCTTTTTTTTTAATAATTCAGAACGTTTTCGACCTAAGTTCATTGGTTCAGGTTTGAAGCTTTAGTTAAGTTTTTTATTTATTATTTACTATTGAATGGGCTAGCTCTTGACCTCGATTATGTCTGATGGAAAGCGATGGATGAGGTCTATTATGGAGCGTGTGTGCCCAGAAGATGCCTTGAGGCACTGGTACTCCTGCTAGGG
Organism: Melanchra persicariae; assembly: GCA_947386135.1. NCBI lineage: Eukaryota > Metazoa > Arthropoda > Insecta > Lepidoptera > Noctuidae > Melanchra > Melanchra persicariae. Next base: position 5,494,920 of record OX376646.1, read on the forward strand.
TTGCGGATTTTGTTTGAAAGAGTTACCGCGGCCTGGAAAGCAAAAGGCACTACGAGGAGCACGGATGGGTTTTAGTCAGTAAGAGTCTGACACTCCCTCCCGCTCCACCCAGAGCGGCAGGAGTCATTTCATGATTTCCCATCTATAAAAAAAAGGCACTGGTACTCCCACGAGTCGACGAAGCACAGCAGGCAGCTTGACACCGGACTCCAGTAGAAAGGTGGTCGCGAACTAGGCGGGTGTTAGCCCTACCACCGCAGGGCAGGAATTGTCCAGTTTTATAAGGTAGGTATTAGGTAAGACTGTCCGGGATGCGCCGAGCGCTCGGTTCAGTTGAGTGCCTGATGGAACAAATTGAGCTAGACGAGAGGCTCTTTCATGTTACATCCCAAGCGTGTTCCATGGTTGGGATATTAGATTGGGATGGGGATAACACATTACAGCTAATGACTTTTAGAGTCAATCGTCAAATTGACCTCAAGAAACGGGGTAGTGTTCATGATTTTCATGGTACTCATCAATTCACACTGACATATAATTAAGTGTTTCAAACAGCTAAGTTGCCCATTTTTACTGAACAAACATGCATCAATAGCTTTTAAACAGTAGTCAGAAAAATCTCCATTTGTGTAAAGTTGCATCACGTTTACTGTTAAAACTTGTGCTTATAACAGTCTAAAGGCGAACAAAACTAGGTGGCCATTGTCCTTAAAACGTGGTCTATTTAAAAACTATATGCAGAACCAATCCTTTGAACCACAAAACAAAGTGAACCGAAACACGTCCGTCCCATTCATTTGAAGTTCTAACGGGACCGCTCTTCGTAAATCGGGTGACATTATTGTCGGCCATATTTTTTCATATGTAAAGCAATTTATGGGACCTTGGACAGAACATAAATATTCAGAGACGTTCCGAATTTCACAGAGGTCCGACGGTGAATTCTATATGTGTTGCCAGTCACCGTTAGCTAATCGAAAATATTCGGATGGTATTTAATGAGTTGCGTAGCTTTGGCAATGTCCTAATGATGAATTTTGAAGTTATAAATATCTATAAGGTTATGAATCTTATAAATTTAAAGGTTAGTGTCTGTTTGTATGATTCGTTTTAAACTAAGCCATAGAAACGAAATGCTCACTTGTAGCAGGGGGTCTACTCTCTAAGCCCGAAGTCCGTAGTTTCGGCGTTAGTGTCGGGCGTTTTCTACTCCGTATCACCTACGGACTTACGATTAGTCCCGTCCCGAAACCGAACTAATAATGAATGACAACACGATTATTCTTTGTCCTCTGAAGGGGCTGCGGATTTTGTTCAAAAGAGTTACCGCGGCCCCGGAACGCAAAAGGCACTAGGAGGAGCATATATGGGTTTTAGTCAGTAAGAGTCTGACACTCCCTCCCGCTCCACCCAGAGCGGCAGGAGTCATTTGATGATTTCCCAACTTTAAAAAAAAAAAAAAAAGATTCTCTGGACAGTAAACGGTAACTCGTTTACTGTCGTTCAGAGGGTTTTTTTTTTTTTCACTATTAGGTATAACTTTAGCTGATGTGCCAAATCTTAGGGCGACCTTTGTACAGACTGAAATAATTTTGGAGATGATTATTAACTATTGTTTCATCATCATTATCAGCCAATTGCCGCCCACTGCTGAACGTCAGCCTCCCCCAAAGAGCGCCAACAATCCAACTATTGCTTAAACCTTTTAACCTACTACAAAAAAAGGAGAAGGTTCTCAATTCGGTTGTATTTTTTTATGTTAGTTACTTCATAACTCCGTCATCTATGAATCGACTTGTCTTTTTTTCTTTAATTTGAAAGGATATACTTCCCGATCAGTTCCATTGAAATTTCATCAAAATCGTTTCAGTAATTTGGTTTTTAAATCCAAATAGCTGGAAAAATATTGTATATTTTTTGTAAAAAAGTTTTTTAATACCAGAGAAGAATACAAGAGCATTTACATTCATTTCTTTATTCTTAAATTGGGGTTTATAAGAAATAGTATTTAATTCATTGACGTTTTTTATTTCAATGATGAATCTATTAAAATCCATGTCTCAAATTATTCCGTATAACCAACCAGTCTTAGCCACAACTATAAAATGTGGACAGAATGAAGCCGTACCTACATGACATACTAAAATTATTTCATATCGAAGGGCTTCAACATAATATAATATGTGCAGACCAGCACATCAAGCTACCCGAAACTGTCAAATTTTCCCAATCAACCTTGAACCTAAAACTGTAGCGATAAAGTTGACAATCTACTAAAGAAATTTGACAGATTGTTGCTGCTTAATGTGCTGGCGACTGTACTTAAGTACCCATAAAAATAGTTTCAGAGTCAGTTGTAATAATTTGCGAACCGATTGTCAACTAGCGTTTGCCAATAAAATGCATATAACGAATGTGGTTGCACGTTGTGGTTCCAATGTATGGGAATATAGATCGTTAAATGCAATGACATTGCTGTTTTTCAATAGTATTTTTTTTTGCGGTTTATAATTCTGTGCTTACAATTGGTACTGGTTGTTAACATGTTACAATTATATTAGTTATTGGTCGTTTAAAAAGAGATTGATGTTATTAGGTTAGGTACTGGTAGCTTGTTCAAGGTTGACGAGGTTCATATGATCAGTCAATAGCCTCTTCGTTTGTCGTCAAATAGCCCAATGAAAGTTTTAACTCAAATTATAGAATCTCGATAATGTGACACTTTAGGACATTATGTAGAAAACCATGTTTTGTTAATTTTTTTTTTCCATAGTGCGACGCCATTTTGAAATTAAAATCCGAGACGAGGGCATCCTCCATAACAAGTCTAAACCCCTTTCAAACAATTAGTCTTAAAATTACGCTTTACAATATCGGTGATCCAGAGATCGGAATAGATAGACTATATTTACCTAAAGTTCGAAGAAGTAAGTAACATAGAGTTGTTAATACCTCTTCTAAAATCCCGGAATCCTAAACATGACCATTGAATCCTGAGATTTAAGAAATTTGAACTAAATTATTATATTGCAGAATCTTATTATGTTTTTAGAGTTCCGTACTCAAACTGTTAAAATAAAGAGCTTTGTTTTACATACCTTTAAAATTGGAATATAATTCTTTAAATATTTATTTTTTGTAACTATACGCATGTTCGGTTCATGTTTTCATAATCTCGGGTTTTAATTGTCATGTTTATGATTCCGGGATTTTAGAGGAGGTATTATCAACTCTATGTTACTTACTTCTTCGAACTTTAGGTAAATATACTCTACCTATTCCCTAAATACTCCTACGGTCATACATACCTCTGGATACTTCTACATATTTTTCAATCTCTCTTTGGTACTATTCAGAAACTCATGGATTACTTGGTATGATATTATTAGATGAAATTAGCATACAAACAGCTGCAAATTATCCATTGCATTCAAACGTAACACAAGCATTGTCGAGTTTGACGTCCATAAAAAAACAGTAGGAAGACAATTTCTACCGACCATTAATTATTAAGTAACAACAATTGAAAGTACTCTTAATTGTTTCACGCATGATACCATCATTCGAGAGAAATGTTTATGTTCAATTAAAATCGACCTAAACTTACGCAACGGTGAAAACTCATCACGAACTGCAGAAGCATTCAATCTACAGTTCACGAAGCCTTTAGATCAGTGGTTCCCAATCTTTATTTGACCCGGGACCTCTTTGATTTCTTTTTTGCTAGCAGGGACCAGAAATCAAGAAGCAAATTAAACTGCGTTAATATAAAAATAAACTTACATCACATAAATATTTTAAACTTGTAGCATAACTATTATTTGAAATTAAAAGTAAAGAGCATTGTCGTAGAAAACACATTTATTTAGAAAATTAGAATCAGTTTGCATCAATGACATTTTTGAGGTGAAATTATTGAAGTTCTAACCCTTTCGCGGATTTTATTTTGGCCTTTGGGGACCACTTGTGGGCCGCGGACCACAGGTTGGGAATCACTGCTTTAGATGAACCATTAAAAAGTGAGCTATAGAGGCATGATTGTGTTACTGAGTGGAAAGTTCCACATCCTCCATTAGAAAGGGAGGGTCCTCCGACCAGACTGAACTTCAGGCCTAAACAAAACTTTTCTGTAGCGTTAACGTCAGACGCTCACGACAAAATGTATGGGAATGACATGAGGTGATGACGTTTCCTTTCCACACCTTATGTCATTCCCATACATTTTGTTGTCAGCGTCTGACGTTAACGCTACAGAAAAGTTTTTTGTAGCGTTAGCTAGGCACCCTGATAGGAAAATGCACTACCTGCTTCCATTTCCCTCTGTCAACGATGTCACTTACTTTTCTTGAACAATCAGTGAAGTTCTAAAAACAATTTTCGATTATTTGGTCTAGTTTGGAAGAGTGGTTCAACATAGGACAATCGCAAGCCGTTATGGTAATTGAGATGGATTTCTCAAGGTACACAGGTGATCGAAGTCTGAGCTGACACCTGATATATAGAGGCGAGGTTCAAGACGAGTAGTTTTTGTTTCACTGGACCGAATTAAGAACAGGTTTGACAGGTACAACTTTAGGCCACCTAGGATTAAGAGGGTATAGCAATAATCAACATGAATATCATCACTATACAAGGTTAATGTAACAGGTGCTATCATTGAAGGGCCTGTTTTGTTTTCACGGATGGGCAATCATCAAATGACTCCTTCCGCTCTGGGCGGAGCGGGAGGATTGGTCAGACTCTTATTCGAACAAGTCGGCCTTTTTTATTTTATTTTTTTATGGATGGGAAATCATCAAATGACCTTCCGCTCTGCTAAGGGCCTAGTGATCATCATCATCATCATCATATCAGCCGAAAGACGTCCACTGCTGGACATAGGCCTCCTCCAAGTGTCGCCACAACAACCGTTCCTGTGCGTCTCGCATCCATCGGTAACCCGCGACCCTCACCAGGGCCCCAATTCTGCTAATTTAAGAATGGCTCAATTGAATATCAATTGGATCTCAGTAGCAGTTTTAACTAAATTTGGTATTCCGCTACTAATTTAAGACCAATGGTTTTCCAGTGACATTCCATTGAACTGCTATCGAAATATTTGCTAGTCTGCTCTTCAATCGTGTTACAATTGTAAATCGATTGTGGACTATAACGGTATTCTACTCTTATTTGACGTTTGTTTGACATTTATATCAATGGACACTCAATTGAATCTTAGTGTCAATTTCACTATTGAAGTACGATTGTGCAACAATAGATAATCTTAGGATTTTACAAGCCACTCAACGAAAAAAATATTACTGAAAAGATGCTGCGGTCATTGTTACGATGGCGTATTGTAGCATTAGCTAATGCGCAAGATCGCCGTCGACACCTTTTGGCTCAGCGCCGTAAAAAGCGGGCCTCGATGAGGGCAACAGTGGATGCCGTGGAAGATTTACCCAATGCGGAATTTATTAAAACATTCCGCCTTGGAGCAGCGGAAGTGAGGGCCCTGACAGTTAAGCTCACACCTTTGCTGCCACGACAACGGAGAAAAGATGCAATATCACCTAATTTGAAGGTTAGTAAAGTGCTATAATATTTCTTGTATTTTGTATATTTAAACTTTATTATAGGCCTCTTCTTTAGTAAAGGTACCTAAGCGACGGTTGTGTAGTGTAAAACTTCGATTGCAGATACTTATTGCTCTGGCATTCTATGCCACAGGCTCGTACCAGACCCTTGTTGGCCAGAGTGTGTTTCACAATGTGTCTCAGACCACTGTCTCAAGGGCTGTGAGGCAAGTAACTGAGGCACTTGACCACATCCTTCTGCAACATGTCATCTGGCCAAAGCAGGTTCAAGACCGAAATAAAATTAAGGCGCAGTAAGTATGCATCTGACTATGGGGAATTTCATTTACTTATTTGTATATACCTACCTATTTGATATTTTATGTTGTAGGTTCTATAAATTTGGGATTCCTGGAGTATTAGGCTGCATAGACGGCACTCACATAGCCATCCTGAGACCGGTTGAACATGAGGAGCGATATTTTAATAGAAAGGGATACCATTCCCTAAATGTTATGATTGTAAGTTATCTTCTACGCACACACTAGTGCACTATAATATTATTATCTCCTGCGTAGGTGGCTGATCTCCATTGAGATTGGCCACTATGACCAACCTTATCTTAATGTATTCATATCGATAAGCAATAACATTCGTTTTGAAAGCTATATTCATAACCTCACAATAATCTTCTACAGATTTGTGATGCTGAACTTAACATCCTGTATGTGGATGCAAGCAGCCCCGGGTCAGCCCATGATTCTAGTGTATGGCAGAGTAGTCCAATTTGTAATCACATGAGAGAGTTATGTGATGCTGGGGAGCATGTGTTTTTATTGGGTAATATAACATATTAATATTGACTTCCAATGATGAACAACTTATTTATGACATAATTTGTGAACATTTTATTAAAAGGTGATAGTGGATATCCTTTACGGATGAACATGATGACCCCAATATTGAACACAGTAGAGGGCACGCCTGAACACCATTACTACCAGCTCCATGTTACTGCCCGTAACACTGTAGAGCGCTGCATTGGAGTACTGAAAGCTCGATTCAGGTTTTGTATTTCAATAAATATAATATAAATTAACAATAAATGATGATGCAAGATGATAAAATATAATGATATTTACTAGGTGCCTGCTAGCTGCGCGAGCCCTGCACTATGATCCAGTTACTGCTGGAAAAATAGTCAATGCTTGCTGCGTGTTGCATAATATTGCAAATAAAAATAGACTGCCAGTTACACCACTCACACCTGAGGAAGCCCTTGTAGAGAGGCAACAACAGCATCAAGTAAGTTTTCACACCTTATTCCCATGATGCAGTCGCTGAAGAGAATAGGCAGTTACTGATTCCGCTATGAGTGTAATTGTTAGGTGCAAGTCCTAAAATATTGACATAGTTGTCAGAGAAAAGAGTGCCCTCCTTGACAGGTTATTAAGTCTGGTTGGGGTGCTTTCAACATTATCGGCAAACATCAAGCTGCAGGTCTGAGAACAATTTCAAAGGCATGTGAAGTCAGCCAGTCCGCATTGGGACTCTGTACTCCATCTATATGACGAAAGGCCTGTGCCTGTGTGTGTGTGATGTTTCTTAAGCTGATACTGACGATAATTGAAATTATGACTATTGTTACAGATTGAAAGAGATATTAGTGCAGCATCAGCACAGGGACTATTAGAAATGGAACCTAACCGCCGTGTCAACCATGATCTCCATCGAGGGAGAGTTCTACAAAGAGCACTTGTTGAGAGACTGTGGAGGGATCATAATAATATTAATAATTAATATTTAATTAAAAAAATGCTGTATTATAAATCTTTTTATTAATAATCATTCATTAAAATTACGATAAATCCTAACCTATTCACTATCCGAAGCAATAATACGGGTTCTTCTCCCTCTATGGTGTACCTGAAAACAAAGAATATAGATTAATATCAAAATTACAAAATAGTGATTACGCCATAGTAATAAATTTATTGTAACATGTGATTTACCGTTTGTGATGGACGTGGATCCTCCAATACTATTCTAATAGGCTCATTAAGCCTTGCCGCTAAGGCCTCGATGGCTGCGGCTAGCCTGTTAGTGGCTTGTGCACTTACATTTTCAATGTTTGCCAAGGTCTCCGTGGCACTCCGCAAAGCGGTGTTTTGATCATCAACTTCTAAAAAAAAACCATAATATAAACTGCACATAGTCTGCATATTGCATATTAGTAGAAGTGGTGGTAATTACTTACCAGTAATTTGTTGACGCCGACGACGACGTCGCCGCGGAGCAGACTGTTGGGACTGCTGCACAGCCTGAGAGCCTGCAGGCTCAGTCTGCTGGCCTTCTGTGGACTGCAAAGTCTCCCTTGAGGCTAGGGAGCTTTGGACTGCAGGTTCACACTCTTGGAGCCAGGGAGCTTTCAGACACTGAATTCAAAAAGGCCCAAGATCCTACAGGCTCAGACTGCTCAGGCTGCTCAGGCTCGACAACCTCCATTTGAACAATTCTGAAATTATAGGATGTTAAAAGTTATAAAGTACTTTTAAGATAATTAAATCATAAAAAAGAATTATAGTTACCCAGAAATGTCTTCCAACTCCTGTGAAACTTCGTAAGTCCTGGAAAATATAAATAATTTTACCAATACAGAATGGAAAACAGTAATAATTTGGTCCTTGTGGTCCTTACTATATACATATTACAAACGAAAAACTCTCCTCTAAAATAATAATAGGTATAGATAAAGATTAAGCCAAACAACACAAAATGTACACCACTTAGCCTAGATAAGGAAGAAAAGGAAAGCCATGACAACTCACACAACATTCACGCCATCATGATAAGATGTAGGTTAATTTTCAATTGGCTGCTAAAATGAAAAAAGAAAAACATGCAGTGCAATAAACAAAACCAAAATGAGTATAAGTGCAAGCATACTAAAATTTTCCAATAATATCCAAAGATTTCAAAATGGTTTTATGAAAGGAAGGAAACCTACACTTACACTGAATGGGTTATGCCGAACTCCTGGTAGAGGTTCACCCACATCACGCCCCAAAATGGTGTAAAGCCTCTCTTGAAGGGGTGTTAAATGAATTCTAGCTCTTGGTCCTCCTCCTTACAAAAGTAAAGTGTATTAGAAGTACATTATTGACAAACTGATGTAAAAGAGTACCTTTATTCAAATTACCCACCTGTAGCACTTCTTTCGCTCTTATCTTTTTTTATTTTTTTTAGGAGGCGATGCTTATATTCATTGTAGAACTAGAAATAAGATATTAAATTAAAATTATTAAACAATTATAAACCATGCATCAACAGTCACCAATGCCATCGTTCTCACCAAGCGCCATTGCTCTCCTGTCTTTTGGACGCAGTCTGACGATATGCTGTTGAGAACTCCGGCGCACTCTTGCCACAGCCTTTGGACCTTTGGACCGTGAGCAGCGTCCAAGGGCTAGCTCCTTCTGCCCTTCTAAATACTCAATGAGAGCCTCAATTTGTTGGACGCTCATATTATAATCCTAAAATATAAAAGAAAACAGTAAATATGCTGTAATATACAATACTCATACAATAAAATGGATATTTTACAATAGCTACTGTAAAATGTTTTTACAAAGTTCTATAGATGTGAAAATATAATTTAGCGAGTACTTACCGATTAGAAATTTACTGTACCTAGTATCAACATCCAATAAAGTTCCAACATAAAATAATATTTTTGTTGATTTGGTAGCAGACGGAACTTCAAACAAATCCGATACTGGTAAGGCGGTAGGTAACAATAATTTTTTCGTGACATTGACATTGACGTGCAAGATGACAGATGTTTTTAGATAATTATGTAATACAGCCACCGTATTTGAAATAACTCTTTCTAACATCGTTTAGGTCATGTTTTATCGACAAGGCGATTCACTGCAGATAATATAGTTCGTAATTGAATCACAGAAAATTATAAAAACGTATATTTAAATCAAACCAATAGCTCATTCACTCATTCAGCTTCTTGGTAGATTTTGAATGGCAACACCTATAACTGTTCAACTGAGAGTCAATCACACTTACACTACGATTCCATTACGACTCTATTGAGCTTACATACAAGTTTTTGCAGAATACCAAATTTGTTCTAATCGTAATGGAGTCGTGATTGACTCTCAATTGAATATCAATAGCATGTGAGTTAAATAAAATTAGCAGACTTGGGGCCCAGGGCCCCAAGTCTGCTAATTTAAGAATGGCTCAATTGAATATCAATTGGATCTCAGTAGCAGTTTTAACTAAATTTGGTATTCCGCTACTAATTTAAGACCAATGGTTTTCCAGTGACATTCCATTGAACTGCTATCGGAATATTTGCTAGTCTGCTCTTCAATCGTGTTACAATTGTAAATCGATTGTGGACTATGCCGGTATTCTACTCTTATTTGACGTTTGTTTGACATTTATATCAATGGACACTCAATTGAATCTTAGTGTCAATTTCACTATTGAAGTAAGCGATTAACGACTAGGCGATTCACTGCAGATAATATAGTTCGTAATTGAATCACAGAAAATTATAAAAACGTATATTTAAATCAAACCAATAGTTCATTCACTCATTCAGCTTCTTGGTAGATTTTGAATGGCAACACCTATAACTGTTCAACTAAGAGTCAATCACACTTACACTACGATTCCATTACGACTCTATTGAGCTTACATACAAGTTTTTGCAGAATACCAAATTTGTTCTAATCGTAATGGAGTCGTGATTGACTCTCAATTGAATATCAATAGCATGTAAGTTAAATAAAATTAGCAGACTTGGGGCCCAGGTCATCGGTCGTCATAATCTTGACCGCTACCAGAGTCAAGGGTAGACGCGCTGCCGGGCACTAGGAGCCATTTTTTATTGTGCTTACTATTTGGGGGGGGGGGGGGGTTGCCATAATCGCCACGCTTGGCAGGCGGTTTGGCGATCGCAGTGTAGCTGTTGCAATGTACCGAAAGAATGCTGCTGCCCATTCTCTGGTGAGTCCCTTAGTCGCCTCATACGACACCCACGGGAAGTGATGGGATGGTGCTATTCTTTTGCGTCCCGACACCATACGGGACGAGGGCCTAGTGATCCATTCACATAATGGCCAATATAAGCCACACTCTTTAAGAACGGAAGAAAATACTAAAACGTCCGAAATGTTACGTTCGAGGGTAACCAACAAAGTTTTAATTTTGTGAAAAGAATATTTGATATCAAGGACAATCCTCGTATATTTTTTAGGAGCGTTCGCATTCATCTTAGTCGCGATATGTCATAAATGTATGAAAAAAGATGGTTTTTTGACAGATTGCGACTGACATGCGAATGTTGCTTAAAAATTATTAGAATTGGCCTAAGGTCATTCCCTGCCATAATATCTTTTTTGACGTAGATATCTATTTTTTGTGCAAGTGTCAGACGCGTAGCGGATAAGACGTACCTACCTGTTGCCAATATGCAATCTAGCCGTCAAATATATAACTTTATGACCAGCAAAAGTAATTTCGATATGGGTTCGTTCACAGGTTTATATTGGAAATTAATTGTAAAATATTAATGGAATTTTTACAACTCAAAACGTTCCGAGCCTGTAGCTTGTTATAGACAAGGGCTACCACTGTCAGTAAGCTCTTGATTTAAATTAATGAACGTTACAAAAGCTTAAATATTGCATGACATCAAGTTTTATGACATGATATGCAGGTGGACAGCAAACTTCTCCTCTTATGTGACCTTGCAGTATGAATATGAAAATACTGGAGTTTATTTTCGTTTCAAAACTACAAATCTATTATCTATTGAATTTATCTAGTGACTTCACAATAAATTTCTCCTGGAAAGGATATTTTTTTTCTGTTTTTCTCATATCTGGGATTCCTAAGAAAATTCCAAATAATTCTAGATAGTTATTCTTTTTTCGAGTTCGGCCTCGATGGCGTCGACAACCTCCGGTACCTACTTTGTGGAAACTATTTAGCTGTCTCTCCCATTTTTTTAACAAGTTATACCACATCATATTGTAATTACCAAAAGGACATCATTTAAATACAAGTGCATATAAATTGAAGCGTTACTATAGTCTTATCTTACCGCCTGACAGATGAGCTGCTATCCTTGATGTTTGCCGACAAAAAGCTATACGACCAACTTCAGGATTAATTATTACGACTCAGAAGATATGTTTTTAATGCGTGTACCTTGACCAAAATGTGTTTTTGAACTTCAGGCTTAAAGGTGTGGCAGGTGTGTAGCTAAAATTCATCATCATCATCATATCAGCCGAAAGACGTCCACTGCTGGACATAGGCCTCCCCCAAATGCCATAATCGCCACGCTTGGCAGGTGGGTTGGCGATCCCTGTGTAGCTGTAGCAATGCCCCTACAGAGAATGCTGCTGCTCATTCTCTCTTGAGTCTTAGCATAAATTGCCTCATTGATATTGTGGTCTGCTGTGTGACTGTTCAGCTAGAGGTCAAGCATTGGAAAATGCTTGGAAAGCGGCAAAGGAAATAGCTACAGCGATCAGAAAAATCGTCACAATATCGTTTTTTATTCCATCAGGTGAGATTTTCTTCAAGTCTTTCAACAATTAAAAAAAAATTACACATAATATAACCTCGTCGTGTAGCCGCAATTTGTTTCATCAGACACTCAACTGAACCGAGAGCTCGGCGCATCCTGGACAGTCTCACTTAACATCTTACAAGACTGGCCAATCCTTCCCTTGCAGGCTAACACCCGCCTTGTTCGCGACCACCCTCCTACCGGAGTCCAGCGTCAAGCAGCCAGCTGTGTTTCGTCGACGCGTGGGAATACCAGTGCCTCAAGGCATCTTCTGGGCACGCTCGCTCTATCATAGACCTCTTCTATCGCTTTCCAGCAGGCGTGATATAGGTCAAGAACTAGCCCATTCCTCAATGAAAAAAGACCACTACCATAAAATAGGAAAATCTGTTTTAAGGATATTTAATATAATCTTATGGCAGGAATAAAAATAAAACCACATTAAACATAAATAAAACACATTTAATTTTCTTTTGCTAATTCTAAAATGACTAGATTAGATTTGGTTCCAATGCTTGATTTTATCGTACTTGACCTTCCTTGTTTTTCATTTAAATACGTAACAAAACTACATTAATTAATTTAAGTACTTAGTGCTTATGATTATTATTAGTTACTGATACAATAACGTATCAAGAGGCCCTAGAAAATATATCATTCAATTAGCGAATGCGACTGTCGAAATGCAAAAATGTAGGATTTTGATCACGTGACATTTCGATGACATCTGTCAAACCCATACATTTTTGACGTTTTGACAATCGCCTTCGCCACGCTTCCGCTGACAGAATGTCACTTGTCTCGAGCCCAAGATCACAGGAACACTCATTCATATCGAGGCAAACTCGATTGGATCACCAACTGCATTTTATTGAGGCCGTAAGTGCAATTGCGAGTGTCCAAGACCAACTTCCCGTTTTCCTGTATTAATGTTAATTATATTATTATTCCGTTTATTCATTTTTTTTTAAACTTATTTGATACATTTTTAAATATTTCTTAAAAAGTACAAAAACAAAAACATTTGAAATAACATGTCGACAACTCGTGAGCCAAGTCAAGATTTTTGATATTATTATAATGACTATTTTAATTGATAACAATAAATCGGCTCCTTGTTCACTTTCCTGGTGAAGGAGCATCTTTGATTGACCATTATAGATGAATAGGCAATGACCTAAAATTAACCTGGATTTAAAAGCATGTCATTTGATATTTTACGGAAAACACATGAATATTGTATGTTCTCAACTCTAAAATGTGAAAAAGTGAATTCCAACGGGTATAAGGGTATAAATTCAAAGTTAGACAACAGAGCTTTTAACTTGGCCTAATTTCGTGCAAAGGGTCTTATTTCAGATCTGCGGCCCTACCATAACGTGTTAAAGCGTGAGTCGTTCGAGCGAGAAGGAAGGATGGAGCTATACACCCTATATAGCTCCATCCCTCCTTCTCGTCGAACGACTCACGCTTTAACACGACATGGTAGGGCCGCTGACCTTATTAAAAGTCTTAGGTACCAAAAATTGCCACATTTACTCTAAATATGAAAACTGCGCCCATATTTGCAAAATTAAGAGCAGGTTCATGATTTGACCTCGATTTACAAGATGATGTAAGATCATGTAATAAAAATGTTTGTTTAAAAATTTCTCCGAAACCAGTAGGTACAGCTCAGCCCACACTAACGTATTGGAGAAATCCGGTCATAACAGTTTTAGATTACACACTGTGCCCGCGGCTTTATTTGCGTGAACTTGAATATTAAGTAATCTTATGAATGCGTTATTTTTATTATTTTCCAGAATTAAGTTAGATACAATTAAGCACTTAGTTTAAACTTCAAATAAAAACATATTTCGGTTTTTGTGTCAGTATCCCTAGTTAGTGCTGTGAACTTGATTATTGATTAATGAATATTGTGCTATATAATTCTGTATACGATGAATGATTTTGTGTTTCTGTGAAGTAACTCTCTGAATTACCGAAGTGAATGCCAATTTGAAATTGTTGTATTGAGATGTTGTTATTCGAGAAACGACCCTATAAACAAAGTGGCGTTTATAATTGTTTCGAATTACCGGAATGCTGTCAGATTGGGTTTAAGTGCTGTGTAACCAGTATTCCTACATATAACTACGTCTACTGAAATACCGGAACCTATGAAGATAAACGTTATACGTGTGACAAAATGAACACAAACCCTGAAAAGGGATTTTGTGTGAATAATTCGCAAAATGAAATGCAGTTCAGGAGAACAGCATTTCATTTTTTTTTCGCAATTCCACGGTTGGTCCCGAAGTAAAAGTTGTTCATAATGATGAATGACCCCTTTCTGGGTTATTTCTATATTTCACGGGAATGAGACTTCAAAGAGAACATAAGGCTTGATTTTTGTGTGATCTTGAATTATTAATTCAATGTCTCTATGTTCAAAATATGATTTAAATACAGCATCAATTTCCGTCTAGATTTACATAATTATATTGAAATATTTTAACAAACTCTACTTCCTGTTTTTAGGGAAGTATTTTGTCAGCTGGCAATTCTTTAAATAAGTAATTTTGATAAATGACTGAACATTAAACTAATGTCTAACTTAGGTACGCGTTAGCGGCGCGTTGTTTTTCACGCGCGCCTCAATGAGATGTCAGCGTAGAAGACGGGGCCCGCTGGGTCAGTGCCCTGGAATGCAAAGGGCATTTGGAGGAAAACGGATGGGTTTTAGTCAGTAAGAGTCTGAAACTCCCTTCTGTACTGCCCAGAGCAGAAGAAATTTCCCATCCATAAAAAAGGATACACGTTAGCAATTATTTACTTTGGGATGCTAAACTATTGAAAATCTAATAAATATTCTATAAATAACAACAATTGGTTTTCACTACTTCCCTTTCACTCTTACGACTAATCTAAATTGACCGCAATGCCTTATCACTTCATTAATACATACATTTAATTTATTTGTTAATATGTTTAATTAATTAATTTTTCCATTTATTGTTAATTTAGTTCAATGTTTCATTTATTTTATTTTAATTTTCTGTTACTCACTGATTTAATGTAAATTTTTAATTATTTTAAATGTAATTGAACCAATTTTTATTCTCAACTATGCAAGTGCTGTGCACACCTGTAAGTGACGAGTTCACCGCATACTATTTCCGTGCAAACCAAATTATAATGTACCAAACTAGTAAAAAAGTCGTTGGTGTGTCAATAAATAAATAAATTAATCAGAATCTGACATTTTTTGGAAACAAACCAAGAACTCAAAACTTTAAAGTGGACATTCCATATACATATATATATTAGGTACCTAATTTAAATGCACAAAGAATATAATTTTATATGAAAACATTATTATCATTATACTTATTAAGATAGTCTAAAATTTTCGAATAAACAAATTCAGGTGCGTTGTTGCCCCAAACGTGATTGTGATGACTCCAGTACGGTTCAGGCACCACGTAATTTTCCACCAAATTCGGTAACTTTGACGCTAAGATATCGACGTCTTTTAGTGATGATAACGAATCACTTTGGGCACTTATCAACAAAATTGGAGAGGAAACTCGAGAAACATTGTACTGTGGAGGTTTACGAGATCCATATCGCTTCATATTCCCCTCAGTGCCCTCATCGTAGCGCTGGAAATTCTTACTTAAAACCAACTGCGCGAAATGTGCTATATTCTTAATTGATGTACCGCTAAACACATGGGCCATAGCCACAGATAGATCTTTTAACGGTATGGTACCAGACGTGTAGCCTGTTGCGAAAGTGAGCAATACTTCACATAACCTAGGTTCTATTTCGCACAGGAATTCAATAATGAAATGAGCGATATGCTCTCTACCAAATATCTCATTTAAACCTGCATTGTCTATGAAAGCTTTAATCACTTTGTAGTTTTGTGCACCTATGAGCGCTATAGGATTGTTGAAGTTCCTCATCCATGCTACAGGACCTAGCATTATGGCTAACCTCACCTTGTCATTGTACTCCGGCCGCAAAGAATTCGTAACAAAATAATCCGTGCTGCCTTGAGAGTGTCCCATGTAGTACAACTTCGAATGTCCAGTGGCGCGTAGAATGTAGTCAATAATTGCGGGAACATCGAACTTGCCATGTTCGTCAAACGTGAAGTTCCAATATTCTGGATCCTTATTGGGGTCAAGTATAACGTGTCGTCGCGAATAAAAGTTGCCTCGGTGGTTGCCCGCCCACACGTCGTAACAATTACTGGCCAGTACGTAACCGATCCCAGTCCGCGTTCCAGTAGCTATCCACATATCTGACGTATCGAAGATTCCATGCAACAAAAGCACTGGGAAGGGTTTAACTGTATCACTGCACTTTGGTAAAATTCTAAACACATTTAAAATGTATCCATCGTCTGTGGTCACTGTATGCACTTCTGTGGGGTACTTGTATTTCTCGGTGAGTTCTGTGAAGTTTAGGTATACATCCTCGTTGAACCCCAAAGCCTTCTTGAGCTGTCGTTTCTGAGGCAAGGAATACGATACGAGCCTAGTCGGCCGAAACGTGGGCCTTGACGACTCGATGTGTGGCATATACGGTGTCAGTATTAAAAAATGTAGTGTAAATATGATTAAATATTGTTCCATCTTTATTCTTATGTCACGGAAAGTTTAACAGCGTATGTTTTCATTGTAAACCAGTATCCAGTTTTATAACATTCGATTGACCTTACAGGAAGGTCTTGAAGATAACTACGCAGGCGTGTAAAAAAATTAAACTGTATTTATCGAGATGAGACTGGCGTTTTTACAGCGATAGATTAGAATACAATGTGATAGGCTCACGATGTGTACTGTAAAATGGTTCTCATGTATTTCCTGGTGTAAAATGCTTGTTTGTTAACGTTTTGCGACAAATGACTGTTATCATTATGAAAACTACGTTCTTTATATAAAGTTTCTTTTAAAAATGACCTTGACAGTAACAAGATCTTTACAGGAAATAAAGTTTGAGTTATGTGGAAAAAGTCAAATCTTTTTGTAAATTCCTTGTGACTGGTGACTGGTGACATGATCGTATAGAAAGGAAAAGCTTCGTGTATGAACGTATATTTAGCATCGGGTTCAAAAGGAAGGAATCATTATGGAAGGTTTCATAAATCATTTTTGCGCATTTAAAATTTTCATGGTCAGTATTCAAAGCGGCATTTAATTTGTAATAAGTAAGTAAGTAGGTATTTTTTTGTAATATTATTATTTTGATTGACCTTTAGCATTCGTACACGAAATTATCAATATTACATAATTTTAAACGGAAGCTGATTGTACATATTAATGTGTGTGATCTTTGGTACCTATATAAAGCAACACGCGTGTTAATTTGTTTTTCAGTTGTCAGTTTTACGCATACCTACTTATACGTACAAACGTCCGAATAATATTGGGTGATAATAATATGGTGCAAGGCTCTCCAAGACATGTGCGGCAGCTGGCAAGCCGGCCGACCACTGGGCTGGGGGCAGGGCCTGCGCTCCACCCGCCAAAGCCGGGAGCAGGGGGAAGCCCTCCACCACCGCCGTCACCGCTTCTGCCGCCACCGCCGGTACCACAGCCGCTGCTGCTACTGCCCAGGAACTGATGCTCCAGAGCATGGCGCAGTGATTGATGCCTGCGGACGGCGAGCAATGGGTAGCTCGCCGATCAGAACAGGCCCGGGTCGACGGCGCGCTGTGTTCCATGCGCACCGAATCAGCAGCAGTCAGCAATAAGATGTGACCCGTTAGGGCCCGAACCTGCCAGGGTTGCAGATTTTGTTCGAAAGAGTTACCGCGACCCTGTAACGCAAAAGGGACTAGGAGGAGCATGGGTGGGTTTTAGTAAGTAAGAGTCTGACACTCCCTCCCGCTCCACCCAGAGCGGAAGGGTTCATTTGATGATTTTCCATTCTTAAACAAAAAATAAATGCTCTCCAAGACAGGAGAGAATTGGTTGTAAGGGTAAAAATTGCGGAAAAGTATTTCTACAAAAGAGAATCTCCTTGATGTCGCATAGCCGCTGTGTTGCCTGTGGGGATTCCTTAAAAGCGTCTTTCACTAAGTTACGACTTGCTTTCAGTGCAACCAGGATGGACAAAAATGCGTTCTGGGTAATCTGATTACCCAGATTCATATACATCCATAAATATTTATATACATTCCACGGTTTCTATATACCTAATGTGGTACCAAATATTCTTTTTCTCTAACTTCAGGCTGAACAGGGTACTCCAGAAGTCCGTGGTCATATTTAAGGGTGACATTAGGTAGCTGTTATACATTATGGAAAAAATAATATCAAAACAAAAAGAGGGCGAATTCAACTAATTTTCAAGCAACGTTCGTGTCTCAGTCGCAATCTATCAAAAATTTAGTCTTCGCCTTAACATGTTCACAGTCACCTTACTAATAACAGCTGATAGGGTTACACTGAGTTCTTCTCCATAGGATCTACTCTTTGGAACGTAGAACTCCCGCGCTGGAGATGGGGTCGGTGAGCGTGTTCTGCTGCAGAACAACTTGCTGCTCCTGTCGCTAGAACTAGCTTTATCTATTTGACTGATAAACCTTGACAATTCAAAAGAGCCTGTAACTGGTCTATTTGAAATAAAGGATTTAGTATTTGTATGAGTTCTTGCACCGCACTGGGTACCTACACAACTTGGTAGAACCGTGACAAGTATATCACATACTCAAACTTCATCATGTCCCTTCCTAGGGTTCTATACAAAGTTACATTCTTGCAGCGATGCCACTCACGGGAAATTTCGACAATCGCAATCGTACTGTGCTTTCGAAGATCTTTGCCTGTTTACTGACAGTGCTATCGACGTTGAAGTCTTACTTACCTACATTTATAGGTGGCCATACTTAAATCAACAGCAAGAAAATGAAGGATATGGTATGGTCGCCTGGTACCAACAATCGTGAGTAGGTACGTGACTATAGGTATCCGGAAGTTTCGGAAGCAATGATACTAGTTTTTGAAAAACACTGATCAAGGACAATGACAAGGAAAGGTCAGATGTGAATATTAAAAAAAACATGTTATTCATAGAAATATTTTAAAAGCATCGTTTAAATACACTTCTGGACACATCTATTGGCCCACCTTAGAGTTTAGGTTTCGATGGCCCCTACCGAAATATGATTGCTAGATTGAACAAAAACTGTTGATGCAGTTTTAAACCTGATACATTTTACCATCTTTTTCGATCGTATTGTTTTAAATTTGAATTCAGAATACCATACGACATGGAGCTACGCCTAACAAGTCGGATATGCGCCTTGTTAAAGGCAATTGATTTTTGAATAAAAAACATGTTTTATCAAATAAAGGTTTAATTTAATAACGCGTGTTGCCTCCATGGGCATCTACCACAGCTCTCATACGATTGGGCATAGAGTTTATCAACCGCTCTATGAAATTTTAAGGGATCATCTCCCATTCCTCTTCTATGGCAGTTTTCAACTCCTGCATCGTCTGGGCAACTGGCTGACGAGCCCTAACACGTCTTTTTAGCTCGTCCCACATGTGCTCAATGGGGTTCATGTCTGGGCTTCTGGCTGGCCAGTCCATAACTGTGATGTTCACATCCCGAAGATATTCCCTGACGATGCCGGCCGCATGGGCTCTTGCATTATCATGCATAAAAAGGAAATTTGGGCCCACATAGTCCGCGTATGGTATCACGTGAGGTTCTAAGCACTCACGAATGTACCCTTCAGCATTTAATGTTAGCAGCCGTGGTCCTGTAACAACCTCAAGTTGAGTTTTGCCGCTCGCGGATATACCGCCCCAGACAGTCCATGAGCCACCGCCATAAGCAACCCTCTCTTCAAAGCAGCATTGTGCGAAACGCTCTCCCTTACGTCGGTAGACCTTCTTCCTTCCATCATTGCCATGTAACACAATTTTAGACTCATCAGAAAAGAGTACACGGCTCCAATCTTGCTGTGTCCAATTTAAATGAATGCGTGCGAAATGAAGGCGCGCTGTTCGGTGGGCTCGCGTTAGTTTGGGCCCATTAGCTGGCTTGTGTGGTACCATATCGCGTTCTTTTAACCTTCTCTGAACAGTTCTAGCACTCACAGATACTCCGTGGAAGTCGCGAAGTTGGTTTTGTATCTCAATGGAGGTAAGGTGACGATTTCTCAAGCTGGTCGTCACGATGAATCGATCCTGCCTTTCAGTTGTGACCCGAGATCGTGGCCTTCCTTGGCGACGAACAAAGCCGCCAGTCTCTAGGTACCTCCGATAAACATTTCGGACCGCAGATCGACTTAAATTAAGTTGAGCACTCACGTTTCTTTGGCTGTGTCCGGCCTCAATAAGTGCCACAGCTTGGGCGGCGACTTCAGGTGAAGTATCCATAGATTATTGATAGAACCTCACCTTAATGTTAAGAATAAGTAATGTTTGTTGCAAAACCAAAGATATCAATCACTTTTTCAAGAATTAAATCCAAGTAAACCAATAAAACCAAGTTTTCTTAGTATTCGATTGTTTGATATCAACAAACAGGCTCCAAATTGTCTTTTGTTTCTTTAAATTCTGTGTTCGAAATTCAAAAAAAGACTATTGAATGAAATTGTGAATGTGCCAGGTTCAAAACTGCATAAAAACTTTTTGCTCGACCTAATATAAAATTTTAGCTAGGACCAAACGAAACTGAAAATACAAGGTGGGCCAATAGATGTGTCCAGAAGTGTATATGAACATGTTAAGAGGACTAAAAATATAACCCGTATCAAGTGCTCTAGTTCGCCGAATCTTCTTAATTTGAAAATGAACTGCGGGTTAAACTCATTTTTGAAAAAGACTCGTGCAGAGAAGGCAACGGACAATGATATTTAGTAAAAGGTGTAGATAGGTTATAAGCGCTCAGCAAGCGGCACGTCAAAATTTCCAATTTCAAAAATATTCATACGAGTTCGAATCTCGACTTTTGGAACTCGGTCTTTTGGGTCGTATTCTAAGCCACACAACGGCGTTTGGTACTGTTTTCACTAATAAAAAACAATAAACGAGGAAAGTTTGTGTATATAGAGGTAAATTGCACCCGTGCGAAGTCGGGGCGGGTCGCTAGTGAATAAAAATTAACTATCCTTTTTACGGAAGTTAACAATCTATTCCAAACAATAAGTCATAACTTCAACACTAGTAAAAATAATAAATCCCTGCTTTAACACAGTCAGTTGGATATAAATGTGTCTATGGTTTGCAAATGTCGTTCTTACTCGTAGTTGATAGCCTGACCGGCCTTGAGGTAAATGTAGGGCCGTCCTAATCGGGGGCTATTTGAATGAGAATGATCGGAATTCTGAGGTTTAATTTATAGGTATAATGCAAGTGTGATTGGGGTAAGACGTTATGTATTTGTGACATATCTGACGCGTGTTTATTGTCTCTGGATCGCTGATGTTCTCGATTCCTTGCTAAATAGAGAGTTAATTTCCAAAATAAGCACCTCGTTAGAGTGTAAGGCTCTGTCAGGAGAATCCTTTGGGGGGGGGGGGGGGGGGGTCCGAGGCCGGCTCCGCACCAGAAGCAACCAGTGGCTTGCCGGTCGGCAACACCAAATAGTTCTTTCCTCTCCGGTACGCAATAAAGCATAGGTGAATGTCACATGTTAAAGCGGGAAAAAAACATCTTAAATCGGCATTTCAGTTACCATGAAAATAACAGAGTCGCAATCTGTCAAAAATGTATGGAAATTGAGGCTTTTTTGACAGATTTGACATGACTGAGATGCAAATGTTGCATAAAAATTAATAGAATTAACACTTAGGTATGCATGACATTGACATAATGAATATTAGAAACATAAAGGAAAAATAAGAAGTGTTTCCAGAAGACCTAAATGCAGAACACTACAAAAACAAAACCATTTCAGCTATATTGGCGATGCAAAGATTCTAACTAGCGCAGCGCCGCTAGTGTCAAACTTGTAAAGCTGTCTAAGAACGACCCTTTAGCAGTTTTCGCACAGCGTTGCCAACGTATGGGGAATTACCCAAACTGCAGGGAATCTCAAGTTAGGGAATTTGACTTAGATTTTCGGGGAATTCAATAAATTGGTGTTGGCAACACTGCAACTGTCGTTCTTAGGCAACTTCTTATTTTCGCCCCTAGAGGCGCGCACGTAATATTTGCATCGCCAATAGATGTACATAATACACACTGTTTATATAGGGAACGTCTGTATGAAGCCAAACTCATAGAGAAAACTTCGATAGGGTAATCCGCCAAGTTGGACTTTTCATTATATAACCTTGCCATACGTGTTAGGGGGCTATTAAAGGTTAAACATTTGTCCGAGACTTACTGAAAGTATGTGACATAGAATGTTCATGGGAGAACGTTATTCCCATATACTTTGATAGGCCTAACATAGTAAGATCATAGTAATTTGACTCAAAACATATTTGTCTCCATACAACACTGTTGTAAAAACATTGCTTATAGTTTTTACAAGTGTAAAAAACCTCTACCTTATTATGTCAACCTTGTCACATTATATAACAATCTGCGACCAAAGGACACATATATACACAAACAGCCATAGAAACTATTGAAATGCTGCACATTAATTATACCAGTAAGTGGATTATACGTTCATCGTGTTGTACTAATTGTGTTACCATGACCGTGGTGAACTTTATAATAGAGCCTTGGACTTAAGGGGAAGTTATTTGTTACGCTGTATTTATAATTAGGAACAAGAAGAGCATAGTCTATAGAGATGTTTTTCATTATTTGTACAAGATCTCAATTATCGTTCTTAAAAAATGCTCAAATTCAAGACGCCTTATCATATCAGTAAATGGTAAAAATTGTCATACGAGTAGGTACATTATAAAAGGTATGCGGAACAGTGAGTAAAGTCCCACAAACCTCCATAGAAAAGGGAGGATCCTCCGACCGGATGGTTGTTGTATCCAGTGGGCAACTGCCCGATAGTTGATATTCGGTCTGTTGTAAATGTTACACTTTTCCGTTTCATGAGTGGAAGCATGGCAAAAATATAACAGCAACACGGGTCGATCTTCAAAGTTAAGCAACGCTTGCCGAGGTCGGTCTGTGGATGGGTGACCATCTTAACATACCGAGATTCCTTCGTGCCTCGGGAAGCACGTTAAGCCGTTGGTCCCGGCTGCCATTTTGAGATCTTTGGCAGTTGTTACGTATTGCCAGGAGCCAGAAAATCTGACAGCAGTCTTGCCTAGAAGTACCGTGTTATCCAGTTCATGGGTTATGGAGGTCGAGCCTACCGTTCGACGTAAAGTACTGGTATTCAGCTGAATCCGGTTTGACTGGAAGCCGACCCAATACAGTTGAGAAAAGGCTAGGGTGATGATGAGTGGAAGCATCGCCTTAACTAATAATTTAAATTTTCCAATGACCGTGATATGAACTCTGCCTTCTAACCAGGTAATTAATTGTATCATTTCCGCGTTGCTTGTTATAAAACGACGTGGTATCCACCTGTGTCCATCATAATCGTGCCTCTTTGGTATCTATGTCTGTTTATTGTAATAAATCTTTATTAGATAATAATTTTTCGATATTTATTAAGAAAAAATTGTTTTGTATACAATAAATCCCATCCACATTAAATAGTTCCCAATTTAGACGTGTCTTATTTAGAAAAAATAATAAACAATTTTACGCGATATTTTACAATCTTACGGCGTTTGCCATTTTACGGTGACATGTTATTAAATTAAAATTGTCATCAGCAGAGTTAGATAACGCCTAAGTTAGTACATACAAAAAGTATTTATCCTTCAGTAGGATCTATTGTAGTCTTTGGTAGGATCCATCTAATAATCATCTAATAAAAGACGAACCTATATTGTCATTTTCCACACGAGGGTTTTAAAACAAAAACCCGTTAACATTTTCCCAAACTTAAGCACGGAAAGAACCCAACGAGCAACGCCTTTAAATCACAACAGCAAGATTTACAAGTGGTAATACAATTATTCTTTGGTAAGACATAAAAGGACCAACTAGGCAGATGCTAAGTAAAAAACACTTTTTTTTTTCACAAAAAAAATACCATTGAATTGAGAACCTCCTCCTTTTTTTGAAGTCGGTTGAAAAAACAACTGACTTCCTTCCTGATTGTTTTGTGATTAGGTTTTATCTTTCACTTTTTAGTGGTATCCCACACCTAACAACACCACTGGAAAGTCACAGGAAGCAGAATACGCCATTTCGTAAATTGATGATTTTTCCACATATTTTTAACCAAACTACTAAACCGATTTTAATAACATTTCAATGGGACCAATCGTTTCACATAAAACAAAGAATTTTTCAAATCGGGTTTAAATGACGGAGATATGAGGTAACAAACACAAAAAAAAATACAACCGAATTGAGAACCTCCTCTTTTTTTTGAAGTCGTTTAAAAATAAAACATCGAAAATCCTTATCGCCTAAGATTACAAGGAGGCCACAGCTATACCATGGGTGCCTCCATTACATAATGAGCACCTAAATGACACCTGTTTGTTGATACTGATTGAGCCATGACTTTAGGACGGCACATTACGTACGTACCACGTAATCTTGACTTCAAATTCGCAATACTCGCTAACGCATAAGTAGATTGAGCAATTGGTTTCCCTTAGGCGACACTTTCGACTTGGGAGGTGAGGGACAGACATGATATAG
Organism: Melanchra persicariae; assembly: GCA_947386135.1. Classification (NCBI taxonomy): domain Eukaryota; kingdom Metazoa; phylum Arthropoda; class Insecta; order Lepidoptera; family Noctuidae; genus Melanchra; species Melanchra persicariae. The sequence continues at coordinate 5,519,780 of OX376646.1, forward strand.
TTTTCCTCATAAAAATAAAAATTTGATTTAGTTTTAGTGACCAGTTAAAACTAAATCTCGTTTTTATTTTTGGGGTGAACCTTTGTAAGGAAACCAGCTTTCAAAACCAGAGAGAAATATAGAAAAACAAAACATGTTTATTTAGCACAGATCAAGCTGAAAGGAAAAACGTGGAAATAATAACTTTTCTGGTAATAAAAAAAAGAACAAAGGTGCATTGCGGTAATCCGTCACCAGGCTGTATCTCATAAACCGTGATAGCTAGACCGTTGAAATTTTCACAGATGTATTTCTGTTGCCGCTATAGAAACAAATACTAAAAACAGACTAAAATAAATATTTAAGTGGGGCCTCCTATACAACAAACGTGATTTTTTGCCTTTTTTATATAGATAATGGTGCCGGCTGGCCGGTTTTTTTTATTTATTCTTATATCAGCTACCCAACATCACCCTTAAATATGACCACGGACTTCTGGAACAGTCTGTATAGCACACCTTATATACAAGCGGAATGTAGTAAAAGAGAACCTAGCAAATCCGAGCCGAGGTAGGTACTTCGAGCACCCTTCGCTCGGCCTTCCACCCGTCTTCTTTAGTTCTATCTCTGTGCCAAAGGCAACAGAAAACCTATCCTATTTCAGACGGGGTTCTGAAAATATTCCTGCTCTTATTTTCCTGGAAATATTCCTGTCGATGCCCTTGGAATCGGCGGTCATCAACCATCAAAAAACCGGACAAATGCGAGTCAGACTCGCTCACCGAGGGTTCCGATCTGAGAACGAAATAGGGGTAAAACTAGAAAGAAACTCAAATCTAAATAGACACGTCTCAGGAACTGGAAGACTGACTTCTTAAAAGTTCATACAAGAGGTTATAATGCTTTACGATCTAAATGGAGTGGGTGGATAGCATACGTAATATTGCACCCAGTTTCCTTGAAGATTGCATGAATCAGATGGTCAGATGGGTCTTGACCCCTGATATAATCTCTAAGTCATATGATGTGTTTGCAAAGTTAGGGTATCGAACTGCGTTTTGTTTTTTATTATTATTTAGAGATACTTAGGTATCCTTGACGTTGAGGAAATGTTTAGTGATAAATGCTGTCAAATAATCGAATAACCCATGTCATTGTCAAAATATTTTGATATATCAGTTTAATAAATTGTGTCCAGAAACTGACAGCTTCACAATAAGGTATTTATAATAAATGAAATACTGCAGCATTCCATTTCAAGTAAATTTAGGAATTAAATAATACAAACGAAACAAAAATAACGAAAGTGAAGTTAAAACATGTGCATTTATTTATAACGCGTTCATCTCTGAATGCTAGGTAGAGGACCTCAGTGCTAATTCTACTATTTTTTAAGTACCTAACGTTCGAATTTGCATGTCAGTTGCAATCTGTCAAAAATGTAGGGTATTTTGACATAAGGCTTTTTTGACAGATTGCAACTGACATGCGAATGCAAACGTTGCTTAATAAATTAGTAGAATTTGCCCACTGATGATGGTTAAATAAATATTTGTTTAAAGAAATAACATAGGAAGCAAGACGACCAGCTAACCGTGAGAATCGTTACGAAGTGAAGATTAACAGGTTCCCTGTCCGATGAATCAAATATGATTCACGTGACACTTTTTGTACCGACACTGACAAGTTCATGAATCATATATGAACAAAATTAGTACCAAGTTTAAAGGCTTATTTCTGTTGGACGTAGCGGGATTTATGCAATTTTTAGTATAGGGACGTAGGGAGTACATTGTCTTCTGTCGAAAAAAATAAAAAAGTTAGGTAAATTATCTTTATTTTTTTTTATACGGATAGGAATGTGCAAATAAATTTTACACAGTAAATTAGTATAAAGAAAAATAAAACGAACAATATTTATCTCAGCAAATTTTTTGAAATTATACAAAAAGAATAAAAAAAAAATGGTAAGGTGAGTATAAATTCGAATTTTATGCGTACTAATTATTTGCACGTCCTGGATTTGAGTGTGCATCATTGAAACATTTGTACATCACGTTTTTTTTATACTTTTTTTACGTCTAAAACACCTCTGACATGTTTCCAAAACAAATTGTATACCTTTTAAATAACTACCTAACAGAATCGAAATTTAAAAAAAAGTGCTGGACATTACGTCATGAAAAATCTTTGTTATATGGGGACAGGGACCCTGTATAAAAGCAATGATCATGTCTAGTCAGAGTGATGTGTCCGTGGTGTTTCATGCACGTTCCTCTCCATAGAGATCTACGTTTTGGAACGTACAAACAGCATCATATTGTTTTTGACTGACTGACTTTGACAATTCAAAAGTTCCTGTGTTTATTTGAAATAAATGCTTTGACTTTGACTTTTTGAATATGATGCTTATCAATATTTAACTCAAGTACCATTTAATTTATAATAATTCAATGGTTGACCCTTATAATGGCCACCTTCGGTTGCTAAGAGCGTAATCGAGATAACACTTGCATAATCGTTACTGTTGAATTGAATGTGATGCCTCGATCCACACGTCTAACACAGTCTTTAATTTTTCGGTCCTTTTTAAATTTCAAGAAGCTTATAAGAATGTAATGTAACCAGGGGCCTAACCACATTATTCCAGTAGGAAAGAGACGGAGCTATACAGGACGTATAGCTCCGTCACTTTCCCACTGGAAGTAATATTGCTTTAAGAGTTGGTGGTTTAGGCCCAGCAATAAAACCAAGACAATGATTTGCTATTCAGAATCTCAGTTTTCCTTTACTTCATTTTCGTGTTTTCTTAAGTGAGTACTTATTTAAGTGCTAACGAGTCTTCATTTCAATAAAATAAATAAACAAATGACAGCTCATCCCTTCATACTTATCCGTATATATGTCGCAGCCAACTGGCTAAATCAGCCGTTTCATTGAAAGTCTAGCCTTTTCATTGAACTGTGTGAACGTCTAATCAGCGACATCAATGACATGGGCAAGTCATGAAGCGGTATTGAACAAAAGATGTCACTTAAGTCACTGAAACATCGGCACATTTAAATTAAAAGGCTAGGCAACCGATTAAACGGCTGATTAAGCTAATTGGCTGCGACATATACATAACTCCGGAACTTGTGGGTCAGTAACCTACTAAGTACGCGAACCGATGACCTTTATTGCAGTGCGATTCCGTAGGTGTCTCACCTGTGTGTAAGCTTAGGTGAAGTGAGCTGTCAATCCACACAATCAAGATGGAATGACAGTTCACTTAATGCTCACTCCACCTAAGTGTACACGGTGTGATGTCGGCAGAATAGACCGGCTGGATCATTGGTGTAGCGGTTGAAACTGCTACTGAACATGTGGTATTATTAGACTTTTTAATCTGGAATTTCTGGATGGAATGCCCGGAACTCAAATTTGTTCACAATTACGTTTCCTGATATCTATAACCGGGGGTTTTTAAGTCATGAGTGAAGAAATTACTTTATGAGGTAAGTGTACTCCATTGTCACTTACCATCAAGTGAGATAAGTCGACACAAATGCGATCCTATCAATCTATGCTAATATGTATTAGAGGTATAAATTCGATAGTAATCTTTGTCTGACTGTTTCTTACCTTTTGTGGATAAGTAAACGACGTATTTTTAGGATGGGATATCATTCAATGACTCCTTCTACTCTGGGTGGAGCGGAAGGGGTTGTCCGACTCTTACTGACTTAAATACATCCGTGTTCCTCCTAGTGCCCTTTGCGTTCCAGAGCCACGGTGACTCTTTCGAACAAATTCCGCAAGTATTAGTAAATCCTAGTAATAAAAAGGAAAATTAAAATGGGATTAGGCTTGCCCTTTCAGTTTGGCGATCCTTCAGGCTAGGACGGTAACCTTGGTTCGCTTGCGGATATCATCATTCCTGATTCAATCACGCAAGGAAACTCCGAGCATTGCCCTCTCCATTGCCCTTTGGGTGACTTTAAGCCCATTGTGAACACGTACTGGTTAAAGACTTAAGTGGCAGTGGGCAGAGCAATTGCTCGCGCAAAAGATGGTCGATGGGGCTGAAAGTTTTGGAGTGGCGACCGCGTACTTGAAGACGCAGTGTAGGAAGGCCTCCCCACAAAGTGGACTGATGATCTGGTCAAGGTCACGGGTAGCCGATGGATGCGAGATGCACTGGACCGGTGTTGTAGCGACACTTTGGGGAAGGCCTATGTCCAGCAGTAGACGTCTTTCGGCTGATATGATGATGATGATGAGGCTTGCCCCTATTTCTGGGGAATTCAACAGTACTAATGAAATGTTAGTGTAATACACGCACCATTCAGCGAAACCCTTCAGAAAGACAGACATGTTATATAAATAACTCCGAAACTTGTGGGTCAGTAACCGACTAAGTACTGAACCGACGACCTTTGCTTGCGCGTGCGCTTCTTCAAATGCCAGCTGATTGAGTAATTACTAGCACCGTGTCAGAGGAGCATTCATGTAATAGTTTACGTATAACTTCTTGTATAGAAGCCTACATTGGATTTTTATGTACATTGTGTAGTTGGTAGCTGGAAATTTCATAGGTACTACCGAAAGTACCCACAGTCTTATCAAATCAAATCAAACAGAGTAATTAGGGGGAGAGCCAATTGCCATCATCATCATCTGCCTAGCCTTTTTCCCAACTATATTGGGTGTATCCCAGTATTTCCCAGTATTTTCTTATGTCCCAGTATTTTGAGTGAAACGGCTGCCTACCAGACCTCCATAACCCATTAACTGGGTAATACGGTACTTCTTGGCAAGACTGGTGTCAGATTATTTCTGGCTAAATCTACATATTACTAAAAAAAACCAGTTGGAAAAACCCAATAACCCTATGTCCGAACCGGGAATCGAACTCAAGACCCCACGCTTAGTAGCGCTTGATAAATTCTTCGATACATAACCAGAAATGTCTCCTAAAATTAGATAGTCGTGGTTTACTTTGTTCTGGTTATGTATTTGGGATCATCGTTACGTGTTTAACTCTGCTTGACTAGAAGTTAATTATTGACAGTTGTTTGATAATATTGTTTACCTAAACTACTTAAAGGTCAAAATCCATAACTCATGAGAGTCTGCATAATACAGTGGTCATGTAGATTACTGTAATATATTTGCATGGAAATAACTGTTCTCTTTCCTAATGAGTGTAAGTTTAGATAAATTGGGACGACACTTGGGATGGTAAAACTGGATCAGTGCTAGACATCCTTCAGGAGACTTTTATGATGAGTACCAGTAATATTGCCTTTGGCAGCACATTCTTCCAAAAAGGAAGGCATGGAACAAATGCGCATCGCCATTTTAGGCCTTACAGGACTCCCGGGCGTCGAGAGTCGCTGGGCGATTCCCGGCCAACGTAAGCGCGGGTCTGCGGACGGCGACCGTTGGGTGGCTCGCCGTCCGATCAAAGCCAGGCCAGGGTCGACGGCGCGTTGTGTTCCACGCGCGTTTCAAAGAGATGTCAGCATAGTACCCCGTAGAACCAGATCCTGCCAGGATTGCGGATTTTGTTCGAAAGAGTTACCGCGGCCTTGGAACGCAAAGGTTACTAGGAGGAGCCCGGATGGGTTTTTGTCAAAGCGGATTACATAAGGTAATCGAATAATTTGACACTATGTAAAACACGGAAAGACTGGATAGCCAAAACTACCGCAACGTCCAATAACCTCATGTCCGCCGTTTGTTTCGTAGTCTCTAGCGAGAGTGCCTAGCGACGGGTCCTTGGTTCGATTCAATTAAAAGTTTTTACTGGAGTATTCCTACGGATGGAGGTAACCAAGTGGTACTATCTCACAAGAACCAGGGGCTCGAGTCTGCTATTGCAATCGTGTCTCAATGACCGGTCAGTGATCGAATATTTGACAACTTTGACAGTTTTTGTATGGGAAATGTGTCATAAGTTTGACGTTACACGTCAAAAATCGATCATTGGCCGGTCATTGAGACACGATTGCAATAGCAGACTTGACCCCCTGGTCTTGTGATAGCAAGAATCTTAAAGTACCAAGAATGGACAACCGGCCAGCCTTTTGGGTACATTACCAGTGGCCTGCGATGCGGAGGAATTTTCGACGCCATGTTTTAGATTATTTTTAGTTTTAGTTAAGAGTATTTCATTTAAGTGTATATATAGTAATAACCGGAAATCTTGGATATAAAATACACTATCTCAATAAAAAAATCCATTATCACATTACCGTAAACACTCCTTGAATCAATAAAAACTTAAAATATTTAGGTAAACGACTTCTTACATCATTTATATATTTAGTCACCCGCCAGTTGTCAATGTTATTATCTAACTAGCTGTGCCCGCGACTTCGTTCGCACAAATATCTTTTGATAGAGTGAACCGATTACGATGAAACAATCACAAAACGAAACTCCCAGTTACGAACAATTTTAATGTATAAAAGTTATCTACATTCGTTTTGTACTTTCTACGTGATGCAAGCACATCTAAACAGACAAACAGACAAAAAACGCTAGAAATGGGTTCTGTCAGTTATCCTTTAACTCCCTGGCTATTTTTAATGTACAAAACGACTCTTCAACAAATTTATTATATTATTATGTATAGTTATGGATATAGATATAGATTTGTGATCAAGGCTAAGAAAATGAGGTAATTCTTAATGATACATTTCTACATTAATTGCAAAGTTAAATTCCTCATTGGTAATGACAACATCTATTCGTTTAATTACAGGATATGATGTCATTTTATTTAATATTTCAAGTTCCGTAAGTTCATAAAAGTTAATTAGTAAAGAAGGTATGTATACTAACAATATGTTACAAATGGTATGCTCCAGAAGTTAATATAATTATATAATAAATAAATATGTAGACCAAATAAAATACAGGCTCGCTTATACGCACCAATTCTTTACGAAAATAAATATAATATTATCTAGGAAAGTAAACCTTGAAAAATTACAATAGCTATATCTTTAAGTTTGCCGTGTCTGGCCATACCGCTGTTAAACCCGCGATGGTTTGTGTTGGTATGTATAATAAACGTTCAAAAATGCTTGTTAAAATGATTTTAGTAAATAAAAAGTCAATTGAATTTTGTGAAGTAGTAGCCTTCTCTTCTGCCAGGTTTGCGGAATTTGTTCGAAAGAGTCACCGCGGCCCTGGAACGCAAAGGGCATAAGGAGGAACACGGATGGGTTTTAGTCAGTAAGAGTCTGACACCCCCTTCCGCTCCACCCAGAGCAGAAGCAGTCATTTGATGATTTACCATCCATAAAAAAGCCCCCTCTGATCAGTATCAAATATTCTGGCTGATCTGATTAATACTGTATGAGTTAAAATTGATATGGTAGGCACCAAATAAACTTCCAATAACGGTCATTGACTTACCTACATTTATTGGCATTCTTAATTTCAAAAACGGAAATTAAGGCATAAAGCTATCCTGATTGGGTAGCTCGCCGTCCGATCAGAACAGGCCCGGGTTGACGGCGCGCTGTGTTCTACGCGCGCCAAGCCAGCAGTCGTCAGCATGGGTCGGGGCCCGTTAAGGCCAGAGCCTGCCAGGGTTGCGGATTTGTTCGAAAGAGTTACCGCGGCCCTGGGAAGAAAGGCACTAGGAGGACTAAAGGGTGGGTTTTAGTCAGTAAAAGTCTGACACTCCCTGCCGCTCCACCCAGAGCGGGAGGGGTCATTTGATGATTTCCCATCCTCGAAAAATGCCCTTTGCGTTCCAGGGCCGCAGTGACTATATCGAACAAATTCCGCAGCATTAAATACCTCATTGTCGAGTCATTCCCTGGCCCAAAAAATGTCCTTGATTTAATATAGTCTACCCATATACCGTTGTATATGATACACAATCAGAAGGAAGTGCGCGTACGGCGCGACTCTGCACAATTTCGTGCACACAGCCTTCGTGCATATTAAGTAAGGAGTACCGTTTTATACCAACTTATTGGGATTGCACTGAGTTATTGCCATTGACTATGGGTTCTTAGGAAGCAAGGTATCGTATGCTAATGTGGAGGATGATTTGAATAATTTTATAATTTATTGGAATTGTGATGGTTTGGGGTGTTAACTCAGGGAATATTGAATATCCAAGAGCCTTCCAGGGTTGCGGAATTTTTCGAAAGAGTTACCACGGTCCTGAAAGGGTGTTTGAAAGGTCACGGGTGGTTCAGTCAGTTCTTACTGACTAAAACACACCCGAGGCTCTAGGCGGACCGAGGGGAGTCATTTTGATGATTTCCAATTCACAAAATAGGAGCTTTCTTTTTAAATTAATTGACGATTGTCATTCCAGGATGACAATCATTCGCGGAATTTGTTCGAAAGAGTCACCGCGACCCTGGAACGTAAAGTGCATTTGGAGAAACACGCGGGGTTTTAGTCAGTAAGAGTCTGACACTCCCTCCCGCTCCGCCCAGAGCGGAAGGAGTCATTCGATGATTTCCCGTCCTTAAAAAAAAGGATGGCAATCATCAAAACGACGAGGTCGTGTTTGACTGCTTTATGGAGAGTATATCCATGATGAGCATACAACAAAAAGTTTTATTTCTTCTCGAAATTGTTGTTTGAGAAATTGCCAGTACCATCAAAACAGAAATTAAATTGGCGTACTGTTATTTTTCCTAGTTTACAAGAAGCTCATGATTTATTGAACTCTAGGTCATGACCTGGATTTAATCAGCTTTTAATTTCGACGAGTTATGTGCACAGAAATGTGTGGAGCAGTCGATTTTTTTCGTAATTTCAGTGTTGGTCCCTTAGTAAAAGTTGTTCATAATGATGCGTTAATTCTGTTACACGTTGCATACCTATTTGTAAGGTGTATAAATGTTTATATTGGAAAGTTTTTCTCTATCTGCTTCTAGAAGCTACAGAGTTCATTAACCATTAAACACAGCCATTTAAATTAAAAAATGCAATGTTACCAAGGCACGATTTACAAAATACCTGAGGTTATTTCATTTCTTTTGTCAGTGCACTGAGATGAAACAGTACCCTATTCTTAAAACGTTTCACAAAATTCATTTATTTATCATCAAGAGTTGAATACTATAATTTTAGAGGTGATTGTAAGTTTAGGCATTTCGTCGTCACCCGGCGTTGCCTTCCGCATACTGCACATAGCTGCGACGGCGCAGTGAGGCAAACATCGCGGTGACAACGGCAAAGACTATACTATTAGTCATATTTTGTAACGTGGAGTAGGTAGAATAGATCGTTTGTAAATTGTTGATAGTTCGAAATGAAAGTTGTTAAATTGTGACATGTGTTCTTAATTGGCGTAATTAATTAGCTATTGAGGAAAATAGATATTAAGTAATTGACGTAACTAATAAGCGTAATAAGTTTAACTATATATTTACCTAATCGAAATGCGTTTCTATTTTTTAATTTTCATATGAATTTTCAAAATTGTGTTGATGTACCAAAGTGTAAGATTGAAAAAATTTACTTTGCCATCACCAAGTTGGTGTCTTGGCTCGACTGTGGAACGTGAATTTATTTTTTTCTCCCAGTAAAATAAAAGATTATGGACTGATGGAATCTCACAAGCAATAATAAAACAATATGTTGTTGCAATAAACCCCAAGAAAATTTCATGAAAGTTCAATAGGAGTATAATTAAAAAAAAGAACCATTGTAATGAAATCATTTTTCACCATAAAATAATTTTATTCTACCCAATTAAAAAATTCACCAGGCCGACATCAAAAAACTCCCACATCTGCACTAACATGATCGTTGCGCTCGCGCCGTGAAACCAGCAGGCCTTCGCGCCGGGCGCGGACGGTCGACGACATGCTACTTACATCCTTGTCCTAAATGTACGCACTTATCGCATGCGTGATCTTATCGAGCAGTTACCATAATACTAGTCCTATAAGGGTGCAGAGGAGATCTAGATAGAAATGGGTATGGTAGACTGCGGGTCTTGGGTGAATTAGGAAATTGTAATGTTCGGTACCTACACATTGAGAGGACCAAAAGAGTCAAGAGTGAATAGGTTACTATTATGCAAATGTGTTCCATCGTTGACCACATCGGCGCTTTCCAACACGTGAGATAGTGTCAAAGACGAGCCTATCAGTAGCATCCAGAAGGTTCGGGGTCCCATTCAATAGGAATTCCAAAATCTACAGTTTATGATGCTTGTAGTGGAAAATAGGTTTTCCTTCCTCTTTCGCTGTTCTTTTCTGATTCATTTCGTTGCGGGATCTCATCTGCCTAGCCTTTTCCGAATTATATTGGGGTCGGCTTCCAGTAAAACCGGATTTAGCGGAAGAACAGTATTTTATGTAGAAGCGGCAGCCTACCAGACCTCCTCAACCCAGTAACTGGGTAACGACTGGGCGACTGTTACGGATTGTCAGAACCCAGAAACTCCTCTCTCCAGTCTTGCCATGAAGTACCGTGCACATTTTAGACAGCCGGCTCATTAGCCGGCTGCCATTTGTACGTGCTTTCCGAGGCACGGAGTAGTCTCGGTATGTTAAGATGGTCACCCATCCACAGACCGACCTCAGCAAGCGTTGCTTAACTTAGAAGATTGACCCTAGATCTAGATAGTAAAATCTCTTCTCAGGGACTTGTCGCACTTTATTGAAATAGCCCGCTCTGACTACCTTTTTTGGGATTGATTACCGTATGTCAATTCTGTACATTTTGGACCTTTTGACAATCATTAACGCTGATAGAATGTCGTTATCACTTTGTCTTTACCTTCTGAACTTCATAAGTTATACATCGTGTCTTGTTTAACGTTACAGCATTAAAAAATCCCTGGTATAAAACTGAAGACATAATATATTTTTACAGTACAACTTTGCAGACATAAGTATACCGTTTACAGACACTACGCACTGATTAATATCTTAATCTGTTCTTCTCACTTAAATCTTTAAGAATTCTGTTCAAAGTTTTAACAATTTGCAGTTATTTTATACAACTGCGTGAGATACAAAAAGATTTCTAAGAAAAGATACACGAGTACTGAATGAAAAATATAATGAATCGACCATTTTATACATCCGTAGTTCCGTAGTTTCTGTACAGAGAGATCAATGAAAGATTTGGTCTCCGAACCTTGCGACCTAACCTTCGTTATCAGCCGAGTGTAAAACTTAAACTATTGTCTTGCAATTCGTTTGAGAATATCAAAAACTAGCGTATGGCTATGACTTCGTCCGAGTGGATTTTAAATAGAAACTGGAAGATAACAATCCCTACACAGTTATGGACAGTTTTTTAATTTTTGATTATGTATGGGAAATCATGAAATGACTCCTTCCGCTCTGGGCGGAGCGGAGGGAAGTGTCAGACACTTACTGACTAAAACCCATTCTTGTTCCTCCTAATGCCCTTTGCGTTCCAGGGCTGTGGTGACTCTTTCGATCAAATTCCGCAACCCTGGCAGGATTCCGCAACCCTGGCAGGTCAATTGGGACTCTAAAAGTCCGCTTAATACGAGAAGAATGGAAACGATCGATGCTTGGGGAGGCCTTACATTCAGCAGTGATCTTCTTTTGGCTGAAACGATGATCATAATTAAAATAAAATACATGTTATAATTGGGAGAGTATTTATTTATGTTTAACCAAGTTTCCAGATAGAAGTTCCCATCACTTCCCGTGGGTGTCGTAAGAGGCGACTAAGGAACTCACCAGAGAATTGGCAGCAGCATTCTCTGTTGGTAAATTGCAACAGCTACACTGCGATCGCCAACTCGCCTGCCAAGTGTGGCAATTATGGCAAACCCCCATTTGGGGGAGGCTCCAGCAGTGGTCGACTTTCGGCTGATGTGATGATGATGATGATGAAGTTTCCATAGGGACAACCATTTTTAACCGACTTCTAAAAAAGGAGGAGGTTAGGTCGCGCATAACTCCGTCGCTTGCCAACCGATTTGAAAATTTTTTTTTTGTTGGAAAGGGGCTTACCAAATGGTCCCATTGAAATCTTATCAAAATCTGTTTAGTAGTTTGGTTATTAAATCCAAATAGCTGGAAAAAATATGTGGAAAAATCATCCATGTATACGAAATTGCGTATTTTTGCTTTCCTCTGACTTTCCAGTGGTGTTGTTATGTGTTGTAAAACGTTTTTATTTTTAAAAATAAAAACTTTTTTGTGCGTTGATGGTGGTTGGTGGTGTTTTTGGTTGCTTCTTCGTTATTTGACACCGACTTCCAAAATTAAAGTTATTTTGAACTTTGTGATGTTTTTTGGAAGTCGGTTTCTTTTTTTTTGTGAAAAAGTTTTTTTCGATCAAATGTCTCACTTTCGGAACATTCCTTTTAATGAAAGTGCACTTTTAACCACTTTATGAAGCTCTGCTGAATGTTTTATGATCAGCAGTGCTTCTAACACTCAGACAGGGAACTATTTTATACATAGCGACAGCTAGAAGATAACAAAACAACAGCTACACCTCATGCTAATTTTATTAACCTCCTATTATGGAATGAACATTTCCTTTTATGAATGCGATGTTAAATTCAAGGTTGGTCCAGCCATTGATCAGATAAACCGTGATTCATCTCGGAAAACACTTTCGCTGTCTGTTGTCAAGTGGACGCTGTACCGTGGACCACTTGGTCTGAAGATCGCTTGTTTACTGCATGAGTGAACTCGAGATGTTTAGCATCAATAGACTTGGAGGCGGTCCAGTATGTTTATCTTGGGTTTTGAAGTAAATTAAGAGGTTTTTTCAGAGGTAAGCGCTGAAATACTTAGTTTATCCAGTTGATGTTTAAAATATCGATCAAGAAATGGCAAAAGAGGTTGAAGTTAGCTCTAATAACAATCAGAAATCATATTTGTCATGGGAAACACTTTCGTTGTCTGTTGTCAGGTAGATGCTGGACCGTGGACCATTTGGTCTGAAGATCACTTGTGTTTAGTGCTTGAGTGAATTCAAGATGTTTTGCATTATTAGGAGGACGTACACGTATGTTTCTCTAAGGTGAACTAATAGAGTAAAAACTATACGATGTAAACATCTGGAAAGCAATTCCTGTATTTTCAAGAGTGTTTGCATTCTAACCTCCATCTTATACTAAACATGAGGGCCAATTCTACAAATTTTTAAACATTCGCATCAATCTGGTCGCGCGTCAATAACACCTCTAATTATCATAATGAGTAGAATTAGTTCTCTGGTTTCTGAATTGAGAATTTGAAGTTAAAGCCTGTCAAAACTCATGTACATAATAAAGAGTATTCTATTCTATTCTTATTCTAAATCTGTCAAATATTGTGAAGTTTAAAAAAATATATTTTTGCTGAGATGAGGATTCGATTAGATTTTGAACGTTTTTGAATGCCGGGTATTGGCTTTCTGATGACTAGTTCGAATTTAAATGGTTTTAAGGGAGATCAATCAAGAGACACCAAATACAGGATTGAATAGAGACGCCAAATACCGCCTAATAGCTTACTATTAAAAAATAAAACCAAGTTGACATGCTACAAGTCAAGCTACCCAAACCAAACTGTAAATCAAAATTAATTCAACATTAATAAAAGATGTTTTAGCGAACTTTAACGCCTTGATCAAGACAAATATTCACCAAATAGATTTAGCAATATGGTTACAGAAATACATAATCGTGTCCTAATAGTTTTAGAATATAAAAATAATAAAACACACAAGCTGCGATTACCTAACATATGCGATGATGTGTACAATGCATCGATTGTGTAGCTTCTACAATAAACGAATATTGATTACACATTATTCATAATACGTACGACTGAATGATCAAGTATATCATTAATCTTTACAGTAGAAAAGTGAAGTACTTAGCCAGTTTCTTTGACAGAGTAACAGACACTCTGTCAGAGCGACCGCTGGAATGAATTTTCTCAACACCATGACTTAAGTGAGCCATGATGATGTACGAATGCTGACAGTCGTGGGGGTGCCGCACGCACCCCGCGGGGTGAAGCTGGCTCCGAGCGGGGGTGAGGCGAGCGCGCGCGGGGTCTGCGCGGGCGCCGGCGTCGCTTTTCACCGTCGCTGCGCCGCGTACGCCTACCCGATATAAAAGCCTCAACCGCCCATTCACCCGCTCGCAGTGTGTGCTTGAACGTTACAGTGTCCACTTCACTCGTGCAAGGACTTACAGTTTAATCATGAATTCACGGTGTTTATTAGTGCTAGCAGCCGCCCTCGGCGTGGGTACGTAATATTTGAAATATTTAGGGTGCGCCCGCGACGTGATCGACGCATACCAGAAACCAGTGACGACGGAACTACCTAGATGTGTGGCTCACCTGCTCTCTTACATCGATAAAAATGTAATTGGCGTAGCAACGCGAAAGCAGTTGAAGTGTTATCGATACAGTTTCCACACTGTATCGTTGCAACTGCGCGCGCGCAACTCGTGTTGAGAACAGATAGATTGCGGCCAGCGATGTGGTGTAACGACAATGGCTTGCCCCAGTGATACACGGGTTGATCGTATCAGTACTGGATATTTACTGTCAAAATCGTGTTATGGAGCTTTTAAAGTATCAGTGTGTATTACGCTGAAAATCAACCCAGTCACTACCGTGCCTATCAAGTACGAAATTGCGTCGAACATGAATCTAGCAATATGACATTCTGACATCTTTATAGAACAATAGAGCTTGTAACACATTGATGTAATTAATCACATAATGCTACACAAGTGTGTGAACTAGGTCTTATTGCGATGTCTATCAACCCCATTTCTAGTGGCACTATTCTTTTTTCACGCGTGTCAATGACCTCATACCGTCATAGTACAGAAAGTTAAAGTAGTTTAATGTTACCTGGAGCTGGAATTTGTTCTCAAGTAAGAACATGTAGCTATCGACTGCATAGCACGAGAAAGCGGTTTCTCCAGTTTTCATAATAATTGTTTATTATGTCAAAACAATTGCTTGGCAGTTTAAAGTTTATTGAAATTTATTTAATGTCTTGTTGGAAGCTTTGATCGTGAGTTTCGAATAAAAAGCTTTCACTAATAAATGATAATCGTTAAATGCAAATTAAAAACACAAAAACTGCATTGTTTCTATCGCTGCATAAAATATGATGGACAAAAAAAGATTGCATCATAATTTCTATGCAAAGAAATGATGTGACCTTAGAGGAGTGTCGTAATCCTTTTAACTGTATATTTATTCTATACATAGAGGGTGTTGCGCAATCAAAATTGTCTGATTAGCATTTTTCGCAACTCACGCACCCACTAGTGTCAAGTTATGACACAGATAATGCATATGTGTTAAGTACTTCAAGCCATTGGAATGGGATCAATAGTTCCCACGTGCTACTACATAATTATTATCGAAAGTTGGTGCTTAAGTAAACTTTAGTTTACATAACGAGCGAGTTCCGAAGTTGTTTAAGTTATGTTTGTTTACAGAAATATCTTATGTGATAAGTTGTTCATTCATAATTTTCTCTCACACCTGTCTTTATGAAGATCTTATTTTCTCTCCTATTTAAGACAAAATATTTGTCTCATCCTCCAACGAAATTAAGTCCTCCTAATGACACTGATAAGATCCCCAAAAAGAGACTTGACTTTAGAGTTGTAAAGCAAACAGACTGCTTCTGTTTAAAAAAATCACATGGAAAAATACAGGATCTGTTCAAGGCTAGCCATTCATATTTAATCTAGAGTATCCATACCCAATCAATTATAAATAAATAAATTATTCAGCCAATTACCGGTGACCATAGTAACCGAACATCCTCCACTTTATGGACTTCCTTATTCACTTCTATAGCACTCACTTCCGTTCGCAGAATGAAGGAAGTCGAGTGTAATGACAATATCACTTCACATTGACTTACGACTTGAACAATAATCACATTGTCTTTCATAACTGTCTGGCCTTACGAACCTATTTTTTTTTAATGACGGGGTCACATTACTTCTTGGTAGCCAACAGTAATTCAACATGTATGCAAGCTGGTTGCAGGTGGAAGCATGGCCTTAGTAAGATTCTTAGTCAATTTCTTACGCGGAATTTTTTCTTCCATTGGTCCATCACTATCAGCCATAATCTCTATAGAAACTCCCTTTCAAGCCATATCATCTTCTTAATCCGCACTAGTATTTCCTTTTATCACCTTGTCCGTATATTTAGTAAATACGAGTATTTGGTCTAACTTACTGCAGAAACTAGATTCTTAGTCAGTCATCATTATCGTCCTCATACCTTTATCAATTTTTTTTGAGGTCTTCGCGGCTTTTCTTCTTCCATTAGTCCATCTTTATCAGCCATCATCTGTATAGAAATCCCCTTTACAGCCAAATCATCTTCTTAATCCACACAAATATTTTTTTACTTTACCTTGTTTGTATATTTAGTACCACCTTAGTAAATATTTTATCTAACAACTGCAGAAGCTAATGCTCACAAATTCCCTTCAGTTCAAACTTTTCGATGCAACCTCCTTGACTTTTTCATTGCCATTTAACCTCTGGCTTATAAATCTATGTAACTCAGACGTGTCCTTTCACATTCCTGAGAGAGGACAAACAGGCTGGCTTTAGGATTGCCTAATCTTGTTCATCATAATAATATTTGTCTTCATTGGCAGCTTTGTTATATTCACTTATTACTCTCTAATTTTTATATAAATTTATTTGGGGTCTTTCTACATTGTCTTTGATACTTCTCTGCAAGTCATCATTTCAGTCTGTAGTTAACACGTTTCCAGCCATATCGTACTTCTAATCGTATCTTTGGTTATTCTTGTTTCGGCTAAATATTAGGACTCTCTTCTGTGCCATGCTTTCCTGGATCATTTATTATTACAAATCAAATCTTATTCACCAATTCATCTCCAGTTTTGCGAGGGCAACTTGCCCGGAGGCAGGTTTTAAGTGATATCATTAATATAAAACTCGTGTTCTTCTACAGGATGTTCAGTTTTCACTCTGAGGTTAGTTATGAGCCGCTTGAGGAATTCACCATTGTTAGGATTTCTAACACGTACCCAGTTCTCACGGACAACGCGATCAATTGCGCAAGCGCCGATATTTTCTGTTACTTTTTCTTTAATAGAACAATCTTGAACGATGTGTGCTTGTTTTCTAATTGCTTACAAATGATTTCAATAACAAAAACATGAAGTTTAAGTGCTTCGTGTGACTCGTTGTTATTGTTTGCGATTAAATCTATGGTTTAATTAAACCCAATAAACATTTGAAACGGCCGAGTTACCTTAACACTCTAACTAAAAGTAACTTTAACGGCAGTTAACCACGCTATCAAATATTCATAATGTGATTATAGCAAGCGTGAAGGTATTTGACTATCGAGTCTCGTGGTGCGTGCGTGAATTTCACGAGAGCAATGAAAACACGGAGAAAATGTATCAGTTGCTTGAGTGCGCATATGACTGTGCGTTAGATATTATCTGATGATGATATAGCTCTTGATCATGACTTTGTTCGAGAATAAAACTCCTACTGGGTTTACGTTCAACTGAATGAGGTGCTATATTATGATTTTATTTCATTATAAAATAACTGGCCGGTCATACGATCAAGATACTAAACCAGCAGGAAAAGAGAACAAATGACTGTCGTTTCGGCTTCTTTTTATGAAATTAAATAGTCTTGTCCTTACTTTAAATATACTCGTAAGTAGTTATACAAACAGACTGCAAATTAGATGAAGATTATCTTCAGAGACAGACCTGAGATTTATTAAAGAAAACGCCGCTGGCAAAGTTTAAGTAGAAAACGTAATGAACAGACAGCAATCTCAACGGTTTTCCTTTGTAATATTTTGTAAGAATTAGCTTAAGGACATATATTTCAGAAAACAATTTAAATAAATATTCTGAAAAAGTTATTTTGGCCGACAATGGCTAAGAAGCTTTACTTGATTGGTGTGTGAATTCTTTTAAGAGAAAATGTAGGTACATAAGTCTATTATATTTTTTATAACATTTTGCAGTTTAAATTGCTATCGATAGTTATAAAAGTGACCGCCAATATAATCATGCATTGCGTGTTGAACAGAAAATCCACATTAAAGTTAATTGGATAATTAGGTTACTCTCTTTGATAAAATGCGATAATTGAAGTGTAATTGAGTAATCTATTACCGTAAGAATATCTTTATTATTTTGTTCGATTTTTTTTTTTATTGTCTTTAGTCATTTTAAGCCATTGAACTGACTTTCAATCTGATACGTTGAGGAATTAAGTATATATTGAGACAGCATTTTGAAGTGCTGAGCTCTTAATTAAACACAGTATGAGACGTTAATATTATTAATTAGAGCATACTTCACTAAGAAGCTCATTTTTGAAAATAATTTGAAAATTGCTTTCAAAGATTCCCTTCAGGGTGTGGTATTTTAAGAGGTAACGGGTATTCCATATTCTGATGGTGATGAAAAAAAGCCCCATCTACGAAGATCTCTGGCTTTTAACTCTTAACATAGATAAATCATCTGAGAAAACCAATAACGTACCTATGAACAGCATCGCAGTAACCATTGTCTGGAAGTTTGATAATCTAAGATAACGGTCCACACTTGTCAAGATAATTCTAAGGTTACATCTCAAATTAAAGTCAAAATTAATCAAGAGGTCATTTGACCGGATATCCACGAAATAATTAACGATCTTGCACATAAACAATGCACCGGAAACTGTTGTCCTTAGGCAGAAATACACCGTCGACAATGATATCTCACGACTGAACGTTTTATTGAACAATGCCTGCATCCTGTGTGTTCCCATCCTAAGATACAATGACTGGCGATTCTTATAAAAAAATGACAAGTTTTTTTTACATTATTGGTCATTGACAGAAAAATGACGTGGGATTTCGATTGAATAATTATTATTTAGTCTAAAGTCGAGTAAAATAAATCTGTTTAATTTTAAATTGAAGTTGCAAACCTTTGCCTGCTGGCTTAAAGATTTCTAATTTTATGCGCATAAAACTCAAACCAAAAACAATTACAGTCATCCTCATGCGTACCGAAAGATGTGTTTGTGAGAACTTACAAAGCCTGTAGCGAAGCTAGAACACATCTCGGGTGAAAACGCACCCTACACCCAATCAAAATCGATAATATGTAACCTCTTTGACACATCGATGTTCCATTAAATCATTTAAGTCACACTTCGATCGCCTACAAGCCGCGTAGACTACGCCGAGTATGTACAAGCTAGTGTAGCTACTCGTACAATCCAGTGATTGTCTGTCCTTCGAACTAAGATATAAATAACCTCTTGTTAGCCCTACGTATTGTGCTGTTGGCCTGTTGCTTACTTTTTTTGCGCATCCAATGGCATCACTATGTCTTGTTTTTTACGACTATTTTTGGTCAAAACAAGCTTCGAATTTATAGAGGATAAATAAAAATCTATAGGTTACCTATACTCTGTTGAAATTGCATTCCTAATGTTTGCCGTTTAATATGAGTAGTTATTTAATTGTTTTTGACACGGAAGACTTTGCAATTGTGCATACATAATAATGTTGAACAGAAAATATAATGAAATCATCTCTTTCTGTTCTTAGCTTCGAAATACTTCAATCGGTTAAAACTTGACACACTGCGTTTATTTATCCTGTCCCATCCATAATTTTGCAAGTGCCACTAAAACATTGCTTTAATAACTCTACCCTTTAGATGCGCAAGAGTGGCTCGAAATAGAATTAGTGGTTACGTAAGGATTACGCGACGACACCTGCACGCCCAGCCTCTGGGTAGATACGACGTGAATTTGTATGGCTCATTAATTTGGTATAGGGTTGATGGTTCACATCAAGCATTGTAATGTTTCAATTAAAAACACAATTAAGATATTAGAATTAGCTGTAAGTGAAATTCTAAGTGGATTCGAAATCCATCAGATCATCAAATAGTTTCCAATCTATTGTTTTCAAAATATCAAATACACACAATCGCATCATAATATCACAATAAGCAATTCAAATTAACAAAAAGACTACCAAAATAAAACTGTTTATTAAATATCACCCACGAAATTTAAAGCGATACTCTCTATTACTTTGTATATAATTGCCTCTCGTATTAAAATGTTCTTATTAAAGCTATTATTCAGTCTTAATGTTATTATTATTAAGTTGTAGTGAGCTTACGAACTTTCACCATCCGACAATAGTCGTTATCTAATGGTTGATACGGGTTACGTCAGATTAGACCACTCATGTAGTAATCATTTCTTTTTGAACATTATCAGCACGAGAGTGAACTCTTTTAAAAGTGGAACGTCTTGTTTGGAACGGTTGATGAACTGATCTTTTTAGACTGTGCTCGTTTTTTTGGGGAGCGTTTTAAATAGGTTACTAAACTGATATTTAGTTTGTCTGTGTGATAGCTTCCTTTTAGGTCGATTTGAAATGGATTGATTAAGAAGGTTACTGACTAAACTTTTAGAGTATGCTCATTACCTAATTTTGCAAGTTTTTAGATTAAATAAAAAAAAATAAACCTTGCTGTTCAAATCATGAATACTATGACAATGAGACACTTAAAAACATGCAAAATAGACGTGAGCTAATTTATGTGATACATTCTACGACCCATATGATAAAGGTCAGGCGTGAGTGAGATTACTCAACTGTACAGACGCGGGCGCATCGTCTTAACGAAATCGAAAGTTCCGCCCACTTCTCGTCGGTAGGTCAATTTTTGTGGCTTTCACTGTATTACTTAATGTAAGTATTACACGACCTTTGTCATAATAATGTATTATGTTTATGTAATGTTCCTACACATGGGGCCATTTAAATTACACAATAGGCGTAATCTGCAGGTATTAATTTCTCTCGACTAGTGACTAGCTGTTTCTTGTGTGTCTTGTTTTATGGCCGTAAGTGCACATTGTTTTTAACACAATGCGTGGTTCATGAATGTCGTAAAAATAATAATTATCTGAGAGAAAGCTTGGCTAGTTAATTGTAGGTTTGAGAACATGGTCAGACAAGTGTGTAATTACTTTTATAAATGCATAAGTACATCTTTTATTAACGCCCATAAAAAGGTGTTTAATCATCAATCTTATGGCGTGATAATCTTTTGTCTTGCCCTTGTATCGTTGAGTTTCAATCATATTTTAATTTCGTAGTTTACCTACCACGTAGTAAAAATCCATAAAAAACAAGTAAATCATCGTATTACTAAACAAATCCCCAGTAGTCAGTAGTACTTTTATATCATACGTTATGGCAAGGCAGCATCAGGCAGATCAATAATTATGTCATGTGCACACGAGGGCTCCGGTATCGCCGGGCATTGCGCAACCTGCCCGGTTCACTGGGCACGTGGCCCGGTTACTGCTGACACTAATACGTCACTGTTCATCAGGCATTTAGTATAATAGCTGAGAAATATCTTGCCAGTCAATATTTTGACTGGCAAGATATTTATACTGGCAAGATTTTGAATTTCGAATCTTGACGCTGGTGTATTTTTTGTTCATTTGTACACATTCGAGCAAATATAAATCGAAATTCATAAAGAACACAGGTGTGTTCTTTATGAATTTCGATTTATATTTGATAGATGTCATGAAAAATTAAATCATGAATGGTAACAGAATATTGTTCTAGAACACGATCAAGGAAGACTTCTGTGTCACACAATTAAATTTAATCTCTGCCCTCAAACACTGTGAAATCCACTTAGTTCCAACACAATAAGTATACTAATGTTTGACATGTGTAATCAGCACCTCATTTCTGCTCATGTTCGCTCGCTCCACAAACTTAATGAGCGATTAAAACCCCACTCATCTGATAATTAGCAGATGTAATTGGCGTAAAACAAGCATAACGCGACCCGAAGAGCGGTGATGTGAATTTTCAATGATATCGAAATCGTTCTACATAGGACACTGGTAATTAGCCTGGTGGCCGAGCTATGCCAGGCATGCGACACTGGTTCACCTCGCTATCGACGCGCGACGTTTGATTTTAATAAGAAAAGTTGTTTGCGAACACTTATGCAGATGAGTATAACCTACAGCTTTTTAGAATCACATAATTCAAGGTTATAGAATAAAAACAGATTTTACCGATACTTTTCGTGATTTTTAACGTTTTTTTAAAAAACTATTATGTTGGCAGTCGATATAAATAGCAGCTTTGAATAATAGAGTTGGTTGTTTTCGATAATAAGGAACTAAAGTGTGGCCACTTATTTACAACCACTAGAGCATAGCAAACTAAAAATCGATACATTAGTAAAGATTACATAAAACAATCTTTTCATCATAAAAATATGATAGTGCTTGTCGGTTTTGCAAAGATGTCCAATACAATTGAATAACTAAAGGTGTGCTCTCTTCGGAAGAGTATGAAGCTATTGTGAAATCAAATCAAATCAAATACGTTTATTTGTGTACACAGGTAAAAAAGATGGAACAATTACTAGGGTACTGGGTCTCTGTGTGAAGAACCGTTTTCGTACTTATTTGCTTTTAACTGTACTAGAAGAATAAGTTCCATATCCTGTTTCATTTCTCCACTTTATGCTAAATATGAAACTGGTCTCGAAAGTTGTTAAAGCCATTTCTAAGTTTCAACCGATTCAATTGCAGCAGCCTCTTTAGAATTTATTGCGCTAATGCACTTGCAAATCGTCAAACAGTCATGAGAGAGAAATGTGTTGTAAGATCGCACGATGAGAGCTTTCTTCTCGCAAATGTCAACCGGTACAGGTGACACACTTGTTGTGACATAGTGTGACATAATGTGACATAACTCCCGTACGGGGAAGCGGCGCGTACGCAAACAAGGTGTTAACGCGGTAAACACAAATTACGTATGTATTACCTACCACATTCAATGCTCTAAAGGCAATTTAAACCGCATTCAGGTATAAAGAAACATGGACGACTTAGATTTCACACATTACGTACAATTATCATCGTAATTTTTATATTTCCGTGTGCCGAAAACTTGAACCGTAATGTTTGTGCAAGACGCCTTGTATTTGGTAACAGTGTTACCAAAACGGGATTACCTCATGACATATCAACGAACAAAGAGTATACACGTGTTAAATAGTTGATGTAGGCTGTGTAGTTTGTTCTCGTTGCCTCATTAGGGCCTGTTGCGTTCCTTGGAGAAAGAACGGGCCCGGTGAGTTTCAACACTGCTAGCGCACCATAATCGTTATTTAGCATTAGCAAGCCCCTTGACGCTATATTTTGTAATTTCATTAAAATTCAAACATTGTGATGTGTCGTTACACCACCGCTTGCCAATATTGGCATTTTGTCAAACAGTTATACATATTTGAAAGAGTCCAAGGTGCTTCTAGATTATGCAAAGGCATTTGGTATTCGGAACTGGTTCTGCAGACGATATTAGCCACATTGTTCAACAACCGCTTACAACAACAGACTCCTATTTACTTTTCTTTCTCAACTTTGTTTCTCCAACAATTCCTAACTTAATTTTCTCTTTGCAGCGGTCGGCCAGGAGACCTTCAAATGTCCCGATGACTTCGGTTTCTACCCCCACCACATCTCCTGCGACAAGTACTGGAAGTGTGACAATGGCGCCGCTGAGCTCAAGACTTGCGGCAACGGTCTTGCCTTCGACGCCACGGACTCCAAATACCTGACTGAGAACTGCGACTACCTTCACAACGTTGAGTGCGGAGACAGGACACAGCTTGGTAAGAAATAGCTCTTCTTTTTGTTCTATATCTTCGGGAGTAGCCATTACAAAATTTGCAGATACCTACTGTATTATGAAAAGTATAAAACTGCCATCCAATTTTTCTCGTCACGACTCCGTCCATCACCAATTCGGACATCTGTCTCATAAAAATCGAAAGGAATGCTTAGCAACTACACATTTTGCGAGCTCAAACGGTCAAGGTCGAAGGTTTTACATAATCTTAATCACACATGTGTCATAAGGATAATAATATTGGAAATACCAATCTCCACCAGGATGTCGTAAATGTCACTAGGCCAATTGACACCATAGAGATGCCTATACATATGTATACATTTTTACATCACTAGATGCGCAAATGTCTATTTTATGCAAATATTTCGATATAAATATCCATATCACTGCTCACCTTGAACTAGAGCCAGTTCGGCCATTTAATTTTATTGCTGCCAATCTCAGTAGGTAGATTTTTTGCTAAGTTCTTTGATGGACTTTTTATGGAAATGAAGATTGAAAGCTTTTTGCTGATTTTGATTGATAGCCAATTATCCTCAAAAATGGAGTGACATTTCGGAGAACCACAAATGTTTTGACGCAGGGTTTTTTGTTATTTACGAGTCTTTGTTGGAAACGTTATCGAAACAAAGAGTCTCTTGTCGTGTTCTGCATCAATTTTAGTGGATTTTTATGTTTTCTTGTCCGATGTCGTCAATGTTTCCTCTCGTTCCTCAGAGCCTCCGATCGCAACCCCCCACTGCGAGCGACTGTACGGTATCTTCCCCGACGTGAACAAATGCGACGTCTTCTGGAACTGCTGGAACGGAGAAGCCTCCCGCTACCAGTGCAGCCCCGGACTTGCCTACGACAGGGAATCCCGTGTGTGCATGTGGGCTGACCAGGTCCCCGAGTGCAGGAACGAGGGTACGTAACATTTAAATGTTAATCCAGTAACTTGAACTATACAGCACCCTTATTGAATTGTGTTTGAACTGCTGCAATCTGTGGTTTACGCAATAGCAGTTAGAAACCGCAGATCTTCAATCCTTGAAAATGTAATTCAAGTACTTGATCTTGAATTACATTTTCAAGGATTGAAGATCTGCGGTTAATAACTTGTTATTACCAATGTTATTACAATGATTGTTGAAGATAAAAATCTATTTAAGACAGTCAGTCTGGTTTGTTTATCGTCAAAACGTGAACATGATCACAATCTAATGCACATGAAACCTCTGTGCACGTCAATCCTGTGAACTTACTTCATCTTCATCACCACTGTCGCTGCTGAATTTCGGTTTCGCCTTCCGCACTCTCGCTCACGTAACCTCTTTGGTGTTTCCCAGAAGTAGCGAACGGTTTCTCTTGCCCCGCTCCCGGTGAAGTGTCGAACGCCGGCTCCTTCAGCCGTCACGCCCACCCCGAGGACTGCCGCAAGTACTACATCTGTCTGGAGGGAGTTGCCCGCGAGTACGGATGCCCCATCGGCACCGTGTTCAAGATCGGCGACGCTGACGGCACAGGCAACTGCGAAGACCCCGAAGATGTTCCCGGATGGTGAGTTACCTTTCTAAAATTTCGTGTACATATTGTATACACACCACATCATAGGACATGCGCATTTCAACAATCAGTTCAACTTCACATGACTCATGATTCATGGAACTCTTGATATTATTTAAATATATCTTCATAACTGCATGACCGAATGCGGATGTCCTACCACACCGTTCAAGTAACGCAAATAAGACAGGCAGCTTGAACGCACTATAGGACTCTTCTACTCACTGGTTGAATACTGGTTCTGTGGTGTTACCAGCGTCTTGTGTGGTACATTAACATCTAGTACCTTACCTAATCATGGACACCAAGAAAGTCTCCTAATGATCATGAAATTCTTGACCAAAATAACAAATGAATGGGCTCCCAAATATTAATCTGGTTTTACGATATTCTTGGTGTCCTTAAACCCTAAGACCCTGTCCACAAAACCAATGTCGTCCTTGTGACTAACAACTCTTCTTGCACATAATAATGAAACATAATACGAACACAGATCGGTTGCACTTTGTGTTGCCCAGCTTTATGATACACGAATCGATCAGCATTGTACAGTCGTTGTGTTGGTAGACATAGGTGGAACGTAGTAAAGCTCGCCCACCTGAATAGCTAGCCGCAAGTATGCGGTCCGGAGCCTTGCAAGCTTGCAACATTTAGGACACTCTGAAATTAACATGACTTAGAGCAAAATAGTGCGCTCAGAGTCGTGTCATGCGCGGACGACCATGGTCAATGCCGACCGGTAAATAACGGACCGTGTATGGTAATGACCGTTGTTTCACTCAGACATATCGTATCAACCGTAACGGTTCGAGTATAACACAAAGGTTGAATTATCAATGCCTTTCATGAAAGTGGAAATGTTCAAAAGAATGCCGGTGACTGCGCAGACATGCAATCATGAAATAGTTATGAGGTTTCAACCGACTTCAAAAAAAGGAGGTTATTTTAACTCTTGACGCTGGAACATACTTTTCGTTTATGAAAGTAGTGTTCGCTTGTTATTTTAACTACTTATCACTCCGGACGCAGTTCTGACAAACATTCTGTAACTTTTATCAGAACCATACTATTCCTCTATTGAAACAATGAGAAAACTTTCAAAATGTTTATATCCGGTTCACGGTCTGTGCACGTCGAACAATCGCAAGGAGATCGATACTGAGATGCGCCAACGCCGGTCACGATATAACCACGATAACTGAAGGTCGTAGAACCAGTCGTTTTCAAAAGTTTTTGCGAGAGCTCTGGACCACATAATTGTCTGGCAAGAAAAACAAACGTTAGATAACGTTAGTTGGAAAAGCGAGCGGATATCATTCTTGTTACCGTTTCAAGGCGGTTCACTCTTTAGCGCCGACTGTGTACAAGATTACATTACACAATATTCCCGCAGCCAGTTGCCACTCGCGTAGTAAAAGTTGCTAGAAATTGAGATAGCCATTTATGTTTAACTCACTCATCGTCGGTAGGCATAAGACATAGCGTTAAGGCTAGCTAGTAGACGAGGCAGGTAGTAAGGTTCGCGTACATTTTCAGCGAGGACTACTACGGAGATCTGGATCTGAAGACGATCCGCAAGAGCGAGCTGCTCGCCGGCCTCCCGCAAGACGGCAAGTTACGCAACACGCCCAAGCAGCTCAAACCCCGCCCCCAAAAGGAGAACTAAATACAATTCCCCACCCCCATAACCTTTTAATACTCACATAGTTAACTATATCCCAATACTCTGCGCGCACTACGAGCAACCTCTACAATCTGACAATTCTGGCTGAACACAGACACATTAGCTTTGTAAAAAAAAAAGAAAAATGGTTGCTCATGGTGTGTGGAGATCGTGTTCCAGGTTCAAAAATAATTCGATTGTTTAGTGAGTGAGCTTCAGTTGATATGTATCACTTCTAGTTGCCAAATACTTCTCGTTGTAGCTTCTTCGAACAGTTTCATTGAGGCACATTAGGAAATTAGTAAAACCATACAGCGATAGTTATATTTATTATTTTTACATTGTATCTAAGTATTTATAGTGTCCTTTCAACATTATAATATCGAAACCAGTTACCCCTGCTTGTATAAAGTTTGCACTATAAACAACTCGAGCGTTAAAGGAAGTTGTTTTGCATTTATGACAACGTAGTTCTGTTTAAATCCATGAGGACATTGATATACCATTATATCCGTTTAAATACCATGACCTTGTAAATATATTATTGTACTGAATTATCTCGCTGCGACTGAGTGTTGTTGTTTGATAGAAACTGTAATACTTAAGTTTTATTTTTAGTGATAAAATAAACAAAAATTTATAAAAAATAACCTCTGTTGTATTAATTTCCTCTGTGTGTAGTGATGCACTGTAGCACCGTTTCCTAACATTTTCCACCACACTGTTTTCTGTTTCATTAATGCATTCACTTTCTAATATATTAATATTTTCTTGGTTCTTTTAGTAATTTTCTTCTGTCTAATCATTTATATTACTGACTGTAACAGCCAACCGCCATCCTTGGGAATCAAGGTACGTTAATTCTTCTTTAACGTCGAAACCAATGCATTTTATGGTGTACTTTTGTGTAAGTAATATCTTTGTTCTTATGTAAATTATCCATTCTATTCATAGTTTTAGCCTTTCTAGAATGCACTTCAATCAAAGTCGATTTAATATGGCATAGTTACATAGTGTACATAGTGAGTATCATCTATCTGAACTACTATCGCAAAATCGTTTTGTTTTGCATGTAGATAATGTAGACAGCCAAAAACTTATGCAATATCTGCCATAGACTGACTTTCAGCTTCATGCCTCACATATTTCTAACCTCTAGTTAGAAATGCATACTGTACTAAACATAATTATATTTGGATATTCATTTCCCGGGTTTCATAAAAGGCGTCTTAAGGATACCTATGACATTGATAAAAAAGAAAATTTATAAAGCATGAAGAAGTAAAAATATAATAGTTTCTCCTGATTTTGCCCAAATGATAGTAAAGCTAGAACAGTTATTTCACTTGTGACTGGAAAAACAAATATTCCAACCAATAGAACGAATTGTGCGTTTAATCAGTAATGCACAAAAGTTCTTGTTAGCACTAGTAACAACATCAGTTTAAGAATAAACATAACAACAAAAAAGGAAAGGATTTCTCTCAATATATAAAACTTCACAAAACTATAGCAGTTGATTCATAAAATGATAATATTACAGCGAGGATTACTACGGTGACGTCGACCTGAAAGCTTTGAAGAAGTTGGGATTCTGAATGTCAAGGAGCGGCTCGAAGGACAGACTGAAGCTAAACCCGTACCATTTGATATAGCGTACGAACGGCCTCTTCAGAGTCATATGTTAGTGTTAGGGTCCTAAGTGCTGTAGTGACCAGTGACGTCACATCGACTGTGAACCATCCAACACGATGATTGACATTCGATAAATTATTATCTCTATCTCTCTCTTTGTCTTTTGTGTGAAGATGATCTGTTTTAGTCTTTACAAGTGCGTCTAGTGATTCATGAAAGGTTTTTTTGTCTGTCTGAAGAGGCGCTCGAGTATCCCTAAGCCTTGGACTTCGAAAATGAATCGAAACCCTCAATATTTTTGGTCTGTTTTTGTCTAAAACAATTGTTGCCAAATTTCGGAAATCTTCAAAAACCTTGACATGGTACCGACACAATGTGCTGGTGCTGTGTCGAAATAAATGTTGTTCTTAGTCATAAAACTTATGTAAGTTAAGTTTAGAAAACTTATATTTTTAATATTTTTGTAAATAAATAATATTTTTATACAATTTTCTTTTTTTATTTCAATCAGATATCTTATCTCTTTCTAATTACCAATCACAAAACATATTAAAGAGAAGTTGACCTTTGAGTGATAAAAAAATCAAACGAGTAATTAGGTTCAGTTTATTTAGTAATCATTTCAATAAATTAAAATGCAATTTGCCGATATAGTGTTAGACTTAAATAAGACATTAATATTTATCCAGGCAGAATCTAGTAGCCAAACTAGATTTACGACCAATTAATTGCTGAATTCAACTTATTGATATGTATTTGAACAAGGTTTGTTAGCGTTGCAACATTTAAGTTACAAGAGTGTTTAAAGTACACGCCTTGTTTGATCTCACTCAAGCCAAGCATGACTATAATAACCGATTTTCGAAGAGTTGTTTACCAGTAGAGGTAGCAGAAGCCTTAAGATTTAACATTACAAATACTGTGGAGTCTAGACATCGACTTTGGCGATGTTACCAAGCTGCAGCTGACGGATGGCATCCTGACGAGACATGGCTATGTTGGTCGAGGTCCAACCTGAAAACAAATGATGCTGGTTAAGATAAAGACGACAAAGATAAAGGTAAAAAAGATCGAGAATATTTTTATCTTGTCACCCCACTAAAAGCCTATGAAATGTTACTGGCTGACCCAGCTGTTGAATATTCATAAAACAATCATAATTACACTGAAACTGGTAATACTGCTCTGTCTTTCCTAAATTGAGCGTGAAGTGACACATACGCAACATTCATATATTCTAAAACTCTAATTACTCAATGTAGTAATCTCTTATGAAATCTAAGTTATGACCATTTTAATTAATCATTTAGGCAACGGTTGAGCATTCGTTAATTAGCTTGTGTCCATTCGCATCGTAATAAACTTATAATTGGGTAAACGCCTGCTAAATTGTATTGATGTTGAAAAATGCAGAGCATTTATTTACTTTGATGTCTGAAATGAAGCATATAAATCTCGCAACAGTTTGTCTGGGAGGAAAAATTGCCTAAGATATAATAAAGACTTAAACAAATAATAGACTACAGTACAAAAGCATA
This sequence comes from Melanchra persicariae, assembly GCA_947386135.1. Taxonomy (NCBI): domain Eukaryota; kingdom Metazoa; phylum Arthropoda; class Insecta; order Lepidoptera; family Noctuidae; genus Melanchra; species Melanchra persicariae. The sequence goes on from OX376646.1 coordinate 5,549,860, forward strand.
CTTCTTACTTTGAGTATTAACTATAGAGTTCTCAGAGAACACAGTCTTGATATCACCAGGCTTCAATAAAGTTGGTGCAGCTACTACTATGGGAGTCGCAGGAGGTGAGAATGTTGCCGTAGGTACTATAGGTGCTAATGGAATTATAGGTGAAATTGGGGCTATAGGTGCTGATGGTGGATCAGAACTTGATGGAGCAAGAGGTGCTGGCGATGCAATTGGCGCAGGATTGGGTGCAGGAGTGGGTGCGGCTGGTTGGACTGAAGTTGATTGTGGAGCAAAGACTTCGGTGTTGATGGCAGTCGATGAGCAATCCACACGAGTAGAGTAGTCACAGACTCCGAGTTGCTGAAATAATAAAAAAGATAGATGTAAATTGGCAACACACATTGGTAGTTAAAACTTTCATGGTCACTCAGATGAAGTGCAGTTAGAAAGTAAAATATTGAATGTGTTATTGGCAGGAGCTAAAAATAGAACAAAAGCTTGAGCAATAAAAACAAAACCATTTTAGGTTGTTGAAAAAGTAAATACTATAATAAGTGGCTGCGGAATTACTTAGGCGCTTCATAAAAGTAGCATAAAACCATGTTAAACTGGTCATATTGCAAATAAGGATTTCCATATTGAATGCCTGCAATGAATATGTGAAATGAGTCACTGTTTCCAGTGTGTACTTATTGAGAAAAAATAACAAATAAAGGAGGCATTAAGTACTAAACCAAGTCTACGAAGGTAAGTACAGCATATACAACGTGTAACATAATAAACGCAATACCGCGGGGTCACTATACTCATCATTATGAACCACTTTTACAGAGAGATTATGGTCGTAGTTATGTCATATCTATTATTACGAATGTGACAAAGCAGGAATCATCTTAGAAATAACAAATTATTTTTGAGATTTGAGGTATAAGCAGCGTAATGGTCCCAGTTATAACAACAAATCTATTTGCAAGCTTCCCGTAGGCCTACCTTTTATACAGAAAATTCGTTTGTCACTCACGGCCGGTTCTGAATTGGTAATATGGACTTATGGTGGGCGCCAAATAAACATAAAATAGCGGCCATTGACCCACCATAATTTTTAGACACTCTAAATTCCAAAACGGGGAAAAAAGACATAACGCAGTCCTGATTGTCGTCATGATCAATCATTTATTTTTCGGGTACCTATGAAGATATAAGGAAAAGGTCAATGTCCTTTATTGCAAAGTTATGTGGCGCTAATCATAGAAATGTGTCCCTACTATAATACCAAAGTTTTACAGACACTCAGGTTAGTTTGCCCAATACTCAACCAACTTAAACTTCTTAATTAAAAAATCAGGAATTAGATACTTTAATGCCCGGTTGCTGAGGTTTATCTGTCCGTTAACCATCACTAACCAACCAATGGCTTCATGACAAACTAGCTGATCCGCGCAACTGCGCCTGCGTCACATTTTTCATTAATGCTCCGCTCCTATTAGTTGTTAGCGTGATGTTATATACCTTATAGCCTTCCTGCATAAATGGGGTATTCAACGCTAAAATGTTTTTTTTTTAATTCGAACCAGTGCTCCTGAGATTGGCGCGTTCAACAAAACAAACTCTTCAGCTTTGTAATTTTAGTATGAATAGCGTTAACGGACAGATAAACGACCAATAAAAACCTTAGCAACCGGGCACAACTTTACTGTTACATACTACTTTTAAATACTAGAATAATGAATAAAACAATAATTAATAATTAAAGAAAATTAAAGGTCGGTCGCTCGCTCATCGATGAAAAATTCGATACAACTTAATTGTTATTACTCTCTCGATATGATATGCGGAAGGTACATCAAGTATGTATGAGAGATGGCATCTTAAAACATGAAGTGTAGAAGGTGTACCTGGTTGTATGAAAGGTCAGCAGGGCACTTGAATTTGACCGGCTGTCGTCCAACGCAGACGAAGAATTCTTTACAGTCTAGTGCGCTTCTGAACGCTTCGAAGTCTTTTCTGCATTGTGGCTGAGTTGGTGGCTGTTCTCCTGGTGAAAGAAAAGTTTAATTCAATAACTTATCAATTTATATGTTCTAAAAAGTTATCTGCAGTTGTTAGAGCCAATAAAGAAGGTCAAAACCTCATTTTATAGTTTAATTTTTGTAGTTCTAATTTTAAATGTTTTTCTTTTTGTTTTGTTTTTTCTCTTCAAATATTATTGTCATGTCATCTTATTTACGTTATGCTTGTGCATAACGTAAAATATTGAATATTTAAAACAATATTTATTTTGGTTTGTACTAAAATAAATATTATTTTAAATATTCAATATTTTATTAATTATGCCTAATAAAGGTTCAAATCTAGATTAAAACTATGTCACTTTCATAACCACTTAAGCGTATACGGGGATTGTACTTCCCACTAATATTCTTGCCTTACACGTCTTTGTTAACTAAAACCCCCAAAAAAACACTGAAATTTAATGCGTAGACGTATTGCGCGAGCATCGCTTTCACGGCTGGGACGATAACTTTCTTTGTAATAAGACAAATTGTCTGACCATTTTTTAGCAATGCTTAGTTTCAGTATATACGTAGTTGACGTCTTCATAATTGTTTTGTTTTAAGTTGGTACTTTCAAATTAACTTTCTTTGATGTGTATGTTTGTAAAAAAAGGTATTGTTCGCCTTCGCATGTCAGTCGAAATCTGTCAAAAAAAGCTTCAATTTCCATACATTTTTGACAGCTTGCGACTGAGATGCTTACCTATGCGAAAGTATGCTTGAAAAAAAAGCTTTTAATAAGTAGAATTGACACTAAGATATGAAACGAGTCGTAGAAAGATGTTTAAAATTTCATATTTAGAATGTTATGTTAAACGATCCTTGGTCTTCGAAATTGAGACTATAGCCATTACGTTTTTTTTTATATCAGGAACTACTTCTTTTCCAGACCAGAGTTCAAACTTAGCATCACAAAAACATTCAGGGGTTATATGCGTGTCCATTATAGCAGGTCAGAGGCACCTCGTCTTTCGTAATGCGATGACCCGGCTGTGAATTTTATATAACCTGACATTTCCACGTCTGACGACATCTCCTAGTGATAATATTATTTACATTTCCGTCGGTATGTACTTAAGAATATTCACATAACTTTTCGAAGGCGTTAGGTAGGTGGATTTTTCTTTACTTGTGGAAAATGTTGATTGAAATGCCTGCCTAGCCTTTTCCCAACTATATTGGGGTCGGCTTCCAGCCAAACCCTAATCAGATTAATACCAGTATTTTAAGTGGAGCGGCTGCTTACGAGACCTCCACAACCCATTAACTAGGTAACACGGTACTTTTTGGAAAGACTTGAGTCAAATTTTCTGGCTTCTGACCATCCGTAACGACTGCCAGAGATCTACAAATGACACCCGGGACCAACAGCTTAACGTGCTTTCCGAGGCACGGAGGAGTCTCGGAATGTTAAGATGGTCACCCATCCACAGACTGACCTTGGCAAACATTGCTTAACCTTGAAGATCGATCCGTAAAAAAAATACGTCGATCGCGTTCATAATGTTTGATTATTTCTTATTGCAGGATTTATTACTAGTTATTAGCTTCTGCTAACAGCTGAGCTGCATCATCTTGATTGCCCGTCGTGCACAACCACCTGCACCATCCAAGATTTGGTCGGACAAAATTTTATATGAGTCAATCGACACGAAAAGAAGGAGAAGAAGAAGCAGCTACGCTCGCGTAAACAAATTATTTTATTCACTATTTCAGGCAATGGTCTACTCTTGTGCCAATTTTCAACCAAAACTGTTCTTGGAAGAACAGTTTTGGTTGAAAATTGAGAAAGGTTAAGAGTAAACCAATCAAAAAAAAAAAACAAAAAAAGAAAAGAAAGAAAGAAAAGAATGTACTAACTACTAAATAAATAAGAAACATAATCAAGAAACATTCAAATGCGTTAACTTTTAAATTATCTCCGGTCATGTTGAAATGTTATCTTAGTGACATAAACATGTGTAATAATGTTAAATGAGCTTTTAAATTTTACGCCGATGTTGAAAGATTTTAATGAAATTGCAGAATTTATACTCGTTTATGGGAAAATAAATTGAAATTCAAAATCAGACCTTAGCGAGAATGAGTGAGGCCGTGAGTTTGATCACTCTCGTCACACTATTGACCTGACGCCACTGTACTCATACCACTTTTAGCAGTCATAGGTACTAATACGAGAATACAACGAGTAACAGAATAAATTCTTAAGGGGTCATTGTCACTGCGCCGCCCAGGAACTGATGCTCCTGAGCATGGCGCAGTGACTGATGCCTGTGGACGGCGAGCAATGGGTAGCTCGCTGTCCGATCAGAACAGGCCCGGGTTGACGGCGCGCTGTGTTCTACGCGCGCCAAACCAGCAGTAGTCAGCATGGGTCGGGGCCCGTTAGGGCCAGAGCCAGCCAGGGTTGCGGAATATGCTCGAAAGAGTTACCGCGGCCCTGGAAAGAAAGGCACTAGGAGGACTTAGGGTGGGTTTTAGTCTAGTTAGTAAAAGTCTGACATTCCCTGCCGCCCCACCTAGAGCGGGAGGGGTCATTTGATGATTTACAATCCTCAAAAGAAAAAAAAAAGTGGGTCATTGTACTCATCATTATTAACAACTTTTACTATTGGACCAACCCCGAAATCCGTTCAGCGTGAAAGCGTAAAAGACAGACAGACAGAGTTACATTCGCATTTATAATATTAAGTTGGGAAGTAGGGATTAGTAATAAACGTTAATTAGGACTCACTCAATTTCCTGGTCTCACAATTCACATTATCCGAGTAGTCGCAGTAACCCTGATTGCTAAACAGCAGACCAGTTGGACACTCCTGCTCCACTGCCCACCCATCCCAGCAGTTCAGGTAGTTGTTGCACAGCTTCGGCGACGGGACCTGCGACCTCTTCCCTTCGCAGAGAGGGTTCGGTTCAATGATCGGGTCTGGGGTGTGTGTCAGCATCAATTTGTTGTGATATGCTGGATCTCTCTGGATTTGTTGTATGACCTCATTGGATACAGGGATCGTGAGGGAGAATATGTTCCCGATGTCCTGTTGAAATGAATTGTAAGTTACTGGATTATTTTTGAATTTTATGAAACAGAAAAAAGTTCAACGATACTCTACTGGGATTTTGATATATGAAGTTATCAGAGAAAATTTTCGAAAAATTGTGTTACAGTTAAATTCGACCGTTTTAAAATTTTCCATTGAAACAGATTTTCAATTATCTTTTTTTAAATAAGATATTTCGAAAATATTCTCTGATATCTTTTTAGACCTATGTATCTTGCTTATGCGTGGGAAGTTTCATTAAAATCGCTTAATTCATTTAAAAAAATAAGGACTTGAAAGTTTGTATGAAATGTCGTACACCGTAAACGGTCTTAAAAACGAATAAAGTCATGATAGTTACCAACTAATATATTACTTTTATTTATTACCTTAATGAAACCAAAGAATGGATTCAAGTAACTTCCATAATAAGGAAGGTGACCAGCATTCAGCCTCAAGTTCTGCAGGAACGGGTTGTTTGGGTAAGGGTGGGAGTAAGTCTTCATTAGGTTTCCATCTTCATCATAAACTGAAAAAATAAATCTATACTTTAAAGAATCGAAATGCAGAGAGAAATACAGGAAAAAACTAATATTTTTTCTCTTGTCGGAGCAATTTAGATAGCGTTTATTCACAGTCAATCAAGGAGGCTAGCTAGAAAACTTCGACGTGTCATTGCGGAAATTATTTATTTAACATTAACCATTTTTGACTAAAAAAATCTAATTACTTAGATAAATTTCTAAAAAATATTGGACACGTATTTTTTATTTTTGCACGTAAACAAAAAATTAAAACGATACAGAGTGTTGAAAACTCATGTGACGTCACTTGCAAGTAAACTTTTTACGTACACGTGACTTCACAAACCCCCACTCCTGATCTTTGATGCGTTTTATCTCCGTCTTTTTTTATTGATTTGATGAAACAAAAAATACGTGTCCAATATTTTTCGATAACCTAACTGACGGACTAAATAGAATCATATATTTTTTGACCAGGCATCATCCCTATTGTTATGAAAATTTTCTGTCGCAACGTTGTTGGGGCCTAACCAGTCTGTTTTTTTTTAGGATGAGAATTCCGCTCTGGGCGGAGCGGAAGAGTGTGTCAGACTCTTACTGACTAAAACCCATCCGTGGTCCTCCTATTGCCCTTTGCGTTCCAGGGCTGCGGTGACTCTATCGAACAAATTCCGCAGCAACATGTCGCTAGCCTTAAACTCGAATTAAGGACCTCTGCGTGTGGCAAGCATCTGAATCAAAACATTTCCTGGTACATTGTACCATCAAATTCATATTTCATTCCAAAATGTAAATCGTAACATCAGATCTGTCTTCATAAGATTATTTAATAAGGGTTTGTTTGTGTTCATAAGCTGACAGCTGAATTAAATGGAAATAATTTTTATTTTTGTTGAATGTCAGATAAAAACTAAAAAGGATTTAAAGACAGTTCACACATAAACGTTCGTTTTCCAAATCAGCCTAGATTATAAGCCTATGTTTCCTAGCGAGAAGAAACACCGTCCATACAATTAATGTAATGGTTAGATCGTTTAAGAACCAGTCGTTTGAGGAAGAGCATTTGTCAGCTATCATGTAGCTCAACTCAGAACTTTAAGAAGCTCAAACTCAATGATTCGAGAAAAAAATTGGCTTCACATTTTGGTAAAGCTGCTGCGATTAATCGACATTTTGACTGACATATAAAGGCTTGTAAGAGGCTACTACAAAATGTAAATTCATACTTACATTCCTCCACCTTCCCCAAACAAACTTGACAAATATCGACAGCGTTAAAGGTACATTTACACACAAAGGCGCCGCGAAACAACGCGATACAGCTCAGTGCTGTCAATTGCGACGCGGCGACGTATGAATCGCCCTTAAAGTCCAACGGACGGACAAAATAAAGGACTTCAAGACGTATAGCTCTTCTCAACGGTTTGAACACGGCTATAAATTCAATGAGAGATCGCACGAACTAATAAATAAGGAAAAAGTACCTATTCAGAAAGGTGCTCGAGATTTTATTGGTTAAAATAACACTGTGAAGTTTCCTGGGATCTTATTGAAGGTACGTACTAGTGCTGTATTATTCGAAGTGAATTGTAGTGATCGTACTAGTAGGACACTACGGACACTAGTAGCAAATACAACCTGACAAAATGAGGTTTACTGAGCCGTTTGAAACCAAATGAAAATGCGGTGATTGTGTCCAAAACATGACCCACTTGTTGGAGTGGGTCTTGTTCGTGCCTTTACACCTGCATCATTGAGGACTAAATGAATGCCATGCCACTATATATGACCCCACCTACTAGGTATATACTATCTTAACTCTTTAATTGTCGCCATCGACTCGAAAAGGATAAGAAGTAGCGCACGCGACGACAAAACCAATGAGACATGACAATCACCCTTAACTTAAAAACCTTTATTATTTACTTTATTAATTTTCAGAGTTTTTCAAATTCCAATATATATTATATGCATGTACGTAACTAACTTTTGCCTGCGAATTCGTACGCGCATATCCCGTTTCCGTATAGCCGCCTCCCTCATGAATGTGGTTATCATTTACACAAAAATAATTTCAAATCCGACTAGTATTTAGTTCCAGAGATTAGCCCGTTCAAACAAACAAACTCTTCAGATTTATTATGTTATAAATAGTATACTAGTTTTTGCCCTCGACTTCGTACGCGCATTTTCCGTTTTTTCTCGTTCCCGTATAGCCTATAGGCTTCCTCATGAATGTGGCTATTATAATACAAATCAAATTTGCAAAATCGGTTCAGTAGATCCAGAGATTACCCACTAGAACCTCACAAACTCACAAACTTTACCTCTTTAAAATATTAGTGCAGAAATAATATAGATATGACAATCAATTGCATCACTATACTAAAGTAGGAAGTCCTTAACATCCTAAGTCCTTAACATCTTAAGTCTTTAGCATAATTCTGAATGCTACCTAAATTCCTACATTCAGAATTATGCTAAGGACTTAACTTCCTACCTACTTAAACATAACCAGAGTGCAACATAATATACACAAAGGTTATCGCCCGAGATCGTTGACCGAGAGCGAACACCGCATTAATACGAGATATCCTTACCGGCTGTCATGTTACCCGTAATTGAAAGATGAAAAGATAGGCCGCCTGCTTGGATTCTCTGTTATAGTGAAGGCTGGTTTCTGCCATCTCATAATAGATCATTTCTAATGCCTGTGAATGGAATTTCATTTTCGAAAAGTGTTTGGAGTATATTCTATTGTGGGGTGTGGTGGTCTTAAGAGCGTTTACGCGGTACGGCTTTTCATACAAACTTTCAAATCCTTATTCTTCAAAATGAATGAACCGATTTTAACGAGACTTGGTATGCATACGCTAGATATACAGGTCTAAGTAGTTATCAGAAAACATTTTTGAAAAGATTTCAGAGGGAGAGAGAGTGCGATTTGAAGTTTTCTATAGAAAGTGAAAAATCACTATATCCTTCCCCCTGAACTCTTTTTCTAAAATGTTTTCTGATAACTATTTAGACCTGGATATCTAGCGTATGCATACCAAGTTTCGTTAAAATCGGTTCATTCATTTTGAAGAATAAGGACTTGAAAGTTTGTATGAAATGACATACGGCGTACACGCTCTTAAAGGACCGATTAGCTGTTTATTGTAGTTTGAAGAGATTTAGAAGGAACGCTTTTTTAGAAGTATTTACAGAATAATAATTGACGAAGTTCAACCCCAAATCATCAATACATAATTATGACTACACAGTAGTGTTTTATTAACCCTATAGCTCCATTTAAACAACGTATTCATATTTAATTTTATTAGGTACAAATACACAGAACTTCAAAGAAACAATTCCAGTTTGTATTTCTTTAGATCAGCATAGATAACCATCTCGTGGGCGGAGGTTGCTTCTCAATGAAGATGCAGTGCAAATAAGCAAATTCCGATATTTTCAATGCAAATAACATTTTACATTTCTATTTCGATCTCTATTAGGAATTTATTTATTTATTGCGATCCGGATTGCTATTTCTATTTGCATCGATGCAATCTATCGAGCGATATTATTGCGATTCATTGACATCCGATTATTTCATCGTTAGGTATATCTTAAGTTGCTTCGCTATAAGCAGAGATCGAAATAGGTAGACTATACTTACCTAAATGTGCCTAAAGTTCGAAGAAGTAAGTAACATAGAGTTGATAATACCTCCTCTAAAATCCCGGAATTATAAACGTGACCATTGAAACCTGAGATTTAAGAAATTTTAACTAAATTATTATATTGAAGAATCTTATTATGTTTTTAGAGTTCCGTACTTAAACTGTTAAAATAAAGAGCTTTGTTTTACATACCTATAAAATTGGAATATGATTCTTGAAATATATTTTTTATTTATTGTAACTATTCAAGTCTAGTTCAGGTTTTCATAATCTCGGGTTTTAATTGTTATGTTTATGATTTCGGGATTTTAGAGGAGGTATTATCAACTCTATGTTACTTACTTCTTCGAACTTTAGGTAAATATAGTCTACCTATTCCGATCTCTGCTTATAAGTTATTAATAGGGATTCCCAGTAGAGCTTTTATTTTATGGATAGGAAATTACGAAATGACTCCTTCCAACTAAAACCCATCCGTGTTTTTCCTAATGCCCGTTGCGTTCCAAGGCCGCTTTCAAACAAATTTCTCTCCTACTCCTAGTTGAACTAGGAATATATTTAAGTGCAGCATGCTGGGTTATTATATAATGGTCCTCTATTTTCTTAAACCTGTCTTCTTGAGAATCACTGACAGAAAAATACAACATAAACCCTTGTGTCTAAAAGATTGCAATTTTACACAAGAATAAGGGAAGTGTGAACAAAGAAAGTATTTTTTAATTTACCCCTTAAAGGTGATGTTATATAGAAGATACTGAAAGTATGTATAAGACGCATAAATCGATTTTCTTTTAATATCAAAAATAAAATAACCAATCTTCGGGTGAAGATTGGTTATTTTAATTTTGATATTAAAAGAAAATCGCCACCACCATTCCACCAGTCGTGACACTAGTGGTGACCAGTCGTCACCATTTCTTCATTATATCACTGGAAGGGGTCTTCCAGTGATATAATGAAGAAATGGTGTAACAAAGTCCCCACGAGTTAGTCATTATTTGACGAAGGACCAAATCTATCATCCCTAAGTCTATATGACTGTTTTCTCATAGTTTTAAAATTTGCATCTAACTCTAAATGAAAGTCATGCTTTTCAAGTTAAGATGCGGTAACGCAATCCTATCATAATTGCGTACACAAAATTATGTTAGCACATAATATTCAATTTTGGATCAAAAATACACAAAATATTTCGCAGTCAATTTTGCACTAACAATTGCCAAGTGAAACCTATGGATAAATAAATCAAAACAAACTTCAAATCTTACGCAACATCCTTGCGATTTCAGTTTGATTTACGATCAACTATATTGACTTTTCTATAGTACCTAATATCGGTTCATATTTACGGCTCTAATCGCTTCCTGAAAAAACATTGATCGATGTAATTATAAAGTTATAACTTATTTATTTAATTAACGATAGCCCGCAGTTTGCCTTCACTCTCGCCTGATGGACAGCGATCAAAATCAAGTCATCAATTCTCAGGTTGAAAATCAGAACTTTTTGAAAGTCAAAATTTACTTAGAAGCAGTTCCCAAATACGCCTGCCCGTCACCACGTCACCGTCCAAGTGTTTTAGTTAGAAAGAAGAAGTGGCAAGGCAATATCAACTCCTCAGCCATCTATGTACTCTCGTACTATAACGAGAGTACCCAGATGATAGTGCCAAGTGTTCACTGCCTTGAAGGCAATTTTGACGACACGGTTGCCGCACTGTTTGAGCGGTTGGCTGCTGCACTGCGTGTCGCGGGTTCGATCCCCGCACGGAACAAATATTTGTATGGCCTACAGATAATTGTTCCGGGTCTGGCTGTTTGTGTATTTGAGTTTGTATGTCTGTAAACGCACCGGTCCACGATACAGGATAAATTCCTAGTGAGGGCAACGTTTAAAAAAAATGAAATGGTAAGGAACACAGACGCTGGCAAAGGTTCTCCTCACTTTGACTATGCACATAAAGAATGGAGAAGTGCTTAGCACGACTATTGAGGAAAACAACCAAGTGTCGGTGGTACTCTGCAGGATGTTTCATATCCCGGTAGTGAAAGGAAAATGGTGGTTGATGAATAAAAAGTCAAGGAGATTAAGATACACTTTTGGATATACAACTATCCGAATTTATTCTCGTATGAAAACACTGTTTTCTTTGTTGTTCGCGTGAATTGAGAAAACAAACGGGCACGTCATTCGTCCACTTTATTACACTTAAAACGATTACCAGTTCTTTTATTATATCCTCAGTTGCTTTGTGTAAATAAATCATTAAAAATGTAACTGAGTGACGGAATTGAAATAAACAGGTGACAATAACATTAAAATGTCAAGTGCATGCGTGCACGCATAAGTATGGTAGGTTCCGGGTCGTATACCTCACACTGTTAGTCGTAGGTTCATCCCTTTTAAATTTCATCGATATTATTTATAATAAAGTAATGATATTAAGTAAACATTGTTAGAAACTTTAGACGATTCTTAGTACTCGTAGGTACATTGTTTGAGACTATTTCCGCCTGTGATACAGGACCCTCCTAGTTCAGGCATCTGACATTGTTCTACCTACATATATCTAAGATTTATTATTCTATTTTACCAATTTGAATTTGGAATAAAAGATTTATTATTATTATGCTGGTGCTAATAATAAAAGCACACTTAAATACATATAAAAATTTAGAAGAAGAAAATCTGCAGTTTCCTATATTTTGCCCACTAACGACAGTTCGAAAAGGCGTGTTGGGAGTGTATTTTTGCATAAATCGTGTTTTTTAATCGAAACGATACGAAGAAATTTGACTAATTATTGAAAAATAACCCTATTTAGAAGTTTGTCACTCAATGAAAAGAGGCTATATATAATACTTAAATTGTTTCGAGGAGGCGGGAACCTATAAGAATAAGAATAAATTTATTACAAGAAAAAATAAGCTTACAAAGTGTGATAATTGCACAAGAACTATTGGTTTCTTTAAAAAATTACAAAAAAGATTTTCAAAGATTTCCTGCACTAAGCTAGGCCTATCCCGCAGGAAGCTTTCAAGATTTCCTTTAGAATTATACTTACGTGAATAAATATGCGCAGAATAACGTAAACATATCATGAACAATACAGAAATTACAGTTTCATTATTTATTTTGCAAAGTTATGATATGATAGTTATATGAAATAATGATTTGTAGCGGCATTCATGCCGCCACAAAAATCAACGTAGCAGAATCAACATCACAACAAATGAGACTCGCAGCGCCATCTATCTCGACAGCTGCGAACTAATTGACAAAATCCTAAATCGCGATATCAGAGTTTACCGTGCGATTTGAACATATGCAAAGCCCGAATATCAACTCTCGGGCAGTTGCCCACCAGACACAAACAACCGTCTGGTCGGAGGATCCTCCCTTTTCAATGGAGGTTTGCGGGACTTTACTCTCTGTTCCGCTACCTCTAAAGATTAAATATTCAAAACAATTTTAGTGTGAAAGTATATTTTTTTATAAAGGCATTCGCCGCCATTCTTAGGTCTGACAGAATTTGATTGGCTCTCCAAACCCTTTAGCAGTAGACTAACGGCCGCTTTCTATAATATATCTCAATCCCAATCTTGATCCCGATCCTTGTCTGTAACCAATCAAAGGTGAGGATTGTGTGGTGAAGGACACAAACTCGGCCGTTGATTGGTTACAGACAAGGATCGGGATCAAGATTGGGATTGAGATATATTGTAGAAAGCGGCCGTAAGACGAAAATAGAGGGCAGAATGAAAACATTAGCCCACTGAAAAAAATTGGCCTGCGATTTTAAAGCACAGACACATGTAGGTAACAGAGAGTAAGGTATCTGCCCAGCAGTGGGATATAATGGGATACTTAGATTATGTATGTCACAGCCAATTAGTTTAATCAGCCGTTAAATTGGTTGCCTAGCATTTTCATTTAAATGCGCCGATTTTTCAGCGATCTAAGTGACATCTTTTGTTCAATATCATTTAATGACTTGCCCATGTCACTTATGTCGCTGATTAAACGGCACAGTTCAATGAAAAGGCTAGACTTTTAATGAAAGGGTGGATTCAGCTAATTTTCACTAATGGTGGTAAAGGCTGAAATGGGTCGACTACCTCTGCCTACTCTCCATTGGTAAATAAGAAATAAATCAATATTAATTAACAAAAGTATGAAACCTTATGACCAGAGGGCCAAATCTACTAATTTTTAAACATTGTTCGCATTCGCATGTCAGTGTCAAACTGTCAAAAAAGCCTACATTTTTGACAGATTGCGACTGAGATGCGTATGCGAACGTTGCTTGAAAATTAGTAGAATTGGTACTCAGTATCTAACAGAGTTGAAACAAACTTATGAAAGAACTAAAACCTACAAATTATTAGTAGCCCAAGATTATTAAAATAGTGTCGGTACTGACCTTAATGTTATAATTTATAAACCTTTCTCTGTACACCTGTACACACTTACACCAGATTATTTTAAGACACTATTTTTTTTAACTACACTAATACTTTCTACTACTAACAATGACAATGGCAGCGTTAGAATCAACAGCATCTCGAACCTGCCTGCGTTGCGTTAAAACATTCAGCCCTTTTTCAGTTAACGACACTTTGGACTGAGATTTAATTTTGTTCATAAAATATTAATTAATGAATACGTTTTTCTAACAACTTATAATAGCTTATTAAAAATTTGTTACAATACTTACATAACAATCTTTTCTGTCGACTGTCTTTAACACTCGCGTCGCCCTTAACACACACCGCGCAAATAAAAATGGCGAGAGTAACAATTTTCATCTTGATCCTTGTGGCCAGTGAACGGGCAGGACAATGTCAGGGCTATAAGCAAAACCTAGCTTATATACCGTCGGAGAACGAAAACAAGTACTTGACTATACATACGTGGGATCTAGTTTAAGTCAGGGATATTAAAGGAAAGCCTATAAGGGTGCGCTCGTTCTATAATAAGCCAAGTTTTTTTATAGATCACGGATGGAAATAAATTGAGTCATCGATTTTATTATTGTCCTTTTTTGGTGGTTTCTTCTTGGCTGTTGAGATGAGAAGGTTATGGAATAAAGACCAATGGATTTTTGGTTTTATTCACGCCCGAGTTTTGGAGTTTTCGTTTGTTTTTTTTTTTTTTCTTTCACGCAAAACAATGCCCATGATATTGAACTAGGCTACTATAATTTGTAGTTATATTGTAATTGATAGAGATATGCAGCTTGCGCGGATAAAGCATTGATGAAAAATGAAATGTTGTTAGACTGTCGTTCTAGTCTGTACAACGCCAATACAGATTGAAATGAAAGAACTTAGAAGTCATCTACAGATGAATTCTAAGTTCTAGACCAAAACAAAATTCAATGTATTCATATTGAAAGGCTTAATTAAAAGTAGAATACAAGCGTTGAACCTATTTTTCTATTGCACAGACGTTTAAAACAGTTTTTGCCCTTATCTAAATACACGTACATTTGAGATCGATGCAACATTTATGTTCTATCAAACTTCTCTATTACTTGGTATCTAAGCAGTCACCTGCAGTCACCTTCTTTCTAGACATATCATTTTTCACACAATCCATTCAATGTTTCTTGCCTTCCTGGCCTTAAAAAAATACAAACCCTATATTACAATAGGGTAGATGACTAAAAAAATCTAATCAAACCGTCAGATAGATTTCTAAAAGATATTGGAATTCTAAGAGATATTTACACGTATCTTTTCTTTTTTCACGTAAACATTAAATTAAGATGATACAGTGCGTTGAAAACTCGTGTGACGTGACATTTCAGTACACTTTTTTACCAGAAAGTGACGTCACAAGCTTACACTCCTGGGGGTTTACTCTCTAAGCCCAAGTCCGTAGTTTCAGTGCCGGGCGTTTTCTACTCCGTATCACCTACGATTAGTCCCGAACCCGACAAAGAACAACTGTCAAATCGTGTTGTCATTCATACTTAGTTCAGGTTCGGGACAAATCGTAAGTGCGTAGGTGATACGAGTAGAAAACGCCCAACACTAAGGCCGAAACTACGGACTTTGGGCTTAGAGAGTAGACACCCCGATCTTTGATGCGTTTTATCTTCGTAAATTTTTATTTATGTTTATGTTTTATCAAAACAAAAATACGTATCCAATCCAGGGAACATCCCTATTGCAACTATGACTACCATTTACTATTAAACAAGCCAGCATAACCAGCAAAGATAACATAACTCAACCTTACCGATCCCTGTCTAAGCCTAGGATCTAACCATCCCAATTGCACCATTAAATCATGGTTGCCGATCTGATGGAACATTCCCGAAGTCTCATTAATCAAACATGTCTGGTCCATCTCGATTTTGAAGCTTTATTACGTGTCCTGAGATATAAATTACAAATATCTTGTAAGGAGATGAGTCTAGTTATTAATTCGTTGACGATGTTATGCGTGACAGTTAATTTTGTAACGATTTTTTATTGAGAAGTATTTGTTAAGAGGGTGTAATCAATCTTAGGGTAGACACCAGATAGTGCGTAATTTGTTCCAAAGAGTCACTGCGGCCCTGGAACGCAAAGGGCATTAGGAGGAACAGGGATGGGTTTTAGTCAGTTGACACTCCCTTCCGCTCCACCCAGAGCGGAAGAAGTCATTTGATGATTTCCGATCCTTAAAAAAAAAGACACCAAATAAATGTGCAATAACGGTCACTGCCCCACATGCATTTATTGACTTTCTTAATATCAAGTTATCCTGAATCGACTTCTATCGTGATCCTTAACGTTCTATGGTAATGAAAAACGGATGATAAAGGATGCGGATTTTGTTCGAAAGAGTTACCGCGGCCCTGGAAAGCAAAGGGCACTAGGGGGAGCTCGGATGGGTTTTAGTCAGTAAGGGTATGACACTCCCGCTCCACCCAGAGCGGAAGGGGTCATTTGATGATTTCTCATCCATAAAAAAAAGGTATCTACGAAGGGATATTAGGGAAAGGTCAATGTACTTTATTGCAAGTTTATCTGGCGCCTCTTTATTAGCCTGCAAGCAGGAACATGTATGCAACTGCTACAATATTGTTCAAAAGAAATGTAGGCGTAATCGTAAGTTTTAGTCAACAGATTCGTGATAGCAGTTTGTGGAAAGCAAGAGGACGCTGCTACCCGTTTCTCTCATGATTTGTTCTCTTACTGATCTGGTACTTGAATCCTACTTGTGTGATAATATAACGCGATAAGCAATGGGCTTGCTTATCGCCCTCCACAAGGTGGACCACCTGGTGAGGGTCGCTGGTAGCCGATGGATGCGAGACGCTCATGACCGGTTGTTGTGGCGAGAGTTGCGGAGAGGCCTATGGCAGCAGTGGTCGTCTTTCGGCTGATATGATGATGATGAATCAAGCCCGTTATGGTATCTAGCTAGATGCTAGATTAAATCATATTTAATCTCTTGGAAAGATTGAACCTCGCAAAGTGGGACTGTATTGTCGGATCACCATCAGGGTATGGATGTGGCGCCAAGGCACAAATTATGTTCCACTTCCTATCCTGCTTTCTGTACCCCAAAATATGCAGCCAACCAGGCTACCAGTTACCTAAGCGCTGCCACCAACAATGTCGTGGAAGTGGCCATCGAAACGAAGAGGAAGACAAAATATGTACTCAATCAGTCTCAGAAATTGAAGTGATATGTTGGTACAAATTCAAATGGAACTGCTTATCAACTGCTTACCTTAAGCCATAAAACTGGACACATTCATTATCTGCCTAGCCTTTTCCCAGCTTATTGGGGTCGGCTCCCAATCAAACTGGATTCAGCTGAATACCAGTCATTTATGTGGAGCGACTGCCTAGCAGACCTCCACAACCCATTAGCTAGGTAACACGATACTTCTTGGCAAGACTGATGTCAGCTTTTTTGGCTTCGGACAATCCGTAACGACCGCCAAAGATCTCCAAATGACAGCGGCTTAACGTGCTTTTCGAGGCACGGAGGAGTCTCGGTATGTTAAGATGGTCACCCATCCACAGACCAAACTCGGCAAGCATTGCTTAACCTTGAAGATCGGCCTGGCTGTTAAAATTTAGTCACGAGCACCTATAAAATAACTGGAACCATTATGCTGTTTAAAAACATGGTATTTTCATACAGAACCGTAATAAAATTATTCTTACCAGTTCTAGAATATTATTCACCGGATTTAACGACCACTGTAGCGATTCTTGCGTAGGATTTCCATGAATGTATGCTTTTATTGTATTTAGTTTAGTTAATTACGGGAGAACACGCGCCAACGCCTTCCGCCAGCCTTAATGAATCTCTTAATAAGAACAAATATGTCGATAAGGAATTTGATTATTATCAATTTAATTGTAAGAGACTTATACTTATTATAACAATAGTTGTTTGTTCGAAGGATATTTGATATAGAGATAATCCTATTCTAGTACTTAATATATTTGAATTTCATAAAATATGAAAGCGAGGATGATGTGAGAATTTGGATAAATTTTGGATTGCCGGTAAATTTACTTCTTGAACGGTTCACGAGGGCGAAGCCACTGAAAACAGATATGATACTTATTCTGAAAGCAAATTAACTGTTTCAAGAATTACTACGTCATCATCTACCTAGCCTTTTCCCAACTATATTGGGGTCGGCTCCCTGTCAAACCAGATTCAGCTGAATACCAGTATTATACGTGGAGCGACTGCCTAGCAGCAGGCCTAGACAAAAACTTTTCTGTAGCGTTAACGTCAGACGCTGACGACAAAATGTATGGGAATGACATTAGGTGATGACGATTCCTTTCCACACCTAATGTCATTCCCATACATTTTATCGTTAGCGTCTGATTTTTGTCTAGGCCTGCAGACCTCCACAATCCATTAACTGGGAATCACGGTACTTAATATGTATATTTACTACACAATTACTTCAGAATTACTACATAATATGTATATTTTATTTACTTTTGCGTGGAAAAGGATCGGCAAGGATGACATTTCTTTATATGCATCATCGCTTAGCCCAGCCGACTAACACTCTAGTCTTGAGCTAATCACTGCCATAAAATCCACAGGTACACACCAGCGCACACTTTCTTTGAGACATAATGATCTCTTTTCCACTTAGCGTTACAATGTCGTCTGATAGATGAGCTGCTTTATTTTTGTAGCCTGACACGCTGTTTGCTAATATCGAGACATATACATGTTTTGTAGTGTGTGCTTGAGTCGTTGCTGTGTGGACGGGTTCTCAACTGTTGGGGCATAACTTACTTTGGGCCGTCGTTGCTAATAATATTACCCTATTTAAAGTTAAAATAAGATATTTATTTGGTAGGTAGTAGCAGTAGCAGTAGTCTCTAGATCTGTTTTGAATTAGTGATACCAGAATATTGTTGTCCATGTGAACTCTTTGTATTTTTCTGCTTGAACTTTAGAACTGGCTCAAGGGGAAATAATCAAAAATCTTGACCGCTCACGATTCTAGCCCCGGAAATACTTCGACATATTTCTGGTCTCCTGGAAATTGTGAATCTTGACCGCTCACAATTTCTGCCCTGGAAAAACTTCAACCTGTTTATGAACGACAACTTCATCGTGTGTCTCCTGGTACTTGTGAATCTTAAGCACTTAGCCAGCAGCGGCTCTAAATTTTCACTTCTTCCTCAATCCTGATTAACTATGCCATTTACCGGGATAAAACGTAGCCTATGTGTTATTCCAGGATATGCACTAAATGTCTGCCAAATTTCATCCAAATCCCTTCAGCCATATTTGCGTGATTGAGGCACAAACATCTGCCTATACATACAAACTTTAACATTAATTATATTAGTAAGATAGTAGGATTTATTTTCTTGTTATTAGAAAAAGATGTCGAGACATCAACAACACTGAGACTTAGTGACTTTTTACACGTTACAAAATCAAGCTACTTCACGTTACTTTTACGCACATTTGGCAGACATCATCGGCCCTTTATAGTTTTACCTATACCCAAACAGGCAAGGACTAAGTCGACGAGGCCAGCACGTAGAGTAAAATGTTGAGAGCCACTGCTCTAGACAAACAGTCGAGCTTTTTTGTTACCGCATGTATAATTAATTATTTACACTTAAAAAAGCAATTCCCTTTTATCTGAAGATTCCTAGATACGAGACCGACCCACAAAAGAATACCTTCACGCGATGTTGGTATTCCACAGGCCACAGGGTAGTCAAAGTGCTTTTTAATGTAGATCGTGCGAGGAACGCATCAGATGTATGCTTGTATAAGCGCTGGCTCAGCAGCGTTGGCCATTATCGTTTTTTATTTCTCACGAGAAAAATCTACTTTAGTTTTTAGGTTAAAAAATCGTTCAAAATATGATGAGAAAAGAGTATTATTTGTGTGGTGTTTTATGATATAAGTGGCGGTAAGCTCACTGTTTGATGATTTGGTGTCTTGAGTTTGGTTCCCATCGATTGCAGTGTATGTAAACGTATTTCAAACGGAGGCATATTTAATTCAGTAGTCAGTGATGGGATTCTGAAATATGAAATATTCTTTTTTGTAATACCAGTTTTCATTCTTGTGAAGAGCAGGAAATGGACCCAAGTATTTGTATTTTCGTTAAAATAAGAAAACAATGAGACGACGTCTTAGAAGTAATATTTACGGACGTGCACATAATTGTCATCCTTTCTAACTTCGCATTTCAGTCACGATGACTCAGTTTGCATGCACATATTAATTTCAAACTTTTTATTTCCGTAATTTACTACTTAATTGTAGTTATCTCATAAATACCTATTCCATCACGTCCGTATGGCTGAACGGATCTGGATGAAATATAGTACAGAGATAGTCTGGAATAACACATGGGCTACTTTATATCGCTCGGGATAATTTCCGAAAATCACGCTGGCGAAGCCGCTGGCTGAAGCTAGTTATATGAAATCCTAATTATGGAAACACGTATTTTAATATTCACTTCTTACATAATTGCTGAATGGCAAATTCAGCTATATTATTATTAGTCTGAAAGAAGATGTAACGATGCAATGAAAGTTTTATGATAATACATTATCAATACATATCAGATAACACGGGTAGGATTTAGTTAGTAACAGCCTGCCACTCCGAAATAAACAAACAAAAACAAGCAAAAACAAAAAAAAACAAACAAGTACAAACAAAAACAAACAAGAACAAACAAAAACAAACAAAAACAAACAAAAAAAAATCAAAAATGTAGTTAAAAAAAAAACGAACAACCATAGAGTGGAGTGCGCTTCAAGATCCAAATGGAGGTCCAGTTCAGCTTGTGTCAGGCAAATACATAATAATATTAACTTGTCGCTGATATTCTGCTGGATCCCTACTACGGCGTAGCATAATATGGACGTCGCGCTGAATTTGTGGAAGAAGAGTTATAATGGTTGTATAATGTGGGTTAGTGTTAAGTGAAGAGTAAATGTTGGAAGCATACCAGCAATTCATCATCATCATCATCAACATCATCATATCAGCCGAAAGACATCCACTGCTGGACCAAATTTCATCACAACAACCGGTCCTGTGCGTCTGGTCATCAGTCCACCTTGTGGGAAGCCTTCCAAAGCTGCATCCTCCGGTACGCGGTCGCCACTCCAGAACTTTTCGGCCCCATCGACCATCTGTTCTGCGAGCAATGTGCCCTGCCCACTGCCACTTCAGTTTGGCGATCCTTCGGGCTATGTCGGTTACCTTGGTTCTTTTGCGAAGAAGAGTTATGTTTTTGTTTGTAATGTAGGTTAGTGTTATTTGAGGAGTAGATGTCGTAAGTATACCTGCAATTAATTACACTTAATTATTGGATTATGTAGTTAGTGAAGTTTTGCACTGGGAATTGTTCTTAAAGTGGAAGATGGTGGGACGATTACTTTAGGATAGGGCAACGTCTGTCGCATTGGCATAACATTTAAGTTACTTTTTATTTGTGTGGATCTGTGTGTGCCAAATAAACTAGTTTTCTTTCTTTTCTTTCATTGCCTAGTAAACAATAAAATATTCTTCCCTCTCAATAAATCTGTTTGAAGTAAACTGTACTTTGTTTAGAACATTTTACTTCAAGAAATTTTAAGCACATGACTTTGCGAGATTAGGCTTTAGCGTTGTCAATTGAAATATACTAAAAAATATTCTAGTATAATTTAAGTGGTTCCCAAAAAACTGATTCACAACTCATTCCGACACGCACTTGAACATAATTTAACTCCTAACACTAAAGAATTAAGAGCTAATAGTAAAATTAAAATCATCTTCAACATTACCAATCAAAAACACACTTTAGTGTCATTTAGTTAAAGTAATTTTTTCCCTAAATTATTTGAAACAATGTCATAAAATCTGTGATAAAGTGAAACCATTGCTTCAGAGGAGATCACTTTCTATTGCGCGTGCGCCGATGAAAGCGATATTATTAGCATGATGCGCACGAAATCTACAATTATGTTATACTTACGCTCATTATTTGCGTCAATCGATAGAGAGTGGATTTATTAATCGCTGTAACGATATATAGCACATGTAAATAGTGCTTGTGTCTGAAAAGAAATGTGAGTATTAGCTCTTAGAAGTTTACGGTCAATATTTATTCGTTTAGGAACACAATCTGTTTTTTCTATTTTCTTGATCTTACGTAATATTTATTTATCAAATCACTATCTAAAGACTTTACTTGCCTCTTTATGGTTGATTCACACATAACCGGGCCGTGGCCGTGCAGGGACCGTGCATCCATATCTGCACGTCCGTGCGTTCGGCCAGGGCGCGGAAGCTCCGGCGCCTGCCCGAACACGGACGTGTGTGAACGAGTTTATACCAAATGTATGCAACTATATTTTTTTGAGCTCCGGACGGACCACGGCCCGGCCACGTCCCGGACACGGTCCGGCTATGTGTGGATCAACCTTTATTCTTCCCTCAACTTAAATCAATCGTCTACCGTAATGCGGGCCATACACAATCAAGAAATTTTATCAAACAGGCTGGTTCAAACAGTTTTATCAAATTGGCATGACAGTCTGTGGAAAAATTTGATAAAAAAAACGAGTTGTCAAATGGCATGCAGTAATAAAATTTTGTATTTATATTTGAACAAACAGTTTGAACCAGCTTGTTTGATCAAATAACTTGAACGTGTATCGGCCCGCATAATGTTAAAAGATGACATCAAATGACATGATCAGGGTTTTCTAACAATTTTGATGTCCTCTCCCAGCGACGGCGACGCCCCTAAGACAAGATCCTTACTCCTCAGGTTCCCGTACTAAGCCGTAGTCATTTAGTTTTAAAGTATAATATATTTGTACCACCACCGCCAATTCCTTTGAGTAGCTTTAAAATTAAATTTGATTGAAGCTATTATAGGATAGAAGTTGAGTCCAATAACCAACCAATAAAAGTTAAAAAAGTCTCTTGTACCAATGACAAATAACCTGAGTGTCAATTTTAATAATTTTTAAGTTACTTTTTGCATCTCAATCGCAATCTGTCTAAAAAGCCTCAATTTCTATTCATTTGAGACTTGATTAGTAATAGCACGACCCAATTGTTAACGAGGGGTAACCTCTATATTACTGTTTAATATTTATTACTATATTTATCAAACCATCGTTTTACACGGACACTGCAAAAATCTTGAATGTTGCCTTGTCGCATTAAATCCACCTTTGTTCTACTACTGTACATAAAGTTTAAGTTAATTAACTCATTAGTTATACTCATTTTAATTAGTGGTTTATTTAATTAATAACTATATACACACACTTAAATAAAAGACTCAACTAAAACTAAAAGTAATCTAAAACATGGCGTCGAAAAATTCCTCCGCATCGCAGGCAACTGGTAATGTACCCAAAAGGCTGGCAGCATTGCCACGTTGTATGGCAATGCTTATCCTTTGTCCGAGGTAAAAGCCAGCCCTAGGGTCACGCGAATTTTAATTTTTAATTAGTTAGCTAAGTTAGTCTACTAAGATTTTAGACGTATGTTTATTTTTTTTCTATTAACTATTAACACCTTTTTAATGTACCTTTAAGATGACTATTTTTATTTTTTATAATTACCGTGATTATTTTATAATGTTTACCTCAACTCGCCTGAAACACAGGATTTCTTAGTTCAGGCATATGAACTTGACATAGATTTAAGCAAAAAATGTATATTACTGTTTTACCATGTAACTTGAATAAATATTTTATTTTTTACCACAAATATGGTTAAAAACTGGAATAACGATCTTACTACAGATAGCTACAATATCAAACCGCAGACCCAGTAGAGCCCATAAAAACAAATGATATCAATGGCAGATACTGACACTGAAAAACTCATTAGCCAATTTACGAAGTCTGGGAATGATGTTGTTGACCAGTACAATAAATTGTATAGACTATAAAAGAGACTTTGACCTCTGAGTTTGTTTCGGTGTTTCTTCTCAGGGTAGTCAGCTAGGAAACACCAGCCTCATCTTATTTAAAAACGGCCAAAAAGATTGACGTGTAAAAGTTTTTACAGAATAAACGCAATACCTTCACCTCTTAAGAGGGCCCTTCCCGGTTCGTCTATCGTCAACGCGAGCTTGGTTGAAAAACTTGTTGTTTCATCCAGCGCAATGTGTTTGACTAACAAGAAAGTGAGAACGCGATAACATGGAACGAAAATAGTGTTCGAAAATTTCATAAAACTAGTTCCAGGAAATACGTGTTTTTGAATGAGCCTTACAAGTTTTTAAAATTAATATTATTCATTTAGAATCTTCATTACATGTGCAAGGTTTCTATCATGATGTTTTTTTTACTTTTACAATTTATAAATACATTATGAACGGCCAAAGTTCAGGTGAAATTTGTGCAAAATGCAGATTTTCGGAGGCTTATACTGAACTTGTTTCTCCAAATTTTTATTTTTTGCTTTCATAGAAACCTAGATATAGTGCACAAGATACCTATTACTTCAAAAAATTTGAAGTTATATGTGTTACAACGGCATAATTACGTACGAGCGTTTGTATGAAAATTATGACGGGTTGGCCGCTCTTAAGAGGTATTGTGTTTATTCTGTTACACGTTGTATAATTAATAATAAATGATATTTATTTTATAAGTAAATTGTACTTACAAAATAAATATCATTTGTCATTTATTGACTATAGCGCTCTATGTTAAGTTAGTGGATAGTGGAGTTAGCCGGTTTTTTTTACTGCAACTAAGTGCGCACTTTGCCAATAGAGGGCGACACTAAGATGTGTGAAAGGATGATACATACTGAGTTGGGTTGCCTGTCTAGCGGCAGATGGCACTGGCAGTGGCGTTAGTTAGATTTAGCTATGTTATTTTTACTAAGTTTTGACTTCAAAAAAAAGGAGGAGGTTCTCAATTCGGTTGTATTTTTTATATGACCCCATGGAAGAATAGATAGTTTTTATAAAAAATATGTAATTACAATCTGAGGTTAGACTTAAAACTTACATATAAGACAAGGTTAGGAATGCAAATGTGATGATGGGGCATGCTTGTTGTAATGGGAACTGTATGCTATTAATCAAGGATTAATTTTATTGAACAAAAATTTTCAACATCATCCTTCGAAATAAATTACTATCCATATAACATTTAATGTGTTAATAAACATATTTCCTTGTTTGTTAAACACTTTAAAGGATAAAATTACATTAGCAAAGATGCACAATCTGAAGCTTTTAATTGTCAACAATTATTACTTTTCCGCGTTCATACGTCATATTGTAATTATTCATGTGTTAACTTTGTCAGTTCGTGTATCATTACATACTATCAGAAATAAAGAAGTAAGTTAATAATAATTCAATATTCATGCAAAAGATTGAGCACTTAACGATGTATTTTTATCTTTTGATACGTATCAGTGTATTGTTGTCAGGGCTATTTTAATGCTGTGATATTATTGATTTTTGTGAAAGGAAAAAACTTGTCATGCCAGCCATTAACTTTATGTTAATTAATTTAACTCAATCAACGTTGAAATATTTTACGCTATAATCCAGCTCATCATCATCATGTCAGCCAATCGCCGTCCACTACTGAACGTAAGCCTCCCCCAAAGAGCGCCAACCATCCCGGTCTTGAGCAGTCCGCATCCAACCGCTGCCAGCCACCTTCTTCAAATCATCGATCCATCGTGCCGCAGGGCGTCCCACACTACGTTTGCTCATACGCGGTCTCCACTCTAACACATGTCTGCTCCATCGACCGTCTGTCCGTCTACAGACATGGCCGGCCCACTTCCACTTCAGCATGCTGATTCTTCGCGCAATGTGGTGCGGTGACTTTAGTTCTCTGGCGAATGACTTTGTTGCGAATTCTATCCACCAGAGAAACCCCGAGCATTGCTCTCTCCATTGCACGCTGAGCAACCTTGAATTTGTGAACCAGACCTATGGTGAGTGTCCACGTTTCGGCTCCGAAAGTCATAATCCAGCTAGATTATTGCTAAATCTTCATCTCACGTTCACCCAAGTAAAACTTAATTACTAAAAGTAATTAGTTTTTTTTAAGACTTGTCACTGTGATTCCTTTCTCGGTGTTAATTTGTATAATTGTTACATATTTTCTTACTTACATACTTATTTAAATGTAAATTTATTTTTGCACCAAGTACAACCTCATTTCGTGTCCAGGCTATCTCTCTCCATTCCAGATTGCCTGGAAGAGATAGCAAGATGCGATAAGGCCGCTAATTGCATTTATTTTAGTTCAAGGTATTTTATGTATTTTTTTTAAATTGGAGTACAATAACGTGTACATAAATTATTAGGTACTTCGTAAGAAAAAAATGCTTCCTTTAGTAAACATTTTGTAATAAACTTGGCTTGCAAGAACAAAACAATTTATTTTGTTGATTATTTCCAACCGTAACTGCTTCAGGGCCCAATTATAGTTGAAAATATCAATAAATATCAATTCTTGTAAATCAGTAACAAGTATTATTTTTGCATGTAAAATCGGAATAAAATAAACCTTACTATAATAGGCTTTATTTATAACATGTGTATTAAGTTCACGAACAATGGACATGATAATATCGAAGTGCGAATATCCTCGGACATGTCCGGGACACTTAATCACTATGTAAAGTAAAGTACAAAAAAACATGAGTAATTTCATCCGTTTGTCCTCAACCATCTCGGGAAAAGGTGAAGGATTTCTATCCGGTACAAGAATGTTGTGGATGCGTTCGTAAACTGTGATCGCCAATTATTTTTGCTATGCCCTTTATATTTTTAAATTAATTATTTTCCTGTGAGCGTGAGTCAGGCTTGATTTAATTTATAAAACTGAGGTTAATACGCTGGAAAATCCTGTTTGTAAATTGTAAAAGGCTGTTAATGTGTTTAAAGTTACGTTTACACGGGCAATGAAAATTGATCAATAATAGGCAATACTCGTCGATTGTGTCGAAATACAATACCAAGCAATTTACGGCAACGGCAGCAAGAGTCAATTTTGCGAAATGTTTTGCA
Source organism: Melanchra persicariae (assembly GCA_947386135.1). Lineage (NCBI taxonomy): Eukaryota > Metazoa > Arthropoda > Insecta > Lepidoptera > Noctuidae > Melanchra > Melanchra persicariae. The sequence goes on from OX376646.1 coordinate 5,576,665, forward strand.
ATGACAACATTGAGCGATATGGAGAAACTTCAAGAACTAGGCAATACACGAGTAATTTAGTTGAACACAAAAATAAAACACAGAGAGCAATATGGAATATAAATGGAGCAATTCGAAACAATATTGCCGAAACAATTGCCGCATTTTATTGAAGTGGCTGCACATTGCTCCAGATTGATCCATACGTGTTCTGGTTAGAATGATGGCCGCCATGGCTCACCTTTTTTTTTTTTTTATTAATGTTCAAAATATCTATCGCTGATTTACAATATATGTGCTAAAAACCACAGAAGCCTTAGATGGCTTATGTATGGTTAGTGAGTTCGGAATAATTATTTCCAATACAATTTCTACTAAAAAACAGGTGAGAAATTTGTAAGTTTTACATTAGAGATAAAAATAAAAAAAATTAAGTACAAATCCAAATGCAAATTTTGCACATTAGCACAAATGAAGATGGTAGTAAGTATATCAAACTAAAGTATATACTCATAATGTTTAATTTGCAAAAAATGCTTTTTTAATTCACTTTTTGCTTTTCTAGGGAATAAGTGCGGAAACCATAACCAATAGATAGATAGATTCATACGTGTTGCCGAGAAATAACTCCTCAAAAAATTGCCCGTGTAAACGCACCATTAGTGTCTATTTTTGCAATATTTACATTGCCACCGACCCCTTCTTGAATGCCTATTTTAATACAGTATAAGTGTGGTACAGTTAAAGGTGGTTCCATCATTACCGTTTCAGCCGAAAGTTGTCGTAAACGACATTCGATGCATAATAGCGAACCTGTAAAATGGTGAGTAGCTGATTAGTGCGAAGATGAGTGGCGGACTATTGTATGTACAAATACTTAGTAGAGCCTCTATTCTCTGTATATTTTCCACCAGAGCTGCGATAAGTCAGGTTATAAAAATTAAGCGATCTCATATGTGGATTATTTCGAACTTCTCCGGTGGAAAAGAATCCGTAACATTTTCCTATTTGTTAAAATTTTTCATTCTGGAGATAATACACGGACAGAAGGTTGGAAAGGTACTACTTTACATCTTCATCATCGGACCACTAGACGTATGGTGATACGTCACCGGTACATGGTGGACATCCCACCCACACTCACTAAACGTTTTGGGAACACATTCATTGTGCGTATAGCTAAGGAGTAGAATTCCCTGCCAGAGTCTGTTTCCTGATAGCTACAACCCGGAAGTCTTTAAGTCAAGAGTGAATAGGTTACTTCTAGGCAAGCGTGCTCCATCTTCGGCCACATCATCACTTACCATCAGGTGAGATAGTGGTCAAGCGCGTGCCTATCAATAATAATAAAATAAAAACTTCGGTTTCTTTATTACTTAGAAACAAGCTTACAGAATAGTTTTCAACCGCTTCAGTTATATTCAAATTGCGCTAGACGTTGATAAAATACCTTACAACTCCACCAAGCCACTTGGCAAGATTTTTGATGTTAATTTTGTGGACTGGGACTGATTTGAATTTACAAACACGATATAACTTCCTTGTTACTGGTTCTTTGACATTTCTACTGAGGATTATTTTAAAATAAAGTATAGCCTTAATACCTTAATAAAACACCTTCAAGAATAAAAATGAAACGTAGATCTTGTCTATTCTTGTAGGCAAACCGAAAAGTTGAATATTAAAAAGGACTGTTTCAAGTAAATAATGCAGCATCACGATTCTTGCATTTTCAAAATTGTAAATTTCGAAGCGTGAAAATAACTGTGGGTTCCTATTATATACAGTTAAACTCATTTGATGTCATTTCGAAGTTAAGTTTTTCAAACGCAAAATAATAACTCCTTTCAAAGATTGTCTGTTCGAAATTGTCCTGTGTGATAAGACCGTCCATTGTCCACTTTTTTATAATGTTGTGTTGTGCCTATTATCAGGTAAAGTAGGTACATATAATAGTAACTCTAAAAATAAAGAGGTGTAAGTATGGACTTTTTTATGTATATGAAATTATGAAATGACTTCTTCCGCTCTGGGTGGAGCGGAAGGGAGTGTCAGACTCTTACTGACTAAAACTCATCCGTGTTCCTCCTTACGCCCTTTGCGTTCCAGGGCCGCGGTGACTCTTGCGAACAAATTCCGCAACCCTGGCGCCTGCCAGGGTTGCGGAATTACGTTACGTTACAGAATTTTGACATGCCTATTCTGGACATAAGATCACAAATCCGGATTATTTTTATTTTTTGTACATCACTGATAAAATGAGGATGGTAAAATATGTATTTGTTGAGTAATGTAAGGGTGTAATGCAAGTGTTAGGGTGCTTTTTCCCAAACATGGCAAAGTAAGGAGGCAGTGTGCGAGGAATAAATATCTACAAGGAATCACTTTATTTTTCTAGTCAGGCTTAGCGCCACTCTAGTGGAAAAGGGTTTCTGCTTGCTTTTTTCTACTAAGTAATGTTTACATTTTCACAGCACCGCTTTGAATCCTTGCGCCGTCTAGGTACTTCGCACATATGCGGTGGAAAAGCACCCTTATCCTATTCCTAATCATGAATTTATGTTAATTGTTCTTTCCAAAATTAATCTTGAGACATTTTGGACTCGATCACTAACTCAGAAAGTTAGTTCTACAAAAGAAAGCCCCATTTTTTTGTACTGTTTATATCTATTTTTATACGAATATAATTCATCTTTTTACGACTGTCATACATTTTTCCGCGCACCGAGCCGTGTCCCCCACACGCAACATTTCATAGACGTTCTTACATATAAAGGTGACATTGCATTATAAGGAGCCAGTGCCACAATGTGCAGAACATGCTACACTGCTTTTAAAGACTTTATGTCGATTCAGGTTATTTTATGTTCATGTAAACAAGTAAAATATAAATAAACTAACGTATGACTAAGACTATAATGCTTGGGATTTAGATGTAAGGTTGAAGAACAGCAGTGAAATTCTGTGAACATCGCACCGTGTAAGCTTAGGTGAAGTGAAAATGAAGTGAGCTGTCAATCCACACAAACAAGAGAATGACAGTTCATTACACGCTCACTCCACATAAGTGTACACGGTGAAATGTTCACAGAATAGACGAAGACGAGACGAGAGAGATAGAAGTGTTCCGTGGAATCTTTGGTAAAGTGAGCTGTCAATACATACAAACAAGATGAAATGACAGTTCATTACACGCTCACTCCACATAAGTGCACACGGTGAAATGTTGACAGAATAGACGACGACGAGACGAGAGAGATAGAAGTGTTCCCGTGGAATCTTTGGTGAAGTGAACATGAAGTGAGTTGAAAATCCATCTAATCAAGATGGAATGACTTGTTACTTTCATGCTGACTGCACCTAAGTGTTTATGGTGAGATGTTTGCAGAACAAACCGGGAGTAGATCACCCTTAGCTTCCCAATGAAGTTTGTTGAATTACATTTACTTACATAATTTGATTTCACAATTAAACTGAAATATTGAATTTGCGTGCACATGGATCGAAGTAGAAGTACAAGCATCTTCAAGCAACATTTTATTGAATACTGGTTTACAAAAATATTGCATTTTATCAAAGTTCTTGGTAACTTGCCAAAACCATGCATGTATAACTGCATGCCATAACTATGTGTCGTTTTCAATTTGAAGTTTTCTGAAAACAACATTTAGCCCTTAGATTTCACATAAAATGTAAAATTCCACAAAATGGACGTAGAAATAAATACACAACTTATTAGTAAATTACCCTGCCCTACTCATGGTCATCAATAACGACCATTCAACATCAACAAAGCATGTGCCGTTTTCCTAATTTCCGCAACAAATTCCATTCAGTACGCAATCACTTGCAACGATCAATTAATTGCTAATTTTCTAACATCACTTAACTAAAACTTCATTTAAACCGGATAACTGCATTTCGGCATTTGTAAATATTCTTGCAGAACACGTAGAACAATAACAGGATCCAAAGAGTTTACGGAGGGAAGGGGAGGGAGATATGAGAATGTTTGAAGAGGGAAAGAGATGACGAATCAGCGTAACCTTTCGCTGAGCTGTGGCGAAGCTAAGAATGGATGACAAAAAGTGAATAAGTCAGTGCGGCATAGAGTGCGGTGCGGACGTCAGTCGGATATTAATAAAGTCACTTTTAAGTGACATTTAAGTTTAGTAAGTGATAGGTGTGTTATCACGAGATGGCGTTCCGATCGTGCGTGGGAGTCGTTTTCTTGGGCTGTTTAGTTGGTGAGTTTTTTTACCTTATTTTATAAAAAAATGACATTTACACTTATTGTTTGATTATAAATAAATGAAGTGAAAGTTGAAAAGTGTGGGGAAGACCTTTGCCCAGCTGTGGGACAACAAAGGCAAATAATAATAATAAAAACAGCATGTAGCTTTCCCACTGCTAGGCAAAAGCCTTTCTACATAAAATATTACTAAAAAAAAAAGAAACAAACAAAGAAAAAATCTATCAACACCCATTTTTAAATTTTCTCAATGAACCAGTAATTATGAAAAAATAATAAATTCCAATCGTGTACTTTCATTACTCCACACTTGAGTAGCCACCTATTTCGGTAACCTTTAATGAATTAATATTCAGTGAAGCAGTAAGTATTACAATATGTCAGGGTACACGTTAGCCTTGACGCTTAGAATTACAATTCCTGTCTAATTCGAATGCTAGACCAGCAATGGTTTAAGAATTATAATTGGTTTGATTAATTATAATTATTAGTTATAATAGCAATTGCTTTTATCATTATCGAATCTATACATCTAGATCTATGACTGATTGGTGATCCGGTACCTACCTTAACAATAGACGAAACCATAAGACAATAGAATTAGTTTCTTCTGTTACTTTATCTACTGATATACTTCATAGCTGACTAGAAACAACTAAGGGAAGAGACAAAACAATTGGGGATATCATTTTGTACCTTTGGCGAAAAGAAATATTTCAATGATTGTTTCAATCAATTTATTATAGCAGACAGACGTTAATTTTTTAATGCGAGCGAAACCACAGGCAACAGCTAGTGTAGCAATGTTTTCACAATCAAATAACCATTAGAAGCTAGTTTAATTTGATAGCTAATGATTTGCTACGAAACGAGTCATCTGTTACCTATGTTAGGAAGAAAAGACATCAACGCGCGCACACTACACAAAAGAGAAAGTATCATATTTTCTGAAATAACATTATTCAATGTTTGATGGATTTCAATTGTTTTGCATAACCGTAAACTGAAAGTAGTAATTATGATGACTATTAGAAATAACATTTTGAAAGTTTACAAGTATCTACGAATAACATCAGAGGGGCAATATTCTCGTATTTGTAAAGAGCGCTTGCATTTGCATCGCCTTTAATTTCCCTTCATTATGACAAGGATATTGTTTGAATTCATGTCGCAATCAATATCCTCTCAGTGATTCTTTAGATTGAGATATAGTCCCTTACAAAACTTATGTACAGTTTTAGATATTACCGATGATACAGCCCCTATTAAATGGATACCCAGCGATTGTCTAAGTTCAAGTAACAGTTAAGACAACGATTCTAAGTAAAGTAACGGAGAAATGGCGTACTTATTCTACGCACGCAGCGCCGTTGAATGCCATTAAAGTTCAAATGAGTACAATATGGATACTCCTTACACATGTACATCGTATGGGTGGAATTTATTATAAATCAGAATAATGAATGATACAAAAGTAAACAATTGTATGAGATCTTATACTAAATATTTTGTTGTTATTGTTTGTTCTCAAAACAATGTGATGTGCCTTTGTTTTTGCTTTCTTTTCTTTTCTAAACTGTCTATTACTTAAATTAGTGTAAATTTTAATACCATTTTCCTAAAGTATTCTTAAAAAAATAACAATCAATCAATATACAATGTACGAGTATAGGTAGAGTTGGTTCATAATCACAAATACCAAAACAATTTAACTTTAGTGGCGTCTGGTTAGACTGGACTAACTTGCTTAGAAAAAGGTTAACATTATAATAGATGCTTCAATAGTTCAAGTATTTCGTATTTAAAATAGTAAAGGTCAAACATAATAGAATCTTCTGCTTATTTTACTCGACTCAATTAAATTGACAGTTAGTCAACGCTTCAATGTAAATTGTATGTAAAACCATCCAGGGCATATTCTGTTGTAATGGCGACTGAGTTGACTGGAGTGAAAGAAGCTTCCTTCAAAAGTGCTTAGAGAACACGTATTACCACTTGTAATTAAAAAAAAATACACATTGGCTAGATTCTGACCCCATAACCTGGGGGTCTACTCTCTTAGCCCGAAGTCCGTAGTTTCAGCCTTAGTGTTGGGCGTTATCTACTCCGTATCACCTACGACTTACGATTAGTCCCGAACCTGAACCAAGAACAACTGTCAAATCGTGTTGTCATTCATTCTTAGTTTGGGTTCGTGACTAATCGTAAGTTCATTGGTGATACGGAGTAGACGCCCGAAACTAAGGCCGAAACTACGGACTTCGGGCTTAGAGAGTAGACCCCCTGATGTGGAAGAAGCAGCATCCGTACAGCTACCAATTCTAATTCAAATCTAATGCAAATCTGTTGAACCAAATATCCCACATTCGTGGGTGTTTTGTTAGAGCTAAAATCCACTTTCGTATAATCTAAACCAGTTATCAGTGCAGCCAGGTACTTAGAATATTAGCTACAAATAGGTTTTATAGGCAGATCTTAATGAGTTCGAGGTTATCGTTTTATGGGAAAATTATTCTGTGGAGGAACGCAGGACCTTCTTTGACCTTTAATGCGTTGACCAGGGCCTAAACCATCAACTCTTAAAGCAGTATTACTTTAATATTAATTCCAGTGGGAAAGAGACGGAGCTATACAGGACGTATAGCTCCGTCTCTTTCCACAAATTAAAATTAAAGTAATACTGCTTTAAGAGTTGGTGGTTAGGCCCCTGAAGGTTAATGCATTCTTATTCTGAACTTCTCTGCTACCTTATTTTATTTTGTAATTTACAGGCTTATTTTTTCCTGCTTTGTAATGGGACGTTTGATCTACTTAATTGTCTGAAATTGCTAACGCGCAACGAATAATCAATGCTAGTTCCTTCTCTTCTGCTTTTCTTCTTCTCCCTAGTGGAATAGAAAAATTGAAGTCTTTATTTATGTTAACCTTTGGCTTTTGCTCTACAATTTCAAGTCAAATTTGTTATCATAAAATTCGATTTTTTTCTGGTCATTGCTTCAGCCGGTCGCTCTCCTTCTCGCATACTCTCAATCCATATAATCAAGATGGAATGCCAGCACACTTCGTAATCACTTCACCCAAGCCTTCAATCGCACTGCAGTAATACTTCCTGCAACTACCATTACTGGAAAACCTCCCACTAATACTTTACCCTGTAACTCATATTTGTCTTCCTGTATCTAATTTGACTGAGGCTTAAAAAAAAAAGTCTTTCAAATTTTTATCACTACCTAGGTATATTCAGCCAGTTATAACTGCTTACAGTGAAGGCTATCGATTTAAACATTAACACAGCACTAATATTTGGCCACACAGCCTCGTACAACGCTACGCGTGTTAGGTAACAGAGAAATCAGCTCTTACACCACTCAGTTTTTGGTTATCTTTCATCTGTTTATAAGTACCTATACTGGTAGTTGCAAAATTTGCGTTCGTTTTTTAAAAATCATGATCTGAAAGTAAGAAGCGGCAATCATCGCATTTCCAAATACAAACAAATGCATAATAACCCTTTTATATATTGTAGTTGGTTCTAAAATCCAGTTATCCTTTGTTTCTGCGCTTCAAGATTTCAGCAAATATATGTCGCAGCCATCTAGCTGAATCAGCCGTTTCATTAAAAGTCTAGCCTTTTCATTGAACCGTGCCGTTTAATCAGCGACATAAGTGTCATGGGCAAGTCATTAAACGATATTGAACAAAAGATGTCACATAAGTCGCTAAAAAATCAGCACATTTAAATGAAAAGACTAGGCAACCAATTAAACGGCTGATGAAGCTAATTGGCTGCGACATATACACAAAATTTTCAAAATGTGTCAAATTCTGCGAAATCTTATTAGTTAATCAAAAATATAAGCGAGAATCAAATTAAATACAAAACACTTTCTTGCTTTTAAAATCCAAGGTAACGTCTTAATTAGTTTTTAATAACTTACTTGTGTGGGTACGCATAGCAACGCGAATTTAATTTCTTATATTTACAATCAAGGATAACTGTTTTGGTAATAGCTAGCCAATTTAGAATTAAACTCTTTTGAAATAAAACAGCATCGGTGCAAACTTAATAATATAATATCACGTACAATATGGCTATTTCAAGTATTTTCTTTGAAAAAGTTCAGCGATGTTATCTTTTACGTTTTCCCAGCCAATTTTCAAGGTTTGTTTTGATATTGATAGGAAAATGTAGGCGTACTTATACACAGGAACAACCATGACCTGGCCAGGGGTCATGGATTTTGTAAAGACAGTATTAAAAGACGTATAGCAAACAACAATGAAACTAACATCTGAATTCCTTTCTGATTCTGAAAGGAATAAAAACCACTTCAGAAAACAAAAAAAAAAAGCTTATTTAGACTCACCTACTTTCTGAATAGGTAATAATACTTTCCCAGATAACTGCAGTTTTACTGTCTGAAATCTGACCCGGAGGCTCTCATGCATACCAAGTTTAACATCCGCTTTCAGAGAAATCAGATCCAGCCATTCTTCACTACCCATTTTCACATTTCAAACAGTAAAATAGCTTAAGCTTATACTTTGCAATAAAATTGTAAAGATGCAATTTTATTTAAAATTCAATTACAATATTTAGAAAATACATTTATACTGTGCAGTCTAATTTAGTTTGACTGCAACTAATTTCAACATTGAACTTAAGAGCGGCCAACCCGTCATAATTTTCATACAAACGCTCGTACGTAATTATGCCGTTGTAACACATATAACTTCAAATTTTTTGAAGTAATAGGTATCTTGTGCACTATATCTAGGTTTCTATGAAAGCAAAAAATAAAAATTTGGAGAAACAAGTTCAGTATAAGCCTCCGAAAATCTGCATTTTGCACAAATTTCACCTGAACTTTGGCCGTTCATAATGTATTTATAAATTGTAAAAGTAAAAAAAACATCATGATAGAAACCTTGCACATGTAATGAAGATTCTAAATGAATAATATTAATTTTAAAAACTTGTAAGGCTCATTCAAAAACACGTATTTCCTGGAACTAGTTTTATGAAATTTTCGAACACTATTTTCGTTCCATGTTATCGCGTTCTCACTTTCTTGTTAGTCAAACACATTGCGCTGGATGAAACAACAAGTTTTTCAACCAAGCTCGCGTTGACGATAGACGAACCGGGAAGGGCCCTCTTAAGGAAGTAGCCGCACTCAATGTGAACTACTTTTGACAACGCGCGCAGGAAATGTAGCTCGCGTCTTGACTGTTGTGTATAAAAAGTTACGTTTAATCTAATGTGTTTTCGTATAAATAGAAAGGTTATTAAGTACTGAATATTTGACTAAACTGGTTTTAGGTTGTTCTGTTCCCGATCATTTATTGCCGTTTTCATAAAAGATATCATAATAACATTCTTCTGCTTTTTCACTGTTGGAACAATATGAAAATTTACTTTATAGAATAATTGAGTGTCGATTGCACAGGTATCGTGTGTTTTAGGTAAGGCTTTTGAGAATAATGTAGCTTTTTATCAAAAACTTTTCTAATCGTATCAGTTCTTCCGTATTTTGCCATCCTACAAATAAGCTGTTCCACTTTATAAGTATAGTTTTGATAACTAAAGTCAACGTATAAAGTTCCCACTGCTGGCACACGGTTCTCCTCTCTTTAAGGGCGAATGTTCCTGATGATTCTACCACGCGGGCCCAGTGCATTGTGGATGTTTTCACCATTTTGATTGAAGAGTCACAAACATTCTTACATACATTTACTGACTTTCTTATTATGAAAAACAGAAATAAATACATAAAACTGTCCTGAATCGACTTCTATCGTGGTCCTTTACGTTCTTTAGTAATGAAAAACGATTCATAATTTATTATTCGGGTATCTTTGAAGGGATAAGGATTTAAAGGGTAAGTTTATCTGGCGCCTACTCTATGGTAGGCGCCAGATAAGCCATACATAAAAAAATGGGGTGATACTTAAATATACCTATGTATATTTAAGTATCACCCCATTTTTTATGTATGGCAAATCACCAAATGACTCCTGCCGCTCTGGGTGGAGCGGGAGGGACAGACTCTTACTGACTAAAACTCATCCGTGCTCCTCGTAGTGCCCTTTGCTTTCCAGGGTCGCGGTAATTCTTTCGAACAAAATCCGCAACCCTGGCAGGCTCTGGCCCTAACCGACCCCGTCTACTATGCTGACATCTCTTTGAGGCGCGCGTGGAACATAACGCGCCGTCGACCCGGGCCTGGCTTTGATGGGACGGCGAGCCACCAAACGCTTGCCGTCTGCAGACCCGCGCCTACGGTGGCCGAGAATCGCCCTGCGACTCCCGACGCCCGGTGCGTCTCCCTATATTGCGGCGGCTGGGGCGTGAGTGTTTTCTCTCCCTCACGCGGCCCGCCTCCGCCTTCACTAGCATTACTGCTTCAGTATCGCCCCATATGGGACTTTTTTAATCCACAACCAAACCAAAATGTTGATAATGTTATACAAGAAATAATAAAATATTCACAAAATGTAAACTTACTGTCTTCGTTTTAAGTAACACTAACACATTTACATAAATTAGCTATGTATATCAATATTACATAAGCAAAGCTTAGCGAGTTTTGTTATCAATTGAGGCCACATTAGGTAACACTTAAGAAGTAAAGTTATGATGCTAATTTGTGTAGCTCACAAAGGTGTTTTAAGTTGCTATGGTAGGCGCCAGATAAATGTGCAATAACGGTTATTGACCCACCTATTTCATTGACACACTTAATTTCAAAAACAGAAATAATGACATTAAGCTGTCCTGAATCGACATCTATCGTCATTCTTCATTTTTTCAGTAATGAGAAACGATTCATAATTTACTGTCCGGGAACCCTACGAAGAGATGTTAAGGAAATGTCAATGTACTTTAGTCCGCATTTATCTGGCGCCTACCATAGTCAAAGATGAGTTTTATCATTATATACCCATATTCTTCGGATTTTGCCTTCATTAATTTATATTCCATCACGTTCCCAGATTTTATATTTTAAACCGACATCAAAAACAGAGGTTCGGAATTTGACTGTTTTTTTTTTGTTTTTTCAGTATGATTGTCGCCAATTTTTATGATTCTTTTTTTGTATTGGAGAGTTTTTTTTCTAGATTGAATTCATGATCTATCCAAAAATCATAATAACCAATCTATCTAGTGCCTCAAAAAAATCCATATGATTTTTGTAAGCGTTTATCGTGACGTTAATCATGTATTTTCTCATTACAGTGCTCGCATCAGCAGCAGTACCAAAGGCGAAGGGCAGAAAGCCAGTGAACCTCCCCACCAGGACCCTCAACGACAACGAAAAAAAAGCCGAAGCTGAGGCAGAGATCACCAACGACTGCCCTGAAGACGGCTTCTTTGCTGATGCCGAGCAGTGTGACAAATATTATGAGTGCAGGTATAAGACAAAATGTCAGTGCGGATGGACTGTATCGGCATCAATGATGCCACAAAAAAACCAACGTAGCAAAGTCGACATCGCAACAAAAAGAACCGCAACGTCATAATTATAACCCTCCAGCTGCAAACTAACTGAACAAAATCCTGCATCGCGGTATCAAAGTTTTCCGTGTGATTTGAACATATACAACAGTCCGAATATCAACTATCGGGCAGTTGCCCACCAGATACAACAACCGTCTGGTCGGAGGATCCTCCCCTTTCAACGGAGGTATCCGGGACTTTACTCTCTGTACAACCTAATTTCTGGGACTCAGTCATCCTTCCATCCTCTTCAAATGAGGAATTTTAATTAGCTGACTAAATGCACTGAAGAAGTGTCGGTCGTCCGGCGTCGAGATGGACAATGACATTGTTGCCATCGCGGGTAGATAGATCTCAGGTTTTACTCACGATACTCATAGAGATGAGGTTGGCATTCGAGCTAGGATATCAGCATAGGATAAGAGTGGTCCACGGTCAGTAATGGCCGAAGTCAGACTGTGGATGATGTTGCATTACTTTGTCATCAAAAAATATGTATTGGGTGGATTTATTATTAATTTTATTATTCACTCTAAACATACAAATACCCTTACAGGCTACACCCAATGCAATTCCGCCAGCAACCGCAGCTGGCGATGACGACCCAAATACCCGTCTGGCACGACTAGCTCCACCCTTGGCAATATATCCGCATTGTGTATATTCCCTCTAATTGTCTTAAATATATAAGTCACTAGTGTGAGTTGCCTCCTGACCCTCAGTGTAAAGAGAGAATACCATAAATAAAGCTGACTAAGCAGAAAAGGAAAACAAAACATTCAAATCAAAACAAAACCCAAAACATTACTCAAAACATTTATTTCTTAAAATCACAATTCATAACGCATTTGCCAACTCATTCCACGGCTTCGTAAAAAAAAATTTAAAATTCAACATTCGAAGCCGGCCCCAAAATCTTAGTGATCAGTGCAAGCGTTGAAGTGGTCAAATAAATCACTTCAATTTCGTATAATTCATTGCAAACCCAAGCTTACATCATCATCATCATCATCATATCAGCCGAAAGACGTCCACTGCTGGACATAGGCCTCCCCCAAGTGTCGCCACAACAACCGGTCCTGTGCGTCTCGCATCCATCGGTTACCCGCGACCCTCACCAGGTCATCGGTCCACCTTGTGGGAGGCCTTCCAACGCTGCGTCTTCCGGTACGCGGTCGCCACTCCAAAACTTTTCGGCCCCATCGACCATCTGTTCTGCGAGCAATGTGCCCTGCCCACTGCCACTTCAATTTGGCGATCCTTCGGGCTATGTCGGTAACCTTGGTTCTCTTGCGGATATCATCATTCCTGATTCGATCACGCAAGGAAACTCCGAGCATTGCCCTCTCCATTGCCCTTTGGGTGACTTTAAGCCTTCTTCAAGCTTACATGCAGTTTAGTTATCCTCATTAGGTCATCGACCTTGTGTGATTTTAAGAAATACAGAAATACATCACTTACAAAATATTTGTTCAAAAAGTTTCTTGAACGAAGAAAGGATATTGACTCGAAGCTTAAAGTCAGGGATGTTTGCACAAAAAACGGCTTGAGTGGTTTAAGGAGGAGAATAAATATTCTGTGTATTTTGCAGGATAGAAAGGATTTGTTGATCTTAGAGATGGCTTTGCCATCTGCAAACTTTTTTACGAAATAATTACTGTGTTCAAAAAGTGGTAGAATGAACGGTTTAAAAAACGGAACAATTTAAATTGACATAAAATGATTCGAAAAGTGCTTCTGGCATTTCATTAGTAGCGAAAGGGTTAACATATTTTTCTGTTCCGATTTGAACTTAATAATTTGCTTAAAATATAGTTTTAGACAAACCAAAGTGTCGTTTTTGTCGTTGACTGTACATATACACACACACGAAGTCAATTTAAAAAAAATATGTCTAAACAAAATAAATCAACGTGGACTTAATTCTCATTAGTTAGGTACTCCTTCTATTTAGAAGGAGTACCTAACTAATGAGAATTAAGTCCACGTTGATTTATTTTAGTCTCTTCAAGAGTTTTTGGAATGGTTTTGAAATCTTAAGTATTTACTTAAGATTTCAAAACCATTCCAAAAACTCTTGAAGAGACTAATCATTCATCCCAATTTCTAATTTAAATAATTAGTAAATTAAATAGTAGTGTTGACTTCACTAACATCAATCATGAACTTTCCAGAGCCGGCAACATAATCGAGAAGCTGTGTCCTGACGGCATGGTGTTCAACGACTACAGCTCGCAGGAGGAGAAGTGTGACCTGCCCTTCAACCTGGACTGCTCAGCTAGGCCTAAGCTCCGTAAGTACTGAAACTGTGAAGAGTGTAAGAGGCGACTAAGGAACTCACCAGAGAATGGGCAGCAGCATTCTCTTTAGGTACATTGCTACAGCTACACTGCGATCGCCAACCCGCCCGCCAACCGTGGCGATTACGGCAATTCCCCTCAATTGGGGAAGCCCTATGTCCAGCAGTGGACGTCTTTTGACTGATATGATGATGATGATAATGATGAGGCATAAACGCCGTTCCTTTAAAAAAGGTCTCAGTAAAGACTTACCTCATGTAAGAAAAGTCTCGGCAGTCTTATCTGTAAGATATAGTCTAGGTCTAGGCCTTACAGTAATAAAAAGGACGAAGCCACTACTTGGGCTCTCTCGTACAGTCACTTTGGATATTTCAAAAAGATTATTTTACTACTAGCTCTTGCCCGCGACTTCGTGCGCGCATATCCCTTTCCCGTATAGCGTTCGTCATGAATGTGGCTATCATACACAAAAATAATTTTCAAAATCGGTTCAGTAGATCCAGAGACTACCCCCTACAAACTCACAAACTTTACCTCTTTTTAAAATATTAGTATGGATTACGTACTGAATGAAAGACTTCTAATGAACTGTAATATTCAGGCTTTGTTTATCAAGGTTTGAGTTCCTTAGAACAAAGTTGATTGAAAATCCTGTTTAGCTTCTCATCAATTTAAATACATAATCAGCAAGCTTTGAAATCTGTAGGCATTGTAGGATTTATGACAAGAGTTGAATAGTTAAGTAGTTGTAATTTTCGAGAAACACGTGCAATGCTAAAGCACGTGTTTGATGTTATGTAAATTAATAGGGCTGCCACATTTGACAGGGTACCGCAGTTGGTATCTACTTTAGTAGGTGGGTAACCTTACTACCACATAAGGTATAGCTAGGTTCGACATAGCTAGCTGGCTGGTTACCACACCAATGGGGAAGTTTTCTGAGTAAAAAAATGCGTGAGCGTCGTGGAACACTCGGTTGGAACGAAGTGCGGTGATATTTTGTCGGAAACATTTTGTCCGGGGATGAAGGATAACCGTCTACAGTAAAGAAAGGGTCGTGACAGAAATTCGTGACGGAAAAATCTTACTCTTTTATTCGTCCTTATCGTACGGTACGAACTTGGCCGAACTAAGAACTTGGCGGATGGGGCCGCAAAGTTCGTACCAAAATATGATTCTATTCAGTCCGTCAGATTATCGAAAAATATTGGATAAATATTTTTTGTTTTATCAAATCAATAAAAAATTACGAAGATAAAACGCATCAAAGATCAGGAGTTGGGGGCTAGTGACGTTACTTTTCGACACGAGTTAAAAAAAGAAAAATATTTACGTATCGAATATTTTTTGGAAATCTATCTGACGGACTAATTAGATTTAGAATTATTTTTTTCATGCATATTCCCTATTGCTCTGAGAATTTTTAAGTGAGGCCATACCCGCCTTACCAATGACTGAGGTTGAAATGTTACTGAAATGTATGTCGAATTAAATTTCGTACTTATAATTTTATTGTAATGGAATTGCTCTTTGGGTAATATATCGGCAGGACAATATAGATAAAAACTGTTTTCTCATTGTCACTACGAACCTCTCCGCGGGAACTTTAAGAACCATTCATTTAGCAGGAAGAAGCTCCCATATATGGACAACTACTTGATTAAAAAACAATGGATATAACTGTCAACCCTAGATAAAGGCACAGAGTGACTGGTTAGTGACATCAGTAGAATACAGATTACACATAAATGCCGTAGGTCACAGAGCTGGAACAACTTTCACATCTCAAGGGAAGCGCGGCCTTGGTGTCGACGCGGCATTTACTGTCGTCCGAAATATATAAACGGATCTTTATAGCCGTATGATAGTGTAAATGGTAACTGATACTGAAATATCTAAGAAGATAGATGGTGAAATTAATATTTTCCTTCGAAAAAATCAGGTTTTGATCATAGTTTAGATGGGCTTGGAGATAAAAACAGTTGCGTCAGATGAATAATCAGCTTTTTTGACGGATTGCTTTTGATTGATTTACTTCTAGTATTTATAAAGACAATCAGTCGTTTTTTTAATTTTATCAATTGCATTCGCATTGCATTCACAAACTGATAAAACACCTCTAATTTTGTTACATTTTGACAAGTACATTGTGACATTGATTGCCGTTGAGATAATTACGATTTGAATTTTAACCGACTTCAAAAAAGGAGGAAGTTATCAATTCATATGTTTTTTTGTATGTTAGTCGGATTTTCATAATTATTTTTGTTCGAAAAAGTTTCATTCTGAAATGGTCTGGAAAGTCGGTTGTATTTAAAAAAAAAATAAGTACGAGAATTAGCCTTTCGACATCATCTTCTCAATACATAATTCAGGGATTTTTATAAATAAAGGTGAATATTTCTAAAATATAGAAAGGGCTTACTATAATTCCTTTAACAATAAAAGTTTTCGTTTTGATACAGTTCTCATCACGGGGTGGATGATGGTGAGATGGTGTTCTTATAGACCTGCACATGATAAATTTATACGACAGAGCTTAAATTTTGATGCGCAATAATAAGGTCATTCAAAATGTTAATTTCTACTACAGTTTAAAAAATATTAATAAATATTTCCGTTTTAAAAACTATTTGCAACAACTTTCCGATTTCAAGGGAAGCACGACCTTGCCAATGACGCAAGTTTGATTGTTATTTCAAATAAATACACTCTATAGTAACGTGATATTTACCCATGATGTAAATATACACTCTGATACTTTTATAATGTCGAAAACTGTTTCGTTACCAGCAGTGCGATTCTGTAAACATGTCGAAGAGAAGGACATCATATCAACCGATAGACGTCCACTGTTGGACATAGACCACCCCCAAATGAAGGCTGGGGTGAAGTGATTACAAAGAGAGCTGTCAAATCATATAATTGAGATGGAATAACAGCTGACTTCACGCTCGCTCCACCTAAGTTACCTTTGCCTTTAGCCACCGTGTACGGTGAGAAGTTGACAGAATAGACCGGTTGTACGTGAAGCATTGACACTGCTAAAGTATGACGAATCTATTTTTGTCAGATTTAACAATGCTAGTCTTTCGAGGGTTTAGGGCAAGTGTAGACATGAGTGGCAATTCTACAAATTTTTAAGCAAAGTTCGCATTCGCCTGTCAGTTGCAATTTGTAAAAAAATGTATGGAAATTAAGGCATTTTTGACAGATTGCAATGCGAACGTTGCTTAAAAATTAGTAGAATTGGCCCTATTGTTTTAGCGGTAACGTGGCGAAAGCGATTGACAAAATGTCAAAATTGTATGGGATTTACAAATGTCAAATATCAAAATCAGAATCAAAATATTTTTTTTGTAAAACATAGGTAATAATTACATACAAGATCTTAAAAATTAGGTAGTGCGCTATGTTTTGCCAATTGACATACAAATTCTTAGAAAAACGTGTATAGGAGTGGGTACTATTAAATTAAAATATAAATGAAAGAAATCGATTTATGGATTTGATAATTATATCGAAAATCTTTCTTCAAAGCAATTTAAATTCCAACAACTAATAAAAAACTTAACTATTTATATCTACTAAACCTAACTATATACATGTTCAAATCAAAATACAAATGTCGAAATGTCATATGATCATTTCCTTATATTTTGGCATTTTTACAATCGCATTTGCTGATAGAATGGCAATTTGTCTAACACTTCTTGGTTATCAATAACAGCCTATATTAGGGTTTGTCCAGATCTGGCGAATGCGCCGCAAATGCGCCGCTCGGGAACCGCCTTGCGTGAGTTGCACTAAGGACGCGCACCAAACAATTGCAGTAACTGCACGCGTGCAGTGCACGAGCAGCTTACGAGTGGTTCACGAGCGGCGCATTCGCCAGATCTGGACACACCCTTATAATTCTATTATATACCCTTGTATTCTTTTTATTGTGCAAATAAAAATCATCTAACCCAATCACCATTCTTATCAACAGAAACCCCAATCCCCCAGCTGCATTGCCCCCGTCTGAACGGCTACTTCTCCCACGAGGACCCGAAGGAATGCGGCAAGTTCTATTACTGCGTCGACGGGAAGTTCAACATGATCACCTGTCCTGATGGCCTGGTGTACAACGACAAGACTGGCATCTGCACCTGGCCTGATGAGGCTAAGAAGAAGGGTTGTGGTTCCGCTGGTGAGTAACTTGCCTTAAAATGTTTTTTTTTTAGTTTTTCTGAGAAGTTTATCAAGTGAAAGTTCGATCGTGTATGGAGTGCTAGGTACCAGCTTCATGCCTTTGATTTAATTGAGAAACGAGCCAAGAAGATCATTGGATAGGTTCGTCGAGTCGAAGCTCCAAAATCTTGAGCATTGACGCCGAGTTGTTATAGCCTGTCGGTTTTCTATCGGTTGCATTTTGGGGAGTATGCGACGGAATTGCTTAAGCCCGTTCCATCATCGGGCCACAAGACGTACGGTGATGCGCCACCGGTACATGGTAGACATCCCACCCACACGCACAATACGTTTTGGAGCACATTCATTGTAATGAAACAATGAAAGTAGTGGTTTTTCAGTGACGATCGTGCAAACGATCTCCCACTTTGCTACACCTCTCATAAGTAGATTTTTCAGTAAAAATTATGTTTTAGAAGTTTAAGGCTGACTTGCACCAAAAACCATTGAATGCATTTATCGCTAAACGTATTTGAAATATCGGTCCATCAATCAACTGCTCATTTTAGGATTAGTTTTGTAGGTTAGATGTAACTTGGCAGCAGGTACCTATAAATAGAGCAGAAGTACTTGTTCACAAAAGTTTCTTCTGCTATACTTTCTTATCTTTTATTACTCCACACAGACTAAAACCATCTTGAAAAATAATAGTGATGTTCGAACTTCGAAGCGATTCCAAAATTATAAAATTGTTTTTTTTTCTCCACAGATGTATTCGACTTCGACTGCCCTCCCGTAAACGAGACCTTCGGCCTCACCCACCCCCGGTATGCCGACCCTGAGGACTGCCAGTTCTTCTATGTATGCATCAACGGCAACACACCTCGCCGTTCCGGCTGCAAGCTTGGACAGGCTTTCGATGATGTGCACAAGAAGTGCGAATGGGCGAGGAAAGTGCCTGAATGGTAAGTTGTAAAAATGGTATTGATTTAATAATGCACTACTTGGTCGATTAGGCTGAAAAGTTCTACAGGATGAAATTGAATTCATGGGCATCCTTTTAAGGGGTCATTGTAATCATCATTATGAACAACTTTTACTATAGGACCAAACCTGTAACCGGCGAAAAAATTCAGCTCTTCCCTACATTTTGACGAGTTATGTGAACATAAATGCAAAGAACAGATGATTTTTTTCTCGATTTTAGGTATAGTCTCATAGTAAAAGTTGTTCATAATGATCCCGACAATGATCCCGATGATCTCGACAATGACCCCTTAAAAGGATGCCCATGAATTAAATTTCACCCTGAAGAGTGGCGACCGCGTCTTGGTCAATGGAGCCGAAAAGATCAGTACCTACTGAAAGACGTAAAGCGTTGGAAGGCCACAAAGTGGACCGATGACCCAGTTGATTTGGCGACACTTGGGGAAAGCCTATGTCCTGCAGTGGACGTGTTTCGGCTGATATGATGATGATGCACTACTTTAGTTCATATTTTCATTGGAAAAAATCTTCGTCGATAGCTGCAATCTGATAACTTATCAGATATCGAATTGTTTCATCTGACGTAGGTAAAAGAATGTTTTCTCGATTTTCACGAAAGCCCTGTGAGTCTATTTGCTAACTATTTTCTAGCGAGAGCTTGCTGAATTGCTGGTTTGTCCACTAGGACCAGTTTTTGTAAATCTCTAAGTCATAATTTTTGACTAGCAAGAGTAATAATCGAATTAATATTTTCATAGCTTTATAAATGGATTAAGTTGATAACCGATCCACGAAGAAGCCTGTATTATCCCTATTATAAGCATTGCAGACTAATTTCGTAGACAAGAAATAATAACACCATGTATGTTTTTCAGCGCCGACTGGTACAAGGGCCAGCTGACTGATGCGGAGCTGGAGGCGTTAGAGAACCCCCCCACCGCCAGGCCCGCAGGCAGCGGGGGCTCACGCCGCAAGCCCAACAGGCCCCACAAAGGCAGCAAGGCGGTCGAAGTCGACGAGTAGCGCATTTAATGTAGACTAGATTAATAAAGTATTTTTTTGTAAGGAAACACTTTGTCTGATTTTCAACTAACGAAACACTTTGTCTGATATCACATGCATCAGGCCTTTTTTCTTTAGAAGAATTCAAAAGAAAAAGTTAACACATAGAAGAACCACATTTTGCAAGTCTTTGTCTAAGACGACTTACATAGGATACATTTATAATACATTTATGCCTGATTGGTTGTCATAAAACACTCCTTTGTTTTATGACAACCAATCAGGCATAAATGAGGCTTCGGGCTAAGTAAATTAATAATATATATCTCTGAATTAAATTCCTAGTTTTCCTTTTCTTTTCTACCTATTCTAAATAAAGTTTTGGTAGTTTTTATCGAAGAGTACATAGGTACTTTAATTTGTAAGCTTAGGCCATACCAGGCCAGATTAAACGACCCTGTGCTCTTTGTTACCTAACTAAATTCCTAAGAACTACATACTGGAATGCCGAACTCCTTTATCAGAACGTCTTTAGAGGGTTACGAACTTAATGGCATGATAAGAAAAAAAAATACATTAATGCGAAATTTATGACTGACAAAGTATATATGTGTTACGCTCAGAGACCGAAAACACTCATTGAGCAAAAAACCACTCACAACGTGTTGTGGAAATGAAGAAATGCCATGCCATGACGCGTCGTAACAACTGATGCAACCATATTGAGAAATAAGTATGTTGTAAGCTAATTACGACTACCTACAGAGCCCTGCTGCACTTCTGTCTGCAAGTTTTAAAGAAACCTAACATGAATGGTATGACGGGAGCTAAATTCGCTCGCTCACTCTAGCTCCCGCCATCCCATTCGAATCTAACCTATCAGTGTCTGGGTGCCCTAAGTTACCTCAAACTTAACCTTTTTTCGCTGTGTGATTGCATCAGTTAAGGCTAAGAACTCGACATGGCATTTCTTCTTTTCCACAACGCGTTGTGGCCGTTTTCTTGTGTGCCAAGACGCGAGATTCGCCTTTTGGCCGTTTGTAAGAAGCCACCACGCGTTGTGAGTGGTTTTTTCGCTCATTTACATTCGAGTATATTATTTATATATATACAATTCAATTAATAGGAATATATCCTATGTCTCTCTCAAAGCATTATAGAGGTATGCGGAAAGAGGTGACGGGCGGGCGTTTGGGAGACTGTCTTTATGTAGAAATTCAACGTACAAAAAGTGGTGGCACTCAGCCTAATTAGAATAAATGACTTGATTTTTGATATTGGGTTTGGTGTAAAGATCCGCAAACCTACATTGAAATGGGAGAATCTTCCGACCATACTGGTGTGGTGTCTGGATGGCGGTTGTAAATATTCAAAATGTTGATACCGTGATGAAGGATTTGTGTGACGTCCGGTTTTTAGTTCGTGATGTCATAATACCAGCCAAAAGACGTCCTCTGCTGGTCATAGGCCTCCCCCAAATAGCCCCCCTATTTTGTTAGCCATAATCGCCACGCTTGGCAGGCGGGTTGGCGATCGCAGTGTAGCTGTAGCAATACACCTACAGAGAATGCTGCTGCCCATTCTCTGGTGAGATCGTGAAATACTGCTGCTTTAAAAGTACCTACGTCCCATCGTCGTTACAGTACATACCTTCAAAGCTGCAACATAATGCTTTTCTGCAATCGTAGGCCACAAAGTAAATAGTTACAATGAAAGTAAACTAGCAACAATTTAATTAATTAAATATATTTCTCTTCTCGCATAACTTTCTATTTACATTTCCACTATTTCAGCAGCAATATTTACAGAAAAAATACATACATATGACAAATCTACTGGTTAACGATACATATGTCTATGGTAACTAATATCACTCACGAATCAACTGTATTTGGCAAATATTTCGTGTTCAGTGTGTGTTCGGGAGATTACAGGGATCACACGGAGTTATAAGGTTTAAGGAATAAATAGGACTCGGTGGAAATATATTCCAATCATTCTGTGAAATTAAATTAATATTAAAATAGTGTATCACAAAACGAAAACGATTGCTTATAAATTAGGGTTTGTTTTTTTATGTTTTTTTTCTTTTTTATTGTGCCTAGAACCATCGATAGTCTGCAAAAACAATTATTCGATGTTAAAAAAAGCTTGTTGCCAGAATTTGATTTGCTCTGGCAAGAGATAAAGAGTTTAGAAGCAGTTTGGCACTAAATGTTACTCTGGGGCGATGTTTCTGGAAAGAAAATAATCGGAAAAATGGCAAAAATTCATTCCACCAATCACAGTAGCTGGAGTGTGTTTTACTCCAGCTACTGTGATTGGTGGAATGAATTTTCAACAGCCAATGACTTGACGCATCGATACTCGTAACTTCTTTTCAGAAACCGGGTTTAAAAATCGTATTGTCTTCATATTTCTGTTTTCCATCAATTTCGTTTTCGTCTTATGATACTAAGCTCCATCGCTCAATCACGCGTGTCCACAGTGAGGAACCAGCTCAGGGTCCTCGCAGGTCAGGCTCTGGTCATCGAACACCTTTCCTTCGCCGCAGCTGATGAGACGAGGGTGTCCTTCTACGCAAGTGATGAGTCTGTGGCAGTCTCCGGGCACTGGGAAGCGGGGGAAGGGCCAGAACTTCGCGGCTTGAGAACCGGATGGTACTTTGGCTGGGCATTTGAAACCGACGACGGCTGTGGGACAAAAAAAATACATAAAAACTGAAATATGTTAAAATTTTCGTATATTCTTTTCTTGTAGTAAAGCCATCTATTTGACTATGTACAAGTTGAAATTAGGAATCAGAACTCAGTTAATAATTGTTTCCAATACAGTTACCAGATGGCGTCAAAACGTTCAAAATTAATTTGATACTGATAAATTTTGGTAACTACTGGTTGAAAAATTCTTTGAATCAAGAAAGCCAGACAAAAAATTCCCAAGGATTATCTGCGGCAAATAAAAAAAATCTTATTCTGTATCATGAAGGGAACCTGTCTAGATCTTACTGTTGGCTGGGCATAAATGAGGACTCATTTATGCCCAGCCTATAGGGGTATGCGGAACAGGGTGTGAAGTCCCGCAACCACCATTGAAGAGGGAGGATCCTCTGGCCGATGGTTGTTTCATATTTTAAATTTAGGAGAAGAACTTTGATAGCGCGATGTAGGATTTTCCTGTCGTCAGGTCTTTTTGTCTTTCATAACATGTTCATATATGGCGCTATAAGCCAAGTAGGACTTCTTTTATAGAATACTTCACTTACCTTCAGGGTTACAGAAAGGCTGGAGCAGATCAGGCCAGTTGCAGCCATGGATGCGCTCATCGTAGACCAGGCCGGGGGTGCAGGGCTCCTGCTCGGGGATGCCGTATGCGCACTTGACGTAACTGGTGGAGCACTCGTCACTGTCGGGGTAGATGCCGAACATGTACTCGCAGCCAGGGCTTGATAGAGGTACCACTGGAAAGGAAAGAAGGTTTTTGTAAATGTTTGTATTAAAATCAAGATGGTTCGAGCTTGAATTAAAATCTAAAATACTGAAATCAATATGGTGTTGACGGTATTTCATTTATTTTGAAAGCGTCTTTATTTTCACCACTTCGCGAATTTTCTTATTACCATTTGAGCCGAAAGACATCTGCAGGAAAGTTCGAAAGAGTCACCGCGACCCTAGAACGCAAATATCACTAGGAGGGAACACGGATAGGTTTTAGTCGATAAGAGTCTGACACGCCGTTCCGATCCACCCAGAGCGGAAGAAGTCATTTGATGATTTCCAACCCAAAAAAAGGACATACCCTTGGAAGAGACCTTCTCCCATCAACGGCCATAAGGACCCGGGGCCAGTATTTTCTTTCCAATTTCAAACTGAAGATATTTTCTTCTAAAAGTGTAAGAACACCTTATTCAGTCTCATCTGGCTCAATACTGTCGCTGTCGTAGTTACCACCCGTTTTAGCACTTTTAGGTCATGTCTATTCGTTCTTCTGACAATGAAGTGATAAGTTGGGGAATTATATACTCACAGTCAGCTTTCCTGGTACCACAGTCGACAGCCCAGTGGTAGTTGCAGTGGTTGTGCACGGCGCCTTTGCCGTCGAACAAGAGACCGTTCTCACATGTTTCCACTGTCAGGGATCCGTTGGTGCAGAGGAAGAACTGGTCGCAGAGCTCGGGGTGGGCATATGCCTGGAAATTGCGAAGAAGCTTGTTACGGGCTTTGTAGTTAACTTTGTTTTAATTATTTTAAGTTATTTTTGTGCGTCTTTTCTGGCGGAATAAACGCTTTTTCTTTTTTTTTAGTGTTCAGAATTCTGGCCTTGATTATTGCCGGCACTGGAGTCTATATATTCGTAAGAGAACCTGTTAGGTCAGAAGTATTATGAAAGAGTGCTTTTAATTTTCAAATTAGTTGATATAATTTGTAGTTTTGTTGAGAGGGTTTAAGGA
Source organism: Melanchra persicariae (assembly GCA_947386135.1). Taxonomy (NCBI): domain Eukaryota; kingdom Metazoa; phylum Arthropoda; class Insecta; order Lepidoptera; family Noctuidae; genus Melanchra; species Melanchra persicariae. The sequence goes on from OX376646.1 coordinate 5,601,309, forward strand.
ATGTCATCTTACAAACTTTAGAAAATACTACTTCAAATCATGACGCTTTGTCTCGCCAGTATCCACCAAGGTTATTCATGGCCAGTAAGCCTAGGTAAAGAATACATTAGTGGGACTGTGTCGGCTACTTCTAAAATTAAAACAAAAATGAAAATATTATATACCTGAACTCCATACTGCTCAGGACACGCAGGTGCGTGCTCCAATAGGATACCGGCGCTTGCTGAAACAAAAGATATTCAATATTAATTCGATATTCAAGAATCACAGCTACTTCTGACAACGGTAATAGATGGCGCTGATATACAAAAAATCTGTATCAACATCAGTTACTAATTGCAGCTCTTAGTACTGATTATACCACTGATTGATTGATAGAAGTCGTTCTCGTATATTTAATTACTCGAGGTCTTCTGGTAGATTTCTAAACTTGTTATCGCTACAGTACTGTGGTTTGTATAGCTAAAGAACCATGTATCCTTTGAAGTTTTTTATCTTTTCAGAGTGTCATGACTTAATAAGAAGTAATCATAAAAATTAGTTTATTAATGCTTTTCAAAAAAAAACAATTTCAGTTTTTTTTTTTCATATTGCAAGTTATTTTTTTAGGCAATCATGATGGATTGGTTGGAGAAGGCAGCACATCGGGAAGAGTGGAAGAGTTAAGAGAGGTTGATAAAAAAATAACTTTTCATGTTTGTAAACTTACAACTCACATCTCATTCTTTCTTAACACTGTGTGGTATTACTGAGTTAAGAATTCCAGAGATTTGTGCTCTGTTAGAATATTTTTTTTTTTTTTTTTTTTTTAATTTATGAATGGGCTAGCTCTTGACCTCAATCACGCCTGATGGAAAGCGATAGATGAGGTCCATGATGAAAGCGAGCGTGCCCAGAAGATGCCCTGAGGCACTGGTACTTCCACGCGTCGACGAATCACAGCAGGCTGCTTGACGCCGAACTCCGGTGGGAGGGTGGTCGCGAACCAGGCGGGCGTTAGCCCTACCACCGCAAGGGGAGGATTGGTCAGTCTTATAAGGTGTTAGGTGAGACTGTCCAGGATGCGCCGAGCGCTCGGTTCAGTTGAGTGTCTGATGGAACAAATTGCGCTACACGAGGAGGCTCCTTCATGCATCCCAAAAAAATGAAAATGAATAGATTTATTAATTACCCCAGTGGAAATAAAAGGTTGGGAATAGGAGGTTACTTTAGGCTATTAACCCCTATATTAAAACACCCGTAACAAACGACATTTTCAACACGCATTAACCAATCAGCGAGTCAACGATCAAGGGTTGGCAAGAGCTAATTCGAGGTTACACTTTCGATGTAATATCATGCGTGTGTAACGTGCGTTCAAGCGCGATGTGTTGCAACCCTATCGTCAGTGAGGTCGTCGGCAATTTGCCGCAAATGAAACACTCGGTCGAACCTAGTACTTTAACTAATTGGTTCACACTTCGGCAGAATGATTAATTAGGTAAATGAAATCTGTTTTAATGAACTGACGTCGTGTAGGCTTTGTCTTGGGTTCTAAACATTAACAAATTGTATTTTTTCCAGAATTAAGGCTTACGATTTTTTGTCTTATGTAGCCCAGTAGAGTTTTAGTCAGTCAGAGAGCTCGCAATGTAAACAAAAAATAGCATTATGCACGGTGAAGAGGATTAAAACTCCATTAACCAGGCGACAATTCATGATACTACTTAAGTTACAAATTAAACATATTTTTTTATATAAAATTTAAATGTGATGAATGAATTAATTTCATTTCTGAATTGACTTTCGATTACGAACTTAAAGTATGCAACTGACGCATTTTAGACAATCAAGAGATTAGGAAAAAAGAAACTGGCCAAATTAACTTGGACAAATGTGTGCTCCAGTTTCGAATGTCATTGTCCAAACAAATTGAAAAACTAAACAGTGAACTTTGGATCGAATGTTATCACTATCTAAGGGCCTAGCACGAATGTTTTGACGTATAGAAAAAGTTCCAAATAAGTCGACTTGTTTGTAACTTTTTAATCGTTTTTAGCGGTCGGGTTTTTTGACAGTACCTACATATTTTTTTTCCTACATTTTAGTGAGTTTCTTTTTTTTTTCATTTGAATGCGCCATTTTGAAAATGTATATGGCCTATGTCACTACCACAATTCTGACAAATTCAATGACACCGCGTATGTCAAAATCCGTCCAGCTGTTTGGGCTGTGGGGCGTGCCAAAGAAATGCACATACATACAAACATAATTATATACTTACGCTCGAAAAACACTACCCGCCTTTTAACGCAGTCGGATAAAAACTACAATCCCATACTATTTTTAATTTCATGTGACATAATAAACATTTCGTATTATACAAAAATATGAATATAGTATTCAATTCTAATAGATATCATAATGCGAAATGTGTATTATAGTTGAATGTACGTCGAAAACATTCGTGGTTGACCCTCTGTTTTATGCACAATATACTAATTAACTACTTAAGTAATTTCCCAATGTACATACTAACAAATAATTTCCAACATAAGCTTGTGTAAACTTTATATATGCAATCCTTTTAATTATTCACTTAACTACTTACAAAACATTTCGACAGCTTAATTATTTGTTCCTTAATTTAATTTTGTCATGTGGTATTAAAACACAAATTGATTGCTTGTAATCAATAAAGCAATACCTACATAGGTCTTTATTAAGCTTCTTGGATAGCCTACAAGGAACGTTTTAGTGCTTAATACAGCAATTCTACTAATTTGTAAGCAACGTTCACATTCGCACCTAAGTCGCAATCTGTTAATAAAGACTCGGTCCGGTCCTGACATAGCTTGGCAGTGAAACGGGTTGTATTTTTAGCAAACTTTCTTTTAATTTTGTTATTTTTGTGCGTAATTTCTGGTGGAATAAATGCATTTTCTTTCTTTTCTTTCTTTTCTTTCTTTCTTTTCTTTCTTTTCTTTCTTTCTTTTCTTTCTTTCTTTTCTTTATTTTCTTTCTTTCTTTCTTTCTTTCTTTCTTTCTTTCTTTCTTTCTTTTCTTTCTTTATTTCCATACATTTTTGACAGATTGCGACTAAATTGCGAATGCGAACGCGTCAAGACTTATTAACAAGCCAAAATATTGTAACAGCCTCAGAAATATTAAATGCCTGAAAAATCAACCTATACAACGTGTAACAGAATAAACGCAATGCCTCTAAAGGGGTCATCGTGCTCATCATTATGAACAACTTGCTCTATGGGACCAAAGGTGAAATCGCGAAAAAAAAAATTGCCTGCCCATACATTTCTGTGCACAGCTGTGAAAAGTTTCGAAAATTACTTTTTTCGCAGTCTGAAGCAGTTGGTGACAGCAAATCTACAATGCCACCAACTGTAATATACTGCTTGAAAAGTCAATAGTTGAACTTTCTAGTTATTTTTTGTGGTCGATTTTTTTAAAGTCACATTTTTTGTTTTGATATATTTTCCTAAATGTATATATCAGCTACCCAATATCACCTTTATCACCACAAACTTCTGGAACACTGTATTCTAGCAAACATGATACCTACAGGAAAATCTGGTTGGGAATTGAAGAACCAGTGTTATAATATTCATTCTAATTAAGATAACCCAAATACGTAATACTTCGTTTCCTATAATCCACTATCCACCTGCTTAAGCCTCTACAGTTAAATCGTGAAAGGTCAGCTTTACCCCACGACCTATGCCAATACTTTCCCTAAGCATATTGCCAACTAACAAAATAGAATCTTTCACTTATGTACAAAGACTACAATAGTATACTGGCTACTTATGTATGTATAATATTTCAAGCGGTATAGTTCCTATCCTTACTTCCGATCAGGAAATGAACAAAATCATACAATTATTTTCTGCACATGCTGGTCATATTTTTGAAATTGGGTACTTTGAATAATTTATTCACAGGCAACACTTTTGACATATTCAAATTTCGTAGAAAATTAACCCAGTTCAGCAGACACACGCAGAAAATTAACCCAACTTCTATAATTACAATCTAAGTGCAATTCTACTAATTTTCAAGCACATTCTACTATTTTTCATACATTTTTGACAGTTTGCGAATGATGCAAATACGTGCATTTCAGATTCAATCAAAAATCAGATTTTTTAACATGCGAACGTTGTTTAAAAATAAGTAGGATTGGCGCTCTGAGATTTTATACATTCCTGTATCAAAGAAATGTTTGGCATTTGAAAAAATTGGGCACTATTAAAAGATAAAAAAAATAAACTCCCGAGGAATATTTAAAAACAAAAGGAGTTATGTAAATGCATGGAACTTCGTCATTTTGCCAATGGTCTGTTACCCTTCGGGTTCTGGGATTGTTTATAATACTGTTGTAATATAAATCGTGACAGGAACAAGAGAAAATTGAAAATAAAAGAAGTCAGAAAACAAGACACTGAAGCTAATGTGACCGCTTTAAATGAAGGAAGTTATTCCACAATAACATAGGAAGCCAAAATCTATATAGTTGTACACACGATCTAGTGATACAAAACAGTCGTAATAGCTATTGCGTTTAAATCGTGCCAGGTGAATCAATTTGAGATTGAGAGCTGATGCTGGAAAACGTAATAACTAGGACTCGAATAATTATTTTTACTGGCAAAAAGAAAAGCAAGAGATAAGAAACAAGAGGCGGAATTTTAAACTGCTATTTTGTATTCTGAAAGAAACGAAGATGCCGCAGATACAAATAAATCAATACAAAAAAATCTATTCTAATCCAGCCCCACTATTACTGTTATGTCCCACTGCTGGGTAAAGGTCTCCCTCTCCCATTTCCCCACACATCTGATAGATATAACTTAAAATAATAACGGTTCAATATAATAGCAATGACCGAAAAGAATCATGACAGACTATGCCAAAATATTTTTAATTGCAATACTTTTTCATCCAAATGCTTTTTTTCAGATATGAACGGATTAAAAACAATGCACCAATTTTCTCACAAAAACTTCTTTAAAACAATAGCACACCGATTGCGTTCATCTCGCTCTAGATGAATAGCGTCGTGAATGAGGCAACCAGAATGGTATACATGTCGAAGTGAACACTTGGGTGGGTTGCACGATGGGTGAGTTGTCAAACCATACAAATAAGATGGAATGACAGCTCTATTGTCGTTCACCCCGCCTAGGTGTACACCGTGAGATTTCGACAGAATCGACCAGCTGTGTAGACTAAGAAATAGTATCTTCTAGGAATCTTGGGCGAAATTCAACGAGGAAAAAGAAAAAACGGTGTTCGAGCAAACTGGATACAGAAGATGACACTATTGTTTTGAACAAATTGGAAAACAAGAAGAACTAATGATGGGATCATGAATGATGATAAGTTCGAAGTTAATGAACATTATAGCGCAATTCCTTTTCTAACAAAGTTCATTATATTTCAGTTTAAATCCGATGAAGACTAATAAGTATGTTGAATTATGAACGAATCAAAGTCCCAATTTTCGCACAAAAATATCCAAACCACTACAAAACAATAGCACACCGATTGCGCTTCATCTCGCTCCAGATGAATGGCGTCGTGAGTGATGCAACGTAATCGTAGATCTCGGCCAACGAAGCAGTAACCTCGAGAACTTTTACTTTTACGACGCGAACGTACTAGGGGAGCATCTTCATACAGCTGTAAGTGGTATAATGTTTTGTACTGAACTTAGAGGTCATTATTTGGGTTAGCATGTGTATTTTTTCTCATTATTGGAGTTGTATAATGACATTGTGTGTGTCAAAATTAGAGACAGTTTTAATGGCAATTTATTTGTTTTGACTAACGATGTAGGCTTTTTTTTGGGACAAGCCCGCCACACATTCCCAAACCACTGCAACTCCTGGAAACCAGAATCAACAGTCGCAACCACCAGAAAAAACGCCGATTCAATGAAGCTCGACGAGTCCCGGAGAAACGATTCAACTGTCTTGGATCCCGCAACGAAATTAAACATAAAATAACAGCGGAGGGGTAGAACTTTTTTTTTATTTGGCATACGGCGCACCTTTTTTGTGGATAGGAAATCATTGAATTACTCCTCCCGGTAGAGGTGAACAGGGAGAGTGTCAGACCCTTACAGACTAAAACCTACCAGTCTTCCTTTAAATGCCCTTTGCGTTCCAGGGCCGCTGTAACTCTTTCGAACAGTTCAGCAACCCTGGGTTCATTTTATAGACAGTAATATTGAACCCAGTTTTAAGGTGCTTTCTATATAACTTTTCCGAGTACCTACTAATAGTAAAAGTTATTAATATACCAAAAACAATTTTCAAGAAGAACTTAATAATAAGTTTCTGAGCAGATTTGTACCTTTGTCTATCGTAAACTATTTTTTACAAAATCGATTAAGAACATAAATATTTTGCCAATTTTGTTAGTCGCACAAAATTGATATTTAAATAACACTGACACTAAATCAAATCAGAAGTCAATGTCGCCTAGCATTGCAATGTCAATTACATATCAACAAAATAAAAATAAAATGTTTCAGTAACATGTTCAACCAGTTATTAAGAGTACTAATTATACTAAACGTTATATAAAAGAACTAGCCGCTGTTATACTTTCCGTGACCTTGCGATACATAGCAAATCGTATTACGGACCGATAATGTGTGTTGGGCCGCTAAAATGAAACTACTATATTTTTTTATCGTTTGAAAAAAAAAATAAACATTTGCTTGTTTTTTTTTGTTAAACGTTTTAATTATTCTCTAAAGATGGAATTGTTTTTTTTTTGTTAATGGTTTTAAGATCCTTGATCTGACATAGAACAATTATACCCACACATGCTTAACACGTACAAACGTTGTTAATCAGAAAAGCAGGATATGCTCTGTTATGCATAAAATTACTTAGTTTTATTCTTATCTTATCTCATCTAGTGCGGGATTTCCCTCAATTGAAACTCTTAGAGATTTTTTCCCACGGATATAACTATTTAATGTAATTTACCTAATAGGTATTAGTTAGGTGAACCTGTTATTAAATTACGCTTGTTGATTATGATGAGATAAGATTATGGTGATAATACTTTAGACCTAAGCTTTACTTATGTTATATAGATGTTCTGATATATATACCTAATAAGTTTTTATAATAATAATAATGTATTTAATAACTTTGGTTCCTAACAAATCTTTCGAATTGTATGCCAGTATATAGTGAAACTTGTACATATGATGGCAATTCTATAATAAGAGTCAAAGTCAAAGTCAAGACCTTACATTTGCCATGTTTTAATGCTAATCAAATGTTCTTATTTCTTTGGATATAGGACGATACCTTAGGTATCAAATATTTATTAAAATCTGATATATTAGTATGGTGCTATTCCTATACATATCAGGTACTGAAATTAATTTTGTATTCCAATTGATTACGCAATAATCTGTATATTAATAAAGTAAATTGGAATTACTTCATAATGTTACGTTCTTGTAGTTTGATCTCAATTATCACTTTAAGTTAATTGGTACAACAATTAAAATTGTCAAGCAGTGAAAGTGTTTGTTAAAATAAACAAAAATGTAGTCAGTTTCTACTGCACTAAATCAAAGGTACACGTAGTTTTCAACAGTACTCCGTTGAAAACGACCATTTAAAAGGTCTTATTGTATATTCCTTGAACCTTGTTCCGCTCATCGCTTCTTTTACGCGCCAACATTCTAACGCATCCGAGCATTACTCGTTGAAAAATGAATAATTCATGCTCTGAGCTCTGGTTCGATGTAATCTCAGCTGCAGTGTCGCGTACGCATGTCGTGACAAAACCAACGCGTCTCTTGAATTTATGATACCATGATTGATTTATGAATATGATTTGTTTTCTGTAAAGCCACGTGCATGCAAATATAACTATTTTCTTGCTTTTTCCTAACGGTCTCACTCCCTTTAACCACCTTACAGGAAAATTGTTTTTTTTACGAATAAAGCTTACTAACAGCGACTCTGCAGCCTTAAAACAGAGAGAGAATTTTCTTGATTTTGAATATTTTAAACAATATTTACCTCTTTGTGAAATTCATTTAAATTATTTAATTAAGTACTCGTATCAGTACCTACTTAATAATTCAGACAGCCGGAAAACGTCATGTCTAGACGTATTTGGTACGATATTAATCTCACTACAACTGGTTAGTGACCCAATAAATGATAATAATAATTAACACACCGTACAACCGTAACTTGTTCCATGATTGCAACAAATCCATACATTTTGCAACCTTTAGGAAGCATATAAATACCCTTTGCAAACTGTAAAATACTACATTTTACTTGTCATAAAATATACCTACAGAAAATCTGTATCGTAAAATGTGTGCAACATTTTAGCGGCCCGAGTGGCTAAAAGGCGAAAGTGGTTGCTTGCGAGTGGCTAGCCTTGGTGGTCATGCGCAGTCGCCGTCGACGCTAACTGCTTCGGATTAGATCGTACATACTCGTATGCTGCATTAAACAATGGTTTAGCAGACAATCTGATGTAATTATTGTAATTAAGATTGTTTAGCTGGTGGTTATCTTGATAGATAGTTTTGTGGCGCAACTGTTTTTATAGAGTTGATGCAGGCTATTCTTTTACACCCAATAATAGTTATGTTTATGTTTGAATTCAGTAAAATCAGATTGACATAGAAGTTATGTTCGAATTATGCTTTGATGTGTTAATAGTTATCAGAATTGGCAAAACACTAATTTAAGTTTCAGTAAAAAGAAATTGTACTAATTGAAAAGTTGGATCTGTATTGCTCGAAGTAATATTGACTACATATTTGATATAGGTACATTGATGAAACATGGCAACTAAGAAGTAATAAAATATATAAACTTGCTTGATTGCAAGTTGAAAGCGAGTTCTGATTTTAGTAGCCAATCGAGCACTTATCTCAATTTCATTGGCCAACTGTTGTAGATTCCATAGCAAAAACAAATGGTCATAAAATGTTTTGATGCAAATAATAAAAATTCTTTAGTTGTTTGATCTTGAGGAATTTATGTAAATTGTTAGTTCAAATATTTGTAAATGAGATTATTATATTTAACAATAGGTATTATAAACTAACCATTGTACATACCATGGAAGATACTTTTATTTAATTAGAATAATCTGCATTTTATGAAAATGCAATTTTTTTCTTAAGCATTCCTTGCTTTGCCTTTATTATACTAAAGGCAAAACAAAAATAATTATTTTTGGAGTATTTGTGATTTTATCTAAGATCAGTTACTATTATCTAAATTATTTCCACTTCTTAAGTTTATAAATAAAAACACTTCCTATTTATGTATTTTTAAAATGGTCTTGTAATGTTAATTGAATCTAGGCATGATATTTTAATTTAGCTTAAAACATTATAGGAACTTGGTAATTGTCCAATTGTAGTCGTAATCGAGTTTCAAATGATTGTAATGCCTGACCTTGCTTATGTAATTAGAGAAGTCATAAATTGTAGTAGGTAATTCTATTTTGAGTTACTTGGCTAATTATATTAGATAACAGGTACCTACTAATTTATTTTTGTCTTACAAATTAATAACAGCTAGGTTGGTTATTTCTTTTTTTGCGATTTTTTTAAATTAACTTCTAGATTACTTTCTTGGCGAGGCAAGTCTACGCAATTAATTTAAAGATGAAATGAAAATATTCAAGATACAAATTAGATAATTATCGTCATAACCCAATTAGTAAATCCTGCTGGAAATAGGCTTAGCTATAGAATGCCAAAAGCTAGTCAAAATGTAGGGTTTTTTTTGACGGTTTGCGACTGTGATGAGAACTGTCTGCTCCACCACATTATTTATGCACAGAAATTACCTGTATAGACTTTTGTGTATGAAGTTTTTTTTCTTCTTTTTAAAAGCGTTGGCCCACACTAGGAACTTCTCCGGTGTCGTGGGTGCGTTTACAATCATAAAAACTCATATACACAAACAACCAGACCCGGAACAACTATCTGTAGGCCATACAAATAATTGTTCCATGTGGGAATCGAACCCGCGACACGCAGCGCGGCAGTCAACTGCTCAACCACAGCGCCAACCGTGTCGTCTATTTTCAACACCAGTCAAGCTAAAGTGGAGTGAGCATGAAGTCAGCTGTCATTTCACCTTTTTTGTATGAATGCACCTGACAAGGTCACTACATGTTCCCTCCACCTATGTTGCTTACAGAATCGCACTGCTGCATATCTTGTATCTCTGAACAAGTTCCACTACTTCCATTATAACATCATCCTTGATCATAATCTCATTGCCAATGCCGCAATTTCCTCATGAATTCAATGGGACTAAGATTACATTAGCATGAGGTGCGATTGTATGAATATTAACAAAGCTGTCACTTGTTCAAGACGTAATTACGACATTAACTAATGGTAGTTATAATGTTGTTATTGTTGATATGAACATAGGCGTTGCGTGGTCTAAGGTGTGGTTTGATTTTATTTTAGTAAATCCCTTTTTTAAGTATGGGAAATCATCAAATGACTCAGTCCGCTCTGGGCGGAGCGGGGGCGAGTGTTAGACTCTAACTGACTAAAACCCATCAGTGTTCCTCCTTTGCGTTCCAGGGCCACGGTAACTCTTTCGAACTAATTCCGTAACCCTGGCAGCCTGCTTAATAAGGAGGGAAGTGAAAATTATATTTCTTATTCCTACTCCTCCGCTGTTATTTTCTGATTAATTTCGCTGCGGGATCCAAGACTGTTGAATCATTTTTCTGGGACTCGTCGAGCTTCATGACTCGGCGTTTTTTTCTGGTGGTCGCCAATGTTGATTCTGGCTTTCAGAAGTTGCAGTGGCTTGGGAATGTGGTGTGGTGGGCTTGTCCCAATAAAATAAAAACCCTGGCAGAGTAAATCACCCTACCACTTAAACTTTTAGTACATTAATTTATTATGTACACCATATACATACCACACCACCATGTGTGTTATGTATATGGTGTACATAATAAAGAGTATTCTATTCTATTACATTAATACTTTCACTCAAATGGGAAAAGTTTGCCATAAGGCTTGCTATGAATCCTGGTTTAATAGTGGAGTACCTAAAATTTTCCGTCAGTAAAATAAATCCGTCAGTTCCTCATTGTTTTCTTTAAGACCTAAACATAATTGAAAAGAATTTTTAATACATATACCTACATTTTCCATAAAAATATTGTTTTGTGTTTCAACACCAAGAACCAGGAAAGAAACCGTTTCACATTATCAAATACTTAATCTTTATTCCCGTCTCAGCGAAAGTATCGTATTTAACTTAAAGATTACAACAGCTCTAGCTACATCGATGCTGTGGGAAACTACCTATTTGTTATTAACCAACAGTTAAATGTGCTTCATTGTTACCAACGTTTAGCAATCCCTAGTTTGTAGGAACGTGTACTTAACTTTACTAGTTACTAGACTTATTTTGAACAATTAAGTGAGGCAATAAGTACGGCAATTGGACTAACTAGGGCCATATCCAGGGTTCGATGAATTTGGTCTCAAGCAGCCGGTCTATTCTGCCGACATCTCACCGTGTACACTTAAGAGGAGTGAATGACAGGTGAGCTGTCATTCCATCTGGTTTGTATGGTTTGACATCTCACTTGTCGTTCACTTCGCCTAATTTTTCACTTCGACATGTTTACAGCATCGTACTGCAGGCCACTTCAATGGTGCCGTCTAAAATTAAACATCAAATTCATCATCATTAAATTCAAAACACTTAGGGCCAATTTCATCAATGAAATTTAACGCGATCAGCGTATAAACCAAGTTTATGAGCTGTCAGTGTCATTATTTTTCTATGGAATATTTACACTGACAGCTCTTGAACGGAGTTTAGATGTACTGATCGCGTTCAGTTTCTTTGGTAAAAACCGCTCTTAGCAGTTAGCAGTTTATATAATTATCTCATTGATAGATCATTATATCGGTCATTGACAACCAATATTAAAACTTATAATAGCATAAAAAGCAATATTGTATATTGTAACTTGGTACAATGATGGTCTTATTGTAAAGGTATTGTACATACCTTCCAGATAACCTTAACACTTTGGATTAACAATAAAATTACAAAATTGGGGGATGATTTCAGACGATGTTGAGCGTAATGATAAAGACTAATGCATACATGTTCAAGTATTTTGATCAAACAGGCTGGTTTTATTAAATTGGCAATGTCTGCGGGAAAATTTTATCAAAAATGAGTCTTCAAATGACAACAAGTAATTTTTAATTTCGTATTTTTAGTCCCGCGACGGTAAAATATCGTATAATAATATTAATAACCTCCTTTATTTCAGACTACTTTGGCCCATAGATATATACCTATTGTCCTAATTCAAGAGACAGGTTGCGGATTTTGTTCGAAAGAGTAAACGCGGCCCTGGAACGTAAAAGGCACTAGGAGGAGCATGGATGGGTTCTAGTCAGTAAAAGTGTGACACTAGGGAGTGTCAGACTTTTACTGACTAGAACCCATCCCCACCCAGAGCGGAAGGGGTCATTTGAAGATTTCCCATCCTAAAAAAAAAAAACAAGAGACAGTATAGTAGTATAGCCGTGTGATCTGTTCAGCTGTTAAGACATGAAAAATGTTACAAACAGACAGTCGGAAATGCAGACTTTAATATATTATTATGGATTTCGTATTTTAATATGGACTTAATTGCAAAGTAAATAAAGCTAATATTTAATAGAACTTTCTGTGATTTAATTAACGAGGACTGTACAGTAAAAATCACCTTTTAAAACGAGCCACACAGAATATGTCAAACGCTTCCTCGGTGACGCAAGCCGAGATGGCTCGCAGCCGGTTTCTCCGAGCCTTCCGCGGTTTTGCAATCCTATTATCGAATAGATAGGAAATCGACATCTTATCAACATTCGTAGCTTCACGACTTCGCTTAAACAAATGGCAGGGGTCTCATTTTCACTAGCTAGGTCTCTAGACTAGAAAGCCACTTTCATCCGACTTGAGACGATTTCGGCGGTTGAAATATCTAGAATACGGATTCTGGTTTTAGGAAGGTCGAGAATCTTCCTTAAACCAGAATCCGTATTCTAGATTTAAAATATAGATATTGCTGTTGCTTGTTATGATACGACATTTTTTTTAGTTTAGAGGTGTGGCTGACTTTGGTCTATCAAGATAATGTCTTCTTATTTTTTTTTCTTTTTTTATTGAAGAATGGGCTAGCTCTTAACCTCGATAGATGAGGTCTATGATGGAGCGAGCGTGCCAGAAGATGCAGACACTAATTTAATGGTGATATTATGATTTTGGAAAATTATAACCTAGATTTTGGATTCGAAGTGGTTTTTTTTATTGATTTCGTTTTACGGTAAAATCCTGACTCCACTTAACGGTTAGAGAGCTCTTAAATTTTTGGTATAAGACATTATTTTATAAATGAAATAGTATAATGAACAACAAGAAGTTTTTTTGAGATATTTCTTGAAGGAACCTTCGGTTTCTAGGATGTTACGTACCTATTTCGAGTAGTCGTGAAAGGACAAACATACATGACAACTAAGAAATTTCCCGCCACAGCCATTCATGGTCGCCCATTTAGTAAAAGTTCATTCATTTCGTCAACCATTCCGAAAAAGGCAGCCTTATTAAATCCGGTTTAATTAACATAAGGCAATTTCTATAAGCTAATAACTGCTTTTGGAACAACATTTTTTTTGCTTTAAAAATTATTATTTTATTTTTACTACCAACCGTCACCAAAAAAAATGCACAATACATAATTTAATTAAATTTCCAAATATTTTGGTTTGGTGGGGTCGTCGTTAATATGAAATGATACAAAACAGATGTTTATTTGACGAGAGCTTATCAGGTACACACAAAAATACAATAAAAGTGATAATCTATACTTTAAAAAAAATAGTGTGCTACACGGCAGCAAAAAAAAAAAATCTGCTAGCTATCCAGCCCCGTCCAACTAAGTAACTACATTACAGTAGAAATAAAAAAAATTACCTATTTTTTTTTAAACGTTGCCCCACAATAGGAATTTCTCCTGTATCGTGGGTGCGCTTACAAACATATAAACCCACATACACAAACAGGCAGACCCGGAACAACTATCTGTAGGCCATACAAATATTTGTCCCGTGTGGGAATCGAACCCGCAGCGCACGCAGTGCAGCAGTCAATCTCTCAACCACTGCGCCAGCCGTGCCGTTTACCATACCGTATTACCAGAAGCTTATTACTCACAATGACACATACTTCCGTACAATAATAGATAAACTGCTACAAACCACTAACAGTCGTGGTCGTGTAAAATGCGTATTAAATAATATTAGTACTTACCTAATATATGACGATGCTACAATAAAATTAAATGTGAAATTCTGCGGTTCGCTAGCGATCCATTCATCAGCCGAGTCTTGTAAATCATTGATGCTTCAGTCATTCAAGTTATTGCTGATGTCACGGCAGGCGTCAATAAACATTTTTAAGGAATAAGTACATATTAAGAAAGTACGATTTGTACGTGTTTAAGTTGTACCTAAGTTATTTCAATTAGCAAAAATGGTAAGTGTCGTTTTTATGGATGGGAAATCATCAAATGACTCCTTCCCCTCTCGGTGGAGTGGGAGGTGGGTCAGGCTCTTACTGACTGAAACCCATCCGTATTCCTTCAATTGCCCTTTGCGTTCCAGGACCGTGGTAACACTTTCAAACAATTCCGCAACTCTGGAAATTGTATTACAGTAATTTAGACCCTTTAGATGGTTTCTCAATGTGAATACGGTGCTGCTGTCCAGAACATCCCAGAGTATACCAAGTGACCGTATGCCTGTACTCTTAAAGAAATAATGAACGCCACCGCCGCTGTTATTAATGAGTTCACCAATTAGGCCCATTCATGTTAAAAGTTATCCTTTGACGTGTAAAGACTGAATTTTACGAAAAAAATGGCTAGTGTGTGACACGCTTGATGTTATCTTAGATCTATCTTATATTCGAAAGTAAGCATTGATAAATAGAATAAAATAAATGGTCCTGAAAACCGTAAATTTTTTATTTTAAAAAAACCGTAAATTGATACGAAAACTATGAGAAGAGTGAGAGATTCAAAATAAAGTTTGTAAAAATGAGATGCAAAATTTTAGCTCTTTCTATTTTAAGTGAGACACGATTTTAAAATCAAGATCGAAAACTTTTATCCACTACGAACACAGTTATTTAAAAATTTATTAATCTTTTAAATTCATATTGCATCTAAAGATATATTTATAATGGCGTAGCTATAAAATTCTAAACGGAAACTTGAGGAAGTGTTCAAAGAAACTGGGTTGCAATAATTTGACTCGGCTATTATACCATTAGTGTTAAATGAGGCATCAAAAGTATTATGATTACTCACTCTACGAAGAATGAAAACGAATTACACACGCTTGTAATAAGCGGTATTTTATATTCATATTTTTGAGAGATCTCTTAGGAGCGTTACGCCGTACGACATTTCGTACAAACTTTCAAATCCTTATTTTTCTAAATGAACCGACTTTATTAGTATGCATACGCTAGATATTCAGGTCTAAATAGTTAGTGGAGAACATTTTCGAAAAAGAATTCAGGGGGGAAATAGAGTGAATTTTCACATTCTATAGAAAAATTAAAATCGCTCTCTCTCCCATAACAAATTACACTTTTTAACCGACTTCCCAAAAAGGAGGTGGTTCTCAATTCGACTGTATTTTTTTTTTTTTTGTGTTTGTTACCTCATATCTCCGTCATTTATGAACCGATTTGAAAAATTCTTGTTTTATGTGAAAGGATATACTTCTCGATTGGTCCCATTTACATTTTATCAAAATCGGTTCAACAGTTTGGTTTTTAAATCCAAATAGCTGAAAAAAATATGTGGAAAAATCATACGAAATTGCATATTTTTCCTTTCCTGTGTCTTTCCAGTGGTGTTAGGTGTGGGTACCACTAAAAAGTGAAACACATGTACATAATATAATATCACTCATTTCCCTAAACTCCACATACGACATTGCAGGCATCCACGCCACAAAATGACGTGTGACATAAAAGAAAGCTCATTACAGTGCGTACGCGCATCGTAACAGATGTTAATTTATAGCCGATAAGATGAGCGAACTATTACGTAAGACCCACCTATGCGTAGCGTTACGAGCGAAACTGATTCGCAAGGTTTTATTGATGACTTGTCTTTTATTGCGGGTTTTTAAATGTTATTGGCTTTCCTGTATGATCGTAAAATAACATTACGCAGAGTCTTATAAAGTGTTTTTAATATTATACAAATATAAGTAACTTGTTTTATACGGGCTTGTATCACTGGGTATTCGGATATAAGCCTTTATTTTTTCTGCAACTTATAGGCAAAGGCGATTAGTACAAACGCATTTCCATACAACAAACACACACATACACTTATACACTCATCCACCAAACACGACACATAAAATAGTTTTTAGTCACATCTTATTTTCAAAATTGTACCACTTAAAGATTTTTTTCTTTTTTCCTTGCATTAAGTTATACCATATTTATGTAGCAGTAAAATAAATTATGTACATAAATAGTAAAAATACATATGCTTGTAATCCATGAGGAAATGGAACTGTCACTTCTCCTAACAGGTGATACAGTAACTTAGTTAGGAGATCAGGTATTGCACCAACTACAATATTACTACTACGACAATACCCTACAATTGTAGCAAATCTGTAATTTTTACCATGTATAAAAATTACACCTACCCATGTACTTCAATGCTTGGAAATGATCTATAAGGATTTATTATTATCATTATTTATAATACATCATCATCATTTCAGCTGAAATACTTCCGCAGCTGGACATTGACCTCCAAAGTGTCACCAAATCAACGACCTTCACCAGTCATCGGTTCAATTTGTGGAAAGCCTTCAAACGTTGTGTCTTTTTAACTTTCGGCACCATCGTTTCGTTTAAATCCAACTCTGCTAATGTAAAAATTGGTCAGCCTATTGCTATTAAACGAGACTTCGAAATTCTTCGAGTCCTTGAGAACATGACACTTCTCGACTGGGAGAACGAATTAAATTATGAAGAGCCAGGAAGACTCTTTGCTCAGCAGTCGCGCTTTCTACCACCAGATCAAAATATTATTTCCTTTTCTAAATAATATAAGTGTTACGATCAGATTCTAGTTCAACTTGACGTAGCAGCATATTTGACCTCTACATCCACAACTCCAACAATAAGCAAACTGGTATCACCGGTTCATAAATTCCTAATTGTTAGTTCATTTCTTAGAGAGCTAAGCTAAGTTATAAACCTTTACTTTAATGATAAACGAAGTGCTTTGAGACAAGACCGTTTTTCAGAATTTTGCGGAAGACTGGCTCTGAGACTATTTGTTGTCTTCATGTTCTTTGTTAGCCTGTCCACTGGCAGTTCTAATACAGGTCTGACTGGATCCTTGGACAGTTTAAATTTTGCTCAACAGCTGAGAATATGAAATTTGGCTAAACGGCTGAACATATGAAATTTGGCTCAACGGCTTAACAGATGACATTTGGCTCAACGACTTAACCGATGACATTTGAATCAACGGCTGAACAGATGAAAGGCTCAACGGCTGAACAGATGAAATTTGGCTCATTGGCTGAACAGATGAAAGGCTCAACGTCTGAACAGATGAATTTTGGCTCAACGGTTCATATGAAATTTGGAACCCACCTAGACCATGATCTGATTACATATAGACTATACTTTATCTAATCAGATCATGGATCATAGGATACTTTTTATTTATTTAGTATGTTCCGTGGGATAATTTTCAACTTTCACGTAGGTAAAGCTAGTGGCTTAAATGTTGCCACTATATTTAAGTGTTTGTTACATGAGCAATTCGACACAACAGTTAGTCGGTGATTTATTTTTATATGGACATTCCTGTGGTTTTACGAAAATGGTCATCGTTTTTATGAGCTACATAGTCACACATAAATAATGTTTATTACTGTTTCTGAAAATTGAGATTGCTGTAAGTAAATCGCTTACTTAATCAATCGGTTATCTGTGATGGTTTTTTGCTGGCGACACCTGCACCAGAAAGGTATAGTCAACACCTTTATATGGCATAAAGAAGTGATTTGGAACACGTGAACCTTGTTGAATAATGAAGGTTTTTATAGCCCCATATTACTTTAGAAGTAAAATTGTAAATCGGTTGAATCCTAACATATGACATTACATTACCGGTTCTTGTTGATTTTTATAACGTTGTGCTAATAATTATCACCAAAAGTTAATGTTAAAAACGTAAATTATACAAAGTACATACTAACACTACTCTATCCCACACATTTTCTTTTTAAGAGACTAGTGAAATAACTAACATATAAACACAGTTTTAGCCAGGGCCAACTACGTGTCAAGACCATTCTGAAAATTTGTAAAGTTAGCATTGTTCTAGATCGTTAGCCCAGTGGTAAGCCAAGCGGTGCAAGGGCCTAACCAAAATACAAAAATAAACAGAAAACATATAAGACAATATTAAGTAACCCACGATTAACAAAAAACAATAGAAACTATCAGTTGAGAAACGAAATAACTGGACAATACCACATTAAAACAGAATATCGTAACGAACAAACAGACACTTTGACCGCGTAATTGTTAATTAAGTACATAAAGTGGCTGTCGCAAGGCTAACCTCGTTCACATATCACGGTACTGTACGATCTATACATGGACAAAATATACAGACTGTATAAATATGCACTTGAGACTTTGAGTGAGAGACTTCGAATAATGATTGTGAATTTATATATTTGCTTTAGTCGTGATATTTCAAACGACATATTAAGAGCGGCCAACCCGTCATACTTTTCATACAAACGCTCGTACGTGATTATGCCGTTGTAACACATCTATCTTTGATTTTTTTGAACTAAAAGGTATCTTATGCACTATATCTAGGTTTCAATGCAAGTAAAAATAAAAATTTGGAGAATCAAATTCAAAATCTGCTGTTTTGTACATTTGTACATACTGTATTTTACCTGAACTTTGGCCGTACATAACTTACTCATAAATTACAAAAGTAAAGAAAACATTTTGATAGAAACCTTGCGCATGTAATGGAGATCCTAAATGAATAATATTTATTTCACAAACTTGTTAGGCTTATTAAAAACACGTATTTCCTGGATCAATTTCTTATGAAATTTTCGAACATTATTCTCGTTCAATGTTATCGCGTTCTCACTTGCTTGTTAGTCAACAACATTGCGCTGGATGAAACAACTAGTTTTTCGACCATGCTCGTGTTAGCGATAGACGGACCGGGAAGGGCCCTCTTAAGGCGCTGTGATCAGCAAAAACTTGGTCACTCTCAGACTGTATAAAAAAGAAAGAGAAGCGCGACGATACAATGCTTGCAATTTATTGCAAAACGTCCACAAAGTCGTAATAACAATAACAATTAAAATATATTCAGATGTTAATGGGGAATTAAATTACAGTGAAAAATATTCCATCCCATTCCGCAGTCGAATAAAAATATAATTAAATTATAGCAATAGTAGACTCGAACTGTAAAAACCATAAAAATTAGATAAATTACTGTCTTAGATATAAAAATATTGAGTATGGCACAATAAACAATATGTTCAATATTGGCATGTACCAAGCAAAAAGTTGTAAATAGCATGTCTTGTAACAATTTGAACGCAATAATCAGCTTACCACGTGTTCTTTTATTTGTTAGTAATTAGGTTCTAATTGTTTATGAATATATCTGTTTGCGAATATATTTTTTTGTAAACTTATTCACTTTTGCTAACCATTGTGCATTGTAATTTAACACAATCTGAGCAGCTTCAATGACCACAATTGGTTACCTTGATGTAAGTACTGAAAATATAGAATAATTATGACACAATTTTTTTTGTGTCTAATTTTGTACTCCTATATTCAAGGATCTTTTTATTTTGATGTTATTTCATGAAGGCACGGATACGGAAATATAATACATAATAAAAAATACTTATGATTGAAATGAACGTACAAAACGAACGCTACTTGTTCAAGTGAGGTTCATTCTGGAACTTAATTTATTTAAAATTAAATATTTAGCTCACGTAAACTTACATGACTCATAACACAAATATTTCTAAAAAAAATCTGCATCCATGAAATCCTCCACGGAATTCAAATTAGTATAAAAGTCTGCATTTATTAGTATAACGAACAAAGCAAGTGCTTACGAGAGAGATAAAATCACTATCATACAATGGATTGTGTAAGTAGCGCGTTGAACTCTTTTGTACGAGCGGTTTCAGCGTAGGAGTCTTATACAATTTTATACCCGACAATTACGGATTATAACCGTGCGATTATTTAATCTTTATCTCACGATTAACGTTGTTATTTTACTTTGTAGTGCACGTTGGGAATTATACAACTAGGACCGTTTTTATATTTATTTGCACTATGAGTATTTCCACATGAACCTGTTCAGGGCCTAAACCACCAACTCTTAAAGCAGTATTACTTCAATATTACTTCCAGTGGGATAGAGACGGAGCTATACAAGACGTAGAGCTCCGTCTCTTTCCCATTTCTACCCATTTTTAAGCAACTTATAATTTTGCATGTCAGTCGCACGTCATTCGCATGTCAGTTTCAATCTGTCAAAAAAAGCCTTATTTTCCACACATTTTTGACAGATTGCAACTGACAAAAATTAGTAGAATTGGCACTCAGATGCCTCAGATGGTCGTTACTGGTAGTCATAAATTCTATAGTACTAACTACCAGTCTTACAATAACGTATCATGGTGCTCAGCTACTGGGTTGTGAAGGTCACATAAGAAGTCGCACCATAATCAATATCTGGTTAGACTGTAACCAGACCCCAACTTACTCGAAAAGCCAAGCAGGTATGTTCATACAAAGTATGCATTTTATAAAATTTGATAGTCGACAGAAAAATTCCATGAGTTGCTAATTTTACCGACACAGCGAAATCAATACGTTGAACTTATTAAATCAAGTCAAACCAGAAGCAATCGTCATAAACCCACTTTGTCATAACATCAGACATTTCAATACCCATTAACATTTCACAACGGCACATAAATCACCCACGGGTCGGCCCAAATATATATATAATTTTTAAATGTCGCTCAGAAGCAGGTGTGGACCTTGAGTTTCGTACAAACGGTCTCGATTCCGGCTCCCTTTCCAATTGGTTGGGTAACGACTGCAGGAAACAGCTCTATTTTATACTTTATACAATTATACGCCAACTAGGTATTAATTGATATTTTGTTTTGTATACAGAGCGCTAATTGAAACACTGTCCATAGTTTTTAGATTTTATTTGGCGATAATTAAAAGTAACAGCTTTTTATCAAAGTTATAAAACTTGATATTTATGTAATTTGAAATTCGGGTTAATGTTTTTGTGCGTGCAGTTCTGTAAATCGCTATTCGTGTCAAGAATTTGAACAAAAACTGACAAGAATGCTAACATAACTTGTCGCAGCGAGCACTTGCGTAACACAACGGTTTGAAGTTAAGTAAACCTTTTGAACGAGTACTAACAAATGAAAGAAGATCGTACTGTAGACATTTTAATAATTCTTGTTTCCCTGGATAGTAGTTCAATCCTTCATAGTTGTAGACCAAGACAAAAGTGGACGGACGAACTAGTCTCCAACCGAAACATTCAACAGTTAGCAAATTGTATAGGACAGGCTTCTATAAAAACGGAAGAGGCTTTTGCAAAGGAGGCCTTTGCTGAAAACTAGGAAATATTAGGCTATTTCGATTATATTCGAATATGTAGTACCTACTAACGGCCGAGTTTGTATCCTTCACCACACAATCCTCACCTTTGATTGGTTACAGACAAGGATCGGGATCAAGATTGGGATTGAGATATATTATAGAAAGCGGCCGTAAGTGATAACAAATCAAATGATTAGTTTTGTCTCATACTTGTAGCTTATTAATTAACTGGATATATTAATAACATGTTTGTTTAAATATTACATAAACAGTATCTCTTTCATCACGAAATCAATAAATTGAAGATATATTGGCATTGCATTAAGTAATTTTACGTTTTTTGAAATGAAAACCAAAACCTTGGTGACCTTTCGTGACGAAATCATAATATTGACGAGACAAGATTTTACAAACATGCTTAGTGCGTTATCAATTGGCATTTGATATGTTACATCTGATTATATAGACGAAATGACATTCTACTAGCGACACGATTGCCGAAAATCAAAAAATATAAGGTGGACAAGAGAACCTCTTAATTTTTTTATGTTCCACCCAAATTGAACATAGTTGTGTGAAATAACCACATATATTAAGATAAGATAAGATAAGATAAGATAAGATAAGATAAGATAAGATAATTTTATTTGTTCAAAACATGAGTATAAAAAAGAGCTCGTGGCCACACAGGCCGCTTCAAGGTTAAGCAACGCTTGCCGAGGTTGGTCTGTGGATGGGTGACCATCTTAACATACCGAGACTCCTCCTTTCCTCGGAAAGCAGATCCCATGTCATTTGTAGATTTTTGGCAGTCTTTACGGATTGTCAGAAGCCAGAAAATCTGACACCAGTCTTGTCAAGAAGTACCGTGTTACCCAGTTAATGGGTTTTGGAAGTCTTGGTAGGCAGCCGCTCCACGTAAAATACTGATATTCAGCTGAATCCGGTTTGACTGGGAGCCGACCCCTATACAGGGTTATTTGTAAAACACCAGCAACCTTTCAGGGGGTGAAATTACTCATCATTATAAACAACTTTTGCTATGAGACCAACCCTGAAAAATCTAAAAAAATATCTGCTATTTCATACATTTTCATCGGGTGACTATTGCATTTTGTATGAAACAGCTGATTTAATTTTTGATATTTCAGAGTTGGTCCCATAGTAAAAGTTGTTTATAATGATGAGTACTTTCACCCCCTGAAAGGTTGCTGGTGTTTTACAAATAACCCTGTATAGTTGAGAAAAAGCTAGGCAGATGATGACAAGTTTGAGAATTTGCCTCCAGTGAGGCCACATTTGTATCATTATGGCTGATAGATCAGTAAGTCCAGCCTTTGGAAATTTTGTCTATTTGTTACATATGTGGATAACATTTGGTTACGAAGTCAAACAAGTTTGGCTAGTTTACTAAAATGAGACTATTCACTCGTGAAAAGCTAATCGGTGGATCTAAATATGTATATTCTGGTTATGTATATGTACTTGTTTATGCATAATTAGACATTTGCGTGTGTTTTTATACCTACTTATTGGGATAAGTTTGTATATTTATACCAAAGTTTTTGGCATAGAGCTACAGAAAGGTGTTTTTTGTTTATTTAATTTAACGTTATGACAGATAATTAAGTATTTGATGACACATTCATCTAGATAACTACTTCTAAGAATATGTCATTTTCGAGAATATTAAAACGGCAGCTTTTTAGAGTACTACAACTAATCAGTGATTATTGTAGTACTCTAAAATAACTTTAAAATAGCAGCAAGCAGTATAATATAATTAACTCTAAAATAGCTTTTTAAAGAATAAGAAAGGGACAAAATCAAGAACGACTTTAGTTGAATTTTCGAGGATTTTCTTCAGCAAAACACATAATTTTTATAATCCGGCTTACAACCCCGAAGGGTCAAACAGCTGTTCTATTGCTACGGTAATCCTTCTTCAGGATTCGTTTGACATAAATATTTCAGTATATATAAATTACATATTTCCATATAAAACTTACCGAAAGCCACGCAGGCGAACAAAACCGCGAACTGTGCACTACTCCTCATGTTTGCTTGTTTGTGTGTATGTTTGTATGTAGTCGCGACGTGTGCGCGTCTTACTCGGCCCGGTAGCACTGGCGGCGCGCGCGCAGACCACCGACCGCCAGGCCGAACGCGGGTCGGCGGTGGTATCTATAGTGTGGATGAGATTTTCTTTTTTTTAGTCCGATGCTATGAAGTTAAGTTTGTAACTGAATTCGGTTTCTTCTTTGTTCTAACAGAGTCTGATCCCCAGTTTCTGGAAATATAAGACACGGTTAGCGCAGTGGTTGAGCGATCGCTTGCTGCGCTGCGTGTCGCGGGTTCGATTCCCACACGGAACAAATATTTGATTGGCCTACAGATAGTTGTTCCGGGTCTGGCTGTTTGTGTATGTGAGTTTGTATGTTTGTAAACTCACCCACCCACAGATAAATTCCTAATGAGGGGCAACGTTTAAAAAAAATAGTAATTAGCGACAGGCACATTCATAAGCACGTCAAGTTATGCGAATGGGTATTGAAAACTCATTCAGTCAATCGTATCACTTGATTTGCGAATTTGTGACGGATCTAGGTATTTTTTTTTCTACAACCGGGTGTTAGAGTGCACATCACATATCGGCGAAGATAACCTTAAAAAGGTAACTAGGACAGACTGAATAAAGAATAGGTATCTGAATAAAGTGCCCAGGGTTTATGTCACAAAACTAGCTCAAATTTTTTTCAGTAAAAATTTCTCGTGGTTTTCCCGAAGACAAAAATGCTATTCAATATTTTTTGCAGCGTAACTAGGAAACTATTAGTTATATGTTAGAATGCAAAATCAAGCACCCCCAGCCAACAATAACGTGATAAATATTTTTTTTTTTTAGAGTGTTAAAATTACAGACGGCTTAGTGCGAGTTTTTAACGTACTCGATCACGTTAACGTAAACGTTCGCTTATGTCAAATTTTATAGAAAAATAAAAGTTTTCAGTGAAAGTCACCAGACGGCACTTATTCAGATTATTGAATCTGAATAAGTGCTGTTTTCGCGTTAGCGTAAACGTTAATTTGTATTGACAAATTAGTTTACGCTAACGCGATCGAGTACGTCAAAAAACTCGCAATAAGGCCACAGGTATCGCACCATCCTCCACATCTAACAAATATTATTTACCATTTGACAGTATCATTTACTATTATTTAAAATTGTTCGTCTAAATCATATGTCAGCTACGTTAAAAATAAAAATCTTTTTAAACAACACTATGAATACAGCACCAAACACTATCGGTCTCAAGTCACCTCTTACGAAAACGGCCATATACCTACCTCACGCGGCATGCTTTGATTGACAATACTACAGGCACACAGACATACACGCCTGGAAGTGATAGCAATTAATCGAAATTAAACTTTAATCTGCTGCGTAGTCGTGAGAGAAACTCGCTGTCACTATGTCACTGACAGGAATATCTATCAATGTACGTAATTTAGATGACAGTCAGATTAATTGTGTACATACATATTTGTGACAGGATTATTATTATTAAGTAACGTTGTTGTCACTGCATTGTATTACAAATATTAAGTCACGTCTATTCTTTCTTGTCCCGGTCTACTGAGCCAATACAAGTAGAGAACTATTATTTTGTTCTAGTTTTTAACCGACTTCAAAAACGAGGAGGTTATCAATTCAGATGTACCATAACCTTTGTACCTATTTTTCTGTTTCCTTCTTCTTATTTACGTTTTTTTTTTAAATGTGTGTACATAAATTGTTAAATAAATAAATATATTTTTCTTATGTTTGTTCGGGCATAACTCCATGTTATATAGAGAGAGTTTCAAAATTCTTATTTGGTTCGAAAGAAGTTTATTCCGAAATAGTCCCATTTAAATTTCGTGAAGACCTGGTGAAGAACTTCGGAGATAGACAATTATATTTATATGGACTGGTTGAGATCTGTGGAATTTTGGGGGTATCAGCACTAAAAAGTGAAAAATAAAAAACCTTATATTAATATTTTTTTGTAAAAAAGATTATAATAACAGCTGACTCAATTTTTCTGTGGTGATATCTCTCTGTGAACAAATTGCCTGAAAACATGCAATTCAAGCGATTCAAGTTCACAAAAATAGTTTCTTGTTTATGTAATTTGATTTATAATTATTGTACAATGCTTTATTCGTGTAATAAGTAAGTATATAGGATCGTTAGATTTTACGGTGAAGGTGTGTACATTCTGTATTTTACTAAATATTTTACCGTGCTAATTTAATTCAACCCATCCTTTTTCTAAGTTCGTTGTAAATGTTTTAGTAGGCAGAAAATAAGCCAAAAAAAATCTGACACACTTGCCAAGGAATTTAGTGCTGAGTGCGCAGTCGCAACATGTAAAATTCTGGTACTGGACTGCATCCCATTAGACTGGAAGCCAACCCCAAAAAGACACACCAAACCACAAACAGCAGGGTCCACCGAAGAACACATGTGATGAGGACGGCTTCATCAGGATGGAGTGAAAGAAGGGGAATCCTGCTTATCGCAACCAGTGTGGGACAGCGCCGGCAGTATCTAACATGCTGCTACGTCCTGCAGTGCCGACGATGCAGCTGTATGTATCCTATTATACTGGATAACTTTTTTTCCAGTGCGCAAACTTTGAGAACCACTTCTGCCCATGTAAATGAACAACTTTCCCCAAGAAAGCCATAATCAATTCCTAAAAAAAAATTTGAACTTCCCATACAAAATTGTCATCAACTGACCACAATTTGTATGGGAGATTCAATTTTTTTTTTAGGAATTGACTATGGCTTTCTTGGGGAAAGTTGTTCATTTACATGGGCAGAAGTGGTTCTTAAAGTTTGCGCACTGGAAAAAAAATTACCCAGTATGTTATTTTTTTAAATCTTTATTTATTTAGGACCTTACAAAGGTACGTCAGCCTCATCAAGTTATATAACAGTCGAAAAACATATACAATTGTTCACGAAGTGACATCGGAGTATGATAACGAACGCATGTTAAATGAAAAAAACACACTATATTCTATGTGTAGATACTAATGTTCGTCTCAAATGCTTAGCTCAGTGGAACGTGTTTGGTAGATAAAAGGTGATCGTTTTGCAAGTCCGAGCGTGGCAGGTTGTCAACTTGTAATGTTTCGCAATCACTTTTCTTTATGCTAATCCTGCGCTCAGCGTGTATTTTAAACAACGGATATTTGTTTGTGTTATTAGAATAAATTCTAGAAAATATTAAAAATAGCTCTTCCTTTTTATTATTTCTTAGAATTTATTCTTATAGTTAAGAAATTCTAGTGAGATGTAGCAGGCAGGAAAACTATAATTTCTGATGTTACAACCTTTTTTTTTTCTTTAAACTCCTCTTACTCCTAGTGCCCTTTTGCGTTCCAGGATCGCGGTGACACATTCGATCAAAATCTGCAACCCTGGTAAGGGGGATGCTACCACCTATCGTATGTCATGATCGTATCCTGTTGGTATTTAATTAAATAAACACTTTATTTATATTTACAAAAATCTTTGCGTTATAATTCAAATACAGCTTGAGCATATTGACGTTGACGATTATTGAAAATGATTATCTTACCAAAAAACCTTTTGCCAACTTTTTTGAGATCGACTTCCAGTTTAACCAGTTGTGACGAAAATGTGTGGAGTGTGGCCGCGCGCCCGTGACGCTAAGAATATTTCGTTCCTTTGACGCCATACATTTATCTTGTGTGCCTTGTCCGCACGCCCGGTCCGCTTTGTTAAATCAAGTCCCTGAGAGTTTGTCGTATGTTTAATATGGTTTGTCAGGATGATGAGTAAAGAAAACTTTGACTGATTGCTTTTTTGGTATTGGATTGCTTGACCACTGTTTTGATTTTATACTTTTGACCGTGCGATGAGCGTATTCGCGTTAGTCTTAAGCTGTTTTCGCGAGATTTTTATATTTATACGAGATTTTAAATGGCAATTTTTAGGGTTCCGTACCCAAAGGGTAAAAACGGGACCCTATTACTAAGACTCCGCTGTCCGTCTGTCTGTCTGCCACCAGGAACTGTACTCATGAACCGTGATAGCTAGACATTTAAAATTTTCACAGATGATGTATTTTTGTTGCCGCTATAACAACAAATAGGTAGGTATTAAAAACAGAATAAAATAAATATTTGAGTGGGGCTCCTATACAACAAACGTGATTTGTTTGCTTTTTTTTTCATAGATAATGGTGCGGAACCCTTCGTGCGGGAGTCCGACTCGCACTTGGCCGGTTTTTTTTTACATATTGATACTGTCAATGTATTAGCTGTAAGTTTTCCTAAAAAATAATAAAATGAAAATAATTACGATATCATTTGGCAAGTCTGGTATCCCATTTTTTGTCTTCTCACTACCATTAACGATTATCAAGTGTACAAATAACAGCCGGGACATTGTAAACAGACATTGTTTACTGGTAACCCAACTATCTGGTCAGACTGTTTGATCCCACGACTGGGCAAAGGCCCACAGCACCATCTATGCAGCCATAAGATGAACTGAAAATTACTTGAAGACACAAATCCACCGCCCGTGGGTGTCGTAAGAGGCGACTAAGGGACTCACCAGAGAATGGGCAGCAGCATTTTCTGTACATTGCAACAGCTACACTGCGATCGCCAACCCGCCTGCCAAGCGTGGCGATGATGGCAAATTCCTCTGTTTAGGGGAGGCTTATATCCAACATTGGACGTCTAACGGCTGATATGATGATGATGATGATGACATAAATCCTATACCGCGCTGACAAAGTTCAACTGCCAGACAAAAACCACCAGAGCATTTATAATGGAATACATCGTGTAACAGAATAAACGCAATACCTCTTAAGGGGTCATTGTACTCATCATTATGAACAACTCCTACTATGGGGCCAACCTCGAAATCGCGGAAAAAAATCAGCAGTTCTGTACATTTTGTCGAATTATGCGAACAGAAATGTATGGGGCAGTCGATTTTTTTTTTCACGATTTCAGTGCTGGTCCCATAGGTTTTGCATTTATTTTGTTACACGTTGTATAGGGCAGTCCTCCCTACAGGTATTCAGGTCCTATTAACTAAGACTTATGTGGTCTAGTTAGGTCATCTTTCACGGGGTCTCATAGCACTTTCTGGTTGGGCTCATAGTGGCCCGTTTAGCAAACAGCTCTCTGGCACTCACAGAACGATATTGCAAAGTTATCGTTTGTTCAACTCAAATCTCATACAGAACTCTCAACAGTAATGTACGTTCTAATTTCACCAGCCCATTTATTCGTAGGCCTTACAAACTGCCGGAACTCAAAGCGGCAATACCCACAATTTATACAGAATTGCTCTCATTTCGAAAACTTCTAAATTAATACGCTCACTATTTCGGAATACTGGACCTGAACAAAGTAGGTACATAGCTAAACTATCGACATATTGGGAGCGGTGCATTATGTTGGGATTGGCTTTGACAGCAATAAATGCTTTGTGATTTAAATCACAACAAAAAATCAACTTAAATGTCGCCAAGAACCACGACCAAAAATAAAAGGCAACCCACGTCTTATTTTTGTCCGTGGTTTTTGGCCAAGAAGAGTCACACTTATGTATATCCCATTAATAGTCAATTCAGGATATACAACGTGTAACAGAATAAACGTAATACCCATTAAGGGTTCATTGTACTGATCATTATGAACAACTTATACCATTGGACCAATCCCGAAATCGCGAAAAAAAATCAGCTGTTCAGTACATTTTGTCGAGTTATGCGCACATAAGTACATGCGTATGGGCAAGTCTATTTTTTCGCGATTTCATTGTTGGTCCCATAGTGTAAGTTGTTCATAAAGATAAGTACAATGAGCCCTTAAGAGGTATTCTGTTACACGTTGTATCTGTATTTAATCAATCTTCCTCAGTTTTTTTTTAATACTTATACACAGGCAACAATAAATAAAAGTATGAAAAGGGTTTTCTAGGGAATTCGACTAATCCAGTAATTACTTTATTCAACAAGTTTTATTTATTTCAACTTCCAACCCTTTTATTACTGAGTTAAAGTTTAAAACAGATGTAGGATCTCGTCTACAGTTTCTGACTTACTCTAACAATCACTGCCGAGAACAAAACCACTACATACTACAATCACTCATTAACACTCAATTTACCACTACAGTCATACACGAAAAAACAAGCCAGATCGATAAAACAAGCATGATTACAAGTTGCGTACGCGCACAAATCGGTCACGATTCGCGTCGCCCAACAAAAAGTCGACGTTATCTGTTATCAGTCGCTACACTAGTTATGTTGTAAAGACACTCGACGTGGCCACGAGTTTGGAAATTCATGGAGAAGGTAATTTAAAAAGAGGTTTAAATTTTTATTTAGGCTAAGGCTGAAAAAAAGCGCCTGGTGAAAAACAATAAAGAGGATTCTGTCTGCAAGCAGTAAAATAAAAATTACTCTGTTTTAACTAGGAGATCCCAGTTTTCCTGAAAGTATTCCGACTGAGAGACAAACATCGTAATGTTCCAACATTTAGAGATTCATCATCAGCATATTTTTTTTAGTTATTTGTATAACTAATAAAACACATAAATATTCCACTCTATACGCGTTCAAGCAACATACCGTGTAAGCTAGAATGGGGGCGCTTCATAAAATTCGAGAATTAGATTATATTTATTTTTAGTTTTTTTTTATTCTGATTTGGTTTTGTAGCTATTTATTTATTTTAATTTATAATTTCAGACTACAATCAGGTCCACTGTGTTAGCTATAGCTGGGTTTGGTTTTGTAGCTATACCTATTTATTTAAATGTAAATAACACTTTTACACATAAATCTTTTTTGGTCGTTTTAAACTTGTTGAGGCCGGGGTTTCCTAGCTGACTACCTTGAGAAGAAACACTGAAACAAACTCAGAGGTCAAAGTCTCTTTTGAAGTCAATACAATTGTACTGGTCAAATCTTATGAGAACCATGTAGCTACTGCCACTGCATTTCAAATACTTAACCAATAATCAACGCCACCAACATCGTTTGTAAATAAATTATCACAGTGATGATTCTACACACACTTCTAGAATGATATGACACAAACACTTTCCCCACATAATACAAGATAAATATAGCACTCTTATATAATATTTGAATAGCTGTCTAAAAAAATCGCAAGTCGTGATCTAGCTAAGAGAAACCTATGATATATATCTAATGTACTCTGTGGATATATCTGACAAGAATGTAATACTTACGTAGGTATCTATAAGTTACGCGTGTCTATAGTCATAATAGATATTGATATTTGATTGACGTTTCTTTAATGATACGAATATCTTTTGAATAAACAATAATAAACTTTTGAGACTAAATCCTTGCTAATATTATAAACGCAAAATTTTGTATGTATGGATGTTTGTTACTATTTTACGCAAAAACTGCTGAATGGATCTTGGTGAAATTTTTCACAGAAATAGATTATATAGTCTGGAATAACACATAGGATAATTTTTATCCCAGGAGTATGTTCCCTTGGGATAATTTTCGACATTCAAGCGGGTGGAGCCGCGGGCGGCAGCTAGTTGATAATAATTGTTGTTTGTTCAACTACACCACAAATCATGTCAGCATGTCTCCGTAATATCGAATTGACGTCAATTCGATTATGGGTTCACTGATTGAAAGTAGCAAGCCAATGGCTATGTATGACAAGCATGTAATTTAGTATGTAACCTGAGGCTCTTTTATCCAAAATTATAATTTTGACTCGATAACTTGCATGTGATGCAATGTTAACGCTAATTGTTACAAATTGTTGGTAAAGAGTTACGCAAGGTAACTTATATTTATATATATATATTTTTTTTATAAAACTGTAGCGACCCCAGCGATGCGATTTGCTGAATTGCATTTTTGATATTGTAAAGGAACGTAATCAGAGCCGGGCACGCTAGTCGCTTACATACAGTTCTCGTCAAATAACTTTGCCCCTCTGAAGTTAGCCATTTGCAAAGTTCGCGCAGGTGCAGTCACGTAGACGGGAGCAAGCGGGACGCAGGCATGCATCGAACGTAAACGAGCGACTGAGACATAAAATCGCGCCGCCATAATCCCCGCCCCCATGTCTCTTGCGCATGCGCAGTTGCAGTTTGTTCGTAATTTTGACTACTACGCAGCCACTCGTAGCCAACTTCAGAGGGGCAAAGTTATTTGACGAGAACTGTACCTTCGTCCAGCCACGTCCTGTTTTACTGTAATAATGTAACGAGTAATTGTGACCCTTTAATAAATCGTCATCATATTCAGTACAACCCAAGTTTGCATATCATTTATTTTGTACCCTAACCATAACACGCACAACAAAACTTTTGTTGTCTTTCCTTTTTGCCAGAGGCATTTTTATGGATGGGCAATCCATCATCAATTAATGACTTCTTCCTCTCTCTCTCTCTCTCTGGGTGGAGCGGAAGGGAGAGTCAGACTCTTAATGACTAAAACCCGTCTATGCTCTGCCTAGTGCCTTTTGCGTTCCAGGGCCGCGGTGACTTAGGGGTCTTATTGTTTTAATCTTCAAACTATAGGAGGATAACATTATTAGGAGGTAGATTAACAATGCCGTACCTAATTACTGTTATATATTATTTAATCACATCAGCTTTAACTCATTAAGATTCAAGAGTGAGCAAAAATTCAATAAGCGTACTATGTAAACGCTGCGCAGTAAAAGCTACGATTGATACGATATGAGGAGCCATCTTTCCGTGACCAACATGAACTAACAAAATGTTGCTATATTAGATTGCCAACTGATTTCTCTACACAGCTGTTCACAACAATGCCGACAGGCGTCGATAAAAAGTATTATTATATTGTTTGTGTTGGAAAAAGACTAGGTATTTGCTGTTTTAAAAAAGTTTTCCAATTCCAAATTTTGGATTTCTATCACCTGTGTAAGAGCGGTTACGCATTGCACCTGATCCGAATCCGTGAAAATACGGATGGAAAAATCTCGGACCGAATTCGGATATTGCTTTTCACACTGCATCCGATTCGAATCCGAAGTGAAAATACGGATCAAGAGTCTAAAAAACTCGGACTGAATTCGGATATTGCTTCTGCTTATACACTAATCCGATATCTGATCCAAATCTAAGCTATTCAAGGGCCATCTTTGGATATGTCCGATTTGAATCCGAGGTAATGCGAAAGCGTTCATACAAACAGTACTACGGTTACTTCGGTCTGTCAATATTTCTTCCGAATTGGAGACTCACTGATGACGGAGAGAAATCAGATGATGGAAGTCCGATCCAGTGTGAAAACTAACATACACATAGTTCTATGACTGCTTCGGATTGTATTTTCACGGATTCGGATCAGATGCAGTGCGTAATCGCTCTTACCCGTGTTTTAATTTTGATTTAGAAATAATGTCTTTTGACTGACTGTCGCAACTTCCATAAAATTATTAATAAATTAAACGTCAAGTGATTCGATGGGCTGTTAAAAGCTCACTCAACCAATCACTTGATTCAATAAATAACACTCGTTTGACAATTTCTCACAGTAATTATGTAATTTTTACTTTCTAGAAACTGGGCTTTATGCCTGTACAACAGTTAAGTTAATTAGGTTTTGAAGTTGTTCAAAAGTGAACCGTTTCAAAATCTGTGTACCTACTCTACTTTACTTACATCGATGTATCGAGTCCGGGCGACTGAGATTGCCCTTGCGCAACTGCTACAATTATTATCTGTAATTGGTTTGCAATACTGTTTGCAACGACCAGAGGCTTTACTTGTTCAAATAAAATTAGAAATACAATTTGCAGGTATGTGTTCATTATGAGTGGATCAAGTTAAGTTGGTTATAAAAGGGATTAACTCAACATCATCATATCAGCCAAAAGACGTCCACTGCTGAACATAGGCCTCTCCCAAATGGCCCCCCCATTTGGGGGAGGTCTATGTCCAGCAGTGGATTTGCCACAATCGCCACGTTTGGTAGGCGGATTTGCGATTGCAATGTGCATTCTCTGTAGGTACATTGCTACAAGGATTAACTATTTTAAAGCAATTGAGTTACCCGTCAATAAAATTGTTTATCACACGAATTGATAATAAAAAATTGATTGTAAATTATTCTGACACCGGTTTCGGTTAAGCCATAGGTTATTACGTCATGTGGTACTGCTTTTATAGGATACATGAGGACAGATGGGCCAGGATCGTCCACTGCTGGACATAAGCCTCCCCCAAGTGTCGCCACAACCACCGGTCCTTTGTGTCTCGCATCCATCGGTTACCCGCGACCCTCACCAGGTCATCGGTCCACCTTCTAGGAGGCTTTCCAACTTTGCGTCTTCCGCTACGCGTTTGCCGCTCCAGAACTTTTTGGCTCCTTGGACCATCTGTTATTTTAATTAGGTATCTAATGTTGAAACAGCGCCTAAATAGTTTGTTTTGATAACTTATGTGGCTTACTAATTTGCTTTGTCTGTCTGCCCAAAAACCCTCATATTAACTAATAGCTTTTTCCCGCGACTCCACCCGCGTCCGTCTCCATATCCCATGCTATATATCTGCCAAATTTCATGACGATCTGGGGGCCTAGACAAAAAACTTTTCTGTAGCGTTAACGTCAGACGCTCAAACGTATGGGACAAAATGTATGGGAATGACAGTAGGTGTGGAAAGGAAACGTCATCACCTAATGTCATTCCCATACATTTTGTCGTGAGCGTCTGACGTTAACGCTACAGAAAAGTTTTTTGTCTAGGGGGGCAGTTCAGCCATTTTAGCGTGAATGCGTAACAGACAGAGTTACTTTTGCATTTATAATATTAGTAGGGATAAGCAAGTATTTTCTTTCTTCAAATGAATCTTGAAAGTTACAAATGACTGTTTTTTTTTTATTTGGGACAATAAACAGAATGTCATTCAAATCAGTTAGAATAACTAAGTACTTTTTACCTTTCCTAGGATTTGCCAAGGTTCGCGTCCTAACGGGGACCTAAAAGGGTAAATAAAACTCATAGTGACTTATTAAATATTTATTAATACATAACTAATATCTTAATAAGTATGACACACTTCACGCCTTCTTAGATTTGCTCTTCTCAAACGTCTGGCCCTCATAGTAGTTTTCACTGAAACACACAAAAATTTGATTAATAAAGTACTTTTTAAAGCACAACCATCGATTTTGACCTTCTTTTTTTAAATCTTAAACCCCAAATGTAATAAAAAAAATAACCTCACGCATGAATGTATTATTATTTTTTATTTTTTTTGTATTTTTTCATTTATATGTTTATTAGTCCCATGTAATAAATTGGACTCAAATCAAGACTTCTGAAAAAAATACATAAAAATAATAAATGCATACTGAAAACTTACTAATGAAAAACCCTATTTCAAGTGTCCTGACCGTGGAATTCAATCGAAGTGCGCTTGTATCATTTAAAAAATATGGTGTATTTAATCGGTCCAAAGCAGATTCCCTCATTGGCTGCAAGATCGACATATCTCAAAATTGATGATTTTTTAGTTAACAATACTTTGTATTGAACAAATTGCGCTCCGTTTGATACAAAAACGTAATTTATCTGTAAATATCTGCTCTTTTCCTTTTACTATAGAGTTTAGAGAAATTATAATTTTAATTATTTCTGTAAACTCTATAGTTAAAATTAGTATTTTTTTACACAACTGTATTATTAACTAGAAATTACCTTGTAGCAATTGAGCGTATTTGCACTATTTTGGCTATACAATTATACAACTATAAGATTCCATGATTAAAGCAGTTTTTAGGGTCCATACATCCATAAATCTAGTCGCAAGAACAAAACTTAACCTTAACAGTATAATAAATCAAGATCCATTATTCAAAAACCAAGTTATATGAAGCTATATCCTTACCATCCTTGAACCTTCTCAGGCTCGTCGCAGATGAACGTATCCTCGTTGTAAACCTTGCCAAGAGGGCAGAGTCCCTTCTGGGGCTGGACTCCATTGCGGCAGATGTAGAACTTCTGGCAGTCTTCAGGGTGAGGGAAGGTGGGGTGGGGTAAAGCGCGGCCATTGGGTCCCATCACTTCACCGTCGGGGCAGGAGAATCCGTCGTCAAGCAGGTCTGGAAATTAAAGAGTGATTTTTTAGTAAAATTCCAGTATTGATGCAATTTTTTTATTTACAAAATTAAATACTTATTAGCTATACAACGTGCAACAGAATAAACGCAATACCTCTTATGGGGTCATTGTAATCATCATTATGAACAAATTACACTATGGGACCAAATCCGAAATCGAGGAGAGGTATTGCGTTTATTCTGTTACACGTTGTAGAAGGCACTTATGAAATATTTTTTAAAATAACTTCATCGATTACGAAGTTATATAAAGCTTCAAAGTGGTCAATTAGAAAGAGAAGTCCGATATGGACTTTGACGTTGACACAAAGCCTACAGCTGCCATACAAAACAGCGTTTTCGCGAGAGGGACAGATATATTTGTTTTAAAATTGTTCTATCTCGTTGGTTTTTCAATCAATTTTGATTCTATTTTCACTGTTAGTTCTTATTATATTTTTGCATATTTTGAGACAAACTGTGTAGATAACAAATATTATTTCATGCATATTCCCTATTTCAAAACATGTGTAAGTTGAAACTCGCTGCCCAAATAGCGGTTCTATTTGATATAAGGTAGCCCATTCTTCATATGAAAAGCTTCTAAAACATTTTTAGAGGAGGCTCTAGAATTGCTTTTGAATATTCTTTGTCACTCAATAAAACGCTCAATAAAAAGTGTTACTAAACGATCAACCCGTTTATATCAAATTCGTGTACAGTGGTAGATTGGCTACATATTCCTACCTTTCTACTATGACCTAGATGCAGAAATAAACCTTAATATCTAGAAAGATAATCATAATGAGATCTAGAAAGGTAACTTCCTTCTCTTTGTCTTACTATTGATGATAAATGGTTATAATAAATAAATTAACTAAATAATGTTCTGGATGTTACTTACCCTTGGTGAGCTGATCACACTGCCTCTTAACGGACTCCTTCCAGTCACAGTTGGAGGACTCCTCGTCGAAGTACAGGCCGGGAGGGCAGGGCATCTCATTGGGGGTGCCGTCGGAGCAGTAGTGGAACTTGTCGCAAGCCTGGAAATATTAGTTTTTTTAAGTATACTGAATTAAAAAATATTCGATGTTGTTAAGACCTTAAGGATAATCTTATAGAGAGCCAGTAAAGGACAGGACGTAGATGGACCGTGCTCCGTCAAGAGATCAAAAAATATCTGTGTGCAGGTATATTTTATATGAACTCGTTCACACACGTCCGTATCTGGACGTGCCCGGGACGCTTCGGACCACGGTCAGCTACGACCAGGCACGACCCGGATACGTGTGGTTCAACCTTAATTGAGGGTGTTTTATAGATTCTATCTAGTGGATTCAAATAATATAACCCTTAGATTTCGGGACGTTTTCAGAGTGAGCTTGTTGATATCCGAAGCGAAAACGTTCTACTACTGTATATACTTTATCATCATCATCATCATCATCATCATCATCATATCAGCCGATAGATGTCCACTGTTGGACATAGGCCTCCCCCAGATGGGGGAAGTTTCTGAAGTTTCTGTATATGCTTGACTCATGTGAACTCAGAACGACGTGGTGGAATTAATACGAACTGAAGCCACTCTTAAAACTCATGTTTTTATCGAAATTCCACTTTGAGTTCGCTCTTCGAACAATTTGTTTGAACTTAGTTTTTGTACTTTACAGTTTCTTCGTAAGTTGGCCTATGTACTTTTTTCCAGACTGTCCCATAATAAGGATAATATTTATTATTCTATTCTATATGCAACATCTCCAAACAATTTTACCGCCTCATTGCCCTTTGCTCACATCGCGCACAAATGCTATGTAGTTACAACACTGGTCGGTTACACAACGTACCTGAGGATCGGGATGTTTGAAATATCCGTTCTGTCTGGGGCAGCCTTTAGACGGCTTCGGCTCCTCTGTGAAAAAATTATCGAGTCAGTATAGGTACATATTATGAGTACACAAGTAACTCCCGGTTTCTGGAAGAACCAAATCGACCCGACTCAAGTTAAGTCAATAGATATGATTAGCTGTTGAAAGCTCATTCAAACAGAAACATGTAGATAACGCGCGTAATAACTCAGTGATTATTTTTGTTCAAGAAACTGGGCCTAAGTAAGTCATGACAATTTTGTTTAGGTGACTACCGTAAGGACTTATTATAACAATTTTTGTTACGCCAGATTTTTTTCAGTTTTTAACCGATCAATAACTTTAAAAAAAGCTTTTAATAATAACATCAAATAAATTGGTCTCTCACAGAAATGAGCTATTTCACAACAATGTAGGTATTACTTCAGATGAAACCATGTTGGTTTATCTGATAGTAAACTTGGAAACTTTTGGGCTATTAAAGTTCTGTAGAATAAACGGAAAACCTAAAAAGAGGTCATTGAATCACCTTCATCAACTTTGAGACCAACCTGCAACCCCGAAATCGCTAAAAAATTGCGTGCCCTTTAAGCCAAAGTGTATTGAACAGTCTACGATTTTTTTCGCAATTTCAGCGTTGGTCCCATAGTAAAAGATGTTCGTAAAGACGAGTGCAATCACCCCTTTTATGTTTTGCGTTACACGTTGTATATGTTTTAATTTATATTTTGTGTTTTGGCCAGTGCATAGGAGACACGTGTCACATCTATACATTCTATACTCCTCGGCGGAGTAGTAGTTTACATTATCTGATAACATTCTTATAGTATTACTTACGCAGTTCTTTCCTGTCTCCGCAGTCTACATTCGAGGGGATGTCGCATTTCTCCTTGTTGGAGTTCTCGTCTGAGAATACAAGACCATCGGGACACAGCCTCGCTTCCGATACACCTGTGTAAAACAAAATATTATATGATATATAAGAAAAATTACACACACAGCACACAGCCGCTATTCTATTACGAAAGTCGACAGAATCTTGAAGTGGATGTTCCCTTGACCGAGACCTTGTTTTGCAGATTCGTAATGTATAACAAGAATAAAATTGTGTTCTTTCATTCCAATTTCAATACTTTGTTTAGTTGGGTGATCCATACTTATCCGTGCCGTGCCCAACACGTAGACGTCCCGGGCGCGTAAGTATGTGAACGAGTTCATATAAAATGTGCGCACCGATATTTAATTGAGCTCCTGGCGGACCACGGTCCGTGCACGTCACGGGCACGGCCCGGATTTGTGTGGATTGACCTTTATCCTTCATAATCCTCGATAAATATCCTTACGTAACCAATACGTATATAGCACTAGTTTTAACTTACCAAATTGACGGACCTACAATAGCATCAGTCAAATTAAATGTCCCTGGTACACCAAACGCTGAGAATACATTGTCTTACTGACGACACTATGTCTCTTAATAATAATCTTATAAACCTATACATTATCTACTTACTACAATATTTACCTGTACTTAGCGACACACATAGTCATTGCAAAACCACAAAATACCACTCACTTGTATGACTGACAGAAACACAAGAATGCACGCATATGTTAGTGCATTACAAAATATAGGTAACTGTGGAACCATACGTGTATGTTCATATAGGTATGAATGAAGGCTAACTAATATTGCTACTGTATTTGGAGTATTCTAGACGTTACGAGACTTTTCTTAATTGTTTATGGTTTTATTTAGAACAGCTCTAGTTTGAAATGGTTTTGTTAGTTGGTTGTTATCACGCTATGGTTTCATTTGTACTGGTTTTCTAATTATTGTGCAAATGACTCCTTCCGCTCTGGGTGGAGCGGTAGGGAGTGTCAGACTCATACTGACTAAAACCCATCTGTGTTCCTCCAAATGCCCTTTGCGTTCCAGGGCCGCGGTGACTCTTTCGAACAAAATCCGCAACCCTGGCAGGCTCTGGCCCTAGCGGCTCCCGACCAAAAATTCGAAGACTTGTGACATTCATCAAACCGCACAGGGCCAGCGTGGTAGATTACGGCCCATTCCTTCTCATAGAATGGTTGACTGTGCCCCAGTGGTTGGAACGTTATGTACTGATTATACCTAGGATTTTTTTTTTAAACATTGCCGCAGTCAAAGAATTTCTCCTGTATCGTGGGTGCATTTACAAACATATAAACTCACATTCACAAACAGCCAGACCCGGAACAACCATCTGTAGGCCACACAAATATTCGTCCCGTGCGGGAATCGAACCCGCGACACGCAGCGCAGCAGTCAATCGCTCAACCACTCCGCCAACTGTGTCGTCAAATTATAGTACACCTACAGTTCTTCTCTTACTATGATATCTATATCCTAGGTTTCCATTATGATATAAATTAACCGAAGAATTCTGATCACTAGCTTTGACAAATAAACTGGAATCATTAACTAAATTCCAGATAAGTTCCTACGATCAATATTCATGACCTATCACGTTCTATACAATGTTTGGGATCTCGAATCGAATCTGCAAGTTCGACGTGCAAAAAGGCAAATGATGACAGATTTAAGATCTAAAATGAGACAAATTGCGGGTGTTATAAGACTGTTTGTATGGTTCCTAAAGTGATTTTAACTTGAAACTAAATATAGGGCCTAGCACGACTGTTTTGACGTATATTAAAGTTACAGTATCGTTAAAGAAAGTGAATTTTGAATATAAAACGACCCTGGTACTGTATTTTGGTTTAATTTTATGCGACATACACAATTTGTATTATGCAAAAATATAAACTCAATACTCAATATTTTATATTTATATTTTATATTTATATGAATATAGTATCCAATTCAAATAAATATTATGTGCGAAACGAGTATTATAGTTATAGTAAAATTTCACGTTACGTCACTATACGTCAAAAACATTCGTGTTAGGCCCTCTGCGGCACTACCATGACGTGTTAAAGCGTGAGTCGTTCGAGCGAGAAGGAGGGATGGAGCTATACACCCTATACCTATAGCTCCATACCTGGTCCTGGACCGCTGGTCCCTAAAACTTTTTAGACGACTCTTATGACTCCAAAAAAGAAATATCTAAAAGAAAGTGTCATCAAATTTTTTTGGGTACTCAAAAAAAAAAGTTAATTATGAAATTATAGCTATCGGTAACGGCAATTATAAATAATTATTTAAAGACAACAAACTATTATTCTCGAAGCTTTCTCTTTGTCCAATACGTTTTACTTGCAAGCGTGTATAATCCGAATTTAAATTCTCCATGAAATGTTAAAATAATAGAAATCTTGTTAACATTCCAGCTGCATCTGCCTCACATTCTCTTCTGTAAGTTTCCATTGAAACTGAGAGAAATGGTGTTTTGTATAAATTAGAAAATTCAATTACCTAATAGGTGACGGATTTGTAGCAACCTACTTGAATAGTTTGACTTTTTGTTGAACTATGAATCTTAAACAAAACACGTCCTACAGACACTAATATCATGCACACATGCAGAATCACTACTTATAATATTATTAACGCGAAAGTAACTCTGTCTGTCTGTCTGTTACGCTTTCACGCTTAAAGGGCTAAACGTATCGTCAGGAAATTTAGCGTAGGATATGGAGAAGGACATAGGCTACTTTTTTACGCGATAATCGACATCCACGCGGGCGGAGCCGCAGGCACAAGCTAGCAAGCTATGAGTTGAGAAGACTTTCATTATGCGTTATTAAATGTCGAATTCCTTGCTGAGTCTTTAACCCATATTCCAAAACGTAAACTCCAACTCAACTCGAACTCCTGTAGCGGCATTCATGCCGCCACAAAAATCAACGTAGCAGAATCAACATCACAACAAATGAGACTCGCAGCGCCATCTATCTCGACAGCTGCGAACTAACTACAAAATCCTAAATCGCGATGTCAAAGTTTACCGTGCGATTAGAACACATGCAAAGCCCGAATATCAACTCTCGAGCAGTTGCCCACCAGACACAAACAACCGTCTGGTCGGAGGATCCTCCCTTTTCAATGGAGGTCAATTAGACGAGTTTAATTGACATTTTCGTGCTTATGTTGGAGTTGGAGTTCGAGTTGAGTTGGAGTTTACGTGTTTCCTGGTTGCTACAACCTAGAGGTCTTTAAATCAAGAGTAAATAGCTTTCTTCTAGGCGAGCGTTCTCCATCGTCAACCACATCTTCGCTTTCCATCAGAGATTGTGGTCAAATGCCTATCAATAATAAAAAAAGCTGGTTACCATCCCAACTGAGCTGGTTAAGTTCCATAACACATGATGCTAAATTTAAAGGTCCTTTCTATAAATAGCAAGATTTCCTCATGGCCAAATGTATGATATTATTATGTAATAACTGGTCATCAATTTGCAGCCAAAGTTTCCACTGTCACATTCGTATCTTCCTCTTTTAATTAATTAAGTTTATATTTCTTTGAAACTTGAAAGGTAAAATTAAATCAGATTGGAAATAATTTGATCAACAACGATATTTCAAACCATAGCGCAACACAGAAACGTGACTAAAAAGTTACGTACAAAGCGCTGTCATTTTTGCCAATATAATTTACGCGGCCTGCAACCTCTGTCTTCCCAATGACTCCAACACCTTGTGCTTGTGCTTGTTTCTATAAGGCTCTCTTGGAGGAGCCAAAAGGGCCTTTTAGAAACAAGCACACTGCGCAAGTCAAGACCGCCGTCCTTCCGCCCTCACCGCCGAGGTCCGTCGCGACGTACCCGTCAATGTCCGCTCCGAATTTTGCTCACGCCAGCCCGCACCGCTGAGCCTGTAGTTTTAAATTCCCCTAAATAATAATCCTAGTTCGATCCAGCCCGTCCTTAGCTGTCCTCCCCTAAGCGACGACCTAAGCCGAGGCCCGTCTCCATTTTGTTGTTGTACTAAAATTTAACTACTAACTCGAATGAATTTATCAAATTCTTCATAGATAATTTTCACTACTCGATAACATAGCTATAGTCGGCGCCAGATAAACTTGCAATAAAGTACATTGACCTTTCCGTCATATCCCTTCGTAGATACCCGAACAGTAAATTATGAACTGTTTTTCATTATAAGAGAACGTAATGGATCACGATAGAAGTCGATTCAGGACACCTTTATGTCATTATTTCTGTTTTTGATATTAAGAAAGTCAATAAATGTATGGGGGTCAATGGCCGTTATTGCACATGTATCTGGAACATAGTATAGACATGTTACGCTACTCATAAAAACACATTTTTTGCTTGCACACATGATTGCCGATCAACATATTTTGGGCAATACCGTGCAAGCGCGTTATTACCCCGTTATGGTCGCCTTCGTAACATTTTGCTATTTAATAATGAAGAAATATTAGGAATTTTTACACTCTACTTACTATAGTAACGAGAGTGGCCGAATGTCGGCAAAAAATACGAGCAGTCACGACATTTTGTGTAGTAATGTCACATTAACAATCTGGGCCTACTCATTATTTTTTTACTGATAAGAAAAAAATAAATGTATTAGCTTCTGTATTAGCTAGTAAAAAATACGTATAAATATGCCATTCAACGTGGCAATGTTGTGTGGACGAATTTTTTGATGCCCTATGAGTTCTTCTCCACTGCTTTTTATCTCGCTCATTAATTGAATTATCAGTAAGCGTATAGAACCTATTGGTTCATCGAATGACCTATTGGTAAATAGAACATTTTGGTGTCTGAGATGTATTTAATGGTGCTAGAAAGTTTACGACTGTGTAAGTGAGAAAATTATCTGTAGTCAAACGTGTTTGAACATCCTATTGCACAGTCTGCAATAAATTATGAGCTAAGACGCCTTGAAAGCTTAAAAATAATTATAGAAGTAACATTGGTCATTAAAAATCTTATTACCATTAAAATGCAATGCTGAACTAGAAGTACCGTTATATTATAGACGACAGTAAAAAATAACGATGTGAACTCATCAAATTAACCGGAACTTTTGTAAACATTTTTACGAGTGAAAACTCCACAGTAAACAGTAGTAATTAAATGAAATAACAGCATGCATTCTCACATTATACCCAAAACTCATTCGTTTGCTTCATATAAAAATACTTAAAATA
The DNA here is from genome assembly GCA_947386135.1 of Melanchra persicariae. Taxonomy (NCBI): domain Eukaryota; kingdom Metazoa; phylum Arthropoda; class Insecta; order Lepidoptera; family Noctuidae; genus Melanchra; species Melanchra persicariae. The sequence goes on from OX376646.1 coordinate 5,645,304, forward strand.
GGTACCTAAAAACTATTAAAAACTACATAATAATTGAAACCCGGATTTCGAGAAACAACAATCGACATGCAATCATCCTCTTGCATACACATTACACTTATGACGCCATGAGAGGTTACCTATGCACTGCACGGTTGACCTTTGTCGTTTCATACTGACCTTTGCTGCATTTGTAATAAAGGTCACACTGGTAGGGATCCGGGTAGAAACCACTCTTCTCTGGGCAGTCGAACTCCTGTGCTGAAACTGAAACGGAATTTTGTGTTAGATACATATTCAATGACATATTCTTGGAGTATAAAGTACGTAGAAGATTGTAAAATATAAATAAATTCTGACGATAATTGGGTGATTTGAAACAACGTCTATCATACAGTTAAAAAAAAAAAAAAGAGATACGTGAGAAGAACCATTGTGTACCATACCATACGTGGCTTTTAGAAAGAAATCAATGAAATTGATACAAAAAACACAAATACACTTGGGGTTCCGCATCAAATGGTAAAAAAGAAACTCTTTTGATTGGAGTTGATTTTCTGTCTGTCACAATAAACTTTTTGTTTTTCTCTTTATTTAATGGAAGCCCAAACAACGCTCGTTACTTAGTCTTCCCCATGGTTACAACCATAAGAATCAATTATACCAATTTAAATCAACAAACATTCCTCTGTTACCATTATTTGACGACACGGTTGGCGCAGTGGTTGAGCTATTGGCTGCTGCGTTGCGTGTCACGGGTTCGATTCCCGCACGGGACAAATATAATATTTCTATGGCCTACAGATAGGTGTTTCGGGTCTAGCAAAAATAAAAATAAATAAATAAAAATAATTATAAATTCCTAATGATAGGCATCATTAGGAAATTATTATTATTATTTGTTATTATGTTTATTTATTTATTTTTATTTTTTTAAAACTGCCCGACACTAGGAATTTCTCCTGTATCGTGGGTGCGTTTACAAACATATAAACTCACATACACAACAAAATATTGAACATAGCTGAAGTTAACAACAGTTAAAACCAGTGGCACTTAATAAACAAGAAAGTAACTTAACGCCGAAACCAAGGCCACTAAGTCTTTGAACTAATTCCAGTCAGTAACAGTTATTATCACTAAAATTAACTAAGGTTTGAGTAGAAACACGTGTTTTCTTATTTTACCATGAATCATATGGTTCGAGAGATAAAATACTGTTAAAATCATTACACCTGCTTTTTTGAAATACTACTAATATTATTAAAATTGTTAAAAACAGCTTTTCGAATAAGTTCTGAAAATGTGCGTACTTATTAAATTACCTGAACATGTGAATATCTGCCTCATCATTTAAGAAATGTAATTATTCAATTTCACGAACATTCATTTTAATATTCTAATCGTCGGTAATTCGAATAGCATTATTCTAATCGAATGGAAATCGTATTCATAACATTGAATATAATTTTTAATATGAGAGTAATTGAACTTCACAAAGTCAAGGAATTATTTTGAATTACATAGAAGGTACTTGTACTAGCAAATTCTAAATTCAAACCAACTAATAGAAAAAGCCAAGAACTATCTCAGGCTATACAGGCAGTTCTAAAAGACCCTCAGACATTCTGAAAATTATAAACAAAACAAACGAATGAATCTCGAAATTCTAAATTCAAACCGACAAAATAGAAATAAGCCAAAAACTATCTCAGGCTATACTGCAGGCAGTTCTGAAACAAAGCACAATGCACCTAGGACATTGCCCAATGTTCCTTTGTACCTATTGTTACCGCTCACTTAGTTCTATTATACAGGGTGATATAAAAATCACTAGCTAGCTTTCGCCGGTGACTTCGACTGTGTAGGAGTTGTATTGTTTCCTGTTGCTCAATTTCATTTGTGAATCATTATTTGGGTAATAATTATTTTGTGAGTCGATAAACTTTACTCAACGAAATGTACTTTGAAATCGACTGACTTGAACCGCGACTCGTTAATATTATAATATATTTTTCAAGTAGGAGAAGAGATACACCTACATATTTGAGATGCAAATCATCAAAAAATAAACATTATAAATTATTAGACCAGCAAAAGGTGGAATACATTAATAAAACCAATTTAATGGACAAGCTAGATAATAACCTCATTTGTTTTAGTTATTTACACTACAGCACTTTAAATTACCCAACTATGAAACTAAAGACAAAATTAAAATATTCTGACCTATAAGTATTCAGAATTTTAATGTTCAAAACCAACCTTGAACATAATTACTAGTCTAATGAGAAGTTGTACACTCGACTAAGGATTTTGGTATGCAGGCAAAATAAAGGTAATGTATAGGACGTTGATTTGTGTCGACATCATGTGTCATCCGAAAGATCCTCTACGGGGCATACTATAAGTCTGCCAAAGCATTGTAACACCGACCCAAATTCAGAAACTTAAAATTGAAGACGCACTAGCAAAAATACTGACCTAATTTTACTACTCAGCACACAGATAAAGCGGGCTGGAAAGAGTTGTAACTTAACAGTCTGTATTCGAATCTCTTTTGTCGACTGTACCTACATACAAGATCTAAATGACCTCCATTGCATTCTAGACTAAGTTGTTGACCCCGACAATTGTCAATCGAAGCCTTAACTTGATTCGAAGTGACAGCTAGTCAACTTCGCCTTGCATTTGGCAATCAAACTACTTGTTGCATCATTAATAGGTACTTGATAATATCTCAGTGAGAGTAGAAAGTGTTAAAAATGAAACAAAGTGTGAATAAAACTGGATTAGATAACTGACAGTTGACTGATGTTTTTGGAGTTGACTAGAGCAAACAGTAAACCATAGACTAATCAATAAACAATGATCCGTGTTAATTTATTTGATTTACGATTTATAAAAGATGACAGTAAAATAGCGTTTCATCATCATCTTCATCATATAAGCCGAAAGACGTCCACTGCTGGACATAGGCTTCGTTCGCATCCATCGGCTACCCGCGACCCTCACCACCTCTAAATTATGTTTGGAAGTCACCAAAAGTTTGCTAAGCTTTATAATCCACTCCCAAAAGGGGAATTAGAGGTTTAGAGTCCGTGAGAGTATTTCCCATAACAATTACGGTTCATACTATCCATACTATTGGCTATTGCCAGATTCGAAGCCTCTTTGTGACAATAAGAGGATCATCGGCAATGACACGCTCGTCGAATCGAAGCTCCAATGTCTTGAGCATTGACGCCGAGTTGCTAGCCTGTCGGGGAGTGTGCCCGTTCCATCATCAGATCACAAGACGTACGGTGATGCACCACCGGTACATGGTGGACATCCCAACCACACGCACGAAACGTTTTGGGAACACATACATTGTGCGTACAGCTAAGGAGTGGAATTCCTTGCCAGAGTCTGTGTTTCCTGCTGGCTGATAGCTACAACCTGGGAGTCTTTATGTCAAGAGTGAATAGGTTACTTCTAGGCAAGCGTGCTCCATCTCCAACCACATCATCGCTTACCATCAGGTCAGGTGAGATAGTGGTCAAACATGTGCATGGTAAGAAAAAACATCGACATTTTCTCAGTAGTTTACAGAAACGTCATAACAAACAGACAAACCTACGAACGTATTATTCAAGAATCTTAAAATAAAAGAACATTTACCAACTGAATGATGGCGATTTAATGACGAAGAGGGAGGTAAATCGTTCGAGACGAAAAAAGCAAGGTAAATACCAACACAGACTGGCCTCACATTCCTTCTAGAACATGGGCAAGACAACAGGTTTTTCGTTTAAGTTCGTAATAAAAGTATTGATGCAATTTTGCACATTTTTGCCTCATGTAAAGCTCGGACATCATTCATACTTCGAATGAATTTACGAGGTTGACAGTGACCATCAGTACATATAAGTTCAAGTAGACACTTACACCGTACACGAGTGAAGTCTCTAGATATTTGCACTAAATTTCACTGATTCATCGTTGAAATGAAGTAATCTAACAATGTCACCGGAAAATTGTAATAAATCTTTACTAGATTATAATTTCTCGATATATGTATTATGGAAGAATTATTTGGAAAATAATAAATCCCATCCACATTCTATAGTTTTCAATATATCCGTGTCATATTGAGAAAAAAATTGTTTACAATTCACGCGATATTTTACAATCTTACGGCGTTTGCAATTTTCCGGTGACGTATCCGAGACATGCGGTATCCCAGTGTGGGATGTAGGCCTACTGTAATGTACTAAATAATTGCTTTGTAAAAATTCATACTAATATTATAATTATTTTGCGAAAATAACTCTGTATGTCTATTTGTCAGTCTATCTGTCATTTACATCTTTTATTTTTACGGCTGTACGGATTTTGATTAAACTAGGCGCCGGGATAGATCATTAGTCTACCCGTTTGCCAAGTGAAATGGAAAATTATAGTCATCCCGTGACTTTGTTTCGTTGGGATAATTATCGCGTTCTCGCAAGCGCAAGTCAAATATTCATAGTTTGTGCTAATCATTTCTTCAGATCTGTGTCTATGTGCCTTAATAAAATATTCCGTTTAATGTTAATCGAGCGCTGCCAAACTTCGTTCAAACAACACAATATTAGGTATATTATTTATTGTGCAAATAAAATATCGGTCAATTTATTACTCTACTGTTGTCACTGTTACCAAATCGAAAAAAAAATCGTTTCGAAATGAGTTCAGATACATTTTAGGTAGTAGCAAGCTGACATGTCATTACTTTTAAAATATAATTGCTAAGTTACCAAACCTAAATGTGGGCAGTATTTATTTGTTTTAGTGTGGATGAAGAAATCAATACTAAATCATTTGTATTAGCTTTTAAAAACAAATATCTAAACTAGCAATTTGTAGAGTGTATTTTCAATCATAATTTTGTTGAGTTACGACCTTTCAAACCGTATCATTAGACAAAGTTCAAACCATTTGTCAAATATAATTATTATTTTAGTTTTTATAAAATATAATTATTATTTTCGATTTATGGTCTATTCAGAATCTAAATGTAGCTGTAGTTATATCCGGCCCTGACATTGCAGGTCAGTGCAACAGGTTTCAGTTGTTATTTTCTTTTCATTTTGTGTTTTTTGTGCGTCATATGTGGCAGAATAAACGTGTTTTCTTTCTTTCTGTTATTCCATGACATTTGCAGCGAAAAATCTGGGGTGTGGTAAATAAGCTCCGGTTATTTTAAGCAGCTATCAAAATAGGCTTTCGGTCCTATTAACAACTACGACCACTAGATTAAACTTACGAGGTCTGACCACACCTCAAACGACTGATTTGCTGCCGTCGACCCTTGAGTTGAGCTAATTAAGATAGCCTTGAGCCTACATATTTCTAAACTCGTAAGAAATGTTATTTAAACGAAAAAACATAAAAGACAATACAAATTAGCAATGATTTCTATATTACTTAACTAGCTTTTGCCCGCGACTTCGTTCGCGCATATGCCGTTTTTCCCGTTCCCTTGTAGCCTATAGCCTTCCTCATGAATGTGACTATCATATACAAGAATAATTTTTCAAATCAGACTGGTAGATACAGAGATTAGTGCGTTCAAACAAACAAGCAAACTCGTCAGTTTTATTATATTAGTATAGATAGATCAAGTATAATCACATCTCAATATATTAATCATATATATTAATCATCCTTAATGATATTTCATCCGTTTTCCAACTTGCATGCAAGTTCGTAGAGGGGAACGGTTGAACGATTCATCAGGTTATACCTGGGTAGCCCACAATGTAAAGCAACTTGGATACTAGCTGGTTGCAGGTGAAAACGTGGCACAACACAACTCAACAAAATTACCTATGAGCCTCATTCGTGACTTATGTTTCGAAAACTCTCCGGGTTTCCATGCCCTTGCAACATATGTATTAGGCAAATTAACTGGAGCATCGACCATTGAGGTGAAAGGAAGATGCAACTGAACAGAAAATTATTAGCTATGTTTATTAACTTATGAATGAACTCTGTGACAAATCATATGGCTCTGAAAAAGGGTGTCAAGTGAGATAACAACAGATACAAAAAATTAAGTTCGAAGGGATATGGTTGGCGCTAGATAAACATACAGTACAGTACATTGACCTTTCCTTAATATCCCTTCGTAGATACCCGAACAATAAAATTATGAACCGTTTTTCATTACTAGAGATCGTAAAGTCGATTCATGGAATGGCAAGAGGTTAGTAATGAAAGGAAGATCAGAAATATTGACATGAGTAACAAGTAAATCTGTGACTCTAGCAAAACTGTGTTCAGTAAAAACAGAATGACTTTGGTCCAGTATCATCTGCCTAGCCTTTTTCCTAACTCTATATTGGGGTTGCCTCCCAGTCAAACCAGATTCAGCTGAATACCAGTATTTTACGTGGAGCGGCTGCCTACCAGACCTCCACAACCCTTAATGGGTTGGGTAACACGGTACTTCTTGGCAAGACTGGAGTCTGTTTTTTTTTGCTTCTGACAATCCGTAACGACTGCCAAAGATCTACAAATGACAGCCGATTTTGGTTCAATATAAGAGGCGACTAAGGGACTCACCAGAAAATGGGCAGCAGCATCATCTGTAGGTACATTGCTACAGCTACACTGCGATCGCCAACCCGCATCCCATAGTCTAACTTAATCAGTAATTACACACTCTCATCATCATTATCGTCATCATATCAGCCGAAAGACGTCCACTGCTGGACATAGCCTCTCCCAAGTGTCGCCACAACAACTGGTCCTGAGCGTCTCGCATCCATCGGCTACCCGTGACCCTCACCAGGTAATCGGTCATTCATTACACAACCTAATTATTTATATTTTTTTATTTATTTTATTTTACTATAATTTTAACATAGTTTTATTTTAATGATAAGGAAACCTAAGAATAATCTATTTACGTAACCCGTAACAGAATATATAATAGCAATCAACATAATGTAAATTAACAGACCAATTATTACTTGTAATTAGAATCGGAAATCAATACATAAGCCTTTTAATAAGTCTAATTAAAACCAGGAATGTTAATACAAATGATGTTAACACAATCTGTAATTGTTTTCAATTAGGTATGTAATTTGGAAGGGCGAACGAAAAGAAGGATATCCGAGTCTTAACTCATTACATTTTAGATGTATGTGTATATAACTTCTAAGAGGAGCTCGTAGCTAAATTATAACAGACGTACGGACCAATCTTCAAGGTTAAGCAACGCTTGCCGAGGCTGGTCTGTGGATGGGTGACCATATTAACATACCGAGACTCCTCCGTGCCTCGGAAAGCACGTTAAGCCGTTGGTCCCGGCTGTCATTTGTAGGTCTTTGGCAGTTGTTACGGATATTCAGAAGCCAGAAAATCTGACACCAGTCTTGCCAAGAAGTACCGTGTTACCCAGTTAATGGGTTGTGGAGGTCTGGTAGGCAGCCGCTCCACGTAAAATACTGGTATTCAGCTGAATCCGGTTTGACTGGGAGCCGACCCCAATTTGGTTGGGAAAAGGCTAGGCAGATGATGTGTATATAACTTCTAGGTTCCAACTGAGAATTGTTGAGAATAATTCAGTGTCAAATGCTGTGTTTTCTTGCAGAAAAAAATAGCCATGAGTAGTGTTGTGGCAATTTTCACTTTGACCTTTCATTGTTAAGTTCATTTGAAGGTATAATGATAAGTAATGGACGTTTTAAACAATATAATTTGTAAAAAATACACACAGAAGATTTACCCCCGGTTTCTGGATAAAATATCTGGGATTGACTGTTGAGAACTCATTCGACCGGGTTACTTCTAGGCAAGCGTGCTCCATCTTCAACCACATCATCGCTTACAATCAGTTGAGATAGTGATCAAGCGCGTGCCTATCAAAAATAATAAAAAATGCCAGATTCAAAATTGTAACAAGTTTCCAAACATAAACACCAAAAAACTAATTTTGAAACTGCATTCTATGTTATACTATTAATTTATTGTCATTCATTTCAATTGAATGTAAAACCAGTCGAATGTAGGATAACTAAATACGTAATAAGTGACTAATAAACAAGACAAGAGTTCCAGTTTCACACAAAACTATTGCAAGATATGACAAACCTCTGAAGTCATTACGGAATATAATGGAATAATCCTTTCCTGTTATAATATTCCTAATGGATACTAATATTACGAGTGGACTCTATAAGAAATGGCCTGATGATGCCAGTCGGAACTATTTAATCCATTGTCATTGTTTCCGCTTTAAGCCTCCCCTAAAACCCCAAGTTTCAGGCTAACAGCGCTGATTTCGAGTAGATTTAGCTGCCAAAGATATGTTCTAGAAGTTCCGTATATTGCAAAACTTAAACCCTACGTCGGAATTGTTGCAATAAGTAAAAGCTCGATCAACTATCAAAGTTAACTCAAGTAGGAGAAACTATTACAAAAGATCATAAATCATTTCGAAATTCTCCAATTAAGTTCTTCTCCAAAAAAAAATGTAACCCACAATTGCTAAATATGGGCAATGACCGCTACAATCAACGGTACTAAAGTGTGACTGAAATATTCATTTCGTTTACTAAAATGGTTACTTAACCCAACCCCATTACGCATACTGCATACAATGTCAAATTGGCCATATATGGCACATGATACACGAAGACTACTCAATTGAACTATAACAGAAATGACCACAAATGGGTCAGATAAAAATGGACTACGTAAAATTCGTTACTTGACCAGACCCAATTATGGATAGTGCATACGATATCAAACTGGCACACGAAGACTATTCAATATAATTATAACAGAAATAACCACAAATGGGCCACGTAGAAATGGTAACTTAACCAGAACCAACTATGCATACTGCATACAATGTTAAATTGGCCATATATGGCACATGATTCACTAAGACTACTCCATCAAATTATAACAGAAACAGCCAGAAATGAGCCACTTAAAAATGGTAACTTAACCAAAGCCAATAATGCATGCTGCATATAATGTCGAATAGGCCAATTGAATTAAAACAGAAATAGCCACAAATGGGCCAGATAATAAAGTGTGAACTGTCACTAAAGTTTAATAAGTGTAACTGATTGATTATTCACCTTTGTCGGCGTTGTTCCGATTGAGTCATAGGACTGCTCTTGCGCAACTACGAGTGCTAGTCAATTGTACGATTATCGACTGCTTGTACGATTCAAAGGGTTAGAGCCAACCTAATAGCTACAAATGTTACGTAAAATAAACACAGGATAGACATGTAAACATATGAGAGACTAATGGTAAACGGGTTTATTAAACTCTAGAAGGAAATGGAAGGTGTCATTTATGTAAACGATTACAGAATAAAAAACTTTTACGAAGTCACATAACTGAAGTAGGTATATGCGAGAACTTTCCCGTTGGGACATTACGACCACAAGTATAGATTACTTAAAAATGCATCTGTATCTGAAATGAATATGAATATGAATATGAATATGAAAACTAATATACACAAGACAAGATAATCATTCACGTTTGAAGTACAGTACTTATTCTATCTCACTAAACTCTCAAGTAAAATCTATTAAATCACCCAATTTCTCAATCGAATTCCCGATAGCAACACACCACGTTAACAATATCAAGTTAACGAACACTAACTTAATTTAAACTTACAACAAAAAAGTAATAAAGTGTCACTTACCCAATCCGCACACAAACCCGGCGACGAGAAGTAAACTTTTCATTTTTATTTTTATTAAATTTATTTGAGGTAGAAAAATATAAATAGTATTAAACCGTTCGTACGTGCGTTTCCTTTCGAAGGTTGCTCTGTATTGCGAGCGGGGACTATTGTGGCTTGCGCAGGCGCAAGCTTACTACACCTCGCACGACCGAAATGAACGCGATGAAAGTGAATGAAAGTTTAAATAAAAAAAGACAGTGACTGATGAAGCTTGCACATGAGGTTTAATTTTAGATTCTACATAATTATCTACACATGAATGTTTGCTTTTGTCCACGTATATTTTAGTGTGTAATTAATCTTTATGTTGATTGCTTGTCGTTACTTTATTAGTTTTGATATTGAATATAGGAAATCAATTACTTTGTCTGTTTTGACAGGTTATTAGAAGAGGAGCGTAATTTATTATCTATAATATATTTTGAGTATGAGGAAATGATTGATATGGATACGTGCGTTTTGGTATCAACGCCTCGTCAACGATATTGGAAATCCCAATTGACCCACTGAATTGACATGATCTTAATTAAAGTATACAATTCCCCATAATGTCAAGAGATATTCTCAATTTTCTAAATTGCTGCTTTTAGTACGCATCGATGCGCATGATCATGAATGCTGTTTAGTGTTTCGTAAACTCGTCTTCGGATACCAAAACCTGTGCCCTGCAATTGTAAGTTTCAAGCAGTTATTATTTAGTATGAAAAAGTTCATTTGTAGACATAGGATGAGATGATCAGTCCAGTGCTATTGACAGCTTATCCTCCTACTTCTTTGACATGTTACTTTAAATTCAAATTCGCACCCTGATTTAGTGCATGCCCTTTCATTACAGTGAGTGTATCAAGTCGCCAAGAAAAGTCACGACACTTACCTATACATATATACACATGTAGATATATACATAATGTACCTCTATACATGAATGTATGTACGTATAGCCGCATTGTCGAGGTCCAAAGACGATAGCCTCCAAAATGGCCGCGTCATGGCCAATTTCATGGAATTTAATGCCGTTTGGTTCAATAGGTACCTTATTATTATGCATTTATATGAGGGCCGTCGTATCCTGTTTTTTTGGATTGGTTCCTACTTAATTTTATAGGGAACATCGCTTTGCTGTAGGCTTGCATTGTAATGAAGATGAAGTCATTAGTGTGCAGCAAATTGTGAAGGCCTTTACGGGAGTCAGGGAAATATACCTAGAAAAAATATGTTTATGTTCACATAATATTTACATATTATTTTCAGAAGAATTGTTTAAAAAATTCCATTGGCGTATTACCTATGGTAGATGCTGATCATCTGCCAAAATACGCCAATAGAAATTACTAAACAATTCCTCATCGAAATTAAATTGGGTTCACAATCATAATAATGATTAGGGCATGTTGGTGAGCATGGCATTAGTTTAAAAGGCATGTTGGTTTATTAATATCCTTACTGATATAATATTATAAACGCGAAAGTTTGTTTGTATGGATGTTTGTTACTCTTTCACGCAAAAACTCCTCAATGGATTTTGATGACATTTGGCACAGAGGTAGATAATAGTATGGATTAACACATAAGATACTTTTTATCCCGGGAGTAAGTTCCCTTGGGATAATTTTCGACATTCACGTGGGCGGAACCGCGGGCGGCAGCTAGTCGAAAATATGTTTAATTATTGATTAATGTAAGTAAGTCTTGTGGGAATGAGGTACTTTTAGGTTCTATGGTAGGTATCCTTTTAATGACTCAAAACAATTAATAAGAATTGCAAGAAAAATTCCGTCACATATTTTTAATCTGGAACCCAACAGGTACAATAACAGGTAGGAACAATAACAGGGCAAAAAGGAATGTTAATTTTTATTATTAACTTGTAAGCACATGAAGGTTGTGCAGATCATTTAAGTACTTCGATTTTATAGCTTATTGGTAATTTTAAACACTACCATTTATGCCTTCCGATGCATTAAATATTATAATTACAAAATTAACGATAATGGGTCATGCTTAACTTTGTTTACTATTACAGGTAAAAGATAACGATGTCTTATAAAAAGAAGAATATTATAAGTGGATTTAAAAAAATAATAATATTTTAAACATATTAATTGTATTATTAACAACTAATAATATTCATGTGTTTTTTACATCCGTGAAGGTACATTTAGTAGAAATATGACGTCGATGTAACTTTGTAATAATTATTATTTTCTGGGAACTAATTTCCACGCATTTGTCAACATACCTTGCTGTAGTTCCAAGTAAGCTCACAATAGCGTTATTACGATTTTTATACACAATTTTGTCGATGACAAAACGATACAAGGCTACCGTAGGTTCGAGGTGAGGTACCATTACATAATAGACTTATTTGCGAGCAGTTAAAGTAGTTTTTCCTATTAAATTAATATAAAAAGTAGTTGAGTCATCATCGATACCTAACGTCTGCCTCTCATTAGATCCGATTTAGTGTCAACTCAACTCGAACTCCAACTCCAACATGCGCACGAAAATGACAATGAAAGCTTGTCTAATTAACGTTTTCTTACTCAAGAGATGAGCAAGCAAATGCAAAAACTTTAATTTATGACAAGCTTCGAAGGAGTTGGAGTTTACGTTTTGGAATATGGGCCTATGTATTCATAACGTGCCATTACTCTAAACATCTACAGAAGTCTTGATGAAAAGGTTGGATTAACACTACTAATGCATGCTATTTTTTTTTTAACTATCCTAGAGTTCCATAATGAGTAGCAGAGATAGAAAACACAGCTACCATAAGGCACAGATTACCTTGAAGTTCCAGTTCCGCTTTCCACCTTATGAAAAACCTTGTTCAATATTTCCATTGCTACCTGCTCCTCTGCTTACCCTGTAAGGACGTAATCTTGGCGATAGTAAACTTTCATCTGAGACATTACCATAGTACTCTACTTAAATTAACATTATAGACTACTTTCAAATACTTTCGTTTTGTAGTCAACTTGAGTTTACTACTAAACGGAGACCTTGTTGACTGTAGCAAAAAATGTATAGTTTTTTCAAGGATTTAAGGTATTGAATGACCAATCTTGTACAATCCATTCACCGGCAAAATAAACTTGAGAATTAAAAAGTTTATGTTGCCTAAAACTTCCTGTTCAGATAAGGGTCCGGAACAAAATAAACTTAGGAAAAAACTTGATCCTATTTCACATGCAATCAGAAAAAGAAAACTCCTTTATCACTGGTTATCGGATGGCACAAATTCACAATGGCGGTGCTAGTGAGTGACGTCACACGTAATTAGTACTGTCTCTTTATATCAGATTTTAAAGCACTGAAAACTCTGTAATCTATACTAATAATACCTATTAATATTAATATCAATAATATTATAAAGAGGAAAGATTTGTTAGTTTGTTTGAAATGAATAGGCTCCGAAACTACAGGACCGATTTGAAAAATTCTTTCACCAATAGAATTCTACATTATCAGTGATGGACATAGGCTATAGAATATTTTCAAAAAAGTTAGGGATCCGTATGAAAACTTCGATAGTGTAACCCAAATGTGTGAAAAAATCCTTATATCGCGTACCTACGCTGCGGAATCTATTGACATTCGAGCAAAGTGATGTACTACAGTTTTATAGAAATCATCAATGTCTACAAAAAAATCCGCGATACCATATGTCTAACTGTTATGGTTAAGTCACCAGGACCGCTTTTTGTTCGAATTATTTAAGCAAATCCTTGGTGATATGAAAAAGGGTGATTTCGGTATCATGATATAAATCCTTATCCATTTAAACGATTTGATAATTAAGGTTGATTATGTCCGTGTTAATCACACTTTAAATTATTCAAATCGGACCTTTCGTTCAAAAGTTACGACGGTAATAAACATGCTCGAAGTAAGAAAAATGTCGCGGCTTTAGCGAACTGGGGAGAATCGTATCAATGCTTGGTCCGATGAAGTTGAAAATGATTTCGATAAAACAATAAGAATAACCAATGTTTGGATTTTTCGAAAATAAACTAGATACATACATAATAAGGGGTGATTAAGTTTTTAGGGGAGGACATTATTGCTTGCAATTTACGTCAGAATTCTATGAACGAACTAAAAGTGGGATAATTAGTGGCATAAACAGATGTACCTAACAATTTTTGCATAATCAACCCCTGACGGGGTGAACGAGGTGAACAGTTGCGCTGAACCTGGGCTCGAGACAAGTGAAATTCTGTCAAAATTTTGGCATTTCGCCAGTCGCATTCGCTTATTAAATGGCACATTGTCTAGCGCCTCCTGAGACCATAGAATAAGTAGAAGCGGCTAAGTAAATAATGACTATCGTTGTGCTTAATTTTCCAAAACAAACCTTTATAAGGGGGGTATAGGGGGCGTTGAAGTTTGTGGAGTTACTACTAAATCCGCGCGGACGAAGTCGCGGGCGAAGTGCTAGTTTTTTGATATTTTTTTTGCGCCTGTTTTTTTCTCTAGTTTTTGAAAAATTTACAAAAAAAAACCAGTCACTTAAACTACTGTCTTGAACGAATCGTTTCTCCGGAACTCATCGAGCTTCATTCTCTCGGCACTTTTCTTGTGGTAGCCACTGTTTTACTGATGATTCTGGATCTGAGTGGCAGTGGCTGAGAAAGCGTGGCGGGCTTGTCTCATAAAAAGGCACTTCAGGAAGTAGACCCCAATATAGTTGAGAAAGGCTAGGCAGATACTGATCACTAGGACACTATAGTAACTTTCATGCAGATGGAGAAACAAAATTAAAAGGTTGCTAAAAGGGTAATTAAGATTCCTCTTGTGTATCTCAAAGTTAACGGCAATTAAGTCATGAACTGTCTGTGTAATTAAATTTATCGCATAAATTGATCAGTGAAAGTGAATACTTGAATAACGAATCTATTGCTCGATGCCATAATATGCCCTAAGGACTAGAAATAGCTGCTATTGTTGCCAGTCCAGTTATTGATAGAATAGATGAATATAAATCACCATTAGGTAGGAACTTACTTGAACAGTTAGAGTGGTCAATGTGCCCAGCCGAATTCGCTTAATATGTAACGTATACTTAAAATTTGCCTTTTTTCTATATCTAGCAGTGGAATTATGAATACCCTTCTTTTTTAACGATGGGAAATCATCAAATGAGGAGTCATTTGAGTGGAGCTGAAGAGAGTGTCCAACTCTTACTAACTAAAAATTTCTTTGCGTTCCTGGGCCGCCGTGACTCTTTTGAACAAATTCCGCAACCCTGCAAGCTCTGGCCCAAGCGGGCCCCGACTACTACGCTGACATCTCTTGCGGCGCGCGTGGAACACAGCGCGCCATCGACCCTGGCCTGGTTCTGATCAGACGGCGAGCCACCCAACGCTCTCCGCAAGCGCCTACGGTGGCCGGGAATCGCCCTGCGACTCTCGACGCCCGGGTCGTCTAATGATGAATAAGCTACGAATTTAAATAATTCATTTCAAACAAGCAATAAATCAACCTGCCTAGTCATTTCCCAATTATGTTGGGGTTAGCTTCCAGTCTCACCCGATGCAGCTAAGCGACTGCCCATCTGACCCCACACCCCAGTAACGGGGTAACACGATACTCTTTGGCAAGACTGGTATCAGATTTTCTGGCTTCAGACAACCCGTATTGACTGTCAAAGGTGTACTAATGTGCTTCCCGGGGCACAGAGGAATCTCAGTACATAATGGATGGTCACTCATCCTCGGACTGACCTCGGCAAACATTGCGGGTTCCAACTCATCAGCCCGAGATGTTCCTCAAAGCAGAGTTTTGGCCGAAGGGTGTCGTGTATCGACGTTTCCGCGGCCAGCTGCGCGACACCAGTCAGCGAAACATATTGTAATATTATGTATTATTTTATTTATAGTTATTGTTTTATGTTCATGTATTTTATTTTATGGGCCCTAGATGCCTGAAATAAAAGATTAAATTAAATTTTTAATTAATTGCTTAACCTCGAAGAACTATAGCGACCCGTGCGGTTGTTATCAAGCGATGATACAATGGTCTATAATCCTTCGACTCGTGCCATGACATCTGCTAAATACTGTCAAACACATTACAAAACTGTTCCGTGTCAATACCGACACAATTAAACTGATAAAACGATATTAGGTAATATTAGCACATTTATAGTTGGGTAACCGCCTAACAGCATGCCTAGCAAACTGGTCTAGGTATTGTGAACTAGAGACAGGGTCCTGGCGTTGCGTGCGCATATTCACGATCGCGACTAAGGCGCTGTTCACATGACGATGATTGTGTTGTGCGTGTTATAGTTAGGGTCCAGAAATAAATGATATGCAAATTAGGTTGCACTAAATATTATAAAGGTTTATTCAAGGGTCACAATTACTCGGTTATATTATTACAGTAAATATAGGACGTGGCTGGGCGAAGGTATGTAAGCGACTAGCGTGCCCAAGCTCTTCGTGTGTATTCATTTTGGGATCATAGTATCATATTGTATTTCGTTTTTACAGTAGGTACCTATTAGCCATAGAGCACAGAAACTCTGGAGCGCCGAAAGTGGCTTGACTGCTATGTCTTCTGTCATAAGCGCCATTCATAGTCATCGTCATTTGAGGAATAGTGCAAATAGTGACACACTCGGTTTGTATGCAAAGAATTGGCAATGTTGCCTATAACATCTAAAGGTTTTTTTTTTTAAGGTTGGGGGAAATCATCAAATGACTCCGACTTCCGATCTGGGCGGAGCGGAAGGGAGTGTCAGACTCTGACGTCAGTCAGAGTCAGAGGCACTTGGAGGAACACGCATGGGTTTTAGTCATAAAACCCATCCGTGTTCCTCCAAATGCCCTTTGTGTTCCAGGGGGTCTACTCTCTAAGCCCGAAGTCCTTAGTTTCGGCCTTAGTGTCGGGCGTTTTCTACTCCGTATCACATACGGACTTACGATTAGTCCCAAACCCGAACTAAGAATGAATAACAACACGATTTGACAGTTGTTCTTAGTTCAGGTTCGGGATTAATCGTAAGTCCGACGACTTTTATTTTAGATTCAGAATCCATTACGACGACTCGTATATGGATTCTGAATCTGAAATAAAATATTTAAATTTGAATTTGAAAATAACAGAGACGCGTGAACGGCTGCTAAGTATTAGTTTTCAGAACGATAAGGCTGCGTTTTCATCAGAGATGTGCGAAGATGCGTAGCGAGGGATGTGTTTGTTAAGAACCAATAGAATCGCTTGCGCTGTCAGCGAGGCCGGGTAAATGAAGAGATTCTATCGGTTATTTGGAAACGCAGCTAAATTATCGCAAAAATTTGTCCAGTTTTCGCAGCTTTGATAGGTTTTTGAATTGTAAACAGACAATCGTAATTCCTTTCCAGAAACCGGGGTTGTGGACACATGAGTGGCTTGTCGTGACCACAACTGGATATTGCAACACGTTTTATGCGTAGAAGCACCTTTGATAGGAAGGATGTTGTAGATTACACTGTAACTCTACAAAGAAATTATAAAATATTGAATGGTATATTGAATAGGTGAAACTACAGAAGACAAACGACTGTATTTACGACTGCTTACCTATTAAAGTGGTAATAAATACGGGACCTGTCAAAGTGTATCGTTGAAATGTTACTGACGTTCGTTTGAGCGTACCTTCGCTTAGTCCATCGCTACCAACTCAAGTATCGACTTTAAGTTTATGAATTTTGAGTTGATTTTGAAGTTACGATTTGAATAAAAAAAGCTTCTATGAGTTGTAATGGAATTCGAACTTTGTTTTGTATATCATTGAGTTGGAAGTACCAAAATTGTATAATACTATCTCGAATTTTGAATTCAAACATTACCTTAGTACTAATTCGCGTAGTTAACAAGCTTTAACACTGAGATACTGAATTCCTATTTGGTTTCATGAGATGTCTAATGTCACGTTAGTTTTTTTTTTGTTAAATTGATCACTGCAACCAATGTGACATTTGACTTTCAATAGCCACGAACACAATTACATGTAGGCTAGGCTTAGAAGACGCTAGAAAAGTGGACTGATACCTTCTCTAATCTATCTTTAATTTACGTGGTACGGCATTTCATACAAACTTTCAAGTCATTATTTTTCGAAATTAATGAATCTATTTTAATTAAACTTGGTATGCATACGCTACATATCCAGGTCTAAATAGATAGTAGAGAACATTTTCGAAAAAATGCAGGGGGAAAGATAGAGTGATTTTTCACTTTCTACTATAGAAAACTTTCCTCCTTTTCTCTCCCACTAAACTCTTTTTCAAAAATGTTCTCTACTAATTATTTAGACCTGGATAACTAGCGTATGCATATCAAGTTTCATTAAAATCGGTTCATTCATTTGGAAAAATAAGGACTTGAAAGTTTGTATGAAATGCCTTATGGCGTAAACGCTCTTAAATAATAAATGATAAAATCTGTGTAAGAATCTGTGTTTCTTGATAAACCAAAGCTGGGGTCGGCTCTTTGCGTCAAGAGTAAATAGGTTACTAAATATTTGTTGTCATAGCGGCAATAGAAATAAACACTGTCAAAATTTCAACTGTCTATCTATTATGGTTCTTGAGATACAGCCCGCTAACAAACAGACGGACGGGCGGCAAAGTTGGTTTCCGTTCGGGTACGGAACCCTAAAAAGGACCTTACCCGTTCCAATATTAATTTATTGTCGATATAATCTGATAGCTATTGTCTCGGGATCCAAGGACCTGTGCCCTTGGACTCAGGTTCCCCGAACATTCTACCATCCTTTTTCTTCTCTTATTTTTATTTTCCTTATTTATTTCCAAGGTGGTATTGTGCTACTGGAATATCGAATAAAATAACATGTTGAAATTGCATTATTTTGGGGGAAGTAAAAATATTTAAGGGGTAAAAAATTGAAGGTGATTTATTGAGACTATTGCAATAATAATTAATCTTATCTCTTAATACAATTTGTGGTCCTTCCACTATCATAGTGTTTGTCAAATGAGCAGGAAATTATATAAACCTTAAAAATGTTACTTTTTTCATATTATTACAGAAAACTTCGATCATGTCATGACAATAGGTGGTTTTCTGGACAACATTGCGTGACATGTGTTACCCAGTTAATGGGTTGTGAAGGTCTGGTAAGCAGTCGCTTGACGTAAAATACTGGTATTCAGCTGAATCCGGTTTTGACTGGGACCCGATCATACGACCCCAATATAGTTGAAAAAAGGCTAGGCAGATGATGATTGCATATATCTTGGTGTTGGTATGTGGAACAGGCCTTACCGGCGCCAACAGGCACGATGGCTGGTTGTCAAGAGCCTTGCATCACACACATGGGTGAGATAATTTAACTATGTTGTAATCTAAAAGGTTGAAGAAATAATGGCAGTAAGTACTGACTGAACGTTACTAACTTTCCTTGTTATGAGTCCATTAGGATTATCCAATTTTATTGTTTTCGTCATAAGTAACTAGAATACAAATTATTGCCAAAAAAACCTCATGCATTTCTGTGCGCATAATAGTTGATTCACAAATAGCCGAGCCGTGGCCGGCCAGGGACCATGCATCCGTATCTGCACTTCCGTGCGTCGTCGGCCCGGGCACGGAAGGTCCAGCGCTTGCCCGGACACGGACTTATGTGAACGAGTTAATACAAAATGTATGCAACTATATTTTTTTGAGCTCCGGACGGGATACGGCCCGGCTATGTATGAATCAACCTTAACTCGCAAAATGTACTGAACAGCAATACTGATTTTTTTTTCGCGATTTCGGGGTTGGTCCCATAGTAAAACTTGTTCATAATGATGAGTACAAGGACTCCTTAAAATACATTTATTCTGTCACACGTTGTATATATGCAGTAATATCCAAAGCAAACCCTGTTTCTAATTACGTATATTGTTTTACTACATGGGTTTAGATACAGGGCTTAGAATGATTGGCCCGTAAAAATATTGTTTGCATGAAAGTCTTCTCGTTAGTCTTCTCTTCTGTGCAAGTCCTAACATAGACATTATTCGTCCAGCGAGTAGAGTGTACGAAAGCCTATTAGTACTCGTAATTATAATTAGCCTCAATTACTTAGTTTTATGCGTTTTCACAGTCGACAGCCATTGAACTGATTTCTAAATTGTGTTTCATCATTGGAAAGTTTGACCTTTGAGGGTGCTGTTGATACAACGGATTATTCTAGGCCTAAGCTGCGTTTATGGGGCGTTGACACGCTCTAAATGTTAACGGTTATGTTTAAATTATACTATGTCACATCAATAACTAGAGAATTGAACCTTAAAAAGGCATTTTTAAGGTTCAATTCTCTAGTTAGTCCTCCTTCCTCTAATTCTTCAGTATCAATGTGCATAAGATTTTGCATCACAACTTGCTTCCATATTATCTAATTACAATGAAATATCGATTTTATCGAGTGACCTTCGAATTAGCAAACCCCAAAAATAAGTCAATTTTCAACTGAACTTAAGAAGTTACCCCCAGGGTGCCGGAATAGCAAGCAGACGGACTTTTTCTTGTGTCAGAAAAACCAATAAGCAAACCTCACGCCCAGCCACCGTAACGGAGAAGACGCCTCGGGCGTAGGAAGTCGTAGGGCGATTCCCGGCCACCGTGGACGACAAGCGTTGGGTGGCTCGCCGTCCGATCAGAACCAGGCCCGGGTCGACGGCGCGTTGTGTTCCATGTGGGCCTCAAAGTGATGTCAGCAGAGGTACGGAATTTGTTCGAAAGATTCACCGCGGCCCTGCAACGCAATGGTCATTAGAGGGACACGGATGGGTTTTAGTCAGTAAGAGTCTGACACTCCCTTCCATCCTGCCCAGAGCGGAAGGAGTCATTTGATGATTTCCCATCCAAAAAACGAAGAAGAAAGATAAACCAACAAGACGAGCAATAAAATGACATAAAGATAGTAATATCTCAATGTTACATTATGCGTGTTGAAACACTGAACATCAATCTTGTTCATGATGAGCTTGATCCGAATACTTCCGACTTCCTTTCACTAAACTAAACCACTTAATCCGAAGTATAATAAATTATGTATTTGTAGATTGTTTGAAGAATTTTAATATATACTAACAACACTTTAGTTTGTTTGAACGCGCAATTTTTCAGCAGCGCAGAATTTCGTCAATTCGACTCGTAGAGATTACTCTGGAACTACGAGTCGGATTTGGAAAATTATTTTTGTACTAGCACTTCGCCCGCGACTTCTTCCGCGTGGATTTAGTAGGTACTCCACAAACTTCAACGCCCACTATACCCCCATGCATTGATACGATTCTCCCCAGTTCGCTCAAGCCGCGACATTTTTCTTACTCCGAGCATGTTTATTACCGTCGTAACTTTTGAATGAAAGGTCGGATTTGAATAATTTAAAGTGTAGTTTACACGGACATAATTTTGACCTTAGACCTTAATTATCAAACCATTTAAATGGATAAGGATTAATATCATGATACTAAAATCACCATTTTTTATTTCACCATGGGATTTGCTTGAATAATATGAACAAAAAGCGGTCATAGTGACTTATCCATAATAGTTAGACATATGGTATCGCGGACTTTTTTGTAGATATTGATGACCTCTATAAAACTGTAGTACATCACTTTGCTCTATTGTCAATAGATTCCGCAGCGTACGCGATATAGTGATTTTTTCTCACACCTTGGGTTACATTATCGAAGTTTTCATACCGATCCCTAACTTTTTTGAAAATATTCTATAGCCTATGTCCATCATCGATAATGTAGGATTCTACTGGTGAAAGAATTTATCAAATCGGTCCAGTAGTTTCGGAGCCTATTCATTTCAAACAAACAAACAAACAAACAAACAAACAAACAAACAAACAAATCTTTCCTCTTTATAATATTAGTGTAGAAGTGTAGGTATGATAGCCACATTCATGAGGAAGGCTGTCTACCCGGAAATGGGGAATTCCTATGGGGACGGGAAAACAGAATATGCGCGCACGAAGTCGCGGGCAAAAGCCTATGCACAAAGAGCGTCAAACAGTTATTGTTATTATCGAAGCAGACGTCCAAAACTCTTTCTCCAACCTTCGCCTTTTGCCTATTTCCCTTTATTCACCAACGCACATTGAAAATATTGGATCTCAATAACGGATTTTTTACTATAAATACTTTTAGGCAAGCGTGCTGCACCCTCGCATCGTCGCTTTCCACCAGGTGAGATTGTGGTCTAACGGCGAGTCTTTTAATAAAAATTATAATGTTTCTCCAATTAAAACTGTTTTTTCTTTGTCTTGATCGGACCGAATTGGATTGCCAATTCGAATAGGTAAATATTTATTTGCAAATAATGTCGGTGTCAAATACATTCTAAGTAGACCAATTATTCTGATTCTAACTACAAGAAGTCTCAGCCTTACATTACATTGTTACATCACTTGACTGCTACCAAAATTGTATAAGACAATTTAATTGACAGACATTTTGTAAGCCTAAGTCAGCGCTAGGTCATAAACGCAACGCAAAAATATCCAGCACATGTACTTGCACAACATGTACCTGCCTCTTACAGCAAGGCATTTGCCACACTACACGATAAATAAATAAATAACTAATAGCTGCTATAAAAACAAAAAGTTCACTTTTAATGTTACAGCATGAGAGAATTTCAAAAGTATTGAATTTTGATTTGGCACGCGAATTTGTTTTTCTCTCTCTTGTAATTGCATTTCAGTGGTGTAACGATTAGTAAATTTCTTTATTTGATTTTAAATAGTATTTTTGTTTCATCTCCTGGCAATAAAAAAATTACTTATTACCGATCAACAACAAAAAAGCTAATAACTTAACTTATTTATATTTTGACTAGCTTTTGTTCGCGATTTTGTTCGCGCATATCCCGTATTTTTGGCGTTCCCTTAGGAATTTCCCGTTCCGTAAAGCCTATAATATATAGCCTTCCTCATGAATATGTAATATCATTAACAAAAATATTTTCCAAATCGAACTGGTAGTTTCAGAGAGTAGCGCGTTCAAACAAACAAACAAAACCTTCAGCTTTATTATAAAATAAATACCGATCAACAATAATAAAAAAGGTAAAAACTTAACTTTTTTTTATATTTTGATTAGCTTTGCCCGCAACTTCGTACGCGCATATCCCGTTCTTCCCGTTCCCGTAGGAATTTCCCGTTCCCGTATAGCCTATAGCCTTCCTCATGAATATGGCTATCATTTACAAAAAGGATTTTCCAAATCCGACTAGTAGTCCCAGAGATCAAACAAACAAACAAACTCTTCAGCATTGATATTAGTACAGATATTACATTATGTATATATTAATTAAGGCTAACAAAACCACTCACCACTAAATATTTTTTCCCGGATTTCACGCCGACGGTTTGACACTGCGTGAACTCAGGACTGGATTGGTTTTTGCCCAAAGAATTAGCATCGCCATATTACTTGGCGATGCTGCCAGTCTTCTGGGAACGATCCCATCTGACGGCGATGTGGCGGTCGTGTACTTCGACTGTTATTATTATATATTATTGTTTTTGTATATTTTTACGTATGTAGTGTAAATATAAATATTTGGTTAATTTTTAAGTTACTTAGTGTAAAAGAAATAAACAGCAGAGGTAGTTAATCATGTTGTTACCATGGTTTTCTTTTCTCAAAAGATTCAAAGGAACAGCTTCACTATACGATCTTAATAAGCTCATTAAGAACAAAACGGTTACCAAGGAGATATAATAAATCGTAATTAAAGACCCTTCTCCACGTATAATAAGTCTTCCGATACAATGGCATGCCAAAAAGAATAACTTGAATGACTATGTACGCAGATAGGCAGGCGTACTACACGTATGTAGCGGTACAGTCAACCACACATCTTTAGTAGCACTTGCACTTACGTACTTATTGCGGCGACCTAATAAGCGCGTTAAAGTTGGTAAAATTGTTACTTCTGTATGAAGTTAACTGTACTGTCGAGGATTCTAGACCCAATAAATAAAATATTATTTGGTATTTTAAGTGAAGCTGGAATTTCCATATTTGGTCATCAAGGGATTGTTTCCTGTAGCAACGTGTATGGATGAATGGTATTCAGATTAATGAGATGTTTTAATTGTAAATTTTATTCTTAACAGATGTGATTGTCTAATGAATATTTTTAAGCATCATGTTACTCTTCGTTTTATAATTAAGGTGAAAGTCGTTTAAGACAGTAAAACAGCCTACGGATTAATTAAAATTAAGTACAATTATGAAGATTGATGTTTTATCTCAAATTAGTAACAGTGACATACTCGTAACATGATTTAATTACTTACCCAAATCTGTCCAAAATTAAACTTTGTCCAACGATTTTTCTTTTTGCAAAAAATCTTATGAGTCCTTAGTCATTACGGGCTGTTTGAGAATCATGATTTCCACCTTGGAACTCGAATTTTAAAATAAAATTCATAGGAAATATTTTGTTGTACAAGATTAACAAGAATAAGATGTTGAAAAAAAAAATTCAAATTTCAATTCAGGGCATCAAAGATTTCGGCACTACTGATCTGTATTACAAATAAATGAATACACCAATTCAAACAACTAAATAATACCTTATTGTACTCGTTAGTTTCAAAACCTAGATATCTATCTAAATTACATTACGCTTTAATTACTGTTTAGATACGGCCAGTTTAAATAAAACAGAATCGTGATATTATCATTAAAATCTCATCATGACTGTACTCCTTTCTCAATAAAATAAAAGAACGATTCTGTGGTGTTTATTTGTATTACGAATGATTGGGTTCCGTTTACCATCTAAAATATTTTTAACTAAAAACATATCTTCAATGTAGTGTAACTTTTGCTCGTTTAAGAAGCAAGGAATTATGAGAATTAATCAAAATTACAATCAGAGAAACAATTCGATCAAAATAAGCTGTATTTCATTTTATCTGCCCTCTTTATGAACATGAAACTTTAACATCAGACTGGAAGGCAAACAACCCAGCCTCGGCAAATATATCTATACTGTGACCCAGCTCTTTAAAATAACATATTTCTAAAGATTGTAAATTAATTAATTAATTATTCGAGATTCTTTAATTAAAATCTAAAAATGGTCAAAACTCAAGAAAACTCAAAGCATATTTTTGTATTAGCTACACCATTTACAGGCACTTTTGAATTGTCATGGTCGGTCGGTCAAAAAGATGAAGCTATTTACACGTCCCAAAACGTAGAGCTTTATGAAGAAGAACGTGCAAGAAACTCCACGGACACTCTTTTAAAAATAATAAATTATTACAAAGTTAAGTTCACATCATTTATGTACCAATTTTTTTTATTTTTTTTACTTGTTTATTTGTGGTGGTTAAGTGTTAGTGGAAGTGGATAAGGTGGTGCCAATTGCTATATTAATTTCTTGTTTTAATTATATTCGAATTCCATGTATGACTACTTTTGTACGCCCTAGAGGCAACACATAGCGCTCTCAATGTATTACCAAAAGAACTTATAATGTACCTGTTTTACAATAAATAAATGAACATGAATCTGAAACATGAACCGATCAATAATAAAAAAGCAAGAGGATTCATTTTATCTCCACGGATCTCTAACTGCAATCTGCAGTAACCAGAGGTCTTCCAGTTTGCAAGGTGAGCTCTTTTGGAGGCCACTAAAAATAAAAAATACCTGAGTTTAGATTGGAACATTACTGAGGTTGTCGACCTTTGCAAACAACTTCTGTCACTTATGGATTTGAAAGGGATTTTTCGCATTTTTTTACTTTATTATCGTAATGAGAAATGGTTTACTTAAGGTTCTTATACTTTCTGAGATCACTCACTGCTGATCAAATGATGACCAGTGACAAAATTTTATGCGTGTATTTATGATAATAAAAGCGCAGTTAGAATAAAACTAAATTGAAATGGCTGAAAACTGAAATCTGAATTTCATAGCTACTAGAAAAATTTACAACTCTCTATCTTGGCAATTTTGGACAGAATTTGGGCGAATAAAAAAATTGTCATGTCTGCTTTTCGTAATTCCATTATTATCTTTAGAATCTGTTATAAATAAAGAGCGTGGTATTATTAACTAAAAATTCGATCGTGTATGTGGCAACAAGGATTAATGTACCCCTAATGTACCACTGGCTTTACGATAGAAACCAAACTACCTTTACACATTACAGCTTTTACATAAACACATTCACATTGACGATAGATAAAGGTCATGTAAATGTCAAATGAGAGTCAAATGCTATGCTTGGATGCACGCATGTCAAATGCCAACAGCACTGTCTTCCTAGCATGTGGAAATAGCGAGAATCATGCTCATTTTATAACCAATTATGGAAAATTTAAGCACTTGAGTGTCTTGAATTTATCTGAAATGTTGAGGCTTGACAGCTGCCAGTCTTCAATTTTGTAGAATAACGTGGGAGCGGGTTGAATTCCTTTAGCGAAACGACTGAGGCCCTTTTCCGTCGCATTTTTTTCGGTAATTTCTGTCTGATCCCACCAGATATGGTACCGTTATCGTACAATCAAAAAATTATATCGAACAAAAAGCTGTATCACACTACTGCCCTGCCTCTTGCAGTCGCTGGAGGCAGGGCAGCAGTGTGATACTTTGATCATTTAGTCCGTTTCTCTTCCTATTGCAGCGTACAAGTTCACGATCTCGAGATATCGGCGAAGGTCTATCCGTAATACGCTGTAAGCTCATTAAGTGCTGGTTGGAACTGCCTCCGTGGTCGAGTGGTTTAGGCGTTTGCCTTGTCACCCGATGGTCGGTCGACACTGTTGGACAAAGTCCTCCCTTAAATGGAGGGGGGTGTTTGCCGTCATCGTCACGCTTGGCAGGCGTGTTGGCGATCGCAGTGTAGCTGTAGCAATGTACCTACAGAGAATACTGCTGCCCAATCTGTGGTGAGTCCAGTCTGAGACACCCATGGAAAGTGATGGGATAGAGATACACCGTATTGCAAGCTGACACGCTGTCGACAACTCCTCAGCCACCTCATTCACTTACAAGTATGGTGGCCAGTTCTCAGTACTCCTCAACGTGTTCTCATGCACATTGTCTCCTACACTATTACATTATATTTCCTACGTGCAGTGAGAACTAATTTTTGAAAGCTCATTGTGTTTGACATAGTTACAAGTTAAGCAGCACAAAGCGTTGGTGAGAGGATGTGACTAATTTTATAATTATCTGACGATATGTTAGATGATGCATTACAATGAGACATTTTGTTATGTTTCAGAGTGTTATTTTGTTCCGGCTATTTAATTATATTTAGGTGAGGTTGCGTATTCGATACTATATAATATATAATATAATAAGTTGAAGAGTTTGTTTGAACGCGCTAATCTCTGGAACTACCAGTCGTATTTGAAAAACGATTGTTTTTTAAGAAATCCACATTCATAAGAAAGGCTATACGGGAACGGGAAACGAGAAAAACGAGACGTGCGCGTACCTATGAAGTCTCGGGCAAAAGCTAATGTTGTATATAGCCTATCTGCTGTGAATTTGGCATTCATAAATAGAAAATAACAGAAGAAAAGTTCGCAGAGAATAAGAGACGCACAATTCTATAAATTATTTCAAATAACTAACCATCAATACTGATGGGCCAGAGTCTTTACGCAGTGGGTGGACAAGTGTCGTCGCCAAGAAGGCCTTGGAAACGCTGGCGTGACGAGTTTTAGGCATTCATAATGGAATGGTTGAACAGGGCAACATACCTGGAAGAGTGAAAGGCTATGGGGGAGACCTTTGCCCAGTAGTGGGACAATATAGGTTGAAAAAAAACTACAAATACAATATTTATACTAATTATATTGCCGTTCAATTCAGTAATAGGTCTAAACCTGGATATTCGTGTTCATGTATATAGGACCTAGATTAATCTGGTAGAGGTAGGAACGATGGGGTCCTGCCAGGGTTGCGGAATTTGTTCGAAAGAGTCACCGCGGCCCTGGAACGCAAAGGGCATGAGGAGGAACACGGATGGGTTTTAGTCAGTAACAATCTGACACTCCGTTCTTCCGACCGACTTTCGTTTCACCCAGCGCGGAAGAAGTCATTTGAAGATTTCCCATCCATAAAAAAGGAACTGTGTGTGTTTTAGTCGGTAATACTCCGACATAACACTCCGTTCTCCCCAGGCGAAGGGTATCCGTCCATAGGCCCTAATGTCAGTGGTCTGGATATCGCCATTCATGTCTGACACCTCAAAAATCAGCCTTTTATTTTCAGCACTCACACATACGTTGTTAGTGAAGCCATGCATGGCCATATTTCGCACTACATTTAAATTATCGTGTTGCAGGGGTATCGGTAGGCATTATTATTCTTTGGCCATTATTGTTTCAATGTTTTAATAGGTACAAATGTCAACAGATTGTTTAACAGCGTGTTGTAGACAACACGCTGTTAGCAGTGAATTTAATGATACTGATTTATCTGTTGTTCTGTAGTATACCAATACATACAGGGTGTTCCAGGAGTGCGTGTATGTCATATTTAAGGGTGGTATTCTGTATCTGCTATACAATAAAGACACAATATAAAAATAAAAATTATATTATGACTGTTTTCAAAAAAACTGACCACAAAACAGGACTAAAAAGTTCAATGAAAAACACTTTTCAAGCAGTATGATGCTTTAGTTCAATCACAGCTTCGACTAGTAATGCCATTAGTTAGTGGCATCGAAACTGTAAAGTAAAGCAAACGTGCTCAAAAAGTGTTTATCTACACTCACGACGTAATGTTCCAAATATGAGTTCAAAACCGAATGCATAAATACATACTTTTTTTTCGTGGATAGGTAAAATTTTAAAAAAAAACCATTACAGTTCAACATTTTCCTTCGATTTTTAAACAACTGCATCATAAAATAACTTTTTAATTTTTAAAGCACACTTTTTCTTTTTAATTTTTGGCGCGGGCTGATTGACTTAAGTCAATGAGCCAGCTTTTATCTTTGTCTATGTTTGAGCGCGCTGCGCAGTCATTCGAATACGCAATGAGAATATCCGCCATATTGGAATTAACTATTTTTCCACTTATTTTATTTCAACTGTATGAGTGAAGATAAAATAGTGTATGCAACGGCATATAATTAGGTATTAAAACACTCGTGTGATGCTATTATCACACTCGGCTACGCCTCGCGTGATAAACCCACACTCGTGTTTTAATAACCCTTTTTATATGGTCGTTGCATAAACTACTATTATCTACACTCACAACGTAATGTTCCAAATATGAGTTCAAAAACGAATGCATAAATACATACTTTTTTTTCGTGGATAGGTAAAATTTAAAAAAAAAACCATTACAGTTCAACATTTTCCTTCGATTTTTAAACAACTGCATCATAAAATAACTTTTTAATTTTTATAGCACACTTTTTCTTTTTAATTTTTGGCGCGGGCTCATTGACTTAAGTCAATGAGCCAGCTTTTATCTTTGTCTATGTTTGAGCGCGCTGCGCAGTCATTCGAATACGCAATGAGAATATCCACCATATTGAAATTAACTATTTTTCCACTTATTTTATTTCAACTGTATGAGTGAAGATAAAATAGTGTATGCAACGGCATATAATTAGGTATTAAAACACTCGTGTGATGCTATTATCACACTCGGCTACGCCTCGTGTGATAAACCCACACTCGTGTTTTAATAACCCTTTTTATATGGTCGTTGCATAAACTACTATTTTTTTGTTTAGCTTTGTCGTCGTTCTTTGCTATTAGGTTATTTGAAAAAAGTAAAAAAAAATATTTTGTTTGCTTTTTCTCTCTACTTCTAGAGAGTAAGCAAAAATTATTGTTGTTGTTGTTGTTCTGTATGTAGATGTTGCAGCCTTTTCATTAAAGTGACATCTTTTGTTCAATATCGTTTAATGACTTGCCCATGTCACTTACGTAGCTGATTAAACGGCACAGTTCAATGAAAAGGCTAGACTTTTAATTAAACGATTTAGCTAGTTGGCTGCGACATAGATACGACCACACACTTCTGGAACACCCTGTATACTTTAAGGCTTCAGTTAGACAAGATTTACGATCGTTTGCTTAGGTTTTAGGGATTTTGCTAAAATGAACATTGTTACATTGTTACACCCTGCTATTTTTAAACTCCTAAACATGATTAACAATCGCATTTCTATTCTATTCATATTTTTTGGCCAGCTGTGTATTCAACGTTCTTCCAGAGGGCCAAATCTACTAATTTTTAAGCAACGTTCACAGTCGCTTGTCAGTCGTAATCTGTCACACATGTATGGAAATTAAGGCCTTTTTGACAGATTGCGACTCACATGCGAATGCAAACGTTGCTTAAAAATTTGTAGAATTTTTCTGGATTAACGTTGAATACACAGCTGGCCAAAAATTAAGAATAGAATAGAAAAAATTGTAGAATTGGCCTTCTGGAAGAACGTTGAATACACAGCTGGCCAAAAATTAAGAATAGAATAGAAAAATTTGTAGAATTGGCCTTCTGGAAGAACGTTGAATACACAGCTGGCCAAAAATTAAGAATAGAATAGAAAAAATTGGAGAATTGGCCTTCTGGAAGAACGTTAAATACACAGCTGGCCAAAAATTAAGAATAAAAAAAAAAAAAAAAAAAAAAAAAAAAATTGTTTATTGAGTCTCTTAGTTATACATGACAAATTTTAATGAAACAGCCCCAGTAAGTGGTTAATAACACTTGTGTCGGGGTTGTCTCGCTCCTCCCTTGATTTGGTAGACACTATTGAGACAATGACAATCAAAAGTAAATCACAATTAAAATCAAAATTAAAATTAAAATCAAAATCAAAATTAAAATCAAAATTAAAATCAAAATCAAAATCAAAATCAAAATCAAAATTAAAATTAATTATTTAAATAAATTAAATTCAAAATCAAAATTAAAAATTATTTAAGACAGTGTAAAATTAAAATAATAAATAAAATAAAAAATAAATAAATTAAAACATTGTTAAATTAGAATCAATATTAAAATATCAAAAATCAAAACAAAACAAACAAATTTAAAATCATTAAAATTAGCTTTAAAACAAGTCAAATTTGAAATCAAGATCAAAATCAAAATTAAAAATAATAATCCGAATTACAATCAAAATCGAAATTAAAATCAGTTATTATTAAAATCGCAATTAAGATCCAAATTAAAATCAAAATCAAAATTAAAATCAAAGTTAAAATCAAAATTAAAATAAAAGTTAAAATCAAAATAACAATTGAAAATAAAATCAATAAATACAATAACAAAATCAAAATCAAATCGAAAATAAAATCAAAAATCAGCAACTATAATCATGATTTATAAAGTATTTTTACGCGGCTCATTCTGATTAAATGTACATGTGATAATGTGTGTGAGTGTGTGATGGTGTGATGGTGTGTGGGTGTGTATGATGGTGTGATGGTGTGTGTGTGTTTTTATTACAGATAGTACCATATGTTACAATTAACAAGAAAACATTCAAGCAAGTCTAGTCAAAATCTGCTCTGTTTCGTCGTATGTAAGAGATTTTAACCATTCGGTTATTATTAATTTGCATTTCTGCGAGACCTCGAGGTGAAAGTGTAGTTTTGCGTTAACTTTGTTATATATGTAGGCCGACTGGCATTCATACTGTCGCCTCGCAAAAACCGTATGTACACCTGAGGAGTAAGCCACAATGTCTTTCCGCCTTCTCGATTGTCTTTCCAGGTTAACTGGAATATGCTTATGTAGATACAGTATAAGGTTTAAAAGGTATAGTTTTCTTACTGATAATAGGCCACTAATTCTATATAAATCAGTTGTGGGAAATCTGAAAGGCTTGAAATACATAACCTTTAAAAGTGACCTTTGGGCTCTTTCTAGCTCTAAAAATTTGACCTTGGTGGCCCCTCCCCAAGCTGGTAAGCAGTATGTGATTACTGACTGCGCCAGTGCCTTATAAATTTCGTTGAGTGTCTTTTGAGGCAATACATGTCGTAGATTTTTAAAAATCCATATAAATTTTCGTACCCGCGACAAAATAACCTCGACCTGTGAGTGCCACGTTAGACACTCATCGACTATGACACCCAGGTATCTTGTAGACGGCACTTGTTTGATTGGGTTACAGTCACAATCTCGGTCCAAGCTGTTTGCACAGGTATGGATACGGATGTTGAAACTTGTTCTTGGCTTAGACCTAGCACTTGGAGAGAAACAGATGTAATTAGTTTTGGCAATATTGAGGGTCATCATATTCGTCTTGAGCCACCCATCCACGACAACCAACCCCTGTTCGGCTTTATTATGAACTTCCTCCCATGTGCCGCCAATATAGACAATAGCCGTATCGTCAGCATATGAGAAGATTTTCCCACCACTGCTTCGTAGGTTACAGAGATCATTAATATATACCAGAAACAGTGGCGGGCCAAGTACGGAGCCCTGTGGCACACCGAAAATAACCTCTTCCTCATTGCTGTACGAATTCCCCACCCTAACCTGTTGTTTCCTACCCTGGAGATAACTTTTAAAAAGAGAAAGTGCTTTATCTCTAACCCCTATAGCCTCAAGTCTCCGCACAAGGATGGGAACAGATACGGTGTCAAAAGCTTTTTTCAAGTCCAAAAACACCGAGACGCATTTATATCCCCTGTCTACCTTATCTGTAATTTCAGACGTTAGAGCAACAATTGCGTCCTGAGTTGACCGACCCTGTCTAAAGCCATACTGGGAGTTTGAGAGAAGGTTATATTTGTTCAAATAATTGACAAACCTTTTATTTAATATTTTTTCTATTACTTTTGAAATTGAGGTTAAGACGGAGATCGGCCGATAATTGTTGACATCGCTCTTGTCCCCATCCTTGTGCACAGGCGTGATAATAGATCGTTTCAGTGCATTACAGAATATACCCGTTTCAAAACACAGATTGGTTAACCTGCAAATGAGAGGAACCACAAGGTCTCGAGCCAGCTTAAGGAAACTCACGGATATGCCATCCCACCCCGTAGCACTAGCCGAGTCAAGTGCCATGAGTGTACTATCCACTTCTGCCGGATCTGTATCCAGTAGCACAAATGAGTTGGTTTGAGATGTTGTAATTGAGGGGACAAAAGCAGGTTCACATTCTTGCCCAGTTAGGTTCGTGATTTCATCCGCCAAAGTTTTCCCAATAGATACGAAGAAGTGATTTACGCGGTTTAACGAGTTAAGTGGATGTGGTGTAATTTGAAGTAAGTGAGTGCTAGATGTTTTGGGTTTTTTATAATGGGTTATGTCATTAATTCTTCGCCAAAGTAGTTTGGGATTTTTCACGGAAGATAAAATTTGGTTCCTATGATATTGTCTTTTGAGTTTCTTGATCAGATTAGAGCAAAATGTGCGGTAACGCCTATATGTAACGCTCAGAATAACATTGAAAGGGTCTCCCTTCGACTGTAGCTGTAGTTTATTTCTAAATCTAATACATCTTAGGACTCCCGTGGATATCCAGGGCTTTAGGATACGTTTAGAGCTAGAAACTGAGATAACCTTGGTGTATCGGAGGAGAGATGATTTAATCACATCTATCAACGCGTCTGCTAAAATGTTCGGGTCTCTATATGCACTAAGATAAGAAGTTTCTACATTTAGAAGGTGTTTATAGGCATTCTCATAGTTGGTCACTGTTTTAGCCTTGACACAAGCCTTGGTCTTGTACGTGTGGGATATGCTTAGCAGTACCATCTCATGATCAGTAACAGACGTGTTTAAAACCACCACGAAAGCCGAGCTTCTAGCTTTATTTAGTTTTAGAAGCATGTGATCCAAGCAGCTGTCATCCCTGGTAGGCAGGCAATGCCCCGGGAGGAAGCCATGCAAAGCCGTCATGTTTAAGTAATTCAGTCTATTTGTTCGTGATTGAGATGTTTCCGCTGGTTTTCCTATTAAATTAATATTTATGTCTCCTGTAATAATTGTATCCCCATGCGATTCGATTGATTGAAGGTGTTTATCAAGCGAGGTAATGAAATTGTCTGCGGAAGCTTTGGATGGAGACCGATAAATACCAATGATGGTGAAATTAGGTATTGTGATTTGCAAAGCAGAGGCATGCGTCAAAGCAATTTCCGTTGCCTGAGGTAAGTGGCAGTTTCTCACATAGGCGACTACTCCGTCATTTTGATTTAAATGTCTAGATGTATTAAACGAAGTATAATTATTTAACTCAGGTATTTGTTTGTTAGCGTTTAATCTACACTCAGTCAAGACCAAAACATCCACTTCAACTCCAATTTGAGACATTGTTATTTTTTGTTTTCAAGAATGGAATAGAAAAATTTGTAGAATTGTCTTTCTGGATAAACGTTGAATACACAGCTGGCCAAAAATTAAGAATAGACTAGAAAATTTTGTAGAATTGGCCTTCTGGAAGAACGTTGAATACACAGCTGGCCAAAAATTAAGAATAGAATAGAAAAAATTGTAGAATTGGCCTTCTGGAAGAAAGTTGAATACACAGCTGGCCAAAAATTAAGAATAGAAGAGAAAAATTTGTAGAATTGGCCTTCTGGAAGAACGTTGAATACACAGCTGGCCAAAAATTAAGAATAGAATAGAAAAATTTGTAGAATTGGCCTTCTGGAAGAACGTTGAATACACAGCTGGCCAAAAATTAAGAATAGAATAGAAAAATTTGTAGAATTGGCCTTCTGGAAGAAAGTTGAATACACAGCTGGCCAAAAATTAAGAATAGAAGAGAAAAAATTGTAGAATTGGCCTTCTGGAAGAACGTTGAATACACAGCTGGCCAAGAATTAAGAATAGAATTGAAAAATTTGTAGAATTGGTATCCTGGTTTTCTTGCACATTCTTCATCATTCATTTTTCTCTCCACTCTCTCTAAAGAGAGATCTACGCTCTGGAACGTGCAACTAACTTCAATTCTT
Organism: Melanchra persicariae; assembly: GCA_947386135.1. Taxonomy (NCBI): domain Eukaryota; kingdom Metazoa; phylum Arthropoda; class Insecta; order Lepidoptera; family Noctuidae; genus Melanchra; species Melanchra persicariae. The sequence continues at coordinate 5,679,989 of OX376646.1, forward strand.
TGACTTTATCAAATAAAAAGTGCCATGCCATGGTTCAATTAAAAGTAAGTTTTAAGTACAGTTTCAAGTAAATTGGTGCGATTACAAGCATGATTCTATTTAGGGATTCTCCTGTTTGGTACGTTAAAATGCTTCCCCAAAATCACAAATGGACACTTGATGGTGACTGGACCCATTTTAGTATCGCATAAAGGTGTAAAATAAAAGACAGTAATTTAACTTAAAATGTATTTAACTTATTAAGTCTTAACATACAACTATATTAGGATATCACTAGGTCTTAAGATCTCTGTTTGGGTGCGGGGGCAGATTCCTCGGCTTCTTTGTACCAGTCCTCACTGTAAAGAAAGATATAAAATTAGACATAGAACATTTAAAAATATAAAATTTGTTTGTAAACGAGGCCTTCTAAAATCAGCCACTTGGTTCAATGCTTTTGATGAATACAAAATATCAAAAGCTTTCGGTTTTGTATTTCACCACCGATAATTTCATCTAAATTGATTTCATAGCTTCCCAGAATCTTAAGACAAAATCCAATTGGCTCAATTATATTCTTACAGGCCTATTCATAACTCATTTCATTCTAACCATCACTTAGTTAGAAGACTGATTCGAAATTCAAATTCTCCATAGAAAATTTTGAATAAAGAATTTGCTCATCGGTATTTCAGTTACGTAATCGTTATAAGGTTTTTATGAATACGGCTGTTAGACTACAAAACCTTAGAAATCGATACAAAAATGAATGAACCAAATGATTATATCGGACCAGGGGCAGCCCTACCATGACGTGTTAAAGCGTCAGTCGTTCGAGCGAGAAAGAGGGATGGAGCTATACACCCTATATAGCTCCTTCGTAGGGCTGCAGTTGCGGATGTACGCGTACTACGCCCTATGGCTACCTTTCTGTTTGAACAGACACTAACGTTTACTTCCAAAAATTATCAGGTTTTTTCAACCGGCCTCATCTAGTTTAAATATACTTTTAAAAATAGTTTACTCTTACATGTGTTGTTTTTAACCTTTTTAAAAATAAATATCATTTGTCATTGAACTCACCATCCGCGTACGTTCTCAGGCGCGTCACACCTCTCGGTCTCCTCATTGTAGACCTCTCCGGCTGTGCAGCCAAGGTCACGGGGCTCCACGCCGTTCAGGCACACGTAGAACCTCTGGCAGTCGTTGGGGTGGGGGAACTTGGGGTGGGCAACGATCTGACCTTGGGCGTCGACCTTGGGTGACTCGGGGCACTCGAAACCGTCTTTGGTTTTCTCTGTAATTGGAAAGGTGTGGGTTAGAATTTGTGCTAGAGAACTGATTTTTGGAAGTTGCAGTTGTTGACCTTGAACTAAGGTTAGTATATTAAGACAATACCAGAAAAGAAGATCAAGAGCCAGAAACCAGGTACAGGTACAACTAGGCCTTTAACTAGGTTCATGAGCCGAAGTGCTGTTGATTTGCCAATATTTTTATTACTGCATGGAATATTTTCACATGGATCCGAAACGAGATGTGAAAAAAAGTCAACTTGATATTAAGATTAATATGCTCAAGCATCAAGTAGCATTGAAGTTCTAGCAATAAAATACTCACTGTCTTGGGCATTGCATCCTTGTCTGCCAGCAGAGTCGGGCCACACGCAAGTTCCGGAGTATTCGTCGAAGTGGAGACCAGCGGTACACTTGACTTCAGTTGATTCGCCTTCAATGCAGTTGTAGAAGATGTTGCAGACGGCAGGGTCGGGGTGGGCGAAGAAACCGTTGCGGCGGGGGCACTTATCGTTGGGCTTGGCGGGTTCTGTAAAAAATAAATAGAGGTGAGAATTCTAAATGCTGATTCAGAAGTAGCATAAGAGACAAGGATAGAAGTGCCGACTTGGAGTACGTGTAATGTTAAACAAAAATTGTAACCAGAAATTAAAATAATCATTCTGAAGAGTCGAAAGAGACAAGAGTGAAAAAAAGATATTTTCAAACACATTTGCAACGCCAATTAACTATAAATTCGAAGCTTATGCAAAGATCATGAAAAACGCAACATAAAAATCCAATTATGGCAACTTCGTAAATAAACAATCTAAAATAATAGCAATAGCATTCGCGTGACCTATTGCAATTTAATAACATTGGTCCAGAAAACGAAGTTGCACATCAAACACATAAATTAAGACAGATGCAGACAGGTTGCTTAAAACCAATGTAAACTACTTTTTGAAATTCGAATAATTTAAAAAAAAACTTGATTCTGTCTCTTCGGCTAGGAATGCAAGGAGTCTGATTGGTCTGGCATTGAGCATTGTTGTCGACACGGCCTTGATTATAGATGGCCAGTCATTTAACCTAGGAAATGACAGTTGCATTACGCATTGAGGAAGTCAATTCGGTTTGGTCTCTTTCACTCAGTTATGTCAAGAGCTCTACCGTTAGCAGCTATTTTTAATTATTTACGCTTGTTATGTGCCTTAGTGCCAACCATTTAGGTTTTTTGCCTGCAACTTTGTCATCGACGAAATTATATTTGTTGGATAACTTTTGCAATAATTTTCTTAAATGGTGGCTCTACAAAAAATTTTTCTCTTGTCTTCCTAACTTTGTTAAGCAAAACATCGATTTTACATATTTTTTATCCAGAGCCATGTCAGTAAGCTCACACTAAAGTTACTCAACTTCCAAGTCACGAACTTTAAGATGTTGCATTCCACACATAATTTGAATGAACTCCGTAAGTTTACAACACATTCCGATGTAAATGTTATTACTTGGAACATGCGGTAAAATACGTTTTCTATGTAATTGGAAAAAGTAACGGTAAAGTAAAATGTGAATTGAGTATTTGATGATGAAATAATTACCTATGATGTGAAAAGTTTTCTTTATTACAATGACTTAAACATGACCATTAAAATGTGAACGTAGGTACTAGAATAGAATAGAATAGCATAGTTCTTTATTTGCTCAAAAAGTAGGTACAAGTTACAGATGTTAAGTTTAAAAATGATCCTTATACTGACTACCTTTACAAAGGTATGCAAATAGTTTAAGCTATAATAACAGAGACTCATTCAATATTATAAAACTCAGTAAATAAACTGAAACAGGCAATATAGATGAACCCCTCCCTAATCCAGAAGGATCAGGGAGGGGTTCATCTATATTGCCTGTTAAATTCCCAAGTGTTAAGTTTCCAGAAGGAAATACAGGAGCCATGCAATGAAATCTACGGAAAGTTTTCAATCTTTCCACACAAGCTATTAATAGATAATGACATACCCCGGACCTACTACTACTACACATTTCAAATACGCACATATGAATGTCTAGAATTGTCTACTGGTTGGCCTAGAAAGTCAGCCGCGTGTCGCCACGACCTAGCCGGTCAAAGGTAGACAGGATACCTTCACTTCATGAGAACTGTCGCAAGTGACCTCATACTGACATTTGATCTAACATGCAGTTGGACAACGCACTTAGTTGGTAATTTTTCCTCCTGTGGCTTTTGTAATTCGTTTCCGAGAATGCCAAGTTTTTAATTGGCACCAGACTGAAGTTCTATTGTAGTAAAAATTCTACGAACATCAGCAAGAATTTTCACGTTTTATATTGCCTTTAGTAGTATAAAGTCGCTATAGTTTACTTTATCGTATACTTTTACCGTTCATTTAAACCAAAATTCTTGGAAACTTATGACGGTTTTCCCCGAAGATATTTTACTTTTCAAACAAATATTTTTTTCCATCGATCCACATTTAAGTGCATTTCAGTAGTGATCCCTTCATAGTTCCATACATTTAAGGGAGTGCTTCCGACCAACAGCCTAGGAGTGGTCCAACAACCGAGAAACTTGGGTCGGTTTTGACTTTGACTTTGAATGTCAAGGGCACTAACATGACAATTTTAACCCTGTCTCACGTGACAGGCACTGTTAAATAATGTCTTTAATGACATCCCAGATCCCGCAATATCATCCTTACTTTCCATAGTAATGCTCTAAATGTGAATGTAAGTCTGTCTGTTTGTTACTTCTTCACGTCTAATCGGATTAGTATGAAACTTGGCACAAGAAGACCATATCATGGGATCTAAAATACTTTTGCTGTTCCAAGAGTGTTCCATTGGAATAATCCTCGAGTTCCAAGCGGGTGAAGCGACTGACAAGTTGGTATTACATAAATTATGTACTTACGCAGCTCAGTCCTGTCTCCACAGTCTACGTTGAAGGGCTGGTCGCACTTGTTGATCTTCCTGATGGTGGGGTCGAACACCAGGCCGTCGGGGCACAGCTTGGTGGTGGCCACGCCATCCACGCACTCGTAGAACTTGTCACATTGGGCTGTGTCTTCGTACTGACCGTCCTTGTTTGGGCATTTGAATTGTGCACCTGTGGAAGATAGGTTAGATTAGTGGATGGTGATTGAGTGGGTTCTAGAAGTATTTGTGGTGGTGTTCTTTGTAGAAGAAGAAAAAAGTTAACCATTTTCCTAATTTTTTTTTCTGAAACTCTGCGGAGAGTTTTTCTTAAACCTAGGTTTCTGATGAAAAGCTATCGACCTGTTACAAATTATACGCAAGTCAAGTGTAAGTGCAAATATACAAAATGTACCAAAACACTTTCGTCAACATATTTCAAACAATATTACCAACGTGCTTTAATTAACACTAAACAAGAACATTACAGCAATATCTAACTAAAAATCGTTGACCCAAAACAATTAAAAGGTCCATCTATCATTATTTTATAAAATTATTACCTTACAGCGATAAATATTAACTCATTAACCACCTAATCACTAATTAAATTAGTTTCAGAATCGTTCGTCCGAATCGGTTCCGGTAGAACAGGTTCGCCCAAAAATCGAACCGGTCAGTGAAAGCCGATTTAGGTAAAAATCAAGTTTTTCTTTTAAGAGGTACAGATCAAGTTTCTGTTACATAATTGTGTACTGTTATGTAAGGGGTGACACACATTGGACTGTTCTCGACTTCTCGATATGTAACGAATAGTGTTGTGACTTGTAATCGGTTTCTTTGCTTGAGTTTTGCAAATGTTTTTTTGCGGTGTCTTCAATGTTTTTGTTTTGTTCACTTTCATTATTGTGATGATAGTGAAAACTTAGTTGGTTGTACATTGATGAAAGTAATTGTCATTTTTCACGATTCCAATTGTTTTACTATTTATTTAGTTTTATTTTCAGTTTGTTCTTTCCCATTTCAGGTCAAAGGCTGGTCTTTCTTTTTCAATCACAAGCATTTTTTTTTTTGGGAATATGACTTAAGTATTTATAATAGCATTAAGTATTACTTGCAGTTAATAATGAGAATCAGAATCAGAATCTTTATTTATTACGATATTGATAATATATGATAATATTAATTGCTGAAAGATATTTAAGGATGCACGGTCGCACCACATCACTAGCTGAATATTTAGAATTTTAGATTGACATTTTCGGATTAGCGGTTTTTTTGCAATTTAAATCAAGTCTAATTGTCAAGGCCGTATTATATTTACATAAGTGTAGTTTAACATAGTTTTATTGATTCTACTGTATTTTTAATACATATAGAGATCGAATGTTTGCTTTTAAATATCAAGAATAGCCACTTAACCTTACACTGTTGAATGATCATTCAGAAAAATGTCTCTAGATCATCGAAATATTTATGGATTTATGTTAACAAAGCTAACATTAAAATCTGACCTTATTATTCAAGTTTCATATTTCTAGCAATCTTATCTTGACCTATATACTGCCCATGTCGTAGAAACGTCACATTAATAATGTTCTCTGATTTATCGATACATCAATTTTCATAGCAAAACATGAAAAGGTTTTCTGCCACCAACATATTATGGTAAACCAAAAACTGCAGTAAACACGACATAATTCCAATATTTTGAAAGGAAATTCATGAAATCTTATCTAATTTATTTCGTATCACACGCGGGTTCAAACAGTAACTTCATGTGAGAATAAATGCTGTAAGTACTAAGAAAACTGGGTCACCAATTGACCCAAGTAGCAGATATTATAAAACAGCCTCACACGACCCGGAGATCATGTAACGTGTACGACGCAATGTAAGTAATTGCATTCAAATAACCCGTGTGTATTGCATCTACATCAGAAGTGGGATCAACACTTCTGGTGTTGACGGTGTAGAGACAATTGATAGATGTTTTGTAGTTACGAATGAGGCAAACGTTTTATGCATCAAATTATTATATATATGAATTATGGGTAATGTTCACACAGTTACACTTCAGTAAACATAAGCTTGCAAGAAGATCTTTAGCATCAATTTGGATCTTTACTTTAGAATTAACTACCGAGAGAATGCGAAGCTACCAAGATTTTTTATTTTGTCAACTTCAATAATAAATTGATAAAGAGAAAAATGCTCGTATTAAATTCTTCAACATTTTTCATCTGCCTCCTCTATGGTGAATTTCAATCCGACATAATCTTTAGCTGTTCTCATCCTGGCTTGACTACTGTATCATCCAATTTGTTATCCACTAATCTTTATGTTTAATCCGACATTTAACAAAGAGTCTAACACAAAACCTCACCTATCGATCAATACACCAACAAAAGCTCACAACATAATGTAACACATGATTATCGAGACATACCCGAACGAACGCGCGCATGACGCAAGAAGTGAAAGTCACTCGGGACTTACGACACCAGTGCATCGCGCTGATGCAGCAAGGGTCGAGATCACACTGACCTATGATGATACTGTTCTCTAGAGTGTGTTATGTGATGGAGAATATAGTTTTATTGAGCTGTCTGATGCTGTCATCAATTAACATGAGCTTAAGTAAGAAGACGATATAGCGTGCCGCATCGTTGACGATATTATCGATAGTGGTTAAACGCAATGCTATAAATATTATGATTGTAAGAATTCATTATCTATAAACAATTACAATTATGCAATCAATAAATTCAACTTTCTATCTATTACAGTTCATGAGATACAGCCCACTGAAAGATAGACGGAAGGCAGACTTAGTAATAAGGTTCCGTTGGTTATCCTTCGGGTTCAGAACCCTAAAACGAAAGGTGATAATTGTAGTACAGTTTCAGGTTGCGCAGAAATACTTCCAGGGAATAGAAGAATCTGGGTAGGTATACTTAATAGTAACCTAAATAATGTTCATAAGGCTGTAGCATTCACAAACTGAAGTAGTATTTCAGTTAAGAACACACTAAACCTTGTAATTAAATATGAAGAACGAAAGCGAAGACAGGAGAAGAAGTAGAAGAAACTCTTTATAAAAGAAAAAAAGAGAATTAAACTTTAAAGCTGTAACAGCTGTAATGAAAACTACGATCGAAATAAACAAGAACATTAAACGGTTGGTAAGATCAGTATCAGATGTTCAACAAACATATTAATTGTAGAATTATTTTAATTACGACAGCTCATTATGCACTTATGATGTATGCTGTTGCTATCTCCAGTTTATTAACTTCATTATAATATTTAATAGCAAAACAAGTAAAGTTCAATACATAATCAGAATTTGCATTAAAAGATGAAGTATCGTGTGTTGCGGATCGGGTGATAAAAGATAAGCGAAAGTTTTTCAAGCAAAAAAATCTTCAACAGGTACAGACGACAAGATATTCTGAGACCTTACCCTGACTATTAATCATTTGTTATCCAATAAAACAGCGAAATATATTTAAAACACGGACGTGTTTGAGAATCACGTTTTTCTCAGGTAGCGACAGGCATACGAAAATAACTTAAGACTTATGACTTGGATAAAGACATTCCAGTAAACGGGTTTGAGTTTTATTTGTTCAGTGGCTTTACAAACCATTAATTATGTATCTTTGCTTTTCCGAGTAAATGTGAAATATTTTGTTCGTACAATCTTTCAAAAGGTTACTAAGATATAATTTTCCATGTTAAACACTTAATAACTTGTCTTCTTCATTATAAACGTGTAGGATTAGGATTTCCTTATCAGACTTCGGAATTCACATGTTTTGGTATTTGAAGTTTCGCAAAATCCTTGCTGGAAATGAACATTACGACTGTATGTATTAAATAATGTTGTGCATTAGACATGCATTATCATTAATCTGTCATAATTATGATTGTTCTAATAAATAGTGCTTAACAATTACGATTACCTGCATACACTTTTATTACTGTCAAACAGTAATAACTTGTTTAACTTTTACCAAAAATGCAGTAGGTAGTTAAGCTACTGCAATAATTAAAATATACAAAAATAATGGCTTTATGATAATAAATTTATACCATGTTAACTTTTAAATATGGACATAAAATATGAACCTAAAACTTCCCAGTTCAACATTATACTGAAACTTCAATTCCTAAACACAAACAATACCTTTTACTCCGTACCACAGCTTAAGTTTACTACTAACAAAACAGTCAATAAATTTCCAATATCACCAGTTTCAGCACAACAATATATTACAGTAACATAAATCCATATACTCTCTCCGCAATAATTTATTTCAAAAGCCACTATATTTGCGTAAATTTTAATATCACTATGTCAACACAGTTTCACGCAATACTTTGTGGAAACGCGTGAACTTATTTTTGTTTTATTTCACGATAAAAAATATTCAAAGCAAGTGAATGTCAATGTCGGATTACAGTGAAATCACTCGATTGTAAATGTGAACGCAATATTCTGTTTATATTTGTAACGTTTTGTTATTATTTTATGGTTTTCTAAGTGAAACTTGCTTGAATGTTGCTTTAGTGATTTGAAAGGTTGATGTACTGAAATTATTGCTATCTTTGCAGTTTTCGCCATAAAAATGTTCACGGATTGAAGATTATAATTATGTATGGGTAACGGCCGCTTTCTATAATATATCTCAATCCCAATCTTGATCCCGATCCTTCTCTGTAACCAATCAACGGCCGAGTTTGTGTCCTTCACCACACAATCCTCACCTTTGATTGGTTACAGACAAGGATCGGGATCAAGATTGGTATTGAGATATGTTATAGAAAGCGGCCGTAAATCTATTCCTTTTTTTGTACGAAGTAATCTCTGAAATTGCAGAACCGATTACAAATATCTTTCACTAATAGAAAGCTACGTAGTCGCCAATTTTTTTATCCTGTGAAATTCACGGGAACAACGCCGCGTTTAAAAGCTAGTAAGTAATAACTTCAAACGTTTTATAAAATTCTATAATTTACATAAATGTTGCCAAGCCAAGAGACGATTATAATTCCATTCCTAATTTCAATATTAATGTCTATCATTGGCAAACATTAACATGAGGTAACTTTAAAGGGCGTGTCCCAAATACCCCCACATTTCAAGGTCTACGAAAACTGCCCTGATTTAGATAAGGAGAAATAACGATTAATACTGACATATAAACCTGATTGCAGGCAGCCATTACACTCGGCTGGTTTGCTAATTGATTGCACATATTTTATGAATGCAAGCGAGGCAAGCTAACGGGCTATTACTAGGCAGTTGAACCCGAAAGTACGTGATGGGAATTTATTCATAGGATTTTATTCCTAACGTGCAGTTTTCGAGACAGTCCTTGAGGGCTTAGAAAATCTAAGAGATTGTTCTTATGTATTCCGGTTTCTTCCATAACTTTGAGGAAAAGATTTAATCTAATTTTATTGATTGCTTGTTCCTGTATTAATTGCTAGAGAAGTTCAATTTATTTTGCCGTTTTTCTACTTTAATGGTCTCTTCATCAGAATGAACCATACGAGAGTACACACCCTGTGATCATACCATTCTTATCCCAAATTGACAGGTAATTATAGACTGTATGTATCAATCTATCGGTCGAATTAACTTTTAATGTATTTGACATACATCAGGTACAATCAGTTACAAAATTATTTTGAAATAACTTTCGACACCCAGTTTTGATCGAAATATTCGTGCATGAAACTGATTGCTTTGTCATAAGAACATGTGAAATGGATGTTCTTTGTTGAAAGCTTAATTACTTTTAGTTTCAGGTTCTAAATGCACGTAGTAAGTGCTTTAAAAAATCAACATTGTCAAATACTTCTAGGGTGGATGTCTTGTCATTTCAGTATCATTTCGGGAATATTGTTATAATTACTGGGCAATTATCTTCTGAAACAACGCTCTTTGAAGTCAAAACCTCTGTGGATCGTGGCAGGCTTAAAAACCGATACAGAAAGAATTAAAGCTTTCTCTTGATATTCTATTTGTCAAACGGTGACCGAGTGAAGTTACATTATACGCGTATAATTAGCCGGGTCAACAGCTGGTTGTATAATATTTTCGCAATAGTTATGTAGCTTTACTAAGTATTGTTGCGTGGTATATAACAAGGTACCATAATTGCGCTGTCAAGTAAATAACTTGTATTTCTATGAGAGTAATAATAACAGAATATATGGGTATGTTTTATGTATGTCAACTGAACTGCACTGAAACTTTGGTCGCTAAAACACTTAATTGTTATTTTAAAATACAGAATACAACAATATAAACTTATTTTTAGAATGAAATAAGAGTAAATACACATAAAAAGCAATTTAAAAGCTTTGATTAAAAAGGTGCACTCGTTGAAGTCTTTTGTACTGACTTGAATCGAAATATTTTAAATGATTTTTTTAAGCGCAATATAGTCTACGTGGCTGGTTTTACGGCCGCTTTCTATAACATATCTCAATCCCAATCTTGATCCCGATCCTTGTCTGTAACCAATCAAAGGTGAGGATTGTGTGGTAAAGGACACAAACTCGGCCGTTGATTGGTTACAGACAAGGATCGGGATCAAGATTGGGATTGAGATATGTTATAGAAAGCGGCTGTTAGTTGTGCAATCAGTCAAAACATATAGGTCACACACTTTGACATTTTATATTCATATAACACTGGAATTATTCATCACGAACTAATTTATAACCAACATGAGCGGCACCTTCTTTATCATTTTAAATGAAAATCTACAATAGCAGTTTTTTTCATCAGTTAACAATCTTCTTCTTCCACAAAGAATATTTTAGCTGATAACATATTGTCACAAATATATAAAACTAATATCAAGAATACTTACTCGCTAGCGCGGTGACTGCTGTTAGTACGATGAACACTTTCATGATGGTCTTTTGATAACAAAATTATAAAAATTACAATTATAAAAAAAGTTTTTAATGACTAGATTGTGGTCCGACCCTTGTGGCGACCCTGGCGAGACTGACGAACTCAGGCGTCGCGCGCGCCTTTTCTTCGCCTGCGCACACGCTCGAACCGGTAAGACTAAGGCGTGATTTAACAAATTCTTCTATTAGTGAAACAATAATAATTTGTTATAACATTACGCGGTGACATGGCCCCATCATCAGCTGATTATGTTAACTAGAATTCCGATGAAACCCTAGGAATCCGAGGGATTACGAACTGATGGTGCAACAACCTCGAGGTTCACTTCACTTGAGAAGTCTCCTTGCTCTCGCAGACTGAAGTGTCCTTGAAAATATAAACTTCTCACTTTTTCGCACCGTTCAAAATTCCAAAGGAGTCTCCGATATAATACTTATGTGCATAAAATCGGAAAAGGACTGTATGCATGTCTAATTCCAAGGTCTTGATCAGATATTTAATAAATTAATCAGACATAATTATTTAGTATTCATGAAACGGCTTCTAGTGGAACGGTGATGAATTAAATTAATGGGCTAATTATAGAGTTACCAGGAGGTACCAGTTATGCCTAGATAAATAAATGTAATTCAGCAGGGTATTATCAATTCTATACAGGTAAAACTGTTTGTATGTAGGAGCTAATTTGTGAAAGTGGGTTCTGTCTGATCCAATTAAGATTTTATTTTTTTATTTTATTTATTTAGGGACAATAAACAGCTACAATATATGTGTTAGAACAGAGATAATAAGTAAATAATATTAACAATATTGCAGCCCACTGCATTATCCGCATATTAACAAAAGATAATATATAATTAATTAGTGCCACTAGATATAAAATGAATAATTACATCACATTTTCAATTATAAATAATATCATGCAAAATAGAAATTCTAATTGATTGATTGCTTGGGAACAGAGTAATAATCAACACCAGAAACAATTAAATAAATAATAAAATCTTTTAAGATGTTTTCAATGATATAAAGCTGCACTATCGCTGAGTATCATTAGGTTAATTTTATCCCGAAAAAGGCAGGTTCCTGAAGAATAGGCCACTGGTCTAAAACCAAGGAAAAAAGATTGAAATCAAACAATTCAACTAATTTCTAAATACTTCCCTCTCACACTATAAAAGCTGTGTGTAATAAATTATAAATTCGCATGTTCGATTCCATCACAGCAGTTTGCAACCATTTGATATCACTTCGAGTCAAGAGTGTTGCAAGTTCTCTGAATGATTTGGCAAAACTTTAAAAAGTTCTTTTTCCTTATTTTGTCCTTTGTGTCACCTTCGTAAATTTTCAGACGGAACTACGTCATTCATAAGATTTAAATTGAGTTTGTATTGCGAATGTCTTGGGTCACTGATCTTTAGATTTAACTTTGTCTTTTGTCTCGATTAATTGTAGTCGTTGGTACTGGGTAGGTATGTAACATAATCCACGAGTATCCTGAAGGATAAGCCTGAGGTGTAAGTAGGGTTACCATTTAGAAATTTGAAAAGTCCTGACAAAAAGCCTGACATTCCAATAAAAGTCCGGACATTTTAGTCACAAAATCCAAACTTTGATGATGTATTCAATACAACCTAAATATATGAGATGCGAAGAATTCTACGTTAAATTTGATTATTTTACGTAAAACTATTTTTGTTTTGAAGAAACGTTTACGTTTGAACTACCTACTAAGTTGATTGTTTGCAAATTGCAATAGAAGTTTGATCACGTTAAGTTGATTTTTATAGAAGATTTATATTTATTAGGTATTTATATGAATGGGAAGTTAATAAAGATAATAAAGACTTATTTGCTATTACTTATAAATGTATAAGTTTTATTACTTACTCGTTATTGGTAGTAATTTAAGCCCAAAAATCCGGACAAATTAAAGAGCCGGACAAAGTCTGGACAAACGTCGAGAAGTCCGGACATGTCCGGTCAAATCCGGACGGATGGTAACCCTAGGTGTAAGCCCACTATTCAACGCATCAAAAAATATCTGTCAGCAGTCGTGTTTAAAGCGCGACTGTATAACTTATAAGAATACTATCGTTAGTGTGGTGTTTTTGGTTGCTTCTTCGTTATTTGACACCGACTTCCGAAATTAAAGTTATTTTGAACTTTGTAGTGTTTTTTGGAAGTCGGTTTCTTTTTTTTGTGAAAAAGTTTCTATTTTTCGCTTTTTAGTGGTACCCCACACCTAACAACACCACTGGAAAGTCACAGGAAAGCAAAAATACGCAATTTCGTATACATGGATGAATTTTCCACATATTTTTTCCAGCTATTTGGATTTAATAACCAAACTACTTAACCGATTTTGATAAAATTTCAATGGGACCATTTGGAAAGTATACCCTTTCCAACAAAAAATAATAGAAATAATTTTTCAAATCGGTTGGAAAGCGACGGAGTTATGCTCGAACAAACATAAAAAAAAAAAAAAAATACGAACATCCGAATTGAGAACCTCCTTCTTTTTTAGAAGTCGGTTGAACAAACATAAAAAAAAATAAAAAAATACAAACATCCGAATTTAGAACCTCCTCCTTTTTTAGAAGTCGGTTAATAAAAAAGCCGTAATTTCTATATATTTTTGACAGATTGCAACTGACATGCAAATGCGAACGTTGCTTAAAAATTAGTAGAATTGGAACACTGGTTGTTTGTGTATGTGAGTTTATATGTTTGTAAACGCACCCACGATACAGGAGAAATTCCTAGTGGGGGCAAGGTTTAAAAAAAAATAGTGATACCAACAGTTGCTCTTAATTACAACAATAATTTCAAATAAGAGGATTTTTCATACAAAAGCCAGGTTCCGCTTGATTTAATTGAAAAGTGAGAGAAAGAGTTTTTTGGGACAAATCCACCAATTTTCCTACCACTACAAATCCTGAGAGCCAGAATCAACAGTGACCACCAACAAAACGCAGAGTCAATGAAACTGGATGAGTTCCGGAAAAACGATTCAACTGTCTTGGATTCCGCGAAAAAATTAATCAGAAAATAATAGCGGAGGAAACAAGCATAATTTCCGCTTCCCTTTATCAGGCAGAGCAGAGGGACTATTGTAACATATTATCATTCAAGTAACACACTAAGTAGCTAGTACACTTTTCACCAACATAACCTACTTTAAGCAAATTTAGTATTTAAAACTTGCTGTTAGGTCAGAGGCTAACAAACTCTCACTAATTGAGTAATTATGAACCTGAAATAATTACAGCTTATTTTTTTAAATATGAAAGATTTTGTGCTAATTGTACTGAATATGTCTAAGGTCAGGGTATACGTATTAGTTTGTATATCCTTTTTATTTGATGTCAACATGGATATCTTCGGCTTTTTTCATTGTCTAGATAGGCGCTATCTATCAGGCTTAGTACTAGACGGACTTGACCGAGGCGAGAGCCTATGAAAAAGGCCATAATTATGCATGGCCTGTTTCATAGGCTCTAATAAAACTCTAGGCATCTAGTGACGAGCCTTTTTCTTTGGAAATCATCAAAAGTGTCAGACTATTGTTTTTTTATGGATGGGAAATCATCAAATGACTCCTTCCGCTTTGGGCGGAGCGGCAAGGAGTATCGTCTGATACTCCTTGCCGCTCCGCCCAAAGCGGAGGAGGAACACGGATGGGTTTTAGTCAGTAAGAGTCTTCTTACTGGCTAAAACCCGTGTTCTTCCTAATCCCCTTTCCGTCCGAGGGCCGCGGTGACTCTTTTGAACAAACTCCGCAATCCTGGCAGAAGTGTCAGACTCTTACTGACTAAAACCCATCCGTGTTCCTCCTAATACCCTTTGCGTTCCAGGACCGCGGTGCCTCTTTCGAACATATTCCGCAACCTTGGCACACCTAGTAAGGTGCCTACAATTTTGTTCCATCTCTGTCTCGAATTGTACAAATAATAGACGCTGTCTGTCTCAATTTACTAATCCGCTTACTTCTTCTAAACCAAGCGTCGGATTTTGATACAGTTTCAACAAATAGAAAGAGCGATAACAAGGAATATTTGTGTTAACAATTTGTACAAAATGGCTGAACTGTGACATGTCAGAGTGCCAATTCTCAAGCAACGTTCACAAGTTAAAATTAAGGCTGTTTTGACAGTTTACGACTGACATACGAATGCGAACGTTTTGTTTAAAAACTAGTCGAATTGGCCCTCAGGTCTACAATGCTTTTACGTCGAGCAATCATAGTGATATGAATACAGCAAGTGCGTACGGATTGAGGGCCGGTACTCTTGAAATGAAAAGTAATGGTATCAATATTTAGTAGCAGATGTAGAACCGATCCAAAAATTTGTAGAATAAACACAAAAAGTTATATGTATATACCTACTCATATATAATTTATGAATATAACCTTTCATGTACTATTTATCCGTCAGATAAGTTAACCGTAATTTGTCAGGAGGAAGTGAAAGACTTCACAAGACTGTAGGCCTATATCTACCTACGTGTAAAGATCAGAAATATTTATACTTCAATACCAACTTTCATTTATTTTATCAGTTAGATAAGTCTTTATGTAAATATGTATGTACATAAGTTGGTGGAATGACTCAGTCTTTGTTCAATGCTTTATTGTCTGCTATGCGTAATCGTAGGTTACAAAACAAGCTATCAAACCTTTGTAGGTATATCCTAAGATTAACCTCGTTATATAAATTTTGGGACAACACGTGCAAAATTCAACATTGATTTTGAAGATTTAGAAGCTCGTGTATGCATCAGTAGATCTCATGAGGCTTCATTTGTCAGCTTTTTAATTAGAATCTACCTACACATTCATAGGTTTTAACTTGGATTAAAGATCGTACCTGTTTCCGATAATAGGTCCCATGTTCTGGGAGACCCGCAATTTTACTGACTGGCACGTTGATATGAAAATAAGTACTTTCGACTTGCGACTAGCTACAGCTTACCTACCTATAAAGCCTTTAATATTTCTAGTTTCAGATACAAAAACTTAAATCACACACCTACGTTCCAGAAATCCTCGAAAACGCACTATATCTAATCAAAACTCAAACCTTCTAGACTAGAATTTCAGTCACAAAAACTTGGATCACCTAAGTTACGGCCAATTCGCCTAACTTACCCACCCAAAACATTGTTCAATGCCGACTGAGTAAAGTAACTAGCATATAACATTATTATTCAGCTCGTTAACCATGTTTTAGTACCCTGAACTGTTTGAACATGGTGTAATTATTAAAATATACACGTCGGTGACTGCCACCTGCGACTTCTAACATGATTGATTTTGTTAACTGTAGTTACGTACTTAGTTCGCTACCTTTACTTTTCATCGGGGTGGTCTAACATGGAGGTCCATCATGGTTGTAAGATAATATTATTTACGCGTGTGTTCCCCAAAAGATTTTTTAAGGATGGGAAGTCATCAAATGACTTCTTCCGCTCTGGGTGAAGCGAAAGAGAATGTCAGACTCTTACTGTCTAAAACCCATCCGTGTTCCTCCTTATATCCTTTGCATTCCAAGGACACGTATTTTTTCTTTTTTCACGTAAACGAAAAATTACGAAGATCCAGTGCGTTGAAAACTCAACCTCTTGAACTTTGATGCGCTTTATCTCTATCAGTTTTAGCGATTTGGCAAAAAAAAACGTGTGCAATATTTTTTTTAAATGTAATCGATGGACTAAATATAATTACATTTTTCTTCCTAGTATAATAACCTATTGACATTTCGGTAGCGTTCGTCAATTGATATAATGTTCTAAACGCCACGTACATTTTATGACAATCGTTATCGCAGATAGATTGTTGTCACTTCGTCTAAGCCATGTCTAGGCACGAGCTGAGTGCGTTAGTTGCCAATTTACGGCATTTAACGGCACAAAAATACCAACAAAAATTAAATCAATACAACAAAATTCGGCGCAATACCTCGTACCACTTACGCCATACAGGAACATAATTAAAAATATTAAGTAAAACAAAAGAACTGGAGCACGTTTCGGCAAGTTAACTGTCCAATGGCCATTCCAAAAATCATTGACTATGCTGATACGATACGCATTACAATACGTGCCCTAATTTATTGGAGTCGTGTCGAGTGCGTGTGGCGAATAATTTGTTTAAAATGTGAATGTGTTCGGGCAAGTTAAAAGAGAAAATCTGAGGATAGAAGTAGAGTTGTGTAAGGAATCTTAAGAGATTTGCGCGGAGAAAACTTTGTTTACCTAATCATGCATTTGTGTGGATCGAGAAAAATAGAACTAGGCAGCTGTGCTTGCGGTTCTGCTTATGTGGACTTACTTATCTTGGAATTAGTGATTCTCTAGTTATAGTAGGTAATTGTAACAGGAACAAAACGGATATGGACTGTTAGTAGACATCTACGGTGTCTACTGAGCACTTGTTCAGTAATACCTAAGCGATAATGTTAAGTACACGAATACCTGCGTGTTTCAAAAACTACTTAACGCCGTCTGATTTTGAAACACATACCTATGTACCCATCTAACAGAACATCTTTCTTGTTCTCTCCGAAGGGTAAGGCAGGCGTAGAGATGTGCCTATAGCACTCCCACATTTCGCCAGTCATATTTGTAACAATAGCTTGAACCTAATAGAGACTGGGCAGGGCACTTTGCTCGCAGAACAGAGGATCGATGAGGTCGAAAAGTTCTGGAGTGGCGACAGCGTACCGGAAGGCGCAGCGTTGGAAGGCCTCATACAAAGTGGAACGATGACCTGGTGAGGGTCGCTGGATAGCCGATGGATGCGAGACGCACAGGACCGGTTGTTGTGGCGACACTTGGGGCAGGCCTAGATATTCGGCTACAGTGGATGTTCGGCTGATCTGATGATGATGAATAAAGAGCGACCCTTTGGCAAACATCACCTGGGTCTGAGTCGGCTTCCAGTTCGACCGGATGCAGTTGAATATTCCCAAGAAGAGGGCAAATAAAAAGCAAAACGTAAAGCTACCAAACTGCTCCGATTTTAAAGCGAGAGTACCTACAAGTAAGTAGGTACTTTTCTAATAGCAGATTAAAGTAATCGACATAATGATAATTAGGTCTAATATCCTGTGCAAAACGAAGTGTCAATAAATTTATTGCAAAATCGTTCAGTGTAATACAAGGCGGAAGTAAAAAATATTTAACTAATGTAATACCTGCCTAACTAAAAGGCATTACATAATGAGCTCCGAGTGACTGTAGGTAGGTAGGTATTGTACAATGCAAGCACATGTTCAAAAATGTTTTGTATGTGCATTGCATGACGAGTTTAACCCGAAAGGGAAGATACCAGAGGGTAAATTTATGAAAATTAAGGCTTTTTTGGCAGTTTGCGAATGACATGCGAATGCTAAGTAGAATTAGCACTCTGTTGTCTTTCTCAATTATTTTTAGCCTTATCTGAAACTTGGAAGCTCCTTTGTGGGTAATTTTTCATTGAAAAGCATGGCGGTGCCTACAGCAGCGAGCAGACTATCCAATATTGACCGCTCAAAATTGAACACAACACGTTCTTCTCGGTATTAAATCACCTTTAAATATTGATACAGTCGACTAGTCGAGGCGTTGTTTGTAGTCAATATCATACTCTGACGTGTTTATATCACCCTTCGCTCAAATAAATATGTCCTCCCTCACTCTCTCGTTTAAATCCGTTTACCTACTTACCTTTGATAGCTATTGCCGGCGAACCCTAATTAGAAACTAAAACCCAAACAGCATTGTCTCTACTTTCCGGGAACTTAGGTACTCAACAACTATTACGCCTCACAAAAACGGACAGCGGATATACAATACAGCTACATAATCGAAATAGCCCGCGTTACACGCAAACTTGCGCACAAAAACAGCTGCTGTACGCGTGCGCACTTTCGCACAATCTCCTTCGACACGCTCCTACTAGAAGATCGCGTGACCTCGCCTGCCAGATTGTCGCTATCAGCTTGTTCCGATCTGACGCAGATAATATGTTATCAGAAATTTTTGCTCCGGGCTACTATATTGTGATCATGGGTTTGATTACTGTATGGGCAATTCGGTTGGTTGACTGAGTGCTGTCTGAGAGTTACCAGCAGTGCGATTCTGTAAACATGTCGACGTGAACACTTAGGCGGGGTGAACGACGGGTGAGTTGTCAAACCATACAAATAAGATGGAATGACAGCTCACGTGTCGTTCACTCCGCCTAGGTGAACACCGTAACATGTCGACGGAATCGACCGGCAGATGTTTGTTACAAGAGAGTATCTAACTATGTCCTGCAGTGAGATAATATTCAAGCGACGCGCGACGGTCGGTATTAAAAAGGGAAGGAACTTGACTTGATGTAGGTAGATAGATAGACTGCGGATATAATTCCCGCAAGGCGAGGCAGTTCATTCACGAACGAAATACCTAAATTATACAATGATGACAATTTGAGTTCCCGCAAGGCGAGGCAGTTCATTCACGAACGAAATAAATTATACAATGATGACAATTTGAGTCGCTTTCTGTAATTAAGTCTAGACTTTGTATTTAAATTACTGATTTATTGAAGCGTTAAAAATCTTGTCTGCGAGTCTAGGATAGTACCTACCTACATACCAGGCACTGACTAAATCAAAGCTATTCTAATAGCTTCTTACTATCATTACATTTTAATGACAACCATTAATCACTAGGCCACATAGCTAGACGTCTTACAATTACTACAGTATTTCTTGAAACAATTTACTTAACTGACCCTATATCTATAAGTCTTAGAACCGGTGCCGCGTCGTTCGATACCAATGACACATTCTCGGCATACGGAACAAGCACCAACAATCCAGATCGATAATTTCATCAGAAATCAGAACAGCTTATTTGCATAAACGAAACCGGTTGGGCGACAAGATCGCAAGATAGATCACAGACAATGAGCATGACAGACAATAGTTTTAAACTTTCACATTTTGTCTATGATGCCAAGTATCGCTCATAAAGTTATTGCAATCGTAAAATTAATTATATGTTCGTATTCGCGTAGGTATGGGTGTAGGTAGTGAGTGTGCCCATCATAAGATTCCTGAGCCGAGAATATGAGTAGGTTTTGTTTGTTAAGGTGTGGAACATAATTGAGTCGGTGATGATGCAAAGTTGGGTGCGAATATTCAAATAGGCTACTTACATATACCTAATGTTTTAGGAAAGGCTTACGCTAGCATAAGCCTTTCCTATAACATTTAACATTTCCTAGGAATTCAAAGGTGTTTCGTGTTTGGTAATTAAAACTCGGATCGGATGAAATCATATCGATAGAATTGTTTGATATGGCCTAGTGATACGATTCCTGTGAATTTCACTGGCAATTAAGAATATTATAACAGCAATGGTCTTTTTCTACAGTCCGATTTTTGACCTGTCCAGCAAGGATTATACGAGGCTTTCCTAAAACTAAGCAGCGAATATGGTCTTGGGTTGAATGAGCCCAAAGAAAGGACCTATGTCCATAAAATTATCAAAGCTAAGTGAGAGAATATCTGCTTGGTTGTCGACAGCTTTGCTGGGTTCACTATGTACTGGCACCGTTCAAAGCTTGGAATGACCAAACAGAGATGAGTCCAAAGGCAACGTTGCGTAACCACACACGGCATAGCGACGGAGTCAATTACCTAAAGGTCACAAAGCTACATAAGCGCCGGAGTGTCGATAAAAATTAAACAAACAGAGGTTTTAACTTTCTCTACTATTGTTTTTATTGTGTAGAGGTTTTTAAATTTCGGTGTGCAGCTGAAAATATTGTGAAACACAGACATTCTGAGCTGAGAGCCTAAGATCAGCACATCGTTCGATTGATCTGGCGTTGTTTCTTCCTAATCTGTCGATAAGAAGAAGTTCTTCGATAAATTCATGTTAATTGTGACCGACTAAGTCATTAGCAATGCTGTTGTATAAATAGTTTTTCCTGAGTCAGTAGAAATAAGTTTATCGAAAAGCTGTTTCCATGAAGAACAGACAAGACTAGAACAACTAGTTATTTGGCACAATTTGCGACTTGACACTTCAGGAGTGAGAAAAGGCTATCGTCATTATGCCGACTACATGCGTACAAATTTTAATCGCTTCTAAAACAAATGTAGATATAATAATAAGAAAACAAGAAAAGTCAACGCAATTAATAAGATAACTCAAAGTATGCATGGGAATGTTGCGAAGATTTTTCTAAAGCCTTCGATTGCATTTAGCATTAATCATGCATGCATGGCCTTTTTTTTAAAGAACAATAATTGTCTGTTTTGTGTAATTATGGTGTCAGTAAGGCAGCGTAATAATTTAGTTATCGGCATTGCCCTGTTACTTCAATGGTTATGCAGCGAGTATAGTCTAAATGCCTGCATGTTCAATGAAGTCTACCCTAGGGTTCAATGCTTGGTCCATTAGTGTTTATATTCATAATTCAATAAGAAAATAAACTCAAAAATAGAGAAAGCCCGGAAACAAGCAAGTAACTATCACATAAAAAAGCTCATGTGTCCAATAATTCAAGTGAAGTGGGCTTATGATCAGGTAAAAGGAAGATAGTCTGAGGTTTTCATCGTTTTATAGTTTTTTCTAATATAAACACCCAAGATAACTGAATCTTATCCTTTTTTATTAATCTCTTACAGAAGAAATTATAATACACTAGTTACGCCTCTTCTGTCATCTCCACAAGCCTTAGCGCGACTTCTTCTAATTGCTTATTCTTTATCAATAATTCACTATTCTTTTTCTTCATATATCTTAGTTTTTCCTTCAAAATGAAAATGCTTTGCAGGTTTTGCCCCAACTTTTCTCTGTGAGTTTCATCTTTGCTGCGTTTCTTTGTTCGATGACCATCTTTGATGTACCATATTCTAGTGTTTCCCTCTTTTCCTCTCTGCGTCGTAGTAATTTTGAACATGGCTTTTTCATTGTATATATTCGTGAACATTTGCAGGACGTCCATGTACGTTTCCTTAGCAAGAGTTTCAACGTATTTGGGGAAGTGGGGTTGCGTCATATATTTGTCTATATTGTATTTATGTACATATTCATGTTTTGTGTATGTGTCACCAGATTTTTTACTAGAGATGTGTTGGATTATCTCTCCATCGAAATCTTCGTTTCCTATATCTTGTGTGTCACTGTAACAGATGTAAAGTGGAAGTAAGTACGTATGTAGAGACAATGAGTATTACGAAGATGATATTCGTAGGGTTATTAAAAGAATTTAGATTTTAAAACTTGTTTGCCATAAATTAATAAGAAAAAACGTTTATTAAATGTAAAATTCTCACCTGGGTGTAACATCTTCACTAGTTTGAATTTCTTTATCTACGCCATCTTTCAGCCCAGTGATCAAGTTATCATTCACAACAAAACCGGTAACATTTCCGTCTTTCATATACACATCGAAAACTGGCAGTAATGAATGTGCAGTACTAGCATTGTCACCTGCACCGTCTGCTGTGTGAACCGCTACATCTTGTGCACTTTCTTCATTTAAATCTTCATCTAAATATTCCACTTCCTGATTGTCTTCTTCGATATTTTCGGTTGTATATTCTACATGATTTTCTTCTTCAACTGTATCCTGACTATTGTCAAAGTCAGTTAAAATTTCACTTTGGTCATTCACATCTTGTGAAATAATGTGGTATTCAACACCTTCTTCCATAATTTCATCATGATCTAAATATTCTTCCACTAAGTTCTGGGTTTCGTCGATATCATCTGTGACGACCGTTTCGTAAGCAATATTATCAATGTTGTTTTCTTCGACGTTACTTGCTTCAATTTTGTTAGCTTGGCCATCATTAATGATTTCGACGAGTTCGTTACTAATTTCATGACTATCATCGACACAGTATTCTATTGTATAGTTCAAGTTTCCGATTTCATTTTGTGCCAGCAGTATTTCTTCTAATTGTTCTACCGTTTGTACATGTACAGGTTCCTCACCAGTTTCCGATTTTATTGCAGTTCTAAAAATAATTACGAAGGGTAAGTAATTATACAATATTGATGGTTAATAGTTTTAAGGTTAAAATAAAAGCAAAAGTGATCTACCTATTAGGCAATACGGGAACGCACTGATCGGCAATCCATGGATTTCTTTGTATTTCACATTTCACGGATTCTTGTAAATGCTTCACACTCTCCAATGTTTCATTATTGTAATTATTTTCTGAAGATTCTTTATTAACTTTTATTCTTTTGGAGTCTTCAGAAAATATCACTTCTTCATTGGGTTGTGATCCTGTGAATTTAAAATGTTTTATTGTAATATGCCATTTATTTTCTTTTAATAATGAGGTAGGTACTTCCTTGATACTGCGATGTTACTTACGTCTTTTCAACAATGGCGGAGTTGTGTTTGGTCTTACTCTTTCCGTGCTTTGAATTGCCCGCCTGTACTTTTTCTTAGTTGCTTCAACAATATCATCATCAGCATCTGTATCAATATCATTTTTAGTTTTGTAATACTCTATTTACTTACGGGCTTTACCGTTTAAAAATACCATTCAAGGGTCTAGTTGAATTAAATTACTTTACTTTAAACAATGTACTCCTATTCTGAACTTGTGATAGCTTAGTAAACAATGATTTTGTAGTCTTAGCAATATTTTACTTGTTCTTCTGAATGCTATCCATCCTCGGTCATTCAGCAACTGCTGAAGGCACTGCCCATCTAATACTGCAGTACATTTTGTGCTGGTTTGATTTAGCGAGTATTAAGGAAGCAATAATGCCAGTACCTCTATGTGCACGACAAAATCGAGACCTAATAAATGAACCTAATCTGGTCCCCCAATTATTTCGCAGTCGTTTTCAAACATATGTCAAAATGAACCCAAAATAATACACAGTATATGTATGTACAACACTTACGATCTTGCATCTGATTGGCTTGTTCATCTCCATTTTCATAATTGTTGCCGTACATTTCATCAACAGCTGCAAAAAAAAATTAGTTGCCATTATATCTTAATAATATATAATATTGCACAAATAAAGCTCCAAGTTATTTATTTGGTATTTCATTCCCTTGTCTAAAGTTTGCCAAGAAATTCTCTGCTTTATAATTTTCTACTAAGTTCTGAGTTACAATAAGTAATTTTTATTAGTTGCCCACCTGCAATTTTTTGTTTTAACAACATCAGTCTCTGCTCACTGATATGTCTTTGTACCTCTCTGCTCTTCAAGTTCTTTTCTAAAGCATAGAAAAAGGGACGGCTCATAGTGAACCCTGTTTCCATTTCAACATATGCTCTTATTCTCATTATATCGACCTTGAGTTGCAAAAAGTCCTTTATCTATAACAGAAATTAGTGATTATTTTCTTTAGCATATTTTCCAAATCAAATTAAATGATATACCTGAACTGTCTTTGAAGCATTTCACCAATTTACCACAATAGAAGAGTAGAATAAAACAATAATATGCTTTATTGTAGAGTTTCCATAGGTAAAATATTGATACAGTGTTACTGGATTCCATGGGCAGATTGAAATTTTAAATCAAATGAAATCGACTTTAAGATTAATCCACACACGGCCATGCCCGGGATGTGGATGGACTGGCATTTAATATGAACACGGACATGTCTGACCACATTGTGATCGACCAGTCTGTCCACCTCCCAGGCATGTACCTGATATGTGTGGATCCACCTTAAAAGTACCTTGCAAATAATATTAGTAACAGTAATGTTTCATTACCTCTTCTTTGACATACGGTGGTAATCGCCGGCCATGTTGCAGCTTATAAAACTCTTGTAAGGATAATTCATGATCGTGATGGTTACAAACATAGACAACTGTGAGTTCGTTCTCATTGGGTAGATGCCTTAATTTTATTTTGCATGGGCAATCAGTCTTCATGTTATTGTTTCTGTAAAATATTATTAATTTAGTTGTTTAGTGTGGGTGATTAGCTAAGTTGGACTTTTCAGGTCTAGTGGATAATCAGTTCCTACTTTGATTTGCAGCGAATACTAACCCCCGATTTTTATTCTTCTAAACTAACGATTTAAAGTATTTGTCAAAAAACAGCATTTATTTCAATCAAACCATTCACAAGCGCTTTACAATTGTCAAGGTTGGTTAGTCAGAGAGAGGAAGCTAGTTGCATGTTCCAAAGTGTTGATCTCAATGGAGAAGATGCAAGGAAATCCACTTGAGCCTGAAGCCTGTCAAACTTTGTCAAGTAGGGTCTGACACATTTTAAACACCAAATGCTTAATTTTGAAATTGGCCCCTGAAATTATGCTCAAAATGCGTGTGTTGTTTATGGGTATTACAAACCTCTTTCGCAATCCCTTCTTCTTATACTTCTCCTTATTTCTCAAATAAACACAATTGTATGTATAAGTTTCATGACACGTACTAGGTTTACGTGAATCAGAACATCTGTAGTAAAAGCACCATCTCTTTGCATTCTCGTTCAAGTATTGTACAAAGTCATCATGGGAAGCGAATTTGTCACCAGGTTTCACAAGTTTCTCATCTTTGTGCAAGTACAGCCCTTTGTGGTCCGAACAGTATTCGCTGTATGGAAGGTACACAAGAGCTGTAAAAGAAAAACAAATTGTATGATTTTATTACACATTTAAAATTTTAACATGTTTCACCAAAAATTAAGTTTATAGGAAGTAACATAAATTAGGCTGGCACAGGAATACTCAAGATAAGATCTCACAAATTGGCGAAGTTGGGCTGTATATGATGATCAAATTGAAGAAAAACATTTTTTTTTTTGTTATAAGTACCTATTCCTGATCTCTGATTATCACAGATTAAAAATATATTTAATAAAAAAGTTTTGTGTTACCTTTATTAGAAACTCTATGAGTATCTTCACTTCTAACAATCAATCCACTATTAGAACTCCCTGATAAATCCAAATACCTGGAAAAACAAAAATATCACTAGACCACTATGTCCAAGTTTTTTTTTTTTTTTGTAAAAACTTTGCCCTACACTAGGAATTTCTCCTGTACCATGGGTGCGTTTACAAACATATAAATTCACGCACACCAACAGCCAGACCCGGAACAACTATCTGTAGGCCATACAAATAGTTGTTCCGTGCAGAAATCGAACCCGCGACACGCAGCGCAGCAGTCAATCGCTCAACCACTGCGCCAACCATGTCGTCCAAGTTTATAATAGTCATTTGGTATTCAAATTAATTTGAATACTAACTTTAAATAATAACCAACGTAACCAAGTGTTCAAGGTTGTCTTATGTGTTACACAACTTTTAATGAAACCTCATGTTAATCAATATTCATAGGTCAAAGCTCCAAGAACCACAGGGTAGGCACAGGGACCGGATCAGAAGACAACAATTCTTAGTGAAACTGTTGCAGCTATCATCATCTGCCTAGCCTTTTCCCAACAATATTGGGGTCGGCTTCCAGTCAAACTGGATTCAGCTGAATACCAGTATTTTACACGGAGCAGCTTCCTACCAGAACCTAACTTGGTAAACCGGTACAATGATAAATCAATCAAATGTCGCCTCTGTTTAAAATAAGCCTAGCATTGTTTTAAAATACAAGTAATAGAGAGTAAGGTGAGATTAGGCTATACAGTAGTGCAATTATATTCCTTTGGTGGTGGCCTAAAAAAAAAGTGTACATTTAAGTACCTATTTTCAGTAAGTATACCTATACTTTAGAAGGCTTGTCTGAATAAATGCACAGTTATAATTACCTAATGACAGGTTTTTCAAGGATAACATTATTCTGAGGAACTTGATAATTCTCTTCCATAATTTCGACATTCATTGCCACACTGTCAGCAGGATCATCCAAATAACAATGGTCTTGATTGAAATGTTTATCAAATCCCATAATTCTGAAAAACATTACTGTTTCAATAAAGTCGTATTTTAGGTTGTTTCATACCTGTCCTAATAGAAATGAGGTCGCACGTAAAGTTATAATTTCAAAAGCAGATCGATAGTAATACAAGAGGGATACAAAATCATTTCTTATTAGAAAAATATTAGAACAAAATAAAAAATAAGTCAAAACTGGTGGTCACGTTTGGAAGGTTACATTTCGACTTGTTACAGAGATAAAAACTTAGTGCAGTTTCGAACAAATGAGTGTACCCAACTGAAGAAAATTCACGAACCTAAGTTTTCTACATTTATAAATAAACGTAAAACTTCAACAAAAATGTAAGATTATTGGTACACAATGTTTTCTTTCACGCACTTTTTCCTTTTCTTTCAACAAGACATCGATATTTTTTGACATAACACACAGTTTGACATTTGCGTGACATAATTTGTACAGGTTAAAAAGACTGAGGGAGTGATCTCAGCGATTTGGAAATCGAATCACTCATCAAACGCTTCAGTTGAGCGAAAAGACAAGGCGTTTTTTAGCAGCTGAGTGAGAGTGAATGCACCGTGTTAAATCCTTAAAGCCGGATTTAAATTACGAAACTAGTGGCATGAAAGTAGTTTCGTGACATTAATTTCACCAACAATTTCACGTGTAAACGTCAAGTTTTATAATGCATGCATCGATTTCACGACACTGAAACAGTTTCGTGATGCGCGCGATTTTTGGATAAAACTAGTGTCATGCAACTAATGTCATCGTATAAACGCGACGCGAAACTAGTGTCGCGAAAGTGCCTGCGCTGATAGGACGTGTGTTTATTAGTCGTGCTTGGTTTCTTGCTAGCCAGCCTCGAATCCACCAACATCTTTTCTTTCGAGACAACTTTTCTTAAGTTTTTACTATAACATTTGTATGACAACATTTTGCAGTGCAAAATAAAGCTTTGATGTTGGCGGAGCCATGAACACAGACATACTGTGGGTTTCACGACACTATTATTTGTAATGAAACTAGTTTCACAGGTACTGAAAGTAGTGTTATGAAATTAATTTCATCATGCATGAAACTAGTTTCGTAATGTAAATCCGGCTTAAATCCGGTGCATGTCGAGAGCGTAACCACGAGTCGAAATTTCGAGAAAGGCGAGATTTCCTTAGTCTCTTTATTGTCTTTCACAACCCTTTCTCCTCAATACCTTCGTGAACGCTTTTAGTACCTTGTCTCGGGGGGTGAACCATATCGCAGATACCACTTCTCTTCTCCTTTAGTACTCCGCGTCACACTTCCAGCCGCTGTTATTGTTCCTTTATTTCAGGCATCTGTGGCCCTGTGGCCCATACAAAATACAATACATAAATATAAAAACGAAATTCCATTGATTGTTTCAACAAAATTCTTGTACACTTCAAGTCTCCCACAGTAGACGTCTCCGTTTTGAAGGAGTGTGAGCCCAATGGTCATAAAGTATATGTAGTAATAATTTTGACTCAAATCATTTTGGTTAATCACCCGATTTAGACAAAAAAGACGTTTGTTAACGCACAATTTTGAACGATTTGGAGCTTTTGTTATGAATCTTAATAAATAATAAAAATGATAACATGTGTGTCGGCGGAGCTTGAGCGGATAATATTCATTTTTGTTGTGTTGGACACGAGTTTTGATTTCCTTCACGACACTTTTGAACAGTACCTAACCGTACCTACCTAATAGGACATAATTATGTTATGGAGGTACTCCATGAACTCTTTTTCGAAAAAGTTCTCTACTAAGTATTTCGATCTGGATATGTATAATATAGCTTACAATTGGCCTCAGCAGAAGGCTTAGAGTCATCCAAAGGGCAATGGAGAGGACAATTCTCGGAGTTTTCTTGCGTGATCGAATCAGGAGTGATGATTTCCGCAAGAGAACCAAGGTAACCGACATAGCCCGAAGGATCGCCAAACTGAAGTGGCAGTGGGCAGGGCACATTGCCCACAGAACAGATGGTCAATGGGGCCGAAAAGTTCGGCGGAAGACGCAGCGTTGGAAGGCTTTCCACAAGATGGACCGATGACATGGTGAGGGTTGCTGGTAGCCGATGGATGCGACTGATGCGAGACGCACAGGACCGGTTGATGTGGCGTCACTTGGGGGAGGCCTATACCCAGCAGTGGACGTCTTTCGGCTGAGATGATGATATAGCGTGTGCACATCAAGTTTCAGTGCACGAAAGTTTGTATGAAATGCCGTAGGGTGTAAACGTTCATAAAAAAACTTGCTAAATTGAAAGTGACAAATTAATACACGAAAATTATATTGCACCTTAATAAAGTATTGTCAGGATTTCGTTTTTGCCATTTGGCTGCGGAACCTAAAAATCTGACTGCGTAATATCAATCACTGCAGGGCTTTAAATACCAGTAAAAATTTATAACGTTACCTTGCATTGACAGGAGTTAAA
Organism: Melanchra persicariae; assembly: GCA_947386135.1. NCBI lineage: Eukaryota > Metazoa > Arthropoda > Insecta > Lepidoptera > Noctuidae > Melanchra > Melanchra persicariae. The sequence goes on from OX376646.1 coordinate 5,709,454, forward strand.
ACGTTAATATCAAAATAACGGTAGTAGGTTTAACGTTATTTAAGCACCATTTTAACGTTATTCTTTATTAACGTTATTTGTAGTTTAACGTTAATTTTATCGTTATTTTTAAACTGTTATCTCTGTAAGGTGGTAAAGTGTCAGGTTGTATCTTGATCAAAATATGATTCACGACAGTAAAAAATATGTAAGTAGGTACATAATTATAACCATAATTACATTTCTTTTCTCTAAGCTAGATTTCGGAAATCTGGTTATTATACACATCAAATCTAAGTTCATGATGATGAGTAAATGATTCTTATGGTTACATCTATGTAAATACATAGTTGTTATTGTTGCGCATCACATTTTGATTAAATTACAACCTGACACTGACCTTCAAATAGCAAAAAATACAAGAAAGTTCGCGGGCTATTAAAACACTAATTATTTTACCGTTAAAACGATAATTCTCGTATTTTACGTTAAATGTTACTTAATACTGGCATGACCCAACCGTTGAAGGCGCGCACCTTATTTCCGCCCGACAAAAGGCTGTTTAAAACCTATTTCAGGCGGCCAAAGAAGCGCTCCTTCAGCGATTGCTTCATGTCAGCAACATTAATGCCCTTATTATTATTATTATCAAATACCGGTAAATTTTATAACGTTACTATGGTATCACAATTGAAAGTAACGTTATGTAACGGTTATTATTTTGTTATTTGGTAACGTTAACAAGCCCTGTGTCAATGCATTCCTCTACGGTCAAATGTCACTGTCAAATCCATCCAAGTCAATCAATCAAAACAAGAAAAAGAAAATAAACATGTGAACATCTTGGCAGTGTCGGCTACTTTCCACTATTTCGTTAGGAGATAATTAAAGACCCACAATAATTTTTGAAATCTCTAGTTCAATCCGTGAACCATGATCGTTACTCTTCAGACTTTGGTTTTTTTCCGTGAATCGTTGTTTACTGCTCTAGACCGTTTGGTGCGGCCTTACTATAAGCAATTGACTTTAGGTTTATTTTCCGGAAGTGGGACTGACTTGGAGGATGAGGAAGCTGATGACCAGGTGTTCTCGGAGTTTGACGATGAGAAGGGGGTTACGTTCTATCCGCCGATGTACGCGCAACGCTACGCGGCCGTCAGCGACTGTCTCTTGGATGACCGCTGGTGTGGAAAAATAGAGAAGGTGTTACTTATTATTTATTACTAGATCTGCCCTTGATTTCGTCCGCGTTGAATTTAGTGTCATCTTGCACCACTTAGAAATCTAAATATTGTATGACTAGCACCTCGCCCGCGACTTCGTCCGCGTGGGGATAGTAGGTACTCCACAAACTGCGACGCCCCTATACATATCCCCTTATAACGGTTAGTTTTGGAAAATTAAGCACAACGATTCTCATTATTGGTTCAGCGCAACTGTTCACCCCGTTCAGCCCGTCAGGGGTTGATTATGCAAAAATTGTTAAGTACATGATCTGTTTCAATTATCCCACTTTTAGTTTGTTCATAGAATTCCGACGTAAATTGAAGCAAGCTATAATTTCCTCCCCTAAAAACTTAGTTACCCCTTATTATGTATGTACCTAGTTGATTTTCGAAAAATCCAAACATTTGTTATTCTTATTGTTTTATCGAAAACATTTAAATGCCGTGGGGTTTCAACTTCATCGGACCAAGCATTGATACGATTCTCCCCAGTTCGCTCAAGCCGCGACATTTTTCTTACTCCGAGCATGTTTATTACCGTCGTAACTTTTGAACGAAAGGTCCGATTTGAATGATTTAAAGTGTAATTTACACGGACATAATCAACCTTAATTATCAAACCATTTAAATGGATAAGGATTAATATCATGGTACTATAATCACCCTTTTTATTTCACCATGGGATTTGCTTGACTAATATTAACAAAAAGCGGTCATGGTGACTTATCCATAATAGTTAGACATATGGTATCGCGGAGTTTTTTGTAGATATTGATGGTCTCTATAAAACTGTATTACATCACTTTGCTCTATTGTCAATAGATTCCGCAGCGTACGCGATATAAGGATTTTTTCTCACACCTTGGGTCACATTATCGAAGTTTTCATACGGATCCCTAACTTTTTTGAAAATATTCTATAGCCTATGACCATCACCGATAATGTAGGATTCTACTGGTGAAAGAATTTTTCAAATCGGTTCAGTAGTTTCGGAGCCTATTCATTTCAAACAAACAAACAAACAAACAAACAAATCTTTCCTCTTTATAATATTAGTGTAGATAACTTATTTGTAACAATTTCTTTTTCCGATATTCGATTTTAATTAAAGAAAGCCATTGTTCTGATCACAATTTCACTCTGTCCACTTGTGAGAACTATATGTACCTAAATCCGTTTTGTAGTTTCTGCACAAACAAACAGCATAACAGCCAGACGACTAGATGAAAGGCTTGCTAAAAGAAACTAATTCACTCTTGACTTAAAGACTCCCAGGTTGTAGCTATTAGGAACCACACGACTCTGGCAGAGCATTCCACTCCTTAGCTGTATGCACAATGACTTTTGAAATCACTATAGATTGAAATATAACGTCTGGCGGAGGGTCTAGACATAGCACAATGCAAATCTACAATTCTCAAAAAACACAACTTCAGAGTTTTTTGTTTTTTCTTCAGTTTATTTTATTGTCCATTCTCATGTTAAAGTTGTGTGGCAAAAACGAAATAAAAAAATTACTCTCCTTTTGGAGCAGTTGGGCAATTTTTTTAACAAACAAGCAGTCTTGAGGGTTTGTCTTATTTCATAAAGGGGATCGGGAATTTTTATATGCTGGAGCTGGCGTACATTTTGTCGAGTTATTTATGTGCACGTGCATGGGGCAGTCAATTTTTTTTTTTCGTGATTTAATGGGTATATGGTATGGTATAATATTGATCCATGGTAAACATTGTTCATAATGATGAGTACAATGTTCAACAGTTTTTGTCAGACTTATTTTTATGATGAAGCTCACCGTTTGGCTGAAAAACGCAAAACAAAAATTTGCTTTGTCCTTGAATATTTTTTAATGCAAATATCGGATTTATAATGGTGTTCTAAATATTTGTTAAAATTTTCAGCTCTATGCGAATATGACAATATACTTTACCCCAAATGAATGGGCTAATTTGACTGGATTATTAGGGCACCATGTTGCTAACAATTTTTGATTGTTTAAGTGTCAAATTGCAAGCCATATGCATGGATATTCATTTTTAATGTTTTGTTTCACAGGTAGTGGATTTCGGCCACCACGACATGAGCTTTATCAAGTACCTGAAAGATGTACCTGGAATTCATTGCATTCTTGGCGTGGATATTGAGACCATTCCTCTCCGTTGTTCCTCTGACCTGCTGGATGGTGATGAGTACTCTCCAAAGAGGGAGAGTCCCTTGAAAGTCACAGTAAGAGAACTTTTTTGTACTATTTTTAATTTAAAACTGTTATTGCATTTTTCTCTGAACCCATGCAGCTGGATTGGATGTCATGGATGCCTCTGCCCAGCTGTAGGATGATCATCATCATCATCATCATATCAGCCGAAAGGTGTCCACTGTTAGACATAGGTAGGCCTTACTCAAATGGGAGGGTGGGAGGGGCGGTTGCAATAGCCACGCCTGGCAGGCGTGTTGGCGATCGCAGTGTAGCTGTGTTCTCTGGTGAGTCCCTTAGTCGCCTCATACGACACCCACGGGAAGTGCTATTCATTCGCATATCAAGCATGCCCAAATTCTATTATAACAACAGATTCACAATCTCAATAAATGGACAGATTGCATCATAAAAAGGTGTAAAAATAAAATGTTTTATTTCCAGCTATTCCAAGGCAATGCAGCTGATCCAGACTTTCGTCTCATCGGCTGCGATGCGGTGATCGCCATCGAGATGATAGAACACATGCTTCCTCATGACCTGGAAAGATTCGTTCACACTGTCTTTGGCTTCATAAAACCTAGGATTGTCATATTCACCACACCCAACGCTGATTTCAACATCCTGTTCAAGGCTTTAGAGAAGAATGGACTTCGACGTTTGGACCATCTGTTTGAGTGGACCAGGGAGCAGTTTCATGATTGGTAATGATTTTTATAATTTGGTACTACATGAACTCACGCCATTTTCCCCATGGGCGTAAGCAGAAATTACAGAATGAGGGGCTGAAGCCATCTTGCAGAGGCCCTGTTGAAGGCTTTCAATGCTATAAAGCACTACTGAAGATTATATTATATTATTAGGTTGACTGGTAGAAAATGCCTTGTTGCATTAAGTCCGCCCATGTACCACTATTGTACATAGAGTTTAAATAAATAAATAAATTATTCCTGTATGCACTATGCAAGTACATCCAAGTACAAGCCCCAGTTGTTGCAGGGTTAATTTGCTTATCTTTCGAAAATTTATTTTAATAGGCACTGGATTTAAGTAGTAAACTAATTCCTGGTTGTAAGATCTATCTAATTATGTTGTCTCTAATCTAATTAAGGTGTTGATCTAATTAACTACGTATGCTGCGTGACAGTTTTGAAAATTATATACTCGCCATTTGAGAGGCCTGTATCTAGCAGTGGACTGTTGTAGGTTTTAAATATTGCCCCATACTAGAAATTTCTCCTGTATTGTGGGTGCGTTAACAAACATATAAACTCACAAACAACCAGACACGGAACTACTATCTGTAGGCCATACAAATATTTGTTCATCCAATCGCTCAACCACTGCACCAACCGTGTCGTCACTTTAATTTATAATTTCAGATAATTGTAATTCATCGCCAACCAAACCTTGGTTTTCATTGACAAATGTTCCAAAATTTGAAAATAATCACTAATTCTGTAAACTGCACTTAATAATAAAATTCGTAATCTTATGAAAGAATGGACACAATACCTAAAAGTCAACTGTGATAAACATTTCTAATTTTGTCTTTACAGGTGTAGCAACATAGTAGCGAGGTATCCAAACTACACGGTGACCTGCAAGGGTGTTGGTCCCGGGCCTCCTGGGACCTTGCACCACGGCTGCTGCAGTCAATTGGCGCTCTTTACCGCAAAAACTTACAACAAGCAGGCTGACCTCAACATCAATAGCCTGGCTTCCCAGTTGGTTTCCAGTAAGTACCTATTGATTTCGCTGAAGTGGCGAACGCGTACCGGAAGATGAAGCGTTGGAAGGCCACAAGGTGGACTGATAACCTGGTAAAAGCCTAGATGCTGAACATACAGGACTGGTCGATGTGGTGACTCTTGGGGCAGCTATGTCCAGCAGTGGACGTCTTTCGCTTGATTTTTTTTCTATTGATAAGCTCGCGTTGTTGACCACTATCTCACTTGATGGTAAGCGATGATGTGGTCGGAGATGGAGCACGCTTGCCTAGAAGTAACCTATTCACTCTTGTCTTGTGTATGTTAATTATATAAGCAAAAACTTGCACTGTGTTTTAACAAACAATAAGAGCTAAAGGGAGGGCCATTTCTACTCATCTTTAAACAACTTGAATCTCATAATCTCAAAAAATGTTGCTTAAAAATTAGTATAATTGGCACTCTGATATCTACGTGGTTTCAAGCAAACATATTGAATAGTAGAAATCTGTTTTTCAGATGGCCAGAACCGCAATCACATCAGCGAAATTTTTGAAGGTTGCTGGGAGAGCTCGGCGTCACCGGCATCGCCCGATGGATTAGATTGTTCGTCACCACGACCAGATGAGTAAGTTTAAATAGTTTTATATTAAAACAGCTTTACGCAGTTTAAATTACCGAACTGCCTATTCTAATTTTAAAAAGAAATGCTAATTATGTAACTTTCTTTAGAAAACTGACCAACGACAATATTAGACAGTGAACCCGAACGTTATACAATTTTATAATGTTGAAACTGAATGTCGAAGCGGTAGGGACAGTTTCTTTGTTGTTTGAATTCCCAGAAATATGTAGTCCTGGATAGTGCTCGCCTCCTCGACGCTCCTGGAGTGATTCTGGCAATACGCCCGAACTAGCCGTAGTTGGACAATCATGTAAGTGCCAGGAAGGAGTTCGTGCAATGGGAATAAATCTCCAGACCAAATTTTCTACACGGCAGCGGCTAATCTCAACAGAGACAAGCTTTTATTACTTACTCAGGAGGTTTTATTGTTCACAACTGTGTGCGCAGAAACAGAAACACCTTTTCCCAATTCACCACGACCGGGTTGTGATTAAGCGCAGTACCAACGGACCTATGTACCTACGACCTAGCTATCCGGGAACATTGTGCAAAAGTCTTGTTCTTGGAAGCCGATATCTACGCGGATGAAGTCGCGGGCATCAGCTTGTAACGGCTTTTGCCCGCGACTTCGTGCGCGCATACCTCGCCTTTTTTTCCCGTTCTCGTATGTTTTTTGGGAAATCCTCATTTAGTACTTACTCCCCAGAAGCTACGTGGCAAAACTCTATCGTCCGGGGGAACCAATTTTATGAAAATAAACCGTAAAAGACATATAATTTAAGTTTAAAATTAATTCGCGGTTTACGTGAACTAATTGGTTCCACGGTTCCACCCTGAAAAAGGACAGCTTTCTACGACCAGTAGTTTCGTCTGTGCGTTGTCTGTCAGTCACTCAGTAACTGAAGAGACGAAGAGTTTTAGATATAATTTGATGTTGATAGAGTATTGAACTAATGCAGCACATTCCAATAACCATCCAACCTTTCTAGCGAATCCCTGACCGAGATCCTTTACCCTGAAAAACAGTCACACGTGACTTTAGTCTTCTCCTCAACTCTTTGCAAAACCAACACCGTGCCTTTAACTGAGAAGACGTTTACTATGGAGACCTTCTCGTATCAAGACCTGTCTCTCCAGTGCAACCTTGACGTGGAAGTAGGAAAGAGCTTCATGATGTTTGACTCTCAAGATTACTATAACGTGCTGGCGCCCCGAAGGAGGGTCAGTCATAAGGTTTATGATATTGAAGACGTATATAGCAGGTTGGGAATGATTTTGTTATTCTGGAGAAGTTTTAACTTGTAGATAGGTATGTTAACGGCATTGCATATTTTGAGTGAAACAGCAACATATTCAGAAACGGGAAATCATCAAATGACTCCTTCCGCTCTGGGTGGAGCGGGAGGGAAAGTCAGACTCTTACTTACTAAAACACATCCGTGTTCCTCCTAATGCTCTTTGCGTTCCAGGGCCGCGGTGACTCTTTCGAGCAAATTTAACGGTAGTTTCTGAATATGATTTTACACTCAATTTTTTTCGAATTATTGTTTGTTTTACTCATTTGTCTATGGGGTATCGCATACATACTAAATAGTCGAGACGGTGACTAGAGGCAGAAGTCTGATTCATATTTCTCTCTGTATCTTTAGTCAAACGTCGCCCGCGCATGTGTGCGACGCTCCTTACTAACATATAGGAATAAAATAAGTTTTATATGAGGCTGTAGTGTCGACTAGGTACTAAAACTTACTTTGATCAGTTCATAAATGCCTATTATACATTTCAGGTTGAACTGCACGACGTTACAAGTGACGAAATTTTCAAAAACAACACAAAATTTGATGTCAAAAAACAGAATCGACTCAATAGTTCACACTAGAGAGGTCGTGAACGAAATCCGTTACCTAACTAAGGCGTTGAATTTTAATAATTTCAGTCAGGCAGAAAACGGGGGACATATTTGGTGTAACATCAACTGGGGGGAGAATGCACCGTACTGGAACCAGTACTATAAGATCGTGAGGGAGTACGCATATCCTTTTGAGGTAAGGACTTTGATTGAACTATCTGATTTATAATACTGCTTGGAATTTGACTGTGTCTATTATTACGTTTTAACTCTTGCTGCTAGGTATATCATGGAGGACAAAACATTATTTAATTTGGAGTGACGTCATTTTATAGTTTACTAGCTTTTACCCTCGACTTCGTACGCGTATATCCCGTTGTTTCCCGTTCCCTTATAGCCTGTAGCCTTCTTCATGAATGTGGCTATCATATAAAAAAAGAATTTTCAAAATCGGTTCAGTAGATCCAGAGATTTCCCTCTACAAACTTTATCTCTCTCTTTCTTTTCCTTTCTCTCTCTTTCTTTGATTCTAATCTATAGTAATATTATAAAGAGGTAAAGTTTGTTGTGTTCGCGGACTCCTAAAGATATATTGTACCCTTACGTATATCTTTGGGAGTCCGCACTTGGCCAACCTTACTTTGTCATCCAAACCAAACATGGATGCAAAATTTCAGCTCAATCTGTTAGGGATATCTGTATTAAAATCCAATTGCAAGATTTGACCCACACAAACTTAAGTGACGAACTAACTTGTACAAACAAAGGAATTGGAGCTGATTTTTGTTGCCCCCTTTTCTACTCATAAAGCAAAAACAATGCTAATATTTTAGTATCTACCTTACAATATGATGACGACACAGTTGGCGCAGTGGTTGAGCGATTGACTGCTGCGCTGCGTGTCGCGGGTTCGATTCCCGCACGGAACAAACATTTGTATGGCCTACAGATAGTTGTTCCGGGTCTGGCTGTTTGTGTAGGTATGTGAATTTATATGTTTGTAAACGCACCCACGATACAGGAGAAAATCCTAGCGTGGGGCAACGTTTAAAAAAAAATATATATACATATATATAAATATATTATTTTTTTAATTTTTCAGACCAAATCAGAAGAGGTCCGCATTCTAGACCTAGTGTCTGAGGAGATAAACCGCCTGATGGACACGCAGTATGACGACGAGTTCTCTGTGGATGTCAACCACATGGAGATCCCGCTGGCGCACCTCATGAACGTGTTGCAGCATATTACCCACGATGTTGATAGGGTTCGGTTAGTATACGCTGTTTTCGTTATCGAGATACTCGCTTGAACACGTCCGCTGCGTAGTATTCTTCATTGCAACGCACTGTATAGTCTTAATTTTTTTTACGTAAAAAAAAAAAGAAAATACGGTGTCCAATTGTTTGTGGAAATGTATCTGATGGTCTGATTGGATTTTTTCAGTAAAATACCCTATTTCACAACCCTGGCAGGCACTGACCCTAGTGGGCGCCGTTCGTTATATTTTGTCGCCCCCGCCTACTTCTGCTTCTAATTTGTTATTTATTCACAGGGATCTCCTGGAGTGGAACGGCTACGAGATAGTGGACGGCGTGGTAATCCATTCTCGCTTAGTAGTGGACACCACATCAGTAGCTACACACGAGGACGATTGGCAAGAGAACTTCTCTGATGTAAATGTACCAGATTGAACTATGTCGTGTCGTGTAGATCGTTGTTGGGCAGTACAGGGGCCTAACCACCAACTCTTAAAGCAGTATTACTTTAATATTACTTCCAGTGGGAGAGAGACGGAGCTATACGTCCTGTACAGTTCCGTTTCTTTCCCACTGGAAGTAATATTGAAGTAATACTGCTTTAAGAGTGGTTTAGGCCCTGATTGACGGCCCGATTTGGTTGGATGGACGGCGGTCAGTCCGACGATGTCGGGTTGTCTCAATGTGGTGTCGGTTAATGCTTATTCACACTGTCTGGCTGTCGGAAGTAATGCCGAGTACCGGGTACAAATGAAAGTATTTATGTTTACCGCGAAAATAGATGACTTTTATTTAATTAATTGGCAATATTTCATGATTATGTACCAACGTTTTTTTATGGAATCATCGACAATATGATAGGATACGACAACGCGACACCGATACATGGTGGACATCCTACATTACTTGTGCGCATTGTTAAGGAGTTCCCTGACAGAGTCTGCGTTGCCTGATAGCTACAACCTGAGGGTCTTTAATTCAAGAGTGAAAAGGTTACTTATTAACAAACGTGCTCCATAGTCGACCGCACCATCGCTTTCCAGAAACGAGATCATATAATCATTTAAAAATATTGAAACCTCATTTTTTCGCGACTCCAGGGTTGCCCTCCTTGTAAAAGTGGTACATTTTCATGAGTTCTTTTACCCCCTTAAATATTGCCAATTAATTATTTAATCATTCTGTTCACGTAGGTCTTCATAATATATGCTTTGCGTACAAGCATCAAGCGTATATTCATCTCTATGAATGAAGTTACCTCCGTGTAAATTAGGCCTTATCCATACATTTGCCGTTGGGTACTCTGACCAACTATTAAGCAGCCGGACGGTGTGAAACGAGAACTTCCTGTTTCCACTAACACTAGGTGAAATAAAATTTACTTACAGTACAACTATTTTCTCAAAGTCCCTCGGCAATCATCGCATTTCCGAAAACAGACGAATGTTAATTTCCACATCAATAATTAGATTGATCGGGTTTAATCATTTGTATTCAGAATTAAGTACTTTATTGTTAAATATGTAGTTCACACTGAAATCAAAACAACAATAAAGTATATACCTAGTAAGTTTTGAATTCAAATTATTATACAATAATTGATGGACATGGATATTAGCATTCATTTGTATTCGGAAATGCGATGATTGCCGAGGGACATTAAAAAAATAGTTTTAATGTACCGTATTTATTTTGGTGTTGCCTAGCAGTGAACGCAAATAAAACATGGAAGCATTCCTAGTTCAAAAAAAAATACCCAACGCAGATTGCGCCGCGGTAGGCGTGGCTTACCGATTGCGCCGCTATCCTTAGATGGTAATTTAAACCCAATATCAAGTACTTAATAAAGTCCATTTTTAACTGTGCATCCTGACTTCCTGAGTAGTAATAATATTGTTTGCGTGGATTGGCGAATAAGCGACGTGGTTTCGATGTGTGTATTTGTAATATTGTTTGGGATTTTGTGTCAAGATGCGCGCTTAGATCCTATAAGTAATGCTTCCATATTTTATTCGCGTTCACTGTTGCCTAGTGTTGCCGAAAATGGGTTAGTATAACTAGTTATTTTGTTTGTGTTGATGGATTTCAGAATATTTTGTTAGTTATTGGTATAGCGTAGTGATTTTTAAGTTTGTGTCTGATATAGACTGATATTACAATGTATGTACCTACTAGTGATGTGCCGCTCTCGATACCATTGTTAGTTTTGTGAGTACATTGTTATTTAATTCCATTATATCTCATGATTATAGTAGTAATAAGCAATCTATTTATGATTATAACACCGTATATTGTAAGCCACAGCTGAGTAGAGAGGGATAGAAGACGCTTTACCACTAAGTGTGAAAGAGAATTATTTCATGTCTCTTTCATACTTACTATTAAAGCAATGTTGTATACTGCTGTCAATTTCGAATTTTTAGATTGTCACGAAATAATCAAGGGTATAAACGTACAGTCAATGACAAAAATAGGCATGCATCAAAATAGAAAAAAATCAAATGCAGTTTACTCGAATGAAGACTATCGATTTAAGACTGATCCACACCATTGATCCGGGCCGTGCTCGGGACGAGTTAGAAACATGGCCTGTCAACAGCACAAAAAATGAACTCGTTCACACACTTCCATGAAAATGGACGGCCTTGATAAGTGTGAATAACCTTTGATTTTTGAAATTATAAATACATCTTATGTGTTAACATATTTTTGTCCTTGACTGTATCATTATTCTAGTGCAAGTGTAGTAAAATATGCTCACAATAAATAGTTGGTATCCATTTTATTCATGTCACAACTATTATATTATTGATACTCAAACTACTTGTTTACGGAAGGAATTATAAGTTTCCATGTTGCATTTAATAAGAAAGGTTTAGTAAATAAGCAATCACATGTAATGTGAGTCAAAATTTATTTGATTAAAAATTGTATACAACATGTTTCGGTCGTTTCATTACATTGAATTGGTTATTTTCCTATCCTCTGTCAATCTGATATTTTAAACATAAGACCTGGCGTTTATATAGATGTCATCTAAGACATAACAACACTAAGGGTCCTTTTGCTGTCATGCGTATTTTCATCCGCGTGCGGATATGGTCCGCGTGCGGGCTGCCCGCATCCTATAATTTCATACATGTTTTTCCTATTATGCGGGCAGCACGTGCGCGAAACGCGGATTGCGTGTAACCGGATGCGGGCGGCGTTCTTCAGTCTTCAGTGTTGTTTTTACTGTGACGCGGGTCGCACGCATAGTCATAGTACGCACGAGTTTAGTCACTGGCGACACGCACGACACTGCAGCGGGAAACGAAATCTTTGTCCTGGGTGTGGCCAGGAGCGTGCTATCACCCGCATCCGGACCAGATCCGCGCGCGGGCGAAAATACGCATGACAGGAAAAGGGCCCTAAAAAATAGTCGCTAATTAGTCGCCAAATATCAGAATCTGTCGGTCACTGGTTCAAAAGTTATAAGCGTTTCTAGGTGGCCGACCTGGGGAGAATCTCCCAACTTGGCCACATTTAAAAAATCGCAAGTGTGGTCAAGCTCGGGAGATTCTATTCCCCAGGCGATTCTGACTAATTAGCGAAAATTGATTATCGCTAGGTTTTGAATTTGAAATTGGGCCAAGCTGGGAGAGACTCCAGAGGCCACATAACTTTTGAACCAGTGACCAACTAATTCTGATATTTGGCGACTAATTTCTACTAAGCGACTATTTTTTTGAGTTATAAAAATTAAAATCCGATGGTGGACATGCCAGTGTCAGGGACACTAAGGTCGCTTCGAATTTATTGATGTCTATGAAGGTCGCTTTCACCCATTGCCACATGAATTTGCTATTGATTATTATATTATATATTAGATAGGCTGTGAGGACTCTTGACTCACCACGCAACCAATGATGGACAAAATGACGTCACTGCATTCGAGAGCAATTTTCGTAGCGCCAGTGTTGCTACTTATATTTGGTAGGCTGAGTTTTTAAACCATTCTTAAGTTATCTATGGCAAGCGGCCATGATTAAAACCATAGATTTTTTAAGAGTCGCTATCCAAATCTCGCTAAATCCCCGTTTGGTGCGTGCAGCTGCTTAGTCTTGGCTCTTAGCTTGCATGACATCATTATATCTTTTATTTTCAGTGGGATACGGCAGATCTTCGTACACCATCGGTATCAGATGGCAGCGCAATCGTACCGGATTTACCTGGTTTGAATATTTATTTAGTGTTTCTCAGAGTTATTGGCTAGGCATGGATTTAAAAAGAGGTTCAGCTCAGTCTTTTACACGACTGCGGCGAATCTCAAAAGGAGTGTTAGGTACGTGTTTTGTCTGATGCGCTGAAACGCGTGATATTTTTTTTAAATTGAAAGTCGGTAGCCGCTAAATATGATAAAGGTTGGCTCATAGTCTATTGCAATAGTTACTGAGTAATAGTGCAGGCTTATTAATAAGGATGCACAGATTATATTTATGTTCCTCTTGTAGATAGAAACCTACAAATATTTGATTACTTTCCAACTTACAGGGCGTTGTCTTCGCCGCGCTTTAGATCAGAAAGTGCGCAATCTACGAAAGATGATATCAGTCGATGAAGACATCACCACGGAGTTAGACAAGGTGGTATGTCGGCTAATGAAGCTGGCCCTACACTCCAGCATGGGACGCGAGACTCCGCCGCCGTCTAGGTGGATGCAATGCAAACTGCTAGACCTTCTAACCCTCACTGAGAAGGCTATAGGCAGACGCAAGCTGAGTTTCATCCATAGCATTCCTTTGAAACATGGTACGTGATCAACTGTATTTGTCTCGTTTATTAGTACCGCACGATCTTTGGCTTTTACCCTAAGATATCGTAGGAACCCGAACAATGAAGTACATTTAGACTTATTCTTTAAAAAATCTAACAATTTGATTAGCAGATTTTTTTATTAACATTTGGTACAGAGAATTTGAATTTCGAATTTGGTTGGTACATATCCCAAAAATCTGATGAATTCATATTCTCTATGAATAAGGCTGATTATGTATGATTTTTAGTCTTCTGTTCCGTACCAATGGAATTCTATTATTAAGCCCCCGCTGCCCGTTTGTTCGTATATCTGCGAGCGGGACAGTTGTAAATGTTTCCATACTTACAAAAACGTGACTTAGGTTTATCATAATATGGAACCCTTCGTCCCCCCAGTCGACCCCGTCAGACCACGAGTCTGACGTGCACGGTTGCACGGTTGTGAACCGACTCCAAAAAAAAGGAAGAGGTTCTGAATTCAATTTTATTTCCTCTATTTTGTGTTTGTTACCATAACTCCGTTATTTATTAACCGATTTGAAAAAATCTTTTTTATATGAAAGGGTAATACCTACTTTCCGATTACTCCCATAGAAATTTCATCAAAATTGCTTTAGTAGTTTGGTTTTTAAATCAAAATAGCTGGAAAAAATAGGTACCTATATCCAAGTAAACGAAATTGCGTATTTTGCTTTCCTGTGAGCCAGTATTGGTGGTTACAGATAACGAAAAAAAATATAAAGCTAGTACCTACTTAAAAGGCGGTGTCAAAAAAACGAAGAAACAACCTAAAACACCGACTTCTAAAGTTATTTTATACTTTGTAGTGTTTTTTATTTGGAAGTCGGTTGTATTTTTTTGTAAATTTTTTTTTTCTAAAAATGTTGTAGCTTAGCGTTAATTGCTTGTCGTTTTGATCTCAGTATTTTTTTATTTTCAGAAAAGCAACCGGATGCTGTGCTTGAGCAAGATACTAGAGTGTGAGTTAAATTTTCAGCATAGTACAAAACACCAAATAGACATGTGGGACCCTTTTTGTTACTCAATGACAGAACGTGAAAGACACAACTGTAATTAACGCTCTTCGTAATCATTGACGCTGGCGGCATGTCCAAATTTGATAGGCTGGGGTTGTCGTCAGTGGGGTCATACTGCCAATTTACTACATTTGAATTCAGAATTCGAGATAATTAGGTACCAAATCTTGGAACATTTATCATTATTTTATTTACTATAGTAGGCGCCAGATAAACAGTAAATTATGAATCGTTTTTCATTACCTACTAGAACAGTAAGGATCACGATAGATTATGTGTGAAATTAAGTGTGTCAATAACAATGTAGAGGTGGGTCAATGACCGTTATTCTTTGTTTATCTAGCGCATACTATAGCTTCAAGCCAGTAGCTTTGCCTGCGTGAAAGATATTTCCGGGATATACAGTGTATATAGTCCTTCTCCAAGGTTCAGTCTATCAAGTGCCAATTACTTTCATTTAATTTGATTTAATTAACTTATTTTTGTGTGTCACGTATTGTGAACTACTTTGAATAGTACCTACTGTATAAATTAAGTTTTTAAAAATGTAATAGACTGATGTGTTGCTGGGGAGTTTGTTGCGCCACTTCTTCTTCCCGGCTAAAACATCGAAAGTGGTGACGGGTGCGTTTTGGGGGACTGTCTTTCAGTAAAACTTTGACGTTCAAAAAGTGCTGGCACTCAGTCTAATTTGAATAAATGGCTTTTGATTGATTTGATTTGAGTCTATCTGTAGGTACTGTACTCTCGGTCAGTCTCACTGTGTGTGTGTCTCTCTGTTGTCGGGAGAGTCCGACAGAGTGAGACTTATCGTCGTTTTTTTTGTCATCTGAAGTACTTAGTTAGAGCAAGAATAATAATATGTATTTATTTTTCGATTTCATGGCTAACGCATAGATATTATTATGTGAGCTTGAGTATTTCGTTACACAAAATATAGAAAAGTAATTCTTCATCCACTCTTAGAAGTACAGTTCTCGTCAAATAGCTTTGCCCCTCTGAAGTTGTGTCGAGTGGCTGCGTAGTAGTCAAAATTACGAACACACTGCAACTGCGCATGCGTAAGAGACATAGGGGCGGGGCGCGATTTTATGTCTCAGTCTTACGTTTACGTTCGATGCATGCTTGCGTCCCGCTTGCTCCCGTGTACGTGACTGCACCTGCGCGATTTTTGCAAATGGCTAACTTCAGAGGGGCAAAGCTATTTGACGAAAACTGTACTGATGGAAACCATAAAGGTTTCCTTACACGTACGCTTAGGTACACTACTCTTATACCCATCGTGAATATATGAATCGTACGGGCAGGTACTATTCATTGTAGCTGGTAACAACTTGCGGAATTTGTTCGAAAGAGCCACCGCAACCTGGAACGCAAAGGGTATAAGGAGGAACACGGATGGGTTTTAGTCAGTAAGCGGCTCATCAGAAGGCTTCAATTGAGCCCAAACACGATGGCTATACTAGTAGCCAACTAAGAGATACAATTTCCACCTTTCTGGTCTCCATCATCAGATCCGTGTGACCAACAATAACAAATAGCGCTCATCAGAAGGATTCAAATGAGCCCAAACACGATGGTTATACTAGTAGCCAACTAAAAGATCCACTATCCACCTTTCTGCTCTTCATCATCAGATCCTTGTTACCAACAACAATAAATAGTGCCCATCAGTACAATTCAAATGAGCCCAAACACGATGGTTTTGCTAGCGAGAGTGTATGAAACATAGCTTTATACTTCGCTTGAACGAACAGTCAAAGCCATAATTATGCCACATTCACATTGCGAGGTACTGAAGTATAACGGGATCTCAATCGTGTCCAAAAAGCTGCGTCACTAATGGTAATGCTTTCTGTTTTCAGGAAGCAACTTGTGGACAAGTATCGTTATCTTATTCAGCCAATAGGTAAGTTGCATATGCATACAATGTTCAAGTTACCTACGTTCGGCCGACATGATTTGAATCAAACATTTATTTCGGCAGAGAAAATTAAGAATACTGATGACAACAACGATCATATTACCGATGTGGATATTGAAGATGAATTCCTTAGTACAACCAGTAACGAGTTTTCAAAAGGCATGTTCACTGCAATTTATATTAAGCTACTAAAGTTTTAAAATTATCATGTTAGTTTAATCTAACGTAAGAATATTTTCAGAAAACGATTACACTGTGGGTATGTCCCCTAGTCTAATAATGGCTCAGCCTGTATTTAGCACGGAGGCCTTCGAAACTCCAGAATCGACTCCAGATCCAAACCCACTAGAAAGAACTGAAAAATGGCTAGCCGAAGACTTGGAAGTGGAACCATATCCCGAACATGAAATAAATTATAAAGATGATAACTCTGACGATACTGACACTAGTGTTGCTAATGTGAGACACAAACACAAGAAAACTATCAAAAAACAAAAATCAAGTAATAAGAGCATTCGAGAGACCGCAGTCCCATGCAAAACAATTTCAAGCAAAACTTCGTGCAAGTTTAAAATTAAACGTGATTTTGTAAAGCATAGTAAAACTCAGATTAATAAAAAAGTAGCACGAAAGAAATCTAACAGCAAGAACGTGGTTGAGAATCCTGCCGTTGAATATTCGGCTGTTTACGACAATTATGTGATTGGGCCGAAGAGCAGTGATCAGGGACATCTTACATTAAATGTGGCGGCAGCTAAACCGGCAAGTTACATAATAATCAAGTTAAGTTTTTAGCATTTAATTTAGCTGTTACAAATTTCCTATAAGCAATATTTGTCGTTTCAGATTCCAGGAAGTTTAATAGCACTCTGTAACCCAAATTTAAAAGGGGAAAAGAGTACAGAGCTGCCTAGAGTAACAGATGATGCTGCTAGAACCAACGTTGTTAGCGTTCCCAGTTGCATATCAGCTACCGAAGAAACTCTTCTCATCGATATTATCATGCAAGACTGTGAGGAAACTATAGCTCTTCGTAGAACTATAGGAACTGATTCAACAACAGAGCTAGAAATTAAAAGACAATGTAATGTAGAAAATTCGAGTGCAGCTTTGGATAGTAATTTATGTACTAAGCATGAAGTTAGTACAGAAAATGTGCATTCGCAAACAATTTTTCTTAATGGTACCTACAATTTCTGTCGTATACTTTATATCTAAATGGAATACAGGTACCATTTTAATTAACAATTTTATCCTTTAGATATAAACGAACCCAGTACATCAAAAGGAATTCGTCACAATATCAGCACGGACGTACAATGTGGCCCCGACACTTTCGCTTGTCCGCTGCTATCTCCGGCTACGTCAGTAGTTAAGATGCCGCAGGTCTTTTCTACGGGTATTACAATTAATGAAGTAGGTGTCGACAGTAAAGTAAAAGGGACAGATTTTGGCACATCTACACAAGAAACTAATGATTTCAAAACGATAACACCAAGATGGAGACCAGTTGGAATCACAATAAAAGATTCCGACGTAAACTTATGCAGTAAAGCTGAATGTTCCACTATGACCATCCCTGAGTCTGTACCTCCTACGTTTACAACAAATCAAAGCTCAGCAGTAAATAGTGCAATGTCGTTCATTGGAACAAAACTTCTTAAGCCTATATCGAGTACTTTAAAAATAGAAGATTCGGGATCAGAATTTTGTACTCCAAGTATTGCTAGCACGTCGAGGACGTGCAATTATTGTATGTCTGAATCTAAACCCACAAGTAATATTTTGGTGGAGTCTGTTGAGAGCAAAGAAGTAGATTCAAGCATGGAATCGCCTTCTAAAATGTTACAACTAACTTGTGGAGCTGTACATGTTCACAGTTACAGAGACAAACAAGTTTCTGAGGATGTTGTCTACCAAGGTGAGTGGCAACGATACGAGCCGAAAGCTAATAACGCACGGAAAAAGCCTTACAATTATTCGACGTTGAGAAGAGGTAACGAAGCTGTTACGAGGAAAACTAAAGAGAATTTAAAGGAGAAGAAAGTTAATTCCAAGGAAAAGATATATAGAAAAAGACAAGAAAAAAAACAAATAGAGGTAGAACCTCACAAACCTACGCAAATGCGAAATGTCAAGCTTCGTAAAGTAAGTCAGCAAGATAAGATTTCCGACGATAAGAAGCTTCGTGTTTCGAAAAGTGTGGTTAAAATATCAACCAGAATCAAGAGCATCCCTCGGCCCATCAAAACCACTACTAAGGTAATAACGAGACCAATATTAAGATAGTAAATTATTATAGTTCTCCCCTTTTAAAAAAGTTTAACTATTACAGGTGCCATCAAAACACGCAATAAGGTAACATTTGTTTTGAATTTTGTGCGATATTGAACTTAACAAATATTGCAACTTTTTCATTATTTTTTTAGTGGTAATACTTCAAAAAATGCTAAATCTACGTTTACCATTAAAAAGTCGGCAATTTTAGCTACTGTTACTGATAAAAAAGACATCGAAAAACAGCAGAAGTTTAAGAAAAGTTATATACCTTTATATTTAAAGAAAACTTTACACAAGGATACACTAAACAAAAGTTTAGATTCTGCTTCTGACGCCATGACAGGCAGTATAGATAAATTAGCCAACAAAACTGCTCCCTTTGTGAGATCGAACACAGAAGAGCTCAGAAAAGATTTACTCTCATTTAGTGATGACTTGCATGTGAATATTAGTTACGTCGTCTGTCGTAACGACATAGAGGAAAAGATTATATCATCTGACGAACAGACTAGCGAAAATAGTAAAGATAAAGTTACCCCAAAGCAGAAAGACATGCTTAAGCGTACACATAGTCCAAGTCATTCTATAAATAGTTCTACTTGTTCTTCTCCGAACAGTGTTGCTACAGTTAAAGCGGCTTCCACACGAAATAAAACTACGACCAAAAGACATTCCGCTCAATCCTATAAGAGTAATGTGACTAACAGCGAATCAGATAATTCTTCGCCACCAAAGAAAAAAGTAGTCAAAAGGCCGAAAACTGCAAAAAAGGCTGATATCAAAGATATTGGCAATAAAGAAAACATTCCGGAGTCCACAAAGAATTTTGCTAATAAAGAAAAAGAAAAACCGATTAAGTCGCCGTTTAGACCCAAAAGTGCAAGTGCCTACATAGCAAAAGTAGAAACGGAATGTTCGTCATCGCTTCTAGCGCGGCAAAAGACACAAATATCAAACAAATCTATCGTCAAATTACCTTCACGTAGAGATAGCGACGAGAAACGAAGAGCTAATACTCCATCTGTCTCGAAGAAAAGGTCACTAAAGTCTGACACTTCTTCATGTGACGACTTTACCAGAAGGGAATCCGAATCTTTAAAGATTTTAGATTCTGCGAATATGGTTCTTGTGTTGGAACCACAAACGAATTATGTCGATCTTTCAAAGACACGAAATGTCTCGCGAAATCTATCGGCGGAGTTTGCTATTAAAAGCACCCACAATCTGATGGAAGACTTGGTACGTGAGTCGAGCTTACACAGTAACGCTAACGATATTCTGGATGCCATGAGACAGATATTAGAAGAAACGCTCGATCGAATTATCGTTTCACACGGACATAAACGTAATTTAAGCTCTCATACAGTAGTTTTAACTAATGATGATAATAAAAAAGCTGTCGAAAGAGTTACGACACCAGAAATTAAAACAAGCTTTGGTTTAGTCGATACCAGCCAGAGCGACATAAAACATACTTTGAATCGAACCTTTGACAACGTACTTGGCGATGAGTCTACGCTCAATTTCAATGACACCGGGTTAACAGTTGCTGATTTGGATTTACTTTCATTCAAATCAGTCACGTCAGACTCAAAATATTCGGAGTATTATTTGGCTGATAACGAATTTAATACGTCTCAAGAAATTGATCAGGGACCAATGCAAAATACAACTTCAGTGCAGGATATATTTGAGCGAAAAGAACCGCATTTGAATCAGGTACTTTTGGGAATACTACAAAAAATAGTGGTTTTATTACAAAAAATAACTTTTCGAAATATAAATGTTTAGACTAAATTGCAGACTACACCAGGTGCTCTTGCAGTTCAAGCATTCAGTGGGTTCTCACTCGACGCTGAGCCAGTGGCTGGTGATCAACCAGATCCTCTTGCTCTCATGGACTCGGAGACCAACAGTTTGGCTGTTGAAATTAACAGACTAGCTGTAAGTATGCACTTACTTTAGTTTCGAATTGAAGTCGAAGCGAAATAATCAAATATTGTACTTCCCTCCGCGCGCGCTCTCTCGGTATAATCCTAATATCCTGTTTGTAAATTCGAAAATCGCGTTCCGTATTTATTTTAAGACTTGTGAATTGTTCCTAGCTGTGCCCTAGCGTTTTTTGTAAGTTTCTAAAGGTGTCTGTTTACTTATTTACTGGTAATTAGTTAATTTCTCCAGCTTTTGGCAATTACATTTATTTTCTTGTGTGTGTGGGTATCGCGAAATAATTTAAACGCCCGTTATTTTTACAAGTTTGTTACTGCTACTATTTAAAATGAACATGACTACCACAAAAACATCGATCGATGATTAATACTTCGATTAATTCGTACTTTCTCAATAGTAAGGTAGGTACTCAGACTTGGACATCATTCCATTTCTAAATCACTAAACATGGGATGTCCTCAGGGCTCAGCAATCGGTCTAAATGTATGGAATTTTGGTTTCGAAAAGTTTTTATTTGCCTTAAGGTATAAAGTTGTTACAGTCTGGTATTAATCTAAAGTCCACATGTACAGGATATGTATCAATTGCATGTAAAATAATGATTAGTTAATTGTTGTTCAATGTCACAGATATAAGGTTCAATACAATGATGATTTCCTCACGCTTCTGCTCGCATGCGGCTGTTCATTAATGGGGTGTTTTCCGAATTTTGGCTGTTCATAAATTATATTAAATTTAAAAATCATTGTAAAATGTATGAGAGAGATACATCCTTGTTTTAGTGAAACATTACCTCAGAACACGAAATGTTATGATTTTCCCATTAAAAAAAGTTGAAAACAAAAATGCCGAAAATGGTCTTTAAAGTCGACCCCGACTTTAAAGACCATTTTCGAGATTATCCTAATTACCGCACAAAACTATTTGATAATTGCACGAACTAAAAGGTAATCGGTATCCCGGGTTTCGGTTTTTCTTTTCATTATAAAAAACTTAAAAGTAAATCGCATGTCGGAGGATCAAGTTGAGCTAGTTTTGTGAGTTTTTAATAAACTTCGAATTTGTGGAAAAGCTTGCGCTGAGAGCTTCAGCAGAGTCCTTTTTTTATGAATGGGAAATCATCAAATGACTCCTCCCGCTCTGGGCGGAGTGGAAGGGAGTGTCTTCTCAGACTCTTACTGACTAAAACCCATCCGTGCTCCTCGTAGTGCCCTTTGCTTTCCAGGGCCGCGATAACTTTTGCGAACAAAATCCGCAACCCTAGCAGGCTCTGGCGCTAATAGGCCCTTTCTACTTTGCTGACATCTCTTCGAGGCGCGCGTGGAACACATCGCGCCGCCGACCCGGGCCTGGCTTTGATCGGACGGCGAGCTATACAACGCTCGCCGTCCGCTGACTCCATACCGCCATGGTATCTTGCTGGAGCTCCGTCCGCCACGCTACAATTTGCCGCGGCAATGGAGTTTGGCCCCGGCGTACCGCATCCACGCTCCGCGCGTGGACGTACGCGAGGGCGGGCTCTCGCCTCCTGATCCCATGGCGGCAATCCGACAAGGAGGCTCGCCGCCTCGCCAGAGAACATGTGGTATCTCCGGGCCAGCCGGATAGCCATGACCCTTTGAGACGCGTTCAGCTGTCGAGCTGGACGCTTCTTCAGCGTCAGAGCCCATACTGGGGCCCCATAAAGGGCCATGGACCGCACGATCCCCGCATAGAGCCTCCGGCAGGAGGCGTTTGGACCCCCTAGATTGGGCAGAAGCCGCTTGAAGGCAGCCCCGTCTCGGCAGAGTCCTGCGGGACGTGTTTGGAACTGGACCTGTGCCACTTTTTTATGTCTGATTTCCGTCGGGATTCGGTAATTTTTTTAAGGGACATAACTATTCTTCCGTGCGTTTAAGCGATTTTGCCATATCTGTCCATTGCCGGAATTAAATGTAGGTTACAATTTCTGGCAGGGTTGCGATTTTGTCGAAAGTCGAAAGAGTCACTGCGGCCCTGGAACACAAAGAGCTATGGGAGGAGCACGGATAGGTTTTAGTCAGTAAGGCTGTCCACTGGAGCGAAGGGAGAGGAGCGGAGCAGAGCCGTGCCAATATTAACCAATGGAATTGTATAGTTTAAAAAATCATCATCATCACATCAGCCGAAAGACTTCCACTACTGGATAATGGCCTCCCCCAAAAGGGGGGGTGTGTCATAATCGCCACGGTTGGCAGGCGGGTTGGCGATCGCAGTGTAGCTGTTGCAATGTAGGTGCAGAGAATGCTGCTGCCCATTCTCTAGTGATTCCCTTAGTCGCCTCTTACGACACCCACGCGAAGTGATGGGATGGTGCTATTCTTTTACGTCCGACACCGTACGAAACCAAAAACGGGTTTAAAAATATTTCTAATGAATATAACGTGTTTTTGTAGACGTCAGAAGAATTGTTCACATCGGGCAGATCTTCAGGAAGTTACGCGTCCTGTGTCGTAGATGAAGATGCGTTTGTTCCCAATTGGTTGTTTCAACTGATCAGTCAGCAACATGCTGTAAGTTTTTCATGTCAAACGTCCTTGATACTCAGCTTTTTATGATCATAACTTTTTTTATAAGTGCCAAAATGAATCCTATACCTAATTAAATAATATTATTCTGAACGGAGTTCTTAGGAAGTTTTAGTTTCTTTTCAGGTACTCCATTCGGCATAATGAAATGTTAAACGGGCTATATCAGTCACGTCCCTTTACTTCTAGCTGATAATATTCACCGTGTAACAGAATTAACGCAATACCTGCTACTATGGAATCTACTCGTCATTATGAACAACTTTTACTATGGGACCAACCACGAGATCGGTGCTTTTTTCGCAATAGGGAATATGCATGAAAAAATATTTTTTATCATCTACACAGTTTTTATCTCAAAACATACAAAAATATAATACTAACAGTAGAAATAGAATCAAAATTGATCGAATAACCAACGAGATAAAACTATTTTAAACAAAAATATCTGTCCTTTTCGCGAAAACGCTGTTTTCTATGGCAGCTGTATTGACGTCATGAACTTTGACGTCAGAGTTCGTATCGGACATCTCTTTCTAATTTGTAAACTTCGAAACTTTATAACTTCACCGCTGATGAGTTTATTTAAAAAAAAATATTTCAATATTGTTTACTAGAGCTAATAAGCATTTAATTGAACAAATAAAAAAAATGCATGCATATTCCTTATTCTGGCTTTGACTTTCTGCCAGTGTTGATTTCAGGATTGGTCCTATAGTAATAGTGCGAGCTCTGCACACTCAATTTTCAAGCTTAATCAGGTAGAAGAACCCCGCGAGCCAATGATTGGTCCTGCAGCTCCGCCTCGCGATGAACCGATGTACGACGGCAATGGGAACGTCGTAGAACCCTCTTTGCTCGGCTTCGGCGCAGGCGCAGGTGATGGACGAGGCATGCACAGTGATCACTCGCAAGATAGTTCAGGGAGAGGCACATCACTCAGTTCCAGTGAGACCTCCTCTGGACTGCAGAGCGAAGTCAGCGTAAGTAGTCCTGTTGCTTTGCACGTGATTATTACTTGCGTTCAGTTAATTGACTTATATTGAGACTTTTCCTCAGTAGTGAGCGTAAAGCAACCCGCAACGGCTTAGCATGCTTGAAAACTATATACACAGCTCTTCTTCGCGCTCTTTCTATTTGTGAAAACCGTAACAAAATTCGTTGTGAGGTTTATATTAAGTAAGCAGAGAAACAGACAGAGACAAAGAGGGAGGGACTTTGATTCGTACTATTTAGAGAGTTGTGTTCGGGCGCCTCCGACCACTCCGCAATCTTCGGCTGCTGTCGTGAGACAGCAGAAAGCGGCGGGCGGCGGCGATAAGTGCTGCGTTTCGTCCCTAACAATAAGGATAAAAAGTTTAACCCTTTAACCGCGCGTGTCGCATATATATGCGACAAATATTTCCGTGTCCCTACCGCGCGTGTCGTATTTCTGCGACAGAGAACATGCATGATTTTTTCGTTCTATTTTCGTCCTATTAATTGCGTGGTACAACTAAAACTATTATTAAATAGAGCTATTATTTACAACAATTACTTAAAATTATGTGTCATAACTCTAAGCATTCAAAAAACTTAAACAAAAATAAGTAATTGGCAGCTTGAAATTTTCTTCGGCGTCTATCGCGCGCGTCGCATAAATATGACCATAGGGATGGGATACAATGCAATGCGCATTTTAAAAACGAAATAACAAACAGTTAAATAATCAGGTATAATGCATCATTCAGCATAAAATAAACGGTGTCATACCAAATAAAGTTAAATTTAACATATTGCCTTGTGTTATTAATTCTTTTCCTTATTATTCATAAGAAAAATATCCCTCACGATCTTTGTATAATGCCAACATTTGACGTTAGTTCCCATCCCTTGACTCCTATGCTTGCAACATATTTCTCTAGTTAGTCTAGCGCGGCTGTCACATTAATACGACCACTGCCTACGTCACAAGCGGATCAAACGAATGGAAAGTTCCATTAATGTTGTTCGTTGGTATTTGTGCATTGTCGATAAAATAGTCACATTTCAATTTTCAATAATGACGACTACTGAGGAATTATTAAGAATATTAGAAGGTGACGACGACGAGTGTGACGACGAATTGAAATTATCCGATTCGATAGAATTTAGAAGTGATGGAGAGGTAAGTACCTATTTCAATTTCTTCTTAGGTTATTTGCACATTATTCAGTAGGTATAGGTATAAATAAGACTTTCGTTGGGTTTAGGTAACTCCTTGATGAATCGAAATAGTATTTTAAATATTGTGATGTAATTCTGTTATTACCTATATTACCTACTTAACTACCTACATATCCTATTGATTGTTCAAATTTGGAACCGTGTTGTATGTTGTCCTTACCATTATTAAGGTACTGTGACAGTACCTACCAAGCCGGACAGGCACTCGCACTCGCGTTTGTCTCTTTTTCTTAACTTATTAGGTATTTTATAGTATACTGAGGAATATGTGTAAATGAATGTGATGTAAAGTATTATACTCCATTTGTTTAGGTAATTAAATAAAGGTAAACAAAAAAACCACGTGCCGTGGTTATCCAACTAAACGTAATACCAGTCTATTCAGTTGTCATGCTACGTCACAGTTGTACTCTTCAATTTAGCAACGTTATAATTCGTTAATAATGTTGCTAAATTGAAGAGTACAACTGTGACATAGCATGACAAGTGAAGTGAGTGATATTACGTTTAGTCGGCTAACTAAGTCACGTGGTTTTTTTGTTTACCTTTATTTAATTACCTAAACAAATGGAGTATAGTAACTGGTAAGCAAAAACAAAAAAAACAATTGTGATTCAAAGATTTATTATACTTAGTTTGATTTGAAAAGGAAAAAGTCGAATAATAAGAGATTATTTTGATGTAAGTAATTAAAATTTAGATAGTAAGATTAAACAATTGTGATACAAAGATTTAGCCATTGCTGTTGTAGGTAGATTTATAAGAAAAGAAAAAAAGTACCTAGTCGATTAATAAGAGATTATTGTGATGTAAACAATTCGAATTTAGTAAGGTTAAACAATTAGTAACTGTTAAAAACATTTACTTATTAGCTTAAAGATGAACGATTGTGATACGAAGAAAGTGATTAGGGTGGTTAATTTAAAGGTCCTACAAACAGGCGCGACACGCGACACAAAAACATGAGCGGTTTCTTTGTGTCGCGCCTGTTTGTAGAAGCCATAAGGCTGATTTAAAATAAAAACATAAAAATTCTTTGACTTTTTTTTATCGATACAACGATTGCCCCTCCTTATTTATTGTAGGTATTATTTTGTCGATTTGTAGCCTCGCGCTAGGGGCACGACAATTGATATTTAGCCAAGCGGTTAAAGGGTTAGTGAGGTGCTACATATGACGGGTAACACGACGACGTGCCAAAGTCACCATGGTTCTGTTATGACAGAGAGACTGAGATAAGCAGGAAAAATAGCTATTCCTTTTCCTCAAGAATGCATAATAGCAATGCTGCAATGACACGTCATAGTAGGCTAGTGCTTTAACGGATTGAACAGTTATTTAGGTCAGTATAGAAAAGCTTGCCTACCTATTACTTCTATTTTCTGTTACAGACTGTCTTAATTGATCCTTCGGGCCAGTTTGAAATGCTTCGGGATCCTATGACCAGTTCTTCAGTGATGCCTATGATTGACTACCACCACTCAACTTCGACTCGCACTTACGGAATTGATGGTAAAACTTTTACTGAAAATTATGTTATACGACCGCTCGACCCTGTGCTATACGATTGCTTACGGGCAAAAGTTGGGATCACTCGTCACCACCCCATTGTACGAGTATTACAGTTTAAAATAATGTAATTGCAATAGCACGTGATCACAGACTTGATCTGTTGTATGTAGGCGCTAAGTATTTTTAACTGTACTAGTTGTGCCCTGCAGTTTTAACTACTGCTCGGCTTCTAAGGGTCGCAGCGTGATGTTAAATACCCTAAACCTTCCTCAAGAACTGGGCTATGAAATGCAAAAAGATAAATGAAATCGGTACAGTCGTTCTCAAGTCATGGCGTGACCAAGGTAAATAGGGATTCATATGAAATAAACAATAATTTATTAAAAATGAGCGCTTTCCTGTAGTTTACCATGTGTTATCACTTCCCCGAATTTGATTCTTACTAGTGATACTTTCGGATGGTGTAATAATACAGGGTGTTTTTTTTCGAAATCAACTGGTTCAATTCCTGGCTAGGAAAGCCAATTTTTCTAAAATCCAATGATGCGGTTTTATGTTTTATCAAAATCGGGCTCGAGACTCCTTTCAGTGTTCTTCAATATTCCTCATAGTTTCGGACGGTTTCCACGTACACTTTAAAAAATTTACCCTGTATAGGTAGGTGTACGTTGGTTGGTTGCTAATGGTTCGGTATGGGTTATGAAATTGGCCTACAAATTCAAAATAACTTGTTCTGTCAACGATTTTAACCAATCCTTTATTACAGATGACTCCGGACTGGCTAGTTCTCGTACGCGAACGATAACCACGGCCAGTGACATCGACGCTGACATTAGCTCCATCGATACAGACGCACCGGACCTTTCTGACAACTGAACATTACACCACACACTGTACCAAGTCGTGGTGTCCTATACTGCTGATAAATTATTGAGTGGCCCGGCTTTGGGCGTGTAAACGTGCAGATTTAGACGGCATCTGCTGTTTCTGGGGGTTATGACGCTTTTCTGGGAGAACAATTTGCCTGTTAGGAGTCCTCAAAATTATTATAATAACTGATGATAAAAAGGTTTGGATCAGTGTTCTCGTAGATCGATGACAGCATCGGCTGGTTTTGGATTTGCGTTGCTTTTCTGGCAGAAAAGTTGTTTCCTCAAAATTTTTATTTGACTGATCTATTCAATAAAATTGTTTTGGATCAATTAACCCAGCTATGGGCATACGACTAGCGTGTAGTGTGTTAAGAGTGGTAATGGTTCATTTTGAGGCAACGGGTGAAGTTCTAGATACTCACATCTTTAAATTATGGTTGTGACAATTATGAGCGCACTTTTGGCGTATTGTTGATATTGACGTTCTAATAAATTATTTGTTATCTCTGATAAAAATGGTATTATTTTTATGTATATCAGAACGTTCGGCCAGTCGAGATAGGGAGCTGGCTGCTACTCCAGTTTTTAGTGACGATTATGTGACGCATAAAGATGCCAGCCAAAGAATTTGTGACGGAACAGTTCGAAAGTTAGAAGCATTTGTTTATGGCCGAACGACCTGATATCAGAACGTTCGGCCAACCTGAATCTCCATAACTGAGGACCTTAGAGAAACTGTTACTGAATAAAGATTTAGTGACGATTTGGTGACAAACAACCACTGCTTTACTTTTATTCGTAATGCCACCGGTTAAAAGTAAAATTAATTTTAGTTCCTGGAACATCAGGACGTTCGGCCAACGTAATCTCCATAACTGAGGACCTGAGAGAAACCGTTAATGAATAAAGATTTAGTGGCGAGACTGAAACGAATTTTTATTGCTTTATTTTTTTTTTGTGACGGCCCCTTTAATTAGTAAAATGAAAATTTAACATATAACCTCAAAACATTGGGATTATCGATTCCTTCACAAGGAAGAAGCCCAGAGAAACCGTTAATCAATAAAGATTTAGTGACGACACTGAAACAAACTTTTATTGTTTTATTTTTTTTTGTGATGGCCCGTTTAAATAGTAAATTGAATATTTAACATATAACCTCAAAACATTGGGATTATCGATTTCTCCACAACGAAGAAGCCTAGAAGACTCGTAAAACCCCTGATGTGTTATAAGTTTTCAGTGCAATGGTGTCAGTATTTTTGTTGATTCAAGATTAATCTATAAAAATGCACTATGGCGGATGGCGACTGAAATAGGGTGACCATGTATTCCAACGAAACAAGTATTTATCGTATTTACCTACTAAATGAAGCAAAACACGTCGAAATAAGGTGACGATGTAGGTACCTATTGCAAAAAAATAAATAGATACGCGGAAGGAGGAATATGAGAAGGAGTGCAGACAACTAATATTTTATATAATATGCATTAGAAATAACTTGTTATAAAAAAAACATTACCCACACCACCATGCGTTATGATAGTATAGTATAGTACCAAGGGATCTCTGCACCTGCGTGGAATGCTTTCCTTCCCCCGCAACTTTCTCGCGGCGCCTTGTTGTCTCTCGCCCACCAGTCATGTCACTGGTGTGACGTCATCGAGGTCAGGTGCAGAGATCCTTTGGTACTATAATTGAACCAGACAGGACTATCGAAAATGGGTAGCTTAAGTTCTGGCTGACCTCACCGGAAAGTAAGCCGTAATGTTGTCGATTAGTATTTTTAAGAGTTCATTTGGTGTAGTTATTGTATAATCTTACTATGATTTATCTTTAGAACTGTAATTTAATTGTAAAATGTGTAATCTAGTTTATCAAACTAATAATAATATTGTCGGGCCACCGAAAGAAATCCGATTTGACAAGTTTCAACTCAATCACCTAGCAATAAACACAAGAAGCTGTCAAATCGATCTATCTTCTTTCGTGCTGAACCAATTTAACTGAAATTCTAAAAAGTACAAATTATTATGTACTTAACTAGGTACCGAATTTTTTGGGATGATTGATTACAAATAAAGAATTTTTTCATTTGTGTAGGTACCTATTTATTTAAGTATATTTATTTTGTACTTAGTCAAATTTCTCAATCTCCGATGTCAGTCACCTTTCCACTTTCGTTTGCTTTTAGCCAAAATAGACTCAACTAATATGATTTTCATTTCGCGAATTCCCAGTGTGGTCCCTCAGTTCACACGCACATAAAAACTTTACAAGTGGACACTGGTATGCAGGCATCAGCTCAACGTTGCTTGTACCTATATAATTTAATATTACGACGTGTTTTGCTTCATTGTTTAGGTAATTAAGTACTCGGTAAATACTTGTTTCATTAAAATTCATGGTCACCCTATTTCAGTCGCCATCCGCCATAGTGCATTTTTATAGATTAATCTTGAATCAACAAAAATACTGACACCATTGCACTGAAAACTTATAACACATCAGGGGTTTTACGAGTCTTCTAGGCTTCTTCGTTGTGGAGAAATCGATAATCCCAATGTTTTGAGGTTATATGTTAAATATTCAATTTACTATTTAAACGGGCCATCACAAAAAAAAAATAAAACAATAAAAGTTTGTTTCAGTGTCGTCACTAAATCTTTATTGATTAACGGTTTCTCTGGGCTTCTTCCTTGTGAAGGAATCGATAATCCCAATGTTTTGAGGTTATATGTTAAATTTTCATTTTACTAATTAAAGGGGCCGTCACAAAAAAAAAATAAAGCAATAAAAATTCGTTTCAGTCTCGCCACTAAATCTTTATTCATTAACGGTTTCTCTCAGGTCCTCAGTTATGGAGATTACGTTGGCCGAACGTCCTGATGTTCCAGGAACTAAAATTAATTTTACTTTTAACCGGTGGCATTACGAATAAAAGTAAAGCAGTGGTTGTTTGTCACCAAATCGTCACTAAATCTTTATTCAGTAACAGTTTCTCTAAGGTCCTCAGTTATGGAGATTCAGGTTGGCCGAACGTTCTGATATCAGGTCGTTCGGCCATAAACAAATGCTTCTAACTTTCGAACTGTTCCGTCACAAATTCTTTGGCTGGCATCTTTATGCGTCACATAATCGTCACTAAAAACTGGAGTAGCAGCCAGCTCCCTATCTCGACTGGCCGAACGTTCTGATATACATTTATTTTTCTGTTTGATGCGAGGTGTTGGTTGGAAACTAAAGCAAAGCTAAATTAGTTAGGTTCATCTTGCATCTACAACGAATAACAGAATAAAAGTAAAGCCTGAGTACAATGTAGTATAGCAAAATAGCTACGAAGAGTGTCCCTGACACTGCCATGACCACCATCAGGGATTTTAATTTTGATAACTTAAAAAACGTCTAAATTAGTCGCAAATTAGTCGCCAAATATCAGAATTAATCTGTCACTGGTTCAAAAATAATAAAGGTTTATAGGTTAAAGGTTTTTTAGGTGTGGCCGACCTGGGCAGAATCTCCGCAGCTTGACCACATTTGTGATTATTTAAATGTGGCCAAGTAGGGAGTTTCTCCCCAGGTCAACCACCTAAAACAACGCTTATAAAACTTTTGAACCAGTGATATACATATTTGGCGACTGATTCCGACTAGATTTGGGAGAAAACAGATACCCTAGCAATTCTTTTTGAGTCTCATGCGTCTGTGTCAGGAACACCTACGAAGAAGCCAAAACTGCTAGGACGTGCTACTGTTACGTAAAGAACGACGTAGTCAATCTGTTACGCCATAGTCTAGCAAAACATTTACGAAGAAGTAAAATTGCTATGAACTAGCGAAATGCTCGGAACATTATTCCGCTTGCAGCCTGCTTGCTACATGGCTTAGAAGATAACCAATTTTCTAGAATTCATAGTAGTCCTAATAGCGGGCTATGGTACGGCTAGTTGTCTAGAGGATGTAAACACGTAGCGTCTGTCTACTTGCCGACGGCGACGACGCGAAGGCACTAAATTATGGTTTTATATTATCCTAGGCCATGATTCCACCTGTAACCAGCTCTTTTGACATTGTGGGCTATCAAGGTATAATGTGATCTTAGCTCGATCGTGCCCCGCAATATAATTAAACTAATTAAATAAGTTTAGGCAGCCTTAGTCTTTATTCGACATAATTACGCCGTAATTCTCATTTTTCCCCATATTTACCGGACTGAGTCCAATCTGCTGCTATCATACTGGTGCAGGCCAATCGAAATACATCCTTATCGGTTTGGTAATACATTGCTACGACGCAGCAATACTGCTACGACAGTTTCTACGACGTAGCAATACTGCTACGACAGTTTCTACGATGTAGCAATACTGCTACGACAGTTTCTACGATGTAGCAAAACTGCTACGACAGTTTCTACTATGTAGCAATACTGCTACGACAGTTTCTACGATTAAGCAATACTGCTACGACAGTTTCTACGATTAAGCAATACTGCTACGACAGTTTCTACGACGTAGCAAGTTAAGTTAGTATCTGTTATTGTTTAAATTATATTTGATTATTATTATTTGACATCACGATTAATTTTTATAATTTTTTGAATTTTTGTATCTTTAAATTTATATTCATCTATGTTTTTTATGTAATTTTATGGATTTTAATTATCTGCAATAAATAAATTGAATTGAATTGAATAAGCGGTCGTAGCAGGCAACCAATTTGCTACGCTACGTACGGGTACGGGTGGGTATTGATTTGTCTATTTGAATACTAATGGCATAGCTTAGTTTCGCTTAGCTACGTGTATTTATTTAATTAATTTATTGAGATTAAACGGGTGATGGACGGGTCAAATATATTTGTATTAAAAAATAACTTCAGATTTATTTGAAATCGTTATGGCTATACCTAGTTTGTAAGCTTACGTCCGAGTTATTTTTTTCTGGGCCTCATGGCTATTAAATAATTACGGCCCCGCTGTTTTGGAATCCCAATTATTCAAATTATGCCTTGAAAAGTAGATATTTCGTCATTTATATTTTGTAGTTTATTTGATAAATAATGGGCAACGGGGTTCACGAAATCTTAAATAAAACACTTTTTTATAGTTAGTGAAAGAGGCAATAATTTATATTTACTCAAGAATCGAGATAATTGTTTTATACAATAGGTATCGGTTTGAGAGACTACATAAGCCCTTCCCTATCTGACACTGAAGGATGGGCATATGTCAAGTCATAAAAAAAGCAGTTTGTTTTGAATGGGGTTGGGGTTGGCCGGTGAAAGCTTTAGGTAGATGGCGCTAGCATAGCTTTCACCTCTCAAGTTTGTATTGTGTTTTGGCTTTACTTGTTGAGTGCGTTTTTTTATAATATTGAAAGAACTGTTGTAAACGAAACATGTATTCGACATGGCGGATAAGTGGGTTGAAAGCTGAATTGAAGAAACGAGGCGCATCTTTACGAGGAAGGAAAGCAGACCCAGTCGACAGGTATAACCTTATAACTATAAATCTCAAATTTTCCCTTCTAAATACATGATTTTGAAAGAGTGATTGCTAGCTTGGTTCTCGTTACCTACATACTCTACATACTTTGATACAAAACGTTTTATCGAAAGTATAAGCTTTCAAGTTAGTGCTTTTTAAGTTTTTTTCTATCAAGACTGAACTCTTGTTTTGTTTACAGATTAGAGCTGTATGACCGGAATGTTTACTTTGGAAACACAGGAACTCAAAGCCACGATGATCCTCCTCACTCTAGCATGTATCTATCGGGACATTATCAGCAATACTGGATCAGCTATACTGTACTAATAGATCATTCTATAATTTGATTGTTTATACATTTAAGGCATATGTAGGCCCTATAAAAGATGAGGAATTTATTTCTGAGATGTTAGAAAAAGTTGACAACTTCTTTAACAATTATTTTAAACAAGCCATTTTGAGTAAATATTTAAATACCAAAATTATTATTTAATTAAAAAACATATTAATTATAAATAGACTGTAGGTAGGTTAGGATACCTGTAATAAGATTTTCAGATTTTTTTGTTATTGTTTTCTTTAGTGTATTATTTGTTATTTTATTAGGGTGTGAAAATAAAACTAATAAACACAACTATTTGAATTTCTTTTTATTATTTACAATCCTTACTCTAAAATTACACAACAATATCATATAAAAAAATATTTCAGATGCCACATAAAATGAGACTAAAGGTGTCTGCAAAATGTTATAAGTTCTGTTAAGCCTATTAATCTTTCTATGTGTACTCTTTGACTTGCAAGTTTCTGATCACGCGCGCTTTAATACAAAACCTGGCAACTGTGATCTGCCTTTCAAGAAAGCAGGTATATTAATTGACACATTTTTCACTGCAAACAAGTCCTGGACATTAAATTAAATACTCTATCAGCCATGACACCATCACAATATCACCTCCATCACACAAATTAATCTATGAGCTGCATTCAATCATCTTTGGTAGAAATATATACGTTGTCAGGAAGAGTCAAATCTTCTGAACTGGTAGTTTGCACAGCTGATGTGTCTATCTCTTCAAAGAGTGCTTTTCTATGAGCGGTTTGATAACCGCTCTTCTCGAGCTTGAGCTTCTTGAGAAAAAGTTTTAGTAGTCCAGGGAAACAATGTTGGGACTGCTGTTTTTTTCTAGTAACGGTGCTTGTTTTCAATGCCTTGAAAAAACCAAATAGGATATAGTTCACATTTTATTATTATGCCGTATATTTTTAGAATACAATTAATGTGAATCCTCCTTATGGATTTTAGCCACTTTTTTGTCATTGCTGAATCTTTAGGAAACTGATGCGCACCCATTTCCTTACAAAAAGGTACTTCACAGATCTTTGGAAATCTGAAAATAATATGTTACTTAAAATGTTCATAGAAAATTCTTATATTTTGGTTAAAGCTATGCTAGCGCCACTTTGACAGTTGCCAACCCCATTGCATGAAATTGTTACATATTTGTATTATATAATTATGTATATTAAAAGGATTAAGTAACTGAATATAGCATTCTCAAGGAAAACAGTTGACCCAGTAAGGTGTTTAAACTGTAAAGCCAGATGTCAACGATAACTGAGACGGCGGCAAATATTGCGCTCTAGGCTCTGGTATACATTTTTGAAAGCTAGGTAGAGTTTTTTTCACGTTAGAAAGTTTAAAATTATTACTGCCACTACAAGCTAGAGAACATAAGGAACAAATCAATATGTACAATTCTCGTCAAATAATGTGTCTGTGCCCCTCTGAAGTTGGCTACGAGTGGCTGCGTAGTTGTCAAAATTACGAACAAACTGCAACTGCGCATGCGCAAGAGACATGGGGGCGGGGATCATGGCGGCGCGATTGTATGTCTCAGTCGCTCGTTTACGTTCGATGCATGCTTGCGTCCCGCTTGCTCCCGTCTACGTGATTGCACCTGCGCGATCTTTAAAATTGGCTAACTTCAGAGGGGCAAAGTTATTTGACGAGAACTGTATGTGTTTTATTTATATTCAGGCAACACGGGCCTGGACTGACCTCAGAAGCAAAAAAAAATAACTTCTTTATGTACCTATTTTCATAATATGTGTCGTTATGCTATGTGTACTTCTTACCTTAGTAATTGACCTACATTGGTGTTGCTTACATAAGTCGCTTTCTGAAAAAATATGCTTTCGCCTGCGACTTCGTACGCGCATATCCTTTTTATCTCGTTCCTGTGTAGCCTGCCTTCCTCATGAATGTAATAACAATAATGTGTATTCAATGTGGCTATCATATGTAAAAATAATTTTCCAAATCCGACTGGTAGTTCCAGAGATCAGTTCGTTCAACCAAACTAACTTTTCAGATTTATTATACGTATTATATATAAGTATTGATATGTTTAGTTATTCTTTGTT
This sequence comes from Melanchra persicariae, assembly GCA_947386135.1. Lineage (NCBI taxonomy): Eukaryota > Metazoa > Arthropoda > Insecta > Lepidoptera > Noctuidae > Melanchra > Melanchra persicariae. The sequence goes on from OX376646.1 coordinate 5,745,331, forward strand.
TTTAATTCTTGAAGGGACAGTATTTTTTAAATTAATATTTTAAACAAGCCACAACACTAAGTTTGCGGAGGGAGATGATGAGATTGATTTTAGAATTATGTTCTTTTCGATTATGTTGCATCAATTAATTTGCTTTTCTAAAATCAATCTAATAAAAACACACATTATCGAGGAAATGTCTTTTTTGCATTTATTCATATTGTACAATCTTATAATATGATTCATTCTGCAAAATTTTACAGGCGAGCAAGAATTCATATATAAAACAGTAGCTCTTTCGTATTGTACATAACCATTTTACCAGTATAGTGAAAACATGCGTATAGTTTTTTAGTTTTAGGATAATAAATTACTTAAATACTAATTTAAGTTTGGTTCTTTATTAATACAATATCATTAGGATTGCACTATCCTGTTAAGTTATTGGAACGTACCAAAAAACATTCTATGGTGCTTCTCCCGACGCCGATGAACTTTCTATGCTAAATATACAATTATAATTATAACTTTTAATATAAAACATGATCGTCGTGAAGCGATTACACAGATACAAGGCAGGCATGACATCTTGGCTCAGACTTTCTCATCTCACTTCAGTAGTTCAATTTATTCGATAATTTATAGGCAACGAGCACACGAGCTTATTTATATCGAAGGACTATTATAATATGAAGGTTCAGGCTCGACATTGAATATCGCAAATGAACGGCTCGTCTGCACTGACCTAGTGGAGGAAGTGAGCTAAGAGAGTGTTTATTAGTTACAATTTATTTATTAACAATTTTGTTTGCTAGCTGCTGCTTTCATATCAGTGTTCGTACTGAACTATTTGTCTCTATCGATCGTCGAACTATTTACTTTGAACGCAAACCGCAGTGTCGTTTGTTTGTGTCTATAGTGTCTTGAACACGGAACAATGTAACGCATTAGAACAATTGAAATGCCACTTATTTGTAGTAGTTTAGTAACTATTACATCGAATATTTTCATTATTATTTTAAGGCAGTGAAACACCCAACTTAAATTCAAGGACAGTTGGGGACGAGATTACCTAGCTAACATTAACTAGTAACATATCACTAGACATTTTCACATACGACCTCTACACAACGGTCGCTTTATATTTTACAATATTTACACATCTTATACACGTATGTTAGTGAAACATCGTCGTGTCAATACGAGGGAGTCACAAACACTGAAGCACGACGCACTCGGTACACTATACCACTCAGACATCGAAAGTCCATCGGCTTATTGTAGATATCATCCTAACATCCCGATTACAAATGACAAAACGAAAATACCCATACGTCTATACAATAACAATATAAATATTTCTCATGAGTCAATCTTGTCAAATAATAAAACTACATAGAAGAATTCTAACTCTCTGAAGTCGAGGACAACAAGTTTATATTTTGTGAGACACGCATTCCTTCGCGAGCACTTTTAAAAAACAATTTTTATTTATTTCTTTTATTACGACTAGATTAGCATTGTAATTATAACATTAATAATATCAATTTGTTCAAAACGATCGATCACATATATATGTGTGTAGTTTAAACGGAATTATGAAAACAGGCGTATTTATTAACAAAGTATAGGTACTATAATAATGGACAATACTGCACAAAAATTTCACGATTCGCGTACCAGCGTAGACTCTTTGTACTAGTATATAACAGAGGTAAAATATAAAAGCTATCTTATAACCCGTTCCTGCCCTTCGCAACAAACAACAACGATCAAAATATTGAGGGAATAATATCCGATTCGACTAAAGGTATCTACTGTTAGACGAGTCGCGTGTTTGGAAACAACACTTTTCCATCTCGAGTAAAAGTCTGATACGAAGCTTTCCGATCTTAATACCGCTATCCTTTATATAGAAAACTGAAAGGCAACTGCAGGTAGGGACAGCGTCATTAACTAGTTACCCCTTATTCTAAGTTATTTTAATGCGTGAGGGGTAACCAAAGGACGACGCTAACTGTACCTATTTAGTGCGCATGTACTATCTCTATCATACCTGAATAGTATATGAAATATATTTTTTTATCTCCATTTTTTATATTTCATTTATTCTGTACAACACTTTATTAATACATATTCAACGTGTAACAGAATGAAATACCTGAAATGGAGTAATTCTACCTACATCATTATGAACAACTTTTACTATGGGACCAGCACAGAAATCGCGAAAAAATAAATCGACTGCCCCATACATTTATGCGCACATAACTCGAAAAAATGTTCTGAATAGCTAATTTTATTTCGTGATTTCGGGGTTGGTCCCATAAAAGTTGTTCATAATGATAATTACAAATTTCCCCTTTTCAGTTATGTCGTTCATCCTGTTACACGTTACACGCTTTTCTTATATCCTTCTTAAAAAACCATTCCTCGGTTCATGCCAAACACGCGTCGTCCCATAAAGAAATGAACAACACCCCTATGCAATCACACAGTTCTAATAATAATCCTCATTTTTTCATCATGTTTATCACAGAAAATTATGTATTTACAATTTTGTCGTTCTAAAGTAAACTACATCATGCTTTGCAACAAATGTGTTTGATGGTGTTGAACGATTTCCTCTCTGCTACGACTGTTGTACTCCTCATCGTTTACGTGACGTCATAAGACGCGAAGTGAATTTGAATAAAAGTGAACCGTATTGAAAGATTTACCGAATTATGTTGCTAATATTTGACAATACACTTGGGTTGTGTATTTGCACAATTATTGATGATTTCAGCACAATAGTCGCAGCAGAGATGATAGCTAACAAGTGACTAGTATGACAATGGCATGAAGTAGTATCAAGTGGGATTAGGACGATTATCGGTTTTATAAAATACGGTACATTCGTCCGCAGAATTGGTTTCACCGCTTTTGCTTGGGTGTTGATCCAAATGAAGGTGATTCTTAGCAAGATTTATAATTTACTTATTATTAACTGTTTATTAAATATGCTTAATACTAAAGTTGTAAACCAATTCTGATGTAGAGTGTACAAACAATAGTTCGATTTTGTGCCTGGCGACACTTTGCTGTTTTGTTTCGCTTGAAATAATCGGCCATCGACAAAAGATTCCTTATACGTATAGGTGATGTGACGTGTGTTATTTCAATGAATATATTAATCTATGAATTACCTACTTTTAACATTTAATTGAAAGTCACTCATATTTGAACTGTCGAGACTTACAAGTAGTTATAACTCATAACCTACCGTTAATATCGCTAACGTTAAAGGCAAATAATCAAAATGTCGATGACTGTATCATTTTCCAGTGGGAGTATCCTGTTTTTCCTTAGTATAATAATAATTATAGTCAACAAAACTTTGGCTCGTCTTTAATTTACATCCTAAATGTTACTTTGAGGTATATTTTAGAGTTAACTCACAAAGCAATAAGATACTCCCACCCGGTACAAAACAGCGCGTCGTAACATTACAAGTAGCTCTAGTCAAGTATTAACACTTTACAGACCAGGCGACAAAATCTTTAAACAATACTCAGTACACGATTTAACAATTTGGGTAATCATTTAATGCAGAAATATATTTCAAAGTTTACACACAATTCATCTTTATTTAGTTTAATCGTATTTAAATTTAAATAACGTAGGTATAAAGCACTTGGGGGAAGGACAGCAAATTCAATAAAAAATGTTTAATTATTTATTTAGTATATATTAACTAAGTAAAAATTATTCGCTATGTAAATATTTTATACAATACTAGTATTAATTTGTCTGACGATGAATCGCTAGTGTTCTCCCAACGTGTAAGTTGAATACGAAACGGCGTCGGGCGGGTGGGGGCGGGAGGGGCCCGCGCCCTCACCGCGCGACCACGCGATGTAACGTAGACTTTACGTAGTGCAAATTTAATATAGAAAGTTTACTTTTACAATACAGACTAGTAATTTCATTTTATGTAAAAATCCTAGCGCAAACGAGTCGTCCGGCACCGTCTCATACCTCGATCGCCTAACCGTAATACAAATCAAGGAGTAAAATTTTAGCGAATTAAAAATTAAATTTTCCAAAACTTCGTAAATACTAGAATTCGGAGGCGGGCCGCGGCGGGCCGGGAGCGACGTCCGAACCGCTGAGCAACGGGAGTCGTCTATGTACACACGGTCGCCGAGTATAAAACGAGATTGTCCGGGGCGCGGTGCGCTCGCGGGCGCAGGCGCGGGTCAGAGGGAGTGTGGCGCGCGGGCCGGGCGCGCGCGGCGGCGCCGCTAGCACCAGTCGTCCTCGTCGGAGTCAGAGTGGCGCGCGCGCGGCTTGTACCCGTTAGGCAGGCGCGGCGCGGGCGCGGGCGAGGGCAGCGCGCGCGCGCCGCCGCCCCGGCCCAGCGCCAGCGCCGCCTCGTAGCTCAGCGGCGCCTCGTACGCGCGCGCCGAGCCCCACTCCGCGTCGTAGCCCCGGCCGCGTCTGCACACGCCCAGCGATTAAGCCATCCTCACACAGCACTTGTTTCGATGCTATATTGCATGCGGGGACGCCACAATACAGTAAAAACAAAAGAACTACAATTTACTGAAAGGAGGTTAGCGAAAGCGGAAAGCTCTAATTACCCAATTATCTGCATCTACGTCAATCTCATCTGCCCGGTGCACACATGTCATATGCAGCGTCGAGGGTCTGACGACGACCGATTGGTGCCAGAAACACGATTCTAGCTTTTGCAGGTTCAAAGTCAACAATTTTTTTACCAAAAGTTACGAGGCTCATGTCCAGCCATAGATTTTAATAGACAATCAAATTGCGCCGTTTAGCATAAATAGCAGAATAACTAATGTATTACAATAATTTAACTCATAAAACAATCTAGCAGAGAAACAAGTCTTGTGTTTGGCGCTTTAAATTACTGTTATTCGATCTAATATCTGGTTGAAATATCTGTGGACACCGTTTTCCACATTAACCTCTGCTGACTTACGCAGATTGACAGGTCCACAGGTATTCCTACAAGGTAAAGTTATCGTTTGTAGTACGTACCTCTCTCTAGATCTATAATCTCGGTGTATCAGTCTTTCAACTTCTCGGCCGTACTCATACTCATCGTGTTGAGGCTCCACCGGTTCTCTGACGGTGTGCCTCAGCGATAACTGTAACAATCATCGGGACATTTTTAGTTTCAATCCGTCAGTCATGCAATAATATGATTCATTTAAGCAGTGACCTCCAGTCATTGAACATCTTCTTGATCATTCTGCTTGAACACTAAATTAAGGCATGTGGATCCAGTCCATAAGGGTAACATCTTTTTGCTTGAAGACTAAAACAGGGTGGACATTGGCGTAAGTTTCCATGGTACTTACGTGCGATGGGCTGTGGCTGATTCTGGTGAAGGGTGGCTGCTGCTTGACCTGTAGCGTGGACGGCTTGGTGGGCGTGGGGGGCAGCTGCCGGCCGCGGCCGCGCCGGGCGCCCTCGCGCTCCCACGAGCGGTCGCGCCACTCCCGCCACTCGCGGTCTCGCTCCCGATCCCGTTCACCTATCGGGGCCCAAACTGCACTCTGAATGATTTGATGCTCTACACCCCAACCAACCACTAACTCCAGCTATGCGGTAATGATACATATGATATAATAATCCATAAATAACAGGACGTTCGAATCAAATCAAGGAAAATAACAGGGGTCATAATCAAAGTATAAGTATACCTATCCAGATGAACAATAAACAGATGTGCAAACAATTTTCTCGTGGATATCCACCATGCTCTCCGTCTACAGTCGCGCCGCTTTCATACATCTACAGACGTGCAAAGCCGGATCGCATCAACATCGATTTACTAATAATTTAGACACATTGCTATTCCAGCAAAGGGTCTTATGGGTCTAACAATTTTGAATGTAGATGCCAATTGGAATTTGATTCAGACCCTTTGCTTTACAATCAATGACACTGAATACAAATAATAATGCCCGACTGAAAATTTTGAAAACAGTTTGAAGAATATGTTGATGTTTCTCATGGCTGCTTTTCATTTTCGAATTCGGGTTGAGGATGTATTCCCTAGTTTTGTTCAATGTTATCATGGTGACGGTTTATATGTAACGTTAACAAGATTTTTTGACCTTATTATAATTATGTGAAACATCGGAATGGGTTACCGTAACGTGCCTGTTCTTATACCTAGGTACTGAATGTTGGTAGTCGCAAAGCGCTTATCGTGATGATAGTCAGTGTGGTATGTGAGGTCCAGAGTGTGTGGCGAGTGGATCTCACCGTAGGTGTGGTGTGGCGGGCTGGGCGACCGCGAGGGCTGGCTCAGGCTGGTCGTGGGGTGCGGCGCCCTCCACTCCTTCCCTGCTGTCAGGAATACCTTCATGTACCTTCCACCACGGTTTACCCTAAGCCCGTCGGACTACCGACCTTATTTCCTTACTCACAAAGGTGACTCTAAAAGTTTTGGGTGTCTGTCCTACGTGGTTCCAAATGTAAAGGTTCATGGACACGGATTTGGATTGATAGGGATGGGTATCTTGGTTGATTAGCTGTGTGTCCAAAGTTGTAACTACAGTTGTAGGAGAACCGAGAGCTTTTATACAATAGGTAAAAGTTGTTCAATACAATATGAGGTAAACTTCTTGATGTGACTATAGCAGACTACTGCAGAGAATACAAAAATAAATACAAAACCATTATTAAGCTTTTGCATGCTGCATGATTTATGTGATATCTTTAAAGTGCATGCGTTCCAGGCACCTCTGTAGCGAGGCACCCATGAATAAGCAGTTAAATTTGTGCAAATAAGAGCAGATATATTTGGTTGGGTACCAATGTTTTAGCATGCAGCAGGCAAATTAATTTCATTTGTTATATAATACAGGCCAATTTATATAAACTTTACATTATATAATGCTTCATTAAAATATGTTGCGGCTCAATCTATTGCCAATCTGTAATGTACTTACATCTAATAATATGAGTGGCCTGGTGAATAAAATATTAATGATAGGTACTGCTAACAATATAAGTCACGAGCATAATAAAGGAGCAGTTATCAAATCATAGCTAATTAGCTACAAATATAATGATACAAGACTAGCCTTGTGAGAATGTTCAATTTATAGCTAGATATTACAATCTAATTTATCTAAGTTCATGATCTCATCATTTACAGCAGTAACTGCTTCGCTCGCTGACATCTTATTACTACAGCTACGGAAAACATGAATATCTACAACTACTATTAAGCTAGACTTCCCATCTTCTCATAAAACTTTCAGAGTACCTTCATGAGAAGAAAAATGTTTGCAAAACTGTTTCAATTTGTTAATTGAAGCTAAATAAAATATATTTGGTATGTTAACGGTTAATGTTTTAATATGAATAAATAATACTACAGGAAAAACATAAGAAAAAATAGTTAATAGCATGTGGCTCGTTTAAGGCTATATAATTTTATATATCTTTTTTATATAACATCATGATAATTATATATTTTTAAAACGCTGATATTTCTCATTAATATTGCAATAGCGTTAAGCCATAAATACTTGGGGAAAGCAAATCTGTTGATATGCTATTAAACAAAATAGAAACACACGGTATGATCTAGAATGAATATCTAAGTCACTAGAATATCTATTTGGATTCAACCAAAGGTTATCACCAGATTTGCATGTAACACATAATTTTACATTTCCGTTGTTAGTTGGGTTACGTTAATGGTTAGTTCTGGCTTGTTTAGCGGAATAATGAAAGAATCGCTTACCATGCGGGTGGTAGTAGTGGGGGGCTCTGTGCGTCCGCCCGTGTCTCTGATGTTCGTGCTTGACTATCTCGACGACGTTGCTGACGGTGTCGGAGAAGCCGATATCGTGATGATAACCTCCGTAGTGGCCTCGTCTTCTCGGACTTGGTGTTCGTCTGTAAATAAAACACGTTTAACAAAGAAATAATAAATGGCAGTTTTCATTTTACCATGCATGTTACCAATCATGCAACACCGAGAAATCGGGGAGTGAAATTGGTTAGTCCTGAAGAAAGTACATTCGGTTAGTAGAAGATGTGTATCATGGCACATACCATTGTTCACTACGATAACTTTGAGATCAATGGACTCTTCTTCGATGACACTATAAACATAAAAAGGAAATAACAAACTGAATAATAAAACAAACAAAAAGTGATATTGAATTATGCATAGTGAATATTTACCTTAAACTGGAAGATCTTCCGTGATGGTGGTGGTGACCATTCTGGTATGTATGTGGTGCTTGTAACCGCCCCTCGTCCAATGACTCCATTGAGGCGTGGTGCGATCCTTGCAGTTCCAATACCTACAAAATTCGTTGTATTAAAAACCCGTACAGATATAAAAGAGACAAAGCGGTCATCTGCAAGCTAGTATAATTTACGTTTCATTAGACTTACTGTCCCATATTTACAAAATTTCAGACTGCTATAAAATATCAAATCATGCACACGAAAGTGTCAAACTTTGCATTCCATGCAACAGTCCGTGCTTGTGCAATATTAAACTTTACACTACTTACCCATTCTGTTTAGGAAATCTATATTTGAATAACTAGAAACATGCTAGGTTGAGTTAAGTTGCATGCAAAATGTATTCCGGCAAGAAAAACGACATGTCCTGGTGTCATGTTAGATATTATGACTGTTATGTTAGTATGTTTATGTATTGATAGTGAAAGTGCTGTCTAAGAAAACTTTCAAATAGTCATCCCTAATGACAGAAGAGTCGTTTAAAAAACCATTCCCTATCGAAGAAATAGAAAAGACAAAAGTTCTACAAGATTGACATAAAAAACAATCATCTATTACTGAAATTCTTTACCTAAACATCAACAACCATCTGTAAACTTTAAATTGTACGATTAATACTTTCGAATGTACATCACATAAATTGATTTACTATGAGCCTAAGGCCCTAAGTTACTGTGTTTACGACAATAATACCTAGAAAACGTTTAATATTAAGGACTAGTTGTAACAACAAACATTAGTATCCTATGATCATGTTAGTAAACACCCAAAACAAAGCTTCGAACATAAAATTACAACATCGACTATCTATGAGATAAGAAAATGCATCGATGTATAGGTTGTACTAAAAGGGGGACACCCATTTAGCGGATACACATATAACATCACATTTTCGACCAACATCACGTGTATAGGGTAAATTGTCCAATTGTCACTTTACTCATAAAATTTGTTACAAAAAATTTTGGTTGTGATAATGATATTGGTGGGAACATTGATTGCACTAGACAATGGCTATCATGGCTCTGGCTGATCAGGTTTACAACAGTAATGATCGAGTCAATATAATCACCGTTTCGCTTAAGGTTTCACACACCTTTTTATTGTTCCTGTAACAAAAGAAAACAGTGTTGAAGGGCAAATTTCATTTTTTTATCTATTATTGTTTTGCATACCTAGTCATCTATCTTTCTTTGCCCTGCGGTTGGATAAACATTTATCCATATGGATATATATCCATAAGATCAATCAGAGTCTTTGACAAAGAACAGCGTACTCTCTGGGCATAACCAGGGGCTCTAGACAAGTGACATTCTGTCAGCGGTAGCATGGCGAAGGCGATTGTCAATACGTCAAAAATGTATGGGATTGACAGATGCTATCGAAATATCACGTGATCAAATTCCTTCATTTTGGCATTTCGACAGTCGCATTCGCTAATCGAATTGCACATTGTCTAGGGCCTGAGGTATTGTTTAATTATACTGCGATGACTAATCTATCTATCGGTTACGAATTTATACATAGTTCGATCATTTCTTGAAAGAGCTGATTTTTGTTTTAATTGTTATTGCAAAGGAATATTTGCATCTTTAAACGTTCGTACTATTTTTTACTGGAAAATGCTAGAATCTATTTGATACTAATATTTTTTACTAATAGTTCAAAATAATACAACATAACTCACTTGAGCGATTGTCTGCCGCGTCTGGCGAGGTTGGCAAGCAGATGCGGATCGTCCGGATGTCCATCAGCGGTGACGGGCCCTTCGTGGCTGAGCGAGCCTGCCCGCGAGCCGGGGCCCAGCCCCGCCGCCACGTCCATCAAGCAGTTAAAGAGCGACGCCTTCTACACACGCACCCCACATCACGCATCCCCCCCACACACGCACACTTGCGCATGCTCATGTCACACAGCGTCCAAGCGCATAGGACTCAATAGTCACTAACCGCTAAAGCCTACATGAGTTTGCGCAAACATCCCATACATCGTGTCCATGCTGGAGTTCTCTTTAATCGTGTTATGTGTGTATTGTCAGTGTAAGAGATCCAACTAATGGACAATTGGACATACAACCGAAATGTAAATGTATATTCTGAAGTGTAAGTGGGGAATTCGGCTACAGGTATCTGAGAAAGCAACTAAGACACTTTAGTTGTATCATGTTTAGAGTAAATTTTGTTCAGTCCATGTCGGTAAAACCGTGAAAGAGCTGAAATTACAAAGCATCTTGTTTCGAAAAATCTGGTGCTATATTAAAAAATCATGTGCGACAAAGTTGAAGCCAGAGGCAGAGGTTGCGAGTTCACGTTTGCATTTTATATTTGAGAATATGATACGGCAGTCAAGTGACTAAGTATTTTTGTTCTCCAGCATGCGCAGACTTGAGAATATAATGATTTTTATTAAATTAAATTCTTATGCTATAGTTTTAAAAAAACAGGAGGCAAATAAGAGCGTAGGTAGCAAGAAAGCGTAATATTTTAACGTTTATTTTATCACCAGGCTTCTAAAATGATAAATATCGATTGAGCCAAAATGTAATCGAAAGTAAATTATACGATATAAAAGCGAAAGAATGTAATAAATATCTGTTAATAGTTTGTAACATTTCACCATGCAGGCTACCCAAAACTAGTAAAAATTAATGGATCACTGTTATCTAAAAAAATGCTAAGTGAATACATAGATTTAATATTTGTTTAGGAAACAGCAAGAGGCAAAGGGGACGATATGACACACATTGGTAAGACAAACAAATCTACGAACAGTAGGACTTTTCTATCTACGAGACACGGTTTCAAACATTGTAACATACACATTCTTTTAAACTACTTCATTATTTTGCAACTATAGGACAGGTTCATGTTGTGGTTTACAAAGCCCTGACGGACACTTGACTGACAAACGTGCCAAACTTGCACAAGTTTGCCAAACTAATGTGTTATCAAGTGCGTCACTAGTTCTAGTTCTAAATTCTTTTATTAATTCAATCTCTAAACTACAGTTCTTATTTATTTGTTTGTTTTATTTCTTGACCATCCATTTAGTCTATAGGCCATCGTGTATTATTTAATGTTTCTTTTTTTAAATAAATTTATTTAAACACAATGCGAGAAGAAATTTATGATAAAGAAAAATATCTAGAATAGTGCAAGAAAAAAGTATTCAAAGTTTCGTTCCGTAAAATATTTTAATACTACCGGCTGAATGGCCGTAGGGCTATTCTCGTTGAATGCCTGAAAAGTAAACCACCAATGTAGTCGACTCGTTGAGAGTCGATTTCAACTAAAGTGATTCTGTATTGTTGTACTCTCTGTTATACAGATATTTGTTTATAGGGAGCCAATCACAAGTTATGTATACTGAACAGAGGAACAGGTATTCGAAAGATTTGAAAGGTTTTTAAAAAAATATGGTTCTGTAAATGTACACAACAATACAACCACAGGTAGACAACACAACCAACTCTATAGAACTAACTATAATGTTCCAAATTGTAATCTAATGTGGGGAATTATAGGGGGCCATCAACAAACACTACTTGTAAACGTGTAGTATTACCTACCCACGTAATAGTTACATTTGGCTCAAAGTGTACATATATACATACTGGCGTAAGCCACACGAATTTACTCTGGCTTCATTTGGATCTACTAAAGTTTCTATATTTATATGTTCATCAAAATTTCCATTATTATACATAAATACAGTGTTGAAAAACAAAGTTACTCAGAGGTGCTTTGAAAGGGCAGTTGTACTTACCGGAACACCGTTCTGCTTGAACCTTGTCGATCTCCAGCTCTCAAGGATCAATAGTCCAGCGTATATCTTCCCGACTGTCAGTTTCCCAGCGTTGAGTACATCGTTTCGAGGCACCAGCAAGTCCAGCATCTTCTTCGCTTGTAATGGCCATATATGGGTTATCGTTTCTCTTAATTCCTCATCTGCTTGGTCCATTTCCTCGGCTACAAATAAAATTGTTATTATTTTACATAATGATCCGGATATTGCTGATAGTCTTATTTGGTTCCTCGATGTCAGTCATCATTCAGTCAAAAGGTGTAATACATATGAAGAAAAAGTGATAAGAAATTATAATAGGTTGATACTTACGAGATCTCATTTTGATGTTTAAGTTTTCTCGTATTAAGGCAAATAGTGTTGTTGTAAAATTAACTTTTCCCTCATCGTCTAGCGGCATATTCATTCTAATAAGCTTCTTATATGCTAGTCTATTTGGACATTTGTTACCAAACCCCAGGGGAGGATCCATATTCTTCAACATATCATACATCTCTGTATAATGAATCTTACCCCTAAAATGATTAAATATTATGGTATTAGATTATTGACGACAAAATAAATTCAAATTAATGAGTGCTAGTACAGTAGCGTGACAAATAATTCAAAAATGTACTGACGTGGCGTTAGGATCGTATTCTGCCCATATTCTAACAAATTCATCAAGATGATGTGCGCCGAGGATGGACGAGTCCCTCGTTAGGTAGTCAAAGTTATCCATAATAACAGCAACGAACAAATTCAACATCTGAAAGCAAATCACCAGTTCAAAGATGTATCAAAATTATAAGGGGGAATTATAAAATTAATAAATGGTATACTCACAAGAAACGAACAGAAGAATATAAAAGATACGAAGTAGGCATAGGCGAGCGTACTTCCACATTCTTCGTTGGAGGCCTTTCCTGCTGCTATGTCGCACTTGGCGGGTTTGCGGCAAGCCAACATTATGTTGGGCCACGACTCGCCCGTCGCGCATCTAAACATACAGTGGCTCACAGAAACCGTTCCATAATCAACGGCCAATTAAAAAATCTTATAAAATGCAATGAAAATTACTATAAAAAGAGCATTTCCAGAATTAGTATTGATTGATTTTGTATTTATCAATTATGGGAAAATACACATTCGGTTTGCACAAAACAGACTGTTCTACACGTTTCACAACTAAGTAACAGTGAGTGAGTGATGAAGTAACTCTTGATAGTTGAAGTGCATGCATGAGTCGTGCGCGATGATACACAAATGAAATCATTCTAAAGTACTCCCATAACTCCATTGAGAAGCTTACTTGTTACTACGGGTTCTCACATTTCAACTAGATTGCTTCTGGATTTAATTGATTAGAGCAGTCTAAATGGTGTTTTGATAAATGTTTGTATTTTCCTATGTTTATAAAAGTTTACAGTGTATCCTCAAGCTTGAGAAGCTTGTATTCAATGTTCCTTACCTGAACAGTAGCATGAGTGCTTGAATGAAGCTTCGAAAATTGTTGTGTCTGTTCATGTCAGACTCTGGTGTTAATTCTATATTGCCAAACACCTGTGTCCAAGCAGATACAACACAGAAGGTCAGCTTTGTATGCAAATAAAAACATGTAGCCCGACTCCTATGCTTCACCCACAAAAATAAACACTCTACCTAATGACGTTTCTATCTATGACTAGCACTAAGGATACGACAAACGATATCAAACAAGGGTACCAAACTATCTAGATGTACAAACAAGAAGCAATCTCAGAGTTAAGGACACCAATCAGGATATTGTCACCACTAAGGACCTTCTAAATCTACGTTCTGATTATATGAATATATATATTGATGATAGTAGTATTGCCAATGATGATGATAGTAAGTACATATGTAACACTGAAAGTAGACAGACAGATTTTCGGCAGTGGCCGCAAGACCGAGTAACAGCTACGTCTTTTGTACTCTCACCGAAATAGTAGCAAGAGTGCCGCCACGAAAGATTGGAAGTTGTTATGCCTGTTGATGGCATCATCTGGATCATATTGTATGTTTCCGAAAACCTGTCATTAGAAACTTATCAATACTGTTTTGTATTTTCTTAATCCAATCTTATAATGTACTCACTACTCATAAAAATTATGAGTCTGTCTAAGATGAATTTCACTCATTCATCTTAGACTAACTTATTAAATTTTTGAATTTTAGAAAATTGTTCTACACAACTAAATACGATTACATTTTGGAACAAAATTTGGATTAAGGTTGACAATACTTGGTAATCTAAGAATGTTATTTTTGATCTATTATTTAAAACAAGGATTAGTAAATGGACTAATTTACACTAAACTTGACTATGTTTTTCTATGCATATGATTAGAGGAATACTAACGAGAATCTGATGCTAAACTGATATACCAACTAACTAGCCCCTCAAAAATATTCTATAGTATTATTTACCAGGGGTGGAAAATTACGACATCACAAAAGGATTAGAACTCCCGATATTTCTACCGACAGCCCATCTCCTAGCATTACGCTAATATAACTAAGACCTATGGTTATTCGACCCTAACACTACCAACTATTATAGTAAAATTAACTAGGAAACTTTATTATAATCAAAACTAGTTTCACTAGTGAACAATTAATTACGTATTCAAAAGTCTATCAACAAACTATTCTCAATTAAAATACAAAAATGTCCCCCAAAAAAGTACCTATCAATAAATATTTCCTGTCTTAATAAATTAAGTATTATATTTTTTTTTTGAATTTTTTAAATTGTTAGTAGCATGATTAATATTATTCAAGTTAGAAAATTAATTAGGAATTTCATGTGACAAGGAACAGGAGGAATCCCAACAGACCTGCATCCCGATGATGGCATAGATGAAGAATAGCATCGCGATGAGAAGGCACACGTAGGGTAAGGCTTTGAAACTCTGCACGAATGTCCAGAGTAGTATCCGAATAGTGTATCCCTGTCGAAGCAGCTTGATCAGTCGCGCGGCTCGGAACAGGCGAAGGAAACCGACGTTGAATGTGTTCTCCTGCGAATGATATACACGTTTACATACCCATCCCTTCACTAGAGCCATCAAATACCTCATCAAGTAAAAACACACGTTAAAAATCGACAAATATCTTGGACAACATGTCTGGTAGTCAAAGAAGCTGATGTTCCAGCCAGGCATACTCCAATATCTAGTATATTATAATTTAAAACTAACGACAACGTTAAAATAAAACTAATCAATGAGATAAGATGTAATAGATAAAATCACGAAATTAAGGAAAATAAATTATATTCAGATTACGTAATGAAAATATAAATGTTATGAATATTATAATTGTACTTATCAGCTACTTCTTTGTACAGTATTAAACGAAATTCAATACTTTCTCACAATGTAAAATATATGAAAAATCTAGCAATATTTACGTAAAAAAAATACAAACTTTCTAGAGTTTTATGGAAATTAACACACCAATGTATAATTGTCATAATATCTAAAACAACCCCAAAAACAATTGGTCCCTAGCGAACAACAATACATAATTATGTAATAAACTACAAAACTTCTATACATCCTAATATTCTATAAATATCTCTAGCACTACTAATATTAGACCACTGTCCAATAGTATGTATACACTCTGTCTAAACGATCGACCAATCCGTTACAAAAATCTAAGAATCCTAGCAATCAAATTGTTGTTTTGTTACCTGCTGACAGGATATGTCAGCACAGTTTTCAGCAAGGTCGGTCTGTAATCAGGATAGATCCTTTATCTTCACTTTCATCAAAATCAAAAAATAATTATAAAAATTGCCAGCAGCAAAGAAGGATCATGTAGGCAAAAATTAAATTAGTATAAATGTAAGGATAGAAGCTGAGAAAGATAACGGTTAATTAGTTTATTTTGATACTTACGCCAAACTCCATAATGAGGGCATCAATAATACTTCCAATGACCGTTATGAAATCGAATGTATTCCAAGGGTCTTTGAAAAAATTCTGGAAATAGAGCAATATGTTAGCAAAGGTTCTGTAAAAATAATAATTATTATAAAAAGAATTTTAGAAAAGGAGTACAGTTACATTTCAAGGAAAACTGTATACAAATGTACACTTTCCATTCATAGACTGTTTTAAGATCAAAGGACTTTATGATTAAGGAAAGGAATGAGGAAATCTCTCTTTATTTTTTTAATCTATGCAAATACATAAAAATATGTTATTCATAATCTAAGAAAATTTAATGCATTTAAAAACCTATGTCAATTAAAAAGCGTAATCTCGTAAATTCTCTATAAAATGAGTTCTAAATTGAAATATATTCAAGTCAGTATTGAATATTAATAGCTAGGCTAAAATATTTATAAAATAATGATAGTGTATTGTGTTAGGCGCACACGATTATTTTGCACATTCCATAATGCATTCGTATCATTTTAATTACATTTGCAGCACGAAGTCATACAGTAACCTCAAATGATTCATTACATTAGCTCAGCTCATTTTCAGACCTACTTCTTGATTTTTGTCTTTACATACCCATGGCTTCTTGCAATTTTTATAAAATAAGCTATCATTTTCTTGATGATAAAATAAGATTTTAGATTTATTAGGTAATATAAAAATTGAAAGTGTGTCAAATTCTTACCGTACACCCGAAGGCGATCAGCTTCAAAACGGTCTCGAGAAGGAAGAAGATCGTAAAGACGAGGTTCATGAATGTTAACATGTCCATGAGTAGTGGTGGAGCCTCGTGAAACTACCACAAAATTAATACCAGTTTTTTAAACCTTAACTCAAAACATTATCAAATTAATGAAAGTTAAATGCAAGATCAGTATGCTGTCTTTTTAAATGAAATATTTAAAAATGTCCATTTCGTCAATGGACATAATTTGTTCTAGCATTTAACTTTGTATGATTAAAAATATTTTTATCTAGCCGATATTATTATCTAATAAAATAATGTTTTGTTATGTAAACATTTTTCATGTAGAAGTGAGTGTGTTAGTATTTGTGTTATGTTCTTTCGTTGTCGATGAGTATCATGTTATTGAGATGTATTTGCGAGACTCGTGGCATAGGGGTGCACGTGCGACATGCTGTTCCGAATGTACAAACATGCGATTAGGTGTTATGACGGACAACATTTATTACAGGAAATATATAGAATTATACTGACCTTAGAACCGCAGATCTCCGCCAGATTTGAAAAGATCACAGTACTTACCTCATAAAAACGGTCGGCAAGTATGGATAAGTTAAATCGGGAGAAAGACAACATTATAACGCGTGTATTCACATACAATAGTGCCACATGCAGCAGGAAAAAAAGCCATGCTTTACAATTATTGCAAATAAACTTTTACAAACATCATCGTCGTCAGAGAGAAACTAGTACTGGATTCTTGGGAAGGGATATTAATTACACGGCTGGAAATAATCCCATACAGTCATGTAAATAGATAAAACAATCACGTTAATAGCAGAAAGAGTACATTTGTACCTATATCGTATTTATTTATATTTCATAATGTACTTGTACTATGTGTCGGTCGATACTTTGTGTATGTGTACTTACTTTGACACCATAAGCGATGATTTTCAACACGGTTTCCACAGAAAACATTCCAGTAAACCCCATATTCGAATACTTGAGGACATCCGCGTAGATGTCATTTTGATTATAGTACTGCCATTTTGTGATGAAGTGCCGGACGTTATGGATAAACCGATGGCAATGAAAATACATAATTGTTACTTTATAAATTACCTCATCCACAAGAGTTAGTATTTTAATGTCATGTACAAAATTTAAATTTGTATGGAATCAATGTAAGTAAGTAATTAGTTATGTTACGGTTCATGTAACAGGTTAATAGTTATACATAGTATATAGTAGAAGGATAAATATATTAAGGGAATAAGTGACAGAGAGTTTGGTGAGGATATGTGCGAAGATCTTATAAAATAAGACTAACATAAAATTAGACAGGGTCACAGTGAAATGAAAGCTAAACAGTTTTATAATACTATAGGTAGGAGTATATAGGAAAGTAAATATATAGATCTTAAAAATAATAAAAACACAAAATTAAATTATATTGGGTAGAACAGAAAAAAATAGTGTGTATATAATTTTGACCACGTAATATAACTTTAGTTCCTTAAATTTTGTCTCCATTAGAAAAATGATCAATTTTGACAATTTTCCAATAATATACAAAGCAGCCCTTAGCCACCCACAGATCACGCCTGGCAGTAGGCCATTCCACCAAGCATGCACAATATCCACATAAAGACAATTAGGAATAGGTCTTAAATAAGATCATGCAACACGAACAACATATATGGCCCATGCCACGTCCTATCTGTACCCAGAGATTGTTGTGCATTCACAAGCACGAATAACCGAATAAAATGTTTGGTGTATCTTGTGCCATAAATGTGCTGGAAGGACAGGTATATCGTGCAGTAAACACCGATACATACATATTTAATTAATAGCAAGCGAGGAGTAACAAAATGATTATCCAACATAACACAGGAGAAAATAAAATGATATTTGGCGGTAGGTACATTTGACGGGATAGGCTCGGTAATAATTTTAAATACGGCGCATTCCGATGCAGTGTATACTGACGCCGAATAAGTACAGTGATATCGTAAACACTTTGTATGTTGTGTGTATGTGTGTGTTGTGATTTTTGATAAACCTAAGCAAGTAGGCAGTACTAATGTCGTGCCAATGATGTTGTTGTATCATGACGTCATCCAGGTATAGTTTGATGCTTAACATATAAGACAGAGACGTTACACAACTAACAAATTAAGTCCACTAAAAGGATCTATCAGGTGCGAACATATATTAGACGCATATACGACAAAGGTTATGTCTTGGTATATTTTTGCCAAACTAGAGAGCTCATAACTTACATTTGATGAGCTCTCTAGAATGGTACTGTGCAGGCTTCAAGGATCGGTTGCTAATCTAGATCGTCACTTTCAGTGCCTTGTGAGACAGGCTAGGTTCAGCAACTACCTTAAATAAGTGATCATTTTCTACTTATCACATTTAGTGCTTCTTTTGTAACGTATGTATTTTGTATGATCACTTTTTTGAAAAGTGTTTGTACTTAAAGTTAATAGATTTTATTATAATAAAATTAATATTAGTAAATAGTAGATCTTAAATTAATTATTCTAGAACAGTTAAAAGCGTCGGTGATACATACCTTCATCATGAGCAACAATGTGTTGAGAACGATGAGGGTCATGATGAAGTACTCGAAGGGCGTAGAGACGACTATTCTCCACACTTTGTATTTAAAACTCGCCCTTTTGCTTGGCATATACCTCTCAAGAGGCCGCGCTTCTATCGTGAAGTCTATACACGATTTCTGTAAACAAAATTGTAGTATCATGTCTTCATTGTGTGATACCTTATTATCGGCAACTACATTAAGTCTAGATTTAGTATTTGGACGCACCTGATTCTTATCAATTTCACCATCCTGCAGTTCAGCTTCACCCTGCTCTTGAAATGTGATAATTATCAGAGCTACGAATATGTTAACAAAGAAGAAAGGAAACACCACGAAGTAAACGATATAAAATATGGACATTTCTATTCGAAAATTTTGTATGGGTCCCCTGTCTTCGTAGGTGGCGGCCATTGAATTTTGTAATACTCTGTAAACAAAGAATTGTGTTAATTATATGTTTTCCAGCAACACAATCACAAGTTTCGGATGGGACAAACATCTAGTTGGAGTAGGACTAGAAGACCAATACGAATTAAACCAATAAGAATTTCTGATAGCAGTGGGACTACAATTATTCCAACAGGAAAATTGTGATCGAATAGATCGACAGAAAGCTTTGAAAGTATTATTGAAGAGGCAGAGATAAGATTTCAGTTTGGATTTTATCGACAGCTACAGACGGTCTTAAATTTTAATTTTACATTGATAAAACAAAAAATATATTAAACGGAGAATTTTATTTGGATTTAATGACAGATAGCTTTAAAGTAAAACTTCACTTTTCACTTTGCAATTATATGGCCAGATTAAGACGTCCTTGAGTTTATTTTTACATTATCTGTTCATGAATTATGAATGTGCAGTGAAAATATGCATGATACTCACTGTGGCCACCCCTCTCCGGTCTGCACCGCGAACAACGTAAGCATCGCCACTGCTACGTTGTCGTAATGGAAGGATTGCGTCGTCCACGTGCGCTGGCTGACTTTCGGCAGTAAGCTGTTCGACTCGTAGATGAAATACGACCCTCTGTCACACACGATAAGATTTGTATTAGAATGTTTCCTTGACGTTGAAAAGCTTGTCATGAAGTATGGATAATATTAATTTAAATTTATAAAACTTGGTATTAGGTATCTAGGTAATTTTGGAAACATTACATTACAAGACTTGATCGACTGAAAGCACAGACATCAATTTCATTTCTTAAATGGAAATAAATGTTAGACTGGAATGATTGACAAAAACATGAGTTAACAATAAATTAAGATAATAAAACAAATTCAATACTCACTGGCAGTCTTCAAAAGTATTCTTACTGATATCGTTGCAGTGAAAAAATTTACCATTAAAAAGTTGAACTGCAATTACAGCGAATATGAATTGAAACAATATGTACACAATGAGAATGTTAATGACGTTTTTCAAAGAGTTCACAACACAGTCAAACACTGCTTTTAACTTTGGGACTCGTTTTATAGTTTTCAAAGGTCTGAGCACTCTTAACACTCTTAACGATTTTATTGTGGACAGATTCTGCCCCGCGCCCTTTTTCACGCCTCTGTAACAAGAAAATTTATATTAGTCAAAATACCTTAGTAATGGTAATAAATGAAAATTATAAAATAAATCAATCGCGAGAAATCCATTATCGTTTAAGGATTCACTGTCGTTGGAGTATAATAAAATAGGAGTTGGCTTTTCTATTAAACCTTTTATCAAAGTGCAGTATTTTTTATCGTCTTAAATCATCAAGGTCAAAGTTACGAAATACCAAATAACGCTACTGGCATTCTACCTTAAACAGCCGGTCGATTCTGTAAACATGTCAAAGCAAGCTGTCATTCCATCTTGATTACATGGATTGACAGCACACTTCGTGATCACTTCAACCAAGCCAGCTTCGACATGTTTACAGAATCGCACTGCTGGTACGTGTTAATCCGTAACAATGATACATATATATATTCAATCATCAAGATAAAAAAGTACTGATCCGAACGCAGCTGATTTCAAATCCGATACTGAAAAATGTTATGTGACAACATCATGCAACATGGTATATACACACTTACAGTCGGTCCATTCTGTAAATATCTCACGGCGAAAACATAGGAGAAGTGAGCTATCATTTACTTGTGACAATGCACGGGTTGACAACTCTACTCTACAACAATAGCACTGCTGTTCTACTGATAAACATAACATCGAAGATAGAAATTCTGTTAATAACATACCCGATCTCAAATCCGAAGCTGACAAGGGCGCATATGACGACGGCGGCATCCATGATGTTCCACAAGTCGCGTAAGTACGCGCCCGGGTGGAACAGGATGCCGAGGTCCACTATCTTCAACAGCATCTCCACGGTAAACACGCCCGTGAACGCGTAGTCGAAGTAGTTCAGGATTTTGTTCCTATTGTGGATGATAGAGTAGGATTAGCAAGAGTGAGAAACTTATTGATGGTTATAGTGTGTTGGTGAATGAAAATGTCAACACATCTACTACAGTTGATATTGTTGATTCGGTGGATAGCTTAGAAGGGGAAAAGGTGGACATGGACTAGAAGAAAATTGATTAAATTCTATTCAAAGTTTTAAAAGTACGAGGAAAAAAACTTTGATAAAGGGATCGTACAGTATCAAGAAAGATGATACTGGAAGTTGCTATAAGGAAGATAAAGTAGAAGGTACAGTTAATATTGTTCATTTTCTGATTAAGACATTTGAAATTATAAATGACACAGAACGAACCTGTCACTCTCTTCCACTACGGGGTCTTCAGCCGCTAAAGCCGCAGAACTCATACATATAACTACCATGATAAAAAAATCAAAATATTTTAAATTTACAACCCAGTGTGCGCCTCGCCTAATTCTGTAAAAGAAATATGTTTTTCATTACAATATAATGTCCCATGAAATCACAAACTTATTGGTAAGAGAAGTAATAACGTCAGTGATAAGACCAACTTACGGATTAGTAGGTGACAAAATAAACATGGACGAATATGGCAGCATTGGTTTTGGTCCATCTGGTACCTCATCTTCATCTTCTTTTTTGGCCTCTTCTTTCTTTTTGTTCTGAAATATTACAAATGAATATTAATAACCGATCCCTATACTGCTTTCATCTACATTGTTTCCACTACTTTCTAATGTTTTTACTCTGGCTCTATGAGAGTTCCTCAAAAATATCGAAGAAAACTACACTAGATTCGATAACAGTTGTATGATAAATTACATGATGATGTTTTTTAGCAAGTGATCACTATTATGACTTATTCAATGAATAAGTACAGAAATGAAATTATAATAACTTATTTACTAGAAGTTTCACATTTAGATTTAAAATTAAAGACTATTACACAAGCCATTACTGATGAATGTCGAGGTAAAACATGCGGTTCAAATTAATGTTGAAAATAGAACTAAAAAGTCTAATAAGTGAAAGGAAGAAATGATCCTCAAGCTAGAAAGAAATCATGTAGGTACTGAAATTAATGAACCAGTATGTGTTTTTTTATGAATTAAGTAGCCACCTAGTTGAAGTTAACGTAAAAAGTCAAGTTGATGTTGACATCCATTAGCCATCTAGAGATAAAGATCATAAAGATTTGATAAAAACACCTATCATGACATTCTGCTCACATAAGCGACATCGACCCGTCTAGCGTACTTAAAATGTTGTTGATATGGAAGTCATGAACGAACACACAGGAAATAACAACACATCAGACAGCGTGCAATGTCATGCAGTGTTAAGAGAAGCTGCAGAATGAGATCTTAGAAGAATTCAATGAGAATAGTGGAAGTTTTATAAATATCAACAACATTTTAAGTCGTCGACACCAATACATTTTGAAGCATAGCTTTGCCAATGCCGAGCTCGTTTTACCTTCCTACTCGTCGGCGAAGAGGGACTTAGATCTACTCCGGTTGGAGAGCCGTCCACCGCGTGTAATGCACCCATCTCTTTCTCCAATTCCTAATTATCCGGAATAATGTATGAAATATGTACAAATTTCGTTCCAATCAACAGCTTAAACCAATTAGTACAACCGCTTGAAAGTAAATGCTTGTGGAAGAGTGGTTGAACATGCTATGGCTTTGAAATTGTGATACTATCAACTAACTCCAAAGCATCAGAGGATGAATTTCTAGGTACTATAAACAAAGAAAAGCTTGAGACTTACTTGGAGCTGTTTCTCCTTGTCTTCCTCGACTTGTTCCTCTTCTGCCGCTGTCAATTCCTGTAAATACAGATTTGCAACATTTACACGAAAAGCGGCGTCAGATTTACAAGAGCGCGATGACGTCAACAACTCAACATACACCAAATTGGCAAACTTCTTGTTTGTGAACACACATTGAATTGGTTTTGCGTTAGTTGATCTTAATATTAAAACAACAAACTATGACGTAATGATACATTAAAATTTAATTGCACATCCGATCACTCTTGAAAATGATCATAATAATGTAAGACCAAGTAACGCAAAACAAAGCACAGACAAAGAAACGCACCTGGGCATTAGCCAAGTTGTCGACAGCGATGGCAAGGAACACGTTTAACAGCGTGTAGTTGCCAAACAAGACGAGGATGACGAAGTACAGCGAGTAGATCATACCCCTCTGGATGCCACCCTGAGACTGGATGCCATCATACATCACTTCGTTCCAATCTTCACCTGTTAGAATCTGAAAAGAATAGGGAAAATTGTTGGTTCATCTCAAACAAGGATTTTTTTACGTAAGCTCACTCATTTATCCTATATGATTAATCAAGATCTTATTTTGGATATATTCCGAAGATTTGGTCGTATACGTCATTTTTACAACCGAGAACCATTAACCAAAACATGACCCATACAACATCCATGTGTGAATTTTTCAACCAAAATAATAATAATAAAATGGATAAATTATATTCGGTGTATGATTTTGTAACGACCAAGAGCGTCATCAGAGGAAAAGAAAATAATAATGATGAATGAAGTATCGAAAAAAAATAAGTGAAGTTCACAATTACCTGGAAGACAGTTAGCAACGCGATAGGAAAGGTGTTGAAGTTGGTCGGCGGCGTGCCATCCTCGAAGTTGAACTGGCCTCCGAAAAGTTGCATGCCGAGCAGTGCGAAGATGAGAATGAACAGGAAGAGCAGGAACAGCAGCGAGATGATGGATCTCATTGAGTTGAGGAGAGATATCACCAGGTTCCGAAGTGATGACCAGTACTTGGTGACCTGGAAAATACAAGAGATTTCATAAGCAAACATGTTGATTATTTCAAAATAGGTTAGTCTTTGGAGTTAACCGTGGAGTCTTGACTTTGGAAAACGTTTTTTTTTTGTTTTCACAGAATGGTGAGTGGGGACAGCCGAAATAAGTTTTTTAACCACTGTAGTTATAACACATCCACTTGAATGCATTCATGGCAGGCATGCAGGCATCCATTATCACACTTCATCTAGTTGTAGTTCTTACTTAAAATTCTAACTGTTCGTGTCCCTTTTGCTTACATAAATACATGATTTACCTTGAATATCCTCAGCAGTCTTAGAGCTCTCAGGACAGATAGACCGAAGGAGCCACCCTTGACCTCGGACCAGACGACCTCGAAGATGGAGCCGGAGATTACCACGCAGTCGAACCGGTTAAACGATGACTCGAAGTAGATCCGCGGCCCCAGCGCGTACATTTTCACCCACATCTCCATCATGAACAACCCCAGGAACACAAATTCGGCATAGTCTGTAAAGGAAAATATTATTAATGTCTTTATAATACAAACGGGTAAATATGAAGGCATTAATTAAAATGCCTAGATGTTATTGAAATTTCCGATTAAATGAAAGAAAGCACTATCATCGAACTGCCCTATATCCTGCAGTAGGCGATTTAGGTAGAAATAATGATGACGATGATTAAAATCAGAAAATATGGTATACGTAGGTAGTCAGTTCAGAACGGTTTAAAACATTCTTACTTGCTAACTTACATAAATATAGCACATATCTCGATTACAAGATAGTTCCAGAAATATGTTATCGTGTAATACTCATCTAATGATTGTTCATTTTGGAGCAGCTGGATAGCGTATGAACAAGATTTCAAAATATAATGAGCTCTTATGAAACTTACATAAAAACGAAGTCAGCCACTTGGGTTGTCTGTAATGCTCCACAGCCACGCATATCGTGTTGAAGAGCACCAAGACAATGACGAACCAGTAGAACCACTGGGTCTTCACCGTGTGTCTGATCCAAAACCGAAACCTCTTCTCGGCCCTCCAGAAGTCAGCAAACTTCCCGGCTGACCGTGCTTTACTTTTCAGAAAACCTGTTGTAATAAAAAATTCGTTAACATGCGTCTTGATGTTAAAGTTGCCGATGATCCTGCAATTGATTGATGAATCTCTAAATTGTATAATAATATCCTTTCATCAATTGAGATTTAATTTCACATAATTATATTACGTCTAATGTTACCTTGAAATTAAGGTCCAAAATTGTATGCTCTTGATAGTAAAACTTACATCGCGTGTAAATATTTACGTTCGTTACCGAAAATCGGCAATTTAGAGGGTCTAATGTTTATTGCATGATCAACGGCATTTGTATTTAACTAAAGGATTCGGGTTTAACATTCAGCTAATTGTTTATTAACTATAGCGTATGCACGTCACGATTAGCAGTCCTACTAGGTACGTTCACAGTTTTGCGACACAAATGCTCTTGTGCTTTTTAAGCTTGTTTTTGATCGTTAAGTTTTATAACACGAAGTAATTGGACGGTATCGAAATTCAATCGGGGTCGCAATCGGATACTTCGCTCGTATAAATCACTAACAACCCTCTTCAGAGATACCGTCATGTTATCCCCAGAAAAATATGTTACGTTTTAGGGTAACTTTTTGGTGAAGCTCACGCTGTACAAGCTTTGGGTGAGGGTGGTGGAAATAGCGGACCTAGAGGTAGAAGAGCAGCAAGGAACAATACAGAGGGTATTCTGACGTCTGTACGGTTAAACGATGAATCCGAATAACACAAGACAAATGCACACTGCTCCATTGAAATAATTTTGGGAAACACGTACAAACGTTTTCATATTTTGGATACGGGTAGGGTAACTATTCCTAAATCTAAGACTATTCTAGTTTGACTACAGTAGAAGATGAAAAGGAATATTCTACCAGCATCACGTTTGATCCCATACCTTGCTTTTTCTTTGGAACTGTAAACAACCAACACACAAATAGAGTACGAATACGCAATGAAAATGGATGAAAATGAAATAAAAGATTTAGTTATCGACGAAATATCATGCAACATTCATGAATTTACAATTATATATTACGTGAAAAGTAGAGGAGAATATTTGAATGATTACAAAATGTGACTAATGTACCGAAATGTTTAAAGATACCTAACCTGACAATTCATAATAGAATCAAAGTCAAAAAAGTAAACAAATGTTGAGAAAATGAAAACATGCTTCTATAATTTGGTTCCTGCTTGAGTATTAAAAACGAATCTGTAGTTTGAATATAAATTTTGAATATATCTTGATCTGTAGTAGGTATACACACAACACGACACTCAGATTACGGAATATGAAACATTCATAGACAGGAAGATGATACTGACCGTCATCACCGCAGTCTTCATCCTGTTCTTCCTCTTCTGTGTCTGTGCTTTTACTTTTACCAAGATTTTTTAACTTCTTTTTGGCCGCTGCTCTTTTCCGCGCTAGGAAATAAAACAAGATGTATTAAGTATAGTACAAACTATCTTCTATTCCATCCAGCGAATTCAATTTCTGGGTTTTCAAATAGAACATTGTTTTATCATATAAAAATCAATGGGTTGCTGCTTACCATCTATTATGTGCGCTTTTTCTTCTTCTGTGGTTCTTTCTTCTGCTAATATTACTTCCTCTGCAACCAAGGTTAACTTATTAGTAACAGGTCCTACTTATTACATTACTCTTGCCTTTTTTTCTTTTTCTTCATATATTATTAGTGTGACGTTAACTTGTGCTGTATAGGTATATTCTTCACTTACCTGCTTTACAAATCCACTCAACGTAACCATTGAGTTCTCTCTCGAGTTGCTGCTGTCTTCTTAATTTAAGAAATTCTTGTCTATTTTCTACTTTCTCTCTTTCTTTAGCGAACTCACTGAAATCACAGTTACCCATATTGAACTACTCTAGCACTAATTACACATAATGGGCCAAACAAATTTAATATGAAAACTGGGATTTTACGCATCAGCATATGTTTCGGTTAGCATAAATCAATATCTCACCCAACACGTACAAAACAAAGTTAAAAAGTACAACTAGCAATTTTATTGATACGTGTAAGTTTCCGCAATGTATCTATCAACACTGAAAACTCTTCAACATATTCTAATAAATCTTTAATTTCTCTAGCTTCCTCTAGCTTTGATCTCTAGCATTATACCACCGGTATTTTAAAGACCTGCTTCAGTAATCCAGTTGAGATACGCATTGAAGTCAGCGTTGAACATCGCACGGGCTCTTTCTTTAACAAACTGAGCCCTTCTTTCAACACGCCCTCTTTCATTAGAGAACTCTCTGGATATTAATGATAATGAAGAATATATAAGAGAAAACATAAATCAAATAAAAAGTCTGCAAAAGGTGTATAATATCTTTAAGTGTTTTGACTTACCCGCTAAGAACACCGAGAACTAAGTTGAGCATAAAGAATGAACCCAATACTATGAGAGGCACAAAGTAAATCCAGTTGAACGCACTACCTAGCGCGTCATTCGTCTGCAACAAGCAATCGTTATTAGATACAAATCAAATGCTACAAAACTTACAAGAAACTGCTTTAAAGAGCTTCTAATACAAGTTCTTAGCTATAAAAGTCGCAAATAAGTTGGCAATTTTAACATTACAGTCAATGAAATGACAGTCAAAGAATTACCTGTTATAGATTATGACAATTTTAAACGAACAACTTTGCTCCCTGAGCTGTTCATAGAGAAAGTGGAGCAAATAAGGAGGAAACTCAAAAATCGTGGTAGGAGTAACAAAGCCACATACCCAATAGAGGATGGCAGTCCAGCCCTCCATGGTGATGCACTGGAAGACGGTGAGCATAGCGAAGCCTATGTTGTCAAAGGACGTGATGCCTCTGTTCGGTCCTTCCCACTTCTCTAGGCATGTGCTTTTGTCGTACTCACATACGTTCGCGCCAAATGGCGCTAGGCTAGCGTTATCCGCATTGCACGGCGTCGCACTATCGCCTTCATTTACTATTTCACCTGGGGGATTAGAAAAGATTTTAGAGGCAACTTTGTCACAGCAGTTATTATTGGGAACTACGACATTTGTGTCACTTCCCCTCAGAAATGCATTTTCCGGAAAATAATTCTTGGGTACTTGGTAAAATTGATAGAAGTACCAATGTAAAATCAAAAAAGGGACTTGACAACGGAAATTCATGTCCTGTGTATGTGTGTCATATGTAGCAAAACGTTGACGTGTTCCACGATAAGCTGCGTATATTTAAAAATAAAATTAAAAGTGTACCCTAACGTAGATTTAAAATTGCTGTTTCATCGTTTATAAATATTTTATTGTATTTTATTGCTGTTAATAATTTAAAATTTCTATTACATCTTATTGGAAATTTCTATTAAAATTTTTTTGACATTTCTATTCTAAAATATCTTATTGAACATTTCTATTAAAATTTATTTGACATTTATATTAAATTACGACATTCATTGTTAAATTTCAATTTGTTTTGTATTTTTTTAATAATTGTGTTTTATCACCGAGCCGATGAATGGTGAATGTTATGTACACCGTTATTGTCACGTGCATCAGACCACTTTTTGTAATTTCTGATATATTTATAATGTTATATGTATGTGATGTGGCAGTACTCTCCTAAATAAATAAATAAATAAATAAATACAACCCTAACTATAGAATTGTTTTTGGGAAAGTCTGAAAAAAAAACTGGTTTTAGACAAAGTTGTGTCATAATTTGATTCAAACTAGTGTAATAGATGAAACTTCTTCATTGATGTTTGAATTTTTTGGGATAAACATCATTCTAAATAATGTGTTTTCGTATACCTAAGTAAAATCAAACTTTTACACCATAAACTTGATAAAATCTCTGATTAAATCTACCAACGCCCACATTCTTAAAATGCAACATAAAGACTAGTTTCCAAAGGCAGTAGTAATTAACTTTTATAGCCAATAATTAAAACGTTGAAAAGTTTCGAACTTCTACTAATTACATTTTGAAGTTTAGCCGTTAATTTAAATTTCCACATGCAATGGTGTCGCCCGTTCGTGAGTTTGTGAGTGCATGTTAGTGTCGTACCCGTAGAAACTTTAACTGGGTTGCTGTTATTTACCGTGGGTCTGTGTCACCGATAGGTAGGTAAATAAGAAGTTTAATGAGAATCGTTGTAGTGTTTTTGTTTGCGTCGCTTGTAAATAGAGTGCATTGTTTTAAATAGGTGTGTAATGTTGGGTATATAAACTGTGTCTGAGTTTACGTGACAGTTTACAATGGCTGATTTTTTAATTTATTTTTTTATTAACATTCAAATTGATAGTATGATTTTTTGTTTTAGATTAAGTATGTATTTAATAATAACTTCAATTAAAAAATAAACAAAAATTGCAACAAACTAAAATTTAGCATAAAAAAATTCGACCTCAACGTCTAATCAGTTACGTGCCCAAGAGACTGGCGGCAATGCTTGTCTCTGCCCAAAGTAAAAGGCAGCTCTTGGGTTTTTTAATATTCTATGTCGCAAGTTAAGTGACAAAGTGTGTGTGTTATTGGAATGTTAACAGATACTTACTAATATCTTCTAAATTATAACAAGTCTTATGCAGCGCCCCTGAGTAGAACTCGAGGCCGATGATAGCGAAGATGACTATCGCGAAAAGCACCAAGAGGCCGATCTGCAGCAACGGCGCCATCGCCTTTATAATGGACTTCAGTACGACTTGCAGACCTATACGGAAATGGTATTTGTTTGTAGGATATAAGGTTTAGTATTGCGTGGCTTGCCCTGTAATTTATAACCTTTATACATTTTATTTTCGTTATTGATAAGCCATTTTCATGCATGATTAATTAAAAATCAAGAAATTAGGAATATTAATTTCCCATGTCACATTTGGTGGAAAATAAATAAAAATGGAGAAGCATAATTTTCTTAAAACAAAATAAGCTTGAACATTAGTTTCAACATAACTGAAATATTTTGTACAGCAATCAAATAGAGTCAACATTGGTGACTAATCACCAATGTTGACTCTATTTTATGATATTCAGTATATTAAAAAAAAAAATTAATAAAAATAAATAAATTTGATGAAAAGCCAACATAATTTAATCCAGTGCTTATAAATTACAGGGCATGAAATATTAAACGTTCATAAATGAAATTTTGAAGAAGAGCTTTCGATAGTATTTTTAAAATTATTTCATCTTTGAGATCGGATTATTAAATTAGATAAAACAAGAGATAATTACCAAATATTATGTCGTTTTATTTCTCGACGTTAGTTGCTAATTTGTCGATGATAACATTTAAATAAAATTGTAATAAAATACAGACAACAAGAAATAGATTTTCTGACTAAATGCCATATATCTAGAGATGAAAATCATTAACTATTTATTGAAAAAGACATCAGAACAATGGAAACACAATAAAATCAAAAAGTTTATCGTGCACAATGATTTTCACTATTGCATAATTTTAATTCAAAATGCCGCCAACATATTTTTTTCCGCACACAATTTATGGCCAGTGTTATTTTTTTGCTTAAAAACTTTTTCGAAGAAATGGCCACTGCATTTTAGCTACTTGTTTATTTTTTTTAATCCAGCCAGTATTTTTAAAATAATAAAATTATGCAACAGTGTTACTAGTGGAGCTACAATACGATTATCTAATCTATGAATGTTCTAGAACTCACTAGGAACGCCCGATACTAATTTAAGGGGCCTCAGCACCCTAATGGCACGCAAGGTCCTGAAGTCGACGTCGGCTGGCGCGATCGGCAGCTGCGTGATGATACTGCCAAACACATATCACTCGATACTATAGCTTGAACTAGCAACTAGCTGAGTAATAAATTACTACTAAAGACTGTGCTTTTCTTTTGTAACAAAATTTAAATCTTTAAAACAAAATAAGTTGGTCTGTGATGTTCAATACGCTCACAATCGAAATTGATCCAAGTGAGAATTTTCTGAGTGGCAATATTGTTTCTGCCAATGCATAATTACCATAGACACAGGATTGTAAGAGGCCAGTGTTGAGGACAAATGCATGGCCGAAAGATATTTATTTCACTCGAAAAAATTACAGTCGCTTTTCATCCGATTGTAAGCGTGTTACGTGATTAATCTGCTGGTTATCCATGACGCCTTGACGAAACTAAAACAACATAATTTATGACTACTATGATAGTTTAAAAAATGCATTTAAAGAAAACTTGGTGGCAAAGCACAGCCTTAATTTTATGTAAAAAATAACTACAATCTAAATATCGTGTATCTAATTAGTTAGATTGTTATATACTAAGTAATCATGTTAATTTTACGCATTTTAATCTAAATACACCATATTTATTCACACCTAAAATCATTTCTTTATCTAATTTCTTACGTATTAGCTTTTTATTTGATGTAAACCTACACAATACACAAAATGTATAGCAAATCTTTACTATTATGCAACACGTAGCTTTAAAACATTAAACATTTTCAATAAATCACATTAATTAATTAAAATTCACACATTTTCTAATCTATGTTAAGTATGTCAATAAACAGGTCGAGAATACGATGCTACGTATTTTTACTAATAATTATAAAAATTCTATTGTCCATAACTAGCTGTAGTTCTACATTCAAAAAAGTTTCAAAATTCGAAAACATCTAGCGAGTAACGTCTATAACAAATAAGGTAGAGGTATTATGTGAACTTTTCGCCAATTACTGTGAATTACTTGGTATCCGCGAGACGAGCTTGAGCGGTCGGAGCACTCTGAACGAGCGCAGCATCCGGAGGTCAACGTCCACGTTGTATTCGGCGAATATCGTCATCGACCTAGTTTTTGTTATCGAATATTCAATAATGTAAACTCTCCTTTGTGTTTGACAAAACCTAGTGTCCTACGTTTTAGTGTCAACCAATTGTGTGGCCTAATAGTTTGTAAATAGTAATTTGTATAATTTAGATTACAATATGTGGGTTCACTGAAAGCAGCCTCGGTGCTATGAACTTTCCAAGAATGACATGGTTACATTATTCGAGCAAACGAGGAAGCTTTTTGTCGTGAACTTAGTGTTGTGAAATAAAAGTTATGTAAAGAATTATACTTTCTTTTTATTTCATCTGGTAACTGACAATCTGATCTTGTCGAAAACCAGTAGATAAATCTGCTGTCAAATCATGAATGTGTGATGTGATTGATCCAGTTGACCATTTAAGATGACTGGTGATTTGACTACAGATTCAATATTTTTCGAGGAATTTCTTTGCATAACTCAATTAATACCTCTTAACGAGTAAATTAAAACTAAATGAATATTAATATGAAAAACAACTCACCCAGTTACTACTACGAAAAAATCCATGATGTTCCAAACGTTTCTAAGATACGATCCCCTGTGTAAAACAAAACCTAAGGCTAAGATTTTTAACGAGGCTTCTACACAAAATATTCCTAAAAAGTACGCCTCGGTCTTTTCCTGTAACAATGGAAACAGTGTTCAGTACTTATAAATGTTAACAGACATAAAATAAAAGTTTATAGTCCTTGTCAGTATTTATACAGAAATCATTAGTTTTAATGTACTCAAGTATTAATATAATCATGGCGTATTTAACACCTCTTGGGTTGCGTTTAAGCTAAAGCAAGGGGCGTAGAATGACTCAAGAGAGGGTCAAAATGACTTGTGTGATCAAGTTACTTGGCATCATTATGCTCCTATTTGGCTCGTGGCATCGATTTCTTATATTTATGTCCCATACTATGTGGCTTAGTGATTTTAGAAAAAAAATAGTGGGGTCGCAAAGTGTTAAAGGTTGAGAACCACTGAGTTAAGCATAGTGATATGACAGCGATGGGAAACATACAATTTCAGTTGTTTCAACTGACAAATCATCGTAAGTCTTAACTGTGTGCGTCAGACTATAGATGCACGAGTATTTACGTGCATATTGTTTCTCAATACTGACTCAGCATTGGAAGGCCTCCCACAAGATGGACCGATGACCTGGTGAGGATGGCTGGTAGCCGATGGATGCGAGACGCACAAGACCGGTTGTAGTGGCGACACTTGGGGGAGGCCTATGTTCAGCATAATGACTGGCAAGATGATGACTGACAAGACACGAGCTTTCGCAAACAATGCCCTCAAGGATCTATCACACACAATTAAGAACGACGACGCTTTGTGAACGTCTTTAGTATACGACAGAATCCTGTTACCATGACTCATTGCATTTGAAAGATAAGTAACAGGCAGAGATCAGTTGCTCATGTTGGGAAACAAAAAGGGTGAATGAAAAGCAAATGCTTGTAACTGGGATGTAAATGCTGATAGGTATATTATTCTGCCACACATCTCTATTAGTATCTTCTCTGGATCTAGATAACATGAAGGAGTTGAATTAGTATAGAGCTCGTTTCTCAGTCTCATGAACCACATACTGTTTTCACTGATTGTTTAACTATTGTGTCTACTGACAGTGAAACTGTCAAAGAAAGTATGAATATAGTGCCGGTGACTGCACAGGCACAAAATCGGCCTGAGTGGGAAGCAGTCCTTTCAAGATAAAAGAAGGTCGAGATTAGACCAAAATTGTGATTTGAAAGCCAAATTATTAGCAGCTATCATTTATCATGTCGTCAATGGTGATCTAACATGCCTTTTCTGCACTCGAACCACCATGAGGAGCCAAGAAATGTGTTCACTGAAGCCAAAATCGGTTAGATGTCATCATCATAATCTGATGCATGGAAGTTAGTTGTCATGATGTGGGCATGTGATGAAGACGAATGAAGAACATGTTGTAAAGTAAGTTTTGTGCAAAAGAAGAAGAAGAACAAAAGAGCAATGGCCCAGAAATCCAATATTCGTAGCAAAAAAAAAAAACATTTACGGGTCGCACTATCATCTCAGTGATAACTAACGTCAATATTGTCAAAATGTTGGGAACTACAGGGCCTAAACCACCAACTCTAAAAGCAGTATTACTTTAATATTACTTCCAGTGGGAAAGAGACGGAGCTATACGTCCTGTATAGCTCCGTCTCTTTCCCACTGGAAGTAATATTGAAGTAATACTGCTTTAAGAGTTGGTAGTTAGGGCCCAGGTCTTTTTGACAGATTGCGATACGATTGCGAACATTTCTTAAAAATGAATGCCCCTCGGTAGACGATAAACGATGACTTGTGTGTGTATGTTTTTAAAACTTTAAACTAATCAAAGTTACATAAAACATCGCACAGCTTGCACTATCAAAATCATGATCACAAAATTATGAGACCAATAAATATTCATTTGTTAAAACTGTTTCTATGTTAACACAATATTGTCACTATGAGGAAAAGTTTATATTTTTAGAAATTAAAAATATATTTGGCAATATTGGTCAACTTTAGCAACTAGGACTAAAACTAAGAAGGACTTATTCGCTGTGTAAAGTACAGCTGAATTGCTCTTTACTAGTATGAACATAACATTGAAATTACCAGATTCTGTGCTAAGATGGTCTTATCGCCGTTGGGCAAATGCTCCTCCAGCGCCAGCACCACGCAGTTGGCGATGATGGTAAGCAGCACCGCGTACTCGAAGGGCGGCCACTCGATGATGAACTTTGTGTACCTGGAAATAGAATTCATATTTAATTAAAAACTGAATATGTTGGACAAACTTTCCTGTTCAATGATAATAAGGTTTTTGCTGAATGCTTGAGGGATGAATGGATTTATCAATATCTAAAACCATCGCCGATCTTAGGCAGACAAACGGAGTGATTTATTACTTTGACATAAAAAAACGATGTAACAATTACATCCTGACGATAACTGATCGGAATTTAAAACAGAAGTACAGTACAAAAGCTGTACCTACTAATCCTTCAAATACACATATATTTCATAATAATAATATAGGTACTTTACAATGTTTTACGCAACAAGTATTGATAAATATCTAATTATGCAA
The DNA here is from genome assembly GCA_947386135.1 of Melanchra persicariae. Lineage (NCBI taxonomy): Eukaryota > Metazoa > Arthropoda > Insecta > Lepidoptera > Noctuidae > Melanchra > Melanchra persicariae. The sequence goes on from OX376646.1 coordinate 5,780,930, forward strand.
AAACACACTCCCAAAAACTGAAAAGTTTTGCGAGCAAAAGTGTAAGTACTGAACAACAAGTTTTGTGATGCCGGAAAAAAAAATTCATGGTCTTTGAAAAATAACCTTACATATTTTTATATAAATATAATGTCATCACAAGCAGCATTAAAACTCTATAAAGTTTAAAATTCCCTTTCTCCGACATTACTCTCATAAAATTCTCAATTACCCAAGACAGTAGACACTTTAACGACACGTTAACCATTTTTCCTCTCCTAGACAAGAAGCTAGTCATTATAGAAAATGTTATCGTATTACCCTTCGATTAAGCACGATAATGCGGCAACAGTGTCGCGTTCCGAGTAGTGAGCGATCATTAGATAATGCACTTAGCTTTGAACGCTCACACGGATGTTATTATGGACGTATAATGTAAAATTGTTCGTAAATATGGGATAAATTGTGTGGAAAAAGGTGATTATGATTACTTAACATCATAATATAAACCAAAGCCGATCACAGATGGTGATTTCTGTTGCCGCTACAACAACAAATACTAAATCCCTCCCATACAAAAACCTGATTTTTTTCCCGTTTTTTTTATAGGTAATGGTACGGAACCCTTCGTGCGTGAGTCCGACTCGCACTTGACCGGTTTTTTTGGACACAATTTCTTTCAAACCGTGATAGCTAATTAATTGAAGTTAGTCTGTGTTGAGGCAATCTTTTTGTTTGTACATAAACCATTGAATCGATAATTACGACAGATAGTGGGACTACGAGGAAATCTCAATACACTTCAGATAAAGTGATATTGCATATTTTTAAAGCGATTAGGATCAGTAGTTCCTACATTGATTATTTTCTATTGGTTAGTAAATGAGTGGTAGGCATTCCCTGTATCTAATATGTTACCAATGGATTTGTAATGAGTGCCATATACAGGCATTTTTAGGATTGACCGCTCTGAGAAGTAATCGTACTTCACATGTCAAAGCTTTCCACCGCATAGTTTTCATTTATTACGAAAAATACGGATAAAAAGATTCCGACGAATTGAGAACCTCCTCCTTTTTAAGTCGGTTCTAAATACAAGCTCAAAATTCGAACTGTCATATCTTGCCCTATCTACACCAAGTTCCCATGTCAGTTATAGCCCATAGCATGCATTTATCTATAGCAAAATGTTGACTATGAATCTTCGACGGCGGACGATGTGCACCTCTTACAACGATACTTAGTCAGGCGTGAAAAGTTTCAAAACTTTAAAAGGTTTTCTTGCAACATTTTGTGGAATGGACAGGTAAGGCGCAGTCTGTATTTTACGTTCAGTTTCAGACTATAAAGGCATGAGAGTTGAAAGTCTTTGTCTTCTACTTGATTTTTTGTTAATAATAGAGATTTTTTTTGTACTTTTTTAGGTGCAACAAAAGATTCTTCTACCGTTCGAGAATAATTCCTTTAGACAAGAGCATACACTAGACAAAGATATATTCTATTGGCGAAAATACAACTATTGTCACATAGTCTAAAATTTATAGGATTGCGCTACCAAAATGTCACGAAATCACTTCAATAATGTTATATCACTTTGTGTAGAACCCAAGGATGGTACTATTTTCTAATAGATTTTACCGATTTCTGAGAGAAAAAATCACTATCTCCTGGCTAGCTACAAAGTTGCTGTTTAAAAAAGCAAATAAAACCTCCCGACACTACTTCATCTGTTTCATCAGGTTTCATCCAACAAATATAAAACTAGTCGTCAATTTTTATTTTAACCCAAATTATAGTTCTACCAGGGCGGTTTTAGAATTTATTATAGGCTATTAGTAAAATTAAATTCAAAATGGAAAACAAGGAACAGTTCTCAACTAATCAAGAATATATTCCTTTTGCAGCGTCCTACATACATAATTTAACGTTACCATCATGAATTTCGTGCCAGCACGGAAATATTTGAAACGACAACGTTTCAAAATTAAATGACGGATGTATTCGGGGTTCGGAGTTCAATCGATTCTTTTGTTGTTTACGTTTTGTTTTTATTAGTTCTGTTTTTGTTTTTCTTTTCAAAGTTTTATTTTGTTCGCTATTGTAAAAATGAAATAGCGTGTAAATTGGTTTGACTAACAAATTATTTTAGGTCGTGTTTAACTGGATAATTACTATTGTATTTTACAATCAATGAAAGACGATTAAATGTTTAACACTATCCTAACTTGTGTATGTAGTATAGCTAGTTGACATGTGACATCATTTAGTTTAGTTCATACCAATTTTTTTACTAACGTAATGTACCTATTTTTAAGCATTATAAAAAAAATATTAGCTTTTCTCCATTAAGTAACTTTAACTTTAGCCAAATTTAAAATTCCTCCGTCCGCGTAATTCTCGCGAAAAAGGGGTACAATTTTTTTGCTTCAATATACATTTAAAAGAAATTTCACAGTCAAAGTCAAAACATTTGTTTCAATTAAGGCAATAAACGGCACTTGAAAGTCATCATTTACAGTTAAAATAATGTGTAAGAAAATAAATGAAGTGACTATAAAAAGGATGTTAAGCGTAGTAAATTCTCTGCCATCAAAAGTATGGGTTGATTGAATTGAATGAGTGGCAGTGTACATTGATATCTTTTCCAATTTCAAAAAACCATATTCCTATAATTCCACACAATTTTCTAAAACAATCTAAACAGAGGCATACAAAGAAAACACACAGAAACTGTCTCGTTCCGCAATACAATCTCTTTTTGTTATCAAATTACGAATACCTAGTGTAAGAACGTTCTTGTTTACAAAATGCATAAGGGGGCAAATACGGCGTGCGTTTAATATGTATAAGTGGGGGCAATACCGTCCCAACTTCGCTGTTCCATGCTAAGTTCTGGCCAGATGTTACGAGGTTTAAGTCGCAATATGAAGACGATAGTGGACGCTTTTGGGGGTTGATTTAAGTTGCCTCCACGGTGTATAATTTCAGAGGTGGTTTGTGGTCGCTATAATTGGGATTTGGTGCTGATTTTGAATTTGATATGATATAGATCTAATGATGATTGACATGGTTTCGAATGGGACACGGTTTTTGATTTGCAAAAAATTTTGATTTGAAACAAAATCTTTTGATTTTGTTTTGACCAGATGTTTTTTTTGCCGTAGTCATGATTATGTATTGCGAAGAAATCTTTAAGAGCGTTTACACGTTAGAGTATAGAGAGACCGAGAGAGCGATTTTAAGTTTTCTATAGAATGTGAAAAATCACTATGTTTAGCCCTGAACTCTTTTTCTAAAATGTTCTTTACTAACTATTTCGGCCTGGATATCGTATGCACGCCAAGTTTCATTAAAATCGGTTCATCCAATTCGAATAATAAGGACTTGAAAGTTTGTATGAAGTGTCGTAGGGCGTAAACGCTCTTGAGCTCAGTTTTAAAAAATCAGCTTTTTAAAAAACATTATCTTTTAAATAAAGGTGTCTCAAAGGAGTTATGTCAGAAAAGTTTCCCAAAGTGCATTACACAAGTTAAAAAAAAAGAAAACAAAATTACTGTTCAGGTCACGGTAAACTTTCCAATTTGTATTTTATTTTCGTTCCGCATGGCCAGCCGGCACCGCGCATATCGGATGCCAAACTATGCCCCGTTGAATGACATCCAATTATCTTCGCCTACCTTTTAAAAATATAAACCTTTCATTTTCCCGCTTGTTTTTTGTTCCATAGCCATTATCCTGATGTTTTATTTATCATTTTTTGCATTGCGTTAAAATAGCAGTTGATTTTCTCTTGGTTTACAATTTTTTTCATGGTTTTGTACGGAAATATTTTAAATTTTAACGTAATCCTCTTGAATATTTGTGTTGCAGTTTTTGGATCTTTTTTCACTTGGTTCAGCCAATTTTATTATTGAAAGGCCACTCTCACTAATTACTTTTTCAGTTATTTTAAATTAAATACTCGTACACTGAAAGGGCAAATCGAAAAATCTCTTTCAAGTGAAAGACCATTGTTTCGAGAACCACTTGCGTGCTCATTAGCTAGCGTCTAACTAACTTCTACTTCCCTAATAGGGCGAGATTACGTACAGCCGCTCAGTTTGACACAGTTACCGACTGGTTTGTGTAATTCAGTAACGTCAAGTTGCAATTTTATCGTGTGTTGAGAGGAAAGGCCGTTAAACTAAGACTGGTAAGAGAAACTGTGATGCAGAGAAATAATACTACACTGCATAGATATTTCCTAATACCTAAAGATATATGCAATTTTGTAAAAAAAAATCTCTTGACTTTTAACTTGCGCATAATTCGACAAAGTGTACTGAACATAATGATAAGTACAATGACATTTTAAGAATAGATATTTACAGTGGTAAATTTAGTAGTTTATATAGTTCATAAATACTTAACAAACTAGAAATACAAAAAAAAAAACTTCTAAGTTAACCCTAAAACATGGCGTCAAAAAATTAAGGGTGTTGAGTTTGTTGTGTTACACGTTGTAAATTGTCATTTGTTTTTTTTTAACTTTATGCTCTAGTAAAAAACACAAGGCGGACTTAAGAGCGTGTACGCCGTATGTCATTTCATACAAACTTTCAAGACCTTATTCTTCAAAATCAATGATCCGATTTTAACGAAACTTGGTATGCATACGCTAGATATCCAGGTCTAAATAGTTATCAGTAAACATTTTTGAAAAAGATTTTAGAGGGAGAGAGAGAGCGATTTTAAGTTTTCTATAGAAAGTGAAAAATCACTATTATCCTTCCTACTGAACTCTTTTTCGAAAAAAAAATTCTGATGACTATTTCGACCTAGATATCTAACGTACGCATACCAAGTTTTATTAAAATCGGTTCATTAATTTCGAAAAATAAAAGGATTTGAAAGTTTGTACGAAAAGCCGTAGGTACCACGTAAACGCTCTTAATGGAATGGACATTTTCTACCACTCGACCTTAAGTTAGTTCAGAGACAGAACACGGCAGGTGCCACTTAAACAAAACACATACAGATAAAAAAATACAATATTTTAAATACATTTCTACATGTAACCAAAATAAACAACGTTACTGAAAAAAACGACTCCAACAAATCATCACTGTGATAATAATCATTGAATCGCACATAGATATAGGATACTGACCTCCGAATAGGATTTTCGTCGGCAAATATAAAGAGTGAGCTGGGCCCTGGAGTAGCGGGCTGGTGCGCGCCGCCCATGGTATCAGCTGGCGCCGCGCGAGCCTGCGCCCCCGCCGCCTCCTGCGCTGCCGCCAACCTGGAACGTGACATCGTGTAGTTAGTAACGTTGTACCTCCATTGACGGTATGTGCACCTGGTACACGGGAGCTGAGTTTTTGTGTTCTTTTTGTCATGTTTTGCAGATAGGTAGATCCTATTCCCCCCGAAATAAAAAAAGAGGTGGATTCTATTACAGATCTGCTTTTCAACTACCAAAACGTAGTTATTTTAATATACACACACATTAATACAGCCCCCGCAGAAGGTTCGAAACTGACCGTTACATTGGTCAGTTTCGGACCGTCTGAGGGAGGAAAATTTCCGTTTTCGCGTTGGAATGTCGGTATAAGTCTGTTAAAAACGGCTCATCAAAATCATAAGTGTTTGATTGATTGTCGCAGACCTGAAATTACGAAACAATATTTGTTGTTCTTTAGTAACGATATTTACTTCCAATTTATGAAGTAGGTAAGCGTAAGTCGAGTATTTTTCAAGCTATAGCCTGAAAATCTGTAAAAAATTGGTATTAAAGTGATACGTTTGTAAGTCAAAATACTCAATTCAGAAACCCGCCTAAGCCGATTGAAATAATGTGTAACACAATAAACGCAATACCTCTTATGGGGTGATTGTACACATTATTATGCACATTTTCTCTGAAATCGCGAAAAAAAACAGCTGTTCAGAACATTTTTTCCAATTATGTGCACATAAATGTACGGGGAGTCGATTTTTTTTAACGATATTTCAGTGTAGGTCCAATAGTAAAGGCTGTTTAGTACCTACAATGCTAAGAGGTACTGCGTTTATTGTGTTACACGTTGTAGATGCGAGTCCGGCAAAGAATAGGCGATTTGCGTTTTCATACTATTTCAACCAACAAGATTTAAATCCTTTGCAATAGGTACCTCTAAATACGAAGATTTACTTCCTCTACCCTAGAAGTGAGAAGGGGGGACACAAAATAAAAATCGATCAAACCACACATCAAAGACGTTCTGGCAAACCGAATTGTTTATTAGAGAAATTAGGTGTACCAGGGTAGCATAGGCTAGTAGTAGATATTACTAATTCGTTGCGCCGTTGCGTGTTACAAGATCATTAAATAGTTCTGTGCATGACTGGGAAGGCTCGAGCGGTTAATGATGACATTATCAATTAAATTCCAATGTCCCGCTAAATACAAAACTATGTTAAATTGCAAAATATTAATAGCCTCACTTAGCGAATGTTTAGACTTTTAGACTGTAATTTCCAGTTTTATACCGCCGATGAGCTTTTTTTGCCTAATCAAAAACCAAAAACGGGGTAATACTGTTTTGTTTTTTTAAGGATGGGAAATCATCAAATGACCCCTCCCTCTCTGGGTGGAGCGGCAGGGAGTGTCAGACCATCCATGCTCCTCCTAGTGCCTTTTACGTTCCAGGGCCGCGGTAACTCTTCCGAACAAAATCCGCGACAACGAGGTAAAACCTTCATAGGTACTTAGTTTGGTCAGCATAATATGCCTTTCCAAATTTTTCATATTTTGCAGGGTAGATAATCTTGTGGTCAAAGTACCATTTGTTAATTCATGATAATTTTAGACATTTTTGTAAAACGTAAAATTAAAAACTACTGATGCGAATTGATAATCTGCTTTCTGACCTCCAAAGCAACCGCACCGTAGTCGGAAAAACGCGGAAACTGAAATGTTTTCTTCACAATGGTAATTGTATTACGACTTGTACTGACACACAATATATTACGTGTGTGGCTAAATTGTATAGACAACATGCAAAATCTAGGTCAGTACCGAAGAATACTTACTACAGAAGGATGGCTCGAACTAAAACTCAATGCATTTATTTCAATTAAACTATTTACAGGCACTTTTGAATTGTCAAAGTAGGTCAGTCAAAGAGGTGAAGTTATTTGCACGTTCCAAAGCGCAGATCTCTATGGAGAAGAACGTGCAAGAAACTCAACGGACACTTTTAAATCAATAAATTGTAACATAGCAATTTTCAATTGTAATTGTTCTTGTTGAAATTATTCATAAACAAAAATACCTCTAAAGGGGTCATTGTACTCATCATTGTGAACAACAACAACTTTTAATATGGGACAAATAGGTACTGAGGTGCGCAAAACTCGACAAAATATACTGAATAGCTGTTTTTTTTTCGCGATTTGGTTAGTCTCATAGTCAAAGTTGTTGATAATGATTAGTACTAAGTATTGCATTTATTCTGTTACACGTTACATGTGAGAACGATGTAGAAGGACTAATAGAGATGGAGCACTCTTGCCTAACTAAATACGAAGTAACCTATTCACTCTTGACTTAAAGACCCCGGGGAGATTGTCTAGGATCTCTAGACGGTATAGACGAGGGGAAGCAAGGAACATAGTATGGCACAATAGAAAGCATTCTTATACTCAGCGGTAAGTATGTCGATTCCGGATTGAAATGACAGTGACACCTCCAAGTATGCGAATGCCTGTCTTTTGCTTATTTTAACAAGCCGACCTTCTGCACTATTCTGTGTCAGTACGTATATCTATTTGTACACGTGATGGTAGAAAGGGAAGCCTCGGTTTCAGTACATTAGATTAATTAATACGCCAGTTTTCGACGGTTATCAGGGTTACCATCTAATAGGAAGCTTTGGGCTAATAAACAATGGTACATTGCACACAATTAATTAATAGCAATACTGGTAGGGAGGTTGTTTTTACATTAGATTAAAATAGTGGGCGGGTTTTATCTCAACGAATATTACTTATAAAAAGTTGAAAATATTTTTTGTCATTTAGGAGTAGGTACGCCTAGCACGAATGGCTAACGTAACGTAAAATTTTACTATAACTATAATACTCGTTTCGCACATAATATTTATTGGAATTGGATACTACCTATTTACTTTTGTATTGTATGTCGCATAATATTACACCAAAATAGTATGGGGTGTAGTTTTTAGTTTATTCAAAATTCACTTACGTTAACGATACTGTACGTCAAAGATTCGTGCTAGGCCCTCTGTGCCTAAACCACCAACTCTTAAAGCAGTATTACTTCAATATTACTTCCAGTGGGAAAGAGACGGAGCTATACAGGACTTATAGCTCCGTCTCTTTCCCACTGGAAGTGAAAATTATGAAATAATAATTGGATCAGGGGCCTAACCCCTGATCTAATTATTATTTCTAAATTTTATCACTTACACAAAGTTATACTTCCGCTTAGTGCAGACTTCAAAAAAAGGAGGAGATGTCAATTCGATTGAATGTTTTTTTCTGTATGCGATATATTCGCTAATTGTCAATGAACTACTTACGCCCAAGCGAACATCTTCCCGCAGGGTCTAACCTTCCTTAGTCCACTTGGAAGTCCCTGAACCGCCTGAGAACGCAAGTAGGAAGGTGTAATTTGAACCTCGCTAAGTGGGGCTACTGTGACACATCAACTGCAGGGTGTGGATGTGGAGCGGAGTCACAGACCATGCTCCACCTGCTATCTTGCCTTCTGTGCCCCAAGACATGCAGCCTGAGTGACCTGTGTGCGGCTACCAACGATGCTGTGGAGGTGGCAACGTTTTGGGCCACCCAAATCTGACCAACTGTCGTGCCATCGACACGAAGAAGAAGAAGAAGCCGATTATTTTTGTATTTATCGTCCCTGCGGAATAAGACACTGGAGCAAAGCAGCGCCAAAATCTAGTAATCTGTTAAAAAAACAAACCAAACAGCGTTGACCAAACGGGGTCAAGCTCTTCGAACCCATGACCCTCCATTTAGATCAAACGACTCAAAACGATCATTACACGATTGATTCAATAAAATCAAGGGGAACCCAATTCTCTTAACACATGATGCGTTACAATCGGGAGCGTCCCATGTCCAGCTAATGTGACTGACCCCTGACTTGAATCCAGGTCAATAGAACAACTAAATAAAGAAATAAACTAATAAAGGTCGCATCCATTTTATATTCGGCATCGTGTGAAAATAGTGAGGCGATTTGCGTTTGAGTCAATCTGTATTTTTAGGGAGTTAAATATTAGTCAAAGTCGAATATTTTACAGATACCTACTGATAAGTATGTCAATTAATAATCCACAATACAGATAATTATATATTTTGCAATGGGCACTGAGGTTGTTAGAAAAGATAGACCTGTCATTGTTTGGTGTGGGGGACAATTGTAAATGAGTTTCAATGTTTGTTTTCCAAGTTTATAAGGTGTTTTAATACTTTTTCTGTAAGTAAAAGATATCACAACGGTTGTGATTTATTTAAATTCCAAAGATTCAGAAAACTACCCAAGTTTAAATTATTCGAAAGTGATGTTTATGAAATGAAACCTACTAATCAATTTGCAGACGAAACAGACTACTAAGACTTGTATTTTGGTAGTTTGTCTGCAAATTGGAGTGGACACAAAACACGAAGTACAAAACTAATCACTGAAATCATTCGAACCTAATGTTATGAAAACTCAACACAATTTCGATGAAAGAAAAGGCACCCGAAAAGCTCATGAACACAATAGAGGGGCACGGAGTGCGGGTAGCGGGCGAGAGGGGTAAAATGGGAGTGAAAAACGAGGTAGGGGGAAAGGGAGGTCGAGTGATCGGCCACGACTAAGGACATCGGCGCATCTTGCCCTTCGGTCGCCTCATTAGCTGGCACACTCGAGTCATTGTCGTCTGGTTATAAGAACAGGGGGAAATGTCGGTCTTATGTTACTAGGCTGACCGTGTTGGCACAGCGGTAGAGTGTGTGCTCGCCTTTTTGCTGGCGATAGTTGCGTCAATGTTGTAGGTAGGTTGGTACAATGCTGAATTAGAAAGCCTTCAGGTACAGTCGACAAAGCTATTTGGTATACATGTAAAAATATTATTTTTTACACTGCACTGTCAATATTTATTGATAATGTGTGCGTTATAACTTTTTAAGCCTCTCAAGCACCGGACATTTGAAAATTCTAAATTATATAATAAATCTTGCATAATAGTAATAATAAAGATTAAAAACTCGTAAATCACGCGACACACCGGTGTGTCGCCGGGGCTGGAGCGGTTTAGACACACTTACTAGTGTGATGTACAATAATTGTCTTCTCAGCACAGTTACAACAGTAGTTGCAAGTTAGCTGCCTGCATACCAAAAAGCAAGAAGATAATGAACGCCACAGCTATCACACAGTGGCTTATAAAAGTCCACCATAAGCTAAATTTAGCTGATGAGAATTACTTGTGAATTGTCATTACAATTTATTACAATAACCATAAGGAAAACGTAACGAACAAACAAGTGATTTGATTTTTTTTTTTTAAGAAAACACACCGAAAACAGGTATCAGCTTGGAAATTAGTTCATTTCACATTCATACTCTGATTAACTTTTGAGAATATATTTATTTAAATGCCTTAAGAGCGTGTACGCCGTATGTCATTTCATACAAACTTTCAAGTCCTTATTCTTCAAAATGCATGAACCGATTTTAACGAAACTTGGTAGGCATACGCTAGATATCCAGGTCTAAATAGTTATCAAAATACATTTTTGAAAAAGAGTTCAGGGGGAAGGATATAGTGATTTTTCACTTTCTATAGAATACTTAAAATCGCTCTCTCTCCCCCTCTGAAATCTTTTTCAAAAATGTTTTCTTATAACTATTTGGACCTGGATATCTAGCGTATGCATACCAAGTTTCGTTAAAATCGGTTCATGCATTTTGAAGAATAAGGATTTGAAAGTTTGTATGAAAAGCCGTACCGCGTAAACGCTCTTAAAACTATCATAACCCAATGCGATAGCCTAGTCACAAACACAGAATTAAAATTAAAGCATAAAATACATCTCAAGATCATTAAGATCATTGTGTGTAGTTTGGTTAGTTAGTTTAGTCACATGTAAATTTATCAATTTCTAAATGTCATCCTACTAAAAAATGACCTAAACTTAACGGATATGAATGGATAACTCAATGACACAATTGTTGCAAAAAGGGAAAAACTCAACAAAATGTATCTTGAGATTTTCCCTTTTTGATAGTTGATTTTTTAATAATACTTGCGTAAAGTAGTAAGGCAAGTATTTTTAAAGGCACACTCAATAACCTTTAAAAATACTTGCCTATGGACTTACATGAACTATTATTGAGTGCCAATAGAGAATATGCATGAAAAAATATTTGTTTTCTACAAAGTTTATCTCAAAATATACAAAAATATAATCCTAACAGTGAAAATAGAATCCAAATTGATCGAAAAACCAACGAGATATAACCATTTTAATAGAAATTTTTATTTTGTAAATGCAAAAAAATGCATGCATGTTCCATAATAACTTTCCAGGAAACTAAAAAAAAAAATCGTTTATTTCAGACAAAAAAGTCCATAGGCAGATTTGAACATACGCACAGCATAATTTGAAAATTAATTGAATAAGCTGTCTGTAGTGTTTGTTTACTATCTTGATTATTGTCGTAACTTAACGCAATGTAAACTGAAATTAGAAATCTATTTGAGCTGTAAACTCTGCTGTTTAAAAAAAAAAAAAAGTCTACGAAAAAATTAATAAGCCTACGAAATAATCTGTCAAAAAAAACCACAATTTCCAAACATTTTTTACAGATCGCGACTGTCACGCGAATTCATTTTGAAGAAACACTTATTTCTTCGTAGAGTACCCGAGGAATAAATTATTAACCGTTTTTCATTACTACAGAAAGTAAAGGATCATGATAGAATTCAATTGAGTAAAGTTTTTTCGCTTTTTACCAGACTGCGTCAGAATGAGGCTGGACGGATTTTGACATAAGAGGTGTCGTTGAGTTCGTCAGAATTGTGACCTAAGCTATACAAATTTTCAAATCTCTTTAAAAATGACTGTCAAAAAACCCGACCGCTAAAAACGACTAAAAAGTTCCAAAATCCAAACAATGCGCATTTTAAGCAGTCTGATGCAGTTCAATCATAGATCTGAGGCCACAAACTTTTTTATATTTAGAAAGGCAATAAATATATGTGGGTCAATGACCGTTATTGCTCATTTATCCTGTGCCTACCATAAAATTTGCTAATCAGCATATAAATGAAGCAACTTGGTTAAAAAGTTTTTATAAGGCTTTTAATAATTTTAAGATAGTCAAATAGAAACAAAATAAATGTACTCACGACATATTGTCTGCCACTTCATTTGACAACTAACACTTAAGCTAACACTTTGCTTTGTTTACTTCATTACTTAATCTATATTTAATTATAAATTGTTAAAAACTTCTTATCACTGAACATATCCTTGTTATCAGTCGATAGTCTGACACGAGTTTAACTAATTATTTTCAAATACCCCTCTATCTGGTAAGCTAACGAGATTGGATATATTATAAACTACCTCCTTTTTAAATCATATTTAGTTGTTTATTGGTGATGTGTTGCCAGTAAGATAAATTCTTACGTTTTGATGAATATTTATTGTAAGAGAAAAGAAAAACAGATTTTGTCTGATGAACTTTTCATAAATGTGTTATGGAATTATGATATACAGGATGTTCCAGAAAGGTATGGTCAAATTAAGGGTGATGTTGGGTAGCTGATATACATTGAGGAAAAAATGTCAAAACATAAATTGAGATGTTTTTTTAAACTTCCGAAGATATTACTTTTCAAGTAGTCTGATGCAGCTGGTAACATCCAATATGTGATTAAACTTAAGTAAATGCCACCAACTGTAACAAAATGCTTAAAAAATTATTTCTTCGTTACTTCTTAGTCGTTTTTTCTGGTGGAATTTTTTGAAAAAATTCTCATTTTATGTTTTGACATTTTTTCCTTAATGTACCTATAAATGCTACCTATTGCCTAGTTGTATATTCTTTCTAATAGCAAGCAATATGTATGCGAGTAATCATATCATTGTAATACGAGTATTACAATGATTATGAGCATTGTACCTAAAATAAACGTACAACTGTATTATTATATACCGATACAATATTATAACATACTTTAACGAACTTATACGGCAATGCGTATATGTAATATATCATCGTAATAAAAATAGTAACAATAATAATTTTCTCTGCAAAGCGAGGTCAGCAGTGTATCCCAGATCCCAGAGACCTAAATTACATTCACATGAGATTTTGTGCCAAGTTGTTCAGAGTATTAAAGATAATACGTGGTTATGGCATACAGCAGCCATGGTATCGCCAAGTTTCGTTTATTCCAGGATTTACAATGAGATATATTTGGCCACTTTCCATTATGTCCGATTTTCACGAGGCAACGCTACATTTTGGCAACTTGGTCACTTCATGTAATTGAATAATTTATGGTGTGACCGCATTGGGGTATGCTGGGTATTGGTGAATGTATTTATGTTTATATGGAGTGGTGGACTTTTGTATTTGGGGCGTTTAATTGAACAAAAGGATAGTCTATAGGCGCTGAAAGCTGAAGTACAGGCTATGGTCATTTTGGCTTCAGATGCTTAAGTTTTAAGCATCTGTATTGTGATGCAACCACTTTTGAATATCATTAGGTTCATTTGTAAATTAATGTAATCTGTGGCAAATAAATTAATGTTACTACTAAAAGTAGTTCTTTTTTTTCTATTGATAGGCACGCGTTTGACCACTGTCTCACCTGATGGTAAGCGATGATGTGGTCGAAGACGGAGCACACTTGCCTAGAAGTAACGAGTTACAGACTTCCAGGTTGTAGATATCAGGAAACACAGACTCCTGGCAGGGATTTCTCTACTCCTTAGCTGTACGCAGAATTAATATGTTCCCAAAACATTTTGTGTGTGTGGATGGGTTGTCCACCATGTATCGGTGGCGCATCACCGTACGTTTTGTGGTCGGATGATGATGATTTTAGCATTCCCAATGCTACGTTTCAGGCCCACTCAATGAGAGTGACAGAGTCTCCGATTTTTTGGTCCTAGGACATGCTGGCTGTCGTGCTTGAGCCAGCAATGTTTGGTTTGCCAAGCAATAAGTTCAGTTTTAGGTTATACACCATATTTATTTAGATGCCATACATTCGCCCGCTATGGCTGACATTCAAAAGAGCCCTTGTCTATGCCCTTTATGCTTAAAAATATCGTAAACATATTATAATACGTCATTGTAAACAAAACTAAGTACAATTTTTTAAGAAAGTCGGTGAATAACACACAATGGATAACTTTGCAATCGTAGTCGTTCCAGGATTATAATGGGTAAAATAAATATTATGTATATTTAAGTAAAAAGTGGTTAACATTTTAAAAAAAAGCCAACAATCGAGACATGAATATGATCTTGTCTTTCTGCCTCAATTCTTTAATTATAGACTAGATTATAGAAATTGTTTTGATTTATAGTTTCAAATGTTTAAAAAACTTGAAGTTTAATCTTCTTATAATATAGGTAACTACAGTCAACCACTCTTGATTCAGATGAAAAACAGCCGTTAGGTACTTCTACGAAATGAAAGCGCCAATATAAATATGTTCACATGGCAAAAGTGCAATGCTTGATGGACTTTATGAAGTTTTAAATTGATTGCAATCATTAGTTATCAATTCATCATCAGCGCATTAACCGAAAGACATCCACTGCTGGACATTGGCCTCCCCCAAATTGCCCCGGTTTGCCATAATCGCCACGCTTGGCAGGCGGGTTGGTGATCGCAGTGTAGGTGTAGTTATCATTTATATCTACGTAAATGCAATTGATGAAGATTTTTTTTATTCAAGTACACGTTAATTAGCCATGCACATACTTTGTCATAATCTGAAAACCTCCTTATCCAAACATCCTAGAAGTTTTTTATAAAGGTTCTGGAATCCTTTGAAAACAGTTTTAGACCAATATAGGACCTTTTTTTTTTTTTTTTGTGGATGGGAAATCATCAAATGACCCCTCCCGCTCTGGGTGGAGCGGAAGGGAGTGTCAGACTTCTATTGACTAAAACCCACCCATGCTCCTCCTAGTACCTTTTACGTTCCAGGGCCGCGGTAACTCTTTCGAACAAAATCCGCAACCACCAATATAGGACCTAGTATACTATTTTTAGTTATCAGGACATTTTGTTCCTACACACAGAACCACAAAAAGAATTGCCGCACACGAATAAAGGCACCAGCTACAGCAATCCATCTTGTGAGTAAATTTCACAGTCAGGTCACTGAACTCTGCTAAGCTGGTGAACTTTCAACTGAACAATGTTAGATGGTAACAGATATGTGTATTTGGAAACACTATTACGATACAGCTATGCGGTATCAAGGATAAACATGCTTATTATACCTACGTATACTAACACGCTATGTGCTTTCGATGCCTGAAAATAAACTATTTTTTATTTTTTATTCTATTCATTATATAATTTAAGTAAGGAGCTCGATAATCCGCACGGGTCGATCTTCAAGGTAAAGCAACTATTACTGAGGTCGGTCTGTGGATGGGTGACCATCTTAACATGCCGAGATTCTTCGTGCCTCGGAAAGCAAGTTATGCCGTTGGTCCCGGCTGTCATTTTTGATCTTTGGCAGTGGTTATGGATTGTCAGAAGTCAGAAAATCTGACATCAGTCTTACCAAGAAGTACCGTGTTACTCAGTTAATGGGTTGCGGAAGTCTGCTGCTCCACGTAAAAACACTGGTATTCAGCTGAATCTGCTTTGACTGGGAGCCGACCCCATTATAGTTGGGAAAAGGCTAGGAAGATGATGATTATCTAATTTAAATACTACCAATATTATAGTTAAAAATACTATGGTTAAGAAAATTTAGTTAAGATTATAATTTGCATTGCATGTCAAGCCTGGAACAGTAAATATGTTATCTTTCTTTCTGTTTAATTATTTTTTAAGTTCTAGTATTTCTATGTATGCCAATCTGTCTAGTCTTTTAAATACTTTATTTTCTGCGTATGCCCACAATTGAAATACCTATTGACATGTTGTATGGTGTGTTAGCGCAACGTTACAACTCTTTATCTATACCATCAGGTGAGATAGTAGTCAAACGCGTAGCCTACCCCTAGTAAAAAAAAAATAAAGCTGATTGTTTGTTAATTTGTGGGAGACGTTTAATGCAAATATTATGAAAATCCTCTTGCTATGGGATTGGAATGGGACACAGATCCACGTCAGTAAAGCTGTGGGAAACAGATAGGGTTTTAGATTAATATGCTTGATTACAGTAATTTCCAATAAGTCATATGGATACCAAGGGTCTTTTGTTTAACGATGGTATATCATCAAATGACTTTTTCCGCTCTTGGAGGAGCGTAAGGGAGTGTCAGACTCTTACTGACTCAAACACACGGATTTTTTAGTCAGTAAGAGTCCGACACTTCCTCCAAATGCCCTTTGCGTTCCAGGGCCGCGGTGACTCTTTTGAACAAATTCTGCAACTCTAGCAGGAAGGGTCTATAGTTAATGATTGACCGTGTCTTAAAATATTTGGCTCAAATTATACCTATTGTACTACTAAAACATTTCAGTTTTAAAAAAAAATTCACACTAAAGAGAACCTAATAAAAGAGCTGAAATAAAAATCCAAGAGAACTAGTGTACACAAGATTTTATGCTTAAATCTGAGCACATTTTTCAAAAGTACGTGGTTGAGGAATTTTCAATTTACTCGGGACACGGAAGTGAGGCAAAATATTCTGCTGAGATTAGATATAACTAGGGAGTTGAATTAAAGTTGAAGGCGATTACAATAGCATTACATACTGTAAAGGTATGACAGTTAAATGGTATGTCGATGACGCAGCCAATTTGCTAAATCAGCCGTATAATTGCTTGCCTAGTCTTTTCATTTAAATGTGCCGATTTTTCAGCGACCTAAGTGGCACCTTTTGTTCAATATCGTTTGATGGCTTGACCGTGTCACTTATGTCGCTGATTAAACGGCACAGTTCAATGAAAAGGCTAGACTTTTAATGAAACGGTGGATTCAGCTAGTTGGCTGCCACATAGACGTAAAGAAACAATTTGAATGGCTAATTTTTACATGTTCAATTAAAGCTCAATATAACAGGTTATTTTAAGTTTGGCTGCGTGACAATGAAACTCTGAAAACTATAAAGTAGTCCTCGTTTATGTTCTAACACCTCCAGGGTGCTATTTCTACATTTTTTTAAAGCAACGTTCGCATTTGCATGTCAGTCGTCTGTCTGTCATCTGTCAAAAATGTATGAAAATTAAGGCTTTTTTGACAGTTTGCATCATGGATGGCAACCTACTTTTGTGAAAAAAACAGATGTATGTAAACAGTGTAAGGCGCTGTTGCTATAGCAACATCCACGGTGTTAGAACTTCAGCGACGTAGTGGGCTTTATTACCTTACCTAAAATAATAAGTATAACCTACCAACAAACAACCAAACGACACGACGACACTGTACGATACGCCAGCCGATACTCAGACGAAAAAGATCATTAACAATTTTTTTCACTTTCGCGCCATCAAGAGAAGCGACACAACAAACTTAACGATCATGAAAACACAAACAAAAACGTCCTTAACTTGAGAAAAATGACCTATCACACGCCGACACTGACAAATTATAATATTTCCTACACTCTCACACCATAGGGTTTTCCCGGCCCCATTAACATAACAGGGCAACTCAGGCGACCTCGAGGCCTATATCTACAAGCAAAAAATCTCTGGGAGTCTTCCAAGGCGCCAGTTTATCTGGTTTTTTGGATATGGCGCAGACGAGACGGCGCCAGGCCCCGACAAACGGGCGCCACTGAGCCGAATTGGGCCACCTCTCTCAACACGAAGCGTTATACCCTGTTTTGGCTACAGAACTATTGCTCGAACAGTTGAACCCGTTCGGAGTTGAGTTGAACTTTGTAAATGGTTGTGAACCGAATTCGGTTCTATTATAATAGAAGATAATATTGTAGAGTGGGTGAATCTGCAGATGCATCAGATAAGAGACGTACAGAGGCAAAGATACATAGTACTTGCTATACAAACTCGAAGAGATATAGTAAATTAGAAATGTGAATTGTTTATGCTTCTGTTCTATATTTGGATTTACTTTGATTTTGCTGAATCTGCTTACATTAAAATAGTTTCATTCTAATATTGTTTTATAATATTAGGAATTTAACATAATTTCAGTTACTTAATATTACCAATACACCTGCTAACACATTACTTACCTGAAATAAATATTTCAACTCATAAAATTACAGAATCATTGAACTGAATCTGGGATTCCGAATTGCAGTATAAACAATTAATTAATGGATAGTATTGGATAGCAGCGTCATTTAATTGCCCAAATACTGATATTAATTGAGTGATGCGAATTAGTGGTGATATAATTAAATTGCTTTATTGTGTTTCCATTAATCAATTAATAATTGTTAATCCCGATTGTAATAAAATGAATTGACCTGCTTCAATTTTAATGCATTGAATTCAGTTCGTGGGAATGCTTGAATTTATTGAAATGGTAATTAATTGAGTGTGAAAAGCTTATCTTGTAGTACAGCTATTGGGTTCAATATGCTTTAAAAATACAAATGTTTTGTTTTAAATGTTTATTTTGTTCCTTAGATTTTGTAGTACAAAGGGAGCACTATTATTCTATCGGAGAAGTATTTTTTTAAATTGGAAAATGTTTTGTTAAATATTTGAACTCCCTTCACACTGTAAACACCGTTTGATACAGGGCAATAATTACCAAATAACTGTTTCCTTCGTTGACACGTCGGCCACATGACGGTTCATGGGCTAAATCAATCACAATGTGGCGGGACGAGCTTGACGCATACCGAGAGGATTGGTCTACACTTGCCCATAGCCGAGAGAAATGGAAAGTACAAAGGGAGGCCTTTGCTATGCAGTGGGACAGAACAAGCTGAAAATTATATGTTCCTCAGAACAGTTGTGTTGACTCCCCTGACAAAAATTAAAAAAAAAAACGTCATCAATATTCAAATTCAGTCATGTTTCATTACACGATAGAGCTAGTTACCGGTATTTAAACGAGTACAACAGTATCTTTTGATAGAAAAACGAGGAACCTTTCTTAGAAGCTGTTAAGTCGCAAAGTTCTGACGCACTACAAGCGTGGGTGTACTAAGAATGGGAACGCGTCACTCGTTGATGCGACACTGTTAAACGTAGGAACTTTTTGCTGAAATGGTAAGGGTTGAGCGAAGTTTGAAGTTTAAGTATGTTGTAATTTAGGTGTTTTTTTGGCACAATCCCGCCACATTATTCCTAACTACTAAATCTCCTGAGAACTAGAATTAAAAGAGCCGATTACCAGAAAAATGACGAGGCAATGAAGCTCAATGAGTCTCGGAGTTCAAACGATTCAGCTGTTTTGGATCCCGCAACGAAATTAATCAGAAAGATCATGTCATCGGAGGAGTTGGAAAAAATAATTAAAATACTGGACGATGTGACATGTGATAGACAGGTGGAGAATATGAGAGATTACATGAAGAAAGATGACGTCAATGACAGCGTAACGGTTGACAAGACAGAATGAAAGAAGAAAACGTGTTGACAATGTCGCAGCCAAATAGCTTAACTAGCCGTTTAATTGATTGCCTAGCCTATTCATTTAAATGCGCCGATTTTGCAGCAACCTAAGTGACATTTTTTTATCAATATCGTTTAATAACTTGCCCATGTCACGTATGTCGCTAATTAAACGGCGCTGTTCTATGAAAAGGCTAGATTTTTAATGAAACGGCTGATTAGGCTAGTTGGCTGCGACAACAATATAAACACATTCAAAAGCAAATTATGGCAATACACCACAACATTTGAAATAACAAAATAATGTAAAACAGACCAATATGCTGATGTAATGTCTTTAACACCCTAGAGGTAACTAACTAATGTTAATAGTACTAGTTATAATCACTGTATCTCATAATAAGCGAACTGTATTTTTTTTAAGTTCTTATGAGAAATAAAGTTCGTTCTTTACACCTAACAGGTTGCGTCGACCCCAAATAAAAGGGCCAAGATTGTTTGTTGAGAAACGCATTCCTTTTTTGAACTTGGCCCCAGCTTTTCTTAGAAATCTCTCAGCATTACTCGGAAGCTAAGTCTAAGTTTATTGTTTCAAAGGTTTCGCAATGAGTCTGGCAGTCTGGCTTTTGTATTGATGCTAAGAGGATAAGCTGCACTTCATACCAAGTTTGAGTTCTGAAAATTGGAATTTGATTCCGTTACTAACAATTGAAGTTGAAAAGAGGAAATTCTTGGAAATGCTACTACTTTCTCGCGTAGTGTTTGCATGAGTGAATGATTTATTTATTTATTTGTTTTACTTTTTAAAAAAATGGCTATCATAAACGGCTAATGACGTCGTTCATACAATTCACACACTACTCCATACTAACACGATTGCCTTTGATTGGTCTGTGAACACATCAGAGTCTATGAAGTTTATTAAAGTCCAAGTAGTATTACCTAAACACACATGTAAAACTTTTGCATATTTTTGATTGTCTTAATTATTTGGGATAATTGAGGATGTTATTTGTATCGTAGTTACATAGATAGAATACTGTTTATTGTAACGTAGTTAAAATAAACAGTGCACTTCAACAAATTACAATTAATATCTCTTATGTTAGTCTAATAGGGATTAAAAATGTTATTATCTCCAAAAGCGATGTTGAGAGAAACACAAAACAGACAACGATGATGGAAATATCAGAGGAGAGTATATATGTAGTTTAACCTTAAGTTCATTAACTTAAAATTACTAAAATCTATCCTAACGCCTAGTTGACACTTCGCTGGAACCAAGGGTTGAGAGCCTTTTTTAAGGATGGGAAATCATCAAATAACTCTTTCCGCTCTGGGTGGAGCGGGCAGTGTCAGACTCTTACTGACTAAAACATTCGTGCTCCTCCTAGTGCCCTTTGCGTTCCCGGGCCGTGGTAACTCTTTCCAACAAAATCCGCAACGAGGGCTGAGGGCCTGGCACGAATATTTTGACGTATAGTAACGTTACAGTATCGGTAACGTAAGTGAATTTTGATACTAAAAAACTACAACCCCATAGTATTTCGGATTAATTTTATGCGACATACACGATTTATATCATACAAAAATATGAAAATATAGTATCCAATTCAAATAAATGTTATGTGCGAAACGAGCATTACAGTTATTGTAAAATTTTACGTTACGTTCCTATACTTCAAAAACGTTCGTGATAAACCCTCGGCTTCTTACCTAGTACAGAAGATATCTTGCTAGAGAACACACTGCTAGTCGACAGCGATGCAAAGAAACTTTTGTCACCATATTTTCAAATTATAATTAGTTACGAGATTCTGTTTTAAGTTTATTATAGTTACACGTAGCTTAGTACAAACAAATGTTATGTACCTACTAATCTCAATAGGTACCAGTATCAGTATATTCAACTAAAATGAAAAATATCCTCCCAGCCAATCCAGGACCACTAACGTGTGATGACGTAACAAAGTCTGCATTGTCTGGAAAACAGCCAGTGGGTTGTCCTTCGGTCCTTGGCGGGATAGGGCGACGGCGCGGCGCCATGGTACAACGTTATGGCGCTCTCGAGGTCACCCCGGCGTTCCCGGGAATTGTATTCAGATACCGCATTCTGAGTAATGCGGGGATGTGTAGGTTTTGATGCTGTTTTTTTTGTGTCGAATCATAGATAAGTAACTTTTATTTTCATTAAAGTCTTAGGTTCGATTTTTCAATAATTAGATAGATTTTCAATGAGGAATAAAAATGACGTTTTGACAGCTTTTGTTTAGAAAATATGTCAAAGCGACATATTTATGTAAAAGTTATCTGACTGTTGAAAACACAGTCTTATGCGACATAGAAATACTTTTAAAAATTGAATCTTTTGACTCCTAAACAAGGTGTAAGTATGTTATTATGACTTAGAAGCCAGGATTGTGGATTTGCTTTCGAATTTTTATTAGAAAGTACTGACTTTCTAATGAAAATTCGATTGTTCGTTTTGTAGTGTGTTAAACCAATACTGTTTTAACTGTGCGAAAATGTCGTAGGATCAGCTCTCACTGTATCATTACAATGTGACTGTGTTTTCCCTCGAAATGTCATTCGAAAGTCATAAGTATTATATTCTGACTAATGCGGGGGGATGTGTGGGATTGAGAGCAATTGAAGCTGTTTTTTTTGTAATGAGTCATAATATGACCGACTGTGTCTGCTTTGGAATTGACTTTTAAAAGTCGGGAGCTGTTTTCGTGTTTCAATGACTTTTTAAAGTCAGATGGTACTTTTGTGTGGAAGGATTCATCTTTCGAATATATAGATATTTATTCGATATCATTTTCTTACTAAAGAAAAAAACATCTACCTATTGATTAATGAAGAATTCCAATATATTTTTAGATAAAGCTTCACAACTTTTCAAATATCAGGCTGCTTTGACTTACAGTTACAAATGTAAGTCACAAAATATATCACTAATATTCAAACCAAACCCAAGCTAATTTTACCTCCGTACTGTAATATAAACACAACGCCATAGGAAAGGCTCCGTGCACACTAGAGGGAATAATTTTATTACAAGTGGTAGGGGCGCCCACTGCTCCGCGATAAACGGGCCACGTTAGTAACATCACTCAGAAAGAATTTTCAGTTAGCAACTGTGTTAATGAACAGCCTCATTTTAACATTCACCTGTAATAACTTATTTAGCTCTTTTAAAAGTTATTGTGGACACGATTTGGGTCACTGCAATTTTATAAGCTTTTAGTGTTTTGTATCGTTGGAACTATTAACAAGTTTTTAATTAATTAATTATACTTGGTTGTACGAGAAATGGGTTTTGGTGATAAAGTAGGCAAGTGCCTGCAAGCAAGTGCTTTTGTTTAATTTACTAAAAGCATATAGGTAATGCATGCGCAACGATACATACTAAATTATAGGAACAATTATATGGCAAGAAATAAATCTGTTATAATTGGCATAGAAAGAAATGGCACAGCAACACTAATGCAAATAAAATCTTATCGCTAAAAGCCACTTAACCAAGACAAACATTTATTATGGATAGCTATGTCATGACATAAGAAACCAGACAAAGAAAAAAAATGCACGAATTAAATTGTTTTACGACTATATAGGTATAAAATGTAGAAAACCTTCACAGTTTTTATGGTTTGTGACGTACACTTAAGTTGTTGTTGATTGATACACTGATTTTTGCTTGATTTATATTTCTTGTTTTTGTTTATTATTGTCGATAGTGACGCGCTTGACCACTATGTCACTTGATGGTTAGCGATGATGTGGTCGAAGATGGAGCACGCTTGCTTAGAAGTAACCTATTCACTCTTGACTTAAAGACGCCCGGGTTGTAGCTATCAGGAAACACAGACTCCTGCAGGGAATTTCACTCCTAACCTGGGCCTAAACCACCAACTCTTAAAGCAGTATTACTTTAATATTACTTCCAGTGGGAAAGAGACGGAGCTATACGTCCTGTATAGCTCCGTCTCTTTCCCACTGGAAGTAATATTGAAGTAATACTGCTTTAAGAGTTGGTGGTTAGGCCCCAGTACGCACAATGAATGAGTTCCCAAAACATTATGTGCGAGTGGGTGGGATGTCCACCATGCACTGGTGGCGCATCGCCGTACGTCTTGTGGTCTGATGATGGATTGGGCAATGATAAAACAATGATTGAATAATAAATGGATGCACGCGGTATGAATGCTTTGCCTATACTAAATTAGACCAGCTAGGCGCAGGTAAAGTGCTGACATATTGATACAAAAACTGCTGTGCTTGCACTGTACACTATTCGTTTAAAAATGAAAGTATTTTATCATTGTCCTTATAAAAGAATACACATCAAAAACACGACCACAATCGCCGTACAACGGTATAACCACGTCACCCTATTAACCAATTGCGGCGGGCTTACACGATATTACGAGCCAATCCGGTGTGCAACGAACTTTACAACCGGATTGATACACAGAGGTGGCTATGAAGCGTTACCCAGTTAGGCGTAAGTAACTCAGTTACTATGGTTAACTGAGTTTGAAGCAGTATTTATAGGCGTTGGGAGCGGGGCTTCGACGGGTAAATATAGGCGAGATATGTTATGTGTAGGGATATGGTTGAAGGGATTAATATGTGGGGTTTTTAGAATTAATTTTGTTTTAAATATGGGTGGTTTTTAAAATGATTACACAAGAACACCGGTGTAGTGCCAATTCTACTCATTTAAGCAATGTTCGCATTCGCATGTTGGTCACAATCTGTGAAAAATGTATGGAATTGGAGGTTTTTTTGACAGAATGCGACTGAGATGGGAATACGAATGTTGCTTGAAAGATAATAGAATTGGCCTTCTGGTCGTTGCTCCGGAGACGCTAAAAGTATGAGGTAGGTATACCTTTGCTCACCAGTGGGATTGTATTAGGATAATTTAATCACAATAACAAGATAAAAATACGATTGGAACCGGAACTTGAAAAGTAATTGGGTCCATTGCAACTATCAAGTACTGTCAACTTGTAGGCGACATTCGCCACAAAAAATCAACGTAGCAGAATCAACAAATGAGACTCGCTTGAGAAAATCCTAAATCGCGATATCAGAGTTTACCGTGCGATTACAACATATGCAAAGCCCGAATATCAACTGACGGGCAGTTGCCCACCAGACACACCAACCGTCTGGTAGGAGGATCCTCCCTTTTCAATGGAGGTATGTGGGACTTTACTCTCCGCTTCTACTACCTCCAAAAGCTAACAAAATGACAAAATTTACTAGCAGCTGTTGGCGATCAAACTGCCTGCTTTTTCTAAACGATTTTAAGGTCCGTTTCCAGTATGTTACACGGAGTGAGTACCAATCTGACCGTCACAAACCAGTATCGTTATACATACCCCTTGTCAAGACTGGTGTCAGATTTTCTTGTGTCTGACTATTCGTAATAACTGTTAAACATCTTCAAATGACAGCCGGGGTGGCCGGGCCCAATGGCTTAACGTACTTTCCGAGGCAAGGCAGAGTCTCGGCATATAATGGATGGTTACCCATCCACCGATCAACCAACTTCGGCAAGCTGCGCTTAACCTCGAAAATCGAATCGTTCGGCTGTTATTGAGCCACGAGCTTTAATTTCTAGCAGCAATTGTAATAAAAAAAAATAAAATAAGTTGAATTTAATTTTATGAAACTATTTTTAATAAATGATTAAATAAGAAACTTAAAAATTAAACTGCTGTTCATCAGCATAATTCCGCATAATGCCGCTTTAAAGGGGCAAAATGAATAATAAAAAAAAAATGAATTTAATTTTCCAAAACTATTTGAAAATTATTGAATAATAAACATAAACAGCAAAATTCCAAACTTAAAACATCATTCATAATTTCATATAAAACTGCAAAAAGCGTAGCTACCACGTTGTACGTAGTTACTATGGGTACTCATCTATTTCGATGCACGTGGGTGTACCGGGCGGTGATATCCGTCGCCTCACTATTTACGTACAGCTGTTATCTCTATCAACACATGAATACTGCACGTGTACGTCTGCAAACATTTAGCTACAACGTGAAGTATGGACTTATAGACGGGTTAGGGGAACTAGTTTAAGAATAGAATACTCTTTATTATGTACACCATAAGTAACAGAATAGGTTTAGAAAAAAAAAAACAAAATGAAAACGCCGTCTTTACTTACGTGAATGATATATTTAATTCAAGGGAAAAATTTATCTGACTATTGAAAAATCGGCCCATAGCATGGTAGAACTGCTTCTGTCTTTCAAGTGCTACAATAGAATAGAATATTAATTTATTTGCTCAAAATGTAGGCACTTATATTAAGGTGGTTACAATATGTAGTAATAAAGAATCTTTGTACATTTTACCATTTTGAAAAGCAAACATTGCTGCTATTCATCATCAAACATACAAACATTGATACACAACCAAAATTGATCAGCTAGAAAATCCGATACGGAGTAGTAACATTTAGTTAATAGAAGTATAGTTAGTTTCTTTTTAAAAGTTGGTACTGGTTCCTCTTGGAATTAGGAATGTGGTTAAAAATAGCGAGTGCCATACCAAAAACACTTTTTCTCAACAAAGCAATCCTTATGTCCTTATGCGTTACAAATTTTGGTATTGGTATCACTAAGTTTTTTTTTTAACAGCCTATTCTGTCCTACTGGGCAAAGGCCTCCCCCAACTCCTTCCAGATCTTTTTGTCCCGAGCCACCTCGGACCAACCGCAAAGTTATAGTTGTTTTATCTCACGAGTGTGGGCTAGCCATAGTTGGCTAGGTACGTGCACATTGTTGGTGTGCGTAAGCTTGAGAGCGACCGACACAAGCCTACGCACTCTAAGACAATGTGCACTTACATTTACTTACACAACTATGGCTCGCCCGTTCTCGTGAGATAAAACAACTATACATCTCGGTATCTGCTATCCGATAAAGTTAAAAATAGATATCGATTACATTTAACAAAAAGAGCAATTTCTAAATTGTAAAGGCACGGAAATGTCAATAAATTAAGACTTTAAAAAATTGGAAAACAGCTGTCAGTAACTTTCAAACTACTCGTAGATAGGTACCTACTGCTCGAAGGCAGTGTTATTGGGCTTTAAAAATATTCTCTCTTTCGTTACAATTGCCACAAAATATAATACCAAACCTTAAAATGGAAACGTCAAGACAAACGACATAACATGCTGGTAATACTGTTTTGATATCATATTTTTTTTTATGATAATAAAATGCATATTCAGATGCGCTAAATTTTACAGATTTTTTCGGCATGTGTCTTCCATGTCAGTTGACTGTGATATCTACTCTGTCCACATATTGACTATTAAAATTAATATTTAGATCGTTGATGATTGATTGTTGAAGGTTATTAAGTCAATTTATTATAATTTCAATGGTGTCGTTTAAGTCTTTTTCATCATTTTCATTATTATCGCATTCTATGAATGCTGTACTATCGTCAGCAAACAGTACCATGGGATGGTGGATTTGATGTGGGAGGTCATTAATGTAAATTAAAAATATCAAAGGCCCAAAAACGCTTCCCTGTGGTACACCGAATTTAAGACACTTATTTTTGTTCTAATTTAGACTTGACACATATTTTGTAAATTTCTGTTATCTGTTTGCAACCGGATAAATATGTTTACATTAGGTTCAGGATATGTCTAGCATAGCATGTGCTAGAAGCTATGTCTAGCATTGCAGAAGTGATGGCGTCAAATTATCAACATATGAGTACTAACTTTTTTAGGTCAGCTTTCAGTATTAACAATACTCACAATACAAGTAAAAGATTATTTTCCTACATCGGAAATATTTCTATTACTACACTGGAAAACGTATGGCGGTCTTAACCTAGAATTAGTATGGTAATGTATGTAGTTAGACTATTTTTAATCTGAGTTACGATTTGCATTTACCGTGTACTGTTACGCTAGCATTTGTAACTATTAATGTACTTTCACTTTTGCTGTTAGGGGTTCAAATGCTTGACTTGCTGTTTGAAGTTCAATTTTAAAGCATCACTAAAGAGGTTGTGAATATTTTTATTGTACGAGTACGTACAGCTAAGGAGTGGGATTATGCCAGGGCCTGTGGTTTCTGATAGCAACAACCAGGGGGTCTACTCTCTAAGCCTGAAGTTCGTAGTTTCGGCCTTAGGGTCAGGCATACACTAACTACAGACTAACGATTAATCCCGAACCTGAACTAAGAAAAACTGTCAAATCGTGTTGATATTCATTCTTCGGACTTCGGGCTTAGAGAGTAGACCCCCAGGGTGAATAGGTTGCTTCTAGGCAGGCGTGCTCCAGTTTCGACTACATCATCGCTTACCATTAGGTGAGATTATGGTCAATTGTGATTCTATCAATTGTAACAAAAAAAATGTATGCGTCAAAAGGTCACGTGTTGTATCAGGAATATTGTGGACTTTTAAATACCCGTATTGACAATAGAATTCCACTTTGCCTCGGTGAGTTTGTATTTCTATATTCGTATATTTTATTACTAGCTTTAGCCTGCGGATCCACACGCGTGGATGTCGGTTATCGCGTAAAAAAATAACCTATGTCCTTTTCCATAACTCAGGCTATATATCTGCCTAATTTCATGACGATCCGATCAGCCGTTTTAGCTTGTTGAAAGCGTAACAGGCAGATAGGCAGACCGACAGACAGAGTTACTTTCTCATTTATAATGTTAGTAATGATAGTAGGAGTTGACTAAAGGCTGATTATTGAAAGGTTGTTTTTAACTAAAGAAAAAACATGGCCGTTTGACATATTATTATCTATGTTTACAAAGGCTTTCAAACTGTCATTTTCATGCCTCACGAAAAACATTAGACCATAGTAATTATGTATAATTTTACCATACATAAACGCACTTGAATACATCAATCTCTCATTGACAGCGTGTATGCCAGAGCCAAATAGATTTTTTGATCACAACTCACATCAAAAAAGGCTTAACAACCCAAACACTGCCAAAAAAAATTAACAACCAACATCTAGTTTACAGCTACTTTACAAGTACTAAAAGCGTTACTAGAACAGCGGTACTAAAAATTATTGCGCAAAGAAATCTTACAAGTGAAGGCCAGATTATATGAGGCGTTGCTGAACAACTGAACAGGGGGTAATGACCGCTGCCGATCGCGGGCGAAGACGCCGCGGCGCCGAACTGGGTGAAACAGCTCGATAATATGCCACGAAGATGTAGTTTGTTTCAGCCACTGCTTTTGGGCATTTTTAGCCACGGTTTTTAAGTTTTCATTGATGAGTATTTTACAAGGTTTTCAATGCACGGCGTTGATGTATGTCATATCAATACCTGAAATAGCAGTTCACGTAAGGAACATTTACCCAAAATGCCAAAATGCACCTTACAGTAATGAACATAAGTGGCATGTACCAATAATGCAGAAATGTCCCTTACGTTAATTGTTACTTCTGCCATCGATGTGTCTCGTTTTTTATGAGCTTTCGCCCGCAGCTTCGCTCGCGATAATAGAATATACAGGGTGTTCCAGAAGTGCGTGGTCTTATTTAAGGGCGGTGTTCTGTATCTGCTATACAATTAAGAAAAAATCTAAAATATGGACTTAACCCCAAAGTGGTGTTTATTTCAGTTCAATCACAGATTGAATGCCTCTGATTGCATCAGACTGCTTGAAAAGTGATTTTTTTGAACTTTTTAGTCGACTTTCGAGATCGAGTTTTTCGAGAAAATTAAGGCTTTTTGACAGTTTGCGATTGACATGCGAATGCAAACGCCTGTTTAAAAATTAGTAGAATTAGCCCTCCGAACACCACCCTTTAATATGAACAGGCATTTGTGGAATATCCTGTATAGTGCGCACGAAAAACAGCGAATTGATAAATAAGCATCTGCATCTTAATCAAATGTTTCGCCTGGCTAAATCCTGTTTAAATAGTGTATTATAGTATATCCTGTTTAACTCCAAAAAATAACGAACTATTGCTGTATTGTAGTATACTAGTACTACTAATTATATTTCATCTCACATCAAGAAAATAAAAGTTAATTATGTATTAAAAAAAAAGTCGGTTTCTTTTTTTTGTGAAAAAGTTTTTTATATTTAACCTCCTCCTTTTTTAGAAGTCGTTTAAAAAACGAATTGCATCAAAGGGAAAAAATCACACCACACTACGCAACCTTTAACCAACTAACCGACTTTTGTGAACTTGGCCTTTTGACTGTGAACCTGAATACTATACAACAACGGGAAATCATTTAAAATGAACCAGACAGAAATTTTCCCTTTCAGAATACCGAGAAATGGAGAATCCAACTACGCTCGTCAGGTATCGGATCACAGTTTGTGGAATATGCGAGTGCTACGGCGTAGTGGGCTGCTACGGCGTAGCGCGTAGCCCGCTACGAGTAAATACTGCGAATTCTCGATGGGAGAAACTTTATTTGTATTTATTGTTGACGTTGGTGTCCATTTGTTTATTAGTGAATGAACTGTCCTATTTTATCCTTTTCTACTTTTATTTTTATGAATGTGAAAGAATGTCAGGACGCTTAAATGGAAGCATGGATGTTTGTAACTCTGTCACAAAGAAACCATTGGATTTGGATAAAATTTTGCACTAATATAGTTTATAACCAGCATTATTACAAAAAATACTTTTTATGCCAAAAGTAAAAGGAACTATAGTGACAGTTTCCAATTGAAGCGCGGGCCAAGCTGCTGGTAGAAGCTAGTTGGATCATTAATGTTTAATATAAGAATTTTTATTTAATTTCAAGCATAAAAATGCCGCTTCACCTTCACTGCTGGACATAGACCTCCCCCAAGTGTTGCTACAACAAACGGTCCTGTGCGTCTCGCATCCATTAGCTACCCGCGAACCTCACCAGGTCATCAGTCCATCTTGTGTGAGGCCTTCCAACGCTGCCCCTTGCCATAAGTCAGGATAATTTTGTATAAAAATGTTCGCAGCCGAGTTTGCAAGTAAAAGTTTTAACCAATGCAATCGAGAAGTTTTCTATTGAGTAGCTAAGCTTTAAAACCAAGGCTCATCATTAGTGTGGGTGCTTCAGCTTTAGTTAACTTGAAACAATAACTTTTTTTAATGTTAGTTTAATACTTTACTCAGAAAAAAACTAGTCGATTAACTTTCATACAAAGTTTGACTTAAAGTTACAACGTATACGTTAGTATTTTTAGCGGTAACTGTTATGATGAAGGAAGTTAAGAGAGATCAGCTCTTATCGGCTTTATTGAACTATGTTTGGATCGTTTTTCAGTCTAAGCAGATTCAGCTGTTACGGAGGTGTAGCTAGAGCCATCACACCTACATACAACGGACCGAATGGGAGTCTAAGAGTGGGAAGTAGAGTAGGGATGGAGTCCCTACTCTACTCTACTTTACAGCTGTTGCGGAATTGTTCCAAAGAGTTATCACAACCCTGAGTGGCAATAGGGAATATGCATGAAAAAAATATTTGTTATCTACACAGTTTATATCAACATATACAAAAATGTAATACTAACAGTGAAAATAGAATCAAAATTAATCGAAAAATCAACGAGTTATAACTATTTTAACAGCAAGCAAAGTCCATATCGGACTTCTCTTTCTAGTTGTCAGCTTTGAAGCTTTATAACTTCATCGTAGATGAAGTTATTTAAAAAATTAGTTCTTAAGAGCGTGTACACCGTATGTCAATTCATACAAACTTTCAAGACCTTATTCTTCAAAATGAATGAACCGATTTTAACGAAACTTGGTATGCATACGTTAGATATCCAGGTCTAAATAGTTATCAGAAAACAATTTTGAAAAAGAGTTCAGGGGGAAGGATAAAGTGATTTTTTACTTTCTATAGAAAACTTAAAATTGCTCTCTCTCTCCCTCTGAAATCTTTTTTAAAAATGTTTTCTGATAAGTATTTAGACCTGGATATCTAGCATATGCATACCAAGTTTCGTTAAAATTGGTTCATTCATTTTGAAGAATAAGGATTTGAAAGTTTGTATGAAAAGCCGTACCGCGTAAACGCTCTTAAGTGCTTTCTAAAAGTAATATGTAAGTATTTCATTTTGTAAACAAAAAAATTGCTTGCATATTACCTATTCTACTGATTTTTAAGCAATGTTCACATTCGCATGTCAGTCGCAATCGGGACCAATCTTGGCATATAAATAATTAGTGATCACCCATCCGCGGATCAACCTCAGCAAACTGCTGTTATAATTTGGCCACTATTTCGGAAATATATCAAAAGAGTCACCGCGGCCCTGGAACGCAAAGGGCATTAGGAGGAACATGGATGGGTTTTAGTCAGAAAGAGTCTGACACTCCACCCAGAGCGGATGAAGTCATTTGATGAATTCCTATCATCATCATCATCTGCCTAGCCTTTTCCCAACTATATTGGGGTCGGCTCCCAGTCAAACCGGATTCAGCTGAATACCAGTATTTTACGTGAAGCGGCTGCCTACCAGACCTCCACAACCCATTAACTGGGTAACACGGTAACCCTTAGGAAGACTAGTGTCAGATTTTCTGGCTTCTGACAATCCGTAACGACTGCCAAAGATCTACAAGTAACAGCCGGGACCAACGGCTTAACGTGCTTTCCAAGGCACGGATGATTGATTGATTTGATGAATTCCTATCCATAAAAAAAAATAGCCACAAGCTTCTCGATTAAGTAAAATAGTAATACCTATTCATTTTTGGAGCATCCTTACCAGAAAACATTAATCATTCCCAGTTTTATACACATACCTACAGCTCAGGTACTGCAGTAAGTAATAGAGTCTAAGCTAAGTCTAGACAGTACAGTCAGCCGCACATCACTAGTATCATTTTGATGTTATCACTGACTTAATGCCATAGCAGTAAGGGCGAGTTTTGCAGTCCAAGTTACCAATTATGTGTGGCTGATTGTACCACATCGTGGCATCGTTCGCATCGACTTTTATTAAGCTCGGCAGGACAAACCACGGATAAATGTGTTTGTTTTGCAGTGTACCATTGCAATTAACTCCTGCAAGTATTTATAAAAGTAAGTTTATTTCGTATTAGTGAACTCGGGGGAATTTGGTTGGGTTAGATTAGGCTAATAGTGGTCGAACTCCGATTTGAAATTCGAATTTTGTGCCGGTTTTAGTAAAAAAAAACAGCCAGTGGTCAATGACATACGAGTATACTTATTTTGGTGAAGATGCGGTCATGAACACTGAATAAGCAACAATACGAAAATCGTCTTTACTACTTTGATATAAAGATCATATCGAAGTCAAAATGGCAATCAATATTTCTTTGTTTCGTTCAAATCGTTACCAAAGACGTGCATTGAAGAAAGATCATTGACGGTATTGTTTTATGCATAGTGTTACAATTAATTGCCAAAACGTCAATTATCTTTATTTCATTTAAGCACAAGATCACATTTATATTCTCTAAAGGGTTAGATAGGGGTATTCCTTCTACTAATTACCTATGTATTCGTGTATATAGTTGATGAATTACTTTTGTGTTAACATGGGCCTGTGTTACGGGCCGTATTGTACCATTCGAAGCGACTATTTTACAATACGCCGTGTCCTAAAATTCGAGTAAAATGCACGTGTTCGTGCTCGTTTCTACTTATGACTGCACGAATGCTCGCTTTGTAACACACTAGCCCGCGGCAAAATTATCCCAAGACAAGATATTCCCGGGATTAAAATATATCATATATGTGTTATTCCAGACTATAATCTACCTCTATGCCAAATTTCATAAAGATCAATTCAGTAGTTTTTGCGTAAAAGAGTAACAAACATCCATACATCCAAACATTCAAACTTTCGCGTTTTTAATATTACTAGCTTTTGCCCGCGACTTCGTACGCGCATATCCCGTTTTTTATGCGTTCCGTTCGTTTATGTGATGTCACAGAGAAAATCACGTGCATAGTTAGCATTTCTATAGCTTATGTGTTATTCTGGTACAAAACTACAACATAGCTAAATTTCATCAAAATCTGTTCAGTAGTTTTGGCGTGATTGAGTAACAAACATCCATCCATGCAAACATCCAATCTTTCGCATTTATAATATTAGTATAAATAGTATTGATTAGTATAGATTACGCCCTATAACACCGGTCAGTACTCAGCTTTAGATGTAAACCTATTTGGTGTACAATAAGGAATATTCTACTCCACTCTTTTTTTCTAAAATTATGTTAAACAGCGCGCATAGTTTCTATCGCCTATAGTTTTTGACATAGAAACAGTCAATAGAAGTTTGTCATGCAGTAAACGCTTATTGTTCACGCAATATCCATTTCCGCTATTACATAAATCCTAATGGAATTTGAACATTAATAGTTAAACGCAATTAATGGAATGCTTTTTAGGTTTGGTTACGTTAATTAAATAGGTTTGTAATATTTCATGCGAAATGTTTTATGTTTAAATGTAATTGGTTCTTACCGGTGGTTCTTGATGAGGTTATAATCCTATGAACCGAATTTAAATAACGGACCTGAGAATCGAACCTGCAGCAGATTTTATTCATTTATTGGTTATATTTTTTTTTCTCACCACAATATACCTACATTAATTATTTTACATGGGTCATATTCAACAATGATACATAAATTCAGGTAAGTATATATTGTAGGAGCTTGTATTTCAGGACACCAGAACCCCACCCCTTTACATTTTAATTTCATAAATTATGTACTAATCGCGCTGACAGAATGCATGTTCATGTTAAAAATAGTATGCAATAAATTATAATATATCAGTACAACAATCACCGCATTCATAAAGAAGTTTTACAGAAAAAAAAATTAAGTTAATTGAACTAATCTAGTTTTAAGTTAAATATCAAAATATACTTTTGACCACGAACCCAATGCAAAATATTCCAGCGTACCACATCTTCTTAAGTATGGGTTGCATTAATTGCACAGCTAACATAACGATGGATGAGAATCTTTTTTTTTATTTAATGTGGGTTTGCTCTTGACTCTAGTCTAGGTCAAAGGTGACAGAGACAAAGTCGACGATGGAGTGAGCTTACCCAGAAGAAGCCTGTTCACTATAACTTTGAAGAAATTAGGGTTGAATGCGTTCGGAAACACAGACGCAGGTAGAGTTCCACTCCTTTGCTGTGCACATTATAAAAGACGTTTGGAAACGCTTCGACTGAACGCGTTTCCACTTGCAAACAACTCGCTAGTTTATTTACATTCTTGAGTGCAATCGATCTAGTGATCAGATGTGTAGCCCTCGATGTAATGCAACTAGCAATGCGAGCAGAGGGCCAATTCTAATTTTTTTTAAGCAACGCATTCGCATGCCATTCGTAATCTGTCAAAATATATGGTAATTGAAACTTTTTTGACAAATTGCGACTGACATGTGAATTGCAGGTATAAACGTACTGTCCTAAGAAAGATCAAGAAGCTAAATCGTCAACTATTGGCGAGGCTTATTTAAAGCAGTGGATTTCTTTATACTGATGAAGACATCGAAGGTCGCCACAAAAAAAATGCGGTAAAAATTACCATTGCCATTGAAGACAAGAAAGTACCTAATATTATCTATGTGACATTTACCGTCGTTAGTTTTACGTTAAGTTGCCATTAGTGAATGGCCGCTGGAGTTGCCAGGCGAGTTATAGCCGGTTGGCACGCCAGTCAGGCTTGTAAACACGTCGCCATGTAGGCTACAGCATCTGCAATGCTAACTAACGTTTTAGTAGTCTACTCTGGCTGTGAATCCGACCGTTTACTGCCAAAATTGCTAAGCGAAATTATTTTTGTCGATTAGGATTCGGAGATTTGGTTATATAACCGTACCAAGAATTGAAGGGTGTTTTTAAACCGAGTAAAATAATATTCCACCTTCAAAACAGTCTTCAGTTTGACCTTCAAAATTCGCCATAAAGATTTGTCACGATGCATTTTGGAACATTTATTGTTATGTTTGTCTTAACTCCCATTATACTAAAAATATATTTTTCAACACATTTGCTCAAAAAATGCATTTACGAAGCCTGTATGCATCGTTCGAAAGTTCAAAATTATGCACCACACAATGGAGCGTGCGGCAAAGTAGATACTCTCACTTAAGTACATATTTTACCGCCAACTCCGTTGTATAGCGCCGTGCGTATTCTTTACGGTTTTTTTTTAATTTCCATAAAAATTAATAAGAATTCCACCAAGGAGTTTCACATCACGAGAATAATATAAGCTGAATGATCGAACCGATTCGAACCTCCTTGGAAGTGCTTTTGCTGTATACGTTTGTCTCGTTTTAATATTAAAGAGAAAACGAGAGAAGATAAATAAAAATAAATGAAAGACTTGGTTCTAATTTTCACCACGCGCATGTGGCGCCCTTTGCAAATTCGCGCCATTTTCATATTAGAAACGTCAAAGATTGTTGCGACTTTCCTACTGATTTCTAAAGACAATTTTTTTTATTTCATAACTTATTGTACTGTTTTCTCGCAAATGTGTCGAAAAACGTTGTATGACACACGTGCGGACTTGGTTTTTACAAACTCGTAACTATGGTAAGCCCTCGACTTCGTCTCGTGCTTACATTCGTCTACTCGTTTGTAAAAACCAAATTACCGCACTAATATCATAAATAACTATTACGGTTGGACCTCCAAGGTGATCTGAGACACAAAAGTAGGTATGGAAAAGTTTTCATTTTTAATCTTTAAAAAATTCTGGTGCAAAACAGTATTTCATCCACGAAACATTGGCAGTTAATAAAACAAAGCACAAGCAAATTCAGTTCGAAATTCAAAATCCTGATCTCAAAAACATGACTAGAGCAAACATGTCAATCACTGCACGAAAAATTCATGGAGGCGCAGTGTCCAAACAAAGTTGACTGACAAAACGAGTCGCGTCGAGGTATCGACGATCGTCGGATATGGAGCAATTTCCCGGCAAAAATGACCGCTACAGAGCTGCCAACGATACCGTCAGGTGAGGGCGGCACCAATGACAGCGGGGACGCGGACTGCGGATTATAGAAACGAATTTCAAATTTGTTTTGAATTTGGAACGAGAAGATAGTTGAAATGTGTGTTTTATTTTACGACTCTATTTTGTATCCTACTAACTTGCAGTGACCACTACCGTGCTGTCAACGATATCGTCAGGTGAGCGAGCTAGCGCAAATGATAGCGGGGATGTTGGACTGCGGATCAAGGAAACGAATTTTGAATTTATTTTGAATTTGGAACGGAGAGATGAATTCGATTTTGTTTTGTTTCTATCAATAGTGACGGTGTCCTACTAACTTGCAGTTAACACTACAGAGTTGCCAACGATACCGTCAAAAGGGGGAGCTGGCGCCAATGACAGCGGGGATGTCGGACTGCGGATCATAGAAACGAATTTCGAATTTATTTTGAATTTGGAACGAGGAGATGAATTGGATTCTGTTTTGTTTCTGTTCATAGTAACGGTGTCCTACTAACTTGCATTTACCACTACAGAGCTACCAACGATACCGTCAAATGAAAGCCAATGAAAGCAAGGATATCGAATTGTGAAATAAAGTAACGAATTTCGAATTTATTTTGAATTTCGAACGAGTATAAGAAGGATGGTTTTAATTAGTTCATACCAAGTAGTTCATCCTCTACTTTAAGGGCGAGCTAAAGTTACTTCATGAAATAGCCATTCGTTTGAACACAACATTAATGGAGTCAAGTCATTGACGCGGAAGATATTAAAGAGCATAAATAAGTACCAGTAGTACGCCGTGTCTTAAAATCCAAGTAACATGCACGTGTTCGTGCTCGTTTCCACGTACTGACTGCACGAATGCTCGCTTTGTAACATGTTACATTACGCCCTATAACATATATCTTGCTTTACATATATCTCGTTTAACTATAACCTATTTAACAAAATTCTGAAAATAATCTTTACAAAATTTTCCTCAGATCTCACCATCCAACTATCACAATAAACCTACCGACCTCAAAACACGTTTCTAAGCAGCTTCCAAAATTAAAAAAAAAATAAAAATACGACTTAACCCGTAACAGCCACTGTTCAAGCCATCAGCTGTCCACGAACGTCACAACGCCAGAGGACACAAAGTGGATTACAGTACTCAGTCATGACTCAAGTATCCATGGACGTCATACGCGATATTTACTCAACTTAATAATACTTGTGGACGTCACTGTACGTAACTGTGCCATTGCAGTTGGGTTAAGCATCGTCTGTCGCTCAAGTGATCTAAATACAGGACACTTGTGACCTACAATGTCATCCACTTGTGGATGTCACTGTACTGAATATCATTTGTGGGTGTTAAGCCGGATTTACATTACGAAAGTAGTTTCATGCATGATGAAATTAATTTCATAACACTACTTTCAGTACCTGTGAAACTAGTTTCATTAAAAATAATAATGTCGTGAAACCCACAGTAGGTCTGTGATCATGGCTACGCTAACATCTAAGCTTTACTTTGCATTGCAAAATGTTGTCATACAAATGTTATAGTAAAAAATTAAGAAAAGTTGTCTCGAAAGAAAAGATGTTGGTGGATTCGAGCCTGGCTAGCAAGAAACCAAGCACGACTAATAAACACACGTCCTATCAGCGCAAGCGCTTTCGCGACACTAGTTTCGCGTCGCGTTTATACGATGACATTAGTTGCATGACACTAGTTTTATCCAAAAATCGCGCGCATCACGAAACTGTTTCAGTGTCGTGAAATCGATGCATGCATTGTAAAACTTAACGTTTACACGTGAAATTGTTGGTGAAATTAATGTCACGAAACTACTTTCATGCCACTACTTTCGTAGTGTAAATCCGGCTTTAGTGTCCTGATTATTGCGGTTGATTGAACTACATTCAGCTTGTTAAAATGGAGAAAACGATACATAGTAGAGGTCAATTTGATTTCGTGCCTTTCGGGGGAATAATTTCGTCAGAATTTAGTAAATATTTTTTCTTTAAAGCAATTTTGTCTACTGTCTACTACTATCTGTAAGCCATACAAATAATATATTTGTTCCATGCGGGAATCGAACTCACGACACACAGCGCAGCAGCCAATCGCTCAACCATTGCGCCAACCGTGTCGTCAATTTTCACACTTTTCACAGGCAACGACGTAAAGTTATCAATTTCTACGGCTGGACTCGTCTTTGTTAAGCTCAAGAGAAATTTCCTATACAAAAGGAGTTTGAAAAATAAGTGCATATAAATCAAGAGATCTTTGGACAGATTTGGACTGAAGTCACCGACTAGCTTAACTTTCTAAAACTTATTATAATTATATGAAAAAATCTTTGATGGCGTAAGTAAGTCGGATAAATCTGGTATATCAACGTAGAGTACAGGACATTTAAAAAAAAACCGGATAAGTGCGAATCAGACTCGCGCACCGAGGGTTCCTATCGAGTCTTGTCTTGATTTTTTGCATAGTAGTATAGTAGTTAGTTTTTAGTATACATTATCTACGAAAGTTAATAAACTATGAAAGCACTTTCATACATCATCATCATCATCGTATTAGCCGAAAGACGACTACTGCTGGACATAGGCCTCCCCCAAAGTGTCGTCACAACAACCGGTGCTCTGCGTCTTGCATCCATCGGCTACCAGCGACCTTGTCAGCACTCTCATTACTCTGACAAAAATACAGCAGGTAAGATTGGAGGATAAAAATACTATGTTGTTAAAAAAAAATCCCAAAACATCAATGTACGTCACGGTCAATTCATCAACCAATGATATAAGTTTGTAATTAATTGCACAATTATTTTTTTGTATGAAATTACCAAAAATTCCCAATTTTCAGACTTTTTCCAGTACCTGTACTGTAAGATAGTACAATTTATAAAATGCCAAACAAAGGTTTACATACTACCCTGCAAACCCAAACTTCATGAGTTGCAAAACCATAAAACATATGTTAAAATCATAAAATTTTTAAAAAATCCACCAAGAAAAATGCAACAAAATTCACCAGTGTAAAATGAAATGCGTTGGAATTATACCGGGTCAGTAATGAACAGGGGAAGTACAGGGGGTGTGACGAGTTAAGACCATTACTCGCACGGTAACACAGGGAAGGTGGGGGCGGGGGGTAGTTTAGCTGTGAAACGCTTTTGTGAGCTATGCAACGATAATGTGTTGGCTGTAATGTACTCGAGAGGCGAAGAATGGTCCAGTTGATTGAAATATTGAATTGATTTATAAACACTTTCTTGTAAGTTCTTAAAGTATAGGTGACGAGTTAAGACCATTACTCGCACGGTAACACAGTAGAGGTAGGGGCGGGGTGACTTTATCTGTGTAACAGTTTTGTGGGCTATGCATCGATAATGCGTTGGTTGTAATAAATGTAGTGAAGTGGCGGAGAACGGAAATTTTATTTTTTTTCATTTAAAAATGTTTGTTTTAAGTTTTTATTTTAAGTATGTGTGACGAGTTAAGATCATTACTCGCACGGTAACACAACGGAGGTGGGGGAGAGGGGTAGATCAGCTGTTTTGTGGGCTATGCAACGATAATGCTGGCTGTAATGTAATGAAGAGGCGAAGAATGTTCAAGATGATTGATATTTAATCTGTTTATAGTTTTTGTTTTAAATTCTTTTTAAATTAAGTAGGTGTCACGAGTAAATACCATTACTCTTAATCTATTTCCATCGATAAAACTATTTTACGAAAATGTCACTTGAATTTCAGTTTGCCAAGTCTACTATACTCCATCCGAGTAGACGATTAACGAATAATAACGTTGCTAAATTGAAGAGTACAACTGCAACGTATCATGACAACTGAATAGACTGGTATTACGTTTAGCCGGGTAACCCTGTCACGTGGTTTTTTTGTTTACCTTTAGTTAACTACCGACTCGGATGGAGTATAGAATCAGAATCAGAATCTTTATTTGTACTAATTTTAAACAACGATCGCATTTACATATCACTCGCAATCGGTCAAAAATGTATGAAAATTAAGGAATTTTTGACAGATTGCGAATGAAATGCGAATGTTATCCTTGCTTAAAAGTTAGTAAAATTTGCCCGCGCTACCATTTGCGTCATTAAAATAAATAAATAAATAAATATGACAGGTTTGGAGAGGCTAGACCATATTATTATGGTTAGGTCGTAAATCCATCGTAGATTAACGTTTTATTTTCAAAAGTCTGAAACTACTTATGTTGATGAGTCAAATAAAAAACGACATTAACAAATACAATAGAAAACAAAAATAAGTTTTGAACACAATAAAAATACATATGTCAATTGCGTTACTCCACCTGCCCCAGTGATAGTTCAATGACCGAACCAACCCCGGATTTTAATTATTACACACGACGCTACCGTAACATCTGCGGGCATGTCACAGAACATGGAATCGCTGTGGCACGACACCGACCGGTGACTAAATTACTACTATTTCAAAACCATTCAAGTTGTGCTGAGCACAAGCATCGACTGTCGCAGTCATATTCAAAATAGAATATTCGACTGCAACAAAAATCTACATGAACAAATACTTATTTGAAAGATATTAAAAAAACTTTTTCACAAAAACAACGACTTCCAAATAAAAAAAAACTACAAAGTACAAAATAACTTTAATTTCGGGAGTCGGTGTTAAGTAGCGAAGAAAGAACCAAAAACACCGACTTCCGGATCCTTTTACAAAAAAAGTACAACCGAATTCCAAATAAAAAAAACCCGACTTCCAAAAGTTACAAATAATAAAACACTACAAAGTACAAAAAAACTTTAATTTTGGAAGTCGGTATTAAATTACCAAAAAAGAACCAAAAACAGAGACTACTTCGTAGTGTTTTTTTATATTTGGAAATCGATTTTTTAGTTGGAAGTCGGTTGTATTTTTTTTTGTAAAAGGCCTGATCACTTTCCCAAACAGGCGATGGGCAAGAGTCCTCAAGGAAAAATGAAGCGTGGCCATCCCCGTCAAACCTGGCGACATACCGTGTTGGCAGAAGCGACGAGCATCGGAATGACGAGGAGTGAAGTGAAGCGTGAAACTCAAGACCACTTGCGATGTAAGACTACTGTGGACACCCTCTGCCCCAGCTAGGGGTCATAGGACCTTTGGTCAAGACGAGTATCTATGAGTAAATAAAAAATGCCACTCATTGACTCACTTGGTTTGTATGGGATATGTTGAGTTTACTATCTCTAGCAGTCTCCGTGCTCTGTAGGACAAACCCTCACCTTTTTAACCAATATTGGACTACAGCACACAAAAAGGATTTGCAATGTAAATATAAATTGCACTTTTACCCATTTTACGCTATAAAATAAGAGGTTAATATTTTAAACGTAAAATGAATTAATTAAACATGAAGTGCATTCAGAATTTCGCTGAAATTCAGAGGAAATATAACCGTGTAATATCGTTAATTTCATAGCTGGTTCAGTTTGTGTTGAGTATGATTTTAAAATTTTAAATACTCATTGGAAATTTTAAAGATAATCCTGTGTGTGTTTTCCGCAAACAGCGGTACTTATATGTAAATATTAAAATGAAAACCATTTTCAATCAGGTTATATTTTCGAATAAATCGTACTAATTTA
The DNA here is from genome assembly GCA_947386135.1 of Melanchra persicariae. Classification (NCBI taxonomy): domain Eukaryota; kingdom Metazoa; phylum Arthropoda; class Insecta; order Lepidoptera; family Noctuidae; genus Melanchra; species Melanchra persicariae. The sequence goes on from OX376646.1 coordinate 5,823,303, forward strand.
TAAAATATCAGTTTTAAATAACACCACTCCTGAATGTTAACACGTTACGATATTAATACGTACCGCATCGCGAATTTATTTAATTTCATCGAATGTGATAAACCGAAATATTTGGTTGGAGCGAAAAATTACACCAGAATGTGAAAGTTCATGTACGTTGCGACCTTTCGACGAAGTAAGCGTTTGTCGACGAAGTTATCCTTAATGTGGTAATGTATGACATTTGGAATGTATCAAGAAAATATATCGATAGTTATGACATTTCATGGCGCGGTGGTTGAGCGATCGGCTGCTACGCTGCGTGTCGCGGGTTCGATTCCCGCATGGAACAAATATTTGTATGGCCTACAGATAGCTGTTCCGGTTCTGGCTGTTTGTGTATGTGAGTTTGTATGTTTGTAAACGCACCCACGATGCAGGAGTAATTCCTAGTGTGGGGCACCGTTTTTTTTTTTTTTTTAAACATAATTATTTTACTAGCCGTTTCGAAATTTCTTTGAAAAGGCTGTGAGCACAAAGCAGCTGAATCAAATCTCATTTAACCGCTGTAGTCGCTCATTTGCTTGACTAAAACACTAGCCCAAATGGGCTAGTGTTTCATATCATTAATCATATCAGTTCCAAAAACTGTTATGATTTGAATAAGCTTTTAGAAAATGGCGGTTAGTAGAAAAGCGAAGTTTGGCAGTGGGCCCAGAATAACATAAGATAGAATAAGTCTTAGAACATGCAACCAAGCATTTGTGGGGAAGTCGAGCAGGAATTGATTACATTTTCGCTTCTGTTTTTACTGTTTCAACAATTTTTGCGCCATGCATATTTGCTCACGCACGCTGGATTTCACTGATGCGTGGTGCCCGCATTGCATTTTTTTTGCGAGTGCTTTGATGTTATATTCATGCAGCTATGCGGAGCGATGCTGAATGACTCAGAAAATATGACTCTCATTAAATATTCATTAAATCAGTGTAGTAAAGAGGAAATGATGATTGTAAATTAACTATGGTGAAGCATAAATTGTCTGTTTTAATTCGAAAGACAATTTATCCGCTGCGGCCCCGACATGTGAAAATTCCCAAAAAAATATAAATCTTATGTAATAGGTAAATAAACATTAAATTCGCGATTAATTCGCGACACACCGGTGTGTCGCCGGGGCCGGAGCTGTTATGCTTACAACAACAAACAACAACAAGACTACAAAAAATACACAAACACAAAAAGTGCAGTTTTATGGTTGTTTAGTTTCTTAGAACCTACCAACAGCAACCTACAAAAAAACTACAGTTGCTAAGTATATTGACAAGATACTTTGTGCTGTAGTAACACTAGGACAAATGGTGCGAACAGCTCAGCATTTCAAGTTAAAGTTTAAGGTGAAAGCGCCAGGGCAGCCCGCGATATACAAATTTTCTCACGTTTTTTGCAATTTGCAGGTCAATACCAGGTTGTATGTTGGTCAAAATATGATTCGCGGTCGTAGCATGTACGTATTTGCAGAACAGTAATCATTAAAATCATCAATACAACAGGTCTCAGTTAGAATTGATGTCAAATGTTATGATTTATTGAAATACTGCATTTGACATCAATTCTAACTGAAGGAGTTGTATTGATGATTTTAATGATTAAGATGCTGAAAAGTCGCACAACTTCCATAGAGCGAATTGCCGGGAACTGAGCGGAGTACGGGCCAGCGCTAACTGTATCCTTGATGTAATTGCTGAGAAGTATGACTCGGCAGTCATGGAGGTTTTCGTTCGAGTTCTGTGGGTCTACTCTCTAAGCCTGAAGTCCGTAGTTTCGGCCTTATTGTCGGGCGTTTTCTACTCCGTATCACCAACGGACTTACGATTAGTTCCGAATTAACCTGAATTGAGAGTCTGGCATGAGCTCGAGTGAAAGGTGCCATGACTATTTCAACTGATAAACCAACCTAATTGTAATATGTGTTTGCTAACATAGTTTGTATGATATATTTTGTTTCTAACATTTTATGGTCAGTCTGAATAAATTTATTATTATTATTATAGAAAAGGGAGGATATTCAGAGTCAGTTGTTGTGTCTAGTGAGTAACTATCCGATGAGTGTTTTCGGTCTGTTTTATATGTTCAAATCGCGAAGAATGTTATATCTCTGTGACGTATATTTGTAGTTCATATGTGATGGTATTTATGCCACTACAAAATCACTCAAAAATAGCTTAACGTGTTTGGTTTTAAACGTTGTTGCAGGCAGCTTAATGTTCACAGTCTTTGTGTCCGTAAATTATGTACGCCCGGTAGCCTTTAGAAAGTATACATGTTTAGTATGATTATGTTTGTATAATCGTCGGCTTCCTTACAATAGCATAGCGGGCAAACCTATAACGTTAGTATCCAGCACTATACTATACGTTTGCTGTTTCTGGACTGTAATATTCCACTGTGCTTCGGAAAGCATGTCAAAAGCGTTTACGCCCTTCGGCTTTTGATACAAAATTTCAAGTCCTTATTTTTCGAAATGAATGAACCGATTTTAATGAAACTTGGTATGCATATGCTAGATATCTAGGTCTAATTAGTTAATAGAGACCATTTTCAAATAAAAGTATAGAAGGAGACAGCAAAATCACTATATCTTCACACTTCAAAGTTTTTATGAAATGCAGAACGGCGTAAATGGTTCCGACTGCCGTTGTAAATTTTTGACAGTCGTTGGCGATGCGCCACCGTTACATGGTGGACATCTCGCCTACACGCACAAGACGTTTTGGGAACACATTAATTGTGCGTACAGTCCGACCTGCTTGATAGCTACAACCTGGGAATCTTTAAGTCAAGAGTGAATAGGTTACTTCTAGGCAACCGTCCTCCGTCTTCGACCACATCATCGCTTACCATCAGGTGACATAGTGGTCAAGCGCGTGCCTATCTATATCTATAATAATAAAAGAACAATTAATATAAATCAAGCAATAATCAGTATTTCAATCAACGTTACGTTTCCTTTCCTGACCTAATGTCTTTCTCATACGTTTTGTCGTCAGCGTCTGGCGTTTAACGCTACAGAAAAGTTTTTGTCTATGCCTGCTGATAGCTACAACCCGGGAGTCTTTAAGTCAAGAGTGAATAGGTCACTTCTAGGCACGCGAGCTTCATCTTCGACCACGTCGTCGTTTACCATCAGGTGAGATAGTGGTCAAGCGCGTGCCTATCAATAGAAAAAAAATCGTAACGGTAGTCAGAAGTAAAAAAATCTGGCACCAGTCTTGCTCAGGGGTATCGAATTACCCAGTTACTAGGTTGAGAGGTTGTGGAGGCCAGGTAGGTAGTCGCTCAATGTCAAACTGATACTCAGCTAAATTCGTTTCGACTGGAAGCCGAAACTAACATAGTTTTTTTCTTTTTACTATTGATAGGTACGCGTTAGACCACTATCTCACCTGATGGTTAACGACGACGTGGTCGAAGATGGAGCAAGTTTCATCATCATCATCATATCAGCCGAAAGACGTCCACTGCTGGACATAGGCCTTCCTCAAATGGGGGGGGGGGTTTACTATAATCGCCACGCTTGGCAGGCGGGTTGGCAATCGCAGTGTAGCTGTTGCAATGTACCTACAGAGAACGCTGCTGCCCATTCTCTGGTAAGTCCCTTAGTCGCCTCTTACGACACCCACGGGAAGTGATGGGATGGTGCTATTCTTTTACGTGTCAGACGTACGCTTACGGAGCACGCTTGCCTAGAAGTAACCTTATTCACTCTTGACTTAAAGACTCCCAGGTTGTAGCTAGTTGGTAAAAGGCTAGACAGGTTTATTACAGTAATTTATTAGAATCTGTCTGTTGCTAACCCGTTGCAAGGTAACGTCCTCTTGTCATACTGAGACGGAATAAGCATAAAGTACGCTTGTTTTGTTTCGGTAGGTAATTTTCAATCGACTTCAAAAAGGAGGAGGCATTACTCCGTCATATAAACACGGATTTGCAGAAATCTTTATTTTATTCGAAAGAGGTTTATTCCGATATAGTCCCATTTAAATTTCTTAAAGATCTGGGGGCCTAGACAAAAAACTTTTCTGTAGCGTTAACGTCAGACGCTCACGACAAAATGTATGAGAATGACATTAGGTGATGACGTTACCTTTCCACACCTAATGTCATACCCATACATTTCGTCGTCAGCGTCTCACGTTAACGCTACAGAAAAGTGTTTTGTCTAGGCCCCCTGATCAAGTTCTTCGGAGGCAGACAGCTAAATAGATATAGACTTGTTGGAATTTTTGAGGGGGGACTACTACTACTAAAAAGTGTAAAAATCAAAATAAAAAAGTTTTTAGCAATTCCAGTTCATAATCTTGAGATGTTTGCTACTTTTACGGATACCTGTAAGGATCGTATGGACTTTAAAACAGATTTTGACGTCTGAGCTTGCTTCGGTGTTTTTCCTCAAGGTAGTCAGATAAGACACACCAACCTCATTTAGTTAAAATTCTTCGGAAAAAAAATACATGTTAAAGTGTTCTTTCTAACCAAGCAACACAAATTATATCATTTATTAATCGTTAGTAGCTCAATCCATTTATTTATTTAAAACTCCATTCAAAAACACTAAAGACGGACAGTGGCTTAGGCAAGACATTTTTTCTGCTGCCCCGTTATACTTGTTCTAACTTGAAAAATCATTTGAAAAAGCCCCCTTGGTACTTGAGCTATATCCAAATCAAATCGACACCAGCATTACGATAGTATGTACTAAAATATCATTTCTCTATGTAAACAAGCCTATCCAACCGTACAACAATCAATTCTACCTGTACATACAACATTCAGGTGTATTTATACATTCACGTTTATGTACTGTACAAACATTGTATGCCCAAGGTCATTAATACACAGGTCATCGTCCATTTTATTCTACCGCGTTCAAATTGAACCGTTATGTCATCGTTCGCGGTAGCTAGCCATTCAAACCTTCCAGGAATAATACATTATTAACCAACTTATTAATTAAAAATTAATTGAGAATTTATAGAACTCATGAAAGAGAAAAGATTGATAAACTATGTTTGATAGTAAGCTACAATTGAGGATATTGTGTTACATTTTCTAATGTGATATTTTTACCATTTCTTCAGTAAGAAAATTCAGGCATAAGCGAATCGGCCACCACGTGTATCGGCCCGGGTGGTTGCGTTAAAATAAATATTAGTAGCGTATTTTGGAACGCAGCTTTTCACTGAGGCGAAGGTACGCGGGTGCGAGCGGGACGGCGCGAGATGAGATCACGGGAGCGAGCGAGATGACACGAGCGAGATGACACGAGCTTATCCGATCGATAGCCGCAGCCGCAGAGTGCCGCGCGTGACGTCATACGCCCGTCTCGTCATCTTTGACTCTGTTCAAAGAATTGTCACTATATTTTTGTATTAGAATGAACGCTTTAGTTCGATATGAAAACTAATTATTGTATGGGAAGTGTTTCATTGTACTCAGGGTGTTTGAATCATAATGTTATGTACGTCACGGGCGACGTAAACATGTTATTGAGTGATTATGATCTCATATAAAGATATGGGAGAAATTGAAGTGAATTGATGAAAAAAATATTCTACGAAAAATTCGTCATGAAACACAACAGCTCAATTAAAGTACTACTATCTATATCTAAACCCCATAACTATACTAAAATAAAAAGCTACATAGTAACACATACTAAACCATGTTTTACTAACAGCAACTAACAAGTTGCCAACGAAAGTGAATCGATGAAAATAACCCAACATAAATGAATTAACAGCCCGATGATTAATTTGTACGCTACGAACTCGTAGACGGTCTACGAGCTACGAGCTACGCCGTAGCATTTCACTTTCATGCAGAAAATAGCGAATAAAAAACTTTTTAGATTCAGTGCATACACGAGTGGGTTCTAGGAAACTCAGATACAGGGAACAGTGTATTTTTCTCCATGGGGATTTAATTTACAGAAAGGGAAAGTTCTAACATTGCGTCATTTAGGTCATTCGTACGATAGTAGTTTAATAGTGCGACAAGGTCGTAAGCTTTCTTTTGTATTACGCGTCTCGGAAATTGGAAACATTACGAGTATTCTTACAATTTAATTTAAGTGCATGCATTTAAATTGTGTTGTTATTTTGTAGTCTACTACTGCTGAATACTTTGTGATTTAATTAATGTTTCGCCTGAAAATGATGCAAAAAACAAAAGAATCCGGAATAAAAATATTTTACAACAAACGTAATAAAAATGATTGAAGCATTATTTTTTGGAAATATTTTATTTCTTGTAAATCCCTACTTCACATCAATCCCATCAACCAATTTTCCCGCGCGTATTTATTTGTATCGAAAATTGGAGTTCAAAGTTCTCTGAAACCAATCATTTAAAAACGCAATTTCATAGCTTCGAAGTGCAATTAATAATCGCACTTCACTATACATTTCCATCGAATATTTACATGTACATTTCATTTATTTTATTCCAATTTTATAGACACAAATATGGAAAAAGTCTGACCTATTTACAAAAGGACCGTTCACAATCGACTCAGCAGTAAGTAACACATTCATGATACATTTTCATAATAGAGATTATACCATAAGTTTAATTTTTAAACGCGTCCGGACCGGACAGGCTGTAAACCTCTTAAAATACGCTAGAGGGGGCCCTCGACGCATTTTAATTGGTCCATGTTAATATTATAGGCGATGTTTTTCCGTAATTTTACTGGCTTGGGCCGTACTGCGGAGTGTGTATAGGGTCCACGTGTAAGAGTGTTTGTTTTGTGTTTTGTGTAAATATTGAGCTATATGCCTTTGTGATCAATATTTTGGCCGTTGGGTTGGTACTATACAAAAACATACAGGTTACACACGCCTTGGTTTTATCGTCTAATTCGTCTATATAACGAACTATGGTTACGCATGGATATTTGCAACCCACCCTGAGAGTCTCTGTAGCTCCAGCTAAGGAATAGTCTAGATAAAAATGCATATACTGTGAATATATCGTTGCAGAAAATATCATTTCTTACTTCTCATACATCGAGCTGTCATAATAATTTACATGACATTTGACATAACCTACAAATTAATTTTAGTTTCACCAGTGGTTGGTGTAAATTTCAACGGCAAATGGCAAACTCCGTAAAATTGTAAAATATCTTGAGATATTGTAAACTCTCGATAAATTGTTAACTGAACATTTGGAATACTTTTCTACGCATCAAAATTTGATAGCCTATAATCTCTCGAAGTCATGATCACCTAGCCTTTTCCCAACTATATTGGGTTCGACTCCCAGTCAAACCGGATTCAGCTGAATACCAGTATATTGATCTCTCAATAGCAAGTAACGACAAATTAAGTATATACGGGGCTCCGATTTCTATCTGCAGTGTTTAAAGGTACCTAACGGGAGCTAAGTTCGTTCGCTGCGGTCGCTCACTCTAGCTCCCGTCATACCATTCCAACCTAACCTATATCCGTGTCGGGGAGCCCTAAGCTCCCTGTGCCCTATGTTTCGCTACTTGGCTAGGAAAGAAAATTCAATAAATTGTAGAACCGTACACTGATTGATCACCATCATATCGTCAGTTTATGTCGGTTCACAATTTCTCGGAATGACTTCGAAAGATTATAGACTAATTTGGATGCGTAAAATAGTTTTCCAAATGTTCAGTTAACAATTTATCGAGAGTTTACAATCTCTCAAGATATTTTACAATTTTACGGAGTTTGCAAATATCCGGTGACATTAATTTAGGTTTTTTTTTTACCTTAATTGGAATACGAAGCCGAACCTTTATAAAATTAATTTTATCGCAGAGGTTTATTTCATATCCTACAAATTCTCACTGAAAATTCTTTAAAATTGTTTGTGTTCAATTTTAAGGCTAGGTTTTCCGGAAAAACGTTGTTTTGCATTGTGTAAAATTGTGTTTTATTCGTAAACAACACGGATTTAAATTTTGAAAAAAATATATTACATATTTCACACTTCGATCTTGCGATTTCGGCCGTGCGATACACGATTACTTGCACTTTACTGCATCCAATTAAATCGCAAAGACAAGTCAAAATCAAGATGTAATTATCATTTCATTTGAGTTATATAAGGTTTTGAGTAATAAAACTTATACCACAATAAAGGTCGTAAAAAATGTGATATAAATCGGCCGTCATAATGTGAAATATGAAAATACGTATCCCACTAATTCCAAAATCAAGTGATTTTGTCGTTTCATGAGCGCGCCCCGTGTCATTTAGTCCCGAGCGGAACGTGTTGGAGGTCGGACGTGTGCCAAATTTTTGCGATCCCGCCACCCCCGCTAAGTTCTGTTACTCCTAGGCTTACTCCTACCGCTAGGCTAAGCCTAAATTGATTACCGCTCTAGCACTGCCGGCACACCAGTGTGCCGCGAATTTAATGTTTATGTTTATTTACGTAAATTTTTTTTTTTTTTTGGAATTTTCACGTGTCGAGTGGTTAAATAATAATACTTGTATACAATTTAGTGTTCAAACAGTTGTAATAAAGTTAGTTTTTACTAGATGTAGCTATAATTTTGTAAAAAAAAATGGGGGAAAAAAAAGTTGTCACGGCTCTTCGTTGCAGCGGTGACTACTTTTTTTTATAAACTTTGGCTGAATAAACAAAAAGGTATATAGGTATATACATAATTTACTTTACTAACTAGGTAAGTACCGACACGAAACAGATAAATTTCCTCACCGCAAACATGTGTGTAAACAGTTTAATTTAAACCTTATTTCAGTACGCATAAAGACGTGCGCTTTAGTGGTTTAGTTTTCGCGCGGAATAGATTTACCAAACGCATCGAGTATGTAAAACAATTGAATTTTAACCCTATTTCAGAGTGCATAAAGCCACCTCGCGCGCACATGATACAATGATTTACTGTTTTCAAATGTCAAATAGGTAGTTCACCCCGCTACGTTAGTCTTGATGGTTTCGGAGAGTTTGTATGAGTCTTATAATATTTGTTATTTATTAGAAATGTCCGTTTTCACTTATCTTACTCCTAAACAAATGCAAAAATAATAGCTCGTATTTCCTACATGAGAGTTGAATATCGGTGCAATAATGTTGTGGTGTTCATGTAGAGAAGAAATATAAGTGTAGTTATACGCTAGGTGGGTACCTACTCACAGCCACCACAACACAACAAATAATAATATTTATGGTGTCCGCAACGTTTGTGTAGGTCTCGTCTATGCCAAACAATACGCGCAGCGCACTCGTGAGTCGCGTGCCATAGTGTAAAAGTGTTACAGTATGACCATTTCCTATGAAAATATTATAATAACATACTTTTGGTAACGTTTAGGCTACCGGACCAGCTCATTTATGCGCTGTACACTAGAGTCCATCCTCTTACTAATTACTAACAATGTATCAAGTTATGACAAGACATACAAAAAACTATGTGGTCAGTTTGGATAGTTTTTCCAATCCAATGCGTTACTTTATCGGTGTTTATTGGCAAGAGGAAAAATGTATAGAAATTATAAATTACATACACTAAACTGTTTTTAATTGACTATTGTATTGTATATTATTAACCGACTTCCAAAACAGAAGAGGTTCTGAAATCGACTGTTTTTTTTTGTTGTATGTTTGCTCAGCGATATTTTCGCCAATTGTCAATCGATTTTGATGATTCTATTTTTATTGGAAGTGTATCTTCCCGGACTGATCCCATTTCAATTTGGTGAAGATCTGATGAAGAACTTCGGAGACAGGTAACGGAACTCTTCATTCCCGTAGGAATTCCCGTTCCCGTATAGCCGTACAGCCTTCCCCATGAATGTAACTATCATAAATTCATAATCATAATACAAAAAAGAATTTCTTGCACCGCGTCGCACGCAGTCACGCAGGCTCGACGCGTTCTCGTTTGGTGGCCGCGTCTCGCGCACCGCCCGTTCGATTTAATAATATTGTTGAATTATTTTAATTTTACATTATCTCCTAAACGGTGAGTTCAAATAACATGCTGTAAAAGACAAAGTTTATCTTCATAAAATTATCTTGATGATGAAGTAACTTTCGCTAGTAAGGATTAATATGCCTGCCTAATATTAATGCTGAAAAACCACCTTTAATTTTTAAATAAATTATTTGACATAAAATGCCTTAGTGTGGCATATTTATAAGAGATAGATATAGGTGTAACGTCGCGGACTTTTTTTTAGATCGAATGAAAAACAATATCTTTGTTGTACATGGTACTTACGTATAATTAGCTATTACCACAGCGCACTTAGCGCACTTCCACTTTATAATATTATTTAGTATAGATTTGAATAAAGTAGTATCTCATTATCATTATTGTAACACCATAAAATACATAAAGAAATTAAACACACACCATATTACAATTCTATCCTATTTATTTATAACGGTTTGCTATCTATGTTTCTGTGTACGTGCGTCTGTGTGCCTGTGTATCTGTCTTTGGCACTGTAGCTCCGTTATCTTTATTGAACAGGGATATTTTGTAAGTTTTTAAAATTTTACTTGTTAATTACCAACAAATCAAAATCAAAATTTGCGTTACAGGGCAATAGAGCATGCGGAAGGGCGTGACTTGTCTCCAAAATAATACTCATTTATTGGGGTTACCCCCGACGGTATAGTTGGGAACGACACCATTGTTGAAATTAAATGTCCAATAACGGCATTTAGAAAAGGGAAATGCTGCTATTGAAGAAAGTAAAATACATATATTTAAATTCGATAGAATAAAACATACCAGGGTTATAAACAAAAAAAGTAATTGGTATTACCAAGTGCAGGGTCAACTTCATGTAACAGAAAGGAACCAATGCATTTTTGGAATATGGTTCGGTGAAAACTAGTAGTAGAAAATATTTCAAGAGATGACGAATTTTGGCGGGTGCATATGGAGAAAAAAATTATAGATTTTTATTTGAAATGTATATTGCCAGAGATTGTGGATCCGCGCCAAAATCGCGGTATGCCAATACGAGACATAATATTGAAAGAAAACAAAGAAAATGTTAATGATAAGCCTGTGCAGCCAGGTCCAAGCAAATCCAAGGACCATATTCCGTGTCAATCTACTCAGCTAGGTCCATGCAAACCGAGACAGCTACAGTTCAACGAATTTTAGCCAGTTGCATTGGTAACTTTTATTATGTTAACTATTTGATTAAAAAATATAAAAACGTTTTTGTATTTTTTTAAATAGCATCTAGGCAAATTCCAAACCATTTATACTTCTAAGCTTTCTTGAATTATAATATTCAAGAATTGTAACATAATTTTCCTAAAGTAAGTGTGCCTACCTACTACTTGATTTTTACGAAGGTATCGCACCAAAGCCAAATAGCGCGCGACGCGTATTTTTGTATCGTACTCGTATTCATAATTTTCGTGTCAGTCAGATTTTAAATCCACCATATACTCTAAAATAAATAAGTATTATTACTGATTTTTAATTATTAGTAATTGGATTCAAGTTTGTACAATACGTACTTAATCCATCTATAACCTTAAAAAATACTTAATAGAAAAATAAAACAAAATAAACTTATACTAATCAATTCAAGTTGATCTACTGCATTACTTTATCCTGTGACGGAACTTAGTACCTACCCGAGTCCGTGAACTCATGAGCGAGCGGTGCGCTTGGTGCGCGCGTCTCCCGCGCATCGTAACTTATTACGTATTGCTACTCCTTGCGGGGCCTGGGGTAAGCGTTAGATGCCTACGCGCTCAAGTCAGGCTCGCCTTAACGTTAACGTTTACGCCTGGATTAAGTTAACGGTGAGTCAAGGTGCCAAGTCAAGCAGTCAACATTGCCCCTTAGTGCGTGTCAACCAGATTTAAGAAACCTTCTCAGGATAGGGGAGGTTTAAATGTGTTCTGTTTATACAATGATTTCCTCGTCGGTCGATTCGTATAAAAATGTGAGGGACACGCAATCGCATGACAGAAGGCTACTCCGATATTTGGGCATTAAAAATATCGGATAATGAGGGTAGTTCAGTGTTTTCTCAGGTGTAAAGTGAATTAGGAAAATGTTGGTTGACTTTTAACTTTTATTATAATAATTTGAGGTAAGTTTTTGGGTGTTAATTTTCGTGGTGTATTTAATTATTGAAATGAGTGTTTGGTTTCGTCAATATTTTTTATAATGTAGGTATCCATTTATAATTAGCAGAGATCAGAATAGGTAGGTAGACTATATTTACCTAAATTAAAATTCGAAGAAGTAAGTATAAAGTTGATAATACGAATCATAAACATGACAATTAAAACCCAAGATTATTAAAACATGAACTGGACTTGAATATAGTTACAAAAAAAAATATTTGAAGAATTATGTTCCAATTTTATAGGTATGTAAAACAAAGCTCTTTATTTTAACAGTTTGAGTACGGAACTCTAAAAACGTAATAAGATTCTTCAATATAATAATTTAGTTCAAATAACTTAAATCCCATGATTCAATGGTCATGTTCATGATTTATGATTCCGGGATTTTGGAGGTATTATCAACTCTACGAGTATGTTACTTACTTCTTTGAACTTTAGGTAAATATAGTCTATCTATTCCGATCTCTGATATTTAGGCACAAAAATATTGTCGATCTGAATAAACTATATAAAACATTGCTTTTCACTAGGTAGATTGATGACCTGAGGAGCAAATCCCGGACTTATAATGGAATGTTCGAATTCACATGCCGGTTGCAAACAGTCTAAAACACCTATAATTTTGCTACTTTTTGAAAGATTGCGACTGCAATACGAAAACAAACGTTCCTTTAAAATTTCGGGAATCAGCCTCCTCAAGTGAGAGCTGTCGGACTGCGCGTGATGCGACAAGCTCAGGTCAGGTCAATGGGTCGACGATCAGGGAATGTGTTGACTAGCAGTTGATGTCAAAATCAAAATCAGAAGTCATTTATTCAAATTAGGCTGAGAGCCAGCACTTTTTGAACGTCAAATTTTACATAAAGACAGTCCCCCAAAACGCCCACCCGTCACCTAGTGTTTTAGCGAAGAAAAGAATGAAGTGACCAAGAAGTGGCGCAACAAACTCCCCAGCATCACATGTCTTTCGTCTGATGATGATGATTACCCTTAATACAGGGTGTTCCAGAAGTGCATGGTCATATTTAATATGTGGTGTTCTCTGACTGCTACACAATTAGGATAACATTCGAAAACTTTTTTTTTTACTTTTTTAAAAATGGGTTTTTTGCAAAACTACTCTAAAGTTAAGAAAAAATCATTTTTCAAGCTGTCTGGTGCGGTAAATTTTGTTTATTTTAGCTCAATCACAAATTAGATGCCATTGACTGAATCAAGCTGCTTGAAAAGTGTTGTCAATGTTGTGTTATTTTGATATTATTTTTCGGATTTCTGGAACACCCTGTATATATGTATATTTAATTAACGCAATTAACACTAAATGCTTCTTAGGATATAATAATAATAATAATAATGTGCACAACATAATATTTTATACCAGCCCCATGGGTCGTTATTACGAACGCATAAAAGCATTACAGAATTAAACTGATGGTAATTGTTAAATGATATTAAAACGCTGTATTATGAACTGATATTTTTTTATATCTAGCTTTTAATTACATGGTTTATTCACGTATTACCTGTTATCAAGCGCAATATTCGTGTTGAAATTTTCACAGAATAGTTACAATTAAAAATATCTACATTCATGCTTGCTCAATGTCATACTGTTTTTAAGAGTAGCTCTGAATAAACCTACATTATAACACTCACGCCTATTTGCCACGGGGATTTATTATTTACTTTAACACAGTACGGTCAATGGACAAATTCTTTAGTAAAAAATATGATTTGTACACAAAATATGAGCAAAAAAAAATAATTTACTATTTCTTTTTCTGTTTCCTACTTAAAAATAGCATAATTGCATTTGTTTAAATTTCTAATCAGCAATATTCTTCTTGTGCTTGTAAATAAATAAATAGAACGCTAACGGCTACAATCATTACATATTCCTATTGCTTCGTTGACGTTCAGCACAGTCAACTCATCGTCAATTAACTTTAGGATTTATGAATTCGTCGGAATTTTAAGCACCCTTTTTGATATTATGGATTTTGTAATTGGCATCCAACATCAATAACGATCAACGTCGATACACATAAACTCTGCGGTGCGGTCGAGACTCTGCGTTTGAAACACAGAGCATGGAAAAAGAATAGAAAAGCCATTGCTGATAAAAAAAATAACATTAACATTGGTATAACAATTGCGCTGAGTGCAAGTTTCCGCTGTCAAATTTATAGTCGTAATTGTCGCGGATAGTCAATTTATGTGAGCAAACGTTGACACTCACTGATACGAATATGAATATAATATACCTACTAAAAATAATAATAATTTATTATAAGTCAACATTTTAAATACCTGAGTTTGAAAAATAACACGCATTTACTTATTAATTTAAATTATTTATATTTATTTATTAAAGTTATACATTATGTATGAAACCGCTTGCTTCGTCATGGTTCATTGGAAGACGAGCATCAGACAGTATTGTTTTCAAACACAGGTTGGTATGTATGAAAAGTTTAGATAATTCTTAGCTCTAGCCGCCGAGGCGTTTAGGTGATCTGTGGTTTGAAACATCCTATAATTGGCCTATTGACAATGATATTGATTAGCTTTGAAATACGAGGATTTAGGACACCCTGTAGTCAGATAACGTTAACTTGTGTTCATGAAAACTAAATTTTATGTAGTCTAGAATTTGGAAAATATATCGCAGCTATCTAAAACTAACTGTTATGGGTATGAACACGCCATCAGGTGATTATGTACGGTTTTAAAGTTGAAGCAAATGTGTATGTCTGAAAATCAGTGAAAACTACAACATTGAGTTTTTAAAAGTACGGTATACATATTATGTTTGTGATGTTTACTTTAAAAAAATAATATAACAGACACGATAATAGTCCACTTTACAGAGAGATATAATACAGAAAAACAGGAATTTTGATAGGTGCAAAAAGAGAGTTAGACCGAAAACATGTTAACACAGTTTGCTGCAAGTATAGTTTAGAAAAATAATGTTATTGGAAGTAAAAATGGCTGAACTAGTGTGACCATTATTTAAAGGAGTGAAGTGGAAAGTGACGTCAAGAGACGAAGACTGTGGAAAAATTTTGGCTATGTAATGATTGAAACAGGCAATTTTACAAACGTTGATGTAAACTTCTCTAAGGGCTGTTTATACCCTACTATAGCAGAGCCAAATGGAAAAGTTATGATTTAAGCATTTAACATCATTATATTGTATGTTTTTTATTTATGTATGTATGTACCTCCATAACGGGTTAACTACTGAACTGATTTTGATGAACGAGGTGTCAATCAATTCGTTAGTATGGTCATAGGACCATGATAGACCAGCATTTATAGGCCACAGCTTAGCTCATCGCCGCAAGGTTGCCCGCTTGTCGGTCTTCTACAGATTGTACTTCAGTGAGTATGCTCAAGAACTCCACGACCTTATCCCACCGGCCCCCTTCTACCATCGAACATTTAGGCGCACTGAAAGTTACCATCCCTACATTGTTGCTATTACCGATTCGCGCTTAACGTTTCCAAACGTCTTTTATAATGCGCACAGGAAAGGAGTAGAACTCTCTACTTGCATTTGTGTTTCCGAACGCATACAACCCTTATCTCTTCAAAATTAGAGTAAACAGTCCTTTGGGTAAGCTTACTTCATCGTTTACTTTGTCTTTGTCACCTTCTGACCTAGACTAGGGTCAAGAGCAAACCCAACTCAAATAAAAAAACAAGGTTTTCATCAAAATCAAGAAAAACAATTGCCATTCAATAAGTTTTTTTCCATGCAAAACAAACGAATATCCAAAAGCAATTGACCACCGTTTCCATTTGTACATACGTCAGACTAGATAGCAAGCGATATTGCTCTAATTGATAGATTGACGCGAGCATGACGTGTGTTTACGTCATCGGTGGCCAATGAAAAGTATGGCGGTTTTTATGTCGTTATAAAATCAATTAACACTGTGGTTATTGATGGCAGTATTACTTATGTTATGGAAGTTTTTGTTCAACTGTTTTATGGTGAGCAGATTGTAGGGGAAGTACATTTAATAAATATACTTAATTGAATTGTGACTACGCTATTTCTAAGTCCGTGTATCTGTTACTGAGTTTTACCATCAATAAATATCTTACAGTAGTCTTAAAGCTGTATACTCAGTTAATGGCCATATGCTAGTGTTAAAAAAAGACTTTAACATTAATTTGCAAAATGTATATAAGTTACGGCTAATAGCCGAAGTGCGGCTACACCTAGTTTTAGCCGGTCATTGGGCACCCCGACTCGGACAGGTTAGGTTAGAAGGGGATGGCGGGGTCTAGTGAGCGAGCGAAGCAAGCGAACACAGACCCCGCCATCCCCTTCGTGGTTATTTTTTTTTTAAACCACACAGTAATAGGAATTTTAAAGTGTTTTGAGGTTAGGTTATAACTAGTTGTAGCCGGGTTGCACCTAGTTGTAGTCGGCTAAAACTAGGTGTAGCCGCACTTCGGCTATTAGCCGTAACATATACACTAGATCGGAATCAGACCTAATGGCATATTTTCATAACGTAACAATTTTTCACATTCAACATCAAACACTAGTCGAAATGCAAAAAAAATACAGGCGCTTTTGACCGAATGACCAAGATGCGAATGTGCAAGTTCTAAAGAATTGGCACGTCTACATTTTCTCTTTTTAGCCAAATAAAAAAAAACAACTTCCACACACCAAACTCACTGCCAAGCTTGTAAGAACTACTATATCAACCTACATAGATCTATGGTATAGACTTGTAAAGATATACAAGATACATGTTAGCCATAGACGTCATAAGACTGTTATGTAAATACGTGTATGCAACATCGATCGGTCTGTGAATAACTTTACACTGTTTCAATACCGAACTAGGTACCAATCCGCGAGGCGTAAGCTGAGCTTTGCATTTGTATGAGTGAACATAGATAGTGTAGGTGTGACGTCGTGCCTAAAGAGCGGCGCGTCCTTTGCTTGGTTTAAACCGGTTTATACTGCTTTTTGACTCGTCTTTTGGTGATCACCAGTGATCGGATAATCGGTCGCTAATATACCTAAACTTCACTTTTATTCCCACGAAAGTATAGTAAGGACATGTTTTTCAGAATCCCGGATCCCGGAATCGTTCGAAATTCCTGAGATTGCTAAAAATACCTTCATAAGAAATATAGTTAGAACTCGTTGTGAATTCTCATTGATTTTTTTTTTAATTTAAAAAGCCCATTCTACTGGACTTTTAATTTTAATTTTTAATTTTTATAGGTATTCAAAATAACCACTGCTATATTTTCATTAAGTTTGTTTTTGTTATTTTAAAAAAAATTGTGCAATCCCGGGAAGCCGGGATTACTTATTTATTGAGAAAGGAATGTCCTTATTATTCTTTCACGGGAAAAGTTTATGTATATGTCGCAGCCAATTAGCTTTTTCAGCCGTTTAATTGGTTGCCTAGCCTTTTTATTTAAATGTGCCGATTTTTTAGCGACTTAAGTGACATATTAAGTTCAATATAGTTTAATGACTTGCCTATGACACTTATGTCGCTGATTAAACGGCACAGTTCAATGAAAATGCTAGACTTTTAATGAAACAGCTGATTCAGCTAGATGGCTGCGACATATATAAGCACCCGATTATCCGATCACTGGTGATCACTCACACAAATGCAAAGCTCAGCTCACACCTCGCGGACTGTAGATACCATAGATACTGTACATACGTCTAGTAAGTGTTAGCTACTAGTTGATAAACCAACATGTTAAAAAATAAACACTATATTCGTGACACCAATGAAGTCGGATTTGACAGCAGGATAAAACATTGCTTTACTAGTAAGTGTGAAAGAGCCATGACAGAAATCTCTTTCACACTTAGTGGTTAAGCGATCTTGTATCCCTCTCCACTCAGCTGTCAAATCCGACTTCTTAGCTTGTCAAGAATCTATGTAGTACTGCGAATATTTGTTCAAAAAATCTAGAGTAGAGTCGATTTAAGGTAGGTACTGATTTATAATGCAAATATAAAATATAAATCCTTTAACTAATATTATTAATGCAAAAGTAAGTTTTTGGTTTGTTACGCTTTCACGAATAGATCGCTGAACCGATTTTTATGAATTTTGGATTAGAGATAGATTTGACCCCGGTGACAGTTATGGCTACTTGTTTCCGCGAAAATATTCAGAATTTTCCAGAAGTGCGAGGTCATATTTTTCACTTTTCGAGCGGTTCGATGCCCTTGGTGGCATCAAATCCGCGATTGAACTAAAATAGATGCCACTAACTGTATCAGACTGCTTGAAAAGTGATTTTACTTAACATTTTCATCGTTTCTTGCTTTCGGGTTATATCAGCTATAGAACACCACCCTTAAAAATAATGACCACGCACTACTGTAACACCCTGTATTCGAGCGAAGCTGCCAGCGAAAGCAAGTACCTAATAAAAACAAGATATATCGATGGCAGAAGTAACAATTAACGTAAGGGACATTTTTGCATTATTGGTAAATGCCACTAAATGTTCATTGTTGTAAGTAGCATTTTTGGTAAAAGTTCCTTATGTGAACTGATACTTCAATATGCATATGACATGACGCCGTGCAGTGAAAACTTTGCTAAGCATTTTTATTTTACAAATTGTTTGAGAAGAAAACCTCGTTATGCGTGATAAAAACTAACGTCAAACGTTAAAAACGGTAAAATATCATGTATAAAGTACTAAAGATATTATATTAATTGTAATAAAACGGATAAACTTACATTTAGACTTCATACAGTTTCAGAACCAGTTAATCTTTCAATACGCTTTTTGCTCGCACGATATTTTCACACTTCGTGTAGTGACGCCACAGAAATCTGTTGTAGATTCTATGTGGGCACTAAAATTACAACTACAGCTGTTTTGATAACTTTATCAGGTTAGTGAAGGAAAAACACAGCCTTATCACTCTTGATAAAACTACAATATCTATTATCAAAAACTTATAATACCTAACTGCATATTATAATAATGTTTTTGAAATGAAGAATGCTACGGTTTCATTAACAATCAAATTTTTTTTTATAGTCACAAAATTGATGTATGCAATCCTCTATACTAATATAATAAATCTAAAGAGATTGTTTGTTTGAACGCGCTCTGGAACTACCAGTTGGATTTTGAAAATTCTTTTTGCATATGAAAGCCACACTCATGAGGAAGGCTGTACGGGAACGGGAAATTCCTGCAGGAACTGGAAAAACGGGATATGCGTATTTGAAGTTGCTGGCAAAAGCTAGAAATAAAATATTTGATTGACAATGGATTGACACATGTGGACAGTGTAGACAGATAGCAACTGAGATGCGAATGCGTACGTTGCTTAAAAATTAGTAGAATGCCCGTCCGGTGCTCCTATTGAGGCCACAAAATCAGAAAATATAAAGATTTTATCAACTGTCTATTCTAATTGAAATGTCTAAGGTTTAGCGCTTATTCTGTTACTCGTGGGATATTCTGTTCATAGAACAGTGCAAAGGTCGACGTTCTATGGCACATTTACCGACTGTTGATCGGGCATAGCTAAGATGTACAATCGCGAAATGAAAAAGTTTAGCATTTTTTTTGTACAAAGTGACAAATGTCAGATTTTGATACGGTTGTGTTTTCGAATTGTCATGGGCCGTGGGTGATCGCGATTTTCTTGTGATGCGCCTCAACTCTTGAACTCGATTATGATGAGGTTTGTGACGGAGCGAGCGAGAGAGCCCACAATATACGTTTCACTCAAGCTTTTAAAAATCAATCTAAAGGTGCTTAACCTATTATTTCCGAGACTGTACACAAATAGAAAGTTACAGAAGCCGATCAATACTCTGCCAATAAATAGGCGAAGGCTGTTGCAGAATAGACAAAGACATCAGAGGACAATTAAATCGGTGTACCACATCGGTGAGGTTCCGTTGCACTTATAATGTAATTAGTAGTGGACTAGTGGCCTTCGTGTTGTGGCGTTAAAGTGTAGTAGTTTGACATTCTACGTCTCATTCGTGGAACGAAACTTCGGGAAATTTTGAAACTGATTAATATGTTATTTGTTGAGGCGTAAATGTAATTTGACATTCGATTCGTGGAACGAAACGTCTGCAAATTTTGAAACAAAGTATTTTGTGATTTGATGTGGGGTGTAGTAATTTGAAATTCTACGACCGATTTGTGGAACGAAACGTCTGAAGATTTTGAAATTGAGTATTTTGTGATTTGTTGTGGCGTGAAAGTGTAAGTACTTCTATATTCTGCGACCGATTCGTGGAACGAAACGTCTGAAAATTTTGAAACTATTTTGTGTTTGAAAAATACACTGTATCGTTGAACTATGAGTACTTGGTAGTCGCAAAGTCAGTTGCTGAGTGAGGTCAATAATGTCTGGATGACGTTCGATTCCTAGGACGAGCGAAGTGTGGTGGTAAAGTTTAATATTTTAAAATGCCATGCCGGCGTGGCGGTTTTGCAATTTTAAATAAATCTGAGCACGAAAAAAAAAGAATTAAGTTTTTTTGTTAGTTAATTTTATTTGTTGTTGCAAACTCTAAATACAAGATGTTCCAGGAGTGTATGGTCATATTTAAGGGTGATGTTGGGTAGCTGTTATGCATTAAGGAAAAAATATCAAGACATGAAAAATTTACTTTTTCTTTAGATCGAATACAAAAAACGACTAAAAAGCTCCGAAGAAATGAATTTTCAAGCCGTTTGATACAGTCCACCAACTGTAATAAATTGCTTGACAAGTCATTTTTTCGGAAATTTTTAGTCGTTATTTTGGCCAAATTTAAAAAAAAGTTAAATGCTTTTTGCTTTGCTATTTTTTTCTTAATGTATGTCAGCTACCCAACATCACCCTTATATGTGACACCCTGTATAATAAGCAACTGTCTAATGAATAAAAAGAATAAACGTGCATTAAAAATAGCCTTCAGGGGCCTAACCACCAACTCTTAAAGCAGTATTACTTCAATATTACTTCCAGTGGGAAAGAGACGGAGGTAAAAAGGACGTATAGCTCCGTCTCTTTCCCACTGGAAGCAATATTAAAGTAATACTGCTTTAGGAGTTGGTGGTTCAGGCCCAGGTGTGGTGATATTCAAATGTTTAACTATAGTTACTACTACTGCATATTATAGTATACCTACCTAGCTCACCTCTGTGGCAACACTTGAAATACGATCACTCTTACTCTACCTATAAACGATGGATATTTAAAATTGTTTGTTGGCCCTGGGCACAGTCCTGAGCCATTCAAAAACCTATTGGAAAATAACTTGAACATGGCTGTTTTTTTTATTATGATGTTTTCACATCCCAAAATTTAATTTAGCAGCAGCTAAGGAACCCCAAATCGTCATAGGAAACGGTAATTTATACGACAGAAACGTACGTTTAAACAATGATGTGCCTAAATTTCCGTCTATGTCAAACTGATGTTAGACTACTACCCATAAGCTTCACCTAAAACGTTTGTACATATCTCTATTCAACAGTCGTAGTGCAACGTTTGAAACTTTAGTGAATTGGCAGCGAGCAAATGTTTGCTGCAATATTTGAACAAACATTCAGCCGAGTTTGGGCTTGATAGATGTGACTGGAAAGTTCTCTATTGACAAATTGAGTCTGATCTTCGCAACAGTAGGGTATTTTACTGAAAAAATCTAATTAGTCCGTCAGATAGATTTACAAAAAATATTGAACACGTATTTTTTATTTTTTCAAGTTAAATAAAAATAAAGACGATACAGTACTTTGAAAGCACGCGTGACGTCACTTTACTAGTAAAAATTGTACTATCATGACGTCACGCGTGGTTTCAACGCACTGTATCATCGTTGATGAAATTCTCATGAGTAAATCAGAACAATGTTTTGAAGGTTTCATTATTAATGCATCGAACTTGAAAGGATTATATTATTATCTATATTGTAAACCACTTGTTATTTTATATAGTTGATATATGTATTGGATTATGACGTCGATCGATATAATTTGAACTTTATGACAGCGTGATAAGGATCACATAATACGTTATATAATCTTTATTTTTATTATTTTTTTATTTTTTATTGTTTGCGTCAAGCTTGATAGATGTTTGATTGTTTTATTTTTAAATTGATATTATTGTTTTGATTCTAAAAAGTTGTATGCAAAACGTAGTTACAGCTTGGCAAAAAGAGTATGATGTGATGACAAGTGGAACTAAATATTTTACTAAATGGAAACCTATGATGTCGACACTACTTGGCCGACGTAACGTAGTGTTAAATTTTGAGTAAAGTTTATTGTTCCACATTTATTATTAACGATTTGATTAAATTCTTTTACTGATTTCCTATATTATGGTGCGTTAAGTGAGATAGTGGCGCCCTCATTTTTTCCAAACTCTTTTTTGCCAAGCTGTACGTGAGCTAATACTAGGTTATTTTTAGGCAAGCATGCTTCATCGTCAACGACATCATCGCTTACCATCAGGGGCTCGAGTCTGCTATTGCAATCGTGTCTCAATGACCGGTCAGTGATCGAATATTTGACAACTTTGACAGTTTTTGTATGGGAAATGTGTCATAAGTTTGACGTTATACGTCAAAAATCGATCATTGACCGGTCATTGAGACACGATTGCAATAGCAGACTCGACCCCCTGGTCAGATTGTACTTAATGAGAGCTGAATTATTTAAAGCAAACTTCAGAAACAATATGACGTGAAGAAGCTTACTATATTTAAAACTAGCTGTCCAACGCGGCTTCGCTCCCGTCAACTGGCTACCTACCTACCTACCCTACACCTACCCTACACCTACATGCATGCAAATAATTCTATTTTATTGAGGTATTTCTTTCCGACTTGCTAGACTAAAGTTGTAATAGCTCGGTTAATATACATGTTATAAAAATAATTTATAGCCTATAGCACTCAGGAATAATGTAGCTTTCTACCAAAGAAAAATTTATTAGAATTGGATCATTAGTTCCAGAGATTACCCCCTACATACAAACTTACAAATTTTACCTCTTTATAATATTAGTATAGATAGTATAGATGAATGGTCATAGAAATTAAATATTTGCTGGGGTAAAACAATTTGTGAATTATCGTTTTTAGACGATCCTATTTGACTTGTTCAACGGAAATATTCCTCTAGCCTCACTACTACACCATAATACAAAAATACATTTAGACGAAAGAAGCGTATCAGCTCAAAACGTCAACTTCAACCTGAACCTGCTCCTTTTTTGAAGTTGGATATAATTAAGCGTATCGAACACAAAAACAAATGCCAGTCAACAATGTATGTCGCACACCACGTCATAACTCAGCGATGACGTTACGCCAGTATCAGATGGAACATGTAACTGGACTATTGTTAACTAGACTTTAATTACTTAGAACAATCAAGATGTCACTGCACGCTACGGTACTGTTATTAGGGAATTAAAAGCATTTTGACAGAATCCAAACAAGGGGAAAAAAATATTCAGCGCCTTAAAAATGGAGGAGGTTCTTATTTGAATACTTTATGTTCTGGGTTGAGCTACTTGAACACTAACAAAAGCGTGCACTGACTGTGTAGTTGTTCACTCGAAAAAACTGAAAAACTAACACAAAGGGTTCCGTACCAAGAACAAAAAAAAACTCGTATCTTGTATGGTAACCCTCTTTAATTTTTAGTTTAATTTAATTTGTATCATTTGTTGTTATAGTGGCAATGGAAATACACACTGAAAATTTCAACTGTCTACCTATTAAGTTTCTTGAGATACAGCCCGCTGAAAGACACAAACAGGTTGATTGGCAGCGGAGGCTGAGTAATAAGGTTCCGTTGGTCACCTTTTGGATACGGAACTGTAAAAAATCCCTGATAAAGAAAAAAAAACTATAAAGCTAAGACCTAACCAGTTTATTCCGTGTATTCATTTAAAAATACCTAAATTAAAACTATTTTAACAAAAAAATATTTTAAAAATGCAGCCCATCCCGTATTTGGAACAAAGTTACTACGCGCGGTTAGGGCTCGAGAGATGAACCTCGTAACAACCCGAGCAGACACGACAATCGGTACAAAAAATGCTGAGTGGAACACCCGTATGTCGACAACTTCACGAGCAACGTCAAGATACTTAATTTGCTAATCTTTGACCGATTGAAAGCTCACTTCAGTTGAGTACTACACGATACTTTTTATGCCGGAAAATACTCGGTTGTTTTGGGATAGCCAGCCAATAAGCAAAAAGGCAAAAAGCTAGCTCGTTTGGATTGAACCTTTTTAAATATAGAAATCCTATGTTTAGCCATGAATTCACGTAACGATTGCACTCGAGCCGCAACTAGTACTGGCAACTAATAACTGTGTCACTAGGTTCCGTGAAGCCCACGCAAAGAAGCCTACCCACGGAAAGTTTTGCTACTTAATTCAATCGATTCCAATACTTCTTACTGCCACTTATAACCACGCTTTTCAGTGGTAATGGTAAAATATTTATAAATGTATGTTCGATCAATGATGGAGTGGATGACGTCATTTCGATGGTCTGACTCGTAGGTTAGTTCTGTTGTCTGTGAATTGTGTTGGTTCTGATAACATGGACTATTTTGTCTAGTATGATTACAGAAAAGTTAGCATGTTGGAAATGTTAATGCCCATAGAACTATCAAACACCGAGCAAGTTTGTGTCGGACTCACGCGCAAAGTTCCAAACGAATCAAACATTATGTTTTGAACTTTTGTTTGTTCCTTTATAACCATACACTTTTTATAGGTTTTTCTTTAATACACAACGTGTAACAGCATAAACGCAATACCTCTTAAGGGGACATTGTACTCATCATTATGAAAAACTTTAACTATCATTGTACCAAATACCATTGGCCAACCATAAAACCGCGAAAAAGAAATCAGCTGCAGTCAGCGCACAGAAATTGCAGTCGAATTTTTTTTCGCGATTTCAGTTTTGGTCCCATAGTGAAAGTACAATGAGAGTACAATGACCCCTTACGAGGAATTGCGTTTATTCTGTTACACCTTGTATAAGTAAAGATCTATTACCTGTATTTTTTTCCAAAATTTCAAGATCAAGGCCTTGAAATTTTGAACAAAATAAATGTAAGTTTCGGAGATAAAATTTTCATTGTAAATTTTCATCTACTTTCTTAATAAATTATGAAAAAATAAATAAAACACTCATAATAAGCCCCTTCATTTCACACGTTACACGACGCGTTATTCGACAACCTTTTATTTTCTAATTTGTACCCCAAAAGTGACCCCATACTCTTAGTTTATTTATTTACTTTACGGGTACCTTTAAAGTAACTTATCTGAATGATACGCAAAACTCATTCAATCACAGTTCACCATTCATTCACAATCTGGACCCTATTAGATAACCCAACGCTATTGAGAGCCTCGCCAATGCATCAGACATGGATCTAAGTTTAATTGAAAGCGCAATTTATGCAAATAGAATCGGTCGCCAACTTCATATTCCCCCGGGTCATGTAATCCGGGATATCGCTCGATAATTGTTCTCGACCAACTGCTGTTTACATTAGAATAGAACCTTTTAATGACGAACGGAGGTCGATTGCCGCTTCTAGTTCAATGAGTGAATTGTAACAGTTCGAAGTGAGGGAACTAAATTCAGCAGAAGTTTGTTCCTTTTAATTGGTCCAGCGAACTGTCTGCAAGTTTTAAAAAAGTTGGTTTTTGTTAGACTGTTACATCTGGATTGTATTGTTATTTTATCAGAAATGGTGGTGCACCGGTGGTTAGTGTTAGGGTCAAAATATGGCCTTTGGAAACTGATTAATCATCTTATCTAGCTTTTTTCCAACTATATTGGGGTCGGTTACCAGTCAAACCGGATTCAACTGAATACCAGTATAGTACTACGTGGAGCAGCCGCTCCAGCCCTCCACACTCTATTAACTGGGTAACATAGTACTTCTTGACAAGACTGGAGTCAGATTTTCTGACTTCTGATAATCCGTTACGACTGCCAAAGATCTACAAATGACAGGCAGGACCTCGGCCCTTGAAGATCGACCCGTACAGCTGTTATTAGTAAGCCACGATCTTTGTAAAGTGATTCATTTAGTGTTTTTGTTTTAAAAAATAAAGCGTGAAAAAATGGCTCTTTTTGTTAGGATGCATTCGATGATTTAGATAGAAAGCCCTATTATAAAATTTTGATATGGCATGGCAAAAAGAGTCTATGGCCCATATTCCAAAACGTAAACTCCAACTCAACTCCAACTCAAACATGAGCACGAAAATGTCAATGAAAGCTTGTCTAATTGACGTTTTCGTACTCAAGAGATGAGCAAACAAATGCAAAAACTTTAATTCATGACAAGCTCCAATGGAGTTGGAGTTCGAGTTGAGTTGGAGTTCGAATTTCACAGAATGCTGACGTTACATTATGCCCAAAATTAGAAACACCTCCAACTTTTCTCAAACCTTATCTTAACTCGGTCATGTATAGATATTGTACGTATCTTTTATATATTTGTAGTTCTATATCAATATACAGGGCCACTTCTGGACCAGCCTGTATAAGCTTATCAATTGACTCCCAGTTATCATGACGACCGACAATCAGTGCAGCGGGTGCGCCGACCACACTGCGATGTATATCGATGGATCAGTTAATATTATCCTCAATCGTCCGGTGTTGTGGCTTTATCAGATTATGTACCTACGCGTCTGTGTCACCTTCATGAGTTGGAAGTGAATGATGGGTTGAGTAAATCTATACTATATTCTATACTAATATAATAACACTGAAGTTAGTTTGTTTGTACGTGCTAATCTCTAGAGCTACCATTCGGATTTGATTTTTTTTTGGTTCATAGCCACCACATTCATGAAGGCTATACGGGAACGGAAAAAAAAGGGATATGCGCGTACGAAGAAGCTGGCAAAAGGTGATTGTTAATAAGATTTTTCTTGCATTGTTTAGCAGGATTTGATACTGATCCTGCACTAATATAAATATTGTTAGTAAGTCAACCTTATTTTCGAATAGTGGTAAGTAGGCTGTCCCTTTTGATTTTATGCTGGCACAAAACTTGGCGTATTTGGCTAAATATTCACGTCTCTTTAGCAATACAAAATTAATCTTATTTTGAAAACGATAAGGTATACTTTGTATTGCACAAGTGACGCGAATATTTGGGCAAATACGCCAAGTTATGTGCCAGCATTAAAATATAATACCCTTAGGAACTATTTTAAATGTTCGTATTTCTCTCCATCAGCTAACTGTTCTTTTTTACCGGATTCAGTCAAATACAAAATAGTTATTAACGGCAGATTAATAACTAACATTTCCATTTTAGGTGCCAGCCTACAATTTTTATCACAAGTTGGCCTTTGTTATAAATGTTGAACTTATCCGTCCGTACAAAGAAAATCTACGGAGAGATTCTGTAGATGTTCTTTCATATTCATAATTAGGTTTTTCATACCTAATAGACATGGTACAAGAGCTGAAGATAACGATGAGGAAACAGAAGGGTACTAATGTAGAATAATTATTAAGGAACATTCAATATTTTCATCTCGCTTTCAACTTGAAGAAAACAATGTAAAATGGACCAAACATGAATTAAAAAATTAAAACGCTTCAATTTATGGCCATTATTGCGGTTCTAAACTGACAGTTTAAATTTTCGCGCGAAAACGAACGATGACGTCACCCCTGTCTGTCACTGGTTATGAACTCTTAACTCAAACAAATAAGGTCGTCTTTTCGTTGTCATTACAGCAGTGATGTCACTAGACGCTGATTATTGTTTATAAATACGTCCCATTTCACGCTATTTTAATTCGTAATTATTGCTTAAAATCAATATATTATTAACTTAAAAAAAAATGTTGCAGTCGCCGTTCTTTTATACTTTTTTATTTATCATAAAATTTTCATTAACTCTGTATTAAAATTTGCATCTTCCCTATTGTAGCATTAAAATGTCAAACTAGACCATCTTTTACCTCCAACACAACATAAACTAATCAAATCTCAGAACATCAATTCTAGTCAATAAATAACCGTCCAGGGGCGTCAACAGACCATTACGCCAGCTTATAGAGCCGTCATTACTGGCTAATTGGTGTATGCGCTGCGGGCGCATTGTCCGTGCTCGCTCCATTACGCTAAAACAGAATACCGGAATAGATTTTAGTGCATTTGATTTTAAAGCGCTGAGAGTTTATTAGCGGCTGAATAAAGCGCTGGATGTTAAGTGGCTGCTTCGGGATCTGATTTCAGTTTTGTGATTCAGGTTTGCTGGATTGAATAGCTTTTTTTTCAATTGGGGTTTCGTGTTGTCGGTGGAAAATGACGAATTAAAAAAAAAACTGAATTTAGAACTGCCTCTTTTTTTTAAGTTGATTAAAAAGTTTTTACGGAAAGAAGGTTGTAGAGATTTTAGTGTAATTTTTGGTGGTTAGATTATTTCCATTATTTGTACGAACCTGGGATGGAATAGAATTACCTTAGTACTAAGAAATTAAGTTTTAACTTGTTCTTGAATGGTAGTTATTTTATTTGTCACCGGAAAATTGCAAACTCTATATGATTGTAATAAATCTTGATTAGATTATAAATTTCTCTATATAATATGAAAAAAAAATCGTTTTTTATTCAATAATTCCCATCCAAATTCAATAAGTGTCTTATTTGGAAAAAATAGTTTTCAATTTCACGCGATATTTTACAATCTTACGGCGTTTACAATTTTTCGGTTGCATATACAAATGCTAATAATTGGCTGATTTCGAAACTTTTCTTCTGCTACAGTTCGAAATATTAGACAAAAACAAAAAAAAAAATGTCTGTCTTTATATAAAACTGCAAACGACACTATCATAACAAATTCTTCATTAGAACCCGTATCTCCATCCCAATACTTTCCATACAAAACTCCTTTCGAAATCCCTTTAAAAACATTGTTATTAAAACAATACTGCAACAAATTGCCCCATGATCCTCGGGGCTTCGCTTCTATACCTATATGTTTACTTGGAAAAACAAGCGAAGCCAGAACTAGGTCAGCGTATAACCAGCCGACATTTATTGCAAAAAAGCGGGCAGCTCGAATCATCGTTGCATAGAAAATATCCGCGTGTTTTCCACACAGTACGCCTGTTATTGTGAACTTCTGATAACTTGTCTTGATAACGAAGCTACCGAGTTTGGAATTTTGTTGTTTTTAAACAAGAACCTCATGGTGAAATAACTTGTATGATAGATTTAAAACCAGAGCACGTGGGCAAAGATGTAAGGAAACCTGAAGGTCTGAAAGTTACAGTATCGTTAAATAAGTGAGTTTTGAATATAAAAAAACTACAACCCAATAGTATTTTGATTTAATTTGTATCATACAAAAATATGAAAACAGTATCTGATTCAAATAAAATATTACCCGCAGAACGAGCATTATAATTAAAGTAAAATTTTACTGTACCTATGTTAGTATACGTCAAAAACATTCGTGTAAGGCCCTTTTTTGTCGTCTGTACCTTGATTTCTGAATAAAGAATTCGAAGTTTAGCATTTCCAAACTCTACTTTGGCCTGAAAATCAATCAACCTTTGGCAGTCAAGTAGGTTTGTCTCGTTCGTAATATCATAATTTCAATTCAGAAACCGGCCATGTGAATTTTGATAACAGCACCTTCATGCAGTTTTTCAAAGACTTTGCCCTTCGTTAACATTCCATTAAAACTCACGTTGCTTAGTTAGGAACATCGAGTAGCATTTTCAGCTTGTGGATAATCGTTGCATAGAAATATGTAGGTCCACTTCATACTATTCACCTATTATTGTGGACTTCTGATAAGTTCCTTATGACGAAACTTCCAAGTTTAGAATGCTTGGGTAATTAAAAATTTGTTTAGGAAATGTAGTTATAGTGAAGTCAGAGTGTCAGACTAGGTTATCCTGTCACGGCTGCGGAATTTGTTCGAAGGAGTCACCGCAGCCCTGGAACGCAAAGGGCATGATGGATGGGTTTTAGTCCGTAAGAGTCTGACACTCCCTTCCGCTCCACCCAGAGCGGAAGAAGGCATTTGATGATTTCACATCCATAAAAGAAAGACTATAGCCCACATTCTAAAACGTAAACTCAAATCGAACTCTAACTCCAACATGAGCACGAAAATGTCAATGGAAGCTTGTCAAATTAACGTTTTCGTACTCGAGAGACGAGCAAACAAATGCAAAACTTCAATTTGTGACAAGCTCCGATAGAGTTGGAGTTGAGTTGGAGTTTACGCTTTGGAATATAGACCTATGTTATGAGACATTAGGTAAGAGCTAGGTATTGCTTCAAGATCGGCGCCAAACATGATATCCTACTCTTGGTAGCTTGGTAGAAGAAACAATCACCATACAAATCCTACATAATACTTCATATTGGTGAGAACAAGACCGTATATTTTCCATGAGAATTTCCCTTATGAAAAGTTTGGAATCAAACATTTGTCCCTTTGATGGAAATAAAGCCCAATATGACATTTCTTTAAATATTAAGGAACGTGAGTATTTGTCAGCTGATGTCTACGAAACTTTAAAATTTCATATGGGAAAAGAACAATCTTTTTTTATTCAAAAAACATTCCACTTTCACCAGGTTATTTCATATAAATGAATGATGATAAATAAATAAACAGACATACAGTGGGTGCTATAAAAGTATTTCTACACTATTTCTATATACTAAAACACACATCACACACATTGTTTGTGTGTCACACATTGTTTGTTTGTTTGAACGCGCTAATCTCTGGAACTAAAAAAAAGGCTATAGGCTATACGGTAATGGGAAATTCCTACGGGAACAGGATAAAACGGGATATGCACGTACAAAATCACGGGCAAAAGTAAGTATATAATATGTCACATATCACTCCAATTCACGCTTAAATTCAGCTAGGTTGTTTTAACAACTTATATAACTTATGTATGTAATAAATAAATAAATAAGTAACTTGCAAGTTCGATGAGATCAAATTTTGTTAACTATTTTACAGAGGAGGCATTTTATAGTTTTGATGTCAATTGATTTTTCTGATATCAATGATTTGGTACTCCATCTAGGGATAGCTCCAGACGAAGCAACTCCTCGTTGGTCAACAGTACAGACACAAAGCTTTGCATACGTGTTCAATTATAAAAGCCCGCATAACTCTGCATTTTCACCAGAGATGTGCAAGGATGCGTAGCGAGAGATGTGTTTGTTAAGGACCAATAGAATCGCATCATTTACCTAGCCTCGCTCAGCGCAAGCGATTCTATTGGTTCTTAACAAACTCACCTCTCGCTACGCATCCTCATACTCATTTCTGCGGCGGAAACGCAGACTTATATTTGTTTTAACCTGACTGCATCAGAAATGTTTTTTTAAATGTGCTTTTGCTTTTAATTTATTGAATATAGATTTATGCATATTTCCCAATGACAGCATCATAGACCGGGCCTGGTTATAATCGGACAGCGAGCCACAGGACCATAGACCCTGTGGTTACCTTTGTACCGGCACAATACAGTGCAAGAGAGGCTTAATTTGAAACTTTTATTTGTTTCTATTATTTACAATGGTCGCTTGATTACTTTTGCTATACGACACTTTGCGGACAGGAAATGGAAAATAAGAAGCCACTAGAAAAGCAATAAATGAAAACTGGTTAATTGCAAACATGTGTATAACTATATGTTACAATATGAAAGTTTGTCGAACTTTTTCGGTATATTTATATAAAATATTAACTTTGTAGCATATCTATCCCGTAAAACATTCCTACAATAACCATGGATAAATTTGAGAAGAATTTTCGTTATCAGCATTTTCATTGCGTATTTTTGTCAGCTCATCAAAAACGAATATTTGTGTAAAATACTTGTGTTTGCTTATCTTTACTAAAATATAAATAAGCTGAAGAGTTTGTTTGTTTGATTAATGATTAATCTCTGGAACTATCAGTCTGATTTGGAATTCTTGTTGTATAATGATAGCCACATTTATGAGGAAGACTATAAGCTATACTGAAACTGGAAAAAATCGCGATATGCGCATACGAAGTCGCAGGCAAAAACTAGTATTTCATGCAATCAAAGACAGATTTTGATAACGTTGTAAAAAAAAACAAAAATCATTTAACGAATAAAGTTTCAAGTTCATCCATTTTCAAATACCGTGAAAAGTTAACGCTTTAGGAATAACGAAGCTTTGCTCTTGACATAGATACTCTTTTATTTTCAAAGTGCAGTCAGTACCTATCCGGTTTCCTGGAAAGCCCGCTCTACTGTCTGTTGAGCGATACGAATCCTTTTACGATTCACTCTCACTCTTTACTATGGAAGTTATTGAACTTTTGAACGAGTGAGTGAATGAATGAATCGATAACGAAGAAGTCAATGTTACAATCAATCAGTCTGAAATATTTTAAAACATAATTTTGAGTAGTATTACAATATTTCACGATATTTTAACGATATTATGGGGTTCTTATCAAATGGTGTATTTGCACGATATTTTTGGAAGTCTTTGTTTATATTAATAAGTTTTTGAACGAAATAATAAAAATACTAAACTATGATAGTTATCACCTGCCTAGCTTATTCCCAATTATGTTCGTGCAGCTTTCCGTCTTATCTGGTGCAGCTGAATACTAGTATTTTATTTGGATTGACTGCCTATCTAAGCTATACAACCCATTAACTGGGTAAAACACAGTGATACTGATACTCAAACTCAAAGCATTTATTTCAATCAAACCATTTACAGGCACTTTTGAATTGTCCAGGTCGGTCAGTCAAAGAGGTGAAGCTATTTATTTGCACGTTCCAAAGCGTAGATCTCTATGGAGAAGAACGTGCAAGAAACTCCATGGACACTCTTTTAAATCAATAAATTGTTACAAAGTTGTGGTTACATTGTTTTTGTTGAAATTAATTCATAATACGTGAGAACGATGTAGAAAGAAATGCGCAACAAAAGCGTCCGAAACAAAAAAGTAACAATTCAAAGTACTAACAATGAATACTGATCTTCTACTGTTATAGTTTATATTAGTATAAGAGAAGAAAAGAGGTAATGGGTGGCAATAGACTTGAAGTTCAATGACCTGCTTATGACAGTCAAAGCCACGACGGCGACACACAGAATTATACAGTAATTTTGAGTGCACGTGGTAAACTGTTACATAAATCAATAATTAATTGATGACATGTAACACAATAAAAATAGCAAATACAATTACGTACTCAAAACTGACAGTGAAAAACTATTATTCTCTGTTCGTTTTTTTTTCTAAGTCCAAATAAGATTACGAAAATTCTTTCACTGATACACTTTCGTTGAGAGACTTTTTACCTTTGATAAAGCGGGATAAAGCGTGTTTCACAATAAAAATGTATCTTTTTAGTCATGCGCACTGCTGCTAACAACACTGTCAAAACACCAACTAGTATCAATTCCGATACGTGATAGATGCGAGTTACGGCCACACTATAGAGGTAGGTACAGGATGATGTGTAGCACAGTATTGGTGCTAAATAAAAGGGGAGAGGTCCAGGGTTGCGGATTTTGTTCGAAAGAGTTACCGCGGACCTTGAAAGCAAAGGGCACAAGGAGGAGCACGGATGGGTTTTAGTCAGTAAGAGTCTGGCACTCCCTTCTAGAGCGGGAGGAGTCATTTTATAATTTTCCATCCATAATAAAAATTAAGTGGACAGCAATTCATCGTTACCGAAACGTGCCGAAGTCTGTGTTTCCAGATAGCTACGCGGTCTTTAAGGTACATAGGTTACTTCAAGTCAAGCGTGCTCCATCGTCGATCATTTCTTTGCTTTTCATCAGGCGAGATTGTGGTCAAACGGCGTGGAACAACGAAGAAGAAAAAGAAGCAATCACTTTTGCATCTGGCGTTAATTCCGTCAATTCACCGCTGACTGTTTAGATACTACACTAGCGATGCGTTGACGTGATTTTCAAACTTCGCATTCACTTATTTCAAACACTCATTGACGCTGTGTTAAAGTCGTGCTAGCGCAGCGAAAACGTTCGACAAACGGCTACGCTCAGTGCGAGGACACTCTTAGGTCATGTCGTTTCTTGACCCCAATATCTCCAGTTTAAAATCTTCGTATTTCAAACGCCCTATATTCACTCTCTTAATGCAACAAAGTGACCGACAATAATCGCATCCACACTCACAGAACTCGCGGTGATGGGTTACATCCTGCGATTTCATCGCCCTGGAGCTATAAAGTGTTAAACTGTCATTGTGGCATGCGAAAAAGAGAAAGTACTCGTCCCCGATAGCTTTGTCTCTGTCTCTTATTGGAACAATGACTGGTCTTTAATGGCATAATATGGCTCCTGATACGATATACACTATCTCTTGTTCTGCCTAAATGCTTCTCCGTCCTAATTTAGTTTCACAAGACCCTGGTTGACTTGGTTCTGATGAGTCTTGTAAATCATGGGGGTTAGAGGTGGTACAAAAAGTACCAACTGGTTTTAACCCTAAAATACCGGTGTCTGCACCAGTTGATTTTAAGGTTAAATGGCAGATGAAGAGAATGTTTGCTGTCTACAAAATGTTTAAAAACAATCTCCAGCTTTTTATGCCTTTGCAACCAATGATGGGAAGTGAACATTCGTATGGGTTTCAATGAGTCTTAAAACAAAAAGGTATCAAACCAGGTTTCGAACATTTCCCAACATTAAATTCAGTCCATGTTGATTAATGAAACGAATCATACGAAGTTTTCTGCAATCAACATTACAGAATTTTATTTACGAAACAGGACCACATGAATACCGAAATGTTTCCTGCTGAAATTAAAGTAACCTCATTTATCCATTTTAATTAAAATCGTAATGCGGCTATTTATGCACTTAATTATGATTTTCGTTTGTAAATGTAGTTACAGGTGATATATTGTTTCGCCACTGAATGGAGATCGCATGAACAGAATTCATGCGAAATTATTTGGGTCAATGGGGGAGTGAGATATTACGTATGGTTGTTTGTTTTGGGAGCACAGCTGCTGTCGATAATTATAAATGCTATTTGGACGGTGAATAAGTGATTTTAGCTGTACTGCACTGTGTGTTGATGTTTATGAAAGTTGATGAGAATCATCATCATCATCTGCCTAGCCTTTTCCCAACTATATTGGGGTCGGTTCCCAGTATTTTAAGTGAAGTGCCTGCCTACCAGACCTCCACAACCCATTAACTGGGTAACACGGTACTTCTTGATGAGACTTTTTGTAGTGTAGATAAATACATAATTTGACAGACTTTCTGATCGCATCTGGCTTATGTGACCAAATGCATGTTTTTTCATTGCTATAAATCAATGATCAACAAACCATTCGCACAGAACTTAGTAATAATGAAACCCATCCGTTATTGAAGCCAAAATCGTGAACTTCATCGATGATCCGCTAAACGAGCGTATCTCAACTTTTTCTACAGACAATATCGCACTTGACTGACCCAATTCGTAAAGGTTGCATCTTGTCCTAATTCCATTGTTGGCTAAAATGTGGTTTCAGTGGGCCAGCATTTCTTAGTTGAATATCAAAATAGCTCTTAGAAGAGAATTTATTAAGTGCCACCAGCGAGAATTTTTGAATATCTGTTAATATTAATACTGATTCGGTTGGGCCTATTACTGTTGCTGGATTTGATAGGTTCTGTAAAGACCAGTTTAGTGTTTTTACAAGAAAGTTTTACCTTTAAGTCATTTACCTGCTTGAAATTGTATCAAGTCAAAAACATATTTGTAAGTTAAGAATAATAGATTCGCATTCGGATATATAATTATTTACTAACTTTAGCAAGAGAGTATACTAGACCAGTCAAAAACCAATGATATATATAAAACTATAATGTCTTTGGAGCATCTAAGAGCAAGTTACATTGTACGTCAAATCGTTACATAATAAAGATGTTTTTTTTAGTTGTGTTACATTATATAGAATTACAATATTGTTATTTTCTACCTATTGGGGTTTGGTTTCCGCACTTAGTCCTTATGTTGGACTATTGTGAGTGATATTGATACTTAACAGTATCTGTACTCTAATCTATATCTATACCAATAACTGCCTTTTACCTGCGACTTCGTACGCCTATATCCCGCGGTTGTTTCCCGTTCTCGTTGGAATTTTCCACTGCCGTATAGTCTATAGTCTTCCTCATAAATGTGGCTATCATGTACAAATCAATTTTCAAAATCGGTTCAGAAGATCCAGAGATTACCCCTTACAACCTCACACAAATTTTACCTCTTTATAATATTTTTTAGTATAAAAGTACAGCTAAAGCTGAAGAATTTGTTTGTTTGAACGCACTAATCTCTGGAACTACCAGTCGGATTTGGAAAATTATTTTTGTATACGATAGCCACATTTATGAGGAAGGTTATAGACTATACGGGAAGGGGAAATTCCTACGGGAACGGGTAAAATCAAGATATGCGCATACGAAGTCGCGGGCAAAAGCAAGTCTGGGGTAAAACAACCTGGCTACACTGGTACCTAGTAAATTAATACGATTCCATAACATAGGTGTCCGAAAACTGATTGTTGGAAATATCTACCAATCTCGTGTTTTTTTTAGTTGATTGATATTTTCGACATAATTAGTTTATTTACTTATTGACGCACAGGACCGGTTGTGGTCCGGTTGTGGCACTTGGGAAGGCCTATGTCCAGCAGTGGACGTCTTTCGGCTGATATATGATGATGGTGATGACTTCTTTTGATTTCATTAATTCGAGACCTATCACAAAATTTT
Organism: Melanchra persicariae; assembly: GCA_947386135.1. Taxonomy (NCBI): domain Eukaryota; kingdom Metazoa; phylum Arthropoda; class Insecta; order Lepidoptera; family Noctuidae; genus Melanchra; species Melanchra persicariae. The sequence goes on from OX376646.1 coordinate 5,860,303, forward strand.
TATAAAGTTTTTTAGTATCACGAAATTAAGATCACGTATAAAATGAGTAGAGGAAAATGATGACAGTGGAACTCCACAGGCTATAATGAAGAGTTTTAGTCATAATTAGTATTTTAGTCTAAGCAATAAAATATCTGTTATTGCATAAGTGTCACGGAGATAGATTGGCAAGCATTTGTAACTTGTTAGGTCTAAGCTTCAGTTTTCAGTCATATCAGTCATGGACTAATGAATTAGGCACATATTTTTTGGTTAAGAAAATTTAAGTTTAGACTTTAAATCCGCCACTTTTATTTATTATCTTTAATGGGCCCTCCATAAGCTGAAAGAAAATATTTGGTACAAACATGAAAATGAGGACGTCAATTTCTGTCCATTTGAAACACAAAAGTTTACACTGAAAGAGAACCTATTTTATAATTGTCATGAAAACGACGAGACACCTAACTTTGTAGACCAAAGTTATGTAGGTACACTGTTTGCACCGACGAACCAACAATACATCGCTGAAAACCTAAATTCATTGTGCTATCACTTTTTCCGACATTTCAACTTAAGGCCACACTAACCTAAGTAAATGCGTATAGCAAAGATGTATTTTATATGAAGTTGGTTAAAAAATAATCAACAAAAAACATCATAGAATTTAGAGTACCATGCAAGTTTTATCCAACAAAAATAGCCTTAAAACAAGCCAAAACGTTTTGGTCGTATTTCTGTATAAAAGCATAAATTTTCTGTCGTGGTTCGTGCTCTTTTCGCGTATACGTATCCTACCGCCATCTTTAGCCCAATCTTAGAAACGTTTTTTGGAGAGCCGTGAAGTTAGCAGCTCTCTAATAAAGATTAGGACTATTACAGGTAAATGTATACCCATACATAATATAACTGCAATACAATATAAATGCTTTATTGAATGAAAATTCTGGTTTCATGATTCTTAGTAGTATTTTCCAATTCTGTCATAACCTGTTTATTGATCATTTTCCGATAGAAAACACTTTGTATATGAATACTATATCATTTTTATCTAATCACTTTATGTTCACGTGTATGCCCTACATTGTATGATTGCAGCTTTATTCACGCGATTAATAAAATACGATTAACTACTCGTAAAAATAAAATTTCAACGTTTATAACTGAGCCAATGATGAAAGTTTACTTTAGTAAATTAAATAAAGGAGGAATGGTGTTTATAATTAAATTAATTGGATGAGAAATGGCTGAATAATTACTACAGCGTTGGAATAATCCACACGCAGTTCCGAGGCGCACAACATTACGTATCAACGCAGACAACATTGTAAATACAAATACACTTCATCCACTCATGTTTGAAACATCTAAGTTATTGGCTTAGGTGATAAAAATACCTCCGCGGTATTTCTCGCGAAAATGGCACACGAAGCCTTACAATCTATCACTCACCAGAGTTAGGGGCATGGGCGCGGCGCGACTCGGCACCCACCGCACTCCTTTAACTAAATGAATCCACGACTATTTACTGCTTCGATTCTCGCCATATTCTCAATAAAACCACCGAACATTTAGCTAAAGACTCAAGAAGATGGTCGCCCTCGCCGCCGCTGTGTTGCTAGGTGCAGATCAATTGCCAACCCTTGTAGGTTACATGAATGAAACCTACACATTTTCGGTGCGTCATAGCTATCATATCGCTCGCACCCGACGCGGACCTTCAGATACGCCACGATTGTACTAAAATTACAGAATATTTTGTAAACGTCTTCAAAATTCAGTCGATTGAACGTGAACGTCTCGTTTTGGATTTGGCACGTAAGAGGGGCGGAGGGTTAGTGTGGAGCCTGACGTGTCAGTGTCGTGTGGCGAGCGAGTGGCAGACGGCTGACGGAAGGTCGGGGAAGCCGGGCCGTCGGCAGGCGCGAGCCCGGGCTCCGCTGACGTCAGCGACGGCTCGGCGCCGAGCGGCGGTGCTCACCACCGGCCTGCCAATTATTATTTTATGTACACGAACGGCGCGAAACAAAAGGCGGCGACGGCGACAGCGGGGCGCGGGCGGAGAGCGCTCGCCGCAGGAGCGACTCCAGGCGCCATCTAGCGGGCGCGCGGTGACCACTCGCGCCTACTCCTTTCGGTCTGCGGACGATCGAATTGAGACGAAACCTTTGCGCTGACCGACCCTCACTGGCCAGCCAGACTCCGGTAACACTGTCACTGATCGGGAGTAGCGCGGAGCGTGGTTGGGGGGGTTGGCGGTTACGCTGCGGGTTTGAGGGTCACGTATCGCAAAATGCGTTCACTGATGCGTACCGTCGTCAGAGCGTGGCTGCGTGTGATGGTGGCGGTCGGGTAGGCCATGCTGTCAGGCGGCGCGGGATAGGCGCGGGCCGGGCATGGCGGGCTCCTGCTCGACACTGCGGTGCGGGCGTCCGCGGCGCGCGCTGCACGCCACTGAACCGCGCACCGCCCGCGCGCCACGCCGCCGCCGCTGCGCGCGCACGCCCGCACCGCCGGCGGCCGCACCGCGCCGACCGAGCCTTCGGCCTCCGGCCTGCACCGCGTGCACCGGCACCACACCGCACACGGCCCACACGGCCCACGCAACACAACACACGCTACCTATCGATTCTACACTTGGATTCTGCACCTTATGAAAGGTCGTCACTGTGCACTCTCGCTGGAGCCAGATTAACAAGTGTAAATAAACGCGACACTCAGGCTGATTGACGTAAGACTTCATCGTTCTCTTCATTGTTCGTGTTATTGCTCTGAACCTGGTCATTCGGAGTACGTGGCATCATTTCTCAGTTCAAGTAACATTGACCCTGATAAAGGTGTAGACTTAAGTGATTATATACATACTTACCGTGTACATAATCAGTAGGTAGGTATGTACCGCTAGGTGTTGGCGTCTGAATCTAGTTCGGTTGCAGCGAGACACGTCGTCGCCGCGTCGTCAAAATTTTACGACTTCGCTCGAGTGTGCTAACCCAAACAGATTCTATCTGGCACAATGCGATGCAGGATTTCCTTCCTGCTAGCTACCAAGCACCTCATCATCTCGTATGCGGCATCTTCGGAGGATTTTCCTTGGGTTATCTTATCAAAGGTGTATGTAGCTATGCTTATAAACAAGTTACTTAAACACATTAGGGGCATGTAACTTGTATTGTTTTACGATATTTTTCAGTATGAGCTAAAAGGCATGGTGAGATAGTTTCATATTGTCAATATTAGTTGTGTTCAACAAACCGAAGTAACTTTTAACAGTTCCTAAAACTAAGCCAATTACAGTCGACACGAGCGCACCTTTTGACACAATTCTTTTAAATCGGATTCTCCGTTCTATCTTATATTCTGCTTATCCTGTTATTTTTAAAGCTACGTACGCTTACTGAAGCATCGGCTCGGAATCTTTGCACTTCCTTGGATTTTGTTTATGTATGAATATCGCTGTTACCTATTCTATGATATTTGGGAGACTTTTGTAAAGATGTTCAAAAGATAAGGTTTTGGGCCTCATAGTATGCCTTGTGGGTATCCCCTTGTATCCGTGTAAAATACTGGTATTCAACTGCATCCGGTTAAACTGAAAGTCGAAGCGAACATGGTTTGGAAAAGGTTTTGAGATGCATGAAGAAACCTCTTCGTGTAGCGCAATTTGCTCCACCAGGCATTCAACTGAACCGAGCACTCGGCGCATTCTGGATAGTCTCACCAATTTACAAGACTGGCCGATCCTTCCTTTGCGGTGGTAGGGCTGACCCCCCACTGGTTCGCGACCAGCCTCCTACCGGGGTCCGGTGTCAAGCAGCCTGCTATGTTTCGTCGACGCGTGGGAGTACCAGTGCCTCAAGGCATCATCTGGCACGCTCGCTCCAACATAGACCTCATCCATCGCTTTGCATCAGGCGTGATCGAGATCAAGAGCAAGCCCATTCCTCAATAAAAAAGGCGAGGCAGATTGATGAAGAGGAATGGATGCAAGAAGCACAGGAGTAGTCTATGTGGTGACAAGGATAACAGGGGAGGCATAATATCGATACCTGAACTATGAGTTCACACGTAAGGGACATTTTTCCAAAACGCCAAAATGAACCTTATAGCGATTACTTCAAGTGACATTTACCAAAAATTCTGAAATGACACTTATGTTAATTTACACTTCTCGTATCGAAATATCCAGCAGTGGACGTATTACGTTTGAAAAGACAGGAGTATAATGATGAGTAAATTGAAAGAGAGTTTAAATTAAGAACCACAAATTATTAAATTCCACGCATTGAAATAACAGAAACAAACTAATTTTGACATGAAAGTTATCAACATATCTGTCAATATATGCAGAAAGTTAGATACAACATTTCAGTTGTTTGCAGTACCACGTTAGAACTTAAGTTAACAAAGTTTGGTGGCATTGTTTTCAGTTGTTCAGCAGGCTTCAGTTCTTGTTTAGTGCAAGCTAAGCTCCGTGGCACGTGGCTTCGAAAGCTGGCTCGATTCACCTAAACTATAAATCTGGGCTGCGTATTACATGAATATCATCTATGTTAGGCGCCAGCTAAACTTGCAATATAGTACATTGACCTTTCTCTAGTATCTCTTCATTGATACCCGAACAATAAATTATTAACCGTTTTTCATTACTACAGAACGAAAAGGATCACGATAAAGTCGATTCAGGACAGCTTTGTCTTTATTTCTATTTTTGATATTGATAAAGTTATTGTGAAATGTATGTGGGTCAATGACCGTTATTGCATATTCATCTGGCATCTATCATCCCTACTAATCCCTACAATCCCTATTATAATATTATAAATGCAAAAGTAACTCTGTCTGACTGTTTTGAGACGGACAGACTGTGAGTTTTGAGTCGTTTTAACTAAAACGGCTGAACGGATCATCATGAAATTTTGCGTGACATAATATGGAGAAGGGCCATAGGCTATTTTTTTACGCGATAACCAACATCCACGCGGGCGGAGCCGCGGGCAAAACCTAGTAATATTTTAAAAGTGAAAATAACTCTGGGTCTGTTGGTTACTTCTGCACGTCTTAACGGCTGATTGAATGTGTAGGTACTTTTATTTTTTATCTTACATACGGGCGAAGTCACGGGCAGAAACTAGTGTTGTATTCTTTTTTACCTTTTATACGGGCGAAGTCACGGGCAGAAACTAGTGTTGTATTTTTTTTTACCTTTTATACGGGCGAAGTCACGGGCAGAAACTAGTGTTGTATTCTTTTTTACCTTTTATACGGGCGAAGTCACGGGCAGAAACTAGTGTTGTATTCTTTTTTACCTTTTATACGGGCGAAGTCACGGGCAGAAACTAGTGTTGTATTTTTTTAACCTTTCATACGGGCGAAGTCACGGGCAGAAACTAGTGTTGTATTTTTTTTACCTTTCATACGGGCGAAGTCACGGGCAGAAACTAGTGTTGTATTTTTTTTACCTTTCATACGGGCGAAGTCACTGGCTGAAACTAGTGTTGTATATTTTACGTTATTGAAGAAGGCTCAGTGGATAGCTATTTGTTATAGAGCTGAAATTTAAACCTACGAAAAGTGGAATAAAATGAAAGATGAAAAATAAAATAAGAGAACTTTTTTAAATAAATTGATTCGGTGCCAAACACTACAAACACAGTTCACTCGACGTAATTAATTTGAAAGCAGTTTATTTGGCAATTATTTAACCGCTCAAGCCCCGGCAACACACCGGTGTGCGCCGAATTAATCGCTAATTTAATGTTTATTACCAATTACATAAGGTTTATTTTATTTTATTTTTTTTGTGGGCCGGGGTGGTTAGAAAGATTCCTGTTTTATTTTTCACATAGATATTCATTTATTTTTTTAAATTATTTGAAACCCTCCAGCGTTTTAATCGGTTAAAAAGAAGAGGAATGACCCAGCCTCCCATGTTTTATTTTGCACATTCATAACAATAAAAGTATCAGTTAACTAACATTGATTGATACTTTAATCTTTGAAAACTGACACTTGTATTTCTTTGGTAAGAAATACAAGACGGCAGCAGTACAGTTCAATTCAAAGCAACTTGAGACTGACCCGAAGTTTACATTAGGATCAGCTCAGTCAAGTCTCAAAGCTGTTTGGCATTGCAATTTTGAACTCAATTCACCAGAAATTATGGACAACATTTTACAGAAATGTGAACATTAATTCTTAATATTACGGGATGAAATGTGTCCATTGTTCAATGCAACTGAATCTATATTATCCCTACTAATATTATAAATGCGAAAGTAACTCTGTCTGTCTGTTACGCTTTCACGCTAAAACGGGTGCACGGATCGTCATGAAATTTGGCAGATATGTAGCCTGGGTTATGAAAAACGACACGTGATAACCGACATCAACGCGGGCAGAGCCGCGGGCAACAGCTAGTAAAAAAATAGGCAATGGATCTCATATGGTTATATGAGAACCATTGCCTATTTTTAGGGTTCGGCATCAACGGAACCCTGTTACTAAGCCTCCGCTGTCCGTCCGACCGTACGTCTGTCTGTACGTCAATGACATAAACTGTCAACCCCAATTCAAAAATCATTGACAATTTCCACCTCAACTCAAATCACCGAGAATTTTCACAGAGTGTGCGTATTTCTATTGCCGCTATAATAACACGAATAATAACATAAAAGAAACGTGATGTTTGTGGAACCTTACTTTGGTATTGTTCGTCAAATCGTTGAGCTCCTTAAAGTTCTAAGTTTGAGCTCCACAATAACTGACAAATGCTTGCACTGTCTGGACAGGTCCACTCAAATCTGTGTGGCACTTTCCTCAAAAGGCCACCTCAGACATTAACCTACATGGTTCTCGTATGATTTGACCAGTACAATTTGTATGGACTTCAAAAGAGACTGTGACCTCTGAGTTTGTTTCGGTGTTTCTTCTCAGGGTAGTCAGCTAGGAAACACCGGCCTCATCTAGCTTAAAATGACCAAAAAATATTGACGTGTAAAAGTGTTATGTTTAACCTACTTACAAAATAAATATCATTTATCATTTATCATTTATGAACCATTCATGTGCGAGTCCAACTCGCACTTGGCCGGTCTTCAAGTCACACGAATACCATTTTTGCTCGAAAGGATACGCATGAGAAACATTATAAATTATGCTTCTCGTATGTTCTCAGGTTTCGTTTGACACGGTTTAAATTACATATCTCTGAGCGATGTTTTACTTCAAATTTTGAAGAAAATTCCAAAAGCTTGGAGAAAAGATGTGCTGACATAACTGCGAATGATCACAGTTTTGCACCATTTACGAATGGAAAACCTAATATACGAGAAAATGTTGTAGTTTCGAAGGTTATTCAAATTCATCTTGATTGAATAAAGTGAACTAATAATTTACACACACTTCCAAGTTAGAGTAGAGAGGAATAAAATATTAATAATTATTTAACACCAAAATAGTTTCTACATAAAATCATCACGTCAAATCAAATCGTTTATTGCAATCCATAATGTACAAATACAGGTGGAAAATATAAAAATAGAAACAATTATGGACCCTGTCGGGCACAGCAAATTTTAAATAAGTAGAGAGAGGAAGAGCGCTTTCATAAAATAAAATAAACGTCATTAAAACGATTCGATTTTAGAGATAAACGAAAAACTGATTTGAAATCACATTTTTTTTTTCTGAAGTCGAAATATTTTTTATAAAAACTAAAAAAAAAAACTGTAGGTACCTACCTACATACTACCCAACATGTCAATAACAAAAAAGACGAGAACATCATCGTCACATCTTGTGTCGCAACACTGAATATTGTATGACATGAAGACGTTTCGCAAACTGCGCCCACTAACCCAAACAGCTCACTTCGTCTTGGAAATTACCTCATTGGCCTAGTATCCGCAAGAGGTTACAAATCGTGTACACCTGGATTCGATCTTCAGGAAGAATATAAAGGTAGAGTTGGTGTATTTTTAGTGTTTTCTCAGATTGCTGCCCATAGCTGGAGAATAGATGCAGACTGTTTAGATCAAGGAGCCAATTCTACTAACATTCAAGCAACGTTTGCATTTGTATCTCAGTCGCGATCTGTTAAAAGTGTATGGAAAATGAGGTTTTTTTAGACAGACTCTTACTGGCTGACACGGACGCCGGACGGGCCGTGTGACTCTTTCGAACATATTCCGTAACCCTGGCAGGCACTGGTCCTAGGGGGGCCCGTCTATTATGCTAACATCTCTTTGAGGCGCGCGTGGAACACGACGCGCTCTCGAATCTCCCCCCGTGTGACTGTTATTAATCCGGAAACGAAACTTAAATTGTTATTCTCAAGACTTTGTTCACAGCTAATTTCAAAAATGCTGTTGTAAGGCCGCGTTTCCACCTGCAAGCTATTCGCATGCAATTTTTACAGCATTGCGGGGTACGATGGAGCGATTGATGGCATTATACCTCGGTAGCTTGCAATATTATGAACTTACAAGCGACCCAAAGAAATCAGTTGGGAACAAATTTAACACCATAGAAATGTACAATAATTCTAAAATTTCCTATTAATTAACAATTCTCTAAGATATTATAAGGTTTTTAGACCACTTAGCTCTTATTGAGTGTAGCTAAAGAACTACGTGAGCCCAGCACATGCTCATGGTAACCCTTTCGGTGTGAACGCTCAGCGCAATTCTTTACTATTATTTCTGAAATATTCTATACCTCTAAATTGTCTATTCTATTCATGTTTTCTATAAAAGTCAACAGTAGACAATAAGTTGAATATTATAAAGTTATGTTTTGGAGGAGCTCGTGGCTTAATAATAACAGCCGCATGGATCGATCTTCAAGGTTAAGCAACGCTGGCCGAGGTGGGTATGTGGATGGGTGACCGAGATCTTAACATATCGAGATTCCTCCGTGCCTCAGAAAACACGTTAAGCCATTGGTCTCGGCTGTCATTTGTAGATCTTTGGCAGTCGTTACGGATTGTCAGAAGCCAAAAATCTGACACCAGTCTTGCCAAGAAGTACCGTGTTACCTTACCCAGTTAATGGGTTGTGGAGGTCTGGTAGGCAGCCGCTCCACGTAAAATACTTGTATCCAGCTGAATCCGGTTTGACTATAAAGCTATGTTTTGATCTAAAACAGTACTAGTAAAGACAATATTTGCAAACTCCCGGGTGCTGGCAACTTACAGCTATTACGATGAAGCCATAGAAGTCGCGATGGCTGCATCGCCTCACATTCATACGAGTACGTAAGTAGTAACCTAGTTGGTTTATATTGTGTGTTTCTTTGCATTGTAGGTTAAACTGCATACAATAAATTAAGCGACAGATAGATAAAATAATAAGTAGGGAAATCTAAATATTTGAAAGAAACTAGCTAAAGCAACAGACATTGTCCTTCTTGCTCAATTAGTTCATACAATTTCACTAAAGAGTGGGTATTGTAAGTTCTAACATAGATAGCGGTCAAGCGCGTGCCAATCAATACAAAACAAAAATGTAAACATATTTTATGTTGATCAACGACTACACTATACAAAGAAAACATTCCTGCTCTAAAATATCGGAAAAATTTAATTTTAACACAAGATAATAAAAAATATTCTCCCACTTTACAACAGAATAAGCTTAAAAATAGTTTACATCCAGCAAACGCTATTCATTTCAGTGCACCCACTAGTTTATTGGCCTCCTTACCCCCGTTGGCAAAGAACCATCCCAAGTTGTGCCGACCCAGTTATAACCAGCCTCAAACGTATGGCACGTGGATAGACGACTATTGCTCTTGGGGTATGCAGACGTGTTATTTTTTTTTATGGATGGGACATCATCAAATGACTCCTTCCGCTCTGGGTGGAGCGGGAGGGAGTATCACACTCTTACCGACTAAAACCTATCCGTGTTCCTCCAAATGCTCTTTGCGTTCCAGGGCCACGGTGACTCTTTCAAACAAATTACGCCACCCCAGGCTCTCCCTCATGCGGCCCGCCTCCTCCTTCACCAGCATTACTGCTTCGCAGAAGGAGCATGTCTGCTTAGCTTCTTAAAGTTATGGGCAAATAAAATGAATCTATTCCATGTATTTTATATTGCAGGATCGTTACAGTATCGAACGTGGGTGTAAAACAGTAATTTGTCGGTAATGTTTTCCTAGAAAGATTGTTTCGTGAGAATTGAGTCAGCCTGTTGCTGGTAATGGCTATTATAGTAATTAAACAACCATTGTTAGTATTGCTTTAAGTCTGTTCTGGCTTACTACAGGGGAAAGGCCTATCTTTCTTTATTACAATCATTCGAAGTAGGTTACACTTAAAAACCAATGAAAGTGCATAAAATAAGTATGGTACAAGCGCGGGTGATACTCAAAAATAGTCTTCATTTTATGTATTTTTTTTAGTCTATGGTAATGGATCTACCAAATGGGTCCCATTAAATGTCGACGGCATGCCGGACGATCTGGAAGAGGATGACGGGACGAGCTCGATTCCTACGTAAAGGACTGGCACTCGCACTGACAAAACACAGAGTTGTGTGGAAAAGGGGGAGGGGGCATTTGTCCTGGAGTGGAACAAAATGGGCTAGATAGATGGGAATGGAGCATAAAGCCAATCTTCATAAGACATTGACCATTTAGATTGTAAAGGTAAACCGAATGTACTGTTGAACACGGATCTTCCATTTGTCAATGAATTCAAAGAGTTATTAAACTCATCACTATAAGGCTGAATTTATAGCCTTCAACAATAACATGGTCATGGTGACAAATTTTATGCGGGAAACCGTCCCCTCACCAAAACATGATGCATCATTATGATAAAGTTGACATCATCGCGTTGTGTGGTACCTAGAAATGTTAGTCAACAAACTGATACGAAGAAATGCTTTTTTCACACTAAATAATACTGATTTTCAGAAACCAGCAATCAGTTTGTTTTTGTTGACCTTTAAGCTTTTAATAGCTTACAGTTTCATACTTAAAACAATGTGAAATGACCATAATTAATTTTGATTTACAGGAAGCTGTTATCAGAATGTACGGACGGATTGATCACCATGTTAACTTCATTTCAAATTATCGTTCGTCGTTATAAAATCTTATTAAGTCACATGGTCTCTTCAGACTGGATTCTCCCGGCCTGTGCTGTGGGTGTAGCCTCATCACAACATTACGTGGAGCCTCTGGTCCATAATCGTCTGCACAAAACATCCTGCGGCCTTAATAAATAGTAGCTTTGAAAGCTTAGCTCTGAGCACCTGAGATGTAAGGTCATCAGCATCACAGTCAGTAAAAATGACTTTGTCAAAAACACGACCGCTAAAAACTACTAAAAAGCAAACTACTTCCAAACAAATCGCTTTTCAAGCAGTCTGATGCAGTTCAATCACAATCTGAGACCACAAACTGCATCAGACTGCTTGAAAAGCTGCAACTGCAGCAGTCTGATGCAGTTTGTGGTCTCAGATTGTGATGGAACTGCATCGGACTGCTTGAAAAGCGACTTACTTTTTTGTAGTTTTTAGCGGTCGGGTTTTTTGACGGTATTTTTTTAAATTCCTACATTTTAGTGAGTTTTGAAAATTTATATAGCCTATGTCACTACCACAATTCTGACGAATTCAACGACACCTCATACGTTAAAGTCCGTCCCGCTATTTGGGCTGTAGGGCGTGCCAAAGAAATGAACATACAAACAAACATACGCTCGAAAAACAATTTAATTACCTCCTTCTGATGCAGTCAGGTAAAACAGCACGAATACATACGTATGTACGAGTACATCGCACTTCGTTTGCACCATTTATCAAAAATCAACCACCCACTAAACGACAAACCCCGAACAACGCACTCTATTAAATCGAAAAACTGCATCGGGATTCCACGAGTAAATCCCGAACTTCCAAAGGTACTTGACCAGGCGCCTGAAGTGGAGCGGGTCACAAACGTACCCCGTTAGAGGCGAACCTTGCTTGCACGATTCAAAGAGGTCCCAGTTTGTTTTTTCATTACACGGAGCATTAAAGATTTTTTCAATGAAAAATAAAAAAAACGGTTTGTATTATGAAGATTGCTTAAAGAAAGTGCAATAGTATTCTTTTGTTAAAAAAACAGCATGGAAATTAGGCTAATGGAAGAAATCTATTGGCAATCAATAATTTGCAAAGAGAAAGAAAAGGTATATACTGTCACAAAACTGACATGCATGTTGCGTGGCCCTATTTTTTATTTACAAAATTACAATCTCAATTACAAAGTCATCTAAAAATATCTCGTGCATACCAGCAACCACAACCTCCAATCCCAACATTACAGAACCCTCAATTCTTTACAATTCATTCCATCACCGCTCCACGCTCCCGTGATTACACTGCAGACATAACCCGCAATGTATTCACAACCGTGGAACGAACGCTATATTCTACAAATATTGTAAATGTGAAAGTTTGTGTGTTTGTGAATTGAAATCATAACAGCTACAAAGATTTGAATGAATTCTGACACAGGAGTACCTAGACCAAAGCCTGGAATAGGACATGGATTACTTTTATACTAATAGTCGGTACATGTTTGATAATCTACATTACTGAATACATTTTTGAAAGAGGTTACTTACCTCGATTTCTGAAAAAAAAATCGTAGGAAAATGGAGAAGTTATACACACTTTAGAAGTTATTCTTCGATCCTTGTCACTCAAAAAGTCTTTGTACAGAGTGTGAATTCTACAAATCAACAAAATGTTCTCGCGTGCTTCATTCGCAATCTGTCAAAAGTGTATGAAGAATCCTGTGCAGTATTTATTTTCGACTTCTACGCGGGCGAAGTGCCTGGAAAAAGCTAGTCTACGTATGAATATTTTCGAGCCGTGTCCGCGTTTCCGAGATCGGTGTCCGGCGAATATTGCACTTTGCAACAAACTCTTTGTTCATGTAGGCCGTATTGGACTGCTTTTTAGGGTTCTGTATGACGTTGCTTTGTTCTTGTACGATGTGCAATCTTGGAAAGTTTTGTTTGGTACTTTTTGTTAGATGTCCTAAATATCTAGGTTGCTTAGAGAAAATGCTTCGGGTCATGACCTGTTACACGTGGAACGGAATTTTCTTCAATGTTGCAGTTTGTCTAAGATTAGTATTTATTTCTTAAACCTTAGTCTTTGCAACTACAATGTTTCAGTGAACACAGAAGAGTTTTTGGACACGTATAGAAACTTCTTTGTATATAAAGAAAATACTTTATTTCACAAACCTTCATGAGCACTTACAAATATTGTAAAGCTGTTCTAATTTGTTGTTTCCTATGTATAACAACCGAAAATCAACTCCACGATGTCATTAAAAAAATGTTGTTTTATAATATTTCCAAACGATTAGATGATGGACATAATAAACACTGCTGATTAACAATAATCTTTCATTCCTACCAAAAACAGCAATTCAGACCCCGTTCGTACTTGGCTGTTTTCTTCTTCCCCCGTACACTGTCTCCGCATAAAGTAATTCAATGTATAGCCGGTACGTTGTAAGCAGATACTTTTATTTTGAATTAACCCAGTTCTTACAATACCGTGCACTATAGTTATAGTGGAAGATATTTCACTGTGTTTGCTTCCCGCTTATATAAAATACAATGACCCGGGAAATGGAAACACAGCACGTAAGCAATACTTAGTTTGTTGGTTCAGCCATTTAAAGTATGTCTCAGTTTCTGATACATGTATAACCAATACTACAAGACAATGCCCAAGCAGCACACATAGCTGTACAGTCACTGGACAACAGAATTATTGAAAACTCGAGGCTGTAATGCTTTCTGCACAAGGGCTGTATATTCGGCTACACAGCTCTTATAATTCTAAATTAGGCCCCAAATTAAGCTTTATAGTAGCTTGTTAACAGCTTCCAGAGCTTTTAAGAGCTGTACATGGGCTGTACAATGGCTTATACTGCTGTCAATTGGCCACTTTCTTAGCTCCTTTAATACTCTTATACAGCCAAAAGATGGTTTACGGCTTAGTAACGGCTATTGTTAAATCTACAACGAAGTTAACAACAAAAAACTATTTGTGCTGTGCAACTAAGTGTTACTTCAAGATGGCGTAACTATTTTTGTGTACAAATAATAATTCTAATTTACAGTAAGTAATTTTTCACGGTTGTTTTGTATCTCTATTGGTAAATTGTACTGCGGGTACCACTTTACTGTTAATATATATAGGTGATATTATCAAATATTACACGCGCCATCGAAATAATTAGTTTTACTAAAAATATTATACAAAATAGATACGGTGTACGAATTATTCAAGATTTTCACTCAAATTTTTCCATTTGATGAGGGTTTTGCTCCGCTCTTACTATCTTGAACCGCTACAGAAGTCATCTTCCTCACATACGGATAGAGCTAAAGTTAATACACCGGACACCGGTACATGGTGCACGGTGGACGTACGTACTATATCAAAAGCTCATTGTGGTGACTGATTCCTGCGTCAGCCCCGCTAGCTAGCTTACGACAGCACAGTGAAATGGTGAAGGCCAACCTTGCTGTCAAAATTAGCCTGTTATGCGTCCCACTGCAGGGCAATGGCCAATGTTTCTCTTTATTACTTTTACATTCCTCTGTCAATGAAGGTCATTTTGTTGGTAGTATTCATGTTTGCTTAGCCATCTTCGTCTTTGTCAGCCGCTATATCAAGTAGCATTCAACGAAACCAACCTGTCAACGTCTGAACTCCAAAATTGCTGATATATTTTCGACAGTTTAAACGTTCTCTCTGTAATTTCAGTGGCACTCATAACAGCCAATCCTCGTAGTGAGGCTACAATTCTACCCTTTTGTAATTTCGCTACGTAATCATCATAAAAATACATCCAACTCAGTTCCACTGCATTCCATTGCAATTCCAACTGCCATACTCTGATGATTTAATAATAAGCCGTAGTAAACTATGCGATAATGTAGGCAGCGCTCAACGGAGTGCTTGGCAAACAATTGAGAATTTCTAATTCATAAGTGAGCAAGCGCTGGTATAAATCATTATTATTAATAGTAGCTATGTTTGTTCTCGTACTGTTTTCTATGACTGTAATTATGGTATTATTACCTGAATGAATGAATTGTGTACTGAAAAATAGGTACTTAGTCGTATCAGTTTTAGGGTCCCAAACGAAAAAATTAAACCGTCATAGGATCACTCAAGCACATTATAGATATCTATCAGTATTATGACTCGGGCCTGTCCTTGAAATAAATACCTACAGCCGCGCGGTACGTAAACAAGCGATAAGGCTGTCCGCCTTATTTTAATTTCATCTACCTACTTGAGTTTCTTTCTAGTTTTGTGATTGTAAATATTATATTTAAATTAATTGTGAATGAAATAGAAAGCGTTCACATGTTATGTTTTTATTAGAAGATTTAATAAAAAACATCCTTATAAATTTGAGATTGAAAAGTATTTGCGCCTCGACTGAGACGTGCGAAAAGCTTTATTGTTTAATTTAATAGTATAGAAATTCCACATTCGGAAAGAAAAGTTTAAATAAAAAGCTATTTGCCATATTAAGTAAGTACTTTCACAAATCGCACGCTTACTGCTTACAAAACCATTGTAGTGTCCGTTTATCACTGCTGTGCATACACGACTGTTGTATATCGGTGTATCGTGTGTTTACCAAACTCGAAGCGCGTAGGTATGACTCGCGTTCTGACCGTTTGTAGGAAGGTTGAATACTGTAGATATCTATACTGTGACTCGAGTGTCTGTCTGTACAGACGAACAGACAGACACAGCCAATTTGCTCTCAATCTACTAGACCGATTCAGTTGAAAATTAGGGATACATAATATAAAATTAACGGTTATGAATACGGACGCGTTACGTAAGTACTTTGAGTATGGGGTCACTTTTGGGGGACAACTTGGAAAATAAAAAAAAAGTTTTTCAAACTGTGATATTTTTGTATAGTGTTAGGTGCTTAAAAATGTTCCTGCTATCATATACCTTATTACAATATGGTAGAAATTTCGTAGGTAATTTCTGAAAGAAATAAAAACTTCAGCAGCATTTGAACGTTGACCTCATAACGATTTTTAGTCGGCGCTCTGTAAGCTCTGAAAACCTTTGTTTTCCTTTCCATTTATAAAATCGTACCAACACTGGATGCATAATCTATGCTCATGGATTCCTGCTGGTCAGCAAACTGCAGGTTGAAATCATAGACACAGCGAATGTATGTACTGGGGAAAACCATCACCTTGCCATTCTAAAGCTATATACGCTCAATAATTCTGCGCGTATGTTAACCTAACTCTATATTTAGCATTACCTATGTAGACATGTGCAAAACTTTCCGCTCGTTTAAGGGACCCTTCACACTCTTAGCCCAGTTAAAAATATACAAGAACTTATAGACTTTATCCGCATGGTCAGTCCATTCTATATATTGCAACAGAAATCCAAGTATTTCGATCTATCCGAGAAATGCAAACCCGTTCATCAATTCACACATTTTCAACAACCACCAACTGTATATCCTCTACAAATTCACGTAAAACATTCGCTCCATCGATGCCAATCCATTACAGAGACATGAGTTAACAATTCCTCGGCATTCCTGCGGGAGCACAAACTGAGGGTAGTCACGCAATTTTGTTGCGTACAACCATACACTCCATTACGCAAATTGTTCATAATAATTAGTTAGAAATATACATGGATGGACGGAGATAGTAAAGAACTGTTATATTGGTACAGTACCAGGGCCTAAACCACCAACTCTTGAAGCAGTATTACTTTAATATTACTTCCAGTGGGAAAGAGACGAAGCTGTACGTCCTGTATAGCTCCGTCTCTTTTCCACTGGAAGTAATATTGAATTAATACTGCTTTAAGAGTTGGTGGTTAGGCCCCTGAACGAAAGCAATAGCAGTTTTGGCCCGATGGTTACAGCCGCGAATTTAGAGTTGCAGGTCGTGGGTTCAACTGCCGAGGTTGCTGAATTCCTGCCGGGGTTGCGGAATTTGTTCGAAAGGGCCACCACGGCCCTGGAACGTAAAGGGCATTTGGAGGAACACGGATCGGTTTTAGTCAGTGAGAGTCTGCCACTCCGTTCCGCTCTAAGTAAGTCATTTGATGATTTACAATCGTTATAAAAAAAAATTTGGTCGTGGGTTCAAGCCTTGGTAGGCATTTTACTTCGGTTATAATATTTCATCAGCACTGCGCTGAAAAACTTTAAAGAAAACTTGGGTTTACAAACGGCATGTCCTAGAAATAAAAACGAGCCCTCGTGGTGGATTACAGCCACAGGCTGCACTTGTGTGCACAGGAATATCGTTGTTTGGGTCAAACCAGGATTGGTCCAGTATGTGTCAAAAACTCGTGTAGTCCGTGTAAATAGCTCATCATCATCTGCCTAGCCTTTTCTCAACTGATTGGGGTCGACTTTCAGAAAAGAAAGAAATAAAATTAGTTTATTTGGCACACACAGATACACACAATGTAGGTACAAACAAGAATAAACATTAATTTTAAAACAAAACATTGTGTGCCCCGCGGCTGCGCCAAATAGGTCCAGTTCAGCTAAATGCCAGACAACTATTATAAGCGCTGCCTGACGCTGGTTTTCAACTGAACCTAATGTTGATGTGTACGGATGTAAACCAGCTGAATACCAGTATTTCCGTGTAAATAGCTCACACTGTCATATAAAAAGAGTGCGTTCAGTATACTCGTACATGCCTTAAACTTAATTGTAGGAAGCAAGTCTGTATAATATGTACAGACGTACACTGTCAGGTACAAAAAAGCCCAATTTTGGAATAATTTCTTTGTTCAGCAGTGTGATAATTGTAGAGTGGTATTGGTATTGCCCAGTTATTGGGTTGTCGAGGTCAAATGGCGAGTGCTATATGTAAAATGATTAATATGATTTAACCAGTACAATTGTATAGACTTCAAAAGAGACTTTGACCTCTGAGTTTGTTTCGGTGTTTCTTCTCAGGGTAGTCAGCTAGGAAACACCGGCCTCATCTAGTTTTAAAACGACCGAAAACATTGACGTGTAAAAGAGTTATTTACAATCTACTTATAAAATTTAATATCATTTATCATCATTTCAACCGCATTTTTTGTCTTTTGGTATTTTAAGTACAGCTGCTGAAATAGCATACGAGTCTTAATGAGTTTCTGCTTTCGACTCAAAGTTTCGACAGTTTTTCCAGTTCCTCAGTCAATTATTTTTGTGAGAGTGGACCTGAATTGAGGCAACATGAATAATATTAAAATAAAATGTAATTTTATGAGGACTCATCAGCAGAGCTAAACTCCGGTCGCGGAGCAGAAAGAATTTCGTACAATGACCTCTTATTACTGCGTCTCGCTCACACAGATGCAATGACGGCCGTACGTGCGAGCGAGACGCATAATGCGTCTCGCTTTTACGTGGGAGGGAAGGAGATAGGTAGTACGAATTTCTTCCTGCTCCGCGACCGGACTTTAATAAAAAGCACAATAGGGAGATATAGTGGTCAGAACAGAAGATTGCCAAGCAGGTAGGTACTTGTGGTTCGAGTAACAACAATAGGGTAGATGACTAAAAAATCTAATTAGTCCGTCAGATAGATTTACAATAAATATTAGACACATATTTTATCTTTTTTCACGTAAACAAAAATTGAAAACGATAGCAGTGCGTTGAAAACTCGTGAGACGTCACTTGTATGTACACTTTTTACATACACGTGACGTCACAACCCCCCACTCCTGATCTTTGATGCGTTTTATCTTCGTGTTTTTTTATTGATTAATTTGATAAAACATAAAATACGTGTCCAATATTTTACGATATTATAACTGATGGACTAAATTGAATCATTTATTTTTTTACCAGGAATCATCCCTATTTAAATTAAATGTTAATATAATTTTTCACAGTTTTTGTCAGTGCTCGCTCGTAGGTACATGAAATAGTCGTATGATAAATAATGTTACAGTATAGTTTGTTTAAAGCTTTACACAAAGTTCCAGAAAACGAAGCTTACCACAGAAGCATAATATTTAAAGAGACATTTCTTTGTAATCGGCCCTAGGTCTGTTTTTTCACAGTATGGTGCTATTCCCTTGAATGCCGCCTTTTACATATAAACTGTAGTCAAGTGATGTGTAAGTTATTTACGACAGTAATATGAAAGAAAAAAGCACTATTTATCAGTGGCATGTCACCACGACTCGTGTTGTCATGTTGTGTTTTATGTTTACGTGTGTTGCACTTTTTATAGCTTGTACTTGTAATAATGGATGATAGCGTGGTTTTTATTGTCGGAGACGTTTTCAGGGCGATGGTTATATGATATTTATTTATTTAATAATTCATGTACACACATTTAATAGAAGAAGGAAACAGAAAAGTAGGCACGCGCGCTGAGCGAGGCTGGATAATACATTCCTCGCACATCTCTAGTGGAAACGCAGCCTAATCGTCACTAGGAGCGGAACACCACTCAGCAAGGCAGCGGTTGGCATACTAGCATGACAGCACAGTCTCTGTGGGTTGAGGATGTGTTGCACTTGTACAAGAACTGATTTCGACGTTGCAAAGTTTATTACGGAAATTGAAAGTCGGCCTGCTGCTAAGACATGAAAAGCTCACAATACAGTACGCAAGGTCGCGATCGCCGCGTATCACTGCGGCGTACCGCTACAAGCCCATCCGCGTGGACAGACATGCTCACGGCTGGTCCGCGCGGAACACCGCCTCAAAATCCGTTTCACTTATCTGCCTGCCAGTACCTCCTTTTTATGAATAAAAAATTATCACTTCCACCGCTCTGGGTGTAGCGGAAGGAAGTGTCAGACTCTTACTGACTAAAACCCATCCGTGTTCCTCCTTATGCCCTTTGCGTTCCAGGGCCACGGTGACTCTTTCGAACAAATTTAGCAACCCGGGGCCAGTAGCTCTACTAGGTAAATTACCTAGGTACACAGGTACCGGTAAAATACCTATACATACTCAATAAAACACAGCACACGCGTGCACAGACCCACCTAACACAATTTCCCTTCATTCGTCTAGTTACTAGTTCAAGTGTACAGTGTACGAACTAGGGAGCGATGTTGACAATGGCGTCCAATACTTTATAACAGGTAAGTGCTCAGTAACCCAGTTCGTGATGCATCAAACAATTTGTTAGTATGTTGGTACCTGAGTGATGGTTTGATGTGGTTTTGTTTTGTGGCAATGGAAAGGCCAATCTGCGAAAGTTCAAATTCAAGTTGCAATGTCATCTCAGCGTCAAATTGCGGCTGTAATGCTAATCTAAACGTTTCTAAAAATTATGGGAACTGGGAACTGGGAATTGGCAAATAGCAAGTGGTAATATTATTAAACTTATTATTTGCTCAGGTACGATAGAGCTGTCGAATTTTTCAGAGAATATTCTATGTTTCGTTCTAATTATAATATTTTAATCAAATTGCAAATAGCGTGAGCAGAAGCAGGCGACACAAAATATACTATTTAATTTTTGAAGAAGCATTCTCATCACCGTATAGGTACTTAACTTTTTATTCCTAATTATTTTCAAATCATATAGGTACCTAATCAAACAAAAACATAATGCACCCACCACACAACCATCAAGGTTATAGATACAAACCTTCCCATCAAAGTACTAAAATGTGCTAATGCTAAAACAAAGCCCAAAAGTTCAGTAATAAAATATAAAAACAAAAATAAGCCACCACTTTTAAATATAAATATAATCGTACACAATTTATAAAAAAAAAACAATAACTGCTTTACACAAATATTTACTCAACAAACTTCCCTTTGAATAAAAAAAAACACGCGTGAAAAACTCGTAAACATGATCGCGAAATATACCAGACGCAGTTGCAAGCCACTTCTCCAAAATTCACAACTATTTACAATACAGACCTACGTTGTAACGTCACTCTCCACGAACAACCCTTACTCCCTACAACCGGGTTATACAGCCCGTCAATCGCAAAGTTCAAGTACGGGAGGGGGATGCAGTGTCCTGCCGCGGCGCGGTGACCTACTGACCGAGGTCGACGACCGGGGCACTGCAACCGTGCAACGTGCAACGTACCAGACGCGCTCGCTACTCGTGTGAGCGGGCGTTTTCATGTCGTGTTTTTTGTGTTGTGTGAAGGGGTCTTTTTCTGTTGCTGTTTTGAATTTTTGTGGGGATGCAGGTACTGATATTTTGACTTGATTGTTTTGTAATTTGATTATTGTTTTGGTTGGATAAACTTAAGGGAAACTTTGATATTGTACGGTCGTTTTGTTTTGTTCAAATACCGGTTATTCAGAGTTCCTAAACTTATTTTCTAGGCAAAAAATGGTACCTATAATGATTCTCCTATATTTTATTTGAGTTTTCAGTTAAAAATTTAAAACTGTCGTTTTATCGCACAGAGAAAAAACCTTCCCTTTTTCAATCTAAAATTTTCTATTTTCCGCCTTCTACGTCCATGATACCTAGATCCCTCAACATCTACCTGTAATTGTGACTAAACTAAAATATATTTTTTAATTAAACTATAAGAAAATTATACACCGTTATCAGGTCAAATGTACTTAGTTAAAAAAGTAAACTACAGAAATGGGTCAGCAGCCGACTGGCTGGCTTCGTCTGTGGCCGTGCAATCTTTGAACGCTCAAGTTACCATTTAACTTTACTTAAAGTGGTTCATGTTCCTTTAGCTGCTTAGCTAGTTGATTGGCTTCGGAGGCTGAGGTGACTTGGGTTTCTTGCTCTTTTACGGCAATTTTGTAATTATCATGCACGTTTTCTTTATGTATCGTTACGTGGTTTAATCGCATTCGAAACTGACATCTATTGCCACAAATATAACTAAGTTTTTAAGTTTTTTCATCGTGGATTGGTCAACAAAAAGCATCATATTGTAACCTCCTTGGCTGCGAACTCTTGCAGCCAAGTTAAACATACTACTTTGGAAGTGTCCGTTA
Source organism: Melanchra persicariae (assembly GCA_947386135.1). Taxonomy (NCBI): domain Eukaryota; kingdom Metazoa; phylum Arthropoda; class Insecta; order Lepidoptera; family Noctuidae; genus Melanchra; species Melanchra persicariae. The sequence continues at coordinate 5,882,284 of OX376646.1, forward strand.
GAAGAAAAAGTTGATATTTAAATTAGGAAATATTGTTAGAACGTTTTGTTTGATATTGACAGATGTAATGTCGAGCTTCGAGCCGTGAGGCTCCAATATAACTCCTTAAAGTTTAATTTGAGTTTTATTTTAAATTATTCTATACTTAGCCCTCAGGCCATAGCCCTGTGGACTACAATATTTTCTGTAAATACTTCTTTCACCATTTCAATGAAACTTTAGAGAATCCTTAAATAACTCTTTCGGAATTACAGAAGAGTTGTGTCGACCAACGACTACGAAGTGTCTCAACTGGTACACTCTGTATTTCAAGAAAATGGTGATTTTATATTGATATTATACCATCAAGAAGGCATTTATCGGCTCTATTCCTACATACCGTTTAAGAAAATAACTTCAATAAAATTCTACACTACAATAATTTCCGCTTGCATAACATTGACTTAATTGAATAAAAAGTTACAACTCACTGTAACTTTTATAGTTAAAGTGAGTTGTATTATTAGTCGTATATAATTAGTCGTATAACATACTAGTGGGCGAGTCCCGTATTGAGAAGTTGGAGTTAAAAAAGTGCCAAATTCTAGACATTTCTGCATTATTGGTAAATGCCACTTATGTTAATTGCTGTAAGGTATATTTTGGCTAAATGTGTTACTTACGTAAACGTAACGTGAACTCAGGTATCGTAATACTTATCTTCAAATTTTAATTCAGAAACCGGCTGCATCTAGTACGAATATTTATATACATTTTTGTTGCACATTTAAGTAGATATTCTGTTTCTTAAAGGCCTCGGTAGCTGAAGGTGCCGTGACCTGCCTCTGCTGCAATTGACCCACGAACCTAGAAAGGTGTCAACGTCGAACAATAGACGGTTCAAACTAACTATATAGGCGTCTGCAGTAAATGGAATAGACATTTTGTTGGGGCTGTTATAAATACAAATAACAATTATGTATTATATTTTGAAATTGGTCGTTGATCGTGTAAATTAAACTTACATGAGTCATTTCAGCACATTATAAGTTTTTTTGTTACCTGAATACTTTATTCTTCATTATTTTAGCGGTTTTTTTTTTAATATTATGTATTTTTTTTCTTTTATTCCTCTATTAATTTTTAATAGATAGTATGTCACAGCTAATTAACTTAATCAGCCGTTTATTTGGTGGCCTAGCCTTTTCATTTAAATGCGCTGATTTTTCAGCGACATATGCGGCATCTTTTGTTGCCCATGTCACTTATGTCGCTGATTAAACGCCGCATTTCAATGAAAAGGCTAAGCTTATAATGAAACGGCTGATTTAACTAGGTGACTGCGACAGATACATAAAAAACGTTTCTCCTTAATTTTGTCATCATGATTTCCTTCTTTTGTCTGGTACATTAGACCTTCTGCTTCCTCACTTTTCGCCAATATTTTTACAATTTATAAATTTCAGTCTGAACTTAACCCGATTAATTTACGCTTATTCCCAGAGATTCCCACGCACATTCACACAGTGTAACGACAACGGCCACACCTCCACATTAATGGCTGCTGCAGTGCGCCGGCCGCTGTGGCTGCCTTACTCTATTCACAGGACCGGACTGACCGCATCTGTGTTTGTACGAGATGGATGGACGATAGTGCAGGGAAATTCATGTAGCCCTGTTAGTTCAGTAACGTAACATCATAGCTCTATTTCCCGACAGTTTAGAGGTGCTATACACCCACACTCGTTGGGTCGGGATGCTTCTAATAGGAGCCGATCCTATTGCCACTCTGCTCACTGGACTTACCGCATCTCTGTGTTGTACGACATGGATGTACGATAGTGCAGGGACATTCATGGTGCGTTGTTTGTTTACGGCTAATTCGTTTATACAGGGTTATTTGTAAAATACTAACAACTTTCAGTGGGTGACCGTACTCATGATTATAAACAACTTTTGCTATGAAACCAACCCTGAAAAGTCGAAAAAATTCGCTGTTTCATACATATTCATCAGGTGAATATTGCATTTTGTACCTACGAAACAGCTGATTATTTTGCATAAAATCATACAAAATGTACACGAAAAGTTTTTTGCAATTTGTGATTTTTTGAGTACTCCAACGACGGTTGGTCCCATAGAAGTTTTTGATCAATATTAGAAACAGGGTCGGTTGGCATCAAAAAATGTTTTTGTGTAAAATGGCTATTTTCTTGCTAACTGTACATTTTTTTGAAAATCTGTGAATGGGGATCAAAATTCCATTAAAAAGTTATGGATAGTCTCCTATGACCATTTTCGTGTAGCTGCAACGGATAAGGTACTTCCCCTTACTGCCCCACTGAAAGTTTCCACCTTGTATATCTAAATATTTCAAAATATATCTGTGTTTACCCTGATTTTGGGAAGTGTCGGAGTAAACACAGATATATTTTGAAATAAACTAGATGCTCACTGGCTTAATATTTTAAAAAGACCCAAAGAAATCGCAAAAGTCTTTCCTGCACACTTTACTTACACTATTTAAGCATTTATTTAACTCAGTCACTCACACACAAGTGCAAGCAATTTGCATCAAACGACCCTTTGAACTCCTTTGAAACCCGACACTGTACCGTCTGACGCCTGACTTAGAGACCAATCTGCTGAGCAATTGACTTAGTGCTAATTAAATATTGAACGTGTTAATAGTGTAAGTGATTGAGTTAGTGCATTTACATTGGTACATTCAGCGTCAAAATGCGATGAGCATCTAAAAGTTCAAAAAGTCGTCAACACCTTATAACATCAAAAAAGTCATTGTCCACAAAATGCGGTGAACAAATTAATGCTACATAATTCGATAATTTGATTTTTTTCTTTTTAATTAAAAATAAACTTCTGCAATCGAAAAGATCGTAGGTATAAGTTTTAGAAATAAAATTGTTCTGTACTGATTTTTATTATAAATGCAAGTAAAAATTCTGGACTTGAAATAATTCCAAATTCAAAACAGAATTCCTGCTTTATCAACTACCTATTTTATTAATTGAATCTATAATCTACTGAGTTGAACACAGTGGTCAAAATTGCACAACTCTACGCCCGTATTGACATGTTTTTATCCTAAAAGGTCGTTGAACTAGATCTAGAATATCAATTTTAATAAAGTTAATCGAATTTGGTAACATTGATCCGTTTACCGCACTTTGTGACCAAAGCTGTCCAGTGACTATTGATGTTTTAGGTACCTATTGACGACTTTTGATTCTTTGTACCTGCTCATCGAATATTGTCGCCGATTGTACCTAGTGTGATTTTTAATAGAGCAGATTATGTGCTTTTCACGCAAATGTTTTATGGTTTTTTTGAGACAGTCCCTTTATTTATTTAATTATTGAAACTTCATGTGCAAAGGTACAGTCACTGACAAAATTCGATGAGCAAGTACAAAGTACAAAAAGTCGTCAACACCCAAAACATCAATAGTGACTGAACTGCTTTGGCTACAAAATGCGGTGAACAGATCAAGGGGAATCGGACATGGAAACGAAAACATTTAAACACGCCAATGTTACAAAATTTGGTTAACTTTTATAAAATTGATATTCTGGTTCCAGCTCACCGACTTTTGTTGAATTATTAATGTTCTGGTTATTTGGTTGCACTGTTTTCAAGTAGTTCAGTTCGCTAATTATTTATAGAAAGTATTTAGTGAGCCAATGTAGGTACTGAGCAATTTACTTAGCGCTATTCTTTTTTTTGTTTAAAAAAAAACGTTACCCCACACTAAGAATTTCTCCTGTATCGTAGGTGCGTTTACAAACATACAAACTCACATCACATTCCAGGCCCGGAACAACTATCTGTAGGCCATACAAATATTTGTTCCGTGCGGGAATCGAACCCACGACACGCAGCGCAGCAGCCAATCGCTCAACCACTGCGCCAATCGTGTCGTCAAAATTATAGCGATACTTCAGGCCTGGACAGCTTTTAACCCTTTACAAAGCACAAGTCCGATCCTGCATGGAGTATTGTAGCCACCTATGGGATGGCTCAGCTAAGTATCAGCTTGCCGCGCTTGACTCGGTGGAACGCAGAGCTAAGAGGCTCATCGGTGACGCAAAACTGGTGGATGCCAAGCTACATAGCTTGGCTCATCGCCGTAAGGTTGCCTGCTTATCGGTCTTCTACAGATTGTACTTCGGTGAGTGTGCCCAAGAACTCCACGACCTCATCCCACCGGCCCCCTTCTACCATCGGACATCCAGACGCACTGCATCTTACCATCCCTACCTTGTAGATATTCCACCAATTCGCACTAAGCGTTTCCAAACGTCTTTTATAATGCGCACAGCAAAGGAGTGGAACTCTCTGCCTGCGTCTGTGTTTCCAAAAGCTTACAGCCCTAATCTCTTCAAAGTTAGAGTGAACAGGCTCCTTCTGGGTAAGCTCGCTCCATCGTAGACTTTGTCTCTGTCATATCTGACATTGACTAGAGTCAAGAGCAAACCCATCACCAATAAAAAAAAAAAAAAAAAAATATTAATTTAATATTGAACGTGTTAATGATGTAAGTGAAGGAGTTAGCGCATTTACATTGGTATATACTGCGATCTGTATTTGATGGGTTTTATGTGTAGTAGAGTACGTTATGTGCTTTTCACACTTTGCATATGCCTTTTTGTTTGTCCCTCACACAGAGGTGAATATTTGTAACGTTATTGATAGGCTGATTATGGTGATGGTATGATAGGCGCCAGAGAATGTAATTTGAACTCAAGTAAATGCCACCAACTGTAACAAACTGCTTGAAAAGTTCTGAACTTTTTAGTCGTTTATTGTGGTAGAATTTATTGAAAAATCCACTATTTCTGTTGCTATCTTTTCCTTAATTTATATCAGCTACCCAACAGCACGATGGATCGATGATTTTAAAAAGGTAGCTGGCAGCGGTTGGATACGGACTGTTCAAGACCGGGATGGTTGGCGCTCTTTGGTCCCGGCTTACGTTCAGCAGTGGACGGCAATTCGCTGAAATGATGATGATGATGACCCAACATCCCCCTTAAATATGACCTCGCACTTCTGGAACACTCTGTATGTATTTTTGTGTGCAACCAAAAGAATCCAAAGGGGAATATGGAGCAGGATAGACTGCAGCGGTTCTCAGTTGGCTGTTTTTAATAAACGGGATCGTTTAATACTAAAACTCAAACCAGAATCCAATCTATCTGGCAATATCGGCAATAATGAGCAAACCTTCACTCTTCACATCATATAAACGGTAGCAGCAAAGCAAAACAGGGGCCATTAGACCAATTTTCAGTCGCGGACGTTTTCAAACTGCCCTCAAATTTGACAAGCAAACATAGGAAACAGGACCAACCCAAATAAAACAAAAAGCTTGGCTCATATAAGGCTGCGGTTGCACCGGTGAAGGCACAAGGGAGGGGAGAATGGGCATCGTTCTACGTCACGACTACAAGAGGGAAATAATTTCACACGTCGTGTTCACAAAGCCGCCGCTGCTATAAATTAAAAGGGGGGTGTTTTGGGCATGTCGACGTGTGCCTTTTTAGTGCAATATTTTTTGGTGTGTGTATTGTGAGTTGTGCATGTCTTTAGTGGGCCTTTGAAGATATGAAGGAAAAGAAGAGATCCTACGAGGACTAATGGAAATGTCAACGAGTGCCTTTTTTAGTGCAGGCTTTTTTTATTTATCTTGTAAATTGTGCAAAATTTTTGGTGAGCTTATGGCTATAGGAAGAGGAAAATAAGAGATTCTCTGAGGATTAATTGACTTGTCGAAATGTACCTTTTCAGTGCATCATTTTTTATTTGTCTTGTGTTGTTTTTTCTTTACCTGTTCTATAAGGTTTAAAATCCAGCTCTCTATAAGCACTTGATAAAATAAATAAAACGTTTTTAAACACGCAATGTACCCAAAAAAAAACTCTTGATCTGTGAAGTATGTACGTATAATTTGCGTATTTTTTGTTCAATTTATATGAGTTCTATGGTTGAACGGCAGCACATGGAACGACCACCTACCACTATTTACTGAAGGTGTGATGTGCTGATTGATAGAGATGTTAGGAATAATACTTAGAAATTTTTAAATCCAAATAATTTTGCAAAAAATTAGTAGGCAGTGGAGTTATTTTAAATGCGTATACAACAGAACTAGATCCCTCCAAGCATTTCACATGATTGTATGTCGAAACAGAAAAAGGAAACCTAAAATAAGCTAACAAAGTACATCAATATGAAGTAATTGAAATTCCAACATGAGCTTCGCAAGCATTTATTCGTACTACACGTGCTAGTAAATCTAGGTAATAAGTAAGTACTACCTATTTTTTTATCCTAAAATGAAATGTTTTCGTGTAGAAGAAAACTGCATTTAATTAAACCAGCCCATTGTTACACGATTTCTTTTTTATTTACATACATGTCATAACCATCTCACTTGGCAATGCTTGATAATCACAACATAAACAGTTTTGTCATTAGTGCAAAAATTATCTTACACCAAATGCACACCCTGTATAAGCAAGTCAAGGCTCAGAAACACGAGTTAAAATTTTTCATCCTGCAAAAATACACTGCAAAATATGGAAGATTCGATGCACAACTAGAAAATTTGGCATATGAATCAATAGGTAATAATTAATGTTTTTGTTAACCAATACAGCGTGGCCAGAACTACTGGCCAAAAAATGGCTGCACCATTTTTTTGGCCAGTAGTTCTGGCTTAAAAATGGTTGCAGCCACACTCCAGGTTTGTGGGTGATGTATAGTTTGTGTTGTGTATTACTAACGTTATTTAAATATTTACGACTATTACTGTCATTTAGCATTTCTATGTAGTATAAAGTTACACGTCTCTGTGTCAAACAAACACATTTTTTTTCTTCGTCTCACACAATCTACGTATTAATAAAAAAAAACCATTGAAATAAGCATTTATTTTTCCGGTGTTTTTTTTTCTAAAAAAATCAGATACATAAAGAACAATTATGAATTATAATTATTTACCACGTCAATGTATTTTTGGTAATAGTAAACTACATGACGCCATAAATGTCTTTAAAAAACTCACTGTTAACATTAGCTGTCAATCCCTGCCGTCAATTAAAACGACAGCTCACTTCATGCTTATTTGCTCTAAGCTTCAGTGAAATTTTAACAGAAAAGACTAACAGCACCAAATGTACATATACAGTCGTTCTCGCGAAGTGCCACAAAGCAAAAACTTGATGGCCTACAAAACGCAGTGTCGGCACTGTTTCGAGTTTTACTATGCAAACTGTTTCACTATCATGGCTAGTGTCTAGTGCAATTCAGTCTAAGAATATGTAGGACATACATAGGTACAAGAAAACTGTCAGTTAAATTAAAATCTGATAAAAGGGATTATTTTGTGTTTTTTTTCCATCGATGTCAATAACCACAAAAATTGGACTACTAGTTTCTAAATTGAGAATTTTAAGCTATAAGAATCTGTCAAACTCTCTTTCTTTTGTAATGCAAATTAGGTGCAAATATAAACATTTTGGGCACGTCAAAATACGTTTTTCGACCAATTGTTAGTTAGTAACTAAAAGTTATTTTTGACCAATGGTCAAGCTAAATATTGATTAAAAAAACTCGACTTTATTAAAGCTCATGTTAAAGTAGAGTTCTTGATTCGAAAACCAAGGACTAGTTTAGTCCACCATTATTTAATTAATAAATGAATGCACTATGGTGAAAAAACCGGCCTAGTGCGTGTCGGACTCATGTGCAAAGGGTTTCAAACAGACAGAAAACTGAGTAATCCTTTTTTTATTTGTTCCGTTTTTCCATACACAGGCTCGGTACCATAAAAATGTACCCACATGTTTTTGGCCCTTCACGACGGAGGTAAACCAGAGTCCTTAGGATATTATTTGCACTTGTAGCTAAGCTACAATATTACACTAATTTATTACAACATGTTACAATATTTATAGAAGCAGACATTTATAAGCGGAGCTATTACGACACGGAAGTGTCGTCGCATTGTTTCGCAAGATTCAATTATTTCAAGTTCCGTTCTTTCGCAAACTCTTTCGTTATCGCCTGGCCGTAAAGGATTGCACTTATTTAAAGCTTCTTTGATTTGTGACAACGCTTGGCTATCTCGTTTTGTTTTTCCTTTCTCTCCTCGTTTTGTTTTAAATTAGAATTTTAATGAGATTGTTGTTGAAATTGGTATTTTAATCTTTGTGATCGTAAGTTAGTAATCTAAAGCATTTAAGTCTGCATTTATCACCTTGAATTATGGCTTATGCACGATTTTAAACCATTATAAACACTTCCTAACCACCATTTTCTATTTACCCTAGAACCAGTATAAAATGTGTAGCAATATTTATTCAAAGTGAAATTAATTTGTGGCGGTAAATACTGTAATATAAATAAACTTATATTGTGTAGTTGCACCTGTATGGTGGAATTTAATTAGCTCCTAAATTAAATATTTATTTGCGAAGGCATTTCGCAGCCCAGCCATTTTGCGATGCAATGTTATACTGGATGATTTTATTACATACATGAACAGTAACCATTTAAAAGATCAATTATTAAGTTATATCTGTGATTACTTTTTATGGAGGTTATGTATTTACGAAAACCACAAGGTCATCTGCAAATTTTAATTTAAGTGACACAGGAAGGCACCATTGACGTTAAAATACCGCTATAGTCCCAATCTATACTTTTCACGCTATCTTCTAGGAATGCTGTAAAAAGTTTCGGTGAAATGAGAGAAGCATTATCAAAAGCGTTTCTCATTTCGAAAAATTACAGAGGCAACAGAAGTGGTGATACAGCCAGTACCTTGCATAACACTCTTCCAAATTCCTAATTCTAAGGGGGGTCAAGCAATGCTAGATATTGGCTGCTTGTATATCTTATCTTAGCGATTAAATAACATGTACAAAATATTCTATCGGAATCGTCTGTCTGGCACTTGGTTAGTTTTTTTTAAAGTCGTGTAAATGGCAAACAATGTGGGATCAACCCCGTTGGCATGAAATTGAAGTTTATTATTTAAAGAACTAGATTCATCCCGCGACTCTATTCACATAGCTGGCATGGTTCGCTGACCCCATTATACGAGACTTCAAGTACCGAAAATGCTGCCAAAAAAAAAGTCTATACTTTTCATTCATGATTCGGTAGAGATTTTATGTGGGTTGATACAAACCTACGCCCAACTTTGGCATTATTAATGAGACTGCATTTTGTTCTTGGCGTTTTTTTGGCCGGCATGATCAAATGGCTTGATTCCACCTCTATATACTTGAACCTCTAGACAAAGTGCCATTCTCGAGCGATAGCCGAAATTTCAAAATACAACGTGTAACAGAATACGAGTAAACGCAATACCTTTTTGGGTCATTGTACTCATAATACACGTACGTAAGGCCAATTATCGTGGTGCTAAGTCCAGGTATTTATCCCTGTAAGCCGAGAGGTGCAGGTGCGTCGAACCGCCACGGCCACCGGTAATCCCCTGATTTATTGCTCGCCCCTCTATTGTTGCTCGACGCGGTGATTACTAAGTGGTGATCGGGTTATTATTAATGGAGTTACAGAAATTGACTCATTTAGTTTATGAAAAGGGGGCAAAATGCAAGCTTAAATTATCTTTGTAAAGGCGAAATAAAAGTAAGTATGTTGAGATGAACACAGTGTAAGTAGGCATCATGTATTTTTGTTGTAGGTATAAACAACACGAGGGAAAAAAAGCTGCAAAAACACACTCTCCTTTGATGAAAAATTAAAAATATATCGCAATTCTCCATACATAATACACGTTTAAAATAAGGCCAATTAACGCAGTGCTAAGCCCTATTTATCCCCGTAAGCCGAGAGGTGCAGGTGCGTCGAACCGCCGGCCACCGGTAATCCCCTGATTTACTGCTCACCCCACAATTGTTGCTTGGTGCGGTGATTACTGAATGGTGATCGGGTTATATTGTTGATGGAATTACTAAGAGTGAACTTTATAATAATGAATAAGGGAAAAATACTTAATTACCTACTTAATAAGGTAAAGGTGAAATAAAAAAATGTTATTACCTCTATTACAATTTTTTTTTGTTTTGCTTTCTTTTTCAGGGCAAAGGCCGCCGCATTATTATTTTCAATGTAAGAAAATAAGTACCTATTAAAGTATGTATAGTTTGTTACATCATGTCAATATGTAATGAAATACATTAATTCGATGATTTACAAATCCAAATATCGCCTTCCAACATTGAAAGGCGATATTTGGATTTGTAAATCAAAAAAAAACGTAAAGGTACCTATACCGTAACCGCTTTATTATTCAATCTACAATTTCGAGCAAATTCGGAAAGGTTCTATTCCGTACACAATGACGCGAACTAGTACAGCAGTAACCGTAGTTCAACATAACACGAAAACCAAATATAAGTACAAAAAACAAACACATCATTATAACCGAGCCACTGTTTAGATTACATCGCACCGACCGAACTTTTCACCTAATTACTTAGGCTGTATTAATATAGGGAAAGCGGCATAAAAATAGGTCATATATTGGCGAAAGAATGGGACGGAAAATAGTGCAACAAATTGTGGTATGGCGTTGTCTCGTTCTCGCGCCGGAAATCAATAATGGCATCTCAACACGTGGACTCAGGAAGCAAGTCTGCTCCATTTACACTGGCCCAACGTGGTGAACGGACGACATCACGAGACTCCATTATTACAGAATTGAAACCGACCGTCTTCTGTTTTGGACTCCGAATGGAAATTGAATTTCCAATCGATAGCATCGGTAGGATTACGACCAATAGGCCTTTGTCGATGATGCGGTATTTCGACGAATGTTGACCCTTATTTTAGATAGGCTGGTTATTTTTACAGATCCAGACAATATATTACAAAAAAACTTCATTTAATTTGGGCTGTAACACATACATTGTATACTTAACAGATTTTATTTATTCGTATTCAATTAAATTCTACTAAGAAGCCACGTTACACGATTCTTAAAACACGGAATTAGGCCAAGTACGCTTAGTTCGAGTAAAAGAATTTCAACCATTGTCATTCGTGTGAGACTCGTAGCGGCATCTATTGTTTGTGAACAGAAACATAGGTCACCCAAGCTTGGCGAAAGTTTGTAATTACAGAGGGCGACTAAAAAATCGTAAGCTTACGGTATGCAGAAGCTTTCGTTGCAAAACTGTTGAAGCTAGATGGCTCTAGAATCGCAAAATTTAACTTACAGATTTTCCCGTGTCAAGCGCTGGTGTCGCAGGACAATTTTAGTTCAGAATTTTCCCGCATTCAACGCCATGCCGCTAGATGGCGTTACTAAATAACTTTACTAGTTCAAGTGACTCTCGCTAGAGTACTGTGGCATTGCAGTTACGGTTTAGTTCCACTGTTTTTCGCCCACTTCGTCACTACGGTGGCGCTGCGTATGGTTTGAATCTTAAAGCTTTCACATGAAATTGATAGAGGGCGTTTGACGGAAAGCTTAAGTTTCCACTTTTTGTTTGTGATTTGAAACTATTTTTCTGACTCTGTAACCAGATTTTATTGCGTTAAATTTAATTAATTATTCGTACTATTAAGTCGATTCGCCGGAAATTGTAGGATTATTCTTATCTCAGAATTACTGAACTCTTTGTCACATCTATTTTCGTTTTGCTTTTGAAATTAATTGGAACAGAGTAAGGTCCAATTTCGTTAGCGGAGAAGAGATGTGGGAATAACGAAATCGGATTGGTTTATTCAAACACATCTCCTCTCGTCTCCGCTCCTCTCTGCTATGGTGGAAACCGGGCCTAAAATGTGTAAAAGTAAGATTTCTGCGTAAAAGTCGTACGATAAAGAATCAAATAAAAATAACAACATGGTGCCTTAACAAAAAATATTATTTTCTCTCCTAAACCAATACTCTCCAAAACACACAAAGAGTCTAAAGATTTAGATGTTTACAAAAGGCCTCTATGTATAAGAACATAGACTGAAGACCAGATTCCGTGCCGTTTTGTAAAAGCGTTATTATCTACCAAATACCAAGCCACTGGATAATTTTATATTATGTGAGTGTAAGACGAGTGCTATTTAGCTTTATAGCAAAGGCTGTTCCCTAATTGTAGTAGGTATCATGTTTTGTTTTATAACATATAATTTAACCCGAAATGAATTCTTACGAAATAAGCGTTCTAATTAAGAGCAATCTTCCTTAACTCCCTTCCAGTCTGAGTAATTATTTCTCTTTGTGTTTGACATCCTGACAATAAACAAATATCCTGACAGCAAAAATAAAGCAGTGTGTTTGCTCTTGTTCGAAATAGTTATTTATGATATTAGTGCGGTGAGTTGGTTTTTACAAACGAGTAGACGAATGTAAGCACGAGACGAAGTCGAGGGCTTACCATAGTCACGAGTTTGTAAAAACCAAATCCGCACGTGTGTCATACAACGTTTTTCGACACATTTGCGAGAAAACAGTACAATAAGTAATGAAACAAACTTTTTGTCTTTAGAAATCAGTCGGTAAGTCGCAACAATCTTTGACGTTTCTAATATGAAAATGGCGCGAATTTGCAAAGGGCGCCGCATGCGCGTGGTGAAAATTAGAACCACGTTTTTCATTTATTTTTATTTATCTTCTCTAATTTTCTCTATAATTTAAAATGAGACAAACGTATACAGCAAAAGCGCTTCCAAGGAGGTTCGATCATTCAGCTTATTTATTCTCGTGATGTGAAACTCCTTGGTGGAATTCTTATAAATTTTTATGGAAATTAAAAAAAAAAACCGTAAAGAATACGCACGGCGCTATACAACGGAGTTTGCGGTAAATATGTACTTAGGTGAGAGTACCTATTTTGCCGCACGTTCCATTGTGTGGTGCATAATTTTTAACTTTGGAACGATATGCATACAGGCTTAGTAAATGCAGTTTTTGAGCAAATGTGTTGAAAACGTTTTTTTTTGTTGTCAGTTAATAATAGGTCTGAAACTGTCACCGATTCTACTAATTTTTAAGCAACGATCGCATTCGCATGTCAGTTGGAATCTGTCAAAAAAATAAGGATATTAAGGCTTTTTTGCCAGATTGCGATTCAGATTCAGAAAATTAGTAGAACTGGCACTCAGTGTTGTACACTCAGTTTGGTGACCCGATGACGTGTCGTATGCGTAGTTTAAGTATGAAATCAAAAAACTTAAGTACCTACACGTTTTCGAGTAACAGTCGTCGAATCATAGATTTTTTTTTTGTATAAAGTAGAAGCCTGAGAGTAAAAAAAAAGAAAAGTTTAAATGAGTCTCAAATTGATCTGCCGCTAGAATAAAAGTTTAGATCTACATTTCCGAGTTAGCGAGAACGGGACAAAAATGCAGAACTTAACCTAAAACTTACATAATATCTCCCAATTTGAGCCTCGTATGAATAAGCGCGCAGGTCTTGTGGTCCTGCGCAGCAAGCGCGGCGCGCCGACGACGCATGGGTCGCGGCGACGCCGGCGGCGAGTCGTCGGCGGCGGCCGCGCCGGCGGCATAGCGGCGCACGCCGGGCGAGCTGCCGCGTCGGCGCACGGACGCGTGCCGCCCTCCCACGCCGCCCAGCATCCTGGGGAAAAAGGAAAGATGGTTAGATTTTAAACGAGGAAAGTTTCTTTAGAAGGCCAATTCTCTCAATTGAAGTCGCAAAATGATCTCAGTGACAATAAATGTCAAAGACTTGTCAAAATGCAGGGAAATTCCAGGAGATGGATGGGTGACTATATTATTGCTAGAACAAATACAGCGTGTTCGTTAAGCCGTTTAGTCCCGACTGTCATTAGATCTTTGGCATTTGTTCCAGGTCATAATCTGACAACCAGCCTCACCGAGGGGTATCGTGAACTATCATGTTTCTCAGTAACTGGGTTGTATAGTTCAGATATGCAGTCGCTCGATCTATAAAACTGGTATTCAGTTTCATTAATTTATACCCAAAGCCGACCCAATACATAATTGAGAAGCTAAGCAAGAAAAAAAACACAAAACCAAGGTCTTAAAACCGCAAAATGTACGAATATATCTCAGCTAATTCCTTAAACATAATTCAGTGAAAGCAATCCCCTCTAGAATTACGTACACAGTATCATTTTCATGCCCATTTCCAATTCCGTTTTGTAAATCGACAAGAAACCTTTCGGTACATTGAAAATTAAATTACCTTCTACCTTTTCCAGTTTATAGCCGATTGTTAAGCTCATTGAAGGAAGCCGTCAAATATTCTAATTGAACTAACCGCAGCCATCTTTGACTTAGGATTAAGTTTCCATGATTCCAACTTTATGATTTCCATGGCAATTGGAAAGCTCTGTTCGATGCTTTGTAGGTGGAATATATCAATTTTTAACTTTAGCTCTTGACCTCGATCACCCCTGATGGAAAGCGATAGATGAGGTCCATGATGAAAGCGAGCGTGCCCAGAAGATGCCCTGAGGCACTGGTACTTCCACGCGTCGACGAAACACAGCAGGCTGCTTGACGCTGAACTCCGGTGGGAGGGTGGTCGCGAACCAGGCGGGCGTTAGCCCTACCACCGCAAGGGATGAATTGGTCAGTCTTATAAGGTGTTAGGTGAGACGGTCCAGGATGCGCCGAGCGCTCGGTTCAGTTGAGTGTCTGATGGAACAAATTGCGCTACACGAGGAGGCTCCTTCATGCATCCCAAACAAAGGTTTTGCTTTGTCAATATGATATCAATTCAGTTCATCATAAACTTAAATAGACCCAATATTTAAAAGCGAAAGAATTATTTTCTGCATCAGAAAGAGATATCTACATAGAATATAGGTACTTCTTTGTAAATCAAACATTTAGTTACACAACTCTTATACACAAACTCAATTCTGTAGGTGCAGAGGCGGTCTTATCAGATGAATCCCGTTTGACTGGAAGCCTACCCCAATTTAACTGAGAAAACGCTAGGCAGGTGATGACTTTGACTTTGAGGAGTCACCACTTCTCACCCGAAATATTCGCAGTACCTCATTTGGCATAATAAACATTTATAATTTTGACTTAGTTTCTCATTTAGCAAAATAAGACACAAGTTATAGCAGTGATGATACGGTGGTGGTGGGTAGTGATTTCTCATCCAGGTTAATTTTCTCCAAGCGTAAAATACGAAAACACGTTACTACTTTCATCATTCTTAGGATTGTATCACTTTAGTCCGACAAACAATCCCAACGAACGTTATCTCGACAGATCATTTTTCTGACCTGCAATATACCGACAGAACAGTTAGCCGATGGTGTTTACCTCGACTGAACGCTATCCACGACATTCATTTGATCAACAAAACTCTAGCATGACTAACAGTAGACGACAGAAGATATGATAAGATATATTTCATTTTTCAAAAACACGTGTGGGTTAGAAAGATTACATAAAAAAAGTTTCCACATGTTCACGCCGAAAACGTTTGTTTAACACTCCTGAACTGCATACAGCGGAACGTCATAAACATAAGCGACAAGTGGAATAGCCTGGAATTTTAGAAAAATAAGGTTCAATCATAAATTAATAGGTTTTTGAGACAATGAGGGAACTTGTAGGATAATAAACTTATTTTTATTTCGTTATTTTTAGTATAACTGATGATTCGAGACGGTTAGCCATGCCAGCCTGTTATTTCTACAATTGGTGTCTCAACGAGTTTTCGATAAAATCTGCAGGGTTTGGGCAGGGAATGTTCCAATATCCGAAATGTACGTTCTTTTAGAACTCTTTCCATTAATTGCATATTCATAGGTAATCTACCAAACCATCTCAAGAATATTATGGTAACTTAAATATTATTAAAACCTTTAAATTTTGACATCAAATAGGCAAAAGCTTGTAACCGAACTTATTTTAACTGCCCCTGGTTTCTGGAAAATTAGCATTGTCACGTCACAATAAACTCTCCCGCTCCACCAAGAGCGGCAGGAGTCATTTGATGATTTCCCATCATTTTGTACGTACCTTAAATACACCTTAATACTACGACATTCCAGTGCCATCATAATTTCGTTGTGAGAGAGAGACGGAACTATACAGGACGAATAGCGCTATCCCTTTCCCACAGCGAAAGCACGATGGCATTGGCACGTCATGGAATATTTTTGGTAATTATTCACAAAATTTATTTCCTGCTCGTTAACTTAACTGTTTACGTACATATAATTAGAAAATTAAGTGTCATTATACAATGAGTCCCCAACAATTAGTTTTATCGTAAAGTATCGTGTAAAATTAAGAAAACGCCGTTGTTCGTTATTTCATTCTTGATGGCTTCATGACACGCCACTTTGATTTCACTCAATTAAACAACAAACAGTTTTTATTCAAATCCTTCTTTTTTGGCTACGGCCAGATTAGCAGGGCCATTTATAAAAAATAGTATGTTCGAAAGACGGCAATGTGATTGGAACCTAGTTGTTCCCTAAAAGTAGTTCAATATGAACTGCTAACTTAGCAATTCGTTCCTACAGTGTATACAGTACATACAGTATCCCTTCATTTTATTGTCTTGTAGGTAATTTTAAGTGAGTTATGGTTTGATCGTCGTCTACAGAGGAAATCTATATTTTTACTTTATAATTTAAAAAGCTGAAGAGTTTGTTTGTTTGAACGCGCGTGTTATATTAATGTAATTATTATGTGTCTAATATTTAAAAATAAGTACTTGATATACCTATAAATGTGATTATTAACTGTTTAATATGTTATGATTTTATAACAAACTTATTTCAAAAACTGATTTGACTCAACTGTCATACTTGTTTGTTAACGGGTAGAAAAGAGCGGAGCCACATTGGAGCAGCCCAGTTTTCTCTTCGATTTTCAAGGCGTTAACATCTAAGGTATGAGATTATTCTGATTGTTTTTGGTTTATTGTTGATGATGATGTATACTGTGTATTATAATTCTAATTATGAAGTACTTATGAATAATATAATATCATGTAATGTTGTGCAATGTTATGTAGTGTTATGTAATGTTATTATGATGATTGGTGTATTTTAAATACGGATAATAACAACTTGTTAATCATTATGGTTGGTATATTATAACGTGACGTTGTGTATGTAGTAACTATGGAGTTTCTTGTCCGTTCTTCTCCATAAGAATCTACCCTTGCGAACGGACAGTAGAGTCACCTTGAAATAAACGTTTTGACTTTGACTTTGGCTTTGACTCTTGTGTCATATACACTACTACGATTGTTATGTAGTTGTTATATACTAAAAGATAAATATAAAGTTATTAAGAATTGAATCCTTTTGTTTATATTTTCCCTTTGATACAATTATATATTTACATAGGTCTAGATGTATTAGATATATAAACCTAGTTATATATCTACATATATACATAATATCTAACAAATATTTACATAGATCTAGATGTATTAGATATATATACCTAGTTATATATCTACATATATACTTAATATCTAACACGCGCTTATCTTTGGAACAACCAGTCGGATTTAAAAAAATATTCTACATGATACGATATAATTTTTGTATTATGATAGCCGCATTCTTAAGGAAGGCTATAGGCTATCTGAGAACGGGAAACAACGGGATATACGCGTACGAAGTCGCGGGCAAAAGCATGTGTAGGATATAATTTAACAGCATACGTGCAGATAGCTTGTGGGCCTCAGAGTAACATAGGCCCCATCATCATCTTCCTAGCCTTTTCCTATATTGGGATCGGCTTCTCGTCAAACCAGATTCAGCTGAAAACCATTATTTTTTACGTGGAGCGGCTCCTACTAGACCTCTACAACCTATAAACTGGGTAACACGATACTTCTTGGCAAGACTGGAGTCAGATTTTCTTGCTGCTGGCAATCTATAAAGACCACTAATGATCTGCAAATGACAGCCGGGTCCAACGGCTTAACGTGCTTTCCGAGGCACGGAGAAATTTCGGTATTTTAAGATGGTCACCCATCCACAGACCGACCCTGGAAAGCGTAGCTTTACCTTAAAGATCGACTCGTGTGGCTGATATTATTTAGACACGAGCTTCTCAAGCTCCACGAGCCACAGTATACGTTACTGTGGCTCGTGGACTTCGATCAACAATTACAACTATTGATCGAAGCTTGTGGAGCTCGAGATAAAAAAAAACACGTACCTACTCTCTCTATCTTCTCATTTTGTACAATACTTTTTTCTTGTCTGCGACACGTCCTTGAAGTACTACAAAGGTAAGTACAAAATATTAATTAATTAATTATTATCATTTATTTAAATCGGACACAATGAACCATTTGTGTCCGATTGTGTTGTTAGTAACACTTATAAAACTATGTTAGTAAAATTGCTCATTAAAATAAATAAAATAAAACTAAAATAAAAATAATTCAAAAACCTATAAAGAAAGAAAGAAAGAAAATTGAGTTGAATTGAGTTTTTTCAGTATCCGCTACCCGCTGCACCAGACCTGCAGCTGTAAATACGGGTGCAGTGCCCTAGGAACCAGGAATCAGGCTTATTCGCTATTACCTTTACAAAATTAGTTTCAACTAAAAGTTTAACCAATATCAACCACCTAATTCATTTCAAAGCAACAGGCACCTCGGTAATGGACACCTATACGAGTGTATCAAAGGAATCTCACACACGACGAGATCTAAGAAATCTCGCAGAAGGCAAGCGATCCGAAGCAACAGGTCGATCAATTTGGGAGAGTTCTGCGGATCGCAGCTTAGTGTCGGGCTGCGGTCTGTAACTTTATCTTGCCTTGGAGGTGGGAAAAAGGAAATTGGGTGGAGGTGGCAATAAAAATAACCCTCCTTCAAGGAAGTTCTTCGGGTAAAAATACTACATACAAATAATACACAAAAAAGTTTTAGTTTTTTTTTTCAATAAAAAACTACCACACAAAGGGCCAGAGAGACTGAACAGGAAACATCACCCCCAATTTATTACTCTTATTAAGTTTTTCTTTACATTAAATAACGAACTATAATATGTACAAGTAACTTAAGTATTTACTAAATAGCAGATAGACTTATTAATAATCGCGAAATTATATACAAACGCGTATAAAAACTAAATAAATCATTAGGCATAATAATACCTATATTATAACAATAACTGAACGCAGTATTGTTGTTCTATCAAAATCAGTTCACTATTTTCTACCAATTAAAGCATGCTACATTATATCCAGTGTGGGACAGTCCCGGCAGGATCTAACATGCTGCTACATCACATGTACAGCTGCGTAGTTGGTACTGCAGTATCGACTACGCAGCTGTACGTCTCCCGTTTGCATCACTCTACGAAGACTGAGGACATCGTAAAGTAGATACGGGAGAAGACTAACTGGACCTTGAGGGTGGAGAAGTTGGAGGCTCGCTATCACATCAATTTCAAGTCATTCGTGGTGCGCGTTCCGACTCATCATTTGGTGACCTTCCACATGGAAGAGTTTTGGCCGAAAGGTACGCGACTCCTCATAGCGTAACACGACGCCGTCACTTCGTGTGCAATAATTTCTAAGTTTGTTGTATAAATATATAGAGGTTGGTCTGTGAATGGGTGACCATATTAACATACCGTTACCGAAAGCACGTTAAGCCGTTGGTCCCGGCTGTCATTTGTAGATCTTTGGCAGTAGTTACGGATTATAAGAAGCCAGAAAATCTGACACCAGTCTTGCCAAGAAGTACCATGTTACCCAGTTAATGGGTTGTGGAGGTCTGGTAGGCAGCCGCTCCACGTAAAATACTGGTATTCAGCTGAATCCGGTTTGACTGGGAGCCGACCCCAATATAGTTGGGAAAAGGCTAGGCAGATAATGGTACGAATATGGGCCTTAGTTACCTAAAATAAAGAGTAAATAAATAAACATCAGCTCCAGAACTTATCACATCACGGTCATACCAGTAATACGAAGTGGTGAGCTGAAGCCCGGCTGTTGTAATAAGGATAACGCTAGTTCGGCGACTGTCACCCGATGATAGCACAGTTACGTGCTCGAATAAAATTGGATTTGCTGCTTGTTTTCAATCTTTGTATGTTGTGAATGCTGCCTTCAATTGCTGCTAGTGGTTTAAGGGATTCCAGGGTTTAGTTGCGTTGGTGAATTGAAAAGGTAAATGGTGACTGTTTCTAGTTATTTATGTGATGGTTTTAAACTTGGTTTTTGACTCGAAAAATAGTACCTAACTCTTGCAGTTCTTTGTAAATAATGTTCCTAAAGCTGTCGAATTAGAAAAAAACTTGGCTATGTTTTTTTTCCGATTTTTAGGCTTCAATTATGCTAATAAATCAAACGGAACACTCATATGATCACTCGTTCGTATTACTGTCTCTATAAACCGATTTAGTTATAATTTGAGACAGACATGAAATTTTATCTCTTGCGGATATCATCATTCTTGATTCGATCACGCATTGCCCTCTCCATTGCCCTTTGGGTGACTGAAGAGAACCAAGGTTACCGACATAGCCCGAAGGATCGCCAAATTGAAGTGGCAGTGGGCAGGGCACATTGCTTGCAGAACAGATGGTCGATGGGGCCGAAAAGTTTTGGAGTGGCGACCGCGTACCGGAAGACGCAGCGTTGGAAGGCCTCCCACAAGGTGGACCGATGACCTGGTGAGGGTCGCGGGTAACCGATGGATGCGAGACGCACAGGACCGGTTGTTGTGGCGACACTTGGGGGAGGCCTATGTCCAGCAGTGGACGTCTTTCGGCTGATATATGATGATGAAATTCTATTCCCAGTTTTTAATATGATTCAACGTACTTTTACAACACAAACAAAGAGTTTGTTTTTTCAATTTGCAATTTGTCAGAACGTGGTATATAAATCTGCTGACCAAAGATGTATTTCTTACAAGACCAGTTCTTTGGAATACTAATCCATGTTTTAGAATTAAGAAGCAGTTATCATTGAAGAAAGAAAGCTTGATGTGACACCGGTCTCCCTGAGAACAAGTACACAATAAATAATTTTCCTTGCAGATAAAATGGCCAAAAGGGTGAAGGGTTCTCTCATTCCTGTCAGTAATTCAACAGAAAATGCTCCGGCAATCCAGCGATTTTCTCTTCACGGTATAATTTCATATACATGTTTACGGGGGTTGATTTTGTCAAGAGTTCCTCGTTTATTATATTCTATTCTGAAGGCAATATTTCGATCGCCTCGTTGATATTCGATCAAGTTAGAAATGACTCGCGATTTTATTGTGTGTTAAGAACACGAGTCCCATCATTTTCTTGTCAAAGATATCCTAGAAACTCAAAAACTTTGTCCTAAAGCGGTTGATATCACATATTAGGCTATGCTTTGACTATTTTTAAGGGGATGAAGACCATAAAGAGTATTTGACTATGAAGTCATTCTATGACTAAGGTGTCTACGTCAAAAATCTGTCGCCGCGTCAACCAGGCCGGTGGCTTGCCACTGGTTGAGCGCAATGTTAGCGATTTCACACATTAAATGTAATTAAATAATAATTTTAAACACATAGTTGATTCCTACATTACTTTATTACTTTATTTTACTACTACATTACTTTATTTATTTACTTTATTAATTTTAAAATCACCTTTACCAATTACATAACACAATTTTAATATTATTAAGTTTTTTTGTATTGTTATTGTTTATCTTTGTCCGGGTGTCACTGCGGGGTGACAACTGAAAACCAGCGCTGGGTGTCTGCCGCCCAGCAAATGCTGAGTATGGGCACGCTCAGCAGAATTCTGTACCTACTATTATTTCTGTTACTTTGGCCCATATTTCGAAACATAAACTCCAACTCAAGTCGAACTCCAATTTTAACATGAGCTCAAAAATGTCAATGAAGGCTTGTCTAATTGACGTTTTCGTACTGGAGAGATGAGCAAACAAATGCAATAACTTTAATTTATGACAAGCTCCGATGGAGTTGGAGGAGTTCGAGTTGAGTTGGAGTTTACGTTTTGGAATATGGGCCTTTGTCTTTGGTGCTGTACTCTGAATGTTTTCTATTCTATTGCAATGATATACAGAATCCACCATTCTATTGTCATAATCTAACCTAATATACTCGTAGTAGAACTCTATAACTTTAATTTAATAGACGGATGAAACTCGCATGTTTCATACAAGTAAGAAGCAAAGTCTGAATCTATAAGTTGAATGATACGTTTCTAAACTTAAATTTTACTGATGAAATTTGGAAGAAGATTAGACCATGGCCTGGTTTAGTATCCATGGAGTTTCTTGCACGTTCTTCTCCATAGAGATACGCTTTGGAATGTGCAACAGCTTCACCTCTTTGACTGACTGACTGACCTTGACAATTCAAAAGTGAATGGGTTTAATTGAAAAAAAATGCTTCGAGTTTTTGAGCTTTATAAGTAGTAACATCTTGTGAGATAATGTTCGACTTTCATGCGGGCGAAACCTTTAGCAAAAAATTACTATAGTAGTATAAGTCATTAGTCATACTATTAAATAAATTAACGGGCAGGAAGACGCTTCTGCTATTAAGACCTATTACATCACCCACAAATCCGTCCGTTGAATAATTGAAGAACCTCAAAATTCCATTACGTATTCGTTCGGGTGTAAATAGAAAACGCCCCATTAGTATCAAACTCATTTCTAGAGACTCATTCATTAAACGAATTGGGTGGAATTAAGGAATTGTGAGTTGAAATATGAGAATGAATCTGATATTTCAACACACAATTCCTTAATAGTTGCTATAGGTTTTTAGAAGAGTTTAGGCAAAATTTTCTTTATAAAGGAGCTTGTGGCTAAAGAATAACAAACCGCACGGCCCACGAGACGATCTTCCTGCCAGGATTGCGGAATTTGTTCGAAAGAGTCACCGCGGCTCTTGAACGCAAATGGCGTTAGGAGGAACACGGATGGGTTTTAGTCAGTAACAGTCTGACACTCCCTTCCACTCCACCCAGAACGGAAGAAATCATTTGATGATTTCCCATAAAAGCAGATGATGTTCTTTGTAAAGTGTGTTTGTGTCTAAAGTAACGCAAGATAGTATTTTACTTATTAGTAAATGTTTACATAGACAACATAGTAAAACAAACGCATTTATAACGTTTTTTATCAGTAGTAAAAATACACCGCGGCGGTACTTGATTGACTCATGTTTTTTTTACTATTGATAGGCACGCGATTGACCACTATCTTTCCTGATGGTAAGCGATGATGTGAGCGAAGATGGAGCACGCTTGCCTAGAAGTAACCTATAATATTATTCACTCTTGAGTTAAAGACTCCCAGGTCGTAGCTATCAGGAAATACAGACTTTGGCAAGGCATCCCACTTATTTAGCTGTACGCACAATGAATGTGATCCCAAAATGTTAATAATAGGGAGTGCATATTGACGTGTATTGGCACAAAATACTGAAAAAATTCCAACTTAATTTAAATATCATTTCGGCCAAACTAGAATCGAACCAGCATTATCACGGTTGCGAGCACTAGCTAAGCCAACGCGGCCGTTCTTAGGATTGCCCATCAGTCATATACCTATTCGATCATTCATCATGAAGTCGAAATAAATAATAATAGTAAACCATTTGTTTATTGTTCGATTCCCACACAGGACAAATCTTTGTGCGATGAGTACGATTATTTGTTCTGTATCTGGGTGTGTAATTTATCTATAATATGTATGTATTTAGAAATATATAAGTATGTTTATCAGTTGTCTGGTTGCCATAGTACAGGCTCTGCCTAGTTTGGGATCAGATGGCGGTGTGTTGGTTGTCCCAAGATATTATTATTTCCTTTATTATTATTTATTTTCAAGTTTTAGCCGACCACATGAAAAGGCGAAGTCAGGTTTAAAAAAAAATTGTATGCAAGCCTGCGCGTCACAGAACACTTACACTAGGGAGGAGCGCATGCATGGAATTTAGTTTTATACGGTTTTTTGTACGCACAGATAACAACTGTTTTTGTTTTTTAGAGTTGTCGCGCCACTTTTGGTGGCCACGTTCCATCGCATGTGCAACGGTCAGTTGCCATCTTCCACCTTATATTTCTACCCACATATATCTTCTTATATATAAAAATGAATCGCAAAATGTGTTGGTAAGCGCAAAACTCGAGAATAACTGAACCGATTTCGCCAATTCTTTTTTTGTTGTGTTTGTTATTGTCAGGAGAAGGTTCTTATGAAAAAAAAAAAAAAAAAAAAAAATTAGAAAATTTAAGAATCCTTAGGGTAGGTGTAGGGTAGGTGTAGGGTAGGTGTAGGGTAGGTGTAGGGTAGGTGTAGGGTAGGTGTAGGGTAGGTGTAGGGTAGGTGTAGGGTAGGTGTAGGGTAGGTGTAGGGTAGGTGTAGGGTAGGTGTAGGGTAGGTGTAGGGTAGGTGTAGGGTAGGTGTAGGGTAGGTGTAGGGTAGGTGTAGGGTAGGTGTAGGGTAGGTGTAGGGTAGGTGTAGGGTAGGTGTAGGGTAGGTGTAGGGTAGGTGTGGGGTAGGTGTGGGGTAGGTGTGGGGTAGGTGTAGGGTAGGTGTAGGGTAGGTGTAGGGTAGGTGTAGGGTAGGTGTAGGGTAGGTGTAGGGTAGGTGTAGGGTAGGTGTAGGGTAGGTGTAGGGTAGGTGTAGGGTAGGTGTAGGGTAGGTGTAGGGTAGGTGTAGGGTAGGTGTAGGGTAGGTGTAGGGTAGGTGTAGGGTAGGTGTAGGGTAGGTGTAGGGTAGGTGTAGGGTAGGTGTAGGGTAGGTGTAGGGTAGGTGTAGGGTAGGTGTAGGGTAGGTGTAGGGTAGGTGTAGGGTAGGTGTAGGGTAGGTGTAGGGTAGGTGTAGGGTAGGTGTAGGGTAGGTGTAGGGTAGGTGTAGGGTAGGTGTAGGGTAGGTGTAGGGTAGGTGTAGGGTAGGTGTAGGGTAGGTGTAGGGTAGGTGTAGGGTAGGTGTAGGGTAGGTGTAGGGTAGGTGTAGGGTAGGTGTAGGGTAGGTGTAGGGTAGGTGTAGGGTAGGTGTAGGGTAGGTGTAGGGTAGGTGTAGGGTAGGTGTAGGGTAGGTGTAGGGTAGGTGTAGGGTAGGTGTAGGGTAGGTGTAGGGTAGGTGTAGGGTAGGTGTAGGGTAGGTGTAGGGTAGGTGTAGGGTAGGTGTAGGGTAGGTGTAGGGTAGGTGTAGGGTAGGTGTAGGGTAGGTGTAGGGTAGGTGTAGGGTAGGTGTAGGGTAGGTGTAGGGTAGGTGTAGGGTAGGTGTAGGGTAGGTGTAGGGTAGGTGTAGGGTAGGTGTAGGGTAGGTGTAGGGTAGGTGTAGGGTAGGTGTAGGGTAGGTGTAGGGTAGGTGTAGGGTAGGTGTAGGGTAGGTGTAGGGTAGGTGTAGGGTAGGTGTAGGGTAGGTGTAGGGTAGGTGTAGGGTAGGTGTAGGGTAGGTGTAGGGTAGGTGTAGGGTAGGTGTAGGGTAGGTGTAGGGTAGGTGTAGGGTAGGTGTAGGGTAGGTGTAGGGTAGGTGTAGGGTAGGTGTAGGGTAGGTGTAGGGTAGGTAGGTAGGTAGCCAGTTGACGGGAGCGAAGCCGCGGGGGACAGCTAGTAATTATATATATATTTTGTTCATTTATTTCGTTTTACTTTATAAACTGTTCCGATCGACGTCATTCTGTCAACGCCGGCAGTCGCTGAAAACCAGCGCTGTGGCTCTGTCTTGCACATGAGTTCCAGCATTATGCTGAGCGATGGCCGTTTTGCGCGAATGTAACGCATATCTTCCTAACTTACATAACTATTGTAATTTTGTTTATTTTTGGTATGCGTCATGCTTGGCGCAAATAAAGTCTTTTTCTTTCTTTTCTTTCAATGGCCGAATATGATGTATTATTTTACAAGTTCTAACCGAAGATAACTAGGATACATCTAAGTTTTACCGCATGTGGCCGGCTGTACCTAGTTGTAGCCGGCTAAAACTAGGTACAGCCGCACTTCGGCTATTAGCCGTAACAGATATACCTAATATCAATTGTGTTAGTAAATAAAAATTAAAACTATGTTAATATCACTTAGTTGCACTCAGTCTTTATGAGTTCCGGTAACAAAAGCTTTCTTCCATTTCAACTGATGCAGGTAGCATGTTGGTATGCGCACTACAAATGCCTTAAAGTTAACGTTGCGATGTGACTCCAGCAGCTGCATTCTCGGTGCATATTTCAGCCTCTGGCGCACGTACTTCACGATGTCTTCCGCGTCATGGTTTAGTGGAGACGGTAAATATACACTGGGGTGTTTGGTTGCGCAGCACCCAGTTTTTTGTTTGGCTCCGTAGAAGCCTTGCTACAGCGGTTCTTACAGCTACCCTGACAGCGCTTCCTTCTTTGCACCGTCACGAAGCCTTCATCGTCAGCCCGGTTCGTTTCCTTCACGGGCTTTGCCTTATAATTATTATATTAAAAAACATATTATTATAATAGTATAGCGGATGTAACTAAACGTCTCCCTGGTCGCATAGGTCGAGGTAAAGCACCTGAGCGGTACTCGCCGTAGTTGGTATCCGAACGCACTTTCGCTCATGCGCTTCGCGCCGACCAATAATAGCCGAGCCGGCGCGAATACTAGCCACTGATTGGCCGTTGGTTAGGTTGGCACCATTTTATAAGTTTTGGTTGAACTATTATGATAAATATGGCAGGATTGGGAATTCTGCTCTGTGTGTGATAGTCACGTGTAATGTTATATTTTTTACATTAAATTAAAGTTTATGCCAATAACAAAGCCCTCCTTTTAATAACTGACTCACCCCGACTACATCTTGGCACCCAACGTGTGTTTCAGTGGTTTTTGTTATGTGGATCAAACTTTTTCGTTAGTTGCAAAAGTTCGTCAAGTGAAAACTTTAGATAGGTACCTGTGTTTGAAAAATGCCGCGGACTCGCCAGTCGCTTGCCGGCGACAGGGAATCTAATTCAGAAGAATCCGAACAATCAAACAATATAACTATGACACAAGACGTCCTTGCGACCTTGTTAACCTCGATACACCAGTCGCAAGCAGAATTTTGCAATCAAGTCCTTCACGAATTCCGTTCGTCGACGCCGCAAACATCGGTCGATGTAGGTACATCTGCCGCCGCCGAGGCCCGTGTGAAGTCAACAGCAAACTTTTCGAAATGTTCATCCAAGTTCAGCGGTAATCCTGAGGAATCCGTGGAAAACTTCATCGATGCCATCGAAGTTTACAAGTCATGCCTAAACATAAGCGACGAAAACGCTCTCCTAGGTATGTCGATGCTGCTCACTTCTTCAGCAGGAACATGGTGGCAGGGCGTCAAGGGCTCTACGAAGACATGGCATGAAGCTATAACTAGACTCCGAAGTGCGTATGGGGAACGTCGCCCGCCTTTTCGAATATACCTAGAGTTGTTCTCCCTAGTACAAGGCAAAGAAAATACGGATTTATTCATAGCTAAAGTCCGAGCCTTACTTGCAAAACTACCACAAGAAGACTTATGCGAACGTGTCGAATTGGATATGACCTTCGGATTGCTGGATCGCCGCATCCGCAAGCGTATCAATAGAGCTGCAGTTTCAACATTCGACGAGTTGCTGAAAAAGGCGCGAGCTATAGAAGACTCGCTAAATGAGTCACAACATGGCCGCCAATCGCAAAAGTCGTCGTCTGATCGCGAAGAAGGATCACGCGCCGCTGCCATCGAGCCTGCGCGTACACCCTCTTCTAGTTCTGCTTCCTGCTCTTCCACCGCCGCCGCCGCCGGTTGTCGCACGGGTGAATCAACTACGAAAAAAGCTGGGAATGTGAAGTCGTTCTGTGTTTACTGCAAACGTAGCGGTCACACAAAAGATATGTGCAAAAAATTAGTGAACAGTAACAAATATAACACAAACAGTGCGGACACAAAAGACATTAAATGTTACGGTTGTGGGGCCGCGAATGTCATTAAGTCGAAGTGTTCAAAGTGTAACGCTAACGTTAAAAATAAAGAACATTCATCTTTCTATTCGTTATCTTCGACTCGTGAATCTCGTGTGCCGACCGGTCGCATGGAGTCGCATGGCGACAAACGCTGCGTGATCAACGCGCCGCCACCGCAAGCGCCTACCCCGCCGCTGCGAGGTAGCGTGATGTTCGTCGGTGCCGGCGCGCCCGCGCCCCCTAGCGTCGACCAGTGCAAGTCTTATCACGAAGTTCGAGGTAACCCTGCTCACATCGCAGCAGGGGATTCTGTTATTAATTATTATTGTAGTTGTGTTACTTGTGTTCCCAATACTAATTTTGTCACTGTAGGTACTAACTATTCTGATAATAGTGTACCTAAATGTTTAAATGTTAAAGATTCTTGTAAAAATTGTGTTTTACCGAGTAGTACTTTTAAAAGTAATAATTTTAGGTCACAAGAGATTTCTAATAACGTTAATCATTTATCTGTGTCTATAAATGATAATGTCGATAATAATTGTGTTAGTGTTAATAATCGTTATTCTTCGGTTAATGAGAAACCTGTCGTATGTTTTTGTAGTAATTTACAAGTGTTTGTTTGTACTACTTGCGATCAGGGGGAGTACCCGTCACCGTTACAGGTTAATGATAGTACGTCGCGGTCTGTAATGTTTAATGGTTGTCAATCTGTTTCTGGTAATTCCGAGGGATCAAAATCTAGCACTCGCGATTTTATGCCTATCTCCAGTGATTATAAGCCATTCTGTAACATTACCAGTGACTCTAAACATTTTTCTGATATTGCAAGTACTTGTCAACATTTTTTCGAGAGCACAGGAGTTTCTCAATGTATTTCTAAAAACATACTCGATTTTAAAAACACTAACGATTGTCAACATTTGTGCGGAATTACCAGTGGTTTGCAACCTTTTTTCGGTTATCGTAATAATGTTCGATCGTATCTTCGACCCGTGCTAAAGATTAGTATTTTAGGTGAAAATGGTACTGCATTGGCAGATTCGGCAGCTAAAAGCTGCGTTGCTGGCCATTCGCTATACGCTCTCCTAAAGGCCAAAGATCACCCTATGTCCTCTCGTATGGAAAATGTAAAACTAGCAGATGGTGTCAGTAGGTTATTGAATGTACTTACTACCGAGGTAAATGTGACTCTTGAAGGTAGAACCAGGCTTGTAAGTTTTTTAATTTTTCCTGACTCGGACAATAATGAAAGTCTTTTAGGTATAGATTTTTTAATACAATTTAATATTAGTGTTGATTTCGGTAATGCTAAATGGCACTTTGCTGACAGTGTTGAGCAGTTTGATCTTTCCTTCGAAAAAGCACACCACGTTGAGAGTGTGCCTATTAATAGTATACTTAGGGACGAGGAAGCGTCACGCCTTAGCGACGACAAGCGTAAGGTTCTTGCTCAATTCCTTTCTGAAAATAAGGACGTATTTGAGTCAAAAGGTGAACCGACGACTTTTGCAGAACACGTCATCGACACCGGCGATCACGCTCCTATCGCGGTTCCTCCGTATAGGCTCACTCCTGCAAAAAAAGAGATTATGCAGGCGGAAGTGGAAAAGATGTTGGCTGATGACATCATAGAAGAGTGTGAATCGGCATGGGGCTCTCCAGCATTGTTAGTGCCTAAAAAGAACGGTCAAATTCGTTTCTGTGTAGATTATCGAAAACTTAACGCGGTAACAAAAACCGATGTGTACCCGATGCCGCTTATAGACGAGTTAGTGCAGTCTACAAAGCGCAATTGCATCATGAGTACCTTAGATATGAGAAGTGGATTTTGGAATGTGTCAGTCAGGGAGTGCGACAGAGATAAAACGGCCTTTATGACTCCTTTTGGTACATACCGATTTAAAAGGATGCCGTTTGGACTGAAAAACGCTCCGTCCACCTTTCAACGGCTTATAGACAGACTGCGCTCTGGCGCCTCACTTAAAAATGTCACTCTATTAGCCTACCAAGACGATTTGCTTGTGATATCAGAAGGATTTGATCAGCACGTCGCTGACTTACGTGCAGTTTTTGAGAGGTTGCGCATGTTCAATCTTCGCGCCAATCGCGAAAAGTGTGTTTTTGCTCGCGAAGAAGTGAAATACTTGGGTCATGTCATCACTCAGGATGGGGTTTCGCCTGATCATGACAAAGTTCGCGCTGTGGCGGACATGAACGCACCAAGTTCGCTACGTCACCTCAGAACGTTTCTTCAGACCTGTTCGTGGTTCAGAAAGTTCATTTTAAACTTTTCAGATGTAGCTGAACCCCTTACACGTCTTTTAAAAAAGAATCAGACTTGGGTATGGGGCCCAGAACAAAATCAGGCGTTTCAGGAGCTTAAAAATCGCTTAACGTCCGCGCCCATACTTGTCCAAGCTGATTATAGTAAACCGTTTATCTTGCGTACTGACGCAAGTAGTTACGCTCTCGGTGCAGTATTGTTACAGGGTGAAGGCAAGGACGAACGCCCGATCGCGTATGCGAGCCGCCTTCTGAACCCTGCCGAGCGTAATTACAGCACTACCGAAAGGGAAGCTCTTGCGGTAGTATGGTCAGTTGAACGATTTAGAGGATATATAGAAGGTCAACAAATTATTGTAGGTAGCGACCATCAACCTCTAAAATGGTTGTTGAGCTTGAAGTCACCGTCAGGTAGATTAGTTCGGTGGGCACTGAAGTTACAGGAGTTTAATATTCAGTTCGAGTACACTCCAGGCAAGGCCAATGTGGTCGCCGACACACTTAGTCGGCCTACTTGCGAGGAAAACTGTAAAAGTCAGTGTGGTATTTGTTCCGTTGTCGTTGACTTGCCCACTAGAAGTCCTGCTGATCTCCGACTTGCTCAGTTAGATGACCCTGAAATAAAAAAAATAATAAGTGGTCTTGAAAGTAATGATGCAGTAGAAGAAAAACGCTGGTCCGAACGAGGATACTTCATGCAGCAAGGAGTCCTTTATAGGTACAACCCCGATGTCGACGTTGAGGAACCACAGCTTGTACTTCCTGTGAGTTTACGGCTTGACGTCTTGAGGGAATGCCATGACACTCCCATTGCTGGGCATCAAGGTATTGATCGGACCTTGCATAAGCTGTCACAGCGATTTTTCTTCCCTGGCATGAGACGATTTGTCGCCGATTTTATTAAGTCTTGCGCGACGTGCCAACGGTACAAGTCATCAAACGTGAAGCCTTCAGGTCTTCTACAGACCCCGGTCTTAAATCAAAGGGGAGAAGTCTTGGCAATCGACTTGTTTGACCCGCTCCCTCCTGGAGAGAAGGGGGAGAAGTACGTTTTGCTAGTAGAAGATACAGCTACTCGATGGGTCGAGCTCTTTGCTCTCGTAGACGCCACCTCAGTAGTCTGTGCTCGTACATTGATAGAGGAGTACTTCCTAAGATATGGCTTACCTCGCCGCATTATATCAGACAATGGCGTACAATTTGTGTCCTCTGTCATGCAACAGTGTACATATATTTTAGGAATTAAACAGGACTTGTTACCTTTATATCACCCCGAGGCAAACCCGGCCGAGCGGAAAAATAGAGATCTTAAGGTGCAGCTAGCCCAGTTGGTGGACACACAGCATTCGTCGTGGCCTAACCACTTACCTTCTGTTCGCTTCGCAATGAACTCGGCATTATGCCAAACAACCGGTGTTTCTCCGGCTTTTCTCACCTTAGCAAGAGAGCTCCGTTCACCCGTCGACGCTCATTTTGATATCAGGGCCGTCCTGGAAAAAGATAATTTTGTTCCCCAAATCACGCCCTACCTAAAGAAGTTCTTAGATTCATTAGTTTCTATTAGGGATAAAGTAGAGAAGGAACAGGACAGACGTAAAGATTACGCAGATAAGGGTCGTAAACTTGAGGAATTTGATGTTGGTGATCAAGTTTTGGTAAAGTCGCACGTATTGAGTAACGCTGCTAAAGGATTGTCAGCTAAGTTTGTACCAAAGAGGGATGGTCCCTATACGGTCATTAAAAAAGTTAGTCCTACTACTTATCTTGTGTCGCATGCTAGTGATCCCAACGCGATCCTAGGCAAGTTCCACGCGTCCCAACTTACGCCTTTTGTTAATAGAGACGATGCGCCTCTTTGTCCAGTTATGCCAAAGCGTAACCGAGGTCGCCCTCGTCATTTTCAGCCTGTTTCTGTCGTCAATGAGCGGGTTCCTGAGCGAGGACGCCTTCACGAACCCGAGGGGGAGTGTATAGCGGATGTAACTAAACGTCTCCCTGGTCGCATAGGTCGAGGTAAAGCACCTGAGCGGTACTCGCCGTAGTTGGTATCCGAACGCACTTTCGCTCATGCGCTTCGCGCCGACCAATAATAGCCGAGCCGGCGCGAATACTAGCCACTGATTGGCCGTTGGTTAGGTTGGCACCATTTTATAAGTTTTGGTTGAACTATTATGATAAATATGGCAGGATTGGGAATTCTGCTCTGTGTGTGATAGTCACGTGTAATGTGATATTTTTTACATTAAATTAAAGTTTATGCCAATAACAAAGCCCTCCTTTTAATAACTGACTCACCCCGACTACAATAGTTATTTATGCAACTGTTGTAAATAAAATTGTTGTAATAGGGATTAAATAGGGGTGTAGGTAGCGTTTACCTAATTATCTACAGTTGCATACAAGACTTTATTTACACCCATGATATGAATCCCCTTTAACAGGTTCGTTTCGAATTCATGAAATCTTAGTACGCCTTTTCATATTGTTTTCTCGACTTTTCTGGTAATAATTGGTAAGAAATGTCCTTTGCTGCATTAAAAATATCTGGTGGTGTGTTATCAAAGCTTGTTTCACTCATTTTTGTAAACAACAAAGTAATTTTTTGCAATACCTACTAATATCGAACAAAAATGGCGGGTTACTGTGACACTGGTTGTTTTAATGTTGGCAATAAGCCAACTGTTTCAGAAACTTTTATAGAGGTTTTACAGCATGGTTGTAAATAAATATGTTACTAAAATATAACTCTGCCTTTATTTCATCATTTGCTAAGCGTTTTACTAATTATATCGAAGCTAGTTTCCTGACTAAGCAAATTCGTTTAGTAGCAAGCTCTTTGTAAACTTATCAAGTAAAATATCACCACGGGCCATGTAATAATGGCTTTGTCGCAATTTGATTTTAGATTAAAGAACACGATTTACCAAAGGATATTTTCATTAGTTTTGTTATCTTTGTTTTGGGCGTCAATAAATCTAAAGCTTACTATCCGAGTCCACGGACTAATGGTGCCCTTGGGCGATGGACTCCTGGTTTATATTGAAGGAGCTGAGATAAGAAACTGTTTTTCTCCTATTTTCAGGAAAAGGTAGTAATTAGTAGGCTGGTGTTTAGTTAGAATAAATATTACTTTAAAAACAAGCTATTATATAGCGGCCATATTTAATTTAGTGTGATGTTACTAACTTGATCGTTTTCTACTCTTCAAGCCTCATATGATACCCATGTTAAGGGGGTTGAGAAAAAATATGTAATCTGCCATCGTGGAGCAATATTTAAATTATTACAATATTGAGTTTTGCACATTGTATTGTCACCTGAACTAAAGGTGTAGGTATGCACAATTTTGCTCAATCGCATACAACATGGTCGAAAAATGGTTTGCAAATTTTGACGGACAACTTATAAACATACAAACAAAAAAGATTTATTTTATTCGGGAATTCAGAAGCATCGTTGTAAATAAACAACTATTTAAGTACAGCTCAAAATCAATATGCTCAGCCTTTTCTAACTCTATGGGGTCGATTTCGAAGCTAACCTGATGCTGTGGAATACCAGCATTTTACATGGATGATGAAGGGACCGCCTGTCTGACCTGCACAGCCCAATGACTGGGTGACACGATAACCCTTGGAAAGTCTTGTTGCAGATTTGCAGACGGAAGTGGAAATTGTCTATTTCTCACTGCTTTAACCCCAAAGCTTTTTTTCATTTAGCTTTTCTGTAACTTATTTGGTGTGCATTGCAGACGCCAACAAATCAAGCTACCCGAAACTGTCAAATTTTCCCAATCAACCTTGAACCTAATGGTTGAGCGATAAAGTTGAAAATCTATTAAAGAAATTTGACAGATTGTTGTAGCTCGATGTGCTGGCGTCTAGATACATAATAATGAGTATTATATTCTACTTTTTTCTAAAGATTGCGACTGAGTGGGGAATGCGAACGTTGTTTAAAAATTTGTAGAATTGGTCCTTTATTGGAGCTTTATTAATGCGTCGGTTTTTTTGTGGTCCCCACTTGATTCTGGCTCTCAGGAGTTTAACTTGTGGGGAATAGTCTGCCGCCCAGCAAATTCTGGGATGGTAAACCTTTTGTTATGGGCACGCTCAGCACAATTTTACTGTATCATTGTTATGTTATATCAGTCTTGCCAAGAAGTACCGTGTTACCCAGTGAATGGGTTTTGGAGGTCTGCTAGGCAGCTGCTCCACGTAAAATACTGGTATTCAGCTGAATCCGGTTTGACTGGGAGCCGGTCCCAATACAGTTGGGAAAAGGCTAGGCAGATAATGATTGTTATGTTATTTATTGTTCTCTTTTTTTTACTTTTGTGATTGCTGTTGTGTTGTGACGGTGTCGGATAAATTCTATTCTATTCTAGCACAGCTCTTCATTGTTGAGAAAGTGTCTCGCCCAAATAAACCAAAAAGCAATTTATTGTTGTTAAGCCTTAGGTAGGCTTTTGTTTAAGGCTCGTATTTAGGTGTTTTCTAAATGTGTACTACCTACTTATCACCCTGGTAACGGTTTAAAGCGCCCATTTGTAAGGCTTTTACGTGCCTTTTATAATTTTGCTGTCGTCAATTTAAAATTCTAGTATTAATACGCTTAGACAAATAGCCGATCAGGTATAGTAGGGGCAAGGCTAAGCAGATCGGCCTTTAACTCTCGGCGAGAGTTGGGTGGCTCGCCGTCCGATCAAAGCCAGGCCCGGGTCGACGGCGCGTTGTGTTCCACGCGCGTCAAAGAGATGTCAGCATAGTAGACGGGGCCCGTTAGGGTCAGAGCCTGCCAGGATTGCGGATTTGGTTCGAAAGAGTCACCGCGGCCCTGGAACGCAAGAACACTAGAAGGAGCACGAATGTGTTTTTGTCAGTAAGAGTCTGACACTCTCTCCCGCTCCACCCAGAGCGGAAGGGTTATTTAGGTCAATTTGATGATTTCCCATCTACAAAAAAAATCTTCCCTGTGTTCTGTCTTCTCTGGATAATCTTCAATTGCACAAACGTCCTATCATGTGTATTTTATCAGAAAATCTTTTCCCAAAGCCTCCAACATCATTATCCTGTCGTACGTCGTATAATGGTTTAAAAATTAATTAAATCTTCGAACATCGAAAAATTATGGTTCATTCCGAAAATCAATCTCCTGCACATTTCGTACGGAATCTGTATAAAAACGGCCATAAATCCATTAATTTCAATAAACGGGGCAGGAAGGAAAATATTTACGACACTGTATTAACGTAAAATCCGCTCTCTCGCCTTTATTATCGATGCTGACATTATGTGCCACTATTCGTTCTGTTTCGGGGCAGGTTATGACGTTTTTATATTGGTTAAGAGAAAATTGTGCTTTTTTTTATTGTAATATTGTCATGGTTATGAAGAGTTTATGAACTCTTTCGATGATTTATTAGGTCGTAAGCACATATGACCTACTGGTGGTTTTTTTTTATTGATGGGAAATCATCAAATGACTTCTTCCGCTCTGGGAAGGAGTGTCAGACTCTTACTGACTAAAACCCATTCGTGTTCCTCCTCATGCTTTTTGCGTTCCAGGGCCGCAGTGACTCTTTCGAACAAATTTCGCAATGACCTATTGGTGGTAAATCAACAATCAATAGGGACCCATGGGCTAATTGATTCGTGGCATACAGCAAAAATGTCTCTTTTGGCTTTTTTGACCCTTTTTGTTTTTAAAACTTTTGGAACTAAGTTTCATAACGAACGGTATAAACTTGGCGAATGGGGCTAGGCGAAAATAATTGATATATTTTCAAGTCACGACCCTTTTGTTTAGCAAAACACGTGCTGTGTTACCTCTTTGCTGATTGTTTGTAAACACTTTTGTTGGTTAACCTCAATCGTCCGGAGAAACCAATTTTTATAAAAATATAAACAAATTAAAATAAACCGTAAAAAACGTGGAATGTTTAACAGTGTTTAACGTTTATGAATAATACTACGATAGGAACTTTCCATTCCAACCGAGTGTTCCACGACATCACGTATCTTTTTATAAGAAAGAAAAGAAAAAGATAGAAAAAGAGTTTATCTGCACCAAGCATGACGCCTTCATGACGCATAACTTTAGAACAAAGATAGTTAACGTTTCACAATCGTTTAACATTTATTTAATTTCTAAAAGTTTAAAACTCCAACCTTATAAAGAACAAGATAAATGTCATACAACAAAAACAAAACCACGAAAAAGTAAATCTAAAATATTCATGAAAATGTTTTCTATTAATTGCCCGCAAAGTTGAGCACCATTTAGAATAATAATAAGGGCTATTTGTTAGTACTAACGTTCCGTGAAGTTGGCAGAATTGCTCCGAAGTTTTCTTCGGCGGTTCGGTTGGCAGTAATTGTGTGAACTTTTTTTAAATTTAAATCTCGTATTCTTTTTTTGTCTGGCTGTGTAGCGGGAAATATTGACATTATATTACGAGTTTCAATTTTGGTTTTAGTTTTTATTTTATTCACTAAATTACGCAATATAACCACCTTGGCAATATTACGTATTATAAACCCGTCTAATATCGAAATACATGATAAAACTAGCAGTACTCCGCAGACTGCCCCTCTTCTTATTTTTGACCGACTTCAAAAAAAGGAGGAGGTTCTCAAATTCGATTGTATGTTTTTTTTTTGTTTTTGTTACCTCACATCTCCGTCATTTATGAACCGATTTGAGAAAATCTTTTCATGTGAAAGGATATACTTCTCCGGACCATCATGTGAAAGAAAATTATTTTACGCATAATTTAGTTAACGGCAAAAGGTCGATGAAATTACTTTCAGGAGAAACAGATTGGTCGATGTTTTTAATGAGGATTCGAACTTACGGAGATTTCTGGTTTATTTTATTTTTTCTAATAAAAGATTCAGACGCAAAAATAATTGCTTTAAGGCTTCCACAGACTAGTGCTACCTATGTGATAACGGGACAATGTTTGTTCATGGAAATTGCCCAACAGATAAAAGAAAAAAATATGTAGTCACATTGTCGCGACGCGCATGTCTGTGGGAGAGCCTTTATACCTTTTTATGAGTGTATTGCAAAAATAGGTACCTATTTGCATAAACATATTTTTCGTCTTAGAATCAACTCCCCTGTGGTATTAAAGGCAAAGAAATAATTCGTCCCTTCTTTTCTTTTTCTAAAAGCTACAACTTTCTTTTCACTCGTCGACTATAAATCGAAGCCACAGAATTATTAACGAAGAGAAAATGTGTGGGTACGTTTGCACATTAATATTCTAAAAGGATACGAAGAAGTTTTCTTAATCTTTTGGTAAGGGAAATGTTTGGCATTGTTGGCACTGTGTATTTTTAATTTTCGTCTGCATCTTTTTTTCTTTTCTACAAAATATTTAGTATTCCGAATATATAAGGTCCCATTAAAATAGGTGGACAAACTTTTAGGAATCATTCAGACCACCAAAATAAGGACAATGGAGAATTTTTTTTTTAAGAAAATCGCATTAGATACCTACAATTAAAATAATCAGCGAACAAAAATACACTTATAAATGTTGGTTACCCAATGCATAAACACATCCCTTGATACTACAAATGTGCAGGCGCACGTGACCGTGTCACCGCATACCTACCACTATTGGATGGATGTGTTTATTCTAGAGTGCCAGGTATTTATTATTTTAGGTCAAAATAAAATCATTTTAATCAGTGTTTTTTTTGCTTGGATATGTTTGGTTAGACCTACTGAGCGCTGTGGTAAAATTTGTCCACCTTTTTTAATTAAAATTTATAAGTACTTATTTGGTTATATAGGGTATATAACTACCAAATAAGTACATATAAATTAAAATTAATACAAAAAATCAGGCAACTTCAAAGCAAAACAATTAATAGTAGTACATACCTAGGTATCTTTTTTTTGTGGATGGGAAATCATCAAATGACTCCTTCGGAGGGAGTGTTAGACTCTTACTGACTAAAACCCATCCGTGCTCCTCGTAGTTCCCTTTGCTTTCCAGGACCGCGGTAAATATTTCGAACAAAATCCGCAACCCTGGCAGACCTTCTATATATTCAGTTTAAGAAAACGGATAGATTTAATTCGACTGTCGAAAACATATAACCTACTACTCCTACTCATTCAAAAGACTCAGTTCTCTGTCTGTCCCTACCGCAAAACACTTCACTCCTCCCCACTAATACCCACATTATTTTTCTAACAAAACATCTGTTTCAACTCCGAACAAAGTGGAAGTATCGGCCCTCCCAGAGGATCAAAGTCCATCAGGAGGAAACTTATTTAATTTGTAGCCTGTATCAACAAGCTGATTACAGTTGGCGTGTTGTTTACGTATTTTTAGTTAGGGACAGACGGACTTAACTTTGAGGTGAGAACTTAATTTTGGGCGTAGTTTTCAGGGAAAGGCCAAAGGGTCTACAAACTAACAATCGGTCCCTGAAAATAAATTAAAATCATCGTCATGAATTGATTTTGTACACAAATGAATATAATAACAGCAGCCAACGCGCTTCTGACAAATTGTATAATGGCTGACTAAATATATCAGCTCATTTTCATTGAAATATCTTTGGTTTGTTCCGGATTCGCCCACAAAGTTCGCCTAATTTTTTTATTTTTCCGTGTTCGCCTACTTTTCATTCCGTTTTCGCCGCGTTTTTCATTTGTTTCATAAATATGATTTTTGAGTACTGTTTCGACCCCACTTTTTGTTCCTTTTTTGATCTAAAAACAATATCGAAAAATTTGGATTTTTAAAGACCAGTCCAGAATTTAAATGCACCGTTCTTATGGGGTAGGCTAGGGAGTGAAGCCACGAGCATAAGCTAAAGCAAAAGCTAAAAAACACACCTCTACACGAATTCGAAAGGAAGTTTTAAAAACCCTGTTTTTATACGGTAAAACTTTTAACCGATGCTTGTGCGTCTGAAGTTAAAGTCTTTGGTAATTGCTTTCCAGCGTTTTATGAAAAACTTTCAGCAAAACTGCGATCAGTCACTCACGGATTTAATGGAATTAAAGCCCTATTTTAGTGGTACGAGAGGACAAAGTTAAATGCAACGAGAATGTTAATTTGGTGTTAATTCAAATCTTTTGGTCAAATATGTTTTTAATTTAATCGGTCGGGCATCATTTTTCACTTTTTTTTTCGCAGTATTTCCATCATCTACACATTTGCCATTATTATAATTAATTACAGGTTCTTTTACTTATGCGGTTAAAACCTCCCTTAATTAATTAAGTGCGGAAGTGAAGTTCCAAAGTTGAACCAAGTTTTAACCGCATTTCGGCACTTAACCTGGAACGAGGAACTTAGCACTAACTTAGAACCACTTATCTAGATAACTTCTAATAATATCTAATAATACTAGATACTTTATAACCTTCAGTTGTTGAAAGTTTACGTTTTATTATTTCAGGATTAAATGGACTTATTTATTTTAATTTTAAATAAAATCAGTTGTTTTTTTAAAGTTATCTGGTTGACATCAGTAATTTATTTGTAATAAAATAAGTGTTTTTTTAATACCGTCAAACCCTTTGACACTAGAGACCGCTATAAAATAGATATATTAGTACTTATCGTATACACCAGATTAATGTGCAATAACGGTCATTGACCCACATACATTTATTGACTTTCTTAACATGAAAAATAAAGACGTAAAGCTGTCCTGAATCGACTTTTATCGTGGTCCTTTACGTTCTCTAGTAATGAAAAACGGTTAATAATTTATTGTTTGGGTACCTATCTACGAAGGAATACAAGAGAAAGTTTAATTCACTTTATTGCAAGATTATCTGGCGCCTACCATACAGTAGATACTAAAACAAGAAAGCACTTTTGACCACTCTTTTAACAAAAGAACGTTTTTAAACAAAGGAAAATCTATTTTATCAACCGCACCAAAACATTACTAGATACAATTCGAAACAATTCCATGACCCAATTTCGAAATACCGTGTTACCAAATTATGGGTCATCGGGCAATATTGCCGAATGCTATAATCAAAGGTAAGCAAGTCGTGAGGAAACGACAATGATTGAATTTGTATAATCTAACTGAAAATACAGACAATGAGTTCAAAATATCTTGTTGATAGCCTGACCAGGAACAAAGGAACGATGTCTCAAATTCGGGTATAAACAAATAAGAGGCCGGTCAGTAGTACTCAGTTTTGCTCAAGACCTCAGACCCATATTCAGTTACCTTTTTTATGGATGGGAAAACATCTTATTACTTTTCCTACTCTTGGTGAAGTGGAAGGGAGTGTCAGACTCTTTCTGACTCAAAACCCATCCGCGTTTCTCCTTCTTTCTTTTTTTTTTGAGGATGGGCTTGTTCTTGACCCGGATCACGCCTGATGGAAAGCAATAGATGAGGTCTACGATGGAGTGAGCGTGCTCAGAAGATGCCTGTTCACTCTTGCTTTGAAGGCAGACGGGTTATATGTGGAAGGGAACACAGACGCTGGCAGAGAGTTCTACACTTTGGCTGTGCACATAATAAATGTGGAGCAGTGCTGAGTACGACTAGTCGGCATGTCGACCAAGTGCGGATGGTACCCAGCAGTACGTTTGGTATTCCGGTAGTAAAAAGGCGATGATGGGATCAGGTCTTGGAGTTCCTGCGCACACTCTCCGAAGTACAGTCTGTAGCAGTTACCCCTTTGCGTTTCAGGGCGCGGTGTCTCTTTTGAACAAATTCCGCAACTGTTTACCTACACTTTACGCACGCAAACTTATAGAGGTGGGCTTAATGTGGCATATTAGGCCTTATTAAAAAAAGGTTACATACTGATTAGCATCAACTTCTTTAGTCATAGAAGAAGGCGCAGTTTATTATTTAGTAAAATCCGCAGGTTTTAGTGTTAAAACGACTAGAAATGCAATAAAAATATTTCCGCCTTTATTCCTCACTGGTTAACATACGAAAAAAAACGCTCTGAATATTAATATAATTATATAATTCAAGTTTAGTATAAAATTAAGTTTCCTAATTATACAACGTGTAACAGAATAAACGCAAATCCTCTTTAGGGGTCATTGTACTCATCATTATGGACAACTTTCACTATGATAGGATCAACACTGAATTCGCGAAAAAAAATCATCTATACATTTATGTGCGGATAACTCGACAAAATGTACTGAACAGCTGATTTTATTTCGCAATTTCGGGGTTGTCAATTGGTTTATTAATTGCAGGTGCAATATTAAGAATAAAATGAGATGTATTTAGTAATTTGACAGCTGCGCAGATATATACCAGGACTGCACACATATAAATAATTAAGTAACTCAGAAAGCTCTGTGAAGAAATACCATAATAAATGAGAGAACCCCTTAAGTTTACTACAACTTTATTATACTTTTTGAGCACTTGAACACTTACGTAATAAAACGCTAGAAGTGCTAGTTTCCTCCTTAATCAAGCTTGATACTGTAACAAAATGTTGCACGTTACAATGTTGAACGTTAAATTGTAAAGCATAACATTTTATCAACACTTAGCGTTTTCATCAGCATATTATTCAAGTAAATTAAAACAATTCATGAAACTATTAAGTGCGCCTCTGTACATTTATGTGCGAACAGTGTTAAATAAATAAAATAATAAATTATATATATCTTAAGTTTCCTAAAAAAAATAAAACATTCCATTGTGATTGAAATTAATGGCAGAACGTTAATTTCAAGCAGTTAGCAAAATATTCAATAAAGCATTTTTGATTTCTCATTACAACTTTTCAAAATGGTAAAACAAATCTGAATGAGAGCAACTTTTCGAAGAAGTCAGCAGTTTGAAAAGTTAAGAACGGTCGCAATAATAAGAACATTAAAGAATAATATTATTGTATATTCAGCAAGTTTTGAAACACAGGCACTTGCAAAAGTAAGTACTCGATTTAAACCTATCGTTCGTTTTATGAATAGTGATGTGGGTTTTAAGAGCTTACAGCAACAGTGTGATACCAATAATACCTGTTCCTTTTTTACAGTATTTTTTAGTTTTTACTACAAAAATCTGTTTTTTATTTGATTAACAGTGGTGACAATCCAATAGAGACACCTTTTTTTCCAAAAAAATCTATCTTTGTGAATGAGTAAATTTTATTAGT
The DNA here is from genome assembly GCA_947386135.1 of Melanchra persicariae. Classification (NCBI taxonomy): domain Eukaryota; kingdom Metazoa; phylum Arthropoda; class Insecta; order Lepidoptera; family Noctuidae; genus Melanchra; species Melanchra persicariae. Next base: position 5,924,601 of record OX376646.1, read on the forward strand.
TTAATCGTACTTAAGTCATCTAAAAGTGCATCGTAATGGTCTAATTGAAACAATTGACGACACGATTGGCGCAGTGGTTGAGCAGTTGACTGCTGCGCTCCGTATCGCGGGTTCGTATTCCGCACGGAACAAATATTGTTATAAATTTAAATACGTTTTTTATTCGACGCAGAAACCGAATCTTAGCAACCAACAAAAAAACCATTCTGAGAACCACACTTCAATTTATATTAACTTGTCAACATTTATTTACATTTTAAATAGTCTGCAGCTTTTCCTTTTCAACAAAACCCTTTAATATTGAATAAATAATCGTCAATTCACAAAAGGATAAAAATATTTGAGAAACCACTTTCTTACACTCCAGAAAAAGGTCTAGAAAATAGTGTAGTGTCGTGATAGATACGCCCCTCTGCCCTGACAAGGGTCTGGACTACTATTATGATTTTTGAAGACGGGTCAAATATATTGGGTCGGACTGATTCGCGTTAAGTACATTATTGAAAGGTTCCGTATATGATTTTAGTTGTTTGGACGTTTTATTGCCTTATTTTTATTTATTTATTATAAAATGCTAAATTATGTACCTACAGATATGTTTTTTGTTTTTGAATTGCATTAGCCGAAATTGCCCCACCAACATTTATTTGCAATCTTAATTTAAACAAAAACATAAATAATGACAAAAGCTGTCCTGAATCTATCATGATTCTCAAAATTAAATTCATGAAAAACGATTCAGACTGCATGCCTGTAACTTGCATAAAAGGTATGCAAGTAGCTTGCGAGCCACAGTGAAATACTTACACCAATCAGAACCTATTATTGCAAAATGGCATGCAAGCTTCTTACACTTAAAGTGTGCAAGTAACAGGCACGTGCATTTACATTGTACTTACATCTAATAGTTCGATACTGAGATAGACTCATGATAGCACAAGTCTAAACTTTAGTGGTATTTTGGTTGCTATTTAAATATGAATAATATTGTTTTCTTTCGTATAAACGATAAATAAATAAAAAAAAATAAAAAATTGTCATTTATATTAAGGTGTGTACGTAGATACATAAGAGAAAGAGCATTAGACGGTAGACGGTTATGATAGTACCGTGATAAAACTGAACATCTATGGTACCGCTCTTTAAAAGTGCATTTAATGTGTTTCTATTATTTTCGACCCATAACCAATTTCAAAATACGACTACGTAACCAATTCAATAAACATTACAGCCCTATCATAAGCAAAACACCAACCTCGTACTAAAATCATAAAAGTCTTCCATTCAGTGTCTATTCAATGAAAGAGCACAGGAAAATTCCTTCCATTTCGACTTAAGACGTCTTAAAATCACTTTACGAGTACTAGTGCCTACGAGCTACAGCGTGACTCAAAAATAGGGCACTCCATTCATAACGTTTTCAAACACCAATGCCGAGAAGCTTGCTGCATCTTTGATGAGCTTCAACTGAATGAAATATCGACCAACGTGTACTCTTTAATGGGTTTATCATGGGAAATAGGGATCCCTAACTAACTTACTTAGATCCACTTCCACCACTACACTAAACGGATTTAAGTCTGCGTCCCTGTCATCTTCGAACGATTTTTTTTGTATTTTTTTTTAGCTTGCACTTGTATTCCACTACTAGGCTTTGAACAATTGACGGACAGAAAATAAAACGTGGGCAAGAACAAAATGTAATGGAATAAGTATTGTGACCTCCTTGGCGGCAGGTCACTGGCAGGGAAGTTACCTAGTCGTTGGAAGCGTCCGGCAGAAATATAAATACTATTTGAATTTTGAACGTAAAAATATTGATAATTTTTTGACGTGACAACGTCTAATAAATCGATGAACGCCGGTTGCACGCAGGAAAAAAGATGACTCATTGTCCCGTTACGCTTATTGAAACGTTACGCTAATTGTAACATTCTATGTAATCGTTTCATCAATTTTTTGTTATGATCTTTGTTTTGTTAGACGCAGCGTTGGAAGGCCTCCCACAAGGTGGACCGATGACCTGGTGAAGGTCGCGGGTAGCCGATGGATGCGAGACGCACAGGACCGGTTGTTGTGGCGATACTTTGGGGAGGCCTATGTCCAGCAGTGGACGTCTTTCGGCTGATATGATGATGATGAGTAAGTGGTGCTACCGCGTGGCCCGCTGGCATCAGAGTTGCATCTCTAATGATACTGTAGCACTGTACAGAGAGCCAATTCTACTATTTTTGAAGCAACGTTCGCATTCTCATCTCAGTTGCAATCTGTCAAAAAATCCTCAATGTTACATTTTTGACAGATTGCGACTGACATGCACAAAATGAGTAGGATTGGCCCTCTGGTCAGAATACTTATGAACCGAAACGTTGTAATCATCAAAATGAAACGTAATATGGACCATCGGGCAGCCTTTGATAGGGCCTCATCAAAACTGTTTCGAAATTGGATGTTGCGATTATGAATGTATTTTCTGGTCTAATTTGGGTTTGAGCTTCAACTTCGAGTTGTTATAGTGCTGCGCGATTCTAATGTTTTGCCTATGAGTTTGAAGATTATTTAAAAGTGGTATCGATAGTAGATAAGTATCGAAGTCAATATTATTGAACGATTCTACGCCGCTTACTAATGATGCTTACAGCCGTTCTATGTAATAAACAATCCTTATCAGGTAAACAATCGATTTAATATCGATTGTTTACCCGACAGAACAAATCGATATTCCCAATAGGGTGTGCGTTGAAAACTCGCGTGACGTCACTACGATAGTACAATTTTTACTAACTCCATGACGTCACTAGCCCCTCTCTTGAACTTTGATGCGCTTTATCTCTATCACTCAATTAGTGATTTGAAATGGCAAAAAATACGTGTCCAATTTTTTTTTAAATCTAAAGAACGGTCTAAATAGAATTATATTTTTTCCACCAAGTAGTATACCCTATTACAAAATTAATTGAGTAAATAGGAAAGTGTGGGTGTACCAACTTGTTTCAATGTCATCGACGTCACAAGAAATTGTTGAAATAACATCAAAGTGTCAGCTTGTTGAAGTATCATCAGCGTCAATACCTGAAACAAGAAAATATTCGTGTTACTCACTCGACACTTAAACTTACTATAAAATAATAATTTTTCTTCTTAACGTGTCGACAACAACAAAGGTACCGAGTATTTTTGCTCAAATTGAAATGTTTGATTGGCTCATACAATTATTTAATTAGCACTGAAATAGTTAACAAATCTTCAACAAACACACATAAAAAAATATATCCCATAATATGTAAGAAATTACGAGACTTACATATTGGGCAGTGCATACGTATAAATAAAACTCTCTATTATTTTTTGAAATGTAAGATCTGCTTCTTTTTCAATGTTAATTCATATTTACACACAACTTGGAAGTGGTAAACTAATATCACCTTCGTAAACTTTATACAAAAAACTTTACAATTAAATGAACCCACAGGTGCTGAAGTCATCATAGGGCAGGGGTGCTCACTACAAATAATTTGAATATTATTCAGGTTCCCGATTCGCTGCGGTTGTAATAATGACAAAATGTTGACGAAACCTGGCGTTTGGGGTGACGAACGTAAAGGCGACTTTAATATAATATGTTTCAGAGCACGCCCTTATATTCCATTATTTTATGACGAAAATTGTTCAGGTAGATGAAGGGAGAGTGGAATGGGTTTTGTTGATATTGATATCGTTGCGCTATCTCTGGTTATCCTTGGGAGATGGGTTATGTCCGGTCAGTTTATAATCCGTAACGAGTTATCCAATGGTTAAAAATTATGAGCTATATATTTCGTTAATGTTCGATAATATTTAGCTTGACTAATGGTCAAATATATATATGTATATACTATTGGTTGAAAACTAACAATTGATCGAAAAACGCATTTTAACGAAATTTGTATCACAATTTTAACCATTGGTTGAGATAACTACGGATCAAAAAACTCTTACTTAGTCATATAATACAAAGTTCAAATTCCATTGCAACTCATACTTTTTAGGACCTTTTTAATCCTAATGGTCTCTCAATGGGACTTAACCGTAGTAACCGTCGACTACGTAATAGTTCATTTGTAGAACTTGATACTTAAAATACGAAAATGTATGTATACACTCGCGAGTGTATGATTTTTGTGACCAACCCAGATTTATTACCAGCCAGTGTAAAAAAAAATACCCGGAATGTTCATTAGCACCAAAATTCTTAACAAAACAATACGGAACATTTTGCTCATAGCAATCTGAAAACAGTTCCAATATTTAATTACGAGTCCAATCAAATAAACTGGGATAAGACAGGCTTAGGATTTTGCGCAAAACAAATTTCCGGCCCCTCGGAGACTTACAATGCCTGTTATAAATGATCTCCAATTATTTCCTTATTTAATTTATTACCCAACGTTAGGGAAAATGTTTTCCTGATTTTAAGGTAATCTGGGTAAATGGGATCCTATGGCGAGGTTAGCCTTGTTAGCATAGCAACGCTGGCTACTTGAACAGCACTTCATTATAACTATTATACACATAGAGGTCGCGTAGTCACCACGTAGAGGGTGCGTATAATAGTTACCTTGCTTAGGCTGAGAAGGCACAACGTAGAGGCAGCATAGCCACCACAATTAAGTGCGTATTTCCTTCGTATGGGTCGCGAAGTCACAAAGTAGAAGCCCCGTCATAAGCTCATAGTGGCCAAGTCAGTAGTCTCCTTGTAGAGGCCGCGTAGTCACCTAGCAGAGGCACGGTAATATTTGTGTAGTTTTGGCAATGATTTATGAAAAATCCTATTGTTCTCCATAAAAAAAGATTGTATTTTTTTGGAATTTATGTAAAACATCAAACGTATAAAAAAAGTGTCTGTGGAGTTTTTTGTTCATTCTTCTCCATTGAAATCTACGCTTTGGTACATGCTAATAGCTTCTTATTTGACTGACTGACTTAGACACTTTAAAAGAGAAAATGGATTTTTTAAAATAAATGCTTGAACTTTGAACCAATTTTTACAGTGTCTTGTCTTGTTTCGGTTGAGAAATGATAAAAAAACAAACTCTTTCAAATATGCTATTATCTATTTTCCAGTTGATTTACCACACCCTCAAAATCATTTTCATCAATCATCATGCATGGCGATTAGTGCATAAAAAAGCTTTTAGCTGTAACAAAGATGGACACGAATTTGATATACATATCTAATGGTTTGGTCAAACCATAGAGTACGGAATGGACTAGACAGAACTCTATAGTAGGTAAATGTTGTTTATAAATAAAAAAAAAATAACTTGTATCTTTGCAATTTCGAGTGATCATGATTGACATAAGTAATGTAATGACTAATGACATTGTAACAATATCTTTTAGTGTGTGATTTTTTTTATTTTTTTATTATTATGACTTGACATGAACATAAATTTTCATTACTTACATTGGGACATTATCTTTTATAATTGTGATTGTTGTCGTTGTGTTTTTGAATATTTTGACATTAAACATCTTGACATTAAGCCATTTGACATTACATATTGTGACATTTTATACTCTTCATTTTACATTATGCGAGTGATTTATCTTTTATTATTATTTTTTTTTAGACAGCCGCAATTAGCTATTAAATTTGACAGGTTAATAATTGTTTTGGTTGTATTATTATTATTAAATTCAAATACAATATTTTGCATGCCGTAAGGTAAAATGTATCGGGACAATCTATAAATATTCCAACCTATATGTATACCTACATTTACAGCAAATAAATGATTTCTTTCTTTCTATCTTTCTTTCTAGAAAAGCCATCTAAACTGACCAAGCTCGGGTGAACGGCGCGTTGTGTTCTAAGCACGCCTGAAAATGATGTCACAATAAGTGACTGGGCCTGCTAGGGCCAGTGCCTGCCAGGGTTGTAGAATTGTACGAAAAAGTTCCCGCGGCCTTAGAACTTTCTAGTCAGTAAGAGTCTGACACTCCCTTTGACTCCATTTGATCATTTCCACTAAAAAACAAATGGTACTTTGTAATTTTTTTGTTCATTTATGTTTGTTTATATTCTACTAAACTAATTCTTAGTGTGTATCAATTTGCGTGTGCCTTTTTCCAGGTATGTACCTAAGGTCTGCTTCCGGTTCAACCGGATACAGCTAACTGGCACGTTATATGTAGCCGTCCACTAATTTTCCTGAAAATATTGCAGGAACAGGCTACGAGAACAAAGTCGACTGGAAAATCTAACTAGATTTTCCAGTCGACTTTGTTCTCGTAGCCGTAGCGCACATTGCTGAATGTTATAATTATAAGTAACTACTTATAATTATAACATTCAGCAATGTGCGCTGTATAAACCGCTGTCATAGCCAACATTTATTAATGATAACCAATTTCACAAAAACTGAAGAACGGATTTACAGGAACAGCACAGCACTAATTGCATAACATTAAGATATAATTGTGTGTTGTGTTTTCGTAATTTATCGTTTATTCCGTGTTGTAAATAATAAATGTGTTTTGTGACGGCCTATTAGACAAGTTGGCTGGATGTCATTTAGGCAGCTAGTTATACGGCGCCATTCAGTGTAACGGCTACGCAGTCAACTAATGGCTCATTAAGCTAGTTGACTGCGACATGTATACACGTATGTTTGTATGTCTGCGACTTTCTCAAAAACTACTGATCCGATTTGGATTAATGACAATGTCGTCTCTAGCAATGACCGCCAAGGCGTTTCGTTGCTCTGTAGGTCAACGTGGTTTTAGGGTCGCGTGCTATATAGAAGTGACGAATTGATTCTCGTGTCAGCTATTTGCTAGAAAAATAAATAAACTCACAAAAACGATTGTCTGAAAAAAAACTTTTTCACAAGAAAATACTACCGAAGTCCAAATAAAAAACAGTACTAAGTAAAAATACTTTTAATTTCGGAAGTCGGTGTCAAAAAATTAAGAAGCAAACAAAACACCGACTTCCGAAATTAAAGAATTAGGTTTTTTTTTTTACGCAAGTACTTTATAATTTTTCGTTATCCGTAACCACCACTGGAAAGTCATAGGAAAGCAAATAGGCAATTGCGTTTGACTTGTATGACATACTTTTCCAGCAATTTTGATTTAAAAACCAAACTACTAAAACAATTTTTATGAAATTTCTATCAATAGGAAAGTATTCAACGCAACTGTAATCTTATACATTTGCCATACCATAGTTTTTATCCAGATTATTATAATACTATTATAGGCCTAGATTAATATGTATACTACTGAGCCATTTGTACACTTTTGTAACTTATTATTATTTCAATAAATTTTATTATTTATTATTATTCATTTCATATACAAAAGGTTTTTTTTTTCAAATCGGTTCATAAATGACGTTAGTTATGAGGTAAAAAACATAAAAAAATGATGATGCATGAAGAAGCCTCCTCGTGTAGCGCAATTTGTTCCATCAGACACTCAACTGAACCGAGCGCTCGGCGCATCCTGGACAGTCTCATATAACACCTTAGAAGACTGGCCAATCCTTCCCTTGCGGTGGTAGGGCTAACGCCCGCCTGGTTCGCGACCACCCTCCCACCGGGGTCCGGCGTCAAGCAGCCGGCTGTGTTTCGTCCACGCGTGGGAGTACCAATGCCTCAGGACATCTTCTGGGCACGCTTGCTTCATCATGGACCTCATCTATCGCTTTCCATCAGGAGTGATCGAGGTCAAGAGCTAGCCCATTCATAAATATAAAAATAAAAAAACACTACTACTTTTTTTGAGGTCGGTTGAAAAGTATTAAAAATAAGTGGAAACTTTAAGGGCCTACGCAGACCGGGACGGCATGGCAAGGGATTTTAATTTTTTAAGGGATTCTAATGGACATTCAACCGTACTGTTACAGAAATACGACATAAATTGCTATGCTTTAAAATGATGCCGTGGCATTGAAAGGGATTTTATCGCACGGCATTAAAAGACGCGCCACAGGCTCCCGTGGCGGGATGCCGTGGCATACTGCGGTAGGCAACGGCATGCCACGGACTCCGGCGCTCGTAGTGATATACTGCGGGGTGTGGCATGCCGTGGCAAAGTGCTGGAATGCCGCGGTATCTAAGCGGCCAGTGTGCGCTGACTCACGGCCAAATCCCTTGCCATGCCGTCCCGGTCTGTGTAGGCCTTAAGGCTTCCTCAGACACACGCGATGCAACATTACGATGACCATTGTTCATAGACATTGTTCTACGAAAACTACCTATAAGGTTAATTTGCACATATCAGAGCCGTGCCCGGAGCGAAGCAGGAGGTCAAAAAAATATCGTTGTCAACGAGTACATTTTATATGAACTCGTTTACACTCGTCCGGTCACGGTCCTGGCACAGCCCGGCAGGTCCATGATATGTGTGAATAGGTTGTAGTATTGTGAGCCTTTTTTAAAAGCTGCTGCTAGATCTAAAAAAGAAAAGTTTAAAATGAAACTGCCTGAAAAAAAGTAATATGACGTGTTAGTGCTTCTCAATCTAAATACTTAAGTATAAGTGAAGTAATATAAGAATTTTATTATTATTTAGTCAGAGAGCTAGCTAGGTTATCAACCTATTTTTCCATTGTGGAGTGTAAGTGCACTCATGTCCATCATTCAGTAAACTGTGATTTAGCTTATAAATTGGTATGTAATATATTGACAGTCTAAGCCTTATTTTTTACACAGTTCACTATACAGTATATATAATATGTGTATTTTAAAGTGTGCGTGGATGGCCACATCCGGAACTATGAAGAATATCGAATAACACTGAAAGGAGTCTCGAGCCTTATCGGTATGCCTAGCCAAGCATCGAACCAGTTGATTTCGGTTAAAAAAAATCACGCCATTCAAAAGAGTCGTTAAAAGCATCAGATTCTGGGAACTAATAAAATATATGGAAAAAAAAAGAAAAGTGCTAATTTAAAACAAAATACTTTAAATTTCACCCTGTATACTGAAAAGTTGTCGTAAAAGTTGCGCCAAAACAGAATAATGTAGTACTTTAATCACACAACTAGGTACTCAAATAACTCGCCGAAGCCTAATGAAACTGTTTTTTTTTTCAGAGAAAATAGGAATAATGAAATTATAAATTTAATGAAAAAGTGACAAAAGTGAAAAAAGTGAGTTGGATATAAAATAAAATAATAAAAAACATAGTGTGTGCCTCCATACGCTTGCTAATTCAGCATTTGGTCGAAAAACAGTTTAAATCAAGTTTTACCATCTGAACATCAACACCGAATTATAAATTAAATCACGAAGAAATCACATAGCGTGAAATTTATTTGAAGCGAAGATAAATTTTGTGAAACGAATCATTTCATAATTCGGTGGTTTGATGTAATTTTTCATGTCGAGATTAGCACGGTCTGATTGGTCTTGAATATTAAGTTTTTTTTTTAACATTCTTCTGAAATTATACAACGTGGAACAGAAGAAACGCAATATCTTACTAAGGGACCAACACTGAAATCGCGAAAAAAAAATCGACTGCCCCATATGTTTCTGTGCGTATATCTCGACAATATGTACTGAACAACTGAATTTTTTTTCGCGATTGTGGGGTTGGTCCCATAGTAAAAGTTGTTAATAATGATGAGTACAATAATCCCTTTTCAGGTATTGCGTTTATTCTATACACGTTGTGCGTTTCTATACACGTTGTGTGTGTTGTGTTGTGCATTTATATAATGGAGGAATAAGAAACATTTGATTAGATGCTAAGCGTTTTCGAATTCTAAGAACCTCCTCCTTTTTTAGAAGTCGGTTAAAAAAGGAGTGAACAAGCTTCTTCTGGGTAAGCTCACTTCATTGCGACTTTGTCTCTGTCACCTCTGACCTAGACTAGAGCAAACCATGAATGTGATAAGGGTAAGAAAATGGTGATGAATAAGTAATTAATCAGTCTGAAAGTTTTCGCGATTAAACAGGAAGGCTGTTTAATCGAGGAAACTTTTCTACTTAATTAATCGTTTCTCACCTTTTAAGATAGGCCAGGAGGGGTTGGGTTTTCATTTACAAGGGACCTTTTAACAATATAAGATAAATACCTCCAACCGAAAGCTACTGACCTGAGTCATTATTACCAACTAATAAGTAAGACCAATACAGTGCACTTAGTTTGCAATAAACGTTTTGACCTAGAATTAAAAGTTTTAACAGACAGCTAATAAAAGAAGATTTTTCAAATCGGTTCATAAATAACGGAGTTATGAGGTAACAAACATTAATAAAATACAACCGAATTGAGATCCTCCTTCCTTTTTGGAATACAGTTAAAAAATTGCAATGAAACGGATTGGCAATACCCTAACATTGCCTACTTTTTGGAACAAAATATACAAAAGTCAAACACGCATGGCCGCTGTTTTTTTTTACAGAACAATATACCCTTTTATAAGAATTTCTTCACACACACAAACAGTCACACCCGGAACAACTATTTGTAGGCCATACAAATATTTGTTCCGTGCGGGAATTAAACCCGAAACACGCAGCGCAGCAATCAATAAATCAATCTAATATGTTTATTTGTGCACACAGAATACAAAAAAGTAATACAAATTCATAATGACTCTCGGCACACAAACATAAATGTGAATATAATTAAATATATAAGTACGCAACAAATTAGTAACTTCAGTATTAACTTCACTCATGATGAAGCAGCTAACCTGTCAGCCACTGCACCAACCGTGCCGCCAAAAACATCATCACTTGACTTGTTGCGACACATCGATAACTTAGGTATTTCAATTAACTGGGCCTTAGTCATCAAAACCAAAATCCATGATAAGATACTAAGCCCAGCATCCAATTATCTTTCAGGTCAGGAAGGCTTCCATCTCATCTATTCCCATTGCTCGTGAAAAGAGTACGCAGCACCTTATCCACTGATAACCTCATACTGCAAGATCCTGATTTCCCACAGGATGGCTGAACCTAAAGCAGCAAAGCGAATACTAGCAATATTTTTAGAAACACGCTGTATAATAAAGAAAACTAGTTTGTTTTACCGACTAGAGGAGGACATAGTAGGGATGTTTCCTGAGTAAAAAAAATATAATTCCATTTAGTCCGTCAGATTATCGAAAAATATTGTATTATGTACTTTTTGTTTTATCGAATCAATTAAAATTCACGAAATGAATCTCAATAAATTCGGTTATATGATGAAAAAATTAACATCACCTGTTTGCAGTATGTGTAACGAAAATGAGGACACGTATCATATTTTGATGAGATGTGTCCGGAATCAATCGCTCAGAACACAAATTGGAGTGCATCATAAATCTATCAAACCCGCTATCGGACGATATAATTCCTGTAATAAATATGGTTAAGTCCGCTTTGAAGAATAGACCCAGAACCTAGCAGTAAGATGTTAGTAAATCAATGTTTTGTATACCTATAGAGCGTCATATTCGCATTAGCGAAAAAGCTCTCTAAATAAAGATTAAAAAAAAAAAAAAGATCAGGAGTGGGGGCTTGTGACGTCACTTTCCGGTAAATAGTGTATCGGTTTATGACGTCACATGAGTTTTCAACGCGTGGGTATCGTTTTCATTTATAGTTTACGTGAAAAATGAAAAATACGTACCTATTCAATATTTTTTGGAAATCTATCAGACGGATTGATTCGTTTTTTTTCAGGAAACATCCACACACATTGGGACAGAGGTAGTTATACAGCAAGTTATAAAACGTTGATAAATGGTGTAACATACTTAATGCGATGCTCTTTATTTGTGCGTTTTATTAATTGCTAGCGTTTGTCAGTGCTTTATCGTAAGGGCGGGTTCCTAATATGTCGTGACGACAGATTATTAGATAGATTATTACGATTAACGACTTTTTACGACTTTAAACGACACGATAATTTGTTGTCACGACATTGTGTGAACGCGCCCTAAGGAAGCATAAAACTATTGAAACAAAAAGTGTCCTATGTCCCGGTGGTGTATTGCCTTTTGTCTTGTAGTTCGATGATGGCAGATATAATCATTATTATCATCATATAGACGTCCACCGCTGGACATAGGCCTCCAAGTTTCGCCACAACAACCGGTCCTGTGCGTCTCGCATTCATCGGCTACCCGCGACCCTCATCAGGTCATCGGTCCACCTTGTAGGAGACCTTCCAACGCTGCATCTTCCGATACGCAGACATACAACAAGACTTATTTCCAATTTCAAAAATATTCATCTCAATGACTTTTCCTTGAGTGGTAGAAAAAACCTAACTGAAAAAGTATTCTATCTAAAAATTCACAAATGCCAATTGAATATGAACAACATTCGTATGTTGAATACATTGTGGGAGGAATATTTGTAAAGCTCAAAATAACGAAGCGACAATAATTGGCGCAGCATCACTCGAAGTTAGATGGTACAGTAACGAACCTAGGTCCTAGTTAAAAGTTACGCTTTTATATGGTAGGTTTTGAGTATTGTTTATCGAGTTACATTGTGTTACATAGTTTTTAAAATACTCAGTTGGGACGTACTGGGCTAGCGCAATACCATAAATAGGTTCGTAGATGAAATCAGGAACTTAAATATATCTTCTTCTTCATGTTTTGGACAAATAAATTGTCTTGTCTTGTCTTGTCTTGTCTTATCTTATAAAAGCTAGAATTTACTATACGACAGTATGCGAGACAATTTTGAATATTCGCTTAATCTGATTTATTTAGGACAAGACGACATTCTCAGGCTAATAGGAAACTACCCAATTACCTACCCTAATATTTGGTACTTAAATTTACGAGATTCCCAGAAAATGCAAAAAATAATAATACGCTTTGTTAAAATATAAATTCACGTAAAAACTCTTTTGTGGGTAAAACCTAAACTACTCTAATTATAATTGCCTAAATCCACGAGCTTCCTAGAAAAGACAAAAATAATTATTTTCATTAAAATGTTCATTCACAGAACACAGTACGTTTTTGTTAGTAAAACCCGCAGTTCTAACTGTTCTACAAAACTTTTATTCCACGGAAAGCGTATCCCTAACGACTAACCTGATTTTCAGTTCAGGAAACATGTAAGGACAAACATACATAGGTACCTATTAAAAGTGGATATGAAATGCAGCAAAACTTTCTCAAAGGACTCAGTCCTCCATGCTTGCTTTTCCATTTCCTTGGAACGATTATATAGGTACCTAGTTGTACCTACTCGAGTAGGGAATTTCCAAACTACTTCCAATGAATTTTCCCCTGTGCAGTTCAGTTAAGGTCTATACAGACTGCACACGATCGATGTTCATTAAGAGTCCATAAATTAATCTCCACGAAACGTGTTTCATATCCGCGTTAGTTTCGGTGTCATGGTAAGCAAGGGAATACCGACCTTATATAGTTTAAATGGACACAAAAGATTGACGTGCAAAAGTGTTATTTTTAAAATAATTTACAAAATAAAATTATTACCTTGGTTAACTAAGTTAATCATTAACTTTAATTTAGATTTGGTTGGAAGAGAATGCCTAAGGCATGAAATCTGTGAGTGTACATTTTTGCATAGAGTTATAAATACATTAACCATTTCAACAGATGAACGACCGACCATCGATATAGACTTGTCGCAGCCAACTAGCTGAATCCGCCGTTTCATTATAAGCTAGCCTTTTCATTGAACTGTGCCGTTTAATCAGCGACATAAGTGACACGGTCATGTCATCAAACGATATTGAACAAAAGATGTCACTTAGGTTGCTGAAAAATCGGCACATTTAAATGAAAAGGCTAGGCAACCAATTAAACGGCTGATTAAGCTTATTGACTGCGACAGACATATTTGATAAGGACGTTCTTGAACGACTAAAAACAGTCGTAACGTCCCTTAGTTGACTGATTGTACCTAATTCTCTTGCAATGCACTAGTAGTGGATTTGGACTGTACTATTGATATCAACGATCAACATTGATCAACCGAAATCTAGTTGTACCTAGGGTTTTACCACTATATTTTGGGATGCATGAAGGAGCCTCCTCGTGTAGCGCAATTTGTTCCATCTGACACTCAACTGAACCGAGCGCTCGGCGCATCCTGGACAGTCTCACCTAACATCTTATAAGACTGGCCAATCCTTCCCTTGCGGTGGTAGGGCACCCGCCTGGTTCGCGACCACCCTCCTACCGGAGTTCAGCGTCAAGCAGCCTTCTGTGTTTCGTCGACGCGTGGGAGTACCAGTGCATCAAAGCATCTTCTGGGCACGCTCGCTTCATCATGGACTTCATCTATCGCTTTCCATCAGGCGTGATCGAGGTCAAGAGCTAGCCCATTCATAAATAAAAAAAAAAATATTCAATAGATGAAATTGATTGACGTCGTCCAACGATGTTTGACGTTGGTTGTCTGCATGGTAGCTTTGATGTGGATTTGGTGAAGAAGGAACTGACAATCGACGTCGATGATACTCGTATCATTCTAAAATCGATGTCATCGATCAAAGTTGATCGACCGCAGCCTGATCGCACCTTTACAGCCAACCAATACTTACTTCAGTAGAAATGCATCAGTTAACTCAGTTCCACTTGAGAGAACTTGCGTTTTAAATAAAGAACATCGTTGAATATTTCATTTCAGAAATATTAGCGCAAACAGCGAGAGAAAATGTTTTTTTATTCTTTTCTCGGAAGCAACTCTCTTGTAACCATTTATTAGTTGAAGAATTTCTACGAATCAACTTAATGACTAGAAATTAATTACAAAAAGTGGGTGTAAAGGGGATTTTAAATGGAATTGGACTGTTTACTCTGTTAATGAGATTCTAGCAGATTTAAAGACCGTTTTATTAACGAGATGGTTGGATTTTAACCGACTTCATTAATAATGGTAGGTTTTAATGTCCGGGGAGAATGGTGGAATGCTTGTAGATTTTCGATCATTATGATCAGATATGGTTTTTATTTGGGCGTTAATGGGTTAAGGTTAGAAATCACAACAAGGAATGCATTTAGGACTGAAAATTATCCACTGTTTTCCGAGTTAAATATCCCTCAAATTCAAAACATGAAAAAAATACTGTGATTATGGGAAACTAATATCAGTTTTTGACAAAGTAATTCATTCATAGTATCATCCTTGTAGCTATTCCACCAATTCGCACTAAGCGTTTCCAAACGTCTTTTATAATGCGCACAGCAAAGGAGTGGAACTCTCTGCCTGCGTCTGTGTTTCCAAAAGCTTACAGCCCTAATCTCTTCAAAGTTAGAGTGAACAGGCTCCTTCTGGGTAAGCTCGCTCCATCGTAGACTTTGTCTCTGTCATACCTGACATTGACTAGAGTCAAGAGCAAACCCATCACTAAAAAAAAAAAAAAAATAATTCATCTGCCTAAACTTTTCCCAACTACATATGGGTTTAGCTTCCAGTCAAACCTGCCTGCCACAGTGCCAATTCTACAAATTTTTAAGCAGCTGTTGAGGCTTTTATGACAGATTGCAACTGAGATGTGAATGCCAACGTCGCTTAAAATTAGTAGAATTGCCCTTCTGACCTTCACAACCCAATACCTGGCTAATACAAAGTTTTTGAAAAGGTAACACTACATTACTTTATTACTTTAATTTTTAATTGCAGCTTATGTGGGGATTCGAGTGTTCTTGGGCCTCGATCAGAGTGCAAATACTAGGATTTTTTAAGGAATGTTCATTCATTCGTATTGCAGTCGCAAGCTGTCAAAAATGAATGAAATTGAAGCTGTTTTGACAGATTGCGACTGAGATGTGAGATGTCTCCTTTATTTTTATTTTATAATCGCTTAGTATTCGTATATAAACTACCCTTATTTTGAGCTGGATATGGTGGGGTATGTTTCCAGGAACCACAAGGCTCCGATCACTATTTTTTTTTTCCGCGTCGAGCCGCCCGCTTTATGTTATGTTGTAGATTCGGAGGTACTTTGAAATTTTTCTATGGCCAGTGTAGCACACATCAAAAAAAACATTATTTTACATCATTTATTTAAGTATGTATTCTAAAACATTATTTATTAATAATACGCAAGTATGTATCTTACTTCTTTACTCACGTCCGTGTGTCACTGTGGGGTGCCAACTGAAAACCAGCGCTGGGTTTCTGACGCCCAGCAAATGCTGAGATGGAAACCCTTTCGGCTGGGCACACTCAGCACCATTTTATTGTGTATGTTTTGTTATTGTTCTCTTTTTTATTATGTTATTGTTGCTGTTGTGTTGTATCTATGTCGAATAAATGTTTTCTATTCTATTTCTATTCTGATGCAAATGTGAACGTTTAAATTAATTAAGAATGACCCATGGTATTTTTATGTTTTAGCATATTACTTAGTTATTGTTTTTTAGAAAAGCTTGATAGGTTTTTGCTAAGGCTTGCTCTGGGAGAGCTGAAAACGGTAGCGATGATTTCTAAGTGAAAAATATCAAATTAACTTTCCTTAAAACGGTTTATACCCCTAAATTCACCATCGTGTTCATCATTTGGCGAAAAAACAAGAACAACAATTCGAACCAGCACACCACATGTTATTCTTATAAAATGCGATTCACACTTCCACTATGATATTTCAAAAGTGAAAATTACAAAACATTCTCAGTACTTCGGGCAACGAGCATATGATTGCAAACCGTTTGTTCCTGTCTACAAACTGACAGGAACGTGTGTGTTACTACGTTGTTCAAGTTTTTTTCATTTAAAATAATATGCAATACAGTGCGAGTTTGTTTTTATTTATGTCTAAATTGTGTAGTGCTATTTGTTATAGGGTTTTACGTGTTTAAGACAACAGTTTTTAGGGTTCCACACATCTAAAGGCGTAAATGGAAGGTTTGTAGGATCACTCGTGTCTGTCTGTTTGTCCAAATCTACTGGACTGGATGAAAATAAGATTTATTCGAAACCGTTTGCGTGCCAGTCCGACAGCACTTGATCGGTTTTTATAAGAGTGTGTAGGTTTATAAATAACAATATAATATGCCTGTGTTATTAACTTTACCCTAACGTATTGGAGATATTTATGGTATATTTATTTTCATACTTCTTCTCTATTTACTGCCAGCGTTTAAAGTTGAGTACTGACCGATGGCACGGGGTGTAAATAACATGTTACAGTTAGCATCATTATCTGTAGGTACATTGCTACAGCTAAACTGCCATCGCTAGCCCGCCTGCCAAGTGTGGCGATTATGGCAACCTCCCCCCCATCTGTGGGCGCCCATGTCCAGCAGTGGACGTATTTCGGCTGATGATTTCAGGCAACTAAGGCCTGTTGTCGCATTTACTTTTCCGCAACCGGTAGTGCCGCGCGTGAATCGGAACGTTCTTGCGTCATCGGAGGTTTGGAGGGGCGCGCCACGACAGCTCGTTTTGGACACCGCTGCGCAGCTCACTTTACTACGCACCATCATCGAGACAACACGTCTACCAACACCAGCGCTCCGAGATAACTTGTGTCGATAGGTATCGGTCAGAAATAATGTTGGTAAAACATTATTTCTAGACGTTTAATTTTATTTATTAAATATTCCTGTGCCCTTAATTCTATTCTTAAATTATTCTTAAAGTATGAAGTATTATGTACTGTAACATATAGGCCTCGCGCACTACCGTACGTCTACATTAAAATATAACTGCTTAACTATTGAGTATCTTGTAATCTTATAATTAAAGAAGTAAAACTGATTTAACGTGCATACATGTACTTTCATTATGTTGTAGCTACCCGATTGAAAATAAACGCTTGTTATGATTTACTGACCGTTATTTTTCTATTATCAGAAGTGCTAACCGTACCTACTACGCTCACAAACATGCCGCGCAGCCGCAAACGAAGACAAAGAAGGGAGCCATCGACGAGTTCAAGTACGTCGACTTCCAGCTCGAGTAGCAGCAGCAGTAGTGGTAATGACCGCAGGCGCAGGAAGCGACGCCGCCGTAAGGAGTCGCAAACCGTGAGTCAGAGTGTTTTATTATCGTCAGTGATTCCCGAATTTGACCCACTTGTAGACAGTGTAGATATGTGGATTAATGTCGTTGAAGCAAATTCTCGTGCGTTTGGATGGTCCGATAATATGATTAAGTATCAGGCGCTCCAAAAATTACGTAATACCGCGAAAACTTGGCTAGATGCGTTGCAAAAAAATGAAACCAGATGGACCACGTGGAAGTGGAAGCAATGGCGCGAAACGTTATCTGATACCTTTCAAGTAAGAAGTGATATGTTCAGATCTCTAAAAGAACTTATTGATACAAAACCTTCAGAAAATCAGTCTTTATACGATTTCTTTTTTAACCAAAAGTCTAAAATAGATCGCTTGCAGTTAGGTTTTCGAGAACGAGATATAATATCCGTAATAGTAGGTTCAATAGGTGATAAAAATATTAGTACAGCCGCCGAAGCAGGAAATTTTAGATATTGTGATGACTTAGCCTCCTTTTTACACGGAAAAATTCATCTGCCTGCGGTTAATGAAACCGCTTTTAGAAACGCGTGGCCACCTAAGCATTCTTCTCGGCAGTTACCACCCGGGCACCAAAATGCATCAAATAAATCTGACCTCAAAGTTGAACCTTCTGTGAATAGTAATAGTGTACAAAATCATGCCTGCTACCGATGTGGAGTGGTAGGCCACAGAAGAAATAATTGTACAGTTAAAGATGATGTGAGGTGTAGTTTTTGCAAAAAGATAGGGCATTTAGAGGCAGCCTGCCACTCCAAATCAAAGCTTAAGGTCGAGAAAAATGCTGAAGTGAAAATGATTTCCGATCCAAAAATGAAACAGAAGTTTCAC
The DNA here is from genome assembly GCA_947386135.1 of Melanchra persicariae. Taxonomy (NCBI): domain Eukaryota; kingdom Metazoa; phylum Arthropoda; class Insecta; order Lepidoptera; family Noctuidae; genus Melanchra; species Melanchra persicariae. Next base: position 5,943,403 of record OX376646.1, read on the forward strand.
AAACCGGTTTTTATAAACAATGAGAAATGTAGTGCATTTTTTGATATGGGCAGTGACTGCTCTTTAATTACATCTGCGTTAATAGACCAATTTAATTTGCAAACTTTTCTTTTGAATAACCCAATTAATTTAGTGGGTTTCAATAATGATTTATCTGCGACAGTAACCGAGGCGGTTTCCGTTAATCTTAAAGTCGATTCTGTAGAATTAACTATTACATTGTACGTTATTGATGCACTTTCTGGCTGCGACATTTTGATTGGGAGGAATTTTACTGAGGACAAAAACATAATGTATGTTCGTGTCGGACATACTTTAACTTTTCAATCGGCTCAAGCATTGAATGTATGCAGTATTAAGGTCACTAATAACGTACCTTGTGAATATGAAATGGCGTTAAATAATATACTATCGAAGTACCCTCAATCTTTTTCTCAAGATTTATCGAATTTAGGAAACACGTCATGTGTGGAATTAGAGATACAGCTAACATCTAATAAACCTATTTACCAACGACCGTATAGGATGTCTCAGTCGGAAAGAGCTATCACGCGTGAATTAGTTGATGATCTTTTAAAAAATGGGCTTATCCAAAACAGTAGTTCGGCATATGCTAGTCCAGCTCTTTTAGTTGACAAGCCATCTGGGGCTAAAAGGTTATGCGTAGACTATAGGCAGCTAAATAAAATAACTGTTAAAGAAAAGTACCCAATGCCCATGATAGAGGACCTCATTGACAGATTGCAGGGATGTAAATTCTATACTTCTTTAGATCTTAAAAGTGGCTATCATCAAATTAGCATCAAATCTGAAGATGTGCACAAAACTGCGTTCATAACAAATGATGGCCATTTTGAAATTTTAAGAATGCCTTTTGGGGTATGTAATGGGCCAGCTGTTTTTCAAAGGCTAATGAATACAGTTTTGGGCAATCTACGTTTTGGCAGGGTAATATGCTACATGGATGACATCCTAATTGCTACGAAAAATATTGAAGAAAATATGGTTTGTTTAGAAGAGGTTTTAGACATTTTTGAAAAAAATGGGTTGACTATCAATTTAGATAAATGCTCTTTTTTTAAAAATCAAATTACGTTCTTAGGCTATGATATTTCTGAACGAGGCATCAGTCCAAGTTCCCGAAAGCTGGAAGCTATCTCAAAATACCCAATTCCGAAGTCAGTTCATCAATTAAGACAATTTTTAGGATTAATTAATTATTTCCGAAAATTCATTAAGAATTGTGCACTTCTCTGCAAACCACTGACTTGTTTATTGAAAAAGGGTGCGAAGTGGGGTCCACAACAAGATCAGGCTGTTACACGGGTGAAAGATGCATTGATTAAAAATGCAGTACTCAGCGTCTTTAACCCCAAATTACCCATAAATCTGTATACGGACGCTAGTCGTGATGGCATAGGGTGTATTTTGACACAACTAACTAACAACGGCGAAAAACCAGTATATTTTTATAGTCGCCAAACAAGTAATGATGAAAAGAAGTACCATTCATTCGAATTGGAGCTTATGGCAATTGTTTCCGCTTTACAAAAATTTAGGCATTATTTAATGGGAACGAGTTTTAAAATTACAACCGATTGTAATGCAGTACGACACGCATTAAGTAAAAAAGAAATAATTCCACGAATAAGTAGATGGGTATTGTATACACAGGATTTTACGTTCGAAGTAGTTCACAGGGCCGGGTCACAGATGCAACACGTTGACGCTTTAAGTAGGAACCCTATTGGTAACAACAATCTATCTAATGAGGTAGAAAGCGTAAACACAATTACCGAAGGCGATTGGTTGTTAGCAGTTCAATTGCAAGACAATTGTACAAGTTCAATTGTATATGTAGTATCAGAGACATATTACAGTCAGGCGAGGCCGAAGCGAATAAACATTTATTTAATCAATATGAATTGTTAGGCAACAAAGTTTATCGTCGTACTGAATTTGGCAGGCGTTGGTTAGTACCGAAGAAATGTATATGGTATGTCATTCGTGCTAACCATGATGATGTAGGTCATTTTGCAGTAGACAAAACCATCGAAAGAATTAAGTCGAAATATTGGTTCCCTCGTTTAAAAAAGACCGTATCAAAATATATAAAAAATTGTTTGAATTGTATCTATTACAAAAACATTCACGGTAAAAAACCAGGCAAATTGTATCCAATCCCAAAATTTGCTAGGCCGTTCCACACACTTCACGTCGATCACCTTGGTCCATTTGTTAAGACTACACAGCAAAATAGTTACCTCCTAGTGATAGTTGACTCATTTACCAAATTTGTTTTTATTTCGGCTGTGAAAAATACCAAAAGCAAAGTTGTTACTAATGAATTGAATAAAATATTTAAAGTATTCGGAAATCCAAAACGTCTAATTTGTGATGCTGGTAGTGCTTTTACATCTAAATTATTCAGCAATTATTGCATAGATAAAAACATTAGGCTTCACATAATTGCTACTGCTGTTCCGCGCTCAAATGGCCAAGTCGAGCGCTATAATCAGACAATTTTAGAAGCATTGCGTAGTATGAGCGCTGATACTGATAACAACAAGTGGGATCAGCACATAACTAACATACAGCAAGGCATTAATAGCACAATTAATAAAACCACGTCTGCCGTGCCAAGTGAGGTCTTTTTTGGATTCAGAATTCGAATGAATAATGATGCGATCACTGATGATAATAATGAACATTCTATTGACGTCACTGCGTTAAGGGATAAGGTCGATGCAAATATAAAGACTAATGCTGAACGACAAAAGGCATCTTTCGACTCCAAAAGAAAAGAAGCCCCTATTTACAAGGTTGGAGACTTAGTGGTACTCAAAATTCCGAGTCACACAAATGATGGTCAAAGCACTAAGCTATTGCCTTTGTACAAGGGGCCCTTTCAAGTGACCAACATCTTAGGGCACGATAGATATCAAGTGGCGGACCTGAGGGGAGCCGAAAGATCTTCCAAGAGGTATGATGGTGTTGCCTGCGTGGAGAATACGAAGCCCTGGATCCGCGTTGCTGAAGTACCGGATGTTGTCAAAGATACAGAGGTACCTTAAAGTGACAATAAGGTAAATTTCACAATAATTACTTACTAAGTTTGTGTTTTTAAATGTATTTATTCAGACGTGTTAAACATTTCCATGTCACTCTCTTACTGATACTGATTACTTCAATTTTTTTCATGTGGTCCAATGTATTCGCTTTAAACATGGAGGTGAATAGGGTGTTCGGTCATGGAAGCAACAGGCATCCGTTGTGAACGCTGTTGTAGCACTAGTGGTGATACACAACTAGATCGATACCAAGTGAACATTGATCTAGTTCAAGCCATATGCAGAGGAGCATGTTAACCAGCGATGGGATAGCGTGCTCTAATCTGTTCGAACACCTTATCTACGGTCCAATGTTAAAGCAAGTCACAAATGTACAGCGTTAATATAACTACAGCTTAAACTAATTACTGTCTAATATGTTTTCAGCTTCTGCATTGGACCAAAACGCTGTTCGAGGACGAACGCGTGAGCAGGACGGCCGGATGTTGTCGCATTTACTTTTCCGCAACCGGTAGTGCCGCGCGTGAATCGGAACGTTCTTGCGTCATCGGAGGTTTGGAGGGGCGCGCCACGACAGCTCGTTTTGGACACCGCTGCGCAGCTCACTTTACTACGCACCATCATCGAGACAACACGTCTACCAACACCAGCGCTCCGAGATAACTTGTGTCGATAGGTATCGGTCAGAAATAATGTTGGTAAAACATTATTTCTAGACGTTTAATTTTATTTATTAAATATTCCTGTGCCCTTAATTCTATTCTTAAATTATTCTTAAAGTATGAAGTATTATGTACTGTAACATATAGGCCTCGCGCACTACCGTACGTCTACATTAAAATATAACTGCTTAACTATTGAGTATCTTGTAATCTTATAATTAAAGAAGTAAAACTGATTTAACGTGCATACATGTACTTTCATTATGTTGTAGCTACCCGATTGAAAATAAACGCTTGTTATGATTTACTGACCGTTATTTTTCTATTAGGCCCATAAAACACACTACATAATATAAGTAAAGTGTAAGTCTTATTGTATAAACCTACCCGTGTTTCTTCAAATGCCCTTTTGCGTTTTAAGGTCGCGGTACCTAACTCTTTCGAACACTAATTATCAATAATAGGATAACTATAAACAGTACTACTAATTAGACTGATTCAGTAAAATACCCTATTCTGCAAAACGACTGACAGCCTAGGGTCTATTCTCTCCATGCAATCATTGCAATCAATATTGCGAAGGAAATGAAACGAAAGCAATTTAAAAGTAATACACCTGGAATCGAAATAACTCGATTTATTTCCTCGAAGGTAAAACACAGTTAGTTTTAGCTTTACAGGAACTTCTCCTCATCAAAAGTTAGCGAGTAGGTAACTTTAGACCGGAATTAAAGCGCTCATCTTATCACGAGCTCTACTTTAACTATTAAAATGCTTTCAAGTTTATTCTTTAGATCAAAATAGTGATAACTACTCATCTCAAATATTGCAATATTTATTTGTTTAACTTATACTTATCTGCACTATTTTCTGCATCACCCAAAGGTTGACTGATCCATGCCATTAAGACCGCCAATGTACATTTGTGTGCTTAGTGTTAAATAAATAAAATAAAAAATAAATAAATAAATTCATATATTAATCAATTAATATCTACTTATATGAAAAAAACTGTGCCCTAAATTTGAGCGTAAATATCTACTGAAAGCTGTTTTTTTTTAATTTTTCATTCAAGTGTTTTTAGGGTTCCAAAGATCCGTATGACAAACGAAATCTTTAAAGGATCAATTGTCTGTCTGGCTGTCTGTTAATTTATTTGGTGTCAGCATATATTTTTCCTCTTTTTATACATCTTTATTAGACGTTCCCTCAGAGGGCCAATTCTACTAACTTTTAAGCAACGTTCACATTCGCATCTCATTCGCAATCTATCAAAAAAACCTTAATTTCCATGCATTTTTGACAGATTAAGAATGAGATGCAAATGCGGACGTTGTTTAAAAAAAGCTTCTATTTAAATGCCCTAAAAACGTCAAAATAAAATTTTAAATCACATTAACCACATTCATTTATGACTTTACAGAATTGAAATTATAATAAAAGCTTGTCGCGATAATTTCAATTTGTAATTAAAATTGTATAATTAGGTAGGCACCTACTAAACTTGTAAGCAATTCATAATGTATGTAATTAAATAAAAGTGCCGTTAATGCTTAAAATGTGGAACTTTAACCTTGAATAACTTTTTTGCACACATAGGATTTATCGGGTTTGAAATTTATTGCAGTACCTAGTTGATCCGTCAGAATGTTTCTTAATTTAAATTTCATCTGACTGAATATGTAGAGATTTCTTCTAGGCATCGCGACAAGCTTTTATTATAATTTCAATTCTGTAAAGTCATAAATGAATGTGGTTAATGTGATTTAAAATTTTATTTTGATCTTTTTAGGGCACTTAAATAAAAGCTTTTTTTAAAAGTTTATTTTATCATTATTTTTTTTTATATTTTTTAGTTTCAATCGATAGTTATCGATCAATACGAAAGTCCATCTATAAAACGGAGAGTCCTTCAACAGAAAAACTTAAGGAACGGGGAAAACTATTACCCCTGGATGTGGCATCTATTTCATGGTGGGCCTACCAACTGCCTATCAGAAACGAATGCGTATTCAAAATTTCAAGTCCCAGCAGTTGAAAATTGAGGAGTTCCATAGTTCGAAGACTACCCTGGATGTGGCATCTATTTCATGGTGGGCCTACAAACTGCCTATCATAAACGAATGCGTATACAAAATTTCGTGTCGTTATCGTATTATCGTTTCGCTGGAGATCTCTCGTACGGAGCCGATCCTGGCAGCAGCATCAAGTCACGTTTATGATTCGATCCAGAACCGAGAACAATGCATGTTGCATTGTTCTCGGTTCTGGACCAGCATTCAAAATTTCAGCTCAATCAGATACCGGGAAATGGGTCAAATTAAACTTGCAAGATTTGTAAACATACTCGTACATACAAGTCAAGTTAAAGAAAAAAAAAAAGCTCTTAATAAAAGCTTTTAATGAGTAGATTTGGCACTCTGAAATCACCGCTACCTATGTCAGCTTTCCCAAGGTAAGACTCAGCTTAAACCTCATCAGTTCAACTTTTCATAATAATATCATAATATGGTAGTTGATATTGGTTATTTCCAGTTTTGCAGAGCCTTTCTGATAAACGTCTTGCAATTTTAAGGATTCCGATCTACCGTTCTAATTTAAAATCGAATAATGACGCATACCCTTAACATAAACTCCCGTTTATTTAATTCCTTATTACTCTTCAAGCATAAAAACAAGAACCCCGACCTCTCGAAAATAAAGTAAAACTCAACAGACAACTTCCATATTGAGACGAAAAAACGCTAAACCATTCGCAGACAAGCATTCATCCTCATGAATATATGTATTTGTTCCCGCTTGAGAACACTGTTTGAAAATATACCTCCATCTTTTGAATATAATATGCCCTAGACATGGAGGAAATTTAGGCTGGGCTTCCAAGATGAGCTGAGCGAGGAAAGCTGAGCTGTGTACGGATGTGTCTTTGTCGTAAGTAGATGTGTAGCAAAGCGGGCAGGATATGCAAGGACCGTTGTGGAAGGATGCGGAAGCTTGAGCAATTGCATCGTAGTCTACGGGTTTTATTTTGTTCTGCTATATGCAGAGGCTGCACTGCAAATCTTGAATCTAGGCTTTTGAATAACCTTTGTGTAAAAAATCTAGGTGACCAAAAGTATGTATTTTTTTTTTGAGGAAGTTGCTCTTGTCTTCGATTACGCCTGATGGAAAGCGATGGATGAGGTCTATGACGGAGCGAGCGTGCCATGAAGATGCCTTGTTACTCCCACGCGTCGATGAAAAAGGAGGCTGCTTGACGCCGGACTCCGGTGGGAGGGTGGTCGCAAACCAGGCGGGTGATATCCCTACTACCGCAAGGGAAGGGTTGGCCAGTTTCATAAAGTATTAGGTGAGACTGTCCAGGATGCGCCGAGCGCTCAGTTCAGTTGAGTCCGTGATGGACACGAGGAAGCTCTTTCATGCATCCCAATGTATGTTTGTTGTGAGTGAGATGCTTATGAAAAATGCATTTTCGGTGATTTGATTCGCTGTTAATAAATTACGGATTTTTTTTTTTTTGCTTGTGATTATGAAAGAATAATTATGTGATTTTGTGAGTTACCGACTGGGGCCCTACAAAAAACTAATGGAAACTCAGTCTAAACTTGAACCATAGAACCGCGCCCCATTGTCCAAGGCTTTACCTAAAATCTGTTCAGCAATTTTTCAGCTGCAGCGCTTGATTGTACCTGTCTATGCTAGACACCTCTTTTGTTGCAGCTATTGATTTTCGAGTGTCAAAAGAATTGTATGGGCTTCACTGGCAAAAGGTTGTTGATTGAATTTGAATAAAATTGGTGAAAAAGAATTGCATGAATACTTTTTTTGGAATTTTGTACAGTACCATAGACTGGCTGTTATCACTTCGTTGACAAACAATAAAGTGATTATTCTTCTGTACATTTCAGTTCACAATAAATTAATTATCTCAACGTGATCCTTATGATTTTTAACATTTTTACAGGAATTTTATTTAGGAAACAAAACCGTGTGGCAAAATCAGACTAGGTATTACTCAAACCGGACCGGTTGTTGTGACGACACTTGGGAGAGGCCTATGTCCAGCAGTGGACGTCTTTCGCTGATATGATGATGATGATGATGATGATGAATTCTCAAACCAACTCTTTCTACATTCTATGGCACTCGTGTTCACACCTACAATAATGTTCACCTACACAAACACAGCACAGGTTTGCTGGCTAAAATGGCACTATTACCCACTATATACCACCCCAAAAAATAATAAAATCCACACAAAATTGCAGGGTGAAATCATTGACCTTTCCGTACTACATGGCATCAATCATGCCCGTCAAAGACCCAAGGTCACAAGAAAGGTGTTCCATATGACGTCACACCAGCGTATCGCAGGGTCGTCGACCCGTCGCAACATTTATGAAGTCCCATGAAAGAGACCTTTGGAATTTTGCTCTTATTTTTTTGGTCATTTCCTCGTATAATGGAATTTTGGTGTAGAAAGTTTTTACCTGACTGGCTCAGAAGGTAGATTTTCGAGAGTATGTACAGTTGCCAGCACAACAAGCTACAATAGTCTGTTAAATTTCTTTAATAGATTTTTAACTTTATAGCTACAGCATTAGGATCAAGGTTGATTGAGAAAATCTGACAGTTTAGGGCAGCTTGATGTGCTGGCTTAGTAACCTAAATGCCTGGATAGTTCCAGCCCATTCTAGAAATGCTACTCACTAAATTATAGGGGAAATAAAGAGAACGACTTTGTATCAAATGATACAGGCGAAGGTGTATTTGGGTTTCTAGGTCGCTTTATAGTTGCCGCTATCGGCCTTATCACTACCAACAGGAGGTTATATGTGAGTATGATGAGATGCTTGCATTAGTAAACAGATACCGTTGAAGTAGGTCCTCAGAAAATAATACTTCAAATGTTCGCCTGTCAAATATTCACCATGCCTTTTTGCACTTTAAGCATTATGATGATAGTGTGGCTGACCAAAATTGTGTAATCTGTACTACTAATAATTAAAGTTTGTTTGTTTGAACGCGCTAATCTCTGGAATTACCAGTCTGATTAGGAAAATTTCTTGTTAGTTGTATATGATAGCCACATTCATGAGGAAGGCTATAAGGTATACAGGATCGGGAAAAAACGTGATATGCGGGTACGAAGCCGCGAGCAAAACATAGTTCAGAATATTTTTTTTACTATTTCAACTGGTCTTTATTGTTTTAAAATCTCTTAACCGACTGCGGTCCCAGGTTGGCCGCTAATAATCTGGCCAAATGGGGCATTCTTCACCCATCCCAAACGCAGTGCCAGTGTGGAGTCCCTTCACAGGACTTGCATCACCTTCTTAATTGCCCCTCGTGCACAACCACCTGCACCATCCAAGATTTGAACGAAGCCAATGATAGAGCTGTACAAGTTGCTCAATACTGGTCAGACAAAATTTTAAATGAGTCAATCGACACGAAAAGAAAAAGAAGAAGAAGTTTGTTTTGGTTGTTCTTAGTTTAAAAAAAAAAAATACTCGGAACTTGGCACCAACTATAGATTTTTGGACTTTATTTTAATACGTTGTGACTATTTTCTTCTAAAGGCCATTTAATTTTGTTATTAATTTACATAAACTACAATATTAGGTTTTATAATTCAAAGAGCCAATTAATTGACAAAAAAAATAAACTTTTCATCGATCCTCTAAAATCTAAATCCTAATAAAGACGGAAATACGACCATGTTATCTTAATTGAAGTGCAGTGTAACTTGTCGACAATGATTGATCGAGAGCAGGAATGTTCCCAACAGAGGAAGGGCAAGCCATAAGGTCGAACACCTCAATTTGAGGTTATTGGTTAGTAAATCAAACGGACCTGTGGATTTATTGCCGTGTAAATCTTAAACTATGGTGACCTTTGAGGCATTGTTACGCCTACTTCCGAGTATTCACATTTGTATGTAAATGCTAGGCTCACTTTAGTTTTCTTGCCCAATTTTCAGTTATAATTACAATGATTACGATGTGTAGGAAGTTTAGTGAAGTCTGAATTTTAAATATAACACGTGTAACAGAACAAACGCAATACCTCTTATGGGGTGTTATTGTACTTATCATTATGAACAATTTTTATTATGGAACTAACTCCAAAATTGCAAAAAAAAAAATCAGCTTTTCGGTACATTTCGTCGAGTTATGTGCACATAAATGTTTGGGGCAGTCGATTTTTTTTCGCAAGTCAGTGTTGGTCCCATAGTAAAAATTTGAACTTCACATAAATTATGTGTCCCATCAAGGCCCTTGACTTAGCTCACAAAGTGCGTTGGACTTTGTAAGCCAGTCTCGATTTACAACGCACAAGTGTTTTTTTTTTTTTTATTAGAGCTGGGTTTGCTCTTGACTCTAGTCAATGTCAGAGATGACAGAGACAAAGTCAACGATGGAGCGAAAATCTAGGTTCTTGCGTATAACAGACAATACACTTGAATGTCTTGTCAGGTGATGTAACTGAGGCCTCGATCATGAGCGGTGCGTTTTTATAAAAACATAAGGAGATATTTTGTTTCAAGAACTTAAAATGGCATATTAAAAACTTGTCCCTAGCTCCTACCACTTCTATGATTTCGTGATAGTGAACAATTATTGGAAGTAATTCTGTATCATTTGGGAGGAAGCAGTTTTGTCTTGAACAAAATATTGCCATGATGAAGAACATATTAAATAGTTTTAATTCAATATAGACGCGAATGCTATTACAAACATATCTTATTCATCACTGTTCACAACTGCGCAGATGTAGTGCTTGAGCGTGAGTATCCAGTTATAATAAAATTACAGCATGTAGAACAAAACTCCTACTTGAGGGGAGCAGTATACTCGTATAGTATTTCCTTTCACGCGATTGTTAATCGGCTGTCATAAGCTATGAGCTATCTGCTACTAGCATAAGCCTGTGACTTTGACCGCGTAGATGTCGGTGGCAAAGGTTCCCCCCACCATTTTCTTAATTAAAGTTGTAATTTCCAAAAACTCATTCTCAGCGAATGCTTAAGCTATAACCCGACATTCCATAAATCAACTTTGTAGTTTTTGCTGCGAGTTGATAGCTAGATGGATCGTTTGTTCAGTCATAAAAAATCATCTTATAAGAATAAATTGGGATTAGCAGGTTGTAATCAATCTCTCTGCCCTTGTTCCATGTTATTCTTGGGGTACAACCCTTTTTTGTACAACCAACTCCATGTACTACTACCCAACAACTTCCACCACCACCCACACCAACCAACTTCTATCACTGATATTTTTCTTTCATATCATTTCTCACAACTCCATGCATTTTTGCTCTGATCTTCAACTCACTCAAAGACAAACAATCAAATTACTTGTCATGTGACTTCATCGTAATGTTTTTCTTTTATTATTATTATTGATAGGCACGCATTTGACCACAATCTCACCTGGTGGTAAGCGACGATGTGGTCGAAGATGAAGCACGCTTGCCTAGAAGTAACCTATTCACTCTTGACTTAAAGACTCCCAGGTTGTAGCTATCAGGAAACACGGACTCCGGCAGGGAATTCCATTCCTTAGCTGTACCTACGCACAATGAATGTATTCCCAAAACGCTGTGTGCGTGTGGATGGGATGTCTGATGATGTTTATGACACCAAAGAGAAACGAAACTGCTATTCCATTATTCGCTATTTCCTTCCACTAAGTCCACACACACATTAGACGTGTCACTAACAGATTGTATGCAGTTTACTAGATGTCGAGACTAACACCTTTGGTTACACTACCAATTGTTTGTTACTGACTGAGAGTTTATGGATACTATGGTAGGCGACAGATAAATGTCCAATAACGATCATTGACCCACATATATTTATTGACTTAAAACAGGAATAAAGTCCTGCCGTTCTGAATCGACTTTTATCGTGCTCCTTTACATTCTCTAATAATAAATAGCGGTTCATAATTGATTGTTTAGGTATCTACGAAGGGATAGGTCAATGAACTTAATTGCAAGTTTATCTGGCGCCTACCATAGTTTGTTCGATTTTTAAAAAAAGTTTTATCTTTACTTGGAATAAATTGGTGTACGAAATGTAAGATAGAGACATAGACGGGCAGTCTGTTATCACCCTCAAAATTACGAGTCATCCAAGGACCGTATTTGGCAAGAGTTGCTTAACCACGAGGCTCGAACCGAAAAGATGAATATTGTTCAGCCACGAATATTTTTCGTACATTATCTAAACAAAAGTAAAGAAGAGCTCGTTGCTAAATAATAACAGCCGCACAGGGCCTCAAGTCTGCTATTACAATAGTGTCAGAATGGTCTATCATTGATTTCATAATTGTTGATTTTGACAAGTTTGGTAATCTACTAATATGAAAGCGTCATTATGACTTTCCAATGGTCAACCACTGACACTCTATTGAAAGATTTTTTTAATATACATAATATTTCATCAGGATGGTCGGTGACCCTCAGACTAGACATTTGCCTGTATCTTGAGGGTCAGAATTGCCACATTTGGCGAGATGGTTAAAAATTAAAAACATAATTAAAATTAGTTTATATGAAAAAAATCAAAATAAAGATAAAATAAGTTATTATTTTGATAGTGATATGAATTCTGTTTTCATTTGCTTTAACGACTAATGATTTTAATTTATTCCAACAAAAATATTAAATGTAAATCTGTAGATAATCCTATATTTTCCTTAAACAAACAATTTAAAGTCAACGATAAAACGACACATTTCCTCTCGAAGAAAACTATAAAATCCCCAGCCACCAAGGTTATAAATAGCCCATTAATGTTGTTCCCACACGTTGTTAGTAGACAACTAGTCCATTATTTTATACTCGATCCCCGGCGACTACTGGCAGTGCAACAGTTGTCGTTATTAAAGGCTACTAGGAACATAAACTAAGGGGTCGTTCTTCATCCTGTAACAACCACTTCAAGTGGGTTGTTAAAAGAAAGAAGATGATAGTAGCACCTGTATTTATTCTTATTTTAAAACTGTCATCGTAGTTGCTGTTAAACTGAGTTTATATTTTAACAAGAGGAAGGACTTTTGTATCTTTGTGAATGAAGTTTAAGGTAATAAGCTCTTTCATTTGATATATCACACGGTAATTTTGAAATTTTCTAGTTTGTAGTTGACCCCCAAAAGTGAACCCCATACTCAAAATTTGTTTATAGAGCACAAAACGTTTATATGTGTACCAAATTTCAACAGGATCGGTCCCGTAGGTTTGAAGAAAATTGTCTGCGTCAGACGGACAGGCAGACACCAGAGTGATCCTATCGGGGTATGGTTTTTTACGGATGTACGGAACCTTAAAAATAAATAAATAATCTAACCACTTAATAATATGAACTGACGTCAACTTTTTTGGCCGACTAAGTGAATGATTGACCACTGAATGTGTCGGCGCGTCTGCACACTGAGTCAGCACAGCAGTTGTCAATAATATTAATTGAAGCCACAAACGACAGTCCAATGGCTCTCTGATTGGCTGTAAATTGGCAAGATATAGTCTGTTGAGCTTTTGTGGTAAACCTACTGTGAGCAAGTATACTCAAGCGGAGTTACTAGGGTTTAGCTTTAAAAACTATTGATATTTTAGCAATTTGTTTAGTGTAATACAATGGTTTGCCGTGTTAAACGGTCGCCTATACACTCATCTGATGCATCTGTACAACGATAACTCAATATCTTCATTTAGTAATTGTATTTTTTGTGCATTCCCAAAAGTGTTAACCTTGGTAGATAATACCTTGTTGCATTGAGTACGCCGATGTACCACAACTGAACATAAGTGTGAATAAATAAATCTTCTGTTAGATGTTCTCAATAAATAAAGAATAAAACCAAGTGTTTCGATAAAACTTCGTTATCAGTTCCTAAAAGACGTCAGTGTGTTTTTTTTTTTTTGGTTTGGGGCTTTTGTCTAACCATCCTTTTACATCTTATAATCAACAGTTAAACAATACAATATGTAAAGGGAAATTATAAAACGATCGAATAAAAAAATAACTTAGCGACTGATGATGAGATACTGTTTTAATAACTTGAGCGGTATGAATTTGAGTAAGCGAAAAATTAACTAAACTAACGACGAATATTGATTAATAATAAAATCCAGAACGAGCTTACAAAAAGTGGGTTGTGATTAATTCATTTCAGATAACAAAATTCTAGCCGTGCGACTAAATTACTAAGTGAGCGACTAGAAATACAGAGAGGGCAACTTCAATATTGAGATAGAGACGATTGTTCCAATTGAGGTTTTAACATTTTGCTCGCATCACTCGCTCTTGCGCACCAAATAATATTTGGTGCGCAAGAGCGAGTGATGCGAGCTCGGGATTTGGGGCACCCCGACTTGGACAGGTTAGGTTAGAAGGATATGGCGGTGTCAAATGAGCAAGCGAAGCGAGCGAACAGACCCCGCCATCCCCTTCGTGGTTATTTTTTTTTAAACCACCCAGAAATATCATTTGCCAAATATTTAATAAAATGCAGGACGTAACGTTGACACTCAAACAAATATTAGGTCGCTCAAATATTATAAAGCTTCTCATTTATTAATATTTGTAAGTTGCTGTTCTGTTGATTTCTCGTCACTCGCAGTCAGTCACTCACTTAGTAATACTATAACGTAAATTAATTATTTTTGTCACTTAAAACTTTTATTTACAGTCACTCGTTTAAATACTACCCATATGTAAACCATACTTTGTGATAAAGATGGAAGTCACAGATGAAGGACTGTTATTAGACGAAACAACTTTTTGGCACCCTCTGAAGTTGATTGAGATAAAATTGACTGAATTAATCCCACGTTAAGCTTATTTGGATCGATGACCTAGTGAGGGTCGCTGGTAGCTGATGAATGCGAGACGTACAGGACCGGTTGTTGTGGTGACACTTGGGTGAGGCCTATGTCCAGCAGTGGACGTCTTTCGGCTGATTTGATGATGACAATGATGAAGCCTATTTCAATCTAATTCCCTCAAAAGTGACTCTCGAGCTTGTTCCGTTCACAATCCATCAACAAATGTTGCACATCCTCGAAAATTGTCCAACTCAAAACATTTACGCTCCACAACAAAACATTAGGACTTTGTTATACAAAACACAAACTCAAACGTAGTCCCGCAACTTCTGAGTACTAAATCCTAAAACGTCAGTCTCCGCGTTATCACGGCTTGTTATCATTGCGCTAAACATTCTTTTGTGAATAGTTCCAACTTTTGTAAACTACCCGCATTATTTAGATGAAAGTTTCGCTGTTTCATTATTTAGTGGCGAGATAGGGAACCGTCTGCTAGTGAATCTAGTTGTTATAATGAAGTGGGACAAACTAGAATTTTGCGGCTACGGTGAAGACTAAAAAGAGGTTTTTTTTTAGAAAGTATCGAATCTTGTGGAAAACTATTCCTGGTAATAATATTCAAGGTCATAATATTGACCGAAAGAGTTAGTATTTGGTTCATTTTACCTATCTAACTGTAATCAAACAACGATAAGTAATTTATACTTAAATGAAAAGCACAAGTCCGTTCCTTCATGGAGTATTGCAGCCACTTATGAGATGACTCAGCAAAATACCAGCTTGCTGTATTTGACTCGGTGGATTGCAGAACAAAAGGGTTTATAGGCGACGAGACGCTGGTGGCTAAGCTTCATAGCCTGGCTCATCGCCTTCGGAGAGTTTGGGCAGGAACTCCACGACCTGATCCCACCATCGCCCTTTAACCACCGGAATACCAGATGTACTGCTGGGTACCATCCGCACTTGGTCGATATCCACATACATTTAGTATGCGCAACGCCAAAGTGTGGAACTCTCTGCCAGCTTCTGTGTTCCCTTCCACATATAACCCGTCTTCCTTCAATACAAGAGTGAACAGGCATCTTCTGGGCACGCTCGCTCCATTATGGACCTCATCTATCGCTTTCCATCAGGCGTGATCGAGGTCAAGAGCTAGCCCATTCCTCAACAAAAGAAAAGAAAAGAATAAAACTTATTGTACACAGTAACAGATAGTTTTTCTCGTATTAACTCAATTTGATTAGGGTCAAAAGAATGAATTTTCATTCCCACATCGAAATGCAAGTGATTGGCGCATACATTACTTGGATTTATGCGCGTGTAAACTTTTAAAATGTACGCTTAACGATTACTAATTCAGAAAACACTGGCTAAACATCTATTTAATTAACATTTACCCTGTAACATGTTCATTAAACAATTAAAACTTAATTACTCTACACGTGTAAACTTATTAAACTAATCTTGTAACAATCTAAAACACCATGTACCTCAGTGCTACGCCGAGCGCTACGGGCTACGAACGCGCTACGCCGTGCTACGATAAGGTCTACAAACACGTGCTACGCCAATATTATATTCGAAGCACGTTACACTTTCATAGGAAATTTATTTTCTTTCAAACTTTAGTTTTGAAAGTTGACATAATGGAACGATTCCAACTTGAGGAAAGGTAGGCATTCTCAGGGATTCATTCTTTAATTAATTTAGCTGAATAGTAAAATACTTTGAAAATAATAGCGTCAACTTAACTGTAAATTAACGCTTTTACTTATCCGTTCTTCTCCGTATGAATCAACTTTTTGCGAATCGGCCACTAGAGACACTATAATATTTTGTTTTAAACTGTTAACGGTCTCGAAATAAATAAATTAACTTTGACTTTTTTATTTTTCAGCCAAGGTCTAGAATTTTTAACTATATTGGGGTCGGCTACCATTCAAACGGGATTCAGCTGAATACCAATATTTTACGTAGTGCGGCAGCCTATCAGACCTCTACCCTCCACAACCCATTAACTGGGTAACACGGTACTTCTTAGCAAGACTGTAGTCAGATTTTTGGCTTCTGACAATTCTGTAACGACTGCCAATGATCTACGAATGACAGCCGGAACCAAAGGCTTAACCTGCTTTCCAAAGCACGAAGGAATCTTGGTATGTCAAGATGGTCACCCATCCACAGACTGACCCCGGCAAGCGTTGTTAAACCTTGAAGATCGACCCGTGAGGCTGTTATTATTCAGCCATGAGTCTCTCTCAAATATTCAGCCTATGTTATAATTAACATATTAATTACTACACAACTTTACCTGTACTTATGACAAATAACCTCGAGGATGTTTGTTGAGACTTTAATCAATAGTGATTAATCAGGTCGCTGATATAGTTAATATTATCTGATTACATAATCGCAATTGCTTCTTTTTCGATTAGTGAGTGCATGCACGGTTCTCGTACCTAAGCTCCTGGGTACGATTAATAAGTTGAATAAATGCAAGTTTTTAATTGTACTCAATCGCGTTAAGGTTTTTTTTTTTTGGATGGCAATCATCAAATGACTTCTGCCGCTCTGGGTGGAGCAGAAGGGAGTGTCAGACTCTTAGTGACTAAAACCCATCCATGCTCCTCCTCATGCCCTTTGCGTTTCAGGATCGTTCGAACAAATTCCGCAACCCTGGCAGGGCGTTAAGGTAAACCTCAATTTGAATTAAAACTTAATAAGTGCCGTCTAGTGACCTCTTTCCAACCGATTTCAAAAAATTAGGAGGTTCTCAATTCAGTTATATTTTTATGTTTGTTACGTCATTACTCCGTTATTTAAGAACCGATTTGTTTTTTTATATGAAGTACCGAACCGAGTTTGATGAAATTTCAATGAAACTAATCAAAAAGTATATCCTAATTTTTATTAGTCCCATTGAAATTTCATCAAAATCGGTTCGGTAGTTTAGTTTTTAAATAAAAATAGCTGGAAAAAATATGTCATCCAAGTAAACGAAATTGCGTATTTTGCTTTCCTGTGACTGCAGTGTAGTGGTGGTTATGGATTACAAAAATGATAAAATACTAAAAAGCGTAAAATAAAAAATCTTTTCTAAAAAAAAGATACAACCGACTTTCATCTAAAAACACTAACTTTAATTTCAGAAGTCGGTGTCAAAAAACGAAGAATTAACTAAAAACACCGACTTCCGAAATTTAAGGTGATTTATACTTTGTAGTGTTTTTTATTTGGAAGTCGGTTGATTTTTTTGTAAAAAGTTTCTTCCATACAAATTGACATAAGCGAATACGATCGAGAAGTATAAAAACTATCACTAGGTCCTCAGTATTCACTCCGTTCAACACGTTGTCGAGCAAAAGAATTGTCAAACATGAGGCAATGGAGCAAGAATTTCTTTCGATTGTGAAATAACGTGTGATTAAGTGTCTTACGCAATTAGGAGGCAGTCCTTTGTAAGAATAGGTTTGTAGACTTAGGCGATATAGTATTTAAGATTAACATTAAGTTATTGGTGATAAAATGCCACTATTTTGAGACAAAAATTCCAAAATGTCACCATCATCATCATCATATCAGCAGAAAGACGTCCACTGCTGAACATAAGCCTCCCCCAAGTGTCGCCACAACAACCGGTCCTGTGCGGTGCGGTGCGGTCTCGCATTCATCGGCTATCAGCGACCCTCACCGGTCATCGGTCCATCTTATGGGAGGCCTTCCAACGCTGCGTCAAAAATTAAAAAATGCGTCAAATGTACTGGCTGGCTTACTGGCTTTTGGCAAACAAAGCTCTAAATTGATGTTATTGATGTATTTACCATATTTAGGTATAAAATGTAGTTTATCGTGGCAAAACCTTAACTCACAATCCATAAAATAACACAAAGCATAATTTTAAATAAAGTACAGTTATGTCCAAAAAACATTTATCTATTGTAGTTCCTAATAACTCCAGGGTCAGATTTACTTGTACCTTCTAGAAGTGGCAACATTACAATAAATCTTAGTCGCTATGAAACGTGTTGGTAACAACAGCTCTATTTATTACGCTTAATACCGTGTCTTATCTAGCACTAGTAAATAATGTTAATGTACGTATCGTATGTTTTAGAATAATTTATATGAGACACGAATTACGTTGAACACTATTTTCATTTTCACATTACTGTGTTTAGCGATAATTTTAATGTAGTAAAATTTCTTATACGCTGCATAAATGACAGAAGTCGCAAAGCCAGTGTTTACTCCTCACGGGGTATCAGACAACTCAACAGTCTATTCTTGGAAATTAAAGATAGGAAATCATTAACTGACTCCTTCCGCTCTGGGCGGAGCGAAAGGGTTAGTCAGACTCTTACTAACTAAAACCCCTCCGAGTTCCTCCAAATAACCTTTGCGTTCCATGGCCGCGGTGACTCTTTCAAATAAATTCCGCAACCTGCAGGGTCTAGCACTAGCCGGCCCCGTCTACTATGTTGACATCTCTTTGAGGCGCGCGTGGAACACAACGCGCCGTCGACTAGGGCCTGGTTCTGATCGGCCGGCAAGCTACCCAACGCTCGCCGTCCGCAGGCCCGCGCCTAAGCTACGGTGGCCGGGAATGGCTCTGCGACTCCCGATGCCCGGAGTGTCTTTTTCTGTTGCGGTGGCTGACGCGTGAGGTTTGCCTCTCACTAACGCGGCCCGCCTCTCGCGAGTTACCTCTGAAAAGTTAGTCAAGATTTTCGAAAACGACTTCAAATACACAGTGATAGTTTTTTTAAGATTTCTATAGAAACTGCACCTTTTTCTCTCTAAACTCTTTTACCAAAAAGGTCTTAACCCACTTTGTAGACCTCGATATCTTGCATTTCGTCTGATTGAATGAATTACCGTGGGCATAACTGTTAAGTTTCATCAAAATTCGTTCAGTCGCTTTTGCGTGTAAGAATAACAAACATCAATTTATTCACACAAAGTATAAGGTTAGTACCTAGTATCGGATTTTGTATATTAATATTACACAATATATAATTAAATTTCTAATATAATTTTGACGACACGGTTGGCGCAGTGATGAGCAATTGGCTGCAGCACTGCGTGTTGTGGGTTCAATTCCCGCACGGAACAAATATTGTTGTTCCGTGTCTGGCTGTTTGCGTATGTGAGTTTGTATGTCTAGAAATTCATACTGAAACAACGTATTAAAAAAAAATACGTTCTTGACGCCCCCGCAAAATACATCAGTGTAAAATTGATTAGCATACCGCGATGCATTTCTGAGCAACCTTCACATTCCGGTACGTTCCGGGATTAGTAAGACGTGACGTACGACCACCCACACACCTTTGTAGATGTACGTAAATAAAAATACATTAATTTGATTTATGTACCAAGCATTTGTGATTTCTATTGGTAGTTGTTGAGTAGGAGTGTTGAAGAAGACGGGGCGCGGACATATGTCTCATCCGCGTCCTTTTCATACAAAATGTATAAATAGAAGCGTCACGATGCAAAACATATCGCTCCCCGCTCCACATTCCGCGCCCGACGCTCGCCCGTGACGGACGTGCCGCTCTCGCTGCCCGCTGTCGTGTGTGTGTTGTGTTGTGTTCGTGCCATTCTACGTCCCGCTCCAGCCGTGACGTCACCCGTAGTCGCCGACTACAAACATTTGATCCGAAGCCGCCTTTCTCAAGGCAGCGGAGGATTTTCTGTTTCCCTTTGCGGAATTGTCAATAACGTAGTGACCCCTCTGGTAAATCCACAGTTTCGTGGTACTTGGTGGAAACCTTACGGTGCCAACTAAGCCAAGTGACGTTGACCCGACACGTCTACCGAGTCCCTTAAGGACTTGGTAAAAATCGGAAGGGAGAGGATCACGCGGCCTTGGGGGATCTCCTAGTCGCGCCCTGCTCTTAACCCCGTTCTTTTTCAGCCACACACCTGGTGTTGGTTGGGTGTGTCAACCCCTTCACACCAGACCCAATAGGGCCCGGTTCGCACAATAAGACTGGCGACCGGTTTACTAGCTTAGGGCTCACCATAGGTACACACCTCCCAGTCTGACCCGACTGGGAGGGTTACACATCCCCGGGCCTATCCACCCGGGGAGATAGGTTTAGGGAATTTAGGAAAACAGGAGCTTAGCTCCTGCTAAAATGGATGCCTCCGGCTCCACTTCCTCCCCCGCCCCAGAGGCCAGCTTCCCTCAGAAGCAGCCCTCAGACAAAAAAGTAATCTCCGACCTGTTCCGCCTATGCAAGGCGCTCGCCCGTAAGGTCGGCGACCCTAGCGTAGATGCGCTGTTGGCCACCTACGAGGGCAAAGTAAATGTCCTCCTGCCCGCCAAGTCCCCCCTCCCCCTCGGTACCCTCCGGCACTGAGTCTCCAACTCCGGAGAATCCGGAGAATCCGATCGAAATGGACACCACGGTGCCCATCTCCAACCCTCCTTCGGAGGACGAATATTCGTCCTCCGACGCCTCATCCTCCGAGGACGACTTCCAAGTCGTCACCGGAGGAAAAAGGAAAAAGACCTCTAAGGCAGCCAGCCAGGCCAGCAAGGCCAAAAAGACGGTCAAATCCCCTCCTTCCCCTACCCCCACGCCCTCTACCTCCGCGGCTCCAGCCTCACAGGCTAGCCGCCCTATGAGCCCCAAACCGCCAGTCTCTGCTTCCCAGCAGAAGAAGTCCCGCCCCATCCCGCCCTTGTACTTGCAAGACAAGGCCAAGTGGACGGACGTGTCCAAGATGTGCAGTGATCTTCGGATCAACTACACGTCGGCCAAATCATGCCAACAAGGCATTAAGATCACGGTCCCGACGGCCAATGACTATCGGGACCTAGTCCGTTCCCTGCGTGGAAGGAAAATATCCTTCCACACCTCCTCCTCCCGGAGGACACGCCCACCCGTGTGGTGATAAGACGTGTTCCGAAGGAATTAACGTCCGAGGACATAAAAGATGACCTCCTTGCCCAAAACATCCCGGTCTCTGCCGTGCACCGCCTTCACAAGGCGAGAGGTGGAGACCTTTATGACATGGTCTTGGTGGTATGTGACCCCACAGAGGGTCACCACCCCATTTTCAAGGTCAAAACAGTGTGCTCCCTCTCCGGCATCTCAATAGAGAAGCCGTTCCGCCCCACTTTAGTTGGTCAGTGCCATAACTGCCAACTCTACGGGCACGCCCAGCGTAATTGCTACGCTTCACCCAGATGCGTTAAGTGTCTGGGTGGGCACAGCACCGCCGACTGTCCCAGGCCAAAGGACAAATCACAGTGCACGGAGCCGCCCAGTTGCGTGCTCTGCGGTCAAATAGGCCACCCGGCTAACTACCGGGGGTGCCCCAAGGCACCTAAAATCGCCCCCAAGCTGGCAAAGCGCCACAACGCCCGCCAGCAGCGAGAGTCCCCATCGTAGAGGATACCCTCCTCCCAGATGCCCGATAGGCTGGCTCCCCAAAGACCCTCCCCCTGGAATCAGCTCAATCACCAGAAAGCGTTCCCCGCTCTGGTGTCAAAGCAGACCCCTCCCACTCCTACTCTCCCGGCACTGATGGGTAAAACCATCCCAGCGCCGACTCCCGCGCCGGTGGCCCCAGCGGCCCCAGCACCGCCCCAACCTGCGCCCCAGCTCACTCCTGCACCTGCAGCAGTGAGCTCGCGCCAAGTCCCCCCGTCCAACAAGGCCACAAGCTTTGGAGTTAGTGAAACTATACTCCAAGCCTACGGCATTTTTATGACACGTGCGGCTAGATCCATGTCCGCTGAACTCAACAAGTTCAGAGGAACGGACGGTCAGTTGCACATGTCAACTGAGAAGGCGCTGGAGATTTTCACCGCCTACAAGTCCATTACGGACAAGTTAGATGAGATGGACGCGATTGACTAATCAATGGATAAGTCAAGCACATCCTCCATCAGGCCTAGATCCCTTAAATTAGGTTTCTTTAATGCCAACGGCATTACTAACCAAAGAGACGAGATCGCCAAATTCCTCCGCGATCACCATCTAGACGTCCTCCTCATCCAGGAAACCTTCTTAAAACCCCACCGGAATGACCCTAAAATTGCCAACTACCGGATAGTTCGCAACGATAGGACGCGTTGTCATGGTGGTGGCACTCTCATTTACTATAAAAAGGAGTTGTACTGCATCCCACTACTCCCTCCCGCTCCCCGCTCTCAGCTAGAGTACTCAGCCTGTCGGCTAGGCATGACCGGCCATCAGCCAATTACCATCATCTCAGCCTACTGCCCACCCTCCTCCACGCCAGACGACCCCGTCGCCCTCGCAAGCGACTTTACCAACCTCTTCGGCCTGAGTGACTCCGTTATCTTAGCGGGCGATCTCAATGCCAAGCACCCCGCGTGGAACTGCAACACGACCAATCCCAGAGGCAGAGCAGTGTTCGGCCTAGGCACAACACTCAACTTTGACGTCATCGCTCCGATGACTCACACCCACTTCCCTCACGATCCCAACCGTAACTCGGATGTTCTCGATGTGGCGTTGCTAAAGAATGTTAACCTCCGTTTGCAATCTATAGAAACGCTACACGAACTCAACTCCGACCATCGCCCAGTGATCATGCACCTAAGCTCCCGCTCAGGCCAGCTCGACCCAGTCCAACCTCCCCCGTCTCAGGTGATCACTGACTGGAGGAAAGTAGGCGAAAAGCTGAAATCTACCACGTCACCTCACCTAGACACCATCCCCGACCTGATCGACTCAGTCGCTGACACGACGGCGGCGATCGACTCGCTTACGGATCACGTACAATCTGTCCTGAACGACTGTTCAAGAGAGATTCCAGTGGCGGAGGACCACCGCTGGAAACTCCCGGACGATGTACGGAATCTGATAACCGAGAAGAACGCAGCCATCCGTGCGTATAGCGCTTTTCCCTGTGACGCAAACAAAGCTCACATGCGTAACTTGCAGCGTGCTGTAAAGAAGCGCACTGGTGAGCTGCGTTCAGCGCGCTGGGACAAGACGCTTAGCGAACTCGAGCCCACCCACCTAGCCTTCTGGCAACTTCAGAGGAAACTACGATCCACTGAAGAGGCCACTATGCCCCCTCTCATTCGCCCCGATAAGAGTGTCGCCTTCGACAACTCTGACAAGGCAGAATGCCTGGCCGACAGTCTAGAGTCCCAATGCTCTCCCAGCTCACAACTAGTAGACCAAGCCCACCTAGATATGGTGGACGCTGAAGTCGAACGTAGAGCTTCCCTACCACCAATCGAAGATCCTGATGATCCTCTACCCCCCGTCACTCCTGACGAGGTACAGGACATTATCAAAAGGCTTCAGCCTAGGAAAGCCCCTGGCTCCGACGGCCTCACCAACAGAGTTTTCAAGCTCTTCCCAGCCCAGCTCATAATGCTAATGACTGCCATCTTCAATGGCGCATTAAGCAATAACATATTCCCCCAGGCATGGAAACAGGCCACCGTAATCGGTATTCCCAAGCCAGGCAAGCCTTGCCGTTTACTCAACGTTCTCGGTAAAATCTACGAGAGGCTTATTTATAAGCGGCTCAAGGATTACGCCGAGGCAAAGAGTCTCATCCCCGACGAGCAGTTTGGTTTTCGAACCGAACACTCGTGCATCCAGCAAGTCCACCGCATCGTAGAGCACATAAGCGCTGGTTTCCAGCGTGGCAAGATGACGGGCGCCTTGTTCTTCGACATAGCGAAAGCATTCGACAAAGTCTGGCACAATGGCTTAATTTATAAGCTTTACCAACTCGGCGTGCCAGACCGTCTCGTTCTCATCTTGAGAGACTTTTTGTCGAACCGCACCTTTCGCTACCGCATCGAGGGTGCACTCTCGTCCCCTCACCCCATCCGAGCAGGAGTACCCCAGGGCTCACCGCTATCTCCCCTCATTTTCACGCTGTTCACCAGCGACATTCCGAAAAGTAAACTGGCCCAGTTGGCACTATTCGCTGACGACACGGCCATTTACTATACAGGTCGCGACCCGGCTCCTATCGCTCGCACGCTCCAAACTACTGTAAACATCTTGGGCAGATGGTTCAGGAAATGGGGAATCGAGGTTAACCCCGATAAGAGCCAGGCCATTCTATTTTCCAAACAGTGGAAAAATCCCCCACTCCCCCGTCCGATCACCATGTATGGCAAGCCGATCCCCTGGGAGAAGCAAGCTAAGTACCTGGGAGTCACCCTGGACAACCACCTCACCTTCGCTGAGCACACAAGGCTGGCCCGCTCGCGCGCCGCCTTCGCTCTGGGGAGGTTACACTTTATCACGGTCGCCAGAAGCAAATTGTCACTCAAGTGCAAATTGCGACTGTTCACCGCGGTCATTCGCCCCATGATGACATACGCTTGCGCTGTCTTCGCACACGCAAAGCCTCGTCACCTTCACAGGATGCAGACACTCCAGAACCGATTCCTCCGTAGAATCACGGGAGCCCCATACTATGTCCGTAATGAGACTTTACATCTAGATCTCAGAGTGCCCACCATACAGCAGTTCATGAAACGCATTACCAAGCGTTTCATCGACACTGCTGTCAAACACCGGTACCCCCTCATCGTATCGGCCGCCCGATACCAACCCTCCCACATCTCAAAAATTCGCCGTCCGAGGCACACGCTTATCACCCCCGACGACCCCACCACCCTCCTCCAAGAGAGTAGTAGTAGTACAAGCACAATTCGCAAACCGCGACCACCGTCCTTCCGCCCTCGCCGCCGAGGCCCGTCGCGACCATCCCGTCAATGTCCGCCCCGTCCCTTGCTCGTGCCAGCCCGCGCCGCTGAGCCTGTAGTATTAACAACACTCGCCCCCTAATAATAAAAATCTTTATTAGATCCAGCCCGTCCCTAGCTGTCCTCCCCCAGCGACGCCCTAAGCCGAGGTCCGTACCCCACAGGGGGTGCCCTTAGCGTAGTCGCTTAGTATTTTTAAGTTTAATAAGCCCTGGCTGGAGGCTTTAATAATAATATTATTAAGGCCGCCACAGGCAAGTCCGGTTAAGCAGCCGACAACCTCCTAGGTTGACCTGCGAGAGGCCACTCATATAAAAAAAGCAAAACATATAGGAAGGACAGGGCGCGGACACGACGCTTACTAGTCTGCGCCCTGCACAACATGTAAAAGTTTGTTCTTATAAATAATTACATTTAAGAACAAAGTCTAACTCTCGTACTCTAAGAAGAAGCCTGTTCTGTGGATCGTTTAGGATTAGCTTCGTCTCGAGCCAATCTTATCTGGAAAATCAGTCAAATAAAAAGAGTGCAAGTTTTTTCCGCTTTTTTCAACTCTTCAGCTGTTGTTATTTCTTCCTGTTATTCGTGTTAAAATCGCGCATTCTTACGTTGCTATTACCAAAAATACTCTCCACAACAACTACAGCCGGTCGATTCTGTCGACATCTCACGGTGTTCGCCTAGGCGGAGTGAACGACAAGAGCGCTGTCATTCCATCTTATTTGTATGGTTTGACAACTCACCCGTCGTGCGACCCGCCCAAGTGTTCACTTCGACATGCTTACAGAATCTCACTGCAGTAATCCCTTCACCTCAATCCCTGTTAACACATGCAGCTACAACGTAACAAGCAAAATCAAAATGGAAATTAAAACACCAGCGGAACCATTGCTGTTTATATTGGCGAATCTTATTCAAGCGTCCCAGTCAACGCGGCAATATACCCGTACATTGTGTGTTTACCCGTCAGTCAAAACGTCAACAGTGGAACTTCAGCAATATAAATGTAAATTATCGTACGAGGCCGATAGCACCTCGGATGTAAACACTAGTTTAAAATGTACATGGTACCGGGATATTCCGCGCACACATTCGTCAAAAATGTTGAATATTGCATGCTCTTCTGGAATTCAGGTGTATTGCGTTTTGAGGAATATTTGAGAGGGCTTTGTAAGAATGGGACCTATACGAGTATAATGAGGTATGATCTAATCTCGGATTTAATGAAAGATATTAATGAACCGATATTCAGGTTCATAAATCTGAGAAAATACTACGTGATTTTGATGTGAAAATGTTAACTATCAACCTTTGGAATTTTAATTCTGGATGAAGAAAAACTGTGTGTTTATAAATTTAGAAACGAAGTTATGTCTGAACAAAAATAAACAACACCTATAAGTTATTTATAAAACATAGTCTTAAAAATAAATATGACGTCTGTTTGTTTACACTCAACTAAATATAAACAGTGCTTCTGGGAATTTTCATGTATATGTCTGTTTGTTTGTCTGACATTATCTCATAAATGGCTCAATCGACGTGAATTGTTGAATACCTCTGACGTATGTATTTTGAAAAACGTGCAGCAATTGAATTATTCTAGTGATAGAAACAGTTCCTAGAATTTTGCTTAGATAGTATTCTCGGATTACTGACTTGCAACCCATCATATCAGCCGAAAGATGTCTACTACTGGACATAGACGTCCCCCAAGTGTCGCCACAATAACCGTTCCTGAGCGTCTCGCATCCACATCACATAAGACGTACTTTGTTACCCAGTTACTGGGTTGTAGAAGTAAGATGTCTACAGTCACTTTATGGAAAATAATAGTATTCAGGAGTATCCAGTTTGACTAGAAACCGAGATGAACATAGTTGGAGAAATAGTAGATAGTTTGATTGGTAAAAAGTGTATCGGTCTGTGACGTCACCCGAGTTTTAAACGCACTATATCGTTTTCATTTTTTGTTTACGTGAAAAAAAAATACGTGTCCAATAGTTTTTGGAAATCTATCTGACGGACTAATTAGATTTTTTCATAAAGACGATAACGGGTTTTGGGTAATCGGTGTATCGTTATATTTGGGGATCAAATGACTTTAATATGTTTCTTTGTCTATTTGCATAGTCCGTTGTGTTGCTTTAAGGTCGAAAACACAGTAACAAGGAGTTTGCTCAGCGCCTAGAATTGCCAAAAAACTCCTAGAGGGCGTTTACCCCATAAAACATGACCAGAAAACCTCAAGAGCTTGGACAAGACCTACTTATAAATCAGAACACGTCACCGCCCACGATATTGTCATACATCGCAATTAACACCAAACGAACCCCAAATATCTACTTAATGAACTATTCTGTGAAGCGAGTGGGCTGAATCTTACTTACCGAGCCCGGGTGTAAAAGCTACTAACACATGCTTATGAACTAAAACTAGCATGCTTTTTGTCACAAATTAGCATGCTTTTTTCTCTGTGCCTAATCTTCTTATCGTTATTGGGGTCGGTTCTCCTCATATTTCTTCGCCAGATATGTCTTTGTAGCTAGCTTACTTCCAGAAATGTTTTGAAACCTGCTACTAAGCAGGACTGCTTAGGAGCAGGTTTTAAAACGTTTCTTTGTTTAGTAGCAGGTTGGCGTACATTTTCCTAGAAACTATAATTATTGAGGTCCTTCCTCAATAATTAGAGTTTCTAGGAAAATTCACGCTACCGGTTGGCCCTACAAAGGCAAGAGGTCCTTTTAATTGAAAAAGTGATTTTGAAGTAAACATGACTTTGATATTGTCAATTTAACAAAATTAAATGTCAGAAAAAAATTACGTTTTGACAGTTGCCTGACGACGCAGTGCTACCACCTGGTGCTCGTAATTTCAGGAAACCCTCATCGCATACTTGCGTGATAGTTTTGAGCATCTGGGTCAGTACCTGAAAACAATACACAGGAGAATGATAAAAAAACTTAGTAACCAGAAGAGAATGTTAGGCGGATGAGTCAGAGAACTCTCCGCAAAGTGAACTTTTCATATAACTCATCATCATCCTGTCAAATGAAAGATGTACACAGCTTAGCATAGGTCTATTCCAAGAAAATTAACGGCCTTGTACTGCAATAGGTAATACGTATATGTCACGTAAATGCGCCGATTTTACAGTGACCTAAGTGACATCTTTTGTTCAATATCGATTGATGACTTACCCATGTCACTCATGTCGCTGATTAAACGGCGTAGTTCAATAAAGAGGCTAGGCTTTTAATGAAACGGCTGATTAAGCTAGTTGGCTGCAAGCGACATATACATAACTTAACCTTCGAATAATTCAACAAACAACCCCGACAGCCAGTGGCTTTAGTTTCCTACATACACTTCCATCTGTGGCAGTCAGATAGTACAATCCCAAACTCAGTTTAAAATTCACTTCCCATAACAAAGGTTTGACGAATGTGACGTCAGTCTAGAAACTGGAACGTGCTGAAACCCACACGTTGACGCTCTATTTTTCATCTAAGTAGGTACATTTTTTTTAAACGTTGCCCCACTCTAGGATTTTCTCCTGTATCGTGGGTGCGTTTACAAACATATAAACTCACATACACAAACAGCCAGACTCGGAATAACTATTTGTAGGCCATGCAAATATTTGTTCCATGCGGGAATCGAACCCGTAGTATTGGATACCTATGCGTTTTTTTTCCACATTTAATTGGACTAGCACGTCTGGAACATTTCCCTTTGAGTGACGGCTTTATTACGGCGCGCGTATGAGAATATCAAAGGAATGAAAATGTTTGTGATTTATGGTAATAGTATCTAATAAATGAATGATAGCATGTTTATAAAGGAGATATTGATTCAATCAAAATTTGTGAACATTTAATTCTGCGTACGGATTCAATTTCTAGTGCACCTGTTAAGACTACACGGGTAGCATTGCTTACTACGACGATAATTAATTCTGAGAAAGGTAAACAGTACCTACTACAGTACATATTACTGATAAAAGTCTTATGTTTAATACCCAACTAGCACACTAGTGGAAATAGCAGCCTATTTTGCAACTTCTAGCTGTACAGTAGCGCTTTAGGGGTTCAGAAAGTGGTTTTAAGTTCTACTGTTGCTTCCGTAATTGCTCATAGCTGTAAATATCACTAGGGGTAGCAAAATTGAATCAAATTCCACCCTAGGTTTTATAAGAGTTCATTTTACAACCCATTTGTCGACTATAGCTTTAAAAGAGAGTTAAAACATGGATGTTAAAGCTTAAAGCTCCAAAATAGCTTCTATTGCCGCTGTTGTACGCTTCGGAACTGCATAAAGACATTAATTGCAGACTTTTTAACGGAACTGTATAAAAGATATATTTATCACTGTTCTGCCACTGATAGTTTCATTGCAGAAATGACTTATACTTTTGCGCAGACTTAAGTAACAATTTGATCGACTGTTTTACTAATAGCGACATTAAGGCTTCACAATAGAAGCAGGAGAGTAATGTAAATTAAAAAAGGCAACTGTGTGTGAGAATTCTGTAATTGAAATATTAAATAACACGTAAGTTTTTTTAAACTCAATTACGTGAGAGTAATTTAGCTTTTATTTATAAAACTCTATTCATTAAATTTATTATTTAAGGGATTCATTGGAAACAAATAAAAATAATGCGCCAAGTTCGAGTTCAACAAACACAAGCGAGGGTCCCGTAGATTTTGTTTTATCAATTGCTGATAACGGACCAGTTACAGAGGAAAAGTAAGTTATAGCTTGGTGTGGCATATTATAAAAATAAAGTAAATAACATTTGGTACACCAAGAGAAATTACAATAAACTTCGTCGATCCAGGTGAATACTGGCACAATAACTTGAAAAATAGTATTATAAAAAGTTTAGACAATTCTAAAGTTATACTGGAACATATATCGATTTTAGTAAACATAGATGGAGTACCTATTTACAAAAGCTCCAAACAACAATTTTGGCCTATATTGTGCAGTATTTTTGAAATGCCTCACTTAAGTTCTATTATTTGTGGAATTTATCTAGGTTCAGCTAAACCAAAAGATTTGCATGAATTTTTAAAAGTTTTTATTGAAGAAATGGGCACTATGCTTCACGATGGCATAAACATACGAAATAGAAAAAAAACAGTGTCATTAGAATCGAGGAATATTCTCTCGGTTTTTTTTCATTGGCTTCATTTAGAAGATTTTGGGCCTCGTTGGAAGTTCCTTCTTCTGACGATTCATTATTATTTACAGGATTTTCACTCAGTTTCTGTCTTTTGTGACTATTTCTGCAAGTCGACGATCTTTGTAATTTAGAGTTATTACGCTTTGTAGCATTTTTTAGAACAGATTTAAAAAACTTCTCATTGCCAGCAATAGTGTATGTATGGTCACATTCGTAAATCAGTTCAAAAAACAGTTGTAAAACATTTTTATACTGTTTTAAACATACTTTTGTGCCTTCACCTCTTGCGCTACCAGACCAAGCGCATTTGGTTAGAAATTCTCTGGTAAAAAACACATCAACTAGTTGATATGCGCAGTTTTCAGCTTTTCCTGGTTGGCACACGATATCATATTTAATTTTATAGTCCTCTTTCATCTTGCCGTCGTTTAATATTGCCTCTAAATTGGATAGTTCTTCGATATTTCGTATAGGTTTTAAACAAAATCGGTTATTATCAGGTAATTTCTTCATAGCATCATTTAATTTAGTAACTTGTGGTTCATATTTTCCGGTTATAAAAGTATCCAATTTCACCGAAATATGAGCAATGGCCATCAATATGCTTTGCTGGCTTTCCAATACTTTTTTATAATTATCTTTTAGTAATATCAGATCATTCAAAATTGCTTCCTGATTTTTGTAGATCTCAACTTGGTTGCTTGTAATTTTCTCCAAATCTGAAGGGTCAATAGCTACTACGGGAACAGAAGTAGTTTCATTGTTAACAGTAACTACAAATGTAGGTTCGTTTACAGCAACAGCATATAAGGGTTCCTAAATCTGAATTTGTTCTGGCAGATTAGACACTGTAGCAACACCACGATTTAAGGCCTAAAAATAAAGAAAAAAAATTCAGTAATCAAAAGAAAAAAGAAAAAAAAGTAAGCCTTAACTTCAAAAATGTCATAAAACGTACCTTAATAACGTAATTTGCAATAAAATACCTATTTTAATATAATAACACAGAGAACATGTGTAACAATACTATCAATAACTCAATAAGAGACGTGTGAAAAGGACAAAATGTGTACAGATACTGACTAAAATACGACGTTACATTCGTAGCAACACTTTTGTTGTAGTTTTAAAAATCGTAACATGATCTGTGACTTAGTAAACAAACTATCAATTTATTACAAGCACGGCATTTGTTCTTGTCTCGGGCACATATGTAAAGTAATTAAGATAAGGCATAAAGCGCTAATAAGGCTGAATCAGTTGTCTAAAATTAATACAAATAATATCCAACTGCATAAAAGGAGGATAGGTAATGTTTTTATCGAAATTATTGTCTTAAAGAAATTTAAATTTATTTCAAGTTTGTACCTGTTGGGCTATGATGTTGAAATATTTAAGTTGGTTGGTTGGTCCAATAAGGTGTGGCGAGAGCGCTGGCAAAAGTTCTGTGGCTTCTTGTTCTGTTGTCGAACAATCTAACATTTCTGTCAACTGCATGTCAGCAATTTCGTACGACATAATATTGTTTCTTTTAACAATGCAGTTTATTTTAGTCCAGTTTGGTTGTGGAGTTGAATCTTCTATTTTCTATAATTTTTAACTTTTTTTGTTCGGCCAGTGTAACACTCCATGTTTTTCCCACTTAGATGGACAAATGCAAAGTTCTTGTTTATTTTGTGGTTCATTATAAGTTTGAATTATTTTGAAAGGCATTCTGAAAATATGGTAAGACATAGTAAGTGTTAAACAATTGAAAGAGAGAAAAATATAGAAGCAGCTACTAACGATCATCGTATTTTAGGGTTTTCAACGAGTTCTACGGATCTCTAAACAAAAGTGATTGTAAAGACTTGAACTGCATTAGTGGTACAGGTATAACTTGGACCTTTAGAAGAGTGAAACTTAACGCTTTGACGCGCAGAGAGGAAGTATTAAGGTTGAAGTTGCAAGTTAAAGCTGCTTCTCATAGACGCCATGTTTACAAGACAATTATTTATCATTACTTGAGAAACTTATAGGTCTTATCACAATTTGTAGTAAAATATAACTAAATATAGAACCAGCAACTTACTAAAC
Organism: Melanchra persicariae; assembly: GCA_947386135.1. Lineage (NCBI taxonomy): Eukaryota > Metazoa > Arthropoda > Insecta > Lepidoptera > Noctuidae > Melanchra > Melanchra persicariae. The sequence continues at coordinate 5,975,971 of OX376646.1, forward strand.
ACAAATGTAGTCAAGTATGTAATTTCAATATCGTGTAGGAATGTGATATAATAATATTTATATAATAATATTTTACATATTTAACGATATTTTGAGGTAATTATTGAGGCGCGTTAAAAACACTCCAATAATATCAACTATATACACGATAAACTGATCTGCGTTTTTAACCACTTGTTTATAATACAAAATATAGCTCAAAAACACTTACCTTCACTTCACTTATTATTTATTTGTATTCAGTAATGTCTGACTCAGGAACAACAGATGTATTTAATAAATGAGAGACAAGGTGAATGATCAATGATCCTTTATTCGTTCAGTTAAACCTGTCATTCATTCAATAAGCGCCACGAGAGCTTTAGTGTGGTGATAATTATTAGTTGCAGCTCCTGTAGCGCTTTTATGCCACTATTCTGAAGTTCTAATGGAACTGTAGATTGCAAAAAGTTGTGCCCCTTTGGCTGCAAAGCGGCTGCATAAGGTCTGCAGTGCACGCTCTGGCGCTTGAGCTTGGCGCCTTTGGGAATAATCGGATTAGCTCCAAAGCTCTTAAGCAACAGTTTGTGCTAGTTGGGTAGTGGGTTAAACTTTCCTTTATGGGCCGCTGATTTTGGGGGGTTGGAGGGCGGGGAGGGGGAGGGGGGGAGGGGGGCTACCCCCCTCTACCACCTCCACCACCCGGAGCCCCATGGTTATGGAGATATCCATGGTTAAAGTTTATAGGTTAGGATAAAAATTTTGCTTAAAATTTCGTATCCAGTAGCAGAAAGAGGCAGGTGGGAGGGGGTGAGGGTGCCCCCCCTCCTCCCTGGCACCACTATCATGAAAAGGTAACTAACCGTTTCCAAAAAAAAACATTTTTTGAAGCCTAATCCTCTTGCATCCTTAGTCCTCTTAATAGCAAGTCGGAGCCCCGCTTCGCGGGGCTCAAGTGTTTGAAAAAAAATAACCACGAAGGGTATGGCGGGGTCAGTTCGCTCGCTTCGCTCGCTCACTAGACCCCGCCATCCCCTTCTAACCTAACCTGTCCGAGTCGGGGTGCCCCATGTCCTGACTGACAGTCACGACTGACAGATCGAAACACAGCTATAGCAAAATGGCGTCGCTTCACGTTCCGTTCCACAGTGTAAAAAAAAAAATGTTATTTCTTGTTTGAAAAAGTCAATGTATTTGCATGATAAAGCCCGGTTATTCAGCACATTATTTACCCACCAAAAATATGTGAATAGGTGAAAATAAAATTGTATAAAATGTAAATTATGTAAAAACCATGACATTAAATTGAATAAAATACACCTCTACCATAAACGGAACGTGAAATGTCAACTTTGACGTCTACTATGACAATTTATCTAACCTAAAAATGTACAAATGGCGTATTATTTTCCAATTTGTATGGAAACTTCAAAGATTTTTAACTCAATAACCGTGAGTCTCCGAGTGTTGAAAATTTTATTAAAGCTTTCTATTTATGAGTACTATCCACAAAAAAAAAATGAACTTCCAAAGCGACGGCCCATAAATGAAAGTTTAACCGCGGAATTTGTTCGAAATAGTTACCGCGGTCCTGGAACGCAAAGGGCATAAGGGGTGGGAGTGGGCACAAGTGGGTTTTAATCAGCAAGAAACTGATACTCCCTTCCGCTCCACCCAGAGCAGAAGAAGTAATTTAGCCATTACCCATTTAGCCACATAGGTAGGTATGTCAACATCCCATGTAACACAGGGTGAGCTTATCGTAAATCCAGACTTCATGCTGTCACCAACAAAGCTCCAATTACAATATAATAATTAATAAAGTATAATTGTAGGGCTCAGCAGAAATTCCTAATGGAAAAACCCAATAACACTTTTTGCCCGACCTGGGAATCGAACCCTCGCTCAGCAGTCGCGTTTGCGACCGTGAGCCCAACGGAGCAGTCTACACACAAATATACACACAATGTAGAAAGATGTCAATGACAGCTGAAGAAAAGAAAATAAATATAATGGAAAAATATAATGTTGAACCACAGAGCTAGAAAAAGAATATAAAGAGGTAAGTACCTACTCCTTCTTCCTCCGAGAGACAAGTAGATAGTGGATACGCAAACAACTTTTAGATGTTGATTGATCGTATCATTCTATCGTTTCCTTTTACTTGGGGACCCGTACAAGACGAATAGGGCTCTCGTCCCACTCGGACTGATAACATTTTATATTTATGTGCAATATCTTACGGGCAAAACCTTACATGGGAGCTTGTTGAAACTGAAACAGACTGTTGCTATAGAAAAATATACCTACTGGAGTATCTTAAAAATTACATAGAAATTTCATTTTCGTGCTGATGATTTGAATGCTTTAAGAGGGCGCCGAGCGCGCAGTGGCGCCCTCATCGTTTGTTTGGTTATTTCTTTTATTTAAAAATGAAAATGCAGAAAATAAGCACGTTAAGTTGTGCTCCACAAGATTATACGTTAATATTATTATAAACGGTAGTTTTAAATTGTTTGGTTTTATTATAATCACTATAACGGAAAATAGTGGCCACTATTGAAAAGCGGGTTGCTGCTCGTTCCCCAATAAAACTATTGCAAGTTCCATTAATTTGTATTTTTCGTTTCTGTCGCCTGCAACCCTATTTGCACGGAAGACGAGCCGTTCGTGCTTTTTGAGCTAATTATTGAGCTTCCCTGCTGCCGCTTGAAATGTGCACTCTCTCAGTTTGATTTTGTTATGTTTGTGAGTTTCCTTTACGAAAACATTTTGAAATGTTCATTTTATTTTTGAAAGACAGAGTGATTTTTCACTTTCAATAAAAAACTTAAAATCGTTCTCTCCCTCTAAACTCTTTTTCAAATATGTTCTCTAATAACTATTTCGACGTGGATATCTAGCGTACATACCTAGTTTCACTCTAGTCGGTTCATTCATTTCGATAAATAAGGACTTGAAAATTTGTATGAAATGCCGTAGGGGGTAAACTCTCTTAAAAAAAATAGACTAGAACTGTCTCCGATCTTCGATCATCTCTGTATCAATTTAATAAAAATTGGTTCGGCGATATAAGCCTGAAAGCGTAACTAACAAACTTACTTTTACATTTATAATGGTAAGCGCCAAATAAATTTGCGCCAAATAAATAGCGGTCATACCCCTACCTACATTTATTGAGATTCAGAAACACAGAAATAAAGACATAAAGCTGCCCTGAATCCACATCTACCGTGATCCTTTACGTATTCTAATAACAAAAAACGATTCATAATTTAGTTTTTAGGCGGGTTTTTGGATAACGGAAAGATCAATGATGAGTGCATTTCGATTCAATTCGAATTCGTTTTTGTGTATCTACGACTCTTTCTGACTAAATCCCTGTGTTCCTTCAAATGGCCATAGCGTTCATCAAACTGCTCCCTGGAATGTGTAACACGACTCGATCTATGTAGTAGCGTTAGCATTTTGCACGAACGCCGACTAATAACTTATTTGCAAGCAATCTAAATAACGCGTGACACCGGTATGCGCGTGGGTGTACACAAGCCGACACTCAACGTGTTGAGGGCACTCCGATCATGCGTCTCACACCTTATGGCATAAACGTAACTGAGCAGCCTTGGGGTCAAGTATTTACAATAGTAAGTATAATTACTAGGTATCAAAAAAAAATCACGGCATCCAGGAAAATTCTATCAAAGGAGTACGAGCAATTGTGCCCTACCCCCAGTAGCGTAAGGATAAGTATATGCCATTGCAATCTAACTAACGCATGACACCGTTATGCTCGTGGGTCATCATGTACTGTTAAGGACATCGATTGTGTATTTGACACGTAATCGTGAAAACTCTGTCAAACTTTCGTCAGCGGGAATTTTGCTAAAATCAGCTATAAATGGTAAAATTCATTTACAAAGTGGCACCTTGTAAGAGACAGTGGATTGTAAAGTCTGCGTGTTCCTTTTAACTTGTTCAGCTACCTATCAAAAACTTTTCATGGCAACCGGGAAAAGTCTATCAAAAGAGAATGGGCAATTATGCCCCGCTCCCAAAGAAATATGTACGTCAATGCAATCTAATTAACGCGTGACATTGGTATGCACGTGGGTGTTTACGTGTTGAAGGCACTCCGATCATGCGTCCCACACTTTAAGATATAAATGTTTCCGTACAGCTTGGGGTAATATTGTCTGGGTGAGCTAAGATTAGTGTTGTCATTAACCTACTGTTAAGAAGAACAGACGATTGTCGATTGTGTATTTATTTGACACGTGATCGTAAAAGATCTCCGCTTCAATACCTAGTTATGTCCAATAATCAGCTGTAAATGGTAAAATTTTCGCGGCATCTGTTTATAAGAAAATTCTATACAATTTATTTTGCACGAAACGACACAAGGACAAGATAAAATAAATCTTACCAAAATTAAATCCACAAAAATATACTCACTGGAAGAAAATATTTTTCTCGGAACTTCAAATAAAGACACTTATACATATGGCTAGCCTAAATAAATACCTAACATTGGCAATTAAGGTCTAATTGCGTACTCTTAAGACTTGAGCCGCACACGTAGTGAGGCCAATAAGTTCAATAGTGGCCGGTCACACATTGGCCCATTGTGTATTGACCACCCGCTGTTAGTGTTGATCAAAAATTAATTATTTTTTTATGGATATTGCTTCATTTTGTTGTAGTCTGTGACTTAAACAGTTTTGTTTATATTTCATTAGATATCAGAGGGCTTAGCACGAATGTTTCTGACGTATAGTAACGTAATAATACCTATTTATTAATATTGAACACAATACCTGAGCCTCTACCATGAGATTTCATCGAAAAATTACTCGCTAGCGTTAAACTCGCTAGCGTACTAACGTGGATCGAACAGATTTCGATAGTGTTTGCACCATGAGATTTACGGAGTCTTACGCATTCGCTAAGGTAAGCTCGATAGATCGCGTTCTCTAGCTAACTTCACTCTACTCGATATAATGCTTCACTACTTATGTTTTGTTTCTTTCTTTCTTACTTATAAGAAGAGAGAACGGCTCTTAAGCTCAAAATGTAGTTATATCGCTATGCTAAAAATGTTAAGATAGTCAATATCACAAAATAAACCGACTAAATAAAAAAGTTGACGGTTAGTGGACTACTTATGGTATTTAGTGGTTTTTTAATTTTATTCCATATAACATGTCATGTTTTGTTTGTTGGCGTTGTGTTACAGTTGTGTGTGTGGTTTAAAAGAACTTTACAACAATAGATTATAATTGGTTTTGTTTTGAGATAGCTGCATACCATACTAGGTACTACCTTTAGTTCTAATGAAACTCGTTGTGTTCAGTGTTGACGTCAAATCCGTAACATTATTCAATAATATAAATGCACAAATCCTCAATCGCTTCTCTATAGTGTGTGTAAAGTTTGATAAACTATCTTTCACACATATTTTCCAATTGAGATCCAACATAAAATTTTGAAATTAACGTTGTTCACGGCGTTGGTCTTCAAAATCAGCGGCAACTAACATATTCCACGCTAAATAAGCTCTTGCAGACATTATTTTGACTTTATTATACTCAAACACGTGTATAATTTTAATGTAAACTTATGTTTCACACGGCAAAATGCTAGTGAGCTACGTAACTAATATCGTAAGCGTATTGTTCGATAGATTCTGTCAAATTAGTGACTCATGGTGCCGTTATGTATGGTGATAGCTGAAAAACGTCAGTGACCATCGAATAGATTACGTTAGGTTTTTAACCGATCGAAATCTATAGAGCTCATGGTACGAATTTTAATTCTTTCTGTGACCGCTAGGGGCGCTGTACAGTATGTCATACAAATAATTTACGGAGACGCTAGCGAGTTTTGGCTGCATAAACTCATGGTAGAGGTACTGAACCGAGCGCTTGGCGCATCCTGGACAGTCTCACCTAACACCTTTTAAGACTGACCGGGTTTCCACCGGAGTTCGGCGTCAGGCAGCCTGCTATGTTTCGTCGACGCGTGGGAGTACCAGTGCCTCAAGGCATCTTTTAGGCACGCTCGCTTCATCATGGACCTCATCTATCGCATTCCGTCAGGTGTAATCGCGGTCAAGAGCTAGCCCATACATAAAAAAAACGTATTCATTTATTTCTGCATGATACATTGTGTGTCGCATAAAATTAAACCAAAATATAATGTGGTTGTAGTTTTTTCATATTAAAAATTCACTTACGTTAATGATATTGTAACTTTACTGTACGTCAAAACATTCGTACTAGACCCTCTGGTATATTGAAATGGTTTCTTGATTGTGAACACCTTTGGTGTTGTAGTGCGATGGTGATATCGGTGTTGCTTCACTTTTTATGTTATTGGATGATTCACCTTCAACCACAATCTCACGACAATAGAGCTAAGCTTCTCTAGAAGTAACTTATTCACTCTTGACTTATAGACCCCCAGGTTGTAATGTCTGCTGAATCTCTTATCCTCCATCTTCGAACCCAAATAAACAAATGAAATTAATAACAAACTTGATGTTTACTTTTTCATTTTATTTGTTGACTCAATTTGCTGAGTACTGGCATTCGCGTTTGTGAAATGAATGAAAGGAATGTGGGCTTCCACTGGCGAGGCATTTCGGCATCGATTGGGATAAATATTTGTGTGCTGTACTGATTTTTATTTTTGTTCTGTCTGTACATATACTTTGGTGCTTACATCTATACAAAGGTATTCTGTTTTCGTTTTGGAACAACAAGTTTTTTTCCTATCTCATATATCTTCAGTGGTTCACAATGACAGGTCCTCTGCTTTTTTCATCAGATCAAATCAAATCTCAGTGGCCTTCACCAATTTACCAATTCGACCTGTGAGAGGCCTTCAAACAGTTACCGCTCCAATTTTTATGGTCCTATCGATCATCTGTTCTGCCAGCAATGTTCCTTGCCTCGTTAATAAACACTTTTTCTTTCCTACATATTGTAGAATGTCCCTTTATTAAATTGCAAAGTTATTTTTATAGATTACCTTGTTTGCAAAAATGCGTTATTTAAAGAACTTGCTAAACGCTTAGTTCACACTTCGCGTGACCCAAGGGCTGGCTTTTACCTTGGACAAAGGATAAGCATTGCCATACAAAGTGGCAATGCCGCCAGTCTTTTGGGCACACTTCCAGTCGACAGTGATGCGGATGAATTTTTTGACGCCATATTTTAGGGTTAACTTAGCTTGGATATTTGATTTTTATTTTTAGTTTATATAGTTAGTTTAGTATCTATTTATTAAAACAACTGTTAATCTATACATATGTGAAAACCCATTATCGTTCCTAAAACAAAGCCGATTTCTCTTCAAAACTTAATAAAACGTCTTTTTCCCATAAGTCTATGTTTTGGTTCCCAAAGAAAATTACTCAATACTTATTTTAGTAGACCTGTTGCGTTCTCCCGAGACAAGAACAAAGACAACCTAAAGCCGACTCTATTTGTTAAAAGAAACGGTTTGTTCTTCAAAAACAGGTTGTGGAATTGATAAAAATCTTCCCAAAATGAAACATGGAAGAGTAAACTCAATTTTGTGATGTGTTGAGCGTTATTATGTAACATTAAGGCTGTGCAGGCTCGGTGCTGGCTTTTAAACCTCTCGACTTATTCATGAACAGGATTATGATTGAAATTTTCCAAAAAATAACGGCGTGTGTTTACATTTTTAACGTTTTTGGAGTACGGTAGGTTTTAAATACACAATAAAAAAATATCATTTTAATTATTATGAATTTAAGTACCCTCTCCTTATACATATATATATATGTATATGTCGCAGTAAGATAGATAAAGCCGTAATTTAGTTATATCCCATAGGGATATAATTATATACCGTAACATAGTTATACGAAAGCGATTCTTTACTATCTCACTAGGAATATAGTTATAAAACCGTCGAAGTTTAGTGATATACTTAATTACTAGATTAAGTTCAGTGTTATAAATATATTAGGGTTTGTCTCAAAAAAGTCATATTGTATCATATTGTCATCATATTGTAGTATATTAAAGCTTATTTATTCTCAAACATCGTGCGCCCTATATACCCGAAGCATCGTGCTCCACGATTTTGAAAAAAAAAATACAATATGGCGACGAGTACCTATGCCGACTCCCATAGCAAAATGTTCGAACCCCTTTATTCCTTTTGTTGTTTGTTGATGTCCTATCTCCATGACAACCTGTTGGTTGAACCTGAACGGTTTATGATCGGTCATTTATGTCCCTAAGTGTCAAAAGCACTATAAAGCTGGACAAATGTGATGTGGGACACATAATATCAAACTATTTGGTCGGTCTACCTGTAAAAGTATTTGTTGAACTTACTTATGTAGGTAAGTAAAAGATAAACAATGGTCATTCAATGGTTATGAGAATATATTATATTATTCAGATAGCTTTTCTCTTTAATTTAAGCGCATTTAGTCCAAAGATAGACATTGTTGTCAACGATAACACCACCATTCAACTTCAACACCTCACAAAACTGATTTACATCCGTACACTTCAACGTAAGGTTCTGTTGAAAACCAGCGTCAGGCAACTCCTTGTTTGTCTGGCATTTTGCTGAACTGGACCTATTTGGCGCAGCCGTGGGGCACACAATATCATTGTGTCGAATGTGTTATGGCTATATATGTAATGGTGTGTGCTGTGTGTGCCAAATAAATAATTTTCTTTCTTTCTTTCTTTCCATTATATGCATAGAATTAAGTTTGAATTTTGGTGTACAATAAACAAATTATGTCTATCTAACTACATAGAGCAGCCTGGAAAACTGAATGGTAGTACCTGATGCAACTAACCTAAAAATCTGTTATTTGACGTACGATTTAAACGCAGCCTAAGCCAGCGAAAGACTGTACCAAATATTTTATTTTAAAGAGCACAGACAACAATATCGTTTCAATGCTCTTAAAAGAAAAATCTAAAGCATTTATCGTAAAAATACTCCGAAATCAAAATAGCAAGGAATGAATTATTTCCATCGATTGATTTACACCGCTCTAAGATTTACACCTCGCTCCAAAACAGACATAAAAGTCGGAACTATAAAATGAAACAAAATGCGTGATATCGTAGAAACGTTGCGATAAAAATATATGATGAAGAAGTTATGCTATGAGTGTTTTATCCTAAGAAACAAAGAATAATGCTTGCACTGACCGGACAAGTCACACAAATCTATGTGGTTCTTTCCTAAAAGAGCATTATCATCTGCCTAGTCTTTTCCCAACTATACTGGGGCCGGTTCCCAGTCAAACCGGATTCAGCTGAATACCAGTATCTTATGTGGAGCGGCTGCCTACCAGACCTCCACAACCCATTAACTGGGTAACACGGTACTTCTTGGCAAGACTGGTGTCAGATTTCCTGGCTTCTGACAATCTGTAACGACTGCCAAAGATCTACAAGTGACAGCCGGGACCAACGGCTTAACGTTTTTTCCGAGGCACGGAAAAATCTCGATATGTTAAGTGTGTCACCCATCCACAGACCAACCTCGGCAAGAGTTGCTTAACCTTAAAGATCGACCCATGCGGCTGTTATTATTTAGTCACGAGCTTCTAAGACCAAAAGACCATCTCAGATACAAACTTATTTCTCATATGACGTGTTGTAATGTGAGGCCTACAAAGCTTCTACTTAGTTATTGTTTGTCGCTTTCCCGGTTTGCAGCAAGTAGGTGTAATGGAGAGTGTGCCTTTTTAGGCACTGGACACACAGAAAAGACGTAAGACGAGGACGGGGCGCGGACATATGTCTCTTCCGCGTCCTTTTCATAGATGATGTATAGAAGGGTCGCGACGCAAAATATACAGAAAGGACGAGGCACGGGCGGGAGCGGACGAGGGACGGGCCAGAACGGGGGTGCGGGGGGAAGTGGGCGCGGGTGCCGGGACTTGCGCATCACTGTCACACAATTACACCACCACAATTAAGCACGTCACGTCCGTGCCTCGTCTTTTCTATATGTTTTAAAAAGTCGCGGAGGCGCCCCGTCTGTTCCCTGTCCGCGCCCCGTCCTCGTCTTACGTCTTTTCTGTGTGTTTTTCCGGGATTCCGTAACTAAGCAAGGGACAAACAGACTAAGCAACTGAAAACTCTCAACCTTCATTTACTCTTATAATTTTACTATAAGTATGTATGTACAAGATTTTGTCTCAATTTAAGCATCTCCAACTCCTCTTCAGTTTCCATACAAAACCTTCCTCAAGGAATTTTACAAATTTTAATGTTTTCTTTACATATGTAATCGCTCTGGAGCCATTTGTTTTGATAGGGTAATCCTGCTTTTTCTGAGTGGCTTCAAAATCTTAATGCATCGAGCAAACATGTTAACCCTTTCAACATTGAAGGTAGAAAAGTACCTGAAGTGGCTACACGCTTGTCTATGCCAATAAATTGACTTGTTATTTGAGTATTATTAATCTTGACTTTTGCAAAGCAATGTCTCGGCTTTGACTATCTATGGTAAATGAAATGAATGGAGTGAAATAGGAAAGTAAATAAATTTTACTTTTGAACAAGCTTTATTGAATTTTGTGTAATGTTAACGTTATTGATTTCTACTCTTTATCGTTTCATACGCTTGTTTCATAAAAAAAAAAATAATCTGATGCTTCGGAAGAATCAGAAGGACCATGTCACGGTTCGCTTTCTATAGAAAACTTTAAAAATTGTTCTCCCTCCGTCGTTCTAAACCCAGATTCGGAAGACTTTTACAACTAACTTTTTAGACCTAGGTATTTGGTATATGCGTACCTATTAGGCTTAATTAAATCGATTCATACGTTCCCAGGAATAAGAACGTACCGCACGGAGTAAATATCTCGCACTTAAATACTTGTTTAAAACTTAACTAGTGCGCACGCTACCATACCCATAAAAATAAACACAAAAATATAAAATAAATAATAATTTACCATACCATAAAACAACCGTCTTTTTAAAAAAGACAACAAAATGTAACTTCGTAATCGTATAAAATATCAAATCATTTTCTCCCGAACGTATTACTTGAAAAACAATTGTTTCCTCATTCTTCATAAACACCGTTTTCCACTCAGTATTACCCTCCTATATTTCCCCATCTATGTGGGTGTTATGATTTTCTATGTTGGCAACACTTCGGTACAACCTTATGGTGTTATTGCAATTATTATATTGTTCACTCTCTTTTATCTTAGCCTCATATTTTTGTAGCCTGAGGCTCTTTGAGATGTTTCAGCGTTTTATTAAGAAGGTAGGTATATTTTCTTCTATCCAATGAAGGATTTTATTAGTTTGGAAAAAATAGTGTGATAAAAATGTATGGTGTGTTGCAAAGAAATAAATAAAGACGCTGGTATTACTACCAACTCGTATTTAGCTACCTACGCAGTAGAAAAATAACTATTTTCCTGAAGCCAAATATTTTTCAACATTTGTTTGGTTACATACCTAATCCTAGAAAGAAAATTGAATTCGTAAAAATATTCTTGTACAGACTCAGCACATCAAGCGTCAACATACTGTCAAATTTCTTTAATAGATTTTCAACCATCGCTAATTAGGTTCAAGGTTGATTGGGAAAAGTTGGTTTAAACTCAAACTGTTAATTTTCGAAGCTTGATATGCTGGCGTCTGTACTAAGTCATAATTCTAAGCACCCTAACGCACTAGCGGTGAGACAGTACTTTTTGGCCTGTGTGGCTCGATTTCTCTCACAACGGAATCATAATGGTATTGGCACGCCATAGATCTAGATAATTTTCTACCGAGTACAAAATGAAACAACCCCTGTGCTAACAGGAACAATATATACAAAACTTTCAAATCAAAACGAAACACACCCATTCAATTCACTAATTAAAAGCTTCCTACTATTTCATAATTTCCTCCAAATCATTGTGGGTACACGACCCACATCCGTTTCACAGTTTTGCGTTTAAAACTGAATCCGTTATTTGCAGATCCATGCTTGCCAACATCATAATATAACATGCTCGTGTTTGGTTTTACATGTTTTGCATCAATAAATCCTACTAATATTATAAATGTGAATGTTTGTATGTTTGTGTTACAATCAGGCAAAAAGGGCTGAAGGGATTTGGATGAAATTTGTCACACATGTATTCATATCCTGGAATGAGACATATGCTACTTTTTATCCCGGTAAGTGGCATGGATCAATGAAGACTAAGGAGGAAGTGGAAATTGAGAGCCGCTGCTGCCTTAGTACTACAGATTCACAAGTACCAGGAGACCAAAAATATCAAAGTGAAAGTATAGCCGGGGCTGTATTGGGTAGGTGTTGGGTAGGTGTAGGGTAGATGTAGGGTAGGTGTAGGGTAGATGTAGGGTAGGTGTAGAGTGGGTGTAGGGTAGGTATAGGGTGTGTGTAGGGTAGGTATAGGGTGGATGTAGGGTAAGTGTAGGGTGGGTGTAGGGTAGCAGTAGGGAAGTGTTTCCTGAGTATAAAAATTACAGTACAAATCAGGAAACCTTCCTATTTCCGATATTCACGCGGGCGAAGCCGCTGGTAGAAGCCAGTATTTTATATTTGCTTTTCGCTCTAATTCACTGGCCACGTTTGTTTGAGGTTAGTATTCAAACAGTTATTAATTCTTTAATTTTATTTAATAAAACTGTACTGCCTAAGAAGGTATATTATATAATGTTAATTCTAGGTACTTAATAAAATTAGATAAAATGTGAAAGTTCGAAAATGGCTTGAGCGATTTCAATGTCAATTTTGTTGTTGTTCACCGATCATCGAGTATATAAGTATTAATCGTTGTTTCAGTTTACAGATCTAATCTTATTTATTAGATAACTGCTGATATTTTTCGCCTACTACGACGGCACCGGTAGAAAACCCAAGGTTTGCAAGAAAATAAAACCAAAATTCACCATAAAACTAAATGTCCAGAAAAATGATTAAAACTAGCACAAAATAATAAACAATTTCCTTTTGATTGATTTTATTTTTGCATGCTTCCTACCCTTATTTGTGTAAACACATTAAATTTCGTGGCGTTGCCTGCCTGTCCTGCGAGAAGCCAGGCGTGCCTTGAGTAATTAAGCTCACACATTTAGATGGAGTCCGGTGTAGCGGCTAATCTAACCAGGAAACCGCCAATGTCCGTCTGAGAGCAGACCGTAATTGTATTTGTGTAGAATAACGCTAGTATTTACATAACTATGTGTGTCTTGTCTTGATGCAATTTTTGTCTTCTTATGTCAACTTAGTGTCAGAGTTTCTAAACCGCCTCAAGGGCCTCTGACATGGTTTATTTGACGACCGCCTATTGGCGGCCGGGACAACCGGCTTATACGTGCCTTCCGAAGCACGGAATCATCTTTTTATCACACAATCAGGTGATTCAAGCCTGCGATGTCCTAGCCACACTGGAAAACCACTTTACAAAGTATTCTTCCCATGGGAATCGAACCCACGATCACCAGATCACAAACGCCTAAACCACTCGACCACGGAGGCAGGCGATTTTTATGAGAAGTGTGAAGTGACTTTGTACAATAAAAATGTAATGTAAGGAAAGTTTCAGTAGCGGTATGTTGATGATCTTCTGCTAAGCGTAGAGTCTACTTTTAACTGAAAGACAGATACGTAGGAGTGGTGGAACAACATGGTTGAATATCTTAGCAAAAAGAGATTAGACTAATAACAAGAATCCCCATGACTGAATTTCGATCACGGTGACCACTCTCACCAGAGATTAGCCATGTACGGAGGAGATATTATAAAGCATATGTGTGTGCACAAACACAGGTGCACTCTCTGTTCGTTTACTCTCATAGTCCGACGGGAGAGCAATCCGTCACGACTGGGGAGATATCAGGCGTACGATCAACGGCTTTACGTGCTTTCCTAGGCAAGGGGGTGTCACACCACCGACTTCAAAACTTCGGGCTGTTACTACAAAATCCGAGTGGAAACCCAACTAAACTTTCTTTTACCCTGGGTGTAACTGGGGGTATACTGGGGTAATCCAAAGTCGATCGAATATTTTTTTTTTTATTATTGACTGGCCCGCGCTTAACCATTATCTCACCTAATGGTAAGCGAGAATGTGGTCGAAGATGGAGCACGCTTGCCTAGAAGTAATCTATATCTATTCCAATATTGTAATCTATACCAATATTATAAAGAGGTATGATTTGTATTTTTGTATATGTGTATGTTTGTAATGAATAAACTCAAAAACTACTGTGCCTATTTCAAAAATTCTACATTATTAGGGAGTAACATAGGCTGTATTTTATCCACGTATTCCCACGGGAACGGGAACTATGCGGGTAAAACTGCGACGTGCTGCTAGTCATTCATAACTTGTGTGTCTTGTGTGTGTGTTATTGTCCCAAAATAAAATAAAATAAAATAAAATAACTTAAAGACTCCCGCGGGTAGTAGCTATCAGGAAACGAAGACTCTGACAGGGAATTCCATTCCTTAGCTAGTTCTTCACTACAGAAACACCTTAACCTTCTGATAAATATACGCCGTTATAACAAATCGGAGCGACTTTAAAATTAATGAAAATTTAAAAAAAATTCAATGATCTAAACAATTTCTCCCAACAACATTGTAACTTCTACCAAAAAGTACTTAGGCCCTAGACAATGTGCCATTCAATTAGCGAACGCCTGCGACTGTCGAAATGCCAAAATATAGGGATTTGATCACGAGACATTTCGATAGCATTCTGTCAATCCCATACATTTTTAACGTATTGACAATCGCCTTCGCCACGCTACCGTTGATAGAATCTCACTTGTCTTGAGCCCCTTGAAGCTAAAACATTCACTTGTTTCACCACCTAATTACTTATTAATCCCTATGGCAGCAATACCTCAGCTATCTTGAACGCTTTCAAATCGACTCAGTCGTGGAGATTAAAAAACTGGAAAGCTCCAGTTAGAAGTAATTTGATTAGACGGATCTTTCCTAATCCATTTTGGGGTTCTTGAAGGATTCAGTCGCGTACAGAATTTCAGATGGGTCGGTGAACGAAGGATTAAGGCTGTACATTTTGCAAAGGTATGACGGTATCTCGTTATGGGAATTTTCTGAAAGTAATTTCGACTTTTTGATGATTATGTATTCGATTATGCTTCGAGGGTGTTCTGATGGAGTTTTAAAAATGTTTATATCATAACAACATGCTTATTTCGCGATGGGGATTGCAGAGGAATGTAGTATGTTTAGTTAGTATTTTTAAATCCCATGTTATGTAGGGGATTAGTGGGTGTGTTTGGGGGGGTGGGGTTAATTGGCATTAGGTTTTTTCATTAAGAATTTCTCTGTGACAGCCCGGAGTTTGGAAATTGGTGGTGTGACACCCCCGTAACTCGGAAAGCACGTTAAGTCGTTGGTCCTGCGCCAGATCTCTTTCCGGTCGTGTCGGGTCCCATCGGAATATGAGAGTGATGGAAAAGGGAGTGCACCTGTGTTTGAGCACTTTGAAATGTCCCGCACCGATGGCTGGTCTCTGTTGAGATTGGCCGCCTTGGCTGAAATCGGTCAGGAGGACAATACATATACACAACGTGTAACAGAATAAACGCAATACCTCTTAAGTGAGTCATTTTACCATAATGCGTTATAATTAAAATTTAATATACGCTTAGGCGTCACTCTGCTTGACAGAGTGAGAAAGACCCGAAAAACACATGACCAGACATAAGTCCTGAGCATCCCCTGACCCTGGTCCGAAAAAAAGCGAGAAGACCCCTCTTGACCCACCTTGATGTCCGTCGTTGACAACGACCTGAAGCTAGATAATTTGAATGTCTCAACAAAGTCAAGTCCAGTCTTGTCAAGAAGTACCGTGTTACCCTGTTAATGGGTTGTGGAGGTCTGGTAGGCAGCCACTTCACGTAAAATACTAGTATTCAGCTGAATCCGGTTTGACTGGGAGCCGACCCCAATATAGTTGGGAAAAGGCTAGGCAGATGAGGATGAACGACCCAGCACAGACACGACTGGCGAAGAATGGCAAGGAATGCCGACTCCAAGCACTAAGGCTAGGCAAAGATAGAGATTTTGTACGTCTTCTTCGATCATTAAAATTTAAACTGCGTTATGAGAAAATTATCTCTGGAAATCATAATTTTCCTAGAAAGTCATTAGGTCGCAAAATAAATTAGTTTTGCCTACCACTTTGATGTCGATAAAGTTACATAGTTACAACTTAATAGTTCTTTGAAAACTTTCTTGTTAACTAAATCTAAATTAGCATAGTAATGATTTAAACAAAGTTTCGAAACTAAATTGCTAACTACATTTACTTTGTGTTAATAAACACAAAAAAAACTTAATTAATAAGTTCATAAACCTTTCAGCTGAGAGACTCCTGGACATAGGTCGGCCACAGTTGTCCACTGAACTCTCTTAGCCCTCACTAGGTCATAGGTCGAAGGTCTACAAACGTTACGCCTTCCCAAACGTGGTCACAGGGCACTCAAAATCTCTCAAAGCTTCATATATGTTCATGTTCACTCAAAATTAAACAACCAGATTTTTTTTTTAATTTTCTAAAAATACTCCAAGCATTCGATAGATCGATCAAAGACGCGGAAGTCCAACTCTTAAAAAAGAAAAAAGTCCCATGCTCCACACATTTTGTCGAGTTAAAAGAGTAAAATTGTACTGAACAACACATTATTTTTACTAAGTATAGCTATTACTTCTCTATCTACTAATAAACTTTTTTCATAATTAAACACAAAGGACCAAAGGTATTGGTAAAATTCTAGAAATCCAGTATAAAAAGCAAAACAATCTATTCTCCAAATCACAATAATATAAATGCAAATAAAGACCATTTGCCGCAACTTTACGAGTAACGATTAAAATAACATTAGGAGAGTGCTTTAGACCTTTGTTTAGATCTAGAATCTTTTGAATAATAAGGAGCTCAACACACCGGTGTGGTTGATAAGCCTTTTTTTTTTGATGAGCTGCGTTACAAAAGCCTCGATAATCTAAAAGATCGCCTAACCGCAGTGTGATTCTAAACATGTCGAAGTGAAAACTTAGGCAAAGACAAGACAAGTGAGCTGTCAAACATAGGGTTTGTATAAACAAGATGGAATGACAGTTCAATTGTCGTTCACTCCACCAAGTCTACACGACGAGATGTCGACAGAATAGGCCGGCTGGAACGGCTGCCGACTGTGTCACGTTAAGTTATGCTTAATTCTACTATCTGTCTTTAACTTCTATGGTGTACTTACCTAAATAATATATTCTATTCAGCAACAAACCAGCTTCCAAAAAACAAAAAAAACCAAAGAACCTCAGGACATACATTTATAAGTTTAATTATCTCAACTAAATGGAGGGTACAGATATCTTTTGGATGACAAAAAAAATGCATGGTGATAAAATCAGGTTTTATAATGAACCTACTCAACCTGTTAAGCTAGCAGTTTTAGGACATTATTGTTTTTTTTTTAATGGACTAACCCTATAGGATTGAACGACTTGATGACCATAAACTTCAGTCAACTGATAAAACCACCATAAACTTAAGATACTACATTATCATAATCAGGCGACTATTCTAGCCTTACAACGAAGCTCAGAGCACCATAAATTGCCTGCACACCATAAAACATGGCTATGGAGAGGTTCCAACTAAGGATGTTACGGAGGTCATTTTAGCAGAGGCGGAGCTGTAGCGTATAGCACAGTTTAAAAAAAGAAAAGCCTATAGAGCAGTTAAAGACAAAAAAACTAGAAGAAAAAAATCTTGACATTAAAAAAAAATGCTTTTTTTTTCGTCTTCGGTAACTGAGCCGATGACGATTATCCTGCCAGTGTCATGTGGTGACGGCAGCGCGGTGGATAATATTAAGTTATACATGACATTGGCAATAGGAAATTAAAGACCACAGACTACAAAACAATCACACCACATAGGATTGGGGGATTGTAGTGTGTATCGCTGGTGGTGCCGGCCGCCAAATGGCGGTCGTCGAACCATGTCAGAACCCCTTGAGGCAGTTTAGAAACTGACACTACGGTGTGTGGGGTCGTTAGACCTTACTGCCCACACGATATAGAAGAAGAAGTGTGTATGAGGATTATTCCGAAATAAAATGAATTATTATTATTTTAGGGTCATAGCCATCTAGTTTTCTTCTCAATAGGAAGTGTGTGACGAACACAGATGAACCAACAATTTTTCAAAGAAAAATCTCTTCCTACTGCTAATCAAGTTTTAAAAGGCGCAAACTACGAGAATATCTTACAATAGCAGTGGGTGATTAATTAGTGGTCCTTTTTATTACCACTGATGGCACGCGTTTGACCTCAATCTCACCTGATGGTAAGCGATGATGTGGTCGAAGATGGAGCACGCTATCTTAAAAGTAACCTATTTACTCCTGACTTAAAGACTCCCAGGTTGTAGCTAACAGGAAACACAGACTCTGGTTCTATTTACTTGTATCTACATTTTAAAATTTATGTTTAATTGCCATTGCCAAGACGAAGATAAAACGCATCAAAGATTAAGAGTTGGGGAACTCCTAATCTTTGATGCGCTTTATCTTCGTCTTTTATTATTGATTTGATAAAAAAAAATGCGTGTCCAATATTTTTCGATAATCTAACTGACGGACTAAATAGAATCATATATTTTTGACCAAAAATCTTCCCTATTCCTGCATTTGCGGTAGCGGAGGCGAGTTCCGCTACATCCCTATTGCCTACCAATCCCAAGTGTTTACGGCACCCTTTAATATCGTCCCAAATGATCGTGGCAGATGAAAACGTTCTATGTTGATAGCCCATGTTGATTGAAGCTATTCTATGTTAATGAAGTGAGAAGATTTTATGAGGATTTCAAAGCTACTGGCTGGTTTTTATTGGTTGATGTGTTTTTGTTTTTTATGGCATGTGTTAAAACGTCTGAATTGAAATGATGACGGGCTCAATGACGGGGTAATTTTCTGAAAGTTTTTGACTAGTATAAATATTGAAACTGGTGTTCAGGCTTCTCTAATATATGTCTGGTCATAATGCCATAACTGATTGAGGATATGGGTCGTGGCCACCGATTAATGGCCTCAAATTAGAGGATTAGGTACTTTATATCACTGCAAAACCGTTCATAGATTCACAGGCGTGGTGTTTTATTGTAGCCTTGAGCTAATAATAATAATTCATATCCATACTATCTGTCTGTCTGTTTGTTACCTTTTAACGTTTTAACAACGCTATTCGGTATGCAGGCAGGTAACTTGTAATTACTTTTAATCAATTATTGAACACCACACCACACTCGTAAGTGAATGAATTAGAAATGAATTTTGGCAGTGCAGTATACCATAATTATCTTTGTTGACTGTACTTTAGGCGCTGGACACACAGAAAAGACGCAAGACGAGGACGGGGCGCAGACATATCGACGGGTGCAAAGTAAAAAGAGTTATATACAAAACAGCTACTTTTCATTCTGTTAATTTTTGACCAAATTTGTTGAGATTTTCATCACTGCTTCATTATTTAATAAGACATCTATATGTTTATATATTTTGTTTTAAATTATGTTTAATTTACGAGATATTGCAGTTATCTGCATCTACAATGTGCTTAAAAATATGACAACTGTGTTAACTACCACTTGGTCGTTTTTACATGGGATTTCAAAAATCTGGATTTAAAGAAGTATGTTTAATATATTTCAGTAAATACAAAAACTGCAACATTTCCTCTTATTAAAATTAGTTCATGACTGTGTTTAATCCTAAGTACACCAAGTTCAGAACATAATTGCGCAGATATCTTTTTCTACGTCTTAACGTCTCTGCAAGGTACACGATTTAGAAGAAGGTTCAATGAAATATTTACTAAGGAATTATTTATTTATTTTAGTAAAAAAATAATCCTATCATAACTTTTTTGCAATAAAAAACTTAGAAAATATTTATGAGGTAATTGCAGGTTCTTTGGTTGAGAATTCAACAGTAAAAATTATAAACTTCTTATAAAAACAATTAAAATTAAATCAAGAAAGGTTCTAAAGTTTGAATACTTAAAAATAATTAAAATCAGTCACAATAATCAATGTTATAGTTGTTTCAATACCCTAGTTATAATCACAATTATAATAGTAATTCTGTATTTTAACCGAATTCTAAAAAAGGAGGAGGTTCTCAATTCTGATGATTGTATTTTTTTTTATGTTTGTTCTAACTCCGTCGCTTGCCAACCGATTTGAATTTTTTTTTTGTTGGAAAGAATATACTTCCCAAATGGTCCCGTTGAAATTTTATCAAAATCTGTTCAGTAGTTTGGTTTTTAAATCCAAATAGCAGGAAAAAATATGTGGAAAAATCATCCGTGTATACGAAATTGCGTATTTTTGCTTTCCTGTGACTTTTCCAGTGGTGTTGTTAGGTGTTTTCGGAATTTCGGAAGTCGGTGTCAAATAACGAAGAAGCAACCAAAAACACCGACTACCGAAATTGAAGTTATTTTGAACTTTGTAGTATTTTTTGGAAGTCGGTTTCTTTTTTTTGTGAAAAAGTTTTTTATAACAAACTTAAATCCTGTGGAGGTCTGCCCCGCTTGGGCGGAGCACCGCTGTGTCCTCGTCGAAGCGATCGGCGGCGGTGACCTCTCGCGTCCGGCCTTGGTTCAATCCATGGTCCGGAGCGAGGAGGCATGGGAAGCCGTCACCTCCTTCTGCGAAGCAGTAATGCTAGTGAAGGAGGAGGCGGGCCGCGTGAGAGAGAGACAACTCTCACGCCCCAGCCGCCGCGGCATAGGGAGACGCACCGGGCGTCGGGAGTCGCTGGGCGATTCCCGGCCACCGTAGGTGCGGGTCTGTGGACGGCGAGCGTTGGGTGGCTCGCCGTCCGACCAAAGCCAGGCCCAGGCAGACGGCGCGTTGTGTTCCAAGCGCGCCTTTAAAAGATGTCAGCATAGGAGTAGCGGCACGTAACAAGGCGAAGCGCATGTCATCTGACTGATGACGCAAAAGTAATGACCTCGCGCCCCCGCACGCCCCGCGTAAAGACGGCCAGCTGTAGTTGAACGCATCTACGTCGTGCAATTTTACAAAACATGAGTAGTTGTCTTCTTTTACGTGACAAAAGTACAAAAAATGAGCCGATATTCGATTTTTTTTTTTTTGCCATGTTGTAGAACATAATATATTTAGTTAGTTACTGCAATAATCAAAAAATCTCAAAATTGTAGTTAACTTTTTTTACTTTGCACCCGTCGATATGTCTCTTCCGCGTCTCTTTCATACAAAATGAGCGTCGCGATGCAAAATATATAGGAAGGACAGGGCGCGGACACAATGCTTACTCGTCTGCGCCCTATCGTAAAACATTCAGAAAGGACGGGGCACGGGTGCGAGTAGACGAGAAGTCGCGACGGCGCCCCGTCTGTGTCCTGTCTACGCCCCGTCCTCGTCTTACGTCTTTTTTGCGTGTCCAGCGACTTAGAGAGAACTTCCGACTTTCAGGCAGGTGAAGCCGCTAGCAGAAAATTTTGCTTAATAAGGTGGTTCCTAACACTGTGGAGACAGTATCAGTTACCAAATAATGGCAAATGAAATACAATATCTCGTCTTACGGTACTCATTGTCTTTAGAATTTCAAGGAGCAAGTAAACAAAGCAAAGGTGTCTATTTCAGGTTCAAGTGTACCTTCAAAGGTATAAGAGGTACCTGCTTAAGTACTTGTGTTTGAATTAATGCTCTACTTGAGTAACACTTCATTCGACAATAATAATAGTATCTGTATGGAATTTTCTTTTTTAAGTTTATTGTATGTACATAAATAAATAAATAATATTGTTATGTAAATATGTAAACAATAAACAGACATGCGATTTCAGCAATCCCAGCAGGTTTGCAATCACTTATTGAAGAGTTCCGTTACCTATCTTCAAAGTTCTTTATCAGATCTTCACCAAATTGCAATGGGACCAGTCCGGTAAGATACTCTTCCAAACAAAAAAAGTATCATCCAAATCGGTAGACAATTGGCGAAAATATCGCTGAGTAAAAATACAAAAAACTGTCGAATTGAGAACCTCCTCCTTTTATGGAAGTTGGTTAAAAACTCTACACAAGCAACCAAACACGTGTCAAATTTCCTGCCAACTCACACGAAAACAAAAAAAGAAGGACGACATTAAATATAATACTAATAATAAAATAATATATAAAAAATAACAACATAATAATAAAATAATATATTTAATATCTTAATACTTTTGCCACTAGCTACTCAGACAAACCAATACCTGAAACGAAGGAAAGCACTCTCCAAGTTTATCGATTGTGAAAAGTATACACCCAATAAGCTCACTGATGTATAAAACAGCTTCCTAATAAATAGGATTAGGGGATCGGGGAGAACAAACTCAATTGCTCAGTACTATATTTCTTAGAACAATGTACGTTGGCAATATTGGATCTTA
This sequence comes from Melanchra persicariae, assembly GCA_947386135.1. NCBI lineage: Eukaryota > Metazoa > Arthropoda > Insecta > Lepidoptera > Noctuidae > Melanchra > Melanchra persicariae. Next base: position 5,998,450 of record OX376646.1, read on the forward strand.
ATCATTTTTTTGCGGTGAAAATGAAGTAAATCGTGTTTACTGCTTCCACATCACCTTTAACTTATACGGTACATTTCTTTTCCCAAATAAAAACGCCTCGCTTACTGTGACAAAAGTTTTATATTCAACTATCTCTGCCCCGCAAGATCTCGTGCCCACGCATTCTATCTGACTTAATTTATTTTTTTCGGCTCCTAGGGTTCATAACATGATGAACTTGCCTCTGTATGTACTTCCCGAAAAATTGGGCTATCAAATGCAATAAAATTTGCTGTAATCTGACTGATAGTTCCAGGGATTAGCGCGTTCAAACAAACAAGTTCTTCAGCTTTAACCGTACTAAATTAATGTACAGATTGAATGTAAATTTATCTACCAGATATCAGTAAACACGTAAAGTTTCACATAACGATCCTCATTTTTACATACGGGTACCTATAGGTCTGACTATATTGTCAACTCCTTGCACACACCTATGCATGGCCGGGCCTATGCCCGGCCATGCAGTTTATGATCGACACCAGATAAATTTGCAATAACGGTCATTTACCTAGTGACATAAAGATGTCCTGAATCGACATTTATCGTGATCCTTCACATTTTCTACTAATGAACCAGCACTCATAATTTATTTTTCGGGTACCTATGAAGAGATATAAGGGCAAATTTATCTGGCGCCAACATTAGTACCTAGTGAAACATATCGATTATTATATTATATTAGATATTGATATTTGTTTGACCTTATGTAGATGTCTAGATATATCGTAAGACTGGCCATTTCATCCCCACCAACCGTGTCTCCACGTTGCCGTCGTGGTGGGGCTTGCGTGTCTCAGTGATCTTGGGGGCTTTGCCGGTAGAGCCACTCATGCCGGAAGGTCCCAAGTGAGAGACCAGACCAAGAGAGACACAAGAGGGGCACACCGTTCGGAGACTTGAGCAGTGTTCGGGTCCTCGGACGGTGTGCGTCTCATTGGCTTGCTCGCTGCTCTCTGGTACGCGTCTGATCATCAGACGTGACTGTGAGGGCAGCGAGCAAGCACTGAGAGAGAAGGGGAGAAAGGGACCGCACCCTTAAAAAGGACAATCATGGACAGGCCTGCTAAACAGACATTACCCCAGGGCGGTACGGACTGCACAGCGGTCCGAGAATCCGCCACGCCTCGTGCGTCAAGCCCCTCGTATTCTGGGGGGGGCAACAGGGCTGTCCACCAACCGTTTGCCGATGGCAACAAGGGCCGAGGAGGCCCCCGATTCGGAACATCCTTCGCGGAATTGATCGGTTTCGATTTTAGCTCGCCCGACAAAGTGTCGGCCGGGCGGAGCGCGGGTAGAAGAGCGCTACATTGGGAGAAGGGCTCGCCTGAGCGTCGCGCGGGTGCAGAGTCGGAGTCCGAGTTGGACTCCGACGACCTGGTGACAGTGAGCTCGGCGAGCTCTGAACCCGAGGGGGCAGGGACTGCAGCGGAGGACTCGAGGTCCTTCCGCAAGCGGCCTAGGCCGGAAGACGACCGGGGGTCGTCTTGCAGCGAAGAGGTTGCCTCGGCCCGGAAGATCCCCACCAGCAGGCGGGGTAAGGGCCGAGAGGGAGGCAAGGGCAGAGTCCTTGCCTCCAAGGATGCTGGACGACCCCCCGAAGATGGCGTTCGTGGGGCTCAAGGCTTGGAGTCCTCCGGCGGCGAGCCGGATGACCGGAGGGCCGGGTTTGCGGAGGTGGTGGAGGCCGCGCTTCGCGATGTGGCCTTGAAGAGGAAACTTTCCTCTAAAAACAAGGCCATAAGCGAGGCGATGGCCTCCATTCTGGCGGCAGCGGAGGTTACTAAAGGTGGGCCTCCGCCGGACGAGATGTCCGAGCTGCGGGCGGAGGTCGCCCGCTTGGCTGCCGCCACGGAGCGTCTCCGAAAGGAGAACGAGGGGCTCCGCGCAGACCTGTTCAGGCTCCGGGGAGCCGGCCCACAGGGGGCGCAGCAAGGGGGGCGCAAGAAGGATGGCCAGCCCGTGCCGCAGGAGAGCCAGGTGCTGGACCTCGTGCGGCAGGAGATGGCTGCCTTCCAGGCGCGGTTCTCCGTCCTGGAGGGCATCGTCCTGCGCCCCCCGTTAGCGGCGAGTGGGAAGGCCCCCCCAGGCCAGAAAAAGGCGTCGTATGCGGCCGCCGTGGCTGCCACACCGGGGTCGTCCGGCCAGGGCAAAGGGTCCGGGCCGGCACCCGCGAAGCCGGTGCCGGGAATACCGGACCCGGCCCCGGGAAGGAGGAGGAAGGGTGGGGTTGCTGCGCGGACGGCGAAGGCTCCTGCGCCGTCTGAGCAGCGGCTCCCCCCAGCTTCCTCGCCTTCAGCTCCTCCCCCGGCTCAAGCCGAATGGCAAGTGGCCGGGGAGAAGAGGAAGGCGGGAAAGGCAGCCAGGGCGGCCAAGAGGCGGGAAAGGCAGCCAGGGCGGCCAAGAGGCGGGAGAGGAAGCGTCGGCAGAAGGCGCGAAGCGTCGCGGCTGCGCTGCGCCCCCCGAAAACCGCGGCTGTAGTTCTGACGCTGCAGCCGAACGCGGCGAAGAGGGGCGTGACGTACGCGGACGTGCTCACCAAGGCGAAGGAGGCAGAGGCATCGTGGGGGGCCTTCGGCTCCGGGTCACCATGACTGGGGCCCGGATGCTGGAGATCCCCGGGGCAGCCAGCGGCCCAACCGCGGACGCTCTAGCCGAAAGGCTCAGGGCGTCCCTAAGCGCGGACGATGCCCGAGTGTCCAGGCCCACCAAGCGCATCGACATGCGCATCTTGGGCCTGGACGACTCCGTCACGGAGGCGGAGGTGGTGGCCGCCGTCGTTAGGACGGGGGGGTGCTCAGCAGAGGAGGTGAAGACGGGCACCCTACGTCCTGACAACACGGGCATGCGCACCATTGTGGTGAGCTGTCCCGTGTCGGCGGCCAAGACCATCTCGGAGGGCCGTAGGTTTTTGGTGGGTTGGGTTTCCGCGCAGGTCAAACTGCTGGAACCCCGACCTCTGAGGTGCTTCCGGTGCCAGGTGGGCCACCATGTAGGAGCACAATGCACCTCGGAGGTGGACCGCAGCGGTCTATGTTTCCGCTGCGGTCAGCCCGGTCACAGGGCCGGCTCCTGCGACGTCTCTGCCGCGACCGCCGCCACCGCCGCCTCCTCCGCCGCCAAAGCCGGTTCCACTGCGGCTGCTGCTACTGCAACAGCCGCAGTAGAGCCCCTACAACGGGCTCCGGAGGGGGCTGAAATGGAGTGCCAGTAATGGCCCCATTTCACCCCCTCCTGTTGAACGTCAGCCACTGCGCCGCCCAGGAACTGATGCTCCTGAGCACGGCGCAGTGACTGATGCCTGTGGACGGCGAGCAATGGGTAGCTCGCCGTCCGATCAGAACAGGCCTGGGTTGACGGCGCGCTGTGTTCTACGCGCGCCAAGCCAGCAGTCGTCAGCATGGGTCGGGGCCCGTTAAGGCCAGAGCCTACCAGGGTTGCGGATTTGTTCGAAAGAGTTACCGTGGCCCTGGAACGTAAAGGCACTAAGAGGAGCATGGGTGGGTTTTAGTCAGTAGAAGTCTGACACTCCCTGCCGCTCCACCCAGAGCGGGAGGGGTCATTTGATGATTTCCCATCCAATAAAAAAAAAAAAAAAAAAAAAAAAAAGACTGGCCATTTCATGATGAGACCGAGTTTAGGTTAGGTTTGAGGGAATTAAGGGCGCACCGTCAGCTACACGCATTGGTTAGGTTCTAGTTGATGACCTCCCATCATCCCATTCATTTTAGGTTCCTTTAAACACTGCCGTCAGAAATAGGAGCCGTCGTCATCGAGGTTAGGTTTAAGGTGGCTGATTCATAAAGTGGCTAACCGTTATTTGAAATTACCAAACACTACATGAAACGGCCAATTTTACAGTATGGCTACGACATAGGTACGAATATATCACCATTCATACAGATTCATAAAAGAATAATAAATGTAAGAAAAGTGTATATCTATATCATATTCTTCCTCTTTTATATTATTTTCTACAGTGACTCTTGGGCAAATATTGGTTTTGGTAATGCTTGGATAAGGTCTGTTATTATTTACTTTTCTACCGTTGAAGATTATATTTGCTCCATGGATTTCACTTTAGGGGTGAACTGCTTTGATTGAGATACCGAGTCTCAGAATATCAATTGTAGAATTTGCTTGATACGTTTTCATTCCGGAGTGTATCAAATTGATATCTAGATCTATAATAAGGACTATACTATATACTACAGACATTTACCTACATGGTTGGAGATAAATCTAAATAGCAGTACAGGCCAAATACATGCGAGCAGCGGCCGGCAAAAGTTGTATGAAAATCCATATCTGTCGTGTTTTAGCGGCCAAATAAATGACATAGTAAACTCATATATCTGTCGTGTAATTTAAAAATGGATCGATCCTTTACTCCGAAACATGGCGACCAAGGAGGTAGGTAACTTATCAAAGGCTTTATTTAAATTTCGAACTGGCTTGCAAATAGAAAGCTTTTTATTAAAAAAAAAACAAATGAACACCTTAACGCGGGAAAAAATATTGTTGATATTTGTTCGTCATTGATTCATTTTCTAGGTACTTACTACTTGGTTTTATTTTCCGCGCATTATTTGAGAAAAGCACTATACAAGCCTTGGCCACAACTAGGCATTGATGGACGTACGTATATTGTGTGCCTTGGCTTTGCCTCGGCCCACATTTACACGTTCGTCCATTAACGCCTCTTTTGCTGGCCGCTGCAGTAATGTACAACAATAATATTAAGCTGGTCTAACTACCCTAAACAAACCAATATGAAAAACTAAACCAACAAAACGTCTAACTGTCCCAACCACGTCTCTAAATAAAGCTAATACACACATACAGACAGTCCACCAATCAATACTCAGCCGGTTCCGGTCACTTGGTTCCGTATTTGCAATCCTTTGATTGTCTTTAAATACGTTCAATATGTTTGTATGCAAATTGAGGGTTTGGAGAAGAAAATTAACGGGTTCAGTTTGAGGTTTACCATTAGTTTAGTTAGAGGCTTACTGTGTGGCATATTGATTTACCTTTCTTTTAGATAATTAGGTACTATTATCAAGACACACATAAAAAAATAATGAGTTGAAATCAAGGGTGGCCTTCCAGTTGCGGGATTGTTCGTAAAAGGTATCGCAGAGGTAACCTGGAACGCAAAAGGCAATTTTATTGAAAAAACACGGATAAATTTTAGTCCGTAACATCCTGCTCTACCGAGAGCGGAAATAGTCATTTGATGATTTCCAATCCATATAAAGAGTGGGCTCCACAATCGTGTACTGAATCAGTGGTATCCGTTTGTGGAGCCGATGGGTCTTACACCCTGAATATTATTATATACGACTTCAAAAAAAGGAGCAGGTTCTCAATTCTGTTGTATTTTTTTTAATAATCAACAGCTAACCTACCAATTGAATTTTTAATATTCAAAAAGTCGTTCAGGAACTCAAATAAATACTGAAAGAACTTTCCCATTCCCTTGCTTCCGGAAAAGTTATTGTAATAGAAGTACCTTTTTCTACCTCCAAGATCTATAATTTTCCACGCTGCTTATAAGCACGTATAAAACTTATCAGGCCTTGTCCAAGGTCGTAACGGTTGGCTGTAATTATAGCGGTCTGACACATAATCACGTAATAAATTAGGAACGTAATAGACCTACGAATATTTTTTGCTTCAAATATTTTCTGAACTAACTCGGGGAAATTAGTTTTATACGAACATTTTAGGACGTTTAGATAATCCAATTTTAGTGTCTCGTGTACCAGATTTTAAGGAGTTTTTTGTTAATTTTAATTCAAAGTATTACCTACATATCCAGCACATAATTATACTAGATAGACAAAATTAAATTCGTCTTAACAAGTCGAAATGGACGAGTAGTAGCCCAAATAAACATAAAACTCTAAAAAAAATAAAAAGAACTACCTACTAAACCGATGTCTTATTTAACTGGTCAGCGGTCATTAAAGCATGTCTGCTTTAATGACCGCTGACCAGTTAAATAAGACATCGGTACAATAGTAAAAAAATGGCGTCACATCTCCGGGAGATGGAGTAACTGAATGGTGTAACAATCTTCAGATAACAACAGTAACATAGAAAAACATAAAAGACAGTAAAAAAACGCTTTATAATCCCCAGTCCCTCTAAAACCCTTCAGTGTTCCTACTTAAAATGCGCTTTGCGTTCCAGGGTCGTGGTGACTGTTTCGAATAAACTCCGCAACCCTAGCAGGATCCCCAGTCCCCTATCAATGAATTTCCCAATGAAAAAGTATCTATTATTTATTAGTTTTTTGCACCGATATTATATGTATAGCTTAACACTTTGACACGTGTCTCCTACGCAGGTCGGATGAAAATACCATAATCCTCAAGCCATGTAAGGAATGTTAAATTTATTCCCGTGAATCCGATCTAATTTACTGAAAAGAAAAGACAAAAATATCCATTACTAGCATTATTTCTGGTTTCGGTCCCGTGGCTTATCCTCTAAGAACAGTGTATTTTTCGGGATATGACAGGATTTTATGGGGTTTCAGAAACTTAATGGCACATCCCTACTAATCCCTACTAATTATTATGAATGCCAAAACGGCTGAACGGATCTTCATGAAATTTGACATATGAAGAAGGACATAGACTACTTTTTTACGCGATAACCGACATCCACGCGGGTGGAGCCGCGGGAAACAGCTAGTTATGAATAAAAAAAATATAAAAATTAATTTGAATTTTCTATGAGACAGAAGTAGGACGGCGGCTGTCATGCTGTAGGCAGTTTTAATAAGTACTTATGAAAAAGCATTTATCATCATCATCATCATCATCATCATCATCATCATCATCATCATCATATCAGCCGAAAGACGTCCACTGCTGGACAGAGGCCTCCTCTAAATGGGGGGTTTGCCATAATCGCCACGCTTGGCAGGCGGGTTGGCGATCGCAGTGTAGCTGTTGCAAATGTACCTACAGAGAAGGCTGCTGCCCATTCTCTGGTGAGTCCCTTAGTCACCTCTTATGACACCCACGGGAAGTGATGGGACGGTGCTATACTTTTACGTCCGACACTATACGGAACAATTTACAATTAGAACAAATTTCAATTATTAATAGGAATAAATTATATATAATCGCGAATCGATCGCGAGTCACAGTACTTCACAGATACAAAAGTAAACTACCGCTGGGTAGTGTACTTTTGTATCTGTGAAGTAATTACCGTAATCGGATCAACCGGTCTATTCAGCTCACTGCATATTCACTTCACCTAAGCTTTCACGTCGGGCTGTTTACAGAATCGCACTGCAGTACCTACTCTTAGAGATTACCTGCCACAAACAAACAACGCTATCTCCTAACATTAGTTTGAACAACAGATAAGAAGAATATTTGATTCAAAAAAGAAAGTAACGCTCACAGGAAAATACAGTTCTAAAAGTTCACAACATTTCAGTACGTATATTTTTATACGCCATACATCTTGATACTTGAGCGAGTGTAAATAATTTTCAATAAGTTTGTCTCAAGAATACTAACTTCTATTGCAAAGTCTTAACTGGTACCTTGAGATTCCAAGTTAGTAAGTTGTGGACGAGTTTTTAAAATTGCACATGAGAGGAGATAGATTTTTCATAGAGTAAGTTACGGTTTCCAAGTCTATTTATAGAAGTGGTTTTGATTTACACCCACGGCTATATAAACTGGTCTGAATATGCTGGAAATCGTTTGAAGGACTCATAATGTAAAATACTAGCTTTAGCCCGTGACTTCGTACGCGCATATTCCGTTTTTTCCCGTTACCGTATAGCCTATAGCCTTCCTCATGAATGTGGCTATCATATACAAACAGAATTTTCCAAATCCGACTGGTAGTTCCAGAGTTATACAAACAAACAAAATCTTTATTATATTTTTATAGTATACAGGCTGTTCCAGAAAGGTGTGGTCATACTTAAGGGTGATGTTGGGTAGAAATGTCATAACATAAAAAATGTGTTTTGGTCACATGAACAGCTGAGATAGAGGGAGAAGAGGCAAGTATGGCTGCAAAGAGGAGCTTGAACCACGATAAAAAAACAACACAAAAACAAATATGGCATTTCATATCACATGACTACGACATGGGCGATTCTGCTAGCACAAACTAATTAATATTATATTCTCTTTTGTTTAAAGATTCGACGAGCCACGATCCATACAGCGAGTGCTTTTTTGCCAGGAATCAGATGCGGATTTTAAGAGATTTTAGAATTCAACGGATATTAAATTGTTGGTTATTAAACTTAGTTTCTGTTTGCTCCGCGAGATTAATCTCGAATTAATATTTGTATTGGATAAATACTTTAGATAGAGACGAATTTGGTTCTAATAGTACTTAGATACCAACACACTTTGGTAGGTACTTTTTGATATGAGACCAAATCAAATAAAGTTTGTAGAAAATTGGTGAAAACAGTAGGTACTGCGACGTCAGTCGAACAGTCGTTCGAGCGAGGAGGGATGGAGCTATACACCCTATATAGCGCCATTCTCGCTCAAACGACTCACGCTTTTACACGTCATGGTAGGGCTGTTGATATAAAAGTGTTTTCTTTATAATTCGCTTATGTTAAACAATGTGATTGGTAATAAATTGCGTTCCTTGAAATAGGTTATACTAGAACTAATTTGCATCGATTTTAACCGAAATTACGAGCATCGCTCAACATATTGCTGAGACTCGTGTGCAAGACCAAACCGCAGCGATTGTTTTTAGTGGCAGCCGGCTTTGACAGGAGTAAAATAAGAAGTACTTGTTACCAATGTGACCAATGTTTAAAAACGAATAAATGAACGGCTTGTAAAACAAAACCTTACGTATTATTTTCCCTACAAAATTCTGAATCTGACCCAAGAAGCTACAAAAGACAGCTATTTATTCTTCATAAGCCTCAAATGGAAACACAAAAGAGTACCTACTTACTCGTACATCTCTTATCATTTTTCGAATGCTGTGGGAAGATAAATAATATATTACTTTTGCCTTTTGAGGTATTAAAAGGAATTTTAATTAAGAAAGGAGTTGAATGTTAGTAGTAATGATAAATTCGTGCTTTTTTTTCGTTCGCAATTTCGGCGATATTGTATCAGGAAACTAAAACACCACAAATCATCTTAAATTCTTGGTTTCTCGTAAATATGATATGCACCTAACTAAAAAAATCCCTGAACCGATTTTGATGAATTTTGGTTTACTTTAGAGATAGATGGAACTCTGGAGACGGAACCCTGTCAAAATCTTAACAATAAATCTCTTTATTTTCTGGCTGCTTAAAAAATTACAGCAAGCAGCGGGCAAAAAAAAAGTGACGAAATAAAAATGATTGTTACTGGCCACTCAACTCATTCACACACCAATTCAAACACAAACAAAGCAACAGATGAAAAAGTACACAGGTAAACGATGACGTCACCAAACTCGACACGATTTCGGGTTTCCAATAAATCGTGACTTATTTATTACATTGGACCTGCTATCAACAGGTCAGGCCAGCTGTCGACCTGTTCAAAGCTTTTGACAGCTATCCGATGGCGCCGAAATTGGTTAAAGTGAATTAAAATATATTGTTGAAAGTACATCATGGATGGGATGGGTCTGTGCTGTTTGACTATGAGTTTAAACTTTGATAAAGAGTATGGTAAGTAATTGTTAGATTGATTCATTATAATATAATATTTATTCTGAAGTTTTGTAAATGCGGGGAGTGCGAAAATCATTTTTTAGGGTTACGTACCTCAAAAGGAAAGAAACGGAATCATTACTTCGTTATCCATCTGTCTGTCAGTCTGTCAAGACCCTTTTTCTCTGGAACGCATCTCCCATGCGTTATCCAGTAATAAATAAATTATATAGGACCTGCTATAAACAGGTCGGGCTAGCTGTGGACCTGTTCAAAGTTTTTGACAGCTATCCGATGGCGCCAAATTTGATTTAAGTTGAAAATTAAATTGTAAGGGTGGTTCTATGCTGTTTGGGTATTAGTTTTGTCTTTGATACAGTAGGGTCGGGTAGTATTTTGGATTGATTATATTTATTCTGAAATTTGGTGGATGCTTATTTATTCCAAGTTCCATTATGTTCGAAAACGTTTACTCCGTCACTCGTCACTCGTCACTCAAAATACATTACGTCACTCAAACTGCCTCCGATGTCGAGTAACTGCCTCCATGATCGAGTGGTTTAGGCGTTTGCCTTATGTCCCGGTGGTCGTGGGTTCGATTCCCACGGGAAGCATACTTTGTAAAGTTGTTTCCAGTTTGGCTAGGACATTGCAAACTTGAATCACCTGATTGTCTGATAACAAGATAATTCCGTGCTTCGGAATGCACGTATAAGGCGTGGGTCCGGCCGCCAAATGGCGGTCGTCAAATAAATCATGTCAGAGGCCCTTGAGGCGGTTTAGAAACTCTGATACTAGGGTGTGTGGGGTCGTTAGACCTTACTGCCCATATGATAAGAAGTAGACTCAAAGTTCATTGGAGGACCAGCATCAGACAGCATCTGTCTGGCAACATTGCTGTAACGAATCTTTTTGATACAGTCGTGAGACACGCACAATGTTTATTTGGTTTTCGATGTCACTTGTTTTTTTATTTAAAGTGTGTACCTGATGGACTGTCGTATTTTCTTCGTGCTTTTTACGAGGAAATTAAGTTTTTATATCGTTTTAATAGGGTAGATGACTAAAAAAACTAATAAGTCCGTCAGACAGATTTACAAAAAATATTAGACACGTTTTTTTTTTTTTCATGTAAACAAAAAATGAAAACGATACAGTGCGTTGAAAACTCGTGAGACGTCACTTGTAAGTATACTTTTTACATACACGTGACGTCACGAGCCCCCCCCCCCCCCTCTCCTGATCTTTGATGCGTTTTATTGATTTGTTAAAGCAAAAAATACGTGTCCAATGTTGTTCGAAAATCAAACTGAGAGACTAAATAGGATCATATATTTTTTAACCAGGAATCATCCCTATTTGGAACAGTTGAGTATTTCTGATACTAATTCGCTTCACCAACAGTTCGGCTATTTTCTAGTAGTTGTTAATTCTGAGTTTCAGGAGTTGCAGTGCTTCGAAATTGTTCAGCGAGCTAGGTCCATAAAAATTAAAGCACTTATGCAGTCTGAAACTCGGAAACAAGCTCTCAAATAATTATACTGCTATTACAACTAAACTTATAAAGGAGAACCTTACATTTTCTGTTCGGGTACTGGATTAATCTGAATTCTGAATATTACCGCTGCTTTTTCTTTCAAACTAAAACTACCTGCAGTTAGTTCCGTCTTTGAAAGTAATCATAGAGTTTTTTGTTCTTGTTTAGTCATAAAATCATGGAAGAGCTGTTCCGGTTTTTAAAAATACTTTTAAAGCTAATAGCTAACGTTTTGGGCTAATATCTTACAAATGTGTTAGCATCAAAGCTAACATCATATAATACCAGTATAAATAGTAAATATTTCATATAAGTAGGTACAACTACAAACCGCGCCACCAATTGAATGTGTTCGACCCAAAATTAACTCATATACGAAGCCCAAGAAACGGTATATGTACGTACATAGGTATATTGCATTCAAAGAATCACACGAACCATTCACTCAACTTAAATAATACATAAGCTTTATTATAAAGACTCACAGTAAATTGGAGACGCTCCTCATCAAAAGATAGCGAGACATTACAAGTACAAACTAATGTACCTACGTAATTTATTTCTCATTTTGTCAAAGAAAATTAAAACTCGAAAGCTCTATGACAAAACCGGCCAAGTACGAGTCAAACTCACGCGCAAAAGATTCTGAACGAATTATATTCTTCTAACATGTTACTTTTAAACCGTAGACTTCTCCCTGGGATTTCCGGTAATCTATACATAAAGAACTAATATTATACAGCCACACAAGCCACTTCAAGGTTAAGCAACGCTTGCCGAGGTTGGTCTGTGGATGGGTGACCATCTTAACATACCAAGACTTGGAAAGCACGTTAAGACGTTAGTCCCGGCTGTCATTTGAAGATCTTTGGCAGTCGTTACAGAATGTCAGAATCGATACAATCTGACTCGTCTTGCCAAGAAGTACAGTCTGTTATCAACATTATATATATATTTTTTAACGTTACGTGTTAAAGATCAAATTTGCGTGTCTGTATTGCTATTGTATTTCTTCATCGAGTCCGTCAGAGCCGAGCACTTGTCTGATAAGCTCATATAAATTGAATGAATTGTTACAGGCAGAGGGTCCAAATTCGTTTGTTTTTAGGGTGGGACAGATAATGTTGACAACAGACTGTACTATGTTACCCAATTAATGGGTTGTGGAGGTCTGGTAGGTTAAATTTCAACTGAAAAGACTGACTGTCTGTGACAGACGGACGTCCAGACAGACGAGGTAATCCTGCAAGGGATCCGTTTTTCATACGAACGTTTTGACCCCTAAAAAGAAATAAAGTACATATAAAATCGAGTAGATTAGCGGCAGTATTCTGGCATTATATTTTGGTTACTTGCACAGATTAAATGATGGCTTCGACCCTTCTCACAAAGGGTATATTGTAGCAGAGATAATACGGCCATTCTCCTTACAATGTAAGCCACATCTCTTCGTCTTCATTATAATTAATATACTTTTGTTTATGATCTGGGACTTTTGTTATTGCTCTGAGGTTATTGGTTCTATAAACTTGACTAGGCTCTAAATAGAAAGCCAAAACGTAACCTCAACAAAAACTTTACATATATTTACACAGTACATAATTACTCGAGGCTAAATAATAACAGCCACACGGGTCGATCTTCAAAGTTAAGCAACGCTTCCCGGGGTCGGTTTTTGGATGGGTGACCATCCTTACCTACCGAGATTCCTTCGTGCCTCGGAAAGCACGTTAAGCCGTTGGTCCCGGCTGCCATTTGTAGATCTTTGGCAGTCATTACGGATTGTTAGAAACCAGAAAATCTGACTCCAGTCTTGCCAAGAAGTACCGTGTTATCCAGTAAATGGGTTATGGAAGTCTGATAGGCAGCCGCTCCACGTAAAATACTGGTATTCAGCTGAATCCGGTTTGACTGGAAACCGACCCCAATAAAGTTAGGAAAAGGCTAGGCAGATGATGATTATGACTGGTGAATGTAAAACTGTTTCTTCTTGATAAGGCACGGGTATGTATACCTATAATAAACTATCGGTTTGTTTGAAATCTATACTACATAATATGTCACCGGAAAATTGCAAACTCTGTAACATTGTAATAAATCTTATATGGATAATTTTTCGATAAATGTACTATGAAAATTGTTTTGTACATGTCGCAGCCAATTTATTATTTATTAGCTTAATCAGCCGTTTAATTGGTGGCTTAGCCTTTTCATTTAAATGCGCTTAATTTTCAGCGACTTAGGCGACATCTTTTGTTCAATATTGTTTGATGACTTGCCCATGTCACTTATGTCGCTGATTAAATGATGCAGTTTAATGAAAAGGCTAGGCTTTTAATATAACGGCTCATTGAGCTAGTTTACTGCAACATATACACTGCATGGTTTCATGGATCACTCTCATGGATCTTTGCCCATTGCTCCTCCGACATGCGGCAGATATGACCAGCCTAGTTCCACTTTAACCTCGCAACTGTGTGGACAACGTCCGCTACACAAATACTACTAACAAATTGGATCTTAGTTATCTTAAATTATTATTATTATTAAATAGCGTTTTTTTTATAATAATAATATGTGAAGATTTATACTAGGAGAGAACAGATTGTGTAAAAAGGTATACTTCAGTAACTAAAAAGAAAATAATCACTCCCAATATACTTGTATTACAATCACACTAAGTAGACACACTACACTACAGCTATTTACAGCAGATTTAGATGCATTCTATCGCCCACACAAAAGGCTAGCTTAGAACTTAGAACTACTTAGAAATAAGAAACTATAGAGCTGTTCCCCACAGAAGGGTTCACAGTACCGCTTGCTTCATTTTAACTTTAATTAATATACTCCTTTGTTTTACCGCCAATACTTAGGTACTGTGTGGGCTATAACTATAAGTACTAGAAGTAGTATTAGTAGTTTTAGTCTAGACTTTCAGTGTGTTTCAGCTCTATTTTCTAGATTATAGTTGGTATACGAAATTAATCCGGTATAATATTAATTATGGAGTATCAAACTGAATTGTGATTTTCTAAAATGTTTGGTAAATAGACGGAAATTAATAAACTGTCGATTCTTAAACCGAGTGACTTAATGTGTTCTTGGCGTAAATAATTTAGTGACTGCTTGTCCAAACAATGTTTTCGACGTTAGTGAAATGTTTTTATTTATTATTTAGGTTAATATTATATGTATTTTAGTATGCCTATTGCTATAATAATGAAGATGCCAGTCATTACAAAATTAAAATCCAAACTTATACTGGGTGAGTTTTTTTCCAGTGCGCAAACTTTAAGATAAAAAAATTTGAGCTTCCCATACAAAGTTGTCATCAACTGTTCACAATTTGTATGGGAGACTCAATTTTTTTTTAGTAATTGACTATGACTTTCTTCGGGAAAGTTGTTCATTTACATGGGCACAAGTGGTTCTTAAAGTTTGCGCACTGGAAAAAAACTCACCCAGTATTATAAATGCGAAAGTGACTTTACGTGTTTGTTAGACGTTCATGCATAAATCGCTGAACCGATTATGATTTATTTTCATACAGAGATAGATGGAACCCTGGAAACGGTTATAGGCTTCGTTCTTTTGCGAAAATTTTCTTTAACAAAGAAAATTTGAAAATTCTACATTCAATCCAATAGTTTATTTTTGACAATTGATAACGCTTTTAAAATTTTGCTTTGTCTGGCAGAATTTTGCTTTGTTCAAATTATGAATTCAAAATATTTGAATTCAGCTTTGTTTTTTTTGCAAATTCAAATTGATAATCAATCCGTTACTACTCTCAAATCAATTACCTCTAAAAAAAAACCTTTCAAAATCTTATAACCAACTTCAGACTTCAAAGGTATCACGACTACAAAAACAACAAAGGAGTTCGGACATCATCGTCGCCGTACAATTTTATAATCCATCTATTGTGGCTCCTTCATTTACTGAGCGCCGTATCTGACGGTCCTGCCTTTGTAAACAGTCAATAAGCCTTCTCTATGTTGGCTTCAGGATTTTTTCTCAGCTTTAGGTATTATAGAGCACCTGGTTAATTATTTCCTAGAAAATGACTGAAAGAGTGAGATATAGAGTAAAAATATTCCGCACAAAGATCGCTCAACGAGCGAACAAACACTCACAACGAGTTGTGGCTTCTTACAAATGGCCACAACGCGAATCACTAGTAAAAAACGATCGATCACTAATAAAAAACAATTAGGGATCGATTGTTGTGGCCCTCGAGCATTCCTGGCAACTGGCATTCCCTCAATTCCACAACTCGTTGTGGCCGTTTTCTTAAGTGCCACGACGCGAAATTCGAGATGTGTGATTTTGGAACAAGCCACAACGCGTTGTGAGCTGTTTTTTCGCTCAATAAGCGGTTTCGGCCTTTTGGCGTAACGCATTTAAAAAGAAGTTTATGGAGGATAGTGACTGTTTCGGATTCGGTGGGAGGACACGCTTGGTGTCACCACTCTTTGGATAACCCGAAGGACACTGTGGAGCATACGGTTTGCCCTGCTTGGGCGGAGCACCACCATGTTCTCATAGGGCGGAGCACCACCATGTCCTCATAGCGCCGATCAGCACAATTGAGTGTGCCCGCATTTCACAATTCCGCAACCCTGGCAGGCACCGGCTCTAGACAATTTATTCAAAAGAGTTACCGCACACCTGGAACGCAAAGTGCATTTGGAGGAACACGGGTGGGTTTAGTCAGTAAGAGTCAGACACTCCCTTCTGCTCCACCCAGAACGGCAGGAATCATTTGGGGATTTCCTATCCAACAAAAACAAAGGAGGATAGTGCATTATGAAGGTGCTTCACAAAAGAGTGATATAGACGTTGAAAAAAATAAGTTTAAAAGTGATAAGGTGTGTCCTGTTCACGGTTAGTAGGTAGGTATAATTCAGCCATGACAAAGCAGCGAATTTGTATCTGGGTTCCTAAATACGAACTGTATAATAATAATTATGTAGGTACACTGTGTATGCTTAAAGTATTAGTCTTGCGTAAACTTACACCAGCAAGCGTGTGTACTAACATGAAAGACATTGACATTTTTAAATTATTGGTATCAATATTAAGCACCGATTGATACAAATACATAACTATCATAAACGTTACTTCAAATTCTTCATCTATTGAGGAGCTCGTGGCTTATAACAGCCGCCCAGACCAATCTTCAAGGTTAAGCAACGCTTGCCGAGGTGGGTCTGTGTATGGGTGACCATATTAACATACCGAGACTCCTCCGTTCCTCGGAAAGCACGTTAAGCCGTTGGTCCCGGCTGTCATTTGTAGATCTTTGGCAGTCGTTACGGATTGTCAGAAGCCAGAAAATCTGACACCAGTCTTGCCAAGAAGTACAGTGTTACCCAGATAATGGGTTGTGGAGGTCTGGTAGGCAGCCGCTCCACGTAAAATACTGGTATTCAGCTGAATCCGGTTTGACTGGGAGCCGACCCCAATATAGTTGGGTAAAGGCTAGGCAGATGATGAAATTCTTTATCTATTCTGAATAATTCCAACAATTTATTTTCTGGCAGTATTGATTTATTGACATCAACCAACTTGGCAGAAATCGATAGGTTCACGGATGGAACCATCATAAACTGTAAGACCTACAAAGTTTTTAAAAATCAAAGTGAGCTGCGTATTAATCACAGATAGTAGTCTCTAAAGTAAAGACTTTTACCGATCGCTTTGATCATACACTCTCAGAGGGTCTTTCTTAGTATGTTTTCTACTTGTATGTAAGCTTTAGTGATGCGTCCCATGACATATCGTCAAAAGAAAAATGGAAATAGGAAATTTTAATAAAAACATACAACCGACTTCGGAGTTCGATGCTTTTGGTTGTTTGCTTTTGGAAGCCGGTGTTTTTGGTTGGTTCTTCGTATTTTACGAAGAAACAACCAAAAACACCGATTTCCAAATAGTAGCATAGTTCCAAATAATAGTAGTATAGCATAGTTTATGCAACGAACGATTCTTTTTTCAGTTGTACCCCACACCTAACAACATGACTGTTAAGTCACATAAAACCAAAGTACGCAATTTCGTTTACTGGATGACAATTTTTTTCCAGCTATTTTGATTTAAAAACCAAACTACCCAACGGATTTTGATGAAATTTCTATAGGATCATGCGGAAAATATATCCTTTCGTATATCATCGGTTCTTATACGGCGGAGATATGAGGTAACAAACATAAAATAATACAACCGAATTGAGAACCTCCTCCTTTTTTTTGAAGTCGGTTAAAAACAACCACAAAATAGTATTGTTAATGTAAAAATTGAATGTACTGAAGTAGTTCTCTGGTCCTAAATAATGAGAGTATGCAGATTTGCGATTAACGATTGTCAAATAATTCGAAATGTGTGGGATTGACAATGTAGTTCTCTGGCCTTAGTACGAGTTTGTAACATTCTCGATCACGTTAGCGTTTGTAAACGTCAATTTGTATTGAAACTGAATAAGCGCCGTCTGGTGACATTCACGGACAACCTTTTTTTTCTATGCAATTTGACATAAGCGATCGTTTACATACGTTAACGCGATCGAGTACAATAAAAAACTCACACTAAGCCCTCTCTTGCCCTAATCCCAGTTTGATGGCGCCGGTGCAACATATCTTCTTTTTCGATACTTTTCTGTTGCTTGAGCTGCCGAAATGTTACGTCATTTTTTGAATGACAAACCATTGGTCCGTCAATAGAACGTCACAGGCCCATATTCCAAAACGTAAACTCCAACTCAACTCGAACTCGAAAATGAGCACGATAATGTCAATGAAAGCTTGTCTAATTAACGTTTTCGTACTCGAGAGATGAGTAAATGCAAAAACTTCAATTTTTGACAAGCTCCGATGGAGTTGGAGTTCGAGTTGAGTCGGAGTTTACGTTTTGGAATATGGGCCACTGTGTCTTGAAACTTGTCTAAAGCTACAGTTAGGTTTGATAATATTTATAAAATGCTGTGTTAAATAATAAATAAATATATATAAATATCTTGGGACAAGTCACACACGGCCATCTGATCCCAAGCTAAGCAGAGCTTGTGTTATGGTAACCAGACAACTGATATACATACTTATATAATTTGTAAATACATACATATTATAGATAAATTACACCCAGACACAGAACAAACAATTATGCTCATCACACAAAGTTTGTCCTGGGTGGGAATCGAACCCACGACCTCCGGCTTTGCAGTCAGGGTCACTAACCACTAGACCGACAGGCCTGTCAAATAAATGTAAATGTGAGTGTCTCACCAAATAAATATTCTTATAACTCCAAAATTCACTTTACTTTTTATTTACAGTTTAATGGTGATGTTTTATGCAACAAAACCAAATTGATAAACACTAAGCTTTCAAATACCACTTACACTTAAAGGCTTAAGTCGAGATTAATCTCCAAATCAAGCATACCAACTGTACAGACGCCAATTTGCATGATTAAACCTATATACGACAGGTAAGCCATTTACTAACATTTATGCATAGCAATTTAGACGATTAGTAGGCATCTCAAAGGCCGAGTTGGTACCGGTATAGAACAGACGTAAAGGTATATTTATGTGGTACCGGAAGTAACTAGGGTGTGGCTAGGGAATAGCGTAGTAGGCACCTTCTCGTCATGTCCTCGTCGCATAGATTACACGACTCAAAAACGTCACTCACAACTTTTTTGAAGTGAAAACTTCTGGACACGTGACCTGATCGAAAATTCGTAAGACGGATAATGGAAGTACTTTTTGGGATGGGTTAAAAATGTTAAACTCTCGTCAGGACACGTGACTTGTTCGAAAATTTGTAAGACGGATAATGTAATAAGTAGTAAAACGGTCATATTTGTGTACGATAGTGCAATAAATTAATATTGTATTAAACACATAAATGATAGTGCTTTTATACTGATATATAAAGCTAGTCGTGCGAAATTATTCCCTAACTATTCCAAAATATTCAAAAATGCTCAACGTTAATGTTCAAGTTTTCACTCCTGCCGGCACTCCCGGAGTGCAACCGGTTGTTTTTTTTTTATTTGATTTGGGTTTGCTCTTGATTCCAGTATAGGTCAGAGGTGACAGATACAAAGGACAGTCTCACCTAAGATCTTATAAGACTGCCGAATCCTTCCTTTGTGGTGGTAGGGCTAACGCTCGCCTAGTTCTCGACCGCCCTCCCACCTTCTCCTCTTCAGCCATCGCTTTCCATCAGGCGTGATTGATGTTAAGAGCTAGCCCATTCCTCAATATTTTTTTTATAAAGTCGACGATAAAGTGAGCCAACCCAGATGTAACCTGTACACTCCAAATTCGAAGAAAATTTGGGAAGCCTATGTCCTGCAGTGGACGCCTTTCGGCTAAAATGATGATGCTGATGATGATTTTCACAAGGCTTTTTTTGGTTAGGGTAAAAATGGTTATCTGGCCACTCCCTAAATATAATAAAAATGCACTAAAATGATGCGCCACAAGTCAACATAATTTTTCTCACGCAGATCTTGCGTTAGAAACTTAGAATGGATTTTGAGGATCTTTTATGTATAGCTGATACATAAAAGATCCTCAAAATCCATTCTAAGTTTAGTAATAACACTATTTTAAAGATTATTCATCAGGTATAAGTAAACTTAATCGACTACGGATAACATAATGCCTCTGCTGAAATGCATGCTGATTTCCCAACGGCACAAACCACTGAATATAAACAGATGTTCGCTTAGCCATGCATGAATCTCGCCAAAACAATACTGTACCTAATTCGGCATAGCATACGAACGGGACAAGATACAATCATGTCGCAAAATCTGTGACACTTGTCGTGACATATCAACACCAATTTTTTTTTTGTGGATGAGACATCATCAAGTGACCCCTTCCGCTCTGGGTGGAGCGGGATAGTGCCAGACTCTTACTGACTAAAACCCATCCGTGCTCCTCCTAGTGCTCTTTGCTTTCCAGGGCCGTGGTAACTTTTTCGAACAAAATCCGCAACTCTGGTGGGCTCTGGCCTTTTCGAGATTTCAGTGTTGGTACCACAGTAAAATTTGTTCATAATGATAAGTACAATGACTCCTTTTTAGGTATTGCGTTTATTCTGTTACTCGTTGTAAAAATTGCTATAGTTATAGAAGCGTTATTAACTATCAGACATTGACTCTTAGTATTTCACATTTATAAAATTAAACAGATGAGTAGGAATTAGGGTGTCAAAATTGTTAACAACATACCTACAGCTTGTACCTATGTGGGTGTACATACAAGAGGGGTAAGAACATCTGTAACAAAACTGAACATAATACAACCTTGATCCTATTAAAATCCATCGCATTATTGACCGTGTACTCAGACGAGTACAATCAAAATCGTGGATATTGCGTCCCGGACCGGTGATTCGGTCCGGGAGTCGGTTTCTTTTGTTGCCGGTCCGTCACGTGCCGACCGGATCGATTCTCGAGTATCTTTGTTGAAAATTGAAAGGACGCAACAAGAATAGTTAGCTTTTTCGGTATTGTTGTGTTTACTCTCCTTCCAGCTCCCTGTATGATGTAGTGTACTTTTGTGAGTACACTACATCATACTACCAGCTTGTGAAGTACTTTTGTTCCATGGCCGACTATTGAAACTTCGATCGCACGACTTCTAAAGTCGCTCACAGTGTATTTTTCTTGCAAATTGCTTAAACTTTAGGGAGGTTTTATGCTTTTTATCACTACCGTTTTATGCACGACTCGTCACGAAAAATTCAGACACACCGATTTCAATGATGACCTCTGCTCCTAGAATGACCACACCGTATAATTTGATTTCTTATGTTTTGTAATAATAACACATGGTAAATAAATGTTAATCTGATCAGTTGCTTGGAGAAACCTCGATTGAGAAACGAATAGATATAATACTGAATTGAATGATTATAGATACATATAGCTTAAAACTTATAAGTTTTAATGGCTACTATAGCATAATACTGAGCGTTAGTGGCCCATGGGTAAAGCCCATACCTACCAACAAGATGATAAAAGATTCATGTTTAATGTTCAGAACTGCACCAGCATGGAAAAAAACCTTGAAAGATTCTTCAAAATATCAGTGTTACGAAATGTTTGACATCTTGAAGGAGCAATCAGCAGTCCATAAGGCAAGAAACTCCGTGACTCGACTAAATCTAACTTATTTAATCTGCGTCTGGAGCAAGTTTAATGAAATAAACAGCAATCCGAGAGTCAATCTCACGCTGATGGCTGGTCAGTCTGGTTCAGTGTCATTTGTCGTGTTTAAAGTAATCGCGCGAAATGTTTTTCGAGTCCAAAAGTTTCGTTGTAAAAATCTAGTTTGCTTGGAGGAAGAGGCACTGAATGTCAGTTTATAAGAGAACATTGTCACACAACCTTTAAATAAATTTATGTTGTGTGAGTTTGTCGACTTATTAAAATCGTCTGTACCGAATTTCTGTCACGATAGCAATTGGTCATTGGTCAATCTCAAAAGACAATTCTATTGCAAAGTTCGCAAGAGATATTATAGTGCACGAGTGTACGCGCAAACACAGGTTTTTTTTATGGATGGGAAATCATCAAATGATTCCTCCCGCTCTAGGTGGAGCGGGAGGGAGTGTCAGACTCTTACTGACTAATACCCATCTATGCTCCTTCTAGTGTCCTTTGCGTTCCAGGGGGCCTACTCTCTAAGCCCCGAAGTCCGTAGTTTCGGCCTTAGTGTCGGGCGTTTTCTACTCCGTAACACTGACGGACTTACGATTCGTCTCGAACTCGAACTAAGAATGAATGACAACACGATTTGACAGTTGTTTTTAGTTCGGGTTCGGAACTAATAGAAAACGCCCGACACTAAGGCCGAAACTACGGACTTCGGGCTTAGAGAGTAGACACCCTAGGCCGCGGTGACTCTTTCGAACAAAATCCGCATACATTACAAATGTTATCATTTGATATTTCATTCTACCTGCCATGCCATCTCAATTGACCGTTTCTTTTGATCTAGTTTAGGTAAGGCGAAAAAATTGGTGTGGTTTTTCATCATGATAACGCTAGACCTCACACATCTTTAGCCACTCAGCAAAAATTAAGAGAGTTTAGCTGGGAGGTGTTAATGCATCCTCCGTATAGTCCTGACCTTGCACCTTCAGATTTCCACCTGTTTCCGTCTCTTCAGAATTCTTTAGGCAGTGTCAGGTTAACATAACGAGAGGACTGCCAAAACCACTTGTCGCGGTATTTTGATCAGAAGTCCCAAAATTTCTATAGCAATGGGATCATGTCCCTACCTACAAGATGGCAAAAAGTTATCGAACAAAATGGTACCTACATACTTTAGTTAAATGTAAATAAACTATATAAAAAAAAATTTCTTAAAAAATGCGAAGAAACTTTTTCCCCAACCTATTATTAAAAGAAAGAAAAGCTACTTATATATACGAAGAAAATAATAACGATGGAATATAACATTGAGTTCAATTGAAGTTCGTGATGTAGACGATTTTATTTCTACGTGACGACTCAAGTGTACGCTTCGACTTACTTGTTCTCGGTTGTCATGCGAAAAAATGTAAGATTATTTTCAATATTCTATGAAAGTATATAGTTTATTCGTACTATTGAAGTCTTTTTTATCTTTACATGTATGTTATTAGGATTCAAGTTCTTGCCAGCACCCTTTTTCTTATATCATATTTCATAATAGACGTGAGGGAGAAGTGTAGGTACTTCTATCGTAGTAAAGTCTAGATATAGGGGATAAGTTTATTGCCTTCAACCGAACATAAGCACAAAAACTCAAAAACACTTGGTCCGACACGAAAATCGAACCCAGGACTTCATACACAGCAGTAGCGATTGCGACCGCTAGACCAACGAGACAGTCATTTTATAACGTGAGTTTATAACTTATAAACTCACCCATCAATCAAATCAATCAATAGCCTTTTTCCAACTACAGGATGGGCAAATTGGATGTATACTAATTTGCACCTCTTGCAAGATTGGTATTCGAATATCTGACTGCTGAATATCCGTAACAACTGTTCATAGAAATTAAAGTATTAAAAATTAAATCTCCATTCAGCATGGCATCAAAAGTCGTTCCACTGTTACGTCCAGCGGCCCTACCATGACGTGTTAAACGAAGGACGGAGCTATACACCCTATATAGCTCCATCCCTCCTTCTCGCTCGAACGACTCACGCTTTAACACGTCATGGTAGGGCCGCAGTGTATTAAAATACTTTCAACTTTCAATAAAACCTTTCAATCGAAGCAGTATTCACGTTAATAAAGGCTGTGAATATCGATACGATTGCACTTTGGGAACGGGGCGCAAAGATTTTCAGGGCTATGTCCTAGCAATTAAATAGAGGTGACTGTGGAAAAACCGTGTGAAAATCAGTTGTGAAGTGTAGAATATAATAGAAATTCATTTGCAAAGAAAGCAGGTACAAGGTACAGATGTTATTTATCATAAAGTGAAGTGATGAGTGAGTGAGTGGTGTGGTGGGAGTGAATGTGTTGGAAGAATGAGATGCAGGTTTTGAGTGAGAATATGGATGGGTGATAGACGTACAATGGTCCACAGCAAGACTAGTGCGGAAACCAAACCCCAATATATAATACATGGATGGGTTTAAGAGTACGGGAAGACCAAAGAAGATTCTAAGAAAGGGAGTGTCTAGAGGGGATGAGAGCACTTTTGCTTTAATCGTTATTTCAGTCAGTCCCTTTCAAATAACAACAGTTTTGATAATTCATCTTCATCAATCTCTCAAAAAATCAAAGCGCTTATTTCATATTAACTATTTACAGGCACTTTTGTTTTGTCAAGGCGTAGATATCTATGGAGAAAAAGGTGTAAGAAAATCCACTCTCTAAAGATGATGATAATTTTTTAATAGTGTGATTTACCTATAGTGATATAGTGTTCCGTCGTATTTAATAAAATACCTTTTGTTTTTAACTCATGAATTCACAAAAAAATACCTACTCAAGCATAGATGAATAATTAACCAGTGAACTGAAGTTCGTTTTTTGCTTTTCACAAATTACTTGCAAGTAATTTCCCTCATAATTCTGCATATAGGTACTAAAACTTCACTACATACCCATACTTAAAACACACAAGAAAAGACGCAGACGCTACAAAAATATAGCTATGCAACTGTTTCAAAATCAATTCGCACTAGTGCGTACCTATAGATGTTATGTCAGAGTTCAATCAACCCCAGCCTTTCATTTCGCCACCCCTGCATGTTCAAAATTACTTGCATTGACCATCTGTACTGACAGCTAGACTGTGGCACAATGAACGTGGTAAATATACAGGTTGGATTTGAATTTGGGGGTAAAAATTATCAAATTATACTATATAATAAACGTTTACTTAAAGTCTCAGAAAGCTTAGAAAAAGGATACCTGCAATTCTTTGGGCGGCGGTTTTTGTGAAGCAAACAGTAAAAAACCGGACAAGTAAAAAAACACTATATCAATAAAAAAAACTCGCCAATAAAAAAACACAATATCAATAAAAAAACTGGGCAAGTAAAAAACACTAAGTAGGTATATCAATAAAAAACTGGAGTAGTTAAAAATCACCATATCAATAAAAAAAACTGGGCACGTAAAAAAACACTAGGTATATCAATAAAAAACCGGGCAAGTGCTAGTCTGCCTCGCGCTCCGAGGGCTCCGTACAAACTCGTATGTAGATAGTTTGTCCATTACGTGAATCGAGTCTCGATTTTTTCCATTCCATATTCCATTGGTGAGTTCATAACAGACAATTTAAATAAATAATAATCAAGTAGGTATGTCGTTGTGCGAGTCAAATGTCCGATTTATTTAATCTCAATATGGTATTAATAAAAAATAATTTAACTTTAATGATAATTTTTACAATTAAATGCATGAAAAATATATACCTATTATGAAATGATTTAAATAAAATGTATCCAAAATTTGTATACCTACATCATAATATATTGTACCTATGTTTTACAAATAAAAGATTTGAATTTGAATTTGAATTTGAATTTCTAGTATACATTAGGTACCTCCTAAAATGTATAAACCATGAAAACAACTCTGACGAATAGATAAGGAGAAGAGGTTGAAGGACAAAATTGACTTTTCAGTTGAAAAATGATCTCATAAACAACAATGCACGTCACGGTCACTTTTTCAACAGCGAATATAAGTTATTAATCGTAAAAAGTGTTTTCGTGTGATTAAACTACAATTGAACAGCTTTCAAACTTTTTCTTTTGTTTGTGCGGTAAACCTTCGGGCCAATTCTACTAATTTTTAAGGCACGTTGACATTCGCATCTCAGTCGCAATCTGTCCAAAAGCCCCCGTTTCCATACATTTTT
This sequence comes from Melanchra persicariae, assembly GCA_947386135.1. Classification (NCBI taxonomy): domain Eukaryota; kingdom Metazoa; phylum Arthropoda; class Insecta; order Lepidoptera; family Noctuidae; genus Melanchra; species Melanchra persicariae. The sequence continues at coordinate 6,024,097 of OX376646.1, forward strand.
GACAGATTGCGACTGACATGCGAATGGTACATAATAAAAAATAGTAGAATTGGCCTTCTGGCTTCTTGCCAATTTTCATGTTTCTATGTCAACGGAACCCTATAAGTTTTGATTTACTTGCGATTTCCAAAATAAGTCACAAAAATGATGTCGTGACAGACCGACGACGGACAACAAAGGGCTTCGTTTTCCCTATTGAGGCACGGAACCCAAAAAAATAAGACTAACTCTAACAAATGAACAAAACCTGCTGTTTCCTACATTTTGACGAGTTAAGAGAGCTCTGAACAACTGTTTTTCATAACACATTAATTTAATCAATACAATCCCCCTTCATGTATGACATGCAATTGCGGGGTGAATGACATGGAATGCAATCCATTGTTTGACAACCGCGTTCGATTGATATTATTTTTATTTAAGTATTTATTATTATTATTTTCAATTTGCCGTGGTTAGTATAAAATGTTTATATTTCTACCTATTTAGATACTATATTCTATTTCTTAAGGGGTTGTATATTATTGCCGTGTTAATGGAAATGCGGATCAAATATGCCATCCATTTGACACCCCGACAAGACCCTTTTTTATGCATGGGAAATCATCAATGACTTCTTCCGCTTTGAGTGGAGCGGGAGGGAGTATCAGACTCTTTGTGACTTGCTGACATATCTTTGACGCGTGGAACACAACGCACTGTCACCCAAGTCTTAAGACTTTCTTTAAATTACAAAAAACACTTATTAAGCCAACGATCAATTAAACTTCAATCTTAAAGACCACAAAGTTACAAATAACATCTTTGATTAAATCTAAAGTCTTATCTAAAACCATGAGTAAACAGAAATCCAATTACTACTAAATCAAACGATCTCAAAGACGAACAACATAGCGCTACAATCAAACATTTAAATTTACTCCGAAGTGCACGTACATTGCCGAATCTCTTGCCAATATTACAGCATCACATGCTCTGCAACCCTCAATGAACACTGCACACTTAACTCATTTACAAACTTGCTACTGCCGAGACGAGACGTAAGCTTCCGTGTAGTTACGAGACTTACAAAGCTTAAGCTCCATATTAGTCCCCCACTCGCAGACAGACGAAACCAGTACTAGCATCCCGAGAGGATTGCAAGGGATGGGAAGGGAGGAAGCCGGGGCAACAGCACCTGTTGCCCCAGAGTGTTGCCAAGCAGCCTCCCTACTAAATCAAACTTCAACAATATCGACGCTCACAATTTCCTCCTACATTGAACCACGCAGCCAAGCGTTTAGACTCGGTCATTATTACAAACGAGCATTGGACAGTGTTTATCTCAAAACGCTCGTCACCCTTCTTGGGAATGGCTGCTCGAATTAATACCTTGCAATGTAGTGCAAATTAAAGTACCTAGTTGTAATGGCGCGAGCCAATTTGGGTGCAATATTAAAATCTCAGATTGCAACAATAAGTATAGTTTGTTTAATAACTTAATTATGCAAAATTGCACAAGTCATTATGCACAATTTGCTGTACAGTGGTTTGTTGTTGGCACGCAAAGGGATGTTGGCAGGTAATTAAATATTAATTAGTGTTGTTGTTCAATTTGAATTATGTTGTTTACTCAAGCTGACAGATTTAATAACAAGTTAATTGGCGTTAGGTAGTTTAATTGTATTTATGAATTCAGTAGGGACCGAAATACCTCCCAAAAAAGAATAATTCCGAATATCCCTATCAAAAGAGGATATTTCTTTTCGGAAGTATACAATTATGAACATTAGGTAGGTATATCTCTTTGGCACACCCTAGAGCCTAAACGGCTAGATCGACTTTAAAAAATGAGGTATCTTTAAATTCGTCTTAAATTTTGACCTTTGCTAGAGCGTGCCGCCGCTGCCGCCGCCGCTGATTACCTACCGACGCTGAATGTGCCGCGCGCGTGTGAGCACTTATGTTATGACGAATCTAAAGATACCTAATCGTGTTACGTGTTGAAAGTGGTGGCAATATAAGTTTTGAAAAAAAAAACAAGATGGCTGTTATGGTGTTTTTTACCGCGTCTAGTCTTTTCTCTTTGTTTTGATAATTATAATAAAAATCCAGCCAATTTTCTACCCTAAAACCTAAAACCCTATTTTTCTTTCATACTTAACACTCTTCCTGTCCACGACAGACAGTAGGAATCAAATCAAATATTTCTCTTTTACCCTGTATTTCATTCAACCTGACAAACGAAACAAAGAAACTTAACACAAACTCACACCGTTGTATATCCCACACAACAAACATAAGTAAAACTTTTGTCCTAGTAACGGATCTAGGTGAACCATTGCTTACTTATGCAGAATCAATATTTCAAGGCATAAGAACATGCTACGTCCGACATCACTGTTCCAAGACATTAAACGTCTACCAACTGAAACGTAATAACATAGGGTGATATTATGTAAGGAATTATACGACAATAGAATGAATTGTACAAATCGTCGGCGTCAGTGCAAAACCTTAAACATGCAGAAAAGTTTTGAAAGGAAACATTTTTTTGTCAGGAGACTTTTTCAAATTTGCGTTTAGAGACTGGAGACATTAATAATTAATTTGATTTCGCTACTAAATATGATCAAAACGTCTGCTAAAAATAGTCTGCATTTCTTTTTTTAAGATAATTTCATGGTGTCTTGTGTAAAAAACGTTTTTTGAATTTATAATGTCCAGCACTGACGCCGACGAAATACTTCCTACGTTTCGACGATGTTTATTTATATACTGGGTATTTTTTTTTCCAGTGCTGAAACTTTGGCAACCACTTCTGCCCATGCAAATAAACAACTTTGAAAGAAAGCTATAGTCAATTCCTAAAAAAAAATTGAGTTTCCCATACAAATTGGGATCAGTTGATGACAATTTTGTATGGGAAGTTCAAATTTTTTTACGCTGTATATACTTTATGTACAAGTAAAAGTTACCAATCGAGCTTAGAGTGCAGAGACAGAACATCGCAAATACAGCTTAATAGATTTGTTTGTTTTTTTATTGAGGAATGGGCTAGCTTTTGACCTCGCACGCTTGATGGAAAGCGATGGATGAGGTCTATGATGGAGCGAGCGTACCCAGAAGATGCCTTAAAGCACTGGTACTCCCACGCGTCGACGAAACTCAGCAAGGCAGAACTCAGCAACGCAGCTGCTTGACACCGAACTCCGGTGGGGGGTGGTCGCGAACCAGGCAGGCATTCCTACCACCGCAAGGGAAGGATTGGCCAGTCTTGTAAGATATTAGGTGAGACTGACCAGGATGAGTCGAGCGCTCGATTCAGTTTAGTGCCTGGTGGAATAAATTGCGCTACACGAGAAGGTTCCTTCAAGCATCCCGAAATAGTTCATCAATTCATATCTTAAGAGCGTTTATGCCGTTCAGCATTTCATACAAACATTCAAGTCCTTATTTTTCGAAATGAATGAACCGATTTTAATGAAATTGCCTACGCATAAGCGTATCCTACGTAGGTCTTAAAAGTTTTCAGAGAATATTTTCGAAAAATAGTATTACAGCTAAATTCGACGCAGGCGAAGCCACTGGCAAAACCTAGTAATAATATACTTCTGTTAGAAATAATAACAAAAATAGAAAAATCATTCGCGGGTCTTTCAATAGCTCTTTCATGAAGTAACTTCGACAAATGCTTTTGTTGGTATAAAGCTTTGAAAAGGGTCACACTCAAACTTCAACAACGGGAAAATAATTCGGAGAAAATTGGACAAGCTTACGGGCGATACCTATTTTGTCGGTATAATATGTAGTGTTTTTTTCTGACATATTAGGTAAATTTGACATAGGTAAAATATTCATTTTTAGAAAATCAATTAATATGTTTGTGGTTATTTCTTTTCTTATTTCAAAGTAAAAAAAAAGTCAAAAATTGAGTCAGAAATTGAGTGTAGGTAATTAATACCATCGTTAAGTGTAAACGAAGTTTTGTCCAACATTAGTAAAATGCGGGCTTAAAAAAGTGTCGCAACAACAAACGGTCCTGTGCGTCTCGCATCCATCGGCTACCCGCTACCCGCCATATTTATTTACCAAATACGAAATGTAAGAAAAACATACACTGTACACAATTGACTCAGGTACATAAACAAGTAAAGATTTATTTGAGCACACAAAGGGACCTGTTGGTTTAACGTAGGTACGATAGTGATGGATTGGTTACATGTTGATGGATCCATTGTGGGTAAATAAGAATGGACCTTGAATTCTATGTGTAGAGTCTAAGATAGTGTTCAACTTTAAGACTGACTTAATTTTGCAATTTTAGTCTTGTTTTAATTACAAGAAGCTTCAATATTTACTCAGTAGTTTTTAAGGTTGCGTTTCCCTTAAATCAAAGTTATAGACTGTGTGGTAACTATTCTTACAATTTAAAAAGGGATGATCTTTGAAAGATGCTATTGCTCTTCTTATCGCGATTGACCACTCAACTTTTTAACTGTATTGCCAATAATGTTGACGACTCCGACCGAAGACTGGGCAGAACTGGAAGAGGAAAGAGTCGGGTGAAAAGGCAGAGGGAGGCCTGTGCTCAGCAGATAGGTAGTAGGACAAAATGAGCTGGATAGAATTTTACAGCAAGGAAACAATGAAGAAGAAGGGGACACTAAGAAACATTAACACTACAAACCCAGAACTACCAGCACCAGCTATAACCACGAATCGATAAATAATATCTAGCTCTATACCTTCAACAGACAAAGTGACCACACCTTACATAGCGTTGTTAAATGATGAAATATTAAATAAAATACAAACCCAAAGTGCCAGCGGTGGTCTGAACGATAATGGACACACGAATGAGGGTGTTGCCAATAACGTTGATGAAGAGCTTTCTTGTCTGCCAGTGTTATTACGGCGGCGGCGTGAGTTTATTTACTTTGTTGTCAACGTACCTCGTCGCTGTAATGTGGAAGAGGTCTCACTAAAAGCAGGGAAGAGTAACTTTTGATAAATGATTTGTGCGTTTTCTGTTCGATATAGCTACCATACCGTGAACACTGGAAATGTGTGAAGCTAGAAAATGATTTATCTAGGACCAATCTTTCAATAGTTCAATAGTTTTTAACTTCTTTTATGGATGGGAAGTCATCAAATGGGTGGAGCGGGAACAAGTGTCAGACTCTTAGTAACTAAAATCCAACCGTGCTTTTCATATTGCCCTTGGTTCCAGGGCCGCGGTGACTCTTTCAAACTAAATCCGTAACCCTGGCAGGAATAACTTTCACCAGAGAAATAAAAATAGCGCGTTGACAGCTTTTGTATCGGAATCCTATCAAAGAGCCAGATTTCTTCTTCAGCTAAAATTGTCTGACTGTTAAAAAATAACCCTTATTTGAATAATGATTGAAGCGAACCTTAAGGATTGAAACGAACTTTATGCATGAGCACTTGGTACAGCAAAAAATACCATCTGAAAACTGACCGGTTACTTCGATATACCTACTATTAGCAACTGTATCATCTTCTAATAATAGATAATGTTTAATAAATTTTTTTATATAAAGCAAACTCTTCTGTTTAATAAATAAATAGCTAATAAAAGTTACTCACGGTAATGCAAGCAGAAAATTAAATTCCATTGCTGCAGATGACGTTATTTAAAAATAACTAGCAACGTAAGTTTAATAAAAAGTGAAATATTAATATTAAATAAGGCACGGTGGACTAGCCCTCGTGGACGCCCTCAGTCAGGGCTAGTAAATTGAATTAGGAGGGAATAACGGTTCTAATATAGTCAACGGTGTTGGGGCTGGCTAATTATTCAGTTGAGTCAACAACGTGATAGTGGATTAACAATATTTGAACAGTGTTAAAATCAACTAAATTCAATGCATTTTCAGTTATTATAGGTACCTCAGATTTTTTTTTTAATATTTTTTTTTTAATCTGAAGACATGGTTGGTGCAGTGGTTGAGCGATCGGTTGTGGCTCTGCGTGTCGTTGGTTCGATTCCCGCACGGAACAAATATCGGGTCTGGCGGTTTGTGTATGTGAGTTTGTATGTTTGTAAACCTCCTAGTGTGGGGCAATGTTATAAGAAAGAAAGAAAGAATTAGCTATCGGATTTAACTCAACAATTAATTATTCACGACCCACCTTGTAGAAGTATCTACTCTCATGAAAGGATATAGAAATAAATTTTAAAATCACTGTAGGCAGCAACTAAGCCATAAACAGACGCATCAACAAATACAAAATATGCAAATGATTCATTAAGGAGGTAACACACTATTAAATAAACTTCACACAATTTACCTCCCTCCATACGCTCCTTGCATTGCCAGTACCCAACTATATAAAGCAACTGAACTTTAATAATCAAAGAGGGACAAAGTCCTGCATGTGATTTCTAACGGTTCTCAAAGTGAATTACTCACAACTTAAGTTTACCGGCGACCACACGTTCAGAAAGGAAAGCCCAAGAGGCAGCAATTTGTGTCGCATGTGTCACATGCAGTTTTGTTCAGTGTCAATTCTACTAATTTTCAAAAGCTGACATTCGCATGTCAGTTGCAATCTGTCAGAAATGTATGGAAATTAATGCTTTTTTGATAGATTGCTGACATACGAATGTGAACGTTGCTTAAAAAATTGTAGAATTGACACTCTGATGCATGATCTTGACAAAATTTACATTTTTGGATTTCTAATATCAAAATAAAATTAAAAACTATTTTAATTTTATTAAGCTATTACATAGCTTCTATCGCGGGTCTTCAGCGTGGAGACCGAATCCAGAAATTCCGTAACGAAAATAACCTAACACCCCCCACTCCGACCGGCACAGCGGTGATACTTTTTGTTTCTATGACGATCTGTGTTCTTAATTTGAAAGTTTTGTTTTTTTGAAATTATTTTTATAAGTTGCGAGTGGCATTTTTGAGCTGTCAAATGCAATGTGACCTCTTTTGAACTTTTTGAGGTTGGTGCCCTATTTATTAGTATTGCTACTTTCTCGCGGTTTTGCTTGCATAATTATTAAGCTATTGCAATAGCTTTACCGCGGCAGTCTCCGAGTGCCACACGTCTTCTTTTTTGATATTATTACTATTGGGCCGAAAAAAGGCAATCGTCAGAAAACTTTTGCCTGAAGATCACTGAAGAATAAATATAGCTGTTTGACAATTTTTCTAAACAGTGGACGGACATACTTATTCCTCAGATATAGTGATGGAATAAGTGAACGTTTGAAAGGAACTAATTTAAAAGGTTTTAGTCAACCCTTGATTTGATGTGTAGGGAACACAGACGTTGGCAGACCTAGAACTATTTACCTAAATATTACGTAAATAGTTTACAAGATTTCTTTTTTAAATTATGTATTCTAACCTCTCAAGGGTTAGAATATATAATTTAATCGTTAATTTAATTCGTGCCAAAGACAGCATTCTGTTGTGGAAAAAGATAGTACTATTCATGTAGTACTACGTCTCTCTCTCACAGCGCAATCATTATGGCATTGGCACGTCATAGCAGTCGGCTGGTCTAGAAACGAAAAATGATTACAAGCTTTACCTAGAACTGTTTTAAATTACAAATAAATCAGAAACTACTTTCAAAGGAATGGCAACGGAAGAAAAATACTGAAATTCGACTGTTTCTCATCTGGCGGAAGGTGTAAAAGTCAGCTAAAGGAAACCGTTCACTTTGATGTCTAAGGTGAAATACGTTCTAATAACCCTAACCAGTTACCATTATGAATAGAATAAAATGCAAGCCGTGCTTTATTTAAAGTCAAGGTCAACGAAATATTACGCTTCTATTATCCGAAAGTATAGGCAGAAGTGTACACTGACTAATCATCATATCAGCCGAAAGATGTCCACTGCTGGACATAGACCTCCCCCAAGTATCGCCACAACAACCGGTCCTGTGACAACAAGCGACCCTCACCAGGTCATCGGTCCATCTTGTGGTAAACTGAGAGACTTAGATATCATACTTTTTTATGGTTGGGAAATCATCAAATAACTCCTTCCGCTCTGGGTGGATCGGGAGGGAGTGTCAGACTTTTACTGATTAAAACCCATCCGTGCTCCTCCTAGTGCCTTTTTCGTTCTAGGGCCGCGGTGACTCTTTCGAACAAAATCCGTAACCCTGGTAACTATCTTACTTGGATTTTCAATTCGAGATCATTTTAATTTTAATCCATCGTTTAGAAGACGATAAAATCAAAACTTTAGCCATGTGTATTTTAAGTCGATTTTATTCAGCCTTAAAAATATGTGTTGCAATATTTGAAACCTATCTATATTGTACGAAAAGTCGTTTTTCAATTATTAGCCATATCTTTTAGTACAACTTTAATGGATTTAGGGAAGTGAAAGATTTGTTTAAATTTAAAAAAAAAAATTATTTCAAACTATTTATTTCAACTTGCGTTCATCAAAATAATAAATTTAAATAACGCTCAATCTTTTTGAGATAAGATTATGTGCGCTATCGATTTAGATATATGTTACTCGCTCACAGGGCTTTGTCAGGTAGTGGACTCGTACGTATGCCCCTCCCCCATTATAGACTTTTCAGCGGTATAGAAGGCTTTTAGAATATTTTTTATCTACACTTACAACGTAATGTTCCAAATATGAGTTTAAAAACGAATGCATAAACACGTACTTTTTTTCGTGGATAGGTAAAATTAAAAAAAAAACCATTACAGTGCAACATTTTCCTTCGATTTTTAAACAACTGCATCATAAAATAACTTTTTAATTTTTATAGCACACTTTTTCGTTTTAATTTTTGGCGCGAGCTCATTGACTTAAGTCAATGAGCCAGCTTTTATCTTTGTCTATGTATGAGCGCGCTGCGCAGTCATTCAAATACGCAATGAGAATATCCGCCATATTGGAATAAACTATTTTTCCACTTATTTTATTTCAACTGTATGAGTGAAGATAAAATAGTGTATGCAACGGCATATAATTAGGTATTAAAACACTCGTGTGATAAACCCAGACTCGTGTTTTAATAACCCTTTTTATATGGTCGTTGCATAAACTACTATTATTTGTCAAGCATTTTTGTTTTCTAATTTTATGGCTATTTCCTTAGGTAATTTATTCAGAATGCTCGGAAGAGCATACGCCCAGACCCTTCTAGCATATTCATTATTTACTTTCGGCAGTTTATACAGTGTTAATATTGGGAAGGAATTCCAGACTCCAGACTGACCAAACGACAATGCTGATTCACTTAGAACGGATTTCACCAATGAAACTGAACGCGATCGGTACATCTAAACTGCGTTCAAGAGCTGTCAGTGTAAATATTCCAAAGAAAAATAATGACACTGACAACTCATAAACGTTGTTTATTCGCTGATCGCGTTCAGTTTCATTGATGAAATTGGCCCTTATTCCTTATTATTAGATTTCGCCGCTGTGTAAAACGTAAGTTTATGTAAATATTTATCTACTGAAAATTTTTGTTACTTTAATAGCTTTCTCCTCACTGTATTTCATACAAACTGGCAAGTCCACTTGGAAATTAATGAAATTAGAAACACGACCGAAAGAAACTTAGGCTCAAAAAGTTAGTTAGGCAATTTTTCGAAAAAAAATGTTCAGCGAGGCAGTGAGAACAATTTCCAATGTTCTATAGAAAACAACTAACTTAGTACTTCAGATCGTTTGGTAATAGGCTTGCCGATAAACTCTGTATTTTTGTAAAAATACGAGTAACTCTTGCTTATCTTAAATGTATTCTTGATGATGATGATGTCGTCTAGCCGATTATGGCATCATCGATAGCTGTCTATGGCTTCCTATGATAAGCTGAGGTGGTGATATACCCTCGAGTGGCCTTGAGGATCCTAATGTTGTTAAAATTCTTTTTTTTTTTTTAAAAAACGTTGCCCCACACTAGGATTTTCTCCTGTATCGTGGGTGCGTTTACAAACATTTAAATTCACATACACAAACAGCCAGACCCGGAACAACTATCTGTAGGCCATACAAATATTTGTTCCGTGCGGGAATTGAACCCGCGACACGCAGCGCAGCAGTCAATCGCTCAACCACTGCGCCAACTGTGTCGTCAAATTACCAGTCTTCTCTTTTTATGAAGTCGCTTTCGATGTCCAGCTCGATGTTGGACAACAACCCTAGATTCAATTTGCCTAGAATATGTCCATTTTCAATTTGACAACACGGTTGGCGCAGTGGTTGAGCGATTGGCTGCTGCGCTGCGTGTCGTGGGTTCGATTACCGCACGGAACAAATATGTGTAGGGCCTATAGATAGTTGTTCCGGGTCTGGCTGTTTGTGTATGTGAGTTTGTATGTTTGTAAACACACCCACGATACAGGAGACATTCCTAGTGTGGGGCAACGTTTAATTAAAAAAAATAAACAAATCAACGATCAATTGAATGATAAGGATGGTTGTTGTATACAAGCATATTATAAGGTACACACATAATATACCAAGCAAATAAACAATAACGTTAGCATGTTATTCACACGTTTCGTAGTCTAGTTTGTACTTCAATAAAAATTAGAATTTACCGTTTTCTCCATTAAAAAGCCGTAACAAACTCACTGCTAACAAAAACACTGTTAATTTCATTCGAAGTGTTAATAATGAAATTAAAAAGGAAATCCAGGAATTCTTCTAAAAAATAACGTGACCGAGGGAGGCGGACAACAGGTAGGTAGGTAGTAATATTATTACGAACAAAGTTACAAACTCCGACGTTCCGCTGTCGGGAACAATCTACCTGGGGACCTACCACAACCTCTTAAAACAATATTATTTTAATATTACTTTGTAATTTCTGTTGTTGCATTTTCAACTCTCGGCGCTGATCCGAGCGTTGAAAATGCAACAACAGAAATTACAAAGTAATATTAAAATAATATTGTTTTAAGAGGTTGTGGTAGGCCTCCTGACCAGTGCGCCGCTCGTTATAATAAAACAATAAACAGTTTCAATTCTATAGGAAATTGAAGTTGAATTAAATGGGAATATTTAATTGGTAATGACATGATTTTCTTCTTGTTTGGTTATGGTCGTATGGAGTGGGGGCTGTCATTGTGCCGATGGTCGTTACCTTCCATAATATTATTATACTCTTTGGTCGTTACCGCCGACGGCGATAGCGTGACGAAAGCGAGGCGTGTCAAAAATGTAAGGAAATATAACTATTCCTAGCGTATAATAAATATATACATGTATCGTTAACCAAACACCACACACCTATAGATATACCACAAATATTGATTCGAAAGCATGCACACACTACCAACACGTTCACCGAATACAAATCCCAGGTATCTATCAAACGAATTTCAGCGAAACCTACGATATAGAACAGGTATCAAAGGCGGTATCGCAGTGCAAATACCTGCGCTCCGTAGCTTACTAACTGGGAGCAGTAGAGTGGGGGCCACTCAGGTTGCATTTCAACGACCGATGTGGTTAGCCTACTGCCGTAATTTTATTATTTACTCTGTGGCTCGGATGCCTGTCGTATAGCAGATGAAGTTATTAAGTGGATATTTGTGAATATATTGGTACAAGATTTTATTCAACTTTCTATATTTGTGTTTGCTCAGACCAAATCTGCTAAGTTGATTAAGAACCACTTCTTCTTTTCTTACAGAGTTGAAATTTTATACGCTTCTTCAAGGTTAACCGACATAGCACGAAGGATCGCCAAACTAGAGAAGCAGTAGGCAGGGCACATTGCTCACAGAACAGAGGCCGATGGGGCCGAAAAGTTCTGGAGTGGCGACCGCGTACTGAAAGACGCAGCGTTGGAAGCCTCCCACAAGGAGGACCGATGACCTGGTGAGGGTTGCGGGAAGCTGATGTATGCGAGACGCATAGGATAGGTTGTTGTGGCGACACTGGGAGGCTTAAGTCCAGCAGTGGACGTCTTTCGACTGATAAGGTGATGATGATGATGAGCTTCTGCCAGCGGCTTCATCCTCGTGAAAGTCGAATTTTATCCCAAGGCAACACACTCTCGGGATTAAAAACACCCTATTACAGGACATTTTCTACTCGTGTGCTTAGTTTCATCCAAATTCAACCGTGAAGACGTGACGTGACCGCGGCCCTGGAACGAGAAGGGCCTATGGAGGAACACGGAGGGGTTTTAGTCAGTTACAGTCTGACACTCCCTCCCGCTCCACCTAGAGCAGAAGAAGTTATTTGATGACTTCAAAGGGTGACGTCTTTTTTTAACCGACTTCTAAAAAAGGAGGAGGTTCTCAATTCGGATGTTTGAATTTTTTTTTTTTTTTTATGTTTGTTCGGGCATAACTCCGTCGCTTGCCAACCGATTTGAAAAATTCTTTTTTTATTGGAAAGGGTATACTTTCTAAATGGTCCCATTGAAATTTTAACAAAATCGGTTCAGTAGTTTGGTTATTAAATCCGAATAGCTCGAAAAAATATGTGGAAAAATCATCCATGTATACGAAATTGCGTATTTTTTCCATAATAAAGACGTGAAAAGGTATCAAACAAACAGAACGACAGTTACTTTAGCATTTATAATATTAGTATGAATAAACTTTTTTGGTTTGAGATTGGAACATTGTTCTTCAAAACTTTTGACTGTGTAGTCATGTGGTTTACATATTTCACACAAGAACTTCTCCTCAGTTCGCACGTTAAGTGGATCAGTTGCAGCTTACAGTAAATCCTTTCTTTGTTACCCATGTCAACATCTCCTCCCTGCCTTTGTCCTATATATACAACGTATAACAGAATAAACGCCACACTACGACGAAATCGCGGAAAAAAATCAGCTATTCAGTACATTTTGTCGAGTTAAACAACCACGAAAATAAATCGACTGCCCCATACATTTGTATGGGGCAGTCGATTCTTTTTTTTCGTGTTTTCAATGTTGGTCCCATAATGAAAGTTGTTCATAATGATGAGCACAATTACCCCCTAAGAGCTCTTGCGTTTATTCTGTTACACGTTATATTTTTTACTGCAAATCGGCGCAACACAGAATCTTCTTCAATTCTACTCTATAGATTGACATGTTATTATCCATTCTCTATAACCTGTTTCTCTCTCTCTCTCTCCATTCATAAATATGGATGGAGAGGGAGAGGAAGTTTGGTTGAGTTCCAGTTCGTTGTCCAATTAATAAAAAAATTATTAAAAACCATTGTTGGAAAGTTCCACTACTCATTGGCAGGATTCCAGCCCGTTAACCAAGGTAATTACGTATTACAGTTTCATTCATTCAGTCGATTAACATCACCATGAACTGTTCAGTGTTAATTTCACTGAATGATTGGTGAGTTATTGGTCAATCTGTAATTACGAATAAGTAATGAACTTGTTGCTTAAGGTTAATTGACGATATCATACATACACCTTTAGGTTAAGTGGATATCTTTAATATAAAAAAAATCATTGTAAAAAACCCGACCGCTAAAAACGACTTAAAAGTTCCAAACAAGTCGCTTTTCAAGCAGTTTAATGCAGTTTGTGGCCTCAGATCTGTGACTGAACTGCATCAGACTGCTTGAAAAGCGACATGTTTGGAACTTTTAGATCGTTTTTAGCGGTCGGATTTTTTTACATTATTTTTTTTATTTCCTACATTTTGGTGAGTTTTGATCATTTATGTTTATTTATATAGACTATGTCACTACCACAATTCTGAAGAATTCAACGACACCTCATATGTCAAAATCCGTCCAGCCGTTTGGGCTGTAGGGCGTGCCAAAGAAATGGACATACATACAAACATACATACGCAGTCGGGTACATACATTTCTGTGCGCATAACTCGACAAAATGTACTGAACAGCTGATTTTTTTCTCGCGATTTCGGGTTTGGTCCCATAGTAAAAGTTGCTCATAATGATGAGTACAATGACCCCTTAAGATGTATTGCGTTTATTCTGTTACACGTTGTATAACCTGGCGGTAATATAATAATTAGTGATAAATTAGGTTAGCTTCTAGGCATCCTTTCATCACCTGGCACTAATTTAATCATGTGTGATAAATTAGGTTAGCTTGTCCCATCTACATCGTTGCTTACCATCAGGTGGGATAACAGTCAAACGTCGACTTAACGATAAAAACAAATCTACGGATTATGATCATGCTGAATCATGCTGAATCTGAAATCAGAGCAACGGCTCTAAAAATGGAAGCACAATTTCCAGTTATTTTCTGCATTAAAAATATGACTCGCACTTTATACATAAATCGATTCAAATTTTCACAGAGTGCACTTTTAATCGAGACAGGTTATTATGAACCACTAATGAATCTGTCAACAGCATAACTAGATTCTATACATACGAAGTAGTTGTTAATCGATCCGTACGTCAAAGGTAATATGTCGCCATAACTGTTCATATACTGTGACAAGGGTTAATGAGGATTGAGTGTTTAGTTAATATGCATAATAAAGTCTAATGTATGATAAACTGGCCTACCTATATGTATGTATTGCTTGAAGGGCTTTGCCTGGGCGAAGGATTATTTATAAAAAAAAATACCACTGGATGGTTGGAAAGTCCCCTGGGCATTCTTTGCCAATCAACGTTTAGGTTTCTGCCGCTCAAATTTGAATTAAGAATCTTATAATCGTTAAAGCATGTGGTTAAAAAGTATTTATGAACAAAGCTGTATATTGTAACTAACGCTTAGCAACCCGCGATTTAGTCGCTTTTCGGAAGTTCGTTACTGCGACTGACTAAAATCGTCCAAAGACGGGCTTGCTATTTTGATTTGATACCACGTTCGATCCTTCGGGCTATGTCGGTAACCTTGGTTCTCTTGCGGATATCATCATTCCTGATTCGATCACGCAAGGAAACTCCGAGCATTGCCCACTCCATTGCCCTTTGGGTGACTTTAAGCCGAAGGATCGCCAAATTGAAGTGGCAGTGGGCAGGGCACATTGCTTGCAGAACAGATGGTCGATGGGGCCGAAAAGTTTTGGAGTGACGACCGCGTACCGGAAGACGCAGCGTTAGAAGGCCTCCCACAAGGTGGACCGATGACCTGGTGAGGGTCGCGGGTAACCGATGGATGCAAGACGCACAGGACCGGTTGTTGTGGCGACACTTGGGGGAGGCCTATGTCCAGCAGTGGACGTCTTTCGGCTGATATGATGATGATGATGATGACCACGTTCGAAGCGACCAAACGGAGAGAGTCGCTAAAACACGATGAAGCATAGATACAGGTTCAAATTCATCCATCGACAAAACTAACAGTGACATGCATATATGTCTCCTAGGGTCCTAAGTTAATTCTGAATGCCACAAAAATGCCTAGACTCACTAGGAAATTAAACAAACATGTTATTAGCTACCTTGTTACGCGAAAACCAGGCATCCTTATAAAATTGTATATGACATGTATAATGTACGTCATATCTTATTCCGAGACGCAGCACATCATTATAATACTGCAGTGATATGTAAGTACTTGAAAGATTTGCTCTGAGATCTCATGAGAATTCTTATTATAGTCGTAGAGTGAACAAGATAGGTGAACTTGAGGTTTTTAGTCATAAAGGATTTTATGTTTTTCTAAAAATACAAAATAATGTTAAGAATATTGAAAAGTTTTCATATCATTCTATTTCACACCATAAAATGTCTACACGGGCACATATCAATGAAACGTCAGAAGCTAGGTAAACTACTCCTATTTATCGATCGTTTCCTACAGAGAAGAACTATCAAGAAACTCCAAGATTACCCTTTTAAAAAATTGTAAAGGGAGTAAAATTCAAACATTTTGCTTTGACTGGAACCTATACATAAACTACTCATACTGGTTTGAGTCAGACCTTAAAAGTATTTTAAATCGAGTCCACAATACTAAGGTACCTACTAAATCTTCTGTACCAATCTAAAAACAGCTTGAAATGTCTTCAAAAATAAAAATAAAATGACAAACAGCTAAATCTCTGCTCCAAAAAACCTCTGAACTTCTGTAACTTATTTAAAAATTACGAGAAGTTTCTGAAGTGATTCAGTGTTTGCGTTCAATTTATAAAAGTTTATGAATTCATAAAACATTTTTAATATAAATAATTAATAACTTTCGTCTTAAAATAGACTGGTTCATCCATTTTGCTTAAAATGTCATTAATTTTAACGGAGTTCAAAAAGAAAAAGTTTCTATTAAACTGCTCCACCTCAAACAACACAATACATTTTTTTGATAACAATTATTCATTATATAAGCCACTTTTAAATTTTAAAAGAGCCAGTTAGTTAGAATCTCAAATATGAAACTGTTATTAAGAGCCTTTACGCGGTACGGCATAGCATTTTCATACAAACTTTCAAATCCCTATATTTCGAAATTAATGAACCGATTTTAATAAAACTTGGTATGCCGACGCTAGATATCTAGGTCTGATGTGTGATGGTATGTGTGTGTGTGTTGGCATGTTAAACTATTAGAAAAAAGTGCTTATCCAGTTTTATTCAATAACCAGTCATTTTTGTACCAGGTACCACTTAAAAATACTCGATTCATGCAAAAAAACATCCTCAAACAGAAAACAAAATCACCTAAGCTGTTCTCTGCATTATCGGAGCTATGCGAGCAAAAATGTATCGAGCAGCTCATTTTTTTTTTTTTTTGCTTAAACGGATCTTTGATTGATAACTTGTGCTTGAAAAAAAAATTGGCCGGCCACTTAAACATAACCCTGTATAAGTCTAGATAGGAAAACCACTTTATGTGCCATTCAAATTCTACCACATTCTGCCCTTAACTCGCTCGGGAATATAAGTTACAAGCAATTATACTAATTCACACGTTCTTCAATCAACGTCTACGGCACTTAACTACTATAATTATAATCATTATTACGTCTCGTGACATATGACAGCTGTCAGATTGTTATTAATTTGCATTTTACTGTAATTAGAGGACCAAGAGGCAATGACTATAGCTTTGAATGTTGCAGTAACTGCATTTATTAGAGTGAAATAAAACTACAGTTTAAGGAAAAAAAAGTTATAAAAGTTATTTTAGTGAACTAATCAGTTCAAACCTTCCTTTATAATAAGAGCGTACTTTATGGTTCTGTACACAAAAGGTTAACAACGGAACACTATTATAAAGCCTCCGTTGGCCGTCACTCCGCCAGTGGGCTGTATCTCATGAACAGGTAAGGTAAGGATAAGGTCTCATCTATGAGGATTAAAAATAATGGTACCTCGAAAACCTAGCTTGTGACACGTCCGCCCAAGCTCCGCCGACACACCGGTGTGTCGCCTGACTTACGCGTTTTTCAACTCTATTATTACAATAACGCAAGATATATTATATGATTTTGAATTTTGACATGTCAGGCGCTTGACCGGTTAAGGCCAATTTAACCATTCGGCGTAAGAGGCAGAAGAGACCACCACCATACTCTACCATCGGCACACCATAGTACATTCTACTATATAATGCGCCCCATAGTGGAATGCAAATGTCATCATAATTCCTTTGTGAAAGAGAGAGCCAGGCGAAGATGGCAGGACAAGCATGAGGTCAACAGTCAGAATTTGTCCACACTACCTCAAAGTTGATACAATGTTGAACAGATGGTCCATGGCGTTGACAAGTTCTGTAGTGGCGACCGTGTACCGGAAGACGCAGCGTTGGCTTAAGTGTAGTGCCTCCCACAAGGTGGACCGTTGACCTTGTGAGGGTCGCGGGTGGCCGATGGATGCGAGACGCACAGTACCGGTTGTTGTGGCGACACTTGGGGGAGGCCTATGTCCAGCAGTGGACGTCTTTCGGCTGAGATGATGATGATGATGATGACCTCGAAATGGAAAGCAAAATGCTGCAATTAACTTTAGAAAGCTGTTGTAAAAAACATTCAATGGCGGTAAGTGCCATTGAATATTTGAATCAATGAACGGCACGATTCTTCTAGCTTATGCCACAAAAGTGAAGCCGAAGAAAAAGTTAGCACGGTTTTAAGTCCCTACTAAAACAACCTTCATGGTAACCATGTGAACTTGACCCATGACATTCACGTCATGATGTCTAATGGTCAAATATTGTCAACCTTTAAAACTAATCTATTAGGCAACCCATTTGACGATTACTTGTCACTGGAACATGAATAAACAATTTGAAATGGCACCTACCGACCTATTAATTACGACGGTCTGATTATGAGGATGGTTTCGATATTCTATGGTTTGGTAATGATACTCATTCTATGATTTGGTGGTATGTGGCATTGGTGGTACTCAGTGAATCTTAGGCCCATAACGCACTCATAGGTGACTTGAGAGTCGCTAGCGTGTATGATTACAGCCGGTAACGATCATTTTAGAGCGTTCATTGAGACTCATTTGGCTTAATATTTCCGCTGCCTTTGTCAGGTCATGGGGCCACCTTTTGGGAGGCCTTCCAACGCTAAGTCTTTCGGTTAATCGGCTATCTGTTCTGCGAGCAATGTGCCCTGCTCAATGCCACTTAATTTTTTTTCGTTTTTTTAGGGTTATGTCGGCGGCAACTCGACAACCTTGATTTTTCTGCCGATATCTTCATAAGGTTGGTATTGTGATCTAACATTTAAGTACAATGTTATTATATGAACGATAAATAAGACAATAATCAGAGAAGCTGGCCAATAAACATACCGACCTCATCGAGTTTGAATTGACTTAAATGAAAACACATACATAAGTACAAATAAAGAGTTACTCAGTATAAACAGAACGTCACCTGCTATGATTATTTATTCCTCTTTTTTTATTTCGCTTCCGTTAATGCATACAACGATATTAAACAGTTAACAAAATATTTTTTTTTCTTCTAAAATTAATAGTTCGCTGTTACAACAAACAATCAATTTATCTACATGTAAGTATGTTAAAGTCGGACGTAGCTAACTTTTAATCGTACCATGCAAAGATATATTCTTTGAATGTCCTTGTTATTTCCTGTACCGCAGAATGCTGTTCGTTTACGAACTTTCTTCATCTTTCCTTACAACAGCAAGATTTTTGAGTAAAAGTATTCGTTGTTTTTGGGATGAATAATTATTATTTACGTGGATAACTAGCTTGAGCGGAAGAGAGGTTCAGACTTTTCCTAACTAAAAGCATTCCTCCAAATGTTTGCGGAAAATTTGCGTTACAGCAGGCCTAGACAAAAAAAAAATCTGTAGCTTTAACGTCAGACGCTCAAGACATAATGTATGGAAATAACATTAGGTGATGACGTTTCCTTTCATATGTCATTCCCATGCATTTTGTCGCCAGCGTCTGACGTAAACGCTACAGAAAAAAATTTTGTCTAGGCCCCCAGGGCCGCAGTAACTCTTTCGAACAAATTGCGCAACCCTGGCAGGCACTGGCCCTAGCGGGTCCCGTCTATTAGGCTGACATCTCTTTGAGGCGCGCGTGGAACGCAACGCGCCGTCGACACGGGCCTGATCTATTTCGGAAGGCGAGCCACCCATCGCTCGCCATCCGCAGGCCTGCGCCTGGGTGGGGTCGGGATTCGCCCTGCGACTCCAACTTCTTCTGCTGTGGCCGGGGCGTGAGGTTTGGCTCTTCCTCACGCGTCTCGCCTCCTCGCTTAGATTATGCTTCGGCAGAAGAACCAAGGCCAGACCCGAGGGGTTGCCGCCGCCGATCGTCTCTACGAAGACACGGTGGGTGCTGCTCCGCTCAGGCAGGGCAGACTTCCACCGTATGTTCCACCGATCCACACAGTGGTGACACCCGGAAGTGTCCTACTGCCGAATCCGAAACAGGTAGCCCCCGAAGCATCCGTGTCCGGTGAGTATCTGCGTCAGGCGGAAAGTGAGGACGCCGTGGCGCCTGTCCTAACCACTCCTCAAAGAGGGGACTTATTGCCACAATATAGCCTAGCACGCGCCGTGCTAGGCTTGCCTAACTTCGTTATATTTGCAATATACATACCCATAAGACAAAATTATTTTATCGTGTCAAAACTCGAAATGGCAAAATGTTTGCTGCATTTCGGTAGCGTATGTTAATTCCATTCATTTTCCATGTATTTTTGGTGGTGGTTATTTATTGTTGTTACAAATTCACTTCGTCTATTTCATCAGGTTAGCTCTGTTTTCCTCATACATGTTTAAGTCTTTAAAATTTTCCCAATCTTGCTTTCTACAAGCACAAACTGACCTCGTTAAGTTGTAACTGTTAAGTTTAGATTTTGATTAACAAGTTGTCAACGTGGGAAACATTAGCGTTATACAACCACATAATTATGTTAGGATAATTGCAAGCACATAAGTACCAACCTTTAACAGAAATCGCTATGACAATTGAAATCACATTCCCACAATCATATGCAAGGTAAATGAACGGAAATTCATATTAATGGTGTTTGCATTCCCAAAACGCAAATATGTACCATAATTTAAATGTAGCAGATGTATACGCACCTAAGTGCGCTTTGACCACGGGCTCTAAATTAATCCAGTTTCCGTAGAACTTTTAAGCACGTCCAGATGAAGGTAAATGCGGTAAATTAGTGGTTTATTTAAATGACCTGTCCTGATAAAAATATAGCGATATAAATCTATGAAGGAAGTACTATGAATGGATAAATTGATTCCTACATAAGTACCTATACTCCACAGGCATGTAACTGCAACTGCGACGTTAGTAAAATCAAAATCAGGCACTTTTGAATCGTCAAGGCTAATCAGTCAAAGAGATGATGTTAGTAGCACGTTCAAGAGCGTGAACTTCACCAAGAAATTGTTTTTAAGTAGTAGATACATCACATAGAGCGATAACAATAGTTAAGTACACTAATATTGAAATTATTTATCATGGAACGCAACTAATAATAATAATAATAATAAACATTTATTTCAGAACCAGTTCCATATTTGTTAGTAACAGTGTAACTTATAAACTAGTGTTAGTAACATTATTATTCTAAGCATGGGGCACGCCGATCCTGGGAATGTCTACTTGACTGCATGCAGTCGTATCCACCGCCCCAGGATCGGAGAGTCCCACCTATCCGCCAACGTTCGGAGAATGGTGTTGGGGCTGGCGCGAACACGGCGTAGCAGAGATGCACATCTCTTTCGTACGATGGCCGAAAAAAAAAAAACTATCAACGGCCGCATCGGCAAACATGCTAGATGCGCTACAAAAACGCGGCAGCCCCATCATCACCCGGAACGTGTTGTTATATTGGGTGCGCAGGCCACCATATGCCCGCTGCGTAAAGTTCACCCACAGGCTGCACGTGTAAAAGGATTGGCAGTAGGCTTTGAAAAGCGTCACCTTAACCTGAGCCGTACAACGTGCAAACCTGTGGGCCAACATCCCACATCGAACAGCCAGCGACCTGCGCTCCCGTTCTATGTCAGTGTTATCCCTTAAGTCATCTGAGACCCAATGACCCAGATATTTAAAGCTGGCAACTCTTTTTAAAGGTCTGCCGCACAGCATAACTGGTGGGATTGAGCTATAGCTTTTACTACCAGCTTTAAATACCATGAGTTCGCTCTTGGTTACATTATATTTGAGCCCATGGGTCCCAGCGTAAGATTCACACACGTTAATCAGTAACTAAGCGAATTTAGATTTTTTTTGCAAATTTTTTTATACTGTTGATAGGCACGCGTTTGACGACTATCTCACCTGATGGTAAGCGATGATGTGATGAATTATAAAACTCCTGCTTCATCGTTGTTGGGTCCCACACAAACCAGCATTTTTGTAATAAATACCTGAAACAAATATCAACATCAAACATAATTTCCTTCATTTCCATCAAAGAAAGAGGACCTTATTTAAAAAGCCGTTTGCTTTTTCCTGCCAAAAAACAAAAATATTAATTTCATTCATTCATTAAAAGCCGAAGCCGACTCGACAAGGTAATTGAGCGTCAGTCAAATTATAATTAACCCGTAATTAGCGCGGTTTCCTTTCAAACCCTTTAGTATCACTGTTGGGGGTAAATGCAGGGTTAAATGTAAAAAAGTATAACTGGCAATGATATCCTGGAGTAAAAAAAAGGAAAAACAATTTAACGTCGTTAATGATCGATGACATGAATATTTAGTAAGCAATCATAGCTTTATTGCATTGTTAAGCCTCATAGTAAACCAGGGGAATGTTGGAACATTTTTTTATCGAAAGTACCTATAATGATTGGTACTTATAGGTTTGAATATTGGCTTGACTTCGACCCCGTGAGCTATTTCACAGGAATTATTCCCGGATAAAGGTAGTCGAGGATACTCAGTCATAGTGTAGATTTCGATAAGTAAGAGGGCAAAGCACGAATGTTTTTGAAGTATTGGATTACGCGCGCGCCTCTAGCGGCGAAATTTAGAAGTTGCCTGAGAACGACACTAGCAGCATTGCCAACACCAATTTATAAAATATATTAGCTTCATATAAATTCTTTTTGCTTACCAAAATGGATAAATGCTCACCATATATCGTTTTACTGAAACAATAACATTAACACCGAAAATTACAGTTAAAAAACGATATAATGCAATGTTACTACCTGTTACTAGGAGAACTTAGGATGCAAAAGCGAGCGAAGTGAGCTCTGGACTTAGGGCACCCCGACTCGGATAAGTTATGTTAGAAGGGGATGGCGGGCTCTAGTGAGCGAGCGAAGCGAGCGAACTCGGATCCCGCCATTCCCTTCGTGGTTATTTTTTTTAAACCCTTGACCCCAACTACGCCTTTTTGGCAACTTTAAAGTGTTTCGAGGTTAGGTTACACACAATTTGGTGAGCATTTATCGATTCTGGCAGCTATTTCGAATTTATTTGTAGTAAAATAACAGAATTTCTGATAGGCGTTTAAACACTTCATGAAACACAAGTTGTTGAGCATTCATCCATTCTGGCAGCTATTTCGAATTTATTTGTAGTAAAATAGCAGAATTTCTGGTAGGTAGGCGTTCAAGCACAAGCCTATCAAATTCCCCGAAAACCTAAGTCAAAGATTTCCTGCACTTTGGCCACGCTGTACGAAAACTGTCAAAGTGTCGTTCTTAGACAGCTTCAGAATCTTTGCATCGCCAATAGTAACGTAACGTTACTATTCTATTATAATTCTTTCGAATTTTATATTCATATTTTTGTATGATACAAGTTGTGTACGTCGCATAAAATTATACCAAAAGACTATGGAGTTTAAGTTTTTTTAAATTCAAAATTCACTTACGTTAACGATACAGTAACATTACTACATTATGTCGAAAAATTCGTGCTAGGCCCTCTGATCAGTACTTCCAAGGATTACCTTTTGCAACCTTTAAACAAACAATTAAACTTTTTATAATATATTTTTATTATAAGAGGTTTGGATCGAGAAACTCTTCCTTTACCAGTTTTTGTATTTTTTTTGTATTATCTGGAAAAAATATGTGGAAAAATCATCCATGTAAACGAAATTGCGTATTTTTGCTTTCCAACCATGGGAAAACATTTTAAGAATGCAAAGCATTTTATTTAATAAACAAACTTTTGTGTAAAAAAGTAATGATTTGTCTACCCATCTGTAAACGCGTCCTTAATCAATTTAGTAGTTCGAAGTTCCGATTTAAAAATAGAATTTCATCCAAATAATAAAACATACGCAAAATTGTATTGTTATTTTGTGTGAACTTTTCAGTTCTGTAACAAACTGAATTTCATAACGAAATATTTGCAATGCCGTGCATCATATTAATATGTTGGATTCCTATCTGAGATATGCAAGCAATAACTTTACTTATTGCATTTCTAAGTTGTTAATAAACCTGAGTGAATGAGTAGAAATATTTTAGTTGCAACCAGAAAAAGTCAAAGTTTTATGATTGAAAGGTTGATTTTTTTAACAGTCGGGCAGTTTGACATATTTTTTATACCTATATATAATAGCTGTCAAACCACCATTTTTATTTCTCAGTCAAAAGATATCTGAATGCTGAAAAATCGGTTCTTACTGTAATATTTTAAGTCATGTCAAAAACCTATAAGAGCAAGCAAAATATTTTTATCTACGTAATGTTCCAATATGAATTCAAAAAATATTGTTTGTACACGTACTTTTTTTCGTGAATAGGTAAAATTAAAAAAAAACCATTATTGTGCAAAAGATTTTCAAACATCATCATAAAACAACTTTTAAATTTTTATGCCACACTTTCACTTTTTAATTTATTGGGGTCATTGACTTATTGTAGAAGAAAAATAGTGTTACTGTCATTGTGTAAAACAGTAGTGTATGCAACGGCATATAATTAGGTAAGTACTATGGGTCATTGGCTTATTGTAGAAGAAAAATAGTGTTACTGTCATTGTGTAAAATAGTAGTGTATACAACGGCATATAATTAGGTAAGTATTAAAACACTCCTGCGATACAACCCACACGAGACTCGTGTTTTAATAACGGGGTATTATGTGTCCGTTGCGTACTACTATTCTACGCCCAGATATAAAAGTTTGAGTTTGACCTTGGTGTCACATGGGCCAGCTGTATTAACTTGTTGATGTAACTACCGACACTTTTGCCTTGTTTGCTATTTATTTATTTATACTTTATTGTACACCTCATTACAAGAACAGGACAAACATTTATAAAAATAAGTGTACAATGGGCGGTCTTATCGCACAAGGCAATCTCTTACAGACAAGCTATTAATCTCATACCTTGTTATTATAATTTAACTTACTCTACATCTACATACATTATTTGACGACGATAAATGTATGTTAAAATTTAAATCTCATATTAGTGATCGTTTACCATCAAGTGATATAGTGGTCAAGCGCGTGCCTATAATTAAATTTAAAAAAAACATAGCAAGTTGTTCATAACGATGAGTACAATGAGCCCTGTTCTGTACATGAGGGCAAAATTGCTGGCAACAGCTATGTTTGATATTGAAAACATTATTCCCACAACTATTTCGTGGTCGGATGAGCAGACCGCTAAAAAACGGACATCCGTATCTACCACAGTTCAAAGCCAGATGTCACAGCTGTTAATTTTACAGTCCATTGATGCATCGCGTCCACTGCGGTCATCAAAGCGGTTTTATACATAGGCTAGCTGACTAATATTATTAACTGGAAATCTACCTGCCTGTAATAAGGATCCGCGATTGTGGTGAAACAATAAAAAAAAAAACAATTTGTTGATATATTATGTCGCTGCCAAGTACTGCCAACTAGCTCAATCGTTCTTATTTGGAGAATTAATTTTTGATGATCAGAGTTCCAATTCTACTATTTTTTAAGTAATGTTCGAAATTGCATGTCAGTTGCAATCTGTCTGTAGTGTTTGTAGATTTTATTATATAGTTCTGTCGTCTCATGCGTACACGCCGCGCGCTATAGTATGGTGGGGGAGCGGGGCATACTCCCTCAGTCACTTTGCTTGGAACCACGAAGCTGGACGGACGCGCGTGCGGCGAGTTAGGCAGTGAGCCGATAACAAGTTAAGTGCACGAACAGTACATTTTGGCGACGAGTATTGTAAGTACTGTGTTTTTTTTCTGATTGAAAAAATGCGAAATTGTCAACGTTTATTTTTCTAGTAAGGAAAGGTTAGAAAGAAAACCTAATATTAGTGTACAAGTTCATAATAATTTAACGTGGGTTATTTACTGCAACAAAACTTTGCTTTGTCGTTATGGATAATCAACTTTTGCGGGAAGAAGGACATGAGTTAAATATTTATAATATACGTTGATGATAATGCATAGCTTGGTCATTTTTATTTATATAAACGTGGGTAGTATCATAATTATAGTTTTAAATTTTTTTATTTTATCATGTGACAAGATCATGTTAAAACGTAAAAGGAAGTTGTTACGTAACTATGTAAACAATACCATCTAACGTCTACATTTTGTAGCATATATAAACATTATTCGAATTACATTTTAACAAATATAGTGCTAAATGGAAACAAACAACAACAAAAATGGTAGTTGTGTATAATGCAGGTATACCAATGATAAACATACAGTTAATTAGGATATTATAAATTTTTACTAATCGACGGAGTGGAGCTCGCTCACCAGCATTGGTTCGGCTAATAGTCGTTGCAAAAAGCGAGTAAGCACGTACCTCCCGCCTTACAACAGTTCTAGGCACAACATAAGAAATACTATTTATTAGTTCGATACAGTTAAACTTGTTATGAACCAATCCGTGAAGCATCATGGTTTGAAGTAGTAGGCGTCTTGACTGCAAAGTGAGCAACTTAAACTTTTTAGAGACTCCCCGTAAGACAGGCATATGAGATGACATTTATGCCGTATTGTTTACATATTTTGAGCGATAAGGTGTTGATTAATGGGTTGAATTATTCTATTAATTACGGTTACATTGCGTACATAGGGAAGTTAGTCAGAACGGATGATGCCCGTTCATTTTTATTTTATTTTATTTTATTTGGGAAAACAAACAATCGTACATTGTATTTATACATCAATATGGTTTAAACTATAGATAAATGTACAATCCATGACGTTTCCACATCTTACTTATGTAGGATACAATGCAGACACATGCAATTAATAGATGTATGTATACATAACTAAAAAAATAAAAAACTAATCCTCAAATACATGATTAACTGATTAATATTTATTACTTAAACTTCATGACTAGAAGTGTTATGATCAGTAATGATTGAAGCTTTCGGAAAGGTTAGTCAGAATGGATGATGCCCGTTCATGACTAGAAGTGTTATGATCAGTAATGATTGAAGCTTTCGGAAAGGTTAGTCAGAACGGATGATGCCCGTTCATGACTAGAAGTGTTATGATCAGTAATGATTGAAGCTTTCAGAAAGGTTAGTCAGAACGGATGATGCCCGTTCATGACTAGAAGTGTTATGATCAGTAATGATTGAAGCTTTCGGAAAGGTTAGTCAGAACGGATGATGCCCGTTCATGACTAGGTAGAAGTATTATGATGAATTATGTTGGTTAGAACGGATGATGCCGGTTCATGACTAGAAGTATTAGGATGAGTGATGATGGAAGCTTTCTTAAAAGTTGGTCAGAACGGATGATGCCCGTTCATGACCAGAAGTATTATGATAAGTGATGATGGAAGCTTGCATAAATGTGTTTTCCGAAGTCATAGAACGGATGGTGCCCGTTTTGTGACCTATTTCGTGTAACAATGGCAAACCTAACGTTAGGAGCTTTTAAATCTTCAATAGAACTTGCAGGAAAAACTCAGCATTCAATTTTCTACGTAGTCAGAAATGGCACTAGAAATTTATTAGGAAAAGCGACAGCCTTGGCATTAGGAGTATTAAGGATTGGTGTAGCAGTAAATGAAATACGAAGTTAAGTATTTCCAAAATTAAAAAATGTTCTAATACACATTCCAATAGATGATAAAGTAAAACCGATTGCACAGCCTTATAGACGTATACCAATTCCTCTAGCAGGCAAAGTTAATGCTAAAATAAATGAACTTCTTGAAAAAGACATAATTGAAAAAGTTGATGGCTCTTCAGAATGAATATCGCCTATAGTTCCCATATTGAAAGAGAATGGAGATATCCGCCTATGTATAGATATGCGACGAGCAAATTCAGCAATAAAACGCGAAAACCACCCGTTATCGACGATGGATCAGTTGCTACCGAAGATAAGAGATGCGGTTATTTTCAGTAAATTGGATATTTGTGATGCTTTCCACTAATTGGAACTTCATCCAGATTCCAGATCCATCACAACGTTCATCTCAGCCAAAGGTCTTTACCGGTACAAAAGGATGATGTTCGGTATTTCTTGTGCTCCGGAAATATTTCAGAAAACTCTTGAGCGTATTCTCTTACCTTGTAAAGGGGTTATTAACTTCATTGATGACATCTTAGTGTATGGAAAAAATCGAACAGAACATGATGCCAGACTTGAAAAAGTCACTGAAGTGTTAGAAGCCAATAATGTTATATAAAGGCATGAAAAATGTATTCTCAGTATAAACGAAGTAGAAATACAAAGCTTTATGGGCTTGATATATTACGTGGGTAAATGGATTCCTACCTTAGCTACAAAAACAGAACCTCTTAAACAATTGCTTCGTAATAAATTTGGTAGAAACGCTGATATACGTGAGTTGTGGGGAGAGAGTCAGCAAGCTTCTTTTAACTCTTTAAAAGTTGACCTTGCTGTCATATCTGACTTGGGCTATTATAATGTACAAGATAGGACACTTGTATTTGCCGATGCAAGTCCGGTTGCTATAGGTACTGTTCTAGTACAGGAAAATGATTCTGGACCACGTGTTACTTACTGCATCTGGAAATAAAACTCTTACCGATTGCGAACGCCGCTATCGTCAGACTGAAAAAGAGGCATTAGCACTGGTATAGGCGGTAGAACACTTCCACATGTTCCGTTACGGAAAAGAATTCGACTTGGTGACTGATCACAAGCCACTGGAAGTGATATTTAGTCCAAAGCCAAAACCGTGTGCGAGAATCGAAAGATGGATGCTCCGGTTACAATCATACCAGTATAAGGTTATTTATCGCCCGGGGAAAAACAACATTTCTGATCCTCTTTCTAGACTATGTAAACTCACCCTGGAAAATAGTGCCCCAAATGTCGATTATGTACAAAACATAATCGAGCATGTTAGACCCATAGCGGTATCATTGAGCGATATTGAGCGTTGTTCTAATGAAGATCTAGAAATTCAAAAAGTTTAGCGCCAGAACAGAAGTATACTGAAACGACTACGAATATGCCAGGCTGAAAATAAAATTCACTGGAGAGAATCGTTGGTCGATTATCTGACTATGTACAATAATAGCCCCCATACAGTCACAGGAAAAACACCAGCAGAGTTGTTCTTCCAGAGGAAAATCAGGGATAAAATACCTATGATCGATGACGTTGAGCATAGGAATGATGACATGGACTTACGAGACAAGGACAGAGAACAGAAGGAAAGAGGGAGAGAGTACGCGGACAGAAGAAGGAAAGCACAAGACATTGACCTAGAACCAGGAGAGAAAGTATATATCAAAGATTTGAATAAAGCAAATAAACTTAGTACAAATTTTGAACCAACACAATATACAGTTAAATCACGAATGGGAGGCGATGTTGAGGTAGAAAACGAGGAAACAGGACAACGTTTGAGACGAAATATAGTACACCTAAAAAAAGGTAGAAGGAGAATGGAAAGTAATAAGAGAGGACGAAACAGAAGTTCCAGAAAGAGAAGATGAGGAATAGAAGAATTATAACTTAAGAAGTAATAAATTAGAAGCAAAGAACTTGCTAACGAAGAATAAATTACTAAAATAGAGGAAAATCTGATGTATGATTTAGGTTATGCTTAAAATTAAGAACTAGGAAGCATAATGTTAGTTATAGTTGATAAATTGTCATTAGAAAAGCGAAGGAAGTTAGGAACAGAAACAAGCGAAGTGTTATGAGGTTAAATGTTAATAATAAAAGATTAATTGGGAAGTGAAGGAAGTATTAAATTAGTTAGTTATAACAAAGTGTTTGTTAAAACCAGAATATTGGAAAGATTATTGATGCTATTAATGTTATGCTGAATCGTAAACTTTAGTTGATTATGATATTTGAAAAGTTATTGGAAAAGGTAATATCTGACCCGCTTGGCGAAAAGTGGCGGACATTGATCAAAATAGTTTTAAACTAAAGAGTACATTACCTTTGTGATGTCAATGTAGAAGGTTGTTATGATGCACTATTAAAGATGTTACTATATAATACAAATTATTATTATATCTAAAACTTTCATTAAAATAAGGAAGAGATGTAGTGTTTGTAGATTTTATTATATAGTTCTGTCGTCTCATGCGTACACGCCGCGCGCTATAGTATGGTGGGGGAGCGGGGCATACTCCCTCAGTCACTTTGCTTGGAACCACGAAGCTGGACGGACGCGCGTGCGGCGAGTTAGGCAGTGAGCCGATAACAAGTTAAGTGCACGAACAGTACACTGTCAAAAAAGCCTTAATTTCCATACATTTTTGACAGATTGCAACTGACATGCGAATGCTAACGTTGCTTAAAAATGAGCAGAATTGGCCCTCAGATGTTGAAAGATACAAAATTAGGTTTTTGTGAGCGCTTAACATAATTCGGGTTAAGATTTCTGTAAAATCTTAAGAGCGTTTACGTAATAAGAGTTCGGGAGGAAAGATTGACTGATTTTCCACTTTCTATAGAAAACTTAAAGCCGCTCTCTCTCTCCCTCTAAACTCTTTTTCGAAAATGTTCTCAACTAACTTTTTAGACCTGGTTGGATGGCGTAGGCATACCAAGTTTCATTAAAATCGGTTCATTCATTTCGAAAAAATTAAGGACTTGAAAGTTTGTATGAAATGCCGTACGGCGTAAACGCTCTTAACCCAAAATCCTTCAAATATCTACCTACCCTTTTTAAATCAACATAAAAAACACACTTCTAAGAACAAACGAAATTCCAGCCAATCATCGATCAGGATTGCTGTTCTAACAAAATCTTGTAGGTAATAATACCGTCTGTGGGTTCGACGAAAAAATATATTCTTAAAAAGGTGAAAATAGCTTCGCATGGTCCACTGAGCAGAAGGCCGTTCACAATGGATACCTGAACAAAATTGGGTGGAGCTGCTACATTCTGTTGGCTAAATGTTATTAGTATGCTGAAATATTTGATAGTAAGTAGCTATATCTAAGACTTTAAAGATTGAAGACGGTTCCCACGCAGCATGATGCTGTGCCATGTATGGTCGCCTAAAATAGTAGATTACAAGGCTTTGCCCAGCATTGGGATATTAAAGACTGAATAAACGGATACATAGATTGTGATATATGCTGAACGCTTAAAAACGCAATTAACAAAATCGTGGTTTTCACTTTTGTTCACACATTTTGTTTTTCATTACTCTATTTTCGTGTTCAATCAATTCCAAATTAACCTCACCGTTCCAATATTCCTATGAAAAAAGAACCCTTTAAAAACTTTTTCATTTTCAATATTATTTACTTGAATAAACCCTAACAATCTATTGTGTATTCATGTAATATATCGAGGAATATACCGGAGACATTCTTCAATAGGAACTGTACTGAGCTGTTGAAACAAAGGATGGTTGATACGTCTCCCACTCATGTAGGTCGCAAGTCGCAAGCTTACAGAATGTTATAATGGGCATCAGATATTATCACAGAAATGCGTGAAGTGTTCAGTTCACTTCATTGTGAATAGGGTCTATTATTGTATTGCTAATGGATGTTTGAAGTGTTGGAATCTTGTATTGGTTTAAGAGCGTTTACGACGTACGGCATTTCATACAAACTTTGAAGTAATATTTTTCCAAATGAATGAACCGACTTTAATGAAACTTCCTACGCATAAGCAGGATACATACATAGTATAAAGAAAGTTATCAGAGAACATTTTCGAAAAATAGTGCTACAGCAAAATTCGACCAATTTTAAATTTTCCACAGAAACCGCTTCCTGCTCATAAGAGTAGGAAGCTAAGCTAATAAATTTTACGAATTAAAATTGTCTGTATGTTTGTAGGCGATGATTTGTGGAAGTGCTGATCCGATTACAAAAAAGTTGTACGTATAGAAAGCCACAGATACTGTAATTGGCTACTGGCTACTGGAGTAAAGCCGAGGGAATAATAAGACATTTTATAAAGTTAAGTTTAAATAATGATGTTAAAAAACTACAAACATGTAAATATAGAAAAATAAGACAATAAAACACATTTTGCAAATGTAAAACCAACATCAAAGTTTGTCTAATGAATTCTCCAACGTACGAGGTACAATTAATTTCATCTAACAACGCTTACATTGTTGGCGACTATTTTATAAAAGCTAACGAGAACAGTTCACTAATTAAATTAATTTTTACGCTGACACACTGCTCTGTTTAATTACAATACAATACTACATAATTATATTGTTGAGTAAAATTATTTTGATGGTACCGAGAAATGTTCATCTAGACTTCATCGTCATCATCATCATATCAGCCGAAAGACATTCACTACTTGACATAGGCCTCCCCCAAATGGGGGGGGTTGCCATAATCGCCACGCTTGGCGATCACAGTGTAGCTGTTGCAATGTACCTACAGAGAATGCTGCTGCCCAATCTCTGGTGAGTCCCTTAATCGCCTCTTACGACACCCACGGGAAGTGATGGGATAGTGCTATTATTTTACGCCCGAACACCATACGACATCAAGACTTATGTCAAGGGTTTTGTCAAATGCATGTTGAGAGCTTGTATTTCAAAATGGTTTGGTTAGGTTAGGTTCGTGATCATTAGGCAGGGAGCCGGACGCTCGGTGTCACTACTGCGTCGACTGTCGGGAGGACACGGCGCGGCATACGCTGGCAGAGTGTGTTGCTTGGGAGGAGCCATGCCGTGCCCTCTGTGGTAGGCAGTGACCTCTCGTTGCCGGCCGTAGTCCGATCTATGGTCGGCGGCGAGGAATCCTGGGACGCGGTGGTCTCCTTCTGCGAAACAGTCATAGCGCAGAAGGACGCTGCGGAAAGGGAGAGAGAGATGTCGAGTGCTCTCCCGGCCCGCAGCAGGCGCACCGGGCGTAGGGCATACGCTGCCCTCCTTCTGCCCCCCTAACTGGGTCCAGGGGTGGCGGACTTGGGGACGTCCGTCGCCCCCATTCATCCGGACCCGAGGTGGCGGCGCGTGGTGTTCCCGTGCGCCCCTCTGACGTCACGGGGGGAGTTAAACACCCCACTCTCCCCGCTTACGAGATGTGGCCCGCGGAGGCGGGCCAGCACCAGCCGGGGATTACGGTAGTCGCGCACGTTCCCGCGATCCCCGGCATAGGTGGAAGATGGAACACCGGGGTGGTTTTAGTCAGTAAGAGTCTGACAGACTTCGTGATCATGACATGTGTCGCCACAAAAACCGGTCCTGATCGCCTCGCATTCATCTGCTACTAGCGACCCTCACCCGGTCATAGGTCCACCTTGTCCCCGAGGCCACTCCACAACTGTTCGGCCTCATCGACCATCTGTTCTGCGAGCAGTGTGCTCTGCCCACTTCATTTCCATCGGGCTATGTTGGTAACCTTGGTTTTTAGGTTTGTTTCAATTTCCGTGCCTGAGGGGAGGGCCTACTCTCTAAGCCCGAAGTCCGTAGTTTCGGCCTTAGTATCAGGCGTTTTCTACTCCGTATCATCTATAGACTTACGATTAGTCCTGAACCCGACCTAAGAACGAATAACCACGATTTGACAGTTGTTTTCAGTTCGGGTTCGGGACTAATCGAAGTCCGTAGGTGATACGGAGTAGAAAACGCCCGACACTAAGGCCGAAACTACGGACTTCGGGCTTAGAGAGTAGACCCCCTGTTTTGAATACTTCACTATAAAACAATAAAGAATCACTTAAAAACTTTCTTTTATAAGTATTTAATTTATCCTGTCGAATTTTATTATTTATTCTTAACAGGAATTTAAACAAGACGTCATATTAATAATACCTAGCTTAACAGCGGCTTATACGTAATTTCATCTTCTCTCTAACGACGAAGAGGAAAAATATTATCCACCTCAAGTAACTTCGTTTATTACTTGAGACACATCAGAATAATTTCACTTTGCATAAATAAAATTCTGAATAGATTTGAAAAACGTGGTAAAAAATCGTTTAATAATATTAATTAATGTTGATTGAATGATAATCCTACATAATAATGGGAACAAAATTAGTGATCTATTTCCTTTATTCATTTTTGTACATATATAAATTACATTTTCAAATATTTCCTACCGGAATTGGGAACAGGGTCCAGAGAGAGGAACCTCCTAACAATGCGAGCCGTGTCCAGAAGTACTGCTTTCTGAATCAAGCCCTTGATCCAGCTGCCTAACGAGAGCCTCCTGAGGTGTTGGTCGAGGCTCGTGGCTATTAAGCTGTTGGCTGACACGACTATCGGTACAATGATTCCGGATTCACATCCCACATGTCGACAACCTCGCGAGCCAAGTGATCTATTTTATTATTAAGGAGTTTAGAGAGAAATTATGTTTTAACGAGATCAAAAAACGTCTTTCTACGACTTCTACCACTGTCTATGGTAGGCGCCAGATAAACTTGCAATGAAGTTCGTTGACCTTTCTATACCTTCGTAGATACCCGAACAATTAATTATTAACCATTTTTCAACACTAGAAAACGTAAAGGGGTCACGATAGAAGTCGATTTAGGACAGCTTTATGTCTTTATTTCTATTGTTGATATTAAGAAAGTTAATAAATATATATGTATGTTGGTCAATTATCGTTATTCCACATTTATCTGGCGCCTACCATAGCCCCTCATGTCTATCCTGCCTAGCCTTTTCCAAACTATATTGGGGTCGGTTTCCAGTCAAACCGGATTCAGCTGAATACCACTATAACAGTAAATGTAAATAATACAGACCTCCACAACCCATTAACTGGGTAACACGGTATTTCTTGGCAAGACTGGTGTCAGATTTTCTGGCTTCTGACAATCCGTAACGACTGCCAAAAATCTACAAATGACAACCGGGACCAACGGTTTAACGTGCTTTCCGAAGCACGGAGGAGTCTCGGTATGTTAATATGGTCACCCATCCACAAACCAACCTCGGCAAGCGTTGCTTAACCTTGAAGACTAGTCCATGCGGCTGTTATAAGTTAGCCACAAGCTCCTTAGCCTCTCATATCTACTATAAGATAAAACCATAAAAAATGTTCAGTTCCGAATTTGTCTACTCAACATGGCTTATCAGTAGTGGTAAAAACGGACCCTGATATAAAATATTCACATCAAGCCACTATACACATAAATATGAGGGCTAAAATGTGCCTTAGGGGCGCGGAAGAGGTGTATTTATCATATCGGCTCTTTAAGAAATTGTGTCCATTTCTGGCGAATATCATAATATCAATTTTCTGAGGCGTAAGCGCGTCCATACATAATGTGGTAGCGTGGAGGCTCCGCTCGTCGAGTAATACCCTCGGCAGTTGCCCTTCATGTCATGGCTTTTGGATTACGGTGAGCCAGGGGATTATACGGGCGAGTACGTGACTTCATTACGTTTTAGACTCGAAACAACACTGTAATATTGCATTTTATGTCCCACTCTCAGCTTTAGACCGTAAATCCCGATGTGGTTTGAAAGAAAAACAGCTTTAAAAACTCACATCAATCAATCGCTAGAAGTTTTAAAGAGAGCTAAATCAATTCGAAACCCAATATTGGACATTT
The DNA here is from genome assembly GCA_947386135.1 of Melanchra persicariae. NCBI lineage: Eukaryota > Metazoa > Arthropoda > Insecta > Lepidoptera > Noctuidae > Melanchra > Melanchra persicariae. Next base: position 6,059,352 of record OX376646.1, read on the forward strand.
AAAATAAACTCACATTTAATTTTACTAAAGGTAAAATACAGTAGAAGACGCGATGGAAGTACGTTAATTTGAATCAGAAAATGAAATTGAATACTCATTCAATTTTATTATCCGATTCAAATTAACGTACAAGAACTTCGCTTCGCATTGAGATAATTTTTCAATTGGGCCGGTGAGCACGGGCAAAATGCATTCATCAAAAACTACTTTAAATATTTCAAAGCTATTTAAATCCATGGAACAATAACCTAAACAGCTGTTAGAGCTAGCTTTAACAAAAACCTGCTTCACAGTCAAAGTTATGCCTTCATTACTGAAGCTGCTTACTCGCTGGAAAAAACCCTTTCCACCCTTTGAAATATACGTGTGTAACGATGTATTTTTTTCTATTTTTCACACTCTCACATTTGGCTCAAGTTTGCTCGCATAATCTAGCTTTTTCAACAACTGCTATAGGGTTGTCGCTTCGCAGAATATATTACAAACTTGAATTAAACCGAGAATTGTTTTTTATATTACTTTACGTAGAAACAAAGTCCCACTAACCTTGCAGGACGACACATTTCAATACATGGCTGCAATTTTGAATTCATCGTTATGTATACTTGAACTGTTTATGACAGGTTCATTGCATTGCACCTGGACCCCAATTACTAGAGATCGTATTATATGCATTTGCATATGCATTAGCATATTTTACCTAAGGTCTAGTTATGATGCATATTATCGGTACATTTACAATATTCTTCCGAGTGCAGTGTACTCACCCTGTGTTCCGAAATGCGATTAAAGAAACGCCAAATTAACTACACGTTGCCAATGGCATTGCCGCATAAACTTAAAGAAAAGTTTGAAAACATATTCAACAATAACCCAGGTTTGAAAGTTACTGTCAAACATTACTGTTACTGAAAAAAATTCTAAATGATTGAAGACACAATCTAACCACTGGAAATTTGGAAAAATATTTGATCGTTTAGGTTTAGAAAAATTGGAAATAATTTTAATGTCATGTAATGTTACTTTACTTATTATTGCCTTTTAAAAAATAGTCATTATAAGCTAATTTTGAAATAAAAAAATGTTAATGGTTCCTAAAATTTGTCATTTAACTTTGCATATTCTGCCAATTTTTGAGCATATAACAAGCTTTTTATGTTGCATACAATTCGGTATCTACCAATTACACTAATTTACAAATAATGTTTCCGTAGCTTCTCCATTGTGTGCGGATGCGGCCCGCTAGGGCCAGAGCCACAGGGCTGAGGAATTCGTTCGAAAGAATCACCGCAGCCCTGAAACGCAAAGGGCAATAGGAGGAACCACGAATGGGTTTTAGTCAGTAAGAGTCTGACATTCCCTTCCGCTCCGCCCGGAGCGGAAGGAGTCATTTTATTAAATCCCATCCTTTAAAAAAGCTTCTCGATTGTTGTGTTGTGAACACAACAAAAACATAAATAACTTGTAATATTCCCACTGCTGGAGACACAGGCCTTCTATGAGAAGGAATGGAGCATGATCCATAACGCAGGTCTAGTGTAGATTGGTGAATGACACACAACATTTTTTTTTTTTAGTTGCTATCAAAAATACACAATCAGCTGGTGCAAAATTTAACAATCTTTCGAACTTTTAAAAATGTATTCACCCCTATTTATAAGCAGCAAAAGTCGAATGCGAAATCAGCGATACTCGAGTGAAGTGCCCAAGAGACGCGAGCGTGCCTCTACGCCCCACTTTGTCAAACTATGACCCAATATGATTTATCACGAAACCTGTATACATCTCGCGCTCCCTCGAGATTTGGAGTGGTCAGTGAGCGATGGACTGACGCGTGACCCAATCTTATTATGGTGTAAGTGAATCTGGTTACCAAATAAGATATTCCGAATTCGGTGTCTGTTTCAGGCGGCTTGAATCAAAGAGATTCAAGTTCCCTATGTAATGTTTTCTTCATCCAATTTTTCTGTAACTTACATGATGGAGTGGAACAAATTGAAGATCACAATAGAGCGATTTGATACGAAGTATAAATTATGTAATAGGTAGCTAGGTCCTCCTGTAAAATTAATACAAACGTCAAAGCAATATAAAGTGAACGAAAAATGTTCCACCGGACTTTGTTCTTGTTTTACATTACCGTCCCATAGTTTTAACCGTTTTAACCCTTGCCATTAAAAGCACTCTCGATCACTGGCAATCCGGTTAACCAAAACCACAGTTTTATTAACTTTAGTCCAAGAGATAGTGCTCTCTTTAATCGACTTCAAAAAAGGAGTAGGTTCTCAAATCGGTTGTATTTTCTTTTTCTTTGTTACCTCATATCTCCGTCACGTATGAATTGATTTGAAAAAATATTGTTTTAAGGGAAAGGATATACTTTTCGATTGGTCCCATTGAAATTTTATCAAAATCGGTTTATAGTTTGGTTTTTAAATCCAAATAGCTGGAAAAAATAATATGTGGAAATATCATCCACTTATACGAAAATGCGTTCTACTTTCTCGACTTTCCAGTGGTATGTTTAGGTGTGGGATACTTACCACTAAAAAGTGAAAATTAAAAAAATAACAAATACAGACTTCAAAAAAAAACACTACAAAGTACAAAATAACTTTAATTTCGGAAGTCGGTGTTAAATTACGAAGAAACATCCAAAAACACCGACATCCGATTCCGATATGAAAGTTATTTTATAATTTTATATTTTTTGGAAGTCGGTTTTTTTTGTGAAAAAGTTTTTATTGAACCAACTGCATGGGCTTTCAAACTTAAATGTCCAAAGGAAAATAGACTTTAGCGCCGCGCCGTGGATACAGAACACGGTGGCACACTTCAGGTTGCCACAAACCGAACGAAAATCTTCTAGAAGAATACTTATATTACCGTCAGGTATCAACGGGAGCTTTTATTTTTATTATTGATAGGCACGCGCTTGACCACTATCTCACCTGATGGTAAGCGACGATGTGGTTGAAGATGGAGCACGCTTGCCTAGAAGTAACAAATTCACTCTTGACTTTCACAAATAAAATCTTTCCGACTAAAAATAATGTTTTTTTTAACTAATCACTTTTCCCATTGTCATCTGCGGATTCAGCTGAATACCAGTGTTTTTATATGAAGCAGCTGCCTACCATAAACTCCTCCACTAATCACTTTTAAAAAACATTGAACTATACTTTTGCAGTCTCGTCTAAAGTACCTTCGACTAACTATACTTAGGTATGACAGCTACACATGCAACCACACCGGTTGTATCATTACACAGTACCATGTTTCTTTGTTATTCTTTTATCAATAAATGAACCAATAAGACCAATTTTCGCTTACTTTGATCCGTTGTGACAAAGGGATTATAGCTAATGGATAGGGAGCGTCGTGCAAGAGACATCTAATATAACTCGGAGTAACAATTAGCAGACAATGTATGCCTTGTAATTACGGCATCGACCAAGATCAATCGGTATAGCGTTGGAAATAATTGGAGACCTGCATTACCAGTCTGCAATCACTCATACAAAGGCTGTAATTTAAACCTTTTGTAAACTACGGAAGGTATAATTAACTTAATCGAATTCGTTTACATGTTGCAAACTGATTTATCGATCTAGTCGACGAAAGAGGGACGATAATGGCGGAATACTATTTTCAGGTAAAGTCCGGTCGTGGAGCAGGAAGAAATTCGTACAATGACCTCTTATTACCTGTCTCCTTCACTCCCACGTAAATATAATGCGTCACGCTCGCACGGTCGTCCGCCATTGCATCTGTGCAAGCGTGACGCATATAGATATATATTTGTCATTATAGAGGTACGAAATTCTTTCTGCTCCGCAACCGGACTTTAGGACATATTTCTAAGGACGAATTTCACCAATCAAACTGAACGCGATCAGCGTATAAACGTCGTTTATGAGCTGTCAATGTCACTATTTTTCTATGGAATATTGACGCTGACAGCTCTTGAACGCAGTTTATATGTACTGATCGCGTTCAGTTTCATTGGTGAAATTCGCTGTAAGAGTTATTTGGTATGAAACTCTTTGAACTTTGAACCGGACGGGTATTTGGAATTGTTTCCGATAAATGACTGAACCTTTTACATACAACCAAACGTCGACATCCGAAAAATGTGAGTATGTCGTTAAAATATTCCTCAGATTGGAAACCAAGTGGGCATAACCACCAACTCTTAAGGCAGTATTACTTCAATATTACTTCCAGTGGGAAAGAGACGGAGCTATACAGGACGTATAGCTTCGTCTCTTTCCCACTGGAAGTAATACTGCTTTAAGAGTTGGTGGTTTAGGCCCCTGGTCCGTGAGTCTGTCCGTTAGCGGGCTAAATCTCATGGACCGTATTTGATCGACTGAACCATTCCTAGTCCCATTCGCACTTTGCTGGTTTTTATTAAGCAAATAGTTTTTACTGTATTTACTCGCAAAACAACACACATTTAACGATGTGTAGCTAACGCAACACTAAAATTCGAAACTCAAAGGAAACGTTTTGACGAGAAAAACGGACACGTTTGTCGCTCGCAACACGTATGCAACAAAACGTCTCACACAAAATATCACGAGGCACGTTCCAACAATTTACATCGACAAAGTTCGCGCGACACGTGAATTTTGTCATAACACCCGCTTCAAATACTTGAGAATATCCGGATTTTCACGATATAATCGAAATTCGAACTTGAATATTCGATATCAAGATTGAATTTCGTGAAACTGCTGAAACGATTTCTTTATTGGTATGAATGAAAAATGCTTAATATTTTTCGTGAAGTAAGAGAAAAGAAATTGAACGGTTAAGGGAAACAAATTAATATGATTTTTGAAATGAAATAATATTCTGGTTTGTTTTAACGATGAAACATTGAATAAGGAATTGAATTTTACCTTTTTCCAGCGTCGTCAGATTTGAAGAGACCAAATATTTAGGAATGTATTCAAATACTTTATTTTATTAAATTTCTGAGAACTAGTATACATACTCGTATATATATTTTTGGGTTTCTAGAAGTGCGTGGTGATATTTAAGGGTGGTGTTCTATAGCTGCTATGGAGTAAAGAAACAATATCAAAATAAAAATAAAAGTATTTTTAAATAAAACTCGACCTCGAAAAGCGAGATAAAAGAAAAAAAGAAAACACTTTTCAAGCATTTGGTGGCGTCTATTTTAGTTCAATCATAGATTTGATGCCCACCGACTGCATCGGACTGATTTTACGGACGGATTTAACGGACTTATTTTATTTTATGTGCATGTCGTCAAATAAATGTTTCTTCTGTCTTTCTTTATGACGTGATAAAGTAAAATTTAAATAACGAATAGATGCGAGGCGTGCTCAAACGCTACCAACGCGTGCAACGTTAAAAAAATGGTGAAGGAGCATTGCCACTCTCACTAAGTTTTTTTTTTTCTCCTTTCCCAATTAAATAGTGATATTTAATAGAATATATTTTAGTATTGTATGTATTCTATGGACATAATAATATAATATAAATAATACTTTATTATTATGTCTAAGTAATATTATTTATGATGTTTGCACACTGACCGCCTTAAATCTAACTTCTTTAGTACATCCAAACCGCCCATTGTACACTTGTTTTTATAAATGTTTTTCTCCTTTGCTTGGTATGAGGTGTACAATGAAGTAAAGAATAAATAAATAAATAATCATCTACCTAGCCTTTTCCCAATCAAATTGGAGTCGGCTCACAGTCAAACCGGATTCAGCTGAATACCAGTATTTTACGTGGAGCGGCTGCCTACCAGACCTCCACAACCTATTACTGGGTAACACGGTACTTCTTGGCAAGACTGGTGTCAGATTTTCTGGCTTCTGACAATCCGTAACGACTGCCAAAGATCTACAAATGACAGCCGGGACCAACGGCTTAATTAACGTGCTTTCCGAGGCACGGAGGAGTCTCGGTATGTTAATATGGTCACCCATCCGCAGACCAACCTCGGCAAGCGTTGCTTAACCTTGAAGATTGGTCCGTGGGGCTGTTTTAATTTAGCCACGAACTCCTCAATAATGTCACTTATACCTCTGTATATTTAAACCTACTACCAGTATCACAGACACAGACGAAAGCTCATAATTATGTTGATCCTAATCCAATAATTACTGTTAGAACCTAATCGATGACGTCACGAACGAAGCACTTAGAGCTGCGTAGACATGAGTATAGGCTGATTGGATTAACGAGGGACATAATATGTTCGTGTTAGTGAAAACGGGGGAGTATGTCGTTCATAAATAAATGAATGACACACTCCCCCGCTTTCAATTACGTTTTTACTTCCAAAACGTAAACTACAACTCAACTCGGAACTCCAACTCCATCGAAGCTTGTCACTAATTGACGTTTACGCATTTGGTTGCTCGCTATCTCTCGAGGAAGAAAACGTAAATAAGATAAGCTTTCATTGACGTTTTCCTGCTCATGTTGGAGTTCGAGTTGAGTTGGAGTTTGCGTTTTGGAATATTGGCCTATGTGTCATCTAAATGAAGCAGTCATTAAGATGACATTTCAAGTTGACTGTTAAATATTCAAGGTTTCGCTCAGCAAAACTTGTAAATCCTACAGTGCAACAATATTTAGGCGTTCATAAAAAAACTGATTAAGTGGATCACCTACCACCACATACTGCTTGCATCTCTTCGTCGCCTTTGCGCATAAAGTTTTTAAAAAGATAAATAATCATTCACGTTCCAAACACCAAAATGTTACATACATATTTATTAAAATCGGTGAAATGTATTTTTCTTTGTCCCAGATAGCAAGATCCTATATCATAAGGGTCCATATTATCATGAGACCAATGAAATGCGTTGAGTGGACAACACCGTCCCGTTTACTATGGAATGATGTGGAAGTCCTTAGCCTCGCTGTGGGACATTATAGGCTCTTCAAAAGTGTTTTCAGATTTACTTACAAAAAAGTAATGACCATATCTTTGAGCAAGTCCCTCGTTTAACTAGTCAAACTGTATAAGCTGAACGCTATATTGTAACGTTCGATATTGAAGTCTGGTTCAAACAAAGCTGCAGAGACTTCGAGGAACTGAGCTAAGTCCTTTTGAGCTTAGCTGGGTCCTTCGTATAGCCTCGCTAAGGAGTATGTGCAAAAGGCTTCTTTGTGCTCTATGATAAACTAGATTTTGTATGCCTGGTAGTGAAAAACGGTTTGAGGATGTTTTCATTGTGCATACAGTTAAGGATAGGATTTCCCTGCTAGAGTCTGTTTCCTTAGTCAAGTCCGAGGGGATTCAGTTTAAATTAGAAGCATAAACGACATGACAGATGCAATGATTCGAAAAAAAAACAACGGGTTGCACTCCAGGAGTGCCGGCAGAAGTGAAAACTTGAACATTAACGTTGTGCATTTTTGAATATTTTGGAATGGCTAGGGAATAATTTCGCACGAATTGCTTTATTTATCAGTATAAAAGTACTATCATTTATGTGGTTAAATACAATACCTATTCATTTATTGCGCTATCGTACATAAACAAGACAATTTATGTTACATTATCCGTCTTACGAATTTTCGATCAGGTCACGTGTCCTGACGGTCACGTGACTTGACGCGAGTTTAACATTTTTATCCATCCCAAAAAATGCACAACACGGAGTGACGGACTGTATCTCCGCGTCAATGGACAGACAAACTCCGCAACTCCGCTCCGCAATATTCCGTTTCTCCGCTCCGATGCAGCCTAAGGCCTGAATTATACAGAAAAGGCGTGGAGAAGACGCGGCGCAGACGAGGCGTAAGGCACGTTGCCGCTTCAAAAAGTTTCAATACAAAATGTAGGTAGGTGACACGTCGTGAATTATACACAAACGACGCGGTGCAGACGAGCGGCGTGCCTGCGCCGCGCCGTTTGTGTATAATTCAGGCCTAAAACAGAATAAATCCACTTAATACCGGTAAAATTACTGTCACTTACTAACTGAAAAAGCTACGTCAATTTCGTGTAATGTAAAACTTCTTTTTACCCACTCCCAAGAATACACTAAACAAAACTACAGGACACCAAAGCTTAGTATTTTCTCACTTACCTCTATTTCGTTTAACGCTACAGCGATAAGGCGTCCAGCGGCCCTACCATGACGTGTCAAAGCGTGAGTCGTTCGAGCGAGAAGGAGGGATGGAGCTATACACCCTATATAGCTCCATCCCTCCTCGCTCGAACGACTCACAGTTTAACACGTCATGGTAGGGCCGCTGTTCGTTACAAGAAAATATAAGAAAACAAGTATCAAGCTTAGCTGTTTCTCAGTACGATGAAGTCTTATTAACTCAAAACAATTCTACACCTCAGTAGCTACAGTAATAAGAAAATAACTTGTTTAGAAGTTCTTTGCTAAAATTATTACATGAAATCTCACGGCTAGTTTATTTCCTTTGAAGAAAGTGTTTCAAAGAATATCCTGGCAACTACAGTTTGTTAAAAGCGACTTTGTTGGATAGGAGAACCTACTAGTTTTTGCCCGCGACTCTGAAGCGGTAATGGGTTGCAATAAATAAGCAAACGCAACAGCTTACAGAATGAAAGAAGTATAATGTCAAGATTAAAGTTCACAGTATACACAGTCACAGATAGAAAGTTAGAAGGCGAAATGAAGAGCACAGAAAGACAGAAAGAAAGCGATAGGCACAGTTCAGCACTAAGTAGAAAGTCAAAGCACAAGTCTATTTAAAGCACTGTTTAAAAGTTTATACGCTAACAAGGTTTGGTATTGTCGAATGCTAAACCGGCGGCGACGAGCGACAGCGACGTGCGCATGCGTCTCATATGGTTTCTCGACTGAGGAGTGCGGCGCGCTGCGCGAGTGTGAAAAAGATGGAACGACACGGCGCTCGCGCACGCTGAGGTAACCGGTCCGCATTCCACAAAACGACATAAAAAATATCTACTAACAAAATTATCTGTTTGTACTGATGTCTTAATTTTTAATTTATGCTATACAGAAAGTTATACAATACTAGGTTTTATTAATTAAGTTTTTAGTTGTATAAAATTAGATTTAAGTGTATATAGTGTATAGGTATATAATGTATAAATTAAGTGTAAATATTACTTTTTGTTGTTTTTGTTTATAAAATACTGACTTATTTTACTAAACATAACTTTTAATTTAAATAAATAATATTTTAAATAAGTAGCTACGCTACACCACCCCCCTCCAGAGACCGTCCTAAGGGCGATAATAGTTTGGGAATTTCACTCTGCGGCCTGAACGAGTTTTTCTGACCATGCTCTCTCCGGCGTCAGGTAAGTCATCGTGACTTGTATTCTGAGTGGGAGTGTGAGTGGAATTTTGAGGTGAGTTTGTTATTGGGGTGTGTGTGTGAGTAGTAGTGTGAGGTAGTGGGGATTGACTTGGGTGTGTTGTGGTGTCTGGATCACGCAGTATGTAGGCAGGTTTTATTCTGTCGATCGATACAGTGACCATCTTACCTTTCACCATTAGCTTGAATGCTTTGTCCCCTCGTTGTATGACCTCGTAAGGACCAGTGTAGGCAGGCTTCAACGATCCGGCTACAGTGTCATCACGAAGGAAGACGTGTGTAGATGTGGCCAAATCCTTAAAAACGAAGGGTGAGCGACGTCCGCCATGACGTGACGCTGGAGTAGGTTGCAAATTATTTGCGAAACTCCGTAGGCGCGCGATGTAACTGGTGACGTCTGGGTCTCCTTGGTCCTCTGGGCTGAGAAAGTCTCCCGGTAAACGTAGTGATTCACCATACACCAGTTCAGCTGGCGTTGACTTAAGGTCCTCTTTAAAGGCACTACGTACACCTAATAATACAAGGGGAAGGGACGCGACCCAGCTGCTATCAGCGTGACAGGTTATGGCGGCTTTAAGCTGCCGATGAAACCTCTCCACGAGTCCATTAGAGGCTGGATGATAGGCCGTCGTCCTTTTATGTTGAAAGCCAGCTATTTGCGATAAGTGGCAAAACAAGGCTGATTCAAATTGTGCCCCACGGTCTGTAACGACGTTCGTGGGGCAGCCAAAACGGGATATCCACCCGCTAAGGAGGGCTTTTGCTACCGTCTCGGCTGTAATATCCTGAATGGGTATTGCCTCAGGCCATCGAGTAAAGCGATCGATTGCTGTGAGGCAATACCGGTATCCCTGCGACAGTGGTAGGGGGCCGACAAGGTCAATATGTAAGTCCCTAAACCTAGCGCGTGGAAGCTTGTACGTGCCCAACGGTGCTGATACATGCCTATAAACCTTTGCACGCTGACATGCTAGGCAAGTACGCGCCCATTCTCTACAATCCTTCCTGATCCCAGGCCATACATAGCGGTCTGTGATCAGTCGGATACTGGCATTGGCGCCAGGATGGCTGAGGGAGTGAAGGCTCTCAAACACCTGTCGACGTAACTCCTTCGTCACATATGGTCGAGGCGTAGTACCACTTACATCGCAAAACAGCTCTGAGTGTGTGCCAGGTAATTTAATCTTCTCCAAGTGTAGGGAGTTGCTGCCATCCAGCAGTTGTTTTAGTTCAGGGTCGGTGTTTTGTGCAGTAGCTAGTTTTTGCAGATCGAGAGGTAAAACGATCTCATCGATACGGGATAAAGTATCAGCTACCACATTATCCTTCCCTGAAATATGCCGGATGTCAGTACAAAACTGTGAGATAAAGTCCAGGTAACGAAATTGCCTGGGAGAGCAGTTCTCTTTCCTAGAATGAAATGCGAATGTAAGTGGCTTGTGATCAGTATATATCACAAAGTCACGTGCCTCGATCATATGACGGAAGTGTTTGACCGCCTCATAGATCGCCAAGAGCTCACGATCATATGGGGAATATTTGGTCTGCGAGGGACTTAGCTTGCGTGAAAAAAACGCAAGAGGTTGCCACGTATTGTCCTTTAACTGCTGCAGAACGCCACCCATAGCTACGTCCGAAGCGTCGGTAACGAGAGCAAGTTTTGCTTCGCAGTCTGGGTGAGCGAGCATGGCAGCTTGAGACAGACCCTGTTTGCACGCCTCGAAGGCTGTCTGTTCTCGTGGCGTGAAATTCACGGGATGGGAACCCTTCACGGAACCTGTCAAAAGAGCGTTCAACGGTGTTTGGTGTGTGGCAGCGTCGGGAATGAACCTGCGGTAAAAATTAATCATTCCGAGGAACCTGCGCAACTCTCTTACCGTTTTTGGAACGGGGAAATTGTTGATGGCCACCACTTTGTCTGGCAAGGGCTTGGTGCCATTCACCGAGATGCTGTAACCAAGAAATGTTACTTCCGCCGCTCCAAACACGCACTTTGCCGTATTAATGACCACACCATACTCCGCCAACCTGTTGAAAATTTGGTTAAGGTGGTCAAGGTGGGTCGCCTGGTCTTTTGAAAATACCAAAATGTCATCGACGTAGGGGTAGGCAAAATCCAGGCCGCGCAGCATTTCGTCGACGAAGCGTTGGAACGTCTGTCCGGCATTACGAAGTCCAAACGTCATGAATGGGAATTCGTATAAGCCGAACGGCGTTGTGATAGCGGTCTTCTCGATGTCGCTGGGATTGACACGAATTTGGTTATATGCCTTCACCAAGTCTATTGTTGAGAAGACGGAGCATCCTGCAAGGTTGTGGGAAAAGTCCTGGATATGGCGAATGGGGTACCTGTCTGGGACCGTCCTGGCGTTAAGCATCCGGTAATCACCACACGGGCGCCAGCTGTGGTCCCGCTTAAGAGCGAGGTGAAGCGGAGAGGCCCATGGTGATTCTGATGGTCGACACGTACCTATCTGTAACATGGCCTCAAACTCAGCTTTAGCAACCTTTAACCTATCCGGTGCTAATCTGCGTGGTGTGCTAGATATTGGTGGTCCAGGTGTAGTGCGTATGTGGTGCATTATGTTATGTTTAGGTGTACGGTGCATACCTGAGGGTCGAGTGATGTCAGGGTATTTTGCTAGTATAGCATGGTACACAGAATCATTTTTGTCACCCGACGTTACCTTCACCGAAGAAACATCGTCAGAAAAACTCGCGACCGAAGCCGCGGTAGTGAGCATAGTATTGCTGTCTATTAAACATTTGTTACGGACATCAACAATTAAATTATAATGCGATAAAAAGTCTACACCTATTATGGCCCGCGTTACGTCCGCTATAATAAATCGCCAAGCGAAGTCGCGGCGCAAGTTTATATTAATAACTAAATGAGCATATCCATAAGTATTTATAACAGTCCCATTTGCGGCAAACAGTTGATAGTTCGTTTGGCTTTGTTTACCTTTCGCTAATGTTCGAGGAAAAACACAAATATCACTGCCAGTATCTATTAAAAACTGCACTTTTGTCCGTTGGTCAGTTATAAACAAGCGACCAGGATTTGGGCAGGCGTCGGTCGCCATCACGGACTGCCCTATTCTTTTCCCTTTGACTTATAGTCACACGGTTTTATGCACCTACTTGCTTTCTCACCAAACTTCGCGTGGTACCAACACAATGGGTATTTCCGGTAGTTGGACTGGGAACGGCTCGAACGGGAATTGCTGCGATCACGACTTTCGGATCTGAATCTCCGTGACTTCGACCGTGACATCCTGTCTAACTTGGTCGTCAGCTTCTGCACCTGGCGTGTGAGTTCCGCTACTTGACAGCTTAACTCTGGAGAAGCGCCTGATGATGTAGCTGCCGCTACGTGCGGGGTGGGGGCTGCGATGTCGTGGATGCGGTCAGCCAGCTCTGCGACCTCGTCCAGAGTAGCCCTCGACTGCGAGGCTACAATGGTCTGGATATTATTCGGCAGGCGGCTGGACCACATGGTCCGCAGAAAGTCTTCCGGGACGTCGGGTCCTGCTAGATGCTGGATATGGCGTAAGAATTGGGAGGGCTTCCGATCGCCCAGTTCCTCACGCGTGACCAGCTGCAGGATCTTCTTCTCCTTGGACGCAGATAGTCGCCTAATGAGTTCCGACTTCAGTCGCTCGTACTTATTGGGTGCTGGGGGTCCAGCTATGATGTCCTCCACCTCCGATGCATAAATGGGATCTAGCTGCCCCATAGCATGATGGAATTTGGTGCTATCAGCTGTAATATTGGCCAGAAAAAATTGGCTCTCAAGCTGGTAAAACCACAAAGCTGGTTTCTCCGGGTAAAATGGAGGTACACGTATGCCAACTCGCTGGATATCCTGCGATGAACTAGGTGGCACGTTGCCGCCGCCATTTTGTGTGTCTTTCGGCTCGGTCATGTTTCGTGTTCGTCGGGGTCACCAATGAAGCGGTAATGGGTTGCAATAAATAAGCAAACGCAACAGCTTACAGAATGAAAGAAGTATAATGTCAAGATTAAAGTTCACAGTATACACAGTCACAGATAGAAAGTTAGAAGGCGAAATGAAGAGCACAGAAAGACAGAAAGAAAGCGATAGGCACAGTTCAGCACTAAGTAGAAAGTCAAAGCACAAGTCTATTTAAAGCACTGTTTAAAAGTTTATACGCTAACAAGGTTTGGTATTGTCGAATGCTAAACCGGCGGCGACGAGCGACAGCGACGTGCGCATGCGTCTCATATGGTTTCTCGACTGAGGAGTGCGGCGCGCTGCGCGAGTGTGAAAAAGATGGAACGACACGGCGCTCGCGCACGCTGAGGTAACCGGTCCGCATTCCACAAAACGACATAAAAAATATCTACTAACAAAATTATCTGTTTGTACTGATGTCTTAATTTTTAATTTATGCTATACAGAAAGTTATACAATACTAGGTTTTATTAATTAAGTTTTTAGTTGTATAAAATTAGATTTAAGTGTATATAGTGTATAGGTATATAATGTATAAATTAAGTGTAAATATTACTTTTTGTTGTTTTTGTTTATAAAATACTGACTTGTTTTACTAAACATAACTTTTAATTTAAATAAATAATATTTTAAATAAGTAGCTACGCTACAACTCCACCCGCGTGGATGTTGGTTATCGCGTAAAAAAGTAGCTTATGCCCTTCTCCATATCCCAAGTTATATATCTACCAAATTTTATGACGATCCGAAAAGTGTAACAGACAGACAGACAAAGAGACAAACACACAGTTTTTTTTTTAAATTTAATTTTGTTAGGGCTTTTTGTTACACAGAACATATCAAACCCATTGTACCTTATTACTATAATAACATAGATCTAAATACTTATTCTAATAATTTCGAAGATAGCTACGGGGGTCGGTGCTGTGTCTGCGGCATTAGCAGGTATAACGCTTGTGCTCTTTCTGATGCAGGCTCACTCAGAGCACTTTGTATAATTCCTACGTTCATCCTTGTAATAGCATACTTTCTCAGCACCGATTCCCTCAGACAGACAGAGTTACTTTTGCATTTATAATAATTAGGAATAATATAATTATATTATTATATTATATAATTAATATAAAAGAATAGGAACTAATATTAAAAAATTTAAAGTTTGGATGGATGTTCATTACGCAATCACGTCAGAACGGCTGATAGGATCTTGACTAAGTTTGGCACAGAGGTAGATTATAGTCTGAAATACACAGGATACTTTTATTCCGGAATTATGTTCCCTTGGAATAATTTTCGACTTTCACGCGTGTGGAGCCGCGGGTGGCCGCTAGTTCTATTATAAACGCGAAAGTTTGTAAAGATGGATGAATGTGCCGCTGTACTGTCCTGTACTGACCGCTGCCGTTTGTACTTTTACACTTAAAAAAAAAACAAGCATAAGCAATGTCGTACAAAAGTCGATTTAAGTGCCATCCTCGCTGAAAGTGCAAAACGAGTTATGATCATCTTGGGGTTGGCTTCCAATCAAACGGCTTCAGCTGAATACCAAAACGAAAACGAGTTATACGTGTGTTAATAGAAAATATCTCGGTGCAAGGTGGGCCGGTTGAAGAACCTCAGACTTACTACCAAAGATCCATAGGACAATAGTATAGAGCATTTATCTTAAAAATAATACTAGCCGAAAACTAATTAAAGCTGTAATAAATTTGCGCTTAATCACACCTTTTATAAAAGGTATAAGACTGTTTAAGTGTTCATTTTTGAAACAAGAACACGTACGTTAATTTATGACCTAAGGTAAGTACGTATGCATTCGGTGATGCTGCGAAATGTGGGTACTGATCGGTGTTATGGGGCGTTATGTAACACGTTACAAAGCGAATGTTCGTGCAGGCTGTACGTGGAAACGATCACAAACATGCGCATGTTACATGCGTATGTGTTTTGTTTTACATGGATTTTAGTACACGGCGTAACATAACATGCTCGCTGCGAATGTCACATTTCGGCCCGTAACATCGGTCTGTACCCAGCTTAAGAATCTCTTTTAGGGTTCCGTACCCTAAGGGTAAAACGGGACCCTATTACTAAGACTCCGCTGTCCGTCTGTCCGTCCATCCTTCCGTCCATCCGTCTGTCACCAGGCTGTATCTCATGAACTGTGTAGCTAACACAGTTGAAATTTTCACAGATGATGTATTTCTGTTGCCGCTATAATAAGAAATACTAAAAACAGAATAAAATAAATATTTAAGTGGAGTCACTTAAATATTTATTTTATTCTGTTTTCCATACAACAAACGTGATTTTTTTGCCGTTTTTTATAGTTTTTTTTTTAACGTATAATAATAAATAGTAAACAGAGATAATGGTACGGAACGCTCCTTGCGCGAGGCCGACTCGCACTTGGCTGGTTTTTTCTAAATTCCCTTTCCTAATGACTAACCATTTTAATCTAGCCTATACAAACTATATTCAGATCAGTTTCAGTCTGATCAGAATACGGAAAATAAAGACAGTAAAGAAAGAAAATAAATTATCTTGATCGACAGGTTGTCCTCCGAAGCCTTCCTAATCTCGGGTCTGATCCCATAAATGTGTTTAACTAGAGCTATTGAAATTGAAAAGATTTATCGACTCCTTAGTGATGCGAAAAGGGTCTCCGAGGTGTGTATTGATAAGCTAAGGCGATAGTGATTGAATAACCCCCGGATTTTGTCTTTTGAAGTTAATCTCTAACTTATAAATATCATTCAAAAACCTTGTACTAATGTCATGTTGAGTAGGTATTTCGTTGTCATTTGTTTTATAGGGACCGAAGGAAACTGTCAAGCGTTACTTTAATGACAAATTTTGACTGCTTTCAGAGTGCCAAATTCTACTATTCTAAGCAACATTTACATTTGCATCTCAATTGCAACCTGTCAAATAAGTCTCAATTCCCATATTTTTTTTGCAGATTGCAATTGAGATACGAATGCGAACGTTGCTTTAAAAATAGTTAAATTGTCACTTTGACTAAATTAGAATTTGAGAAATACATAACTTTATAAATTGGAGGATAGTCAACAAATCATAACCGTTGATATTTTTTGTGGGATCTGTGGCCTTAGAGCGAGTTTTTTAACGTTCTCGATCGCGTTAGCGTTAACGTCAATTTGTTTTGAAACTGATTAAGCGCCGTCTGGTGACACTCACGGACAACCTGTTTTTTCTATATTAAAAGTTAATCCAAGATTTAAGATGAGAGACTGATTGTGTTAGGTATTTTGTTGAACAGTAATTATTGTTAAATTCAAAATTAAAATGGTGATTTATTTCAATTGGTCGAAAATATATGGTGATTTATAAAATATGAGTGGGTAACCCCGAATAGGGTAGCAAGTTTGCGTCTACGCCGTGACAGCTGGCATTCTTTTGACAGACAACCTACGAGGTGCACGCGTGCTAACCTATTAGCTCGTAATCTAGTTTCATCTTGTGTTTTACCGTATATTTTGTTTACAAATGTAATCGAATAAAACGAGTGACTGTTATGAATCACAAACGTGCTATCATTTCAACGTTTCTTCTATAACACGCCCATGATGGATGACTATCACAAAGACCGCTCCGCTGCCCATTCTGATACTCCGTTATGTACAATTTGACATAAGCGAACGTTTACGTTAACGCGATCGAGTACGTTAAAAAACTCACACTACTCTGAAAGCGTTTAAATGGTTGTATTATTAGCCTTCTCATAATAAAGGTAAAGATTTCTTAGGGATTCACTTCACACACAGTCACTGTGTAGGTACTGTGTGGAGTAGGTCTATGATATTATACGTTTTTCCGCTGAAATGTTGTAGATACTTCCCTTAGTTAAAATCACGAAGCTATCTCCTAAACATAAATTCGCACATTCCATTACACACGACGTTCAATTGTTTCAGCACGTCACAAAACCGATTCATACTTGTTGAACCCTGTTTTGTTTCCAAGACTAATTACCTACACACACGGGACACTTGTAATCAGATTGCGTCGGATTACGCTTAAATTATGAAGAGCGTAGGGACCAATTTAGCTTGTACGGCACTTGAGGCCTTTTTCCTTGAATACGAAGGGTGTTTAATGAAGTGAAGCCTACGTTTCCGCAACCGACACGGGTCTATGACGGCTCTGAATATTAAATTGCAATTGTAATTTCGTGCTCGTTATATTTATGAAGATTTTTATGTTTATGAACGTTTTAATTTATGAGTAGGAGCTGAGCTAATTTTCAAGGGATTTTAATAGTTTTGTTAATGCAATAAACTTTTATTTGAGAAATCATGCGAGAACCGTAGGTTTAATTTTGATAAATGTAAATGGCCGTTTAAAAAAGGTTATTATGCTTTATTGCATTAAGTATGCCTGTGTACCAACCACTATTATACATAAAGTTTAAATAGGTAAATAAATAATCGAAGGCACATTAAGCTGCTGGTCCCGGCTGTCATTTGTAGATCTTTTTTTGTCTCTAAGGGTACTCAGATGAGCCCCTACAAAGGGCTACGGAGGGGGCTGAAATGGAGTGCCAGTAATGGCCCCATTTCACCCCCTCCTGTTGAACGTCAGCCACTGCGCCGCCCAGGAACTGATGCTCCTGAGCATGGCGCAGTGACTGATGCCTGTGGACGGCGAGCAATGGGTAGCTCGCCGTCCGATCAGAACAGGCCCGGGTTGACGGCGCGCTGTGTTCTACGCGCGCCAAACTAGCAGCAGTCAGCATGGGTCGGGGCCCGTCAGGGCCAGAGCCTGCCAGGGTTGCGGAATATGTTCGAAAGAGTTACCGCGGCCCTGGAAAGAAAGGCAATAGGACAAAGGTTGGGTTTTAGTCAGCAAAAGTCTGACACTCCCTGCCGCTCCACCCAGAGCGGAAGGGGTCATTTGATGATTTCCCATCCTCAAAAAAAAAAAAAAGGGTAGTCAGATTCCAATAAATCTGGCTCTAGTCTTGCCAAGGGGTATCGCGTTATCCAGTTACTGGGTTGTGGGTCAGATAAACAATCGCTCTATGTTAAATTCGTACTCAGATGCATCCGGCTAGACTGGAAGTGGACCACCACAATTGGCGATGCAAAGATTCTAACTAGCGCCTCTAGTGTCAAATTGTGAAGCTGTCTAAGAACGACACTATGACAGTTTTCGTACAGCGTTACCAACGTGTGGGAAATTCCTTATACTGTGGGGAATCTCAAGTTGATTGGGGATTGGTATTATGCGGGGAAAATGCGCGCCAAGTCAAAACACTTTTTCAAGAAATCGAAATAGTTATCTTAACATTTTTGTCAGGTTACTCATATCGAACTTTTTCTAAATTGATTTAGATCTAAATATATCTATCTATCTAGCCTATTTCGTCCTACTGCTAAGCAAGGCCTCCCTCTCCTTTTTCCACACCACTGTCATTGCTATTGTGGGGAATCAGTAGATTTTTGTCCAAATTGGGGAATTTGACTTAGATTTTCGGGGAATTTGATAATTTTAGTGTTGGCAACGCTGTAAGTGTCGTTCTTAGGCAACTTCTATTTTTTTCCGCTAGAGGCGCGCGTAATCTTTGCATCGCCTATTAAACTACTGCTCCTTGCTGCCTTGTCAATTTTAAAGTACCTACAAAATATGGTTTAATTGGAATGAGTGCTTTGGATTTAGCTGGATGGGGCTCAAAACTGCTAATAGATAGGACACCAACCTTCACCTTCAACAAGTTTTCCTAATCAACTCACATGAATGAACGACATTCGACGCTGTTACCCCATAAAACTTATCAAATTCACCGACGCGCGCGTGCAAATGTAGTGTGTAACGTATTTACGGTGTTTTATGACTAAAAGAAACAACCATCGCATGTCGGTAATGATCGTGTAGTACACGATATGTGCTACATAACTCAGTAACACCTTGTTTCTGATTTGAGAATTTGAAGTTAAGAGGGCCAACAATATTTTTGACAGATTGCAACTGACTATACGTAAGTCTATATCTATACGCGAACGTTGCTTAAAAATTAGTAGCAGCACAATTTGAAAGACCTCCAATCGACTGTTAAAAAACAACTGAAAATCAACGATTAATATCAATGAATAACAAGCTGTAACTGTCATTTAACTGATTTCAGAGGACCAATTCTACTCATTTTTTCCGGGTCTGGCTGTTTGTGTATGTGACTTTGTATGTTTGTAAACACACCCACGATACAGGAGAAATTCCAATTGTGGGGAAACGTTTTAAAAAAAAAAATAATTAAGCAGCGTGTACTCGGGTGAAGTCGAGTTCGAGGACATAGCGTGGAATATACGACAAACTCTACTTACTAGAACCGGAAAGACAAAAGTCCCGTAAAACAATACATGAATTAGTGGTGGAAACCTGTTTCTACCATTTATTTAAAAGATCACTTTTTTTTTCTGCCTTATTTATATCTCCTAAGACGAAATCCTTCTTAATTATGAACGAGCGAAATTAATTTAAACTTGACATCACGACGTCGAGAGGCCGCCATTTTGCATTTCGTATGACGTCATAACTTAAGCTGTCGTCATCAACATAGAGCAGTCTCGATCAAGGCCAATATAATGACACTCCACAAGTTAAAATCAGCACGTTAAGGCTTTAGAACATTATAATAATTCATAATACATTCAATGTATAACGAAATAATGCAAAACGTCAAAAGCATGGAGCACTTAATTTTTTGTTGTGTTGCATTATTTCTTTTACACTCCAGATGTACAAGTATATATAAAGTTAAGTGTAGTCGCTATATATCCCTCTAAACATTGCTTCAAAGTTATACCACGGTTTGTATTTCTTAGAGCTGTAACTGACAGTTGATCAATAAAATGTTCGAACTACAATTCGGTCAGACAAAATTGACAAATCGTTAAATCGACAAATTCCTCATAATTTATCATTATTCCAACTATCGATAAACAAACAACCAAAATAATCAATTCAATGAAGGGTCGCATTTATAGTAACTTAAGTTAAACTGTCGTAGACGTCTACGCCTGCTACGCCGCTACGCCGTAGCGCCTCTACGAAATATAGCTACGCAGCCTCTTACCGTTACCAAATATATAGAGACCAAAGGTATAGAGACCAATTAGGTATATCATCTTTCAAACAAGCTTTGAGATTGTATGAAAGATGATATACCTAGTTAGAATAGGGTGACAACCGAAATTATGGCAAGTAGAAATGTAAGTACGAGGTAGATAGGAATAACTGAGATAAATCAAAACAAAACTTTCATAGTAAATGTTACTTGGATAAAGCCAAAAAATCATTTTTTTTTAAATTTCATCAAAATTTTGTTTCAATTCTCCCCTGTATTCCAATTCACCCCGTTTTTAGGTGAGGAACCAAAGAAATGTTCCGCCAATCCAAAATAAATTAAGATAAGGGCAAAAATAAAATGATAACTCTCTTACCATATCAATAATCTCTAATGGTTGCCACAAAACAAAAACAGTAACAACAGCTTTCAAAGTTTACGACTGACTATAAAGTACATTCAGAGCGTCGATTTATTACAATTCCCTGGGCCATACTGCTTTGTCGCCTTTTTCTCTAATACAACGGGCAATATGCCCAAGAGATTTTATCTAGACTAGAATCCAAGTTTGAATTTCAATAGGTGTGTCGATAGGTGGGAAGGCTTCGCATAAATTACTCAACAGGTACTCGTAGGTGGTTAAAGGCTTTTTCAGATTGTTTTGTGAGTCAATGAGTGAAATTGGGTTAACGTTTGCCGGTAGAAAAGTTTGTGTAAGGGAAAAGTGAGCACGCAAGGTCACTACACTTGACAGAATAAGGTACTGACAGTAAAAATAAAGTTAACTGCAACTACTTTTGTAATGTAATAGTAATACATTAATAGTCAAATTAACAATTTCACTATAATGAATTATGTCTTCTTTTTTATTCATGGTGTGGGCAGTGAGGTCTAACGACCCCACCACACACCCTAGTGTCAGAGTTTCTAAACCACCTCAAGGTCTAATTAATTATGTACAAGTGCATAAAAAGGGGAAAGAATTCATCCCTACTAATATAAGCGAAAGTAAGTCTGTATGTCTGTCTTTCTGAAAACGGCTAATATACAACCTGGGATATGGAGGACATAGGCTTCTTTTTCGCGATAGCTGACATTTGCGCGGGCGAAGCTGTTGGCAACAGCTAGTTGGAGTATAAAAAAAGAAATAAAAAGAAACATCAAAATCGATGTCAAGGGGAAAAGTGGCTAGAATACTGGCAGCTGCATTGCCATGGCAAGGCTGATTTTTTGACCGACAAAAAGCCCAGCTCTCTGGTCACGTGAACAACCGGATAATAATCGATTGCTAATGTCTAATATTTCAACACTAACTACAACCAAATGTTTACTCGTCTTGTGAAAATTCTGAGTATTTCTAATAGCCATTCGAATAAAAAACCACTACAAAATGCATACATATTTATTACTGTACCCCATTCTTGAATTATGTCAAGAATGGGGTAGAGAAATAAATACAGCGTCGTTACTACTTACCTACATAAATAAAGGTGTGTCTTTACGAGTGCGTGACATACAAAATCATCGCAACACGTATGTCACATTATGAGTGACATATTATATTGAATACGACGTGATCGTATTTTGAGAGCGTGCATCAAATGTCAGTTACATTGTTCTCGAAACGGGGTTTATATTATCATTTTATGTCACACGTTATCGTCGGAAATGTACGTTTTAGAAGAGGGTGTATAAAAAGGAGTTGACCTGTTTTTGTTGTGTGATTTTTCCTTTTCAGACGTAGCATTTCTTATCAGCTACTACACGTGTATCAGTAAATAAAAGTTGAAATTATGTTGGGCCATTCATGGTGGCAATTTTTTTGGCCATCATCATCATCATCATATCAGCTGAAAGACGTCCACTGCTGGACATAGGCCTCCCCAAAGGGTCACCACAGCAACCGGTCCTATGTGTTTCGTCATCCATCGGCTACTCGCGACCCTCACCAGGTCATCGGTCCACGTTGTGGGAGGCCTTCCAACGCTATGTCTTCTGGTACGCGGTCGCCACTCCACAACTTTTCGGCCCCATCGACCATCTGTTCTGAGAGCAATGTGTGTGTGTGTTTTTTTTGGCCACTTTTTAGGTAATTTCCATGTCTCATACTTTCACCACAAGGAAGAAAGGAAGGCCTCTGCTCCCTATTGGGACAGAACAGATAAATAAATAAATAATTAAGTAACTAAAAATCATAGTTTACAATCGGAATAAGAAGGATGTAAGTACCGTTGTTATTATTTTCAATTTTTCAACACCCATAAAGTGTTGCCTAGAATATAATTTTCTAGTACAGTAGGTATTTTCTCTGCTTCTTTGCCTAACCATATCCCATTATTTGACAAATACTCTATTATAATTTTATTAATATGTCCAATAGATCAATATATAATATTCTACAAACAATGAAGCCCAGCCTCCGTTCCGAAACAGATCTAATTCCAACCGCTCCTATATAACTATAATCAAATAGGGTGCTAACCCTATTGATCATACATCACAATATTGTGGCGATGTATTGACGTGTCATATGACTGCATCAAAGGGGAAACCACTAGCCATCATCAAATGATATTACATACGCACACACACACACTTATATACAGACACTTACATGGATATAATCCTAGATTGCATACACGCTGTTTGTGGCATGGTGAAACTTGTGTACAATATATATACAGTTTATACACAAGCCTACACAAAAATGTTGTGTATGATTAATTTCAGATTAGACCTTAGCCTAATGGTCGTTTGTCATTAATGAGGACTGAATTAACTGTGCGTGAAATAAATCAACTGACTTCCAAATAAAACCACTAAAAAAGCTTTTTCACAAAAAAAATACCGACTTCCAACAAAAACACTACAAATTACAAAATAAAATAAATAATAATTAATTTTGTAAGTCGATATCAATTAACTAAGAAGCAACCAAACACCGACTACTTTTCACTTTTTAGTCACGTTTTTATTTTTCACTTTTTAGTGGCAGACACCTACTAACACCACTGAAAAGTCACAGGAAAGCAAAAATACGCAATTTCGTATACATGGATGATTTTTCAACATATTTTTTCTAGCTATTTTGATTTAAAAACCAAATTGCTTAACCGATATTGATAAAATTTAAATGGGACCAATCGAGAAGTAGGATATCCTTTCACATAAAACAACAATTTTTCAAATCGGTTCATAAAAAAAACTATCGAATTGAGAACCACCTCCTTTTTTGGAAGTCGGTTAAAAAGTTCATAATAACTTTAATTTTGGAATTCCGTGTTTCTCATGTGGTTTCTTCAATTCTTGTCACCGTTTGTCTTGGCTCTAGACTGGTGTCAAATTTTCAGACTTCTAACAATAATGACTGTCAAAGATCTACAAATGACACCCGGGACCAACGACTTCCAGAGACACGGAAAAGTCGAAACTTTTTCGTGTGAAGCACGTTTATTTGAATGAAACTGACCTCAGCAAGCGATGGTTAATCAAGTTTATTGGTCCATGCGGCTGTTATTCTTTAGACTAGCTTCTCATACTTACCTGACACCTCATACGAAATAAAAATTATAAATCATAGGTAATACAAACAGTTTTTAACTAACAATCGTGAAATCCTATTGACTATGTAAATTACCCGCCTATCTTCTAACCTAAAATTGTACCATCAATTTAATATGTACACGATTAATGATACATTGGATTTGGTTCCTGAAATAGCTCACAATCGTTGCTCCATCCGTCTGCCAAGTAAAACGACAGTGTGAAATTGCTTTATAGTGGAATTATACATTTAATAATGCACGCGGTTGATTTCCAAATGAACGTTTACATTTAATAAATAAACGGCTAGTCGCAATCTACGTAAAAGGGGTCTTTACTGCAGTTTATATTGCTTGTATTATAAAAGAGGACTGACTGGAAAGAGGTAGGTTTTCTTACTGTAAACTTAATGTCTGCATTAAATTAGGTGTTAGGATAGCTGAAGCAAGCTCATTATTGTTATGGGATATTTTTAAATGCACATCTGTATAATTTTTCAGCACACTAGGTTACTCCACTAATTTACTGAATGCATACCGGAAAAAGAAATCCTGTGCAAAAAAACTAATTGACTAAACATGTCCTTAAAAAAAAAAAACTCAAAAAATCACCCAAAACGAGATGACCTTTTTTATCGAATTCACACCAAAAATACCTATGGTTCGTACATCGGATATATGATTTATAAAACAAAAATACGAATTGTTAATAAAAAATAGTAACTTGTACTCTAAATTGTACTTCCCTGAGATAGCAGGTGGTTATCAATGGTAAAATAGGTCGAATTTGTCCCAAAACCGAATCGGGGCACCCCGACTCCACGTAGTGTTTTGGCTCCCATCCCTAGAGTGTATATAAAAATCCGGAGGCGCGGAAGGAGAGCAGCCCCCGTCCGCTGTAACAAATAGGCACCCGTGCGAGCCGTAGCGGCTGAGGCTGCCAGCAAGAAAACCGAACCTGCGGAGGTGAGGAATTGTTAGATATGTTACGGCTAATAGTAGCCGGTCATTGGGCACCCCGACTTATTTTTTTTAAACCACACAGAAATAGGAACTTTAAAGTGTTTTGAGGTTAGAACTAATTGTAGCCGGGTTGCACCTAGTTGTAGCCGGCTAAAACTAGGTGTAGCCGCACTTCGGCTATTAGCCGTAACAGATATACTATTTTGATAATAGTTTTTCGGTCAGTAAAACAGTTCTGCAAATACCATTAAACAGTATATCTAATATGATTTATTTAGTGTGCATAATTTGTGTGCAAGTCAGTATTTTTGATTTAACTTTGAAATATTTTGTTCGAAAAAAGGGAAAATACAGATATCGATTTAATTACATGCCTATTATTATAGTAATTTCAAACGTGTTGCAAATAAAACTATGAAATCCTTTCTTTAAATCCGTAAAATCAATCTTGACGAGGAATGTTCATCATCATCATCATCATATCAGCCGAAAGACGTCCACTGCTGGACATAGGCCTCCCCCAAGTGTCGCCACAACAACCGGTCCTGTGCGTCTCGCATCCATCGGTTACGAGGAATGTTACATACAAACAAAGGAAATAATTAAGAGCAATTCCTCCTCACCGTATCTCATAAGGACTGGCCAGTCTTTATTCTTGAAAAATTACCCACCCACACGCACGAAACTTTTTGGGAACACATTCATTTTGCATACAGCTAAGGAGTGGAATTCCCTGTCAGAGTCTTTGTTTCCTGATAGCTACAACCCGAGAGTCTTTAAGTCAAGGGTGAATAGGTTACTTCTAGGTAAGCGTGCTCCATCTTCGACCACATCATCGCTTACCTACCATCAGGTGAGATAGTAGATAAGCGCGTGCCAATAAATAATAAAAAATAAAAAATTAACGTAACATATTAAGAAAAACACTATCTCTTTTTTCTCCCTAAACTCGTTTCCAATATAGTTTTCAACATTTTTTTAAAGCCAAGGTAGGAGGTCTTGTAAATCCGTATTAAGTTTTATGAAAATCGGTTCATTTATTCCCAAGAATAAAGACTTGAAAGTTTGTTTGATATACTGTGAGGATTACACACACCTTAGGACTATTGTTAGGACACAACTTAGGTTTGTTTCACAACACTATCGGTGTGCATTCACTACACCTACAATAATATAACACTGCCATCATCTGCCTAGCCTTTTCCCAACTATATTGGGATCAACTTCCAGTAAAACTCAATTCAGCTGAATACCAGTATTTTACGTGGAGCGGCTGCCTAACAGACCTCTGGATAACACGCGGTACTTCTTGACAAGTCTGGAGTCAGATTTTCTGGCTTCTGACAATCCGTAACGACCGCCAAAGATCTACAAATGACAGCCGGGACCAACGCGGCAACGGCTTGACGTGCTTTCCGAGGCACGGAGGAGTCACGGTATGTTAACATGGTCACCCATCCACAGACCGACCTCGGCAAGCGTTGCTTAACCTTAAAGATCGACAAATGCGGCTGTTATTATTCATCCAAGAGCTACAGTAATATAACACTGTACCTGTCATAATAGTACCCGAAACTGAAACTCGCCTACCAACGCAAATTGGTTCAAACTTGCTCCCATATACGGATATGGGAGCAAGTTTACTACGACTACGGAGTCGAGAGTTGAAATCCTATATTCCTAATAACCGTAGCCAGCTGTACTTCAAACTGAATCCGGTTAGTGGCTGGTATAAACAGAGGTGACAACATAATTACTGTCTAAATTAGCAACAAGAATCTGTTGCCGTGTCCCGGTAATGGGGATGCCAGACGACTGGCAGAGTCGGATGTCTGTATTTAACATGTTAAGGTACAAACACACATTGTTTGGCTTAAAATTTAAATAATATTGTAGTATGGAGTTGAAAAGTTGTTGTCTAAATGTTAAAGTGATTCAAGATGATAATGATACACTTTGTTTTTATTAACCGGGAAACGTTTTAAATAAAGAACATTGATTTCGACACAAATTGTGTTGTTTTCTATAAATTCAGGTGCACATTTTCTATTCCGAGTTCCGTATGGTGTCGAACTTAAAAGAATAGCACCATCCCATCACTTCCCGTGGGCAACGACTAAGGGACTCACCAGAGAATGGGCAGCAGCATTCTCTGTACATTGCGATCGCCTACCCGCCTGCCAAGCATGGTAATTATGGCAACACCACCTTTTGGGGGGGGGAAACCTATATCCAGCAGCGGACGTCTTACGTCTGATATGATGATGATGATTTTGTGTTCAAACTTGAGCCCAAAGTTGTTAAGTCATATGCGTAAAAGTCGTCCATATTAGCAAGCAAAACCAACAAGATTTAAAAATTACATGTTTCGTGTTGAAATTGCTAATTTGCTTCCCTGATGCAAGAGAGCAGCGTTCCTATTAAAACATAATATTTTATGTAAGTACAAATGTTTTCACCACACTGAAGGGTCCTGAGCTAAAGGTATTTTGCCCCGTTTCCTTCAATGACAAACATAAAATAAGCTAATAAAGTGATTACAATTAGAGCGTAAGGATGTGAAAGTCGCTGATACCGATATCTTTAGTTAAAACAAGAGTATTTATAAAATAAATGGGTATTTTGTAACAAGAGGCCCTACACAATGTGCTAATTCAATTAGCGAATGCGACTTGTCGAAATGCCAAAATGTAGGAATTCGATCACGTGACATTTGGATAGCATTTGTAAATCCCATACATTTTTGACGTATTGACAATCGCCTTCGCCACGCTACCGTTGACAGAATGTCACTTGTCTAGAGCCCAAATTCTAGTGTTAATTGCCGGCAGAAAAAAAAAAAATAGTGACCCCATTGTCATCTTCTGCAAGAAAGCTGCTAGATCGTCACGATACTTAACCGTATTTTATACGCAAAACACTATTTCAAAAGTTTCAGTGTGTAAATAATCGTAGTTTTTAACACTGGTGATCACTTTAAGTGATACGTAACATCTAAGCGAAACCTACATTCCGTTTTCATCATAATTACCCCACACCTAAGGTCGAATCTCACCTGTCGTGCGAGTGGAGCAGCGGCGTGAGGCGCGGCCGGTCGCCGTCGTCAACTTAGCAACATGGCGGCGGCGGCCGAACACTGCGGGCCTGCGACTGCGCACCGCGGCACGGCACTAGCACTGCACTGCACTCAGGAGCGCGTAC
This sequence comes from Melanchra persicariae, assembly GCA_947386135.1. Taxonomy (NCBI): domain Eukaryota; kingdom Metazoa; phylum Arthropoda; class Insecta; order Lepidoptera; family Noctuidae; genus Melanchra; species Melanchra persicariae. The sequence goes on from OX376646.1 coordinate 6,087,448, forward strand.
GCATCATACACGAGCGCACTTATGCTGTATCACTGCACTTGTTTGTACCTGGAATAAGAGATGGTGGTTATTTTTGGAAGATTTTCGAATGTGCTTGGGTTTTACCAAACCAATAAATCGTCGACCGATGGTACAATGGATCAGTCAAAGTTGGATGTCATTTTCTACTTTAAGACAACTAATCAGAACCATAGCTAACGCCAATCGACCAACGGGACGTCGATCACTGTTATGGTAGATCGATCGATCGATTGGTTTGATAACTTAATAACATCCGCGTTAGTGGATAGACACGAAACAGATTTTTGTCAAGTACATACTTTGAACTCTGAATAAAAAAATACAAGACAATTGTCTGCATTGTGACAAAATTCTATAGAAGTTTATAAAAGTCTGTATCGTGTGTCCTACCATTGCAGCTGCTACTGAAAGTCAACACTTTTTACTATTTTCTAGCTTTTAGGTGCCTTTAATAACTTATTTTAATTAATCCCCTAAGACGTATTATCGTTTCTATTTCCACCGGGTTCTAGACGATGTAAGGGCATCGCCACTCTAGTTTGTTTTTATTCAATTTCGATGTTCATTCATTACAGCACGGTTTTAATTAAAACTCGATGCGCTGTAACGAAATGCGTGACAATTTATTTTGTCATAATAATGAAAATACGAAACATATTCCGTAAAAGAGAAAATAATTTTAATAAAAACAGTAATTATTTTTTCAGGACCGTTTGATTCCCGATACATTTTAATTTACAGTGACATCCAGTGTACTTGTTTAAGCAAATTCAGCAGCATGAACGATTCAGAAAAAGCGAACGCCACTCTTAATATTCAACACAAACTCAACGTAAGTACGATGAATATTTATTCTTGAAATAACGAACCAAGAGCAGTGACATTTGTTAGGTACTTACAAAGAAAATTCTACTTTGTTACTCATGTAGCTAGAAACAATCAAATTAGTTGATAATAAAAAACAATAATTTCGTCTACGTACGACTATAAACGTCTATTTACTGTCAAAAAATATAACTCACAATATGACAGACATAAATGGTTCATAAAGGTGACAGTAAGTAGGAAGAGTGACGCATGGGGTGGTACTATAAACCCCAAACTCGAAATACCTCCCACGTTACGCGATCGAGTACTTATATCAGGTTTATTGACCACCTTTACGGTCTGAAAGTGAGATAACAATCGAGTTTGATGACTGTGGTAGGTTTTCAACGAAAATCAATAGATGCTTAAAGCCAAAATGAAATGATTCGCTTTGAAGGCGAGGTGGGTCGTCGCGTGGGCAGTTATTAGTGATTTTATGGCTTTATTTACTGAAGATTTTATTGATCGATTAAACGTTATTTTTATTCATTACAAAAGAACCTTTATTACGGTACGATCACCGCTAAAACGTTGAACCAGACAAGACTATTCACTTTAAACAATGACGTTTATTTCACTTTTGTTAACCAATTATAAAGACTAAGAATAGTTTTATGTTCAACAATAAATTAAATTTAGTTGAGTCGTGCAAGCCTAAATTTTCCAGACCAGACTACAATTTTCAGAAGTTTCTATCAATAATTCAACTTCTAGTTATTTGTTCAAATGGCATGCTACACGAAATGCACCAAAAGTTTATAATCAAATTATAGGTTTTCTTTTGGATTTATGTTTCAACGTGACAAACGTCGGGTCATTTTCCCGTTAACAGCGATGTGGACGATATTTTCGATGCCCAATTACTTATTTTCATCCAAGCATAGGTAAATTTATCTTTTTTAGCTTATATATTTTGTAATTAAATAGTCTATATTGTGATCGGTGTCAGGAGAAATTACCTATACACAGTCTTCAATTTACTAAAATTCTTTATTTAACTCGTAAGTGAAATACTATTTTCAGTTTACAATTAATGTCTCAACCGTTAGGCTGAACATTCCTATTCAAAATGGCCGCCGTCGCTATACTCCACCTCCGAGTATCTGTCAAATTTGACATTTTCACTGATATTAATTTAAATGTAGGGATCGCTGACAATAATAAATGCAATTAAAATTATAGTTTAATGCACTAAAAACTAAAACTTAAATGATCTCGGTCGAATCAATCGATGACACAATCATTGTACGAAAATCTTTGCACGGTATACTCGTAAAACTGGTTTACTGTTGAATACTATGTAAGATCACTCGGTTGGCTAGCTGCCAATAAGATCAGATGTAGGATGGAGATCACAACGACTCACCAAGGTCCAACAGGTCAATGCTTAATTCCGATTTTAAACCTCACATTTTTTATTTATTTATTTGAGCTTAATGTACAGAGTGCCTAGCACGAATATTTTGACATATAGTAACGTTATTTACTGTAAGTCCATTATGAATATAAAAAAAAAACTGCAACTTTACAAACCAATTTGTATCATAAAATAATATGAATAAGTATCTAATTAAAATAAATTGCGAAACGAATATTACAGTTATAATAAAAGTTTATGTTACGTTACTATACGTCAAAAACATTCGTGTAGTCGTATATAGCTGGACTTAATGCATCAAGATATTCTGAACCAGTCAACCTTTTCAAGAAACCAAATTTACGGTTAAGTTCCAGTTATGTAACCTTTTTATATCTCTCATTCTTTTGTGTTACCTACTTCTGATATAACTAAAAAAAACTTGGCCGACAAAATTTAAACAAAAACCGTTTAAAACAAGTTAAACATAGTTGGGCCTCATCAGAAGGCTTAAAGTCACCCAAAGGGCAATGGAGATGGCAATGCTCGGAGTTTCCTTGCGTGCAAGAGAACCAAGGTTACCAACATAGCCCGAAGGATCGCCAAATTGAAGTGGCAGTGGGCAGGGCACATTGCTCGCAGAACAGATGGTCGATGGAGCCGAAAAGTTTTAGAGTGGCGACCGCGTACCGGAAGACGCAGCGTTGGAAGGCCTCCCACAAGGTGGACCGATGACCTGGTGAGGGTCGCGGGTAGCCGATGGATGCGAGACGCACAAGACCGGTTGTTGTGGCGACACTTGGGGGAGGCTTTTGTCCAGCAGTGGACGTCTTTCGGCTGATATGATCATGATGAAACGTAGTTCAAACTTCAAAGCTCAATTACTTCTCTATACTTACCGAAAAATCTTTTGTTCCGTTCGGTTGAGAACTCTAGGAAACCAAAACAGAACGTATTGGAACGTATGGATATACGTATATGTGGGACCTACTATACGTATTGCACTTTGATTTTTCGTAAAAGCTTTTACCGTTGCCTCTGCTTTTAATTTTCCACAAAAATTCGTACACCGAATTTTTTGACATTCGAAAAGGTACAACTTTATTCATGAACCTACCAGTCTACTCTATATGATTTTACGTTTTGGTGAAAGCATAATACATTGTAATACAGTTAAAAACGTCACATTGATTAGTTTTCGAAACGCTATAAATAACGTTTAAATTGAGCCAGAAATAAACGTGGCCTTTACTTGAAATGAGGTAAATGAAAAGGGTTTTTAAACGTCGATATTTAAGTAAGTCGGTGCACCCCTGGCAGTTAATCTTGCCACTAACTGAAGACCTAATCGTTGGATCACTGAATTATTCACGTCGAGTACGGCTTCTACCAGTTGCACGATAAAAAAGTCACGACCAATGAAGCCTTTTAAAGTTTAAACACATTTTCCTGTACTTAAAAACCACCCCTATTTTTTAAGGATGGAAAATCATCAAATAACGTATTCCGCTCTGGGTGGAGCGGAATGGAGTGTCAGACTCTTACTGATTAAAATCCATTCGTGTTCCACCAAATGTCCTTTGCGTTCCAGTGCCGCGGCCCGGTGAGTCTCGAATAAATTCCGCCACCCTTGTTGACTTGCAAATAATGATATATTGTGATAATAAATAAAGAGAAACAGCTCATCTATGAGAGTTAATAAAGGATGGATCTAGTGTCTGTGTGTTGTTTGCAAACATGAACACAGTGATTTTTCTGCCCACTTGTGTTTTGTTTTAAGTCCACTTCAAAACTGATCTTATTGGACTAATTCTTTCTGTTCCCTTCAGTTGCTTGAAGATGTTAGGGACACAATCATGTAGAATAAAATAAGGTATAAATAATTAAAAAAAAAAAAAAAGTACCTTACAAATTTTTTTTTATTGTATTTACCATCGGTCATGTGTCCCTGCGGGTGCCAACTGAAAACCAGCGCTCTGGGTGCATGACGCCCAGCAAATGCTTCGACTTCCGCTAGGGGCACGCTTAGCGCAACTATACCTACTACTATTTCTGTTACTTTGTCTTTGTTGCTGTACGTTTGTGTCTGCATTAAATAAATATTTTCTATTCTATTATATTCTATACCTCGATTCATTTAATCTTAAATTTATTTTATTATAAACCTGCTCTTGGACGGTTCGACCTATGTGGCTCTTGGGAAAAGGCTAGGCAGTTTGTTCCGCCCCTCTTCTTTCTGTGTTGTGCTCCTTACATTTATTAGTAATAAAATAAAAAAAATTGCCACAGTAACGCAAACATACGCAACAAAAATCAAATTATATTTTACTTTCACATGAGTTTGAAACATTATACTGTTGTTTTTAATAAGTACCAGCGAATTAACATTTTAATAGCCTACTATGTTACAAATATAACTATAAAAAAAAATTAAAAACATCAGCGTTTGACGGTCTCCTCTTATCGTATTCAACAAACAGACACCGAACGTTTTTTTACATAAAATTAAAATACGTGTTTTATTTATTCGTCCGTAGGTTTACATACCCGATAAATGTCATGTGCCACCAATGAATATGCTTTTTTGAAGCTTAGCTCCTAAACTACTGGTTAGTGCAAGAGACAGTTATGTCGATAACGCCACTTGGAAAATAATTTTCAGATGATCGCGCGATCGCGTCGAATTAATGAACATGGTAGATGGAAATTCATTCAAAAGCTATAAAATACTTTCCGAAGTTCGTTGGAATTGAGTTCAATAGTATTTTTGTTGCTCAAGTTTTGGCAAAATTTGCTCAAGACTGTTTATTCGTTATGTATTTTTGGAAACACGTGTTAGAAGAAACAAGTTGGAGAATTTGTCTGGTTTCCATTAAAACTAAATTATTTACACTCCTCGAAGGATATTCCAAAAAATATATTTAATATCTACACATACATACATTGTCGTTGAGTTCCATGTACGCTTCTTTTGTCTTGGAAAACCGAAGAAAATCTACATTTAGTAGCTTTTATTTTTATGTTTCCAGAATCTCTTCTGATTTGTTAAATACCTACATATTTTATTTTACTTTATTTAAACTGTATATTATTTGATTTCACATTACCCACAACATAAACCAGTTTTTGTCAACTTGAACGCGTTGTAATTTTTGTTTATCGTTCCCGCTTCAAAGTTATATAATGGTAATTTGAATGGTGTGCCGTAATGGTCATAACGTGACCAGAAACTTGTTTGAAATATCTTTTTCAACACATTTGCTCAAAAAATACATTTTCAACACATTTGCTCAAAAAATGCATTTACGAAGCCTGTATGCATTGTTCGAAAGTTAAAAATTATGCACCACACTATGGAGCGTGCGGCAAAGTAGGTACTCTCACCTAAGTACATATTTTACCGCAAACTCCGTTGTATAGCGCCGTGCGTATTCTTTACGGTTTTTTTTTAATTTCCATAAAAATTAATAAGAATTCCACCAAGGAGTTTCACATCACGAGAATAAATAAGCTGAATGATCGAACCTCCTTGGAAGCGCTTTTGCTGTATACGTTTGTCTCATTTTAATATTATAGAGAAAATGAGAGAAGATAAATAAAAAAAATAAAAAAAAGTATGTGGTTCTAATTTTCACCACGCGCATGTGGCGCCCTTTGCAAATTCGCGCCATTTTCATATTAGAAACGTCAAAGATTGTTGCGACTTTCCGACTAATTTCTAGAGACAAAAAGTTTGTTTCATTACTTATTGTAATGTTTTCTCGCAAATGTGTCGAAAAACGTTGTATGACACACGTGCGGATTTGGTTTTTACAAACTCGTGACTATGGTAAGCCCTCGACTTCGTCTCGTGCTTACATTCGTCTACTCGTTTGTAAAAACCAACTTACCGCACTAATATCATAAATAACTATTACGAAGCCTGTATGCATCGTTCGAAAGTTCAAAATTATGCACCACACAATGGAGCGTGCGGCAAAGTAGGTACTCTCACTTAAGTACATATTTTACCGCTAACTCCGTTGTATAGCGCCGTGCGTATTCTTTACGGTTTTTTTTTTTAATTTCCATAAAAATTAATAAGAATTCCACCAAGGAGTTTCACATCACGAGAATAATATAAGCTGAATGATCGAACCGATTCGAACCTCCTTGGAAGTGCTTTTGCTGTATACGTTTGTCTCGTTTTAATATTAAAGAGAAAATGAGAAAAGATAAATAAAAATAAATGAAAGACTTGGTTCTAATTTTCACCACGCGCATGTGGCGCCCTTTGCAAATTCGCGCCATTTTCATATATTAGAAACGTCAAAGATTGTTGCGACTTTCCGACTGATTTCTAGAGACAAAAAGTTTGTTTCATTACTTATTGTAATGTTTTCTCGCAAATATGTCGAAAAACGTTGTATGACACACGTGCGGATTTGGTTTTTACAAACTCGTGACTATGGTAAGCCCTCGACTTCGTCTCGTGCTTACATTCGTCTACTCGTTTGTAAAAACCAACTTGCCGCACTAATATCATAAATAAATATATTAATAAACGTACTATTTGTTTTATCTCTGTTCAACAGCATGTAATAAGCCATTGATAATCTACTCAACAGTAGGAAAACAGCCGTGAAAAACAAAACCAATAAAGAATCTGGAAATCTAATACGATCCAATAAAAATAACTCTGATATTGGGAATTAACAGCAATAAGGATAATACACGCTCTCTATTAAAGGAAGATCAGGGGCCTAACCACCAACTCTTAAAGCAGTATTACTTTAATATTCATTCAAGTGGGAAAGAGACGGAGCTATACGTCCTGTATAGCTCCGTCTCTTTCCCACTGGAAGTAATATTGAAGTAATACTGCTTTGGTGTTTGCTTTGGTAATGGGCCTCATCAGAAGGCTTAAAGTCACCCAAAGGGCAATGGAGAGGGCAATGCTCGGAGTTTCCTTGCGTGATCGAATCAGGAATGATGATATCCGCAAGAGAACCAAGGTTACCGACATAGCCCAAAGGATCGCCAAATTGAAGTGGCAGTGGGCAGGGCACATTGCTCGCAGAACAGATGGTCGATGGGGCCGAAAAGTTTTGGAGTGGCGACCGCGTACCGGAAGACGCAGCGTTGGAAGGCCTCCCACAAGGTGGACCGATGACCTGGTGAGGGTCGCGGGTAACCGATGGATGCGAGACGCACAGGACCGGTTGTTGTGGCGACACTTGGGGGAGGCCTATGTCCAGCAGTGGACGTCTTTCGGCTGATATGATGATGATGATGATGACTGCTTTAAGAGTTGGTGGTTAGGCCCCTGTTTTCTCACATTAATATTTAAGAGCGGCCTACCAAACACATTTCAATTTTAGCGACATAGGACTTAACAATTATTGTCAAAATATTCTAAATTGAGTAAAAATTAGTTTAGAGTGAAAATTCTAGGTTTCACCAAAGCGGAAAGAGAAATGTCTCAATCCAATAGGTTCTTATACATTCACACCTAGCAAAGAGAATGTGAAAATAACGCCTATTGGTGGTTTTTCTTCCATTCTTCTTTTTTTTCTGCTTTTGTGGAAACCGGCCGGTTTCATCGGGGCTCCCATAGCTAGGCGCGACGTTACAATGCGACAACACTCGTAGACACAACTCTATTTTTCTAGATTTTTTTTTATAGAAATAACTGAACGCACGTTTTTTTGCCACACATTGGCCCATAATTAGCCAATCTAGATCAAAGCGAACTCGCCACGCAGTCGGCAATATTCGGGAGCGGTCGTGTGCGCAAGACATTCAAAATGCCGAGTTTCTAGTATGGTGAACGCGTATGAACAAACTATCGGACGACCCTGTCTTTACTAATTAAGTCCATGGTTTTTATAGAAATTGCCATATCTTTAAACAATTTTTTTATAGAAAATAATAACGCGTTGTCGCATCGTTGTTTCACCATCGCCTCGCGTCTGTCTATAGGAAGCTTTGAAGCGCACACTCCAGCGATAATATTTATCATGGTGTTATAACATTACACGGCCTATCACCTGCTTTTATTAATGTACTGTGGCGTCACTACAGATTTCAGTCACTACTTTAGATAAAGCTTTCATTTGGACTTATCGTGTGAGTGTATTATCTATTTATTATGTAGATAGATGTACCTATATGACAATAAATCAAAACACTGGCAATACTAGTTCATACAATGTTGTCTGTTATCACAGACTTGATGTCACTAACTGCAACAGACTGCTTGGAATATTTCAACAGAATAGTAGTCACTTCCCTAGACTAGTTCGAGTTTGTTTGACATTTTATGTAATAGGAAAGTTTGTTTTTAATTCCGGTGACAGGATCAAATTAAAATACTGGCAATACTGGTTAGTATTGCCAGTGTTTTCATTTAGTGTCGTAACGATGTCTCCACATTGTATAGCACTACTTACTATCTTCTGCCAGAGGCTCCGCCCGCGTGAAGGTTGAAAATTATCTCAAGAGAACCTATTCCCAGGGTAAAAATGTATCCTATGTCCTATTCCCGGACATGGACTACCAATGTGCTAAATTTCACCCAAATCCGTTCAGCTGTTAAGACCTGTAAGAGGTAACAAACATATAGATAGAGTTACTTTCGTATTTATAATATTACTAGCTTCCGCTCGGTGATCACTTAAAAAAATAGCCTGTGTCCTTCTCCATATCCCAGGCTATATATCTGCCAAATTTCATGACGATCCGTTCACCCATTTTGGTGTGAAAACGTAACACACAAACAAACCCACTTTCGCATTTAAAATATTATGCTTAGCTATTAGGATAATAGGTAATAATAAGTATTGATCGAATCGAAGTACCTTTACAGTATTTTGTAATGCTTGTCGCTGGAAAGTCCAGAGAGAAAATAGTGTTGTTGACGTTTTCCGTGGAACTTGTAAAAGTAGGTAATTATTACTGCCTATAAGTACCATAAAGATTACCATTGGGGTATTCCAAAAAGTAGATACAATCCCGCAAATTACATTGACTTTCCTTGTTTTTTTTTATGAAGGATTGAGTTTAATTATTTCAAGAACTTTATTAGAAAAAGCATTAAAAATTAAAAGAGCAACAAAAACCGTTTATTATTTCTTTTCATACAAACTCGTAAGTCCCTATTCTTGGAAATTAATGAACCGATTTTATTAAAATTTAATCCAGCCGCACAGGTCGATCTTCAAGGTTAAGCAACGCTTGCCGATGTTGATATGTGGATGGGTGACCATCTTTCTATAAGCGAGACTCAACCGTGCCTCGGAAAGCACGTTAAGCCGTTGGTCCCGGCTGCCATTTGGTGATCTTTGGCAGTTGTTACAAATTCTCAGAAGCCAGTAAAATCTGACTCCAGTCTTACCAAGAACTACCGTGTTACCCAGTTAATGGGTTGTGGAGGTCTGGTAGGCAGCCGGATCACGTAAAATACTGGTATTCAGCTGAATCCGGTTTAACTGGAAGCCGACCCCAATATAGTTAGGCTGATGATGAGTACAGATACAAAAATAGACGTCAATACAATAATTTTAATCAGTATACTCTATCAAGCTTTTATCTCAACACTGCATAATAGTGACAAGCGTTATGAGCATGGTTATCACACTTGTATCTACTAGTACTAGTAGATTCTGTTGTATTGAAGTATGTAGGTAAACCTTTCGAGAGCTTTAAAACAACACGCTCCTCTAATTGACAGTAAACACTTGCCAGGAATAGCGAAAACAAATGCACACGGGAATTATTTCATTTTTAACTTTGCAGGCTGTGTAAAGGACTTGATATACAAAGCGACCAGGGCGCTGACAGGATAAAATATATGGCGTCAAAGGAACGAAACATATCTGGCGCGAGGCCAGATGCCATACAAGTCGAGAGTGAATAGGTTATTTCTAGGCAAGCGTGCTCCATCTTCGGCCACATCATCGCTTACCATCAGGTGAGATAGTGGTCAAGTCCGTGCCTATTAATAAAAAAAAACCGTCACAGCGCCCTGGCTGCGCGCCTGGATCGCGTTGTATATCAAGTCCCTAACAGTGCTTTCTCATGATGATAGTATGTTTACAATATTCGTAAAGGCTAGTGTTAAGATTTTCAGGCTCGTGACTACCTAGTACGACTGCCAAAGATGTTCATTGTCATGCTTTTCGAGGCACGGAGGATACTCGGGATGTTAAATTTGTCACCCACCCATGGATCGACCGCAACAAGCGTTGCTTAACCTTCAAGGTTGGCCTGTGTGGCTGTTATTTTTATGATCCTTATGCACAATATTGATTATTTTTAAAACAATTTTTTGCTAAGGAGGTAGTACACAATTTGAGCCAGACGGTGCTAATATTCCTTTAAACCGATTCTTCTACTCGTAGTGTAAAAGGTAGAATTTGATTTTCAAGTCGTTCAGACGGCATTTACTAGTAATATTAGAGCTCTTTGTTTTTAGTGCTGCAATAAGTATAAATATTACAGAACCATTATACAGGCTGTATGGTTTTAAGGCTTATTTAAAAATACAAAAACCTGACTGTTTTTAGCTTGACCTTTGTAATTTTATTTTTACGTTAATTGAGTCGCCAGACGGAAAACATTGTCCTATATTAAGGTGCCTCGTGCCCCTGCCTCGGAAAGCACGTTAACCCGTTGGTCCCGTCCGTCATTTGTAGATCTTTGGCAGTCGTTACGGATTGTCAGAAGCCAGAAAATCTGACAACAGTCTTGCCAAGAAGTACCGTGTTACCCAGTTAATGGGTTGTGCAGGTCTGGTAGGCAGCCGCTTCACGTAAAATACTGGTATTCAGCTGAATCCGGTTTGACTGGGAGTCGTCCCCAATTCGAATTTTCAATCTGGTGATTTGCTTTAAACCCACAAACTATATACTATGGACAATGTAGATAGCGTATTATTAAAGGGTTGTACCGGAAGGTAAATGCTCTTACCAGCAGGTATATAATAAGCGAATATCATCCGACAATAGGTCCTTGAGGGAACAAAACGTTACGCTTCGTTCCTTCGTTCGTTAAACATTTTCCTTCATCAAGTGGGAGGGGAAAAGATTGACTTGATTTTTTCACATAATCTGTATGAATAATCTTTATTTATTTTTTTTATTTTCTTTATTTAAGATGGGTTTTTCTTGACTCTAATCTAGTTAAGGGGTGACAGAGACAAAGTCGACGATGGAGTGAGCTTACCCAGAAGAAGCCTGTTCACTGTAACTTTGAAAAGATTAGGGTTGAATGTTCCACTCCTTTGCAATTAAAAATTAAATGCTGTTCGTTAATATGACTCGTCGGTAAGCGTTCGTTGATAAGAGGAGCTCATGGCTAATTATTACATTTGCAGAACTTTCAAAGTCAACGTCATAGTCAAAGCATTTATTTCCAGTAAACCATTTAAAGACACTTTTGAATTGTCGAGATCGGACGGTCAAAAACATAAAGCTAGTTGCATGTTCCAAAGCGTAGATCTCTATGAAGAAGGGCGTGCAAGAAACTGCATGGCCATAATCTTTTGAATCTGTAAATAGTTACAAATAATGGATTTATACATATTGAAATTATTCATTCATAAAAAATATATAATACTGAAGAGATTGAATCTATACAATGCAATTAATTTACATTTACAACTTTGACAGTCATTCATTACGGATGGTACCGTATATAAGCCGACCCCAATATAGTTGCAAAATGGCTAGGCAAGTTACATTGGTAAGCGTATCACTTGGGAACGGCTGAACAGGGGGTCGAGTCTGCTATTGCAATCGTGTCTCAATGACCGGTCAATGATCGATTTTTGACGTATAACGTCAAACTTTTGACACATTTCCCATACAAAAACTGTCAAAGTTGTCAAATATTCGATCAATGACCGGTCATTGAGACACGATTGCAATAGCAGACTCGAGCCCCAGATTGCCTTTTCTCAGCTGTCATTTGTAGATCTTTGGCAGTCGTTACGGATTGTCAGAGGCCAGAAAACCTGATTCCAGTTTTGCCCAGAAGTACCGTTTTACCCAGTTAATGGGTTGTGGAGATCTGGTAGGCAGCCGCTCTACGTAAAATACTGGTATTCAGCTGAATCCGGTTTGACTGGAAGCCGACTTCAATATAGTTGGGAAAAGGCTTGGCAGATGATGATATTCCGAATAAGGTTTATGTAAAAAATGAAAAAGCTTCACAGAATAATCACAAAGAACTAAAAGTGTTAGTTTGTATGAACTCAGTTTGGACAGGACAACGTCTGTCAGGTCAGCTAATAATGAATAAAAATCAATTACCTGTTTAAGACACTCCCATTAAATACGCAAATCCGTCGTTTTCCGTTGTTCCCGATACATTATGATAATCTGTTTCCCAAAATAAAAAAGAATGCATAAAAGAATAAATTATATCACAAATGGCGCTGTAAATAATTTCCCAAGCGGAAACAACCCACAAAGAGGTTTTATTTATTAACTAAGTCATGTGGAAATAACTCGATAATCTGTTTTCGTACGGGAAATTGTTTTTATGTGGGTACAAAAATGGGAGAGCTATTTTTAGAAATATTATGCATTTATGGTGGGCAGGTTTTTTTTTTAAAGGAAAAGAAAAAATGCATATGTATCTGAAACTTGGAATATTATTTCAAATTTTATGCAGGTGTATCCCAATTCCTGCCAGGGTTGCGGAATTTGTTCGAAAGAGTCACCGCGGCCCTGGAACGCAAAAGGCATTAGGAGGAACACGAATAGGTTTTAGTCAGTAAGAGTCTGATACTCCCTTCTGCTCCGCCCAGCGTGGAAAGAGTCATTTTATGATTACCCATCCATTAAAAAAAGGAGTGTCTTCAAAGTTAAGGTTCCTTAAATTTAATTTATTTTAGCGTATAGGGTTAACCACCGATATTTAATTTTCATTCGAGAGGAGCTTGTGGTGAATTAAAACAGCCGCACGAGTCGATCTGCAAGGTTAAGCAACAATGGCCGAGGTCGGTTCCTGGATGGGTGACCATCCATTAGGTACTATCGAAATTTCGCCGTTAGTCGCGGCTGTCATTTGTAGATCTTTGTCAGTCAGAAAATGTAGATCTTTGACAGAAAGAAAAAAGGGGAAGACTTGGTCAGATAGATTGTTTCTATTTTTCATTGGAAAATAAAATATATCTGTCGAATTGAGAACCTCCTCCTTTTTTTGAAGTCGGTTAAAATGCATGTTTATTGTTTACCATTGAACATTAGATGGCAGTATACCGGTCAGCAGCTGTTAGTGGATCGGTAATTGAAGTCACACAACTTGAATTATGTGTCATTATGTTTTAAGTTAGCCATTAACAGTAATTTTCTTTCGAATTAATGAAGTTAGAAATACAAACCAGACAAAGGAAAACATGATTGAGCTTTTTTAAAACTACTTTTACCTAATAATAATATAGGCAATTTAATAACGATTTATTTTACTTTGTTTGTGTGTTTGTGTCGATAATATTGGTTTCTAAGTTTCTAACATTAATTAAGTAACATTTCATTAGTAAACGTAATTTGTATTTAGGTATAAACTGCATTTTTGTATATAAAAATCTCGTACCCACCCGTTTTCTTTGCGCTGATACCTATTTTTTCTATAAACTTCACTAGGTATATATCTCTGGTTTCCCTTCAAAACGCATAATATGCATAGTAATGTGTAGGTATGTGGGTACCCAGTAAAATATGACACGAGAAATTACTATGTACCTACACACCTTTGATACTAGTTATAATATGTTTGTGAAATAGTAACATACCTACACACACGAAATCCGATTTCCAAATTCAAAACTCACAACACATCACAAACAAACAAAAATGGCCGCACTGCACTTAATGTTCCAAAAAAAAAAAACCGCTTCTCAATTCAAAAGTCCCGCCATTATGAATTGCATCGTATGGCAACACAGCGCGACGCGGCTAGCAACCTCGCGTCAACAGGTCGCGTCCCACACTGAAGCTTGCCGCCCCGATCCATCGTCCCGTTCTCGCTCGCTCCAAAAATAAGACTCTCAGAAGGACATCGGAGGTTTCCAATGGCCCTGTTGCTATTGGAAAACGGCTTTACCTAGACCATCGTCTGTTATTTCTTTGAGATCACTTTGATTTGCTATGTGACTTGAATGTTAAGTGATATTAAGCGATGACATTTATCTTTTCAAGAGTTTAAGCTTAGAATAATAACGCCTAGAAACCTAGTACGAGCATCAAAAGTGAAGCAACTCAGACTACTCCATATACGGAGTACTCGGCGCAGCGAGGCATCAGTGCTCAAGGTCACGCTCTGTTGAATGCACCTCCCGAGAAATATTTAAAAATGACAGTTTGTTGCATAAAAAGATGGTCTAACACACCAGGAAAACAAAAAAAATGTGATATAATCACGTTTCACAAGTAAGTACTTACATTAAATCCATTATTTTTACGTAAATCGATCTTCAAATAAAAATTTTCATAACCTAATTTATCACAATGTAGTGTTGCCAGTTGTAAAGAAAAATTACCCATAATACAGTAAGCACTAACTGTTGGAGTCTACCTGTATTATGATGCTTATTGTTTAAAGTTCTAAGTATGAAACGAAAGCTAATAATTATGGTTGATTCAAATAATTTGCGCATTTTTTTAAGTGAAAAGTTCTTTAGGCGCGTTGGGCAGTTTTCATATGGGAAAAAACCATAGTCGCGACACGCGGCGACACCGACACCTGTGTATGAGATCGTGTCTTAAAATTGAAATAAAGGAACATCAGACTGGGCGGCCAACCAGGGGGGGGGGGGGGCAGGGGGAGGCGGGAGCCTTGTCGGCCCCGCGGGTGCCGACCAGTCTTTCATGGGTGTCATTTTCGCGATCTTTGGGGTCGCTAAAACCGATTATGGGGTCAAAATCGAAATCCAAGATGGCGGCGACGAAATTTGCTAACTTTTCGTCATGGGTGTCAATTTCATGGTTTCTGGAGTCGCTGAAACCAATTATGGGGTCAAAATCGAAATCCAAGATGGCGCTGACGAAATTTGCTAACTTTTCGTCATGGGTGTCATTTTCATGGTTTCTGGAGTCGCTAAAACCAATTATGGGGCCAAAATCGAAATCCAAGATTGTGGCGATGAAATTTGCTAACTTTTCCTTATGGGTGTCAATTTCATGGTTTCTGGAGTCGCTGAAACCGATTATGGGGTCAAAATCGAAAACTTAGTATGCATACGCCATCTAACCAGGTCTAAATAGTTAGTTGAGAACATTTTCTAAAAGAGTTTAGAAGGAGAGAGAGAACGATTTGAAGTTTTCTATAAAAGTGAAAAACCACTATCTTTCCTCCTGATGTTTAAAATGTCATGTCGAAAAGTTAGCAAATTTCGTCGGCGCCATCTTGGATTTCGATTTTGACCCCATAATCGATTTTAGCGACCTCAGAAACCATGAAAATGAAACCCATGACGAAAAGTTAGCAAATTTCGTCGGCACCATCTTGGATTTCAATTTTGACCCCATAATCGATTTTAGCGACCTCAGAAACCTTGAAAATGAAACCCATGACGAAAAGTTAGCAAATTTCGTCGCAGCCATCTTGGATTTCGATTTTGACCCCAAAATCGGGTTTAGCGACTCCAGAAACCTTGAAAATTACACCCATGACGAAAAGTTAGCAAATTTCGTCGGCACCATCTTGGATTTCAATTTTGACCCCATAATCGATTTTAGCGACCTTAGAAACCATGATAATGACACCCATGACGAAAAGTTAGCAAATATCGTCGGCGCCATCTTGGATTTCAATTTTAACCCCATAATCGGTTTTAGCGACCCCAGAAACCATGGAAATGACACCCATGACGAAAAGTTAGCAAATTTCGTCGGCGCCATCTTGGATTTCGATTACAATAAGTACATACCGACAAGTTACGTACTTAACATTTTTTTTTATATTGATCTATGATTAGTCCCAAGTATATTAACATTTTTCCCGATTTTAGGGAAAGTGTTCATTCCTAGCAACATTTTTTTACGTCTGTGGCTGTAATTACATACCGCTCACTCACACATAAGTACGAAAGTTGCTTCATTTTTTGGTAGGGAGCGTGTATGAGACTCTCCTTCTAGGCGTTATTATTCTAAGAGTTTAAGTTAACAGATAGGTACATGGATTTTGTGTAAAACTGTTGTCAGACATACAACGCAAAGGCACGACTACTAAAAATGCTTAAAGTAAGATATTTTGTAGTTTCTAGTTCGGGAAGTAGGTATTTTGACTTTTTCATAACTATACTCATAGCTTTTCTTAAGAAATCACTGTGAGTGTGAACAATTTAGTATTTAAAAACGTTTTCCAAACTCTCTTATAAGATACAGAAATAATAATAACCTTTTCCCAACTATTCTGGGGGTCAGCTTCTAGTCAAACCAAATTCAGCTGAATACTAATATTTTACGTGGAGCGCTGCCTACCAGACCTCTACAACCCAATAACTGGGTAACACAATACTTCTTGGCAAGACTGGAGTTAGATTTACTGGCTTCTGACAATCCGTAATGACTGACAATCCGAAATATCTACAAATTACAGCCAGGATCAACGGCTTAACGGGCTTTTCGAGGCACGTAGGAGTCTTGATATGTTAGGATGGTCACCCATCCACAGATCGACCTTGGCAAGCGTTGCTTAATCTTGAAGACCGACCGGTGAGACTGTTATTATTTAGCCAGGAGCTCCTCCCCGGGAATATATTCCCTTGAGCTAATATCCGACATTCCCGAAGGTGAAGCCGCGGAAGCTAGTTTGGAAATTAAATACAATTTGATTTGATTTGCTTGTTCAATCGCCTAAAACACCAAAGTTTTTTCTTTCAACTTTTCACCGGCAACGGGTCAAATGGGGAAGCTTTTGAGAGCAAAGTTGCTGTCAAAACCAATGTCAAAAAGCTTTGTTTTAACAAAGGTGTTGATTGTTTAAGTATTGAAAGATTAAACAATGCCGTGACGTATTTACGATGTGTTTAAACATATATTTTTTGTCTAGCGCGTCTTCGTTTGTTTAAATCGACGTCAAATTCTATTTCCGTGGTGTGCCGACATTTATTATAATGTGTTTACGCGAGCGTGCGGGCATTCAATCATTTTTTACTCCAAAGGTCAGATTGGAGGGATTATAGAAAATCGGAGCACGTGTATAGCCAGATGTATTAAGTTGTACAAAGCAAAAGGAGTATGCAGGATTTGTGGGGTACCATCAGGTGAGATAGTGGTAAGACTCGAGCCCATCTTAACTCATATTCATCATCATCATCATATCAGCCGAAAGACGTCCACTGCTGGACATAGGCCTCCCCCGAGTGTTGCCACAACAACCGGTCCTTTACATCTTCATCAGCTACCCGCGACCCTAACCACCTAGTTAGGGTCACAGGTAGCTGATGGTGGTGGAAAAAACAATTTTCTCAAAACCCGCCGACTACAACTAGTTTTAGCCAGCTACAACTAGTTCTAACCTAACCTCAAAACACTTTAAAGTTCCTATTTCTGTGCGGTTTAAAAAAAAATAACCACGAAAGGGATGGCGGGGTCTGTGTTTGCTCGCTTCGCTCGCTCACTAGACCCCGCCATCCCCTTCTAACCTAACCTGTCCGAGTCGGGGTGCCCAATGACCAGCTAAAACTAGGTGTAGCCGCACTTCGGCTATTAGCCATAACATATACACATACATCTGCCTGTAAAATTCAAAGATAATGTATGTACATATATACATTATCTTTGAATATTACAGGCTACTTTTTCTCGCGGAACAGCATAGTTTCAGCAGGATTGGTCGGGAGTCAATAATTTAACAAATCACAGCACGTGAATTAGTTTTACATACTCCCATAGAAAAGCGTGTAACTGCTTCTATGTATTCAAGATGTTTTTTATTACTTAAAACGTTTACAGTCCATTCAAAGCTGTTATGGTAGATATTGTAGTCAGTTAAGTATTAAACAGCCATAGTAGGAATCCTTAAAACTAGGTATATAGATTTATTGTTAGACAGCTGTGTTACTATTTTAGTGTATAGTAAATAGTATTATACTCGACTCTACTCTATTTTGAAAGGATAATTCTCCTTAGTAGTCAATTTATTAATCGGATAAACATAAAGTTAGAATTTGGAGGGTGCGTTGTTATCTTAACGGAGGTTGCTAAGAAAGGATTTTCAGAATTCCCTAAAGGCATCTAAAGGGTTGTTTTTTAACACAATATTTCTACTACCCCAACTAAATTCTCGATCGAATATTCTACTATAGGAAAATTCGAGCCGGGAGAACTGTAACCTGATTATTCTTCATAGGAAACTATTATCGTAAAAGCACAAGCGAACCAGACCAGAATCTAATCTAGAACATAATAACTCATCCATTTACTTTTTATTACTAGCAATAACCTCTAATCCAAATGGGTAAATCCAATTACTTATACATATATATTATGGTTACCTAGTCTATTTTCTTAAGCAGTTGTCAATTTGTCAACTTATACATTAGGAAGATAATTAAAATAGAAGGTACAAGTACTCGTTGCTACTCAATCCAGATAATTATTATAAATCCGAAAGTAACTGTCTGTAAGCCTTTTTGTGACCTTTTAACGTCTTAACGGCTGTACGTATTTGAATGGAACTTGGCACACGGGTAGAACATATCCTGGATTAGGAGATAAGTTTTTTTATTAATTAGAGAGTACGTTTCTTAATGGTTATCTGCACACGGGCGCGGGCGAACTCGCTGTCAAAAGCTGGTAGTATATGTATACATTTTCTGAAGCTTGTTTTGAAATATATGCCTGTTAATTCCCACCTCAAGGTTTCATGCTTATCTAACTGAATTCTCGATCAAGTAGGTACTATAAATATTATTCGAATCTAGTACCAAAACTCTTCTTAAATTTTACTCTACTTTTATCACAATAATTTAAGATATGGTGGGCGCCCGATGAACTTGCAGTAAAGTACATTGACCTTTCCCTAAGATAGCTTCGTAGATACCCAAACAATAAATTATGATCCGTTTTTCATTATTAGAGAACGTAAAGGATCACTGTAGAAGTCGATTCAGAATAGCTTTAGTCTTTATTTCTGTTTTTGATATTTAGAACGTCATTAAATTTATGTGGATTAATGACAGTTATTGCACATTTATCTGGCGTTTACCATAGTACTACTAATAAATCTATGCATTCTACTTGTAAAGTACCTACTAGAAAACAGGTGAATGCAAACCACGAAGACAAAGTTTAAAAAAACATGAAAAACAAACAATTTTATTTGATTTTTAAATTAACTATATCACTTGGGTTTAAAAAGGCCCCAAATGAAGCCTGAAATGTACCAACGCACGTTTTACAGTAACCGTCTGGTAACAGTGGTAACCTAGCCTAACGAGAGTAACTAAATATCCATCGACCTAACAGTTTCCAATTAGTGGTTTAACATTTACATCCATCCGATAGGTACACACTATGTACACAGTTATTGGTTATATAGAGGTCCGTGTATTTGGTTAAAGCTACGTATGTACTTATAATGTAGGTTCTAGCTACCTACTGGTAGCAATACCTTTGAAATGCAACGTACCTACGCATACATGCAAATGTATGCGTAGGTACGTTGCATTTCAAAGAAATATCAGCATAGTAGACGGGTACCGTTAGGGCCTGCCAGGGTTGCGGATTTTGCTCGAAAGAGTTACCGCGGCTCTGGAACGCAAAGGGCAGTAGGAGAAGCACGGATGGGTTTTAGTCAGTAAGAGTCTGATGCTAAGAGCGGAAGGGGTCATTTGATGATAACCCATTCATAAAAAGGTACGTTGCATTTTAACACGACGAAATGCATTTAGGGTAGCGCTGAAATAAAAATAGAAGTAACTACTTTCTTGGGATGCATGAAGGAGCCTCCTCGTGTAGCGCAATTTGTTCCATCTGACACTCAACTGAACCGAGCGCTCGGCGCATCCTGGACAGTCTCACCTAACACCTTATAAGACTGGCCAATCCTTCCCTTGCGGTGGTAGGGCTAACGCCCGCCTGGTTCGCGACCACCCTCCCACCGGAGTTCGGCGTCAAGCAGCCTGCTGTGTTTCGTCGACGCGTGGGAGTACCAGTGCCTCAAGGCATCTTCTGGGCACGCTCGCTTCATCATGGACCTCATCTATCACTTTCCATCAGGCGTGATCGAGGTCAAGAGCTAGCTCACTCATAAATAAAAAAAATTGAATACAGTTTTGACTGTCATCAAAAACGATGACAGATAAAACTGGTGTCAAGTTTCTTTTTAATAACTCAATCTGTGCTTTACGCTTTCCCTGCGAATAAGCTATTTTTCTGATGGATTGACTAGAGAATGTAATAAAGAGACGTGGAAGAAACATTTTTATAAAAAAAAGCCGGAATATTTTAATATTATGAAAGCACAACATAAGGTAAATATTTCTACTACAAACTCGAACCTCGAACAGGCTTGAATTACAAGTCAGGCTGTGTAATTTTCTATTACACTGCTTATGCATGTGACTCACACGTTTCCTTTACAAGAGCGGATGGAAATGAAACTGCAGGAGTGACCAACATGAACCGTGATTGCATTGCGAACGCTACGTGAAGCCGTAATAAGTCGCCTCTGGATTTGAACATCACATACGGAGTTGTAAGTTGTGTGAACGTTAGCGTTGAGATTTGCTGCCAAAATAATTTTCACTGTCAGACGAATTCAGATCTAACTTTGTCGACATTTGGAATTTGGATTCCTCTCGTCTTATGAGTTAGTCATTAGATTTTCTGCATCATATATATTTTGTTAGCATTCTTATCACTGCCTGGGCCCACTACGGTCTTGAGACCCATCCATCATCATTTAGTTTTTCTAGAGAAATTTATAGTTATCATCATCATCATAATTCACAGCACGACTTCGCCCACTGCTGTGCTACGAGTAAGTATACTTAGGTCTTTCTTGTGCCCATCACCATTTCTCATCCAGATTATACTCGAGATGGCAACAACGTCGCGTGTCGTTTGGCCGTCTTGAGATAGTTCTGCCTTGTTAAGTCTTAATCGTCGTTAATTTTGGTAAAACCATAAATCAACATTTTTTCACATTGAAACCTAACCTCTTCTGGGTCTTTGAAGTTTAATTTTTGAATACACTCAAGTAACACAAACACCATTTACATTGTAATCCACTAAAACAAAAAGTTCGAACCTCAAAAAAACTGAAAACACCATCTTGTCAGTGGCATATCAGCCGTGAAGCGAGACATTATAAATCAAAGCTAGCGTCAAAATGACATGCGGCTTTAACAGCCACGTCCGACTGTTAACACCGTGGCTGTAGTGACCCACTTCTGATGTTACTGACGTGAAAAGAAGTGCAGCTGATGAGTGCATTGTTTATACTTTGATTACTTAAAACTTTTCGTAAGGTTAGCATTTCTGTTTTTTTATGATTAAATACTTCTATATAATTCTTGCTCATACACTATCACGATCCAATGCACTAAAACCACCAAGACTGACTCAAAAAATCTTAAACCCTAACTTGTCATCGACATAATATCAGCCGTGAAGCGAGGCATTATATTTAAATCAAAGCTGGTGTCATTATGGCTGGCGGCATTTAATAGCCACGTCTGACTTAACACCATGGCAGTGTCCCACTTCTGATGTTACTGGCGTGGGAAGAAGTGCAGCTGGTGAGAGCATTATTTATACCTTGATTGGCTTAAGAATTTTCGAAGTTAAATAAATGATATATACACAGTCCATTTTACAAATTCTATACACATATATTGCAGTTCTAAACAGCATTGAAAAGTTATAAAACAATTCAACCATACAAGGACCAAAAACAATTTCCATAACGTCTATTTTTCCCTCTTATACAACTCTACACAGTAACAATACAGCAAATTGAGTGATATCTCTTAGGGCGCAAACGTGACACGTTTACAAACTAATATCCTTGTGCAAGGTTTGCACATAAACGTTATGTACCGACGGGTACACATAGCAACAGCGTTATATACAACCACAGAGTTATTGACTTGCAAATAATGATGTATTGTGATAATAAATTGAGAGAAACAGCTCATCTATAATGAGAGTTAATAAAGGATGGATCTAGTGTCTGTGACTCTGTGTGTTGCTAACACACATGAATACGGTGAATTTTCTAACATAATGTGTACCAAGCCCACAACCCAGGTGGAGGTCTGGTAGGCAGCCGCTTTACGTAAAATACTGGTATTCAGCTGAATCCGGTTTGACTGGGAGCAGACCCCAATATAGTCGGGGAAAGGCTAGACAGATGACGTGTTACGGAATTTGTTCGAAAGAGTCACCGTGGGACTGAAACAAGAGAATTAGGAGGAACACGGATGAGTTTTATTTAGTAAGAGTCTGACACTTCCTTACGCTCCGCCCATTTATCATTTTTCTTTAAAAATAAAGGCTAAATTATGTACGCAACCTTACAAATTACCTTAGCGAAGCTTAACTAGCCCTTATTCCACAATCGTCTTTAATCACCACACTTTTTTTTTTTTTTTTTTTTTTTTTTTTTTTTTTATAGGATGGGAAATCATCAAATGACCCCTCCCGCTCTGGGTGGAGCGGCAGGGAGTGTCAGACTTTTACTGACTAAAACCCACCCTTAGTCCTCCTAGTGCCTTTCTTCCCAGGGCCGCGGTAACTCTTTCGAACATATTCCACAACCCTGGCAGGCTCTGGCCCTGGCGGGCCCCGTCTCCGTTGCTGACTGCTCTTTCCGGCGCGTTCGGAGTGAAACGTGCCGTCGACTCTGGCCTGACCTGATCGGACAGCGAGCTACCCATTGCTCGCTGTCCGCAGGCGTCAGTCACTGCGCCTAGCTCAGGAGCGTCAGTTCCTGAGAGGCGGAGCGACTAACGTTCGTCTGGAGGAGGCGAAATGGGGCCATTACTGGCACTCCATCTCGGCCCCCTCCCGAGCAGTGGCAGCGGCGGCGACGGTGGCGGCGGCTGCGGCGGAAGCGACGGCGGCGGCGGCGGCGGTAGAGGAGGGTTTTCTCCTGGACCCGGCCCTATTAATCACCACACTTGGGAAACTGGTATTGTAAATTGTGCAAAAGAAGGTTCTTGCAGCGCAGTCTCCCCGGTCGTGATAAAATAAATACCCTTATCAGCTTATGAAATAAAGTTCGATTTACGTGCCGACACCGTGAAAATAAGTTATTTGTAATCTCGAAAACAATGAAATAAAGTAATTACTGAACTCGTATATTTTCCCTTCGAAAGCAAATGATACGAAGTTTGGCAGTGGGCAGCAACGTGGGTTTAAGTTATGCAAATTATTATGAAACTTTCGGAAAAATTTATAATTAAATAAATTTTCGACAAGCGGAATTTTCAAATCAAATTGATTTCTAACGTTTGACAAGAGAAGAGTTTAGCCTTTCAGCAAGTTAAGAGCGACTATGCCAGAGGAGCGTCACATAATATAATCATAGATAGATAGAGCATTTATTTGATGCAAGAACAGAAAACACAACACACAAAAAAGAGTTACAAAAATTATAAGACAATCTATCAATATGGCAATCTATGGCAGAAGTGCCAAAACTACCTACCTACTTTAATAATTTTATTTAAAAATGGAATAAACAAATTGTGCGGTGCGTGTCTCCAAGTTGCACCAAATGGGAGTCCAGCTCAGCATGTGCCAGGCAAAGACCTGACGCTGGTATTCTGCTGGATCCTTTAAGTGACATACGAACGTCGAGCAGATACAGAACAGATAAATAAGAGTATATCATTATCCTAATAATACATAATTTTAAAATTCTTCCGTTACTGGTTTCATACGCGCATGTCTCGTTTTTTACCGTTCCCGTAGATATTTCTGGATATCCTCTTTTACGGCCGCTTTCTATAATATATCTCAATCCCAATCTTGATCCCGATCCTTGTCTGTAACCAATCAAAGGTGAGGATTGTGTGGTGAAGGACACAAACTCGGCCGTTGATTGGTTACAGACAAGGATCGGGGTCAAGATTGGGATTGAGATATGTTATAGAAAGCGGCCGTTAGTGCTCCCCTACACTGCCCAAGGATCATGCATGCCATTTAAGCTTCCTCCGACCAGTAGATTTGACTGTGCGTTGTCTGTCAGTCACTCAGTCAGGAACGGAAGAATTTTATGTATTAGGATTAGAACAAAGATGAAACAAAATTAAACATAAGTACATTTAATCATCATCATCATCATATCAGCCGAAAGACGTCCACTGCTGGACATGGGCCTCCTTCAAGTGTCGCCACAACAACCGGTGCATTTAATGCTTTTATTTAACGAACTATGAGATCACAGTCTATCATAACTAACAGTCTAACAGAACTGTGTGTTTGGTCCAGGGTTGGTCAGAAAATCGACGTGTCCCTTCAGATAGACCCTATGGAACCTGTCTACATTGTAACATGCTCCCCGAGGTATTAGTAGAATTAGGGAAATTAAATTACTGGTTTCAGGTAGATAGTTGCGGTTATTTTGGGTACATGTTATTGTGTATGTACATTGAATATCTGTATGCTTAAGAAATTGTTTGGCAAGCATACTATACAGTTGCGGAATTTATTCGAAAGAGTCACCCCGACCCTGGAACGCAAAAGGCATTAAGAGGAACACGGATAGGTTGATGACTTTCCATACTTACTTAAAAAAGGACAAGAAAGAATTAAAAAAAATACTCATGAAAAGTTTGATTCTTTTGAAAAAGGAATGTTTTGCTTCCATGACACCACTTCTGATTACCATTTATATATAGTTCATTAATCTATTGATCAGATCATATCAGAATCACATGATTCTGATACGATCTGTTCTTGACCTGAGTTTATCTGATGTGGCCTTTAGCAGAAAGCACCACACAGATTTAAGTAGACCAGACAGTGTTAGCATTTATCAGTTATCGTGTAGCGCGACACAGAACTCCTCTTTAATTATATCACAGCAGATCACCATCTTATGAAGTTCCATAAGATGCTAAGTAAAACTAACTTCTAACAGTCTTCGAAGGCGATATGTTTCCACTTTGTGGACTGTAATCTCAAAGCTAACACATGTTTGAAGTGTTCCTGAGAGCCTCTTTAGTTTCGCTAAGAGATTCTTGGCTGGGAACAGATAACGATATAAAAACCAAAGGCTTTCTCGGTGGACATTGTATTTAGGTACCTATATTTTCGATACGACCTTGATATTGTTTTCTTGTTTTTCTCGAAACTTAGGTTTTTGTTCCATAGTATTTTTATACGACTGCCCAAAAAAAGAAGTGTTATGTTTTCAGGGTTCATGTTTGTATGTATGTTTGTAAGTTTTTACTTACAAACATACATAAGTACATGGCGAGATAATTTTGAGTTAGTCTTGACCTGTTTCGGTATTAATAGGTTTTTCCAATAGGAATTTCTCTGTGTCAGCTCGGAATTTGGAAGTTGGTGGTGTGACACCCCAGTGCCTCGGAAAGCACGATAAGCAATTGATCCTGCGCCAGATCTCGCTCCGATCGTGTCGGGTTGCGATCCCATCGGAATATGTGTGGCGGAAAAGGGAGTGCACCTGTGTTTGCGCACACACTTGCGCACATGTCCCGCGTCGATGCACGATGGCTAGTCTCCGTTGAGACTGGCCTCCAGGGCCGAAGTCAGGAGAACTAAATATTTCTATTTATTTTAGGGTAAATGGTACCGAATATGCGAGGCCAACTCGCACTTGGCTGGTTTGATTTACTAAGAACATTAAAACTCCACGTCTTTTCGAGAAAACAGAACAAGAAGCAATTAATCTATCTGAAACATGTACCTTTTTAATTAAATACTGAACATTCTAACACGAACAAATTGATTTCGATCATTATCACAACGGTACACACAACACGTTTTGATAAACATAGGGTTGAATACACACGCCATGCTTTGCCTAGCGACTAAAGCGCTTTGACCTCAGATTTTATGGAGAACCTCACTATGACTATAATCATGGGGTCGGAACGTTTTAAAGTTTTATCTGATACGTTCGGGTACCTACGAAGGGATATTAGGGAAAAGTCCATGTACTTTTTTGCAAGTTTATCTGGCGGCTACCATGTTTAGCTTTTGGCAGCGACCATAATATTTATCTGAGGCTTTAACTATTTACCTAAAGGCTTCAGTAAATTCATAAGATATCTTGCGCACCAGACGCAGTCGTCTTCGTCGTACGACGATCAAAATGCCATCAAACGGTTGGTCATAATCGTACACTACAGAGAAAATAAAATATATTTCTCGACAGACTATCAGGTACCAACAAAACCACTTATTTTTAAGGGGTTTTGTAGCATTAACCGAAAAACAACTCGTTTCTTGTATAAATTATACTAAAAATTAAAGGGGCTGACTCACCTTTAGTTTTAATATAATTTAGTTTTTATTATAAGTTGTAATAGAGGCAATAGAAATATACACTGTGACAATTTCAACTGTCTACCTATTACGGTTCTTGAGATATAGCCCGCTGACAGACAGACGGACGGATAGCAGAGGCTTAGTAATATGGGGTTCCGTAGGTTACCCTACGGGGACGGAGCCTTAAATAAGAATTACCTACACGGAATCAAAAACAAAATAATGTGTGCCTTACTGCTGCGCCAAAGAGTTTAATTTCAGCAATTTTGCCAGACGGATGCTGTCTCATAAAAACTATAGTCAGTATTTAGTTAAATAGGTACAATGTTTACAAATTTTAATTGTTTCTTGTTCTGTTCTCACGAAAAGGACTTATGCGGGCCATACACGTTCAAGTAATTTGAGTGAACAGGCTAGTTCAAACTGTTTGATCGAATAGAAATACGAATTTTCGTATTTCTTCATGCCATTTGACGACTCAGTTTTTATCAAATTTTCCCAGTCATTCAGAACTATTTTTGAACCAGCCTGTTTGCCACATTAGGAAAGCTTTCATTTTCTTCTATCGATTTTTACCCAACTACCCCAGAAGAGGGGTAATTGTTTTAAGAGTATGATAATATTATTATAAGTGTCAACAGTAGCTCCTACAGTAGCAGTAGCACCCTGAACACTGTTCCACAGAGAACCATAATGACGGTAACGTGCGCCGGGGTAATCAATCAAGCGCCGTTGAATCACATTCGAAAGGGCTTGACTTTCGACCGGATTGGTGTCACTACCTTCCAGCGGTTTATTACCAGATTGCTGAGGACTACGAAAAAAAGGCTTAGTTAGTAATTGATGAATATGCTTTTTGTTGGTGTTTTGAATTATCTTCATCCTTAAATTAAGTTTCTGACAGAAATGCACAGCATAAAACACTTGGCATGAAATCATACCATTTTGAACAACCTTATCTATCGGAAATGTGATGTTTTTTTTAAAATCATCTTTGACAGGGAAATTATAATACAGTAGGAAATTTTAAAGTTATATTAAAAATGTTATTTTATTTAAAATATTGGGTATTTTTCCTATTTATGAAAGTAGATTTTAAAAGGAGCTCGTGGCTAAATCATAACAGCCAGCCGCACGGATCGGTCTTCACGGAGGTTGGTCTCTGGATGGGTTGGTCACCCATCGAGAGACCAACCTCGGCAAGCATTGCTATTTTAACATATCAAGATTTCTCCGTACCTCGGAAAGCACGTTAAGCCGTTGGTGCCGGCTGTCATTTGTAGATCTTTGGCAGTCGTTACGGATTGTCAGAAGCCAGAAAACCTGACTCCAGTCTTGCCAAGAAGTAATGTGTTATCCAGTTAATGGGTTGTGGAGGTCTAGTAGGCAGCCGCTCCATGTAAAATACCGGTTTGACTGGAAGCCGAGCCCAATATAGTTGGGAAAGGGCTAAAAAAATTAATGGAAGTTCGAAATTTTTGCCGAAGGGAAATCCCATCGTGAGCATCACATGTAATGTAATAAAGATATATATATTACTATTTTTGGAGGTGGTTGAAATGCAAGAGAATGCCTTGGGAGATGTTCATTGTAATAACGCCTTAGTCATAAACTTACAGCAAATCCCTACCAAGTGTCAAGCTTGTATACTTGATCTCACCAAGATGAAAAACATGGCCAGACGGGTGTTCATCACAGGAGCTTTGTCGAGCTAAGAATGATTTAGTTTGACTCATATTGAATTTTCTCATAAAATAAAGAAGAAGAAAACATGAAATACCATTTAGTTCAACCAAACAATTCACAGGCACTTTTGTATTGTCAAGGTGTGGGTCAAACCGAAACATGTAGTTGATTGCATATGTTATAGCGTTTATCTTTAAGAAAGGAAGAAAAATAATGTATTTAGTTGCCAATGAGAAGACACGCCTTGGTTTAAATTATGTAAGCTATAATTGAAAATGACGGTATTAGAAGTACATCCCGTTTACATTTATATATATATACCTAGATATATTTTTATGGTGTGCGTCATGCTTGGCGCAAATAAACTCTTTTTCTTTCTTTCTTTCTTTGTAAGTATAATATATAGTAGGAAAGGAACGTGCATAAAACTCCATCGACACTTTTTATTAATAGTTACATAAATCCAGGGTGTTTTTTATTAAAGATTAAAGATATGCATTGCTGTCAAGAGATGACCAGTTTCATCTCGACACGAACCGCACAATTATACAAAAATTTACAAACACAAAAATTCTATCTAAAACTATAAGTAAAGGACTGACATTATTAATGGTGGAACATTATGTTGGGCCAGCGCAGTTCCGATCTAGCGAGCACCCTCGTGTGCTGAAATATCAACGAACATTTACTCTGACGTGGTGACTTGCAGTTTTATGTCCCTAGCATACATCTTGGTTATGGGTCGTGGTAAGTTCTGGTGTAATTTTGATATCATAAAATTTCACTAACGGAATATGACTGATTTTTAACCTTGTACACATTTTTTTAATTATTGATGAGTTCACGTTTGTCCATTACCTCACCTGTCCCCCTTACCATTTTTATTATTATTTCTTTATTATTATTTATTAATGATCAAAAAGGTACATTTTAGGCTTTATAACGTACATAATGTCCAACAAAACTATTACACATAGTTTGTCTGTTGGATCAAAATTATTACTATTTACTTAGGATTATATAATGTTATGTATGTATAGTACTTATCACTAAGATTTTATAAACCAGGTTTATTAGCAGTATAATCTATTAGTAGCCAGATGTATTAAGTACGTAAGTATGAATATCGTAGATTAAATATTAGTTTAGATATTAAGAGTATATAGCTTATGTAAAACAGTAGTTTAGGATATGCAAAATAATGTAAAGTTATTTTATTAGGTAAGTATGGGAAATCATCTAATAAATCCTTCCGCCCTGGGTGGAGCGAGAGGGAATGTCAGACTCTTACTAACTAAAACCCATTCGTGTTCCAACTAATATCCTTTGCGTTCAAGAGCCGCGGTGACTCTTTCGAACTAATTCCGGGCATGTCATTTCCTTCTTAAATCCGTTGAGAAAAAACGATAGTGGTATTAATTCTGTAAAGCTCAGTCTCTCTCTCATAGCAGGCAGATAGCAAGTGATGATGTAGTCGACGATGGAGTACCTACGCTGGCAAAGATATAACCTATTTATTTTTGAAGTAAATACTCCCGTCGTCACGTAACACAGACTCCGACAGGGGCTCACACCAGACGGAATGGATAAGCTCTACAATGAAACGAACGTGCCCAAAAGATGTGTGGTCACTGTTGCGTTGAAGGTTTTACTTTCTGACATATTACCTGATTGAATAGCCAATCACGTCTTTACTTCAGAGACAGTATTCAAAATGATTTTGTGAACAGAATCACACATGAAAATTTAAAAAAAAATCATCAGACGTAAAACAGAAACCTTCTAAATAAATCTGAAGTTTATTCTATCTACTAGCTGACCTGCGCAACTTCATCTGCCTCACATTTTTCATCTTTCAGTCGTAGCGTAATGTTATGTTCTCGATAAATGGGCTATCGAACACTTCATGATTTTTTTCAATTCGAACCAAGTAGTTCCTGAGATTAGCGCGTTCAACCAACCAAACGAACTAACTCTTCAGCTTTATAATATTACTAGCTTTTGGCCGCGACTTCGAACGCGCATGTCCCGTTTGTTCCCGATCCCGTAGGAATTTCCCATTTTCATATAGCCTATAACCTTGCTCATGAATGTGGCTTTTAATAAAAAGAATTTTCAAAATCCGACTGGTAGTTCCAGAGATTATATTAGTATATAGATTATAGTATAGATAAAATACTATAGTAAATATTTTCATCATTACTTAATGTACCTATCTCTTCAAAAGCTGCTTTTGTACAGCAAGAGTACAATAACATCGTAACTATGTATTTAATATAACATTGAGATGTTTCAGCGAAGGCAGACAGGCTCAGACTTCGCAACTATCACAATTACTAAGACCACAATCGCCTTAACGGAGGTAGGTATATTAAGTTGGTGGTGGTGCTCGTGGCAGCAATTTAATTGTTTTGTGGTTCTGTTGCGGGATTTCTTGGTCAATTGTTATCTTTAAATTAAGAAATAGTTAATTGTATTGAAGAAAATATTGAAAAAAAAGCATGTATAAAAAAAAATATATTTTGCCTCAGACCTTTAAAAACACGACCTTTTTTATGGATGGAAAATCATCAAATGACTCCTTCCACTCTGGAGCGGGAAGGAGTGTCAGACTCTTACTGACTAAAACCCATCTGTGCTCCTTTGCGTTTCAGGACCGCGGTGACTCTTTTGAACAAAATACGCAACTCTGGTGAACCCACGACCAGTAGGTCGTAGGTCCAGGATTTGATTTATGATTCATTATCTTTTGCTCTCAATCAAACCTTTCTAGATTATCTTGCATACCAGCCACCAGTCCAGCTATCTTTTCTTTAAAAAAATGAATATTAGGTACTATAACACAATTTCTGGCGCCGCCTTTTTCTGTGTTACCTACCTACGCCCCTCAAGCAAATACTAGCAGGTGGTGATAGCAACTTTGTACCGGAATCGATGGAGACATATTTTCCGCTTAAAAGGGTCCAGTGACCAAAAACCTCAGTAATGAGAGACTGACTGAAGTAGAAAGAAGTTACCTACCTGAATCTGAAATGTTGTCACAGAAATGTTTTTTTACATTATTTCTATTCCTATTCATTTCCATAACAAAATTTGCTACCCAAACGTAAAGTTAAATACGTCTGTAGATAATAGAGTTATCAGCACCATAAAATGTATGCATCGGCGACGCAGCGCGTTGAGTGATCGATTCAGACGGTTACTTGAAAGTCACTCTGTAAATAATGGTCACCCTTCTGTGGACGAGTTTGCTGAACCTATTGGCAGGGATGGACGAAGGTCGTAGTTTACAAAATACACAAAATATTCATATCTATCTAATACCTTAAAACGAGCAATTCTTCTTTATATGCATATGTCGCAGCCAATTAGTTTAATCAGCCGTTTAATTGGTAGCCTAGCGATTTTTCAGCGACCGAAGTGAACAAAAGTGCGATCTTTTGTTTAATATCGTTTAATGACTTGCTCATGTCACTTGTGTCGCTGTTTAACCGGCGCAGTTCAATGAATAGGCTGGGCTTTTAATGAAACGGCTGATTAAGCAACTTGGCTGCGACATACATATATAATCTGAATCTCGGATCCGGCTCCAACGATCATGATGAAATTTAGTATGCAGGTTCGGGGCGATAAATGGATCTATCTAAGTTTTGTTTTTAGAAAACGTCATTTTATCCGTGTTTTAAAAAAAAATCATCATCATCCAGGTACTTCTTATTTATGAGCGCAGCAAAAGCTTATAAAGAGAAATTATTCTGTTTTATTTTTGGTAGTTAGTAATTTTTTTTGAAATGGGAAATCATTATATGACTCTTTCTGCTCTGCAGAGTGGAGTGGAAGGGAGTGTCAGACTCTTACTAGCTAAAACCCATCCGTGCTCCTCCAAATGCCCTTTCGTTCCAGGGCCGCGGTGACTCTTTCATTAGTAATAAATCAAATGTATCTAAATCTAAAAAATGCAAACACTTTGCATCTTTTTTATTCTAACTTTTAAGCAATTTTCGCATCTCCGTCGCAATCTTCCAAAAATGTATGGAATATTGAGGCTTCTTTGACAGATTGCGACTAAGATGCGTATGCGATTGTTGCAAATTAGTAGAATTGGCCCTAATGTCCTGTTTACTCGTAGCTCGCAGAGTCGTAGCACGTTCCATCGTAGCACAGTGCGCTACGCCGTAGCATGGCTCGTAGCAAAGCAAAAAAGCCATCAAACGGCTTTTTCCTGTTTTTACCCGACTGCCCTAGATGGAGTATCCTCCATCTGGGGCAGTTTGTCCTGCTTGAAACGTTTATTTTGTAAAGGTCACTAACTCATAGACACAAAAAGCTTAGAGGGTACAGGGGCAAAACAAAAAATGCCACAAAAACCTGTTTTTGTGTAATAAATATGAACATTTTTCAAATTGTGTGACTTTCTTTTACTTATATTCTTTTTAGATTTCTTATTTTTTTCTTATTCTCATATGGTCGATGGGGCCGAAAAGTTCTGGAATGACGACCGCGTACCTACCGGAAGACGCCACGTTGGAAGGCCTCCCACAAGATGGACCGATGACCTGGTGAAGGTCGCGGGTAACCGATGGATGCGTGACGCACAGGACCGGTTTTTGTGGCGAAACTTAGGGGAGGCCTATGTCCAGCAGTGGACGTCTTTCGGCTGATATTATGATGATGATGATACTTAGATTTTACAAATAAAAAAAGCTCAAGTTTACCTTACAGATTAACTTTCAGTGGAAATCAGAATCATCATCATCATCATATCAGCCTAAAGACGTCCACTGCTGGACATAGGCCTCCCCCTGGAGAGCTGCCATAATCGTTATTTATACCGCTTATAAAATAATTAGAAACACCTATACAATTTAATGAAACCGCTATCATCACCACGACATTGCCAGTCTCGTTTACATCTCGCAATTAATTACTAGCGCTTGTGTGTGGCACTCGTTCACTTACAAAGAAACAGGTGTCCTTTGCCACTGCACGGTGGTCCAAGCGCCCTACAAGCGCGGTCATAAATATCTTACTTTATTAAATGAGATTTTTCTGAAGAGTAAATAATAAAAAATACTTCACAAATGTACATTCATGCTATATTTACATAAATTAATACATTATATACAATAAACTGTACAATATGTACTGTTTATATTTAAATTTAGATAGTCAATATTTGAGATTTATTGTCCCTCGTTCGGAAATAAATCTGAACATGATATTAACGCTATTCATGAAGGGGATATAATTAAATGTGTATTCTTTTGTATATTATACATATTATGTACAAAAAAAGCAAGAAAACTAAAACTACAATTTAATTACAAACGTAATCATAACCACAACTAAGATAAAATAACCACAACAACAAACCCAATTTCAATTTAATAATATAATATTCATTAAATTCGTACTAAATCTAAAACCGGCCTCGACATAACACTTTTTTTCTTACGGGGAAGTTTCCGAAGACTAGTAATGTATAGGTCCCGCCTGATGGTCTTATAATGTCAGTACACTTTGATAAAATGGTAAAATGTCACATGCAGTTTTATTGTTCGTGAAATTCGTATTTAATAAATAATTATTGATGCTTCGTCAACTTAGCCTTAACAAAAAGGGATAAGACCTCGTCCGCATTTATATTCAGTCTTAAGCTAGTATTAGATGTATCAGAAGTATTGAGTAGTGCATTCACAGCAGAGTCACTTGAGATAATTCTGCTAATCTTCTACGTTTCGAGGGCTTAGACAATTCTGAAAAACCTTTCAGAATTGGGGCGTGCGCGTTCGCAATATGGCTCGGGCTGGTTCGCGTTTTCTTGAATGTACTGCTCATTATTTCTCACTAATTCGACACATTCAATTTTATTATTTATATATACTGAGTACCTACTTATGCAAACATTTAGATTTATTTCTATAGACAATTTTCCACAATGTATCAAGACTTTTACATAAACTGAGTATCTTACTGTCTAAGTTCCTAATATCTAGAATCTCCACCTCATCCAGTGAAGCTATAGAACAGTTTCCAACACGTGTTCATGTTTCTGAGAAACACTTCCAGTTACGGCAGACCAAATCTCAAAGAAATGCATCCTTGAGAAAGTATATTTTGATCAAAGTACCTGAAAAAAAATATTAAAATATTTTACGTATGTTTCGTAGACCGTGCTACGCCTGAGCCTACGCGGTCGTAGAGGCTATATAGCAACTAAAGTCGCAAAAGGACGCAAAAAAACCTTTTATATTTTCAGAATAGACAGTTCAATCTTTAATTTAAAATATGTGACAGTATTTGACTATTGTTGAAATTAGTTGTAAGTCTATGTGAAGTCAACAATAAGTGAAATATTTGGTAGAAATCCTGTGTGGCGTAGCACGTAAAATACGTCATAATAAGTCGAATAAAATTAAAAAAATAAAACTAAATATTAAGAACATACCTTGATCTTGGAAATCCATGTCACAAACGCCACTCAAAAACAATGCAATTCTGAGAACTCACCATTAAACAAATAATATGTTTTAATGAGTTACTGATAAGGCGAGCGCAACGTAATGATGTGTTCACTTCGGAGTTCGAAAAATAAGTGATAATTAGGTAAAATGGGTGACATATTAATATTTTTGGGTAGCTTGTTTATCGGTTAATCGTTATAAGTAATTAAAGTGGGGTAATTGATGATGAAATTTTTGCATTTATGACCTAAGGCGGGACCACCGTGCACTGCTTGAAATAATTACATCTTTGTTGGCGTTCCCTTACAAATTGTACGCATACGTTGAGCCTTTAGAAGAGTATTATACTAATTGGAATTAAAATCAAAGGAAATGCTGAACGAATATTTTAATATGTTTTTGTGAATAATGGACATAGGGTCTGATTTGGTTTGGCAAAATCTTCAAAGTGATGTACTTCCTTTCAAATTGAAGAACCGCCATTTTTTTCGATTACTTAATATTTAAATGAGTTTAGCGGCAGAGCCAGAATTAGTCAACAAACATAAATATAACTCCAAAGCATCACTTTAATCGCCTGAATCGACATGAAAACGAGAAAAACCTTTGATTAATGTGAATAAATAACAAGCAGACTGACAATGTGGTTGAGCCGAATGAAGAAAATGACTAAGGGCGACTTTCACCAATGAAACTGAACGCGATCAGCGTACAAACCACGTTTATGAACTGAATATTGTCGCTGACAGCTCTTGAACGCAGTTTAGATGTACTGATCGCGTTCAGTTTCATTGGTGAAATCCGCTCTTAAAATATACCTACATAGTTGTCATATTTTGTAGTTATCGCGGTCGGGTTTTTTAAAAAAAAGACGTGACCGACACATCACAACGTGGACGCGCGGGACGTCAACAGACGTGTGTAAACGAGTTGATACAAAATTTACGCATCGATATTGTTTTGAGCTCCGGACGAACCACAGCCTGGGCACGTCCCGGGCAAGGCACGGATATGTGTGGAACAACCTTAAGGTGTTGGACCCGGCTGTCATTTGTAGCAAATTTGCTGTGATAGACAAAAACACAAGTGATCTTATAAGGGTTCCGTATTTTCATTACGTACGGAACCCTAAAAACATGCTTCTAATTCCGGCAAGCTCCACTCAAAGATCCAACCCAAGATCCTTTCGTGAGTGTGTAAATACCCTTGTCAAAACTTGTAATGATCCGTTTTATTCAACAAGTGTCCTACATTTTCACACCATCGTTTTGATGGACCCAGTCTTTTGGATTGGATGATACCTACTGTAGTGTTTGTATAGATTAATACGTTGTCTCACGTACGCAAGTGGAGGGGGTAGCGTCGACCGAGCAGTCTGGTGGAAAACGCAGTGACGGTCGGACGTGCACCTGTGCTCGGATCTGTGTGTAGTGGTGAGCCAGTGTAACATGAAACGTTATTCTCGTTGAAATAGGGAACGCTACACCTTCGTCGTTGTTGGTTTTATTTCTTGTCAACTAAATAGACTACCTATTTATTCAAACTACTATTTATACCGATTTAAACTTTATTCCTTGTGTATTTGTACCTAAATAACTTGGAACAAGTAATCCGATTAGATAAGTTCTTTAAGAACGGCGTACGAACGAACGGAACGCCGTACGGCTTTTAATACAAACTTTGAAGTCCTTATTTTTCGAAATTAATGAACCGATTTTATTAGGCATGTAATTAAATCGATATCTGTATTTTCCCTTTTTTCGAACAAAATATTTCAAAGTTAAATCAAAAATACTGACTTGCACACAAATTATGCACACTAAATAAATCATATTAGATATACTGCTTAATGGTATTTGCAGAACTGTTTTACTGAACGAATATTTGGCAAATGATATTTCTGGGTGGTTTAAAAAAAAAATAACCATGATAACCACCTGCTATTTCAGGGAAGTGCAATTTAGAGTGCAAGTTAGTATTTTTGATAAACAATTCGTATTTTTGTTTTATAAATCATAAATCCGATGTATGAACCACATTTTTGGTGTGAATTCGATAAAAAGGTCATCTCATTTTGGATGATTTTTTTAGTTTTTTTTTTAAGACATGTTCAGTTAATCAATTGTTTTTTTTGCACAGCATTCTTTTTTCTGGTATGCATTCAGTAAATTAGTGGAGTGACCTAGTGTGCTGAAAAATTATACAGATGTGCATTTAAAAATATCCCATTTTGTTATATTGAAAGATAGAGTGATTTTTCACTTTCTCTGGAAAATTTTAAATCGCTCTCTCTCTCCTTCCAAATTCTTTTTCGAAATTGTTCTCAACTAACTTTTTAGACCTGGTTGGATGGCGTATGCATACCAAGTTTCATTAAAATCGGTTCATTCATTTCGAAAAATAAGGACTTGAAAGTTTGTATGAAATGCCGTACGGCGTAAACGCTCTTAATAAGAAGCTATATAAAAAATTCGAAGCCGCTCTAGATTATCGATCTGTTCTTGAGGTAGGTCAAGATAGGTGGCATCTGCATAATCAAGGATGGGAGGAAAAAGTGATTGTGGAAGCGCAATCTTGGTGGCTGTCAGAATAAAAATTACGCAGTCTACCTAAAGATTCTATAGATGCAAATAACTTACGGCTAACTTCTTGCAGTTGGGCATTTCAAGATAATTTCCTGTCAATGATTGTACGCAAGTTTTTAACTTTCTCGGAGAAGGAAATGACTGAATTATCGAAAACTTAGGAACGAGTTGTCCAGTCGATCCTTGAAACCATTCTGGAACTGTTCACTAGAATAACCTGCGTCTTTTTGGAATAGACCATGAGTCCATACCGCATGCTCGATTAGCAAATGCGATCCAGATCACGGTTGATGGTGACGATGGCCTCGGTCAGATTCCCGATAGGAGCTCGCAGACCTCCACCACCCATTAACTGAGTAACAAGGTACTTTTTTGGCAAGACTGGAGTCAGATTTTCTGGCATCTGATAATCCGTAACGACTGCCAATGATCTACAAATGACCGAGCTGGGACCAACGGCTTAACGTGCTTTCCGAGGCACAGAGGAATCTCGGTATGTTAAGATGGTCACCCATCCAAAAACCGACCTCGGCAAGCGTTGCTGAACCTTGAAGATCAGCCTATGCGGCTGTTATTCTTTAGCCACGAGCTCGCCTTGCTTGTTAGCCACTATGACAGAAATAAAAATTACCGATCATTATTTTCTCTGTAGGTAGGTACGTGCGTGCGTCCCCAATTCCCCATAGCTTTGGGTACTTATATGAAGATCGTATGATTCACCCCTTCAATCGTATAAGTGTAACCGAAATCATATCACCTATGCGTAAATTAATATTGGTACGTACATATGTATGCCATGTATTTCCGCCCTAATACGCACCCCTGTGAAATGGCATGTTAAACCGAATCCGAAAATGTGATGTATTCTTAATAGTAGTATTTGTTAAGTATTTAGTAGTTTCGGCAAACACTTAAATTTTTAGAATGATTCACTTAAAAAGTTTTGACCTCCGATTTTAAGATCCCAGAGACAAAATAAAGATTGCACAAACATTTCTTCTGCCAGAAAAAGGACCACGAAGAAATCAAACATTATGTCTCCGAGATAAGGGACCTCGAAGAATCCATACTAATAATTATCGTAAATGCGTAAGTACTACTCTATTTGTGGTATATCTGTTACCTTTTTTTTATTATTAATATTGATAGGCACGCGCTTGACCACTATCTATCTACCTCTTTACGTCTTAATGGCTAAACGGAGTTGGATGTTTGGACCACAGGTAGACCGTTTCCTGGATTAGGGCATAGAATAATTTTCATCCCGAGAATATGTTCCACTTGAATAAATTTCGGCTTACACGCGGCCTAAGTCACTGGCAAGTAATTGTATTTTTTTTTCTGAATTTACCCGACACGTGTCCGACAAACCCACTGCCTACACCTACTCATAATTCTGCGAAAGTTTATAAAGTAGACTAACAATCACCTACAAGGCTTGTAATATCGCTTTTACTCAATTAAAAACTTTTAATAACCTCGTGCCTTACTGCATCAGGAAGTTCGAAGCAATTCTAGCCTTTGGACCCATTACCTGGATTTCCAGGTAATGGGTCCAAAGGCTAGAGTTACTTTGCTGTAGAAGTTCGTACTGTGATTTTAAGATAAACCATATGTGGGTTACCAGGCAGTTGAAGAAATTAGTAAATGGGTTATTATGAACGAAACATAGTCACACCTTACGCATATCGAAGCCAAATAGTTGAATTGACCATTTCATGATGAGGTCGGCCATTTCACATAATGGTTGGCCATCTCAAACCTAATGTTACCTCGGCCACATCATGAAATTACCAATTCTGTGATATGGTCACGACACATTCAAATATGTCTTCCTTATGGTGTCGGACGTAAAAGAATAGCACCATCCCATCACTTCCCGTGGGTGTCGTAAGAGGCGACTAAGGCACTCGCCAGAGAATGGGCAGCAGCATTCTCTGTAGGTAAATTGCAACAGCTACACTGCGATCGCCAACCCGCCTGCCAAGCGTGGCGATTATGGCAAACCCCTCATTTGGGAGAGGCCTATGTCCAACAGTGGACGTCTATCGGCTAATATGATGATGATGATGACATTCAAATAAACTTCGTGTACCATGTCCGTTTATTCGTAGATCGCGTCTCCTTCATGTTCCTCAAATTAAAACGAACTACAGAAAGAACTCGTACATGATAAGAGCTTGTCGTACGTTTAATATGGTGTGTCAAAATATCGCGCTTGATTTGTTTAACAACAGCGTTAAAAAGTTAAGAAAAGTTTGACTTATCATTTCTTTTGTATTGTCGCCAGCACATCAAGCTTCAACAATCTGTCAAATTTCTTTAATAGATTTTCAACTTTATCGCTACAGCAATAAGTTCAAGGTTGATTGGGAAAATTTGACAGTTTCGGGTAGCTTGATGTGTTGGCGTCTGTACTTGATCACAGTTTTTTGTTGTTGTTGTTGTTTTTCTTTTTTGAGCGTGGAATGAGCGTATTGTTGTTTTTTTATTATTCTCTTTACATGTAAGTTAAAGCTTGTAAATGTCCATTTCTTACATATTGTTACTTTATATTGTTATGTGTTAGCTGTAAATTTTCCTCAAATTAATAAAATAAATAAAAATCATTTTATTAATTTCAGGAAATCTTACAGCAAATGAATGGTTAACATCAATCATCAATGTGGCAAGTGGCAAGTGTTTTGTGTTTGTGG
This sequence comes from Melanchra persicariae, assembly GCA_947386135.1. Classification (NCBI taxonomy): domain Eukaryota; kingdom Metazoa; phylum Arthropoda; class Insecta; order Lepidoptera; family Noctuidae; genus Melanchra; species Melanchra persicariae. The sequence continues at coordinate 6,127,585 of OX376646.1, forward strand.
CAAGTATTAGAGTCAGGGCGTCTACTCTCTAAGCCCGAAGTCCGCAGTTTCGGCCTTAGTGTCGGGCGTTTTCTACCCAAACTAAGAATGAATGACAACACGATTAGACAGTAATTGTTTTCAGTTCGGGTTCGGGACTAATCGTAAGTCCGTAGGTGATACGGAGTAGAAAAATCCCGACACTAAGGCCGAAACCACGGACTTCGGACTTAGAGAGTAGACTTGCTTGCAATGCTACACGTATATGGGTCAACGACCGTTATTATAATTGCGCATTTATCTGGCGCTAGGAGATTTCACTAAAACATGCGAATAACGCCTTTAAATTCAAAACTATAAAAGTAATCTCGAAAAATGTCAGTTTGAAGGTATTGGCACTTCGACGTCGTTACATTGGAATAGCATAATATAAATCATCTGTAGGCATACAAAAAATCCAAACACGCTTTCAAAACGACACCCACAAACGATTGATGGAAAAGTCACGCGTAATTCGAGAATTCACTCAGGCCGATTTAAAAATGCCTCGTGTCGAATAATAAATGAGAGCTGTTCATATTCAGTCAGGTTCTACATGAAAAGAAGGCAATTTGTCGACCTTCGACACTCACATTTACGTAGAGAAGTATATATTTGGTATTATTTTGGGAGTTTTTTATATGAATTGGGCGCGGATCGAAACAGTTTGATTCTGTGATTTAGAAAAAAAAATAGGTATTCAATCAATAAATACAAATGCGATTTATTCTACACCATACAGTAATAAATTTAGGATCAAAAACACTCTGCATTAGACAGAATTCTTTTAAAATATAACATTGTATTAAAGAAAAATAGCTATAACCAGGCCAGGGCTGAGCAGTATTTGAATTACTTATAATTAAAATACGTAATTGAAATACAAATACTTATGGATTTGGTATTTGTATTTCAACTACTTTTTGAAAATGTAATTTGTAATAGGTATTTCAAATACCAGACGTTGAGGTATTTTGTAGTTATTATTTCAAATACATTTGAACAAAAATATTTTGTATTTATGTTTTGAAAATACGACTTAAAAGTATTTTGTATTTAAAATATATGCGAGATAGTATTTTGTCCATTGTATTTTAATTAAAGCAAAACATGTATTTTGCCCAGCTCTGGCTATAACTACATATTTTAATTGGAGACAAAATTAGGTACTTTGTTTTGTAAACTTTGTTATATTCGAACTCATTTAACAAATTACTGACACCTTTTTAAAAATACCTATATAGGTATATTTCCCTTTTGTATCACATTAGAGAGGTATTAAAACAATAACCGAACTAGCCAGACGTGTTATTCAAAAACAAAGTAGGTACCTTTGGTAGATTAACAGAGGGACGAAGCCTTTTATTTATTATCTGTGCCTGAATTTAGTTTGGTCCACAAGGTAGGTACCTACATAAAATGGTTAGATGTTAGGTGAAACCTGAAATCGGTTAATATAGGTATCTAAAATGTAGACTGACATGTCGATATTTTTATAACACTAAAATGTTGAAGAACTGACATTTTAGGATGATACACAAAGATACTTAATTATTGTAGAAGGTGAAAAAGACTTAAATTTTAATTTTAAACATAATAAAACTGACAAACATTTATAAGTTATCATTTTTAATTTATTTATAAGTTTTTTCAAAATTACCGTTCAATAAAATATGAGGAGTAACGTAGCTGTAAATTATAACAAATTCGAATGAAAAAAAACGGAACCTAAGTTTCACACTTCATAAAAACCGTTTAATGAAAAAGAGATTGCTGTAAATCATTCTTTTAGCGGCTTCATTTTAATACCTTCAAAGACTGTTCTAAAAACGTTATGCAAAATTGCTTTCAAACGCCCGCCGCCGCGCGCCCCTTCATGCTACGCTGATAATGTTAAAGTTCAAGCTTATCGGAACGCCATCGGCTTTATTAATAGAACTGAGAAACTGAATTAAAGTTTATGGCATGTTTTCTTTTATAAATTTTATCAATAAGTATCTATAGGAATGAGGGAATTGAAAAGAATCATTTTTTAAACAAAAAAGAGGAAGAGGTTTATGTATACAGGTGACTTTTAAAGTGTTCGTGGATGGCTAAATCCGAAACTATGAGGATTAGCGAAAATCGAGCCAGATTTGATAAAAACTAAAACTGCATCATTGGATTTTTGATAAATCGATATTCCTAGCCAAGAATCGAACCGGTTTTAACCATACGAAAGTGTCGCAAACAAGGATCAAATTCTGGGAAGTGATAACACATGGCAAACTAAAGTAAAGCGCTCATTTTTAACAACTTACGATGTTGATAAAAACTAAAATTCCGTCATTGATTTTTGAACAGTGATAACCATTGCCAAAAATCCAAAATGTATGGATTTAAACACTAATAATTTCGTCGACGCAAGTCAATCGTTGTATTGAAACAGCAGTTGTGCAAAATTACAATCCCACACAGTTTTGACTTTTTTATTAAGATAGAATGTCTTTGTCTTCTTTTTTGTCATTATTAAAGGAGTTTAACCCTAGAATATTTACAAGAACTGTCGCTTAAAAAAATAATCTGATCCAGTAAAATTTCTTAGACAACAATAAAAACTTTACCTGTGGTATAGGTACATGAAGTTTAAAAAACTATATACAGTTTTAATTCTTCTGTATTTACTACAGAGCTATATAAAGTTATATTTGTTCTGTAGTAAATGCAGAAGAAATAAAACGTTTATAGCTTTATACGACGGCAATACAAGGTGCATTACGCGGCTTCACTCAGCCTGGAGTCAGTGACTAATGGATAGCTGCCGCTCCTATATTGAGTTTTCTTCTTGACAGGTGGTTTTATCCTGCTATTTTTCATTGGGCTAATATTGAAATCTAATATTGAAATGAGAAAGATTGAAAAAACAGCTATTAAAATATAGCCATATGAATTTGTGAATGATCTTACTTGTTTTTTATTATTAAGGAATGGGCTATCTCTTGACCTTGAGCGAGCCCAGAAGATGCCTTAAGGCACTGGTACGCCCACGCGCCGACGAAACACAGCAGGCTGCTTGACGCAGGACTCCGGTGAGAGGGTGATCGTGAACCAAGCGGGCATTAGCTCTATTTTAGGTGAGACTGTCCTGGATGCGCCGAGCGCTCGGTTCAGTTGAGTGAAACAAATTGCGCTACACTAGGAGGCTCCTTCATGCATCCCCAAAGGCCCCCATCCCTTTTTAGGTGGGGGCTACCTTGACAGATCAGCAGCAAGGTGCGGGTGTGGAATAGAGTCACAAACTATGCTCCACCACCTATCCTGCCCTCTGCGCCCAAAAGCATGCAGCCAAAGAGACCTAAACGCTGCCACCAGCGATGGCGTGGAAATGGCAATTTTTTGGGGCACTAAAATCTAAGACACTATTGTGCCCGCAACACGAAAACAAGTTGTGGTAAAAATCTTGTATCCAACATTAAACAAAGCGAAACGTCAAGACGTGGTCAAGACCATTCGCGATGGAGGATTACTGTGTAAGCTTTCTGCCTCATCTAGGGGACAAAGGACTTACTCGTAAGAAGGTAAGTATTAATTACAAGTAGATACGGCCTTTTACTTGGAGCCTAAAAATAGTGTCTTACGGGACTCTCAGGACGTCACCATCACAAATAGATTTGATATCAGTTTGATTCTTTTTTGATAATTAAATCATGGTTTGTAGCAACTGAGAAAGTTTGTTTGGATCTTTTTAGACGATTTATGCATGTTTTAAATGCCAATGCTTTTTAATTTGATATTGTTTTTTACTATATTTCAAATACAGAAACTACCTTAGACCACGCACTTCTGAACCACTTCTACCCAAAATTGTAACATTTTCCAATTTCCGTCACTGTTAACAATATTCACTAAAAAGCAGTGGCCAGCAATCCTTATGGTAATTTTCCTCACAATTTACCTAATTTTGTAAACTTTACGAATTACTTTTACTCACAGAACCAAAACAATTCGAAGGAAAGGTGTGCGTATTTCCATCTTGTAATATAATTTCGTGGTATCCAGTCAAAGTAGGGTGAAGCAGGCTTATTCTGTAATAGATTTAAAGTAGGTATTATTAAAGTAATACAACGAAATTACTTTTTGAGCGTTTTGGTCTAGACATGCTTTATTGTCGAAGTATAGTATTAAGTTCTTTAATTAATGTTATGTCATAAAAATTGTATAGCTTTGAAAGTCACTTGGAGATCAAATAAATGTTCATACATATCTTTCTATTACCGTAAATGTACCGTAAAAAGACAAAATTTTAAGTATTTCTTTATTTCCATAAATTAAGTTAGCAAACTACAAAGTTTGGCGTGATAAAAACTTTGTAAAATAAAACTAAAATTAAGTTTGAGACCAAAAAAAAACTTTTCAATAAACATCGTATTTTAGTTTCGTTCCAGGTATTTTTTCAAGATAATTTTCTTTTACCACTTGTGACAAACACAAAAGCTGAACTTTTCGCAATTTATACAAGTAGCTATAAGAACTCTTTTTTACTTAAATATTCTAAGAGATTTAAGATGTAGTTAGGAAAAATCGGAACTGATGCCGTAATCTTGTTTTTACAATCGTCATCTAATCTATACCGTTGACATTGCAAAAAAATACAACCGAATTGAGAACCTTCTCCTTTTTTTGAAGTCGGTTAAAATATATTAACAGCGCCTCTGACAATGTCCTATTCTTCTTTTCATTCGTCTCAATCTAAAGAAAAAGCAACCTACAATTATACACATATAATATTTCAATAGCAACATCGTCCGTTTCATAGCAATCCAGAATAACCCCACGTTGAAAGGCAGCTATCGGCCGTATCTAGCGGAAATTGCGCCCCCAAGCCAAGGGTCGATCTAATCGGATCGTTGCGTGTACCACACAGATCATTAGCGCCATCTACTGATAGTTCCACCTTTCTTTGCCCACCGCTCTGCAGGGTTGGTGAACCGGTGGTATGCGTGCCTTAGATGCTACGAGGCAAAAAATGTAGGCTTTGAATTAATGTCTTCGCAGTCTCGAAGGAGATTGATTAAAGAGTGTCTGTGGAGTTTCTTGCACGTTCTTCTCCATAGAGATCTTGGATGACTTATCCAAACAGCAACAATCAGTATTAAAGTTTTCGTTTTAAATAGGTGTTCTCAAAATCACCATCATAATTTTTTTTTAATGATAAATCCCTGTGAATTAACATTAAGGAAAACATGATGATGGTGAATTCTCGTTATTTTTATACGTTCGCATTCAGATCTCAGTCGCAAATTAACAAAAACCTCTAATTTTCTTACATAGGTTTTTGTTATTGATTGTTACTGAAATGTACGAGAATTGGCCTTCTGTGTTTTCGCCATCCCTGCGCCACTACAAACGTTTCAAAAGTGTATCAGAATTTATATGTATTAAGCTTTTAGTCACCTGTATTTAAGTTTGCCCTCAGCCGTTCAGATTGCTGATAACATCTGATGGAGATTTTGGTTTAAGAAGACCATAATATAGTTTTAACACATAGTCAGTATTTTTCATCTAAAAGATTTTCCTATAACAGTTCATTCATTTGTATTTAATACATTTGAATAGCTTTAAAACGCTACTTCTGACAGTAAAAAATACCGAAGCGTATAACATGACAACATCAAGTCGAGCCCTCATACCGCACGAGTGCTTTCAACAGCGTGAGGCCGCGGTCAGATCGTCAATTAGTATAAAACCTTTGATATTTATGTAATGATGATGTATCATGGTTATTGTTGTTTGTTGAACCATTACGGAGGCTTTTTAGCCGTAATTAATTTGAGGTTGGCTATGGAAAATGTTACGGTGTTGACTCTAAGCATAGGTACCTATATCTATTTAAAAATTTTGAAATCAATTCAATCTATTTGCCTAGTCTTTTCCCAAACATATTGTGGTGGCAAAAATAATAACAGCCGCACGGTTCGATCTTCAAGGTTAAGCAAAGCTTGCCGAGGTCGGTCTGTGGATGGGTGACCACCCACAGACCGACCATCTTAACATACCGCGACTCCTCCGTGCCTCGGAAAGCACGTTAAGCCGTTAGTCCCGGCTGTCATTTGTAGATCTTTGTCAGTCGTTACGTATTGTCAGAAGCCAAAAAAACTGACTCCAGTCTTGCCAAGAAGTTACCGTGTTACCTATTTAATGGGTTGTGGAGGTCTGGTAGGCAGCCGCTTCATGTAATAACACTGGTATTTAGTTGAATCCAGTTTGACTAGAAGCCGACAATGTAGTTGGGAAAGGCTAGGCAGATGATTTTAAGGTGTACAACAGTGGTACAATGGGCGGAAATTTGATATTTTTTTTAAACCTTTATCATTGGAGATTATTTGAAGTAAATCTTAGACTGATAGCTGATAATAAGTTATGTCGTCCAGTCCAACTCTAATTCAGGTCGAATCATCACTGGATAATTGTAAACTCCATAAGATTATAAAATATCTTGATAGATTGTAAACTCTCGATAAATTGTCAACTGAACATTTGTAATATTTTTTTCAACACATTTGCTCAAAAAATGCATTTACGAAGCCTGTATGCATTGTTCGAAAGTTAAAAATTATGCACCACACAATGGAGCGTGCGGCAAAGTAGGTACTCTCACCTAAGTACATATTTTACCGCAAACTCCGTTGTATAGCGCCGTGCGTATTCTTTCCGGTTTTTTTTTAATTTCCATAAAAATTAATAAGAATTCCACCAAGGAGTTTCACATCACGAGAATAAATAAGCTGAATGATCGAACCTCCTTGGAAGCGCTTTTGCTGTATACGTTTGTCTCATTTTAATATTATAGAGAAAATGAGAGAAGATAAATAAAAATAAATGAAAGACGTGGTTCTAATTTTCACCACGCGCATGTGGCGCCCTTTGCAAATTCGCGCCATTTTTATATTAGAAACGTCAAAGATTATTGCGACTTTCCGACTGATTTCTAAAGACAAAAAGTTTATTTCATTACTTATTGTACTGTTTTCTCGCAAATGTGTCGAAAAACGTTGTATGACACACGTGCGGATTTGGTTTTTACAAACTCGTGACTATGGTAAGCCCTCGACTTCGTCTCGTGCTTACATTCGTCTACTCGTTTGTAAAAACCAACTTACCGCACTAATATCATAAATAACTATTACGCATAAAAATTTGATGGTCTAGATAATCTCTCGAAGTTTTTCCAAAAAAATGTGGAATAGCAAGTAAAGAAACGTTAAATATAGGTACATAATGTGTATGTGTAATAAATCTTGATTAGATTATAATTTCTCGATATACTATGAAAATATCGTTATGTACACATTAAATCAGTTAAGTCAGTCAGTTAAGACAGTTCGATTAGACGCGATTCTAAGCGGACGTGTTTTGTGTTGAAATTATAATGAACTCTAAATAATTACGATTAATAATAAATTGCGGAGTCATTACGTAAAGTGTGTCGCGCGTGGTAATGATGCAACTAACCACTTTTTCACAGTGCACGATGAACTAATACTTTAATATACAAAAGTAGTGATTTTCTGTGTTAGATATGTCTAACCAAGGCTTAAGCCCTTTTGGTCGTAGCCAATTAATGCGGCGAAGTCCACCGTCTACTCCAATACCCTCTGACCAAAACCAACCAATAGAAACAGCGCCACCAGCATCCACGGAGGATGCCTTATTGGCTGATGTTGTCGCTACGCCGGAGATCCAGAAATGGTTAGGATCCATAGAGACCATTTTAAACGAAGTCTGCTCTACAGTCGCCGAAGGAAAAATGAACTCTGATCAGAAGCTCCGCGTCACTAATCTTTGTCGAAAAGTCGCACATGGGACATCTCAAATGGCTGTGTTGTACCAATCCCTGAAGCAAAAGTCCATTCAGGCTTACAACACTGTCCAGTTCCTTCAAGAACAGCAGGACGTTGCAAACTCTCTGCAACAATTCAAAGAGGTCGTTGAAAAGAAGATGACGCAACCAGGAAGCACTTCTTATGCCAATATGGTTAAAAAGGGTACTGACAAGTTCATTCGCCCAGAAAATTTGAGTTCTGTAGCCATCTACCCTAGCGATAAGACGCGTTCTAGTGACGACACCAAAATACTGGTACAGAAAATTATCTCGCCGGAGGAACTGAAACTTCGGGTACGTAGTCTAAGAAAAATTAGGAATGGAGGCGTTATTATTAGCACTGATAGCAAAGCCGACATTGCTAAATTAAAAAGTTCGGAGAAACTTGTTTCGTCAGGCCTTAAAATTGAAGAACCGTCTAAACGCCGCCCTAGGATAGCAATAATTGGGGTCCCCGTAGCTCTAAGTGAGAAAGAGGTACTAGATTGCATTTATGAACAAAACCTATCCGAAAAATTGCCGAAAACTACTCGAGATGCCTTTCTTGAAACAATAAAAATGAGCCATAAGTCAGGAAAGAAAGATCGGCTCACATGTAATTATATTCTTGAAGTCCCTCCTAGCATCAGGAAAATTCTGGTAAACCAAGGCCGTATTTTCATAAATTGGACCTCATGCCCAGTAAGAGACTTTACTATAGTGACTAGGTGCTTCAACTGCCAGCAGTTCGGACACGCAGCCAAGTTTTGCCGCGAAACATCTCCAACATGCAACCTGTGTGGGGAGACAGGACACTCGTTCAAGGAATGTAGTAACAAAATTTCTCCTCCCCAGTGTGCAACGTGCAAACGTTTTAAGAGGAAAAATGACCACCCAACTGGTGACGTGAATTGCCCTGCACGAAAATACGCTGAGGACAATTATATTAATTCAATAGACTATGAAGGCGCCTGAGAGCGCCGTCAAATAATTTGTTAATTCGCACATAAATAGTAGTTAAGTTAGTTTTAAGTATCATGGCAAATCAGTTAATCGGTGATCTAGATAGTTTTTCAGTGTCCGAAGCTATAATTTGTAATCTTGAGGAGTGCCGAAATCTTCTTCACACTGGTAAGAAAATGTTAACATTGCTTACGCAAAACATTCGTAGTATTAACCGGAATTTTAATGGCTTTGAAGTTTTATTACAAAATCTTGGATTAAGTTGTGACATTATTGTACTAACAGAATGTTGGCTCTCCGAACAAACAACGAATATACCATCTTTAGACGGATACAATTTACACAAAACCAATAGCCACATTAACCAAAATAGTGGCTTGGTTGTGTATATTAAAGATAATTTAGAAGCAATGGTAGAAGAACCCTTATCTCAAGACTGTAATTGCTTGATAATTAAAATTTCCCCTGATACTGTAGTTATGGCTATTTATAGACCTCCATCTCAAAATATTGACAGATTCCTAGAATCGCTTAGCATAAACCTAGAAAAAATATCATCTTTTAAAAATATAATACTTTTAGGTGACATTAACATTAACATTGCTTCCGGGAAAATCGATACTCATGCACATAACTATCTGAACATCTGCACATTTCATGGACTTCTACCAGCTCATTATTATCCGACGCACCAGAGCGGCTCATGCCTCGACCATATCATTATGAAGTCAAAAGCACCGTCCAAAACACTGGTTACTAATACGTCACTTACCGACCATCAAGCCGTTTTACTAACACTGCAAATACCTTCACCTAGAAAAAATTGCATGCGCAGCTATTCTAAACTCAACATGACTAATCTGGAAAATGACATACGAGCTATGAATTTCGACTCCGTTTACAATAATTCTAGTGACCCAAATATTTCATTACAGTGTTTCATTGATCTGTTACAACATGCGATTAAGAAGAACACTTTAACAAAAGTAATACCTAGAAAATACAATAATATTAAACCGTGGATTACGCCCGGACTTGTTCGCTGTATCAGACATAGAGACAAGCTACATCAAAAATGTAAACTTGAACCTAACAATGAAATATTATCAGTCACTTATAAGCGATATAGAAATTTCTGCAACAATCTGTTGAAAAAACTAAAAAAACAATATGACCAAGAACAACTACAGAAGGCAGGAAAAAACAGCAAGCTTATTTGGAAATTTATTAAAAGTAATACATTTAGAACTAAAAACTCTGAATCTCCACTCGACCTTTTATCAACTGAACTGAACCCATCCGCAGCGATAAATAAAGCAAACCATTTCTTTATTAACACTGGAAAAATCTGGCTGAAAAAAACTTATGGAACAGGAATCCCTCTACTCAAAGTCCATCTATGACTCATACAACACTGAACTCTTTTGTCTTATTAGATACGGACGTGAATGAAGTGATAGGTATAATAGACGGGTTAAAAGACGTCTGCGCCGTCGGTTGGGATGACATTTCTAATGCTGTACTGAAAAGACTTAAATACCTGATTGCCCCTCCACTAACTCACATTTTTCAGATCTGTTTAGCCCAAGGAATATTCCCAAAATTGCTTAAAAAAGCCGTAGTCACCCCAGTTTTCAAAGCTGGAGACAAAACTTGTGTTACTAACTATAGACCTATTTCAGTACTAACGGGACTCTCAAAGATTTTGGAAAGAATCATTAACAATAGACTAGTAAAATATCTTGAAACTAACAAATTGCTTTCAGACCAACAATTTGGTTTTAGGCCTAAAAGGTCAACGAGCCAAGCAGTACACAAATTGACAAATTTTATAAGTAAAAACCTTGATAATGGCATGCATACCATTGGGATCTTTTTAGACCTTGCCAGGGCATTTGACACTATTTCTTGTTCTCTACTATTGCTAAAACTGGAAAAAATTGGGATAAGAGGAGCACAGTTAAAATTGTTATCTGATTATCTTAGCGATCGTTACCAGTCTCTAAAAATAGGTCAGTACACGAGCTCTGAACTTAAAAATAGCGATTATGGAATTCCACAAGGCAGTATTTTGGGGCCCACCTTATTTTTAATATATATAAATGACCTTTGTCGCCTACAACTCCAAAATGGTTTAATAATGTCATATGCGGATGACACAGCTCTACTATTCTCAGGTAAATCAAGAGTTGAAGTGTATGAACTTGCTCAAAGTGGCTTTGATATTGTGTGTAAATGGCTACATGACAATCTATTAACGTTAAATTCAGATAAAACCAAATTTATTCTATTTTAAATGAGAAATACTAACGCGACGCATACTAATCAAAACATTCACGCGCACAATAATTGTAATACATACTCGTACGCTGACACAGCATGCACTTGTCCCACTTTAATTAAAGCTGACCATATCAAATACCTAGGCGTCACGATTGACACAAACCTAAACTTCCGTAAACACATCGATTTATTATGCACTAGAGTACGAAAATTAATATACATTTTTAAGAGTTTACGGGACATAGCCGACTTTAAATTAATTAAACAGGTTTACTTGGCTTTGTGTCAATCTATCATTACCTACTGCATAACTTCCTGGGGTGGTGCCGCTAAATCAAGTTTACTACTTCTAGAACGTGCTCAAAGAGCAATTCTAAAAGTCGCCACTTGTCGCCCATTCAGATTTCCCACACACCAGCTTTATATGGCATGCAAGGTGCTAACAGTTCGACAACTATTTGTTTTAAGTGTAGTTTTACTGCAACACACAGAACTAGATTTTAGACCAATACCTTCAGACAAAAGAAGAAAGGATCTGGTCTGCACAAATCCTCAGACTAAACATGCTTTCATTAAAAGATTTTATTTATTTCTAGGACCTTTCTTATATAATAAATTTAACAAATTGCTAAAGATATATAATGTAAGTAATAATCAGTGTAGTATAATGTTATTCGATTATTTAGCAAAACTAAATTACTCAGACACGGAAAAACTACTAGAGGTGCTGACATAGAGTAGCTGACATAGTATAATTACATTACCTAATATTTATAATAACTTTAGTTATAGATTTAAAGATATCTAATAAGCCTAGTTAATAAGGTAACGCAAAATTTTGTTTGCTTAGATATTCAGAATATTATCTTTGTTTAATTAAATGACTGTTACGTCGTCGCGTCGTAGAGATGGCCTGAAACACAGGTTTAAATAAACCTAAATCGGGCAACGCACTACACAACCTTCAGTATCCTATTTTTGTATGCAACTGTAAACTTATATATTTGTCAAATCATAGTTTTTTTATCCAGATAATTATAATACTATAATAAGCCTAGATTAATATTTATACTGCTGAACCATATGTACACTTTTGTAAACTTATTATTATTTCAATAAATTTTTATTATTATTTTTTATTATTTTTTAAATCCCATCCAAATTCAATAGGTAGTTTCCAATATATCCGTGTCATATTTAGAAAAAATAGTTTACAATTTCACGCGATATTTTACACTACTTTTATGCTGCTCTGGCCGACGTTTCTCAGTCAAAGCCGGCTGTGGCTCTGTCTCGCACACGAGTTCCAGCATTATGCTGAGCGATAGCCGACCGACCGTTTTGCACCGAAGTGAGAGATATCTTCCTCACAATCCCGATTACCTACATGTATAAATATATGCCTATGTATTTTTATGGTATGCTTCATGCTTTCCTTGGCGCAAATAAACTCTTTTTATTTCTTTCTTAGACAAAGCCTAGGTACGTAGGTACATAGGAAGTACCTAGGTGAAAAAAGCATTAACTTAATAGCTGCTTCTTGATATAACTTTTGGTACAATAATACAAGATAATACTCGCTCAGCGATGCTGAAAATAATCCTACCAGCGCTCATGATTAAGAAGGATCTTTGAAAACACATAAAACTTTGGAAAATTAAAATTTTCCATTCCCAATCATCCATAGATTAGCTCATGTTCATCAGTGATGTTATAATCAGCTTTATCTTGCGATAAACTCATTTTCAGTGCTCATTTTTTCTTTTGGCATCGTAAATTCAACTAGCCTGTATCCTGACCAAGATTATAATTAGATTTACCGCCAGCTCGTAATTTTCCATGCCAAGCCCAGTAATATCCGACGAAGCAGTATATTTTTTACCGTTAAGGCGTCATAGCCGTCACAGTCATAAAGCAATAAAGAAAAAAACAATATTATTATATGGCGTGAAGTCGAAAGAAAAATTGATTGAAACCAAATATTAATATTCTTTCAACCCTCAAAATGAGATCGCGTGGTCAATTAACCCCACGCGGCGCTAACACTAACTCGAAACACAAAAGGAAGTGAATTAGGAAGTTTTTCCAATGAATTATTACGGTTTTTGGCTGAAACTATGTGCCAAAGTATTATTCTTATGAGCAAGAAACCGTAAATAATAAGTTCGGTTCAACTTCGGAGAATTTCGTAACAAAGAAATGGCGTCACAAATTTTCGAAAGCTGAACTGTTATGTTTAGAAGCGTCGTTTTTATTATCATTCATAATTTTGAGAGACAGCGTTATTTTACTTTATTACATTCTCGACAGGAAAGAATAATGTTTTATCTTGTAGGTGTAGACAGAATGGAAACAAGATATCGAAAGATCTAGTTGGCAAGTATATTCTTGGAAAGGTAGAGGGGTAACTTTCATATTTTTTTTAAGAAATTCTGCCTTTCATCGCTGTCGCAAACTGTCAAAAACATCTCTAATTTCCTTAAATTATGTAAAGTTACTGACATTGATGGCCGTTGAGATGATGTTGCGGCGCTCTTAAAGTATCAAAACGATGCCAGAAGTATAAATTAATGTAAGGGGCATTTCTGCATTATTGGTAAATGCTACTTATATTAATTGTTGTAAGTTATATTTTGGCATTTGGAGGTACTGATACTTCAGGTCTCGAGAATTGGGCTTCTATTTATTATTCTCGTAACGTAAAAAGTTTATCAAGAATTAAATGCTGTAGCGTATTGAATATCTCGAAGTTTGCCTCCCAATGTGCTGTGGATGGCCACTAAATGGCTTTAATAGACAGGACTCCGGAATACAAAGTAGCTATCCCAAAACAGAAACCTACGCAAAGATTTCTGACTAAAACCAAACCACGCAGTTCGTTCATTCATATATAGTTCACTCCGACATAGTGGGTAACTGTCACCACAAACGCACGTGCGAGGCATATACTCTGTGACGCGGAAACCTGCCTCCAGGCAATTTATATCACCAGAGAACTTTCGCTCGTGTAACAAATAATATAAATGTATGTTACAGTTTCTGTATAGTTTGGTGCGATATACTGGTGGAAATGATCGAGAGAGGTATTACTAGTCCCTTGAGTAAGCGATACATTGAGATAATGCCAGTGTGGTTTGTAATGGATGGCTTGTGGTCTAGTTACACTGGTTTACTACGATTTTTTGCGATGTATCATGTCAGCGTTTCATAGTTTGCTGTTGTAAAGATTTATCACAATTTTCATGAACGTCTGGATCTGAGTTAATTGTGAAACGTTATTAAAGATTTCATAAGCAATGGTAACAATGTTTTCTGCCCTTCGCGCTGCCGGACGACTAATATTTCTTGTTTTTTTTATAGTGGAATGATTTTATGATGAAAAAATTTTTGACGGATCAATATTTTTTTTTCAGAAACCGGGGTAAAGTTTCAAATGCTGAAATGTATAAGACAAATTGTCAGACACACCTTAAAGCTGCTGTAACAAGTTGAAGACATTTTCATCACTAGACTTGGTAATTAATATCTATCATTTATCTGTTGTAAACCTACAACAGTGTAGTCTTTTGAGCCCAATTATTAAGTGATAGACAATACCTCGTTGCAATAAATCCGCATTTAAGTACCACTACAGTAGGTACATAAAGTTTATAAATCATATCTTTAAAAAAACCAGCCGCAACTCACTCACATTCAACAATCAAAACGAGCAAAATACATATCAATAAGAAAATCAGATCCGAATACCGTAACATTATTACCTCCTAAAAGGTCCGCCTCACTCCGGAATCCCGAAACGATAAAAACAAAGATCGATTAGGAATTCAGTTCAGCTTCAATCAATCATTCGTTTCACTGAGAAGGTTCGTCATATCTCGTGTGTACAGACCCTTAACTAATTATGCACATAATTATGGACGTACAGATCTGTTGAGTTCGATAATATTTTTTTAACCCAAATGCTAGTGAAACATATTTTGCTCTCTGGATTTACTTCTGACTTCAGGCTTTCATAGCTAGATTTACTTCTTGCTACAGAATGGTACTAACGATTATTTCAGAACTACCCTCATTTGAGATGAGAAGTTATTTTTCTAAGCTTTTAAGTCTTCCTACCTGGGGGTCGCGTCTGCTATTGCAATCGTGTCTCAATGACCGGTCAATGATCGATTTTTGACGTATAACGTCAAAGTTATGACACATTTCCCATACAAAAACTGTCAAAGTTGTCAAATATTCGATCAATGACCGGTCATTGAGACACAATTGCAATAGCAGACTCGAGCCCCAGGGTTGCGGATTTTGTTCGAATGAGTCGCCGCGGCACTGGAACAAAAAGGGCCCTAGGAGGAGCATGGATGGGTTTTAGTCCGTAAGAGTCTGACATTCCCTCCTGCTCCACCCAGAGCGGAAGGAGTTATTTGATGATTTCCCATTCATAAAAAAAAGCTTCTGTCTTTGTTTTAAAACGTAAGTAGGTATATGGGAGATGTACTCGTATGTATTGTAGGTACATAGGTTTTGGACTCTGAAGTACCTACTCATCCTACACACTAGTATTACCGCAAAGAGAATAAAGAACATGTTCAGATCTTTGATTGGTAAAGTCCGGTCGCGGAGCAGAAAGAATTTCGTACATGACCTCAACATAATGCGTCACGCTCGCACAGATGCAATGACGGCCGTTCGTGCGAGCGAGACGCATTATATTTACGTGGGAGTGAAGGAGACAGGTAATAAGAGGTCATCGTACGAATTTCTTCCTGCTCCGCGACCGGACTTTAGAACTGTTAAAAAAATATTGATGGAAAACATTAAGTTGCAGCTATTCATATTGCAGAGAAAGAAATATTTTATTTTTTCCTTATGATAGACGCTAGGGCGGGAAGTCTCGACATATTTACCGATCGCCTACCGAGTTAAAAAGCTTCAATTCCCATACATTTTTGACAGATTGCAACTGAGATGCGACTGCGAACGTTGCAGTTGCTTAAATATTAGTAGAATTGCCACTCTGGTTTCATGATTCAAGTCAGGCCCATAGGTACGTTTTTGACGTTTTGTAAAATCGGGTTCACCTCGCTACTGCTGACAAAAACACTAGAGCCTTTGATCATAGGCGGTTGTGAGTATTACGCAGCTGGCCATTCTGAAGAATATCACTAAAAAGGTACGTATGACATTTTTTTAATTATAATTGTTAGGCACGCGTTTGACCACTACCTCACCTAAGCGATGATATTGTGGCCGAAGATGGAAAACGCTTGATGAAGATACAAGAGCGAACGTTACTTAAAAAATTGTAGAATTGCCACTCTAGTACAAGTTTTTCCACCATGCCACACCATCCTGCCAGGGTTGCGGATTTGGTTCGTAAGAGTCACCGTGGCCCTGGAAAGCAAAGGGCACTAGGAGGAGCACGGACGGGTTTTAGTCAGTACGAGTCTGACTCCCGATGAGTTCCGCTCCACCCAGAGCGGAAGGAGTCATTTGATGATTTCCCATCCATTTTTTTTAAATGCCACACCATAGGTACCATGAGTGTGTTTCACCATGTTCATCTTATCTGTCTGTATCTTCGATTTATTTTCTCGGTCAAAACAATACAGAGAAAGTAGGTTGATTATTATTAAAGAAGGATTTTGTTAATTAAATAATTTGTGACAAATGCTGTCGTAATCATTAATTTTCGGCGTCCGTTTCTAAGTAATTAAGGAACGCCTTTGTTACTGAACTGAAGATTGCTTTCATTGATTTGTTATCAATCAAGAAATAGCTTTTCTTTTGGTATAAGTTATCAACTTATCTCCCTTTTTCTGAGTCCTTTATCTTATCGTCAGCCAAGCAAGATCAATATTTTCAGACTCCGGCCTGCTAGTGAGAAGTTTTAGACAGAAAAACTGAATAACACTTTGTCATCAGCAGCAGCAGTTATGGGCCCCACTAGATCTATAGAGGTATGCGGTACAGAGAGTATAAGTCCCGCAAACCTCCATTGACAAGGGAGGATCCTCCGACCGGACGGTTGTTGTGTCCAGTGGGCAACTGCCCGATAGTTGATATTCGGACTGTTGTATATTATGTTCAAATCGCACGGAAAACTCTGATACCGCGATGCAGAACTGAATTCAATGTCACTTTTAAGCAGCAGACTAGAACTATCTGTCCTAAGCTAGCTAAACTAAAGGAGTCAGGAAAAGTAGAGAAAAGCTTTACGAACTGTATGGCCTTAAGCCCTTTATTAACACGGAAACTTTTAATAAATATGTTGCTTGTTATTCAAAAATCTTTAAGAATACTTGTAAGGCAGCAAAGGCTTTATACATTAGCAACAAGGTTAAATCGGCAGATAATAAAATTAAAACGGTTTGGAAAATTATCAATAATGAAACAAACAGGAACAAAAAACATAATAATGATTATACACTGCGGACTTCACGTGGACTCATAAGCGATAGTAAAGAAGTCGCTGAAGAATTTGTAAATTTCTTTACTAGTATCCCAATCAAAACTACTGAAACCTTAAACTCCTCGCCCTCGCTTTCTGTTGAATCATTAAAGGCGAACGTTTCAGCTTGCCCGATTGAATTTAACTTTAAACACATAACCCCCATTGCAATAATAAAAGCATTTAAGCAAATCAAGATCAAATTGACCGAAGATCTTTGGGGTATGTCTGTAAAGGTTTGTACCTCCATTATTGACACTATCGCGCCGTATTTAGCTCTTATATTCAATCTGTGTGTGGATCAAGGGGTTTTCCCGGACCTGATGAAATACAGTAAGGTAATTCCTTTATTCAAATCCGGGGACAGTAAAGATACCAATAACTATAGACCCGTATCTGTATTGCCAGTTTTTAGCAAGGTGTTTGAAAAGTTAATGCTTAATCAAATGCTCAGTCACTTTAACGCGAATAACATCTTACACGATAAACAATACGGTTTCACCAGGGGACGTTGTACAACTGACGTTGGTGTAACGTTACTAAAACATATCTATAATGCGTGGGAAGAGGCGCAAGATGCCATAAGTATCTTCTGCGACCTGTCGAAGGCGTTTGATTGTGTAAGCCATGAAACATTACTCCTGAAACTGAAGCATTACGGACTAGGCAAAACAGCCTTGAACTTAGTAAAATCGTATTTGAATGATAGACAGTAGCTAGTTCATATAAACGGCAACAATTCAACAGGATTAAACGTTAAAATGGGGGTACCTCAGGGCTCAATTTTGGGTCCTTTTTTGTTTCTAGTTTATATAAATGATTTGCCCTATATTTTACAAAATAAACTTAATATGGTGTTATTTGCTGACGACACATCTTTCATTTTTAAAATAAATAGACATGTTAACAATCTTGACGATATAAATAACGCCCTAATGCAGGTACATGATTGGTTCACTGCTAATAATTTAGTATTAAATGGAAAAAAAACGAAGTGCATTCGATTTACTTTACCAAATGTCAAAAGTAGTGTTTGTGACATAGTATTGAACAGGGAGAAACTGGAATTCGTCAATGAAACAGTTTTCCTGGGGATTACGCTTGACTCAAGGCTACAATGGGGCCCTCATTTGACATTTCTTGCAGGAAGGCTAAGTTCGGCAGCATATGCTGTTAGGAAAATCCGCCAATTTACAGATGTTGAAACCGCGAGACTAGTCTATTTTAGTTACTTTCATAGTATAATGTCTTACGGTATCTTACTATGGGGACGGGCTGCTGACATTGAGTCTATTTTCATTCCGCAGAAAAAAGCCATCAGATCCATTTACAATATCCGCCGGCGCGATTCTCTAAGGGAACTGTTTAAAGAAATTAACATCATGACGGTGCCTTGTCAATATATCTATGAAAATATCATGTACGTTAGAAAGAATCTGCATCTTTTTAGTAAACGAGGTGACAGACATAACTATGTCACTAGAAATAGGAACCAATTAGTTCAACCAGGTTTCAGACTTGCTAAAGTAGCAACATCTTTCATGGGGTACTGTTTAAAATGTTATAATAAAATACCTCCCCGTATATTAGAATTAAATGAGACAAAATTTAAATCTTGTATTAAACGCACACTATGCAGGCAAGCATATTATAAGTTAGGGGAGTATATTGAAGATAAAAATGCTTGGCTCAATGCTGGTCCGGCTCCACAACGCCACTAGGTAACCACTAAGGACTCAAAGTAATCTGTTAGCATTTCGTAACATTGTTGGACCGGCTGAAGATTATAAGAATGCAAATCTTTTTCATTGTATAGACTCAACTTATTTAGTGTTGTATAATTTCATGCACATGTGTGAGTACTGTGTACCTTTGAACTATAATGCTCATTTTGGGCAGGTCTTTGACTTGGAATGTACCCTGGCGATTGGGGATGTCATGCTCACTCAAAAGTCTGGCTGATGGTGGCGCATGCGTTGGATCATTTGGCTCCCTTAAAAATGGTTGAGCCGAATGGTGCTAGCGTATGCGTCATGTTCGTGAACGGGCGCCGTCAGCTGAGACTGGTCAGCTCTCGGCTGCCATGGTTTATTTAAATTGTTGCTTTTTTACTCCGGACTCTTTTATCCTGCACGTCTTTTACATCGTTCTCACATATATGTATAATTTCAATATGAATGATGTAACCATAATTTTGTAACAAAATATTATTTTTAAAAGAGTGTCCATGGAGTTTCTTGTACGTTCTTCTCCATAGAGATCTACGCTTTGGAACGTGCAAATAGCTTCATCTTTTTGACCAACCGACCTTGACAATTCAAAAGTGCCTGTAAATGGTCTAATTGAAATAAATGCTTTGACTTTGACTTTGACAGAATTTCGTTAGTAGTTCGCTGCTGGCGTGATAGTTGTTAGAAGAGAATTTCGTTAGTTATATTTTGTTAGAAGTCCACTGCTGGACATAGGCGGAGGCCTATGTCCAGCAGTAGACTTTTTCGGCACTCACAGGTGCGGCGAGACGCACAGGACCGGTTGTTGTGGCGACACTTGCTCCCCCAAGTGTCGCCACATTGCCCACAACAACCGGTCCTGCGCGTCTCGCATCCATCGGCTACATTCTTTTCCTTTACTCAGCTGAAAATATACATCCCTACTAACAACAATACTGATATATACTAGTCCACATTGAATATCCCAAAATAAAGTACCTACTTACATAAACATACAGGGTCCGTCATCCTCAAACATCTAAGTAGGTTTCCTTTAGTAAATTGCATTGGGGACTACGATATTACATTCCGACCGTAAATGCCTATTTTCCTAACATTTGGTTCATGAACGTTTCCGTTTCTTCATATTTCAGGCCTTAAAAAGTGATGTAAGATTAGTTTTAGACCCACATAATGTCTTGTATAAAAATACGAATCTTGTGGGTACTGTTATGAGTATTGTACTCAATACTATGCAATATATCTGTCACCGTTAAATAGCAAACACCGTAAGATTGTAAACCAAACCGTGTTTCCAGTTCTTTGATTCTTTTGTTCGAGGTTCTGGATTCGATTCAAATTGCAAATGTTTGTTGGGTTACCTTTTGGGAATTTTTCTGTAGCAGCCCGCGAAATGTGTGGGAACAATGATCGTCATTGTTCCCTGCCTTTTGGGGGAGGCCTATGCCCAGCAGTGGACGTCTTGTGCCTGATATGTTGATGATTGGCTATTCCTGTTCCCAAAATAATTGGGCTTCAATGAAGAGAATACAGCACTCCAACAAAATGCAGAGTCAACAAACTAGCTTAGCTAGACAAGGCCACACGCAGACCGACCGTAAATGCAAAGTTCAAAGTCGCAGTTAATCCAAACACTAAGCGTGCGCCGACACGGAACATAATTACATCACTACGCTGCCACTATGCATGCCTGCAGTCATGTAGTCACAACACTAAGCTCATACATTCTGACAGCTGACACGACACGCTAGTACTACGTCATTATGCGGTCAGTCTAAGGCTGTGTGCAATTGCGCATGGGATGAGTAGAGCGTTATGTACGCAATGTATCTCCTAGGAAAGTTGTAGGAAAAAAAGTGGTTAAAATGCTGATTTCAAATATTGAGTTAATAGTAAGGGCAGCTCCGGTCCGCATGTTTTTTTGAAACCACAAATTGTCCCGCGATTGGCACGTATAGACCGTAAGGAACTCACTTCGTGTTCGGAAAACTTTGGGAGCGGTCGTGTCCACGAAACATCAAATTATTTCTTGTATGGTGAACAGCTCTATTCATTTCATTTTAATCTATGATTTCAAAACTGCGATATGCCAAATTTTATCCTTGATATTAGGTCTTGTACAGAGTGAACGCGCTCGGTGACGGATGTGGGCGCGGTGGCGGGCGCGATTGGGTGGCCACATTGGCGAGTTGTTAAAGCGGGCAGTAAAGGCTAGACGTGTTTCTTCTGGGCAGCACAATAGACTATCGCGGCCGTTCCACCATTTCGCGCTAGGCGACCGCCCCGTGGCCGCTTCAGCATGGAAGCAATGAATGTTTGTTTTACACATCGCGTCCGCTATAGTATCCGCGTAATCTCCTCACCCCGGTGCCAAATAAAATGAATTTCATTAAAGACGTAAGGAACTGACTAGCGCTACAATATCACGAGGTTATTAATCACTTACATTTTGACTTTTTATGATCGTTATCTACTTCGCCTAGAATCTGATTTTCTGACCCTTTTTTCACCCATGGAGTCTTTACAGCAGACAAACTACGGTCATCAAACTGATTGATTTGTCTTTTATTGAAAGAAGCTTTGGTAAATTTTAGCTTTAGACTTACTGGTATCTTATCGTCCTGAGTTCATTCCCAAAAACATACCGCTAAGTATTTTTGTAAATTGTTCCTTATTTAGTAGTCTTTGTTCTCAAATATGGTGTATGTAAACTGTAAAGGCGTGTCTCCATTTACCATTGACTACCATCGGCACTTAATCGGAAAGCTTCGGTTGACATCGGGTTTTTGCTACGTCAATCACCATTAGATATTATTAGGTGAGGCAATAAAGGATTTTGGGAAGGGCTGCCACAAAGTTGGTTATTTTTGGTTTATAACCTTGCTATCTGCTTATAGATAGACCTTTACGTCTGTCCTTTTAGACACGTAGGTAAAGAAAAATAGAGTAATGAAATAAAAGACACAAATGAGAACCATCACGATATTAATATAATACACGGTTAAATATACTTTCTTTAATTTTTTAAAGAGTACATAGATAGATATCAGTGGAGTTTTTTGCCAGGTTCCTCTTAGGTAGCATTTTTTTTTTTTTTATGAGGATGGGAAATCATCAAATGACCCCTCCCACTCTGGGTGGAGCGGCAGGGAGTGTCAGACTTTTACTGACTGTATTAAATAAACGTATTATTTATTTATTCATAATCGCCGCATCGCTGGCCACTGGTAATGTGCCCAAAAGGCTGGTATCATTGCCACGTTGTATGGCAATGCTTTACATTTGCCCAAGGTAAAGGCCAGCCCTTGAATCACGCGAAGTGTCAACACAGCGTTTTGATCTTTAAACAAGTTATGAGCATTAAATAATTATTTATTAAATAAAATATATTTAATTACTTCCAGAATTTTTTCAATTTTCTGAATAACTTCCAGAATAGGCGACCCTGCCTATTCTGGAAGTTATTCAGAAAATTGGATTTCCTAAAAAATCTTAATATTTTTTTTTTGGTAATCTATATAATACTAATCGAAGCTAATATAATAGCTTCGAGTAGTATTATATAGATTACCAAAAATAAGGACACTTACTTGTTCTTTTGTAACCAATAATGAGGACCTACAGTGCGTTGAAATTTCGCATGACGTCACAAGGCCCCAACTCCCGAACCAAACTATACGTGTTCAATATTTTTTGTTGAAATAACAAGTAACTGACGTGTCCAAATCTAATTGTTATTTTTGTATCCAGAAAACATCTCTAACAATGTCGAATGCATATTATTCGCAATCAAGAGGACGCTGAATATGCACAATGAGAATATTTGTATAATTTCCATATACCTTACTACTACAGCTCCTTTTAAAGCAAACACGAATCACAAAAAAAAACATATAGACTACGAGTTCTCGTGAATCGAAATACTAAAAAAATACGGCTGAAAAAATATATCCTCGCTCAAGGTTTAATATCAGGCGATGCAAGCACCATTGAAACATGGGAATAGCGCAGCTTTTGTATAGCATTTTTATGGTATGTCTATAAAATAAAACTTTAAGGATGCTCTCGACTTTAAGGATCTGTTTTACCAGTATGAGGTTGGTTGTTTAAAATGGCTTTTTTTTTACTTTATGTACCGTTTTCTCTTCTTTCTACATAAAAGACTTCCACCACTGAAATGCAGTAAAATTGAGAGAAAACGTGGGAGGTCTGAAATTGCCAAGCAGTTCTGCTTCCCGCTATTTGTGGAGATTATTTTGTTTCTTGCCATTTGAATAGATTTTATTTTACCTTCTTCCAGCTCGTGTCTACAACTATTACTCGTCATAACTATAACTACCTACTAGTATTACTACTATTACTACTAGTACTATTATTACTACTAGTACTACTATTACTACTATTACTACTAGAACTACTAGTACTACTATTACTACTATTACTACTAGTACTACTAATACTACAATGGCCTACCATTTTTTTTATGGATGGGAAATCATCTAATGACCCCTTCCGCTCTGGGTGAAGCGAGAATGTCAGACTCTTACTGACTAAAACCCATTCATGCTCCTCCTAGTGCCCTTTGGTTTCCAGGGCCGCGGTAACTCTTTCGAACAGAATCCGCAAAAGATCACTCTGGTGTCTGTCTGTCCGTCTGTCACAGTCAATTATCTTAGAATCTACTGGACCGATGCTGTTGAAATTTGAACAAACACGAACGCGTCACGTAAATAAATACATTTTGAGTATTGAGGTCACTTAACTCTCTCTACCTTAAACTGTACCATGTGACAAGTCAATAGAAAGTGCGTATTATGAGGGTCTTAAATATATAATTATATTCTTTTAAACAAATAGTTTGAAATTGTTCAAGAATTTTGACGAAAAATTACCATTTCTCCCACCCCATATTTCTGAAACAATTGAGCCTTAAATGTTGTAAAAAAATGTTCTTAACCTATAGATTACTTACAGGAAAACCCATAATAAGTCAACAAAACTCCTTGTTACAAAACTCCTTCGAAACGGCTTGACCGATTCTTATGAAATTTTGTGTGTATATTCAGTAGGTTAGGTGTAGAGTAGATTTTACACAAATATATGTAGGTAATCGATCTTCACCGGGTCATCTACTTATTTATACATTATTATTATGAAACTTTCGATAACTATTTTAACTAGTGATCGAAATTCGACCATACGTTTTAATAATTTATCAATTTTTTAAGCATTATTAAAAAAATATTAGCTTTCTGGACTCATTCTCCATAGACTTTATCTGTGCCTGCGTTTTTTTCGTAAAAAGAGGTACAAAGATTTTGCTATTGTATTACTGGGTCTATATAGATAACTCTGATCACTCTCACATTCAGTCGATTTTAGATCCTTGAAAGAGGAAAAGAAAACGTTTCCAAAGTTTGCTTAGGAGTCACTTTTACGACTTAAATGCAGAAAAATAGAGATTCAAGAGAATGCGAAATTCAAGAGTGAATGTAGAAAGCTCGATAATTTTACCACCCCCATCGAATAAGTTTTTTTTCAAACATGTGAGTTTGGCGCCCCTTGAACTTGCCGCCCGGGGCGTGGGCCCCGGCTTGCCCCCCCCTAGATCCGGGGCTGATAAGTCTGTAGTGTTAAAATTACACGTAACAAAAATAAGTCCGTTTGGAACCCTTTGTACGCGAGTTCAACTCGCACTTGGCCGTTTTTTTTTATTATATGAGGGGGGGACCTTTACCAAAACTGGCAAAATAAACGCATTATGTTATGGTGTAGCAACCCTACCAAACATAATTACTCTCAATACCTCTTTGTCTTTAGTATTGACGATTACTCCAACTTTCTCCTGACAGGGGTCTGAAACGACATCGAGATTGCGGTCCAATATAAACAAAAACGCTTGGCAATATTACTCCGTTCACTTTTAGAGCACGTATCAACTTGGATGACGCGTGTCTAATATGGGCCACTGTGTGAATGGTGAAATGTGGTGAGATAAATGACATATTTCAGTTATAATACTGGATCATACTAACTGATTGAATGAGTCTTGTTTCTTCGTCACCAGACTCCCTGGTTTTTAGATGTCGTTGTAGGAACTCAGGTACGGTAGGCTGCAGGGCAATGGTAAAAACTTGGCTCTTGACTTGGCCCGCTTGTACTTATGTGCCTATTAACCAGCTTGAGTTTAAATTTTACCACCGATATCTGTCTGACTGTACCTACCATTGCTGACTTTTGGCAAGACAATGCCACGGGCAAATGGTATAGCTATTATCTGAGTCTCCGAAAAATATACAGACACGCGAAATGAACCGTTAATTCCTGAAAAGGTATTAAACAGAGGACTTATAATGTTGGACATAATATTGCAGTTAATAAAACATTAGCAGACTGCCAAGTGCCATCGGAAAACAATAATAATCATTTTAAGACATAATCATAAATAGAGATGAATGAAAAGCATTCAAAGATCAAATCACGTTCCATCATAAATAAGAAAATATTCAATAGCTGATAAGGTAGGTAAGTTAAAAGGGAATGGTTTGTCATGTTATAGATGTCACAGCCCGCTAGCTGAATCAGCCGTTTCATTAAAAGTCTAGCCTTTTCATTGAACTGTGCCGTTTAATCGACATTAGTGATATGGGCAAGTCATTCAACGATTTTGAAAAAAATAATTATGTCGGTCGTTGAAAAATCGGCACATTTAAATGAAAAGACTAGGCAAACAATTAAGCGGCTGATTAAGCTAATTGGCTGCGACATAGACATTGCGTGATGAGGAGGGATACGCATTTGACTAAAAGAGTTATGACAACTCATTTTATGGATTCTGTGAGAAATAATATAAACAAATAGGGAGTCAGTGATGGCCTGACAATTGACAGGATGGAACGGAAGAAATAAATGCGTTACGCCGACCAAGTAACATAGGACAAAAGGTGTTACCACACCAATCTATCGATTGTCGATTGATGCTATCGATCGATAGTAGAATGAATTAATCGATGTCGATCGATAGTTTTTTCTTCTTTCTTCGATCAGCCAAAGCTACCACACCAATCGATCAACGTCGATTGATTAGTGTAGAAACACCCAAATGTGATGACATAAAACGATAAATATTCACCATATAAAACAAAAGCCTACACAAAACCCACTTCATAACAGACCCAATATTGATATGTTACACACTAAAATAATCACAGCGACAGGTAAGTTTCCATAATTTATCAGTTTATCTCGCAAACATTGATAAAAATGTCAGTGACAACTTGTGATACAGATTCGCGTACATTATTAATAGGGCATCGATTTTTATTGAAGCTAGACCGGCAAAATACTTGAACATACTTACGTTCAAGTATTATATTTCGTCGCTTCATTCTTCAGATATTTTTTAACCAGGTAGTCCCCTTTCCTTGCGCTAGCAACTACGCACGTCTATTTAGAGTTTTTTTTTTTTTTTTTTTATAAACTGGCAACATCGTACCCCACCTCGCCGTGTCGGTCAGTTGTAACCGCCATTCTTTTTTCGTGCGCAGCAACGAACGGACGTCTTCAAAACTAAATAAGTAGTAGGTAAGTTTAAAAGTATATTTACCAAGTATTGTTATATTTAGAGAAAATTGAATTCAAATTCAAAATATTTATTTGTCATATAAAATGTTGACCATTGGTGGAGTAATTTATAATTAAGTGTTTCACTATGTGCTGCCTTGCTGGGCATACAAATGTTGTACAAACGGTTTGTACAAACAGGTGTAATACTCAAAAAACAACAAGTTAAATCTTTACACATAAAATATAAAACATAAATTGACAGCGGCTTAACAGTACACATGTAAAATTATGCATTACTAGAATAAAATACGAAGGTTAGAAAAGAAGGCTTATCGTCGTCGAATAAGAGATTTTTCGTCATCAGATTCGGAACAAACTTCAAGTAAGTACATAATATATTTCTCATTGTTGGTGTTTGAAAAGTGATAATAAAAAGTTAAAATACTGCTTGGAGCCTGGAGGTTGCCCGAGATGGTAACAAAATGGCTAAATACATAAGTTACTTTACTAAGTAACCCAATAATACCGGGAGGTTGTCCGCGATGGCAACACGAATGTTTAATGATACCGGGAGGTTATCCGAGATAACACGATGGCTATAAATAGAACAAACATGGTTTCTATGAACTAGAATCACGTGTGAAACTGTTCTTATGTACTCACGAATTCTTTGCCGAGTAAAGTTGTGACTACCCTCATAACTTACGAAAAATGTTAACAGGTCCAAGAGACCCCCCTGAACGGATTACGAAATAAATGTGTGCAATACAGCGTCTACAAGTCTGCCTGGAGGGTAACCGCGAGTTATACACGATGGCTAGACATGACGCAAACAATCTAATCCTGGAGGTTGACCGAGAGTAATACACGAAGGAAAAATAAATGTGTGCAATACAGCGTCTATAAGTCTGCCTGGAGGGTAACCGCGAGTTATACACGATGGCTAGACATGACGCAAACAATCTAAGCCTGGAGGTTGACCGAGAGTCATACACGAAGGAAAAATAAATGTGTGCAATACAGCGTCTATTAGTCTGCCTGGAGGGTAACCGCGAGTTATACACGATGGCTAGACATGACGCAAACAATCCAAGCCTAGAGGTTGACCGAGAGTCATACACGAAGGAAAAATACATATACCTACCTATGTAGATACATTGTGAGCATTTAAAGAATTTAAAAACTCTGTCCCTGAAAATGTGGACACTGGTGGACTTCGAACCAGATTCATCACCACCAGAACACCAGCGAGCGAAGTGGTTCCTACCCCAGAAGTTGTGACCAATCCACCCAAATATTTTGGCGGCATTAGGCGAAATCACAGACGAGACACTGGAATTTGGCGAGAAAATTCATAACAATCTCGCTACAATACTTACCATTTATTTTATTAAATATAAGTACCTTTGCTTAAAAAAGGGTACTTATGACAAAAGAAAATAGGGAGATTCTTTTGAGAAATTACCTCATACTCAAAAACTGCCCGTTACTTCAAGCACCAACGCTTAACCATATGGTTTCTGCGGCCATACCGGAATCTGTTAGATTTTGGGAAAAGAAAATGGCCGAATTTTATCCGATTTGCAACGATTACCTTTTAGAAAAAATTAAAGCCTCTAAGGCTATTGTAAACCAGGGGGGGGGCGAGGGGGTCACAAACGGTCCAACTACCGAGTCTCCCCCTGCATTCAGCCAGTCGAAGATCAACTACAAACAACTTGCTCCAACACGACGTCATTGACTCAGGTACATGCAGTCAGAGTTAAGTTTTATTATGATTGCTGGGCAAAAATCACCGTTAATATGACAGTTCTTAGATGGATTAGTCAAGGTGTCGATATCCATTTATCAGATGGAGTTCTACAACCCCATAATACAACCAAAACATTTTGGTCTAAACAAGAGAAATGTGATATGGCGATCGCCATTAACAAACTCATAGACCTAGGCGCGGTTAACGTTTGTGAACCTATAAAACACCAGTTTATATCTCACATATTTTTATCACATAAGCCAGACGGTGAAAAGCAATTCATCTTAAATCAAAAATCATTTAATCAGTTCTTCAAAAAATGTCACTTCAAAATGGAAGATCATAGGACCGCCTCTAAACTTATTCCAAAAAATGGTTTCCATGCACCAATAGATCTTAAAGAAGCCTTTTTTAGTTTCAATAATAAAATCATTTAGAAAATACTTGCGTTTTCAATTCGAAAATGAAAACCCGGAAACCATAACATACGAATTTAACACCATGCCATACGGTATTTCCATTGCTACTAGTGTTTACACAAATTATGAAGGAGGTTAACCTACCTTAAGGGACATAAATCGGTCATATACTTAGATGACATCTTATGTATCGGAAAAACCTACACTGAGTGTCTCAGTAATGTTATCGAAATTTTACGTGTTAACTTGTCTCGGTTTTTTGTGATAAATTATAAAAAGAGTTCATTTATAATACCCCAACAAGAGTGCAAATTCTTAGGTTTCATCTATAATACGAAACCCTTTCGGTTTCCTTACCTAAGGACAAACGTCGTAATATCGCGCAGCTTGTTAAAAAGTTTATTGGTTTACCTCCCTATACCATAAGAGAATTCGCTCAATTAGGTAATCGGCGTTCTCACAGCAGCGTGCCCTGCCGTCAAATACGGGTGGCTATATACCAAAACCCTAGAGCACCAAAAATACATTTTAGTGAATAGATTTCATAACGATTATAATTCTAAAATAAGCCTGGAACGACACATACTTAACGATTTAAATTGGTGGTCACAAAATATATTTACATGTTCAAACTTCGTCGACACCCCCGATTTTGAATTGGAAATATTTTCCGATGCTTCGAATACAGGGTGGGGAGCATTTTTTGATGGTAATCGCGCTCATGAATCATGGAAGGAAAGAGAATATCATATAAATGACTTAGAGTTATTAATAATAATCATAATAATCATTTATTTCGGAATAAAGACATCCATATTTTGTTAGTACAATTGCGAGCTTACAACTAGGTTTCAACTGGGTTTCTTAGCACTAAAAAACTTCGCGAAGGAACGACCAAATTGTTCCATATTGTTACGAGTTGACATTAACACAGCGTTGAGTTATATTAATAGAATGGGAGGAGTACAATATCCTCACTAAAACGATCTTGCTTATTAAATTTGGCAATGGTGCGAGAAGCGGAATATATGGATATTCGCATCTTATATTAATACCAAACAAAACATCGAAGCTGATATTGAATCAAGAAAAATTAACCCCTATATAGAATGGGGCTTATCAGATCAAGCATTTAAAACTATCATTCGTAAACTAGGTCAACCTGTAATTGATTTGTTCGCTTCTCGCATTAATGAAAAATGTGATTTGTACGCATCCTGGTTTCCTGACCCAGACGCGTCGTTTGTCAATGCAATTACAATTAATTGGAAACACAATTTTTTCTACGCTTTTCCCCATTCTATTTAATTCTTAAAAGCCTTCCGACGTAATATCCCCGTAGAAGCAATAGACCTCATGTTAGCGTCGCTTTCTGATAACACCAAAAAAAAAAATATAGCGTCTCATACAAACTCTGGTGGCAGTTCTGCAAAATTACCAAAATTGATACTTTGAGAGCACGGTAGCAAAGGTATCTCTTATTTGACAACAGAGTTCAATAAAGGCGCCTCGTATGGATCTTTGAATTCCCACAGATCCGCACTCTCGTTACTATTGGGCAACAACGTCGGTTCTGATGAATGCATCAAGCGGTTGTTAAAAGGAGCCTATAAACTTAAACCTAGCAGGCCAAAATATACATACAGACCTGGGATCCGCAATTAATTTTAATCTCTTTTCTAAATGGTACTCGGAACCGAAATTTAGACCTAAGTCAAGTGACCAAAAGATTCGTTATTTTACTGGCTTTATGTACGGAACAGCGAGTCCAAACTCTTAACCTAATAAAACTGGAGAATATCAATTTCTCGTCAAATGAAGTAAAAAGTAGTGATAACAGACGCTATCAAGGCTTCTGCTCCAGGAAGAGAACAACCCGTACTTTTTCTGCCCTACTTTTAGAAAATAAAAATATTTGCCCTGCTGCCGGGTACTCGCAGATTACATATTTATTACAAAAAATCTTAAGAGCTAAAAATATAAACAACTTAATACTAACAATTAAAAAACCTAATAAAGCGGCCACAGCTCAAACCGTAAGTCCATGGATAAAATTGGTATTATCAAAAGTGGGGTCAATACATATATATATTCATATATATAATATATTCAGTGCACACAGTACATGACACGCCTCAACTTCTTCTGCAAGCTCGACAGGTGTGTGCATTGACACAATACGTAGAAACGCGGGATAGACCAGTCGTTCTCAAACGTTTGTCAAGTTTTGTAAAGTTAATAAAGTTAATGAAGCCGAATTTGCAGAATCAGTATGCTTATAATTGTAACTAGTTGTAAGGAATTGATTGTAAATCAAACGCATAATTATTATCATAACTTAAAAGAACATTCTTTATTTTTTCAATAGGTACCTATGTACTTAAAAGTAAATAATTAATCATTTGAAAAATCCTTGCAATTTATTCAAATGAACCAGCAAATCTCATTATCTCTTAACATCTACCTGGTTAAAAAATATCTGAAGAATGAAGCGACGAAATATAATATATGATCAAACGAACTTCCAAGTGAAGTTCGATCATTATTATATGAGTCGCTTCATTCGAAGATATAATTTCCCGACCCACCCTAAAGAACCCTGAAGAGATTTGCAAAAATTATAACTATAATCATCTCTAAAATAATGACGGTTACAACTGACCGACACGGCGAGGTGGGGTACGATGTTGCCAGTTTATAAAAAAAAAAAAAAAAAACTCTAAATAGACGTGCGTAGTTGCTAGCGCAAGGAAAGGGGACTACCTGGTTAAAAAATATCTTCGAATGAAGCGACTCATATAATAATGATCGAACTTCACTTGGAAGTTCGTTTGATCATATATTTTGCCGGTCTTCTTTTTCATTTCGAAGTACAAAATAACTTTAATTTTGGAGCTCGGTGTATGGTATGATTTCTTCATTTTTTGACACAGACTTCCAAAATTAAAACTATTTTTGACGTCAGTCCTTAACTTTTAACTGTTTATCTCCGAAGTTCTTCATCAGATCTTTACAAAATTTGAATCGGGCCATTTCGGACAAAGATTTTGCAAATCTGTCTTTATATTTATTTTCACACCACCTGATCGAAAACGTCAAATTATATGTCATGCCAACCTAACCTAAAGTGAGTCATTTTTTGCCGGTGGAACAGCCGGGCAATAATGTTGTACTGGATTTCATTATAACTCGCCGGTCAATAATGTGATTTAATTTTTTTTATTTTAAAGAGGAAAGATATTCTCGATACTCTTACTACTTAGGGATGATATTCTCGAATTTCTACAGAATCATAAGGATTGACCAGGATTGAAGACAATATTATAAGAATAATTGGTTATGTACGGATTATTGTATAAAAGGATAAGAATTACACTTAAAACCCATTTATAGTCGATTTATTAATTTAAAACTATGTATTTACTCGAGCATCTCCTATGACGTTCTAATTTCAAATTGCATACAGCCAAGCTACCAGCTGATATAAAGCTCTGTATAAAGCTTTGTGTACACAAATTTCTTAAATTGTATTAGGTTAGTAACAATAGGCCTGCACATATTTACAAACCCACAGAGAATAAAAAAAAACGAAAATCGAGTTGGTCGTGGCCGCTATGTGGTAGGTATACCGAGTGGAACGCAAAAAAAGGCGCGGATATTGCAAATCCGTATGGTATTAAACTAACTTTTTTTAAGTATATATAGTATAGTTCTAAATACATATGTCTACTTAGTGTTTGTAAATTTACGGAAAATAGTGGCCACTTTTATCCGTTTTAGTGATTATAATAAAACTGAACAATTTAAAACTACCGTTTATAATAATATTAACGTATATAATCTTGTGGAGCACAACTTAAATTGCATATTTTCTGCATTTTCATTCTAAAATAAAAGAAATAACCAAACAAACGATGAGGGCGCCACTGCGCGGTCGACGTTTGGTCGGCGCCCTCTTAATAGTGCAAGGGAGAATCAGACTCTTACTGACTTAAACCCATCCGTGTTCCTCCTAACGGAGACGCTTAACGATGTGTTAATAGGTATGATTAAGACGTTTCCTCGTTCAAAGAAAGAAAGGCCCTTCCTACTTTTACTATCACTGAAGCTAAAATACATATCTTACCTAATCTGAGGGTTCAAAATTGCTTTCCAACTGTTATCAACATTATGCGGGCTATAAAAAGGATGTATGTGCGTAGGCACACGTAACGTCTGCCCGCGGCTAAAATCGCTTAAACTACTGGAGTGTGGCACATTCTTTATTGCTTTGTCCCTTACAAATATCATTGGGTGATAAGTCTTACCATTGTTAGGTAGGTATATTTGATTTTTCAAAAATTAAATTTAAGAAATTGAAATAAATAACTTGAGTCCAAAAATTTTTTTTTCTTAGACTCATGGAAAATTATGAAAGAGTTTTGTAATTATTACTGAAGGAACAAAATTATATGTACCTAACAAACTTACTTTCCGGAGAATAATTCTCATACTTAAATAAAATACGGGCAATAACATCTGGAGAACGACACTCAGCGTTAGAAACTTATTAAAATTGTACAACAATTAGAAGTGTTACTGGCAGAGTCTGTTTTGCGACTGCAATGCGTGAGCGAAATTTCCTAAAAAATACTTTGCACTTAAGGTGTATATACCTATTTGTTTAAATATACATAGCCAAGTTAATAATTGGTTTGAATCACCTGATTGTCTGATAAAAAGATGACTCCGTGCTTCGGAAGGCACGTATAAGCCAGTGGTCCTGGCCGCCAAATGGCGGTCGTTAAATAAACCATGTCAGAGGCCCTTGAGGCGGTTTAGAAACTCTGACACTAGGGTGTGTGGGGTCGTTAGACCTTACTGCCCACACGATAAGAAGAAGAAAAAATAATTATCCCATTAAATCGAGACGAATACTTCACTCGATGACGCACTTAAGTAAGAGCTCTTACACACGAGCGGCATGTTGCCAACGGCAGAAGTAACTGCTGCCGTCGATACGTGTCGGCGGCAGCCGTCGACGCGCCGGCGGCAGCCGTCGACCTATAGCGACACTTGCAGTTGTAGCGTGCCGCGGCCGATGATGTTTGAAGTTGGCATGTCAACGGCAGCCGTCGACATGCCAACTTCAAAATTCGGCTACAACTGCAAATGTCGCTATAGGTCGACGGCTGCCGCCGACACGTATCGACGGCAGCAGTTACTTCTGCCGTTGGCAACATGCCGCTCGTGTGTAAGAGCTCTTAGTGATTCTTTAAAGGTACTCGACTAAAAGTAAAACCATAAAAACGAATACATTACACTTACATATAAAAGTAGAATCCATCTTCGCAGTAAAGCTACCAGCAAACTTTTCAAATAGTCGTCACTGAATAAAAAATACAAATGTATTTTTATTCCGTTCTTTACTTCTGTTCTGAACAGAAGTAGGAAGGTAAAGTTAGATATGAGAATATTTAAAAAGTACGAAAATAAGTAGGTCTAGGAAAAGATATATCTTACGATATTATTATCTACTATTCATCAAAAAGAAAAAAAGAATAATGTAGTAACTACCAGAAATATATGTTAATATGTAGGTATAATCGGAACTTGTTAAGGTACCTACTTTACCTTCAAAATGTACTGTCGATACGAATGTTTACAAACATGATAAATGCTTGTGATTGCAATCACTTAATTTTTCTCATATGTATTGTACAAAACTGTCGAAAAATAAAAAACAAAAAGGTTTCTGAATTCTAGGCCATAAAGGATGTCAGAAAAGACAATTACTTAACGACAGTCCATCAGATACAATAGCCATTAAAAATCATAGTGTGAGCTTCACAACAGCGCCAATAGACATGTTCTTAATTCTCCTACTCTTAAAAAACTGCCTGATCACATTACAGCTCCCAGACGTGTTGATTCCATTGTTTTTGTCCAAAAAATATTATTTTATTCCGAACGAAAAGCGCAAACAACAAAAAACATACGTCTCGAGTTATCATAACAATGAATTACGAAAAATGTCACACATCTTATGTATTCCATAAGGAAAAAAACTGCCGATGAGTTCGTACGTATTTTTCGGGATCCGTGTAAATAAAAAATAACAATCGTAGGTTATGTATACGGTCTCTAAGGGGATAAGCTTGACTTATGGAGTTTCTTCTTCCTATATTATCGGCGCTAAAAAATATTTTCAATATTCGACAACCGCTATTAGATTATGACAAGCGATGGTGGGAAAATAATTAGGGATATTTCGTGCCACAAAAATGCGGAAAGTGATTGTCAACGTTGTGACAGGGTAGTGGCTTAATAAAACCGTATTTTGTAATTTCATACTATACTACGAATATTTCTTATAAATGGCTGCGGTTTTCGTTACAAATTACAGTAATAAACGTAAATTGTTAAAACAAAACCCGCCATGCTAATTAACATTGATAAATAAGATTAATTTACTATTATTTTCATCTAAATGTCCCTGTAGTATTAAAAGGTTAAAAAATAAGAATCAGACTTTACTTTTCTGCCCTGTTTCGAAATGATCATTTTAAAAGAAGTATTTCATTTATATGCATGCGTTAAATTCTTTACAACCGACTAGACAAAAAAAACTAGTTCAAATACAATGTGTGTTAATAATTGAGAAAATACTACTGCATTACAAGTGACATTAAAAATATTAAATAACAATACTTAAATCTTCATGTACGGAACCCTCCACAAAATCTTTTCTGTACAAAATCACCGTCGTTCACGGCTCTCACATTATAATTGCTTTTCAAAACTCAAATACGTTTTCATAAGTCCAAATTGTTTACTAATAATATAACTTTATATTTCCCTCGCGTATAATTTAATGTTTTGTGTATTTTAAGTGACATCTTCCCAGTCAAAGTTTTTTTATGATTTATTTTCTTCCTAAATGTTATGGCGTGTGAGGTAAACCATTTTTCTTTTTTGGATCTCGTTGAGGTTTCGTTGGATGTGGTAAAGCCTCAGGGAGGGTAATGTTTTTCAAGTGTTTGTAACGTTGATACCCATGTACTTATAGGTATGTTTTATGTTACCGTAGAAACCTTCTCACGGGTTTACCCTGATTTAGGCAATAAACGAGGTAGGTATTATTTATTAGATTTGTGTTAATTTATGATATTGGGTATTTGGTACCATCATATCATTGAAAGACATGAGATTGTGAATAGACGTCACACCCTGTCTGTCAACGTACCTTCTTTTAACTTCAACGTGTAATTCCTTCAGACAGGCTTCACTAATTGTGAGAATTTTATATTTCCGATCTACGTTTACCTCCTAACTAAAGTCGCATTCAACCACGTCTTCCTCATGGAAGAAACAGGAAACAAGAGACATCTTTTTTAACACGGTAAATGTGCTCAAGTTTCATACTCAACACCCTTGAGTACCATTCGTTTTTTCTACGAATCGTACTTATGTTAGAGTGCTTGATCTGCCGCCCCGTAGTAACTAAGCAACTTTCAAAAGGGCCATTACATAACTTTTATATCGAAAACTTCATAAAACGACGCATATGTATCATCTTTATAAAAGGGTTTCTTATTATGTATCAACTGGATTCTGCCAGCGGCTTCGCCCGCGTCGACAAACTTATTCCAAGGGAAGATACTCACGAGATTAAAACCCTAAGTGCTATTCCAGACTATAATCTATGTCTGTGCCGAATTTTATCCAGATCCGTTCAGCCGTTCCAGCGATATTGAGTTACAATCACGCCGGAGCGGCGGTTTTAAAACTTTCACATTTAAGTATACGTATAATAGTAGCGAGATTCTTGAGGAGCTATCCTCTGAGGTAACACTTTAAGACCGATATATGCCGCTCTGCCCAGAGCGAAAGGAGTCATTTGATAATTTACTATCCAAAAAAAAGACAAATAGAGTAGCTAGAACGCTCAATATTCAAATCATATGAATTGTATTTAATCATGTAACTACCACCACCCAATGAATTTTGACGCCATATTTTAGGGTTAATTTAGTGACTAGATACACTAGAAATTAAAATAAAAACTTTATTTTAATTTCTAATGTTAATTAAAAATGAATTAGAACTTCGACAAAAAATATTTTAAAATGTAGGTAGTTGGTTACAAATACACCCTGAAATATTTGGTCCGCGTTATAAAATGAAGTTATTCATCACTACGGACTACCCAACAACATATAATACCGAACCAACACAATTGGACTATTCAGCGATTGGAAAAGATTGTTTAAAAGGGAAAATGATATTCTCATCATTGAAAACGTTACAAATGTCCTATTTCATAAACTCTGAAAAGGACGGTTCCAGATCAATATAAATGTATGTAGGTACCCATGTATTTAATTCTTATGTTGTTCTTGAATTTTGAAGTTAGGGATATTAAAGGACAGGAAGTTCTCTTTGAACTACTAAGGTATCACCCTGATATTCATTTTCATAATGTTTTTTACTCGTGTACCCATTATGGGGTATTTGCTCACACAATCCTAGGAGCTTTTCTCGTCATTTTATGGAAAGATCGCTGCCAAGTCTTAGGCTCATGCTCCTAGGCATGTCCCGAAGAGCCATTGCATCACTACGCAGTACCTAATCACTATCACTACGGGGACTGATCTCAGGAGTTTTTCAGCCTTATCACTTGACCTACACTTACCTCTTATAGCATAACATCTTGCCATCGTGATTTCTTAGTAAAAAAAATAGTGCAATTCGTCCTGTATTGCTCCGTCACGCAAAACTGGAATAATAATGGCTTTCAAAATCAAAGTCAAAGCATTTATCTGAAATAAACCATTTACAGGTACTTTTGAATTGTCAGAGTCAGTCAGTTAAAAACATGAAGCTATTTGCACGTTCCAAAGGGTAGATCTCTATGGAGAAGAACGTGCAAGAAACTCCAAGGACACTCTTTTAAACCATTTTAT
Source organism: Melanchra persicariae (assembly GCA_947386135.1). Taxonomy (NCBI): domain Eukaryota; kingdom Metazoa; phylum Arthropoda; class Insecta; order Lepidoptera; family Noctuidae; genus Melanchra; species Melanchra persicariae. The sequence continues at coordinate 6,165,550 of OX376646.1, forward strand.
GATTTACAATAATCCTGGTTACAATATCTTTGTTGCTTAGCTACATGTGAGAACAACAGTAAAGAAAGAGACCCAACCAACCTCCACTGATGGCGCCCGTTCACGAACATGACGCGTGCATCAGCACCATTCAGCTCAACCATTTTGAAGGGAACTGAATGATCCGATATACGCGCCACCATCAGCGAGACATTCGAGTGAGCATGACAAACCCTCAACTGCCCCTGCTCATTCATGTCAAACAAGGAAACCATCTTTAACATAGTGTAGCCTCATCACTACAATTTAGAAATCTATCTGATGGGCTTATTATATTTTTCAGTAAAATACCCTGTTCATTTAAAACGGCATTCTCTACACTACACTTCTGAACTACACCTTTCCCCGTATGCGTATGCGATGTGTTTGAAAAGTACGTTGGAGATTTCTAGATGTGTGATAGTGTGTGTATCTATTTGTCTGTAAAACACTATATAGTTCATCGTTCACTTCTCTATTGTAACGTTGTTTTTTGCAATCAGACCTAGGACTATGAGCAAGTCTGTTCTGCGATGCTGTATTATAACTGCCATAAAAATTTAGTTGATTCTGAAAATAAATAGCCCAGAAGCATAGTCTGAGGTTTTGAAGACCCCCAGGTTCACAAATCACTTTACATTTCGGTTATTAAATTTAACTGAATTGAATCGTCTAAAAGAACTAAGAATTCTTGTAAACATTTCTTTCTTTCTACATAAAGCTGTCCTGAATCGACTTCTATCGTGATCCTTTACGATATCTAGTAATGAAAAACGGTTCATAATTTGTTGTTCAGGCATCTACGAAGGAACATAAGAGAAAAGTCAATGTACTTCATTGCAAGTTTATCTGGCGCCTACCTTAAGGCTGCGTTTCTACCAGTGATGAGCGAGAGACGTGTTTTTAAAGAACCAATCGCTACATTTACCTAGCCTCGCTCAGCGCACAAACACATCCCTCGCTACGCATCCTCGCACATCTCTGGTGGAAACGCAGCCTAAGTCAGCAATACTGAAGTCACGACAGTTTAATTGGATGTATTTGCTCCGTTTACCTTCCACTCGCCAATTTATTTTGTAAGCACTATTATAATATTGATTGACCTGATTTTAAAACTATAAAATAATTTAACAACAGCTTTTCAGAGTTCAGCTAGAGTAAAATATTATGTTATTATCACCGGATTATTTAAATTAAAATGTCCTCCGGGAATTCGTTTTATTCTGTGCAATTTTGTCCGATTGTTGGTAACAGAAATTAATTTACGTGGCGGCTTTTATTTTTTTGTAGTTCGTAACAACGTAAAACGTCATAGCTATGGTTTGGTTATTTAAAATTTTTCTCTTGTAAATGATGCGTAGGTATGTGTATAACAAGACTTGTCCACTGTTCACGTGACCAGGAGCTCGAGTCTGCTATTGCAATCGTGTCTCAATGACCGGTCAGTGATCGAATATTTGACAACTTTGACAGTTTTTGTATGGGAAATGTGTCATAAGTTTGACGTTATAGGTACGTCAAAACTCGATCATTGACCGGTCATTGAGACACGATTGCAATAGCAGACTCGACCCCCTGAGGGCTGGGCTTTTCTTTGGCCAAAGAATCAGCATTGCCATTCAACGTGGCAATGCTGCCAGTGTTCTGGGCATTTTTGTCATTGACAGCGATGTGGATGAGTTTTTTTATGCTCAATGATTTATTTTGTTTTTTAAACGTTTGTACATAATTTCGCAATTTTTAGTCTAGTTTGTATATAGTTAGGTTAGGTAGATATAAATAGTTAAGTTAGTTATGTAGATTTATTGGTTACCTAAAATAAATTCATAAATTTTAAAAAAAGATAGAGTAACCAAACTTGATTGTTTGTTTGTAGGAGTTCTTTTACTGATAGAAAATTAATTTATCTAGCAGTAGATAATATCATGGGCTACTTTTAGTCTGGGAAAACACGGATCCTGTTGGATAGGCTACATCACATAGGTAAACATATTCAGCATTATTTATAAAAAAAATCTAACCCTTATTTCAATTTTTTAGAATATGCTAATTAGTATTTAATCATATTGTTTCTTTCCTAATAAGTCCCAACATTGACGTTTGAATGTAACTGGTGAAATTCAATGTCTATTTTATACCTACATATCTGCCCTTTCATGCAATAAAATTAATAAAGTATGTACATAATTAATATCTATATACCCTTATTTCAGCCTAGATCTATTTCTGAAATTAAAAGCGAGGAAAACGTAACCTAAACATGTAAGCAACATTATTTGTTTACTGAAATTCTTTTATCAATCCAAGCGTATTGTTTCGGATTCCCGAAATAATTTGATTGATAACCAATTGAAGCACAATATTCTCATTTCAAATAACATATGCTACCTTGTATTGGAACAATTCAATCTATACGAAATAAAAAATAAATTCACAGTACTTTTTTGTGAAAACTTGTTTGTTAGAAATAAGGTGCAAACACACATCAGCCACGAGGAGGTCGTGGCTGAATAATAGCAACCATTGGCTAAAACCTCGTGTCACGGTGTTTGTGGTCGCACTCCTCCGAAAAGCTTGATCGATTTTTATGTTTTTTTTATGTACCTAGGTGTATTTGGTAGGTTTGAGAATGAGAACAGGCCGTAAAGTATATTTCATACTTGATTTGCACGTACAGAAAAACCTAGCAACTTATAACAATCTGCTACCACAGATCAAAATCCCCCGACTAAGTGAAGGTAATTACGGCAAATATGCCGCAAGACTAATGCTCTTATTGAATGGGAGTAGCCATTACGGACAATGGGCGTCTCTAGCTAACGTAGCTATAGATATCGGTGGGCACAGATCTTAACTAGGTATTGTCTATGATGTACCTAATGGTTGAGAGTTAAATAAGTACAATAGTACATTTGTATTTGAGAAAAGCACCATACTAGCTTTGGCCAAAAAAGAGGCATTGATGGACGAACTTGTAAATGTGGGCCGACGCGAAGCCGAGGCACACATATACGTAAGTCCATCAATGCCTAGTTGTGGCCAAAGCTAGTATAGTGCTTTTCTCAAATAATGCGCGGAAATTAAAACCAAGTAGTAAGTACCTAGAAAATTAATCAATGACTAACAACAATAATTCTTCCCGCGTTAAAGTGTTCATTTGTTTGTTTTTTCAATAACCAGCTTTCTATTTGCAAGCCAGTTCGAAATTTAAATGAAACCTTTGATAAGTTACCTCCTTGGTCGCCATGTTTCCGAGTAAAAGATAGTTCCATTTTTAAATTACACGACAGATATGAGTTTACTATGTAATTTATTTGGCCACTTACGGCCGCGGCCGAGTTTGTGTCCTTCACCACACAATCCTCACCTTTGATTGGTTACAGACAAGGATCGGGATCAAGATTGGGATTGAGATATGTTATAGAAAGCGGCCGTAAATCACGACAGATATGGATTTTCATACAACTTTTACCGGCCGCTGCTTGCATGTATTTGGCCAGTATAGAAATTTAGATTTATCTCGAAGAAGGTTGTCAAAATAATGCTCAAATTTCCAAGCATGTTTAAGAAAAAGTTTTTTAATATGTTGATAGACCACAAAAATAATGTATCGATTGATTGAATTGAGAACCTGCTCCTTTTTTTATTAAGTCGGTTGAAAAGGCCACATAATGGTGGGAGGTGCACACCATATTTTTAAGTGAAATTTTCAATTATCATTAATTAAGCTTTTAGTGTTTCATATTCTATCATCTAGGTATCGAATTCAGAGCAAGACATCAATCACATCAATATGAAAAGAAAATCAGTTTCCGGCAATTACTTGCCGGAAAATACCAAAACCACTAGCAGGTTATCATTAATTAGAATTACACTAATGACCAATCAAAGTAATCAATCATCATAAAATGTTATGTTGTTTTTACGCTAAGTGCTGCCATACAATTACACCAATAATATTAATATCTTATAGGAACATTAATAGGAAGGAGACGTTATGATAATTGATTCGGTAAGTATAGGCTTTCTAACTACTGAGGACCCTTTATTGAAACAATAGGGATGTTTCCTGAAAAATCTGATTATGATATGTATATGAGAAAATATTGAACACGTACTTTTTATTTTTTTCACGTTAACAGAAAAATTAAAACGATTGGTACCTACAGTGCAATGAAAACTCTTGTGACGTCACTGACCGATAATTTTTTTACCGGAAAGTGACGTCACAAGCCCCCAGATTATCTTCGTCAATTTTTATTGATTTGTTAAAAGAAAAAATACTTATCCAATATTTTTCGATAATATTAACTAACTGATGGACTAAATAGAATGATATTTTTTACTCAGGAGACTTATTATAGAAGACTGGAGTCTTCTTTTTGACGTCACTCGCACGGTGACCATCTTAACACAGACTCCTCCATGCCTCGGAAAGCACTTTAAGCCGTTCCACCCAGAGCGGAAGAACCCATTTGATGATTTCCCATCCTAAAAAAAAACCCAGTTACTGGGTTGTAGAGGTCAGATAGGCAGTCGCTCCGTAAAATACTAATATTCAGCTCAATCTGGTTTGACTGGAAGCTGACCCCAATATAGTTTGGATAAGGCTAGGATGGAGTTCAGTCTTCTTCTTCACGTTGCTGGCACAACATAATAGGTATTAAGTTTTGCTTCGCCACCTCTGAGGCGTCGTCTGTGGCAGCAGAGAGGTCGCTTTGACCGCAGGATTTGAGGCACAAATGGCAGGATAGCATAGTGTACGACTCAGCTCCAAGTTCGCACTGCTGTCGTTCAGTCGTCACTTTGCGAGTAAGTAACATCTTCCCACTTTGATTCTTATTCGGTTCCTTCTTCCAAATGGAACCAAACCTTCCATTATTCCACCCTACATTCATTCCATTCTCCTGTATCCTACATTCATTCATTCCATTCATTTATTCCATCCTACGGAAAGACGCGCGCTTCAACTCGTTGGTAACTGACTGTTTTAAGGTAGGACAAAAAGCATACTGCCACAGTTTAGTTATCAATTGAAAGGGTCTTACTATTGCTTGTCATTTCGAATTCAAGAAAAACAAAACGGTGGAAAGGATTACTACAATGTAACCTACTAAAACAAGGTGTGAAGGACACTCGCACTTTATGGGTTTCTAACTTACAACTACTTCTTAGTACTTCAAATCAGTCAAGCAAATATTAGCGTCCACGAGTAACCATTATGTCTACGGAATATCTGGTGAAAAGGTAAGGCATTCAGACATGTCATTCAGGACAGTTAGTATATCAATTTAACAACGCAAACAAAACAAAATCTACCGTGAGCAGTTTCCTGACAGCCGATTCTACTAATTTTTAAGCAAAGTTCGCATTCGCATTTCAGTTGCAAACTGTCAAAAAAGCCTCAATTTCCTTAAACTTCTGACAAATTGCGACTGACATGCGAACGACTCTGCTCAAAACACACTGATCCTGACACGTCTAGAGTCAAGAGAAAAAATTACTCGTTTCAAAAACTTGACCATGAAAAACTACTAAAAAGTTCCAAAAAGTCACTTTTCAAACAGCAGCTGATGGCATTTATTTTAATTTATTCACAGATGATGATGCCACTAACTGCAAGTTTTAGTTACGAGTAAATTTTGTTCATCATCATCATCATCATCATATCAGCCGAAAGACTTCCACTGCTGGACATAGGCCTCCCCCAAGCGTCGCCACAACAACCGGTCCTGTGCGTCTCGCATACATCGGTTACCCGCGACCCTCACCAGGTCATCGGTCCACCTTGTGGGAGGCCTTCCAACGCTGCGTCTTCCGGTACGCGGTCGCCACTCCAAAACTTTTCGGCCCCATCGACCATCTGTTCTGCGAGCAATGTGCCCTGCCCACTGCCACTTCAATTTGGCGATCCTTCGGGCTATGTCGGTAACCTTGGTTCTCTTGCGGATATCATCATTCCTGATTCGATCACGCAAGGAAACTCCGAGCATTGCCCTCTCCATTGCCCTTTGGGTGACTTTAAGCCTTCTGATGAGGCCCATTGTGAGCGACCACGTTTCGAGTCCATAGGTCATCACTGGCAACACGCACTGGTCATAGACTTTCGTCTTGAGACACTGTGGTATGTGAGACGAGAAGATACCGCGCAACTTCCCGAACGCCGCCCAGCCGAGTCGGATTCGACGGTTGACCTCCTTCTCGAAGTTAGCCCTACCTAGCTGGATCGTTTGTCCCAGGTAGACGTACTCATCAACAACTTCGAGTGCAGAGCCTCCAATCTTGATAGGAGTGGGCCACAAAAATCAACGTAGCAGAATCAACATCACAACAAATGAGACTCGCAGCGCCATCTATCTCGACAGCTGCGAACTAACTACAAAATCCTAAATCGCGATATCAAAGTTTACCGTGCGATTAGAACACATGCAAAGCCCGAATATCAACTATCGGGCAGTTGCCCACCAGACACAAACAACCGTCTGGTCGGAGGATCCTCTCTTTCCAGTGGAGGTATGTGGGACTTTACTCTCTGTTCCGCTACCTCCAAACTGGTGACCCTCGACATTGGACGTCAGCGCAGCCTTCGTGCAGCTATCTCATCATGACGTCATCATCATCATTACTTCTCCTCATCTTGACCTCAAGCTTTCGAGCAGCGAGTCATACAGCCAGCCAGTACCCTCGGCTTCTACGAGTATCCTGACCACTAGCATGCAGCGGACGCGCATTCCTGGTCAGCATCCTCAGCCTCTATCATCAGCGACCTTGGCAAGCACACTGCACTTTCGGCCAGTCACATGAAGAGCCTTGAAAAACCTCTCCTGGTCGACGCCAGCAGTCACGTCAGCACGTCGCACAGCTCCGACCCACCTTGGCAAGCAAACTGCACCTTCGGCCAGTCACATGAAGAGCCTTGAAGAACCTCTCCTGGTCGACGCCAGCAGTCACGCCAGCAGCAGCATCGGGGCACCGCAGACAGTTCCGACTCACCGTGAACTCTGCGACGCAGACAGTTCCGACTCACCGAGAACTCTGCGACTTCCGGTTCCGACTCACTGGAACCAACCTTCCACTGGCCTGGCAAGCATCTCAAGATGTATGGACGACTCATCCACTATCGACCTCCGGTCTCCGGAGGGGAGTGATGTAGCGGCATTCATGCCGCCACAAAAATCAACGTAGCAGAATCAACATCACAACAAATGAGACTCGCAGCGCCATCTATCTCGACAGCTGCGAACTAACTACAAAATCCTAAATCGCGATATCAAAGTTTACCGTGCGATTAGAACACATGCAAAGCCCGAATATCAACTCTCGGGCAGTTGCCCACCAGACAAAAACCAACCGTCTGGTCGGAGGATCCTCCCTTTTCAATGGAGGTTTGCGGGACTTTACTCTCTGTTCCGCTACCTCCAAAGGTGCTACATGGGTATTTACCATGACCTTGGTTTTGTCCATGTTCATTTTAAGACCCACTCTTTCGGAAGCTCTACTGAGGTCATCGAGCATTGTACTGAGGTCCTCCGTGGTCTCAGCCATGACGACTATATCGTCGGCAAATCGAAGATGAGTGATGTACTCGCCATTTACATTGATGCCTAGCCTTTTCCAGTCCAAAACCTTGAAGACGTCCTCCATTGCGGCCGTGAACAGTTTCGGAGAAATTACGTCTCCCTGCCTCACACCCCGCTGCAGGAGGATAGGTTCTGATGTCTGATCCTGAAGTCGGACTGACATGGTGGCGTTTTCATACAAACACTTCAGCACCAGTAAATTTTGTTGTCTACATTTAATTAGTTAAATCTTTGGAATCGTCTCTTTGAGCCCATTCTTTTGATCACGTGATTATGGTAGGTGCCAGAAAAAAAAATAAGTAAGTACTAAATTTAAAAAATAGTTATTTATGATATTAGTGCGGTAAGTTGGTTTTTACAAACGAGTAGACGAATGTAAGCACGAGACGAAGTCGAGGGTTTACCATAGTCACGAGTTTGTAAAAACCAAATCCGCATGTGTTTCATACAACGTTTTTCGACACATTTGCGAGAAAACAGTACAATAAGTCATGAAATAAACTTTTTGTCATTAGAAATCAGTCGGAAAGTCGCAACAATCTTTTACGTTTCTAATATGAAAATGGCGCGAATTTGCAAAGGGCGCCACATGCGCGTGGTGAAAATTAGAACCACATCGTTCATTTATTTTTATTTATCTTCTCTCATTTTCTCTTTAGTATTAAAATGAGACAAACGTATACAGCAAAAGCGCTTCCAAGGAGGTTCGATCATTCAGCTTATTTATTCTCGTGATGAAACTTCTTGGTGGAATTAAAAAAAACAAAAAATATAAGAATGCCACCAAGGAGTATCAGACTATGAGAATAACTAAGCTGAACGATCGAACCTCCTTGGAAGCGGTTTTGCAATACGTTTGTCTCACTTTGATACTAAAGAGAAAATGAGACGAAAGATGTACATCGTTCCATTTGCAAATCCGCTCCATTTTCATATTAGAAACGTCAAAGACGTTACGTTATTGTAACTTTCCGACTGATATCTAAAAACAAAAAGATTTTTTTATTACCTAATGTACTGTTTTCTCGCAAATGTGTAGAAAAACGTTGTATGACATACGTGCGGAAATTGGTATTTACAAACTCGTGACTATGGTAAGCCCTCGACTTCGTCTCGGGCTTACATTCGTCTACTCGTTTGTAACAACCAACTTACCGCACTAATATCATAAATAACTATTTCTTTCTTTCCCTAATATCCCTTCGTAGGTACCCGAACAATAATTAACCGTTTTTCATTACTAGAGAACGTAAAGGATCACGATAAAAGTCGATTCAAGACAGCTTTATGTCTTTATTTCGGTTTTTGATATTAGGAAAGTTAATAAAAGTATGTGGGTCAATGACCGTTATCGTACATTTATCTGGGGCCTACCATAAGCATGTCACGAAAAAATATACTTCACGACGGCTACACTCTTATCTTGTTTCCTTTTTTAAAATTCATACGACCAATGTCACTTCGGTTCTTAAAACAAATCTAACAAGCCGTTTAGGCTATCAGAGGGCCAATTCTACTAATTTTTAAGCAGCTTTCGCAATCGCAAACTGACATGCGAATTTTTGACCGAATACAACTGACATGCGGATGCAAACGTTGCCTAAAAATTTGTAGAAATGGCCTTCAGGCGCAGGCGTGCCAAAGAAATATAAACATTCATACTTACCTACTCTCAAAAAACTTTACCGTTCGTGGTGCAGTCGAGTAAAAAGCAGAAACTAAACTAGATCAATACGTCATCCCTCTGTAAACCGATATAGATATTTTCCAAAACCATTTTCAATTACTATTAGGAAAAGCTCTCGTCTACTTCCTCTTAGTATTTAAGAGGCTTTGAAAGTATTAAACAATAAAATACCCGGGAATACGGTCCCTGGACGAATAGTATTAACGACCAGTTGTTTACAACTGTACCGAGTCACCTGCCTCACAAATTTTCGCAACGCAGTAGCTTAGTTTAGCTTAGAAACTCTTTAAGTGGTTTTTACGAGTAACTATGTACTTTCTTGTTATAATCGTGCTTTATTGCATCTAGAAACATACCGACCATCCTTAATATTAGACATGCGAATGTAAATCTGTCAGTCTGTTTGTCTGTCAGGCGTCATCCTAATTGGCTAACGATCGTACGAGTTAACGATGCGATTTCGTCGCGCGATGAAAATGATCGTGTGCTCGCGCAATGATTGTGTGCGTTTAATATCGTCGTGCGACGAAATCACATCGTTAGCTCGTACGATCATTAGACAGTTAGGACGACGCCTTAGATTTGTATGAAACAGGGCACACGGGTAGACAACCGCACGAAACCGCTGAAGAAGAAAAAGTATTATAAAAGGTAACATGTATTGATTTTGGAAGAAAGATAATATTTTTCTGACAATATTTTTTATAAAAGAAAAAGAAAGAAGAATACAATAAAGTTCCATAAATACCTTTAAATGTATACATAGAAATAAACCTACCGTAATTTTGTTAAAAACCAATTTCGGTCTAATCTATTCTCGTCTAACTCGTCATTTAGCGAGACTAATTTCTGCAATTTTTGCATTCAGTGGATCTTACTGGTAGGTACTAGGTACAACATCATGTAAATTACACTCCTAAAACAACTAACCAATTAGCTTAAAAATCTTTTCATTACATCTAAACTTCGATGTTCTCAATCTAGCTTTTAAATTCTCATTGATCTTTTATGAACATTTTTGACCTGCAGGTTGATCCTTAATTAGAAAAGACTAAGGGTCAAAGTTCAATGACCGTTGAGGTACCGGACCTCCTTGTTATTGTAACTTTGAGTTCAGGGCAAAGCTCTTCATCGCTCGAGTACTTACTAAAAATACAGACTTATATTTTCACTAGCTGTAACCGTGACACCGCTTTTTTTTTTTTTTTTTTTATAGGATGGGAAATCATCAAATGACCCCTCCCGCTCTGGGTGGAGCGGCAGGGAGTGTCAGACTTTTACTGACTAAAACCCACCCTTAGTCCTCCTAGTGCCTTTCTTCCCAGGGCCGCGGTATCTCTTTCGAACAATTCCGCAACCCTGGCAGGCTCTGGCCCTGGCGGGCCCCGTCTCCGTTGCTGACTGCTCGTTGCTGACGGCGCGTTTGGAGTGAACGCGCCGTCGACTCTGGCCTGACCTGATCGGACAGCGAGCTACCCATTGCTCGCTGTCCGCAGGCGTCAGTCACTGCGCCTTGCCCAGGAGCGTCAGTTCCTGAGAGGCGCAGCGACTGACGTACGTCTGGAGGAGGCGAAATGGGGCCATTACTGGCACTCCATTCTCGCCCCCTCCCGAGCAGTTGCAGCGGCGGCGACGGTGGCGGCGGCTGCGGCGGAAGCGACGGCGGCGGCGGCGGCGGTGGAGGAGGGTTTCTTCCTCGTCCCGGCCCTGGCGGGTGGACCGCAGGCTTTGCCCCCAGCCCAGTGATCGGCCGGCTTGCCAGCTGCCGCACATGCGAAGCAGTGCGGCGCGGCGTCACACGAGCCGGCCCTGTGACCGGGCTGACCACAGCGGAAGCAGTGGTCACTGCGGTCCATCTCCGAGGTGCAGAGTGCTCCGACATGGTTGCCAACTTGGCAACGGAAGCACCTCAGAGGTCTGGGCTCCAGCAGTTTCACCTGCGCGGAGACCCAGCCCACCAAGAGCCTTCGGCCCTCTGAGATTTTCTTGGCCGCCGACACGGGGCAGCTCACCACTACGGTTCGCATGCCCGTGTTGTCAGGACGGATGGTGCCCGCCTTCACCTCCTCTGCAGAGCACCCCCCCGTCCTGACGACGGCGGCCAACACCTCCTCCTCCGTGACGGAGTCGTCCAGGCCCAAGATGCGCATATCTATGCACTTCGTGGGTCTGGACACTCGGACGTCATCCGCGCCCAGGGACGCCCTAAGCCTTTCGGCTAGAGCGTCCGCGGCCGGACCGCTGCCTGCTCCAGGGATCTCGAGCATCCTGGCCCCGGTCATGGTGACCCTGAGCCGGAGACCCCCGACGATGCCAAGCTCACCGAGGTTGATGGCCTCCTTGGCCTTGGTGAGCGTGTTGGCATACGTCACGCCCCTCTTGACCGCGTCCGGCTGCAGCGTTAAAACTACAGCCGCGGTCTTCGGGGCGCGGAGCGCAGCCGCGACGCCTCGCGCTCGCTGCCGCCGCCTTCTCTCCCGCCTCTTTGCCGCCCTGGCTGCCTTACCCACCTTCTTCTTCTCCCCGGCCACTTGCCATTCGGCTTGAGCCGGGGGAGGTTCAGAAGGCGAGGAAGCCGGGGGGAGCTGCTGCACGGCTGGCGCAGGAGCCTTCGCCGTCCGCGCAGCCGCCCCACCCTTCCTCTTCCTTCCCGGGGCCGGGTCCGGTTTTCCCGACACCGGCTTCGCGGGTGCCGGCCCGGACCCTTTGTCCTGGCCGGACGACCCCGGTGTGGCAGCCACGGCGGCCGCGTATGACGCCGCCTTCCGGCCTGGAGCCTTCCCACTCGCCGCTAACGGGGGGCGCAGGACGATGCCCTCCAGGACGGAGAACCGCGCCTGGAAGGCAGCCATCTCCTGCCGCACAAGATCCAGCACCTGCCCCTCCTGCGGCACGGGCTGGCTGTCCTCCTTGCGCCCCCCTTTAGGCGCCCCCTGTGGGCCGGCTCCCTGGAGCCTGGCCAGGTCTGCTCGGAGCCCCGCGTTCTCCCTCTGGAGACGCTCGGTGGCGGCAGCCAAGCGGGCGACCTCCGCCCGCAGCTTGGACAGCTCGTCCGCTGGAGGCCCACCTCGGTTAGCCTCCGCTGCCGCCAGGATGGAGGCCAGCGCCGCGCTTATGGCCTTGTTTTTGGAAGATAACTTCCTTTTCAAGGCCACATCGCGGATCGCGGCCTCCACCACCTCCGCAAACCCGGCCCTCCGAACTCGCTCCTGTCCGGAGTCATCCGGCTCACCGCCGGAGGACTCCGAACCAGGAGCCCCACGACCGCCATCTTCGGGGGGTCGTCCAACATCCTTGGAGGCAAGGACTCTGCCCTTGCCTCCCTCTCGGCCCGTACCCCGCCTGCTGGTGGGGATTTTACGGGCCGAGGCCACCTCTTCGGTGCCGGACGACCCCCGGTCCTCCTCTGATCTGGGCCGCTTGCGGAAGGACCTGAAGTCCTCCGCAGCAGCCCCCGCCCCCTCGGGCACAGGGCTCGCCGAGCTAACGGTCGCCAGGTCGTCGGAGTCCAACTCGGAATCCGACTCTACACCCGCGCGACGCTCAAGCGAGCCCTCCTCCCAGTGCAGCGCGCCTTCGCCCGCGCTCTGCCCGGCCGACTCTTCGTCGGGCGAGCTAAGATCAAACCCGATCAGCTCCTGAAAGGACGGTTTGGATCGGGGGCCTCCTCGGCCACTGTTGCTCTTGGCAAGCGGATGGTGGATAGCAGCGTTGCCCCCCCCAGAATACGAGGGGCTTGACGCATAAAGCGTGGCGGATTCCCGGACTGCTGTGCAGTCCGAACCGCCCTGGGGTAATCTCTCTTTTTTGCTACTATCCATTGTTGTCCTTTAAAGGGTGCGGTCCCTGTCTCCCCTCCTCTCTCCCTCTCTCACTGCTTGCTCGCTGCCCTCACAGTCACGTCTGATGATCAGACGCGTACCAGAGAGCAGCGAGCAAGCCAATGAGACGCACACCGTCCGAGGACCCGAACACTGCTCAAGTCTCCGAACGGTGTGCCCCTCTTGTGTCTCTCTTGGTCTGGTCTCTCACTTGGGACCTTCCGGCATGAGTGGCTCTACCGGCAAAGCCCCCAAGATCATTGAGACACGCAAGCCCCACCACGACGGCAACGTGGAGACACGGTTGGTGGGGACACCGCTTGGTTTATTCTTCAGGTCGAAATTAAATAGGATACTGTCCGTTGAGTCATTCACGAAAACGAATTCTTTATTAGGGAAAACGCATGATGGAATGATTTTTTTTTTTATCCCAGATTTATTTTTCAATCATCATTCATTTTTTCCTCTATCCATATTTATGTAGGTACATCTAATTATAAAATATAGATAAACGCTGATTTAAAAGAGAATATTAATGCCTAGTCTGGTCTAGTACTGTCAAATCTTGTTTTAAGTAGAACATCTCAGTAGCAAACGGAGTTCGAATTTGTGGCAGGTTGACCTTAAAACATTGGTCTTAAAACTCAACTGCCGAAATGTGGCTAAACAACGTGTAACAGAATAAACGCAATACATCTTAAGGGGTCATTGTATTCATCATTATGTACAAGTTTTACTATGGGACCAACAACGAAATCGCGAAAAAAAAATCGACTGCTCCATACATTTTTGTACGCATAACTCGACAAAATGTACTGAATAGCTGATTTTTTTTCGCAATTTGTTGGTTGCTCCCATAGTAAAATGCTAGTGTGTTATAATTTTACTTCAATTGGTAGTGCTGGGACCCTTCTATGACCTGTCAATGCCATCATGATTCCGTTGTGAAATAGAGATAGATTACGGCTTGTATAGCTCCGCCTCCATCTAAAACCGGAATCATAATAGTTTTTAGACGTCATGGTAGGGTCCTAGGTATGATGCTCGTAACTTGGATACATAAAGTGCAAACATGCCGTAAAATTGGCATGTGACAACTTGAAAACAAAAAAGGTAAAACTTGAAGAATCGAGATACCTGTTGACCAAGCATCAAAGGCTCTAAAGCGACAAATTACAAGTTTCACTTACAGATTCAGACTCGAGACTGAGCGAAGAAGATTAACAAAGGCATTACTTTGAAATAAAAAGAGCTTTTTAAACGAAATCTTATTCCAATAAGTGATTAATCTGAGTAATCAACTTGTGAATCGGGAAACTGTTTTTTTTATCCGACTGCCCTGAGAGAGTTCAATGGATAAAGATTTTTGTTAACTTGAACCTGGTTATCAATCATTCGGAGAATGTCAGACTCTTACTGACTAAAAGCCATACGTGCTCCATATGCCCTTTGCGTTCCGGGCCCACGGTGACTCTTTCGAACAAATTCCTTATTTCGAATATATTCGAACAACCCTGGCAGGGTTCCGCAACCCTGGCCCACCCACCGCCAGTCATGTTAAAACCCGTACTCTCTAACGGTCTGTTTATCTATATCTCTGTCACCTCTTTACGTCTTAACGGCTAGACGGAATTGGATGAAAGTTGGCACACGGGTAGAATTGGATGAAAGTTGGCACACGGGTAGAATTGGATGAAAGTTGACACACGGGTAGAATTGGATGAAAGTTGACACACGAGTAGAATTGGATGAAAGTTGACATGGGTAGAATTGGATGAAAGTTGACACACGGGTAGAATTGGATGAAAGTTGATACACGGGTGGAGTTGGATGAAAGTTGACACACGGATAAAATTGGATGAAAGTTGACACACGGGTAGAATTGGATGAAAGTTGACACACGAATAGAATTGGATGAAAGTTGACATGAGTAGAATTGGATTAAAGTTAACACACGGGTAGAATTGGATGAAAGTTGATACACGGGTGGAGTTGGATGAAAGTTGACACACGAGTAGAATTGGATGAAAGTTGACATAAAAGAAGACCATGTCCTGGGAATAGGATATATGATGCGTTTCATCCCAGGACTACGTTTTCTTGGGATAATTTTCGGCATTCACGCGGGCAATGTCGCTACTAAAAACTATTTAACACTAAAGTTCATACAAATACAATAAAACTGTCTGTCTTTCACAAAGAACTTCACCGGCTAAAAAATAAAATCACTTACAGAACGTTTATCTTTATTGATAGACACATCGTTTCATAAAACATCCCCGATGCAGTTAAGGGGGTGCAACCAAACAAATTTTAAAATAAATAAAGTGTCTTAATACAAAATTACATACCTGGTAACTCCACATGTCCTTATTATAGTCTGACAACATACTGAATACTAACAACCTACAACTTGACTGTCTAGTTTAAGTGTCTATTGTTCACGTAAAATGCAGGTTAGACAGCCAACAGACTTCTGAGACAGTTTAATTACCAACTAAATAGGTACTGTTTGAAAAGGTACAACTTTTTTTTTTGCTAGAATTGAGTTTATGTCTCTATAAAGATAAAGAACTTAAAGGGTACACCCTTCCTTTAAAAACCTCTTTAGCTCCTTGAAGTGTAGGTTGAACATAGATAATTGACGGGTAATCAATTATTACTTTTCTTGTGTTGCCGAGAAGACGAATTTCTGAAATTACATAGATCATATAAACACGAAGATCAGAAACGCTTTTTACAGGCTCAAAGTGCTATATGGCCTAAGAGAGTGTCTCTCGGAAAAAGTCAGAATCACCCTTGTCGAATCTCTTGTGTTATCGCAGTTTAATTACTGCGACACGGTATATGGTCCGAGATTACTAAAAAAGACGTCTCAAGCCATTCAGCGAGTTCAAAATGCGTGTGCGCGGTTCTGTTTCACCATTCCCAAACGGGCGCGTATCACGCCGTATTTGAATGAAAAGCGAATTCTAAAAATGGCTGGGCGAAGAGAATTGCACCTGGCATGTCTGCTTCAAAAAGTAATAAGGACGGGAACACCAAGGTACCTTTCCGATAAGATGATCTTTGATCAACGAAACCGACCCACTCGTAGTCATTTGCTAAATAAGTTGGTTGTATGTCCGTACAAAACGGCTTCTTATAGAGGCAGTTTCAAGTTCAGTGCGGCCAAAATCTGGAATGATCTGCCTCCACCTCTTAGACAGAACATCTCTCCGCCAGCTTTCAGGGCGAGAGTTAATAATTATATTTGAGGGCGAATAATTTTGCACAAACAAATGTCTATAACGTGATTGATAAATGTTTGAATCTGCTTCTTATGTCTTTGTCTACAAACTATGTCTCATTATTGGGCAAGGTTTCAAATGTTATTAAATTATAATTTATATATGATAGCTTCTTCTCTTTATTTTAAATTTTGTTTCTATCAAAAACGGTTATTTATTTTATTTTGTTATATTTATCGTTTCGAATTTGGGTTGTAAGGGTATTTATATTATGTTTGTTTAGTATGTTTTTTTGGGTATTTATATATTTTAGGTCGTTTTTTTCTTTAAGTTATTGTGTTTTTTTTTTTTGTTTTTCTCTTTTTTTACGATGTTATTATTATTTGTAAGTTAGTATTGAGAGAAGGGGCGGGCTGTAAATCAGCGTTGACCAGTGTTGTGGCCATGCTGCACACTGCTCAACATTTGCTGAGCCCGCTCCTTTTGCCACACAGCACAAATTTTTGTTTATTTTTTTTTTTGTTTGTTTTTTTTCATAATATTATGACTGTAGTGTTAGCAATAAATGTTTCTTTCTTTCTTTCTTTAAATTATATTTTAGCATCTTTACGACCCCTCGCAACGATTTTCCGACAAGTTTCAGCCTTGCATTAAAATTATTATTCTGCATGGGCAAAACCACCGTAAATATCAGTATACTCACGGCCCTTTACAGTAAGCCTGATCTCATATGTCTAATACATAAGCCTTCGGTAAACTAGATAAACCATAACTCAACAAGTGGGGTATGAACTCGGAACTATTCGGAGTTCGAAATCCGACCGTAACATACGTTACGAAGGAAGCCCTTCGGAAGATATACGTACATATGTGATGTGTCCATGGAAGGAGTGAAAGTTAGTGAAATATTGATTTTAATGTTACTTTACCGATAAACTGGGATACTTTCCCGTTGGTCTATTTTGTTTTGGATCATGCACCTACTCTTTTTGATATACCTAACCGAAAACATGAAAAACATACTTCGCTTGCCTAGATGAACAGGGAATTTTCAGGAGATCTATTCAAAGTTTCCAGTTCAAAAAATCTCTACCAGGTACTTCAATAACCTTGAAACAATTTATTTGGCTATGTTTCCGGTGACTATGATTTGACAGGGTCTCTAGACAAGTGACATTCTGTCAGCGGTATCGTGGCGAAGGCGATTGTCAATACGTCAAAAATGTATAGGATTGACAGATGCTATCGAAATGTCACGTGATCAAATTTCTACATTTTGGTATTTCGACAGTCGCATTCGCTAATCAAATAGCACATTGTCTAGAGCCTCAGGTGCTGTTCACTAAACCAATCCATAATTTCATATCACATGTCACCCGTCGCCTGACAGTTTTATTAAATAGACCTATGGTTGCGATATAGTTTTCATTTAAAATCTGTAGAATGTCACCAGAGTCAACGAACTCACGACTCATATTTACTTGAAACATAAAAATGCAAGCAAGCATTTCCAATCACTTTCTTTTTATCATAGAGAACCCTCCAAATTCGAAGGGTTGAGCCAATAAAATGCTTGTCAAATAATTTTCCACCAGTCACGGTGACTGATTTTGTAAACCTTTTTTGCAACAAAAAGGTTTATAGACTTATTTGAGTAGTATTGTAGTATGTGACATTAAAAATCAACGGAACCACAAAAAAAAATGAAAACATCAATTCGATTTTCAAACTTGGAACGCGACTAAACATAGACAAAACTTTCTTTTTACTTGTAGGTTGTCAATGTATCTTTTTCATAGTCTAGTTCACGTGTTGTGTAAAGGTAATGCCTTATTAACCTATAATAGGTATTGATTAGGTGACAACGTGTAGTACCTACACGATTCTGTCAGGGCGCGGTTTCAATATCGGAATGTTGTCGTAAATGCCACGACAAGGATTGCAGAAATATTTTAGATGAGTGAAATTGTTCCTAGCAAAGTAATATTGGCTGTTTTTGAAGAGGTTTTATTACTGATAGATAGGGGTCTTTTTCTGTTTTAATATTAATGAGTCATGTTAAACCACTACCGCGTTACTGTAAATAAAAAAAGGATAGAGCAGTCCCGTAAGACTTTTCTAAAATGTTTAACGCAAACCATATCACAAATACTCAAAGTTTATATCGTAGAACCGAGTTTAATCGTTTTGGAAGTACGAAGAAACAATTAGTTTACTTTCCGATCCCTCCCGATAAACTGTTCTACCAGTTTCCAATTGGGATTTCCAATTTCCGGGAAACTCTTGAAAAAACCGTTGCTAACAAAACCTCGACGGAACACAGTGTAACACCAAAGAGTATTTAATCTAAGGCTGGACTAAGACTTTTAATTTGTTCCTACTAGTTGCTTTTTTCCAGTTATATTTTAATCAGCCACAACCTATTCATAAAAACTTTTCAACAAAAAGTAAAAAATAAAGAAAATTGTAGGTGTTTTTGGTTGTTTCTTCGTTTTTGACACCAACTTCCTTCTTTTCCTTTTAGTGGATTACCAATAAAAAGTGAATAGGCTGCACCTAGTTGTAGCCGGCTAAAACTAGGTGTAGCCACACTCGGTTATTAGCCGTAACATATACCTACCTATATAGAAACAACAGGTATATTTATAATGAAGAGTCCCTTTGCCTATCTCCGAAGTTCTTCATCAGATCTTCACCAATTTGAAAAGAAACCAGTCTGGAAAAATACACTTCCAATCAAAAAATAATCATCCAAAACGGTTGACAATCGCTGAACAAACATACAAATAAAACAATCGAATTGAGATTCCCCTCCTTTTTTTGAAGTCGGTTAAAACGAAGTAATATTGCCGACGCGCGACGACTGGTGAAACCGCGGAGACAGTCAGTAGACAATAGAATTGTAATAGGAATCGAAATATGTTCGAAAAATACAGTTTTATGGTCTGTCTATTGTTACAAAAGTTGGTAAAAGAGAGCCGAAACAAAGTTTGTAACATCAATTTGCTTATTTTCTAGAATCTTGATTCTCGAGGGAAAGAAACGTTTTAAAAGTTTTGGTTTTGCCACATCATTGTCGAGAGTCTATGGTACCTTTTTGCCTATTTTGAGATATTTCCAACTGTTCTTATTTTGAAAATTATCTTTTTGTGTCAAATAACCTTTGTCTTTTTACATAGTTTTAGGGTTTTATAAGTTCAACAAGGTAATAGGTACCTACTTATAGGGTATCTCAAATAAGTCTTATTTGATTATTTTTTCGATTAATGATCTTTTTTTTCTTTATGTGAAACAAAATTGATTCCGAAAATAGCATTCCTTTCAAACTAAGTTCCTATTTTAAATCCTTATTTTGTTCAAATGGAACGAAGATTCAAATATTCCTTAAACAAAAAGAAATAAACATGGAGAATGGGAGACATAAAAACAGATAAATACAAATTTTTACGTCCGACATTAGCGGCAATTGGTTTCAAATCTCGTTTTCATCATTTTCCGATTCGGTTTTATGAGTAAGAAATACGGGATTTTATTTAAAATGCGTAACAAACAAATGTCATCATTAGACAAGACTATTAAAGTGTATGTCATAAATAGTTACCTGATATCAGAAACATAAAAAATACATACCCGCACGAAAATACAGAATACGTGTAAAAACTCCACAGGATAAATTCACAGCACTAGACACAATAGACACGTCTCACAACTATTATAAAAAATAAACACCATTTAAAAAAGGAACAGTGAAGCGTTATTTTTTTAAATTATCGCGGTAAAGAAAGCCAAGACGTTGACTCCGTACAGCCTGTCGCGGTAGGCGTCCTGACGTTGGTACCTCGCGTCGCCCACTGCTCGCGCAGAGCCCGCGCCGTTTTCACACAATACTCGCTTTCAGACGTCGGTTGCAATATGCTCGTGTGATCGCTATATGCATATTACAACTGTTGCTTTTGCTTTGCATTAAGCGTGAAAAACACTTTTCAGGTGGCGTACCTACTCTACGTTATGCAAGTAGTACCTACGTCTTTTTTTATCAGAATCTTAGGGACTAGCACGAATGTATAGTAACGTAACGTAAAATTTTACTTTAAGTAACTATAATACTCGTTTCACACATAATATTTATTTGAATTGGATACTATATTCATATTTTTGTATAATACAAATTGTGTTGGTCGAATAAAATTTTAAACAAAAATACCATGGGGTTTTAGTTTTTTTATATTCAAATTTCACATACTTTAACGATACTTTAGGTCAAAAACATTCATGCCCTGTATTTGGATTTGCCACTATTGATGTTGTGTGATAATCTCAGAATGTTAGGTACCTTTGTGGAGTACTCCAAAGTATTGCTTTTAGTGATTCACTGAAGGTACTGATTACAGAGATTAGATTTCAGGATATTTGGATGGATTATTTTATTACATAGGTACCTACATGGCAAATAACTGAAGTTTAAACACAAATAAGGTAGGTACCCGTGTTTGTGTTCCTAAAGTGCACCTAGCTTCCTTAGCTTATTGAAAAATTAGCTTTTAAGCAAGCTTTTCAATTACAAAATACCTATCCAAACACACGCTTGAAACATGTATATTATTTTTATAAGAACATATAAACCGAAACGTAGTGCATGTGAAACTCGCCCTTCGTCCCCTTCCGAGCATAGATCTTATAATAATCTGTGTAACCCAATTTTACGCCTAACTACACGTAAATTAGCGACGGAACCCAGGTGTGCCGTGTCGAGTGCGTTTCATAGCTTAGTGTTGCCACTGGAAGCGAAATATTGTCCCTACCTCTGTGAGTATTAATTTTTGTATCAAGCCTACCAAAATGAAATAATTGCTTCAAAAGTTGTTGGTTCGATATTAAACTTGCATTTTCCAATAATTGTGGCGATAAACTAACTGTTATTTAAATTGTGTACAAAGATTAATAGATACAAAGATTTGAAGCAATTTAGAAAGTTATAAGAAGTTACTTAATTTATTATTTTGGCTTGTTACAGTCTAATGTATACTTATACTTACATAATTATTATCTATACTATAATTATAATCTATACTAATATAATAAAGCTAATCTCTGGAACTACCAGTCGGAAAATTCTTTTTGCATATGATAGCCACATTCATGAGAAAGGCTAGGTGTAGGCTATACGGGAACGAGAAAAAATGGGATATGCGCAAACGAACTCGCGGCAAAAAAACTAATCTAAGTATCGTTGTGGGCCTGCTTTTATTTACACAAAAGTGCTTTAAATTAACAATACAACTCTCTCAAGAGATAGGTTCTCTGTTGAGGTTTTCACTTCTTTTTCTTTGATCAAAGCAATTTTTCGACAATAGCAACACAGCCCCAAGTGATTGATGCTTTCCCGCCAAAAAGAATTACTGGCCAGTTTATGAATCATGGCCGACATGTTTTACATAATAACGCCTTGTTTCAGCCGCGATCGAAATAAAAGATAAAAATAAACACGTTATCAACGCACCTTTTGTTTATGAGCTTGTCAGGAAATTAATCACGGCAGCAGTTGCCAACAGATAGAATGTTTGGACTGTTTTACTATCGAAGAAAACATTTGTTTATGTTACTGTGAAAGCGAGATTGAAGGTCAATTTTAAGATACGCCATTGAAAGCCGATGAAAGCGAATAATTTGCAAAATGCTATCAGTAAAGTAAACAAAGAAATGCTTGGTTAAATCAAACAGATTTCCTTTGAGATATATACCTACTTGGAGGAGTTTTGTTGCTTCTTGTCAGGTTGAAATGGCTTATTCGATTCCGCTTACTAAAAGGGTTCAACTTCTTACCTAATTTGCCTTGGTTACAACAGCAGTCAGAACTCTTAGGCCCACTTGCAGACAAAGAACTTCGTGTTAGCAACTAACTCAGACTGTAAAGATAATCCTGGTTTGCGGCAGTGGGCCCATAGTTAGGCCTATATTCTAAAACGTAAACTCCTTCGGAGCTTGTCATAATTTGAAGTTTTTGCATTTGTTTGCTCATCTCTCGAGTACGAAAACGTCAATTAGAAATTCACGGCATGTGAAAATACTACGTAGTACTAAATCAATATAGATTAAACTCTTTAAAAAGTCACCTTGCGCGCTTTACGGGTAAAAAAATTGGGTCAAATTGACATTTTCGTACCCATGTTGGAGTTGGAGTTCCAGTTGAGTTGGAGTTTACGTTTCGGAATATGGGCCTTATTATCCGTTAAATAAAACCTAATCTTAAAAACTTTTCCAATTTACCTTCACATTGTAGAATCGCCCAACAATCAAGCTTGTCAGCAACACACATTCCACGCAGGCGAAAAACAATCAGCAACTAGACGAAAAAACAAACAACAACTATTTGTGAAGCGAAATCACCGAGCTAGATTCACTCCACGCTCCTCTTTATTATCAGATCGCCACAAAAACTCCAGTCTAAAATACATAGTAAAGATTAAAAGATCTCAGTGTTTATCCAAGAAAGTGTTTCATAGTTTCAGCTGGTTATTTCCCGCGCAACTTGCGAGAGTAAACCGAAGAAATGGGTCACCAAAGTACCCGGTAGTCGGGAAGAAATGGACCGACGATCTGGATATGTAGGGTGCATCTTTGCGTTCCGAATCTGGCTGTAAGATCAAGTTCTAAAGTGGCGATTGGAAGTTTGTTTACTTCAGAATTGGAATTGGATCGATTACTTGGTTAAAGCGAGTGAGATGTTTCTGCTCATCTGTTTAGTGGAACAAGTAGGTACTGCAACAAATTCAACAGACAGCAGATGAAGGAACCATACGATTTGTATTATCCACGATTGTTTACTCAAAAGCAGTCACCCTCAGCGATCTGCAATGTTTGCGGAATCACAAGTGCTCAGTGTATCATGCCATAATTAGAAAAAGAGCAGCATCAGATAGTCCTGACCTGGGGTCATTGCTGAACATATTGAGATTCCTATCTGGAAACATTGGGTTCGCCTACATATAGAATAATTTTTATAGTTTGTTTTTGTATGTGTGTATTACTAACATAGTTCTTAAGTTTCAGTGTATTCGTAACACTATATGGACAACCTAGTCTGAAATAAACTAAATTATTATTATTATAGCACTATAAACTTAATAACATTAATATCAATATTTAGTTAATTATCTATTTATAAAAAAAACAAGCGCTATTGTCTGACGCCCAGCAAATGCTGAGATGGGAACTCTTTTGGTAAGGGCACAGCCAGCGCAATTTTAATTATCATTCTTCTCTATTATTTCAGTTTGGTTGTTTGTGTCTAATAAATGTTTTCGAGTCTACCTAATGTATTCATTCTGATTAACCCTGGAAATTCAATGACATACCATTTTACCTACCTGATTTGTAGCAACATTTTCAATCGCTAGGCAAATCACGCAGCTAACCTCCTTACATAATGAAACATCCCTAATTGATATTTTAGAAGGAACTTCCAACAATTCAGTCTTTCAATATTATTATCAAAAGGTGTCATCAACGAGTTTACGAGTTCAAGTCGATAACGCGTATTCCAATAATTTTAATTTCACGTCAACAAAGTATTTGTTAGAACGCCGACGGTAGGAATTTGTTATCATAGGATATTGATTTCTAGATTTCCACGGCACAGCATTATGCTGAGTGGAAGCCTTTTTGCGACAACCACGACATGCATATCTGCTTTATTTATGCTTAGACTCGCATTTGTTATTTTTTCTTCTAATTAAATTTTTAAGTTGTCTTTAGTAACATAGTTTTTTTACCTACTAACACTATCGTTTAGGTTTAAATGCAAGATCCACTAATGCATGTACGTCGTTTTGTGGCAATCTTTTTCTTTCTTTCTTTTCTTTCTATAAGTATTGGTAAATGAAAAGCAGGATAGCAGTTTAGGAATTAACTTATAAGATTTATTTATTTATTTATTAAAAACATTTGTAGACTTAACAGGTCAACCCAAGACGTCTACAAACTAGTTATATATATACTAAATATACGCGTACGTAAAGTTACAATTTTGTGATCAATCAATTTTACGAGACTGTAATTACCTACTAATTTTAATTGAGTGCGGATTAGTCTTAATCTTAGTTTATTTTAATCTTAATCTTAACCTCAATCATAGTCTTAACTCCATTTGTTCCGGTCTCAGAAAATAACGGCGAAATAAGGACAGTTATTGTGTAGTATGGTTGCAAATATTTTTATAGACTATATTCATTGTGCAAACCATAACTCAGGCGTCAATATCGTTGGTGCCTGAGAGAGGAGTATGTGGCTATATAACAACTACTGCACGCGATCTTCGCGGTTAAACCACGCTTGCTGGGGCAGACCCAATCCCCAAATGGGGTATCCATTACATACAGAGACAGGCATGGTCTACCCATGAGTCAAGTTTTCAAAATACGGAAATTGCCCTTCCATGAAAATTCGTACAACTTCGTTTGTCGGTGTGCATTTTCGATCTGTCAAAATGTTGCCAGTTCTCTTTGACATTTTAGGGTTGTCACGTCGCGGCACTGTCATGGCGGATTTTGCCGTCACACATCACCGCGTTGACTAGTCGTATCTCTCGGCAAAACGGCAATATTCTGATGTCAACAGGTATTTACTGCACGGATTTAGAAGCCTGAATTTCTGCGAATCCTGCGAGTAAAGCGCGGAGTTACAAGTTGAAATATTGAATGTTTTTCATAGAGTTTTGGATAAACGTAAGCTTGATGAAAGTGGCGCTTTTGGTATGAGTGACATCCCTGAATACGTAACCTCACTCATTCGTAGAGCTGCATAGAAGATTTATTTAATACCTTTAGAACGGCCCAATTTACTAAGTAAACGTCTCATTACAAATAATAAGCCTAAATAGTTTGGTATACAGTTACACCTGTTATTGATCACAAATCAATTTAATCGCGGTAGATCAATTCTCACGTAGCCCTATTTAAATCTAAGAGATTTACACAAATTCTAAGAACCCATTAAGTTAAATGGAACATTCTAGTAGTAGCAAACGCCGCAATGTTCCATGAAAACGCTTCTACCAGACACATTGCGACGAGAACATTCTAGCAATCTAGATTTCTAAGTGATACCCACGATTTACCTTGAGTTCTAAAATTAATCAAAAGTTTGAATTAATCGAGTCGACGTCATTTACTTGCTGGAATGGCTGCACAGGTATATAGTCTTTGTCTGCTATTGGTACTATTTAGGGCACGTTTTGCCAGGATATTTATTTCCGTCGTCGAGCGAACCTTTTAACTTCGTACTAGTAAATGGTCTGACATTTTACGAAAGAGAACTTTTTTCGCGGTATTTATAAATGTATGTAAATATGAATGTAAATCGGGCTGGTTTCTGCAACTACACAACTAAGCGCGTATTTTGCGTGCCGGAACAAAATAATGTGTCATTCGATCTACCCCAGCTCCCCAAAGAAACAGCAACGCCTTGGTGTTACTAACTATCTCACAGAGGGTACCTCAGTTTCCGAAATACTTAGCCCTGTATTCAGTGACTACCGGGCAGCTTAGAAGCAGATGTGCTGCTGTCTCACCCTCCTCCATGCAGGCTCTGCAGAATGGGCTGTCAGTGACTCTTAAGACATTGAGGTATTTATTAATAGACCCGGCCAGTTTTGACGGCTGTGACTGTACGCAACTGTTGCTAATCAGTTTTAGGGCTTGTATTGTCGGTCTCCGGCGAGGCGGCAAGACTCCTTGCCGGATTGCCGCCATGGGGTCTGGAGCGAGATCCCTCACATATTTACGCGTAGCGCATGGAGGCGCTACGCCGGGGCGAAGTTCCGCTGCCGGTGGCAAATCGCAACAAGGCGGACGGGGCTCCGGCAAGATCACATGGCGGTATGGAGAGAGCGACTGTCACAACCCAGCGTTGGGCACGCTACTATTGTGTTGATAAGTCCCCTCTTCTCACTCGGGGCTCAGCTGAGCCGTCCTAACGCGGGGGTAAATGTACCCACGTGGTGGGACGGCACGGACTACCAGGCACTTCTTCTCATGCAACCGAGCGGGTGGGCGGGTTGCGGATAGCCCAGCTTCGGCCGGGGGACCGCCACCTGACTACTCGGGGTCGACCCCTCGGCCGGAGTGTCTCAAACGAGACTCCGGACAAGAGAAGTTTTCCGAAAGCTAAATCCTTAGGCCTAGGGTTAACCCAGTAACCTATTTCCTTTGTCATACCCACTCCAACTGCAATCCTTCCGCCTCCCGCACTCCCGTCGGTCCAGAGGAGGGGCAACCTCGATTCCAAAAAAGCCCAACAACCAAAAAAAACCCTTTTTCATGCAGCAGGAAGTCAAAGAAACTACCCAGGTGGGTCCCGGCCAAGCCGGGGAATCCCATGCCGACTCGTCGGTCAGCCCCCATCGTATTCTGGGAGGGGGCAACCAACTGCTTACTGGAAACGCGCCTTCAGCGCGACAGGCCGCTTTTACAGCGCCTTTGATTACTGACACAGACTCGGCTGCGGTACTCGCGCCCCAAACACAGATACTGGCTGCGGAACACGCGCCAATGTACACTGATTCGGCTGCTACTCAAGCGCCAAAAATAACACAGACCAAACTTTCCGCGAGCGCCTGGCAACAGAGCATCGTCCGGAACAGTTTTAGGAACAACCCTGACTATGACCAGAAAGAGACGGGGAAGGCTGCCGGTTCAGGTGGTTCTATCCCGACCCCGGCGGGTGAAGTACGCAGCCATTTGCACGAAAAAGCCTTAGCTGGGGGAAGGAAACAAAAGCAAGTACGCGACCAGCCGCGAGTCCGCGAGGGTCTAACCCAGCGCGAAAAACGGCCAGACGCGGAAACGCGTGATCGGGGACGAGTCCGCGGCGAAGGGGCAACCCAGCGCGAAAAATCCCCGAGATCGTTGGAACCCACCGGAGCAGAAGGCCTGAACCTAGACCGACTGACACGACACACTGAGCGACCACTACAGAGAAGGCTGAGGGGGAAGCGGCCTCGGCCCTCGCACAAGGGAGACCCGACGACAAGTACTCGCCCGGGCGCCTCTGTACCACAACCCGGGCCGAGCGGATGGCAAAGAGGGACCGCCCGGACGATACGGCCTCGCCGAGCGCGCTCCAGGGAAACCCGAAACGTGTGAGGACCCAGGCTGCTCAAGGGGAGTCGAGGACCTACGCGAGGGCCACGAAGGACATTCCGGCGCGGCTCTCCGTAGCAATCTGCTTCCCCCCCCCCTCCAGAGACCTGACACAGACTGAGGCGACGTACATTCGGACAGAGCTCGAAAGACTTGTTATGGAGACCGACCCGACCAAACCACTCTCGGCCTTCCGCGTTTACCCTAGGGTAGCGGATGGCATCGTGCAGATGTGGTACGAGGACGACAACGCCCTGACCTGGCTGACCCTGAATGTGCCCAAAATCAGACTCCCAGAGACCGACCTGACTCTGACCGTCATGCGACAGACAGACGTACCGACCAGTGTCCGAGCTGCGCTCTTCGTCCCCAGATACAATGGAGACATAGCGCGGCTCCAGAGTGTTCTGATTCGTCAGAACACTTGGTACGACATAGGGAGGTGGTCACTGTACAGGGCAACTTCTGTCGGTGGGGATAACCACGGGACATATTTGACCCTGGGAATCCCGGCCGATGAAGTGGAAAAGGTCTTGGGGCGGGAACGGCGCATATCGTACCTACTTGGGTCGATATACGTCCGCTTCTACCCCAGGACTCAGCCCTCTGACGTCAAGACTGACCCAGACACTGAGACCACAGAACCGACCCAAACTGACGACCGTGACATGGCACGACTGGAGGAGGAAATGGCGAGAGCAGCGATAGCCGATGCGGAGACTGACTCTGCACCACCGACATCACCCGGGTGGACGTCGCAGCTGCTCGCATCCTCGCCGTGCCGCGACAACTGGCCCGGAATGGAGGAGGGGGGAAGACTATCCGATGGATCCTCCTCCTCCTAACCCCATGCCACCGCCGACGGCGCCCACACCCGACACCCCCACACTCAACACCATCCAGATTATCCAGACGAACCTTCAGCACAGCCAAACTGCCACGGCGAGCCTACGCAGGGCTCTGGAGGTAAAACCAGGAGGCCCACGCCCTAGAGGCCAGGAGGGTTACGCATACACATATTCGTATACTCTCCGACAGTGCATCCGTTCTCCAATCCTTAGGAAAGAATTACATCACCTCGAAACTCCTACAAGAATGCCACAATGCACTAGAACGTGTCACGGTGACCAACCGCAACACCGTGACACTGCAGTGGATAAAGGGACACAGCGGATCACTAGGAAATGACGCGGCCGATGAGCTGGCTAGAAGGGGATCTGGTGCTGTGGTTGTTGGACCCGAACCCATAGTACCGCTCCCTTTCACCCAGCTGCGTACGTGGCTACAAGAACACACCCACACACAAGCAGAGCGCTGGTGGACCTTGGCACCAGGCTGCAGGCAGTCCAAGGAGGCTATGCCATCCTTAGACAGGAGACTTACCAGGCGCCTCCTGCGACTGGATAGGGGCAGCCTGCGAATGGTGGCGGGGACCATCACCGGACACTGCTCACTGAACAAACATTTCCACACGATAGGTATAACTGACAGTCCTCTGTGCAGAGCATGCATGGAGGAGGAGGAAACGGTATCGCATGTGCTCCTTGAGTGCACAGGCGTTACTGATATACGGAGACAAACAATAGGGACACCTAATTCACTCACAGACACCCTGAATACACTGAGTAGACTGATCTGTTTCTGGAGGGAGGTTGGCTGGTTGGAATGACGGCCGACATGGCTCACGCACAATGGTCCACAGCAGGACTAAGTGCGGAAACCATACCCGATAGATAGATAGAAGTCCCCTCTTCGAGGAGTGGTTAGAGAACCGCCACGGCGTCCTCACCTTCCGCCTTATGCAGATACTAACCGGACACGATTGTTTCGGGAGCTACCTGTGTCGTATACGGCGGGAAGACACGCCTGTCTTGGGTGTCACCATTATGAGGATCACCCGGAAGACACGGTGGAGCAACCGTTGGGGTTCTTCTACTTGGACGAAGCACCGCTGTGCCCTATAGAGGGCCGGCGGCGATCGCCGGCGGCGACCTGCCGCGTCCAGCGCTGGTTCAATCCATGGTCCGGAGCGAGGGGGCATGGGAAGCAGTCATCTCCTTCTCCGATGCAGTAATGCAAGTGAAGGAGGAGGTTTGTCGCGTGAGGGAGCGGCAAACCTCCCGCATCAGCAGCTGCAACAAAAGAAAACACCTCAGGCGTCGGGAGTCGCAGGGTGGTCCTGGCTACCGTAGCGTGGGCCTGCGGTCGACGAGCGATGGGTGGCTCGCCGTCCGATAAGAACCAGGCCTGGGTCGACCGTCGACGGCGCGGATAATAGGCGAGACCCGTTAGGCCCAGTGCCTGCCTGAGTTGCGGAATTTGTTCGAAATAGTCACCGTGGACCTGGAACGCAAAGGGCATTTGGAAGAACACGGATGGGTTTTAGTCAGTAAGAGTCTGAGACTCTTTTCCGCCCCGCCCAGAGTGGAAGGAGTAATTTGATGATTTCCAATCCTTACAAAAGAATCCCCGTTCGTCGATTGCTTTTGATATGGGGAGTTATTATTGAGTTCCTCGAGCATAGCAGTGTGTTGTGTTTCTCTCTTACCTTTGGTACTTTTGTACTTGTTGATCTATGCTACATTTTCGGAAATTTTCACCTAACCTACTTCTTGTTTCGAATTGACTGAACACAAGTGTTTGTCTTTTTCTGTGATTGGTATCTTGGCACAAAGTGAAATAAAGTGTTTATGTTTATCACGTATTCCTTATAATGCAGTCTACCTATCACCAAAATATATCCCGTTCATTTTAAACACCTGTACAACTGTTTTTCACACTCAGACACAAAACCAAGACTGTCGTCAAACCACATCCAGTGTAATTTTATTTTATAAATGCGAGAGTGAATTTGTTACACTTTCATTTTCTTTTTTTGCGAAAACCTGTAACAACGCAAGTGTGGACGTGAGCAAAAACTAGTTGGTTATAAGTCTATGTAGGTTTCTTAGTGTTGCACTCTTAGAATATTGCTTTAATTTCAGCAAGCCCTATCAAGTTTAATAGGCAACCCTACCTGCGCAACTTCTCGGCGCTCACCTCTTACTTTCTTTTTGTAATATTCTAGAACTTGTTTTTATTTTTGTCTCCACCACGAGCGGACGGCACGATCGCGATTTGAATTAAAAATGTATTCAGAAAATGATGCGGTGCATGGAAGGGTTCCTTACATTTTCTTGTAAGGTATAATTATTTTCTTCTATGTAAAAATTTTCCGGGGGTAAAATATAATAAAGAAGGCAATGTTAAGTTATGGTTTAAATATGTATGTATAATAACTTAAATAAAAAATACACAAAACTTTCAACAAACTAAAATATAGCATCAAAAAATTCGTCCTCAACGCTGTCAGCTGGTAATGTGCCCAAGAGACTGGCGGCATTTTCACGTTGAATGGCAATATGTATTAGATTATTATTTTATAAGATTATTAAGATTTTTCTATGGGCCTTAGTTGGCTGACAATAAAGCAATATTATTATTGTTTTTGTATGTCTTTGACAATGCCGGAACCCTGGGGTCCTGGTCCTTTGGTAGGCGTACGAGCGCCTGAAACCAGATTATTATAAAACATAGTTATAAGGGGCACTGCTAAACTTATCGCCCCGAAAACAAAAAAACATAATGTAATGCTTATTAACAAAATCGTAAATTCAATTATGAGAAAAGGTATAAGATTTATACTTTTCCTACCAAGTATTCGGAAAATCGAAAAAAGTTTTTCACGAATCCGCTTGTAAATGCGGAACAACGCACGAGTTGCAAGTTTTTTTTGTATGGAGTTCCAATGATAAAACTTTATATTCGGCAAAGTTTTGTACGAAAATGCTCTCTACGTGACAACGTGATTGGTTGTCTGTTTACAGACTTTTTTTTGTCACAATGATGGCATGTGTTTTGCTGCAAATTGTCTGGGATATTTTTAGAATTCAATGGACACTGCTATGGTGTCGCATTTAAGTAACTTTACTCCTAATAACATTTCAGTATCTTTGAATACACTTAAATTAAATTATCCTTTAACATACACATTACAAAATCTATACTGATATTATTTATGTGGAATAACTCTTTCTGTCCGTCGTCTGTCTGATGCGAAAAGAGGAACCTCACGTCTTGAACGTTAAACGGATTTCGATGAATCTTACGTGAGTAGACCATGATTTGGAATAGGATTTTGGATACTTTAAATCCCAGGAGCATGTTTTCTGGGATACTTTTCTACTTTCACACGGGTACCGCTGGCAGTAGCCAGTGCATATAATATGCACTGGCTACTGCCAGCGGTACCCGTGTTGAGAAAAGGCTAGGAAGAAGATGATAATATTATCATCTTCTTCCTAGCCTTTTCTCAACTATATTGGGGTCGGCTCCCAGTCAAACCGGCTTCAGCTGAATACCAGTATTTTACGTAGAGCGGCTGCCTACTATACCTCCACAACCCATTAACTGGGTAACACGGTGCTTCTTGGCAAGACTGATGTCAGATTTTCCGGCTTCTGACAATCCGTAACGACTGCCTAAGATCTCCAAATGACAGCCGGGACCAACGGCTTAACGTGCTTTCCGAGGCACGAAGGAGTCCACAGACCAACCTTGGCAAGCCTTGAAGATCTATATAATATAAAATCTTTAAATTTAGCCACGAGCATAAACAGCTTATTACATCCCACTGCCGCGACCAGCTGGGACACAGACCTGCTGTCCTCTCAATACCATAAGAATAATTTATTTAATACATTTATAAACATCTTACTGGCCCCTAAAACAGCAATATCCGTTTTTATTGCCATTTGATGATCTTGTTTAATTTTATTTCTGTTCCTAGAATAAATCTTGCTATTTCGCCCACGACTCTCCTGTCGACCGTCTACCATAGACAACTAGCTACCTATAGTATGAAGCAGTGATTTTCAACCTTTTTTTGACCTGGGACCACTTTGATTACGACACAATCGATGGCATATCCTTTCATTTTATCATTTCAACGGTATGCATTGCGTGTATTACGGTTTCGAATTTCTAATAATATGAAATAATAGAATTTCTTAGTGATTTTATGATTTTTTTCAATTCGGGTGCAGAAGCCCAGAAAATAATTAAACTGCGTTGATCTAAAAACCAACTTTAGAACTTGTAGCGTATCCTATTCTTAAATCAAAAGTTCCTAACAAGCATTGTCGTAAAACACCACATTTCTGATGGAGACTCAAAATCAGTTTTTAAATAAAATGTTAGAAATTTTAGTCCTTTTGCGGTCCATATTTATCTCTTGGATCACAGTCCAGTGGTCCATAGACCACAAGTTGGGAACCACTGGTATAAAGGAAGTTGCATCGTATCGATCGACGCTTAATTAGTGGTCTTGGTTACTTAGTCCATAGACTGTGCTAATTAAGAGTTGGTGCTCACCTACCTGAGTTCCTCACTAGTATGTAGGTACGTCTAGTTGCTGCATTTTCTGCTGACATTTTTCTGGATACTAAATTGTTTTGGCAGTTTTCTTTTGTCTAAGCTTACCGATGCCCACTGTCCACTCTAGCCTTTGCACGAAACATCTACAAGTCATAGGCTTTGCCCAGCAGTGGGAAGATACAAGGTGAGAGTAACCAGGAGTACTATTCTGTAAACATCTTGCCGTATTACCTGAAATGAAGTGTGCAGTCAATCCCTATTGTCAGTTACTTATTTATTTATTTATCGTATCGTATCTAGCAAAATTGAAGCGAGATTGACCCCTCAAACAACGCATTTAACGAAACATAATCAGAAATATGTCACAGACGAGATTTTAGTACATAACTTCATTATTGACTTAACGCCGGCTTGCTTCCAAACACGATTAATTTATCTACTTTCCTTCGCTAAAATGAAGTGAAAACTGATTTTCATCGCCGCTCCTTATATTGTCTCCTATGATTAATATCGCTGCAGACTCGCAAAACAGCTTAGGCTTGTCTAGGACACGCCAAGCTTTTTGTTAGACACAATTAACTGTGGTTTATCGGTGTCAAGACCCTTATGCTTGACAGGATGATGTGGCCAAGTAATAACAACCTCACGGATCGATTTTTTTGTAGGGACAGTACAACTATTTTCTAAATATCCCTCGGCAATCATCGCATTTCCGAATACAAACAAATTCTAATTTCCATGTCCATCAATTATTAGATTTATCTTGTATATTAATTTGAATTCCGAACTACTTTAATGTTGTTTTGTTTTGATTTCCTTATGAAGTATATATCAATGAAGTACTTAGTTCTGAATTTAAATTATTAAAAACAATAAATCTAATAATTGATGGAAATGGAAATTAGCATTCATTTGTATTCGGAAATGCGATGATTGCCGAGGGATATTAAGAAAATAGTTGTACTGTAAAGCAAAGCTTGCCGTGGACCGTCCGTAGTTGGATGGCCAGCCATTACATACCGATGCTCCCGGCTGTCATTTGAAGATCTTTAACAGTCCTTACTGATAATCAGTAGCCAGAAAATCCGATGCCAGTCTTGCCAACGGGTATCGTAGTACCCAGTAACTTGGATGTGGAAGTCAGATTGGGAATCGCTCCATGTCAAATACAGCTGCATTCTGTTTTACTGGAAACCGCCCCAACATATGGTTGGAAAAAGGCTAGGCACATTGATATTACCCTCATGTCTGCAATCCCTACTAATGTTATAAATGCGAAAGTAACTCTGTCTGTATGTCTGTTAAGCTTTCACGCTAAAGCGGCTGAACGAATCGTCATGAAATAAAGCAGATGTTTAGCCAGGGATATGGAGAAGGACATAGGCTACGCGATAACTGACATACACGCGAGCGGAGCTGCGGGCAAAAGCTGGTGACCAATAAAGTAATACAATTTAAAAATAGAATCTTGCTATACAGTTTTCGTCAAATAACTTTGCCCCTCTGAAGTTAGCCATTTGCAAAAATCGCGCAGGTGCAGTCACGTACACGGGAGCAAGCGGGACGCAAGCATGCATCGAACGTAAACGAAAGACTGAGACATAAAATCGTGCCCCGCCCCCATGTGTCTTACGCATGCGCAGTTGCAGTGTGTTCGTAATTTTGACTACTACGCAGCCACTCGACACAACTTCAGAGGGGCAAAGCTATTTGACGAGAACTGTACCTACTTGGACCTATCATAAATGTTACCAAGAAAGTTGACGTTCATCTACTACTCCGTCTTTTCAAAGGAACAGCTAATTATTTCCAACAAATCATCTAGAAAGCACATCTAATAAAATGGCTGCCTCCTTTGGGCACAGACGGCAGCAAAGACGAACACAGAAATGTACTCCCAATCAACCAGGAACTCAATAAACAACTGAGCAATAATTTATATTTTATTGAGCAATTAAATGGTTCGATAGAAATACCTTCCGTGCCACTACAAAATCGAACTGAAATAAAATGCATTCCAAAAACGCATTTCAAAAATAAATAAGACCTCTTCGCACTCAGATAACGTACATGTGAGAAGATATTAAAAACTTATTGATACGTGCTCTGGTTTTTAAAGTCTAGAAGACATAAAATGAAAACTCTATTGATAAAGCACGTAGGAAGATAACGTAGTTACTTCTCAATTGAAACTGAAGGAAAATTGGACTAGTACCTATCTGAGTCCTATTTTCTGAAATGTTGAAATTTTTTGGTAAAAAGTTAAATGAAAAAACCATATATTTTCATTAAAATTTTAATGGTTAGGCCATTAAAATTTTAATGAAAATATATGGTTTGATAGGTTTCAGGTCAAATTAAAGTTGATAGAAATAGTCCTAGAAATAAAGGAAGTGCTGACACAGATACGCTGAAAATCACATATTTAGTGTCTGCACTTCAAAATCATTGATTTGTACACTACAATGCTTTTAAAAATCTCGAATATTATTTATACACACTGACGACACAGTTGGCGCAGTAGTTGAGCGATTGACTGCTGCGCTGCGTGTCGCGGGTTCGATTCCCGCACGGGACAAATATTTGTATGGTCTACAGATACTTATTCCGGGTCTGGCTGTTTGTGTATGTGAGTTTATATGTTTGTAAACGCACCCACGATACAGGAGAAATTACTAGTGTGGGGCAACGTTTTTAAAAAAGAAAAAAAAAGCAACATAACGCACAAGTGTTACAACTAAATAAATATCAATGAACATGTCAGATAGAAATGTTCGGAAAAAGCCCGAACTCTCAAAAAGTTGGACAAAACATATTTATTTGAATGATTATAGTCATTGTTTGGATCTCTTGTTTATGGAAGGGCAAAAAACTTTGGTGGAAACTCCTAAATAAACGCTTCTGAACTCTGTTGTCATAATGACAGACATAACTCTTCTGTGTAAGTACATATTTTAGTTTGATTAGTAAATTTTTTCTACATTGAAAAACAAACAGTAGTAGCACTAGTGAAATAGGAGCAAAGGTCTTGTGCGACTCAGTAATGGAATTGAGACGCTAAAAAGACAAATCGGTATTGATACCTGAATATCTTATTGATGAACTTCGGCCGAAGAAGTACCTGTAGAATGAATGACGACACAATTTGACAGTTGTTCTTAGTTCGGGGACTCGCCCTTCCGCTCCACCCAGTGCGGAAGAAGTTATTTGATTTCCCATCCATAAAAAAACATATTTATGATTAATTTAATCATCATCTACCTAGGCTTTTCCCAACTATATTGGGGTCGGCTCGCAGTCAAACCGGATTTACAGTTCTCGTCAAATAACTTTGCCCCTCCGAAGTTAGCCATTTGCAAAGATCGCGCAGGTGCAGTCACGTAAACGGAAGCAAGCGGGACGCAAGCATGCATCGAACGTAAACGAGTGACTGAGACATAAAATCGCGCCCCGCCCCCATGTCTCTTACGCATGCGCAGTTACAGTGTGTTCGTAATTTTGACTACTACGCAGCCACTCGACACAACTTCAGAGGGGCAAAGTTATTTGACGAGAACTGTAGCTGAATACCAGTATTTTGCGTTGAGCGGCTGCCTACCAGACCTCCACAACCCATTTAACTGGGTAACACGGTACTTCTTCGGTAATTTAATAAAATTAAATATCCAATTATAGTGCTACTACGTACCTACAGTGTATCCATGTCTGACGGTTCAATTTTCAAATACTAATTGCTATCCCGTAATTAAACCTACATATCCAATTAATGTATGATTAATATGAGATATGAGAATCATCTTTTTTCAGTAAATTGAGCTGGAATATTTTACTAATTGACTTCACAAAATTGATATCTAGTTGGTGGTTCAGATTCGAATAGGCACTTTACAAAATTATTAATTTAGACACTGAGTTGAATATTTTTCACATTTTTCATAACAGCACAGAAAATAATTTTATTGGTCTCCTTCCGGATTTTATAAGCCTCTAAATTGCATCAGTCAAAGATTATTTTTTTTCAGTCGCTTGAGTTAAAATCTTCAATAAAGGTTGATATTCATTTTCGCCCTATAAATCAAAACTTTTAATTGAAGAACTCAAACAAAATTGGGTCGAGTAACCCTCATTAGTCACTTTTTATTGAAGCTTAATGAAAAAATGTTGGTATTTTGTACAGCTTCCTCGGACAAGATCATTTAGGTTTTCGATGGCGACGAATTACGTCATTTTTTGCTAGAAAATTATTTTTGTGAGTGTTTAAAAACCTCGTGGCTAAATTATAACAGCCACGCAGGCCGCTTCAAGGTTAAGCAACACTTGCCGAGGTTGGTCTGTGAATGGGTGACCATCTTAACATACCGAGACTCCTCCGTGCCTTGGAAAACACGTTAGGCCGTTGGTCCCGGCTGTCATTTGGCAATCGTTACGGATTCTCAGAAGCTAGAAAATCTGACACCAGTCTTGCCAAAGAATTTAACGTAACTACCCAATTAATGGGTTGTAGAGGTCTGGTAAGCAGCCGCTCCACGTAAAATTGGGAGCCAACCCCAATATAGTTGGGAAAAGGCTAGGCAGATGATGATGTGCATCAAGTTTTCAAATAATTGGACATTGAAGATATTCTCATAGTAAATGAACCATTCAGTGTTCTCTTATTCTAACTGGCGTAATACAATGTAAAGTCCCTTTGCAGGGCAATGGCTCTCTACCTTATCTGGATTGTTCTGTCTTATGCTAGTATACGGTTCAGTCCTCTCTGAGTTGAGTCATCGCAAAATCAGGGTTGAGTCAATATGTAGGAACCACTCAGTGGTTCTTTTCGCCCAATTTTCATTATCCATGCTACAGACATATCAAGCCCAATACCACTTAATCTAAGCGACATTTGGCTTTGGTTTCAGTGTTCAAGTTAAACCAATAAAAAAATATCCTATGTAAGGAAGCGAACTTAATCAATATACGAACTAATTATTATGAGCAGTTAACAAGCATCACCACAGCGTTTTGTGTAGCTGACGCTTCCTAGTAAAGGAGTTGTTTTAAAAGCGTAGTTGTTTGTTTACTATACTTACCTGCTAAGTTTTTACAGTAATATTCTGTAGTAAATATAGTTCAATTGAATAAAATATAATATATGAAGATAAATACGTGCGGTTGCATTATAAGTGCATCACTAAAGACCGTCGGAACCTAAAATCACTAATGTAGTAAAGTTACAATTAATTAGAATTTCCACACGTGTTTTCATTACACATTATTTTACCGTCTAGTTCTCAGAATACCGCCATGACACCAACAATATTATAATAAATATGAAAACCGATCAGTTCCTACCTCTTGGACTACAGGAGTGCTCGCCGGCTACCACGATCAGGTTTTCACAGCAAATTGGACTTTTATGAACCAACTCCAACTTTACAGCAGCACTGAAAACTCATATCGCGATCGTTAAACTAAAATAAATGTTGATTTTAACCATGGCAGTGTCTGTAGGGAATATTGATTGAAACTGTTTGTAATGCGGAGTCGGTGTTTTTAGTTGTTTCCTAGTTTTTTGACGTCGACAAGTTAATTTTTACGTTGTAGTGTTTCTTTTTTTTATTTGGAAGTCGGTTGTATTTTTTGTAAAAAAGTTTTCATTATTTTACGCTTTTTAGTACCTACCTACTTCTAGAAATTCACAGGAAAGCAAAATACGCAATTTCGTTTACTTGGATGACATTATTTTTCAGCTTATTCAAAATAGCTGAAAAAAAATATGTCATTAAAACCAAACTTTAGAACCGATTTTGATGAAATTTCTACGAAACCAATTGTACAGTTATAAACTTTCATATGAAAAATATCTTTTCAAATCGGTTCCAATATGACGAAGTTATGAAGTAAGAAACATAAAAAAGTAAAACCGAATTGAGAAACTCCTCCTTTTTTGAAGTCGTTTAAAAATAAGAAATAACTATAAAATAAAAGGTTTTTCTATTTCTTAAAAACGTATCTTAACTTTTGCCCTTAATTGACATAGATCCGTAAAGAGCTAATCCACAAAGGATTTTTAATAAATATTCGCAAGTACCTTACACTTCCTCAAAATGAGGACTACGCAACGCAGGTTTCTTCTACAGTTTCCTTAAAAATAAAGTTATAATGAAATTCTAAATGTCATACCATAAAATATTTGGGGATTGACATTTTCGAGGATAAAAATAAGTCCCAATTTCGTTTTCTTCCTGTAACATTCTGCGTCCCGATGCTGTTTTAAGTAAGAGTATTTAACAGTAAAAAAATTCGGTGGCTCCAATTGTTTACCTAAATGAGTAAAGTTTATGAGTTTAAAATTTAAGAAACAAGCTATTAAGCCCAAAGATAGACTGATAATCTGCTGGAGGCTTGACTCTAGTTTAGATCAGAGTTGACAGATACCAAGTCGACGATGGAGTGAGCTTGTGGTGAAGGTGAAGCCTCTTCACTCTAACTTTGAAGAGATTCAAGTGTTATATGCGTTCAGAAACACAGACGCAGGCAGAGAGTTCCAAAGTCAAAGTCAAAGCATTTATTTCAATTAAACCATTTACAGGCACTTTTGAATTCTCATGGTCGGTCGGTCAAAGAGGTGAAGCTATTTGCACGTTCCAAAGCGTAGATCTCTATGGAGAAGAACGTGCAAGAAACTCCATGGACACTCTTTTAAATCAATAAATTGTTACAAAGTTGTGGTAACATTGTTTTTGTTGAAATTAATTCATATTATGTGAGGACGATGTAGAAAGACGTGCACGACAAAAGCGTCCGAAACAAAAAATAAACAATTCAAAGTACTAACAATTAAAACAAACCGTGGCAGTTGAGAGATGACCAGTCCCGGCTGACGGAGCCAAATGATGAATGAAACACAAACGTCACAAAGAGAGACTTTTGAGTGAGCATGACACTCCCAACAGTCAGGGTACATTCAAGTCAAAGTAATAAACCAGAAATGATAGTCTAACTTAATGTACACATTACTCCCACATGAACAATGCTAAATAGATTGAGTCGATACAATGAAAAAATAAAATAGAATTCTTACAATCTTCTGCGGGTCCAACAATGTTTTCAAATGCTAATGGATTAGTTTTTGCGCTCTAGTGGCTGTGGAGCAGAACCAGAACATTCCACTCTCACTCTCTAAGAATCTGCCGTTGTGGCAATTTTTGGAAAAACCAAACCCATCAGATTTCCTTTTTCGGCTGAAATTATGTTGATGAGTTTATAGGCATTGAATATCGTGGCCATACTTGATCTATGCACCAATCCACATTCGCCCGCGTTGTGGATTATGGCCCTTTCCATCTCAGAAAGAGATTTATATCCTAAGAGTGGGAACGCAGGCAGATTTTGTGAGTAAAATATGCAATTCTAGCTGCCGTCCGCTTGTCAGCCCAGGTTAAAGTTCGGTAGTCATTCACGGGATCATACTGCTGGATCTAGGTTTAGGCGACGGAGCTATACGTCCTGTATAGCTCCGTCTCTTTCCCACTGGAAGTAATATTAAAGTTTTCGCGTGAAAGAGATAACCATCCATCCTAGAAACATTCGGACGGACCTACACAGGACGTATAGCTCCATCGCTTTCCCACTGGAAGTAATATTAAAGTAATACTGCTTTAAGAGTTGGTGGTTTAGGCCCTGAATAGGATAAAATATAGTTACGTGCCAGTATTAGTACTATCACCACGAGTGTCTCCAAACACTAACAAGAACAGGGTTGTGTACTACAAAACTCTATTTACATTGTAGTTAAGCTCTTTGCAAAACAATTCCTCCGGGGAGTCTATTTCTAGTGTAAAACATTGCTTGAAATCGGAACAAAGCAGCTACATTTTCAAGCGATAATAGGTCATAAAATGATGAAGCAAATTGTTTTTTTTTTTTTTCTAGCCTACTTTTGTGTCCCACTGCTGAGCAAAGGCCTCCCCCTTCTCCTTCCAAACCTCTCTGTCTTGGGCTATCTCTGGCCAAGCTTTCCCCGCAAACATAATGAGATCGTCACACCACCTTCGCCGCGGTCGACCTCGACGACGACGTCCTTCCTCAGGCGTCCAGTGAGTGACGATCCTCGCCCACCTCTCCGGTTGCATTCGTGCGACATGGCCAGCCCACTCCCATTAAACCCAGCTGTTTTTTCCCCAACATCTATAACTTTAGTTAGGGAGCGCAGGGTGGTGTTTCTAACGCGATCTGTTCGCTTAACACCTATAATGCTGCGCTCCATAGCCCGTTGACAAATCTTGAGCCTGGACTTTTGTTGTTCAGTAAGTGACCAACTTTGTGCACCGTAGGTTAGGACGGGCAGGATGCACATGTCAATGAGTTTTCTTTTTAGCGTCATTGGAAGACTTCCTTTCAAATGTTCTTTAAAGCTCTGCGAACATCAAGTTACACATTTCGGGTCCAAATTTCAACGTAGAAAAAGGAGTTAAACAAGGCGATCCACTGTCCCCAAAGTTGTTCACAAGCGCACTGCAGGAGGTTTTCAACAAGTTGCCTGATTCATGGCAGTCACGAGGCATTACTGTTAACGGCCATCAGTTAACGAACCTCCGCTTTGCTGATGATATTGTGTTGTTCTCCACATCACCTTCAGAACTTGAAGAAATGCTCCAAGATCTGCGCATGGTAAGTCTTGAGGCTGGACTTTCAATGAACAGATCCAAGATCCAGGTGATGACCAACAGTACGAAACGAAGAGTCGAGGTAGACGGGCATGTGTTGCAATATGTCGATGAGTATACGTACTTAGGCCAAATAGTGTCTTTTAAGAATAGGCAAGATACGGAAGTCGAAAGACGAGTCCATGCTTGGAAGAAATTGATATTAAATAATCAAAAATATATTTATTTGAGACCCTCACAATAAACCCTTGGCACAGTTTGAAAACTCTTTTTTATTTTTCGCCTTATCCAATACTCATGACTGACAAATGCCATCGAAATGTCACGTGATCAAAATCCTACATTTTGGCATTTCGACAGTCGCATTCGCTAATTGAAAGGCACATTGTCTAGGGCCTCAGTACACTCAGAGAAAATTGGCTGTGACAGATGGGCAGACATACACACGAGTGATCCTGTAAGGGTTCTTCATACAGACCCCTAAAAGTTACTTACCTAACCTTCAATTTGAACTGAACAGAGTTCATTAGGTCTACTAAAGTCGTATTTCTAGCACAAATTAATAGGGTTACCACATTTAGCAAACATTCATCGTTCCTCGCATACCCAGGTTTTAACTTTTCTCATCTACTAATACGCATAAAGTTAGACGTTCATAGCAAAATGGTCTGGCTGTCGAAATGAAGCACCATTTTACAACCGATGCCGATGTGGGAATTGAGTTCAAGCGTTTAGTCAACCTAACTTTGGAAACTTTCCGTATTACTCTAGAGTCTAGACTGACTTTTCATGCGTAGACATATGTTTATGTACGATATTTTCTTCGTCCATAAACCTTTTGAACGAGAAAATATTACCGCCGAAAAAAGAAAGGAACTGCTCGGATTTTTCTTGCGTGATCGAATCAATGAAGAAATCTGCAGGAGAACCAAAGTTTACAATATAGCTTGAAGAATAGGCAAAATTAAACGGCAGTGGGCAGGATACATTGCTTGCAGAACAAACAGTCGATAAGATCTAAAAGACTACCAAAAGGTGGCCCGATGAGCTGATAAAGTCCACTGTCGCAGAAATACCATGGACCTGTCAATGTAGCTTAGCTTATACTTAGGAAAGGCCTATGTCCAGCAGTGGACATCTTTCGGCTGAAATGATGATGACGATCATGACAAACTATTCCACTTGAGATTTGTAATGAATCTGATATCATTTTACTGCCTACAGGCAACATCATCATCACATCAGATTATTTCTTCCAATATAAAAGTATCTAATGTCTGAAGTCAACATAAAACCAAGCGCTTTCAGCTTTTATAATCTCCAAACCAATAAGACAGAACATAACTTAAGTTGTAAAAGAAATGTGAAGAATGATTGTAGTCTCGCATATAAAACATATAAAAGAGGTGGCGTTGATAACGTTGTCCCGTTTTTAACCACCACATAAAGTAGGAGGATACAAGCTTAGCATAAGGTTATTTACTACCATGGTCGTGGCTACGGATGTTCTAATAAATACTGTAGAACACTTCTTACGAATTTCTTGGGTTTACGATGACGGAGGGTGACGGCTTCTAAACAAACTGCGTTTAAAATTCGAACAAGTCACAAGCTTGTGACTTGTTCGAATTTTAAACGCGGTTTGTGTCCGAACAAGAGTTATCTATCAACTAGCTAGCTGATAAGACTGTTGACCATCGAGTTTGGGAAATCTGTACTGTCTTCCGTTCATCTCGTCATCATCATCTACAGCCCGACTTTGCCCTCTGCTGGGCATAGGGCTCTCTTTTCTAGTGCCAAACTCCACGTACCTGTGCCAGCCTAATCCAGGTTCCGCGATTGCAAAAATTTCATCTACCCGTCAATCTATATAATACCTATGGTGACATCATGATTTGAAATACCTATACGTTCAAATGCATAATCAGTAAGAACCTCACCCTTGTTTTGGTAGTCCATATTAGTTAGGGCCGGTTACTGAATAGGGAATAATACTGAAAAAAACTAATTAGTCCGTCAGATAGAATTCCAAAAAATGTTGGACATGTATTTTTCCGCGTAAACAACAATTGAAAATGATACAGCGCGTTGGAAACACGCGTGACGTCACGTCGCTGGTAAAAATATACCATCGTCATGACGACACGCTTGTTTTAAATACATGTACAATATTTTTGGAAATCTATCTGACTGTCAAGCCCTATTTGAGCCCTTTATTGCCAAAGTTTGATAAGAAATCAACATCAACTTCGGAAATTAGAAATTGGTGCCTAATCAATTATGCTAGTAAATTCATGAGTCTATGCTTAATTAACTACCCGTCAAAACTTCTAAAGCCTTCAGAATCTGCTTCCTATTACCTGCTGTGCAAACTTTGGATGCACTGCAAACTTCCATGATTAATAGATCTTGACAGATTTGAGTTTACCACTTAGCCAGGTAACGATGGATCTCCATAATCTAAGTTTCGACCAGATTTACATTGTCTGATGGATATTTTGATTACCTACAAGAAGTTACTATTTCGGTAGTTTCATGAGGATAGTCTAAACTTTACTAAGATAATCGGTTGGTAATGTCCGAAAAGTACCGCGTAGTATGGAGTTCTGTCAAGGAGTTTCCATTTCTTGTTGAAAGACCTCATTATTATTTATCAGGAAAAAGAACTCCAATTTCTCTAAATGAGGACAGTCTATACAGTAATTTACTGCGAAAACCAAGGAGGACCAATGGTGTTGAGT
Source organism: Melanchra persicariae (assembly GCA_947386135.1). NCBI lineage: Eukaryota > Metazoa > Arthropoda > Insecta > Lepidoptera > Noctuidae > Melanchra > Melanchra persicariae. Next base: position 6,209,831 of record OX376646.1, read on the forward strand.
TTAGAAGACAAAAAGGAAGGCTTTTGAATCTGTCCATTTTTAGTTATTGACAGGACAAAATCACAATATTTTTCGTTCTTTTTAATACTTAAAAGTAAGAACAACAGCATTGGTGGTTCCAGGGGGGGTAAAGGGCTCCAGCCCAACCCCCCCCCCCCCAAGACCTAGATCTTTGGTAGTCTACAACGTAACGAAGTCATTGAGGGATTTAAAAAAGTAATCCAAGGAGGCTTGTTGTTTTAGGGTTCCGTACCCAAAGGGTAAAAACGGCACCCTATTATCATCTATACTAAGACTCCGCTGTCCGTCTGTCTGTCTGTCACCAGGCTGTTTCTCATGAACCGTGATAGCCACAAAGTTGAAATTTTCACAGATGATGTATTTCTGATGCTGCTGTAACAACTAATACTAAAAATAGAACAAACAAAATAAATTAAGTGGGGCTCCCGTACAAGAAATGTGATTTTTGCCGTTTTGTTTTTTTGCTAAAATCTACCCCCCAGCTGGGTTAACCCCCCCCCCCCCGCAAACGACAATCCTGAATCAGCCCCTGAACAACAGTGATTTCTGTCCATAAAATATGAAATCAATAGCGCTGCACACATGTAACCTCTATAACGCTTATAGGTTTACATTTTAAAAGCTTCTGAAACGAAGTTACGTATTCATGAAACAGAATACAATACAGCGAAAATGAATTGTGTCGGACGCACGAATTCCGCCACTGCGCGCCCGCTACGCCTCCGGTGCCGAAGTTGTTTCAGTGTGGATGAAACTCACTATGTAACTATTGGTAGTTCGAATTTTATTTACCACTATTTTTAGAGTTACTTTTGTTGTTTAACAATCAAAAACCATACTTATTTGGAAATTGATTTCCATTAGTTAACAAATTGAGTAACTTTTTTCCAGCTGCTACCAACCCCTTTACGACTGAAGAGTCGTCTATCTATTAGTGCAATGTTGTAGACTGGTGACAAAAGGTCCTCATCAAATCATAAATTATTTTGATACAAAACTTAACTTTTGTTTTGAAAAGTCACTATGAACATCATAAACACAGTAACAAACCTACAGATCAGGGAGCCAATTCTACTATTTTTTTTAAACAACGTTCGCATTCGTATTTCAGTCGCAATCTGTCAAAAAAGCCTCAATATCCATACATTTTTGACAGCTGACATGCGAATGTGAATATTGCTTAAAAATTTGTAAAATTGGCACTCAGAGCGAAGCAGATGCAACAGTCAAGACAATGAGATCTCTGTTACATTTGGACCTCGGTGCATCAGCAAAAAAAAAGTGGAGTAAAAACGGGCTCACTACACGGGCACGGGGGGTCACGGGTCCAAACATTTTAGCCAATCGTAACGAGCTTATAATTTTCTAAAACAAAAACAACCGACGCGATGCATGGACGATATTGTGGGAAACTCCTCAAATAGACATCTCATCACCCACTCGCACGCGGCTCTATCAGCTGCTACAATATTGAATCAGTTTGCGGTGGGCACAATCCGCTGGCATTTTATAGAAACACGTCCGGCGTCCACATAAATGAATACCTACATTGACCACGGTAGTAACCTTTTGGAATATACAGGATTCATTGGCAATATTTCAGGAGGTGATACAAACTTTAATAATATAATAATCAGCTGTTTTATCTTATTTGTCGAGACATAAGCACCTACATAGATAGGTACACAGAACATTTTTGATCCAATAGTAAAAATTGACAAAGTAGAATTGAGTGGGCCATATAATTACGCAGCATAGGTACACAAAGACAGATGGGCCAGAGTCGTCACACAGTGGGAAACTGAAATGCTGGTGTGATGACAGGGAAACGTTTGCGGGAGATTGGTCGGATAAGGCACTGAAACACCGGGAGGAGTAAAAGGTATAGGGGGAAAAATCCCAGCTGTGGGACAACATAGGTCGAGAGAACAAAAGTAAAAGTTGTCCAGATTCTTTACCACTTTCGGCTCTTGAAAGATTGCCATAAATATAATCCTGTTATGAGGGACGTCAATCTATTGCAGCAATGTGGATCTGTTTCTTTTAAGCGCATATTCCAAACGCGACAGCTCCTAGGCTCTTCAGGTAATCTAAAATGACCACTCAACGCCACGCAGAGTAATTGTAAACCTGTCATGCGAAACTTAGAGAATAGGTAACTCTGAAACGGATGAAATTGATGCAAGAAATTGACTCGGAAAAACAATAGGTGAAGAAAATTAAATTGATGATGCTCTTAAAGTTTTTATTGCTTTGTGTTATGATGACTATCGAGGTTAAATATTTTATGATCACTCCAATCCGAATTATGCTTTCCGATGAAAATTGGAGCTTCTGTTTTATAGCTCATTGGTGAAATCTGTTTATGGAAGCTCTAGAACTTTATCGTTCAAGTACCTACAACCTGGGGGTCTTTAAGTCAAGATTAATAGGTTATTTCTTGGCAAGCGTGCTGTATCCTAGACAACATCATGGCTCTGCATAGGTGAGATTGTGGTGAAACGCGAGCTCCAATTCTTAACTCAATTCGTTTGGGGTTGGCTTCTTCTTACCTTCATCTCTAGCTGTTGATCATCAGTAGTCATCACCTCTCCTGGCTAGTTATATGATAGATAGATAATACATTTATTTGGTGCAAGAATAGAAAACACCACACAAAAGCAGAGTTAATTTAAGTATGTAAAAAATAAAAACAGCTAGTGAATACAAATATTACAAAAAGAACAAACAAATGATAGACAGATATCGGGCCTGGTTTATAAAACTCTCTGAACTGTTAGGCAATAAATACGAGTGACTTATTTTATTCTAAATTAAAATTCTGTACTGAAACCTTTCATATCGAATTAAAAGCAATCGTGTTGTTATTTTTCGGGTTCCGAACCTCATTACGGAAAAACGGAACCCCTGTAGGACCACTCGGTTGTCTGTCTGTCCGTCTGTCAGAGCCGATTTTCTCCGAACTTGCGGGACCGATTCCGATCTTTGGTACACATAATAATCTTCTGTGACATGTTCTGTTCATCTTCTGTTCATAATTTTAAAATAAATGGTTTTGAATTACCTAGATGAAAAATACCATTCCCCGCCCCCCTTATCTCCGAAACTAATCAGTCTAAAATTTTGAAAAAATAAATAAAATTAATAGTTCTTTGCCTCTTGAAAACCCATAAGAAGTCTATGCTTTGAAAGTAAAATATTATAAAAAAGAAATTCGTCCGGAACCCTTCGCATAAGAGTCTGTCTCGCACTTGCCGGTTTTTGATAAATTTAAGGCTGTTGGTGCTTAGTTACCTCTCGGTCTCCAAGGAAAATAGTATAAAGAAAACACCACACAAGTATGAAGCTCCTAAAAACAGGTAAATGAAAATGCTTTATATTAAGCAAAGGTTGCCAGACGTTCAAAGGGCCCTGGATTTGTTTCTAAAGAGGTCCTTCTCTTTGTGTTATCTTACTTGGGGACTGAATACTTACAAGTGAAGTTATTTATGACTATTGAAATGAAAATTAAGAGCAAAATGAACCTTTTGAAATGGCCTTCATAAACATATTAAGAGTCTTAATATGTTTATGAAGGCCATTGCAAAAGGTTAGGTTAAGATTAAGACACATAAATTATTTTATTATTTCTACATTTTTCAAACGACATTTTTTAAAACCCTCTGATAAACGTAGTTTGATTCACGTAACTCTTGACCTCTATTGCAATGATAAACTTTTCATTCTTGTGTCAAATGGTCAAAGTTTTTTTTTTGTTTGATTGTTCAATGCCTACCTAAATACCTACCTACTGCTTGTCAATATACAAAGTGTAACAAAATTAACGCAATACCTCTTAAGGGGTCATTGTACTCATCATAATGAACAACATTCACTATGGGACTAACACTGAAATCGTGAAAAAAAATAGACTGCCCCATACATAATTTCTATGCGCATATCTCGACAAAATGTACCTACCTTAGTACCTACTGAACAGCTGATTTTTTTTTCGCAATTTCAGTGTTGGTCCCATAGTCAAAGTTGTTCATTATGATGAGTACAATGACCCCTTAAGAGGTACTATCTTCAATAACAACTGGTGAGGTAAGTATGTGTAGGTACTCACACCTACACATACTTACATTCAATAGGGATGTTACCTGAAAGAATCTAATTAGTCCGTCAGATAGATTTCCAAATGATATTGGATACGTATTTTTCCTTTTTCACGAAAAAAAAAAAGAAAACGAAACAGCCTAGTGCGTTGAAAACTCGTGTGACGTCACAGACCGATAAACGTTTTACCGGAAACTGACGTCACAAGCACTCCAGCAGTGCGATTCTGTAAGTATGTCGTAGTGAACACCCGGGCGGGGCGCACGACGGGTGAGTTGTCAAACCATACAAATAAGATAGAATGACAGCTCTATTGTCGTTCACTTCGCCTAGGTGAACACCGAGAGATGTCGACAGAATCGACCGGCTGCAGTGCGATTCTGTAAACATGTCGAAGTGAACACTTCGGGCGGGGTGCACGACGCGTGAGTTGTCAAACCATACAAATAAGATGGAATATAGCTCACTTGTCGTTCACTCTGCCTAGGTGTTCACCGTGAGATGTTGACAGAATCGACCAGCTGATCTTTGATGCGTTTTATCTTCGTATTTTTTTTATTGATTTGATAAAACAAAAAATACGTATCCAATATTTTTCGATAATCTAACTGACAGGCTAAATAGAATCATATTTTTTTACTACCAGGTACTCCCACTAGGTAAGTATACCACCGTAGTACCCACATACACACTACCTCAGTACGTAAGTCGAAACAGGTACTTGAATACCTAGACAACAAAGAACTTTGTACATAAGTAGTTTCTGAAAGAATAAAAGATAGAGCTGAGTTCCACGTTGTTTATTGAAACTTATGAAACTAGATAGGTACTTCACAATATCATGTCTGAGCTCGTTACTTTCAAAAGGTCTCCACATTTTGCCTTTATTTTCTAGCATGATATTGAACCTACTTAGATTATACTAGGTACCTCTCTAGATTCGGAAACACATTCATCAAGTTTGTTAGAATTTTTAGTTGACATGTTAGGACCAATAAACTTACAGCAATAATTTTATCGTAAGGTGTCGTAAGAGGCGATTAAGGGACTCACCAGAAAATGAGCAGCAGCATTCTCTGTAGGTACATTGCTACAGCTACACCGCGATCGCCAACCCCCCTGCCAAGCGTGGCGATTATGGCCAGCAGAGGTCGTCTTTCGGCTGATATGATGATAATGATGATGAATAATTTTCAGCAAGCTTCCAATTCTAATTGGAAGCTTGCTGAAAATTATTAGTAAGTATGTATCTGTCACCGAAAAATTGCAAACACCGTGAGATTGTAAAATATCACGCGAAATTGCAAATGATGGAATTTATTGAATACAAAAAGATTTTTAGTTTCAGTGACGCTGAACTCAGTAGTTAAACCACGGATCACTCAAGACGGAATAATAAAATTACATCGTATTAGTAATGTATGGCCTACAGATAGTTGTTCCGGGTTTGGTTTGTGTATGTGAGTTTGTATGTTTGTAAACGCACCCACGATGCAGAAGAAATTCCTAGTGTGGGGCAACGTTTTATAAAAAGAAAGAAATGACGGAAGTAGTATTATGCCTCCTACCGTTAGCCTTTAATTGTAACGCTTTCGCAAACAGGCACGATGCGTCAATGCGACAAACACTTCTCATAGTCATTTTATTAGGCTGTTGATCATAATATCATCTGTAGGTAGGTATCACCTTACCACCAAGCAATTGTATTAACTCTCAGACTTTATTAGCTCTTTAATTAAATCCCAGCCTTTCCTATTTCCACCTCCCACACTAAAATAACCATCTAGAACAGTATTTAGCATGACCCTACTATCATTAAACCCATGCGGTGACCGAGTACGACTGACAGGAACTCACCCACTCACCGTCGCGTTTATTTTGCTTTGCCGAGAATAAATTCTTAATCGAATGTCAGACTTGGTAAACGCTTAACTCTCAAGTTCTCAACGCATCCGAGAGGCTCCGTAATTACTTTTAAATCCATAACGCAGTTTGTGTTCAAAGCATCTTTGAATGGCTCGATATGTTGGCTACCTATTCCTAGCCTAATTGAATTTTCAATTCAGGCCATCACCAACAACTCAACTTATTTATTTGGAACACACATAATTTTAAGGAAACTTAATTTAAAACATACTGAACTTAATTTAAAACTATGATATTATAGTATCGTCAAGCGTATATAGTAAGGGGCGGGGGGGGTGGTGAACCGTGCCCCATTCATCCCAGGATATTTGGAGACTGATTCTAAATTCTAAGCTGGATACTTAAGTATAAGACACACAATGTCAAGTAAATAATGTACCACCTAGAAACTTATTTATTATATCCAACGACACCCCACACCATTGGATAAATAAACGATTAAAAAAAATGATCGGCACTACTAGTAGGAGCGGTCCCTTAATTTTTTTCTATAATTTTATTTTACCACTTTGTCGGTGTGATTAATATGTATCATCACCATATCAGGCGATAGACGTCCTCTGTTGAACATAGGCCTCCCCCAAATGGCCCCGGGGGTTTACCATAATCGCCACGCTTGGCAGGTGGGTTGGCGATCGCAGTGTAGCTGTAGCTATGTACCTACAGAGAATGCTGCTGCCCATTCTCTGGTGAGTCCCTTAGTCGCCTCTTACGATACCCACAGGAAGTGATGGGATGGTGCTATTTGTTTCTTTTTTCTATTACGTCCGACACCATACGGAATCCATACCGAAATCCAACTTTCTAGTGCTAAGCGTCTCTGAGTTAAAACGCGGCCAGACGGATATGGCGAAACTATAAAGGTTCATTGTTGACTACGGAACCCTAAAAACAACCAAAAAATAAAAAACTTTCTACAAAAAAATACAACCAACTTCCAAACAAAAACTACTTACAACAAAGTACAAATAATTTTGATTTTTGTAGTTTCTTCGCTTTTTGACACCGACTTCCAAAACGAAAAATCAACCAAAAACACCGACTTCCGAAATTAAAGTTACTTAGTGTTTTTTTTATTTGGAAGTCGGTTGTTTTTTTGTATTTTGTTGTAGGTTTTGTTTGGAAGTCGGTTGTTTTTTTTTGTAAAACGTTTTTATTTTTTTATTTTCCTCTTTTTAGTGCTACCCCCCAAAAAATCCAACCAGTGTACCTATATTACTGCATTTATCTACTTAGCTGCCTATCTCCGAAGTTCTTAATCAGATCTTATTACGTTTAAACAGGACAATTTGCCATTTTCCAGTGCCTCAAGGCATCTTCTGGGCACGCTCGCTTCATCATAGACCTCATCTATCGCTTTCCATCAGGCGTGATCGAGGCCAAGAGCTAGCCCATTCATAAAATAAAAATGAATTTTTGGAAAAAAAACCTTCGATTATTTTTTTTTTTCATGAAATCCGTTTTGTTTTGTTAATAGAGGTACTGATACTTACCATACCATACTGAAATGATAGTATTGGATCTAGTTTAGCTTTCTCTCTCCTACAATATTTTAATTCCTTTGCTGTACCCGACCCCTGTCGGGCACAGCACACATCACCATCACACGCACACACGCGCATCACTTTTTTTATTCAACTTAACACCTAAGTACACGTTGTGGAATGCAAATAAAGTATGGAGTATTGAATGACGGAGTTATATAAAAAAAAGTTAACCTCCTCTTTTTTGGAATCGGTTAATAATACCGACTTCCGAAATTAATGATATTTTAGTTTTAAGTGGTAATTAATGATATTTTTGTTTGTAGTGTTTTTATTTATAAGTCGGTCATATTTTTTTGTAAAAAAATTCTTTTGTCTTGTAATCTTTTCTTTCCCGTTTGTACCCAAAGGGTAAAAACGGGACCCTATTACTAAGACTCCGCTTTCTGTCTGTCTGTTACCAGGCTGTATCTCATGAACCGTGATAACTAGACAGTTGAAATTTTCACAGATGATGTATTTCTTCCGTCGACGAAGTGTTATTTGGCATTTCCATCTGGAATTTGCCAGTAGCAGACCAACAGCTTAACTTGCTTTCCGAGGCACGGGGCACCACATCACCAACTTTCAAACTCCAGGCTGCCACTGAGAACTTCCTAATACCTAACAATTAGCGCCAATGGGGTAATTTTTGAAGCCTAGTGAAATACTCAATCAATCTAAAATACAATTCTTTGTTTACCTAATCGCGTGGGTCATCCAACCATTTCCTTACATAATACCTACATATACTCACGTATTTGGTGTCTAGTGTAGGTACTGTAGCATTTTCTCTACTACCCTACTTTAATAAAAATCTTTACACGCCATATTACTATTCCAAGGCGACGACGATGACTAGATTGTCTCCCGAACTCCCTAAAGGTTGGTCGACCTAATTTCTTCACCCTCAATAAGTAGGTAATGGCATCAATGGCGAGCAGTCTATTATGTTTGTGTTATCTTTAGTCCCACGACCACGACGGATGACCTCACACCACAGCGGGAGCATTTAAAAAAAATTAGGTACCTAGCTAATTTGATTTTAAATAATATAGTAGGTTTTATCAGAATAATTTTATTAACTCTCTTTTCATTCAATATAAACTACGTGTGTCTGTCCAACAACGACATCTAGCGGAACGTTCTTAGACAGACAGAATGAGTGAGACAGACATAAAGATAGAGGGAGTGCGAGTCCGATCGGCAGTACGGAACGAACCGGTTCCAACTTCGTTCATTCGTTCACATTTCACATGGACATGTGCACATACGCAAACTCGCAAGTTAGTGTGAAAGAATAATTTACACGATTTTCGGATTGTCGATTGGTGTGATACGAGTAAAGTGGAAATTTGCGACACTCGAGCCGATAAGCGCTGAATAAAAATAACTAGGTACTAGAGACACTCCCCAGTTCAGCAGTGCTATTGTGTAAATAACTATTTCGATATCTAGCTTCACCTGAATGACAGAGCTCACTTCGAAAGCGAACCCCAAAGAATTTTGCTCCACTTGACCTTGATTTGGAATTCTGTTACCATTTGGTACGCACTACTAGCGAAGTGAAATGAGTGTCGAATCGAATCGAAGAGGGGCAATCTAGAGCTGTGTTAGTTGTGTCGATATTCATTGCGTACCTATGACTTTAATTTTTTTAAATATACGTGCATATAGGAACTTTCCATATTTTCCATGCTTTATCTACAATATTTGACAATGTTTTTATTAAAATAAAGAAAAAAAAACATTTGGCATGGCTGTATGTTGTGAGATTCGTGCCTCGAAAAAAGTGTATGTTTGTTTATTTACAAGCCGATTGACGTTTAGAAGTGAGTTCAAGTCAATTTAGTTAGGTACTAAAGAATAAAGTACTCATAGCCGAGTTACAAGTTTCAAGTTAGTAAAAAGTTTGTGTTAGTGTTCCGATAATAGTACAATAACAAATAAAACATGAAGTAAGTACCTATATATTTTTGTTATTAATATTAGTTTCTTTGTAACATAAACAACCCTTTATGTGCCTAATATTAAAGATTTCGTTTTAATTATAGCCCTACGATAAGAGCGGCTCAACCTTCAACGGCCCGTTTTAAATTTAGCCGTATGGAAAGAGCGGCTCAACCTTCAACGGCCCAAATTCACAGTCTACTAAATTTTTTGGAGAAGAGTCCACGGCTTGCAAAAGGTTTTCCAAAAGTTCCCAATGCAAGGGAATCAGCCCGTAAAACCTGGGAGAAACTGGCGCTTCAACTCAATAGTTTAGGGGGCTGTGTTAAAACATGGAAACAATGGACTAAAGTTTGTAATTTTGGCACATATTATTACTTTTACGTCATGTATATAATTACTTACATTTTAATTTATAAAATTGTTTTAGTATTGGGCTGATAAAAAAAGTGGTGTTAGGAAGAAGGTTGCATTACATTTTAGAACTAAACTTATCACTGGTGAAGAGGTGGAGCTTTCAGACATTGAAGAGAGGATATTAACCTTAGTGGATGGCAAAAATTTTTCCACTAGGGGCTGGCCGTTACAAATTAATCCATATTTTGAAGTAAGTTGTACTGTTTTTTAAATAATATTTTATAAACTGAGACAGTTTTAATGTGTTTACATGATTCTTTTTTTATTTTTAGGCCCAGGATGGAGAGAGTCCTGAAAATTGTCCCTCGTTGCTGGCTTCTACCCAGTCTATAGACCAAAATCCGGTACCACCACTACCAATGGTAAGTTATATTGTCTAATACAATTATTAAATTATCCTTGCTTCTACAATAATACCTACTGTCATTAATCTGACATCAAATCATTTATTTTAAAAATTTCGTGTTTTTGAAAACCTATTAATGTAGTTATCATATTTGATGTAAATAATTAAATCTTATATTAATTATTGGGGTGATTGAAAGTATGTATTTAATTCCTAAAGTACTGACATGATTTCTTTAGTGTAAATTTTAATACTTGATTATATGAAGCTCCCTTATAATTTTTTCATATGACGTTCTTAATTATTTAGTACTTTGTCCGTGCGGATTTAGTAGGTACTCCACAAACTTTTTTTAAAGGTTAGTTTTGGAAAATAAGCACCCAGCCAATTCTGCTGCTGATTCCGTGGTTCCAGGATCAGCGCAATAGACTGTTCACCCCATGAGAGGTTGATTATGCAAACATTTTTAGATCTGTTTCAATTACCTATCCCACTTTTAGTTTGTTCATACTAATGTCCATGTAAATTGAAGCAAGCAATAATGTCATATCCTAAAAACTTCATTACCCCTTTTCGCTATGGAAAAGGATTAATAAACTATGATACCAAATCACCACTATTCCATGCTTACCGGATTTTTATTGAATAATTTGAACAAAAAGCGGTCATTGTGACTTAAGTGGGTACGCCCATGGTTTTAACTATAGTTACTACTAAGTAGGAATAAAGAAATAAGATTATTCTAGGGAGGAACGTGAACAAAGTAAAATTGAAATTTGGAGGTAGGGTAACTGCTATAGTAATTGGCCATACTATAGTAACTGGCCACTCTTAACAAAAGAGGTAGAAACAAGGTAATTCACAAAAAATATTCCTGTATCTGTTAAAGGAATATTTTTTGTCCTTAACATTCATGGGCTTGCTTGCATTACCTTGTTTCTACCTCTTTTGTTATGAGTGGCCAGTTACTATAGCGTGGCCAATTACTATAGCAGTTTCGAGCCTTGATTTAACAAAGTAAAATTGAAATTTGTAGGTACCTTGATTTCTGAGTAATGTTAGATAGGTGCCTCGTTCAGAAAAAAACGAACTCCTCACTTATAATAATATGACTCTGTGCAGGAATTGCTGATCGTCGAAGAATCGGAACAATCAGAATCGAAACGTGGGATTGAACCTCATTTCGCGAAGTCCCGGGTAGGTACCTATTAGACAACCTAAATATGGTGCACCTTAATAAAACTTAGTCTTCAATACTAACAATTTATTATTTCACAGGAAAGCACAGAGGAACGCCCGCTTGAAAGTCCAATATCGCGTGAATCAAATACTGAAAGGTCCTTGTCAAGAGAATCGGGCAGTCGAAAACGTACAGAATCGAATGCAGAATCACTTTCTGATTCTTTTTCAACTTCTAAGAGGCAACATCGAGTGCAAAATTCGACGGTCGCATCGATGCAGATGGAGGAAGATTTTACTCATAATAACGATAGATCGTATGAAGAAGCGCCCAGTGCGGCGGTCGAATGTGATTTGTACGGACAACTTCTTGCTCAAAAATTGAAGCCATTAGACGAAGAAGACAGACTTGCATTAATGAATGATATTGATAATCTAGTTTTCAAACATTTGATGAATATTAAGAAGCGAAGCAAGTTGTCTAGATGCACAGAGTTGCAGTCTACGATCCAAGGGCACTCAGATAACCACCAATCTACCGATCTATCTGGATCTCACTCTCGGTTGAATCAAATTCAAAATGGGTCTCAGAATGTTATGAAAAATTCTCAACCCGAGGTGCAATTCATCGTAATAAAATCAGAACCTGAATAACCAGCTCTGTATCAATCAATTTATCATATAACCAATACAACACCACAAAAGCCAGTATATGCATGTGGCACTGCAAACGCGTGCTAGGTAGGAGCTGGGGCAGTAGTCCCAACACAACCCACTGGCAATACACCACAGTTATCAGACCAATAATCACATAGGGCTCTCTAGTCTGGTGGCCCAGGACTGACTTGAGCACAGCACAAAAAATCCTTGAAAAGCTGCAATGAGTTGCCTGTGTGGCTATCACTAGCATTTATTTATTTATTCATATACAATTCGCATTGTGTTGGAATTTTGTAGTACTTACATTCATTAATTTATTACAGCTAATAATAATTAATGATACATTTTAAACAGTAAATTTCACTAAAAATAATCAATAACAAATGATAAATAATACAGGGTTATTTGTAAGTACTCATGATAATAGGGTACTTATAAACAACTTTTACTATGGGACCAACTCGCGAAATATCAGAAAATAAATCGGCTGTTTCATACAAAATACAATATTCACCAGTTGAAAATGTATGAAACAGTAGAATTTTTTCGATTTTTCAGGGTTGGTCTCATAACAAAAAACCATTACAGTTCAACATTTTCCTTCGATTTTTAAACAACTGCATCATAAAATAACTTTTTAATTTTTATAGCACACTTTTTCTTTTTAATCTTTGTCTATGGATGAGCGCGCTGCGTAGTCATTCGAATACGCAATGAGAATATCCGCCATATTGGAATAAACTGTTTTTCCACTTATTTTATTTCAACTGTATGAGTGAAGATAAAATAGTGTATGCAACGGCATATAATTAGGTATTAAAACACTCGTGTGATGCTATTATCACACTCGGCTATGCCTAGTGTGATTAACCCACACTCGTGTTTTAATAACCCTTTTTATGTGGTCGTTGCATAAACTACTATTTTATGTCAATAGATTGTAAATAGTTATTAATGAATGATTGTAAATAATAGCATGTTAAATAATTATAAATTTATTCTATAAAATGCAAAAAGTCTAATAGTGTGTTTATTATATTTAATGTCTTAAGTAAATGGTAGGTACAAAAAGGTAAATTACTAAATATAAAATCTATTTACCTTCATTTGTCTCCAATTCAGATAGAGAATAGTTATAAACATTTACACAACAGCAGCATGAGAACTGTACCCACTGCGGCCCTGCAGGCTATGCTGGGAGTACCGCCACTACGCCTAATAGAACGGGAGGAAGCGGCCCTAGCAGCCTTCAGGCTCAGCACATCTGGCACATTAAGAACAGACTATAATCACACACGCATCATGGAAGATGCGGTCAAACGACAACCCGTGATGACATCACCCAACCATAAAGCTCAAAAGACGCACCAATTTCAAAAGCACTATAACATAGTGCTAACGCAAGAATCGGCTGACTACTCAGGTCCCAAAGAGCTGAGCAGCTGACGGATCCAAGACTAGAATAATGCTGGAACTAGAGTTAGGAGTTTACACCAACAACCTCAATAATTATCAAAATATGCAGACCGCTAGGCAAGCTCATCACCGTCTATCAGGAGGAATGCGTGGACATTATCCAAGCAGTCCATGCCATAGAAGGCAGGAGAATTACGGATACTCACATTCGTATACTCTCCGACAGCGTCTCAGTTCTCCGATCCCTAGAGAAGAACTACTCCACCTCGAAACTCATACAAAAATGCCACAATGCACTAGAACGCCGAGCTGGCCTGGAGGGGATCTGGTGCGATGTCTGTTGGACCCGAACCCATAGTACCGCTCCCTTTCACCCAGTTACGTGGCTACAAGAACATACACACACACAAGCAGAACGCTGGTGGGCCTCGGCACCAATTTGCAGACAGTCCAAGGAGACTATGCCATTCCTAGACAGGGTGATGGGGGCAGCCGATGGGGTATGCGAATGATGTCGGGGACCATCACCGAACACTGTTCACTGAAGAAACATTTCCACACGATAAGTATAAAGGACCGTCCTCTGTGCAGAGCATGCATGGAGGAAGTAACCGTATCGCACGTGCTCCTTGAGTGCACAGGCGTCGCTGATATACGGAGGCAAACAATAGGGACACCGAAGTCACTCACAGATACACTGAACACACTAAGAGGACTGATCTGCTTCTGGAGGGAGGCCACCTATAAACCCTGGACGGGAGGTTAGCTGGTTGGAGTGACAGCCGCCATGGATCACGAACAATGGTCCAACATCAGGACTAAGTGCGGAAACCATACCCCGATAGATAGATAGAACCAGCTCTGTAAAATGTGCAAACACTTAAAAGTCATTGCAGACCAATCTGTGACCGGAATCATGACAAGACGTTTCTGAAGATGGTAACCTTCCTGAATGTGGTACCTACCTACCTAATTATTCAAGAAGCAATGTTCCTATTGTAGTGAACTAGTGATGGTAATTAGAGCTACCTATCGATGACAATAGGTACTTTTCACCAAATAAAAACGAGCTAACGTGTGCTACCTAATTGAAAAGCATTAAGTGGACAGTTTCAAACATCTCCGGTTCTGTCACATTGCATATATTTAATTAAAATACGTAGGTAATACTTTGAAGTCGTGTATTTGAAATATAAAATACAAAATACGGTATTTTAACTATTTTTATTTAAAATACAAAAATTAATTACAAAATAAAGAAAGCTATCTATATCATTAATACGATTGCGAAATGGATTTATGTTCAAATGTTATTTGAAATACCAATTACATTTTTAAAAGGCAAGTAATTGAAATACAAATACCAAACACGTTTTGTTGTATTAAAGTTGTGTGATGGTGTAACTTGAATGAGTTTAAACTGGTGTGTTCAGAATTGGTAGGGTTGAGAAGGCAGTCTATAATAGGGACTTGATATACAATGCGGACAGAGCGCTGACAAGATAAAATGTATTTGTCCCTGCCAAAAGTTTGTTCAAAAGTTATAAGGGTTTATAGGTGGCCGATCTGGAGTCTCCCCAACTTGGCTCTCCAACTCCTAGTGATGATCATTTAATAATCATTAATGTGGTCAAGCTGGGGAGATTCTCCTCAGGTCCACCACCACCTAGAAACGTTGATTGCTTTTGAACCAATGACCGACTAATTAAAATAAGGATTTTAATTAGTCGCCAAATTAAAATTTATCAAAATTAAAATCCCTGATGGTGGCCATGCCAGTGTCAGGGACACAAAATGTATGGCGTCAAAGGAATGAAATATACTTAGGCTGGTAAGTCACGCCGCTAGACGCGCCGCTGGGCAGCGCGCGCTTGAACAGCGGTGCACTGTGAAACGAGATTAGTACCGCGCGTTCCGCTGCTGTGTGCGTTTACGGAGCGTCTCAACGGCGTCACACTAATAGGCATACTGGCCGTAGAAGCGCACGAGCGGCGCGCGCTTCCTGAACGGCGCTGCTCAAGCGCGCGACTTTGAAACGCAACTACCATCCCATACATCTCCGAACGCGCGCGCTTCAGCGGCGCTGCCGAAACGCGTAAACGTGGATAAAGACTTTGCGAGGCATGCGCCACGAACGGCGCACAACGAATGCCTCTGCTTGAGGCGTGCGTGTTGAAAAATTATACCAACATATGCTCGGGTCGAGCCATCTCGTGCGTAGCAAATGCCTCGTTTGTCTGTCTTCATGTTTGTTGCGAAGCATGTGCTACGCACAGATGCGCGCGTGTGCAGCGAGCGTGTGTCGGCCGGCTCATTGCGAGCAGTCTGTTGCGACTTTGCTGTGTGGGTTGGGTCGGCCCGAGCAAACGCAGTTTCATTTTCTCAGTCGAGACGTGCGTGGATATCGTACGCGGCGCACACCTCGAACGTGCATGCGCGACTACGTCCACAACTAATGTAATGCTCGCACTGAGGCACTTTGATCTGGAAGCATTTGCCGACATACGTTGGCTCACCCTCGCACGTTCGTAGCACATGCCTCGCCCGCCACGAATATAAAGGTACACCTTGCGAGGCATTCGCTGTGCGCCGTTCGCGGCGCATGCCTCGCCAAACTCCATACATTTTCGTCGACACTCGCCCGGAGCGCTTTGTATGTCAAGTCCCTGGGATAATTCAACATCTAAGTAAGTAAGGAATGGTAAATTAAACCACTTTTTCTTAAATTCCATCACGGAGGAGTGTGTTATATTATTAATTCATTTAACAAAAAATCTTGGTATGTCCTTTTATACATTAGTCAAACGAAATACATCAAAATGCGAGGGTTCAATAAAAACAACACGACATACAACTACTGAATCTTTAATTATATCCAACAAGTACTCTTAAGCGAATCTTTTAAATCATACTTAACTAAACATAATCGCTAAAACTCGAACCTTTCTCATTTGTATGTCAGATACAAAAATATTTATATCTTATATCAACAGAAAATCCACTCATACCATGTGATACACTAAACTTATTGAATTAAAAACAACGCACTCATAATTTCAGCGTCTATCGTCCGGGATACTCGACTAGTATCTTAATATAAAATGTATTCACAAGCCAGTGGCGCCGGCTTTCAATATGAAGCCATGATGTACAGATCACTGTCTGGTTACAAGTCTGCAACAAAACAGTATACTAAATAAGAAAGAGAACTAATTAAGAGCGAGCACAGACAGACTGCAAATGATGGAAAGCAACTGATTAAGCATGCATTTAATTCACAGATTTGACCAAGTGGCATATCGAGGTACAAAGTTTTCACCACCAGATCACGATTTCTCCACGCCAAGACACAAATTCACCGTTTTTCGGCACATATATGTGAAATTGGTGTCATTTGTGGATTCAAAAGACCGAGACATCTTTGGTAGTCTATATCCAATGAGGTTTGTTAAGCTAAAATAGAATACTTTGTGCTTTTTTATTGTTTACTTTGCTACAAACTTCCTTCCATCAACAGGATCAAGCCAAAAACAACAATCCTATATCCATCACTGATTGGCGTACAGGGTAAGCTTCGTTTGGTCATATATTATGAAATAAAGGGTTAAAAACATGTTCGATTTTGCAAACAGTTTTCTAACACTTGATGTGCTGCCCACAAACTACTGTAAGCAATGATAAGATGTAATAGTGATTCTTTCATACAAATTGTAGTCCAACTATCTTCACTCTCACGCTGTGTAAATCCTTATACAAGTAACTTTCTTGCTCTCTTAAATTAATTGCACACTAATACTACAGAACTTATTCATATCTTATTTCATGCAAAAAAAATATCATTCACACTATTATCTAAGAATTAAACCATATTTTACAAAGATACAATGTAAAGATTCAGCTAAAACTACTCACACACTCTATTTTAAGTATCACTCTTCCAAAGCTTGATAGTCTTGTCATTCTCCAGCGCCGCAGACGCTATGATGTTCTCGGTGGGGTGGCACGCGGTACATAGCACGGTGTCCGTGTGGCCAGACAACCGCTGTACGATCTCTTTTGATTGCAGGTTCCAGATGTATACCAGGTTGTCTTCTGAGCCTGATACTATCCACTGTGGACAAAGGAGATTGTTAAATTGTTGTCACTGTATTGATGGGCTTGTTAGCTCTGCGTCTGTGGGCTATTGCACGGCATGTTTAGCATAGGTTTAGTGATGACAGCTCGATTACAGCAACTGAACGCTAGCATGACGAAAGATGATGAATGAAACAAATCTATGTATGGCAGGCATCTCATGTCATCATATTTCATATCATTGGCGGATCCAGGAGGGATAAAGCGCTCATTCCCCCCCCCCTCAATTTTCCATACGATTTGAACTTAGAAAACAGTCCAAATATAATCAACTATCGGTCAGTTGCCCACCAGGCAAAAACCGTCTGGTCGGAGGATCCTGCCTTTTCAATGGAGGTTTGCGGGACTTTACACCGTTCCGCATACCCTCTATAATATCTTTGGTAATCTACACTCTAAGGGCCGGCGCTCACTGCCGGCATGGCACGGCAGGTTGCACTACGGCATCCCGCGGCATTCCGTGGCATCGCGCGGCATGCCGCGGCATTACATCTCCGCGCACTGACCGGACCACATTAACCGAAATGACCGCTGCGCAAGTTTCAACCATATTTGAACTGACTTAGCAATCATAATTCCTCGACACAAAGTGATCCATTACGTTTGGCTGGATACAATGGCGTGCCGCGGCATCCCGTGGGATGAAACGGCATGACACGTCATGACGCGGCGCGTCGCGGCGTCGTGGTATCGAAATAAAGTTACATGAATTCTAAACTCATTGAAACAAGATTTAAAATAACTTGATTAGTAATAAAATTCTTTGCCATGACACGCCGTGCCATGCCGGCAGTGAGCGCCGGCCCTAATAAGTTTGAGGATTTTACAAAAAGTAATCCAAGCAGGCTTGTTATGCGTTATGAGCGCACTGCAGAAACGATACGTAATTGGCGTCGGTTGATCTCTTGATGAGTCCTTATTCCTCAACCTTTAGTTATATTGTTAATATGTAAGATATTTAAGGATTCACTCTATAAATCGTACACTTTAGAAATACGATTACTTGTAGTTTCCTCTATAGAAAAAAAATCCAAAGTTATCTCTAAAAAACAAAATAAACGGCCTAAATACTACAGGAAGGTAATCAGTCTTTGAACAATAACAAAACTACATGTTTTCTATAACGTTAACATTTCACAATTTCAAAATGTTTTTTTTTCCGTTCTTATCTGCTATCAGTCAGCTCTGACTATGATCAGATGTGTGGAAAGATGCATCACATTTTAATAGAATCAGGACCAATGTCCAAAAACTACTTAATCAGGCAGCACAGTATCAGCTTTCTTGAGTTTCTTGGTATGATTTGGCATCAATAGTGAATGTGATATGATTTGGCATCAATAGTGATTTTCAAAATGTGTATTGAATTTGTTTTAATAATACGCACGAAATACCTAAATTAGCGCGCTTTCCGTCCATTCTTGCTAGAGCCGCCTCGCTTCCCCTCTATCCACTCTGCTTCGGCCGTCGAACTCCCAACTCTGTGTCGCTTGCGCTTACGTACGGTTTTCGCTTGCGCTTCCGCACACATACACGAACCGCATAGAATACCTAAAGCCAGAAGCTCGGAACGCTCATAAGCAAATTTTTATAGAGCTTTTAGTGACGACTTTGCTAAAACCGCTCCGCGGGGTCTAGCCCCCCAAAGACATTCCTGGATCCGCCACTGTATGTATGACAACCGTGCCACAATCAGTATTGCCGTGCCATAATAATATTTGGTTTATTTAATTTCTAGTAATGAAAACTAGTCTGCAAGAATTGGAATGCAAAACTACCTCCTAGACTTTTGAAATATCTTCTTTTGTACTACAGTGTAATTTAGAATTAAGAATTTTAAATAAATTATTTGATTTGTTTTTTTTTTTATTTTTTGATCTTATATCGACATCACTAAAAAGAAAGTGGCCGTCGGACCGAACTAAGCTAGCAGATATGCGTATGTTATCACTACACTATCCAAACATTTTGTTACCGAGAAAATAAGTAATGTCTAGGAGTCCTGGGATCTTGGACTTATAATAAACAGGAGTGACGTCACTAGACGATGATTGATGTATAATAGTGGTTTATGCAACGACCATATAAAAAGGGTTATTAAAACACGAGTGTGGGTTTATCACACGAGGCGTAGCCGAGTGTGATAATAGCATCGCACGAGTGTTTTAATACCTAATTATATGCCGTTGCATACACTATTTTATCTTCACTCATACAGTTGAAATAAAATAAGTGGAAAAATAGTTAATTCCAATATGGCGGATATTCTCATTGCGTATTCGAATGACTGCGCAGCGCGCTCAAACATAGACAAAGATAAAAGCTGGCTCATTGACTTAAGTCAATGAACCCGCGCCAAAAATTAAAAAGAAAAAGTGTGCTATAAAAATTAAAAAGTTATTTTATGATGCAGTTGTTTAAAAATCGAAGGAAAATGTTGAATCGTAATGGTTTTTTTTTTTTAATTTTACTTATCCACGAAAAAAAAGTATGTATTTATGCATTCGTTTTTGAACTCATATTTGGAACATTACGTTGTGAGTGTAGATAAAAACACGTTCGGTAGGCGGGTTGGCGATTTCAGTGTAGCTGTAGCAATGTACCTACAGAGAATGCTGCTGCCGGTTCTCTGGTGAGTCCCTTAGTCGCCTCTTACGACGCCCACGGGAAGTGATGGGATGGTGCTATTCTTTCACGTCCGACACCCTACAGAACGTTACTCTTAATTCGTAATTATTGTTGAAAATCAATTTTTACTGGAATTAAAACATTCCACTAGTCACAAAATAATTATAAATATTTATCTGCATATTCCCAATTCACTGTCGTAGTCCTACCAGTTCATACTAGTTCAAAAGACGTTTGTTTGGCCTTGCATTTGCCTAGAAACACGCATACCCTGGCGATCTCACACGCGCTATTTGTTTATCATGCGTAACATAACTGATTGCATAAATGCGATAATCATTTTCATCTTACTGAATTAATTGACTTAATTATTAGTTCTACATATTTTAGAAAGTGATTAGAAACTAGAATGACTAGAAATTATTGGGTAGCAACTGTAGCAAAGATAAATCGAGGGAGTTCAACTTTTACCTTGACACACTTCTAATCTCTTCAGCTAGCTACTGCAAGATAGAGCTTGGCAAATATGTGTGATCATTTTTAACTGTTAAGCTTGAAGCCTGATGAAATGTTTCCGTATGACGAAACGAACATACGTATCTTTGGCAAATATTACAAAAGGAAGAAAATTTCTTTCATGGATTTGAAAATGTGTTTCATTAGGTGCTTAGTTGTAATAATTCAGAAAATAATATGTGGCTAGTAGGGCTTGAGGTTGTTGAGACTTTCTCAGGTTAAGCTGCCTAAATATAAAATTAACCCATTCATATATCATAAGAAGATCGCGGGAGTCAACTGGATGCAAACAGCGTAGGATCGGTCCTTATGGTGAGGCAGTCCAGCTGTTTTCGACTGAGATAGAAAATAATGTTGACAGTGCAATCAATCTTACCTTTCCACCAGTTACACTGAAGTTGGCGAAGATACAGTATTTCTCGTTCTTATGTCCCGTGTACGTCTTTAGGCACTTGCCCCGACTGTAGTCCCACAGTTTGAGGGTGTTGTCGAGCGTCGCAGCCAAGATATATTTGCCGTTTGGAGAGAATTTCACGAAAGAAACCGGCGGATTGTCGTCGTCTATCAACGTCTTTAGACATTGACCTGATGCTGTATCCCAAATTCGACTGAAAGCAGAGAAGAGTTTGGTTCTAAATCTCTGACAAGAATATAATAATATAGAACAAAGCACCTGATTTATAATAAATTCAAAATGCGGAGTTTGAAATCAAATGTAACGTGATATCGTAAAAGCAACTTTAACAAGGTTCTATTACAAACCCGTGAAATTCGATGTAATTGAAGAAAATTTCAATGTAATAAATGAGACACTTACCATAACCCATCGTAACTCGACGATACAATAAGGCTGCCATCTCTGTTGAAGTGTACCGCTGAGACTGGATCCGAATGCGCCGGTAGTGTCTTTAAACATTTGCCTGGAAATATCATTATTTCAATATTAATTACGTCTTCTCCACAACGCAGTCCAGGACGAACCGATTTATCGAAATCAAATAAATAATTCTATTCTATTCTTCTATTCTAAAAAGCTTTCAGGAGACAGCATATGCAGAAGGGCCACGCAGTGGCGTAGCTAGCATGGGTGACACCCGGTGCGTTGTGTCACCCCACAAATGGGGGTCCCCCGAAGTAATTAGGTAGGAGTTGCTTTTATTTGAGCATTAGAATTTGTGTGCAAGCTAGCTAAGAAAATGTTTGCACACCGCCTCGGATAGGCTTCATTTTCTTTTAATCATTCATACTTATGTCGAAGTAACTTTGTTTTCATATAAATCAAATTTTTGCTCCCCGTTTGCGACAGGTTTCATTGCGTCAACCGTTTAGGGTTGACACCCGACCGTGACAAAAACAGTCAACGAACGGTCGGGTGACACCCCCCGCCCCCCCCTAGCTACGCTACTGGGACCGTCAGCAGCAACAACCAAAAAGAAGCGACATCGCGGACCAAGCAGTGTAAAAAACTTGGCAGAAATTTAAACCAGCCACTTTGATCAATAGATTTCCGTATTACAATGAGACATACCTAATACCGATTTGGCCAGGATGTTAATAGTATAAATAGTGCACTAACCTACTTCTACAGGAGTAGCAAGCGTGACATTTACGATTGTGTCTAGTTCCACTTGGATATTATTAGAAGTAATTCTCGTGGTAAAAATATGTCGAAAGTCGTGTGGTGAATGGTGAAAATGTTTTCACAGTATGGTGTTAATATCCTTGGCGAATGTTGTGTAACGAAGTACTTATGTAGTTTCGGATTAGCTGTTTGGTTTGAAGTACTATGCTCGTGACTCTGTGTCACGCCTACGTTTTAGGTTCATTGTTTAAAGTAATAGAGATGTGTTATTGAATCGGTTGGTCCGTTTAGGATGTGTTACAAAATGTGGATCGTTGACCGGTATTCACGCGTACGTGCCAGTTTGAATGGTCACGATAATTTCTATAAACAACTGTTACATTTCAGAAACACCTAGTAGTTAGTTATTTATGTTACGGATACGTGTTGCGCCATAAATTCGTCACGTTAGCTGGGCAAAGAATTAGATACATTGGCTGAAAAAAACTATCACTAATTATACTGGCTACTTTTTAATAACGTAGAATTTAAAAATAAAATAATACAAACGCCGCCGCATCAATTAACCTTTTCGCGGCTACGACACAACGTTCGAAATGCCGGTGGTGCCGTTAACGGTAAACGATTTATCGGGCGAACATTCTACATTATTTATTTTTCAACAAAGGCCATTTGTAATAGCGTAAGTACAAAAGGCTTAAACTCTTACCTGTTCTTACATCCCATATTCGTACGCTCTCGTCAAAACTGCCCGATACGATAAGATTGCTTTGTGGATTAAAATTACAGCAGAAAACGTAGTTGCTATGCCCTTTCAGTGTCTTCAAACATTTGCCCGAACTCAGTTCCCATACCTGTAACATGAAAATAGGTCGTAAAATATTTGTTGTGGGCGTTTCTGTTCTATTTTGGGGTTTATGGTGCAATACTTATTCAAATGAAGTGGAAATGTCGGGATTCATGGTCGGTATAAATAGGCGATTCCCTAATTTAACATTTGGTTCCATAATAATTTTGTTACGCATGAACCGCTCGAGCAATGCCGGCACACCGGTGTGCCGCGAGTCTATCGCGAATTTAATGTTTATTATTACTATTACGTAAGATTTATTTTTTATTTTGGAATTTTCACATGTCAGTGCTCAAGCGGTGAAGAGGAAAATATTTTAGTTAGGCCCTTATGGACAAACCAAATGGTACTGAAATTGCAACTGCTAGATAACTTTTGACACCAAATACATTGATTGTAATAAAGCATCAATAATTAGATAAATAAAATTATGAATTGATATTGCAACACCAGATTCTGAGGTCAAAGGATAACTATGCAATGTGATTAATAATATAATATTAGGCATATTATTACTTAATACTTTTTAATAAGACATTAAAATGAATAATTATCATTATTGTAAACTGAGTTTGCTTTCAATTTCTCTTTACCTAATTTCTTCAAGTTTCTTGCAGCACAGGGTTCAATCAATGTTATTGGTGCCATTACAAAATTTTCAGTAGTAACCTTTTTTTTTTAATGTTGGGAAATCATCAAATGACTCCTTCGAGCAGAAGAGAGTGTCAGACTCTTACTGACTAAAACCCATCCGTGTTCCTCCAAATGCCCTTTGCGTTCCCAGGGCCGAGGTGACTCTTTCGAACACATTCCGCAATAGTAGTAACCTGGATTTGGGATTTATGCACAGATGGTGACATTAACCTTACTACATGGGACTTCTATCATAATTCATAATGGGGTTAGAATATTAGTGGTTTTGAGATGTACAATACACGAGAGAAGAAAAAGAGAATTCAAGCTAAATCTTTTTTTACCAGTCAGTAGGAAAGGCTTTAAGTTTTAAACTGAATTGTTTGCGCAAAATAAATTAAGTACTAATTTGCATACATAGTTACAGTGTAAGATAACTATTTTCTACATCTGCAGTAACTCAGCAGATGTGTTTTGTAATTACAAGAAGTTTCATGCATAATAATATATTCAAGTTTTAAAAAACCCTAATTCTTATCTATTAATACTATGGACATAAACATACACTGTTATCTTTTAAGATATCAGCTGGTTCAGTGAACCAAGAAGTATTTTATCTACTTTCCCAGACTATTTCTATAAAGGTAACTTGTTAGTCGGCCTTTCAGAATGAAAATGAGAGCAAATGGCAATAATGGCTATCAATCATGATAAGGTCATGACACCTATTTGGTTTATTTTATCTTCTTAAACTGAGCAATTACGGGCTTATCAGTGAAGGGTCTTGTCTATAATAAAAAAAGTAAAAGTAGAGCAAATAAGAGCCTTCTTTCATACAATCTGCGAGTTAATGACTGCATTAAAAATACTTTTTAACTATCTAGACAACAATGGCTTGTGATAACAGTTCAGAACCTACATTTGTATAGGCAGTTAAGATATTCTAGCTACAAAATTACTTGATGCTTCGATTATAAGATGACAATACAATCGTTTAGAATCCCAATAAACGTGTCTATTCTGCTGACACACTTAGTCGTACCACCGGCGACAGTTTACGGCAGTACCCTTTCCCATAAAATTGGTTTTCGTGAGTACGGCGACACGGAATTCGCGTGTATGAAAAGGTCCTCACGCGATTCTTTATTCCCCCCTCCCCATTCCCGTAAAGATCATTCACCGCGCCTGCGCGACCCCCGTTAACGTTCGCCATTCGAATTTCCCGCGCGTTAATGGTCTAAGCTTTTGGGTACTTGTAATTAGGAAGTAACCTTGCTTCGAAATAGTTTTTTTTTCTGTTAAAGAAAACTGAATCAAGTAAAACCAAGCCAAACTTCCTTTATAAATAACAGACTATTTATAATGGAAGTTTGGCTTGGTTGATTCAAAAATACAGACATTCTTACTACCCAGAAATTAGCTTTTATAATCAATTGTTGGCGTATCATGCCTCAATAAATAAAAGTTTACCTTTAAAGTCTTGTCATCACTGGCACTGACTATCAGTCTGCTGTCTGAGGACCAAGCCACATCACTGATTCCCATTTTATGTCCAGATATTGTCTTCTCAAATTTGCCATCATAAGCACCCCACACCTTAATAAGTTTGTCAGCAGCTGTAAAGTATAAAACTAAGTGTTATTTTACATCTTTATCCCTATCCAAAAATCTCAAAATGTAATGAGTGACGTCATTATTAGATGTGCTAAGTAGACAAAAAGGCATTAACACATAAGTAAAACGCTGTGGAATTGCTTGCCTAGCAACAGCTGTTTTAAATTATTATTGTAAATTGAATTGAAGGTCAACAAACTCGAATAAGTTATTGGAATTAGACATGCTTTGTATTGTGCATCTAAAGTAAAATGATGTTTTAATATAAGTCTGAATTTGGGGACCAGGAACATTCTACAATAAATTTATTGACAGCTAATGGTTTATAGGTTTTCTTTTTGAAAACATTATTTTATGTATGTTGTGACCTTGTTTAAAATATGTTGAACAATATCCACACCCAAACCCAACTGAGTGAGACTTATATAATGTCGGTGATACTGCAAAACTGCGAAACTACACTTTGCCATAAGGTCTAATTTTCGATGTTATTTTATTTAAATTAAGGCATTATAGCAGTGTGATTCGCGGTATTGAAGTATGGAAAATTGGACCATAAAGCAAAGTGTAATTTCGTGGTACTGCAAAATAGGTCTAATTTTCGCTGTTATTTTATTCAAAGTTAGGCATTATAGCAAAGTATATTTTGAGATATTACAGTATTTAAAATTAGACCTCATAGCATAGTATTAGTTACGCGGTATTGCAGTATCACCGACGATAAGTCAAATTTGGTTGACTAAAGTCTTAATTATGTGACTACAAGATATTACATCACTATTTCAACTGAACAAAAAACAGTGATGTAAACTATTCTTATAATTTTACTTCCACCTATTGGCTGCCAGTATTCAAGGCCAACCAATACAAAACCATTGCCTCAATTTTGCTGAGTGATCATTCTTCATTTTTTTTTTATTATTTTGATAGGTAGTTTTTAAAATCTTGTAAGTAGGTCATTTGTACAGTTAGGTTGATTGTGGCCTCATATTGATTTAGGGCAGGCATTTACATAAAAACAATGTAGTGAAGTGTTTTTGTTTCATACGGGAAGTAGTTAAGTATATTATAATCAATAGGGATTTTTCAAACTAACATTCATGATGACTATTAGTTTGATTGAACTGTACTCAAAGAGTGGTTTAAAGGCCAGGCTTCATGGTTACAGAGCATCAAGGCTTTGTATGAACTCTTTCTTTTAATCTTGCACATTATAATGTAGGTACCTAATGATGAATGTATTGCAGCGATAAACCAAGATGTTTTTTTTAAAAAGGTATTTCCAAAGACAAAAGCTTTACAATACAGGCTAATGCTTATCAAAATGGACACTTTGCTTATCACATAAGGTTTAAAAGCTATTAGATACTTCAGATCTTTTAAAAATAAAGTTGCCACAAATTGATAGTGGAAGCTGATAACAATAAATTAAAAGATTAGACAAAATCATGACCTCTTCAGGGCTTGACAATAAATAAACAATCTAAAAATATGGGGTCATCAAATGTAAATAAATATGTAAGATGGATCATGTATGCCAAATGTGTATACTCACAGGAGCTTGCCAGCCATTCTCCATTTGGACTGAATTTAACCGACGACACAGCTTTCGTGTGCCCCGCAAGTGTGAATTTAAGCGTGTAATTCGGCTTCTGGAAACCGACATCAAAATTAGCGCCAAATCGCACGTGCTCACACAAGTTGAAGTTACATAAACATGTGCCGCCCGCCACTGACTGACGCAAACCAATGAAATGCAACGAAAGGACGCTACTTACCGCCACTGAAGATTTGTTCGATTGTGGAGCGGATTGTGATAGCGAATTTGAGCCGGAAAGGTTGGCAGAGGGCCCACCGTGTGTTTGGTGTGCAGCAGGGTGGCCTGGGCCGGGACCTAGCGGCACCATGTTTCAACTTTCGACGCACTACGCTTTACTTTGTTCGTCACCCAACACAGTCACTATTACACAATGAAAAACAATCTAAATTAAACTTTGGATAAGGTAACACACGGAACTTATCACTCACTCCAGTTTTTACATTTATTTCAACGTAGATTTTCAAAGAACATTCTAAATCCGGGCGTCTCAATGCGTGCATATTTCGCGAAGACGAACAGTGGTGCCAACCTAACTAAACCTACTTTTAAATTATTCCCTCCCGCAGAACTCTAGCTGGCCAGCGAATTGTCTTTGTTTAGTGAATTTCGAAGAATAACTAAAAACAATTTGTCATAAATCAGTATTTGTTTTTTACCCTAAAACAAAACAAAATGTATTTCGGAATAATTATTTAAAATATATGTTTTATAGTATTGTTGCCCATAATTTCTTTTATGCTATTGTTGTCCATATTAAAAATAATTGTTTGTTTTTTCTTGCTGGCAAGAAGTCTAATGACCTCTTTGACATTTCCAAGGTTATTTTTGACATTTTGTAAATCGCCGCTGACCAAGTGAAGATTTTCTAAAACGTTTATAAAAATAAAATAAAATGGCATTAAATAAACTCAGTATTGATGCTCTTAACTTGGCTGGCAAGCGTGTGCTTATGCGGTAAGTGTTTTCTTTGTAACTTCTCGCTATATGTGGTACTTACATACACCGACCTTCGTTTAGCTTGAATCAAAAATAATAATTGATTGATTGCAGAGTGGACTTCAACGTTCCTCTGAAAGATGGAGTAATCACCAACAACCAACGTATTGTCGCGGCTCTTGATTCCGTCAAATATGCCTTGGAAAAAGGTGCCAAGTCGGTGGTGCTTATGTCACATTTGGGCAGGCCGGATGGTCAGGCAAACCTCAAATACACCCTGAAGCCGGTCGCTCAAGAGCTCAAGAAGCTCTTGAACAAGTAAGAGTTATATTTGTCTGTTGTACCCATATGTCTGAAATTTTGTTGCATCATGAATTTAATGCTTATTGTTTTCCTTATTACAAGTCAATGCAAACAGATAACAGAGTCATGTCCAAAAGCAAAACAATATTTTTACTAATTTATTTCATAGATCAAACTTGGTCAATGAACACATTTATGTTTTCTATGTTTGTTCAAATATTGCCACATGTCTCAACAACGTCAGCAGTTTTCCCCATAATTATTTCTCCAATATAACATCTACATAACAAAACCTAAACTTACAGAGATGTAACATTCCTTCCTGACTGTGCGGGCCCTGAAGTTGAAGCTGCCTGTGCTGACCCCACTCCTGGATCCATAATCTTGTTAGAAAACCTCAGGTTCCACATTGAGGAGGAGGGCAAGGGTATTGATGCCTCTGGTGCCAAAGCTAAGGCTGACCCTGAAAAGGTCAAGGCATTCAGATCCAGTCTAAGGAAGCTGGGTGATGTTTACATCAATGATGCTTTTGGTAAGTTATAAAATGAAATTAAAATCTTTTATAATTTACAAAATTGAACTGCTATACTGTCGTGCTAAGCACAAAAGCGGTATCTCAAAAAAAAATTTTTTTTTTTTTTTTTTTTTTTTTTCTTTTCTATTTACTATCAGCCATGTAGCTTTGATTAAATTTGTTTGACATCATTAGAGGCAGTTTTGAGATTTAGCACATCCAGTAATGTGTCATCTCCTTGATTAAAAAAGCTTCAGATTGAAGCAAGTCTTGTCCTTCTCAATCGGAATACACTATGGTCAGTGTTCATGAGTGCTTTCGCCAAATGGTTTTTGTGACATTTCAGTCTTTGTTTATAGGCATCACAAGACCTGTCTATCTGCTCCTTTACAGTGGGCATTTCTACATATTCATGTACTTCTGTATTCTTTACAAACCATGGGGCACTGATCAATGTCTTTAAACTTTTATTTTGAAAGCGCTGGAGAATTTCAATATTGGAGTGGCTTGCCGATCCCCACAGTTCAATGGCGTATGTCCAAACTGGTTTGATAACGCTTTTGTATATCAGCAGTTTATTTTCCAAGCTGAGGCTGGATTGTCTGCCTATGAGCCAGTACAACTCTCTGAACTTTATGTTTGCTTGATCTCGCTTAGCCTTAATGTGGTCTCTCCATGTGAGTTTTCTGTCTAGGTGCATTCCCAGGTATTTTACCGTTGTTCGTTGAGGTAGTACAGTTCCATCAAGTTTCACCGGTGGGCAGTCTCCACGCTTGAGCGTGAATGTCACGTGAAAAAAAAATATAATGTTAATTTTTATATCATCGGATAGCTACAAATATGCATTCAAAGAACTAAGCTAAATAGCGGTATCTTTTATAAAACCTCTTAAAAAAGTGTTCTCTATCTCAGTTTATAATGAAAACTATATTAACAAAATTTTAATTTCTCTCGAAACTCACTTTCACTAAGATACCGCTGTACTGTATTTGGCTTTGTTCACAGGCACAGCCCACAGAGCCCACAGCTCCATGATGGGAGACGGCTTTGAACAGAGAGCCAGTGGCTTCTTACTTAAGAAGGAACTGCAGTATTTTGCCAAGGCTCTGCATGAGCCAGAAAGGTAAATTATACTTTTTTCTCTCCTCAAATCCTTATTTCCATATCCTCCTTTTTTGTGTTTGTCTCTATCCCGAATAGCAAAGTAACTATTAAAAACATTGGAAAATTGGCGAAAAAATGAAATAAAAGAAAAAACATCGTCCCATACAAAATGTTCATGGGTTTCGTAGGGTAGGGTAGGTAAGTAGCCAGTTGTCGGGAGCGAAGCCGCGGGGGATATCTATAAAAAAATATGGTATAAAATGTTCTACCTTCAAAAACAAACAATCTATTCTGTATTTTTTTCCTTTCTTTTTAAATACTTACTAACTCTTGCTTAGTCTGAAAGAAAAGATAGGAAAATGACAAGAAGTATTTCCTAAGAATTGTTGTGTCCTTATTTCAGGCCGTTCCTTGCCATTTTGGGAGGTGCTAAAGTAGCTGACAAGATTCAACTGATTGAGAACTTACTGGACAAAGTCAATGAGATGATCATTGGTGGTGGCATGGCCTACACTTTCCTCAAGGAAACTCAGGGTATGGCTGTAAGTATATCATAATCAAACCTAATATTGAAAATACATATTATCCTGCTTTTTTATCCAGTCTACTCGTAACAGGACGCAGCTGGCATCTTGTTAGACTGGAAGTTAGAAGAAGATCAGAAGTTATCTTGGTGTGAACAATTTACTTATTGCTTCAAGATGTTCTCGATGTTGTTGCACATTCCATTAATCACCTATTGTAACTATCTACTTATCGAAATTCCAAGTCACGATTTTTTTTTGTGACTCAAAAGGTTGATTGGTAGAAAATGCCTTGTTACATTAAGTCCGCCCATGTACCACTATTGTAAATAAAGTTTAAATAAATAAAAAAAAAATGTCAAGGTTGCACTTTGAAAAATAAAACTTAGGAGCTACTAAAGAATTTCCTCCATTTTAGATCGGCAACTCCCTTTATGATGGTGAGGGCGCAAAGATTGTGGCTAAATTGTTGGAAAAAGCCGCCAAGAACAATGTCAAAGTTCACCTTCCAGTTGATTTTATCACTGCTGACAAGTTTGATGAGAATGCACAGGTGAGTTCATTTTTTTTTTCTGAAATGTAAACAAAAGTATAGAGAGTTGTGTCTACAATATCAAGCAATGTGCAGGCTGTATCCCAATGTTGCTGGCCGCACGAAGCGCCGCCGAGGGCTTTTTGCCGCCCGTGTTTATGAATAAAACATTTTTGAATGACGATTACTGTTTTTTAGGTTGGTACTGCTGATGTTGCCAGTGGTATTCCTGACGGCTGGATGGGTCTCGATGTTGGACCTAAATCGAGGGAAATCTTCGCGGATCCCATCGCGAGAGCGAAAGTTATTGTATGGAATGGGTATGTATTCAATCTTTATGTTGAATATTTACAAAGTTGACTTTATGTTCTATGTAATATGGTTTGATTTTCTTAACAGACCTGCTGGTGTCTTCGAGTTTGAGAAATTCGCTGGTGGCACCAGGTCTTTGATGGATGGTGTTGTTAAAGCCACTACCAATGGAACCATCACCATTATTGGTAAGAACCATTTTTTTTCTTATTTCTTATAGAAGTCAATATATATTATAAGGATAACTCTTTAGCCAAAACGTCTTGAACTTCTGGCATCCTAAAGAATTCCCGACGGTTCCAGTTCCAAAAATTTTTAATGCCTTCATGCAAGTTTCTTAGCCTTATGCTTCTTCAATTTCAATTTGTAGCTTGGAAAAGTAAACAGCGTAGGTACCTACACAAAAAAGGTTATCTGTTCTACACAACAGTTTTTCTATTCTAAATTCTCCCAATAGGTGGAGGTGATACAGCCACCTGCTGCGCCAAGTGGGGTACCGAGGACAAAGTCTCCCACGTTTCCACCGGCGGTGGCGCATCCCTGGAGCTGCTTGAGGGTAAGCAAGTCTTATCGCGTTAACAGAAACGTTCACTTATGTCAATTTGATAGCGATTTCGGTAATTTCTACCGAATAATACCGTTGTCATGCCTACCAAATAATATCGATACGCTTAGCGGACTCAAAATTCGAAGCTAGGTTCGCAAAAGTTCACGACAAAGTTCAGAAATTTGACATTTGCTAGCCATGAAATTCTTTAGCAAATATCAAATTTTAGTTTCAAAACGTTAGGGCGGAACTATGTCGAGACTGCAGGCCCACATGGCGCTTATCCAGTTTCAGTAAAAAATTACGTTTACGTTATCGCGATCGAGTACGTTTACAATATCGCTCTAAGGCCACAAGACGTACTTACGGCTACAGGCAGGATGTATCAACACTAGCGCAAAATAGCGTAACTAAATATCGCAACTATTTGATAAGGAATGTCAAGTGACTTACAAGAATATGAGGAATGAGAATGAGTTATATTAGGCTTAAAACCTAATACGAGTACAGACGAATGGGTCTTTTTTATAATTAAAAATTCACTTACGTACGTATAGTAACAATGTTTTTTTATGGATGGGAAATCATCAAATTACTCTTGCCGCTCTGGGTGGAGCGGGATCCGGTCAGACTCTTACTGACTAAAACCCATCCGTGCTCATCGTAGTGCCTTTTGCTTTCCAGGGTCACGGTAACTCTTTCGAACAAAATCCGCAACACATATAGTAACAATACTGTTATGACTATACGTCAAAAACATTCGTGCTTGGCCCTCAATAGTGTTATTCCAAAAGCCTGACGATAATCTAGGATCCAAACCATCTTTTAATGCATCTTTATTTTTTTATTTTACTTACTTACTGGCTGTTGCATTGTTTTTCAGTGGCTTTCCTTTTTTAAATTGTGTTTTTTTTGTTCAAATCTTCTTACATAATTTCCGAAGAAAGAAGATAATAAACTAAACGTAATTATTTTTTACCTTTTAATTGAATTTACTTTGCGTAGATTTCATTTCTTTGTAAATACTTACTTAATTTTTGGTAAATTTAGAAAAAGACTAAATAGTTTTTTTCTTGTTCTAATAGTAGAGTAGAAGTTGGTCTTGGTGTAATGTAGAAATTTGAATAAAGAGTGCGTTTAGCAAAATCCCATCTGACTAAACACACCCTTAAAAGATAGTTAAAGTTTCACTGAGAGGAGACAGTGATCCAAAAGTAATTGTCAGGTTACCACACACACTCTTCATTTAAGGGCTGCTTTTTCATTAGTCAGATAACTAAAGAATAAATATAGTCCTTTGAAATATTTTGCAAACAAAAAATGTAAAACCGCCATTTTCAATCCACGGATAGAAGTTATCTGACTATTGAAAAATCGGCCCTTAAATGAGTACAGTCTACTCAGTAGACCACAAATTTCCGTGCATTTCGACGAAAGATTTCGGTAGAGGGCGCTGTACGTCCCTTTTCAAAACATTCGTTGTGGTGAGCTCATATCCGGAAGCCGAGCGTTAATTTACCGGTGGCGCTTTGGTATAGGTCTGTATGCCCTAGAAAACTAGAACCATGGGCGCAGTTTAATTTTTATCATTCAATCCGTAGCTTAGCCAACACAGGCCCATATTCCAAAACGTAAACTCGAACTCCATCTCCATCGGAGCTTGTCATATATTGAAGTGTTTGCATTTGTTTGCTCATCTCTCGATTCCTTGACATTTTCGTGCTCGTATTGGAGTTGTGTTGAAGTTTATGTTTTGGAATATAGGCCAGTAAGTATTCAGTAGACCAGTAAGTTAAACTGGAGGGAAAAAAAAACATTGTTCTTATTTCAAATTTTATTTTTCAGGTAAAGTACTGCCAGGAGTTGCGGCTCTGTCTGACGCATAAATCATAGAGCAAGAGTATTTATACCATATTTAAATGCTTATTAGTCATTTGAAATTATCCTATTTGATAGAGTGAAGAAATGCAGAAATTATGTTTTTTTATGTGATATGTATGTATTGTACCTATAGTACATTATTTTTAAGTTTTAGGCAAGAGAAAGTGTCATGTGTATCGAATAGTGTAATAATTTATTACCAACACAAATAATAAAAATGTTGTTTAAATTCAGTTGTATTTTTACATGGATGTGAAAAAACACCCTATCTATAAAATACTTAAAGCTGATTTTTCAATAGTCGGACAACATTTAATGGTATAAAAAAAAAATGGGGATTTGACATAGGTATTTTCCTTCATCACATCTCATCTGACGATTGAAAGATCTGCTTTCAGTGATGTCATGTGTTTTATGAATAGACCATTCAAACCAATTTGTTTTAACCCAATGACCATCGTGAATTCATGATCTATTTCATTAACTCGGGCGTGAAATTAAGATAAACTGATGACTCTGCGCTCAAATCCAATACCACACATAAAAATATGAAATACTGTACCTAGGCCTAGGTACAGTATTTCATATTTTTAACAAAAGGAGGAGGTTCTCAATTCGGTTGTATTTTTTTTTATGTTCCTCACGTCTGTCATTTATGAACCGATTTGAAAAATTCTTGTTTTATGTGAAAGGATATTATTATACTTCTCGATTACCATTGAAATTTTTATCAAAATCAGTTCAATGTTAGGTTTTTAAATCCAAATAGCTGAAAAAAAATGTGAAAAAATCATCCATGTAGGTATACGAAATTGCGTATTCTGCTTTCCCGTGACTTTCCAGTATTGTTGTTAGGTGTGGAGGTACCCTAAAAAGCTACTAAAAAGTGAAAAATAAAAAACCTTTTACAAAAAAATACAATCGACAATCGACACCGACTACTTTGAAGTGTTTTTTTATTTGGAAGTCTACCACCGGCACCGACTATCTTGTAGTGTTTCTGTTTGCCTACAGGCAGTGTAGGCAAACCGAAATGGTCTTACGTGCGTCTTTCATGCAGGTAAGAAAAGTCATACAATATTTACAAGGTCTTACTTCCACGATATCCTAAGGCTTACCGTGTGGACTGTGGTAGAGTGAATTATAAATGTTTCGTAACTCAATCGTGCACCTATAAAGCCGATCCTGCACGAAGCTAAACATAAATACAGTTGCGGTCAGAAAATGTTTACCACTTAAAGGTACATTATTGCCTGCATACATTTATGTCACAAGTTCGACATTTGATTTGACTAAGTATGGAGCATAGACTTTTAATAGGGCGCTGTGATCTTTAAAAACTGTATAGAAAAGAAAGAGAAGCGCGACGACACAATGCTTGCAATTTATTGCCAAATATGAAGCATCTTATCGATTTACTCAAAACTAAGTTGAGCTATTAGAAATTTAAAACAACAATGTTTTGCATTAAGATTCGATTCATTAGGTATTTGGTAAGTAGGTATATATTTTACCGGCATGAGTAGGCTAGTAATACGGTATTTTTTTTTTCTAAGGTCATCTAAGGTCAAAGTTAGAGGTCTCTGACTATCATTTCTATCGAGGATTTTATTTTTAAACATGTTTTGGAAACAACAGTGCTGTTTGAAATATACTTAGTTAAAATGAACATAAGTATATTTTTCGTGCAGCTTGAAACTAAACAGATGCTAAAATCCTACTAATATTATAAATGTGAATGTTTGTATGTTAGTATGTTTGTGTAACAATCAGGCACAAACGGCTGAAGGGATTTGGATGAAATTTGGCACACATGTAGTTCATGTCCTGGAATGAGACATATGCTACTTTTTATCCCGGTAAGTGGTATGGATCAATGAAGACTGAGGAGGAAGTGGAAATTCAGAGCCGCTGCTGCCTTAGTACTTCAGATTTACAAGTACCAAGAGACCAGAAACATCAAGTACCAAGAGACCAGAAACATGTCATAGTATTTTTTGGGCTAGTTAGGGTAAGTGTAGGGTAAGTGTAGGATAGGTGTGGGGTAGGTATAGGGTAGGTATTGGGTAGGTGTAGGGTAGGTGTAGGGTAGGTGTAGGTGTAGGGTAGGTGCAGGGTAGGTGCAGGGTAGGTGTAAGATAGGTGTAGGGTAGGTGTAGAGTAGGTGTTGGTTAGGTGTAGGGTAGGTGTAGGGTAGGTGTAGGATAGGTGTAGGGTAGGTGTAGTTACAATACAAATCAAAAAACCTGCATATTCTGATTTTCACGCGGGCGAAGCCGCTGGTAGAAGCTAGTTACGTTATAAAACCAGCAATTTTTCTGTTTTTGCTGTTCCGTCGCTCAAGGAGGTGACCAAAGACTACAATAGTATACTGGAGGTGACTTACTATAATAATAAATGCTTTACAACTTGAAAAAAGTAATAAGTACCTTGTTATAGTATTTTGGGTTTTACTGCACACAGTGTGATAAAGAATCAAATTTGAAAACTGATAAACATTTTAGACCGCGACCCTACGTTACCTACGAGCTGTATAAACGAGCATGTTGACGACCGCCAGGTAATTGATTTACGTAGCGGTAATGTATGGAATATTGAGTTTTGTGTAGGTTTCAAAATGTAGTACTTACTTACAGGTAGGTATTGAAATTTTGACTGTATATAGGAACTTACGAGGCACTTCGCTATTTCATAAAAAAAGTATTCCACTAAAAAGTGAAAAATAAAATGTCAAATAACGAAGAAGCAACCAAAAACACCGACTTCCGAAATCAAAGTTATTTTGTACTTTGTAGTGTTTTTTTTGGAAGTCGGTATTTTTTTTTGTGAAAAAGTTTTTTATTTTTCACTTTTTAGTGGTACCCCCACACCTAAAAACACCACTGAAAAGTCACAGGAAAGCAATAATATGCAATTTCGTATGATTTTTGCACATATTTTTCCAGCTACTTGGATTTAAAAACCAAACTGCTGAACCGATTTTGATAAAATTTAAATGGAACCAATCGAGGAGTATATCCTTTCACATAAATGGTGGTGTTTGAAAATATCTCTAGATAAGAAGGTATCCCTAGTTTACTAGCTATAAATAGGAAGGTGAGTAGGTACTATAGGTTGTTATATACTTATCCGAATTTATCTACTAATCAAACCCTTGCATGCCTGAATTGCTTGCTAATATTTTCAAGTCTCGTATTTACCTAATAAGGTTTTAGCTACATCATTTGTTTCAGAATTAGAGGAACCTAATAAAGGAGACGGAAAGTAATGGGCCCAAATGTAGAGTTGAGATATGGTTTAAAAAATAGTTATTATTTTCTATTTCAAAATACAAAAAAAAATGCACAATTCACAGCCTAGAAGACGAGTTATCTAAAAAAAAGTTTAGGTCACGAATAACCTGTAACAATGTTGCTTTCTCAGCAGTTAAATGACGTATTATTTAGAAAGGTTGATTGTTTTTATGTCAAACAGCAGTTTGGTTGACAGAATAATAATATTAATTGTTGTTGATGAACACTGACAAATCATAATGACAGAACTTATTTATGACACGACATAATATACCTCCTGACAAGGATATTTAAAAAAAATAGGTTGATGATACCGGCCAGTGTATTTTTTTAGTAAACACTTTTTTTCGGGTATTGTTCCATTTCATGTTGTAGGTAATATAGGCGCAATATTTTACTAAATCTCTTCTATCTCTGCTCTCAGATTGCCAAAAATCGCAGTTTTCAGAGATAGGTTGATTATACACTTCTGGACACATCTATTGGCCCACCTTAGAGTTTAGGTTTTGATGGCCCCTACCGAAATATGATTGCTAGATTGAACAAAAACTGTTGATGCAGTTTTAAACCTGATACATTTTACCATCTTTTTCGATCGTATTGTTTTAAATTTGAATTTAGAATACCATACGACATGGAGCTACGCCTAACAAGTCGGATATGCGCCTTGTTAAAGGCAATTGATTTTTGAATAAAAAACATGTTTTATCAAATAAAGGTTTAATTTAATAACGCGTGTTGCCTTCATGGGCATCTACCACAGCTCTCATACGATTAGGCATAGAGTTTATCAACCGCTCTATGAAATTTTGAGGGATCATCTCCCATTCCTCTTCTATGGCAGTTTTCAACTCCTGCATCGTCTGGGCAACTGGCTGACGAGCCCTAACACGTCTTTTTAGCTCGTCCCACATGTGCTCAATGGGGTTCATGTCTGGGCTTCTGGCTGGCCAGTCCATAACTGTGATGTACACATCCCGAAGTTATTCCCTGACGATGCCGGCCGCATGGGCTCTTGCATCATCATGCATAAAAAGGAAATTTGGGCCCACATAGTCCGCGTATGGTATCACGTGAGGTTCTAAGCACTCACGAATGTACCTTTCAGCATTTAATGTTGGCAGCCGTGGTCCTGTAACAACCTCAAGTTGAGTTTTGCCGCTCGCGGATATACCGCCCCAAACAGTCCATGAGCCACCGCCATAAGCAACCCTCTCTTCAAAGCAGCATTGTGCGAAACGCTCTCCCTTACGTCGGTAGACCTTCTTCCTTCCATCATTGCCATGTAACACAATTTTAGACTCATCAGAAAAGAGTACACGGCTCCAATCTTGCTGTGTCCAATTTAAATGACTGCGTGCGAAATGAAGGTGCGCTGTTCGGTGGGCTCGCGTTAGTTTGGGCCCATTAGCTGGCTTGTGTGGTACCATATCGCGTTCTCTTAACCTTCTCCGAACAGTTCGAGCGCTCACAGATACTCCGTGGAAGTGGCGAAGTTGGTTTTGTATCTCAATGGAGGTAAGGTGATGATTTCTCAAGCTGGTCGTCACGATGAATCGATCCTGCCTTTCAGTTGTGACCCGAGATCGTGGCCTTCCTTGGCGACGAACAAAGCCGCCAGTCTCTAGGTACCTCCGATAAACATTTCGGACCGCAGATCGACTTAAATTAAGTTGAGCACTCACGTTTCTTTGGCTGTGTCCGGCCTGAATAAGTGCCACAGCTTGGGCGGCGACTTCAGGTGAAGTATCCATAGATTATTGATAGAACCTCACCTTAATGTTAAGAATAAGTAATGTTTGTTGCAAAACCAAAGATATCAATCACTTTTTCAAGAATTAAATCCAAGTAAACCAATAAAACCAAGTTTTCTTAGTATACGATTGTTTGATATCAACAAACAGGCTCCAAATTGTCTTTTGTTTCTTTAAATTCTGTGTTCGAAATTCAAAAAAAGACTATTGAATGAAATTGTGAATGTGCCAGGTTCAAAACTGCATAAAAACTTTTTGCTCGACCTAATATAAAATTTTAGCTAGGACCAAACGAAACTGAAAATACAAGGTGGGCCAATAGATGTGTCCAGAAGTGTATATATAATCTATTGATTGACATCACTCTCATCCTTATACATTTAGGCCCAAGATTATATGACAGCGGTTCCGTCTCCTTTTATTTTTACCTATCTCATACTGTTATGAAAACTTAACTGACCACATAACTTCGATCCCAAGAGTTGCCATTACACCTCGCCATCGTTATTAGTTACCTACATGCTTAAGTTACTGTCATAAATATGTCAGTCGCTGAAACTGACGTCATAAATATTGCACGAAGACTTCGAGTGGATGCTTCAATATTGGCGAACAAGTTCTTGGGGTCCGTATGCATAAATTCTACATTACCGATAGATACACAAATCATTTAATACGTTCATTTTTGACATGTGAGTGATACTTATGACATTTACATTCCTGCAGTTGTTTATGTTTGCGTAGCGTTAAATAAATTCTGAAGACGATACGATACAAATGCACATTAAAAATTGAAGTCTTCGATATTTTCATACTACTTACATAAAAATATCTATTGCTCACCTCACCCCAATAATAATTCTTATAGGTTTAGTCATTTTCTCCTCCTAACACTCTCTTCTGAGATGAACATAACATTTTTACCCTGTGCGTTCCTTATATCTGATGTGTGACATGTGAATTTATTTTCAACCAAAGCCTAGTTAGTGTGTTACCAATGCCTGCCAGGGTTGCAGATTTGTTTGAAAGAGTCACCGCGACCCTGGAACGCTTAGCCGAGTCCTTTTGTGTCG
Organism: Melanchra persicariae; assembly: GCA_947386135.1. Classification (NCBI taxonomy): domain Eukaryota; kingdom Metazoa; phylum Arthropoda; class Insecta; order Lepidoptera; family Noctuidae; genus Melanchra; species Melanchra persicariae. The sequence continues at coordinate 6,249,697 of OX376646.1, forward strand.
GCTCAATATTCATACTTACAGTCTCACACAATTACAAATAATAATACCTTCTCCACTCAGGCTATATAAATAAAACCTAACAACAATCAGCGGGGGACTGGGGAGAAGTCCCTGTGAAAGCGAAACTCTTGAAACCCCAAGCAAACTTAATCAAAAGAAAACCTGCCAGTGCGTGACGCACAACTCGTCGCGATCAGTGGGGTTCCGTGCCCTTAATTATTGTTGTTTGTGTTATAGTATACTAGCTTATGACCGCGGCTCCGCCCGCGTGGATATCGGTTATCGCGCAAAAAAGTAGCTTATGTCCTTGTCCATATATCCCAGGCTATACATATGTCTTCCAAATTTCATGATGGTCCGTTCAGATGGTTTTAGCGTGAAAGTGTAACAGACAGACAGAGTTACTTTCGCATTTATTAGTAGGGATTACAGAAAATGGGATAGGGCACGAGGGTGATGATAAAATTGGAGGTCGATATTATAAGCGATTTTTATTTCACCATATCCGTACTCTCCATCATCCGTATCTCCGCTACTCATCGAGACCCTGGAGGAATGGGTGAGCGATTAGAGAAGCCTATGCCCAGTACTGAACTGCTGATGTTAGGTGATAATGATGATTTCACTATAGGTAGGATTGTACTTAACAGGAAAAAACTGGATGGTTCCGTCTGTCAGGTAAGTCATAAGAGTCATCAAGCAAAAATAATAGAATTTTTCAAAACAAAAAACAAAAGTTATTAGAGATCCTTTGGCTACAGATCCCTAAAAGTAAGATAATTGTATAACTAACAAGGGAAGCCTTCATCGAATGACGACTAGACGTCGCTGCATAAATGTTTGTGACAGTTTTTATAAGAACCAGAGCTAACAAAGAGTTCTCTTGAAAAAATCCATTTCCACTAGAATAAAATATAAAGAGAGGGAGTATAGCTTCAATCAAATTAAGTAAGATTGCCTTTACGAAGCCCCATAGTATTTTCAGGCATTTTCAGGCATAAATAACATAAAAAGGCGCCATAAGCGTTTGGTCCACGAAAGGCTAATTTCAGAGCGGCTTTATTAAGAAATATGTATGTGTTTTGGATTAATGCCATTTCTGAGGCGACCTGCTGCCTAAATGCGTAATTCAAAAATTAATGTAATCATTAACAATGCAACCGTATTCATTGCGTGTTTTACGTTGTCGAGCAGACTAATTTTTGAATGTATGACGCAATGCATCTAGAATTCCACGCAATTGTGAATGAATATGCGATTTTATGAATTACACAATAAAGGTGCGGGGTTCTATTCCAATTAGGTAAAGGAAATGCGTATTAATAGTTAAAACTCCAAAATTATTTCCATATGTAAAACTACTTTTAGATAGGTACGTCATGCCAGAAAGCTTTATATACCTATATATATACTCTTTGGGATTTATAGCCAACGGCTGTCTACCTCCTACTAAAATTATTCAAGACTAAGGGCCATTTTCACCAAGCCAAACTGATCGCGATCAGCGTATAAACCACGTTTATGAGCTGTCAGTGTCACTATTTTTCTATGGAATTTTGACGCTGACAGCTCTTGAACGCAGTTTAGATATACTGATCGCGTTCAGTTTCATTGGTGAAATCCGCTCTTAGTATTCTAAAGGACATTGCTCTGCGCCCATACATTGTTCGCCCTAGAACCAAGATCATCAGAAAATTATTTATTGTATTGTCGATCATTACTAATATTTTATAGCGGACTAGTTGCAGAATAGATATATTTCCAAAAAGGTGTCAGGTTTTGAGGTTATAATTGAATCATAACAACGATAGGTATAGTTTTTCATAGCTCCTAGTAATTTTTAAGAAACTGAAACGATACGATTTCCTAAGAAGAGTATGACCTCATCATTCATAAAGTACTTTTAGGTTTTGAATTACACTTTTAGGGAATATTAATTTATGGAATGGTGATTGAATGTTTTTATTGTAACTTTTATTTGCACTTTATTCGAAATAAATTCAAAATATGATTCAGATAAAAAAATATCCAACAGTTCATTAAAAAATCAATCGATTGGGCATCCCTAATCTTTTTAAAAATTCAATCGATCGATTACAACCGATTGGACATCCCTAATTTTTAACGACACGACATGACGTTTGGTGAAGATGGCGGTAATTAATGTTAATAGTCGTGTAAAATACATAATGTTAATATTTTGGCATGCAGTTAGTCCGTGTTACAAAAGTATTTGCAACTAATATCATAAAATAGACAATTATCGTATAAGTCCGATATTTTTGTTGCACAGGGCGATTCTTTACATTGTCCTTTGAATGTATTTTCAAATTCAGCCGAAACTTTTTTTTTGTCCGCCTTTATGCAGGCAACCTTCACAGTACCTCGTATACAGTAGATCACAGCTAAGACATCACACGTAGAAATAATAAATCTAATCTCTGCGTTTTCTAGCTTTATTTCTATGTTCTGAACTAAAGGAAGAACTTAATATAAAAGCAAGCCGTTCCTTCCAGGCCATTACCCGACTCCATTAGGGTTGAAATTAATTCACTATTCAAATATTAATTTGGATTAATGCTGCCTTTGACGCGAGTCGACTTGTACAATTTGTTTTAGAAGTCCTACCTACTCTAAAATAAAGTGCTATTTTCATCGAATAGGTACCTACATATTAATAAGTAAAACGATGTGGTGGTTAATCCAGTGTCTTGTGAAATATAGCATAATACAAAAGCATAAACAACAATCCGAAACCCCTTTTTGCTGAAATAGTGTTCCCATTGGAGATCATCTGTATTCTGTGGAAACTGTCAACTCCTTATGATGATTAATGAGCGTAACGATTAAAAAATAAACACTAGGTCTGTAGGCTGAAAAAAACGTTAGTTTCACTTATCATCTGACAGAAGACTGCAATTTATAGCTCTATGTCTACAATCCACCTATCGACTTGAACTCACGACCTTCCGATCACCCTCAACGATAAAGTAGACCCTGTACGTCTATCCATCTTTATCTCGGATTTACTTTTACATTCTATTCCATGTAGAAATAAGGGTTTCAACAACAATATTGTACCCAAGCTTCGTATAGTCTCTCCTAGCCTATAAAAGAGAAGAGGTAAAGACACCGTGGGGTCGAATTCGTCGAAGTTTTCAATGCCACCTCTAACCTTATACGAAAGGGTACAGGACACTTTAAATTGTAAATATCAACGGCTTTTGTATCGATGGGTGGGTGTCTACAACCAATCTGAACTTTATTGACATTTATCTGCCGTGTAAACAATTTGTTTTACTTTCATGAATGAGCCGCTGTCCTTTTCATTGTTGAAACGGTTTATTTGCTACCCTATGCCTACGCAATAAGATTGCTTTTCAGGTGCCGACTGTATTGTTACCGGACCTATTGCAGCTGTACATGTGGGTGTTATCGATCGCTGCTTCGCGCAAGCGTCTCTATACATGCACGGTGACACGACACACAGAAAATTGAAACAAAACTGACTGAATGTCATCAATTCCCTGAAATATGTTAACAATACCCAGGTAGACGTTAGATATGGTATGAGCAGTTCGGAAATAATCTTTATTAGGAAAATACAGCTGTTTCTGCGTTGCATACCAATTGGGTCTAATGCTTTCCAATACGTGTGCTCTGGTCCAATTGGCGACGGCCCGCGCATGCTCAGTAGATGCTAAGGTGCTTTTTTATCAAAAAATAATAATTTTACTTAGTGTCAGTGATGTAAAGGACATCTGACGCCGCCGGGCTACCGGCTGGCGTGAAAAATGTAGTAGAAAAATAGTATTACTGAAAGACAACATACGATTAGTTTAGTGAAGCGTTTCATGTCAATTGTTATAGTGTATATCGATTGTACGTAGAATTATCGTTGTTTTTAGGTAAAATTTATTATCAGGTAAGTGATTGGTGTTCCTTGTTTTATATTTGTTTTTATTTGGGCTCATTATATTTAATGTGACCTGTGTTCCGTGATTTATGTATAAGTGTGTCTCTTTTTGTGTTTATAAACTTTATCTTTTTCTCTTGGTGCTTTAGAAAGTGATCTTAATTTTGTATTAATCATTTTCAAGATGAGAACCTTTAAACACCAATTAGTAAGACATAGTTTACGTGATCCCCACATCATTTTGAATTATTTTTGCTCACTGTGATTGTTTTGTTTTTCTTTGCACATTTTCTTCTACAAGTTTTTCTTAGAAACGAATCTAATAAAATGTGTATGTGAAGCTACAGGTAAATCGCGTTTACGTATGTATTTGCTCGTATTAGTAATATAAAAGTACTGTTTGATTCTATCTCTAGTTTAATATTTATGGAAGGTTTTGGTGTTTCTAACTCAAAGGGAATAGAGGAATGATAAATTGTGAAAATTAAAGCTTCTTAGTTCATTATGTTGGTTTTTATCAACCGCAGAATTATTTAGTGAAAATAAGATTAAATAAGTAATGGAATTCTTCAATTATTGTTTTATAGTAGGTAATGGGCAGTTATAGCTTTGACGCCCAAAATCAATATACATAAGTATCTTAATAATAACTCTGTTATGCAGATCTATAGACCAGTTCATATTAAACACGTATGGACTTAACCAATATATTGCCAGTAGTAGATAGGTACCTAACTAGATAATATATTGTCGTTATGCAAGCGAAAGTGCATATAGGCACCTACTTATGTACAAGCACACACGGCTATTCGGTCAATAGTGCACATATCGGGTCGGGGTGTTTCGACACATGCGCTACTGTTTTAATACGTTTTAGTACAAAAGTAGGTACCTGCATTTAGTGCAGTGGCTGCTCACTGTTCGACAAAATTATCTATTAGTCATCGACTCGAAAAGCGGGACTGAACAAGGCAAATTCTCGTGCTTAAAAAATGTCGAATTCAAGTTGCCATATCTTCCCAATGACAATCAATATCGAAAACTTGAGAAAATGATCAGATTGGGACTGAGATTATCTCAAGAAATTAGAATGCGATCGTTGAAAATACGGAAACTCTCCCCCTGTTGTTGAGTTTCATAAAATGTAAATTTTCATAAGGAGTCCAAGTTCGCTTGCCAGTTCTTACGAAGACGTTGCAATTCTTTGTTTCTGTTCCGAGGTCACGGATATGATAGCAAATAGTCGATACTCATACCAAGGGCAAGTCCTTCCCTAACTTTTGACGATTATAATAATTACCTAAGTATCACTTTCATAGGTCGCTTACTAGGTAGCCACTACGTACAGTACAACTATTTTTTTAATGTCCCACGGCAATAATCGCATTTCCGAATACAAACCAATGCTAATTTTCCATGGCCATCAATTATTAGATTAATTGTGTATATATCTTATAATAATTTGTATACAAACGAATCGAAAGAACGGTCATTATTAAAATTATATTATTACTTAATCATTACAATTAGAATTACAAATAATTTACATAAATAAAACAATAGATACACAAGAGATCAATTATTCAATGCAGTCAATGACATAAAAAAATATTTATAAGTACTTAAGCAATAATGTCAAATATTTAGGTAAATTATTCATTCATAAAATTTATTAAACAGTCGAGTAATAACATTACCTTGGTATTAACTTATTAAGCTCCTTTTTCGCAATAATATCACATTTTGCACCATCAATCTATCGGTTCTTTAGTCCCCCCCTACTCTTGCTACCCTCGGTTATTTTTAATACGTAAGGATGACCGAGGGGTCATCCTTACAGTCTTAAAGGTGCTAAAACGTCCGTCCTTTTCATTGTAATAATCTGATTTCCATATTGATTCCAGAATCGCAAATTCTTTTAACTACCGTAATTGTCGGCTGTTACCGTGCTCCGCTCTGCGTAATTTACTTAACAACTAGATAATGGGGAAAACTCGGTGAGGTCTAGTCAAGCTTTCTTGGTAGTTACTGGGTTGAGCAGAATAATTTGATGCGCCAGTGAGACTAATAGACGGTGGGGCTCGTGGCTGAACGATAGCAGTCGCTCTTCAATTCTTCTTCGTCGGTCCGGAGGTGATTGGTCCATCTATTATAGGTACTGAGACACCTTTGTGCCTTCGAAAATGTGCTAAACCGGTGGACCCGGCTGTCATTAGTGGATTTTTGATGATTGATTCTTCACCTTCTTACGTAGTTTCTGGACTCTTATTGGACAGGGCTAAGAAGTTTGAAACCTTTAAAGCACAAAACCTTCAGAACCTTCCATCATCACCTCCATGTCTATCATTTTCCACATAATCCATCCGCATGACTACAAACCTAGCCTCAATCATTATTTTAACAGTATTTAATGTGTCATATCTCCTATTCAACGTGTATAATCTGATTTCGATATTGATTCCAGAATCGTAAATTCTTTTCCTTATTGTAGGGCTATTACTCGGCTCGACTCTGCGTTCTCTTTGTAATTTTTTGGGGAGAACTTGCTAAGTTCTATAGTCAAGCTTTCTTGGTAGTTACTGTGTCGAGCAGAGTCATTTGATGCTCCAGTAATGGTGTTCGCGGCTACATGATAACAGTCTTCAATTCTTCTTCGTCGGTCTGTGGATGGGAATTCAGGGTGAATGGTCCATTCAATACACTGAGACACTTAGTGCTTTCAATAAAAAACATTTTTACAAAAAAATACAACCGACTTGCCAATAAAAACTAGTACAAAGTAACTGTAATTTTGGAAGTCTGTGTTTCTGGTGTCGTTTCTTGGTTTTTATTGGGAAATCGGTTGTAGTTTTTTGTAAAAACGTTTTTTTTATTTTTCACTTTTTAGTGCTGTTACCGCCAAAATTCCAATTAAATTATATATCCAAAGTTCTTCATTAGATCTTTATGAAATTGAACTAGGAATAAGTATACCTCATTCGAACAAAAAAAGAATTTTGAAAATCCGTTTATGTATGACGGAGTTATACCCCAACATACATTAAAAAAATGTACCGGTAAAGTCGGGTTACTTTGGCCCTTGAGGGTAACTTTGGCAATAACTCGTTAACCAATAGGAACACAGCACACTGTGTTTACTGTAAACCTATTGGTTAAAAGTTTGAGCCAAAGTTGTACTCCAGAGCTAAAGAAACCCGACTTTACGGTATAAGTACCTAAACATCAGAATTGATAATCTCCTCCTTTTTTGAAGCCGGTTAAAAATACGTTAAGCCGTTGCCACTCGGCTTTCGTCGGTTTGTCAGAAGCCGAAGGCTGCCAACCAGTCATCCAGTTACTAGGTTGTAGAGGTCAGATTATGATAAGCAGCCGTTTCATGTAAAATATTGGTATTCAGCTGCATTCGACTGAATATCGTGTCCAAATTATGGAGGTAGTTCGGAAAAAGCTGCGAATATTGGTTGAGACTTAACCTAAATATCAATTAAGTCCGTAGTATATCGCAACTTTGACTAAATCAAGGGAGCATATATAAGGTGTTCCAGCAAGGTGTGTGTAAACTGTAAAAAACTGCTTGAAAAAAATCTTTTTTTTTATGGGTTGACTTTTTTCCTTAATTTACATAAATCAGCTACACAACATCAGTCTTAAATATGGCCACACATTTCTGAAACAACCTGTATATTCACCTTTTAAAGTGCAAAACCACGGGAGTCCTCAATTTTCCCTCTAATTATGATTTATCATGCCGTGAGCCCGTGACACGGCTTTTCATTATACAGCTGCCTGTTGAGCTTGGGGAAAAGATACCAGAATAATGAACACGTCCCTTTATACAAGATGCATGAATAATCCGAGATGAATTCGATACTGGCTGACTTTTGCAGTACCTATATACCGCTTTATGCAGATATGCAAAGTGAAGAGATTCAAATTGATAGTTCTAAAATCAATTTTCGTGAGTTCGGTCCAAGGCTATAATAGATTAGAACTTATGGCAGAAGGGGGTAATTTTGTGAAATATTCTGCTTAGTACTGCAGTAGCAAAACTCAATATCTACATAAGTACTTTACTTATTTATTTATTTAGGCAAACCAACTAAATATACACAAAGACATTTGGTACACAATTTACAAGTAAAATAGCATTGCATGCATCTAAATTAAAGGTAAGCACAGCATTTTGTGTATATCTCAATACAATGATAAATTCAAACAATGGTGGATATATCAATGCAATTCGAAATAATGTCAATAATGTTTTACACATGAAATTAAATTGAATTAAATTAATTAAGATTAAGATTGAATAAAATTAATTAAATTTAAAGAGTTTGAATCAAATTATATAAGATTGAATTACATAAAACAAAACATGCAGTCAAATGTCGACTGCATAATTAGTACGTGTCATCTACCATTGCATGTGTACCTATATTCAAGGTTTAAAGCCATCAAATTGTATCGCAAAACATTGACATTGGAAATCCGACCTTTCTGTCTCACAGTTTAGGTTGGAACTCATTAAAACTTTTGTAATAGCTATGTAAAACCGCTCATTAGTGCCGTGTCAGAAACACAAGATTATTCAGAATTGCTTGTTAATTCAAAAGTTATTATGATCAACATTTTCTTAGAAAACAATTTTGCTTTAACCTTTAAACATGAAAAGCAAAGAAAATTTTAATACTGTATCAACACTTTAAGTTTTCTTTTAACGTTAAAGAAATTCTTTTAGGTACGGCACCGAACCTATTATAATAAAACATTGTTTAAAGCTTGCTAAAGTTTTTAAATAGGCGACGACGCTATATTACTTCTCTACATAAACATTCAGGTTTTACACGTCATCATCTGCCTAGCCTTTTCCCAACTATACTATTGGAGTCGGCTCCCAGTCAAACTGGATTCAGCTGAATACCAGTATTTTACGTGGAGCGGCTGCCTACCAGACCTCTAGAACCCATGAGTAACACGGTACTTCTTGGCAAAACTGGTGTCAGATTTTCTGGCTTCTGACAATCCGTAACGACTGCCAAAGATCTACAAATGACAGCCGCGAGCAACAGAGGAGTCTCAGTATGATAATATGGTCACCCATCCAGACCAATTTCGGCAAACGTTGCTTAACCTTGAAGAGCCAGAAGCCACGAGCGATTCAGGTTTTAAAAGTGAAAATAATATTTTAACAGAACTAGTACAGTACTGTTGACTGTTATTCAAGCTGTTAGGTACCTAGTGTAGGTAATAACAATACAGGGAGTGTTTTTTTTTTCAAAATCAACCGGTTCGATTTCTGGCTAGGAATAAGTCCAATAATGCAGTTTTAGTTTTTATCAAAATCCAGCTCGAGACTCCTTTCGAGGCTTTTCGATATTCCTGATGGTTTCGGATTTGGTCATCCACGCACACTTTCAAAAATCACCCTGTATACCTATTAAATATGTAGGTATGTAAATTGCTGTTTTCGTAACCTGTTAGGTACCGGTACCTTTAATCTTTATGTTTCCTTAAAATAATGTCGATTCCTTGTTCGAAGAATTGTCGCTCCGAGGGATAGGTTTGTAGAACTTAAAAGGATCCCATAAAATAAGAAAAATAAGCTCTAATTGGACACATTTCTCTATCACCTAATTTAAAATCGATCAAAATTAAATAAGTACCTACCTAATCAAATTATCTCAAATATCGACGTGTTCTGTTTATATTTCTGTAAGTACTGTATTCAACACCTGCACGTGACACAGCATTTACTTAATACCAGAAATTAATTAAACAAATGAGTTGTAATACCATCAGCGTTCATATCGAATTAGAGAAACGGTCGCACCTTCGATGCTGTTATTTATGAAAATGGTCCTAATGGCGAGGGTTTTAAGATATATAATTCTGAGCCGTAGCTTTTGTGTTGTAAGTTAATAGTTTTGTTTTCCTAGACTAGGAATTTCTTCTCAGTGCAGAATGTGACTCCATAATTTATATTCATTTGAATTTTTACAGTGAGAATATAAAAACGTAATCGTAATTCCGTATCATATATCAAAATGGAGATCACTTCGTCTCATTTCAGAAATAGGATCCCGGAAAAGTTTACGTTTTGAACGGTAATATCAGAAACCCTACATCAACAAATTTCATTACGAACTTTTTCAATTCCGAAGCATTAGAAAACTTTAATTTGAAAGAGACGAGCCTGGGTGATTGATTCACTTCAATATGAATAAATCACTTCAATTTGATTGAAAACACTGATTGAGTTGACATTTTCATTCGTTTATTTACGCCGAAAATTGAAAAAATACAGAATTTTATAGCAATTTACCTTTGAATCGTATCGTAGCACTCGTAGCGGAAAATTGTCGTAGCAAATTTACATTGCTACGCCGAGCTACGCGGGGATGTTGTCACGTCGTCATTGACAAACGTCACGGTACGTTGCCTACGTAACAATCCCTCTAACAATGAACCCGCTCTGAAATACAACAAAGAAAGTTTTATTTTCCATGAAATGTTTCAATTGTTTCTGACAGTAAACTGAAAGGTTTTTGCATCTTCTACCTCTTTAAGTAACGTAAATATACTGTCCGTGAGGTGAGCAGAATTCTGTGGTTTACCGACAGTTATGGAAAATACTCTTTGAAAGGATACGTTTCAAGTAAATTAAATGCGGTTTAATAATGTAATACTAGCTTCTGCCAGCGGTTTCGCCCGCGTGAGTGTCGGAAATTATCCCAAGGACTAGCACTTCGCCCGCGACTTCGTCCGCGTGGGGATAGTAGGTACTCCACAAACTGCAACGCCCCTATACATATCCCCTTATAAAGGTTAGTTTTGGAAAATTAAGCACAACGATTCTCATTATTGGTTCAGCGCAACTGTTCACCCCGTTCAGCCCGTCAGGGGTTGATTATGCAAAAATTGTTAGGTACATGATCTGTTTCAATTATCCCACTTTTAGTTTATTCATAGAATTCCGACGTAAATTGAAGCAAGCTATAATTTCCTCCCCTAAAAACTTATTCACCCCTGCTTCACCCCTTATTATGTATGTACCTAGTTGATTTTCGAAAAATCCAAACATTTGATATTCTTATTGTTTTATCGAAAACATTTAAATGCCGTGGTGTTTCAACGTCATCGGACCAAGCATTGATACGATTCTCCCCAGTTCGCTCAAGCCGCGACATTTTTCTTACTCCGAGCATGTTTATTACCGTCGTAACTTTTGAACGAAAGGTCCGATTTGAATGATTTAAAGTGTAATTTACACGGACATAATCAACCTTAATTATCAAACCATTTAAATGGATAAGGATTAATATCATGGTACTATAATCACCATTTTTTATTTCACCATGGGATTTGCTTGACTAATATTAACAAAAAGCGGTCATGGTGACTTATCCATAATAGTTAGACATATGGTATCGCGGACTTTTTTGTAGATATTGATGACCTCTATAAAACTGTAGTACATCACTTTGCTCTATTGTCAATAGATTCCGCAGCGTACGCGATATAAGGATTTTTTCTCACACCTTGGGTCACATTATCGAAGTTTTCATACGGATCCCTAACTTTTTTGAAAATATTCTATAGCCTATGTCCATCTCTGATAATGTAGGATTCTACTGGTGAAAGAATTTTTCAAATCGGTCCAGTAGTTTCGGAGCCTATTCATTTCAAACAAACAAACAAACAAACAAACAAACAAACAAATCTTTCCTCTTTATAATATTAGTGTAGATACATACCCCTGGGAAAAAAACCTATTTGCTACTTTTGCATATAAAATAGTTGTATGATCCTAAGATCAAAGTGCCAATTCTACTCATTTTTTTTTTGTTGCGATTGAGATGCGAAAATTGTAAAATTGGCCTTCTGGTATAGGTTCAACACCACCATATTATAATTAGGTAAGTACTAACGAAAGAAAATGCAAATAAATATCAACTCTACCTCAACGTTACCACAACATTCCAACTCAATTATTCTCATGACGTACTTCGGCTCGTGCTACCAAAACATTACCTATATTCTTTCCTCGCTCCACGTTCTACAACAATGCATTGTGCAGTTTCGTACCGAGCAATGAGCGGGGCGAAACTGCTGGGGTCACGGGCTCACGGGCTTGTAGGGGCGGGAAAGGGAGCTGGTATAACGACCCACACCCCGGCGACACGTATTTTAGGTACAGTCGACAAAATAGTTAAGTAAGCGGGGAAAAACAATGTACTTTAACTTGCCCGGTAATGGATAACTTGTCTTGCAGCCTTTAAAAATGATGAGTCATAATTGTCTCTGCGATTTTACTTTACCTCTGGGGGTCCCCCCAGAGGGAAATACGGTAAAACGGGTGGCTATAGATACTTGCACGAATAATATCTCTATATCATAATTGCACTGCCCTCCACATGATTCCGCTGTGTAAGAGAGAGAGACAGAGCAAAACAGGACGAATAGCACAATTCCTTTTTTACAACGGATTCATGATCGCAATGAACGTCATAATAAGAGGGCAGGTTTATTTAGATTGATTTCAAAGTTTGACTACTTATCAACATCTTGTTTAAAAGTAGATGCTAGTTAGCTGCCTGTAAACTTATTTGTTTGTTTAACTGTACCAACTAGGTACCTTCTACGCTGTATGCAGCTAACAATGTAATTTCTGGGAAGGAAATTATAGCTTGGCTGCACATGCGCCGTACATACTTATATGTATCACATTTAACGATATAACAGTGTGAAATATTTTATGGAAGTCACTAATTTATTTTTAATAAAACTGCAATAACCAATATTAATTCTATTTGAATTGGTCTCATCACCGTATAATATACTAGTTATGACCTTCAGTACTTTGGTAAGACCTTATGTCCGTTGCTTTGTAGTAGGTAATTAATTTGGAGCAGCTCCGAGTCTTAACTTGAAATAATTACTGTTGCTACCCTAGCAAAAGTTTCTTTATTTTTCTGCCTTTGTGCTACATTTAGTTGTGTTTGTATGACACTGTGCCGGTACCAAATGCTGCTCCTGTGAGTTGTATAATAGACGTAGCTTAGAGAGCTTAGCAACGAAGTCCTCCACTGCTGTATACGAGTAGGTACTTTTGTCCTGTTCACCGACCGACCGAGGTTAATTTTCCTTCTTCTCGTGTGCCTTCTAATGATCAGAAAATCCTAATTTGGTTTTAAAAATCCAGTCACACCTCGTATTGTACTCGTAGAACTGATTTTGTATTTTGATTTTAGTATTGTTAATAATACAGGGTTATTTGTAAAACACCAACAACCTTTCAGTGGGCGGAAGTACTCATGATTATAAACAACTTTTGTTACCTATGAGACCAGCCCTGAAAATTCGAAAAACAAAAATCATTTCATCAGCTGTATATTTATTTATTTATTTAAACTCTATGTACAATAGTGGTACATGGGCGGATAATCATGAGTACTTTTATCCACTGAAAGGTTGTTGGTGTTTTACAAATAACCCTATTTATAATGGCTTTGAACTAAGATTATGTGCTTCTTGTTGAGGAAGAGCTCGTGGCTAAACAATAACAGCTGCACTGTTCGATGTTCTAGGTTAAGCAACGGCTGCCGAGATGGGTCCTTGGGATTTTCGACAGTCGTTACGGATAGTCGGAAGCCAGAAAATCGGACACCACTTTTGGCAAGGTGATACAGGGCTGTGGAGATCAGATTGATGGCTATCGCTCTATGTAGAACCTGCTTTCAAATAACAAAAAGAACCGCATCCAAATCGGTTCACCCGCCGTTTAAGAGCTACAGTGCCACAGACAGACACATAGCGGTCAACTTATAACACCCCTCTTTTTAGTCGGGGGTTAAACATACTGGTATTCAGCCACATCCAATAAGACTGGAAGGGGAAGCCGACCCACAACATCATCATCATCTGCCTAGCCTTTTCCCAATTTTATTGGGGTCGTCTTCCAGTCAAACTGGATTCAGCTGAATACCAGTATTTTACGTGGAGCGGCTGCCTACCAAACCCCCACAACCCATTAACTGGGTAACACGGTACTTTTTGGCAAGACTGGAGTTAGATTTACTGGCTTCTGACAATCCGTAACGTAACGACTGCCAAAGATCTACAAATGACAGCCGGGACCAACGGCTTATCGTGTCTTCCGAGGCCCGGAGGAGTCTCGGTATGTTAAGATGGTTAACCATCCACAGACTGACCACGCAAGCGTTGTTTAACCTTGAAGGGCGACCAGTGCGGCTGTTATTATTTGGAAGCCGAGCCACATAAATAAAGTTGGAAACAGGCTACGCAGATTTGTTCCTGCTTCTTGTTTATCCCACCAGTGTAGGAAGTTGCCACCTCTAAGCAAGTCAATTTCAATCACGTTTGCTTATGCGAGATTTTGATTTATTATTATATTCAACAGAAAAGTTTAGTTAGTACCTACCTAGGTATTTCAAAAACTGCCAGAGCTGCGGAATTTGTTCGAAAGAGTCACCGCGGTCCTGGAACGCAAAGACAACTATGAGGAACACGGATGGCGCAGTGGTTGAAAAACGGAACAAGTATTTGTATGGCCTACAGATAGTTGTTCCGGGTCTGGCTGTTTGTGTATGTGAGTTTATATGTTTGTAAACGCACCTACGATACCGGAGAAATTCCTAGTGTGAGGCAACGTATAAAAAAAAAAGGGTTTTAGTCAGTAAGAGTCTGACACTCTCTTCCGATTCGCCCAAAAATAAATCATCAAATGACAGCTTATAATGATCAAATCATTTGATGATAAACTATCCTTAAAAATAAAAGGTACCTATTTCAAAAAGCAACAATATGTAAGAGAAATTCTGTTGCGCAGAACAATAGCTATTTGAAGACGAGTCTACTAACAAAATGAATGATGACTGATTCGCGCGTCTCATTGTATCGTGTAGCTAAACAAAGCGTGTCAGATAGCATTCAGAAACTTGAACATCAAAGGATTTTTCAGATTCTCTTGTTTCTTCATCAACTAGTATAGGTTTGAGAAAGCTGTATGGAATAATCTTGCATTTTCAGCTGCACATATGAGATGTACTCATAGGAGAGCCAAGGTTGCGGATTTTGTTCGAAAGAGTCATCGTGGCCCTGGAATACAAAGGGAACTAGGAGGAGCACGGATGGGTTTTAGTCAGTAAGAGTCTGACACTCCCTCCCGCTTCACCCAGAGCGGAAGGAGTTATTTGATGATTTACCATCCACAAAATAAAGGTAGTTCTGCCGGTCTATTCTGTCGACACCTCACCGTGTACATCTAGGTGGAGTGAACGACAAGTGAGCTGTCTCATTCCATCTTGTTTGTATAGTTTGACAGCTCACTTGTTGTTCATTTCACCTAGCTTTTCACTTCGACATGTTTACAGAATGACACTGTCAAACTTTCAGCAAAGATGACTCTTCTTAGCACTTTTATTTCATGTTCTATTCGACCTTACAACGTTGACTGATCTGATAGTAAGTAAACGTTTTGTGACGTCAGTAAATGATGTCTTACACCCGAAATTAATAATCGATCTAATCCAAAATCTTTGGATTAAAGATCGAAAATAAAATCCAGATATGTAATACAGTGTGTCAAAAAGCTATCCGTGGATTGAAATCGCGATCTCTGAGAGGACGGATCACAGATTATAGATTGACCTTTGTTCGTAAATGACAGTTTGTGCGTGTTAATAACCTATCCATTGAATTTGACGTTTTCTGTGATCGGTGTAAACAATCTCAATCGTAATCTTAGAAATTCCTCAGATTTAGCATTGGGTTTACGGATTTGGTTTGTAAAAATGGCAGTGTCGATATTCTCCAGCAGTGATAGTGACTGTGATATGGAGGTATTGGCACAGTTATCAGATTGGGACAGTACAGATAGTGAAGCGGGTGAAGAGTTACGACGCCGACGCGCTACTTCAAGGAGAATTAAAAGGGTGAACTACATGCAGAGTCTGGATGATGCTGACTTTACATTTAGGTTTAGGTTATCGAAAACTGCAGTTAATTTCTATATTTTCTATCGTATCAGTCAAAATCTAACATATAAACTAACAAGCAACCAAAGAAACTTAATATTGGCGGCAAGCACGGCGTCAAATCAATTGCACTTGTAAATAAAAAACAAACACCCGCCAAGCTACCACAGACAAAAAATCGCGTCCCGGTCCTTTTGCGTTACGTTCCATTTTAACCGAAACATTAGAATTTATCACCATTTTAAACTCAACGTTTCGATGTTAATCGTCCAAAAATCTTAAGTAAATAGATGTGTCGATAATAAAAGAAATCCCACAATAAATTATAAAGCCTGTTTATGCATAGTTATTTTATATTATATATAAATTAACGATGAATACTCATGGATTTTGCATAAAACGAAATGATCAAGAGGGAATGGATTTCCGGATATCTGCGGATTGAGCAAGAGATGGATTGTGTTTTTTCGATATTGGCACTTGGATTGGAGATCGATCCATAGATTGGTATATATCTGCGATCGATTTATATCGTAGATTACGGATATATTATTAATTCTGGCCGTTAATCGTTGTTTTATTACCAGGCCTCCAATATACTTTATGTCGACTTACTTTTATCGCCTTAGCTACGATGCTAAGAAAACCAGGCTCGTGGCATAACAATAACATGATAGGGTAAGTACCTACTTATTTGTTCCATATTTAAACAACTAGGTAGGAGGTACAAAATTTTCAAACCTCACTCTAGAAGGTGCTTAAATATTCATATTTTTTTTTTTTAATTTAGCGATTAAAATAGATTAAAAAGGTATTAAAGTTCAGGGACACATACCTAATATTTTACATAAGGAAACTCCATTTAAACAAATTCGTGACTTCAATATTGTTTAGTTACCAAACAATTCACGAAAACTTTGTCAAACTGTAATAAATATTAAATGTACGAATACAAGAACTACTGAAACAAAATTATTATGACAAATGGGACTGCCTGCTATACTCTGACCTAATATCATTGGTTACTTTTTTATTCATGAAATTTCATAATGACTGTCGTCGGAAAAAGATTCACTTTGAACATAATAAATGTTGTTAAGACATGACATTATTATTGCCACTTATTGAACGAGGGGTCGGGCGGGGAATAAAGTGAATTATGCATGCGTCTTGAATTATGTCATAGGCATTTAGAAGAGTTGCTCTGCTGAAAGGCGTATTAGCCAATGTGAACCGTTTCATCATCCCATTAGCGTCTAAAAGGCACTCCTTTTAGGAGTTAATGGCATGATGAAACGGTTACGAAATAGGGCTCTTTCAAAGGGCATATAAAGAAAGGGTCACGAAATTCAGCTTTACAAAAGGTCAACATTACGCGAGATAATAACCGCCCATTCAGCCAGCATCTAAAGACAAACTGCAGACAAAGCATGGTCTTCAGCCGGTCTATTCTGTCGACATTTCACCGTGTACACTTAGGTGGAGTGAGCGACAAGTGAGCTGTCATTCCATCTTGTTTGTATGGTTTGACAGCTCACTTCTCGTTCACTTCGCCTAAGTTTTCACTTCGACATGTTTACAGAATCGCACTGCAGTTGACAGAGGCTGTCGTAGCGTGCTAAGGACAGTTTTGATTGCTTAGTTACGCATGAGGCCAATGGAATATAGATATTTTTTTATACACCAAAAGCTTTGCATGTACCAGACCAGCAGTGCGATTCTGTAAACATGTCGAAGTGAACACGCGCGACGGGTGACTTGTCAAAACATACAAATAAGATGGAATGACAGCTCTATTGTCGTTCACTCCGCCTAGGTGAACACCGTGAGATGTCGACAGAATCGACCGGCAGTATTCATGTAGATTTTAGAACAGCCATGCAAAGTAGAACAAATACTCGGGAAATGCCTACTTTCCAACTCCATAATTTATTAGAGCTCACGTGACACGTCGCGTCGACTTCACATCAGAACAAAAGTTTCCAGAACCTAAATAAATAATACCTACAGTCCTTGTTTCGAGTTGGACATTCACAGCTAACACTTCTGAAAATTTTAGTAAGGGTTGCGGAAACACCCCATTTGAGGCAATTTCAGGACCGTAAACTGTCGTGTGACCAGCTTTTTCAAGCACAAAAGAGGTCAGGTGTTGTAAACAAGTTAAACCCGTCGATCCAACCGTAATCCTATTGACCCAATCATCTGAGCGAATATGGTTTGCGTACAAATGTTACGGTACAGATCTCTCCGAGAAACAGCAAAATAAATTATTCAAATCTCGTTAAATATACCAACAGGATTCGGAAAAATAGGACGAGTTTTAGAGAGATTATCTCTTCGCGGAATCTGTGAAGGTTTATTGCTAAAGGATTATTCAATATAGCAGCTTTAGTATCCAAACTAATACCGAACAGCTGTGCCAAAACACCGCTTTTAGAACCGATTTTATCGCCAAAAATCTATTTAAATTTATATACACCTGGAACAGTACAGTTTATCCGAGATCATATTACTTCCGAAATGTATCGCGGTATAATCCCTGTACCTATTTTGTGTTTGTTATCCCTGAAGCTTAGTATTTCGGTCTTGTTTGTTGACTTTGTTGATATCCTATCAAGTGTTCTCATCTTGTCATTGGTCTGAAAACTGTTGAAGTTCTGTCGCCTTTGACCTTTGTGATTTTTCCCAGACCTGTGTACTCAAAGAATAAGGTGTCCTCATGAAATTCGTCTGGTTCACAGTAAATATCGCTAGAACAAAATGCCGGACTGGACGTGGTTAGTATTTGCAGCGGTGTTCGGGGCTGTGTCGGCCCTGTCCGTACCGCTGGCGCTGCTCATCTACTTCGTGCGACCCTTCGAGAAGAAGCCGCAGACTCCTGAAGACTACAGTTTACCCATCACTTTGCCACCTGTAAGTACTTATTGTGTGAACTTTTTACTTTCATGGTTTTATTGTAGCTGGATCCAAAAAATCCAGCAAAATTAATAACTTTACGTTAAAAAAATAAACGCTATGCCTCTTAATAGTATTATAATGATGAGTACAATGATCCCTGTCATACTCATTATACTCATCATTATGAACCACTTTTACTATGGGACCAACGCGGTTTCAACCGCGAAAAAAAATCAACTGCCCCTTACATTTATGTGCGCATAACTCGACAGAATGTTCCTACTGAACGGCTGATTTTTTAGAGCTTATTCTGATACACGTCGTTTTGGTATGTGTATCTATCTTACTGCGACATGTCTATGTTGCAGCCAACTAGCTTAATCAGCCGTTTCCAAAGCCTAGCCTTTTCATTTAACTGCGCTGTTTAATCAGCGACAGTGACATGGGCAAGTCATTAAACGATCGAACGACGCTGAAAAATTGGAGCAGTCAAATGAAAAGGCTAGGCTTTTAATGAAACGGCTGATTAAGCTAGTTGGCTGCGATACTTAGGTCACAATTCTGGACCTTTGTTGGCTATGATATAAAAGTAAAAATTATCTCATTTTCTGTAGCAAACATATGCAGAAATAATTTCATTTCCGTTGCAGCCTATACAGCAAGAAGGAAACGTTTTTGTTGTGCTACTTCATTCATTAATATGTACAGGAATATTAATCTTAGTTAAAATTTGCGTGGAACGATACGAGTAAGTTCATTCTGCGGCCCTAAGAAAATGTTTCTTAAAGTAGGTACATGTTCTCAATGACTGATCACTTTCCTGAGACTTACCGCTAATCCCTGTAGACCAAAGTTGATAAAATGATCCATCAGAAATGTAACCTACTGTCTCCTGAGATGAAGCTTCTAGGTAAATGTATTGAACCGAGATAAAAAAACACTTACCGTACATTAGTGGCCGCTGGGCCTCCTCCAAGACATCAATTTTATATTGACCTATAAAAGGTTCCATTTTCAAACACCTCAAAAATGCCTTTAAATGCGTAATAAAAAGTATTCCCATATCGCATGACTTGATCGCCAGCCAAGGTCGGAATCGGAAGCCAAGCCAGTACACTTCCTCTATTCCATGAAGTGTAATTACTAATTACGAAAACAGACCGTAGTTTTAATTTATGTAATCGGTAAAATGTGTGTTAATTTATAGTAATATGTGTTTAGATGGAATGCGGAATGTGGTTTGCGAGTTTATGAAAACTATGTAAAGGCATATTAGTGAAGGCGTTGGTAGCTGAACTATTTGACACCCTGCGGTTAAGGTGTTCAAACACAGCAATGTGTACCTACATGACAGGTTTGATTGTTTGGGCTAACCAACGTATTATGGTTGTGACCATAATTTATGCAGTACATACAGCGACGGATTTGTATCAGTCGGTCGATTCTGTAAACAAGTCGTAGTGAAAGCTTGGGTGAAGTGATCACGAGGTGAGCTGTCATTCCATCTTGATTACATGGATGACAGCTCACTTCTTGATCACTTCACCCATGCCTTCACTTCGACGTGTTCACAGAATTCTACTGCTGTCATTCCATCTTGTTTGGAATGGATTAACAGCTCACTTCACCTAAGCTTATATGTTTACAGAATGACACTGCAGAATATCAGGTATTACCTACCTTCACAGGTTATACTTGATACGTGCGTGTATGATCACCTTTACCCAGTAACAAATGTATTTTGCTATCGCACAAATATTGCTTTCCGATATAAAGAATCGGTATTTTTCTTTGTCGGGGTTTATAGCTTCATCGAGACGGAAAATAATTCTATAGCCGTGTTTGTTGTCTCTAGAAAACTATTGTTATCCAACGGTCCTAGAAGAAATGAACGACGTTTTTAAAAAAGTTTAAAAACAAACTAATTTCGCTCGTTCACTTTTTCCTTCAGTATTTTCTCGATAAATATGTATTGAAAATCATGTAATGTTCGCTGCGGGGTGAATAGCCCCCTCAAGATGTCTCGACCCCCGTTTCGACCCTCGATACCGGCACGTGCCTAGTCAATCCAATCATGCTCCCTAAATCTCCTCACCCATGTGACGGCCTTAGTCGAGAACTGAGCTTTTTGTTGTATTAACCTAATGTTTCAAAGAAAGATAAATATAATTATTTTATGTTGAAAAATATCTAGTATTTACCTGTTTTAGGGACTTACAATGGCCAGAGGCCTGAGACAAAGTGCCATCCCATTGGCGAATGCTACAGTCAATGCCAAAATGTAGGATTTTGATCACGTGACATTTCGATAGCATCTGTCAATCCCATACATTTTTGACGTATTGACAATCGCTTTCGCCACACTACCGTTGACAGAATCTCACTTGTCTCGAGCCCCGTGCAGGACGTTTTGTAGAAGTAGGTTCGACGAATCGTTCACACATAATCCCTTATTTCTTTAAATAGCTTAGGGAATACGTGTGAGAAGAGAGACTCTTGGGACGAGGGGCTTAAAATAGACTGTAGCCTATTTTAAGCCCCTCGTCCCAAGAGTCTTAATTGTTTCACGTAGAAACGTAAAGCCACCTCGTTTTATCAGAACAAAGTAATATCGTGTTACTCTACGTACCTAATATAGATTTGTTTGAGTAGGTACCTATAAATCTATATTGATTACTGTAAACGTTTCGTGTAGACCTTTAGACGATCGCTAATCTATTGTTCGGTAAATATGTTTACCCATTTAGAAACTAAACGCCCTGATGCCTTTATTTATCTAGCTTCTATATATCAAGTCGTATTTGTACCAATGCTATTTACCGACGTTTCTACGTTTGTTGCCATATATTTGACCAGCGAACGTCCATTATTAGGTAGTGTCCCAATTACAGCCTTACTGCCCTTTAATTAAGGCCGTTGCCCTCAATTTCAGTGCGAAATATATAATTAATAAAACCGCTTCGATATAAATGACCGACTGATGAAGTGCGTGACGTCATTGCCTACCTTTTTTTTATTCATTTGCAAAATTTACAAATTGTAAATTGGAGTCGATTTATTTGGGAAAACGACAAATCGGTTTTGCGAATCGTTGAAGTTGAAAATATCGGAAAAATCCCATGATTCTCTTGACATTTGACAACCGTAAAGCATGATATGTTTCACTTACCTGTCATTGAAAATTCAACCCTTATAAGAAAAATGAACGAGGGGTGGAAATAAATGGAATTGTCGCAAATGTCTCCGTTTGTCTGTTTTATATCTCCTATAGGACACGTGAACGCTTCTATTTGTATTTCATATCGGTTAAGTCGTATAGAAAAACTTAAACTACGGTAACAGTAGGTACATAACGACGACGACGATCGATTTTTAATACAATTCTCTCTATTCAATAAGTAGACGGCTAGAAACTTTGGAGTGCTTTAGTTCTAGCACTCAAATATTTTTTTTTAAAATACAGGAGGTTTTCTCTCCATAATGCCAGAGACTATTTCTATACATAACAAGCGAAGATACCAAGTAACTACTCCCAGAGGGGGTACTTCATAACCAAGTGCTATTTTCTCAGCTGTCCTGTCTTCGTCAAAGGGAATTATGGAGGTGGCAGATGCTAATGATGTAGATTAGTATTCAGTTATCTTGCCTTTGTTCTGCCGTTTATAGGCGTCTTAGCACGTCACATCATTTGCCTAAATTGTAACACAGACCGTAATCCGTACTACAAAGTACTAAGGAGTATGGTAAGACGTATTTAGTTGGTAGAATAATTAATTTTAAAATATAGGTAATAATTACATACAAGATCTTAAAAATTAGGTAGTGCGCTATGTTTTGCCAATTGACATACAAATTTAAAAAACCGACCATGTGCGAGTCGGACTCGCGCACGAAGGGTTCCGTACCATTATCTATCAAAAATCACTGACAGAACACCTTAAAAAGGGTTACTTTTATAACACAAGCATGGTATTTCTAAGTTCGCTCGTTGTACTACAGAGGTCTATGTAGTACAACGAGCGCACTTAGAAATACCATGCTTTAAATAATAGGTTCTTTTCCAATTTCTAACTCGATGGCTTTCAGATTCAGAGATCGATAGTGAAACTACAACGTGTAAATGGAACACTGTCCCTCGACTCCGGCACGTAATAACAGCTAATTGATTGATCGTAGCTAACTTTGGGCACACCTGCATAATTGCTTAATTATGCTGCGTACATATTCGTGCAAACAGTAGGTCGGTATGCGATTTATTGTGCGGTAAGGGTGATAATTGCAATTGATACCATTAATTTTGGCATATCGAAATTAATGGTTTCAGTTCAAGCGGTAATTAACGTCTCATATGACGTGCGGTGCTGGTTCCTGAGAGTTTGTGGTCAATGCGTAGAATTAAATTACTAAAGTCATTTTAACGATCCAGTAATGGGCCCGTAAACCTTACTGTGGAGCGCTATGTTGCCTTGAAAACTTTTAATATAAAAGGGGCTTTTGCCTGGACCTTAGGGAATCCCGGTCATGGTTAATTTTCATTTTAACTACCACTCACCCGACTGCGGCCAAAAGGAGGGATTTTAAAACTTATGGACATCATTTAGTGTCCGGATTAGACCGTTGTTATTTTAATTAATTCATATGTAATATAAAAGTTACCTTAAAATTATTAGGTATATTATCGACATAAAGATGAAAACGTGGTAGTATAAAACACGTAGATACAATTTTACGGTAGATAACGGCAGAATCAAATTAAGTTGCCTTCGATACTTTAGTACCTTTATATAGAAACAATTTATTGATATATCGTCCTATTTTTAGACCGCCCTCTTATACTGTAAAACCTTTAATATAAATAGATGGAAAACGCAGACAACTTGAATAGGTACGGTGTATATTTTAATCTGAAGCGGAAAGGTACCGAAGGGGACTCTAGGGATCTCTGTTTAATTACAAGATCTTTTAATCATATCGGATCACTCTGTTTTGATGAAGTGATTGTCACTTTTCATTTTATGTGTGTGTACCTGATGCACTGTCGTCAAATAAATGATTTAAATTCTTCTTTATTTCTTTCTTATTGTTATTTTATTTAAAAAAAACTTTTGTGACCGCAGATGGAATCGTTTTCCGATTTTCTTGTCTCATCATTTTTTTTTTTTTTTTTATTAATGATCAAAAAGGTACATTTTAGGCTTTATAACGTACATAATGTCCAACAAAACTATTACACATAGTTTGTCTGTTGGATCAAAAATCATCATATCAGTTGAAAGATGTTCACTGCTGGACATAGGCCTCCCCCAAGTGTCGCCACAACAACCAGTCCTGTGCGTCTCGCGTCAATCGGCCACCCGCGACCGTCACCAGGTCATCGTGCCATCTTATCGTTTATTCCCGCTCGTCCCCACCCGGTCGTCCCCACTGGGTACCGGGAATCGCAGGGCGATTACTGGCCACCGTAGACGCGGGCCTGCCGACGACGAGCGTTTGGTGGCTCGCCGTCCGAGCAGAACCAGGCCCGGGTCGATGGCGCATTGTGTTCCAAGCGCACCCCAAAGAGATGTTAGCATGGAAGTCGGGGCCCGCTTGGGCCAGAGCCTGCTAGGGTTGCTGATTTTTTTCCCATCCTTAAAAAAAAAGGGCTGTAGATAGGTGCCTATCGTTCACACACACATTTCGCCAGTAAAGTTCAAGGGGGCGAACCTAGCTATTACTAAGATATTCTAGATGGGAAAACCCGGCAAGTTTTTTACAGGCCGAAGGGTCACTAGACCTACAAGGCAGAATCATAAAAAATCTTAATTCATATACTAGCTCCCGTTTTTTCCGTTCCCATAGGAATTTCGGGAAATCCGCTCTTAGTGGAGAGCACTAAGAGAAAACCTAGACGCCCCAAGGACCTACATGCCAAATTTCAGCTTTCTACGACCATCAGTTTCGGCTGTGCATTGTCTGTCAGTCACACAGTCAGTCACCAGTAGGTAACGGAAGAGTTTTATATATATATATATTGATTTAAGCAAAACTTTATTTCTTGCCAACAGGAAGTCCTCAACGAGCTAACACGGGGACTAGGCAGCACGCCAGAGGGCGCTCTCAACACGATGCTGCAGTTCATCTTCCAGCAGAGCACGGCTGACACCCGCTGGCTGCGCCGGCGCATGGCCACCGAGCTCGCCGAGCTGCTCGCTAAGACGTCTTCTGGAAAGATCTTTGAGTCTTTAACGGTGTGAAGTTGTATCATCTAAAAGAGCACTTAAACTTACTTACCTACAGGTAGAATCAAAGCTAGTGGCGGCTCGGAACATTCCGTGAGTCGCTCTGCAGTAGCAAATTCACGGGGTTGAAAAGGGTAGCTTAAAGTGAACTTCACAGACGTCATTTGTTTTGAATCGACCTATACCTACTAATAGGTATTTTTTACCTACTAATAGATTTCAACAATGAACTAAACGAGGTTGAGATGTGCTTATTTTGTCTAGTTTTATTTGTGAAACGTGTCCTTTATAAATAAGGGAAAATAACAATGAGAATAGGAAGCTTATTTTTCTTTTCAGAGTATTTTTGACTGGCAAAGTTTGCACCGATTTTAGTTAAGCCTCTCTGGTTACTAGATAAGATAGTAATAAAACAGCTGGTAATAATATCATCAGACAAGCAAAGTTCCAAATCCAGAGAGAGCAAACTTCGATATGACGCATAGGTCATGATCTTATCGTCGAAAGAAACTTTGGAGGCGAGATTCAACTTTCCTTTGAAGTTTATTTGACCTCTCTTCCAAATGCTGTCTGTAGAAATGCTAATATTTACCTATATATAAGGCTAATTAGGGATTACCCCAAATAGGACCTTAAACCTATAATTAACAAACTAAATCAAACTGCCACCATTCACGATTCGTTTCCTTATAAATCACACTGTAATCACTCCAGAAGCGCCATTAATAATGACCGATAAATTACATTAACCTATATCCATGATGGTATACATATAGGTCATCGGTGGTCAGTCAAGTGCATATTGCGTAGCTATCGTTGATTGCACATATTATATATACAGCGATGACTGCTACCTGTAATTATATTGTCATGGTTGTATAATTTCCGTGTAGTTTCAGCTTCTAATCTAATAGATCCTTAGAATATATCCTTAAATTTCCCGCAATACTCGCAGATCGTAGAAATTCTAAGTACTTTCACAAAACAAAAACCATTCTCATAATTTAAGATTTTAAAGCAGGAAAGATGAGGGTAGTTATAAAACTAATACAAAAAAACTAGAAGCCTCCGATGGACCCTCAAAACGTCAGGAACTGCGCCAATCTTAAACTTCTTGCTCCTTATTTTATGGTAGACTAATATTTACCTCATTCTCTGGAAAAGGCTCTTAACCTGGATTTCAACATTCCAAAGGGCCTCTGAGGGCTGCTTGTGAACTTGATGATGCGAATTTCGTTTCTACCGATACTTATCCTAAGCAAACTATAATACCTTTCGTATGTAAAATGTTATATACTTATAGCACGGTTAGTTAGTTGATTAGCAAACTATGTGCTCCAATGACCGGAGATTTGCGGTTCAATCGGCGCCAACGATTCGTGACCACCGATGTGAAAACGCCCCGCCCGACTCGGAACGAATTATAAAACCGATAAAGGATAATATAATGTTTATCGTACCTTCAACACGTACTTGGAACGCTCAACATCGATATTGCCTTCTAAGTGTTGTGTCTGAAAGGTTATATCGATATCGAAGCTGGTAGACCGACCCTCGTTGATTAATATATGAAACGCTTTTTGTTATTCAGTTCGCTTCGCCCCCCTCACTTTGGAATCGTATTGCTCACCACTTGATTGTTCTAATTTCGAATTGAAACTACAACTAGAAAAATAATAATCAAAAGAAACCCTCTACATCACCTTGCAAAAAGCTGCCATCTCAAATACATGTCGTCTTGTAAGAAAATTCTTGCAAATAGACGATAGCAAAATAACGCATCCTCTACGTAACCAACCACACGCTCCATTCACTTGGTTTCGTTCCGTAATCTTAAAACCAGCCAAAGAGCTGAGAAGAAAGACACTCCGAAAAATAATAATAATACAGGTGTTAATGTGTTTTAGATATTATTAACACTAAATTGATATCGACAATGTTTGAATCTTAGTAGAAAGGCATGAGCCCTCGCCGTAGACAGTCGAGCAAGCTCGAAATTCTAATAAAATCTGCCTTGACTTAAATTAAACGTGCTACTTGGCTTGAGTTATCTTCTTACGCGAGTGCTTAGAGTCTAAGAATGATACTTTACGTACAACTATTCTCTTGAGAATAAATATAAATCTCTTCAGCATTTTTTCTTAGAAGAAAATAACTTGTTGCTACTGGGCGAGGCTAAAATACCTTGGTTTTTTAAAAGATTCTTATTACTTATTTAACTCAGAAGTTTTATACCCAACATTTGGTCTTGTTCCAAGAATAAAGTCCTGTGTACCTACAGGTATAAAAGAAGGTAACAAGAGCGTCTTACTCGTAAATTAATTTTGTAGTTAGTTTTAAGCTTCATAAGAGCTCATTTGCCGGATTTCGCCCCCGGCAGTTTAGAGTAGGTACCTTGCCGACAAAAAAAAACTTTCGTCCTCTTTCGACGTTCGGCAGTGATTTTGTGCGAAAGTCCCGAAGGCTCAAACTTTTGTATTTTGGTAGTCTCTGAGGATAACACGTATAAAATAATGTTTTCTTTTCATTCTAGTTGTTGTTTTCTCAAGAAATATGGGATCATAGGAGGTACGCCCGAGGGCTACATGTATCATTAGAAAATTCGTAACAATATTTACGTCATGTTACTAAGTAATTCAACAATGTAAGGTTGTTAAAGGCATGTTCGCGAGTTCGTAGACTCGTGTGTAATGGGATATCGTCTCGTGTAGCTTGAGTAGGTAATCCACACGTGCCTGACTACCTCAAGTAAGTCCATAATATGCATAAAGCGGGTATTAAGTGCATCTATGATGTTCGCTCGATATTCAAGACGTGAATGACGTGATGGATCGCAGGAACGAGACCCGTGTCATCTCATTTCCATATTATTGCCGCTAACATTCCTTTGAACCCCTGTGCTGTATCTCTATCTAGGTACCTACCAAATAGCACAAATATCATGGTTCCTCACTGTGGCATGACTTGCGAGTGACTTTACACGCAATTAGTTTGCTCTGTTTATTATACAGGGCGTCCCAGAAAGGTGTGGTCATATTTAAGGGTGATGTTGGGTAGCTAGCTGATAAACATTAAGGAAAAAATTATAAAACATAAAAAATGAGAATTTTACCAACCCAACGTCACATATGACCACACCTTTCTAGAACAGCCTGTAGACTAGCTTCCGCCCGCGGCTTCGCCCGCGTGGTATGTCGATAAAAAGCAGCCTATGTCTTTTCCACGACATGGTCTATCCGTGTTTATAATTAATTTGTAAACACCGATAAATAAATGTAAATTTCATCTAAATCCGTTCAGCTGTTTTCACAAACTCACTTGTAACAAACTAACTTTCGCATTTATAATATTAGTTAGGATTTAAGACGCTCGCAACTCTAATTTTTTTATATTTTTAAACATTGCTACTTGTCTTTTTTCTAGTTATTGAGGAATATCAAAAAATCTAGTCAAATGTTTGAGCCACCATAACTTTTCACATCAAAATTATCATCATCATCATATCAGCCGAATGACGTCCACTGCTGGACATAGGCCTCCCCCAAATGGGGGGGGGGTTTGCCATAGTCGCCACGCTTGGCAGGCGGGTTGGCGATCGCAGTGTAGCTGTTGCAATGTACCTACCTACAAAGAACGCCTGTCCATTCCCTGGTGAAAATGCATTCTCACCATAAATCATACCCTTATGCCACACTAACCACTTTACATTTCTTCGACAGCTTCGCTCCCTAGAAGTGGGCACAGAGTTCCCCAGCATCACAAACCTGCGACTCCAGTCTGGTGAATTAGAAGAGGATGGGGCTCGCCTGCGGGCCTTAGACCTGAAGTTCGACCTGGCGTATGACGGCAACTTCAGG
The DNA here is from genome assembly GCA_947386135.1 of Melanchra persicariae. Classification (NCBI taxonomy): domain Eukaryota; kingdom Metazoa; phylum Arthropoda; class Insecta; order Lepidoptera; family Noctuidae; genus Melanchra; species Melanchra persicariae. Next base: position 6,278,585 of record OX376646.1, read on the forward strand.
ATCGATGTGGATGCTGTCATGCTGCTAGGGAAGATCGCTAACATATCTATTACTGGTAAGAATGTGATTGATAACACTAGTAGTATTCCTAAACGTTGATACATTATACAGAATGTTCTAGAAAGGTGTGGTCATATTTAAGGGTGATGTTGGGAGAAAAAATGTCTTAACATAAAAAAGTGATTTTTTTTCAAAAAAATCGAATCGTATCTAGTACCTACTAAGTACTTATTTTTGTTTTTGACCTCTGAATAATTCTCTTTCCCTTTTCTTACTCGATGCGATAGCAAAAAATGATTTTCAGTCTCCTATTTTTTAAGACATCCGCCATGTTGTTTTGTTTTTTTTTTTTCAAATTTGCGTTGTAGAAGAAGTTATTGGCCGAGGAAAAAATACCTCAATGACTGATCCAGCTTATCATATTGTAAGTAGAATAAAGGCGTTACACACCTTGTTCAACTCACAGGTCAAAAACCAGTAAAAGGACTTAACATTAATTAGGTAAACATAATTGGCACTTCTTTAAAACCGTAATAAAGAACTTGGCAACTGCCAAATTACCGCGATAATTCGGGCAATACTTATACCTAATACCTTCAAATCGAGCATGTAAATCATTCAAAACAATGCGAACTTTATATAATGAACTTCGAACACCGACTTGGAAACTTCTAAAAGAACCTTGAATGTTCCCATATTATGTGACTTTGAAACTCGAATATTTCCTTTCTTCCATTCTTTGCAACGTTATGAAAGACATTCGCGCTAATTCAGAAACAACTCCGGTCTTAGACTTTTAAAAACTCCATCCTATAAGAAGCTCTGTACTAAAAGTTAATAAGATTCAAAACTCAAACTCAAAGCATTCATTTCTTATTAACCATTTATTTACAGGCACTTTTCAATTGTCAAAGTCGGTCAGTCAAAAACATGAAGCTCGCACGAAGTTGCACGTTCCAAAGCGTAGATCTCTTTGGAGAAGAACGTGCAAGAAACTCCACGGACACACGTTGAAATCTTGTTTTGTATTTTATACATATAAAAATCTGGTTACATTAATGTTGTTGCTTCTAGGGTAAAACCGGGATAGATGCCACACTTTTACTTTGGTCTTTTACCTACAAAATTAAAAGTAATAAATTATGTAAAACATTATCTTTTATATTTCCAGAGTATTAACGATTTTTACCCTCTACATTTTGAGACATCTATCCCATATATGGGATACTTGCCTATTCCATATAAATCACGTTTAGGATAGACGACCCGCTGAGAAACAGGGCATCTAACCCGAAAAAACTTTGATCGCACTTTGCCTTCCCATGCAATCAGCCAATCACACAGAGACATGAGAGACGGTATACGTAGTGGTAGTTGTATAGTCTCTCGATAGATAAATATTAAACCACGCGATCCATCTGCGAAACTAGAGAATTTGCAATTGGGGCACCTATACCACTGGGGCATCTATCTCGGCTTTACCCTATATGTGAAAACTGTGTATAAAGATTAAAATAAGCCCAGATATGAAATGAAAAATGAAAAGCCCGCTTTTTTGTCTTTTCAGTGGAAAGCATAAGTGGTAACGTTAGAGTAATGTTCCGTCGCAATCCATACACTCACTGGGCGCTAGCCTTCGAGTCACCACCGAAGCTTGAGCTCCGAGTGCGAGGGAGGTTCCAGGGCAGGCAGATCAAGCCTAGGCTGGCTTCGTTAGTCGCAGCACATATTAGAAGAGCGGTGGCGCAGAGGCATACGCTACCTAATTATAAGATACGGTAAATTCAATTTTGCTTTATATTTTTGTAACATGATTTAAACACCAGCGGCCCTACCATGACGTGTTAAAGCGTGAGTCGTTCGAGCGAGAAGGAGGGATGGAGCTATATACCCTATATAGCTCCATCCCTCCTTCTCGCTTGCTGATGATGATGGACATTTAATTTGAATCCTCAGTAGTAACCTTTGAAATTAAAATGCAGTTTTAGTGTAATTAGTATGACTGATCTCATAGTCACTTTCCTGGCTTAGATTAGAAAAAGACGTAAAAAAAAACTATTTCGTGGTTAAGTTTGATTGCGTTAATATATCTAGTAAGAAATTAAAGTTACAACTTCAAAGTTTGAAACCCACGCTGTCTTCACCAGACGAACGTTGCTAATTTACAAATGGAAAACTGTCATCAAGAGAGCTTCCGCAATCTTGCAACTTAGCAAAGAGGTTAATTAAGGAAGTGTCTGTTACTAAATATTATTTGATGAGAGTGAGCTAAGTGCAAACTGAGTTAGTTTCAGATACAGTATATTCGCATTAACTGAAGTATCTATCGTTTTGTTAACAGTCGTTAACAATCGTTAGAAGAATATTTTGCAAGCAACTAAAACCTACAAATCTTTTTTCCAGGTACAAACCATTCTTCCCTAAATCAGACCCTGGTAGCACAGAGGGTGACGAAGGGTCGTGTCCACACGGGAGACTGACAGTGCGATTGATGGAGGTCACGCGACTGCAGTGGTCCGGTGGAGCCGCCACTGTGCGCGCGGCCTTAGCTGTGGACTCGCATGGATGGGTGAGTTATCTTTACAAAATCAAACCGTGGTAGCACAGAGGGTGACGAAGGGTCGTGTCCACACGGGAGACTGACAGTGCGATTGATGGAGGTCACGCGAGTGCAGTGGTCCGGTGGAGCCGCCACTGTGCGCGCGGCCTTAGCTGTGGACTCGCATGGATGGGTGAGTTATCTTTACAAAATCAAACCGTGGTAGCACAGAGGGTGACGAAGGGTCGTGTCCACACGGGAGACTGACAGTGCGATTGATGGAGGTCACGCGACTGCAGTGGTCCGGTGGAGCCGCCACTGTGCGCGCGGCCTTTGCTGTGGACTCGCATGGATGGGTGAGTTATCTTTACAAAATCAAACCGTGGTAGCACAGAGGGTGACGATGGGTCGTGTCCACACGGGAGACTGACAGTGCGATTGATGGAGGTCACGCGACTGCAGTGGTCCGGTGGAGCCGCCACTGTGCGCGCGGCCTTTGCTGTGGACTCGCATGGATGGGTGAGTTATCTTTACAAAATCAAACCGTGGTAGCACAGAGGGTGACGATGGGTCGTGTCCACACGGGAGACTGACAGTGCGATTGATGGAGGTCACGCGACTGCAGTGGTCCGGTGGAGCCGCCACTGTGCGCGCGGCCTTAGCTGTGGACTCGCATGGATGGGTGAGTTATCTTTACGAAATCAAACTGTGGTAACACAGGGGGTGACGAAGGACCGTGTCTACACTGGTGACTGGTGGAGGTCACGCGACTGCAGTGGTCCAGTGGAAACGTCTCTGTGCAGCCTTAGTCCACATGGACGAATAAGTTATCTACATATACGAAGTAAGACACTGGTAGCGCAGAGTTTGACGAAAGCCCTATTGCCACGGTAACTGTCAGTGCGACTACTGGAGGTCATTTCGAAAACCTTAATATTTTCAAAAATCTTAAAAATACAGCAATCTAACACGGAAAAGAATTCAAACAAAGAAGCTCCAGGAAACATTTGAAAATATTCAAACACCAATTTACTTCAAGACCTCATTTATTATTCCTAACATCAACCGCGCAACTCCTTATCTATTCCGCAAAGTATCGCTTCGTAGCGTGCTCGTTTTAGGCCCGGCGCCCACTGGCGACGCGGCACGGCAAGCGATTTTAGAACGCGCAAATGACTTGAGATTTGATTTAATCATGATTAGTATTCAAACTTCGGGATGCGACAGTACCTATGCCAAAACGTGCCGAAGCAAGCTGTGACGTATCAATGAAATGTGAGTATTAACAGTGTTAAATAAGATTCGAAATCATCTGTATTGCAAAAATCCCTTGCCGTGCCGCGTCGCCAGTGGGCGCCGGGCCTTAGACGTAAAGTGGCCTGTTGCCACTTTACGTCTAAGGCCCATGAGATGGCCACAACATGAACATGGGCCACTAGATCAAGTAGTGCTTGATAGTGGCCCATGTCACTTTCCTGCCCTTAAACTGTCTCGATGCAAAAAAATCTCGTCAATCCGTCGAACAAACACATTTGTTAGAAATTCACAATTTCTTATCTGTCTCCTAAGGTATCGCTTCGCCGTGGCGTTCTTGTCCTGGACGTGGTATTGCCAGCTGTAGCGGGACCGCTGGGACTCGTGTGTTGCCAGGGCGTGGGAGCCGTGTTGGTCGACACTGTCGTGCCGATGTCGCCTGCCTACCGCGCCGATCTGCGCAGAGACGATGTTGTACTGGCTATTGATAATAAGCCTGTGAATAATGTTGCTCAGGTAAGTCCACATACTCTAAACTAAATGTTTTCAAACTCTATGAAGAAGAATCAGTTTTATTGGGAACAGAGTTCTTACTTAGATGAATCAATAAAAGCCTTTTTACAAGTTTACTATGTGTTTCTGATCAGGGTTAATGTAACCCCATCAGGATCGAACATCCGGAATCTGAGAACGAGTGGTTCTCAGATTCCGGATGTCCTAAACCTCTCATAGAACAGGGCTACGGAATTCGGCGAATTTGCTTGTCAAAATGTCTTAATAAAAACGTTAAGAAAACACACCTTTTTTTCAAGAGATGAGAGAAAACTCTTTAAATATTTGAGCTCGGCAGGTGACCACATTAATAGCAGTGCATGCAGTGTAAGCGGCGTTGACTAGGTTTAATTTTTAGTTTATTTAATAATGTTTAATTGCCTTCTACAGGTAGGCAAGCTCCTCCGCCTCGTGGAACGTCGCGCGGTGACCGTGCGAGTGAAGCGCGGCGGCAGCGGCGCCGGCGCACGTCGAGACGACGCCACCGAGCCCAAGCGGATGAAGCCGAACTTCTCCTTCCGAAGAGTGTCCGAGGTCATGGAGGGGGTGCGTCTGCAGGGGATGAGGGCGGCCGCTTCTAAGACTAATTTACAGGTTAGTTGATATCCCAAAGCAATTAATGCACTTAGTTGACTTTATTCACATCACCATGCTCACTGCCCACTCACCAAAGGAGCAATTTTTACCTGACAAGTGTAGCACAGAACCCATCGATATTCTAAGTAGATAAAAAAAGTATAGTAACGTTTGTACAAGTGGGTTAGTAGTGCCTGGTGTATGTAACTATGAACCATTATGATTTATGTTCAAAGTTATCTTCTCATTTACCAGGAACCCGAATCCAGCCCAGCAAAAACAGTAGAACCACAAAACGAGACTGATGCACAAGCCAAACCGAACACAAAAACTGAGCCAACACGCCAACCGAAAGCTTCCGAACAGCCTGCTTCGACCAACTTCGGGCTTCGGAAGCGACGATGCTCCGTAGAAAATAAGTCTTCCGATAGCTCGGCCGGCAGTACTCCGCCAGCATCCGGCGCGAGCACACCCTTACGACAGGCGAACGTCATTAATAAAACTGTCAAACACCCAGACATACCCATCATCAGAACTGACTCTTCAGAATGTAGGATACAGGAGAAAGAGGCTGCCGAAGAAGAAGAACAGATGTTCGAAGTAGGAGGCCCCCGACAATGCGAACACGTAGAAATATGCCAAATGTTCTGGACGAAAAACACACCTTTAAAACCTATCATCCCCTTCGACGAAGAAACGGAGTTCAAGCTAAATGAGAACCATAAATACTTGAACATCAATGTCTGGGCGACAGTTGCTGGTGAGAAGGAAGAGATTCTCTTAGGATATCTTAATATACCACTTACAGCTTTGTTGGCTGAATGCCAGGATTCGACGGTCCCTCATCATATGAAGAGGTACCAGTTCTTGCCGCCAGATGTCGATATCAAGTTCAGGTAAGAAGAGAAGCTCGACTACACGAACCGCTAGATGGCGTTACGACTAACGATTGCTATATTTGCTTGTCGTCTTTTCTGACTTCTGAAACTACTGCTTCTGATAGCTACTGTGTTTGCACATCTACTGCACCTACAGTTCAATTGATGAATATGTTAATGCTTTTGTAGCTTTTCAGCTTTTTGCATACAAATATATGCTCCAAAATACATACATACATACAAAATAAATGCGCTGTTGATGCGTAGTTAACGTGATGATTTTCATGTCAAAATATTAATGCATATTTCGACAGTAATGAAATTCTTTTATTGCATGTCTCCCACACAAATCACAAGTAAGCATCTTATTTCTAAAATATCTTATTTAAGTTTTAGCAGTACCTAGTACACAATAAACTCCACCTAATAAACACCCCTTTCCCCTTATGTGCACTGATTAATCCTTAGAACACCACTTTACCTATCTAAAAGTCTTTTGAATATTAGATGTGTGTATGTGTCATAATACTCATAATGTGCTCATTGAACGTAACATCATCAGCCACATATCTGCTAATAGTTGATGTTACTATTATTTAGATCTTGTATATTATTATAACAAAAGAGCACATGAAATTACGTTTAAATTACACTACACCTTCTTGCTTCGTTTTAAACGGTTATTTTTGACATAATGTTACTTTACATTCAAATTAAATTAATAAAATAAATTTATAAATTTTTTATCTTGGTTTAGCTTTAACGCTTCCAGTTTAAATGGTGAAATATTTCTCCCGTTGTGCAATAATTACGACAGCGATGAATAAGACATGATCCTACTAGGACAATGGTCTTATGATCGACACCTAATTATAGAAATGACCACACTTCTCAGAAACACGAAGAGTCTCCAGCTTCGTGCGAGAATTATTTACCAACACGTATTAATTGGGGTTCTGACGATACTTTCTCAGTAACAATAATTATGAGGTTGGAACTGTGCCCGGGAAAACCCAAGTTGCGCTTGCTATGGACGCATCAACGCTCTGAAACCAAAAAAAAAAATGTTTTATAATCATTACAAGAAAGCGGTCACTTTAATAATTTTATCGTATCTATCATAGATCAATAACAACTTTCTTATCAGTCGTTATAATGATGTTGCGACAGCTATGAATCTATAGATAGGCGAAACGGGTAAAATCCAACTGCACTATCAGTAATGTCACATTTCCTACGAGACAGGTAGATCCAATGAGGATTTTTTTCTGAAAAACGCTATTTAGTCCGTCAGTTAGATTACCAAAAAATGTTGGACTGGGCGATAACGAGAAGTCTCGACATAGTTACCGATCGCCTACCGACTGAATGCGGTCGATAACTCCTAAAGCCACCAGTACACTGGCAATCTTGAATGCGATCCACAGATCAGATCATTGATTTTGATCGTGGATCGTTCAAGATTGACTGTGTACGGGCGACCTTAGGACTTAACGACTGAATTCGGTCGTTAAGCGATCGTTAACTATGTCGAGAACTCGAGACTTCTCGCCCGGGTATTTTTTCTGTCACTTAAACAATAAATTAACGATAAAGTGCGTTGAAATTTCTCGTGACGTCAGCTGTCTCAACTCCTGAACTTTGATGCGCTTTATCTTTGTCAATAAACGATGCTAGAACCAGAGTGATCTAAGTGACATTTTTGGCAAAAATGGTTTTTTTACACAATTGCATGGAAAAATCATAATTCTTTCATGCCATACTGATCTAAGTGCTTCCCAGTATTATTTTCCTTGAGAAATCACAACATCTCACTATAGAATCGGTGCGATTTGCAAAATGTAAAAATGTAAAACTAAGAATGTTAGTTTTAATAAATAACTCATACTGATAAAAATTGTTATTTTATTATTTAAAACTTACATGAAGTACATATAACTAAAAAATAATAATAAAAAGCTCATAGATTTCAAATAATAACGCGTAACGCATTTCCTTCATTTTCTCAAAAACATACTATTGTGCCCTAGATCATTCTGGTTCCAGCGTCGTCTAATTGATATTGATTTGAAAAGGAAAAAAATACGTACCCTATTCTATGTTTAATTTGACATGACAAGAATATCTTAACAGTTGTCTATGATCAATAACAATATCTAGGCAGTATGAAAGCTATACAGAATAAAACCTTTTTATAAACAAATAAAACCGACTTCCAAATAAATATCACTACAAAGTACAGACATCAAGTGATCCGAAACTGAAAGAAGTCGGTGTTTCTGTAATGGTTTATTCGTTTTTTGACACCGACTTCCAAAATTAAAGTTATTTTGTACTTTGTAGTGGTTTTTATTTGGAAGTCGGTTGTATTTTTGGAAAAAAGTTTTTTATTTGTCACTTTTTAGTGCTGGTACATACAGTGGAACCCACAAAAATTCCAACCAGTTCATATCAATTTAATTGTCTATCTCCGAAGTTCTCCTTTATATTAGGTTGGGGAAAAATTCTTTTCGCATTATAGTATGTATGAACTAGTAATAAAATCTCTTTGGCTATACTATTTGTATCTGGCTGGTTTTGGTATCAATGAAAGTTTAAATTTTAAAAAATTATTCCAAATTCAAATTAGGAACATGTGTGATTTTCATTTGTTTTTCGTACTGCCAAGATGAGTGAATCTAATGAAGAAATTCGATACATTTTAAAATTTTACTACAAAAAAGGTAAAAATGCAACGCAAGCCGCGAAAAAAAATTGCGATGTTTATGGACCTAGTGCAGTGTCTGTGAGAGTAGCACAAATTTGGTTTAAGCGTTTTCAATACGGAAATTTTGATGTCAAAGATGCACGTCGCTCTGGTCGCCCTATTACGGATAAAATGGATGCCATTTTTGAAAAAGTGGAGCAAGATCGGCCGGCATATCAGTAGTTACGATGTAGCTGAAGAACTGGGAATTGACCACAAAACAGTTTTGGCGCATTTGAAAAAAACTGGGTACACAAAAAAGCTCGATATTTGGGTACCTCACGAGCTCACTGAAAGACACCTAATGAACCATGTACTCATTTGTGATTCTTTATTACGACGTAATGAATCCGAACCATTTTTGAAGAAGCTAATAACTGGTGATGAAAAGTGGATCACGTACGACAAGAACGTGCGAAAAAGGTCGTGGTCAAATCAGGTCAGGCTTCACAGACTCTGGCAAAACCCGGGTTAACTCGCAACAAGGTGATGCTGTGTGTGTGGTGGGATTGGAAGGGCATTATTCATTATGAGCTATTACCACCAGGCAGGACCATCGATTCTGAACTCTACTGCGAACAACTGATGAGATTAAAGCTAGAAGTTGAGAGAAAGCGGCCGGAATTAATCAACAGAAGCGGTGTGGTTTTTCATCATGATAACGCTAGACCTCACACATCTTTAGTCACTCAGCAAAAATTAAGAGAGTTTGGCTGGGAGGGCCGTATAGTCCTGACCTTGCACCTTCAGATTTCCACCTGTTTCGGTCTCTTCAGAATTCTTTAGGCAGTGTCAGGTTAACATCACGAGAGGACTGCCAAAACCACTTGTCGCGGTATTTTGATCAGAAGTCCCAAAATTTCTATAGCAATGGGATCATGTCCCTACCTAGAAGATGGCAAAAAGTTATCGAACAAAATGGTACCTACATACTTTAGTTAAATGTAAATAAACCTTATTAAAAAATGTTTTGAATTTTCTTAAAAAATGCGAAGCAACTTTTTCCCCAACCTATTATATTAACGAAATTTAAATGGAATCATTTCGGGTAGATAAATTTCTTTCAAACAAAAACAGTATTTTGCAAATCTGTCTATAGTATATTTTTTTTTATTGAGGAATGGGCTTGTCTTGACCTCCATCACGCCTGATGGAAAGCGATAGATGAGGTCTATGATGAAGCGAGCGCGCCCAGAAGATGCCTGTTCACTCTTGCTTTGAAGGCAGGCTATGACGGAGTTATGCCCGAACATACATAAAAAATACATAATCGGAATTGATAAACTCCTCCTTTTTTGAAGTCGTTTAAAAACACTAAAGTGCCAATTAACACCTTAATATATTTCCAGCAAAAGTCACAAGCTATCATCGCACGCGGGCTTCGAACCCTGCCTGTGCTTCGGCGACGCGCTAGTGTGGTGGGAATGGGAAGGCCTGGGCGCGGCGCGCGCGGCCCCGCGCTCCAGCCGCGACCCCGTGCCGCCTCGCCCGCCCAAGCCCACCAGGGCCAGCCATGACTTTGTGCGAACACACTTCCATAGATCGACCCAGTGCGACTTCTGTAATAAGAAGGTGAGTTTGATAACAAAGAACTGTTAAAATAGCCGGATACGTCATTCTGAAATAGGTCAAGCATCATTAAATATAGATAGAAGCTTTTAGTGAGTACCTACCATTTTTTGTTAATGAATCACGTTGAACAGGAGAACCAAGGTTACTGGTAAGTATAACCCGAAGAATGGGATAATTAAGTGGCAGTTTACATTGCTCGCAGAAAAGGTGGTTAGTTGGGCCAAAAGGTTCCGAAGTGGCTACCGCATACCGAAAGTCGCAGCGTTGGAAGACCTCCCACAAGGTGGACCGATGACCTGGTGAAGGCTGCGAAATTCCACTTGATGAGAGACACACAGAACTGGTCGATGAGGCGTTACGTGGGGCCTATGTCCAGCAATATGCGTCTTTCGTTTGAAATGATGATGATGAATATTTAATCTAGGTATCCTCTTTTAACAAATTACATTGCGAATCGTAAATCCCATGCAAAAGAAAATAAGAACTGCAATATTTCACTGGCCATTTGAACAAAATAAAAGCTGCCCAAAAATAAACTTTATTTACAAGCACATCTCAACGAACTTTCTTTCGAAAATATTTACGTAAATCAAGTTATTTTTTGCTCGGGTCCGTTGACCTCCTTTACAAACACATACATTTTACAGATATGGCTGAAAGATGCGATGCAGTGCCGAAACTGTGGGCTGTCCTGCCATAAGAAATGCGTCACCAAGTGTCAGGAGTCTTCGCCCTGTATTCCTAAACTGGATAGAGGTTTGTAAATATTCTGTTCCCTATTTCATACTGTAGCAATCAAAGGTACGTCTCCCTTTGCAGAAAAGGGGATATTGTACCTAATAACAGCAAAGGGACACCTCACCTTTTGGTCAAAACTTGCTTTTACCGCCTCAGTATCTAAACGTCCTATTACCACAGATTAATTTAGTTTTATAAATTTGTTACAATTTTATTGGTATTTAATAGAGACAGAACTAATAATAAAAATCAAATATCCTAACTAAGTTAACCCTAAAAGATGGCGTCAAAAAATTCATCCGCATCGCTGTCGACTGGAAGTGTGCCCAAAAGACTGGCGAGTTTGCCAATTTTTACAAAGGCATCCGGATGTTAAATATCTGATGATTAACAACTTAATTGATGACGGAACTGGTGAAATTCGCGTTGACGTGCGGAAAGAATTGCCTTTTATTGTGAAGGTATGTATTTTCCCTCAGTAAGTAGTGCGTTGCGCTACTATGACGCATATCAGCCTCGTTTATACTTCACTCTATCAATCATTGTTACAATATTTTATAAAAGTGGACTGGAAATGTCTGGTTTGACTGACGAGCCGCATTTTGCAATGGTTGTTATCATCATTATTATATTGAAGCTTTAGCATACAAGCAATATCGAATCTAACTAGGCCGTTATATCCCACAGCTGGTCAAAGGCCCTTTTCACAAGAAAAATATATAGCATACCATTATTATCTAAGACCAACATGTTTGAGAAAGACATAAAGCAATTGATTAACTCTATCATTATCTACAAGAAAATTAAATCAGTTGATCTTGTCAGTCCATAATGACACAACTTGTACAGATAAACGGCCAAGTTTCTTATTTATTAATCTAGTACCTTAAGGCGCGTTTCCACAGGTGAAAGTGAAAGTGGATACGTGCCTGCACGTACTTTTTTAAGCTTTGTAAGTCATTAAGTGATTCATCGTTTCCTGAATCGATGAATCACGTAATGACTTACAAAGCTTTAATTATTTCATCAAGTTCACCGACTTGGCGCTGTTGTTTATTCTTTATTGAGATAATAATCATTATAATAGGAAGTTACTCGAAAAATTGCCAACTCGACAGGGTATGCCATTATTATAATTGAATAGATACTCGTTGACATCCACATCGAGTCTCTCGTCTCTCTTGATTAGTCGTTCTAACACGACTCAGCTCCGCTTTGATCTAGTGGAAATGCATCCTTACACTACCACGTGCCGACATACACTGGACACAGAACACACATATTTCAACACATTCAAAACCAGTTCTGCCGATGACATATACCTCTCGCACTACATCCCTACACCACGGCCTCCCGTCGGTCTTGTCATATTTATCACGCTCTGCCAAGTATTAGTCATGTACACTAGGCAACTGGACGCATTTCCTGAAACATGTGTGATTGTTGTGCAACCTTGGAGTGAGGTCTAGGCCGAACGTCCCACGATGACGTTCTGTTTTATATGTAGGGTCACATGAATTGTTTTGTAAGGAAATTGTCGTGTGATGAGTACTGCTATTGCTGGGCAAAAGTATCCCCTATATGTTTCCACTTTTCTGTGTGTGTGTTGCCAATTTCATTTAAATTCAAGAGCAGTAACTAATTGTACTTTAAAAAACTGGCCAAGTGCGAGTCGGCCTCGCGCACGAAGGGTTCCGTCTATAAAAAACGACAAAAAATCACGTTTGTTGTATGGGAGGCCCCTAAAATATTTATTTTATTCTGTTTTTTTTTAATATTTGTTGTTATAATAATATAACGGCAACAGAAATACGTTATCTGTGAAAAGTTCAACTGTCTAACTATCACGGTTCATGAGATACAGCCTGGTGACAGACGGACGGACGGACAGCGGAGTCTTAGTAACAGGGTCCCGTTTTTACCCTTTGGGTACGGAACCCTAAAAAATTGACGTTTGACAGGGTTTAAATGTAGCGAGAGAGAGGTTTAGACTTCGATCCCCAACTCTTGCAGTGTTGATGTAAACCCCACTCCTTGAATAAAAACACACCTAGCTTAGGTATTCAAGTTAACTGTCCCTGGGTAACCTGGAGTACCAAGTAGTGTGCCTATGTATGATTGAGTTGTCCGTACAAAGAAAATCAAACCTAGAGACCTATAATAATACCCTACCTATCTACAAGTCATTTATCTGCCCAATAAGGCGAGAAGATAATGCCAATCTGTCATTACTTATAACATACAATTCTTGTTCTGACCATAAAAAATCTTCACATCTTATAGACATCGACGCTACATGCTTGAAGCCATCCACAGAAACAAATTGTTTCAAAACATGTTTACATGATTATTGCGCCGCCTTCATATCCCGGTAAAAATATGTTTATGTAAGTATATCAAAACAAATTTAGGAAAATTTTCAGAAGATATTTGGGGAAAACCCGTAAACACAATTTAATTCTGCAATTCTTTCCTCAGGTCATTACTTACAGAGTTCTATTTAAAAACATGTTGAAATATCTCACGCAGTGGAATGTTTTTACGCGGAATATATTCTGCAAAAGGAATAAAATCCGCGAATATGTTTATTCGGAATCAGCTTGAAATCGCGCCAAATTAATATCGTCGCAGCTGAAATGTGTCAACGACCAATAAGGTCGATGACTTTCGAATATTTTGACAGGGTTTAGGTACAATAATGCAGTATAAAATGATCGATGGTTCTGGATTATTCACACTACGTACTTACATCTACGAATTTTGTTGTCTTTAACAATTAAAATCTCATGTTAGTACCGATGGCTTCTATAGATACCAATATTAGTAATAGCTGTCAATGAGTCATTAGTCGAATGAATCTTCCTTTGTGGCTTGATTCCCCATCATATCCTAAGATACTAGGTGATGGTACTTCACTTACGGGCCCTAAACAGAAAATAATGAAAGGTCACAAAGGCAACCGTCGCTAAGCAATAAACAAAGTATTAGATCTACCGATTTACTGGCAAGATCACGCGACACGATAATATGCGCACATGTTGTGGCAGCTTCAACCAATTAGATTAGACTCATGCCAAATTAAAGGCAGATCTATATCAATTCCAGTCCAAATTACCATTAATCTACCTTAGACTGCGCGTAATAAAATAAACAGCTTTGCACACATATTTGCTTTTACAGGCACGTTCCCATATTTCTCAGGAACACTTTGGTGTGCTAAAATTTGGCAAGTGATTATTATAGCTTTCACCTGCATTGAGGTGTTATATTTACCTTTACAAGCACGTGATTTTAATGCGCGAAATACTGTGAATAAATGTACTCGACGACTGACGCATGTACTTACATAAATGAAAACAACTTTGTATTTGTGCTTTTACTAACAAAGACATGCCTGCCTGCCTAAAGTATAGTCTAAGGAAGGATATGTTCTCAGTAAATTGGAATTCCAAGATACAAACAGAATGAATCAAAAACACACAGAACTTATATGAACTTTTCCTTAAGGCTACTAAAAAACAACATTTGGACTATTAATGGCTTGAATAAAGCTGACGCATCAAATCATTTCGGGAAATTGTGTCCCATATGATTCATAGATAGTGTGCGGATCAACGTACCTATAGAAATACCATTAGGTTGAACAAATATAATTTGAACATTAGGTTGAGCAAAGATTTGATTTCAACGCAAGACGAATCCGAATATTCTAGACAAAGCCTCTGTCTCGGAGTATTTTAGCGTTAATATGAACTGTTCATAAATCCACTCTAACTTCACAAAGAAAATCTCCATCTTTGGATGAAATAAAATGTCACCATCATTGTCATGCCCTAATTTATTCGAGGTCGGTCCAACATTTCTGCTTTTTCCTTTACTTCTCTATTTATCATCTCAGTAGTCTTGACGGAGGAAAGTAAAATGTAGACGTCTGTACGATACATTACAATAAGAAGACTGTCACATGACGCAATACTTTGCGGTACCACTACTAGTTACATCAGTAATTACGCTATCATTCCGCAAATGCACGCTAGATACTTACGCATTATTTACAGTGATATGTGCAACTAATATAATGAAACTTATTACTGGACAGAAGAATTCCAACACGGCAATAAGTATTATAAAAATTTAGAAGGTTGGCGTGCATTGCGATCGTACGCGGAAGAGAAATATGCTCCACTTTACCATTACTTTATTCTTTACGGAGTTACTTCGTTGTATATCTACTTAAACTATAGTTACACGCATTTTACGATGTAGTAATGAAGGATAAGAGTCATTGGATCGTCATAAAGATAGAAATGAACATGCTTTGGAAAGTATAACTTTTATTAATAGGTTCTTGTTATTAAGTAGAGATACACACGTGAATGGACTTAACGATATTGATGGCTGCATTCATGTTAGAAACCTTCATAAATAGTATTGTAATGAGACAGAAAATAGCTATATATAAGATCTATACGCGAAGACAGAGTAAATAAACGAAATTGGCGATAGGAAACCATCAATTTTTCGGGTCCTTGCACCGGCAAGCCAGCTGTTCCAAACATAAAAGACGACTCTTAATAGTCACGACTTCCCCAAACAATTTTCAGTGAGATAAATGCAAGATTCAATAATATAGCCGACATAGCCGTCATTTTGGACGGTTGCATAATAATTTTCTTGTATCTTAAATTTAATGTTGAAACATAAGTAGGCAATGACAAGCTTTTGAACACGCAACAAGAATGCGGTGTGTCTAAAGAACTGCTTGACGGGATGAGATAACAAGGACCCCTCGAAATATAAATAAACCCAACACAAATCTTCACCTCCAACTCCTAATGGAAATTAGGCCATCATTCACACATCCTACATGCACAACGGACCAAATGGGAGTCTAAGTGCGGAAAACGGAGTCCCTACTCTACACTATTATAGGCCCTTTGACTTTTGACATCTTTTATTTTCCTATAGATTCCTCAGGCGCGTTAAACTGTCCGCCCCCAGAGCTGATCATGACCGAAGCCGACGCCATCGCCGACCCTGACTCTGATGATGAACCCGAGAGAAAAGACTCCCTAGACGTCCATGAAGAGGGTAAGTTTATACAGCATCATGTGTAAAATATTGGTTAGAAAGATATTTAACGTGCAACGGGAGCTAGTGATTGGATGTACATAAACGCCTCTTGTTACATTTAGGACCTTGGACATATTGGAAATCTCAAATTAGCTTACAAAGCTAATTAGATAATAAAACATAATAATATCAAAATTGTTTTAGGTAACGTCAACCGGGACATTTTTAATATTGTCCATCCCAAAGTTTCTTTTTAAAATGGCTTCTTCAGAATTTAGTATGTTACCTACTGAATTTAACCATAAAGTTGTGTCCAATTCCATTGCTGGTTGTGGGTCTAATTACATTTCTGATTTATTGAAAGCAAAGCCAGTGTCTATGAATTTTCCAAGTTAGTTCCTTGATGAACGATAGAGGCGCTTGCGTCGATCTCACTACTTCCTGTTGCGTTAGTTTCGTGATTTAGATCAACTGCCAACAATATGCGGTGCTTGGCAACTTCTGTCTGTTACTCCATGTTTTCTACAAAGTGTCATCGTAACTAATAAATTGTATTCTGCTAATCCTATCCCATTGATGATTAATGGTTTTGTTAAAGCCGTCATAATCATTTGCACAACTGAAATACGAATAAGAATCAACAAAAATATATATCTAACCTATATGTTGACCTAGACACAGAAAAATGTTATTTATATACTTAAAAATAAGTTGTTATTTTTGTTTGTGCACAGACGAATTATTCGAATGCTGACGAACGGAGAACTTTTCGCTATATTAACACCTCCGGCTCCACCCGTCACGTACACAGATATACACAGGTTTTTTTATATTTATTTATATAACTGCAAATATATGTTTAGTCTGTGAACAGTCCGAACGTGGTCCTTTAGCCCCCCTGTGCATCATGGATTACAAACTTGAATGACAGTGACGGTCCAAAGGGTGATCAGATCACGTAGAATTTCACCAGCTGTTGCCGGTGGACAGGCACATGATACATTTCAGCTTTATCGCTGGGAACACACCTGCAATGCCTCTGACATGCTAGCACCAGATTTCCGTAGATGTCGATGACCACATAACATTGCGTGGTCCGCGTGCTTTTCTGCAACCAAAAACACCAACAAAATCTTCCTGGTGTCAACGAACATGACCCTTGCATCAGTTCTAGAGCTTGCTGTTGGAAAGCCTTAGTGGCCAGCCTTAAGCGAAGCGCCCTCTGGAATGATAACTGAATCCGCGACTGTCTATGCGTATACGCAAAATGGCAGTCCTTTAGTGTACCAAATAGATGATGGTTACCGATACCATTATATACAGTAGCTATTTCTTTGTCTCGAACGTTTTCCTAACTTGTCGTGTGTTCATCCCAATTAAAATAATAATAATGCTTGTCGATCCTGTGTTGTCCAACATTCTTTTACACATAAAATATTACTCCGTAGTTATATACCTACAGCACAAGCCTTAAATATATGGCAATGTATGAACCTGAACAGCTTCCCTTATGGCCATAATTTTCCAAGATATGTCACAACAAATTCCACAAAATAAAACTCCTTACATAAGTTACCTTAGTTACAGCAATAAAAAGAGAAATAAAACCAAGAACATGTCATTATAAAACAACACAATGACTATCGGGACCGTTAACCCCAATATGTTAACCGTGAATTAGTGCAACACACTGACATTATGCATGATGATGACAATTTACATGTGTTTTACCAACACAACGAACCGTATTTGACTATGAGTGATAAAAGTGTCTGTAATAGCAATAGACTATTATATTCGTACAAACCTTAACAAAACATTGAATACTGTATGACAATAAACTAGACTACAATAACTAGAAAAGGAAAGCCAGTAAAAATCGCTTCAAACATCGTAATATGAAGGAAACAGCAACATTTCTCAGTCGCATTACGTTAGCCAATCTAAGTAGTTATTTATACTGTGATAATAACGATGCAACACAATATTTACGAGGTGTACAAAAATTAACCCACTTGACACTGGGTATTTTCCTAATTGGTTAATACATAAGCCATTTGAAAGCACACAGTTCCTTATAAATGTGGTAATTTTTCCACTTGTCCTTTAACGCTCTGGTTAAGCCTGTTACCAAGGATTGCATATTACCTATCTAGTGTACTCAATATCAGAACGGTTTTCAAAATACCGCGAAATATCTCATTAAATTTTATTATAATTTCTACATTCAGTTTTATTGCGCTGCTGTAATGTAAGCTAATTAGCCGTCTTTGGAAATGTTAGAAAAAAATCTATGCATATCTGCTGCCGAGTGTAAAATGATTCTTCAAAAAGTTTGTTATTTATTACGAAATCTTTTTGACACACTTAATGTTTTATTTTACGTTCCAATTTATGTGTACTTTTGAATGAGTTACCTCCCCCAATTCCAGCCACTAATCCTTTTTAGACACATCCCTAGTTAATCCACCATTTGTATCCCATCTTTAAGTTATACAAACCTCACTACCACGCCTACTTAGTCACCTTTTTGATACATTTTACACCCAGCGTCATATTCCTCCATTTGCATAATAAAACTAGATACGGTAATACAGGTGGTGGAGCAATGAGCGCGCTTGTGGCTGGACTAAGGCGCGCCGGCTCCGCTCATTCCCTCTCCGCGCCTAAAAACAACGCCTCTTCCAGGTCCTTACCTCCATCACCTAGTCATACACCCAGGTATGTTAAGCACACCATTATGTCGTGTTGTTTGTCTACAACGTTCCGCCTACAACCGGTAAAGACACCAGCTTTTGACAGCACCATTTCAGCAATGAGACACTATGCACCTACATTTAGTGCTTTAAGAAGCTGTATTTTGCTTTCGTCGAAAAGAGGATCAGTTCATCGTGTGATTTTGCCATGCCCCTACGATCGGGATTCTAAAACTCAGGAATATTATAGAGACAAAAGGGGGCTGATTACATGAAAATTGCACCATGACTTTGATCTAATAACGAGCTTAATGCAAGGCTCCGCTTTGCAATATGGACGACTCTTTCCCTTCCTATACTTTTACACATTATTACAGTAATGGCTACAAGACAATCTGTTAAAATTCTAATTCAGTAATTAATTGGAATCGCAAAATAATCAATTGGAGAGTTGCTGGATAATACTGTACTTTGTTTTTAGTTCGCACATCATAATGTCCTTCAACTTTTGAAGACACACAAGGTATTTCTCTGATTTCGTTACCTACCTATGTTTTCTCTTCATTCCTATCGTTGTCCCTTGCCGTTTCCAGAATCCGTTTTCTTAAATGTTTCTTCGTCTTAACGTTGCTACTACTACACTAGGTCCAAATTACATTTTTTTTAAATCGACTCGAAAAAAAGTAAATTCCTAAATATTTAAACATTTAAGTCAAGGGGGTTGTAGCTTTCACGTTGAATTTCACATTGGTTTTTATCTTTCCACCGTTAAATTGAATAATATCGTTAAAACTATTTTTAACCATAACCTCAAGAACCATGCAATAGTTCTTCGTAACAAGTATGTATAAAAAATCAGAATCGAATTGAGATCCTCCTCCATTTTTTGAAGTCGCAGTGAGTAACCTGAATCAGGTAGGTACCTATTTGCGGCTATATTGATTTATTAAAACCAATATATATTACATTTAATACCAAACACGTTACTGCCTTGCGACAGCTTTAATGGTACCTTGATTGTGGCCATTCGAACCAATATGGGGATCCTAGGCTGTCGATTGTCGTTATGTTCAATACAGTTTTGTTATTTACTATATAAGATTGATGTGTCAATGTCTAGATAACCAAGCCAGCTTTAACCAAACTGTAAACTACTCGTAATATGTGGTGTGCAGTGGTCGGAATTAGGTGAACAATACAGGGTGTTCCAGAACTGCACGGTCAAGGGGGATTTACGGCTTTGTGATTAGATCATCTACAGACTTTGTGCAACCCTCTACTTTTTTGATATTATATAAAATTTTAATAAGGTATTAATTCGAATACGCCATTCCTATCTGAAAACTGTTCTACCTGAAATGTAATATTAAACTAGAATTAGTGCAGAAAAAGTTTCTACGCACAATTAACTGTAAATGTTATCGTTCAAAGATTCCCTACGAACAAATCACGGCAACATAATTTTTTTAAGTTTATAGTCTCGGCGCTTACTTCTGGTGGCCATAATGTGCGCGCAAATAAACTCTTTTTCTTTCTTTATAAAAAAATGTGACTTAAAAAAATCGAAACAAAAAACGATTAAAAATTTCCAAAAAAATGAGTTTTCAAGCAGTTTGTTACAATTGGTGGCATTTACAGTTAAATCAAAGATTAGATGTCACCAACTGCATCAGACTGCTTGTAAAGTAATTTTTTCGATTAAAAAAAAACATTGTTTTCCCAGTTAACCAAAATCACCCTTAAATATGACCACGCACTTCTGAAACAACCTGTAAATGTGACCCCTTTAGCTCAACGAATTCCGATTTCTGGTGACGTGCTTTAATTTCCATGTTGTAGTTTGAATTCGATGTACGTGTTTAATATCTTTGTGGTTGTGCCCCTCACTCGCCCTGTCAATTTATTAATCACTACTTTTACCCTTCTGCTGACCTTCTTCCTAATGTTTGAATAGTTAAAACATCGCTAGTTGTAGGCAAGTAATTGACTGGACTTTTACATTTACTGTTTCTGACGCAGTGACACATTGGTTAAGCTAGTCCTGAAAATAGAGGGTAGCTAGATACCTACAGCTAAATTGCTTTTCATCTTAACCTTACTTCTTTCGCAACACTTGCATACAATTTCGTAAAAAAAAACTTCAACTTCACTGCAATAACTAGCAGCTCCTGTGACAAAAAAGTAGTGTCTTTTCTGCTGGCTATAAAACATGTCACTTAAAACACATGACTATCCTCAATCATTTCCAATTCTTCTCACACAAAGTGGTTAAAGAAAGAAAGAGCCTACACGTTTGTTGACGAGCAGCCCGTGTGACGTAAAGGAAGCAGTCGCTGGAGTCGTGCAACCCGTTCGGCGCGTGCGGCGCGACGTGGCTGGCGAAGGGCGGCGTGGCGGCCATGCTGGCGCCGGCGCTGCGCAGCGCGCTGCCGCCGGACGTGCTGCTCGCGGCCGCCAGGGACTCCGCGCCTGAGCTCGCCAGCAAGCTCACCGCACAACAGATACATGACATGGTGAGTACTGATACTGGTGCGTAGCGGCCATGTTGGCGCCGGCACTGCACGTCGCGCTGCCACCGGAGACCGGACAGAGACGACACAGATTCTGCACAGCACACGCTCAAAGAGTGCCCTTTTCATTATTTTAACCATGAAATATCATCAAATGACTCCTTCCGCTCTGAGGTGGAGCGGAAGGGAGTGTCAGACTCTTACTGAATAAAACCTATCCGTGTTCCTCCAAATGTCCTTTGCGTCCCAGGGCCGCGGTGACTCTTTCGAACAAATCCCGTAACTCTGACAGGCTCTGACCCTAGCGGGCCCCGCATGAGCCTATGAGCACGAGGCCTGGACGCCAGAATTAATGATCGGTGGTCAAATGAGACCAGTCTCTGCCAGCAATAGTTAGATCTATGCAGGCGAAGATAAAAAGGTGGAGGAAAACGGCCTGCCTCTATGAGACCGTGATGATCCCGAAAGAGGCATACGAATGAGATCATGAAAGGACCGATCCCGTTTAGAAAATAGAGTCGTGCAAACAAACACCACGACGGCTAAAACGAAAACCGAAACCCTACCAGCATCTCTTAAGGCAGTAGGAAGAGTCACCTCAGGGATGTACCCAAACAGGCGTTGTACAGAGGGGCTTCCCGAGTGGTCTTTTTAGAGGTACCGGGGTATTCATCCTGGCCTTTTCCTCAATAACCAGCTACCGTTAGAAAGTTTCACCCTGATAAAAAAAGAAATAGGGTTGCCTGCCCGTGGAACACCGGAAGTACAATGCTGCAATGGAGAAACCCCCCAAAAATGTTGTGCACCATGTTGTTTCCGAAAGCAAGCACAGTTACCTACAATAATGAGTAAGCAAGCATTGGATGGGTCAGTGAACAAAACTATCTACACCATAGATGAATAAAATTGATCAAACATTGTTTTTAAAATGATTTATCTTTCAAAAATAACGTGACCTCCATCATTAGATGTAAGTCGTAATTTAGGAAACTCTTCTACGATTTATTACTAGGTCGTCTATTAAAGTCCGACTCGGGTACTGTTTACTGCAAATCTAGTGGAGGAGCATGATAATGCAGTTTCGGATTTTATAAGAATTACTGTAGCCTGGTGAACCATGAAAATGAGTTTCTATTTATAGGCACATATTGAGGTCTATATTATTCAGCATCTTGTAATCTTTTACTTCATCCACACTTGTGTTCCATTGGTTTCTGAAATAATATTCAACTAAATCCTGTGGCAAATGCCATGTCAAATTATACAGGCTGTTGTTATTTTGGGCTACCAATAGCAACACATCTTTTGCTACATTACAGGGCCTAAACCACCAACTCAAGCTAGCTACAGCTCCGTCTCTTTCCCACTGGAAGTAATATTGAAGTAATACTGCTTTAAGAGTTGGTGGTTAGGCCCCTGGTCTTGATCAGACGTTCAGGCTCGGAAGTCCAGAGGCTCTAGACAATGAAGTGACATTCTATTAGCGATGGCGATTGTCGAAATGCCAAAATTTTACAATCGCCTTCGCCATTTTGGCACCTCGCGCACTAGACGGCCACGACCACGACCAGTGGCCGCAACGACCAGAAACGTTCAACGTTTCTTAGTTAATCTGGTCGTTGCGGTCACTGGTCGTGGTGGGTACTGATCGTGGCCGTCTAGTGCGCGAGACGCCTTTACCGTAGACGGCAATTGTCAAAAATGTATAATGGATTGACAAACGCTGTCGAAATGTCACGTGATCAATCCCTTATATTTTGACATTTCGACAGTCGCCATTGTTAATAAATTGGCACATTTTCTAGCGTCGTCTGCGATGTTTAGTGCTGTAAGTTACCTTTTCATTTCTATTCCCAGTTACTAGCAGTCCGAGAGGAACTATCAGCGGAGGACGCGAGCTGCGCAGGCGACGCGAACGGCGGCGAGCTGCGCGCCTGCGCACTCACCGCCCTCATGCTGCACTGCTGCGCGGCCGCGCAACTCGCCCAGCAGCGCGCAGACAACGCGCCCACTTGATGATATTACATTATTGTTCATTGTGATTGGCTTGTTTCATTTCGATGATTTTAGGTAGGTACAACTACAGTTTTCCTCAACAGCCAAAAGCCTACCGTTAACTGAGATTTGAGTTGCTCGCGCGAGGTGTGTGGTGACGTGTCAGTCATTCGCCCGCGGGTGGAGTCAACACCCCTCCCGAATCGCGAACTTACCCAGGATACTGTCATTTTGAAACTGAAGGCCAACCGGCCTACAGTAGGTATAAGAACTAGCAAGCTGTCTCCTGGAACTGCTACATAACTCCCTTGTGACACCCTACAAAAATGTCCAAAGCAAGTTCTGTTTCGAGATCAAGCTTACCTACTATAAACACAGTAATGTTTCATTATTTTGCCAAAAAATAAGGAAACATCAGAATACTTATTCACTATTCACGCATAACTAACCTTGACAACAAAACTCATGTTAATACAAAAACTAACGCCAATTAAAACTTGTTAAACAGCTACAATAATTCTATTTTCGACTACGGATTAAACTCTAAACATGACATTACTACGCACTATGCACGCTATCGAGACACGAGCTAGTTTTTACGAGCAACGTTCGATTTAGTAAACAAAGTCGAGGTAAGACGTAGTTTACTGAAGAGGAGTAAACTTTTCAGTTTCAGTATTGATGGTGGCACGAGTCTAATCAATGAATCGTAAATGTGCCGGATGTTTCTAATTGTCAATAACTGTAAAGCTGGAGACGCATCGACCGACGCGTCGACTGTTTAGCCAGTTTCATTTGGTCCAGAACGGAAATCGAAATTGATTGGCACAAACGTTCTTAGAAAACAAATTATGGGAAACCAACACAAAAAGGTTTGAAAAACAAAATGGTCTGGATTCTACACGGTGGAAAAATGTCACAAAACTGCGATTTCATCGTTATTATTGCCAGGTTAATCGAGCTTTGTGTTTAGCAAATGATGAATTTGCACACTGACGCTCGTCGACGGTTTCCTTCAGCAGATGAACATTTCTGAAAAATTAACTCAAAATCAAATACATTGCAACCAGTCCCAAGGCAATATATCCATCTAGCTAGACTTTAGCTAAACAAAAGAAAATTAATAAACGTGATCAGAAGCAACAACAAACTAAATGGCTGAATTGACCTTTTTCATTCTTATTTCAACTGCTTAAGGCTCATTTTAGCGTGTAAGGACGAAGGGATCAAAGAACGCGTGTACTGCGTCGAATGCTCTACCGAACAGGGAACTGGCTTCTGTCCAGCTTTTCCTGAAATAGCACAAAGGATCGACCTCAACTTTCGTTGTGAAAAAATCTTCTGCGAAATGTCAGCGGTCGACCGACGGAAAATTTTGTGCGTCACCGACCATGCGTGTGCGCCGGATACGAACGGTATTATCTTGATACAAGTGGCCGATGGCCGATATACTAATTATGATGAAAACTAATTTACATCTGTGTTGGGTAAATGGTTATAACCGTTCTTCGATAGATAGGTAGATACGTTTCAATAATGCACCAAATCAAATATGAAGTAGGTAGGTAAGTAATATTATGAAGTAGTAGGTAAATAGTCTGTTTGTTTGTAGGAAGTAATCTCTGGAAGTTCTGATACGATTACAAAAATGCTTTGGGTTGTTCAAGAGTGTTTACGCGGTACGGCTTTTCATACAAATTTTCAAATCCTTATTCTTCAAAATGAATGTACCGTATTAAAGAAACTTGGTATGCATACGCTAGATATCCAGGTCTTAATAGTTAACAGAAAACATTTTTGAAAAAGATGTCAGAGGGAGAGAGAGAGCGATTTTAAGTTTTCTATAGAAAGTGAAAAATCACTATATCCTTCCCCCTGAACTGGCGTACACGCTCTTAAATCCCGGAAAAATGCTCGATTTCTGTGGGCTTGGCCACATGAGCGAAGCCACGGGTAAAGGTTAGTTGCTAATAGGTAAACCTGAGCCGGAGGATACATAGCGGTACCTACTGCATGATTCAACGAGGTCAAGGAGTGACTTCAACAGGACCTAAACTTAATATATGTGAGTCAGTAACTAGGTAGGTACCTTCTATCTCTAGATACCTACCTACTTACTAAGATAGATAATGAAGTAGGTACTTAAACCTTATGACTATTTAGTAGTAACTAAAAAGAGTAGTTTTCCTATTTTCCAGCAGGAGTTCATAACTTTTTTTTATGTTTCTATGGTTTGAATTAGCTCCCTAGCTAATACATAAACAAGTAAAGGGATTCGATACTTTTCCTTCCAATATTTCCTTTTCCTACATTGGAAAACTATAAATTCCTTCATCCATACTCCGTTGCCATCGTTTCATGCTATTGAATGCTAAGATCGACTGAAAAATACTTGTGTCTGTTGCTTGTCATCGTGTGAGTGATGAAGATAGAAAATTGTGCATTTTCTGGCTCAGTAGACACCTAACAACACTAGGTACCTACCTAACTAGATAATAATATTATTATACTTACTAATATGGTTATTCAATACATATTCGCTATTGAGTCTTGTTGCATACTGACTGAAAGTCTTAAACTTATCTAGTTGGTGCCTATTATGTTAGGTAGGTATAGGACTATTATTAATGTGAAATAAAGATTGCCATCTTCTGACCAAAATGATGGTAAAAGCGAATATTTTACCTATAAAGGCACTCAGTGCAAATGGTTTTGGTCACTTCGAGCATGCTCAACAACGTTATGCTGTCCCGCGAGTCATAGACCAGGTACAGTTTTTTGTTTATAATGTACCTACATGATATTTAATCCATTTCAATAAAGCTGCACGGTATAAGCAGACTTAGTTAAGTCAAATAGGAAGTCTCTCCAAGTTAAATACTGGACTTAGGTACTCAACAGATACAATCCAAAACCAACACGACTGGAAGCCGACCCCAACATAGTGGGAACTGGGAAAAGGCTTGACAGATTGGTTGGTATAATCTGACATAAGTAAAGAAAGAAAGAAAAATATTTATTTTTAAGTAGGTGTTTTCTTCACATTACAATTCCCGGAGCTAAACACCACTGCTACAGAACCCCACCTTTTGATCCTTCGAGCCGGATCAAAAGATTTTTCTAAGGTTCGGCATGGTCGTCTAGGTACTTTTAGCAATATTTTGACCGCACGCACACAGCATCCGCACCTGCGTCATCTTGTTTATTATTCAAACATCCGTCATTAGCCGATTTCGAACTGTGAATAAATCTGACAAGGTACCATTACCAAAGCTTTGTTTTGCGTGATTCAGGGAACTTCCTCACACAGAATAATTGCCAATTGGTAAATAATTAGTATAAGTTCCATATTTTTTGGTTTTACACTACTTAGGTCACTGCGTGTTATGGAGCGCTACTGCGCTTAAGTAGGTACCTACTACCTTGGGTCCATTTCTCGGTCTATGCAAGGGAACACGTCTTAACCAAAACCATGGACGGCTTTTTAGGTAGGTATAGGTATACCTAAAAAGCCGTCAAAGAGATTGGGCCGGACATGTCTCCTGCCACATATCAAACGAGACATCGCCAGACGACATCGTGGTGGCAGACCAGGGCGCAGATGGCCGGACGTGCTCGACTTCTACCGACAAGACTGGGCCGTCCTATCAAAGGACAGAGTTGTGTGGAAAAGGGAGACCGGAGATCGGGAGGCCATATGCCCAACAGGGGGAAAAATTATAGACTAGAATCTAGTCACTAGATAATAGTTATATTATTTAGCTCGAAAACTGTTGGGAGCTCAGACCAACAAAAAAAGGTAGACAGCGCACCGCGAACATCAAAAGTGAAGCCACAAAACCGTGCTCCTTCATGTAAATACACAAGCTCACTCACACACCTACACTAAAACCATGCTCATCGCTCTTAGTACGTCACGAGCCGTCGTCTAGAAAACATTAATAGAAAACTATAATTATGCCTTCCTGTGTAGTCACAATTTGTAAAAACAATAGCAAAACACATAATAAATCTCACGGAATCACTATTCACTTGTAAGTACTTGAAATAACATCGTTTTTATTATAAATTAACTATGAATTTTAGGTTACTTGGAACAAAAACGTCAACAAACGAAAGCAGTGACATTAAGTGTGAGGGTTGCCATAATACGATTTAATATTTCCCCATTCGATTAAACAATATTATGATTTCTTTCTTCGAGTTATATTCCTATTTTCTTTTTTTTTAATGTATAAAATATTTTAGATTTGAAGTTTTTCAACACATTTGCGAGAAAACAGTACAATAGGTAATGAAAAAAACTTTTTGTTTTTAGATAGTCGGAAAGTCGCAACAATCTTTGACGTATGAAAATAGCGCGAATTTGCAAATGGAACTACATCTTTCGTCTCATTTTCTCTTTAGTATTAAATTGAGACGAACGTATTATGCAAAAGCGCTTCCAAGTAGGTTCAATCATTCAGCTTCTATTTTATTCTCGTACTTATTTATACTCCTATAAATAAATTTAAAAAAAACTGTAAAGGATACGTACGGCGCTATTCAACGGAATATGCGGTAAAATATGTACTTAGGTGAGAGTACCTATTTTACCGCACGTTCCATTGTGTGGTGCGTTATATTTAACTTTCAAATAATGTATACAGTCTTCGTAAATGCATTTTTTTGAGCAAATGTGTTGAAAAAGACTATATTTGTTCATGATAAATAATATTTCTTTTGTAAGCATGATAAACATAACATTTACACGTCATTGTTCTATTGTTATGGTGGTCTTTTTTAATTTATTAAAGTTGATTGAAGATAGATACCTTTTTTATTTTAAAACAATTTACATAATGACTTACGCTTGTTACGCTTCGACAACCTTTTATAACTTAACTTACTTAATTGAATGTAGGAATGTGTGATGTAAAAATTTGTTTTTTAGGTATAGATCTTTCTAAAAAATTAAGTTACAATACCATACTCAACAATATCTTACTTTTGCTGACTTACACAACATTAGCTTACCCATAAAATATTGTTTCCCAAGTTATAGGGAAAAAAAATAAAAAATGGCAACCCTTCGAGACACACATAGATAAAAAGATGGCTTCATCTTTGATGTTCGCAGTGCGCCGTCTACCTTTTTTTGTTGGTCTGAGGTTGGGAGGTTAATAATTATAGTTGGTCGCTTAAAATCCTAGTGGAATAAACCTTAACTAAACAAAAATAATTCCGCTATTACGCCTCACCGTTGAAGCATAAATTCCCCAATAAATAAAACAGATGTCTCTGAAAGTGGGCCACGATGAGAAAGGAAAACGTAGACACGAGGTCGCCTCGTGCGTGTAGGAAATATAGCCAGCTAGAGCTAGATAACTACCTACCTAGTTGATTGGTTTATTATCAAAAAAATCTAAATGGGTTACCTTCTTGAAGTTGTTCCAAAAACTGAAAGCACATCCGACAGAAACGGCATTGACCTCAAAAATAAATAACAATTTCATGAAACAAAGAAACAATGTTCGCGTGCATTTTTCAGAAGTTGTTGCACCTGGGACTTGAAAACAACATCAACGGACCCATTTTTTCATGAGTCGGATTTTTGTCGTTATAAAATGCTCCTGTCTTTGTCTTTATACCTAGGTATTTCCACACAATTAATGCGTTTGAGTTAGGCTGAACTGAGGAGGATGCGACGTTATTGAGCTCCAGTTTTAAAAAAACATGGTGTTTCAAAGTTCCTTGTTTATTTTCCAAAAATAAATAGTAAAATACAAATAATATAAACGGAGCACGGCAGTCGGGAATATAGTTTTTGGCAGCCGTTCAAGGTTAATTCTGGCGAAAATCTACGACTCTCTTTGGCCGAAACTTCAAGGCAGTGCGTTGAACGCACGACATGGACGTCAAGATTTGAACTGACGTAATTATTTGCACGTAGATATTATTAAGTAGGTACGCATATACAATAATTATCTACAATTATACTCCTAAGTAAGAATTTTCTTACGGTTTGTTCGGTTTTTGAACTTGGACGAATTTTCGGCCTGTCATAAAAATCAGGCAGGCGAAAACATTACGTACCGTTCTTCAGGGGCAGTCGGGTAAAAAATATGTCGATACAATTGGCTTAAGTAGGTAGGTACTACTACCTGCATGCTTCCACAATATTTTTAACCCCTCGGCTATTACAACGGAAATCTTTTTAACAGGCCTTGAACGAAGCGTTACTAATTAGTTAAAGTTATAACACTTTCTTATGGATTTCTTCATTCACGATCGATGACGGAAAGCGAACCAAGGCTGTTATGAAAATTGTAGAGGAACCTGATTCATTCTCTTTCGATCATACCGAGATCTACTTTTCTGAGAGGTACTTTTACTTTAAAATGATGCAATTCCAGGAAATATATTGAATAACATGTGAAATTACTGAAAAATAAAACGTTTTAATTCATCGTAATCAAGTTTGCGCATCGAATGTGTCCGCAATAAATTGCAACATGTAACACATTGATGGACCGTTGTGAATTAGGCCGGAAAATCATGTTCGACCGTCAGCACAGCCTTTCACATTGAGCTGATCAGCTACATGCATTCAAACGATTATTCCCACAAACAATGCAATCAGATAACGGGCTCAGTAATCACAATGCCGTTATTGACGTCGCGACATGACAATGCGCTCCACTGAAATCGCGATCGCAGGATTGTTTATCCAAGCGGAAAACAGCTTTTTCTTTGTGACAGGACAAAACCCGTGACGAAGTTTCATCCATCTCCCGTGTAATATTTTCCGCACGCTTCCGCCAGCAGCCAACTTGCGTCAACTGCGCAGCAGGCAGCGCGAGCGAGACGGACATTTGTTGTTATTGCGCTCTCCCTCCCGCACCACGCTTCTTTGTTTTGGCAACGATATAAAGGCAGGCAACAAACGCGGCGCTCGAATTTTACCAGAGTGCTGCCGTGGACCCAGGCGCATCGCGTTTCTCTGCGGTGGTAGATGATTCGTGATTCTTTCAGCTTGTGAAAGACTTTCATAGTCGTGACTTGACTAAAGGGATTGTGCAGTGACTGTTAATAATCAAGTGCAGTGATGAGGCCCCCTACGGAATACGATGGTGGAGCGAGGGTGCCCACTGAGGCGGAGGAAGGGAACCGTCCTGACGCGCGGCCCATGATGATCTGTGCGAGGCTGGCCGGACGCGCCATCATCAGAGTTGTGGGACGATGTGAAGATGCTCAGGAGAATAGTCAACTAGGTGCGTAGATGCTAATTTAAATATTGTGC
Organism: Melanchra persicariae; assembly: GCA_947386135.1. Taxonomy (NCBI): domain Eukaryota; kingdom Metazoa; phylum Arthropoda; class Insecta; order Lepidoptera; family Noctuidae; genus Melanchra; species Melanchra persicariae. The sequence goes on from OX376646.1 coordinate 6,308,996, forward strand.
AAAAAAAAAAAATAACAAATCATGCTAAACATAAAATAAACTACAACAACACCATGCGAGCAATATCATTAAATCAACAACAACACAAAGACCGTACCTACCTACTAAACTTTATTGCGACGAAACAAAATAAACAAGATAAAAATAAGAAAAACAACTAGGTAGATTCCTACTTGAGCTACTATAAATCCACTATAATTTACCTGCTGTATGAATAAAATATATCAGTGTCATTGAGCCAACTAGACACCGGTCCGCGAATCGTAATTAATTCCTCAAACGCGTAACAAAAGAAGTCCGTCGATCTAATCCAGAAACCTAAATATTTGAACAGTTTAGCTTCCTCATTAGTTTCATTATTTATACGTAAATGAATGATCATGATATCTTATCGATTTGCAAAGGTATGATAATGTACTTATATCCCTTATGAAGTAGAGCGTCTATCATTAAATTGCGGTCAAGCTAAGTGTGAATTAATGGATAAAGATGACCTCTATAGGTGGAAAATGTTTACTAACATCGTTTATTAAGAGTGAGAATTAGTCAATGAATTAATGAGGTAGCTAGGTGAGGCCGTGACACATAATTGGGAGTGACCCAGCAAGTTGTGGCTTAACATTATGTTAAAAATCCGATCTAATGTCATAACAAGCTGTTACATCTTTTTAACAAAGAAGTTCAGGGACATGAGAATTACCTAGATTGACGAAATTAGAATTACAAATTCTTCAAGGCATTCTAAATGATGGAGACGGAGCTCATGACCAATTTAACTGTAATTAAATTAAATCTCTTTAGTAAGGTACTTACTATCTAAATAATATAGGTAAGTATTCCACTTTCACTCCTCTAATATTAGAATTAACATAATTATGTATAAACAAACAAGTCTAACATCAAACGCAATTACAATTGATAACTGAGTATGATATGAGTACTTAGGTAAACAATAAACAATTACTTTGTTTTTAATTTTATCTTTATCGCCTCAGCAATCTTTTGAGCCTGAACGCCGCTGACGGAACCATCTGCAATGGTTCCGGCAGCGGCGTTGATAAAACCAGGATTTACCATTCATATTTTTAATTATCGAGATATATTTAGCTAATACAGCGCCTTAATTTTAATCACATTGACCTCATTAATTTGCACGAACACTGAAGGAATTAATGACCTAAGTTTCCACTGTGAGGTCAAAATAAATTAAAAGTGCATCATATGTACAAATCACAGTAAAGTTCAATGAAACGTTTTGTATTGATATTCAAATTACATTCGGTTGAGTAATCTAGTGACTAATATAATCAGCTGTTTATTGATAAATTGATAAGAGAATGACTAGATCAAAAGAGTTTGTTCATGTGTAATTTATATATTTAGGAATTACCTAGCTAGCTAGGCAGCTAGCTTTTGCTAGCGACTTCGTCAGTGTGCAAGGCAGAAAAATCCACTATGTGCTCATCCAGGGCATGGTCTACTTATGTGTCAAGTTTAATACTAATCCGTTCAGCCGGTTAAGCGTGATTTATTAACAAACATCCAAACAGTACAGACGACATTTATTATTGTTATTATGCAGTAAGATATTTGTTTATAAAAATCAGAAATAAATTAGAAAATGATAAAGCCCTTTTTGCATCTTTAATAATTACTTGTTTTATCACAATCACTATTCAATCTTGTGATGTGAACGTGCGTACTTGCGTAGACAATCAATATGGCAGAGCAATTAATTTTTATTCTCATTGTTCTTACGTATAGATTTCACTTACGTCGATCGACGTAACAGCAGATCAGTAACTAAAATATAATAATTGCTTGGATACGGTTTGAAACGTTTCTGTTTTATTTCGAGTTGCATTCAACATCAACATTAATTTTAATTTATAAATCTGTTCAGCATGCAGCGATTGTAAGGATGATGTTATAACGACAGTCGCAGGTTCGATTCCCGTAAAGTCAAATGCATCTTCGATTTATTTCTTGCATGATATTTGTTAACTTATATAAATGTTTCTACACGTGCACTCGTGCACTAGGTACCTACATTAATAATACTAAGGCAAATTTTTATGTATCTTAATTACTAAAATAATAGCAATATTTACATTAAATTACAAAATTATACACGTCAATAAGACAGATTAGGATTATGAGATATTACTTCATAATTACCATAACATAACATTATTACAGCATCAACATTTCCTATTCATGGATAGTTATATAGGTACCTACCTAACTCTCCTAATCATTATGCGAATGAGTCAGTATTTCCAAAGATTTACAATATTGCCGTAACGTGAATGGAATATTGCCTAAACGTTACTAAATAGTCATTAATAACAAAATGACCACCTATTTAATAAGCATGGTTATGGATGCAAAGAGGAGGGTTAATTAATAGATTCGTCTCCATAAAATAACATAAGTATTTAATTAAAATTGATTGGGTGGTAGGTAATAATCTATACTAATATTATAAAGAGGAAAGATTTGTTTGTTTGTTTGTTTGTTTGAAATGAATAGGCTCCGAAACTACTGGACCGATTTGAAAAATTCTTTCACCAGTAGAATCGTACATTATCGATGATGGACATAGGCTATAGAATATTTTCAAAAAGTTAGGGATCCGTATAAAAACTTCGATAATGTAACCCAAGGTGTGAGAAAAAATCCTTATATCGCGTACGCTGCGGAATCTATTGACAATAGAGCAAAGTGATATACTACAGTTTTATAGAAGTCATCAATGTCTACAAAAAAGTCCGCGATACCATATGTCTAACTATTATGGTTAAGTCACCGTGACCGCTTTTTGTTCAAATTATTCAAGCAAATCCTTGGTGATATGAAAAAAGGGTGATTTCGGTATCATGATATTAATCCTTATCCATTTAAATGGTTTAATAATTAAGGTTGATTATTTCCGTGTAAATCACACTTTAAATTATTCAAATCGGACCTTTCGTTCAAAAGTTACGACGGTAATAAACATGCTCGAAGTAAGAAAAATGTCGCGGCTTGAGCGAACTGGGGAGAATCATAACAATGCTTGGTCCGATGAATTTGAAAATGATTTCGATTAAACAATAAAGTAAGAATAACAAATGTTTGGATTTTTCGCAAATAAACTACATAGGTACATAATAAGGGGTGAAGCAGGGGTTGCAGCAAGTTTTTAGGGGAGGACATTATTGCTTGCTTTAATTTACGTCGCAATGCTATTAACGAACTAAAAATGGAATTATTGAAACAGATGTACCTAACAATTTTTGCATAATCAACTCCTGGCGGGGTGAACGGAGTGAACAGTTGCGGTGAACCTGAGACCATAGAATAAGTGGAAATGGCTAAGTAACAAATGTAATTATTGAAAATCGTTGTGCTTAATTTTCCAAAACTAACCTTTATAAAGGGGTATAGTATAGGGGGCGTTGAAGTTTGTGGAGTACCTACTAAATCCGCGCGGACGAAGTCGCGGGCGAAGTGCTAGTTATAATATATAAGACGAGTATAATAGGTAAGTTCGAGTATTTACCTACCTAACTAAACCCATCGCTGTAGGTATGTATGCTGCAAGAATCTGACAATAATGGTTGGGTTGTAAATAGCCGTTGCCATTTACCTACCTACCCATTTTCCAACAGTAGATCAGTGAAAATAAAGCCCTTAATCACCATTTCCATTATTACGTAACAGATCTCTACTACCGCTACTTTTTGTCACACCGCACCGTTACGTCCAATTTTCACGCTTATCTCCGCTCGAAAACATCATCAGAGAACCGCAAGTCCGCAATACACTACCGACTAACGACCCATTCATCAAAACGCTTACAAATCCCAACCTTATTACGTCAAGCACAGCGTAGCGAATAGCATGCTGTATCTCAAATGAATAATTATGCGAAATATGCCCGTTTACGCAACTCCGAGGTTCAAATGAGTGTTCTGTTGCATTCGACTTTCGTAAACGAAGATATCGTGTAAAAATTGTGAAACTGAGCGAGGCCGGCCCCTGTTGGAACTGTGGCCTTTGTTACGCGGATTAATTTCATATGATTAATTAATTCCTTATGCTACACAATTGCGATTGTTTGCAAGTAAAATTAAAGATCGAGATAAGTAAACGTAAACGTATACCGAGAGACAGTGGCAGCAAACCATGTTTCGTTTCTACAATCAAATTCATCCCGACTTCAAACTCCTACCTTTGAAGAAATAGTAATAGCAGATTCGATCAACCATACTGACTATAGATCGCGAAATTGGTACGTCTGTTAAATCAATAAAAATAAATAATAAAAAATAAAATAGTTTATTGGTAAAACAAGTTTAAGTTTTAACAAATTTTAGTGATTGGATCCTCCTTTTGGGCAGATAGTGCCTGAGTTAGGAGAGTCCGCTCTTCCATAGCAAGTCGTGTTATACAAAAAGCAAAACGTATTATTATTATACTAAAACTACATAGATTAAGATTAACTTACATTAAATTAAATGTGTCTAAAAGTGGGTGTAAGTTTGTGGGTGAGTGCATGTGAGTGAGAGAGAGAGAGAGAGTGTGAGTGTATGTGTGATGGTGTGTATGTGTATGTGTTAGGGTCAATTCCCACTGAAAGAATAAAATTTCAATAAGCATTTCGTACCTACTGAGGAAAAAACACTGAAAAAAAATAACTCCGTCTCTGGCTACCGTACAAAGTCGTAATACCTAATATTAGTATGTTATTTTGAAGAAGTGAAATCTTTTGCGCAGTAAATAATCATTTGCGAGCGTCCCGAACAAGAACGCGGATTACAATTCAATTGAGCGTGACTTTAATTAAATAATGGCAGTTTAAGTTGATGTTATTAATGCTTATATTGAAAAGTTAAAGACTGGCTTCTGACACATTTCAACAGCTATCAGACTAGGTATATTTATTTCTTCAATTCAGTTACGCACTGTATCCAGGATTCTTAATCAACAATGGCAGCCTGGTCTATTTTTCCAAGATCCATTTTAGTTATAACCGTTATAACATTGTCTTGTCAAACAAACATCTTAACTATTTATTATTTCTTCCATCATATTCCACATTCACATCCATATCAGCTCCCGGAAAACGTCCAAGCACAAAGAATGTGCGAACGCGGAAGACCCGCACGCACATGCGGCACATGTAACAATTCCGCGCCATAGTCGACAGCGCTATTCGAGTGCGATCGATTTAGAACATCTTACTGGCGCGTGCGTTATTTTACAAACATGAACGGCTTGAACCCGCCGGCTGAACACATGTTGGCCTTAGCTGATCAATTTATGCCATATAAGTAACACCGGCTGGTAGAGAGGTCACTGCTCGTTATACACTTCCTTGTAGCGACGTGATTCACTCATTGTTGATTATGACAACAAGATGTAATGTATACCTATCTGTAATCAAGCCGCAGAAAAAATGCTATGAAACAAGAAGTCTTTGTTGTTGCGAAATAATGTATTCTACTCAGCTATTTGTATCATGTAGCTAATCAGGAATCCCCGAGTTAATGGGAACTCTGATTCCGTAACTATAAATACCGGCCGTGAACCATGAGCACTGTGGATGTACCTGGACCAGTACCTACACCACTGAATATAAGCCAGGGTTCCCTCTATTAACTCAAGAGCCTCGAAGTTACGAGGTTCCATACATTTCTTTCTGAGCTTTACCGTACTACATCTTCAGAAGTGTAAAACGACATTGATATTTAAGATCATATAACCATCTCCGACAAGTATTTTCGTAAAATGCCAAGGGTGAAATAATGAATTATTTCTAAACAAGTGTTCATTGATAGCCTCTGCACTGACGAAGGTTATCAAACTGCCTTCTTGTTGCTGATGTCTAGGGGGAGTAAAGTAGAGTACAATAGAACAGAGGGGAAAAAATTAACACATCAATTTCTCAATAAATCTTTTGCCTAGTTTCATGGCATTTCCAAAAACGAAACAAATCCCACTGCGACCATAGACCTATGCCATAGACATATAAATAGTTACTGCGACCAAGGAACTTCTATTACAACCTGGAATGTGCACAGGCTGTCGATACGCGGTCCGAGGGAGATAGCTTCGCGAGAGCCCTCTGTCCCTTTCATTAGGGTGACCAACCAATATAATGTAGGTTGAGACTAATATAATAGGATATAATATATTAATAACCAATAATTTGATTTCATAAGTTAATAAAAATTATGCTTTAAGGATGGATTAAAGTAAAACGCATTAAACTATGTTTTATTATATCCTTGGGCCTGAAATGAAGACTGCAAATAACGGAATAATTTTTGATATTTGAATGACTTGAAATGACATAAAACCATTTTTTCTCCCTGATTCTTCTCCAGGCAGTCTGAAATTATATTTTTTAAATTTATTTCAAATATACGAAGTAACACACCTAAATCAGCGATTAATATGGAAAGTTGAAACTTTTTTGCCATTTCCCTACAATGTTCCTCGGGAAATGTGAAATTTCATGATCACGTCTTTTAAGTATTCGGTACACCATTCCATATAAAGTTTTATTATGCTTACGTTGAATTGAAGACTACCTCCTATTTATATGCTGCATTGTGTAAATAATCTTATAATTTCGTTCATTATGGGCACCCCTACTTCAAGAATTGCAATATACTTACTTGAAGAAAGAAACACCGCATCCTGCATAGGATTCGCTTTTGCAACCGAACAGCTTTTGAATCGCACACTTTTTAACCATCTTTATTACATCCGAATAAAGAAATTGATTGTTTTACAACAAATAAATATGGCTGGTGGGTTACCAGTCTAATTTAAATAATTATATATTCTACTAATAATCTTTTCTTTTTAATTACATTTCAATACAGTATCTAAATTATTGCTAAAAAAATGTTCTCATTCTAACAGATAATTTAAAAATATTAGAAATATATCAGAACGAAAGTTAATGTTTTTTTAATAAGACACGACAATATTATTTTCTTCTACCATTCCTACTAAATTCGGGAATAATCCTCCTGGCAACACTTTAGAAAGGGACACAGGGCTCTCCAAGCGCTTTCTCCCTCGGACCGGATTTCTCTTTGACCAAGTGATTGTCTGTAATAGAACTTAACTTCATAAACATAAGGTTTATTTTTATATTGGTGTCAAATTGACAATGCTCATTCCAGGTTGTAATAGAAGTTCCTTGACTGCGACTGACTGCATCTACTTTTTATTTTATAATTTTTTTCAATGGTAGCCAATTATGCCAAGAATTTTATGTTTTGAATTTTGTACTCACTTATGTTAACTTAGGTCTATATTTGATTTAAATATAATTTAAAATATTTTGGCACATTTGAAATGTAATTATATTAATTTTTGTATGCCACCTACTGTGGCAGGACACATAGACCCATTAACCTTGTAATTATTCCACCTTTTTCACCTGTGTTACACACAAATAAAGATATTTGATTTGATTTGATAAAAAAAGTACCGTAAGTAGAATAACAGCTACCTTCACAAACTTTCAGTCAGCTGATTGTCAATATCATGTCATGTCACCTAAATGTCAGAATCTGCTGGTCAAAATGTCAAACAACACGAAAACAAAGAGAAAACCACGAATAAATTAAATAATGCACAAGAAATCTAATACCAATTAATTCCATTGTAATAAGCACTTAACCTAGAACCTCATTTACGTTTCCTTTCAAACTGAATTTGAATTGGAATGCGAATTTATTAATAGTTAGCTACGCGCTTTACGTGTGAACTTCGGAATAGTTTATGGATTTAAAAATAACTTTTGGAAGTCGCGCCGATACTCGTGTTCCCGTTCCTAGTTAGTTGCAGCCGGTGCTAGTTAATTCAGACCAGTTGGTTTTATTTTAAAAAATGGCTTTAGCAGTGACTCGAGTGGTGCTAAAATGCGAAGACGCTCAACAAACTCAAGTACTAGGTATGACTAATAGCTATTAAAACCAAGGCTAGTAGTAATTTAAACTAGAAACATATTCGTTACTTAGTGACGTAACAGCTGATAATTTCTGCTCTAATAAACAATTTGCAATGTGTCCTAAAAATGCTCAATCCGATCATTTTAAATTGTTATTCTTAACCTGATAATTAGTTTATATTTGATTGGACACAAATGATGAGCCGTTACATCAATAGACCTATTTCTATTTAAAATTAAATTCAATATAGTTTAACCTTGTCTTTATTGTAACTCAAAGAGTACTTTATGTACCTATATGGGAAATGTAACTGCAGAACTAAGGTTACTTCCTTATGAGTCATGAGAGAAAGTTAATATAGAAACAATCATACATCCAAGTTTGCATTTATTTACCTAGAGTGAAAGTATGTTTTAGAATGAAGAACTCAATACCTACTGAAATTTGTTATTTCAAATTAGTAAAAAAGTCCCGGAGTATATTGACCGCTACTATCTGGTTTGCAATACATTGATTACAACATAACATAACAAAGTGCTTGTGTTGCCAGAATAGTTAGGCAGATTTTTTACCAAAAGTACACCTCTGCCTGCCACAATTCACCAGTTATGTCCCATTTACTAGGTGGCTAGCCTGTTGCCTGGGCTGGGGCTGTTAACTGTACATAAACATCCACACTGCGGGTGCTACTAATCATTAACTCCATGGTTTCATAACATCTTCTTGAAATAATTATTTCTGCACTAGTATTCTGTCATTATGCACTTGAGACAGGAATTAGTCACCGGTTATAATTTTCTTGATTATCACTCAACTATCATATCTAAGAATAATCAGAGCCATATATTGATAATGACACATTCTTCCAAGTTTCATGAAACAATATTTGCTATAAATTACTCACACTATCATTGACTGATAAGAAAAGAAGAACCATCTATGCATGGTACTTCAACAATATCTTAGTGCATGGTAGTGCAATAGCCAAGTTTTAAATACTTACCAAATTTTTTTTTAATTGCAGATTTATCAGAGTGTCAGCTGATGCAAGTACCTGATGCGGTGTACCACCTGATGCGACACACAGAGCTCAAGAGTTGTGATCTCAGTGGAAATGTTATTACTAAGATACCTCCTAAGTTTGCAGTCAAGTTTAGCTTAATCACAGGTGAGTTGTGGTAGTTTCTTTCCACTGCTAACCACTCAGTTTTCAATTGCTTAATTTAGAAAACGTATAATTAAAAAAAAAAATCTTTTCAGAAATTGCAGCATTATTATTGTAACTTTAATAATATTTTTAGTTACTCTATTTCTATAATAAAGAAATATTTGTCTAAATGGGGAATTATAAAAAGCAAAACTACTTATCTGAAAATATTGGCAGTAAACAATTAGACGAGAATAGTAAAACTAAACTCATTTCTTTCAATTCCAGATTTAAACCTGTCCAACAACCAAATGGCGAAGCTCCCCGACGAGCTCTGCACGCTGGCCTGCCTGGAGCGGCTGGACATCTCGCACAACACGTTTGTGGCGCTGCCCCATATCACCTTCCAGTGCCCCAGTCTGCACACACTGCTGGCTCATCACAATCAGATCATTGGTACTTGAACTTTTATTGTAACTGTAAAATAAGGTAATTGATTGAATGACATACTCTTTAGTGTGTCTTGTGCAGTAGAGTTAGACTTGAGAAGTTATGTAGACAATGTTAGAAGTAGTAAGAAATAAGCAAACAAAAATTGTCGACAAATAATGTGTCTTTCAGTTAAAAAACATCATGATAAGTTTCGAACTTGGCCCTTTTTACTAACAAAACTTTTGTTTTCATATTTACAGAAATTGATGTGGACAGATTAGCCAGATCGCGCGCCCTAGAGTACGTTGACCTCAGTGACAACCCCATACCGCCGCGCACGTACGACGAGCTCAAGCAACTGTCGCGGCCCACAGTGTCCGTCTCCGAGAGACAGAAAGAAGACTGGGAGGAAGACCTCCTAATATAGAACAGTGCACTCTAGTGGACTTATGCATTCAGGGCCAGGGGTTGCGGCACAGGTCAACCAGAGCAAGTGCGGAACTAACGGGTTCATATCATAGACATGACTGCATCATACTACAAGTCATGTAATATTTCCAAGCTGTGGCTCTAGCGTTTTTCGAAGGGATTGGTGCAATATTAAAGTCAAAGGTTAAAACAACTGGTCCTAACTAAACTGTGATCTTCTCTGTGAAAAGAGGACAATATCAACATGATTTTTGTAGTGTATGCTATTTTTTAGTAATAATTGACGGCGTTGTCGTGATTTGAAAGAGATTTGTAAGAGATTATTAAATGTTTTCACATCTTTTGACGTGCTCAAAAGTTAGCGTACTTAATTAGTCTAAATGTGATTTGGTTTGTAATGTCCTTTATACTTCTATGGCTTATATTAAAAACGAAGCAAATTAATACATTTTATATGTATAGCGTTATTAAATATATTTTTGATACATAAGATGGTTGGATAGTATTATGTTGATATATCTCATTGTATTGAATACTAGTCCATCATTAGTTAAGCTTATGAATTCCAATAGGAATGAAATTATGTTGTAAGTTATTGATAAGTACACATAAATGTCTATTCGCAATGCAATCATTATGTACTGATAGGTACGGTTGTTATTTTTTACTAATGAATTCAATCTATATAAATTTTTGCTTATAATTTTTATTGACAATTTTATTTTGTATCCAAAGATTCATTGACTGATGAAATGAAGAAATTTAAATTTTATTGAATTGAACAACCAGCAATTTTCGAACGTAAATAATTAAGTTTTGTGATGTTTTTGGAATACAATCAAGGATAAATAAACGCATTTACGAAATGCAAAAAAAATATATTATCGTTTTTATAGGCTCAGGAGGCCTACCACAACCTCTTAAAACAATATTATTTTAATATTACTTTGTAATTTCTGTTGTTGCATTTTCAACTCTCGGCGCTGATCCGAGCGTTGAAAATCCAACAGAGCGGAACGCAAAGTAATATTAAAGTAATATTGTTTTAAGAGGTTGTGGTAGGCCCCCTGCTCTATCCCACGCACAAGCTCATAACTTTACGCACAGAGCACAGACAAAATAATAGGTACCTACTAGCGCCAATAAACTAAACTGTACCTACTGTTCGACTAGCGTTGCGCTACTTAGAATTTTTTTTGTACAATATTTTTTCATTGATATGACAAACCCTGGGTGGTTCAAATGCAGATTATTACTATTCTCTTTGTCTAAGGAAACCTTTTTCTGTGTGGCCTCCATAATCAAACATTGATGATGTTTAGAAGCCATTTGCTTTCTTTTAAAAAATGTGCCAGTTTATGTCGTCTTCATTTATGTAATCGTTTTATTTCCTAAATGTTATTTTGAATAATTTCAAATTCAGCCCAATATAAAAATTGCAATTCCGCATAAAATTGCTTTGAGTACGATGGCGGGGCAAGGGACTGACGATGATCCGAAATTAAAAGGTCTTAGTCGCCTATTCAATAGTCAGACAAACAGAGGTAGAGCCAATGTAAGTATTTTATAATCAACACTTTCTCATTATAAGGCGTGACACCAAAGATCCAAATCTTTGCGAGACACGCCGACGGATAGCCAGTCATCGGGGACGTCATGTCTGTGAATACGGCAGGACCACGAACCCCAATCGCTTCCATATTTGGTAACTAATTGGTACTCGAACAACATAGTTGGTACTTCAGTAGTTTTCGAGAAAATCGACTTTGAAGGTGGTACGGCAGTAGTCACACTCCTTTCAGCAGGACCACTAATGACACCAACTCTGTTGTTCGAGTACCAATTCAGTACTAATTATTTACCAAAAATGGTGGTCACGTAAGTCACGGACATGGGGACGTCGCCACAAGCACCGGTGCCATGACAAGGGTGGTGGGGGCTCTTCCACAATTGAATATGTCGAAGGTAAGACCATGATGCTAGTCTATGATATCCTTGGCACTCATATTTTCGAAGGCCTATTTATTGAGTGTACAAGACACCCCCTGCCATTTTAAAGCCGTGTAAATTGTCATTGGTGAGGCAAGCCTATTGGCCTGCCTCACCAATGACAATTTCTTCCATGGTATACCTACAAATTATCAGTCCACTAAACCAACCAAACTCTTAGCGTTTCATCTTTTGATTCCATATTCTGCTATAGTCCTGCACCAACCGAGGTTTGTCCTTGGGTAGGTAGATATATGTACTTTCAGTGCATACTTACAGTTACAGGAATAATCGTCGGTTGGTGCCCCATTCCATTTGAAATGTCTAACGGGGCGTCTGCGAGTTGGCTTCGGCCTCGTATGCCTTACAAAAGTACCGGGACCCCAAAGTCCTGAGACTGTTAGACAAAGGTACCTACAATTTATAATAGCCTTTGCCCCAAACAATTTTTGACTGAGGAGCTGCTGAAGGTACCTAACTGAATCTTTTAGTACGTTAGCGCAGCGTTCAATTGACTCCAGAGGAAACGCCGCAACAACGCAACGCCTGCGCCGCGTTGTCGTGGCGTCTGCGCTACGCATACGTTTATCGAACGCCTACGCTGGACAATTGCTATTGTGAAGGCGCTCTAATAGGCATGTTTTATTTACAGACAAGTAAAGTAACATTGGGCTTAATTGCAGCATGTATTATTTACAAGTGTTTGAAAGGAAAGCCTAAGCAAAAAAAGTAAATAAACAAGTAAGTGTAATCTTTGCAATAGTATGTTGTTTTGACGAACAATATTGAAATAGCCAAAACAAACATTTAAAAATGATTTCCCCCACCAACATAATTAGACAGGCATGACAGCAGCCAGATGAACCATAACCAAAGACACCATAACGAACGAAACGTTGACTGACATCCTTGACAGTTTGACGCCAATGATCTCGGTCGTGTAATGGGTTCTGTAGCATTAACTTGTGTTGTCTTTTTCACTCCAACCAATAATGCCGTAAGGCTATTCTGCTGTCATAGTTATGTTAAAGATGTAGTTGAGTTCCAAGTTGTTACACGACTTTGGGAATTGCACCTACTTTGCGTTATTACATAAGGATTAAAATACCTTTTTGTCAGGTAATATTCCCATTTTCATCTAAATTCTTACTGTAAAGCGTTAGTTAATTGTAAATTAAATCTAATCTTCTATTTGAGAAATTTTCAGTGCATAAAAAAACTTAGTTTTATAAATTTATATTGTATCGTTTTAGAATGGCCGGAGACAGTTCTGTCGACGAATCCCAGCTTAAAGGCTTGGCCAAATACTTCAACAGCCAAACGAACAAGGGCAGAGCTAACGTAAGTATTCAATAGTCGAATAGTTTTATGTTGAAAAATATAAAAAGTACTTTGAGGTTATGTGCGATCTCTTACATTCCTGTAACATTCAGGCTTTAGAGGCGTAAGTAGGGTCAGTGGGTCGTCTTAGGGGCGAGATATATTTCTATTATCCTGGATACTCACCATTCTAAACATAATAAGGGCCTTTTTAGTTCGTAGTATTTCTCTGACTAGCCGCTGTATATACTGTAGGAAAGGTAATAAATAACCTACTCATACTAATTTCCAAAATTATACTGGAATATGTGTCCTAGGAAATGGCTATAAAATGATAAACCTTTCAATAGCTCACTGTTAGGACTGACTATTAATTTATTGATAAGACTGAATTGTTATGTCAGCCTTTGCATCAGTAACATAGCTACTGGGTAGCTATGTTACTGATGGGGCGGGGTGCGGTCCAACCCGGGTGACACCCAACCGTTTGTTGACTGCTTTTTGTCATGGTTGGTTGTCATCCCAGGATGGTTGACACAATGAAACCTGTCTGAAGTGAGGTATAGAAAAATTTCAAGCTCGCTTCACTCCCTCTTGCATTCTGCACTTTCCCTTCTGTATAAGTCAGCAAAATGACTTCTATTTAAATATAAATGATCAAAATAAAATAAAACCTGTCAGTGGGGTGTTAAAAATTCCCAAGTTTAGATTTTCTCTACTTAGGGGTGACATCTGACCATTTGTTGATTTTTTCTTACGGTTGGGTGTCAAACGGGTGAAGCAATGAAACCTGTCTGAGATGGGGTGGAAAAATTTTTGAGTACCCCTGAAAAATGGGTTGCAACTGCAGACACCACAACGAGGGCTCCATTTGTGGGGTGACACCACATTATCCGCACAGGGTGTCACCCATATTAGCTATGCCACTGCCTTGCATTATTTAGCTAAAACCATTTTGGACCACCTTTATTTATAATCCTATTTAACCCAATTATCTATACAGTTGAATAAGCTAATGTGTAATTTTATTAAAAGGCCACGCTATAATTATCGTTTTTGTATGTTCCAGACGGCCAAGGCAACATACGCATTCATGGGCGCCATGATTTTATACTTCACGCTCAAACCCAAGGCAAAGAAGTAATCTGCACATTATGCTTATTGTCATTTGTGATCATAATAGAACTTTTATTTCATTAAGGGCAACATGTAAGTTATTTAGTAAATAAAATCATGTGAACTCATTGTTGAATTTTATTGGTCATTTTTATTTGTACCCATTTGAGTCACTAGTTATATTGATCAAGACGAAGACTAAAGAAAAGACAATATTGAAATAAATATGTATTTATAGTACTATATGCATGTAAAAAATAAATATTGCTGCACAGGATAGATCACAAAGAAAGCTTCACAGTTTCAGATTCAAAAGCAAGAACAGTCATTTATCTTAATTAATTACTCTTTGGTTGCTAAAGAAATCTATTTGTATTGATCAACAACATAATTAAGGAGCTCTTTTATGATAGTAGTATTTCTGTTACTTTTGTGTCTCTTAAACAGTGACTGAAAATTCTGCATGATGTTAAAAACTCCTATGAGGTTAGTTCCAGCTGTGTTACATTATGTATGAGGCAAAAAAAAAACATTTTATAAAATGTCATCTAAAACAACTAACTTTTATAATATTATATTATTATAAGATAATTATAAAAAATCAATAACAAAGCTTACATACTTTGCAGGACATATTGCATTTTAATTTATTCATTTGTGCATTCTATATATTCAGTATAAAAATTTAAGACTAATCGTGAAACTCTAGCACCAAAAGCCTACTGATTAATAATACTAGCAAAGCAACTATTCCGTGAATTTATTATTTAGTTAATAATTCGAGATTAAAAATACAATACAGTTTCGATTCAACAAGTAAAGTTATTTCTGCAGGGCTTGAGTAACTAGCAGTAGCTAGAACTGATCAAATAGATGTCGCTAGTCGCTACATGGCTGAAAACTTTTAACATTAGATCCTAAAGTTTAAGATTTTAATTACATGATTAAACATGGCAGAAGTGAATGTTTCAACCACAAGGTTTGTTAGTGAAGATTGCCATCTATGCAACAGTGCAGTGTTGTCAGTTGTTATTATTTACCCTGCCTTTTCTACCAATTCTTTACTTACACTAATTGGCAACATTTTAGATGTAAATGAAACTCTCTACTAAATTATTAAAACCCAAGCAGCATTTAGATAACTTTGTTAAACAATGATCATTAATTAATATCATGTCGGCATCCTACATACAAATTGCAGCAAATGACTAGCTTTAAAAACGTTTAATCTGGGAAATGCTGGGAAAAACGTTTGATCTTACAAATCCTATCTAATTCATTCGTACCCTCGTTTTATGCCAATATCATCACAGCTCCATGCCTCAATCAGTCAATTTGTGTTAATTTGGTTCTTGCACATCACAACTAGTACATAATTATTTCTCTTTTTTATAACATGGCCTCCGATTACTGAGCCCCAATCCAAAAAAAGAATCTACTCTCGTTTTAGGAAGACTGTTTTGGTTCTCAAGGTTAACCACTGACTTCCACAGATTACTCATTACTTCAATTCATTAAAACAAAAAGTGCACGAGTATTCGTTTTCGGAGCATCATTTGACTGAAGGTCTGCCTAGTGGAATAATATAAATAAGGAACCTAAGTGCGGAAGTTAGGAACCTGGATTTTCACGTTATATGCATTTTTTTCAATGCCTTTGACTACATTCCTTTCCTTCATTTTAACGCCATTCTTTGGGGCTTTATTGTTCCTTAAAAATATTATCTAAAATCACCAAAATCAGTCCTTTTACAAACACGGGCTTAATGTATTTGCAAAAACAAAAATTCCTGCAACATCTATAGAATAGAAAATTTATTTGTGACGAATATTGTTAAGCAAAAAAGACTGATTTTAGTGGCTAACTTATGTGGTAAATGACAAGTAAGAGATTACGAAGCATTACGATACATTACGACAAAATGGAATGTGGCAGTGTTGCCCCTCGTTGTATACAATTTTATTCATAAACACGTTCACACAAATATTCAATTGTTCGGTCATCTGCGCCGGTACCTAAGCTATGGATGGAATGCTGTAATTGAAAAATCCGATTTGCTTTACGAGTAACGTTAACTTATATTGCACGCACAATATAAGGAAGTCTTACTTTTCAGTGAACATACATTATAGTGTTAAGTGTAACTACAGTTTAATATCATGATTACAATGAGTAATTTCTAAGAGTATTCGAAGTGAGGACATTGCCAAAATCAATATGATATGTGAGTGAACTGCCCTTTAACTTCATCAATGTTTCCATACGGAAAAATACTAATGAATGTTCTTTCACATACAGTTTTCGTCAAATAGCTTTGCCCCTCTGAAGTTGTGTCGAGTGGCTGCGTAGTAGTCAAAATTACAAACACACTGCAACTGCGCATGCGTAAGAGACATGGGGGCGGGGGGCTAACTTCAGAGGGGCAAAGTTATTTGACGAAAACTGTATAAATGGCTCGACTAGGATGAATGCTTGCAAGTGCATGGTGTAGAATGGTGCCAGTGATCTTAATTCTAACAGCAAGATATTGACAAATGCCCATGCGATTAGGCGAGTTTAAAATAACTGTTAACAATACAATGTATAAAACTACACTCCATAAAAAGGAAAGAAAAATACACAGCCGAGTACTTATATTTCTTTTTTTTTATCTTTATGATTATCGTCAAAGATTTATCGCGGATGAGATGTTGCTGTAGACTATTAGGAAAAATAAATACCCACTTGTAACTTGTCAAACTTGAGAACTCCTTAAATTTTCACTGATTTTAATATTTATACTGTTTTTACAAATAGTCAACTTCTGTTTGTTACAAGATTTTGGTGATTTATTTCTAGAACTGTCTTTTTGGTTCGAAGGTAACCATCAAGCGGATCACATCAACGTCTGTTTCCACTAGGCTTGTCGTGCGGCGAGCAGGGCCAGGTCCTCATGTATGGTCCAGGGACCGTCGGCGCGGCCTCAGAGCCACGTGGGCGCCCGGGTCAACGAGTACAGCGGGGGCGGGTTGCACACCGGCGCGGGCGCAGCATCCGCTTCCGAGTCCGACTCTTCTGAGGAGACTCGTTCGGCAGCACTAAGTGCCACGCGGGCGTATTCGTCTGTGTCTATGCTCTTGCAGAAGTGGATCGCGTACCTGAGAATTTAATGACAGATTAAAATAAATGAGAGCATACTTCAGTTTCAATGATAGTTATCAAAATCTGTTGAACAAAAGAAGAGCAGCTTTAGTACTTTTAAGTTTCTGAAGGCATCAAGAAGTAAAAGATACCTGAGTTTCTCCCGTAACACAGACTTGCACGAGTATCTTGGCATCTTGAGAAGGAAGAAGCAGGTGTAGCTTTCAGGCAAGAAGTGGTCTGGTGGCTGATACTTGTCTAACACCTGGAACAAGATTACACAGTTATCAAGGGGGACGTATATAATAACAGCAAAGAGTATAGAGATGTAATGTAATGGACCCATTCAAAATATCATGTGAAGCGCTCTTATTCAAACTTCATCAAGTTTTGACTTAAAAGCGTTACTGAAAAATAGAGTCAGTACATGTTCTGGCTCAAAGGTTGTAACATTAAATTCGTCCTAACAGGTTTTCCTAGCCACATTCCCTCTGGCATTGCAATTAAAACACTGGCCCAATATAGACGTGAACATACTTGTAACACAAAGTCCCTCTGCCTCGGATCCTGAGGCGCTCTCGGCAGTCTTGTCCGTCCCCATACGAAGCGCAGGAACAATGCTCGTTCACTGCCCGAAAGCTCCTCCATTACTTCCCAGAACCACTGCACTAAAGGCGCGTTTGGTTCGACTCCTGGCGAAAAGAGATTATGGTATAATAAATTTTATTAATGAAAACATTCATGGGATAGTTAGTGAACTTGAAGCAATTTCCCGGAACATGTTTCAATTTTATTTGCGGTGCTAGGTGTTTCGATATCTCAGGATAAGATATAAAGGAGAAAAGTTACGTCAACTAGGTATACGACAATAAATCAATTCATCTCTGTAGCTTAGGCTTAGATGAGAAATTAAGACTGTGTCACACTCAAAGAGAGCAGTGAGTAAACTTGAGGACCAATTAGACTGTTGAATCAATCAAAGAAATCATAAAAGATTTTTACAGAAGAAATAAAAACGTGTAGTGTACCTTTGTAAGTAGCAGAAGCCCTGAGCGAATGCACAGGTATGTCAGGCGAGCCACACACCAAAGTTTCAAGCTCAGCCGCATTGAACAGCGCCAGTAAAGGCGCAGGAATCACTCGGGACATACCGTCGCGGACTGCGCGGACTTGCTCGTCGAACTCGTGGAGTCTGTGAAGTGTTATTGAAGACAAAGAAAAATATGATGCCATGTCTGTTGGTATTTATAAATACAACTACGCACAGCATATCAAGTTTTCGCGGCGTGTGTGTTGCGTCTAAGATGAGCGTACGCTTGTCTTTATGCAGCAAATTCGATGCATATAATCCAGCAAAAATCAGTTCACCCAAATGTGATTTTATCATTTATCTTTCACCCATCCTTTTCACTAGATCTTGCACACCTTACGAGATAATATCTTACATCCCTCTCTATCTCATATTTTTATCTTAATAATCTTACCTGTAGTGTAGAGCCAACTGCACGTATTCATCCTTATTGTCAGGCGTGACTCTTTTATGTCTCGTCGATAGAGGCACTTCGTGGCCCGCCGCTGATGGGATGGAGAATGGAAGCTCGAGGTTTTGTAGTTCCTGTCAAGAACAAGATCAAGGGTTGAAGAACTCATTTTTGGTGTATGGGACACACCTACCTACACCTACCCATACCTTGTTATTTTTCTGGAGAACCAATGCAGTATTTTGCAGGGTTCAGTTTATAAAAAGTCTATAATTAAAGTCAAAAACATTATAGGATATTTTTTAAGTTTTTTTATTTATGAAATAGGTACCTTATTATTAGGCGTCATATCTCTAATGCAGAGCAGAGCTGGCAGGAAGTCTTTGTCCACTTCTGCCAAGTCCTGCGGCCGTAGAGGCTGTCCTGCCAACTGACGCCACACGCCCTCCGCGAGAGAGAGGGACAGCGGCGAGCCCGTGCGGATTGCGATACCCATTAGTACACCTGTGTTATATAAAAATAGCTTTTGTAGACATTATAAAAAGAAATGTTTCTTATACGAATGACATTTCGATGGTAAACAACCGATGACTGAGCGGATGGATGAGTGGCTAAGTTCGAAATCTGTGTAGGGCAATTGAATAGGCCAATGACAAGCGTAACCATCCTCTTGAAAAAAAAAAGTGTTTATTCACATAAGTACATTTTTTACATTATAAACTGTTAACTCTGCCAAACTGCGAAACAGTTTGTTGGCAGGTGTAGCTCCTTTTTTCTAGCACATAAATTGTCAACTGTCAACGCATCAGACACAATAGTAAAACAATGGCGTCATAGCTAAGTGCCACGACAGTCCAGAGGTTGTATAAGTAATTCACACATAAGTACAAGTGAAATTTATTATTATTATACAGGGTGTTAGGGACATAGTAACGCAAACTTCACGAAAAGGCTACACTTAATGCCATTAACCAAATTGTAGAAGTCATTAATCTCGCTAATGATCGGTTTACAGACTACACATGAAAAATGTCTTTTCTAGACGGTATGCTAGACGCTACACACACATGGGTTAGTTAGTGTTTTGCTATTAGGCAGGATTGACCGAGGCGTTGACCTTTTGCAACAAAACAGCTGAGCAGATACCTAATTCTAGTTTTATTTACATTACAAAAATCACATTGGGTTGGGTAAGAATAACGATTATGAACAGTCTAAAGCAAAAAAACGCCTGAAAAAAATGAAAAAATGAGGAAAAAACCGACGAAAAATTCCAACGCGGGGGGTCCAGAATCATGTCCTGGATCCATGGTATTCGTTTGTGCGTCGATGTCCCTTACACGCTGTATCTTTATTATTATTATATCTTTATTCTTTATTGTTTTTTATTTTTTTTAATTGTTTTTTTTTAAGTTTTGGCCTTATTCCGATATATTTTGGATTTTTGGATTGGCGTTGCATAACCGCTATGGCTTCAAGAACCTCAGTAGCATATGTAGATAGAAAGTGACATAACAAAACTCACCAAGAAACCGGAAGCAGTTCAGATGTAACGGAGTATTAGCAGTAGGGTTGAGTAAGAACGCATCACGCGATGCGCCCGCGTCTCCGCGTCCGTTGGGCGTGGCCATGAGTAGAGGGAGAGATCCGTTCTGTAGCTCTTCACACATCTCCGCTATGCTCTCGCTGTAGCCGCCGCCGCAGTCGTCCACGCTCTCACCTGATAAGAAAGCAGTTGTAATAAGCAACAGTTGTAAGAAGTATTAATTTTACTTTTCACCAACAGACCCTGGATCACGTGCGCTGCCCGTCTTCTCTTCCAACATGGAGCGAAAACACAAAGTTCTCAAACTACATAAATCTCAACAAGTCCACTGAACCTTATTATCCGGGCTAGTTCTTACCTCACTCACAAATTATGATGATACGGCGGCCAAGTCGATAAAATTTGGAGGTAGCGGAACAGAGAGTAATAAGTCCCACATACCTCCATTGAAAAGGGAGGATCCTCCGACCGGACGGTTCGGACGGTGTCCGGTGGGCCAACTGCGCAACAGTTGATATTCGGGCTTTGCATATGTTCTAATCGCACGGTAAACTCTGATATCGCGATTTAAGATTTTGTCAAGTTAGTTCGCAGCTGTCCAGATAGATGGCGCTGCGAGTCTCATTTGTTGTGATGTTGATTCTGCTACGTTGATTTTTGTGGCGGCATGAATGCCGCTACTATAAGGCCTCCAAAACGATTCACCATTTCATTATACACGGTGTTCCAGAATTGAGTGGTTATATTTAAGAGTGGTTTTCTTTATTATAAGATGTACCGTGTGTTGTGGAGGTGTGATAGACAGTTACTCCACGTAAGCTACTGGTGCCCAGCTAAATCCGGTTTGACTGGTAGCCGACCCCAACATAGTTGGGCAAAGGTTAGGCAGATGATGTTGCTGGCTTTATAATTAATTCCCATACGTACCCACAAACTCGACCTTCCACACGCGGTGCGGCAGCGCCAGCGCGTCCTGCGTCAGTGCGGGCAGGCGCGCCACCATTTGCCCGAACACGGAGCGCATGCCGGCCGGGCCACTGTCGCCATTATAGTCTGCATGTATAGCTGCCACATACGTACCCACAAACTTGACCTTCCACACGCGGTGCGGCAGCGCCAGCGCGTCCTGCGTCAGTGCGGGCAGGCGCGCCACCATCTGCCCGAACACGGAGCGCATGCCGGCCGGGCCACTGTCGCCATTATAGTCTGCATGTATAGCTGCCACATACGTACCCACAAACTTGACCTTCCACACGCGGTGCGGCAGCACCAGCGCGTCCTGCGTCAGTGCGGGCAGGCGCGCCACCATCTGCCCGAACACGGAGCGCATGCCGGCCGGGCCACTGTCGCCATTATAGTCTGCATGTATAGCTGCCACATACGTACCCACAAACTTGACCTTCCACACGCGGTGCGGCAGCGCCAGCGCGTCCTGCGTCAGTGCGGGCAGGCGCGCCACCATCTGCCCGAACACGGAGCGCATGCCGGCCGGGCCACTGTCGCCATTATAGTCTGCATGTATAGCTGCCACATACGTACCCACAAACTTGACCTTCCACACGCGGTGCGGCAGCGCCAGCGCGTCCTGCGTCAGTGCGGGCAGGCGCGCCACCATCTGCCCGAACACGGAGCGCATGCCGGCCGGGCCACTGTCGCCATTATAGTCTGCATGTATAGCTGCCACATACGTACCCACAAACTTGACCTTCCACACGCGGTGCGGCAGCGCCAGCGCGTCCTGCGTCAGTGCGGGCAGGCGCGCCACCATCTGCCCGAACACGGAGCGCATGCCGGCCGGGCCACTGTCGCCATTATAGTCTGCATGTATAGCTGCCACATACGTACCCACAAACTTGACCTTCCACACGCGGTGCGGCAGCGCCAGCGCGTCCTGCGTCAGTGCGGGCAGGCGCGCCACCATCTGCCCGAACACGGAGCGCATGCCGGCCGGGCCACTGTCGCCATTATAGTCTGCATGTATAGCTGCCACATACGTACCCACAAACTTGACCTTCCACACGCGGTGCGGCAGCGCCAGCGCGTCCTGCGTCAGTGCGGGCAGGCGCGCCACCATCTGCCCGAACACGGAGCGCATGCCGGCCGGGCCACTGTCGCCATTATAGTCTGCATGTATAGCTGCCACATACGTACCCACAAACTTGACCTTCCACACGCGGTGCGGCAGCGCCAGCGCGTCCTGCGTCAGTGCGGGCAGGCGCGCCACCATCTGCCCGAACACGGAGCGCATGCCGGCCGGGCCACTGTCGCCATTATAGTCTGCATGTATAGCTGCCACATACGTACCCACAAACTTGACCTTCCACACGCGGTGCGGCAGCGCCAGCGCGTCCTGCGTCAGTGCGGGCAGGCGCGCCACCATCTGCCCGAACACGGAGCGCATGCCGGCCGGGCCACTGTCGCCATTATAGTCTGCATGTATAGCTGCCACATACGTACCCACAAACTTGACCTTCCACACGCGGTGCGGCAGCGCCAGCGCGTCCTGCGTCAGTGCGGGCAGGCGCGCCACCATCTGCCCGAACACGGAGCGCATGCCGGCCGGGCCACTGTCGCCATTATAGTCTGCATGTATAGCTGCCACATACGTACCCACAAACTTGACCTTCCACACGCGGTGCGGCAGCGCCAGCGCGTCCTGCGTCAGTGCGGGCAGGCGCGCCACCATCTGCCCGAACACGGAGCGCATGCCGGCCGGGCCACTGTCGCCATTATAGTCTGCATGTATAGCTGCCACATACGTACCCACAAACTTGACCTTCCACACGCGGTGCGGCAGCGCCAGCGCGTCCTGCGTCAGTGCGGGCAGGCGCGCCACCATCTGCCCGAACACGGAGCGCATGCCGGCCGGGCCACTGTCGCCATTATAGTCTGCATGTATAGCTGCCACATACGTACCCACAAACTTGACCTTCCACACGCGGTGCGGCAGCGCCAGCGCGTCCTGCGTCAGTGCGGGCAGGCGCGCCACCATCTGCCCGAACACGGAGCGCATGCCGGCCGGGCCACTGTCGCCATTATAGTCTGCATGTATAGCTGCCACATACGTACCCACAAACTTGACCTTCCACACGCGGTGCGGCAGCGCCAGCGCGTCCTGCGTCAGTGCGGGCAGGCGCGCCACCATCTGCCCGAACACGGAGCGCATGCCGGCCGGGCCACTGTCGCCATTATAGTCTGCATGTATAGCTGCCACATACGTACCCACAAACTTGACCTTCCACACGCGGTGCGGCAGCGCCAGCGCGTCCTGCGTCAGTGCGGGCAGGCGCGCCACCATCTGCCCGAACACGGAGCGCATGCCGGCCGGGCCACTGTCGCCATTATAGTCTGCATGTATAGCTGCCACATACGTACCCACAAACTTGACCTTCCACACGCGGTGCGGCAGCGCCAGCGCGTCCTGCGTCAGTGCGGGCAGGCGCGCCACCATCTGCCCGAACACGGAGCGCATGCCGGCCGGGCCTGCCAGCCCCGCGCCGCCACGTCTAGCTCGACGTGCTGCCACGCGGGACAGTTCCACTACCGGCCCGTGTTGACGCTCGCGGATCATTGTCGCCATTATAGCCTGGAACGATACAATGAAAATAACCAAGATGTTCATTTTATTGGAGGGATAGAACGCGGTTTAATAAAATGTGTGTTAATAATCGAGTGCTATTGTAGGAAAATAAGAAATTGAGTTCTACAAAGGGAGCAAATGGATGGAGAGGGATTGTGTGGAGTGATATGAAAGAAAAGGGACTCAGTGATTACGATTGACAGGAGTGTAACGGTTGACAGGACAGATTGGGGGGGAAACAACGTATTGCGTCTACCTAAAGTAACATGGGATAAGGCCAAAATGATGATGAAAGGGAATGAATGTTAGTTTTGATGACTGTATTACATTGCATTTATACCTATTTTGGGGATTTTGAGTTAATGCTGTTCTAAGAACGGTATTTTAAAACAGCAATTATGTAGTCGAATTTCTTTAAAAAAAACTTACCTTTCTAAATGCAGCTTCCTTCACACTGTAGAACAGCAAAGTCCTCAATTGATCCAGGGGACCGTCTAGGATCAATAGCGGCAGATTTGGACATACCAGGTCCGAGAACTGATGTAGTAATACCTGTAACAACATATTTCTACTAGTAACGCCCACCTGACTCATCTCCTATTTGCTTCAATACTTGAATATGTCAACTACGATCGCACGTAATTTCTTCCACATTTTTTTAACTGTGTCTTAGCTGATAATATTCAGACAAGTACCTATATAAAAGAGAATGAGAGATAAAGAAAATACTGGAAAGAAATATTTTTTTCTTTTTATATGGTATGCGTCATGCACAAATAATCACTTTTTTTTTATAGAAAATAAATTTGTATTTATTCAAAATGATTCTTCGGGATTCTTTATTACTACTTTAATTATAGTGGCAGATGACTATGCGCGTTAAAGCGAAAGGTAGAGCAAGGCACAGCCATTACTCCACCAACCTTCGATCATGAATACACTAGATGTCCGAATAGCACTTGAAAAACGGCCAGAGAAATAAGACCACAAATAAAAGTGTGGTCTTATTTCAAATTAGGAATGTCCAACCGTAGCTTAGAAGTAATACAAATAAATATTACTGTTATCGAAATTAAATTTAATGTTCGAGCATAAAGTTTTATAATAAACTAGCTTTTGCCCGCAGCTCCGCTCGCGTTGATGTCGGTTATCGCGTAAAAAAGTAGTATGTCCTTCTCCATATCCCAGGCTATACAAGGTTATTTGTAAAACACCAAAAACCTTTCAGTGGGTGTAAGCACTCATGATTATAAACAACTTTTATTAATAAGGGACCAACTCTTGAAATATCAAAAAATAAATCGGCTGTTTCATACAACATGCAATATTCACCAGATGAAAATGTATGAAACATTTTCATCTGGTATTTTTTTTTTATTAGTACGAGGGGTGGCGTGAAAGCGTAACAAACAGACAGACCGACAATTACTTTCGCATTTATAATATTAGTAGGGATTTAGGCAGTTGATGTTTTTATCCAGTTCAGTATGTTTCATAGTGTCAAATATAGATGTACATATGTGTGTAAACATGGACAGTTTCCCGACGTCATTTTGTCCCTGATCCTTAACCACTCTGCTCGACAAGATTTTGACAAGTGACACCAGCTGAGTCGACCGGGATTCGCGTACTTATTACGTCATGAATTTCAGGAATTACAACAACTTTCAGCAATCGAATTTATTATGAAAAATTTGTTTCCGTAGCTATTTTATACGATAACTTAGTGAGAAATATCTTAAATTATAAGTTATGGTCGTTCAAATTGCGCTGGTCTACTTAAAAATGTGTCTTAGATACGAATGACTAACCCTTTCCAAAAGGTAGTCAACTTAGATTCGCTGAAAATATATATGTCAACAACCTTCTCGCTAGCAAAAGCTGCAAAAGGGCAAAATCAAGACATAGTCATGCTATTTGCGTTCTGTATTATGTCACTTTCCTTAATCTAGTGAATTCTTGACAGAAGCAACCAACACACTTGCATCACGCTTACAATCACTGGAGTAGCATAGAGGATTTTGACTCACTGATTTCCCAGTTAAGGTAAGCCTGTTTAATTATGAATCAAAAGGGAATCAGTAGTAATTTATATTCAAACTAGCACTTCGCCCGCGACTTCGTCCGCGCGGATTTAGTAGGTACTCCACAAACTTCAACGCCCTCTATAAAAGGTTAGTTTTGGAAAATTAAAAGCACAACGATTTTCGTACGCCACGCCACCGTTGACAGAATCTCACTCGCCGTGGTGTTTCTACTTCATCGCATTGATACGATTCTCCCCAGTTCGCTCAAGCCGCGACATTTTTCTTACTCCGAGCATGTTATTACCGTCGTCACTTTTGAATGAAAGGTCCGATTTGAATAATTTAAAGTGTAATTTACACGGACATAATCAACCTTAATTATCAAACCATTTAAATGGATAAGGATTAATATCACGATACTAAAATCACCATTTTTTATTTCACCATTGGATTTGCTTGAATAATATGAGCAAAAAGCGGTCATGGTGACAGATAAGATAAAGATATATTTATTTGTAAACATGTGTAACATTGTACATATACATGCAAATGTGGATGTAAAAGTGAAAAATCTGTGAGTTTCAACATGTTTTGCCACCATTGGCGTACAAAATTAATTATAACCACTCGAATTAATATAACACAATTAAGAGCGTTTACGCGGTACGGCTTTTCATACAAACTTTCAAATCCTTATTCTTCAAAATGAATGAACCGATTTTAACGAAACTTGGTATGCATACGCTAAATATCAAGGTCTAAATAGTTATCAGAAAACATTTTTGAAAAAGGTTTCAGAGGGAGAGAGAGAGAGCGATTTTAAGTTTTCTATAGAAAGTAAAAAATCACTATATCTTTCCTCCTGAACTCTTTTTCAAAAATGTTTTCTGATAACTATTTAGACCTGGATGTCTAGCGTATGCATACCAAGTTTCGTTAAAATCGGTTCATTCATTTTGAAGAATAAGGACTTGAAAGTTTGTATGAAATGACATACGGCGTACACGCTCTTAAGAGAAAAAAAAAAAAAGCATTACAAAATTAAAATATGACACAAATAGATTAGAAACTATCATTTAAAAAATCTTTAACACAATAGTAACATTTTTCAGTAAGTAACTTCTTAAGTTCTCTCTTGAATAAAATTGGCTGGTGTATATTTTTAATAACCTCTGGAACTCCTGACTTATCCATAATAGTTAGACATATGGTATCGCGGACTTTTTTGTAGATATTGATGACCTCTATAAAACTGTAGTACATCACTTTGCTCTATTGTCAATAGATTCCGCAGCGTACGCGATATAAGGATTTTTTCTCACACCTTGGGTTACATTATCGATGTTTTCATACGGATCCCTAACTTTTTTGAAAATATTCTAAAGCCTATGTCCATCACCGATAATGTACGATTCTACTGGTGAAAGAATTTTAAAATCGGTCCAGTAGTTTCGGAGCCTATTCATTTCAAACAAACAAACAAACAAATCTTTCCTCTTTATAATATTAGTGTAGATATACGTTTTGATACATACCAGTCTGTTACAGATGAGTTGTGGCGCAAGGTCTCGTAACAGATGGCATTCCAGTGGCGGCGGTGGGGGAGCCCGGGGCGCACGAGGTGCCTCAACGCACAGAGCCACCGTGTGTGCGCTACCACACGCTACTTTGGTTACACGTTTTCCCTAAAATAATATGTTTATATAAAAAAATATCTAAATTAACTCATCAAAACATATACGAGGGGTGACCCAAAAGTATTTTTAATACATCAATAAAAATATTTTTTATTGTGTTTGGAATACCTTTACAAATTCACAGTAGAAAATGACATGGATTATCATTTCCGGGAGGTAAAATAATTTGAATGTGAGCAGTTACAGTAAATCCACAAGAAATGGACTAACATTTTGTGAGAGTCATTATCCGCTCCAGCCCTGACATGTGAAAATTCCGAAAAAGAAGAAATTCCGAAAAGGAGTAACCATGTTTGAAAAAAAATACAGAACATGTTCACATTGGCTCTTAGAAAATACTGGAGATTTTTGCTATTCTAAATGCAAGGATTGCACGCTGGTGTTGCATGCACCAGCGTCGTTGATCGTCCAGGTTAAAATTGATTGTAATTTGAATTTATAAATCCTAAAATTAAACATTTTATATATTACAGTTACTCTATTTTTACGAACGGCTTTAGCATCCAGCTAGCCCGTTAATTAATTGTTGTATTAGGCGCGGTGCCTGGTTGTCATTTAGGCCGCCAATGACAAGACTAGGCAGCCAATTAAACGGCTGATTAAGCCAGTTTGCTGCGAAATATCGATTATTTTTCGATCACCCCTCGTATTTCTGGAACTATGAGTTTTAATTAACTTAAATTAGAAAAAAACATTCAATATAAACTTTTTCATCCCTAAGTTCAAGACTGGGGGTCTAGGACTTACAGAGATAAAAAAACTCGTTACTTCAGATACAAAATGAACGTGAAAACGTAGGTTTAATCTCTATGCAAAATAATTTATCCGTAAACGTAACAGTTGTTTGATGTTTCTCACCTGCAAAGCCATCAAAAGCCTTGGTCTTTGCGCGGCGAGTGTGGTTCCGTCTCCCAACTGTCCCTCGTCATTGTCGCCCCACGTGTAAACCTCGCCGTTGTCAGTGCACGCTACACAGTGGAGACTTCCTACAAGTTTCAAAACGTTAATTTCATATTTATGCAAAATAAATGTGGGCGATCTATAGATTTAGACTAATATAACATACTATATGCTGCTACTGTAGTTTGTGTAAAGTTAATTATTGCGTTTTGGGTTTATGCAGGGTGAAATCTCTTGTCGAAACTCAAGTCTGGAAATCTGGGAAGGCAGCAAAGACATGTAAATGTAACTCACCTGTTGCTATAGACACAATAGTTTTCCCTTGCATGCCAGTAACTCGCATGGGTCTTCGTACGTGCTCATAGCTGCCGTGGCCAAGTCTATGGTAGTCGCCTTTGCCCCTAAACAACATCACAACAATGTAATGTAATGACATTCATTGTACATCAGTGAATTAAAGGACAAAGAGAAGATAAGCGTAAGTCTAGTGAGTTTGACTAATAGATGCGTATGATACGACCCTAATCACAGATATAGATAGACATAGATAACGCAAGTATCACGATCTGTATGAAAACCAAGCGTGCCATTTTTTGACTACCTACTATGACGTCAACACAAACACTATGAAGTGATGGGAAAATCAAATCAATTCAAAGACGCCGCCGCGTGTGGCACCTAACTGACGTCCGACTAGCGTACACCGATGCAGACTGAGCGCGAAAGTGGCGGCTTACGATTTTTGTACGTAAGCTGGGAAAAAAAATGGGCACGCGAAGTAGTTGCTATCTATATCTGTGGCCCTAATCATGTGGTAAATGTTTTAGGGCAATTTGCACCAAGCCAAACTAATCGCGATCAGCGTGAAAACCACGTTTATGAGCTGTCAGTGTCACTATTTTTCTATGGAATATTGACGCTGACAGTTCTTGAACGCAGTTTAGATGTACTGATCGCGTTCAGTTTCATTGGTGAAATCCGCTCTTAGCAGTATTGGATCAAAATTGAGGAGACACATTTGTGAAGTGTAGCATATTTTAATGTCGCAATTACGATATTTGTTATATTTCAGTCAGTGACACCATGACGGCTGATGGAAGGACAGAATGGAGGAAGAAAACGTGTTGCGCTGACCCCAAGTAACCTGGGATGAGGATAGGAAGATGATGATGAATCGCGGATATTTTTTTTCAGTGAAAAATAACCACTGAGTCACAATTTTGTAGGTCTTACTGACATACTTTCCATATTTTTAATTGACTTACCAAGTATAAACGCTTCCACATTGACATAAAGCCACGGAGAATTGAGATCCACATTCAACTTTGACGACGCGCAGTCCTTTCAAACAGTCTATCCTCATTGGGAGCTTACAGCCTTCTGAACCACCACGACCTAACACAAAAGGCAAATGAGGATATGGTTTTGATCTATTAATTTGGAGCTAATTAATCTAGCTTGAGATCTCCTGTCTGTGTTATAAAATTATTATCAATAAAGATGTTTCTCTAAAAAAAAAAGGAAAAATCCGCCCTTTATCAACACTGAACAGAACAACGCGCTTGATGGGGCATCATCACATTGAAGCCGTTCAGTTTGTTAACTCGAAAAAGGCACAGATTGGTTGGATTAAATATTGTACGTGACAAACAATGTTGTTACCTAGTTTGCCATAGTCTCCATCTCCCCACGACCAAACATTGTCGTCGTCCGTGATGCATAGCGTTTGCGCATCTCCAGAGCCGCAAGCGACGTCTATTACGCGGTATGATGATAACGCATCCACCTAAAACGTATCAATTCATTAATTCGAGAAGCCTTTGCTGTCGAGGTTAACTTGACGACCTAGACTTGTTTCCAGGGTAGACATGTTTTTTTTTGAACCTCTATCGTCTGAAGGTTCCAATTTTATGAAAATTATACTAATGAAAATAAACCTTAAAAACGTGGAATTTAGGTAAAAATCAATTTGCAATAATTATACTGGATCCAATTGGATTCACCCGGACGTAAGTCGGAGGCGTAAAAGATGCAGCAGGGAATAAAGTATATAAAATTTAATATTAAAAAAATCAGTCTAGATTTTCAAACATACATTTATTTATTTCTTTCAAAGTAGCTGATATTTCAACATATTTTATTTTAAACTTTTTTGTTATACTTACCATTTTAGGCACGAGCTGGTCTTCCGAGTCGCCATGCCCCAACCGTCCGTACCTGCCTTTCCCCCACGTGTATATCCGACCACGTGCGGTCAAACACGCTGAATGTGCGCCTCCGCAAGCGATCGCTACCACTTCTAGTCCCGATAGGGCTGTTATTAGTTTGGGGCGGTCGTAGCTCCTGTAGAAAACGGTACCTTGTAGTGATTAGTATTTACACAATAATTATGCATTATTGATACGCAACATCCATTATCAGCCGGGCTAAAAGCTCATACGATTTTCTTTCGAGTCCTGTAACATCGTATAAATTCGACGGCGACAGCTATAAAGAAACCCATGAACACGCTAGGCGAATTCACTGTGGACTGCAGGAGCGTTCAAGGCCAGTTTTGCCCCCTTTTTCATGGAAAGCTTGGGCTAAATGGCCTTGCTTTCTTTTGTCTTTTTCTTTTGTCATATTTTTTTATTTTTGCTCCGGGCAATAATCAAAACAAGTTACCGATTAATCTGTTTAAAGTTTAGATAATAAGTATACTCACACTCTATTCCCATGTCCAAGTTTCCCGTCTTCGCCCTCACCCCAGCTGTAAACATCACCGTCAGCAGAAAGCGCTAAGCAATGCTTGCCTCCCGAATTACAAGCGACCTGGCAACACAACACATACATTACTAAGTTACCTTATCAGCTGTCATAAGGTATTTGATATTTGATTCTTGTTGTATTTACCTTTGTGATAAATACGTGTTGTATTGAAGCTAGTAGTGTTGGTTGAGACACGGAATCGATGCCACCAATGCCTAGTCTACCGCCGGCTCCATAACCTGTAATAAAAAAAATTGGTAAATAACTCGTCAAAAATTCAACTTTATGGACCGTCCAGCGTTATGTTACCATAGTTAGGCAGTTGTCTGCGTTTACGGCTATGAAATAGGCGACTATTAGTGTGCGGTGCTAGAGCTTCGAGTGTTTGGAATGTTTTGACAGCAAACAGTGTATGTTCCCCTCCCACTAACTGCACAGGGTTAAGCGCAGCTAACACGTAGAAGGGCGTCAAAGTTCGTACTTTCGCACCTTCGACCCCACCCGGTTGTCTGCAGTGGTTGCGGCCCCAACCATACGCATACATGGCTATGAAATCCGCGGTTCTTATACGAACTTACCAGTAGCATAAACCTTTCCGTCAGGCGTGACCGCGAACAGCGTCTGTTCCCCCCCCACTAGCTGCACCGGGTTGAGTGCAGCGAGAGCGTGGCAGGGCGTCGGAGTCCGCACTTTAGCACCTTCGACCCCACCCAGTTGTCCGCGGTGGTTGTGGCCCCACCCGTAGACGGCGCAGCCACGGGAACCGCCACCCCACCAACCGCACCAGTCTTCTGGGCGTCTGGAATTTACAGAATATGTGAAGAGATGTGATGTATGTCAATGAAAAACCGCGATGTCCTAACCAGAGGTACTAGGTTCGCATTGAGACCCAATTTGGTGCACAAGACACGGTCGTATTTAACAACAATACTAATGAATTTTATTTCAGACTAAAGTGAAGTAAGTGATAATTAAAACAAAAGATACAGAGATATGATTATGACTAAGGAATATGAAAAAAAGAATTTCACAAAAATAAAAGTTTTAGTTTTGTTTTTCAATCCGTCATGACTATTAAAAAGCAACCTTTATGATGCAGCACGCTTAATTACTTACTTGTTAACCCAATGAAGGAGTTGCTCATCATGCTGCTTACTAAACTTAGTATTATCCTCCCATGTGAACAACGACTCACTGGTGGTCTCATCACTATTATACACTCCGAGATCAGCCAATCTCTTCCGTACATCTGCTAGGAAAGGCGAAGGTAATGGCGTTCGTCGTATCAGCGCGTCGGCGGTGCGAACGCAGAGACAGTATCGTTTGAACCACGACCAGCGGACGGAGTCGGGGCCGCTGCACACGCGGGAGTCCATGCGGAGCCCGCACGCGAGCCATGCTAGTTCCTGGAGAAAGAAAATTGGATTTAGTACGATATTACTCGTAAGTGAGCAACATTTTTATTTATTTTATACTTCATTGTACACCTCATTACAAGAACAGGACAAACATTTATAAAAATAAGTGTACAATGGGCGGTCTTATCGCACAAGGCAATCTCTTACAGACAACCTTTGGATGGACTGAACGAAAGGAGATAGATTTAGGGTTGAACTGAGGACACCCTCACTGGGCGACTGAGGCCTGCTGAATAACGGTACATTATCTAGCACAAAAAGGACTCCTTGTCTCCCAATATCCTAGATCCTTACACAGACGCTTTATACAAGGACGTGGATTACGTGTTTTTTTTTGTGAATACAATCGTACCATTGTAATTATTTTATTCTTAATTGCGTTTCCATCATGTTATTAGTAAATCTGTCATTGCTACCGCACTTTCAGTAAATTTGGTGTCCATTTAAACAAGTGAAATGAGAGAATCTTTGCCCGCTGCGCTGTGGCGGTAGGAAAATTATAACTTTAGGCTAATAGTGAGCGCGCAACAACTATAGGGTGGTAGAGAATCATCAATGTCAAATATAAGGTAAAAGTTCCGTATTTGCAACGTCTACGCCCTGAACGTTTGTAGCGGCATAAATGCCGCCTCAAAAACCAACGTTGCAAAATCTACATCGCAACAATAAGACCCGGAACGCTAACATCTATCCCGACAGCTGCGAACTATATAACAACGAAATCCTGAATCGCGATAGAAGAGTTTAACGTGAGATTTGAACAGATACAACAGCCCGCATATCAACTATCAGGCAGTTGCCCACCGGACACAACCACCGTCCGGTCGGAGGATCCTCCCTTTTCAACGGAGGTATGCGGGACTTTACTCTCTGTACCGCTACCTCCAAACGTTCCCTATAAAAATAGCATACCTTCAGATAGTGTGTGTGCAAGAGTTGCGTGTCCGTGCTAGTGTGACATACCTTCAGATAGTGCGTGTGCAAGAGATGCGTGCCCGTGCGCAGCGCCGGCTCCTCGTGCTCGTACTGCGCGTGCAGCAGCTGCGGCAGGTGGTGCAGCGCGGGCCGCGTGCCCGTGCTAGTGTGACATACCTTCAGATAGTGCGTGTGCAAGAGATGCGTGCCCGTGCGCAGCGCCGGCTCCTCGTGCTCGTACTGCGCGTGCAGCAGCTGCGGCAGGTGGTGCAGCGCGGGCGGTGTGCCCTTGCTAGTGTGATATACCTTCAGATAGTGCGTGTGCAAGAGATGCGTGCCCGTGCGCAGCGCCGGCTCCTCGTGCTCGTACTGCGCGTGCAGCAGCTGCGGCAGGTGGTGCAGCGCGGGCCGCGTGCCCGTGCTAGTGTGACATACCTTCAGATAGTGCGTGTGCAAGAGATGCGTGCCCGTGCGCAGCGCCGGCTCCTCGTGCTCGTACTGCGCGTGCAGCAGCTGCGGCAGGTGGTGCAGCGCGGGCGGTGTGCCCTTGCTAGTGTGATATACCTTCAGATAGTGCGTGTGCAAGAGATGCGTGCCCGTGCGCAGCGCCGGCTCCTCGTGCTCGTACTGCGCGTGCAGCAGCTGCGGCAGGTGGTGCAGCGCGGGCGGTGTGCCCGTGCTAGTGTGATATACCTTCAGATAGTGCGTGTGCAAGAGATGCGTGCCCGTGCGCAGCGCCGGCTCCTCGTGCTCGTACTGCGCGTGCAGCAGCTGCGGCAGGTGGTGCAGCGCGGGCGGTGTGCCCGTGCTAGTGTGATATACCTTCAGATAGTGCGTGTGCAAGAGATGCGTGCCCGTGCGCAGCGCCGGCTCCTCGTGCTCGTACTGCGCGTGCAGCAGCTGCGGCAGGTGGTGCAGCGCGGGCGGTGTGCCCGTGCTAGTGTGATATACCTTCAGATAGTGCGTGTGCAAGAGATGCGTGCCCGTGCGCAGCGCCGGCTCCTCGTGCTCGTACTGCGCGTGCAGCAGCTGCGGCAGGTGGTGCAGCGCGGGCGGTGTGCCCGTGCTAGTCTCGCATGCGCCGGCGCCGCAGCCGCTGCCGCCGCACACCACGCCGCGAAGGCGACGCACGCACCACACCCGGGCGCGCCAGGCTGGAAGGGAAGAAAAGGTTAACCGGCGGTCAAACTCGAGCCTAGCATAGCAGGAGCCGGATAAGGCCCGGCGCCCACTGGCGACGCGGCGTGGCAAGGGATTTTTGCAATACAGATGATTTCGAATCTTATTTAACATTGTTAACACTCACATTTCATTGTAACGTCACAGCCTGCTTCGGCATCCTTCGGCACGTTCTGGCATACCGTCGAATCCCGAAATTTGAATGCTAAGCATGATAAAATAAGATCTCAAGTCATTTACGTTTTCCAAAATCCCATGCCGTACCGCGTCGCCAGTGGGCGCCAGGCCTAAGAAAAACAACATAAATCCGAATCCTTATTCTGGTTTTACGGCGTTTCTTTTCATCGCCCACTTACTTAGGTTCGTAAAGACATCTCAAATATTCTTCCCAATTGGTGAAAGTAATGCATACTTACATAGAGTAGGCATTTGCGCGCATATAGCCAACGCTTGGGCCAAACGCGGCGCCAGTTGGTGATCATTTGATATGGCCGCCAACAGAGGACCGTCGAGTAACCGCCAAGCTAACTCCACAGATGGACATGACAACACGTAGCGATCTGAACCACTATCCTGATAAAAACAAAAATATGATTATATTTTCTATTTAGTCCTTGGACTGCATTGGAAATAATCGAGGACAGTGTAAATGATGTGGCCCAGATTATTAATGTACCGAATTGAGTATAGCAACTCGGGATAATATCTAGTTTCCTTTAGCGAATCAATGCTGTTCACTAATTTTCTGTGAATGAATATTCACATAGTAATAAAGTGTTTTTCAATTTGAATTAAGTAAATAGTACTTACAGTAACAGAATGTGAGGGCAGCATAGGATGAGCAGTAAACCTCCAGCCCCAGCCATTGACAGAACCATCGCTAGTGAATCTCCAGCGCAATTCATCACCTTTTATGAAAACAAAAAAAGAAAGGGGTAAAAACAGCAATTTTTCAACTACTAAAGCCTGCTGCTATAAAAATATCTTCTACTGAGAATATCGAATCGTTATGTTCTGAAATGAAATAAAAAATGTAAACTGTTTAGCGTCATGAAACTGTCTCAAGCACATAATTCGGTTCACTGATTTGAAAATTGTATACAACGTGTAACAGAATACACGCAATACCTCTTAAGGGGTCATTGTACTCATCATTATGAAGAACTTTCACTATGGTATAGGCCCAAACCCGAAATCGCGAAAAATTGAGCTGTTCAGTATATTTTGTCGAGTTATGCGCACATAAACGTATGGAGCAGTCGATATTTTTTCGCGATTTCAGTGTTGGTCCGATAGTAAAAGTTGTTAATAATGATGAGTACAATAACCCTTTAAGAGATATTGCGTTTATTCTGTTACACGTTGTATATTATTATGCGGCTGGCCTAAATGCATTTGGTACATATGCAGTTTCTCATGGTACCGTTGACAATGATCTCTTGTGCCCAGTCAGCAGGTTCTCGACCAGAACGAGTCGCTAAGACCCGGCCGGTGCTGTCCGATATCGTCAGCGGATCATTGCGACGCTCCGTAGAACATCCTTGTTCGAAGACTACGCGGAGAGATGATGCGCCGGGGATTTTCACTACACCTGTTGGAAACATTCTGATTAAGCCTTTGAATAGAACAGCTGTATTGGCGTTCAAGCGGTGCCTTTCGCTGCGGAGTTGACTGAGATATGGCCATTAGAATTGAGAAGAAACAAAGAATTTAACAGGATACCCAAGGTCGGTAGGGTTAATCCATATCGACGATTATCTAGGTAGATTTATAATTTGCCGCGCCATAGATATATGGAGCGCACTCGTCCTGTTCTGACCATCTAGTCTAGTCTAAGGGTTCGGCAGTTCAAAATGACCGGGGAGTGTTCAGCCGGTCTATTCTGTCGACATCTCACCGTGTACACCTAGGTGGAGTGAACGACAAGTGAGCTGTCATTCCATCTTGTTTGTATGGTTTGACGGTAATTTCTCGTTCACTTCGCCTAAGTTTTCACTTCGACATGTTTACAAAATCGCTCTCCACTGCAGGTATCTTACCTGATATGTCCGTATCATCAGCGTAGGGGTGCGGACTATCCACAGTGACCGGTTGAGGTGGAGCGCGGCCTCCGCCTGCGGCCGCTTCTTCTAGCTCACACACACATACTTCTACCACCATGTCGGCTACTGCTGGCTTGCTTGAGCAGAGTGCTGGTAAACATATTATTAAATCAATAAACAAGTCGAACTTAAAGTAGATCGCGTTATATTACATATAACGCGTTATGTGTAAATAAATAAATAAATAAATATTCTGGTGAAAATCTCAGGTGTAGCCAGGAATGTATCTTGTTTTTTTTGTCAGACAAAACTCATTTTTTGTTAATGCAGATATACGGCCGCTTTCTATAATATATAAAGGTGAGGATTGTGTGGTGAAGGACACAAACTCGGCCGTTGATTGGTTACAGACAAGGATCGGGATCAAGATTGGGATTGAGATATATTATAGAAAGCCGCCGATGCAGGGTGAATTTTTTAGTGTATGGCCAAATCCGAAACTATGAGGAATATCGAAAAACACTGAAAAGAGTCTCGAGCCCGATTTTGATGAAAACCCAAACTGTAAGATTGGATTTTCGAAATGTTTTTTTCCTATCCAAGAATGTTCGATTCCTGAAAAAAAAAATCGGTTGACTTTGAAAAAAAAAACAAACCCTATATTCACCATCCGAAAATGTCGCTAATAAGGATCAAATTAGCAAACTTTAAAAATTCAGCCTGTACATAACCATAATTTTAAAAACCAAACATTTTATTCTTTCACAGTTCCGAAACGGTCATCATTAGTTAACAAAAGGATTAAATTCGTACAGCAATTAAGAAATTAAAGATGTAGATTGTGTTTTTGGATTTGTTCTTACTTACCCATAAGAACATCAGTGATAATTTTTACAGCATTATTCGATTCAGGTATCCTGC
Source organism: Melanchra persicariae (assembly GCA_947386135.1). NCBI lineage: Eukaryota > Metazoa > Arthropoda > Insecta > Lepidoptera > Noctuidae > Melanchra > Melanchra persicariae. The sequence goes on from OX376646.1 coordinate 6,346,961, forward strand.
CAGCTGCCGCTAACTTCAATAAGTCAACTAACGCCCTTGCATCTGATTCACCAAGTTGTGATGTGAATTCGTCAAGCGCCAACTGCAAGCATACTTATGAGATAAAGTCAATAGATAAGAAATCACTGCGTATGGATTAAGTGATGAACAAGTATGTTGCACTATTGTAAAAAATGAAGTTGGTTAAAAATGACGATTATAAATATTATTCGAATCTTTGTGGTTCGATTTGGTACGTGTTGCTAAGGTTTTGTTTACATGATCTTTATTCAGATTTAACTCAAGTACTTTCTCTTTTTTTTCTTTCTTTAAATATTGAGGGCGACACCAGAATAGTTTACCTTAGGAGCCTCAGCTTGTTGTACTGTCATGGTGGCAGCAGCTACAGATACAGCACTTGATGACATGACAGCTGAATGTCGGGACGAAATTGAACCGCTTAGGGGACTACTTGCCCCACTCTGTAGACACAAAATAAATTCTCGAAATATTAACTCCGGACAACATGTAAGCCAGTCTCCATTTGTAACAAATAAATTACATTGGAGAAGTAAAAAAAAAAACACTTGCAGGCTTATTAATTTTCTTTTAAATACTCAATTAACATTTTCTACAGGGAATTGAATTTCGAATCCTATTCAGTATTTAAACTAATCATAGTTGGTTAGAATTTCTTTTCATCTATTTAGTATCTTCGCAATTTTCTTTTTCGATTTTGTAATTCTAGTTACTTTATCATAGCCTTCGTCACTTACCGGCAACGTAGCCCGATCAGCCGGGGCTTCGCCTCCGCCAGTTCGAGCGTCGGCCTCAGCATCTTCGTCTTCCGTATCAATCGTAGTCACCACTGGCACAGTGGCTGAACTCGCTTCGTGAGCTCGCAATGCTTCCACCAGTAAATTTCGCGCCTGGTTTTTTTATTTGTAAGAAAAATAAAAGTGTCGTTTAAACATCCCTGTTATTTTGTGAGATTGTACTAATTTCGAATAAAAAAATGTTACTTTGATTCAGTCAAATGAATAACAATAAAATCAGATAGTTTTTACAAGCTTTATACAACGTGTAACACGTGTAACAGAATGAACGCAATACCTCATAAGGGGTCATTGTACTCATCATTATGAACAACTTTCACAACGGGACCAACACTGAAATCGCGAAAAAAACTCGACTGCTCCATACATTTCTGTCCGCATAACTCTTTTTCGCGATTTCGGAGTTGGTCCCGTAGTCAAAGTTGTTCATAATAATGAGTACAATGACCTCTTAAGAGGTATTGCGTTTATTCTATTACAAGTTGTATTAACTTGCTACGTTCGTAGGTGTGACTGGTTGGCAATTGTTAACTAATTTTTTTCAGACCTTTTTAAGTTTGAAACCGGTACAAACATCGAAATAAACACAAAAATATCTTGTCTTCTCAGCGCTCATATTGTAAGAAGTTGTCTGCCGACAAGATAAGACTGATTCTAGGTTTTAATAAGTTACAAGCTAGGCCAATAAGACCAGTCATAACCATTGTAATATTTTACCTGCGTGATATGTAATGCCAGTAGGATCAATGACAGAGCATGTTGCACGGCCACAGGCGGTTCTAATGCCAACGCCGCAGCAGCCAGTGACGCTCGCGGCCCTTGAGGTTCATCTACCACCACTTCTTCGGAATACAGTCCTATGATAAACAAAAACTCTTTAAAATTATACGCTAATATTTCTTGGATGCCATTGGTGTAATGAAACGGTTTGAATGGAGATTGAATTAGAGCATTTATAAAATAATACGTATTTGTATAATGTCCTGTTTTGTTCTAAGAAATAATTAATTTTCCTACTTACCAAGACTTTGAGCTCCCAAAGGATCCTTCAACGTAGGGAACGGTAGGGGTGCTATATGAGGTGAATGAGTATCAGTCTGTAAGGCAGCAGGTCTTAGCGACCAGGCGGCTGAGTGCGAAGAGCCAGCGGCCGCTCGTTGCACCCCTTCGACGCCCGCTACTAGTGCGGGGCGACGGTTGACGCACGTGGTGCCGTTGCCTTGCTGGCCGTGGTCGTTATCGCCCCATGCCCACACCTGGGAAATATGATATTTTGATGAATAGAAGAACGAATTAATATGAGCATTGATGTTGTTAAAATTTTACAAACCAAAAATGTCCTGAGATAATACATAGAGCCTAAAGTGTGGCACGTTGAGGATCGCATTTAAGCTCGTTGCCTCCAAATATCTCGAAAATGTGGTAATTTAGGGCACCAAATTTTCAATGTTTCTTGTTTGTTTAAGTGACCTCTTCCCATAAATGGTAGTATCATTTGAATGTGCGCCGAAACAGGCGATAGATCAAAATGGAGATAGTGAGCCGGAGGTTCATAAGACCGTTGGGGTTTCGCAGTGTAGCTGAAAACTACAACAACAAATTTTTAATAGTCTACATATTTTTACCTGATGTTCACTAGTAACAGCAAGACAGTGCAATGCACCAACAGCAACATGTATAACGCGGCGCCCGCGCAACGCCTCCACAAGCGTAGGCCGACGCACATGTGCATCACATCCGTGTCCTAAGCGGAAGTAGTCGCCTTTACCCCATGTCCAGACCTATGACAAAATACATTCATCAGCCTGCTAATCTGGAATTCAGAACCTTAGGTATTATCATTAACTCTTGAAACCCTACACTGGTCATACATGATAAAGTTGAAATTCTATTGCAGTCTTCGAGGATCTCTTTATCAAATCAAGATGACCAATTATTATAAAAAAGATCCCAAATAATCTTCTAAACATCAAATAGTGTAACTTATTTTACTGATAGAAAGCTTTTCGCCGTCGGCGTCGGATCAGGACGTCATGTTTTGGTCTTGAATAGATTATACTGTTACCTCTCCGTCTCTAGTCAAAGCCAGGCTAAACTGAGCACCACACTCCACTTGAATAACACCAAGAGTATTCAGTCTTTCAATATTCATTGGTACTGCGCAACCATCAGATCCGCCACGACCTGAAACCGAGGAACCTAGTTCACTTAATGGTACCTGCCAAAGTATTCTAGGGTTTAAAGTAGGAAGCAATTTTTCCAGCTTGTGTTACTTCGATGTTCGGTACTGTTCTTTACACTTTTTTATGAGTTCATCATAGAAGTTAATAACTTTTGCAATTCTTACCTAATTTGCCAAAATCGCCGTCTCCCCATGAAAATACCTTGCCACAAGCTGTGAGAGCTAATGTTTGAGCGTCTCGAGATCCACAGGCAACTTGTACTACCCGTAAGCTAGATAGTGCTTCCACCTAGAACATCGGTAAAACAACGTATTTAGCACGGTACAAAGAACGAAAATGAAAACAACGTGGAGTTGCGGACATGAGCTCAACTAACTTGCGTGATATCGTCTCGATGACCACGCCGTCCATACCCCACGACCTACCTAGGCGGAGTGAACGTCATTCCATCTTATTTGTATGGTTTGACAACTCACCCGTCATGCACCCACCCCGCCCAAGTGTTCACATATACATGTTTACAGAATCGCACTGCTGATGACTGCGCGCAGTCACGCACGCACTGTGAGCGGACCCGCACGCAACGCCGCCCACCCGTTCACTGGCTGACATCTCTATGTTCTATATGTATTGCATATTGCTTACCATCTTAGGACACAGCTGCGTCATATCGTCTCCATGTCCAAGCCGACCATACTCGCCCATGCCCCACGTATACAAGTGCCCGCGAGCAGTCACGCACGCACTGTGAGCGGACCCGCACGCAATTCCGACCACGCGTTCACCGGCTAATGTTTCTATGAGTCGGGGCACTTCTAGCGTGAGGCGGTTTCCGTGCCCCAGCTTGCCGTCTTCACCTTCACCCCAGGAATATACCTGGATATGAAAAGAGATCAGTAGAATGGGCCTGTTGTTTCGCGCTGAGCCACATGGAATGTATCGCGACGCCGAGGGGTGTATTATATTATATTCGAGTAGTAAATAAAGATCTACATGGTATTGCTATCTTAAAAAATGAGCGCCTAGTCGAGTCGCGATGTGAGATGACCCTAACGTGTCTGTGTTCTCAAGTCCGCGTAACCAATGATCGCATTGCTTGTCAAATATCGAATTACCAAAATGTCATGGGGAAGCTGCGTCCAGTGCCTGTATTATATTACGATAAAATTGGCTTCAAAACTCGAAAACTCCAAATTCATGATTATTGCGAAATCATACAAGATCCGTCCCTAAAAACAAAATAGGCAAACGTCAAATATTAAGGAGTTATATTACCTTCCCATCAGCAGTGAGCGCAAGCGCATGTTTTCCTCCAGAGTGCACGGCTACCCGTCGTACTAGCACATGCGCGAGGTACGGGTTAGCGCGCGGAGAAGACACATTGTTGCTGTGGCCTAGCCCGAGGCGACCGTTTGTGCCCTCTCCGCATGCGAATAACTATTGAACAAAAGGATTTAATTAAACAGACGCCAAAAAGCTTCGGCGATATACAAAGTCTCAACTTGTACAAAACATGAGTTCTACAAGGTGTGAAATTAAATAGCAGACAATATATTGATGAGTGAAGTTGAGTTCTAGTTGTTTGTTATTGGGCTATGTATTTGTATTTGGATACCGTGACGTTGTGTCAAGCAAGACGCAACATTCAAACATCAAAAATATAAAGCGTAGCGGTTTTCAAAAACCACTTTTGGAGATAAGAAAAATCGGATTTTAACTACAATCTCTCTTAGGGTACAGTAAGATGATAAACCACTTACCTTTCCATCATGTGACACAATGAAGAGTGTCTTTGACCCGCCCGCAATATGCACGGGGCGGTAGGCACTCAGGCTTGGTGAGAAAACAGGAATTTTAACCTTGGAGCCTTTCACGCCACCTAGCTGGTCTTTGTCATTCAAACCCCATACGTATACCTGAAGAAAATGTTATTATTAAACTAAGTTTGTAAAAAGTGGCACCGGCTACCTTTTTCAAACCCATTGCTTTTTTTTAACTTACTTTTGGAGAGTCACTTGACAACGCAGGTGGATTATTATCAGCTGATACAGAGCCCGTTGGATTATCTTTTTCCATCCAATCTTCCGCTACGAAGTTCATACTCTGAAACATCCAATACAATCAAAACATGCTCTTATCTCTCATGAAATAGAGTTGAATATCGTATATCACCCCACCTGTAAAACTTCAGTATATAAGGGATTGGGTCTGAAGCCAGTGATGTAGAGGCCATGTACTCGGCAATCAGCGTTCACGTTCCGATTTTGTTTTATCCCAATTTCAATACATGGATAATACTGTAACAAAACACAAATATCATGAGTGAAGTTATTTTTCTGAGCTGCTTCGGATATTTACTAGAAATTACATGATCATGAATGATGAAAGCTAATTATAATAATCCAGTATGTATCTGGCAGAATGGAACAAACGTGGAAGTGTTAAGCGCTCACACCGCCTAGTTTGTCTAGTAACGTGATCTAAAACAGCAAGACCTATCAAAACAAAAGTTAGTCCCACAGACCTGTTTACAGTCAGCCAGCAGCTGTATCTGCGCCAGATGCGCGGGCGGCCTGTCCCTCGGCGTGGCGGCGGGCGCGCAGGGCACGGCGGCCAGCGGCGCCAGCGCGGCGTCGTCGAACGTGGCGCCGGCGCGCACGCCCAGCGCCGCGGGCCCGTGCGCGCCGCCGCCCACGCCCAGCCCGAGGCGCCGCACGCGGACGCCGCTGCGCATTTCTACGCGGATCCAGTGCTAAAACGTAAACGGACAAGAAGCATATATATGTATGCAAAGTACGTTAACGGCTACGAGAATAAATATCATTTTGATCCAAAATTGAAGTTAAAATAACTAGGAACGGATTATAATAAATAATACTAGAATGGTTTACAATATGAAAAAACTCCTTCACGAATTGTTTCGGTTAAACTTGAAATAAAACTGAGGGTAGCTACTCAATTTCCGACTGCTTCAAATGGCCGTGGAAGAGGATCGTATCTCAAAGGTAGAACTCTGTTGCTACTTCGGGAATAATACTGAGCTAGCATAAGACGTTGGTAGACGCAAAGCCGCTCGGTGACTGCGAAAGTCTGAAAGACACACGTTACACTGTCGGAAACCACGTTGTTACAATAAAATACGTTTCTTCGTTTACTTGCACGTTGTGAAAACCACATCCATTTGGAAACTAGTATTTGAATACGGAATAGATGTAAAAGTAACAGCTTACCTGACCATTTCCACTAGAACTCTGCCAATACGTGTGAGGCTGAGAATCAAGCAAGCGTCTTGCGCCGGCGCCAGGGCGGCATGAAGACACGCGCACCGCACGCACGGCGCCGCGCCAGCCTACTGCTGTTCCACCGGCACTTTCACCCCATTCCGCTAAGACAACATTTATTAATTTGAATAGGAACTCAAAGTAATTATTATTAGCCAGTAATTATCCACCGCTGGGTCCCTACCGTTATTGCAGTTAATATTTATCTGATACGATCTGTAGCTTATCCTTAGGAGAAGAGTAAAGATCATTCTTGCATTATCTCCTGTCTGCCGAGCTGATCCATTCTAATTTATTATGAAGATAGCGGCATTATTGCCGTTACAAAAATCTACGTAGCAGAATCAACATCGCAGCAATCAGACCCGCAACGCCATCTATCTCGACAGCTGCGAACTAACTTGACAAAATCCTGAATCGCGATATCAGAGTTTACCGTGCGATTAGAACATGTACAACAGCCCGAATATTAACTGTCGGGCAGTTGCCCACCGGACACAACAACCGTCCGGTCGGAGGATCCTCCCTTTTCAACGGAGGTATCTTTACGTACGTACGGTAAGGTAGCTTTACTCTCTGTTCCACTTCCTCCAAAGAGTATCATAACATCAATCCTTTTCTTGCCGTGTCGTTTGGAAAACGAGGAGTAGTGAATAACTTACATTGATCAGTAACGAGTTCCATTTCACTGACTTGTCCTGTCCATCCAGGTTGTTGAGGAAAGTCCACCGTTAAGTCTCGGCCGTTGCTTGATATTGCTGCAAAAAGAAAAAAAAAATAGTACCACCATTCAATAGACTTTCCGTTAACCTCAAGTAGTCTAACAAAAGTCCGGTTGACGTATTAGGCAATCAGGTCACCAACAAAGTGACAAATTGATCAAGGTTGTGTTTCCACTGAGACGGAGATAAGCGGAGCAGAGAGGAGACGTGCAGTATTCGATCACACACGAGTCACATTGGCTAAAATTTATAGGTCTCCTCCGCCGATGAGACCAATATATTTTCTCCCCGTAACGTTCCAGGACGTTTCCGCTCCGCTTCGCTCGTCTCCGCCACACTGGAAACACCCTCTTATCTTTTACGGATGTTATTGAAATACGTACAAGTAACAGTCCCGACGCTGGTATGATCGATGCACCCCCACTTGTACCGCGGCTGAGTGACAGCAGCGCGGACCCGCACTCTGTCTCCCACTGCAAACGGTGGAGTGCCCGATACTACTTCAGCGTGCACTGCGCGGACTCCGAATACTCGACCCAGGCCGCGCCATTCCACCTGTGCAATGGATTGGGAGAATTGAATGTGGAACGTGAAACAAGGAGCTTCTCGAGTGATCTTCAGTCCAATGTTCAAATGCGGGCTCCAGACTATGCTGCTAAGTCACCTCGAGAACAGTCCAGAATCGTGAACGTGAATGGTTTCTCAGCGTCTTCTTGCCCGAATTCTCGCCTAAGTCAGAGGTCGCGAAAATTAATAATTATAAGAAACGACAAGCAACTATTAACATTCACTAATTTTAGGTGTTTTCGGGGATTTTCGGCTAGTCTGGTGATCGCTTTTCGTTCTACAATCTTCAAGTTAGATAATTATTTTTTTATTTGGTTTTACCGAATTACATCATTTCGTTTAAATCAAAAGGCGTGGAGAACGCAAATAATTTGCAGCCTCTAGTAGGAGTGCTATATTTAATCATTATTTCGTAATGAATAATGCAGGTAGTGCGTACACATATAAACATATATCTAAGCATCAATAAAGTAAACTACGCATAAATTAAATACTCAAAACTTACGTGTAGAAAGACGTTTTGTTTAATATCTCGTTCAACTTTTTGTACTTGTCCGACATCGCCTAAAGCGACCTGAAAAAACACGTATAAACTCTCAAAATAACTGAAGCAAGCATACTTACTGAAAAAGCTTATTACATGAATTCAACTAAGCTGAAAATGTGAGTAAAACAGGGAAATTTAGGAACATAAATGACAAAGAGTTATAGCGGCCACATTTTGTTGTGTCAGTATTCAGTGTTATGATTATGAAACATCGAAGGATAAATGATTTGAAATTTACGAGTAAAATTGTGTCTACGTGAGCTAGTGAACAGGTTTCCCAAGAGTTGAAGGTAACTTGCTAGCAAACGACTCCACCAAGTGGTAGAAGCTACAAAAATACGCGGGAACCAAATGCAAGATCAGCATACGATAGCGTGTAAGTAGGTCAAAGAATTGCTCCTATGTCTAGAAATTTTGAAGATGTTGAACTGAATTAGAAGAAGCATGTTAAAGTGTGTATATGGTATCATCAGAATACATCACTCCACTATACGCAGCGTAGAACTTCAACCGATAGAAGGAATGGAAGCCTTTGTGGGACAGTACAGCCTAGCGATAATATAATAAAACTTACCGGTTCAACCGCCTTACAGCATCGTACAGTCATCCCCGGAGTGATGACGTCAGACAAGTACTGCGCATACTCTTCCTCAGAGGCGAAACAACTGCGCCATCTATACGGGATCTGTTTCTTTTCAGATTTAGCACTTAAAGGCCTCACTTCGAAGACAGAGTCGTCCATTCCGTGCTGAGGTAGTTCTAATAAGTACACGACTAAGGATTCTACTGATGGTAGACTTGTTCCACCTGTAACGAATATTGATTTTTGTATCTCAGACAGTAGAGGTCATAATTGTTCATTTAAGTTGCTGACTAAAGACAGTTGACTAGATAGAAGGAATATTGAGCTTTATACCGTTTGAAATAGAGTTTAATCGTATTTGAAATGTAAAGCTTGATTAGTTACCTAAAGCTTGAATAGCCCCGTACACAGCATGTCTAGAGAAACCCATTTCTATAACTTGTTGAACTTGGGAAGAGTTTGCCCATGTGTTGAGATCTTTTCGTGCTGCAAAAAACATTGGAAAGAAAATTATATACCAACATGTACGATTTCTGATCGTTTTATAATTAAAAAAAAAAATAACTTACATAGCGATGCGGTACTTGTAGAAGGGCCCACAGATATCTGCATTACATTGCTTTTATCTATGATCGGCATTTCAGGAGGCGTATCATGATCTTTGTCATCTCCTGGAAAAACGATACAAATTAGTTGGAAGAAAAAATATTTGGAAACGCTTCAAAAATTGCGTAGAACATTTATTATTGCTGATTATCAGGTTCTCTTTGATTACGATTCTGTAAGACGATTTATTTTATCCTCTTAAAATTCTTACCATTGACGTGAGCAGCCAACTGTTGCACTATAGTAAGTGCAGCTGATTCAAGTTCGCGTGGTGTATGTGAAGCGGCCAGTGGACTTGGTCGAGTTGCTAGCGCCAGTAGCCGTCTTAGTAACGTCCCTTCAGTACCTAATGTTGTTCCTCTGTCTATGTTTCCTGAAATGTTACGATCGGTCAATTGTTTTATTTCGAATGTTAGGTTATGCAATTTTCAACTTTATGGATAGTATTTTTAAGGTAGCATTTGACTTAGTGCGTTCAATATTTAAGGGTTATTTGAATTGGAATTCTGCGAGAAACTTACCAGCGTGATCTGGTGGCTGCATCAAAACCTTACGTAGTCTTGTTCTAGTAGTTAAAAGACCTCGTACTGCACATAATGTAAGGAGTTCCATTTGCTGCTTTCTTAGGCCGTATACGTCGATTTCAGCTGAAAGATAATATAACATTTTGTTTTGCCGACCGGTAAAGTAAAGTAATCATTGTTTATAACGAATTTAGATTTGGAATGGCATTTGCTTAAAAAACTCTAAGACAATTTACGGAGTTGATATAGTACTTGATGTGTGATGATTTCAATTTCGAGTTTAAAATAAAACAGGAAACTATAAAGCGGCTGTTATTTATACATAATTTGTCACAAATAATTTGTCCCAAAGGTTGACTGGTAGAAAATGCCTAAGGCATTAAGTCCGCCTCTGTACATTTGTGTGCATGAAGTTTTAAATAAATAAAGACTATTTTCTCACCAGGTAAATGATGTGGATGCATAGGCGAGGCCTGTGGTCCAGCTCCTAATAGCGCAGCACACACGCGCAGTGCGCTCTCACTGCCACCTAGCGGCAGGGAGAGGCGGTCGCCTTCCGCGCTTTGTATACCACTTAGCTCAGTCTGATAAACAAGCAAAGAAGGTAAATGACGGATTTTCGACTTTGAAACTGATGATAATTTGAAATTTCTATTCAATAACTAGCGATGTAAACGATCAAAATGACATAAGTGCCAATGCAATCATGATTCTGCTTTGAGGGAGAGCGAGACGGAGCTATATGTATAGGACGAATAGCAGTATACTTTTTTCACAACGGATTCATTCATGTGTGTGTTTGTAAACGCACCCACACGATACAAGAGAAATTCTAATAAGGGGCAAGGTTTTTTTTTTTAAAAACCTTTTGCAGATAACTTTAAAACAGTTAAGATAAACTTACCTTAGTAGTAGTATTATCGTCATGTACTAAAGTTATCTTCGCTCTTGGCGACAATTGCGTCACAATAGCATTGCGCGGCGGAGACCCAGCTGACACCTTCTGTCCCAATCGTATGCGCCATTCTACGCCACCGACCACTCCGAGTGCACCCGCTGCAAATGATTATATGCCTTGTACTTTTGACAATACAGTTCCATTTAGGGCCAATTTTTATTTAACCAAAAACATAATATTATGGCGGTCTGGCATATTTTCTTTATTATGGACTGATTTTCCAAATCAAATGTTTGACTAAAGAATAAATATGGCTGTTTGATATATTTTCTATACAAAAGCTGTTTAACTGCAAATATTCCTACAAGTAAATGTTGTCTGACTATTGAAATACCGGCCCTTAACTATCAAACTGACAATTTATATTCCATAGATAAAAGTTACTAGGCTTTTAAAAATGTGCCCTTTAATATTTTGTGTTTATTTTACGTATAGGGAACTAAATATTTGACTTTGACGCCTCTGTGTGCTCCTACACGCTCCATTTAGGGGAACGTGCAGAGTGTAGACTGCGCCATCTAGTATTACAAATTCGAAACTTGTATCTACGAAAAAAACTTGACATTTACTCTTTTGTGCTGCTAACTATAGTTTCTGCACGTTCTCTTTATGATTATGAACGTTATACTCCAGAAAATAAAGTTTCATTCCATTTGCGTGTAGCTTACCTATGAGACAGCTCTCAAGACTGGGAGGTGTTGGTTTGATCGTCTGTGTTAAATCTTGACTAGTATGTGGCCACCAATGCCAGTCACTTGTTACCTGTCAAAGGAAGAAAGTTATAATTTATCCTTATAAAGCCATTCAGGTGGCTGTTTAGACAATATCATCCCACCAGTAGAGTTATATTGAAGGCGAGTCACAGCGCGAGCATGTCAGTTCCAATACGAAATCTAGGCTGTTCGTTGGGTAGTGCTAACCATTTAAATAATGTATAAGTACAACCATTTTATACCGTTATTGAAACGCTTAACTCTCGTTCTATCATGTCATGTGAAAATATACGTTAGTAGTTGTTTTGTGTTCGCGCTCGTACTTATCACCGCCAGTGGTATTAAAAAAAAAATAAGTATGTGAGCGATGATACAATATAGTTGGGAAAAGGCTAGGCAGATGGTGAGCGATGATACGGGGGATGGCGTGATTGTAAAGTTGTCAAAAAATAAATGGCCCTTAAAAATAATGACATTACTTTACTAGTAGGTAAGTATGAAAGAGACATGAAATAAATCTCTTTTGCACTTACTAGTAAAGTAATGTTGTATCCTGCTGCCAAATCGGGCCTTTTATTTTTTGACAACTTTAGTAGAGTCGTCAAACAAGTAGGTATTTCTCAAGGTAGTATATTTTTACTACATTATACCGTCCCTGAACGAATTTCCATAATTATATACGTTAGACTGCAAGGATGGAGTTCGGAAGTATACGATCTTTTTTTTTTAATGAGGTACTCTATTATAGCGCATGCGGGAATTTCGTATGGGCCATCATCCTTCTTATTTGCTTACCGTCTGCGCAGCTAATTGCAGTTTGTCCAACAGTAACGTCGTGACGGGTGTGTGCCACTGCGACGCGGCGTGCAGTTGCCTTACAAGTTGCACTAAAGCTGCGCACGTTGAACCCGTGTAGCTTGCGGTTGCTGGAGCACGCCATCTGTTGTCTAAAATAGGTAACTTATTAGGTTCTTACTTGTTCCAAAACAATAGTTTTAGGCAAGTAAACTGATGAACAAAAGAAGATAATCTACAATTTTAGACTGGTTTTGCATACACATGAACCCACCTCGCCACGTAGATTTTTTTTTTTTTTTTTTATTAGTGATGGGTTTGCTCTCGACTCTAGTCAATGTCAGATATGACAGAGACAAAGTCTACGATGGAGCGAGCTTACCCAGAAGGAACATGTAGGTATCTTAGGGTGGGTAGTCTAAAACGTGGCTTTTCTGGCTATAACAATGTAAAAAGGTGCGGGTTGCAACTTAAAACGGACACTTTACGAGCGATATTAAAGCGACTGTGATGATAATCAGTTAAGGGCTATATAACATTCTTAACCACCGACGGTATGCCAAATGAACCTAGTAAAGTTAAAAGTCCTTACCAACTTCCTCTTCATCCGCAGCATTATTGCCAATAGCTTGATAATTAGGTTTGAAGGCCGGGTCCCACGAGTGTGTTTCAAGCCACAATCGTCCAATCAGAGCTAGTAATTGAGCCCCCACCGTTCTTCGCCACTCGGGTGGTCCTGTGTGTTCTACTAGTACGCGGCGAAGAAGCCAGAGAGATTGGATCTGGGGGAAGAAGTAGTAATTAAGGCACTGTTTAAAATATTCTTTTGTTGATGATGAGAAACGCAAGTTTTTAAAGAAAGCACGGGCTTTGCACAATAACAAACACACACTCCACAGGGTATCTCGCCTTATAACTTTTGAGCATTGTGCTGCTCTGTCTACGCCCTAATGGAACCGAATTAAACTTTTTTTTTAGGGAACTGAGGACGGAAATGGCACTTACTTGTAAATAAATGAGGTCTTGTGAGATAGGCTTGTCGGCAGCTGAAATAATACTATAGCACAGTTCGAACCACGAGTCAGTGCATAAAGAAATACGCATCTCCAGACTTTGTGCACTTGCTGTAACAATAAAAAGGTTTGTAAACAAAGCTTTTTTTTCTACATATAACATTTAAGCACGTTTTTGCGTAACGAGGAGGCATGCCTCCTGAGAAAAGTGACCCCATTTAGAACCATCAAATTAAAAACATTCGTATTGACTTGACGAAAAAAAAGATGATATTTGTTCTCTTCTTTGTATAAATATTAGGCCTTTTAAAGGACCAGAAAGAAACCAAACACAATCCTTACCTCGTAACAACGCCAATGCCGTATGATAATGCGCAGCGAATGCCGTCGGCGGCGGAGTAGAATGAGCATGCGCTAAAGTTAACAGCCTTCTTTGTAAAGCAGCCACGTTCCTTCTTGCGACGGTGCCAACGCTAGCGAGCGCGCCACCTGCGCCGGCGCATAGAGCTCGGATAGCGCCAGTGCACGCGGCCCGGACTTCGCTTACTGGCCACCATTCTACGCTGGTGTCTACGACGGCTAGAAGAGAATTACACTTGTGTAATACACACAACTACAAATATATCTATTCATCAAAATCAGTAACGATACTAATTCTCTTCACTAGCGAGACGTAACAAATAAATAATTTCTGTTTCTGAAATAAAATTTCATTCTGAGCAAACGAATGTTAGACAGCTGGTTGATGATTCAAAACCAGTAAATGCTGGCATCATGTTTACTTAATTATGTGCTGTTATGCAAACAAATGACTACTTCTACTCTGAGCGGAGCGGAAGGGAGTGTCAGACTTTTACTGACTAAAAACCCACCCGTGTTCCCCCAAATGCCCCCTTTGCGTTTCAGAGCCGCGGTAACTCTTTCGAACAAATTCTGCAACTGTTATTGTTACCTACTAGAACAGGTGAAAACCTACCTGTTTGTACTGTGTGATAAATGCCTCGCATCAAAGATTCTCATTCAATGAGCTTGGAATCACATATTTCACTTATTGAAGATGTAAAAAATCCAAAGGGACAAAGGAAACGACCTTAACGAATTTATGAGATCCTCACCAGTCCCATGAATAGTTTCATCAACAGAAGGCGGCGGCGACGGCGAGCGCGCTAGCTTGAGGTCGTATTTACCCTCCTTGCCCATTCGATAGGAGTTAGTACCACCGGCATCCCACGCTACTCGCACCCACCCGTCTTCGCCCAGCTCTCCTATGACGCGACCTTCGCCGCCGGGGACGCCGTCCTACAAAACAATTAATGGTTGCAGTATTGTCGAAAATATTTATACTAGAGCTTAATCAAAGGTTTTCTTTGGACGAGGAATGCATTAAATCAAGAACGAGCCGGGTCTGTCTTCAGCTGAACTATGTCTGTAACTGTTAGGTTGCAAAAAGACCATTGCCTAGTGCGGTGTCCTAAAAATCTTGTTATAAATATCGTTATTCTAGTATTTTTGTTAACCCCACTGCTGGGCAAAGGGCTCTTCCATATAGCCTTTAAATCTTTTTATTGTTTATGAAGCTCACAAACACATAAAGAAAACATAAAACTGGCAGCCCCATCCCATTCTGAGATCTCTTCCAGGCAACCTAGAATGAATAGAGATGGCCTGGATACGAAATAGGGTCAATATGTGGGTTAGATTATAAAAGGTTATCCTTACCTGATCACCCCACTTCCAATCCTTGCCCCTGACTACTCTTGCCCCGATCTTCATAAGTGAAGCTAGTTCAGGACCTGACAATGAGGCTCCGCGAGCTCGAGCTCCTAGCCTCTCATCTTCAAATATTATGAGACAATCCGCTACAAAGAAAAACAACAGCCATCAATATCACTGCTAGAAAGTTTTTTGGCAGGGTTATATTATTATGAAACATGAGCAATATTCTTTTCTGATACCGAATTATGGTGGTGACTTAAATGTAGTTTTATCCCCAAAATTTTCTCTAAGGGGAAAGTTCCAAAGGGGCAATTGTAGTTTTTTAAAGGAGCGTTCGCATTCGTATCAAAGACGCAAACTGTCAAAAATACCTTTATCTACACTCACAACGTAATGTTCCAAATATGAGTTCAAAAACGAATGCATAAATACATACTTTTTTTTCGTGGATAGGTAAAATTTAAAAAAAAAACCATTACAGTTCAACATTTTCCTTCGATTTTTAAACAACTGCATCATAAAATAACTTTTTAATTTTTATAGCACACTTTTTCTTTTTAATTTTTGGCGCGGGCTCATTGACTTAAGTCAATGAGCCAGCTTTTATCTTTGTCTATGTTTGAGCGCGCTGCGCAGTCATTCGAATACGCAATGAGAATATCCGCCATATTGGAATTAACTATTTTTCCACTTATTTTATTTCAACTGTATGAGTGAAGATAAAATAGTGTATGCAACGGCATATAATTAGGTATTAAAACACTCGTGTGATGCTATTATCACACTCGGCTACGCCTCGTGTGATAAACCCACACTCGTGTTTTAATAACCCTTTTTATATGGTCGTTGCATAAACTACTATTAATTCCCCAACATTTTGTCATGTTTTTGACATTGATTGTCGCCGAGATGATATTATAACGCCATAAGCACGAGAATTGGCCTTCAAGAATCTATTTTTTTATGTTTTTTTTATCAAAAAATGAGATACTTACATTTTGACTTCAATCCATTACATATAAGAGACGTAAGTTGAGTTGTATCGCCTCCTATTTGCTTCAGTAAAGTAAGACAAGAACTTAAAGCCCCGCCGTTTATTAACTGCTCCAATTCTGGACCCTGACACCCCTCTATGAGAAGTGATAATAGCGTTATCAAGAACCTGAAGGAAAAGCAAAATTTAATTCCAATTTAAAATATCACATAATTTACAGTTCATCGCAACTTAATAAACTATATTAACCAACAGGCTTATTTATAAAAACTTTTTATCCATTACTTAGTTACTTCTATACTGTTTAGAAGATTCTCCATAGAAAATTTTGAATAAAGAATCTGCTTATCAGTATTTTAGCTAAGTAAAGTTTTAAGGAATACCGCTGTTACAATACAACCAGCTTCACCTTCGTGTATTTGTAACTAGATTTTTGAGTGATCGTTTGTAATCAAAACCGGCCAAGTGCGAGCTGGACTACATAATTTGTTGCATGTTATTTCAAAACGTCAGACTTCTTATAAATTTTCCTGTAGTAGTAAGTAAAAAGTTTTGGCTTAGTAATTTCGAGAATAAGGGGGAGGGGAGAATAGTCAATTTTCATCTTCATAAATAATTTAAACCTATTTATGGGTCACAGAAGTTCTTACAATTATGTGTACCTTTGAATTTGAATCGACCTAGTACATTAGGAGCGAATTGACTACGATAGACGGACAGACAGAAAGGGGTCCGTTTCGTCACTCGGATGAACGAAATCTTAAAAACATAAATTGTTGGTTGCAATTGATTCAAAAGTTTATCTTGTAAATGTAAGTAGTGCATTCATTTTTGATACACTAAACTGAAAGAATCTTAAAGAAATAGCGCAGTCCTAACAATGAGACTTAGCTTAAACATCAGAGAAAAACAAGAAGAGAAGGTACTGTGACGCTTTACGATTCAGCTCAAGTATAACAAGGAAACCTTGTCTAGACATAGAACTGTAATTGATAAAGAACAGGAACCTTACCTAGCTCTAGAAGGTCGATTCAACAACGCATGCGCGCCATAATTCGCGCTCATCTTCAATGGTAGCGCTTGAGTATGTTCCCCTTCTAACACCCTCGCTTTCAACTCAATCAGTATAAAATCCATCAACTTCGATCTTTCTAGAAGGACCATGTACTTTGTGTGGGGTATCACAGATTCTATTCCTATCAATGGATGAGTCAATGGTATGGTAGGTATCAGTGGTATGGGTGGGACCGCGTCGGCCATACAAGCACCTAATAAACCAGCCAAGGCGGCGTATTTGATGCTATCAGACATCGTCTGTGACGAGTTGAGTATACTATTGATCATGCAGTACCCGTTCTTTCTTATTTCTGCTCTTTGCACCTGAAATTCAACCATATTTATAAGATGGTAGAGTTGAAATCCAATTTTCATAAGCTATTTATGACCATAAGGTACATATTTATTTGCAACCATACCTGACAATACAACGCCCTTCTTAGTATGTCTATATCACAGGGATCTTCAGTCATGACAAAGTCAATAATGGCTACCGTCAAACCTTGCTGCTCTTGCGTCACTTCTTCTAGCAACCAATATAAATCTGAAAACAGAAAAGCACAACTGAATGAATCATACTATAGTATGCGCCAGATAAACAAAGAATAACGGTCATTACCCACCTACAATTATTGACACACTTAATTTCAAAAACAGAAATAATGACTTAAAGCTGTCCTGAATCGACATATTTTATCGTGATCCTTACTGTTCTAGTAATGAAAAACGATACATAATTTACTTTCCGGGGGTACCTACGAAGAGATTTTAAGGAAAGGTCAATGACCGTTATTCTTCATTTATCTGGCGCCTACTATAGTAGCGGCATCGGTGCCGCAAAAAAAATTTTGCGGTACAAATTTCGCGGTCATTTGCGGTCAAAAAAAAAATGCAGCGTCATCTATACCGCCAGCAACGAACTACGTCAAAGAAATCCTGCATCGCGGTATCAGAGTCTTCCTTGCGAAATCAGAATATCAACTATCGGGCCCCTTAGAACAACAACCGTCTGGTCAGAGGATCCTCCCTTTTCCAATAGAGGTTTGCGAAACTTTACACTGTGTTCCGAATACCAGTTTGTTAGGTATTACCTAACAAACTACTAATATAAATATGAAAGTGCGTTTTCTTTGCTCTTTCACGCAGTATCGAATCGAAGTAAGTGTTTTGAGTGACATATTAAGCTACTTTTTAACCAGAAAACCCACAGCTTTTGTGGGATAGGCCCCGTAATTGAAGACGCGGGTAAAAAAAAGCTAGCAAAAACATCCAAATAAAGGAACTTGTCAAAAACAGTGAGGCGTATTACCTTTCTCTTCACACGCAAGTCTCGAGACCCACGCATTCACAAACTTATTCCTTTCAGAATTATCATCATCCTTCTCTTCGTCAGCCATAATCAAATCAGTCTTCAGGTCATCAGCCAGCAACATAACTTGCTTCTCACTCTCCATCGACTCTTTCAGAATCGAGTTATCGGTCATATCGTTGATCGAACTAATCGACATTTCGTTCGTTGGCGTTTTATCATCGTTGTCCTTGTCTAACACGTCGTCCCGATCTCGATCTCCTTTGTCTCTGTCCCCCCGACCTTCGTTTTTCATATCGTCATTATTCTGACTCTTTAAATCTTTCTCTAAAGGTTTGTCTTTGACTTTTAAAGTGACTTTAGATCTTAACGTGGGGTCTTTTGGGGCTACAGGGGTTTCGTTGTGTCCTTTCGAAGGTTCGACGACGATGCTCGGAGCGTCTTCGGGCGTTTTCGAGGCTTGGGCGATTGATGATTTTATTAGAAGTGCATCCCCCTGTAGGAGGCTGCTTGTAGCCTTGAACATACTTTTGCTAAGACTATTCTGTCTGTTTCGAAGATCTTTCGTAGTTTCGAAGCTGTTACGGACATTTAAAATTTATCGTAAAAATATTTAAAATAGGCAAGCATTCAATAGTCTATTGAATAAAAGCTACAGAACTATTATTGTTACCATTTACTGAATCCAGGCGTTTTGGCAGCGCGCATGACTTTCTGGAATATTTTCTTGGCAGTGGGTGCTCGATGGGACGGCGGTCGTGAGTGCAATGCTGAGACTGCAGGAGACATCGCTGCGCGAACTTCGTGAAGAAGGAACCTAGCTCTTTCCAGAGGCGCTGCACAAACCTACACACATTAGAAAGATGTACTAAGACTGGCAGTTAATAATGAGGGATAATTTGACAACAGAATGCCGCAGAAATTTACCTCTTTATAACCACGTGAAAGTTGCTGTCTCGTCCTCATTAAAGTCCATTTGCTTTGCTGAACAGCTTTAACGATTTCAGACATCGCAGGCGATAGCTTCACTTCACCTTTTTCCATTTCTAAAACACACCGCCATGACGTTATCACTATAACTCTATTAGCGTCATTTGCCGATGTTCGATAGGTGAGAATTTAATTGCCATTTGACTAAGCTAGACAGTAACAGTTGTTCCATTTTAGTCTTGAGTGAATTGTAAAATTAATCTGTCTAACAAAGTGATAATACAAAAATTATTTTGAGCCGTCCGAATTTATTCACTATTGTGAAAGCCAGACATAACAATAATAAAAGACAATCTTACCAGCCATAGCAGTCGCCAGCGCATGTTCCTTCAGCCCAGCGTGGTACAATAAAGCCGCTAACAGCGCTCGACGCAGCTCCTCCAGCGGATGTTCTGGCGGGAAGTGTGGCGCGCAACCCTCGCGTCTTTCACATGCCCACCAGAGGTGTAGTGCTAGTGGATCCTGGGTGAACAGAAGGTATGTTGTATCGACTATGTTAGGTGCCGGAACCCGAAGTTGATTTGTGTGGGGCGTCATCGTCACATTAGTTCCGCGAAAATTGCGAATGTTTATTATATTAGCAGATACTACTGCTACTACTGCGCTGAATGTACATTGTTCATATACCACTTGGCAAAATAAAATCATCTTGACCGAAGGAAGATCAATCGGTTACAAGTAAAAATGCTTGGCGCGGCGAAGTTATCCGCAGGATATTGTATTTGGCGACTTTTCCCGTCAGTGCAGCCGGTACTCTATCAATATCACTAAACACATCAGAAGAAACTTACATGCAACTTCGGCTCGGCCAGCGCATGTAGCAAGGCCTCAGCCCTGGCTGGGGACTGCGCCACGCAGACCCGGGGCGCGGGGCGCGGGGGACGTGACGTCCTGCTCGGCTGGGGCACTTCACCCGCGGGACTGTTACCGCCGGTCGAAGACCCACTGCGGGCTTCTGCTTTCTCTTCGTCAAAGGGATTTGTGAGTTGAGGTACCTGGAAGAATATAGCGAGGTATTGCTGACAAAGAAATAAAAATCAATCCGGAATAAAAACCAAGGAATGATGGAATGAAATAAAAGTACAGAGTTTTTAAATTCTTGCTAAACCAGGACTGAATTAAATTAGGCGAAAACAATGACTAGCAAACAAAAATTTAAAATATTACATTCGTTTTGACCAGAATGATCATAGTTACAGCTATAGACAGGCACATGCTGATAGTATGTCTCACACAAACCTGCAGGCCTCCTCTCAAGAACACGGCGGCGGCATAGGGCGCAGCGTCTCTCTCGGCCTGCTGTACTGGCAGCGAGCGCGCCAGTCGCGACCCGCACTGTGTCAGACCCACCGCTACGTTGAACGTACATGTTGATAGTATGTGGTGGGTGCGGAGACTGGCTGAACTCTCCTGTACAAATATTAATAAATTAAATGAAACAGTCTCATCAGTTTGTTTTATTCAAATAAGGTTGGGGGCAAAAAATATAGGCCTACTGCTTAACTTAGCTGGAGCTGAGCTATGCGGAGGAGTGTAGTGACGTGTCAGACATACGCCCGGCGAGAGCTAACACGACTCTTTCATCACAAACTCCATCTCAGTTCAATAGTAGGCCTATACTGGGCACGATTCCCATTGATTTGAGTACGAAGCCTATATGATTCCTTATATATTTACTCACATAAACCCTATAGCTGTATATCTGATCAGCATACAATCCCACACACTTCTCCGTCACCCTTGACAGATACGCTGCATGCGGATCCACGCTCATAGCGGCCGTCGCATCGGATCCGCGAAGTTTTCGGATCATTTCGACGGTACTCGCGCTTTCGCACTCAAAGTTCTCGACGTCAAAAACGTGGCCTGCTATCACGACCCACGAGCCACCATCCTTAGTGTGGTTTTGAATATCGCATCTGGAATAACAACGCTGGTTAGCTATATTCTGCATTTTTTGGGAATGTATAGTTTTATGTAAGTGAGTAGGACACAAAACACTGCGATGCTAAAGTGATATTGAAAGGGTTACATCTTCCTACCAGGGTTGCGGATTTGTTCGAAAGAGTTACCGCGGCCCTGGAACGTAAAGGGCACTAAGAGGAGCATGGGTGGGTTTTAGTCAGTAGAAGTCTGACACTCCCTGCCGCTCCACCCAGAGCGGGAGGGGTCATTTGATGATTTCCCATCCAAAAAAAAAAAAAAAAAAGGGTTACATCTATACATCCCTCAGCTCCCTGTCCTCATCAGCGGCAGGACATTTAAAATGGTTTGCAATCTCTATTACACATACATAGGTAAGGAGCTCTGAAGATCAGTGACAAATACTACTTACTTGCGAATAATACTGTTCTTAAGCTGATGTTTCTTTGACACTAGTCCTGGCCAGCCCAGCAAGTCAGCATCCAACTTGGCAGCTGCCGGAAGAGACTTGGCAGCGTCGTCACAAGCTCGTGCTATTTTGACTAGAGAGTTTGCTGAGTCAGCCAGAGCACATGGGGATCGAGCTGCACAAGCGCTTATCCAAGCACCAAGTTCACTTACTACCCGACCTGAAGGAGATTCAGTAGTTTAGTAAGTGAATACAACTCCAGACAAAAAAAAATGGTCACTATTAAAAACGAAAGAATAAAAATAAAATATGATATTTTGGATTAGTCGTCGTGATTTAATTTTTTTTACTGCTTGTTAAACGATCATGGAAAAAGAACCGGCAGAAAATTAAAAAAAAAATCTTTTAATCATTTAGTACGTTTTCATACATTGATTATGTCCTCTGACCCTTAGACCTCCCTTAAGACCCAAGGGTCGGCTCACACAATACAAATATATTCGGTATTCGAATCCTATTACTTTATTGTTTTGTGTTTTGAATTTTTACATAAAGTACAATGCCAAAGAGTAAAGTAAAAAGTGTCTTGTGACTTGGCCCGGACTATCAATATTCAAAATCCCCGCATTTTCCCCGCATATTGCCAATCCCCAATCAACTTGAGATTCCCCGCAGTACAGGGAATTCCCCAAACTTTGGCAACGCTGTTCGAAAACTGTCAATGTGTCGTTCTTAGACAGCTTCACAATTTGACACAAGAGGCGCTATTTAGAATCTTTGCATCGCCAAACAGCTGAGTATTATCAGCTCTATGCCCCCCCCCCCCCCGCCCTCGCGAACGAACTCAGAGTGGATTTGTACGTGTTCTGCTAGCAACTCTATGTATTGAGTGATGACTTGATGAGACATTACTTACCCACAATATCAGCGGCCACAATCTCGCACAGCACTATCAGCTGAGTATTATCAGCTCTATGCACCGCCCTCGCGAACAAACTCAGAGTGGATTGTACGTGTTCAGCTAGCAGCTCTATGTATTGAGTGATGAGGGCGCGCACTCCGCCTCTAGTGCTTCGACCACCGCGCGACCACATCGCTTCGCAGAATAGTAACCTGGGGAAAAAATTAGTTATATTATTTTACTGTTTAAGAGATCTTTTTTCTTCCTACTTAATTGATGTACGAAAAAAAAAAACTAAAATCTGCGAACGACGAACCAAAGTAACTTGAAAATATCTGCGCTAATGAACCACAAAAATGTCGTTTTCAGCGAGGTATTCTAATTTGTTGATTTCATTGTTTGTTGCATGAATCTCTTTCTTTTGACTTCCGAGTTGTCTTTCTCATTTCTGTACACATTTTTCTCGATCTCAAGCGTTATTTTGTGTAAGAAATAATTTGTATTGTTTCTGTGATGGTCGTACCTTTGGAATCGTATAAGTAGATCACAGCTAGGACTGACGGTGTCGTGTCCTTTAGGATCGTCCGTCTTGCTCGTATCGCCGTGCATTATGGCGTTTATGTGCATCTGAGTCTGACAGGAGGTGTTGCGAATTAGATGTTTAACCTGTTGACGAAAAATTCAATATTTTATATGTAAACTAGCTTTGGCCACAACTTCGTACGCGCATATCAAGTATGTAATATACTTTATCTACACTCACAACGTAATGTTCCAAATATGAGTTCAAAAACGAATGCATAAATACATACTTTTTTTTCGTGGATAGGTAAAATTTAAAAAAAAAACCATTACAGTTCAACATTTTCCTTCGATTTTTAAACAACTGCATCATAAAATAACTTTTTAATTTTTATAGCACACTTTTTCTTTTTAATTTTTGGCGCGGGCTCATTGACTTAAGTCAATGAGCCAGCTTTTATCTTTGTCTATGTTTGAGCGCGCTGCGCAGTCATTCGAATACGCAATGAGAATATCCGCCATATTGGAATTAACTATTTTTAGACTTATTTTATTTCAACTGTATGAGTGAAGATAAAATAGTGTATGCAACGGCATATAATTAGGTATTAAAACACTCGTGTGATGCTATTATCACACTCGGCTACGCCTCGTGTGATAAACCCACACTCGTGTTTTAATAACCCTTTTTATATGGTTGTTGCATAAACTACTATTACGACCTATTCTCATACCTATCAAATATACATAAAAAAATCATAAAAACCGGTCGAGCCGTTTCGGAGGAGTGCGACCACAAACACCGTAACTAGGAGTGTGACGAATATATTGGTATTAGTTAAGAGATTAGTAATATCCTATGGATTCACGTATTAGTAATCCGATGAACTGATTTATGGTAATATTCACATAATCCACAGATTAAAATGCACAATAATCTTTAACATATTCTGGGATTACATTCACATGGCACAGATCGGTGGGATCGGATTCACTCAATCACTCTGGCATTCGTGAAGTGATAAGTATTATTACTTATTAGTTAAATATCACTGATCCTGAAATATTAGTTAAGAGATTATACTATATCTAGACTAATATATACATATTAGCTAATACCTACTAATAAATATCGGTACTCACCCACGTGACACGAGATTTTTAGATTTACATAAATAATAGACTCACGGCTTTTGGCTTCATGCCACTGTATACCAAAAGCCTATTATTAATATAATAAAGTCTATTATTTTTTTCATAAGTTCGCTAATGATTATCAACATATCGAACTTACCAAATGCATCAAAGGTACCGACGCTCCTTTATCTGATGAGGTCGCGTTGCTTATTTGATATTCTTCAGTACATCCTGCAAAGATGATATCATGATGAAACACTAATCTAATGACGCAATCCAAAGGAAGTAAAATAAATAGGAATTTATGATGACAACCACGAACCTGTTATTGTATCAGCGTCATCTCCTGCGGTTGCGAGGGGTGATCCACGTTGCCCGGTTACTATGTCAATTTGATCGTAGTCCCTGGAAGATTTTACCTCGCATTTATTCAATTCAATCTAGGCCTTTGCCCAGCAGTGGAATACAAAATAGGCTAGCAAAAAATACAATTAATCTAAAACTATGTTTAAGGTTTTATGGCAACTACCAGATAAATGTGGAAACAACGGTCATTGAACCACACATATTTATTGACTTTCTTTTTATCAAAAAAAGACATAAAGCTGTCCTGAATCTACTTCTATCGTGATCCTTTACGTTCTCTAGTAATGAAAAACGGTTCATAATATTGTTCGGGTATCTACGAAGAGATATTAGGGAAAGGTCAATGTACTTTATTGCAAGTTTATCTGGTGCCTACCATAGATAATAATCTTATGTATTGAGAATTATGCAATGAAGCTCGTGGCTAAATTATAACAACCACGCGGTTCGATTTTCAAGGTTAAGCTACGCGTGCCGAAGTTGGTCCATGGATGGGTGACCATAAATTACATACCGAGCCCCTCCCGTACCTCGAAAAGCATGTTAAGCCGTTGGAACCTGAAGTCATTTGTCAGTCGTTAGGGATAGATCGAAGCCAGAAAATCGGACACCAGTCTTCAGTCAGAGCCCAGGGGTATCGGGTCATCAAGGTTTTGGAGGTTAAATAGGCAGTCATTAGACTGGAAGCCGACCCCAATTTAGTTGGGAAGAGGCTAGGCAGATGGATTATACTTATATTTGAGACTTACGCATCAAGTTGCAGATGGTTATAAGCGTCCGCAGAGTGAGCTTGCAACGCGTTATGTAACGCGTCTCGTAACCCACCGCCGCCGAGTAAAGACCACACTAGCAGTTCCGTCATGAATCTTGCACCTGCACTGGCTGGTGCTGATCCTGCAGAAAATATATTAGTTTATGAATCCATGTGACAGACTGATAAAGTGTAAAAGTGGCGGGTATTTACAACATTCATAAAGCGTATTATGGTAATGATGCGCAAAACACTATTCTTGTTGCTATATTTTATGAATCAAATGAAACAAAATAAAATCCAGAAGTTCAGCTTCCAAAATCCAGAATGCGCTGGAGCATTGTCCTTAAATCATACACTCATCAACTTATCCTATCGCATCCAATGCTCAACATAGACTCCGCCTTGCGGGTAATACACACTATTATGATACAATAAATGACGCATAATTATCTGCCTGCAGTGGAATGTGTAATCTTTTACTTTACAGTTGAAAGCTGAAAGGCCCCAGAGTTGTTATTTTATCCGGTTTTAAACCAATTTTTTGATCTCACCTTGTGGCAGTAGCGTGATAAGATGATGCGCCCGCACTTGAGGTGTCGGCAGTAACAGAGGCCAAGCCGCAGCCAATGCCCGTCTCGCTGCGGTAGCCGCCCCTGCCCCCGCGCGTCCTTCTACCAAGGCGACCAGTGCAGTATGAACCCCGTTGCACCAAGAACGTGCTTCGCCTTCCGTGTCATCTGGTTCTGGTCCGCGGGAACATTGCCAAGCTTGGACCTTGTATATTCGAAAATGGAATTTGGTAACAAATTCATCAAATAAACGAAAAAAAGCGTTTCTTTATAATACAGCATTGTATGAGTGAAACTTACTTGTAGTCTCAATAGATTCAGGCAGGATATAGCCATACATTCGACCTCCTTTATTGTTGCTGAGCTGCTTTGTTCGACAACTATCCTCAATAATCTTTCTAGTAGTCTGCAAAAGAGTTATATCATGATTAAATGATTTTTTGGATAAAAAATTTATACTTACTGCAAAATGAAAATATGTTTTTAACTCACTTGAAAGTGCTTTCAGATAAATCAATAACGAAGGGCATAGAAGACGGTAGATCTCTAGGACTTTCTTCGCTCCATACTAAAATCTGTGCAGGCCCGCTAGAAACACCTGAAACCCAATTAATGATATTAGCAGCAGCTCTACAACAACTAATAGGCATTTTAGTAGTTTAGTCAAATAGAAAGAAAAACAGGAAATACTTGATACCTGTCAGTGGAAATTTCATTAAATGAAAGCATCAAATAAACTTACCATTAGCCTTAAAAGATGGGTTGAGTACTTGCAACAGTTGTGGTACCGGTCTCGTTATTTGTGCGCGCTCGTGCGTGCCCCACGCGTACAATGCGCCTTCTGACGTCAGCGCGACCCCATTAGTCGAGCCCAGAGAAAGATCTACTACTCTTATACCTGAAAAAAAAGGGTTCTCGTTAGTAGTGTATTGAATGGTAGAATTAGTTCAAGGACATATTGTGGATGGTTTACCTTGCAGTGCGTCCAGTATTTTAGGGATCTTCACGTTTTCAAGATTACCATGACCGAGGCGGTAGCTTTCTCCTTTACCCCAAGTGTAGACTTGGCCACTGCAAAAAAAAACCACTTGAAAAAAAAAATACTTTAATTCAGACCTTGATCCATATTGTGTTAGTATTAGGTATACAAACTTATAAGCTAAGTTGGTACAAAGATATTTTTATTTTTAAAACAGATAAGGAATCATAGAGAAATGAAGCACGTAATAAACTTATGCAATGTGGTATCAAAAACCGACCCGTTTTTACCCTATGGGTACGGAACCCAAAAAATTGAAGGCCTGAAACTAAATTGCGAATATTGCTAATAACTGAAATAAACAAGCCAAGTGCGTGTCGGGCACAGTGTGGGTTTTTTTTTGAGTTTTTAGTAATTTTCTATGGGGTATAACGAAATTTTTAGATAATCAGTTACATATTTTTATAAAGCAATAGCCCCCCCCCCTCCCCTACCAGCTAAACGGTTGTTTTTGACACTAATTAAAAAACAGCACTTTAAAGCTTAATATTTCGCAAACGGATGAAATGGTTTCCGAACACCCTCAATATTTTTAAACGACCTATCCAACGACACTATGGGATGCCGCCACAAAAATCAACGTAGCAGAATCAACATCACAACAAATGAGACTCGCAGCGCCATCTATCTCGACAGCTGCGAACTAACTGCAAAATCCTAAAAATCGCGATATCAGAGTTTACCGTGCGATTAGAACACATGCAAAGCCCGAATATCAACTCTCGGGCAGTTGCCCACCAGACACAAACAACCGTCTGGTCGGAGGATCCTCCCTTTTCAACGGAGGTATGTGGGACTTTACTCTCTGTTCCGCTACCTCCAAACTGGTGACCCTCGACATTGGACGTCAGCGCAGCCTTCGTGCAGCTACCTCATCATGACGTCATCATCATCATCACTTCTCCTCATCCTGACCTCAAGCTCTCGAGCAGCGAGTCATACAGCCAGCCAGAACCCTCGGCTTCTACGGGTATCCTGACCATCAGCATGCAGCGGACGCGCATTCCTGGTCAGCATCCTCAGCCTCTATCATCAACCTCTTCAGCGACCTTGGCAAGCACACTGCACTTTCGGCCAGTCACATGAAGAGCCTTGAAAAACCTCTCCTGGTCGACGCCAGCAGTCACGTCAGCACGCCGCACAGCTCCGACCCACCATGGCAAGCACACTGCACCTTCGGCCAGTTACATGAAGAGCCTTGAAGAACCTCTCCTGGTCGACGCCAGCAGTCACGCCAGCAGCAGCATCGGGGCACCGCAGACAGTTCCGACTCACCGTGAACTCTGCGACGCAGACAGTTCCGACTCACCGAGAACTCTGCGACTTCCGGTTCCGACTCACTGGAACCAACTTTCCACTGGCCTGGTAAGCATCATCAAGATGTATGGACGACTCATCCACTATCGACCTCCGGTCTCCGGAGGGGAGTGATGTAGCGGCATTCATGCCGCCACAAAAATCAACGTAGCAGAATGAACATAACAACAAATGAGACTCGCAGCGCCATCTATCTCGACAGCTGCGAACTAACTGACAAAATCCTAAATCGCGATATCAGAGTTTACCGTGCGATTAGAACATATGCAAAGCCCGAATATCAACTCTCGGGCAGTTGCCCACCAGACTCAACAGTCTGGTCGAATGATCCTCCCTTTTCAACGGAGGTATGCGGGACTTTACTCTCTGTTCCACTACCTCCAAAGACGATAAAAAATCATCGCCACTTTACGTGTGGAGCCTAACCTAAAATTTTTTTTCAAGACTTTATTTTACTACTTGTTCGGCGTGATTAATATGTATACCAAATTTTTTTTCGAGTGCTAAGCGTCTCTGAGCTAAACTGCGGACAAACAGACAGACAGACATGGCGAAACTATAAGTGTTTCTAGTTGACTACGGAACCCTAACAAAAATTAGCATATAAACTCAATTTTATAAATTAGCAAATGATCTCGATTTTGTATAAAATTATGTTTCTATTTCTTCCATTGATGCGCGTTGTCCTTCTGGGAGTAATTCAATAGGCTTATAAAATGTACTCACGCGTCAGTAAGAGCAGCATGCCAATGTTCTCCGGTGTAAACGCGGGTGATCCTCAACACGGACAATGACGTCAGAGTGCGAGGGACTCCACCTTCAGTATCTCCGAACACTTGAACAGCGCCTTCCCATGTACAGCATAGAGTTTGGGCTTCGCCCCAACCTAGAGAGTAAATGAAATAAGAAAATAAACATATCTATTCACTGCCCCATTTGCCAAAAGTATTGAGGCCGGTTTAGAATCAGACAATCTTTTGTAGCTGAATTAGTTACATAATAATATTGCTAAAATCTACACTGATAAGATTTCAGATTACTTCTTCTGGGCTTCTACATATACATCGACTTTCTATCGTCGTCTCGCAGGTCAACCTTGGAAGTGGTCGGCGGCTTAATTGGCTTTTCTGGAAAGCCTTATTAAGTGAATGGTTCAATCAGGGTAATAAACTTATTACTACTAACTTCAGACTGCATCAATATCTGTCTCTCTATTTTATCTGGTTCTTTATTTTGTCTTTTTTCTTTATCTTCCAATCGATTTTTAACTACTAATTTTAAAGTACTAGAAGTCGTGTATTACCTAGAGCGACATCGATGACTCGTTCAATATTGTGCGCGTTAAAGGAAACAGGTTGTGGCGTGAGGCAGTTCTCGATAGTGCCGTGACCGAGACGCCCTTGTGCGCCTCGCCCCCACGTGTACAGAGCACCCCGAGATGTAATTACCGCACTGTGAACAAATTTTTCAATTATGTAAGGAAAGAAACAAAATAGAACACCCTGTGCACTATGACCTTTGCTTATCTGCCAAACAAACGGATGATTAAAGTAATATATGCAATATATGGGAGTAGGCCAACAAAAGAGGTCTCAGCTATTGTTGTGATGACTTTTGAACTAAGATTGTTCTATTCAGGCCAATATTTGGTGTCACATTATGGTTGGTTCAATCCGACACTCGTTAAAGTCTGGACTTTTTGGGCTTATTCTCTGCCTTTTAAATGCGCGTTGGCTCGCTACACTAGGTCAAACGGGCTTAAATCCTTGTGACTTACCTACAAGCAGCACCAGCAGAAACCCTCACGACCTCATGATGAGCTAGATGGTGCAGATGCGCGGGCGCATCTCTCGGCGCAGTGTCCCCGTGTCCGAGGCGCCCATCGTCACCGGAACCCCACGACCACGCTCCACCACAGGATGAACAGCACAGGAAGTGACGGCCAGCAGGGTGGCACGATACTTGCGTGATTATTTTACTTTCCAGTCCTAAAAAAGACAATTTAAACTTTACTACTAGTCGTTCTGAAATCACCTTTATTTTCACTAGTCTAAAGTTGATATTTGTTCAAGTAAAAATAACATCGATAGGAAACAAGGATTTGAACATGTGTTATAAATAGTAAAGGGTCAAAAAAAAGGGGCTGTTTTGTCTGTGTTAATTTTTTTACTAGTTGAAAATTATATCTTTACCTGGTACTAGCTGTGGTGTCAGGTTGTCATACGGCAGAGTGTATACAGCACCATCGTGGGTCAGTAACAACGCCAATTTTTCTGCACATGCTATTTGTTGAATCCTTAGCGTCCCCAAATGAAGAGGTCCTACACCAGCTGAAACTACTTCTTGAGCTGATTCTGTACACTAAGAAAAACAAAAGAATTTTGTTTGTAATTTACACATACTTTTAAATCACTAGATACAGTTGGCCGCACGTTAATGGTACCTAACAAACACCCCGTATCAGTGCATGGGCTTTGCATTCTATTGAATCTCCATACTACAGTTAGGTCAAGTGCAAAAAAAAAAAAAAAATCGGGCTGAAGCAATATAATATCAGCTGGGGTCAAGAGTTTCCCTAAGATAACTTTTCAGAGATATTGGAATTATCATGGTATATCATTCATTTTTGGAACCATAGATTAGGCAAAATATACATTTATTTACTAAAACCAGTGGTATCCTTTAATATAACTTTAAGTGTAGAAACAAGCACATTGATGACATGATTCACATGATTTTAATGGCATAATGGAGTATTTTAGCCACGTTCAAGCTTGCAATTGGCGAAAAATTTAGTTTTAGGTTTTGCATGTTACCATTTTATATTATATTCTTTGTAATAATATGTTGCATTCTATTGTATAAATGCTAGTTCTTCTAACTCAACAGACAGATGTGTTGCTGGGGAGTTTGTTGCGCCACTTCCTACCTAAAACACTAGGAAGTGATGACGGGCGGGGCGTTTTTGGGGGACTGTCTTTCAGTAAACGTTGATGTTCAAAAAGTGCTGGCACTCAGATTTGAATAAATGGCTTTTTGACTTTATTCTGTAAACAATTCACCGTGAAAGCTTCACCAAAGCGAACACGAAGTGTGTTGTCAGTCCATCCAATTAAGATCAAATGACAGTTGACTTCAAGCGCAAGCTACCGCCTAAATTTACATAGTGTGATGTTGACCGAATAGACCGGCAGTTCACGCTCAGTCTTACCACCGATATTCAGCCTCTATACGTAAATGTTATTAATTAAATACTTACAGTAACAAATCCTTTAAGGGGCGGTAATAAGGGCGCTCCAAGTCTGTCCAAGTGACAAAGTAAGGCGATACCAGCTTTTCTTACGCCCATCAATCCATCACCACTTGGGATGTTCAAGTCCCTGAATCAATCAAATGTATTTTATTTAACATAATGAGACCTAAACAACTTTTAACGATAAATTAAAACATAGTTTACTCTTCGTTTTCACATTATATAGATGACATAAGGTTAAAATAATGGCTGTTACAGTCTGGGTAAATTAAAACCTCAAGCAGTAGTTCCGCTAAAAATGATTAAAGTCATACTCACTTAAGGAACAATTCTGTTAGATTGGCTTCAGTAGTTGGTTCACTATTGAGGATCGGATTAGGCGCTGTTACTTTAGCCATACGCCTTAGAAACGGACCCAATGGTGCAGTACATTCTTCAAGTATAATCCTAAAACAAAAGAAGACTTAGTAATGTTTGCTAAGACAAAAACGGTTTCGTCGTGTGGATCTTACGTCGGTGACTAAGATTCAAATAGTAATGACAAATTATATGACGTACCTATTATCCGGTTGACGTTTCTGTTTTGGAGGTAAAGTGACTAGAACATCAGCAGCCTTCAACAACGCGGGTAGTTCCGCTCTCCTTGCACACAACTCGACCCACACGCATAGGGAAGTACGCCAGTCGCCTTGCGGTACGTTACAGCCTACTTCTCTGTTGATGCAGAAAAAGGGAATAAAGAGGTCACATTACTTTAGTAAAAACTTATGATATTCAATTTTAGAACTACTTATTGACTTGATTTGATGTAGAAATGGCAGTTATCTAGATTTTTTCTCCTTAAAACCGTGGTTCTTATTTTACTAGTTGCAGTTTTAGAATTTGTACAAAAGAACAGCAATGGTTTATTTTCAATCATGACCATGCACTAGGCATCTTATGCTGCTGCTGCATCAGTAAGAATATTCATGTAACTCATGGACACTCATCACTCAGGAGCTTAATACATTTACCTCTACAAATACATACCCAATCACAACCTGATGTAGGAACTTAGCAGCGCTATCAACAACTTCAGCCCAGATCTTCTGCGAGCGCGGCGCAGGAGTCAATCCTGTCCCTGCGAACAGCCCCGCATCAGGCAGGGCCCGCACCGCATCGAGCGCATCGCGCAGTAACGCTGAACACACGTCCGCGTCTTCACCGCATCGCCATGCGCGACGGACGAGGGAGAGGGCGAGGCGAAGGGCGGCTCGGGCGCCGACGCGAGCTAGACCTATGGCGCTGCAAGTGAAAAGATGTATGAATAATATTCGTTTTCAAAGCGTGCTGATGGGTTTTCAACTCTAGGCACTGAGCCAAGCATTGAATATTGCATTTTTATTTAGTTATTTATTAATATTTTCTAGCTTCGGTTTCAGCCTCCTGAAAGTCGGAAATTATCCCGAGGACACGTCCTCCGGAGATTTTTTTTTTTTTTAAATAAAAAACGTTGCCCCACACTAGGACTTTCTCCTGTATCGTGGGTGCGTTTATAAACATACAATCTCACATACACAAACAGCCAGACCCGGAACAACTATCTGTAGGCCATACAAATATTTGTTCCGTGCGGGATTAAAAGTGTCCTAGATGACCTTCCCCAAGGTTCAGTCTTTGTGTATATTTGACAGTGAGTAATTTAAATTTCATCATTTGCAGATTGCCACCAACATTTCGTAGAATGAACCAAACTATTCTATGACAGAGTTGATCCCATCAAGAATTTATTTAAATCTTTTTCACATTGCATTGCATAAATTACACAAAACCTTATTAAACCAAACATATTTCAGGGTCACATTCTGATTTGTGAAACCTAATGAATAAAACAAATTAATTGCATTTCAATGAGGAAAAAAGTGATCAAGTAGTAGTTAGTGCCACTATTACAGTGCATCCTGCATATTGCACAGAAATGGTTTCTTAACTCTTTCGTTAAGTAAAAAGTTTTTGTAAATAGAACATGCATTGCATGAAACTGGTTTAGAACTACATTTTAATGAGGATTGGATCCCAATCCCAGTCTATGCATAGAAACCTTTTTTCTTTTCTTCAGTCTGCCTGCCAGTCCTTTTTTGTGAAAAATGATTTTCTTTAATTTACAATATTTGAAACTTAGTTACCTCTCAGAGTCATCAGTCTGCTCCTCATTATCCTCCTGGCTCTCAGTACTCCCATCTCCTGATTTGTTCAGAGTACCAACTACATTGCTCAATGCTCTGTTACTGACTGCATGCGGTGGCTTCTTATCTATTCTCACTCTTTTTACTTCTTTGTTCTGACTTTGATCTCTGAAAGCATAAAATATTTTGAGATGAAGTTTGAAAGATTTTAAAAACATTTGATTTTAAACCTTATGCCACTGTCATTAGACACAAGACCAATCACTTTAAGTTGATAACAGTTGTCTAAAGTTAAGAATTTGACAACATGCAAAATACCATAACCATACCTAATAACAGCTACAAGATGCCTGTTGCACAACACAATGAGCCGACGGATTTGGGAAATAAATGGACAGCTGACAGCCGCGTTGATCGCTCTCACTCGCTGTTCCCAGATCAAAGCCTCCATTAAACTTTGCAGACATTCTGGACCTGAAGATAAACTTAAGGCTTTACAAAGAGGGAAAAAAGCAAAACAATTGAAATATTTTCAAAAATCAATATTAAGAACAAAGGAACCATGTGGTCATGATGATGATATTTTATTTGAGTTTCATGAGCTCAGAAAAACATACCTGGGTCTTGTTTCCATTTTAGGTCATCAATAATCTGATGGGATGGTGATGGTGCCACCTGCTTAGATTGTATAGAGATTCTGAGCTCCTCCTCAGCTGACAGAGCACTACAAGGTGGGCAGGCACACCCCGAGTGAGGGCCACAGAGACCATCACAGCAGGTGCAGGTTAATATCTAGAGCAACAGAAATGTTTTTGTATATGCTTCTTTATGTGTCATTCAAATTAAATATTATTAGAGTTGTAAATAGTAAACAAATGCCATGTTTACAATTTTAACTTTATAGATGTAACAGAAAATACACATACCCTCAGACCACAATAGTATTTTCCACTGTCACCAAGTTTAGCAGTCACACCAGCACCATTTACGAGCCCATTTCCGGCGTCGAAAAATATTTCTCTATCTTGCAAGAGGCTGTTGAAGAGAGTGGACAGAGCATCAGGATTATGTAGTGCTTCCTGTAAATCAGGATTTAACCATTTTGCATCCAAATGCTGCTGAGGACGAAATATGAAATCGTCCTGCTCGTCAGGGATAGACATTTTCGCAACCGGTGCCTTGAACTCATTCATACCCCCATTTTAAATAGTAGCAAAAACTATCTTGTGAAATCTTGACAATTTCAATCGATCGTCCTTATATTTTCATTCTAGAATATCGAGTAAAAAAATATTAAAATAATACATCGAAACAAGAATCGACAAATCAATCGGCCGAAGAAAACTGTCAAATGAGAATCGTTTCGTTTTTCGGGAATCAGCTGTGTGATTTAATTTACTATAAATAAAATTTGATGGAGAATAGAAAACATATTTTTCTAATATTCACTTTTTGATTTAACTATTTTCAAGAGAAAATTAGTTTGAAAAATAATTGTATTCATTCATTTATAAACGATTATCTGTCATCTGGCAGTTTAAATCAATGTTTTGTTATGAAAAATGGAACGTTTTTACCTACTGGGCGTCTTTAGAAGTCGTTCTGAAATTGTGAACCTTAACGAAACAAAAATATTTTTGAAGATTATTGATGCATTTCAACAAAAACACAATATAAAATACACATTAGAAAACTATTGTGACTACTAAATGTTAACACAAACATTACAGTCTCACAAATATGTCTAGTTTTCAGTATCGAGAAATGGATGAAAAACAACTATAAAGTGTTGAAGATTAGTTTTCAAATGCACTTGCTGCATTGATTGATTTACACGCGCACAGATTAAAAATATAAATTTGCTCGCCGTCGTCGTGTGTTATTGTGCGTTTGTGATGCGTGATTCCTACGCAATAATTTACTAATTAGAATTATATTGTCATTTATATGGGTCCTGTGCTATTGTTCCAATGGATACAGATATATTGATTGAAAATAAAGACTGCTTATACGGTAACATCAGATTTCATTTCTCACGCTCAATTCCGGCTAATTCATAACAACAATGTGCTGCTAATCTTCTTTGAATCATGTTATTGACCCCTCAAACGTATTTTGTGATCGCACGTGTCCTTGACTACGCTTTCGGTTTTATTTCAAAGCACGTAATTAGTTACATACAAAGGAACAAAGATTTCTCGGAAACATGTGCATCACGAATTCTGTTTTCGCGTAGGGACAAGAAAGTTAATATCGTGTTTTATCACTACCGATAAGAACTGTCACTTGCACTTTACATAAAATCTATGTTATATTTTAAGGTGAGGATTTTCTTGATCAGTTGTTATCAAACGACTACAAATGGTCGTCACTATTGGATGCGCCAGATGCCTCACCAAGCGAGATCCTGGCTGACGCAGCACCGATCCTGGTCCCGCCGATATCACCAATATTGAGCATCAAATCATCAGAAGCCAGCAGCAATTCAGATTCAGGCAGTGAAGATGATTCCAAAAAGTAAGCTGATCAGTTACTTTCAGTTTCAGACACTTTCACTATAAAACTGGACTTCAACATAATTATTGAAGCAAAAGCACATGTACTTTCACTTTTTAATTTTATTGTAGAAGAAAAACTTCTAACATAAAACATCAAAAGGTTCTGCAGCATGCCATAAATACATTTATTTTTGAGCTAATTCAACTACTTTTTTGTCTCTCTTGCAGCAGTTCCAGCAGCATTTCTGTTGGACAGTCACCCCAGTCGCCTTTTGATTGGTCAATAAATTTTTGTGAGGAACCTGCCAGCAACCTAAAGCTTGAAGATATTGAATTGTTTCTGCAAAAAACTGGTATGTGAACTTTTATGAATTCTTGTTAGATTCTGTTAGCTGAAGAGTTTGTTTGGTTGAACGCACTAATTTCAGGAACTACTGGTTTGAATTGAAATCCAAGAAAAAGCGCTATGACTATGACGATAATTCATAGCACTTTCCTGGATAAATGGGCTGA
Source organism: Melanchra persicariae (assembly GCA_947386135.1). Classification (NCBI taxonomy): domain Eukaryota; kingdom Metazoa; phylum Arthropoda; class Insecta; order Lepidoptera; family Noctuidae; genus Melanchra; species Melanchra persicariae. Next base: position 6,383,699 of record OX376646.1, read on the forward strand.
TGATGAGCAGAGCATTATTGAAAACTATGACACAAATGAAGTTGCGCAGTTCAGCTAGTATCTAAACATCGGACGGCTCTTTATTTGTTACTGCATTTACTGTTTGTGCTCATAAGTGCAATACTTGTTTTTTGCTGCTTTAGATAGATTAATTATTTACTATTGAATTACCTTTTAAGTAAGAAATAATTTTTAGTCTGGATCTCACAAAGGTAATTATTTAATAATACTATGTCATTTGTACACAGCACCCAGTCCTCCAAACCCACCTTTACATAAAGCGCAAACAAATGGAGTATCTTCTGAAAGAAATGGACCTGTCATGGCTATTGAAAATGGTGTTATTAAGGTAATGATCTAGTTCTTTAAATCTCTCCACCAATTTTACCTAGTTCAGGAAAAATGCTACTATATTGGGCCCTATGTAATGTTTTCTTCATCTATATTGTTTTGTAACTTATATGGTGTACCTACATAATAAAGAGTATTCTATTCTATTCTTACAGCAATCATCCACAGGTTTAAAGATTGTGGAAAATCATATAAAGCCTTTTTATCAGCCCATACTGTCCCACTACTGGGCAAAAGCATCCCCAAGTTCTTCCAGGCATTCTTTTCTTGTGCTACCTCACAGTATGCGTCCAGCTCTTCTCATCACCAACCACCTCTAAAACTAACTGTCTTTATTTCAGGGCATTAAAATGGAGATTGAAGACTGTGATACTGAACTAAGCAAAACTTATTCTAAGTTACAAAAAGGTGAGTTAACCTATTACACTACAAACATAAATAGGAATAAAGTAATAACTGTTCTTTTGTTTTAGAAATAAAGAAATACTCTATGCAAAGTAATTTTTATACACAAAACTAACAGAGGCATTACATAACAGTTAATGTTAACAATACATGAGAATGTCATTGCATGAGAACATAAAAATAATGAATATGAAATATTTCCATGTAAGGTGACCTTGTATGTGCCTGTACTAATAATTGCAGTCGTGTAGTATTTTTTATTTCTGTGCTTTAAATTGCCTTTACGAGTGTGCACCCATAATGTTTTATCAAGATAACAATTTCTTGTTCAGCCATGCCTATTAATCTGTAACATTACACTTTATTTTCATCTTTATGCCCTAAAATTACAATGATTTTCAAGAAACTAACTAGATCTTGTGGATTTAATAACTGTACAGCTTTTTCTGACTTACCATTTTTTTTAAATTTCAGGTAATGGTTACCAACAAAATTCATACTTCAAAGTAGTAAATGAAAATACAAATAATTCGCCAAACGATAAGCAAACAGCACTGAATGGTCAGATTCAGTTGAAAATAGAAGTAGAACACAAGAAGGTGCCCAGTATACTTAAGAGGAATTCCAATGTGACGAAACCGCCCAGTATTGTGATCCCGGCAGAAAGCACAAAGGGCGGGAAGATTGCCATATCGCCGATGACTCAGACCAAAGTCAATGGTGCCAAGGATCATCAAGTACAGGTTGCTATTAATACACTTTAAAACTGTACAATTATTTTGTAACAGTGTTTGTCTTTTGTACAACTGTTGGGATGCATGAAGGAGCCTCCTCGTGTAGCGCAATTTGTTCCATCGGACACTGAACCGAGCGCTCGGCGCATCCTGGACAGTCTCACCTAACACCTTATAAGACTGACCAACCCTTCCCTTGCGGTGGTAGGGCTAACGCCCGCCTGGTTCGCGACCGCTCCCACCGGAGTTCGGCGTCAAGCAGCCTGCTGTGTTTCGTCGACACGTGGGTGCCTCAAGGCATCTTCTGGGCCCGCTCGCTTCATCATGGACCTCATCTATCGCTTTCCATCAGGCGTGATCGAGGTCAAGAGTTCGCTCATTCATAAATAAAAAATAAAAAAAAAACAACAAATATTATTGTTTGAAAGGAGTACTGTAAAATATATTTTTGTAAGAAAATTACAAAAAAATACAATGTGGACTAATTCTAGTCAACATTGTGTGTAGCAGTAGTGTAGTCAGCTGGGAAACGACAGCCTCATCTAGTTTAAAACAACCAAAAAGATTGATGTATAAAAATGTTAACAACCTACTTACATAATAAATATCATTGATTTATAAAGACCCATTGGAATAACTAACAATGGTTGCTGATTCATAACAAAGACTCAATAATCAAAAACATCTTATAAAAGCAACATTGAACCCACTAATGCAAAATCAGAACATCATTGATTCATTGACGACACGGTTGGCGCAGTGGTTGAGCGGTTGACTGCTGTGTTGCGTGTCGCGGGTTCGATTCCCGCACGGAACAAATATTTGCATGGCCTACAGATAGTGTTGTTCTGGGTCTGGCTGTTTGTGTATATGAGTTTATATGTTTGTAAAGGCACACACAATACAGGAGAAACTCCTAGTGTGGGGCACGATTAAAAAAAAAAAAAAATGGGTTTACATCCAAATAGTAAACATTTATAATAGGTCTTTTTGCAGACATTGATGTTAGGTGATGATCTAATATCAATATCTGCAAAAAGACCTTAAGAGACTGATGATGATGATCAGACTCTTGCCCTTAGCTATTGGGATTGATGCAGCATGTATTTCCCTTCCATACATTGTCTATTTACCATATATACTGAGTGATGGCCGTTTTTCCCACCTGTGACGCATATTGTATCAATCTGTTTAAGTCACTATTATTGTTTTTTTATGGTATGTGTCATACTTGGCACATATAAACACTTTTTCTTTCTCGTTATCTATTTCCTCTCTTCTCCACCATGTCGTAAAATGCAGATTAAAATAAAAACGTCTTTACTTTTTTAAGGTAACCTCACCTAGCAGCAATATAGTGAGCAATCCTAATCCAGTTATGCCCACAAATGGCACAACTCCAAACTTAGTACAAAACCATGTGATACCTTCGAAAGCAGAATGTGAAAGTCCAAAGAGCCCTACGATAGACCTCTCGAGGTTCAGTGAAGCTGAGATCAGAGCTATCAAGAAGCAACAGAGGATGATAAAGAATAGGTAAGGATGTATGCTATCTCATTCGGTTCCCAACCATTTTCATCCAGCTTCTACCAGCCATAGTATGTTAAAATACAGGTTTTTTTTATGTAGTTGTTAGTTAATGATAAGATTATGATATCGTGTTTTATAATGAAGTAGGTAAATATTTTTAAAATTGTGTGCAAAAATCCAAATACCTATGTGATCTTTCGTATTTTTTCTCCTTGACCTTTTTTGATAATAATTTTCCTGTTCAACTAGTAGTGATACTTTAAACCTGTTACTGAACTAAATAATAATAATTATATGAATACCAACATATTACACAATAATATATTTGATGACGTGTAGCGCAGTCGTGTGATTTTTATGACTAAATAGATTTAGGTTCAAATTGAAATGGTTTACTTGAATTCAAGAGTTGTCCTTATTCTCCCCTTCTATCTACCAAACAATTTAGGATCATCCCTGCACTTGGGCGCCGACAGAACTTCCAGGAGGTACATCTTCAGCGAAACTTTTAGCACCTAGCCTCGAATGTTCTAGGAATAATATTCTATAAGGACTTTTCAATATATAATATTTTTGAATTTGAACGTTTTTGTATATTACCTATATATAACGAACTATATTACATTGAAAGATTGGATTGCGCATTTGCACCTCTTTGCCCTCTAGACGTCGATAAATTTACATAAACGACAAGCAACGAGAGACAGCAGCACATCTGCTTCTAAGCAGCCCGGTAGTCGCCGATTACAGGGCTAAGTACATCGGAAACCCAGGTATTCTCTGTGAGATAGTAACACTAAGGCGTTACTGACCTTTCTTGGGGAGCTGGGGTGGATCGAATGAAACATTTGTCCCACCTGCACGCAAAATACGCGCTTAGTCGTGGAGTTGCGGAAACCAGCCCGATTTACATACATACATACATTACATACATAAAAGCAACGAAGTTTGAATCAGCAAGTTTTTAACTGACTCCGTGGTCGAGTGGTTTAGGCGTTTGTTTTTTTAGTTTGGCTAGGACATTGCAGGCTTGAATCACCTGATTGTCTGATAAAAAGATGATTCCGTGCTTCGGAAGACTCGTATAAGCCGGTGGTCGCCAAATGGCGGTCGTCAAATGAACCATGTCAGAGGCCCTTGAGGCGGTTTAGAAACTCTGACACTAGGGTGTGTGGGGTCGTTAGACCTTACTGCCCACAGGATAAGAAGAAGAAGGAGCATTATTATTAAAAGTACGTCTCTGTCTATTCCAGGGAATCAGCATGTCAATCCCGACAGAAAAAGAAAGAATATGTGACTGCTTTGGAGCAGCAGCTCTTTGAGGCGCAGCAGGAGAACGCCAGGCTGCGATTAGAGAATAAATTACTTAGAGACCAGCTTGAAAATAGTGGGAGGGGTAGAAAGGTAAATATTATAGCTTGTTTAGCATGATAATACTCGAGTTAGTTGAGTGAGGCACTGTCAGTCATCGTCACTCAGTGTCGGGCTGCCCCTTAACCTTGTTACCTATCAATATGTAAAAAAATGTTTGTTTGTACCGTATGCTTTTCTAAATTACGATGAAGCTAAGAAATTTAATTTACAATCACATTCATCATAATTTAGGAAAGTGAACAAACTTGCGATTCGCGAAGGTACCATGAAATGTATTAGTAAATCGATGAATTTACCGTTAGGCTAATTAATATTAAGTGAAAAATTACCTCATTGCTTTCACAACACAATGTTTCAATGCCTATCAGGGAAAATCCATAAAATTCAGAACCATTTAATACAGCTAATAATATTCTGTTAAGTAATGTTATAATACAGGTGTTATCCCGACCTTGTACTAGTTTGCATACCTACATAATGACTTTATTAATTACTTTGTCGTCAAATAGAGATGGTTTCTGTTTTCACAGATGCCGCGACTCGACGCTTCACTTCTGATACCTAAGAAGAACATAGCTGTTATATTTGCTATGGTCTTTATGGTGTCACTTAATTGGAATGTTATAGGGTAGGTAATTAACTGACCACTAGTCCATCATTCATGACTTTACTGAAGAAAAAAACACAACTTTTACCTTCAGTGTTCAGACTCATCAATTTCGTTCGTTTAAAGAATGATTCATGTCTACCCTTATGAAATCAGTGTTTTGATTAGTGAAACAGCTCAGAGAACAATATAAAAAATGCTTGGCAAACATTGCAAGGAAAACTGACATAAAGACTGAGTTATGATGTGGATGTTAATGAAGTCCATTTTCCTTGCTAATTGTGAACCCATTAACCATTTTGCTGCCTGTGTCATTTCTAGACAATGTTTTTTTTCACCCTTTTCCTCACATTTGATTATTTACATTGAAGGTGGAATGCAAAGCCTTTTGTCGGGCCCTCCGCTCCACATCACACAAGACATCTACTGTGGTCAGAGGACAATGCTGTAGATAGCGCGAATGGTGTGTACCATTTACCAATATTACATATTAATATACATCTTGAAAATTTTTCTTTTCTCATTGTTATTTCTGACTGTACTATAGTTACACCTTTGCCTAATATTTCGGATAAAACGGAGCTGGTGTTGATAACATATTCTCGAGTATCGTAGTTGCATGGCATAGGTCTTGTAATTTCAGAGCTATGACGATCTTGATAATGTCTAAGAATTTGCATGTGTAATAATAAAAATCCAATAAAAAAAAACAATCAATTTAATTTAAATCTTATTCACAAGCCATAAGGCACATATTGAATTCAAGAGTGTAGCTTCAACCTGATGTTTTACTGCAAACTTGACCTTTACAAAAGTCATAAAGAAAATGTTATCTCAATTTCTTTGCAGAATTTGCAAGTCAAGTAAAGTGCCAACCTTTAATTAAATTACATAATAATACTGACACGGAATAATAAATTTATTACAGATGATATAAGTAACGGTACATACGTCACAGATTGTCAGAATGCTACAATGAAAGCCACGGACTTTGTGAATATAAATCAAACTGAGAGCATACGAATAGCCGGTGAACTGAATCGCTGGATAGGGGGAGGAAAGACCTTGAACTGGACGTATGATGTGCCCAGGAAAAAACGGCAACCTTATCTGAGTGAAGAAAAGATTAATGGTAAATGGTTTTTTCACTAGTTGTGCGTTACTCTTGCGGGGCTTCCTTTGCCCGCCCTGACAACGAAGGGCAGGAAGAAGAGAGCTTTGTGTCCTCCATCGCTCTTTTCATGTCTTTGTGCTTTTACAGCTACTAAACAACTCCTTTATGGAATGTGCATGGCGTTGACTATGCCATCTAGTTGCATATTCGAAACTTAACGTGCTGCCAACTATAGTTCCTGCATGCTCCATATCACTGAACCTGAACGTTCTTAAGCCTTGATGCCTTGCCACCTAAATACCTAAGAGCTTAAGCTGCTTAAGATTTTTTCTATTTTCTATAAATATCTTAGACTTGGTTTTCCCCGCGGCTCTTTTCATGTGGCCATTGCCACAGAAACAAAAATTTAAGGGAATGTGCACGAAAAAGACTGTGCCATGCCGGGCACTGCAATTTCGAAACTTAAAAATAAAATAATTATACTAGGCTAGTTTTTTCCGCGGCTCAGCCCGCGTGGATGTCGGTTATCGCGTAAAAAAGCCTGTCCTCCATATCCCAGGCTATATATCTGCCAAATTTCATGACGATCCGTGCAGCCGTTTAAGCGTAAAAGCATTACAGACAGACAGAGTTACTTTCGTATTTATAATATTAGTAGGGAAGTAGGGATAGTAAACCTCCTTTCTTGCAACCAATAGTTCCTGCTTGTTCCCTATAGTGTCCTTAAGGACATTTTTCAAGCATCTCCGTATATGGATTCTCATTAATAAAAAGTAATAACTTTTACCATGCTTAATAATTTTATTGATTGGAGATGTTTCTCAACGGGCATTATTATTTCCAGGTGGTTTGCTAGAAACCTACAGGTTATTCAACAAACTGCAACTAGACGGAAATCTCGTAGAAATCCCTAGCGTGCGTAGTCAAGTGAAAACTATCAAAGATAAGTCTCGATTACGGCGTCTGAGGAGGAATAAAGAGATCGACTTCACAGAAAACGCAGTCATAGACTATGAAACTCTATACCGGAAGCCTATAAGGAAAGCTGTCAATGATTTCAATATGGATGACTTGGGCGAATGGAATGCGTTACTACAAGCGCTCCACAGGCGGGACGATACATTCTACATTGTTGGTTTTGGAAAAGGAGAGCATCTGTTGTTACCAGCAGTATCACATAATATTACAAGGCCTCCCAAAATGGCTTTGATTTTACCAGCTAGAAGTGGTAATGGTAAGTTTACTAAAGATAATGAACCTGATGCATGCTCGCATAAGGTTCAACTTTGTATGAACTCATAATATAAACCACCTTGATCGAAGCTTCCTAACTAGTAATGTTAATTTTCAGATTCTTTATTGAACGATCACGTAACACTGATGCAAATTGATTGTTCAGTGGTCAATACAACTTTAGTTAAGCTAAAATCTGACGCACTGCCCGAGAGTTTAAGAAAACCACCCACCAATGACGCTACAACGGAAACCGAAGACAAACGAGAGAACACCACTAGCTATTACAAAACAAATAATGGTAATGCTGACACTAATCTCTTAAAAAACACTAGTAATATATCAAATTATTCAAAAAATCAAAATGTACCACATAAAGCTGTAGACGTGGGCAAAGACGATACGTTTGCCCACTACTTATTTTCTAAATACGAAAGTAGTAAAGATAGTCCGGTAAAAAGGCCGCGTAGTAAAAGTAATACTAGTAGAAATGTAGAAAAAGAGACTCCTACATTTTCGAATAAAAGTTTAAGTTCAACGTGATTTAATTTGATTTTCAGTTCGTTGCATACATTTTCAGAGTGCAAAATCAACCTTTTCATTTTATGTTCTCCTAACATGAATTTTGCAGCCACGCCTCGGATGTTCACTAAATGACGGGATTTTGATAGTAGTAGAGACTACTCAGCAATGTAAAAATATCATAACTATGTTATTTACTATCAGGGAACTTATTTGTTGAACAAATAATTTGACGGAATGACAGTGGTTGGTCACATGAATTTGAATCGATCTGTGTTTTTGTTTCAATAGACGCCATTGTTATCATTAAAAAAAGATATTCCATTAGGAATAGATATTTAATATACATATTCTTCGACGTTTTCCATTAAACATAATATATATCATAAACAATAGATATACCTAGATTAATAATCTTAATTAATCGATCTCAACACGTCGAAACCTTAAGGTATACAATTATTGTTTTGATAGCTATACAATATTTACCTGAAAATATGTTAGTGTTATTGTAGATAGTCGTAGAAAAGAATAGAAATATAGTTTTTGACAAGCCTACTTAAATATTAAGCCAAAAGTAATATAAATGCGTTGGCTGTGTGTGTAATATTATAATAGGTTTGTGGATACAATATTCCATTTACTGATTTATTTTGGTTGAAAATTTTCATTTCAATCATTTATCAAAGCTAGTCCTGTGGTCTTGGCCTCAAAGTTACGTAGCTTTCGTCTTGGAGAGATGTTTTATGAAAGTACTTCTTTATGCTTAGTTGGCATTTAAGAAAAAAAAACGACTAACTTAACTGCCAGCTCGATGTTAGCTCGTAATTTCTGGCAGACGCCAAGAGAATATTTACAAGTGAGGAATGAAATAAATAAGATGAGAAAAAATAGATATAATATGTATTTTGTTTTAGTTCAGCTGTCCGTAATTTAAATAACTATTTTTATTATTGTATGTACCTCAACCTAGTTATTCGTTGTTTAGTGTATATTTTCTAGATGTCTAAGCTGAATTTTGAAAAGATTCTAGGTTAAATATTAAGTAGTTCTCTTTTTCATGCTCAATCGAGCTAGGATGCAGGATTAAATTCGTTAGATTCGCACTACTGTGTCAAAAGATGTTCGCGTTTTTTTGACAACGTGATATCGCCTGCTACCACGGAAACAGCATCTAATGGATGTGTGAACATAAAGTATCACTTGCGTGAAATTAGTACGGTGAGGATAAGTCTAATGATTTAAATCTTTCGAAACGACTGGATTATTTAGCTCTTAAATTCAGGCGTTAATTGATGAACTATTTATATTGTTTAACAAATTATTATATTATGAGTTGTCATATTTTTAACTATCACAAAAATAACTAATACTTTATCACTTGTTGTTTATGTTGATTTATTTCACGGGATAATTTTATTCACGTTATTTTAAGTTTTCAATATACTATGCACCTTTTTGTATACAATCCGAATGTAATGTGTATTGTTTTTTATTCCGTGAATCGAATATTCAAGTTATAAATAAATTATATACATTTTTATAAATTGTTTAATTTACCTATTTTGCACCCATATTTGTAACTTGGTCACCGTCGCTGAAAAATTGCTTAACTTTACTTGTAGGATTGTCTGTAAATAATTACAGAAACCTGAACTTTTTTTTAAGGATGGGAAATCATTAAATGACTCCCGCTCTGGGCGAAGCGGAACGGAGTGTCAGACAGACTTACTGACTAAAACCCATCCGTGTTCTTCCTATTGCCCTTTGCGTTCCCGGTCCGCGATGACTCTTTCGAACAACCTGCGATATCTTTTCTTACTTACAGGTACGATGACACAGGTATAAAAAACAGTTTACGTTACGGTAACTGAGTACCTACCCTTCAATATATATCACCAGTTACTTTAACAGCAAGCAAACCAACTGCAGTGGTAGTCAAAGATGCTTAGGAAAGGAGTAGGTATGGTAATTTTCTTTGAAGTCTTTATCTTCCAAACATTCTATTACACATCAATGTTAGCGAGAAAATGTTTATTTTCTTTGCAGCGAGTAATGTAATAAATGAGCCGTTATGAACAAGTGGTGCAGAAAGGCTATTTTGGGTCAGAATGAAACGTTAAAAAGCATTGGCGTACCTATCTAGGATTTTTTTCCAGGGGGGGCCTGGCCAGTGGCTACTAAACCTGAGATGCAAAGATACTGTCTGTATGTGGAGTTATAAACATGGAACTTTAGTCCAGTCACCGTACACAGATTAAACGCGTAACGGTGTTCTGCTTTTTTAACCGACTTCTAAAAAAGGAGGTTGTTCTCAATCCAGATGTTTGTATTTTTTTTAACCGACTTCTAAAAAAGGAGGAGGTTCTCAATTCGGATGTTATTTATGTTTGTTCGCGCATAACTCCGTCGCTTGTAAACCGATTTGAAAAATTCTTTTTTTGTTGGAGAGGGTAGGAATACTTCCCAAATAGTCCCATGAAAATTTTTATCAAGATCGGTAGACGCGTATTTTTGTTTTCCTGTGACTTTCCAGTGGTTTTGTTAGGTGTGGTTGGTACCACTAAAAGGTGAAAAATAAAAAAGTTTGTAGGTAGTGTTTTTTTTGGAAGTCGGTTTTTTTCTTGTTAAAAAGTTTTTTTGGGATGTCGTTAAGATTATGTTCCAATACCTACTTAAAGCAGGTTCCTTTCGAAGAATCCAACTATCACGTTTTTTTTAGGAAAAAATTCATTAAAATGAAATCGGCGGGGACGTATGAATGTTTTGTCGGTTGGAAAAACTGTTGTTTTGTGCAGTGCAACTGAGACAGTTGTCGTTTTTGGTGCAGTCACCGATGTTGTTGCACTTTTGCCGGGGACTGCCCTGACGCTTTTTGCAGTCTGATTCAGATAGCTAGCTAAGGTAAACTAACAGTTATTAAAAGTGGGGTATCCCCAACTTTACCTACTCTTTGGGAAGGTATCTAAATTACAGTTGCACATGACAAACGGGAAAGGATCTTCCTATTACTGAAAGGATAATAGTAAGCATAAAGAAGTGACATAAACTAATATTTTCAGTTGATTTTCTTAAAATTAATGTATTTATTAGTTATCGGTAGCCTCGGTTGGTCATCTGGCTGAAAATAGGGAGCCCCATAAATCGCGGGGCCCTGGGCAGTTGCCTAGAGTGCCCAGTGGATAACAGGGACCTAATTCTGATTCATAGCAATGTACATTTTAAAATCATAACCCTTTTTTTATTTTTTTCAGGGTGGGAAATCAAAACCCATCCATGCTCCTCCTAGTGCCTTTGACGTTCCAGGGCCGCGGTAACTCTTTCGAACAAAATCCGCAACCCTGGCAGGCATTGGCCCTAACGGGCCCCTACTCCTATGAAAATCATAGGAGTAGGGGCAAAAAAATCATATTATTATTATTATTAATGACTAGGCTTAGCCGCAGTCGGGTAAAATCATGGTAAAATTTTATTATAAGATTCTGAACGATAGCTATTTCTGTCAACTGTCATGTCAATGTCAATGTAGTGTCAGAATTAGTAGAAAAGAGAAAATAACCTCAAAAACAAACGTTTAAACCGGAGTAAATAAAAATGTTTTTATAGGACATTAATTACTGCTGAAATATTAAATTGCCAGATATATAAAGTGCCAGCAAAATGAATTGTATACGATTGCTACGTCTAGCTGAGCGACAAAAGTTCAAAATATTTCAGACAACTTCGATCAGATCTATTTCAAATCATCCTATGCGTTTCATGGAGACCCAGAACATGTGGAGAGAAAGAGATGGTGTATCTAAAAAATGGCAACTGATATATAAAGCACCTATGGATACAGCACTAAATTGGGCTTCCGCGTATTTAACTATGTCAACCTCTATCGTTGGGGCTAGCGCAATCTACTATGGTACTTTTGTTTATGATAAAGCTGATGCATATACCCCAGTAACAGTCGGTGACAATGTGGTCATTGCAAACAGCCCAATGGAGTGCTTTGCTTACCTTGGAGCGTTTCTTGCATTACATTTCGCTGTACAAGTGTTGATATCAAAATATGTCATCAGACTGTATCAAGACGGTGACGAATATTTAGCAGTATTTAGAGGACGTTTCTTCAATAGAATAAATAAACATCAATTCCATTTGAAAGAGTTTAAAAAATTGAGTCCTACTTTTGTGGTTTCATGGGGTGATGCCAGATTTGATCTTGGTAACAAACATGGTATAATATTGGAGAATTACTTCAAAACTCCAGAACATTTTAACTATTTGTTGAACAAAAAAAATGCTGATAAACCTGATGAAGATTAGTGAACAAATTATATTTGATTTATTAGTTTTGTAAATATTATTTTTGTAGTATTATGATTTAGTTCAAGTGAAAGCTAGGTTTTCTATAGGTTACACTACAGCCTAACATGTGACCTTATGTTATGATTTATGTCTTAATGCTGTTGAATAAACAAATTGTTTTTGTAAAACTAGATGTTTGTTTAAATCAAGTGTTTACCAAATACTCATTCAGTTCCTGCTAAACAATTGGATTGGTATTGAAACAATAATTTGACTTACAACATAACTTTTAATATATCTGCTAATTCACTAATCTACATTGTTATATAGGTAGTTAAAATCCTCCAGTAAATGCATTATTCCACTTATGTCTTGAATCTCTTTTCAGTGTGTCGGAGTCCATTTTGTTTTTATTATTTTCAAATTGTTCCAAGGCGTCAATTTGTTCCTGCTTTGGCACCAACTTCTTAGTGACCAAACATTGACCATTTTCCTTCAGAATGGTGTAATTGATATCATCTTTGGTCGGCTCTCCATATGGGAATTGAATTGGTGTGACTTTTATCAAATGCTTTATTTTCCAAAGTTTTGAGTTCACTTCTGGTATGTTTTTCACTACAGTAACTTGATTTTCACACTGAAAATAAGAAGGAGATTATTTATATTTACTAAATGTTACAAACAAACTACTACATACTACACACATCACATTATATACTTTTAATTAAACCAAGTATATTAAAGTGTAATACATTATTCATTTTCCACTTTAAGCACATTTTTAGACCTAAGTAGGTAGGTAAAAATAAAATAACCAACATTTGGTTAGGTTGAGATCACTCCTAAGATTGGTAAATGAAGTTACATTTATATTAATATCCCAAGGTATGCTTTATTTCATGGCGTGTAGTAGCCGTGTAGCCGTTATAATATTTTACACTTACTTCTTCCAAAATGTTAAATTCTCGAAGAATATCTTTGAGGAAGTGTGTCTGGTGTTTGCTGGGTTTGATTCGTTCAACTCTGAATAATTTCGATGGTGTTACAGGTGGATCTTTGTGATCAGGATGTCTGAAAAGTTTATATATGGTTACTCGTACGAAATGGAATATGATTTGAGTAGGGAATACAAGTTCCGGAATTATTAGTTTCAATTTATACCTTGGATAGTATACTATGCCCCCTGGATATCGAATTCCACCGGGCGGTTTATAGCCCTTCGATCTAGTTATTGAAACTAAAGGGCTAAACACTTTTAATAGATGCCCATTCATTTTTATACGATTTGATTACAAATTAGATAGGTAACTAGAATATTTTAAATAACCTCAAAATAAAAATATTATTTTGAAGTTTATCAATTTGTTGCCATGCTTAAGTTTCTGAAGCACAGACAATATAGATTTATTACGCCAGTCCCATACATCGGGATAATTCAGAGACGGAAATCTGAAGAGACGACGACAGTTCCAGGTTCGGCATTAGTATTTTTAGCAGTAGACAGCAACTTCGAGTTTTGGAGTTTGTGAGCTCGTGTGTCTTGGAAAACGATGTCGTTGTCTTTTTGGTCCTGCCGGGCGTTTCATACCTCCTGGTGGCTTACCGTCTCAGCGGAATATCAAATTAAGTTATTTGAGAGTAAACTTATGTTTATGGGCATTAGGATAATTAAATAAATATATTACGGATTTTTAACCTTTATTTACTCGTTTTTTTCTTCCCCTATCTAGGGTTTCGGATCAGTTTCCATGTTCCATCGTTCACCACTATGTCACCCTCCCATTATTCTCTGGCAAAGTTGCCAAAATCCTGTCAATGTCATAAATAAGTCGAGTACATTCAAATCAAAAGTTTGTTTTACAAGTTTTAGTATAATTTGATAGAATTTAGAAAACTTTTTAATCAAATATGATACGTGATTATTGCTGATGCTTTTGCAAAGAGTTTGTTAGTCTATTTATGAAGTTCAGAAGTGTACCTATATTGAAAAGACGAAGACTTAATGAAGAAAGTTCGGTTTGAGAGTCCTGTTAAAGTTTTTAAATCCGTCAACATGAACGAGCGTGAGTGCCATTCACCTCGTCCACTAATTGAGAGGCAGTTACATGCTAACATACCTGATTTATATAGTCACCCGAAGGTACTGCCTTATAGTGACGACCCAGTGCAACTGTTTGAAAGCAGCAATAGCTCCCCGTATCCAATAATTAACAAAACGCCGCTGCCAGTCATTCAAAAGGGGCCGGACTGGTCGCCAGCTAACGAACTAGAGCTAAGTATGCTTGATGCTTCCTATCATGAACCTCGAAGGCCGACATTTTGTAGGTCTTCTATCCTGAAACCTGCTGATATCAACCATAACACTGTTGAAGCTCATAGAATGGTTGTTCCTCAAAGTAATTCCGTACCAAAAGCTACCATTGAGAATAAATCAGTGAAACCTCCAAATGTTCTTATAAAAGACAATGATTTCTTTATAAAAAGGGACAACTTAGACAAATTCCATTTAGATATGAATCCTATGCAAAAGCAACTAAGCAACCTTAGCTTAGACAAAGAAAATAACCCATTTACTAAGAAATCAGAAATAATGCAAATGGCAGCGATTGGTCTACCTGGAAATGTAAATCAAAATGTGCCACAGCCTACTAGTCTTACTAATATGGACTGTAGTTGTCACCATTGCATTGTAAAAGTAACTTCACCAAGTGCACACTCTATGACAAAGGAACCAATACCTCAGCGCCACATGGCTAAGTGTGAACCTCATTTTTATGTTCAAAATGGTAGCAGACTCATTCAATGTCCATGTAGATTGCCGCCGCCACCCAGCAGATGCTCCTGCTGCAATCATACACCGTCTCCTCAACAATACCACTGCAACACTTGTGACACAGACCAGGTAACCAGTCCAAAAATGAATGCCGTGGACAAAAAGACCTGGGCTATAGAAAAATATGAACAGAGCAAGAAATCTGACTCAATGGAAGTAGAAAAACAGACTAATGTTAGCAAGGAGAAGCGAGAACCAACCGTGTCTGATCTTTTTAAGATTATTAAGCTCCAGAATGAACAACTGCAGCTGCTTCAAGAGAAAGTAGACAAATTCATTTCTGCCAGTCAACAGACACAAGTGCCTGCTCAAACACATAGCACAGAACATGTGGCTATCGAGACTGTTGGCAATGAACAGCATAAAATATCTATAGGAGTCATGACAAGCTTTGAAATGGTTAGAACTTCAACAGTAATCAATAAAGAGATATTAAAAACCAATGACAATGCTCAGATACAATGTAATAGATCCCAAATAAGTATAAAGGAAGTTTTATCTAAGGGACAATCTCCTAATCCAAACTTTTTGGATGGCATTGCACCTGTGGGTGAAACTATGAGGGCAGAGTTTGAGGCCCAAGGAAATGCTGCCACTAATGGTGGTATGCTGGGCCCAGCTGGTATGAATGAGGAGAAAACATTGAATGAATTGAGCTTGTATAATGTTCAAATAGATAATGCTACTACACCTCTGATGTCACCAGAGCAGAGCTTGTATTTGGATGTTAGAGATTATAGCGAGTAAGTCACTATTTTTTTTTCATCCTACATTAAATCAACAGGATTTTCATCTAACAGTATTGGTTACCATACTGTAGGTATCTATTTCCATCACCTTGGCTTCGTCATCCAACTGCGTGTCATTTAATTTCAACTACAACCCAATAATTACTGAGTGGACAGTGTTGTCCTACTGTTGGCAAAGGTCTGCCCCACGTCCTTTCGAAGTTTTTGTACTCTTTTCGCACGCAGTTTGCGCACGGAGATTGGCCGGAAAAGGCGAAACATCAGGAGGAGTAAATATATGTATATTTTTTTATTCATCTACCTAGTCTGGTGGATAATTACGATGAAATACATTGTAATTATCCACCAGACTATTTTCAAATATCTATCAGATTATCTGTAACTGTCAACTAGATACCAGATAACATCTATAACACATTAAAAACTTCTTTTTTCAGTTCTGATGCAGGAAGTGATGACCAATCTAATGTTGGATGGACATATTATAACAAAGTTATGGTAAATATTAACAAGTATCTTTCTCTGTTAAGTTAAAGTTAAACCATGATTTAAATAATGTCTTATATTATTTTCAGACTCATGTAAATGGGATGCTGCAGGATTCAGACATGCCATCGTCCGCCAGTGCACTATATAGGAATACAAGACAACAGATGCAGACTGTGCAAATGCAGATTGACAAGACTAATGTTAGTGTTACTAAAAGGTAAACGGATTTAGAGGTATAATTTTATTTGTCTGGTGGTCTTGTTGTTATGCAGGTAGTAAACTAGTCTGGGTATTTTTGCTTTAGTTTTGTAGAATTGTTGGAGATATACCTTTCTAAATACTACCTACTACATATTATTTTGATAGATAGTTATACCTATGTCTAACAGTATAGGACAAAAAGAATCAAGAAATCAGTTGACAAATTGGCAGAGAAATCGGTAAACAAACATAAAAATGTCTTTATTTCCTAATTTTAGAGTTAAATTCGGCGATGATCCCCTCGGGCTACATCAACCACACATCTACGCGTCCACTGACACCAGCCTGAAGATGAACCAGCTAGCTGCCAAGTATCTGAAGAACAGGCCTCCTGTAGCGGCCCCACAACGACTGGCGCCCAGGTCTGCACCTGCGCCTATCGACATGTCTTTTGCAACCAGGAATTATATGGATAGACATAAATTGTTGAAAGGTAGGATAAAGAAAATACTAGCTTGTTGCTGTACTATTGAAGACTATGTAGAATATACATTGCACACTATACACCCTTGCACTCTGCTCAAAGTTATGGCCATTAAGTTTGTTTCAAGTCAGTAGAAGCTCTATGTTCAGCAGTGAGTATTTGCCGGCTTGGCTATTATTAGCTATTATTAAGTGTTGAGCAAATCGCATGACTTGAAATTAATGAAAGAGGTGCCCACCATCATTTATAACAAAATGCTAGTAATAACAATTTACTAATACTGTAATTTTTTTCAGGTGTACCACCATCTTCGAAGTCGCCTACGCCAGGTGAGATGCCCAGGTTCTTAGACATAACTGCTTTGAAACAGCAGCCCAAGTTTTTATAGTAAATATAATTAATTGTAGTGTTTTATGTTATTATTTTTACGATTAAGTGTACTTCTTAATGTTTAACTTTTATTCTATTGTGTTAATTAGTTTGGACTAGATTTATTAATGACTTACTTAGCGTTATTGTTAGGAGTTTTTATAGCGCATAAATAAAAAAGACGCCAGGTTCTGAACAGACATTTATTTTAAACCTCAGAGAAAATAACAGAGTAAACCCTACATTATATAAGTAGGTATATTTGTTACGGGAACAGTTGTTTTTAATTATATTACACTTATATTTGTTCAGTATCTCGGGTTTATAATGAAATATTATAGTAATTTACATTAATTTTGTCTACGTATAATATGATATAAACAATAAATTTAGTTTCATAAAATGTGCTTTTTAATTTTTGTTTCACACAATATCACATTTTGTCGAAACAGTGATTTAGGAAAATTGAGCCGCATGTACATTAGCAAAAAATACGTCGTTTGACTAATACTGAGACTAGAATATTGTGTGCATTCGTAAGTATACATTTAATATACATGCTTTTTCATAACTAAATGCATCAAATTTGCATTTGTCATTAATGTCCATGCGACTTTATACTCTCATTTAAAATATATATTAATTTATAGATGTGTAATAAACTTCTGAACTATTATAACAATATTATAATTTTCTTACGGAGGTAATCAAATATCTCTCACAGGCAATTGTACTTCCATAACTTTGGATATGGCAATAAAAATATTTTATGAAACACCAATATTCTGCTTATAACATTAAATATATTTTCTATGATCAATATTCTTCGTAACTCTTTTCTATGTCGAAGTGGGAACTATAAACGGCACAATCATAAACTGAGAAACATTAAAAACAATCTTATTATGTAGATCTTATAATATTTACATTATTAGTTCAACATACAATATTGGGACACATACATAGTTCTATTAACAAAGAAATAAAAGAAGGATCTATATCGAATAGTTCTACGTATTTACTATCGAAAAGCTTACACCCTAAAAAACTTGTTTGTTTTACAATATATTTCATTTTCAATTGGACAAAACTTTATGACTACGTATTGTACACATATAAGTTTAGTTTCTCATGTGATATCAGCATTCATAATATTTCTTATGATTTAAACTTATGACTATCAGTTTGGTTCTTTTCTTTGGTTAGTAATATACATTTTCACACGACATCGAAACATCCAACACAGTACTAGATTTCTGTAATACAAGTAAATAGGTAACTTTAATTAATACATTTGAAATGTTAACACTACTGTTACTTCTCTATGTACATTGAAGATAATCTGTATTAACACTTAAATAAGATTTCAATTCTCTTGCATCGCAAAATATTACAGTTTTACACTATTAAGTCTAGAAAGGTAACCAAATAATTGGATGGCACTTCTTTTCTGGTGTCAATTAGACTTTCGAAAGATAATACATAATCATTTCTTTATAATTCGTTTAATCCTAAAGAGAACTATTTTACATCACTTTTTTGTCTTACATGTTGAAGTCAAGTGACTAGAATATTACATTAAAACATGAGATTCATCATTTAATTATAAATATTTATTAATTTGAATTAAATAGTATCTGTAGTTACACTGTACATTGTATATTTTTGTAAAAATTGTTGCTAGGTCATAAAATTTCTTATCCAATATATTATTTTAACACTGAACGACATCTACATCGTAACTGTTAGTTTTAATATAATTTTGTTTATACAGTATGTTTCTCTTATATTGAGCATATATTTTGTGCACAGCAATTAAGTTAACTGTTTATGTATTATATATGATTTTTATGTTTCTTATTTCAATAGCAGGGAAGAGAAATATACATCAATTATTGTAATAAAGTATTCTTTCTGATAAATCTCCAATATTGCAACAATGATAGAATATTATAGTAGTTAACGTAAAATAGCTTCATACTAATTTGTTCATACGCTCTACGAAATATAGTTTTGTTCACTACACATCACCCATATTTGTTATATCACATCTTTGTCATTCAAAAGTATCGATCTAGTATCTACTCGTACTATGTCTACATGTAACGTTTCTACTGGATTTAAAATAATTTTTATTAAAATTATTTTTTTTATCTAGACAGTTTTAGTTGGCTGCACACGACATTAAACCTTGACAGTTCACTACAGTGTTCCTAAGACTATCGATGACAATACTTATTTGCAATTCTGAAAGTTCTGTCATGTGTAGACAACTTTTTCAACACTCAATACAATACCTATAGGTACCTACGGTTGTATATCTAGCTACTCATACATTAAAATTGTGCACCTGGTTCCGTATTCGATAACAAGCTACGAAGTTAGTTTGGTTGTCTACGTATCACTTATAAAGTTTCGTCGTCGCCTCCTCCTCTTGATTTGCTGTCTAGTCTCAGTTCTGCCAACCTCTGTCGAATGCTATTTGGCCTGAAAATGTGAAAAGTTTTCCGTTAAAAGATTTGCAGTGTAAGCCTCAACTTTGTTCTTATATTAGGTACAGACTAAATTGTTCAGTAACAAATTAATTAATTATTATGACACTGACCTGTCAGAAAAGTAGGATGTGACCACTTGGTCAGCGGAGACAGACTGTCGTTGGTATGCTCCTGCGCTCAAGTTGCTCTGCGGGATCTTGTAGATGCGCACGCATCGGCCGCTGTTTTCTGGGAGCACTGAAAATTACCAAAACAAACAAAAATGAGTCTGAATTCAAGATCTTCTTTACTTCTATTGTAGTATTATCTTCCTTCTTTAGTCTGATTTTTTTTTAGTAGCTAACTAACCCGGGCAATATCTGACTAAAGCTTCGGTGCTTTTTTTGTTTCCCAATAAGTAGCAGAACTCATTCGTTTACCTCTTCTCACGTTCCAATCGTCCTATTTATTGCAGAATGAAAACTTGTTCTCAAAAATGCAAATGTTCGCTAAAGCTAGTTTGAAAATACGAACCTTGAGGAGAAGTAGGAGGCGAGATCGGCGCCATGCGTGTCAGTGGCGGTCTAATGTTCTCTTGTTCAGAAGAAATTGAGCTGCTTCTGCTTGAAGCCGAATTATTTTCCGAAGGTGCGGTACGGTTAATATTGTACGGATCACCTCTGTAAATAAAAAAAAAGTTTTTTAAGAAGCTTAGGTAACAGAAATTAGACGGTTTCTATGAAGAAATTATTGAAATCACGATCGCTTGAACTATTCTTACTCTTCTCTTTTTCTCTTTGAGCTCATTTCGTCGAAAATTCTAAGACAATTTAATCAGAACTGAGACCGGAAATGTTAGCAGCTTTGTCGGAAATTGCTTACTCGAAGATTCGTTGGTGACATTTCAACTATTATCTTTCGGAAGTTATATTAAATTTAGATTTTTAGGCTAGATTTCAATTAGTACCTACTTAGTGCTAAACTACTTTCTAGTCTTTTAACGCTCTGGGTTTATATCAATTTAATTTCCCCAACGTCCAAATTTACGAAGCTATTTTAAAAACTTCTAAACGCCAACTTTGATATTACTTCTATCCCACTGTTTTGTCCCACTTTAGGACAATGGCGTCCCTCTGCCTTATCCACACGACTACACTAGGTATGTGGCCAGTCCAAGATAGGAGTCAAGTTAGCCCCCCATATTCGTTTTGGTCTATCGCGATGTTGCCAGCATTCAATAAGGCCCAATCAGTGATTTAAGGGTATATTGTTCCTTACCTATCATGATTATCATCTTCATCGAGAGAATAAGGTCCGCATTGCTTGCTCATCTGCCGGACGAGCTCGTCGTGTAGACTGAGACATGGATCTATCTCCCGACTCAAAGGCACGTATTCCGGTGCGCATGCCACATAGAATATATCCTGAAACTTAATTTGTGTTACTACAGTAGGCTATCAAGTTTCCCTGACATTGTTGAGAAGTGTCCCTTGTGGTTTTTTTTAGAAACTATTTACCCACGGTAATGGTATAAATACCGAAGCAAAATTTGATAATTAGATCTCCAAAAGATGAGCATCTAAGTGAATCCTTTAAACAACAGCAAACATGGCGGGCTAAGAGTTACCTATCCCTAGTTAACTAACAGAGTCTGGGTAATTTCTCTTGTTTTTTGACTAAACTTTGGGACAGTTTAGGCCAGTTTAGGACGCCTTAGTTGATTAATGAGGCGCCAATTAATAATCGCAAAAACAAATACTTATTCGCTTGAAACATTATTCGGAGGATAGTAAATGTATTACTAGACAATTTTCCCGAATAAGGTACTTACTCTTCGCCCGCAAAGCAATTTCAGTCCAGGTATGCAGGCTGCGTGTACTAGGGATCCATTAGCAACTAGTCGTATCTCTAATAAATCTTCGGCAAATGCCATTATGTAAGGGAAAGCGCATACTGAAACAAAATTAATTGGTCATTTCATCGATGATCATTTTTTTTGGATGCAAAACATCCACAAACAGCATTTGTTAGAACACGAACACGGTGACTTCCATATCCATGAACGGAAAAAATGAGTCAGCTTTGAAAATTGTGAGAAGATTAAAAAAATGTTTTTTTTGTCCTTACCTACTGCTGCAGGCACAGTTGTCCAATGAAAATCATATTCAGTATCACTTTCCAATCCTTTACTTGTTAGTCTTTCAAAATGGCACGTATCTGGAAAAATAACATTTATAATTTCAAATTCCGCCCAGTATGGGAGCCTGCATATTTTAGGGCCATATAAGAAGGATGCTTACGATTATAACATAAAACAATTTGTCCATCTCTCTCATCTCCTATGCGTAAGGCGTTGACGAGAGTTCCGCGACGGGGTCCGCTATCTTCCGAGTTTTCCGCTCGTTTTACTGACTGCAAAGTATCATTATTATGTCATTAAGGCAAGTGAGACAATTTCTTGGCACGCTCGGTCCGTCAGACCTGCACCGCTTTCTATCAGGGGTGATCGAGGGCAAGAGCTAGCAGCCCATTCCTCAATAAAAAAATAAAAGGAGTGTCCAAAAATCGTGAAACAGAGTGACCATATTAATGTTGATCATGTTCAAGTAAAAATCCAAAATTACCTGGCCAGTCCCAGATTCTAAAACTTCCCAGTGATGTTTGTATCCAACTACCATTATTCCTACTTCTCCGTCCATAAGCTTGATCAATATAGGAGATTCGCTTAGTTGGATATCCTGCAAATACACGAAATATTTACGTTTTCGATTTGGCCGAGTAAGAATTTACCTTCTGAGTGTCCAAAAACTTACTTTGATATGTGTATATTCGAAACCCATCTCGTTGTCAGTCTTAGATTCTTCAATCATAATCATTACTCTTCTACCGATTGCTACCGCTAATGTTGTTTTACCTCCTTCCCCTAAAAAATATCACAAAATATTAGACTTATTTGTCACCAAAGTGCCGCCACTGCAATTTTGGGTTCACTTGGGCTGCAAAAATGTATACGCCTATTGGGAAAACTGCTCGAAAAAGTCACTGTCTCGTACCAATAGACAGCATTTAGATCACTCAAAAGTCGACAAACTTTTTTAAGGGTAAGGAATAGTAGAGAAGACAAGTACAGAAATAATACATACCCGTTTCTAGTAGATCAAAATAATGTGCAGTCTTAGTCCGTGGAAGTCTGGCATGCTTGCAGTCCTGCAGCGGTCTCATGGCCCAGGCGCCAGCGCACAGCTCTTGTATGGGCAGCGCGTACAGACCCGCGCCCCCCGCGCCGCCCGTGGTGGAGCCGCCACCCGCTATGACCCGCGCGCCCACACGGAACAGACCCGCTCGCTCACTGACTCGGGCTGCGCGGACGCAGCCTTCCCATCTTAATACTACGCGAGTTGTTCCGCTTTCTGTTGGAGGGGCAAAATAAGTTCACATAATAATAATTAATATTTAATTCAGAATCAAGTTCCATAATTTGTTAGTACCAGTGTTAAATGCCTTATATCTAGTGTTAGTAAATAAACTAATCTAACGGGTAATTATATTGTTACGAGCTTAGGGTTCGTGGCAATAAAAACAGCCGATAAAATAACCAAAATGACACTTTAATTAATCAACACTAATTACAACTTTAAACTCACTAATTATAAATCACAATTGCACTACTGATCACTTTAATTCGCAGTCGAAGTTCGCTCTCGAAGTTGTCGCTTGTATCGCAAATTCAATACTGACTCGGTCGCAGGCTATGCGGGCCTTATATAGGTCGGTAGATAATTCCAGAACCTTCTAGTATAGAAACATCTAGAAAGTTCGAGTACATACCGGTCCGGACCAACCAGACATCGAAAACTCTAGAATGTTCTAGCATGGAAAAGTCTAGAAGGATCTTGACTCTACTAGTTCTGCTACTCGATACTAGATGGCGCTAGTAGTAACTTTCATCGTCATGTACCCGACATTAATTCTGGCGCGTAACAATATAAATTTTAAACTAAGTAGGTACACCCGCTAGAGACTCTCCCATCCCAATCTACTTCACTGCATGGAGTCGAATCCAGCGTCCTAAAATCGGAGAGTCCCAGCGGTCTGCCAACGTCCTCAGGATAGTGTTGGGGCTGGCGCGAAACCGATATAATAATGATGCGCATCTCTTGCGCATGACGGTAGAAAAGCTGTCAACATTTGCGTCGGCAAACATACCGGACGCGCTGCAAAAACGCGGCAGCCCCAACAACACCCGGAAAGCGTTGTTGTATTGGATGCGCAAGTCGCTATATGCCTTCTGCGTGAAGTTCACCCACAGGCTGCACGTGTAAAGGGATTGGCAGAAGGCTTTGTTGGGCTAACATATTGACGAGATTTTTGTCTGTTGCTAACTCATTTTTTGAATTCGATCTGTGGTTTGAGGTAGGATGCACCTTCAAGTTGACAGTCAGGAAAGTGACGAGACGAGGTCATCTTTTCAAATAAGATAAGGTATATATTTTTTTATGTGGCACTGATTGGTCTTGAATATCTTCAAAGTCTAAAGATTGAAGTTGAAATAAAAACGACTTACCTTCTAAAATGTATGTGTTGGAAGTAGTAGATAGTAAAAGCCGTCCCTCTGACAGTTGTTCGGCGCAAACCGGTGTGGCTGGGAGTGGTGCAGCACGCCACACTTTACCTTCCCATGGGGCTCTTCGGGAACCGCCACATCCTGAATCCATTTATTTTGTTAAAACAACAAATCTGGCTAATTTACAGGGCCAAATACAACAAAATGCGGAATTGTATCGAATTGACTTGCTCAGTCAGTCAGTTGAGCTATAAAGAAATTTCGATACACATTCCATAGCATCGGATATCAGACTAGCTACCTGATGACACTAGGCTAGTAGGAGCATCGCCACGCAACACAGCATCAAGCTTGAGCGCTTGTCCCACGTGCAAGAAATGTTCGGTCCTGGCTGCGCCGGCGCCTCCCGCCCCCGCACCGCCTGACCACACGTCTGAGAGCGCTCGACGAGAAAGCATTGGCTGAAAATATTAAATCAAATTGTTAAAAAGAAGAAGGACCGAAAAAAATGGCCAAATGATGGAGGAGGAAGGAGATCTTAGAAGGTACTTAGGTGGGATTTTTTTGTTTAAGCTTTTATGCTTAGCGTAGCATTTAGCGCGAGCATACGCTTGGCATTGACTCGTCTATTCCCGGTACGAAGCTGTCGCAAAGTCGTGCTCATTAATGTCCAGAATCTGACGCCGTCGGCTCGTCGCCTATTTGGTACTTGGGATTTGATATTTTCTCAGTTTCAATGTAAACGGTCAACTGAATATATGCCTCTGGCAAACCTTTCCTCACAGGCTTGATGATAATGATATGAATATGATCTGGAAGTGAAAGAAAAACATTTTTTAGAACGATGCACGGGTAAGCAGAATTTGTTTGCGGAAATATGCTAATGTGTTTAACTTATAAAATGAGCGCTATATACGGAATAGCTACAGAAATCTTCTTTGTGCATGAAACAAAATTATTAAAACTTTTAAAACGAATAGGTATAGTATGTAGTTCTAAAGTAGAATCTCAACTTCTTTAGCATACTGCAAGCTGGGTTGCTTTGTTTAGATCCTAACTAGACAGCTGCGCAAAAATATACTGAAACAAATGCTTCCAAGTGTTACATGCTGCTAACAAGATAACAAGCGCATCTGGCATGCATGAAACACTTACGGCTTTGTGTATACAACGTGTAACAGAATAAACGCAATACCTCTTAAGGGGTACACATCATTATGAATAACTTTCACTATGGGACCAACCCCGAAATCGCGAAAAACGGTGCACAGGTGCAATTAAAAACGCTACCCTAATTAAAAAACTTCGTACAAGTGCTTGAGAGGGACTAATTAAAACTTCTAATCTTGGAAGTAGGTAAATAAAGAAAGTTTTGAAGAATTAAGTGTGTGTCAAAGTGAAACTTACCACCTTATGGTCGGAGCAGTGTTCCGCGTAGATGTCTCTTATGAGCGTGTCCAGGGTTCGTTGTCGTTTCAATGCAAATGTAGGCGTTTGGAAGGCCGCTTTCTCGCCGTTCATTAACTTTACCTGGGGATTTGGAATTGTTTTATGTCAGACTAGAGTCCTTACAGTAAATTATTCTCTAATAAAGCAAATCATCAAAGGAAAAGCGGTGACTACTGCTTTGATGGCTGAAGATTTAGGAGAAATAATTTACTTACGAATGCACTGAGAAGTAATAAACATGGCAGCAGTATTTAGAAACTAGTTTTGCCAACCTCTGGAATAATATACTCACCAGTAGAAATTCTCTAAATAGTTGAGGATCGTTGAATATAGGTGGACAAGGTAAGGAGGGGCCAAACGGTGGCACTGTATCATCACTGTATACGCTCAGTTTGTATCCTTCTTCTACCTCTGAAACTACTGCGAATATATCTGTTTTATCTTTAAGGAAAATATCAACATCATCTTGCTAGTTTAACGTCATTATTAGGTAGATTCTCAACATCTATATAAATAAAAAATAATGGCTAAAAATGTGTTGCTAAGCGCTAAACTCGAGAACGGTTGGACCGATTCGGCTTTGTTTTTCCAATAGGTATCGTTGAATTCCGAGGAAGGTTCTTATGAAAAGAAAAATTGGAAAAATGCGCGGAAAAACGTAAAAACCACCGGAACACAACTAAGATGAATGTATCCTTAAAATGTATTTCAATATAGTCAATATTATAAAACTGAAGAGTTTGTTTGTTTGAACGCGCTAATTTCAGGAACTACTTGTTCGAATTGAAAAATACTTTTAGTGTTGGATAGCCCATTTATTGAGGAAGGCTATATAACATCACGCTACGACCAATAGGAGCGGAGCATTAATGAAAAATGAGACGCAGACGATGTTGCTCGGGTAGCTAGTATAAAATAAACACGAGCTAGGAAAACAAGAGAGCAAAGTTTTATTTTTAGGGATATATTTTTTCCGCATTCAAATAGCAATGCTATTTTAATACATATATAGATACGACCAAACCGACCTCTATAGTGAGCAATAAAATTTCAAACATGGATGCAGCAGACTGAAAAATATTGATAAAAGGATACGTGTGAAATGGCTTTTGACGCACTGCGGATTAAATGTATTGTGAACGGAGTCGTCTGTGAACACAATGTTGACGATGTCATTCCCGATGTGGCGTTTCCTCTCAAGCTGCAATAAAAGCATACAAAGTTGCAAGTTTGCAATCGACTATAGAAAACAGTGGATTGGGTTTCGGTTTCCTAATTACTCTAGAACGAAGTTTCATGATTCCAGTTGGAATTGGACTGAGGCGAACTGTGGAATAAACTTTGGGTGTTTGTGATCTATCTAAAGCGTAGGTACACCCTGCATTTGTTTGTTGTTTCGTTTCGTTCCCGCTGTGTTCTAGCTCGGTAATATAGTGCAAACATTGGGCTGCCGTCAACAGCTAATGTTGGCTGTGTTTTGTCAGAAAACAAGTGAAATGCTGTTGAAATTTGAAAGTACTGAGTCAATAGAAATGTCAGCGTAACGAGTCTATGAAATAGTTTGCGAGATGCTGTCTGGATAGTAGGTTAGAGATTATTTCGGTTTATTTTCATTCATTTATTTCACGTAGTCTATCGAAGCCGGCTAGACAAGCAGCCAATTTTTAAACTAGTTAGGAACACATAAACGGTCCTGCCAGTCTAATACCCTATCCCTATCTCTTAAATCTTCGTTAACGAATGTCGAAACCCAACAATTTAATTGGAGTGTCACAGAATAATAACATCGCAAACTTGTAAATCTTTAAACATGATTTGCGGCATCTTGTTGAAAAAATGCCTCAAACATTTTGGAAAGACTTCTCATAGATCCGAAGTTTAATGGAGTAAGTTAAGCTGGTCCCGTCTTTGTTAGACGGGACAAGTTTACTGAAGTTTACAATATCAGAATTGAGAAAATTTAAAAAGCTTTGCATTATTATATTATGAAACTGATGTAGATAACTATAATAGATACATATAAGTGAAAGCTGAATTTTTGGAGCCATGTTCACAAAATTAAATGAATGGTTCGAAGAATTTAATTATAAGACACACTGTGCCATTAAAGTTTAAGTAAACGCTCCTGATTATAATTTTATGAAGCTCACCTGTTGCTTATTATCCTTGGAAAACGGCAGCATTGTCGAGACGTGAAACATAATTTCGTGCCCTTGATGCATCGTGTAAATGGAATGGCTGCCAGTCATGTCACCTGTTACAACGGCACAATTAAGATGAGTCTAGATAAAACGCTACTCTGCCAATTTCAGCAATTTATGTTTGTTTTATGCTGAAGCTACACTTTTTGGGCTTCATTAAAATCTCGAATATATTTGAGATCCTCTAAAAAGCAAGTGTATACGACGTGAGTTTCGACGAATGTTTTCGGCGGATTTATCGCGAAAACAATCATCTTCGCTGAAGCGTCGGCACGTGTAGCCTCAGGGTCAAAGAAAATAACATTTTCTACCGTTTGTTTATTGTGTAATAAATTGAAATATGAATGTTACCTTTGACGTCCAGCCCCCCTCGAAAACGGTTCCAGCCTCGTAATCGAATTTTATCTCCCAAAAGTGAAATAAATCTTTCCCATTTCTCGTCGCCTTTCTCTGAAAGATTTCCAACATTTAAATGTCCTTTCTCAGAAATGTATTTTGCTTTTAATATTTAGTGTTATATTTACCGTTGGAGAGCATTTCGTCGTCAGTCTTTTGGCCGGGTTTCATTAGCATTACTCCTATCTTAAAATTTACAGAGCCTTCCTGTTCTTCCAGTAGTAGAACGTCTTTTTGTAATTCGGCACAAGTTATCTAAATAAGAAATCAATTGAAAACATCAAAAAAGTTTATCAGTAAAGTAATATAATAACGCTTAGTTCACACTTCGTGTGACCCTAGGGCTGGCTCGGACAAAGGATAAGCATTGCCATACAACGTGGCAATGGCCTGCCTACATTACCAGTGGCCTGCGATGCGGAGGAATTTTTCGACGCCATGTTTTAGATTATTTTTAGTTTTAGTTAAGATTCTTTTATTTAAGTGTGTAAGTATATAGTAATAGCAATAGTTGTGAAAATTTGAATGAGAAGTTATATTCATTATCAATAAAGTTAAATTCATGAAAGTAAAAGTATATCTATTTCAGTAACTGACCTCTCTTGGGACCTTGTCGACTCGTTCCATTGATGGGAATTGTCCTAAAATCTGTTTGACTGTTGGTCTAGTCGGCGCCTGTCCACCTCCACTGTTCCAAGCACTTGGTGGCAGATAAATCTTATGGGCACCCTATAAATGCATATTATTTTCAGAAGTATGTACATAAATCAAGGTTCTGTTTGAACTTTTCATTATCGACGTGACTGTTAATTGGTTGTTACAGAGCTTTGAGTACTCCAATTAATGTTCTCTTTTTAGCTTTCAACATTTATTGCACATCTTTGAGACTAGAACTGAAACGCTCGTAAATGGTGTAGCAAGGCAAGAGTAGTAAATAAGTTTAACAATTCGTCAATAAATTCTAAAACCTGGCCTGGTAAATATGAAATCAACTTTTCTACGTTCCAAGCTTCAATAAATTAATTATTCTGTCACGGAGGCCGTTTTTGGAACTATAGCAGACGTTCTGAATATATCAAGGGTAATATTTTTTCCACTTTTATTTTCCAAGCGATAACGGGCGTAATAACTTGGAGCTGACGTGCGAAATAAAAGTGATTGAAATCTTGAAGGGCGCGTGCCATAACTGTAAGTAGTACTTCTCACCATTTTATTGAAGAGGATGGCTCGTAAAAGTCCCGCGCCACCTTCCTGCACCACACTCAGCAGGTACGGCTCCCGGGATCCATCCACTCCGATGTAGTTCTGATGCACTGTAAACATTTTATGATAGTAAAATATTATGGCTGGATATATGACTAAGATGAAACTGGAATAGCGAGACTTGGCTTTTAGCACACAGCTTAGGTACCCCCTAATCTTATAGTTTGTTTTCGGTTTTAGCCGACTTCTAAGTCCGCAACATACCTATCTTCGAACCAACTTCACTAAACTGAAACCGCAAACATTTATCTTAGGTATATAAATTAATAATGAAAACTGTACACGCACACTATGTTATAGCAAATAGGTTTCGAGGTAAAGCTGTAAAGTTAGCCACTTCGGATTACATTCCGAGAACCGACACCTCAGAACGAAGATATGGATTCTATCAAGAAAGCAAACTTTACCGAGGACCCGTGCAAACAATTTCGGGAAGTGCCACTAAACGTAATACTTATTCAGTACAGAATAGTATAAGTATGAAATACTGGTTGTTTTTGTTAAAAATACTGTCGATTTTTGAAATTGCCATTTTATGAAACCAAGCAAGGATTAGGCATAAAAAAACGCCCCTATGTTATAAAACCAACTGAAAAAAAAACTATTTTTTTAACTATTACTTCATTAAGTCAAGCTCTCGAAAATAAACAATACGGAGATGCGAAACAATATGAAAATCAGAATACGAAGGTAAACACAACACACTGAGGTTTTTGTTTGTTGTTTACCTACTCAGTAAGCCGAATACTTTAGCCGATTATATGCCTTATTCATTGTTGTTTTATTTTATGAAGTGAATAAATGACTGTATTATGGCAACGTTCCTTAAAGCTCTAAGTTGGAGATCCTTTCTTTTTTATTATTATTGAAAAACTCGCTAAGTTCTCAAGCGCGTACTTACGTTCGCTCGTTTGACCACTATTTCATGTGATGGAACATGGAACGCGATGTTGTTGTCGACGATGGAGCTCGCTTGCCTAGAAGTAACCTATTCACTCTTGTCTTAAAAACCTCCAGGTTGCAGCTTGTTTGATTAGCTAAAGTTTATAAGTAAGTATTTTATATAAGCAAATATTATAAAGAATTCTATTAAGCAAGCAAAGGCGAAACCATTTGATATAAATCCAAAATATCACCATTTTTAGGATATCGTATGAAAATAAATTCTAACATCAACGCTACAAAGCGATTTTCACGTTTAAATTTTCACATTCCAGGAATGTCATGGACGGCGAATAAAATGGAAAATATTTTAAAGGCTTCATGTTTATACTCTTTATTTGGAATTTTAGTTTCAGAATGTAAAGTAGACCTTCGTGAGCGTTTAGTTAGGTATAAATCTAGAATAACGAGGGTCAAAGCGAGTTCAAATTAGACTATTTAGGTTTGGTGGAATATTTGTTACACGATCATCACTAGCAACTCGCCTCGGCTTTACACAGGTTGCTACATGTGTGAAGGCAAACTACTAGTCGGTATGATTTTTGTATCTTCAACAAACATCGTCATATTTCTGTCTATTTAGGTACACAATACCATAACCGGTTCTGGTGACAGGTACCTATTCACTGTCACCGGAAAATGGCAAACGCCGTAAGATTGTAAAATATCGCGTGAAAACGATTTTTTCTAAATAAGACACGGATATATTGGAAACTATTACATGGGTGACCATCTTATCATATCGAATTTCCTCCGTGCCTCGGAAAGCACGTTAAGCCGTTGGTCCCGGCTGTCATTTTTAGATCTTTGTCAGTCGTTACGGATTGTCAGAAGCCAAAAAAATCTGATACCAGTCTTTCCATTAAATACCGTGTTACCCAGTAAATGGGTTGTGGAGGTCTGGTAGGCAGCCGCTCTACGTAAAATACTGGTATTCAGCTGAAGCCGGTTTGACTGGAAGCCGACCCCAATATATAGATGTTGATATTGGAAACTATTGAATTTAGATGAGATTTATTATATTTAAAACAATTTTTTCATAATTTATTGAGTAATTATAATCTAATCAAGATTTATGACAATCTTACGGAGTCAGCAATTTTCATAATTTTCCGAAAAATCACCTAAACCTTTCTTATGAATCACTCCACAGGAGTTTTCTCTATTATACAAATACTTAATTAGAATGGTTTGTATGTATAAACCTTCAGGAATAAATTGTCTAAATAACAATGAAATCCGTATCAAAATCCGTTGCGTTAAAAAGAAGAAACAGACAGACTGAGGCGGAGGAGGAGGATTTTGTTTTATACTATGTATGTAGTGATTATAGTGATAGGTAGGTCTACATTAGTTTTGTTCAAACGGCGAACAATATAAGTTCATAGACATCTATCGTTCATATGAAACGTCTTGTTGATAAAGGAATTCAATAACTTGGAACCTTAGAGCTTCAGATCAAATACGCCTTTTATTTCTATTGTGAGTACGCATTATATTTCTTCATTGTGAGTATGCTTTATATTTCTTCATATACGTACTTCGACTTCTCATTGTACCTTAGTGTAGGTCGTTCTAGGCACGTCACATTGCGATACTACCCATTTCAGAGTGAAAATTATACCTCTTTGATCAGTTTCAAACTTCCGGTGTACGAACTAGATTAAAGGACAACCACAAATAGTGTTTATTGCGCATCCATTTTACCCAAAATTACGAATAGTAAATCCGCAAAGCGTTCCTAATTAGGTTTAATTAGGATTGGGGTAATTAATATACGACTGATATGATCAGAGTAATAATTCGGTATGAGCATTAACAAAGATTAGCCTTACATTTATCTACTATTGGGAAATTTTGACATATCTACTGGAAACTGAAAGGAAGTAAGTGAAGATTGCCCTGTGATAGAAACCTCACAACCCTACAATCTTATTCATAAAGATATAACCACATGATTGGTTATACTGTTTAGCAGATTCTTAATTCAAATTTTCCATAGAAAAATTTAATTTAGAATCTCTGAAACTAATCATGTGGTTTTTTTTATGAATGGGGCCTGCTTCACAGTGTCCAAATAGCCAGCAGCAGTCAGCACCTACTCACCTAATAAATTCAAAAAACGAAAATATATGAAACTAACTGCTGTTAATGTCGAACATTATCCCAAGGGAACATACTCCTGGGATAAAAAGTATCCTATGTCCTGACATGGTCTACTCGCGTGCCAAGTTTCATCGAAATCGGTTGAGCGGTTTAGGCGTGTAAGCGTAACAGACAGAGTTAGTAGGTATATTAGTAGGTTTGGATATTACTTAGTATAGATCTGCCAAGTAAGTTTAAGGATGCTTAAACTATCGAGGTGGTGAAACATGCCCCTAAACCTGATTATTGCTTGCAAACTTTTAATACTGTAGCTACTGAACCAATTAGTATAAAACGTGGAATTTTTCAAGGAGACGCCCTAAGTCCTCTGTGGTTTTGCATGGCACTCAATCCACTGTCACATTTGCTAGATAAAACAGACGCGGGGTTCACACTGACAAACAACAATACACAATACAAACTAACACACCTAATGTACATGGATGACATAAAGTTATATGCAGCAGACAAGGAAGCACTTTTCCAACTAGCTGATACAACACAGCAATTTTCAGATGATATCTGTATGTCATTCGGAGTCGATAAGTGCAAAATCTTGTCAATTGTAAAAGGTAAAATACAAAATAATAGTTATACACTCGGATCTGGTGAATCGATTGAGGCAATGGACGAATTGAGCACTTACAAGTATTTAGGTTTTAAACAGTCCAGACAGATACAGCAAAAGCTGTCAAAACAAGAATTGCTCAAAAAATTCACACACCGCCTCAACCTTATTTTAAAAAGTAACCTTAACTCTAGAAATACGATTAAAGCCATAAATACATTTGCAATACCTATTCTCACATACTCTTTCGGAATTATTCGGTGGTCAAAAACTGATATCAAAAAACTACAGCGAACTGTTAATACACTCCTAACCAAGCACAGAAAACACCATCCAAAATCATGTATACAACGACTTACACTCCCACGCCAGGAAGGAGGAAGAGGACTGATAGACATACACAACTTACACAACAAACAGAT
Organism: Melanchra persicariae; assembly: GCA_947386135.1. Lineage (NCBI taxonomy): Eukaryota > Metazoa > Arthropoda > Insecta > Lepidoptera > Noctuidae > Melanchra > Melanchra persicariae. The sequence goes on from OX376646.1 coordinate 6,417,414, forward strand.
ACATTCACTCAGAGCGTACTTCCATAGCAAATCAGAAAATTCATTATTACACAAACAAGTATCAGAAATAGATAAAAAACTCACGCCACTAAACCTCCAAAGTATTAACACGCAAATAAATGAACACATTGTAAGTACACAACAAAAAATAGCAGCATGGTCTGAAAAAGCTCTACATGGAAGACACCGAGCCTCCTTGAGCCAGTCACACGTCGATAAAACAAAGTCGAACGAATGGCTCAAACGAGGTGAATTGTTTCCAGAGACAGAGGGTTTCATGCTGGCCATACAGGATCAAATAATAGCCACTCGGAATTACAAGAAATACATCATGAAAGACCAGAATCAGCCAACTGATTTGTGCAGACATTGCAACAGTGCCTCCGAAACGATCCAACATATAACAGGAGCATGTAAATCACTGGCACAAACTGATTATAAACACCGACATGATCAAGTCGCTTCAATTATACACCAACATTTAGCGCACAAATACAAACTTGTCAGTGAAATGATACCGTACTATAAATATAAACCAGAAACAGTTTTAGAAAGTAAGGATAACAAAATTTATTGGGACCGAACAATAATAACAGACAAAACTATTCATTTCAACAGACCTGATATCACCGTTCACGACAAAATTAATAAAACTGTATATTTGATAGATATAGCAATACCTAACTCACACAATATTCAAACCACAATATCTGAAAAACTCAGCAAGTACCAAGATCTAGCCATAGAAATCAAAACCCAATGGAAAGCTCAAACAGTTCATATTGTCCCCATTGTTCTCTCGTCTACTGGCATAATACCAAAATCTCTATCACAAAGTCTGAACACTTTACAGATGCCAACTCATACACTTTACATGCTCCAAAAAGCCACCATTCTTAACACCTGTCGTATCACTCGAAAGTTCCTGACTTCCTCAACACTTTCATCCACCGTCTCAATTTAAATTTCCCCTCACATACTTGGCTCTGGCCCGTATGAAAGGTAGTATACTCTCTCGATAGAGAAGCAAAATAAAGAACTCACTAAAATAATAATAATAATCACTTTATTATCAGGCAACTGAGGCCCATAGATAAAATACACAAAACTAAATTAAACAATAATGTAATAAACTAATACATAATTATTAATAAAACTTATTACTACACACGTAAAGTTGTCGGCGGTTAATAAAAGTGTATCCTAGCTTAGCCTTTTGGCTGAGACAAATAAAATTAATATCATATGAGAGTAAACTGTAATGTTCAGTTGTGAGTGGATTACGTGGTCGTCGTCGGCTGTAACCTCATTGTTTCAGGTTCGCTGGCCATCTCTGTCGTTGACACAGGCTCTGCGACACTTATTTTGTTGTACAAAATCCATTTTCCTCTTATTATACATAAATACGCTTGAAGGAATTTAATATCAGTTTCTGCGAAATGCGTGTTTGTCGTGTAAGCTATCACTGCATAAATAGCGGCAGTATTTAGGCTGCCTGTAAGTATCGAAGTAATAACCTAAAGTATATAATAAATAAATAAATAATAAACCTCTTGAAAATAATTCTAAGACTAAATAAATTATTTTGTATCTCGATCTGCGTTCTATTAATTAGATGTAAAATAAATAAACAATCTTAAACAGATGTTTCGCACTTAATCCGTCAGTACCTACCATAGTGTTTACTTACTTTTGCGGCAGTAATTAAAAGTAAAGTTCGGTTAAGACTTTCCTGTTTGGAATATCGATGGTTTCTCTGACAGAGAACAATGTTTGCGACGTTTAGATGGAGTAGAGTAGACATTTGAGATAAGAGCTAAACAATTGACTGTTAAGACCCGCATACTAATAAACTTAGTGACAATTTCAACTGTTACGACGCTCGCATAATAACTAGCTATGTGTGTCGTTGCCCTGAAATTAGTAACATTTGTTGAAATTAATTTGCACGGTCTATATATGTAGTTACGTTCGCCGTTCGGTGAAAGATACACGGTGAAGATAATAAAGCTATAATAGCAGAAGTTTAAGCGCTTCGTGACTTCGTCACGCAAGTACGATAACGTCTTTGGACGGTTATATCGAATCTGGTGATGAAAACGACATGCTTTATTCCCTGCTTTGAACAAGCTAAGGAGTTTTATTTATGATAAAGTAGCTGTCCCCTTCGGGTTCGCTCGCGTCAACTGGCTATCCTATCTACCTACCCTACCCATTTTTTAAACCTTCCCTGTACTTTGTCGAATAATAAAAAAAAAAGAATTATTCAAATCGGTACAGTCGTTCTCAAGTTATGCGCGTACATACATTTCGGCGATTAATTTTTACATATAAGTATAGATAGGCACCTGGAGCTATTCCCGTTTCCAATGTGTGTAATGGTTCTGTCTTCGCAAAAGATACAGGAACATTTTCGGAGTTGTTTATTTTAGGAGGAACAGGCTTTCGAAAGAGGAACGTTAAATATTTTCTGCAGCGAAGCACCGCATTTTGCTGTCATATCTAATATGTATGATTCACCGACGCACAACACACGAGATTGGGCTCTTAGAGTGAAAGAGATGCTCAATTTTGGTTCACATATATCATGTAAGTTACACAATCACGAATTCAAGTAGACTTGATGCTACATTTCTATTTTGGGAGGAGTGCAGTGGGACGAGCACTAAATTAGGTTCAGAATATTGATTAGATAAAACGTTTTGTAGTACAGTTGTTGAAAAAACGAAAAGGACGAACGAAAGATGCCACAATGGTAAGACTCACTTTTAAATCAAATCCACTTCGAAATAAACCTTTAGCCATATTGCAATATGCTTTCGATTACAGTGTCATCTCTTCAGAAAATAAATGAAGCGATTTATCGAGAGAATGTATCGATAAATGTCCAGCAGGACATTGATTGAGCCATCACCATTACACACATTGGAAACGGGAATAGCAATTTTTCACGTAAACCACTGAGAAGGATTTTGCGGTAAACCGGTCGGGATTTTTTATGGCTCGGTATTTTCAGCATAGATAGGGAAGTTTGGGAAAAGGGATACCTATCCAGACGGTACATTTCTTAAATCTGCAAGTTCGGGAAAGAAGACTTCACTATCGAAAAAACCCTACAGAAAATCGATGAATGTGCTTGCTTACTTTTATTCTTTGGTTCAGAATTAAATGGAAAATTGTTGTAGTCTTAATTTGGTGTAGGTAAAACCCCAGAAACTGCCTCGTTGGAGAAACATAATCGTTAAATGTAATAAATAATCCGTCCGATTACAAAAGGTGGGCCTGTCACAAACAGCTGTTGGAACGGTCGCTATTGTTGTACATGACAGAATTTGTTCTCGAATCAACTTGCGCAATAACAACACACAAGGGCTTAATTCCCTACCTAGCAATACAGAAACCTATGTTATTTTCAGAGATTATTATTATTTAGGTTGTTCCGTATGGTGTCGGACGTAAAAGAATAGCACCAGCCCATCACTTCCCGTGGGTGTCGTAAGAGGCATTTAAGGGACTCACCAGAGAATGGGCAGCATTCTCTGTAGGTATATTGCTACAGCGACACTACGAATGCCAACCCGCCTGTCAAGCGTGGCGATTATGGAAAATACACTGTTGGACATAGGCCTTCCTCAAATGGGGGGGCCCATTTGAGGAAGGCCTATGTCCGACAGTGGACGTCTTTCGGCTGATATGATGATGATGACTATTATTTAGGTGCTTAAATGGTGTAGGTACCTACATAAATAAGAGAGTTCTACTGTAGGTATGTCTTTTGAGACTTTGTACATTGTTCATTTCAGTCAGAACTCGTTTTACAAACGGTTTGTGGCTCATAACTTTGTATGTAATATGGATTCTATGTAATATTGTATGTTTTAAATTTTCAACATTCTGGCAGAAAATTAATTATAATTCAGCAGTAGGTATGATGGCGAACTTTCTGTATATCTAATTAGGGTGTGGGTTTAGGGTTGACTTTGTTAGACAAGTGTTTTAATTAGCTAGTTATTCATATTTTACCAAAATAATCTAGGTAGGTACCTATATTGTTCTGTTGCCAACCTGATCGTAAAGTTCTTAGAAAATATTAATTCCATATTTAAAAATATGTAAGGTTCTCTACTTTTTAAAGCGAATTCTTAGTTTTCTCCACATAGAAATATCCCAAGCGGTTTCGCCGAACTTTTATAAGGATGAACTTAATATCTACTTGTCTGAGGTTCACAGTCTAAGTTTGTAAAGACTAGACTAGACGAGGAACTTTACTGAAGGAGAGGAGTACTCTTGTCATCGCTCCCTTACGATTCATGAATTTTCTATTCACTAGATATGCACTAGAAACATGACATTCACATTTTCACTCCCACTGTGACATAACGTACAGTTCTATTATTTCAGAACATTGACACATTAAACACGCCTGTGTATTCCCCGAAGGGTTAGGCAAAGGCTTACTTAAGTACCTTTTTTTTTTTTTTTTTATTTATGAATGGGCTAGCTCTTGACCTCGATCACGCCTGATGGAAAGCGATGGATGAGGTCCATGATGAAAGCGAGCGTGCCCAGAAGATGCCCTGAGGCACTGGTACTCCCACGCGTCGACGAAACACAGCAGGCTGCTTGACGCCGAACTCCGGTGGGAGGGTGGTCGCGAACCAGGCGAGTGTTAGCCCTACCACCGCAAGGGAAGGATTGGCCAGTCTTATAAGGTGTTAGGTGAGACTGTCCAGGATGCGCCGAGCGCTCGGTTCAGTTGAGTGTCTGATGGAACAAATTGCGTTACACGAGGAGGTTCCTTCATGCATCCCAAATGTAGGTGTACCTATATTACACCTACATTTCTCATTTCCAAGTCACATATTTATATAATATGGGCGATCCTATTGCCACCGACTGGACCCAAATTCTAATTCGTTGATGCTACTGATAAATCAAAACCGACTTCCAAAAAAACACTACAAAGCTCAAAATAACTTTAATTTCGGAAGTCGGTGTTTTTGGTTGCTTCTTCGTTATTTGACACCGACTTCCGAAATTAAAGTTATTTTGAGCTTTGTAGTGTTTTTTTGGAAGTCGGTTTTTTTTTGTGAAAAAGTTTTTTATTTTTCACTTTTTAGTGGTACCCCACATCTAACAACACCACAGGAAAGTCACAGGAAAGCAAAAATACGGAATTTCGTATACATGGATGATTTTTCCACATATTTTTTCCAGCTATTTGGTTTTAAAAACCAAACTACTGAACTGATTTTGATAAAATTTCAATGGGACCATTTGGGAAGTATACCAACAAAAAAAGAATTTTTCAAATCGGTTGGCAAGCGACGGAGTTATGCGCGAACAAACATACAAAAAAAATACAAAAATTCGAATTGAGAACCTCCTCCTTTTTTAGAAGTCTGTTAAAAATTAAAAAAACCGTAATAACACTGCGTGACCCGGTAACCGAACCTAGAACCCTACCCTTGACCAACGAATTAATAGACGGCCAATTAGTACAATAAATGAGTAAATAAATACCATTTAACGAAACCAAAATTTTAAAACTAATTTGTTTCGTAAAAGGCTTCATATTTAATGCTTTAGTTAGAAAGCAGGACCAATTCAGTTATTTATATTACCCAAACATGTTTGTAATTTTTGTCGTTGCGAGTTCATTAGTACCGTCTATTCAGCAAAAAGAAGCTTGAATAGAGTATAATTTTGACAAACACGACGCAATTATGTGTCTATGTTTAGTTATATAACGAGAGACTGGATAGGGACCTGCTTATACTTATAAGCACCAAATTTTGAATATTTTATAGCACGGGGCAAATACTTATACTAGCTTTTGCCCGCGACTTCGTACACGCATATCCCGTTTTTCCCGTCCCCGTTAGTATTCCTGAAAATCCTCTCTTCGTGCTTCCCTACACTCCCCAAGGAGCCTACGTGCCAAATTTCAGCTTTCTACGACCAGTAGTTTCGGCTGTGCGTTGTCTGTCAGTCACTCAGTCAGTCACCAGTATCGGATGAATTTTATAGGAGTGCGCGGGCGGAGACTAGGACGAGACAGAGGACCCCCAGTCCTCACTAGAAGTCAACTCCACCAAGAGGCAGCTCAGAAGATACTTATATTGATATACGATATCTCTTGGCAAGACTGCTTTTTGATACCCATTAGATTACTTCCCTGGAATTATCAGCAGTTGGTCTACCTTACATTTGCTCAATAATAGGTCATTCTATTGAAAAAATCGAATTAGTCCGTCAGATAGATTTCCAATAAATATTGGACATGTATTTTTCTTCTTTCATGTAAACATAAAAAAAGAAGACGATACAGTGCGTTGAAAACTTGCGTGACGTCACAACGATAGTATAATTTTTACCAGCCCCTTCTCTCTTGAACTTGGATGCGCTTTACCTTTCTCATTTTTTATCGATTTGAAATGGCAAGAAATACGTGTCCAATATCTTTTCAAAATCTAACGGACGCGGGACGGACTAAGTAAATAGAATTATATTTTTTCTACCTAGTAGAATGATCTATTATGCAGATTTCGCGAACGGAATTTTGGAATTCTTTTAAAGTTTTCTACTGGTACCTAAGTTAACAGCGATTCGAACAACTTACATTATCATACCTACATGTATAATATGTATAATGCTCTTTGTTTGCACTAACGTGTGCGAAATTATGATTTTGGTAAAATTGACAAAGCTGACTCCTGAATTAAAACCAAAACCGGTTTCTCCGAAACCCCACGGGCGCCCCGTGGTTTATTAGGAATGAACGACTTCATGTCGACCTTAAAATCCCGACAGTAAAACAGTTCATGAAACGCCTAACAAAGCGTTTCATTTAATCAGCTGAAAAACACAGCAATCCCTTGATTTCAAAGGCCTCCCAATACACTCCCTCTCGTATTAGTAAGATTTGCCGTCCTCGGCATACACTCGTCGAGTCCTATGACGAGATCACAAACATTCAGGAAAGTTGTAGGGAAACCAGCACCCTTAGAAAAAACAAATACAGACCGCGTTCCGTATACCAACCTCGCCGCCGAGGTCCGTCGCGACGACCCATTCAAAACCCTCCCCGACTATTGCCTAACGAGCCTTTAATAACCCCTAATTAATGAAACGACCCAGCCTGTTGTCCCTTGCTGTCCCGAACTGACGCCGCTAAGCCGAGGTCGTATCCCACAGGGGATGCCGTTAGCGAGCGGTCAGTAGTTTTAGCTTGTAGCTAGCTTTGTTGCCTTGGCTGGGGGCCTTAAATTCATTTGAGACCACCACAGGATAGTCCGGTTAAGCAGTTGATGTGTGTTAACTTGCTAGTGGTCATATCGAAAAAAAAAAAAAAACTGAATTAAAACTTTTAATTTTGCACCAAACCCTAAAATACCAAAGAAACACAATGGCAGTAGCTTCGAGCTTCGCTATTTCAATTTCATTCACTAAACATAACTTCTTTGTGAGTGGATAACTCAAAGGAAATTACAATAATTTTCTTATTTCCGCTGGCTTCTCAGTGGACTGGATAATTCCGATGAAAGAATGCGAGTTGTTAACGGCTCTTCACTTGGTATTTTTTGTGATTGTTTACCATTATTTTAGTAGGTACCCATTCAGTTTGATTTGTATCATTGTATTGAACACCTACGCAGAAAATTATATACATTCACGTATTAAAGTGAAAATCGTTTCCTACGTAAAGGCTACATTTTTCTAATTCAGTAATTTGTCAATGATCAAAAATTAAGTAATCTTTTTATTGCAAAGACGGTATTAATTGCTAAAGGATTTAGAATTGTACAATCACGTCAAGTAAAACGAATGAATGAATACTCACTTTTTCCCAGAAAATACTTGAAGTACCATCGTGTTTGAAACTCGGGGTTTTCCAGTACAGGCGCGCTCGGAGGTCCAAATAACTGTGAAAAAGAGAAATCATAATGATTTGATGTTCTTCCTAGAAAAAAATATGAAAACGGTATTTTTTATGTCGCAGGTTATATATTTTAATCTAATGTATTTTTCTTTTTTCTTTTACATTTTTCCCTTAAAAGAAGATACTAATATCCGTTTAGTGACAGGTTTCCTCCGGTTTGTTTGAGTAAACAACTTAGACTTAGTGACAGTGAAAGGCATGTAGGCTCTCAGAATATAGGTATGAGACACGTTTTCTACCAGTAATTTGAGTCACTGTTACTAGCGAGCGTGTTACGACTATTTTCGGCTACAACAATAGGAAATTGAAAAGTTCGGGTGTTGGCCGTCTTTTATAAATTTTGACGAATAAAAACTGCTGATTTTCAGCCTAATTTGAATGAATGGCTTTTGATTTTTGACCTATGTAAACCGAACGCCAAACTGAAGTGGCAGTGGGCAAGGCACATTGCTCGCAAAACAGATGGTCGATTGGGCCAAAAAGTTCTGGAGTGGCGACCGCGTACCGGAAGACACAGCGTTGGAAGGCCACCCACAAGATGGACCGATAACCTGGTGAGGGTCGCTGGTAGCCGATGGATGCGAGACGCACAGGGCCGGTTGATGTGGCACTTGAGGGAGGCCTATGTCCAGCAGTGGACGTCTTTCGGCTGAGATGATGATGATGAAACCGAACAGTTCAAACAATTCTCACCACATTTTCTAAACAGTGGTTATCCAGGTCATCCAGTGAGTATTAATGGTTAAAAGTAAGGAAAGACAAAAAATTATTGATCGATTGTTTGAAAGATATGTTCAGAAAGGGGTGAGTACTGAGATAATGACTAGTAGGTACCTATGAAGAAGACATGTTGCGTCAACTCCAAATAAATTTGAATAACTACGATAAATGCAAGAGAACCTTTCACTTTAACGTGAATAAAATGTAGGTATTTTATTTAAAAATCGGCCATAAAACGAACATAACTTTTCAGTTACTCACTACGTAAAAAGCTCTTTTCAAAAACATTCCTTCCGAACAGAATGTTACTCTACCTATACAAATCAGTTTTCAATGTTTTGAACTACGTAACTGACAGTGTTAATAGAAAAATCTTTTTATCTTTTCTAACGACGCTTTCACGTTTTTTCGTATGATTTTTCTGAACTAGTTTGTAAAGTGACCTGTCGTTATAAAAGTGTTTTGAGGAAAACCTAGTTAGGTATATATGCTTTGTAACTTTAAGAAAAAGGGTTTCTTATAAAATCTATAGATACTTGGTAATATTTTAAAGAGGTAAAATCGTTTGTTTATAAATACAATGTGTAACAGAATGAACGACGTACCTGAAAAGAGGTCATTGTACTCATCGTTATGAACAATTTTCAATGGGACCTGAACTGAAATCGCGAAAAAATATATATGATAGTTGAAATGACTTTACTTTTTCGCGATTTCGGGGTTGGTTCCTTAGTAAAAGTTAATCTCTGAAAATACGTTCCTACTAATAAACATAGGGATTAAATTTATCTGAGTGCCATAGACTTTTATCCCGGTAGGTACTGTGGACTAGGTAGAGAGCGAACCCGTAAGAAAAAGCTAGTCTTTCAGAAAGCTGCTGTTCACGAATTACGGTGTACAAAATAACGGAAAGGCAAGATCAACCTTAAGTTATCTTCAGCAGACGCCTTTTCTTCACAAAAAAGTGGCGCTTAAACCAACTGCGTTTAAATGTCGTAAAGTTTTATTCGAACATTTAAATGACTGTGGCTTCTCAACTTAGTGAATTTTATCTTTTCCAAAGTTCTAGTTTTTCCAAAGTTTATGTGACTGTAATTTGTAAATCCTTTCTGCTTTAAAAATCTGGACCTACACTTAAGTTATATGAACTAAAAATCATTCAGTACAGAGAGCAATGTGAATTTTAATTCATTGGCAATCTAATATGAATACTAACATGATCATGAGTATATTTTCACTACAACTGGAATATTACACAATATGCTGTTTTCTATACGCTCATAAGATCTATCAATTTACTATAATTATTATCTGCACCGATGTCCCTAGTTACATCCTCCGTAGCATGGACATTATTCATAACTCATCATTCCTCGCTCAGCACATGACCAGTACAGCAGGATATACCTATGTATAATATATATAATCACGAGAGATGGATACCTACCCTTCTCAAATTCCTGAACATATATGAGGCTGGGTTGCCCGGATATTTGGCAATAAACTTTTGACAAAGGCTAGAATGATTTTTGGTGTGCCTTCATTCGCTATTCAACATTTTCCCCGACAAAAATATTTATAACTAATTTTTATGGATGTTTTAAAGACTACATTTTTGCTACATACAGGGTGAATGAGTAATTACGCTCGTTATGTCATTGTGGTGATTTACTAAGTGAGCTCGCGGGAACGATGTTACTAAATGGGTCAGCTCGGTCCTGGGGGAAGATTTAGGTAACGCTGGTGTATTTTTTTCCTAATATTCTGTATGAATATTTTTTTAACGAAGTAAATATTTTTTTTTGATATTTTACACGAAAAAAGTAACGTTGCCTCAACACTTTAAATAAAAGCACTAGGTACCTCTGCATATAAAGATACCTAGAAGATGACAGAACCATGAAAATTATATCGCTCAGTACCTTATCCAAAGGGATCAGAAAACATATGTATTTTCCAACAGATAAAAATGAAATCATTACTTACCTCATCTTTCTCCCCGAGCGAGTTCCCGTTCTCAAGGCGATATCTCCGTGCCACGGCGTCCAAGGCTCCGGGGTCGCCGGACGCTGACAGCTGCAAAACAAACGTTACTATTAATTACTAACACTTTTAATCATTGGCAAAGGGTACGAATAAATGAAAGTTGTAGCTTCTTGTCGAGTCATGTCTTGTCGCTAGAGGCAACGGATGGGCCTGTAATTAAGACATTTGAAAGTCGGGCCGGATTCAGTTCTTTTTTTGTATCTTGATGTGCATTTTGTGCATGGGAATGATTAAATAAAAATCTTTATAAACGTTTTTAAACTTATATTTAATTTTGTGAATAAATTGAACTCAATTTAGCGCGCAATTAATCTAGATTCTTTTTTCAAAATATTGCTTTTGAAAATTAGTGGCCAGCTTTCTGAATTCTATAGATGTAAGAAAAAAGGTTTGAGCTGGCTTTATGTTTGCAAGTCAACTGATATTGTTTTCTTTACCACAGAACCAAAATGGCCATGATTAGAGCTATCAAAATCTGAAACACCACAAGAACTTTTACATTGTTTGGCCTCAAAAAAAAACAAGGACGAAAATAAATAAGTACCTACCTTATACAAAATATAATATTCAAAGAGAAGATAATGAATACCTCCCAACAAAATTTGCTCCTATTTTGGTTATTTGATCCCAGAGACTACGAAGTTTTCAAATTGGATGATAGCAATGGAAAAACTCAATCATGCGGATGAAGACTGTTTCAAACTTTTGCGAGTTTCTAAATGTTTGTATTTTGATATACGATATTAGTCGTAGGCGTAGATACCTATTGGTTATTTTGGCAATATATGATAAAAAAATAAGAACTGGTTTTCAATACTCTTATTTGCAAAGAAACCGTGTTACAGTCCTTTCTTGTTTTGTTTCGTTGTGTAACCTACAATTTATTGGACTGTTGCTGGTTTCAATGAATCAAAGCTTTCCTTAGCGAGAAGAATTCTCTATTTAACACGCAAGAACAAAGCGCTTTGTATATGCAAAAAAAAGAACACTTCTACTTATTGTGTGCACCACACCAAAGGAGTATCAACATTCATCGTTAAACCTGTTTCAAAATAAAGCATAATTAAACAAATGAACACTGTTCTATTTTCGAAATGTTCGTGTTGCTTGCGGTGCAAGCTGATATTAATGACTCTTTGATTACACCTACATGCCATAAATCAGGCCAGCACCTCAACAGTCTATTAAATTAAGCTTAGGCTCGATCTAAATGTGCGAGTCTTGTCACATTACTATCAAGCTGTCTATAACGGATAGACTTGATTGACAGGTTCAATTTTCCTAATGCTCCTGCGGTAATCTGCTCTAAAATGGCTGCCTAACTTTTGAGCACAGATTCTCTATTTAAGTCGAGACACGATGGGCAGTTGCTGGTCTATCGTAATTAATCAAAACTAATGAGAATTCTACTCGGGTTGAAGACCGCAAAGTGAAGGAGGCACACCAAAATCAAGTAAAATCAGTTTACATAAATGGAGAACGTTACGGGCTTATCCAACTTATTCGAAATTTCTTATTCTTATGAATATTTGATTGCTTTTCCCTTGGCAAGGCCAATGAAACGATATGAATATATTAAACGTCATTATTCTGTAATAAAAAGAATCATTACAAATGAAGATACCTGTGAAACGTAAAGGAAAATTACCTTCACTTTTCGCTACATTAAACAGATTTTTGTGTGAACAGAGTTTATTGACGAAATATGAAACTTGAATCAATGCTTGAAAGTAATACGTATATTTGATTTTCAAGTACCAATTTCAAGGTTTGAAAAGGATTTCTTGAAAAATACGGCGTTAAAACGTAGGTACCTATCAGAGGATTTCGTATTTTTGAAGCGTTCGTACCTCTAATTTCCATACATTTTGACAAGTTTTTGTAATTAATGGTCTGACTGAGATGATAATTATCACGACTTGAATTTGAACGCTTTTTAATACCTACGAGAATTCCGTTTCAGGATGGAAATATCACAACACACCTACAGTCAGTAAGTACTTATTAAATAGTTAAACTATCAAACTCAGGATCCTCGGTTAACTGCTTTCTATTCAGTCGCTGAATATAATCAAGACGACAATGCCTGTCATTACTGTTTGTGGTCTAGAAACAATAAGGATTCAACGGCGCTCTTAATTAATCCATATTTTGACCAACAACAACGCTATATTCCTAGCTACTTGTCACGTAGATAGTAGGTACCTAAGCGATAATATTCTATAGAGACTTGTAAGTATAGGTAGGTACCTATTGAAGAAACTATAATTCATTAAAACGGCTTTGGTCCAAAAACGAAAACTAACGAGCAAAAAGTTGTGAGTTTGATCTCAAACCGTTTTACAATGCCTGTGTTGGAGTTAAGATTGCGGCGTCAATTGTCTCACTCCGAATTCTAGTAAATGTCATTTTACTTTCATTATGTTTCTGTAAGGTTGATCTTGATGGATGAAATTGCGACAGGTCACTGGTCAACTTGCGACCCACGGATGCCCCAAGTCCGTGATAATACCAGTCGTACTGTGTGGATCAGAATGTTGGGCTGTGAAAAAGACGGATGAAAGAAGATTGCATGTAGCGGAGATGAGGATGTTGAGATGGATGTGTGGAGTAACGAGAATGGATAAAGACAAGTGAGAAATGAGTACATTAGAGGTAGTTTAAAAGTAGCGCCAGTGAAAGAAAGTTTGAAAGGGAACCGCTTGTCTTGGTATGGTCATGTGAAAAGAAGGGATGAAACATATGTACTACCTAACTAAAAGAGTTATGGATATAGATGTGGATGGGTGGAGAGGAAGAGGGAGGCCAAAGAAAAGATGGATGGATTGTGTGAGGAGCGATATGAAGGAAAGAGAGTTAGTGACAGCGCGACGGCTGATAGTACAGAATGGAAGAAAAAAACGTGTTGCGCGTATCCCAAGTAACATGGCATAGGGCAGGAAGATGACGATGATATTTTTTTGAGGTTCAACAGATATACTTGTTTTGTTCTCTACTAGCAGCCAGCAGCTTCGCGCGTGTGAAAGTGGGAGTTATCCCAAGGAAACATACTCCCGGTATAAAAAGTATCTAATGTCCAAAACCAAAGCCGTTAAGACGTGAAAAAGTAACACACAGACGAACAGACAGAGTTACTTTTGCATTACAATTAACATTATATATATACCGCTCAAGCCCAACATGTGAAAATTCCCTAATATAAAGTAAATCTTATGTAATAGGTAAATAAACATTAAATTCGCGACACACCGGTGTGTTGCCGGGGCCGGACAGGTTAAGTATGGATTTCACTAATTTAGGTGCCTACCTAGTTTATTTTTGCAATTTACCAACAAGAATAAAGTTTTTGTAGTAACTGTATGAATGTGAAAGATGTTTTTTCACGATTTCTGTTTCCCTTTCTGACTCATTGTTAGCAAAAATGAATATATCAAATCGTATTCCACGGAAAGTAGGCCTCGCATAAAGACGCTATAACTGCCATAACGAATAGCCCTCGGGGCGTTGGTGATCGCGGTTTGATATATCGCACTATGGTTTAATATCCCTCAGCCGACTCTATGGTACCCGAGAGATCGTGGAACGGGGTAGTGATGTTACTACCTAATCAAAACTCATGGGGTTGTTGTTCTATCATGTATATGTCGCAGCCAATTAGCTTAATCAGCCGTTTAATTGGTGGCCTAGCCTTTTCATTTAGGTAAATGCGCCGATTTTCCAGCGACCTAAGGGACATCTTTTGTTCAATATCGATTAATGACTTGCCCATGTCACTAATGTCGCTGATTAAATGGCGCAGATCAATGAAAAGGCTAGGCTTAGGTAATGAGACGGCTGATTAAGCTAGTAGTCTGCGACGTATTTATCATGACTTTTTCTTAGTCCATTATTATTCAGTTTTCGCATCTCGTGAACATGCTACAAAAAGCTCGGAGATACTTCCAATTACCTATCCTATATACACGTCACATTTAACCTACATTTTGTCGTAACCTTGCTGCCTCAGGCCAGCCTATACGTTCTGTTTAATGTCAAGTCTGCCTGGCAAGCAGCGCAACGCGTTACAATAACTCGCAATAACTATAAACAGATTCGAGTAGTACAGGCTACAGCTGATAAATACGCTACAACGAACGCGACGCTATTGTCAGCAACATTGTTCATCATGAAATGTGCATCGATACGATAATGGCGAATTTTGACAGAATACACGCGCGCGAACGTGGCGGGAACACGTTACCGAAATTGTTTATGATCGGTATCGGGTATCCGTGTTATGGCCAAATCCGGGAGGGGTGGGGGGGCTAAGGGGCGCACACATAAGGGGACATTACACACTATGAACCAAAATAAAAACCTTACTCTTTTTGGCATTGTGTCTTAAACCGTGTCCCTCAACATACCTCTCACAAGCATCCAATAACTTTCTCAAGCCCGAGACTGACGGGCTCAAAAGTGCCATATCATCGGTGTAGCTGATATTATTGAACGCTACTCCATCAATATAACAGCCAGCCCGCAAACTAATGAGCTCACTAATGAGACCTTCTATGTATAGGTTAAACAATATCGGAGAAGTCAAACCAAACTGTCTGACTCCACACTGCAACCTATACCTCATCAGAATAGCCCAAAGCACGCAGTTCACCTGGTGACCATACCAGTACCTAAAGATCTTTATTATTTCTAATGGTACATTTGCTTTGCTTATCTTGCTTGCCCCATAACTTATCATAATTCACCATATCGAAGCCTTTGACATATAAAGGAAGCAAAAAAAGACAAGACTTTGATTATCCCCGTAATAGCTTACTGCTTTTTTAAGGCACAATATAGCAGTAGGTATCTGTTGATAGTCCCTGGCGGAAACCATGCTGAGCATCATGTAAGGTAATATTCTGCTGTTTGAAAGTGTTCAAGAGACTATAAAAAACTTTTGCGACAGTCGTTGCCAGCGAGATCGGTCTATAGTTTCACTTGTCCGATTTGTCACCAGTTTTATTTTTAATAATAGGTACCACTACAGTTTTCATCATGTCACTGGGCAGATAGGAATGCGAGATGCAGAAATTATACAGCAACGCCAAGACTCGGGGCAAATGCTTACTAGGGTGTCTTATACTACTGTACTTAACTTACCACGTTTCTCTGACTGAATTAAGCAAAATATTTTTTTGTGCTTTTTAGTATTTACTTTGCTAAAAACCTACCCCCCAAATGAAAATCCTGGATCCGCCACTGACCCATTTAATTTAATCTGTGGAGTGTTTAAAGGATTTTATCGAATAACGGATGCCGATGTCGGCTGAATTTCACTATGTATTTAGTTGAGGGACAAACAATGGATAAAAAAGGGTCTGTTTTGAATATGATACAAAAGGATTTGGCAAAATATCCAACAGGATCAGAAAGGTTCATCCATGAGGTATTACAACTGCTAACATGTATTTTTATTAAACAATTTTCCTATGCCGCTTGCCGTTTTTCCGAGAAGCCTATTATAATTTTTTCGTGCAAAAATCCATGAAACCGGCTTTTCGATACATCTCTTCAAAAACTGGGGCGCAACCGTCGGCCTAAATATAAGGGTCAGTTCATATTGCAAAGTCACGCGGCTTCGCGGAAAGGGCGTGACGAAGAGATAGGTACAATGTATGCACGATACGCTAACACCGGCACGTCACGTCGTCACGGGTCAAGATACCTTTGGATACTCATATTACTCGTAGTTTAGGTAGGTTATTACCTTCTTAGATACCCGGTAATATCTACTAATCGGATGCTTTTGAAAAATTGACAGCCAACTAACTATGATTGCCACTCAGTTTTTTTTTGCCGTCATTAGCAGTTCTGACTGATGTTAAATAAAGCTCTTCCGTTTTAAAAATCGCCACTTTCAGTACAAACATTGTACCTATCTAGGTTGATTTTATTAGATTTGACTTCACGTATTTTAGCTTATGTCACAACAAAAAACAGGCTTCGGCGTAGATCGTTGCATGCCGCTATACTAATTTCTCTATGACATAACGTATAGCACGGAAAAGAACTGAATTTCATAACGGAATTGTCTCCATAAAACAATATTGATACCTAGTGTTCCTACTGCAGATTGGACTGAGAAATGAAAATATGGAATTGGTTCTTCATGTTATATTTGAACTTTAAATACATATACGTATGCCACAATAAAATGGGCACGTACAAGATTTGATTTGATGTATCATCAAATGAATGTTTATAGAGGTGTTCATGTGATGGTGATTTAATTAGGTGCTCATTACCTACATTGAAAATGTTGCTGTGATAATGGGAACTTGACAGATAATAAAAAAACAATTGGGTAAGATAAGACTGAGAAAGATAGAGAAGAAAAGTAGTGACAAGAAGAAAAGAGCGATGAGATATTTAATGACAGGTATTATTATTATTATATATATCCTGAACTGTCCCACTGCTAGGCAAACGCTTCCCTCCATTCCTTCCATTATTCTTGGTTTTGCGCCACTCTCAAGACAAGGAAAGCTTATAATTGCCAGTGTTATGTAGAGATCATAAGAAAAATTTAAATGCATTTTATTATCTACGAGTACCTTCTAGACGCCTGGTAGCCTTATTCCGAATCAAAATAAATTATCTCCTTTTTGACCATTGGATTAAGTTCAAAAACATTTTTCGTAGAATAGAAAAGAGCATTTAATGGAAAAGAAAATCAAGTTTGCAAAATATCGATACCTGAAGTATCACTTTACGTAAGGGACATTTACCAAAAATGCCAAAATGAACCTTACAACGATTACTTGAAGTGGCATTTATCAAAAATTCTAAAATGTCGCGTACGTTAATTGATACTTCTAGTATCGATATTCACCAGTATCAAGTCATGAACACTACCAGAGGTACGTAATACTTGATACGTCGCCAAACGTATACAATCCGAAACACGTAACTGAAACTATTTCAATATTCTATTGCCGTCAAATTTCTGAAGCCATAACTATCGGTATGTTATTATTTAGCAAAGTTAAGTGCTTCACTTAGTAAAGTTTCATAAGTCTAGATAGTATGCGGTATTAATACTGTTAAGTATTTTGCTGATATGAAAAGTTGAGCAGTGTATCCTTAGTGAAATATCTTGGACTTATCGTCCATCGTCTCGTTAAAGTAAATTAATTTTGAATCACTGACAGCGGTTAGTTGCTGAAAAAGTACAGTCTGTGATTAGTGATTATGTCAGAGTTCTGTTATTTTTATTACATTTTGTATAATTTTTCTCTGCATTTTTTTAAAGTATAGATCTGTCAGTAAAGCATGTTTATTGAAAACAAGTAAGTGTATGTTGTTTTGTTTAAAAGTTTTATTTTTGAATTACGTTATTTACCGAGTTAAAGTTTTAAAACTCATATCGACCTGCCCATTCTCGACACAGTAAGGTACCGTCTGATTCGAAAAGCAGCAAGGTTAAATTTAGAGAACTGGCCAGAATTATTTTTAGGATAAATTTAGAAGAATAAAAATATGGTCGACAAAATTTGAAAGCTTTATACACTCGCTCCACCTGGAATAACTAAATTACATTTACTCGCTAGAATTTTCTGACACATTTAACAAAGCGTCGTCGACCTACATCTCATAAATCCTATCCTCAAAATTTAAAGAACGCTTTGTCCTTCCAGCCCATAGAAATATAAAAAACAGAGCCTGTACAAAAACAAAAGGACTTTTCACGACTTTCCCTGCGGTTTTAGGAGTGTTATAGATATAACGTGTTCATTTTGTGACCAATTTTGGATTTGACATTTAGTTCCTTGAATTTGTTGACCAATTGAAAGTAATTGGAATATTTTTTATTTGCAGTTTTAAGAATGGGATAAATCAGTCGTATCGTATAAAATATATAATATCGTATAATACAATATATAATAGGCTATATTGACTTCGTAGAAGAAGACGAATCGTATAAAAACGGCATTGTTTTAAAGCGACAGTTGTATATTGTGGAATTGGTAAGTTACAAATTACAAAATGCATGTTTGTAAACAAGTTCAGCAGTAAAAACCCGCAGTAAACTAAATAGAAATGATTCGTCGTAAGACATATTTAAATGGGTAATTAAAAATTAATATTGAGCAGAAATATGGCTGAATGGGCAGTTATTAATGGTCAGTTAACAAATCGGAATTAGTCGGTAAGAAATCTAAATTCAAACAACGATCAACATTCTAACTTCGACAACGCCTATTTCTGTCTGCATCATAACATGAATGGTATGGCGGGAGCTAGAGTGAGCAAATAAAGCGAACGCACTTAGCTCGAAGAACTAAGTTGTTCCCTATGTTCCGCAACTTGGCTAGGCAAGTCATTAAAATCCCATTTTACTGGCCATTAATTTATTACACTGAATTTTTAAATCTATTAATGTTTTACTGCTGTAGTAATTTATCAAGCACCAGAAAATAAAATAACTGCCATTTATTTTTTTCAACTGATCATAATAACATCTCTAATGTTTAAATTACAGTTGTAAAAATTATTACTCTTAAAATTGGCCAATTGCGAACCGGACATGCGCACCAAGGGCTCCGAACGAATCATATTGTTTTAACATGTTAATTTAAATCTAATTAATTGCAAATATACTTACGACATTCACTCCTCATAATATAACATTAACACAACACTACAAACACAAAAATAACTCTTCTTCAGGTATATACAGGAATGGTCAATTCGAAGCA
Source organism: Melanchra persicariae (assembly GCA_947386135.1). Lineage (NCBI taxonomy): Eukaryota > Metazoa > Arthropoda > Insecta > Lepidoptera > Noctuidae > Melanchra > Melanchra persicariae. Next base: position 6,436,860 of record OX376646.1, read on the forward strand.
AAGCTGTTGTAGACGGTCAGACAGATATTACACACGAATGGTCCTTATACCATTAGGTATAAAGGCTCTCATATGGACTTTAAGAACCCTGAAAAGCAAGTCAAGAAGGTTAACCATCATGGTTCCAAAAAGTATCTACTACTCTACCACTACTGTATGAGAAGTAAAGAAATAGCTTGAGAATCCTAATTCTCAAGCTATTTCTTTGAACTTCGAACGTCCATATGAGAGGCCTTATTCCTAATGGTATAAGGACCATTCGTGTGTCTGTCTGTCTGACCGTCTATCACAGCTTTGCTCCAAATTGACCATTACTGTATTATACCTGAATGATAAATGATATTTATTTTGTAAGTAGGTTAAACAGCAGAAACTGTAGATAGTTTGTTGTGTACAACAATTTCTGATCAGAAACCACAAATCAAGTTGTTTAAAATTGTTTTGGCTTGCAAACCCGATATTGGTTGTACCTATTTCAATATTAAATTCAGAAAGTGTGTCGCAACACTTTAGTTCGTTAGTTTTAGAAGTAAGCATCGTATTGTTGGATCAACAAAATAATTGCCTTGTTTGTTTGTTTCAAATTCAATTAGTCTTAGGTACCTTGCCTGCAGAAATGCTGAATAAGATTTTAAAAGGATTATTTATTGAATTGACCGTAAGTGGTACTACAGCAGCTACTTTTTAGGGTTCCGTATGTCCGAATGAAAAAACGGAGCCCTTATTGGATCACTCAAGACTATTGTGATGAAACTTCTAGCTTAGTTATGTTAATATTTTATATCACTTTTGTTCGACATTCGTAGTTAATAATCTAATTCACTATTCAATGCTTCAAATTAGAATGACTCTGTCTAAAAAATGACAGTCACCAGTTAATATGTTCCCCGCTACAACGTCAGTGACCACTCTGCCGACCAACCGACGAATCAGAGCAAAGTAAATAGTACGTATTAAAAGCAAATCAAAGTAGTAAATTCATCATCTTCCTGCCCTTATCCCATGTTAGGTACTTGGTCTTGTTCGGTGCAACACTCTTTTTTTTCCATTCCGTCCTGTTAGCTTTCACGCTATAAACCTGACCTTTTTTTAAGCTATTGCATAGCTTCTATCGCGGGCCTTGAGCGTGGAGACCGAATCCAGAAATTCCGTAACGAAAATAACCTAACACCCCCCACTCCGACCGGCACAGCGGTGATACTTTTTGTTTCTATGACGATCTGTGTTCTTAATTTGAAAGTTTTGTTTTTTTGAAATTATTTTTATAAGTTGCGAGTGGCATTTTTGAGCTGTCAAATGCAATGTGCCCTCTTTTAAACTTTTTGAGGTTGGTGCCCTATTTATTAGTATTGCTACTTTCCCGCGGTTTTACTTGCATAATTATTAAGCTATTGCAATAGCTTTACCGCGGCAGTCTCCGAGTGCCACACGTCTTTTTTTTTTTTACGGGGGGAAATCCTCATGGATATCCTCCGCCCTGGGGCGGGCGGAGGGGTCTGTCAGACTCTTACTGACAAAAACCACCCCGGTGTTCCATCTTCCACCTACGCCGGGGATCGCGGGAACGTACGCGACTTCCTTCGCTGTACACCTAACCTGACTTAACTCTTTTAGTTACATGCGTTTCATCCCTCCTCTTCACATGACTATGCCAAGACAAGCGGTTCCTTTTCAACTTTTCCGTCACTGGCGCCACTTTTAAACCACCTCTAATGTACTCATTTCTCACTTTATCCATTCTCGTTACTCCACACAAACCCATCTCAACATTCTCAACATTCTGAACTCTGCTACATGCAATCTTTTTTCGTTCGTCTTTTTCACAGCCCAACGTTCTGATCCATACAGACATCACGGATTTTTCCCTTTAACTTGAGAACATCCGTGAGCCGCAAGTTGTTCCAGTGACCTGTGGCCATTTCATCTATCCCGAATGGATTGGGTGCGTTACGTCTCGGTCTATATCGCCATCCCCCTGGACAAGCGACCCGACACCCGAGGTACCGAAAGTCGGAGTGGATCGGTATAGGCGTTCCAGTGAGAACTATACGCGAGAGAGAGCACCGAAATCGCAGAACAGGTATTCTATTTTGGTTCTGCTCAATTTCAGGCCAACACTCTCCAGTCTTAGCCACCACGTCTCCAATGTACTCTGGACCTCTAGGCCGCTTTCGGCAACCAGCAACATGTCATCAGCAAACAGTATACACCAGGAAGCCGCTTCCTGGATGTCCGACGTTAGAGCGTCCATTGTTTGTTTACTTGAAAAATCATGTCCAAATTTTTTTGGAAATCTATCTGACGGACTAATTCATCTTTTCAGGACAGTCCCCAATTGCACTTGGCCAGTTTTTGTAAGTACAGCACACCAAAATAATTTTCTCCCTTTCATGACCTTAATGGTCATGAAAGGGAGAAAATTCTACAAAAACACCACAATTTCGTTTAGTTACTTTACAAAAACAAATCTCACATGCAAAAACACTTCAACTAGTAGAAATATCGAGAGACCAAACAAATATTTTGCTTTGTGCAGAAATCGAACCCTTATCGGCGATAGGTAATATAATATAATACATAATAACGTTTATTTTTTCTCCACCACATAATGCAATATAAACTTATTCATAAAATACAGTGGGAACATGCTTACAATGGTGTTATAGCATTAATGTTGTGGAGACTGGAGCCTGTACTAGGAAAACCTGTGTTACAGGGCTCCAGGCCTCCCAAAACTACCCGGATAAGTTACTACTGTTCAAAATTTACACAGAATATTTATGAGTTGATGGAAAAACAAACAGGTACGGAATTTTAATACATAATTTTAACCTTCAACAAGTAAATAAGAAAGTACGTTGGGTGCGAAAATTCGTGCAAGAGTGTATTAGGTTTGGGTGCAAACGTAAGTGTAGGTGTGTATTTTTGGGTGCAAAAGTTCTTGTACATTTGTGTTAAGATGGGGCGTAATGTTTCTAAGAGATAACCTCTAAGAGTCTCTCTGTTGCTTCATAATCGAGCGATTGAAGCCATTTTTGGACCTTCATTTTACATTTAATTTTAGTTAAATGGTAGCTGGAAATGGCTTTGTTGATTTTATTATAGAGGTAGTTTCCAGCTTGTTGATTTTATTATAGGTGCTCATCCACTGTGCTGACCCAATTATAAAAATTGGGTCACCAAGCTGTGCTGCGATGACAGAATATTTCCGGATAAAAATAAATCCGAATAATTGCCACACAGAAGCCGTTGCAAAAGTTCGAAAAGCTTCCACAGAAACGAGCATCAAGAGGGTTTCTGATATCAATATTAATTGTGTGATCATTTTTATTTAAATTAACTGTCAACTTTTACCGATATTTTTTTTTTGAAAACAATATTATAATATCTTTACCGACAGAAATAAAGTAACAAGGGATCTGCGTAGCGTATCCGCTACGGCGTAGCTGGCGATGTCGCTACGTCGCGGTTGCTACGATTTCGTAGCATGTTACCGACCCCTTTTATTGAGTTTTGCGGATGCCGCTTTTTTGTAGCACTGGCCATTTTAGATAATATTCGTAATCTTTTATTATTAATGGCCGTAACTAATATCCTAAGTAACTATCTCATAAATATAAGAGAATGCAATGTCTCTGGCTAAATGTTTGGTAATGTCACTCTGAAATGTTCGATCATACGTCTTCCGGAATTTGATTACGCTCTGCGCGAGTTTGATAACAGAAACAAACTTCGAAAGGTCAAAGCAGTAACTGAAAACTCCGAAGAGGTCGCCCGCATCGCTAAATGAAAATTGATAAACATATTGCTTTTTCATTTCTTGACACAAAATGAGAATAGGAACTCTTTTGTAAGTGTTATGAAGTTTTCCGATGAAGGTAGGTCGATTTCTTTGAAAGTAAGGAAATTGAAGCCGATATTGCTATTTTGTTTCTATTAATTACGAGGCAGTGGTGAAAAATGTTCCATCCTAACTTAAAACATGTGTGTGAAAGTGGGTTCGTTTGTTTGTCACGCTTTCACGCCAAAATATAATACTAAACCAATTTTGATGACTTTGAATCAGAGATAGATGGGACCTTGGAGACGGTAATATGCTTTGCGGAAGTCGATATTAAAGCGAGCGAAGCAGTTTCAATTTCAATTTTCAATTTTTATTCACAAACAATTTACATTGTGTTTGAAATAACAAAAATAATAAGGTAAATAAAAAATAATATAAAAAGCATTCATAATTAAGCAAGTACTTACACAACTAAAAATTAAAATCATAATTACTATCTCACATCAAATTAAAATCATGATCAAAAATTAATAATAATAATAATAATTTAATAATAAAATCAGTCCGTCCGTTGCCTAACTGGAAATCTCCAGGGCCGGACGGGCTGCACAATTTTTGGATCAAATGGTTCAAAAGATCGCACGCTCGTTTGGCATCTCAATTCCAGTCTGCCTTAGAGTCCGGATCGCTGCCACAGTTCTTAACTACAGGAATAACCCACCTGCTCCATAAATCAGGTAGTACTGCGGAACCTAAAAATTATAGACCGATCACGTGTTTACCGACGGTCTATAAAGTTCTTACATCCATTTTGAGAGCTAAGATTAACGAACATATTGACAGTAATTCAATAATGTCTGCCTCTCAGAATGGATGTAGGAACGGGTCCCGCGGTACTAAGGAGCTGCTCCTCATCGATGTTGCCATTAGCCAACAGGTACGTCGTTCTAGAAAGGATCTGTCGACATGTTGGATAGATTATAAGAAGGCCTATGACTCAGTGCCACATACATGGCTCATGAGGGTGCTGGAGCTGTATAAAGTTGATGCAGTTCTGCGCACCTTCCTGATGTCATGTATGGGGCAGTGGAGAACGGTTCTTCGCTATCCAGGATGTCGACAGATTCAGGCGAACAGCGAACCGATAAGGATAGAGCGTGGTATATTTCAGGGCGACAGTCTGAGTCCACTGTGGTTTTGTCTGGCCCTCAACCCTCTCAGTATACTGCTGGAGGGTTCGGGCCAAGGCTACCAGTTGAGAAGAGGTGGTCAGGTCATATCGCACCTCCTTTACATGGATGACTTAAAACTCTTTGCTCCTAACAATTTGCAACTGATGAAGCTACTGAAGGTAACAGAAACCTTCAGTAGCGCCATCAGGATGGAATTTGGTATGGACAAATGTGCGGTCATGCATGTACAGCGAGGGGAGATTATGGAATCCGTGGGAACCCAACTCTCGGATTCCATACGCCTTAGGTCCCTCTCCTCAACCGAAACCTACAAGTATTTGGGTATGTCGGAAGCGTTAGGCATCAATGCTGCTGACATGAAACAATCGTTGAAGGAGCGCTTCTTTGGCCGCCTGAACAAAGTACTTAACAGTCTTTTATCAAGCGGAAACAAGGTGCGCGCCTTTAACGGTTGGGTCATGCCGGTATTGATGTACTCTTTCGGCATACTCAAATGGACTCAGACGGAGCTTGACGCCCTGGATAGGAGGGTACGCTCACTGCTTACCGCAAATCGGATGCATCACCCACGGTCATCGGTGATGAGGCTGTATATCCCGCGGAAGTGCGGGGGTCGTGGATTCTTAAATGCTAAGACCCTACACAACCGCGAGGTATGCAGCCTTAGGGACTATTTCCTAGAGGCCGACGTGGGTATGCATCAGGACGTGGTAGCGGTGGACAAAGGCCTTACCGCGCTCTCCTTGGCTAACGAGAACTGGCGCAAACCTGTGGTATTAGATACTAATGACCGCATGGAGGTATGGCAGAGCAAGGAGCTTCACGGGCGTTTTTATCGGGTCCTACATGGGCCCGATGTAGACTTTTTAGCGTCCGTAGCCTGGCTGCGTTTTGGTGACCTCTTCGGGGAAACCGAAGGTTTTGTCTGTGCGATTATGGACGAAGTTATGATGACGAACAACTACCGGAAATACATTGTGAAAGACGGTACGGTTGACATATGTCGGGCATGTCACCGGCCCGGGGAATCTATCCGCCACATTATTTCCGGTTGTTCTAGTCTGGCTAACGGAGACTATTTGCACAGGCACAACCTTGTAGCCAGGATTATCCATCAGCAACTTGCTCTTCAATACAATCTTGTGGAATCGGAAGTACCGTACTACAGGTATGTGCCCGACCCAGTTCTCGAAAATGGCAGTTGCACATTGTACTGGGATCGGTCTATCATCACTGACAGGACTATTTTGGCTAATAAGCCTGATATAGTGGTGATAGACCGACTAGAGCGTCGCGCAATGATTGTTGATATAGCAGTCCCTCATGACGAGAACCTCGTGAAGTCTGAGAAAGATAAACAAACAAAGTATCTTGACTTGGCTCGCGAGGTTGTCGACATGTGGGATGTGAACACAGCAGTCATTGTGCCGATAATCGTCACGGCCAATGGCGTAATTGCCAAGAGCCTCGACCAACATCTCAAGAGGCTCTCGTTGGGCAGCTGGATCAAGGGCTTGATCCAGAAAGCAGTACTCTTGGACACGGCGCGTATCGTTAGGAGGTTCCTCTCTCAAGAGCCCTGACCACCGGTAGCTTGGATTCTGTTCCCGATACCGGTGAGCTACTATTTTTTATTTTTTTTAAATGTTTTTTTTTTATTTATTTATAGAAATATTTAAAAATGTAAATTATATGTATATAAAATAAATAAAGAGAATAATAATAATAAAATACAATCAAATTATTCAATGTCAACAAAATTATATAAAATTTAATAGTTCAATGTCAGCTTAATATAAATAATAGTACATTAGTGATTTATTAAAATTAAAGTCAATAACATAAGGACAATAGTATCAGTCGACTCAGTAACATAATACCTAAGTAAGTTGACTGGGGAAAAACGCATGGTCACAAAATATTACAAGTCGTCAATGGAGTAGAGACATTTATCCAGTAGAAATGCTTGAAGCTTTGTTTTAAATGAAGATGTATAAATTAAGCTTTTTAATTCTAATGGTAACTTATTGAATAATTGCACTGCTTGATATTGTGAACTATGCTTCACAATGTTCAAATGAGGATATATCTTATTTCTCAAGTCTTTCCCACGTGTACTCTCCCTGACCAGTCTTTCCTCATCTGTTTCATATTCATGTATGTACTTTTTGAGATTAGTCAGAAGGACCAGAACGTAGAGACTGGGTACTGTAAGGATGTTTAATACTAAGAAATGTGGACGACAACTCTCTCTTTGTGAAATACGGACAATGGTACGTATAGCTCTTTTCTGAAGGACGGCTTGTTGGCAGTTATAATTATAGCTGTTCCCCCAAAACTGTATGCTATATCTTAATTTAGACTCAATTAGCGCGTGGTATACGATTTTTAAATGTTTGATGTCAATTTCATCTCTAAGGGTTCTTAACGCATAACACGCGGATGATATAGATGCATCGATGGTGGCTAGTTCCTTTTTCCAATTTAATGAGTCATCTATGTGTACCCCCAAGAATTTAGCTTCTCTCACGAGTTCGATATTGTCGTCATTTAATATTATTTCCATGGTGTCTTTATTTCGAGCAGTTGTTTTGAATAAAATAACCTTAGTCTTTGTACTATTAATTTTTAACTTATTTACAGTAAACCATGAATAAAGATAGCTTATAGCTGCATTAACTTTTTTCTCAAGTTCTTCTGTGTCATTTGCCCCAATAATAGCGTTTGTATCATCCGCGAAAACCACAAGATGTATATCTGGTAGAATTTTGCTTATATAATTTATCAAATCATTGATAAACAAAATAAACAACATTGGCCCCAGTATCGATCCCTGCGGCACACCGGCTCTAATATTAAAAAAGGATGATGTATAAGATTGTTTATGTCCATCTTGTATCTCACTGATTTCTACAAACATTTTTCTGTTTTTTAGGTAGGATAACAGAAGTTGGGAGGCTTTGCCTCTCACTCCGTAGTGATTAAGTTTAGCTAGAAGTAAATGGTGATCAACAGTATCAAAAGCTGAGCTCAAATCTAAGAATACACCAGCCACTCTCATTTTATTATTTATTTTATTGATTACGTCATTAACAAGAGTATATATAGCGTCTCCTGTGCCAACATTTTTTTGATATCCGAATTGTCTTCTATGTAAGACTTTGTTTAAGTTAATATGAAGTAAAAGTCGAGATTTAATTATTTTTTCGAATATCTTTGAAAGTGTAGGCAGCAAAGAGATGGGCCTGTAATTATTAGGATCAGTCGTTGTACCTTTTTTGTGAATCGGTATGATCTTGGCAATTTTCACCTGTTCCGGGAATGTTCCGTCGTTAATGCACTTGTTAAAAAAGTCAGATAGCGGTTCGGCAAGTATATTTAAATGATCTTTAATAATTTCGTCTATCCACTCGAACGTTTATTTTCCATGTTTCTGACAATGGTACAAATTTCATTTGGAGTGGTAAGAGTAAAACAAAGTTCATTTTCAACCCGCTGTGTACTCTGCTGAAGTAATAAAATCCCTTCCTCATTTGTATTATTATTGGTAAGACATTTGTTATCAAAAACTTTTGCTAGGGTGTTAGCTACTTCTTCGGGATCATTAACTATTTTCCCGTCGATTTTAAGTAGTAGATGTTCCGTATGCATAACTTTTGACCGGGCAGTGTGTATAAGCTACGTTATAAATTGCAATCACTGTTCATTTTATAAGTATGTTTTGTTGTGGTTAAGGGAAATGCTCACTGAGGCGTGAAATTAACTTTAAAATGCGTAGTTGGTGTAAATGTGCACACGCTTCATTGAAACTATTGGTGATGGTAATTTTAGTAAAATAGGCGTTTAATAAACAAGCTATTTATAACCAGGAAGAGAATAATAACATCATATCAGGAGCGTCCAACCCACGTTGTTTTGCAACTATTGTTCTTAGGGTGGCTGCATTTACAGTATTTAATTATTAAAATTTTATGTTTGGCCCAGTACTCAGCCGTTCACTAACACCGTTCACTGACGCAGCCTTAAGGTATATGTACAGGTGACAGGGCATGCAGTGTAAGATAAAAGGTGGGCCATGGATTGCGGAGGAACACTACTATAGTATGCGCCAGATAAATGAAGAATAACGGTCATTGACCTACCTACATTTATTGACACACTTAATTTAAAAAACAGAAATAATAACAAAAATTATATGTACCTACATTGTACCTTTTTTATGGTTGGCAAATCATCAAATGACTCCTTCCGCTCTGGGCGGAGCGGAAGGGAGTGTCAGACTCTTAGTGAATAAAACCCATCCGTGTTCCCCTTGCGTTCCAGGGCCGAGGTGACTCTTTCAAACAAATTTTACAAATGTACATTGTACCTTCATCGATAATTAATAAAAGCTTGGATTTGGAGATGGAATGCGTGTCTGTAGAGAGTATTCCTGTGACAGACCCTCCAACAAGCAGGAAAAATAAGAATAAGGAGAAAAATATATTCATAATGTTAAAAAAGTTTATACTTTTTATTTACGGTGTAATATCAGAGAGTCTAAGATTAATTTATAAATGTTAATAAAGGCTATTCGCGGGTACTTTTAATACCTAATGGTGTCCCGGATTAGGTTGGCTTATTACCTAGATTATCCCTTGCAAGCTGCGTTATGCTTTTAGCCAATCTAGGCTTTAGAATATCGCGATAATTAGCCTGTTGATAAGGTTTAATGAGGTATGAAATTAGAAGTACTCATGCAAGTAGAAGACAGAGTAAAAGGATTAACTTAATCTGTACTGTATTGTAAATGCAAAAGTAACTGTGTGTCTGTTTGTTACCCCTCACGCCTTCACGGCTGAACAAATTTGAATGAAATTTGGCATGAGGATAGACTATGTCCAGTGCCTGGAGTGATCCTTTAGGATAATTTTTGAGTTACACGCGGGCGAAGCCGCTCGCATAAGTTAATTTAGTACTTATAACGGGATTATCCGATTTGCTGTACTAAATAAATAATAAAAGATAAACAAATGAAAATGCTGGACTGTATGAACCACAAATGGAGCGTTGAATAGGATGCCTGTATACTCATGAAAAGAGTGTCAAAAGTTAGTAAGAAAAGGATTAGAATTTTATGTGGATTGATGAATAGCTCACCTGCTTATTCTTTAGAAAGCAATAAAAATAATTAAATCAAATTAGTATGCATTTTTCTTTTTTTTAAGGATGGGGAATCAGCAAATGACTCCTTCCGCTCTGGGCGTCCCATCCATGTCCCTGCAAATGCCCTTTGCGTTCCAGGGGGGCTACTCTCTTAGCCCGAAATCCGTAGTTTCAGCCTTAGTGTCGGGCGTTTTCTACTCCATATCACCTACGGACTTTAACTTTGACGATTAGTCCCGAACCCGAACATGCCCGAACTAAGAACAACTGTCAAATCGTGTTGTCATACATTCTTAGTTCGGGTAAATTCCGTAACAAATTGGTAGGTACCTATACGTATTAATAAGAAGCTATTGTTTTAAAAGCGACACTGTTAAACAATAAAGGTTCATAAAATATAAGAACAGCGATTGCAATCAAAGTTTGAAACTATAAAGTTCCTTTGAAGAGCGCGCCGCAAGGAAACAATGGATACACCTCAGAAAATTATTTCCTTTGACAGAACTCTTACAACCTACCTACCAATTACGTACTTGTCTCCGTCCTTTAAGGGTCCGTACGCGACTGGTAGCCAAAGGGAGAAACCATTTTATCACTAAGTCTCTGTTGTCCGTCTCTCCGTTTGTCAGCGGGTTGTATCTCATGAACCGTAATAAATAGACCGTTGAAATTTTCAGTGTGTTGTATTAGGGTGTTTTTAGGGTTTCGTACCCGAAGGGTAACCAACAGAACCCTATTACTAAGCCTCTGAGTAATAGGGTTCTGTTGGTTACCCTTCCGTCAGTCTGTCAGTGGGCTGTATCTCAAGAACATTGTTGAAATTTTCATAGTGTGTGTATTTATTGCCGCTATACAAATAATAAAAATTAAATTAAATAAAAAAATTAAAGGGATTATAAGAAACACGTTTATTTTCTGTTTTTGGTGCGGTGCCCTTGGTGTGAGAGTGCAAATCGCACTTGGCCGTTTTTTTATATTTCCGTAAAAGAGCTTTTATTGAACATTCATATTTACATCGACCCAGCTCACATAGCTCTTCCAGTTTTCCCACAGAAAGCGTTTACATTTCAGTGTTAAAAGTAACTTTCTATCAGTGACGTACTTTTTGTACTCGGATCATTACCTCGCGAGATTAAACAAACAAACGTACATTTTAAATTAAAGAAGGCGTTTTAACTTTTCTAGTTTAACGGTATCTAGCATAATGAGAATGTTCAAGAAGGTGTATAGATTGCCAACTTCATAATTGGAATACTTACTTCAAGTAACAACATAATGGAACCACATTACAGTTCGATATTCCATCGAGTTTTTTTAATAAAATGGTAACCCAATTAGTCGGCTGTATGCCTTCAAATAAAAAAAAATGTGTATAGTAAGTCCCTGGGTGCCTACCTACCCACAAATACAGCGCATTGCGACTAAGCGACCCGATTAAATCGAACACTTGTAAACTCATGTACACATTATTATTATTGAAGCGCAAGGCTTCAGTCGCACTAATTACCACTTCAGAATAAATTAGTTCTAGTTTAATAATTAACTGCTTTAATTATGACGTTTTATTCAAAATCCTACATAATAACATGTTGGTTCTTTTAAGCATTTAGTTTACTTTAGAATTTGAATAAAATGATTAGGCAGGTAAATATGGCTGGAAATGAGCTGTTTTAATTATAAATTGAAAAATGTTAATTATTCCCTGAACTTATGGCTTATATCACGGTATATCATATCAGACGACTATTTAGTTATCTAGTTACTGTCTAGTTATGAAATATGCTTATTGATCCTAGGGCGGAGCGGAACCACCCAATACAAGCATTACTACATGCTTCCTGGGTGGTTCTAGCCACACTATAAATAATATAAAAACGTTAAAGAAATAAACTATTTTTTTTTATTTTTTTTTTGTGAGTATGGATCTCCTGTAACAGGCATTTAACCATCACACTATAAAGACTGGGCCAGATAAAACCTTCTTCTGTACCTACACGAAGATAGTATTACGGAGACTACGTATGGTTCGTTGTAAGTTCGTTCAGTAAAGTAAAAACGTTGGTCGACTTCCCGACACACTGTGTAAACATTCAGTGTTGACACATGTGGCTACAGTCAATACCGCTTGATTTTGACTAGGTTTGTAATCTAGATTTAGTTTGTGAATTCCTACGTTTTGTTCTTGTATCTAAACTCTTTTGTGAGGGCTGCATTAAGGACTTGTAACCCTCGTTCATCCTATTTCAAATAGGTAATGTAGGTAGCTTCATGCCTTAGTAACCGTTTCTTAGGAACTGAATACAAAACTTAAGAACGATCACACCTCACGTGCTTCATACAAACTTTGAAGTCCTTGTTCTTGGAACCGACTTTAATGAAACTTGCTACGCATACGCAGGATACCTAGAGTGATTTTTCACTTTCTATAGAAAACTTGAGATTGCTCTAACTTTCTTTCAAAAGTCTCTTTCGAAAAAGTAACTAACTTTTTAGACCTAGGCATACAAAATTTGAAGTACTTATTTTTGGAACTCATTAATTTACTTACAAGACTTCCAAGTTTGTATGTACGAAAACGAACGACGGGTGTGCGCAAAGCTCTTAAAATCTTAAATAAAAAACTTAAATCAAAGAACCCAACATTATCATTCCTCCCACTGAAATAGACACTAACAACCCTTGTTTACCAAACCAACAACAACTAATAAAGCTCTGGTTACGACCAGAGCTCCTCATTGTCACGGCATGACGCTCCGATTGATTCATACGCGCTGATGACCTGTCAAATTAATTGACTAATTAGTTCTGGGCATCGCTATGTCCTCTATTGATCGGTTAGTGGTTCCTGGAACTAACCTTTGATGATTACCGGAATAGCTGAGCCGGTTGGTCGATCTAATTATGTGATGTACTCCTTCGCGCTGGTTTTTGACGAAGGGTTAGAATGAAGTGATTATATAATACTATTTATTAAGGTCGTGGATAAATAATCGTATGAGTTGACCTCCGAGGTTAAGCAATGCTTGCCGAGAACGGTCCGAGGATGACTGAAACTTTATTTTCTTAGGAAAACTTACAGCTAGGATACAGATAGTTGACAGTTAGTGAGAGAAGGCCAATTGAAAGTTTTCACTGACAAAATTAAGGTAGCACAAGAAACAATAGACAGGCTAAGAGAAAGTAAGAATTAGTAAGCACTAACTAACTGGAGAGAATTAAAACAAGGTTTTAGTGATATTCAAAGAAGTTTTTGCATAGTATTTTTTTTAGTTTAGGAACACTGGTGGAGAACAAGTCAAGATCATCAACACTCTGACACATCGAGTTGAATGCCCTGCTAGCTCTTATTATATAAGAGTTTTGTCAAAGTACCTGTAAATGGTCTAATTGAAATAAATGCTTTGACTTTGACTTTAACATACTGGTATTCAGCTGAATCCGATTTGAGTGGAAGCCGACCCCAATATAATAGGGAAAAAGCTAGGCAGATGATGATAATTTCTCACGGCAAGGGTTTCTCAGTGAGCATAGATAGTCCAAAAACTCTGTCGTTGAATCAGGAAGTTTCATTATCTACTTTAAAAATGGTTTTTATTGTTAAAATAATCATGTTTAGTAGGCAGATTAGTGATCGCAATAAACTATAAAAAAAAGGGTCTGTGCCTTTATTTCAATGTGGTGGTCTTTACTTTATCCTATTTAAAATCTTGGATATGGCTGATTTATTTATTCCTTTACCCAGTCAATATCAGGTACAATCAATCTGCTGAAAAATGAGGAAAAAACGTTCCATGTTCCAAGACACTTAATCACAAAGTTGCATGAAGTTTATCAAGTAAGCAATTAATTTTACTCATTTGATATTTATAGGTACTTCTATTAAATATTACTTCAAAGTAAAAGTCAAGAATGCGTTAAAAGCTTCAGGTCTCAAGTTCAACGTAATCACTTCAAGGTTTGCTCTGGCGCGAGGGGTTTTACATTTAGGTACAGTGGAACAAAGACATTGGTACACAGGTATGACAGTGAAAGTTCACTGTCATACCTGTGTACCAAGAAGCCAGCAAATAAGCAAGTGCTTATTTGCTGGCTTCTTTTAACAATGTTAGAAAGTGTTTATGGTTGTTCCTTCAAATGCCATTTGGGTTCAAGGCTGCGGTAACTCTTTCAAGCAATTCCGTTGGCTTCTTCTTATCGTGTGGGCAGTAAGGTCTAACGACCCCACACACCCTAGTGTCAGAGTTTTTTAACCGCCTCAAGGGCCTCTGACATGGTTTGACGACCGCCATTTGGCAGCCGGGACCACCGGCTTATGCGTGCCTTCCGAAGCATGGAATCATCTTTTTATCACACAATCAGGTGATTCAAGCCTGCAATGTCCTAGTCAAACTGGAAACAACTTTACAAAGTATGCTTCCCGTGGGAATCGAACCCACGACCACCGGGTCACAAGGCAAACGCCTAAACCACTCGACCACAGTTGGCAGTGGGCCCCCTCAATGCTGACATTTCTATGAGGCGCGCGTGGTGTGCTCTCTTCTGCTACTCTTCTGGTCTAGACTTTATGGAACCCTCTAAATCTCAGGTGTACAGTTCAAATAAATATTGGTGCTGTTACTAGGTAAAAATGTTTTGTCTGTATACCAATCTTGTTGTTCAATATTTACCTGTATCGGTTGTAATTGTTTCCAAAATGAAAACCTGAACCTACAAGACTTACGAGTGCCTGTAGGTCGATGTTGTACACGTGGGAGGTTTCGGCACTCTGAGGTGGAGATAGTGTACCGAAACATGAGGGAAGTCAATGTTTGCGAAGACTAATGTTGTTTGAGTTTGACGTTTTTGTCCGTATAAAAGATGTTATTAGCGTGGCGATTATGGCAAACCCCCCATTTGGGGGAGGCCTATGTCCAGCCGTGGACGTCTTTCGGCTGTTAAGATGATGATGAAAAGATGTTTAATATTATTTCATTAAAGCCTTTAATGTACCTACCTATCTTTAAGAATAAGAATAATAATGAAATGAATGAAGAGAATAAGAACAATAATAAAATGTTTTGAAATAATATTATAAGTTTACAAAAGTGTACATTTGGTTCAGCAGTATATTAATCTAAAACTAGGTACCTAAACAATAAAATAAGTATAATAATAACGGGCCAATCAGCAAATAGCCCTTCAAATACTTAATACATTTCTTAGAAAAAAGAACAGCTTTAACAGAAAATGTTTTCCAAACTGCCACAGGAAAGAGAGAATGAGGAAAATTACCCCTGAATTGACGAATTGACGTCACGGAAATTGGCTTCCGATGACTGGATGTGAACAGATATGTCACTGGCAAGAGGACACGTTGTATCCTGTCGGAATAGTATAATTTTTCTACGAAGAAGAAAAATAAACGTTAGCTACCTGAGGTAAGAACTTTTAAAAGAGAAAAATATAAGGACAGAGGAAGATTGATAGGTACTTTCTGAATAATACAGAAAAATAATATTTGAAAGTATATATTTAACCATAGACATAGAGGAATGGAGTGAGCGTTCCCAATCTGGCTGAATGTGAGAGAGACCAAAAAATCGTGAGTTCTGTATTTTTTCGAGAATTCCAATCGGTCTGCTTCACAGCATTGTCGTGACACTTTGGTCACTACGACCTAAAGAAACGAGGCAGGTATTGGCCGCACAGTCGCTTTGTCTCTTTCTGAATTAATTTCTTGAGTAGTTAATTGTATGACGATATAGCTTAGTAGCTTTTAACTGAAAAAATCAGGCTAAAGTAGTCTTGACTGAACACGTTGGTCAATAGTGATTTTAAGCGACAATATGAGGTCAAAAGTGATTTTGACTCACGATCTTAGTCGAAACTACTTTTAAGCAGGAGAGCATCAGTCAAAATCACTTTTAACCAGATAGTATGTAATAAAACATTTTACATGTTGTAAATTCGTTTATTTCGAAGGTTATGGTGTGACGAAAATATATTAAATATTTAATTCCATATTCAAACAACAATCAATTTCAACATTCTAACCTCGAGGACGGAGCCCTCGAACTAATTTTAACCAACTTCATTGGGCAAAACTAGTTTTGACTCTAATTTCAGTCAAAAGTGCTATTGACGAGAGACTGGTTATGAGTTTTGACTGCAACATTATACATAAAATAGAGGTAACTTTTCCGGCACACTAATAATTTAAAACTGGTCGGATATTTTCCGTAAGCCTGTGCTTTACATACCGAAAGGTACTATTATAACTTATTGATGTTCAGTCTTAATGTTAGAATATAATAATATGAAATATCTCATAATAATGTTATTTCATTACCTTTGCGTTACTTCAGCTGTTACCTATTTCGTGGAACTCCACGGTGCTCTTGAACCCTGCCCTTATGTAGGTACCTACTTGTGTATCGTTAGGGCAAGACCCAACTAGTGCTGACCCTTTCCTGATTGGGCATGTCAAGTGGATGTAACTGGGCTATGACATTTTTGTGTAAAATAGGTTTTTTTGAAGTCGAATTGTAATGAGCGCTCGAGCACTGACATGTGAAAATTCCCAAATAAAAAATAAATATTACGTAATAAATAATTAACATGAAATTCACAGTGCTCGAGCGGTTGTCTATGTACCTACTTCCTAGTCACCTATCTCTGTAGCCGCTTATATGTGGGTAGGAACATACCCTTAGTTATAAATAAGTAATGATTAAATCATAATTCTTTCATGGATTTCAACTGAAGGAAAACTTAGATTTCTCGACGACCCAGTACAGCCCCGTCTGACGAAGAATGACAAGAAGAGCTAGCGATATGTGAGATAGCGGTCAAGCGCGTGCCTATCACTAATAACAAAAATGAAGAGCCATAATGGCTTATGTCATTATTTTGGGTCGGCTTTCCTTGTCATTCCTCGAAAAATCTCTCTTTCTCTCGCAAAGAGAGAGGGAGATTTTAACTAAGTAGCTATAAGCGTAAGCAAAATCTTTATTTTTGCATTAAATAACAGGTAGGTACGCAACATTTCTTACAGTATACCAAGCTATGTTGATGAATCTAAAACGCCAGCTCTGTGAACGAATTAAGTTCTCACTACTTATTGTGTCGTCGACATCAAGAACACAGAGAGATAGAAGCGAGGGCTGGCCTTTATGTCATCGTATTTCAAACTCAATAGTTGTTTGTACGTCTTAGCTATTTATATGTTTATCTGTCCCTTCAGGCAGACTGCTGGCTTTCGCGTTTATCTCAGAAAAATTGAGATACCAAGAATAAGGTATGAACTGTCCGAAAAATGTTTAGCGAAGAATTTATTGTTCGTAATCCTGCCTCCGTGAAATTACTGCTATTGCTTTTGAGTAGGTATTTGTTTACGAAGAGATAAACGGAAAATGTGACGCAAAAAGAAATATGAAATTTCATTTTAATTAATCCCACTTAATATGGACAGAGATGCTGTTCATTGTAGCGATTAATCGAGTTTTCTGCGATTTCGAAATTATGAATAGGTAACTCGAATATTGGGTATTCTCGGAAAATTGGCGATTGGATTTATTTAAATCCATTAATAAACTCTTTATTATAATCCAGTTTCACCAATCATATCGACCCAACCGGAATCATAACCCAATCATTGAAGATCCTTATTAAGACCAACACGCAATTACTAGAAAACCTTTAAAGCCTACACAACTACGCACTGACTTTATTAACGCAATAAAACTTAACACAAAAGCAAAAGTGTCTATTCAGTAATAACGTGGGACAAGTACGAACAATGAGCCATTGTCAGCGGTTATCAACAACAATGGCTGTAGGATTGATACAACCCTTTGAGCTGAATCATCGCGCGCTAACGATTTATATTTAGCACTGGAACGTGCCTCGGCGCTGGGTAGGTTATCTATCTATCTACGGTACCCAAAGTCTGACACCTGACCACAAGAAATACCTATTTATTCAACAATAATCTTACGAATGGCGCGCGGCGACGGCAAAATTCAGTTAAACTCAGATGGAATTCGTACTATGTAAAATACTGATATTTAAAAGCCGAGCTTGATGAAAATGAATTCTAATAGTTATTAGATTTCATTTGTATTTCTATTACTGGTGCACTCGACTAGTTTTACCTCGGCTCTTAGTTACGTGCTCAACATGTTGCTAGAGGAACTCGATACGTGCAAAATCAAATATCTCACGATGGCTTTTTTTTTTTTTTTTTTTTTTTTTTTTTGGATGGGAAATCATCAAATGACCCCTCCCGCTCTGGGTTGAGCGGCAGGGAGTGTCAGACTTCTACTGACTAAAACCCACCCATGCTCCTCTTAGTGCCTTTTACGTTCCAGGGCCGCGGTAACTCTTTCGAACAAATCCGCAACCCTGGTAGGCACTGGCCCTAACGGGCCCCTACTCCTATGCTGACATCTCTTTGAGGCGCGCGTGGAACACGACGCGCCGTCGGCTTGGGTCTGGCTTTAATCGGACAGCGAGCCACCCAACGCTCGCCGTCCGCAGACCCGCACCTACGGTGGCCGGGAATCGCCCAGCGACTCCCGACGCCCGGTGCGTCTCCCTATGCCGCGGCGGCTGGGGCGTGAGGGTTGTCTCTCCCTCACGCGGCCCGCCTCCTCCTTCACTAGCATTACTGCTTCGCAGAAGGAGGTGACGGCTTCCCATGCCTCCTCGCTCCGGACCATGGATTGGACCAGGGCCGGACGCGAGAGGTCGCCGCCGCCGATCGCCTCGACGAGGACACGGCGCTGCTCCGCCCATGCGGGGCAGGCCTCCACCGTATGCTCCACCGTGTCCTCCGGGCGATCCTCGCAGATCTCACGATGGCTTGAATATGTCACCGGGATATTGCAAACACCGTAAGATTATAATAAATCGCTTGAGATTGTAAACACTTTTTTTGCGGATATAAATATTGTAAACTCTCGAATTTGGAAATTTAGTGTATTTGAAATGATTTGTTCGCAATATTATAACATGTAGAGTTTATAATCTCTCAAGATTTATTACAAAGTAACGGTATTTGCAAGAATCCGGTGAGAAATAAAGTTACTTACAATGCCCAAAATGGCTTCAAAAGTCAAGATTATAGTGTACATATGATAATGCTCTTATCGTAAACTACACTCGCTTTTGTACGGTGTTCGTTTTTCGTATATTCATTACAGAATGAAAATGAGCAGTTTTATCTATATTTAGCATTTGCCTTTCGGCGCGCTGAAGTTTAATTTTGAATATCTGATAAACTATGGCTTTGTGATTTGAGCTATTTGAGAACGCATATTTTAAATTTAAATGATCAAAGTTGCCTCGTTATATTACCCTACGTCATAAACTTAAACTTTTACTAACATGATAATATAGGTACATAAGATAGAAAGAATATAGATTTAGCCGACGCAAAATATTTTGACTAGGTATATTAAAAAAATTTTTTTGAATTATTTTCTCCTTTTGGGGGTTAACCAGAAAATCTGATGAATCTCCAGACTTGCCAAGAAGTTACCGTGTTGCCAAGTTAATGGGTTGTGGAGCTCTGGTAGGCAGCTGATTCATGTAAAAACACTGTTATTCACCTGGATCCGGTTTGACTGGAAGCCGACCTCAATATAGTTGGGAAAAAGCAGATTAGAGCTTTTGGAGGTTTTAATTAGACTTATATAAATGCTCTTTTGCTTATTGCTTACATTCATATTTTCACAATTCATTAATTATGTTCTGTATAACTGGAGCAGTTATCGCTTTATTAAATAAATAAAAAAAAACTTTAATGTAACTGAAATAACAGAAGCAATGAAATAAATTAATGTCATTAACCGCTGTAACACGCTGACGTGATATATAACAATTGTGTTACAAGCAATTGGCTTTATTACATTGAAATGATTGTCATTCCAGTAAGTAATTTGATTGTTTCCGTATACTAATTCGATTACAAATTATAAATGTAATGACATCTAAGAGCCAGCATACAACCAGTAACATTGAAGAATACACGCACTGGATCCTACCCGCCATTGTGGTCTCTCTCTATAACTCAAAGGTTAGCTGGGCGAAAACTCAACTCTGACTTTAGCTCGCCTTTGTACATGAACTATTCATCACTGTATATTAAATAAGCTGTTATGGTGTACAATAAAGATTTAAGAAGGATTATTTTGAGAAGTAGTAAAAAGAATTTAAAGGTCCTGGCTAATTCATCAACGCCAAGGTTAAATCCTTGAGCATTATGATGGACATCAGGAATAACGAAGAATATTTAGAAATTCAACCCATAAAAGGATTAAACACTTTTTGTATGAACAATCTTTTGTTGACAGATTTTCACTATTCATGGGAGCGAATCCGGCGCAAGCTTCAAAAACATCGCTCTTACGTTACGTTTTATAAATTCATAACTAACGAAACGATAACCAGTTATGAAATAACGACTATAGTTGTTATTGCTATAACATATTTTATAGCTATATATATTATAGCTCTGCAATCTTGCATGCACCAGTGGGCCTATTGTTTTTGACAGTGTATTGAAAACTGGCATTTTTTGTTCTTTTCAGTTCACAATAAACAACCTCACATATGAGGACTAGGTACTGATCGATTGACAAAAGTAAATATTTTTGCGTGTTTGTTAATGGTAATTTATGGAAGTACTGATCCGATTACGATGAATTGTTTCTATGATAGAAAGGTACAAATTCGCATGATTCCTGCGGGGTAGACCACGAGAGTGAAGTCGTGGAAAAAAGCTAGTTTGTAGTAATATAAAGCATCAAGGGTTCAGCTCTAACAAGAAAGGGTTAGAAACTCTTCAAACCCTGAAGTAGATTATTAGTCGAGAAATGCGGAACTTGCTTTTTTTCGCCGTAGAAATTTCTTATGTTGAATCAACGCGATCAGGTTTTCCTATTTCCTGTTAGGGATGTATCACTGCACTTTGGTAAAATTAGGTATACTGCTCTTCTAGTAAAAATACTGATTCGTGATTCTAATTTATACCGACATTTAATAACCTTTTGTGAAGCAAGCTAAAATGAACAAACTCAGGGGGCGAGCTATTCTTACAACAGTTTCCTCTAGCCTAAAAATACATGTTTATAAAAAGGCACACGTTTTAATATCCCAGCACAAAGAGGATAACTTGTAATTAGAAACGAAATATAACAAACGTGTGGGGCGGTCGATAAACAACACGATTTATTTTTATGAACTGCGCCCGGGCTATACCATAGAGCTCGGAGACTACTCGGCGGTCGCTGGTCATGATGCGAATTTTTTTTCGTACAGTTATTTTACCACTGACAGCAACATTTCTGAGGGCCGAGTACTATTGTTTTTGACAAAGGTATAGTTATTATTATTTATTATTACAAGCCCGTAGTGTCCCACTGCAGGGCAAAGGCCTCCCTTCTTTCTTTCCACCTCAATCTGTCTTGAGCAATCTGAGTCCAATCCTTTAGGTAGGAGTCCAGTTCGTCTCGCCATCTCCTTTCGGGTCTACCGCATCTATAGTAACGTAACAAAAAATTTTACTATAGTTTATATACCCGTTTCGCGCATAATGTTTATTTGAGTTGAATTCTATACATATTCTTATTTTTGTATGATACAAATTGTGTATGTCGCATAAAATTAAATCAAAATACAGTTTATTACCTACAGTTTTTTTATATTCAAAATTCACTTACGTTAACGATACAGCCGGTCGATTCTGTCGACATCTCACGGTGTTCACCAAGGCGGAGTGAACGACAATAGAGCTGTCATTCCATCTTATTTGTATGGTTTGACAACTCACCCGTCGTGCGCCCCGCCCGGGTGTTCACTTCGACATCTTTACAGCCGGTCGATTCTGTCGACGTCTCACGGTGTTCACCTAGACGGAGTGAACGACAAGAGCGCTGTCATTCCATCTTATTTGTATGGTTTGACAACTCACCCGTCGTGCGCCCCGCCCAAGTGTTCACTTCGACATGCTTACAGAATCGCACTGCAGAATCGCACTGCTGTAACGTTACTATACGTCAAAACATTCGTGCTAGGCTCTCTGATCTAAGAAAAGGGGTAAAATAAATATGTACCACCAGTTGGTACTTTTTCTTTTTACGTGTGGAAGTCCTCATGGATGACCTCCGCCTGACCTAGATTGCCCCTGCGGCAGGTGTGTGAGCAGCCCGCTTAAGGCTTCAGCTAGAGACGACAAAGGCGACACTTTCCTTATAGACCAATCGTGTCACTGAGTGTCACCGGTTACCTATAGAAACTGACAGCTCGTGACAAAAATTGCCCGAGACAGTTCAGCATGAACTTGCTCTCAGTGTAATTAACGTGCAAACGAGACTCATTACAAAGTTACTAGCTTATTTCCGCGGTTTCGCTTCCTTAGCTCGTAATACAGAAATCGTGCATTTCTCGGGATTAAAAGTAGCCCACGAGACTCAACGTTTATGTGTAGTTTATGTTAGATTTTTTGTAATCAAGAAAAAAGAGATTACCCTTTCTAAACATTTAAATAAACATAAAATCATACGATTTAGATGATACAGATAGTTACTATTATGAGTAGATGTGTTGTGGTATCTCTAGTCTCTGCCGGCGCGACAGTTCCGTGCTCTGTGTCTTACCTGCACTAATGTTTTGTTCCTTATGGTGCCTATGTTATGCTACGGGCTTTGAAGTGTTCCTGTCCTAAATAGCCATTAAGTTTTGAAACATTTATGTTTAAACTATGGTTATCAACGAAGCTGAGTAGTTCGGTTTGTTGGTTGCTGCCAAAATTTGTTATGAGTAAGAAGTGTAAGCATGCTTTGTGGCTCTCTCCTTATCACCCGTATTCCAGTAAACTTGCCAAAACCAGACAATAGAACTAGCATGGAGTTGAAACTTTGCAAAATAATCTTGCTCGCTGAGGGTTTTTTCAGCAAAACAAATCAAAAGACCCCTTTGAAATCAATCAAAAGTTTACGCCTGAAATCCACGTTGACGAAGTCGCGAGTAAAAGCTGTTCCGAGTTATAAAAGTTTTTTTTTGCGGTAATGCACGTTTAGTTGACAGAAAAGGGAGAAAAGTTATTAAACTGCTGTTCAGACAAAAGCAAAAATATTAATCATTAGTAGAGAAATAGCGGCTACACGTGTATCAATCAAGTCCAACTTTAGCCAGCTAACAAGCCGAGCTAATTATTTGTGCCAACATTTTACTTGATTCTGAACTTTCGTTCAACAACACCGCACCCGTTCATTAGAACCATTTCACCGTAGTGTTTGTCTGTTTCATCATAGACAAACACAAAGATTTCTTGTTTCGCTAATTCTATATTTGAATATTTGCTTTCATGTTTTTCTTTGAGACTTAGCGAGAAATTTTCAGACCCTTTTGAGTTTTACAAAAATAATTAATTTTGACCGCGATATTAAAATTCGTGGCATTTTATAAGAGCTTCCAAATCTTGTTTGATTAAAAAATATGACTTTGAATTTAAAAGATAATAATTCCTGACGAATGGGTCAGCTAATTGGTTCGTAATAGTAGGTATTGTTAGAGTTGCCAATAAATTGAATTCCCGGGTTGTGGAGAGGAAAAATCTGCATAACCTCTGTGCGTGATTTGCTTTTACTATGTCTCTCACGAACATCGAACATCGTCGTTTTTCCTCAAAACACTTTTGTTTACTAGTTTTCTGAATTATTATAAGATTCGTACGAGTAAATTTTGTTTGAAAGAAGTAATTTGTTACATTATTGTTCTGTCAAAGCGAGCCCTTTTTACAATCTTACTCAATATCAACAAAGGAAAAAGGTCACTTTGTACATCGACTAGAAACTTCAGCTAATAGTTCAATCAAGGCGAATATCAACCCAGTAACCTAAATAGAATAAAAATACTTTCGTAACAATCGCGACAATGCTAAATAAACGAACTACGACTAAAGAATAAGGTTTAGAACATGACTCAGTTAGATTTAATCTTCACATCGCATGATAAGAATTACAGAAAGTAAAAGAACGTCCTTCACAAATATTTCAGCTATGAAAACGTAAAAATGCGGCTTGGTCGGTTACGGTCGGCACCGCCACGTTGTACGGTTCACCAACGTCGGAGAATTGCAGTCACTCCATATATTTATTTTATTGGAGTTCTCAGACATTTTAGAATAGAAGTATACTGATATTCTTCGCTATAAAGCTTATATGCATGACATAATGAAGCGAATAAAGCTCGTTGATACTGCATTATTTAAGTCACTCCAGTGGTTCTTACCACCCTTATTCAAACTCTTTGAGAAATATTTTGACAGCAAAGTGAACGTTTTCTGTTGAGAATTAGATTTGTCATTGTAAGACTTTGAATTTGAAATTATTTATCTTTATTTATATAGCAGTCAAGTATGTATGAATACTTATATGTAAGCATAAGTTGATTGAAGCAGAGATTGTTCAAATAAGTCGGTCGAAGGCTCGAAGCAGTATCGTATCTGTTGTATCATCGTACTTTTAAAATGGTCTAGACTGTTGTCCAGCCGAAAAGTAATTTTAAAAGTTAACAACCTTGCAGTAGCGAAGTATGAATCTATCTTACTCATATTTGCGAATATGCATTATTTCCACTAATTTATTTGTACCCTAAACTAGTAAGAAGTGTCTCATTCTAGCAAGAAGTCTACCATGGCTATAAAATATTTATATCATGAAATATTTTCCAGCAAGATACCGTCCATTTCAGTACCAACAGAGATGTTCTGTATATCATCTATTATATACAGCAGCCGTAACTTATAATGCTGAAAATGTTGGCTACATTTGCCAGATACAACTGCTGCTCAGCGGTAGTACGATACACCTCGCTTCGAATGCTACACTGAACATATTACCTGGTCTGTGTATCTTTTACTGGCAAACTCTGTTTTATATCCTGAGTTGTTATTTGTATTGACTAGCAAAGCCAGCATATTACTTGAAGATGAAATTGTTGGTGATAGAATTTCATTAGACACACACACACACATACACTTTATTATAACAATTATTAACAAATCACCTTATACGCTTGCAGGTCAGGTACTATTGCTTAAGGATTCAAGGCCCCAACCATGTAAAACTATATTGGATATCGATTAAGTAGAAGTTAAGAAAACATGTAGAACTGATTCAAGATTTATAGAACAAAAAAAAAAGTTAAAGCAATTCAAAGGGGTCCCTCACTTTGGCTGCACCCTTGTATCCCGATAGCCTTAAATTACATCTACTCCCTTCTTCTTCTCTTACACACAAAAAAGAAGAAGGGAGTAGAGGTCATTTAATTTCCCACCAAACAACGTATTCCAGAAGTACCTATGTGGTGCGTGGATTTAAGGGTGGTTTTCTGTATCTGCTAGGTATACAATTCGTTTCTTTTTATATATTGACTTTTTTTTTAATCAGTCCGCAGAGAACGACTAAAAAGATAAGAAAAAAACACTTTACGAGCTGTCTGTTGCAGTTAGTAGTGTTTATTTTAGTTCAATCACATATGCGATGCCACCGACTGTATCAGACTGCTTGAAAAGTCTTTTTTTTTGGAACTTTTTAATCGTTTTTTGAGGTCGGGTTTTTTGAAAAAAAGTATGATATTTTGTTATTTTGATATTGTTTCTCTAATCTATAGCAGCTACAGTACACCACTCTTAAATATGACCACGCAATTCTGGAACACCCTACATTTATGGATCACTTTATGTAAATTCAATTCTTACAAAGAGAAGCCATATTTTTTCTTAAAAATATTGTGTAGGCTTCTAGGCTGTCTTATAGCGATCTATTTTAATTAGTAAGTTAAAGTGTGCTTAACTAAGAGAAAAAGTGGAGGCTTTCACGAAAGCTTTAATTAACGCTAGTTGGATACCTATTTTTCTTCTCTCTCAGAGCCTGCCTCTCTATCATACCGAGATTCCTCTGTCACTCGGAAAGCACGTTAAGCCGTTGGTCCCGGCTGTCATTTGTAGATCTTTGGCAGTCGTTACGGATTGTCAGTAGCCAGAAAATCTGACACCAGTCTTGCCAAGAAGGACCGTGTTACCCAGTTAATGGGTTGTGGAGGTTTGGTAGGCAGCCGTTCCCCGTAAAATACTGGTATTCAGCTGGATCCGGTTTGACTGGAAGCTGACCCCAATATAGTTGGGAAAAGGCGAAGCAGATGAGTACATGAAGAACATGAGTACTTGACAATGATTTGGAAAGAATCTAAATCCTTGCCTTCATGGGAACCACTTTTACTTAAATAAGCAATAATAGTTTTACTAGGTACGGGGTTATAGTGCGATGGGTAGGTTTTAGTAGAATAAGCCCGGACAATCTACTTGAACTATTATATTAGCTATTCTAACGATTGGTAAGATTGTCATTCGATTTTTTTTTTAATCTTAAGAACTAGATTATCTTTAGCTTTGTCCAGCAGTGGACGTCTTACAGTTATTATGATGATAATGATGATTGGTTCAACTTACTTGTTCAACGGAGCCATACTGTCTTCTAGAGAACACGCCTCGACGCGAGATCAGCTCGCTTGCCGATGATCTGTGGACAAACATAATAAACGGTTATTTAAATACTCGAACACACAATATTGTATAGTTACTGAACTATATGTAAACGAACTGTCCGACTTGTCAATTATGTATAACTCAATCACTTCAAAAACAAATGAATAACGTAAACAAGACGTGAGTTTTAAAAACTGGCTTTAGTAGCCCGGGAATACCTTATTCTGGTTACACGAGGCTAATACAGAATACTAGTTAGGATAGGAAGAGTGCTAATAAATCAGGTAGCTAGTTATTCTGGCCAGGGGTATGCAAAATTTTCTACAATTTTGTATGTGCCAAGTTAAGACATCAAGCTAGAAGATTCCTTTCTTTTATACTAACTTTAAAACCAAGCTTCTTCTAAAACTAGTGACAACAAACCAGCTTTTACTGATATCGATAATTTTCCTAATCTTTTAGTAATAACTTCACGACCGCTCTTACGTTACTATTATCTAACCTTAGGTTTCGTATAAAAGGAATAGCATTAAAACTTTAAAATCGACGTTTTAACTTTGCAAATAACGTTGGTTCAGATAACGGGAACTGCAAAGTGCATATCGTGCAAATTTTTCACCGGTTCAGACATTCGCGTTCGGGGATTTTAGACAGTCTGTTTCGAATTTTATATCTTACCTGCGTATCTCTGAAATTGTAGCTTGAAACTGTGTTGGTTAATAGATGAGTGCGATTATTTGTTCAATATTTTAAAGAGTATCATAACAAGGACACATGGTAACTGGGCCTCTGTCAGTTGATAGACAAACTACATAATTATATTATATAATTGATAAGGACTCAATTTAATCCCAGCTTCTTACTTTATTTATAACTAAATAATATAATGATAAGTTGTAAATATAAGATACCACTATACACACCATTTACTTTCAACAACTATCCGTAAAAGAAAATCGAAAATGTTCTCCGAAGAACCGTTAAACTACTTTACAACGCAATACCAAAGTGTAATTTATTCGAATCCATTCCACGCAGACCGAGCTAATGCCTCCCTGATAGTTCGACACCACAAAGTTCAGGCGAGTGAACCTTAGGGCGAGTGAACTATCAGACAGCATCAATAGATATCATCAGTCAGATTTAGAGCCCCAATTAACTCGAATACACTTCGAGAGCTAGTTTCCTGTGAGTTAATTGCAATCCTGACAACTCTAACATGCATCTAAGTGGTTCTGAAAGGTCAGATCTTTATTGAATTCAGTGTAGTATGAAGTTAGCCCTTCGTGACCTATGACTTCTATATGTCGGATGGGAACGCAGGCAAAGAGAGGTCGAGAGTCCAGTAGATGCGGTGCGCTGATTTGATTTGATTGATTGAACGTTCCGAGTACCTGACGAGGATTAACCGAACGGCGAAGCGAAAATTACGTTGAAAAATTGGAGATTTCCTCAAAAAACTTTTCGTCCAGTGCGTTTTATAAGAATAAAACGCACTGGACGAAAAGTTTTCGACGAGAAAAAAAACCAGAATAACCTAAGAAGGTTATCCTGTTTTTTTTTCTCGTCGAATTATTTTCTTAGAAATACCGTCTTTTTTAACCGTAGCGTGTGTGGATAAACGCATCGACACATTAGTCCTTGAAACTATTGATTAGAAGGTGTGAAGAGTGAATAATGTTTTAGAACCATTTTGTTCGGAGCTTCGTTCAGTATTAACTTTAAGCTAGCCGAGCTATTATTATGTGTCTAGGCTAGGACGTTTGAATGTTATTCACCTCACCAGGTTGCGCAGTAGGTCATATAATTGCGATACGAAGTTTAAATTCATCATTATGTGTACACTGTTAATGACTAATAAATAACGGTTGAATGGGTTTAAAGAATGAGCTTGGAAGGCATCTAAAAATAGGTGAAAAGTTTCACATTATCTGGCTTTAAATTCTTTTTGGTACGAAGACATTACAAAAAATAAAATGGGCTGCTTAATGTTCGTCGAGCCTTTAAAGAAGTAAGACCTTGTTACAGCCGATTAATTCACGGTATTTTAATCAGAAACGAAGAGTTCTGGCGGTATAAAGAGAAACAAGTATTCCCTTTTGTAATCAGGATAAAAGAAAGGGTGTTCTTTTAACATTAAAGGAAAGCAATCTTGGGATTGACGAACACGTGACGTTAGGACGTGAGGGACCAATACCCCAAATCCCTAAAAGAATCCTCTAAACGAAATCGTATTTTGAAACTTTCCATAGAAGGGTGACTGTTCTGAAACAGTGCATACCTACTATTGCCCGTAAAACAATAAGTTATTATTTTATGTGGTTGATAAACAACTTCGAACTTCAACTTCTTTCTTTTTTTAGACTGCTTGGTTGCCTATTGGTCGCAAGCGCTACTGTTGAGCATGACTTTTGATTCTCGTGATAAGCTAAGACACGTCCGGCCGGACGAATGGATTGGGTGGTCAACATTTTGATATTATCGTTTACGTCCGTCATCTCAGCTTTGTCACCAAACAAGGCAGACTTCCGTTACATCGGAGAGACCTGAGTGCTAATACTACTTATTTTTATTTTTGTTATGGGAAAACGGTTTGTGGTGTTATGGTATAATATCTAGTTATACAAAAATAAAACATAAAAATATGTTCGTACACACATCGAGTGCCAATTATACAAATTTTTAAGCAACGTTCGCATTTCCATGTCAGTCAATAAAAAATAACCCTAAACCTAAAAACCCAAAAACACTTAAATGTTCACATTTTTCATAAATAGTGCTTCTAGACCCAGTGGTTTCGGCTGTTTAGGAATTTATTTTGTTACATTAAATATGTACAATGCCTTCTTGGTGTTAAAGAATAATGGTTGAAATTAAAGCCAAGAGCACTATACTTTGTGCCAGATAAACTTACAATAAAGTACATTGACCTTTCCCTAATATCCCTTCGTAGATACCCGAACAATACATTATGAACCATTTTACATTACTAGAGAACATAAAGGATCACGATAGAAGTAGATTCAGGACTGCTCTAAGTCTTTATTTCTGTTTTTGATTTTAAGAAAGTCAATAAATGTATGTGGGTCAATGACCGTTATTGCACATTTATCTGGAATCTACTATAGCCACAGATTTCTCATAAAGTAGTGGATTATACTCGTACTACCGATAAAATGAGGCACGGATTAAGTGCTTTCTAAAGAGGGGAAAAGAATGAATGCTAAGCGCTTCCTTCTTTTTTCATAGCTTAATAACAAGAAATCCTGGAAAAGTTGCGATTTAAAAATGGCGTCTTTAAGCTCTCGTTAGGAGCTCAACTTAATTACTTTTGTACTGATAATATTTTATTCTAAACATCAATTAGTGTAATCTGTATATGTCGTACGAAGGCGCGTTCACGCATAATAATGAAAAGAACATGGGGGTGGCATAATGTAATTAATTTAATTACAGAAATTTTGAAAGTCATACACTTAATTTTAGCAAAGTAACTTTGTGTTTGCTTCCTCTTTCTATTCCAGAACTCAATTATATAACTGGCAAAATACGTGGAAAATGGAAATTGTACTGTGAAAAATGGTTTGGTTTGTATAAATAAGTTTGGAGAGCATGACAAAATCGAATCTTCTTCCCCATTTCCGGCAATATAAATAGCATGTCATTTTATCCATTCTGATTTCATAATCGTCACGACAGGCACAGGAGAGATTTGAGGAAATCATAAGGCTTGGATTGACATATTTGAGGAAATCTTATATGTAAGTATATCATATACTTACACACTACATACTTATTACGGGTAGAAATCTTTTAAATCAAGCTTTTAATAAACAAATGTAATATAACTTGTCAATACATATCCAATAGGTAAGACTAAACACGATAATATTATCGTGTTAGTTGAGGATAATAAGCAGCCCAACTCCTTATTATCTATCTAATAAGATAATAAGGACTTGGGCTGCATCATCAGACCAGAGTGTTAATTCTACTAATTTTTAAGCAACGTTTACGGTTCGCATGTCAGTCGCAATCTGTCAAAAATTCTCGATTTCCATACATTTTTGACAAATTGCGACATTGCAACGTTCCCAAACGTTGCTTAAAAATGAGTAAAATTGACACTCTGCTCCATAAAATCATATTTCTTATTGCATTTGCTTCAAAGTTATGTATAAAAGAACTTATCGCAAAATTTAATCTTTATCGGATATTAGGAAATGCTTGCAAATGGATTACTAATTTGTAACCGAACGAAAGAAGCAAGTAAATAAAAGCTTTTAAAAAATGTAAGTATTGTTTTGCTTATTCATCACTGTGTATAAGGACCACGTTTGGATTCAGCAATGGAACATAAACAAGATATAATATCGACGTAAGTGATTCATAGTGTACAGATTTACATACGAACATCTGTGCATAATTATTCATAGTTGGAACAAGAACGTCATTTCTATAAATGTTATGGGGTATTAGCTTTTACCCTCGACTTCGTACACGCATATCCCGTTTTTCCCGTTTCCGTAGTAATTTCGTAAAATCCTCTCTTAGTGCTTCCTCTACACTCCTCAAGGAACCTATATGCTAAATTTCACCTTTCTACGACCAGTAGTTTTGGCTGTGCGTTGTCTGTCACTCAGTAGCGGAAGATTTTATATACAACGTGTTACAGAATAAACGAAATACCCTGATTGGTGATTAGAGGAATTGAGGGAGGATTATTTGCCCTTGCCCGATAGTAGGACAGTATTTACTACAAATTATTACAATGGGGTATGTTTGTTGTCCGTGTTATCAGTAGTATGATACTCGAGCTTCAAACTTCGTGGGATGGGGTTTTTTTTTTGTTTAACTTATATTGTCCTAATGTTGGGCACAAGTCTCCCCATATCCATTGTTCTTTGTTTTTGCCTACTCCGGCCAATCCTTCAGGAACGAGTCCAAATCGCCCCACAACGGCACCCACTGCGTGACGATCCTGGCCGACGGGCCAGTCACGGTCATGATGTATCCTGTAAGTGTGACGGCATCTCTTGAATTCCGAAAGTTGAGGAGGATCGTATCCCATGTAGATTATAATGTTCCATCGACGGTGGTAAAGTTGCTTACTAATAGGTAGTATGGGAGAAAGGCACTCATAGCCAAATGGCCGTGAATAGATTTACGACCCTTAACATAATAATCATAAACTTTAAATTACGAGGAGCAGCAATAGCTCAACGGCTTAGAGGACAGCCTAGCGAGTCAGAGTGTATCGATTCGAACTTCCCCAGAGCACTTTGAAGTTTAAGCCTATGGTTCATAAAAAAACCCAACCAACAAACGGACAACGGGAGGTCCGTTTAAGCGTAAACGTGAATTCACACCAACATAGACCAATGAGGGGTCAAGTTTGCAATTTTACTATCACACCAAAACGGATAAATGGGGTTGGCAACTGTCAAAGTGGCGCTAGCATAGCTTTAACCAAAATATAAGAATTTTCTATGAACATTTTGAATAACTAATTATTTTCACAATTCCGAAGATCTGTGAAGAACCCTTTTGTAAGGAAATAGGTGCGCATCAGTTTCCTAAAGATTCAGCAGTGACAAAAAAGTGGCTAAAAGCCATAAGGAGACAAAACTTCAAGCCGGATAAAATTCGAGGTTATGTCGTAAACATTTTTGGAAACAGATTACCATAAAACTAGTTTTTATACAGGTACGTCACATTAATTGTATTCTAAAAATATTCGGCATCGTAATAAAAATGTGTTCTTTATCCTTTTTGGTTGTTTCAAGGCATTGAAAACAAGCACCGTTACCTGAAAAAATCAGCAGTCCCAACATTGTTTCCCTGGACTACTAAAACTCTTTCTCAAGAAGCTCAAGCTCGAGAAGAGCAGTTATCAAACCGAAAAATTAGAAAAGCACTTTTTGAAGAGATAGACACATCAGCTGTGCAAACTACCAGTTCAGAAGATTTGACTCTTCCCGACAATGTATATATTTCTACCCAGGACGATGATTGAACGCAGCTCATTGATTACTTTGTGAGATGAAGGCGATATTGTGATGGTGTCATGGCTGATAGAGGATTTAATTTAATGTCCAGGACTTGTTTGCAGTGAAAAATGTGTCAATTAATATACCTACCTACCTGATTTCTTGAAAGGCAGATCACATTTGCCAGGTTTTGTATCAAAGCGCGCGTGATCAGAAACTTGAAAGTCAAAGAGTACACATAGAAAGATTAATAGGCTTAACAAAAACTTATAAAATTTTGCAGACACCTTTAGTCTCATTTTATGTGGCATCCGAATTTTTTATATGATTACTGTTGTGTAATTTTAGAGTAAGGATTGTAAATAATAAAAAGAAATTCAAATAGTTATGTTTATTAGTTTTATTGTCACACCCTAATAAAATAACAAATAATACACTAAAGGAAACAAAAACAAAAAAATCTGAAAATCTTATTACGGGTATCGTAACCTACCTACAGCCTATTTATAATTAATATGTTTTTTTAATTAGTATTGCTGATAATGTCCCGATACATGCTAGAGTGAAAAGGATCATCGTGCCTTTGAGTTCCTGTGTTTCCAAAGTAAACATTCCGGTCCTACAGCTCTAATCTGTAAACAAAACAAGAGTTCATTCTTGATAGAAAAAACTTAAAAAGCACTAACTCGAAAGCTTATATTTTCGATAAAACGTTTTGTATCAAAGTACAATAGGTAAACGAGAACCAAGCTAGCAATCACCCTTTCAAAATCATGTATTTAGAAGAGAAAATTTGTGATTTATGGTTATAAGGTTATACCGGTCGACTAGGTCTGCTTTCCTTCCTCGTAAAGATGCACCTCGTTTCTTCAATTCAGCTGTCAACCCACTTATCCGCCATGTCGAATACATGTTTCGTTCACAACAGTTCTTTCAATATTATAAAAAAACGCACTCAAAAAGTTAAGCCAAAATACAACACAAACTTGACAGGTGAAAGCTATGCTAGCGCCATCTACCAAAAGTTTTCACTTGCCAACCCCATTGTACCTAAACCTGGGGACTTACTATGACGTGTTAAAACGTCAATCGTTCGAGCGAGAGAGGGATACACCCTATTTAGCTCCATCCCTTTTTATCGCTCGGAATACCGACGTTTTAACACGTCATGGTACGCCCTCTGTACGCTGATGGTCGCCAGTATGTCAGTCCAGAATTTCTCCGAACGTCACGGAGAGATTATAGAATACAGGATTTCCATTCCTAACATGGTATAAGAAATGTTCAGTTATCAATTTTTCGAGAGTTTGCAATTATCCGGTGACATGAGATTTTAAATATAGCTTCTAAATTATAGTTCTCGACATCAAAACATTATCGCAGTTTCCATTGATAGCTAGTTCTAAATATTATTGGCACGAACAGCATCTGCCAATTCAGTTGTCACAAGAATGTAGTTTGTTCCTAGAAGTTATAGACTTATAGTTGACGTCAAAGTAAAGTTAAAACTTATGCGTTCAATAAGGTAAAGTTGTTGACAGCCTCGTGACCAGATAACTTGAGGGCACAATAGATATTAGTTCGCAGTTTGGAAGTTAATAACGCAGCTAGAGGTTAAGAATTGAGTAGGTCTTTTTTTCTTGTGGATTTTTAAATCAAATGCCTGTGAGGTTATGGCTAGTGTACAGCTGACATTAAATCTGCCTTGCCTTTCCCAACTACATTGGGGTCGGCTCCCAGACAAACCGGGTTCAGCTGAATACCAGTATATTACTTGAAGTAACTACCCACCAGACCTCCAGAACCCATTAACTGGATACTATGGCAGTTTTTGGTAAGACTGGAGTCAGATTTTCTGGCTTCTGACAATCCGTAACGCCAAAGATCCGTAATGCCAAAGATCTACAAATGACAGCCGGGATCAACGGCTTAACGTTCTTTCCGAGGCACGGAGGAATCTCGGTATGTTAAGATGGTCACCCATCCACAGACCAACCTCGGCAAACGTTGCTTAACCTTGAAGATCGACCTATGGGGCTATTATTATTCCCCTTAGCAAGACTCGTGTCAGACTTCCTAGCTAGACTACCCTTAACAAAGATCTACAATTGACAGCCGGGACCAACGACTTAACGTGGTATGTTAAGATGGTCACCCATCCACAGACCGACCTCGGCAAGCGTTGCTTTTAAGATAACCTTGAAGATCGTCCCGCGCGGCTGTTATTATTTAGCCACATGATCCTCGAGTATTGTACTGACACTGACCTCATAAAAAGTGAGAACCTCTTTTTATAAAGCTGGTTAAAAAACCAATAATCTGCATTCACTAAGATGCCTACCAGCCGTTGTGATTATGAGTTAATACTTACTTATATCGTTAACTGTTGATTGTAGTCTAGTATTGGTCATGTGTCTCGGTATGATATGATTCATATGATGATAAATGTGTACCTATTATAATAAGACTTTTAATACAATTAGAGAATATCTTTCGTAACAACGTTGTCCGCGTTTGTTAAGTTAAAATGCTGAATACATTACAACAATGCACTATGCAAGTTTAAAACAATCTAAGCGAAGCATGTAACACCATTTAACCCTTTCTAAACTTTAAAAGCTCCTCTTACATACCTTTTACTCAAGCCATTTGTCTAATGAAAAAGATAGAGCTCCTAATTTCATTGAAAGGTGTTTCGAATAGAAACGGTCCATTCCGTTCGACGGCGTCGTTTCGAATTATACGTACCTTGAACCTTGTTTACTTACAAAACAATTGTTTTTCTACTTGTGGACAAGCTAAGCAGGAATTTATTCTATAGACGCATAGCATTTTATCGCCTTGTTTTTCTTCTATAGAATATATTTCTAGACCCGATAAGTTTGGTGCTAGACTTGTCAGTAGTAAAATATAATGTATTAAGTACTTAAGACCTTATTTGTGGGGGGCGATGCAAAGAAAATCTGGTTAACAAAGTTTTATTGAAGCTTTTCGAGTATATGAAGCGTACCTATTCTTTATTTCTCAGTTAAATGGACTATGTTGCAATGTTTTTGCACAAACTATTTTACGTTCTTACTGTGTTTTTTCTTTCATTTCTATTTTGGTCTGAAATTTAAGACAAACATCACGTTCTTTCATTCATAAGTTACATTATTAAACAACGAAGAATAATACAAAATGTTATGGTTTTGTTAACTCTCATGTTGCAACTTCACTTGCATGCAGCAGTTGCTAATATTTTGTGTGTGTTCGTTTGTTTTAATAACATTATATGAGCATAGTACGTGTTTTATGATTACTGCGCAGCATTTCTGTACTCGTATTTAGGTAGTAACTTGAACAATGCACCAAGCCACCGACAGGATTGAGCGAATTCGGTGTGTAAGCGAATGCATATCTGATAATGAATAAAAAATATTCTGCAAATGAGCAAAAATTGCAATACCTACATAACTGAGCATGATCGTTAAAAATTATCGAACGATATCGCCGTGCCAAGTTCCGTTCCAAATAAAGAAAATTTTAATGAAGGTGCTAAAAATCTGCTTGCGACGTTATTTCATTAGAGTCTCGATACGCTAACCTTTTAATTTTTTCCTTGGTTAAGACACTTTTCATATAGCTCAGCTGTTTTACTGTTCGTTAAATTTTTCCAATAATTTTGAGTGCAGTGATCTCGTGCTGGGTGACCTCTCTCGAGGCTATTGAAATATCGCTTACCGCGACCCTCTCGCAGATGGCACTCGACACAACTCAAATTCAATGTTGAGAGGGACTCCAGTTCTTTGGAGACACGTTCCAAATCTTACATTGTGTAAAGTGTTATTATGTTGTCTATATGGCTTTGTCAAGGGCAAGACAGTGTTGAAAAAGTGGTTTTTCGGGTTCGTGAAATTGAAAGCGTCGCATGAAGGCGTTATATAGAGTGATATTATCTTTCCTTATTTTTGCTGTGCGTGCAAAATAAAATGGTAAAAGTTTTGATTTATTCTGAATTTAACTTGCCTTGGTAAAGCAATTTAACAGAAGTTTATTTTAATCACAACAAAAGCATGTTTTATATGCTTACAATTATGATTTATCTAGGTATATATTAATACGAAGCAAAAACTTCGTACCCCTTTTACGAAACACGCGCACGAGGGTATGAAATTTGGCACAGTTAAAGTTTAAATGGAGGAGTTCAGAAAACTAATATATTTTTTAATAATGCTTTTTTTTTATTTGTGAATGAGCTAGCTCTTGACCTTGATCACGCCTGATGGAAAGCGATAGATGAGGTCCATGATGAAGCGAGCGTGCCCAGAAGATGCCTTGAGGCACTGGTACTCCCACGCGTCGACGAAACACTGCAGGCTGCTTGACGCCGAACTCCGGTGGGAGGGTGGTCGCGTCCGGCGGGTGTTAGCCCTACCGCCGCAAGGGAAGGATTGGCCAGTCTTGTGAGTTGTTAGGTGAGACTGTCCAGGGTGCGCCGAGCGCTCGGTTCAGTTGAGTGTCAGATGAAACAAATTGCGCTACACGAGGAGGCTCCTTCATGCAACCCAAAAAAACTGCTTAAAAGACACATTAAATTGACAAAAAAATAGGTCGAATTTCGACTAGGCGACCACTAGTTATTCTAAATGTACTTAGTGCAGTACTTAAAAATAATAAAAACAAACTATTTATTTCAACTTGCGTTCGTTCACGTTTCACTTTAACTTCGTAACAAGATTAAGTCAGCCATATTATTTCAACCTTTTTCTTTTTAAATCGTTTAAATCCTATCGAAACGATTCCAGACACACCCATACATTTGCTCGGTAAATCTTTTTCGTTAATCTCCTTCCGCTAAACCTGTTTCCAAATGAATGAACCGAAGCAAACCTGCCTTAATATCCGGAACATAAATAGGTACCTTTAAGGAAACATGGTAAACATACATAATATATTGGTAGCTAAAGCCTGTTTCATAAACATAACCAAACAGCTTTATATTAGGCCACCGTATTACTTCAGTTTTGTCCTATTATAACTTTCATATTTTCGGCGTCAGTTTTTTCAAAACATTCGATTTATTCTCTTTACAAAAAACTGTCAAACTGATTTTTATTCTTCTGGTTAGATTCTGACTATTGAAAAATCGACCCTTAAATTCCACAGATTTACCAAAGGAAAGGAGCCGTACCCTTAGGCCCTGGATAAAATAACATTCTACTCGTATAAGCGATATTGATTGTTGAATGTATGGGATCAAGGT
Organism: Melanchra persicariae; assembly: GCA_947386135.1. Lineage (NCBI taxonomy): Eukaryota > Metazoa > Arthropoda > Insecta > Lepidoptera > Noctuidae > Melanchra > Melanchra persicariae. The sequence continues at coordinate 6,474,748 of OX376646.1, forward strand.
CACATGATCGATTTCGAACATTTTGGATTTTTGACTTTGAGGCCTCATGATCAATTTCAAACATTTTGGATTTTTGACCTTGAGGTCACAACCAATTTCAAACATTTTGGATTTTTGACCTTGAGGTCACAACCAATTTCAAACATTTTGGATTTTTGACCTTGTGGTCACATAATCAATTCCAAACATTTTGGATTTTTAACAAACACCGCTGATAGAATATTACTTTGCCTAGAGTCTCGATAACAGCAAACATGCATCGATAGCACAAATCTATCTTCGGTTATTTAAAAGCCGGTAGTAAAAGCACACACCTACAAAGTGACGTATACGATGACCTTTCAAACCGTTTTCAACTTCATCAGAGAGATGACCACAAATGTCAGTTCTAGTTGCCTGACCCTTCTCGTTTTAGAAACAAAAGCAGCAAGACGCCTACAGAAAGGGTTGGAGTAGTCAAGTAGGTTATTTTTAGCAAGAGGGGTTTACACTATAGGTACGGTCAACAGGAGACATATAGGAACAACCCATTAAAAAGGTACACAGGTATTAAAAAAGAATCTTCACTCATAAGTATATCAAAATATTAAGGTTTATTGTTAGCATTATATCGAATTCTGAAAGGACTGGTCCGCAATAATAGAAGACAAAACTATGTGAAAAGGGAAGCAAGGGGCTCTGCAGTTACAAAATAGGCTAAAAATAAAAGATCTACCATACGTCAATACATACTCCTTTAATAATGTTATTATATCTCTAACTAACATCTTTATTAAATGAATAAATTAACTATCAGCGTACTAAGAAGTACCTCTTTGATTTATTATTTGTGTGCTCAGTTTTAATTGAAACACTGGATGCTCACAATAATCTGAAAATGTATTTTGCATAGATTCTTATGGTAATTTTTATTGTGTACGACCGAAATAAAGAAAGAAAAATATTTATTTGGGACTCGCACAAGACAAATGCTTGCATGAAATTAATTTGTGGGAAGCCAAAAAGGTCCCTATTCCCTATCTCAGCATAAATATTATGTGACTGTGAAGGTTCCCGAATTGCTTAGCTACTTTTTATGCCGACTGTACCTGTAAATGCAACCAACTTAACACCTGTTATTACCGGTATACGTGGAAATTACCAAACGATTTAGGAACCGTTCTAGTTTAGGCGATTCGGCGTAAAGGAAATTTGCAATTTGCCTGATTGACTATTCCACGAACGTTCTGAATAAAGACCTTATTTTCAGCATAATCATCGATTTCTGTCAAAACATCTGGATCTGGATCGGTAAGAAAACCTTGAGGGATACGAGACGTTACTTTTTTATGATTAAGAATCTCACTGAATAATAATGGATTTAAGTCCTTGATAAGCTATTTATTGGCCATTTGGCTAGAAATTCTTTGGCAAAGTATGGCATTTTCATTTCATTCAATCTAAGCAGACCGTGCTGTATCCGAGCCGAGGCATGGACGTCTAATATAATAAATTTACATTTTTGGTCGTCCGTGAATTTTGTCTCGTTTGTGTTGCTTTGCTTATTAAGCTATACTACCAATTCACGCATTATTTAAAAACCATGTTACCGTGACTCGGATAAGCAAGTTAGATCGTTGGTCTTGGCTGTCTCATAGATCTTTGACAGTCGTAACGGGTCGAAAGACTGGAAATGTGACATTCAGTATTATTAAGTGGATTGTGTACATCCTGTACATCCGGTATTTCAACATAGAAAAGACTGAGCAGAATGATGATGATTGGAGCCATTACAATTCTGTGGCTTGTCCAAACTTAGCCAACAAGCCAAGCAAACTTATTCAAAATTCACAAGCTTGCAGATGACCTTAGGCATTGTCATTTCTCGACCTTCCAAGTGCACTGTATCCCATCTGAATACGCTTTAGTGTAGCATTGTATCCAGTATGTACATATTGTACACAAGGCAAGCTATCTCGAGGCTATACACAACGGTACACGCTCTAATTGGGTCTGACTCCGGATTGACAATATGCTTATTGTTGGCACTAGCGAGAGCTGCCGGAAGACACGGTCACTGCTTCTCGAATAAGATGTTTGCACGTTTAGGTTAAGATAGTGCTTAGAAAGGTTGTATTTGCTATTGTGTATTTGAATTCAATATTTTCATCGTATTGTATCATTGGTTTTATTATCATACTTTGATTTAACACATTTAAAAAATCGGTGTTTTACACTCTGCGTACTGCGTCCGGGTCATGCCTTTCAGGTCGGCTGCCTTTCAGGTGAATAGTAATCAAATGTTTTTACGAGCTTTATTTAGCCTATTTGTGTCTGAATACTGGACAAAACCCCCTTTCCCCTTCTTCCAAACTATTTTTCGCGATCTCAGGTCAAGTTTGACCCGCCAACGTGATCAGACAAATCTCGAGTTTGGACTTCTATCTATTAAATGTTTTAAATGCGAAATTTTGGATGGATGGTTGATTTGGATGTTTGTTACTCAATCACGTCAGAACCGCTGAACGAATTTTGATGAAATTTGGCACAGAGGTAGATAATAGTCTGGAATAACACATACGATTCAATTTATCCCGGAAGTATGTTCGCTTGGGATAATTTTCGACTTTCACGCGGGCAGAGCCCATCAGAGGCGGTAACTAGTTGTTCTAAGTGACCAACTTTGTGCACCGTAAGATTAGATTCGTTTACAAAAAGTTATACCTACTAGGTACTAATGAAACAGACAAATTAAAGTTCGTTTGAATGTCTTTGGTACCTCATAAAAAGTCAACCCTAAAAATTACGCAACCTGTCTATCTAGACCAACTAACATAGTTAGCAACGTCTCCCGTTACTAACAAATTCTGGCTGTGTTAGCCCGCAGGCAAGCCGACGATGACAAATAGGAAGCGTCGTGATGAATGTGCTGACGCTACAATGCGGACACATGGCGCGTCGTGTTCGAGGGTGACTAATAACAGGCAGGTATTGGAGATTATGCCAACATATTATTTGCCGCCATTGAGGGTTAAGATCACCTTTATCTGAGTTTAGAAATTTGTTATGTCTTGTTTAGTGGTTATTTTGAAGGTGCACATTAGCTTGTTGCGTATATCTATGGTCTATGTAGCAAAAATGACGCATACCTACAAACCTGTTTTAATTTTTCCAAAGTCACAGGCTAAGTAGCATTCCGCATGAAATAAAAATCTTACCATAATACTAATAACAAAGTTAATCAGCTTACTATTAAGAAAAACAAGTTAACTGCAAGGTCGACTTTCAAGCAATCAGTCGGGAAAAAAAATTCTACGACGGAAGAATATTTTATATTACAAGAAGCATTTGAAGCATACCTAAAGCTGTTGGCAGTAATATCTATTTAGACTTCCAAACGCAGGTATCTTAATAAATAACCAATCAAATATGTATGTTTTGTGCACACAGGTACAAGAAAGTGTATCAAATTCATAATAGATCATCTCTGTGTCCTGCCACAATAGGTGGCATACAAATGTTAATATGAATTATAATAGTACCTAATAAAAATAAAACTTTTAAAAATAGATTCACTCACGAAGTACCTATATTTTGAAATCCCAAATCATAACATTAAAGTTGGTGAAATAAACCCATTATTTTCTCACAAAAATTCCAAAAATTGTACGGTCCACATATAAATTCATCATGCATAAAACTCATGAAAATGAATATTTTACTGAGACAATTTTTGTTCAAACATGAAAATATGTGGAAATGACAAAGTGTCCAAATTATTTTCACAATCTCGCTTTTATGAGGTAGTATTCATCATAAGGAATTAAACTCGTTTCCTGTTTTCAGCAGAAATATGTTATTGTTTCTCTTTTGTCTCTTGTGTGTTATTGTATACAAGAGAGGTAATTAAACAATAATATTTTTATAAAAGTCATCAGTTATTTATATTTGCCTTATATTATATGCTTTCACTCAGTGGGTGAGTGTTTTAGTTTTGCCAAAAGTATTGAAGTGATCACAAGTTTGGAAAAGCTATTTATGTTCAAGAGCTTCTTGCAACCTGTAACTTTATCTAAGCTCTGTTATTTAATTATTTATTACTTTATTGTAATCAAAGTGTAAGCATATGAAAAAAATTCAAAAATTAAACAAGAACACTTGTTTTATTTGAATCCCAGGCGAAGTTCATTCACAACTATGAATTCAAATTGGACAAAAAATATCCCGTCCTTCCACCACCGGAGAGAGATAGACATTCCGTAACTGGAGAAGGAAAATACCCGATATCCACATCGTTACGAGCTGCGGAACATAAATCATGGTTGGAACACAAAAAGTATAGCTCGACAACTCTCGTCGAAGCGCGCGGCTACAGGGAACCGATACATCGCCCCAAATGTGCTTCGTTGTTGCCGAATTACCGCCGAGTGCGCGACGAATACCAAAAATTTTTGAAATTGAATGTGGAAATGTTCGAAAATTAAGAATTTAGAATTTGATACCTTTTAATTTTTTCTCGATTTTGGCTTGGTCACATGCTGAAAGAATGTTGTTAATAATAATGGGTAGACAGGTACAAACACCCCTTATAACACTTTGTAATAAAAAGTTCTTAACCTGTCGTTGAAGTTCGTGGTGTGTTAACCTAGGTACAACCTCTGAAAATGGTCGCTCTTCTTTTTTATTATTGATATACTCTCGTTTGACCAGTGTCTAACCCGATGGTAAGCGGGGAGGTGGTCGACGCAGGCGCACCCTTGCCTTAAAGTAACCTATTCACACTTCTTACCTTAAATCTTGGTTTCAAATTTGAATGTAATGCCTTAAACTGCTTCCCAAGTAGGTACGACTCAAGTTTCAAACACAGCTTCCAAATCACAGGCGTTGCTGTCCAGTATCTCTTGGCAGCTTATCGCAGCACGGCAGCACAGCTAGTAAAGCCAACTATCAAATATAAGTCAAGTTCCATACAATACTGCGCTCTGTGTTCCACCGGGCAGCAGTATAGCTATCTGCATTACGCTTAACTGTGTCACATATCTACCTGACATTATCTTAGACTAAATGGCCTTGTATCAACGTACACATAGTTTGTGGAGCCCTATTTAAGTTTACCTACGCCGCTGAAATTCTCTGCGCTTGATACGAGACACGCTAATAAAGCTAGGTGTTTTAGGCCACCATCTTTGTATGTACATACAAGGATATTCTACGACAAGACGTTCGGCAACAAGTAAGTATACTCGGTGAGATGAAGAGACCGTGAAGTAAGCTGTCAATCTATACAAATAAGATGGAATGACAGTTCAGTTTAAACTCATTCTACATAAGTACTTATTTAATGGTGTTTACAGAATAGACAGACAATTGACCCAGTGGTCAAAAGTGAGCCTAGGTATGTACTTAATTTAATCTAAATCGTAAATCTACTGATAGACTTGTAGATAGCTGACTTTTGTACAAGTATTCCATAAATTAATAACGGAAATGAGCACTAACGAAAATATTTCTGGAAATTCGTCCCTAAAGTAGTTAAATAAAGGATGTGTATGTAAGTTCATACTTTTTCCCGATGAGAACCCTACACGGTGGTATAAATTTCCCAATATTAAAATCTTAATAATATCCAAGTACAATACAGGATTGGTCCTTCATCTTCTAATCCTACATATGTCATAAGATATTTACAACCCATAAATCCATAATACCGCTTTTAATAGCATATTGTTGGCGTAAAGCGATCATTCCCACTTCGCGACATAAATGCCAATAATATGTTACCGACTATATACAAAGACATTTAATGGATAACCACGCTTCACGAAACGGAAACGCCCAATGGAGTGAACAACGATATTTAATAGACTTCTCTTGTTCTCATTTTATTGCCGAACTTATTAAAAGCTTGTTACAACTTTCCACAGAACTTATCGACTAGGTTATTTTCATAACAGCGGAAATAAGAAAAATAGATATGTACCTACTTATACTACTTACAAAAGGTCTAAAAATTACTGGTCAACTCTGAAGAAAATCTTAAAGCATAATGTTTATAATCAGATTTGTTGGTCAAACCAACCAAGGACTTCTCAGATACAAGATAATTATCCGTATAATTAAATGTAAATTTTAAATAATGATTCTCGTTAATTTTCAGCGGAAACAATATAAAAAATCCTTTCCTTTTCACACGTTCACGTGTATTTTTCACATGTATTTAAGCTTCATGCACAAAGTTACAATGGCGGACTTAATGCCTTAGGCATTCTCTGCCAGATAACCTTTGGGTTAGAACGACTCACGAACAACTACACTGATGTGTGATTTTTTCATCAGTTTTTCACTACGCACGCTGTGTTGGCTTGCTTGCATACCAATTGGGGGTGTTTCACAACCCCAGCTACTAGATTTGCATAAATGAATAGTATTGCTTTAAATAATTTCTCGGCGGGCACTGAGATTTTATATAAATTGAGTCCTTACTGCCGCGCTAAAAGGCGTCTTTTTATCTCAAAGAAAATAGCTTAAAAAACAAAACTTGTCGCTAAATGTCACTTATGATAAGTCGGCGGGTTTGAAATGATCAATGGAATTTAAAAAACTGTCGAGAGTAAACGGAATATGCTTTGTTTTCAACGCAACAATTGTTACTCAGCTTTTTTACAAACGAATGAACGAATTCTTAGTAAATTGCTAAGGAATCATTTGTTAGCATTGGTAATCGGGCAAAAGACTTATCCGAGGTAGAGAGGTACAATATCATGAAGTCTATCGAGCTTAAAGAAAACGCTTATATCATCCGCCACAGTTCAAGTCAGGCACAAAATGATATTGAAGATTTAGGAATATTCCATTTTGTGTCTTTTTCGGGCAATCGGGCACTGTTACTGAAGTAGGCATTGATTTTAATTTAATGGTTTAGTGAAATGTTGTTGTATATGTATATGTATGACGGGGAACGGGCCCCCTTGTTATTTTTAAAAACGGTGACGTCAGCAATGCTGACGTCACTATTTCCATATCATCATGGTGCTGGTGGTGGTTACTCATTTCGGAAATGAAATACTTGTTTTCAGTATCAACTTATATTCTCGCTGGTGGATAGCACACAAATGGCACACAGTAAATATTCGTCAACAACAAAGAATGACTCACGATATTACGGAGCTCCGCACCGTCCGACGGCTCGACTTAGAATGACTTGTGAACTTTTTTTTTTTTTTTTTTTTTTTTTTTTTTTTTTTTTTTTAGGTATGACCACTAGCAAGTTAACACACGTGGGATATTAACTGCTTAACCGGACTAACCTGTGGTGGCTTCAAATGAATTTAAAGCCCCCAGCCAAGGCAACAAAACTAGCTACAAGCTAAAAACACTACTGACCGCTCACTAAGGGCATTCCCTGTGGAATACGACCTCGGCTTAGCGGCGTCAGTTTGGGACAGCAAGGGACAATCAGGCTGGGTCGTTTTATTATTTAGGGGTTATTAAAGCTAAGGGCTCAGCGGCGCGAGCTGGCTCGTTTGCAAAAGTCGGGGAGGGTTTTGAGCGGGTCGTCGCGACGGACCTCGGCGGCGAGGTCGGTATACGGAACGCGGTCTGTATCTGTTTATTCTAAGGGTGCTGGTTTCCCTACAGCTTTCCTGTATCTTTGTGATCTCGTCGTCGGATTCGACGAGTGTATGCCGAGGACGGCGAATCTTACTAATACGAGAGGGAGTGTACTGGGTTGCCTTTGAAATCAAAGGGTTTTGGTGCTTTTCAGCGGATTCGAAGAAACGCTTTGTAAGGCGTTTCATAAACTGTTTTAGGGTCGGGATTTTAAGGTCGACATGAAGTCGTTCGTTCCGTACATACCACGGGGCGCCCGTGGCTTTTCGGAGAAATCTATTTTGAATTACTTGCATTCTGTGGATTTGCTTTGGCTTAGTGTGTGCGAATACAGCACACGCATAAGTCATAATCGGTCGTATGCACGTAGTGTAAATGCGCAGTTTACATTTAAGTGATAGCTTGCTGCGTGCATTCAGCATTGCATGGAGTCTACCCAGAGCGAATGCAGCACGCGAGCGTACCGCACTTATGTGCTCAGCAAAGGTGAGTCTATGGTCTAATATCACACCTAGATATTTGGCTCGCTTTTCCCAAGGGATCTGCTTACCAAACATGGTGATAGGACTCGGTGGATTGGGAATGAATTTCGTCCGCGGTTTGTAGAACAAAACCGCCTGACTTTTTTCGGGATTAACCTCAAATCTCCAGAGACGGAACCAAGCGCCTAGGTCGCTGGCCGCCTTTTGAAGATTTTTGGCTATTGCGTTTTCACTATTGCCGGAGCAATAGATGGCCGTATCATCGGCAAATAGAGCTAGCTGCGTCTTATTATTCTTAGGGATGTCGCTAGTGAACAGCGTGAAAAATAAGGGAGAGAGCACGCCGCCTTGAGGGACGCCGGCTCGTATAGGGTGGGGGGAGGAAAGCGCACCTTCGATACGATACCGAAAGGTGCGGTTCGACAAATAGTCTCGTATGATGAGCACGAGACGATCTGGCACGCCAAGTTTATATAGCTTATAAATTAAGCCATTGTGCCAGACTTTATCGAAAGCTTTCGCTATATCAAAGAACACGGCTCCCGTTTTATAACCGCGTTGAGTGCGGCCGCTGATATGTTCAACGATACGGTAAACCTGTTGGACACATGAGTGATTAGCTCGAAAGCCAAACTGTTCGTTAGGTAGGAGGCCCTTTGCCTCGGCATAACCTCTGAGTCTCTTATAAATAAGTCGCTCATAGATTTTACCTAGGACCTTGAGCAGACTGATGGGACGGTAACTGGTAGGGGAGGACTTTGGCTTTCCCGGTTTAGGAATACCGATAACGGTAGCCTCTTTCCACGATTGTGGGAACATGTTGTTGGACAGAGCGCCGTTGAAAATGGCAGTCATCAACATGATAAGGGAAGCTGGGAGAAAACGGAACACCTTGTTGGTGATACCGTCTGACCCAGGGGCTTTCCTGGGTTTGAGTTTCCCGATTATATCCTTCACCTCATCTGGAGTGATGGGGGGGAGGGGGTCCTCGGGGTCCTCAACGGGGGGATGACTTGTGAACGGTCGGGCGTTCGTATTTATACCCTTCGGTTAGAGTCGTTACAAATCTATCGACTCATGTTTTCTTTATGGTTCGTTTTTAAATTCTTGATTTAATTTTACAAATCATAAAATGAATTTAGAAGTACAAATTAATTAGTTTAATAATTTCTAGTAATCAACTAATAAAATTAATTAAATTATCGTTTGAGTGACTTTTACCAACTTCAAATAAGCAATCACACAGTATTTGAACTTAGAATAATCAAACTGACGCTCGATTACGCCTTTCCGCCGGCATTCATATTGATTTATTCGACGCTTGATTAAGCCTTCGCGCCGATACGGCCATTCTGACAAGCGGTGCGCGCTCTGCACCAGCTTGAATGTAGCTCTTGATAGTTTTAGTCAAAGTCAAAACGTTCATTTCAATTAGGCCATGAAACGGCACTTTTGAACGTCATCATTTCCATTTAAAATAATACAAAGTGACTCTACCGTCCGTTCACAAAGGTAGATTCTATGGAGAAGAACGGACAAGAAACTCCATAGTTACTCTTTTCAAATAAATGTTTTACAATATTTATCACGGGTCTCAAACCACGGATTTTCACGGATTAACGGAAACCAATCTCAAAGAGATTAGTATCCGACATCCGTAGTCAACCAATGTTGCACTATGGTTTAAATGTTAGGAGGGTCTTGTAGATTTTTCAGAGAGTCTCGCAGATTTCTCGGAGAGTCTCGTAGATTTCTCGGAGGGTCTCGGAGTTTTCTCGGAGGGTCTAGTAGATTTCACGGAGGGTCTCGTAGATTTCTCGGAGAGTCTCGTAGATTTCTCGGAGGGTCTCGTAGATTTCTCGGAGGGTCTCGTAGATTTAGTCTTCTAATCTGAAACAAGTTATGGTATTTCTTTGAGATTGGTACCTGTAGGCAAATGTTGAACTATGGTTTAAAGATTAGGAGGGTCTCGTAGATTTCTCGGAGGGTCTCGGAGGGTCTCGGAGGGTCTCGAAGATTTCTCGGAGGGTCTCGTAGATTTCTCGGAGGGTCTCGTAGATTTCTCGGAGGTTCTCGTAGATTTCTCGGAGGGTCTCGTAGATTTCTCGGAGGGTCTCGTAGATTTGGGAAGATGAACAAGGTCGATGCTGTGCTATACACAGAGGCTCTAAATGGTAAAGGTTAAGGAGTCATTATTTCTTTATAAAAGCAATTTTTTACTCGCCTTTTGTTGTGGATGTGTGTTTTCTGTATTTGAGTTTTTGTGTTTGCTGCTCTTGCCTTTGTTTGTGAGGTGGAAGGCACTGGTTGTGTTGCCCCAGCTGGCATTGCAGGTTGTTCATCTTCAGCTGCCGATACGGTTGCCTGATCACCTGGTTTTTGGAGCTGCAGCTGATAATGCGCAACCTTTCGTGGTCATCCTGTTTGGAAAGGATGAATCTTTTGGCTGATTAAATCGGTGTCTATCTTGATTCGCAGATGGGGCCATTTTTTGTTGAGCAAGTTGAGTCAGGGCTTCCATATCCACTGTTTGGTCATCAATATTAACGAGACTCAGGAGTTCTGGAGGCACACAATGTTTTCGCCAGGTCTTCTTATTCGTGTGGGTAGTAAGGTCTAACGACCCCACACACCCTAGTGTCAAAACCGCCTCAAGGGCCTCGGACATGGACCTCGGACGACCGCCATTTTCGCCAGGTGATGAGAGTGAGTGGAGCTATTCCAGTCACACGCTGAGAAGTACAATTTAAAGCCAACTGCAGTTCTTCGAGAACACTGCCATTGATCGGCTGACTCCTGGCGTAATATAATGGATGTTCATTTCAAATCGATCACAGTAGTTTTTGAATCCCTCCCAGGAACTCTCTTCTTCCATCAACGATGATTTAGGCCGGTGTACCCAAGAGGTGCACAAGGCGATTCAGAGCAGCGAGAGTGCCTTGAGTGTTTGTTGTTGGCGTAATAAAATATCACATACTTCATGTAATCATCAATCGTGACAATGACTTATTGATGTTCATTTCCCAGTTTACCTTTAAGGTACTCCACCTCAAAATCGCAATTTTGCAGGAAAGCCTTTTCTTCTCTACTTCTTGAGAGGAGGTCCTTTTTGTGTTTCGACGCCTTAAGAACCTTCGTCCGTAGAGGTATTGTCGGAAGTGTTTTATGGCGCGAACCACTGCTAGAGTCTTAAGTTCGTATGAGCGGTACTGACTTTCTGCTGCAGTTGTTCTCATACTCATGAAAGCCACAGCTCGTAGTCTTTCATCAATAATTCGGAAAAGTACTGCGCTCTTCATGTTTCACCCCATTCCCATTTTGCACCTTGTTTTGTTAATTTGTACAGAGGCACCATTATATGGGAAGTTAGGGATGCATTTTCTGAAGTCATCAGCTGAACCGTTGAACTGCCTTACTTGTTTCTTTGAAAGTTTTTTTTTTTTTTTTTTTTGGAACTGGTGCCTTGACGAGAGCTTCCACCTTCCCAGGACTTGGTTACACTTGTCCATCTGAGACAATGTTTCCCAGATATTCGATGGTTTACTTGAAGAAGCTTGATAGAATAGCCAGCTTGCTATAGTGCCATCAGAATGCGTTCAAGGTGTAACAATCCTTCAAAAAAATTTGTACAATTGCTTAGTACATACTGTGCAAGCATTGCTCAATCCGAATGGAACCGTGAGGTACTCATAAGAGTCCGTCTGGTGTAACGCAGGCAGTCTTCTCAATTGACCCTTCTGCAATTGGTATTTGTTGAAACCGGCTGCCATGTCCAAGCATATATAGAAATGTCCGTCGCATGGTTTGTTTTCCTGCAGATTGCACAGCTCTGGGATGATTTGTTCTGGTTGTGATTGCTTCTGGTTGTGGTTGCTTTTGCGTTGCATTCGCAAACAAATCGAGATTCCTCCGTGCCTCGAAAAGCACGTCAAGCCGTTGGTCCCGGCCGTCCTTTGTAGATCTTTGGCAGTCGTTACGGATTTTCAGAAGCCAGAAAATCACCAGTCTTGCCAAGAAATACCGTGTTACCCAGTTAATGAATTGTGGAGGTCTGGTAGGCAGCCGCTCCACGTGAAATACTGGTATTTAGAGATTCAGCTAAAGGTCTGACTGGGAGCCGACCCCTATATAGTTGCCCGTTGTCCAGGTTATCCTTTATCACTCTTTTCCAAAGAACCCAAGCACGTGACAAGAAAAGCAATGTCCATTGAAGAGTCGTAAACATGTCCTCGGAGCCTGAATGTCTGTTTTCAGGCTCAAGCGTGGTTTTCAGGTTGTTGCGTAGTTCTTCCCATGAAGACGTAACTGCATCATCCAGTCGTCAACCCACATCCTGTCACGTCCTTTGTAAGCGGCGTTTTTTTTAATACAAACGTCGAAATCGTTCAATTTAAATTGGTCTACAGCCTTGTCTATATGCTGACACCATTCACGTACGCCAACATTGGTATCAGGATCATTATGATGGCAGTTAGACACCCTTAATTCTGATTTTAGATTCTGCTGATGGTGCACATAGATGTTCAGACATTTTCTGCATCCTTCCATCACCACAACCCGTCGAAGGATCACGAACCGGGGCGTGAATCATCTTATAATGGGTTTGAGATGGATACCCAACGAAGTGGTTCATCAGAATTGGTTCTATTTGTTGAGCAGGAACAGTTTCAGGTTGGTCAGCTGGTGATCGAGTTGATGAGGAGGTGGTTTGGATTGGATTCTGATCCAATCCCACTTCTGATGACGGGGAACGGGCCCCCTTGTTATTTTTAAAAACGGTGACGTCAGCAATGCTGACGTCACTATTTCCATATCATCATGGTGCTGGTGGTGGTTACTCATTTCGGAAATGAAATACTTGTTTTCAGTATCAACTTATATTCTCGCTGGTGGATAGCACACAAATGGCACACAGTAAATATTCGTCAACAACAAAGAATGACTCACGATATTACGGAGCTCCGCACCGTCCGACGGCTCGACTTAGAATGACTTGTGAACGGTCGGGCGTTCGTATTTATACCCTTCGGTTAGAGTCGTTACAAATCTATCGACTCATGTTTTCTTTATGGTTCGTTTTTAAATTCTTGATTTAATTTTACAAATCATAAAATGAATTTAGAAGTACAAATTAATTAGTTTAATAATTTCTAGTAATCAACTAATAAAATTAATTAAATTATCGTTTGAGTGACTTTTACCAACTTCAAATAAGCAATCACACAGTATTTGAACTTAGAATAATCAAACTGACGCTCGATTACGCCTTTCCGCCGGCATTCATATTGATTTATTCGACGCTTGATTAAGCCTTCGCGCCGATATGTACAATACTATATAAGTTAATGCATGGTTACCTATCTATATGTACTCGTAGCTTAGTGCTGAAAGCAAAAGCAGCAGCTATTGATACAAAAGAAAAATCGCACATTTATTTATTGAAACTTCATGCAACATAAATGTACAAAGGTACAAAGGGTACAAAGACTTTGTGCCTTTGGCATTCTCTACCAGTCAGCCAGGAGTGGTGTAGAGATAACATGGCAGGTACATAAAAAAAAGAAAATATTATACGTAATAAAATAGATTACGTTTAGTTAAAATAAACTAAACTATCCCGGATTGTGTTACTATCCCTAAAAACTCTTTCTTGATCCATTTCCGGTAGGATCGACTCATATGGAATGCCTTGCGTCGGGAACCGTTCAAGGATTCTAAAATAGTAAGGCCATTATGTCAGGAGAATTAATAACCAATAATAGAATACCAATAATAGGGCAGGGATTGCTCGCAGAACAGGTGTTCGATGGGGCCGAAGAGTTCTGGAGTGGCAACCGCGTACCAGAAGACGCAGCGTTGGAAGGCCTCCCACAAGGTGGACCGATGATCTGGTGAAGATCGCGGGTAGCCGATGTATGCGAGACGCACAGGACCGGTTGTTGTGGCGACACTTGGATGAGCGCTATGTCTAGCACTGGACATTTTTCGGCTGATATGATGATGATGATGAATAGAATAGACTAAATAGCTCATTATTTAAATCGTGATTAAAACAATCATAAGGAAGACTTAGGAGTATGTTAGTAAGCACTGATTGAAATATTATTTCGTGATATGTCAAGACAACTCAATAAAGCTCAAAGTGAAAGATCTCTCACAACGTGAATAGAACAGATACGGGAAATGAACTCATCGTCCATGAATATACAATGTCAGGACTCAGAAAGATGAATACAATATTGCAACGGAACGCAATAATATCGAATACGGTGGTATTTGATATTTTGAGCATCCGATACGTGGGCTATGTAATAGTTTTTTTAGGAAAATGGTTGTTTGGTCCTTTTGTTCTTAACTTCAGCGGTAACCAGCTGTCAGGTTTGTTTCGATGTGATAAAAAGTTAATAAACTGTGGTAATGTCAATTAGGGCGAGTAAGGACGGGTTACTAAATCATCATCTATCAAGTTAAGTCGATTTTATTAGCATTCCGTACCCGAAGGGTAACCAACGGGACCCTATTACTAAGCATCCGCTGTCCGTCCGTTCGTCCGTCTGTCTGTTAGCGGGCTGTATCTCAAGAACAAGAAGAATAGGTAGACAGTTGAAATTGTCACACAGTGTGTTTCTATTGCCACTCTAAGAACAAATAATAAAAATTAAAAATTAAGCAAGAAACGTGTTTTTGGTATGGAACCCTTCGTGTGAGATTCCGACTCGCACTTGGCCGGTTTGCTTGTAATCATTGGGCTTGGTGAGTTTTAGTATGTGTGAATTTACACAGCACCTCGATAAGACAGCGAGTTATGTTTTCCGATCACAGCAGTCCTTAGGGAATCAATTTTGCTGCAAACATCCGCGTGTAATTATGCTTATATCTACGTGGTATCTCATAATGGGTAATTTCGTGATTCCCACGAGAAGACATCAGAATAGATAATGTATGCATACTTACCGATCGAAATCTGAAGGTAGGTCATGCACATATCAACCTCTATACTAATGAAAGTCACATTAAATCAATTTAACATTAAAAAGCTTTCAGTCCACTGTGTAAAAGAACTAGGTATAAATATTCGCCACCTTTGGACTTGAGCTTAATGAAATTTAATCACGTTTTGTTTTAATTAAAAACTGTGGCTTTGAATATTTTAATTAGACTTATTGATATTTTGGTCCATGTTTAGCCGTAAAGAAAATAAAACTCTGGTATCTAGAAAGAAAGAAAACACGTTTGGTCCGCCAAAAATGACGCACAAAAAACACAAATTAAAAGAAAATAACTTGAAAAATAACGAAAAACTAAATAAAACTTGTTTCACTGTCAAGTTTTGTCAGGATCGGACATCGTTGCGGATTTGTTCGAAAGAGTTACCGCGGCCCTGGAACGTAAAAGGCACTAAGAAGAGCATGGGTGGGTTTTAGTTAGTAGAAGTCTGACACTCCCTGCCGCTCCACCCAGAGCGGGAGGGGTCATTTGATGATTACCCATCCAAAAAAAAAAAAAAAGGACCGGACATCAACTACCACGAGTCTGTGCTCACACCACAGACAAAACATCTACTGTCACTTCCATCTACTTTGAAAACCAATCACAAAGTGCTTAGACAACTACCTCGTGTTGATAACTTAATTGCTTCTTACTTCTATCCATGATTTATTTTCGTTGGAAAAGGGGAAGTGGTTTTCTCATGCCAATAGGGAAGATGATACAGAATTTATAAATTTTAGCAAAAATTACGAATTAAAATAACGTGAATCGGAACGTATTTAAGAACAGCAATCACTCTGCTGTTCATCATCTGCCTAGCCTTTTCCCAACTATATTGGGGTCGGCTCCCAGTCAATCCGGATTCAGCTGAATACTAGTATTTTACGTGGAGCGGCTGCCTACCAGACCTCCACAACCCATTAACTGGGTAACACCGAGTAACACGGTACTTCTTGGCAAGACTGGTGTCAGATTTTCTGGCTTCTGACAATCCGTAACGACTGTCAAAGATCTACAAATGACAGCCGGGACCAACGGCTTAACGTGCTTTCCGAGGCACGGAGGAGTCTCGTTAAGTTAATATGGTCACCCATCCACAGACCAACCTTGGCAAGCGTTGCTTAACCTTGAAGATTGGTCCGTGCGGCTGAAATAATTTTTCACACTGCTGTTATGACAACAAAAAGACGACCTTATTACATTGAGTTAAGATAGTTTATGACAGTCACAGACAGGAGTGACTTCACGTCCGTGTTAGCGCGAAAATTTAAATTGTCAGTTTAAAACCGCAATTTTGGCAATAAATTATAGCGTTTTAATGTATATATGGCCTATTCTTCAAAATGAAAGCTAGATGAAAATATTGCATGTTCCCTGTTTGTGGGAGTGTTAAAGAGAAAACGATGAAGACAAACACTCGGTACAACAGATGGTTTTTGTGTTGTGTGCTAATGTTAAGAGCGTTTACGCGGTACGGCTTTTCATACAAACTTTCAAATCCTTATTTTTCGAAATTAATGAACCGATTTTAATAAAACTTGGTAGGCGTACGCTAGATATCTAGGTCTTAATAGTTATCAGAAAAAAAAAATCGAAAAAGAGTTCAGGGGGAAGGATATAGTAATTTTTCACTTTCTATAGAAAACTTAAAATCGCTCTCTCTCTCCCTCAAAAACTTTTTCAAAAATGTTTTCTGATAACTATTTAGACCTGGATATCTAGCGTATGCTTACCAAGTTTCGTCAAAATCGGTTCATTCATTTTGAAGAATAAGGACTTGAAAGTTTGTATGAAATGACATACGGCGTACACGCTCTTAAAGTAAAAACTGTAGTGTTATTCTGTAACAATCTCAACGTCCTCACTAACTCGTAAGTGAAGTGAGCTTCAAGTGAACTATCAATCCCTAGGGAACTACTTGACACTAGTAGGTATCAATTAGATTGGAAAGCTCATCTCGTGCTCATTTCACATGTGTGTTCACAGTGTAGGTATTTTTTACAGAAACGGCCAGCTGGTTTTGTCGGTTGTAATACAATCATTTTAAATTGTTTGCTTTCCAGAGAGGAACCAATGTTGAAAATCTTAACATATTAGAAAAGTCTATACGTTTGGATGTTTTTTTTGTGTTGTGTGCTAATGCCTACCAACACCTCATCGATATATATAGGTACCTACGCCTCATCGATGACTTTATCCCAGGTAGTACATTCCCGTCAGATAATTTTCTATGAGTACTTTGACAAGAGAGAACCTGCTGGCAAAAGCTATAGTACCTACTGCATAAATGTAAGACAAGCTAATAATTCTTCAATCATCACTCCGTCGAATCTGTGGCCCGGACTGCGGTTTACATGCATGCATCAGAAATTGATGGGATTATCGGCTTGTGGAGATGAATCTTGCCACGGCTTTAGATGTCGACAAGGCGGTATTGCATTAATAATATCGCACGCCAAACTATACATATATATAATTTATACTAAGCTTTGTTGATAGTCCAAATCTTGAAAACACGAATAGGTATAATGGTCGAGGAATACTCTACATTGTAGAACATAATAAATTAAATGGAGCTATATGAAGACATTGTCGAGGGTCACTGATATTTTTTTTTTTTTTTTTTTTTTTAAACGTTGCCCCACACTAGGAATTTCTCCTGTATCGTGGGTGCGTTTACAAACATATAAACTCACATACACAAACAGCCAGACCCGGAACAACTATCTGTAGGCCATACAAATATTTGACTTTGATATGGAGAATGGACTGCAGTATGAGGAACAGGATGAAAGATTCCGCAGCCTTTATTTAAAGGAAAGGATCCTCCAGGACCAGATGTGACTCTCTGGTGAACGTGAATATCGCGACGCAGGATTTGTGTGACGTCAGGGATTTTTTATTATCAATTAAGTCCAGCTACAGCCCAAAAAAGCCAAATGTTATCTAAATCTTTATGTACGAAATCAGGGCCGCAGCCCGTACTGTAAAATATTTATAAAAATAATGTATGTGTGAATAATTCAAAATTATTATAAAAAAAATACTATTCTAATATTTTGCACGTAAATCCTACAAATTATTTTATACTAGCAACATTTCTCTGCAGCCAGACATTTTAAGGCTAGACTCGTATCATTACATCGTAAGTCGCACTATGTCTGGCATGTGAATCTGCGAGAATTTATGTCCAGTGTCAAGTTGAACAGAATACTGCAAGAATCTCTGTTATTTCTAACAATTTGTGGAATGGATAACCCTTGAAATATTGCTGATTGAAATTTTTCGATAAAATTGGGGGACCTGTGATTAATTAAATAATATAGGTACCAAAGTATGTTATGTACGTTGCATCACTTGCAACATTATCGGAATACCTAACAGTCAAACACGAGCTAGCGACTACATTCAAAGTTTAAATACTGCTTGATGTCGTTCACCCCTAACAAAATGAATATAAATCGAACAAGATCCATAGTATAGTTTCTTCTCTAATTGACACCATCGAATTTGGGTCTTCGTCCTGAATTTTAATCATTTGCAAGACTCAAATCCAATTAAGGCATTTAGTTGAGACCGGCGGAATAGTGATATCCAACATTGAGTTGGGGTTAAATGTACAGTCAACAAAAGAAATTAGTATGCATGTAACTACAACTTTTGGACCTATGACATGTCTTTGAGTTTCGTCAAAACATTTACGATCTTGAGTTATTTGACTACAGTCAAGTGTAACCAAGTCTTTAATTTCCGTCTTAGGCGAGATATCTCTCAAGTAATATGATCTAAGAAAGAAACCACCAAACTATACCATTTCACGTCTACGTACCAAATTCTGATTGGCCAATTCAAAAATATTATACATTAAAACAGTACAAAAGTTCACAGAATTAGATCAATGTCCGTTATTAAAACCGACTCAGCTTTTGTCCTCGACACTTTACAGCTTCGACTTAAATAAAGTGCTATCCCGGTATTGTATTGATATTACTCGGAGTTAGTATAAAACACAGATGTTCTTAGCTCCAGTGCTGGGATAATAAATGGATTTGTTCCACTTTGTGTCAGTGAAACTGTAATGCTCGCAGTTATAGTTGACTAGTTATCCAAACTGTCTTGACTGTGAGAAAATTATTCAAGATGAGATTTTTCCAGCGACTCGCGTGCTTTATTCGTATACCACAGGAACCGTACATTTTTTTGGGATAAAAGTAGCTTATGGTACTCAGCAAACTTTCTATCATTAGAAGAATTTCTTTAAACGGGTGGACTTGTAAACACTCTTTTTATAACATTTAATTAGAAGTGATGTTTCAGCATGCTGGCTTTGGGTGAGTGGGAGTCGGGCTTCACGCACTACCGTCGTCGAACATAGGAACCTTGTTCAACGATACTATTTTCAGTCTCGCTGCTTTCATTCGCTAAGGCGCATCCTGTTGTTCTCCTCATCGCTGTCACTACAATGCTACTACTTACTACTACTATAATAACCTAGTTGGCAATTATATTTTCGAGCCATTTAGGGTTGAAACTCTTGGACGGTGGGGTCCTAGTGCTCATGCGTTGTTTAAGGAACTTGGTAAACGCTTAGTTGACATTTCGCGTGACCCAAGGGCTGGTTTTTACCTCGAACCTCAGTTCGAGCCACGTTGAATGAATATTATTGCCACGTTGAATTCAACGTGGCAATAATGCCACCAATCTTTTGGGCTCATTTAAGTCGACAGCGATGCGGACGAATTTTTTAACGCCTTATTTTATTTAGGAGTTTTATTTTTCTTGTAAAATAAATAATCCCTTTCAGCTTTTCATGTTGACAGCGACGCCGTTGAATTTTTTATGCCCATTGCGTCCCCCCCTTTTTATATTAGCTTGAACATATTGTTTATTATGCTACTGAGCTTAATAACACCTACGTACGAGCTAGAAAATAATAAGTCTAAAACAAATTTAAAAAAAAAAATCCATTTAAAAAAAAATCTAAAATAAGTTTAGAACTTAAGATTTATTTTCTGAACGAAGTCAATTTCTACGTCATTGTACGGTGTTACTCGACCATATAATTAAATGAGTTTAAAAGAGTGCAGCCATGCACTTATAGTTGTGTTGCTAATCCATCATTCATGACGCCTAATTACCGTAATATCGGTTTAACGTATGAATAATGTATGGAGAGAAATTCGTTCGTGTGTTAGAGGCCATTATATTTCATTTATTTATTTAGTCAAACAACCTAACTATGAGGTTCATAGGAAAATAAGTTAGTGCTTTGAAATCCTTTCACATAAGTAATGTGATGATGACGGTGTTTTAAATAAAGCACTTTAAGATAGGTACTTTTTTTACGGTGACATAAAATTTTCCGATTCATGCAGCTGCAGTTGACACTAATTTAGAAATAAATATTTCATACTACTGCTTAATTATCATTTAATTAGTATCAAAGCAAAAATTAAACCTATTTTGCAATTTGAACACAAAATATTCATCCCAACATGTTAGGCAACTACTTATTCCCACAAACATGTTTGTGGGAAATGCCTTCTGATAATTAAAACTATGAGAGTGAGTTTCCCTGACTGTCTGTTATTAAGAATTAGTACCAAAAGGTACGGATTTGATATTGAAACAGAAGAATACAGGCAGGTAACTCGAAAATATATCTGATATCGGGAAGTTTCAAAATTTAGATAAAAAGTTGTTACGGACACAAGAAAAGGATTACTAAAGCAGACAGCATAACGAAAAGGTGATAAACTATGCCTGTTTTCTAACCTCTTTCATCAGTTCTTCAAACAGAACAAGGGTCTTAGTACTTTACCCACATCTCGGAAAATTTGTAAACATACAAGCAAAGCCAAAAGTCACAGCTATGTATTACACATATTAAGGTTAATCCCAAATTAATTCGGATCATCAATTCAGCGAACAAGTATGTGGGCGCATTTGCACCACATATTTCACTGGGCTGTTTAACATTCATGAAACATGGTGGTCGAAATTTACATGTTGCATGCCCGAAGTGGGGCATCGTGGTAATAAATGTCAACCGGGGTAACAGACTTGGTTACTGGCTAGTGGCTACCTAAGCGAGAGAGAAGTAGGCCTTTTAGGCCTCGCGTAGCGTTATAGTGTTTAGCGCACCGCCATTTTAGATTCGTGAATTCTAAATGTTTTCACCACTTTTATAAACTATCTAACGATCAGCGTCAGTTAGACAGTTTTATGACGTGAAAGTTGCAGTCCACCTCTAAGTGTTAAGCAATTTATTTACCTGACTATACTGTTTGTGTCTGGAAAAAAAAGGGAAATTATAAAACGATTGAATAAAAAAATAACTTAGCGACTGATGATGAGATACTGTTTTAATAACTTGAGCGGTATGAATTTGAATAAGCGAAAAATTAGCTAAACTAACGACGAATATTGATTAATAATAAAATCAAGAACGAGCTTACAAAAAGTGGGTTGTAATTAATCCATTTCAGATATTAAAATTCTAATCGTGCGGCTAAATTACTAAGTGAGCGACTAGAAATACAGAGAGGGCAACTTCAATATTGAGATAGAGATGATTTTTCCAATTGAGGTTTTAACATTTTGGTGTTTTATTTGGTGCGCAAGAGCGAGTGATGCCAGCTCGGGATTTGGGGTTATTTTTTTTTAAACCACCCAGAAATATCATTTGCCAAATATTTAAAAAAATGCAGGACGTAACGTTGACACAAACAAATATTAGGTCGCTCAAATATTATAAAGCTTCTCATCTAGTAATGTTTGTAAGTTGCTGTTCTGTTGATTTCTCGTCACTCGCAGTCAGTCGCTCACTTAGTAATACTATAACGTAAATTAATTATTTTTGTCACTTAAAACTTTAATTTACAGTCACTCGTTTAAATACTACCCGAAAAAAAATACCCACATTAGGTATGACTTCATCTCCTGATCCTTCTTCATTCCTAATTCCGTCCCAAGAACTTAACTCAACACTTCCTCATTCTTTCTCACCTTGGCTAAAGAAACGTACCAATCTACCCGGTATCTAATCGCTTCATTACCTCCGCTCAGTTCAAAGCACCCCGCTGGATTAAACACTTCAATTCATTATCAAATCAGGATCTGAATAGAGGGCGTTACTTTCAATATCTCAGAGTGTTTCCTCGAGGCAGGGTAACGCAGTGTAAGAATTAGGACGCGTTTGTTTGACATAAATTACCTACTCCGTCACTTCAGCAGCGCAGCTTTCTTGATTTTTCCGCGGTTTCACTCGCAAGGTCCTACATGAACCGTAATCTTTTCCGGGGGAATAGGTTGCCTATAGATATTTTTTGCTCTCGTACAAACATACAAAGAATTGTCCCTCTATTCAATATTAGTTTAGATTAGATTTAGAGGCATATGCTGAGTAATTTAAATACACATAAAAATAAAGAATCTGCTAACCAGTATTTATACCAAGCAAATAGTTCGTTTCGTGTTCGTTTTTTTTGGTTACAATTAAGCCTGAATAAGTCCTTTGCTGTGTGTTCTGTCATACTTTTCGTAACAGAGTTGAATGAAAACCTAGGTAGTGTAGCAACTGCATTGCGCTGCGATCAATGAAACGTAAAAAGTTATGAAACTTAGCGGTGCCGTTTAGGCTGGGTCTATACGACGCCGACTAGGCTATGGTTACTATAGGAACCTTTTTCAGTCCGAACTAAGTCTACACATGCAAGCCGGCTTAGGTCGGGCTGAAAAAGGTAAATGCAATAAACTCACGGCAATAAGAGACCTACATAATTACATATATGAGTAAGATCGTGTGGTCTATTGGTCTCTTCTTGCCATTAGTCCACTGCATGACTCTTCAGCAATGCTATGCCTTTTAACACCAGTTTCCTATTCAGACAGATCAATTCTGTGCCCTTTTAACACACATATGGATGAGACGGCAGTCAAACTAGAGAAAGGCAGCAGAAAAAAGCAAACACGTTCCAAACGTGCCCCATGAGAGTGATAGGTCTAGTCTCACGCTTATAATTCTTTCAGTAAAGAAAAGTAGAGCATAGTAGAGTAGGGACTCCATTTTCCGCACTTAAGAGTCTCATTCGGTCCGTTGTGCGTAGGTAGGCTAAGTTAGCCAGCCTAGTTCCGCCCAGAAGCACAGAAGTTTCCTGGGAGCTTCACAGTCTTCGCGGAGCGACCTCACCGTTCCGAGGATTTGTTCACGTTGGGTAGCCACGGCCTTGCATTCCAGGATGACATGGGCGGCTGTTTCTTCGGAGTCAAAGCAGCCCCTGCAGAGTGGGCAGAAGAGATTCTGCTGTCTGCTGAGTCTGTTGGCTATCCATTCAGTTTAGGTAGATTGACATTCCACTTCAAGCTCACTTCACCTGAGTTTTCATAGCGAGGTGTTTTCAGAATAGACCGTGTGATTCAAAAGAATTCATGAACACGTCCTAAAGCAAATCGAGCGAGGAACGAAGGCAGGAATAAATGAAGGAATGACGAGGTCGTTGTGTGTTACGAGTTGAGGAGCTCGTGATAAGTGTCATTAAGTGCGCTCAGCACACATCCGGGTTCCGGCGGTTTGAGGATTAAGGACGCTCTGGTTTGTACGTGGGATGTTATCCAGATGCTGAATTTCATGTTATGATATGACGCAGGTTTTGTTCACCATAAATCCATATTAAAAAATTCAGACCTTCATAAAGCGCATGGTCTATAAGCGATTTTGCATTTAAGCCAGCAGAGCTCAGACTGTGTATCTATCAGCGAAAAAAGTTTTTCGCATAAGGTCTAACTTGGAATGAAATCACAGTGAAAATTAGACCTTATGGAAAAGCTAGTTACACGGTATTGCAGTAACACCGACGATATTCTACCGAAATGTGACGTAATCAATCCCAAACATTTTGACCTTTTGATGATATTCGTACATATAATGTTACTTTGTTTAAAGATCAAGGTAATGTTAAAACATTGTGTTGTGGATCTAACTAAATGAACACAGTTCCTCCAAAGCTGGTCGTAAAACCAAAGTCCAAAAGCTCTACAGTAAGGTTTTCCTTTAGCTCAATTACATTACGTATACGAAATCTAGGCTTGGTCCTGAAACAACCGGCGGAATTGAAAATACATAGAACATGTGAATAAGATTGTATTGGCGAAACAAAGTACTAACTTGCAGGATGCGATTTACTTAAACAATTTAAGTACTGCGTTTATCGTCTTGGCTACTTCTACAGTATTATAGATAATTTTAAGTTAAGGTCACGTTAAATTAGAAAAGAAAGAAAAAAGAAAAATATTATTTGGGACTCGCACAGACAAACAGAAAAGTAAACTAAATTAAAATGTAACAATTATAATTAAAAACTAACAGTTATAATTTATTATCTAATTAATAAACAAATAAATATTTTCATTAATTAATTAGCTGGAGAAACTCCACAGATCCAAGATAAGATAGTAATTTAATAGTAATTTATTGAAACATTCAACATGAAGATTGTAAATTTGGTACAACATTGAAAGATAAGATAAGATGAAATGAGATGAGATGAGATAAGATAAGATAAGATAATATTTATTTGCTTAAACATGTGTCATACATACAAGGAAATACCTGCATGCAAGATGGTAACATCATTACTAGGTACAGGCATGTTTGCCACATGATGTGACGTGCAAATGTCAAGAACTATTAATAATAAAAAGATTGTCTCAAAATAACAATAAATTAAGTATTTAAACAAATAATAATATTATTGTGTAGGCGACATTAATACCGCCACAAAAATCAACGTAGCAGAATCAACAAATGAAACTCGCAGCGCCATCTATCTCGACAGCTAACTGCGAACAAACAACTAACAACCAGCAACAAACAGCGAACTAACTGGACAAAATCCTAAATCGCGACATCAAAGTTTACCGTGCGATTAGAACATATGCAAAGCCCGAATATCAACTCCCGGGCAGTTGCCCACCAGACATATCATCCGTCTGGTCGGAGGATCCTCCCTTTTCAACGGAGGTATGCGGGACTTTACTCTCTATTCCGCTACCTCTACAATTGTACTAAATTTAAAATAAAAAAATCCACCAACCAACCAACCATCTAATTCTAAGCCCGCTACTTTGCGGAAGCCCACGATATGCTAATGATATCCCCGAAAGCGAAGCCGAATGGTTTTAAGTTAAAACAAATCTCTTTATCGGTTTGCCTCATTTGCGCATGCCGCATGCGCATGCATATTGCGCACACACTTTTGGATTTTATTTGTATTTACAAATAAACGTTTTACATGGTTTTTCAGGATAAACAGGAATTTTCTTTAATACTAGTCAGGATAGAGCTCGATATTTTAGAATTATTTTTAATCGCTGCTCCTCACTCTTTGACGTAATCATACCTCGAAAAGTGGCAATCAACGATAGTTAGTCTTTCTACCAATGAAAGAATTTAGTTAATCATAAACTTACACAAAAAGAGGTGTACTGAGGAGTTTCACTAGTTTGCACACACTCTCTATAACATTCGTTCCGAAGGAAGTAATTAAAGAGCAAAATAATCTATGCTTATTTCTAACAATATAAATACCAATGTAGTATGGATATCTAAAATCTATTTCTAATATCTTTTTAAGTGAGACGTCTCATTTCGAAAGATATTATACTAAATAGATTTTAACTTCTGCATCTGCATTCCTATCTAAACAATTACTCGCTTCCCAGTCCGCGGGTTCCGGAACTATGCTAATTACATTATCCTCGCCCGCGGGGCAAAGCGTTTTGCAACTAATCTCTTTATCAGCCAGCCTCATTCGGGAGCATTCGTGAACCCGGTAATATATTGTGGCAACAGTTTCAGCCATACACAGAGAGAATGGGCTGAGTGTTTCCTATCCTGGTATAAAGAGAAAAAGTGTGAGAGACATAAAGTTATCGTGTTGCCAGAAGTTCTCATTTTCTAGAAATCTCATAAGCAACGTTGTAACGTTGCTCGCCTGCAGGCAAGCATTTGAGTTCTACACATAGACAATGGAATGTTAAACAAAGTGCAAAAACTAAAATCCCAACTACGAAAAAACCAACTGAAAAATATGAACAAGAAAATAATTCTGAAAACTATTGTAGTAGTTGTATACTTGTATGTCTACTTAATTTAGCACCAATGCTCACGTCACTACCATAATCGGTAAAAAAGAAATTTCTCTCGTTCTACAGAGCGATCAATTTTGATCAGTCCATTCTCTATGTCTATGGTTTAATACTTTTGTGTTTGTGTGTCGTCATCCTACGTACAAGGCGACATGCCCATGTAAAAGGGTCACGTTCATTAAGAAGTATCTTTTTGTTTAGAGAGATGTAGGGTTAGGATGTAGGTACCCTTTTGTTTTTAATTGTGGGTGGTTTGTTAAAAAAGGTTCTGACAGTGATTTTGGTCCTTATTATTTACTCATTTATATTTTTACAAACCTCTACATACCATTCAAGAGTTACATTTTTTTTATGGATGGGAAATCATCAAATGACTTCTTCCACCCTGGGTGGAGCGGAAGAGAGTGTCAAACTCTTACTGGCTAAAACCCATCCGTATTCCACCTCATACCCTTTGCGTTCCAGGGCCACGGACTCTTTTGAACACCGGAGTATGGATTTGTGCACGGGTAATGGTTATAGTATTGCCACCCTTAATACATGAGACACATTACTGGAGAAATGTTGCTGTTGAACATATGGTAGTAGCACTGAAATTTCACCAGAAAATCGCAACTAAATAGGTACAAACATAAACTCGCGCCTTTTTTCCATGGCACCGACCAACCTAAATAAAAACCAATTTTTATCAGAATGCGTTCCCGGACCACAGAGCATGCGTTCCACGACCGGAACAATGTAAAGTTGTTAGTCAAAAAGTTTTTAGGTCAAACAATATAAAACCTAGCATTGTTCTAAATCTCGTTGGCTTCGGGTGGCAGTTTTTGACATCAGTTTTTGCATCAACAATGGTGGTATTTCCTATACAGGATAACTTTTTTATTTGCTTGCCATTTTTTGGGGATGAGATCTCATGAATATGTACCACTTTTACATGAACTCAATTTTTTTCCAGCGATGTTGTGGTTTGTAGAATAGTAAAAGTTTGTTTTATTTATGTACACAAAAAATCTCAAAGAGAAAACAACAAAAACAGATACAAGAGGAACAAGATTACAAAAGTGCTGTTTATTTTCATTAAAAGTTATAAAGTATATGATAAATATCCGGGAGTAATATCATCATAAGATTTAGCTGCACTTTCACAGTTAATACGACTGTTTGTAGATTTTTTTATAGATTGGAAATCATCAAATGACTATTTCCGCTATAAGTGAAGCGGAAGGGAGTGTCAGACTCTTACTGACTAAAACCCATCCGTGTTCCTCATGCCCTTTGCGTTCCAGGGCCGAGGTGACTCTTTCGAACAAATTTACAACGTTAGCTACAAACACTGTTTGTAGCTAACGTTATTATTATTATTCAATTAAAAGCTACATACTTCAGTGCTAAGGAGCGTCTTTCTTTTGTTTTCCATGTTAGTATTGTTACTCTGGTCTCAACACAATAGCACTCGCTAAGATACTCGTACTAAAGCTTTGGTAAAATGTTGAATTGAATTAGGTTCTTAAGGACATACAAGATCTAATTATTATGACATTTCTTAGTACAAGAAACTACAAAAGCAAATCTGTGTCTTTTTTTGGGAAAGCCATGGGAATGAAGTCGCGAGTGGTGTAAAATGGTATATGCCAAGCTGCACGTGTGACGAGTGTTCATACAAGTACACTCAGGCATGAGAGCGCGAAAGGCATCTTTTGAATCCACGTCTATTGAATGCCAGGTGTTCCAGATGTTGTTTTAGCGCAAAAGCAACGTTTCAGAATTTCACTCACAAATTGCGGTTTCAGAACGTAACAGCATAAGTGTCAATGGCAGTTGCATTAATACAACTGTCAATAATCAAAATTGGAACACAATTTATGTTTACTGACTATTCGATAACCAACAATTCACTCTATAACTACTTGAACTAAAATTAGAAAAAAAAAAATTACTATAAACTATATGTGTGGGTGTTATGACTGTACTTTTCTCATTCTCTTGTTTTTAGGACGTTCTGGACGTTAGGACTAGGGCAATTTGCGAATAGGACGTTTTGCTAATAAGACGTTTTGATACGGAGGCTCGCCACCAACTAAACATCGAGTTTAGATGATTGTATTTTAAGTTGATTGGAAATCAATTTAAAATCCAGACCATTTGCTTTAAAAAAGCCCCTGAAAAGTATGAGATACACTAGAATTTGAACTTAGGATAACATGGGGTTCGTTGTTCCAAAATTTGATAATTCTTTCGAATTCTACAAATATGTTCTAGATCACAAATGTTTTTGACGTGTAACATTTTACTAACTCTATAATACTCGTTTCGCACATAAAATTTATTTGAATTGGATACTATATTCATATTTCTGTGTGACCAAAATTGTATAAGTCGCATTAAATTAAACCAAAAGATTATGGGGTTGTAGTTTTTTACATTCAAAATTCACTCACGTTTACGATACTTTAACGTTACTACACGTCTACAAACACACGATGGCATTTTTTTTTGTCGCAACAAAGCCTATCGCTCGTCGCCATGCGTGACACAGACTAAAGACTATACGACCCAATTGGGATGTATTCGAGTCTTCATTAGCGCGCGCTGATAACATATTATCTGTTTACTAGAATATCATTGTATACGTCAAAATATTCGTGCTAGGCTCTCTGTTTGTTTGCACTATCGATATACTCGAAATGCAAACTCTATCGCGTTACATCGTTTGCTTTGAGAACACAATTTTAATGAGAGCTGCTGTTTGCTGGTTCGTGATAGCCAACACGAGTGCCGTAATAACATTTGATACAATACACAATATACAAGGCATCTTTGTATCGTGTGACCCACTTTGTGTGGCAACTCAAATGTGCAGATATTGCAACCAATGAGTGTTGCTGCTCTTTGATTAACCACAAGGGGCCTGGTCCAAATGTACGAATTGTACATGAGGATGTTGAGATTTCATCTCAAGTTTTGAAATAATTTGAGTTTCTATTGTGTTGAGGTTTAGTTTGTTTTACATACAATGTCTACCAAAACAGAGTGAAAAATTAAAATAAAAAAAAATGTAAGAAATCAGCCTGGTCTTTTGATACTTTTACATAACTGCCAAAGGACCAACGCACGAACTCGTGAAGCTCACGTGCGGACGGAAGCTCTGTTTTCACAATCTCGTCTTCAATAACGAACAAACGGTATTTTTTAGTAAACGTCTTGCATAGTACTCCATACGTATAGCTTCAACCACAAGTGTGGTGCTTCCCTCAAATGCCCACATCAGACATTATCTACGCCGACCACTTAAGGATATAGTTGGGGAGCGTTTTGATCAGGACCTCGAATTACTGAACTGGAAGGCGATAATTGATCTGC
Organism: Melanchra persicariae; assembly: GCA_947386135.1. Classification (NCBI taxonomy): domain Eukaryota; kingdom Metazoa; phylum Arthropoda; class Insecta; order Lepidoptera; family Noctuidae; genus Melanchra; species Melanchra persicariae. The sequence goes on from OX376646.1 coordinate 6,504,318, forward strand.
AAGATGTTAACGCTATGGTTAATGAGTTTAATTCTCATTTAATTTCACTGTTGAATGTCCATGCACCCCTAAAAACTAGTATTGTAAGGGAGTGTTGTTACCCTTGGATTACTGACAATGTTAAATTGATGATGCATTTACGAAATAAAGCGCATGCAGATTATTTAAAAGATAAACAAACCGATCACAAAAAGAAATATTACAAAGATTTAAAGTCGCTGGTTTCTAGGTCTCTTTTTTACGAAAAATCAGCATACTACAAGCACAAAATCAACAGTCAAATAAATGATTCCAAAGCACTTTGGAAAAACTTAAAGTCCAACCTCCTCCCGTCTAAACACAAGGAATTACCTTCGCACTTTAACGACCCCAATGAAATTTGTGACCATTTTCTGAGTGTGCCGGGAACGAATACGGTTAGTGAATCAATGCTTGCATTTTTTGAATCCACTCGAAATAATGGTTCCACGTTTAGCTTGTCACCTACAACTAGCAGGGAAATCGCGAACATACTGAGAACTATTAAATCGAATGCTGAAGGCTGCGATGGCATAACGATTAATATGATATTTCTGACACTACCGGTGACTTTGGACGTCGTGACCGCCTTAGTGAATACGTCTATCACATCCTCATCTTTCCCTAACTTGTGGAAAGCTGCCAAAGTGCACCCATTGCCGAAGACTCTTAATGCATTGGACCTGAAGGATCTTAGACCTATTAGTATACTGCCAGTACTTTCTAAAGTTTTAGAGAAAGTAGTATGCGCGCAATTGGTTAATTTTTTAGAGACTAATAAAATCCTCCCAGATGTTCAGTCAGGGTTTAGGAAGGGGCGTAGTACGGCCCCGGCATTGTTGGACGTTACTGACAATATCTTGTCAGCTCAAGATAGTGAGATGTGCACTCTTTTGGTTCTGCTTGATTTTTCACGCGCGTTTGACTGTATTAACGTTCCTTTATTATTGTCGAAGATGGTTTTCTATGGGTTTGATGAGGATACAGTGAAATGGTTTGATAGCTATCTTAGCGATCGTACGCTATTCGTTGAAATACGCCGGGCAGACGGATCAAAGGTTGTTTCTAGGCGATGCACAATTGGAAGGGGGGTTCCGCAGGGCTCGATCCTTGGGCCAGTATTGTTTATTTTGTATTGTGCAGATTTGATTAAAAATATAAAAAAGTGTAAATACCATATTTATGCCGATGATACACAAGTCTATATATCATTTAAGCCGGAAGACTACGAGCAAGCATTAATTGATCTTAATGCAGATCTTGAAAGCATAGTAGAGTGGTCTAATGCCAATACGCTTGCGTTGAATCCTACGAAAACAAAATATATGTTGTTTGGTACCGTAAACCAGCTAAGTAAAATTAAAACCTGTGCCGGCTGTGTGACAGTTATGGGTCAATCTATCGAACGGGTCTACGAAGCACGAAATCTGGGTCTTATAATGGACACGGAACTTCGTTTTCACAAACACGTGTCAGAGTGTATCCGTAATTGCTATTATAGACTTAAGATTTTATACAAAGCTCGTCCGTATCTTAGCGAAGAATTGCGAGTCTTGCTCGTGGAGTCTTTGGTTTTATCAAAGTTAAATTATGCGGACACAGAGTATGGTCAGCGACTTCTGTCAAAAACCGAAAGAATGATCCAAAGACTTCAAAATGCCTGTGCACGCTTCTGTTTTAAAGTTCCCTTTAGGGGACATGTTACACCTTTCTTAAATGAGCACAACATTCTAAAAATGAAAGCTAGACGTAAACTGCACTTGGCGACCTTACTTTTTGGAGTTATTAGGTCTCACTCCCCTTCTTACTTATATGATAGGCTTTCATGGACTAGTAGACATAGAATCGGTGAGGGAAGAAAATGTTCCCAACAGCTTTCTATTCCCCAGCATAAGTCGGCGGCTTTCAGGGGCAGTTTTCGTTACGCAGCTACCAAATGCTGGAACAATATCCCGCCTCCTATAAAATATAGTAAAAGTTGCTCGACGTTCAAATTAAAATTAAAGTTGTTTTTATTGAATCATCAAAATGAATTTCAGGATGTTCGTGCTGACATATCAGCCATTTGAATATATTGAGTGTATGATTGTTACCTACAGCCTTGTGCATATTTGGCATTTTATCGATTTTGCACATTTTTAAACTTTCTATATTTTTAAATTTTGGCATTGTTATCGATTTTATACATTATTAATTTTTGGCATTGTTATCAAATTTATTGTTTTTATTTTTTTACTTTGTTTTCTATTTTATACATTTTTAAAGTTTTATCATTTGTTGTACTTACTCAATTTTACCAAAGTTGGTTTTTGTACAAAATATTTGAGACTATTTTAATAATTGTGTGTATGTTTTCGAGCGTATGGCACTCGTGGGTTGCAGCTGAAAATCAGCGTCAGGTGGTATACCTTGTGTTGCCATCTGGCATAATGCTGAGCTGAGGCCCTTTTGGCATTATTAGTTTTGTATTTTTGTTTAATTTTAAGGTCTTGCGTGTTTTAATGCCAATAAACTCAATTTTCTTTCTTTCTACGTGGTCCTCTTACGAGGTGCCACTTGCATTCAAGCCAAGTACATATTTGGCATTATAAATTTCATGCATTATTAAAGTCAACATGTTACCATTATATTCATGCTACTATTTACTGATTTAAAGAAATGGCTGTGCTTGTAAGTTTTTTTTTTATTCAAAAAAGTTTCCACTAAGCAATGTCTCCTGTATCGTGGGTGCGTATACAAACATATAAACTCACATACACAAACAGCCAGACCCGGAATAACTATCTGTAGGCCGTACAAATATTTTTTACGTGCGGGAATCGATCTCGCGACACGCAGCGCAGCAGTCAATCGCTCAACCACTGCGCCAACCGTGTCGTCAAAAGTTCTTCTCCTAAGAGATCGCTTTAGAACGTGCAACTAACTTCATTTTACCGTTTCATTTGATTCAGAGGTTACTGTAAATGGTTTATTCGAAATACATGCTTTGAGTTTAGTTTCAAGTCACAAAGCCCCCAAGTAAGAATAATCGTCGTGTACCTTTTATCATTATCATTATCGTCACAATAACAACGAAATAGCGCCGGATTTCTGGTAAGAAAAGTGGATCAAAACAAGAACTTACTTAGTTGCTAGGTGATGAAAAAGCCTGACTTATACACTTCACAAGTTTGCTTGTTGTTTGAATTACCCAAAGTTAGCTTGCTTAATTATACTGATATTGTTGTTTGAGCTTCAATTTAGTTTAGGTACATTGTGAATGGAACGGAAATTATCGCTGCTTTTACGTTAATTTTTATTTAAGTTCATTTTGGAAATAAATTCTCTATGTGCGTACAACTATGGACTGGATTTCCATGCCGGAATATTTATTTGCATATAGCTACAACCTAAGAGTCATTCAAATCAAGAGTATGGTACTTCTAGCGTGCTCCATCGTCGATCACATCATCGCTTTCTACCAGGTGAGATGGTGTTTCAACGCGAGTCGAGATATTTTTTTTAAATACCTTCGCTATATAAAGTAAAAAGTCCGTGCGTTACTAATGATGAACACCGGAATATTGAAACAAATGATTGGAAAAAGCATTTTCATTTTTTCAAGCTTTAATACGCAGGTGTCAACTGAATATCCACTTTCCCAGAGCGTTAACGAAGCAACACGGTCAACGCAGCACCAACATAAGTTAATTAGCATTGGCAACACTTCACACATGGTCCCTCACATCACCCTGATTTTATATGACTTAACCCGTTTTAATCTCATACATAACAAGATTCCAACCCTTTCACGTCGCTATGAAAATAGGAGGAAAGTAAAACAGAGATGAATGACCGCCATGTCTTTTTAATTAGTACTTAGTGGGTTCCGTGTCGGCGTGATGACTGCAAGAATTTCTTTATGGGAACAGCTTAGAGGAATAATGAAAAAACTTTCCGCATTATTTTCTTGTTGGGTCTGTTCTGTTAGCATTTTTTGTGAAGGTTCTAAGCGATTTTAATGAAATGAGGTTTTACTTAGCGGTTATAGTGCTGTATGAATAAATTAGAAAGATCACGCTTGTTATTTCGAGCCTACGGGAGATTTAAGTCCCTTGTAATAGGTAAGCGCGAAATTACAAAGATATTTGTAGAAAGGTCTGTCAATTTTGGAATGCGATCGTTTCAGTCGAATAATCGATTTAATAGCAAGCTAGAGCTATTAAATCGATTATTCTCTGAAGGGTGATTACGGTTACAAAAATGAATAGCCCAAACTTAATAAAGCATTCAATATTCTCATGCCCAGGCAAACATAATGATAGTTTTATAAGCATACGCGTTATACATTACAAGTATTCTTACTTCATATAAATCTTAGTTCTCAAAGCTGAAGTACTTTAGACTGTAGATTTACTAAGCCGCTTAGAAGCTGTAGAGCGAACTTCTAAAGAAAACTCCGGCTACAACACTGTAACCCTATTAATCACCCACTTTATCATGTGAAAATATATGTGAAAGTCTTATGTGCAAAGAAGTCTTTGCAATTTAGACAAGTTTTAAAACATTAACCTAGCTACGTCATAACGAAACTAAAGCTAGGTTCACATTATTGTGTCGGGATGTGTCGTGGCACGGGATACACCAATTAGACAAACCTTTTCAAGCCTACGTCATATCACAGCGGGTTTCGTAGCCAATCAACTGCATCAGAAGGTGCCACGACACGACACAACACAATAATATAACCCGGGCTTTATACTGACTGACCCGCGCAACATCGTCTGCGTCACATTTTCCACTAATGCTCAGCTCCTATTGGACGTAGCGTGATATTCTTTTTTTTTCTGTTTTATTTTTTCAATTCGAACCAGTGTTTCTGAAATTAGCGCGTTCAACTAAAGAAACAAATTCTTTAGCTTTATAGTATTAGTATAAATAAATATTCGTATTGTTATCATCGCGGGTAGAATCTGGATGAGGGTAGCACAGGAGCGTGATGATTAGCACAGGAAAAGAGAGGTCTACGTTTAGCAGTCTGTGTTCGACGTCGGGTTGTGATCATTGATCCGATTAAGAAAAATGTTTCACTGTTGACACACCATAATATGACTGAGTGTCATATTATGCTATTTTCTTTATTTTGAAGCCGAAAAAATGCACGATCCCTGTGGTACAGACGACGTGAGACAAGCTGCGGAAAGAAACTAGTCATTTATAAAATCTTTCTAAACAATAAAATATTACTATATAACCCTTCAATGGTTTCAAACTATTCACCCCAAAATATTTAGCTAAGTAACACCTGTATTTTGAGCCTTTTCACAGCACAAAGGGCTCCCGGACCAACTAGTTGTCCTAGCTGTGATCTCTCACCCGGAAATTGGCAAGGGAGCTGTATATACCTATTTACTTGTAACATAAACGACCTAAAGTAGTAAATAGGCCCTTAGTTTGAATTACGAAATATTGTAACTAAGTATACCATGTATTGTGTTAAGCATGGCGGCATTTATTTAAAACTTCTATTTAACTTGCTTTGTGAGTTAGTTCGTTATTATATTCAACGTGTAATAGATTATACGCAATACCTCTTAAGGGGTCATTGTACTCATTATTATGAACAATTTTAACTATGACCAATCCCGAAATCGCGAAAATAAAATCAGCTGTTCAGTACATTTTGTGGAGTTATGCGCACATAAATAATTTTGTATGGGGCAGTCGATTTTTTTTTTCGATTTCGGGGTTGTCCCATAGTAAAGGCTGTTCATAATGATGAGTACAATGACCGGTTTTCAGGTATTGCGTTTATTCGGTTACACGTTGTATGAATCAAATCTTGCAGCTGAATTTTAGAACAGTTATGCGATCGAAGTGAAATTTTGCATACACTTTTATATAATACCCATAAATGTATGTACTCCTTCAGGCGGGAACAAAAACTTCCTAAATATGATATATTTAGCTCTTGCACAATCCGTATTGCTATACTGTATCCCTATTTGGGGGGGAGCTTCAAAAACAAAATTTTTAGAATTAGAGCGAGCACAGCGGGCTCTCATCAAGTGCATGTATTTAAAAAAACGGAGATATTGTACTGAAAAACTTTACCAAATCAGTAACCTTTTAACGGTCCGGAAGCTTTACATTACTCAAGTTGTCCTCACAACTCATAAAGCACTAACCTATGATCCCAGAATATTGGCTAGAAGAAGAAAAGACATTATATTAAAAACACCACAAACAAAAACACTATTTGCTAGTATTCAACTTTGTAAACGATCTGCTCAGCTTTATAATGCTATTAATAAACACATTTACATCTACCCTAAGAATTGTTACGAATGCAAAAAAATACTAACGGAATGGATAGGAAAGCTAACCTATAGTGAGACTGAATCACTTCTACAACAGACACACTAACACTATACTCAACCCAAACGCACACACCCTCTCACACACACACACACACCATCACACTCATTACTCACACCCACCCTCACTCACTCAAATCACCTTGTTTTTTGATTATATACTCGTATTGTATAGTTTACACTTCTTGTTTTTGAAAGAGCGGAGTCTCCTAATACAGGCATCTTTTGCTTAAAAGGAGGCTCCAATCTCAAATTTGTTTGTACATTTAAGGTTTTCAAATAAACTATTATTATTATTATTATTATTATTACTTTTGGTTTCGATGACATGGCACGGTAAGTTGAATGACATCCTTCTAAATACAGTATGGCGAACTCCTAAAGATTTTTCATACGCTATGGGTGTCAAATGAAAGGGTTTGCTGAGAGGAATACGAAAATTGCTTGTTAATAAAAAGTTCACATCTAATGCTTCTCAAGATATTTCACCGAATAAACGATATAATTTTCGGAATCATACATAAGATAAATGAGGTAAAGGGCAATGACCGCTAGTGCCGTGCTAAAACGAAACAACAATAACTACAAATTAAGAGTACACCTGGCTTACTTAAAATGAAGTATTGGGAACTTTGTAAAAATATATTTCAGCGGGTTTATTTTGATAACCTTTATCTAACGATTTGAAGGGATTGTTTTTTTGTCTCTGTTTTTCGAGTTACATAGGTATTCCGATTTTCTGTGAACATGATTTAAGCCCACACTCGACAGCTTTATTGATATTCAAAATAAAACATATTCAAAAAATATCACGAGAGACCCACATGGACCCGGGGCGAACATTTCAGATTTAAATAAACTGGATTTGATAGGAACGTATTCATGATTATGATAAGGTAAAATAAATATTGTAGAATACTTACAGATTTATTTCAGCGATATTTAAAGGGTACGTATTTGTATGAAAAAGAAACAGCATTAGAAAGTCTGTTTAAAGTCGGGGATTTTCTTAACCACTTTTTTCAACAATTCCCAGTAGATTTAAACTTCACGTCGTAGGTTGAAACTAACTTACAATAACACTATGATTTGTGACATTAAACTTAAGGGTGTTATACAATTAATTTATTTGACTGCACCTAACCAAAACACTAAAATACACACATCTATTACTTAAGTGGGTAAAAGAAACTTCAAAATTGTAGACGTAAATTCATAAGAGCTTAAATGCTTAAACAAACTAACACACACATTCTTTAATCTACCCCAAACAGTTGGGAAACTTTCGTCGGTATGAAAACGTAAACCGATTTGCACTCTGCATAGTGCAGACTGCAGACTGCAGAGTTCACACAAGGGTTAAAAGGCAATTATAACTTTACTAGGCATTTTAAAAAACAGTTTTGTGTAAGTGGATTTGCATGGCTGAAATGTGTGTATGGCGTGAGTTGAATTGTGAAGTGCAATTCAGTTTTATAGAACTGTACTAATGTGGTTAATTAATGTCGTGTTTTTAGTAGTTTCGCATGAGTGGAAGTTATTAGTTAATAAAACTAGATATAACAGTTTATGATTTTTTATTTTTACAGGCGCGTATTTTGTAGTCGTTAGTCTAATGGCTACAAGCGCTACTACTGAACATGAGATCCATTCATGAGGTTTTTTTCCTCATAATAATAAAATCTCTTAATATCAGACCGAAGTACCTATGGAAATGTGCCCGATCGATAGTATTGGCTCGTCCTTTTTAAAGGGAACTTCATAGTGAAATGTGGGTGTTCTATATAGATACTGCTCTGCCTAACCCTTCACGAAACGCAAGTGTTATGTTGTTTGTGTTAACAAAAACCGTGCAGTAAGATAGAATGAATTATTGGTATTGGTTGAATAGATGAAGGTAGGCGTTCCAGATTCAGTTCATTCTTAATAATTATTTTATAGATAAAACTCGGGAATCGCGTGGGATAAGATAAGATAAGATAAGTCTTTATTTGCCTTAAACATGGTATAAAGTTGTTACAGTCAGATATTAATCTAAAGTCCACATGTTTAGCTATACAGGATATGTATCAATTGCATGCAAAATAATAATTATTAGTCAATTTTAAAGTTCAATGTCACAGATGCAAAGTCAATACAATAATAATAATACAATGACAGTAGTTTTCTCTCAGCATTATCCGCAATAACAAAAGTCCAGAAATTCATAGTTTATTGTTGAGAAAATCTTTAATGTCATAAAACATGTGTTCTTTCAACCAATTCTGTAATCTGTTTTTAAATGAGTTTATATTAAATAACAATTTTATTTCTTTGGGAATTTTGTTATAAATGCGTACACACATGACTAGGAAACTTTTCGCATACTTGGCTGATTTAGGAGTATCCTGAAATGCAAGTCTGCATGGATCTCTGTTTCGAGAGTTCAATTGATAGGCTTTTTTGAACAATCCCTTATTATTATAAACATAACTACAAATTTCCAAAATGTAAAGTGACGGAAGTGGTAATATACCTAGCTTTTTAAAGAACGGCTTACATGACTCATCAGGACGGATACCACAAATGGCTCTGATGCATTTCTTTTGCGCAATAAATGCTCTGTGTCTATCTGTGCTGTTTCCCCAAAGGATAAGCCCGTATCTTAAGACGGATTCTACATAGGCGTGATATGCTGTAATTGCTGTTTTTTTGTTGGTTATGTTCTTTATTTGTCTGAGAGCATAAACAAACTTATTAATCCTACTGCACAAACTATCCAGATGTACTTTCCAATTCAGATCTTGATCTATGAGTACTCCTAAGAATTTAGTTTGTGGAACTTCTTTTAACCTGTCAATATGAAGTTTGAAATTGTATTTAGTATGTTTTGATTTATTAAACTGTATATAATTAGATTTATCTAAATTAATTTTCAATTTATTTGCCTGTAACCATTTTATAATGTCGTCAATAGTATTATTAATGTCCATCTCATGATCAGATTTCGTTTTACACTTTTTGTCAGAAGTCACAATAATAGAAATGTCATCTGCAAATAATACACATTTATGATTAGTCACTAGCGGTAAGTCGTTTATGTATATTAGAAACAATAAGGGTCCTAATACACTCCCTTGGGGGACGCCGCAATTATTAACCCTACAGTCAGATGAATACGAGGTTAATAAATTGTCATTATCTTTATCAATAACAACGTATTGCTTTCGGTTGCTTAAATAAGACGCGATCCACTGCAGTGCTAAACCTCTTATTCCATTTTTTTCTAATTTTTTCAACAAGATGTCATGTGCCACAAAGTCGAAGGCTTGTGACAGGTCGAAGAATAGTCCTGTCGTTAAATAATTTTTATTTAGGAAATTATGAATATGCCCCAAAAGATTAGCAATTGCAAGTGTTGTTGACTTGTGTTTCTGAAATCCGTACTGTTCTTTTGTTATTATATTGTATTTGCTACAGTAGTCGGAGAGTCTCTTTTTCATACATTTTTCAAATAATTTAGATACTATGGGTATAAGGGTTATCGGACGATAGTTTCTAACATCATTTTTATCGTTTTTTTTGTGCAGAGGTTTAACGACTGATAATTTTAGCGCATCAGGAAAAGTACCAGATGAAAATGAAAGATTAATTAGATACGTCAAAATAGGAATTAATTCTGTACTACAAGTTTTAATTACTTTTGTACTAATTCCATCGTAACCTTCTGAGTTAGTGTTATTTAAAGCTATTATTTCTTTCTTAATCTCGTCTTCAGTCATAGGGCTAAGAAACATGGAATTAGGTATTGTCATGGTTTTATTAGACTCGTCATTATCATGAAAATTATTAAATGTCACATTGCTAGTCGAATCAATAAAATAATCATTAAAAGCATTTGCTATGTCAGTGGGATTAGTCAGTATTCTCCTATCTAATTCTATTTGAGAAATATTATTGTCACACTTTGTATTTCCAATTTCACGGTTAATGACTGACCACGTAGCTCTGCATTTGTTTTGACTGTTATTTATGTATTTGATGTTTGAATTTATTTTGGATTTAAAGATACATTTTTCCAGTATTGATGAATATTTTTTATATCTAAGTTTGTACGTTAGTGTTTTATTTTTATAATAGAGATACCGTAAACGTCGTTTAGTTTTGCAACTATTTCTGAGACCCTTGCTTATCCATTTTTGTTTATATGCATTAGAATTGTTTATTTTAATCTTAATCGTTGGGAAGCATAAATTATACAATAAACATAAAAGCTCGTGAAATTTATTGAATGCATGATTTATATCAGTTTCGAGGTGTACCTCTGACCATGTTAAACTTGCAAGGCATTTTTTGAATCTACTTATATTTTCAGTACAATAGTTTTTTTTATACATAAAATATGATTTGGACTTTAAACTTTGCTCTTTTACTGGGAAATCTAAGAGTTGCGCAGTGTCGTGGTCTGATAAGTATAGGGATAAAACCTCAGTAGAAGATTTTTTTATGTTACTTAGTATGTGGTCTATGCACGAGTCTTTACGTGTGGCCACTTTAACGTGAATCTGCAAGTTATAGTTGTTGCATAGATCCGTTAAGTAGTTGGTGACTTTCCCTTGTATAAATGTATTTATATTGAAATCACCGGCAATAACTATTTTTGTACTTGATCCATATTTTTTTACCGTTTCGCACATAAGTTGATCAAGTTTATCTAAAAATATGTTAGGATCAGACTTAGGCGTTCTATAAAGACACACGATTAGTAATTTGTGTAATGGAATTTCCACGCCACAGGCTTCAAATGATTTTTGGGTTGAGTACTTTTTAATGTGGGAAAGCTCGTTATAAACAACACCCTGTTTAGCGAGTATACAGGTCCCCCCTCTCTGTGTGTCTCTACTAAATGCAGCTGCTACGGTGTAGTTATTTAATTTTAAATATTTCTCGTTACCGGCACGCATGAAGGTTTCAGACAAACATAATATGTCAGGTTCTTTATTTATGTCTCGTAACTCCAGCAATGTTAGTTCTAAAATTTCCTTTTTTGAGAGAATACTAGCAATATTTTGGTGCAATATTTTAAAAGTTTTAGGTTCATTTGTTACTATGTTGTCATTCACGAAAAAGCTGTTTGTGATCTATAACTTTAAAATAGAATGGAATAGTACCTTTTTTCGTATGAGTAGAGTTTTCAATATCAGGGGGCCTACCACAACCTCTTAAAACAATATTATTTTAATATTACTTTGTAATTTCTGTTGTTGCATTTTCAACTCTCGGATCAGCGCCGAGAGTAGAAAATGCAACAACAGAAATTACAAAGTAATATTAAAATAATATTGTTTTAAGAGGTTGTGGTAGGCCCCCTGGACCATTTGTAGCTGGGCATTTCGTTTGATGACGTGCAAAATAATAAGGGATTGTACCTTTCGAAGCTTTTACATGTTTGCTATCAGGTTTTTTACAGTTGGTTTGATTACGCTGTATTATTTTCTTCAGTTCTTTAACATTTAAATACTTTTTTTCATGATCGTAACAGTCAATAGCATAGTTTATAGATTTACATGCATTGTACAATTTGTATTCAGAATCAATATATTTACAGTATTTGTATTCATTGCAAATATTACGTATAGTTTGTTTCAAATCATTTATATTTAAGTACAAATTCTTAAGTGGGCTCAAAACAATTATAAAATTATTACTGAATACGTCGAGGAGTTGGCGTAATTGCGCAGATAGGATTTTTGCATCATAGTCATTTTCACCCACACAAATTATAAGTCTGTCGCCACTCGATGTAGAAATATTTTGACAATTCTTAATGATGTCACTAGTAAGCGCGTATGGTTTTGTTTCCGCCGTCACAGTATATTGTACATACGGAGTAGCTGCTCTCGATTTTATCAATGCAGAAGAAAGTCCAACACATTGTTGTGTCCCAAAGATAAATATCTTGTTAGTGCTGCATTCTTCTTTTAGTTCAACAGAAGTTTTCTCTTCTTTGATTATTTTACCGCTCTCTTTTAAATCTAATCGCTTCTGTAGTTTTAGAATTTGTTCATTGAGGTGCACTATATCGTTTCCTGCCTGTTTCAACTGATCCTCCAAGTCGGCGATGTTTATTTGTAGGCTTAGGATATTCGCACTTAGATGTTTCTTTGTATGTGTATCTGTTGTGTTATTTGAGGTTCTATTCAAATTTCTAGGCGGTGTAAAGTATGTTTGCATATCTGAATGTAATAAAGAGTACGATGCATTCGCTTTTTTTGTACCTACATTGCTGTACAATACTTTTTGTGGGCACTGGTTTAAGAATCCTTTTAAAGTCATATTATCTTTAAGGAGTTTTTCATTTTGTTTGCGAAGCTCAATATTGTCTAGTATGACATTATCAAGTTCGTTCTGTGAACTCCTAAGTTCTATCTGGAGGTGTTCAATTGATTCTTTGAGCTCAAGGTTCTGCATAGGCTCAATTGTTGTATAGTCCATACTTCTTGACAATGTTTTATCGGATATGGCAGTTAAATCATCGTGCATAATATGTTCCATTGTGAGTATATGTGTGATGGTTGTGGGATGATGGTTACTTTTAATTTAACGATTCAGATCATAAAAACCTGCTGAAAAATGTTTACGATTTATAGGGAAGTTTTACGAATAGCCTACCTGCTATAAAAAATAATTATGTACCATGCCGTTGAAAAGTCTTCCAAAAATAACGAAGTCGTCCAAAAAAAAATTGAAAATACCAAGGTACACATGCCACGTTTTAATCACGGATATGTTTTTAACTCCCGAGCATCGTGCCATGAAAAACCTCAATTTGTTGGTGCCGCTTTGCGAATCCCGTTCTACCAAAGGGTTTATTCAAATATAAAAAAGGTTAGGAAATTTGCAAAACGATAAAAGTTGTTGGGAATTCTGAGGATAGCTTAGTAGTGCGGAATACCGAAAAAAATAAAAACTCCACGTTTTCTTCAACATTTTTACAATTTACACATAATTATACTGTTATATAAAAATTCTGATGTGTCCCTTACTTAGGGCTTCTTTTTTGTCTTCGCGTTCAATGATACCTAATATAAAATGAGAAAGCTACAAAACATAAGATTAAAGACTGTCAGAGACAGAAACACTATCATAACGCGAAGTGAAAAGGGGCCTGACACAAACAAATATTACTACAAAACATATATTGTTACGTGGAACAATATACGAGATAAGTAGAATCATCTCCGTCTCCGTAATAAAAAACTAGACGGAATTGAAAGGGCAGAAAATGAGGCAAGTAAAAGACCGTCTTTACCGACCGAGTTTAAAGCTTGAGCACTTGGAACTGTACAAATTACGGCGGGGCGCACTCAAATGAACGACATTTTATTAAATAAAAAATGCCATTAAAGTTACAGCCGACACCGTCTCGTTGAGCTACTTTTCTGAATTGCGTATGTGTATTCTACTACTTGCCGCGTTACAAATGAGAGGAAATTACTCTAAGTACACGGTACAGCAATCATTTATAAACGCAGACGGAACATATTTACCTATTTGCTGCTGAAACGCCGCCACTACGCCGCGCAGTAACTCGTTACTAAACTTTGCGTGTTAATCATACCCAGCGAACACACAGGCAACGTTTTCGAACCCCGAACACATCGAACTATCGAGAACCATATCACCATTAATCAAAACATCATCCAAATAACAGTGACAAAAGATCGCGTTTTCTGGTCCTGCGATACGCAACGGTTCGATTGTTCTATTGCTGAATTTTGAATGTTGCATTCAAATTTCAGAAATGGAACAATTGAACCGTTGCTGGTAATTCAAAATAGGGTTGTGCGACTCATGTATGGTTAATTGCTAGTGATCATGCAAGCACTCGCTGCGTCGGGTGAATCAACAGCTGTTTTGAATTCAAACCGTCGATAGGCATCTACAACAAATCACGGTAATATATCAACGTGTATTTTTGTGATTGAAGTGTTTCTATGAGATGAGTTTCTAAATATGAGTCAATTGTAAATAATTTTTCAATTTCGTAACGACTCAAGTTTTGACTTTTCCCTAAATGTGTCATCCATGTAACATCCATTAAGTAGATCTAGTTATACATTTGTAATGTCTGATTCCCTTCTTATGTTTCAGGAGTTTTTCCTGGTATCTCGACAGCGCGAAGCTAAGCACTTATTTTTATGTCATTTTCGATTTATAACTTAAATCGGGAGGATCGAATGCGAAAAAATATGATACCAAAGAAGTTTTTTTTTGCCTAGCCTTTTCCCAACTATATTGGGGTCGGCTCCCAGTCAAACCGGATTCAGCTGAATACCAGTTCCTACATATATATATTTAAAAACCTGACTGCGAAATATCGACTAAAAAGTTATATAAGTTTAGCTTTTAAAGCTGTCTGATGCAGTTAGTGATATTAATTTTAGTTGAATCAGAGATTTGATGCTACCGACTGTATCAGACTGCTTGAAAAGTGATTTTTTTTTAACTTTTAGGTCGAGTTTTTTTATTATTATTGATAGGCACGCGCTTGACCACTATCTCACCTGATGGTAAGCGATGCTGTGGCGATGATGGTGTGGTGTGGCGATGGTGTGGTGTGGTGATGTGTGATGTGTGTGTTTTTGAAAAAAGTCATTTTATTTTTATTCTTATATTGTTTCTTTACTCAATCACAGCTACAGAACACTACCCTTAAATATGACCACACACTTCTGGAACACCCTGTATAATCCTCAGTCCTTCCATTGCCACTTAGAATAGATTGATTTGAAATTGAGTTTCAAAGAAATTAAGAAAAGGGCTTTTAAGCCAAGCCAAAGTAGAATTTAGGTAGTCGGCTATAATATTAAATTAAATTTTGGGATTTTTCGATGTGTTACAACTTTTTTACACAACAATATTGCGTTAAAATCTCTTATAAAATATTAATGTTACATCGACGTAAAAATGAAGTATTTTGGCGCTCGTACCCACCTTTTCCTAAAGAATTATTAAATTTTCCAACGCCATTCCTCTGTATTCAGTTTACGGAAAAATGTAAAGCAGTATTTTCGCGAAGGGAAAAATATTTACGAAATACTTGGGCTCTAATGATTACTGTGTTTACACCTCAAGATTATTATATATTAAATTAAGTTTACGTCTAACAATAGCCTTATTTATGTCAGACATGATAAAGCCCATCATACAATGTTTATCTACTAGCTCTTATTTTTGAGCTCTCATGGTTCTTATTGGAAAAAAACACAGTCTCCCGTAAAATATTTAGCTGCAAATTGCTCCACAATATTTTTTAACGATAATCATAATCGTATTTTTCACACGAAATCCAATTTCTCTTCCATAAATTGTGGTTCATGACAAAAATTAATATACTTCGAAGTGTACTTTATTGAAAAGCTTCGAGAGAGCAATTTTCCCTAAATCTTGTAGGTACGTAGGTACTAGGTACCCAGTTTAATGAACACTTATGGACAGAATTTCGTGAGACCTATAAAACAAAACGTTAAGTGTTCTATAGACTTCTTTATGTTTCTGTTTAGCCCCTAAACTTCGTTTTCACGGCTACACTTAGACCGAAATTAGACTGAAAGCGATAAACGAAACTAAATTGAATTTGTATGGAGCCTCTAAGAGTTCTGTGGAACTGTTAATTGCTTGCTCAGAATGATTTGTGTATGTGAGTTTTGTAAATCCAGTATGTACTAATTTTTGTAATGAACGTGTTCATACTGAATATGATTTCAAAATAAAAATAACTTTTGTCTGAATCATATTTTGCTGCGAGATTTGTGGTCAAGTTCGTATCTTTTGCTTGTATTGCTCTGGAACTCTTGCAAATTCTTGCTGATGTTTTCTAGGTAAGTATATACCTACTTTATTGGTTATGAGCCGAAAGCATGTGTTTTTTATGGATGAGAAAGCATGTGCTATTCGTTTGGCGTCAACAATCCATGTTTTCACGTTTTAAACAGGTTCTTTATTTAATAAGTAGTGTGAATTATATTTTTGCAATACAGTGTTTTAATAAGTCTTTGTTCAGCATTTCAGACATAAACAATCTAAACTTCCACACTACACCAAAATCAAAACCACTCACCACATACCGCACGTTTCGAATCGCTAATTTCGAACAATTGATTTAAACCTCTCCACCGAACTTAATCAAAACAGCCAACCGTAAAACCCAGCGCGATGTTAGTAGTTTCCATTTGACATGAGAGGCAATCGCTGCGGTCTGGCAATCGATACAACCTGCCCCTATGGCTGACGTGACTCGGATACCAATCGTACACTCGAACCGATTGAGACGATGTCCTATTAACTGGCAATTAATTTTGTCGCAACTGTCTGTGTTTGTGTTAGCAGACCTGGAAGAAAGCCGGTCTAGTGTGTGTCGGACACGATGGGTACCATGTAGGTACTATGTTTCTTGTATGACCCTTTAAATTAAATTTAATTTTTACAATTTTTTGTTACAGTGGCAATAAAAAATACATATGCAGTTAAAATTTCAACCGTCTATCTATTATGGTTCATGAGATACAGCCCATTTAAAAACACACCGGTGTTCACGATCAGCGCATGGAAAGTTAACAGTACCCACACAGATTTTCTGATTCGGGTAAGATTACCCGATTACCCGATTATTTCCCTACTGAGTAAAGATATTAAAAAATCGATCTAAAATAGAGTGAGCTTTTACTCAACAACTTGGCTGGAAATAGGCTATCAGCGATAATGGCTGCCTATTACTTATTGCGCCCTTCGCATCCGGTAAACGATTTCAAAGGCCGGTCTCATTTACAGCTGCTTTCAGGCACAGTTCCAAAGTTTAATGCAATTTAACAGTTTCCAACATTTACGCTTTGTAATTGAACTACAAACTCTGCTGGATCCAATGGAGCTGTTAGCGACACACTGCTAATAACTTTCATAAAGTACTGGTAGGTAATTTGTTCATTGGTGCGTTTTAGGTATTGGTCCTTTGAGACGGAACGGCTTTTGATTAAACGGCATAAGCATAACTTGCAATAAGAGGTCTCAATTAACCCTTAAAAATAATTTTAAGTAGGTATCTAAACTTTTTCCGAGCTTAAAATTGGCTACTTTATGACTGTCTATGTTATAAAACTTAGAAAAGCTGATTTAGGTAGACCTTAAATCAAAAATATTTGGCAAATTTGGAATACTTTGGCAATTTTTCAGCGAAACGAAAACACTAATGAAACCAATTAAAACTTGTTATGAATAAAAAAAAAATCATTTTCCCTTTCCAATTAGCAGGGGTTGCGAAAATGTCTGATTACAATCAGCAATCATTATTATACAATTTGTATCCCCTTCATTAACATTTAATGTACATTTTGATTGCTTTGCTTGCTGCGTGTGAAGTAATTTGTATCGCGTCATGGCGACCTGTGTTTGACATTTGATCGTGTCAAACAAAGGATTGTTGGCCAAAAGGCCCTGTTTCACGTGCGTGAAAATTAGACATTTCGTTTCGTGTGACGGTCCTATAAATGTAAATCGTATGATTACAGATAATATTTAAGTGCGGCTATTTAGTTGCCGAGCAATATTTCTCGTCAATTTTACATTTTTGAGCTCTAGATAGAACGACATTTTATCAGCGAAAACGATTATAAAATATTTGTGAATGAAACATTTCCATAGCTGATAGCGCGTTTCTATCCCATTCATTAATGACATTTTGATAATCGCTGTCGCCGATGGAAAGCCACCTTATCTAAGCCCTGTTAGAACGGGTAATTTCCTCATATTTCCGTATGAAAAAGCAAGGTTTTTCATACATAAGCCAAATGTTTAATTTCCTTAGCAAGCAGATCTGTTTTAAGGCCGTCAACGCTTAAACTCGGTCACCGACAAATTAATATGTCGTTTGCAGCACGACAGCTCACCAGCTTTTTTCTCTCTACTCATATAAAATTCAACGAAATTAAAATATAGCACATACAACGCGTAGTATTAAATAACTATGTAGTTGGTACGTACGTACCTACGTGCATGGATGACTTTCGCAGCGCCTCTTTTGTGAGTTTTTCAACGTACTCACTCGCGTTAACGTAAACGTTCGCTTATTTCAAATTGTATTAAAAAAAAACAGGTTGTCCGTGAGTGTCACCAGACAGCGCTTCATCATCATCATCATCATATCAGCCGAAAGACGTCCACTGCTGGACATAGGCCTCCCCAAAGCGTCGCCACAACAACCGGTCCTGTGCGTCTCGCATCCATCGGTTACCCGCGACCCTCACCAGGTCATCGGTCCACCTTGTGGGAGGCCTTCCAACGCTGCGTCTTCCGGTACGCGGTCGCCACTCCAAAACTTTTCGGCCCCATCGACCATCTGTTCTGCGAGCAATGTGCCCTGCCCACTGCCACTTCAATTTGGCGATCCTTCGGGCTATGTCGGTAACCTTGGTTCTCTTGCGGATATCATCATTCCTGATTCGATCACGCAAGGAAACTCCGAGCATTGCCCTCTCCATTGCCCTTTGGGTGACTTTAAGCCTTCTGATGAGGCCCATTGTGAGCGACCACGTTTCGAGTCCATAGGTCATCACTGGCAACACGCACTGGTCATAGACTTTCGTCTTGAGACACTGTGGTATGTGAGACGAGAAGATACCGCGCAACTTAACAGACAGCGCTTATTCAGTTTCAATACAAATTTGACGTTTACGCTAACGCGATCGAGAACGTAAAAAACTCGCACTAAGGCTACTGATCCCTAATCTCTTCAAAGTTAGAGTGAACAGGCTTCTTCTGGGTAAGCTCACTCCATCGTCGACTTTGTCTTTGTCACCTCTGACCTAGACTAGGGTCAAGAGCAAACCTTTCTCACTTAAAAAATAGATGCAGCTTTGGTAGTTTCTATCTATACTAATGATAATATTAGAGAGCTAAAAGGAGATGATGTTTGTATAGAACGTATTCTCTGGAAGTACTGGCTCGATGACGATGATTAAAGTTCTTCAACTAGCTAAACAATATCTCTAAATGACATACTCGTAGGTTTTTTCTGGAACAAAACCATGGTTCCTGTGGGTGAAGCCGCGGGAAAAAGCTAGTAAATAATGAAAGCTCATTTAACTTCGAAAGTTTTACCAAGGACTTGTAATAAAATTATGGTAAATATTAATGGTCAATATTGTGCGGATCAAAGTTAGTTGAGATCTAAGTGCAAGGAGTCTTTGCAATCAAGTTAAAGTTAGTTACGCCAAGTAATATTTTTCATCCCAATTTGCACCGCCTACCGCGGCCCTTGAGAAAATTTAATTACGGTTTTAATTGCGTTGAAGGAAACTACTGTTTTTGTTCGAAACAGTTATGATTTGTGGAGTTGAGTTTGTGTTATCATTAATGTTTACGCGTTTTTTTTTCCTGTTTATTAATGTTGGAATGTTGTTTTTTTTATTAGTTAACGTTACACGGGGTCACGGCTTTATAACTGGAAATCGTAATTTGGGTGTTCTATAGGTTCGCCTCTGACTAACCCTTCTGAGAATACGGGTGTGATATTTTAGTGAGTTAAGTCGTGTTATCGTGACATTTGAATGGTAGATTATAAAAGAAACTAGACGAGTCAAAGTGATCGAAAACTCAGTTATGGAGTAGTGACATAGGTATTGAAGTGTTCCGTATGGTGTCGGACGTAAAAGAATAGCACCATCCTATGGGCAACAGCATTATCTGTAGGTATATTGCTACAGCTACACTGCGATCGCCAATGCGCCTGCCAAGCGTGGCGATTATGGCAAACCGAGGGGGGTTGGCTCCTCCATTTGGGGGAGGCCTATGTCCAGCAGTGGACGTCTTTCGGCTGATATGATGATGACGTACTCGTACCATGGTTCGACAACATCAACTGTAACGGCTTAATGGACAAACTGCAAAACAAGAATTGCATATAAATATTCCATGTTGGCCCAAGAGATTCTAGACATAATATACGTATCTGAGTTATCACCACCCTTTTTTGACTGGTAAAAAATGCCTAGGGCAGCCATTCTCAAGCTTTTTTCTTCCCGAGGCTCATATTCCTATTATTATCATGATGGGCCGCAATAACCTACAGTAAAGTAAAACTACATTTACCCAATAATGTAGTTTTAATTTGACATGAATAGAACTTTTGAATACGTGACCAATTGGCAGTTTTCTTAAATTATAAGCTATGGTCATTCATAGCTTCTAATTTAAGAAAACTGTCAATTACCATATTGTTATAGGTTATATTTTTCGAAAGTGGGTGAATAGTCTTCAGTAAGTCGAGATCTATACAGTATCGATAAATACGTAGTTTTGTACTCAATAAAACTGCTACTCAGACACTAAGTAAATGTAGCACCTGTATGTAATCTGCTAGGCTACAGGGCCACACAGAAAAGCTTGGCGGGCCGCATGTTGCCCACGCATTTGTACATATGTCTAAATAAATACGCTGATTAAATGTCAACTGATCAACCTAAACATTTTGGACTTTTGACAACAATTTTTGCTGATAGTATTGTCACTTATGCCTCAAGCCCAAGTCTATCTACATTCGTTATTGTGGTAAAACATTGTTTTAAATATTTGTATGCCAGTAAATGGCGAAACATGTAAGATCACAATTCTAAAATAAAACCTTAAATGTACCGAGTTTTATGAAAATAAAATATTCTTATTCTTATCATTTCATTAGATATCGCATAGAGGTTAACTTCCAATAGTAGAATTAAAAAATGGGCTGAGAAAACTTACTTCATCATATAACAACATTAAATTTTTAGGATCTAAATTCGATCTGATTCCTGCTACAACAAATACTTCAAGAACCCTTTTACTTCCAATTTTACCCCTACTCATAAAGTAATGAAACCATTATTTTGTGCCTACAATAAACAAGCACCTATAGTAAAACGTGAGTTATGACCTTAGTCATTATATTTCGTTCAGTAGGTCGCCGCGATTACATCTTACAAGCGCCGATAGCGCCCCCTGTGTGCTTTCAGTGAAATACCGCATTAGATTACAATACTGCACTAAGGTTTAACAGCTGGGAGACGGGTCAATGACGGATTATTATCCATAACTGAAGAGACGAGAAAGGTACCATTTACGAGATTGTGGATAGTTTTGTACTCATCATATATCAACCGAAAGACGTCCACTGCTGGACATAGGCGTCCTCCAAGTGTCGCCACAACAACCGATACTTACCGATTCTTTTGTACTGTGATCGTAATAATAGATCGATTAATTTTCACAACATTAGCTTCCCTCATCACGGCCACATGCCTCATTTAAAAAATAACTGCGAGCATACACAGAGCTTACGATGTTTGACCTTATCCTAACATTGTTTGTACCAGAAAACTTTTATTTGCGTGAAGTTTTCATAATACTCGTAACTTGACATCTTCTATAACGAATATTGACTCCCAACTTATACGCTATGTGTGAATAGCATGTATTTGAAACGTGGCTAGGACGTTGCCGACACGTGGCTCTGGCATGCAAGGGATGTAGACAAGACGTCATGTCGAGTCCGTGTCAAGTACATGTTACATCGGCATTGTGTTTGACAAGGGACAATACTAGCACAATTTACGAGTACGCGGAGTATGACTAGCGTAACGACCTTAAGCAAAATGGTAATGATTTGGTCGTCAGACTGGTAGACAAGTTGCGGATTTTGTTCGAAAGCGTCACCGCGGCCCTGGGACGCAAAGGGCACTAGGAGGAACACGGATGGGTTTTAGTCAGTAAGAGTCTGACACTTCTCTCCCGCTCCATACAGAGCAGAAGGAGTCATTTGATGATTTTCCTATCCATAAAAGAAGACTGGTAGACAAACGCGCTACTGCGGAGCATGAGGTTTTAGGTCCGATTTCCCGGTCAGACAAAGGGCTATTGGGTTTTTTTTATCGGGAATTTCAGAGTAGAAGCTGGTCTGTCTTGTGCTTGGTTCCCGATAAATGGGCTCGACCAAATTTTGTGGGACTTTAACATAATTGGCGAAATATGGGTGTTCTATAGCCAGGTACACCGGGTTCACACTATAATACTAGTCATAACATTGCTTTGCTGTGATTCTATCGAAGGTCATCATCGTAGGACTGCACAAAAACTTCCGAGTGAAAATCGATTGAAAAGAAAACCCAAATGATTGTTAACACTTTCCCATTCTTTCATTGGTGGTACGTAAGTACGTGTAAACGTTGTAATGGGACACTTTGCAGTCGATCGCCTCGCAAACATTCCTCAACAGTTAATCGATACACGACGCAGTGAGAATCGGCTGGTTCTTTTCGATCATTAATACGATAAGAGTCAACACTCGAGGTGTTTGTTTCGCTGCTTTAGAAGGACATATTGGTGTTTTCAGAAATGTTGGAGTTATTTTAACAGTACCTTCATGGTTTCGGAATTTATGAATGAAATTTACAAACGTGTCAAACATTAATGCAATAATAGCAAGTACAGCAACTTTTCATACTAAAGTGTAGTTTGCAAAGTTTTCATATTTCAAATTTTTCATTCAGAAACGAAGGGCTCGTCTTATGCCAGTACCATAGTTATAATAGTCTAGCATCCTACAAACCTTCAGCGACCATAATAAACACAATACTAAAACAATGGCGTCACACCTGATTAAGCTGTCGCGGCCGTCGAGATGTTAAAATATGAGAACGATCGAAAAATAATAGATTTAACTTTGTGTAAGGGTCGATTTCTGAATTGAGTATTTGAAGTCTACTTTAATGTTAACATTTGACAAATACCTACTTATCTCAGGCTTCGAATTTCTTCATTCAGAAATCGCCAGATAGACAGCATAACGTAAATCACAATTTACGAAAGAAATATTCCTCACTTAGAAAAGCTAGGTCCTCAAGCCCACATAAAAATCGAAGCTTTTCCTAAATCCGGTATGAGTATTACCAGGAACAAAAATCCAGAGGATTACTGCGATCGAAAGTGTCCAGTAGATAGTATCCGCATTCAATTTATCGACTAACTTATTTTATGAGCAAAGTCAGGCGTTCGAAGATTTATGAGAGTGATTTGTAGGCACGGCATATCTGCCGATAAGTGACCCTTCGGGGCTGCCCGATGGTCCTTTAGTATGCCACTAACAAGCTTACTTGGGGCACAAGGACCACTACACTTTGAATGTTTACGTTTTGTTAATGTCAGGGATTTATTCGGTGACAGGTTTATAAAGTGAATTTTTAAATTAGCAAATTGTTGTCGATAAATACTTCAAGTATGATAGAAAAAATATAAAGCGTTTGATTCCAACAATGACATGTGATCTTAGAACGGTATCTGCTCTGTTCTGAAACAGACTTGCCCCGACTTTTGGAATAAAATTATTATATATTTTTTTAAAAAAAAACGTTGCCCCACACTAGGAATTTCTCCTGTATCGTGGGTGCGTTTAAAAACATATAAATTCACGTACACACACAGCCAGACCCGGAACAATTATCTGTAGGCCATACAAATATTTGTTCCGTGCGGGAATCGAACACGCGACACGCAGCGCAGCAGTCAATCGCTCAACCACTGCGCCAACCGTGTTGTCAATATTTAAAATGATGTTGCCACTCGCCCGCAACCTTGACAACAGCGACGCGGTTTTCTTGCAAATGACGGCGGCGTAGAAGCCGTCAGTTCGGTTTTGAGCAAACATAGTAGAAGCGCTGCACCACCGTGGCAGTCCCAACAGCATTCTAAAAATATTGTTGTATTGCACGCGTAGGTCATCCAGCGTTCTTTTGGTATAGTCAACACAAAGACTCCCCGTGTAGAAGCACTGGCACTGGTACTCAATTCAGAAAACGGCTCTTATTGTAAACAGTTCTGCCCAGACTTTTATCCAACTAAATTGGGGAAGGCTTCCACCCTAAACGGGTGCAGCTAAGTGCCTGTATTTTACATCGAGCGAATGCTTCTCTTACTTCCACAAACCAGTTACTAGATACCATATCCCTTGGCAACACTGGTGCCAGGATGTCTGATTTCTGACTAGCCGTAACGAAAAAAAGATGTCCAAATAACAGAGGGGACCGAAGCTTAACGTGCTTTCCGGGGCATACAAGAGTCCCGGTAAATAAGAGATGGTCACCCAACCACAGATCGACCTCGGCAGGTGTTGCTTAACCATGCCGACCACAGGTCGACACACGATTTTGTGAGCTATATTTGGGACCATGTTCAAATATTTACAGTCTAAAACGATGATGCATGCTTGCTTGCATACTCGTAAACTGACGATTTTATCGACACCATGGTGACGTGTTGAAGGGTCAGTTTACCCTTCACAATAAAATCAAATTCGTGTTACGTTGATAAGGCGGCGGGCACACGTCTCGTGAATAGTTGATGACTTACATCGCTAGCGTGACGAGGATTCGTAGGGTCACCTTATGTTGCAACATTTAACATCACTATGATTGATATTCGAGAATAATAATTTGATTTGACTGTGAAATTATTATAGCTACAGGTTTTGCCTAAATAACAAGGCATAAAGTGTGCCCTGTCCGCGCCCCGTCCTCGTTTAACGTCTTTTCTGTGTGTCCAGCGCCAAAAATATACAACAAATAATTAAATCATCTGAGTATCCGTAATCAAAATTTAGGTGCCTATTACAGAAAAAAGTATCAATTATTTCTAGTCGTTCCTTCAACAAATCAAGTTAGAAGCAAAACAAATCCTCAATATTAGATCCTCAGATTGCTCACAACATATAAATCCTCCGGCAATGTTGACGATAAGCTTTTTATTTCAATAAAGTGGTACAGTCGTAAACTGGCGAAGTGGCGGGGTCTAACAAGACAATGGCGATGGGGTCTTAAACACATTACGTGCGATTAGCAAAGGTCAAGTTTATTGTCATGATACTGGGGGCTTTTACGACTTTGTGTGAAGACAAGGTGGCAATGCCATTGATATTTATTTTCAATGGCTTTAAAAAATGAAGGAATTTTTCTTGACGAAATGACTGTCGCGCTGCTTGTGGTTTTTGTTGTTTTTGTCTGGTACTCTTTGGTAGTGAAAACATATTCACTGCTATGGAACTAAACGTCAGTTTTTCAAACCTTCCTAATAGGTAGGTAATTTCCTTAGGGATGGTTTTAGCTCAAGGCTCAAGATGCTAGGCCAAGATAGCACGTGAGACAACCCTAAAAACTATCACACACGTAAGTATACCTACTTATCTATAGAGCATAGAATAGTATGGCGGACCTGTGATGCCTCGGATTGGACGGTATTAGATGCTCAATCTCCAGTACTTCTACGTAATTTACACAAATAAACTATGACTTTATCAAGGAACAAACAACTTGTTTTGACTTTATCTTAGCACTGGATAGGCCATCTAATTTATGAAGGCTTTTTGTTGAGTTGATTCATAGTATGATGACAAAGAAATAAAGGCAATAATAAAAAAGAATTATATTGTTCGTCGTGTACCTACCTACAATAAATGTAACTATATATTTACCTAGATTTCATCAGTCGATATAATCCAAAAAGCAAACAAGTTTATGATTTGATATTATTTCAGCTTTGTTTGTAGATTAGTTTACAATATAACAAAATATGTTGTCGACTGGTTATCGCAGTATATCCTTATTATTTCAAAGGTTTGCTGCCCCCGATAAAATCTCTTTGTAGTTCTTTACGGCGCCCGTGGGAAGCAATAAGATTACCAAAAGATAAGTTTATACCTTACAACGAAACATTTCTTTTAATTTGGACTGGCTTTTTTGTTTTGTTTGCCCTGGCTAGGTTTACACCGAAACCGTGAAAAAAAAATCGAATGCCACATACATTTATGTGCGCATATCTGGACAAAATGTACTGAACAGTTATTTTTTTCGCGATTTCGGGGTTGGTCCCATGGTAAAAGTTGTTCATAATGATGAGTACAATGAGGGGTCATTGTACTCATCATTATGAACAACTTTTACCATAAGAGGTACCTATTGCGTTTATTCTGTTTGTTTGAGTTTATAATGGTATCATAAAAGCAAAATCTAAATAAATTATTGTAGACATAAGATAAAAATAGTGTTTGATCTTCAATACGTAGTGTTAACACGCCTACTTCATGTATACTATTATAACCTCTTTTTTTAAAACAATAACGTCAGAAATAGCATGCAGGGTGTTCATCGGCAGGTATAACCCTTAAATGCCGAGTGTACAGAATAAAGTGAGCGACATTTACCGTCAGTCGAAGTCAGTGGCGTGACCAAAAGCTGTAAAGCTAATTTAGAAATCAGCATTTTGTCCAATTACTCAGTTCACCGCGTCCTGACAGTTAAATGTGATGTCATGGCTATTCTTGATTCAACCAGTTAAGGGGCATGTCGTGTAAAAGTGCTCGTTTATATGTTACTTTTATGTATGTCTGTTCAAATGAATTTGATAAAAACCGAAGTACGTTCGTGGAAGTGAAATAAAAGGGAATTTATGTGCTCCAAATGTGCCGTTTACTTTTGTGATTTGTTATTTATTACAAGGTACAGACAGACGGGGAAACGTCAGATGCGATAAGTGTTCTCTTTGTCTTATCAGAATGTCTCCGAGCTAGCGTTTTTAAGTGATTCGTAGCGTCACTGGCTTTACTCACTATGATGTGTTGTTATTACTGATATACATTGTTGATACTAAGAAGGCACTCAGACAAAGCCTATTATATTTTTATTTAATATTCTGTCTTTGATAGGTAAAAGCAAACATTTTCGTTTTTAAATTATTCGTGCCTGGTCTTTAAATAATCAATAAATGGCAATTATTACAATATTAAACCGGTAATTATTGAAACAAGAGGTAATGTATATCACAAGACCAAATTTAGAGAGCACAAATTCGTGCCATCATCATCATCATCATCATATCAGCCGAAAGACGTCCACTGCTGGACATAGGCCTCCCCCAAGCGTCGCCACAACAACCGGTCCTGTGCGTCTCGCATCCATCGGTTACCCGCGACCCTCACCAGGTCATCGGTCCACCTTGTGGGAGGCCTTCCAACGCTGCGTCTTCCGGTACGCAGTCGCCACTCCAAAACTTTTCGGCCCCATCGACCATCTGTTCTGCGAGCAATGTGCCCTGCCCACTGCCACTTCAATATGGCGATCCTTCGGGCTATGTCGGTAACCTTGGTTCTCTTGCGGATATCATCATTCCTGATTCGATCACGCAAGGAAACTCCGAGCATTGCCCTCTCCATTGCCCTTTGGGTGAATTTAAGCCTTCTGATGAGGCCCATTGTGAGCGACCACGTTTCGAGTCCATAGGTCATCACTGGCAACACGCACTGGTCATAGACTTTCGTCTTGAGACACTGTGGTATGTGAATTTGTGAGAAAATTCGTGCATTCATGATTTAATCAATGAAATAAATGGTCGCTTCATACTTGGCGCTCCTAAGTTGGGTTATATGACGTGGGTACATATGTGCCATAATTACTTAAAACATGGCACCTTGCTTGCAACAAGTCAAAAATGTTATTAATTAGCAGCCGAAATTAAAAACTAAAGTACCTATAAATGTACTTATAGGATATACCTGTTGTCTACCTACTCATCGATCGCAAAACCATAATGTTTCCTTCTAATTAACAGATATCCGCAGGCCGTACACATTTGGCATACCGTATTAGTTATAAAAATCGGACCAAATAAATAACAACGAAAATCACCTGCGGCATCCGAGTACCGTCTCAATGTCTATGACCCACGGCTCTATATCCTTACATTGACAAGCAAAATGAGGAAGATATATCTCACGTATCATCCATCCTTAGCACGTCTACTTTAGTATAGTTGCAGGCGTGCGTCACAAAGTCATCGACGCGGGAACTGGGTCGGCCATATTTGTCGTTTTGGCGGCAAACGGCGTCAAATTGCCGTCGCCATAGATATGCGACGCAATAAGGGTGCTTTCCCACTAAAGATGTGCGAGGTAGCGAGAGGTGGTATGCGAGAAAAAATCAGCAATGGAATCACTTAATATGCCTTAATTCAAACCTTGCCAAACCTAGCGCAGCAATAGTGTAAAAAAGCGAGGGACGCAAGCGAGGAATATATTTGCGCACAGTTAACATAAGTCCGCACACTCTCTGCTGTAGGTACTCCATTTCACAGAGCCGCTACGCATCGTCGAGCAGCCATGCTACCTCGCACATCTTTGGTGGAACAGCACCCTAAAACCCTTCATATGGTAAACATTTGTAGCCTGTCATCATTACATCGCATCGGTACGATTCACTAATTCCGATGGTCGCTATCGTTAGATCATATTTGTGTCACATGTGTGGAGTAAACAAGCGGTTTATGTAATCTGAAGGATTTCTTAACAGTCGTTAATAACTCTGTTTGTTTGAGGGACAATAACATTAATGTCCTCCTCAACCAGATGAGCTACAAAACATTTCAAATGTGTTTTGTTTGAGTTTTGTATTATTGATCAATAATTCGAGTAAATAACTTTGTATGTTTGTTAACATTCAAACAACATAATATATTAACACTTCACGTCATGAGTTAACAAAAACGAATTAAATAAATGACACGCAATTTGTCATAACACAACATTTGGTTCAGTGATTTACGAGTGGAAAATTATTCATAACATTGCCGCAGCACGATTTCGGCTTCATTGTACTCTTTCTAGCCACATAGGTATATTGGTGTCCCACAATAAGTCACCTGTAATGGATATAGAAATATTTCAAGGTCTGTAGAACGAGGTCAGACGTGCCTGCAGACCATCAGACGAACAACGGTGATCCATCTTGACCGGGAACTTTTAAAAGCCTTCAAATGTAACTTTTAAAGTGCTACGTCAAACTTTCCTACGAGTGCAATTGTGAGTCGGTGTTAAATTAGATCCTAGGACATGATGTACGTCGCCATTCTTGTGATTTATAAATGTAGCAAAAGTTTCTTGTAAGAAGATGTTGGCTTACAATTTGTCTTCCATGCTGTTCTTACGATGTGATAAATTCATTGGTTCACTGTTTCGAGTATTTCACGCGAATAACAAAAGCTCGCAGTCAACAATAGCTCTCGGATCCCTCAATAAACATTACAATACTGGAGTCACGGGTTCGCACTGAAGCACAAAAACGTCTTCACGCTTTTTCAAAGGCTCTACGATATCTATATACGCGCAGACAAATCTAAATGTATTTTCTGAAATACGGTCACAAAACCGAGTCTTCAGCTAGCAATTCTTTTTTATCAAGTCGAGCGTGAAAAAAATGTGTGAGGTGACTTGAAAAGTATTGGTGTCACGACTTGGAGACTTTAAATTCATGCCGCGATTCGTCGAAGTGTGATTTAATTCGGACTTAGAAGCTATTTTTTTGCCAAGCGAAAGTAATGCTTCACGGATTGCTACCCCTGAGTATACGGCGACGTTTCTAGGTTGGCTTGTAGTGTAGTTCCGTCGAGCTATTTTTAAACGGAATTGAGAATGTAAATTAGGTTCGACGTTATTTTAGAACTGGTGGTGGGTGGATCGTTGATCTTTGTCAAAATGATTCTAAAATGTATTTGTCTTGAGAACGTGATTTACGGTTGACGAATTAA
This sequence comes from Melanchra persicariae, assembly GCA_947386135.1. Taxonomy (NCBI): domain Eukaryota; kingdom Metazoa; phylum Arthropoda; class Insecta; order Lepidoptera; family Noctuidae; genus Melanchra; species Melanchra persicariae. Next base: position 6,534,323 of record OX376646.1, read on the forward strand.
AATAAAATGAAACATTTGAATGGTGCTCTGATTACATTTAGGTACTTAATGGTGGGTAGTATTTATTCATTGAAACAATTCTGTTTTCGAACTTAACTATATACTTATACAAAAAAAAAATACACTCAAGCGTCGAAGTATTCCTCCGCATCGCCGTCATCCGGAAACGTGCCCAGAAGGCTGGCAGCATCGCCACGTTGAATGGCAATGCTAATTCTTTGGGCAAAGAACGAGCCAGCCCTCTTAATTCAATGAGACAATAGTTAGATGATTTATTATTGTGAAACCCAGTAGGATTAATTTCGTAACAAAAATAACAAATGACAAATATTGCGCAAAAATACTTCAATAAAAAGGGCATTGCACCAAAAGTGAATCAGTTCATTAAGCAATATTGAGAGGTATTTATCAGATCAATTGATGACACTCGAGTGGATATCTGAATTAATGAAAGCACGATTGATTACTTTTATCGTATTGATATGCTAATATATTTTGCCTCTTTTTTATTTATAAAATTCGGTGTTGACTTTTGAATGAGATAGGTAAATATATCAGTAGTGCTATTCTGTATTTTAATAAAGGTAAGTGAACTCCAAGTGACTTGACCTGGGATTAGAAGGAACGACAGCTCAATTCATGCTGACAAACATTTTTACAGAATAGACCACCATATACAGGGAGTTCTAGAAGTGCGTGATCATATTTAAGGCTGATCTTAGGCAGCTGCGACACATTAAGAAATATTTTGTTTTTTTTTTTCCAAAAATTTCTACCAGACAAAACGACTAAAAATTTGCAAAGAATAACTTTTCTAGCAGTTTGTTACAGTTGGTGGCTTACCTACTCTAGTTCAATCACAGATTTGATGTCGATTTTTTTTAATCAAATATTTTTATGTTTTTATATTTTTTCCTTAATGTATATCAGCTGCTCAACATCACCCTTAAGACCACGAAAGATAATTTTTGATTTATTTAAAAAAAAGGAAATTGACATTAAATGCGGTAAGCAGCCATTTTACAACTCATTTACTACTGAATACTAATAGATTTAATTTTGAAAATGTTTGATCGTTGATTTAAATCAACTTTTGCGACGCCTACGTGTCGAAAAATGGCGACCTTTTGATTGGGGACAACCATTTCAAATTCTAAAAACACATTTAAAATATAAAATGTCCTCTGTTGATGAAAAAAGATGGCTATTTCAATCAAAATGCGTATACCTAAATATGTTCTTAATGATATAAAAAAGGTCGCCCTACGTAATTTTGATGAAAGATATTTCGGTTAATCGAAGGTCCGAAAGGATTAATATTAGATTACCCATATGACGGAGTGTGATAAATATAACTTGAAGTTATTAATGTTCTCATAAATATAACGTGTGACGTTCAGTTTCTTCATTCACGAGTTGGCGTCAATTCTATTGTTAAACTTTGTGTAGATAGTAAGGTATATAATTCGTTTGATAATAAACTTTTTGAGTTTTATTATCTTCGAAATTGTCGCTAGTGAACAGTGAACACTTTCTATTACAGGAAGTGTTGGAATTTCTTTTAGCAATAAGAAAGTTGATTTATATATGGAAACCAATTACGCACATATCTACATATGTACTGTCCTAAGACTAAGTTGTACCGAAATCACTCAATCAACGTCAATATACGCGGCAACTATTACCAATGATGATATATCTTCAGCTCACACAGTTATAGAAACATACAGACATGGGGAAAAATAACCCCAAAAGGCTCTATTTATAAACACTTATCCGCAAACACTTGTACGTTACATAAATAAGTAGCAAACAAGTTCTAAGTAGGGCAAATCCTGTTTTTCTCGGTCCGTTGGTCACGTGGACGTCTCCTTAGGGGCTTAAGGCCATCATTGTCGAATGCGTGGAGTAATCAGGCGGCTTCAAAGAAGCCGCAGTTGTTTAAACTTCGGTGACTCTTGTGTGGGGGTAAAGGTACAGTCAACTTAGCTATTTGGTATGCAGGCAGCTAACATGCAACTACTTTTAAACAATGTTGTGAGTGTACACACTCGTATGTCATAAGTTTAAAAAGTTATGCTGCACACATTAGAAATAAATATTGGCAGTGCAGTGAAAAAAACAATATTTTTGCCTGTATACAAGATAGGTTTGTTGACTGTACATAGGAATCAGCGATCCTGGATTAATTGGCGTGGGAGGTGACAGCGGTGTGGCATGTAAAAATTGTCGGTTTCATTGGGTTTGGTTTTGGTTTTTTTGGCAGTACAGGAGAGAAAAAATCTGCTGTAGTTTGTGTTTATTTCGTATGGGAGTTTATTACCTGCGACTATGGCTCATATTCCAAAATATAAACTCCAACTCAACTCGAACTCCAACTGTAACATGAGCACGAAAATGTCAATGGAAGCTTGTCTAATTGACGTTTTCGTACTCGAGAGATGAGCAAGCAAATGCAAAAACTTCAATTTATGACAAGCTCCGATGGAGTTGGAGTTGAGTTGGAGTTTACGTTTTGGAATATGGGTCTATATGTATAGTCATGAAGTTAATCGCTTAGATACTAGGGTTACCAGTCACTTTTTGCAACAGGAAATGTGCATCATTGAGGCTAAAATAAGAAAGCCTTGGACACAGCAGCAGCTTTCTATCAGAGAAAAATAATTTTCCAAAGATTACTTCGTGCAAAGGTAAAACAAACTTTTTACCTCCCTGTAATATTAGTTTAAAGGTAGAAGTAGAACAACTTAACCTTCAGCAGGGTCGGTGCGTAAAGGCAATGACCTCAAAGTTAATAAATCATACTAATCCATTCGCCCCTTACAGAGAAAAGTTCCCCGATAAAACACGTCTTCAACTTTTTTCTCTACAAAGAATTCGACCAATTTCACCTTGGGGTATACCAACCACCAACAAGTATATTCTATCTATATAGGTATCTTGGCTCATGTCACGGTAATTTAAACCTTAACAAATATAACATTAAGTTGATATTAGAATGTACAGACCAGTTTAACTTGCGGATTGTTTTCCTAAATCCATTACTCGCTGCCAGGGTGTAATGCGTACAAGTTAATGCAGATTGTTGCAGCTCTGAACTAGTTCCAGTAATTAGATTGACCTGCTGTACTCCGATATTATATAATATGTGCTTCACGTACTTTAACGATAGCCCAGTTAAAAATAATAAATAGAAATAGTGGTTTAATTGGAGATTAAAATATTAAGGTCGATACATTAACTGGAAAGTGAAATAGGTCTTCTAAGATAATAATTTACTAATTTTATTTACTTAAACTTCATGGACTAGTAAAAACACTGTACAAAGATGGACTTAATGCCATAGAAATTTTCTACCAGTCGACCTTAGGGTGGTGCAAAAACATGGCAGATGCAACTTAAAGGAATTTACCTAAACTTCAAATCAGGTTTGGAAACTATTACTGAAAGTAAAATTGTGCAACTGTTTTTTTTTTATGGATGGGAAATCATCAAATGATCTCTTCCGTTCTTGGTGGAGCGTGAGACACGCGCAGTGTTAGACTCTTACTGACTAATACCCATCCGTGTTCCTCCTTATGCCCTTTGCGTTCCAGCGCCGCGGTGACTCTTTCGAACAAATTCCGCAACAATTTAAGTGATAACAATTAATAGTTTATTAAAATTAATTGTCTGCTCTTACTTTTTACCTAACCTAAATAAAGTTACGAAATTATAACATGTACACGACCATGTAATTCATCCAAAGCGTCTAACTTTTAAGTAGAGGAACACTGTCTTTATTGCCCGGCAAGCGATAAAAACAATGACAGCGGGAATTAATTCGCGCCAAAGTTTAAGCAAATTAAATGGCCGCTGTTTTGCTGTCGCCTTTGACCTATTAATCACGCTGTGGGAAGACAAATGCATTCTTTATTACTGTTTGTTATTGAGTTTTTCGTATTTTTGAACATTTCTTTTTCATTTATTGCTTAATTATGCTGGAAACGATAGTTTTAGCAATAAGCTTTGTTTACCTATTTTTTTTCTACTTTTCGGTATAAATGTGTATCTATAACTGTTAAATAATTTGTTTTTTTTTAGTAAGTACTTAATAATGTGCCTATGATTTTTTAATTTAGCTACAATATTTTTTGTTAAGTTGAAGTCAGCCACGAACTATTTTGGAACGACAAGTTGTCAATGTCAACCTACTTTTTATTTACCCCCAAAAACAACTGTTACTGTGTTTTGTTCATTTTCTCTTCAATAACACTTGACCTCAAATAATCTGTCAAAGTTGACAGAACAAACAAGAAGTGCTTACTAAGTAGCCGGCATTTGTTTTTACGGAGCCAAAGGCAATATTTTAAAACGTTGTTATATTATTTGAGGTCAGTCTTTCCACAACTTCATCATGGCTGATGAATGAAATGTTCTTCGACATTTCATTTATCTGTATTTTTATCAAAATTTTAGGCTTAGTATTTTCGGAGATAAGGGGGGAAATAGTCATCTTTATTATATTTTCTTTAATAACTTCGTAATTTAAAAAATATTTTTAAACTACTACAAAAATACTTTTGAAGTCAACATTTGATATATCACACGGTAGAGTTAAAATTTTCTTTTAATTTTCAGTCATTTGCCCGCCAAAAAGTGATTTTCAATATTTATTTATTTTCGTTACGTGTCCGTGTTTGGGTCACAGATGATTAATTGAGTACCAAATTTCAACAGAATCGGGCCAAATTCGGAGAAAATCAGCTGTGACAGACGGACAGACAGACAGCCAGTCAGTCAGACAAACAGACAACCGAGTGATCCTATAAGGACCGAGTGATCCTATAAGGGCTAATTAGTAAAATTGGCACTCTGAACTTTCCATCATACAAGACAAACGACGAGCAAAGTAGACTTCTAACCAATTTCTAGTTCGAAGATAAATGCATTACACTGGAGGTAACTCATTCGTGAGTGTCGGCACGTATTGTATTATTGATTTGAGTAATTACTGCTGCGGCCAGACCGACTCGGGAGCGAACCGGGACACGTCCGGGCTGTGAACGTTCCGGTTTTGTGATTGATAGCGAGGAAGGGAGCGGATTTAAAATTGGAAGTACTTTTCTTTTCATTGTATTTTGTTGAGTTTCATAAAGTATTAAGGTGACGGTGAAGGCTCTTTTTGTTCAGCACGGTGGATTTTGTGAGCTGATCTTTTGTAGCCACAAAATACTTTAATAGAGATAGAAATATAGTCTACAAAATGGTTCTTAGATAGTCTTCATGCTATCGCATGTCTTGAATTCATAATAAATGACATAAAAACCCTTTACGGAACTTTATTAAAGATGAAAAATCTCCTGGAAATGTGATCGAATGGATTTAAAATAGTCGATAGTTATAATAATTTTATAATCATTTTTTTGAGTTAAGTAGGTACGTATTCTTGGAGAACATCATCTTAAAACACAACAACATACATCTATTTAGATACAACCGGCCAAGAGCGAGTCGGCAAACAAAAACGGCAAAACAATCACGTTTGTTGTATGGGAGCCCCACTTAAATATTTTTAATATGTAATACATCATCTGTCAAAATTTCAACTGTCTAGCTACCACGGTTGATATACAGTCTGGTGACAGACAGACGGACAGACAGACAGACAGACGGACAGCGGAGTCTTAGTAATAGAGTCCCGTTTTTACCCTTTGGGCACGGAACCCTAAAAAGTAGTAACAATTCAAAATATTGCACGCACACTTACTTCCCGTGAACCAAGTGCTACGCCGCTACGTTGCTACGCGGCTACGAAAGGTCTACGAAAGTCTACGACATTTATATTGCCTTTTAACTTTTTATTCCTACACCAAAGGCATACTTAAACAAACCATTAGCATTACAAAATACATACTTGAGGCCCATACATTTGCATTTTAAGTCAGTAAGAAATTAATTTTCAGTAGCTCTTTGACCAAGATTTTTTCCTGACCGCGCCAAACTCATTTCCCTAGCTAGTATCTTTATTATTTTTCATTCGACGTCTGATAATGAATTTTAAAACTTATTTATTAAAGAATCTATTAATCTGTGAATATTTAAATTATGTTTTTATTCCTCGCTGCAAATTGTGGTGTTATTCAAATGATGCCGATTAGCTGTGGTTTATTGCGGTTTCTTCAGTACGGTATGTTATGTTAATTAAACTGTGCCTTACAAGTATTTATTGTATCGTAGACGGAGTTAAGTGGAAATCGAATTGGCTCACGTAAGTCGACTTATCGCTCCACACATTTTAACTGTTTGTAATTTATACGGCTACCACTTGATTTGTTAACTGGTTAAGCATATTACAACTTTTGGAGGGATGTGGCTAAATAAAAACAGTCGATTGAAGGTAAAGTTACGCTTGCAGAGGTCAGTATGTGGAGGGGTGGAAGATCATCAAATGACTCCTTCAGCTCTGGTTGGAGCGGAAGGGAGTGTCAAACTCTTACTGAGTAAAACCCATCCGTGTTCCTACAAATGCCCTTTGCGTCCCAGGGCCGCGGTGACTCTTTCGAACAAATTCCACAACATCGAAACTCCTCCGTGCTTCAGAAATTATGTTACGCCTTTAGTCTCGTTTCTCATTTGTAGTTCTTTGACAGTCGTTACGAGTAGGCAGTTAGAAGCACGAAAGTCTGACAACCAGTATTATCGATTATCTAGTAAGTGACTAGTGAATTTCCGACCGGTAGTCGTTTCATGAAAATACTGGTATTCATAAGCTGCATTCGGTTAGACGGGATGCTGACCAATAGTTGGGTAAAACTAGGCTCACATGATGATCACCCCAACATACCTACAACAATATGAGAATGATCCTAGGATCTAGTCCAAGTATTTTACTGGTGCAAACAAAGAGCAAAAATTAATACGAATTAGAATGCTAACAAATCACTTTAAATTAAAACTGCAAATGCTTTCCATGTCTAAGAAGCGCGAAACTTGTGGATGTCATACTGAGTGGTGGTCCACATTTGTACGAATGTCTTATGTTTTCACTTATACCAGGAGTTTGATTTTTAACTCTCGGTGCAAAGCTAAACGTTGAAAATCCAACAGCGCAATCATTGCTCAGCGTTACTGCAAGTGAGCATCAGTGACTTATAGTCCACATATGTAAGTCTATACTTGTGCTAAGAATTAGCAACCAGTGAAGCGAGCACTTAGCTTGAAGACTTTGGACTGAAATTCAGACAGGAATATCTGCGAATGTGAGTACCGTGTGAAATCGTTATACGGAGGATTTATGACTGAAGGTTTTGTTAGAACAGTAAAACAGCAGCATTTCTGTATTTTAGTTTTTTTTTACGTTACAAGTTTTTTGATAAGGTTGGCCACGTACGAACAACTCCCCGATATACAGTTTGTGTGTCGTCATCATCATTTACAGCCTGACATCGCCCACTGCTGGGCATAGACCTCTCTTTTCTTGTGCCAATCCACACGTTCCTGTGCCAGCCTCTTTCAGGATCTACGCGTGATAGCAACAATCTCGTCTGCTGTTTTTTGTATTATTGGTAGGCACGCGCTTGACCGCTATCTCAGCTAATGGTAAGATGACTTACGCCGCGGACGCCCCTAGGTAACCGCCTTACTCCACCTATCATCACCGCTCCTTGCCAGGCGACCTGACCAGCTTTATTACTGTCTCGTGGTTCGATTTTGCTGTCGATAATCTTCGTAAGTCTTCGGTCTCGTCATTTGGTTCCGTCTGTGTGTACCTTCAGGCATAAGCATTTTATTTCCTAAGTAACGTTCTAATTACTCTCCTTAAGAGGGAACCTAAATCCACCTTGCAGATGATGAGGCCCGAGGCCCTAAACACTGTACCATTCAATTGGCGAATGCGACTATCGAAATCCCAAAATTTAGAAATTTGATCACGTGACATTTCGATCTCCTCAATAAGTTTCATCATCAGTCACTTAAATTAAGGAGAAGAGAAGAATACACTCTTATATTTTACTGGACAATGGAAATAAAACCAGATAGCAGCTGAATTTTCTTTTTCGGCACTATTTAAATAAATTATTAAATTAAATCGTTGACTAATGTCGCATAATATCATCACAGTCTGTTTCAAAGAACAATATCCGGTATCCGGGACATATGCGTTGTTCCTTCACCGTAATTTATTACACAAACTTTCACGGGGCTTTACCGGAATCGTAATTTAAAATTACGGTTCATGCACAACCAAGTTTATACTCGACCTGCTATCTCTCATGAATTTCGAGCAGCGAATAAATTTTAATTTAAGTCATACGTACTGAAATCTTTATACTGTGCGAAATTTGAAATAACATTCGAAATACCTTTTATTTATTTTAACTCCCTTAATATATTCTATAGAAAACCTTCTTTACAGAACTGTTTTTGTAAAGGCAATATTATGGTATTTATTGCACATGTATTTCGAAAAGCAATAAATAAATAATATGTCATCAATGTCTTGATATATTTACGTAGCCGCTGACCTATCATCTAACAAGAGCTCCGTGACATTTGAAAAGTAATCTTTAGACCATTAACCAAGGACCATTGTACCCACTAAAACAAAAACTTATTAAAACTCTTCGAAACATAAAATAGCGTTCCAGAATATAAAAAGTAGAATAACTTAATAAAACTTCGAGCTATCATTGAAATATGTTCGGGCAATTCGGCTGAATTAGCATGTCGGAGCGGCTATTAGGAGCGGGACCTGCTTTATTGCCGAAGTTCTGGTGAAACTGCTCACATACCAACACTTGACAGTCGCTATATTAGTTCACTTGGTATCGAAGCTTTCGTGATAGTTCTGCACGCCTGGTACTTGTGTGTCAGTGTTAAGATATTTGCTTCGAGATTTGTGTGTCGACAGAAGACACAGAAAGCATTAGTAAGAAATATACCCTCGATTTATGAATTAAGGGTTTGCAGTTGAGAATTGGCCTGAAAACTTTTCAAACATTAGCATTACAGTAGGTTAAACACATTCTTAACTCTAAATACTGAATACAGAAACCAGCCCATGCTAACTCTTTCCTTTGGTGTTGTATAATAAGATATGCGAGAGCTAACCAGCATACCAATCTTACAAACCTGCAGTGCGATTCTGTAAACATGTCGAAGTGAACACCCGGGCGGGGCGCACGACGGGTGAGTTGTACCATAGTTATACCATACAAATAAGATGGAATGACAGCTCAGTTGTCGTTCACACCGCCTAGGTGAACAACGTGAGATGTCGACAGAATCGACCGGCTGTAGACTAATAACGACAAGTAACACACTTTTACCACCAAAAAGATTTCAATTTCAGGTGCGAAGAGTCTCATTAGGTAATTTACGTAAAATTGGAGCACAAGTGCGATATAAACCTAGTTTTGTGGGCCCCAATCGTGTCGTTCTACCAGGTTTTATGCCCGACCCTACCCTTAGCTTTTAATTATCGGTTTGGTCAACGAACGATCTGTTTACCTTGACGCAGACGTGCCGAGGATTGCGGACGCAAACAAAGGAGATTGCATGTGTTTATGGTAATAAAGATGTCTGATTGTTCGTCTAGATATAACTTGCGCTTGTTACTGATTACGAATAAGGGTTAATTGAACGAAGCTATAGACTGAGACGTAGGTATAATCTTGAATGGGGTTTAGAAATAATCTGTTTTTACTGAATGAAACTATGAAAAGAAAATAATGTTCAAATAGTTCAGTTATCATAGTTTTATTATCGAAAGAAAGAATCCGACTATCTTCAAAGGGAAAGTTTTATTTATAAACATTTCTAAAAACAAAAGTCAATTTTTTATGCAAAATATTTTCGGTCAGTCAGGTCATTTGAAACTGTCAAAAAATGCCTGGGGCTGATCTTTAGGTATATTCAGATAGTCATCGTTTTGTTTAATGTTTAAAAATGTTTGAAAGAGGAACAGAAACATATCTATTTGAAGTATTTGTGTGTATATAAATAAATACGAAACAAACAATAGGTACGTAAGACTTAAACTAAACATGGCAAACGTCAGCCTTCCAAAAAAAAACCGCTAAAAACTGTAACCCTATATTTTAAGTTGATAGACGAGTGTCGTTTAAAAAGATCTGGTACCGTCGTCGTCGTGTTTACTCGAGAAGTCGTCCAACAGATAAAGTTTACAAGAACGTGGACCTCGACGCCGGACAAGACAAACACTTGAGAGAAGAACTATCTCCATTTTATTGGATGAGAGAAGAATAAAACAGGGATCTGTAAATAAGGAGTGAGAGTATTCGATGTAGGGGTATTGTGTCTACGCGTAATCGGTTTATTGGTGCCGTGGCCAAATTTTTTTTTTTTTATTATTGATAGGCACGCGCTTGACTACTATCACACTTGACGGTAAGCGATGATGTGGTCGAAGATGGAGCACGCTTGCCTTGAAGTAGCCTATTCACTTTTGACTTAAAGACTCCCGGGTGTGGTTAAAAATTGTAGGTTTGATTTCCACACGGCTAGTACGGCGGCACACAGGTAGTAGATCTATGTGTGGTAAGATTCAAAGCAATGCAAGTGAAAAATCACTCCCTCTGTCGTTCTTAACTCTGTTCAGTTTTCAACTAAGTTTCATCAAAATCGTTTTTTTTTTATTTTTAAAATTATGGACTTCAAAGTTTGTATCAACAAAAGCTACGGGGATAATAATATGTGGGTAAAAGGAATTAATTTGTCGTGCTTACAACTTTATCGCATAGGTACGCAAACTGTTGCCTGATACTTTCCGCAAGATAAACGTAAAAAACCATTTGAAATGATAAAAAAGCGAATTTTAAATCCTAAGCCTTTTATTATGAGCTGTGAAATGAATCGTGGATTAAAAAGATTGAAAGAAAATGCGATAACCGGCACAAGATGTTAGTACAGCTTGGCAAAAAGAGTATGTTGGTGACAAGTGGAACTAAGTATTTAACTAAATGGAAACCTATGATGTCGACACTACTTGGCCGACAAGTGTTAGATTCTGAGTAACGTTTATTGTTCCACATTTATTTTTAAAGATTGCCCAGTGTCCACCCCACATGGCGAAGCGTAACTATAATTAGTATAGGAGTGTTCCTAGTCGTACGTTTCAATTCAGCGACAGCGGGGATCTTGTTTTGTTCACATTGGGGAGCGGGGATGCATCTCATTGCCCATCTCTTTGTCAAGATGACCCAATTTGAACAGCCACAAACTAGGACACCATTGCTAAAATAAATATTTGTTTCCTCTTCCCCATACGGGCAGTTTGTTGAGTCATTTAATTGTATTCAAACGTTATCGTGAAGGTAGCTATAGTAGGCGCCAGATAAATCTACAATAACGGTCCCCATATAAATGTATTGATTTTCTTAATATCAAAAACAGGGTTACCTATCATAAGTTCGAAGAATATATGACCGAATTTCATTTTACAAATGAATAATTTGGCAAATGAAACAGTTCAAAAGAGATTTCGGTAAAATGAAATTCGAACAAAAAAAATTCGGCAAAGTGATCGGTTTCCCAAAAACAGAAATAAAGACATAAAGCTGTCCTGAATCGATTTCTATCGTGATCCTTAACGTTCTTTAGTAATGAAAAACGGTTGATTATTTATTGATCGGGTATCTACGAAGAGATATTAGGGAAAGGTCAATGTACTACGAGTATATTGTAAGTATATCTGGCTCCTACCATCTCATCTCTGGCTTTTTAATACATGCTGCATGTACATGCAGCATGTATTAAAAAGACTCAATCTCTGACCGACCTTTTTTACAACAAATAGTTTTCTAAACTAATCACTTTTAAAATCATCATCTGCCTAGCCTTTTCCCAACTATGTTGGGGTTGGCTTCCAGTCTATCCAGACGCAGCTAAGTACTAGCATTTTACATGGAGTGACTACCTATTTGCCAGTGACCCACAACCCAGTCGTTATTAAAAAAAACATCATCTGCCTAGCCTTTTCCCAACTATATTGGGGTCGGCTCCCAGTCAAACCGGATTCAGCTGAATACCAGTATTTTACGTGAAGCGGCTGCCTACCAGACCTCCACAACCCATTAACTAGGTAACACGGTACTTCTTGGCAAGACTGGTGTCAAATTTTCTGGCTTCTGACAATCCGTAACGACTGCCAAAGGTCTACAAATGACAGCCGGGCCCAACGGCTTAACGTGCTTTCCGAGGCACGGAGGTGTCTCGGTATGTTAATATGGTCACCCATCCACAGACCAACCTCAGCAAGCGTTGCTTAACCTTGAAGATTGGCCTGTACGGCTGTTATAATTTAGCCACGAGCTCCTAAAAAAACATTTTTAATAATTGTAAACTTACGCGAGAATACCTGGCGGTCTATTCTGACAACGTCTCACCGTGTAAACTTATGTGGAGTGAGCGTGAAGTGAGCTTGATTCCATCTCTTTGTATGGATTGACAGTTCACTTCATGTTCACTTCACCTAAGCTTACACGGTGAGATGTCAACAGAATCGCACCGCTGGATTTGATGGTCCGAAATAGCCTACAAACAGTGAAAAAAAAATGGTTGTTTACAGACAACCAATTTTTTTTAGTCGGATTACGGACGATCGTTTAACGTGACAACGTCTCACTCAAGCCGATCGTGCCTTTCGCTCGCTCGTGTAGCGCTCTCGCTCTGATCGTAACGTTACAATGAGCGTAACGGGACAATAAGTCATCCTTTTTCGTGCGTGCAGCCGACGTTCATCGAGACGTTATTTTGACGTTGTCACGTCAAAATATCTGTAGGATGATTTGAAAGTCCTGCAGTTTTATCTACATCAATGAGCAAACCACCTTTAACAAAATCTTAGGAAAGAATCAGAGAAGGCTTGTCCTAAGCTGAATGTTGCGGTTTATGAGCACTCCCTCTAATATTTAAATGGAATCCTGGAGTTAAACGCCTACAACGCCTTGATAGCTACTTGATAGCAAAGGCAGCCTTAATGAAATGTTGGCAAAGGGAATTTGGTAGGAAAGCGTCTAATATAAACGTTAGGTAGGTACAATTTGCTTCACACGACAATATCATAGTTTTTTATTCTGTTCTAGAGTTTTTCTTCTTGTTTTCGAGTCGATGGTTAACTTTTTATATGGTGGTACAGTTATTTATTGTGGTTCTTTACTTAGGTACGTATTTTGTACTTCGAAAGACAATAGATAAAAGCTTTCAAAGAAATAGAATGACATGATGAAATTAAAAGGAATCCTAAAAACTCATCCACAGACGGCCATTTCCTTCTGGACAACACAAGAGTGAAGTGTTTTTTTTTTCTTTTTCTTAAGTTTTTAAGTAAAGTGACATAATAAAATCTAATAAGCTTGTTGTTTTGACTTAAAAACGGTCCTAATGGCTCGATAAACACATTTTTCCGTAAACAACCGCAACGTAAACACATAACCTATACCTTGAAGAGTTTTAAATAATATTAAGGGGCTCTTAACGATGTATTAATGATAAACAAATATGTTTTATTCAGAGCTTCCTATGGGCTTAGGTTTATGCTTCCTTATTTGGGGAACAGACATTTTAAAATTGTATAAACAGATGTTGTTAGCACATTAGTAATAGCCGAGTTTTGACCGCAACCGGTTACTTGCATGAATCATGTGTAAGTGTTTATTTTTTGTTTTGAAAACATGCCAGGTAGCAATGTTATGTTAATAATAGTAGCAACAGTTGTAGCATGTAAACCATCGAATAAATAGATGTAATCGAGTAACGGGCACATCTCTGCCTCGTCCTGAGGACAGGCAAAAGCTCGACAAAATGAAATTCTATCAGCGACAAAATATTGTTGCAAAGTCAGAAAACGTAGAGGCGGCGTCTTCACTTTTCGCCTGACTCAGTTACTCACTGGACATGGCTGTTTCGGGAGCTACCAGCTTTCTGATTCGGCAGGAGAACACGCCCGGATGTCATCACTTTGAGGATCGTCTGGAAGACACGGTGGAACATACTGGGTGGAGCACCGCCGTGTCCTCGTAGAGTCGATCGGCGGCGGCGACCTCTCGCGTCCGGCCCTGGTTCAATCCATGGTCCGGAGCAAGGAGGCATGGGAAGCAGTCAGAGCAGGAGGCGGGTGATTCCCGGCAGCCGTAGGCGCGGGCCTGCGGACAGCGAGCGTTGGGTGACTTGCCGCTGAATCGTTTGAAGGAGTCACCGCGGCCCTGGAACGCAAAAAGCATTTGGAGGAACACGGATGGGTTTTAGTCAGTAAGAGTCTGACACTCCCTGCCGCTCCGCCCAGAGCGGGTAATTTGATGATTTCCCATTTTTTAATAAAAAAGGTCAGAAACAGTAATGACATATGTGTCCCGAGGAAAACCGAGGGACCGATTGTGAAAAAGCACTTTTGACAATCGGTCTCTGGGTTGACTTTTGTGGCGTCGTCCATAACCAGGAACCCATTTTGTAGAGCCTTGACCAGCGGTCGTTGTGCGAATGTGTATGTAACTGCTTCGAGGTAACACGGGAAAGAATTCCTGAAAAGACACGGGGGAAGCCTTTACCTAGCAGAGGGACAGCATAGGCTAAGAAACATAAAGGTTCCTCTAGGTTAGTCTGTATTTAATATTATTAGATAGGAACTAATTACTGGCTGGCGAAAGTAATAGATAAATATGTCTTCTGAACCTAGTTTTCCTGTTTACTTGTATATTTATGAACAATGGACAATAACTGCTCTGTTTGCAACATAAAACGTAGTCGGCTTTACTACAAAACGCGTTCTAACTTTAGTCCAAGCCGAAACTTTCAAACCCGTTATTGCATTTTGAACTATATTCCGACCACCTTAAAGTTATTAATACAAAAACCTATTTTAGATCCGGGTCTATGTTGTCATTGTGCATTCAAGAACTTTACAGCATTTGGAATAAAGTTCGAAATTCAAAAATGGCTTGTCGGTTTAAACCTGGGTTTAAAGTTAGAACGCGTTTTGTAGTAAAGCCGAGTGTGTTTTAGTTTGAAACAATAACAAATGAAAGCAGTACAGAACGTAGTACCAACATGGAATGAGTCAATCAAACTGAACCATAATTTGGTGTGTCATAGTTTAAAAACAAAAGTTATACAGAGTTTGCATGATTGTGTAGTGCCGTGGCGTCTTCTGGCGCAGTTGATTGGCTAGAACAATCAATGATATGACGTCTACTTGTGCAGCAGTGCGATTCTGTAAATCTCTCACCGTGTAAGGTCAAGTGAGCTGTCAATATATACAAACAAGATGAAATGTCAGTTCACTTCATGCTATAGAATAGACCGGCAGAACCGTTGGATTGGTGAATCCCGCGCCACGATACAGTTATTTGTTTATAGCTTTAAGTTTTGGTACATTGCTTCATACCTATCTATGCAATAAAGGAAGACCAAGGAAACGAGCACGACACAAGCATATTATAAACTAGGGGAGTACATTGATGATAAAAATGCTTGGCTCAATGCTGGTCCGCTCCTCAGCGACTAAAACGCCCAAACTTTGATAAAGACGAGAAAACATTGTTAGACCTGCTAAAGATTGTAAGACCATCTTTGCATTGTATAGAATCAATTTATTTTGCATTGTATAATTTCACGCATTCATTATTTCATAACGAACGTAACTGATAAATTGTATTTGTATAACGATGTAGGAATAGCTTTTCTACAAAAAACACTACAAAGTTCAAAATAACTTTAATTTCGGAAGTCGGTGTTTTTGGTTGCTTCTTCGTTATTTGACACCGACTTCCTTAAAGTTTTTTGGAAGTCGGTTTCTTTTTTTTGTGACAAAGTTTTTTATTTTTCACTTTTTAGTGGTACCCCACACCTAACAACACCACTGGAAAGTCACACGAAAGCAAAAATACGCAATTTCGTATACATGGATGATTTTTCCACATATTTTTTCCAGCTATTTGGATTTAATAACCAAACTACTGAACCGTTTTTAATAAAATTTCAATGGGACCATTTCGAAACAAAAAAAGAATTTTTCAAATCGGTTGGCAAGCGACGGAGTTATGCCCGAACAAACATAAAAAAATACAAACGTCCGAATTGAGAACCTCCTCCTTTTTTAGAAGTCGTTTAAAAAGAAAGTTAGCTGATCCGATTTTAAAATCGTTTTAATACTGATATTGGCTACTTTTAAACCCGGAAAATGTATGTTTCCAGTGGGACAAAAGCGGTAAGCCAAGCTGCGGAGGAAAGCTTGTACTAAATAAATTAGGATTACGGCAGAGTGAAGCGGTCACAGGTATAAAATTCCTAGCTTTATTAACAAACGCCAGATCCGAGGACATGCTAGAATTTTGTTTGTACCGTGGCTTGCCACAACTAACCAAATAATCAAGCAACGTGGTAAGGTACATTTAAAATGATAAACTGTTGTAATGTTAAGTATATTGATTAAACACCCGAAACTGATAGATGATCGACCCGCGGCGAATGAGTCTCTCACCGATGCTATGCAACTACTAACGCTTACTCAAACGCGTGATTTTTATTCATTCGCTGCGCGTCGATGTCAGCATAAAAATTAAACAATTGATATGTACGGGTTTGCTCGTACACCAACAAAAGATAAAAAAGTTACTTAAAGAGTTTCGCGTCCTACTAACGCATCGCTTTGCTTCTACTAAAGGTTTAAGCAGTGCCAAAGCTACCAATACAAAGTGCATTGGAGCAACTCGGCAGGCGGTAGGCGGCACCCCACTAACCTATTTTTCTTAGTTGGCCCCACGCAGTCACGACTTGTGAAAAGATAAGCAAATGATATATTTTATGATATTATTTCTCCCCCAATCAGCGGGGATTGGGGATTGTCTTCTTCCGTTTGCCTTGTTTATTGTTTTATTTTATGCCAGCGATCTGTCTGGATTCGCATTGTTATTTCTTGAACAACTTGTCAGCAATTATTTCGGGCCAATGTTTTAATTATATAAATAAACAACCGCTTTGAGAAAATATTTATTGGAAACATCAAATTATAATATTGTACCGAGATGTATAAAAGACTTTTCGGAAGTTCAGCAGTTGATTCAAGGCGGACTTGATAATGACAAAAAAACTATGAAAACAGTGAGGCAACGTGGCTTAATGATTAGCGATAGCAAATTAATTTAATCCTCAAAGAAAGCGTCCAAAAAAGAAAAATAATCAAAAATCTTTTGCTTTTGTTGTAAGGTCAGAGGCGGCGTGGTTTATGAAGATTTATAGTTATAAATGATTCGGAGTTTCGGACACACTGGTTTATCTATATTTAGATGCCTGGATCGTTAATTACTCGGTGGAGGCACATTTCAACGTTTTGTAAGCTGTTATTATTCACAGATAAGAGCTACCGTTATTTGGTTCTTCAGTAAGCATTTTAATTTCCTGATTGATGGCTGAAATTACTGGCGTGTAGATAGGTAGCAGATGCTAGTTGTAGGTACAAATAATTTGTCAGCATCCATGTCTTTGTCAGTGCTGAGACTTCCATTGTACAGGCAACATGTTTAGCATTTTTTATCGTTTTCAAACGTACCTAGCCATAACCTATACGCCAACAGGAAGCTATATCCATTAAGGCACACAATATCATTGATGATCCTCCCACCCCTCCTTACCTTCTCCCAAGGTCTTCACGATTGAAGGGATAAAATGTCCAAAAATCTTGTAATACACTTTCAGTCCACGTGCGGATTACGCAGTTTTTCTTTCATTCTCCCCATAATGGGTTGAATAGAACTAGAGTAATACCCTTTACCGTTGTTTTTGTGCCCAAACTTAGTTTTATCTAGAAACATTGAGCGAGAATGGGCACATGAAATATCTTTTTGTTTTTTGCTATTGACTGTACGTATTCGGGAGTAATGGCATGTGATTTATTGGTAATATGTCTTTCCTTTCTTGACATGATCCGACTCAGGGTTCAGTGGTCAGTGGTCAGCATTTTCAGGAAAATTTTAGTAATAGACAAGCAAAATTTGAATGGACGTTATAGACAGGAATAAAATTATATAGTCAGGAAGCTGGCCAAGATGATCTTTGACAGTTGTTTCGAGTTATTGGCAGTCAGAAGACCGAAAGTTGTTAAACCAGTTTTGCCAATGGGTATCGTGTTACCCTTTCTTTTTTATGGATGGTAAATCATCAAATGACCTCTTCCGCTCTGGGTGGAGTGGAAGCGAATGTCAGACTCTTACTGATTAAAACCCATTCGTTTTCCTCCTTATGCCCTTTGCGTTCCAGGGCCCCGGTGACTCTTTCAAACCAACTCCAGAACCCTACGAGGATCGTGTTACCTTTTTTATGGATGGAAAATCATCAAATGACTCCTGCCGCTCTGGGTGGAGCGGGAGGAAGTGTCAGACTCTTACTGACTAAAACCCATCCGTGCTCCTCCTAGTGCCCTTTGCTTTCCAGGGCCGCGGTAACTCTTTCGAACAAAATCCGCAAAACGTGTTATGTTCTTGGAGGTTACATAGGCATCCGCTTTACGTAGAATATTGGTATTCAGCAGCATCCAACATTATTATTTATGTTTGGGCAAGCATTATCCCAGCATTTCAACAACTGGGAAAACGCTAGGCTGATGATCATGAAATGCCAGCCTAAGTAAACAATAAATGCGCTTGTGGAAGTGTAACTAATGCTGCCTGTATTTAAAAAGACATTGGTGCATCTACTTATCTACTTATTTCAAATAAAACGCGTGCCTGACTAGCATAGAATTACCGATGGCTGGCTGGAAATGCCTTGTTATAATAATTATGATCTTTTTAAATAAAATAATCAGAATTGAAAACTATAACTTACTGTAAACAGGAAAATACTTTATTCCATTGAAGAGGTATTAAGATAAGAAATAATAGACTAAAAAATAATAAACGCCGTAACATACTTAATTGAATACAATTAAGTAGGTAGGAATATCAGAATGAATAACGCTCTATCGTAGGAAAAAAACAATTGAATATTGGTTTCCGATTGAACCTTATTAGGTCGGTGGTTATTGTTATTGATAAATGCTTTTTATTGTGTCCATTATTAAGTATAGGCAAACTTAATATTTTTAACTAATAAAAAGTACTTAAAACTGAAACTGTAACAGTGTTTTTAGGATGTATCGTAAAAGTGATGTTTCATTCCAAACAATTCGAAGCTTTTTATGAACATGACATACGATGTACGAAAGTTTATGTTGTATCGGTACATCAATCTGGATTATACAATCTAGGAAGCTAATATAAGTAGTGTATACGAAGTAGCTCGCTATTATACATAAGTGTTTTAGTTAATAACTATGAAAACATCAATATTCTGGAAATCATTTTCCGAATAACTTTTTAAAGTTTTCCTGTTATGTGACTTGTATTTGAGCATGTTGTAAGACTTACATAGCACTGCTAGCCCTCCTATGCAGCAGCTGCAGCAGGCTGCCGTCTGCGCCCGAGGAGCAGAGGCTGCGCGAGCGCGCGCGGCGCTCCCCCTCCCGCGCGCTGCGCTCGCGCCACCGCGCCATCAGCGACTCCAGGCACAGCATGGTGCCACCATCGCACACCATCCGGGTCCACGGCCCCGCCCAGCCTTAACACCCCAACACTCAACACATCAAACCTCTGACGTAGTGTACTCCTTTTACAACTAACCTCGATCTTTTTATTTTATGGGCCAGCTGTACCGTAACCGCGAGTTAATGGCTCAGCGCGAGACCACACTACGGACTCATTCAAATGTATGACGACGTCGACATCGTCTTTCCTATGCATTAAAAGTGCAACTCGCTCACTACAACAAGCCACTCAAACAAATTATATACCGTATGCCGTAGTCTAATATAATATTTAACGCAAACTTTCCAACTTCACGACTATTTTAAGTTTATTTTTGGTGTTATAACTATAACGGACGGACGCCACCGAGAACACGCGAATTAAATATTCACTGAAACAATTAAACTTTGTCAGGCGGCGCAAGTTAGTGATGTGCCACTTCAAGAACAAAGTTAATCACAGAGTTTATCATGTGGTAGACGGCGGCGATAAGTGTGGCTTACACGGAGAAACAATCGCATTAGTAAATGGGGCAAAGTCGTGGTAGTTCCATCACGCGAGGTAGGCCCGGCCCGTCTTCATCGGCACTGATAGAAAGTGCATCAAAACTTTGGAGTTAAACTTTATTAACAGCCGCGGCGGCGGAGATAGTATCGGTGGGAGATGGCGAAGTAATCGGGATGTTTATTTAGAAGTTTCCCGCCGACGCGAGTGCGAGCGGCCGCCGGGGCGGTGTGGTGTCGCAGGGAGCGCTTCTCGCCGACTGAGCGGGCTAGCGCAGTCCTCACTACAACGGCGGTTCGTAACCGAGTCTACGACGTCGGAACGCCTTCCATCGCGGCCGTGTCCCACCTCAAGCGATATAATACAGCACACCCTCGCAACTTTGACGCGCTGTTGTCACCCAAACTTGCGCAAAGTTTGCCTGCTATATATCGTGGCGGGCTTCATAAGTGCCATCGTCACAAGCGCGTACAATTTAATCACGACGGTAATTGCCATACATTAATGAACGCATATTGTATTGAGGTTCGTTCGTGGTAATATTGATTTTTAATTTTGCTCGGATTCTTGCAAAAGTAGGTACATCTTTATGAATGGTTTTTTTCTTGTGTGTTTACAAGAAAACACTTGCCAACTATTAAGTATGCTAAAACCGTACTAACTTATTACCATAGCTTTGTAGTTGATGTCTAAGTAAAGATTATATTAGCAGTATATTTACTTTGAAAGCATAGGTACAGACATAGTACAAGCTACGTTTATTTATGTAACTCAAAAGTTTTATTATCTTATGTACCATCATCTCCAGGGCGGGTATGATTTTCATTGATAAAATTTACATAATGGAAGATAACAGTAAGTACCCATAACATAAGCCCGTAACAATTTACATAAATCTGAGTCTATGTTATGCATGATATATTTACAGGAACTTTTATATGTTTACTTTTATAATTTGACCCTTTGGACATACTTGGCTCTGGACTGAGTGATGTACAGTCAGTAATAAAAGTCGATTAATACTTAAGTTTTCTAAATCGTATTTATTGACCAACATAAGTATTAAATTCAATTCGGAACAGAGGTAAAATTTAAAGACAATTAACAAATGTTTGTTAAATGAAATTGTGAAAACCGGGTGAGTTAAGTTGAATTTTTTGAGGTCAGTGGCTACAAACGAATGCAACTGAACGTAAGTACTCGTATTTATCGATCAAATCTGAACTAGTAATTACTACTATGACTTGGTGAAGGCCGTGGGAATCTGCTGAATGCGAGAAGCATTAGACACGTCGACGTAGCAACACATGGAGGAGGTTTATTTCTAGCAGTGAAGAAATGGTGAAGTAAAATTTTAGAGATTTAAAAAATACTTTTTGTTCTAAGTTTGTTGTCATTTTTAAAAGATATTTATTTATTTATTTATTTAAACTCTATGTACAATAGTGGTACATGGGCGGACTTAATGCAACAAGGCATTCTCTACCAGTCAACCTTTGGGTCAAAAAGACTACACTCAATATTACAATAATAGGAAACTGATACTGGCTTATTTTAGCAACGGAAAAATACACGGTTTTGTGGGACTGGCCGGAATACTCATCGGTTACTAACCGGATGAAAGCGATAAGAAGAAATTCTGTGGGAAGAGGTAGGTATCATTCAAAGAAAAAAAAATAAACATTGCTTTAAAGTAGAAATCTTCAATTTAAAAAAAGCCGTGACGCATAAAACACTTTTCTAGGGAACAAGTGTCTCAGTACTTGTGAACTTTGAGCTGTTGCAAATTAAAAACGTGCCTCGGAGCCCATTCAGCGAGTGTGAGCAGTTTCAATCGGACCAGAGAGCGCTGGCAACTACACTTCTGGACACATCTATTGGCCCACCTTGTATTTTCAGTTTCGTTTGGTCCTAGCTAAAATTTTATATTAGGTCGAGCAAAAAGTTTTTATGCAGTTTTGAACCTGGCACATTCACAATTTCATTCAATAGTCTTTTTTTAAATTTCGAACACAGAATTTAAAGAAACAAAAGACAATTTGGAGCCTGTTTGTTGATATCAAACAATCGAATACTAAGAAAACTTGGTTTTATTGGTTTACTTGGATTTAATTCTTGAAAAAGTGATTGATATCTTTGGTTTTGCAACAAACATTACTTATTCTTAACATTAAGGTGAGGTTCTATCAATAATCTATGGATACTTCACCTGAAGTCGCCGCCCAAGCTGTGGCACTTATTCAGGCCGGACACAGCCAAAGAAACGTGAGTGCTCAACTTAATTTAAGTCGATCTGCGGTCCGAAATGTTTATCGGAGGTACCTAGAGACTGGCGGCTTTGTTCGTCGTCAAGGAAGGCCAAGATCTCGGGTCACAACTGAAAGGCAGGATCGATTCATCGTGACGACCAGCTTGAGAAATCGTCACCTTACCTCCATTGAGATACAAAACCAACTTCGCGACTTCCACGGAGTATCTGTGAGCGCTCGAACTGTACGGAGAAGGTTTAAAGAACGCGATATGGTACCACACAAGCCAGCTAATGGGCCCAAACTAACGCGAGCCCACCGAACAGCGCGCCTTCATTTCGCACGCAGTCATTTAAATTGGACACAGCAAGATTGGAGCCGTGTACTCTTTTCTGATGAGTCTAAAATTGTGTTACATGGCAATGATGGAAGGAAGAAGGTCTACCGACGTAAGGGAGAGCGTTTCGCACAATGCTGCTTTGAAGAGAGGGTTGTTTATGGCGGTGGCTCATGGACTGTCTGGGGCGGTATATCCGCGAGCGGCAAAACTCAACTTGAGGTTGTTACAGGACCACGGCTGCCAACATTAAATGCTGAAAGGTACATTCGTTAGTGCTTAGAACCTCACGTGATACCATACGCGGACTATGTGGGCCCAAATTTCCTTTTTATGCATGATAATGCAAGAGCCCATGCGGCCGGCATCGTCAGGGAATATCTTCGGGATGTGAACATCACAGTTATGGACTGGCCAGCCAGAAGCCCAGACATGAACCCCATTGAGCACATGTGGGACGAGCTAAAAAGACGTGTTAGGGCTCGTCAGCCAGTTGCCCAGACGATGCAGGAGTTGAAAACTGCCATAGAAGAGGAATGGGAGATGATCCCTCAAAATTTCATAGAGCGGTTGATAAACTCTATGCCTAATCGTATGAGAGTTGTGGTAGATGCCCATGGAGGCAACACGCGTTATTAAATTAAACCTTTATTTGATAAAACATGTTTTTTATTCAAAAATCAATTGCCTTTAACAAGGCGCATATCCGACTTGTTAGGCGTAGCTCCATGTCGTATGGTATTCTGAATTCAAATTTAAAACAATACGATCGAAAAAGATGGTAAAATGTATCAGGTTTAAAACTGCATCAACAGTTTTTGTTCAATCTAGCAATCATATTTCGGTAGGGGCCATCGAAACCTAAACTCTAAAGTGGGCCAATAGATGTGTCCAGAAGTGTATTTCCAAGTAAAGGACAATAATATTTGAGGAAAAAGTAAGAAAGATCCCAGTATCGAAACACGTGTATTGGAACGTTTCAAGTTATTCCTTAGAAGTCAAATACATGTTTGAAATAAGAACAATACAGTAACACGTGCGAATGCTGAAACAAAAGATAATAGAAGTCGTTCTGACTCTGACAGATTCAAAGCGAGTTTGGAAGGAAAACGGATGGCTCACGGCCTGTCTAATGAGAAGTGCTGAGCTGTTTGGCTGTCTAGATTTAATACATAAGATTTCAAATGTAATTGGAGATACATTTTCTTTCTATTCATAAAAAATGTAACCATAATTATATGATTAGTTATAATAGGTACTGATTACCGCATTCTTAATTCAAAGCCTTTGTAGCATAAACGAGATCTTTCCTTCAGTTTTCCATATTATGTTATTACTTCCCAGTATTTGATCCTTATTAGCGGTACTTTCCGATAGTGCAATAAATACCGATTTTTTATATCGATTTTTCAAAAATCCAATGATGCAGTTTTAGTTTTCATCAAAATCGGGCTTGAGACTCTTTTCAGTGTTTTTCGAAATTCCTCATAATTGCGGATTTGGCCATTCACGTACTCTTTAAAAATTCATACAGAGGTAAAAAATGTCTGCAACATGGTGCCTTAAAGTGTCTCGTTACCGAGATATTTGGAGGTAAAGTCGCCAAGTGAGAACTATGACCATCATTAAAAAAAATTCAACCGACTTCGAAACAAAAAACACCACAAAGTGAAAATAACTACAATTTCGGAAGACGGTGTTTTTCGAAGAACAACCAAAAATACCGTCTTTTTTTTTCAAAGTCGGTTGTATTTTTTTGTAAAAAAGTTTTTCATTTTTTACTTTTTAGTGGTTAGCTTTAACTAAACCCAACGCAAAAAGAATCATCAAGATCGGTTTCAATACGAATTGACGTTAGACTAGAACTGTACGTTTCAATATATTGTTAAAGTCCGGTCGCGGAGCAGGAAGAATTCCGTACAATGGCCTCTCTGCCTACTGACAGTGGTTACAAACATTTTTGTATTAAGTGCGGCCGCTCGAACGCACAAATTTAGTTTATGCAATTAGATTTCCTATTTCGAAATCACAACTAAATGATTTATTATTGGTACCAAATTGTTCGTAAATAATCACGTCATTTTAGTATAACTGTGTCCGAAAACTGAGCGATCACTAACGCATCCCAAGATGGAATGTCGTTCGAAAATTATTCTATGTCAATCAAGCCGTGGGTTTTTGTGGTGACTGAAGGCCAACTAACCAAAAATATAATTCACAATTAACCAAAAATATATAAAAAAACACACGCATAGCTTATGCAACTAGCAACGCTCCAAGCTCAAGGTCATCGGGTCCTATTACGATTAGGATTGCGTGTACCCCCATGGGGGTCGTACTAGCAGGCTATTATGACTCGGGATGAATGTAACACCTGTGAACTAATAACATGGTAAAGCCATCTAGACAAAGAATAGCAGTTGTACTTGGAAATGCTTTCGTAAAAGGTGCCTGAAAAGAAGGAAAAAATATTGGGGATATTCCTTGAGTTTTGAGGAAGGTTCCTATGAAGCGAAAAATTCGTAAAAAATGCATAAAAAATTCACGAATGGGATACAAATAAGCTGAACTCCACGCAGACGAAGAAGAAGAAGAAAGTGAGTTAGTTACACTTTCACGACTGAACCAAATGTGATGAATTTTGTTACTGAGATAGATGGTACCCTGGAGTCTGTCAAAGGCTAGTTTGTTTTGCAAAAAACTATATTAACGCGAGCGAAGCAGCGGTAAAAAGATAGTATTAGTATGTGTGGAATCGGAAATTGTTATTGGGGTAAATACCTCCCCAAGTTCAATCCAATAAAGATTTTCCTCCTAAGGGTTGCCTAAATATAGGGTGTTCTAGAAATGCGTGGTCATATTTAAGGGTGATGTTAGGTAGCTGATAGACATTAAGGTGATAGATAATAGCAAAACAAAAAAAAATTTGAACGTAAAATCCGTCCAAAATAACACTTTTCAAGCAGGCTGATGCAGTTGGTGAGATCAAATCTGTGATTGAACTAAAGAAAATGCCATCAACTGTAACAAATTGCTTGAAAAGTCAGTTGATTGGAACTTTTACTCATTATTGTGGTTGAACTTTTTTGAAAAAAGATACTTTTTATTTTGCAATTTTTTCCTTAATATAAACCAGCTACCTAACATCACCCTTAAATATAACCACTTCTAGAACACCTGTATAACTTAGTTGTACATAATGTGTACGTCTAAAGTGGGCATGTCCGTTGCAGATGTTTACCCTGGCACTCGGTCGCCGGTCGCGGGGTCGTGTCAACGATCGCTTTATGCACGGAACCCTCGCCAAAAGCGAAGCCATCCATCGCGTGACGTCATTGTATCAATAAACGATTTTTGAACTAGTTTCACTGAAGTACAAATACGAACATTGGTGTTATCTTTTGCCGGTGGAAACGGTTCTTTTGAGGGCCGATTTCGATATTTTTAAAGAAGGTGTTTTCTACGTTAAGTCGCAATTTGTTAGAAATACTAGGTAAGTATTTAGGCCAATCCACACTGGGCGTATTTTTACGCCGATGACGGTTAGACACAGCATTCATCAATAATTGTAACATTTGTACCTGACCCACCTACGTTCAACAAATAAAAAAGGATTTGTATTTGGCGTTTGGAGCCTCCGCGAGTCACGTTGCGTGCATCAGTGCGGCCGGTTGCGAACATTTTAGAACGTTCTATATGCTTCTCTACTCGCCAGGAGGCTTTCAGTGCTGAGCGAGCCGCTTGCAGTGCGTTTTCCACCTTTACAATTATTTGTCACTAGATTTTTAACGTTCTTAATGACGATAATTCTGAAAACATAAATAAGTCACGGTGACGGTAACAACAGTAAGTGTAATTGAAGTTGAAGTTAGTGGGGGGTGGTTGGTTGATGTAGTAGAAGTTTTCTTTAAATTTTTCTCTCTGAAACTCGAATTATCAAAACTCTATTTTTAATCTTATTTGTTGTACACCTACCACAGTGCAGTCTTTTTAACCCAAAGGTTGATTGGTAGAGAATGCCTTGTTGCATTAAGTCATTAAGTCCGCCCATGTACCACTATTGCACATAAAGTTTAAATAAATAAAAAAAATCCTTTCAGAGAGAAGAGAATATTAACATACTTAGTAGTTAGTTATTACCGTTAAGAGCAGTCGAATGTTGTATTAATCCTGCAATTAATAACCGGCTCACTTAGCTCGGTAATTATAGTAAATTCTTTAGAACCGCAACCCCGGGGGGGTACGTTGTGAGGGCTTATGGGGGTTAGTATCTACCCAATGTTCAGCTACAATGGTTTATGTAGACTCTCCATAAACCATTCTTGCTGAACATTGGGACAAGATCAAAGCCACATCAAACAATACCGACAGTGAGTTTTGATGTGAATCATTTCAGTTAAGTGCTAGAATAAATAAAGAATTTGATTTATGACCTAAATATTAGTAGGAAAATCTACAAAGTTTTGCATTTTATAGAAGTCATAGGTAAGTTTCCCAGAATATTTTTTTAGGTACTAAAGAAACACTGGCCTAGTAGCCAATAGGTACCTACGTACTGATGCCTAAATGCATTTTACTTTGTATTTTATGTCCTCCAAAAGTAAACGATTGTACTTTAAAGTTTATAGACATCGTTATAGCTCTAAATAACAAATATGAAAGCTGAATATGTATGACTTCATGGGCCATAAAATCGTGAGTGCAAATGTCATAATCATAACTAATGTCATATACACAACATTTAACATTGATGTTGAATACAAATAACGAAGTATTAAACGTACAAGGAATTTTCAAAATAAAATGAAGAAAATTAAGGTTGATCCACACAATATATTCGGGCAGTGCCTGGGACACGGATCGTGTTACGTCACACTTCGTCTTCACACTTTCAATCTTATCGAATCATCAAACTAATATAAAAAAAAATTACTGAGCCCAAACGATCCTACGAATTCTAACTCTGCATAAATCGGAAAATCATACAATTTCCCTGGGGCAAACACGATAATTCTATATGAGCAAAATCGTGGGTACAAACTAGTATTGGGTAGTACATATTGGGTTTCCACATGCCACAAGCCCTTACGGCCTTAGCCCACGGGAAAGTGAATGATTTCACTTCGCCTTCGCGAGCTAAACATGGCGTTATCTCGGGGACACATTTCCGCAACCGAATAAGTCGATCTACAAGGATCTGTGTACCTATAGCTGACTATATACCGGTTTGGTACTATCAACAAAGAATTAGGGGTACCTACAGGTAAAATTGATTAATTTTAATTTATATAAAATTCTTTTATCCCGAAAAAATACATGATTCGTATGGGATGGCCCCGGCGGCTAAGCTGCGGAAAATATAGTCGTTATTACTGAGTCATAAAAAGACACACTGGGACGAGTAATAATAACCAAAAATTGGCATCTAGACAGTAAATAATCCGGTTGCCAGGTTAAGTACCTACAAACAGGGTGAATAGGAATGCAGGGGTGAATCGGCACAAAACTTTGAAGGAATTTTTACGTTATTTAAATCTTGTTTGCAGAATTTGGGGTCGCCAATTTTATGGGATTGATATAAATAAATTAAAATTGCTTTCTTAGCCAACCAACATTATGATATTAAAGTGAAAAACCTTACCAAAGTTTTCGTTCCTATTCACCCCGTTTGACGGTATCTACTATCCTATCTATTTTGCGTACTGTACTTATAAACGGAACATTACTAAGACCTATCGAGATCACGTAACAAAAATATGATTCCTTTCGAAACTCGAAACGATTTCGGGGATCCTTAAATTGGGTAGGTACTAAATACTGGCACCGTTCATAAAAACCTAATATAAATATTTGGAGTTCAGTGCGTCTCTTTGTAAGTACACGGGTACACGATAATATTCGTTTTGTATTTTTGGAAAGGTTGCTTGAACCCTGAAAAGTGCTTCGAAAGCCGTGAAATGAAAAATAACACGAAGTATTTTGTTGAATTGCGAGAAGATGTTATAGGACCAACGAACTGGTTTACTGAAAAAAAAAAGATTTTTTTGTGAAGAAAACGTGTATTCGAATTTAAAACCATCACGCCAGTATTCCCTCAGGAGACAGGCAGTGTTGAGCATAGTTTGATAGGGACGGCTAGACTGCGAGCCGTTCTGTGAATTGGACATTTGGACTTTCCAACCACAAAACCCAACAACATTGTGCTCGTCTAGCAGCCGGATTTATAAAACAACTAAATCAATGAGTCAGCTTATGAACAACTAGCTACTTCCCGCAGCTTTGCTCACGTGGGCCATCCAGTAGGATCCGTAAATATTTTCCGGGATAAAAAGCAGGCCATGGTCCTGGAACGCAGAGGGCTTTTGGAGGAACACGGTCCGCTCCGCCCAGAGCGGAAGAAGGCATTTAATGATCTCCCATCCAAAAAATAGCCCATGACACTGCGATACCGTAGCTTTACGTTATTTATGCTTTGTTTTTTTTTAATGAGTCTTGAGCTACCACGGATTTCCCCCTACAAACCAATAAACGATTTTAGCTCTAGTTTTAATAATGATATTAGAACCTGTTTCCCTTAATCAAACCTCGTAGACATGTGGGTATCATCGCATAAGTTGTCACACTCGAGTGAACTATAGTACTTATTGTGTGCAACTTGTCACTTCGCTAGTTCTCGTGATTTTACAATCCAATAAGCTAGTGTGGTGTAAGGTTTCACGTGACGGGTACAATGTAGACAACCGCTAACCCGTTTAGTTGGACTTTAATCGACTGAATCAGAATTGGCTTAGATACATACAATACGTGCTTATGTCCGTATGTAGGAACCTATCATGCATACCATTGTTATTGGTACTCGCGTTTTAGTGTGGCAAAAGCAGTTATTGCCCTTCACCTAATGTGGCTTCGAAGGAATCCGATCATTAAATCAAACTACGGAGAGTGAAAATTCCAGCAACAGCCAAAAAATCTAGTTTCGTAGCACTCGTAGCGTACTGCTACGCCATTGCGTAGCGCGTAGCACGTAGCGTAGAAATAACCTCCCCTCCAGTAGATTAAAATGATTACAAAAATTTGGCAACTACATTGGAAGCATTATACATGAAGTCTAGAAAATAAACCAACAATTTTTGAGGTTCGTGAGTCAGCGTCGCTATTAACTAAGAATGTCCTAAACTACACAGAATGTTACATTGTTGTGTTACCATGTGTTGTAGACTCGAAAGATACGTTGAATTTCCTCATATACAACGTGTAACAGAATAAACACAATACCTCTAAGGGGTCATTGTACTCTTCATTATTTAAAACAACCTTTAATATGGGACCAACCCCGAAATCGCGAAAAATAAAAGTGTATTTCCATGTTCACACATCACATTTCAGTAAGTCAGTCTTAGCTACAAGAAAGAACTAAAATACGGAACTCTTGCTAGACTCGTTGGCGCCTGCTAGTTTGCTTCGGCACACTTGGTCTACTTGTAGGTAGAACTTTAAGTTTATCTTAGTAGTACGGAAATAAGTAAGATATGAATGAAAACTTTTTGGCATGTTTTGCTGTTTTATGCTACTCGACACATTAACTTACACACATAAATAAGTAGGATATGGATAGTCTGCCAGGGTTGCAGATTTTGTTCGAAAGAGCTAGCTAGCAAAGTAAAGGGCACTAGGAGGAGCACGGATAGGTTTTAGTCAGTAAGAATCTGACGAACCTTCCCGCTCCACCCAGAGCGAAAGGGGTCATTAATTTGATGATTTCCCTTCCATAAAAAAGTCATATCGTCGTTGCAAATTTAAAATCTCCTATGTAACATTTTTGTCGAAAATGAGTTATGCAGTTATTTGAAAAGTAATTTTGAATACCTATCTTAGCAAAAATTCCCATGTGACTGTGAGTTCTTACTATATCGATAAAGTATGTTTCATTATGAATAAACCTGAACTGTCAACTTCAACTTACATTTTACAGGAAGTTTTTAATTTTTTTCTCGAAAAGTTACTTTATACACATAGGAGGTTTTAAATTTGCAACGACGATATGGGTAGTGTAATTGACGAGATTTGGTTAAAGTAATTTGGCATGACCCATCCGTTGAAAGCGCGCACCTTGTTTCCGCCCGATAGAAGGCTGTTGAAGACCTTCTTCAGGCGACCAAAGAAGCGCTCCTTCAACGAATGCTTCATGTCAGTAACACTGATGCCTAACGCTTCCGACATACCCAAATACTTGTAAGTTTCGGTTGGAGAGAGGGATCTCAGGTTTATGAAATCCGAGAGTTGACATCCCACGGATTCCATAATCTCTCCACGCTTTACATGCATGACCGCACATTTGTCCACACCAAACTCCATCCTGATGGCACTACTGAAAGTTTCAGTTACCTTCAGTAGCTCCATCAGTTGCAGATTATTGGGGGCAAAGAGTTTCAGATCATCCATGTAAAGGAGGTGAGATATAACCTGACCACCTCTCTTCAACCGATAGCCTAGTCCTGAATTCTCCAGCAATGTGCTGAGAGGATTCAAGGCTAGGCAAAACCAAAGCGGACTCAAACTATCGCCCTGAAAAATACCCCGCTCGATCCTTACCGGTTCGCTATTCCTTTGGATATTTCGACATCCTGGATAGCGAAGGACTGTCTTCCATTGCCCCATACACGACGTCAGGAAGGTGCGTAGCGTTGCATCAATTTTATACAATTCTAGCACCCTCATGAGCCATGTATGAGGCACCGAGTCATAGGCCTTCTTATAGTCTATCCAACATGTCGACAGATCCTTTCGGGAACGACGAACCTGTTGGCTAATGGCCGTATCAATGAGGAGTAGCTCCTTAGTACCGCGGGACCCATTCCTACACCCATTTTGAGAGGCAGACATGATGTTATTGCTGCTTATGTGATTATTAATTTTAGCTCTCAAAATGGATGTAAGAACTTTATAGACCGTTGGCAAACATGTTATCGGTCTATAGTTTTATTATTATTCTCTTTATTAATCTTTTTACATACTTTTTATATTTTTAAATATTTCAATAACAAAAAAAAAAAAATTAAAAAAACATTTAAAAATATAAAAATAGTAGTCCGCCGGTGTCGGGAGCTGGGTCCAAGCTACCGGTGGTTAGGGCTCCAGAGAAAGGAACCTCCTCACAATACGAGCCGTATCGAGGAGTACTGCCTTCTGTATCAGGCCCTTTACCCAACTGCGTAACGCCAGCTTCGACAGGTGGTCGTCGAAGCTTTTGGCTATCAAGCCATTGGCCGTAACGACTATCGGCACAATGACAGCCGAGTCCACATTCCACATGTCGACAACCTCGTGTGCTAAGTCAAGATACTTGATTTGTTTCTCTTTTTCAGCTTTCACGAGGTTCTCGTCATGCGGAATGGTAACATCGATTATCATTGTGCGGCGCGCTAATCGGTCTATCACCACTATATCGGGCTTGTTAGCTATGATAGTCCTATCAGTGATGATAGACCGATCCCAGTACAACGTGACATGGTCATTTTCGAGAACTGGGTCGGGCACATACTTGTAATACGGTACCTCAGAATCCACAAGTTTGTATTTCAAAGCAAGTTGCTGGTGAATAATCCTAGCCACTTGGTTATGCCGGTGCAAGTACTCGCCGTTAGCCAAACGAGAACAACCAGAGATAATATGTCTGATGGACTCACCCGGACGGTGACATGCCCGACACACGTCAACCGTCCCGTCCTTCATAATATGCCTCCGGTAGTTGTTCGTCAAGATAACTTCGTCCATAATTGCACAAACAAAACCTTCAGTTTCTCCGAAGAGATCACCGAAACGTAGCCAGGCCACGGACGCTGAGAAATCTACATCGGACCCATAGAGAGCCCGATAGAAGCGCCCGTGAAGCTCCTTGCCTTTCCATACCTCCTTGCGGTCATCTGTAGTAAGTATCACAGGTTTGCGCCAGTTCTCTTTAGCCATGGACAACGGGGTGAGTCCCTTGTCCACTGCGACCACATCTCGGTGCATACCCACATCGACTTTGAGAAAATATTCTCTGAGACTGCACATCTCGCGGTTGTGGAGAGTCTTAGCATTTAAAAAGCCTCGACCTCCATACTTCCGCGGGATGTACAGTCTCATCACCGACGATCGTGGGTGATGCATCCGGTTTGCAGTCAGCAGTGTACGGACCCTCCTATCCAGGGCGTCGAGTTCAGTTTGAGTCCATTTGAGTATGCCGAAAGAGTACATTAATACTGGCATGACCCAACCGTTGAAGGCGCGCACCTTATTTCCGCCCGACAAAAGGCTAATCAAAACCTTTTTTAGGCGGCCAAAGAAGCGCTCCTTCAGCGATTGTTTCATGTCAGTACCGTTAATGCCCAACGCTTCCGACATACCCAAATACTTATAGGTTTCGGTCGAGCTGAGGGGTCTAACCTGTATGGAATCCGAGAGTTGAATTCCCTCAGATTCCATAATCTCCCCTTTCTTTACATGCATGACTGCACATTTGTCCACACCAAATTCCATCCTGATGGCGCTACTGAAAGTTTCAGTTACCTTCAGTAGCTCCATCAGTCGCAAATTGTTGGGGGCAAAGAGTTTCAAGTCATCCATGTAAAGAAGGTGAGATATGGTTTGACCACCTCTTCTCAACCGATAACCTAGGCCTGAATCCCCCAGCAGTGTGCTAAGAGGATTCAGAGCTAAGCAGAACCAAAGTGGACTCAAACTGTCGCCCTGAAATATTCCCCGTTTAATCCATACAGGCTCATCATTCCCTTGAATCGGTCGACATCCTGGATAGCGAAGGACCGTTTTCCAATGCCTCATACATGACTCAAGAAAGGTGCGTAGAGTTGCATCTATTTTGTACAACTCCAGCACCCTCATGAGCCATGTATGTGGCACAGAATCATAGGCCTTCTTGTAATCTATCCAACATGTCGACAGATCCTTGCGGGATCGACGAACCTGTTGGCTTATGGCCATGTCTATGAGGAGTAGCTCCTTAGTGCCGCGGGACCCCTTCCTACATCCATTCTGAGAGGCGGACATAATTGAATTAGTGTCAATGTGATCATTAATTTTCACTCTCAGAATGGATGTAAGAAGTTTATAGACCGTCGACAAACAAGTAATCGGTCTATAATTCTTGGGTTCCGCGGGACTACCAGTCTTATGGAGCAGGTGGGTAACGCCAGTTGTTAGAAACTGTGGTAGCGACCCAGTATTATTATTATTATTACTTACCCTATCATTTGATACAAAACTGGAATTAAAAACGGCATGCAACGCATAACGGCACTCATTATAATATTCCGCGCATACAGGCAGCTTTACACTCGGCCATAAAATGTCCATATGTTACGGAACTATCTAGAAAATGTTTCTGCAACAGCAATCGTTTGCGAGTTATTTTGGACGAGATTTTTATTTTTTTAATTAATTATTCAAACTTTTGTTACATCCACCGATTTAGCAGTCTAGTTGAAACTGGGCGAACCTTCCTTCTCAAATCATAGGCTGTATTGTCACCCACATTATTTCGGAGTCTCCTTGACCACCATTTAACCTTTTTGGCTTAATTGATGTTCCATCGTTCGTCTGTCTGTCCGTCAATTGCTTTTGCCAAATTACTTTAACCAAATCTCGTCAATTACACTACCCATATCGTCGTTGCAAATTTAAAATCTCATATGGACATTTTATGGCCGAGTGTAAAGCTGCCTGTATGCGCGGAATATTATAATGAGTGCCGTTATGCGTTGCATGCCGTTTTTAATTCCAGTTTTGTATCAAATGATAGGGTAAGTAATAATAATAATAATACTGGGTCGCTACCACAGTTTCTAACAACTGGCGTTACCCACCTGCTCCATAAGACTGGTAGTCCCGCGGAACCCAAGAATTATAGACCGATTACTTGTTTGTCGACGGTCTATAAACTTCTTACATCCATTCTGAGAGTGAAAATTAATGATCACATTGACACTAATTCAATTATGTCCGCCTCTCAGAATGGATGTAGGAAGGGGTCCCGCGGCACTAAGGAGCTACTCCTCATAGACATGGCCATAAGCCAACAGGTTCGTCGATCCCGCAAGGATCTGTCGACATGTTGGATAGATTACAAGAAGGCCTATGATTCTGTGCCACATACATGGCTCATGAGGGTGCTGGAGTTGTACAAAATAGATGCAACTCTACGCACCTTTCTTGAGTCATGTATGAGGCATTGGAAAACGGTCCTTCGCTATCCAGGATGTCGACCGATTCAAGGGAATGATGAGCCTGTATGGATTAAACGGGGAATATTTCAGGGCGACAGTTTGAGTCCACTTTGGTTCTGCTTAGCTCTGAATCCTCTTAGCACACTGCTGGGGGATTCAGGCCTAGGTTATCGGTTGAGAAGAGGTGGTCAAACCATATCTCACCTTCTTTACATGGATGACTTGAAACTCTTTGCCCCCAACAATTTGCGACTGATGGAGCTACTGAAGGTAACTGAAACTTTCAGTAGCGCCATCAGGATGGAATTTGGTGTGGACAAATGTGCAGTCATGCATGTAAAGAAAGGGGAGATTATGGAATCTGAGGGAATTCAACTCTCGGATTCCATACAGGTTAGACCCCTCAGCTCGACCGAAACCTATAAGTATTTGGGTATGTCGGAAGCGTTGGGCATTAACGGTACTGACATGAAACAATCGCTGAAGGAGCGCTTCTTTGGCCGCCTAAAAAAGGTTTTGATTAGCCTTTTGTCGGGCGGAAATAAGGTGCGCGCCTTCAACGGTTGGGTCATGCCAGTATTAATGTACTCTTTCGGCATACTCAAATGGACTCAAACTGAACTCGACGCCCTGGATAGGAGGGTCCGTACACTGCTGACTGCAAACCGGATGCATCACCCACGATCGTCGGTGATGAGACTGTACATCCCGCGGAAGTATGGAGGTCGAGGCTTTTTAAATGCTAAGACTCTCCACAACCGCGAGATGTGCAGTCTCAGAGAATATTTTCTCAAAGTCGATGTGGGTATGCACCGAGATGTGGTCGCAGTGGACAAGGGACTCACCCCGTTGTCCATGGCTAAAGAGAACTGGCGCAAACCTGTGATACTTACTACAGATGACCGCAAGGAGGTATGGAAAGGCAAGGAGCTTCACGGGCGCTTCTATCGGGCTCTCTATGGGTCCGATGTAGATTTCTCAGCGTCCGTGGCCTGGCTACGTTTCGGTGATCTCTTCGGAGAAACTGAAGGTTTTGTTTGTGCAATTATGGACGAAGTTATCTTGACGAACAACTACCGGAGGCATATTATGAAGGACGGGACGGTTGACGTGTGTCGGGCATGTCACCGTCCGGGTGAGTCCATCAGACATATTATCTCTGGTTGTTCTCGTTTGGCTAACGGCGAGTACTTGCACCGGCATAACCAAGTGGCTAGGATTATTCACCAGCAACTTGCTTTGAAATACAAACTTGTGGATTCTGAGGTACCGTATTACAAGTATGTGCCCGACCCAGTTCTCGAAAATGACCATGTCACGTTGTACTGGGATCGGTCTATCATCACTGATAGGACTATCATAGCTAACAAGCCCGATATAGTGGTGATAGACCGATTAGCGCGCCGCACAATGATAATCGATGTTACCATTCCGCATGACGAGAACCTCGTGAAAGCTGAAAAAGAGAAACAAATCAAGTATCTTGACTTAGCACACGAGGTTGTCGACATGTGGAATGTGGACTCGGCTGTCATTGTGCCGATAGTCGTTACGGCCAATGGCTTGATAGCCAAAAGCTTCGACGACCACCTGTCGAAGCTGGCGTTACGCAGTTGGGTAAAGGGCCTGATACAGAAGGCAGTACTCCTCGATACGGCTCGTATTGTGAGGAGGTTCCTTTCTCTGGAGCCCTAACCACCGGTAGCTTGGACCCAGCTCCCGACACCGGCGGACTACTATTTTTATATTTTTAAATGTTTTTTTAATTTTTTTTTTTTGTTATTGAAATATTTAAAAATATAAAAAGTATGTAAAAAGATTAATAAAGAGAATAATAATAAAACTATAGACCGATAACATGTTTGCCAACGGTCTATAAAGTTCTTACATCCATTTTGAGAGCTAAAATTAATAATCACATAAGCAGCAATAACATCATGTCTGCCTCTCAAAATGGGTGTAGGAATGGGTCCCGCGGTACTAAGGAGCTACTCCTCATTGATACGGCCATTAGCCAACAGGTTCGTCGTTCCCGAAAGGATCTGTCGACATGTTGGATAGACTATAAGAAGGCCTATGACTCGGTGCCTCATACATGGCTCATGAGGGTGCTAGAATTGTATAAAATTGATGCAACGCTACGCACCTTCCTGACGTCGTGTATGGGGCAATGGAAGACAGTCCTTCGCTATCCAGGATGTCGAAATATCCAAAGGAATAGCGAACCGGTAAGGATCGAGCGGGGTATTTTTCAGGGCGATAGTTTGAGTCCGCTTTGGTTTTGCCTAGCCTTGAATCCTCTCAGCACATTGCTGGAGAATTCAGGACTAGGCTATCGGTTGAAGAGAGGTGGTCAGGTTATATCTCACCTCCTTTACATGGATGATCTGAAACTCTTTGCCCCCAATAATCTGCAACTGATGGAGCTACTGAAGGTAACTGAAACTTTCAGTAGTGCCATCAGGATGGAGTTTGGTGTGGACAAATGTGCGGTCATGCATGTAAAGCGTGGAGAGATTATGGAATCCGTGGGATGTCAACTCTCGGATTTCATAAACCTGAGATCCCTCTCTCCAACCGAAACTTACAAGTATCTGGGTATGTCGGAAGCGTTAGGCATCAGTGTTACTGACATGAAGCATTCGTTGAAGGAGCGCTTCTTTGGTCGCCTGAAGAAGGTCTTCAACAGCCTTCTATCGGGCGGAAACAAGGTGCGCGCTTTCAACGGATGGGTCATGCCGGTATTGATGTACTCTTCCGGCGTACTCAAATGGACTCAAACGGAACTTGACGCCCTGGATAGAAGGGTCCGTACACTGCTAACTGCACATCGAATGCATCACCCACGGTCGTCGGTAATGAGACTGTATATCCCGCGAAAGTGTGGAGGTCGAGGCTTTTTAAATGCTAAGACTCTCCACAATCGCGAGATATGCAGTCTCAGGGAATATTTCCTAGCTGTCGACGTGGGTATGCATCGAGATGTAGTGGCGGTGGACAAGGGACTCACCCCGCTCTCCTTGGCAAATGAGAACTGGCGCAAACCTGCAGTGCTTGACACTAACGATCGCAGGGCGGTATGGCAGAGCAAGGAACTTCACGGACGCTTTTTCCGGGCCCTGCACGGGCCCGATGTGGATCAGTTAGCGTCCGTAGCCTGGCTACGTTTTGGTGACCTCTTTGGGGAAACCGAAGGTTTTGTCTGTGCAATTATGGACGAAGTTATCATGACGAAAAACTACCGGAGATTTATTGTGAAGGACGGCACGGTTGACATATGTCGGGCATGTCACCGTCCGGGAGAATCAATTCGCCACATTATCTCTGGTTGTTCTCGTCTTGCTAACGGAGAGTACTTGCATAGACACAACCTTGTAGCCAGGATTATCCATCAGCAACTTGCTCTGAAATACTGTCTTGTGGAATCGGAGGTGCCGTACTACAGGTATGTGCCCGACCCAGTTCTCGATAATGGCAGTATCACACTGTACTGGGATCGGTCCATCATCACTGACAGGACTATTCTTGCAAATAAGCCTGATATAGTGGTGGTGGACCGAATCGAGAGGCGCGCAATGATTGTAGATATAACCGTCCCGCATGACGAGAACCTCGTGAAAGCCGAGAAAGATAAACAAATAAAATATCTTGACTTGGCTCTCGAGGTTGTCGACATGTGGGATGTGAATTCGGCAATCATTGTACCGATAGTCGTGTCAGCCAACGGCTTAATAGCCATGAGCCTCGACCAACACCTCAGGAGGCTCTCGTTAGGCAGCTGGATCAAGGGCTTGATTCAGAAAGCAGTACTTCTGGACACGGCTCGGATTGTTAGGAGGTTCCTCTCGCTGGAGCCCTGACCGCCGGTAGCTTGGACCCTGTTCCCGATACCGGTGGGCTACTATTTTTTATATTTTTAAATATTTTTATAACTTTGTATTTTAATATTTAAAAATGTAATTTATATGTATTGTACAAAAGAATAAAGGAAATAATAATAATAATAATAATAATAATATCTTGGGACAACTCACACACGGCCATCTGATCCCAAGCTAAGCAGAGCTTGTGTTATGGTAACCAGACAACTGATATACATACTTATATAATTTATAAATACATACATATTATAGATAAATTACACCCAGACACAGAACAAACAATAATGCTCATCACACAAAGTTTGTCCTGGGTGGGAATCGAACCCACGACCTCCGGCTTTGCAGTCAGGGTCACTAACCACTAGACCAACAGGCCAGTCGTAGTATTTATTATTTATTTATTATTTATTATATACTTTATTGTACACCTCACATCAATCACAAGTAAAAATAGTACGTGTAGTAGTACGTGACTCGAAGTTAAATCAAAAGATGTTGCTGTTTACTCAGCTGCGGTTTGACTGAAAGGTGAAGGTGCCAACTGCCACCCCGTAAATCTGCTTATGCACCTTGGTTAAGCAGATTTACGGGTGCAAGTTGTTGCACAATGAGGGGTTACAGAGATGCCATAAACTCAATGCGCTCTCAGACAGAATCACTCATTTCATATCTAAGCAACAAATTTCTTTTGACCCCACATTAATCTCAAGTTCTGAATTTCTTGTAACAATAAAATTAAATGATATAAAATAATATAAATTAAAACAAGGTAATCCCGTACATTCTAACGATTATACTAAAAAGATGTAAAAGAAAATTCAAGATGTAAAAGAAAGAACATACGTATTATTATTCACGCAGTCGTTATCATGACCGATTTACTTATTTCAAAGTCAAAGTCAAAACGTTTATTTCAATCAGGCCATTAAACGGCACTTTTGAACGTCATAATTTACATTTAAAATAATATAAAGTGACTCTACTGTGGGAACTTTAATGGTGTAAGAAGTATAGATTAAACAGTACTTTATTCGATTTAAAAAAAAAAAATCTCTTTTTCAGACACTTTTTTTAATTCAACCGTTGCTTTTCGGTAGTCATGTCGGAGTCAAGTTCCAACAGTTTACATACAGTCACCTAAGTGTGTACCTATTGAGAAAGGGCGGCAGTGAGTGGGTTGACGCCTGACGGCAACATTTTGATTTTCATTTCCTGCTCCAGAGCTTTCGGTATAATTCCAGATTGATATGGAATTGCGGCCACAAACATACCTACTCACGAATAATAAAAAACCCTTTTTCCTCACAAAACGTAATGGAATTCGCCTTTGACGAGAAGAAACAAAAATATTGCATGACAAATAACATAACACACTATACGTGGGTGAGTTTATTAAGAGCAAATTTCAGTAAACCTGTTTTATTTGATTATGTTGATGGTAAAACTATGAAAGACTGATTGATTAGGGATAGATTTTTCTATCCCTAATGAATCTAATCAGTCTACCTCAGTAGTCCTAGTAGGTAGTTATAAAACGTAACGATGTAAAACATGGTCCTACATTTTCGTACCACATATTCTTCACTACCTTCTGCCAGCGGCTTAACCCGGAACATAATTCCGGGGTAAAAAAGTAGCCAAATTCATTTAGATCCGTTCAACCGTTTCGGCGTGATTGAGTTACAAACATCCATCCATCCAAACTCACGGCATGAACAGTAAGTTTATCATAATTTCAGCTGAAATACCTCAACTGCTGAACATGGGTCCTTGACCAAGCGGCGCCCCATTGAACGATCACGACCTGTGCTCCTGGCATACATTTTCATGCACTATCCTATATAAGATAGTGCATGAAAACTATTATAAAAGAACTGGAAAACATTACAAATTGTTATAGCACATTTACTAGCACTACAACAAAGACAAATTGGGATAACGTTAGAACCGTAGTGTTCTAAGGCTTTTTTTTTAGAGGATGGGAAATCATCAAATGACCCCTCCCGCTCTGGGTGGAGCGGCAGGGAGTGTCAGACTTTTACTGACTAAAACCCACCCTTTGTCCTCCTAGTGCCTTTCCTTCCAGGGCCGCGGTAACTCTTTCGAACATATTCCGCAACCCTGGCAGGCTCTGGCCCTAACGGGCCCCGACCCATGCTGACGACTGCTGGTTTGGCGCGCGTAGAACACAGCGCGCCGTCAACCCAGGCCTGTTCTGATCGGACGGTGAGCTACCCATTGCTCGCCGTCCACAGGCATCAGTCACTGCGCCATGCTCAAGAGCATCAGTTCCTGGGCGGCGCAGTGGCTGACGTTCAACAGGAGGGGGTGAAATGGGGCCATTACTGGCACTCTATTTCAGCCCCCTCCGGAGCCCTTTGTAGGGGCTCAGTGGAACCGGCAATGGCGGCAGAAGAAGCGGCGGCAGTGGCGGCGGTCGCGGCAGAGCCGGCGGTGGCGGAGGGCTTCCTCCTGTTTCCGGCTTTGGCGGGTGGGGCACAGGCCCTACCCCCAGCCCAGTGGTACCATAGTGTTCTAGGGCTGTGGTCTACTCTTAAGCTCTCACGAGCTATCAATTAGTCCCATCCATAGACACACAGGAATGGTCTGAGTGTTCCCTATCCAGCTGAGCAGTAATACGGCCAGACAAGTGCGAAAGAGAAAAATGATTCTGCGGCCAGTATCTATCTTTTTCTGGAATTCTGTTCGGTTCACGTCACCACGAGCTAGGGAAAAGAGACAGGTATTGGTCACACAGTCGCTTTGTCTCCTCCTAAAGAAGACTCAATTATGACTATTAAGACTCAATTATTAAATAACATCTGTACCTGCTTTTTATGCAAATAAATTTCTATTCTATTCTATTCTATGTGACGGTATTGCTCAGTGGTGATGACAGGTGGGGTAAGGCAGAAAGAAAAAATATTGGTTGTCCATCACGGCGTCGAGATGGGCAGACGACATTGTTGCGGGTAGATAACAGAGGTTGGTACAGAAACATGGTTACTGACACAGTAAAAGAGAGGCTTATGCCCAGCGGTGGGTGAGGTCGAGCTCAGGATGACAATGATTGTTCAGTCAATTCTTCTAAGTCTTTGGTCCCATCTCTGTCTAATAGGCTACGTTCCAGTGCAATTAGCAGAGTGGTCCGATGGAATGCCGCCTTAACTCGATTAGGTACCAGCAATATGTGCTAAATAAGTAAATGATATGATACATGCTGCAGGCGTGATTTGAAATAAGACTTTCATGGGAATAGCTGCTAGAATTGCTTATTTAAACATAATTATGTTTCCGATTTGAATGAGATTTATAAATGAGTAGTCACAATGAAATTAAGAGTATGATCAGGGTGGTGCCTTTTTATTCAATGTAAAGAAGTGAAAACACAGTTTCTACACACAGCTCAGGATGCTATTAGCCACATACACGATATTTAATTCACTACTAACGTAAGTAAAGAGAATCCGAACGAAGGATTATAAATGCACTTTTATAATTTCCAAGTATAGTCCGGTCAAAACCATTCAAGATTACTATAATTAGTATAGAGGTAAAAATTGGTGCGGATGTTGGGACCATTACAAATAGAATGTGAAAAGTCCTTATCGATCTGCAAAAAAATATTCAAGGTCAAAGTTCGCAAATATTTTATGGGTTTTTTTGCATTGTTCAGCCAAACGGTAAGTTTTATCATAATTGGCTGAATTTCGCTGAAAAATACAAAATGAAAACATTTTTGCGAACTTTGACCTTGTTTTTTTTTCCGACTGGGTTCGATGGGGACTCTTCACGTTCCTTATATACCTGACCTGCTACCCCAATTAAATGAGCTGACTTCGGCTACTACATTCGATTCCGATTCGGCTGACATCGGTTAATAAATGGCATAGAGCTTTTATTCCAACAATTCATCACTTTTCCAGTACAAGTAGGATCTAAGTACCTACGTCTGGTTTTTACTTTACCCGTAGCATTTCTCTCAAAAAAAAATTTGAACTTCCCATACAAAATTGTCATCAACTGACCACAATTTGTATGGGAGACTCAATTTTTTTTTTAGGAATTGACTATGGCTTTCTTGGGGAAAGTTGTTCATTTACATGGGCAGAAGTGGTTCTTAAAGTTTGCGCACTGGAATAAAAATTACCCAGTATAGGTAGGTAGGTCAGTCTATCTGCGACGCTCTCACACTAAATACATGGGTGAAACGTAGTAGCGAGGACAGGGGGACATGGCTCACAGGCATGCTCTAGGGCCAGTCCTCCTGTGAACTCCCCGCTTAAACCACTGTGTACCTAGTGTCGCTATGATGTCCATTTCTTGCCCATTGTATTTAGCTGCATCCGTGGTCGAGTAGTTTAGGCATTTGCCTTGTCACCAGTGGTCGTGGGTTCGATTCCCACGAGAAGCATACTTTTTAAAGTTGTTTTCCAGTTTGGCTAGGACATTGCAGGCTTGAATCACCTGATTGTCTGATAAAAAGATGATTCGGGCTTCGGAAGGCACGTTTAAGCCAGTGGTCCCGGCCGCTA
Organism: Melanchra persicariae; assembly: GCA_947386135.1. NCBI lineage: Eukaryota > Metazoa > Arthropoda > Insecta > Lepidoptera > Noctuidae > Melanchra > Melanchra persicariae. The sequence goes on from OX376646.1 coordinate 6,577,612, forward strand.
AATGGCGGTCGTCAAATAAACCATGTCAGAGGCCCTTGAGGCGGTTTAGAAACTCTGACACTAGGGTGTGTGGGGTTGTTAGACCTTACTGCCCACACGATAAATAGTAGTAGTGTCCATTGTATAACGGCACAAAGCACACAGAGACTGCGGGACCACATCACATCCACTAGAAATGACAACATGAACACATAATGAGAAGAAAAGCTACAACATCTTCGGGGGTTCAGGTGCCAGTAGGTACCATCATGATTCAGTTATAAGAGAGAGACGGAGTTATACAGGACGAATAGCACGATCCCTTTATCACAACGGATTCATGATGGCAATGACACGTTAGTACACACATCATAGTAGGTACCGGGCTGTAGGACGAACGAAGGAAGGAACGTAACAAGTACCTACAGCCCGGTACTTATTACGTTTGTTTTATTAAAAAATAGGGATGAATCCTGAACATGATTCTATTTATTCCGTCAGTTTATCGAAAAATATTGGACACGTACATTTTTTTTTTTTTAAAAGAAAAAACTCATTAAAGATCAGGAGTGGGGGCTTGTGACGTCACTTTTATGTTTAAAGTGTACCAAGGCGTGACTTCACGCGAGTTTTCAACGCAGTGTATCGTCTTAATTTTTTGTTTATGTGAAAAAATTAAAAAATACCTTTTCCAATATTTTTAAGAAATCTATCTGATGGACTAATTAGATTTTTTTAGTAGGTAATCTACCCTTGTATCGGATATGATACATAGCGTAGCCAGCAGAAACACCGATTCATACGTACTACCTACGTCATAGCTACCTACGCCTCGCTGAAGAATGACGATGTTATGAGGTAGGTAGTAACAATCCTCTTTAAAAACAGTTCCGACTGGAAGTGGGAACTGTTTTTTAGAAGTACTTACACTAATTAAATATTGTATTATTTACGCATTAGGTACCTACATCAATTCTTTGTAATCGGTAGCGAGGTTTCATATTTCGCTCTTTGTTTATTTAAAATTTTTCATAGGTACCTACCTACGGTTTCGTTCTTTCCAGTAAGGTGAGCGAAATCCCGAGCGGTTTCCCAAAAAGTGGTGGTATCGTCGTAGGTAATAGCGATATGTTCAGAAGTATAGTCTGCTTTTAAACTTTGAAATTATTCTTATGACAGCTTGAATTTTATGGAGTTTGATACTTTTCCTTGTTTAAATTATCTATTGGGTTTAAGGGACTTGATATTTAAAGCGCTCCGGGCGCTAGTCCCTAAATGGCCCGGAAATAATACAGGAACGCAGCCGCTTGGCATTTTGGGGCCATAGCCTAGGTACCGATATACTTGCAAGCAAGACAAGGAAACCTCACTAAAAGCACAAAAATACCCTCGCTGATAACCTGTCTAGTTTTCAAATGAGTAGGTACCTATACACCTAATCTTAAACGTAAACCATGACGCGACTCATCTGAAAAGCTAAATAATCCCACTGTCTCACAAGATCTAAAAGTAGACCTCTACACCCAAGTGACACAACTTATAAATACAGCCCCATTGACGGGCTACCAATTATAGCTCCGTGTCTTTTGCTCGCATCCCTTCAGACTATAAGTAGTATACATTGCGTAAGTTTTAGAAATAGGTACCTATCTACATGACCGGCGTCCCCTTTCCATCGAGTGGGTAGGTTTCGTAACCCTTTAGGGCTAAGGTAGATATGGGCAGTGATTTTATTTGTATAGCTAGGTTCCATTAATATTAAAGCAATTATGCCAAGATTTGACGTACCTAGGTACTTTACTGACTCTCTCTTTTATTTTAGCCTACACTGTCCCCAATGTTAGGTAAAGGTATCCCCAAAATACTTCCAGGTACTCTTTTCTTTAGCCACCGCTAACCAGCCCCTACGCTTTGGTTTCTCCAGGTCGTCTAGCTACCCCTTCCAAGCCCGACAGTTGTTTTTTTAGCTAATCATATTGTAAAGCTTATATTGTAGACTTGGTTTTTGAGACCATCCAGTTCAATGATACAATATTGTGTTTTAATTTAAAAAAAAACAGCGCAATTATTCCCGAGCCTACGTCCAAATATTTCTATGTTTAATTTCCTTTTTATAAATCTGCTTATAGCCCCGTTTATAAGCTGAACTTAAAAGAAACCGTTCCAGTTTACCGTCACCGTAATACCAACTTAAACTCGACTGGCAACAGTCTCCATTTAACTTGGTAACTTAGGAAACAATCGCTTGCCTGGATCTGCACTGATATCCAGAACTCTTCGGATACGTACACCTCAAAGAGCGATCTATTCTCATATGTATATGCAAGTTTGAAGGTATTGAGATCAATGTCGACTTTGTGATTTAAGTAACTTTGCGTTGGGCACGCCACTATTGTGAAATATATATTTATTTGCAAGAATATAGATAGCTTAGCTAATATAAGTTCTTAAGATCTATAGGTTTCACTATTCCGGCACTGTCTGTGTGTTCAATCCATGGTCCGGAGGAGGGGGCATGGGAAGCAGTCACCTCCCTGCGAAGCATTAATGCAAGCGAAGGAGGCGGGCCGCGTGAGGGAGAAGCAAACTTCACACCCCAGACGCTGCAACAGAAGAAGACGCCCCGGGCTTCGGGAGTCGCCGTCCGATTAGAACCAGGCCCGGGTCAACAGCGCGTTGTGTTCCACGCGTGTCTCAAAGAGATGTCAGCAAAATAGACGAGGCCCACTAGGGTCAGTGCCTGCCCGGGTTGCGGATTTGTTCGAAAGAGTCAGGCATTAGGTGCAATACGGATGGGTTTTGGGGTCAGTAAGAGTCTGACACTCCATTCCGCTCCGCCCAGAGCGGAAACAATCATCCCATCCAAAAAAAAAAGTTTTCTTTGCATAATAATATGATTCCCCGGGGGGATTGACGGAACTAACAAGTCGTTAGTTTGACCAGAACTTTACTTTGTGCAAATTATTTCATCACTACTTAGGTACCGCGGGAAGAAACCGCATGTTCCTACATTGTTCTTGATTCAACAACTCCCAAGGCCGATTTATGCTAACGAATCCTAGCTAAAAAACATGAGGAACAGGTTGATTAATTGAGAATGATGTATACCTATGTACATTGTAATAACCTACGTATGTTTAAGCAGGTAGGTACCTACCTACTTAAATACCTACCAACGCCAAACCTAACCATCGTACCTTAGGTAGCTTCCATAATAGCTTAGGGCTATTAATTAATATCTTATAAATATTGCTAAAAATCTTTATACGTCATTGTTCTTTCAAACGTCCGCCTACATTTGACCTACAACCACAGCGCCTTTCATAACTCGAGTGGAAACCACCTTTATATATGACATGACACGAGCCTACTTAGTAAGTTTTATGTTGAGCCCCGTGACCTTTTAGTGACGTGTTCGAAAATAATAGAAATAGGATTATGTTGGCAGACATAATAATGACGAGAAGTTGGCTATTATGAAGCTTAACTTGTGTAAAATTGCTTAATTTCAATAGATAGTTCAATAAGTAGCGTTTTCTGATACCAAGATGCTCGACCTCAATAAGGTTATTTAGGTAAGGCTAGGTTAGGTAGGCAAGTATAAGTTGCATATAGGGAAGTAGGTACTGGTAGGTATAGGTCCCTACTTTCCACTTTTTTAAATTAGGTAAACAGGAGTGGTAGGTCGTCCTAGTCTAGTCTAGTCTACTAGTCCTAATATAACGTAGGTACCTACTCGTACCTACGTTATATTACCTATATCCACAGAATTTATAACGAGTAGGTGAACTGTCACAAATTAATGAATTTATCTTGACTTACATCTCTGCGCAGTTTCTATGAGTACCCAGGTAGGTAGGTAGGTAGATTCCTACCTACATATCTTTAATTAAACCGGATGTGGAACCCTTTTCATGGCGGTGGCCGATTCGACTAAATTATACTCGAACTCAAACATTGAGCCAGAGGCGTCGACCATGTCATGTGAATGGAGACACGCTCGTCTTTAGTCTACCGAAATGCATCAGTTAAAATTGGTACCTTCTATAAGAATCATAATATCCAGTTCTGCAACAGTTCATCCCGAACAATAAGGTACCTACAACAACCCAACCTTCTAATAGTAATAATAAATATTGTGATAATAATATCACAATAAGATGTAATGTTGAACAAAGTGCTTCTGTCGTAGCCAATTACCTTAATCAGCCGTTTTAATTGGTGGCCTAGCCTTTTGCTCTTCCGCTATTCTATGTAAAATGAATGAAGCTCTCTCTATCACAGTTTCAAGTAATGTTTTCTGAACAACGTAGTTTTAGCGCCATCTATCTCTCTCGTACAAAAATGAGACGTCAAACTGAATACTGAACAGCGACCTCTATCGAAGCTGAAAGAAAATCTGAGAAGCGTCTTTGTCATAAAAGTTTCTACTTTGCTCACTAGAGGGCGCGGAATACAACAATTTCGAGTGCGTTCTTAATCTTTAGTAATCTTTACTTGGAGCAACAATGCTAAAAATGTGTGTACTTTAATTTTTTGCCTTAAAATATTATTATTATTTGTTAAAATAGAATTTATATCCTTACTTTTTTTAAATTAGTACCTCCTTTTTGTACTTTTAAGTTTTAGTAAGATAGTTGTTAAATGTTACTGGCAGCACCGTAGGCTTGGAATTGGATGAATGTAGTATCAGAACGATAGCATTTTCAGGCATTTTGACATTTTGGAAATAAGGTGGAGATGGAATCGCGGAGCTAAATTATAAGTATCAAATATAGATATAGAAACAGTTATGATAAAAACAAAAACAGTACATTCTTAGTAATATACTTACTTACCGCCCAGACCATCCTTCAAGAGACGCGCTCCTGTATTCAGGTTTGCATTTTTTTTGTTGCACACTATTTAGTTTGTTTTTAATTTTTACACTCAACCTCTTCGGACTTCCCGGCAGTTTCATACCGGAACTTACGCTCATTTTATTGAAAATTTAAGTCAGATGTTTTCTTGATAATTGAAACTGTTTCTTACAGATAAAATCATGGAAAACATAGATTCTGAAACAATGGACTCAGATGAAGAATTCGCCTTCGAAACGGACCACCTGGCTCTTCGCGGGAATAAAGACTACTGTGACCTGCTTAAGTTCATTGTTAAATTAGAAGCTCAGAAAGTCAAGGCATTGAAAGACATAGAAGAATTATCAGAAGCTCAAAACAGGGCACTAAATGACCCACTGTCTTTTTTAAACGAAATGAAAGAAGGGAGTCCAAGCTTCCCTCCTCGGCAGACTATTAGTGATCTGCCAAACATTGACTGGACCAGTTATGGAATAGACGCTACCATGGATGGTGATGACATTAGAGACACAAAGCCCAATAAAGATGATTTAGATTCTAGTACTAAAGTAAGGGGACGAAAGTTTACAGATAATAAACCTGAAACATTTAATCAACTATGGTCTTGTGAAGAGCAGAAAAGGTTGGAAGAATTACTAGAAATCTACCCTGAAGAGCCCATTGAGGCAAGACGATACAAGAAAATTGCTCAAGCATTAGGTACCAGGACTCCTATACAAGTCATGAGCAGAATACAGAAGTATTTTGCAAAGTTAGCCAAAGCAGGCTTGCCAATACCAGGTAGAATTCCAAAAGGAGTAGGACGGGACAAGAATAAGGCAATATTTTATAAGAAATCCACATTCTTCCCTCAGCTGCATGTTCCTGTCACCATGGAGGATCCATACGACTGTGGAGAGGTTCATGATAATGTGTCCACTCTAGAAATGAAGAACAGTAACAGGTATATGTTAGACTTACTCAAATCTGCAAAGGAACAAAGGTTATTAGATGAATCAGCACCCGTTTATCAGAATAAAACAATGTGTGTTGGATGCCAGAAAACTGGGTTTCTGGGTGCAAGGTGGACCGATAATACTGGCACTGACTACTGTACTGATTGTGTAGTGAAGCTACTTCCAGCTGAGAGATTAATACCTGTGCGGCAACCTGTGTGAACTGTAAAGCTCAGTATTTATTTGTGCACCAACTGTGTTGAGATTGACATGTGAATTACCTGCTGAATGACAAAAAGAAAGTGAAAGAGTTTTTATGCTCAAAAAAAAATCAAATCCACCGTGCCAACCTGTGTAAACTGCAATAAATTATTTGTACACCTGTTTATTATTTATTTTATTTGATTTTAGACTAATTTCCTTGCTACTTAATGGTATTTTAAATTGAACTCCACATCACCAAATTATTTATTTAAATCATGCCACTATCACTAAGTCCACTATCACACAAGGCACACTATTGTTATCTAATTGATCTAAAAGGCTTATTTTATTAATTATTAACACAGCAAGCAAAGTTTGAGTGAGCTCCCACAGTGGGGCGGCTGCCGCGACTGATGAAGATGCACTGGCCTGGAACACTGAACACGGCTCGCACTCTCTATTGTACCCTCTATCCTAGATAGATACCTATAGAGATTGGAGGGTAACAAGGGACATCGGCCACATGCTAACCTCACCGCGCGTTTCTTTTTAAATCTCGATTGCATGCACAATATTTTTAAGCGCTTCTGCAAATCGATGTAGATCGTGTCTATTTTATCTCAAAAAGCGTGTCAGTGCAAAGCACACTACTGAATCAAACAAACTCACCCAGGTCCACTTTTGCTTTGATACACTGAAAATAATATCAAACAGTTAATTATTTCTTAAATATTTTGTAGTTAGACTAGTGTAGGGTTATTTCCACTATATTCTAAGTAAAAATGTCCCGCGTGGTGAGTAGCGCGCTTTTATATCGTACGACAGATGAGACGACGCGCGACGATTGGACCTACATTATTTATAAGGCAAATGACAAATATGATAGACGTGGTTTTTCAGATACCTATTCTCTCCTGAAAATATTGAGTATATTTGGATCCCTACCCGACCTACAGCTTATACTAGACCCTCACAATGGTTGTCATTTTCAACGGTTTAAACGTACCTATCTATAAATCATACATAACAAAATAAAATAGTTATTTTTTTTTTAGCTTTTGATACTTATTTTTATGAAGAGAAAATTGTGTAGGCCTACTAAACAAGTAGGTAGGTACCTAAGACAATTTTGTTGAAACGTGATGGCAAGCGAGAAAAACATGTTCCTGAATAGAGCCGTAAATAATGGGGCAAATATCTTACAATTGAGGAGCGTCGGAACAAAAACCGATATGTCGCATTTATGCCATTATTTTTTTATTTATTTTTTCCGTTGCAAAATGTTGTATTACATACTAGATATGAGCGCCGATGGCCAATTCCACGGCGGCGGCGTGGCCTAAAAATTTTCACAGCGACGGCGGCGTCGCGGCGGCGCGTCGCGTCCGGCCGTGGACCTTAGTTTTTTTTTTTATCAGGGAGATATCTTAAAAAGAAAAATAAAGAAAACCATGTTGTTGTTACCAAACAAAAGTTTTATAAGGGAACGTATTTGTTAATTACAATTTAACAGTCTTCTATAATTAGAGATCACATTTACTGGAAAACAATAATGATTCAGATGAGATAGAGAGTTTTTAATTAGAGCACTATCTATTTAAATCAATACAATAAAAAATTTGGACATTGAATACAAAGTCCAAAAACACCGTTCATTCGCTAATGGATTCTTTGCAAAATACATAATTGTCATGGATGAATACTATCCTATTTAGCCTCAAAGGATTTAATCGTGACCGTTTCGCGGTTATTACGAGTCCAGCAGTGGAAAAGACTCTCTCGCTCGGTGTGCTCGTGGCTGGTATATTCAAAATTGAGCGTGCAAGAGCAAGTGATGGCATCGAAGTTTTCCTGTCTTTCCAGTACTGTAGAACGTCTCCCTTGTAAGGTTCTAAGTCATCAGGACATGCTGTACTGAAATATTTCCAGCATTCAAAGTCACAGAACAATACACGTTTACTCGGTAAAATATTCTACTTGACTACCTACGTCAGCTACGAGTGTAGCAAAGCGACTAGGCGAACTAATGCCGAATGCCACCGGGCCGCGCGTGCGAGCGATAAAGCAAGTTGTAACTCGTCGTGACGGCGCGCCGCACGCTGCATTTGGCGGCGGCGCGTCGACATGAATCCACGGCGACGGCGGCGCGCCGACGCGGCGCTCATATCTATTACATACCCTTCAGGAAAGAAATCTATTCAAAAACAGACATTTCCAGCTTTAAAAAAATATCACAAAACAGTGGTCCAATCAAAACCCGACACATACATATCTAAGGAGGTTCAGTTTCTAGTTGTGTAAAATACTTTTTTCTAATTTGTGTAAAATACGGTAACTTGGATATATCGTTCTTTGTTCCGATGCTCCTCAATTAGAATTTATTACTTGTTTGCTATAGGTACCTAGGTAGTTTGAAACAAACAGCTTCCATTCCATTCTATCAGCCATAGGTATTTTATTTGTATTAGGTTAGGTACCTAGGTGCTTTATCTGAGTATGCAAGTGTTCCTTTTTACGCTTCCGTATCCGAAGACTAAGCCTATTACTAAGCCTTTGCTGACCGTCCGTCAGTTTGTCAGTAAGTTGTATTTCATGAAATAAAATAAAATGTTTGTAGGTAGTGTGTATTATACAAAATGTAATAACCAAGAAACGTGATTTTTTCAGTTTTTGGTACGGAACCCTTTGTGTGCGAGTCCGATTCTAACTTAGTAGATTTTTATCGCCTATTAATAATTATGCAGGATTATCAGCAACTGATACACAGCGTCCCATCTTTTCCCGTGGTTGTCGTAAGAGGCGAATAAGGGACTCACCAGAGAATGGGCAGCAGCATTCAAAATCAAAATCAAAAGTCATTTATTCAAATTAGGCTGAGAGCCAGCACTTTTTCACACAAACTCCCCAGCAACACGTTACGTTTTAAGAACTTCAATTAAACAATAGTACGCAAAGTATTTTAAGACACGAACAAAAAAATAAATATGTATCCAACAACATGGAAATCATAAAATTAAATATTATTTACAACATGTTAGCTAGCACACTCCATTATACGAGTAGGTACCATTAAAAAAACGGGCAATGGTAGAATTTTGCGATTGAACTGTGACTCGAACCACACGTGTTATACCAATAATTTTTAAACATTGTAATGAGTAGAATAAGTCAATAAGTAAATTAAGTCAATAAGTAAAAGACAGATTGACATTCAGTCTAAAATAAAAAAAAAATAAAAATGTATAAAAAAAGAATTATATGAACTCATATAACCTGTCATAAGCTAACTAATAGAGAAAGAACATGATAAAATTACATTGCCTTGCGTTCAACACTGCGACCAACTATTCTTATCGTCTAAATAGTCACTTTGACCATCCGTGTTCGCATAAACCTTTACGTTTTTTATGGTTTCATAACCATAGGGTTACCAGCTGAGCCTCCTACTGCCATGTAGCCTAGAATAGTATGCCTTTGAACAAAGGTTAGATTTAACAAATTCTCTGTATAGACATGACAATTTATATTACATAAAAAACGTAACACTTCAGAACTATTACAATTATTTTGACGAAGACAGCAATAATAAAACACTAAACTAACTAATAATAAAAAACAAATATCCTAACTAAGTTAACCCTAAAAGATGGCGTCAAAAAATTCATCCGCATCGCTGTCGACTGGAAGAGTGCCCAAAAGACTGGCGGCATTGCCACGTTGTATGGCAATGCTTATCCTTTGTCCAAGGTAAAAGCCAGCCCTTGGGTCACGCGAAGTGTCAACTAAGCGTTTAGCAAGTTCTTTAAAAAACGCATGAGCACTCGGACCCCACGACCCGAGAGTTTCAACCCCAAACGGCTCGAAAATATAACTACCAACGAGGTTGTTATATTTCCGCCGCTTGAGGTTCTCAGCAGCCGTAGCGGCAGCACCAGCACAGCACGAAGATCTAGGAAGATGGGATGGCGCAAGAGTATCGACACAAGTAGCGTCCCATACTAAAGGCCTACCCATCTTCCACGGAAATAAAGACATACCGTCCGGTCGCTTGCCATCGTCGCGTATAGTATAGTCAAATTAGCCCATTTTTTAATAAAGATTGGAATAAATTCTCCGGAGAGGCAAAAACGTTTGTGATGGTTTTGTATGAGTGAAAAATTGAGTATAAAAAACAAATTGCATTTAGCACCCCTACGGAAGGGGGTGAAAAACTGTGAAAACTGTTTATTGTTCATAACTAAGCAGAGCATACAGTTGTACTCATCGTAATTTTTTATACGCTTTATTACACCTCAATCTACATTATTACATTTTATTTATTTTTATCAGACCAACGCAGCGTTAGAAAAAAAATAAAATATCTATAAACATGATTTTTGGTCATTGCGGCTTAGGGGAAAATCGTGTAGTTTTGTAAACTCGGGAAAGAGTTAGTCTTTTTGGCCTAAATACATTATTGATTTTGCACCCTGGTGTGACATACGGAAATTAGTTTTTCACGTTTTTCTGCCGCTGTACTTCGGGGGAAATTTTGGTTGTTTTGAGAATCATCACAATCATATAATTTGGTTTCCTTTATATTTGCACCAAATAAAAAATTAGCATTTTTATATGGAACATACATTTTTCGTGTATTGTAGTCATTGCCATTGAGCAACTACGCTATGGAAGAGACAAGCGCGCGACACGGAATAATAAACTGACAAGAAGCGTCGTCGCCACGTGCATAAGCGCGTAGTTGTGTTGCGGGATGTGTTTTACGAGGAAGGAGTACTTTCTGATTGTGAATGCTGTTTGTAAGTAATAGTATACAAATTTAAAGATTTTTTTAATGCAAAAGCAGCTTGTTTTTAACAAGCTGCTTTTGCATTAAAAAAATCTTTAATCGAAAAATAAAAGAACAGGCAAGCATGCACCTTTATTTCTTTCAAATTAATTATTTGTCTTTCGAGTTACAGACCCTGTGACAGCGCTGATTATCCTACGTCATCAAGTAACGTAGGAATAAGGCTAAGAACTCACGAGACCGCAGTTTTGTGCGGTTCCACAGCAGCTGCCGTTGGATTTTCGCCCGCAAACTTGGCGGGCGAGTATCACAAGTCGGGCGGTTACTTACGATCAGATTGTTTAGTTGATTTCCAGACCGCCCTGATCACACATAAAAAACGAGCTGTTACGCGCTGCTGCCTTAGTACTTCAGATTTACAAGTACCAGGAGACCAGAAACATGTCATAGTATTTTTGGGCTGGTATAATTATGTAGGTAGGGTAGGTGTAGGGAAGGTGTAGGGAAGGTGTAGGGTAGGTGTAAGGTAGGTGTAAGGTAGGTGTAGGGTGGGTGTTTCCTGAGTAAAAAAATTACAGGAAACCTTGCTATTTCCGATATTCACGCGGGTGAAACCGCAGCTGGTAACATAATAGGTAAAAAAAAATACATATACAAGCTAAAATAATAAAGTAATAAATATGATTTAATATACTAAAATTCTGATCTGAACTCATAATAATTATGACGAAGACAAACTAAGAATGACAGGCTTTTAAGTAGTGTCTTCGGATTTTACGCTTAAAGGAAAATTTGGACTCAGCCTTCTTGATGTCAAGGGGATTCCAGAGTTAAATGGTTGAAATAGTGAGGAGGAGTCAGACATAACGCGGTGCGGTGAGAAGGAATATGAAGGAGTAAGTTTTTGGATGCTCGAAGGTTAAGACTGTGGAACTGCCCAACACTTCAAAATATTGTTTTAAATAATCAGGAGCGCAAGGATCATTCATAATAGTGAAGAGTATGCAGAGGGATCTGAGGGATCTCCTTTGACGGATAGGCAGCCCTTTAAGCTGAGAACGAAATGAAGAAATGTGATCATATTTACGAAGGGCAAAAATGAAACGAATACAGTTGTTAAGTAGTCGATCCAGTTTGTTAAGAAGTTCTTGGGATAGATCAGAGTAGCAAACATCAGCATAATCAATTATAGGAAGCACAAGTGATTGAACCAAAGTGGTTTTAGTGCTAGAAGGAAGAAAATGCTTGAATCTATAGAGAGATCGCAGTGAGTAAGTAACATTCTGGCTAACCTGAGCAATCTGCTTATTCCGACTTAACCTGTCATCAATGTTTAGGCCTAAGTCTTTAACGTGTGGCGAGAGAGGGATGACGGCATTGTTGAAAGTAAGCGGCAGTAGTTGACTGGTGTCCAAGTTACGTAAAAAATAAGTTCTGCCAATCAGGATAGCCTGGCATTAACTGACATTGACTGTAACCCCAAATCTGCTTGACCAATCACTGATAGCTAGAAGCTAGAAGGTCAGCATTCAGCAATGAGATGCAGTTGTCCAGGTTGTCAGTGTCAGTTTGCGCGTAGACATTTAGATCATCAGCGTACAGATTGTAGGAGCATTTGAGAATAGTGGTAATAGAGTTTATGAAAAGAGAAAATAAAAGTGGAGAGAGTATACCGCCTTGTGGAACGCCAGTTTTCAGGGCGCACCACTCAGAAAATTTCTGATCAGCACGGACCGCTTGCTGGCGACCACGAAGATATGATGAAAACCAATCCCGTGCCGATGAAGAAACCCCAATTTGAGACAGAATAGCCAGGAGGATGTCGTGATCAACGGTGTTAAAAGCATTGGAGAAATCAATTAAAACTAACACCGTTAATCTTGAGTTCTCCAGGCCATTCCTAACGTCTGCTGTAACCTTAAGCAAAACTGTGGCTGTGCTGTGGCCAGGCCGAAAACCTGATTGGAAAGGGGATAACAGATTATTCCTAAACACAAAAGTAGATATTTGTTTAAGAGCAACTGCTTCCAGGATCTTAGATAGGAAAGGGAGAATGGAGATTGGTCTGTAGTGATTAAATCAACTGGGGTTGGATATTTTAGGAAGAGGGATTATGATGGCCTTACGCCAGATGGTGGAAAATACTCCAGTTTGTAGGGAGGCATTGATAATGTGTGTAATAATAGGGAGAATACTTTTAATTATGAGGGATATCATAGTTCTGCTGACACCATCACAGCCAACAGCCTTGGACTTAATTGCATTGAAAGTTTTGAGGACTTCAGGGTCGGTCACTGGGGAAAAAGAGAAAGAATTGGGAAGTAAGATTGGCGTGGAAGTAATCTCAAGAAGAGTTTTGTTTTAACGGCATCTACAAGCATATCAGACGATGAAAAATGCTTATTCTAATCACTCAAGGACACGTTAGAAGAAATGACATTTGGGGAAGGACTTTGTTATGCCGAGAGATTTGAGAAACTTTCATATATCAGCCGGTGAAGAGTTAAGGACATTTTCACAAACGTATCGGCGTTTATAAGCTTTTACCATGTGGTTACAGCGGTTTCTAGCCACCTTGTACAGGTTCCAGTTCTCCTCACTGCGATCTCTTCTATATCTTCGAAAGGCCTTGTCACGCCGTCTCATCGCCATATGAACTCCAGGGTTAATCCATGGAGCGGGTGGGCGCTTAACACGGGCGGCCCTCAGAGGTGCATGTGTTTCAATAAGGTGAAGAACACACCTATTAAGGTCTGTGAGAACTATGCGGTGACTCAGGGGCTTAGGTATAATGTTACTAAGAGTGAGTTCCTTGTTTTTAATGGTGGTGCCAGAAGATACTTAAATATTCCTTGCATCTCATTAGCAGGTACACCCTTGAAGCAAGTCTCAAAATTTAAATATCTGGGCCACTGGGTCACTGAGGACTTGTGTGACGATTTGGACATCGAGAGAGAGCGTAGGGCGCTGTCTGTTCGAAGTAATATGCTGGCCCGTAGGTTTGCACGGTGTTCTTACGACGTTAAAATGACGCTTTTTCGAGCCTACTGTCAGACTTTTTACACCTGCAGCCTTTGGGTCAAGTATACGCAGAAGGCATACGGCGCCCTGCGTGTACAGTACAACAATGCTTTCAGGATGCTTGTGGGGCTACCGCGGTATTGTAGCGCTTCGGGTATGTTTGCCGATGCGAGAGTGGATGATTTTTATGCCATTATTCGAAAGCGATGTGCTTCTCTCCGGCACAGATCAGATACCAGCTCCCACGGCATGTTGAGAGCATTGAGCGACCGGTGGGACTGCCTGATGCTTGGTCGATGGGTGAGTCTGCACGCACAGTTCGGTCTTAGATAGCTGTACGTGCATTTATTTTATTTTATTTTATTTTATTTTATTTTATTTTATTTTATTTTATTTTATTTTATTTTATTTTATTTTATTTCATTTTATTTTTGTTCCTATTTGTGATTTTTATGTGTGTGTTTTGTGTTTATTTCTATGGACTACAATGTCTGCAAATAAATTATTATTATTATTATAATATTATTATTAAAAATGTCCACTTTCTCATCCACTCAATCAACAGCTCTTGCATATTCCATTTTTCACATTTATTGAACAAACGCAGTTAGTGAAATAGTATAAAAGGAAATGACAAATAATAAATTTGCGCACGGATCGCTTCTTGCCACAACTATGATAGTTCAAACTCTACGCTTTGCTCCCGCGCCCGCCCCGCGTCCTGCTTCAACCCCTCGTTCGCCTTGCGAACGCTACGATATAACCACGCTCTCTGTATAAACTTCCCGAGGTATATTTCTTATTTTTATTTGGTGCAAATGTAGTATATGTAGAATACATTATATATTAAAAAAATCATGACTACACTAATTTCCCCCGAAGTACAATTTGTAAATATTGTAAAATGCTGGTTTCCAAGGGGTGCAAAAGGGTGCTAAAATAACTGGGTGTTAATGATGCTCTAAAAAGCTTATTTTGAGTTTGCACCAACAGACTGAATTTCCCTTGAGCCGCAAATGATTTTTTTAAATTTATTAGTGTTTCATACACCTCACACCTTTTTTGGTGAAAAGTAATTATACAACAAAGGGGTATCTACATATATATAAACATAAAACAGTTAGTTATTAATTAAAATTCAAAATAATGAGACTTTTATGTTAATACCTAATATTAAACGATGTTCCGTACATAACAGAAATGGTGCAAACTCAGAGGAGACTTATATTCATGTTTTCTAATGATTCCATAAAAAATTACAACTACACGAATTAAGTCCAATCTTTTTGCTAATTCGACTACACTAGTAGGTACATTGCTACAGCTACACTACGATCGCCAACCCGCCTGGAAAGCGTGGCGATTATTGGCAAACCATTTAGGGTACCTACCTAAGCCTATGAACAACAGTGTACCCACGTCTTTTGGCTGATATGATGATGATCAGCAACTGTGATAAATCGATAGGATTTCGGTGTTTCTTGCTAAAAAACCTGATAAAAAAACGAAGCTTCACCGCAGCTTATGTCACGTTTCTCTCACTTTCAGTAAGTAGATAAGTTATCTATATTAGAGCACGAGTTGACATGTCCGCTTGACATGGCATGGCTTTGTGAAAGTAAAAACAGTCTCACCGAATGTCGATTCATTATTTGACGGAAACCACTTATTTTTTACGCCGAACATCAGGCTTTCCGAGATACCGTTAGCAATAATTTGCATCTGAATGAGATTTCAGGACGTTAACGAAATTGAGATTGGGACGTTACTCATCTATCCAATTTGCCCGCCTACGTTTTGAAGACATCAGATAGGCACTTAGCTTGAACGTAAGTAGGTATTCTCTTACCATGAAATAGCCAGGTATTTACTTACTTAGTGAACCTATTCGCAGGCGGAGAGAAGTTTTGAATAAGCTAGCAAATTAGGCAGGTATCTTTCCACACGCCTATAGGTACTTAATTATTTAACACACACTGATTGACTGGAAAATTGTTGGGTAGTAGGTACTTAAAAATACCTTACCTAATACATAGGTGCTCAGGTAATATGTGTAGATAACTCTTAACCCGGTACAGACTGTGCCTAAGATAGCAGTGTAGGTACTAAGTATCTTCACTTTACCTAGTTCATGGGATTAAACTAAGTAGGTACCTAACTATATTTAGGTTTCACATTAGTAACTAACTTTTTTTTTTTTTTTACGGGGGGAAATCCTCATGAATGTCCTCCGCCCTGGGGCGGGCGGAGGGGTCTGTCAGACTCTTACTGACTAAAACCACCCCGGTGTTCCATCTTCCACCTAAGCCGGGGATCGCGGGAACATATGCGACTTCCGTAATCCCCGGCTGGTGCCGGCCCGCCTCTGCGGGCCACATCTCGTATGCGGGGGGAGTGAGGTGTTTAACTCCCCCCGACATTAGTAACTAACTAACCTAACCTAACCTAACTATATTTTTAGGTTTCACATTAGTTTCAAATTAGGGTGGGAGTATGTCGGTAGGTACTTACCTACTCTTTAGGCCTATAATTTCGAGGAAAACAGGCAACATTGCAGAAATTGTTATTAACACCCAGAGCTGCTAACGCTTCCTTCGGTCGGTAGTCGACACATTTATTTATGCTATGGCCTATCCAGCAGCTATCCGTCTCTCAGATTACTATGATTGGGTGCGGTGGAGCGAATCGAACCAGTCTCCATCTCGTTCTACTGTTAATTAACGCCATAGCCACAATTTGCTTCACAATAGGTACCTACCTATAAATGTAGATGCTTTAAATAGAAACAGTTCGAGAAAGCCTTCACCTGATTTGAAAATAGACTTCGATAGTAATTTTTACTTTGGAGAAACCTCGGTTTCTTATTGATGAGATTAAGGAAAATAGACTTTGAAGTGATTTTTATGAAGAGGAGAACTGTTTGCCCAGTTGTGGGGTGATGCAGGCTTAGATATAGTAATAACAACATCTTAAGAAGGACTGGAGCCCTGCTAGCAAGTACCAATTCCATCGTGATGCGAATTAAAAAAATTTGTTTAACTGCCTCCGTGGTCGAATGGTTTAGCCGTTTGCCTTGTGACCCGGTGGTCGTGGGTTCGATTCTCACGGGAAGCATACTTTGTAAAGTTGTTTTCCAGTTTGGCAATTGTTTGGACATTGCAGGCTTGAATCACCTGATTGGTCTGATGAAAAGATAATTCCGTGCTTCGCAAGGCACGTATAAGCCGGTGGTCCCGACCGCCAAATGGCGGTCGTCAAACAAACCATGTCAGGGGCCCCTTTTTTTTTAAATTATTGATAGGCAAGCGCTTGACCACTATCTCACCTGATGGTAAGCGACGATGTGGTCGAAGATGGAGCACGTTTGCCGAGAAGTAACCTATTCACTCTTGACTTAAAGACTCCCAGGTTGTAGCTACAGGAAACACAGACCCCGGCAGGGAATTCCACTCCTTAGCTGTACGCACAATGAATGTATTCCCAAGGCCCTTGAGGCGGTTTAGAAACTCTGACACTAGGGTGTGTGGGGTCGTTAGACCTTACTGCCCACACGATAAAGAAAGAGGACCGTGATGCCGTTGTGAAAAAGAGATAGATACCTCCATGTCTATACAATAGCTCGTCTCCGTCCCACACCTGAATCACGATGTTAAAATCTGTCGTCGAACTTTCCTCCGCTAAGGAAATTGAAGGTACGGTAAAAAGATCATACTTATTATGTGTTTCAGACAACTTTGCATTTTGCGCAGAGCTAGGCTGATCCTGGCTTCGTTGTTGTTTTTGACAGAAAGCCGTTTCTGCTCGAAGGGATCATGTGCAACCCGATATTGTTTGCAGCTCAGCTGTTGTTGTTGCTTATAATGTTTATGAAATCTACAGTGTATTTTGCATGTCTTTCTTATTGGTGTTCAATATGCAAAGCACCAATTTTATTTGCCCAATCAACCACAAATATCAATGAACCTCCACTACTTCACAAAGCATTAACAAATTCGATGAGGTCAGACAAAAATATTGCTATACAAAATTTAACTAGGTACCTGGTTTTATAGGTACTATGTTTATGGCTTGAGTTTCAAATACAGCATAATGTCAGTTCCATTAAAAAAAAATACCTAAGCACCTTTATGAAACAGCTGCAAGTTTAGGGAAGTAAATAATACGTAATAATACCAGCCTGTTACTATCCCCGTGTAGGACAAAGACCAGACCAATTATGACGTGAATAAGTACCATGCCATCATGATTGTTTAGTGAAATATTCTTGCAGTACCTATAGCTCCTTCTCCCTCACTCAAAGAAATCAGAACGGTTCCCTGTTCTTATACAGAGAAGGCATGGTACGCTTGCTCAAGGCTTGATGTGTAGACAATTGAGTTACCTACCTGCGTAAAACCAAAACCCGACCCAAAGTAATCGTTTTTGTTTTGAGCAACCTTCACTACGTCCTAAGTAGTGCCTCCTCCACTAAAGATCTCTGTACCGTTACGAAAACAAATCTAATTTTGCGCCACCCACTAACTCATTATCGCTAACAGGGCTCCCGTTGTTCGATAATGGATGACACTGGCTTGTAAGTGCCTTTACTATTTACTTCATTATATTCTACTAATACTAACATTTAGTGTCCGACCGAAACAGAATTTTCAGCCAATACTAACACCGAATCTTCGTTACTGATCTCAGTTTCGGCCGAAACCGAAACTTATATTCCTACCTAGATATAATTATATTGTAAGATAAATTATATTTTTATATATTTAGACAGCATGTTTAAATTTATTTAACATGCTGTAGATGTTAATTTAGGTGATTTTCTCTTTATATTTTCTAGATTTTCTTGAATAAAATAAAAGCAAAGCATGATAAAATTGGTAACAAAATAATAATTGATTTATATTATTATAACAATTTAACTAAACGAGAACGTAATTTAAACGTGTTAAAAACTTACTCTTGTCAATAATCAATGCATAGGTACTATACCTAGTCTTAATATTTTAATTATGTCTAAAAATTTCCTAACTAGTCTACTAACTAGCAATTACAGGCAAAGGATAGCACCCGAAGTTAGCCGAACGACGCACGACACTGACGAACACTGAGTTTCGGCGGGCCGAAGGTTCGGCAAATTTTTGGCTGAAACCGATACTGTAACCGAAACTAGATTTTTGGGCCGAAACTGGCCGAAACCGAACCTTCGGTCGGTCTTTACTAACATTGCCTCACTCATTCTGTAATAGGTTTCCAAAAAATTGATATAACCTGTTACCAGATGTTACCTAAGACTTTGGAACACATAACGTGAGTTGGTAGCTCGGCGATGCGAAACTTACCAACGCAGTATGATTCCACCAACAATGTTTTTCCCGAATTCGTTTGAAAGTTACTGGATACTTACTTTTTGTTTAAATAATGTAAGTATCCAGTAACTTTCAAACGAATTTTTTATACTTTTTGTTTCAATAATGTAAAATAACCAACTGACTCCTTCCGCTCTGGGCGGAGCGGAAGGGAGTGTCACTGTCAGGCTGTCTTACTGACTCAAACCCATCCGTGTTCTTCCAAATGCCCTTTGCGATCTAGGGCCGTGGTGATTCTTTCGAAAAAATTCCGCAACATGAACTAGGTACTTAGCTTTAAATATATGTTCTAGGTAGAGCCCCAACAGTAGACAAAAAAGGAATTTGTATTTACGGTTTCGGGAAATCCTGGAAAGCGGTACTAAATTATATGTTCAGTTTATATTAAGCATGCTTACTCCGACATGCATGCATGTGCAAGCATGTCTACCGATCCTGTGATAAATGCCTCATAATGAGTATTATAAGGTACTAGCTGTCCCCCGCGGCTTCGCTCCCGTCAACTGGCTACCTACCTACCTACCCTACACCTACCCTACACCTACCCTAAGGATTCTTAAATTCTTCTAATTTTCCGCGCAATTTTTTTATTATTTTTTTTTTCATAAGAACCTTCTCCTGACAATAACAAACACAACAAAAAAAGAATTAGTGAAATCGGTCCAGCCATTCACGCGTGATGCCGTGACCAAGGAAAACGGGTTTCATTTTTATATATATAGAAGATTTATGACAGGTTTGCTCGCTATAGCGTTGCTTTGCTGGACCTATGTCCAGATGTCGAAGTAACTATTTTGGCTGAAATTATGATAACCTAATAAAAGAGCGAAGCGAATTTTTATAGCGATGTGTCGTTTCTTTGTGTGAAGGACAACCCTTATACAGCATAATATACAGTAATGATTTTAACCTTTCCCAGCAAGCTTTTAGAACGAGTGTGGGTGGATAAATAAAACCTTTGATTATAATTTCGTTGAAATTTCTAGAAACGCGTAGAACCTACTTAAAGTTGATCCTCGTCTAGTAGCTTAATCCCTTTGTACTCACTAACTAGATAAAAAGTATCATTTATGACAAAAGTTTCATAATAGATACTTATAAAACTTTTTCTTTTACTTTCTTGACATGATCTCGGTAATACTAAATTGTAACTTAATTTTCTTAATCTCATATGCTGAAAATAAGTACCTATGCAAAATATGTGGAACGATTTATACATTCTGAAGAATTTGGGACCTGGGTACCTACTTACCATATTTTACGCAAAATAAATATTAATATTGTCTTCTAATAGATTCCACATAGCTGATACTTAGAGCGGATTTCACCATTGAAACTGAACGCGATCAGTACATCTAAACTGCGTTCAAGAGCTGTCAGTGTAAATATTCCAAAGAAAAATAATGACACTGACAGCTCATAAACGTGGTTTATTCGCTGATCGCGTTCAGTTTCATAGGTGAAATTGGCCCTTAGTGAAAATATTGCCAATACGACTGTCAACCTACGAATAATAAAAGTCATTATACGTAGCTGTCAACACATCATTAATATCAAATAAAGAAATTGGGAACCTCCTCCTTTTTTGAAGCCAGTTAAAAATCACAAATTAAAGTTTTGCTAACAAACCGTTAGTCCGCAGTCATAATTTTTAATTTAAGTATTATTGTATGTATGTCATCATAACAATAACTTTTAAATTTTACTATCACGACGCTGCTGCACGTCATAAAATAAAATTTTATTTTATGTATCATAGTAATAATAAAATTTAAGATGAAACTACACAGCGCTGGCGATACATTAATGACATTATTTATTTCGAGCTATTTTATATGAACACTGGGACAGTAAAGCTTAAATTACAAGTTTTAATTAGGTCACCACGGATTAAGCTAGGTTTAAGACGGGACAGACAAAAAGGTAGTAAGGATTATCTGTGTGTAGACTACAGTATACCAAATGTAAATTAGTTTTTTTGGGGACTATTTTATTTAATTTACATACCTAAGTACTCGTAGATCAAAGGGCTTAGTGTGAGTTTTTTAACGTACTCGAACGCGTTAACGTAAACGTTCGCTTATGTCAAATTGTATAGAAAAAAACAGGTTGTCCGTGAGTGTCACCAGACTATTCAGTTTCAATACAAATTGACGTTTACGCTAACGCGATCGAGAACGTTAAAATACTCACACTAAGGCCACAGAGTGCCAATTCTACTCATTTGAAGCAACGCTCGCATTCGCGTCTTAAATTGAGCCTTTTTTGATCTGTCAAAAAAGGCTCAATTTCCATATATTTTCGACCGTTTGCGTCTGAGATGTGATAGTTGCTTAAAAATTTGTAGAATTGGCTCTCTTATTGTAGATCTTCAATGTGACAAAACTCAATGTCTTATTTTATCATTGTAATTTAGTGCTCACGGTGAGTAGGCGAGAAAAGTAAGCATCTCTTCTTCCTAATGGAAAGGATGCCCATTTCTATTTCCTTCACAATTTTGAATTCTCAAAAGAATTCCCTTAATATCAGTTTGCTTACTAATGGAGTAACATTTATATTCTAGCAACGAAAAGAAAACTAATTTTGTTAGAACAAAATCTAGCTTTTACCTAGTCGCCTCCAGGAAAGTATTCCTAACGAAATTACAACTAATAGGTATTATTTTAAAGAGGTGTTTGTTTGTTTGTCGCAATATTTAGAAGTAAGTATAGCTGTCCTCTGTGAAAGAGATACGGAGCTATACCTACATGACAATTAGTTCTTTCCCTTTTCCACAACGGAATCATGATGATAATGACACTAGGGGTCTTGGTCTTGATCCAAATACGATAATTCTTTCTCTAATACAAATGTACAGTAGGTACTATGGTAGGCGCTATATAACTTGCAATAAAGAACATTGACCTTTCCCTAATATCCCTTCGTAGATACCCGAACAATTAATTTATGAACAGTTTTTCATTACTAGAGAACGTAAAGGATCCCGATAGAAGTTGATTCAGGACAGCTTTGTCTCTATTTCTGTTTTTTGTGAGAAAGTCAATAAATGTGTGTGGGTCAATGACCGTTATTTCATATTTATCTTGTGTCTACCATATCACTAAGTGCCATAAATGCTACTTTGTTTATGGGAGAAAATGCGTAGCTTCTTTGGGATTAGCCAACGGAGTGAAACCGCAAAAAAAAACTAGTCTATATTTATACTAATATTATAAAGATTATTATAGAGTTAAAGTTTGTGAGTTTGTAAGGTTGTAGGAGGTAATCTCGGGATCAACTGAATCGATTTTATTTTGATATATCCGCGTTCGAAGTCGCGGGCAAAAGCTAGTTTTAAATAAGGTCCTACGAATACCTAAGTAGTCAGTTTGTTTAGACGTCTAAAAAACGAATGTTCACTGCGGACCATTCTAATGAATTTTCGTTAGTAGAAATGGGGTGGCCAACTCCGATGTAGGTATACAATTTCTTTTGCCATAGTTTCGTTTTTAAGCTTGATGTTTGAAATCAATTATTTAATAAAGAGTATTTAGTAAAGAGAAGATTTAATCTTGAAAAATATTTGCTTTTTTTTGGGCCACTAATCAATTGACCACCCAAACTCAAGAGATTCGTCAGATCCTGATTTTATTGTGGGGTTCTTTAAAGGGCGCGTGAGATTATAAACTCTTTCATGTCTTCTAAATAAGACATGGCCATACTTTTGAATTTAGTTGGGAATAATAATTTGTTCAGATTCATGAAGAGTTTATAATATAATCTAATCAAGCACTGTTACCACTAATACATAAAACTTGTAAATACTGAAAACAAACTAGTAGAAAATATAAAAGCGGAGTAAAAAAAAGGAGGGGAAGAACTCATAGGGTATCGAAAAATTCGAATAAAATAAAATAAAATTTATGAATTTGAAATTGATTAATAAATACTTCCATGAGCACTATTACAATCTGACGGTATTTGCAATAATCCGGTTACATATATATACATCCATGTCGGCCACCCTTTAGTACCCTCCCCGACTTTTGCCAACGAGCCAGCCCGCGCCGCTGAGCCTTTAGCTTTAATAACCCCTAAATAATGAAACGACCCAGCCTGTTGTCCCTTGCTGTCCCAAACTGACGCCGCTAAGCCGAGGTCGTATTCCACAGGGAATGCCCTTAGCGAGCGGTCAGTAGTTTTAGCTTGTAGCTAGCTTTGTTGCCTTGGCTGGGGGCCTTAAATTCATTTGAGGCCACCACAGGATAGTCCGGTTAAGCAGTTGATAGCCCCTGCGTGTTAACTTGCTAGTGGTCATACCGAAAAAAAAAAAAAAAAAAGCACCACATCTATCTACTGGATCTAGGTAAATCTGACCGTATTGCAGATAGATTGAAGCAATGTATCAGGGGCTTGAATAAATTTTCACGTAATACCTCGCTATTTATTCAGGTTCATCCGTATTCTGCGACGATTCGGACACATGGACCTTGTGTTTTAAGCTGGAAGGGCGAATTGTTCTTTATTTTTGACAGAGCATAATATTGTTTTTTTATAAGGTAGGTACTTTATTATGGAGAGCTTTTCAGAGGTTCGTCATCTGCATAGACTTTTCCCAACTATATTTGTATGGGCTCCCGTCAAACCGGATTCAGCGGCAGCAGCTTTAATTTAGCCACGAGCTCCTCTTTTAGCCACGAGCTTGAGTTTATGAATAATAATTGCGATATCAATAAAGGACAGATACTGTGGGAAACATTTAAGCCCTTTATTTTTTTTCAAACAGAAAGAAATGAAATTTTAAAACCAGAAAACTTAGGTATATTTTTATGCGTTTAGATGTTTTTTTTAGGTGGGTACCTATATGACTATGTGCCTACAGGTTTAATTCATCTATAGCACCTCACTTATTCAGCTACGATGTAATCATTACGAAAAGGGTTCGTTTGGTGGGTTTCATTCATTCCAATTGCTTCTGATGGATCGTTCGAAACTCAATCTACAAGATCGATGGTCACGATCATTCAGTTTTGACATCTATTCTCTAGGTGCGAAGATCCAATCGCCAATTTCAAATAGTGCTATGTATACAGGGAAAAGTTTTTTGTACTGCTTCGTAACAATTAAAAACAAGTTTGCGAAAATGGTTCCTCTAAGCGAGATTGTTTTGTAATTGGTGTTAACTGAGTTGCCCTTGTTTCTAGTTACTTTACTGTACTCAAACAAAAGAGGATTTATAGATATTCATTTTGTTTAATTAAATATTGGAATTTATGAGTTTGGATATTGACCTTCACCTCGACGATACTCCAACTTGTATAATTGTTATTAATATACAATCGCTGTCAAAGTCGATTAAAATGTCTATAATTGCCTTTATAATACACCACATGTGATTCCGTTTAATTTCTATCTACACTATCTACACTAATAATATAAAGAGGAAAGATTTGTTTGTTTGTTTGTTTGAAATGAATAGGCTCCGAAACTACTGGACCGATTTGAAAAATTCTTTCACCAGTGGAATCCAACATTATCAGGAATGGACATAGGCTATAGAATATTTTCAAAAAAGTTAGGGATCCGTATGAAAACTTCGATAATGTAACCCAAGGTGTGTGAAAAAATCCTTATATCGCGTACGCTGCGGAATCTATTGACATTAGAGCAAAGTGATATACTACAGTTTTATAGAGGTCATCAAAATCAACAAAAAAGTCCGCAATACCATATGTCTAACTATGATGGTTAAGTCACCATGACCGCTTTTTGTTCAAATAATAAAAGCAAATCCCTGGTAAAACGAAAAAGTGGTAATTTTGGTGTCATGATATTAATCCTTATCCATTTAAGTGGTTTGATAATTAAGGTTGATTATGTCCGTGTAAATAACACTTTAAATTATTCAAATCGGACCTTTAGTTCAAAAGTTACGACGGTAATAAACATGCTCGAAGTAAGAAAAATGTTGCGTCTTGAGCGAACTGGGGAGAATCGTATTAATTAATGCTTGGTCCGATGATGTTGAAATACGGCATTTAAATGATTTCGATAAAACAATAAGAATAACAAATGTTTGGGTTTTTCGAAAATAAACTACATACTTAGGGGTGAGGCAGGGGTGATTAAGTTTTTAGGGGAGGCCATTATTGCTTGCTTCAATTTACGTTGGAATGCTATGAACAAACTAAAGGTGGGTAGGTATTTGATACAGATGTACTCGTACCTAATAATTTTTGCATAATCAACCCCTGACGGGGTGAACAGGGTGAACAGTTGCGCTGAACCTGGGCTCGAGACAAGTGAGATTCTGTCAACGGTAGCGTGGCGAAGGCGATTGTCAATACCTAAGTCAATTTATGGGATTGACAGATGCTATTGAAATGTCACGTGATCAAATTCCTACATTTTGGCATTTCGACAGTCGCATTCGCTGATTAAATGGTACAGGACCTACATTGTCTAGGGCCTTCTGAGACCATAGAATAAGAAGAAATGGCTAAGTAATTAATGAAAATCGTTGTGCTTAATTTTCTAAAACTAACCTTTATAAGGGGTATTGGGGGCGTTGAAGTTGTGGAGTAAGCTACTAAATCCGCGCGGACGAAGTCGCGGGCGAAGTGCTATAGTAAATAAAGCTAATTGGATTCAGAATTCCAAACCATAAACTGCGCATCTCTGGGTCTACGCAGTGTGCTACGCAATAGCAATACTACGCTACTCTGCTACGAGCGTAGCACTTTGCTACGCTCGCCTAGAGTCTCAGAAGTTTTAATCCCACGCCAGAATAAATCCTCGAAATTCCTCAACAGTAAGACAAATAAAAATTACGTCTCAGAATGATATCGCCAAATTATCTGAAAATATATTTCTTCATTTTACGACGGAAAGACGGAAGGACATTAAGATAAGCCATTCAGCTTTAAATGATGAATGAACCGTAAGTCCGTAACACGTCGAGAACTTACGTCTATTAATTATTTTAATTGTTCTTAAGTGTTGGAGTTAGAGCTCAAAATGGTGTGCCTTGAGATGAATAGGTCATAAGCCAATGTATTGAGCTGAATACAGCAAATAGTGTTTTGTTCTCTGTTGTTTAATTAAGCGTATGTATTAATTAGCTTTATAATTAACTAAGTCACGGAACCTGAATGTCGTTCTAAATTATTTATGGTGCTTAATAATAGCTGTGTATTCTGAAATTACCAAACTGATTTATTTAACTTAATGTTAGTTTGAATTAAAATGGGTTACAGCGAAATAAAAAAAAAATAACAATATCCCTAATTAGGTTTTTACGGCAAAGAAAATTCTATTACGTAACAGCGAATAGGTAGGTATTTGTTTTTAATAAATAACGCTCGTAATGTAAAAACATATTAATGATCAAACCCAATTAACCTTTCACCAATTATAATTTTTCAAAAACAACATTTTCGTTCATGTTATTTTATTAAATAAAATACCTCTACTATCCATTTTAAAAAATTGTGTAAAAGACTCTGAAGAAAAGAAATAAGAAAGAAAAATAACATTTTGCATTGCTTCACTGACGCAAATAAAAACCTTAAAACAAAAGATTCTTGATTTTTAACTGACTCCAAAAAAGGAGGAGGTTCTCAAATCGACTTTTTTTTTGTATGTTTTTTCAGCGATATTTTCGCCAATATTGTCAACCGATTTTGATGATTCATTTTTTGTTTGCATGAGTATTTTCACGGACTGGTCCACGGTGGAGCACGCTTGCCTAGAAATAACTTATTCACCCTTAAATGAAATACCTCCAGATTGTAGCTATCAGACAAAAACAGACTCCGGCAAGGAATCCACTCCTCAGCTGTAAGCGTAATTAAAATATTCCCCAACATTTTGTGCGTATGGGTATGATTTCAGCACATAAACCGCCCATAGGTTGGTCATATTTATGTAACTACATAATACATATTCCTTCACACAAAACAGTGTTGTCAGCAAAAAAAAAGTTGAATGGACTAAAAGTTTTCTTGCTATCTGTACCTACACGGAAAACGTGTAGGAGGTTTTACACACGAGGCGCACATTAGTAGCCGGCCAGGGGTGTCAGGTGTCTGGTCGCATCACCAATTAGTCCTGGCTGTTTGCTCGTACCCGGCCAGCTCCGCCTTTTACTCATTAGAGGAATAAAATGAAAAGGATTGCGAGTTACCGCAAGTCTTGTTACCTTTGTTCGAGTGTAATGTTTCAATGTACAAAGTACCTACACACGTGTACGGTGTTAGCTGTAGGTAAGTACCGACACTTAACGATATATATAAACTATTATTCCATGTGTCTGAGCGCTTTGGTTATGTATGCGGAAAATAGTCTTTAAATAAATAAAGAATTTTGGGCGATCTGATCGGTAACAAATCTAAGTTATGGAATGGTTTATAAAAGCTCAATTTTTACCCGACTACGGCAAAGCCAAAAGGAAGGGTAATGATTTTCTTTCCAATATTATTTACTGGTTTTACAAAGCAAGTACTACATTATATTTTCGCATGTTATATCTACGCACCAAAGTTAGCATCATATCAGTAATTGGGCAAATCAAAAAGATGCCTACTCGATAGCTACCCTTAACAAAAACATGTCCAATTTATGAAACTACATAAAATAAATTTATCCCTCCCACGACATATTCGCAGAATGTTATAATGATCTCATCTTAATGTACCACGTAAGGTGCATTATACTCGTATAATTCAAAGTCGAGTAACGTACGGTATACTAAATAATAGGTGGAAAGATAATCTGAATAGGATTCATAATTTCGTCACTGCTTTAATTTATTTTTATATTGAAATAGTTTTGACTTTTTTTTTTTTTTTTTTAATTGGATGGGAAATCATCAAATGACCCCTCCCGCTCTGGGTGGAGCGGCAGGGAGTGTCAGACTTCTACTGACTAAAACCCACCCATGCTCCTCTTAGTGCCTTTACGTTCCAGGGCCACGGTAACTCTTTCGAACAAATCCGCAACCCTGGTAGGCTCTGGCCTTAACGGGCCCCGACCCATGCTGACGACTGCTGGCTTGGCGCGCGTAGAACACAGCGCGCCGTCAACCCGGGCCTGTTCTGATCGGACGGCGAGCTACCCATTGCTCGCCGTCCACAGGCATCAGTCACTGCGCCGTGCTCAGGAGCATCAGTTCCTGGGCGGCGCAGTGGCTGACGTTCAACAGGAGGGGGTGAAATGGGGCCATTACTGGCACTCCATTTCAGCCCCCTCCGGAGCCCGTTGTAGGGGCTCTACTGCGGCTGTTGCAGTAGCAGCAGCCGCAGTGGAACCGGCTTTGGCGGCGGAGGAAGCGGCGGCGGTGGCGGCGGTCGCGGCAGAGACGGCGGTGGCGGAGGGCTTTCTCCGATTTCCGGCTTTGGCGGGTGGGGCGCAGGCCCTACCCCCAGCCCAGTGGTCGGCCGGCTTGCCAGCTGCCGCACAGACTGCGCAGTGCGGCGCGGCGTCGCAGGAGCCGGCCCTGTGACCGGGCTGACCGCAGCGGAAACATAGACCGCTGCGGTCCACCTCCGAGGTGCATTGTGCTCCTACATGGTGGCCCACCTGGCACCGGAAGCACCTCAGAGGTCGGGGTTCCAGCAGTTTGACCTGCGCGGAAACCCAACCCACCAAAAACCTACGGCCCTCCGAGATGGTCTTGGCCGCCGACACGGGACAGCTCACCACAATGGTGCGCATGCCCGTGTTGTCAGGACGTAGGGTGCCCGCCTTCACCTCCTCTGCTGAGCACCCCCCCGTCCTAACGACGGCGGCCACCACCTCCGCCTCCGTGACGGAGTCGTCCAGGCCCAAGATGCGCATGTCGATGCGCTTGGTGGGCCTGGACACTCGGGCATCGTCCGCGCTTAGGGACGCCCTGAGCCTTTCGGCTAGAGCGTCCGCAGTTGGGCCGCTGGCTGCCCCGGGGATCTAAAGCATCCGGGCCCGTCATGGTGACCCGGAGCCGAAGGCCCCCCACGATGCCCAGCTCACCAAGGTTCACTGCCTCCTTCGCCTTGGTGAGCACGTCCGCGTACGTCACGCCCCTCTTCGCCGCGTCCGGCTGCAGCGTCAGAACTACAGCCGCGGTTTTCGGGGGGCGCAGCGCAGCCGCGACGCTTCGCGCCTTCTGCCGCCGCTTCCTCTCCCGCCTCTTGGCCGCCCTGGCTGCCTTTCCCGCCTTCCTCTTCTCCCCGGCCACTTGCCATTCGGCTTGAGCCGGGGGAGGAGCTGAAGGCGAGGAAGCTGGGGGGAGCTGCTGCTCAGACGGCGCAGGAGCCTTCGCCGTCCGCGCAGCAACCCCACCCTTCCTCTTCCTTCCCGGGGCCGGGTCCGGTATTCCCGGCAACGGCTTCGCGGGTGCCGGCCCGGACCCTTTGCCCTGGCCGGACGACCCCGGTGTGGCAGCCACGGCGGCCGCATACGACGCCTTTTTCTGGCCTGGGGGGGCCTTCCCACTCGCCGCAAACGGGGGGCGCAGGACGATGCCCTCCAGGACGGAGAACCGCGCCTGGAAGGCAGCCATCTCCTGCCGCACGAGGTCCAGCACCTGGCTCTCTTGCGGCACGGGCTGGCCATCCTTCTTGCGCCCCCCTTGCGGCGCCCCCTGTGGGCCGGCTCCCCGGAGCCTGACCAGGTCTGCGCGGAGCCCCTCGTTCTCCTTTCGGAGACGCTCCGTGGCGGCAGCCAAGCGGGCGACCTCCGCCCGCAGCTCGGACATCTCGTCCGGCGGAGGCCCACCTTTGGTAACCTCCGCTGCCGCCAGAATGGAGGCCATCGCCTGGCTTATGGCCTTGTTTTTAGAGGAAAGTTTCCTCTTCAAGGCCACATCGCGAAGCGCGGCCTCCACCACCTCCGCAAACCCGGCCCTCCGGTCATCCGGCTCGCCGCCGGAGGACTCCAAGCCTTGAGCCCCACGAACGCCATCTTCGGGGGGTCGTCCAGCATCCTTGGAGGCAAGGACTCTGCCCTTGCCTCCCTCTCGGCCCTTACCCCGCCTGCTGGTGGGGATCTTCCGGGCCGAGGCAACCTCTTTGCTGCAAGATGACCCCCGGTCGTCTTCCGGCCTAGGCCGCTTGCGGAAGGACCTCGAGTCCTCCGTTGCAGTCCCTGCCCCCTCGGGTTCAGAGCTCGCCGAGCTCACTGTCACCAGGTCGTCGGAGTCCAACTCGGACTCCGACTCTGCACCCGCGCGACGCTCAGGCGAGCCCTTCTCCCAATGTAGCGCTCTTCTACCCGCGCTCCGCCCGGCCGACACTTTGTCGGGCGAGCTAAAATCGAAACCGATCAATTCCGCGAAGGATGTTCCGGATCGGGGGCCTCCTCGGCCCTTGTTGCCATCGGCAAACGGTTGGTGGACAGCCCTGTTGCCCCCCCCAGAATACGAGGGGCTTGACGCACGAGGCGTGGCGGATTCTCGGACCGCTGTGCAGTCCGTACCGCCCTGGGGTAATGTCTGTTTAGCAGGCCTGTCCATGATTGTCCTTTTTAAGGGTGCGGTCCCTTTCTCTCCTTCTCTCTCAGTGCTTGCTCGCTGCCCTCACAGTCACGTCTGATGATCAGACGCGTACCAGAGAGCAGCGAGCAAGCCAATGAGACGCACACCGTCCGAGGACCCGAACACTGCTCAAGTCTCCGAACGGTGTGCCCCTC
Source organism: Melanchra persicariae (assembly GCA_947386135.1). Lineage (NCBI taxonomy): Eukaryota > Metazoa > Arthropoda > Insecta > Lepidoptera > Noctuidae > Melanchra > Melanchra persicariae. Next base: position 6,608,405 of record OX376646.1, read on the forward strand.
TTGTGTCTCTCTTGGTCTGGTCTCTCACTTGGGACCTTCCGGCATGAGTGGCTCTACCGGCAAAGCCCCCAAGATCACTGAGACATGCAAGCCCCACCACGACGGCAACGTGGAGACACGGTTGGTGGGGAATAGTTTTGACTTGACTTGATTATTTGAAACTTCCTTAGGTAAGTATTGCAGAGTTTGCAATAAAATAAAAGTTTGAATCATTCATTATCAAATATCAATTTAGTAGTGAACGTAAATGCATTGTGTTAATGTCACGGAGAATAAAGGTAGGTACTTGGCTCTTTTTATTTTTTTGTTTGTTCCTTGACTGACTGTGAACTAAACAGGAATACGAAACAAATCCTGTTACAAAACTGAAGCGAAATGACATGAAATAAGCTATGGTCAGCTTTAGTTACAGTGAACAGGCTTCTTGGTAAGCTCACTCCAGTGTCGACTGGTGGACTTTGTCTCGGTCAACTCCGACCTAGACTAGAGTCAAGAGCAAACACTCTTAAAAAAAGAATAAAAAAATAAAAAATAATAATTAATTTTGAAAAGAAGGAGAATAGTCAAAAGTCACCCTGTAGAACAGCTATTTGCAATACAGGTAGGTACAAAAACTTTTTCATAAACTTCCGAATTTCATGCCTGAAGGTTTAATATAGCTGGGTATGTAAACGAAAAGACTTTTACGACATAAGTGGCAGATGCCAGAATCGTAAACATAGCAATATCCGCTGCGGCCCCGACATGTGAAAATTCCCAAATAAAAAATAAATCTTATGTAATTGGTAAATAAATATTAAATTCGCGATTAATTCGGCGCACACCGGTGTGTTGCCGGTGCTTGAGCGGGTTGCAAAAGTATTTATACTTATGTTACTAAAAGTTGGCCAGTATAACTTGGCACACGGTTAAAAGGAAACGCAATGCAACTGTAGGTACTGAGTTAAGTCATCTTATTTAGTCAGTGTCAATTTGCGATTTCAAAATAATAATAATTAAAGAAGGTACTTATCTAATTATACAGGGTGTTCCAGAAAGGTGTGGTCATATTTAAGGGTGATATTGGGTGGCTGATATATACATTAAGGAAAAAATGACAATAAATCAAAAATAAGATTTTTTTCCTCGAGTAAACGACTAAAAAGTTACGAAGATATGATTTTTCAAGCAGTTTGTTACAGTTGGTGGCATTTATTTTATTTCAATCACAGATCTGATATCACCAACTGCATCAGACTGCTTTCAGCGAGCGGTCGACTACCTTAAAACGATTGTAACGGGTCCAAGAAGAATCAGAAATTTCGTTGTAACAGTAACACGTAACTTCATAATTTTATTATCGGAATATAACGAGTAAGTGGTTGAAAACTGCCTTTAATTTATTCACTTACACTAAACCTACACGCAAGCGCGTAAACACCTTGTATACTGATAAGGGCAAAAATACAAAGATTTATACTATCAGCGACAAGAAAGAAATTAATTAAGGACACAAAAGAATAAACATTGTGATACGTAGAAAAAAGGAAAATCAATTATAGTAAGAACAAATACAATGACGGTTAAGGAAAATCATTATCTTTTGAAAAGACAGTGAATCGAGAATGTTACGAGAAATAACAACTGGCAACAAGAAATACAGCAAGGATACCTAATTAATAAACCGACTGTAGAGGTACATTCGGATTTAGGTACTTTGCCTTATGTACCTATTAGGTACAAGAATTTTTACGTTTAGATTTTTGTATCATTTATAAGTACCTATCATTTTTGTGGTTCTTCCACCCTCTAACTTTGATATTATTTTTAGATAGGTATATTAGGTATAAGTATGTACAGCTCAGAGGAGCTCGTGGCTTCGAATGTTCAACGGTGTCTTGTTGCGACTGTACCATCGCAGACATTTGCGGTAAACCACTTTTCGACCTAATTACTATATTTTTAAGGTTCAAATACGTCCGCGATGGTACACCACTGCCCAACTAACTTTTCGGGAATATAGGCGTGAATATTCTCTTATATTGAAACAGTGCGCCAAGTTTGTGATAACACTGCTTCAGCTGCGAATGTGAAATAACTCCGATGACCACCTCTTAACATGAATACTGTTAGTACTTAAGCTAGACGACCTCAGATTAGGGCTATATGAACATGAGCCCAATTACTCTAATCACCTCAATTGTACTATTACAGTTTGCTCTCGACCAAGTAGTAAGAGGGCAGCTACATTAAAATAAACTTCTAAGCCGGTCTAAAGACTCCTCCTACATTAGATTGTCTTCAAAAAGCTCTGTTGGACTCTTGAAATCCTCTTAGCAATTAGTCCTCAAGACATGTTGTTATAACTAATTTGAATATTTTAATGCTAAGTCGGTAAAGCTAATATATTTTCCAAAGAAATAATTACACGACTTTCCAATTACCTGTTAAACACAAAGGAAACTATTACGAAGATCTCAATCTGGAAGGCAAAGCACTTTACTTAATCCTATCGCGAATGTTATCGGACATGAAAATTCAATTTCCAATTAAATTATTTCCAGTTTTGCGAGATTCAATTATTTTTGTCATATTGGGTATGGTTAGGTGTCTGGCATGTCATTTGTACATCAGTAGAACAAAGGCTGGGATCCCGACTAGCGTGCGAGACGGGCGGCGGGACGGGCGCGGGACGGGCGCGGGACGGTAGCGCGACGGGACGGGACGGGAAAGCCAGCACTCAACATTGGGGGATGTGAAGATTGATGAGTTAATTACTATGAGGAGCTCGGTCCCTTTACGTAGGTATATTGGCGTGAACAGTTTTTAAATCCGTATAAAAAAAGGATGCAAGTTCAATTATAACTGACCAGCCCCATTTTATTTTGTCGTAGTAATCTTGTAGAATCCTTGGAGCAATTGGCACACAAATACTTATAATAGATTCCGGTTGTCCTTTTAACAAGAAATGAGGTGACGTTAACTGAATAAAAATTAGATAGAGATTTAGGCCAACCAATGTTATCATAATAGAAGAAAAAAGTGATATTTACAAGGAAACCCAATACCCCAATTAGTTAACAGATATACAAAAAATAAGCACTTGTTTTTCTTCATGCCCTCAGGGGGTTACAGAGGTAACCACAATAACATTATTCCTCTCTCACATTACATACTTGTATTAAAGTAGTGTTGTTTACCTCATTCTACGTAAGGACAAAAACACAAAGAGGCTGTGCAGACGTTATCTCTTCTAGTACCTAGTCGTAAATTTTCGTGGGAGTAATGTCGCTCGTAAAAGATAGGGTAACTTGGTATAAGGCAGGGCTACCCAAAGCACGATCCGCGGGCCGCAGCCTGTAGCCTGTAGCTTATATTTGAGCAGCCCGTGACTGATTAATAGATTGAGAAATGATGTGAAAAGGCAATAGTGTGGTTTGAAGAAGATGCAACCAAAGTTGGAAAGAGTATGCTGCAGATGGATAGGTCACGCTGAGAGAACGAATAAAAGGCGACTAATAATAATAGGATTTACAAGGCTGACTTGAGTGAAAACGAAGGAGGGAACGCCTTAGAAGGACATACACAGATCTCATTTGTGATGTTCTTCAGAAAGGCCAACCGAGTTGCGTGTAAAGGGAGTATGTAAGGAACGTAGCAGCGTTCTGCCTACCCCTATGAGAAAAAGGCGAGAATAGTGCATCCCTGAATTTTTATTTTACTTTAAAAATGAGTTTTTATTTCTGTGGCCCTTTATTATATTTAGTCATGTATTGGCCCGGAATAGTGTCTGGTTTGGACAGCCCTGGTATACGGGGACTGGTATACTGGTGGTATCAACATTTATAATCATGTCGCGTTGCTGCGTGAGGTGTGCTGAATTCGTACCATTTGTTTGTGATGTAGGCATAATTGTAGATGTTACACTCGCGAGAAGTTAAGAAGGAGTTTGTAGTCCAAATTATCTCTTGAAGATAAAGTTTGTTTGTCTTTATTTATTATTCAACGCTTAGTACAAACTATAATGTAGTAATACTGTCGTTTGACTGGCCATGTTTTTCGAAGAACCAATGACTGATGAAGCAGTTCGAATCCCGGAGTGGACACCGCGAATCGGCAGTCGTAGCGTAGGACGCTCCTAATTAGACGGACTAAAAGTGGCTAATGACTAGGACAAACTGGACTCGCAAGACACAGGACATAAGAGAGGTCTATGTCCAGCTGTGGATTGAGATACAATTGATTCTAGAATGATACAGAGAGTCAACTTTAGTTTTTTTTTTAAAGTAATAAGTTTACTCTTGGATGGCGTCAGGGACATACCGAGTTATGCGTTAAAAATAAAGTTAATGTAGGAAATTAATGAACAGTCATCTACCTTACTTAAAAGATGAGACGGTCTTGTTGTTACGTTATTTCTAACATAAGACATCTCTCACTTAGTATCCTAAGATATGACAGCCTTTGAAGCTATGTCATATAATATGATTACCTAAGGCTTTTATCTTAAAACATCCGAACTATTCATCGTGCCCTTGAGTCCCTTTGTCCCGCTTATATTTCCGCGTCCTTCGCAGTCTCCATTTTTGCAATCACTTAGTATGACAATGGCATACCGTTCCGATCGACGCCTAAAGAAGTGCGTGTATACCTATCCGTCTAAATCGATTCGCGGATGATATTTTAATAAATAGAGGTGCGTCTGTACCACGAGCATTCTGTGATGGTACTGAAAATTCCTTTGGAAGGAATCAAATCGAATCATGATCATATCATCTCGGCCGAAAGACGTCCACTGCTGGACATAGGCCTCACCCAAGAGTCGCCAACATCAAACGGTCCTGTGCGTCTTGCACCCAGCGGTTAGCCGCGGCTTCACCTTGTGGGATGTCTTCCAACGCTGCGTCTTGTGGACGCGGTCGCCACTCTTTGGAAGTCTATCATTCGTTGGTCTACTATTAGTAACAATGATTTCGACATAGCTCACAGAATAAGCAAGCTGAAATGGAAATGGGCCGACCACGTGTGGAGACTGTAATCGATAATCCTAAGATGGAATGCCATTAGGCTAGCCGGAGCTATAAGGGCGGCTGGTCTGCCAGGGTTGCGGAATTTGTTCGAAAAATTTACCACGGCCCTGGAACGCAAATTTGAGAAGAAGAAGAAGAAGAACCGTCTGACCCTCCCTTCCGCAACGTCCAGAGCGGAAAGAGTCATGTGATGATTTCCCACTAGGCTTCCAGCCGAATGAGAGCTGCCGAGATTCTAAAGATCGATGGATCATTGGAGTGACCTATGTCCCGCAGTGATCTTATGGAATTAACTTCGTAATTATCGGTGCAACATATGAACATACCCACTCACTATTCAAATAGCCTCAGGTGTGGATTATGGACGCACCTTATCTCAATTTTCGTTCAAGATAATTTATCTCCGTGATGAGTGCAGAGTTACGACATTCCGGTGGGAAATATTTAATGGCAAAGGAAAGTAATCCCACATCGCCGCCACGAGTACTATAAAGTAATTTTATAGCTCAGTACATCGCGGGTTCACGAATAAAACTTTGTCCTAGATTGTCCTCTTTCACACAACAAACGAAATAATGCTTTGAGTGCGATCCATCCTTCATATCCTGTTATGAAAGAAATGTAGCATAAACATCTGTAGCCTATTCTTACAAAAAGTTTCGTTCCCTATCTTCATTTCGAAGTCCATCGCCTCCTTTTGTGGGCCTGATAATAAAAACCTGAAGAAAAACTGCGATGGAATAAAAAGTAGGACTACTTGCTTTGTTCCGCTTTCCATATTTGAGCCCTTAGTAAGCGGGTGGTATCAAATTATCTTGCTCCAACCCCCCCTGTGATAGATATCTCTACATTTATTTACATGTATGTTGCTAGGTATATTGTACATTGTTATGTAATTTTACTATGTGAGAATGCTAAGCACATAGTAGAGGAAAAGCTTAAATCAACGTAATCGGATGAAGTAGAGTGGGGAATATGAATTAATCAATTTACTTTGCGTATTAACCCAGTTATTAATATTGAAATTTAATTTTGTAGTATATATAGGCATATTGTTATTAACTATGGAAAGCTCCAGGCGATGGAGCGGTTCTATAAACTAATGAAAGTATTGCTTTTAGATAATAATGAGAATATTTAATTAATGTATCTTAGTTCTTGCTTTTCACCTCGTCATACAATGTGCAAATGGTTTCAAATGATAATAATTTATTCTTCATTATCGGATGCCATTATCATCATCCACTGCCCGACTTAGCCCCCTCCCACATCCAGTTTCTATACGAGATGGCAACATTGTCGTCTGCCCATCTTGTCGGACAACCGGCACTTCTTCTTTTATTAGAACCTACTTAGTTTGAAACCGATATATATATTTTTTTATTTTGATATTTAACATATTATAACAGGGAATTGCAAATGTTTTACTTTTTAATTAATTTATTTGGTAACGGTTATAATAATGATTTACTCGTATAATGTAATGCTTATAATTTTATAATTTAGTGTAAAATTTAAATAGATACAATGTAAACATTGTTAGGTACTAAAAAACTTTTTCATAAAAAAATAGAAACCGACTTCCAAAAAACACTACAAAGTTCAAAATAACTTTAATTTCAGAAGTCGGTCTTATTGGTTGCTTCTTCGTTATTTGACACCGACTTCCGAAATAAAAGTTATTTTGATCTTTGTAGTGTTTTTTGGAAGTCGGTTTCTTTTTTTTTGTGAAAATGTTTTTTTATTTTTCACTTTTAGTGGTACCCCACACCTAACAACACCACTGGAAAGTCACAGGAAAGCAAAAATACGCAATTTCCGAATTGAGAACCTCCTCCTTTTTTAGAAGTCGGTTAAAAACAAATGAAAACACAATTTCCGACTTTAAAGAAAGGCAATTAGGTAATGCGAACATGACCCGCACAGCAGCAAACGTTACGTCATTGTCCGGCTAAAGTGAGCTCCTTTATCCGAGCCCCAGAATATTCATCGATGTTAATGAGGCCGTTGGATTAATGTGATCCTTGCGGTCTGTGTGGTAAATTTCCTAAATTCTTACTAGAGAGTATATTACAAGATCGACCCAAGGATGAGTCACCATCCATTACATACCTACTGAAACAACTCAGTGCCTCGTAAAACACGGCAAGCTGTTATGAGTAGTCAGCACAGTCTTGCCAAGAAATATCGGTTTACCCGGCTTTGACCTTTTTTTAGGAAAGTGCCACACAGATTTGAGTGGACCTGTCCACCCAAATCTGTGCGGCACTTTCCTCAAAAGGCCACCTCAGACATTAACCTACATGGTTCTCATATGATTTGACCAGTACGGATTGTATGGACTTTAAAAGGGACGTTGACCTCTGAGTTAGTTCCGGTGTTTCTTCTCAGGGTAGTCAGCTAGGAAACACCGGCCTCATCTAGCTTAAAATGACCAGAAAAACATTGACGTGTAAAAGAGTTATGTTTAACCTACTTGTAAAAAAGTTTCATTTATAATTAAGCAAAGGTTGTGGAGTTCAGGGGAGCTGTGGATTCTAGGGAAGCTGTGGTTCATGTTCTGAACAGGGGCAACGCACTGTTATTGGGTATGCGACTGATCTATAAAACCCCATGTCGCCAAGTTGTGTTAGCCGCGGCCTACCTGGTTGCGCAACCAGGAACTGTTACTAGTCTCCTAAACTAATTAGCTTGATTATGTGAATTGTACATTTATGTATCCTGATCGTTCGTGCCATCCATACACCTACCATCCATCCATGTACCTTCAGCAACACTGTGTAAAGGTATTTACACAGTGTTAATCTACTATCTCACTACACATTACACCATCTTTTCCCGAACTGTAACAACGATGAGTGATTCAATATATTTTTGTTAAGCTATTATATTTTACTGTCATTGCCTTAATGACTGTCTCCTTATCTTCCAGATCTGCTAGGGATAAGAGCCACTCAGAGAACACTTTGCGTTTCTAAAGGACCATAGTATCCATTTAGGTTTAGCGATCATCGTAATCATCAGTTCTTTTAGAAATAGTTCTGCGAAACCTCCATAAAACCACTTATAAAAGAACCCGTAGAACAAATTATATGAAAACGCGTTGTCGCTTAGTTGTCGCATTGTCGAATCGCCAATCTATGGTAGCTATGAATCGGTTTCATCCAGCTAAAGAGCTTTGAAATTCTGTAGAATACTGGCCAGTTCATTTACCGAGTTCATCTCCATTACAATAAAACGCAACTCATCGTTATTAGAAAGTCCAGCGGCACATAGTAGGCAACTTAGGCCTTCGGCTATTATTAAATTTAATGTTTATAACGAAACCGGTAAAGACCTAAATAATAGGGTCGTTATGCTACAGTTCGGAATATATTTTCTAACAATCCTCTATAAAAAGGCTTAGCTTGTGAACATTATGTATTCATCATCATATAGCATATAGCATCATCATCACTTCGGCCACTACCAGGTCCTCCTTCTTGCGCCGTTTTCTCAATGCAATGAAAGTTTCTTTTTTATTATGTTACTCCACTTGCTCCTTCGTTCACCGAAATGCAATGCAGCTTGAGGGCGATTTGGCCATAAAATTCAACGTTCTTGCAGTGTTCCTACATTTGATAATCTGGACCAGAATGATAGGCTTCCCCGTTTTTCTGCTATACTTCCTGGTTCCATACCACCCTCGACTTCGACTTCATAGTCAACCCAACGTAGATGGCCCTGGTGGCAGTGGCCTTGCCTACCATTGGGTCAAAGCTTTAGTCCATCGGCCATTTTTGTGTCTATATACGGAACTTGGGCTTGATGATCGTGTAGGTATTGATTTGATAAAATCAGTTGCAAGGAAGCGCTAATCAGTTGCAAATATTGCGCAAAAAACACCTCTGTTCTTTATTCCCCAAACAACATTTTAGGAGTTTCGGATACGAAATAAAGCGTTCCCTTTTAACCGTTTAATCGCTATCAATGTAGATAAAAAGTCTTGTTAAAGGTAGCAACAATGCGATGGCTAAGTAGCTCGTTTATCCTTGTCATTGTAAGAGCAAACAAAGTTCGTTCGCGAGCGATTATACGCAAGAACTGGCAACGCCGTTTTGTTCAGCGGTGATTTAGTAAATCATAATCGGATTGGAGGCTCGATCAATGAAACTTAACCGACCTTGACATTGTGGGAGGTGCGGTTACAAGCTTTTTGACTTTGGGAAAGTTTTAGTCAATTAAGGTTCATTATAATGCATCAGTAATTATTCGAAGTTTTTGAACCTCTTCAGACTTGAGGTCTGAGGCACCTATTAATTCGACTCGATTTTTCATTTGGTACGTATAAATCTAATGCCTTTAAGCATAATTTAATAAAAGTTGGTAATTATTAGGTTTCATTATGTCTGTGACTTGTGGCCTGCTCACTATTCAAAGATATTGCGTGTTTTAATGAAATACTATAGATGTGGCTTAAGGTGACCCTCTATTTTGCTCCAAAGTTCGATTTGAGGTGACACTGGCTTGTAGACGTCACTCTACCCTACTACTACTACTACTACGTCACTATCTCTAGAGTCACAATCAGAAGTTACTGCTTTTTGTGTGATCTTGTGATGGTTTCGTGGCAGCTGTCTCTTGATCACGTATCATATCAAAGACTATGTCTGGAGAGTCGAGAGTTGCCGTTTTTCTCACGTCCACGACAACCTGCTATAATTCCGACCCAACCCTGATGATTTTGAATCAAGTTTCCTAACAAAAATCGACTCTAAATTCGTTTGAATCTAAAGTTCAAATGAAAACCGAATGAGGTCGTTCGCAGCTTAACTTAGGTTCACTTGAATCACGGAAAGCTATTTCTTTTCCGTAATCCACGCTTGCTATTCTGTTTCACTACTCTTTACGAGAATTTTACTCAAGTTAAGAATTGAAGCTAGGAAATAAGACCTTTAACCTAAACTTGAGCTGTGATTTGAATACTTACGATTGAAATAGGTATACCTACTTAGACCAATGAGTGCTATTAGACCAATGGTGGAACCAATATACTGGGCTTTACGCAGGTTTTTTGTTGGGTTTTTATAAGAGGTGAGGAAGAAGAAGAAATGGTAATCAAGTCTACCTTTGCCAACAATATCAAATATTCAACGAGTATCTCTGGGTGTTTTTTTAAGTTTTCCTATTTACATTATTGGAAAAATGGTCAATTGATAAGAACGATATTTCAAATAAAAAAAAACTTTAAAAAAACATTGTATGTTCCTATAAAATTTGAGGGTAGCCCTCCACTTCCCTGGGATCCCATCATCAGATTCTGACTTGGTAACGACCACCACAGTAGTATATTATAGATAGGTTTTTGAATAAAAAAATAATTTTGAAAATCGGTTCATAATTTTATTGGCGGAGAAATCGGTGAACATTCATAAAAAAATACATACAGTCGAACATAATTATAACCTCCTCCTTTTTGAAGTCGGTTAAAAAGAACTGAATAACAGAGAACTTTGCAGGTGGATATTTGTACCTTTGAATTGATGGTAACTTGTTTTGATCTGCGATAATACGGCAACCGGTAACGATGTGTTCGTTACCGGTTGCCGTTGATCGGATTCATAATTTCCGTTTATGACTGTTTTTATTTGTTTAGACAAGTTACACTAGAAAAAGAACACAGTATAAAAGGTGTTCCATTTTTCCTGGTTATAAAACAAAATCCTTGATACCAGGGATACATTTTATTAAAACTGAAGATGAAGCGAGTTACTGTTTACAGGCTATTTGAGAGGGTTCCACAATAAATTTCGCATAAAATGTACAATATTTATGAGTATTACGTTTTACAGCGTCGCCATAAATCTGCGGTTGAATACACGAGTATTGAGTCTGTTTATATTTAAGGCGTTATCGGTGCTGTTACTAACAGTACCTAGACTAAAATAATACCCATAATAAATACAGAATTGTTTTCCTTTTAATGGGGAAACTGAAAAAGCTTTGAGTTTCCTTGCGCGATCGAAACAGAAATGAAGATTCGCAGCAGAAGAACCAAAATATACCTAACTTGAGTGGCAGTGGGCAGGGCACGTCGTTCGTGAACAGATTGTAGACGTGTTCAGAGGGTTCTGGAGTGCCAACCGCGTTCCACAAAACGCAGCGTTGGAATGCCTCCCACAAGGTGGGCCGATGACCTGGTGAATACCGTGGAAACACGATGGATGTGAGACTCACAGCACCGGTCGATGTGGTGACATTGGGGAAGCGGGGACGCGAGTAACAGCTAGTATTCTAAAGTACCGTGTTTACATAAGTGGAGTGAGCATGAAGTGAACTGTCATTACATCTTGTTTGGATGATTTGACAGCTCACTTCAGTTTAAAAAGTGAGATGTTTAAGGAATCGCACTGCTGAAGGAATTCTAAGTAAATACCAATTTTACTAATTTTCAAGCAACGTTCGCATTTGCATCTCCGTCGCAATCTGTCATGTTTCGTGTCGTTTTTTTGACAGATTGTGACTGACATTAGAATGCGATAATGAGTAGAATTGGCCCTGAGATGTCAATTCTAAGATAAAAAACATGCTTATTATCTCAAAATTCACATTCGTGCATAATTTATGCAAAAAGGATAATAAGCCTGTGTAATCTGTCGAAGAATCAGAATCTAATAAATTATTTACTATATTTACGTTACATTACAATCTCGTCAGTTATTCAGGACAGAGATAATTTGTTTTTATTCAATGCTTTGTGAATATTTTAGAGATCCGTAGGACTATAAAACAAACCAGATTTTCTTGAATAAGTTGAATTCGTAAGACAAATAACTTTATTTATTGCAAGTGCCTATAAGTATGTAGGTTTTATGTAACAGAGTGTGCCTGGGCTCGTAATGTAAACATGTTTTTGCTGAATCGTTGCTAGGTAGGTATCTCGTAAAGTTTTAGTGGGTACTGAATAACAAAATTGGTACACACGAGTGGCTAGATTAGGTAGGAAATTAGGAACTAAAATGCCCTAATCACAGCGCAGCGCTCGCTGCCATTACTCAATATACCGATATTAGCTGACATATATTTTGCTATTTACCTATTTGGTCTCAATGGAGTGGAGTGGGATTCTCTGCTGGAGTTTGTGTTTTCGGAGCGTGCTCCGTCGTCGATCTCATCATTGCTTACAACGAGGTGGTACAATGATCAAACGTGAGTCTACCAGGTAAGGGGAAATTCATCGCGTAAGCTCAAAATGGGGGTGAGGGGTCAAACAAAACCTCACCAAGGAGAAGGCGAAATCTTTTTTTTTTTCTGCCTATTTTTTTTAAACACACTAAACTTGTTCTTGTTATGTTACGATGAAATATGCGTATTTTGTTACCTTTTACAAAACTATCAGGAAAACAGTAGTTGCTCAAAAGTCTTCAGGGACAACACGTCAGTAAACAAACTACAAAAATGTAAGCACGTATCCGCTGAACGATATCTAAATATTTAAACGCTTTCGAATAACACTTTGCGCACCTATCTGCAGTATCCGGCACTTGGGACTTCAATATCTTATTTATTTAAAAGGATTCTTTATGTAAAGTACCGTAACGAGGCTTCGAGGTCCTCTTCAGAACTTTGTTCCAGTCATTTCGCTATACATTCTTCCTTTAATTTGCATTAATCAGCGATCGACTAACCTACGTACACTTTAGTATTCTTCTGAGTATATTTGATCAATGTTTCTGTTTTAGTTTTTCTACCGCTTCAGGGAAGGATGTTGGACCATAAATCAAACTCAAGGCAACCATTTTGATATAAATTGTTGGGATTATATCAGAACATCAAAATTTTTTGTTTCTGATATAGGTAGGTATATTTTTTGTATCGTTATTAATCTTGATAGGATTCCGGCCTTCAGCTTGCCATGATTTAGGGGAAAGTCAAGTGAAAGTAAAATAAAGATTAATCATACTTATTTGCGAATCGTGAAGTATCTACGTAGCATTATAATAGGTAATGATAGTTCAGCATTGAGATACCTATGTTCATTTGTTTGAAAAAAAAAATATCTACAAAATTCGCTCTTATGATATAGCATAATATTCGGGGAAGTACAGAATACAAAATGGCGACACATCTAGCCGTTATAATTCAAGAATGGCATTCAAAGCTAATCCGGATCACAATCTATCATCACTGAACTGACATAGTGCCTGATCCAACCACCATCATCGGTCAGATACCTACCTGCCTATAGAGGCAGTTATCATATCACTTTGAATTATGCAACATCTTCATACCTACGTCAGGAATCTCATTTCGCTACATCGCATCTGTGTATGAGCATTAATATTCTACTCTTAGCAGCATACCTATGTATGAGTGATTGCCCAGGGTACACGTTAAGTTGGAAATATGACGATATGAGATCGCTATATTTGCATAGCACTGGTAAAATCATGAATTATTATTATTGGTGACATTATTTGGTTAAATATAGATAGATGTAGTTCGAGAATGAAACAATGATCATTAAAAGAAGATTCCATACATAACGGATGCATTTATCGTGGGAGGATGTGTACCTACTCAACTTTTTTAGTTGTGATAAATATTGTTTTTTCTACTATACAGGGTTATTTGTAAAACACCAACAACCTTTCAGTGGGTGAAAGTAGGTACTCATGATTATAAACAAATTTTGTTATGAGACCAACCACGAAAAATCGAAAAAAAAATCTAGGTACTGTAGATTAGAGAGTAGATTTTTTTTTCGATATTTCAGAGTTGGTCCCATAGTAAAAGTTATTTATAATCATGAGTACTTTCACCCACTGAAAGGTTGTTGGTGTTTTACAAATAACCCTTTAGAGTAGAATAATAGCGGTTGAAACCGCCCGTCCCAGTCTGCCTCCCCAGACCATGGCTCTCTTGGCTTAAGGGTAAATACGCTTATGAGTCTGCCGTTCTCCATATAACACATGCTTCGGGGCTGTTAGGAAGGGCCTTCATACAGTCTTTTTACATGCTACATATACCCACGTGCTTGTCTTACTTACATCGAATTATTATCATTTACGCAATTACTACCTACATAATGTCATGTAGGTAGTTATTGCGTAAATAATAAATCGATGTATGTATACCTAAATATGTATATAGGTAGGAAGGTACTTATTACACGGATGGAAATAAAGGCAAGTAGATATTTACTGTGCCCCAAATATTCGATACATTTCCATATCAATTACATTAATGAGTTAACTACTTTTATCGACGAATTGTTTTGGTAACGATCCGGACGATGAAAGGTAAACCGTGTCCAACATGGATCGTTATGTGGGCACTTACTGGAACGATAACATTGGTACCCACGCCTTAACAATGTTTAGAATATTTAAGTATGGGTCACCGGTACTGACGACCAACATTCTAATGTTTTAGAAATGTCTTCTGATTGCTTTTGTGTTGCTTTTAGGGACGTACTACAAAGTGCCAATGTCATCATGAGACCACCGTGTGAGAAAGGGATAGTGCTAGCCTGCTAGGTGTTCTATCTTGCTCCGTTTTTCTCGGAATGATAATGGTTTTAAGACGTCCTGGTAGGTACTCCTAGGAATGCCGTTCGTAGTGGACTAAGTAGAGTGGTACTTAGTCCACTACGAACGGCATTCTATTCTATATGGGCTAATGAGTTAGGGTAGCAAACAGAAAAAAGAGTAGGTACTCCTAGTTACCCGCCTACAAACATAAGGCGTGTAGACGCAGTTGATAATACTCGTACTACTACAATCATAAGCGTCACGCATCTATCAGATAGCCGAATGCGCGAATGACGCGAAGTGCGCACACATTTTATTTCGTCCTAGCTTTTGCCCGCGACTTCGTACGCGCATATTATATCGTTTCTTCCCGTTCCCGTAGGAATTTTGGGAAATTCTCTTCTTAGTGCTTCCCGACACTCGCCAAGGAACCTGTGGCAACACGAAGAGACGATTCGGGACGCTACCCTTAGCGTCGCTCTCTCACTTGTGGACCAAGGCGGCCACGAGACACGGACTACGTTTAAGTTAGTCCATACTGTGTTATCTAGTAATAGTTAATCATCATCAATATTGTTCTTAACTGTTGTGCATGTGCCAATATACATTATTTACTGCAAGTTGGATGTTCACTCCGTCACCGAATCATCCACCTCATCGTAAGACGCATAAAGGGGACAGACAGAATACCTTCTATCTGATCTGCGTCCCCAAAAGTTGAAAAATACAAAATATCTGAGTAAGTAGCAACACAAGGTGATTTTACTGAAAACAAATTACTAGCCTAGCTGGATCCAAAAAGCTGAAAGTCAAAACCTTGTGGTCAACAGTTGTGGCAATGGGATGATTAATTGTATCTGTATGTCCATCAGCTTTGGAACTTTTAGTGGGTTACTAAGGAGGGAACTCATCGGGTAGCCGAGAATGTAGTACCTACCGGGCAACAAATTGTTTTATTACAACTTCGTTCCTATAAACCCTTGCTGAAACTTACTTTGCTGACTCTTATGTTAACACCATTGCACACGTGCATACATGTTCGACGTTTTGACGTGCATTCGAGCAAGATCGAACGTATAGACCGCTATTACATTGGACTTATTGCTCGAAATCGAACCAAAATGTTTGATGATACTTTCTCATTGAACATCATCAACATCAACATCGTGCCTACGTGTAGAACCACTACTACGTCACTTCCTACTGCTCCTTTTAAAATATGAGAAAAGTGTAACAACACAATATCATGTAGCGTGATCGACGAGTTACATAGTCTATTGTTGTTCCGGTCCGGAGCGGGTCAGCGCCTTGTCATAAATCCCTGACGTGTCCCTGACCCGTGCACTGGGATCTACTGTAGGGGTACTGTGTTACAAGTGTTTAAGCCGGGTGATGTTAGTTACTGTGCTGTGACGTCACTATATAAGGCACCTTTTAATATAACAACAGAGTACCAACACGATATCACGTAGCGTGATCGACGCGTTAAACAGTCTAATGTGGTTTGGTCCGGAGTGGGTTAGAGCTTCTTCCTAAATCCTTGACGTGACTCTGACTCATGCACTGGGATCAAATGTAGGGGTACTGTGTTATAAGTAGTTTATCAGCTCTGCGTAAGTTACATAGTATCATGTAGCGTGATCGACGAGTTACATAGTCTTTAATGTTGTTTGGTCCGGAGTGGGTCAGAGCCTTTTCATAAATCCCTGACGTGTCCCCCACCCATGCACTGGGATCAACTGTATTGGTACCTACTGTGTTACAAGTAGTTAAGCTGCTCTGCGTAAGTAACTGTGTTCTGTTGTCACTAACAACTCCTTTTAGGAAAAGAATAACAACACGTCAACGTCTTATCCCCTGACGTGTTCTGTTCTGTGTGGTCTGTTGTCAGGAGACCCATGCATTGGGTGGGATCAACCGTTGGGGTATTAAAGGATCTAGGTGCCGTGTTACAAGTATTTTAGCACTGTGTTAGTTCGTTACTGAGAACATAAATATACCTGGGCACAAGTTTGGATGGAACGCGAGGAATACGCTTAGCAATCAGGTACGAATAATTTAAGTACTTAGGTATATGTGTATTTAAAATTATCTTATTTATTGAGAAGGCTTACTTCTAGCACAGCTCAAGGTTTCTATTTATAACACTGGGTCGATATCTTTTCCAGCATAGGTAGGTTTAACCTATGAAATTGCTGTTTTATTAAACGGACCACTTAATATCGAAAACATACCTAATCCAAATAAACATGTTCCTAACTGATTTTGAAACCGGAATAAAATGCCATAAATATACAATGTTTGTTTGAATTTCAAAATTCCCGAGTCCAACCAATATTATCATAATTAAAAGTGACCCGAAAAAGAACGGTAATTTCGTAGATAGACTCTTTCAATTTAGGTAAGTACCTACCTACTTACTTCGGTAATATAACAATATGCTTTCATACACAGCTGAGAAATTTAGACCCTGGCCTTTAATAATGTTATATCCTTCCTAACGGTATAGGTAAATCTCTTTTCACACCACCTGATCGAAAACGTCAAATTATGTGTCATGCCAACCTAACCTAAAGTGAGTCATTTTTGGCCGGTGGGACTGCCGGGCAATAATATTGTACTGGATTTCATTATAACCCTCATCTGTCTGCTCAATTGGCGGTATATTAGGTACTTACAACGCCTTCTGTCTCTGTCTCTCTCTTTCTGTTCCAGAAAGAGGAAAGATTCTCGATACTCTTACTACTTAGGGATGATATTCTCGAATTTCTACAAAATCATAAGGATTGACCAGGGTCCAGGATTGAAGACAATATTATGAGAATAATTGGTTATGTACGGATTATCTATTGTATAAAAGGATAAGAATAACACTTAAAACCCATTTATAGTCGATTTATCAATTAAAAACTATTTTTTCGAGCATCTCCTATGACGTTCTAAATTCAAATTGCATACAGCCAAGCGTCCGAACCCATTCTACCAGCTGATATAAAGCTGTGTGTACACATAAATTGTATTAGGTTGCTAACAATAGGCCTGCACATATTTACTTCCCACAGAGAAGTAAAAAAAAAACGAAAATCGAGTTGGTCGTGGCCGCTATGTGGTAGATAGACCGAGTGGAATGCAAAAAAGGCGCGAATATTGCAAATCCGTATGATATTAAACTAATTTTTTTAAGTAGGTATACAGTATAGTTCTAAATACATGTCTCTACTTAGTGTTTGTAAATTTAAAATACTTTGTTTTTCGTATTATGGCTTCTTATTTTCTCACAAGAGGTGTGAAAAGTAGAGTATCCTCCTCGGGGATAAAGGTGTATTTGTCTTGGGCTAGCTTGAATCCCTCGCTGCATTCAGGATTCTTGTATTAACTCCCTCGCTTCGCTCGTGAGTTAAACCCTAAACTCCCGAATCCTTCATTGCGTTCGAGATTCAATATGACGCCGGTGACACAAGACACTGCTTTATCCCCTGGCTGCATAATCTACTATTAAATGTTACAGCGGTTTGCAAAGCTAATTGGTAGTGTTTATTACTTTAATTACTTTCTCTAAGATCGCTAGCTGATGTTATTATAAAAACCCTATGATAAATAGCAATACTGCGTAGGTGCTAAGAACTTAAATCATATGTGTTGTACAAAAATGATTACTTTGCAACGAAAGAAAGTTAGAAACAAATCTATATACGAACAGCCTTATTCATAAAACTTTATAACCGTTACTTAGCTAAAACACTGAAAAGCAGACTGTTTATTCAAAATTTTCTATGGAGGATTTGAATTTAGAATCACAGTATTTTATTATTATAAGTAATGGTTTAAAAGTTTTTTTATGAACAAGGCTGTTAAAGTGTAGGTCGAATCAAACGTAATGCCGTATGCGACGTTCGACCCCGTTGTCACGTGAATTTGCAACTACGCAGCAAGTCAGTAAATGCCGGTGACCAAATACTTTTCAGTGGTAGTGTATCTTCAGGTGAGATAGTGGTAAACGTTTGTGCTATCAATATACAATGCACAAAATAGATAAACAATAAACCTGACTTCGTTGAAAACAGATTGTCCACTCAGTGAATTCAAAGCCGCAGCCTGCGGCTTTGAGCGCAATCGTTTAAATTCAACACACATCGCTAATCGCTGTCGAATGAGTGTGCGTTGAATGGCGACGTTCAATTTATTGAACAGTGAATCTGTTCATAAAATTGTTTGATTAATTAATTTATTATTTATGTACTTAGGTGTTTATTTTTTCTTTGTGTGAAAGTTACTTGTATAACCTTCTTTTTTCAATATTTATTTGAACAGATGGTTATTTTGACTGCCTTGTTTGCCAGGTTTCCGCAAGTATCACTGCTGTCGTACTGATTTTAATTTCCAAGCAAAGTGTTATGTACGGGGTGTTCTATCTTGGTTTACTTCTGGAGTCTTGTCTCATCGAGGGCTATAGGCTCCTATTACACTGGGACCGGATCAAGACCGGCGGAATGTAGGTCGGTAGGTACCTACGTAGACGCAAGCGTGACATTGTTACTTATTTAATTAGCATTTTTTTTCTAAGTATTTAAATTACTTTTTGCCATAAGAACATCAGCAACTGCGCTGTTAAAAAATGCTTCTCTTACTGGTAACGTTTTTAATTAGGTACCTACTTTTGGAGTATGTTTCTAATAAATATGACTCATTCAATTACTTAAATATATTAGCAGTTAATTAGATAAGCTACTAATTGCTACTGTCACCGATTAATCCAAAAAGATACCTACACTTGTGATTAGGTAGGTAATCATTTCAAAATCATCTGTACCTAAGTCTGAAATTCTGAGAGGCAAGCCTATCTAGTTCAATGAATATCTAAACTATTTACTAACTGATAAGTAAAGTTAGAAGATTGTAATATTTATTTAATCAGATTGATTCCTATCAAAGAAAAGTAGTGATTATTTTTGTATGATGATGATTATCAGTTAGGTATCTAAGTCTCATTAAAATAATAAGCAGTAGGTAGGTAGATAAATATTATTAAAAAATATGTTTTGATTTTTTAAGACTTCCAAAATATGTTTTATGTTGTTGGCATTGACTCAGAAGCTTTGTTTTTTTAGGGCTCTAAGGAACCCGCGTATTTGTTATTAACTTCAACTTGATAGGTACCTCCGCGCGTTCCTAAGATGAAGGGTCTTGGCAGACTGACACACGAGACATACAGACAAACAGACGGACGTACGGACGAAATTACCCTTTATTGGGTTTTTCCTTTTAAGGTACGGAACCCTAAAAACTAACATTGTCTGTGAATATGAGTAGCGTTAAAATAACTGGACAGAATTGGTTAGATCGGGTGAAAAATATTGACCTTCTATTATACATAGCTACATACATAATGTATTATGTCATCAAACCTTATAACGTGAAATTCCGTAACTGTTTAAATAAACGTGTTTTTAAGTTTCTCAAAGTGTAAAGAATTCTAACAATAATATTTCTTATTGATGGAGAATCCACATTGTAATTTTACGCCCACTGTCAAGCGGCTCGTTGGTCTAGGGGTATGATTCTCGCTTTGGGTGCGAGAGGTCCCGGGTTCAAATCCCGGACGAGCCCAAATCTTTTTGTCATATTATTAACTTGTTAAATACTCCTAATCAAATGCGTCAGAAATTAAATTAGTCATAATAGTGAACCGGCAAGATAAGGAAAATCACAGTATCTCACAGTATTTTTATCTCCTATGACACGTTTAGTCACGCAAACGTTACAAAAATGTATAAAACTTTAAAATAAAATATTTATAACTATATGCTTGATCTAATTTATTGTTTACAAAAGTCGTGATGCCATCTCGGATTTAAACAGCACTAGCCATTTCGTCGAACACTATTCGGTCGCAGGCTGCGAGTGCATACTACGGTGCAACGCTAGTTCGCGGTGGCTGTGACAGATGGCTCTGCAATCGCCTACATACTCGTAGTGTTTTCCACTACTTCATTCAACTAAGTACCTACTACAGTTCATTCTATTTGCCAGAATTTTTTTCTCCAATGATTAAACTTTTCAATATTATGCAAACACTTTGAAATGTGTATGGCACTTCGATAACACGTGTCGCACTATCGTAACAATGGTTTCGTGTAAATTAATTAAAAATACTTTCCTCAAAACTTGATAACGTTGACAATTTTATGCACGAACATTGAATGGCGTAATAACTCCATAATTTTACTATCTAGGGATTAAAGGTACGTAGGACTAGAGTAGGACGGTACTTACTTCAAGTTTTTACGACCCGACACGACCTTAAAATCCCTTCCTTAAATTACCTACCTTCCTACCTGATTTGAGCTTAGGACATCCTCACATATGGACATTAAGATTGTCCTCGGCCTATAAAGGGATACCCAAATAAATATTCTTAACCTTCCTGGTACTGCGAGGGAACATAGAATTGTTGGAACCGAGTACCTGTGAAACTTCGGCATTTTTAACGTTGTCGAAAAGTCGACACATTGAAGCAAGTTCGACTGTAACTAAAAATATGGCCTAGGTGATGTTTTTTCAGCCTAGAGCTACTTAGGTACTTCATAGACTTTCTTTCATTTCACTTAAGTACTTAATTGTAGGTGGCAAATGGAGGTGGAAAATAATCCATATCCACTTACTTAATATTATAAATGCAAAAGTAAGTCTGTACCTGTTTATCACCTCTTCACGACATAACGTCTGAAGTAATTTGGATGTAATTGCACACAATTAGATCATTAATAGGACATAGGATCATTTTTATCCCGAGAGTATGTCCCCTATATTTATTTTAATGTGGACGCTAGCGAAGCCGCTATTTTTTGAAGTGCAAACTTCTTTAAGCGCGGAGGACACTTTTTGGGTGAACAAAAATCATGGAACTCGAGTTATCATCACCGAACGCTTTCCATGAGCTATAAGTATGCTGTGTATATAATATTATGTGTACTTTTTGGGTGAACAAAAATCGTGAAACTCGCGTTATCGTCACCGCACGCTTCCCATGCACAGACAATATTACTTAGCTTTCACTTCTATCGGCAGTCCCCAAAGACTGACATAGTTTTTTTTTTAAGGACGGGACTTCATCAAATGACTCCTTCCGCTCTGGGCGGAGCGAAAGGGAGTATCACGCTCTTACTGACTAAACCCATCCGTGTTTTTCCTAATACCCTTTGCGTTCCAGAGCCACAGTGACTCTTTCGAAAAAAAATCGCATCCCTGGCAGGCACAGGCCCTAGTGGGCCAAATTACCCCACCTACTTAAAAAAAGCAAAAGTTTTATAGGTAAGGTACCTTTTTTTAACAAATTTTGTAAGAGGCGTTTTATACAATTTGATCGTGGTAATAATTCATCATTATAGCTTTTCCCCTACAATATTGTTCATAATTTCTGCTCATAAAATGTCCGTTGCCAAACACAACGAGCTACAATGTGTACGAAAAAAATATAACTTGGAACCTATTCAGAACAATCTGCGTTATTTAAAGCCGTTCAAAATTTTAAGTCGAACTGAAAGACTTGATCATAAGTAAGTTGTTTTCCCACTGCAAAAATATATTGTAAATTATAAACGCTTGTAAAATCATTGTACGTTCATTTTGGAGGTGTTTAATTGTATTTTTACTAAATCCTGATACAAAGCATGAACTTCCATCGATTTACTGAGACGAGGAACCGTACAGTAGGTAAAAGATTGAGAGCCTTTTTGAATTGCTTTAACTTTTTTGTTCTATAATTTTTTCATCGATTCTACAATTGTTGTACTACTTCTACTAAATCCTGATACTTACTTGATAATAGTTTTTTTTTATTAATCTTCAAAATATATATAGCTGAGTATTAAATATATAATTATGCTGAAAACCACAAAAGCCTTAGATGGCTTGGCTAGTGAATTCGGAATAATTTTCAATACTCATTTGAGGCTCTAATCCTTACGCACAAATATTAATAAAATAACATCTTATAAACACAGTCACGTCAACAAACTTTTCGTACGTCGATAAAGTAAGCTTTTAGACGATAATCCCGTTCCCAAGCAGCGGCCCTACTATGACGATGAGTAGTTCGAGCGAGAAGGAGGGATGGAGCTATACACCCTATATAGCTCCATCCCTCCTTCTCGCTCGAACTACTCACGCTTTAACACGTCATGGTAGGGGCGCTGTTCAGTGAAATGTTCCCGATACGCACAAAATCAACGGCCTCAAAATGACACGCGTATTCTATGGTTAACGCCAAAGTGCCTTTTATTACATTAGTGAAATACAGAGATCATGTTTCATTAACAGTGTTTGTTTTGCGTTGATTTTTTGTAAATAGAGCTGAGAGTTGAATGATATTCCAGTTTATAAGAGAGGTTAAGAAAAAAGTACAGATTCCTGTTTGTAACATTATCAGTATTTTTTCAAACTTTTTCAGTATTGAATTAAGTTCGACGTGGAGTAATGAACCTCTGAAGAATGTGCTATGTATTCTCCCTTATCTCGCTTTTTCGTGAATTCTACTGAAACATTTGGAATTTATTTTCAATCAACTACATAACATACGTATTGTTATCCATAACGTAGGTACTTCAACATACTCGTGACTAGTCCAGCTCTCTAACTGTTCATACTTTGAAAGTTTGAAATTTAATGTTCCCGGAAACTAACGCTAGTTCACCTACAAACAGAACTGCTAGGTATAAGGATTCTGTTTGCTAATTACTAATCTCAAACCCACATGACTTATTGAAAGTCCCAAGGAAAAACTTCAAAGTCATAGAATAATACAAACTAAATAAACAACATAACGTCTATTCGTCCGTCAGTTTGTAAGTGCGATTAGAATTTGAGAACGATTTTCCGATGCACACTATCATTTTCTTCATTCATATTAAGTCCTACAGCCAAATTTTAGCATTAGGTATATTCGTCAACGCGAACCGTGGGCACAGCATTTATAGGTATTGAATGCGTGCAACTACTTCTTATTTCAATTTAGAATATGTTTTGCACAGGCAATCTAAAAATAATAAAACCGAATAGGAATGAAAACATTTTAATTCAAAAACACATTGCTCAAGTAAGCAATGTAAAAGAAAAACCAAGAAAATGTCCGACTCCATTTCCATAATTTTCAATTTCCGTCTGAAACAAACGAGTATTTGAGAAATAATTGCATCTTGATCATTTCTAAAGAGAAAATGGAAATGTTTTGTTCTCAGTTTCCTACCTACTTGTGGTAATGAAAAACCATTACAGATCGCAAGTGTGAACAAGCAAATACAGCTGGTTTGAGCTTAACCACAATTTATGTTTTCAGTTTCTGGTTTTCTACCGAACTGACTTTTATAATTCAACTACTTGTTCCTAGCACCTTTAAAAAAAAACCTTGGTGACACCGCTCTTAAAATATTATACAGCAAGCCAAAAATGTACTTATGCTTAATAACAATTCCTTCACAAAATTCTCAAAATTTTATGCTCCAGAACTCACAGTACGTACTTAGGTATAAAAGCAAAATTAATTTACCCAAGCGTTACAAACTTAGATTGTATAGCGTTAAAATATCTTAGTGAAGCCAGAAATTAACAGTAAGTAAACCATTTCACAGATTATTTCAAGGCAACATTAACATAGTTAGGTATTTCTTGTGTACCCTATATATAGGCCTTAGCATAATGTCTAGACTAACCTAAAACGCTAAAAATAAAAATGTATCACACACACAAAATAAATACACTTTTTAATTCCAATGTCAGTCGGACATATGTAACTATTTAGCAACTCGAGAATGATCTCGGACTAAACTCTTCCTAGAAAGTCCCAACCATGACAGAAACGTTTAGGTAGAGCACACACAGATACCTATAAAGTACAGACAAAAATAAGGATTTATTTTTTTTAAAGAATATCTTGTGTGCCTTATGGCTGCGCCAAATGGGTCTAAAAGACGAAAAATATGACCTAGCTGGAGGTATAGGTATCATTAGTTTTTTAGAAACATTGCTATATCAAAGTCTAGGTGCTCGTGTTTATCCTCAAAATATTTTTTATTGGGACAAGCCTGCCACACCACATTCCTAAACCACTGCAACTCCTGAAAACCAGAATCAACATTTTACCACCAGAAAAAAAACGCCGAGTCAATGAAGCTTGACGAGTCCCGGAGAAATGATTCAACTGTCTTGGATCCCGCAACGAAATTAATCAGAAAATAACAGCGGAGGAGTAGGAAAAAATCCTCAAAATATACCGGTATCTGATGTAGGTACCTACATTTCAGTTTGCGGAATTCCACTGACAGTTCTTAATTATAAAATGCTAAGGTCCCAATCTCCCATAGTTGGCAGAGTGTTGCAAAATGTCACACAATGGAGAGCAAAACCTTGAATATGTAGGTAATTTATCAAATGAACAAACATTCTGCTGACAACACTTCCAAATTAATTAACTAATAGAAGCTGACTTGGATTAATTGTGAACACGTTTGTGTGTATTAGGTTACATACATAATGTATTCAGAGTTCATTTGGGGCAAATATGAGATATTTAGGTATCAAGGTAACCGACATAGCCCGAAGGATCGCCAAACTGAAGTGGCAGTGGGCATGGGGCACATTGTTCGCAGAACAGATGGTCGATGGAGCCGAAAATTTTTAGAGTGGCGACCGCGTACCAGAAGCGTTAGAAGGCCTCCCACAACATGGACCGATGACCTGGTGAGGGTCGCTGGTGCGAGACGCACAAGACCGGTTGTTGTGACAACACTTGGGGGAGGCCTATGTCCAGCAGTGGACGTATTTCGGCTGATATGATGATGATGATGATGATGATGATGATGATGAGATATTTATCGAAAACAAACAAGGCCACGTTAGTGATTTAAAGAAACAGGTATTTAGTGATATGTAGTAAGTAGATGATTTCTATATATTTTCTATCATATATATATGAAACATGGACTTATACAGCCTGAGATAAGAAAAGGAGGTACAGTCAGGTGTTAAAAGTGCAATGGCACACCAAAGGTAAGTTGCCTAAAAATTTTAGAAAGTTTTTTAGAAGAAAGTCAATGGTCACTTTTAAATAGTCCTACGTCTGCAAAGAAATTTTAGAAATTCTAGCTTTTATGGATTTTGACCCCTGACTGTAACTCAAGTCACTAAATTACTTTTCACCTAAAATGTCGCAGAGCTTGGAACTCGTTTTTATTTATCCTTAATTGCAATGTAAATCTTACTAAAAGCAATCACATTAGTGTTCTTGCGAAGCAGGCCTGACGTTGAATGTTAACCTCTGTATTCAGAAACCGATGGCTGTAGCTAACATAGCTACAGCTTGTTATAACTACAGTAGCATTGACACTACTGCACTAAAGTTTAGATAAACATGATTATAAATTCATGACCTTGTACCAACACAATCCCCGGTGGTGTTATTAGCTCAGATAATATGCAAAGTTTGTAAATATCAAATAACATTACCTAGTGTTTGTTTATTACACACGAGGGAAGCCCAAATTCCGTTATTATTAGGCATCGTTCCAATTCCTGAATAAAGCTGAATTAATAAGCTGTACGTAAGACGTTATTTAAATTTCAAATTAATTCATTGAATCATACTGCTAGAACTCTATTAACTGAAAATCCATTAACTACAAAAAATAAATGAATTTTCAGACTAACTTGCTAATCGAAATCCAAACTTCAAAAGCTTGGCAAATAAACTTTATTCCATTTTACATTATAGCTATTTACTGGTTGAAATCAGGTAACAATCAGGCAGAAACAGATTAACTGCAGAGAGAGAGGAGATCGCAATCCATCGCAAGCAATTAATCGTCGCTTTTAAAGTTTCCCCCGGTGCGGTGGCGGAAAGTAGCGTTTTTTCTACCTTTTACGAGCTCGCCGCACGGATAATCCACGAAACAATAGCTGCCACTTTTACCTCAATATAATATGGCCATCGAACAGGCTACACACAATGGAGGCTCGGATTAAGGACTTCAGACAAAACCGCTCTCACACATACTGCTTTATAACTACATTTTTCTGAGCCTTTTAACTTTGACTGACGTGTACAAAGCCACTGCTCAGTCAATATAAAGGAGACTTTTCTTTTCAAAGGTTGTACTGGAGCGGAAACGAACAACAATGTGAGACTCATCGCCGTTGGCCCGTGTGTCAGTGCACTAAGGCACTAAGTGAACAAAGCTCCCCAAAAGGCTCATTGACTAAAGTACACTCGACAAGGCTGTCAGATAAGGTTAAGATGTTCATCTCACCTTGTTTAAGATTGCACGAGTACTCATATGTAGGTATGTTTAACCTATATCCTAAAGGAAATTACTAACTAGCTTCAAACGGAAAAGAAATAAGGAAAACGGAATCACAGGAAATGTGGTTACGTCCTTTCTCCACGTTACTTTGTTATAAATGCAAAGTAAATTCTTGGGTTTGTTAGAGTTTTACAATATTAAAAATGACGTAATAACAGCGATAAGATTATCTAAACGTCGCTTTTTATATTCTTAAGGAAACAATCACTCACATAATTACTTAAGAATTTTCCATTTCTACGGAAAAAAAAAATTAATTTACAAGTCAGAACGTTTACTTAGTTTCTATTAATAACTTAGTAATGTTGAAGAAAACTTAATTCTTAAGAATAACATTAAATATTACTTAATCGTTTTATGATAAATCTTTTCTGAAAGTAAACTTAGTCAAAGTTTGTGTTCCAAACAGGTAAGAGGAACTGGATTATCTAATTTATAAATTAAAATATAATTATGATCAAACGAACTTCCAAGTGAAGTTCGATCATTATTATATGAGTCGCTTCATTCGAAGATATTTTTTAACCATGTAGTCCCCTTTCCTTGCGCTAGCAACTACGCACGTCTATTTAGAGTTTTTTTTTTTTTTTTTTTTTTTTATAAACTGGCAACATCGTACCCCACCTCGCCGTGTCGGTCAGTTGTAACCGTCATTATTTTAGAGATGATTATAGTTATGATTTTTGCAAATCTCTTCAGGGTTCTTTAGGGTGGGTCGGGAAATTATATCTTCGAATGAAGCGACTCATATAATAATGATCGAACTTCACTTGGAAGTTCGTTTGATCATATATTATATTTCGTCGCTTCATTCTTCAGATATTTTTTAACCATGTAGATGTTAAGAGATAATGAGATTTGCTGGTTCATTTGAATAAATTGCAAGGATTTTTCAAATGATTAATTATTTACTTTTAAGTACATAGGTACCTATTGAAAAAATAAAGAATGGTCTTTTAAGTTATGATAATAATTATGCGTTTGATTTACAATCAATTCCTTACAACTAGTTACAATTATAAGCATACTGATTCTGCAAATTCGGCTTCATTAACTTTACAAAACTTGACAAACGTTTGAGAACGACTGGTCTATCCCGCGTTTCTACGTATTGTGTCAATGCACACACCTGTCGAGCTTGCAGAAGAAGTTGAGGCGAGTCATGTACTGTGTGCACTGAATATATTATATATATGAATATATATATGTATTGACCCCACTTTTGATAATACCAATTTTATCCATGGACTTACGGTTTGAGCTGTGGCCGCTTTATTAGGTTTTTAATTATTAGTATTAAGTTGTTTATATTTCTAGCTCTTAAGATTTTTTGTAATAAATATGTAATCTGTGAGTACCCGGCAGCAGGGCAAATATTTTTATTTTCTAAAAGTAGGGCAGAAAAAGTACGGGTTGTTCTCTTCCTGGAGCAGAAGCCTTGATAGCGTCTGTTATCACTACTTTTTACTTCATTTGACGAGATATTGATATTCTCCAGTTTTATTAGGTTAAGAGTTTGGACTCGCTGTTCCGTACATAAAGCCAGTAAAATAACGAATCTTTTGGTCACTTGACTTAGGTCTAAATTTCGGTTCCGAGTACCATTTAGAAACGAGATTAAAATTAATTGCGGATCCCAGGTGTGTATATATATTTTGGCCTGCTAGGTTTAAGTTTATAGGCTCCTTTTAACAACCGCTTGATGCATTCATCAGAACCGACGTTGTTGCCCAATAGTAACGAGAGTGCGGATCTGTGGGAATTCAAAGATCCATACGAGGCGCCTTTATTGAACTCTGTTGTCAAATAAGAGATACCTTTGCTACCGTGCTCTCAAAGTATCAATTTTGGTAATTTTGCAGAACTGCCACCAGAGTTTGTATGAGACGCTATATTATTTTTTGGTGTTATCAGAAAGCGACGCTAACATGAGGTCTATTGCTTCTACGGGGATATTACGTCGGAAGGCTTTTAAGAATTAAAGAGAATGGGGAAAAGCGTAGAAAAAATTGTGTTTCCAATTAATTGTAAATGCATTGACAAACGACGCGTCTGTGTCAGGAAACCAGGATGCGTACAAATCACATTTTTCATTAATGCGAGAAGCGAACAAATCAATTACAGGTTGACCTAGTTTACGAATGATAGTTTTAAATGCTTGATCTGATAAGCCCCATTCTATATCGGGGTTAATTTTTCTTGATTCAATATCAGCTTCGATGTTTTGTTTGGTATTAATATAAGATGCGAATATCCATATATTCCGGTTCTCGCACCATTGCCAAATTTAATAAGCAAGATCGTTTTAGTGAGGATATTGTACTCCTCCCATTCTATTAATATAACTCAACGCTGTGTTAATGTCAACTCGTAACAATATGGAACAATTTGGTCGTTCCTTCGCGAAGTTTTTTAGTGCTAAGAAACCCAGTTGAAACCTAGTTGTAAGCTCGCAATTGTACTAACAAAATATGGATGTCTTTATTCCGAAATAAATGATTATTATTATTATTATTAATAACTCTAAGTCATTTATATGATATTCTCTTTCCTTCCATGATTCATGAGCGCGATTACCATCAAAAAATGCTCCCCACCCTGTATTCGAAGCATCGGAAAATATTTCCAATTCAAAATCGGGGGTGTCGACGAAGTTTGAACATGTAAATATATTTTGTGACCACCAATTTAAATCGTTAAGTATGTGTCGTTCCAGGCTTATTTTAGAATTATAATCGTTATGAAATCTATTCACTAAAATGTATTTTTGGTGCTCTAGGGTTTTGGTATTAGCCACCCGTATTTGACGGCAGGGCACGCTGCTGTGAGAACGCCGATTACCTAATTGAGCGAATTCTCTTATGGTACAGGGAGGTAAACCAATAAACTTTTTAACAAGCTGCGCGATATTACGACGTTTGTCCTTAGGTAAGGAAACCAAAAGGGTTGTCGTATTATAGATGAAACCTAAGAATTTGCACTCTTGTTGGGGTATTATAAATGAGCTCTTTTTATAATTTATCACAAAAAACCGAGACAAGTTAACACGTAAAATTTCGATAACATTACTGAGACACTCAGTGTAGGTTTTTCCGATACATAAGATGTCATCTAAGTATATGACCGATTTATGTCCCTTAAGGTAGGTTAACCTCCTTCATAATTTGTGTAAACACTAGTAGCAATGGAAATACCGTATCATGGTGTTAAATTCGTATGTTATGGTTTCCGGTTTTTCATTTTCGAATTGAAAACGCAAGTATTTTCTAAATGATTTTATTATTGAAACTAAAAAAGGCTTCTTTAAGATCTATTGGTGCATGGAAACCATTTTTTGGAATAAGTTTAGAGGCGGTCCTATGATCTTCCATTTTGAAGTGCCATTTTTTGAAGAACTGATTAAGTGATTTTTGATTTAAGATGAATCGTTTTTCACCGTCTGGCTTATGTGATAAAAATATGTGAGATATAAACTGGTGTTTTATAGGTTCACAAACGTTAACCGCGCCTAGGTCTATGAGTTTGTTAATGGCGATCGCCATATCACATTTCTCTTGTTTAGACCAAAATGTTTTGGTTGTATTATGGGGTTGTAGTACTCCATCTGATAAAGGGATATCGACACCTTGACTAATCCATCTAAGAACTGTCATATTATCGGTGATTTTTGCCCAGCAATCATAATAAAACTTAACTCTGACTGCATGTACCTGAGTCAATGACGTCGTGTTGGAGCAAGTTGTTTGTAGTTGATCTTCGACTGGCTGAATGCAGGGGGAGACTCGGTAGTTGGACCGTTTGTGACCCCCTCGCCCCCCCCCCTGGTTTACAATAGCCTTAGAGGCTTTAATTTTTTCTAAAAGGTAATCGTTGCAAGTCGGATAAAATTCGGCCATTTTCTTTTCCCAAAATCTAACAGATTCCGGTATGGCCGCAGAAACCATATGGTTAAGCGTTGGTGCTTGAAGTAACGGGCAGTTTTTGAGTATGAGGTAATTTCTCAAAAGAATCTCCCTATTTTCTTTTGTCATAAGTACCCTTTTTTTTTAGCAAAGGTACTTATATTTAATAAAATAAATGGTAAGTATTGTAGCGAGATTTTTATGAATTTTCTCGCCAAATTCCGGTGTCTCGTCTGTGATTTCGCCTAATGCCGCCAAAATATTTGGGTGGATTGGTCACAACTTCTGGGGTAGGAACCACTTCGCTCGCTGGTGGTTCTGGTGGTGATGAATCTGGTTCGAGGTCCACCAGTGTCCTCATTTTCAGGGACAGAGTTTTAAAATTCTTTAAATGCTCACAATGTATCTACATAGGTAGGTATATGTATTTTTCCTTCGTGTATGACTCTCGGTCAACCTCTAGGCTTAGATTGTTTGCGTCATGTCTAGCCATCGTGTATAACTCGCGGTTACCCTCCAGGCAGACTTATAGACGCTGTATTGCACACATTTATTTTTCCTTCGTGTATGACTCTCGGTCAACCTCCAGGCTGAGATTGTTTGCGTCATGTCTAGCCATCGTGTATAACTCGCGGTTACCCTCCAGGCAGACTTATAGACGCTGTATTGCACACATTTATTTTTCCTTCGTGTATGACTCTCGGTCAACCTCCAGGATTAGATTGTTTGCGTCATGTCTAGCCATCGTGTATAACTCGCGGTTACCCTCCAGGCAGACTTATAGACGCTGTATTGCACACATTTATTTCGTAATCCGTTCAGGGGGGTCTCTTGGACCTGTTAACATTTTTCGTAAGTTATGAGGGTAGTCACAACTTTACTCGGCAAAGAATTCGTGAGTACATAAGAACAGTTTCACACGTGATTCTAGTTCATAGAAACCATGTTTGTTCTATTTATAGCCATCGTGTTATCTCGGATAAACTCCCGGTATCATTAAACATTCGTGTTGCCATCGCGGACAACCTCCCGGTATTATTGGGTTACTTAGTAAAGTAACTTATGTATTTAGCCATTTTGTTACCATCTCGGGCAACCTCCAGGCTCCAAGCAGTATTTTAACTTTTTATTATCACTTTTCAAACACCAACAATGAGAAATATATTATGTACTTACTTGAAGTTTGTTCCGAATCTGATGACGAAAAACCTCTTATTCGACGACGATAAGCCTTCTTTTCTAACCTTCGTATTTTATTCTAGTAATGCATAATTTTACATGTGTACTGTTAAGCCGCTGTCAATTTATGTTTTATATTTTATGTGTAAAGATTTAACTTGTTGTTTTTTGAGTATTACACCTGTTTGTACAAACCGTTTGTATGCCCAGCAAGGCAGCACATAGTGAAACACTTATTTATAAATTACTCCACCAATGGTCAACATTTTATATGACAAATAAATATTTTGAATTTGAATTCAATTTTCTCTAAATATAACAATACTTGGTAAATATACTTTTAAACTTACCTACTACTTATTTAGTTTTGAAGACGTCCGTTCGTTGCTGCGCACGAAAAAAGAATGACGGTTACAACTGACCGACACGGCGAGGTGGGGTACGATGTTGCCAGTTTATAAAAAAAAAAAAAAAAAAAAAAAACTCTAAATAGACGTGCGTAGTTGCTAGCGCAAGGAAAGGGGACTACATGGTTAAAAAATATCTGAAGAATGAAGCGACGAAATATAATTATAAATTTTGCTAACAATAAAACAAAAACCGAACTTCGAAATTATTAAGGCAAGTATTTTCAGACCTTTCTGAAAACCTAATATCAATCTAATCAATCGGAATGGACATCAGAGGGCCAATTCTATTAATTTTTTAGGCATGACGTTCACATTCGCAAGTCAGTTGCAATCTGTCAAAAAAGCCTTAATTTCCATTCATTTTTGACAGATTGCAACTGACATGCGAATGTAAACGTTGCTTAAAAAGTAGTATTGGCCCTCAGTTCACAAAGATCACTAATGGAATCAGTCAAAGTTGGTAAAATGATGTACAGTTTTTTTTCAGAACTACTTAAGTAGGTACTTTATTGAAGGAGGAGGCGGGCCACGTCAGGGAGAGACAACCCTCACGCCCCAGCCGCCGCGGCATAGGGAGACGCACCGAGCGTCGGGAGTCGCTGGGCGATTCCCGGCCACCGTAGGTGCGGGTCTGCGGACGGCGAGCGTTGGGTGGCTCGCTGTCCGATTAAAGCCAGACCCAAGCCGACGGCGCGTTGTGTTCCACGCGCGCCTCAAAGAGATGTCAGCATAGGAGTAGGGGCCCGTTAGGGCCAGTGCCTACCAGGGTTGCGGATTTGTTCGAAAGAGTTACCGCGGCCCTGGAACGTAAAAGGCACTAAGAGGAGCATGGGTGGGTTTTAGTCAGTAGAAGTCTGACACTCCCTGCCGCTCCACCTAGAGCGGGAGGGGTCATTTGATGATTTCCCATCCAAAAAAAAAAAAAAAAAGTAGGTACTTTATTGTTGTTTTGTTTTGATTTCCGTGTGACCTATAACAATAAAGTACTCAGTTCTGAATTCAAATTATAATACACGATAAATTATTGTTGGACATGGAAATTAGAACTTGTTGTATTCGGAAATGCGAAGCTTGCGGAGAGACATAAATAAAATAGTTGTACTGTTAAACAAAGCAATATCAATCTGCAGGGTTTTCATTTATTTTCGGATCGGCTTTCAGTCTAACCGGTTGCAGCTAAATACTAGTACCTATTTAACTGGGTAGGATTACCCAGGGGCCAGAATATCTGGCATCGATCTTGCCAAGGGATGTCATACGACATCCCTGTCTATCTGTAACGACTGTCAAAATGTTCAAATGACAGCCGGGACCAACGGCTTAACGTGTTTTCGGAGGAACGTAGGAAACTAGGATGTTACCCATTACGTCTGAGTGTTATCATAAAATGTTTTTTACTATATCATTGTACAAATTCAAGTTCTTCAAACTTAACAGACAGATGTGTTGCTGGGGAGTTTGTTGAGCCACTTCTTCTTCCCAGCTAAAACACTAGGAAGTGGTAACGGGCTGGGCGATTTGGGGGACTGTATTCATGTAAATTTTGACGTTCAAAAGTGCTGATTTTCAGCTTTGTTTGGATAAATGACTTTTGATTTTGATTTTACGATTCGACCTCAGCAAGCGTAGCT
Organism: Melanchra persicariae; assembly: GCA_947386135.1. Classification (NCBI taxonomy): domain Eukaryota; kingdom Metazoa; phylum Arthropoda; class Insecta; order Lepidoptera; family Noctuidae; genus Melanchra; species Melanchra persicariae. Next base: position 6,642,401 of record OX376646.1, read on the forward strand.
TAACCCCGAAGTTCGACCTATGCGGCTTTGAGTAGCCACGAACTCCTCCAGATTTCAGATAAGCCTTCCGTAGCCAGCCAGATGTTGGAAAATTCTTGACCCAAACTAAGTTTTTAGTATGCGAACGTAATTGTAGAAAACTGTCTACTTCGTTTGTTTTCGCCACAAAGTTTTTTCCTGCTTTCCATTCTATTTATGAGTCCCTCCTCATTTGAATGTAAGAAGAAAATATTTTTTCAAGAAATTATCGCCAACTTTGAAAAACTTACGTTTATTCAGTCCTTATTAAACGAGCTCGTTACAATATTAATAAAACGACTCTCTAAGTAATTAAACTTTTCAATTTCTTTTACAAACACAGTTCATACAGTAAATATTTGTCCATTTGATTTTACTTTTTAACAGTTAATAGTCGAGAAAACAGTGACTTTTTTATTAAAACTAAGTTCATTGCCTTGAGCTGTTATTATGGCAGATATATAGAATTAACATTACTGTAGCCTAAGTTTAAGGCAAGGCTGATGGGAATGACACAGTCACTAGATGATACAGCTTCTCATATCTGTGACATCACCCAGCCATATGGTTCAGTGATCGGCCTACTAATACCCCACTCTTAATGATTCCTTTGTATGATCCAAGCAGATGTATTGAGTTTGACTTAATCCTGTTTAAATTACTCCCAATTTCTGCTCATAAATATGTATTAGACGTGTCACAATAATTTATCACGTTCCGCACCCGATTAGGTTGAATCAGATTATGAGATACCTTATTTGTGAAAAATTTTAAGCTACGGAGATGATATATAACGTTCGCTACATTTGAATTGGAAAACAAAAATATCTTGTTTACTATTAAAAGAAATGTAGGTACTAAGAAATGGCGACAAGTCTAACATCGAAATGATTGTAAGAAAACGCGGTCAAACGCCATTACGGACGTCTTGCACAACTGTGCAATAACTTCGTTGTCCACATTCATTCCGGCGGCGTCGTCATATGACGTCGGTTAGCCGCAGCGTCCGTGCTCAGAACCCCTGAGCATTGTCCGTGTGCACACTCACGTCCTACACTGTCCCCGAATGTCGCCCAGTGTCCCCAACGTCCGTGAGACACCTAATTTCCGTATCGTTCGTGACTACACGTCCACATTTCACCGAACTGGGTAACCTATGTCTGCATAGTAAATTGTTAACAACAATGTTTCAGCTCCGTGAACAAATTGGGATTAGCATGAAACATTGTGATGTTGAGCTGAGACGTCTCCGAGGAGATCGGAATAAATGATACGTACTTTGAATGTATTTAGTCATTCCTAGCCAAGATATTTACAATACCTGTCATAGGTAATTTAATATATTTCATGATCTGTTATGTCATTGAACTGCTCTGTTGGAAAATTTTCCTCAAAATAAGTCTTGTCTGTTCAATATTTTGTCAGTCTAAAGTTGAAATTAACTTTAATTATTCTTTTTTGTTTGGGAACCTTTTGCATCTGTTTGTGTCATTTTCCTCGTAGGTAAAGCTTGACTTCCCAAAAGAATTAATTTCTTGAAAATGAAAATGAAATTATTTTAATGGCATCTTGCTCAGGTTACTCTAAATGTAAAGATTTGGTGATCACAGTGCTGGAAGATTTATAATGTGTTTGAATGATCAAATGATTATAATAATTACTATCTTAAAAAACCTACCAAATGCGCGACTGAAGTAGGCGCGCGCGCGGTCGCTCTCGAGTGGTTTCGTCACGTATTTGGTAGGTATTATAACATAGTAATTATTATAATCATTTTATCAAGATAGCGCTAAACAATCTTAACATGTTACCACTCGATTTCACCCCTTTTCATTTATATGAAAAAAACGTCTGTTTTGTAGCCATGAGATTGATTAAACATTACGAAAAGGGGAAACTTTGGGATTTTTTTATCCAGCAAAGTTAATCTAATCGTGTTACTAAAAGCGATTGGCGGTCCGCCAGATCCTTAAATAAGAAATTTCTGATATAGAAATAGAAATTTCGGAAGATAAGAAAATCCTTTTTTTTTTCAGAAAGTGAAACACTGTTTTTTATGTTTCCCATGGATTCAAAAAACTATAAAGCGCGGTCTCTGCCGGATCATAAAGCCTTAATAAGAATAAAGTATCAAAGCACTATTATATATAACTAAACACACACACAATAAGTACCTAAATAATAATAATAATAATAATAATAACCGTGGTCGGATGCTCTCTCTGTTTCAGGTACTTGAACCAGCTGTCAACGTTTCGGCCCAAAGACTATCGGATCAGGTGCGCGTCATCCAGCGTAACCGTATGTTGGATGACAGTGTGCTTGATCGCCTCCGAACTGAAATGTGTAGCCATGTCATTACTCCTCCGTCGCAGACTGTGGCACCACCACAGTCAACCCAAATATCCGGGCACGCTGACGAGGATTGTAATGACAGGGTTACAAACGTAAGTACCCAGTGCAATGACGAATTGAGGAGTGCTTTGGAGTGTGCTATTGGGGAATATAGCTACATGCCGCCTGAACTTAGACCACGCTTACCTCGTTTGCCCATGCATAACAAAAACAGGGCGCTGGTGGCAGCTCTGGATTCGCAGTTGTCAAATTATTTTGATAACTGCGAAGACCTCACTGATGCACACTCGATGTTGTACTGCGCGGCTGCTGCGGCATGTCGTGTAGCTCACGTCAAAATAACTAATGACAGAGTTACACGACCAAAACCAGCCGTACCGGCCTGGCAGTGCAGGATCGAGCGTCGCATCGGTGGGGCCAGAGCGTTAATCGGCAAACTGATCTGCTTCAGGGAGGGCAACACTCGCCCTAGAGTGATGCGCTTTGTGAGACGGGCGTTTTCGGGGACTGATATCAGCCCCCAAGACTATATGTCCTGTGTCACAGAGCGCATCGACTTCCTGAAGCAGAAGGTGTATGCATGGGCAAACCGTATTCGTAGGTATAGGCGGCGAGTGGAGCGATACACCCAGAATCGCACATTCCGAAGTAATGAAAGGTGGGTATATAGGGCTTGGGAGCGACCGGAACAAGGTGTGACTGACACGCGCCTGCCGGATGATGAAACCATGTATTCATTTTGGCGCAACATCTGGTCAGTGCCTGTCGGTCACACCGAAGGAGATTGGATGCGAGAGGTCGAACGAGCATGCGACCCAATACCAGAAATGGGGGCAATTACAATCAGCCCCCAAGATGTAGCCCGTGCAGTCCGTCCGCTGCCTAACTGGAAGTCTCCAGGGCCGGACGGACTGCACAACTTTTGGATTAAGTGGTTACAAAGGTCGCATGCTTGTTTGGCATCTCGGTTCCAAACTGCCTTGGAGTCTGGCTCGCTGCCCGAATTCCTTTTGACAGGAGATACCCACCTGCTCCATAAATCTGGTAGCACCGCGGAACCCAAAAACTATAGACCGATAACATGTTTGCCAACGGTCTATAAAGTTCTTACATCCATTTTGAGAGCTAAAATTAATAATCACATAAGCAGCAATAACATCATGTCTGCCTCTCAAAATGGGTGTAGGAATGGGTCCCGCGGTGCTAAGGAGCTACTCCTCATTGATACGGCCATTAGCCAACAGGTTCGACGTTCCCGAAAGGATCTGTCGACATGTTGGATAGACTATAAGAAGGCCTATGACTCGGTGCCTCATACATGGCTCATGAGGGTGCTAGAATTGTATAAAATTGATGCAACGCTACGCACCTTCCTGACGTCATGTATGGGGCAATGGAGGACAGTCCTTCGCTATCCAGGATGTCGAAATATCCAGAGGAATAGCGAACCGGTAAGGATCGAGCGGGGTATATTTCAGGGCGATAGTTTGAGTCCGCTTTGGTTTTGCCTAGCCTTGAATCCTCTTGGCACACTGCTGGAGAATTCAGGACTAGGCTATCGGTTGAAGAGAGGTGGTCAGGTTATATCTCACCTCCTTTACATGGATGATCTGAAACTCTTTGCCCCCAATAATCTGCAACTGATGGAGCTACTGAAGGTAACTGAAACTTTCAGTAGTGCCATCAGGATGGAGTTTGGTGTAGACAAATGTGCGGTCATGCATGTAAAGCGTGGAGAGATTATGGAATCCGTGGGATGTCAACTCTCGGATTTCATAAACCTGAGATCCCTCTCTCCAACCGAAACTTACAAGTATTTGGGTATGTCGGAAGCGTTAGGCATCAGTGTTACTGACATGAAGCATTCGTTGAAGGAGCGCTTCTTTGGTCGCCTGAAGAAGGTCTTTAACAGCCTTCTATCGGGCGGAAACAAGGTGCGCGCTTTCAACGGATGGGTCATGCCGGTATTGATGTACTCTTTCGGCGTACTCAAATGGACTCAAACGGAACTTGACGCCCTGGATAGAAAGGTCCGTACACTGCTAACTGCACATCGAATGCATCACCCACGGTCGTCGGTAATGAGACTGTATATCCCGCGAAAGTGTGGAGGTCGAGGCTTTTTAAATGCTAAGACTCTCCACAATCGCGAGATATGCAGTCTCAGGGAATATTTCCTAGCTGTCGACGTGGGTATGCATCGAGATGTAGTGGCGGTGGACAAGGGACTCACCCCGCTCTCCTTGGCAAATGAGAACTGGCGCAAACCTGCGGTGCTTGACACTAACGATCGCAGGGCGGTATGGCAGAGCAAGGAACTTCACGGACGCTTTTTCCGGGCCCTGCACGGGCCCGATGTGGATCAGTTAGCGTCCGTAGCCTGGCTACGTTTTGGTGACCTCTTTGGGGAAACCGAAGGTTTTGTCTGTGCAATTATGGACGAAGTTATCATGACGAAAAACTACCGGAGATTTATTGTGAAGGACGGCACGGTTGACATATGTCGGGCATGTCACCGTCCGGGAGAATCAATTCGCCACATTATCTCTGGTTGTTCTCGTCTTGCTAACGGAGAGTACTTGCATAGACACAACCTTGTAGCCAGGATTATCCATCAGCAACTTGCTCTGAAATACTGTCTGGTGGAATCGGAGGTGCCGTACTACAGGTATGTGCCCGACCCAGTTCTCGATAATGGCAGTATCACACTGTACTGGGATCGGTCCATCATCACTGACAGGACTATTCTTGCAAATAAGCCTGATATAGTGGTGGTGGACCGAATCGAGAGGCGCGCAATGATTGTAGATATAACCGTCCCGCATGACGAGAACCTCGTGAAAGCCGAGAAAGATAAACAAATAAAATATCTTGACTTGGCTCGCGAGGTTGTCGACATGTGGGATGTGAATTCGGCAATCATTGTACCGATAGTCGTGTCAGCCAACGGCTTAATAGCCATGAGCCTCGACCAACACCTCAGGAGGCTCTCGTTAGGCAGCTGGATCAAGGGCTTGATTCAGAAAGCAGTACTTCTGGACACGGCTCGGATTGTTAGGAGGTTCCTCTCGCTGGAGCCCTGACCGCCGGTAGCTTGGACCCTGTTCCCGATACCGGTGGGCTACTATTTTTTATATTTTTAAATATTTTTATAACTTTGTATTTTAATATTTAAAAATGTAATTTATATGTATTGTACAAAGGAATAAAGGAAATAATAATAATAATATAATACACGAATACACGTCCCGTATCACAGAGCGTATCGACTTCCTGAAGCAGAAAGTTTGTGCATGGGCAAACCGTATTCGGCGGTATAAGCGGCGGGTTGATCGATACTCGCAGAATCGCATGTTCCAGAGCGATGGAAGGTGGGTATACAGAGCTTGGGAGCGACCTGAACAAAGTGTGACGGACGTGTGCCGCCCGGATGATATCGCCACGAGTACATTCTGGCGAAACATCTGGTCGGTGCCCGTCTGTCATGCCGAGGGTGGCTGGATGCGCGATGTCGAGCGCGTGTGTGAAGCTATACCACCAATGGAACCAATTAACATCACCCCATTGGATGTAGCCAAAGCAGTCCGTCCGTTACCGAACTGGAAATCTCCAGGACCGGACGGACTGCATAACTTCTGGCTCAAATGGTATAGCAGCTCACACGCACTCCTGGCATCTCAATTCCAGTCATCCTTGGAGTCTGGGTCGCTACCACAGTTTCTAACAACTGGCATTACCCACCTGCTCCATAAGACAGGTAGTCCCGCGGAACCCAAGAATTATAGACCGATTACTTGTTTGTCGACGGTCTATAAACTTCTTACATCCATTCTGAGAGTGAAAATTAATGATCACATTGAGAATAACTCAATTATGTCCGCCTCTCAGAATGGATGTAGGAAAGGGTCCCGCGGCACTAAGGAGCTACTCCTCATAGACATGGCCATAAGCCAACAGGTTCGTCGATCCCGCAAGGATCTGTCGACATGTTGGATAGATTACAAGAAGGCCTATGACTCTGTGCCACATACATGGCTCATGAAGGTGCTGGAGTTGTACAAAATAGATGCAACTATACGCACCTTCCTTGAGTCATGTATGAGGCAATGGAAAACGGTCCTTCGCTATCCAGGATGTCGACCGATTCAAGGGAACGATGAGCCTGTATGGATTAAACGGGGAATATTCCAGGGCGACAGTTTGAGTCCTCTTTGGTTTTGCTTAGCTCTGAATCCTCTTAGTACACTGCTGGAGGATTCAGGCCTAGGCTATCGGTTGAGAAGAGGTGGTCAAGCCTTATCTCACCTCCTTTACATGGATGATCTGAAACTCTTTGCCCCCAACAATTTGCGACTGATGGAACTACTGAAAGTAACTGAAACCTTCAGTAGTGCCATCAGGATGGAATTTGGTGTGGACAAATGTGCAGTCATGCATGTAAAGAAAGGGGAGATTATGGAATCTGAGGGAATTCAACTTTCGGATTCCATACAGGTTAGATCCCTTAGCTCAACCGAAACCTACAAGTATTTGGGTATGTCGGAAGCGTTGGGCATTAACGGTACTGACATGAAGCAATCGCTGAAGGAGCGCTTCTTTGGCCGCCTGAAAAAGGTTTTAAACAGCCTTTTGTCGGGCGGAAATAAGGTGCGCGCCTTCAACGGTTGGGTCATGCCGGTATTAATGTACTCTTTCGGCATACTCAAATGGACTCAAACCGAACTCGACGCCCTGGATAGAAGGGTCCGTACACTGCTGACTGCAAATCGGATGCATCACCCACGATCGTCGGTGATGAGACTGTACATCCCGCGGAGGTGTGGAGGTCGAGGCTTTTTAAATGCTAAGACTCTCCACAACCGCGAGATGTGCCGTCTCAGAGAATATTTTCTCAAAGCCGATGTGGGTATGCACCGAGATGTGGTCGCAGTGGACAAGGGACTCACCCCGTTGTCCATGGCGAAAGAGAACTGGCGCAAACCTGTAATACTTACTACAGATGACCGCAAGGAGATATGGAAAGGCAAGGAGCTTCACGGGCGCTTCTATCGGGCTCTTTATGGGTCCGACGCAGATTTCCCGGCGTCCGTGGCCTGGCTACGTTTCGGTGATCTCTTCGGAGAAACTGAAGGTTTTGTTTGTGCAATTATGGACGAAGTTATCTTGACGAACAACTACCGGAGGCATATTATGAAGGACGGGACGGTTGACGTGTGTCGGGCATGCCACCGTCCGGGTGAGTCCATCAGACATATTATCTCTGGTTGTTCTCGTCTGGCTAACGGCGAATACTTGCACAGGCATAACCAAGTGGCCAGGATTATTCACCAGCAACTTGCTTTGAAATACAAACTTGTGGATTCTGAGGTACCGTATTACAAGTATGTGCCCGACCCAGTTCTCGAAAATGACCATGTCACGTTGTACTGGGATCGGTCTATCATCACTGATAGGACTATCGTCGCTAATAAGCCCGATATAGTGGTGATAGACCGATTAGCGCGCCGCACAATGATAATCGACGTTACCATTCCACATGACGAGAACCTCGTGAAAGCTGAGAAAGAGAAACAAATCAAGTATCTTGACTTAGCGCACGAGGTTGTCGACATGTGGAATGTGGACTCGGCTGTCATTGTGCCGATCGTCGTTACGGCCAATGGCTTGATAGCCAAAAGCTTCGACGACCACCTGTCGAAGCTGGCGTTACGCAGTTGGGTAAAGGGCCTGATACAGAAGGCAGTACTCCTCGATACGGCTCGTATTGTGAGGAGGTTCCTTTCTCTGGAGCCCTAACCACCGGTAGCTTGGACCCAGCTCCCGACACCGGCGGACTACTATTTTTTATATTTTTAAATGTTTTTTTTATTGCTATTTTTTGTTATTGAAATATTTAAAAATATAAAATGTATGTGTAAAAAATGAATAAAGAGAATAATAATATCTTGGGACAACCAACACACCGCCATCTGATCCCAAAATATGCAACAATTTGATACAAACACACTACATTCTCAGTCATTTTATGCCAATATGTGTGTTATGCCATGTTAGATAAACAACTGATTGTATTAAACGAGCCACTTACTTAGAACGTTTTCATGTAGCTCTTCATAAATAATTCATTGGCACTAGAGACCTTACTTAGACAAGTTTGTATAGGAAGGAAAGGGTCGCAAAGGATCCTTTCGTCGATTGCTATAATTTGCCAGTCGTTAGTTCATTCAACCTTGCAGGCTACCATTATTCGTGGTTATCTACTTGTTCCAATTCATAGGACAAAGTACTTTGATAATTTTTTGGGCTCATTCGTGGCTCTAGTGTGGACTAGAGCCACGAATGCTGCTGAGTTGTTGCACCTGGCAATCGAGAAAAATATTTGGAAATGATAGTCAACCTTAAACCCTTTTTTATGGATCGGAAATCTTCAAATGACTTTTTCCGCTCTGAGTGGGGCAGAAGGGAGTGTCAGACTCTTACTGACTAAAACCCATCCGTGTTTCTCCTTATGCCCTTTGCGTTCCAAGGTTGCGGTGACTTTTTCGAACAAATTCCACAACCCTAGCAGGAAACTTTAGCCCTGAAGAGGCATTTAAAAAGAAGAAGATACCTTTATTTTGACTTTGAATCAGTCATGGCTTTCACTACAGCGTGGTGTTGGTGACAACAATCACTAGTCCATCAGCTAATTTTTACCTAAATGTGTTGGTTAACCAAACACCAATTGATTCACTCAATAATATGATAATGTCAATTCTTTGAAAAACGATATAAGTATCGAGGCATTATGTTTTATTTCTTTCGCTACATTCTGAATAGATGTACTTATTTCTATTTTTGTAAGGGATCGATGACGTTGAAACGTGACAGTCGATACACAGCCATAATTTATGAGTATCGAGGAATCATTTACATAGTACCTATCCACTACTTGAACTGTTTCTAGTCGTCAGATAAACAGTTCTCAATAACTTGAAGCTGTTAAGTATATTATGGGACCCTTAGTCAAGTGTTAATAGGTACACAAACGTATACAACGTGTAACAGAATAAACGCAAGACCTGAAAATTTGTAGGCTCATCATTATGAACCACCCACCCATAGTAAACTATGGGACCAACCCCGAAATCGCGAAAAAAAATTATTTGCTCATTTCATTTTGTTGAGTTGCACACAGAAATGACTGGGGCAGTCGATTTCAATATTGGTCCCAAAGTAAAAGTTGTTCATAATGATGAGTAGGTACAATGGCCTTTTCAGGTATAGCGTTACACGTTTTAAGTATACAAAACAATTAGACAATTAGTTAAATACAAACATATAATTATCATTGAACTCATCAGTAGTTAAAAAAGCCCATTAATCTGATTCGATAAAACAAATAAAACCAATAATAACTTAAATTCTTCACACGAAATGTAATTAATTATTGTCAAAAGAATTTAACACATCATTTCAGATTTATCACTGCAAGTCGTGCCTTTAATCCATTAATTCACATGAGCAGTGATTTATTTCGAAATAAGGTCCACGTCATAAAATAAAATGATGAACAGTCTTTCAGTTGCAACGCTTTTCTTTTGTGGCTTATAAATTAAACGTGATTGACAGTCAACTTGTTTTTTTTATTTTATTTTTTTAGCTATTGTTTTTGTACCTATACATGTATTGTGTTTTTATGGGCCTTAGTTGCCTGAAACTTGAAACTAGCTGTAGAACAAGACCTGAGCTAAGCTAGTTTTAGCTTAGTTCGCTCAGCTAAGGTATTTTTCTTAGGTACGTTTAACTTGAAAATAAACTTAGCTCAGTCAGTTATGAAAAAACTCGCATACGAAGGATTCTGTACCATTAGGGGGACCTTGCCTTTTGCGAAATTTCATGATTCTAGATAACGGTTAGTAGGTACTATCCTATAGATTAAAGGATCTTATCTTTTGCGAACGGAATCCAATAAATCACTTCAGCGATGCGAGCTAATCATAAATAACTTGGCCTAGCTGCAGCTCTAGTCTGCAGCGGGACTAGAACATGGTCTTAGCGATTACATAGGTATTTAATATTATTTAATATTTCTGAAAAAAAAATGTTGTCAGTCCTTGTTTCATTACTTCAGATATGAACGCCTTATTTTTGCTAGTAGGTAGCTTATATAAATTGCCAAAGCCAACCCTCAGGGTCCACTTGGGAATTCACAGAGCTAGTTTTCATGACCCTAGAGATTTCAATTTTATGTAAACCTTCCATTACAATTTGTTGTAGTTTGAATAACTTATTTTGTCTCTATTTACACAGGCGTGGGTCCCCCAACTTTCATGGTACTCATTACACATTGGTATTATAACAATGTGTACGAAATAAATATGAGCACTCGTCTAAAATGTGTAATGAGGTCAGAACAGCTGTGTTTTGCGCGCCTACTCCCCAGGGGGTAAGCAGACCTTCAACTATTTCAGCGGTTCAGGTGAGCATTATAAATTCTAACTTTGTTGAAAATGAATACATTGAGCGCATGAATGCTACACAAGGTTGATTAATTTTCATGAAATTGTGTGAAAACGTGTTTTGGTTTGATTATGAATTTAGTTTGTCTTTTCCCAAGGGCGATATAAATTGCATGGCTCAATGCATTTACTTTTGCTATTTACATTTTTGTCCGTGATGTCTATCTTACATGAAAATCATAGTTAGTCCAATAGGAGCGACTGACTGCAGTTACGATACGATACGTGATATAGATACGATAGTCAGGTCACAGGTCTTCCTCTAAAACAGGGAGGACCGCACGTAATCCAACACGTGGTCCTAGTGCTGAGTAGTGGTTGTCACGTCATGCCTTCGGTATTTTCGGTTCCATCATCGGACCACAAGACGTACGGCGATGCGCCACCGGTACATGGTTGACATCCCATCCACACGCACAAAGCGTTTTGGGAATAAATTCATTGTGCGGCTAAGGAGTGGAATTTCCTGTCAGAGTCTGTGTTTCCTGATAGCTACAACCTGGGAGTCTTTAAGTCAACAGTGAATAGGTTACTTCTAGGCAAGCGTGCTCCATCTTCAACCACATCGTCGCTTACCATCAGGTGAGATAGTGGTCAAGCGCGTGCCTATCAATAATAAAAAAAAGCCTTTTTCCTTACGTTGTTTTTTTCATCGTTTTGGGGGCAGTGATTATGAAATAATGTCATTTACTGGGTTCGAATCTGTGGCCTAGAAAGTGTGAGTAATACTAGTAAGTCTAAAGCTGGGTACTGACCTGTGTTACACGGGCCCTAAAGTAACATTTGCAGCGAGTATGTTATGTTACGTCGCGCGTCGTATCCTAAAATCCGTGGAAAACATAACACATACGCACATGTTCGTGCTCGTTCCGTCCGTTCCACGTACTGACTGCACGAATGCTCGCTTTGTAACATAACATGTTACATTACGCCCCGTAACACTTGTCAGTACCCACCCGCCACTTGACAGTCCGTGCGCGGGAAAAAACCCCTCTCAACAGTCCGTCACTTTTCGGACAATTTGAAATCGGTAACCAGTGTGACCTTGGACTACTGAGAGCAGTTTTACTTCAGCTACTGCGTTAGCTGAGGACTGTCAAGTGGTTAGTTGTCACCACTGGGTCACCACTGCTCGTCGATCTTCTATTGGCTTAAGATTTATTCCTGACTGTTCGCATAAAAACTACCAGTAACTGGCTTTATTAATCAAAACTATTTTTTATTGGTTTCAATCAGACGAAATGCTGAACATAAATAACAAGACTGATTACGAAGAAAACAAACTCATTCGGATTGTTTTTCTCATGTTACCAGACTGTGACAAAAACTTGCTGAAACTCTTTATTTTATTTTAGTCAGATTACGAAGTGATGCTGGTTTTGTATTACAACTTTTCTGATCTAAGTTTATGCACTGATGCGATCTGAGTAAAGTTAGTTTCAGGCGTTAAAACGTGAATTTGTTCCCAATATTTATGTTGTCGCAGTACCAAGTATCAACTCAGGAATTTCGGGAAACTTTAAATTAGAAATACAGAACAGGGTTATCATAGCATATCTACACAAGTACATAAGTAGCTACAGGGTGTTTATTAAAGATTATTTCAAGGTAAGCAAGGAGCATAAAAAAATCAATCAATCTAAGTCGAATCCATATTTCAGATTCGATATTTTAGTAAAATTGATCTGTATTCATGATTCATATTCCCAGAAATATTGCCAATGAATTAAAAGTCAACCTGTAGAACAAATTAGGTATACCTACCAACTAATATTGCGGACATTCTCTTGCAGCAGTAATTAACTCGTAAATTATGTGTTACCTAACTGACGCGTATTTAAATTGAGGCAATTAGAAACTGTATAAATAATAATTACTGATGCGCATGGCACAAAGCAAACATTACTTGTTGACTACATTAAATGAACGTGAAGTTGTGTTTATAGTTTATTTTATTTTTTGCAATTTTTTATTTAATTTTTAACACTATTTTTACTTACCGAACATGTTTACTATAGCATACATTTTGAATATAAAACTCCCGAAATTGGTTCCCAAGATAAGATACAGGCTTGCCTAGTTTGGGGGCAATGTAAAAGAACTTTTTATTTAGTATAAATAAATAAATAAAATAAAAAAAAATAAAAAAGCCTTTTATTTCCTTAGTTACACTTATACATAATAATCTACGAAAACTTGAAAATACTTTAAATTTTAACTAATGTAAAGTAGGTACATGGTTGCTCACTTGTTTTTGTAGTAGGAATTATTTCTATTTTTTTAGTTTTAAGTTTGTGGCAACTTCTGTAATTAATGTTCGTAACATCCTAGTTATTTAGGAACCCCTCACAGGTGAAGGCCTCTTCCAAAGATTGCCATTTTTCACGGTTCTGTGCTATCTGTTTCCATTGTGGACCAGCAATTTTTCTGATGTCATCTTCCCATCGGGCATAGGGTATTTGGTAATAAACATTGGGATATTTTTAAATGCACATCTGTATAATTTTAATGCATACCAGAAAAAATAATGCTGTGCAAAAAATCCCAATTGATTAGAAAACATGTCTTACAAAAAAAACTAAAAAAATCATCCAAAACGAGATGACCTTTTTATCGAATTCACACCAAAAATGTGGTTCATACATCGGATTTATGATTTATAAAACAAAAATACGAATTGTTTATCAAAAATACTAACTTGCACTCTAAATTGCACTTCCCTGAAATAGCAGGTGGTTATCATGGTTACAATAGTAGCCGGTCATTGGGCACCCCGACTCGGACAGGTTAGGTTAGAAGGGGATGGCGGGGTCAAGTGAGCGAGCGAAGCGAGCGAACAGACCCCGCCATCCCCTTCGTGGTTATTTTTTTTTAAACCACCCAGAAATATCATTGGCCAAATATTCGTTCAGTAAAACAGTTCTGCAAATACCATTAAACAGTATATCTAATATGATTTATTTAGTGTGCATAATTTGTGTGCAAGTCAGTATTTTTGATTTAACTTTGAAATATTTTGTTCGAAAAAAGGGAAAATACAGATATCGATTTAATTACATGCCATAAACATTTATTATCATAATTATTAAACTTTTCTATATTATTCAATTGACGCTCACATTTGACGACTAAGTACCTCATCAGTCGGTCGATTTACAGAATCGACCGACTGATGAGGTACTTAGTCATGTCTAAGTAAAGGCTTGGGTACGTGACTACGAAGTGAGCTGTCATCTTGTTTGTATGGTTGGACAGCTCACTTGTCGTTCACCTTGCCTAAGTTTTAACTTCGACATGTTTTAAGAATAGATAAGCGATGACGTGACCGAGACCGTGACCACGCTTGCCTAGAAGTGACTCTTGACTTGAAGACCCTCGATAATGACTTAAATATTTGTCTTACAGAGAAAATTAACCAGGGCATTTAAATGTTGGCATAGGTAAAAAAATCTAAATGTAGGTAGGTACTTCATTGAGACTTCCAAATATTAAAAGATACCTTCATACGAGTAAAACTCTCGTCGATCATTACTAATTCAGCAGGATTTGTCTGCTACACCTGAATTTTCTTCATTATTGTTACACAGAAAACGATTAATTTTACCCTCTTGCTATATTTCATGAGCCCTTATATTAAAAGGTACAATTTAGGTAACAATTCAGTCTCATATATCATGTATACCCTCATCGCCTCGAGTGCCCGAATTCTTACCAAACCTGACGTTTTAATCTGGGAACAAGTGCTATTGAGATGTTCTCACGTAGGTGTCGCACCCTGAGCTCACAATAGACCCCTAAAATACCAAAGTGTAACATAGACTTATACAGGATTTATTTTTAAATTTATTAGGTTCAGATCATTTTGGTGAAAATGAATCTCTTAAATAAAATCTATATTTCAAATGTGGGATTGCGGGCACAAAATAAAAGCTTGATATTCGAAATAAAGACTGGATTTATTTTCCTTTGAATTTTGGTCTTTCGATCAATTTTGAATAATTAACTAATAGTTACATATTTAATATTGATATAAAAAGCATATTAACTAAATTTGGGTGCCCATATTTTTTAACCATTCGTTAGTTACGGATAAAAAAACTTGCCTTTAGCCCAGTTATACGCAAGCATTAGGAAAATTGGTAGGTATGCGTTTAAGATTAATCCTATCCCCAAATAACCAAAACTAACCCTGTAAAATATTATACCCATAGAATTAATAATTATTATTATATTGCCAAGAGCCTCGACCAACATCTGTCAAAAAGAGAGAGTAAAGAGGCTCTCGTTGGGCAGTTGGATCAAGGGCTTGATCCAAAAACCAGTACTCTTGAACATGGCTCGTATCGTTAGGTTCCTCTCTCAGGAGCCCTGACCACCGGTAACTTGGACCCTGTTCCCGATACCGATGGCCTACAGTTTTTTTATTTTTAAATGTTTTTTTTGAAATATTTATTTAAAAATATGTAAATAAATAAACGAAATAATAATAAAAATCATTATTGATACAAAAACCTTTTTTTAACATTGCTTAAGACTAGTACACATAACTTGTTTAACTAACGGATAAGGTAAACCCTGACTCCTAAACTAGGTGATCCTGTGACTAAGGAGTCAGATCATGTCAATGATATTTCACAATAGTAAAATTCTTGCTATAACGTCCATTTCCCACGCGCGGTACATGACTTCACGAAAAACATTTGACTGAACCATGACTGAACCCACAGTCCTACATTATTTACGGTTCCAAAAATTCTAAATTAAAAATCTAACATGTCTGCAGTATACACGATTTGCCTCGTCAAAGTATCGGCATACAAATCGAATGCTCGATATTTCTCGATTCGACTCGCAACCTATTTTGAAAATATTATTACAATATTCTTTGAGAATTCTCACCGGCTTGTGGCCGTGGTAAGAGCGACGCGTTTATCGTATGAATGAGATATCAATCTATATGTCTGTCACACCACGAGCTTGAATTGGTTTTTCGAACGAGTTATGGCGCTTATTGTAGGTAAATGTATGTAGAGTAATGTAACATATTAGTACATGTTTATTTTTGTGAGAACCTTGACATTATGAAAGGTAAACATTATTTTTCGGATTTTGTAATTACTTACCCACTAATTAAAAAAATCGAGTCCAAATAACCCTACATACGCCTTTACGCAGAGTAAATTCAACACCTACATTGACCCATTTTATCAACCAGTACATTAACGCACACACATTATCACCCACATACTCTGCGACTACAAAGAATGGTACTCACTGGTGGTCCACTGTGAGGGCCCTCCTGGGCGGAGCGACCAGCGCTACGGGCCACGCTGCCTGCACTAAAGACTCCCTCACGAACTGCTCCCACGAAGGTGACGTTCCTACGACAAAGGAGAATAGGTTAGTAAAGAGTTTCATTTACAAAAATATAAATTGGCCGTTGACTGCGTCGATCTGTGTCTGCGTCAATGAGATGGAACATCATGCCAAAATTCAATACCTGCGTTGCAGATATCCCGAGATAAACCTGTGTGGTAGTCAGTCAAAAAGTGACTTTTATTTGTTATGTATTTTATTGTACACCTCGTAATTGGCTGTATGGATCAGAATGTTGGGCTATGAAAAAGACGGATGAAAATAGATTGCATGTAGCGGAGATGAGAATTTTGAGATGGGTGTGTGGAGTGACGAGAATGGATAAAGTAAGAAATGAGTACATTAGATGTAGTTTAAAAGTGGCGCCAGTGACGGAAAAGTTGAAAGGAAACCGCTTGTCCTGGTATGGTCATGACCATACCAGGACAAGCGGTTTCCTTTCAACTTTAGTTACATGCGTTTCATCCCTCCTCCTGACATGTCAGGAGGAGGGATGAAAAGCACATGCTTTTAACTAAAAGGGTTATGAATATAAATGTGGATGGATGGAGAGGAAGAGGGAGGCCAAAGAAAAGATTTTGTAAGGAGCGATATGAAAGAAAAGGGAATTAGTGATAGTGTGACGGCTGATAGGACAGAATGGAAGAAAAAAACGTGTTGCGCCGACCCCAAGTAACATGGGATAAGGGCAGGAAGATGATGATAATAGGCACAGGAGAAACATTTCTAAAAACATGATGATGATGGACTTCAATTAGGGTGAATATAAAAGGTGTTGGTTTCCGGTAATGTCGAGATCTGCAAGTTGTTACGTTCATAAAGCGTTCAGCACATAATCAAACCTTACATTTGTGTGTAAGTGAAAACTTTTGGTTCAAAACTCTTGCTAAACATGCAAAACCTCTAGCTCAGATTCTAAATCTCTTGTAAAATATTTACTCATTCGGTGAAATATATGTACCTATGTAGTAGAAAAACAAAATGTATGCAAACGTTATTAAAACATGTACTCCAAGGAAACTGCTTTCAACTCTTGGCGTAACTAAGTAAGCAATAAAAACATACAAGTAGCTCCTCACATAACTTAAAAGTATGTTCCGCATGTACGGCTCCCTTCCTTCCTTCCTGAAGTTTTAAACCAATCAAAGAAGTTTGCTATATGCGAATTTCTTGAGACCATAATTTATTAACTTGAAATTGGATTCTTCAATTGTTTTTCGATGTAAGGATTACAAAGAAAAGGCAAGTCTTGGTGAGCGTTCTTTGTTTTCTGAATAGATAATTCAAAGATATCTAAAATCGTGAAAATTTGGTTTTTAGGTGAAAACTACATCATCTGATAAAAGCAAGAAGATAGAAACGTTATATCTCTGTTATCTCTCAGCCTGTGTCTGAGAAATGTATTCTTTTTATTTTCAGAAAAGTAAAACGACGACGACTGAATAGAGTCAGCAGGCCATCAGCCATACGATCCTAAAGATCAGGAAATCTCCGAAAAGACCTGGTTGAGACTTGCATAGACCAGGGAAGCATGGCATATAAGGAAGCAGGCGTCAGGTGACGGCGGAGCGTTTTGAGGGACTGTCTCTACGTAAAATTTGACTTTTGATAATGCTGGCACTTAGCAGTGGATGGAACAAGGCCGCTAATTGATGATGAAGATATGATCCGACTGATTTCGGCCAAGGCGATTGCTTCAGCTTCGCTGTAGTTGTCGTTCGTGAGCTCGCATGTGGCTGATGTAACCAATCTTCTTTGTGAACATCCTCATACATTGCGGGCATGTGGTTGGGCTTGATTATGATGATGAAACTCTTCTGGGCAGTCAAAATTATCCAGAAACGTTCATATCGATCTGCTTTTCCTCTGATACGAGATCCGCATGCATAATAGAAATCGGTTGCATGATTCTCTGAGAGCCAACATGCATTATAACGATAACAGTATATTGAACGAGGCTGATGCTCAAATTGATAGCCACCTAACATTTACCCGGCACTTAGGTCATTATACAAATTACTCGGTGCTGTAATAATGAGAAACCGACCAAATGCTCCTAAACAATGAATCGATAGCCCATTGAAGATAACGACCGACGATAGTTACGTACCTACACAATTCATTTGTTAATATTGATATACCTAATCCATTACAGGCCATGCAGATGGAAGTCGTCGTTGGAAGGCCTTCCACAACGTGGACCGATGACCTGGTGAAGACCGCAAGAATTCACTGGATGCGAAAGCATAGGATCAGTCGATGTGGTGTCGCTAGGGACTTCCCTAGCGACACCACATCGAACGATCCTATTATTATGAAAATGATGTAAAAAATTACCAATTCAGCAATATTATGTCCTCACTGATTTATTTTGTACCTAAATTGAAACAGAACATGGGTTACAAATTACTTTGATTGTAAGTAAATTATAATTATGATTAAGTATAAGAACTAGCTTTTGCCCACGACTTCGTACGCGCATATCCTATTTTCTTCCCGTTCCCATAAGAATTTCGATAAATCCTCTCTTAGTGGGCACTAAGAGAGGATTTAATGAAATTCTACACTCCTCAAGGAACCTATGCCAAATTTCATCTTTCTAAGACCAGTAGTTTCGGCTGTACGTGGCCTGTCAGTAACTCACTCAGTCGTCACCAGTAACGGAAGAATTTTATAATAGTAGATTATGCACCCAGGGGATAAAGCAGTGTCTTGTGTCACGGGCGTCATATTGAATCTCAAACGCAATGAAAGATTCGGGAGTTAACTCCCGAGCGTAGCGAGGGAGTTTAGAGTTTAACTCACGAGCGAAGCGAGGGAGTTAATACAAGAATCCTGAATGAAGCGAGGGATTCAAGCTAGCCCAAGACAAAGACACCTTTATCCCCGAGGAGGATACTCTACTTTTCACACCTCCTGTGAGAAAATAAGAAGCCATAATACGAAAAACAAAGTATTTTAAATTTACAAACACTAAGTAGAGACATGTATTTAGAACTATACTGTATACCTACTTAAAAAAAGTTAGTTTAATACCATAAGGATTTGCAATATTCGCGCCTTTTTTGCGTTCCACTCGGTATACCTACCACATAGCGGCCACGACCAACTCGATTTTCGTTTTTTTTTTTACTTCTCTGTGGGTAAGTAAATATGTGCAGGCCTATTGTTAGCAACCTAATACAATTTATGTGTACACAAAGCTTTATACAGAGCTTTATATCAGCTGGTAGAATGGGTTCGGACACTTGGCTGTATGCAATTTGAATTTAGAACGTCATAGGAGATGCTCGAGAAAATAGTTTTTAAATTAATAAATCGACTATAAATGGGTTTTAAGTGTTATTCTTATCCCTTTATACAATAATCCGTACATAACCAATTATTCTTATAATATTGTCTTCAATCCTGGACCCTGATCAATCCTTATGATTTTGTAGAAATTCGAGAATATCATCCCTGAGTAGTAAGAGTATCGAGAATATATTTCCTCTTTCTGGAACAGAAAGAGAGAGACAGAGACAGAAGGCGTTGTAAGTACCTAATATACCGCCAATTGAGCAGACAGATGAGGTTCCAAATTTAAATCACATTATTGACCAGCGGGTTATAATGAAATCCAGTACAATATTGTTGCCCGGCTGTGCCACCGGCCAAAAATGACTCACTTTAGGTTAGGTTAGCATGACATATAATTTGACGTTTTCGATCAGGTGGTGTGAAAACTAGGATTAAATAGGCTATAGGATGTTTGTTTTAAAATTGATAGTTTAAATCAAATACCTACAATTATTTCGTAGCTAGGAATAGATAGATCTGTTTAGGTATATTCGCTTACAGCTACAGAGCGCTGGAAACTGATCGAGCTCCAACACAAAAAAGTCTACAAAATTCCTCTGCATGTTCGCCGTTCAAAACTATTTGACTCCACATTGAAGTGGCACACGAAACACGACACGAGTCACCCGACGGACTCGATCCTTGACCTAGCCGACACGACTCGTGTTCAGGAACCGCGCAGCCAATTTTACCATTAATTGAGTTTTCGGCTTTTAAAGCCAATGGCCTCAAAGTGCGCCGGTCAAATTTAAATCTAACACTAGCGACTAGACCCCTTTGTGAGGCCAGAGGAACCAATTTGTAAGCCCTGACAATAGACGGGAAATTCAACTCACTCGTCTTTTGTTATTTTATTGTTTACGTTCATTAGGTTCGTTCAGACCAGTGAGCTGAACGAAAGAGCATATTAATCGTTCAGTGTTCGCAGTAGTAAATTTTCATTTTGCTCAGTTATAAAATATTGCGTGCTGTGTTCCGTGGTTCTACGTGTTGTTATTTCCGAAGTGCTTTTGTTTCAAGGAGGTATGGAAATGGCTGCGTATATTTCGTATTCAAAGAGGTAATAATTGGTGTGATATTGAGAAGTGTTTCTTGTATAAACTGAAGTTTATTTTTTGTTATTTTGTGTGGGACCTAGATAAACAGAGAGTCAGTTCTATTAATTTTTAAGCATCGTTTGCATTCGCATCGCAGTTGTAATCTGTCATAAATATCACTAATTACCCGACATTTTTGACTTATGCTAGCTTCTGAACGAAATGCAACACATATGTATGTATTGTGTATAGATATCTACGACTATAACCTTCCATGTCCGAAATTGAATTGCTACAAACAATCAAATAAGATTATCTAAGCAAAACATTAAATCTGAGAATACTAAAACAGTTTCAATTTCTAGTCAGTCGTTTAAAATCGAAATGCAAATGAAATAAAAACAGAATCTAAAGTCTCGTTTTCGCAACACCGTGTTATTTTACTGTTTGCAAAAAGGTAACAATTTGGAATCGTAACGACCTTTCAAAAAAACCTTTTTCAATTACAACTTTTATGCTGACTAGTACTCTTAAAACACAGTTGTAAACTGAAATTTAATTAGAAACGAATAAGAGTAAAACAGCATTTCAATTAATGTTAGTTTAGGATAAGTCACCTACACTGGTCTAGTTTAGTTACACTGCTTATTTAGGTTTGTTAGCCTCACTCAAAGACCATAAAGATTCCCTTATCGAAATAAAGCAACAAAGTGTGCAAAGCTTAAATATTGGAACTGGTAAGAGCTGCGCAAGCCAATCAGTGCCGCCCATTAAACAATTTTCTATCGATAATGGCTTGTGATATTGTTTGTGTGTTGATATACAATAAAATGTGTGTGAACACAGATA
This sequence comes from Melanchra persicariae, assembly GCA_947386135.1. Taxonomy (NCBI): domain Eukaryota; kingdom Metazoa; phylum Arthropoda; class Insecta; order Lepidoptera; family Noctuidae; genus Melanchra; species Melanchra persicariae. Next base: position 6,663,876 of record OX376646.1, read on the forward strand.
CAAAGTAACAGCTACCCTTGTCAAAAAAGTTTCTTAAAAGAAAATATATTAAATATTTCAAATTTAAGTAAAAGTAAAGCTAAATACCTAGTGATTTCAAAAACATTTAAGTAAGTATACCTACAATGTTCATTTTCATTCAAGAATTGTCATTGTCCAAAGAATAAGCAATGCCATTCAACGTGGAAATGCTGCTAGTCTTCTAGGCTCATCTCCAGTAGCCAGCAATGTCTTTCGGCTGATATGATGATGATGATGATGATGATGATGACGGATGTATAAAAACGTCAAAGGACAGAGACTTGCAACAAAGACTAAATCCAAGGAAACGTGCATTTTCCCAAAGTACACAGTAGGTTGGATACACTCAAAACGCCAGCTTGCCATATCTATCGTTTTCTAAATCTGTGATGTGAACAAAGAATGTAGTTTGCACTACGTGGTTAGGTTAAATGAACCGTTGGAAAATACCAGCAGAATTCTCAATAAAATGGTTTGTGTGCGTTATTTTTTCGCCGATGACTTCATTTATTATTTTTTCCTGCAGCAATGTGTTTTTATTTCGATTTTCTTTGTGCAAATATTAAACTACATAGTTAGGTATCTACTGGAAAACTTAGACCATTTTCTTTGATATAGCGTCAACATTTTATACTGTTTCGCGTCACTTCACACATAGATTTCAGATTATTTCGATACCTTTGTTACACATACCTACGTACTCATAAAATGCTATTGCACCTGACCAAATATTTTAATTAATACAATTTCACACAATTTTGATGAAATTATTGACTTTTCTATCAACTATGGGACATTGCCGAATCAACAAATACAATACGCCCTAAAAATGATAATCTGCTTGGCCTTTTCCCAAAAATTGGGATCGCATTCCAATGAAACCGGATTTAGCTGAATACCAGTATTTTACGTAGAGCGGCTGCCTACCAGAACTCCACAACCCATTAACTGGGTAACGCAGTACTTCTTGGCAAGACTGGAGTCAGATTTTCTGGCTTCTGACAATCCGTAACGACTGCCAAAGATCTACAAATAACAGCCGGCACCAACGGCTTAACGTGCTTTCCGAGGCACGGAGGAATCTCACAGACCGACCCTAAAAAAATGAGGGCAAATATAGCAAGACGTTATAAAAGTCTTTCAATATTTTGCCACCACGGTACCAACAATGAAAGATTACCGACCTAGAAAGAAGTCTAACAATAGCTTTCTAATGGTTAAGGAAGGTTGACAGCGGCTAGCATTTTACTAGATAGCTAGATATTCATAAAACTTCAATAGAAAACGTCTGATCGAAAGGTAAACGATTATTCTCTTCTTTTTAATATCAGTGAAACGGAAAAAAAGTGTGTGAATTTCACCTTCACAATTTCATGATAGACACTTTCATGGTTTATGACTACCTGGCCTCATATTGCCTTCTACATTTCCATAATTCAGTCGTATATAGAATTAGGCCATGCGGAAAAATCAAGGTCAATAGAATTGTAATCTTTATCTATAAGAAGCTAAGGTTCAAATTGATAAATCAGCCAACAGCACAATAAAACGTTAATTCAGGTAAACGCTTATTTATACAACGGCCACAAGTTCAAAACAAAATTTCAAGGTAACGTTACTTTTCACTTTACGTTGGGCACATACGGAACTTTGGTAATTAATAACAATTTGTGGAGTAAATTGAACCAAAAACGGTAAAACAACAAAGCTGAATTTCAGCTGTTTAGCGTACCTATTATGATTTTACTTTGAATATTATTAAAATGGATTCCCCTTCCGTGTCTCCCTCTCTCGTTCAATACACTGCTACTAGACGTTCTCCAGGTTAACATTCGGTTGACTTGGTTGACATAAACACTTCTCCTAAAAATTTCTTCGCTTTCTCTGCTACCAGCTGTTGAGTCCTCCACCTCCTATTACCAGTCAGCTTTCTTAGTAAGCGTGAACAGGCATCTTCTAGACTCGCTTGTTCCATCGAAGACCTCGTCCACCGTTTGTCAGCAGGCAAGATCGTGGTTCTCTTGACCTCGATCTGCTCATCAAGATTCCAGCGTTGCGGGATTGTTTGATTTAAATACCGCGGTCCTGGAACGCAAATGGCATTTGAAAGAACACGGGACACGGGCGGGTTTTAGTCAGTAAGAGTCTGACACCCCTCCCGCTCCGCCCTGAGCCGTAGGATTTATTTGATATTTTCCCATCCAAAAAAGCTCATAAAAAAATAATTGAAAAGTGATTGGTTTTTGTGCTCAATATTGGTTTGGTTGTACCAGGGAAACAGAGGGTGTCAGCTGCTTGCTACCCGCGTGCTACGTGACAGCGTGACGTATGTGTCCCACATACATTACACGCTTCTTGTGGGCCATGCATCATTTGAGTGCTGTTGCGTCGTACGAGGAAGTATTTTGAACCAACTTTTTAAAAATCGATGGATGCATGTATAGTTCGATTTGTAAGTAGCAGACGTCGCATTCAGTGAGGTGGTATCGATTACTAGTAGATAAAAATGGTAATTCTGAGTTTGCTGATAGGTACTGCTCCGATGACCTACTACTTACAGTACAATGGGAAAAGATAGATTACAACAAATTTAAAAAAAAACATATATTTTGTCGAAAAACCCGACCGCTAAAAACGACTAAAAAGTTCCAAACACGTTTCAAGTTTTTTTGTGAAATTTGAAAATTTATATAAGTAGCCTATGTCACTATCACAATTCTGACGAATTCAGCGACACCTCATATGTCAAAATCTGTCTAGCCGTTTGGGCTGTAGGGCGTGGCAAAGAAATGGACATACATACATACGCTCGCAAAACATCGCCCTCCTTCTGACGCAGTCGGGTAAAAATTAGATTGGTATACTACTGATATTATTAGAAATTACTTTCTATCAATGTAATTCGACTTATAACTCTGATTCATTTAGGTTAACAAAATAGACGTATCAATGCTCCAAACAATTAGTAGGCACAAATGATATAAACAAAATATTAAAGGTAAGTACCCAAATGAATTGACAGTAATTGGTTGACAACATAAAACATTGTGCCGCCAATCAATAATGTGACTTTGAGCGGAAAATAGAAAACTTATCTTGTACGCCGCCCTACCGAAAGCTTTTTGTTTCCAAAATTGCGACACAAAAGAATTTCTTCTCTTCACTTCTTGGCACGTTTTACAAACATTTTGTTTTACAACGACCGTTCAATTTTACTCCAGCATTATAAATTTATTTTCTGACAAGTAATTAAATTAATACACTCCATGCAAAAAAATACCTCTGTGCAGGTTTTCTAATTAAATACGCTTGCGATCCTTGTTTATCCCGCAGTACCGCCGAAGATTTTCATTTTTTCGGGGGAAAAAAATGATGTTTAAGTTTTAACATTAATTATTATGTATGTGTCTTCAGTTTACTGCGTGATATTTTAAAAAGAAGATTGTTTATTATTCAAAACCTTATATAGATTGATGAATAAATTGAAAACTATTGCCTTGCCTTTGCAATGAGAAATTTTTATATAAATTAAAATAGATACTTAACTAACCTAAATTATTATTTTGAAACTGAACTAAAGCAGAACATCGTTAGTTCCCAATACAATTAAAGTAAGAAGGTTGTTTTGAAGTCTTTATTTAAATTAATAGCACAAGTTTTGTTTAAGAAATGCATATTTTATTATAAAGAAACCCTCACACTGTCAACCTCGGGAGAGTAATAGAAGTTCTCACTTTACGGTACACTATTCTAGAGGCAGGAGTAGCAATATTTTCACGTTAAAATATTCGCCACAGACAAATTGGAACGGTTCCGTGGCTAGATTTGTACAATTGCATGTAATAAATGGCACATTGGATTTTATGCGCCCACATGTGCTGATATTGCGAAATAATTAATCGTATTTTAAAACGTTTTATATCATGAATTATGTATTGGTAACCTCAGACATAGTTTTGTGGTATTTTGGGTTAACCAAATGAAGTACGATAACATTATAAATCCACTGGCTTTGCAGGTGAGGTAGGTACCTATTCATAAAGTAACATTTCTTCCTTATTTTCATTTTCCTCTTACCACAAATTCAAAAGATAAGATCTTATTTAAAGTTGGGACTCGACCGGCATAAGCTGTTATACTTTTTACCATTTAAAATGAAATAACAGGCTATTCTTACCCGCCTACGGGAAGGGCAAAGAAGGGATTTTTAGGGTCCATAAGTATGTTACTACCGCATCTTAAACGCCTCGAGCAATTTGCTCATATAGGATAAGATTCGTTTGGGGGAAAATGTCATCGTGTGACGTCAAAGTAGGAAATTGAATTTTGTAACCATTAGCGGCCATTTTATTAAATATTTTTAACAACATTTTGTGACGTGACATCGTTACAAGTTTTTATTTTGGCATCTTCAGTGGCAAGTTTCCTGGCCAAGCGGTAGCCAGTAAAGCATGACCACGCTGAGAACATGCATATAGAGTCGTTTACAGACTATACAGAATACCTAGATATCTGAAAAGAAATTGCCCATCATTTCAATATTAAAAGCACCAGCAATTTCAATCACTCATTTTATTTTGTAAAACAGGTATGCTTACAGATAGTCTTCTATCAATAAATATGTGCAGTATGTTTTGCCAACATATGGCGTACAAAATCAACATAAACAAGCAATTATAATTAAGGTCGCATGCAAATAGATTACATAAAAAAAAAACAATTAGGTAAATAATTTCTTTAAACATTAGCAAGGCGTGGAGTCTACGCGATCGTTTCAAAGATGCAACTGCTCCGCCTCGGTTCGTAGCATGCCTTCACGAATTTTACTAAATTAATGAATATTAGAAATTATCTTACGGTTTATTATCATTTAATGACAAAGTGTTGGTTTCTTAATTGTAATCGATTACAGTATCAAAGGTGATGATAGCATCATTAACTTAAAAACAATGGGAGACTTTGGCCACGACTACTACAAATAGAATGCCATTATTTTGTACACAAGGCTAATCGAATCATTTAAGACATAAATTTTTAATGGTCATACTTACTACGTACTAAATATTCTAGGTCTTAAGACTGACAACAAATTGCTGCAATCAAATAGATTGGCGGGGTGTAAATAGTGACAAATACTAGCTATTTCCAATATATACCTAAGAAACATTTAATAATGATTCTTGTCATACTTAACTGGTTTGGCCTCTTGACAAAATCCCCTCTTTAGTTTTTAAATGTATAAAAAAAATGTGAATATGTTTGCGGATTCTTTTTGGCCAATGTTCACCAATGATGGTAGGTAACCATCATTGGTAACACTTAAGGGCTCTGACAAAGTGACGTAGGTACAAGTAGCAATCAGTAATAACAGCCGTGTTGAGCTCTTTGCGTTCTGAACAATGGAGTTCCTGCTCACGGCCAAGTAATATCAACCGCACAGTTTCCCAAGGTTAAGCAAAGCTTTCCGAGATCTGTCCGTGAATGGGTGATTAGGTACATAGGTACCGAGAATCAGAGTCAGAAGTCATACAACCTAACGACAGTTTTGCCAGGAAGTATTGGGCTACACAGTTATATACTGGGTTGTGGAGATCAGATAGGCTGTCACTCCGTGTAAAATACTGGTACTCAGTTTCATCCGGCTTGACTGGAAGCCGACCCCCGCACCGTTGGAAAAAGGCTACACATACTGATTGGCTTTTTTTAACAGTCATTATATAGAATCTCATAATAACAACTGATCCCTCTGATATAGAAAAGTTCCGAGGCATTCTAGTAAATAAAAGGCATGTGAACATTCCCTTACAATAACAAACTATAAAGACCAACCCATTTACCAGTAATAAATGTGTACCTTAAAGGGTTGTTCCAAATTACCTACTTAAGAGTAATAATACATATTCAGCAGCGATCATTTACGAGCTTTATACAGGCTATATACTCCGCCTGGGTCAGTGAGGTATAATCCAAATCAGCATAAAGGGTTTAATAGGCAAATGTAGTAAAAATGACAAACATCTCCACCATGCGTGTACCTAATCCCCGGTGAGGCAGGAAAAGGTTTTACGTACACCTCATTTTACACAATTGACGCAAAGGCTTATTAAAAAAAATACTTAGGTAACAGACAGAGTGCCAGCAACGTTCGCGTTTGCATGTCAGTCGCAATCTGTCAAAAATGTATGAAAAAAGAGTTTTTTTTTACATTATTGCGACTGAAATGCGAAGGTTGCTTATAAATAGTGGAATTGGCACTCAGTTGGTAAAACCTCGTCACGCTACCCTTCTTGGGAATTAAACCCAGTATCTTGGAGCACTGAAATCGCGCGCTTGCGAACGCTAGGCTAATGTTATAAAACAATAAAAACCTTGGTTATAAAATACGCTATAATAGCTACTGTGTGGTCATCATATACACACAATTAAACTATATAGTCCCGTTCCACATTCGCTTCATAAAGCGCAGATTTTCTTCGTACTCATGTATATTCAAGCGCTGTTTTCGCTTCGTTTTCCGCTCTATATTCATTACTATGAGAACAGCCGGTAATTCTATTCAAACAAAGATTTGATTGTTTTTTGTTTGCGCTGCATCCGAGGATGTGGAGGTGGCTACCGGTATACAAGCCGTAGCTGTCTGCAGTTATGCTAGATAGAAGCAATTTTCTCGTATGTCCATAAACTTGTTTTTAAAAGAGTATGAGAACCACAATTTACGGGATTTTTATTGATCTTCAACTAAGACAGTAATGCAACTGGTGGGGTTTGAACCGTCTCCACAAACTCATTTTCGGACATACTTGTCCTGTATGCAATAACTGGCTATCAAGCTTAGTAAATATATTACAGGTGTCTTTATAGTGTTTGTAGAACAACAGACATTGTATAATGGAGGTACTAACATTTATCTCAACTACTAAAGCTGTTTAGCAGTTGAGATAAATGTTAGTACCTCTATTATGTTTGCATATTCTCTAACTAGGGTAACATAAATGCTGGCATACTCATCGCATGTTCATTCTGTTAATTCAATTACCGAATTCAATGACAATAAGGAGTTGAACTTCCTCTGCAATAGTGCATACCAAGCCTACACTTCTACACTTAAATGAATATACACCTAGAGCAGAAAATGTATGAACACAACTTTAAGTAATTAGCTAATTGCTGTACTGAATCTTCCTGTTCCTTCGCTATTATGTCACTGTTCATTGTCAAATAAGGAATATGTTCATTTCCTTATGATGAGAAGAAACAGAGCTTAATCAAATAAGGCCTTATTTATTGAGTTCCTTATTATGCCTTATTCGCGACTTGCATTATTAGGTACCTACATGCCTGATACGCAGGTAGACTTTTAGGTGGATGACGGATTTAAAAAACTTTAGAAGCAAGACATAGTGACATAACTTAAATGACGAGTTTCGTACAGTTAAATATTCGGCTCCTCTCCGGCCAATAGTATGTTTCTGTTTTTAAATGAATGGCAAATTAAAGCTTATCTGGCTCAGCGCGGTCACAATGCCAAAGTGCTCGGAACCGCAATTGGCATAATTATGACAAGTTTTAAGTTTATAAAACTGCGATATAATCTGAATGAATGCCAAACATTATGCTGTTTATATTTTAAAAGTTTTATCTCTAAAGAATTTTGTTCTAAGGTGTATTGCAAAAAAATGAATTTAGCATAGGTACTATTATATAACATATTATTCAGGTAGATAAATAAGCTTGACTATAAACTGTTAAGTAAGCCCTATTTACAAATCCTACTTAATATAACTTTATTTAATTTGAAACTTTAGGTTACCACCCAAAACTTTCGTGTACCTACTGAAATTATGTTTAGATCTATATTCGGGTACTTTACGTTCTAACCCCTTATCTCTTACACGTGGACCTAACTTTACGAATCCCTAAACTCCTTACCAGTTTTACTTTATGTAAGTCAATTTTACGTTCAGCGGCGTCAACAACGGCTCGATATTTACTGCCAAGCCCGTGACTGATCCCCTGTGAGAGATTATTCAAAGAGGATTTAGGAGACATCCGTCTCTTTTCAGTCCATTTGGGATGAGCGAGACAGCACGGAAGACGTTGAGATGCCAACAGCTTGCAAACGACTGGCAGTGGCTTAGAGAATTCCAATCAGTAGTTAGTCAGATTGCTATTTAAATATAGTACTTTATTCAGTGGAACTAGTTGTTTTCTTGTTTGGAAAAGATTTACAGAATTATCAGTAGAAAACAAAATCCTATTGGGAATGGTTTTCTCAGAGGTTCTCTCTTAAAGTTACTTCGGGCAACGGCGTAGAGACTACAATAGAATAGTAAAGGGTTACTGCTACCTGACAAACTCCTTACTGCAACAAACCCAAAAATGCTGGTGTAGCTGCTCGATCCGTTGAAACCGAGACAATGAAGCAGTGGAGTGATTCTGTAGATCTTGATGCGGGACTGACAGACAAGGGCTTTTCAGATAAGGCGGCCTTTTTAGCATCACTACACAATTCAAACAATAAAATTAAAAACATAAGAGATAAACGTTTTGGCAAGTTTTTACAATTACCTAAGTCAAATTACCGTCATCCATAATAGTTTCTAACAGCAAAAGGCTTATTTTCAAGAGTCGAAAACTGTCTAGTTCCTAAACATATTGACTGAATGCTTGACAGACGATGGATGGGTCGTCCTACGAGGCTGTCAACACCCGCATCACTTTAGCGTAATGATTGGCCAACTAATTACTTGAGCCAATATCCTTCGAGGTTCTATAGTTTTGTAATTCTAGAAGGGAAACCCAGAGGCTACACGGCGGTGTTTAATACTACCAAGAATTTGATACTATTATCTTGTAAATATGGATGAGGAAACGTCATATTTTGTACCCTGTATAATATACAAGGTTTTGCGTAACAATTTTCCCTAACAACGGCTTTGTTCACATGATAAAATGATTAACATGGTTTTGATTCTACTATATGGGTACGATGGGAACGCATCTGTCGTTTTGGGAACCTTTCGTAAAGGATGTAAGATTTTTTGATGAAGGTTCTCCGGGGCAAGTATGAATGGTCGCCATGGTAGGGTTTTGAAAATCCTATCCTACCGATACAGGGTGTAAGAAAAAGCTGTACTCATATTTAAAAATCTAGATGCCCATGTAGAAGGAAGTCAAGCTTTGTAGCAGGTATTGTAAGCGTAGGATAAAACTCCTGCTGTTAATGTTACGTAACGTTCGTTTTTAATGGATGGGATAAGAAAACTCTCCATAAGTTCGCATAGTAAATACACATAATATAATTTGTAATGCATTTTGAAACCCAAATTGTTTCAAAATTTTCGCTAAAACTACGGTAAGTAAAGGACTATAGGAGATTAATTCAGTTTCCAGTGTGTGTACAGTTGTATTTAGTTATTGAGCAGCTTGTTTAGGACTAATTCCAGTTATTAACCACTGTTGTGTATTATTTTGTATCTCGGTCGCCATATTGAATGTTAATTTGTTCTAGTTTGGTTGGCCCAACTGAAATGAACAAGTAATAGTGTACGTGATGATATTGGTATGCGGAGTACCTACGAGTGAGTAGGTGGGACATAATAACACAATCTTTTAGATAGGTAGTTACTTTGCTTGCGGCTTTGATCGCATATAAACTTTTCACGGGTTTTCTTTTAGAATACGGCCTTGTTGGTGGTCGATTCCCGGATTGGTCAAAGTTTTATGGATTTTCTATCTAGAATTTCAAAGTAGCAGCCCTTTTTTTGTGGGTGGCAAATCATCAAATGACTTCTTCCACTCTAGCAGGAGCAGAAGGGAGTGTCAGACTCTTACTGACTAAAGCCATCCGTGTTCTTCCTTACCTTTGCGTTCCAGGGCCGCGGAGACTCTTTCGAATAAATCCGCAAGCGCAGTAGCAGCCCTGGGTCTGGTTTTAACCTACTTGTCCCTAATACATGTAACTTGCCTAAACATAACGTGCGAAATGCAGGTGTACCACTACTTTAGGTAGGTATACCTCTGCCCAGCCCTTCGGGGAATCTACCTGATACAAAACGAAGGTCATTATTTTTTCATTTCTTATCGTAAGAAAAAAATTGTGAGCTTCAACTCTGTTACCAAATAAGTAAAGTTTGCATTAAGTGAGGTTAACGAAAATCCCTTGAAAAAAAACTAAGGCAATCTTATAAGTACCTATGACCTCAGTTCCCACAATGTTTGATTAAAGTTGACTTAAGTTTACACACTTCAATCCCCGATAGAAGTTCATCAGTACACCGACGCTTGATTCTCATGAATAGTTCTTGCTAAACATCAACGTAGCTAACTCACGTGTGATAATTATTTATTCGTCACCTCAATTTTTTGATAATTTTCTTTCCCAATAGGAAGTTAGTGAACGGTCAAAAGTAAATTATAATAATAAATAATAATAACTTTATTTGACATAGAAATTATACAACCATACATGTGAAGCCCCTGACTCCTGTGCTAGGTGAACCTGTGTTACAGGAATCAGTGTCCTCCGCCTTATATCAAAACACAGTTAAATTTTTATGTACATAATAAAAAACCAGTAAACACTAGTAGGTATTGAAATAGTAAAACTTAACAATAAAAGAAGTGAAGCGAACTTGTGTGCGAGTGAGTTCGTGAGATTGTGAGTGTGTGTATCTGTGAGAGAGTGTTGTGTATGTGTGTGTTGGAGAACGCGTGGGTGTGTACCTGAATGTGTGTGTGATAGTGAACGCGTGTGGGAGTACCTGAATGTGTGTGTGAGTATTTTAATATATTTCTAGATTTATACGCATTTTTTATTGTACTGATAAAATTAACTTTTCAGTGTCATCATAACTTAAGGACTGAAGCCATGGTCTTAAAATTTGTTTTACCTTATGCTGCTGCGCCCTGCTGTGCCCACGACGCAGCTGTACATTTCGCGTCTGCATTACTCCACAAAGATTGAGGAAGTCGTGCAGTATTTGAAAGTGAAGACCAACTGGACTCTGAGGGTCGAAAGGTTGGAGTCGCGCCACAGCATCAACTTTACGTCGTTCGTGGTACGAGTTCCAACCCACCATCTACAGACCTTCTTTGAAGAGGACTTTTGGCCGAAAGGTGTCGTATTTCGACGTTTCCGAGGTCGATTACGCGACACCACGCAGCGAAACACGACGCCGTCAACTTTACGTGTATAGTAATAAGTTTTATTAATAATTATGTATTAGTTTATTATATTATTGTTTAATTTAGCTGTGTGTATTTTATCTATGGGCCTCAGTTGCCTGATAATAAAGTGATTATTATTATTATTATTATTATAACGTAAGCTTGTAAATTGAGATAGATTTGTTAACTCGGTTGTAGATCTTTGAACTTAACGCACTAAAGTGTCTGGACGCGAGTATAGTGCGACATTTGGTAACTTTGCAGACAGGGAAACCAGTACGTCTACTTAATGCATCTAAGCTTAATGGTAACATAGCATGTCTACGTAGGACCGTACGTAGGATATATAATTGTCGAACTGTAAGGACTTGGGCTTCCGAGTACAGCTGTCTAGTGGGGTAGATTAGTTTTTTGAAAAACATCACTTTCAGTACTGCCCGTTGTGCCCGTTCTGCTCTAAGCATAGCAGTTTTAAATGTCCCGCCCCATACTGGAATGCAGTAGGTAATTATAGACTCACATAGGGAGCGGTAGACCATTGTGGCTGTTTCCTTGTCCGCAGAATGTCGTAGATCTTTAAATAAATAAATAAGCTTACGAAGCCTGGAACATAAAGCGTCTATGTGTGCTCGCCAATCAAGCTTTTCGTCAATATGAACTCCTAAATACTTGATGTGAGGTACATAAGTAAGGCTAATACATTTACACTGTGTGGGATCTGTGCATACATGTGGAATTATATCTTTAGTAGTTGGAGGCATAGGGCAGTTCATTAAAGAGAACTGTATGACTTGAGTTTTTGAAATATTTAGTGTCAGCATATTGTTGCTTAGCCAGTCCATTACAGTATGCAATGAGGATTCGACTCTGTCAGCCGCCCGGGACCAGTCTCTGTCATAAATAAGGAGTGCCGTATCATCAGCGTAAGTGAAAATATCACAATGGTGGACAGGTAATTGGCAGAGGTCATTAATGTAAATTTGAAAGAGGGTGGGCCCCAAAATACTTCCCTGTGGTATACCGTAGCAAACCGGTTCCTCATTGCTAATTATGTCATCAATTTTTACGCATTGACTACGGCCACTCAGGTAACTTCTAAAAATATCCAAAGCCAAACCACGTATTCCTATGTGCTCCATTTTAGCCACCAGTCTAGGGATTGAGACGGTATCGAAGGCTTTAGTGAGGTCCAGAAAAATACCGTAGCATTTAAATCGTTTATCCAGTTTATCCACCAAAGTGTTAACATAATCTGACACAGCATCCTCGGTTGAAATACCCGTTCGAAATCCGTATTGTTTTGGAGATAAGATATTATTTTTTGCGAGGAATTTTGTCAGGGAATTATTAAGAACGCGTTCTAGGATTTTGGAGAAAGCGCTGAGTACAGATATTGGTCGATAATTGGATACATCGTCTCTTACCCCAGCCTTGTATATAGGGTGCACTACAGCACGCTTAAAAGCTTTTGGGAACGTCCCCGAATTTATAGCACAGTTACAGATGTGAGCTATAATAGGAGCGAGAGACCCACAGGATCGGCGAAGTATTTTAGAAGGTATATTGTCCCAGCCTACCGCACACTCAGTACGCAAACTCTGAATTATACTTATCACCTGTTCTTCATCAACCAAGGGAATGACCAATGAGTTCAGCGGCGATGGGGAAGAGATGGAGGTAGTGCTTTGACTGGCAGAGCTGAATTTTGCTGCAAGGTTTTTACCAATACTTACAAAGAATTCATTAACGTTGTTAATGGAGGCAGCAGGATCGGAATTCAATTTTAACAGCACACTAGGCGATTGTTTAACTTGATACCTATTAGTGATATTTTTTATTACCTTCCACGTGGCCTTAGGGTTATTTTTCGCTTTCAATAACTCTGACTTTTCATAAGCACGTTTGAGTTTTCTAAGTAAAGCGTTGCAGAAATTTCGGTATCGATTATATGAAATTTTTAAGATTAAGTTGTCGGATTGAGCTTTGACCTTTCGATGCATCTCATCACGATGTCTTAGACAACGGACAAGACCAACAGTCATCCAAGGTTTCAGAACAGTTTTTCTGTTAGATGTGTATACCGTATTACTATGTTTGATCAGTACTTTTTGGATGTCAGCAATCAGAAGATTCGTTGCAAGATCCGGATCTTGAATACATAAAACAGGCAAAATCGAGGTTATCAATTTCATTTTTTATGGAATCGTAATCATATCGAATTGAAAATCTTTGTAATGGGGATTTGTAAACTTTTAAATCTATGAATAGGGCAACGGGAAGATGGTCCGTTACATGAGAATTCAATACGATGACTCTTGCTGGTGACTGGGTTCTTAATAGAATATGGTCAAGACAGTTATTTATTCTAGTGGGGAATGTATGCGCGGGTAATAAGCCGAGTGTCGCCATAGTGGTTAAATAATCATTAGAATGTCTATCCGAGTTGCCAGGCTTAATATCGATATTAATGTCGCCTATTAATGTTATATTGCAGTAGGATTTGACAGATGAAACTATTTCACTTAAACTAGAATAAAAATTTGTAGCATCTTGATAAGATGGAGATCGATAGACGGCAATAATCACTGTATTATCGTAACGACACACCAGACAGTTGGCATCACGTATGTTTGGTTCATATGTGAGACAATTCAGGGTGTTTTTGGCATATATTACAACACCGTCAATTATAAAATCATAATTGAACGAGAGAGATGGGAATACAAGTTTATTGTTATGGACAAGAGTACTTCATGAAAAAAAAACGTCATAGCTTGGAACTTAAGGGATACATCACGAGAAAACTTGGCCCTTATGTAAATAACCATTACTACCTTTTGTAATCATCATTATAGTCGAAAGACGTCCATAGCTGGACAAAAGCCTCCCCCAAGCTGGACCGCATCGATCGATCCTGTGCTTTTCGCATCCAACATACTCCATAAGAAGTTTTTGCCCTGTCGTAGAAAAAATACTGGCCAGTAAAAAAGAACAGATGCCTACCTGTCCAGCACATGACCGAAAAATAAAACGTGTTCTCAATTCAAATCTAAGTTTTTTTTTCAATAAGCTTTCTCATATGGCAAGTTTTATTTGCTAACAAAAAGGACTCGTACAGAAACTGTGCGAGTATGAATTCATTTAGAAGTCCGCTGATTTCATTCATATTGTAGTAGCGGGTTGCTCACTGAATTTCAAATGGAGGATGCGCTTCTACTCTGTTTAAGTTGTTAATATTGAATGACTATGAAATAACTACAAGCCAAGCAAACTTTTATGACCCCTATTAGGTAAAGTACGCAGTCTTGAATAAATTACAGTAGTGGACATTTTAGTATACAAGAAAAAAGTTTCTTGCTTTGGTCTGGAGAAGCAAAATAATTATTATTATGTACATTTATAACTAACTTTTATCTGCAGACTATTCCGCATGAAAAGGCTTTTTACATTATTAATCAGATGGTACCTACTTCAATGCTTAAAAATTATACGAATAACCCGCAAAACCTTTTTTCAGACACGACACAACACAGCAATCTCATTTATTTTATAACTAACTTTTGCCGCTGCTTATTTCGCATAAAAAGATAGGTAACATTTTAAAAGGATTACCTTTTTATTTACACATTTATTCTGGCCATAATTTTACGTAATCTAAATTACATTCGGACGAATACCAAATAAAGGCTCCCACCGACAGGGTGATGCGAAAACGCGACATACCCGTAGAACTACTTCTTTGAAAAATTGTGTCGCATTCGCATCATGCCTGTCGGCCTTAGGCAGGAACAGAGATTCATCTACCTACGCAAGTATAACATCAGTCTTTTCTGCTGAGTATCTATATATCGACTGAGAGATATTCTTTAGGAATTTAATATTTCAAAATGCGGTCTCATCTCTCGTCAGTAATCAGTATTCAGAGATTTGAATATTTCAGCGTAGCCTGGCATCAACCACGGGTATTTATTTTCAGAGTTCCGTAGGTACGCAAAGAGTTCCGGGACCTATTACAAAGCCTTAACTGACAGTCGCTTTGTCTGCCTATCGTAAGGTTTTATCTTTAATAAGCATTTATTTATTTAGGTAACCAGATAAAATATTCATGGACTCCACCAGCCGTTAAAGAACCTAACTGGTGAAATAAGTTGATTATTATTATTTATTTATTTTAGTCTTATCCTACCGATAGGCGTCAAGTCAAAGGACAGAACATTAATATTTACTTGCCTTTAGCCGGGAGGAATGGAAGCAAAATAGCCTTTGCCCTGCAGTGGGACAGAACTGAAATAAATAAGTTTTTAATAAATATGAAAAGCCTGTTTCTATTCAATCATCTTATCGACTGTACTGACAGTACAGTAAGTGTTTTCATAATCAACTCAATCTCCTCAAAATTCTGGTTGGCTAGGTCACCTACCTATTCAGTATTACGCTTAACTACGTGACTTTAATTTTAAGCTGAACTGTTAATCCGTTAAGGCTCGACTCGGGCTGACTTTTGAACTCTAGGCTCTATTTAGTTTCATAAACCAATAATCGATTTTGAATAGCTTGGTTGAATGAGTAATGTATAATTCTGTTTCCTTGTAATAAGTCAAAAGGTGTGATTAGGTACTGTGAAGGTTGCCTGCTAAATAGCATACAGGCTGGTAAGGCTGAATTTGAACTCTCATTTGAAGAAGAGATAATGATTAGGAGCAAGGAAGTTCTACTACAACCTGGAATGTGCACAGGCTGTCGATACGCGGTCCGAGGGAGATAGCTTCGCGAGAGCCCTCTGTCCCTTTCATTAGGGTGACCAATCAATATAATGTAGGTTGAGACTAATATAATAGGATATAATAATAATTTGATTTCATAAGTTAATAGTAATTATGCTTTAAGGATGGATTAAAGTAAAACGCATTAAACTATGTTTTATTATATCCTGGGGCCTGAAATGAAGACTGCAAATAACGGAATAATTTTTGATATTTGAATGACTTGGAATGACCAGGCAGTCTGAAATTATATTTTTTAAATTTATTTCAAATATACGAAGTAACACACCTAAATCAGCGATTAATATGGGAAGTTGAAACTTTTTTGTCGTTTCCCTACAATGTTCCTCGGGAAATGTGAAATTTCATGATCACGTCTTTTAAGTATTCGGTACACCATTCCATATAAAGTTTTATTATGCTTACGTTGAAGACTACCTCCTATTTATATGCTGCATTGTGTAAATAATCTTATAATTTCGTTCATTATGGGCACCCTTCTTCAAGAATTGCAATATACTTACTTGAAGAAAGAAACACCGCATCCTGCATAGGATTCGCTTTTGCACCGGACAGCTTTTGAATCGCACACTTTTTAACCATCTTTATTACTTCCGAATAAAGAAATTGATTGTTTTACAACAAATAAATATGGCTGGTGGGTTATCAGTCTAACTCATATAATTATATATTCTACTAATAATCTTTTCTTTTTTAATTACATTTCAATACAGTATCTAAATTATTGCTAAAAAAATGTTCTCAGTCTAACAGATAATTTAAAAATATTAGAAATATATCAGAACGAAAGTTAATGTTTTTTTAATAAGACACGACAATATTATTTTTTCCTACCATTCCTACTAAATTCGGGAACAATCCTCCTGGCAACACTTTAGAAAGGGACACAGGGCTCTCCAAGCGCTTTCTCCCTCGGACCGGATTTCTCTTTGACCAAGTGATTGTCTGTAATAGAACTTAACTTCATAAACATAAGGTTTATTTTTATATTGGTGTCAAATTGACAATGCTCATTCCAGGTTGTAGTAGAAGTTCCTTGATTAGGAGTCTGGAATAAAAAAAAATAGATCTGGCTGAATTTGAGCTCTCATTTGAATTTAGAAAAGATAATGATTGGCCTCGACTAAGGTGTTAGTGTGCTGTGTAGACAGCTGAAGGCTGCGATAGTGTTTTGGCTTCGAATTTTTTAGAAGAGAGTAAATATAGTTCAGAATAAACTCCTATGCTAGAACTTTACACGCTGAAAAAAAAAACAGATTTTTTTTCAAAAATTTATGAAGCAGTTTTAGTTTTCATTCAAAATCAAAATCAAAAGTCATTTATTCAAATTAGGCTGAGAGCCAGCACTTTTTGAACGTCAAATTTTACATAGAGACAGTCCCCCAAAACGCCCACCCGTCACCACTTCCTAGTGTTTTAGCTGGGAAAACATTTTTCATTTAGGTACCTACTTACATAGGTTAAGTCAGTTTAAAAAAATGAGAGCTTTCCTTTAGTTTTGCCATGTGTTATTACTTCCCAGAATTTGATCCTTAGGTCTAGGTCCTGTCTAGAAATATCGTTTTTTCATCAAAATCGGGCTCGAGACTCCTTTCAGCGTTTTTCGCTAATGCTCATAGTTTCGGATTTGGCCATCCACGCACACTTTAAAGTTACTGTAAGTATTCGATACACGTGACGCAGATGTGCTTCAAACACAAATCAGTAAAGATAAGCAACAAAAAATGTCTTCCATTTTTAGGGCATTCACCATTAATGAATAAGATGTTACCAATATTTCAAGCTTATTTGAGGATTAAATAATACTCGACGAAATATCGCCCAATTCAACCTTCCTTTACCAAAAAATACAAATAATGTGTACGTAATAGATTTTGTTCTCAAATAACATCCTTTATTTACCTTAATATTTGTCGTGTTTGACATATAGGTACCTACATAAATAGTAGTAGAATACGAGGCCAAAGCCGCAGGCTACCGTAACTCACGGGATAAAATAATGTTAACCAAACTTCCATGCTAGCTAAGTCTTGAATATTTTATACCTCGATCTACTCGCACTAAGACTTTATTGTCCAACAAATTGCTATTGTAAGATGCTATTTGGCCAGTTAATACGAAAAGGCAATTTGTTGCTAAGCGAGTTACAGCGAGTTAAGTGTGATTTTGCTATAAAAATTCTAGTAGGCTGATTTGTTTTTGCTTCTCGTGACCATTTATCCAATGTTTTAAATATTTGCACAGCGAGTGTGTGTTCCTCATATAGGTTAAAAAAGAAACATTGGGAATAAAACTAGATTTCCTGAAACTCAAATTAGGTACAAGTAGGTACCTAAAAATAAGGACCTAGGTACTTATAATCTACTGACAAAGTAAACTTGATTACCTACGAAATAAAACTCATTATACATCAACATATATTCACGTAACATCTATAAGATGATGCGGAAAGTAATAAAAAAATATACTTGTATCTCTCAAAGATGATATTGAGCCCGTATACGACATTTATCTTTCCATTTACGAAAACTCCCATAAAACTGGGAAGTGAGTACTAACGCAATATATTTCGGGACGCTTTCGCGCCAAATAAAGTTTGCTGAGTGAAGGAATTTCTCGATTTTCACGACGTTACCGAATATTGTGGAGTATTAGAATCATTAGCGTTGATGTTCAATTTGTAGGTACTAGGTAAACGTCGTGTTCTAAAGATGTTATGTACATATTGAATAAACCATGGGAACTAAGCCGCGGGAAAAAGATAGCGTCTTAATAACATCATCTATGTTCCTGAAAAAAGTAATTTCTACGACATCTATACGACAAGACGTCCAATTTAGTGAGGAAGAGATGATATCGGTAAATTTGCTGTCTGTCGACACAGGTACCTCCTCGTAGTAGCAAGAAAATCAAGAAAACATTAATGAAATAGGTAGGTACAGTCCGTTGCCTGCCAGGATTGCGGGCCTGTCAGGGTTGCGGAATTTGTACGAACGAGTCACCGTGGTGCTGGAACGCAAAGGGCATTTTGGAGGAACATGTATGGGTTTTAGTCAGTAAGAGTCTGACACTGACGGATGGAGTCATTTGGTGATTTCTCATCCTTAAAAAATATTTTCTGTATTTTCACTCATATTGACGGTAATTCACCCTTACTGCTACGGCATAAGGGCATTATCAATGTCAAATTGTGATCCCGTTAATGATGTTCGGATGACTGTACCTACGTATTTCTACACATGTCACTGATTTCATCTATGTGATTCATAAAGTTTGTGTGACGTAATGATACAACGCTAGTCTTCAACTGAAAGAAGTCTTATTTGATCACAAGAAGTTTCTGACATAGACTAATGATAACATTTACGAAGCGGCCTGCCCATAACAACGATGAAAAGTTAGTTCATTATAAAATAAACAATAATAAATAAATTGTTTATTTATGATACCTATACATACATTTACAATAAAAGATGTTACAATTATTAAAGAACACAATTGCTTATTTGCCTGAACTAAGTTCAACCTGTGTTTCAGGCTAGATAGTAGTACTAAAATTAACCGCTCCAGTCCCGACAAGTGAAAATTCCCAAATAAAAAATAAATCTTATGTAATTGGTAAATAAAAGAAGAAAATAAAGAAAACAGCAGGCAAAAGCTAGTCTTCCAATAAATTTTATAAGTCACGTTCACTGCCCGGAAGCACTTGAACTTCGGCCATCTGTCAAAATAATATCGCGGGCCATTGATTAATTGCTTTATATTTCAAACGGGCCGCGTGGCAAAGGACCTTTTTTGTACAGCCTACTGATCTGAAAAATGGCAGAAACTCAACATCGATCTTGAGGGACTTCAGGTAATGGCCTGGGGAACGCCCTGTAATTGACTTTTAAGGGCCAATAGTAATCGTTTCTAAAAACTCAGCTATCGACCGAGCTTAATTTCTTAATTGACCCTAATTTTAAAGCGTAGGATATTAACAATATAATGTACTTACCATTACAAATAAACCTACTTTTTTTTCCTCTTAATTTAGTTTTTTCATGCTTAGGTATTCAGTTGAAAAGTAGATACTTATAATTCAGAGCAACGATGAATAAACATTGTTAGGTGCTGACTAAAATCTTGAAGTAGGTACTTATTTCGGGCAAGTAAGTACCTACTGCCCAATTTATCAGAGCAATCAGCCAATATTGCTCACCATTCCGCCGAACCAAACCGCCGTTTTGATCAGCAATTGACCCCAAAGTATGAATATAACATGAGCGAAATATGTATCCTTTGCAAAATCAAAGCGGGCAACGATGCGAGTTGGTACCAAACGGGCAATCCCGTTTCGGGCACAAGAATTAATGTGTATACTTTTGTTTGTATGGTAAAAAATGCTGGTTCATTGTTATCCGGCTCGTATTTTACACTGTGCAATCAAAACTTGTGTAATCCCCGGCTTTGGGCGCGGGACAAATGGCATCATCAAGCAAACATATAATGCATCGTAGGAAATACATTGACAGTGTGCCCGCTCCAATTAGCTGCACACAGATTTCGGTATATGGTGCGACAGACCAAAATTCAAAATAATAAAAAAGAGATTTTTATCACCCAAGGGGTATCGGACAGTCGCGGATTTTGTTCGAAAGAGTTACCGCGGCCCTGGAACGCAAAAGGCACTAGAAGGAGCATGGATGGGTTTTAGTCAGTAGAGTCTGACAGTCCCTCCCGCTCCACCCAGAGCGGAAGGAGTCATTTAATGATTTCCCAACCTTAAAAAAAAGGGGTACCGGATCCATTGCATAGCTTTTCAGTTACGTTGCAATCGGTTTCCAGTCGAACCATTTGCAGCTGACTACCAAATATAATTAAATGTAATTTACTGCAGGTATACTTACGACATTCACTCCTCACAAAACAAACAATAACCTCATATATTTTAATCTATGACACTAACACACATTTACATTCTTCCACTCAACGGCGACTCAACTCAGCGGCGAGCTGTGTTCTGTGTTGTAGGGATCCAGCAGAATATCAGCGTCAGGTATATATGCTGAGCAGGAGTTCCATTTTGGTGCAATCTTGAAATGCACACTTTACTATACCTAGTTGTTCTTTTCTCTTTATTTTTGCTAACTGCGACGTAATGTTATTTTCTTGAAATTATCATGTTATGATTTTTTTTATGTTTATGGGTTTCCACATAAAAAAAATAACTGCGATAAAATTATTGTAATTATTTTGTTAGTTTAGATAGTATCATAGACGTGGACAAAAGGGTGCCAGGCTCAAATGCGATTGAGCTGGTCACGTTGACCGCAAGCCTGATGACCGCTGGGCAAACAACCCCGACATAATGGGTGCCAGGGGATGGATAGCATCGCCGAGGCCGGCCCAAAAAGCGGTGGCGGGATAACTTGGTCGCGCAGTGGGACACAAGAGACTGCTATTATGCTGCTACTATTTTCTAGCTTCTGATTATCCGTAACGGCTGTCAAAGATGAATGACAGCCGGTACCCATCCGAGACACGGAGGAGTCTTGGTAAGGAATGAATTGTTACCCAACCAAGGACCGAGGCAAGCGTTACCTTGTAGATCGAACCTTAAGAAAAACCAGATATCCCATATATCTGGTTTTTCTTAAGGTTCGATCTACGAGGTAACGCTTGCCTCAAACACAAACTGATAGAACATATTATATGGCAACATTTCATGGGTAAGGAAGGTTATCAACACGCCATTAGAAAAAAAATAACTTCTTCAAGAAAATACTAAAACCTTGAAATTGGATCACTTACGATCCGGACGTTACTGAAAAATCATAACTGCTGCATTATTATGGTAGAATGGATTAGTCTAATTGGATCGACAGTTTCTACTACACCAATCGATCGATCGTCGATTAATGCCCTCGATCAATGGTAGAATGAATTAGTAGACGTCGATCGATAGTTTCTACATATATCTTCGACCAGCCAAAGTTACTACACCAATCGATCAACGTGCCAATGTGATGAACGATGTCGATCGATGGTATCGATCGACGATCGATCGATTGGTGTAGTAACAACCGGCCCTTATATATTCATACGGTTACATAATGTCTAATTAATATTTCAGAATTTTTATTATATGTAATTGTATGGATTGATTTTCGACCATTATCTTATCACGATTATACGCTGTACAACCTACCGACTAGAATAAAAACGTCACCATATTTTTATTTTCGAAAACTCTATCTTGTTATTATGATGACATTAGGCACTCATTCGATTACAAAATCTTCCTAAAGAAATGCTTATATTATCTGTTGTGTTTCCAATTAAAGTAATGGGTACTTTATTGTCTTAGATTTCCGAAGACCTCAAGTGAATTGAAATTGATAGCTATCTGTAATTACGGGATAAGACCGTTATCTTGATAGCGAAAACGTTAATATTCTGCTACACTCTCCCGATCCGTTATTGTATTAATAATACCACAATATCATATTACTTTCCCACATAACTAACTATATTCGCACAATATCGCTAGCAAAGTTTCATAATGCTGTCCGTAAGAGGTCATTTAAATCGACGACGAAGTGCCCCTTGCAATCCCCACTGTGAAGTTACTTCGAAAGTGCAAAATTGTGTTTGAAACGTAAGCAACTCACGTAAGTTTCATCACGGAAGGTAAGAAAGCTTTGTATTAAGGGGGATCCCTAAAGAGACCTCGCCATACATTTTTCAGGAGCTGTAATCTCCGTAAATAAACAGTTTCTGCAGAATAAAGCAAGTATAATGAGATTTTATAATGTATTGTGATCGCCTATCGCCCAAATTTTAGAAAAAAAACAGTCTTTCTATGAGAATTAGACCCAATAAAAAACGAAAAATCTTTACATGTGTGAGTGACCTGAATCGCGCCATCTGACAGAAATTTATAGAACCACCGAGAAAAAGTTCATTGCTGTTATGTTACGAGTTTACGTGCGGTGAACATTTTAAGTAGATGGCGCTGTTCGAAAATTCGAACAAGCGCCAAGGTTATCGAGTGACGGACGCGGCGATGCGACGTTGCCATTCAAGACGCAATTTGGCAACAACGCGTGTTGCCAAATTCCAGTCCATGCGTGATTGTGTGTCAAAATTGTGTTTCTAGCAAGTTAGCGCCGGCGCGCGGGTTTGCCCGCGGATTTTATATTTTATGATTGATGAAATGTTTTTTTTTAGGGAATGAGAAATAATGCTAGAAAGTGAAAACAATTATCTGCGATCTGCCTTTGGTTCACACAGATACAATACTAATGTTATTATTGTATTACTTATCTACTTTAAATAAATAGTGCCTACCTACCTAAAGATTTAAAAATCTTTCCACTGTATGTAAGTAGGTACTGATAAAACATTTTCTGACACGGTTAAGTACTAATTCATTGGTTTGGGTTGAATCAAATCAGAGAAAAGAAGTTCATGTAGGTATACTTAGGGTACCTATACCTAAATCAGGCGATCAGCGTAGGCAAACTTACCTATTTTTTTCCTAGCTACCTACGCAATGGTCGTCCGTCTGTCGGTCCGTATGTCTGTCTGTCCGTCTCTGTCTGTCACCAGACTGTATTTCACGGACCGTGATAGCTACACAGTTGACATTTTCACAGATGATGTATTTTTTTACATTTGTATCGCATGATTGTAATATTATAAGTCGCGTAAGATTGTATATTTACAAGTACCTACTTACTTATAATTTCTTCTAGATAAGACAAGTATTGAAACTATTGAATTTGGGTGTGATTCAGTGTATTCGAAATTATTTCTTCTCAACACATCATCTGCCTAGCCCTTTCCCAACTATACCTACTGGGATTGGCTTCCAGTCAAACCGGATTCAGCTGAATACCAGTATTTTACGTGGTGCGGCTGCCTACCAGACCTCCACAATCCATTATCTGTTCTCAACATAATCATAGATTATAGTCTAAAACATAAACAACATTTATTACAATCTTACGATGTTTGGAATTATCCGGTGACACATACGAGTACTTACATAGGTAGGTACCTACTCTAACCAACTAATACCAAGATATTCTAAGCTGATAACAACCCTTTGCTTTGCCATCTAAAACCATTCCACCAAAGAACGCCAGTAATCACACTAATCACTGAATGTTACGACTGTATCACCTAAAGAAAACATTCTTAGATCGCGATGAATAATTGCATAAATAATCTTTTATTTATTTAGTACCTACACGTCACAATTTATTTACACGTTAGGTACTATTTAGGTTCAGTCACATTACAACAACCTGTGTAGGTACAATATACCTTTATTACCATTAGATACGGGACTTAGTCACAGCAAGCGGTCCTACTCAGTTGGCACTCAGTCGCGCACGGAAAATCATTGATGTGACCTTCAGAATGATTGGCCAAAATGACCGATCAGCTTAAAAATATTACTAAGATCTAATACCTATTTGCTACTATTTGATATCTTTGTTTAAATAATTGGTACCTAATTAATAACTGAGAAAATGAATTTAAAAAATGGGCAGTCATTCTGATGTCAGGATGGACTGCCGACATTTAGGATCTCCACGTAAAGGCTCAAAAATTTCAATTCGCCTTTACAAAAATTTAGTACCTATTTGATACCTAAACATACCTATATTTTTTCTAGATTTTTAAGGCAAAGAATTTTATTAGAGATTTTTTGTTTAGGTAGGTACTATGAATAAATATACTTACCTAGTTCTACCCACATGTTAGCTTTTATCAGTATCTCGGAAATTGTTATTAATTAGTAGTACTTATTGCTAATTATCGTGTAAATTGAACTACCTTCACTCCATAGACTTGAAAAAAAATTGACTTCACTTGACATTCTGTATCAAGTAGTACCTACCTAAACATAGGAAACCAAAAATCTGTAATAAAATCTTTAATCTTTGCAGCTCAACAGTGTTTTAATAATACTAGGAATAAAAATAAGACACACCACTCGTAAATACAGCCAAAAATGTTAATTTGTTGAAAATAACAAAAATATTTTATCGTTTGCTTCGCCATGTTTGTGAGAGCGAGATAGATATTAAAAACATGCGTGAGAGACACGATACGCACAATTCGCGAGTTGTTGAGAGATTTTGTAAACAACGCGCGACGACTAGTACCAGACCGAGGTTGCGTAAGGTTAGCAACACAAATTTCTTCAAACATATTAATAGTTTTTTATTATTATTGTTTTACCAACCATGAT
The DNA here is from genome assembly GCA_947386135.1 of Melanchra persicariae. Taxonomy (NCBI): domain Eukaryota; kingdom Metazoa; phylum Arthropoda; class Insecta; order Lepidoptera; family Noctuidae; genus Melanchra; species Melanchra persicariae. The sequence continues at coordinate 6,689,097 of OX376646.1, forward strand.
TATTTAAATTCAAGTCAATTTTATTAATAATTGATAACAGTTATGTTTTACGCAACAGGTACTTATTTAAAAAAAAATGTTTTATAAGACAAAGTCTAGTTTTTAGTACCTAATTGTTGGTGCAGAATCACTACTTCACTATATTTAGTTATCTTTATTACGCGACTGTGGCAAAGCAAACGGTTATGATTTCAAGGCTTCCTCGTAACTCCCAAACTGCACGTCATGTGCAGCCATATTCTTTATTTATTTATACATAAATGCATAATGGTGATACTTAAGGCTCTTTTTTATTCAGGTTTCCTAAAGATGAATTAAGGAGACAAAAGTGGCTTGTTATTGTCCGAAAACAAAGGCAGAAGTAAAGCTTTAGTAACCTTGCGCGATCGAGCGAACAATATTAATTTCTTTTTTAACTACCTCAAAATAATTAATGTTTTTTATTTTATTTGCTAACGCTACCACATGCCATGTCATTCATAATCGTAAACATTCGTCAACATTCGGCAGCTAACGCGATTTCGCTCGCACGACAGCGCCGTCTCCTATCTCTATCCTTGTCTATCGGTAACAGTAGGTTGCGACTGTGATGACACTGATCACAGATGTGTGAGTTTCGGTGCATAGTCGTACGCCGAGCCCATGTTTACTGATTGCGATGTTAGAGCGTAACATGCAATGTTTATTACCCAAAATAATTTATCTGAATAATTTGTTATGGTGAAAAGGGATACCTTTTTACCACCAAATCCGATAGGATATCGAGCCTAGAAACAAAAATATGCATAGACCAATAATTATATTATTATTAATATTTGAAAATATTAGGTTTGGTAAGGATAAAGAAAGATAAAAAATAATTCAAAAATAAATACAACTATTGAGATTTGAACCCACACCAAGCCTAATGAAAGGCAGTCTCTAAACCGACAGTCTATTTGTACGGTTGATAATTGTTTCAAATAGCCGACCTTATTTATGTCAAGGTTTTTAGCTGCTCAGCTTCCCGAAAGTATAGCGTGATGATAATCATTGCTAAGGTTATATTAATAAGAAATAGATTGGAATATAACAATTTGGTCCTCTGGACATTTTAATTTCCAACCATTTTTGAATAAAACGACATCTAGTAGGGTCGAAAGTTACTACTATTTACTTTGCATGTGTGTGTAAAGAGTAAATTCATGCGGCTAAATCTTTATTCTGCTGTAATCTTTGTATGGTAGCAGTTAACAAGCATAGTGATTATCTAAAAAAATCAAGTTAATGCCCTAGGTATAGCCTATAATAAAGTTGTCTATTAAAACTTTCTATGTTAAGTGTAAAAATTGAAAATGTTCGAAATTGTGGATGTGTCGCCATCTAGCGACAAAATGGCAGTGAGAGCATTCATCCATTCACCTTAACTGCATTCTGGTTTAGCTGCTAGAACAATGAAGTTCCACTATATTAAATGGGATTAAGCGTTCACCGTGTCGCACTTTCGAGACAATTTACGAGACTGGAGCAACGCCTCGAGTCGTAACTTTAAGTATTATGGTCCTAAGGAGATGTTGTTATATTAAATTAGTAGGTACTTATATTTTTCATCTTCTAAACTAATACCTAGGTATAAAAGGTCTCCTCACTGACCAGTTTTGATGTGCCATGCTTCACTGAGGCTATGGATGCCTGGAGACTCGCTTACCCTCTAAATCCACCACTAAATCCATCATCCCAGAGACGGCATTCCCATCTTCCTAGCTCTTCGTGCTGTGCTGGTGCTGCCGTTGCGACTGCGGAAATATAATAACCTTGTTGGTAGTTATATTTTCGAGCCGTTTGGGGTTGAAACTCCCGGGTCGTGGGGTCCGAGTGCTCATTACTTGTTTAAAGATCTGTCAAGACGCTTAGTTGACACTTCGCGTTACCCTAGGTCTGGCTTTTACCTCGGATAAAGGATAAGCATTGCCATACAACGTGGCAATGCTGCCAGCCTTTTGGGTACATTACCAGTGGCCTGCGATGCGGAGGAATTTTTCGACGCCATGTTTTACATTATTTTTAGTTTTAGTTAAGAGTCTTTTAAGTGTGTAGTAATAGTTATAAAAGATTAAATTGTTTGTTTAGTTTTGATCGAGGTTATCTCTACAAGCACTGAATTACCAAAACTATTTCAATAATAGAAAGATGTGTTATATTAGTGTAAAGTCTGCTTTTTATTTTAGAAAAAAAGGAAATGGAGCCCAAGAAAAGCTTGTTCAAAATATACTTAAAATATCGTGTGTGCAAGCAAAATAAAACACACGCTCCAGTATTTTATAATTAGTTTTGAAAATTGCTAAATAAAGTATACAAAATGGAAGTAAAAGTGTAAAAAGGCGCCCCTTGAAATTGAATCAAGAATCCTAATCCAATTTCATAAATAAACGTGCTGAGATTCTGAGCAAATGAGACATTAGACGCTGAGCGAATAAATGTTGCTGGGAGGTACCTACATGACTGAGAATGTAACGAGTCTGCGTAAGCCTGTACTGTTATTTATTCTGATGCTTCAGTGAATGTTATGAATGCTTGAAACCCAAATGAGTTTGTTTGTCTCGCACTATCTTCCTCAGATAGCAGCATAGAATCTAAATAACATGGAAAAATCTACTTCAATCCTCGGTCATCAAAGTCGTTCTTAAAATGTATTTGGATTTTTTGAGACTTCATCAGACGCTTGGCGTTCATTACGGATGACTAATAGAGGCTTGTCGGACAAAGTAGATTTATGTATGGTAAGCCATAACATTTCAAGGATTTACAGAAAAAACATAATTTTTAAGCAGGTAAGGCCGCATGACCAGCATACGATAAAACCGTCTAAAACTACGTGGCAGTATCGCTATGCATTATCGCGGTATCTCCGTCGGGACGCGACTGTTTGTGTATATTTGTGTCACTTGTGCGCTTCTGTGGCGGTACAATGTGCGGGTAGTTTTTGTATATGAAAGAAATAAGGACGTCTATGACAACAATGTCGAATTGTGACTGTGTTGGAAGAAGTTGCAGGTTTCATCTCATTTATGGTTATAGAAAATGGGTTTAATTTGAATAAGTTTAAAATTTTATTTTGTTAAATAAAACTGTGGTAAATTAACAATCTCCCATAACGATGTCGCGAATAGAATGCATACACAAAATTAGTCTTACGAGTAATTCTTCCACAGAACATTTATAACAAAAACTTCAACACAACAAAAACCTTAACGGTACTAATCAGACCGTTTTACGAGCTTCAGGTTCAAGGAACGTTGAACAAAAACAATTACAACGCATAATACGCCTTATAATCGTCCCACGAAACCCAACAAAGCAAAAACTGCCCCTGAATATGCGATGCTACGCGTTCTAGATATTTAATAAAGCTGTTATGAAACTCATTTTGACGAACAAGAATTTGTATGTTCATTCCTTGTTTGTTCCTCTGAGTATTATCATGCTTAAAGCGACAAGCAGATTATACGCCCTTTGTAAATAGACGAAAACGTTGCCTAACAAAATTCTAGGTGCCTAAATCATACCCCGGCTGTACGCGTCGTAAATTACATAAAAAGAACGAATATTGATTTTACAAGCAAATAAAAAGCGTGTCACGTAGCCAGAACAAAGGGCTCTGAACCTCGCTCGTGAAAAATAACTTAAAATGCCTCTACAGCGGTTCGTAGATAGTGGAAACGAGCTTGGCAGCTCGCCAAATACAGAACTGTCCTGTTGGTACTCCGGCCGTATCTTAATTAAGTAGGTAGGTACGTGTGTGGCCTTTGAACGCGGCAGCTGGCAGAAAACTTTTCATATAAGAATGGTTCAAATAGAGAATATTGCTCCGGATTCGAACACTACCTATCTCCATATATGGAGATGAAGTTTGAACTTTTTTGGGCGACTTTTTGCGTAGCACGTAAACGCTACGCCGTAGCACTTGTAGCACCAACCTCGACAAGTTTTGGTTACTTTTCATAAAATTCCGTGATGTGCTGAACGAAAAACAAATGTTGATGCTGAAACTTTAAAAGAATGTGGGTTTGAAAACAAAAGATAGTGGAATGGGAAAAAATGGTACTGTTCTTGCCCACTGTTCTTTTTTTAATTCTTCGTCTCGATTCGCATTTCACAGAAAAGAAGAATCGATTAAAGCCCCTTTAAAATGTCTCGTTTAAAAGTTGTCTGCTATCGTAAAATGTCCGGCTTCTTGTAACTTGTTGTAAAACATTAAACACTTGTCAATGTTGTACTGATCAACTACCGTGCCCATTCCGTTCCGTGCGGTATAAAAACTTTTCTCATTTCCGTAGCAAGCACAAGAAAACAGCCTTTTAGCGTGTTTCTAATAACAATTTGAATTTCCTTTAGCTCTAATGATTGATGACATTATGCTCCGAGGTTTAACAAATTAGGTAACTTGAAGAGTCATTGTTGAACTTTGGGCATTAAGTTTTTATTTTAACTTTTTTCAGAGATCCTTGTAATGCTTGAAAATGTTATGAAGTTTCTTCTTTGAATATCGATTTTATATAAGAATTTCCACTTACGAAATGATAGGGGCGAAAATTAACAACAGCAAATTGTCAGAGAACCGTGAAATTCTACGACTTTGAAAGCAAAAAGAATTCAACCGGTTGATGCTTGTAGGTGGCCTATGTCCAGCAGTGGACATTTTTCGGCTGAAATGGTGTTTATGTCGATAGATAATCGTTGAAGTTACCACGTCCTCCCATCTTAAATTAATGTCCTCAATACAATGATATATCCACTGGCCGTCATTGACTATTGTATGATAATACTACATTATCACTAAACGACTCGTGTCTTTGTCACAGATGTACACCCAGCTGTGTAACCAATATGTCGATATTATTAAATCTGTGCGCACTTGTTCGTATGATACAAACGATCTACAAAGGCCTTGACATAACACGATCCCGTTTATGTCAAGACAACGCAGAGCGCGGAAACTTCTCGGTATCGACTGCAAGAAGTGGGATTATCAACACTTTTCATATAAACCATAGACATAGTGAAGTAGCAACATAAGTACTAGGCATTTTCTATGTAGGTATGACATCAATACGGACATAAAAGTGTGTGAAATATACGTTAACCGATTGTCAAGTGGTTGTCTGTGTACCTGATTGCCCCCGAAGGAAGCTAATGTTTTCTCTCAATTTCATTGACAATGTCACAAGCTTGCTCTGTCACCTTGGTCACTATGACCGAGCGACTGTGCGTTCAATACCTGTCTCTTTAATATATTAAAGAGACAGGTACTGAACGCACAGTCGCTTTGTCTCTTTTCTATGGTGTGTTCAATTTTGTGGGTATTGCTCAGTACATTCTTTATTTTTATGATATAAAACAAATGTGTTAACTAGCACTATGAAGCAAAGAACGTATAGAAAATGTTTTGAATACTGAAAATGATAGAAGTAGTGCGCTCAACGCATATTCGGCCTCACGAATTATATTCAGTTCTGCCATATTTAGCTGCTCCCTTTTTTTGTATGGGAAATCTTCATATGACTCCTCCCGCTCTGGGCGGAGCGGAAGGGAGTGTTTTTCTCTGGACTCTTACTGACTAAAACCCAGCTGTGTTTTTCCAGATGCCCTTTAAGTTCCAGGGCTGCGTTAACTCTTTTGAACTATTCCGCAACATTTAGCCGCTCCCTGCATGGTAATTCCATGCTCTGTGCAAGACACCAATTTTTTCTCCATAGTTTTGTTTCAAGCGAAATAATTTGATTGATATAAAACTTTGTTCGAGTTACAGCTTTATGGCCCTCCTGGGACTTGTGAGGGACAAAACTGTCGAATTGTTGCTCAGGTAAGCCCTTAGTAACATTACATTTTGATGATTGAAGGTTATACTCAATTAAATAAATTAAATGGTCTCTTTCTGACATTAAAATCCATAAGGTTGTTACAGTAATCACACATAGAAAAAGACAAAAACTTCACTAATAGCAGCCATACTAAGTATATCGAGTGGTTCTTATTATAATTTAATAGATCTGGCAGTTTAAATACAGATGGATGACAGAGATATTTTGCAATAATTTAAAAAAGTAAGACGATTATCTTCTTATACCTATTATATATAAAAATCAATTGCTGTTCGTTAGTCTCGCTAAAACTCGAGAACGGCTGGACCGATTTGACTAATTTTGGTTTTGTAATATTAGTGGAAGTCCACGGAAGGTTTAAATGGTGAGGAAGTCTGGAAAAAAGATACCTTCGAGTGAAGCTGGGACGGGCCACTAGTTATTAAATAAAACTTAGAAGAAGAAGAAAATAAGCATCACTTTTAGTACCTACGGATCTCTACAATCTCGAATAAATAAATCTCTAAGAAGGTTAAAACCAACAAGCTTCAAAAATTCCGGCCGTTTTCCATGAAAAATACGAAAGAATGCCATTCGAGTCTATTAAAAGAAAGAAAGTAAAATAATAAATTAATGGCTTTTCATTATTTTTTCAACAGAAACGGCCAGTACTCGATGTAATCGTTTCGGAAGAGGTTCAACTTCGCATTAAATATAATAAAACCTTTCTGTTTTTAAGGTTATTTCACGAAACTTTTAGATTGGAGGCGAAAAATTGTATCTTTACTTTTCGGGTCTTGGTCGTTCTTGTGTCTTTGCAATGCTTTAAGAATACTTACATAATTTCGATCCAAATATTTTCAGCTTACAAATCTCTAGTCTACAGGTCAAAAATATTGCATCAAATCAGAAAATTTTGAATGGTTTAATTAATTTGGTTTCAGCTAATTAAGCATTAAGATTAATAATGTCAGTTACATAATTTAGCCCTTAAGAAAGTAAGAGAACTGCTACATGCTAATGAGAAACTTTTAATTGCACACGAAATTTTAGGCCGAATGTTAATCTGGGATAAAATGGAGTCATTTAGCGAATTCTGGATAAGGGATTATTGCGAATAGGGTCGTTGAACGACTTTCACAGACAGACCAATGGTCGTTTTTATGATAATATTTCAAGTTTGAATTCAGAACAACTTTTCTTGCTTATCATGCTACGCGATTTAAAGAGGCAACAAAGGCTAACGATTACAGGAAAAGTTTGTAATTTATTACGTTATGTCCTTTCTTAGCTCTGGCAGTCTTTAAAAACTGGTGGAAAGTTCAAGTTATTTTCGGTCATAGGATTTTAGTTTTTGAATTTGACTCTGGTTGCACGACCATGATGCCCAAACGTATGTATCCTTTTCATGTTTAAATAGATTAAATTTGAATTTCTTTGTTTTAACTGAAATTTAACCATTGTAAGTAGGTAAGCCCTAACATTTTAAACAGCTGAGGAGTCGATTTACCTGCCAGAGTCTGTGTTTCCTGATAACTATACCAACTGGGAGTCTTTAAGTCAAGAGTGAATAGATTTCTTCTAGGCAAGTGTGCTCCATCTTCGACCACACCATTGCTTACTATGAGGTGAAATGGTGGTCAAACGCGTGCCTATCAATAGTGAAAAGAAAACATTTGAAAGGCACAATATTTTTCCGGGTACACAAAGTAGCACTTTATTTTTTTGCAGAGTTCATATAATTGTATGCTTTAGTCAAATACCGAGTGTTCCTTTCAAACAGCGATACAGAAAACTAGGAAATGCATACTTAGTATTTATTTTACCCTTTTTTTTATGGATGGGAAATCATCAAATGACTCCAACCGCGCTGGGTGGAGCGGGAGGGAGTGTCAGACCAACCCATCCGTGCTCCTCGTAGTGCCTTTTGCTTTCCAGGGCCGCGGTAACTCTTTCGAACAAAATCCGCAACCATTTAACCTTACGAGAATAATTTTTGTTCTACGCCAAGTACTCAGTCAATATCATAAGCATACATAACTCTCAAATATACTTTGGCATATTGCTCTTCTTCACTTTAAAAGTACGTTTTATTGCTTGAAAAGTTGTGCCTGTAAATGGTTTAATTAATTGAAATAAATGCTTTGAGTTTGAAAAGTTGTAATTTGTGTATTAATTGGTCTGGAAAATTAAATTTTCGTAACTTTAATCATAAAAATATGAACTTACTGAAGGAGGTCCTCATTAATGCAAGGTCCTGTCCTGAGGTCATTATTACATACTCATCAACGTAGTAAGCTTATTCATTCAGCGGTGTCTAAAATATTTGGCATTCAGAGACACTACTCTAACTTTGCCTTTCATGTAAATGTTAAATATTAGCAAATCCCTTGCAGTGTTGCCATACCTGTAGGCCGTATTTAATCACTTTCAACTCCGAATTCTTTGACTAGCAAAAATAAAAATTGCTACACATACCCTCAGTACCTACCTGTTTGCAAGGTACATAGGAAAGTATTACAACAGCGGTTTGAAGGAAAATAAACATTATATATTATGTAAGTAAACCGTTATCGTGGCGTAGCTGGCTGGCTGGCACTCGATTTATCCACGTCCGCCGCCTCATAGCGGCTGACAGGTGGAGCGAGGCAACGTCCTCAGGCACTACTCGCTACCTGCGGCATTCCTTTGAAACATCAGTTTGTTTGTGACCTTCAGGGGCTTTCCGTTGTTATTCTTATAAGTTTTCTAACCTTAGCTGTTTGCTATTTTTGGTCCTCTTTGACGTACCTACATATTAAAATGGCAAGGATAGGTGGTACAATTGAAAGGAATTTACCATTAAAAGATTAAAATATGAAGATGTTCGTGTCGGATCGCTATCCCATCAGACTGCGCGAGTAAAGAGACCAAAGAGTGTATGTGCATAATAAAATATGCGTACCTACTTGGCAAATATCTGTTGAAATTGACCGACGTGACCAAAATTCGGTCGGGAGAATTAAAATAGAAGCAGTTCACATGGGTTGATCCGTGAATTTCTAATCCCTTGGGTGTTTTGTTGCCAAGTCTTGAACGAAACGTTCAATTCTGACGAGCACAAAGACACAAGACACAGCCAAAGTGCCTCAAATAGCTTCAGCAGCTCTAAGTAAGTACCTTGACTGTTGGCACTACTCTGATACTCCCTGCCTGCCTGTCCAAATCCCTGTACCTAGTCTTGGAAAATAGTTCCCTTTAAAACTGTGACCAATACCAAGGTCCAGTTTCTGCAAGAAGAGCATCGCTAAGGGACTCCTAAGAACTCACCCTCCAATGATATTTTTTTAAATAATATATCAACTGCCAATGGCAACACTTAATTTATGACGCGTTAATATAATAAGTACCTGGATGACCAAGCTTTGCTCGGTTTTTTTTTGGAAACACGAATAAAACGACGATTTCTAAAAATGAATCCTAGAATAGCTAGATCGAGTTATCGCCCCCGAAACCGGGCATACTATACTTCATGAAAATCCTTGGAGCCGTTTCCGAGATTCAAATTATTTTTAAACAAGAATTAAAGTCTAGTACTTTAATTCTTGTTTAAAAATAATTATAATAATTATATTTCTCTCCAGAAATCGGGTACTAACCTACTAGCTTTCTTCGCAGGATGTTACACGCCATTCTACAGAAACAAATAAAATATTGACCAGCTTTTTCCCGGAACTATTAAAACTGTTTTAATGAAACTTCAAGTTGGCCTTTACATTCCGCTGGAAAGTCACTGAATAGCTGTTTCAGAATAGTTTTTAATTTTTTACAACATTTTGTGGAATTTAATTGGCACCGCTATGAACAGTTTTAGAGCAACGTCGGGCGAGGCTACTTTAGCTGGACACTTTGTTTGGCTATTTTTAGAACATCTTTTTGGGTTGGTTTAGAAAACTATGTCTGTTTTAGTAGAATTTAATCGCTAAACATTTAGGTGAGATTGTGGTAAAAGCAAGGTAAAACCGTAATGTAGCTGCAAAAAGAACAACAATAATTTTATTTTCATATACCTTCCTGAAGAGTGTCGCAAGCAAAAGAGTTGAGTAACTATTTTTGGTGTATAAAAAATAATATTCCATCTACATAACTCTTTTTTAAAACTGTTGCAATCCCACAGCAGAGAGCGACAGTTTATACCACGACGATGTAAAATATAATTATGCTAGTTATTAATAAGACAATCATTTCAAGAATATCCAAGCATACATAACGCTGTTGCAAATCTAGATTGCATTGCAATTACTCACACTTGTAGATTGCGTTACAGTTTCGAGCTAACTGCTTATCGCAACTGTTACACTATGTTACACCAAGTTCTCAGGCCAAGATTATGAAATTGATTACTCTAGTTACAGCAGGCATAATCTCCCATTCAAGTACTTTGATAATCTTTTAATTTAATGCTTTGCTGTGAGCTCTATAATCAGTTACCAAACTTTACCATGACAAAATGGTTGGCATCTAGGTAGGCCGTTGCAAACACCACTTAACATATATATAACAAATAAATGGAGGAGGTTTTTCCTCCATTTTTAATTTAAAGCCCGTTAAAAAGAGTTTTTTGAAGACCAGTGCCCCGATCAGGACAAATCCCACATGCTGGAGTTCCCCCATTGCCCATACATTTGCACCTTGAAGGATCTAATTCGCCACTAAAGCTGCTATTATCGAAGTTACCAACAGCACCGAAATTACTTCAAAGTTGACCATCGACTCGTAAAGAAAAAGGTGAACATAATGTATTTTAAAAGTCCTTACCTTTTTGGTTCGTAATTTCATCAGTTCACGTTACCCCGACCGAATATTACGTCTCGGGAATGCTTCCATGTCCGCTCCCTATTCCAAAGGTAAATAAATATTTTTTGTTTAAGTCCAAAGCCCTCAATATTACAGTAGGTGTCTATAAAAAGGGACTTTCTTCTTGAAAGGTTGAGGTGTTTTCCTCTTGCCTTCATTGAGACCCGATGGGGAACCAAAATAAAAACGACGCTTTTTCCGTTGCAAAGTGTATTTAAAATGCAATAAACATATAAACATCAAACATTTTTCTTTTATGCTATTCCTTATAAAATATGACTCACAGTCATTTTAAACGTCCCTTTAAATACAATGGTGCGTTGTAAAATTTGTGGTAATGGACTGGTCTTTGTTTAACGGTAATTGCCGTTTATCATTTTTATAACCTTTAATAAAGCTGAATAAGGTCCTATCTTAAAATCTTAATTTCAAACTCAATACCGTTCATTTTTTGGGAAAAAGAGACTATGACACTTATAGATAATTAGTGTAGCTCTCTATTAGCGAACGCATATCATAATCCGATCAGTACTTCGAGAGATTACTTCCTTCAAGCGAACAAATAATTTCCCTTAATGACATTTATTAAGACTTAAGATATAATGTTGATTGATTGACCGCTCATAATAGACCGAGACCGTCGTAGTGACAACATGTTAACATCTGAAGTGATGACTACGTTGGAACTTAGTACTTAGGTAAGTAGTAAGTAGTTTGAGTATCGTCACTGCACAACGTATCAGTCAATTGATTAATTACTAACTTGCACACTTTACATAGTGGAGACATTTTATAACTTACTATATCCAGCGGCTTAGTGACGTCAAAGTCGTTAATATTGTGTAGGTAAATTTTTAAAGTGGGTTTTCTCAACTAAAAAATTTAAGGTCTAGGTCCTTCTGTAAATATAAGAACCATTTTCAAGTACTGATTTCGTTTGCGAGTCCGATTCGCTCTTGGCTGGTTTTTTACCAGTATCAAAACATTTTCGTCCACATATTTTTTAAACTGGAACATGCAGCAAACGGCAACCATATGTGATGCCAGCTAATTGTTCATTAAAACGCTTCGTTTACATACGTACGCGTATCCGGTCGCATCTAAAAAATAAAAGTATCAAACAAGATAATTTTATGCCCGCTCATCAAACATTTAAGGCCAGCCCGTTATTAGGCAGAATGTGTTCATATTGTGTTCCGAGCATAGCAAAGGCCTTGTTTAATTAATTAAGTGTTGGACATAGATAGGACCCGTTGAAAGCAGATGTTCGCGTTTTATGTACTGCAATGATATAGTTATCGAGCTATCACTCTGTTCACTACGGGTTCACTATCACTTTAACCCTGCATCAAATTTTGTGTGAGAGCTTCGCTTGTGTGTGACACGTGCTAAAACTGTCCAGGTGCCAGCAGTTCTAAAATTCGCTTAAACAGGGTACTGGTTTAATGTTGTTCACCTTGATCCAGTTCCATTCTACATCACACTTCGCAGTCTGAACTTTTGAACTTGACCTTCTAACCCCTTTAAGTAAGGCATGCATTGAATCGTACGACACGTTGGGTTCGGCGAGACAATAACCAAAACCCTCGTCCTTTCAAATCTATATTGTTTCGCGAGTCCTTTATTTTCCGAATCTTGCAAAATTGTGTTCACTATATTTAATAGGTCGTGTCCTCCTGGAATAAACTTGGAAAGAGCGAACCCTCACTGTACCCTCAAGGGGGCTCGCAAATGGACACACACAACGTAGAATAGCTCTCTGAAAGGTGTACTTGTTGGAACTTGGCCCCGAGTGGGCATAAATTACGTATAGCCTTAAAGTATTCAAGGTGCAGCTGGATTTTATTTCTATGGTTACGAACAAAAGCTCTCAGGTCTAAATTTAGATTTGAAACTTGTCTTTGGATTGAACCCCTGAAAGTTTCTCTATGTACACAAATGTGTGTAAAGTATGGTCTGGCCAGTTTTTTTTTCTTCGTTCGTTTGTTTTGTGGGGTCATTCCACGTCTTACGTTTACTGATTTAGAGTATGTAAGGTGGGACGCCATTAGACTAGGTGGAGTGATGATCTTCGCGGTGAAACTGATTCCAGCTGGATGAGAGTTGCAGAAAATCGAGACAAATGTCATTCAAATGGAGTTGCCTATGTCTAGCTGTGAACGATAGCCGATGTTGATATTTTTTTTGACAAAGTTTTTGTGTCCAAGTCAACTACATAATATACAAGTACCTAAATAGCTGAAATGGTTACGCTTAGGGTTTTTCTATTAACGGTCTCTGTTCTGCTACTATTATACGCGCCAAACTCAAAGGACATCACCAAATATCACTTAAAACTTTCCCAAACGAATGTTTGCTTGAACCACCAAATGTTTGTTGAAAACTTTCATTGGTGCCAACCCAAATACTAAGGAGAAACCCAAATATGTTTGGAGTCAGCTTCTACACTCTAAACTAATGTACATAAATGTGTTTGCGTGCCCATCTCCATTTTGCCAAGTTTTCAAGTTCAATCCTGTGTTCGCAGTACTAGTGCCAGGCTAAAAAACCGGCCCAGAGCGAGTCGGATTTGCACAAGGAGGGTTTCGGAGCATAAACCGAAAAAAAAACAGGTTTCTTGAGTGGGGTCCTTCAGGCCCGGATCTAAGGGGAGGGGGGCAAACCGGGCCCGTGCTCCAGGCGGCAAGTTCAAGGGCCGCACAATTCAAGTTTTTAATATTTTTTTTCGAAATGGGGCTTATAATTTGGAAAACTCACGGACGGACGGACAGCTAAAGCTTAGTAATATGGTTCCGTTGGTTACCCTTCGGTTACGGAACTAGCAAAGAGGTAAAAGAAAAATCCAGATTTAAATCAAACATATAAAACCGAACAATTACGAACTTGCAATTCTCGCAACTAAAAGAATAAATTGATAGGCAGACACTTTATGAATCTCGTTTCTGTCTGCCTACAATACATTCCAAAATATTGTTACAAGAACCGGAACCGACGAAGCGACGTGCTTTTGGAGGCACAGAAGGCTTGAGAAGTGAAAAAAACGATAATCTATACAACAACTGACCGCAACAACGCTGTTCAAACTAGAAGATACTTATCAATATCTGAAAACCGGACCTGTGCGTCTCGCATCAAATATAAATACATATTTTCACAAACAATGGCTTTCCTACACCTGCTTCCTCGCCACAATGAAAGCACATACAATACTTACTCCTCATTCAATATTATACTCAGTCCCACATACAGTTCCATTTTCTTGACTTCCTGTTTCAACGGCTGACACAATGGGCCGGATGAATTTAAGTCCTCCAACAGGCATCGGTGTCAGTACCTCCGTTCTTTTGCCACACAATACGAGATCACACTCACCACTTGTACCCGCACTTGGGTTTGCTTCTTTTGTATATAGCCAGCTTTGGGAATGTCCCCTGAACGAAAAGCTTGTAGAGACTTTTGATATCAGGTGAGATAGAGATCAAACGTGACGTTTGATCTATACGGTATAAAGTCTGCTTTTACTAGGAAACTAGAGCGCAGATTATTTATTAATTATATTATGTTTAAATTTCGTAACACCTATACAGCTATGTATATTGCGCCAATGCAATGCTATTACTACTACTGCTGCATTACAGATAGCGTGGCTGTCTTTCATAACTTATTAATGAACAAAAATTCTCATAAACGCGCTTTGACAAGAAGCTTATAACTTTTCTCATCTGTTTTGCATCACACAAAGTCACCATGAGAAGAACAACTCCTTGAAAGTATTCACAGGTACTTCTTTCAGTTTGTAATATGCATTGAAGGCCACATTCGCAGCATTAAGTTAAAACAAAAGTCGAACGTTTTGCAGTTCAAACTATGCCGGAGTCTATTTCACACGAGCAGCGGACGGTGCAACTAAAAATATTAACGTTCAATGTAGTTTTATTTACATTGCGCACACAATGCATTGGGACAAAACCAACGTACGATAATGCGTCTCCACCGAGTAATGGACCGCAAATTGGGACACATTTCAATGACCCGGAAACGAATAAATATTCGGCCGACATTTTTTGTGACACTAAATTGGGGCATTTTCGTATGGGCGTTCTTAACAAAGCAAGAAGAAAGTTATCGAGAATCCAAACTAGCATAAATAAATCCAATATCCAACTCATAACAACCACACAGAAAATGAAATAGATTCTGTCTCTTTGGCCTATTTTTTTTGTCAATCGTTTTCTGGATCCATAAGAATTACTCCGCATCAATGACACAAATTATGAATGGTATTCACACAAATTAATATTATGAAAACCTGCAAAGCTTGCCATTGTTCCGACCTAGCGAAACCTCATATAACGCTGAACGCCCAAAAAATGTACATCATCGAAAAAATCCTCACTTTTTGCACAGATCACGTTCTGTCCGTATTCAAATGACGCCGTTCGCATTCACCATTACGTGACAATGTGTTCTCCCATTCGCACGTACCGAGGTATCATCCGGGCCCAAGTGGAGCCCACCTCCTCCAACCGCGCCGGATGGAGCCTTCCGGTCTCTTGAGTTAAATACCGCTCTTTCAGGCACACACAGACGGACTAATTTCAACACGAGTCTCTTTGAGAATAGGGAGCGCTTTTATTCGAATGCCACTGTATAACATGTGTTCAGAAACTTAATATACGGACGTGTTCGGTTATCACTGTCATATGAAACACTAGGTAGAGAAATGGAAACTGAATAGGGATGGGCGGAAGCCTCAATGAAATCCATGTAACATCATCTTATGTATCAAACGTAGAAAAGAAACTTAACTTTGTATCTATTCAATTCGAATTTTGATTTAGGAACGTTAGGGATTTTATTTTATTGTATTTTTGAAGCAAAAAAATTGTTCTGAAAAGTATTGAAGGCATATTTTCATCGAGCAGAAACTTTCAAAAAGCAAAAAGCTGACGAAGACCAAAAAATGGCAGGAATTACTGTCTTACCTAACCCAACACTGCCATGTCAACATTTCGAACCATCTTACGGATTTCCGCAATTTTGTTCACATTATTTCTCCAAACGGATCCTCGTCCAATATTGACCGGGATTTGCGCCATTTGCGTCCTTTCCCCCAAGCCCCCAATATGTCCGTGGCAGCTCAATAGAAGCTCTTACAAACCCTCACTGATCCTAATTGAGCCTGTGCGGCTCTCCGTTTCTTTACAGAATTAACACTTCACTGCTGTCGCGAAAAACATCACGACGAATAAGGAAAGTTCTGAAGAAAATATGGCATTGAATGTTTAGCAATGTGATTGTGCACGCATTGGTTTCAAGGAAAATCACGCATGTGTGATTTACAGGAGTAGGTATATTTGAGTGCTGCGATATTTTGATGATTTCCCTTTCCCAGAAGGCTTTAAAAAAAGATTTATTAAGGTTTTGTTGAGAAAATAGCCGTGACAATCTCTCTGTTTAAATAGTTGAGCTTTATCTCCAAAATCTAAGCATACTAACTTAGGTAAGCCGGACTAGTCTTATGTATATAGACATAACAAATAAGTTATGTTTGGCAGTCAACCAAACTGAAATTATCCAGTAATAAATGATATCTGTCAACATGTTATAACAAAACCAACGTCGTAATAAGAAAAAATCACACCAAAACGAAGCAAATTCTCAAACACAATTTCTTATCTTCAGTCCTTTCATTCACTTCGCTCGTTTCGGTAAAAGGATTATTCACAATTCTTCGAAATAAGTAATAATATTGAGCTGAAGTAAAAGAATATCAAGTACTTCGCGAAATAAAAGTCAAATATTGTTACACCTCCTTGCAGAACTATCGAGTCGACACGGAAACTCGGAAAGAGTCGAAGTCTATATGCTCATTGTAAATTGACTTGAGCTGAGTGCTGGCAATCGATATGTTACAGTGAAAGCCCTACTCGTCTCGTTTGCCCTCGACTGTTCCTACTGGGTTATTCATTGAACTCGCGTCCGTAATAGTGAAGAATTATGGCCGCAACTGTACCATGTTTTTTTATTATGACGCATGTGTTTTTAGTACCTATATGTTTAGTAACATACACTAAACATATATTAAAACACATGCTTAATATGTTGTATAGTAAAAGTATACTAATATATTATTTAATTATTATTGATAAGCACGCGCTTGATCACTATCTCAACTGATGGTAAGCAATGATGTGGTCGAATATGGAGCATGCTTGCCTAGAAGTAACCTATTCACTCTTTACTTAAAAACTCCCTTGAATGGGCTTGGCGGAATTTAACTATGCAATTCCGTTGCACCCTCCTCAAAATGCAACCGATAGAAAACCGACACGCTAGCAACTCGGCGTCGATGCTCAAGACTTTGGAGCTTTGACTCGACGAGCCAATCATTGCCTATTATCCTCTTGGCTCGTTTCTCAATTGACTCAAGGGCATCAAACTGGTATCTGGCAGATTTCTGAGGTCATCAGATAACCTCAAACTGCCAATGCATTCCACAACTTGCTTGGATAAATCTTTTACTGTAAAGCTGCCCGACTGTGGAATGCATTGCCAGTTCCAGTAAGACGTTCTCAGTCGTTACCTGCTTTTAAAAAACTTGTCAAAGAACATTACCTGTCACTGTGATGATATCGATAGCCGGCATTAGATTCATTTGAAAATGAAAGAGTTTGTGCTAAATTATGAGAGTCATGGATATCCAAATACTTTTTTCTCAAATTAAGTAGGTAAAGGGTTATACCATACTAGGACAAAATAAATATACTGTCGTCTCTGTCGCGAACTAGAAGAGTTTTGACGACGGTTTAGGCGTTGAATTTTGGAGCAAATTAATTCATCGTCATGTGTAGATACGTATAATAAAATTCTGTGAAATTTTCTAAAAGTTTTCCACAAAAAACCGTCCCGTCACCAACTTATGTCACATTAACAAACAAACTCCTAAACAGACTTTTTGTAAATGCGGTTACACAAAAACTGCATGCTGAAGCCACAGAACAAACTTCATAATTCCATACACAAACGGTTATGATCAGTTGTTCAACCCTCTCATTTCTGAGTCGTTCAATGCGATTTTTAATTTCCCTAGCGCTTAGGACCATAAATGTGAATGCGGCCGAGAATACGCAGCTTTTCATTTATTGTAATGCTGTGGGACAACAGAGATATTTTGTCTATTTCCCTAATGTAAAGCGATAAAATGTTACATTTTTGCTGCCGTTCGTTTTTGATTTATGTTTGTTATGACAAGAATCAATGAAAAACTAGCTGCTTCAAAACAAATCGTTTACACAGAAAAACCTTTGTAGAATCCACGAGCGATCAACTACAGTTTTGCTTTTCAACGTCACTGTCAGTTTCGTCAAATCGTTTTTTTGTGTGAACTAGACCTAACCCAGCATTAACGCGTTGAGCTCAAATACACATCTTTTTGGATGAAACGCCACGAAGGTTGTATACCATTACTAAAAAAGAAAAAAGCTTGTTCCTTATTTAAATTTTTAAGGCAAACATCGTAAAACAGCCACACCTAAGCATTATGCTAAGCGTGCTAAGCTATGCTGAGGATAAATAGAGCCTGTCACGCGGACGTGAAGAATGGAGCTCGCGTGTATACTCCCTCTTACATCAGTGTGACTAGTCTGTTTAGCCACTATTTTTAGCACATCCGTGTTACATGCTCTTTGCCCGTATATTCTGAAGAGCTTGAACTGTTACCAATAAATATCATGGAGGTTCCTGCAAAGGGAAATATTTAAAGACATTTGATAAGTTATGATCTTTCGAAAATTGGTAAGAAAATGATGTATTTTTCAATCAACCCTGTATCAGCCAGTTTGGATTTGTGCTTTGTGCACTCCCCCAACACATGGGACATGGGACTAACACACAACTGGCAAAATGAGCGCGTGTTAATGGTAGGTACTGCCAGGTTTGCGTAGTTATTTGAAAAAGTTACCGCGGCCCTGGAAATCAAAATAATGGCGTTTGAAGAACCACAGGTGAGGTTTGTCCATAAGAGTCTGACACTGCTCTGTTCGGAGCGGGAGGAGCCATAATAGTGATATGTATCCTTATTTTGTTCCCAGTAAAGACCTTTTTCTAACAAGTAATCATTAGCAAACACGTAACGTACATTAAACATGACCATTAAAATGTAATTAAGGTCACACATGATACCTTATTATATCTATATGTATACCTTGTAAACGCTTCACATTGGGTCGTTGGAACCCCGTTGGTCACACCGTGCATGAAATAGCTAAAAGATTCGTTTTTTATTGATAGGCTCACATTTGACCACGATCTCATCTAATGAAAAGCGCTGATGTGGTCGACGATGGAGCACGCTTGCCTAGAAGAAACCTGTTCACTCTTGACTTTAAGATGTTGTAGCTATCAGGAAACGCAGACTCGGGATCGGAAGTCTTGCTAAGAAGAAGGTTTATTCCTTAGCTGTTCGCACAGTTAAAGTATTCAGAACGCTTAGTGGAATGAGTGAGAGAACCCATTCGCACTTCTACAGCCCTAATATACATTTTCTAAACAAAAGAAATCTCGATACCTATATCTAATGAGCTTAATACTCTGATCCTTTAAAATTCCAGAATGTTCTACTAAAAGCCAGATCGTCTCGGTCGTTTCATAGATTTTCCATAACCATTCAATTTTATTGCCTTTGGATCAACTAATGGTGTCATTCAACTCTCTTTGGGTTAGAAAAACACTTAGAACAGACAATTTATATGCTAAACTTTGGGATATTTCAATAGGGTCAGTTTGTCTACATCATAGATAGGCTTATTCAAGTTAAAGCTATTTTTAAGGCCATTCCTTTTAACCGCTTTATTTGTTTTTAAATTGGTAGTGAGATTATCTTTTCTTTCACAGATTTCTATGGCAAATATTTACTGAAAAAATACATTGTCCCTATTTCGATTGAATTACAGGGTCTTCTATCCTGCCCTCTGTGCCACAAAACAGCCATAGTGACATATGCGCTGCCACCAACACGCCACCAATGCAACGATACCATAGAAGTGGCACAGTTTGGGACCAAACAAATTTAGATAGCATCTGTCAATCCCATACATTTTTGACTTATTGACAATCGCCTTCGCCACGCTACCGCTGACAGTATGTCACTTATCTAGAGCCCAAGGTCTGCTACTCACAACGACGAAGTTGAAAAGGGAAGGCCTATCCCACAACAGGCAAATGTTACTTACCTGTTACAATCATTCAACCGTTAGGTATGTTTTAAGACAATAAAACGTGATAACTATTCTACACATTAACATATGCACAAGCTTTATATATGAGTATTGTTGTCACATCCCTTACCGTCCCCTTTTCCCTTTCCATAGAATTTCGCTTTTGGTTAGATAACAACATACCTCGGACTAAATACGGGGGTACCCCAACGGAATCTCTTTGGTACATCATTAGGCACATGTAGTACCTACGTACTATATGTGTACATAACTAGATTGTGCCCGAACCGAAATTGTGCACGTGGATTTCAGAAGCAATGATCTCCTTAAAGTTCTGAGTTGAGCTACCACTTGAAAGTGTGTGTTATTTTCTTCAAAAGACCACCTCAGACATTAACTTACATGGTTTTCATATGATCTGACGTTTACACTAATTGTTTGGACGATAAAATAGATTTTGGCTTCTGCGTTTGTTTCTGCCTGTCTCTCAGGGTAGTCAGTTAGGGAACACCAAGCCCACCACACTACATTCCCAAGCCACTGCAACTTCTGAAAGTCAGAATCAACATTGGCAACGACCAGAAAAAACGCCGAGTCAATGAAGCTCGACGAGTCCCAGAGAAATGATTACTGTCTTGGATCCCGCAACGAAATTAATCAGAAAATAACAGCGGAGGAGTAGGAAAAAAAAACAATTTCCACTTAGGGAACACCAGCCTCATCATCTTAGAAATTGACCTGTAAAAGTGTTATTTTAACCTAAGTATTTACAAAATAAGTAGCTACCTATTATTAACAGTATACGTGAGGTTTTTACTTATACCTGCACTCCATCGTCATCATTTCAGCTGAACGACGACGTCCAGTGTAACACGTCCCGAAGCATCGCCACATCGAATGGTGATTCACGCACCCTTTCAGCCGGTCTATTCTGTCGACATCTCACCGCGTACACTTAAGTGGAGTGAACGATAAGTGAGCTGTCATTCCATCTTGTTTGTATGGTTTGACAGCTCATTTCACTTCGCCTAAGTTTTCACTTCGACATGTTTACAGAATACCACTGCTGGAGTTTGAAAACTTCTTTTTAATAAAAATATTTTTAGGCTAGGCGATGTCTGTCAGTTGAGTTGATGAGTCAGTCACAAAACATTGGAACCCAAGTTAACATCAAAGAAAGAGTTTAATTTTCATTCTGTGTACAAGATTAATTTGAGAAAGAGATTGATATGATTTACGTTCACTGCATAAATTAGTAGTAGGTAGTCGTACCTCGTTTCCTCCTCTTTTATCTTTAGTTGAATATTTGAATTTCTAATGAAGAGGATTTGTATGTTTCAGATGCTGTTGTTGCCTCTCTTCAGCGAGGTCAAAAGTTTTCGGGTAATTTTGAGGCGTGAGAATGTATATCGTGTAGATAGGTAATCTTATGCGCAGAGGGAGGAAGTATATTCCAAAACTCAAATCAAAATGGAACCTTATTTATACAAAATGTATACTGATTTTTTCTAAAGTAAATTTGAATTCACAATCTGCTTAAATAACAGTAATTTTAAACTAATCATTTGGTTAGTTTTTTTTTATAAATAAGGCTGAATGAGGTTAATTTGTTTAATGGTTTATGTGATTGTTAAAGGTAGAAAGCATTCATCCGATGATCAAATTCTATCATTGACAGAAACCTACACTACCGCGGTGCTCTAAATGTCACACTTTTTCTAACTAAAAACATCAGGTAAGGCCACGAGGGCAGCCGTGGTAAGAATAAGAAAGATGATAAAAATCTGAATAACTCCCTTTTTTTATTTGCGACAGAAACCTTTCCGGTACAATGCGCTAAAGACCAAAGGTTTACATCAAACGACAACTTTTTAATATCAACTGCTGCTGTTTCAATTGCAAAAAACGTTCTCTAGACTGTCGAGATTTTTATTTTCCTGTTTTTTGAGGAATATTGCTTGCAGCTGGATCTCGTCCCGTTGACTTTGTAGGTACAGAGATAGAAATAGGCTTTGGGTTAAAATTCTGAAGTTTTGTTTCAAAGTTACCTAGACAGGTAGGTGCAACCCTAGTTGACACCGATGACTCTTATGAGGATACCGGGTGTCTTTAATTCTGAATTAATATTTTTTTCATATCTATGTGGATTTCTTAGTAAAAGCTACTGTCACCCCTCAAAAGATTGTCATTAAATTAAATCTAATTAAAGCATTTATTTAAATTAAGTATACACAGGCAATTTTCTGACTGACCGACTTGTTGAATCGTCAAAAAGTTGGTCAGTCCGAAAGATGATGTTTATTTCACATTACCTACAAAACATCTATATGGAGAAAAATGTGCATTAAACTTCAAGGATTCTCTCTTTCTTCTCATTATATTTTAAATCATGTTTTTTTTATTTTAAAAATCCTGATTACATTATTCTACCTACGTGTGAGAGAATGTTGACTTTTAATTTATTGACAATGTTTTAGTAAGTCCAGCATTGGCTGGCTTTTGCAGCTGATTTCTGTAAGTTAGTTATATCATAACGCCCATACACAGTAGGTTCTTGCCTGTTGAATTCAACTGAAATATCGTATAAACACCATTAAGGATATGCAACTTTTATTATTTCACCAACCACACTTCACAGCCTTTTTTTTAAGAATGAGCAATCATCAAATACCTACTGGGGTGATAAACTAACATGCAAGTGT
This sequence comes from Melanchra persicariae, assembly GCA_947386135.1. Lineage (NCBI taxonomy): Eukaryota > Metazoa > Arthropoda > Insecta > Lepidoptera > Noctuidae > Melanchra > Melanchra persicariae. Next base: position 6,711,693 of record OX376646.1, read on the forward strand.
TCATAGCGGTATAAAATAAATACTAGCCACATTACCGGCACAATGCCTATCGGTAAACGATATCTCATTGCACACGACATGCAATATTGCAATCATGTTCTGTATTTGTACTGAATCATATTGGTGATAGGCTTTGGTTTGTATCTGCGGGCCTTAAATATAATGGTTCCTAGAATGGACGTCAATTGGTTTTACAAACCGTATTATGAAATTGGTACTGATAATACCTATCCTAGAACGTTAAGTCGGTCTCTGAATTGACTACAGGGTGGGAAGTCTCGACGTAGTTACCGATCGCCTACCGACCGAATTCGGTCGATAAGTCCTAAGGCCACCCGTGCATAGTCAATCGCACGATCAAAATCAATGACCTGATCTGTGGATCGCGTTCAAAATTGACAGCGTACGGGCGGCTTTAGAAGTTATCGAGAGAATTCGGTCGCTAGGCAATCGGTAACTATGTTTCCGCCCTGGTGTAGAACACAGGTTTTCAGACTAAAGCAGAGTTTGACAAATATCCAACTTCGAATTTGGAAGTCGGGGGTAGAATGAGAACATAAATATAGAAAACCCATCTCAATGTCGATAACGTTAGAAAAAATAAAGCTATGCCAAAGTAAACGTATCTACCGTGAGACATGATAACAACATAGATACTTACCTGTTTTTTAAATGTTTTAAGTTACGAAGACTTCGAGTCCATCCAACAAATGTTTTATTAGCATAGTCAAGATAGCTACTATCTAGCGCTAGAACTTCTTAATGCGATCACAACGCTGCAGCCAAGTTATCCTCATTCAGTTAACGATATCGAGCCAATACCACACAAAGGCCTCGTCATAATCACTACGTTATTATAAACTCTCTTAAACGACACTTAATTAGCCTTAACGATACAATTGAGCCCTTAAGACTTGCGTGCAGACAACAACAGGGAACCTTCCTACCTTGATTATTCCCCAACACGCGTAATAGATTGTTTTTACAGCGGCTTTAACAGCGCAATTAACATGAGCTTAAAGCGCTTGAAGCCCGGAAAAGGTGCTCAGTAATAAATGAAGGTGTCCCAGAATGTAATTACGTACTGCGTGGTTCTTTGATATATTTATAATTAACTTTATAAATCTCAATTTATAAGCCGGCTTGAAATCGTGAGCGAAAATGGTACTATAATGTTGTCTCTAATTATCTTCTGTTAAGAAATTTACTGTTGCTATCCGGATTTTCGGATAATGTTCTCGTGATTGTGTTAATAAATTATTCGTTAAACCAACATGAGGCTTTAAAATAATAAATTTCATTCATCCACTACTTGATAGAATGTGTGCTTTTGGCACCTGTAACGCCTAGGACATTGTCTGGATTGATTTTGCCCAAATGTCTTTAGCTTTTTTATACCTAATGTGCTAAGACTTGATCATTAGTCTCTAGCTTCAGTAAATTTTTTGGAGCCAGGGCAAAAAGTCTTCTTCTTCCATTCTTCTCAATCCTAATCATTATGTCACCAAGCCATCATCTTCCACACAATCCATCCATCGTTTCTTTGGTCTTGTCCTTTCTTTAAAGCCAACTTTAAACTAAACTTTCTTCATGACGTCGCGTCAGAAATTACTAATATGATGGTCCCTACTACTTACTTCTTTAAACGGTTACTACCTTAACTTTTTCAAGAAATGCAGGTCCGTCCGGTGTACCTTTTTTTTTATGCATGGGAAATCATCACATGACTCCTGCCGCTTTGGGTGGAGCGGGAGGGAGTGTCAGACTCTTACTGACTAAAACCCATCCGTGCTCGTCGTAGTGCCTTTTGCTTTCCAGGGCCGCGGTAACTCTTTCGAACAAAATCCGCAACCCTGGCAGGCTCTGGCCCTAACGGGCCCCGTCTACTTTGCTGACATATCTTTAAGGCGCGCGTGGAACGTAACACACCGTCGGCCCGGGCCTGGCTTTGATCGGAGCGCGAGCCACCCAACACTCGCCGTCAGGCGGAGTCCGGTGTACCTTAAATGTTAATTCGCGTTTATTCCTAGATAATTTAGAAATTCTCAAAGAGCATGAAATTAGTTTCCTTCGTGTAGGTACTACAAACGTATGGAATTAATTTCCTTTTTAGCTATTGAGTTATTTTTCCTGTTATTTTCTTCTGTTTGGGGAAAACTTGGGCTTTGGCTCTATCATGTTAATTTTGAAATATAATATTTATCTTGCCCTTTTAAGGGAGCTCTTCGACTCTTCAAAGATTCCTAAATTACTGGTTTAAGTGTTGCTTTAATAAAGGGAATGTTAAATGTGATTACTTATTAATACTGCTGGATGGTAAATTATATTATCTTAAACCTGTGTTGAGGTCGGAGGCTACAGTTTCTGCCCGGTAGCCGATCTTCTTCCTTTTCTGGTTCCGTGTTTGGGGTCAGGTCTACTCACTTTCCTTGCGTCAAATTGTTCGGTATTGCGTTATGTGATCTGGCAATAGGGGCTTCCTTGCGGTCTCTTTCTATATCGAACCACCAGGACAGTGGTGGGAAGAATCTACCTCTTTTCGTTCTAGTAAGCGTTCATTGATTTTATGGGTATGAAGAGTAGGTACTACCGGCGCAGTAGGTATGAAAATAATACAACACAAGCTATATAGAACATGTATCCCTTGCAAGTCTGTAGATTAAGGTTCGTAGTTCACAATTGCCCCCTAAAGTGTTAGTGCTTACTATAGGTAATAGTGCTGTCTCAAAACTTCAAACTATTATCATAGTTTGAAGTTGTGTAATAAACCGAGGCAAAATATTCCCAAGTTAACAATTCATGCCATCTCCTAATAAAATAAGCTCTTGTAGTACAAGTCCCTTCAGACAATATAACATGCATTAAGAGCATTGCGAGACAAACATATCGCTATTTAAATACCTTTTCCAGACAACGTTACATGCTGACGGTACATTTTAAAAACAAATAGGCCCTACGGGACTCTTTAATCCGATAAAATACAAAAATATTTCCCGTCCGGCCACCTAAATAGACGTGCAAATGGTTCAATATTTTGTTTGGAGTTATTTATTCGAGCAATTTGGGCGTATACGGACAATTTGTAGTAGGTAGTGGAGAAACATCGTATCTTGTATTAACAATATACGTAAGGAAGTCAGACTTTATTTGGGTTTCTTCTAAATATGTTTTGAGATCGTATATTTGTTAGTGGAGTGTCTTATTAATTGGATAATAATATGTGTCTTCAACGAGAATGTCGTAAAACTCAACTCAATTCCTACAGGAAAATAAACAAGAGGAGCGTCCGTTCCAACAAACCGTTTGTCATTGAGTGATTCCAATTCCGAATTTTTGGGGAGGTCAATGTAAAGAAACTTTTTAGTAAAGCGATTTGAAGCTCGTTAAAACTTTTTACCCAACAATATTTCCAACTGGATACACACAATACCAAACATTCAACAATATTTATTTTTCGTAACAAAAAATATTATAAATATTGAAAAAACATATGCTACAGTTCGATTGTGTTGTATTGTATCATAAATAAATAAAAGCTATTTCCGTGCGGACGGCGCCACGGGCAATAGATAGTTCATAAATAAACCTATTGAGCGGGCGTTGGACACGTATCAATGTTGGCGTTCAGTTTTCATATTCATAAAAGAAAATATTTGCATTGGCAACATTGGTAACGAATGTGACGACGACGTGACGTTGAATATTGTGAATTCGATCATTTCAACCAGTTGGTAGGTATGTCGCTTAAGGTAAAAAATAATAAAGATGCAAGAATCTCTAGAAAAAGCGACGTCAAAAATGTATGGGATTGACATGCGCTAACGAAATATCACATGGTCAATCCTGAACGTTTTGGCATTTCAACGATCGCTATCGCCAAAGACTATGGCCATCGCCAATGCAAGAATTTCACTTTGTCTAGAGCTATACGCGTCCATTGTGTTACGCCACAAAAAGAAACAAATTACCTACTTAGGTACTTACTTTAATTTTAATTCGATCAAACAGTTTTATTTATCGTTTTGGGAACCCCTTCCAAACCATTCCCAACCTCACCCAAATGCTTTATAAAAATTAGAGCAAACCCTTTAGGCAAAATGATTTCAAGATGGCGCCTGGCTGCGACATTGAGGTCGTAAAATATTAAAAAGATACCACCACTACAGTACCGTATAAAAAGTAACTCAAATTCCCCTGCCCGTTTAAAAAGTTCCCTACTTTTTTTATAACCTAAAAACATGATAATATTAACAAAAGATTTTTATAATAAAACAAAACGCGCAAAAGCCCTCGTTTCGTTTTTAAAACAATAAGTTATTACTTTTTCATGTTGTTTTAATGTCTGTTATCAGAAAAAGGATGGCTGTCAATACCCAAATTTTGATTGGGGCTTTGTTTAAAAAGTTGCTATAAAATAAAAACTAGAAAGCCCTGGAAATAAAACATTGGGAACCTCGGTGTGTTTAAGGGGAGATTTATATTTAATTTTTTTTTATTTCAACAACAAAAACCACATTTCTTTGTTAATAATTTATACAGAATAGTTTTTTTTCGTCACAAACTCATAACAGATTCTTACTGTCTGAGAAATATTGTAGTTTCCATTTATTTAGTCTCCATTTTTGCGCAGAATCCCAATTATACTGGGTAATTTTTATTCCAGTGCGCAAACTTTAAGAACCACTTCTGCAAAAAAAAATTGAATCTCCCATACAAATTGTGGTCAGTTGATGACAATTTTGTATGGGAAGTTCAAATTTTTTTTTAGGAATTGACTATGGCTTTCTTGGGGAAAGTTGTTCATTTACATGGGCAGAAGTGGTTCTCAAAGTTTGCGCACTGGAAAAAAAGTTATCCAGTATTATAACAGCTTACAGCTGAGCCCAATCACACTTTCCATCCGCCATTCAAAATGAACCCGGAACCTTATTTTACGTGCCATACTTGAGCGACAACTTAAACAATCCCTTTCAAAATACACAGAAATTAAATTGAAATCATTCTGAGAAAATCATGAGACAGTATTTTACGGTTTCAGCAATACGTAAACATGAGTCCGATTTCAATATTTTTATAGCTTGCCAGCGCAGCAGTAATAAAATGAAAATCCGTATCCCTTACTTGACTGACAATTTTCCTAAGACCCACAGTATACTGAGAGAAAAATAAATTGGTGTGTGGTCGCGGTCCTTATCTTATCCCAACACTGACCGTCGCAAAACGGCTTAAAAACACGTTGATCACACCATTTAGCCATGCTGTAACGTTGTTTCCAAACGACTTATCCAACCGCGTCGATTAATGCGAGGTCTAAGCACCCTTCGTACAAGTTGAATCCCATGAAATTATAGTCCTTTTGAAAGGAAAACTGAAACTGACAGCACAAGACAAATTGACCGTCCGGTGTCGATTTCTCATAATGAGGTAAGTAATATTTTTTTCCGAAGGTGTCACGAAAATTATATGAAAAGGTATCAGAAAATCTATTTACGCGTAATGAAGTTAAATTATACATTCCAATGTTACCGAAAATGCCGTCGGTCCTATTCAGGGCACATAATTGCTTCCACCATTACTCTTTATCTCGGTGAGATCAGAAAGTCATTTATCACGGAGCCAATGTGCTCGCTCCCGTCGATCACAAACTTATTGTACCAACTTTTTATCGCTTGCATTGATTTGATACTGACAGACTTTTAGAAGAAATTTTTATTAAATACTCGGTCGTTTTCGGCCTCTTTTCATTATGTGGGACCGGGTTTTAAGTAAAACGTGGAAACTACGGTCTACTCTGTTACTAATGACTACATTTCTTTAGACGAACTTATAAGGGTGGAACAGCCGTAATCCCTAAGCAGATAGATCGTTAATTAGAATTTGCTAATGAGAATAAATCTGCTGCCATCATACTGTTTTGCTTGAATTGCAGATTAGCTTGGTCTGTTTTTAATGTCCGATATTGAAAAGACCTCAGGGCAGAAAAAAACACAATTTTCACACCACCTGATCGAACACGTCAAAATGTAAACCTAACCTAAAGTGAGACATGTTGTACTGAATAATGTGATTTCAATTTGGAACCTCACCTGTCCGCTAAATTAGCGGTATAGTAATAACAAGGCCCCTTTGGTGCCAGAAAGAGGAAATATATTCTCGATACTCTTACTTCGTGTGGAAGATATTCTCAAATTTCTACAGAATCTCAAAAAACACAGCAACGATATTATGAAGAAGCAGTCCCTAACTGCTTCTTCATAATATCGTTGCTGTGTTTTCGAAGACATAATATTGTAGGAATAATTGGTTAATTTAGATAAGTACGGAACATTGTATACAAGAATTAGAATAGAATATCACTTTAATATTCGGTTTATCACATTTATAAATTAAAACCTATTTTCTCGAGCAAATTTAGAATGCCATAGGAAATATGACGTTCTAAATTCAAAATGCATACAGCCAAGCGTCCAAACCCATTCCACCAGCTGACATAAAGCCCCGTATAAAGCTTAGTTTTCCCAAATTTCGTCAATTTTATTAGGTTGCTTACAATAGGCACATGATTTACACAAAACCACAGAAACGGAAACGGTAACAAAAAAAAAATAAAATCGAGTTGGTTTGGCCAAGTGGTAAAGCGAGTGGAACGTTAAAAAAGCGCAAATATTGCAAATCCTTATCCTATTTTAACTAACTTTTTGTAAGCGTTTAAATAGTTCTAAATATATCTACGGTTGTAAAAATTAATACTTTGATTTTAATAGGTATTCTTATTTTGTCACAGTAAGATTGAAATGTAGAGTATCCTCCTCGGGCATAAGGGTGTCTTTGCCTTGGGCTAACTTGTATCCCTCGTTGCATTCAGGTTTTTTGTATTAACTCAATCGCTTCGCTCGTGAGTTAAATTCTATGCTTCCGAGCGTAGCGAGGTGTTCTCGAATCCTTCATTGCGTTCGGGATTCAATATGACGCCCATGACGTAAGAAACTACTTTATCCCCTCGGTACATAATCTACTATTCTGCGTACCTGTATTAAACAACGAACTTTCCAGTACGTAACCCTGGCATTACTGCCGTTCTAGGAAAAGAATTTGCTATTTATATTTCACGTTTTCAATTCAAACGGGTCGAGTCGGGCTCTAAAACTTTAGAGGCTCGTAACTCCGACCGAATCCTGTTGAACTATCGACCTACCTACTTTAAACAAAAGGCAGGAGAGGGTTATTTCATAATATCTTCATCAGAATCCGTATCTCTGTAGACACTACCCGTATAAACCGACAAGCTGATACAAACTTCCATACGTTGACAAGTTATATCCACTTGGTCTCGTAACTTGTGAAGTCTCACCAACAGAAGTTAAAGGGATTTTTTTTCTTGGGAAACATGCAATCAGTAAGCCGTTCAACGTGATGGGATATCGGGTAAATAAGAAGGAAAAGAGTGTAATGGAGTTGTCACCACCGACTTTACAACGAAGTAGACATACCACGGGGTGATTTTGAACTTGTACGAGTACATTTAGTAAAGCTGCTAAAATAAAGTCGATGGGAACCTCTTAAATCCTCCTGACAGTAGAAGGATTTTAACTTATCGTGATTTTATTGATTATTATTTATGGCTCTAATAAGGCCCACAATTTAATAAGATTAATCAGTAGTTATATAATATCGTTTTTTTTTTCATTTTGTTAGATGAAAGGTTATAAAAACCCATAGTTTACCAACTCGAGAATGCAGCTATATGCATTTTTTAAAACTGAAGAATATCAACAGCTGCCAATATTACGTGTATTAGCTACGTGTATTAGGTGAATTCGGTAACACTCTGTATAGGCAGACACATGCTTGAAGTGAACAGTGCTTATTGATTTTCTTGTTCATCTCAGCTATATCGGACGCGAAGCGACTCGCTTTGAGCACGAAATTTTATTTCAACTGATATTTTTGCCGAACACGCGGATGTTCTTAAAGTAAGCTGATTCAACAGTTATATTGATACCATTTTGTAGTACTGAAAACCCCTCATAATATGACATTGAAAATGAATTTGAAATTATAAAAACTACTAGATTCTGCCAGCGGCTTCGTCCGAATTCATCATCTGCCTAGCCTTTTCCCAACTATATTAGGGTCGGTCAAACCGGAAGTCAAACCGGATTCAGCTGAATACCAGTATTTTACGTGGAGCGTTTGCCTACCAGACCTCCACAACCCATTAACTGGGTAACACGGTACTTCTCGGCAAGACAGGTGTCAGATTTTCTGGCTTCTGACAATCCGTAACGACTGCCAAAGACCAACGGCTTCGCCCGAATTAAAGTTGAAAATACTCCCGGGATAAAAGTAAGTCCTATATCCTAATCTAGCTGGTATATTCTGTCATCATGTCACAGTGGACACTTGGGTGGAATGAGCTTGAGGTGAACTGTCATTCCATCTTGTTTGTATGGATTCACAACTCACTTCATGCTCCCTTCACCCAGGTTTGCACTGTAAGATGTTATTAGAATCGCATTGCAAGACATGGTCTACCCATAAGCAAGTGTAATTTACATCCAATTCTGCCGTTCGATTCTGTAAACATGTCAAAGTGAAGGCTTGGGTGAAGTGGATCGACAGCTCACTTTGTGATCACTTCACCCAAACCTCGACTTTAACATGTTTACAGAATCGCACTACTGTTCAGCCGCTAAGACGTGAAGATTTACCTACAAACAGACGGATGTACTTTCGCAATTATAATATTATAGTGTGGATATTCTAGCTAATCTAATTTTCACTCCCGCATTGCATCAAAATCCTAATTTATATTCCATCCAAACTACATTGTTTCACGTACAACAAGTAAGTAACATAACCCAATCTGATTTCAATGCTGAAGCGTATTTGTGTGCTATATATCTTCACAAACATCACTAAGCCTCGTGCACACAGTCACCGCAGGCTTTCAGAGTGGAGGTGGAGGTGGAAGCGACCTTGAGTTCAATTGGCAAAGCACTGTAATGTGTACTCAGTAGCTCGGAGCAAGCGGATCGTGTTCATGTGCACTTATTTGCTTAGGAGCGGGAAAATATTTTCCTACTACCTTGAGGTACCCGCAAACTGTACCTACGTTCAAGAACACTTTTAAGTAGGTAGGCCACAGAGTTGCCAAACTCCTTTTTTTTTTTTTTTTGTGGATGGGAAATCATCAAATGACCCCTCCCGCTCTGGGTGGAGCGGCAGGGAGTGTCAGACTTCTACTGACTAAAACCCACCCATGCTCCTCCTAGTGCCTTTTACGTTCCAGGGCCGCGGTAACTCTTTCGAACAAAATCCGCAACCCTGGTTTGCCAAACTCCTTGGCAACCTTAGTGCGTTGATGTTGCCCTAGTGCGTTTTTAAACGTACTCTACAAAATGTACAACTGAATAAAGCCGCCTGGTGAGAATAATGGAAAACGTTTTCTGCATACAATTTGATTTATGCGAACGTTTACGTAAACGCGATTGAGTAAGTATAAACACTCGCACTAGGCCGTGTGGGTTGAGTATCCCCCAGCAACGTCCTAAGCCAAAGTCAGTACCTACCCGTGAGGGGTGCGCTTAGTTTGTAGTCGCTTAGTATTTAGTAGCCCTAGCTGGCGGCTTTATTTTGATTAAAGCCGCCACAAGCAAGTCCGGTTGAGCAGACGACCGCCTCATAGGTTGAAAAATGTGCTGAGCAAATTGTGTGCCGCTGTTCGTGCTATGGGCGAAATCAATTACCTAAGTACGCCATATGGCCCTGATTTTGCAGTCTTTGTACTTAAGCCATGAAGGAGTCTAGTACAAACCACACCTTTGTGCACAACTTCTCGTCAAAAGCAGTGAGGCGATTTCAAGGTATAAGTGAGGAATAGGTATAGGAATCATGCCAGTTGCATCAATAGTACCTACTCACATTGAAATTCGAAAAGGCACTTGTAGAAACAGAGAGAGAAACAATAGCCTATTTGTTATTACATCCGTGGGATGACGGGTACGGAAATTATGAGCGTACCTATTCTACAACAAACTATTTACTTAAATTATTTTGTTCTCGTAAGCTACTTGAATAAGCCTGTTCTTAGGAAATGTTAAGAACAGGAGCCCTACTGTGACGTAAAAGCCATCAGCTTTCCCTTGTGAGAAATATACGGAGCTATCAGGACAAAAATAGCTCTATCCCTTTTTCGCAACGGAATCATAATGGCTTTGACACGTTATAGTAGAGCCCCTGTAGTCCTTAGGAATAAAGAACTACTGACCAAAGAACAAGCTCTGTTAATCTTTCCGAATTTACGAACAGAGGACGCACCTTACTAAAGCATATATAGAAAACAATATCGAAATAATCCAATTTGGTTACCTATATGATAATATCAGGAAAAACATTTAAACTCAGCAATATCCCGTGGTCCCGTGGCCCGGTACCGAAGCCACGAATTAAATCGACTCGGCTAATATTGACCAGTTTCAATTTGCATGTAAATCAGTTAGCCACGCTGTCCCGAGTTAGAAAAATGAACTCTTGAAAAACTGTTTTATGTTTACACCGGCCACGACTTGCACTTTGTGTTTCAAACAAAGGGATCAGGGTCAGTTTTATGTACCGTGATACACAAAAAAAAATAGATTTTTTATACGCCATATCATGGTTAATCGCGTGGAAACGATGTGAAGTGAGTTTTGATAAATTCATGTAATGGAGTCTGAAAACAAAAACCCTGAAAACTTTATCCAATAATTGATAAATGATTAGGTAACAATATTGTGCCGCAGTTTGGGCTATCAGCCGTAAAAACCACAGTAAAAACTACGCCCGAGTGAGTGGCCATCAATAGAACACAACAACGGAAAATCAAATACGAAAACTTTTTTACAAAAAAATACAACCAACTTTCAAACAAAAAACACTACAAAGTACAAAATAACTTTAATTTCGGAAGTCGGTGTCAATTAACGAAGAAGCAACCAAAAACATCGACTACTGAAATTAAAGTTATTATGTTCTTTGTAGTGTTTTTTGTTTCGAAGTCTGTATTTTTTTGTAAAAAAGTTTTTTTTTACTTTTTAGTGGTTCACATGTGCTTACCCCTTCACAGCGTACCGGCGTGATGTTATGTTATGAACTGGTGTTAACAATAGACCGACATGAGATTTCAGCAATCCCAGTCCATTTACTATCATTTATTGAGGAGTTCCGTTACCTATCTCCGAAGTTCTTCATCAGATCTTCACCAAATTTAAATGGGACCACTCCGAGAAAGTACTCTTCCAAAAAGTATCCAAATCGCTTCAAGTGTGCCTATAAAATTTGAAGAGTTCTCTCTATTTCTCCAGGATCCCATCATCAGATCCTGACTTGATGATCATGGGACCACCTGGAAAGTATACCCTTTCAAACAAAACAAAAATCCAAATCAGTCCAGCCATCTTCGAGTAATCGGGGAACAAACATAAAAAAAATAAAAGAAACCGACTTCCAAGAAAAACACTACAAAGTACAAAATAACTTTAATTTCGGAAGTCGGTGTTTTTGGTTGCTTCTTCGTTATTTGACACCGACTTCCGAAATTAAAGTTATTTCGTACTTTGTAGTGTTTTTTTTGGAAGTCGGTTTTTTTTGTGAAAAACTTTTTATTTTTCACTTTTTAGTAGTACCCCACACCTAACACCACTGGAAAGTCACAGGAAAGCAAAATACGCAATTTCGTTTACAAGGATGACTTTTCCTCATATTTTTTCCAGTTATTTGGATTTAAAAATCAAACTGCTGAACCGATTTTGATAAAATTTCAATGGGACCAATCGAGAAGTATATTCTCTCACATAAAACAAGTTTTTTTTAAAATTTCTCAGGCCACACACAAGTACAACACAACAAAGAAAATGGCGCTTCCTGCGCAAAGTTCCACATCTTACATATTTCAAAAAAAGAATATTGAAGCAAAGCGGTTAGAGGGCCGGGTACGCAAACATTACACTGTACTTTGTACTCGCTGACCCAAATTACTCCACTTTAAATGCAAATCATTCACACAACGACCGCTTCACAGGGAACGTTTAATTTCAACGCATTTATTTGTTTTTGTTTTGGTTATCGATGTATTCTGTGCGGCGGTAATGAGCACACTGCCACAGTAGGTATGATGTAGGTATATATAGATTATATAGCTACGTAATGTAGCCACCTGGTGGTAGGGAAACAGTTCTGGGTAATGTTGCTATAAGGCAAAGGTATGATAGAAAATTGTCGACGGAATCCTTCGGCCTTCATAACACTTACAGGTAATCAGAAAATGCTAAATTGAAAACATTGTTGGTAATCTTCAACACCTTTATCCCTTGAAAGATTGCCAAAGAATGAAAAGTCATCCTGAAAAACTCTATTTATTCTCAGCAGCTACATACAAAAGGAAACAAAATACATGAAGCGGTTCAGAATCTTTTTGCATGTGATATTTTCGTTATTTTTAAGTTTAGGTATCGCAGAACTATCTGCTTCTGCATCTGCGTTTCTAACTTTCACAACCGCCATAATAAATCAGCTTTTGGTTCTAGCACTGATACTATATGTATATCATCAGCACACACTCAAATGCTCTGCATCATAAGATGTTATTTGTTACTCACTATGCGACTAGAAAGAGGAAAAGAAGGCCAACTTTAGGGAATATTTTATGTTTGGGTAAACATGCGAAGATTATACATATGCATGACAGTTGCTCATATTGCTGCGATGCCTTCACAAGTTATGATAAGTATGGAAAAGTATGTAGCATGTTAGTGAACATTCATTGTGGGTACCGAATGTTATGGTCTTAAAATTAATAGCCGGAAAACTCAGGAGATGCGTACGGGGGTGAAGATCTCTACACCGTTGCTTATCGGCACAGACGCAGCGCAACGCGTCCACTAATTTACCTCGGGCACGTCGTGTAGAGGTACAGAAGAGGACATCACTTCACCGATTACCAAAGCCCGAGCTGCCTTCGCGCAGTTGAGACCTGTCTGGCATTGGCAATCACGTTAAGTGACCCGAAGAGTCAAAAATTTAACGGGTCTAATGTCAAAATCCGTGCTGCTTTACGGGTGCGAAACTTGGAAGGTAACCAAAGACATCTCACACCAAATTCAAGTCTTTGTCAACCGATGCCTTCGTCGAAATCTCGGGATTTACTGGCCCGAGACGATCTCTAACGTGTAGCTGTTGAAGAAATGCCACGAGAGGCCGATCGACTGCCAGATCAAGCGTCGTAAGTGCTGGTGGATTGGTCACACGCTCCAGAGGGATTCACATTCCTAAACAGGCCATGGACTGGAATCCTCAAAGGAAAAGAAAGCGTGACTGTCCCCGTCAAACCTGGCGACGCACCGTGTTGGCAGAAGCGACGAGCATAGGAATGACGTGGAGTGAAATGAAGCGTGCAGCTCAAGACCGTTCGCGATGGAGGAAGTCAAGTAAGTCAAGTCACGGCTTGGTATCTATGTAATCCTCGTTACGTGACTTTTCCTTTTATCATTAGTAGTTCATTCGGGGCAAAATTAAGATTATATAGGCAATAGCAATCATCCTATCACCTGCTACTAGCAGTACAAACATAACAGAAACCTAGGTGACATGATAATGTCAATTACAGCTGCAGAGGGCAACGGGTACGCGTAAATTCATGCGGGCCAATACCTAGCCGGGAGAGCGTGAGAAAATGCGCAAGCACTCCTGCTTTCCGGCCAAAGGTAGTTGCAGAACACCATATAGTTTTATCCAGTAAGAGTCTGACAGAAACCCGGGCCCACCCCAGGGTGAATGGATATCATATGAATAATGTAATTATATCTCAAGAGTGAAAAGGTTACTTCTAGACAAGCGTGCCCTATTGTCGACCACATCATGGCAAACAAATTAAAAAAAAAAGTACGTCTAATCTTTCACATTAGCGGTAACTGCCTCATTTATAAGAATAATATTTGATGATGACGTAAACATTAGAAACCTCAATCGTTCTTAATTTTACAAACTCGATGGCACATTTTCGCCGTTGTCATCGCCAAGGGTCCGGACCCCGGCCTCCTGATTGTGCCTAAGAGTTTTTCAGATAAGTGCGCTCCGAGGTCGGTTCCGGCCCACATCCGCCTCTTTATCTCGGCAACATCGTCTGACACATATACTTGCACACATGCCTCTTTGTTTTGATACGTGATTTGATAATTAAATAAAACATGCCTTTGTTTTGATGAAATTCACATGATGAAAAGGCATTATTTCAGGTACTACGTTTATAAATTGAATAGACATATTCATTACATGACTATATTGCCATCTTATAAGGCAAAATACTCAAAGAGAAATAGATTTTATTTTTCTTTGAGAACGCTAGTTTAGTTTTAAATTACGGTTGATATCCGAAGTTCGGCTACACCTAGTTTTAGCCGGCTACAACTAGGTACAGGAGCCAGGTCTAGGTGCTTGCAAATAGCCTTACTAGTTGCAACCTCTTTAGTTATGTGTAAAATTCTGGCAATTACGGGTAAAAAAAATTTAAGATGCCATTAATTTTACTTTTAATTTCTTTTTCCGTTATTAGGAAACGGGATTCTAATATTTTCTACAAAATACTGTCCAGTACTCACGTTTTTTTTAGTTTATGGCATTTAACCTTTTTACATAATACTGCTTGTTTTTTCAGTGCAAAATGCATACCTACCATAGATTGTAGTTTTTTCGTATGAAATCGAAATTCCCCCGTGTAAATTACACTGTCTTTTACCCTGTAATTTTTACATTTGTTTCATTTTCAGACTGTATTTCGTGAAGAGTTCCATAAAAATAATCTACGTACAGATATCACACGCTCACCTTACTTTACTGCATTTGAGCCCGAAATGTTAATATGAATGGACAAAACCGGTGCGCATGAAAGTTGCCTGCCTCAAACTCCCTTTGAAATGTTGCCAACAATTTTTGAATCGGCGACTGAAAAAAAATACGTTAATAGGACGGTACGAGTGCATGTTTACTTATGTACATAACTGTGTGAAGTATATATCGAACTTTTACATAGACTGGAATAATTTTTAAACTAAGGTTAACTGAAAAAGGAAAGTGATTTTTAATAAGTTCATACTTCATTGGATTATCTCAATTAGACCCAAAGTAGCGCCGTCTACTTGTCTAAAGACATTTATTCAATTTTCGTCCAGTTAAGTAAACTAACACAAAAGCTTAATCAAATTATTTTAATCAAAATATTTCAACACAATTCGAACACAATTAAACAAAAATGTTAGCAAATTGCTTTTATTATCTTAATTGATTTTTATACTTAAATTTAAATCAATTTGTGGTTTACTGTAACCAATTGGTTCCACCCGGACGAGACCCGGCACAGTAATCCATTGTTTGGTGTAATCCTGAGAACAAATGCCGACACACTGTTATAAAGTTTATACAACGTGTAATAGTCCAAGCCATCGGGGCGGTCAGTGCTCCAGAGAAAAGCAAAACCTCCAAACAATAAGAGCCGTTTCTGAAAGTACCTTGTGTATGTTATTGTTAATACCTACCGATTTTGACTAAATAATTAATAGTAATTAAGATTATATTCCCTAATCTCATAGACAAATACTTGTACCTAGTAGAAAGATACAGAAAGCATTCTAATTTCAACTAACGCAGCTCGTAACGACCTTAGCACAAATTGCAATAGCTTGTGAGGAACTGTTGACATGTCATTACAGGGTATTATTGCGATGTTATCTCGCGAAGCCTCGGGAACGCAAAGCGCAATTCTGTTGCATGATTGAATTCAGAACAGTTGCATTTGTGCTGCAAGGAAACCTAAAAATCCAATACAAATGAAACGTGATCATGAAACTAAGGCTACTAACAAGCCGTGTACCCTATGGCAACGCCCATAGGCTAAGTGACCGAACTTCTTTCCATTTAATAAGTACGCAGAATTTTAACCTTTTTAGAGGACGAAGCTTCAAAAACTCTTTGGTGCTAATCTTCGTTACAGGCATTATTACCTGACAGTAACTTTCATGCAAATTTTAGGTAGTTCGTTTAGTGTCTGATAGTTCTAAATTTCTCAATGTTTAAAAAAAATCTGATGAATCTAAAAGCGAAAATTGCTCATCTAAAAAGCTTATTGAATAAAAAGTCCACTTTAGCTTCGTCAATGCCAACAGAAATTCGTGTTGAACTAGTTTCTCACAAAATGGATGACCGTACGGTCCAGCAATAAAAACAGCTAAAAAATGGCTGTTCGTTGCTTGCTCACAATGTATATGTAGTCTCGGTAAACTACTTCTACTCGGTTTCAAGAAAAATACTTACCCATCTTTACCAAAGATGATGGAACGATTTAAAAATTATTTTCACGAAAATCCACGTGTTTTTGAAAAGTTTTATTATGATATCTTTATACCTGCAATTTAAAGCTGATATATAAATCTACAGTTTATAGTAGTATCCAGTCGTGTGATAAAGCTTATTTTCTTTTATGGAATAAAAGCTCAAATTCTACTAATTTTTAAGCAACATTTTCACATCTCAGTCGCAATCTGTTTAAAAAGGCAGGAAAATTGTGAGGCTTTTTGGCAGTTTGCAACTGACATGCGAATGCGAACATTGGTTAAAAATTGTAGAATTGGCTCGCAAACCATTATCTAATGAGAACGAATGAACAGAATTCTTAACTCCAAACAATAAACAAACACATAATATCGTCGGACTTATAACATTAGAATATTATCCGACATTTTTCTCGGTGCAAATCTCGAGAGAATCTCGCTTCGAGTTTCCCTGTATCGGGATGCAAAATCGGGAATTTCAACGAGGGTTAAGGGCCTTGCATAATATACGTACTTATATCTATTGTTGATTTGCAATGTATTGTGTTATTTTGTACAGAAAAGTTGTGACTTGACCCCGCTCAAGTGCGAAATTCGAAATAATAGTTTATGCAACGATCATAATATATAAAAGGGGTTATTAAAACCCGAGTGGGTTTATCACACGAGGCGTAGCTGAGTGTGATAATAGCATCACACGAGTGTTTTAATACCTTACTATATGCCGTTGCATACATTATTTTATCTTCACTCGTACACTTGAAATTAAATTAAGTGGAAAAATAGTTTATTCCAATATGGCGGATATTCTCATTGCGCATCATTCGAATGACTGCGCAGCGCGCATCCATAGACAATGATAATAGCTGGCTCATTGACTTAAGGTGAGCGCTTCGAGATAGCCCGCGAAATTCAAATTGATTGACAAATATTATGATTTCATGAAATACTACATTTGACATCAATTGTAACTGAAAGAGTTGTATTGATGATTTTAATGATTGTAATTATATTAATACATACTTACTTACATACTGCAAATTGCAAATAACGGCTCATTGACTTAAGTCAATGAGCCAGCTTTTATCTTTGTCTATGAATGAGCGCGCTGCGTAGTCATTCGAATACGCAATGAGAATATCCGCCATATTGGAATAAACTATTTTTCCACTTATTTTATTTCAACTGTATGAGTGGAGATAGAATAGTGTATGCAACGGCATATAATTAGGTATTAACAATTTAAAACACTCGTGTGAATAACCCTTTTTATATGGTCGTTGCATAAACTACTATTTTCAGCCTCGACTGGCTTACGAGTTGAGTCAGGCAGTCAGACGTGCGCGGGCGCGCGGGGAGCGACTGACGCAGCGACATTTTGAGCTGCGTCGGTCGCAGCTGCGCGAGGTCCTGGTGGCGGAATGGCGGAACAGGCTTTCACGCCCTACCGCCGGCCTCGTCACTATCGAGGCCATCCGGGCAGTGCTCGACCTGTGGCTCGGGAGAAGGCACGGCTCCCTGTCGTTTCGTGCGACACAGGTCCTCACGGGGCATGGCTGCTTTGGGAGGTTCCTGTGTCGCATCGGCAGGGAGCCGGACGCTCGGTGTCACCACTGCGTCGACTGTCGGGAGGACACGGCGCGGCATACGCTGGTAGAGTGTGCCGCTTGGGAGGAACCACGCCGTGCCCTCGTCTCTGTGGTAGGCAGTGACCTCTCGCTGCCGGCTGTAGTCCGTTCTATGGTCGGCGGTGAGGTGTCCTGGGACGCGGTGGTCTCCTTCTGCGAAACTGTCATCGCGCAGAAGGAGGCTACGGAAAGGGAGAGGGAGATGTCGAGTGCTCTCCCGGCCCGCAGCAGGCGCACCGGGCGTCGGAGGAGGGCGTACGCTGCCCTCCTTCGGCCCCCCTAATTGGGTCCAGGGGCGGCGGACTTGGGGATGTCCGTTGCCCCCCATTCATCCGGACCCGAGGTGGCGGCGCGTGGTGTTCCCGTGCGCCCCTCTGACGTCGCGGGGGGAGTTAAACACCTCACTCCCCCCGCATACGAGATGTGTGGGCCGGCACCAGCCGGGGATTACGGAAGTCGCTATGTTCCCGCGATCCCCGGCGTAGGTGGAAGATGGAACACCGGGGTGGTTTTAGTCAGTAAGAGTCTGACAGACCCCTCCGCCCGCCCCAGGGCGGAGGACATCCATGAGGATTTCCCCCCGTAAAAAAAAAAAAATAAAAAAAAATAAAAAAATAAAAAAAATAAAAAAGGCAGTCAGACGTGGAATCGTTTTCTAAACTAAAATGAAGAAGTAAAATGGTTTGCTGCTAAAGGGTACCTAATTGACAACTATCAAAAATCGAGATGAATCAATCTAAGATGCTGGTGAGGTCCTGGTTTATTCCACCACTATACACAAAAAAAGGCTCCACGCAATACATGAACAACAGAATAGACAAGTTTACGAGCTGGATTACACGTCAGGCCATAAAACTAGACCGCAATATTAATAGAAGAAGTAAGATAAATAAAACGCTTTGAATGTTCCAAGGTGTCTTATTTAGAAGGGAATTTATTTTATGATTATGAAACTCATATTAAATCTGCGATATTACAGAAATTTTCCGAAATATTTTTCTGAAAGAGTTGTTGACTAGGATATTGACTTTAAAGGTTAATAAACAAGTCATATTTAGTAGACGAAATTATACCCTTCAGAATATTCGTAAATCACATCTGTTGCTCTAGACATACTTGAGGAAATTATAGGTATATCGAGTAGAGAGGAACTTATGTCAGTTTACTATTAAATATTGTCCACATTTCAATACCCAGAAGCGGCACGTGCATTTGCATACACATGGCGTATCTATTGCCTAGCTTATGTGGTAGATATTCGTATTGCATCCTAACTTCATATATGTGTATGTGTCTTCATGTATGTTATGTCTTTATATTATAAAATCGCTAAAATTCAAATTCATCAAAATTGTTTCTGAAGAATTTTGGTACAGAGAGAGATGCACCTTGGAGTCGGTTAATGGCTACTTTACTGCGTGAGAAGTCGCGAGAAAAAGTTGTATACAATACCAAATCGTCACAATTAAATGTAATTTTATTTTTGTAACAGCAACTTCATCGTACCTTAAAGTACCTATTTAGTAATTATTCGTACGCCAAATCTAATGTTATGCAAATAAAAATGTTTGAAGAAATAAACGATTCAGAAATAATCAAGACCGTTCGCTACGAAATGAAATATGTTTTTTTTTTAAACTTATAGAATAAGCAATTGTGACTGTTTGCTAAATGAGAGGTCGTTAAAAATAATCTGAAACGGTCTTACTACCGATAACCTATTTAGTAGATATGAAATGATATCTACAAGGGAATCCCAAATGATGTTGAATACCTAATGTTTCTTTTATTTTATCTTAATAATAATAAGACAAAATAAAAGAAACATTATTCAAGAACACACAATCTTTGACCCTGTTCTGAGAGAAATTAAAAACTTAACAAAAAAAAGAACGTTTTTAAAAAAAGTTGAATTGAACGTTTAAAAACTTCCTGCATTTGAAATCGTCTGCTAATAGAGCCGAGATTATAAGATAATAGCGAGAACAACGAGCAGAGAATGGTACCTAGATATGTATGTGCTCATGCCTCGTTTTATCTTCATAAAGAGCTTTGCACACCGCGCAGTGAATTGTTCATTATGTTTTAATAAAGAGTCCGGATTTAAGACTAAAAATGCTTTTATATTTACAAAACCAGCTTCTTGAAATTTTAATGGGTTGATTACTTTGTACCCTCTTTGGGTAACGTCCTCAAAGTCTTTTAATTAAATAGTAAAATGAGAACTGATAGTCGTAAATAATATTGCATAATAGATAGAGTTACTTCTACTTTTTAAGGCAAAAAATATAGGATCCTTAAACTGTTATTTTATTGTTACCTACCACATACCATATATTACTTTCCTCTATGCCACATACCTACAAACTAAACGTGATAAATAACCGACCATAGCATCAAACATTTTCCTACTGAATTTGGAAATTACAATACACATTTTCCGCGTCAATGAAGCCTTTCAAATAAAAGATGTTTATTCATCGTATTTTTCATTATTATAACGGATCATTTGGGTCTCCCGGGAAAATCCCGCAGTATGACGGACTAATGGAAGTGAAGAATTCCTCAGAAGACGTACCTTCCTACCTACCTCCTCTATTGTTGATGTCAGGTATAAAACGATTTATTGTACCGTGACGTCACAGGTACTGTCGGCGTCAGAGATATATTATCTGCTGACATAACTAATATTTTCTCGGACATTTTTGCACGAGTAAAAAGTGGTGGCTTAATTTTATTTTTGGTGTTTGGTTGTCTCTCGTGGGAAGCACTCGGATTTAGTTGTTACTTTTATTTGGTTGAGTCACGACGTATAGGAAATTTTTTCATGTTGCGTGTTGTGTTATGTATACAATGTACGTACCTATTCAAATGGTTTTTTTTTAATCTTCTAATAACACGGACTAGGTACTTTTGAAACATTAAAAAGAGCTAAATTAAACACAGACACTCCTCGTCGCCTTCGTTTATTGACAGGAACTGTCAAACGCTATCTAAACATAATTTCGATCGTCCTAAATCAACCAAAATTGACGTATTTAGAGCCTTCGAAAGTTATAACTGAATTACTTTAACGTAGGAGAACGACATACCGAAACCCATATGTCAAGTTTATTATGTTAGTGTCGGAAAGTTTGGAGGCCGTGATCGAATAACTAAACAGTAGAATCAGATAAGTACACAAAGCCGCACAAGTGATATACATCGGACGATGAAATTGCCAATCTGTACTTTAGTGCTGGGGTTAGTAGTGAAGTGTGAAGCTATCATTGTTCTGCGGCGAAAACGGCATTGCGCTATTCATCCTGTATATCTCCGTCCCTCTCTTACAATGGAACAATGACAGCTTAATCGCTTCGCTTTACGGCCCCTGATCGACTTTATAATAAGTGCGCAGACAGTGAGAGTCGGTTTAGGAAACAAAGGCATTAAAACTTACTTTACCAGCGATATCATTATTAGAAAAGTTTGGGTCAAAACGTTTAAATAAATTTTAAAAATAAGTAAATTTGGGTAAGTCGAGATATATGTAATAGAAAATAAAGATGTTTAAAATCAAAAATATTGCATACGCAGTTTTTTTTAAAGCGCAAAAAAATACTGCAGTCGATTGCTATAACTGACCGAGCAAACGTATATTATTCCAGCTATTTGGATTTAGAAACCAAATTTCTAAATCCAAATAGCTGGAAAAAATATGTGGAAAAATCATACTTGTATACGAAATTGCAAATTTTTGCTTTTCTGTGACTTTCCATTGGTGTTGTTAGGTGTGGGGTACCACTAAAAAGTGCAAAATAAAAAACTTTTTCAGAAAAAAAAACCGACTTCCAAAAAAAACACTACAATGTACAACATAACTTTATTTTCGGAAGCCGGTGTTTTTGGTTGCTTCTTCGTTATTAGATTATTTAAATTCATTTCCGCCCTAGAGAGGAAAGCAATTACTATGAGCCTTTCCCGCCCAAGGACCCATCCTTGGGCGGGAAAGACTCATAGTAATTGCACCAGCGTCTTCCACCCGCTACTCAAACAAACACTACTTTCCGAGTATGAGAAATGAAAAATAAGTTGCATGATAGAAAATCTCTAGAAAATCTTGAGAGAAAAGTTTATCTTGCTGTGCCGCTACTATAAACGATTGTACAGCAAATGCAAAATTCTGATGACGTTTATACGGATTTAATTTGTATAATGAGGGTTTGTTTAAATATAATGTGATTATGCCAGTGTTTAGACGTCAGGCACTAGGCAACGATATACCTACACTACCGCTCAAAAGTATTTGGCCACCGGCATTTTGTGAGGCCAAACCTTTGTGATGCCGTCATTTAAAACAAAGGTGGGCACAGATAATTCTAAAATTAAAAGATGTAATTGTTATTACATTTAAGAAATTGCTCATAAAAAAATAAAGTTTTTATTCAGTCCTTTTATTTAAATGAACTTTTATGAAATACTTTTTTCTGGGTGGCCAAATACTTTGGAGAGGTATTGTATGATCAGATAGTTAATGGATGAACATGGAGGCTTGCCAAAAATAATGGATGCATTATGTGAGGAATGATACAAAGAATGAATGATAGACGTAACTAGACATAATGGAAGAAAAAACGTGTTGCGCCGACCCCATGTGAGTAACATGGGACAAGGGCAAGAATATAACGTCAACGAAGGGAAATTATCATAATTTTTAGCTGATTTAAAATCCAAGTAGCAAACCTGGTGATTAGACTTGTGTATCTAGAAACACTGACATCAAAGACTTTGAATATTACTTACCTATTTGATTAACATTTCGATTAAATTCCAAACTATGCTAAGACTACATACCTAAGTTTGAAAACTACCTACGTACAGAATACCTGAGTGTCAAAAGCTATTCCGCAACTACCGTCAATGTTTACTCTATCGACTATAAACTTGGTAATACTGTTATTTAATGCGATGCGATACGTAACATCACCAGTAACTTTGGGTGTTAAAATACTTTTGAATTGACATAAACTATCTGTTTCATAGCTCTCACCGTGCACGGAAAGTCATTTATTTTAACGAAGATGGCGGATACTATAGGTATCAATTTTTTCGTCATGGGTGTCATTTCATGGTTTTCGAGGGTGTTGAAGCCGATAGTGCTGTCAAAACGTGAATCCAAGATGGCGGCTGCAAAAGGTACCTATCAATTTTTTCGTCATGGGTGTGTGTATTTTTTTATGTAATGGGTTTTTTAATTACTAGATATCACACGCATTTTCGGATTGAAACGCGGTACGGTTCGTAGCCGCTCATGAGCCCAGCCCGCGCGCCACCTGCGCTGCGGCGTCTACCGCGCGCCCACTCCGACGAGCGCCCGAAACCTTTTCGTCCAACCGCGGCTCGCGTACGCTCCCGCTAAAACTTGTAAAAGGTTCCGCCGTAATGACAAAGTTAAAGATCTTTAGTTCTACAAGTTGTTGTGTGTTAATATTAAATTGATTTCCGTGTTTAAACTATCGTCTTTTACTGAGGTTAACCGACGCCATGAGATTACCTATTTAAATTATGTTTGTAAGCTATTTATTCAAATTCGATTGATTGATCACTACAGAACAAAAATGTAAAAAAATATATATCAAAAACATTAAAAGTGACAACCCTATTGCTTCAATGGAGCGTAGGTAATTATGTTCTCAACTAGGCTTAGTTTCCGTACTGTCCATATTTATACAGTGCCTGCGCCGCGTCGTTTGTGTATAATTCACGACTACTACACTACACGCCTACCTACATTTTGTATTGAAACTTTTTGAAGCGGCATCGTACATTCCCGCCTCGCCTGCGCCGCGTCTTTGCCATGTCTTCACCACGCCTTTTCTGTATAATTCAGGCCTTAGGAATGTTTTTATATAATATGTAATCAGAAATTTATACATATTTACAATATTTACGTAGGTTTATTTGATACTTTAGTTTAAGGCTTCTCATACTCTTTTCTCTTGTTCTTTCTTACACACTATTGCCTACATTTCTTTTTCAATTCTCCTTTCGCAGGTCTGCTGGAAGAAATTTCTTTTGAAATAAGCAGTACCTTTGCACTAATAATTATAATTTTGTATCTGTATCGTTTCTCTAAACGTGTGTACATAAATTGTAAAATAAACAAAAATAAGTCTCATCCAAGCGGTCGTCACATGGACAAACAAAAAACATGAGGCGTACATTCAGGTGAACGACACCGCCCGTGTTAAACATGGCGTCTACGCTGTGCTACCTTCGCGAAGAAGTACCTAGTCGTGACTAGTCGTGAGTTACGTCGTTTTGACAGTCAAGTCATTTATTTGAACGTTTCCAGTAGTACAGTATTTCTAGTATTCTAGAGTTCCAGTAGGTATGCTAGGAAATTGTTAACGTCCAAGCTTTTAGGTACGCTTTAGGTATTCGTAGCAACACATAAAAATTGATCATCATCTTTTTAGCCGAAAGACGTCTACTGCTGGACAAGGGTCTCTCCCAAGTGGCCCACATTGATCGTTAGTACACAATGTTCACGTCTTGTTTTAAACGCCGCGTACAAGCTGCGCTGCCGTCGAGTAGACGTGATCCTATCGAAACTTACGTCATTTTGATAGTGAACTCTGTAAAGTATAACTTGCTACAACATCTTTACGTGATACGTATATTCAGTCAAAACAAACTGCCAAACAAACTTTATCAATTTCCAATTTATTTTCATCATGAGTAGGCAAATTGATAGTTCTTGTTGCTTCAGTTTAGTAGTGTCGGTCACGGAATATTTCCGAAGTAAACAAATATATTACCTAGAATTGAAATAGTTGACATTTTTAGATCATACTAGTCTAACATTCACCCTCTTTTTGTCGTAATCAGTACAACTATAATCACATACAGTCGAGAGTACGTCGGTGGTAACTGGACTGTGGCTTCGCTGTCTTGAAGTGGTACGAAGTTTTTATGCTAGATTGGTAACCATAGCCAGGCGGCGTTACGTAGTATCCTTCCGAAAGTAACCACTGTTTTTCTTATTCACCAATAAGAGAAAACGAAAATATTTACAATAGAAAGAAAATATGTACCAAACAACATGCAAATGTGAAAACAGCAGCGATACGCCTTATTAAATATACACACTTCATACCAGCGAACACAGAAGGTGAAAGACGCATAACCGAAATATCTCGTGGCACAAATTGTATGAAACTCTGGCCCAAGAATCTCCAATAAGTACCTTACTTAAAATACTTGCCATGTTCCCTTCATAAAAATGCAAATGGAAATCCGAACGTTATAATACCTACCGGATCTCGATTACTACACTGTGCGACCTTTGAAGCAACTATGTTCCTTATAATAACGTTTTATTTACATATAGAACGACTGACGATACAGACACAAAGTGTACGTATGAGAGGAATAAAGCAATTGGAGATAAAACATGAAAGCACTCGAGTCTCGAATAAAAAGCAACCTTTGAAAGTCACAATTTATTATAAAAAGTGGCAAGAGTTTATAGCTCTCGTTAAATTGTGAACCGATTGTTTTGTACAATAATACGTCGACAGTTTATGATCTAGGTAACAGTGGCTTGCCGAAAGATTGTGAACGGACATGAAAAGGCGACCGATCAGTGAATAGTTCTACCATAGATTCGATTTTCTGTAATACTATCGAACCTACGGTGACATGATCTACAAATGTGTATTTGTCTTGTTCAAGTAATAACTGAACGATGAAACTAAAAAGACGTGCTGATTATATATCTAGTTTAAAAATGAAAAGAAAAAGGAAGCAAGCCCTAATCGAGCAACTCGACCTTGACCGAGTTCCCGAGAACATCTGAAGTGGTAACTGACTTTACGTGCACATCGGGGACTGGAGGAAAATAGCGCAAGAAATGCAAAAAAGTTTACGAAAACTTAGATCTGTTTATAGCTACTAGGAAGATCTGGTTCTTATTCTTGTGTCTGAGCCACAGGTAAATATTTTATTAAATGAGTTGGGACCAGTAGGTGGCCATGTCAATCGCGGCATGAGTGGCTTATTTTAGATTCTTATTAGCATGCACGAATATGGGCAATTAGTAACAGGTGTGTAGGGATCTGAAAACAGACTACGAGATACTCGTAGTACCATGTTTGCAATAGAAATAAAATACTCTATCTATTATATTCAGCCGTAAAAAATAGGAAAGTTTCCAACTTTTTAAAAATAACACAATGAAAGGATGAAATGTTATAAAACACCACGAAATCTCTATAAAAAACCTTAACGATTTAACAAACGACTGTCTAAGGTTTCTCGGTAAAATTTCGGTCTTTTTTCCTTTGCTGCGTTATTGTGAACTCAAGTGTAAAACTGGATGAATACGAATAATACCTGCTCTACTCTATTCTCTTGACTTCAGCCAAGTTGTGCCACAACTTCGATATCGTAGGTTAGCTTGCTTTCCTTGTATCAACATTTTGTACATTATTTATAAAAAATCTAACCATGATTGACGTAACGACAACTACGTTATTGAGTTTAAACAAGCGTGTTTTTTGGGTTCGTAGCCAAATAGCAACTATGAAACCTTTTTATTTTCGTCCAGTTCGTATGTATGTTTGTCAGAATATAAAACAGCCCATTGCTCGAAGTATTGGCATTACTTACATGTATTTTTTGACATAGTTTCTTTGCAAATACTACGAAATACAAACTTATTTTGCAGTTGATAAAATCAATACCGCGAATGCGTAAATATTAATCCCGACAAGGAGCTCTTCAAAGCGTGATAAAAATACAAAAATTGCTCGGTAAATTATTATCGTGCTCATTCAATTATATTATCAGTTTCATTGAGTACAACAACAAACAAGTAAATAATCACCTTATAATATTGCGTTAATCCTGATTTAATGAATAAATTGAGTAAGTAATTTATACCCGTACTTAGAGGGTGTCAGTTCCACAAGCGGCTTTGTTGGCAGCTTCATAATTAATTAAATACCTACATCAATGGGAAAACTAGATTTGTCCAAGATGGCTCGTTCCTCCTTAGTCCAGGATTCGAGAGGTTTTGAAAACCTCTGTGAATCTTATTGATACGAGGCTATAATATAGTCTGGCTGTAGTATGAAAAAGACATTTCAAATGAAAACTTATGCAGGATCACTTTTCATTGATTAGTTTCTCTTTCATTATCTTTCAAGGGGTGAAAGCCTACTAAGTATGAACACTTCTGCTATGGGACTGACCCTGATATTTTAAAAAAGCTGTCGAGTTATGCGCACATCGATTATTTATACGCGCGCAGTCGATTTTTTTTTTCGCGGTTTCAGTTTTGGTCACATTGTAAAAGTTTATCATGATAATGAGTACAATTACCCCTTTTCAGGTATTGCGTTTATTCTGTTACACGTTGTATTGTTACTTCAAAATATAATATAACATTATTAGAACTTCGCTCGCGACTTCGTCCACGCGAATTAATAGATATTCTACGCCCTTTCAAGCGTAGTTTTGGAAAATTAAGCACATTTTTATTAATTACCAGCCATTTTTGCTGCCGAGAACCCGGACCCGAGAGAATCAGAAAAACTGCATATTGCGCGCCGTTAGGCGTTGGTTATATATAATTATTCCACTTCTAGATTATATATATTAATTCCCACTAAAAAAATACCCCTTCAGGGATAGATTAAGAAACACAAAATGAAAATAAAATAACTTAACAACTAAAACGTCTAACTAAACGTACCTATTTCTTATTTTTTATCTAGACTGTTAATGCCGAGTCTTCATCGAACCAAGCGTTAAGATTCTTTCACACAAACTTTAACACCCCCTAAACCGTCTTTTGGGGTTGGTTCTGAAAAACGAATAATAACCACCTTCCTCCTGGAATCTTTTCTTAGCCCACCACTTAACTTCGATCAAATGAAACGTCGGAGTAACGAAAAAAATCGAATTGATAATAGTTCAACTGATACAGTGGCAGACGTGACTTCGATGAAGTAAAAAAAAACAAAACGATAATAGTTGAAAAGTTTTAGGTGAAATGAAATTCGGTCAAATATTTTTCAGACCATAAAACAGGAAAAAAATGTTCGCATAACTCGACAAATTGCCACACCGAAAGATGGCCTCAACGAAAGATATTCAGTGAATTAAAACTCAGCCTGTCTATCGTTATGCATTTTTCAGTAGAAATAAGTTATAAAAAAATCTACTAGCGTGTTTAATTTTTATTAATGAATAGCCGCGCTTGACCTCGATCTCGCCTGATGGCACCCAAAAGGGGGCTAATACACTGGGTTATAGCTTGTTGCTAACTTAGAAGTTGGTAGGGTGTATTACTCGCTGTACGTGTGCAGAAAATTGAGGAAAAGGGCCAATGAGGTAAAGGAGGTACATAACGTGCCGCTGAACGAGAAAGAATCCTAACACTCACAGAACAAAGAACCTTAACGCACATAGATATTTTTATAAGTGATTTCATTCACTCGAATCAGTGTCCCTCAATCACTTTATTTACATTAACGTCCTCGACTCATGTCATGAGTATTTTTCAGAGTGAAATGAACTGAAGAAATTGTCCTTAAAAAGTATTGAAATATAATAAAATGGCTTGATGGCCAAAAGCTTCGACGACCACCTGTCGAAGCTGGCGTTACGCAGTTGGGTAAAGGGCCTGATACAGAAGGCAGTACTCCTCGATACGGCTCGTATTGTGAGGAGGTTCCGTTCTCTGGAGCCCTAACCACCGGTAGCTTGGACCCTGCTCCCGACACCAGCGGACTAATATTTTTATTTTTTTATTTTTTTTTATTGAAAAATATATAAAACGAATAAAGAGATAATAATAATATATTGTTTTATAGGTACCAGAATCTTCATCTAAATTTTAACCATGAAAGAGTATCCAAAACCATCTTGCTTTTAAAACTATTTTATTTCCAACGGTCTACATTAAAAACGTTACTTTCTGAGAGGGTAATACCTATCTAGCGCAGTATTACAGTTGTTCAAGACAATGAGAATATTTAACAATGGCTGCCAGCCACAGCTTTGCACAGGCAAAATGGAGTCTTAACTGAACTTTGTTTTAATAGTATTTTATTTCTGCCGGTTTGTACGGCATACTTTTGCTGATGAGCATCATCATCATCATATCAGCCGAAAGACGTCCACTACTGGGCATAGGCTTCCCCCAAGTGTCGCCACAACAACCGGTTCTGTGCGTCGCATCCATCGGCTACTCGCGACCCTCACCAGGTCATCGGTCCACCTAGTAGGAGGCTTTCCAACGCTGCTTCTTCCGGTACGCATCGACCATCTGCTCTGCGAGCAATGTGCCCTGCCCACTGCCACTTCAGTTTGGCGATCCTTCGGGCTATGCCGGTAACCTTGGTTCTCTTGCGAATTTCATCATTCCTGATTCGATCACGCAAAGAAACTCCGAGCATTACCTTGTCCATTGCCCTTTGGGTGACTTTAAGCCTTCTGATAAGGCCCATTGTGAACGACCACGTTTCAAGGCCATAGGTCATCACTGGCAATACGCACTGGTCATAGACTTTCGTCTTGAGACACTGTGGTATGTGAGACGAAAAGATACCACGCAACTTCCCGAACGCCGCCGCCCAGCCGAGTCGCAACGACAATATCATAGTGTACTTTGTCTTTGGTAGTCCGTATGGCCACTAAATGTCAGTGTACAATGATACCATCGTATTCGTTTAAGCTACAAGAGTAGCTTATCATCGGAAAGTATCACGTAAAAACAGTACGACAACCGTTTCACCCTTCCATGACCGAATTAGTTGAAGAAACGTCCTATTAGAACAGATAGGTAGGTTCATTTCAAACCCTCGCAATTTCCCATAACTCAGCGGCTCCTATTAGTTTGCAAGTTCTCAAACAACTGACTTCTTGCCATTCTCCCTGATGGAGGGACAGTTTAATCCCGTATTCCGTCCATATTTACAGTAGCTAAGCAAATTAATTCAAGGCTTCGCTCTGCTCGTAATGGGACCCACGGGGCTAGTGTCGCAGCGTGTTCGACGGACAAATCGTACGACATTAAACCAAGTTAAAGCTATATTTTATCTTAGGTTTTCTTTAATCAAAAGTAATGACGTTAATAGATAGGGACGGGTATTTACCCAGAAGCCAGAAAATCAGAAACAGTTACTGGGTTGTGGAAGTTAGATATGCGTGTGTCTCGATGTAAAATTACACAGCCGTGTAGGTACCAAAATTTTCTAGATGCAGCTGTTCTGTCTACTAGCAAAACCAATAAATTCAAGGTTTGGATTTGAATGGGAAACGGGCTGGTACGGGGCTAGTGACGCAGTGCATTTGACGTCCAAATTGTACAAAATTAAACCAAATAAAAGCTATTTTTACAAGCTTTTATTTAACTGTTCGTATGTTTGTAAAGTTGTCCGTCAACCGACCACATTTTGGGATCCGATTATCCGATTGAGCTGAAATTGTGCATACACCATTAGTTCTGGTGACAATACAATGTGCAATACTCAATATTGTAATAATTTAAATATGGCCGCCGCTCCAAGATGGCGAATTACATTTATTTTCGACCCCCTTTATGTGGGTGTCAAACGAACGGGCTTGAAGAGAAGAATACAATAGAGTAAATAACATTACACTAAATTCAATATGGCCGCGACATAAAAGCTTTTTTTATAGTAAAATTTATTATCTTTATTTTTAATCAAAATGTAAGTATTTTTTTAGCGAGTTAAAAACGATACTAGGCTTGTACGGCCGACCATACAATCCTAAGCCAAGCTGAGAACCAATTCTGGATAGCGATTTATAAAGGATATACAGAAGTACCTACAGAGCCCTAAGAAAGATATTATCATAAGTAGATCAAAGAACTCAAAGTAAGTTCAAAATAACAAAAATGAAATGAAATAGCGTATTTGGAAAATAAACAATACGAACGAAACATGAATAAATAAAGTGATGAATGATACTCGGGGATAACCGAAAGGCGGAATAATTGTTAAAACGTCAGCTCGCTTTCACAATATTATTTTAAGTCTAGTGAAAAATGACGGGGCGCGGATAAACGCCGCTGTTAATCTTTTGAATGGAAGTTTAATCACTTTTCAATCATTCTTTACGACTTGTACATGTAACTGAAATAGAACATTTTAACGTAATAACATATCTACATAAAAGCATACAAATATTTTTCTTAGAAAGACTTGTGTCACGTCTCACCCCTGAAAGCATACTGTAAAACAGGTACCCTACTTCTGTCATGACTGTAATAAAAG
Organism: Melanchra persicariae; assembly: GCA_947386135.1. Classification (NCBI taxonomy): domain Eukaryota; kingdom Metazoa; phylum Arthropoda; class Insecta; order Lepidoptera; family Noctuidae; genus Melanchra; species Melanchra persicariae. Next base: position 6,742,974 of record OX376646.1, read on the forward strand.
AGTTCCGAATAATTAAAACCTATACATAGGTGCATAAAGCAGATTGACATATCGGTTAAACCCCAACAAGTTCGCTATCTTCAAGCTTTCGTACCTACTTTCCATACCTAAGATTAGCCGACAGCCTGTTTCAAAAAAGTTGAGTAATCGTATTGGCGATTAAATACAGACTTTGTAACGTTGTAACAAACGTTTTAGTTTCACATTAAAGTTAACGCGATGAAACCAAAACTATGTACCTATTTATAACAACGCAAAACTAAAACTTTCCCGAACTTTTGGATACAGGTATCAAGTTATCAAATATTACCGAACAGTTTAATATAAACGGACCACGATCGAGTTTGACCCGAGAAGCCAGAGTTTAATCTTCATAAAGTCAACGGATATATGGCAACTATCGATTGGGCACCTCTATTATAGGGTTGGGTATGTTATCGATGTGAATTTTGGAGTAGTACTAAGAAATTCATCATGGTAACGTGTCGCTTGAGAACCAAGTTTTAGCTGAGGCCAAAAGTAGGAGCATCTCTCTTGAGTTTTGGGTGTCATAAATAATTTCAATTTCAATTTATTTATTCAAGTAACTAAGACTCATTTGTTAGTAAAAGACATTTTCAACACATTTGCTCAAAAAATGCATTTACGAAGCCTGTATGCATTGTTCGAAAGTTAAAAATTATGCACCACACAATGGAGCGTGCGGCAAAGTAGGTACTCTCACCTAAGTACATATTTTACCGCAAACTCCGTTGTATAGCGCCGTGCGTATTCTTTACGGTTTTTTTTTTAATTTCCATAAAAATTAATAAGAATTCCACCAAGGAGTTTCACATCACGAGAATAAATAAGCTGAATGATCGAACCTCCTTGGAAGCGCTTTTGCTGTATACGTTTGTCTCATTTTAATATTATAGAGAAAATGAGAGAAGATAAATAAAAAAAATAAAGTATGTGCTTCTAATTTTCACCACGCGCATGTGGCGCCCTTTGCAAATTCGCGCCATTTTCATATTAGAAACGTCAAAGATTGTTGCGACTTTCCGACTGATTTCTAGAGACAAAAAGTTTGTTTCATTACTTATTGTAATGTTTTCTCGCAAATGTGTCGAAAAACGTTGTATGACACACGTGCGGATTTGGTTTTTACAAACTCGTGACTATGGTAAGCCCTCGACTTCGTCTCGTGCTTACATTCGTCTACTCGTTTGTAAAAACCAACTTACCGCACTAATATCATAAATAACTATTTTCTGTTCTGTTTTCTGTGAAAGTAGTTAAGTGAAACTAATAATAATTGTGTTCGTATTGAATAGTTATTTATGATATTAGTGCGGTAAGTTGGTTTTTACAAACGAGTAGACGAATGTAAGCACGAGACGAAGTCGAGGGCTTACCATAGTCACGAGTTTGTAAAAACCAAATCCGCACGTGTGTCAAACAACGTTTTTCGACACATTTGCGAGAAAACATTACAATAAGTAATGAAACAAACTTTTTGTCTCTAGAAATCAGTCGGAAAGTCGCAACAATCTTTGACGTTTCTAATATGAAAATGGCGCGAATTTGCAAAGGGCGACACATGCGCGTGGTGAAAATTAGAACCACATACTTTATTTTTTTTATTTATCTTCTCTCATTTTCTTTATAATATTAAAATGAGACAAACGTATACAGCAAAAGCGCTTCCAAGGAGGTTCGATCATTCAGCTTATTTATTCTCGTGATATGAAACTCCTTGGTGGAATTCTTATTAATTTTTATGGAAATTAAAAAAAAAAAACCGTAAAGAATACGCACGGCGCTATACAACGGAGTTTGCGGTAAAATATGTACTTAGGTGAGAGTACCTACTTTGCCGCACGCTCCATTGTGTGGTGCATAATTTTTAACTTTCGAACAATGCAAACAGGCTTCGTAAATGCATTTTTTGAGCAAATGTGTTGAAAAGGATATTACCATAGATGAGGTGATATTAAATCAACGCTGGGCATTAAAAAGGTCTGTAGGTAATGAGCTCAGAGTATTGGCATTACGTTTTATCCGCCACCAGTCTTGTGGAATGGCTAATCTTTTAACCATGCCATGAACCACGTAGATATAAGATAACTTGTTCTATTTTCTCCCTATTTTGAGAGTTCCGTACCTGAAAGGTAACCAACGGACCCTATTACTAAGCGTCCGCTGTCCGTCCGTCTTTCTATCAGTGGGCTGTATTGTGCGTAAAAGCTAGACTGCAGAAATTTTCACGCATTAAAATTTAAGGGGAACGGGCAGAAACATGATTTTCCAATTTATGGTACGGAATCCTTCGTGTCCAACTAGCACTTGGACGGTTTTCAGTCATTTAATTCGTGGATCTCCAGTGAACCTACGTTTAACGTTCTTACCATGTCTAATACCCAACTGTACAGTACTTCAACAACTATTTTATACGAAGTTATAAACTCGTAAAAGTGATACATGGACAAGACAGAAGAATAGTCTTTATAACAGGTGCACCATTTATTCAGCTGCAAAAAGACAGACGGTCTTGCAGAAAGAAGCTTCTTTTAGAAGAAAGTTACAACATTTTGTTTCGACACTGTTGGCACGCGGCCAGCGGGAAGCGGCTTTTGACCTCTTACACTTGAAATGAGATGACATGGGGTTTTCAAATTATATCTCTATTTGGAACTTTCTTTAATCTTCGTTCACGTTATGACTAGACTCGAGTGTAAATAAAGCACCCTTTTCGTTAGACGTGATTTTTCAAGCCCCAAACAATACATTACTAGTATACCTACATTAATAGATTTAAAGAATTTTATGCCAACTAAACGGTTGTTTTTTTGGAGACGTGAAAAAATTAATGGTAGTAGTATATATAACGAATATAAAAGGAATACTATCACAGCTAAGTATGCTTTACAAGTTAACGAGTGTAAATGATTAGATACAAATTTCGTATCCCATAGAAAACGACTTAAAACGAATTAGTGTATTTGTAACTTTGTAATGTCATAGTAAAATTTGCTATTTTTTGTCATGGCTTACGGGATGGGTAACTACGGAACCCTACACTGTGCGTGGTCCGACACGCACTTGGCCGGTTTTATTGTTATCATACAAAGAAACATGAACACCTAGCACTTTGTTTAGGTAATATTTACAGCAAATGTATAACGATACAATGTTGAAAAATAAACAGTTTTAAAGTCCAAAATAGCGCACAAGTACTGTTACAAAAGTGACAATTAGAGAGAATTGTTCTAACGACCAGCTTCTAAGAGGACTCTTAAACGTTTATTACTGCACTAGCTTTCTTAGATAAATTAAGCTTCTTTTAAAATTTTATGTTGAAAATAGCACTTAAGAGGAAAAAGGTCTTGACTTTTTATGATGCCTTCGCGAATAAAAGAGAGTAAATTCAATTAAGGGGCAGTAGTTGTTGTGGAAGTTTATGTTCCGTATACGATGGCCTTTAAATGAATAATTCTCTGCGCATACACTACTCAAAGGAGCTCGTGGCTGTATATGGCCTCAAGGGTTACTACGCACGGTTATTATTTCTTTCTTTTCTTTCGCGGAACGATCTTCAGCTTCAGCTTAAGCAACGCTTGGCTAGGTCGATCCGTGGATGGGTGAACGTTCATCACATAAGACCCTCGGAAACAACGTTCGGAAAGCACGTTAGGCCCCGGCTCCCAGTTGACACTTGTAGATTTTTGTCGGTATTCAGAAGCCTGAAAACAAGTCTTACCAAGAATACACGACAAAGTTACACAGTAACTGGCTTGCGGAGGTCAAATATACAGCCCCTCCATGTACAATACTGGTATTAAGATGTACCCGATCGGTTAAACTGGAAGCCGAGCCTCAAACTGGAAACTGGACCTTTACCATGTAGCATCCTACGGTAATCGGTACAACCAATAAAACAGATAACAAAAATGACTTAGTCAAAAACCCGGCAGCCCGAATCCCGATCTGTGATGGAACTGCATCAGACTGCTTGAATTCAAGCAGTCTGATGCAGTTCCATCACAGATCTGAGTCCACAAACTGCATCAGGCTGCTTGAAAAGCGACTTGTTTGGAACTTTTTAGTCGTTTCTGTAAGTCATTTTTGTAACCTATGATCTGAGGCCACATACTGCATCAGACTGTTTGACCTATTTTATTGATTGTACCGATCACCGTAGGATGCTCCATGGTAAAGTTAGCCTATGTCACTACCACAATTCTGACGAATTCAAAGACACCTCATAATTGTATCAAAATCCGTCCAGACGTTTGGGCCGTAGGGCGTTCCAAAGAAATTGACAAACATATATACATACATACGCTCGAAAAACATTACCTTCCTTCTGACGCAGTCCAGTAAAAATAGAAAAAGCAAATTGCACACACTTGAACCCTGAAAATGAGCACTATGCAGTGCACATTGTGCTTTTCTGTAAGTGATGAGGTGCTTAGACGTAAGTTTGTAATGTACAAATTATAAAGTAGGTAATGGTACTCTTTGTTGAGCAGCCTAAATAAATGAATTTAAATAAAAACAAAACACTCTTGTTTTGGGCAGCCGTGTAAAAAATGAACGCATTGACAGCTGTAGTAATCGAAAAAGTCGCTTGATCGAGTTTTTGTGTCACGTTATTGTGGGAACCTTTTCTAGGAACTAAGTAAACGTGAAAGCTGCCTCGGTACACAGTTGTGTGAATGTACCTACTACCTGTTCAGTACAGTGTTATAGTTTGTTGATTGCCCAATATTACTGATACAAGGGACCTTTTAAACATAAGGACAAAAAAGGACCCTTTAGGAACAATTTGGGATCATTCAATTAAGAGAATAGTGGAATACACTGTCCCAAAAGTTTAGACCTTTATCTCTTTAATTAATCTATCTGTACTACATTATTTATTTTATTTACTAACATAATTCTAGTCTGAGGACACAATTCGTTGAACTTTCCGCGGTTAGGTGTAAATGGATATTCCGTAATAGAACCTTTTGTTTTCGAAAAAGATAACATGACTAGTTAAAACGGTTTGTTCCGGATTCGCCCATCTGGATCGACCCTTGGGTCTTACTAATGTTTGTTAGAGAATGTTTGTATTTTTTTGTTGGGTTGAAGTTCCACTTTAGTGTAATGTAAATGTTTGTCTACCTTATATTTCAGATAACGTGACATCCTAGCAGCTTCATCGAATTTTGAAAAGTCAAGAATTAAGAACATCTGTCATTTTAGTGGCGCTATTTAATCCTATTTTTTTAGGATAGAAAATCATCAAATGACTTCGGCCACATCATCGCTTACCATCAGGTGAGATAGTGGTCAAGCGCGTGCCTATCAACAAAAAAAAAAACAAAAATGACTCCTTCCGCTCCGCCCCTAGGAGTCATTTGATGAGTATCAGACTTTTACTGACCAAACCCATCCATGTTCCTCCTAATGCCCTTTGCGGTCCAGGGCCGCGGTGACTCTTTCTATCAAATTCCGCAACCCTGGCAGATTTCAACCCCATCATATAAGTTGTACTTTTTGACATCATTGATTTTCTTTCCATAGCCCCTTAATTCATAGAGGTGTTTCGGGTTCAGTGTCGATTAAAATTAACGTTTTACAATAAGATCCTCCATTTCCGGAATGGAGATCAGAAGTTGAAACTAGATTGTGGATTACGGTACACGATCCAACGTTATAGATTTTCCGTCCATCGTCATTCATTTGTATCTTAATTTCGATAGATAATAGTGTGAAAAGAAAAAAAAAGAAAGAAAAAGACTTCGTGGGAGTGTGGTATACATAGGTATATATATTTTTTCTTAGTAGAAATATTATAAATATGAAAGTCTGAATGTTTATTAATCAATCAAGCCTCAAAGGGTTGACCGTGTCATAGCGCCTTACTATGAAGTCCATGATTCCGCTGAAAAAGGGATAGTACAATGCGTACTGTATAGCTCCTCTCTCATACGCTGTAGAAGCGTGATGGCTATGAAGTTATAGTAGGTACCCTGGACTAAGACATAGGATACTTTCTAACCCAGGAATACGTACCCTTGGGACCATTTGCGATTTTCACGCAAAGCCCGCTGGCAGACGCAAACGTAACATCTAAATTTGAGACTACCTGTTCTGTCGAATAGGCAGTCTCGAATTTAAAATTCATTTCAGCATTGCACGAGCAATGCTATGAGTGTTGCGTTGGCTCTCATTAATTAGTGGATAGTGTCAAAGGAAACCTACCTTGAAATGGTCCATGTAAATGTCGCTCTGTGACACAGGCCTACAGTCTGAGTTTTTCACGTCCTGCGCTTTAATACAATCACCTAAAGAGTTGTTTGAACTTCATTGAGGCCTTGGGGATTCATTCTTTCTAGTAGTCCCGTCAATCAAAAATCGATGTAAACTCCAGAAAAAAAGTAGTTTCTCACACTCCTCTTTGCGAAATATATGCTTAAAAGGGGGTTCCTCACGTATATGCCTATAAGAAACCTCACAAAAAACACTATAATAGTAACAATGCAAAAAGTTATAACGTAGTATTTCAAAAATACTTTCAACGGCATATTACCCGTGTACAACTCGCGTAGTTCCATATTGTTAACAGTAGTCCGAATTGTCGTTATAATCTGTTTGTATGAAATTAAACTCGGTTTTGAGAACCAACAGCATTCGGTTTTTTCGGACATTCTGCTACATCGGTTAGACTGGAAGCAAACTCCCAATAAGTAGGCTAGGGATCTTCCTAGCCAGCTAGATCATCTGATCTGGCTAGTTAGGAACTGTAAACTCCTTGGCTGCAGCTCACTGGCAGCCAAGTTAGTCGTTGGGACTTTGGAAGCGTCTGGCAGAAATATAAATAGTATTTTAAATTAGGAAGGAAAAGATTGCGATTGTTTTATACCGAGTCATGTGGTAGCTAGCTTCTGGGTCGGATGGCCTAAATAAGTAGGTACTCGTTGAATGTCAAACGGTGTTTTATTTATAATTATAAGTAGTACCACGGGCGAAGTTCTGTGGTGCAACAGTACATCAGCCACACTATGATTAACACCAAGTCACAACTACATCGAATATCAGAAATATAGACAAGGTAAGTCAACAATTTCATCAATGAATGGATATTATTTCGAAGCATGAATAAAACAGATAGCTATTCAACCACTTGAGCACACAAGTTGATGAAAGAAGCGTTCCAACGTCTATAAAAATCGCTAAACACAGATTTTCTTTCACATTTTAATGCTTCATTTTCTCATTTTATTTCTCGCCGCGCGATTTCTACGCCATTGGCATAGAACAGCATTACTCAGGAGCGAAGCGAACGGAAAAAGTTAAAATGAAAACTGACTCAATGTTCGTATTAGACGCTACCTATACTTTTCACTTTGTATTTGAACACGAGTAAGCTGGAACATTGTGATTGTTTATTCGGTTCTGGCTGTTTTTGGCATTGACCTAGATTGGGAGTAGACTTTGTATAATGTCAGTCAAGGTTATAACTTGCACTACAAGTCTACACCGTTTGCATATTAGACCAACTATGAGGGCACTATTGGCGCAGTTGCGGGACGTGGGATCGATTCCCACAGGAGACAAAAATTGTTAATGATTTACAGGTATTCAGGGTGTTAGTCAAGATTTCCGTCTGTAAACAATCTTACGATGTAGAAGGAAACAACAAGTCTTGAGACGTACTTATAAAATGAGAAAATGAAGCATTCAAGTGTGAAACCAAATCTGTGTTTAGCGATTTTTATGGACATTGGTACGCTTCTTTCATCAATTTGTGTGCTCAAGTGGTTAGATATTCAACCGAATAGAGATCTGTTTTATGGCTTCGAGGATAGCACCAAGATGCTCCATCGAAATATCTCGAATTCATGTTTTAATGTCAAATTCACAATCACCTCATTACTTACTCCAATTTCAATCACGGTGGGTTGTTGAATTATCGTGATGCCCACCTTTAGTGTAAAAAGTAAAAATATTTCTCGCGGTCCAAATTTTTTTGAGATTTTGACGACACACACCAACGACAAAGTCGGGTGCGATACGCATAGACATAAAGTATATACAGACATAGTACGATAGATTTTCAAGTGAATATGTGTGTATTTAAAAAGACACTACAGAAAACGTAGGTTGCACTGGAATTGGAACTTTATATTGTTTAGTATAGAGTTTACTGTTTCAAAATTTGACCATTATCACGAATCCTGAATTCAAAAATAGGTACTACTGTCACTATAGGCGATGTCAAAATACTACAATACATACCTTGGTCTTGCGATGCGGCTGCTCGAAGTCGACCTTCATCCGATCGCCTCTCCATCTCAAGAATCAATATCACTGCCACATTACATCGTATCAGTAAACTGAACCAAACAACACTTCAACTGAATCTTTTAGACATAATACAAATTAGTGGTAACTGCGCTAGTTATACTAATTAAAATATTTGGAAGTTTGTCTTGAATATTACATTTAAAACAAGCCAACGGCCAAAGGTGTCGGGGAATGAAACAATGGGGACGGCTACCCGTCAGTTAGTCCTGTCTGTGTTTGTCTTTTAATTAGGTTTCGTACTGCGCAGAAAGAAAAACTGTTTTATCTCAATAAGAAAAAGGAAACGAGTCGAAGGGAAACGTAAATCAACATCCGATTTTCGTTTCTGGTTGTCGGTGTACAAAATTAATAAGAACGTCTTCACTCGACATCAAACTTGGTTCTGACTGTCAAAGTGCCTACATATTTTTTTTAGAAATGTGTATAACATTCTGCGATTTTAAATGATAAATTGCTAGGTACTGAATTTCTAAAAATAAAACTACAGCATACAAGCAAGTTGGTATCTATATAGCGGTGTGCTAACTAAAATGTGGCATTTCATGTAACTACACAGTATCATAAAATGTTTAAACGATAGTATTGTTTAAATACAAGATCTTCAAACTTAACGGACAGATGGGGAGTTTTTTCGTCCACATCTTCTCAGCTAAAATACTGGAAGTGGCGACGGAGACTGCCTTCATTTTAATTTTTGTCGTTCAAAGAGCGCTGATTTTCAGGTTAGTTTGAATAAATTACATTTGATTTTGATTTAGACTCATCCAAACTAAAAAACATCCTGACGTCACACATCCTACATCGCGCATTTAAAGTTCTCCGCCCTATTTGAACATTCACAACAGCGTGACACCGACCATCGGTTTATAGCTGCCTTTTAGTGCACACTGGTAGAACCATCCTCACTTTTCAATGGAGCTTGGGGTATTTTACACCCTGTTCAGCATACCACCATCACCATGGTAGGGACCTACAATTCAACTTGACAAAGGAAATCATTTCAGTAGGTGTCTCTCATTTTCTTGTGGAATATACATAAAATAATAATTTCGAATATACACAAGTCTCAGAAAATTGATACGTTGCTAACATAAAGGCATGCTTGTTATCACGTAACATCATATTCGTGCGCAAATGAAACATCCCAAGGTTATAAACCTTTGACATGCTAAAAGGAAAATGTAACATCCAAATACATGTAGCTATGCTCGTAAATTCTCAAATTCATTAACAGAACATCAGAGTTTCGTAATTAAAATATAATCTGTCAGGCCTTTAGGCAGTTAATACTAAATCAAAGGTAGAGTGGCGTCTCACTTTTTTTTTTATTCTGACGCCGTTAGTAAAAGGACTTTTAATCTTTTCTTTTAACAAATCCTCTTTTATGCTTAAGACCGTAAATGATGTTGCTAGGTATTTAATTTAATCAAATTCTATATGTGGCTTGAATGTTAACTAGGGTCACACACCTTTCAGCTAACTATGTGTCTAATCTAATTTTCAAACAAAGTAAACACATCGACTTTATTAATGTGACAGGTGTAATTTGTTTCAGGGCCCTTATCGAGACCTCTTAGCGGGCTCGTCACGTACCCACTCGCGATACGTATGGCACATCTCAGTCCGAAAGAGCCCATAAAAACAGATAGAAAGCCCACTAAAAGCAGCCTACGTCCAAATTATTTTTATGTTCCAAGCATGTTGTAGAACTTTATTGCTACGAGCGTCTACGCGGTGTAGCACGCTACGAAATACTTAAAATATTTCGTAACTGAATTATTTTGTAGCTTTCAATATTAAATTATGATTTCGTTCGTTTCTCTTGCATTTTAGTCAAGTTTTTTTTTATTGTACTACGTTACTATTACCTATGTATTTATTAATTACGATAATTTAACTAATTAATTTACTTATACATATCAAAACAACTATTATTACTGTCTAAAAGACAAACCTAATTGCTTCCAGCAAAATCTCGTATTTAAAAATAAGTCAATCTCGTTATTCAATTTGTTAACATCATTTTCATTTCATTGATCATTTACTACGCCTTTCCGCTACGGCGCTACGGTGCTACGCCGTAGCCGGTGCTACAAAGAATAAATTGAATAAGTGATAGAGATTCAGAGGTCAATTGCCTACGATGGGAACTAGGAGTACTTATAAATATTGATCTATGGCAATACTATACATGGCGGTAGCACTAATAACAGGTATTAGATGATTTATCATAAAGTGTGTTAGGTCAATAAATAGCAACAAACCTTTATAGAAGAAAAAACAGATATATGTTTTTTTTTTTAACAAATATATTCAATACAGAAGGTTGCTTCAGAATCTGTCTCATACTTGACAAAGCTTTATCAGACCTTTTATCAGCCACTATCAATAGTTTCACTAGCACCACTATCCAAACGATACGCAATCAAATGACGACTAGTAACACTACAAACGGAGTAACGGACACACTAACCTATTTAATTTACTGTCTACTGTTAACACCACAGACAGAAAAACATACGATAAAATAGAAAAAATCGCGGTTAAATATGTAATTACATAACGATAAACACATCACAGAAGTCTGTCTTGGTATTCAAAGGTTGACAAAATAAAGTATGTATGAATGCTAAAATACATAAATCGTCAACATCACAAATGTATTCATAATTCTTTCAATAGAGGTTTTACGAGATCCCTCCTACTTACCTGGACCAGCGATGGATTTGGGTGGTTGTGACCTTGGACACATAAATCTAAAAATCGTGAGGAAAAAGACGTATGAAAATTAGCATGTTTTATAAACTATGTAGTGTGAATTAAACTATTCTCAATGGTCTAAATTTTTTGGTGTTACCTTGTTGACTAAAATACAGCTAAAACTAAAATAATTAAAGATAAAAATGCTAAATAAAAAGTGGCTTAGCGCGTCTACTAAGAAACGAATAGTCTGACACAAATAGTAAGGTTTTAGCAGAAAAGAAAAAAAAACAAACTTTACTTAGAAAAATCCCACGACCGCCTTTCCCGCTTCATGCAATATTCAAAACTTTTCCAATAGAGTTAAAATGATGAACGATACGTCGAGTCTGGTCGATAAACTTTGAAAAACGAATTTGACGGTTTTTTGTTACCACAAATTCAATATTTTTTAATTATTTTATTCTTTATCGAGTACGTTGTGTGCGAGGCGGGTTTAGGCTGCGTTGGGAACGAGACGCGCGAACCGCCAGCAACGCAGAACGCGACTGACCGTGGCGCGTCGCTGTAGTCTGTACCCGCTATGCTCTACAAATATACGCCTCACCACAGCGCCGCACTGCTCCCAACTTCGCTTATGTAAGCTTCTTGTATACCGCACGCCGTTGGCAAACTTTCATTAGCCAAAAGTTTCTCATGATTAACATGACATCGAGAGATAGGTGTAGCTTATTATTACTGTACTCAAAAATGGTATATGCGAATAATCTGCCAAAATAGGAAGGTATGTGTATAGTACATAGTTGCACCCTCTTGGCTTTTAATATATACTAATATAATAAAGCCGAAGAGTTTGTTTCTTTGTTTATAACTGGTATCAACGCCGCCCGGCGCCCCAGCGATAAGATTCTTCAATACAAACTTTAACACCCCTAAAATTGCTTGAAGGTAGTTTTGAAAAAGTAATAATGTCATATTTTATTATTTACTTATACCTGTATGTATACCAAGTTTCAAGTAAATTGGTTGGGATACGATTTTTCATATAAATTTTCACCCTCTATGACACCCCTTTACGGGGAGTTTCCTAAAATCCTTTATAAACTGACGTCTCCTAGCCATAATCGAACTCTGAGCCTAAGTCCAGCAGTTTTGCCAGGGTTGCGGAATATGTTCGAAAGAATTACCGCGGCCCTGGAAAGAAAGGCACTAGGAGGATTATGGGTGGGTTTTAGTCAGTAAAAGTCTGACACTCCCTGCCGCTCCACCCAGAGCGGGAGGGGTCATTTGATGATTTCCCATCCTCTAAAAAAAAAAAAAAAAGTCCAGCAGTTTTTGAAATTTCGTGTTTAATCAGTTAGTGAATGAATGTATGAATGAGTGAGTAACCTTTCGCTTTTATATACCTACAGTGTTCCAGTAATGCGTGGTCAATTATATACCACAAAAAAACGACTAAAAAGTTCCAAACAAATGACTTTTCAAACAGTTAGAGATATTAAATCTGTTATTAAACTACAGTAAATTCCGCCAACTGAAACAAACTGCTTGAAAAGCCATTTCTTCGGAACATTTAGTCGTTTTTTCTGGTAGTTTTTTTTTTAAAGGTCTTTCATTTTCTTTTTTTTTTCTGTAAGTTTAATTTGTGTATTTTATCTATGGGCCAAAGTTGCCAAACCCATTCCAATACTTTAATTTTTACATAGTTACATAACTTACATTACATTTATAATGAAGGTTGTGTTATTTTACAAACCCGTAATGGGCATGGCCACGCGCGCAACACCCAGTAAAATATACAGCAACCTAAGCACTTAGACACTTGTTTCCTGTGGCGTTTAGTTTATTTTTGCGTGATTTATCACCGACTCGCAACAAATTGCAATTAAATCCTTTAACTAAGCAAAATATTCATATACCTAAAGTCGCAGGAGGTAGTACATACCTACCTACTTTTTAGTAGAAATCTCACCGTGAAGACTAATTTGAAGTGAGCACACAGAGTACTTTTATACATATATTGTCAGTTCCTAACATTAGTGGAATGACAACACGCTTCAAGCTCACTTTTCTCAAATTTTCACAAAATAGACCGGTTGTGTCTATAGATTTACATATACCTATAAATTGCAATCGTTTTTGAATCACAAAAAAAACAATGTTTCTCAATCAGCAGCAGTATTAGGTATCAATCGAAGACACAATGTATTCGAAACACTGCATCAATGACGCAACAAAAACTCAACGTAGCAAAATCTACATCGCAACAAAACTAAACGGCAACGCCATCCACCCGAACTAACTGAATTAAATCCTGCATCGCGGACTCGCGGTATCAGAGTTTTCCGTGCGATTTGAACATAATGTACAACAGCCCGAATATTATCTATATCGGGCAGTTGCCCACCGGACACAACAACCGTCCGGTCGGAGGATCCTTCCTTTTCAATAGAGGTATGCGGGACTTTACTCTCTGTTCCCCCTACCCTGTATAAGTCAACTATATCTATAGGTACATATTTACGGTTGAGATGTCTTTTGAGTAGGTATTTAGTTTTTTGAGGTCGGGTGTTTTGAAAGTGTTTTTTTTAAATTGTTTTCTTGTGCAGCAGACACAGAAAATCACCCTTAAATATGACCACGCACTTCTGGTACACACTGCATAATCACCTGTTCAGTGACTTGTAATATATGTTTTTTCGCGTTTTTAATTTTGGTAAAGACTTATTTATTTGTTTATTTACACATGCAATAATTTTACAGGCAGAACCCAAGCTAATAAAAGTAGTCATACAATGCGACACCCAAAGACGCCCCTCAAAAATCTGATCACCCAACTACTCGCGTCCATGATTGACCAGTCCCAAGTCCCAAGTAACGGCTCCGTGTGCCGGCGCAAGTTACATAGAGGACAGCACACTAACTGCCACTCTCTGGAATTCCGCCAATGAGCAGGAAAAAATGTCCAACCGCTGAGATGCTAGATTGTTCATTATAATGAGTAAAATCGCCCATTTTTCGGTTTCCGATGATTCAATTATATCTAGTTGATTCAATCTCACCAGTCTTTGTAGTCCCGTCGTCAAACCATGTCAGAGGCCCTTGAGGCGGTTTAGAAACTCTGACACTAGGGTGTGTGGGGTCGGTAGACCTTACTGCCCACCCGATAAAGAAGAAAGAAGACCAGTCTTTGGATCATCGCGGACTAGAGTGCACTGCAGAATCGTGATAGCCCCAGCAGCAACCTGAACGGGTTGTTGTATACGTAGGGCTTTGTATGACCCCTGTGTGTAGTTAACCCACACAGGCTTACAAAGAGTCACTTTCACTACCAAGTGAAACTGACCCTTTGTAAGTCTTACTGCCAAACACTACCTATACATGTGCAGCCTGTTCGCACGTAGCAGTATGGTTACTGCTCCGCGCGAACATGCGTGCCAACATATATCACACCGGACAGCCAACGCCCTACGTGCCCTTTCCACATCTGCGTTATCCTCGAAGTCCTCGGAAACCCAGTGGCCCAGATAAGTACTTGAACTGAGCGACTCTGTTTAACCTTCGGTATGCCTGGTGGCAAAATATTACGCGGTATGCCTGGTGGGGTCCGTCAGACGCGAACTTAAAATTACTATTCCTCGTACTAGATGTGGTAATTGGTGTATCTAAACATACTTATAGCTATACTTGGGATATTTTGCTGACGTAAAAAATTGCATGGTAAAACGAAATAACTACCGGGATACAACTAAGATGTTCATCTACTACTACTACTAATTCTGAACTCAACGCAGCCGAAGTCGCGGGCAGAAGCTAGCTGTGCCCTGCGGTTTTACCCGCTACTCGGCTTCTAAGGGTCGTAGCATGATGTGAAACACCCTAAAACTTCCTCAAAAACTGGGCTATCAATTGCAAAAAAAAATAATGAAATCGATAAAGTCGTTCTCAAGTCATGGCCTGACCAAGGGAAATAGGGATTTATATTTATATAACGGAGTACCAGAATGGGCAGCGGAGCGGTCTTTGTGATAGTCATCCATCATGGGCGTGTTATAGAAGAAACGTTGAAATAATATCACGTTTGTGATTCATAACAGTCACTCGTTTTATTCGATTACATTTGTAAACAAAATATACGGTAAAACACAAGATGAAACTAGATTACGAGCCAATAGGTTAGCACGCATGCACTTCGTACGCTGTCTGTCAAAAGAATGCCAGCTGTCACGGCGTAGACGCAAACTTGCTACCCTATTCGGGGTTACCCGCTCATATTTTATAAATCACCATATATTTTCGACCAATTGAAATAAATCACCATTTTAATATTGTATTTAACAATAATTACTGTTCAACAAAATAACACAATCAGTGGATAAACTTTCCTTTATGGGCCGTGGCTTTGGAAGTTCATTTTTTTTTGTGGATAGTACTCATAAATAGTAAGCTTTTTACAAATGTTCAACACCCGGAGAGTCACGGTTATCGAGATATAAATCTTTAAAGTTTCTAAACAAATTGGAAAATAATACGCCATTTGTACATTTTTAGGTTAGATAAATTGTCATAGTAGACGTCAAAGTTGACATTTCACGTTCCGTTTATGGTAGAGGTGTATTTTATTCAATTTAATGTCATGGTTTTTACATAATTTACATTTTATATAATTTTATTTTCACGTATTCACATATTAAATTTGGTGGGTAATTAATGTGCTGAATAACCGGGATGTATCATGCAATTACATTGACTTTTTCAAACAAGAAATAACAATTTTTTTTTACACTGTGGAACGGAACGTGAATCGACGCCATTTTGCTATAGCTGTGTTTCGATCTGTCAGTCGTGACTGTCAGTCGGGACATGGGGCACCCCGACTCGGACAGGTTAGGTTAGAAGTTAGGGGTGGCGGGGTCTAGTGAGCGAGCGAAGCGAGCAAACTGACCCCGCCATCCCCTTCGTGGTTATTTTTTTTTAAGCCCTTGAGCCCCGCGAAGCGGGCTCCGACTTGCTATTAAGAGGACTAAGGATGCAAGAGGGTTAGGCTTCAAAAAATGGAAACGGTTAGTTACCTTTTCATGATAGTGGTGCCAGGGAGGAGGGGGGGCACCATCACCCCCTCCCGCCTGCCTCTTTCTGCTACTGGATACGAAATTTTAAGCAATTTTTTTATTCTAACCTATAAACTTTAGGGCTTAGAATAATAACGCCTAGAAGGAGAGTCTCATACACGCTCCCTACCAAAAAATGAAGCAACTTTCGTACTTATATGTGAGTGAGCGGTATGTAATTACAGCCACAGACGTAAAAAAATGTTGCTAGGAATGAACACTTTCCCTAAAATCGGGAAAAATGTTAATATACTTGGGACTAATCATAGATCAATATAAAAAAAAATGTTAAGTACGTAACTTGTCGGTATGTACTTATTGTAATCGAAATCCAAGATGGCGCCGACGAAATTTGCTAACTTTTTGTCATGGGTGTCATTTCCATGGTTTCTGGGGTCGCTAAAACCGATTATGGGGTTAAAATTGAAATCCAAGATGGCGCCGACGATATAAATTTGCTAACTTTTCGTCATGGGTGTCATTTTCATGGTTTCTAAGTTCGCTAAAATCGATTATGGGGTCAAAATTGAAATCCAAGATGGTGCCGACGAAATTTGCTAACTTTTCGTCATGGGTGTCATTTTCATGGTTTCTGGAGTCGCTAAACCCGATTTTGGGGTCAAAATCGAAATCCAAGATGGCGCCGACGAAATTTGCTAACTTTTCGACATGAAATTTTAAACATCAGGAGGAAAGATAGTGGTTTTTCACTTTTATAGAAAACTTCAAATCGTTCTCTCTCTCCTTCTAAACTCTTTTTAGAAAATGTTCTCAACTAACTATTTAGACCTGGTTAGATGGCGTATGCATACTAAGTTTTCGATTTTGACCCCATAATCGGTTTCAGCGACTCCAGAAACCATGAAATTGACACCCATAAGGAAAAGTTAGCAAATTTCATCGCCACCATCTTGGATTTCGATTTTGGCCCCATAATTGGTTTTAGCGACTCCAGAAACCATGAAAATGACACCCATGACGAAAAGTTAGCAAATTTCGTCAGCGCCATCTTGGATTTCGATTTTGACCCCATAATTGGTTTCAGCGACTCCAGAAACCATGAAATTGACACCCATGACGAAAAGTTAGCAAATTTCGTCGCCGCCATCTTGGATTTCGATTTTGACCCCATAATCGGTTTAAGCGACCCCAAACATCGCGAAAATGACACCCACGAAAGACTGGTCGGCACCCGCGGGGCCGACAAGGCTCCCGCCTCCCCCTGCCCCCCCCCCCCCTGGTTGGCCGCCCAGTCTGATGTTCCTTTATTTCAATTTTAAGACACGATCTCATACACAGGTGTCGGTGTCGCCGCGTGTCGCGACTATGGTTTTTTCCCATATGAAAACTGCCCAACGCGCCTAAAGAACTTTTCACTTAAAAAAATGCGCAAATTATTTGGATCAACCGTAATTATTAGCTTTCGTTTCATACTTACAACTTTAAACAATAAGCATCATAATACAGGTAGACTCCAACAGTTAGTGCTTACTGTATTATGGGTAATTTTTCTTTACAACTGGCAACACTACATTGTGATAAATTAGGTTATGAAAATTTTAATTTGAAGATCGATTTACGTAAAAATAATGGATTTAATGAAAGTACTTACTTGTGAAACGTGATTTTATCACATTTTTTTTGTTTTCCTGGTGTGTTAGAGCATCTTTTTATGCAACAAACTGTCATTTTTAAATATTTCTCGGGAGGTGCATTCAACAGAGCGTGACCTTGAGCACTGACGGCTCGCTGCGCCGAGTACTCCGTATATGGAGTAGTCTGAGTTGCTTCACTTTTGATGCTCGTACTAGGTTTCTAGGCGTTATTATTCTAAGCTTTAGGGTATGATTTAAGCTATCGCCAATTTTATTCGTTTTGAATTTCTTTAATAATAGGGTTTGTCCTCAAAATAGTGGATCTGTCACCAAAATGTAGTTGCCAAATAATTGTAAAAAGCAATTCCATAATAAATCACATGTAATCCTCGGGATATATTATCAAGTATCAAATAAATAGGTTGGGATTTATTATAAAACGGGAAGTAAACCATATTACTGGGTGGATTAAAAAAAATAACCACGAAGGTGATGGCGGGGTCTGTTCGCTCGCTACGCTCGCTCACTTGACCCCGCCATCCCCTTCTAACCTAACCTGTCCGAGTCGGGGTGCCCTAAGCTCCCTGTGCCCTATGTTCGAATATTAATATTTGGTGACAGATCTACCATTCTGAGCACCAAGCTATTATTTAAGTAATAAAACTATTATTATAAGAACGAAGTTTATATTCATGTAATGCACTACCTTTTGATTGGTAATCCATCTCATATTTTACACATTATATTAACAATAATTTGGTAATTCATACCTGGAAACACTCTTTGTTTATCTGAGAACGAAAATATTTCGTGGCGATAGATCTATTTATTAGGTGATACAACTTGATGACAAATATAAATTTTGGTGACAAAAAATATAGTTCCCTAAACTTTAACCATGGGGAGCCGGGTGGTGGGGGTGGTAGAGGGGGTAGCCCCCCTCCCCCTCAGCCCCCTCCCCCCTCCCAAAATCAGCGGCCCATAAAGGAAAGTTTAACCCAATCAGTCTCTCATCTTAAATCTTGGCTTAACTTTTAATTTAGCTGCGCGCCGTCATATATAGATTTTACAAAATGGAAAAAATCAATAAGAAGCGACGATACAGCTCCTATATATTTTCATTTTTATAGCGTAAATTACTTAATTAAGGGGGCCCAAGTCGGCCATTCTTCCGCATACAAACGTAGTATGGCGATTACTCCACTGTTTGACGGTGCACGTTCAAAATAAAAAATTATAACAATTTGTCTTAACATTATCTAGGCTTGTATGGAAGCAAAAAAGTAAAAAAAAAATACATATATTTGAAAGTTATGACTGTTATGAGCGTCGATAGTTCCGAATTTTAACACAACTTTGAGCGTAAATAAATAACTTATGTAGTACGAAAATGGCAAAATATTAACCATACTGCCTGTAGATTATTTCCTAAATTAAATATAAAAATATTTTAAACAGTTACATTCAGTACTTTTTTCATAATATCCTGACTACCAAATGTCTTTCAATAAATTTTACGAGCTCATTTTCGTTATAAATCATCTTATTATAAAATACCTTCTAATATATTAGAACTGAATGAAACGAAATTTAAATCTTGTATTAAACGCACACTATGCAAGAAAGCATATTATAAGTTGGAGGATTATATTGAAGATAAAAATGCTTGGCTCAATGCTGGTCCTGCTCCACAGTTACTAGGGCACACAAACTAATCTTTTAGCATTTACAAACATTGTTGGACCCGTTGAAGACTGTAAAACATTATATTTTCATTGTATAGTCTCAATGTAGGTAATTAGTATTGTATAACTTCATTCATTAACGGCACATGTGTGAATACTGTGAACCTTTTAATCTATTTTTTATTTGACTTGACTGCCTTGGGCCCTTGGCAGCTGGGAGTGTCATGCTCACTCAAAAGTCTAGCTGATGGTGGCGCATGTATTCGGTCATTTGGTTGCGCGTGCGTCATGTTCGTGAACGGACGCCGTCAGTTTGGACTGGTCATCTCTCAGCTGCTTTATTTTAATAAATTGTTGTTTATTTTTTTTTTACTTCGGATGCTTTTACGTGCATTTCTTCCTACATCGTCGTTCTCACATATATGTTTGCATACTTTCCACAGGAATGAGGTAGCCATAAAATTGTAAAGAAAAAATGATTTAAAAGAGTGTCCGTGGAGTTTCTTGCACGTTCTTCTCCATAGAGATCTACGCTTTGGAACGTGCAAATAGCTTAATTTTTTTGACTGACCGACCTTGACAATTCAAAAGTGCCTGTAAATGGTCTAATTGAAATAAATAATTTGAATTTCGAATTTTTTATATGATATGGAACTGTAAATTTGAGTGCGCATTAGCTTCGTATTACAAATCAAAGCGTTTATTTCTTCCTTTAAATGGTTTTGGATGAGATATGCATTTAACCGCGCCCGTCAATGAGTTTAGCCGTTCGACTAGGGCACTCTTAATGTCAGGCCATGATAAGAACCTATTTTCCTAAAAAGGTCCACCTATGAGGTTTTTAGAAACAGTTCCTTTCTTAGAAACTTTATCTAATCCGTTGATTTGTATGTTCATTTTATTCACAAATAAACGAGTTGTATTGTGATACGGCAGTGCGATTCTGTAAACATGTCGAAGTGAACACCCGGTCAGGGCGCACGACGAGTGAGTTGTCAAACCATACAAATAAGATGGAATGACAGCTCTATTGTCGTTCACTCCGCCTAGGTGAACACCGTGAGATGTTGACAGAATCGACCGGCTGATGAATAAGAGCTACGAGCCATATTTATGAAGACAATATGAAGGAAAATACAACATCAGATTAATTAATTAATAATAGTGAAAAATATAAACGAAATAATAGTACCTATATTTTTCACTTTTTGGTGGTGATACCCCACAACAAAAAGGACAATATTCCTATAATGAGTGGTTGCGCCATTTGCCGTGGAGTTACTTTATGTGCCTTCGCAGTCCAAGTCCAGACCTCATCATCATCATATCAGATCATAGTTAAAAATTTACTTTGCATTTGGATTGAAATAAACCTAACAAAATCTCGCACTAGATTTTATTGATTTAATTTGAGGTCTCTGCTTTATCTTTGAAGATCAACGTCCAATAGAAATTCAATATAGCAATAACTAAACCCAACGTTAAAAGAATCATCTAGATCGGTTCATCAACACTAACGTGATGCCCAAATAGGCAACCCCAAAAACTTGGTTGACTTGTATGTACACATTCTGCGTACGCTGTACGG
This sequence comes from Melanchra persicariae, assembly GCA_947386135.1. Classification (NCBI taxonomy): domain Eukaryota; kingdom Metazoa; phylum Arthropoda; class Insecta; order Lepidoptera; family Noctuidae; genus Melanchra; species Melanchra persicariae. The sequence continues at coordinate 6,763,993 of OX376646.1, forward strand.
TACTGAAGGTGTACCTTCACAGCGTACCGGTGCACGGGCGTGATGTTATGTTATGAACTGGTACAAACACAGACATGCGATTTCAGCAGTCCCGGTATCATTTATTGAAAAGTTCCGTTGCCTATCTCCGAAGTTCTTCATGAGATCCTCATCAAATTAAAATGGGACAAGTCCGGAAAAATACTCTTCCAAAAAAAAAGAATCATCCCAATCGATTGACAACTATTGGCAAAAATATCGCTGAACAAACATAAAAAAATCAGTCGAATTGAGAACCTCCTCCTTTTTGTGAAGTTGGTTAAAAATTAAAAGTACAGCAGTGCGATTCTGTAAACATGTCGAAGTGAACACTTGGGCGGGGTGCACGACGGGTGAGTTGTCAAACCATACAAATAAGATAGAATGACAACTCTATTGTCGTTCACTCCGCCAAGGTGTACACCGTGAGATGTCGACAGAATCGACCGGCTCGGCTGTACAAGTAAATTGCAGCGGCCGCGATTGCCTCCACGTCCATCTTCACGGTCAACGCAATAAAAATGACACGCCATCACGCCAACGTGTGAACAGCGTCATGCATGAACTTTGTCGAGCGCACTCGGCCAACGTATACAAATTCCAAACCACAGAGTCCTCAGATTTCAGAATCCTCAGATGTTAGTTTGTTTAGAACGCTGCGCAGAGAGGACATCTTTAGTCTTTACGCTCGCGCGCTCGTATCATTCGTTCATAATTCAACGACTTAAAAATTATAACCCCTATGAAATCCTAAGGATGTCAATTTTTTAGGGTTCCGTACCCAAAGGGTAAAAACGGGACCCTATTACTAGACTAGACCAACGTTTCTGCCACTGGTTTGCATTGCACGCCTTTCTACCAAGGGCATTTGAAGGTCATACTAAATTTTGGCATAAAAAACGACTGCGTACACTGTTTTATACCTCTGTTTGAAACCGCCGCCGCGCTGTTTTAAACCGCATAGCACAGGCTTGAGCAACCTTAGCCCACTATCTCTCACTGTCTTTTATTTGCCTGAGTTAGGTACAGATTAAAAAATACGATGACAATCTTAGGTATTAGGTACCTTGGTTTATGGCCGGGTCATTCCCAGATTCTCGTCACCGAAATCCGAAATCATGTAACACATAGATTAGTCTATGACCGAAAACGTTCTTTTTTAATATCATAGTACCAAAATCATTTTTTTTTTCATTTTATCGGGGATTGGCTTGTGTTAGGCACCAAATGAAAAACGGTTAAGGTGCAATCGGGTGTATTAATATTAAAAAATAGTAAAGAAAAAACACGTAAACCGCCCCGTTGCTAGCCAACGAACCCAACAAGCCCCTAGCAACGGGGTTGCCAGATCTGTCGCCAACAGCTTGAATAATATGAACAAATAGCGGTCATGGTGAATTATCCATAATAGTTAGACATATGGTATTGCGGACTTTTTTGTAGATATTGATGACTTCTATCCTACTAATATTATAAACTAGCTTCTACCAGTGGCTTCGCCCGCGTGAAAATCGGAAATAGGACGGTTTTTTTATTTGTATTGTAACTACACCTACCCTACACCTACCTACACCTACCCTACACCTACCCTACACCTACCTACACCTACCCTACACCTACCCTACACCTACCTACAACTACCCTACACCTACCCTAACCAGCCCAAAAAATACTATGACATGTTTCTGGTCTCCTGGTACTTGATGTTTTTGGTCTCCTGGTACTTGTGAATCTGTAGTACTAAGGCAGCAGCGGCTCTGAATTTCCACTTCCTCCTCAGCCTTCATTAATCCATGCCACTTACCGGGATAAAAAGTAGCATATGTCTCATTCCAGGATATGAACTACATGTGTGCCAAATTTCATCCAAATCCCTTCAGCCGTTTTTGCCTGATTGTTACACAAACATACAAACATACAAACATTCACATCCATTTTTTTTTAGGATGTAATTCGAGTTCAGATGTGACAGTATTGAGTCGTATCCACATTATTTTTTAATTTTTTGTGTGTTTTTGTCGTGAAATTGTTCACTTTGCTGGTTGATTTCTGGAATGTTTTTGTTAGGCAACATGACCTTGTATTGTGTTTTTCCATTAGTTAATATCATCATCTTGTGGATTGTGAAATAAGATTTCAAATAAATGCAACAATACTTGCTCTGTGATACAAATAATGAAAGGGTCTTGTTCAGCCCTTTTTTTCAAGTGTTTGCATTGTGACTCATTGTTCGTAAACTAAACAATTCTAACTCATAAAACTTCGTCTGCGATAAGATCTATGTAATAAGATACTATCCTAAGCCACTTGACTTCTCCACCGACCGTGTCTCCACGTTACCGTCGTGGTGGGGCTTGCGTGTCTCAGTGATCTTGGGGGCTTTGCCGGTAGAGCCACTCATGCCGGAAGGTCCCAAGTGAGAGACCAGACCAAGAGAGACACAAGAGGGGCACACCGTTCGGAGACTTGAGCAGTGTTCGGGTCCTCGGACGGTGTGCGTCTCATTGGCTTGCTCGCTGCTCTCTGGTTCGCGTCTGATAATCAGACGTGACTGTGAGGGCAGCGAGCAAGCAGTGAGAGAGAGGGAGAGAGGAGGGGAGATAGGGACCGCACCCTCAAAAAGGAAACAATGGATAGCGCCCAAAAAAGGCACTACCCCAGGGCGGTTCGGACTGCACAGCAGTCCGGGAATCCGCCACGCTTTATGCGTCAAGCCCCTCGTATTCTGGGGGGGCAATGGTGCTATCCACCATCCGATTGCCGATGGCAACAAGGGCCGAGGTGGCCCCCGATCCGACTTATCCTTCGAGGACCTGATCGGGTACAATTTCAGCTCGCCCGACAGAGTGTCGGTCGGGCGGAGCGCGGGTGGAGGCGCGTTGTATTGGGAGGAGGGCTCGCTTGAGCGTCGCGCGGGTGTAGAGTCGGAGTCCGAGTTGGACTCCGACGACCTGGCGACCGTTAGCTCGGCGAGTTCTGTACCCGAGGGGGCGGGGGCTGCTGCGGCGGACTCCAGGTCCTTCCGCAAGCGGCCCAGATCAGAGGAGGACCGGGGGTCGTCCTGCAGCGAGGAGGTTGCCTCGGCTCGCAAGATCCCCACCAGCAGGCGGGGCAAGGGCCGAGAAGGAGGCAAGGGCAGAGTGCTTGCCTCCAAGGACACTGGCCGGCGAGCCGAGGAGCTCGCCGATGCTGGACGACCCCCCGGAGATGGCGGTCGCGGGGCTCCATCCTGGCGGCAGCGGAGGCTAACCGAGGTAGGCCTCCGGCAGACGAGCTGTCCAAGCTGCGGGCGGAGGTCGCCCGCTTGGCTGCCGCCACCGAGCGTCTCCAGAGGGAGAACGCGGGGCTCCGAGCAGACCTGGCCAGGCTCCAGGGAGCCGGCCCACAGGGGGTGCCTAAAGGGGGGCGCAGCCCGTGCCGCAGGAGGGCCAGATGCTGGACCTGGTGCGGCGAGAGATGGCTGCCTTCCAGGCGCGGTTCTCCGTCCTGGAGGGCATCGTCCTGGGCCCCCCGTTAGCGGCGAGTGGGAAGGCTCCAGCCCAGAAAATGGTGGCCTCGTACGCGGCCGCCGTGGCTGCCACACCGGGGTCGTCCGGCCAGGACAAAGGGTCCGGGCGAACCACACACGCACGCACCCGCGAAGCCGGTGTCGGGAAAACCGGACCCGGCCCCGGGAAGGAAGAGGAAGGGTGGGGTGGCTGCACGGACGGCGAAGGCTCCTGCGCCAGCCGTGCAGCAGCTCCCCCCGGCTTCCTCGCCTTCTGAACCTCCTCCGGCTCTAGCTGAATGGCAAGTGGCCGGGGAGAAGAAGAAGGCGGGCAAGGCAGCCAGGGCGGCAAAGAGGCCGGAGAGAAGGCGGCGGCAGAGAGCGCGAGGCGTCGCGGCTGCGCTCCGCGCCCCGAAGACCGCGGCTGTAGTGGTAACACTGCAGCCGGACGCGGTGAAGAGGGGCGTGTCATATGCCAATATCCTCACTGAGGCGAAAGAGGCCGTCAACCTCAGTGAGATTGGCATCGTCGGGGGTCTCCGGCTCAGGGTCACCATGACCGGGGCCAGGATGCTGGAGATCCCTGGAGCAGACAGCGGTCCGGCCGCGGACGCTCTAGCCGAAAGGCTTAGGGCGTCCTTGGGCGCGGATGACGTCCGAGTGTCCAGGCCCACCAAGTGCATAGACATGCGCATTTTGGGCCTGGACGACTCCGTCACGGAGGAGGAGGTGTTGGCCGCCGTCGTCAGGACGGGGGGGTGCTCTACAGAGGAGGTGAAGGTGGGCACCATCTGTCCTGACAACACGGGCATGCGAACCGTAGTGATGAGCTGCCCCGTGTCGGCGGCCAAGAAAATCTCGGAGGGCCGAAGGCTCTTGGTGGGCTGGGTCTCCGCGCAGGTGAAACTGTTGGAGCCCAGACCTCTGAGGTGCTTCCGTTGCCAAGTTGGCAACCACGTCGGAGCACTCTGCACCTCGGAGGTGGACCGCAGTGACCACTGCTTCCGCTGTGGTCAGCCCGGTCACAGGGCCGGTTCGTGCGACGCCGCGCCGCACTGCCTCGCATGTGCGGCAGCTGGCAAGCCAGCCGATCACTGGGCTGGGGGCAAAGCCTGCGGTCCACCCGCCAGGGCCGGGTCGAGGAGAAAACCCACCTCCACCGCCGCCGCCGCCGCCGTCGCTTCCGCCGCAGCCGCCGCCACCGTCGCCGCCGCTGCCACTGCTCGGGAGGGGGCTGAAATGGAGTGCCAGTAATGGCCCTATTTCGCCTTCTCCAGACGAACGTTAGTCGCTGCGCCTCTCAGGAACTGACGTTCCTGAGCAAGGCGCAGTGACTGACGCCTGTGGACAGCGAGCAATGGGTAGCTCGCTGTCCGATCAGGTCAGGCCAGAGTCGACGGCGCGTTTCACTCCAAACGCGCCGTCAGCAACGGAGACGGGGCCCGCCAGGGCCAGAGCCTGCCAGGGTTGCGGAATATGTTCGAAAGAGTTACCGCGGCCCTGGGAAGAAAGGCACTAGGAGGACTAAGGGTGGGTTTTAGTCAGTAAAAGTCTGGCACTCCCTGCCGCTCCACCCAGAGCGGGAGGGGTCATTTGATGATTTCCCATCCTCAAAAAAAAAAAAAAAAAGCCACTTGACTTACAGAGTTCCCAGAACCGAAGTGTAAACAATTACCTTTTCTTTTTGCCGGCGGCCGGGTCGACTAATCAGAGACGTATTTTGTAAAGCTTGTGGTATGAAAAAAATGTATGGGGAGGTGTGTTCTTTTAATTGATTATTGTGAAATGGGGTATATTTATGTAAATAAAATAAAAACTGTGAAATAATTGTTTGTTTTTTTATTTCTATCTACTTTTGTACAATAAACTGGGAAAATTTCCCTCACACTGATTTCAAAGTGGAATCAACAATACACTACATGGCAAAACTGGTCTAATTCATTTCAAATATGATAGCTTATTTCATATATATTCCAGCAACATAAGTTTCACATAGGGTTCCCATACAAAAGTTTAGAGATATCGGCGTTTTAATCACACGCGCCGTTATCGCATGACGTTTGACAGATGACCTTTGACAGAACTTGCGTCATTTTTGAAAAAAGGCCGCAAAAGCAGGGTGGAATAAAACTGTAGTACATCACTTTGCTCTATTGTCAATAGATTCCACAGTGTACGCGATTTAAGGATTTTTTCACACTATGGGTTACATTATCGAAGTTTTCATACGGATCCCTAACTTTTTTGAAAATATTCCATAGCCATCACATATGTCCATCACGGATATTGTAGGATTCTACTGGTGAAATATTTTTTTAAATCGGTCCTGTAGTTTCGGAGCCTATTCATTTCAAACAAACAAATCTTTTTTCTTTATAATATTAATTAATGTAGATTCCGTGGCATATCACATGGGAACCGTTTAGGCACCTTTTTATAAAATTAGATTATTTAGAGAGGGACGCGAACTTGATCAGATCTGGCAACATTGTTGTTCTATTACATTACAGCAGTTACCTAGTCTTTGGTATTTTGCAAAATTTTACTGTTTTGTTCCCTCTCCAAGGTATCCAAACATTGTCCATAAGTGCATTGCATTGTCCTTGTGATATAGTTCAAAGAGTAGGTACAATCAACTTATTAAAGAATATTGTTGACGGTTGTGATGGTAAATTTCGTTCTCTGTGAATTTATAAGTTTTAGTGTTCAACATTGATGTGGTAGACCCTCTTCTTTGATCTGAGTGGTAGACATGTAACTTTGAACTACAGACTTGAGTTTTAGTTCAACAATGAGTTCCTAGCGGATCCCTAGTATCAGTGGTAGAATAGTGGTGGTAGTTCGCAAAAGTAGTTGTGGAAACAATTTGGACTGGACTGATTAGCGTACTGAAAAAAACATGGCTAATTCCAAAAATAAAAAAGGGCCTAATAAAGGAAAAGCTTCGAAAAACTCTCAGCGAAAAAAATCATCCAAACAAAAAGAGAACGTACCGAAAATTGAGAAGACTAAGAATATTAAACCCAATCATAATGATGGGATCGCAATGTCGAAACAACTATTAATGAAAAAGAACGGCCGAACGCAAAGACGATCATCATCCAAACCTCAAAGGATTTGTCCTAATGGTAAGCCTTTACCCTCTTTATCAGAACTAGAAAAAATGTATGAAGATTCTGATGATGATGATCAATCTCCAACAATTCCTACCCAAAAGCCAACATGTACAACACCAACACCTGAGCAGCAAGCACCTACCAGCATCTGTGAAAATAATTTGCTCTCACCTTCAACAATTAATAAAATTAGTCAACGTTTATTGGGTTCAATAGAAAAACATAATTTACCTGATCCTAGTGAACTTCTGGAAGCCACATCATTGCTTCGTGGAAAATCACCGCCTCCTGCTCCTATAATTCCACTTAAAAAAAGAAAAAAAACTGAAGTTCCATACATTGTCGGCTGCAAAGATCGCCCCAAAGTAATACGCAAACCTAATACAAATTTCTGTAAAGGAGATGATGATTATGGAGTAGAAGCTTCAAGTGATCCAGAAGAAGATACCCCAAGAAAACGGGCTAAGAAGTCGAGGATACCCAAATATACAAAATCTATTTTTAATGCTCACAGTGATGAAATTGCTGAAAGACTGGCCGGAGAGGATGCTGGAGGTCTTAGTGATGCTAGTTCAGATAGTAATAAGACAATAGAATATTATCCGACTCTGTTCCAAAACTCCAGGGCACACTCATTCACCCCCCTACCTAGCACATCTACAGATACAGAAACTTTTAAGAAAAATGATGAGCTTTTCAATGACAGTTTAAAAGAAATTAACATACCCAAAGAATCAACTTCCAAAAACACAGATGATTTAATCATTAATGATGAGTCAGTACCAGAAATAAAGGAAGATGACATAGGTATAACTGAACAATCAACACCGATAATAAAAGATGATGTCCTAATAACTAAAGACACAACACCAGATAAAAAATGTGGTGTAATTAACGAACATTCAACATCGAAAATAAAAGAAGATGTACTAAGTAAGGATAAGTCAAAACCAATAGATGATGAAGTACAAATTATTGAAATTCCATTGGATACCATCGAAATTGAGGATAATTATGACAGAACTGAAAGGATGCAAAACATGGCTAGTAAGGCTATGGATACTGATATAATTGAAATAATTGAGCCAGTAGGATTAGAGGTTGTCCAACCATTACAAAACAATAAAGTAATTCATAAAGTACCTGATGATGAAGATTGCTTGATTGTGACAAGTCCAGAAACCATAAATAATCTTAACAATCTCAATGAACCAATAGTTATTGATGATGACTATAGTACCATAAACTTGGAATTTGATAGTTTTCATGATTCCCTGACAACCGAAATTATTGATGTTGATGATATAATAGCTGAAAATAAATCAATACTAGATAAATGGAACAACAACGGATCCAAAGAATTGAACAAGATTAATACAGTAGTTGAAGTTTCTACTGACAGGAATTTCAATACACTGCAGACTGTATCTACTAAGAATGTATATGCTATACCAAGAACTGCAGTGCAGACAAATTTAACACCAGCTATGCCAAGTACTGCAATGCAGACAACTTCAACACCAGCTATGCTAAGCACTACAGTGCAAATATCTTCAACACCAGCTATGCCAAGCACTGCAGTGCAAACAACTTCAACAATAACTTTGCCAAGCACTGCAGTGCAAACAACTTCAACACCAACTATGCCAAGCACTGCAGTGCAAGCAACTTCAACACCAACTATGCCAAACACAATCATGTACTCTGGACAAAGACTCAGCGTAAATCTTTCAACAACAAATGCAAATAATAATCGAAATATGACAGATAGAAACAGTGCAACAAACTCTAGCAGTAATCACAGGCAACCAACCTCAAATATTCTGTTAGGTATGCTCGATAATCTCCTACTGGCTGTACAGGGAAATAACAATCCTACCGGTACTATTTCGGAAATAAATCATTTATCTATTTTGGATTCATTGATTCTAGATCAAATGCCAAATTCTTCCAGCGATACCGAAGATGACCATGAGAATGTAAATACTTCTATGCCTGTTTCAACCAATGCTAATAATAGGCAAAGAGATCTTGTGGGATTAGGCAATTCATCAAGTTTTTCTGGAACACACGATTCCAGATCGAACATCCCATCACCCTCATCAGGAGGTACAAGGAATTTTGGGGATTGCCCTATCTGTTTAGATGCTCTTATTTCTTCTAATGGGATTGGGTCAACTATATGTGGACATGTCTTCTGCTTGAGCTGTATCCAAGCATCAATCAGAACTAATGGCAAAAAATGCCCTACATGTAGAAAAGCACTAAAAGGTGCTGGTGGAGGATATCACCAGTTGTTCTTGTAAAAATATTGTATACTTTTATTCACTATTATTCATAATAGAGATAAAGACCTATTTTAAATAGACCGTATCTATTACTATAACTAGTTATGTAAGTTATTCACAACACAATATACCTTGTGATTACTAGTCGCACAACTGTGCCATTTCATGTTAAATGTCTCTAATACAAGTGGAATATTGATTGTTGCAGCTTTAGCATTTTAGCATTTCTTGAATGTCTAATCTACATACTCATGCTTTGTATTTGTGTAGATAGTAGTATATTTATAACTCCCCATTATATCTTTATCAAGTTATATAAAGTTGAGTTTTTGGAGTATGGCATGGATGACCAAATCGAAACTATGAGGATTAGCGAAAAACACTCAAAGGAGTCTCGAGCCCCATTTTGATGAAAACTATAACTTTTTGAAAAATCGGTACTCCTAGACGGGAATCGAACTGGTTGATTTTGAAAAAAAACACACCCTGCATTATGGCACCATCCGAAAGGATCGCTACTAAAGATCAAATTCTGGGAAGTAATAACATAAGGCAAACTAAAGGAAAGAGCTCACTTTTAACAAATTATTACTTTTTAAGTTTCAGACTAAGCCATACCTAACTAATTTTTTTTAATCCAATGATGCTGTTGTAGATTCTCGGGCCCTACGTTGATGAACACTAAAACTTTATCATAGATTGAATCAGTTAAATCTCTTTTTTTTTTTAATATAAAAAGTACTTTGTTAAAAATAAGCAGTTTGATTTCTGGCTAAAAATACAGATTTTTCAAAAATTCAATGATGCAGTTTCAGTTTTCGTCAAAATCGGGCTCAAGAATCCTTTCAGTGCCTTTTCTTTATTCTTCATAGTTTCGGATTTGGCCATCCACATACACTTTAAAAGTACCTAATTCCGTACCTAGTGTTAAATTCTTTATTACTGAAATAATATGATCTGATGATTTTGTGATCAATTTCTAACTGAAGCATCTAAAAAAAATCCCTTTACTGTTGATTGACATCCATAAAAATATTATTGTATTGTCATACTTAATATATTTTTAATGCTTAGGTATAAGTTTTTATAAAGAAGAATAGGTGTAATTGTAATTTTTGTGATAAAGTTGTAGGTACTTATTTCATGTAAATCTGATATACCTACTTATACTTGTCAAGTACAAGTCAAACTTGCTTTCTCCTCATGTGGGCTGAATTTTATGTTGATCCTAGTCTAATAAACCTGCTAGGCTGGTTATGAATGCTACTGTACCTACTATGATACCAAACTTTTGCACTAAACAAATAACAGTAAAGAGCAGGAACATTAATTTAATGTTCTGCTTTCTCTACATGTACCTACCGACCTAAGTACTTGTGATTGTTAATCTATGATTATTGTAATAAGATCCTTTCCCGCTTTCCCTAAATCTTGTAGGAGCAAAGAAGTTACCTTGTAGCCTTACCATTATGAACTTGAATTCAGAATCTTGAGATAATTACCCAGTTTAAAAAACATAGACAGCATCATAAATCACATAAAAATATTTCTATGTTTACAATTGTCATTTCATGATGTGGCCAAGTTTTTAATGAAATAAACCAAACGTGGATTGATATTTAGTACCTATCATCAAATGTTTATGTTTAAACCATTTCATGAAAGCTTATTGTGCGCTTGTTATTATTAGACACACATTCAATATAAATCTCCACTTTTCAACTAATATTGGAAGCGTCACAAACTCAAATTGTTGCTACAAAATTTGAGATAAGTAGTAAAAGATATTTCGCTGTGCAATCAATCTTTTTGATTAGTATTAGGATTTTTTTTTAAAAGTGGAATTTTTATTGATTTGCGGTTAAATACTAGCTAATACAAACTTTCACTCTAAAAACAACTTTGACTACTGTTAGGGTAGTTAATAACCAAATATTCTGAATTCAAATTCAAAAATGGTCAGGTTCTACAGAAGCCAAGAGCCAGCAACTGTGAGCCAATCAGATTGGGGCTGGCTACCCATCTCTAGATTTATTAAGAGATAAGAAGTAGGTTCACAATCATTATTTAATTTGTACCAATAATCTTAATAATTGTATTAATTAATTAATCTTAATTCTATGAAGGCAAAAAAATAAAAATCTTCATAAGTTTATTCATTTTTATTTAACATCACCAGAAGAAATCACGACTAATTCATATACTATACCTCCTGAATCAATCCATGCGCAAGAATGAGCGTGACTACCGCAGAACCACGAACTCCAAACGCTTCCATATTTTGCAAATAATTAGTACTCAATTACTAATTGGTACTCGAACAACAAAATTGGAAGGTACTTAAGGAGTTTTCGAGAAAATCGACTTTAAAGGTGGTCCTGCAGTAGTCACGCTCCTTTCACCACCATGAGCGCAGAAAAAGGGGGGGCATGCTACAGCTATTCTAAGTATACAAATAATTAGTACCCTTAAATGTGGTTCATTTCGTAAAAAAAAACAACTGAAACATTTGTATTTACCGAGGAATCAACGAAGATAACTTTCGTGCGGGCGTTTAGAGCAGGACCACGACTTTGAATGTCGATTCCAAGTTTCAGGAGCTTGTCGCTTTCCTCGCACCTACATATAAAATTAGTACCCTGCAAGATAGAATTAGTACCCAAAATTCAAAACTGGTACTCCAGTGGTTATGAGATACACCATGACATTGGTGAAATTTATACAAATATTAGTACCTAAGGTACTCCTAAAGAAGTCATAGTGACCAAAAATTCATATTCCTAAGTGTTGTATTTTAATTAAGAGAAATCAGCTTTCATTACTTTTTCATACTAAATCTCCGCGTATAATCCGACCAAATTAAGTTGTCCTTTTCTGTGCTAATGGTGGTCCTGCTGAAAGAAGCGTGACTACTAGTTATTTACCATAAATATGGAAGCGATTGGCATTCATGGTCCTGCAGTAGTCACGGTCATCATTAAAATACTGAGTCATGATGAAACATAATGACTTAAAAAAAATGTTGTGTTTTTCAGGGTAGGTATTCAAGCAAGTTTTGGTCAGTGGGTCGTCTTAGGGGCGGAGTGTTTTGGATAAAGATAACTTGTGCCCTATGGAGAAAGGGAAAAAATCATTAAAACATTAATCAAACACATACCTATGGATTACTTTTATTCTTCTGTTTGCATAAACTATGTTTATTAATTTAGCTATTGATGCTCTACTATAATCAATCTATAGCCATGTAACATGCAACAGAATCTTCATTATTGTTTTTCAAAGCCATTGCCATTTACAATATTATCATCTGAATGCAAGTGTTCAATGGAAGCAGAAAGTTGTTCCAGACTTTGAACAAGCTGTGCCATTTTGTCCCGAGAGGCAGAATTTTCAAAATTATCTTCAGTAGGCTTCTCAACATCGGCACATAGGCGGAAATGTAGGCGTGCCAAATGCTCCTGTTGATCTCTTATATTTATCATTTGTTCCATGCTACATCCAGTACCAAATGCACTTAACTTTCCAGTGTGGAAATCATCTAACAATTCTAATAGAGCCTTTTCCATGTTTTTTACATCTGGTGTTTCTTTAGGAATGTTCTTCGGTTTGTTATTGGATCGCATCATATTATTATCTCTGTTTATCCGTTTCTCACTAACATATGAAATTTTTGTCGATTCATTTACACTGCTATTGCCAACACCTGAGATGGTTTGACCTAGATTCTTCGATGTTAGGCTGGCAGCGCCACTCGATAACTTATTGCTTGTAACTGGAGATGTCGCCGTATGAGTAACTTTTTGTTCATCTTCTTCTCCCTCATTCTGCATAAGTTGTTGTGTCTCGTTAACTTCTTCCAAATGTAAGCTCATGTAGGCTTTATATGTACCACTAGACGCAGCGTAGTGTACAAATAGCGATAAATTGTCTCTTTTTACAAATTAAAAATCGGGAAATATTCAATTGCAATACGTATTTTGTTTATTTATTATATTTTCTTTTTGATAATAATAAAAGAAGAACCATGTCAACAGACGTCAAATAACACTGCTGTCAATGTTGACACTGACAGTTTACTGCCTGTACAATTTTTATTTTTTACTAGCTTCTACCAGCTGCGGCTTTGCCCGCGTTAACCTCTTTTGTCCTAACGGGTCCTACAGGCTCCGGATGTTTCGAATTGTCGTTGAGTCCGGGTGGATCCAATCGGTTCCAGCAAGTCGCGGTTAGTTATTGTTCACTTTGTTGTGCTGAACCTGCAGTGCGATTCTGTAGGCAAGTTTACTTGGTCGAAGTGAAAACTTAGGCGAAGTGAGCTGTCAAACCATGCAAACAAGATGGAATGACAGCTCACGTCATGATCACTTCACCCGAGCCTTCACTTTGACATGTTTACAGAATCGGCCAGCTGAAACCTCCAAAATCAACTACTTTGGTAAGGTACCCTTAAGAGTATTTTTATTCTACACATTCGCGCTGTTTATCGTTAAGAAGTTCTGTTCTGTTGCGCGCTTTTGCAAACCAAATCCAGTCCACTTTACTCTTTGGCGTACCCGTAGGCATTTCTGCCGCAAGCTAATCACTGCTCCCTACTTACCCATAACGGAGAAATCTAGAGGATAGAATAAAAATATTTAGAAAAAGGGAACAGTAGGTAACGTAAATATTGTAGGTTTGTAGTCCTCATCTCGTCCTGCATGACTGCAATTTCAATACAGCATGCATGTCGTCTCGCCCCAAAACGGAGTTACAAAATTGGAGAATATTAAAAGACTTTGTTCCAAATCAAATTTTTAAAAACCTACAACCATGCAATGACTTGATTAGTCTTCATCATATAAAAGTAGGTACTCTGTGGTCTTCATTCATGTTTTGTCAATTTCGACGGGAAAACGAGATCGTGCGTGGTATTTTTGTTATATTCATTTCATTGATTTGCAAATAACTTGCTTGTTTCATTTCAAAATTTTGATACGTCCTTATCCTCTTTTGAAATTTTTGGCTATTACTCGGTTGTTCTTTATTGCGCTCTTCTATAGATTCAACCTCCATTGTCCATTTTTTCTAGCCACATCCTCAATTTATTGTGGCACATGTTTCGCTCGAATACCGACAAAAAATTAATAGTTTTAAAATTCAGTGCATCTACCTTTAGTTACCGTATTATTCTCAGGTGAGCTGTGCGAGTCTGCTACGGTACGTTCCGATTGATATCTGGATGTTATTACGACTATTCAGTTTACATCGTTCATGCAATATACCTAGTCTTTTCAAGAGCACACATAATCCATATCGTAAAGTGGTAGTAGGTACAAGTTGACTATGGCAGAGCCGGTGAAACTTGAACCAGAGCTGTGTAACAGACTCACCCGGTACCTTCACACAGGCAATGAGTTGCCTAGGTACTACCCAGGGTGCTGGACTACTCATAAGTATTTTGAAGAAAACAAGCTCCCAGTCATAGCGCAGATCATGGAACTGCATGAGGGTAATGTTGAAGTGATCGACATTATTGTAAAGGTAATTATGGCATGTTCTAGTAACAATTTTTTGTAATTTTTTCAGTGTTCTGTTTTGTTTACATATTATCGTTTGTTAGATTTATTTATTTAATTTAATTTATTTATTAATTTGATTTATTTATTAATTTAATTTATCAAGATATAATACCATGTAATACATATTTATTGTTTTTTCATTTTAATGTCATTATTGTGATGAACCTACACTTAGGTTCACAAATGAATAGCATAAAACCACGAAGAAATATATAATAAAACCACTGATATTGTTTGCAATGCAACACAGACAAAAATGAAAATTTATTACAGAGACAGTTAGGTGTCAGATATTCAAATCATATATTAAAACAGTATGTTTCTTTTGTCAGCAAAGAGTCAAACTCTTACAAAAGAGGTTATTCTAACACTGCCCCTTACTCGAGCAATCATGTTATTACACTGTGAGAGTACAAAATCAACCAAGAAATAAATTTTGTTCACAATAAACAGTATAAGTAACTAACAACAAGTTAAGTTAAAATTAAACTAAGTTAAACCTAAACAGTTCACAAAAAAGTTGTGTTTAACTCTAGGTAAGGCTTTAGTAAAAAGATCTGCTTCAAGTTCTGATGAGGGCTTATAAGCCAAACAGATTTCTTTACGATTAACACATTCTTGTATGAAATGATGATGTACATCGATGTGTTTTGTTCTACGGAAACATTCGTTTTCAACCATCTTGAGAGTGCTACGATTATCATTAAAAATAGTAATAGGCTCCTTATGTCGTGACCGATTCTTATGAAGCTCTAAAAGAAAGTTTTTAATAAATTTTGCCTCCTTTACAGCACTACCAAGAGCGTAGTATTCAGCCTCTGTGCTCGAACAAGCAACATTTTGTTGTTTGTGACTATGCCAATTAATTAAGCAATGTCCAAACTTGCTTATAAAACCTGAATAAGATTTTCTATCAGTCGTATCCCCCGCCCAATCTGCGTCGGATGAAATTTCAATAATATCACTACCCCTCTTAAAATTGAGTCCATAGCTAATTGTACCTGATAGATACCGAAGTACACGTTTAGCTGCAAGCCAATGCGATTCATCATAACAAGTATTAAACTGGCTAAGTTTACTGCACGCAAATGCTATATCAGGACGTGTGCATACAGCGAGATACATTAAACTTCCAATGAGTTCCTGATATGGAAATCGCTGGTCGATTTTATCAGCTTTTGGCAGATTGAAGTTGACCTCCATAGGAGTCGCCACCTTATGACAATCTTGCATGCCAAATTTAATTAATAAAGTTTTAACATACTCTGACTGCGTTAACTTTAAAGTTCCATGCTCCCTGTCCCTTTCGACTTTCATCCCTAATGCTTGTGTCACAGGCCCAAGCACTTTGATTTTAAAGTTAGAACTGAGCATTTTATATAGCGCCAATTTTTGTTGTTCATCTGAACTAAATACGAAAAAATCGTCTACATAAAGCGCTATTATAATCTTGTCCTTGTAAAAGACACATTTTTCAGTCTTTAACTGAGTATAACCATTACTGATTAAAACTTTATGTACTTTTTCATTCCATGCTCTACTGGCTTGTTTGAGTCCATATAAACTCTTCTTGAGTAAACAGACTTTGTTCTGCCCCTCAATTTCAAATCCAGTAGGTTGTTCCATGTAAATACGTTCATTGAGATCTCCATTAAGAAATGCTGTATTTACATCAACATGTTCTATATCCATATTGTTTTCAATACCAATTGAAAATAATATTCTTAAAGTGCAATGTCTGACAACAGGTGCAAAAGTTTCTTCGTAATCAACGCCATATTGTTGAGTGAAACCTTTTGCTACTAGACGAGCTTTAAACTTTTCAAAATTACCGCTTGGATCGATTTTCTCCTTGAAAACCCATTTGCATTTAACTATGTTTTCATTTATAGGTCGATCTACAAGCTTCCATACATTATGCTGTAAAAGTGAATTGTATTCTTCTTTCATAGCTTCTAACCAATATTTTGCTTTATCACTTTTAATGGCTTCATTAAATGTTCTTGGTTCACATTGTGTTGTTAACGCTTGTTGGGTTAAATAGTTGATTTCATAATCCTTAAACCAAATTGGAGGACGCCGGTCTCGTATAGGCCTAGAATGGTCAATAATTGATACATTCTGTTCAGTACCTTGTTGAATATCATTCAACTGAGATTCCGCTTCTTCCTGTTCATCATATGTTTCTTGAACATTAGGTTCGTTAACAATATCAAGAACTTCAGAATTGGTAGATAAAGCATCTGGTGGTGTAGCATAGTCGTCATTGTCAAGATCATCGACATTTTGTTCAGAAGAGCTCAAATTGTTAAGAGAAACTTCAACAGTATTTATTAAATCTTGTGTACAATCATTAGACTTTGCATTTTTAAATTGAATGCCTCGAAGATTTTCAATAAATTCAACAGAACGAGCTTTAATAAATGTTTGGCCATCAGCTGGATCACCAAGTCTGTATCCTTTGGAATGATTACAGTATCCTAACATAATGTAGGGTTTTGATTTGGGATCAAGCTTTGAACGCTGAGATTGTGGAGTAAGAGAATAAGCTGTACTACCGAAGACTCGAAGATGACTGAGGTTCACTTTGAATCCAGTCCAGAGCTCTTCAGGAGTAACACTACTCAAAGCAGCAGTTGGACTACGATTTTTTAAATAACAAGCAGTATTTACCGCTTCGGCCCAATATTTCTTCTCCAACTTTGCATCCTGTAACATGGCTCTCGCTTTTTCAATTAAAGTTCTATTTAAACGTTCTGCAACGCCATTCTGTTGTGGTGAGTATGGAACAGTTGTTTCGTGAATAATACCGCATTGCGTAAAATAATTTCCGAAACTTTTATTACAATATTCCGTACCATTATCACTTCTGACACGCTTTATCTTTAGATCGGTTTGATTCTCAACTAATGTTTTAAATTCAATAAACGTATTAAAAACTGTTGTTTGATCTTTGCGATCTAAAAAATAAATAAAAGTTTTTCGCGTAAAATCATCAGTAAAAGTAATAAAATAACGGCTACCACCCCAACTATTGACTGACATTGGTCCACATAAATCCGTATGGATCAAATCTAATTTAGTCACGCTTCTATGTGCCTGACCACGAGGAAACGATTTGCTTTTTTGTTTTCCTTCAATGCAAGAATGACATGGAGTTAAATCCCCATTTGGAAAAGCAATACCGTGTGCCAAGGAATCACGAAGGGTTAACATACCTTTATAACTTAGATGTCCAAGGCGACGATGCCATATTTCCAAAGGAACAAATTTGGACATAAAAGCTTTACCTGCAGTGCTGATACTAGGCTCTTGGCTATCCACGAATGCTGAATAACATCCCTGCTTTTGATCAATTTTATAAATCCCATCCACATTGGATGCAGTCAGATCACAGGAACCAGTCACGGACACATTATCCTTCCTGTAAATATGACATTTATTAGTATCAAATACTAATGTATAGCCTTTTGCTGCGACCTTGCTAACAGACAAAAGATTAACTGCTACATTTGGGACATATAAAGTATCTTTAATAGATTTTACAACATTATTATCTAATGGCAAATTGACATCACCTACGCCTACACTATATATTTTATTATTGTTGGCAGTAGTAATTTCGGATTGTGAACTAGGAGTATAATTATTAATCCAGTCCTTCCGATTAGTCATATGACTAGTGCAACCTGAATCTAATATCCAGCTATTTTTATCACAAACACTACTTATTAAGGCAGTCTCTGTAGAAAAAAGATTACAAATATTTGTACTTCCCTTCTTTAAAGGTAAATCGATCTTCTTCGAATTCTTTTTCAATTTAGGACATCTGGGCTTAATATGTCCTTTCTGATGACAATTATGACAGATTGGCGTAAATTTGTTTTTTGCCAAAAGTATTTTGTCATTTTGTTCCACATTCAAATTCGATGATTCTCGCTTGAATTCGCTTTGGATAAGCTGGCATTTCACAAATTCTGATGATATTTTCGTATTTGTGGCCTCCATTGCCATGATTAATGTGTCGAATTCAGCAGGCAATCCAATAAGCATTAATTCTGCTAGTTCTTCGTCATCAACGGCACAGTCTATGTCAGCTAGTTCTTGCGTTATAGAAATAATATTTCCTAAATAATGATCCATTGAATCACAATCTTTGTATTTAATTTGATACAATTTTCTTTTTAAACTAAGTCTTCGACTTATTCCACTATTTTCATAAGCTTTTCTTAATTTCTGCCACGCGTCCGCTGCTGTATTAGCATCCTTTATATGCGGGTAACATAACGGCTTCACATTTAAGCAAATTTTAGCATACGTTTTCTGGTCCTTACAAATGTCAGAAGAAGCTGGCAGTGTTCCATTTGCAAAATTCCATAATCCATGGTCAATGAGCAATAATTTCATTTGAAATTTCCACGTACCATAATTGCTTACTCCTTCCAATTTTTCGATGACCATATTCGATCCCGTACTAATAACTATGTTATTATTCGATGAAAATAGATTCTCCGACGATACATTTTCCGTCGACATTCCATGCGCCATATTTGTATAATATATAAATATTTCACACACAATAATTTTTACATCTGGTTGTAATACGTATAAGTATTCGCATCTAGGATATCTGCAATATATTTTGGTATATGTGCTATACGCCCATAACCTGTGATGAACCTACACTTAGGTTCACAAATGAATAGCATAAAACCACGAAGAAATATATAATAAAACCACTGATATTGTTTGCAATGCAACACAGACAAAAATGAAAATTTATTACAGAGACAGTTAGGTGTCAGATATTCAAATCATATATTAAAACAGTATGTTTCTTTTGTCAGCAAAGAGTCAAACTCTTACAAAAGAGGTTATTCTAACAATTATAATGCTCCTTTGCTCTTTAGGTTAAAACCCTACCAAGACTGAGTTCCTCTTATTTATTTGTACCTCCATTAAGTTGCTTTTTTATCATTTTGAACATGCACTGTAAACTATTTAAATATATTATTCAAATGTTTGGACTATCAAACAAATGATCTCAGAGTGCTTATTCTCATCTGTTCTTGGCATATTTGTACTTTCTTTTTTAGGTGTAATCCAAAAACATTTTTGTTTGATATGTTCAGTCTGACTACTTCATGCATTATTTATGAGTGTTTCTATTACACCTTATGCCACACGTCTCATCATCTTGTTGTTGTTTTATTACTTTCAGGCATGCAAGGATGGGTGGTACACTCGGTTTGAAACAATTGCTTTCGCATTGGTAAAATGTGTGCTCCATGGGAATTGTGCTGTCAAGGAAGCTGCATACAAAGCATCACAGCAAATATGTGACACTCCAGAAAAGATGATGCTCTTTAACAAGTACACACGGCTTTTGAAAACTGGTAAGGAATCAAAGAAAAGTCTGAAACCTACATTCAAATTTGCTAGAACACTTTCAGTAGTAGTCGGAGATCCTGTTAAATGTTTCAATAAAAATCAAAAGTAATTTATTCAAATTAGGCTGTAAATCAGCACTTTTTAAATAACAAAATTTACATGAAGACAGTCCCTCAAATCGCCCAGCCCGTTACCACTTCCTAGCATTTTAGCTGGGAAGAAACAAACTCTCCAGCAACACGTCTATCTGTTAAGTTTGAAGAACTTGTATTTACACTATGGTATAATAAATTACATTAAATTAAATGGCACATGTCAGCTAGCATACTATATTAGGTCAACAACTAAATATGAAATAATTGGTACTTACAAGGCAAACTCAAGCATAAAAAGCAATCCAAAATGCAGGCAAAAAAGGCGTGCCCTCTTGCATGTGCAACGCTGTAATTTAACCATAAGCTGTGACCTAAAGTCACAACTCACAAGTGATTAACTAGGACCAACATAGTAAAATTAATAAACAGTCAATATTTATAACAATAATAAACCACAGTCAGCAAGACAACCAGTCACCTCAAGCAGCACCCGTTCACAAGCATAATGCAAAGATCCGCCATTACCCCAATCCATATTAGAGGGATGGAGGTAACCCATTCCCCGATGCTACCGCAAGCAGAAACATAATTAATATCAATCAATTTGTTGAGGTTGCTAGTTAACCACATATTGGAATACAACTCATAATAAAACATGGTAATGAGAAGATAATGTTTGGTCCTGCCTGTCATTTTTAGATTTTGGATCACAGATAGATTTCATGACAGAAGAGCCTTTGTCAGTTCTAATATCACTAAACTTGCCATGGGTATTCTGTTACCTTGGATTAATCACACATACATATATAGTAATTTGTGATGTTTTGTAATTGGTGAAACTTGGTGAACTGTGTTTAGAAATAAAGATTTGATGTGCCACATTTAAAACACTGGTAGTAACTATTTAGCTGCATTAGGGTAGTTAGACACTAACACTGCAAGCTGACACTAACATTGTTGAAAAAATGCTAGGCAGATTGAGTGAGACTGATCCATGTTTGGGGTCACCTTGAGCTTAACAATCATTCTCATGATGGACCAAGTATTGGAACATACCACCACCACTTTTCATTGCAATCCTCTTTTATCTGTCAGGTAATGGCCGAGGTTGGTGTAACACAGTCCGGTACTGGTACATTAGCAAGGATCCGATGGAGCTTGCAAAAGAGATGACAAGAGTGCGTGCACGTCATGGACGGTCTCATAAGACTCTTGTCAAAAAATCTCATATGAAAGTCGAAGAATCTAATCATGGTTTGTATAACAGATATTTTGCATTTTTAAGTCTAGTCTAGTAACTGCTGAATTGAAGGGTCCATTATTTTAATTCACAGACTTTTGTTTGACTAAATTCATCATTTATTATTCTAGCGTGATGGATAATCATTGCTAAGGTTATATTAATAAGAAATATATTGGAACATAACAATTTGGTCCTCTGGACATTTTAATTTCCAACCATTTTTGAATAAAACGACATCTAGTGGTGTCGAAAGTTACTACTGTTTACTTTGTATGTGTTTGTAAAGAGTAAATTCATGCGGCTAAATCTTTATTCTGCTGTAATCTTTGTATGGTAGCAGATAACAAGCATAGTGATTTTCAAGTAAATAATATATATTAAGTACATACATACATATATTAAGTAAAATAAAGGAATAAATAGAAATAGTTACAACTGGATTTTATTAAGATTAATAAATTTGTAAATAATTTTTACTGTGTGTGTGGCCTTAACAACTGTCATGTTATTACACAAAATTATAATAGGGTAGATGACTAAAAAAATCTCATTAGTTTGTCAGATAGATTTTCAATAAATATTAGACGTCTTTTTCTTTTCTACACTAATATTATAAAGAGGAAAGATTTGTTTGTTTGTTTGAAATTAATAGGCTCCGAAAGTACTGGACCCATTTGAAAAAATCTTTCACCAGTAGAATCCTACATTATCCGTGACAGTCATAGGCTATAGAATATTTTAGTTAAGTTAGGGATCTATACGAAAACTTCGATAATGTAACCCATGGTGTTAAAAAATCCTTATATCGCGTACGCTGTGGAATCTATTGACAATAGAGCAAAGTGATGTACTACAGTTATATAGAGGTCATCAATATCTACAAAAAAGTCCGCGATTCTATATTTCTAACTATTATGGTTAAGTCACCATGACCGCTTTTTGTTCAAATGATTCAAGCAAATCCCTGGTGAAATGAAAAAAGGGTAATTTTGGTATCATGATATTAATCCTTATCCATTTAAATGGTTTGATAATTATGGTTGATTATGTCCGTGTAAATTACACTTTAAATTATTCAAATCGGAAATTTCGTTGAAAAGTTCCGACAGTAATAAACATGCTCGAAGTAAGAAAAATGTCGCAGCGAACTGGAGAGAATCGTATCAATGCTTGGTCCGATGAAGTTTAAACGGCATTTAAATGATTTCGATTAAAAAATAAGAATAACAAATGTTTGGATTTTTCGAAAAAAACTACGTATATAATAGGTTGGGGAAAAAGTTTCTTCGCATTTTTTAAGAAAATTCAAAACATTTTTTAATATAGTTTATTTACATTTAACTAAAGTATGTAGGTACCATTTTATTCGATAACTTTTTGCCATCTTGTAGGTAGGGACATGATCCCATTGCTATAGAAATTTTGGGACTTCTGATCAAAATACCGCGACAAGTGGTTTTGGCAGTCCTCTCGTGATGTTAACCTGACACTGCCTAAAGAATTCTGAAGAGACCGAAACAGGTGAAAATCTGAAGTTGCAAGGTCTATACGGACTATACGGCGGATGCAGTAACACCTCCCAGCCAAACTCTCTTAATTTTTGCTGAGTGGCTAAAGATGTGTGAGGTCTATTGCGTTATCATGATGAAAAACCACACCCCTTCTGTTGATTAATTCCGGCCGCTTTCTCTCAACTTCTTGCTTTAATCTCATCAGTTGTTTGCATTAGAGTTCAGAATCGATGGTCCTGCCTGGTGGTAACAGCTCATAATGAATAATGCCCTTCCAATCCCACCACACACACACACATAACCCGGGTTTGGCCACAGTCTGTGAAACCTGGCCGGCATTTGACCACGACTTTTTTCGCACGTTCTTGTCGTACGTGATCCATTTTTTATCACCAGTTATCAGCTTCTTCAAAAAATGGTTCGGTTTCATTACGTCGTAGTAAAGTATCACAAATGAGTACACGGTTCATTAGGTTTCTTTCAGTGAGCTCGTGACTTCGTGAGGTACGCAAATATCGAGCTTTTTTGTGTACCCAGTTTTTTTAAAATGCGCCAAGACTGTTTTGTGATCAATTCCCAGTTCTTCAGCTTCGTCGTAACTACTGATATGCCGATCTTGCTCCACTTTTTCAAAAATGGCATCCATTTTATCCGTAATAGGGCGACCAGAGCGACGTGCATCTTTGACATCAAAATTTCCGGATTGAAAACGCTTAAACCAAATTTGTGCTACTCTCACAGACAATGCACTAGGTCCATAACCATTGCAATTTTTTTTCTGGGCTGGCGTTACATTTTTACCTTTTTTGTAGTAAAATTTTAAAATGTATCGAATTTCCTCATTAGATTCACTCATCTTGACAGTACGAAAAACAAATGAAAATCACACATTTTCCTAATTTGAATTTGGAATTATGTTCTTTAAAATTTAAACTTTCAATGATACCAAAACCAGCCAGATACAAATAGTATAGCCAAAGAGATTTTATTACAAGTTCATACATACTTTAATGCGAAAAGACTTTTTCCCCAACCTAATAATAAGGGGTGATTAAGTTTTTAGGGGAAGACATTATTGCTTGCTTCAACTTACGTCGGAATGCTATGAAAAAACTAAAAGTGGGATAATTGAAACAGATCTGTTCACCCCGTGCGAACGGGGTGAACAGTTGCGCTGAACCTGGGCCTCAAGTCTGCTATTACAATAGTGATTTCATAATTGTTGATTTTGACAAGTTTGGTAATCTTAATCTACTTATATAAAAGCCTCATTTTGACTTTCCAATGGTCAACAGGTCAACCACTGACACTCCATTGAAAGAAATGGCATAGAATGGTAATCTTATACATAATGCCAAATGAATGACAGACGTACCTATGCGGTAATCTGCTAAAATTTTGACAGTTCCGTCGATCACTGACCTACCATTAGAACGTCTTTGTGCAGTCATTGCTTTTCAAAGACATTGAATATTTAGAACCACGATTCTATTACGAGACCATTGACCGACCAATGATCGACCATTATGAATTTAGCAGATTACGAACTTATAGCAAAATGACAATGGAATTGTGTTGGAATGACGAATTTATAAAAATAGTAGACTTGGGGCCCTGCGCTCGAGACAAGTGAGATTCTGTCAACGGTAGCGTGGCGAAGGCGATTGTCAATACGTCAAAAATGTATGGGATTGACAGATGCTAACGAAATGTCACGTGATCAAATTCCTACATTTTGGCATTTCGACAGTCGCATTCGCTAATTAAATGGTACATAGTCTAGGGCCTCCTGAGACCATAGAATAAGTAGAAATGGCTAAGTAATTTATGAAAATCGTTGTGCTTAATTTTCTAAAACTGACCTATAAAAGGGGGCGTTGAAGTTTGTGGAGTACCTACTAAATCCGCGCGGACGAAGTCGCGGGCGAAGTGCTAGTTTTACATAAACAAGAAAATGAAACCGATACAGTGCATTGAAAACTCGTGTGACGTCACTTGTAAGTACCTACACGTGACGTCACAAGCCCCCACTCCTGGTCTTTTATGCTTTTTATCTTCCTCCTTTTTATTGATTTGATAAAGCAAAAAATTGGTATCCAATATTTTTCGATAATCTAAAATATATGATTCTATTTAGTCCATCAGACTAAATAGAACCATATATTTTTAACCAGGAATCATCCCTATTGGTATATGTTTCCATTTCGTTTTACAAGCGGCTTTATATTCCAGGATAAACAGCTCAAATCTTTAAAATTTTATTGTTGGTAAGATTAATAAATATGGTCAGCCAAACAAAAATGGGTACTTGGCATTAGTCTGACACATTTATTGTATTTTAGCTCGCGACGCAGTTGTGAAGTATGCGATCTTCGGCTTGAAGCGCGCTAAACAGTTGATCGGCGACAAGCAAGGGACAAAATCGATATTTGACTACATTCAGAAGGTGGAGGACATACGACATTGCGAAGATCCCGTGGCCGCGGCTGCACTAATCACTCAGAACCAATTCACTCTTGATCATGTCCCTGGTCATTTGCTCACTGCTCAGGAAGTATGTATTAAGCTTTTCAGAGTATAAAAAATAGTATCTAAATATCAGAGGCCAGCATAAGCTTGTCTTCTACAATTTTTTTTATAAAAGTATTGTTAGTTAATTTCGGGCTTAAAATTCAGATGCCTCATAGTGTTCAAACTTATTAATTAAGAGGTCCTTCGCATTTAATAATCTGTTATATTAACCTTGTCAGGTATGGGATGCAGTGCTGCCTCAGTTGAGTTTAGAAGACATACTGAACCACATCCAACGCATCCACAACATGGGCTTCTTGACCAGTGACTCCAGTACCACCACAATCCTAGTGTCACTGCTCAACAGCCAGGAGATCATCAAGAAGTCGAAGGTCACACCCATTGCTGCTTACATCGCTTTGGCTAATTACATCAAGAAATCCAAGTACGTTTTCAACTTTAAACAGGTGGCTGACTATCAGCTGTACATAGTTTTAAAGAAGTAATTATTTATAAAGTGCAACTTTCACTCTGGAAACAACAATACGTATCTCTATACGTATTGTTGATGACAGACGCGGCGAAGGGACTTTGTTTAATAATAATCATTATTTTTACTTCTTTGTCAGGCCTGTGAAGCACGAGAAAGCTAAAGTAGCGCAGGAGAGGGAAGCGCGTCGCCGCAACCGTCAGATGTTAGACAGTAAGACTGGGCTGTGGCAGTGGACCTCCACCAAGAGACACCCCAGGGAGATCAAGAACTGGGGTTAGTACTCACTGAACACATACATAATATTCAAAATAAGTAGTTTTACTTCTGGGTATTGGTGATGCAAAGATTCTAACTAGCGCCGCTAGTGTCGAAATTGTGAAGCTGTCTAAGAACGACACTTTGACAGTTTTCGCACAGCGTTCAATCAATCGAAAACTGCATTAGAAGTAACCCACTTCAATTCTGGCAGTACATCAAAAGTCTTCAGTCCAAAGGTGGCTTTGAGCCCACCATGAGCTACAAAAACAAAACCGTTACTGGCAGCGACGCAGCGAATGCCTTTGCTGAGTATTTTTCTAGTGTATTTTTGCCACAAAACCCTAAGTTGAATGCTGATAATATATTACCTGTCGCAGCTACGACTGACGAGCGCATACGTGCCCATTGAAAATTTCACCATATCTCAGGTTAAGATCGGAATTCATAAACTAAAGCCGCGTAGCTCAGTCGGCCCAGACAAAGTTCCACCATATGTTTTAATTGGCTGTAGGGATTTTCTTGCTCTTCCACTAACCTATATAATGAATTTAGCACTTCAAAATATATCCCGACCAATGGAAGGTATCTCGAGTTACGCCGATACCAAAAACCAATAATAAATCCTCAGTTGAGGACCATCGTCCTATTGCCATTTTGTCATGTCCAGCCAAGGTGTTTGAAACAATTGCACATAGGGAAATTTACCACCAATTAAAATCCCACTTATGTGATGAACAACATGGCTTCCGACCAGGTCGCTCTGTCGAAACAAATTTATTGTCGCTCTTTGGAGGTAGCGGAACAGAGAGTAAAGTCCCGCAAACCTCCATTGAAAAGGGAGGATCCTCCGACCAGACGGTTGGTTGTGTCTGGTGGGCAACTGCCCGAGAGTTGATATTCGGGCTTTGCATATGTTCTAATCGCTCGGTAAACTTTGATATCGCGATTTAGGATTTTGTAGTTAGTTCGCAGCTATCGAGATAGATGGCGCTGCGAGTCTCATTTGTTGTGATGTTGATTCTGCTACGTTGATTTTTGTGGCGGCATGAATGCCGCTACATCACTCCCCTCCGGAGACCGGAGGTCGATAGTGGATGAGTCGTCCATACATCTTGAGATGCTTGCCAGGCCAGTGGAAGGTTGGTTCCAGTGAGTCGGAACCGGAAGTCGCAGAGTTCTCGGTGAGTCGGAACTGTCTGCGTCGCAGAGTTCACGGTGAGTCGGAACTGTCTGCGGTGCCCCGATGCTGCTGCTGGCGTGACTGCTGGCGTCGACCAGGAGAGGTTCTTCAAGGCTCTTCATGTGACTGGCCGAAGGTGCAGTGTGCTTGCCAAGGTGGGTCGGAGCTGTGCGACGTGCTGACGTGACTGCTGGCGTCGACCAGGAGAGGTTTTTCAAGGCTCTTCATGTGACTGGCCGAAAGTGCAGTGTGCTTGCCAAGGTCGCTGATGAGGTTGATGATAGAGGCTGAGGATGCTGACCAGGAATGCGCGTCCGCTGCATGCTGGTGGTCAGGATACCCGTAGAAGCCGAGGGTACTGGCTGGCTGTATGACTCGCTGCTCGAAAGCTTGAGGTCACGATGAGGAAGTGATGATGATGATGACGTCATGATGGAGTAGCTGCACGAAGGCTGCGCTGACGTTCGATGTCGAGGGTCACCAGTTTGGAGGTAGCGGAACAGAGAGTAAAGTCCCGCAAACCTCCATTGAAAAGAGAGGATCCTCCGACCAGACGGTTGTTTGTGTCTGGTGGGCAACTGCCCGAGAGTTGATATTCGGGCTTTGCATATGTTCTAATCGCTCGGTAAACTTTGATATCGCGATTTAGGATTTTGTAGTTAGTTCGCAGCTGTCGAGATAGATGGCGCTGCGAGTCTCATTTGTTGTGATGTTGATTCTGCTACGTTGATTTTTGTGGCGGCATGAATGCCGCTACAGCTCGTTGATTACGTCTCGAGGGGTCTGGATGGGGGGCATGAAGTGGATGTTCTCTATTTAGATTTTAGAAAGGCATTCGATGCAGTGGATAACGACATTTTACTGAGCAAATTACAAGCCATAGGATGCACACCGAAGCTTCTGCATTTTTTCGCTAATTATCTGTTGAACCGGAAACAATTTGTTGCTCATGGGTGCTTTCCTTCAGGATCTTACCATACGCGATCTGGGGTGAGCCAAGGATCAGTTCTTGGCCCATTACTTTTTCTTTTAATGATCAATGATCTCGTCAGTGTGGTACAACATGCTAAATGTCTGCTTTATGCGGACGATTTAAAGTTAGTACTTGAAATTACCAAGAATTGCACTCGTGAGGATCTTCAAAGTGACATTGACCGAGTCTTTCAGTGGAGCCGTACTAATAAACTGTATTTTAACACCAGTAAGTGTTTTGTCATGACGTTCAGCTGTAAATCACGACCTAGTCAAGCCATATACACATTAGGTGATACAAAGGTAACCCGCGTATTCAACATCCGTGATCTTGGTGTGACATTCGATTGTCGCCTGACATTTCACGAGCACGTCTCCTTAGTGGCCACCGAGTCATACAGACGACTGGGCTTCGTCTTGCGCAATGCACGTGACTTCCGTAACCCTAAAATCATCAAAATATTGTATAATTCCCTTGTCAGAAGTAAATTGGAATTTGCAGCTTGCGTTTGGAGTCCATATGAATCAACATACACCCTAATAATTGAAAAAATTCAAAAGGCCTTCCTACGCTACTTATATAAGAGAAACCATGGGTACTATCCATTTATGTACCCCACGGATTTTTTGCTAGGTATTCTAGGATATAACTCCCTAGCTGTCGCCGCGGTCTCGAACGCAGATCATCACTGCCCTGAAAATTTTACGGAACTTGATTGACTCCCCAGAATTGCACAACATACTGCAATATGCACATTTTATGTCCCTGACAATATTACCTACGCCACCGGTCCAACCGCCGCCGGCACAGACTATTCGCGACTGCACAGAGCCACACGGTGTCCCGTGCGCATTCCCCGCTGTGTCGAATGCGCAGCGCAATCAATGCCCTTATTTTTGGTCTACCCGATTGTGATGTTTTGAATGACAGATTCAACCAAATCATGTTATTGTGTTAGAGATTCTGTGAAAGACGTTGTATATAAATAATTGTATGCCCTAATAATTTGTAATCTAACAAAATGTATTTTTTAATTTAAAAATGTAGTTTACATAAGAAATTAATTAATTACTGTTACTGGTGTATAACCGTTGTAATAAACAAATAAATAAATAAGCGTTGCCAACGTGTGGGGAATTCCTCAAACTGCAGGGAATATCAAGTTAGGGAATTGGACCTACATTTTCGGGGAATTTAATAAATTGGTGAAGGCAACTCTGCAAGTGTCATTCTTAGGCCACTTCTATATTTCGCCGCTAGAGGCGCGCGCGTAATCTTTGCATCGCCAATTGTTTAACTAATTTTATAAAGGAGGTTTTCTGACTCTTACCGTATCTTTATTTGGCTTCGGCGCAACATTTCTTTCTCGAAACTTCTCTGTCATCAATCCATCATCTTTTAATAGTTATTTATGCAACTGTTGCATAAGAAGGGGTCTTAAAACACGAATGTGGGTTTATCACATCAGGCGAAGCCGAGTGTGATAATAGTATCACACGAGTGTTTTAATACCTTATTATATGCGGCTTGCATACACTATTTTATCTTCACTCATACAGTTGAAATAAAATAAGTGGAAAAGTAGTTTATTCCAATATGGCGGATATTCTCATGATTCTCATTGGGTATGAATGCATGCGCAGCGCGCGCGCATCCAAATACAATGATAAAAGCTGGCTCATTGACTTAAGGTGAAAGCTTCAAGGTAGCCCACGAAATTTAAATTGATTGACAAATGTTATGATTTCATGAAATACTACAATTCCAACTGAAAGAGTTGTATTGATGATTTTAATGATTGTAATTCTATTAATACATACTTACATACTGCAAATTGCAAAA
Organism: Melanchra persicariae; assembly: GCA_947386135.1. Classification (NCBI taxonomy): domain Eukaryota; kingdom Metazoa; phylum Arthropoda; class Insecta; order Lepidoptera; family Noctuidae; genus Melanchra; species Melanchra persicariae. Next base: position 6,793,957 of record OX376646.1, read on the forward strand.
AACGTAAGAAAATTTGAAGCCTTGAAGCTTTCACCATAAGTCAATGAGCCCGCGCCAATAATTTAAAAAGTAAAAGTGTGCTATAAAAATTTAAAAGTTATTTTATGATGCAGTTGTTTAAAAATCGAAGGAAAATGTTGAACTGTAATGTTTTTTTTTTAATTTAACTTATTCACGAAAAAGTACGTGTTTATGCATTCGTTTTTGAACTCATATTTGGAAAGTTACGTTGTGAGTGTATAAAAGATTATTTTTTAATTCATGAAATCTTGGTACTTACGGCTTTTCATATTCTTTTCCCGACTTTTCTGGTAATTGGTTTGAAAAGTCCTTTGCTGCATTAGAAATATCTAGTGGTGTGTTATCAAAGTTTGTGTCACTCTTTTTTGTAAACAAAGTAACACATTTTTGCAATACTAATTAATATCGGACAAAAAAATGGCGGGACATGACGTGAATTCGAATAAAAAGATTTTTTTTAATTATGATGCTTTGGTAGTGAAATGCGCGTACAAGACAATGTTTTTGAAAAATACCACGAAGTAGTGAGAATGCTTTTCAATCCCATTTCAAAAAAGCGAAGGAGTTGCGTAATGAAATTTAGTACAACATTATAACACTCGTTTGGATGTTATTATGGTTACTATGACTGTTTTAGTAAATTTTGTAGATGATTTATAGCATGGAAGTAGGTAGATAAAGTCATTTTAATGCACTTTACAGTCACATGCCATAAATTGATCATTTACTTTATCAACTGATGGAAAAAAATATTAATAACCACATTTCACACTCTTCTGCTTTGAATCCATATTATAATCTATGATCTGTGTTCTTTGGCTAGGTATCGACTTGCCGCCGAACCCAACTGTGTTGACGGCGCTGAACAAGCTGGTAGACCTCACCTGGACTCTAACGCCGCCCACCAACGCGCGCTACTTGATCACTATGGACATGAGACACCACATGTTCAAGGGTAAGTGTCTAGTACGGAACCCAGCTGTGTCGACGGCGCTGAACAAGCTGGTAACCTCACCTGGACATACATGTCCGTAATGTTAATGTTTAATTACTGGTTTAGCCTCTCCCGAGTTCTTCCTGGAATTCTTTTCCCGCACCACCTAATTTCAGTTCTCACAGTACGGCGGCGTGGATACATGCATAATAGCCCGGCTTTGCCTAATCCAAACATAACATCGAATGTAAACAACAATTTAAAAGGAAATATACCTACAGAGCAATGATCTCCATCATTTATATCAACAATTCACGTGTCAGAATACAAAAACAAACAAAACAATATTACAATTGAAACGCCGCACGTTAATCTGTTGCGTCTTCTTAACTATGTTACTAAAATTCGATTTCATGAATTTTCTACAGGAAAACACTTCTGCAAGAAGTACACAGTAGCAAAGAAGGGTAAGAAGACAGAAACAAAGATTACGCCGGGCGGCGGCGGCGACGCGGACACGGAGAAGAAGAGCAAGAAGCACCTTCTGGCAGAGTGCTTCTATAATACGAATGTTACGCCCGGACATGCAGGTAAAGAGATGAACACACCGCTGGTGTAGTTGTTCTTCATACACATTTCTACGTAAATGGAAGCAAGCAAAATGACCTCCCCTAAAAATATCATCACCTCGTTTCGCCCCTTTAAGGGGGATTTATTTTCGATAAATCCAGACATTTGTTATTCTTATTTATTTATTTATCGAAAATATTAATGGAGGTCAACTTCATCGGACCAAGTTTTAAGATTCTCCCCAGTTCGCTCAAACCGTAACTTTTTAACTATATGTCTGATTTGAATAATTTAAAGTGTAATTTACATGTACATAATCAACCTTAATTATCAAACCATTTAATTGAATAAGAATTAATATCATGATACCAAAATCACCAAATATTCCATTCCACCCGGGTTTTGATTGAATGATTTTAACAAAAATTGGTTATTGTAACTTAACAATAATAGTTAGACATAATTACCCTCGCGGTCTTTTATAGGTAATAATGAGTACTTTTATCATGTGGTACATTATTTTTATGTATCATCAATAGTTTTCTCAGCGCACGCCAAATAATGAATTTATTAGGCAAAATTTTGGTACTTTGGGTTACATGGGTTACGTTATTGCAATTTTCGTAGGGATCTCTACTTTTTTCGAAAATAAAATATAGCCTGTTTTAAGTTAATAATGTAGCTTTCTGATGGCGAAAAATGTTTAAAACGGTTGATAAGTTTTTCAGCCAAATCGTAACAAACAAACAAATAAATCTTTCGTCTTTAAAATATTAGTAGATTCAATTTTTATTTTACGGTTACACACGAAGATGTTTGTTATTTACTTAATTATAACTGACAAATGACTATGATATGATAATATAATGTTTTAGCTATAATCCTGGCCCTTCAAATCCTGAAGCGGGAAAGCCAAGTTGAGTTAGCAGTGTTCACTGAAGAAGGCATCCAGGTCATAACCATCGAGCGCAACTTTAGCAGCATCGAAGAGGCTGAGTTCTTGTTAAGGGTAAGTTGGGTTAATAAACCACCTGCTTTCTTCTACTGGATGTCGGAAAGATGTAAAAAGGGATTATCGCTTGTAAAGACTGTGAAAACCAGGCTGTTTGTATATAGGATCAAATCAAATTAACTAGCCAAATTAGACAAGATACTTACACCAGCGGTCGTTAAGCCTGTAGATAGCTGTAGTTACATGTCAATTAAAAGTTTACCTTTTTCTTTTGTTGTCATTAGTTCATTAAACCAATCAACCCTGGAGAGTTTGCTGACTAATATAATTTAACTTTCTATGTGATGTTGGATGTTATGTTTTTTTAGATTCCCTTATTTTGACGATTACGTATAGAATGTAGAAAAACATAAATATTGAACACTATCAATATTGAACACTTCGGTGTTGTATCTGCACTAATTGTTGTGACGTCATTCGACAAGTATCGACGTTGAATGAATAGTTACACACTTGAAAATACAATGGAACATTATCATACTCGCACAAAACTGCAAAACACAGCTTTATGTCGTTAAAACGCAGCTCATTGTTGGGCTTAAATGCAACCGCGCGGCCTTGCAATTTGGTCTAGGTCGCTCTGCTGAAAAGTTTTCTGAAAGTATTCGCAACATGTTAATGTATAAGCTTCTCTTATCCTGCCTCTAATTTAGGCGTGCAAAAATGGCGTACAGAATCTAAGCATGCTTTCATCAAAACAAAATGTCACAAATAAAATACCAAATGTCATAAAATAAAATACCAAGAATGTCATAAAATAAAATACCAAGAAATGTCATAAAATAAAATGTTTACAAATTGTCATAAAATATGTCAGAAGTTATATTCTATTAAATGTCATAAAATATTTATAAAAATTATTAAATTTAGAAAAAAATACTAAAACATTACACACGATGTCATAAATATTTATCCATTATTAAAAAAAAAAAAATTACACGCAGTCAGTAAAAAAACAATAAAAAAAAAAAAAACAAAACAAAATAAAAAACATTAAATCATGAGTAATTATATTTTACGCCCTTACAACTTGTAGTCTAAGAACTCAAGTACACTATAAAAACATTTATCTATAAGTAACTTCGTTAAATTACGTTTAAATTTAAAAAATGGTAGTGCTTTTATAGTACTTGGAACTTTATTGTACAATTTGATGCACATAATGTAACTATTATTGGATGTGAGCGTGAGATTCGTTTTTGGTCGATGCAATTTATTAACATTATGTGAACGAGGAGCGTAATAACTTGTCGCAGGCTGGAAAAGTTCCTTATGCTTGAGAACAAATATACACGATTCCAAAATATAAATGCAAGGAAAAGTTAGAATCCTGTATTTTCTAAAGAAAGGGCGACAAGAATCTACTTGCTTCAAACCGAATATGGCTCTCAAACATTTTTTTTGCATTATAAAGGCTTGATCAACTTCCACACAGCGACCCCAAAGAATGACACCATACCGCAGAATGGAGGAAATATAGCCGTGATACGCAGAAATTGCAGCTTCTCTGGATATTTCACAGCTAATACGTCTCAGAGGATAAATAAAACTATTCATTCTACCGCAAACATCACTTACGTGGTTCTTCCAAGAGCAAAATTTATCTAACGTAATTCCAAGAAATTTAATTGAGTCAGTTTCTGTCAGTGCTACCCCTTTATACGCTATATTTAGGTCTACAGGCTTACTTCGGTAGGTATGAAATTGTATAAATTTAGTTTTTTCAAGATTGACCTTTAGGTTGTTAGCTTCTAGCCACTCTATAGATGTTTGGAGCGCGGTATTTATTTCTTGCTCGTATGTATTTTTATCATTGCTCTTAATGACAATAGTAGTATCGTCCGCAAACAGTACACATTTGTGCTTTAAAATATTTGGCAAGTCGTTTATGTAGAGCAAGAACAATGGAGGGCCTATAATACTGCCCTGTGGCACACCGTATCTATTCGACAAAAGCGAAGACTGATATATTTCTTGTGTTTTGGATTTATCATTATAACTGGAAATTTCCACTGCCTGTACCCGATCAGATAAATATGATTCTAGCCAGTCGTACGCTTTTCCTCTGATTCCGTATTTGTAGACTTTAGCTAGTAAGCGTTCGTGACTGACATGATATTTTACTGGTTTTTTCATTAGATTTATCAAAACCTAGAGAAAAGATAAAAAACTTGGGGCCTCTTTGAAGAGTGGCTGGAGAGGCGCCACGGCGTCCTCACCTTCCGCCTGACGCAGGTACTCATCGGACACGATTGTTTCGGGAGGTACCTGTTGATTAGGCGGGAGGAAACGTCCGGGTATTATCACTGTGAGGATCGCCCGGAGGACACGGTGGAGCATACGGTCGAGGTCTGCCCTGCTTGGGCGGAGCACCGCCGTGTCATCGTCGAGGCGATCGGCAGCGGCGACCTTTCGCGTCCGGCCCTGGTTCAATCCATGGTCCGGAGCGAGGAGGCATGGGAAGCTGTCACCTCCTTCTGCGAAGCAGTAATGCTAGCGAAGGAGGACGCAGGACGCGTGAGGGAGAGAAAACCCTCACGCTCCAGCCGCCGCAACATAGGGAGACGCCTGGGGCGTCGGGAGTCGCAGGGCGATTCCCGGCCACCGTAGGCGCGGGTCTGCGGACGGCGAGCGTTGGGTGGCTCGCCGTCCGATCAAAGCCAGGCCCGGGCCGACGGCGCGTTGTTTTCCACGCGCGCCTCAAAGAGATGTCAGCAAAGTAGACGGGGCCTGTTAGGGCCAGAGCCTGCCAGGGTTGCGGATTTTGTTCGAAAGAGTTACCGCGGCCCTGGAAAGCAACGAGCTCTACGAGGAGCACGGATTTGGTTTTAGTCAGTAAGAGTCTGTCCCTTCCGCTCCGCCCAGGGCGGGAGGAGTCATTTGATGATTTCCCATACAAAAAAAAAAGAAAGCCTTATACTATCTGCACCATATGAAACTCTTACAGAAAGCGGACTTGGGCCGCGTGCAGCTAGACGCGCCGATCGACTGGGCTATCAAGAACAACAAGAAGTTCGACGTGTTCATCAACATGGTGGACCGCAGCACGCGCTACATGGAGCTGGAGCTGAGCAACCGCGCGGGCCGCGGGCCGGGCGCTCGCTTCGGGCCGCCGCCCGCGCGGGAGCGCGACGTGCGCGACCGCTGCCCCGTGCGCGCGCTGCACAGGTACAGGGGGGCCGTCGGGGTTATGGAGGCTAAGTGAGTACAAAGCGAAGCTTTTTTTTTCTACATGTTTTTAACTACATACTTAATCATAATTTAAATTTAATTAGTTTACTAGCTAAACTTTTCACAATGTAAGAAGCCCGATTAGACAACAGTATAAAACATTGCTTTTCTAGTGAGTATGAAAGAGACATGAAATAAATCTCTTTCGCATTTAGTGGTAAAGCGATCTTCTATCCCGCTCTACTCGACTGTCGAATCGGGCTTCTTAGAATGTGACATTTTTCGTTTAGTACGTCAGTGACTACCCTCTTTTGTTTTGTGCATTCAAAGGCTATCTGGTAGATATCACGTCAGCTTAATTCTTTGGGTATTCGTTGTAGCCATAGAATTAAGTAATCTGTTTAGGTTTAGTTTAAGGTTTTTTTTTTTGTCTTACCCTATACTATAAAGTTTGTCGTAGTACTCTCACTTTCGGGGTTCGTTATCCCAAAAAACTTGTACACAGTTAGTTGTTTGTTTGAACGCGCTAATCTCTGGGACTGTCAGTCGGATTTGGATAATTCTTTTTGTATTTTTTTTTTCTTAAGATTATTACTATTGCGTAAGATACTTGAGCGGATATACGCGTACGATGTCGCGGGCAAATGCTATTTATTGGAATAATAGCGATATTTATAATTCTGAACACTCACCTACTTTTAGTTGCTGGGTTAAATAAAAATAGTTATTGAAAACATTGCTAAGGATTCAGATTTAATAAGTTTTCATTTCAATCCAGGCTGTTCATATTTGTCTATTTTTGTATTTGCAGGTTGATAGTGCTGAACCTGGCGTCCCACAAGGTGGCGACGACGGACGGCACGCACGAGGGCGTGCTGGACATCGTCGGCGTGGACGAGCACGTGCCCAAGGTCTTGGACGCCTTCGTGCTCGGCCAGTTCAAGTGAAACTGCTCCCACGTCTCTCTACAAATGCTTCGCAAAAGTCTGTCAATTTTAAAAAGACCACTAGGTCATAATCTCGATCGAAAACGACCTTTTACCTCAGTATTTACGATAAACTCATCTCTAATAAATTACCACCTTGTGTTCCCCAGCTGATACGAAGTGTTGATGTGGAACTTTAAAACAATCTGAATGTAATTCTGATAACCTAGAGATCTTTTAAATATATTTGCATGTTTTTTTTATTTTATTAGTGTTAACTTTGTTTGTAATCGCGGTAGTTACGGAACAGTTTCATGTAAAAAATAACTGTTCCTATTAACCCTAATTTTGGATCTCTGCTTATGAATTATTTGTAGGATCACATGGTTTATTTTAAGCTAGAAACGCGAGTGTGGTTTACACTCAGTACATAGGTTATATCGGATTCTGGAATATTTTCCAGGTGAGTCTTCCTATTACAAGGGAACAGTTAAATTATGTTAACCACGCTATTGGTTTCAATATTATTGCTTTACGATGACGTATTTGTTGCTTTTTAGCGTAGTCGTTAAGTAACATTTTATTAATGTTTAGTGACTTGGCTTTACGCCTTCTCGTGAGGAAGTTTTCTTTGCTTACCGGCTACATTACTAGACCAGGTCATTAGTTTGCATAATAAAATATTTTTGAGACACATTTAATCTTCGTTTGGTAGCAGAACAAATTCTTTTATTTGTTCAATATGTATATATTCTTTTTATGTTATTATGAAGTGTGTGTATATATTTAAGCTTAATGTTTCTAGCCTTAACATTCGTTACAGGGTCTTTTTGGTTAATCAAAAATTGGCACCTGGCGCTCACTACTCAGTTATGTGTTCAACAATACAATAACTTGTAACGGGGGTCAAATGTTGACAATAGGGGGAAACGTCTTTTATTTAAAACCTATAAAAGAGTGTATTTCGCACAGCTGTCGTAATTGCACCTCCGGCATATGTTTGAACGCCAGTACTTTTGTAGTAGTTGTTGAGTTAAATTTTATTTATAACTGTTTGACTTAGTTGGCGTTAGTGAGGTTGTGCGTTATAATTGTTTTTGTATTTGCCAAAGTAATTATGCATTTGTAATTTTATTCAAAGAGTACTGGCCTGCAAACGTGAATTAGCAATTAGAAAGTAATAAATTATGATAGCATATCTTGATAATATAGAAAATAATGAAAACAGGTACATGCTCATGATTTGTTTAGCGTTATAGTTGAATATTATTTGTTACTTGTGAGCATTATTTTGTTGTGACTGCACATGAAATGATCCAGTCACGCATGGTACTAGAAGTGAATAGATGGGCATGCATCGGCTTTCACGTTGCGTAGGTAATAGGTGAAACCGTTTCAGGACATTGGTCACATTGTACTGATAGCTGAGCGGACTTTTCAAAATCTGTGATCATTTGGTACTCTCTCGGGTTTAAGTATTTTTTATACCTCTAAAAGTTAATAAATTCAAAACTTAGGTGAAGGAACTCGAAATTGCTAGATATGCTTATTATTTAATGTACCTATCACTGTTTTGGTTTGTTATGTATTAGAATAAAACTGTTTAGTATTACGGTGGTTGACGCAAGAATCTATTACTTTATGCTGGTTATAGCTGGCTAACCTACTAAGGGCTGAGTTTTCAATAGTCACAACTATTATTTGAGGAATAAATAAGGCGCTTTTCTGAGGAATATTGTCAAACAATCATATTTATTCTTCAGGTAAAAGTTATCTGACTATTGTAAAATCGGCTCTAAATAGACAGCTTCATAAAGTTTAATGCTGTGGACCATCACAGGTACTTATTGTTTTGTGATTCGACGCATCTGTATCCAGTGCATTGTTCGTATCTCAAAAATAGCATTCTGTGATTTATAATGCCTTGGCAACGCTGCACTTTGGTGATATTATTGTTAATCGGACTAGTTTTCTTTGAAATCCAAAATAATGTTGTAAAATTTAAAGAAAACAGCCGGTTTTAGGTTTTATTAATAGCTTAATAGTATTACGACAATACAAACCATAACGCTGTTGTTAACTGAAAACAAGTACATAAGTACTTTCATTGTCATAATTTTATACTCATGGGCATTTTATTATGTGCTTGCTAGTGTATTTTCCACAAAAACGTAATAAATGATCCGTCCCAACTACAAATTGTCTGTTGTATTGCAATACCCAATGTGCTCTTAGCATTAAGATTAAGTAGTACATTTTATAATCATTTTATTTTAACCCATTCACAGCAGCATATCAAAGAGCACCTTAAACCTAATGAATAACAAAATGTATAACATTCGAAAAATGTATTTGCATGTTTGTATTCACGTTAATAAATTCTTAAGTAAAACATTTGTTTTATTGTAACAACATCACTGCATGTATAAAACTCAGCTCCTAAAATCCTGATGTAGACCCATTTACATTTTGTCCAAACTTGCTATGGGTCCTCATGTTCTCACAATTTCAGTGTAATATGCAACGTGTAATAGAATAAACGCATTCTACTCATCATTATGAGCAATTTTTACTATGGGACAAACAATAAAATTGCGAAAAAAATCGACTGCCCCATACATTTATGTGTGCGCTTAACTCGACAAAAACATGATAACTTTCGTGCGGTCGTTCAGCAGGACCACGACTGAATGTCGATTCCAAGTTTCAGGAACTTGTCGCTTTCGTCGAATCTACATAGAAAATTAGTACCCTGCAAGATAGAATTAGTACTCAAAATTCAAAATTAGTGCTCCAGTAGGTAGGTAGTTTACGACATACTTATACCATTGCTGGGGTGGCGGTAGTATTAAAAACTGTAATTTCTCCCCAAAGTTATACAAAAAATAGTACAGTCTGTTGTCAACATTATGTGACCCACCCTAAAAACAAACGAATGATCCTCCACCTGTAACATAAAGGTTTATTCAATTTATATGAGCTTATCAGACAAGTGCTCGTGGACTCGACAGACTAACAGACACGCAAATTTGATCTACGAAATATTAGTAAATATTGAAAATGACGAAAGCTGTAGACCGCATTTGAGGGAACTAGAAATCCTAACTTTGACATCAATTTACATTTTAGAAAACTGTAAATTTGTTAGACAAAATCCAAATTTTTACCAAAAATAATGGACCAACCGCGCTGATATGCACCGCGTTCATTTGAGCACATGCTAGTTATACCTCAATCGAGATTAAAACTATACAGTTAAGTACGAGTCCTCACGTAACGTCAATAAAAATATATAATAAACTACCGAACGATATCAGAAACGAAGAAAATTACAAAATATTTACCTAACCTACTTGTCAATAAATCCTATTACACAATGAATGATTATTTTAATGATAACTTTAGCACGTGAAACCTTTTGACATGAAGACACAATTTAATATTTTATTTGTCATGACCATTTAATTAATAATAAAATAATTAATTTATTGACATTACCGTGACATTTTATACCTACATTTTGACACTTGTATTTTCGATCCCACTTTGCTTTTGTTTCTATTTGACTTTCATTTGTTTTGCTTGATTGTATCTAACTTCTTGATTTTTGATTTGATTCTTGATTGTATCTAAGGTATAAATTCTAACTACGTTTTGTTTGTAATGTATGTATTGAATTAGCATTGTATTACATGTCAATTGCTGTGCCCGACAGGGTCCATGTGAGCTGTAAAATTATAACCAAGATCTTTTTGAACATATGTGTTTGCAATAAAGAATTGAATTGAATTCAATATTTGTAACTTCAGCATTAGGTTAGGTATATGTTATAACTACTTGTTATAATATAATTAGTTTAATAGCTTATTTTAATGATTTCGTTCAAGTAATTCTGGTCTCGTGGTCTGTATATAATTCTGAGAAAAACAAGTTTCGAGATCAAATCCTGCGACGAAGATATTGTTTTGCTTTCAATTTAGAATTTATTCCAAAACTATTTCTTGTCATAATGTAAAGAACTATAGACGGAATATCTTCAAATATAAACTTTCTAAAATGATAATATTTTCGCATAACTTGTAATAAGTGGGTAGTTGAAAAATAAATATTCGTATTGATTTTAAAACTGGTATTCAAATGATACTAAGGGTATGCAGTGACTACGCGCAAACATATTTTACTTTGCCTTACTAAATTGCAGAAACAACGTCTCTTTACATTTTTTATTTTCTATTTTAAAGGTAATTTTTTTATTATCATGTCTCAATGGAGTGATTTTATAATCTATTTGCACGAGGAGAAGGTTGGCTGTTAGTGCTGTGCAAGAATAAACTTTATGAAAGTTTACTATATGGTTAATATTCTTAACAATATTGCGTCTAGCATTACAAATAACATTAAATTTCAATGCGGCTTAGAAGAGTTGAGTTGGTCTTGTGGTAACTAAGGTAGTGCGTCGTTCATCCCTTGCGAACGGACAGTCTCTACTGTGAAAATAATATAAAGTGACTCTTCACTTTATATTATTTTTAACGTAAATGATGACGTTCAAAAGTGCCGTTTAATGGCCTAATTGAAATAAACGTTTTGACTTTGACATCGCTGTCTACGTTCGAAACCAAGTTTAACCTAAATATAGCTTTTTGCACAGCCGTTTTTTTTAATTATTTTATTACACTCTTTTTTACATATCTTTAATGGGCATTTTGTATAGAAATAAAACTCAACAATTTCAAGTTTAAAATGTTTATTAAAACACTTAGGTAAGATAAAGTAAGTAAATGCTCATATATTTCCAAATTAAACATTAAGCTTGACTGTACCTTTCTCTAAGCCATAAATTGAGATAGGCATATCCGGTTCCGGTACGGTGTAGCGCTATAAGCCCCGCAGCGTCATATCCGCCCCAATCCGGCAGGTAGTGGGGATACGTTTGCGTAGCGCATGACGATATCCATGAACCTCATTGGCGTTCGGATTTCCGAACGGTGTAGTCACGTTTAAAAGTAACTCGTTACTTTTAAAAAGGGTGTCCTACTTTTCAGTGTTAAATATAAGTTGAGTGTTAAGATCATTATTAACTTGTCTTAAAAAAGAATTCTTTGGACGAAAATATTAATAATAGTATGGACAAAACCCATCGTGCTCGGTCGCAATCTAGTGGTTCGAGTATTAGCAGCGATTCTTCTTCCACGGCGCGTAAAAGGAGACATCGTAGGCGAAAGGAGCGGCGCCGCCGTACAAAGCTAAGTAAATTAGAGGACGCTTTTAAAAAACTTACTGAAAAAGTATCCTCTTTGCATGTCTGACAATGACTCTATTCTATATATTCCGAGCCCTACTGAACTGGATAATGAATTAAACGAAGATAAAGGGATTGATTTTAAAATTCAAACTACCCTCAAGTCGCTTACTTTACAGACAAATTGCAACATTTTAACTCGCCTGACTGGGCTCAAGTACGTTATTCTGAAGTACAAAAACTTTATAATTCTACCCCAGGTTTTGTAGAGCTCGAAAGTAATGATGTTTTGAAAAATTTTGAACGTAATCGTTCGTTAGCGATCGTTGAAAATTCTTTAGCTGCTATGTCACATGCTGTTATTTTGCAAAACGAAGCATTTCAAAAAGGCTTATGCCAATTTATTTCATGGGTTTCCGAATTAGAAAAACCAACGACCACTGTAGAGATTACTTCAAAAATCAATGAAATTTTTGCTGACGGGGACTACCAATAAATTCAAATGGATTTATTACAAATGATATATGGCAAACGGGCTGACATAGTGCAACAACGTCGTGATGGTATTTTAAATTCAGTAAAAGAAAATTGTTCTAAGGAATCTTTAAGGAAAATACCCCCGTCTGCACATCATTTGTTTGACGATGCAAAGTTTACAGATTTTGTAGGAAAACAAGGGGGCGTCTTAAAAATTTTTCAAGCCGCACCCATTAAATTACCCGCGCAGGGTAGATCGTATAAACCTTCAGCCAGAAGGGACACACAAGGAGGTAGGAAATATATAGTGCCTGTGCGCAACAGTGCAAACTATCGCTCCTCCACTAATAGTGGCTTTAATCCTGCGCAAGGACGAAAGAGAAGGGCAGAAGAGTTTTTCGTCACAACGAAGAAACACGATATGATAAGAAACGTAGTACCCTGGGATGGCGTGATAAACGAGTCGATTGACTATCGTCAACGTTTTCAAGCCGGGGGAATCAAACATCGGGTAAGTGTCTGGAGGAAGTTGGGGGCACCTTTATATATACTAATGATAATATCAGGCTATCGAATCCCCTTTTTAAGCAAACCACCGCTTATTCATCCCTTAAGGATTTCCAGAAGATTTCACACAATAAATTCAAAAGAAATCTTAATCCAATTAAAGAAGTTAGTAGAACAAAATGTGTTAGAAATAGCTTCATCGAATCCGAGTTTTGTTTCGACAGTTTTTCTAGTACCAGAAGGAAGCCACGGCTTCGTTTCGTCCGGTCTTCAATTTAAAATTACTAAACAACCATGTCAAAATAGACAAATTTCGATTGGTAAACATGTACAAAGTCCCCGACTTCCTCCAACCACAGGATTGGTTAGTGAAAATAGACCTGGAAAACGCATATTTTCACCTGCCAATCGCGCCAGGTCACAGACGTTTCCTCCGATTAATAGTATCGGGCCAACTTTGGCAAATGACCTGCCTGCCCTTCGGATTGGCAACTGCTCCAAAGGTTTTTGCCAGCCTGACGAACTGGATCGCGCAGATCCTAAGAGACCAAGGAGTGCGATTGCTGGTGTATCTCGACGATTTTCCCTGGTGAATCAGAATCGAGAAACTCTGTCAAGTCACGTGAACTTAACGGTAAGAGTATTGCAGTCACTTGGCTTTGTAATAAACTTTCAGAAGTCTGTATTGACTCCTCAGCAGTCAATCGAGTATCTGGGGATATTGTGGGACCCTTGGCAAAATATCAAATTACTTCCACCAACAAAGATTCGCTTACTGCAATCGAGAACATCGAAAATGGCGAAAGCAACCAAGGTAAGTTTAAAAGAAGTTCAGAGTATACTAGGACTTTGGAATTTTGCCAGCTTCGTAGTCCCGCGAGGGCGCTTGAATTCTCGTGCAATGCTGACCTTCAACAATTCCCTATTGCGGAGAAATGTGAAAGGTCGAACACAGATGCCCGTCAAGGTAATTCCGAATCTGCAATGGTGGATACAGAGTCACAACATGGCTTCTCAACTTCACGGTTCACCTCCAACTTATTTCCTTACGACGGACTGCCAAAGCAGGTTGGGGCGCGCAGCTCAACAACGAGACCTTATGTGGCAGTTGGTCAGTACAGGAAAGAGGCGCTCACAGCAATATCTTAGAGATGTTGGCAATTCTGCGAGTTATTCAGGTAAAAGGTCGCCTAATGAGCGATTCAAGCTTATTAATTCAGAGCGACAACCGAACTGTAGTTTCTTACCTGCGCAACGAAGGCGGCACACGTTCACAGCCCCTCCTAAATCTAACATACGAAGTTTTGGACGAAATAGATCGTTATCGGATACTTATGTCAGTATATCACCTTCCCGGCCGATACAACTACATAGCAGATCGGCTTTCAAGGAAATCTGCCCCGACAGAATGGCATTTGCTTCCCTGTGCTACCGGGAAAATATTTCAACATTTCGGAGTCCCCGAAATAGATCTTTTTGCGTCGCGAACTGCTCATGTAGTACCCAGGTATGTGAGTCTGGATTTAGATCAGGCGGCTGTTTTTCACAATGCCTTCGGTCGCCCTTGGCACTACAGGTTAGCATGGGTATTCCCACCGCCGTGTCTAATACCCAGAGTATTAGCGCACCTGAACCAGGCGACCGGTATGTACCTAGTGATAACGCCCGATTGGGAGAAGGTCTTTTGGAGAGCAGATCTGGTGGCTCGCTCCATGCGCCCTCCCTACCAGGTGAGGGATTTGGATCAAGTCTTGATAGACACAACAACCAATCGACCACCTCCACAAGTTCATCAACTGAATTTAAAGGTGTGGTTAATACAGGGTGGTCATCGCTATTAGATTCTTGGCAGAAAGATCAGAGAAATTTTAGAAGGTAGCTGGAGGAAATCAACCTTAAATACTTATAAGCCGGCATGGTCACGGTGGTGTAAATGGTCACGTGACAATGATGTGAGCACTATTAATCCATTCCCTGAAGATGTGGCTCGATTTCTAACTGATTTGCATCTTAAATTTAAATTAGCTTATAATACAATTGCAGTACATAAGTCTGTGGTATGTACCTTTTGTCGTCCACCTAGTGGCTTATCATTAGGTTCGCACATTATTATAAAGCAAACATTAAAGGGAATAGCATTAAAACAGCCACCCAAAGCTAAAAGTCCTATCTGGGACATTAATATTTTAATTAGATTCTTACTTGACGGAATCCCCTCCAATATGTCATTGTTTGAAATCTCTAAAAGAACTGCAATTCTCCTTTTATTGTGTTCCGGGCGCAGAGTCCACGACCTTACATTACTGAGTATTAATAAAGAAAATTTTGTAAGGAGTGATGATTCTATAGTTTTTTGGCCGATTTTTGGCTCCAAAACTGATAATTAAGGTTATAAGCAATCTGGTTGGCGTTTACTTAAATGCGAGTCAAACTCTAACATTGACCCAATTTATTGGATTGACAAACTGCTAGAGTACTCTGATGATCGAAAAGGTAATATTGAGAGCCTATTTATTAGCACACGTGGTGAACCCAAACCAGCTACCCGCACCATCATAGGGGGCTGGATTAAGTCACTGTTAAAACAAGCTGGAATAAACACTAGTCCAGGTAGTGTGCGATCGGCCGTAGCCTCGGCTAGTTGGTCAAATAATATTCCCATTGATCATATTTTGGAGAGAGGAAATTGGCGCTCTGCTTTGACATTTCACAAATATTATAAAAAAGAAATCAAGGATTATAGGTCTACAAATGAATCGAGTTCAAATCAGATCAGTAATCCGTTTCAAACGATAAGATGATAATCGTAAAATCGATGACAATTAAAGTCATAAGAAAATACTGTAGATTTAATTTATGTAACTTGAACTATCAAAAGTTTAAAATAAATATATAATTGTTGATCACATTGGCGTTCTAATCTAGTCCCAATCCAGCAGTCGATAACAAACACTTCTCAATTTATGGCTTAGAGAAAGGTACAGTCAAGCTTAATAGAACAATTTTACCTAAAAATAAAATTGATATTAAGCATACTTACCTTTCTCTAAGCCAGTTTATATTTCTGTCTGCTGATTCTTAATTATAGATGATTGATACCCTTATCAATCACTGTAAATTGAGCCGCAATGAGGTTCATGGATATCGTCATGCGCTACGCAAACGTATCCCCACTACCTGCCGGATTGGGGCGGATATGACGCTGCGGGGCTTATAGCGCTACACCGTACCGGAACCGGATATGCCTATCTCAATTTATGGCTTAGAGAAAGGTAAGTATGCTTAATATCAATTTTATTTTTAGGTAAAATTGTTCTATTTTATATTGAGATAACGTGTGGATAACGTTGTGAGTTACACATACACTATTCGCTTTGGATTCTTAGGATTATTAGTTAAGAAACTTTTGTGTAACTGTTTGTTTTCCCAAAGAAATAAATGAATAAATATTAGTATGCCATATTCAAATCTAACCATTTACTTATAAATATTAAAAAAGGCATGTGTTGACGATACTACGTCGACTGCTCAATTACAGGAGCGAATAAAGGAAAATACGTGGACTATAATAATCTGGTGTATTACAATAATACAAGTTTTACAAGCGTAGTGTCTTCGTCGTGGTAAGTTCTGAAGCGTCGAAGCTCAGAGCGGGAGAAAGCGCGAGCGCCGCCCGCGCCTCCCGCGCGCCCCTCAGCCGCCGCCGACGCCTGATGCTGATGCCGCAGCCGGCGCGCCCCCTCAGCTACCGTGCGCCTCCAACCAGTCGTGGGCTCGTGGGCATGCCATGCATAGACAGCATGCTTATGCTTAAAAGTTTGTTATCGAGAAAATGAATTCATCTGTGAAATGCTTTACAGATTTATCGCTGCCTAAGTAAGTAAATATGTCATTTAAATAGAAAAAAACTATTTATTACAATAACATCACCACATAATCTGCAACATTTTAATGGTTTAACAATCAATCCATTAAGCATTTACTTACATACATTGAGATTTAAATGATTTTTCATCAGTGAAGATCACAACATTTTCTTCTTAATTAAAATTTAAATATTCCTGGGCAAAACGGACCCTTTCTTTGGTATGAGCAGGTGTCAATGCAATTTTCTGTGCCGGTTTATAATTCCTTATCCCAGCAGCTTGTAAATGCCCACTCACTGTTTCCACTGAAATATTGTGGTTTATTCCGGTTACACGAAAGGGCAAAAATGTATTTTCAACATGGCTTTAAACAATGGCCCGGTGGCGGTCGAATCCGGGACTATACTTGATGGCTTTTGCTCCTGGACGAATCCGCTGAATTTTTCCATTGTCTCCATAACGTCTTAGCCGTAGTCTAACCGTATTTCTCTAAAACAGAAACAACAAACATTTTTGGAACCGTGTATGTAACTTGTAAGGAGTGAATGTAATGGCAAAATAGCCAACTACGCATTCATTAATCACAATCAATAAAATAGGTAGGTACCTATAAAAAAAACACTTACTGCTATATTAAGTCGACGACCAATCTCTCTCATTCTAACGTTCTGCTGCTGTCATTAAGTTGCGACACGATGCTTTTTTATACCAAATTGGTTTAAAATACTTAACGAATTATGTGAAACGATTTACAAATGCGTGTGCGCAGTCACTGCTATTAGGCATAGTGTAACTTTTGTCACTTAGATGAATTTATTATCAACCTCACGGAGCAAATATATGTCACGTCATGAGTGGCCGAGACGCGAAGCACCGGGTCTTCTTCACAATCCAATATAGTTTTGGATGTGGACACTGTTGCAGGTACTCGAACGAACGATAATTTAAATTGAGAAATAATGAGTCTAGCCACACTTTTATTTTATTAGCCACGTGATCAAACTTCTCATTTTATAACTAAGCAACGGGAAAATGTGATAGCCTCTAATAAACTAATTCGTCTTTTTTACAACGCCAACTAAATATTCTAAGGAAAACGTCAAGTAAAGATCAACAATTATATTAACTTGTCCTTTTTATTTATACATTGCCACCTAATTACTAACTCAGCCACGGAATTTATATCTCATCACCATTTTACAGCGAGTTCGGGATTTGGGGTATTTTTTTTATGATACTAATGAAATAGAAGCTAATAGAATAGGTATATTTTTTGATGTCATTTAATAGTATTTTAGAAGTTTACTGCTTGAATGCATGTTACAAATTTAGATGCTGAAAAATAACCACCATGCTGAGTTGTATTTAGAGTGGCTTGCATAGAAGATAACTAGTGGCTAAGATAGTATCATTCAGACGTTCGTTAATTGTGGCTGACTTAGTAATTTAGGAGGCAATGTAGATTTTTAGAGGCAAATAATTCTATTAAAAAGATGTCTGTTTAATTAGCACCCATTTAAATTAAAATAACTTTATTCAGACCAACAGTTTACACAGGAAACAGACGTGCGTAGTTGGGTATTCAGTAGCCAGTATACTATTGTAGTCTTTGGTATTCAGCCGAGAGTGCCTGAGCGCAGGAGCGACCTCTCCCTAGCCCCGCCAGTTCTCGCTGTCCCCTCTACCAACGATCGTATCCAAGCGGTAGGGCGCGCCTGCGTTTCCGATCACGTGATTATTAGGTTTCGAAACAATTTGTTAGATGGCGCTATCCGTAGTCCCACAGTAGCGCCATCATTCAACGACATATATATATGTTTTAATTCGTATCCAACCATTCTTGGTAAATATAAATTCTGTGAACTTATAGTTTTTTAATTTACCCACCTGTTTACAAGATAAGTTATTCCTTATTAGGCGTAAATCATATTGGTCGTTCTTTAATAATGCAAGCAATATTGTAGAAATGAAAACAAATAAAAAAAGAAACTGATGTGTGGACTGTTTTTTCAAACCCCCGGGGTTGTTCGTCGCCAATCTAGCATCAAACCGCTAAGCCACAAGAACTTATTGGGAATACGCGAAATTAAAGATTGGATTGTAATTATGTAGAAGCATTATAACTTTAATGTCAACGAGATAATGATTAAAATAGCTTAATAAAATTATATACAATGCCGGTGGCTCCGACAATGTTGGCGAGCACATGTCTGATAAGCTCATTTAAATTGAACAAACCTTATTTTTTCAGGCATAGGGTCCAAATTAGTTTGTTTTTAGGGCGAGTCAGATAATGTTGACAACAGACTGTACTCCTGAAAAAGGTTCAGGGTCAAAATGTCCAAATCCCAAAATGTCCAATCTTTGAATGTAACCTCACTTTAAAGTTGCCTAAAAGAACTTAGGATGTAAGAGCGAGCGAAGCGAGCTCGGGACTTTAGGCACCCCGACTCGGACAGGTTAGGTTAGAAGGGGACGGCGGGGTCAAGTGATCCCTGGATCCTACTACGCCTTTTAGGCGACTTAGTGTTTTGAAGTTAGGTTCAAAGATTGGACATTTTGGGATATGAACATTTTGACACCGGTGGACATTTTGAGAATTAGACATTTTGACCCTGAACGCTGAAAAAGTCATAGTGACCAAAAATTGTAACTCCTAAGTGTTGTATTTTAAGAGAAATCAGCTTTCATTACTGTTATGATTGTGGGACGTGTGGGTAGGGAAATTATAGAACCGATACGTACAAGCTCATATATTCGACTGACGCAGCAGTCGTTCACTTAAACCTAGCCGCAGTGACCTACCTTCTTATTTTTATAACTGGTACTTTTCTAGTACCTTCACAACAATTACTTTTCCGTAGGTACCTACTCATGGTGGCAGTGGACATTGCTTGCAGAACAGATGGTCGATGGGGCCGAAAAGTTCTGGGGTGGCGACCGCGTACCGGAACTCCGGAAGACGCAGCGTAGGATAGGAAGGCCTCCCACAAGATGGACTGATGACTTGGTGAGGGTCGCTGGTAGCCGATGGATGCGGGACGCACAGGACCAGTTGTTGTGGCGACACTTGGGAGGGCTATGTCCAGCAGTGGACGTCTTTCGGCTGAGATGATGATGATGACTCATGGAGGTCCTGCTGAAAGGAGCGTGAATACTGCCGGACCACCTTCAAAGTCGATTTTCTCCAGGCCAGGGAACTGGGCCTAAAATTCAATCAATCAAAGACGAAGGCAATGGTGGTAGATCGTCGATGCTCATCGAGTCTTTCGGCACTTCAGCAAACAACTTGTCGGCTGGTCACGTGACCAGAGGGCTGGGCATTTCTTCGGCCAAAGAATCAGCATTGTCATTCAATGCGGTAATGCTGCCCTCCCTAGAGTAAATGCGTTCAGTGATGCTGCCAGTGTTGGCACTTTTGCCATTGACAGCGATGAGGATATATTTTTTGATGACCAATGATTTATTTGTTTTTATAGGTACGCGTTTGTACATAATTTCGCGATTATTAGTCTAGTTGTTTGTAAATATTAGTAGATAGTTAATTTAAGTTACTTGTGCATAATTAGGTACCTATATAGTTCGTTAAATGTTATATTATAATTATAATATTACAATTTACGTGGACAGTTTGTCGTAGCATTTTCTCGGCTCCATTACGGCCTCGCCTTTGACGTCTATTCCGCTTCCGCTGCAAAGAAAGTATAAGTAGGTAGGTACTTAGGTACTTACTCGAAGTTTTCAACAAAACCTACTAGAAAAAATGAACAAAATGCTACATCGGTACATTCGTATAGCAAATTATTGTGAGAAATGGCACGTAGAAATTTTTGCAATTTATTTCATGACTAAGTCGTTTTCTACTGTTTTCTACCGACCAGTGTGGTCGTTTTCCGCATCCCACCTAAACACCATTGCCCCATCCTAAAACTACCTCAGGCCAGCAATGCTATGCAGCAATGTATCCAGTAAGTCTGTGGGTTAACTTTGAAAAAAGTGCTTTGTGGAAACCGATTTGATAAGTTCTGTTCGAACAATGTATCTTTTTTCTTCACTGTCAAGAGACAATAGCAAAAAATTATCTCTTGACCGTCCATGCTCTTGACCCTCTTTACCCTAGTTTAAGTATTCTGTGCTCTTGTTCGTTGTTTATATTTCGTAGCAGAATTCGTAAACGTTTATCTATTGTCACTTGTCACAAATGACAGTTTTTCTTGTAATATTCTAGTGACTAGTTGTAGTCAAAAGATTTGTGAACATATGAACAGTTGAATCGATTCATCGCTCGCAGAAATTAAATGATTAATTTATTTGAAAAAATGAGGCCCTATTAAAAAAATATTTAATTTTTGTTTGATCTGTTATCAAGACAATTGTAAACATTGGAAACCCGCTGCAATAAATATCACTCCAAAATATAAATTAAAATTATTGACAGATAAAATCGATTCTAATCTCGACATCGTATATCGGAAGTCACACCCCTAACCTAATCTCAAAAATCGTTGTGGCTGGCTGTATTTAGCCAGGAAAATAAACGACCCCCTTTTTTTCGTGAATTGCACAAAATGAGTGACGTGGATAAGTGGATAGAGATCGCGAAGAGGTGTAAATATTTACCTGAAGATGACTTGCGGGAGCTTTGCAATATTGTATGTGACTTGTTGTTGGAGGAGCCCAATGTACAACCGGTGCAGACACCTGTAACTGTCTGCGGTGATATACATGGCCAGGTAAAGTTAAAAAATAATAAGAAACGCTATTATATTAGTTGCGCAACTCTGTTCAATGTTGCTCTACAATATCCACTGAAGTAAAGTTCCTGATAGAGTATAACCAATAGAGGAAAGAAGTCATGTCCCTGACATTATAAACGCTACTGCGAATGTAGATAGACGACAGAGATAGATGACCTATCGTTAGAACTTAGATCTCTCCCCAATTACTTGACTGGAGATTTGTTATCTTATCTCATTGTCTTGTTTTCACTTTCATCTCTTTCCCATGTGTCCTTTTTACAATTCATAATATACAATTTTAGAGCTTTTAAAAGCTGTTTTTTATGCATGTTGTCCCAAAGGAATGTCAAAGCTAACAAAGAAGTTTAAGGTTTTTTTTTGGCATACCATACAAACAACAACCTCAGTAAACAAATTCAACTTTTCATGAAAAATGCAAAATTCCAACAAGTGTTATTATGAAAATCTTGTTGTATTGTTTCAGTTTTATGACCTAGAGGAGCTATTCCACATAGGAGGGCAAGTACCCCACACTAAGTATATATTCATGGGAGACTATGTTGACCGCGGCTACTACAGCTTAGAAACACTGACACTACTTATGGCACTAAAAGCGAGATATCCTGATAGGTATGTCAATAGTTATGACTTATTGTTTGGATAAAACTGCTTTTTCAAAATTTTCTAATGAGAGTAACAACAAAACATGTTTCATCTAAGTACAAGTACAACATCGGGAAGAAGTTTTGAAACTTAATTTTGCTCTTAAGTGTGTACACCCACGTATGGATCTTTAAAAACAGCTTGTATGCAACACTCTTAAAGCCTTTGTGTTGGTGTAAGGCTAACTTATTCTCTTATAAACAATGGAATGCTACAATAACCTTAGAAATACTTTATATTTGTATTTTAACATGGCAATAGCGTACAAAACCCCACCTTAATTTATTGAAGTTCTTAATTTCAATGTATCACTATCCTCAATTTTTTTAAGTTTAAAAACATTACATAGCTTATAAAAACATGTCATGAATTACACCTTCATTCAATCAAATATTTCTTCTGTAGTTTTTTTTTATTTCTTCAGAATTATCCTTCTGAGAGGGAACCATGAGACATGTCAAATAACAAAGGTGTACGGGTTCTATGATGAGTGCCTAAACAAATATGGAAATGCTAATGCATGGAAAGACTGCTGTCGAGTATTTGATTTACTCACTGTTGCAGCGGTAAGTATTTCACAACAAACATGATTTCTTTGTTGTAGACAGTCTGGAAGAATGAAGAGAAATAACTTGACAAATTGTTGTTTGAGCATTTCTAATATTTAATGTTTAAAACTTAAAAAATATTTATTTTTCACCATAATAAAGAAAAACCATTTAAGGATACCAATTAGGATCTGTTAAGCATATTAAAATACCATCTGGTATTTACATTTGCATATTTATTTCAGCTAATAGATGAGACAGTTCTTTGTGTGCATGGTGGGCTGTCCCCTGAGATATCCATGTTAGATCAAATTCGATGTATTGACAGAAATCAACAAATTCCTCACAAAGGAGCCTTCTGTGATCTCTTGTGGTCTGATCCAGCTGATGTCAAGATGTGGTAAGTGTTATAAATTTTGTCATGATTTCTTTAACTCAATGGTTCTCAACTTTTTACCATGAACATTCCAACTTTCCTCTGTTGCCTGTTGGTCTAAAACGATACCAGCTGATATCATGTGCCAAATGCGCGCAATAATAACGTTGAGTTACAATGTTTACATTTGTCAACAAAAATTTGAATTAGAAAAATACAAAAAGAACATGATTTATTTAGTCTGCCTGCAGGCAAAGGCCCCCTTTGGCCCTTTTATTTTAGCTCTATAATTTATGGTTTTCCAGCCTCCTCCTGCTGTATTATTTATTTCATCCATCCGTCTTCTGATTGGCCTTTCTCGCTATTTCTATTTTGGGTGAACCAGAATTCTAGTTTTGGACCATTTTTTCCTTCTCTCTGATTGTATAGCCTTCATTTAAGTTTTCTGATTGTTCTTGTGTCTATTGATATTTGAAGTTCTAATTCTGTCAAATAATATAGGTACATTTGTTTCTACTAAGAACATAAATGCCTGTCATTTCACCCATGCCTTGAATCAACCTTATTTTATGTGGCTAAACCAATTGTTCTTGTTTGTAGGTCTGTGAGTCCACGAGGAGCAGGATGGTTGTTCGGCAGTTATGTCACAGAACTCTTTATGAATTACAACAATTTGAATTTAATCTGTCGAGCGCATCAGCTAGTAAATGAAGGTTCGTATTAACATTAGCCTGAGTTTAATATCTATATTCTAGAGCAGAACATTACTTCTCTGGGTACTAAAATAATCTCTGTCCCCAGGTTACAAATACATGTTTGACAAACGCCTAGTGACAGTGTGGTCGGCGCCCAACTACTGTTATCGCTGCGGAAACGTCGCGTCCATATTAGAGTTCAACACAGTTAACGATAGAACCGCTAAACTATTCCAAGCAGTCCCCGATAGCGAAAGAGAAGTTCCCCCACAACATACTACGCCTTATTTCCTGTGAAATTTCGTATAAGCATAAGTGAAAAGTATTCCCCCAAGTGTAATAAAATAATGTTTTATATAATAAATTGTTGCATACAATATAATTTTGGTTATTGCATTAATTTTCTCCAGTCTTCTTTTTTTTTCTAACAAATATTTCAAACAGAAGGCTAGCAGCATCCTTGTGCTATCCTTGTATTATGTCTATTAGTTCTAATCTGGTCCATTTTTCAAGAACAATTTATATTACTGCTAGTTGGCACTAGGATTTTATCTAGGGTAATATAATATGACATAACTACAAAATCTCTAATATTTATAAGATATAACAACTGAATCTATAATTTTATTTGATATAATGATCAGTAAATATATTAAACGATTGATATGTTACGGCTAAAGGTGGGTGTGAACATAAACCTAAGTTTAGCCGGTCATTGGGAACCCCGACTCAGATAGGTTAGGTTAGAATCCCCTTCGTGGTTATTTTTTTTTTAACCACACAGAAATAGGAACTATAAAGTGTTTTGAGGTAAGGTTAGAACTAGTTGTAGCCGGCTAAAACTAGGTGTAGCCGCACTTCGGCTATTAGCCGTAACAGATATACATAATTTTAAAATAACTAATTTTTAAAAGCATAACATACAATGAATATAAAATCGTTAGATATACCACTCAAAAGACATAAAACCTATTTAGTCTAAAATTAATAAAACAGCCTAGTTAAAAACACAAAATATAATTACTTGCATCAAGAGTATAATAATTTATTTCTTTAGAAATGGATTCTTACAAGTTTGAGACACAAAAGTTCAAAGGGTGCAGTAAAATTGTTTTTGAATGGATACATCTATAATGAAAACAGAGCTCCAGCGATCCCACGGGAGCTTAAATTACACTCTATGGGTAGGGCAGACAAGACTACGTGGAGTCGGTTTTGCAGCGATTCGTTTCTGTCACTGTAGCACAAGCACAACATATTGACTTATTTTCATTTGGTTGAAAATTCTATTTTATAAATGCGTAAATGTTATGGTATCAATATGTATTTTAAACGATAGACCTAATGATTTTTGATTAAATAAACGTTAAATCCAATAAAAACACAATAAGTTTTAGAGTAAACAAATGTTTTAAGTAAAGAAATTATATCAAGTTGGTATATCTCACGTTTAATAGATCATGTGAATGTTATTGAAATGAAAATATACCAAATAACTTTTTATTATTATGATATGAAACCACCCTTTTATCTGGGGTATGAAATAAAACAAACATTGACCATTTATTAGAAATCAGCTTTATTGACATTTATTACAATATTAAGTTTACTAATACCTCACTTATCTTTATATTCAATCCCTGTTGTAGTCAAAGGTATAATCGAAGTAGGATTGATCAAAGCTCTGCACACGCACGTAACCGTCTTCTCCGCCTGACGCGTAGCTCTTACCGTCGGGGTGGAACGCTAAACTGTTGATGGGACCGAAATGTCCCTTGATACGTCCGAATTCTTCTTCGAATACTAAGTGGAAGAATCGAGCGTCAAACTTGCCCTGACGTGTTGAGGTGGTGGTTACTTCCATAGCGTCTTGACCTCCTCCAAGTACGACGTGGTCTAGGATGGGGCTGAGAGCTGCGGAGTTGACTGGACGTTCGGTCTTGTACTCCTTGAGGAGTTCTAAGGAGCTGGTGTCAAACAACTTAGCAGTCTGGTCCTTGGAGGCGGTGATGAACATGGTGCCGTCACGCGACAGCTGCATGTCGTGGATTTGGTGCGTGTGCTCCTTTACTGATTGGATTTTCTTGCCCGTCTGGAAAATGAAATAATAAATATTAATTTCAAAATGAGGATTGGGAATAATTATTCTTTATTTAGATGATGCAATTTTTAATTTTCCTAAACACTAATAGAGACCTAGTGCACATTGTCAAAAAATATTGGACAGTTTTTTTTTCACATTAACAGAAAATGAATGAGTGCGTTGAAAACTCCCGTGACATCACCAACCTTCACTCCTGAACTTTGATGCTCCTATCTTAGTCAATTTTTATTGGTTTGAAAAGGCAAGAAATAAGTGTCCAATATTTTTTAACAATGTACACTGGGTCTCTATTAGTACCAACCCAAAAACCATACTCAGATGGGTTTTCACACAGGGCTTCTTTCCATCTATTTAAATAATGCTTACCCTGAGATCCCACTGGATCAGGTCACCACCCTCGTGACCAGTAATGAGGGTTTCGTCCAGGATACCCCACACCATGGAGGTGACCTTAGTGTCTGTGATCTCCCACTTCAGGATCGGAGTCTGGCTTGAGATAGAGTCATCAACTGTTCTTGTGTCAATTACGGATACCTGAAAGCAAATTCAGAAATCTTTTACTATCAATCATGCTAGTATTCCTTATGTCGGAATTCTTATTATTATATTGTGCATCTTTGCATGTTTGGACCATGGGTCTATGACCTGGTTTAGAACATAAGATACTTTTTATCTGAGCAGTAAATCCCCGTAGGATAGCTATAGCTTTCGGTTTACACAGAAACAATGCAACTGGCAAAAAAAAACATTATAATAATGTAATTACAAATTAAAAACTCATTATAGATTTATAGCTAAGGGGCACTAGATGAATGAAGGCAATTAAGATATTCCTCTTTTCTAGTTTATACGGGAAGATGAAGTAAATGTTAAAATTAAAAAAATTAAAATGTGTTTATTAACTTAAAATCTTTACAATGAAGTTGCCGGGGCTTCCCAGGAAGTAATCCGAAGATACTTGTGTTGGGAAAAGCCTCGCTCTCCCTCGATATACAGATTGTTAAAAATGTTGTCATCAGCAATAGTGATTGTGTTATTAGTGGTTCACAAAAATTGATGATATTTATTTATTACTCTACAAACAGTTTTTAGAAGCATTTAAGCCATCACACATATCAGTATTTTATCTTTTGAAAATTGCTATTTTGTAATCATTGAAAATATAATTCATTAATTTGTCAGCCCATTTACAACTTACAAGTCCAAAAGTAAATTTATATTCGAAAGAATTATATTGAGCACAGCTTACCTCACAAGGGTGTCCCATAGCCTTGTCAGTGGTGTAGGCAGCCTGATATGAGCTGTAACTGAAGTTACAGGTCCTCACTGACGAGTTTGTCTTAATCATAGCTATGTTCTTGCCAGTCTCCAAATCCCACAACCTGGAAAACATTATTGTTTATGAAAGTGTTGCTTATAGAAATAATACTTTGTTATTTGGATTAATCAGACTCTTGATTAAACCTAACTTGTTTGCTAGTATTGAATCTAAGATTAGTATTTAGAAACAATTAATTGACATAATATCAATTAATAAAATAATGCACTACAAGTGGTTTTGAAAACGACATTGTGTTGCACAATAAAAACATGTGTGGTGCAACTCAATTTAACACAGAGATTGACAGTTCCATCAGGTTCATAATATCCTTACTAATACTGTAACACGAAAGTTTGTATGTATGGATGTTTTCTTTTACGCAAAAAGTACTGAATGGGTCTTGATGAAATTTGGCACAGAGGTAGATTACAGTCTGGAATAACACATAGGATACTTTTTATCCTGGGAATATGTTTTCTTGGGATAATTTTTGACATTCACGCGGGTGGCGCCGCGGGCGGCAGCTAGTGATTCATATACAGATAAATTATTAAGGTTCTCTGAAAATAAATCACAATTTCTCATTTAACTACTACGGGATTTTGTTCATGAGAATCACGGAACCATTTTCCTTTTACCGAGTCTTTGCTTACAATAAGGAAACTTGTAACCAAACAAAATGCAAATCATTGGTAGGTAGTTCAGTATTTGTTGTAGTTAGTATAACCAAACTCATTTTCAAAGATAAGGATAAAAGTGAATACAAACCTGCATGAACTGTCACCTCCACCGGTGATGAGGTTTATGGTCTGCCAGTCCACATCTAGGCACCACACGACACCACCGTGCCCATTGAAAGTTCCAAGGCGTTCACCATTCAAAGACCACCATACGTTCGGCTTAGAATCTTTAGCGGCGGAGAACAGCAAGTCACCTTCACGGTTATACTTGATCTGTGTGATGGCACGCTCGTGCCCTTGGAGCATAAGGGGTTTCTGAAACGCAATTATTCATGATGACACCATGCTAACTTGTTTCTGTTCGACTAAGATGGAACACATCAGTATATCGCTGATTTAAGTGGTTGTAATGTCAGAATATGGTTATAAGACGTCTACATACCATTTTGAATGATAGATTTACTGTACAATTTTAGTAAAATAAGGTAAAACTACAGTAATTGTGCCTGACATGTGGCAAGCGGCAGACAATTTTTTGACAGAAAGACTGTGAAAGACATAGAGGATTCATAGACTATTGTGGTGAGAATTATAATCACAGACAATATCTTTTTTTCTGAAGTAACTGAATCTTGGTAATATTTTTTATTTTAGATACTACTATTTATTACGTTTTTTTTCATCCTTTCTTGTCTATTTGATATTAATAAGTGAGAAAAACGAGTTTCCCGTTTGCATGTGCTGCCATCTGTATTTAAAACGAGTAGTTAGTTTGGCAACAATTTCGCTACTCGATGCTAGAGGGCAGTAGTCTAGTTTTCGAAAATGTGTATAAACTTTTCTAAACCTAAACGGTAGCGAAATGGTTTGAAAAAGTTGCTTGCTTTAACCGACATAGCCCGAAGGATCGCCAAACAGAAGTGGTAGTGGACAGGGCACATTGCTTGCAGAACAGATGGTCGAGACAAACAAATTACCTATAACAATTTTATACAAAATACCTGACCTGCATTACATTTCACCCTGCCGCTGGCATGGAAATGCCATGGCATGCAATAGACTTGTTCCAGTAAAAAAATCTGCGATGTTGAGCATGCTCTTTTTTGGTAGAGGCTTTACTAAAAATTTACAGCAGAAATTTAATTATTAACGTATAGGTACGTAATCATGAACGCCAAAGGTCTATTTTCAGGGGGATGGATCTTCTACACCCTCGGATAGGATTGGCTTTTCTTTTGCTCAATCATACAGCGATAGAAGTAACTTTGTGCAAGAGATAAGTGAGTTTGGAATTTTTAGTACCTAGCCTCAGATATGCTAGAGAGAAAGAGAGAGAGTCTACTATAAGCAGCGTCGTAGCTAGGGTCCTGAGCGCCCGTGGCAGTTTTACCCGAATGCCCCAGAAGGAGGGTACCTAATGTTTTTAGAGAGTACGCGAGTTTCTTTGTCACACTCAGTAGCTTAAACGGCTGGATTGATTTTAAGAAATGCATTTCATATTTCCTATGTTACTTCCGCACTAAAGGTGAATCTTATGGAAGTGTCACTCATTAGACTTGTCTGCCGAAGTAACATAGGCAATATGAATCTTGATAAAAAAAAAAGATGGCGGCCGCTATTAGATAACTGAAGTCCTCTTTTTTCGTGACAGTCATGTGGGGTATCAAAAGGGTATCAAATTAAGCGGCGCGAGAAAATGATTCCAAAATGTAACTCATAAAAACGAGCTCGGAAATTTTAGCACCCCGTCTTTTGCCAGTAACTTTGGGTGCACGTATAGGTACCTACTTCCTACTACGGGCAAAGAATGCCTAATTCACGCCAGCTTAGCCAAATTCAACGATCGAATCATGCTCCAATCCAACGGGGATGCTAAACCAAAGCTTATTGTCGGGCACCTTTGCTGTAGAAGCTGTTTTTACAACTAATCAATAAATACCAATGAATTTACTGGCCTCAGCAGCCCCTTTTACGCAAAGTGAAACTTTCCGACATAACAACTGTATCCTTAGTGCGAGTTTTTTAACGTTCTCGATCGCGTTAGCGTAACATCATTTTGTATTGAAACTGAATAAGCGCGGCCGTCTAGTGACAATAACGGAAAACCGAAAAGAATAAGCGAAAAACTAGATACGACTCATTAATCGTTTTTGTTAAAAATGTTACTTGATTCAACTTCGGATGTATTTACATACTTATCAAAATATTAGACTGTCTTCTGCAACTAACTCAAATGCAGTTACGCACTGCATTCGATCCGAATCCATGAAAATACGTTCCGAAGTAGTCATAGAACATCCGATTTCCTTCTGTAATCCGTGAGTGTCCAATTCGGAAGAATTAATTATTGCCGAAGTAGCCGTAGTACTGTTCGTATGAACGCTTTCGCTTACCTCGGATTCAAATCGGACATATCAGTCCGTCTTCGTACATACATATAGTAGAAACTATTGAATATCTATTGACGTCGACTTGTAGCGGCATCAATGCCGCCACAAAAAACCAACGTAGCTAAATCTATATCGCAACAAAAAGAACTTCAACGCCATCTATCCCGCCAGCTGCGAACTAATTCGTTTTCCGTGCAACTTCGTTCAAACAACTTCGTTTTCTGTACGATGTTAGCATGTTCCATCATATTTTGTCGTCACCTAATTCTAAAGCTGCTCATAGTCTAATTAAGTTTGTGTTGTTACGTTTTACATAATTATAAGGTCCGATGGGACTGGCATGTACACCTGTATAAAAGTCCCTAAAAAAAAATAAAGAGGAAAAAAAAAAAAAAAAAAAAACTTCGTTTTCCGTGCGATTTGAACATGTATTCATTCTACCACAATCTACTACTACAATCGATCGATTGGCGTGGTAACACCCTGAGATATTCCAAAGATGGCCCATGAATAGTTTGGATTTGGATCAGAGGTCCGTATTTTCGCGAATTTGGATGCAGTGCCTAAAGCAATACCCGAATTCGGTCCGAGTTTTTTATTTTTGTATTTTCACGGATCGGATGCAGTGCGTTACCGCTTTGATGATTTCCACCAAACGGCTCGCATCGTTTTCGACCGAAACGGATTTTACAATCTTTAAACTATATTAAATTGATTTGTTTATAAATTCGCGGTCACACGAAAACTATTTGATTAGGCGCAGAAACGGATACGTTCAGAAGCGACGGCACGGAGCTGATCGTATGCAACAACATCCTGCCGGACGCGATCAGCTGTCGCAGGATCTGTTCGTATCCTTTCGATCCAATGCGACGCGAGTTTGGTGGAAATTAACCTTTAGGTTCCTTCAAAGCTAAGTAGAGTACGTTACACGATAATGTTATGCTAACTAAAATTAATCCACACGTGGTTAAATAATTTAATATAGTACTGGTTGTCATAAATACATAATTTAAATTTAGTAAAACTGTTCACAAACCAGAAAGCCAGTATCGTATAAAAATTTCGTAGAGCCAGGCATGGCAGTGCCGTAGTACGGTCGTAGGCGTCGTAGCAAGTGCTACGCAGAATCGCTCACGGAAAAAGTATGAGAGTTTGAAGAACGGCAGTATGTGATACATGTGCGATTTTTTATGGAAGAATTTCGTGTGAGTTGGAAAATGAAGCGAGTTCTAGATAGAATAACACTGCTTCCAAGATAAACGAGTCTCACAAAGTTACAATATAAGGTAGTAAGTTATCTTAGTAACCTGTTTTCTTCAATTAATGATTAACTATTTGTTTGTGTTGGCTGATAAGCTCAAGATAAACAGTTGCACGATCTAGCTAGAGAGTCGAGGGCCTACACTTAGGTGCTGTAGGCCGCAGATCTAGATTCGTTTTTAAATTTATTTATCCAGTTTGTTATAAGTGTAATTCCAGAGCTAAATGACGATAGTAATAACTTAGCTTCTCACTAGTTTAACCGAACTGACTTACGGCGCCGCGGCGATGCGTCCCTGCTACATGGTGCACACCCAACATACAGAACGTTTTGGGAATACTTTGATTGAGCGTACAGCTCACAGATATAGATAGACACAGAAAACGCAAGAGCAACTACTTCGCGTGTCCGTTTCGGTGCCCAGCTTACGTACAAAAATCGTAAGCCACTTTGCCACTTTCGCGCTCAGTCTGCATCGGTGTACGCTAGTCGGACGTCAGTTAGGTGCCACACGCGGCGCCTGTTTGAATCGATTTGATTTTCCATAGGACAACATATAATAATAATAATAATAATAATAATTTATTTTCCAAACTTACAATAATTAATCACGACGTTGTTAAACCAAACATAAATGTTGAAAATTGTAAAGTTACACATAATTATACACCTCTGACACCCAAGCTAAGATTGAACTTGTGGTATGGGTGTCAGGGCTCTCTAGGTTGACAAAGACAAAAACAAGTATACAGTCCGGAGTTTCAGTGTACTAATACAGAAAACAAGACATTATGGCAAAAATTAAATAAAGAAAATAATTTGATAAAAAAAACAAAAAATAATAATAATAACAGACTACATAATAATTAATGCTACGATAATTCAACACGATTCTGTAAACATGTCATAGTGAAAAACCTAGGCGAAGTGAACGACAAGTGCGCTGTCAAACCATACAAAGATGGAATAACAGCTCACCCGCCGCACGCTCCACCCAAGTTGTACACTTGGGTGGAGTGCGCGAAGTGCGGTGAGGTGTCGACAGAATACACCAGCTGTGTAGGTTTTTTTTTTTTTTTTTTTTTTTTTTGTGTGATGGAATGTGTGATGGTGTGTGAGTGTATTGGGATGTGTGGGACGGGGGAAAGTTTGGGATAGGGATAAGGGTATGTAGCTACGTATTGATAATTCTTTCAACCTCCTCATAACCAAGAGTTATGACCCAATTACTGACTTGGGCTTTGCAGTCAAATTTGTTCATTTTGTAGATGTTACATTGTTTGTTGACATAGTTGTAAATACGACTACCTAGAATTTTAAAATGACGTTTTGCAAGTTTACTTCTGTGCCGCTCTATGGGACACACATTCGTGGTCCTACGTTTAGCGGAGTGATCCAGATCCAATTGCAAGAGAGTATGTTTGCGCAACGTACAGTTTAGCACAAAGAGCTGTCTCACTGTCAGTACTTGACATTCTTTATACAACTGTGCGGTACTATAACGGAAATGTTTAAATGTCATGACCTTTAGGACAGCTCTCTGTGCCCTTTCCAATTGTATCATACTTGTCTTAGGAGCGCCACCCCAGACTGCTATGCCAAACGTTAATATTGACTGGCAAAGCGAAAAATAAACCATCCGTAATGTATCTATATCAGCACTATACCTCAGGCCTTTAAACACGGTAATTAGTTTTCGAACTCTGCCAGACAAAACCTTAACCTGGGCGTTCCATGAAATGAGATCATCTATTAGTACGCCCAGGTATTTAACATTACTTGTTCTTGTTAGAGGTGGGCAAGAGCAATGGTTGGAGCTTATATTACAAATATGCGCTTTTACTGAAAATGAGGTGTCAGGTAGCGTTGAAGATTTTAGTGAAAAAGTCACATAATTTGTTTTCGCCACATTTAAGGTCAGACTATTCGCCGTTAGCCAAGACATAACAATGCTAAGAACATATTCTGCTCTGCTACGGGCTTCATCCCAATTTTCAGCATGAACCAGAAGAGCAGTATCATCTGCATATGTGTAAATGGAACAGTTTGGGAGTGCCAAATCACAGAGGCTGTTTACGTACACAAGAAAAAGTGTAGGCCCCAGGATGGAACCCTGAGGCACTCCGTAGGACAAATAACTCACGTCACTAACATATGCGTCGATCTTAACACACTGCGTTCGTTCAGTCAGATAGCTGGCAAAGACATCAAGGGCAGGACCTCTAACTCCAATTTGCTCCAACTTTTTTAGAAGGATGGGGACAGAGACAGTGTCAAATGCCTTGGAAAGGTCCAAGAATAAACCCAAACACTTGGACTTTTTATCAAGTGTCTCAACAACATCGTCTATCAGAGCCGAGAACGCGTCTTCACATGACTTCCCCCTACGAAAGCCAAATTGATTGTCGGAAAGGATTTTATGTTTTTCCAAAAAAGATACAAGACGATTGTTGAGGACCCTCTCCAGAACCTTGGATAATGCCGGTAGGACCGAGATTGGTCTATAATTGTTGACACTGCCTCTGTCACCTGCTTTGTGGATAGGATGTACCACAGCTCTCTTTAAAACTTTCGGGAATACACCCTCGGCGATGCAAAGCTCACATATGTGAGTGACAAGAGGTACAAGAGTTTGTCTACTCAATTTTAGTAGCTTCGTACTGATTCCATCCCATCCCGGGGCAGAATCAGCACGAAGATCCAGAATAATATTATTAATTTCGGAATGATCGGGAGGGAGCAGAACCATTGAATTCACTTGTGCATAATCCCTGACATAAGCCACATGTTTTGTATCAGGATTTGCATGCTTTCCTGCAAGCTCTTTGCCAATATTTGCAAAAAAGTTGTTGACCACATTCAATGATGCCTTACATTCTAAACCGGATAAAGACAACAACTCTCTTGCGGATGACCTAGAAGTTTGTTTGTTTATTATAGTGTTGATTACGTTCCAGGTCTTTTTAGGGTTATTTTTGGCTTTTTCCAATTCACTTTTTTCATAATTACTTTTAAGTCTGTGCAAAAGTTTGTTGCAAAAGTTGCGATAGCGTAAATAGGTTAATTTTAAATTATAATTGCCTGGTGTATTTTTCTGTTCTCTATGCATGTTATCCCTATTCCTAATGCATCTTAGTAGTCCCGGAGTGATCCAGGGCTTTATTATCCTAAGTTTAGAAGGAATGCAGATGGCTTTGGTATATTTTTGTATGATAGACACAATAGTATTAATGAGAAACTCAGTAGCCCAATTAGCATTGCCAGACGACAGAACAGAACTAAAATCGGTACTTGCTATTTCCGAGACAACTTGAGTCAAATCAACTTTCGAGAGGAATTTAGACGTGTGACGTTTTGTCTTAATTTTAATACTAACTAGTACAGGGGCATGGTCGGTAATATGACTGTCAATGACAAAGGATATTACTGATTTAACCACTCTGATCATGACATGATCCAAGCAATTTTTTTCCCGGGTAGGGGACGTATAGGCAGGTAAGAGTCCGTGTGATGCAGTCAGAATCATGTATTCGTTATAATTTGGATCATTATTTGTTGGGCTAATATTGATATTCATGTCGCCCACCAGAAATATATTTCTATAGGAAGATACTGACGTTAAAACAGTGTTGAGACTATTTAAAAAGTTATCGACTTTGCGAAAAGATGGCGGCCTGTATATACCTATAATTACTATATCAGAAAGTTTGCAAATAAGACAGTTTGCATCATCAAACTCTGGCACTATAATGTCATGTTGTAACTCGGTAAGAACATAGATAACTAGACCATCGTTTTTATTCATACTTTTTTCTGTCGAATAGGCTGCGTATCCAGGTAAAATCGGAATATTATTATCCCCGTTCAGCCAACATTCCGAGAAAATTATGACGTCACACCTAATTTTTAGGGATGATAATAATACTGTGGCGCTGTCGAAGTTCTTATTAATACTGCGTATGTTTAGGTGTAACACGTTAATCATTTTGTTTGGGTTCCCCAAGATCTGATGACATTTATCAGGGGGACAAATGAAGGATTCGTGGGTCCCAAATGTATCCAAGTTATTTATAATTTCATTTACATTATTCATTTTGATTGTAATATGCAGTTTGATACAACACGTTCAACCAAATTTGCCCTTATTATAGTATACCAGAACTGAACCCCACTACTTCCAAATACCAGCCGAAAAACACAACACAATCGATACGGGTGCCTAATAGTAGCATATTGTATAGTACAATGAGAACCATAGCTTGAATTAATCAATAATTTTTGTGATTTGTGAGTGTTAATGTACGTGTGTGAATTGTATACTTGCGTGATGAATTTTTGAGTTGTACAACATAGTCGGTTACAGTAAGTGTATGAAGGCAGCTTTATAAAAAAGATATAGAAACATAAAAAATAAGAAACAAGAACATGCTTACCTAACAATTTAGAAACTAATGCTAATCGACTTCTTATATAATTACTAATCATGCAGTATGTTTTGAAAGCTGGATTCAGAAAGAATAAGTACCGGTTTAGCCCCTTCTTTCTTTCGAATAAAAATTTTTCCATTTGCCGTCCAACAGTATTGACATCCATTATTCTTCGCAAACTTTCTTGCATCATAGAAAAGTTTCCTTGAAGTTGCTGGGAGACGATCAGCGACATATATAGGGGTGCGTTCGCCTGTCAAGCTGGCATGCTCACTGTTTAATTTTTCAGACGGCGGCTTCCCTTTGTTAAAATTACGCACGGCACGAAGAACAGTGTTTTTCAGGGTGACTGATTGAAATTCTGCTATTATTTGTTTAGAGGGGCCTTGGTTACCCTGCACTCGATATATGTCCCGAATCTCCTCCGGTTTTACTTGCACTGACAGGGATCTACACACACCAACAACAATGTCTGTCAAGTCGCTATCGTTTTCTTTTTCCTTTGGGATTATATTGCGCAGCTCAATCACAGCGGACCTATGATTTTCTTGGATATCTTGAATTTTTCCTTCTAACTGATTAATATATTTTCTTTGCTCAGAGCGTTCACTTTCTAGGCCTGCCAAACTAGTTTTCATATCCTCGTACTTAGCGTTCATTAATTTTGCCGACTCCTCAATATCAGTCCTGATGCTCTGCAGTTCTTCGTTTTGAGCTCTTAATTCTGTTAATTCCACTGTTATTTTAGACATAAAATTTTGCAGAATACTTTCCTGATTTAAATTCCATTTGGTGAGCATTGCACGAATTTCCTCTTTAAAATCATCAAGTTCACTTGTGGGACTAAATTCCAAACACGAGCGCTTTGTTGATCTTTGTTGTGTATTTATAAACTCAGAATCACTCGTTGGAGTCGCAATATTAGCGATTGATGAAGCACGTTGAATCGTAGGTGCGGACTGGCTAGGGGGTGGTGTTCTTTTTAATTTAGGCATTTTAAATACTTTCAAAGTATATCAATATCTTGGCACGAACTGACAATAAGTATAGTATAGCGGCCAAAGTTATAAAAACGCGTGGCAGTTAAAAAATTCGTAGCGATCGTAGCATCCAATAGCGTAGCAAATGCGCGACTGTGACGTAGCACGCGCTCCGTAGCAACGTAGCACCAGGACACAAATTTGCTGCAATGACGTCAACATATGGTCTGAATAGTGCTTGTGTGTAACGTCATATTAGGTAGTCAAAAAATGGCACGCTTGTTTTTCATACAGATCGTGATACTTACGTTATCTATGTCTATCTATTTCTGTGGTACAGCTAATGAGTGGAATTCCCTACCGGAGTCTGTTTCCTGATAGCTACAATTTGGGGGTCTTTGAGTTAAGAATGAATATAAATACTAGGTAAGCGTGGTCTAGCGTCGAGCATGACATTAATTTCCATCAGGTGAGCACAATCTCACCTAATGGAAATCCGTCACAAGCGAGTCAATAATAATAATGAAAAAAAAACTTGTTTTTTCTGGAACAGCAACAAAAATGCATAAATATTATAAATTGATTAATCTGAAGTGTACGCTAGGAGAGTAGTGGAGTAGAGTAGGGACTCCCTTTTCCTCACTTAGACTCCCATTCGGTCCGTTGTGCGTAGGTGTCCTGGCTAAGTTAGCCAGCCTGGCTCCGCCCAGAAGCACAGAAGTTTCCTGGGAGCTTCACAGGCTTCGCGGAGCGACATCACCGTTCCGAGGATTTGTTCACGTTGGGTATAGCCACGGCCTCGCATTCCAGGATGACGTGGGCGGCTGATTATTCGGCGTCAAAACAGCCCCTACAGAGAGGGCTGTCCGTGGCGCCTATGTTATAGAGATGCTTGTTTATGACCCGTAATTGACCCTATTATTGTTCTGAGGTCATTTCTTAGGCTGAGTAGTCGTTTTGTTAGTCGCGGTTGTAGACTTAGCATTGCCATTGTCGAGCTGTTGTTTTGTTTGTTCTCTATTTCAAAGATTTGGGCTATGAGTAGCTATTATAAGTCGTGCAGCAGGATTTGGGATCAAATAAATTCAATCAATTATTTCACATACAATTTATTTTCTTAAATTATTAACCATTGATTTCCAAGAGTACAACTAAAAAACAAATTAAAGTACAAACACGTTATGCATCGCTAACTAAACACAACTGTAGGTAACTTCTCTTGGCAAACCAGTACATTCGGCAACAACGCCGCGCGGCGCACCACTCACGAGACACACCATAGACAAACTCCTGAGTACTGCTAACAGTCACTGTATATCTTAACTTGGTCGAATTATAACAACAGCCTTATTCCATCGAGAACAGTACAGCAATCAGCAACTAATGTGATTTGCTACGTATAAACATAGAACCCTAATGTAATACTTAATGTATGCTAGGTCTGAAAGCAATAAGTCTTGGTATTGAGCGAGCCCAACCTAATACGTGAAATACAGCACACTCCATCACATTGAACTCTTATAAATAAAATGTAGCCGCTACCAACCAGTGTCTGCCGTGTGCTGTGTCCAGCAACGAGGCACTCTCAGCGACACAGCGTGGCAACTAATACAAACTGTGACTTCGACCATATTCTATTTTGAAAAATTGTAAAAGTGGACACAAATTGTATCTAAACGTTGAAATTAGTAAGACAAGCGAAACGTGTTTGTTCATGTAAACTGTAACAAAATTGATTACTGTTATTATTTGATTAAAATATGAAGTATACTCGTAGAATATCTATATGTACTTAGAGTTCAAATATTCATCTGTGACATGTAATTACATACAACAAACACTCGTCAACGTTTCCAAATATATATTCTCTTACGGCGTTACACTCGATTTCATAACTATTTTAATACAATGTCTAATGTACACAAATTTTAACCCTTCTTTTACCCGAAATACTTGAAACGCTATTTTTATACACAACAAACCTTACACTATGAATGTGAAAATATTTCGTCACAATATGTTACGTGTAATACTTACACGTAATTAATATTTCGTCACAATATGTTACGTGTAATACTTACACGTAATTAATATTTTCTTATGGACTGTAAAGAAATGTGAAATGCATTAAGTTTTTGTTACACCCTTATAAATATATTAACATTATTATGTTTATTACATAACTATATCAGTCAAAATATTTTCGCAGTATTATCTACGAACCGGCTTCGGAACGGCCTGTGTGCGTTGTGATGATGATGATATTCTTGATTTCAAATATCCTACGTGTACCGATAGTTATGTTACAGTGCTAATTGACGAGCGTACTTAAGTGGTATGTTGACACTAGTCCGTGCGGCGCAGAGCCACCACAGGGCTTTGCAGCGGATGCCAGTATATTTATAAACACACGGTGGTATCGAGCACACGGGCGGTCGGAAGCCGGTTGTGACCGTCCGAGCCTCGGGTGAAGTCTATCCCCGAGGCAGGCGGCACTAACGTTATGCAAACTCATTAAAAATTAAAATAGCAAGCAAATCATTTATTAATGTTTTCTATGAATCGGTCAGTCAATTTTGATATTCAAAAGTTATATACTACGAGTTCCATTAAATTAGACGAAGAGGCGAACAAGCCCTTTTTCACAGTAATAGCAAATAATTTAGAAGTGCAACGAAAGCGAGCGGCCGCCTTACACGTCGAAGCATAATTTGTATTTACATATTACATGAATGTGTAGCCTCAGCGGGCTGTCGTGTACTATTCTAATTAGGTACTCGCCAGTAATGCGCCAATTTCATTGTTTAATTACTAACAATACTATCCTTTGTACAACGCCAATAACATTCTTACAAATCTAATTCCCATTTGATACACTGCCGTTAGTTTCGCCTTAACAATACGCTATGAGACTAACAAAATAAGTGTCAATATTACTTACATACATTATCATTTACATACATATTAGTAGAACGATGCACGATTCGCGATTATAGTAACATTTACGATTTCCGTCATTCATTACACGTTTAAAAATCTATAAAGGCATCTTTACCTCAGACTTTAGATTTAACACCGTCGTTCTGATGGTGTTGTTAAGAACTAATTCATTATAATTAAGTTAGATAAAAAATTAATAAATAAATATAGTTACCCAATCGTCGTGAAGGGTTCACGTAGTGAGACCGAATATTAGTGAAGGCGCGCGCGCCGCCGCGGCGCCCCGTGTCGACGCCGCGCGCTCGCGCGAGCTGCGGCCGCGCGGCTGCTCGGCCGCCTACTCCGATATCATATCACTGATTACTATCACAATTAACTAATAATTTCACCAACGTCATTAACTTAATTAACCGTAAATTAAAACAAAATTAATTGAAAACTATTTAGGCATTTGATGGCAGTATCGTAACTGGTTGTATTCAAAATAATTATAATGTACAAAACACATTTAATAACCGCAAATACTTAACTAATGGTAACACGATGAGGAACGGACGTGTGTCGCTCATTCAGGTAACAGGATTATCTTATATTACAAGTTGTTTGTTATGTCGACTACTTCTCGCGGTGTAGTGTGTGCAAGTACCTCCTGCTGTCAACTGGACATGCGACAACCTAAGTGAATCTTGATTTATTTCCTCGGTACTTACGGGTTGTGAAGTCTATTTATATTAATTTAAGTGAGATGGGATCTGGCTACTATTTGCTCTGTATACGCCGACGTCGACCGTGAGAAAGCTAAGGCATAAAAAAATCTAATTAACTAGAACCTAAGTCCTTAGAACGAACTTTTTTGGTTGTAATTACTTAATTTAAACAAGGCTTACATCGCCCCCTATAGCTAGTGGTAACTGTTCACCGTTGATGGAACGTTTATTACAAATTTTAACATTAACGATTAATACAAAGTGTTATTTAACGATAACGGCGAATAAATTGTAAGAAAATGAAAGGCAGTGATTACTGACAGTAGTAGGTTTGAAAGTCTTTTCGTAAGATTTATCATTTTTTTGTGATCATGTAATGATACGTTTTTATTATTGTTAGGTACGCCTATTTTATGTGTAGATGAAGATCGGGGTTAGTGATGTTACTGGTCTTACCTTATATGAGTTCAGGGCAGTTAGTTAATGGAGTTCTGCTTGTGAGTTTATACATGAAGGAATGCTAGAGGGCTAATGCTGTGATGATGACAAGTGATGGAATAAATTCATAGTTTCTGAAGTGTCTTTCACTGTCTCAATACGATCATGAATGATGCATGCATGTACCTGTTTAGTAGTAAAATTAGAGCTTCACAAATCAATTATTTATTAATAGTTGCAAATCAATGAAATAGTTTATGCAATCGAGATTTAACGCAATATGTACTTACAAAATATTTTATGTAGGTATGTACAAAAAGTATCATGTTATCTACAATACTAGAGGAACGATGCGCGAAAGGATTTCAATGGTACGATGAAATGACACAAACGATTACTATATGTAAATTTGAATATCCGAACAAAATCACGGTACATTGAGCACAATTACATTTGAACACATCAAAGGAAGCAAAGTATAAGATCAATAAGTCCGAAGCACCTACGCACATAAAGATAACGTCGCGTCGTCTGCTTAGAAATGCATCGAGTAGCCGGCGCGGCCCGTGACGCCACGGCGGTGACGACACACCACAGTCCACACACCGCACCGGCTCTTACAGCTAGTTAGACCAGAATAAAGAAGTGAAACATTCAGACCGAAACATGCACAAGTATAGTGTTATGCGAAATATTGGCAATAAAAATGCATAAGTTGTGACTATAAGAACCGCGCGAGCCACCGCGCCGCTTATGTTAGTGTATAAACAGTACAGTTGTATACAAGCAGTCTTGGTAAACACTGAGAGTAGGTACTTAGTGCTACTTACATTATGTACGAACAAGTCATATAAAATTAAATTGAAATTATCAATATTACACACAGTAATTAGTCTACTGGTTAATCCTAGACGATATAAAATGCAAACTAAAACAGCAATATTTCATTTACAAGAAACAATTCTGTCTAAAACAACGTCTTAATTATATTGTAAAGTTTACTCTATATTTACAGAAATAATATATTATGCGATTCTCCGACTGACAAATTTAAATAGTAACATAATATAGATTTTATTCTATTTAACACTATGTAGTATAACACTACCACGTATAAAACACGCATTCAAGTCCCTGGTACCTTACGTAATAGCTATTTTAATAATAAATCAGTCTGTCAATTGGGACGTTTTAATTCCTCTACTAAACAATAAACCAATACACTCATCGACTCAACAAAGGTATAAATGTACCGCACTGTGTTGACTGTCACTGTTGTCGCATTGTCGCACTGGGCGGGCGCACTTAATGTCGGTGCTCGAGTAGGAACATTTGTACGAACTCTTGTGCGGAGCGGTCGCGCGGGCGCGCGGCTGCGCGTGCGCGCGAGCGCGCGTGGCTGCGGTGAACACATGTGGCGAGTGCGATCATAAGACGGGCGTGCGGCGGGGGAGCGGGCGCGGGCGGGGAGTCAGCCGCTCGTACATCGAGAACTAGACACCCTGCTGCGCCATGTACTATCTGATCTCCGCCGAGTTCAGCACGAACGGCACGTAGAACATTTTGCTCTCGAGCAACAGGTTCGCCGCCGCTTGGATCTGTAAGTGAAAACGACAACATAGTATCGTGAAATCAAAGCTTTCCTTCCACTTTCTATTGTGAATGTGTCTTGTAAATTTTACTTTGTGGGATAGACGATAAATCTGCTATCTTATCCCTTGGTAACGAAACCGGGTGTATAAATTGCGTATTTATGCATCGTTATTGACTGACAAAGATATAGCATGCCGAGTGATCTAACAACTCTCTCTGCCGAAAAAACGATGTATTCATCGGTACTGAAAATTAAGAGAAAGCAATATAATGTGTGGCCATTCTTGCTTGACTTGGTGGGGGCGCTTTGGAGAAAGCAAAAACGAAATATTGCAAATTACCTCAGGTATCCTGGCGAAGAGTTCCTGTAGCCGTCCAGGATGATGCGGAGCAGCGTGCTCCAGATAACTGCGCAACACTTGCACGTACCGATCCTGAATACCCTCCAACTCAACTTCTGAAACAAATGAAACAATGTCTTAAAATCTGCGCTAGCAAAATCAATATGCAAAAGTGCAGTCTAACGTCCAACTCGAAATTATTCAACGTTCGCAGCCGTACCTAGTAGTAGCAAATGGCATTGGGTTGTATTGATTAATTAGATTTCCTACAATCATGCAATGACGATCGCGCGTAGTGTGCCTACTCGCTTGTAGATGG
This sequence comes from Melanchra persicariae, assembly GCA_947386135.1. Taxonomy (NCBI): domain Eukaryota; kingdom Metazoa; phylum Arthropoda; class Insecta; order Lepidoptera; family Noctuidae; genus Melanchra; species Melanchra persicariae. The sequence continues at coordinate 6,837,208 of OX376646.1, forward strand.
CGCTGTGCGGTGGCGGTGAACCAATGCCAGGGCGCGCGCGGTGCGGCGGTGACGTCACGCGCTCAGTAGGTCACTCCGATAGCAGGGCAACGACCGCGGCTAGCCGTTGACCTCCGCTCGAGCGCGCTCGCGTCCTCACGCTGCTGCCGTCTCGCTCGCGCGCGCGCATTTTTCCACGATATTGTACGCGCGACTGTTTCGTGTGTGCTGTTATTGCGACTACATTTAATTGATGTTTGTTTATTTTTGCTGAACAATATAGAATAAATTGTAAAATATAATTACTGATGAGAACTATTTTGATGGAATGTGTTATATGGTAGTTATATAAAGTTCTGCTATAACAAGTAAATTTGAAGTACATATCGCTTTATCGTGCATTTGAGCAGCGCGCGCATGTAGTACTGATTACGTAAATGAATGCGCGCGAGACGTAGCGGTACTCGTTCATTCTATAATCTGCGCTTGCGCTTTTTTCAATGCGCGCAGTGCGCTGCAAAAGAGAAAGTTCGCCTTCCGCGTCGCGCTTTCCGCCCCGAGAGTGAAATGCTGTCCCGTTTTAGGTGACGTAACTAACTCTACATTATTGTACGCAATGCGCTTTTGAATGCAATGCGACAGTTTCAATTCTATACGGGTTAACAACCTATTGCTGTTTGATTTAATTACACAGTAATTAGAGTGCAACGAGTTTTTTTACTGGATTTATATTTAGTAGGTAAGTATTTTAACGTGACTGTTTTACTTCGATATTTGTCTCTAATAAAATTAGCTTACAAAGCTAAAATCGTGGAATTAGCAACACATTCACAGTGACAAAAATGGCGATACGTTCCTAAAATTTTAATGCATTACTCAACAAGCTCACACGCAACGAGCATTTTGTTACTAGTATCTAACACACACACAGCGGTACAGCGACGCGGGGCAGTTGCGCAAGCGCTTTCCATTTCACCGTAGTCCGCACTACTACAGGTCTATAGCTATGGCCTATGGTACACGAGGCAGGACTCACACAAACACACGTGTCTATGAAGTGAAAATAAAAATGCTGTGACAGAAACAAGTACCTCTTCTTATTTATAGGGACAGTTTTCCTTCTTTCGAAAACCATAATTTCTAGGTATTCCTATTTTCGGAAAAATCGAGGCCTTTTGAAGTTTTACACTCGAAGATTTTCATAATTAGGTGGCTTGGCTTTGTCTAGGAAGACAATTTCAGCTATTTCTGACCGGTACCTTATTTGCTAAACTTTCATTTTCTTTTATACGTTTTTCTTCAACTCAAAGCAGTGATTGCTATAAAACAGTGTTCAGGCGATTCAATCAGTCCATAAGTAGGTTATCAACAATATCAATTTGAAACCAATTCTGTTCGATAGTTCACTTCATTGACAACTGTACATAAGTGGCGTATTCCTGTGTACATTGCACTGTTTGCCAGATCTAAGATTTGATAACGACACACAGTCATGACTTTATTATCTTAGATTTACGGATACATACAAGTATTGAGGAAAAGTCCTTCTGTTTACTCAATACTGAGGTAAATTAAAATTACTCATCTTTGCGCAGTTTAAAGAGGATCTTGAGGAGAGTGCACTATTTTCGTAAATTTTGATGATGTCAGCCTCAATTGAGGAGAATTTAACGGACTCATAACGGACTCAACTAAATGTCATTTCTTGGGTGTCATGTTCAAGCGATACCTACTGCTTTTATGGAGTCAAATGATTAATTAGTTGCTCCGTTGTGATGACGCTGTTTAATTTTGAAAACCGTTTGGAAAACATAGTAACATGCTTTATTATGATCAAACTTCAAAGTTTAATTTACATAAGCATTGTGCAACATTATACGCGGTATTTCCGAGTGCGGCTAAACACTCTCTGAGTACTTTCATAGTTTGATAAACAGCGCACCTACTTAACGTATATTGTGCATGCGCGGTGAAAATAATTTTCAAACATGGCGCTTGAGCGTGGTGCGACCCAGTTGCTAGCGATAACACAGGATGTCACAGTTTCCCTGGCATAGTACTAGGACGAGCAAACCACTGTGATTAACCATGTAGCACCATTATCGCCGAAGGTTAGATGTGACCGAGTCGACGTCTTGCCGCAGGTAGGTACATTCTATTGCGTCTCAAACTTGGTTATTGAAACTTAACTTACAGTGTAGCTAATGAAATTACGTTTGGAGTTTCTGTGTATATTTAACAAGGTTATGGAGTTTTTACTATTACTTGACTACATAATCTAATGAATCATGTCCAAATATGAATGGACATGGAAATTTCGGATGGTGCGTGTAGTAACTGCGTAGATGTCAAGTACAAAACTTTTCCCAAAACATAAAGCAATTCTATCTGGGAAGATATTTTCATACTTTCGTATGTCAGCAAAGTTCACCGAGTGAAATTGTTATCAACGTTGAGAAGTGGTTCCTAATCTGTGTCGCGAGCGACTCTCGACCACATCTGGGTTACTTGTAACATAAATCATAATAATATTAACGAACACTTTGCACCGCGTATCGCACTCACTATGCGTCGAGATTTTTATTGTCTTGTCGCATTTCGTATTGTGTCCATTAGTCATACGATAAAATCTACCGTTAGAATTATAAAGCTTTCGTATCTTATTAGAAAGTACATTTTTGAGCTCTCTTTACTTTTCTTCGAAATGACAAATTGCTGTTCTGTTTATCGCCGTTATAGTATTTCGAGTCGACTATTGAAAGTGAAACCGTTGATCTTGTTAGAAAGTTAATAGATAATTAACAATTAATACTGTAGACTCTGTCCACCCGGAAGGATCCATTTCAAGTCATCACATTTTTATAAAGCTAGTTCCACACTTCACGTTATGTTACTGGCTTTATCTTCTTAGTACCTTTAAACGTGAGCCGTTTAAAGGTACTAAGAAGATAAAGCCAGTAACATAATGAGTCAGGTCGACGTCACAGCGTGGAGCGCAGGATGCCTAGCTTGCGTAACAGTGCCTGACCTACATGCGGCGTGGCCGATGCACCCCTGCCTAGTCTGTAACTGGATTACAATGCGGTGCGTTGACATACTCGAGTAAAGAGCCGGGATGTGTACACATGACTTTATGTCAACTTCTGTAACTACTTTAAATTGGGTACTGGTATGAGGAAGTTTTCAAGTTACCCATAGAGATTTTTTCAAAAGTGCTTGAATATCCTAACTTGAAACTATGAGGAATAGCGAAAAATACTCAAAGGAATCTCGAGCCCGATTTTGATGAAGACCAAAACTGCAGCTATGCAGTTTTGGTCTTCATTTTGATAACTTTATCGTGGACCTCTAGAATCAAAATACTGACCGATTTTCAAAAAGTTGTAGACTATAAACACATTTTTAAGTTTTGGAATAAGGAAGTATTATAGTCGAAATTATGACTTTATGAGTCAACATGAATTTTGGCAACTTTCTCGCGGACCTCCAGATTTAAAATACTGACCGAATTTCAAAAGGTTGTCGTCCGATAATTCAAAACTTAAATATCCCAAATGCTGCAATCACTATCGCCAATTGAATATTTAAAAATAAAGTATATTCAGTTTCGTAAACAAGGAAACGTGCCATTCATGATATTTACATAGCCCAAATAAATCCGGCCTCAATGGCCTGCAATGCGGTGAAAGGTTATCCAGAAACCAATTGACACAATTAAAAACGAAAAGATTCTTCTGAACTGTGAAATTTGACGTCAATCTATTATTACAGTTCAAGTTTTTATCGAGGATTTAAAGTGTATTTTGAATACTGAGATAAGTTAATTGGGTATTATAGATTATAATTAACTGGAGCTTACTTCAAAAACTTCAGTTCTATCTGGCTTTATCTCACAGGAAGTCAAGCTATTTATAAAAAAAAGAAACCTTTTCTAAACCGCTGAGAGAAATTATGTTTTATGGAAATTATGTATTAGGATTTTATCCTCGATCATTCTCTTAATTTCTTTATGCAGGCTTTTCTTAGCAAAAGCTCATTATTTAACTAAGTACTAAAGGAAGCTATTTCAAAATAAACTTAGCATTTTTCAGTACAAAGATCTGTCATACAGATATTTCCGTCTGCGACTGTCGACAAACTACCTTTTGACCTAAGATTATGGTGCGCTGCGCTGCGCCCCTTAATTTATTTTTGTTCTTGTCTTTCTTATTAAAAAATAAAATGAAAACTAAAACCCGGTTCCACAAGCCAGAGTTATCTTTTAAACTCCGAGATAGTTGCTAACTTCGTAGTACTAACTAATTCTGAGTTAAGTGGCGTAAATGGATCTGAAAGAGTTATTTTTACCTTGGTTTAAGAGTATGTAGACCTTGAGGCAGACATACTCCTCCATGCGCAGTTGGATGCGACGGAAGACGCAGGTGATCTGCGTCATCTTCTCCACCACCAGCCCGACGTCCAGGCGCAGCTGTTCCAGCGTGATGGGCCTTCCCATCAGGGACGTCAGACAGTTCTGCAGCGTCCGGAGGTTGGCGTTTACCTGCGAGATGGATTTCTGGAGTTAATAAATGGAACTTAATAAAAGTTTTTCCTAAATTCCGCATGTTGTACCTTTGTGCATGACGATTAAATACCTAAATCAATAGTTTTTGCTTTGTAGGGATTGTAATTGGATGCTGTGTTTGAGTGCAACGCTCTAAGTTATGTGGATTCGACTTCTAGTTTTTCAATTATAGATTGGTGATATGAACACCTAGTCAGGGACGATATGGTCGAAAATGGAGATTGACGATTTTAAAAGTTCAACCTATTTTTTGCTAAGATCCTATTCAGTACTACCCTTATGTATATTTATTTTTACAAGGCTTGTTATTTTTTCCACCGTTCGCGTTCGTCACATGCGTTGAAACTTCATTTTATATAAAACAACTAGCTGTCCCCCGCGGCTTCGATCCTGTCAACTGACCACCTACCCTACATCTACCCTACACCTACCCTAAACCGAACCTACAAAAAAAAAGTATCCTTTGTCCGTCTTTCCGACTTGTTAGACAAAAGTTCTGATATCTCGGTTAATATACATGTTATAAAAATAATTTATAGCCTATAGCACTCAGGAATAATGTAGCTTTCTACCAGTGAAAAAATTTTTAGAATTGGATCATTAGTTCCAGAGATTACCCCCTACATACAAACTTACAAATTTTACCTCTTTATAATATTAGTATAGATTGCTATACTACTTACATCTCATTTGACGTTAAGTGAATGTAAATGAGGCATGTCGTTTGCCAAGGGCTTTTCTTGTTAGTCATGCACCTTATTAGCATATTATAAAACCAACATCGTTTAATAACTGGAAGTAGTAGAAATACTAGTCAATTTGCATGTGCAGTCATTACAAATGGCTTCAAACTCCGCACATAATACGCTATATTTACGTAATATCGAATGAATAAATAAAGAGGAAATGCTCTAGACAATGAAAAATACTTTCTGTATAACTACCGTTATTACGTTACGGCACCGCGTGCTCGGTTTATGTAACACATGCAATTCTCGGGTCGCGATCCTGCTGGTTACATATTGTTCGAGAGAGCTATGTAACAATTGCATTTCTACTCCTAGCTATACCGAATGTAAATAAATAAATAGGCTAATTTAATATTGCCAAAACATTGAATCTAAACATCTTATTGAATGGTGAGTAAGTTGTGTTCTAACAGTTATGAATCTCGAGACGTACAAGATAATAGAATCGTTCAGTGTTTCGAAGACTGCATTAATTGACTAGTGTAACATAGAGCTGGTTATGCGGCGAGTGTGCAAGCGTCCGAGTGCAACTAGTTGTCTGGCAGCCGTAGTCGGCGACTTTCTACGGCGCAGTTGCGCAAGCGATGCAGATCACGTAACTGCACTCCGGCGCATGTGCGGAAGTCTCTGGAGCGAATGTGACCCGCAGCGTGCTTGAGCCACATCTAGGGCTCGTTAGTCAAATTGTGTGGAAAAAACACCTTTGAGACTTTCGTAATATTTCCACTAACGCTGTAACATTTAATTTGTGCTCACCTCTTGCATAAAGTCTTGTTCATGGTCCGACGAGGGCGGCGCGTGCGAATGCTTCCCGTGCATCGCCTGGTACGCCGCCGTCGTTAGTACTGAGATCTCGTGCCATTTCTCCATTAACAGCTTGGAATGTATTTCCATAGGTATTTCCATAATGAATGGTAGTTTTTTTGTCCAAGCGACCATTTTGTGTACGATCGAGTCCCCGATCTTACACAGTTTGTCCCCTATTTCTGAGGTGTCGTGGAGCAGGTCTGGTAGATGCCGCACCGTAGCGATGTCCTCCATTGCATCGCAGTCGATCAGCGCGCGGATCATGTGTAGCGCCCTCTCTAGGGGTACGGCACGATCTCGCGATGACGACACGGCGCTTTCTAACCGTGCTCTTAAATGGACAACCTGGAAGAAAAGGGCAAGTGTTACAATGAAAACATTAAATGAATAAGGCCTACCACAATGTCTTTTTGTAATGTGACTTACCTCGCTGGGGTTGGTGAGTGCAGTCTTAAGAATGGTGCCATTGACCAGGTGTGATGGGATAGGCGGTAAAGGGTCTTTGGGCTTTTCTGGCGGTGACGCTCGACTCGTCGTCGTCGCTGCCTTGTTCGCTTTCTTATGCTTTTTGTATTTGACTTTGTATAAGTTATAGACGGCACCACTATTTCTACCACCTGGCATCCGATCCTCTCGAACCGCTGCAAAATAAATTTTGTTAGGAAAGGGAAATTAAAAATAAAATTTGTTTCTGAATTATACCTAACGAATTTCAAGTCAATACACACCTTGCAATACCATTCCTTGTTCAATACATTTCTTGAATCGGCAATATTGGCATCTATTTCTTTGCGCTTTCGTGATTTCACAGCCACCATCAGCGACGCACGTGTAAACTCGTCGATTCTGTACAGTCCGCTTGAAGAAACCTTTACACCCCTCACAAGTAATAATGCCGTAATGAAGACCTGTGGCTTTGTCTTCACAAATCATGCAGATCATGGGTTGTTCATCCTCATCTCGTTCCGCCTCAGGCGCGTAGGCCCGGAGCTCGGGCCGGGGAGCCAGCGCCAGCGCGCTCGCGCCCGCCATCTGCGACGCTCCCGCGACGCTGCCGGCCGCGGCGCTCAGGTTCAGTGCGGTGAGCTGCTGGTGCGCCGGCAGCTGAGACACGTCTCCTGCCCACAGTAACTCCATATTCAGAGGGGGCCCTCGTGGTCGCCTCAGCTCACCACCAAGATTGAGCAGTAGCCTCGCGGCGGACTCTTCACTACATGTAGACGGGTCTGGCGTGGGCGGCGTCGGCGTATGCGACGCGCTCGCCGCCGGCTCCCCGCTCGATGTAGGTGCTGGTATTGTCCAGAACATAGTCCGGACTCCACCTGACTCCCCCATGATTACGGCAGGAGTGCCTCGCCATTGGGTGGAGCCCCGCGCACCTGGTTTTGGCTCGAGTGCTTGCGGTGGAAAGTGTCCGCCAATCAACTCCGGCTTGACACCGTTGATGCAGGCGGCTGGTGGCCAGGGTCCTGGGGATAGCGAGGTATGGGAGCCCTGCGGTGGCGGCGCGAGGACACGTGGCCTGTAGGGTTGAGGTGGTTCTGGGGTGCCTTCCAGCTTTACAGAGGATAGCTGGGGTGGCGTCGCATCGGGTTTGTTGCTGGCAGGTGAGCACTCTGCCTTGACAGAGGCCGGGCCGCTCTCGAACTTGATGACGGAGTAGGGTGGCGCGGAGCGGATGACGGTGGGGTGGCAAGCTGGCGAGGGCGTCGGAGAGCCGCCGCCGTCGAACACGGGCGGTGGGTGCGGCGGCGTGCTGCAGCCCGCCTCGGCCATGCGCGGCGACGGCGGGCCGGGGTCCGGCGACGACGTGCTGGTATCGGCGGCCGACTCGCCTGTGGGTACACGCGCTTGAGTTAACAACAGTGGGCGGCGACCTCTCGTCTCACCGCGGTACAAAAAGAACACCATGGACTTTTAGAAGCGACAAATAGAAACTAGGTGAAATGTCAACGACCGCGCGGCGCGATCGTAGTTAGAGCGCGGGGCGCGGCGCGGGGACGCGACACTGCACTTCCCGACGCCGCCGACTAGATTAGCTAGCCGGTTGCGTCACGTTGCGAGCGCCGCGGCCGTCCCGGACACATTCAACTACTAATCTATTATATTTATGGATGAAGTTTTAGAACACGTTAAGTCCTATGAGAAACGATCTCGCCAAGTTATGATTTATGCGATTGTAGCTAATTAATAGATCTTATGAAGTTCTGGTGCAGAAAGCAGTAATTTATGTAATCCGGAATAGATGTGGAAAATGTAGGAAGCGTGGATGCGGGTCGCGGCGCGAGCACGAGATGCGGCGGCGCGCGAGGAGAAAGTGAAAGCGGCGCGGGCGCAGATGCGGCGCCCGGAAGCGTTGCGCCTGCGCCGCGCACACCACAAAGGGCTCTACGTCACACAACAATAACGCCTATTATGTTATAACATTATAATATGCATAGACTGATACACTGTGGCACTTTCAAATATGTCGAAAATAAATATTTAGCACTGCTTACCAAAATTATTATAGGAGATACTGTACTAAGATCGGTAAAGGAACAATAAGTTATTATTTATATTTGAAAAACTATTATATTCTATTAGAAAATTAATTTCAAACTATTTCTGTTCAATTCTCTCTCATCAACAAACACGATCACAAAACTCATGTCGATTAAATTCGCCGGCTGAAGCAGCATGTCGATTCTTCCAACAAATACAACAACTCAATATTTAGGAGAGCCAGCTCTGAGTGTGGAACCCTGAATACAAAACTTTGTATTTAGAAGGACATCTCAATCAAAATTAAATCATTACCATTAGTTCTAAACACTAAACTTTACCGACTTTTTATTACTAAATCCATAGGCGTAGTCTTTACCCTCTCACGTGACCCGGCTTTTACATCGCAAACACGGTCAAAAGTCCGATGAATTGTGCAAAAGATCTTATTTTTAATCACATTATTGTCCACAAGGGTCTTATAGCAAATTTCAGGATTAATACGAGTAAATTTAAGAGAAAATAAAAGTATAGTGATGAAATATTTAACTTCATTTGAGCAAGCGCGGTTGTTGGGGTTCAGGACGCGCGGGCGCAAAATTTTGCGCGTTTTTGTTTACACGAGGAAAAGTCGCGAAGAAAGTTTTCCACTGTCGGCGGCGCGACGTCGGGCGGGCGCGCGCAGTGAGCCCGACCTACCGCACTCGCGCCCTCCCCGCGCCTTCCCGTCTCCCTCCAGCCGCTATTAGGTCACAGCCGTGCGTGAAGTGCAGCCGCACAATGACTAGTGCAACGCGTGCGCCGCTCTCGCTTCGAGGACGATCTCTATTTCACTCCGCGTCCTTTGCCACATCATTGGTGGGGACCGATCTTTCTAGCCGCGTGATGCAATAGCTCTAGAGGTTCTAGGTAGACTCACACAAGCGCTCAGATAAACGTCCCGTTCTGATTACTTGTTTATGGTAGTGGTTATGTTGCACATAGCCAGTTTTCCTGTATCTCGTTGGCTGTGCGTGAGCGTTAGAGTTCATTATTTTATGTAACTAAGCTCGCATATAATTGGCGCTATCTAAGCAAGCGCAACTCGCAAGTGGTATGGTGTTGTAGTGGTGGTCGACAGACAACAATAAAGACGGTTACGCAAGCAGCGAATCTTTTATTTCGGGGCGGAAGAACGATCGTTTATTTGGTCGGTGCAGGCCCGAAGGTCGGTCGCGGTCACCGACACATGGAAAAGTGGGTCAACCACCGGGCGGTTGTGGGGTGCAGGGGTAGGCCCCTGCACCCCACAACCGCCCGGTGGTACCGCGTGGCCACGTGGCCGCGCCGCATCGCACCTTGCCGCGCCGGTCCGCTTGCCTCCCGACGTGCATTCACGACAGACATTTTGTTTGCTAAAGTCATTATATGAAAGCGGTAGAAATTAATTGGGTATGTTTTTGCAGAAGGCTTAAGATAAGTTTTCAGTTTCATCATATTCCTATCCTACTTTTCATTTCCCAGGGACTTTTGGATTCTGCATTTTATACCGGAGTTTTTTTTTTTCTAAAAATGGGGTCACCACCAAATAGGAAATAACAATCTACAACTACAATTGGTCTAACATTGACATCTGTAAACGCTGTATTTAGGCTATCTGAATAGTTTTCGTTAACCGAGATCCTGAAGGGTTGATGGAGTCTCTATTGACAACTTGATGGATTGGTCGTTGTAGTATCATTATTTGAGACTAGCTTCTCCAGCGGCTTCGCCCGCGTGAAAATCGGAAATAAGGAGGTTGCTTGATTTGTGTTCTAACTACACCTACCCTACACCTACCCACACATACCCTACACCTACTCTACACCTACCCTACACCTACCCTACCCTACACCTACCCTACACCTACCCTGCACCTACCCTGCGCCTACCCCACACCTACCCTAACCAGCCCAAAAAATACTATGACATGTTTCTGGTCTCCTGGTACTTGATGTTTTTGGTCTCCTGGTACTTGTGAATCTGAAGTACTAAGGCAGCAGCGGCTCTGAGTTTCCACTTCCTCCTCAGTCTCCATTAATCCATGCCACTTACCGAGATTAAAAGTAGCCTATTTTTTATTCCAGGATATGAACTACATGTGTACCAAACATCCAAATCCCTTCAGCCGTTTTTGCCTGATTGTTACACAAACATGCAAACATACAAACATACAAAAATACAAGCATACAAGCATGCAAGCATACAAGCATACAAACGTACAAACATACAAACATACAAACATACAAACATGCAAGCATACAAGCATACAAACGTACAAACATACAAACATACAAACATACAAAAATACAAACATACAAACATTCACCTTTATAATATTAGTAGGATACGGAGGGAGGACTGCGGGGTGGTTATTTTTGAAGAAAAACTGATAGGTACCACCTTGTTTTTTTAGCACACAATATTTTTATGGAGACGGAGTCCCATATCAAGCTCATCATCATAAACGAAAACATTAGACAAAATACGAACAAATTAGAGCTAAATAGCCTCGAAAAATCAATTATTAGCAATATAACTCAACCCCAAGTAAATGCAGAGATCGCCAATCTTATCACAAACGATTGGCCTCCAGCTTCCAGCGATATCAAAGTACCTCTCTCTGGTACCTCAAGTGCAGCTGGCCTCGCGAACGAAAATAGCGTGACGATACAAACAGTCTTACTATTTCAGTTGAATCTGGTAGTAATTTACTTACGCTCGGCGTTATCAAGAGACCTTCGCTAGTCAGTACAACGACTCCATGATTAGGAGCTGTGGGTATGTATAGGTTTCCACTACTGAAATGTGCATGCATTTACCTCGCATATTTATAGGATTCTATATATACCTACGTCGCAGTTTACTAAGGCTATGAATCTATAGAGTCGAAGCGAATCATTTGTGTATGCGCCGTGGCCAACTTAACAGGCATTATTTTAATTTTAATTTTACAAAAGTATTGATAAAGTTACAGGAAAGTGAGGGTGCTGATTTATTTATAAAAGCTTACGAGTTAAATGCACTCTTAAAATATGTTTGCTTTTACATGACTAGCGCTAAATGCTGATAGGCTGGTATGGACATTTTCCCGCAGATACTATAAAACCTTGAGCTCGAAATAGAAATTCTGAATTAAAATAACAATACGCATTAGGTTTTCAATACGCATTACGTTTATTAAATATTTCTTTCGGTATTAATTTGGTACGACCGACAGTACCCCTTCAGGAATTTACACCATAAACCTTTCTGACAACTAATTAAATGGCCCGAAACTCATTAGGCATGCACAATTAAGACAGGCCAAAAACAAATGGATGGGTCGTTATCTCGTTGGTACTGTACGTACAAAGTGGTGTGTCACGAATGTACGTGAGGGGCGCGTCATGACGCGGTGACGTGACGCTCCCCGCGGGACGCGTCACGCTGTGGCCGCGTCTGACAGCGTCACGCCCCACGTGAAGCGCTTTAAACGCTGAGGGTTGCCAAGCATCTGGATAAAGCGGGACATGGTTAGAATTTTTACATGTTCAGTGTCCGGCCTGCATTGCATTTTACGAGTCACCTTGACTTTCAATGAGGATTGCAAAATAAGAAGACTTTTTCCTTGAGATTCATTAAATTTTGACGATGATGCATTGTTAAAAGTTTTAAAACTAAGAAACAAAATCCTTAATGAGATAATAGATGTCCGCAGACTTTAACTGAATTTTACCGGACTCCAAAATGGGTTGGCCGATTACTCTTTCCGGTTTTTGGACCTGGCAACCCTATTCTCGGCTGCTCCCTACTTATGTAGCTTCATGGTACACCGTTACACAGATTTAAATGCGAATATCTCGGTGATAATCTAAAATAGAATGAATCTATTCCTGGATAGAATTATTACAATTTTAAATCGAGTTTGACGCACGATGTTTACGCACGGAAAATCTACTGTTTTGATTAGGCAGAATAGGTAACTGATCTTTGCCTATGTGCCTCACGTTGTGGTACTTACTGGCAGCCCGTATGAAATGCGTTTCTGTCCTTTGAACTCTAAAAAAGAATTTCTTCTACGTCAGGGAAATTATTTGAAAATTCAATGCTGCTGTTTATTTAACTATTAAATAATAAAACTGGCTGTAAAGACTGCTTGTCTGCAATTCTTAAGAAAAAAATAAATAAATTTCCATTTTCAAATGAGCTTAAGACATATGCAAAAAATAAAAGATGCGTTACTTCATGTTCGGCATTAGCCCGGGGCGTGAAGTTACGTTATCATATGACAGTGAATACATCTTTCTCTCATGATTTATTCATGAGGCCACAATAGTAATAATTACAGCACCAGTATTTATTGCTTTCACCTTTCGCTGGTTTACGTAAACTTTCTTTATCACCGTGACTTCGCTTGCTACGTCATCTCTTACGTAATTATTATGAACTGGTTAATAAGTTCATGCACAAAATATTTGCATGTTAATTGCAATTTTTGCAAGTTCACTGTTTATTGTGGGAAAAAATGTAGCGTGTGAAGAAAGAAAGCTAGGAAATATTTTCATTGAAGTTTTTCCAGAATGTGAGGATTCAATATTTACCTTGATTGTTAATCATTAACAACAACAGCCTAATTGAGAATACAATTATTGTTGTAGTCTAATCTTAATATAAAACAAAGGCCAAGCGAAATTCAGTGGCCATTAGGTTTACATTTTTATTTTATACAGGCTTAGCAAAGCGCTCTAGAGATGCGCTTGATCAATGCTGTCTCGATTCAATCCTTTCAAAAATAAAGCTACTTAAAAGATGACCGTTCTCTGTCTATTGTTGTACCTATTAACGGAAAATAACATTACAAAGATTATACCCGCTATTCATAATCCGACGACGGCGACGCGGACGGTAACTTGTTGAACCGGATCTGTTTTTGGAAGTTTATTTTTTTAAATTTTGTAAGTGAAAGTTTGCATTTCTCAGAACCAGTCGCGACTCTCTCACGGCTTGTTATGCTGATCTGTTAAATAACTTTCAGTGACGATCGTTACCAAATACTAATTTGTTTACGAATATCAAGTTGTATAATTTGTTTATGATAATATCGATTTGACAGGATTTAATAGATTTTAGTTGTGCATTTTCTCAAGAAAGAGTTTTGAGTTGTTATGTTTTATGTTTCGAATAATGAATAATTTTTATGATATTCGTTAGGTTATGATCTTGTTTATTGAAGTTTCTAGGGCTTCAACCAATTTTGCTATGCTATAGGCTGTAATTAGTCAATGGCTGTGGGTAAGGTTTGAAATTGTTGAGCTTCATCACTTCTCTCTTCGATTTTTACAAAACATTCCAGCTAAAATTATGAAAAAAAAACTAAATTCTACGAAAAAACATACCGCGCACCCGCCATTAGTGGAAACGCGAGGGTCACGTTAAAATGAAAACGAAATTACTAGTAACAAAAGACTTCACAACGACAGAAAGTGATAGCACTCCGTGATCTGCGTCACAACTATGGATGCCATCTCGACACGAATAACAAGTACCGTGGTACTGCGACCTTACTCACACTATCTATATATTTACAATAAAAATCGTAACGTCTGCTACCGGCTGTCTGACAGCCCTTTGTGATCCAATGACGCGGGAAATGAGAGCGAAAAAGTCTATGGTGTCCTTTTTTTAAACGTTCGACGACGAGAAAATTACAGCATACAATAAAAATCAACCACAATAAAAAGCTGAAGAGAATTCGAATCAAGAATTTATTGACGACATCAATGCCATTTGGCAAATTTATATCAAGTTAACGATAATCATGTCTCATTCTCATATTCATTACAGCTTTTTATAGTCAATCGGAAGGATAAAACGAATGATTAATTAGCATGCTTACCATCGCTACTACATCGGGAGTCAACTTTCCGCCTCTTGAGTTTGAGGTCTTGGAACAGACTCATATTGTCGAGGTCACACGGGCCGCGGCTGAGTGTCATTATTCCTGTGAACAAATCAAAAACAAACATTAGAAACTGCATTAACAAACCTCTTTTGTTTTATTAAAGACGGTCACGTATAAAACTCAATACTCAAATTAGGTATCTTTTAAAAAAAACCGTCTTCTAATTTTAAACACGAGATGTCTGCCAACTTTTGTTTTACAGACAGAAATTAACGGTAATGGGATTTAGTGGATTAGTGAACGTTGATTCGGAAGAAACAATGTTCTCTGATGAATTTATTTATTTTTATAGTGTTTTATTATACAGATTATGGATTTAGCAGGTTATTTAAGTCTTGACGTATGTTTTTACTGATTTATTATATTATAACCTAAAGGTTTTTTTTTTGTCGACATTACTTATGACATGATTATTTTAATTAAGTGTTTGGTTTAGGCAAAGTTAACTCACGGCAATCCGGTGACATATCAGGTCTGGACACGTAGTACGGTCCAGATATGATCGGGTATCGGTCGTGCATCATTTGTGAATTTTATTTATTTTCCGAAATTAAAAAAAATATCATTTTCAATGTCAACCCGGTTCATGGCGAGTATGGACTACGGGCGGAGAGCGCGTGACCCTAGGTTTTATTTCAACGAATTGTGATTTCCATTCATCTTACGTCGAGTACATTTTATAGCTCTGATAAGGCAGGTAATGGAATTTGTCGTAGATATCGTGTGCCCACGTACGTTGTGAGGTCACACATGAAAGTGTGAGCATTTTAACAAGTAAATATTAACTGCATCGTTCTTTCATACGTCATTATTTGCGTAATGTGTTTCTTCTTTCATATTCGATGGATGGATTATTAGTTGTTTAGTGATGTGCCACTTACTTACTTACTTCTACTATTTAATAGTAGGTACTTTCAATTATAATAGCCTAGCCTTTTCCCAACTATATTGAGGTTGGCTCCCAATCAAACTGAATATCTGAATACCAGTATTTATTTATTAATCTCTTCTTCACGATCCTCGATTCTGTGTTACGATATGTGCTTGCAAATCAATTAAAGTATACATATATGTAAGTAGACATAACATTTGATCACAAATCAATACTAAAATGAGGTCTTATATTTTAAAGGTATTTATTTGTACACAATGACATGCATAACACATCGAAACATACTTATTTATAAATTGTGACGAAATATTCGTCACGAAAATCATGACCGATTTATGTATTTCTTAGACAATCGATGTCAATTGATATAGGAATTTGCGATACCATTGCGTATCTTTGCATGCACGCATATGACATATACTATGTACTAATGACAGATTTAAGCACGTGACAGGTCAACGGACCGATCTCATCGTGTGTGTCACATCACATGGCTAGAGAAATTCGACAATATTTTTATCAAAATAGGTTCTTTAACCTCGCTTTTTAAAACATGAGTTCATGTATCTCAGCGTTGTTGATAAATTTTGTTCATGAATACAATGGTGTGGGTTGTAATGATCTGATTACGTCATTGAGATACGAATTGGACTTGTGAACGATTTCATTTTTGAATATATCGATATGTTTGGCCATGATAATCTCAATTTTTAAATATGCACCAGCGCGGTAGCGTTAAATATCCGGAAACTATACCTGATACAAACATACAAAGTCTAACTCTTAAGTGAACAAAATAACGGTTATTAAACTTTAATAGGTTTTTCACAACAATATCATTGCGTGACTGCATTGAACGTTAAACTGTTGTGCGTATTTGTAAACTAGTTCTGTAACATTGACGTAGAGTATGAGAAAAAATAGTCGTAAAATATTGATAGCGCGCACCGGCGGGTGCGTGATAAGAGATTGACTCATTCAAACGTCACTTTACAGTTTGACGATACAGATTGGAACAATCGTGACATACCAACTGTATTCAGACTTCTTTTTTTAAATACCTGTCAAATCAAATGTATAACTGTCAAGCGAATATGAGATGATGCAAGTGCTTGAGCAATAATCACTGAACTTCGAACTTCGAAGTCACAACTATACATCTTTTTAAAATTAGCACCTGTCTGGGTATGTGAAAAACACACAGCGGCAATCTTAAATTCATAAAGAAACAACACTTGATGAACCTATGAAATTTAAATAGCCATTATGTCAAAGATAAATCAACTTAGTCATCACGTAGATGTTATCGGACTGAATCTAGCGAATTAATTTAGAATTACAGTCGGGTGCAATGTTCTTCGAAACTATTTTGTCAACATAAACGAACTCTAGACTCTCAAATAAACTGGAATGAGTCAAAGACCTTGATAGTGACGTGTAAACGAGTCAATAAAATGATCCGCGGATTCGGCGCGGGCGCAGGCGACGTGACGTTTGCGAGCTTTTTGCGAGGCCGCGAGCTACGACTTCCGCGGACATATAGGAAACATACTTATGACTTTATTATTACCTTTAAACAAATATATTATGATATAAAACGATGATATATGGACCTTAAATAACCATCTTCGTTCTTTCGGTTGACGAAATAAACTGAGATTGACTTTATAATTTTGTTAATTGAGTTGCTGATTAAAATGCGAATTTAATATCTATTTTTCTTGTTCCTAAGATATTATATTTTAAGTTCATGTTTTTGGGGAAGTGGAAGTATTCTTAAGTGTCTGTGGTTTTGTCATTCTTGATACAAGGGTCAGTAACGATAAAGATAAGTATCCATTATTTTCATAACATAAATAGATTGCGTAAAATTATTCTTAAATATATTTGTAAAATGCTGTGAGAAAAACTGGATACAGTTTTGTATAGTTTTCCCAGACACCTTCATCGTCTTTGTCTCCTGTCACCGTTGACCTAGACTAGAGTCATTAACAAACCCATCTCAAAAAAAAGAAAGAAAGACATAAGTATCCTCATTTTCCAAAATCTCCTAATCCTGAGTAAATTTGCAGCTACCTACTTTGTTTTACGCCAAACATTAAATTACCAACTGAATAAAACAAATAACTCAAATAATTTGAATACCGACTTGTTTGCCGATCAACCAATACATATTCAATATTCATGTATGCGTATAGATAAAGGGATAATAGAATTGGTTGATCTTGAACGCAGCCCAAAGCAAGATCACACGGAAGCGCCTGCGCAGTGCGTCCCCGCCCAGGGTCGGTCACTTGACCGCGGTCCGCGCGTCTGTTCGGCTTTGTTTAATTGCATTAATTATTGTTGCTCATTTAATAGTAGGGAGGTCCGTTCTCAGTTGTGTGCTTGTGTCCTCGGGACACGGTTACAATGTTGGGATTTGAGAAGTATTTTGTTTAGTAGCTAATTGTTTAATCTTTATTTGCTTTCAGTGGAACCTTTTACATACATATGACATGATAGGTGCATTTTTACCGAAAAACCGGTAAACCGGTAAAAATTAACCTCTGACACTTAACAATAGTGTAGCTTTCTATCAGTGAAATAACTTTCGTAATCAGATTTAGTATTTTTTGGGGTTTACCCTCAACAAAGATATGAACAAAGAACAACCACTATACTCTTTTTAGTTTTAGTTTTGATTTAGTTGGATATGAGTAAGTAAGAGTTTATAAAAAAAATACTATAAAAATAACCGTGCTTGGGTGCTATCTATTCTAGAGCTAGCAAGCTGTACATACACCATATTAAGTTACAATTAGCAACTTTCACGGGACGCTTCAACGGCCGTCTTATCGCTGAAAGCGATCTTTTACAGACAAACTTTTCTATAGACACGAGTTTACATGAAGGTGTAAGTTGATAAGTTCACAATGAAATCAAAACTTTTTGCAGTACAACGTCTTTCAGATTACAAAACTAAGCACGCATACTGAGGTCGTGGAAATCATACTAAAGGACAGTATTTCCTACTAGCCAAGGTTAGTGCAAATTAAGGGCCTGATAAACACGTGTTCTGGCCGAAAGCAATTTACTTGGCGGCCGGAAGTGCTGTGACCTCTGCCGCGGTCGCCCGCTTATCGCCTACGGTTCCGCTGTTAGGGTTCCGTCTTCTCGGGCCATTACACCTACATGCACAAACTCGAAGAGTTCATTGAATAAGTACCTAACGAGCTGTTGCGAAGAACTGTTTTGTTTCTATTGTTCTTTATTTATTTTTAGCCTCCAGATACTCCAGTTTTTGGCAGGTAAATATTTCACTTCGTTTGAAGGCAAGGCTCTCTCAACTATTTACTATTTTTTCTTACTTTTCCATGTCTCGTCTAAGTCTTCCCAGCACTATGACATCTTACCATTTTTTCTATTGTTCATGTTATTTATAAATGTTAGTATACCCGATCGACATATAGCAGTAGTCCATGCTATTCATGAACCCACAGTGAGGCAGGTTCATTGGAACTCTATATGTTCGACGTCCGCAAATCATAAATATTATGGTTAGCTGAACTAAATCTATGAACGTATGTGTTTAGAAGTTTATTGCACAACATTGAGAATGTACGGGAAATCATTTTGGAAAGCAAATCTATCTTAGAGTAACTTTAGAAAACCATTTTTGAACAAATTCCTGGATACATTACTGTCGAGACAAAAAGAGATAAAGCATTTAAGAAAAGAACAGCTTTACGAACCTAACGATGTGCTTATAAACATCGATTTAATCATAAAAAATCCTCTTGAAAGCTCAATGGGCGCTTTGGCAGCCCGCCACGTGATTGAACAAAATGTTTACTAAACCATAAAGAGTATCGGTTTTTTCAGTTTACAGTGCAATGCACTTCTTGTTAGTGTTCATCTGTTTATTCTTGATGTAGAAGACTCATTGATGTAGAAGAGTTTTTAAAGACTCGACGGAAAAACTAACATTGCCACATCTTTTTTCTGTACCTTGTACCACGCTACTTGGTGTCGGCGCAACACGTTTCATTTTTCCATTTCATGATGTCAAACGTCACACTATCACTGACTCCTTTTACTTTCCTTCATGGAAAATTAAGATAAGTTTAAAAAACAGTTTTTTTTTCTCAATGATGAATGAAATATAAGGTCTTCAACAGACAGCCAAATTAAATTTCTACTCTCATTTCACTCAACCTAATTTCATTTGAAGAAACAGACATTTCCTAACCGTGTTTCCAAGTTTGGATGACGTCACAAGTTCCGAAGATTGTTTAGTCAAACGGACGTAGAACGTATCAAGCCAGTCTCGTGTGAATGTTGTAAGTTGTCAAGGTTGCTTGTACTAACTGGTAGTTCTTCTTGCATCATGCCAGGCTTTGCAAGTTGGTGTATTCGGAAAATGTTAGTCATTCTAATGATCTAGTTTGGTCTTAGTCTTAAAACATACTGGTTTGTCTAAAATTATTAGTTGGCTTAAACCAGTTAGCTGAATAATGTATGGAAATATGGTCAGTTCCATAGAACTAAACACTTGATGTTGAGTATTGGGCAAACCCCAGCCTGAAAACCTGTCAAACTTTGGTTTTCACCTTCTTAACTCCGAATTCGTAATTTGAATCCGGTCAATCGTCTTGAACAATAAATAAGAACAAACTTATTTATTTCAGTAGTAGATCAGTAAATAGACGAATATCGGTGACCTACTCGTATGATCCATTGAGTGGCATGTTTATACGCTATGATATATTTCCACACCTCCGAAATAAATGATCTGCCAAAAAGACGGATGTTGAACGAAGAAGCAAGTTAGTTCGAGTTATATTTAGCAATATAAATGATATCACTACTCCTGCGCAAAAAGCGTGAAGACCTTAGTATTTCCGAAACACTGTGGTTATCCGACCGATTAATATGGGTACCCCGGGCTAATGGCAGAAGAGGTAAGATTGTACATCTTTTGTTGTCCGTGTTATGTGTCAGGAAGTGGTTGAATGGTTCCGGTCGCAATGTCAGTGTCATGGCGAGGTCGCCTGCCCAATTGGGCGCCAACAAACGTCCGAACGCAGCTCGTATCGAGTGCCAGAGTGAACGGACTGCGTGCGTGTACGCAGGTTCCTTGGACACTTCAGGGCTGTGAGGTAATACCGGTAGCTTGTAGGAGCTTTTATCAGATCTTATCTCGTATGTATGAATTCTTTATTTACATACGTGTTCTTTGATGTTTTTAGTAAACGACAGCATACTTTTAGTTGCACTGTATTAGGTATGTTCGTTTAAAAATGTAGGAAAGGTAAACTGTCTATACAAGCAGGGCAATGAACTCAAAGGTTGTAAAGTGTCGACGCTAATACCTTAAATCTACTCTGCTGTTTTTACTTCGGTTAAGTTTTTTTTTCGATGTTTTTATAACAACCTGCTATTAGTCCCTTTCGGTGATTGGTTTGTTTTAGTAGTCATTGCATTTTCCTGTAAGCGTTTTTCAAGATCGAAGAAACTTGGCAATTTTGATGCTTCTGATACAACGAATGAGTTCCCTACATCTCTCGATTTGATCAAAACAGATCAGAATAGTACATGTATTTCGGGGCCCTCAATGCTGAGCCTCTCTATGGCCTCTAACGCCGACGCCTTGACATTCAGTTTGAGTTGCGCGTGCGCTCACAGCTAATGTTCCATTTTTAAACACTGGCACTTCCGATCCTATGACTTCCTATTTACAATAATCAATCAATCAAAGTTATTATTGTTTCGAACAAGCTTTTCTTCTGCTTCTTTGGTGTCGTGATATACAATAGCTAAAATGTGACAAAAGTGTGATAAGCCAGTCAAGTAGGATAGTGACAGCCGTCTGTCACTATTCTACTTGACTGGCTTATCATATTTTAGGGAATGCCCAATGCACCCTTACAACCTTAAGAATACAGGAAAATAATTAACAAAATGGGTTACTCGGCAATCTTAATTTTTAATTTCAGTTTAACATTATATATTTTTAGTTCTGGTATGTTTCCGTAGTTCCGTGTTTCCGTATGCAAAAAGTGCACCGACAAGATTGGAGACTTGAGATGCCATTGGTAAGGTCACGTACACAAAATGTATGAGCCGCATACGTTGTATTTGATGGAACCATAGATGTGAAAATATGTTTTAATACAGATTTAAAAGCATGCAAGCTGATGTATTTATCAACTTATCAAGACATGTTATCACAAAAGCTTTGTACTGGATTTCTTGTGCAGTTTGTGCCTAATATTTTTAAGTCTGAAATGT
The DNA here is from genome assembly GCA_947386135.1 of Melanchra persicariae. NCBI lineage: Eukaryota > Metazoa > Arthropoda > Insecta > Lepidoptera > Noctuidae > Melanchra > Melanchra persicariae. The sequence goes on from OX376646.1 coordinate 6,858,918, forward strand.
TTGTTGTCTGGCAAAGGCTTTGAAATCTGATCAAATAAATAAAAACATGGAAATTAAAACCATGTTTCATAAATAATGCGTAAATTTTTACTGCGCATTCTTGATATTTATTGCGTTTTCTGTTCATCTAACTAGTAACTAATTAACCACGTGCTTTCAACCCCTTACGCCATTACATTAGTAAACAAACTTGTCTTGCAAACGTGTTAACTCCAAATACACGGAGGAAAACAACGAATATAAGCACATACATATGTATTCAAATTAGTGAACAATAGAGTTTTTTTGACAAGCGAACTAACGCACCTATTATTATCGAAACGCGGCAATGGCCTCCCACTACAATGCTTTGAAAGGAAGCAGTGACATTCTGTACCTTTTCGCTTTCACCGCATTGGAAAGTGAGCGTAAAAAACTTATTTCGGCAACGGCAAAATGGCGAGAGATCAACAACCTCAACGACTCATAGAGCATAGACAAAGGGCGGCCATATTGTAACGAAAGTAAAAGTAGCCGGTCATAGTCTATGAAGTCACGATTGTGATCCACGAGATGATTTGGGAATGTCATGGTTACCGCTCAATGGTAAAACGGTACCTCTTTTGTTTTGCAACTCTATGCTGATTTATTTTTTTAAACTGTTTCAGAATCCGGTGTTTGCTCAATAAGACATTGAGCCAGTAACACGGTTGTATTTGTATGTGGGATTATAGGTGTTATTGGTTTCGATACAAAGTTCATATTGGCGTGCGACCTGAATATACAGGAAGTGTTTTCAAAAATACTTTTATGAAAATTTGTAACAATGACTGCCAATGTTGTTATTCCTGCCTATTTATACATTATACATGTGCTTACTAGCATAGCACAAACTTGTTCAGTTTTTTGTATTTATCTGACTGCAGTGGAGCCCAAAAACAGGGTAATTCTTTTACAGTACAAAGAACAACACCAAGTAATAGGCTTGTTAAATATTTGATAAAGTATAAGTAATAGCTATGTAATCTATATCCATTTAAAATGTTATTTGTGATATATTTAACTTTTAGTACCTACAAAGTTTGGTTTTGTGTGCGAATTAGGAATTTATTTTAAAATGTTTTATTGACTGTATTAACATAACTATAATTTTTTGGGACCAAATCTTTTCAAACCACTAATAACAAGTCAAAAATCTTTTATTACAATTCGAAGAAAAAAATTTTCAAAGTAACTTGTTGACTTTAGTGAGAACTCGCTTCGTAGCAAATTCGTAGCAAGGTCTACGAGATTTGCTGCTTTATGAACTAATCTGAATATAACTATTATTTACATCTTCGTATCGTTTTAACTTTATGTTGTTTTAATACACAGAACAAATATATTTGGTGATATTTTGTAAATGTTTCCGTTATAAATGACATAATATATTTTATTAAAGGTTCTCTGTTATTTAAAATACCAGAGAAAAATACATAGTTGAACAAAGAATAAAAAGATCAAGTGAAAAAATATTAGCATTCAAAATAAATAAATAATTTAATCTCTAACCGATTCAAGAAATTCATAAATTGCGATTGTAGCTCGTAGCGCGTAGCAAAGTGCTACGAGAAAACCATTCCTTTACCAGCAGTATAGGCACATCCCAATGTAGGTTAGTTTGATTAGTATTACTGTACAGTATTAGTAACAAGTATGATAATACAAGATATTCACGACATGGTAATGTTAGTTTTATACTAGAATGATTTTTTGGATGTTTTTTTTAGATGGTTGCTTGCTGGACGTGCTTGTTATTTTCTTTTTTTTTGCGCTGTGGGGTCAGGGTGATGTTTGCTGTTTATCACAATATTTACCCATGGTGGAGGTCATCGTCTGCAGTTGGTGCGCGTGAGAGGAGGCGTCGAGCGCCTCGCCGGGACGCAGCCTGTCGCCCGCCGACAGCTTGCTTAGCGCATCCACACGCACATCACACGAAGAACCACCTTGTTCCCAATTCACCGATCACCTTTTTAATTTACGTCTCCGAAAATTTTTGGACACACCAACTCTCAGCATAGTTTTCCAACGCAAGCACTAGACACGGTCACGTTCATGCAGAGTCCGGGGCACTTCCTGCGGAGCGAACACTTAGGTAGCGCGGGCGCGGGTCGCAGGCGCGTCGCGGTTGTCTGCGCTCTCCGAACCTCTCGATTCGGCAAAATCACGATAACGACTGCGCGCGAATGTCGTCATGTCGAAATTCGAAACACTTTCACCTAAATATTCCGCCTCCGTTTCGGCGACGCGGGCGTCGCTCTCGGCGCGCACGCACACACCGCTGACTCCGTCAGTGCTCAATTACGTACGCTGTAAAAATTGCGTCAGTGTTTTTCGTGGCCGACCTTACACTCGACGAGTACACTGCCGAAATATAGTTATCTCTGTCTGGTACTCATTCACCGGTACGCGAGGAGTTTTTTTTGTTTCATTTTTTTATCTGGCTCTTTCGTCCATGGACGCGCGTGTGAGTGTGCGGATTTCGATAGCGGGGTCGTTGAACTGCCGAAAAGGGATTCGGTATGGTTAGTGGTGATGTTTCAGTACGGACTAGGATGGGCCGCGGTAACGTCGCTGGGTGCGCGCATGGTGTAGCGTGTGTGGTCTGGCTCTGGTGGCGGGTACTGTAATGATCGCCAGCGCATAAGTAGGTCAGCCGCACGCGCACGCGCGGTTCCTCATGACCGCGCAACGGCTATACACACTGGCAGTATTGTCTTCATAATTTTACAAATGTGATGCGATTGAGCTCTTGATTTAATTTAATAGCGCTAAACCAATAAACATGTCAAACGATACACGTAAATTACAGCCGTTAAAACTTTGAGTTCGAAAACAGTATCTTTCAATATTTTGCAACAACGACCTTGTATTTACCTCCTTAATACAAACTGCAAAATTTCTACTGTTAACAAGAGACTTGGTATTCAGTATTTCGAAAGAAACATGTTTGAGGGTTGCCGACATTGACTGTTGATAATGTGCTATTTATTCGGTAATCAAGAATAGCTTAATTGTTGTCATGACAATGCATAGCCTAGTTAGCCTTAGTTTTTGTCTGAAAGGTTACCCGGGCCGATGGCACACTTCTGTGTCGGGTTACATTAAAGCTGAGTTCATTCGCATCGGCCGCTATTCACCAGAATCTAGAATACGGTTTTGATTCATTGTTGGAACAAAGTGCTGAGTACTACTAATGTTACATTCACTATTTATTAAGTTTAAGAGCATGTGAAAATTGAAAGTGTCAACTTTTAAATATGATGTAACTTCAAAAAGACCTAACTAAAAAATTTAAAGTATGTATATTCAAACAAAAAATGATGAAGCTGTTCTGAATGTGAGGCAGCATATAAGGTGATATGATCACACTGTTACCGGGTGTTGCAGAAACTTGTTAGACATTGCAATACTGAATTACTTAATAGTGATGGGTAGCCAGTTACCTTCAGGTGGTTTAACGATGTATGCAAGAATACTATTCTATAGAAGTGTTGGTCTGTAAGTAATCCTACCATAATGCCCTAAAAGTACTTATTCTGAAGTTGCAAAACGCCAAGCAGACGTAAAAAAAAATATAATATAGTAATTATATTGCAAAGCTAAAAAGTATAGTAGAGATTGTTGTCGGCACCCATACAAGTTATACGTTAAACTTGTGTCCTCATTGAACTAAAATAACTTGTACTTAGTCGAAAGTTTTTCAAAACTGGTGAGTTAGTGCTAGTTTGGTAACAGAACTTTGTTCTTTTACAAAGCTTAAACGTACATGTTAATTTCAGAATATTACGCCAGAAGTACTTGTTTAACTAGGTAATTTCACTCCACGTGTTTTAAAAAGTGTCAATTCGTCTGATACAATGTCTGATGGGATTCAACGTACACATGAATCAGTCAGCTTGCCAGTACAAACCTGCCAACTACTCGTAACATTAAAAATAAAAGATATTTTAAATAAGATTGACAACATGTCATGCGGTTGCTGCGACCATGCGCTGCTGGTATGCGCTCGAAGTCAGGTAGCCGCGGTATATTTAGCCAGGAGCGACCGAAACTGGGTTAACTATTCTCCCGAGAAAACACGGCCACTCGAAATATTGACGCAACGAGCTATGTATGGCTGGCCTATCTGAAGAATGGGTGAAAGCGAGCTGGACCGAATAACCCCATTCTCGGCGCAAACAGGAAGTCCTGCAATATTCGACACCATACGTTTTCTCGGAAGCGTGTCTGTTTAATTTCTGTACTATATTTAGTGACAATGAATTTTTCATGGGCTGTTAATCTGTTATGTGGCTTTATGAGTCAGTGAGTCGGACTTAGATGTCATTAGACACACACGATTTACTTGAAGGCATTTATAATTATGTGTTTTTACGGAAAACTACGTCAGTGGAGGTTATTAACACGTAGTTAGTAAACTATGCGAAGTTCATAACGATGAAGTCAAAAAATCCTCAATTCGAGAGACTAGACAGACTACGTTATCAGCCGACTCAGGTCATTGTGCACCCCCAATATATTATCCATCAATATAATCCAACTATCTACTGATTAAAATGTCTGCAGTCTGCGAACTACTTTACTGAAATAATGCCATACACCAACTGAAAGATAAACTTTGAAACAATAAATAAACAAAGTAGACACTGAGACAGACTAGATAGGCATGTATTGGTGTTGACGCTGAGCTCTATCGACGACAAACAAGTCCACTGATAACATTTTCAGGCAACGTGACCAACTTTCAATGAATGTTATCGATACCAGAACTACAGGTGTTTCGAGCCTTGCCTAAATTCTTCAATTGAACAAATATTGACTTTGATATTAGAGAAAGAATTCTGTTAAAGTTATCTTTGACAAACTGACATTCTTTGTTGTAGTTTGAGTTGAAGAGTTAACAATGTGGTTTCGCAACTGCATCATAGAATTTAGAATTTCGTTCCCATCGTTTGAAATGTTTATCAGTTGCTTAGTGAGGCGTATCGACGAATTCATTGTATCGAACTATCGATACCTACGCTCGATGCGGTATGGATGTTTTTCACACGCTTCGTCGAGACTAGGTGATCTAGTTGAAGTTGAACGACCTACCTTAAGCGGCACCCAGTTATCTCGAATAATTCGTCAACATGTATAGAAACAACCAAAATCTCCAGTCATTGTTTGATAAGGCCACCGGTTGTTGATAAAATTATTTTTATAGTAATGACGACAGTTCACGAAACGAACCTAAATAGAAATATAGTGATCGCATGTTTATTTTCTGGGACACCTGTTCTTATCTATAAAATCAGAATCCAAGAAATGCGTATTGCGAGCAATGTTGTTTACCTACAAGCAAACGTGAAGTGAATAATAAATTATTGTAGTAATTCGAATCCTGAGTTGACAGTCAATTACTTTCATGGATTTATTATAAACAATATTGCTTTGAAAACAACTAATATTGGGCTCGGATTGCAGTAGATCCGTCCTGTAGGCTGTAGGTACGTATGACAAGCACGTAGACTACCTGACCGATTAGATTGGCTAAAGTGACGCGTTGTTGTGATCTCTTTAAGTATTAGTTAACGAACGTTCGCCTGGTGACAATCCGAATTCTGCTGAGTCGCACGATAAGGTGTGAATGACCTCACCCATCGCCCATCGGTAAACATCGCGACAAAGCAACCTAAATGAGTCTACTTCGCCGTTTCCTCGTTCTTAATTTTATTTTGTTAATTGTAGACGAGTGGCCGTGACAGACCTCGAGGAATATGCTAAACATTGAGTTTTGTTTTAGTTGAACGAATAAACGAATTGGTTATTTTTTTGTAGTAAATATCACTGTTATAGAAGTGTGTCTAGATAGAATCTCTCTAGTCTAGATAGTCTGGGTAAAATAGATAATACCATCGAATAATTTTAAAAGTTTTTTTTCTCCTGTATTTATTATGAGGTGTACAATAAAGTGTTCATAATGTAATACATAAATAAATACATAGATGTTCTGCACATTTCAAATTCTTAAGTATGGTACCGAATCTTTGAGATCAACAATCTAGGCTCACAAAGCCGAAATAATTGTTTTAATCGCCACTTTAAACATTACTTACTTAACATACTAATTGTCTTTATAGAACATGACAATAATAACTTTGAACAATATAATAAGTAATAAAACTTTTGTTCGAACAAAACTTCCAGAACGTCAGCTTGGAAGTGTAAAAGTAAAACTGCGTCAATTTAACAATGAACAATAGTTATGTCAATGACACTAATCATCACCATTGTTAAATATTTTGGCAAGCCGGGCCAACCACGGCTGCAAATACATTGCCAAAAATATATGTAGATATGCATTTATACTGATCTTATCTATTTCGAAAGAAAGTCATGTTAAGTGCCGACTAAACTATGCTTTTATATATTTTATAACAGAACTAAATTTAAATTTACGAGGTCTTTTATTTCGCAATAAATTTAATTTCACACACAAAATATTCTATTTACATATCTCGTAGAAATTGCTAGAGTTGAATGTCAATGGCATGAAATTTTTCGTATTATAATAGACGCGAAATTGTTTAAATGACCCTAACCTAACTACGACTGTGTGGGTGTGATGATTTTTAATGTACTTTAAATATTATTGATGGGCACGCATTTGACCACAATCTCACCTGATGGAAAGCGAAGATGTGGTTGACGATGGAGCACGCTTGCTTAGAAGTAATCTATTCACTCTTGACTTAAAGACCCCAGGTTCTATAGCTTTCGGGAGACACAGCGTCCAGCAGGAAATTCCACACCAAATCTGTGCGCACAATGAAAGTATTGTCAAAATATTTTGTGCGTATGAGTGGGACCGATGTAGTACCCAGTTGTTGTTCTAATAAAAACTACTGAACCGATTTTAATAAAATTTCAATGAAATCAATCGAGAAATATATCCTTTCACATAAAATAAGATTTTTTCAAATCAGTTCATAAATGAGCGAGAACAACTGAGAACCTTCTCCTTTTTTGAAGTCGGTTAAGAAGGAAGACTACGGTCGTCATGCATGACTGATTTTATGACAGTTGTTTTGACAGTAGGAATCAACACATGCTTCCTATTACATAAGAGCGTATTCGTCGGCCAGCCGCGCACCATCGTCGTCGCGAGGCCTCGAGCGGAGCCTAGTTTCACAATCGCACCGCTCAGCCACCGCAGCCGTTTTCACTTTTTCGCTGTCAAGAACGAACGCTAACGATAAACAAACTAACATTTTGGCCGTCACTGCCAACGTATAAACTAAACACAATATGTCAAAACTACCCTACTCATGCCAAATGATTTCGACATCTAATGCTTTGGATCTGAGTTTAAATTGCATTAAAATAACCGCGTAACCTACGACAGAGTTCACCGTGCACACCGTGGCTTGAATAGCGAAACGTAAGGTCTTTATTTACGAAAACACTCACGTAATTTGAACCTTATTGGTACGGCTTAGTATTCAAAATAAAGTGGCGTGAAGTACTATAAATGCTGTTATGTTATACAAGGTTCGGTTGTAGAAATACCGAGGCTGTTCATTGACCTTTTTAGGCACATAACACTAGCGAAACAAAAGACGAATTTTATTAGATATAAAGAGGAACCTTGATCTGCAAATTGCAATACACTGCTTTGTGGTGAAACAAGATATCCAATTTTGGTAATATCTATTAATACCCATGATGTCTTTAATTAACGCTATTAAAGACGGTAATTTCTGAAAACACGTAAACAAGTTTTTAGTGAAATATTGTCATTGAAAAGATATTTGACGAATGACTTTTACAGCAAAGTAAGATGTGAGAGATCGGCGTAGCACCCAGCTCGTAGCGGCGTAGCTCGTAGCACGATTTCGTAGACCCTTTATTTTACGTACATGACATTGGTAAACACTAACTTTGATATTGTTATGGCGAAATCAGGTTGTAACAAGTATTTATATCGTAAAAACATCTTAGTTTTGTTACTTAATATTTTGAAACTTGTTACGAATTAAATGTACAGATCATTTGACCTCCACCTTTCATTTGTAAGTTAGCAAATGCTGAAAATGCACTGTCTTAAACTGATGTTATTCCGAAAAAAATGGTAAAAAGAGTGTGTGCAGTCGGGTTGATCGGTAGCATGGCATTGTGTGGGGATCTAAGACTGCGTAGCTGTCATAACAATCGTAAAGGCTGACATTGCCTCTCACCGCCACGTAACACTGACTTACGTAAAAGGTCTTTACCCTTGTTTATTTGGGACAGCTATATCAAAGAGATGTTTTAATTTACGAGTATTAACACTTGCCATTGAGTAACTTCATGGTCTGCGTACAATACTATCGGCGATCGTAGCACATCACTTTTCAATTTGTGTTTGAGCAATATCTCAGAGCTTTTAGCAGTTAGTCGACGACTCGCAGTTTGCTTTGTGTTTGCGAAAGATGACTTTCGAAGATCAGATGCTAAGGTGTGGCTTCTAATAAGAAAAATGATAATTTATAGCTATGAGACTTTTAATCGATGGTGATAATTAAAGTCGATTGGTCCCAATGAATAGATACGTTCATTAATTTTTACTGTTGTCGAAATCATAACAGTTAATCTTACTGCTCAGTTTAGTTATGTGTAGGTGTGTTATTTACTAGTTTTTCGAAACCGATTAAGCCTTGTAATTGTTCCAGTTTTCTTTAACACTCGGCTATGATATAATTTTAATTATTATTTGTATATCCCGAAACAAAATTCTATTTAAAATTTTATTAGTTTTGCTGTACACCTATCACTGAGTAGTTTTTTAACCCAAAGGTTGACTGGTAGAGAATGCCTCGTTGCATTAAGTCCGCCCATGTACCACTGTTGTACATACAGTTTAAATAAATAAATATAATTTATTTCTAATTATAACCTTATTTTTATAACGTCAGTTAAAAAAAAAAAAAAAAAAAATTATAACCTTATTTTTATAACGTCAGTTATAAATTAGGGCTTTTCAACTGCCGTCATTATTATTGCGTAAACAGCCTTACTATGGATTTAATAATAAAAAAAGAGTAAAAATGCATCGAATGTTTCGTTCAATTAGCAACTACTGCGCTTGCGGCGATTTCGCAAAAAAATGGTCTAGACTGCAAATCCTAGATTATAGTTTGAAAGAACGTATTGTATAAGAGCTAGTTAAAGAGAAGGCAGTTTCTAATAGGAAAACAAGTTGTTGTTGGATTTTAGAAACTTATCGTATTAAAATAAAATTAGTTTCAATAAACTGAATAACTTTATGATATATTTTTATGTATGAACAGACAATAATTAAAATTCCGTGCTGAATTGTATGTGAAAAAAACTTTGAATTTATGAGTGTGTTTGCTATAAGCATATAATCCGGAAATGTAAAGTGTTTTTGGCTCTAACAATGGAATATCCACTGTTTGCATTATAACGCTCTCCAAGCATTCCTGCATGTCTAATGCAGGTATGCGAGCAGTAGCGTTGCCCTTAACAATGCACGTGTGCTCACACTTTCGCAAGTGTCGGCGATGGCCAGTGCATCCTTGCGTAAGCGCAGGCGGCGCGGCGGCAATGTCACACCTTATGTAAAATCGGACTTTGACAATCACTTGCAGTACTTTTTCCTTGTTCTATTCACGACCAGTATTCTCGACGGAGATGCAACTAACACTTACTTTTGTTTTCAATTCTTTGTAACAATGCATCGTCCGTCAGACTTGTTCTGGAAAAGATGCAATCGCCAGTCGAATGTTCGAGATACAATCGCGAAACATCGCGAAACAAGCAATTTGTCAGTCTTCCCATAGAGCAAAATTAATCTAAAACTTGTGTGAAACTGTTGTTTCGTAAATAATAGGGTTCTTATTGTTTATAAATTTACACTTGACTCACCGCGAGCCAGTTGCACGCAGTTACGAAATTTTCACGAGACCAAAACACTAAAACGAATTTCCTCATATAAACTGGCGTTAACCCAGCTACGAGAAATACTTGTTGCGGCGTCATCCGTTATGTTTCATGGTATTTTAGTTTCCCTATTTACTGCTCGCATCTATTTTGCTGCTCTGAAACACGATACGCCTTGCGACACCGGCGACATCAATATGCATGTGAAGTTCAGCCCGAAAGCTATATGTTTCCAACGATTAAATTTGTCTTTCAGTCAACAAACGATTTGCTGCTGAAACATTTTAAATGAGAATAATAAAAATATATCTTTGCCTGGAAAAAATCATGACAAACAGTCCACAGTCATATGTTTAATGGTTCTCCAAATGGAAGGATAAATGAACGCGCTGACAAGCTTAACAGCTTTCTTTCGAAACAACAAAACGGCTTAATTTCGAAAATATGTTGCCTTCCAAATTATTTTGTAAAGTTAACGCATAATATACTGAAGATATTATTTGGCGAAAAAGTAAACGCTGTTTCTATATACGCGACAAATATGTGTATCCTGTCTCTATCCTCGGCAATAGTTAAAAGAAGACGTTAATGCAACTGTTACATATTTTTCTCATGCGATAAGATAATTAGGTTTGCAGTTTTGAGTGGTTCGGATGCAGCGGAGGGTTAGTGGGGGTGATCGAGCACGCGATGGAGTCACGCGAGCGCGCCACAGTAACACACTGCTAAAGAAACTGCGAGGAAAACGCCTTCCGGGGTGAACGGCCGCGTTGCGTAAAGAGCCCGCGCTGTGGCGCAACCGACCCCCACCGCGGCGACGCTCCACCAACGAGACGCTGCGCGTGCGCAGCGCCATCTAACGGACGCTTTCATTGATATTGTATGTGTACCACTTTATACATTTTATACATATGTAATAAAATCGCGTGTTTAGTTGTTGGGTTATGGTAATTTTCCTGTTTTCACTTTCAGGATGGAAATGCGTTTCAATGAGATTTAACTAGATACTTAATTGATCTAGATTTTAAAAGTAGAAACGCAAAATAATGAAATAACTGTGATGTACAATGATTTACTTGACAATTTTCATTTCGACTCGTTGCCAATTTTAAAACTTACTTTATTGCTGCGTCCGAAATAATAACGTAGTCGTTATTGCAAATCTTCATTTTCTTGTCAACATTTGTCAGATTTGCATCGTCAAGTGCCTGAATACCTAATATAATGAACATATTACTCACACACTTTGCATTTATTCCACACAAACGTGGCGGCTAATAAATTGCAATACGTAGCAAGTAAAGCGGGAGTGACGAAATGAAATTTAATTCCTAGGTCAAGGTTTGGCTTCTCTTCGAAATGGGAAAATTGCCACACATCGGCGACCTTAACTCGGCGCGAGTCCGCCAGTTTCGTAAGACGACACCGCGAATAAAGCCCCGAATACACTGCCAAAGTGAGTTAACACGTGGAGTCCACTATTAATTTTGATGATGCTCATATTTAAGGGTTTTTAAAGTAACTGGTGACAGTTGAGAAGATTTTGTGAGTCACACAAGCTTGCATCCAACAAAACTTGTACAAAACTATGTGACATCATTCAACAGGCATTAAACATGACGTGTTACGTCATGGAAAATGTTGAAAATGATTAATTTCATATTTTGATGTTAATTTCAAATTAAAAATCAATTTTGTCAAAATAATATCGGCCGTTGCAACTTTAAGCTTCATGGAGATGAGGCTTTAAACTCTGCTAAAGAAATGGAAAGTGTGTTATACAACGTCCACCTGAGTTCGCCGTGAAAGGCGCGTGAGTTTTTAATGTCAGCCACCCGTGGTCAAGGCTCAAGTTTTTTGTACGCTTGCTTCACGCGATTTTATCTTCTGTTTTAGTACACGCTTACGGGCTGTGATTGACGTCGTCCGCACTTCGCTGCTTTGATGCCTTATTTAGTGTTGGAATTAATCTAATTGAGCAATCTGACCCCTAATGTGTTTCAATGAAAAGTTACTTAAGCTAGAAATCAATAAACAATCTCCATTTAATACGATACGTAATCTTCTTTTATTTGGATCTCATAACAACGGTGAAGGCCATGTTAGCTTAAAAGCATAAAAAAGAATAAACAAATTCACTTTAAGAAACATCTCACATAAAAATTACATAAGCCGTAATCACAATAGGCATCAATAAAGCGAAGAAAGTTCATTGTCTTCGGAAATAGGATTTGAAACGAAAGCGAGAGTAATTGCCGGTCTAGGCGGCGCGGGCGCATGCACGTAGCGGCGGCGGCGGGCAGCGGGCTCGGCGCGCGAGCAACGGTACCGGGTGTAAGTTACGGTACTTCCCGTAGGAACGGGTCCTCGCCATCCCGCAACACTAGTGATGTTACCGCAGTGGATCAACGTAAATATCGACTGATGGGTTCATCTCAGACTATATTTCATGCGTTTTTTGGGCTTTGGAATTGATTATAAGAACTAGATAATTCAATTGTTTCCTTAATGAATATTGGAATACTTGGTGAATATTTAAATATTTGAAAAAAGTTTTAACATTTTTAGGTTTGTTTCAAAAAATGTTTTTATTTTATATTTTTTGCCGGAAAGTTTGTTTGAAACCTAGTTTTAAAATTATTTGTAGCTCAAAATGTGTAATGTTGTTAATTTACTGTGTAATTAATGTAGTGCAATTACAGTGTAGAACAAATTAAGCACATTATAAGTATATTTATGAGTGTAAAAACATTGCAAGTAATAAAACATCGTGTTAACTAAATATCTTGCGTAACAGTAGAATATGCAAGTCATTAGTTTCAGACTTTTACTTTCTATGTTCGTATTACTCGAGGAAGAGACATTGTTATGAGAATCTCTAAATTCAATAAGGATGTCCCGAAAATATTTTTTATGAATATTTGGTACTAATACTTACTACTACCATCTGTGGTAAGTTATTATTCCATTTATGTTGGCATGCTTGGAACGATTTAAAATGTGTGGAAAATTGCAGATTTACGAGTAAAAATTGGGTGAAACTATTCTAAGCAGTTTTAAAATATACTTTCAAGTGTTTTCGTGTACAATAATATGTGTTACACTGTTACAAGGACAAAGCCGAATTGTGCGTACGGACGGCGAGAGGTCAACAACACCGGACTAGGTTAGCGATGAAATTTATCGATAGTACGACGGTAACACGACAACACTATTTGAGCACTGGTCAACCACCATTGAGACCTTAACCACTTTCTCTTTCGATGGCCGCTGATCGTGCTTACACGTACAGTTGTACACACAAACACATGCTGAGATTTTACGTGTTTTGTCTTTGTGTGCGTGTGTATTGTCGGTTACATAACGTAACTTTGGCTGACGCATCAGTGGAGCGAAAGGTCAGTATCTATTTATAGTGTAGTTACGCTCACTTTCCATAAGAATGTCCACGAGATCTATTCGATTTCAAGATCGTTCACCTCTGTTGATTAATTGCCCCACGTGTACTTAGATATGGACGTGTCATTTAATTAGTAATGACCTGTGTCGAACGCGTCACGTATTTGTCACGGGATGAGAGGACGAATGCTAATGAGTTCTTTGTGTTATGTATAATGTTGTTTTGACCTTAGAAACTTTTATACGCCATTAGTTTTAAAAAGAACTGGCCGTCAATAGCAAAATACAGAATTTTAGGACCAATCGGCTAGCCGATTGGTCCTAAAATTCTGTATTTTCATCAATCAATCTATCTAGATAGATTGATTATTTTGAAACTCGTTGAAAAGTTAAACCGCGATACGATAAAAAAAGCGGCCAAGTGCGAGTCACACTCGCCCATGAAGGGTTCCGTAGCAGCAAGTAAAAGGTAAATTGCGGTTTACGATTTATGACGTACTTATTAAAAAAAAACTACTTACTAGATCACTTATTTTAGAAGTTACAGGGACACACATTTTACCACTTTGGAATTGTCTCTAGCGCAAACTATTCAGTTTAGAAAAAAATGATACTTATTAGAAACCTCAATATCATTTTTGAAGACCTATCCATAGATACTACACACGTATGGGTTTGATGAAAAAAAAATGTATGTTCTAAGTATGGGGAACCCCCAAAATTTATTGTTTATTTTTCTATTTTTATGTGAAAATCTTAATGCGGTTCACAGAATACACCTACTTACCAAGTTTCAACAGTATAGTTCTCATAGTTTCGGAAAAAAGTGGCTGTGACATACGGACGGACAGACAGACAGACAGACATGACGAATCTATAAGGGTTCCGTTTTTTGCCATTTGGCTACGGAACCCTAAAAAAAAGTTCATTTATTTTAAATGATTTCCATACTTTCACATATGTACTGTACATTCATACCCAAAGTGGGGTGGTTCGTACAGAATAATTTGCGTCAATGAGATTAGCACAATAGTCGCAGGCGCGAGTCCATGACTCCTCGATAACATTGTGCTCCTACTCGCACAAAGGTTTAGCGACAAGGCCACCGCAGGGCTGCTTGCGTGGGAAACCCTATTGCAGTCACCGGCTAGATTGTCTGTTGTTTGAACTTAGCTGCTGATGTTGGTATCGCTTGCGCAACTGCACGCTGTTATGTTATTTTGTTGGCACTTGGCTTAATTGAAAAATATGGGTGTAGGTTTAGCTTCCGCGTTTTACGCAAAGCTGAATTGAGTTTATTAAAATGGTAACCTGTATCGTTGTGAGCTTTTTCAAATTTATTTTATAGGAACAATGGAATGTCTTCATTAATGTTTTATCTTGATTTAATCAAAAAGCATCACAATCACTATGTTTAGAAAGTTAAATACAAAGGGTACGTTGAACTTTTGTCATTTTACAGTTAGACAGGTGTGGCTTCATGAGCTTAAATCATAGCTATTTAAAAGACCCTGCACTATGTTCAGCATTGTGTTTTATAGCCTAGGCTTGTTTAATGCTTGCCTGTTCACTTGAGATTAGTTACATTGATTTAAACTTAGGTTACAAGCAGTCGTGGGCGGATGGGCGGTGATCGCCTACTATATCCGCTGACGGCTTTGTGATTGATGTAAATCAAATGTTCTTATGTACTCGTACATATAATTGCGAAATTATTTACAAAAAGTGTAAAAAACAAATTGATCATTGGGCATTAAAAACTCATCCACATCGCTGTCAATGACAAAAGTGCCCAGAACACTGGCAGCATTGCCACGTTGAATGGCAATGCTGATTCTTTGGCCAAAGAAAAGCCCAGCCCTCTGGTCACGTGAACAGTCGACAAGTCGTTTGCTGATGTCCCGAAAGACTCGGTGAGCACTCGGACCCCATGGGCCTAAAGTTTCACCCCAAACGGCTCAAATATTGTAATGTAATGTGAATTATCTGTATAATATCTCTGCATAAAGTGTATTCTACCGCCGTTGGAGCCATGCGGCATTTTAATAAACTCAGGTCACGTTTTCGCTGCTGAAAGTGTGCTGTTCAGATAATACATGTTCAGTAGGAAACAATACAAATGAACAATTGGATATCAAATTATTCACTTTAAGTGTAAAAATACAAACGCTACTCAAAAAATAACAAGCCAGACCATTAATCATGTTTATTGTGAACTTGCCCCAATACCCTTCGAAATATGTACGGAACTTATGTGTACATTCTAGAGCGCCATGCGGTACTGTCGCGTACAAATTGCTAGTGACGGCGTGGTACAGTCGAGATGACGGTTTTACGGTCTTATCATCATTGACCCTAATTTTAGACAACGCATACCACCCGCTCGCGTCTCTAACCATCTGTGAATATGTTTTAATATTTTTTATTCGTAATTTATATACCTACTTAGATCTTTTTGGGCTGCCATTACCACACGTGTCTTTTGTATTCATTAATTAAAATAGATTTTTATTTTAATTTTGAGAAATTGTCATCAAGCCAATTAACGCTTTAATTAATTCAAGCTCGTCGCACTATCAAGCAATATCATATCACAATAATAAAAATTATTAATTGTTCAATGATAGATATATCTGGATTTCCCCGAATATCCAAATTTAAAATGAGTCATTACAGCAGGAAATTTGATAAAAATATTTACTAAATGTCTATAAAAATACCCAAACAAACTTGTTGATAATGTTGTTAGTGTTTCTACGTCTGACATACATCCTAAATTGTAGTTTATTCCTGTGTTCTATGTTTTCGTGTAAAATATTTTGAAGCTTAATTTACTAGAATTGACAATCTATGGATAATATATCAGAGTTTATGGGTAATAATACAGCGCTAGTGAACGCCCGCGCAGCTTGCCTACTGCGCGAGTGGAAACTAGGACAGACGGACCGACATCCCGACTGATTGACGTATCTAGCGTTGTAATCGCCGTGTTATTGTTATTTATATTTTCTATGAGAATTTTAAAATAGTTCTATGTAACGGCTAGAATTTAGAGTTTTACTTTCGCCTACTTTATGAAGCGATAGTGTAGCTTTTACGTACTGAATACGTTAATACGGTAATAGCCCATACGTTGACCATTGTATGAATCAGTATTATTAATAGTAATGTTGTTGATGTCATGAACGGGAAATAGACATAGGTCAGTTACCAATACAGTTAAACAATCTCTCATGGGTTTTGCCTCATACATAAACATAAATTAGTAGGGGAAAAGTCACTGGGGTAATCAGATATTTTTGCTTAAACTTAAAGCGGGGTTTTATTGGTTTTTATTTTAATTGTTTTCTTTATTACCCCACATTAACTAAAAAAAATCTGTTACCTATTTTTTCAGTTTTAGCCCGACACAAAACAACCAGCGCCATCTATCAGTAGCAAGCGTCAACAATAAGATAAATGACGAATGAATACAAGTCAGATGACCAAGTTCTTGCAGTTTGATCAACATAGTATTATTAGTGAGTGGCTGCATAATACTTGTTTATAGTAGGTATAAACGGATGTGTTATTCATTCATGCTTCCAAGAAAAGCCTTATCTTTGATTGCCACTGGATCCTATTACACAAATAATTAAGTATTTTATTATCGTTTACCCGCAGCTTTGGTTGACCTCCGGAGTTATGAAATAGGGTTTAGCACATTGTGCGCTAGAAAAACACGTCATGACATAATACAGGTTGATGCAGCAGGTTGTTTGATTAATTTTAAATATCTGATTTAGAATTAAAGCTAAGCATGTCTATTGATTGCGTGAGGTATTTTTTTGCAACTTGCAACACTTAAGCAAAGTTCATGTGAAATAAGTTTTATTTGTAGGACGAAGTGGCTGTATATGTTATCGGTTAGGTATTCCAGTTTTGCGAAAAACCTTCCCGTCCATTGATTTCATTGCTACACAGTATTTATGATGTGATGTGTCATTGGTATCATCATCTGCCTAGCCTTTTTCTAACTATATTGGGGTTAGCGTCCAGTCAAACCGGATTCAGCTGAATACCAGTATTTTACGAAGAGCGGTCGCCTCTACCAGACCTCCATAACCAATGAACTGGGTAACACGGTATTTCTTGGCAAGATTGGAGTCAGATTTTCATTGGTGGTATTGACTATTGTAAATTCGTAATTCTAAGTATACAAGGTATTGTATCCACCTAGAATTACGAATTTACAATAGTCAACAACACCTATTCGATACACCCTGTTTGTAAAAGAGACCCGTTACATTTACGTACAATATGTAACGTTTATGAATTTTTCAATATGCAGCACTATTACGCACGTAACATTACAATACCTAATACATTCCTAGCGACAATGCGTCACCTTGCCAGCGTTCGTTGACGCATCTACGTTTTGTCCAAGCGACCTTAAGCCTAAGCGTGTTAGACTAACTACTAATAACAACAACCAATTTGTAGCATCCCGCTCGCTCTAACAGCTGTTATCATAGCCTAGAATGAGACGTAACTATGTGAATGATGATTTGACTTGGTGTAACTAACAGCAGTTACAGCAGCGTTCACCTTCATAAAGGTAAAGTATGGACGGCGCTAACGAAAATGAAGGGCGATAGTGGTTTCAAGTGTTTGAAGGTAACGGGCTTAGGTTGAGTAGGTACTAATTGCTAAGAATTTATGCTGGTAAATATCACGATGCCGCGGTAGCAGTTATCGTCAATTGGCCGACACATGGCAGCTATTAAAACATCTGCGACCACATTATTTTAATATTAAAGTTTCATTTTTGTTTTACAAATCTCTATCATCAAATTATTCGTCAGAGCTTTAGGTAAGTCTGAAACTCATTGAAAACACTACACTTGAAACGATTTTTGAATATGCAATCCGTTGTTTTTAAAAATTTCTTAACTGAGGAAGCACTCCTGACAAATCGACATGAAAGTCACTGAACCGAAGTAAAACTTGTAAACTGCAACGATATTGGATAAATACACATCCAAGCTGTTGTTCAGGAAATCAGGAGTTACCCTGAAACATCTCAAAAAGTAATGCACATTGTCTGTGTCCACAATGAAAGGGTAACAATGAAAGGCGTGTTCAACATTTTCTCATAATTTGAGTGAAAGGATTTTCGAAAAACCGAACTGTAAAGTTCAAAAGCTGTGACGTCACGATTGCACATCCTTTCTCTCCGCTTTCTCCGTCCTTGGCGAGCAAACGGTAATAGGTGCCTTACAAAGCTCTATGTACAACGCGAAACACAATAACGTCTTTAACATTACGACTACAAGATTCACAGTTGATTGCACTCAATTTGCAGAAGTGCAGTTGTAAGATTGTTAGAAGGTACATGCCAAGTCGCAACACTTCATTGGTATTGCACGCGCTTGTCAGAAGGATCTTATCAGCAAAGCAATTTAGCGGTTAAAACATAAAAACGCTTAATGAGCGTAGTTTTAATCTAAGAGAAAGTAAGTCATAGCCAAATAAGTAATTGTGAAGATTTATAGCAAATTTCTCCATGTGGGTGGACGAGGTTTACCAAAATTAAAATTAAATGGTCTTGAATAAAAAACTTTGATTTATTTATTGTTTTGGCCAGAATGAAAACTGTTCCTACCATTTAAGGATACATCTAGAAAACGAATGGACTGATGCATATTGATTATGCCCAAGGTTATAATCATTAGCCAAAGATCGGACACATACATTGTTTCACGAATGAATTCTAGGTCTAGGTAACATAAAAAGCTCACATTGCGGTAGTTATTCACGACCAATTAAGTACTTATATGAGTCAAATGAGGAATTCCATTTTTAAACAAGGAAAATGTGTGAATCAGGAAAGTTATTTTTACATGGCTGGAGTGAAGAGGAAGATAATACTGTGCACAGGGATCGCTGAAAAAATATTCCGTTTAATATTTAACTTAGGAAACTGGAGCGCGGTAATTAATTAAGATTTCAAAATAAATTGGTATTGGGGTAATACTGGTGATGAGTCTCATCGCATCTGGATGGAGGAAGGGCAGAGTTCAATACCATTACTTGGAAAAGTTCGAGTTTGAAATGACATCTGCGAGCAGTGAACGTACGGATTATCAAGTGCCTTTTTCAGAATCGTTTCTTCCATTTAATGCATTATAAAGTAGGTATTTATTATTAATATGTGTATGTGCACTATGTCACACAACTTGATTGTTAATCACTATACTGCAGGAGACAGGTTGGCCGAGAGATAACCTAAACGAAAACGCGAACGCATTGATAATGATAACACCGCGAGTCGCGGGCCGCGAGGCGCTCCGGGCCTTTCGCGCCGCACAATCGTTAGATAAACATATGGGTCACTGAACCGACCCAGTTTCGTCGAGAGCCCACACGATGGGCCCGTGTGCGCGTTTTACTCAAAAATCCACAAACACAGGCGCAACTCCTCAATCAACGCACACTTTCGTACGACACGCATATTCGTGAACACTTCACGAATTAGTCGCTACCACGCAACGAACTCACATAATTCTCGCTCTAAATATTTATTGACCAATACTAAATACGCGTCATTGCTCGTTGAATAAATTCGAGTTTACTGTTTAAACGAAGAGCCGTTTAAAGGTATTTCGAAACTGTGTTGCAGCTACGTAATACCTACTTATGTAATAAGTGTAATTATCACACTAAAACAGCAAAAATAATAAAAATTGCTTTAATTTTTTATTTCGATATTGTAAACGATATTTTGATTAATAGATTTATTTACTAGGCTTGAAAATAGTAGTAAATAGTCTTCACCGGTTGAAGTAATTTTTTAAAATAAATGTTGGTGAATTACAATAAGTTATACCTAATATAGAAATTAGCTAGCTTTAAGTAGTAACATTAAAGCTAGCTAATTTCTATATTATTTGAAAGTAAAAGTCGTAGGTCTTCGTAGCAGCGTAGCACTGGCGTAGCCACGTAGGCAATAATTTAAAAAAAAACAAACGTAGTCGTTATTATGTACATGATTATGTGTTAAAAGTGTCAGCAAAATGCACCTAAAAGCTCATCATAATTTCATTTAGTGAAAATAAGTAGCTCCAAAATATTTTTGTATGTCCATTAAAATAACTGGTACGAATTTCGAAAGTTACATGGTCAATGGTCGCCGGTAGGCCTTGGCCATGACGTCTACACTGTTGTCGAAATATCAACAGACCTCAGCGCCAACCTGACGAGTTTCAATTTCAACCCTTTCACAAACTCGACAAATGTGCGCCAAAGTTAGGAGCTCTTTGTGTTTAGACTAGACTAAACTTTGACTACTAGTGATTCGTAAATTTTCAGGGAATGCATTGTCACTATGACAATAGGATTCGACGATATGCTCAAGTATTTTTTAAATATTTGCTGCGGCTATCTAGATCTAATCTAAGAAATTAATTTAAAAAGGTATTTTTTTCTTTAAAGAACGAATTGTTTGTTTTGTAGGAGATAATCTTTGGAAATAGTTTGAATTAGAAAAAAATGGACAGATAGAAAGCTATTCTTGATTGCCACATACTGCTTTTTATTCCAAAATAATGTAAGGTTCATAAGCAAGAGGCTACTAAAAAGTTACCCTTTAAAACAATTAGAAGTTCTTTGCTTCTTGTTAGTACCTATCGATTGTTATCAATTGTAAGTAACTAGTGGTTTTACAACGATTTTTTAAATTGAACCTTTATTGTCCCACTGCTGCGCAAAGATCTCTCCTTAGCCTTTTACTCTTCCCGGTGTTTAGCCTTGTCTGGCCAGCGTCCTGTAAGGCCCGGTTTCCACCAAAGCAGAGAGGAGAGGAGATGTGTTGAATAAACCAATCCGATAAGCTAAGCGGAGAAGAGATGTGGAAATAACGACATCTGATTGGTTTATTCAACACATCTCCTCTCCTCTCTGCTTTGGTGGAAACCGGGCCTAAAGACTTATAAGTCGTCACGCGTCAACGTAAATATGCAATCGAAAGTAAAGGCAGCTGGTGTTGTGTAGCCTAAGCTTCTTAATGTAGAAACAATAAAGCTAAGTAAGACTATGTCACCGTCCCACTGTAGGGCAAAAACCTTAAGAAAAGTCACGCGCATTCATTGGCGTTTCGGCGATATCTGTCAGTTTATTCTGTCAACATCTCACCATGAACACATAGGTGGAGTGAGCATGAAGTGAACTGTCATTCCATCTAGTTTGTATAGAGCTCACTTCACGTTCACTTCACACCTAAGCTTACACGGTGAGATGTTCACAGAATCGTTCTGCTAATAAGTCGGCGTAACGCGTTTGGTCAACGAAGACACCTTTGCCCAGCAGTGGGACATATCGAGATAGTATAGAATAAGGGCATGTTTTCCTCCACTTTTGCCTATTTGCTACCTGAAAACTTATCATCCAAACGATTTTGAAGGTAGATATTAAGCCACAAGCCACCTCTTGCTTGAAAACAAAACGAAGTTCAATTCAATTCGTTTCAAGAAATTCTCTGCCTATCTGTTATTCAACCATAAATCTTACTAACAATTAAAGTTTATCACAATCGGATAAGATCAAAGCGAGAAAGTAGTGCGATTAGTTAGCAGTAACTGCTGTTACTAACTGCTCCTTTACGACCTAGCAGTCTATGTACAGTGAAGGACAAAACTATGTAGGCATAGGGCAAGTCAACATGGATTTTCTCAAAACTGTAGGACCTTATATTTATAGAGGATCCCCACGTCTTAGCAGTGAGGATTTTTATGGGCTTATTATGTTTTGTTTTAAACAGTGTTTATTTATTTATTTAACTTCATGCACAAAATTTAAATGCATGCATTTTCTACCAGTTAACCAAGGGTGGTAAAGAGATAACATGGCACGTTATAGCGGCATTGGTTATAGCGAGCTTGTCGGACACCCTTTTGAATTTGACTGAGTGCATTCAAATTTTTGCCCTTGTCTGTACAATTGTACAAGTGTTGTTTGAAAACGCATCCGGACTCTGCAACTATGGTTCACGTAGCAGTCGCGTGGATAAAATATAACCATGAGCTCATCATACAGGGATTATGTGCCTAATGTATAAAAATATTTCAACCATATGTGGTGGTTATAAATATAGCATTTATACGAAATAGGCATTTTGTGAGTCAGAAATTGAAAGTAGAGTTTAGGATTGGCGCTTAAAATTTACATCTGTCGGTCTTATATTTCGTCGTTGCAAATTTAAAATCTCATAATTATGTAAAATTTTTGTCGAAAATGAGATACGCAGTTATTTAAAAGTGATTTTGAATTCATATCTTAGGAAATTTTCCCATGTGACTGTGAGTTCTTAATATATCGATAAAGTATGTTTCATTTTTAAAAAACCTGAAGTGTCAACCTACATTTTACAGGAATATTTTATTTTTTTCTCGAACATTTACTTTATACACATAGGAGGTTTTTAAAGCAACGACGATTTGTATTTGTTCCAATATTCATTTATTTATTAGATAATAAGTTTACTGGTAACTTGTTATTACTGTATGAAGAAGTATAGTTAACTTCAGAAAAAAGTTATTGTAGGGACCTACTTTTAAATTGATTGTTTGCTCGGCAACCTACTCCTTTGGGTAACTTTGAGTTCTGGCTTATTATTCATAATATTATAGGTTATTATTTAAGATAAAGACTTCAAAACATGGTGATAATAACAAGATAACCTACATTTAAGTGAATTTAATTTCTATATGTATAATTGGAAATATTTTAGGTAAAAATACACACAAACATAAAAATTGTGTTATCATAAAAAAATATTAACGTCATTTGTCGCTAGAGGGCAGCGCATACACAAATCCAATATGGCTGCCGATCAACAGATATATTTTCAGTTTCATCATTTAGTTAATAAATAAACGTTATTTATATGTATTTAAATAACGATAGTAGTATAATCATAAAATGGGTTAAAATTTAACCCATAATAATATATAATTCTAGATAACTAAGAAAAATTACAAAAATGCGAAACATTTTATTTATGCTACAACATAACAAAAAGTTGATCATTTTCTTTGGAAAAATTGAAATGCAAAATAGTCAAATCACAATATATCAAGTATTGTTACTGTCTAGTTAGTCTACTTAAATTATAAAACAGTGATAAGAAGTAAAAAGTTGTTTTCTATCTAGCGAGACAGAAAACAAATTTTTACTTGCCGTGCCTAAGTTACTGTACACTCAAGTAAATAATTGGATTATAGATAAATTAGTTAATGCAACATAGTTGAGAGTACACAGATAATAATGATTAGTATTCGATAGTACTTTGTACAATATTTGATGAGAAGATAAATATAGAAGTAGAACATAACTCGAAGACTTATCAATAGTGATTAAATGAATATAGTCATCGGAATCTTAGAAAAAACACGTGTTTTTACGTGCGGTGTGTGCGTGGACGTCTACTAATAAACAAGGAATTAATGAACAGAGACTGCAAAGTGCATGCCAACGTGAAAAATAAAATCATATAAAAGCTATACAAGACGTACACAACGTCATCTCACCATAAAACATTTTGTTCAATTGCCCTTGTTGTCCGGTCAGCTTTATCGTGTTTGTGTCCATTCAAAATAAACAGCCAAGCCGGTTTAAAGAGTCCTATTTAATTTCATAGAATAGTTCATCACTACAACGTGTCATAGGTAAGGTAACGTGGGCCAGCGTGGGCCACGGAGCGCACAGGACGTGCAGCGAGCGGGAGTCGCGCTCGCGGTTGGCGCCCGCACGGAAGTAGGTTAGTAACTAAAGTTTTGTTTGCGTGAGGCTGCGACTCGGTGCACTCGCTCGCTAGTGCGGGCGCGCGACTCTGCCCGCCGCCGACCGCCCGCCCGCACCCCGCTCACCCCCGCACCCGCGCATCTTTCACTTTCGGCCCGACTTCGCCCGGCTCGGTCCGCCCGCCCTACGCGCTCATTGTTGCGCCCCTATGCCAAGGGACCGCTTTCCACAGCAAACTTGTCTCATTCACGGATATAACAATTGACAACTTTGTAGTAACTTCCGAGCTAATTACACTTTGCTTTGACATAGGTTTTTCTTCAATGTTCTTATGCAGACACTTCTTATTGGACAGGTTCATTGACTTGTTTATCGTAATTACAGTTTAATTAAGGAATTTTAAGTAAGCTAATTGTTGCTCAGGAAATAACAAATAATTTGATCAGATATTACGAGCATTGAACCTAGGCGATTTAAATGATTTAACAGGCTTGTAGGCAGGTTGTTGAATGTCTTACAATATCACAAATAGTTTTCAGTTGTAGTTCTTATCCGTTACAACTATCTTAAACTAAATTGGTATTAGCACAATATTTTATGCGCAAAACTTGTAGGAATGATATATTTTGCTCTACTCGGAGTTCTAATAAATATGAATTATGTAGCCGTGGTTTAGTTACAGGCTCATATTATGGTTTTGACATTCATTGCCTAAGTATCCTAAATTATATTTGAGCACTGACCTTGACAACAATAAATGTATTGCAATAAATACCGTGCAATTGACAGTGCACCCTTCTAGAATATTTCTGATGACGCGGGTCTAACTGAATTCATAGATGAGTGTTTAGAATGCATACACGATGCAGTTGTTTGGGCTATAGAACAGTGTCGGTGTTCTGTTCAGGCATAGCGGTCGGCTGGTACATCACACGCATTCGCCGAACGCTCATTGTCGCTGGTTATGTAAGGCGGAGGCCGCATCGATGCCGCTGCGCTGCTTCGAGTCAACGAACGGCATTGACACGCGCCCGCCTCCCGCCGCCCCCCCTCCGCGCACCGCACTCGCCCCGCTGACTCCCCTCGCCGCTGCTGAAACCAGCAGCTGCGAAATTGGGTCACGAGCTCCGAGCCACCTCACGTACACATCGACCAGCTAACCGAGATCTCTGACGTTCGCACGATTCCCACCACTTCGCATCATGAAGCTCGTGAGCGACAGGCGGCAGGGGTCTTGTGTAACTGGTGCTGTACTTGCAAGACGACAAATGAAATAAACCTTCTGCCGTTTAAAATAACTACGTGTTTCAACATGATAGATCGGACGCGGAATCGCCGAAAATTCAGCAGGACCTTGAAATCTATGAAGAGCTCGTTACGTTACAACTCAAGAGTGAAATCAGAACTTTGAATCGATGTTATATCACTTATCCATTCAGTTTCGTACTGAGATACAATAGGTCGTACGCTTTTCCTAATTTTCAAAATAAATCAGCATAGCTGGTCACCTGGATCACGATGCTCTCGATTTCCCATATTCTTTACCTAAGCTGATAAATATTTTATAATTCTAATTCTTAGGAAAACATGAGTAATCTGATTAGGCGTTTTTGATTATTTAAGAAAATAAATATTGAATTATTTGCAGCATAGCTTCTACGAGAGTTGTACCCATTTCATTTTTAAATATGCATTGTATATTCAAGGTTAATTATATTTAAATGCAAAGTCGAGTTTAATTTCGCAAGATTTCTCTAAGGTCATTACTGTAGAATGAAACGAAATTACTGTCTCAAACGAAGCTCTAAGTAACAATAAAGTGTGCTGTTGTTTTTCGCAGAAATCTATGGGAATTATAAAGCTAACATTATAACAGAAACAGCTTCAATAGTTTCTAATATCAATGCATGAAAACGGAGAAGGAAAACAGCACTGCGCCGGCATCGAACGCTCGAGTCAACGAACGTCATTGACGACAGCCGCCAAGCAATTCTATATGCTCCGAACGTAGCCATAAAGTTTCATATTCAGTGGGGCGGTTGCTCAACCTAGCCTTGGCTCCTACTGGCCTGGCTGACTTAGACATTCTATCTACTTTTACGAGTACATGGGCGAAGGCTCCAGTACTGTTTGGTACTTATAGTGCAGTCAGTACTTAGGTGCAATAAGTTTGTCGCTATCGTCAGCGTGTCCTTATGTAATGTTCTAATTCTTGGTACTCTCTCATTGGATTAGCGCCGCCGAAGCTTACCTGTTGTTCTACTTGGTGGCATAAGTTATGTCACTATAGTTGCATGTACATACGTGTACGATACACAGGTAGCTAACAAGCAGTTGTCAATTTCGCAAATACCTACGTTCAATTGAATTGTAGAATCAACGAACACAAGCAATATTTCTACTTAAATCAGTTGATTTCAATCCATTTATCTAATATAATTGAGAAACCCAGAACCTGCATTTTATTTAATATCTGCAATAACACGCAATGCGTATTATAGGAAAAAATATAAACTGCATACGCATGACCTTGCGAAGTAATATTGTCTATACGAGTTTATAAAAGTACAAATTAAATTGAATATATTACACTTAATTACAGACGTAATCTGTAGAATTTACATTGAAAAGCTGATCGTTGAAGGTCAAGTTAATATTAATTATTAATTAATTAGTAGGTAACTTATAGTTGTAATTACCCATTGTGCGACCGGTTATATGAACGTAGAGTGCGGTTCATGGTGCGATAATATTTTATTATAATTAAATCGTTATAATCATTGCTACTTATATCAAATTAGTTCAAGGGGGATGTGGTGTGTATGCCCAGCCATATGATAATAAAACGTTACTCTTTTATTTTGGTTATCAGTATCATTATCAGCGCAATATTTTCCCCAACGTTAACTTGACCAAGATCTTGTTTCACTCTAAGTATCAACATAACGTCTTAGGGAATACAAGAAGGAAAATGTTATAAATAAACAAATTAAGGAAAATATTACGTAAGCGACGGACCCAAATCTGACCCAGAGTCGGCCCTTCCCTATTTTCGTTGTTGCCATAACAAACCAAATCAGTTTGCTTCAATGTTACCTCATTTTCTTCGTCATTAGAAGAAAATAAAGGGTGTGTCTAAATTTTTAGGATTAGGTAGGTATGTATTTTCATTTCCATATCAAGAAAACCGATAGCATCGATTGATCAATTGAAGTGTGACGTACGGCACCCCAAGTGCAGTTAAGTTATATAAAGGGGGGCTAAGAGCATCGGGCGTGCGGCGAGGGTGCTGGGTGGTAGGTAGCCGCCCTACTTTCAGGGTGCGCAGGCTGCAACGGGTGAAGGAACGTCATTGACCCACCTAGTACCTGCGCGCTATCGCTCCGCATCACCCGCGCCCCGCGCCCCGCTCCCGACCAGACTGATAAATATAGCGATCTCCGGGAATATGGCAATGAAACTGTTGTGTATAGAGCACCTAGACTGTAGGTAGAGGTAGGTTAGTGCGTCAAATGTGCATACGTCAATGGTTCAATCAATACGAAGGATTGGGAGGAGTGGCCGCCTGACCTATGACAGAACGACCTGTCGCGCACATCGCGCTTGCAGATGAGGATTCAATTAAGATAGCTGGACCTTGATTACGCTCGTATGTTGGTTTAAGATGGCACCAGTCATGTACTTGTTATGTAATTGGACAAATATGTTTTTTTTTTTAGACTCCACAAAACTAAAAAGTAGCATATTATTATGATAGCTAAATACATGGTAAATATATCATTTAAAATACATTTTATCTTCTTTTCGTAAAATGCAATTGTAGTCTACAAATAAAATCTACCAATATTTTACGAATAAATGTGTCATACTAACAAACACATGTTGCTAGATAACAAGGACATTCAAGTATCAATTTCAGTTCATTATCTACAATAGCAAAGTACAAATTATTTAACAAATATCGATCGAATGCGCGCAAATGAAGGAGTATCGTGGTCTCGTGGAGCAAAGGAATTTGAATTTACAGGTAGTGTCATGATGGATGCACAGAGGCACGTAACTGATACATTGATTGAGGCATTTGGAAAGGCTAGCAATCCGCATAAATTTCGAGAAAGGCGGGGCGAAATGGGGGTGTGTGCGGGCAGGGTGTGCACGGCGCGGGACGAAGCGGGGGTGCGAGGCCGACACGTGCGGGTGCAGGCGGGTCAACGAACGTCATTGACCCACCTCCGGGGCCTACTTATAACGGGCCGATAACACCCCCGCGCCGATACGGCGACTGATTTGTCTGTGTAGTAATAACAATACTACATTGACGGCTCAATTTGAACAATTGCTCATGTGTGCACATGTCCTCGTCAATGTAAATAATTGCGGTTAGCAAGGCCGTCGCGAGATTTGACGCTGGAAACTTCAATGTGAAGATGAATTTTCAATATCAGACTGAACTGAAAATATTTGTTTTACCTTGAATTAATTTCAGGCATTATTGGCGCACTAAGAAATTATTGAAGAAACGGTTGAGACTATAATTTATTTTATAAGCATAATTCATTTTATAAAAATAAAACAAATAGAAATTAAAAATATGAAAGTCTAGACCTACAGGTACTTATGATGTTATTCCCAGCTTGATTATAAACAGTACTATTTTCCTTCTACTGTAATGAGTTTGTGCCAATGTCAAGTGTATCTGGGGTATTCAAATGAAACTCACTGTATAAATAATAAGCTTAATTGATTGAATTTGTTTATCAAATTCACAATGACCGCAAGAACTTTAATATCTAGAAATAATTATGTTGTTTTTGTATTTAATATAATTAAATAACTTATATTTAATTGTTTTCAACAGCCATGTGTCCCGTGTTTACCTAAAATACAGATAGTTTCGTTGTATTTTATTTTTATCAAACATTTCTGCCATACGACGTAAACACACTACGCAAATATTTTATCCGAGTATCTATAAGTATACTACCTAAATACTATGTAATGTGTAAGACGCCGTTCGATACGAGGTGTGGAACGACGTAGAGAAAATTCCGGGAAATTCGACTGAATTAAAAAAATTGAATGAAGTGTCAATACACATCTTCAGCCAGCTGTCCGTGATATACACTAGTTACATAATAGTAATAGTTCTATTCAGTATTACGTAGGTATCGGAAACTGTAGTCCAGACTTCCGTATAGGTACATTCGAACGACATACATACTTATTCATTCACCTCTAACCAAGTGTACTGGGTTGATTACAGAAATTAAATATGAATTATCACACAAGTTATGTTAAGCGGCAAATACCCATGACAGTGTTACTTATTCATTTTAGAATAATTAAAAAAAAAATCTGGCTTTTTGTTCTTGAATTGCAAGAACAAAAAGCCTCTCGAAGTGTTTGAACTTGCATTGATCAAGCAAGAAAAGGGTATCTAAACGTCTAGAAGTTTCTTCAGCCGATCGAAGGTGGTGCTAACCGCTCATTGGAGGTCCACTGCACCGAAGCCCACTTCCGGCCTCGCCAGGCCGATCAATACGTATCGGGGAACGAACTCCTGACCTCGAGCTGGGAACTGGGGCGCCGCGCAAGCGCTACCCGATGTTGAAGCCGTCGCCGCGCCGGCCGGTGCATCCTCTTACCACTCCATTTTGAATTTCTAATTTTTCTCTCGAAAATTCGTCGATAATCGTCTTCAACAACCCTTAAAATAGCCGTATATAATCAACCTCCACCAATCTATCCTTTTTTTTTGCAGTTTTTATCAGTTTCATAGAAACAAAAGACAACCTCGTCCGCCATGTTGCTTGAACTCTTGACATTCGACATTTAAAGATCAATAATATCATGGCAGGGGTATCTGTTATATTATTCAAAGCTGCAGGCGCGGTTGCTACTCGCTAGCGCTACTTCATTGAAAATGGGTTATGAGCTCCGATCACTTATAGCTGAAGTTATATTTCAATTTGTGGTTTTTGTTGTTTTCGTTTCTTAGTATTGGTATACGATTATTATGGGATTCTGCTGAAATTTTCTAGTTTTTTTCTGGATTGAGTTGTAGTACATTATAATATGCATAATATAACTTCTGGGATTTAGCTATTTTAGGAACAGTACCTAATAAAGTAGTTTGACATAATATAGCTAACTAAAACCTATTACAATAAGCTGAAAGCTTACCTAGCGTACCGGTGATCCAATACCTAAAATGTTTTCAAAAGCCAAAGCGTATGCTAACTACTTAAATATTTGGTTTAGTTTTATCTTCAAGGAGTTATTGCCAAATTGCATCGAGGCATTTTAATGGCGTAATGCGTTTTCTTTTTTTTTTCTACATCTAATGGCGCAATATCGCGCACTACAAGATTCGATCCAACCAGATAGTGCCCGATATTAACTCCGTTGACCTTTACAATAACACGAAGTACGTGGACTGAACAAAGCGAACACTGCGAGCCAACTTCTATAATTAACAATTGACTGTAATAAACGTTTTAAAAATAATATAGACGAAAAAAGGCAGGCATCAGAAGGCAGTACATAACTGTTGAAGGTAAAGGACAGTCGAATTTGTTGTTCGATACTTGGTACAAATGTTGAGGCGCGGGTTTTTGAATGCGGCCCTGCTGCAATGCCAAGGCGACTGCCAAAAGGCGGAGTGAGGTCAAAGCCCAATGTCAGGGGCCCTAAGAATTTGGTCTCCGCTGCATTTTAATGCGATACATTCAGCCGATTAATGAGCGGCTCCATTCAGAAGTCACGAATTTAGACGAGATGTGCTTTTATACACTTGTGCGGAAAGTAAAAGTGAGTTACAGTTACAGCCGTCTTCAAAGTAATTTACTGCTTTCGTCGTTTTCGGAGTAATCTGTTTATAGGTTTTCGTGCAGGTACCTACTAAGTTTGGCTTTAAAAAGTTGTGAATTTGCGTAAATATGTATGAGCAAGACTTTATTTTTAACCGACTTCCAAAAAATGAAGAGGTTCTCAATTCGACTTTATTTTTTGTTTTTGTTAAGGTTCGTGAGTTCATAGATCTGAAAGTCCTATAAACGACCATGATATAAAAATATACTTCTTGTGTTCCGTTTTTCGAAGTGTCGATTTCATGATGAAATAGCTGACGCTATGGATTAAAAATAAAATAATTAAGCAATACAACCTTTTTTTTTAATCGGCCTGAGCTGCCAAAGGAACTACGTGATAAATATCACGAACGTTCAGAAGTTCAAATGTTAACCATGACCGTCGTTTAAACTGATCTTATAATGATTCAGGGTTTGGCCGGCAGATGGCATGATAGTCGCTCCGTGTAAAATGGTGTAAAACGGGGTAAATAAAAACGCAGGGGTAAATATAAACAAAACATTAGGGGGGATTTTCTCGTTATTTAAATACTGCTTGCATTTAGGGACTCAAATTTTTTAATCAATTTTAATTGAAAAAAATTACGATTTTTAAAAACCATTAATGGTTCTATTCACCCCGTTCTACCAGTACGTGATTTGCTTTGCGGTTACAGAAATTCAGCTGTTATTGTATTTATTTAGGTGTAATTAAATATATATATAATAAATCGCATGTCAATATCACTTGACTTCACTTGATGTGATTTATTTAATTTAATTTTAGTATGAAAGCATATTGACACAATTAGGTAAGTGGTTTGTCATGTTTCTAAAATGTATCATCTATTAACTCCAATGCAAGTCCCATTAATCATACTCATCTTATTTCACTCTGTGCCGGTAATATTCTATTCAAAATATCAAATTTATTTCAGACGAAATGTTCTTGACAAATTTGAAAGGAGTTGAAGCGGTGAAGATAGTTTTTTGAATTACACGTAAAGTTCAGTCATACTAAAAATCTGCTAATAAAAAAATAAAAAAAAATCTTCTGTCAACGTCGCGTCAGTCTTCTCAATAGTGAACTGTCATTCTGAGGGCTTATTCTACTAATTTTATAGTAACGTTCGCTTTCGCATGTCAGTCGCAATCTGTCAAAAAAGTCTCAATTTCCATTCATTTTTGACAGAAAGCGAATGCGAACGTCGCTCAAAAATAAGTTGAATTGGCACTTTGGTATTCAGGCTGTTACTGTTACATTAGAATTTATTTTTAAAATATAACACTGGCGAACGCATTAGCAGAAACTAATTAAGGCTAGCAGTGTACAGTTCTTCTAAATGGATCAAAACTATTATCAAATTCTGCGAAATGTTTTGAAAATAGAATGCAACAATTTATCTCAGTTTCGAAATGTCAACGGTTTCCATGCGCGCGCTGCCGTGCTAATAAAGGCTATAACAGACTTTTCCCGGTACCAATAAAAGTTAACAGCGGCCTATTTTATACACAATGTGCTGGAATAGGGATTTTATTGGCTACCTAGTGAAAAGTAAGTCAACATTAAAAATTATAGGTTAATATGGGATATTCTAGCAGACTTTTCTTTACTGCTATCAGAATTCTACAAATTCTCAATCAACACACACACACGGCTAATACGTACACGAGCGTTGTTTAAAATTTAGTGAATTGACACTCTGAACACAGCCATAACCAACCCCAACAACACCTTCACGCACGGAAAGTTAATTATATCAATGATAGTGTCAGAATACCAACAGATTTTGAATAAGTCTTCTAGTCGTTTTTACCTCTAACTGTTGGAAGCTTACCCAGGTCATGTAAATGTAAAAATAAAGTTTTCTAAGATCTATCATGACCAGATCTTGGGCTACTGACTGAATAAAATGTTACCGGATGATATATTGATATTTTTCAAAGGTTTCTTTATTTCTGTCGAAAGACACCGACTGCATCCCTTCTACATCGCACTATTGATCGGTCCTGTACTTCTCGCTTCCAGCGCACTCCGCGGCCTTCACCAGGTCATTGGTCTACATTATGGGTGGCCTTCCAACTTTATGCATTCCGAAACACGGTGGCTCCTCCAAAACTCAAGCCCGAATTCTTCAAGCATAATAATTATTTCTTAATATTACAAAATTCTGGAACATTGTATTATCTACATTTACCATGTTCATTCGAAAGGTTATGGTGGTGGTACGCCAGCTAAAGGACTATAAAAAACTTCCCTTGACAATGTTAAATTACGCGAAAAAAGTTTCCTGTAAAAATGTACAAAGGAAGAAAACACCATCGTAATTATATAGGTCACATCCCTCGATGGTCGAGTGGACATTATATAAAAATAAACGTTTTATTTTCACTCCATTGGTACCTATACCTATTTCAGTATCTTTGTAACGATATTTTGTCGTGCCAATGACGGAAAAATGGAAATGAAATGAACGAAAGGATAGAGATGTTTTTTCCAAAAAAATGAAGTAGTATTATGTAGTATTCTTCCGCTTATTTTTATGGTTGTGACTATTTTATTTAATATTTTAAAAGTGTGTTTTCAAAGACGTCCCAAAGGAAGCGGGGGCACTTCCTACCTCGAAGCGTTTTATCGTATTATATCATTTGTAAGATTTTGTTTTTGTTAAGAAAGTAGTTCACCCCTATTACTTGTATCACTGTGACTAATAGGAATAAGTTCTTGTCAATTTCTATAAGTAACAGTTGTTTATGTCATCGGAAAATTGCAGACTCCGTAAGATTGTAATAAATCGTTATTAATAGACATATTAGATTGGGGAAAAAGTCTTTTCGCATTGTAGTATGTATGAACTTGTAATAAAATCTCTTTGGCTATACTATTTGTATCTGGCTGGTTTTAGTGTCATTGAAAGTTTTAATTTTAAAGAACATAATAATTCCAAATTCAAATTAGGAAAATGTGTGATTTTCATTTGTTTTATGTACTGTCAAGATGAGTGAATCTAATGAAGAAATTCGATACATTTTAAAATTTTACTACAAAAAAGGTAAACATGCAACGCACGCCGCGAAAAAAAATTGCGATGTTTATGGACCTAGTGCAGTGTCTGTGAGAGTAGCACAAATTTGGTTTAAGCGTTTTCAATCCGGAAATTTTGATGTCAAAGATGCACGTCGCTCTGGTCGCCCTATTACGGATAAAATGGATGCCATTTTTGAAAAAGTGGAGCAAGATCGGCATATCAGTAGTTACGACGTAGCTGAAGAACTGGGAATTGACCACAAAACAGTTTTGGCGCATTTGAAAAAAATGGGAACACAAAAAAGCTCGATATTTGGGTACCTCACGAGCTCACTGAAAGAAGCCTAATGAACCGTGTACTCATTTGTGATTCTTTATTACGACGTAATGAAACCGAACCATTATTGAAGAAACTGATAACTGGTGATGAAAGTGGATCACGTACGACAAGAACGTGCGAAAAAGGTCGTGGTCAAAGGCCGGTCAGGTTTCACAGACTGGCGAAACCCGGGTTAACTCGCAACAAGGTGATGCTGTGTGTGTGGTGGGATTGGAAGGGCATTATTCATTATGAGCTGTTACCACCAGGCAGGACCATCGATTCTGAACTCTACTGCGAACAACTGATGAGATTAAAGCAAGAAGTTGAGAGAAAGCGGTCGGAATTAATCAACAGAAGGGGTGTGGTTTTTCATCATGATAACGCTACACCTCACACATCTTTAGCCACTCAGCAAAAATTAAGAGAGTTTGACTGGGAGCAACCACCGTATAGTCCTGACCTTGCACCTTCAGATTTCCACCTGTTTCGGACTCTTCAGAATTCTTTAGGCAGTGTCAGGTTAACATCACGAGAGGACTGCCAAAACCACTTGTCGCGGTATTTTGATCAGAAGTCCCAAAATTTCTATAGCAATGGGATTATGTCCCTACCTACAAGATCCTATCCAAACTCAATAGTTTCTAAAATATCCGTATCTTATCAAGAAAAAATAAATTCCCCGCGATATTTTACAATCTGACGGCGGCGTTTGCAATTTTCCGGTGACATATACACATCTTCACACGTTTAATTCCTTTCAACTCCACCTGGAGACATTAATGTCTCTAGATAGGATTGCAAGAGAGTAAAAACTATTTGAATAGGTTTTATTAGCCTATTAAAGCAAAAATGTACAATGATTATGTAATAAATACGCTGCAAATCCCCTGTTACAAAATCCATGAAGCGGAACCATGGAAACCGTACAAAGTCCCAGGTTAGCCGGCCAAGTACCTACCGGTGAGATGACCTCTTGAAAATTCGAAGGTCGTTACACGTGCCTTCATTGATTTTCGTAGATTTGTAGGAGTATACACACCGGTATGTGTCTGTGTGCTGTGGCAGTGACAGTGGTTCGGCCCCCTTTTGACCTATTTTCAAGTCCCTTGTACCAGCGGCAGCGGGATGGTGACGCAAGCAGGCTCAGCACAGAGCCGCTGCAAAAACTGAGGACTTCTCACAATTATTTAATCATTTTTTTTAAAGACCTTTTTCGGTTATTATTATTTATTTACTTTTAGCCGTTTTTGTCCCCCTGCTGGGCAAAGGTTTCTCTTTATTCTTTTCATTACTCCCAGCTTTGGGCAAGTGTGGACCGATCTCAGGACATAGAACGTCTTTAGCTGCAGTTCAAAACCTGGCGCTTGTTAGTTGTCAGTCGGTGGTCGACTCAACAAATAAGCACCTGTTAATTATAATTACTTTGTAATGTGCAAAGTACGTATCCAACGAAGTTAAATCTAAATGCAACTTTCACGATCTTTAAATATTCAAACTTATGCTTTTCATGCTTAGGATTTTCCACAACGGTTTTTAGAAAGTCAGCATGGTTTGGACTGCATTAATTTTGTATGCATGAAGAGTTTGCCCGATATAAATATTTACATTACTTGGAATAGTATCAATAATAAGTTCAATGAGTACAATAAGCGATTACCAAGATTTCCCAGTAAAAAGTCCCAAAATATTTGTGTTTCATGAAATGTTCTAACATACGGGGATTGTAAGGACACTTCTTGATTACTGAAGTATCGAAACTATTTTGTACTATTATTTTGCAGTTAAAAAAATGTGAAACACATAAGCTCCACAGTTAGTGTGGTTGCACGTCATGCGTCCGGCGTTTAGTTCGCAGTATCATCGCGAGTTGGCTTGTGGGGTCCCTTGGAGACGAAAAGTCAGTTGCAAGTTATCTAATACTGCTGCGTTGTGAACTACGAAAAAATGCGCAAAATCTTTCTGCAGATTTAACAGCAGATAAATGTTATGTAGCAGCCAATCACTCAAATCGTTCTATAAAACAAAACAACTCAAAGATAGCATCACAAACTCAAGAG
This sequence comes from Melanchra persicariae, assembly GCA_947386135.1. Lineage (NCBI taxonomy): Eukaryota > Metazoa > Arthropoda > Insecta > Lepidoptera > Noctuidae > Melanchra > Melanchra persicariae. Next base: position 6,895,296 of record OX376646.1, read on the forward strand.
GAAACGCTATAAATAGCGTTCTAATAACGTAATACGACCCGTCTTGTCTGTGGAAAGCGGAAAGTTGGAGGCACATCGGGCTTCGTCTAGGGCGACAGAGGCGGCGGCGCGTTGCCATGACAACACTGCAGCCGACGACGCACCGACACAGTTCCCGCCCGCCCAAATGCCCACCCAAATGTTAATGACCTCCAAACCCCAGGTCAAAGTTCACGCTACACGGGTAGCGGATCTATCCATGTACCCCGTGGACGGTTTACGGGTCACACCATGTATTGATCCAAAGATTTTAAGATTGAATGTAGGTTGGAGATGGTGTCGATTTCTTGTGGTTTTTTTCTGTACCCTTGAACATGATATTTTTGGTTAAGATAAGAATTTAAATAAATGTATACTGTTTTGGTAGTGTTTTGTCTTCGTGCTTGTTTATTGGACAAGCGGGTTTATTAGTTGTTGTCATTGTTGTTGTAAGTTTAATAAATTAGGGATTATTGTTTTAAAATGTTCGATCGTTAGCATATTTGCATATAAATAAATTGCCCTTTGTGAGTACAGTTATCCAATGTACATGTGTGAAGTGGACGTAGGTTCCCGAGAAGGCGGCGGCGGCGCCTCTTCAAGCGAGTGTGTTCTTAGGTTACTATTGTTACATCTTCAGGTCAGGTCGACAGCCTAGCGCGGGGCTAATAACCTGGACACTGGATACTTTTATACCAATGTATTTATTTCTACTGGTCAACTATTTGAGCCAAGTTTGTGATGTTTAGTTTTGATTAGGATGTTTATTTTGTTTGACTCGGTTTTATAGACATGACTTTTCTGATGTAGATATAAAACTTACTTATATTTTGTAGGTACTAATGGTATACAGCTTTCCCATTCTAATACGTTTCTTTAACGATACTGATCTTAAGCTATATCTGCTTAGTAACCGTAAAACTATCCGATACCCCGCCTTATAAAAATGATTCTAAATTAAAACTTAACACGTACAAAATACATGTGTCGCACACATGTTTGCGAATTCCTAGTTGCGTTGCTTATAGATGGAACAGAAAGGAAATTGCAAATAATTTTAGCTCATTACAACGACTGCGCCTAGACTCAGTTGTGCGCGTGTGTGTATGTATGTGCACGCGATCTACGCAATTACACGTAAAGAATAGTGACAACGCACACCAACGCCAGTGTAATCGAAGGACTGAGTCGCGTCGCATGCATTTGCAGAGCTCGCTAGGGCTGCAACTAAATGCATTTACTATGCAGCTAGGACTGACATTGAAGAAAAAAAACAATAACGGTTTGCATAAATTAGACCCGATTAGCTCTGGACCGCTTATTGTGGGCGTGCTTAATTAAACTGTTCTTTATTTTTTTCGATAAATGACTTGTTAACAGCTTTCTTATTCTAAAGACGTAGATAACATAGGGCATTGACACATCTGCCGTTCACCTAGCTAGCCTAAAAAATACGAAGCGTAGGCGTTGAAAAACTGCACCGTGAACGCAGCGCGAGGTGCTTTGCCTGTGCAGCGCCTACGCCTACGCTGCGTAGCAGCAGCGTAGATAGTAAATATAGTATATAATAGTAGATATAATGGTAGATAGTCAATTAGGCCTGCAGCCTTCATTAAGGAATGAACTCATTAGTATAGGTTCATATTGTAAAAAGCAAAAAACAAGAGTGCCGTTAGATATGAAACTTAAATGAGAATCTAAGAAAATCTGCATGTCTGTATTTCAACCCTGCGCCGCGCCGGAGTCGCACAGCCGTAACTCATACACGCACATATTGTTGGTACTCGCCGGTACTCGCGGGTACTTCCATCTATTTCGTGATGCAATCCACTCTTGCGCACAGTTTTACGACGACCGGCGTTATTTACTACTTATTAAGTTTAATCGATTTTGGTCTTAGGTATCCTAAGTTTTGTATGCTTGAGTAATTTTCGACAGGCTTTTAAATGCTTCTGAGTCTAAGATAAAATCCAACTATCGCAGAATTAATCATGAATCTTTGCCCAAATGAGACAGCAGTGGCTTAAAAAAATTGAAACAAAACCATTGATGATATTCACTTTTGGTGACGTTATCTGGCTCTTTTCTTTCAGTCTTAAGAGAAAAAAGAGAAAAGCAAAGAGAAAAAAGTAGTTCAAAGACTTGCAAGAGCCAAAACAGCAAAGTACTAGTCTAAATATGTCTAAAACAATCAGACATACTTAGACTAGTACTTTTTTAACAAGGGATCAGTAACATAATGATAATATTCTCGTCGAGCTTATGGTGAAAATAGAAAAATCGTAAAATAATGTTATGAAGCCCCAAATGCCAAGAAAGAAAGGGAAATTTCCTTGTTTTAAATACAAGTACCATTTTCCCAAACCAATAGTGGAAACGCAAATTTTCTGTCCCATTGGTCCGCTAACTGTTCAATACGCGAGTGTTTGCGCGTGTGGAGTGCGCTCTCGTTGTGTATCGGGTACGTGCGGCTCGTCTGTGGGGTGCCTAATGGAACGTGCTCACGTGCTCGTTAACGAACCGATAGAGCGTCGTGCTCGCTTGGGCAAGGTGCTTATAATGTTTACTTTATATAGGGCTTTCAGTAAAAGTGAATGCTAAAAGTCGGTTATGCCTTTTATTGTTCATAAATTTGGGCAAAGATAAAAACTCTTTAAAGTATATTTTTGTCTATAGTTGCAGCTGTCTCGAACAATGGACTAAGTTCCAAATGAAATGAATACGCATAGAAATGAGTAATGTAGTGCAATGTTACACCAAAGTGGGGACACTTCCTACTAACGCGGTTGAAGTAAAACAAAACTGTTCAGCCAGATGAAATAACAAGACATTGAGTAATCGTAGGCACGGACTACTAATAAAGGCAAGAAGCGAAACATCAGAGATCAAAACAGTTTCTAAAACAGACGATAAACTCCTCTGACCTAAAAAGCAGTAAATCAAAAGAGGTTTTCTTTCAGCAGGTATAAAAGGGTGTTTGAAAGCGGCGTGGCATGTAGCATGAAAAGCTTGTATGTGTCCTTTAACAAGCCAGTACTTGGCTGGTGTAGGGTGCGAGGCGGGGGCGGCGCCTATTCCTAGCGCGAAACTAGGCCGGCCGCCGACCGCTGGTGGATGGTGTAAGGGACAAGATGATAGCAGGAACTGATGCAAGGTTGATGAGTGCAGGTGATTATTTGATTGATAAGATGAATCTAAGAATAAAGCTAGGTTAGCGTGATACTTTAATTTTACGTAATAGGTACTGTATTCATTTCAAGAATTGATTACAAAAATTATATAGGCACGTAAATTCTGTGGTGATAATTATTATTAATCTACAGACAACAAACAAATACCTACTTCATTCTTTGAAATAGATTTTAGTCGTTCTGTTTTGGTGCAGGCAGTTGTATGCGCTGATGACTAAGAATATCGATGTTAATCAATATCTGTGTTAATTTAGGTCACATCGAAAATAATAAAACATGCTTCACCACTGGTCTAACTCAAATTAATTGATTAGCAGAATTCACCGGCAAATTACTAAAAACAAGTTTATCTTGATCGGCACACTTTCATATAGTTACATATGAATCATAGTTTAAAAACTGTGAACGATTAGAAGTTCAATGTTGATACACGGAACAAAAAATGTAGGCCGACTTACAAAGAAAGTTATTTAGTACCGTGACAATGTGTCTATGTACTTAACCTTAATAAGGAGTCACCATTTCTTTGTTACAACATTTACGAATCGTCTATGACACATGCATAAGTTTTCGATCGTCACAATGGCCTTACACAAGTACCTTCAACTTGAACTACGCGCGCCGCCTGTGACTTGGGCCACACGACGTTTTAAACTCCGGACACATGCAGTGCCAACACAAAAATTACTTCTCAGAACAGAGGTTCAAGAATCAAGATCTATGTCGTTTGAGAACTCTTAAATATCAGATCCTCTTCCTAACGAATTTGTGTCAGCGAAAATAACACGAAATATCGGACAAAAATGTTTGTTTGTGTGTTTTTAAGGTTATAAGGAGCCATCGGGCCGCTTCTTTCTTTTTAATTTGTGCCATTTTTATTGTTTGGCCATGTGGCTCGTGTATTTGTGTGGAGAAATGTAACAGAATTTTTAATGTGGAAAATCATCAGAATTCTCTTACAAATACGTTCTTACAATGTCAAAAATACTTCTAATGTTACATTTATGAAACTCGAAACTTAAGGTTCAAACTTCAGCCTTCATAAGATCTAACACTTAAGATATTAAGTAAGATGTTAAGTTCTCTGATTCATCGATCAGACAACTTCTGTGATGCTTGCAAAAAACTAACCTCTGGGGTTTCCTTTCAACTTCAAAGAATTATTTCACCAGATGGTTCAGGAAGAGTTTGATACTCTATGGCCCATATCCCAGAATCTCCAACTCTACTCGATCTCCAACTCCAACATGAGCACGAAAACGTCAGCGACAGCTTGTCTAATTTATGAGTTCTAGCTGAGCAAGCGCGTTTACAGTTTAGCGTTTTAGCTCTTGAGCACGAAAACTTCAATTTATGACAAACTTTACTGTCAGTTTGATGCTCCGATGGAGTTGGAGTTCGAGTTGAGTTGGAGTAAACGTTTTGGAATACGGGCCTGAGACGCTTTGTGTGCTAAAAACATCTTTGCTATCAAATAAAAAACACTGTCTTTAGAAAAAATATTTGCTCAAGCAAACAAATCCTCGTACAACTAGTCCTAGCAAAAATAGAAACGTAATTAACACAAAAAGTAAGATTAGGTAAGTAAACACGTTGTCATGTTTCCTCAAAACAACTTATTCTGTTTGGCTCCGTAACCGGGAAGTATTTATTTGTGTACTAGATCTCGAATTACAGCTATTTGTTGCATATTTATGAAGAGTTGTCTGAAACACGTGATTAAACATTGACACAGCTGTTAAATGACGTCTTTCAAAATATAAGCACGAAACTGGACTGTTATAAATTAATTTTTGGATTAAAAGAGGACGGCGATAAAGCTGATACAGTAACTTTCCACTTAAACGATGGACAAACTCATGATAAGTGTTATAATAACAACCTATTTCCGAATTAAGAATTTAATGTTGAGTATTTGGCGAAATCTACTTTAGCCTGAAAACTCTACTATAATGTCAAAGTTTGATAATTGTCGAACTTTGACATTAAAGTAGTGTTTGACACGTACTTAACTCAAAATTATTAATACGGTAATGGTTTGGTAACACTGTTCAGACTTGTAAATGAATGAGAGCCTTATCATGAGTTTGGCCACCGCTTAAGTGGCAAGTTACTAAACTATTATGGTTGTTCTCTTTTAAACAAAAGTATTAAATTAACAGTTTCGACCTTATATTCTGAAATAATCATTTAAATTCTCTTAAGACCATACACATTACGCTCAGTTGTAAGCAAAACAACACTTGCTATCAGCTATGTACAACAACTATTGTCATTGTTTCATTATTGTCATTTTTAAGCTAAGTTGTAGTTAACAAATAACTTAAGATTTAATCAAAGAAAACTGAAAGTGCAGCTACCAAGTACTGAAGTAATGGTGCCACTATGCAACAAGTCTTGTAATATTTTTAATACAAGGTCAAGTATCCTGACCCAATGCTGTATCCACTATCGACCTAGTCTTTAGCCGACCTTGCTTGCAATCGTGATTCTACTTGTTGGAATTAAACTGTATTACGAGTACAAAACACAGCACAGTAATATTATTTAATTTTTGCTAACGTTGATAAAAACATTCCAATTACTCAGCAAGTGCAATATGCATTAAGGTCTGTGACCTGACCTCATCTGCGTAATGTGGCCTTACAGCGTAATGAAAACTGCGCAAACGCAAGCGTAGCTGGCCAATTACATTCCCGCGAGATAATTTCAAACGACCAATGGTGATGCTTTTATGATGCTAACAGCCAATGGGAATCATTCATAAAATTAACGTTTTTATTGCAGTTTGCAGTGTCGTTCCGTCCCAAAGTATCTATGTAGAATTGAAAATTAGTTCTGGGATTCAATTTCAACTCGTTTTCTAAATGTGCTGATATCATTTGATTTAATTTTAGTGACAAAGTTATCGATTAAACTGTTAGGAAATCAATTCACGGCCTTTAAAATATAGAGAGACAAATCATTTTGGCGAGATAAGCATCTTTGTTGAAGTTTTAGATATAATCAGTTCGTTTGAAAGGAAGCAGGCTTACCCACAATGAGCTGTAGGTACAAATGTTATTGTAACTTTAAGTCGTGTTAGACTTCTTATGCTAGATGAAATTAAAGCTGATTCCATTTACTTGCAGTTAGGGTACACACCTTGACAGGGTAGATAAAATCACTCTACATGTGCAATGTGAAATGCATTGCTAATTTGATTGTTAATCTGTACTCTCTACAACCATTCTAAATGTGGAGATAGTCGATTGGTACATTGGAATAGTGATGTCCCAAAGGTCGGTTAGTAGTCGTTGTTTCGGTAAAAGCTTCATAAACGACAAAATTTTATGAAAACTTCTTGTGACAAATCTGAGTGCCAATTATACTGTACAAAAAAGCCTCCATTTCCTTGCATTTTTGACTGATTGTGACTGACATGCGAATGCGAATGTTGCTTAAAATGAGTTTAATTCGCACTCTGATATACGAGCAAAAATATGTCAGTTTAACTATTTTTTAATGAATCTTAAAACATCATTGTGGCCTAATAAAAGTAACTACCAGCTACGACTAAGAAATGGTTTTTATCTACACTCCCAACGTAATGTTCCAAATATGAGTTCAAAATCGAATGCATAAACACGTACTTTTTTTTCGTGGATAGATAAAATTTAAAAAAAAAAACATTGCAGTTCAACATTTTCCTTCGATTTTTAAACAACTGCATCATAAAATAACTTTTTAATTTTTATAGCTCACTTTTACTTTTTAATTTATTGGCGCGGGCTCATTGACTTAACGTGGTTTTTCATTGGCTTCAAATTTTCTTACTTTTTTGCAATTTGCATTATGTAAGCATGTATTAATAGAATATCAATCATTAAAATCATCAATACAACTCTTTTAGTTACAATTGATGTCAAATGTAGTATTTCATGAAATCATAAGATATACCTATTTGTCAATCAATTTGAATTTCGCGGGCTACCTCGAAGCGCGCACCTTATCGTCAATGAGCCAGCTTTTATCATTGTCTATGGATGCACGCGCTGCGCAGTCATACGCAATGAGAATATCCCCATATTGGAATAAACTATTTTTCCACTTATTGTATTTCAATTGTATGAGTGAAGATAAAATAGTGTATGCAACGGCATATAATTAGGTACAAAAACACTCGTGTGATGCTTCTATCACACTCGTGTTTTAATAAGCCCTTTTATAAGATCGTTGCATAAGTAGTTTAAGCTTTTATTCTGTTTTTCATTTTTCAAAATTCATTAATTTAATTAGATTTGGGTTTTTCAACTCATGAGACTTTAGGACCGAAATAGTATATCCTAGTTACCAACGCAGGCGTGGTCGTATCGGTACAATTTGATTCGAACACGCGTGTATCGAGTGTGGCGAGTATCGACTAGCCCGTAGCGCACTCACTAGCCGCCAGTGCTGTGCTATTGCGAAACATCCGCATTCGTTAATGTTCTCCTCAGATGATCTATGGAGCGCGAACAAGATACGCAACTGAACCACATTTCGCTTGCACTTTCGAAAGTAAACTCATTGTTTTCACTCGGTAGCGGTAATTTATAGTAATGAGGAGAGATCATTGTACGCACTTTTGTAAATGCTTGAGTGAAGTCTCGCCGTATTTGGCGGACCGCCAAATGTCGCACATTACTTTTTGATTTAATGCTATATGGTGAAGTTTTGATTTTAATTACTCGACGTTTAATATAATGCTCGAGAAGCGACAAAAATGTGGTCGATTTTACGTCATGAGCCTGCAGTTTTAGTCAGAATTCAATTGTTTTTTTTTTGTTTTAAAGAGCTCGTTAGCTTTTTTGTATATTTACTTAAAAGAAACTTATATATAGATTTAGCAGCTGTATATAAATCTCAAGAGTTATATAAGAACCTGTTACCGTCTTTATGATTAGATTTATAATTAGATAAGTTTTACCGTCTTTATAAGTAAGTTTAAAGCCTTTTTGTCGAAAATTCCTACAAATAGCTTGTTATAAGAATGTATGAGTTGTAACCATTCGATGCAGGTGTTAAAACCTTGGCAGTTGCTGTAAACGCACTTTCACTAAAACACGTTCGACTGCAGGAACAAATGGACATACAGAATATAGGGCAGAACACATTGACTCAGTCGCACACAAATGAACGGAGATAGTACCAGCGCTCAGTATTCTTCAGCCACACAATAATATACAAATAGCCTTGAATACTAACACGAATGTTAGTCATGAAAATGTATTTTTCAAAAATATAGGTAATCAGTGTTATTACCGCGTGTAAAAGTAGCGAGTGTGCGTATTTTGTGTCAAATCTTATCGCAGAAATCCTTCGACTTTTTAGACTAGAAGATATAGTTAGTTGTAAATAGAGTCATGGCCGGTTGTCGATCTCCTAATTTGATGGTCACTCGTTTATCATTGCTTTATACGCGTTGCCTTGAGGTGATAAAACGGTAGTATATAGTCTAAATATATCATAACACCACAACATTTGAATATGTCTACATTAGGATTTTGTAACGTTCTTTTGATTCAACATCCACTAACACATTCATTTTGCCAATGGATTTTCAAGGTCTTGCCAATGCAATTACTAAGAAATACGGTTAAATCGAAATGTAAAGAATTTTCTCTTTTTTTTAATTTCACGATCAGTACGAAAATTGGCAAAAATATGGAGTGTTTACACAGGCCACGGTCTCGGGCTCGAACTTGTCCGATTTTTATTGCGAGTTTAAAGAAGCGAGCGAACTTGCCCCAGTGACCACGGTTAGCGGTTGATATAAATATAATACATAGGCCCACGTCCAATAATAGAATTGGTCGGTACTCCGTGGCACATTGCCGCTGCTCTACGATCCAGAGCCCAAATTCCTAACTATAGTTACCAACTGCGTTGCTAGTCGATATGCAGCTACGATGCACTTTGACATTTCAAAAACGGAATGATATTTTCAAGTGATTCGTTATCTGTGTAGTATCGAGTACTGTCAAAATACTTTCAATTACGTCTGTTTACTCTTTGAATTGTGCAATCGATGTGTTTGCGAGGTTTTTCAAAGGCTGTCAGATAGAAAGAGGCTGTACAAAGGATTCCTTGGTAACCTATTTCTTTCTGTACCTGCGCAGTATGCATCAGTTCTTTTCAAGGAGTGTGCATTTGACATTTTCTTGTTGAAAAGTGCACGGATCATAGAAGTAGTTGTGTGGAGTGCGGGGCGGTGTGCAAGGGAGGGGGAGGGGGGCGCTCGCCGGTTCGCGCGGTGTAACCTACATACCGGTCAACACTCCGGCTCAGTCAACACTCGCTACAGGGACATTTGGAGCGTTTGATGAGCTAGTGCACTGGTACAAGTAACTTAGGTAAGTGCCAGTAGGACAGTAAATAAACTTTAATGTCCACTGATTACATTGATCCACAGATCAGAGCTCTTAATCTTCACCGACCTAAAAGAAACTCAAACAGCAGAATTATTCCTAAAAAAAGATAATGCTTTTGTGGAAGCAAATAACCTATACGAGTAATTGCTATTAAAAATGTTGTGAAACTGCAAGTTTATAAATATTTTATAAAAATACATACCTACCTTATCATCAGCTCGATATTAAAAATAAATGAAACTCACCTGAAACAAAAAGAAAATACTGGTGAATTAAATGCTCAACACAAATTAATGTTTTCACTTAAACTTAATAAACGCCAGTGACCGTAAAATTTGTTTAACTTTGTCATCTGTTTACACATATATTTTTGACATAAATACACTGTGCATGTGGGTTACCTACTAAATTAGTATTAATTGGAGTGTTTCAGTGTGTGACTAACACGCTAATCTAATACAGCGAACAATTTTTCATTTTAAAAATAAAGATAAACATTTCCAAGCCAGTTACTGGGGCAAGTAGCTGCGCGATGTAAACAGACTAATGCCAGCATTAGATGCGACTAGACAAGGCCATAGCTATCAGTGAAATGTCGAGAAGGAAAGAGATGGATACATAAAGTATTTATTGCACACATAACAACACTACAAGTGCAATTCACGCTCACACGTACAACTTTTCTATTTCTATTACATGTTCTAGGGTTGACTACTGGTGTTAATAAAAACGGTTAAACTAACTACGTCAATTTAAATTGTTGGTATTAATACTGAACTATAAATCTTGGAGATAGCAAATACATGCGCTAAAGTGTGTCACCGGCGCAAATACAAGCCACGAGATTACAGTCTTAAAATTCGGTATAAACATCCAACTAATTAAAAAAACACTGCAACTTTTGCATTTTGTTTTCATCCGCGGGTTGCTTTAGAATATTCATTAAGACATTAGAACCATACAATTACGTCACATTAAACATTTATAGCTATGAGTTCTCAAACAATAGACTTCCTGCTTATTTGTAGGGTTTCCTAGTATCCTTAAGGCAATGATCTACTCTAAGGACTATACAGTATGCTATCATTTAGTATCCAACTTTTTTGCATATAACAATATCTTGAACAAACAGCTCACAAGACAGTCGGAGAGGGCTTCAAAATACTGCTAATAATACTGATTAAAGCAGGAAAAAGGTGTTTCACCATCTAGGTCGGTTAAGGAGGTTACCGACTATCTTCAGGAATTGGGTGAGCGAGTGTATAATGCGCACTTGATATACAAAATACCTATCTTGATAGCGATAAGCGTTCCGAACTTGCCAGTTGCGACAGACTGTCCTAGAACCCGGTTTGAACTCGAGTAGCCTCAATAGCTCAGCCCAAATTTTTATAATAATTCATCGTATCAACATATTGCGCGTGATTGCCAGTACGTAGGTACTCGTCGATCGCGGATGCAGCAGTGCCATGGGTAGTGGGTACTATTATGCTGGACTGGGTCAATTTGATGTCGGTTGCTCAATCGTGGTCACGTGATTGTCATGCTTTGCCAGGTGCTAGCACACCTTGTGGTAACGGTTTGAGGTTCTGATTAATATCTGAAGACGAGATAATTATACGTTTTTATGTTTATTTTACTATATGTTAAATGTAGAAAATGATTAATAAAATAACAAGCTCATGTTTGAAGAATGTCTGTTACAAGCAATGGGCTAAAAAGCTCAACCTACACTCAACCTCAAAACATTTATTCTGTCAGTCAGTGAACTGACTCACAGAATAAATGTTATGTTGTGTTGTTGTTGTTGTTGTTGTAAGTCTTGTTGTTGTTGTTGTTGTTGTAAGACTTCAGTCTAACATTGTATATACTGGAACTTAGTTGTCGCTAGTTTGCTATTAAAAAGTCAAGACTTAAGTTCAAAAACATTAATTACATCTAAACTTAGTTATGTAATAGCTTAAAGTTTACTATGTGGAATCGTAACGTAACTGCAACATAATTTTGAACTTAATATTTCTTCATCTTTAAATCATCTATTTTTTGTATGTTAGTCATAAGGAAATGATATTTCAGTGTGGTGAAAGACAGTAGCATTAACAGATGGCACCCAGATTCTCAAGTTGAATGTCTATCTCATCAAGCATGTGCAATCTAAACTCCGAATATTCTAATTAAACTTGACATTATACCAAAAACGGAATATTTATGTCGGATTTAAAGCCGAAGAATAAACGTTGCCATTCAACGCAGTGCCAGTGCTGTGTTCTGGGCACTTTACTTTACATGTCCAATGACTGGGTTCAATACGCGTATAGTACATCATTATTAGCATAAGTATTTTTATTAGTTTAGTGGTCTATTAGTATCAATATTGCAGTAACATTCGTGTATTTAACAGAGATGCTTAGCTTTTTTAGAACCATTCAGTCACTTGAACAAAAAGAAGTAGGCAATTCCGATTTAAAAAACAGGCAGGTCATTTTCTTCGTCCACTAAACAAAACACAAACAAGGGGCATGTGCAACCATATTGTTTGGTATCAAAAAACTTTAAGCAATATTTGATCACATACAATTTTCGTCTATGTGTTCCTCGCATACAGTTCCCATAGAAATGGGGTTATCTTGATAGATTGCTCTCTAGATTTTGAAACACGATAGCGTTCGCTGAAGAAAGTATCAGGTGCTGAAATCTCAGGCTTGAAATACGTTGTGTGTCTTCAGGCCTGTGTCGAAATGAAGTCGAAAACGTTTGTTTTATTTTGTAAAGCTACCTCAAAGATGAACTACAGTAAAATATTTTAATTTCATGATTTATTGATGGGAGTGGGTAATATTTTGGCTACTTCAACTCCATTATTTAAGCGTGTCGTAAGCACTCCGATCCAGTTCATTCATTCTCCGTGTCACAATACGCCTATTTCGTAATCGAAGCCATAAAAATATAGTTAGATTCGTCTGCGAGCTTACTGTGTCAACATCGTAATATTTTATGACACTTGGACTCATCTGAAAGCGATGCACGCTAACCTTTGGGAAGTGTATGGAGCAACAACTCCGGATGCCCTATATTCACATTTCGGTCTGCCGGCTGGCATATTGCCCAAAAATAATTAGTCATCATACACTCAACTCCTTAGTCGCGATCCTAGGATAGGACGATTCTCAGAAAATGTTACGGTTTCAGCGACCACAAAGCATCCATTGCATTTCGAACGAAATATGAAAATGGGACATTTATGTGGGTTATTAAATTCGCAGTATTTTAAGATTTAGTGGTGCGAAGTTTAGTTTAAAGTACATTATAAATGACTTTCCTATTGACTATAATTTGTGACTAGGAACATTATAGCTGCACTAGGGAAGTCGACTTTCCCAGTGCAGCTATGTTTAGTGTCTGTTCTAAGAATTGTAAATAGAAATCAATGTTAGGGTATACATACATATAATAGGATTATGATCATTCGTAAGTCATCAATCGATAGCGATAGCACATTCTTAAACAATTTCACTTTCAACAACAAATTCTAAATTCCTTCATACACCAGCCCTCTAGTGTCGAATTGCCGAACTTGCGTTGCGTCCGCTCGCCACTAGATGGCGCATAATAAAGAATTGGCGCTGTTGTATCTTCGTAGCGATAATTGTAATATGTCGTATTATATACTTTTAATAAATGTATTAAAATAATTAATAGTAAGAAATGTAAATCTTTTTTATAATAACTTATTTTAAAAAATCATAATTAAACATTTTTTCCGACGATTAATGAGACATAATTGAATGGACCCTTTTTGCAAAGAAAAAACATCAGACTAGATAAATAACCATTCATAGCAAACAAAACATCCTGTTATGCAAACAAAAATAGTAAAATCGTTCTTACGTAAACTTCGTAGCAAGTGCTACGGCGTAGGCATTCAAGCGCTACACTTGAAGAGTTTCATCTTGCGTTAAAGTTGTAGGGCTACGAGCTGCTACGAGCAATAAAACACATTTCCATATTTAGCGAGTTGATATTAAATCAAATAGTTTTTATGTATTAACTTTATATTTGTTTAAAATTATGCCTTTATTTATGTTTCACACACGTGTTTGGTCCGTATCGTATTACAATTTGCAAACGGTTGAATGTTTCCGGTTTGTAAACGATTTGCTCTCGTTCAAGGTTATTTTTATTTAATTTGATATTTTGTTTACTTAAATAAGGATTATTATAGAGTAATTTAAATAATATGTATTTATTTTGCGATGAAATTAATGGAAAATATATGTTATGTATCATATTTGATGAAGGTTAATTGATTGATAGCTTTGTCATTATTATTAGGTGTCACTCGGGTAAAGTCAAGAAACCTCTTGTTTTTACAATATTTATGTATTTAACATACCTGCAACCAACAACTTATTTACAAATCAATTATATTTTAGAAAAAAAAATTTTGAGAGAATCCTCTGTAAACAAGTCACTTACAGAAATGTACATCATTGTCAGCGTAGATCTAATTTAATTAGTGTAACAATATATGAACCCCTATTTGTATGTAAGTGATGATGCCAAGGTTGCACCCTCACCGTACTGAGCCAATCACTAGTAGTTGTGTGATTATGATATTGAATAAAAAAGCTTTTAAAAAACAGATAGCACAATCACACACATTCTAAATTCAAACAAAACCGATAAAAAACAAAACGATGCCAGCAATACATTTAATAAACACAAGTCTTTTGTCCTTGACGCAGAGTGCAATATTATACTGAAAAGTTCAGATGCAAACAACGACATATAGATACCTTGTATATGTCTACCTCCCTCTCCAATAGCGTAATTGAACTTCACGTAAATATTGTGTGTGTGTGTGTTTGTGTGTGTGCTGCATACAGTGAGTTCTAGGCACACAGACTTAGGTCTCAGTGCGAGTGCGCCGAGCTATGTTGGGGTAGGTTGGAAATATACTACGTTATAACTCTACGTTAGAGATTAGAAACGCAAATTTGTTATATGTTTTGATTGCTGGATGATGCATTTAAGGTATGGTTGGCCTGAAGCTGCATAATGTATTTGTTATTCTTGATGTTAGATTAATTTTAGATTGTGTGTTGTTTGTGGTTTTGTGATCACTGGTGGCGGAAGCACAGGACCGGTTGATGTAGCGATGGATTGCGGTAGGCCTGGATGTCCAGCAAAGGGGTACTCATCATTATGAATAGTAAAACGCAATAGGGGTACTCATCATTATGAATAGTATTAGTTCATAATGATGAGTACCCCTATTGCGTTTATTCTGCAACACGTTGTAGGTATATATTTAAACACATCATCATGATAATTTCAGCCGAAAGACGTCCACTGCTGGACAGGCCTACCGCAACCCATACCACCAGTTGTTAATAATGACCCCTTAAGAGTTATTGCGTTTACCTAGGTTTTATTTACAAATGCATAAAAACTTATAAGGTAATATGACCTATATAAGCTAGTAAAAAATATGTATAAATGTACAATGTATATACGTTTAAATACATTGAGTTAGAAAAAGAGCATCTCAATCAATTTTTCTTGTATCGCGTGACACGTGTTCTTGTTATGAGAAAAGTACTGTGAAAAACTACATTAGTAACTGCCATCTTTGAATGTAGACAAGTAACACTATCAATAACAAGGTTTCCACGGAACTGAAGAGTAAATTAATTGTTTTTTGTGAGATGTTTAAAGCTATCGATTTCTGGGTTTGCGTACCTACTTAAGTGGAGATGCAATAACATGAAAATTACCCTAGGTTGTTATCAGCCTAGGGCAATTTAGGAATGGTCTGTACTTTAGTTTTTCCTTTTTAAAGTCGGTTTTCCCCGAAATGTAGGTTCTGAGAGAACTTTCAACCAGTTTGTATGTTTGACAACAAAACACTCAATCAGCAAACGCCTGTTGATAGTCATCGTCAATCAAACACACCACCTCACTACTTACGTTCATAAACACTTAAAACAAAAAAGAACAGTGTACCAGTACCTAATAAACTGCACGGCGTCCTCATATTTAACAAATTGTATTGGCGGTAAACAAGTGCAGCGTACCTACTGAGTATAGATTTTCAACGGTGCATTACACACAGGGCTGTACGTCTGTGTGCGCGCGGGACTGTCCAGACATCTAGATAGCTAGATATCTAGATGTGCATCGGTGCAGTGTTGGCGTAGGTCCTGGGGGGTAGGTCGGGTAGCTCGTCGGGGGTGTGCCCCCCTTCCCCCGTACTGGCAATAACTACCATCACGTAATCAAACGCTCCGAGTGGGATGCGCCTGCTATGGGACTCCCGGACTTCAGTTTATTTTTCATTATAATGAGTTTTTGTTGTTCACTCATCGTTGAACGTATTTAATTTAAAATGGGAGTTTGTTTGTTGAAATATTGTCAATATAAAATGTTCTGTGAATTAAGTTGAACTGATTAGAATTAATGTCAGTTTCGCAGTCGAGATTCAATCGCTGCAATAAAATTGTTTAGTTATATGAAAGTTATTTCTAATATGAGCGGGAAAAGCCGCCAGTTAATAGTTCTATCAGAAATGGTTTTCTCCACTTTCGATCTGCATACGCAATTTAATTTTCTTCAAACACCTGCAACTACAAAGTTTATTGGCAGCATCTTAGTTATAGCTGTACTTATTCACTTCCATAAAAATAAGAAAAAAACATTTAGAGAAAGTTGTAGTTTATCTTTTAAAACTTCTTAAAAACAACTTATTATTTAGATTTTGAAGTCCTTACATACAAAATGAAGTAAAGGATAGATGCATGTATAAAATGGTTCAATAAATACCTAATTAATATTATTATGCATCAAATAAAATCGCATAAAATGTGTGCACAGTTCAAGTTATTCATATAACATTGAAGAATTTTCTCATACAACTGTTGTTGTTATTCTTAGAATCTGCTAACTCGCGTCTTCAACCTCCTACCTCGTCTTCCTACGCAAGAAAAATCGTTAGAAAGGGTTATAGAGGTACATATGAAGGTGCCTTGTACAAATTATTTACATGAAGCTAACGAGAGGGTTCAAATTATTATTAACTTAGCTTAGATTTCTCTCATGACTTCGCTGATACGTTCTCCGGGGGGGACTGACAATGTATCAGCCTCGAAAATTTAACTTAGAAGGATTTCTCGACAGTTTGCGCAATGTTTTCAGTAATCATACAGTTTCAAACAGGAGAGTGAATGAGATTACTTATATTGTATGATGAATGCAATTTTGTTTTTAGGAGCTCCTTCATTTCGAATTTACTGAGTTGCATAGACAGTCACTCTATGTTAAACACTAGTAATCAGTTACATGCGACTAAACCGCAAGTTGACGCCAACATGGTTGGGTAATACAAGGCACATTAAATGGAATTTTGTGTTTAGTTAATAACTTAATCATGCAATTCATCATCTGCCTAGCCTTTTCCCTACTATATTGGGCTAGCTAGTTAGTAGCTACCTACCAAACCTCCACAACCCATTAACTGGGTAACACGGTACTTCTTGGCAAGACTGGTGTCAGATTTTCTGGCTTCTGATAATCCGTAACGACTGTCAAAGATCTACAAATGTCAGCCAGGACCAACGGCTTAACGTGCTTTCCGAGGCACGAAGGAGTCTCGGTATGTTAAGATGGTCACCCATCCACAGACCAACCTCGGCAAGCGTTGCTTAACCTTGAAGATCGGTCCGTGCGGCTGTTATAATTTTGCCACGAGCTCCTCATGCAATTATTTAGATATGTTATTCATCATTATTGTTCACATGAATCACAAGGAAAAGGGAAGAAATAATAAAGCTACATTAATTCAACTACATTCGAATTCGGGATTCGGTTCGTGTATGCATAATTGGTTTTTGAATAATTTCCTCTGAAAATAGAACCTATGGAATGAAATGCATGTCTTTGGAAACTCGTTGTTATCTTTTCTAAAATAAAAATTGTCTGAGACTTATCACCCTTATCTAAGTATCGCTTGATCTCCTGTTTATCTAAGCTGAGCTGAGATTATACAGCTTTCCCAACTTAAATGACTTCTGTGTTGTTATATATTATCATAACAACAAAACGAATGCAAAAACTACAACAACCCACCCTCCCCCGTTCCGATAGTCAATCAAGCCATGGAATCAATACCGCCTATACGTTATAATTGTTATGTAACCCAGCATCAATGTTTATTTACCAATACGTATGTCGCTGCAGGTCGACGACCCCGGCTCCTGCTCGGGAAATTTCGGCGGTGTCCGCACTTTAGAGGGAGATAGACTTATGCAGGATGCCAAGGGTGCGAGTGCACATTCTGTGAGGGTAGAGACCTTGAGCTGGCAAAATCAAGGGTAAGGTGCTGAGGTAGTGTGTGTGACTGTGAGTCCTCCGACCGGCTCTGTGTTGGTGCATCGATAACTATACACATACAAACGTATAGCTAATAATATTCAGCATACACACAGAAAGAAGTCGGTACTTTTGTGTATATATATATATTTGCAAGTCGTCTCCTGTCCACTGAACCTTAAGAATAAGAAAATGTTAAGCAGTCTTGTCTGGATATAAAGTGCTGACTCAGACTTATACTTTTTAAATGTTATGTTATGAGTTCGAGTTGAATGAAGCTTTGATACGTCTTCAGTATTTCTATGTAGATAGTGGTACCAAGAAGTTATGTTCAGAGGAATTAATATTCAAAACGCCTAATATATTTTAGTACATACTGGAATTCCTGGATAACTGGAGTACTGGAGCTTAAATGTCAATGTTTTACGTATAAACAATATCACATTAAAAAAAACTTTTCGTCAGACTCTCAGACGTTTGATTTGGGTTCATCTGTCTGTTTTTTGGATAATTAAGACATCAATTTACAACCTACCTAACAAGGCTAATTATAATAATGCGAGGAAGCCCGAGAAATAATTCTAAATGCTGACTAAGCAACTCCCTTAACTTTGATAACGCCAGCAAAAATATATTAAGATTGCAATCAGCCCAATACACTCTGCTACTTATGTTCGAAAGAGGTTTGCTTAAAGTGATTTTGGCATATTAGGTAGGTACCTTTAAGGCATTAATTAAAATCGAACTTTACCGAAACTTTGAATCCCCATAGCTTTGAAAATATTTGCGAAAAGCTACAATGAAAGTGTCAATAATTCAAGAAAAACCGCATAGGTAGGTAAATATACTCGACCAAAAAAGGGGGGGTATCGTAAATCACTAGTTAAATTACAAACAATGATGCAATTCAATCAACCGATCAAACCGTAAAGCCGCCATAAAAATAAAAACGCATGTCAACAAGCAACAACTACGACCACGTGCTCAACCCAAAATAGACGCGCACGCACACACGCGCGCAGTGCAGGCACGCGACGTGCACACACGCGCAGCGTGCACGCACACGCCACGCACACAACCGCGCGCCACGCGGCCCACCGCGCCCCGCGGAAAAATCAATATTTTGAGCAAAACTACTTCCCTTAACGCAGCTGTGTGCGTCGGTTACCTTCCCGTATCCGAACTCCAAAAGCTCTATCGCCGATTTAGTGGACAAACTGAATCATACCTTATCTGTTACGAAACAAAGTGTTATTTCCCCTACTAAGAGCGGGGGTAGTTAGATCGTGAGGGTACGAAGAGGTAGTGCCGTCCTGCTCCAATCAATCGGATGACTCGGTCGCGCGGCCGCGTGGCGCCGGCCGACGACCCCGGGCCGGTCGTTACCCCGCGACAGTTGCACCCTGCTACCCCGTACACAAGTACGCACCCTTGTTCTTGCCGAATCTTGGACCCACGCCTCGCCGCCGCTGACATTGACTCGCCGAGCGGTTCAACGACCTCCTTTAACGCTTCCGCCTTCCGGTGTGCTCTATCGAAATTCTAAATAATGTTCTTAAAGTGGAACTTTATTTTTATTGCACCATATAAATTTCACGAGCACACTTAACGCAGAAACTTGATAGCTATACAAATAAGACAATAAAATAACGATCTTCAAGTTTTAAAAACCTTTCAGGAGTCATCGTTTTTCATCTGGCTTTGAGTATTGGGGAGCCCGTATACGTCTCAGAGAAACAAACGACACGCATGTGCTGACGAGAGATTTCCTTTTACTCACGGAAACGTCTTCAACGTTCGGTAAAACGTTTGTCGACGATTATCAGCCGTATTCATAAAAACTTTATAACCATTACTTAGCTCAAAAACTGATAATCAGATTCCTTATTCAAAATTTTCAATGGAGAATTTCAATTTAGGATGTCATAAACAATTAAAGTAGGTAATGGATAAAAAGGTGTTTTATGAATAAGGAGACAATGTATGACTACACCATTTTTTTGCAATCTCGTAAGAGAGATAGCAAAACAATATATAACTCGTAGAAATCCTAATGTTTGAAATGGATTCAGTGACTCACGTCCAATTAAGTCCAATAAAAATAAAACAGAATCCGTTACTCAATGAATGAAAATGAATGGCCGTCCACGCGTGTGGGCACCGGAGCAAACAGACGCTAATGCAATGAAACCACGACACAAATGATTACATATTCAAAACGAATTAGGCGCGAAGGCATGCTGGAATCCGACACTAAAAAAAGAAAAAGAAAAAAATACGGTCAGAAACAAATGTGCCATCTCCGCTCAAATTAAAAAAAAGAAAAGGATTCCAGTGCACCTTCCCCAAATTAACGAGTGACTAAGTGAACGTTTGGGAAGCACTTACGCATCCTTTTAGTGCGAATTATTTTCGACCAAGACGAAAGATTTTTGTTGTGGATATGGTCTTTCGTCGAGAGCATTAAAAGTGAAGTTAGTGAAGCGCGTAAATTAAAATCACAATGCAATTTTAAAAACCGTGAGATATTTTTATGTTGAGTTATCAAAGTTACGAGGAAAATTTAAAGTATCTTTTCAACAAGCTTTATTTCTTTTCGTCAACCACGACAATGTTGTTAAAGCTTCAGTAAAGATCCACTGAAAATTTTCTGACTCATTTTCTTAGCGTGCATAAATTGAAAAGTGTAGCTTTTGTATCTATAGCTCACTAGACAGACATGCAGAATGATGTACTCTGACTGCTCATTGTGATTGCAACAGAGATTGAATTTTAAACTATTATTAGGGCTAGTTCGACTGTGCAGTATCACATTTTTATAATCCTTTTTCATGTTAATTTAATCAGGGGGCCTTTTATATTACACCCCTCATAGACGAAAGACCAGTAAACGTTACCCAGACTCCATTATGAAAGTAGAAAAAACACGTTATATTTAAATAATAGTACTTTCATTGTGAAGTCGGTCTGCTAAACCCAATCTTAGAATAAACGGTTACTATATTTCCCCCCTTGAAGAAACCTGTAAAAGTTTAACAATGATTGTGAACCTACCATAATTATATTATTTGAACAAGAAAAAGGAGCACCCCCTTTCTATTGAATTTTATTGAAGAAAAAACCAGTTCGAAAAGTTTCAGTGGGCACCATTATTTAAGGAGGATAATGAAAAGAATAAGTAAAAAGTTATCCGCATTAACATTGTTGGCGTTGTTTACGAATCGTTTCGCGGTATTGAAAGATAAACTTTCCTCAGCGTCTTTCTAAATATATTTGTCAAAAGCCTCGACGCGTGCGCTGGCGTCAGCTTTAATTGACTTTAAATTCGTTCAATAAATCCCTTCCCGGACACAGCAAGAATGTCCCGCGTTTGAAATTTTTATCGGATTTTCCGGGACTATTTCTTTTAACGTTTCCCTGCGTCTGCGCCGGTTGGTTGCGCAAGTTAACAGAACCAATCAATAAAACGACATAACATAGACCGAGTTTTGTGTAATAAATACTTTTCCTTATCTTATGTAATCGTGCTTTGTGGTATTATAAAATAAAATTATACACATACTAGCTGTCTCCCGCGGCTTCGCTCCCGTCAATTGGCTACCTACCTACCTACCCTACACCTACCCTACACCTACCCTACACCTACGCTACACCTACCCTACACCTACCCTACACCTACCCTACACCTACCCTACACCTACCCTACACCTACCCTACACCTACCCTACACCTACCCTACACCTACCCTACACCTACCCTACACCTACCCTACACCTACCCTACACCTACCCTACACCTACCCTACACATACATGCATGCAAATAATTCTATTTTATTGAGGTATTTCTTTCCGACTTGCTAGACAAAAGTTGTGATAGCTCGGTTAATATACATGTTATAAAAATAATTTATAGCCTATAGCACTCAAGAATAATGTAGCTTTCTACCAGTGACAATTTTTTTTGAATTGGATCATTAGTTCCAGAGATTACCCCCTACATACAAACTTACAAATTTTACCTCTTTATAATATTAGTATAGATATATAAACATTGCTAAAGGTACAGAAAGCTGTTTTCCTTTCCGTTTCTGCGGAGATAAAAGTACTTAATTGACTTATGGTACATTACATTGCTGACTTTTGACGATAGTTTAAAATTTACAAAGTAAATTCTTACAATTTAACGCTGAACTAGACAGGTCGAAAACGTATTATTATCTTGTAAGTACAAAATTCGCCATTAACACCTAAGCTGCAAGTGTGCAAGTCGTTGCATAATTCTCTTCCGCGATCTAGATCAGAAGTCGGCTCGGTGAAAGAGGCAGAGAGGCGGTTTAACGTGTGTGCTGTAATAATCCCTAATGTATGTACTGTATACTGCGAACGCTCGTAAAGCTTGCTTCTTACTTGTACTACATATTTTGCCTTTCTTTTAGCATAGCTGGTGCCAGGTAGGAAGAAAGGCCCTTCAGCTTGACCGTTTTTGATACCTGGGCCGCAACTTTAGTAATTTACAAAGGAGTCCCTCGATTATGTGATTGAAAGTTTCGTCATAGAAAATATTTCAAAAAAATATAAAAGAGAGAAACAAATGTTTCTCTCTTTTATATTTTTTTGAAATATTTTATAAATAATAAAAATGAAATCTTAACGAAATACAGCCTACATTTGTTTAAGAATTAAAGGGCTGTACTGCAGGGTCCACAACAGCGAAGCGACGCACCTGCCGAAATGCACCATCGAGCTACGATGCCTTTTAAAATGCTCATTACATATCAGGCCGAAATTACGTCCTGTAATTTCCATTGGACCTAAATTAAGCACACCGAATTATCGTCGCGTAATCAGCAGGTGTGTCGCAACACTTATTTTTTATTGATTCTACGTCTAATGTAAGTGCTTCAAAATGAAATAGAATTAGTGATAGGGTCCCATTTTTACCCTTTGGGTACGGAACCTTAAAAATGATACTAGTCGGGCCCCAGCCTTATAAATCGGCAGAATATTGGTTGGTAGAAATTTGTGCAACGAAATGGGTCAGTTTCGCGTATTATCCAATATTAATTACTTTTGGGTTCTAGAGATAATTAGGAGCCCACGTAGGTATCACCCGTGAAATAGAAATGTAGTAAATCTGCTTTGTATGTTGACATTTTAGATTTGATAATAAGATTTTGAATTAAGATGAAATATTTTTCTTACAAAGGGAAAAACTGTCTTCTCAGAAAGTCAGACTTCGAAAGTTGAAACTAACCTAACCTAACTTTTAAGTTTTTCAGGGAATTACGAGAAAAGATACTATACACATAAAGATCTTGACGACTAATGCTGAAAATCGATTCTAAACTATGGCTTTTATACATATGGGTTAATCGTTTTTCAGTATCCTTCTTCTTTTGAACACTTGTCACTAATATCAAAACTACAACACACAAATCGCCATGGGAACTCAAAGTGTCTCCTCGCCCTCGCTCGATCAATCATGTTCATCTTAAGCTCATGTCCAGTGGGGGTGGCTCGTGGTTCATGGCTAGTGGCTAGCGGCTACACCAGGCGTGGGGAGTGTCGTCTCTATATTGCACTTTCATTAATCTCGGCTCCATACGCTACTGATTTTATTAAGTACTGGTCTCGAGAGAGTAAGAGGTTAGTTTCGTAGGCAATTTATCACATTGTAACAGGAAACAGTAAGGAAAATAATTTTATTAATTCAAGATTTCTAGCAGCTTTGGTGTAGTAACGCCATCTAGTAATGAAATGTCAAATTAAAATGATTCTATCCACACTTTTGAAATGACCGTAACGTTTTATACAACACAGGTACTTACGCTAAAGTACATTTGCCTACCTTGATTACATGTCTTACATGTCGTACCGATATTCGCCCAAGCGTAAAAAATTCAGACAAGCAACGTTCCCCAAAATCGTTCGTAGCAGTCTATAGGGAAAGCCTCACATCAGACGTCTTCAACCTTTTATATAGATACGTATACAGGCAATATGGCTGCCAGGGTGATTCATCGGAAACCTCAGGAATTGCAAATATTGCTACGGGTGTAATTAAACAGTCGCAAACATGTTGGTTTTAAGTAACAAGGCCGAATATAGAATTTCCTTTGCGTCTGTCGATGGCAGCGATCAATGTCGATTTGCTTCCTATAAGAAGTTTCGAAAACGGCAACATGTTTTATGTTTACGTAATAAATTACACGCAGCCCCGGTAACATTATTGATGTGTTATGAATATTTATCGGCAATTTCTGAGATTTATTAGATTACTTTTTATTAGGACTAGAATATTATCGTATTTCTTTTTAATTAATGATCCTGTGAACATGACCTGAGGGTCTTTGAGATGTAAACCGTACCTACCAGCTCAAACACAATCAAAGTACAGTTAATAAGATTGTTCACCCGTAACAAACTGTCAAACGTCCACGTGGTTACGTATCCAAAAAAATAGCACGAGGTATCTTAGTTCATATTAATATCTGGCTCTTAATGCGGCATTTATCTAAGATCTATGAGCTGTATGTAGTAGGTGGCGGCGAATATAAATAAACGCATCACGAGATGCACCGCGCTAGATTCTGTAACAGCTGTGTGTTCAGGCAAGCCCGCTCGGGGTCAATGCCCACCCGTATTTTCAACATGTGCCGACGTTTTCCGCGTTCCACGGAAAGCGCTCGCTTGTCATTCCTTCGGGAACCTCCGCTGGGCTTCGGGAGTCTTCGGGTTCCAGTACTTCTTAGTTTCGTAAACGAGGGAATAATGGCCGCTCGAAATATAAAGTGTTTCTTTTTAAGTCGCCTGCTATTTTGTGTGCTCATCAAATTGCTTTTAGACGTGCATAACAATGCTTCAGTGAAATGTCTTGTTTATGCAATGCGGTGGTTTGGTCGGTGCAGCATCGTACAGATTACGTTTTCTTGGAAAGAATCTAAGACACCAACAGGCGATAGCATTTCTTGATACGTATTACATGAGATAAATTATGAGGTTACGGAGTATTTCCTGAAGAAAATCGAGAGCATAATTTTGAATATGAGTACAATACCAATTCCTGAATTCAATTTCTTATTGCACAATAAGTTAGATTCCACTTGAATATACATGCCCGATTACCCATTATACAAATTAATCACAGATTGGTGTGACTACGATATAGACTATTATGAAAACCTAAACCTCCAATCGGTTAGCAAACGTCCTTTCACACCATTTAAAGCAATTAGTAATAATAACACTTGCCACGGTGGACGCCTCGTCACTTCAAACACACAGTGGTCAAAAACAAAAATATTATCAGAAGTGTCTGTCTGTTTATATAACAGTGTCTGGGACCACCGGGCGCTGACATTGGACACGGTGTGATGTCATCAACACTATATTATGCCAAGGTCTTGTTTTAAGACGGTATTTGATGGTATGCAATAACTTTGTGATCACTGTGATCAGTTCAGAGAGGTACAGTTTTGATTTGTAGAAAATTAAAAAAAAAAGATTATCGAATGTTTTTGACAATGGCTGTGTCGCCCGCAAACCTGCCGGTCGATTCTGTCGACATCTCACGGTGTTCACCTGCGGAGTGAACGACAATAGAGCTGTCATTACATCTTATTTGTATGGTTTGACACTTTGAACACTTGGTCAGGGCGCACGTAGCACCCTACGTGCGCCCTGACCAAGTGTTCAAAGTGTTCACTTCGACATGCTTACAGAATCGCACTGCTGAGCTGTCATTCCATCTTATTTGTATGATTTGACAACTCACCTGTCGTGCGCCCCGCCCGGGTGTTCACTACGACATGTTAACAGAATCGCACTGCAGGTGACAACCTACTGAAGAGAATTGTCACTTGCAAAGTCGAAGGCAAATGACCTAGAGGAAGAACTCCTGCAGTGCGATTCTGTAAACATGTCGAAGTGAACACCCAGGCGGGGCGCACGACGGGTGAGTTGTCAAATCATACAAATAAGATG
Source organism: Melanchra persicariae (assembly GCA_947386135.1). Taxonomy (NCBI): domain Eukaryota; kingdom Metazoa; phylum Arthropoda; class Insecta; order Lepidoptera; family Noctuidae; genus Melanchra; species Melanchra persicariae. The sequence goes on from OX376646.1 coordinate 6,921,248, forward strand.
GAATGACAGCTCTATTGTCGTTCACTTCGCCTCGGTGAACACCGTGAGATGTCGACAGAATCGACCGGCTGTACGCTGGTCAAACCAAAATCGAACCTCGTTAGACATAAGCCTCAGGAGTCGTTCATGCCGCTGGAGGTAGGAGCAAGTGGAGAAACATAATAAAACAGAATATTTTGAAACCATAATGCCGTCACGACCCCCAGCATTGGGGAAACGATGCAAGAAGATTATGCGTCGAAATTGGTTGTTAGTGAAGCTGAGGGTACTTGAAATATAAATTGGGTATCTAATCCTGCGCTTTGATTTGGTACCTTTGGTTTTGGTCCTTAATCAATGCACATAGTACCTAAGTATCGTTAAGACTAGTCAACCCTCTTGCTATAACCCTCTACTATCGCAATCAAACCTACATGAAACAGATTTTATTTTCATGATCGTAACCAACAGTCGTATTCACCTACATGCCTTTAAATTTTAGTCGCTAAATACATGAGAAATATGAATATGTTCGTTGCTCATTTCCTACTTGGCGCCGTCGCGGTAGTTAAAGGATGCTCAAACAAAAGCTGTAAAATTATGTGCATCATGAATGAATGAAATGAAAGTTCTCAGAAGAAGGGTCATTCCGAGTATTCTATTAATGAAACAAGCGCTAAGCATTTTGCTAATGCTAACCAAGCAACACTTGCAGTAATTATCATTATCGCACTGCCAAATGTCCACTGCAAATAATTAAGACCACCTAATAACTGGCCCATAACACAGTAGAAAGTAACAAGAAAAAAACAGGCCAGTGCGAGTCGGACTCGCGCTCGAAGAATTCCGTACCATTATCTATAAAAAAACGGCAAAGAAAATACGTCCCACTAACATATTTATTTTATTCGGTTTTTAGTATTTGTTGCTATAGCGGCAACAGAAATACATCATCTGTGAAAATTACAACTGTCTAGCTGTCACGGTTCTGCCTGGTGACAGACAAACAGACAGACGGACAGCGGAGTCTTAGTAATAGGGTTCCGTTTTTACCCTTTGGGTACGGAACCCTAAATAAAAAATGGTACTTTGTCTGTTCATGCCACTTCTCTGGATACCACAGACATTCCAGCAGCGATGTTATAAGCCAATGGAATATAATTCAATGATAAACAGAAACTGGGTTGTGGAGGTAAGATCGACAGTTGCCCCATTTAAAACATTGGTATTCAGCTGCATCCCGGTTAGATTGGAAGCCTAACTCCTCAATATAGTTGGAAAAAGGCCAGGCAGATTGGAATGGTATATTGCAGATTATATCGTGCCATATAAACTGGGATCGTGAAAACGCATAAGAAAATTGTATTTTTTTCTGTAGACGAGACAATATCACCCATTCGCCTTAACAATAGTAGTATGCAACTCAAAAATCGAAACTACTCGTGATGCAAAACCGTAATACTAAGAATATCATCGACCTCAAGTTTAGCTGTTCTGGAATACGTTGTCGCTTTGCCAAGGTTACTCAATCTTACTATAGAAAGGTACTACATTACAATAGGTATCTGTATTCTGTATATATTTGACGTTTATTACGTAGAGCTGCCCTTGAATCTTTGAACTCATTACGAGTGAAGGATCGCACGATAATGGTAAAATATTCGGCAGTTTCTCTTTGTAGCGGGCTCAAATTGGTTTACAATCATTATAATCAAAGCTGAATAGATGTTGTTTAAACAACAACTATTTAGTTATGGTTATAGTGAAGAATCTTTGGTACAAGTTTTATTTATTTAAAATTAAGTCTTATAAATATGTTCTCTACGTTGAAAACTAAAAAATATTATTGCTTTACTGTTGCCTTTGCAATACCTCATAAGAATGACTCTAACTATCAATCAACTAAAAATCAGTACATAGGTTTTCTTTTTCAGTTTCTAAGCAAGTTTACATTTGTATTACATCTGTGACCACAAGAATAATAAATCAATAATAAAACATTTAGCTGTTCAAAGAATATCGTGAGCATTGTTATATTTACATTAGTTATCGTTGTAGAAAAGGGTGTCCGCCATATTACATTGCCAAGTCAACAAGCATGCGTCGCATTCGCAGTCAAATGCGAAATTATAATGACACATAAACAATGCAGATATTTGAATAAAGAAAAACAAAAACAACTCGCGTACATACGCAAATATTCCTGGAAGCAACACATGCCATCAACGACCATTATGACCCCTCGAAATTACTGGCCGAAAATATTTTTTGGTTTTAATTTGCGCTCACTTTGATTGGCCGAAGGTAATAAAAGCCAACCAATCTCAATCGCCAAGGGCGTACGTGGACAATGGCCGGCTCAATTGCATTCAGTTGCATTCGCACAGATGCTCAGTGTTTATGGTTTCGTAACTCCGATGGTTGGCATGCGTGAGTCATGGCCGGCCAAGTTCATTGTCGTTCGGCCGAACTTGAACCCGCTGACGGCATGACAATTACTACACTACAAGATATAGAACACACCGTAATATAGCGAGCCCGCCGCTATTTATAGCCGAGCTGTGAAAACGATTTTATGTGAAAAGGTATGAATGAGATTGGAGATATGAAGGAATGAGGAAAGTTATTTTAGGACTGATGATGACCTCGCGAAATTCCGTTTTATTTTGATCGCAACATGTGTTTTTGATATAAAGTTAAAATGTCATCAATAGGTACCTATTAAAACTTTTCAAATCAAAACACGCGCATTATGTGGCCACCTGACCAAAAAAGGGAAAACCGTGGGCCCCCCATAATTTCGCAGTATTCGTCACCATTCACCGAACTTTCCAAGTCGGAGTTGTGACCGGACGATGATATTCGTAAAGAAGTCTGTCTTTGTTAGCTTCGCTCGTACAGCTGGAGGTATAGCACTGGGCCAGGCATGCATGTTATTGATAAGGCCGGTAAACAGTGAGTCCACAATGGTACTGTATGCACAGCGTACGTGACAATGACTCCGCTGGGCTGTCTCCAGATATCAAACGTTACACATGTTCAGATAAACGTCCAATCACACCGATGTTTACACGCTAATGTGAAAATATTACCACTGGACGGCTGTACATAACGTTACGTGTCACTTATTGAGACTGTGCAGCGAACCGTATTGTTTTGAATACTTGTACATTTTTATTATGACTACTTGATGCCTTTTACAAAGTACATAATCGAATCAAGTCATTATTCTAGGTAGACACTAATTGTTACTGGATCAGGAAAAACGAGTTATCACTATGTACCTAAATTAGATATTTTCGTGCAAAGCGGGTATTAGTGAAATATACCTGAAATAAATGTCAATTATGGACAAAGGCATCGACCTCACAAATAATTAACTAGCTTTTGCCCGCGACTTCGTATGCGCATATCCCGTTTTACCCCGTTCCCGTAGGAATTTCCCGTTCCCGTATAGCCTATAGCCTTCCTCATGCATGTGCCTAGTTCCAGTTCCAGAGTTTAGCATATTCAAACAAACTAACTCTTTAGTTTTATTATATTAGTATAGATGTATTACCAAAAATTGTCTATTTCTTGAAATAAATGATCTGACATTGACTTTTTGTTTGCAAACCTAAATGAGACTATTTTCATACAGGGTCCTAAGGGCTCCAACATTTTTTTTTTAAGTCCTTTACTGACGCTTGATTTAACCACACTGTCAGTTGTTTTATACCTAAGTATATGAATCGTATGCATAATTATCGTCAATGCCACCAGGGAAGTGATGCAAACGTCCATGAACCTGACGACTTTGTTTCAAGATCATCGCAATGCTTATCGTTGTAAATAAACATAATAATAACTACATGTTAACAGAATTTTCCAACTTAAAACTTAAAAGACGAGAAGAAGAGAGAGAGAGTTTTTACTTTACCTGAAAGAATTAAATCAGATGCTGCATATCCGAGTCATTTTATATTTTATGACTTTGAGGTTGGCCGCCAAAAATGTTCGTAGTTTACTTGATTGTGATTGTATACGATAGTATACTAGTGTATATGTGCTAGAAAAGAGTAGAAAATATTGGATATTATTTGTCTCACGTGAAAAAGACAACTTTCGTCAATTTTCCCTGAAAATGGGCCCGAACCAGGAGACGAAGTTTCACAAGTAAGTTTACAAAAAGCACAATAATTATACAACAATTTTTACAAGTTTACAATAATTTATAGTCTCTAGTATAATCTCTATAAAAAATACTTGGAAAATTAATAAACCTATCATTGTCTATATTTAAACGCAAGTAAATCAAAACCTTGGGTCTATGGCACGCCCGGTAAATTCAACATCCAGAAATTATTAATCATTGTCTTTGTTGCTATTGTTTTAATTATTATTTGTATTAATGAGTAACCCGGCTGTGTATACCAACGCAGGCGCAGGAGTCACTCCGAGCCAATGACCTCGCGATCAACTCTAGGAAAAGAATTTAGGATATGTACCGATGCTGACGTCACTTTCAATGTCAACGTCATCGCGTCAGCTTGTAATATGAATGTCATGGATCAATTATAATTTATTAGGAACATAATAACTACAATAATATGGAAGTATTGGGGATTGAGCTAAGGGGGAAGTTATTCCGAAATATCTGTTTGTATATTTTAAATGTTGTGACTTACTTTATTACCTATACAAAAATTAGACAAAAAAAACCTTTACAAAAACAATAAAAAAACGAATGAAATTAATGAGAGAGGCAATAGCAAATTGACCGTAACAACAAATGACAACAATAACAACCTAAAAACATGACATAACAAAAACAATTCTATTAATAACTGTAGCACCTTACTACAAAATACGTTCTAAAGTAACACACAAGCGACAAAATTGAAAGCCGATATTGCAACACTAATCTATTAGAAATAATTACCTGGGATCTCGTAACAGTACGTCAATCGGCACTAGTGCAGCAATGGAGGAATTAATGAGCGGGATCTCTCAGAGTGGACCACTACAATAAATAAACGCACACGATAATTCGGAGTTCACTTGCGGCCGTCCGTGGGGCCAACGACCGTCCTTAGCACAGCTGCGCGGTCCTCACAGACCTATGCCCGTCTCTTTCCCGCGGATATTGCGCGCTACCGTACCGATTTCCATATTATTCAAATCAATTAAACACTTCGCTTGTGAACGATTTTTTATTTAATACGGCATCTATAATGTGCTGAACGAATGATTTATTCATGAAACAACCGATTAATGGAGCGACTGTTTACACACTGATTTGTAACTGAAGTTTACTGAAAACGTTGTTTTTGTATTTTACTATTTGTATTTTACTCAAAACAATTAAAAAATTGCGTTTTGTTGTGCTGCTGATTAAATTCGGTGTTATGAAATAGCTTACTCAAACATCCTATGATTTTTGTTGTCAATTAATGGAAATAACTGAATATGCAAATCTTGAACATTGCTATTCATTGAAAATACCTTTTACTTTGATATTCATTGGGTCAGGGAGCTGTCGTGCGTCTAGTGACAGCCTCTAATTACCCACTTAATATAACGAAATATGTACAAATAAACTGTTCTGAATCATTACATTTTATTATTCATTATTACACACATTGTATATATTTCCGTCTTAGTTATTAACTATCGAATAATCTAGGTGGTTTTTGACGTTGAAGATATTAAAAATACGCGAACGACGCATTATTGTTTTAGAATTAGACTAGACAGGACTGCGGAAACTATCATGACCTCCCCGACCCCCGGCAGGCTTTCGGTTGAAGATGATAGTGAATCGTTACGTGTAGTCAGAAGCCAGCAAATTTGCTATCAGTCTTGCTAAGTGAAGTCGTTTTATCCAGCTACACAGTTGTGGAGATCAGATAGGTAGCCCCTCCATGTAAAATACTGGTATTCCACTGCATCCGTATAGACTGGAAGCTGACTTTAGCCGACCCCAACATATTTGGCAAAAACCAAAACAGATTGATGATAACAAGTTTAGTCTCCTGTTACATATAGAGGAAAACTGCCAAAAATATATTGTGCAGAATAAAACAATGACATTATAATAAATAGCTCGGAAAACGGGAAATAATGGTTGTCGTGTGAACGCACCTGGCGAGAGCCGATGAACCCTGGCGGGCGGGTGGCGGCGGCCGGCGCTCCCGTGACGTCGACGTCTCGCGCCCGTCTGCGCTGACGTGGCGTCGCTCCTACGCAACCACTACTATATGACCATTCAGGGGCAACGGTTCGAGTTCCGGGTTTTGAGGAACTGGCGAAGTTATAATTCTCTCACACCCGATGAAAACTGTCATAGCAAAATCAGAAGACACCATTCTTGACTTCTCGCCAGTTCTTCTTCTGTTGACTGTAGACTCATATCACACTAGTATTTAATTAAATGTTTGGAATTTAAAAGAGAACATGACCTCTGAAATTGTTCAGCATTTCTTTTCAGGAGTCGGTCAGCTGACAAACACTGGCTGGCTCTAGTTTTAAAACAGTGCCTTGTGAATGTGTTTTATAAGATGTATTTGTAATAATTAATTAATATTAGTAGGAAATCATCCCAAAATTTCCGTATGAATGTGTTATGTTACGAATAACATCCATAACTTCCTCAAACTTCTCCCTATTTATTTTCATTTTATACTCCATAAACGACTATAAAATATAACTTATTTTAATGAGGGGCATTAAAATAAGTTATATTTTATAGTCGTTTTCACATCGATCTCCTACAGTAGACTCACATCTCCCGGGAACAATCCGTGACTGTATTTCTATAGTGCAGCCGTACACTTCCCAGTGTCTCGTTTCATTTTAGATTAAATTCTTCAAAGGCTCTCCACCTCTCCTGTACAGGGCCTTTGCGTGTTACACTCACGAACAGCGTGAGCCCGACCAAAGACCGGGACGCTTCTTTTGAGGATTATTCGTCTTCTTAGACCAATAATACCTGAGATGCTCATCGCTCTATGTTAAATATTGGTAGATTTGATGACGATCGACCCGAAGTTGAACTATAATTTCGAAAACAAAATACTAAAGCAGGTGGTTGTTCACACCGGAAGTAGACTTCAACAGTAGAAGTCATATAATGATAATACCGCTTGAATAGTAAATAAATATTCAAATAATATAGTTAATTCAGTAGTAGATAATAATTAACAAAATTTACATAAGATTGTCGGACAGAAAGGTGGCGTTTAAGATTTCTATGATTAGTATGCATTATAACGAACGACAAATATGTATGAGCCTGTCAACTGTTAATATGAATACATTGTGGGATAAATATGTAAAGGAAATTATGTGGATTCGTAAGAAAGCTGTTGAATAAATAGATAGAAGTCACGCTTGCCACGATCGAAGATAAATGTAAGAAAACTTTTGATACATCATCGAAAATTATTCGATAATAATATGCGAGTATCGCAAGAGAAATATGTTGGAGCTATTGAATTAACAAGAATTTAAAAAAGGCCTTTGTCAACACAAAAAGAGGTTACTTATCTCTTTTTTACAAGAATCCTTCAGTTAGGTATAAGTAATAAGAGAGAAAAAGTTTTCCAGTCCTTTTCAAATATCCATCTGACCGTATCATCCCCGACCACCAACGGACTCTTATCTCGCTCTCATATAATTGAAGCTTCCCCAGCAATAACAATATGAGTACCAAAATAATATAGTACTTATTGTAAGGACATAACTTTCTTCATAATGTTCGTTGTCACTAATGCATGTTCTGTTGTCTGGCGACATATAATGCATTTCCAAGCATCGAATGGATGACGCTAAGCTTGCTGCCTGATCCGAACCTTAAGGTCACTCCATACGTGTGTGGACGCATACGGAGTGGGACCAGTTAGGAAGAGCTACGTGGACTGCTTACATTCGATGTAAAGTGCTGTTCATGTGGGAAGTCCTTAAAATAAAGCTGATGAGTTTTTTTGGTTGATGATTGATTTGATTGTGGGGATGAGTTCAATGGAATTTTCTAGAACAGAGGTTCTAGATGAAGTGACATTCTACGATTGTCGAAAATTCAAAAATGTATGCCCATAGAATGGCACTGACTGGAGCCTCGGCTGTCGCTGAACACCAAACCAAACCTAACCAAACCAGCGCTGTGGCTCTATCTCGTACACGAGTCCCAGTATTGTGCTGAGCGATGGCCGTAGTGGTTGAGCGATTGACTGCTGCGCTGCGTGTCGCGGGTTCGATTCCCGCACGGATCAAATATTTGTATGGCCTACAGATAGTTGTTCCGGGTCTGGCTGTTTGTGTACGTGAATTTATATGTTTGTAAACGCACCCACGATACAAGAGAAATTCCTAGTGTGAGGCAACGTGTTTAAAAAAAAAAAAATATCCTTCCCAACTTGCATTACTTTTCTAATTTTGTTTATTTTTTTTTTGTATGCGTCATATTTGGCGCAAATAAACTCTTTTTCTTTCTTTCTTTGTAGCCTCTGGTTCCCGATTAGGAACTAGTGATTACTCGTGGAGGTTCAGTTAAACAGAAATAAAATGTAATGATCTTGACCGCTTTCTCAACAAATATCCGGAATTCCACTATTCTCAACCCGAGAGATGGCCCTTCTGGATGGATGAATCTTCGATCAAGAATACACAATGGACCTAAGGTAAGCAAAACTTAAGCCTTGGGTTTTGGGTCCATCCCGTAATAAATTATCAGTAACAGGTTATTCCACACAAACGTTTTTGTTTTGGATCACGATTAGGTATCTACTCAAGAGGCTCTTGTACTAGTTTAAGTGAAATAGACTGGTCCTTAATAGCCCCGTAACTACAGCTTCAGTCGGCAACTCTTACACCCAGTACATGGAGGCAGTCTAATCTGTAAATCCTGTGATCCGTATCTGCTCTGAATCGGAAGTCTAATATATTGCCCTTAACTGGAATATATTTACGAGTGCGAGCGCCCGCGTCGCTACATTGTCGCCATTCCACGCGTGTACTGCTTTATACGAGTAGTATAAGTAAAATTAATAGATAAAGAGGGAAATGATTTTCTAAAGATTTATTTATTTAACACTTTTAGCACATAAATGTACAGAGGCGGACTTAATGCCATGGCGTAGCCATACTCTACCAGTCAACCTTTGGGTGATGCAGAGAATAGTGGTAGGTGGAATAAAAATAATTATATGTGATTGATATTATTAAAATATAAACATTTAAGTAAATAATATACATATCTAAACTATACATACAATATAAATAGGTATACCTGATACAAAGATGTTTCTTCGATTTTTTAAAATTAAATACAGATTTGTGTATCAAATAAAAAAAGAGATCAGTTATTTTAAATGAGAGATCAGATAATTCGTGGATATATTGAGCATTTCATTTATGAAAAATTTTCTTTTACATGACTTTTTGTTTCTTCTATTAGTTATTTACCAAAACTTCAGTTCCCACGTGCAAATCGACCAGCTCCATAACAACACATTATACACTTACATATCTAATTAACCACTAATGGGTGCGACCACTTAGTTATATCATTCATTAGTTCACTCGCATTCACTCAGTTCCTATTTAAATGTCTACGCGGCTTGTATAAAGAACATTAGAAACCCAGTGAAAGTGCAATCGCGGTACTCCTGACTCTGCAAGAGAATACCTACAGGGAAGTTATAAATTAATAATAGGCTATTGGAGACGGCTAGAAACAAGCGAATATACTTTCGAGACTTAATTGTTTTTCATGTTTTTCCGTATTGCGAAGGCTGCTAGGTGTTGCGTTGTCTATAAAATTATATTAAAGTTATTTTCATTATTATTCATAAGTATCAATAAACGGGAATCTAATCTACTTTAATTTGAATAGTTCAATAAACAAACTATTAAAACTATTTCAGCATCGACAAGTACGGTGAGAAGCGTGTGCGCATCCTTTGCTGTTTCGTAAAGGGTTTTTCCACCTTTATGATTGCTTTTTGGCCAAAAACTGAATTTCATTAAATTCTGAAGACTACTCACGTAGCACAACAATAAAAACAAAAAGCAAATAACGAATACAGATAATAAAATATGCAATCAAGAACATAATGCTGGCATTAGATTTCTCGCGGCATTTTCCTTCAGTGAAATAATTCTGCAGTAAACATTCAAAGCGCAGCGGAGGTGGAGAAAGTGCAAGCAAATGCGGAAGAGTCGAGTTGCACAGCACGCTGCACGGCTCGGCTGCACGGCTCGGCTGGCCGCAGTTCACACTGACGCGACGCTTTGTTGTGCCACGGTAATGAATGCCGCCGATTAACGATCTCGGATGCGTGTTTGTTGTCGGTGTAACGGAATAATTAGTTTGTTTATTAATGAAACTCTGCTATCTTAAAATGTGATCGCCAGTACGACTGTTCATTTGTTCTAACGCTTTAGCTCTAAAGTGAAAGTAATAGAATTAATTGAGCCAACTACCTATTTTATTGCGCATTATTTCAGTTTAGTTTTCGCAAAATTAAACATTTCATTAAATCTTATTAGTAGCAATTTATTTGCGTAAACAACTTTACTTTATTATATACTAATTTATGTTACGAAAATTGAGAAATTACGCCGCAATTTTCTCATCAAGTTGCTTGATAGTAAAATAATAGTAATTTTCTTAAACAATAAGTTATGATATCGTGCTGAGTGTACACGATGATGGCTTGTTTCCGCCTCGACGAGAGTGCGTGACGCGCCGGGTTCGTCCAACGAAAGTAAAACCGTTGATGATGAGCGAATGCCTCGAGACGAGGCTAACACCGACGGTCTGTAATTAGCCTAATTCACTTGATTTATTGATTGGAATAATTCGTAAGTTGGAGGTGAATTTTGGTGTAGTCGAGTGCAGTACTTTGTGCCGGCGGGTCTAATAAGCGGCTTACGGTTTCCTTCAAGCTGTCTCCAGCAGATATGCGAGAAACTTTTGCCGTAAGCTTTATTCAGAGTTCGAAATTTTGGAGGATTGCTATTTGCAGATATATCGTTAATTAATTTTGATAACATCAATCTAATATTATGGGTCTTCCTTGCAGATTTTTTTTTATTTCGGAGCTCCAGTTGTCTTATTTTTACCAATATTACTACTTCGTATTACTAATCTCTATTTATTGGCAACACCTCTAAATGACACTCACATAAATAGCTTTTGGACTAAGACTGGTAAATGAGTGAGTTAGTGTGACTGCGACTGTACCTTTCACAGCAGACTCATCGCTAGATGTTGCAACACTGGTCGGTGCAGCGACGCGAAATGCAGTTACGTATAGTAAACTAAACGCTTCCGCGTGCGAGCAGGAAGCCCCGAACACTTTCCCTTTTGCCCGCGCGCAGCAGCCGACTACTCTATGCATCACTATTATCCCACAAAACCGAGAGACATCCAACTCCACCACCAGTCTTCACCACACTAGCCCTCTTCAACTCAGCCGACTTATAATGCAGTTAACCAACAAATGAGGTTAAGTGTTCGCTGCTTCATGATGCGTAGCAGCTGCTAAGCATTTGAATTAAGGTATCTCATCGAAGCTAAGGTTGTGATCAGACATGTGGAAAATTGACAATTAAACCAGCTCCACTTCCTATGGGTTCATTAGCCATTGTTGGCGACGCTATTGTCAGGCCGCAAAATATCAAATGTTGCGTTTTTAAATAACAATAGAGGTTAACGGTCTAGCTTTCTAATCCAGGTTGATCAGGATATATTTTGCATGAAATGTTCCACAATCCAGTTATAATTTAACCCCTTCCGCACAACTGGCGACTTTATAAATAATTCATGATAAAATAACCGGTTATGAATTGATGTATGAATGTCGTGTTCATCGTAAAAGTCACGAAAGAATAAGGAGTAAAATTGACAATAAAATACCTGTTTTAGAGACTGGTTCTGAAAGAGTTTTCTAAAAGTTGTTAAAGCCAAAATCGCGTACCATTAGCATGGCTCTACCAGGCTGACAAAACACAGACGACGAGGCGCCTTCAGTTGACCTATATACCAGTCGCGGACATTGACCCCATCGCACAGACTCGTGCGGTTGGCCGAATCGCAATGGGGTGGCTGACGAAATCTTTCTCTTAGCTCAGGAACATTGAGCCATTAAAACGAACTTTGTACGTACGCAGTAGGTATGCGCCGTCTAAAAATAACTGTCGAAAAAGAGTTCATTCAAATCTCATTAGCGACATTTTTTTGGAACCAAGTTTTTCCTATAGTTGGAAATTCTGTCTACAACGATAATATTATAATGAACGACATTTGCAAAACTAACTAAACTTACATTTAGTATCGAAATATGTTACCAAAATATTTTCGAAAAACAGCATAGGCGTGAAAATATTGGAATAATAAAAACACGAGGGCGGCAGCGATCGAACGGAGTGCAGAGTTCACGATCGGGCGGCGACCTCCTGAAAGTGGGGCGGGCCTAGTCTGGAGGCTTGCGGAACGCCATTTCATTTCCACAATAAATCCGTTCTGTCTCCGAGTCTCCGACGAACCTTCGGGAAATTCTCGAACGCTTCATTCAGTTTCCAATTTAGGGATATTTTCGGAAGCGAAAACTGTTGCTAATTATAACTGGTGTCTTATCCACGTTTCATTTTGTTAAATAAGTATACAACTTGCCTAACAAAAACGAAAAAATACTTTCGCAAAGGGCCTAGGCTGGGAATTTCATTTCGCGAACGGATGTTCTGATTACAAGGGACAAACCTAACATTTTCGGGGCGGCGAAGCGATTTAGCTAAGTCCCGACTCCGAGAAATTTCATTTACAGCTTCATAAGTAGCTTCACAAACGATGCTCGCTTCCTGCTCTAACGACCAAGATTTACGTTGGCCCAGTTAATAGAAAAGTAAAGCTCGTAATAAAGCTGGCGTATCACTTATCAGTGAAGTAACATTGATTGTATGGATGTAGGACGTGAAAACAGTAAATTAATGGCAGTATAATATGTGCAACAATAATAATCGATAAGGAGCAGAAACAATGCAGTCGTATCGAGGGCGCGTTAGACCTTAGGAACAGATCGTTCGTGGCGAATCGTTAACCTAGTATTTCTGCGACGCCTTCTTATATGTAAATACTAGTTTTCTTCTGGGAGTCGCCTGTTATAGAATTACCGGCTGACATTTTAAACTACGAGTACATGATGTGTTATGTGATCACATTGCTGCGTGTATGTAGATGACTTAAATGAGAGTTATTTTGATGGTTTTTTTTTTCAAAAGCATTTTTGTTGGCTAGCCTTTTACGTCATCGTGCGCTTGTTGAAATAACATCTATTGTCAAGAAATTAACTAACAGAAAAACTTGTCTGCAAAGTTATTTTGGTTTCTAATTTTCTTTACAAATTGTTGAATAATTATTTTTCGCTTAATTGTTTCATTAGCTTGATATTATTTTAAAAGTTCAAGGAGATTTCGATAACTACCTACATGTATACGAAAGAGTGGGCGTAATCAAGTAGGTGAGCTTAGAAAATAAGCGTACACAGCTTACTCTCAAGCATAGTCTCTGATCAATCTGTACTCGTACGTTGTCCTTTCGTGATACGCCCCTATTTTAGATATCGTTATGATACGTGTTTACTAAGGTACGCGTTAAAAAAAGCAAGCACACAACTCGGGTACAGACAAAAACAAATAAACGACCTCCTTCTTAGAAAAACAGTGCACTATTTTGAAGAACTACGTTAAAACCGTGATATCCGAAAATCGATAAATACATTAGAAAAGGACACCGTTTGGACATGTTCTCAATTAATGGTCATAGATTCGCCTCCTGCTACACGCAACCCCTCGTGTTCACGTGGACACAATAGGACCCTCTGCCTAACCCTTCGCACAACACAGGTGTGACGGTTTTATAATGTTTGTGTACTTACCTCATGTTTACAGCATCATGGCGGGTCGAGGACATTCGTAGCTCTTAAATAATCATTGAATATTTCTTACCTAGCGCCAGCCTACGCCCTGATTGAACGAGAAGTTTATGTAAATTTCTAATCACATAGAAAAATACATAATTTCATAGCGATAGCCACGAGTACTAGTAGAGAGCGCGGGGAGCGTTGCTAATCTAACTGACCTATATAATGTGGCCGGTGAAAGACCTCGTAAACTACTGCCGTCAGTGCATTATTCCTGCAACAATGCACCGAGCTCCGCCACGCAATTTCATATCCTACCCCTCTCACTTATTAGATCTATTATAGCTCGCACCGCACGCACAGAATGCGTTGTGCGTGTATATACTGGCCGGTAATAGTTTCGCAGAATAATTTTGTTTAGAACACATTTATAGTTTCAACTAATATCTAAAATTGAGAACGTGCAACTGAACTTAATAGGTTTTTAAATAATGGTCGTTGAATTTTTTCCGCTCATCTGCGGATGAAAATGAAACTGTGACTCTATGTGAGCGTTAGTAAAAGTCTATTGGGGGAACTGAACCGATAGGTAAGCTTTTCCAATTTGTATTAATTAATATAACAATTTGTAATAATATAATATAATAAAATTAATAATTATATTACCAGCATTAAGTGTAGTGTGTTATGGCTGAACACGTCTGTAGTGGCACCAACACCGATTGGTCTCGTTTAAACTTGGCGAAAAGTTGTAAGCGAAACCAATTTGCAGCGATGTATTGTTTAGTAATATTGTCGCATGCAAATTGGATGATAGCACTTTGTAATGATTTAAATTGTAAGTAGGGGTAATGAAGTAGCCGATACCATTTAAGAAAGCTTATACTATTTTAAGAATGAAAAAATAATTTTATATTGAAGAAAATCTTCTGTTTTCTTGACGGCAGAGTACTTTATGGAACTCTAGCTTTATTTCCTTATTAAACTTATATCATCCGATGGCAATTGGTTTTGGGCCACACTATGCACATTGTTTGTCATAGTTTACACTTTTTTTAATAAATATAACCACCGGTAGCTTGGACCCTGCTCCCGACACCGGCGGACTACTATTTTCATGTTGTTAAATGTTTTTTTACAGAAATATTTAAAAATTTAAACTTTAGGTACATAAAAATGAAAAAACGAAATAAAAATAATATTAGCATAATTCTGTAAAGCGTTTATTTTATAATTCCATTTTAGTATACTACTTATTAAATATTTTGCTAGCTACTGCCCGCGACTTCACAATCTACCATAGTTTTCGTTAGAAAACTATATTCGCTGGGAACACAGGCTGGGCCTGACTGACACTGACTGACAATTTGAGGTTATTTAGTCGGGTAACCGGTGTTTCTCAAATGATAGACCACTAGTTATTAGTACTGGCTTAATTATTTTGCATTCCTCGTAGCCATGATAATATCTTTAGGTGACAAACTGTTATTTGATTGAGCGGCAATTGTTTTTATTTATTTATTTATTGACTAGTTTCGGCTTAGCAGCGGCTTTGAGCATGTCCTAATCAAACATAATACCAACGCAAGTACCAACGCAACATAATTCCAGGATTAAAAATATTATATCTTATTCCTAACGGACATAGTCAATCAGTGTGCTAAGTTTTATCTAGGTTTATCGGTTCCGCCATAAAAATGTGACAATGACACTTAATTTAATTGAAAAAAAAAACAAAAAAAAATTGCTGTCTTTCATTTTAGCACTTCTCTTCGATTTCAGATATGAGTTTGCCGTAATGTCACGGTGTGAATACACCGTCAATTTCCTCATTCTTAGAATCCATTAGTACTTGCTCTTTGATCATTTTAAAAGGAAGCATGACGTGTACAGTCAGGTGCCGGATGAAGTCGCCAAAAACGCGTGCTTGCACTAAGGTCTCCTACGATTTTATCTCATGTCACAGTTCAACGACCGTAAAAGAATGTGCAAGTATTACATTTAATTGTTATTAATCACTGGAAGCATACTTTACGGTAATTGAATACCAACCTTCTTTAGCTAACGCAGGTGTATTCTCGTTTAAAACTGAACAATATTGGCTCAATAAACACTTGTTACAAGTGCTTTAGCTTCGTTTGCATAATTTTAATTCAGTTCAGATATTGCAGCTTCAGATTTTCTGCGTATTTTGTATCAGAGACTATGAAAATTGACAACTTTCAGTTGGTAGTTTTAATTAGGTGCCTAGTTATTTCTTGTTTAGAACGCAGAATCTACATGATATGTTTTAAAAGGATGATCATTAAGTTTGTGGATTTTCTATATTTTAAACATGATGATGTCTACATTTTACGTACGTAGTACGAAGATATGAAATAGAAAATAACACTTTTAAAAGAACTGGTATCTAACACTGTTCCGATCTAATATCTGAGATTTCTTACATTTAAATTCTATCATATATTTACTGCGTTGGTTCCTTCGAGTTTCACTAAATTTACTGATTTTTTTTGGTACAATTATAGTAGAATAGCTTTTGCCAGCGGCTCCGCCCGCGTGGAGGTCGGTTATTGCGTAAAAAAGTAGCTTATTTCCTTCTCCATATACCAGGCTATATATCTGCCAAATTTCATGACGATCCGTTTAGCCGTTTTATCGTGACACGCTTTCATGATAAAACGGCTGAACAGATAGACACACAGACAGATTTACTTTCGCATTTATAATATTAGTAGGGATGGGAATTGTGGTGTGATTATACCGCTGCAGTTTCTACTAATCTGGTGACATGAAACTCTAGCTCTAACATTAAGAAATAAATTAGAGGTCATGCCATAATTCAACTTTGTACACGAAATGTTTAATAATAGACATGATAATACATGTATATTCGTATTAAATCGCGCGAGCACATGTGTGTGGGTTTAAAAATATATTCGCGTCGGTTTGGCTGAAGCGCGTAACTTGTGACGTGGTGGTATCGCGTTGTCATGATGAGCTCATAGTCCTCGTCGATCGTCTACAGTGTAATGCACTGGCTCACGTGATTGAGAACAAAAATTAAAAATACATTGTGACATTCTACTAAATTCTACTGATAGTATAAAAAATGTGTGTAAGTCTGTATGTTTGCTGATCAATTACGCCCCAAAAGTTGAACCGTTTGAATGATATTTGGAACACAGTTAGATAATTTCCTGGATTAGGAGATAGGACCTTTTATCCAGGTAGTACGTTCTCCTGGTTTTTCTTGCACAGATTGAAAACTAGGTACAGTTTAAGCCAGGCGTTTTTGATGAACGAAAGCTTTTGATTTTGTATCAGGGTCCTTGAAGATATTTGTTTCATGTTACAGTTTTCTCGAGATACCAACTTAATTAAATGTCAATCCATCCGTGTCAGTTATTAAGTACCTACTTGTGTCGGTTTTCACTTCCTTGGTAACTTTTCCACCGTAATTGGTAATCTTATTCATAAAAAATGCAATCTTCATCATCATCTTCATTCAGTTTGACGACACGGTTGGCGCGGTTTGAGCGATCGAGCTGCTGCGCTGCGTGTTGCGGGTTCGATTCCCGCACTGTACAAATATTTGTATGGCCTACAGATAGTTGTTCCGGGTCTGGCTGTTTGTGTATGTGAGTTTGTATGTTTGTAAACGCACCCACGATACAGGAGTAATTCCTAGTGTGGAGCAACATAACAAGAAAGAAAAAAAAAGAAACAGTTTGATTTTCAGGAAACCATCAAAGTTATTCTGATCGATCACAACTCTCCTTGAATTATCCATATCTTCAATTTAAGTCGATTATTTATTATTGAGTTTGTACACTTTGTACCCGAGGCTGAAGTGTGCAACTTACACCATTATGTATCCATTAAAAATATGCAACTGGGCATAAAAACAGTCATTGTCCAAGTCATCATCTAAACTATTTATCACACCAGTTTGTTTCAAAATATTTCGTATCAGAAAACACCCGCATAAGATTTTCATAAGACCGGCTTTTTCGACGGCCAATATAGGAAAAAGTCTTTGAGATTCACCGCGGTAACGGTAAGGGTCGATTGAAGCGGTCCCGAAAGCGTTTGGGTACCAAAAATTACAGCTAGTACTTACATTTTTATTCCTATGCCACCAAGGTATCCGTTCAGCCTTTCTCCCTCATCTCTAATGATACCGAGTGAAGGGAATGTGGTCTCACGGCTGCGGACAAAAATCATACTTTAGTTTTTTTTATTACGTGTATAAAACTGAAAAAGTTACGAGCGTCTCTTGTTTTTTGCCAATTTAAGACGGCACACGAAAGTTCTGATTTTTTAATTGAAGTTGTAGCGGATGTTTTGTAATTGACAGTAATATAGATTTGTTTTTATTTGTAATCATTCCGAATATTCATTAGGTTCACTGGAAGCCGCATACAGGAAATGTGGTCAACCATTTTATTGACATTAGTCATAGGTATTGATAGGTACATCAGAAGATTGTTTACGTTTCGGTCATAGAATTTAAATTGGGCCATAACATTGAACTTCCTCAAGAAACCTAAAACTTCCTCAAACAATACGAAGTCCATCGGGTTCAGTGAATAAAACATACTCTATGAATTTTCTAACATGCTTGTACTGTCTCTATAATTATCTTTATCTACGAAAATAGCTGTTTAATTTTAGCAACAAATTATTGTTTACGATTTTAAAGTATTCAATGATTTTTTCGTTTATTATTCGTATTAAAAACTGTAAAATAATTATTCAGATGATTAATAGTCGTCAATGCTTCTTAAACCCACATGGCAGAGTTCACTCAAAAACAGCACTAAACATGTTGCGATGTTAGTGGGTATCTGCGGAAGTACAATAAATCACGTAATCACATAATTACCGTTAATGTTTCCATTTAATTTGACGGCCAAATAACTGCCCGATAAATCCATTTTAACTAGTTAAATGGTCGACTTAATTATAACTTAAGGAAAAGAATAAGCAAGGTAAACACTACAAACTTTCTGAAAAGTAAAATATTTCAGAATCTTTCTAGCTTGTATGAAGCTTCAGGCTCTTCGTGAACTGAAAATTAATATAAGATCAACTTTTCAACGGTTCTAAATTATTTCCTTAATAACGCTTAGTTTTTTAAATTGTTTGTTATTCTACTACGAACTTATTGGTTAATTAAACACTTATTACTGATGCATTACAAAAACTTTACAAAACAATGACCTGAAGTTATTACTGCAGAAGTTTCCTCTGCAGCGTTCCCGGAAAAATCCTTAGTAACAAAAATCCTCGGTAGTAAGTCACTTTCCACTATCTTACACATAAACGGTCACAATCCACTGAAAGATAGAGGCACTAGTCTGAAAAACAGAGAGATCACGTCACAAGTTCATACTAGACGTGCCATGCGTACCAGGGTAGCAGATAAACATAGGAGGTGTCGACTACTCGGAACAATAGCAGCGCGGCGTGGAGCGACGCAAGACGACACAGCAGCGAGCGCGCGGCGCGCCGGCAGAGCGGTGACTGACCGGCACACTGCCGCACCACCCCGCCTGGAGCGATCCTCCGGGACCCTTCCGCCGGGAATCAGACCCGCAACACACGAGCCAGCGTCCCAGCGACGCTTTCCTCACGCGACCACACTGCACATGTGTTCGCACCACTCTTTGTGCTTCATTGTCTCAACAGGTTTATGCAATATCGTCTGGATCACGCTTCAGTTCCGACCTCTCATTTCGTCTCAGTACATTTCGGCACTGCGATTAAAATTCACAGCATGTAAACTGCAATCTGCCTGTTTGAAAGTATGCGGATGGTTCTTCATCTGTCCGAATCTTACGTGCAGCGCTCGGTCGTTGACATTACAGTTCGTTTGTTTTTCTTACGTTATCGAGAAAATCTTTGAGTTTGCTGTGTGTATTGTCATACAATATGTAAACAAAGTTATCTGCAGACCTCCCTCGATCTTGTAATTGGATACTTATGAAAAAATTGCAGTAGTAGACGATGACAGGGTTGTACGAAATGCATATAGCTCTGCGTGTCGGGTTTCACCCGTCAATCTAAACAGTGATGCGACTGTTACAGCAAGTGTAAGCGGTTCTATAATGGTCTCCAGTGGTCTCGGCGGAGAGTGAAAGTGGCCGCGGTCTAGGCGAGCGCACCTCGCGGCAACTCGGCGCGCCCTGCGAGACCTTGAGCGAACTGTTAGTGAACCAAAACAATTTTGTACTTTACTATAGAAAGTCCGCAACATTGCGAAATTTTAGTTTTACATAAATTAAACTAGGTCTGTCGTATATTTAAATAAGGGTTAACGACGACGGACGCTCCTAATTCATTGACCCCCTAGTGTACTGAACTTGGTTTGATAAAGGTTAGAGATGTGTGACATGGCAAATCTGGCAGCCGGAGTTGCTTTGGGCTCTCCTATTAATCTGCGGGAGGGCATGACCCCGTTCTGTAATTTAATAGTTTGGAATTAGATAAACATGTCGGAAAATTATTAGTGCTAATCGACTTATTTCCATAAACAAAAATGTTTTCAGTTATTAATTTAATAGACAGAATACGACCACCAGCTCAACAGTAACGGTCAATGTCAGATAGGTTAAGCAACTCTTGCCGAGGTCGGTCCGTGGATCGGTGACCATTCATTACATACCGAAAAAAGTCTGAAAATCTGACATCAGAGTGCACATTCTACTAATTTGCAACGTTCGCATTCGCATCTCAGTTGCAATCTGTCAAAAATGTATGGAAATTAAGGCTTTTTTGACAGATTGCAACTGAGCGAATGCTAACGTTGCTTAAAAAATATTAGAATTGACACTGTTTTTTTTTATGGATGGGAAATCATCAAATGACTTCTCCCGCTCTGGGCAGAGCGGAAGGGAGTGTCAGACTCTTACTGACTAAAACCCATCCGTGCTCCTCCCAGTGCCCTTTGCTTTCCAGGCCCCTACTGCTATGCTGACATCTCTTTGAGGCGCGCGTGGAATACAACGCGCCGTGGACCCGGGCCTGGCTTTGATCGGACGGCGAGCCACCCAACACTCGCCGTCCGCAGACCCAGAATTGGCCCTTAGAGTGTCAATATTCTACTAATTTTTTATACTTATTTATGTAAATTGAGGCTTTTTTCACAGATTGCGACTGAGATACGAATGCGAACGTTGCTTAAAATTTTTTCATCATCATCATCATCATCATCATCATCATCATCATCATCATCATATCAGCCGAAAGACGTCCACTGCTGGACATAGGCCTCCCCAAGTGTCGCCACAACAACCGGTCCTGTGCGTCTCGCATCCATCGGCTACCAGCGATCCTCACCAAATTTTAGTTTGTATTAATAAAAAAAAAATATTAGAATTGGCGAAAGGTATAAAATAGTATACTGTTACCCATTTACTGGGATGTGGAGGACAGATCGGCAGTGGCTCCATGGAAAATACTGTGACTCAGCTGCATCCGAATAGACTGGAAGACTGAAACTGAAAGACTCCAATGACCCTCATCTTATTCATCCTGATCATATTCAATGAGGATCCTTCCTTCACCTGAGATTACTACACCTTTAATACTGTTTCTACTTATACCACTATGAGTTTTCTTTCAGTAGTCATTTACAATCCTTGCGAATCATTAGACCAAGTTATAGGTACCACGACAGAAGTTATAGGTGCAGTCTACTGGAGCATTAAGTGCTAACAAATAGAAGTAATTACTGTTGTTCAGCCGTCCCGTTATATTGCCAGTAGTTCGGTATACCTTGCAGGCTCAATTTCCGGAGTCAAGGGGTCATTACCCAGTTCCGTGGGACGTGAATTAAAATATTGCGTAGATTTAATTATGTTGTACCTTTTGCAAACCTTTGAAAAAAAATGTCAAAAGTCCGCTCTGGGTCTGCCAGCGAATAACGGAACGTAGTATCCTCGGAGTGAGAATTACAGACTGCATAAAGAACAATATACTTCGTTCCAAAACTCAAATCACAGATGTAGATAACACTGCTCTGCCAGGCTTGTGGAATCTGTTTGAAAGAGTTACCGCGGCTCTGGAACACAAAGGGCATTTGGAGGAACACGGATGGGTTTTGGTCAGTCTGACACTCCCTCCCGTTCCGCCCAGAGCAAAAGGAGTGATGATTGCCTATCCTTAAAAAAAAAAGTTAACACTGCTTCCTGATTAAAATAGGCAGGCCGCCGATTAGATCTCAAAGTCAGGAAGCGGCGACACAGTAAACCCGAAAGGACATTACGTGACGAGCTGGACTCCTTAGGTAGGGATTGGTCAACTCGTGCAGTTCAACGATTTTCTACGAATTTGTTTGACACTTAGCATTATCTAGGAATAAAAGCGATATTTGCTAGTTAGGTACTTATAACACAATTTATTTTTGCTCAAAGACTAGATTCAAAGCCAGAATCAGGCTCGACTCAAACCAGAGTCATACCAGAGTCAGCCTATAGCCCGACGGAGGAGGCGCGTGGATTTCAAAACCAGAAAATAAATAAACAAAAATAAAAAGGAGAACCCATTTGTATTTACTAGAATAGCATATTTGTATGGATGTTCTCATAGATTTTTTTCGTAGAATCAACGAGGCTTGCAGAAGGCAAGCCGTCACCCGACCGGAGCAGCGGAACCCACTTTTCATCGCAGCCCTCATGTGAGGTCGCTAGGAAACACCGCTTTGGTTTTAGTTAGCGAAGGGTCGACAGACACCGCCCGCCCTACGGAGAATATCTATCGCGTGTGTAGTGAATCTTCACTACAGACACATCCACAACAAAAAAAAATACAACTATTTATTCAAAATTGTTCTTTCTTGTTTCCATTTTGTCTCTTTCGGTATTTTTAGAACTTGGTTATCATGACAATTGACATCTTTTCCGTCTGAGATTGTTGATTTATTTATATCGGATACTATTCCTATTTACAATATAATACTAATTTAACTTTATACACTAAAAATAAAATACAAAAAGAAAACTCGTAACTAAAATATGGCGTCAAAAAATTCATCCGCATCGCTGTCGACTGGAAGTGTGCCCAAAAGACTGGCGGCATTGCCACGTTGTATGGCAATGCTTATCCTCTGTCCGAAGTTAAAGCCAGCCCTTGGGTCACGCGAAGTGTCAACTAAGCGTTTACAAAGTTCTTTAAAAATAACGCATGAGCATTTATATCGGTGGTACCTATTTTCATCGCACAGCCAGATTAAAAAAAAAATTAGAGAGACATTTGTTATGTTTTTCAACCCTCTTTATCTAATTTATTGATATATCATTCAATTACTATGCAATTATTTTTTAAAGATAAAGCAAATAATATTGTGGTTCATTTTTAAATTGTTTACGTTTAAACACCAACTTAATTAGTGTTATCAGCACTTCGTTAGGGAAGTGCAGATATTTGAAGACAGTTATTGACCTTGTGCGCCGCAGAACAACAACTTTGTTTTAAAAGAAAGTTCAACAACCAGAAAATAAAAATCTGTTCTACTTTTTATTCCTTGTTTTCCTTGTAGTGTCACACTTTTGAGTGTTTTGATTATTTTCAGTCAAATTAGGTCTCTATTGTTGATGTATTACGATCGTTTTTTTTTTCTCCTTGACTGATATGGTTATTGTAACGGAATTCTATCTAGGAATATATCATATTTTATCATAATGGGTTTTGTGCAATCTCCTTCAGTAAGTACTATCGGTACTATCGAAGAATGATATGTGATTAAGAAATTTTCGGCTAAAAAGTCTTGGCGATTAACCGTCGATATTCTAACAAGAATTTCTTTCATTAAACGACAGTACACCTACTGGCTAACGGCCAAAATTAATAATATATCCGTAATCTACGATATAAATCGATCGCAGATATATACCAATCTATGGATCGATCTCCAATCCTAGTGCCAATATCGAAAAAACACAATCCATCTCTTGCTTAAACCGCAGATATCCGGAAATCCATTCCCTCTTGATCATTTCGTTTTATGCAAAATCCATGAGTATTCATCGTTAATTTATATATAATATAAAATAACTATGCATAAACAGGCTTTATAATTTATTGTAGGATTTCTTCTATTATCGACACATCTATTTACTTAAGATTTTAGGACGATTAACATCGAAAGGTCGAGTTTAAAATGGTGATAAATTCTAATGTTTCGGTTAAAATGGAACGTAACGCAAAAGGACCGGGACGCGATTTTTTGTCTGTGGTAGCTTGGCGGGTGTTTGTTTTTTATTTACAAGTGCAATTGATTTGACGCCGTGCTTGCCGCCAATATTAAGTTTCTTTGTTTGCTTGTTAGTTTATATGTTAGATTTTGACTGATACGATAGAAAATATAGAAATTAACTGCAGTTTTCGATAACCTAAACCTAAATGTAAAGTCAGCATCATCCAGACTCTGCATGTAGTTCACCCTTTTAATTCTCCTTGAAATAGCGCGTCGGCATCGTAACTCTTCACCCGCTTCACTATCTGTACCTACTGTCCCAATCTGATAACTGTGCCAACACTGTCACTATCACTGCTGGAGAATATCGACACTGCCGTTTTTACAAACCAAATCCGTAAAACCAATGCTAAATCTGAGGAATTTCTAAGATTGCGATTGAGATTGTTTACACCGATCAAAGAAAACGTCAAATTCAATGGATAGGTTATTAACACGCACAAACTGTCATTTACGAACAGAGGTCAATCTATAATCCGTGATCCGTCCTCTCAGAGATAGCTTGGTTTTAAAGATCGCGATTTCAATCCACGGATAGCTTTTTGACACACTATTTTATATATCTGGATTTTATTTTCGATCTTCAATCCAAAGATTTTGGATTAGATCGATTATTAATTTCGGGTGTAAGACTAGAGCCTTTTTTATTTATTTATGTATTTATTTTTTTGCATGGGAAAATATCAAATGCCCATCCGTGTTCCTCCATAAGCCCTTTGCGTTCCAGGGCCGCGGTGACTCTTTCAAACAAATTCCTAAACTCTGGCCAAGGCCTTACTGTGTGATTTAGTGAGGTGCCTGGGGCAGTTCTAAATATTTTCAGATCAAAATTGTAACGCTGGTCAGACCAAGTGATTGCATCTCAAGGTTATTTGATAGTGTTTAATCACAAATAGCATTCTCACATTAATGACTATGAGTCACTAAAGATCTGAAGAATGTCAAATTACAAGTATTGATCCTTGCGCCCGGAATTCGCGAGCCTTGAACGGACTTACCTTCACAAGGAATTTATATTTTTCTTGTATAATATATTCTGTCCCAGAAGTCCGTGTTTATATTTAAGGGTGGTGTTCTGTAACAAAATAAAATAAAAACATTGACGTTTTAAAAAAAACTCGACGCGATTATTACGATATGCGATTAATGTTCTAGAAAAATTACCTGATGCACTTTGAGGTGTTTATTTTAGTTCAATCACAGATTTGATGCCAGCAACTGCATCAAACTGCGTGAAAAGTGATCTTTTTGGAACTTGCGTTTTTTGAGGTTGGATTTTTCTTATACTATTTTTTTTAAATATTATTTCTTGGCTGTGTAGCAGAAACAGACCACCACCCTTAAATATGGCCACGCACTTCTGGAACACCTTGCAGAGTTTAGCTACGAATGTACAGGTACTAATAATATTAATATATAATTGCGAAAGAAACTCTGGCTGTTTGTTTGTTACCTCCACAAGCTTTAACGTCTGAACGGATTTGAATGAAACTTTGCACCCGGGTAGACTACGAAACGAAGACCATGTCCTGAAAAAGGATATAGGTATTTTTTTATCCCGGGGGTATGTTACCTTGGGATAACTTCCCACTTCTAAGCGGGTGACACCACTGGCTAGTAAAATATAAAAATCTTGTTTTAATCAATCAATGTATATAAAACTCTTGCATTACTGAATGACTGACAGACAACGCACAGCCGGATCTACAAGTCGTAGAAAGCTGAAATTTGGCATGTAGGTTCCTTGGGGAGTCTAGGGGAGCACTAACCCCACCAACCGTGTCTCCACGTTGCCGTCGTGGTGGGGCTTGCGTGTCTCAGTGATCTTGGGGGCTTTGCCGGTAGAGCCACTCATGCCGGAAGGTCCCAAGTGAGAGACCAGACCAAGAGAGACACAAGAGGGGCACACCGTTCGGAGACTTGAGCAGTGTTCGGGTCCTCGGACGGTGTGCGTCTCATTGGCTTGCTCGCTGCTCTCTGGTACGCGTCTGATCATCAGACGTGACTGTGAGGGCGGCGAGCAAGCAGTGAGAGAGAGGGAGAGAGGAGGGGAGATAGGGACCGCACCCTTTAAAAGGAAACTAATGGACAGTACTGCAAGAGATTCTGTACCCCAGGGCGGTTCGGACTGCACAGCAGTCCGGGAATCCGCCACGCCTCGTGCGTCAAGCCCCTCGTATTCTGGGGGGGGCAACAGTGCTGTCCACATTCCGCATGCCAAGGGCATCAGTGGCCGAGGAGGCCCCCGATCCAAGCCGTCCTTCGAGGACATGATCGGGTTCAACTTTGGATCGCCCGACAAAGCGTCGGTCGGGCGAAGCGCGGCAAGAGGCGCGTTGTATTGGAGGAGGGGCTCGCCTGAGCGTCACCCGGGTGCAGAGTCGGAGTCCGAGTTGGACTCCGACGACCTGGTGACAGTTAGCTCGGCGAGCTCTGAACCCGAGGGGGCAGGGACTGCAGCGGAGGACTCGAGGTCCTTCCGCAAGCGGCCTAGGCCGGAAGACGACCGGGGGTCGTCTTGTAGCGAAGAGGTGGCCTCGGCCCGTAAGATCTCCACCAGCAGGCGGGGTAAGGGCCGAGAGGGAGGCAAGGGCAGAGTCCTTGCCTCCAAGGATGCTGGACGACCCCCTGAAGATGGCGGTCGTGGGGCTCATGGCTCGGAGTCCTCCGGCGGCGAGCCGGATGACCGGAGGGCCGGGTTTGCGGAGGTGGTGGAGGCCGCGCTTCGCGATGTGGCCTTGAAGAGGAAGCTTTCCTCTAAGAACAAGGCCATAAGCGAGGCGATGGCCTCCATTCTGGCGGCAGCGGAGGTTACCAGGGGTGGGCCTCCGCCGGACGAGATGTCCGAGCTGCGGGCGGAGGTCGCCCGCTTAGCTGCCGCCACGGAGCGTCTCCGAAAGGAGAACGAGGGGCTCCGCGCAGACCTGGCCAGGCTCCGGGGAGCCGGCCCACAGGGGGCGCCGCAGGGGGGGCGCAAGAAGGACGGCCAGCCCGTGCCGCAGGAGAGCCAGGTGCTGGACCTGGTGCGGCGGGAGATGGCTGCCTTCCAGGCGCGGTTTTCCGTCCTGGAGGGCATCGTCCTGCGCCCCCCGTTAGCGGCGAGTGGGAAGGCTCCAGGCCGGAAGGCGGCGTCGTACGCGGCCGCCGTGGCTGCCACACCGGGGTCGTCCGGCCAGGACAATGGGTCCGGGCCGGCACCCGCGAAGCCGGTGCCGGGAAAACCGGACCCGGCCCCGGGAAGGAAGAGGAAGGGTGGGGTTGCTGTGCGGACGGCGAAGGCTCCTACGCCGTCTGAGCAGCAGCTCCCCCCGGCTTCCTCGCCTTCAGCTCCTCCCCCGGCTCAAGCCGAATGGCAAGTGGCCGGGGAGAAGAAGAAGGCGGGCAAGGCAGCCAGGGCGGCCAAGAGGCGAGAGAGGAAGCGGCGGCAGAAGGCGCGAAGCGTCGCGGCTGCGCTCCGCCCCCCGAAAACCGCGGCTGTAGTACTCACACTGCAGCCGGACGCGGCGAAGAGGGGCGTGACGTACGCGGACGTGCTCACCAAGGCGAAGGAGGCGGTGAACCTTGGTGAGCTAGGCATCGTGGGGGGCCTTCGGCTCCGGGTCACCATGACTGGGGCCCGGATGCTGGAGATCTCCGGGGCAGCCAGCGGCCCAACCGCGGACGCTCTAGCCGAAAGGCTTAGGGCGTCCCTAAGCGCGGACGATGCCCGAGTGTCCAGGCCCACCAAGCGCATCGACATGCGCATCTTGGGCCTGGACGACTCCGTCACGGAGGCGGAGGTGGTGGCCGCCGTCGTTAGGACGGGGGGGTGCTCAGCAGAGGAGGTGAAGGCGGGCACCCTACGTCCTGACAACACGGGCATGCGCACCATTGTGGTGAGCTGCCCCGTGTCGGCGGCCAAAACCATATCGGAGGGCCGAAGGTTTTTGGTGGGTTGGGTTTCCGCGCAGGTCAAACTGCTGGAACCCCGACCTCTGAGGTGCTTCCGGTGCCAAGCGGGCCACCATGTGGGAGCTCAATGCACCTCGGAGGTGGACCGCAGCGGTCTTTGTTTCCGCTGCGGTCAGCCTGGTCACAGGGCCGGCTCTTGCGTCGCCGCGCCGCACTGCGTAGTCTGTGCGGCAGCTGGCAAGCCGGCCGACCACTGGGCTGGGGGTAGGGCCTGCGCCCCACCCGCCAAAGCCGGAAATCGGAGAAAGCCCTCCGCCACCGCCGTCTCCGCCGCGACCGCCGCCACCGCCGCCGCTTCCTCCGCCGCCAAAGCCGGTTCCACTGCGGCTGCTGCTACTGCAACAGCCGCAGTGGAGCCCCTACAACGGGCTCCGGAGGGGGCTGAAATGGAGTGCCAGTAATGGCCCCATTTCACCCCCTCCTGTTGAACGTCAGCCACTGCGCCGCCCAGGAACTGATGCTCCTGGGCATGGCGCAGTGACTGATGCCTGTGGACGGCGAGCAATGGGTAGCTCGCCGTCCGATCAGAACAGGCCCGGGTTGACGGCGCGCTGTGTTCTACGCGCGCCAAGCCAGCAGTCGTCAGCATGGGTCGGGGCCCGTTAAGGCCAGAGCCTACCAGGGTTGCGGATTTGTTCGAAAGAGTTACCGCGGCCCTGGGAAGAAAGGCACTAGGAGGACTAAAGGGTGGGTTTTAGTCAGTAAAAGTCTGACACTCCCTGCCGCTCCACCCAGAGCGGGAGGGGTCATTTGATGATTTCCCATCCTAGAAAAAAAAAAAAGAAAAAAAAAAAAAAAAAAAAAAAAAGGGGAGCACTAAGGGATGATTTCCCACTACGGGAACTGAAAAAACAAATTAGTGTTGTATAAAGTTATTATGTATTAATATTACAGAAGAGTAAATTTTGAAATGTATTGTTGAGAAAAATCGTCAGTATAAAGTATTTTTTTACAACATTTCTTGCAGGTATGTGCCATGGCCTCTTGCATCTTGCCCGGCTCTGTCCCTATATGCTCTGTCCCCTGCCAATGTACACGTTATGATCTCTTTACTGCGAGAAGTGCGTTGTAGGATCAAAAGTTGTATTATAACTTTCTTATGACTAGCACTTATTATTTTTTGGTATCAAGAAAACAACATATTGACAAAAGGAATTTTTTATACTTAAAAAGCATAAAGTAAAAAAAAGCAAAATGTTGAGAAATTAGAGGTGAAAAGCATTTCTTATGTCCTAACATTTGGCGACTGCGAATTCTCCGTAAAAAATACGAGAAAAATTGCCCTTCGGATCAGAGGGTCTTCAAAGATGGGAAGGCAAAATTATCTTGTGTAAAAATATCAATAAATTCAAACAGGGAATTTCAAAAGGGATCATAAATAGGAAAACCCTCACAAATTGCTCATTAGAAGTTATTAAAACGTAAATACACCTCTTTAGAAAAAGATGTGTATGTGTAAGACTCAAATGCTTGTAATCCCTATTTTGTTCTGATATAGCAACAGCAGATATACAACGCTTCCATAACGAAACCGTTGATACACGTGTTAGAATAACCTAAAAAGTAAATCGGTCCAAATTAGTCATGATTACTGATCTAGTCACGTCAAGTCATTGTCCTATTTAGCTCATTGAGCCCAAAATCTGAAATCTGAAACAATATCGGACCTAATTAAACGTAGGTACCTATTTAACCACGAAATATTTAATTAAAATTAATTCCTGCCTCCGCTTGACTACACACTACAAATTATCAAAATAACACACATACTTGTATGGTACACTACTTTATTTCTACATGTAATTTTTATTACTATATAAATGTTATCAGAGTTCATGACGAACGGTGTAGTGGTGTGCGTGATTGTCTGTGTGTGTTTGTTATGTCGGGGTCTGCGTACAGTACGCAGGAGCGATTACGCAAACCGCGCTTCCCCGAGGAGTGAGGTCGTTGGCAATGGACTCGGTTCAATGTCACCAAATATATCACCGAGCAGTGTAGCGCGCGCGCCATTACTTGAAACTTGAAGAAATACGGTACTTTGAGTGGAGGCGTGTCGCGGGTTTGATGGGTACTGGTTACTGGTTGAGTCGTGGTTAGTTAGGAAAGATTAGGGGTTAAGTTTATGTGTTAAGTATAAGTTCTTTGTAAGCTCATTTTAAAATTGATTCCTAGTTAGGTGGGATGTTTATAAAAACATCTACTGCCGAATTCATTCAATAAAAATCTGCAAAATCTAAATAGTAATTCTCTATAGAACAAAATAAAGACTGCTAATCAGTTTTTTAAATAATCATACGGTTACATTTCTTTGAGCTTGTTTTAAATTGCTGTGATAAATGTAATTGTCACCTGTAACCACATAATAGTTGCATCATCATAACAAATATTTTCACTTAACGTGTAGTCGCGTACGCTTCGGCTGCACGAGACCAAGTATCAAGATGAGCCGTGCGCGCTCTACGGCCGGGCTCCTGACCGGGTCGACGACCGCACTTTTCGGCAGGCGCCCCAAGTTTCAGCTGTAACGCGATCCTGACGCACACACGCACAGCCCGTCCATGCAACTACACGCACACATACGCAACCCACCGCGATACTATACCGCCCGGAAAACCATTGTCAAAATGTCACCGCTTTCTGATAATAGCGTAGTAATCAGAACAACAGGAATTCGATGCAGTAATTAAGAAAGAGGAAACACAAACCCAATATTCTTTTAATTAAGAGTATTTTTACAATACATTTTTTGTTTGGCAGTGCCAGAGTAATAACGCTAAGTATTTTAGGAAACGGAAACGGTTATCCTAAATAAGAATTCGGCTGGCAGACAAAAGAAAGTTCAATGCTTGTTGAGATAATAGAATTTGTTTGTGAACTTTGTGGCGAATTTGGTTCAGCCCTGACCTCCGTGACCTTTGAACTTGGAGGAGTTAACGTACCCTTGACTCGAGCGGAGTTCCCTCTATAATTAGACGTTGATAACGCTGATATTTTCGTTCATACGCTGACAGCCAACGAACTATAACAAACGTGTGTGTCAGTCGACAGCTCGACAATGACGCACTTCCGAGAAAACAGCATAAGCAGGCAAACGCACTGGGAAATTTCGACTGGTGACTTTGAAAATTTGTCACAGGCCTTATTCGGTCCAATAAAAACTTCGAATGGAAACTTTTTGTTTTATATCTATGTATGTCCAATTCTATCGTGTCCACAGTCGTAGATACGCGTTGAATGGTAAAAATAAAATGTCTCCTCAAAGCATTAAGAGGTTGTTCACCCAATATTTGGGCATCGCCCTCCTCCCTTCAGGGACTATTTGTCAAAGGATTCAGTCTTGTCGCCGTGCTTTTACTTTCTCATTTTACGTGTTAGATACTCGTAAGTTGGATTGAGAGATGCCACCTGTCCCACGGCACGATAATTCCACTGTCAATAAAGCAATTGTTATGTTTATGTTGGCATTTTTAGAACTGCTCGCTACATGCTAACTGTGTAGCTTAAAAAACGGGATGTAGTTTTTGAATGACATTAGGTTCGTTCGAACGGTCATAACTTGACTTGCGTTATGTTATATTATTGGTGTTGTTCGTGTTGTTCGTAAAAATAATGTCCGTCATAATTTTTCGTAAAAATGCCATTAATATTAATAAATGTCGCCATTTTGATACATCTTATTTCTAAACATGTTGTGCCTACCTTCTTACAGTTTGCGCCAAAGCAACTGGAGCTAAAATTAATTGTCTATAAGTTAACGCCATGCTTTTCACGAACACGAACTACGTTAATATTTTAAATTGGTCTTAATTCAGTAATTTAGAGAGTTTAATACCTAACACGAAAAAAATGGCAACTGTTATTAATTATACAAAATAACCTAATAAAACGAAGATTCTTATGCCTACAAATAAAATTGGCGCGCGCGTCCCGCAAATTTGTACAATAATAAACCATCTTTACGCTAAATATAAATTTCGTTGCGCTTTCCGATAATGCGGCTTAACCGCTTCATAAGCGTTGCATAATAATGTGCAGCTCACAATACGAGCACACGGCCGCGGCGCGGGCGCAGCACGCACACACACACGCCACACGTGGACGCACACATGCGGCCAAGATAAGAGCCCGGTCATTGAACTAGCATAAGAAATAGCGCCTGAAATTAGTATAAATCTTACGAGGTAGCATCTTTAATGTTTTAAAAATAAACAAAGGACTGTCGGAACTATCGATCAGAACCCTAACTGAAATGGAGATCAAGCAATCTGCGATCTCAGCCAATAAGCAATCAAAATGAAATGGTATATACACAATAGCTAGTTATTGTTTAGAACAGCTTGCTAGCTGCGCGAGGCGGAACGAGCGGCTGTGATCTTGAATGGAGTGAAAGTGGCTTCGGATACTTCCTGACACGAGGAAAGTGAACGCTCATGAGCACCCAGACACGACATGATCAGCCCTGTCTAGTGTCTAGTCTCTAGCTCGAGATACACATCTTCAGCGCCGGGGAAATACAACAGTTTTCATACTATCGAACATTGTTTTCCACTGACGAAACGCTGCGTGCTGTATTTTTTTGCCTCTATTTTTTAGCTGATAACATACATTTTTCAGGAAGGATTTTTCATATCATGTTTGATCACTTTTTATTTTTTAAGGTTGGGAAATCATCAAATGACTCCTTCCGCTCTGGGCAAGTGAAGTGTCAGACTTACTGACTAAAACCCATCCGCGTCCTTAGCGTCGTAGGGCCGCGGTGACTCTTTCGAACAAATTCCGCAACCCTGGCAGGCTCTGGCCCTAGCGGGCCCCGACTACTATGCTGACATCTCTATGAGGCGCACATAGAACACAGCGCGCCTTCGACCCGGGCCTGATTCTTATCGGACGACGAGCCACCTAACGCTCGCCGTCCATAGGCCCGCGCCTACGTTGGGCGGGAATCGCCCTGCGACTCCCGACACCCGTGGAGTCTTCTTTGTAGCGGCGGCTGGGGCGTAAGGTTTCCCACTTCCTCACGCGGCCTGCCTCCTTCATTAGCATTACTGCATCGCAGAAGGAAGTGACTGCTTCCCATGCCTCCTCACTCCGAACCATGGAGTGCCTAGATGGTGTTCCACCCAAGCAGGGCAGACCTCCACCGCATGCTCTACCGTGTCCTCCGGGCGATCGCGATCCTCACAGTGGTAACCCCTGGAATGTGTCCTCCTGCCGAATCGGAAACAGGTAGCTCCCGAAGCAACCGTGTCCGGTGAGTACCTACCTGCGTCAAGCGGCAGGTGAGGACGCTGTGGCGCCTCTATAGCCACTCCTCAAAGAGGGGACTTATCGCCACAACAGTGGCGTGCCCATCGTTTGCTCCCTTACCACGGAGAAGTTTGTGTTTTTCATCCTAAATAACTATACAATTGAGAAAACCGCGTTAGATTTTCACTTATAGTACCTACTTACATACTTAGTGTTAACTTATGCAAGATATAAGCCAATAGCTACGCGAAAACGTAAAATGTTTGTTCCAAGAGATACCACTTGGAGAAAGTAAACTAGTGGAAAAACCAAGAGCTGTTGGCAAAACGTTGTCAACCTGTAAAAGGCCACGTGGGTCTATTGGCAATGTTGTCAGGTTAGGCCCGAAAGGTTTCAAGTAACCCTTGAAAATCCATAATTATAGAATATTATTATAACATGATTGACGGTAATAAATGTTGTGTCTGGTTTGGTTCTAGGTCGACGGTTCAAACTAAGTTCCACAAAGACCTGAAAGGTTAAGACGATCCACAACTTCACAGATACCTACCTGTTATAGTTTTTTAGGGTACCGTTTTAGCCAAAGGGTAAAAACGGGACCTAAATAGTGGTTTTAAAATTAAATAACTTCAAGAAAATTACAATGTATTTTTTTTAGATGCCACAGGTTTTGATAGATCCCTGGTCGCAAAATTAATGATATCTACTGCAATGCAACTCTGTATGCAATGTCAATTGTGGTGAATAACCCATAAATCGCTTTTGGAATTCTCAATTCGGAATGAAAGATAATTAAGAAATAACATTTTCCGATCCTAAGTTATTACTCCATAGCAAATGCCTTTATCAAACAAATTACTGAAGATCATATCCACAAAGTTCGATCACATTTTGTTACTTGCAGCTGGTCTTCTTCTTCTTCGTGTGGGTAATAGGTCTAACGACCTCACACACCCTAGTGACAGAGTTTCTAAACCGCCTCAAGGGCCTCTGACATGGTTTGACAACCGCCATTTGGCGGTCGGGACCACCGGCTTTTACGGAATCATCTTTTTGCAGCTAGTGATCGACTCGTATTTGCTACACACAACTCAGTGACGTTGACCACAAATGGAACTTCATTCACTACCGGTGTTTACGCCACTGTCTTGGCCGGTCAATCGATGTTACATGTTGAGGCGACCGCTCGCGCTGTAGTCTCACCTGATTGATGGTTTCCGGAACAATGTATAGAGCTTAAATATTGAGATGGATTCGCCAGTGCGTATGAATGAGGTGACGAATTATTCAGGTGATGGATGACTAGGGGCGTTCACCTCTGGCTGCGGGTCTTCGACCGGCCGAGTTTCACAGCTGATCGGGCCATGCCCGCTCGCGACGTCACTTGCCCCTGCTCCCGACGTAGGTACCTAAGCGTATTAATAAACATTTTACTTCGTAGTCTTTCAGAACACCGTTATTTGTTATTTCGTATGGATTCAAACGGAATTATTCATTATTACGATTCAAAGATAACACAAGTACACTCACAAAAGGGTCATCGGCTACCTACTCGACAATAGATGGCGCTATACACAATTTACACAAAACATTAAACACAAAACCACCACCACCATCCTTTGACTATTGGATGATGATGATGGAGACATCATCATACAACAATACATTTTATATACAATATATTTTACAACACATACAATACAACGTATTTATATTTTACGAATACACGTAGGTACAATATATTTTATTTTACAATAGGTACATTTTATAGACAATATATTTCATAGTGCCTAAAATACCTTTTCAACACATTTGCTCAAAAAAGGCATTTACGAAGCCTGTATACATTGTTCGAAAGTTAAAATTTTACACACCACTCAATGGAATGTGTGCGGTAAAATAGGTTTCTTTTTTAATTCTCATAAAAATAAATACGAATATCACCAAGGAGTTTCACAATCCTAGAATAAATAAGCTGAATGATCGAACCTCCTTGGAAGCGCTTTTGCTCAATACGTTTGTCTCACTTTAAAACTAAAGAGAAAATGAGAGAAGAATAATAAAGATAAATAAATGAAAGATGTAGTTCTAATTTTCACCACGCGATTGTGACGCCGCGCGCCGTTTGCAAATTCGCGCCATTTTCATATTAGAAACTTTTCACACTACCTGATCGAAAACGTCAAATTATATGTCATGCCAACCTAACCTAAAGTGAGTCATTTTTGGCCGGTGGCACAGCCGGGCAATAATATTGTACTGGATTTCATTATAACCCGCTGGTCAATAATGTGATTTAAATTTGGAACCTCATCTGTCTGCTCAATTGGCGGTATATTAGGTACTTACAACGCCTTCTGTCTCTGTATCTCTCTTTCTGTTCCAGAAAGAGGAAAGATATTCTCGATACTCTTACTACTTAGGGATGATATTCTCAAATTTCTACAAAATCATAAGGATTGACCAGGGTCCAGGATTGAAGACAATGTTATAAGACAATAAACGGACAATAAATGTACGGATTATTGTATAAAAGGATAAGAATAACACTTAAAACCCATTTGACAGGCCTGTTGGTCTAGTGGTTAGTGATCCTGACTGCAAATCCGGAGGTCGTGGGTTCGATTCCCACCCAGGACAAACTTTGTGTGATGAGCATAATTGTTTGTTCTGTGTCTGGGTGTAATTTATCTATAATATGTATGTATTTATAAATTATATAAGTATGTATATCAGTTGTCTGGTTACCATAACACAAGCTCTGCTTAGCTTGGGATCAGATGGCCGCGTGTGAGTTGTCCCAAGATATTTATTTATTTATATTTATAGTCGATTTATTAATTTAAAACTATTTTCTCGAGCACCTCCTATGACGTTCTAAATTCAAATTGCATACCTACAGCCAAGCGTCCGAACCCATTCTACCAGCTGATATAAAGCTTTGTGTACACATAAATTGTATTAGGTTGCTAACAATAGGCTTGCACATATTTACTTACCCACAGAGAAGTAAAAAAAAAATGAAAATCGAGTTGGTCGTGGCCGCTATGTGGTAGGTACACCGAGTGGAACGCAAAAAAGGCGCGGATATTGCAAATCTGTATGGTATTAAACTAACTTTTTTTAAGTAGTAGTAGGTATACAGTATAGTTCTAAATACATATCTCTACTTAGTGTTTGTAAATTTAAAATACTTTGTTTTTCGTATTATGGCTTCTTATTTTCTCACAGGAGGTGTGAAAAGTAGAGTATCCTCCTCGGGGATAAATGTGTCTTTGCCTTGCGCTAGCTTGAATCCCTCGCTGCATTCAGGATTCTTGTATTAAATCCCTCGCTTCGCTCGTGAGTTAAACTCTAAACTCCCTCGCTACGCTCGGGAGTTAACTCCCGAATCCTTCATTCCGTTCGAGATTCAATATGACGCCCGTGACACAAGACACTACTTTATCCCCTGGGTGCATAATCTACTATTAAAGATTATTGCGATTTTCCTACTGATATCTATAAACAAAAAGTTGGTTTCATTGCCTATTGTACTATTTTCTCGCAAATATATTGAAAAACGTTGTATGACTTATGTGCAGAAACTAGTTTTTACAAACTAGGGACTAGTAGTAGGTAAGCCTAAAATTACATTCGTCTACTCGTTTGTAAAAACCAACTTACCGCACTAATATCATAATTATATTTGAGTTGTGATCAACAATTAGGTACGCTACAATAAAATTAGGTAAAATTACTCTATCGATATTGTGTTTTTGTGCATATCATACTGTTTTTTTTATTTTATGGCATTAAGAGCGTTTACGCGGTACGGCTTTTTTTTTTTTTTTATTGGTGATGGGTTTGCTCTTGACTCTAGTCAATGTCAGATATGACAGAGACAAAGTCTACGATGGAGCGAGCTTACCCAGAAGGAGCCTGTTCACTCTAACTTTGAAGAGATTAGGGCTGTAAGCTTTTGGAAACACAGACGCAGGCAGAGAGTTCCACTCCTTTGCTGTGCGCATTATAAAAGACGTTTGGAAACGCTTAGTGCGAATTGGTGGAATAGCTACAAGGTAGGGATGGTAAGATGCAGTGCGTCTGGATGTCCGATGGTAGAAGGGGGCCGGTGGGATGAGGTCGTGGAGTTCTTGGGC
The DNA here is from genome assembly GCA_947386135.1 of Melanchra persicariae. Classification (NCBI taxonomy): domain Eukaryota; kingdom Metazoa; phylum Arthropoda; class Insecta; order Lepidoptera; family Noctuidae; genus Melanchra; species Melanchra persicariae. Next base: position 6,958,735 of record OX376646.1, read on the forward strand.
ACACTCACCGAAGTACAATCTGTAGAAGACCGATAAGCAGGCAACCTTACGGCGATGAGCCAAGCTATGTAGCTTGGCATCCACCAGTTTTGCGTCACCGATGAGCCTCTTAGCTCTGCGTTCCACCGAGTCAAGCGCGGCAAGCTGATACTTAGCTGAGCCATCCCAAAGGTGGCTACAATACTCCATGCAGGATCGGACTTGTGCTTTGTAAAGGGTTAAAAGCTGTCCAGGCCTGAAGTATCGCTTCACCTTATTTAGGATGCCCAGCTTTTTGGCCGCAATTTGGGCTTTGTAATCGATGGTGGCGCCGAAGTTGAGACTGGATGTCAACTCCATGCCTAGGAGCTCGAGCCGATCAGTAACGGGAACAGATGCACCCCGAAAAGTAGGAGTTTGGTCAAAGCGACTCCTTTTTGCGGTAAAAAGACACGCTTTTATACAAACTTTCAAATCCTTATTTTTTTAAATGAATGAACCGAATTTTATTAATAAAACTTGGTATGCATACGCTGGATATCTAGATTTAAATAGTTATCAGAAAAAAAAATCGATCAGGGGGTAGGATATAGTGATTTTTTACTTTCTTGCCTGCTTATGGTATAGAAAACTTAAAATCGCTCTCTCTCTCCCTCTAAAATCTTTTTCAAAAATGTTTTATGATAAAAAAAAATAAAAATGGAAAGTGCCATACTGTGCATGAAGCATACTGTCAGGTACTATACCCACAGGGGCACACCTGTGTATGCCTGTTTCCTCGATTTAAGCAAAGCGTTTGACTTAGTCTGTTATGATATTCTGTGGAGAAAGCTACAAGGAGTAGGGCTACCGTCTGAACTAGTGAATATTTTAAAGTAATGGTATAGCAATCAAATAAATAATGTACGGTGGGCGGGCACCCTCTCAGATCCATATAAATTGGAATGTGGCGTGAGACAGGGTGGCTTGAGCTCGCCCCGTCTTTTTAATTTGTATATAAATGCCCTAATCGAGGAGCTCAGCAGCCGGTGGGTCGGTTGTCGTATAGATGATGTTTGTGTTAATAATCTTAGCTATGCGGACGACATGGTGTTGCTGAGCGCCTCGGTTTGTGGCATTAGAAAACTGTTACAAATTTGTGAAACTTATGCAGATAGTCATGGCTTGGTACTAGGTGTCCCTCTGGCGTGCCCCCTATAAAGTTGTATGGAGATGAGTTGGCTAGGGTACGTCAGTTCAGATACCTGGGTCATCTAATTACCGAGGACCTTAAGGACGACATGGATATTGAACGTGAACGTAGGGCACTGTCCATGAGAGCAAACATGATTGCTCGCAGGTTTGCCCGATGTACAAATGAGGTAAAAATCACTCTCTTCCTTCTGTACATCTTTTTACACCTGCAGCCTGTGGGCAGTCTATACTCAAAAAGCGTACAGTGCCCTACGGGTACAATACAATAATGCGCTTAGAACGATGTTGCGGCTGCCCCGCCACTGTAGTGCGTCACGTATGTTTGCGGAGGCGCGCATCGATTGCTTCTACGCAACTCTGCGCAAGCGGTGCGCGTCAATGCTGAGCAGAGTGCGGGCTAGTCGCAACAGCGTTTTAAGTATGATAGCCAGTAGACTTGACTGTCTGTACATGGGTCGATGTATAGGTATCAATACTCATGTGAGCATTAGCTCACATGAGTATTGATACCTCGATTCATGGGTCAGGCAGGGGGCGAGTAGGTTAAAATCGTATAACTAACTCTAATTATAAGTTATTATACTACTAACAAATTGGATCTTAGTTATCTGAAATAAATGTTTATTGTTATTATTATTATTATAACTATTTAGACCTGCAGTGCGATTCCGTAAACATGTCGAAGTGAACACTCGGGCGGGGTGCACGACGGGTGAGTTGTCAAACCATACAAATAAGATGGAATGACAGCTTACTTGTCGTTCACTCCGCCAAGGTTACACCGTGAGATGTCAACAGAATCGACCGGCAGAATATCTAGCGTATGCATACCAAGTTTCATTAAAATCAGTTCATTCATTTCGAAAAATAAGGATTTGAAAGTTTGTAAGTGTGTCGTTTTTTCTAAGTGTGTCGTGGGCTCGGGATACAATTAAACTCACACGTGGGTACGTGTGAGTTTAATTGTATCCAAAAGGTCAAAGGCCAAAAGGCCAAAACCTGTCCGGGGTCGGACAGGTTTTGGCCCGCCACTGCTAGTGGGCCCTAATTAGGCCGATCCAACAACCGTATATACCAACCCCCATCAAGGCACGCATTGACAATGGCCGGAGATCGTTGAGTGCCCTTCAACGCCTGGGTATTCTTCTAGTGCGAGTGGAGTGAGTGAATACTCTGTCTACCTCTCTGCCACCTTCTTTGCATGGATCAGCTCCTCAAAAAAGAGGCGACAACATTTCACGCTTTTCGCTTCCGACTATGACTTGACGGCACGGTTGGCGCAGTGGATGACCGATTGACTGCTGCGCTGCGTGTCGCGAGTTCGATTCCCGCAGGAACATAATATTTGTATGGCCTACAGATAGCTATCTGTAGATTGTTCCGGGTCTAGCTGTTTGTGTATGTGAGTCGACTACTCTGTACATGTCCAAAATTGGGACTTGAACGAAGACTCCACTTTGTACATTGGCCAATTTTGGCCAATAAATATGTCATGTTGACAGCACACGTTCCCGCCTTTTAGTTTTGTATTTATTGGAATTTAGTGCACGGACGCACAGTTTGAGTTCCGTGTTTTGTGGATAGGTTGATATTTGGAGCATAACTTTCCCGAAAGCCATGCTTTTGAATAGAAATTACGAAATTAGTTATCTGTGTATGAGAAGCGGTTTGTTGTTGTTGCGGTGACGAGCGGTCGTTAAGTGGTCATTGTGGCAGTAATCTGGACAAATAGATTTTAATTGGTAAGTTATGATTTTATTCAAGGTTTATATACCATTTTGTTCGTAATTAAACGCCCTAACTACTTATCTATAATGCATTAATGAATGAGTCGTAAAATCGATGCTATAGTTAGTACTATGTTTAGGTGTCTGAAATTAGTGTCTGAAAAAATCTTAACCCTAGGAAACTGTGACAAAAAACGAATGTATTGCTACTTTTTACAAAGTTAAATGTATATAAACCATATAGCATGATTATTTACGAACAATTTGATACCAATATTAAATATTATTTAGTTGTGATTTCGAAGTAGGAAATCTAATTGCATAAACCGCTACGTGTTTTTTCACACTCGCGAGTTCATTCCCGCTATGTTATTGTACTTTGTGTTTCAAAACTTTGGAGGGACAATGGTGAATATGATGTGATTGTATAAATAATGAATGGAACTTTATTTTAAGTAAAAAAAACATAGGGTCATCGCTTTAGATTCTGAAATAATACGAGTTTTATCGCTTTACATAGTGAAATAATACGTGTTTTTATATTTGCGTATTAAAAAAAAGTCATCTATAGATCTAAAACAAGTTTTGTAATCGAGCCTCGCTCGTCTATCGTCTATACGGAACAGTCATTACTACTATCAGTTCATAGAAACATTTTGTGTGAGCGGCGGCGTGAATAAGCGGCGAGACGCCCCGTCGCGCGCCAAAAAAAACATGTAAAAGTATGTACTAGCGTGCATGCGGGGTGTGTTGCGGGGGACAAGCGTGTCAGTGGTAAACGCACCCACGATACACGAGAAATTCCTAGTGTGGGGCAAAGTTAAAAAAAAAAAAAATAAAGAAAGAACCTGGGAAACTCCTCTCGTCCAAAACAGGCCTTACTGTCACTAACGTTGCGTGGATATCTGGGTTGCGCAATTAGCTCCACCTGCCATGTGTGATTAGAATCCAGAATTTGATCTTTATTAGCGATACTTTTGAATGGTGTAATAATATGAGTGTGTTATTTTTTTTCAAAATCAACCGGTTCGATTCCTGGTTAGGAAAACCAATTTTTAAAAAATCCAGTGATGCAGTTTTAGATTTCACCAAAATTGGGCTCGAGACACCTTTCAGTGTTTTTCGATATTCCTCATAGTTTCGGCTTTGGCCATCCACGCACACTTTAAAAATTCACCCTGTAGGTATAACATTAGTGGCCGTGAACTTCTTTTTTATCTTCCAATCATTTTAAAACCTTTTTAAAATTAGAATACAACCTATTTAGATGTTAAGTGCTGGTTGATGACGACATTTTAATCTAAAAGACGACATTGACATTTTGTTTAGTGTCACTCTAAACACTATCTAGAGAATTCTTGTATTTTTTTCAAAATTTCAGTATACTTTAGATATACACAAAAATACGAGTGTTTTTATTTTGTCCAATATTTACGTATTAACTGTCTAATTGTTTTTGAATAAACATGGTTGAGCGAAAAAAATCAGACACCGGGCGCGACGACCGCGTGCGGCGTCGCCTGCAGGTGCTGTACGCCAGCCAGACGCGCGAGAAGCAAATCTTTCTCTCGGATCTGAAGGAGTATCGACGGGGCAAAGATAAAGAAATGTTCAATAGCATTATATATGAAATAGGACCTAAATGGTACCAAGCTCTTAGTGTGCAACAAAGGACGTCATTAGACACTTTAGAATTATCTATATATCAAGACTTACTCGAAGGACGCCCAGTCCGGGTTACTGTAATCATGCATAAACTTGGTCTGGTCCCTCTCCCGAGCTACTCGGAACTTATGTCTTGTGTCATTCTGGGCCGCGATGACCCTAAAGAAATGCTCGCCCAACTTTACTACTCTACTTACGGATACCCTATAAATGGGAAACGTATTTCATACTGTCTTAATGCTAGGCTTATGTTATCAGCCATTCTCTATTTAGGACTTGATAACTTGATATATTTGCTTGAGAAAACATTTGCTCCAGATAAATCGGCAGGTGAACCTGAACCTAAACCGAAGCGGAAACCACAAGTTAAGTTACCATCTCCGTACCTTGCAAAAATGGTAGCAGCATTTTATGAGCCGCCTCGAATCCATCGCAAGCCACCGCTGCCGCTGCCGAACTTGGCTGTACTCAACGAGCCTTACGAGGATGAGCCGATCATGCAGAAGCCGCCACCGCCGCCTCCTCCTCCGCCACCTCCGAAAAAGCGATTACCGATATCTTACTGCGAAAAGTTGGCCGGCATTAATACTATAAAGCCATATGTACCATCGCCCACGAATCTTCCAATAATGAAAAAGCCCAACCGACTCAGAGGCAGACGTTCAAAGACAAGTGTTTTGGAAGGCGGTACTAAAATAAAGAAAAAATACGGCATTGGCCTAGATTTCTCGAAAAAAAATAAGCGGCGAAAGAAACTAGTGCCCCCTACCACTGGTTTATGGAATGCTCAATACACTATAAACGGAGTTTTTCAGATTCAAGGCAAGACATGTTTTGTTTTGGGCAGCGTTACTATACTCCCCGCACTAGGAGAACTCATCCATGGAGGTTACGCCTCCGTGGGAGGACAGTGCATTAACGTACATTGCGGATTTCGAGGCCGCGCCCCTGAACTTAAACCTGATCCCTGTGATTGTATAAAGCAATGGCAAGACGCTGTTTTTCAGTATGTTAAAGACACTAAATGCGACTGTGGTCATTACTATGATTTTGGCAATGAGGGCCACTTTTCACAAGAAGAATTACCCTATTTTACAAAACCTACAGGTCACGCCCCGTTTAAATTTAACTACGACACAATATACGATCTAGATTCACAAAAGCTATACATAGACAAAGAATTCAAAAGGATTTGGGAGACAGACAGTATGTTGCGAGAGGACGACAGCTACGCAATTAAACTTCTAGAAAAGAAGAAGAAAAAGAAGAAGGCAGAGAAGGAATCAAAGAAGGCAGAAGACGTACCATCTCAAAGTTGCTTAGGAATGCAGCCCAAGATTACTGATTACTTAAAGTGTGCACTACGGCTGATGCGAAAGGTCAACGTCGCAGCGCGCCTGCCTGACTTGCATTTAGTTCCAGAACTCAAAGAATGGATGAGACAAAGACTTTATGGGAAGCTTACGGATATTGAGAGAAGAGAATACTTGCGTAAGAGCACCACGTACTGGAGCATGTTACGTACACTAGCAATTCAAGGCTTCGGTCACGTGTCTCCACCAAAAGAGCCCATTTACGGACGCCCTACCACTTGGACACATAAGCAGCGTTTGAACGATACGTTCAGGCAGTACACTGACAGGTACAAGCTGAGTATGTTCAGATCTCATGCTTACGTCACTAACATGTTGTGGAGGACTATGTATCAGGCAGAATTCCCTGATAAGAAATTTCGTGAAATATATTTTTCCTATTTGTTCGGTAGAGTAGAAGATATACAGTTAATACATCCTTACAGTCAGAGAGAGACTGCAGAAAGAAAAACTGTTTTAATGAATAAGCGATATGTTTGCTTACCACACGGATATGAGCCAAAAAGTTAGTCTCACCTAGAATAAAAAATGTGCTGTCCTTGTTTTGTTTTTCAAGTGCTGTTTAAGAATTACAATGATTGGTTGATACATTTTGCATTATTATTTATTCATTTGATAGGGCTGGGAAATAATAACAAAACTAAAGTATACGTAATTCATAATTTAATGTGATAATTTATATACCTGTGCAGGTATATTAACTTGAAGTTATGGCTTAAATTACATTTTCGCTGTAACTATGTTTTACAGTACGACATAAATTGTGGTTCGAAACTTTTTTTTTAAATTTGATACAGAAAATTTTAAGCATGAGGTTGTTTAACGTATCTAATAGTCTAATACTACAAAGGTATTAAAAATAAAATTTTAATTTTGATTTCATACCACATTTAACTAATCTTATCTCTTAAGAATATTATGATACAAGTCTTAAACTATAATTATAAAATCTATAACTTTTTATTTTAAAATACAACACTAAGACTTCATTGCAGTGGTTTCGATTTGATCACTACAATTTAGTCTGGGATATTCAATCGTCTTTGGTATCATTGTTACAGAAAACAAACATGTCGACACATGGAACGAACATTTCATCGAATTTATGAGAAATACTGATATTTATAGAAAGTTAATGTCATTTAAAGCATATTTCAATAAAACTAACGAAAAAATGTAACAAAAAATGATTAATGGCAAAAAAAAACAATTATTGCGATACACAAGTTATGAAACAAATACTATTCATATGTTATAACATATATTCATTTCTGCAATGAGTTTATTTATATTGCAACTAATGGAGACATACAACGTCGAAGAGTTAATTTATTATCATAGATAAACTGCGTGCAATACTTGTCAATTGTGCATTTTACTGTTTGAAACTTTAGACAAGCAAAACTAGACCATTCATTACACGAGCACACCACCAAACGAACCATTGTACCACTTGTGCGTAAAACTATCAGAATATAATGTATTTAAAGACAAGTACCGAACAGAAACGTACTGAATATTTTAAAACCTAGCACATAGTGCTCGACATAACATAATTAATGTAGTCTGATTACAATACTCGCAAATAACAAGTTTCTAACGGTTTACACAAGTAGGTATATCTTCATTTATCAAAATCAAATGCATCAACGTCTTAATATGCCATTAGTCATCCAATAAAACGGAGATCATATTAAAACAGAGCGCAGGTAAATATGTAGACAGCACGGTATTAACGCTATTTGTATTGAGACTGGAAGAATGGAGGTTTTGCCACAGACGTAGCTAAAGGTGGCTCAGGTCTAATAATGATGTTTCCCTGCATCGCAATTGCTTGCGAATCGTCTCATCGTATTGAAAGTTTACAGTACAGATATATTTCATTGATGTTTAAATAATAAGGGCAGGAAAGTCATTTTGAGACACTATTTGTCTTTGAAAACGTTCTCTCCTCCGTTCCTAATCAGTACCAAATAAATTAATTTTCTTTTTTGATTGCCGACCTGTATCTATCTACATTTGGGTGTACGAGAGCGTGTTATATCTGCAGCTCCTGGTGCGAGTGGGGCTGGTGCGGCGCGGGGTGTGCGGGGTGTGCGGGGTGTGCGGGGTGGGCGGCGTGCGGCTGCGGGTGCGGCGCGTGCGGCTGCGGGTGCGCGGGCGGCGCGCGCTGCTGCAGGTGCACGAGCGCCGACAGCAGGCGCGTGTTGGCCTCGTCCAGCGCCGCGATGCGATGCTCCTGCGCCTCGATCACGCGCTGCTTGTGCGAGAGCGCGGCCGCCATCTTGCGTTGCTCGCGTCTTAACTCTTCTTCTACGCAGATCAACCTAGAAATTAGGAATGTGAGGTTGGTTTTGTGAGACTTATACAATCTATGAGGTCATTTGGACATTTATATTATACAGTAGCTTTACGCCCGCGACTTCGTCCGCGCGGATTTAGTAGGTAAGTACTCCACAAACTTCAACGCCCCCCTCCATCCCCTTTTAAAGGTTAGTTTTGGAAAACTCAGCACAACGATTTTCATTAATTACCTACCTAACCATTTCTGCTTATTCTATGGTCTCAGAAGGCGAAGAAGAAGAAGAAGCGAATGCGACTGTCGAAATGCCAAAATGTCGAAATCATTTAAATGCCGTGTTTCAACTTCATGGGACCAGACATATGATAAGATTCTCCCTAGTTCGCTCAAGCCGCGACATTTTTCTTACTTCGAGCATGTTTATCACCGTCGTAACTTTTGAATGAAAGGTCCGATTTTAATAAAGTCAGTTAAAGTGTAATTTACACGGACATAATCAACCTTAATTATCAAACCATTTAAATGGATAAGGATTAATATCACGATACCGAAATCACCATTTTTCCATTTCACCCGGGATTTGCTTGAATAATTTGAACATAAAGCGGTCATGATGACTTTACCATAATAGTTAGACATATGGTATTGCGGACTCTTTTGTAGATATTGATAACCTCTATAAAACTGTGGTACATCACTTTGTTCTATTGTCAATAGTTTCCGCAGCGTATGCGATATAAGGATCTTTTTGGTATTTTCTTCACACCTTTGGTAACATTATCGAAGTTTTCATACGGATTTTTTGAAAATATTCTATAGCCTATGTCTATCAGGGATAATGTTGGATTCTACTGGTGAAAGAATTTTTTAAATCAGTCCAGCAGTTTCGGAGCCTATTCATTTCAAACAAACAAACAAATCTTCCCTCTTTACAAAATTAGTGTAGATTTCGCAAACGTGATGGATGACATTTTCTAACAATTCATCCGATTTACTGTAAAATTCTTTGGTAAAACATATTTTTTTTGGCATCACCATTTAATTATGCTACGACAAAGTTGACCGTTCTTAATTTTAAATATATTTACTTACCTTGAAATTATAGCCTTCATTTTAGCGTCAGTGTGATCGACTTGTCCTGGTTCGGCTGGCCCCATCCTTCCCCGTAAAAGTTCCACAGAACATTTTAACCTTTCGATTTCGCGTTCGTACTGTAAAACAAACGTCATTTAGTATTCTGGGTCATGTCATGACCAAATGTAAGAAGATCTAGATTAGTGTTTAGTGACATTTAATAGAGTTTAACAAGTTGTAAATGTTGCTTACCTGTTCAATGGTCCTCTGATGTTTGGAGGCGCGTCGTCTGCCCGTCGTGCTGTAGAGCGTGTCCTCCAGCTCGTCGGAGCTGTCGGTGAGCTCGCGCGCCGACTCCAGGCTCAGGCGCCGCTGCAGCTTGTCCCGGCCGGCTGCCGCCTCCCGCGCCTCCCGCCCCTCCCGCACCTCCCGCGCATCCCGTGCCGGCAGCTCGCGGCCCGCACCGCTCGCTTCGCTCGACTGCGACTCGCGACTGAATATCATTCGCGAAGGAGACTCTCGCCTCTCCCGCACCCCATAGTATTCCTGATGCCTCTCCAAATCCTCATTCAGTCTACTACTCGACATCTTCGCACCAGAATACGTTCGATCCAGCGGATAATTTGTCTCTGGAATAGCACTCTCTGTCATCGAATATTTCTCGGGAGAGTTCTTGGAGTTCTCCATGTTATAGAGCGCCTTCTGGCTTCGTGAAATCTGTAACCTGTACATTTCTTTGTTCACTTCCTCTACGTTCGAGTCGGACCTGCTCATGGGGTAACCCGAGTCGGTGGAGATGTGGTGAGGCTTGCTTTCGTACAGCGATTCGCCTCTTTGTCCAAAGTGTTTGAAGTTGAGTTGATTTTGATTCGTGGAGTAAGAGAGCATAGGGTTTGTTCTAGGCATTCGCGTCTTACTACTCTTTCGTAGACTAGGCGAATTGCTCGACGACTCATCGTCCCGTATCCTCGGGGAGTGACTGTGGTTGCTCCTCTGATACATTTCATCATAACTACAGTTATCTCTGGTGAGTTTTCGGTGGGAATTGTTGCGATTCTGTTGGTCATATTTTCTACTATCCTCGTTGAAGTTAGTAGAACCCTCTTCAGAGTTTGTCTCGACGTTGTCTGTGCTCAAACCCTCCTCATCTATCGATGAACTGGATGAGCCACAAGGACAACGTTTTGAATTTCTGTTTTCATTATTCTTCTTCTCCTGCGCCTGCCGGTTGTCATCCATGTTGTACACTGGATTCGTGAACACTAGCGGAGCTACCTTTGGATTTGCATTGGCGTTTGTGGGCGTGTTATCCGCAGTTGTGAAATTTTGGATTCCATACTTTTGGATATCATAGTCAATTTTTTGTTGCACTGGGCTCTTTGGATAGAACTTTTCATTTTTGCTATCGTAATACTGTTTGTCTCTCTGCTTCTGGTAGTTTATTTGCGAGTACCGACTCATGGGCTGGCCGCCGTTCTCGTATGGTTGATGATGGAGCGCCGTGTTCTCGATGGGACTTGAACTTTGGCTGTATGTGGCGATACTTTGGTAGCCAGAACTTGCTACGTTTGATAATCCACTAATGGATACGTTCGAACCGTTGTTTGTGTAATTAGCTTTATTTCCATTTACGATATTATTGTTATTCGAAATAGACTGTGACAAGTTCTTTTTGTTCATAATGAGTTTGTCTTCGACTATTTCTGAGTCATCAGCGTACTTCAAGAGATCAGATAGTTCCTCCAGCGTGGCGGTCTCCTTCATGATGTTCTGCATGTCGTTGGAGCAGTAGTTGTGGTTGATGCTGTCGCTGCTGGGCGATCTCTCCGTGCTGTTGTAGTTTGAGTTGTGGAAGTGCGATTGTTGGCTGTTATAGTTATTGTTAGGTTTGTACCTATCCTGAAACCTGCGCTCTAAGCTTTCGCTAATGCCGTTGCTAATGCCTTTAGGGTACTGGTCAGAGCCGAAGCCAATCTGCACGACTTTGAGATTGACGCAATGTTCTTGGTTGTTGTACTGCGAGCTGTATCTGTCTGGGTTAACGGACTGGCTGACGGGATTTGAGCCGTAGCCGTTCCTGGGCAGCGTGGCTGATCGTAGGTTGAAACTGGGTGACTTGGTGACTGCTGCATATCCAGGCTTGTACTTGGACTCCTCGGCGTTAGACTTCGACGGACTGATGTTAAACTGCACGCCGTTCTTGTTCATGATGGGCGAACTGTGAGCGAAGTTGTTGTTGAGCTGGCCGTTGGTCGCAGGCTCAGGGGGCTGCTTCGTGGGAGTATTGCACGTGGGGTCGTTGAACCTGGAGATAAAAGAACATTCATGAGATTTTGCTTTGTAGATACCAATCTGTTTCAGATCTATAAGTATGAAATGTGGGTATACCTAAAGATGTTATCAGCGGCAGGGGGCAGAGGAGAGCTGATGTCATTGCTCAGTAGCCTCTTGCTCAATTCATCGAGAATATCCGATAACGGGTCCAACTCCTGTAAAAAAAGGGATAATATAACAATGGTGAATAAAACTACTTACAAAACAGATGTTCCAGTGTTCGCAAAAATTCAAATACGTTTTAATGAAAAACAATATGAGCAGTTCCGTAAAAAAAAATAATTTTTGTGTGTCTATATGGTTAATTGATAACTTTTTTATTAGTTGTGAACATACCTGTATCTTATTAGCAGGCAGCTTGGGCAAGCTATCAACAAGCAGCGCATGTAACGTGGCGAGTTGTTTGCCGAGGTCCACGTGCGGGGCCCACTCGGGGTCGGGCTCCACGGCCTCGCGGGGCCCCTCGGAGCCCGGGTTGGAGCCCTGGGACGCCGCCGAGTTGCGCTTACTGCCATCTTGTTGTTGTTGTTGATGTAGCTGGTTCTGCTGTTGTTGGGCCAGTTGTTGCTGGTCTTGAGGACGCGTCTGCCGATAATAACGAGGGTATTTACACGATTCACTTTTATGCCATCGAAATATTCGGTAGCTCATTTTGTGTGACTTTCACTGGTTTTATCAAGTGGTACTTGTGATGAAAACTAATGAGAAGTAAATTAATTTTGAAGCACGTTCGAGGTTTTATAGTTGCAGACGTCGTTATCGCGAAACGTGACTAGCAGGCAAGTTGGGATAGCACAAAACATTTTACTATCATAGGAACTTCATATTCAGTTACTTACAAAAAATTAAGTCAGTATTTTATGCGATATGTGAGCCTTCTTTGTACGGACTCACATACTGGCCCTTTTTCTATGAGTACCTAGTAGTTCATTCTTGTACACGATACAAATATTTTTCTGTTTATGCTCTTTTTTACGCTCAGTAGGTACCAGTTACCGGTTTGTAAGTTCGAACCAAATCTAACAGGTTATAAATATTGATACACTCGCTTTGAGGGCGGTAACTGGTCCGGTAACCGGTCTGAGCGATTTCGACTTATTATAGCTCAAATACAAGATTAAAAGGCCTACGTCTGCAACCGTGCAATTTTTTTAAAAGCATATTGGAATCCCTAATTTTCCGTGTAAAATGCGGCACTCACCGATATCGCTCTGAGGAAGGCCTTCATATTGGGCGCCTCCTGCTCGAGGAAGTCGTTGAGGAACTCCATGAAGGCTTCCTTGCCCTGGAAGCGCGTGAAGTTGGCCAGCGTCTGCAGGGTCTTCGCCACCAGCGTCAGGTTCCGCGCTGCACGCTCGTTCGGGTACTCTGCAACGGAGTTCAAAGTTTTAGGTTGGCTTCGAAAAAACTGATCAGATAGAAGAAGAATCAATTGTTGCTTTCAAGCTGAACAAAGTTGAGAATCCAGAGTTTGTAAACGTCGTTACCTTTACAATCTCTGGATTCTCAACTTTGTTCCAACTCCGAATTAACCTAAAATAAACGACGTCCAAGGTCACGTTTCTCTGCAAAAAGCTCGCATGCAAATTAAATTACATTGCGAACTACTGAGGAATAATGTGATCAATCGTGCCCCCAGCGTATTTAAACTTGCATGCGAGTTCCTTGCAAGTGGAAACACGGCCTAATGATTTTCACGCAATGCAAAGGATTTTGATTAGAGAGATACGCAACACAAAGGTTACATTCACGTAGAAAGCTGGTTCAATACGAACCGACTCGAAGTAAATGAACCAATAAAAAAAATCATGAACGAACAAATAAACCATTGTATTCAAATATTACCTACTCGATAATTTTGAATCGTTATTTGATCGATGGATTTGCTTAGATACATACCATGTGTGATTCCAAAGAGACTTGGAGACAGTATAGCTGGACAAAGGAAGCGAAGGAAGATCGATGCGCTGATCAGGTTGTCCGAGATGTCCTCTCGACCCATCGCCGTCAATCTGCAATGGAAATAAAAACGGGTTTATTGCTTTGTGTAGAAAGCAGTCAATAATTGTCGTAATGTTTCCAGCACTGTCGTGCTGACAGGAATAGTTAAAGCAGTTATTAAGGCGGTGGATAAGGATCTCTTCCCTTTTTTTATTTTTATGGATGGGAAATCATCAAATGACTCCTGCTGCTTTGGGTGGAGCGGGAGGGAGTGTCAGACTCTTACTGACTAAAACCCATCCGTACTCCTCGTAGTGCCCTTTGCTTTCCAGGGCCGCGGTAACTCTTTCGAACAAAATCCGCAACCATGGCAGGCTCTGGCCCTACAGGGTGAGGCGCGCGTGGAGCACAACGCGCCGTCGGCCCGCCTGGCTCTGACCGGACGGCGAGCCGCCCACCGCTCGCCGTCCGCAGCCCCGCGCACTAGGTGGCCGGGAATCGCCCTGCAACTCCCGACGCCCGGGCGAAGGATCCCTATATTTTGAAGAAGTCTGATTGATATTTTACTTTAATTTTATCTATCCCGCAACTGCACTGGACCACGTGTTGGATAAGGGCTCGCCCTCTTTTAAAGTGAAAAGGCCTGTCTGCTTCCCAGCAGTACGTAATATGCTGATATCCATCAAAGATATCGCTGCAGATTAGGTAAGATAGTGTCGTCAAACGTGAACATACCCAATATAAAACCTTCAACTAGGGGACGAATTCAAGAAACGTCGCAGAACACACAGCGACACACGTTTTCACTTCACAAACAATTTCGGGCGGCTGTCCAAGACATGTAACGTACCTCGGCACGTAGAATTCGTTTCGTAAATGTTTCCTTACGAAGCGGGGTTTTAAACTATCTCACCTCTCCCGGAAGGTAGCGAAGCAGTCTCTGAGCGGCGGCGGGAAGCGCGGCGCGGAGTGCGCGATGGACCTCCAGGCCAGCGCCACGGCGTCCCTCAGCGCGGCCTGCTGGCGCCGCAGCGCCGCCGCGCCGCCCGCGCGCAGCGGGTCCACCTCGCACTCCGCCGCGCCGGCGCCGGCCGCCGTCTGCACCGCCTCGCATAACGTGTCCTGGGGAATTTCAATTATACTCAGTATTCTGATGGATTACGACATAGTGGATCCTAGAGCTCAACCCGCTCAATATCGACGAGGACTGGGAAAACTGAAAAGGGAGAAGAGAAGCCTTCGCCCTGCAGTAGGGATCATAAAAAATCTTTTGCACCCGTCTTCCAGTACTCATGAAAATTGTGCATCAATATCACGCAGTAGTTCCCAACTCACCTGCAGATACTGGTCGCCCACGAGCTTGAGGTAGGCCTCCATGCTCTTGGTGGCGAGCGAGTTCCCGCGGAAGGTGAGCGAGTGGTCGCCCGTGCGCCGCACGTCCAGCGCCACCACGTCCGCCAGGTAGCGCGGCGCTAGGCCTGCGCCCGCCATGCACAGCACCAGCGCGCAGCCTATATCCTCTTTGGCTTTGACACCTGTAAGTCAAAATAAATAAGTTTAGTTTTCATGATATATATTTAAGGGTGATCTACCTACCCATCCCCTCAATACACACAAATACTAGCTTATGGACATGAGTATTCTCCTCATCTTCAGTTAAGGTGCACAAGTTTGTTCTTTAACTTACATCCAGAAGTCCAAGTTCAAGGTCTGCCGACAGGAGATGGAGCGCAACACACTTATTGTCAAACTGCCTGACAGTTTATGAAACACCACGCTGCGCTCCAGAACGCAAAATTGCCGACGCTGCTCAGAAAGTTACAAGACTGAAGCGGAACTGGGCAGGACATGTCGGCCAGATGTCGTCAAAGCTGTGGGCCCGTAAATCGCAAGCAAATGTCTAGCTGGTGTCGCGGCATTTCGAGAAAATGGCGGGTCATGGAAGGAATAGGGTGAGGATGTTGCCCTGAAGTAGAACAATTCAAACTGACAAAATAAAAATCCCGATGATCAGTGTAATTTAGTATGAGTTACCGATTGTTTTTTGAGTTGCGATCTTTAGGAAAACAAAGATGTCCCCGTTGGTGGCTCCAGTATTGGATCCCGAATCAACTCAGACAGGCTTCGGCCCAAAAATCAATAGATGGCATCAGAATGTTCTTTAAGGTACGCAGTATATAACTAGAAATGAAAAATAACAAGAAGAACTCACCAATAACAGGCTCCAAATATTCACACAGCCTCCTATAATTCCTCTTCAGATAATCCAGGAACCTGGCATAGTGGTCGATGGGCAGCACGTCCACGCTCTGGTAGCGGCACTTGATGCGCAGCGCAGGCGCCGGTGCCGCGGGCGACTGCGGCTTGTCGGTCTCCGTCAGGGGGTACCACCGCTCGTTGAGGTATCGGGAGGATACGTCGTCGACCGGGATGCGGACTGTACCTGGAGGATAAAAGCTAGATGGTAAGAGAATGAATAATAAAAAACAAAACAACTTCTTCCAGACTGGGCTAGCTAGAGCTATTCATCATCTGCCTAGCCTTTTCCCAACTATATTGGGGTCGGCTCCCATTCAAACCGAATTCAGCTGAATACCAGTATTATTACCGTAGAGCGGCGACCTACCAGACCTCCACAACCCATTAACTGGGTAACACGGTACTTCTCACGGACTAGCTAGATGTATTATAATATATAATTTTACTTCGCCCGCGACTTCGTCCACGTAGATTAAGTAGGTTCTCCACCAACTTCAACGCCCCCTCTACCCCCTTTAACGGGTGGGTTGGAAAATTAATCACATATTTTCATATTTTTATTTTAAAGGTGATGTGAGCAAGAGCGCTTCAGCAGCATCCCGGTGGGGTTTGATTATAAAATCTTCTTCTATAACCCATATATTATAAAATTACTTATTAATAGACTAAACGTTTCGCCCGAACCGCAACATTTTTCTTAGTAAGCGCATTTTTATACCCGTCGTAACTTTCAAACGAAAGGTCCGATTTGAATAATTTAAAGTGTAATTTACATGTAGGTACATAATCAACCATTCAACTTATATCATCAAACCATTTGAATAGATAAGGATAAATATCATGATTCCAAAATCACCACTATTCCGTTCCAACCTGGTTTTGATTGAATAATTTGAACAAAAAGCGGTAATTGTGACTTTCTCAGCGCATGCCAAATAATGAGTTTATTCGGCACAATTTTGCAACTTTTTTCGAAAATGTAATATAACCTATATTTAAATTTAATTATGTATTTCTAACGGCAATAGAATTTTTTAAATCGGTTAAGTAAGCAGTTTTTAAACAAATAAATATTTCCACTATACAATATTATTATTTTTATTCATTAGTTAATTATACACACTTATTTATTATTATAAGTATTATATTATTAGTATAGATATAGATAAGCACCCACTGCTGGGTAAATGCCTTCCCTTTCTTCTGCCATACTTCGCAATTTCGTGCGTCCCTCTCTCAATCTTGCGACTCTGACAATATCGTCAACCCAGTGCGGTTTTGAACCCAACCTTAGCAACCATGCCCTTGCTCATTAAAAACAAAAGAAAAACTGCCTCATCAGAAATAATAACAAAGGCGACTGACCAACAAGCGCATGTTTGTCTCTCTTCCGCGAGCGCCGCTCGGGCTCTCGGTACACGTTGACGTGTATGGCGCGCACCGCGGGCAGGTTCGCGAACTCGTACACCTCGCCCCAGAAGCATAGCTCCGTCTTCAGCTTTGATGATGACCTGTAATTACAAAAATAAACAGATTTTTGGTCAGTCAATCATAATTAAAAAAAAAAAAAAAAAAATTCATACATAAGTGACGTAAAACAAAAGCGTCCATTCTCTTTCTCCTTTCTCATTCTCGCAAAGGAGAATGCGTGCTTAGATTATCTATCTAAGCTTGCACATTCGATTCTTTAATATATGTAGTATTTTGAGAGAAAGTAAGTAATTAACAACAAAACGTTAAAACATTTCTACTATAAAAAGAAAGTTGTTTGCAGCTAAAGTCTAGCGACTTTGCTATGCGCTGTAAAACTAGCTTGCTGTATAAGAGGAAAAGAAAACAAGCAAGGGTCAAGCAAACACTTTCTGATGACCTAAGCATATTTGCATAGTGCTCATACGGTCGAAGTAGCGATAGGTCACAGGTAATTATAGTTTGTTTTATGCTTTGCATGACGATAGCGCGGCAGTAACCAATCAATTGCGCATGCTGCGTTAAATATACTTGATTAATGTAAACGGAGAAAGATTTTATCACGTTTTGACTTAAAATCAAGAAGATTTCGGAATTTAGGTATGCACAAGCAATTATTTTATTAAAGTGGAGAGCTGTGGAATCTCTTTTATTTGTAACTACCACTGTTAGGCAATTAGACATGGGAGAGTATAATGTTTATTGATTGACACGGTAGCCCTATAGTGACCCGTGTTGCAGAATGTGTTAGAGAGAGTCACCGCAGCCCTGGAACGCAAACGGCATGAGGAGGAATACGGATGGGTTTTAGTCAGTAAGAGTCTGACACTCCTTCCACCAAGAGCGTAAGAAGTCATTTGATGATTTCCATTCCATAAAAAAGCCGTATAGTGAGGTCTACATTTGAGATAAGACTTTCTGGGATCATTAGATTGAAAGAGGCTCATCTTTAGAAACAAGAGAAAATAACGATGAGAGATATAATCATTATATTGTTCACTATTTGTTCGTTTGTTCACATTGTTTATTGTACTTATCTAATATTTTCTGATGATTTTGCAGTCCAGGTAAAAAAAAATGACATTCTATAACCCCGTACATGAGTGTATAGTTACCTAGCATATAACGTGTCGTCGAGCAGGATCTCGCAGTAGTATCTCTTCTTGGGCGGTATGGCCTTGGCCTCAAGCAGCCACAGCTTGACGGTCCGCTCACATCGGCGCGTGCGCAACTCCTCGGGTCGCGCCGCTTGCCGCAAGCTGGCGAATAAACAAACACATTGTTATAGCGAACCATTACGATCAAGTTTTTGTTAGGAATAATATAAAGTTATTCCTGAAGATTTTAAAGAATTCTGTTCATAAAAAGTAGTGATACGTACGAGTATTGAGTATTGTGTGATCATGATCCACCACTTTTAATGACATAGTTACCTATGTTATTAAACCTGAAATGTGCGAAAGTTCCCGACGACTTTTTATCGTCTATGTTGAAAGGCGAAACAATTCTTATTCGTAGTATCTTAGACAAACATCTCATCAACAATAACAAAAAGGGCACACGACGTGTTTAAGATAACACTTTACCTTTCGGATCATTTTCTAATGAGTGTTAACTTTATCTGTCTCATTACTATGTCATGATATTTCTACACTTAACCTTAAGTTTTACTAACAACTTAACACAAAGGCATTAAAACGAATGATAATTCGTTAGTATCATTCGATTTCAGACACACTCAACTCATAGAAAGATTTGTCAAGTTAGTGTTCTAGACAAAACTTAGTATGAGTTATGTGTTTGTCTTTTAGCATCGTAAAGAAACAGGTACGCCCTAGAATCAAACATTTTCACTTGTGAATTACGACCCACTCCTCTCACGGACAGTAGGCCTAGTGTGACTCAGCAGTAGAAATATTAAAGATTATGTCAACCCATACTTATAACAAGAGTAACTGGAGCTTCCTTAAAGTGTACCTCTATACACAGCTACTTACTGAGCTGTTATCTTTATAGTTATTGATAGCGAACCAATTAATCTGTTACCCCTGTGGGTGGTACCTAGAAGCGCTGCCTACTCCTTCGGAGAATGCCAGATTACGTTACAAATAAAGTTACGTTTACTTTGTATGTACATTATTGATTGATAACGACATCGACGACCTACTTAACAAGAAGTCGAAGGGAGCAGTTTTTTGCAAACGAACCTTTGCTATTGTGGACTTTTAGATAAACAAGTTGAAATAAAGCTGGCAAGATGGTTATCATCATCTAGATAATCTTAAAGGCCCTAGGCTTAACCTAGTAGGTACCAAAACTACTTTCCATTTGCTTATAGATGCCTACATCTCTATCATTCGTCATTTTAGTGAAGTTACACTTTCTTCCATTCAACTCATCCATATTTTCTAAGGTCTGCCTGTTTTATAGCCATTTATACCTACTGAACACTTCTTGTTACATGCTCCTTATTCCTCCTTAAAGGTCCATGCTATGGAAGGGCTGATGATGTATTTACCTATATATCCAGCGGTCCCTCTCCTTTCGCGAGGCACAGGCGAAGTAGCGAGGCGCCCGGCTCTCTGCACTGAGTGCGAAGCAATGTGGCCTGCCTAGCACTGACGAGTGGAGAGATCGAATTTCTACCTGAAAGCGACGAATAGAAAAGTCAGTAAACTTTCTCAAAGCGTTTAAATTCCTAGGCAAAACTCGCAAGGCATCAAGGTTGAACGAACGGTATGTGTCCTAACTTACGAAAGTTCCGACTCAAAGCGCCAACGACGGCATGCCATATTAACAAACAAAGTCCAGTGGCGAACACCGAAATAGTTTACGTGCCATCCACTGAGGTTGGGAAAAAATCCTTGCTCAAAGCTACTGTAGGTAGTATAGATAGGTTGATGCTCCTTAGCTGTACGCACATTCATTGTGCGTACAGCTAAGGAGCGGAATTCCCTGCCAGAGTCTGTGTTTCCTGATAGCTACAACCCGGAAGTCTTTAAGTCAAGAGTGAATAGGTTACTTCTAGGCAAGCGTGCTCCATCTTCGGCCACATCATCGCTTACCATCAGGTGAGATAGTGGTCAAGCGCGTGCCTATCAATAATAATAAAAAAATATTATAATAAGGCATGTATTTAACGCGGCGACAAACTAACCTGTTATAGGGTTTTAAAAATAATTAAGATGGGTAGCAAAAATAATAGGTTGGCAGCTACAGTGAAGTAGCATTTTAAGTATAAAGTAGCAGCTTTATATAGAGTTGTGAGCTCTGTTTAAATTTAAATTGGCAGTGATTCTAGTATAAATAAATAAATATTTTTGGGTGGTTTAAATAAAATAACCATGAAGGGGATGGTGGGGTCTGTTCGCTCGCTTCGCTCGCTCACTTGACCCCGCCATTCCCTTCTAACATAACCTGTCCGAGTCGGGGTGCCCCAAGTCCCGAGCTCGCTTCGCTCGCTCTTACACCAATTAAAACACATATACGTATGACATCCCACTGTTAATATTAGCCGCCAAGTCATTATTTTTTGTAACCAATTAGTAAGTCGCCTAATAAGTTGTTATTCGCCTCAAAAATAATTAGCCTTATAATAATAGGTTGAGATAATACCAGGAAATGTAGCTTGCACTAAACTATTTTGCTTTCCTTTGTTCCTTTTCCTAATCATTGTAGTTTTAATTAACTAGACAAGTCTTAACGAAACTTCCTTTCACTGGATTTAGATTACACGCACTGAAAATTTTATACGCACTTGATTAGGTGGTCCCAAATCCATGGTGGAAACGGCGGGTGAATGTGCAGACAGGAGGCTTTCGTGAGATCTGAAACAAACAGATTTGATTACCGTTAGAGCTGCGCACTTCAAAGGGATTACTTGGGCGAGAATTGAACGACGGATTTCTATCTCCATAATGTCAGTGGAATTTTCGGAAGCTATTACAAAAGGAATGGTAAGTGATATATTGTGCTTACTCTATTCTATTTGTATTACCTTGTTTTGGTTTAAAGTTAAGATCAGAAGTTGTATTCGACACCGTTCCTTTATCATCCATCTATCTATAGTTAAGCAAGTCCAATTCAGGAAGTGCTATTCCTTTACTGTTTACGACCTCCATTGTTTATGTAAGCGTTTACATTACGTGAGCCTTCCCATCTGTTAGACGAAAGCTTCAATAAGCATCGGTCGATTTAAAGCAGGCGTTAATTGGCCGCCAAAAGTAACACTATTTAATTAGGTCTCGATGAAGTTGTCGTGTTTGCGTTGGTAGGGAAGTAATTAAGAACACTTGGTAAATAGCCCTGGGGCAGACGAGGCGGGGCGACACTCCTACACGTTGAAATACGACACTATACAACCTGGATAACGTTTTATAGTCACGACATATCGCTAAATACACTTGACAGCTGTTTTGCAGACTAATTTTCGTCGGGATATGCGACAAGCCTTGTCATAGCCCCGTTTTTGCTATTAATTTGTTGAACTAAACTCGAGCACACCTCATTGCTCCATGAACGCTAAATTTCGAAACTTTTACGACAACGCAAACTTTGCGATTATGCGTACGGATAAAGTGGTGGCTGACTTGTTAGATTTCTAAATATTATAGATAGTAGACCTATGTTGTTGAGGAACAAAACACGTATTTAATAATATTTATGTAAAACTTAGGGAATGTTTTTCATAGATAATGTAATGTTATGGTGGATAACAATAACATGGCGAAACATTACGCCAAAAGAAGCTTCAACATGAACTTAACCAACTAGATATTATGAGAACTGCATAACTTTATGAAGTAGAACGATTTCGTAATAGAATTTTGGGGCTGTGTCTTATGACCACTATTTTGTCGGTGGTACAACTGATATGGATCATAAACTAAGTTATGAGGTGAGAAGAAGGATGTTTCGTATTACAAAGATTATTTTATTTACGTCATATTATAACGAGTTTTTTAGTAATCCGCTGCAATAACGACATTTTATTGACTTCAATAAACTTGGTAGATGGGAGACGGGGGATCAACAAACTATAACAGCTGTTCTGTGAGAAAATAAAAATGAAATATTCCTGAGAACACTTTCTTCAAAGAAAATAAAATCACGCTAAGGTGACTCGGATCAATTCTTTGTCTAAACTAAGACTATTGTCTTTCATCATGTTGGATCTTTTTAAATCAATTTCCAACCTATTGTTATTGTTTGGAAACGATTTCAAGACACTTCTTATAAACACTGACGACGTTACGTCACATCTAGATACTTTAAGAAAACTCCTACACCTAGTTTTAGGGGGATTATAGGGAGTTTAACATTTAATCATACCAACCTTGATGTTCGCAAGGCATGTGTAGGTGGATGTGTGGGCGCGGCGGCCAAGGCTCGTTCCCTCTCGAGTTTGGTCGCCGACTTGGTCCTCTTGAGGGGGTTGCTCCTGAAGGATCGCTTGGAGAAGAAGAAGGAGGCGAGGCGCGAGGGACTGTGCTGCGCCTGCGCACCCGGGACCGGCGTACTCGGTGCTGAACCGCGCCGACATGCTTTTTCATATGATGTGTCTAGAAATAAAGGAAATATAAGTCAGAAACAGTTGGTTGCGCAAATTTTACACTGGGATCAACAGAAAAAGGGTTTCCTAATACTATAATTATTTCAGAATAGAACATTACCAAAACAGCCCAACAAATTATAAAATAAATAGTGCCTCATATCCGTTTGATCGAACAATACAATTGACACTGATTTACAGTCAACCTTGCAAGAAAATTACTAGAACTGTGTTGCCAATGCGCATGTAATGTTCGCGAGGTTTCACATTACGCGAGGCGACACATTACAGATAGATATGTAATGTGATATCAACTACACAGCAGTAGCCATGTACGGCGTGGCTTCCGCCGGAAGTTGCGCGCACGCCGCCCGTGACCGCTGCGCATGCGTCGGCAAATGTATGACAAAAAGTTTTGAGCAACAAATTATTATGGTGTCCGTGTCCAAAATATGTATTATACATTCAGCGATCTGTTGTTGTTTAGAGCAGAGCCTTAAAACTTGAATTAGACGGCTGTTTCTCTGAACGAATACTACACTGCGCTTACAAAAACCATCGACTTTAATTCGTACATAAACATTTTGTTCTTGGAAACACGATAGTCCAATGGACTCAGTCTTCAAATCGACCAAAAATCTTTACGACAAATATTTGTAGCCACTATTAAATGCGATGGCTGTTTATGGATAAAGTTTCATGTTTGTTTTGATTTGTGATACGAAACTATTATTTACGAAGTCAATTTTGTAGTATAATAAATGCGGGAAAGCTGGGTTAGCAACACAGCCTGCAATGTCAACGACTCTTCGACGTGTGAAGCAACAGATGTTCTTTCCGAGCCATTATCGTTATTACTTCGGTTTATGTGCAGTACTGTGAGTTATGAGCCACGGCCCCTGTTTACTGATCGGTAGCAACTACACAGGTGCCGATGTTAGGAACACTGTTAGTAATTGCTACTGTTTTAAATAAGTTGCCACTGGTGCCAGTCAAGCGCAAAACCGTTTGAAGAGAAGTCATTCCAGCAATGACGGACGAGACCCAACAGAATTGCACTAAGTCTTAGTTTTCATGTCTAAAACTTATTGTTGTCCAGAGGTCTTCGACGTAATTTAGCAAAGGTTACCTATTAAGAAACTCGGAAAATCATTGTCCTTTTACATAACGATATAATGACTTGGCAGGGACGTGCCTTGGTCCATTCCATTTAGAAGCAATTATTTAAAAAGGCCTGCGGAGTTCTCTGCGCAATCATTATGCGTACTTTGATAAGACTGCGACGATAACAGACCACGAGGAAGTGCAACGCGACGATACGATAGTGACGGTACATTAGCTACATTTTTATGTTTGTTACGAAACGTTTATACCTACCTAGAAGTAATTTTTTTTTTAAAGTAGCGACGCACTTCGATTTTGTAGCGCAATGATTTTTAGCCAAAGACGCGTGGCGAATATTTATTAGTAACGGTAATATAATTTTTTGTTAACTTACATCGTTTCCAAGTGAGCCAAGTGACCCATAAAGTTACGAAACTAAATTGGACCTAGATGTGACACATAGGTATAACACATAATATGATTAATATGTAGGTACCTACAAAAGTTTGTCCACCTTTGACACACTGGAAAATTACAAGGTCCCTATAAAAATAAATATATGTGTTAAGCAATGTTTGGTACTGGTAAATAACCTACAGAGCAGCCACAAAAATAACCCTGGCTAAAAATAAATAACGTAGTTTGATATCAAAAACGGGAAACACTCCGTGCATTAGTAATAATCCTTTGACATATTAATAGTATGATGTGATGACACAGGGGGAATGTACGCTACAGTGTCATGGCATTCCGTACAATCTTTCTGCACCTAAGTAGAACCACATACCTGTAGGTAGAATCGTTAAGGAAAAAGTACACCATAGCGGTGATTTACGTGTTACTAAGCATTGTTCTCTCTACCATCGTCTTCGTTAATCTATTATTAGAATTCTCACGCCTATGGGATTTATTAATTGTAATTTAATAAATGTATTTATAGGATTCAAATCAGACTTTTCCAGACGTACATTCTAACAATTGTGTAATAGGTACTTACCCTATGTTTATTGTCTATCCTTGAAAATATAAATTGAGACTTTAACAAACTTTGTTTCCGCAGATTTTTACTCTATAATTTCAGTTCCAGTTAAAACCACAAATGAAGTACCAATCAGCGTTTTACTAAAGAACAATTTGAATAAACCATTGTTTATAGCGACAGTCACTGAGATATAATGGGCTTTGAATAACAAGATGACTTCCACTTTTCGTAATGCCAACTTTAAGACATGATATATCGTTCGCTAAAGGCCTTCGCTTCAGATCCTTGCCATGTAATTAGAGGGCATTGTTTGCCGTTTGAGCAGCGGAGTCTAGTGGTAAATACCATACACTGGTAGGATAGTTCGAAAGTGTTAAGTCATCCGTATCAGGTACTCGCTTAGTAAGGGCTTTCAAACGCTTTCTCCTTATCCTCTCAAGTGTCTGGCATTGTCCACTAAGTGCTCCAGTCAGTACGGTGTTAGGTGATCGATCAATAAACCAAGTACGTGTACCACGTTAGGAACTATTGTATCTAGAACATGTTACTTATTGTGCTTACTCTGAACCATCTCTGAACAGTAGTTGCAACAAATAGTGTAGTATTGATTTAAATTAATAACTGATGAAATGACTTCTACACATACCTTAGCATTATAAGTGTGAATTGCTTCTAACTGACTCATAATGTTGTAATCGTAGCTAATTTATTTTAGAAAGGATTTCGGTTATTCATTCAATGTTAGTTATTATTTGACGATCAATGTCAAACACGCGCACGCCTCCATATTTCACTTTACGCAACGAAGTTTGACGCGCTGTTTCTATTATGGTGTAAATTATGTTCATGGTGGACGGACAGAGCCGATGGGAAGTAAATTACAATTTACTCAAGGTTGGAATGAACAATGATGTCTGTGAAGGCAAATATCTTACCAGAGTGTACAGCTACATCGTCGTCCACGTCAAGGTATGCTCGTCGTAAGCTCATAGGGCTGTTGGCCATCTGAGCTTCGTTTTTCTTAATCAGAGCACAAATCACTTCAGATTCGCCCCCATTACTATCTACAAAGTTATCATAATTTTCAGTCAAGTCCGTCACTACAGCGGCATGTTCGTCGAGCCCCTCTTCGATATGTCTCGCAGTTATACTGCGCAGTAAGGAGTTGCTTCGTGACAATTTTGTGCTTCGAGATCTTCGGATAAAATTCAGTCCAGACATTTTTCCAGGACTTTTATTAGGACTCTCCGGAGTGACAGTTATCCTAGGTGTTCTAAATATAGACGTAGAACTACTGCTGCCTCTAATAGGCGATGGCACATTGAGATTTTGTGGAAGAGTTTTAGATTTCTCCTTCGCAGGAGACAAAAGCTTTGGCGAATCAGGTATCAGTGACAAATTGGAATTCATGATAGAGTTTTTCGAGGGTATTTTGCTTCCATCAATGTTCGTGGTGGAAGTATTCAGTTTGTTTGATGAAACTGATCCGCCGATCGGTGAAAATATCCGGTCGTAACGTGGTTCGCACGATGTCGTGCTTCGTAATCTCGGCTTGGTATGTTTTATGAGAGTGCTCTGGGCGACAAGTCTCGGACTCGTCAGATCACGATGACCCAATCTTGTCAGCGCCTCGTTAGAGCTCGCCGTTGATGACAAAGGCCGACGAAACCGTCTTTCAGGACTAAACGGGCCCAAGTCACTTTCACTTTCGGTAAAGGATGAATCACCCCGAGATGGGATTCGCAATCTGCCGCTGTCTGACGCATTCCTCCTTTTAGTTTTAGTCGGGCTGCTATCTATATTTTCGCCAGATATAAGAGCTTCTTTTTCTTCTGGCGTCAAGGGTAAATAGTTGTCGAAGCTCTCAAACAATGGCACGTAGAAGACGGAACGTCGTCGCGCCGGCTCGTCGCCGCCGTCGGCGTCGGAGGCGCTGGGAGACAGCGCACTGGACATAGCGGCTGGCGCGCGCGGCGGTCGCGACGGATCCACGCTACGTTAACGCCTATTGGCCTCCGCTAAGTTCTGTCGCCGCATCGCCGCCGCCATTCGTTTCACTGTTCCTCTTCTAGTGATCCTTTTTCAGCTTTCATTTCACACTTTGCAACTGTTAATTGAAACCCAGAATGCACTTTTGATTACTCACTGTTTTAGATCACTTGCAATAACTCGTTCTACAAAACAAGGACGTAAATGTTGGAGTATTACAAGGCCGTACAAACTCATAATGGATACTAAACATTTTTCCCATCTATTGTGAAACTAACGAATAACCGAAAATGATTAGCGGCAAGTGTTGATAAGGCAAAGAGAACTGATTCATAAGTGGGTGAGGTACATGTATGTATACAAGTATTGATCGAAGTAAAACTGTTTTGTTTTATCAACTGGCGATAAGATTATGCACTAACAGCAACCAATGAAAATGTCGTATCGAATCAATGGAAGGAGGCCAAGCAAATGTCACACTTGTACTTATGAATAAAATTACAAGACAAGTGTTATATTTGGGCCTGAGAACTAACATTCTTGAAAAGAACCCAAAAACTTGGAATTGAACCTATAATAATGTGACGGAAACTCGAACAGCAAATTAATTAACAATGATGTACAAGACGGCACAATTCCCCATAACGTGACATGTAAGTAATTGTATGGACGGCCGTTAGCGCGTGAGCGAAAATAGGAATATTATTAGGGCAACATGTGCGTTCGTTTGTGTATGTGCCGAGGAGTGGTGACTGGTGGGTGTCGTGCGAATATATTTAGGCCCTAGCCATACGAACTCGCAATTACCTTACGACATACGAATCAGTTTAATTTAATTAACGCACGCGTGTGTACCGAACATTTTGTTACAACTCTAAAGGGCGTAAAGACTATGATTTATGAAACTCGTAAATAACTTTAAGGTGGTCGTTTTATGGCTTTCCAGGTCAAACGTTCATTCATTTCCGCGTAGCTAAAGTGTTTGTAATGGTGTCACTTACAATTCAAGCTACCCTAATCAAAGAAACTAAATTTTTCATAATGACAGGTTTCCTACATTAAGTCGATCTCAACCATCACGATGGTAATTTGTGCAATCATAGTCACGACGCGTTAATGGCTGCAAGTTTAAGCGCCGCTGAACTAAGCACACTTTAATAATCCCGGAATAGCATGCAGCCCATCACTCAACTCTGCAGACGAATAAAACTTAAACAGTAAACAAAAAGTTTACGACAAACCACGAGCGCGTGAAAAAGGCATAATTTATAATATTCGTACAAAATCTGAATAATATGGTCATAATTGTACCCCATACGAGCCTGCTTCAAGTTCGTTGTACCGTGTTCAAAGAAACGCAAAATAAAATACCGGATGTCGTGAACACAGGCGAGGAGCGAGGAGCGAATGAGATCGGAGCTTGTGATCGCACGACGAAAGCGAAGCTTGCGGAACGAATGCACATAGTCAAGCACCACAATGTAGTAGCTTACTGAATAAAACAAGTTTACTATCCGCGCGATTATCTACGCTGATGTAAGAATTAAAAAACAAGAGTACCTAGCTACCAAGTCTTACGATACGTGAGATACTTCCCATCCGATGATGCTTTAAGAGTACCATTCGTATGTAAACTAATGTCTTTAGTAATAGAGCTTTATTGATGCAATGTTAAATCTGTGCTCATAACATATTACTACATCAAGATGTTTTGAAGTAGGTGAGTATGTAGCAAAGTAATAACATTTCTTCACGTGGCATCTGAGCGTGGAACTCAGCCTCATAAAGCGACGAAAAAGACGAGCCACACTTCGTATGTACGATATGAAATACTTTACATATAAGTATAACAATCCCAAAGGGATTTCCCACAGCTTTGCGGAGACGCGGACCTAAACAAACACGCTCCCTTCACAGATTTAATAATTCCAAGTATTTCTATAATTTCATTTGAGCGACTGACTGGGACGCCACGACAAGGGACCAAAGTGAGAATTAGCTAACACTAACGAAATTTCACAATCCACATTGGGTTATTTATCAGTGGTTTTAGTTGATAACGATTTCTATCAATGAGATAGAGTAAAGATAGAGGTAGTTAACATCATAGCTATCATTATAGAAATGGAATGGTTATGTTGTTTGTTTATATCTTGTAAATTAATCTTGATAAAAAAGCTTTCATAATCCTTTGAAGGACCTTACCATGTAGGGCATTTTATAATTGTTGAAAATTGTTTACCTATGCAATGTTGAAGTGAAGTATTCGTAAAATGCTACCAGGATCGCGTAGAACTATGGTAAATAAAAATAAACGGTGAGGAATCGAAATATGAGCCTTCGCTGAAAGTGGCCGAGCGGTGCCGTGACTAACGCGCGCGGACAATCATGATTCAAGGCAGCGCAGGCGCAGGGCTGCGCAACTTTGTAGCTATGAGTGTCCCTCGGTCTTTCAACTCGGAGGAAAGTGGAATATCTGCTTAAGTAAAACCCGTGAAGGTAATACGCTAATTATTATGCAGCAAGAAGGGGCATCATAACTTAACATTCCAAGTTTGTTATTGTTTCTTAAAGTATTAAACTGAGTATTGAAGTTCTACAAGTCTACAACTTATTGTTGAACAAGCTTTAGAATATAAAATCAACATCGAGCATTTAACTTGAAAAGCAAACTCAAAGTTACGACAAAAGAACATAACAAAACAAACTTTAAATAAATACTTAATCATAACATCCAACACGCGGTGATCTCCGAGTGTGAAATATGGATACGAAAATAAAACGTCCAATATGGCGGCCAGGGTATTTTTCTCACGCGGTCCTCGCGAATTATACAACACGCAACTTAGCTAAGCAATTTGCTCGTCACTTGTGCGAAGGAATAATAAATGAAAAAATATCCCTTTTTATCATTGTCCTTATGGGAATATCGTGAGGCGAACCGTTGAAAGTTATGTGTTAGCCATTACAGATACAAAACACATTAAGGGTTTTAAAGGTCATGCAACCATCGTAACGGGGAACGGAGTCGATGCCAATTGGCTGGCAGTAACTATCTCCATTACTGTACAGAAAATAGAAACGGATCCTAGTACAAAACAAATCGCATAACTAACAGAGTATGTCAGAAGATACAATAGATACATCATGGTTAGACATGAAATTAACATCTTGATATATCTGGCTGTAAATGTTAATAAAATATTTCACATTAAAATTTCAAATAAAATATTTACATTGTTTGAAATATTGAACAATGTGGAAAATGCCAAAACAATAATATTTGAATTCTGTTAAAGGTAAACCATAGGCCACAATGACTACAAAACTATTTGTAATTACAATATGTCAAAATAACCACAACACAACGGTAATTCTTGGAAGCATAACGGATTAATGATTAATTTTCCTTAATTGACGCACACTAATGATATCCTAATTAGGACAGGTATGTGGGTAGCTTCTGTTTATAGAACAGGATCAGGGGGAATTATCAAAATAATGGAGGAAATAATAATATTAAGTATAAATATATAGCACACACTAGACACAATAAACAAACAACAGTGTTAACATGCACTCGAGAGGAGGATGACGTAGAACTCGACCTTAGATGATGAATAATTAAAATTTCATAAATTCTACAATGAATTCTAAAACCACAACAAGAAATAAAAGTCTTATTTGTGATAATAATGGACTAAAGATTTAACTAGTTGATAGTTTAATTGGATAGCCAATTGCTATGAGGATCTATGAGCGAGTTAAATTGTGATTTAGAATCGGCCTTTTAGCTTCTAAACAAGAGTTTAATCAAATAACAACAAGACTATGTGTTGGTAACACCATGGTTAATAATGACGACCTAGAAGATGAATGTGTTGAGAAGAATCTTGAAAACT
The DNA here is from genome assembly GCA_947386135.1 of Melanchra persicariae. Lineage (NCBI taxonomy): Eukaryota > Metazoa > Arthropoda > Insecta > Lepidoptera > Noctuidae > Melanchra > Melanchra persicariae. Next base: position 6,989,581 of record OX376646.1, read on the forward strand.
GTCCTCATGTATGTGGTTGAGACATTTCAGACAATGATTAGTGCCCAGCCGGCGCCAGACGCATGAAACTAAAGCGGTTGCAAAAGTTTCCTCTGGGCTTTCGCAAGTTATTCCGACCGCATGCCCGGAGAATGCAACGAATACCATAAAACCACAGAACCGTTACTCTTGCTCAATCAAAATATTCTGTTCTTTGAGATATATACAAGAGTACAATGACGAAAATCATTAGTAAGATGACTTTGAAAGGAAAGATGCGGCTTCAGATCTTTCATTTTAAAAATCTATATGTGGAAGACCTAAATATGTAGGTTTCTCCAACAGTGCATGACCTTGAAAATAATGAGTACTCTAAAGTATGCCTAAGGTACCTGTATACATAATTATCGACAAAACACTTTGTATAACTTTGATAACAAAGTAATCCCAAGTTATATTCTATACTTAATATTCATGTTTTCAAACCCAACGGTTGATAGAAGTGTTCTATAAAACAAATTGCAGGCAATTATTGCATTTTACAGCAGTCATTAGTGCGAACGCCTTCAATTCATTATTCATGCAAATTATACTGCTCTGAATTAACTCCGCGGGTTTTTCCAAAGAAAATCTCTCAAATGTTTTTGACAGTTCATTTTACACAGAGATATTACAACACAAAATTATTATGATGGATTTTATGACCTGGCAACATTACGTTGCGTTAAAGCTATAAATTATTTCTGTGTAGGAGGCAAGTCGATATCACATTGAACGGTCTCAGAATGATGTGAATCGCTGTTATATTCGCAGGCTAAGAATAAAGTGTAGTTGCGGGAAAGCCAGAACACGGAACACGGGCCGGATTTAATTACTGCGTCTAAGTGCACAAGTCCCGGAAGGCGAATGGTGTCAAAACTAGAAATGGTATCCGGTGACAACGGCACAGTATCTGGTAATAGTTCTAATAATCATAACTCAGAGTGAAAGGGCCATTACTCCCAAACAATCGGGTACCAACGAGGTTGTTGTTTTAGAAACGAACTCTACAAGACCTAATCTTCAATGAATACTACGTGCAGTACAAGCAAAAGCTCTTTGGTTGCATCATACAAGCGTATGCTTACCTTACTTCTTTAAAACGAGTAAAAGAAAATCCGGTTTTATCGACAGAAATTATTGACGCAATTATCAATACCATGGATGTGGCTGGGTGCTGTAGTGTGTGAACGGCACAGTCGAGTCGTACGAATAAAAGTTGTCTCTAAGTTCATTGCTAGGAGACATCCAACAGTGCGGATGCACTCTCCGATACTTCCTTGGCCCGGACGACAAGATTACTAGCAATAGATACAGGTTTGTCGACCGGACATCGACGTGTGAGTTTATAGCTAGGCGTAGTATCATTACACTATAGATATTACTATATCGTATTATTATATCGTACTTCAAAATAACATTATTACCAATTTGGGATGTCCGTCCCAAAGAGGGCCACATTCACGGGTAATGAATATAATTTCACGTCTAAGACCGCAGTCAAAGAGAACTTCTGATAATCATCATTAAGTTTGAAAGCGGTTTAATAGAAGGGTTAAGTTGCGCGAAACTTCAATAGAAATCTAGTTTCAATACACCCAATTCAGGCGATGGCTGCGATCTTACGTCAATCTGATGGAGGAAGTCGATCAAGCCTATCAATCATGTGTTCTCAATGGAAAGGGTCTCCACTTGTCAATGTGTCGCGTCCAAAACGTAAGTCTAATTAATTTGGAATTAGAGATGCGACTCTGTCGATACTTTTGAACCGTAACTTTCATCGAAACAGTAGAAATCGACCATTACTCAAAATTATGGTAAATTAAGGTCGATTTCTATTACAGTATAGGAACTACGATGTTATGCAATGCAAGTAAGAGATAAATAATATGAATTTATTTTTATCGCTTCCGTACTGTGCTGTGGGCATGTCGTACCTAAGATCAATTACAAAAAAATCGGCTGTACCTACCAACCTCAAGTATTTAATAGGGTATTTAATAGATTGAAGCTCTTGTAAGGAAGTAACACAAAAGTTAAGCATAGCTTAGTCAGAATTTATGGCTAAAATCAGAATAGTTTAATTCTGCCTGCCGAACTTATTAAATCTTTGGAAATTATTCACTTTAAATTTTATCGATCGTTGTTACATTCCATAGAGGTGACTTTTAGATAAATTATAATAAAACATTACTTTTAACCAAGTCACATTAAAGAAATAGGTTCATGATTCTCAGATTCCAACCAATTTTAATATTTACGAGCTACAATAAATGTCGACGGTGAACAAATAATTGAGTAAAGCGTAATAAGTTGGTACATAGAGAGATACAGTAGAAGCCTGATATATTAATAACAGACATAAAGTACCGTTTCGAACAGGGAACGGTTGCCCTGCTCGTAACTCAACCAGACACGAGCAAACTTGAACAAGTTTGTTATAATATGAACGTGCCCATGCATCAAGCCATCTTCTACCAAGTCTATTGAGGTCAGCAAGTTGCACGGTTTTGAAAGACCGTAATTGGACGAAAATGAATAGGTTCTAAAGCCCTTTTCAAATGAGATCCGCAAATCAATCATTGGGTACAAAAACTAAGCACACGTTTAAGGCTGATGTAGCGTTTGGGAAAGCCATAATATATAAAAAATAATCCCAACCAACTAAAAATATTCTCCTTAATCACTTCCTTAAGCGTAGTGCAGAAAACGAAGAAATAAGCAGTGATGGCGTCCCGTTATTTTAAGAGTAAAATACTGTTTCACGAATGAACTGTATTTAAAGAAGAGTTGAACTGACATGCACGTGTTTGTACCAACTTGCCCAAGAGTACAGTTATCTGTGGCGGCCAATATTTCGGAGCTGCAGTTCAAATATTGTTCGAACGTATTTGTATTGTTGTAATAAATAGGAACCGGTTCGACCACTTTCTGTAATGTGGTACGCTTTGCAGTACAAGTGCTTAGTTTAAATATCGATTAACATACCTATTTTTCTTAATTTGACATTAATACTTTTTTTATTGTGATCAAATTAACTAGATAAAAACGAACCACCCTTCAATTCCTTCACAAAACTCAATAAAATCTTTTCACGTTGTGTCAAAAGGAGAATCTGCCTTCGCCAAATACAATTTTCTTTATTACATTTTCGTAAAAGCCCAAGTGCTAAAATGTATTCGAAATATGTCCCCGTTTGTCGAATATGACGTGACGTGACATCACAGCCGCGGGATATAGGGCAGGCGGTGGGTCACGCTAAAAGCTCTTAGTTACAGCGCACCTCGACAACACTACGAAATGAGGGCAAGAGCGTGACTACCAAGTACCAAGTGCAATTTGTTCTAACAACACTACCGTTCATGCTCAACAAATGCGTTTTACTACGAATATGGAAGAAGCCACGTTTAATACAACTGCGGGTAAACAACCGCTTACATTTCGAAATAACTAAAACCATAATTTTCGTGCATGTCTTTGTAGGTAACACAATATTGACTCACTACATCACGAAGATCTGTTTGCTAAGTAATCTCTAGTAACATCCAATCCAAATATAGAGGTATGGGAATATGAAGCGGTACTACTGAAGCTAATAAAATAATAGAGAGAAAATTGTTAGTAGGAAGTTCAAAGGTGACACGAGCGGGAAAGATTGGAGGCGATGCAAACAAAGGTGGCCAGGCAACGGAACGTGTTCCGAAGGTAACTACTTTTCTACACCACGCCAGACGTTGTTTGAACAATGAATGCATGGAGCCAAATATTTACATACGTTGTCAAAGATTTCACCAATGTTCCTTATATTTCGAAACGACAGATTTGAAAGAAGAATATGAGGTTAATGCAGAAGAACTAAACAGGAAACAGTTTGAAATGCAATTCCAAAAATAAGACGATGATGAAGTTGAAATGGCGCACATAGATGTATCCAGAAACAGAATCCAAAACTAGGCATGACTCAGTTTATAGCCACTACTTTAAAGATATGAGTACACAAAAGAAAACTAAATCAAATGGTAGATAGAGTTGCGGCGAGGCTTGGTTGCACAGTAGATAGCCCAACATTCACCGACGCAAGGTCACGATCAGCCAGTATGACGGCACTTAATGTTGCTACTTATTTAAATGCAACAGCCCAAGTCCGATTGCAAGCGGGTCGGAATCCGCATAATCGCGGAATAGAACGACTACTGAACATGCACATGCACGTAAATACCGTCAGTATTAAGGATATTTTCGGAACTGTATGCTGGTTTAAGTTCTAATTCAATACAGATTTTATCAAACTATTTTAAGTCCTCTTTTATCTTAAAACAACTGCTTCAATTAGCAAATGATAAGATAAATGCGAAGAAGCGACTAAAACGAACACAAATGATCACGAAAATATGCATAATATAGACGGAGACGAATAAATTTGCTTCATGAGGTATAACTACCCGCTCTCAATGACACCTATCGAAGACAATTTAGAATGGTAGTTAAAAGGTCAAAATCATAATTCAGCCCTAGTTGTATGTTAAATATCAGAGGTTTTTGCGTTTCTACAAAGGAAATATCAAAGACCAGCTGTACCAAATAAATACGTTATAATGTAATAACACCTTCATTAAACCAAATTATTCATATTTACTTGTGATATCTTAATGAATTATAAAATTCTGTTCATACATAATGTTCATTACTAAAATAATATAATTAACGTCCAGTACGATAATTAGGACATTTGCTAATGACAATATAATTGCTTCATTCTTCAAGCACATTTCTTGTACTTATCAGTCGATTATGATAATTAGAAAATCTTTATGCCAGCTGCCATCTGCAGAATGTCGACAAAAAATGTAATTAAGAAGCCGAATTCTGACAGAGCACTTATCTTCTATAATGGACCAAACGATTTCCCTCCGTCAATGTTCACTGAATTTTCTTAATCTAAAATTCGTTCTGGGTTCCGTTCTACAGTATTGAAGAAAGAGAAATAATCAAGATCTAGCTAGAGTGATGTTTCAATTGAAATCAATCGAATCAATGAAAACAATAATTGCATCGCTCGTAACGGTTTCTTCCGGCGTTTAAGCATTGATCGAGATGATTCAACACACTAAAGTGCCGATTACCAAAGTAATTCGCACGGGGTCGAGTGACTCAGAGAGGTACAAGTCTATGCCCACTTAAACATAAACCTATCGAAAGGATAATGAACTGAACTTAGATGAACACAGCATAGAATTATTGTTAAATGTATTGATAGTAATACGGGTGGCCGGTAAACAACGAGTCACGATCATAATTAAATTAAGTCATAAACATTGGGAGGAAGCGTAAAGCATTTTAGTTGTCAATGAGATAACCCGATTTCCTGTCAAATGTTTTCATGGTCTGTTATTGGTCAGTAGTCGGGGTCAGTTTGATATTGTGGGGCTCTATAATATCAAATATCTGCCTATAGGCTTGAATTTGTATAATATAAATAGATAATATCGTTTTTTATTCATAAAATAAAAAACTCAGTGTTGGTCGACTTATAATTCTCTTACTTTGTTTCACCTGTTTTCGGTATAATAACGATGTCTGAAACATACAGGGAAAAGGTGTGTCCAAGACAGGTGATCCGCTTTTATGTGGTTGCTACTTTTAATTTCAGATATAATATGCGTGGAATAAATTAAATATGTTTTATTTTATCATGGAGTTTAAGTATTTAAACTATCTCTATATTATGTAACGTTACATGCACAAAGTCTGTGTAAACATGGCCAAGTTTTCCAATGCAACCGCATCAAATGAACCGTACCAACAGATACAATAGGCAATAATTTACACATTAAATGCACTATTACACACTGACATTACTATTTAATTTAAAGTACATGCGTTCGGTTCCTATGCCATACAACGAATCAGTTGCTTCCCAAAGTTGGGTTATTTCTTACAAAAAAGCTGCTCTCTTATGAAACACTTGTTTAAAAGTACCAATAAATTTCATTTAGATTTGTGTGTTAAAATAGCAACGGAATGCAAAAAAAAATAAATATTGACAGTGGTTTTGGTGATGATTCACATATCGTGAGAGAAAACACAGAAGTGAACGTTATTTAAACAAAAAATATTAGTTCAACATGATAAATAGTAGTTATGGAGCTTAAAGTGTAATTAGATCATAAAATGGTACCGGTTTGGCAGCTTCTTGCTGGATAAACAAAATCTAGTTTTGGTACAAATCGCGTGGATTAGTATGAAAAATCTAAATAAATATGTATGCAAATTAATTAAAAACATCACTTAATTTATCAATAACTTAATTCTTTTATCATAAATATGTACATGTTTCTGATAAAGAAGAGGTTGGTTTAGTTGTATAAAAGCTTAAATAGTGTAAGAAACTTTGCAGCACTTGGACTTTATTGCTTTTGAACAATGTTTAAAACACATTGTAACATATAAGGGGTACTTGGCCTCGTAAAACTGGTCAATACTTTATGCTATAGGTAGGTCAATTTAGTGGGTAAAACAATAATTATGCAAATGATTTGATGTGTATTGTAAATTATAATACCGGAGACAAAATGATGACTGTAGCCTTCAAAGGTATCTTAGACATTTTTATAATCATTTATCTACATGGAGATTAAAATAATTGTAATGATGAGTTCTGTGACTTTGATAAATGATTGCCCATCATAATTATAGAAACTGCACTTTTATAACATTTTTTTATTGAAATTTTAACTCTATTTGAACTCTACGTGGTCTTATAAGAGAGGACACACCAAGTTTCTATTAGTACTGGGGTTCTTAAAGCATTTTTCGATAAATGAAATGGCCATGTTATTTCATTAAACTCAATTTGGAAGTACATAGTAAAATAAAGTGATTTGCCCTGAAGAACATGAATACATCTTAAAAAATATGCTGTATCAAGTTCTCGGAGACTCAGATGATTCCGACACCGGAAATGACAGACCTTATAAATTGAATTCAATCGTTCTTCGCTCACATAACACTTAAAAAAGCAGTAAAAAACCTAAGAGTAAGGAAAGCGAATTCAAATCACCTGCTTAGTATGTAAAAGGACACCTGCCTCGGCAGATGGCTAACGAAAACCGCCCCCTTTGTGATGGGGGTTCGAGGCCTACAGCGAACTTTTACCGACTCATACATATGTGATCCGCACAAAGACTTTGAAATAATATCTTTTGGTAACCAAATACCTGTTACATCATGTCGTAGTACTACGGGTTCCCTTAAAGATTTTGTTTTCCTTTTTAGAAATAAATAACGTGATTCCGCGATGCGGCTTATTTAATTGGACCGTCGCAGTTTGGTGCTTCACAGAAGGTATTACGTAAACGGAAAAGGTAAAAGAGAAAAAGGAACGCATGTAGTCGTGTGGGTCCGGTTTGGTGCGCCCGCGCCGGCAGCCCTGGAATGTGACCCAGACCTCGATGGGACTCGATGTGACTCATATGAATGCACTTTTTTTTAAACTACAGTTCGTCGAGACAACATCCCGCCGTTTAGAAAGTCCACTAAGATCTGACGTGGGTGCATAGGTAAACAGGATTACACACGCCTACACGCTTTTTTAGTAATATAACATCCCACATGCATGTTTGATTTGAATTTATTCACGCTTGTTATTATTTTTATCCGTCAATCATACGCCCGCTATACAAATTCTAATTAAATGCCAACACAAATGGAAATGCTCTATCCTTCAATACAATGTTACGCAACAAAAATCTGAAATACAAAGGAGATCAAGGGTGCAGACAATACAATATTTGCTATTTCTGCAGACTTTCCTAAGTGACAAAAAAAAAACAATACCAGCTGCAAACAAAACGGCTATAAGGACATTAATTTAATTTGAATGAATACCATGGTGTGTCTGAAAGTGTTATCTCAAAGCTTTGAAGGATAAGATGGGGCGGTGAGCTGCGAACTCGCTGAGAAGATTAACGCTAGACAGCGAGTTGGCTCCGACGCGGATTTATCAAGCGGTGGAGCGGCTACTGAATTTATGCACAACGCCTGGAGACGGATTTACTCCACTATATACAACGCATTTATCTTATCAAAGGAAGTGCACTGGAGTGGGAATAGAGAACGATCGAAAGCTTAAAGGATCCACTGTGTAATTTATGTCTCTATTCAACACAACTTTCTGATAACGTATGGACAAGAATGTTAAGATCTAAAAATGATTTGCATTTTATAGATTCCGTGCAGCTAAAAGCATCAAGCTCAAATAGCTTATTATAATTCGATAGAACGGAGAAAAAGGCAACAACTCGTCGGGGGCGTTACAATATAACTATCTCGAAAGTCAATTCGGAACGTGACTTTGATGTGGGTGTCACGTTTCGCGCATTTTTTTCCTAAACGCCGGCCTATGTAATAGCTATCTAAACACGCACGTTTGTCCCTCGGGGTGACGCAGACGCCCCACACGGTCTGACCATCAGTTAAACCCTTCGGTGGAGCCCGAGAATTCGAAGGGCTCCGATGGTCTAGACATAAACTAAACACTTGGAATGTTTACCGTCCGGGGATCTAAAACCATATTCATATAAGACGTAGTCAATATAGTCATGCCTTTATTTATTGATGCATGGATCGACGAAATGAATGTTTCCTCTATTTACTCATTTTGCTGAGACTTTGAGATATGTGACAAGAGTCGGTTTATTCGATATTTTCCGTCTGATCTTATGAAATATGAATGGGTCTTATCAGAATATCTACTTATTTATATTATCTTTAGAAATTCAAGAAGTACAAACATTTCTTTCTGCGTTTTGAAAACCAGACACGTCTGATGTCCTCATTTTAGAAAAAAAAAGTTTAAAAGTGGTGTTTAACCATTGTGAAGCTGTTTAAAGAATCCGTCACATTATTTTAAGATGAATGTCCTATTGTGTTTGCTGACAATGCATCAAGAAACGGATCGTTTTTATGCAACAACTTAAGCACGTGCGAGGCTTTTGGGTAGAATGAATAAATAGGGAACAATGTAGTCCCGGAAAACAGTGTGTGCAGACCATTAGTTAGGGGGAATGTATTACCACCGTCCACCGGTACCAGTATGCTAATAAGTTAGCATCTATGACCAACACAGTGCTGTGTTTGGGTGAAAGCGAGAAACTATGTAACTGCGATAATATATTAAATAATTCTTAGATCATAATTATTATGTTGAGAGTTCTAAAACGCAGGCAGCAAAGTTTCTGAGATTATTAACTAGTCTTAACTTGTTCCTATTTCATAATTGACCATGTTTTTGAAATAGTGCTGCAGTTAATTAAAAATATGTATTTTATTAAAGTAACGTTATTATTCTAAAAAATATTCATTCACAATAAACATTACAATTATTCGATACGATGTTCTACGGCCCTCAATACTCCAACATTCCTTTAAACACGTTTACATACCACTTTTTATTTAAACGAAAAAACAAAAAAAATTAGACACAATCTCCAAACAAAAATAGCTTGTTTTATTCACATTCACACTTTTGACACAAAATTCACTTATAATTCGCGGTTTTAGAACGGAACACGAAAGCGCGCGGCCGGTCAGGCGCTCGAAGTCGAGTAACTTTGTTGACAAGCGTCAAGCGCACCTCCGCCGCCATGTTTGAAGCCTTCGGCAATCTCCGTCGGGGCTCGGCCGTCTTCGGGAGTGTACACTACCAACGTTACTCACTGATTCAACGAAGTGGTTAAAATGATGTACGTTTGCCCAGCACGGCCCCCCGGAATTTGCGAATTAGGTGTGCACCAATGCAATGTACTCGCCTCTAGGAGTATATGTACCGGTTTCTTTTTCAATGTACCTCTGTACTTTTGAAGAAATATGCAAAAAAAGGGGGCCGTGCCAGCCAAACGTTTTCAGCACGGCCCTCGTGTAACTTGAAAAATAAATAGCGTATTCAAAACTTTCTTAAACTCAACGAATGTACCCTATTAACACGTTATATGTGCCGCAACAGATACTGTGAATTCGTAATAACAAATAATATATAAACGTAGATAGGGGGCCGTGCTGGAAATAAGGATTATAAGAAAATATCTAAAAAGACAAGACAACCTTAGCCAAAAACTATTAAAATATAATTGATGTTTGGCAAGTAACATATGTAACGCATTGGTGTCTCATACAACTTGCTAAATTTGAAAAACAAACCAATTTTAATTCATTCAGCACGGCCCTCTATATTTGCCTATATCTTTTTAAACATGGCATGTTTCTTTACAAAATTCGACTACCTGAATTATGTGCAGGAGTACATTCGTGCACATAAATTGCGATTCTGCTATATCAGTACTTTAAAAGATAAATTGGATCAAACATATCACATATATTACAACTGATAGGGTGACCATGATTCCATATATTAGGTAGGTACATATTCTATACCTATATTAATAAAATTATGTGACCAAATTAAAATAAACATTCTTTTTTACGGGAACCGATCACTTTTCCAAATTGTTTTTGTTGGAATTTCATTTTACCGAAAACTATTGACCGACGTCTTTTTTGCGTATGCATTATTTGACATATTTTTAGATCATCGAAGTATCATGTGCATAGGTATTATTTTACTGAGCTAAATTTCGCCGATTTACAAATTAACTTTTTGCTATTGGCGGAAGCCTCTTTTGAACTTTTTTCATGTGCCAGATTTTCACCACACCGAAATAACATTTTACGGAACATTATTTGGTCACAAATATATAGCCGGTACTTGGTAGCATTTTCAATATTAAATTAAAACAGTGTCATAAAAAGTCAATATGTTGTGCTATTTATTTACTTGCATGCTGCATGCCTGCTTGTACGCTGCATGCTTGAAGCAAGCATCCTTGTTTGCATACTTCTTACTGGAACCACTTAAAACCACTTTTGTTCATAATCAACTGTTTTATTAAGCGCCATTACAATTAAATAATTAATTTGAATGTTCGAGAACATAATACTTTGAACAAATGTTGTTTCGGCTAAGTGTAACTTCGGTAAAAAATTTTCGACCAAATGAAACCTTGAAGTAACGAAAAAAATCGAATTGATAATAGTCAACTGATAGTGACAAACGTGACTTCGATGAAGTAAAAAAAAACGAAACGCCAAACTTTTCAACTATTATGTTGAAAAGTTGTAGGTGAAATGAAATTCGGTAAAATATTTTTCGGGTTTATGATAGGTAACCATTTTTTACAATTTGTTTTTTTTCTTCGAATTTAATATTAACGATGACATCTTGTAAAGGAATTATATCAGTTAAAACTTGATCAATAAACACTTGAGTGCAACATGAAGTAACCGCGATACCAGCGCATCTTCAGAAATTACGGTACCTTCAGTGAACTAATAGCGACCGCACACGACAAGTTAAAAAAAAAAACAATTTTTATTTTAATGTAGTCACATAATTTAATATAGATACAGAATATGTACCTACCTAATATATGAAATCATGGTCACCCCATCAGTTGTAATGTGTGATATGTTTGATCCAATTTATCTTTTAAAGTACTGATATAGCAGAATCGCAATTTATGTGCACGAATGTACTCCTGCACATAATTCAGGTAGTCGAATTTTGTAAAGAAATGTGCCATGTTTAAAAAGATATAGGCAAATATAGAGGGCCGTGCTGAATGAACTAAAATTGGTTTATTTTTAAAATTTAGCGAGTTGTATGAGACACCAATGCGTTACATATGTTACCAGCCAAACATCAATTATATTTTAATAGTTTTTGGCTAAGGTTGTCTTGTCTTTTTAGATATTTTCTTATAATCCTTATTTCCAGCACGGCCCCCTATCTACGTTTATATATTATTTGTTATTACGAATTCACAGTATCTGTTGCGGCACATATAACGTGTTAATAGGGTACATTCGTTGAGTTTAAGAAAGTTTTGAATACGCTATTTATTTTTCAAGTTACACGAGGGCCGTGCTGAAAACGTTTGGCTGGCACGGCCCCCTTTTTTTGCATATTTCTTCAAAAGTACAGAGGTACATTGAAAAAGAAACCGGTACATATACTCCTAGAGGCGAGTACATTGCATTGGTGCACACCTAATTCGCAAATTCTGGGGGGCCGTGCTGGGCAAACGTACATTTAAAATGAACAAGTCCTCCTCTATTCAAACATCTTTATGGTCGCATTGAATGCGCGACTTTTTCTTTTGCAGGAGATGTTTTTGCATTTCATAAATAGGTTATATTCAATTGTTAACATAATAAACAATAACCCATCAATTCTTCTTTTTTATGATGCAACAACGAGAATCTATGTATTATGAATTAGAAATAAGTAACCAAGTAGACCTAAGATATAAATACAAGTAAATGCTGCATTTACTTTAAAAAATAAAAATGATGAATGTCGAATATTACTCTTCTACGACCGTAGACCCTTGCTAGGTTTGGGCTACGCCAATTTTCTGGATTTTACGATTTTTACAGGAAGCATAATAATTTCATTTATTTTCTGTTTATAAATTATGATCATACTACTCTTAAAGAAAAACAATCAAAAATGCAAATATAAAACAATGGGCTATGAATGAATATAATTTATCCATGTTATGGAAAGCGAAAAAGAAAACAATGAATTACACACAATGAAAAATGGAATATCTAACGTCGTTCAAATTGTTATTAACTCATAATAAAACGAGAAATACTAGTTTTGCAGAAAGGATTTACCCTAAACATTTTTATGAATGGAGCTTTTGGCCTACGAAAGTTCGTAGCGCTACGTGCTACGCAAAAACGCGTAAACTTTGTAAACCCAACAGTAGAAAGTAAATAAGTAATATTTTTATATAGTAGTGTATATAGAAAACAAATTCAAGGTTGTATATTTAAATAATTTTATACGTTTCCGCATTCTGCGACCGACTATACACGCAACGACGTAGGTACCTACTTTTTTGTTTTCAACCAGTAAAGTTTGACCTCTAGTTCCGCTTCAAAATATGCGTAATGAGATTTTTATAAAAGAGCATGCAGGTCTAATAAAGGTGGTAACAAAATGCGGTTCCTTTCTTGGCCAGTTTTTATTCGCCGCAGGGCACAAGTACATGAATAAATCACGACAAGGCTCGGCATTATGCGAGAGGCGATCGCGTCGGTCATGAACCTACTAAACTGGTTCTTGGTGGTATTGTTCTTAGTTCACATCAAGGTAAAGACGTTACAAACCTACATATTTCTATAAATAATTCGTTATTTGGATGACATCGATCTGAGTGCCAATTCTACTTATTTTTAAGCATTTTTTGCATTCGCATTTCAGTAGCAATCTTAAAAAAAAAGTATAAAATTTGAGGCTTTTTTGACAGATTGCGATTGCCATGCGAGCGAACGTTGCTTAAAAAATAATAGAATTGGCCCCCTGATTTTTTGCAAAATTTATTACGGGCTATATTCAGACTTGTAAATAATAATTTAACACTTAGCACTTTATAAATCTTTACGAAGTGTTGAATATAAATAAAGATGAATTGATTCACACAACTTTAAGCCTACGACGGGCCTCATTAAAAACAATATCGTTGAAATATAGCGCCGTTATGTGAAGTAGCGCTGCCACTGCCATCTGGCGTCAAGTAGCAGAACTATAGTTACTCTACCTTAACGTAGAGGGCGCTACGAGTGGTTTGCGTGTTAGATGGTTGTGAACTTACCTGAAACAATAACATTTATAAGGTTAAAAACATGATTTAATTAAAATACAGATAACATAAATATGTAACGTTCATACTTTGGCCCATTATAACACAAGTAGCCACCGCGTTGACGATTTATAACTTTTAAACGTTACACTATAATTACACAGCCACAGTTATTAGGAAAATTATTATGTAGATTAAAATGAGTGTTGGTACATATCGGTCGGCTGGTATTGCAAAGCTAATTTACATAGAAACTATCATTTCCTGCATACGGCATACTTTTCACATGCGATAACAGTAGACTGCCATGGTTATTGTACTGGTTTATTCCGCACTACATTTTTTTCCTATTCAATCACTATTTTAAATGAACATAACGCACTGAACGTTACACGTCGCGCACAAACAGGGCACTTATGATCATTATTTCATATTATCCTTGAAACTAAAGTGTATTAGTGTAATAAAATTAATTATGAGTTATTGACATGAGGAAAGTGTTTTTATTAAGTTAGGATAAAGGGTTTTTCTTAGGAGGTTACGAGACCAAACATATAGTATGACAAATAAAAAGCTTCATTTCCCGTTCCATAAACTTAAAAAACAAAGTTTATAATATACCACTGTGTTGTTCTACAGACAGTCTGGACCTTTCTTGACTGAGCTTAAAAAAACGTAAAAAGAAAAAACAACAATTCAAAAACAAATATAAGTACGTATGTTTTCCTTCATTCACCACGAACATAAATCAAAGTGCATAAAAACTGAACGCACGTTTACTAAAATAATGTTCTTTTATGAATGCCATTTGACAAACGCTGCTCATATCAAAAACTAGCGGCTTGCCAAGAAGGAGATATAAATAGAAGACAGAGTGCAATGCACGGGACAAATCAAAACATTTCTGACCAACCGCGAACTTGTGTTGTACTCGTACAAAGAATTAAATATCTTTCCGCACAATTTTCGCAACGGAAATTGTTTATTTCCGTTCTTTTCTGGAAAAACAAAATGGTCATGCCGATTTGGCGCAACTTGCCATTTTAATTGTAACAATTAAAATGGCAAGTTGCTATTGTAATTCAAACTGTACTTATGTGTTTCCTGAAAAGAAAAACATTCGTACAAAGTTGGTACCTATCTTAACGTTTTCTTTGTCAACTCTGTGACAGAACAACTGCAAAAGAATTGCATTAGCAGAAACTAGGGAAAGCAGGTTACTACAGTACCAACAAACAATGGACTAGCATACTTGCACTGCACACTGGTACTAGTACACACTGTTAATTCGCACTATAGACATGTAAGTCAATAGGTTTATAGCTTTGTCAAGTAACTACGGATTTCTTGCGTAAACTTTGTGTTGAGCTGTCTGCACTTTATATTGATGTAGTTTAAGAGCACAAAACGTCAATGATATGATAATGACAATAGACAAACATTGATAAGTATGATAATTGTGATATTTTAATGATCTCACGAGTGATCTCATGCGCGTCTGCACTGCGCGCTTGAGCGAAACGAACGTTTTAATTGTTACAATTTACTTATAATTGAACATGGCACGATGAGGCGAGGCACTACTCCGAACCTTATCGTGATGCACAGTAATGTCACAAAAATGTTCTTAAGTCTGTAACTGAGAAAGTAAACCTGAGGTATTCGTGCTACAGCTGTTTATGATGACAATTAGCACGTGCACCTATTTCCTGGCTTCTAAACCTCATGCGCGTGTAGTCGCACGAGAAAGGGTTACTGCGGTATGTTGGCTCTTGGCTCACAAAGCTACAAGGCTCACCTTCCGTGCGTAATGGTCGTCTCACAAAAACCAGCCCCCGCAACATGTCGGAGATAATACAGGATTGACAATATCGATGTCGACGCACTCGGCGGATGCTAATAATTAACGAAATATCTTGATTCTACGTGACTTCATTCAGACAAGTAGTGGAGCCGCTTTTTGTATGATGAAATATTACTTGGTGGGAATTGAACATGTTTTTCCTACAATAAAAGGTAGGCCACAGTTGTAAATGGAAGTGCGATGTTGATCATATCTTTTTGAGTGGCGACTTGGACTTGCTAATGTAAAAAGTTTGAATAACCTTCTTTGTTTGAATGTAAATCCCAAGAAGGCAATTTTATTCATTTTTAATTTAACGGACTCTGAGCACTTTACCATGAGAAATACATGTCATATCTGATAAAATATTGTACAGTCAACACACTCAACACGTCACATTATAATTTAAAAATTACATAGTTAACCCTCAAAACTCATCCCTTTGATATAAACCCATTGTTTATTTAACCTTGATATTATTATAATTTGGGGCGGAAGCCGTGACTGGTACTGTCAAGGGTTGTAAAGGCAGGAACACAGGAAGCGGATGTGCGGCGTTGCGCGTGCACATAGTAAGCACAGGTGCGGCGCCCGCGCACAACATGATTCAACTTCAAACTTTGACGTGGACAAAACGTAAACACGTGACTTTTTTGTTTAAGAAGCCGTGCTTAGAATATTAAAATGTGCATCTATTAAAACCATGTTAAAATACGGAATTTCGAAGAGATCCGGTTATCTGAGTATCGTTTGTATTTAGGTACTCAGGAGCCTTGTTCGTTCACACATTATAAGTCTGCAATTATTGCTAAATACATCGATGATTTCAACCGCATCTTGGGTAGGTAGGTGAATATTTAATTTATATTGAATTCTAGAGACTCTTCATGCAACTAAAGTCTGGTCATTTGTTCAAAGTCTGCGGAGATAAAAAGATAAAGCACACTTGTTATGAACACAATGAGAAAAACTGTACCTATGTAATACAAAAGATAAGATAAAACTACATAAGGAAAACAACGACCACATGGATCCACCTATCAACACTTCCTTCAAAACAGATGATATCAAGTCAACATACATGGGAATTTGACCCGTATTTTCATGGAGACACATTGAAAATCATGTGAGATGCTATGAATCGGCGATAAGTACATAATACGTCAGACTACCCACATAAGAAGTATGGAGGCAGACATAATGTACCTATCCGGTGTTATTGTGAGTCATAGTTAGCGAACACGCGATTATTACTGTGAATCAATGTCAAGATCGTATCATTGATATTATCACCTTGAATTTTTTAGCGAATAATGTCTGTAATAATGTTAGCATTGATTGCTATGTTAACACTCTCGGTTGACGCTATTCTTAATGAATTTCGAGACAGTATTTAAGTATTCAAGGATTTATATGGTTTATCATGATCATACTATGCTTCCTCAGGTATTTTATCGCTTTCACATAGGTTTGTACCTATTTTACAAGTTTAAATTTTAGATAACTTCGCAAGCACTTCCAAAATATGCTTCAGGTCTATTTGTTGGAAAGCCCTAAACTTTAACTGAACAAACTTTCAGTTTGTTTGCACACTACCAAGTTTATGATTTACAAAACCTTATTTACGATAAGTTAATTTCAGAAATATATCTTTACATTCTTGGACATTCTCCATACAGCCAAACATTGGAAGTTGGATCAGCAATGTTATTCCTATTGAAGAGTTAAATTACACACGTATAAAGTTAGACACAGCTTTACGCATTCACAATCTGCGGTTAGCGGTCAGCCTGACAGTTAGATCATCCGCCTGTGAAATGCCGTAAATGTACCTACGTAATACCTTCCTTATATTCTAGCTACTTTACTATTTAGCTGTACCTAGTGCGTTATTCCCATAACGCACTAAGTACAGCTAATTTAAATGGTATATGGGACCATTATATGTATATTTTTAGTATTGTTTCATATTTAGTTGTTGGCATAATATAGTATGTTATATGACATGTGCCATTTAATTTAATTTAGTGTTATTTTCTAGTGCTATCATAAAATGTTTAACTATAAGTACCAACACATTCAAGTTCTTCAAAGTTAACAGACATGTGTTGCTGGGGAGTTTGTTGCACCACTTCTTCTTCCCAGCTAAAACAGTAGAAAATGGTGACGAGCTGGGCGATTTGGGGGACTGTCTTCATGTACATTTTAACGTTCAAAAAGATCTGATGTTCAGCCTAGTTTGAATAAATAATTTTTGATTAGTACTGATTTGAATATGTCTTTCGTTGGCTGAATAAACACAAACATGGTGTTGAGGCTTTCGACATTATACCTACTAATATTATAAGTAACTGTGTATATTATATGTTTGTTACCTCTTCAAATATTAACAGCTGAATGGAATCGACTAGAATAGGACATATTGTTATGTAAGATACTTTTCATCCTGGAAGTATGTTCACTTTGGAGAAATTTCGCCTTTCGAGCGGAAACGCTGCGAAGACGCTGGCAGAGGCTAGTGGCAAATAATTGTGTTCTTCCTTATTATTCTTTACTTATTTTATTATACACCCATCATAAAACATCGCAATATCATTAACCATATGCAGGGTCGCGTGAAATTGCCTGCATAAGTGGTACTGGTAACACCAATTTAAAGTATTTTGGGTCGTTTGGCGTATCCTGGGCAGTCGTACTTGTATTTTCCTATGGTATATGAAAGTAAGAATCTTTCAAAATCAATCTAGATAGCAGAACATTGGTGAGTCGTTGAGCCGTTAAGTATATCTATTGTTTTTACATCAGGGGCCCTACCATGACGTGTTAAAGCGTGAGTAGTTCGAGCGAGAAGGAGGGATGGAGCTATATAGGGTGTATACTGTATAGCTCCATCCCTCCTTCTCGCTCGAACTACTCACGCTTTAACACGTCATGGTAGGGCCGCTGGTCGTTATCTCATGGTCAAACAAATTAGAATATTTTATACACTAGATTTGTGGTTTCAGACTCAAGATTAAAGACGTTGTTTTGTGGCATCCGTTTGCCAGATATCCGGCACACTGGTCTTACTCTTAACATTTTCGTTATATCTCAGCCTACTTTCCTACAGCCTGGCTTCCCTTATATGCCAGACACATAGCCATATACCATAGCCTATAGGTACGTCGGAAACACTTAAAATACATTTACCATACACACACTTAAAATACGTTACATAATAACAGACTGTAGTAACCTTATGTAATATTACAAGTTACTTTAGAAGGACCGGTTAAAATACAGGTTTCAATGAGAGCCAGCAAAAAATGTACTCTCATCTCATTATCTATGTATGTAGTTCCTTAGTAATACAAGATCATTTTATTTATTAATTCATAAGAAGCAGACCTCCCTGACATCTATGGATATCACAGTCCTCTCTGTCGCCTTATCGCTCATACACACGTTCAAGTTTATATGAAACTGCAAACTTGATCGAGTGGGCAGAATAGAAATTCAATTTTTGCTTCAAGTAGACTTGTCATGTACACTGCCGGCTATACACCATCAAGTTTACCGGACGCCGTTTCAAGCGCGCTGCAAACTTGACGGTAAACTGGATCGTGTATGGCCGGCATTAGGGATTTTGATGGAAGTATGTATTGAGTTGCAGAATTTGCTATGATTAGTGATCTTAATGTTGTTCGCATGTTAAAAAGCGTGTCTGTACTAATATTATGGTTTTTCTTGTTACTCATGAATAAATTTTAATACTAAGGCTCATATTCCAAAACATAAACTCCAACTCAACTGGAACTCCAACTCCAACATGAGCACGAAGTTTTCAATGAAAGCTTGTCTAATTGACGTTTTCGTACTCGAGAGATGAGCACACAAATGCAAAAACTTCAATTTATGACAAGGCCCAATGTTGTTGGAGTTCGAGTTGAGTTGGAGTTTACGTTTTGGAATATGGTCCTGGGCCATAGATATGGCCAGGGCCTATTAAGTTTCTGTCTGGAATTATGTCGTTACAGATTTGGTTAGCTATAAGATCTTACCAAATAATCTAGAACTTGTATTAACTTCGACCTTACAGTATCAATCGTCAAGGTATTTTCTAATGTTTAAAGAAAATTCATTACTATATTTTTTTTCTGAACTTGATGTTTGATCATCCACGTACTTTTGAAGTTGACTGTCCCTACATCAACCCGTTATAATTACAACACGTTTATCTCAAACATATTAAACTAACACATCCGGAAAACCAAAAGCCAGTTCACCTAACAAAAATAAAAGAAACAAACAGGATGATTTGTTTGTTAAACTAAATAGAGAACTACTGAACAGATTCGGCTAACAAATCTCCCGAGAGAAACCAAACATCATCCCATTTATTACAGAGAGAAACATAAACACCGGTGATTATGAATCTGACGGCAGCTCATAAAAATATAGTCGCCGGAATAATGATGGGTTCACTGACGGATGGGTCCTGATAATGAGTCCGTTAATTAATAAATTCTTCGATCTTTATATGTCAGACCCCTTTGTGGGTCAGCGAGCACATTAGGCACGTCCCAGTTGTCATAGGAATACCTTTTTGTATATGTTTGGCCACAGAAGTATTATAGAATATTCGTTAGTGCCATCGGGGAAAATTCAGGAAACTTGTTTTGATTTGAAGCAACCTATCAATACCTGCTCACATTCAATATCACAACAGCACTCATCGCGAATGTCATACAGCTATATCTTTATCACAAACTAAATAAGGAGAATCTCAATAGCCAAGGGCGAATACAAAACTATCAGAATGTTAACAGTATTGCATTATCATTATTAAGCTGTTGATTACCAGTACAAATTAAATAATAATTATTTTAAAATGTTAAGCGCGTGTAACTAAAACGTTATTCGATTGTGCCATGTTAACTTAAGCTTGATAGTAATTCGAATTTACGGTTACGAGTTACGACCAATGCATAAATTACTTTACAATAATTGATTAGTAGGTAATTAACAAATGAGTCGTCAATTATGTGTCGACGTAAATTAGGGAACCGTCAATAAAATGGTGACTGTTAAGGGTTAGCCGGTACAGGTCTAAGAATACCCTAAAACGACATATTATGTCACCGTATTTCACGGAATCTGAACGAGAGAACCTATTCCATATACCTATTGCCAACGTGGTGTTAGAACCCTGTCCAACAGCTGATTCTACCTGAAACGT
Organism: Melanchra persicariae; assembly: GCA_947386135.1. Taxonomy (NCBI): domain Eukaryota; kingdom Metazoa; phylum Arthropoda; class Insecta; order Lepidoptera; family Noctuidae; genus Melanchra; species Melanchra persicariae. Next base: position 7,010,366 of record OX376646.1, read on the forward strand.
ATGGCAATTTGCAATACATACCATTTTCGTCCTGCGCTTCAAAATCTGCTAAGGATATATTAGTCAAATCCTCGACATAGACTTGTGGCTGTGTCCTGTTCAAAGAGTGCCTCCCTCCTAGGGAGTGGTAGCAGCTTTCCTCATCGTCTGCCGCCTCCTCCGTGGAGGAACCCTTCAAGCACGAGTGGAAACTCCGGGAGAGGCGCCTTTCTGTACTCATCGTCACTCATGTCCCGAACCACGCACTAGTATTAAACTTCACCACGTTTGAAACACGGAATTGCTCGTAATTTTTCATTCACTTTATTTTCGCACTTTTCTTAACACATTTAACCTTCCAATTATTAATTGATTTGGTATATTACGTCACTTTCTGTATCTTCAGGGTCTTGCGATTGGTCGGTGTAGCGTTGAATGTTCCGTGTAAACTGCACACCTTTTTAGATAGCACTGTTTATTTCACATTGTCGGTTCCTTATCATTCGTTATCGCGAAGGACTCTGTAATCGTAAGGATTCAATGATCTACTGCTCGAATGGTCTACATGCAAATAAACAGCATTTTTAAATCATTTTATAACTCGATAAGGCTCTATGCATTTGCAAATCACGTTAAAAAAAACTCTATGGAGCAAAAGTAAGTATGCCGTAATAAAATAGTCAAACCAAAATTCTCGCTGTCACAAATAAAGTAACTGCAACTTCGTCACCGGTATCGCAATGGGAACTAAATAAATATTCCGAATAATTTCACGTCTGTTATATAAAAATTGTTTGCTTACATTTTGGGCTCTTTACATCACGGCAGTCACGGTAAGACGAGCCTATACAATCAAAGTTCACGCCTTTACTAAAGGATTGGACATGCGTTATTTCCAGTTCACAACACTACTGAACAAATCATTTTATTTTGGGAACGCATAAATAATAACAATCTCTGTTCCAAGTATAATGCATAAAAATAAATAAGAAGCAAAAAGAAACCTTCTTATCTCAATTTGTTGAATCTCGGCATGGTGAGCGATTGCAACACCGAAACGTACCAAAATGCTCGTCAACCCGTAAAACACGTTACATGCGGACACGCAGGAAACATGACAGTTCAACGCACTCCCTAAGAATGGGGACCATGCCACATTCGGCTAATGAATGGCAGACGAACAAAGGAGCACATCTTTGTGGCGCCGTGGACCTATTCACGTATGCCTGCGACTGTCCGTGTGTGATGTTTCAGTTTTTAGTGTCGTAACTTTTTAGTACGGCCGCCTCATCGTTAACTAAAAATACAATACACCCTTTTCGTACAACCGCATCAGACGCAAAAACAGAGCAATCTGATATTTCCTCAGTCCTCGTAGCCCTGACTGACCATTACGCAAACAATTTTCATGACAGAACCAATCGCTGAATTAACCATTAAGCTATTACAATCCAAAGATTTCATGACAATCTACTAAAGTGTTAATTAGACGAGCATTATAATTTACGAAACAATGAAGCTGCTCGTAAAATAATGTAGACAAAACGGATTACAGTTTAGTTATTAGTTCATTACGTTACGTTCCACATATATCACAATTTCGAAAAGTCGGTGTTGACCGAGTTATTAACAAATTATTTGCAACTCGCACTAAGACACATTGCTAAATGTAACAATCTGAACAGAATGAATACAAACCATCACAACATAACCCGGAATCATTGTTAATGTAATAATTAGCATTGAAATTACAATAGCAGAATAAGCTGTATCATGCAAGTTGCAGTAGAACGATATTCCGCTCATAGCAGGATTATGTTTACGCAAGAATCCGGACGTGATTGTGAAAAAGTGAAAAAAATATATGAACATGACAAAGCTTGCACGAACGCATTGCAGTACTTAGGCGTGTGGGAGCTCGAGGTCTTTACATAACAATTAGTGAAACAAAATGTAAAACCTGAATCGAGGAAGAGACTGTTACGACTGATTTTAATTAACACCGGATTGCGGCAAGTTGATGCGTTGACAAAAACAGTGAAATCTTCAACGACCTATTGTCTCGGTGGAAAGTTATACGTGGGAGAGCCGCTGACGACTTGAATCGGGCTGCCGAGGAAATTGCAGAATCAAGCAGTGAACTTTCATGAGTATATTTAATGTAGAAACAATTGGTGTTCCTCTGCTTTCACACTTATTTTTACATTATATTTAAACACAGCTTCAGGCAGTCGTTTGTTATAGAGAAGAGCACGTGGCTATTTTCGCCGATCGGCCCTCGCCAAGGGCCCTGATGTAAACAATGCTACCAATTTACCATTGTTCCGAAGGCCGTCTCAAGGTGCCAGACCACCCGGAACGACTCGATATATTATTTAATACCATTATAGTAATGTTTCCATTCAAATAAAATTAAACAATGGAAATACAGATTCAGTTGGAATGGCAAACACGCAATCTTGAAGTATAGACGCAAAGTTATAGCTGTTGTATAAGTCGTTAATGAGCTCATTAAAGACGAATTTACTAAAAGCAAAAATAAACTCTATAAACAGAAAGCCATTTGGCATAGTGCAGTTAATCAAGCCTAGCGTAACCGTAACACAGTCGGAACAATAATGGAAACGCGCGTGAGGACGAGGACTGGCGCGAAGCCAATATTTTCCGTTCGAGACCGAGATTTTCCCAAGATAAAGTACGCCAGGGCTCCGACCACTGGCCTCAACATCGCGTGTGCCACCTAAATCATTTTCAGATTTTCAACATGAAAACGCGAACCGGGTTAAATCATAATGCCAACACTATATTTAAGTATGTCATAAACAACAACCTTGTCATTCTCATAATCCAGATAAAGAAACCTTTGATTCGAGAACTCGAGTGTTTTCGATGTTGACCTTTCTCTGAGATTTCCGTCCGAGCAGTATGCGATAAGATTATACGAACTGACGATGTTATATTTTCAGGGGTTAATTTTAGAAAACTGTATGACAAGTTGCGTATAAATTACACAACGAACACAAGAATAGCATCGGTTAAACCTCTAAATAAGACCTGTTAAGTCTCCATTCTTATAGAGCTGGTTATAAATAGAAGTAGCGTTGGAGCAAATAAAATGCATCCGCTAGCGACAATCGTTGACATGTTAACTAATGATGGGTCAGGTATAAATCATGTTTATAATAGCGAGTCAACGCGAAGATGGTCGGAGGAAACGGTCGATTTGCGACGGATATGGCGATTGGAGCAAGTAGAGCGGCGTACGCGCGGTGAACTCGTGAACTGACTTATTAATCTCACTCATTATGTCGGCCACACTACAATGCCGTCATTGTTCCACTCGCTACTGTCTGCTAATCATTGAATACTTTACATTTTTTCTAATATTTATTTTGTTTGGCGAGCGTATGTGTATGAGTGTGAGACATGTGTTTTGTTCTTGTATTGAACAGCCACATTTTGGATGCAAAATACAAGTCCGCATTGTCTGTTTATTGTCTTTGCAAATCGGGTATGAGTAGCAAGTGCGAAAGTTTGAGGTAGGTTCTTCTAAAATAAAGGAATTATAGTTTGTGTACCTAGTGGTGGTAGAAACTCTGAAGTTAAGAAGTCATTACACCTTATTCACACATACTCAGTTTTGTAATGTTTCTATGATTCGTAGAGAAACGTCTCATATTTCATTCTAAGTCAACTACGTGTGTAACCTTGTATGCCATGTCAGCCATGATACCATATTTTCATCACCTTAATCGTCGATTAGCTTATAGGTAGCCTAGTCTCTTCAACTTTCTGTACAACTATACGGAGGGCGAATACTAATATAAATGCTAATTGAACTTTGGTAGCTATGCAATAAATAACGAAGCTGTTTAATCACACGTAGAACGCCACGAAAATAGAATTTACCCAGAAATAAATGTACACGTCACAATGGTGTTGAGAAACTCCAAACACAACACAACACTGGGATTCGTACGCGGACTGGTTATGTTATGGGCCTAATCCACATACACACGGAATCGCCCGACTTTCGTACTACAACGTAATTATAGAGTAGAACAGAACGCCGCGTGACTGTCTCCATTGACAGATAGCAACACACTGAACCAAGCGACGACTCGGTGAGGCGCGAAGACAAGCAAGAGCGGCGCGCGCGCACGCCTGTGCCCTCCGCTGCCAACCGTTTATTTACTATTGGGCATTTTTGAGAAAAAGTGTACCTACGCGAAATTGGAATGTCCCAGACCATTTTTATTTTTTTTAACTCCGTCTGTACCCATAAGATTACATCTAAGGATACGAACGTAAACTTTTATTATGTCCCACGTATTTGTAACCACAATTATAGAGAAATAATAAATATTTATAGTTTAAAATCAAATTTCAAATCTGAGATATTTTCGTTTTCATACTGTCCCAAAAACTTTCAACTCGTTTAAGAGACTATTGATCGATTTTCCCTCATAAGATCTAGAGTTCTTTAGATTTTTGTGAGATAAAATGACCTATTATCTTTCCAAATAATACAAAATATGTCAATACTAATCTTAATTACTAAGTTTTAAATTAATTTGAAATTTTCACTATATATGAATACCGCCTGACAGGTCAGGGTATGTTACGATAATTACGAAAAACTTTAACATTTTACTCCATAGATTTTTACAATTTATAAAATTGGCAACATTTTGACCATAAACAAGCAAATGCGAAGTCATTTTGCTGTCAGATATCAGTGTCAACAACTAAAACTTTTGAGCCGGACGTTGTTAACGGTTTTTAGCCAAATTTTATGTCAGGGTTTTTTACGCTCTATTATAAATGTTCTAAGTGCTTCGGTGTTACATTTCTTCAACCATTTAGTCGAGTTTTAGCAGAATACAGGTATGTATAAAATTGAGTTGTAAATGTAAAGCTAAAATTCTAAAATTATTTTTTGTGTTGAGAAGTGTTGTCTTGTTACGTCAGTTACGTTACAATTTGCGGTGTAACGTATAAGGCTGACAAAGAATGTAACGTAACTGACATCTAAAAGTTAGTGACACACTAAGCTTTTTATAATTTTGGAAAAAGATACCTACCTACATTTTTATAGATAGTACTTAAGTAATTAATATTTTTTTTAAGAATGCCGCAAACTGCTGCGGAACGAATGAAAAAGTACAGGGAACGCTTGAAAAACAATCCAGAAAAGTATGCAGAACACCGGAAAAAGAACTTGGAGAGAGTAAAAACTAAAAAAAAAAAAATTAATGAAATGAGTGAAGAGGAAAAATTAAAGCAGAGGAAAATGTGGCTTAAACATAAAAAAACACAAAGAAAAAGGGATGCTGAGAAAAAACAAGTTCCTCAAAAAGAAGATTCTCCAGTTAAAAGACGCAAGGCTGAAGGAGACAAAAAACAAAAACAAAACAATTACCTGGCAACGAAATGTAAAAGACTTACGAACACTTGCAAGAAATATATAGAGCAAAATAAGAAGTTACAGGCAGTAAATGATTCATTAAGAAAAAAACTATACAGGTCAAATATACAATTTCGTAAAAAAACTATGGAATTAGAATGCAAAATAAATAAAATGAAAATACGTGAAGAAATATTGGAAAATACTCTGAAGAAGACTTACCAAACTTGCAAAAAACAAGCAGAAAAACAACTTTTAAAATCTCTTGCTATTAATTCCACTAATAAAACTTACATTTCAAAAATAATAGGTTTGAAAGGCAAAGTAAGAACGAAGAAAAAGCCTAAAGAACGTAATGTTATCATTGAAGAAATCAAAAACTTTTATCTACGAGATGATATAAGTCGTAGCACTGCTGGTAAAAAGGAATGCAAAACCAAAAACAAAGAGAAGCATCAGATTAGATATTTAATGGACACAATTCAAAATCAGTACCAAACGTATAAAAATGAAGGTGGTAAATATAAGTTTACAACTTTTTACAAACAAAAGCCGTTTTATGTAATTTCTCCACAACTCAGCTCTAGAAATACATGTTTGTGTGTAAAACATGATAATATAGAATTACAGTTTAAGACGCTAAAACAAAATGGCGTGCTTAACCAAAATACGATCAAAGAAGTTTTGTCAGCATTAGGTTGCGATATAAAATCTTACTCTTGCATGTATGATCAATGCGATGCATGCAAGACGCAAAAATTGGCATATAATATAGAAAAACTACACGAAGAGGTTAATTGGTGTCAATGGGAAAGAGTAGACCATTCATATATGGATAAAAAGCAGCACAAAATTGTTACAACAAAAAAAACTACCAAAACAACAAAAACTGGAACTTTAAACGACCTACTACACAAGTTTGAAGTCGATGTAAAAGTATTTAAAAAACATTATTTTAATGAAAAGCATCAACAGCAGGAATATCAAAAAGGAGTTCGAGAGTTACAAGAAAATGAAGTACTGATCATATGTGATTTCTCGGAAAATTACGAGACTAAAATGGCTGAAGAAATACAAAGCATGCACTTTGGCGCAGCCAAAGGCCAAATAACATTGCACACAGGAATGGTTTATTGGCAGAACAGGTCACAATCCTTCTGTTCAGTATCGCCTAATAATTCACATCAGCCGCCTGCCATTTGGGCTCATTTAAGACCGATTCTTCATCTAATCCGCGAAGAAACTCCAGAAGTATCAATCATACATTTTTATTCTGATGGACCTTCGTCACAATATCGCCAGAAGAATAATTTCTTCCTCCAAAGTTTTTTCACTCATAAACTTGGGTTACAATATTCAACTTGGTCGTATTTTGAAGCCGGGCATGGCAAGGGTGTGGCGGACGGAATTGGAGGGTCTATCAAAAGAACGCTCGACCGCCGAGTATGTTTTGGTAACGATTGCACGAATGCTATAGATGCGTATGAGATTTTAAAAAGTGCTATGAAAGTAGTCAAAATTTTTTATATACAAGACTCGGAAATAGAAGAAATATCATCTGTACTGCCACAAAAGCTGTCCACTTTGAAAGGTACTATGCAGTTACATCAAATAATTGCAAAAGAGAAACATGTATTGAGTTACAGAGATGTAAGTTGTTTCTGCGGGCCAATTAGAGGACTATGCACATGTTTTTCTCTTCAGAAACACTATTTTCACCCCACAGAAAGCACATCAACTCAAGAATCAGGTACCAAGAGAATAAACAGTAAGCAAGAAATAAATGAACCCCAAGAAGATGACTCCATATTTTACTCGCATGAGAACGGCGAAGCCATATTCTGCGAAATACCAGGAACAGAAATCGAACAACAGCATGAAGTGGCTATAGGACTCGTGGATATTTTGCATGACTCAGGAAATGACAGGAGAATGAACAGTAGACAAAAAAGTAATGAACCCCAAGATGATAACTCCATATTAGTTAACCGAGATAGAAATAACGATGACAAATGTTGCGAAATATTAGAAGGAACAAATGAACTAGTGGATATAGGACCCTTAGATATTTTCCATAAAACAGGAAATGAAGAAGAAGAAATTGAAAAAATTGATTTAACTGTATTTGAGGATAATTTCGGTGACATAGATGATTGTAACCCCAACAAGAAACTCAAGTATTCTGATGACCGTAGTGATATAGAGAACAATGCTTATTTTTGTAATAACTCGCTTAGCAGTACTTTAATCTGCGAACCATCAACTTCCAAGTTTTCTCCGCTGAAGCGTGATCGTATTATTAGTAAAGCGTACAACAAGCCTAAAAAGTCTTTGAAAACTATAATTAAGCGTACTTTTAAATGCGACAAGTGCTATGAACCGCTTTTATTAAATCGTGTAGCCAAGTGCATGGTGTGCAAACGATGGTTTTGTTGGGACTGTAGCGCTGGACAATTGATCATTGATTATATTTGTGATGTCTGCCTGGGGCCTTAACATATTTTAAGATGAATACCAGTTTTTATTTTGCAACTGTCAGAATTTCTGTTTTGTTATATTCTATTGATTTTTATGTTGTTAGTAAAACGTTTTAGATAATATTGAATAAGACTGTACTCTAAAACCAAAGTAATAATATTACTTAAAAGCTCGAGCTGTGTTAAACGGGTTAAAGTTTGAATTGTCATTACCCACAAAAACTAAGTTTAGGGATTTAAGAGTAATTTTAGACTAAGTGTGATCTCAACCTTACTGTGTCAGTTATGTTACAAATCTGTCATACGTTCAATTTGTCCCAGATTTTCTTTATGAATATTGCTGTTTTTTAAGAATTATTGAATGTTAATGTTGTTTTATAGTATATAATTTGGCTATAAATATTGATTACTTTTTTTTTAATACTAAATATAAATAAGTTAGACTAAACTACAAAAGTTACTCGAAAAATGAACAGTCTGATTAGCTCATATCGTAACAAAATGCGATAAAATACGCACTATTTTGAATAGTTAGTTACAAAGTATTATATTTCTTTTGTGTATTTTTTATATTTACGCAGATTATACTGAATAAATGCGATTTTGAGATATAAATTGTTTTATTTACTTTGTAAACATAATAGAACTCTGTAACGTTTGTGTAATGTAACTGACAGAAAATTGAGTTTATTTCTCACAAAACTTGATTGAAATACTATTAAAATAAATTAACAACGTAGTCTGTTGTATTTTCCTTAAAATTTAATATATTTAGAAGCAAAAACAGCTTAAATCTCCAATAAATTAAACACTTTGAAATTGAAAGCTTATTTTCATTATTGGTACACTTTTTTTCAAAAATGCCCTATTCACAGTTTAAAATTCGAACGTGCTCTAATAATCAACATGGCGCAGATAGATCGAGGATATCTCAAGGTACTATCAAAGGGCCGAGGGTGGAAGTTTTCATTGAACAAAAAATCGACGAAATAGGATGAGAAATGCATGGAGATTATTATACTAGCTAGACTGGATTGAGAAAACACTCTGAATGAAAGTGAAATTAATGCAAATGGTGTTAATAGATAATGTTTATGGAAACCGGATCAATACTACGTAGGTATATATGGATAAAATCGAAAGTGAAAGTCAAATCGTCGCCACTCACAAAATCCACTCGAGAAACCTGTTAAAAGTTTGGAACACTTTTACTCTTACGCGAAAGAAAATGTCAGGTAGCCAGACCTAAGGTTAACCCGGGGGCAAAGAACTCTAAAGGGTAGGTTGCACCTACGCACTTGTGTAATTATTTTAAGCCCGCTAGACGAGGACGGGTAAACAGAGAGACCGACTGGAATGTCGGCCGCATATTTAAGGAGGGCTTCCACACTGTCATAGAACACAGAAGCAACACAATACACACAGTATAATATACACATGTATATCTTTGTATAACTTGAACGTGAATCAAATGTAACTAGACACCAAGTTTATCAGCGTCTGTAAAAGTAAACATTACCATTCTTTCATCACGTTCTGTATGTAAACTGCTCGAATTTCTGCTTCTTCTGCTAACATACCGTAGCTATTTCGTGATGATCTTTAGAAACACAATATACGCTGTGGAACAGAGCCTGTAAACATCAAAAGTTTATCGCAGAAAATTGATTAAAACATATTAAACAAGCTCTAAACAAAATCGAGCTGTCCTGATGGACCCTATCCCTCTCTGTCATCATCTTCATCTTTATGCTGAAGAGTTTGTTTGATTGTTTGAATGCGCTAATCTCTGGAACTACCAGTCGAATTTGGATAGGTACTTATTTTTGTATATGATAGTTACATTCATGAGGAAGGCTATACATACGGGAACGGGAGAAAAGGGGATATGCGCGTACAAAGTCGCGGGCAAAAGTTATTACAATATAAAACTCTGTAGTACAGTTAATTCTGTACCATTATCCCACCTCGTCGCAGCAGGTGTGACGCCCAACGGCAACGACTTACAACACCAGTTCACCGATAGCACACATTAGCAGAAAAAAATATTTTTAGGGGCTCGTACCTCGTGAAACGTAAAACCGTTGACCCATGCTGTCATATTATATGTAAGGTCGCACCAAACTGAACCATGGAAGGAATATTCTCCCAAATACTGACATGCGATGACTAACCAACTCGAACACAAGTACTCGTATTTGGGCATTATGATGACGCTGTGTTAGGTAAATTACATTCTTCCTTCAGAAACAAAATGATATAGGTATGTAATAGGCAAAACCACTTCAGAATTTCAATTTCAAAACCCTACTAATCTGGCCAAGTAGAAATCCCAACTATTCATTATTAAATTATTACACCAAATTGTACATACATTACACAATTTTAGGTACCTACCTAAACATTGGTCAGTTATATCCCAGATTTATTGAATTATCCTCAAACGTTGAGTTTCAGGATTTTTGTTTGGAGTTTTGGCTTATAATTTTGCAAACAATAAATGAACGCATGTTATAGTTTCGCAGTCAAAGTAGTTTGATGGGTTACCTAATAAATACCTACAACTATATACCTCAATACTTTGTCAAAGTGTTCCGCCATTTGAACACAAAGTTAGTTCCACTTTACAAGGTAATAAGAAACACTTCAGTGAACATTCCAATACGATCTACAACTTAAATTTCACCACCAGAAATCACGTGCAATTAGCATTTGAAGATCTCAATTGGCAGTCGTGACAGGGCGTAAATCCAGTAACTTTTCCCAGTCGTTTACAACACGCACAGGATAATAAGCAACTGCTGCACTGCATTTATTTAATTCCTCGATCAGTATGCGCATAAAAAGTAAAAAGCGAATTTTTCCCATGGCAACACTTGAAACTGAAGGTATGTCAGTAGCTCAAGACGACGGCCTTGAGTACAGAACAATGTTACGCTTACGATACTATACATTTTGTATCGGTGGTTCACGGACACGCGATATCTTGTCGTGCGAGATGCATGTAAGATCCACTCGATAAAATAAACGGTAACATTAATTGTGGACGCAGGTGCGAGTAACTTTTTAGCTTGAGAATGGCGGGCTAATGTTTTGAAAGAAGCTTTAGTGCATAAGGGAAAATGTTACAGTTTTCCGCATATGGAAAGAGATGCGTACGTGCAGGAAGACACATTGGCCGGCACGATATTAAAACTTAATATAATCTTTATAAGTGTGCCATCAGCTCATCATGAGTCATCAGCGAATCCTTATTGATTATGTAGGTAGGTATGCAATTCTAGAAGGACTAACAAGAAAGACAAAGATTAAGTCACAAATTCCAATCAGTCGATTTTGTTTATTTCATTTCTATCTTCTCAAATATACCTTCCTACAACTACGTTGTTAACCGACCTTACTCGTGAACTGTCTGTCCGCCTGTCGGCTCCATATTTGAGATAGGCATACAATCGTCGAACATTAACAGTTATCTGTTGTTGATCGTTACAATCACAAATCCTAATGGATGCTAAGACCAGCTTACCGATGCTGCGTAGGAGCGTGTTTGGGCGGAGGTGGGCGGCTGAACTTGGCACGCCGGCGACTCTTGCGCAACCAACACAAGCCCTTCTATATTCAATGACAACTCGAAAAGGATCGCAATTTGTCCATAATACAAGTTAACATCCACTTGTTAAGTACAAAACTATATGTATTGGATCGAAGAATACACCTTTTGAATGCAGAAGGTTATTTTGCGATGCAATACATGGAGTCTTAACAATTACACTGTAAATAACACTACATTAGACAGAATGGAATAACAGCAGAAAATTCTTTTTTCAGTATTGTACGAGTACAAATTAAAAGGAATTCACTTAGCTACAAATCGAAATGTACAATCTTGAAGACTTTGATAAGTGGATAACACGGCGCAAAATACATGGCGCGTGGCATCAAATCAATTAGGTATTAAATCAACCTGCTTAATAGAACACTGGATCAATGAAGAAGTCAGTGGCAAGCAAAGCGCAAAAAGTGGAATAAATAACAAACTTTCGTTGGAGAGAAGTGTGCCAATAGAATGCCGAGGGAGTGTGCGTGTGCGCAGACAAACCGCCGACGAAGCCGTGCAAATGTACTGAATAACTGCATGCGTAAATACTTCAGCAAACGTAAGTGAAACTGATGCGTTCCAGACACAAATACAGAATAATCGTGTCAATAATTAAGCGAGTGTGAAAAACGAACGCGGTGCAGCGGAATTTATAGAATTAAATTATGTAATTGGACCAAGAATTAGAATTAAAAAACAAGATTTCACAACAACTTTTGACAAGGATATACATGCAGTCTTCCATATAAGTATCAATTTATATGCATAACATCAAAATATCACGCGTTACTCCAGCATCCATGAATATACGCTAGACGAGTCAATCAGGGTAGTAGGGTAAAAAGATTGCAGCCGCCTTACAAATGCTCAATGGAAGAGATTAAGCACGCACGCCGAACGCCGCCGACGCATTACCGTTGCAGTACATACCTACCCGACTACTGTAGCTATGTGTTTACACTGACATACATATAATAATGAGATCATCCTTATTGCTAAGGGGAAAATTTAACATCAACACTATACCTTTGATGTTTGAATCTGAAAATGTTGGACCAACGACGATTATAATCTCGAATTTGAAATAAGTGCTCAGTTGATGAGGTTCAAAATTTTCCACGCGCTTTGAGTGCAGCATTGGCAAATCGAATAGTTAAATAGAACAGAATGATGAAGTCATACAATTTAATTAATTAATTATACGACATGTCATGACATAGCTCTTAAATAAATATTATATTACCTTAGTTTTATGATCCTATAATATTTACTAAACAATTTAAAACTAAAACTCAAATCAGCGATGATGATGATGGATGACATACAATTCCGAATAGAAACGTATCGCGCACCATTTCAACGCTGATTGCAGTTAGCATTTCCGCATCCGGCATGAGCCGAACAACGCGTTTCGGTTCAGATAAAAGCTTGTAAAGCCGCGAACATATTTAGGTGACGGCTCGGCTCGGTAAACAGTGTCAGCTATAAACTGTTGTTTGGACGAACGCCAGCGTTGATCCCGATCGGCTGCTCCCGGAATCGATGAAACTTTATCTGCCTTTGCAATGATATTGGAACATTTGTGTATCGCATCGCGCCTCTCAATTTAGACGGCCTTACGCTGGATAAATAGATCAATGAGATAGACTCGACTGGAATGAACCTACTCCCACAGAATACAGAATGGTACAGTTTTGTCCATTTATCAAGACTGACAACAATTAAGAAAGTGAAACAAGCCCAGCTAGCGGATGTAGCAAGTGTAACTATTAATGAGAACGTTACGGATGACATTCACAACACATTAAGAAATTAGGAAGTCTCACTTACTCTTATTTAAAGTAACATTAACTGACACCATTAATGGAATCAAACTAAGCATGCGCAAGTGAAGACAGTGAAATGCACAGCCCAGATTTACGAATGAGCTTATATCACAGCTTAGTGTAATGAACACGAATAGATTACATTGTAGCAATCTAGCAACATAAACTAGCATCATTGTCGATTCGCATAATGTTCCATAAGAACGGTTTCGTAGAACTAAACCAAGCTTACTTACAGAGCAATGTACTAATGACCGAGGATACGGCGCGTTCAGAATTTTAAAATAAACAAGCAATTATGTTGTACAAAGCGTAAAGTGTACATTTATCAAGATTTCCACTGACAGGACGAGCTCTGCAATTATGTTAGGATTAGTTTAGGCTTCAAATGAATCCGGTATTACGTTGGATATAGATTAAGAAACATCGAAGTAACGCTCACCACATCAATCTTTAGATTGAGATTCCAGTACCAACACTATAACCAGATGATTTACGTTAAGCAAATGCAGATAAAATTATTTTGATCATGTTTTTGATCTTGTAACTCTCTGAAGAACTGCAAGATTCTTCATAAATGAGTTCCGCATCCGACACAATCGAGAGAAAAACATCGGAGCCTAGCATGGATTACCTATAGGCATTTTCTTTCCTCCACTGTTATGTTTTTCTTTTGTGAGAATTTTTTAATACACATACATTCAATTATATTTACTTTTTATGTACGTGTGAATGCAGCTTCTGAGACTTATGAATGACATTTCAAACATTATAATCTATTGCAACTCAAGACTCAAGATTGCGCCAGCGCAGCATGTTTGTGTTTATGTGCTAATCTAAACATAACTCGGGTGAAACCATTCTGCTGGCAGCGTGATGATTACACCAGCTTGTATCTAGTTATATTACTTTAACGGAATGCCCGCAGGACATCAATAAGATATTATTACTCGTTCTTGCCTCTAACACTGCCTCTAGAACAAGATTAGCATTATTTAGCTTGCAAGTCTCTTCTATTGCCTGTATGAAACCATTTTGTCACGTTTTCCAAAGTTTTTTTTTTAAGTTAAATTTATATATAGTTGCAATATTGCAAGTTGTCAGCGTTTTCACAGATTTCGGTAAGTCAAAGAATTTCACTTTAAGTGGCACACGAGTAAGAAGTCCGACAAGTTCCACATGCGCTCATAAAGTGCGACTCGAGTCCCGTAATTGACAGACCTTAGTGAGCTACAAGAACACACGCCTATACAATGTAAGATTTCTCCACATTTACAAGTCTCTCACTAACTTAATAAGATCAAAGAAATCTTCTTGTAAGTAATGTCCACGTAATAGGCTTTAAGTGCATTCGAAATTTTGATAAAAGTGAAAGCTCTTGTATAATGTTACAAGAACAAAGCATGCCATAAAAAACTCTGAAAAAATACAATGTATTATAATTTTATGTAGATTATTTCCATGTTTCCCACGTAATTACAAGAATAACTCTCATTATAGAGCATTCCCAAACAAGATTAAATTCGTGACTATCACTAAACGTGTATACAAAATTTCTATAAGACATTGCACGTTTTGTACCGTTTCCTACTTGCAAAATCGTTGTAAAATAGGCCTTATGTTATAAACTACCAAATATCGACTTGTAAAAGGTTAAGCGTGCAAGGAGTTAACAATAGTTTGCGGTAAATTGGTCATAAAGAATAATTACATGTCGGCGAATTCAAATCGTTTGGTAAACATGATAGTTTAGTTCGTACTTAGTCGCAGTTCAGTAGCAAATCACTAGGGAAAGCGAATATAAAGTACACGACACTTTCCCTCGGGCTGCTGATGTCAGTCAACATTAGCGTTAAGGGTACTATCAATATTTATCAACGGACTCCAGCGCATTCGATATGTTCTCGATTCACATTATTTTATCGCTCATCAATCTAACTCCAACGGAAATAAAAGTCGAGTTTCTAGTTGTAAAGTCTAAAACTGTTTGCAGTAATCTTGTTAACTACGTAAACAATAAAACTCGAGATTGATTTAGGAAAAAATGTGAGCAGGGCTGGCTGGTGACAGATGACGATAATCTGGCAATTCCACAATTTTGTACGTTTATATCACACATTCTCTGTTTTATTAAACAACATTTTGTCGCGAAATAGTAACAATTATGTCAGTTTTTGACAAACTATTCGCATTGCCAGTTATATGAAATAGAGCACAGGTAGTTAGATAACACGAGAGGTTACAGAAAAAAACAATTTGAAATATGTAATTATGTTTCAAAACCTACGAAAAACACAACACTTATTTTGGAAAAATGACTATACCTATCTACTCATGTATTTTTCCTATTGTTATTCTATTTACAGTCCTAAAACGTAATAATTCAAGGATAATGCGATAATATTTGTGAATAATGGCACGAGTGGCACCATGAGTGGACGTCAATATCCGGCGTATGCGCAGGTGCCGGAACTCCAGGGGAATGACCGCGATCCTATCTGACAACAGACAACAGACAACTGACCACTTAAGCCTCCTGCACGTTGCAAAAATGTACAATAAGTACCGTTAGCTGTCACACTTTTAAGGGAAAGATGTTAAGATACCAGCGCTTTTATGAGCTTTATAATCGCACTTCAAAATGTTTATAATTGGCTCTTATTTCCGCCTGCTGAGCAACGGTCCTTCCTCTTTTCACCAAAACCGTACCTTGTGCTGGTTCATTTAGATTTTATTCTTGATTAAATTTTGTGTCTCGTTCTTAACATTGTAACACTATACTGCGTAAGTAATCAGATGTAATTTCATTGACCATGAATACCAAGCTCGGGTGACCAGCTTACTTCATTAGACATCAAGCTCACTGTAACGAATCCATGTGAGTGAAAAAACCCCCACTTTCAAATCATATGAAATAGCTGTAGCATTCTGCTCTGGCATGCGTTGAGATATCCCTACGATAGTAACGTTCCGTTATCAGCCTATTTAAATAGATATGTGATAGGACCAAAATAACGATAAAACGTTTAGATCGTAATAAAACTTCATACAACTCGACACTGTAGCACACGCCCTTAAATCTGAAAGCTTCAATCGTAATCAACTTGAGTTATAGTTATTGGCTTTAAATGTTCCCCAAAAATCCAGGATTATCCCTCGAATGCGTGTTCTCACGGCATGTTATCGGCTTCTCGGGGAATTCGGTTCAGTGACGATAAGCACGCACTTATCTGTCGCCGGAGACCACTGCCGCGATTTATAAGCCGGCGACGGTGACGCTAGGGGACTCTTTGCTTAAAACACTATTCATTTTTTCATAACATTCCGTATTACGTGTTCGCTTTGCTCAAAGAAATTAATGTGGACCGCAGCTTTTATCTTCCGTACACAAACATTTAAGGATTCCAGCGGTGAATTATTTTATTCGTAAGCGGGCTTCGTAAAATATGTTTTTTTGCCAAACAGCGGTCCCCAAAATAAATTTCTATTATGAAAACAGCGATTAAAATTCCATCGCATATGTACCCGCCCGAATCGGATTCTCTTTGCATTCAACGTGGATGCACGGTGTGGGTAAAAGACGTGGCGCGATTGACAAAACAGCCCATTGGACTATTATGTATCGTTTACCTGTACGCTTGTATCGCGAACACATAACTTTATATTCCGTCAATGTATGCAACCTCCTGCAGCCGCATGACAACACATGCATTTGATTTGCAGTATGTAATTGCGTTGATTACTCAAAAGGAGTTGTGCTTTATTAAGTAAGGGAATAGTAATAAACTATAAATAGCCCGCCGAGGACGACGGCGGACGGTGCAAGCTGAACTTAACATTCTACTAATCAAGTGCAGCTACGATGGCGTACTTGAGAAAAATAAAACGCGTTATTGTTGTTCGTAGAACAAAACAGGGTAAGAAGGTCCATTAAGACCACGAGGAGGGAAGAGAACAATACGTGGCGAGGCAGGTAGCGGGATACGGGCCCGAGACGTTCGTTGTACGCCGACACACGACATGTGCAAGCGTGATTTTAGAACACCCGGCACGACAGATGCTTCCGTACTTTTTTAAATCACCGTTCAAATATTCGCTATGATTCAACTCCACATTCCGAGTACTCCATCAATAGAGAAACCGAAAGTCAATTCAAGATATTTTTTATCAAATGTCAGTTGGTATTACGTGAAGATCAAAACACGAATGCTTTTGTTAAAAATATTGGATACCAAATCGTTCGTGTGTATCTAAACTTTTCTCATTGATGGCAACCGAACCGCGAAGTGTCGGTGCTCGGTAGTGCTCGGCCACGCCACTAGATCAGGAGATTTAACAAAATATCTTCAATATTTGAAACCCGATTAATTAAATCGTTCGCTGAGACTAGAACTAATTCATTCCCAAACGAAAAGGTAGTTAGTTACACATTTTAAACGATCATAACGAGCAATCATAGAACGATAAAATGTAATGTAACGATGAAGCAAAAAAGTTAAAAACAAACTGAGGTGAATTGATGAAACGTAGCCCCATTAAAAACCCTAAAGAGTAACCAGACTTAAAGTTACAAGAAGTCAGATCGTGAAACTTGCTAAAGCTACACTCAGACCAACGTTACACAGGTATCAGTATCAGAGCAGGTAAGCTTACGGCACCGTCGTGTTTAAATCCAACGTGACCGTCCTTCTCTAATTGTTTGGGTACAATCTGTCTGCATGCAAAACAGATGACAAGATCTGTTACAGAAAGATACAAATTGTACCATAAATAAATCGTTGACACGCTAATTACGTGTAGCGACTATGTGTGTAGATGTTGCCGCAAAGGGTGACTGCTGTGACCGCCACACTCTGCCCAGCTATATTTAGGCTGCTCTTACACGGTGTGAGCCACCGACGTGTGATGCCTGGGCCACTGGAGGCAATCAATATACTGAGTGATTAATTGATTTATTACAGAACACTGCTCTACAGGGCCACTGTCAACTTATCGGCTGACCTTATAATTTATGAAACTTGACATTTTGTATGGAGATGAAGACTTATTTGCAAGAAACGCAAGACGATCCGTCAGACGCTTTCGAAAACGTAAGCTTCGTAAAGTTCAGAGTGGTTTCGAATTTCTTATCGCAGTTATGTAAGTTGAGTAAACTTGAATGGTTAGTCTTGAACGTTGCATGTAGTCATTCGATGGATCATTGAAGTAAAATTAAGTTAACAGTACACACCATAGAGGTATAGCTGACATACAAACTGTTTGAAACTGGTCACTGAACAAAATCACGAGGTGTAACACTTGACAAAAGCACGTAATGATTCCACAAAACAAGCACAATGGTATGGAGGTTCATTGGGAGCAGACCGCAGAGTTCCTGCGCATTGTGGTGGCACACCGGGCACAAGTCACAACACACCAGTGTGGACGCACCTCGCACAATGTCGAGCAAGCGAGGCGCGACGTGCACGCGACACGGACAGATGCCAACTGTTTACCAACGCGCGCTCGGTGTGCACCCACCACTACCAGGGCTGCCACGTGATCATAATTATGAGGATTGAGGATATTGTTGTTTGTTTACTTTAACCATACGGTTCAATTCGCTGTTTTAAGGGCATTTGTAACGAAAACTAAATCGATCATATTGAATCATACCCATAGAGGAAAATTGTCCCTAAGAACTATTTCGTTATTAAAACTTTAAAAGTAAAATACAACATTTCAAGTATTTTCCACGTACCTAACCAACCCTATTTGCATCATAAAGTCTATTCCACAAAAAAACTTGGTCATACACGATAAGCATTAAGCATTATCAAATCGCGTCGGAACTTCGAAGTTTGTTTTTGTGTTATTATCAATTTATCATTCCTACCAGTTGGTCATGGATATATAATATTTTCTATATTACAAATAATATTGATATTATCAAAATCACTAGGTTTATGTATCCACATACAGCGGTCAGTAGAAACCTAACATTAAGCCGTTGTAAGGTCAAGTGCATAAGCTAATAAAACTAGTGCCAGCTTAATGAACTGAGCGCTCTTGATATAAACAGCTTAGGTAGTACATCTGTGACAACCTATCAGTTGTTCCAATTTTGAATGTGAATATTTTTTTGACCACACTTGACTTTTAGCGGATTACGAATACGGGGGATGCCAGTATGCACCAGCCTTAAAATGCAAAGTTTAAGTACTCAGCGAGTGAGCTGGGGCCTGAGTACAAGCGTACAAGTTTATAATTATGGAACATGGCTTGCTTGACACACTTTCGTACAAAATTAAAGCACTTTTATTTATTACTTTTGAAATTAAATACGTTTCACTGGAAGTATAGTTAAACAAACGATTCAGATATGTTAAACATGGCTTGAAGTACTAATACACGTGTCTAAAGGGAACCGAACAGTGCAAGCAAACACGAACTGTGTGTACGTTGAACGTGTCATTTACTTATACATAATTGAAACTTCACTTACACAAATTGACACTGATAGAACCGAAACGGGGTCGCACGAACTCGTAACGACGATAATTTGACGGCAGTTTTCTTTTGGTCTCGTTTGTGCACCGGTACGAATACGATCGTCGAATAGCCCGTCGTATGTAAATACCGATACGACATGACATGCGTTCAGTGTAGTACGAGTACAGTAGCCCCTTATCTGCATGCAATAATAATTGAGCAATACATTGCAGATAGCACTAAAGTGGGGCCGTTACGAAATACTTATTAACGATTTATTCTCTCATATAACAGCTATCTTAATTAACACAAGAATGTAAATGATCTAGCATTTTCAGGGTAATTTATGTATTGTTTATACTACGAATATTTACAGCTATCGCCGGAAGAAATAAGTAAACATAAATCTTGGGCTAAATTTAGCGTCCAAACAGTGAAAGCCGGGCTTTTTGCCGTACCTAGGTGTACAATATGAAAAAGGAAAATTATTACATGGACAGGAAAGCATTACTGCAGTCCATACATCGCTAGGGGTCAAGCCCATCGAGTCACGTTTTCCGAGTGTCTTACGAGTTTTCACGCACGTGTATAAGTACGTTTTCGGCAGATGAGAATTAATTAATAAAAATCTCGATAAGAACATGACTTAATCTAACTTTAATCAACACTCAATTTCTGAAGGTAAAGTGTTTCGCCGCATCTCCAATTCAATGCAGAATTTGAAAACAAAATTAAGATTATTGATGATCATGTCATGATGGCAGCACGCCACGTCAGTTTTTCAGGCCAATACATTTTTATTAAATTGTTTAACATGCATGATTACTCCTATAATTACAGCCAACATATTTACGTTGAAAAAGAATCAACGTAAGTGCTGTACGAGTGCTACTGTTAGCCAGAAAAAGCGAATGCTGTTCGTGAAAGTTTAAAGTTTCAAAATATTCGGCATATGAGCTCGGTACCCGGCTGTGTCCCAATTTGTATGCGTAAAATGGCACATCTGCATTGCCGTTGAATGTGGGAATAACATTTTTGGCACAAAAATTTTAAAATCGGGCCAAATCACCGTACAGAAAGAACTATTGGTTTTGACGCGAAGGAAAAGGTGTGATTCACATTTTCTTGGTGGAAGTTGAAGATTTTGGAATTAGAAATTGACAAGAAAGTTGACCTAAATGAAGATGGTTAGTGGGGTAATAAGAATATTCAATAGCAGTTGAGATGAACAAATTGCCATTACTATTTATCGACAAAACGTTTTTCAATAGCACCACGTTAATGGAAATGTACTTAGGTAACAAGTACCTAAGTACATTTCCATACTGAGAACCATTTAATAGCCCGTTCAAAATGCGTATTTGTATCCAAATTCTCCATGTAGATGTGTGTTTTAGTACAAACTGTTCCAAGACTCCCACACTCCTTATGCGTACAGAATCGTTAATGTGCGTGCACTATGGCTTATAGAGAAAATTTTAAATATCGACTGTATAACGATTCTAGGAAAAATTGTACGTAGTCAACCACGAGAGCTTAACATTCTGTTGTGTGCCTCGCATAATTAATACGTATGATTTAAAAGAAATTCTGCGTTGAATGGCAGTGAAGGTGAATACTTTTTAATGAATAACTTAGAAAATACGCAACATAGAAACAGGTTACTTTGATACTTAAAAGTCAACAAAAATTCCATACAGAGGATGTCCAGAAGTACGTAGTCATATAAGGGTTATGCTGGGCTTTGCTGGGTAGCTGATACATATTAACGAAAAAATAGTAGCTCAAAAAACGACTCATAAGTCCCAAAAAAATCACTTTTCAAGCAGTCTGATGCCATTAGTGGCATTCTGTGATTGAACTAAAGCAAATGCCACCAACAGCAACAAATCACTTGAAAAGTTTTTTGATCGAACCGTTTTAGTCTTTTTATGAAGATTTTTTTTTGAAAAAGATTTTGTTTTGCTATTTTTTTCTTACTGTATAGGTAATAATAATAATAATAATAATAATATTTATTTCACCACAAAAATTTAACAATAACATATTACATGACTGGATAGGCTTAGTATACAGTTTTTAATATTATGGAATCCTCTGTTGCCGAACTAGGACGGATCCTGTATCTCGGCAAGCAGCGCCATCCCCTAACAAAGTTCATTACGATGTTTAAGCCAAAATAGACATAAATCTTGCATTTATATAAGATAATTACTTCATAATTCTTAAAATAACAACTATATTACATAGCTCATATTACTTTCAATAAAACAAATATTAATACAATTTATACAAAAAAATAAAATTGGGATTGATTATTACTAAAAGAAAGATTTTTAAAGAACAATTTTAAAGATTTAAGTACTGCATATTTATGTATAATGTGATTTTGTGTATCTGTGGGTGGGTATAAGCTACTCAACATCACCATTAAATATGATCAGTGATCACGCACTTCAGGAACACCCTGTATTCTACGTTACATTGTGAGAACACTCAAGCCCACAACTATGCAGATCGTCGAACATGTACCGTTGAGAACGGTGCTAACAAATTGTCAGCGGCGGGTCATCATGACATAATCACAACAGGTTTATAAATCAATACGGACTAACAGTGGTGCTGATTAACTCGGCTGATTCAATAACGGTGAGTGACGACACGGCACACACGCCTGATATCAACAGAAACAAAAATAACTTTGTAAACATCCTCGAGATCTACTGGGAGATGAGGCAAGGGTTGGTGCAGTAGGGATATTTGTATACTCATCATAGTAGAGAGTGTGTGCTAGAGTAGCCAAATACTTTTAATGAATGCGAACATATTTAAAAAAAAAACTCCGTTAAAAAAGAAATGGCAGATTTACACATAGATAAAATAGAACTTTAAGTAACGTTGTAACTACAAGAAGGCGAAAACTACAACTTATATCTGAAGAAAAAAAAAACTATATTAGTCATCAATACGCTGAGAAGAAAGTAGACAATGATAATGATTCTATGACTCAGAGACGATGGAATAGAAGAAAGTCTATGTTGCTTCAACACCAAATGAATTGGAATAAGGGCAAAAAAAAATATGAAAGACTATTTTGGATATTTCTTTGGGAAAGTACACTGAGAAAGAAAAGTGTTCCTAGAAAAGACCGATGCAGGTCATGATAATCAGTTTAAAACTAGTAGAGAAATCCTAATCGAGTGCCTGAGAGCTTCTCAGTGAAGAATGTCACTCACGAAACTCATACATAGTACCTACCAAAGATGACTGATTGCTCGGTGGTCTGAGCCGTCGTCGTCCAGGACCATTAAGTTTAATCTGCGCGCATACAGGATTTTCACAGACCCAATTACGTGCGTGAACCAGATATCTTGTTTGCGGTCGAAACTTGGAACGTCAGCTTGGAAGCCTGGACGAGTCGAGCGTGTAACCTTAAGCTGCTCTTGTTTTCACAGGCCGACGGCATCCGGCGGCCGGTGAGCCGGCCCGAACCGGACGGCCTCGAACCAACTAACGCGACACACGATACAAAAGAGCTTTAATTACACCAGTAAATCACTGCACTTTATTGCATCCGTTATACAATATACATATATTCTCTTTTATTAACGGAGCGTCATGAAATTATCATTTTTAAAGTGGAATTGCATAAAATCCTTAACAAAATGTACTTAATTTGTTTTTAATAACGAGCAGTAAGTTAGTATCGGTACGACGCAATATGAAATGTGTTACATAAATGACATTAAGGATGCCATAAAAAATGAGATAATCGTAAATTAATTCTTTACGATTTACTTGATACGATCAGAAATAGAATTAGCAAGTATCAGAGCAAAACAGCGTTAAACAGTTAAATTTAGAGATAACACATCTTGATGGAAGCGGCGAAGTAATTAGCGGTCAGTCACCAAATTAACTGAATTCGCACCAATTGTGTGGGAGATGATACCGTGAAGACCTTTGTTTAGAGAGCGTGAATATAAGATAAGTTGATATCAAGGCACGCAGTACTTACCGTTAATGCCACAATTAATTCGTAAAACAATCGACACTTACCTGTAACAAAATGATTACACAATTAGTGAAAGCTTATTATTTAAATATTTGAGAAAGTGTTTGAATTTTTAAAACGGTGGGCCTATTACAATATTTCATCAAAAATGTTGATAAACAAACTCTTAGCATTTAGCAATGTGCCTAATTAAAAGTTTATAGTCAGAATGGAGTCGGTGGGCAGGCAAGCTAGAGTATGTCAATTAGAGTCAGCTCTCTCAAGCATTTACAATTAGTTGCTTACATGTAAAAACTACAAATACAGGTACTTAAGGGTAAACAGAGAGAAATACGAGATTATCTTTGCTAAGAAAAAAGGCAAGGATAAAGTGCGATACGGCCTCCACAAACAGGTAGGGACAGAGAGGTGACTCACTAACGAGCACGCCGCTGATTCATTGTTTTCATCGCTATAATGAAAAGTTATATAATTTGCTTCGAGACCCCACTCAGACACTCTATGTATACGGCGAGGATACAATCATGTCTACCAGTCTACCAGTCTACCCACACTCTAACCTGGTTACTAATCCCACATCCATTCTCAATTTATTGTGTGGGTCAGACCAGAGTGCCAATTCTACTCATCTTTACGCAACGTTCGCATTCGCATTTCTGTCGCAATCTGTCAAAAACTTATGGAAATTGAGGCTTTTTTGACAGTTTGCGATTGACATGCGAATGTGGACGTTGCCGCGTTGTTTAAAAATTAGTAGAATTAACCCTCAGAGACTAACCTAACAACTTCATAATTATAAATAAATCTTAATATCTTGATTTGACGCGCTTTTACCAGAGGATACATCAAAATCGTTGGTTGTCTCGATAAATAAAACCTTATTAACAGCCGGAAGCTGTGTTCTGTAAGAGTAGTACGGTACAGTAATTTAAAATGCGAGAGAAAAACATCGCTAATCGTATATTCGCATCCTGTTACCCCCAGCTGTGATGAAGGTACACAGCGTCTCCCATATGTCGTGGACCGAACAATACACAAATAAAAAACAACAGTGCCGACACTCTAATCATGTTGATACCATCTGACTTTTTAAAACAATCTCAATTTTTCGATGAGAAATCTAGGACGTTTTAGGTAGCATAAACAAAGAAACAGGTTTCTGAGAAACCTCTATAGCTTTGTGAAACGTTTCAGAACCAAAACAGTGACTTGGGCAATCGCAGATATTGACGTCTTTATAGATTGCTGACCTACCACTCACTTGAGCAAACATGTTAAACAACAAACAGCTTTTCAATTAAGTTCTGATCTCTGTCTGCCTGTCCATCGTGCAAACCTTTGATCGTCTAACAAATCATCGTCCCTTTAATGGCAAACATAAAATCAAACAGCGTGTTAACATTATGTACGTACTTTTAAAAAGTCGAACAACGCCTTATATAGAAAGGAAATAAAATGGACCAGGGGCACGAATGGGCACGAAACGCTCTTAACTCTTTCTTCAAGTATACGGGCACAGTAGAGATCGGTTTTCCGTATTCATCGAAAGAACGCAATTGGAATTGCTTCTGAGAGCTTAGTCGAATAAAAACTATGGAGAATTTAGTAATGACGGCCTTCAGAGCGTAACTACTTTTTTTGTGGAGGCAGCTCTCGCTTCCACATTCACAGTAGGAGGTTGTCGCTTAAACGAGCTTGACATATACGGAGCATTAACTTGATCTCGGAAAATGGATATCGGAAGATCAAGAACACTTTACACCGAGTTTTTGTGTTTGCAAATTGTTGTATTTATGCTAAGTAGTCTCACAATTCGACATTACGGTTAGTGAAAGAAACGTGACTATGCAGCCCTTTACTAAACAAGGTAAAAAGATAAGGCGTAATAGAAAGACCTTTTCAGAGAAAGCCCTTTGTGCAAAGCTCGTAAACTGACCGCAAAAGGATAAAATACTGAATTCGTAGCACTACAGTACTAATTCGTCATGAGTCAGTTCTTAGAAAACGGATGCGTTAATTTGACACAATTTGAACACAATAGCAGGAGTTGCTTATTATCCGTGACGCACTCGGGGACACGGCCGCAATGAAGTTTTGCGAATATCTCATCCGATCGAGATGGACACTCGAGAATTGTTCACCCGTAAATTAAGGTTATCAACAAATTAGTTTTATTGCATTAACAATTACGCTGATAGAGACTTGATTGACAGAGTACCCACAAGAGTAGAAAGCGACTCGTGCGAATCACAAGCCTACAATTTGACGAGGCATAAAATTAGATAACAGTGAAGGGAAGAGCCAAAACTGTAATTATTCTCTAATTACAAATGACTTCCGAATGTCCCAAAATCATGATAATCAAGAACGGACCGCAATGCGTCTATTAAGACCGGATGCACTGGAAAATGTTGGCCTCATAAACTAATATATGCAAACCATTGAAGGGACCCATTATGCCGGGTATTGTTGATTCAGATATGCATAAATACATTCGAGAGTGTATGTAGCTATGTTAGATGTCCCGAAGGAGGCGGTCGTGCAGGAGACGGCGGCCTGGCCAAGTATGTGGGTCAAACCTGTACACTGACTCCGACCATTGAGGCTTGCGTGAGCGACATTCAGTCACACATGTGCACAAACAAATGCTGCACGAATGTATGTACTTATGGAACTTAACGACCATGAAGCCATGAACGTTTCGCAAAGGAAATAAAATGTTTTACAAGAAATTAGAGATACAGAGGTCGGTGTTACCCAAAGTTCAAAAGATAACAATAGAAAATAGCACGAGAAAATTCAACAACAAGCTGAAACATGACTAGTTGAAAGACCTTCGATTTTGAATGCATGTAAATGTCACCGATGATTGATATTTCCTCTGTATTCATTTAAATGTTATATTTTACACAATCTACTGAAGACTGGTTGATTTAGGCATATCCGACCATCACGTCATCGTTACATTATTCTAGCTAGCCTTTCAAACGGCTATTACTGGGTATTATAATAATATTTTCCATTATGGACATTTTATGTATATTAAAGTGAGGAAACATATCATTGTTATGTCTAAATGCGCGGTAATTAGCAGATTTACGTAAAGTCATGGAAACCGTGTCGTGGGAGCCATATTGTCTGCATCGGCAACGTTCTTCGCTATGAGCGTCAGTTTCTTTATAATCGGCGCATTGTTCAGTGGTACTTAAAGATTACCTCCACACATTGCCAACTGATGTCCTTTCATGATTTTTACTCGGAACAATGACAATTGTTTCCGAATATGGATGGAGAATGAGACGAGTAAGCTCACGGGTATTTTTAGCGGATCTTTGCTTGAGGACAACTGGCTCGTAAATTAATGAGATAACATTTTAAAATGTACCTCTGAAAAAGCTGAAAGCGGAATATTTCACAGCTCCGGTAGCTATTATTTCTAAGTTACGAAATAAGCAAAAACATTTTTCTAAGATCTTTAAGATCATAATAATAGTGATAATGCTTCAGCATTGTCGGTTGTCGCAAGGGCTTCATTGGTTGTAAACC
Source organism: Melanchra persicariae (assembly GCA_947386135.1). Classification (NCBI taxonomy): domain Eukaryota; kingdom Metazoa; phylum Arthropoda; class Insecta; order Lepidoptera; family Noctuidae; genus Melanchra; species Melanchra persicariae. Next base: position 7,037,685 of record OX376646.1, read on the forward strand.
GTGGGTCACGAGCGTAGAGTCGCCAGAAATGTAACAAAGATTGACCTCATTCAGAGAGCGGCAACGTTTGACGCGGTTGGTGTAGTAAACACAATGGTATGAATCATATTTTCCCACAATTCAAGTCCGAGAGGAGGCATTGGCCATGCCATTACGCGTCTCTACAAAAAATGCAAACAATGACATCGCGTTGATTTCAAGTATTGTACCTACATGATATTTGATAATATAGAATATTTTATTAAACTTTAATTTAATTTGAAGACAGGGGTCTTTAAAAACGTAACTAGGTAGCCACTTATGAGAAACTTTACCTAATAAATTTTGAAACTTAATTTAGAATAATTAAATTGCTTCTCCACTGTATTTTAATATCAACAATAACTTTATATACCTACTTAATAATAATACTTATTATTAAATATACCTTTAGTAGTTACAATCACAATGGCATCCTAACAAAATCCTTGCAGTTAAACTGACAATTAAACAATCAGTGCTGCCACCTAGCGTCGAGTAGCGGTAATACTTACATGCTCTTAGTGCGTCAAGAGATGGCGGTAGCGTCGCAGAACTACCTCCCTGCATTGCCGCTAGAGCGGAGTACGACTCTCGATCACATGGTAAAACTTCACTGTATTTCCTCTTCCTGTGTATAATCGCCTTCCACATATTAAATTTTGTACGTTTTTCCCTTTGAAGACTCATTTTACATATTTTTTAAATACACTTTAATAATAGGCACCGCTCACTAAACTTCAAGCTTTATTTTCATCTATTGTTCATCGCTGGGGGTAAAAATATAATTTTAGTGCATAAGAGTCATAAAGTTACTGTTGTAAATTGCAGTGAGTTCAAGGGTCGAGTGAATAAATGCGGACAATTGGCGTGTAAATCACTAGCATTACGACACGCCGATGTAACGAGATAACGATATGAACGGAGATAGGGGCGCTGTCCTCAAGTGTCTCTCTCCGCATCATTGTACGATGTTACGCAGTCGTTTCACTTTAAAAGACGATTTGTCTACATCAAACTTCCGTCTGATGGTACTTATAATTTTTGTTTTAGTTTTCTACATTTATACAACGTGTAACACAATACCTCAATCGCAAATCGCTCTTAAGGGGTCATTGTACTCATAATTATGAACAACTTTTACTATGGGACCAAACCCGAAATCGCGAAAAAAAATTCTGTATAATTAAAGTTTATTTTTATATGGCATAATTATCTTAATAATAAATATAATATCCGTGACGATCTCATCATGTTTGCGGGGAAAGCTTGGCCAGGGATCGCCCAAGACAGAGAGGTTTGGAAGGAGATAGGGGAATCCTTTGCCCAGCAGTGGGACACAAAAGTAGGCTAGCAAAAAAAATAAAAAAAAAAATAATACAAAAAAAAACTTCAAAAACGCGCCTGAAATTCAACAACATTCCTATGCGTTTCATGTCTGAAACTGCCTGATCGTAATTACTAGATCGAGTCGTGTCTACCGAGTAATTTGTCGTCTTATTATTTAATTACAGTTCATGTAACAATGATACCTCTCATTTCAGATGTCTTCATTAATCTTTTAGAGCGTGTTATGTTTGTACAAATGATTATCGTTCTGTTAATTGCATGTTTTTTGTAATTAAATTCATTATCCAAAAGATTTTTAAGCATGTTAGTAAAATTAATGTTATGATACTTTGATGATTGTATGTAGCTTTGAAATAAATGAGTCATAGGTACGTCAACGCATGGTTTTCCTGTGAGGTCACACCCTAAATTCCCTACTTAGGGCACTTATGACAAATTTATCAGGACGAATAACGGGCTCCTGGCATTCCTAAAGAGCGACGACATTAGTGAGGTCTCTTGACGATTAACGCACTTTAAGGTAAGTAACGGAATTCAATGTCAAAGAAAACCGATTTGATGCTTAAATGTCCTGTTTTAAGTAAGGTAACAACTTAAGAAAAATAAATAGAGGTGCAACAATCAATCGTCCATAGAAACTAATACCAACTGTGATGAGTGTGATAGCTTTAAAATAAAATTGCTTTCAAGTAAAGATAGTATACATTAGTATTTCAGTGCATAAACAATTTCACAGGGCTTACTTCTGTACTTATATCGAGGCCAGCTCGAGCGATTTGAGGAGCGCATTGAACTGGATCAAATAACTGTCCGTGACACTTTAAACAATAAAATCACAGGTGCACACTTTGCATTACAATTGGGTTCCGATAATTAACAATAACTCGCCCATTTAAAAGAAAAAGCACGTCCCACTGCGTTTTAAAAAGTGCCGCAAATAGTTGTATTTGTTTTACAATTAAGTAAATGAGGACGCGTGTTGACACGCTCCGCGGACCCTGGACTCCGGCCAAGAATAAATCCTAATTAAAAATCTGATGAGATGTAATCGCCACGTCGTTCACAGAACTAATGTACGCGCTTTTCAAAACCCCACTCGCAATAGACTGCGAAAACCTTTGACAGAAATTATATTTAATTAGAGATGATTAAGATTAAATAAACAATCAAGAGAATTGGTTTACGAATGATTGTTAACGAATTAACAATGGTGAGAATACAGTACAGTTGAATAGATATGACGTTCAATCCAATTTTATCCAAATATCGCCTTTGTCACAGCTATTGTCCACTTCATCTGCTCAGTGGCACACGGCTCGCACTTGCAAAACGAAATTACAAGATCGGTATTTCGGAATCTAAATTGACATATTTTCTTTGGTAACGGAATTAGGACAGCACCTTGGTGTATCTAGGTTAAAAAAAAGGTTGAAAAAATAGTCGGGTGGGTTACTTAAGTGTAGTGTCTTAACTTCCTTGGTGAGGCATGACCAAGCTCAGTGCAATACCATAACAAATCATCGGCTCTTTGTCTTAATTCGCCATTGTACCGAAACTATCAGACGTCACCGCGTTGTTTGCATACAATGCTGCTAACTACTGCAGATGAGTCAACTGTACACGACTGTACTGTAGTTTCTGAGGGGTTTGCATCATCCAGTAATTTTAATTTTATTTTGTGAGTAATCGATGTGGTTGTGGATGTACTTTATGTGACGTAGAAGGAAAGTCTTATTTTCTTAGAGCAGTTGCGTAAATGATGGGTTTTACATTGAAACGTGCTATATGGCCGTAGTACCACTTAATGATTTTCCAGTGAATTGGCAACAACTAAACTTAACTTTTCCTTATATTTTTTTTCACCACTAGCACCAATTTAAATGAAGTTCTAGTAAATAGAAACTACTGGAACCTCAGAACAATTAAGTATCCGAAGCATTTCTAACAACTTAACGTCCAACTTTCACAGACTAGGTACCAACATTAACAGCTCACTGCGGAAACGGTGAATGTTTTACAAGTTGCCTGCAAACTTCCTTCTAACTAAAGTTTCGTATTTGATAGCAGTGGTAAACGAACTCCTTCGTTCACCACTGCTAAGGTTTAAACTAATCAAATAAGTGTAAAAGAAATACTAAACACACGTACACATTAAAACGATTGATACCTTATCAATGTATTTGAAAACACGTTTAACTAGTCCATGATTGAACCCACGACATCTAATATCATGTTTTCATCCGATAACCTACCGCGTAGCAGCTTCTAATCTTTATATATATATATATATATATGAAAGCATGTATAACATAACATCAAGTACGTTTTGAAAACAATACGTCCGTAAGCGTTCAATTTTATCGGTTCGCGTAACAAATTTATGAATAGCCTATAAACGCTCGCATTTTTAGATATTTATACCTATTTATAGTGCTGATTACAATGTGGGTATAACAAATCTTAGCGCCTGCGTAGAAGGCGGTGCTGCCCATCCATCCCACACTAGGTACTCGATCTCTCAACAAACGCTTTACTAATAATAGACTTATTATAATGTTTCATCATCGTATATTGACGTTGAAGACATCCTACACAATCCCTGGAAATGCATCCCAGATTAAAAATGATTGCAAAGTTATTTTTGGGTTTACTACCTAAACGTTTCATGATTTTTTACGTTGAATTTAAGGAGAGCAATCAAGGTGTATGTGGGTGTTAAACTAGAAACCTCTGATTCTATGATATACGTAGCTACTATTAGGAAATATTTGTTCGATTATGAACTTTAAATTACTTACAGTGTCATTGTCATCAAACGTCATCTTGAGGTGTACCTTGGGTGTACCCATCTCCTAAATATTTGTCACGTTTTATTAACTACGTCACAAATTAAACAAATGGCAATGATGAACCTACCTCTCTGCTTACTATCTACTATTGAAACGGACAATAAAATGACTGTTAATGTTTGTAAACAACCTGTAAACGATACGATTACTACCTACACTATCTACGTTGTCATTTAAAGTATTCATAGACTCGATTTGAATGACATTATACAACTTGGTACAATACCTTATGAGTTAAAAATGCTGTGCACCAGAATAGAGGTGGAGATTATCTGATGGTAGGTATACAATGGTCAGTTCGGCTCAGAAGCTAAAATACATTTTAACCATCCGTGTCAGTAGTAAAAAATTGCCAAAGTCAAATAGTTGTCAGGCTGATGAATGGTTTGATTTGCTAGATCGTGAACATGAAACTGTAAACAATATAGGAGAGCTCATTTTCTACAACTAGTTTTCTGAAAGCCTTTAATGACGTACACGTCTCTTTAGCATGGAGGCGGGATTACCAATCGCTTCAGCGAGATTTGACGGGCGGATGTAATATAATATATCACGTCCTACATAAATAGTTGGCAGAGTAGATAATAACGTTACCTGTCTGCTATCATTGCTAATGCAAGTAATTACCACTATCAGCGTCATATCCCTGCAATAACCTTGTATTAGTCATCAGACGTTCGCGCAAATCGCCGGCAGATGGCGCCGCGCCAACGCCATTGTTTACTCTAGCCATAGCCGTAAAACAGAAATAAGGCCGTAATCAAAAGAATACGGTTTCTCGGCTAACATTTGATACTATCAATGAATGGAAATAGAAGCAGGAACTGCTCCAGAGAGCTTGCTACATTCTTGCCCAATTACTTTTGTAGGTAAATTGTATTTGCAATTCATGTGGTCGTTGCCCTATCGCTCCGATTTATTGAAACGCTGTCTGTCTGTAAATCGATACCTACTACATTTTGTTCCTAATGAAAAATCCACTTGATAATTGAATTTACTTCAAGACAACAGTCGCTCCTACCTATGTCTATTCTTGGACTCTAATAAATTAACGCAATTAATCAAAAGAATGGTGCCTTAGCTCTAACTTATTGTATAAGGGAATGGCCCTACTGATAAACGCTTATCTACTATTATTAAGCTTATTATAAGAAATCTGCGAAAATATTAGTGTTTTCAGTTGACAACGTGAAAATTGGTTAATATTCTTGCCAATGTAACCACACCTTAATGTAACTAGTCATTGTTATAAAAATTAACGCATTTGACATTGAAGCTTCAGGGTTGCATACTTTGTGCTCGCGGTTTAATTTTAATGGCGAATATAACTGAAAAACGTCGAACTACAAGACCTAAGATGCCTTGTGTACTATTACGTAGGTACCTACAGTTTTATAACGATACATTTAATATTATGGAGACGACCACCTACGGCGACCTACGACGGCTACGACGTAGTTTTTGCTAAAAATACACGTTAAAGTGAAGAAACTTTTTATTAAGTATAGGCTAATAATTATAATATCCATATAAAGTAAGTCGCCGGAACTAACATAGCTAAAGTCTCGTAAAGTTCGTAAGAAGCCTACTCGACAGGATCGAAGATATGATTTGGCCGTAAAGGTGCATTTAGCCAGCCAAAAGGGTCAACCTTCGTTAGACTTTACCATCGTAGACCAAAAAGGGGGATTCGCGCATGACGTCAAGTTGCAAACGCTGATCATAACATCCCGACTTGAACATCCTTGCTGAGCGGATGCTGGCAGCTCGCCAACTCCACGTACGAACAGGAGAAATGATTTAACGCTTTATTTTCGACAGTTACACATACTTCAGCAGTATGTAGGTACAGCTAACTACCATTGGTGCGCAGAGTATAATTTTGGAAGCTAGTCTGTAACTGAATCGAGTGCATGTTTGGTTGTAGGACATAATCTACGGTACTAAGGATCTGATTTAGAAAGTATCGCCGAGTCTCATATTATGCTTCTTTTCATCCCATACAAATGCTCGGTTTCTATGAAGTAGACCTCGGGAGCAAATCCCAAGAAAAAACTAATCGACTAGTACAGGCTATTCAGTCTGTCTACCTTTATTTTCTACGGACTATTACCATTGTTTACTAGGCCATTCGAACATATTTAGTATACCGCCTACACTAGCATTATTACATCCATCTTGCTTGCACACAGTACCTCGTAATTATACGTTTCAATGTTCGACATAACGACGACACTAGTAGGTTTAGGTACTAGGCGACGATGACTCACAAGAGGTAAGTACCATTTTCCATAAGATTAAAAAAAAACCCATACTGATTCTGATAATGACGTCACAAGACACCCATAGAGTGTCGAATAAATCAGAATAAGACTTGGACTCGACTAGCAAAATGAATAATAAATATGGATTTTAACTGTTGACAATAATTAATGTAAATTAAATCAACCGTCTGTTTTATCTTTATATGTGACGACCCGGAAAACAAAAGTATCTTATCTGGCACGAACTATGACAGTAGGTTAGAGTTGAAATTGCATTGCATTTGGTAATTGTAACGTGCATCATGGGTGTTGGTTGTTTTCTGATAGTGATGTTCTATTTACAAATGGATTGTTTGGCGCGAAACTCAGACAATAAGTATGAACTTTCAGGCAGATCCAGAACGAATCTATTAGGTAATATAACCGGGCGAACCATATGATTTGAAGGCAAGAGTGAATAGACTGCTTCTGGGCAAGCGTGCTCCATCGTCGACCATCATCGCTTACCATCAGGCGAGATTGTGTTCAAAAGCAAGCTTTTAATTATAAAAAAAACTTATGGTTCGTTTGTAGAAGTTAATCAAAGTAAAGATCCGATTCCAATAATTCATCATAATCATCATCACCTTCCTGCCCTTACCCATGATAGGTCGGCGTAACACGTTTTCTTTTTCCATTCTCTGCTGTCAACCGTCAGCTATCATTCACTCGCTTTCTTTCTTTCTTTCATATCATTCCTCACACAATCCATCCATCTTAACAATCAATCAACATTCTTATTGTTGTACAGAAATATACACTATATGAATACAGTTGAGTGCCACAAGCTACTTTTGATCCCGGAAAATACACATTTCCCATTCGATAAGTCTCGGAGGCAAAGCAGTGGTAAAAAGCTAGTTTCAGAGTAAAAGTCGAAGCCCAGCTAGGGAGGGTAGAGGAGTTTGCATCTCTGGATGCAGAATTACTGGGTTAATTATTACGTAGGTTTCATTGTGAGGAATCCTACTGTTACAGTATATTTGCTGACTGTTTTATATTTGATGACGGTAATTAAATAACAATAACTCGCATGTGTTCACGGGCCTCCCATATCCACGATCTGTTTGCTAAACACGTGCTGAGACCTCTACGTCATGAGCTATATTTATCTATATAGAATAACACATAGCTACTCGTGAACTTATCAAACCAATATTATTGGCCCTACTGGGGGAAGTCAATTCGTTTATGATTGAAATGTGACATATTTGCAAATATAAAATTATCTAACTGGAACCTCGATTGTGTATCAAAGGTAGGGCAAATCATTTTACGTTTCTACTCTAAAACTACACCACCACCACCACCACCACCTAAATAATATAAAATAAAGTCAGTGTCTGCCTCAATCTACATATATTTCTCCGTTTACTTATCCTAAACCACGAAACGGATTGTGATACGGTTTTCACTAATAAAAAATACATACAGTTGAACATAGGACCTCTAAAAATAGTGATAAACGAGGAAGGTATAATTTGCACCCATGTGAAGCCCGGACAGATCGGTAATACCTTTTTTTTTTTTTTTTTTTTTTATTATTATTTTGGTTTTATTTTTTTTTATGGACGAGAAATCATAAAATGACTTCTGCCGCTCTGGGCGAAGCGGGAGGGAGTGTCAGACTCTTACTGACTAAAATCCATCCGTGCTCCTCGTAGTGCCCTTTGCTTTCCAGGGCCACGGTAACTCTTTCGAACAAAATCCGCAACCCTGGCAGACCTGTATAGGTTGATCCAGAAATGCGTGGTCATGTTCAAGGGTTGTATTCTGTAGCTGTTATAGAGCAAAAGAAACAAGAAAAAAAAAAAAAAAAAAGAAACAACCGTTATTTTTTTTTGTGAAGTGAAAACTTGAACATTAACGTTGTGCATTTTTGAATATTTTGGAATGGTTAGGGAATAATTTCGCACGATTCGTGCGAAATGTAGCAGTTTAAAAGCACTATAATTTATGTGGTTAAATACAATATTCATTTATTGCGCTTTCGTACACAAACATGACAATTTTATATTACATATTACATTCAAATCAAATCAAATCATTTATTTAAATTTCTTAATTCTAAATTACACTGTAGTACATAAAATAGCCAAAGGTATTAATATCACTGTCGCCTGAACTAGGAGGGAGACATTATCCGTCTTACGAATTTTCGATCAGGTCACGTGTCCTGACGCGAGTTTAATATTTTTTACCCATCCCAAAAATTGCACAACGCCGCTAAAGAAGTTTTCACTTCAAAAATTGTTTTGATATTTTTCCTAATTGTTTAGCAGCTACAGAACATCACCCTTAAATGTGACCACGCACTTGTAGAACACGCTGTATACACTTTTAGACACAATGATAATTATAATATTTAAAACAAGAACAAACTAGACAGTTAGGGGAGCTTACAAAGAGCCTCCTCAAGTGACATCCGGTGCACCCTATATTGGCAACCCCTTCACTAACTAACTCACGTTATCTTTACACCATAGCAAGATCTTCTCTCCTACAACGCAGTACGAGAAAAACAAGGGTTCCTACTGGGTGGCCTTCCAATGTTTACACCGAAGAACCCGTAACTATTAATAATGCAAGTGATAACTTATTCACGATCAAGTCATTCGCGCAAGTCTGTTATCTATATGTCAATCACGTTTAGTCTATTGCCGCCGCGGTCAAGACTTACGACGCAGCTTCGTATATTAGAATCTATTACAGTAGATAAGTAGACTTGAGGAATATTGATATATTTCCTTCTGGGTACCTACTTCTAGGGGTTTGAAGCTCGAAAAGACAGATAGCAAGGCAATATAAAATTGTATATTAAGTGATTTTTTTTAACACTTACAGCATCTTGATAAGCACGTAGTCGCCTTAGTGCAAGTTTTTTAACGTGGTCGATCGCGTTAGCATAAACGTCAATTTGTATTAAAACTGAACAAACACCACAACGGAAAACCTCTGCTTCCACACAATTTGACACAAGCAAACGTGTATGTGAACGCGATCAAGTACGTTAAAAAATCTCGCGTAAGGCCCTGAACGGTCAGAGAAATTAGTAAATCAATGAGAATTTGTCCCAGTAAACATATCGGGCTAATTAAAATAATAAAATTGGTTCAAGGGGGTCCTTATAATTGTAAATCGTAGTTCACCTAACAAAATTATCAATGACAATATAACATGATCGTTTACAACAAGGACATAACACTTAAGCCTGTTTTGTTTTGAAAAGCCATGCAATAACCACTCAATGTTAATTTCAAGACAAGGACCAAGAAACCTTGCTGTCTACAACTTGTAACATTAAAACAAATCAGTTACCATCCACGCCTCTCAATCAGTTTCAACTGCAATGACACTTATCTCCAAACTAAGCTAAGATCACTTGAATAAATACACTGCTCCATTTATGGAATAGTGTATTGTGTGGAGAGGACACACAAACATACAACAAAGTATCCGGCATTGAATCCGTGACGGCCGAGACCATGGCATCGATATCTGCTACCATTTAGCGATGATTTAGCACGATTAGAGCTAAGTCTTAAAGTGAACTAGTTTCAATTAATTAATTTATAAACATCCTGACGTAACCTTTCTAGTACTTCATCTTTATCAAAACAAACATACTTTTAAGAAAGGCACCACTCACAAGAACGTGACAATTGAATTATTTCTTCAAAGACATTCTGAAAAACATCACACTTGTAATTCGTTATTAAAAACTTCTACGGCTTCTACTTAGCCGAACCGCATTCGTGTTTTATCAAAAGAAAACAGCGGTGGTTCTGTTTTAATGGCAAAAAAACTCCTTAATCTCGTCAATGGGGAACAAAGACCCCTTACTCATAAATATGTATGTACTATGTACCAATTACGAGCTGCACCCATTGCAGTTGATGCTCATCTAAGCATATCGACTGCACAAATGGATTCAGAGTGCGTCCCCTCACAGGATTTAACTTTGGGGGCCTAGGTCACCCTCAGGGGGTGGCAAATAATGTGACTACCTAATGAATTGCGTCGGAGCTCCCCCAACAATATTGGAAAGGGTTGAATTCGCTAAGCTTGCAAATTTTGCAGCGACAAAAGTGAACAGTTGTTAAAAGACAATGGAAATTAACTGTTTGCACAAGGCAATGGTATATCTTTTGGACTGGTCAAGTGTGTTGATTAGTATTCGAGAGGCTCAATGCCAAGAACCATTTACAGCTTAAAGTATTCGGCGAAATAACGAGCTAAAACTCTGAGCGGCAATCAGTTAATGGTTGCATTCCCCGATTGAGATAGTATTCTTCCAGTCGGCCTACGAATAGAACTACAAATTGATGCTAAGGATCAATTTAGATAGCTATCAGGCAGACATCTAAATGGAGGCAATAAAATTAATTATGAACGTGATCTCATTTTAATTGGAAACAATCTTATCCGAGTGTTTGCTTTCACCAGTTCGCTAGGCAAGATATCCTACGTGCAATGTCCGTTACTGTACTGAGTTGACAATGGAAATAATAGATTATATAATCTATTTCCTGGTATTTGTCTACGCTCCACGCACTACGCACTCATCCGTTATTGATTTCTTTGGTGATAAGAATCATGGATCAGCAACTTTTATGTCTCGTAACATTCCTGCCAAGAAAAGATTCATAACTAGATAAGTATTAGTCTCATTCGGCTTCTTGCCCTTATTCCAATTTATTTAGGGTCCGTGCAGCACGCCTTCCTTCTCCTTCCATTTCTCTTTACCCTTAAAAGCATCCACATTTAAACTCAAAACCTAACTATGTAGATATTTGTCTCACTCCATCATTTTCTCACAAGACATTTCAAATCAAGCATCCAACTGCACCTTCCTTAAGTGTTATACAACCAAAACAAACCATTTAATTGCATTAACAATTAATTACAGTTCAAGGCTATTAACACCACCTACCAAACCAAATATCACTGGTAATCTTATTAGGTTTTAGCACATCGACCTCCAACCAATGGCTCTTTAGCGAGTCTATTGCTCACACGCCATTAATGTTGACTTATATAATGGAAGGGAAAATGTTTCCACAATGTTAATAACGTATCGAGTCAACTTTCGCTAGAAACATAAGTTTCACTGCGGTGGGGAAATTGCGGTTTGACAAGCTGCGCATGAGTGCCGCTTATTATGATAAGGCTGTAGATCAAGAGATATCGTTGCGTCATAGATCGATACAGAAATGGAATGAGATTTTTCTTATCCCTTTTGGAAGTGACAAAATTAGTTTAAAGTTTCGCGATTGAGCATAAGAACTAGAGAAGGGAGAACCAAATCCTAATACAACTCCTCAAAGCCAGAATCAACAGTGGAGAACACCAGAAAATTGCCGAGTCAAAGTCCCGGAGAAACGATCCAACTATCTTGGAACCCGCAACCAAAATAATTAATCAGAAAAAAACAGAGGAGCAGTAAAAAAAAACAAAATTTAGATGAAATAATGAAGATGAGGCTAGCGTATACTTCGATAACGTGTGTTCATGTCTCAGCTCACCTCCATGCTTGTTTGTTTGGGTACTTTCCGATATGTCACATTCCCAATTCGTCAACATGTCAAAAGTTTTAAAAACAGCTGAACACAAGTGGCGTTTGCTCAAGATTTTGATTTTCATACATTCATTCCCGTTTCGTCAGTTCGTCACCCTTTAGAGTCATACAACAACAACAACAACCGAATCTTTTAGGAGTTTCACGTAGTAAGTAGACCTACTACCTACATGAAACGGCTGAAAGATTCAGTCTAGAGATAACACTTGAGGCCAATTCAATCAATTTCTTGTGCAGGCAACATTGTACAAAAAATACGTGTTATACAAAAACTTCTAACAGAAACTGTCACCTTAAATTACCTTATTTAAGACCAGTAATTACACCATTTATTGCCAATAAACATCACTACTTTGTTGTTATTTAACATTTAAAGTAGTGAGTAAATAAGGAAATTGAGTACCATTTATTGAATTAAAAAGATCAGTTATGCTTCCTGAAATACATAAATTGACCGCAAATAAGACCTTGTTTACCTTAATAGGTACAGTAATGCCTTTTGGTTAAGCGCTTTTGATAAAGTGCTTAACTTTAGTTCTTTTAGGGCGATTTTTAAATTGACCGTTATGAGGAATTAAAATGGCAGCTTGACAGTTGTTGCATAGGGAAACAGCTATGTTTACTCTTCAGTGAACAATTGAAGTTATTAAAAATCAGCTCTTACGATAATTATTTGTAGCTTTCCAGTACTCTCTGTTAAAATAGTTTCTTCGCACATTTTGATATTCATATTAATTATTTTGTGAGAACACACAAAAATATAGCGAACTCTAAAAGTAAATCGATTAAGTCGGAACGTATATTGTATAACTAATCTTGTTAGTACGACTGCTACAATTCACTACTGTTAGTTTACGCGATAATTCGACGTTGTACCGGCTTCTGTGTAAATATTATACAAGAAAATAATACAATAATAAAGCTCAAATACATAATAATCAGGTAGTATACATAATACGGTTGTAGTATTCGATCATAATAAGTAATGAATTATTATGATCAAAAACGAGTAGTATAAAGAATCATAAGACTCGCTCTAAATTGAACAAAAAAAAACAATTAGCTGCTGAAAAACTTCTTGAGATTATGCGAAACAATAGAATGAATCCGTTATCTCGTAATAAAATCTGTTATTCTAATAGTTTATTAAAAAAAAACTCATTATTGTTTATCTTTAAGACAAAGATGTCTGACAATTACAATGAAACCCAAGGTTCTGAGAAGTGTGCAAAGAAAATCGAAAAACAATAGTTGAATCTGAAACTAACAGTGTATTTAATTAAACATTCTAGGCTAATGAAAAAATATAAGCGTATATTCTACAATTCAATTAAGTTCTTAATTAATTTGCATACTTTTCACTTTTATGTCCATCATTATAATATTTATAACTTGACTATAATTAAACACGTCTAAGACTTTCGTGCAACTAACCATCAATTATTTCGAACTAAGCACCCATAAACAGTGGAGTTTCTTGCAGATTAAATGGCAGTAACTCCAATATAGTGGGCAATCACTCGTAACTGTCACAACTCATTTAGCATTTATCCATCACATCAGAAAGTGGACACGTCCACATCGCCAGTAATTTCCCCTCGCGTGATCACATCTCGGATTACCTGCGAGCTGCGTATACATCTTGATAGAAACTTGCGTATCAAGCCAATAAACGATTAATAGCAGTGCTATTTTCCCAAAATCATTCAAACTATCTTGCCCTCTGTTGTCATTCGGATAACGTTTAGAATGGTATTTGCGAATATGATATACCTAGTGTATTGTAAGTTGATATGTTTCAGAATCGGCAGCAAAAATGCAAGCAAGAATCGATGAGTAAATTCCGACCAATTCATGAAATACCCAACAATGGTCGATAAGCAACCTTATGTGGCTCAGATGTTTCGTGATTGTTATTGATGTTCGTCACAACCGTAGTTTCGTGAAGAATCTCGTAGAACGATTCGGAACGAATCGTCGCAGTTGCTTTTAATTGCATCACACACGTCAGGAAGTGGTCATTATAACACTTTTACAAGGAGCACTGCTCATGCGCACTGATCATTTAACGGTTGCTCTGATCGAGTTTGACACGATAGGTAGCACCGCACGGTATTTTTATGCAATATATTATTATCATAGTGGCACGTTACATAAACTATGAAATCGATAATAATTATGCTGTAACAGTTACAAGCACAGGTGGAATGTTTAGAATTTAATCATTGCACGGTTTCGCGTGAATGTGCTATCTCGAACAATTAGTGACGCGATTATGATCATACTTCTATTTGCTTGGATAACGATATAAAGTGAGTGATAGATAAATCTCTAACACGCAATGGAAGACGTCTTCGCCTAGATTTATTTACGGCTGTCCATCTTCTTCGTTCTATCAATGAAGCTCGTAGCTTTAATGAGGTTGAATATTATCCCCAGCTAATGTTACCGTAGACTGCTTATAAAGTCAAATATTAAACACGGAATTCCCACTCGCGAGGCTGACTCATCCGTAGCGAATTTTATCAGAATATCTAAATGTTTTTAACTTTTCACTTGCGTTCCTAGAGCTAGCGCTTTACGCATGAATGCAAAAAAAAAACTCAGAAATACGTACGAAATTCTCACGGGTAGTTTGTAGGTAAAACACTTTGATCTACATAGACTTCCAATGTGCATAATGATAATGACGGTCAGGTCGGTCATTAAGGTAAATATTCTGCATTACCTTAGCGAGAGCCGCTAGGTTCACCCTCTAAGTATTACAAATGCCATTACTATGAAAATAATTACTTTAATTTCGCCGGAAACATGTATCGCATTATATCAACTCGTCGTAAATGATATTTTTGTATACATACGCGTGCTGTTTATACTCATAAAGTACTATATTAGGACGGTATTTCACAACACCGCTAGGATTGTTTACTGTTTACATTCACTTGGCATTTCAGTGGTTTAAAAACAGAATAAGAATTGTACCGGGTACCGACAATAATACAATTCCAATAAGAATAAACAAGGGCTCGAATAAAATTAACATTAATTGGAGAACAGAAGACATTTTTAAGCCATCACGTCATCCATCTTTTTCTATCATTTCAATCTCTTAGTTTCTTTGAGAAAATCTAGTCTACTTTATTCGCTTTCATAATAATATATCCAGGTATGCTGGAATTTTCACAACATATGAACGCACTGTCTACCATTAATGATCACCGTTCATGCCTCAAGTATTTATTTCATCTTGAATGAATAGCTTATCTACATATTACATACCTAGATTAATACTGTGAAGCTTTATAACATTAATTCGTAGAAGTTTTAACACGTTAAGTTATTCGTGTTGAGGCCTACACGATGGCCTTTAACTTTGCCGCGTATTATTTATTATAAACATAATTATAGTACTTATAATCAATTAAGACAAGGCAAACTGTGAGAACTTAGTTGACAGAATCCTACGCATGTGTTTCCAGCGGATGCTGATCCATGGTCCTTTTTTATTTACTCTGCCAACGTGCGAAGGTTGCATTACAAAGTTTAAAAAACTTAATAGTATTCTAGATTATAGTATTTCAGTTTTTGTTATTGTTTTTTAAAGGAAAATGTAAATAAGGTATTATATAAAGGAAATTAATGTGGTCATCTGAATGCGTAAAGTGCCTGATATCATGAATAACACTAGTGGATTGCTTAATATTCATACGTTCGAGACGTCTTGGAATGTCTAGGTTCTTTACTAGGACCTAGACGGTAAGGCTATGAGATAAATACCTATACTTTATCAGATTTTATTAATGAGATGTATTGTACAGTCGGTAACATAAATCCACGACTAAAAGTCGTTAAAATTAATGCATTCTTAAATAAATACCCTGTTGAGCCTCCAAGTGGAATTTAATGGTTGCTGTCAATATTATTGCTTTGTCAATGGGCTATTTGTTATAATCAGTTGAACATCATATTGTCTTGCTTGAATTATAAGTAATCCGCTGTGTGAAATTCTTTCGTGTAGCCAGTGTCGTATTGCTAGCAATATATACTGTATTTCGTAATGCGCGTAATCCAAAACCAATTTGTTGCAAATGTTTACACAGAACAACAGAAACCTTATGATGCTAATTCCAAAACAGCTGATCGAATCACAAGACACAACACAATATCACACACACTATCAGATTTTATAGCTTTCAGTCAATTTCACGCACTGAACTTTACTTTCAATCACAAAAGCACGTTGTGCGTTAAAAATTTTAAAGGAAGAAAATCGCGCCCGATTGTTTTCGAAGTTTGAAAACCCCGATCGGTGTTCGGCTCCGAAGTGTGGCGAGTCGGAAGCGGCGTCGCACACTGAGGCCGCCGCGCACGCCAAGCGTCTGCCGCCATTGACTCAGAGAAAAGTAGGGGCGTCACTAGTCACAAACAACGCACATATAATTTTCCGCTTGTTAACAATTAAAATCCAAACCGCACACGATTTTTCAGCGAAATGTCTCTATTGTCGTATGCACGCCCCAGAGAAAGCACATATAATTATGGTTAATTACTGTCTTAAATTACGTTTGTTTACTTTCCTTTATTTTTATATTAACTGCTAAATATTTCACACAGCGATTAAGAATAATTACAATAAGATTTTATGAGGTTTTTATTAGTTATACTCTTACATTTCACACCTATTCTAAATGCAGGAAAGACAATGCATCTGAAAAGGCTATTCTTCGAACAGCGGATTTTTCACAAAAGCGAGCTTGCCCGTCTGTCGACAGCGTAGCAGCCCTAACAATACATTACGCAGAGACAATAGACAGTAGCTATATCAGTTCTGTCGCCGGCTGTTATCAACGAACACTGGAAATGCATCGCGTCCAATATTGGAATTGGAGTATTATGACGAATCACTCGCTGCATCCAAAAACGCCGCCGCTGCGAGCTATATTTGGCAGGGTTGAAAACGTTATGGATGATATTCGTTAATGTCACAGACTCCCCGCCTACACGCCGTGCTAATGCTGACTGCATGTTTGTGTACGATCGTTTTCAAATATGCATCGATATGCAACTCAGTCATTCTTAATTTTTTTTTAACTAATAATTTTATGCTTAAGTTTGCGGTTTTCTTTCCTTACATACATATTGTGTCTGAATTAATTGTGTTGTGGTTTAAATAGTAAACGTTAATATTATAATTGCAAAGTCGCATGACCAACCGGAAAATCAAGTTCACAACCTTTACGAAGTGGTGGGCGATCATTACTAATACATAAAAATAGACTAATATCCTCTGTATTTATTACAATAGACATTTATACATAGTCATAGGGCAAGGATAACTCTATGAACACGTACCTATATATTGATGGTGTCCTACGGTGCCTTATAGGGAACACATGAATAACGTACCTATTGTTACACACATAGGCGTATATTCCATAGGGTATATTGTGAGTGTGTGAGACAGCTGAGCTGTTATCCTTTCATGAAAGTTCAATAACGTAGGTCGTCTGGCAGCGAAGACTGGAGTGAGGTGAGGACACACCTTTTAAGTCGAGTCATACTTTAAAGTTTGTATTCTGTGACCATTTTAAGTATCGAATGTTGTGATTGGTTTGGTTTTATTCATTATATCGATTTGGTTTTATTATGAAAGATATTCATGATGGGCATCCAAATTGAGAAAGATCAAGAAACTTGGACACTCCTAGTGTCCAAGTTTCACATCATTTGACAGGAAGGTACTAATAATATCTATGTATATACTTAACTAGCTTTTGCCCGCGAGTTCGTACGCACAAACCAACAAACTGTTCAGCTTTATTATATTAGTATTAGATATAATAAAGCTGAAGAGTTTGTTTGTTTGAACGCGCTAATCTCTGGAAGTACCAGTCGGATTTGGAAAATTCTTTTTTGTATATGATAGCCAGATTCATTAGGAAAATAGGCCATAGGCCATACGGGAACGGGAAATACGGAATATGCGGTACGAAGTCGCGGGCGACAACTAGTTCAATAATATTTTATAGTATTTTCGTATTTAACCTTATAGATAAGGCTGTAAGTAAGACAGAAGGAGGAACTATGTTCACAAAACTCAAAAAAAAAAGTTTGCTACTGACGAATAACGTCTGAAAATTGTACCATTAATGTATATTATGTCGGTATTATAGTTCCACGAATAGCAAGTAAGTTAGAATGTTAATACGTTATTGTTTTCAGTAAGTTTTCCTGCTTGATGTAGGTATAAACTGTCATTTAATAAACAAACACAAAGTAAGTAAACAGAATAGGCACATCTGAAAAAAGTTGTCCTTAAAACAAATAACCTCTGAGTTTGTTTCGGTGTTTTTTTTCTTCTCGGGGTAGTCAGCTAGGAAATACCGGCCTCAGTCATCTAGTTTAAATTAACGAGAATAAACGCGTACTATACTGTTATTTATAACCAATTTTTCAAAATAAATATATTTTATCGTTATTATTTGAAACTCCATCTGAGCTACTTAACTTAAGTACATGAAAAAAGTACGCTAATTATTTAAAAAAAAACAAATTAAACAAATCCAGTTTATCTAGTTACTTGGTAAGTAATACACTTAACGCTCCGACGTTTTTGCTAAACACAAGCAACAGTATATGCTTGTGATTTACTGGATTATAAATACAGAGTACCTAGTCGTTGACGGTAAAACTTGAAATTTCTTGCTCAGTACTTTCGAAGCACTGGTACCTATTAACAACTCGATCGGTTAGCCGACGCCGACGCCAATTCTATTAACAATTCAGTTTTTGTTCGGAAACCAGTCAGTCCTTAAAGACAGACAATGTGTTGAATACGAATTAATATTCAGGACGGGCGTCAGTTCATAGGAACTGATGTGTAAGCCGCCTTTACTTCCCTATCAAGTCCTACTGACTCACGCTACATTTTACTTACGTAAACGAGGCATCGAACTCTAATTTCGAAAATATTGGTGCCAATAAAAGTTTTATGTGTGTCTTAGTCACCGGACAGACCTAAATATGATTTACTGTATAGTCACAAACCGAAAAAGAATCACAAAGATGGCCGATATTAATCACTCATGTCGTTAAATAACAATTAACTAAAATTGTTATAACATTATCTTCATTCTTAGTTGTAATTTAACACCCAATTTAAACAGGTCGCGAGTCAAGGATCACTGCACTTCAACAAACATTGCAATAAATTTCCAATGTCAGTGGCATGTTCAAAAGTTTGTCCATAAAAGTGCCAAACAAATAAACATTCCTTAAGGAATCCCCAAAAGGGATTCAGGAAGTCCCTAAAAGGGTAACAAATTACAGCGAGAGATCAATGGTTTTTTTCCACACTAAGTGCTTAGGCCGCCGCGGTTAGTTTTCCAACCACCAATAATGTGACTAAAAAGAAAAAAAATTAAACTCTGGTTCGAAATTAGAATTTCGTTTTCGTTAACGTCCGCTATTTCGGAGTCGTCAATCGACCCGTGGTCGCTTACCGACAAAGTTCGTGTCGCGTCGTGCGACAGGTTAAACAGTTCGTATTTTAAGTTCTTCTCGAAAATATGAAAGCTGAAAGCTGACTGATGGTTCGTGCATTTGTATTGTAGCGCTGCTTCTATTTTGGATACGAGCTTCAAAGACTGATTTTCCGGAATCGTATTTTGGTCTAGGAAGTCAATGGAAAGTATGGAAACAGTTTAGTTAAATCATTAGTTAAACAAAATATTAGAGTTGAATTTATGTTGTTTAAGTAAATGAGAATTCTAAATGATAAATTACATTTATTTTGCAAGTAAATAACACTTTTACACGTCAATCTTTTCGGTCTTTTTAAACTAGATGAGGCCGGTGTTTCCTAGCTGACTACCCTGAAAAGAAACACCGAAACAAACTCAGAGGTCTCACTTCCGTTATCCAGTGGAATTATAATTTTAAATTCAAAACATGGACTGGCCTTTATGCCTGTACAAATTATACGCTATAGATTAGTTAGCCATAATAGATACCGGACTGTTGACATGTTCTTGTTGACTAGGTAATGTAATAAATATTTTCAACCTCAAATAGATGCACCTTTCAAACTATGCGAAGCATTGCAATAACTTCCACCTATGTTTTATATCTGCCTAGGAAACACCTAATTCATTTATACATGAGTTTGACAACAATATGTTTAAAATATTGTTTCATAGAATTAATTAAGATAGGTAGTCAACTTGTTAAAAAAATATAAGCATATTCAATTTTAGATATCTAGAAATGAATTGTTTTCAAATGCTACGTACGGTTTGAGGGGTCTTACTACTCTACGCTTTCTGGAGGCAACGCTCCATTATTTACAATATATCACAGATACACTAACTGTAGCAAAAACCTAGGCCCTAACGGAAGTAGCTGAATTATTGCAATAGGAGTGACCTCTTGAACCCAGTTACTGACCCAGTAACGCCTTGCCAAAACTGAGGTCAGATTTTCCGCCTTCTAATTTCAAAAAATCTACTAATGGCAACCGGGACCAATGGCCGAAGCACGAGGAAGTCTCGGTATGTAATGAAAGGTCCCCATCCGCGGACTGGCCTCAGCATTTTAGTGAGTGTTGCTTAGCCTTACAGATCCATCCGTGCAACTCTCGTTATTAAAACACGAGTCCGACAGCCGTAGCAAAAAACTATAACGGAGGGGAAAAATAAAGAAACCCAAGCTACGAGTATGTTACCAAATACAACCCCTTTTTATTTTGTTTCGTGCTACAGTCAGATAAAATCAAGTGCTATACATATTTGCGTATCAACTCGGAGACTGATAGTCGAGGGTGGGGCAACGGGGCAACGCACAAGAGTCGAGGGACCGATGTCAATTAAAAACTGCCGGGGCCCTAATTGTGTCATTTTAGCTCGATTGCGCCAGACGGCCGAAGGGACACCGAACCACAGACCGAGCGCTCTCTCGCGTGTCCAATCGCAATACGGTCGCGCAGTGGAAAAACTTACGTTTTAAATAATTCTTCATAGATTATAACAACTATTTGTCAAGTGGCTTTACAAGTTTTTAGTTGGAAACTTTCTGAGTTGTGTTTTGAAGTGGGACCACTTTTACGGTACCTGTTTTGTACGCAACTATTCGCGATAATTCTTGGTCCCTGGTTCTTTACTTTAAGTTTCTAATAATAAGTATCAAGTCTTTGCTTTTGCATTTCATTAAGGCCCTGCCCATTGCCAGAAAGAATACAAAGTCCTCCTAAACGGGAACAATCAAATTCAAAGTTTTCCCAGTCCACGTCAGTCGCATTTCCCGGAATCAATTAACTGTTCTATCTTCTAACCCGTGATGCAATGAAAGTACCTACAAAAAGGAAAACTTTGAAAAAGTCGATAAAAATAATTTTACTGAGCGTCGTCCAAACGATGAGACAATAACACTAACAAAAACTTTGGAGAGACGCAACGAATATAAGGAATTCGTTAAAGAAGCTAATAATCTCACTAATTTTAAGAGTGATAAAAAGAGTGACAAGTATCCAGCAGGGGCGTGAAACATTTGGTCAGAATCGATTGGTGACGGTGCGCCAGCGTCACGGTGCGCGCCCTTCTGGCGTTACGTTTGTGCCACTGCCACTGCTCGAAACGTCACTCAGCCAACATTAACGTTTACTAATGAAGAGAAAACTTGTTATACATGATTAATGCGAAGCTTATGGAATTTCGTATGGTTACGCGGAAGCTAGTGGGTAAATACGTTAATACATTTGCCCAATTAATAATTTCCTGAAAGTTCAGAATCGAAAGCTAACAAGTTTCATAACCGAGCTTTCGTCTAGTATCAAAAGTCAAAACGCTTGATTACTCGACGGATCCTCAGCCGTTGTTATTGTCATTATCTATCTATAGTATTGGTATTGAGTTGAACTCTCAATATCAAATCGAGTAACCAATATAGGTATCCGAATTTCTATAACTACATCAAAATGGCATTGCAAAAAACAATGGTAATTTACCACTGTTTCAATTAGTCAGCTGTTGTAACCTATTTCTCACACGAAAAGTTATTGGTGTAAAAGTTTCTTCAAGTTTGTAACATCATAAATAGTAGTGTACTAAGCGACATCTGTCTTTAGAAGTATAAAACTGTTACAGCGCCATCTAGTGCTGAGTAGAATATCGTTGCCAGAGGGCGCTGATACGAAGTTGTTGTGGCTATTTAACGGTAGATGGCGCTGAACTAAAGATATTGAAAGGTTTAAACTGGATCCGTCGAAAAGGATCCGTCGAGTAAGTTGGTAGAATCATCACAGCGTTAATTCGTTGGATTCGTTTTTTCTTAATAACTTTGTTTATGTGTATGTATGTATATATCTATGATTGTATTATTTTTTTTTCTCCTCTCTGTTTGTCCTTCCTTTAAGTTGCACCTGCCATGTTTTCTCTGCACCACCCTAATGCCTTTGTACAGTGTTTTTTACTTGTGCATAAAGTTTTAATAAATAAATAAATAAAAACTGGTCAAGTGCGAGTCGGACTCTCACACGAAAATCACCGTACCATAAACCGAAAAAAACATATTTCACTTATACGTTTTCCTCCCTTTAAGTTTGAATTTAATTTAAGTATATTATTAGTTGTAATAGCGCAATAAAAATGCACACTTAATAATTCGACTGTCTACCTATTACGGTTCTTGAGATACAGCCTGCTGACAGACAGACAGACGGTCGGACGGACGGACAGCGGAGCTTAGTAATAGTATTCCGATGATTACCGTTTGGGTACGGAACCCTAAAAATGACATTGTAAAATAATTTTACAAACCTTGAACAGGCATCGCTCGTAGTGAAACTGCATCTTCTTCAATTTCTTCTTCGACTTCTTCCTCTGTTATCGACGGTGGTGCAGCCCAACAGCGGAGTCTGACGCCGGCAGTGCCAACGTTTGCTCCGTTGTCAAGCCTCACGCGGGGAAGACTCCTCGATGAGTATTCCCCATTATTATTGGTCTGGCAAACAAAAAAATTTTCATTACTACCCTGTCCTAGAATGATTAGGTACTGCAATGGACTAAAGAAATTACGCGTTTATACTTCGCAAAAATAAATTAATGTCGACAGTTACCTGTCTACAGACGATTTACGTTAATTAGGTGTGTTTGGCTAATGATGCAAAAATAAAGGGAAGTTGCTATCATTAGCACTACACGTGTATGCAAACACATGCTAATATTAAGTTAATCAAAACACATTGTAACAAAATATAAACGGACAAGAAAAAAGGAGCAAATGGTAGCTTAGATAGGAATTCATTAACTTTCTATCTTACTATTAGGATTAACTATTTAGGAAAAGGTACCCAGTAAATATGATACCTACATCAAGTTTTAAGATAGGTCTGTCATTCAGGTGAAATAAAAAAACCTTTAAAGTTGTACAAAACCAAAGTTTTTGGTAAGCTCGATGTGCCATATTTAAAACCGGGTAGGTACCTACTATATATCAGAATATATAATTTGGTAGACATAAGAGGTAGGTAAATAAATGCAGAGGTTTGTAAATAATGACACGCAGCCGTAGAACGAACGACTCACATTTACTTTGTAGGCACGAAGTGGCAGCTGCTTACTGATAATGATACGTTATGAAGAATAAATACTGCTTTCAATAAGGCAATGTTGTGAGAAGGGATTTATAAATCAAGCTTAGCAGCTAAAGAGCTTATCGGTGCAATACTTGGAGATAAGCGAAGGATACATCGACTGGAATAGGATATTACTATTTGGATTTTTTTCTATTATGCAGATACAAATCGTTATTTTAACACAACTAAACAACCCTGCCGGTACGATTTCCCATCGTAAATAATCGTAATTTTCTTCTACTCCATACAAACAAATGTTTATCGAGTTAGGGGATTATTTTTAAATATCGTTATTAAATGTAGTGCTCACTTTTGGTCACTTTTGGTGTACCTACACTTTTTTCCCACAGCTAGACTGAGCGGTTCAGACTGTGCAACGTTCGACAGTTATTTAAAAAATATACCTGACTGCTTCAGGAGGGTAATGTTTTAACAAGCACTTAGAGTAGAACCCAAACAAACTGATGACGACACGGTTGGCGCAGTGGTTGAGCGATTGGCTGCTGCGCTGCGTGTCGCGGGTTCGATTCCCGCACGAAACAAATATTTGTATGGCCTTCAGATAGTTGTTTCGGGACTGGCTGTTTGTGTATGTGAGTTTGTAAACGCACCCACGATACAGGAGAAATTCTTAGTGAAGGGCGTTTTCAACGTTATTCTAAAACTCCAATCAAAAACCGCCTTGACTGCAATCGAAAACTTAAACAAAAACGTTCTTCAAACAAAATGATATGATATAAGTCCTTGACTTATCCAGACACACAGTGATGAGAAAACATTTGATTACTTATTCAAATCCTTTGCTAACATGCGGATCTCTAAGCAAACATAAAAAATACATAAAAGCTTGCTTGTTAATGCGTCTGTTCCTGAGGATGTCACTGCTAAAGCGTATTCTATCGCTGTGAGTAACGGGTCAACATCCCGTCATTGCTAAGCAAGCATTATCGCTGTTTTTTTGCTAAGCTATTTTAGGAGATCCTGCCGTACCACGGATTTCGCGTAAGTCACGGTGAATGAAACTGTCATGTAGATACTTGTACGTCGTGATGTACGAGAGTTATAAAAATAAGCTACGAGAACGGATATCTTAGGACGTTGGTATTAAGACTGTTTGTTCCACGTTCGTGAGGTCTAACCGGCCATTTTGGTCTTGTCTTTTTGACATAAAAGTAATAACCACACAGTACACTCTAACAGGGCTCAATAAGTGTAGGTAAACACCTTCCTAACAAAACCTAACTAAAACCTTAGTAAAGGTAAAGGCCAATATGGCTATAAGTAGGTGCCTAATGTTGTTTTCACACCACCTGATCGAAAACGTCAAATTATATGTCATGCTAACTTAACCTAAAGTGAGTCATTTTTGGCCGGTGACACTGCCGGGCAATAATATTGTACTGGATTTCATTATAACCCGCTGGTCAATAATGTGATTTAAATTTGGAACCTCATCTGTCTGCTCAATTGGCGGTATTAGGTACTCACAACGCCTTCTGTCTCTGTCTCTCTCTTTCTGTTCCAGAAAGAAGAAAGATATTCTCGATACTCTTACTACTTAGGGATGATATTCTCGAATTTCTACAAAATCATAAGGATTGACCAGGGTCCAGGATTGAAGACAATATTATAAGAATAATTGGTTATGTACGGATTATTGTATAAAAGGATAAGAATTACACTTAAAACCCATTTATAGTCGATTTATAAATTTAAAAACTATTTTCTCGAGCATCTCCTATGACGTTCTAAATTCAAATTGCATACAGCCAAGCGTCCGAACCCATTCTACCAGCTGATATAAAGCTCTGTATAAAGCTTTGTGTACACATAAATTGTATTAGGTTACTAACATTAGGCCTGCACATATTTACTTACCCACAGAGAAGTAAAAAAAAAAAACGAAAATCGAGTTGGTCGTGGCCGCTATGTGGTAGGCATTCCGAGTGGAACGCAAAAAAGGCGCGGATATTGCAAATCCGTATGGTATTAAAACTAACTTTTTTTAAGTAGGTACCTATACAGTATAGTTCTAAATACATATCTCTACTTAGTGTTTGTAAATTTAAAATATTTCGTTTTTCGTATTATGGCTTCTTATTTTCTCACAGGAGGTGTGAAAAGTAGAGTATCCTCCTCGGGGATAAAGGTGTCTTTGCCTTGGGCTAGCTTGAATCCCTCGCTGCATTCAGGATTCTTGTATTAACTCCCTCGCTTCGCTCGTGAGTTAAACTCTAAACTCCCTCGCTACGCTCGGGAGTTAACTCCCGAATCCTTCATTGCGTTCGAGATTCAATATGACGCCCGTGACACAAGACACTGCTTTATCCCCTGGGTGCATAATCTACTATTAATACATAGCTTACAATAATTGTAATGCTTTGATTAGGTACACATGTTTATTTAAAACACGCACGTACTCAGTCAACGCAAGTGGTGTTATGAATAACCGCAGGCTTAACGTACGACAATTAATTATCTAATTAAGTGGCCGAGCAAATTACACATCGGTATAATTTGCTGGCCTATAATGCTCGGTAATATAATAGTAGATTATGCACCCAGGGGATAAAGCAGTGTCTTGTGTCACGGGCGTCATATTGAATCTCGAACGCAATGAAGGATTCGGGAGTTAACTCCCGAGCGTGGCGAGGGAGTTTAGAGTTTAACTCACGAGCGAAGCGAGGGAGTTAATACAAGAATCCTGAATGCAGCGAGGGATTCAAGCTAGCCCAAGGCAAAGACACCTTTATCCCCGAGGAGGATACTCTACTTTTCACACCTCCTGTGAGAAAATACGAAGCCATAATACGAAAAACAAAATATTTTAAATTTACAAACACTAACTAGAGATATGTATTTAGAACTATACTGTATACCTACTTAAAAAAAGTTAATTTAATACCATACGGATTTGCAATATCCGCGCCTTTTTTGCGTTCCACTTGGTATACCTACCACATAGCGGCTACGACCAACTCGATTTTCTTTTTTTTTTTACTTCTCTGTGGGTAAGTAAATATGTGCAGGCCTAATGTTAGCAACCTAATACAATTTATGTGTACACAAAGCTTTATACAGAGCTTTATATCAGCTGGTAGAATGGGTTCGGCCGCTTGGCTGTATGCAATTTGAATTTAGAACGTCATAGGAGATGCTCGAGAAAATAGTTTTTAAATTAATAAATCGACTATAAATGGGTTTTAAGTGTTATTCTTATCCTTTTATACAATAATCCGTACAAAACCAATTATTCTTATAATATTGTCTTCAATCCTGGACCCTGGTCAATCCTTATGATTTTGTAGAAATTCGAGAATATCATCCCTAAGTAGTAAGAGTATCGAGAATATCTTTCCTCTTTCAGGAACAGAAAGAGAGAGGCAGAGACAGAAGGCGTTGTGAGTACCTAATATACCGCCAATTGAGCAGACAGATGACGTTCCAAATTTAAATCACATTATTGACCAGCGGGTTATAATGAAATCCAGTACAATATTATTGCCCGGCAGTGCCACCGGCCAAAAATGACTCACTTTAGGTTAGGTTAGCATGACATATAATTTGACGTTTTCGATCAGGTGGTGTGAAAAAGTAATTAGGTACAATGTAGGTGAGCCAATCGGGTATCGGGGTATCGTGGGAACGCGACTGCGTCACTGCACTATATTGTGGTACCGGATTATTTCGAGGCCTTATATGGGTCCTTTCGCCTCGAGATCATCTCACCCACTGAGATAGTGTTCGACTGTACGGTGTACGGTATACGTAGACACGCTACTGAGAAACGCTTACAAAGCTTAAACTTGATTGAATTGATTACAAACTTGTTGTTACCGTTGATTACACTGTGTTGTGTGTATTAACAAGATCTTTAACACTGTGTGGGAAATGTTAAATGGGTCTCAAGGGTTCATTATGACTGTGATAAGTAGACTAGTTTCTAACACTACTGGAGCATTTGAATATTGAGAGAAAATCTGACTCGGTTTCAAACTATTTAAAAAAATAAGTACCTGGATTTCATAATACACGTCCTGAAATGCGGTGTTTGGTGTGGACTATTGTTTCAGATAATGAACCACGCAATTGACATAAGAAAAAGCACAATAACATATTTCACTCAAACTCACTATTCATAATTCTTCATTAACACACTCACATCCATTCATAACTCTTCATTAACGCCAGCATTGCAAATCTGGAAAATTCTCTTTATTACCATAGTACTAATTTATGTTTATTAAAGCCTGCACAACAGATGAGGCAACTATAGAAAAAAGGTCACAATGAGAATGCTTCCACATCGTAACATAATATTGCACAATATCGGTGCATAATGTATGGAAGTATGTAAGTACCTATTGAACAAATACCATACAATAGAGGTGCAACTAACACCGGAGCGGCGGCGGAAGAATCCGAAGCACGCGTTTATTTCCCATTATTCCCCGCATATGACATACGTCATGTGAACGGAGTGGATTCTTGGAGCGTGACGCTGATCGCCACCTGATACTAAGTCACTCAGTACTCAGTGTCCTTGCTGTGCCTCTCTAATGATACTGTGTGACATGATCACTTGGCCACATTTAAATAGCAAACGGATTTATATAAAACTTTGCGCTAAAGTTAGTTCAAAACTGGTAGAGCAATTATTAATGTACTAGGTTATGAGAATGTAGTGAAGCAATATTACTCACTAATTAATTTCATATTTGCTGCAATAGTTGTTATTGTAACCAATTATATTCTTAGTAGGTTATCAGAAAAACCTGTCTAGAAAACAGCTGAAATAATAGCTCTCGACTTTTACTAAAACAATTAGTACATTCAAGTTATCCCGTTCAGTAGGAAAACACTGACGTGGGAACATAGCATTTAATTATCTTGTACGTATTTGTAATTTTGTATCACATAGAGACACTATCTCCGACGGTATCACCGTTCCAAGCCAGTGATAGAAATAACGGTTCCGAGTTTCATGATAGTGGTCGAGTGTAAGTTTGACAAGTTGCGACAAGGCTCCGAGAATAGCACAACACTAGTAGTATGTTTCTACGCTGACACTTAAGGGTTTAATTACACTATTCAATTTGTAGGAAACCTAATTAGGAAATCGGAAGATGTAATCGTAGTAGAACAGATTGGATCCGATTTAGTCTAAATCGGATCCAATGTTCTGTTTTTTGAAACATGCAATCCAATACGACAATAATTCACAAATGCGCGGTCTGTACGATTTAGAATCCAATTTAGTGTAGTGTGATCACTATCTAACAATTTAGTTTCCTAACTGTTCCTAGTTAGATTTCCTACAAATTGAATAGTGTAATAACCCCTTTACAGTTGGTATGGGCAGATAAGTAGCGAATCTTAGCACGTCAACATACATTAAGAATTTAATTAAGTCATAAAGGAAGTCTTGGTTTGTACTCAAAGTGTCTTTAACTTTAAAGGCGCCTATACAGGTTCGATGGGACATTGCAACAGTGGCAAGGCTTTTTCATAGAAATTGTTCCGTCTGAATCACGCGCCTTCGCATCGTTGTCACATTGTCGCGTCGCACCTGGCCCTGTCTGCTGGAACTTTTACATCTATAGCTCTCTCTGCAATAACGAGTTAACGACGGATCCACTAATGGATCATGTTTGTTATTGTTTTGTCTAAGAGACAGCACATGTCGTAAACACCACCAGCTAGACACAACATGTCCGGTTAATAACGAACTGGCACAGAATTGTTGATACTTTTATAGTTTACTATACACAATACCATGTAAATAATATTGACATTTGCCAGATGTAATTAGTATTAGTATTTTAATTATCTAGAATCTATGTACATTAACAGCCATATTCATAAAAATTGTATAACCATTACTTACTTTAGCTAAAATATAAGCAGATTCTTTATTCAAAATTTTCAATGAAGAATTCGAATTTAGAATCTCTTTAAAAGTATTCAAAGTAATGGTTGTAAAGTATTTATGAATAAGGGTGCTGTGTCACACACAATTACTTATAGGTTCTTATCTGTATAATATCTGTAACAACTGTTGGTGAACCTTAATTAAATAAATAAAATAAAACTAGCTTCTGTCACCTGCTTCGCCCACGTGTAAGTCGGAAATTTTCCCAATGCAACATAGGAACTGAACTGAACCCAGGACATGGTCAACACGTACACTAGCTGCTAGCTATGTAGACGTGAAGAGATAAACTATCAAATATCAATATTGTTTATCAATTGTTTATTCATTCAGACTCCGATACCCCCTGACAGCCATCCTACTTCTGCCTTAGACACATAGCATTAAAAAGTTGAGTTTTTCATAACTCCGTTGCATAGATGAGCGCTCACAATTGACGAGCATGCATGAGTAATTAAATACCACTGGCAGATTAATTAACGTATGATGATTCCAACGAGGACACGATAAAGTAGGACACTTGGTACCTATCGAACAATTATTTTATGTGACAGTACATTTACAGCAAACTAGACCAAATCTATAGAAAATTTAATCTTGAAGAATATTTGAGGCTGGATTTCATCTACACTAATATTATGAAAGGGAAAAATTATTATGTGTAATACTAATAACTAAACCAATTATTTACAGATATTTGTTTGTAAGAAAGAGAAAGAAATCTCTGAAAGTATAGATCTTTCTGATAGAGCTTTAATATATTTCTGATAGATAGCTACATTATTTCCGAGTGTTACAGGTTATTTTTATTTCAAGAAATGCTCTGTTTCTATGGGGTGGGCCACTGGAGCGAAGCCGCAGGAAAAAACTGGTTACTAATAGGAAAACGAAGTGCCCTTACACGCTAGCCATTTAGGCCCGAATGTCAGATAATAATTTTATTATGATATCACCGAACATAATCCCCAAGGTATCTTTTAATTATTTCCACATCAATAATACTATTGAACTTTAAAAAGGTGTGTAGCAATTAAAATATAAGGAACGTGTCACGATCATATTATTAACGCCTCTTGAACGATGGTAAATCCATAATAGGCACCATAGTCAGGCGTTCATTAATATGAGATATCGAACACCTTAATATGAATTCTCGTATTTTCTGGCATCCCGGGATCGGGGGTCACGGCAGCCTGGGGACGGGATAAAGGAAGCAGGCCTGCCTTTTCTTGAAGTCTCGTATTTTTAAATCCTCGTAATTTCCGTCCTGGCTGTCATTTCTAGATCTTTGGCAGTCGTTACGGATTGTCAGAAGCCAGAATAAATATGACAGCAGTCTCGCTAAAAAGTAGGTACCGTGTTAACCAGTTAATGGGTTGTGGAGGTCTGGTAGGCAGCCGCTACACGTAAAATACTGGTATTCAGCTGAATCCCGTTTGACTGGGAGCCGACCTTATATATAGTTGGGAAAAGGCTAGGCAGATGATGATGATAATTTCCGCCTGGATCCACACACACAGCAGCAGAGGTTAAGTTTAAGAACTTGAAGACACTCCCTGACTTATATAAGAAATTAAGCCACTGGTTTTTAATATTATGTCATGCTACATGCAGTACAATAGTTCCACGAACATGAAGAACATTAAAACGCCTTGCCATACTTCTGTAGAGTAGGTGCATTCATTGGGAATTGGCTGTAGTACTAGAGATGACTGATATTTGTTAATAGTGAAAGCGTTATGAGCATGTCTTTATAACACGCACTTTTGGCCGCTTCCATAGTTTCATAGCTGAAAAGTAAACAAAAAACGACGTTTTATAAACCTCAATGTGCCATATTATCGACCCGTCACTATCGCTATACTAATGTACAACCAAACATAATGTTTCAACAAGTTATCTGCAGCGCCGGTCTTCCCGTTAGCTAGAATCTAGGTTCAAATCGAGCGATAAATAGCTTTTCCAGTTAATAGTCTGTGCTCACTCACTCTTCATACAAAACACTACGTTCAAAGCAAGTTGGTGCATCTAACGGCTAATAAAAAGTGAACGAGCAACATAATTCACGACGTTTCGGAAAGCCAACGTGACCTAATTAGGAGGCTTCCTCCTTGTCGGGGCTCGGTGTTCTGGGAACCAGAGAGTTACGAATGCGTCGACTGATATTCCTTGTTTAACCTACATAAACTTTAGAACAAAAAGATATAAATACGTGCCTCTTTTTTGTATGGGTAATCATCAAATGACTTCTCCCGCTCTGGGCAGAGCGGGAGGATACTGATTAAAACTCAATCGTGTTCCTGCAAACGCCCTTTGTGTTTGTGTAACTCTTTCGAAAAACGTCGCAACCTTTGAACTAGGTACCTTTGATTTCTGAATTAAGAACGTAAAGTTAAAGTTGAGTATTTGTCTAACTCTACTTTAGCGTGAAAATCTGACAAAATAAGGCTTGAGAGATGCTCAACTCCAAATATACTATTCAGGAACTGGCCCATACTTTTATTTCAAAACTATTTATCGTGACTCGTCGTGACTTTATCCGTGAGCTTTCAGTTTGACCACGGGGCTTTTGAGTTAAACTTATTATTGAGCCTAAGTAAACATAATATTGCAATTAAAATAAAACGCTTTGAATAAAGCAAATTGATCACTGTCTTAGCTCATAAATATTTCAATCAATCTCGAACTTTAGAACAATCACACAATTCACTTTAATATAGCCATGAAAATTAACATAATTCGGTACAGCAAATAATGTTGACTCCATAACATCACGGCGGCGGTATACTCTGAAGGGGCCGACTGAGGTGCCATTTGGCATTTTAGATATAAACCTCAGGTTTCTGACCTATTAAAAATCTTGAAAACCTGGTGCCAATTCTACTAATTAGAAACAACGTTCGCATTCGCAAGTCAGTCGCAATGTGTCAAAAAAAAAACCTCAGTTTCCCTACATTTTTGACAGATTGCGACTTAGATGCGAATGCGCACGTTGCTTAAAAACTAGTAGAATTGGCCGCCAATCAATTTGAACTTAGGCAGTGACACGTTCTTAAAATCCAAATTCTCAATTCGAAAATCGGCCGTTAGTCCCATGTAATATCCAAAAACCCTGCCCCATGATGGAACTCACCCTCATATTAAGATTTATCTATAACTACTGACATACTGAGCAGAAGTCAACCAATAGGTACCTAATAAAGTTACTTTTTCTAAACGTCAGATCTAGGGTACGAAATGTATGACATGTAACACAAAACTGGCGGACATTGCACCTTGTAATAGACACCTAAAAATAGGTCGGAGAAAGCTGTATGAAATTAGAAACGCTGTCGAGAGGTAGCCCTTTGATATGTAGGTAAGTAAATTGTGAGGTTTGCCACTGCTTCGAATTAGCTTGATTAGGACGTAATTATTTCGAATGATTTTGTAAACATGGCTTTGGGGATGTTGGACTTGGAAGAACTAGAAAATGTTATGAACATCGTAGCCATAGATCGGCGTCAATTGCCGTCAGATCTTTCTCGCATGCCGTCGCAATAAATTGTGCTACATATACAACTACATGATTACAGCCTGATACCGATGCATGGCAGAAGAATGAATTAACGTAAAAGTGGGTACTGACCGGTGTTACGGGGCGTGATGTAACATTCGCAACGAGCATGTTATGTTACGCCGTGTCCTAAAATTCGTATAAAAACACATACACATGTAACATGCGCATGTTTCCACGTAGGTACTGACTGCACGAATGGTCGCTTTGTAACATGTAACATTACGCCCTGTAACACCGGTCAGTGCCCACCTTTACATGTACAAAGCGAGCATTCATGCAGTTAGTACGTGGAAACGAGCACGTACATGCGCATGTTACATGCGAATGTGTTTTGTTTTAGTCGGATTTTAGGACACGGCGTAACATAACATGCTCGCTGCGAATGTTACATTACGGTCCGTAACACCAGTCAGTAGTCCAGCTTAAGCCACATTTACTCTAAATGTCCCGTATAATTTTATTAACAAACTAGCACTTCGCCCGCGACTTCGTACGGGATCCCGTTTTTTTCTGTTCCCGTTGGAATTTCCCGTTTCCGTGTAGTCTATAACCTTCCTCATGAATGTGGCTATCATAAACAAAAAGAATTTTCAAAATCGGTTTAGTAGATCCAGAGATTACCCCCTACAACCTCACAAACTTTACCTCTTTATTATATTAAGGAAAGAGTATAGATTTTCACAATATGCCCAGATGTCCCGTCCCTACGTTCAAATTGATACATGCGATACTATCAATTTTCCTAATTAGTCCCTCTACGATTGAATTTAATTAATTAAACTTGAACAACGATCGATATGTTTTTGATAAACACACATGGGCACATTATGGTAACAAATAACGCTAAATATTCAGTTAACTGCACCCGCGTGGTCAAGGATTACCACTAACATTTAATTTAGCTTCTTTCAATAACCTGATGAACTTAAGTAATAAATTATTTTACTAAAATGATTAAACTCTTGTAACTTAATAGCAGTCATTCATGTACTTCAATATTCTATTGTATAAAGAATAAACTGTGATGCAGCTACTGAAAGAGCTATATAATAGAGAATACGTAAATGAAAGCTTAATTTTCTCAGCACCATTATAGGAGATGAGATTTTTGAAAGATAACTTTATCTGTAATCATTTTGAAAGTTACTAAATAACACAGTAAGTAAATGTATTTAAACATTTTCACGAACTAAGATGAATAAGAACTACAAAATTAATATTCTATTCCCAAATCCCAACACTGATTTTTAGAGTACTAATAAACTATTAAATTATTGTTGCTTTCCTTCAACTTTTAAGTATAGGTAAATCACGAGCTGTCCAACCCGTAGCTGTTACATAGATTAAATTATGATTACGTACTATAGGAAATATAAGCATTGCCAAGATAATTAATAATTCCTGTATTAATATAAAATAGAACCGTTCTAATGAATTTGATTTCGTCAACGATTAAAAACCATACATATACAATATACCAATTTTCTATAGGAGCGTAATGGATTTTTTACTATTAATTTTATTTTGAAAGGACCTAGCTACTTGTTACATTGTAAGTACTAGCTTTTGCCTGTGACTTCGTTCGCGCATATCCCGTTTTTTCACGTAGGAATTTCGGGAAATCTTCTCTTATTGCACCTCTACATTCCCCCTAAGTATAAGCCAAATTTCAGCTTTCTACCAGTAGTTTTGGAACTAGTAACAAAGAGTTTTATACATATTGATGATAAATTCATTCGTATTTTATGACGCTTTGTGGCCATTTTGAGATGTACCAGGCTTGCATGAGGGGAGAGAGGCTATTTATGAAATGGCGTCATTGAGGCAAGCATGTTTTGTGAAGTTACTTATATTATGAATTGAAGCAATAATATCAGCACCATCGACTAATAATACCTCCCAACTAACATTAGGCGCTAATGTAAGAGTTAGAACAGATATATAAAAGAGCTAAACAGATCCTAAGGTCATCAATAAGTGCTATCACATGGGAGTTATAGCGAGCTATAACTCTACTATACCCCTGGATTGGGCACAAGTTCTTATGGTCTTAGGTTCCATTATGGCGATGTAGTGGAGTTATAAAATGAATTTAAGAGATATATTAGAGCAATTGTGGAGGTATAGTAGCGCTAACTGAGACTTAAAGCTCTGTGAGAGTAGTATTTAAGTGACTAGTGACTCCTCAAGCGGTATGATAGAACTACATGCTACTTACTGACTTTTTGAGCGCTATAAAGGGAGCAAATGTATGAATATAATATCCGTAAGGGGTATAGTAGATCTATGATGTATCTTACTAACTATTTGAGCGGTTAGAGGGTGGTAATAAGGTAAATTGTTACACCTTGAGTTGCAGTATGGATATACATTAGGAAATTTTAGCGTCGAAGGATATAATTTTTTTACTTTTTTTCATAGCCGGCTATGCGGTATGTATTTTATAACGTTGTTATGAATAATATGTTCCCTTGTCAAAAAACCAAACATTGTGTTTACGAAAATAAATGGCGGAGTTAAGTGCTAAAATTTTAACTTATTGTTAGTGGAAGCTGAAGCGAAATTTTCATTGCGAAGGTAAGTAAACTGTCAATATGTGTATGTATTATTAGCAAATAATTGAAGGGCCCACTCTTTGATGTGTATTTATCTAAAAAAATGTTTTGCTTTACATGGAGCAAAACATTTTTATTACTAAATATGTAACAAAACCTAACCTATTGACTTAAAACTGTCGTGACCCAGGTATTATACGCTAGAATAATAAATACCTTCATTGTATTAAGTTTTCGTTTCGTACATTTTACTGTATTTAATTAACTTCATAATCTAAAAATGGTGGGCGCATGAATTTGGGGATCCGTAGTCATTTCCCAAAACCACTACCTAGCCTACGCACGACTAGTACACGTATCTCATAGCTAGACGAGTGCTAAATTGTTTGATTCGCACACGTCCCTGTCTGTCTACATATTTAAATACATACTGTACAATTCTGCCAGTTAAAGCCTGAATATTTGTAGCAATGGAATTTAATATGGTCGTTGCATAAACTACTATTTTACAATGCAGAGTGAGATTTTTTTACGATACACAACCCACCTTTTGTGTTTTTGTTTTCAGACTAACCAATACAATTCACCCGTAATTTCTGTACCCGATGAGTCCAGCGAGTCTTCCTCTCAAATCATTTTGACTTCAGATAACCAAATCCTGGGTATACCTACAAATACCTACTGTGTGCTTGATGAAAACCAAAAGCACTTTATAGACAAAACACAAGAAAATAGTGATTTAAAGAGTGCCGCAAATATTGAACAAGACGCAAACAAGACTGAAAAAAACCATAACATAGCATTCGCGGCAACTGCCGAAAATAATTTTGAAAATCAACCCAGCTATATACCTGGAATCAAAAATGATTCCGTAATACTAGCCCCAAGTGACGATTCAATCGACGTCGAAGAAGAGTCCCTATGCTAATTTTTTAATTCATTTATATTTTCTAAGGTTATTTTTGTTGCTATAACTCAATTATTAACAATACACAATAACCAACATAATTTTATAACTGATTTAAGTAAGTATAAGTTATATCTTTTAGTTACAAAGACAAATTAAAATATAATTGTTTACTTTAAGCTAGTTGTTGCTATAACCAATAGATGTTTAGATATGTATCTTTGTGTTCTTATCTAAATGTAAACAAAGTAATATTATTATATAAATTATATTAGAATTAAATTAAATTAAAATTATAATAGAAAAACGAATACCTGAATACTAGCCATTTAGAAACATCACTACCAAATAGCAGCTATTTTATGTTAAGTACTAGTACCTATCTATTCTTATTTTCTATTAAAATAAACATTGTTGAATAGTAGACAAGAATGTTTATGTTGCGATGCCATTTTATACACGGGACCACGGTACTAAAGTGGTAACGAACTCAATATTTAACCTTAAATAACATAGAGGCTATACTTGACAATATAAGTTCTATTAATAGGGAGAAATATCTCTATTATTCAGCCCTAAATTATACAAGGGAGTTTTGTATCCCTTTAGGAGTTTATAGAGGCTATACTTGACACTATAAGTTCTATTAATAGGGAGAAATATCTCTACTATTCAGCCTTAAATTATACAAGGGAGTTTTGTATCCCTTAAGGAGTTTGGTGTTGTAAAAGATTTAATGAACACCATTGTAGAGCTAGTAGCGTTAATTGCTCCTTTTGTGCAACTATCAGCGCTCCGAAAGAGTTTGTGGTAGCTTGCTTAGAACTTCAGAAGTTAATAGTATATGTTATTTTCTTATATGTATCTTATAGTCGTAAGATTCGTTCAAAGCTATTACACAGAAGCTTTGGTCTATATTATAGGGATAATAATCGCTGCTCTACGCGTTTAACCTTCATACATTGCTCTTATAAACTTGCTTTGTGACTATAAGCGTTACATTTTATTACTAACACACTTTTGTCGTCACACACTATAATTGCAGCTACTACTCTACCTTCATAACACTTTGGGTTCTAAAGTAAGCTCTATTTGCAGCCATAATGTTTGTTGGGCTACTTACCTAAATAAGTACCAATAGAGCAAAGGAAAGTTAATAAAACTGTCAAGTAAAATTAATAGCATACGTTTCCTTAGGATAACACTGACTATAACTAGAAGGGTAATTTGCCTATAAATAAAGCAACTTTAAGTTCAATCCTGAACTAACATAACTTTATAAACACTCTGGCGGGTCTTAACAATCATAAAGCCCGCAAACGGACAACTCAAAGCAACAAAGTGTATAGAAAATCCTTTTACATACAAATCATGCAGAAAGTACAGAATTCCTTGACATAAAGCTCTTCACACATCGGCGCGTCGGGCTTCGCGTCGCGTCTGTATGCAAACGAAGCGGTGCATAATGGTCTGAAAATCGAGATCCGTACTCATAGAAACGATTTAAAAAAAAATTTAAATGTCTCTGGTATACCTCGTTTAATTTAATATTATAGTGTGAAGGTTATTCGCGAGACAACACTTAAAGTTATTTTTTTAACTGAATAGAACTGAAGGGCTGGTGCTCACATGAGCTCACATGGTGATCAAGATAACATACAATTCTTGCACCTTTCGGGGTGCCGTTTTGTGTGTAGCTAATGTTTGAAATTTTTAATTTTCGGTAATAGCATGCATAAGACCATAAGGGTGACAATAACAGAAAAAACCGGCCAAGTGCGAGACGGTCCGCATGCAGAGGATTCCGAACGAGTCTCATTTTTGTTACATATTACTTTTGAACCATAGATTTCTTATAGATTTTCCTGTAATCTATATAAAGGCAAAGAATTTTTAATGTGTATTTTTTTTTCAAAATTTCTGTTGCTGTTTCGGAGATAAGTGGGTGGGAATGGTCATTTTTCATCTAATTTCGTGAATAAATTCAAAAGCATTTATTTTAAAATCATAAAAATGTATAACGTTTAACAAAATAAACGCAATAAGTACCTCTTAAGAGGTCATTGTACTCATCATTATGAACAACTTTTACTATGGGGCCAACCCCGAAATAAAAAACGAGAAATTGCGTTTATTCTGTTACACGTTGTATACGAAATCCTCACAATACGCCCTTTCGTTTGAAACGTCACGCGCTAAGTTGGAAAAACAAAAGTGACCCAATTTTCAAGATTAATTTATTCTCGTTACACGTCCGTGTTTGGATCACAGAAGGTTACTATGTTTACCAACGACTGAATCGGTCCAGAGGTTCGGAATATCAATTTTAGGGTTCCAAACCTCCATTTGGAAAAACGGAACCCTTATAGGATCACTCGGTTGACTAGTCGTCCGTCTGTCACAGCCGATTTTCTACGAATCTACTAGACATTCCATTTTTTTTTAAATCCCTGAGACATTGTTTCTATGAACTCGATTTTCAAACCACCGTGCGACGGCGACGGACAGGACGAGACTACAATGTACCCTCCGTGTACTCACCGTGTAACCGCGATTGAACGCATCGGCCATATTTCTGATGATTGGCATGGCTGATCGCGCCATACTTTTATTGATGAGGAAACAACTCGACTTAGAATAATTCTAAGTCGAGTTTAGTAACGATGTGAGACTCGCAATGAGACTCGCAATTATTGCGAGTGTCACATCGTTTAAAAAAATTGCTCTACCATCATTCTATAGCATCATTCTTAAAAGCGTGTACGCCTTATGTCATTTCATACAAACTTTCATGTCCTTATTCTTCAAAATGAATGAACCGATTTTAACGAAACTTGGTATGCATACGCTGGATATCTAGGTCTTAATAGTTATCAAAACATTTTTGAAAAAGATTTTAGAGGGAAGAGAGAGCGATTTTAAGTTTTCTATAGAAAGTGAAAAATCACTTACATCCTTCCCCCTGATCTGTTTTTAGATTTTTTTTTCTGATAACTATTTAGACCTACATATCTAGCGTACGCATACCAAGTTTTATTAAAATCGGTTCATTAATTTCGAAAAATAAGGATTTGAAAGTTTGTATGAAAAGCCGTACCGCGTAAACGCTCTTAAGCTTCAAAATGTTTTATTAAAGAAACATTATTAATACAATAAGAATCACTTTTAAAATATAAATAAAAAGCTACATTTTACAAATTCAGATCCTGTTTGTATTAAGTATTTACTATCTTCAAACTCTGCCGCCTTTTCATGATGACATCAGCGAAGAATTTTTAAATTGCTTTTTATCAATTTTCAAATACCAATCACATAATTACGTTGTAGCTTAGTTATTACCAAAAATATTTCAACTGAAGAAAAAAAAACAAGATTACGTGTGCCGAATTCGCCGTGGTCAATCAATCACTGAACTACCGCACTCGTAAAGCCGTAATTAGGTAGTTTATTACAGAACCATTTAAATAAATTACTTAGTTCCTGTGGCTTGTGTAGATTATTATTTTAAATGTTATTCCAATAAGATACAAGTTTTTTCAATAATCTTGCTCACTGACTCGACAAGTAGGTATGGTCGGAAATAGGTATACCAGTCGCAGGACATTAAAACAGCATTTGTGACATAAAATATAGCAGCTTTGCTGATTCTTTGACATGATGTTAAAGTTTACTCAAGATCAAACCCAACACTGAGGTAAAGTAAATAAAACTTGTTTGAAAGGATCCAACAACTTTTCAGTTCAAGTCTCACAGTTTATCAAAACACTGTTGTTAATCTCTGTACCCGACGGAATACATAAATAGCTCCGACTGTGGCACCAGTGCAGTATTAATTGAGAGCGTTTGTTACTCGATATTCAAGGAACAAATGAATCTACGCGACTGTACCAGACCGTAGTGCCCACAATTCACAACACTTGTTGTTTTATTAGCAGTCGAACTAGTCAGTCTAGGTTATTTAAACAATCTGTGAAATCACTATCTGTGCAACAAAAAGAAAAACAGATAAAATAATGCGATGCCATTTAGCGAGGACATTTTCAATCCAATTAGGTATTTCTGTTATGTAAACTTTTAAAAGGTTACGTTCCATGTCTGTATTAATTACAGAACAATAACAAGCTAGTTGAATGGGCTTTGTTTCATTAAACCCATGTGATAATTCTACTGTGTGGAACAACTAACAAACACGTCTGTGCCATACGTTCCAATTCCTTTTTTTTTAAACGTTAGGACTGCTATTATTCTTAGTTTGAAATTAAAATAGTTTTAAAAGTAATATTTCATCCTTGGAACATTCTTTTAATTGAGCAGTGCGTACACTGCGTGCTGGATTATATCGCAGCGATCATATCTCTTGTAGACCATACATATAATGGTAACGGTCGTCGATGGTCAGGCCTCAGGTACAAACACCAATTACGCACGATTTTATAAGCCACGCCACGCGATTACTCGATAGCCCGATTACCTACTTCAGTTTTAATGGTAAAACATTTACCAATTGTTCGAAAGGTCAATTTAACGTGAGAGCTGGTCGGTTTATGTTCCACAGTCGCCTGGGAATGATCTGTCCTTGCCTTTACTCCCTTGAAAATATAATTTCAATTATTACATCAGACAGAGTTGGCTACAATCTCTGCATACGCGTACATATTCCATTGAATTAAGTTAAGATTTATATGTTTAGAATTTACTGACATGTAGTTACATTATAGTCAATCAGTAATATTTATTTGACCGGCTTCCAGTCTCTGTGATTCAGAGAGTTCTAGAACTGACAGTTACTTCAAATTACCTACTTCTAACTTTACGTCAGAAAAAAATAGTATGATACCTACTCGGCGTCTCTTGCAACGTGCTGATGAATCAATTAGGGCAAAAAGTTCTAAATATACCAACACTATATAAAAATAAACATAGTCCGTATCCCTCCATGGTCCGGCGCGCACATGGCCTTTATAAGTCCATGACATCACCGAATGTGGTTCCATTTACATCGCCACCATAATCCAAAAGTACTTCCGAGAATCAGGACAAAGAGGTTTTATTTATAAAAGCTTTATAGAACAAGAGTGTTTTGAAAAGACAAAGTTATTGATAGTAAACATCAATATTATCGTAAACGTGTGTTGTGGTATTAACGAGTCATTACTCGATGTAGAAAGTGCTTGGACATAAAAATATGTGTGTCCGATTGTTTGTGTTATACGGGAATACAATTACTTACTTGACAAGGTATATTCTTATTGCCCAAATTCCAAGTCAGTTTGAAGGGCTCTCGATTAATGTTAATAAATAACAGGCTTTATGTATCAATTTCATGATTCGAGTTGGACATGACTTGAAATATAGGATTAAGCAATACTCATACGATCTTACAGCTAAAAGAAATGAATACTACTCTTAACATCACTGAACTACGCAGAATTCGATTGATTACATAGCTACAAAAACTACTTACGGCATACCAGAACATTGGGGGAATTGGCAAGCACAAACTTCAAACAAATCAAATGAAAACGAATAATTTACACGTATTTAATGACATCCTTGAATCAGTTGATAAAGTGCAAGGGTGGAGCACACATCTCACAACTCCGATGATCAAAACTAAACCAAAACACGGAAAATCTCCAAAAGAAACAAATGAAAATTAAACGTATTTAATGATTCCATGAATAAGGTGATATAGGAGTGCAATGGTCATAAAAAGGACAAACATCTTACCTTGTCCATATAAAATCCGGGAAACGACTGGTCGGCCGCGTGCAACAATACAAGTCACAATCAGTGATTTAATACACACAGTACACAAGTAATTTAAAGAAATTGCAGGTGAAAACGTCTTTAATAGTTTTTTAATGTAATTCTCTCTTTTTACGGTTGTCCACTTTTCCTTGACTATTGTTAGAGACTGTAACAGCTGTTCGCCTGATAAAGAACACATGATTGTGTTCCTTGTTACCGGTTTCGCCACATATTTCATAACTTAGACTTAAGTCTAACGACGAGGAACCTCCATTTGACTTCAAAATGTGGCAATAATATGGTTTTAGCAAAAGTTGATGTTGTCTTTACAATTTTTAATCGCTTCTTACGAGTTACTTGCTACCAATGTGCTATTTGCGTAGACTCAAGTTGTAAGTAAATATATATATTGGAGGTATCATCGCATTACCGCCATTTTTCAAGCAGTTGTCTGCAGATATTAGAAACGAGCTGATGCCTCGTCTGCGGGCTTCGTCCGCGTAGATATCGGCTTCAAAGAACAAAGACTTTCATACAAAGTTCCCTCTCCAATTTCCCCCATATAGTTGAAATTTCCAAAAATCTTTTCTTAGCGGATGCTTAAGTTATAAAATAAAACAATATTTCAAATTGCAGCTATCTAGACTTAGTCGTTTAGGCTGTGCGTTGATAGTCAGTAGGGACAAACAATTTTATAAGGACAGATAAACACAAAAATGATAATTTCGCGGAAGTTCTGAGAGTCAACGAGACAGTAGACGGCAAAGAAAACGCAAAGGAAACTGTTATTATGGAGCTCGTGATCGTAAATGATTTAGCTAACTACCAGGCAACGCTTACATTATTTTAATTTTGCGTCTGACACGTCGTTGATATTCATGACCGATTTATAGGAAAATAAGAAATTGTGTAAGAAATGGATAACTCAGCGTTCCTTTTTTTACCTTGTCTCTCGATACTGGCTTCAAAATCTTTATAAATGAAATAATTTGATCTTTTTCGTGTGGGCTTTCAGGGATATTCACGCATTCAGAGTGCCAATTCTACTAATTTGTAAACAACGTTCACATTCGCATTTCAGTCGCAATCTGTCAAAAATCTGTGGATATTGAGGCTTTTCTGACAGATTGCGCTGAGATGCGAATGCGAATGTTGTTAAAAATTAGTAGAATTGGCCTGCTGTGCTGCCACCTCGTTTAAATCATTACAGAAAACCCTCCTACATCGGAAACCGCTGGCCCATGAAAAAATAAAATAAATTCAGTCTCATCTACAACCCCGAATTCTGAATTCAAACTCTACAAGTACAAGTAGAAGTGTCAAGTTGACAAGCTTCCTAACTTAAGAATCAAGTCAACTTCACACTCACTTGTTTGGAATTTATATCAATTTGACAAT
This sequence comes from Melanchra persicariae, assembly GCA_947386135.1. NCBI lineage: Eukaryota > Metazoa > Arthropoda > Insecta > Lepidoptera > Noctuidae > Melanchra > Melanchra persicariae. The sequence goes on from OX376646.1 coordinate 7,081,514, forward strand.
AATAGAATGGATCATCATTTTGCCAGATGATGTTGGTATTTTAGTAAACCTTTAGTTCCCAGCTCTAAACTGTTAACCTTTCCTTTGCCGATGAACATCTATACTTATCCAAATAGACCAATGAGGTGACCCCCAAACTTCGCCTACTCTAGATGACACAACGCATCTGAAGTACTTCATGATTCAGCTAGAAAGCGATGCGTCTCCGTGAGAAGCGGAACCCAGTCACTCTACGTTTCCGTCCTCATTGTTTGAAGGCATCCTGCCTTTGATTAATAACTCCATGTAGGACGTATTTTACTATGTTCACAACATTTGGTCATAAAGTTCAAAGGCTTAATAACCTCGCCCAAAAATATGGCTTCTTAGTTCGAAGAGGAATGTAAATTTTTGGGACAAGAAACTCATTATATGAGTCATGATTCGCGTGTTGGTGCTCCCATCGTGTGATTTTGAATAAGGTTCAACGGAACAAATACTGTAAGATAATTATATAGCTATCATATGAGGCTAAATGATTAAAGATACAGTAGCGGAATGATTATGCTTTTTCTTGGTTTTTGTTTGGCCTGCTGAATTATGTGGTCAAGTTCATAAGGAAAGAAACGGTGTGTAAATTTTATTGAAACCGTAAGGTAAATTAATAAAAGTTTCAGCATTATAAGAATGACTTTCATATTTTTTTAATCAATTGCTACTCTATCTCTTTACATTTAAAAGTAATATTTCAATTCGCTAAACAAAGCTGTCTCGCCCTCAGCAAAGAAACATCTTCATTTCAATTCACCACAAAGTGTCTAACAAGTATCAAATAGGCCATAAAACTGCGGTTCAAACAAAGCTTTAACTGCAGAGTTCATTCGTCTGATCCTGCGGCTGCAGCAAAAAGCCGCTCTTAGGCGTGCAACGCATAATTTTGATTTATGCAGAGTGCCGCGCGCCCACGCCGCGTTTGTCTGTTTGTACTCAATGCGCAGGCGACGCACGACAAAAATATTGTGGCTCTATTCCGACAAATAGGTTTGATATTGAAAAAATAAGGACGTTCATTATGTTGTACTTACCAATTTAATATTTTCTATAAATAAAATGCTTTGTCCTGACTGATGGATCAACGCACAGCCTAAACTGCTGGTCTTTGGGACTTGAAATTTGGAGGATGTATTCCATATATGATGTAGGCATCCGATGAGAAAGGATTTTTGAACGTTCGTCCCCGGGAGGGGGTGAAATAGCCTGCCAGGATAGAAATATTTTGTACGAAAAAGTGACTCTGACGCTCCCTTCCGCTCCGCCCAGAGCGGAAGAAGTCATTTAATTTTGATGATATCCCACACTCAAAAAACAGGAGGTAAAATAGTTGCAAACTTCTAGTTTATATGAAAAACCGTATTCCTTGGGCGAAAATTCTTGAAACTTGGTAAAAATAATGGCCAAGTAAATAATAAAGGTTGTCATTATTAGTTTTTCACGACAACCCCTGAAAGACAATTTAGGGGTTACTAAGTTTGTATGGAAAATTTGTAAATATGAAAATTGGCATGAATAATATCCTAAGTAAATAATAAAGGTTCCCCCAAAACTGCCCAAAAGATTATGTTGAGAGTGCTAATGTTTGTGAGGAAGATTAATAATAGCCACACTTGTAGCTGTTTAAGCCCTGAATTCAGAATTTAAGACAGATATTTTTTTCCTGGAATGTTGCCTAGGCATATTTTCCAACTTTCACGCGGGCAAAGCCGCTGGCAAGAGCTATTTTCGTATAAAATTGAACAATATCTGTTGTGTAGCGGTGCAAACCCAGACAAGCTTTACTTTGTGTACATTTTTTATCACGACCGCTCTCAAAACGGCGAAGGAACATCAGATCGAGAAGAGGCCTGTCTATGTCCCAGCTGTGGCAGTTACAGGCTGATTGTGCTATAGGTCCTACATTTAGCCTACGACTCCATCCACGTGGATGTCGGAAAACATAACATCACTCCTATTTCACCCGGGAGGTTAAGCAATAATGAATAGATTAAGTACAAGTGATAATTCCTCAAGCATAACTGTAACTACGGATACTCGTATGAATATGTACATGAAGAACTAGTAATAAACAGCAACCGAACAGATTAATAATTTACTCCAAAAATTAAAAGCGTTAGAGCAAACTATTAATCCACCCACTGACTGATTATGACTTTATTAATGTACCTCAAATTACTATAAATCTGTCGGAGGCCTACAATTAAGCCAAAAATGTAAATGGAAAAATTCATCTCATTGTGTATCATCATTAAAACGGTTCATGTGTTCTCGTGACCGTTTCAAACGCGTACAAATCGCGTTCTCTGTTACAACACTTAATCTAATTTCCCACAGAATGACGTAACGTTGGTCCCATAGTTATCATAATGAGCGTAATCAAAAACAAAATAATGCTGGGCTGTGCTGTCAAACGTATCGTGGTGGTATTGGTATCGATGAGTTCCAAATTAAAATCGACTTTCACTTATCTGATTAGGGTTGGTTCGATTTTTTTATAAAATTTAAGTAAAACATATTTTTAAAACAGGCTTTTAATTAACTAAAAAGTGCAAAATAAAGCTTACATACGTAAAATTACATCTGTAACATTTTCTTTAAAGCTTGAGGCTTAATTTTAAATGATTAAATTAAATTTAAATGCGTTTTTTAAATTTTGTGTCAGTACCGTTGACCATTGAGGAGTTGGTTCGTCTGGAGCCAATCCTAGTTGGAAAATCAAGTCATAATTATCATTGAGTTTCATTGTCATCAGAACTGAACCTGTTTAAAATTACAACTCTGCAAAATAAGAGGAACTTGTTTTAAGTTAGCTTACAAGATTTGACCTAAACCAACAAACATACAGACAAACATACGAACATTGCTTTTACTCAGTTTTTAAAAAAAATGTTTTGGGGGACATTTCTGTCTAATAACATCTATTTTATCTTTCTACTATCAACTACCCCTATCCATATACGTAACACTCACTAAATACAGTACCTAGTCATTTACAAAAGACAGAATGTATATTCAGAGCGCTATATTTGGATTTATTCGATATTACATCTTACGCAAGCAATAAACCAAAAAAGTACTTCTGTTTTGTTTTATTTAATGGTCTACAAAATATTACTAGGTGTTAATGGCAGCCATTGGCAGCCCTGTACTAAAGTGTAGGCATAATGGTCGGGAATGTTCCCTTGCTGCCCGAAGAGCCACTCTTGCGCACGCGAGCTGCGCGCACGCCACCACAATGAGATCAAATTGTGCTATTTCTAACGCTAATGCATTAAGTAACTGCAGCTGTACTTTGTTGTTTCTATTTGTTTTACAAAGATGGACAATAGATAGATAATAAAGAATTAAATTCAATAAAATCAAACTTGTGGGAACGAGACGACCTAGACGCTTACTGCAAGGGCTAGCTCGAGGTGGCTCGATAAAAGAATGCCTTGCATCATCTAGGGACGGCCGTTGCCTAGTAGTGGGACAGTATATGCTATATATAAAACAGCACAGTTCCAAAACCAGAATTAAAACACATTTTCTTTATCAGTTTCCGCCCTACATGATACCCAACGAAAATATATTTGCAGTCTCGGTCATCGTCGCCGTGTCGTCTCTTTGAATTCGATTTAAGCAACTAAATGACTTGCTGTAAACACTCCATCACTTTAAAAACCATCAAATGTACCGAACAAGCAATTTTCACAAGATTAGGAAAGCGGAACAAACGAACCGGCGGCGGATAAATCGCAATTTCGAACATAATAAAGCAACTTGTAGGTGTATGTGAGAAAGTGACCATCATTACGTGTAACGAGAACTACTCTTTTTTGGCAAGTGATAAAAAACTTTTATAGAGATTATAACGAAATTTTCTTGCGAGAAAAACTACACAACTTTCGCAACTGGTTTAATTTAATGACAATGTCAAACTTTCTTTCATATTATGGAACCCGTGCTTTTTTAAAATCCTTTTATGGTATTATGCAACAAGATCAATTAATAGCCATTAATTTCAACTATAGTAGGCGCCAGATAAATGAAGAATAACGGTAATTGACCTTTCCTTAATATCTCTTCGTAGGTACCCCCGGACAGTAAATTATGAATCGTTTTTTATTACTAGAACAGTAAGGATCACAAAAGATGTCGATTCAGGACAGCTTTATGTCATTATTTCTGTTTTTCAAATTAAGTGTGTCAATAAATGTAGGTGGGTCAATGACCGTTATTCTTCATTTATCTGGCGCATACTATAGTAATATTTTTTATTCACCCGGCTAATGGTTCTGGGTAAGCATTAAATATGTAAAAGGTCTAATGCACTGTGGATTGGACACAAAAGGATATTATGTGCCAAATACAAAAACCTAAACGTGTTCGACAATCGTCACGCTCTATCGCACTCGAATTTAGTAACATCACCGCATCCGGTTTTCTATGATTATACGGTAATAAATAAAACCTTCGTGTTGGCACTACCTACTGACCCATACGGAATGCTAAACTACACGATTTGTCTACATAAAATCGACATTAAAACTAGCAAAATGAGGAAAAAATTAGAACGTTCTGAATACGACGAATTGATTTGTTTTTCAGGACATTCGACTCACAGGTTATATGAGTCTTTGTTAAATGGAGCGCGAGAACTATAAATGCAGTTATCGTCTATGTCGGCCACTGAAAATTAATCTAATTGGGCCCGCGTGGTGGAATATGATATGGCCTAGACTGGGCTGTGAGGACTGGGCCGCCCAGTCCTTCTCACAGAGACTTGTGTCCTATAATGTGAATATTACAGGCTCATTAATGCCACATAGTGTGATAAATTACAATTTCAACAGTAATTCCAACGACCTTTAGTTATACAAATCGAATGTTCGACACTTTAAAAGAACACTTTTATATCATGTGACAGATAGTTCCGTTTCAGTGAACGCGCAGTAATATATTGATGCAAAAATAATTGTACTGGAAGCAATGAACGCTTTATGGCCTCAATCATGTTTATGCCAAATGCAATCATCATAAATATGTGAGCAAACAACAATTCTTTCTTCGTATCGAGGTTCACGAGAATAACGTGTGTTGAAATTTTAGGCAATCCGCACGGCTAGAAGGGTATTAGTACCAATTAACAAGGGAATATATATAAAGTGACAATCTTTTAGTGAAAACGACGTTCAAAAAGTCCAAATGATTTACAATATGCACTACCGAAATATCACGTAGCCAATTCCATATAAGAAATTGATTTTACTCCCGAAGTATGCGTTTCCATAGGCACAACCTGGGGTGTTTAAGTCAAGAGTGATAGGTTTCTTCTAGGTAAACGTGTGCTATTGTCGATTACATCATTGCTTCCCACTAGGTGGGATAGTGATCAAACTTGAGCCTATTTATAAATAGTAAATAATGTTCGCTACCGCTAACCCTCGTGGGAGTTCTAGACAAAGTGTCATACACTTTGTCTAGTGCTCCAACGGGGGTGAAGGATTCGAAGTACATGAGTATAGGGTAGGTACTTACAGCTAGCTCTTCGCTGGTGTAGGCAGTGAGGATGCGCCGGTCCTGCTGCAGCACGCAGTAAAACGGCTCCCAGGACAACGGCACCCCCACAGCCGCGCCCGCCACCGCGCTTGAAGCCCCATCTGGTGACAAACACAAGGAAACTATAGAAACTCGTATATTGCATCAAAACTTCGTCTCCGAATGACACTTATGATTAGCACGCTGAGGGACAATTCTACTAATTTTAAAACAACGTTTGCATTCGTATGTCAGTCGCGAACTGTCAAAAAAGCCATAATTTTCATACAGCTTGAAAATTAGTAGAATTGTCACTCAGATGTTGATGAATTCATAACAAAAGACGATCACCAATTCACGAGCGTCTTTGCAGTATTTTTTTAAGACTCCGTTCAGTTGGGACATTTTAATGCCGGCCAGATATTTTACGCCATCATATTCTGCGCGATTAAATTTAGCATTAGCAATAAACGTTGTCCTCATTCGGGCACCCAACAAATCAATTAGCAGATACACAGACATTTCATCACATCATCACATGTGGTGGTCGATGATGACATTAACGACATCTTCAGAATCTGTTTGTAATATCGCTTATCTTTATCTTTTAGTAGGTAAAGGAACGTTATCTTACTAATTACTATTATAAATGCGAAAGTTAGAATGGATGTATGGATGTTTGTCGGTCAATCACGCTGGAACGGCTGAACGGATCTGAATGAAATTTGGCAAAGAGATAGATTATTGTCTGGAATATCAGATAGGCTAGGTTCCCTCGGGAAAATTTCCGGCATTCACGTGGGCGATGCCACTGACAGAAACTAGTGATCTACAGATCTGCATACTAAGAGCCAAATTCATAAAAACTTTGCAACCATTACATAACTCAAATATTGGACAGATTCTTTATCCAAAATATTCTATGGAGAATTCGAATTGAGGATCTCATAAAGAGTATTATAACTAAGTAGGTAATAGTTAAAAAGTGTTTATGAATAAGGCTGTTAGTGCTTTAGCTTCTGTTCTACAAAGAAACTAAAGAAAACTTACATTTCAGGTTGAGTGAAAGTTATGAATAATACAACAATATTGCTTTGAAAAACTTGTTTTTGCATAGCTTCTTTTACAACTTTAGTTTTATTTTAAAATAAATAAAAAAGAGGAGAAATTCTTGAAGTTTCCAAGAGAGATTTGTGAGACCGGTGTGGTTCATTCGTGTTTCGTATCATAAACCGAAAAAAAACACGTTTTTTGTATGGGAGCTCCTTTAAATTTTAAAGTTTATTTTGTTTTTATTATTTTTTCTTATACCTAACTATCTACTTTTTACGGTTCAGAGATACAGCCCACTGATAGACAGACGGACAGCGGAGGCTTAGTAATAGACTTCCGTTGGTTACCTTTCGGGTACGGAACCCTAAAAAAAAAAATTAAGTAAAATAATTTGTATGTAGGTACAGGCAGTACCTACATACAAATTATTTTACTTAATTTTTTTCTCTCCTCGCAGTTACGACCAAAAATAAGTTCACTGTTCACTATAACAACCACATAAAAATATAATTGAACAACCATGTAAACGCAATAAACATATTAATTCAATAACAAAAACACTTACGTTACGTTATGGTACTGTAATACGAAGTGAAAGGTACTCTTACCTTATTTAATTGTAAACATTACATTACATGCCATAAAATACCATAAGATTACGTGACGTTTGTGATACAGGTAGTTAAATTATATGCTTCCATACTTGTATCGTGTACCGACAGTTTTTAATTATCGTAGGTATACCGATACCGCGAGATTTTATGGAAAGTGGGTCGTTCATCTATCTATCAGATAAAATTGGAAAGATCTGAATTACATGCACGCTGCGCGGCGAGCTGTGGCGTAACGTGACGTACTTACATGTAAATTAATTTCACTGCACATGAGATAAGCTAATATCTGTTGTCATCGGCGCAACGAAAAGCTCTCGTGGCTGATCGGTTGATGAAGAATACCGATTGTGAAGTCTTAAACCATGAAAGTAGACTCTTTTGTAACAGTACACGTTGCCTAAAGGTAAATTAGAATTTTAAGTACATCCAAAATAGATGTTACAAAACATTATCATAATAATTAAGTCATTATTCATAGTAAACCCATCAAATCAGATACACCCACAATATACGACAAGACTAACAAGCTGCCTCGTTATCTACTAAGTTATAAAAAGGTTTAGTTTACAATTTAAATAATCACGATGCAACTTGTCGGCAACTAAGTAGTTGATGCAATATATTACGACATCGATTGCAGACAAAGTAGAAAAACGAGTCAACCTGACTGATGATGATAGACCAATATCTTAGCTGCGGCACAACTGATCTATTACAGAGTCTACGTCCCATACTGATTTTATTATAAACCTTTCAACACGATCTTAATCAGCACTTTATAATAGCCCCACATGAGTCACAGTACTATAAATAAGCATAAAGTAACCTCAAAACAAAGGCTGTGTTTTAAAACAATATGAATAAACGGATTTCAATAGGTCTGTGCCTCGTTCACACTGCTCTTCCTTACGAGGTAAACAAACGGCCCGAGAAACACAAACACGTGGTGTCCGTGCCCCTCAAAGCCACATAAGGTAATGATGCTCCGCGCTTTAAAACTATTTGTGGAGACGCAGCTGCGAATTCATCAACTTGTGAATATGGACAGAAGCTTTCGCTCAATTGACTGTCAAGCTCTTGAAGAGAGCTTGTACCCGATGTCATATAGTTCCCGATGATTAATGAATACTAACTATATAATTAGGTAGACTACTAAATGAGTAGAAATACATATATGCTGCTGAAGTTTAGAAAAGGCATAATGGATGATCTTGAGCTTACAACCGTTCGTATACCAGCAATACTTATAAATGCTTCTCTTCCTAGCCAATTAGGATCGGCTATTTGAAAATAACTGCTATATTTGTCTGCCATTGTATGTGCTTTCTAAAAATATCCCTTACAAAAAAATCCTGGAGTCGATTTTAAACAGGACAAAGGCAGTAATTGAAGCACTTGTTCAGCTAATAAAAGCCAGCGGTGGCGGTGGTGGTGCGACGCAGTGTCCACATGGATTAATGCGTTCCATTTAATCTATTAAACAGTGAGTCATAGGGAACGACGATTCAGTGTACGATAATCAAAAGGGACAAGGATATTAATTTCGTGCGTAAGTCACAGGATATACATTAGTACTGACTACTGACATCTAATGTCTATCTCGTCCTGGAAATTAGGCTTAAAGCTATTTGCAGACCAAGAGCTAAGCTTTGATCGCATGCGAATGAGGTCATTTCTGGTACTTATCTATAGATCGGAAACTATGTAAACTAATCTGTGTAAGTTCAAAGTGCGAGTGATGGGTTTTCATTTTTCATCAAAAGTCATGATATTAAGTTACTCGGAAAGGAAAGTCCGAAGTTACCGGAAGACGCAGCGTTGGAAGGGGTAGGCCTTCCAACGTTGCGTCTACAAGGTGGACCGATGACCTGGTGAGGGTCGCGGGTAACCGATGGATGCGAGACGCACACTTTTCTCAATTCATTTTTGCAAACATTTTATATATTAGGCAAAATATACACTTATATACTAAAACGAGCGACATCCACAACTTTAATACCAGAAACAAGCACAAGCTACATGCTCCTTCACACCGACTTCGTAAGGTCCATGACTCATTTGTGGGGCTCGGTATCCGCTTCTACAATAAACTTCCACTTTCTTTTCTTGACCTGCCTTTTAACTCATTTAAATCTAAAGTTAAATCTAACCTTTTAGTGTAGTCGAATTAGAAAAAAGATTGGACTTAATTCGTGTAGTTGTAATTTTTTATGGAATCATTAGAAAACATGAATATAAGTCTCCTCTGAGTTTGCACCATTTCTGTTATGTACGGAACATCGTTTAATGTTAGGTACTAACATAAAAGTCTCATTATTTTGAATTTTAATTAATAACTAACTGTTTTATGTTTATATATATGTAGATACCCCTTTGTTGTATAATTACTTTTCACCAAAAAAGGTGTGAGGTGTATGAAACACTAATAAATTTAAAAAAATCATTTGCGGCTCAAGGGAAATTCAGTCTGTTGGTGCAAACTCAAAATAAGCTTTTTAGAGCATCATTAACACCCAGTTATTTTAGCACCCTTTTGCACCCCTTGGAAACCAGCATTTTACAATATTTACAAATTGTACTTCGGGGGAAATTAGTGTAGTCATGATTTTTTTAATATATAATGTATTCTACATATACTACATTTGCACCTAATAAAAATAAGAAATATACCTCGGGAAGTTTATACAGAGAGCGTGGTTATATCGTAGCGTTCGCAAGGCGAACGAGGGGTTGAAGCAGGACGCGGGGCGGGCGCGGGAGCAAAGCGTAGAGTTTGAACTATCATAGTTGTGGCAAGAAGCGATCCGTGCGTTACGCAAATTTATTATTTGTCATTTCCTTTTATATTATTTCACTAACTGTGTTTGTTCAATAAATGTGATTGATTGAGTGGATGAGAAAGTGGATATTTTTAATAGGTGTGTTCTTCACCTTATTGAAACACATGCACCTCTGAGGGCCGTCCGTGTTAAGCGCCCACCCGCTCCATGGATTAACCCTGGAGTTCGTATGGCGATGAGACGGCGTGACAAGGCCTTTCGAAGATATAGAACTTCTATGTCTCCAGTTCTCCTCACTGCGATCTCTTCTATAATAGAAGAGATCGCAGTGAGGAGAACTGGAACCTGTACAAGGTGGCTAGAAACCGCTGTAACCAGATGGTAAAAGCTTATAAACGCCGATACATTTGTGAAAATGTCCTTAACTCTTCACCGGCTGATATATGGAAGTTTCTCAAATCTCTCGGCATAACAAAGTCCTTCCCCAAATGTCATTTCTTCTAACGTGTCCTTGAGTTATTAGAATAAGCATTTTTCATCGTCGGATATTCTTGTAGATGCCGTTAAAAACAAAACTCTTCTTGAGATTACTTCCACGCCAATCTTACTTCCCGATTCTTTCTCTTTTTCCCCAGTGACTAACCCTGAAGTCCTCAAAACCTTCAATGCAATTAAGTCCAAGGCTGTTGGCTGTGATGGTGTCAGCAGAACTATGATATCCCTCATAATTAAAAGTATTCTCCCTATTATTACACACATTATCAATGCCTCCCTACAAACTGGAGTATTTCCCACAATCTGGCGTAAGGCCATCATAATCCCTCTTCCTAAAATATCCAACCCCAGTTTATTTAATCACTACAGACCAATCTCCCTTTTCCCTTTCCTATCTAAGATCCTGGAAGCAGTTGCTCTTAAACAAATATCTACTTTTGTGTTTAGGTATAATCTGTTATCCCCTTTCCAATCAGGTTTTCGGCCTGGCCACAGCACAGCCACAGCTTTGCTTAAGGTTACAGAAGACGTTAGGAATGGCCTGGAGAACTCAAGATTAACGGTGTTAGTTTTAATAGATTTTTCCAATGCTTTTAACACCGTTGATCACGACATCCTCCTGGCTATTCTGTCTCAAATTGGGGTTTCTTCGTCGGCACGGGATTGGTTTTCATCATATCTTCGTGGTCGCCAGCAAGCGGTCCGTGCTGATCAGAAATTTTCTGAGTGATGCGCCCTGAAAACTGGCGTTCCACAAGGCGGTATACTCTCTCTACTTTTATTTTCTCTTTTCATAAACTCTATTACCACTATTCTCAAATGCTCCTACAATCTGTACACTGATGATCTACATGTCTACGCGCAAACTGACACTGACAACCTGGACAACTGCATCTCATTGCTGAATGCTGACCTTCTAGCTTCTAGCTATCAGTGATTGGTCAAGCAGATTTGGGGTTACAGTCAATGTCAGTTAAAGCCAGGCTATCCTGAACTTATTTTTTACGTAACTTGGACACCAGTCAACTACTGCCGCTTACTTTCAACAATGCCGTCATCCCTCTCTAGCCACACGTTAAAGACTTAGGCCTAAACATTGATGACCAGCCGGCCAGAATGTAACTTACTCACTGCGATCTCTCTATAGATTCAAGCATTTTCTTCCTTCTAGCACTAAAAGAACCACTTTGGTTCAATCACTTGTGCTTCCTATAATTGATTATGCTGATGTTTGCTACTCTGATCTATCCCAAGAACTTCTTAACAAACTGGATCGACTACTTAACCACTGTATTCGTTTCATTTTTGCCCTTCGTAAATATGATCACATTTCTTCATTTCGTTCTCAGCTTAAAGGGCTGCCTATCCGTCAAAGGATCTCCTTTCTTTTGAGGGATCTCCCTCAGATCCCTCTGCATGCTCTTCACTATTATGAATGATCCTTGTGCTCCTGATTATTTAAAACAATATTTTAAAGTGTTGGGTAGTTCTCACAGTCTTAACCTTCGAGCATCCAAAAACTTACTCCTTCATATTCCTTCTCACCGCACCGGGTTTATGTCTAATTCCTACGCTATTTCAACCATTAAACTCTGGAATCCTCTTGACATCAAGAAGGCTGAGTCCAAATTTTCCTTTAAACGTAAAATCCGAAGACACTACTTAAAAGCCTGTCATTCTTAGTTTGTCTTCGTCATAATAATTATGAGTTCAGCAGTGCGATTCTGCAGTGCGATTCTGTAAACATGTCGAAGTGAACACCCGGGCGTGGCGCACGACGGGTGAGTTGTCAAACCATACAAATACGATGGAATGACAGCTCTATTGTCGTTCACTCCGCCTTGGTGAACACCGTGAGATGTCGACAGAATCGACCGGCTGTAAACATGTCGAAGTGAACACTTGGGCGGGGCGCACGACGGGTGAGTTGTCAAACCATACATATAAGATAGAATGATAGCTCAGTTGTCGTTCACTCCGCCTAGGTGAACACCGTGAGATGTCGACAGAATCGACCGGCAGATCAGAAATTTTAGTATATTAAATCATATTTATTATTTTAGCTTGTATATGTATTTTATTAGTACCTATTATGTTACCAGCTGCGGTTTCGCCCGCGTGAATATCGGAAATAGCAAGGTTTCCTGATTTTTATTGTATTTTTTTTAATCAGGAAACACCCACCCTACACCTACCTTACACCTACCCTACACCTTCCCTACACCTAACCTACCTACATAATTATACCAGCCCAAAAATACAATGACATGTTCCTGGTCTCCTGGTACTTGATGTTTCTGGTCTCCTGGTACTTGTGAATCTGAAGTACTAAGGCAGCAGCGCGTAACAGCTCGTTTTTTAAGTGTGTTCATGGCGGTCTGGAAATCAACTAAACAATCTGATCGTAAGTAACCGCCCGTCTTGTGATACTCGCCCGCCAAGTTTGCGGGCGAAAATCCAACGGCAGCTGCTGTGGAACCGCACAAAACTGCGGTCTCGTGAGTTCTTAGCCTTATTCTTACGTTAATGATGACGTAGGATAATCAGCGCTGTCACAAGGTCTATAACTCGAAAGACAAATAATTAATTTAAAAGAAATAAAGGACATGCTTGCCTGCTGTTTTATTTTTCGATTAAAAACAAGCTGCTTTTGCATTAAAAAAATCTTTAGATTTGTATACTATTACTTACAAACAGAGCATTCACAATCAGAAAGTACTCCTTCCTCGTAAAACACATCCCGCAACACAACTACGCGCTTATGCACGTGGCGACGGCGCTTCTTGTCAGTTTATTATTCCGTGTCGCACGCTTGTCTCTTCCATAGCGTAGTTGCTCAATGGCAATGACTACAATACACGAAAAATGTATGTTCCATATAAAAATGCTAATTTTTTATTTGGTGCAAATATAAAGGAAACCAAATTATATGATTGTGATGATTTTCAAAACAACCAAAATTTCCCCCGAAGTACAGCGGCAGAAAAACGTGAAAAACTAATTTCCGTATGTCGCACCAGGGTGCAAAATCAATCATGTATTTAAGCCAAAATGACAAACCCTTTTCTGAGTTTACAGAACTACACGATTTTCCCCTAAGCCGCAATGACCAAAAATCATGTTTACAGATATTTTATTTTTTTTCTAACGCTGCGTTGGTCTGATTAAAATAAATAAAATGTAATAATGTAGATTGAGGTGTAATAAAGCGTATAAAAAATTACGATGAGTACAACTGTATGCTCTTCTTAGTTATGAACAATAAACAGATTTCATAGTTTTTCACCCCCTTCCGTAGGGGTGCTAAATGCAATTTGTTTTTTATACTCAATTTTTCACTCATACAAAACCATCAGAAACGTTTTTGCCTCTCCGGAGAATTTATTCCAATCTTTATTAAAAAATGGCCTAATTTGACTATACTATTTGTTCAAAGGCATACTATTCTATTAATGACTATTTAGACGATAAGAATAGTTGGTCGCAGTGTTGAACGCAAGACAATGTAATTTTATCATGTTCTTTCTTTCTCTATTAGTTAGCTTATGACAGGTTATATGAGTTCATATAATTTTTTTGTTGGATACATATTTATTTTTTGTTCGTGTCTTAAAATACTTTGCGTACTATTGTTTAATAAATTGAAGTTCTTAAAACGTAAAGTCAAAGTCAAAGTCAAAGTCAAAGTCAAAGCATTTATTTCAAATAAACCATTTACAGGTACTTTTGAATTGTCAGAGTCAGTCAGTCAAAAACATGAAGCTATTTACACGTTCCAAAGCGTAGATCTCTATGGAGAAGAACGTGCAAGAAACTCCACGGACACTCTTTTAAACCATTTTATGATTTACAATAATCCTGGTTACATTATCTTTGTTGCTTCTATATGTGAGAACAATGTAAAGGAAGAGAAAAAAAAGAATTCTAAGTATCAAATAAACTATTGAAATAAGCCAGCGACAGCTAAGAGATGACCAGTCTCCACTGATGGCGCCCGTTCACGAACATGACGCGTGCATCAGCACCATTCAGCTCAACCATTTTGAAGGGAACCGAATGATCCGATACACGCGCCACCATCAGCGAGACATTCGAGTGAGCATGACAAACCCTCAACTGCCCCTGCTCATTCATGTCAAACAAGAAAACCATCTATTAACATAAAAAGGCTCCATGGTCCTCACATTTACAGGATTCCAAAATAAAAAATGCTTCTACTTTATATAAAACTATAAATATCAATTGGTAAGAACAGAAAAGTAAAAGTGTATTCCAAACATTATAGAAATGTGGAATATTATTATTATTAAACGTAAAAAGTAAAATAAAAAAGAGTGAGCATCTCCTCCATATATAAAATCCTAACTAGTGGAACCAAGCGGCTGAGGCTGTGGAGCAGGACCGGCATTTAGCCAAGCATTTTTATCAAGGATATAATCTTCCAGTTTATAATATGCCTGTCTACATAGTGTGCGTTTAATGCATGTTTTAAATTTTCTCTCATTCAGTCCGAGAATATCATATGGTATTTTATTATAAAATTTAACACAGTACCCCATAAAAGAAGTGTGTACTTTAGCCAATCTGAATCGGGGTTGATCTAATTTGTTCTTATTTCTAGTATTAAAATTATGCCTGTCACTAATCTTACTAAAAAGATGGAGATTTTTCCGAACATACATTATATTTTCGTATATGTATTGACAAGGTACCGTCATGATGTTAATATCTTTAAACAGTTCCCTTAGGGAATCGCGCCGACCCAGATTATATATGGCTCTGATGGCTCTTTTCTGCAGAATAAATATAGATTCGATGTCTGCAGCACGTCCCCACAACAAGATACCGTAAGACATGATACTATGAAAGTAACTAAAATAGACCAGCCTCGCGGTATCTATATCAGTAAATTGACGGATTTTTCTGACAGCATATGCTGCTGAACTTAGCCGTCCCGCAAGAGATGTTAAATGAGGACCCCATTGCAGCCTTGAGTCAAGCGTGATCCCCAGGAAAACCGCGTTTTCGACGAATTCAAGTTTCTCTTTGTTCAATATGTAACAATATGTAACAGACAGATGTGTTGCTGGGGAGTTTGTTGCGCCACTTCTTCTTCCCAGCTAAAACACTAGGAAGTGGTGACGGGTGGGCGTTTTGGGGGACTGTCTTTATGTAAAATTTGACGTTCAAAAAGTGCTGGCTCTCAGCCTAATTTGAATAAATGACTTTTGATTTTGATTTTTTTGATTTTGATTTTGATTTTTGCACAGGACCGATTGTTGTGGCGACACTTGGGGGAGGCCTATGTCCAGCAGTGGACGTCTTTCGGCTGATATGATGATGATGATGATGATGATGAAAGGAAAGTAAGCTTTGAAAAAACAGCTTTGTTGTTGCACTAAAAAACTTAAACTTAAGTTCAAATGCCCATAAAATAACAGACTGAAATTGATTCACGCAATGTACAGTACCGTCTAAGGCAGTGAAACTGAGCAACAAATAAATTTTACTCTCTTTGGGTTATTGCTATAACAGTTCGGCTTCGGCGGCGTGACTCATACAGTTGCCGCAAACGCTATACGCCGCTGAATTATGCTCGTAATATCAATCGTTTTGCGTCTATTTGTCTCGTGAAGCACGCGAGCTAGTAAACGGTATCAACGTACTACATAATACTGAATTATTAAGTCTAGTTTACATCGGTAAAATAAGTAGTCTGAAAGCAGTACAGCGCCCAATACTGAAAATAGTTACCAACTCTAGGTAAGAAATCGTATTATATAAACAACGTTTTTTTATACAATGGTATTTTCATACTCTACTCCCGCACTAGACTAAACCATAGAAATACTATGTAAGTAATTCAAATTCATTTATTGCTTGTTACAGGTGTATGGTCAGTTCTTATAATTATTTGTTATAATATCTCTGTAACATACCCATGAGGTGTATAATGTTTAAAAAAAATTATAATAATAATTAAAATAAAATAAAATTAAGTAGGCGCCCTAAAGAACATGGTATTGCGTAAGCCAGTAGTAACGTGTGTACAACTAGTCTCGTAGCCGACAAATATGATCGTAAATCGTTTCCTATCAAAGCTCGTACGGAATGATGCACATCTGCCACAAGATTTTTAGTTTACTCTGGCAATGCAACTACTGGCATATAAAATGTTACGTAGGTATAGTAAGCTAGTACAGTACCCACCCACGGCGACGTAGTGAATTTTTGTGATAAACTATCGCGCAAAGCACACCTACTCGAACCAGCGCTGGAGGCAAGTCGGCAAGTCGTGTTGAATACGCGAGAATATTTAATCGTGTAGAAAGCACATTTATTAACGCCCATGGAGCTTAAACTTTTAATAGCGCTATTATCTATATTCTATTGTATAAATTAAATTAATTGATCTATTGGTATTGCAAATTTTATTTATTCAATTATCATGAAAAACGACGGTGGTTAATTGATTAATTATGGATTTCATGTGTCTTTTTCATATTAAACCGACTAGTTTGTTGCATGTTGATAGAACTTGTTTATTTATTGCTTAAATTGATTGATGACTTTATTTGTTTAGAAATATTTCGGAATTCCATTGTGTTGCTTTCGCACCAAATTGTTAGTATTTCATTTTATAACCAATCATTGGTTATTGAGGCTGTTGGGCTATTTCAAAACATTGATACGAATCTATAAGAAAAATATTGGTCATACACCGCTGCCTCAAGAAGTAACTACCCGAAATACACGAATATGTAAAACGAAAAGTACATACAATCACACCTTCATTACAAAAGGTCCATAAAATTTCACCTGTTATCATTGAACGAAATGTTAATGCGTTTTGTGTTGCGTTCACTTGGAACTTAAGACACACTGGCACATTATGTATGTGGACGGGTTTTTTATATATCAATGATGTGGACAGACTCCAATTTTAAATATTTCCCCATGTAGTTTCTGCCACAAAGGACATTCCTATAAAATCTTAAGAAAACCAGCCCCTATAAACTTCTAGGTGCTCAAATATAACTTGAGTCCGCAATTCCAATGCCAAACACTGTTATCTGTTATTTCTTTCAAGAATTCCTCAAAGCCGCCACAGAATATTTATAGTTAATGAGCGTAAACCTAGAATCACCTTTAAAAGCCCGTCGTGCTTCGAAAATAGCCGGCGGCTATCAAAATCACTATCTTCGTCTAAGTCACGCACGCTTCGCCTTCTCTGTGATATGGCTACGAGCTAGAACATGGAAAACCCCATTATAACAAATTAAATATTTTTAAAGTATTGTTTGGAAACAATGAAGTAATTTATATTGAAGAATGTAATGTTTTACATAATATCTAATTAAACTTACATCATTAATAAGCTCTCCTTCTGTATTACGTGTAGCGTGTCATTGCATTTCGATGCAAATTATTTTTTATTATGGCTTTAACACACATAGCTCATAATTCTGCCGGTGTACCTTTCACATAGGTAGGCGTATCCGGCGATCGTATCTCAGATCGGAGATAGCCCTGATTACCAGTCAGTGTAGTAATGCCGGTGGCACCTAGTTAGCGCCAGCCGAAGGCAATGATTCAAGCGCAGTTCGCGACTCGTCAACGAACAAGAAAGACTTGTCTGGATACAAGTTGCCTTATAGTAACATTATACCACCGAGCCACGGACGCCTGTCTCAGTTCAACTAAACCTGAAATTTTGGTCGTCTGTAAATCGGGTGGAAACAAAAAATACTTTTCAAAAACACAAAAAGTCAGTACAGTCATTGATATTTAAAAACCCTTATATTTATCAATACATTTTTGTATAATAAAGGTTTTTGTCTAGCAATGAGTACCTACAGTACAACTACATAAAACGTCTTATTCGCAAATCGTCCTATTACGTCCAATTAGCAGAATGTCCTATTGTCAAAGTAAAGTGAAGATGAAAAATTTGTACGTATCAGTTTTTCGATATAGCTCATTATTTAATTTATTTTTAAATTATCATTGAAACGAAAAAGAGGTAAGTATACCTCTGGTGTGGACGCAACCTTTGTACAATTTCATGTTCCGTTAAGTTTCGTTCCGTGGTGGAAGCAGAAGTTCGGAGACGGACTGAAATCTAGAGTAATAAAGACCTGAATTATGAAGAAGTATTTCCAGAGCGGTAAAGATTCACTATCAACCAGGAGACCAAAATCTTGAAAAAGTATTTCTGGGGCTGGAATCATCATGATGAGTAGTAAAGACTCACAAAGCACAAGGAGGTCGGAATCATGGAGAAGAATCCTGAGTGGAGCCGTTGGCTAAATAAAAAAAAAAACACTTAGGTTACCCAATTCTGAGGAAATAATATACCTAGACGAAGTCGCGGGCTGAAGCTAGTATTGTTTATAATAATAACGACCCTATTTCCTGAAGTGATAGCGAAAAAAAAACTTTTGGTATTAACTTGTAAACTACACATATTAAAATCTTATATATATACTCGTAAGTGTGGTATGACTGTACTTTTCCCATCCCTTTTGTTTTTAGGACGTTCTGCTAATAGGACGATTTGCGAATATATAGGACGTTTTGATACGTAGGCAACGTGATTAATAATTTGAATTTAGAACTAAGTATTTTATTGTTGTTTTGTTTGATTTCTGTGTGATTAATCACGATAATAATTGATGGAGATGGAAATTAGCATTCGTTTAATATTCGGAAATGCGATGATTGCGAGGGACATTATGAACATAGTTGTACTGTACCTAGGAATGCATTATAAAGTTTTATACGATTCGTAAAAGTACGGTCTGCACGGTATACAGAACGTTTCCACTTAACAACAGAATCCACTTTCCAGTTTATTAGTCCCTTCTCGGTTTGGCCTTATGCGTCCTACTGTAAACAGTAAGCAGAAGCTGATTTATATAAACAATGTAGAGCATATTAACGACTCCCTTTCCAATGAAAGGAAGCTTCTAAGTTCGAGTTAAAATAATTTCAGTATTTTTCGAAGGGGTTTTGTTGCGTGGGAGGGCGGAGCGGAGCGCGGACGCAGTCGGCGAGCGGCGCGCCTTCACGCGAGACGGCTCACAACAATGAACTTGAAATAAACAGGCGAACCTCACGACCGACGCAATATGTTGCCCGCTGTTTATTTATAAACATACCGACACCACGACAGATAGATAAACGGATAGCTACCGATGCTGGCTCGGTAGATCGATCTAACTTCTAACATTGCAAATAGTTTACTGCCTATTGTCCAGTAATACATATTTTCATCTGCATAAGCCACTGCACTCGAAGCAATCCATAACCATGAGCTAAGTCAGTAAGATCGCTCACGATGGTCCTCATCAGAAGGGTTTAAGTCACCAAAATGGCAATGGAGAGGGCAATGCTCGGGTTTCCTTGCGTGATCGAATCAGAAATGAAATATCCGCAAGAGATCCAAGGTTACCGACATAGCCCGAAGGATCGCCAAACTGAAGTGACATTGCTCGCAGAATAGATGGGGCCGAAAGTTCTGGAGTGGCGACCGCATACCGGAAGATGCAGCGTTGGAAGGCCTCCCACAAGGTGGACCGATGACCTGGTGAGGGTCGCGGGTAGCCGAGATGCGAAACGCACAGGACCGGTTGTTGTGACGACACTTGGGAGAAGTCTATGTCCAGTAGTGGACGTCTTTCGGCTGATATGATGAAGTGAGTAAGTAAATCAATTAAGGTTTACTCAATTAGAAAATTTGCATAACAGTGCTCCGATTCCAACTGAACATTATTATTATTATCGTCTACCTACAGTTCTATAAGTAATCTTGTCAAATCTCAAACAGAGGCTTCCGGCGACTGGGACCGCAATTAACTAGGACCGCGGTCCCAGTCGCCGGATCCGTAAAAAATAAATATTTTTCTTCCGGCGACTGGGACCACTCATAGATAACCTAAAAAAATCTATAATTCAAGCCAAAATCGGTACAGCCAAACGAAAAAATTTTTAAAATAAAAAAGGATTTTTCTTCAATTATTACATCTAAAAATTTTTCGTATGACTGTACATTTTTTGATTTCAGTTATCATTTATGAGTGGTCCCAGTCGCCGGAAGAAAAATATTTATTTTTTACGGATCCGGCGACTGGGACCGCGGTCCTAGTTAATTGCGGTCCCAGTCACCGGAAGCCTCCTCAAACATCAGGCAGATTCAAACACTAATAATGCTGCCTAATTTGAGAACTAACTGACTTGTTTTCATTCTATTTATCTTCATAACAGCATGATAATGTCTAACTTGTTATGTAAATACGTTGCCAAGTAACGAGTGAATTTAACATTAATTGTTTCTCACGGAGGTGTTGTACTTGTGCTTAATTTAATTTATAAATATGTCATTAAGATTTGGGGAATAGATTAACAATTGATTAAACTGGTTAACCTTGCTGCCTGAGCTCGTTGACTGACCACAATCAGCTTGAAGGGAGTTGTGAAGAGTTTCTAGCAATAGTTGATCTGGTACCATTAGTATTTATTCCTACTATGATATTTGAAGTATTATTTCAGTGCAGTCCATGTTCTTAATCTTAAACCTTCGACTTTTAAACTTTCGACATTTTCACGTGTTTTGTGGAGGTTATCTGACCCCCTTTTGTTTCAGCAACTCCTCAAAATATTGAAATAATAATTATAGCTAAGTAAAATGAGTGCTTTGGCGCAGAAATGCACCGCTGAAAATTGCATGATTTTTTAAATGAAAACTTCTTTAGCGGCGTTGTGCACTTTTAGGATGGGTTAAAATTTTTAACTCCCGTCAGGACACGTGACCTGATCAAAAATTCATAAGACGGATAATGTAATACCTATGTAATATAAATTGTCATGTTTGTATACGATAGCGCAATAAAGGAATATTGTATTTAACCACATAAATGATAGTACTTTTATACTGATAAATAAAGCAAATCGTGCGAAATTATTCCCTAAGCATTTTAAAATATTCAAAAATGCACCATGTTAATGTTAAAGTTTTCACTTCTGCCGGCACTCCCGGAGTGCAACCCGTTGTTTTTTTTTGTGCCAATTGTAATAGGTAGGTACGCCATCCAGTTCTCAAGTAGACCTCCTTGCCGAATCAGCAATAAAGCAGTTATTAATTTTCTACAACGAATAAATTGTTGGAAACTGATGGTAAAGATTCGTATACGCGAATAAACAAAAGTTTATGTTGCCAACCAAAACAGCAAACAATGATTGCAAAAAAAAAACTATTTCAGCAATTAACATGTAACTCTTAACAAGGTGTTACATTATGAACATTAATTTAATTTGCTATATCGTTACATTCGTTACTCAATGAAGATTAAATGTCAGGTCAAACTGACGCCGGTTTTTAACACGTCAACCTCATTAACTTTGTAACATTCATGCATGATTGAATATAAGTACCTACCAGCAACTACGAAAATTAACACACAGCAACATAATTATGTCAGTAAACAGGAATTTGGGTTCGAAATACTCTCACCAAAAACGAGGTGCTCATAAAAAAAAAACCTTTCGATATAATTTGAATTCATACTTATTTCACAGGAATTCATAATTATTACCAACTTATATTTTAATAATTATGAAGCAATTATGAATACACTATTGGAGATTCCAAAGTGTATTTTTCATAAACTTTGTTAAGTACTTAATTGTTTATTTAAAAATGTAAAAATCATGTGTTAGTCCAATAGACACTTAATTTTTTTTAGAACATCCATTATAAAAACTGTAACTCAAGTTCAAAAAGTATTCCTGCATCTAGGTTTCCTGCCCTTACTAGACCTAAAGGTCAGTTGTCGACCGGCTGTAAAGGTCGTTGCCCTTTTCAAGCTACGCCAAGCGGGCACAATTATAAATTATACGTTTGCACACACGGATCTAAGTTATACACGTAATTATATCACCCCACATATACATACACACATATAGCGTCCAGTACCTACATAAAAACTAACCATTGACGTAAACTGGACTAGGAACGTGGGAATCATAATAGTATGCAATTTTCTTCTTGTAGGTAAAACTATTATACTCATGCCGCCCATATGCTTAAAGAACTTACTGACTTTTAATGCATTACTTCTAGTCTGTAAAATAGCATCACGTATACTTTGGAAAGAGGCGATTCTTGTTGCGGCAGAGTCGAACAGGTTGAGCAAGACCATATTTTTATTAAACTTTAACAACAATGGCACAGAAAACTAAACTTTTATTACGTGACATCACTCATTAGTAACAATTCCACGGCGTTAAATTCAAACACGGTCCTTTCATCACGACCACGGCATACTTACATTTTCATTAATCATATTTGTAAGTCATTCACGTCATTTTCTAAGGAACGTCTTGAAGTACTAACGCATGAGATTCGCCTTTATATCTCTATCACGCCTGCATTAGGGACAATGTAAGCTTCCCGTCAGGCAGATTGTCGCGTAGGAGTTAATCTTCGTATAATATAATGCTGGGCGTTAAAATTTGAGCGTTTTGACAGACGATTACGTAGGCATGTGAACGCCACGCCTGCGCCCGTGCATGGCCACCGTTTGTGTCGAATTTCATGCGTTACATCGTGAGCTGAATACAATTACCATGCGAATTATAAAAGTTGTTTGGAATCTTTCGGGTATAATACGAGGAGCTGATAATTTGCTGGCTGTTAGGAGTTGTGTATAATTTGACGTTTGTCCGTCAGAATTTTAGGAATCTAAGTATCTTAGTCATGCTTGACGAATTTATCTAGTGCTAGCACGATTTTCCCATTCGGCATTGATAGGTACACGAACCTACTCTAAATAATTCTCTCTTCGCAGAAAGGCATTCACTGGAATAAATTGGGAATAATTTATAACACAATACGTGAGTGCAGAGCTGGTGATAATTTCTGAAGTGTGTAGGCGCAACAAGTCGACATCTCGCGCGACTGACTTTCGAGCCCTTCACGCGGTGTCGAGAAAGTAGATCAGATTATTCCTAAGTTATAAGTCAACTAAGTATTCCAATGCTATTGTCTTAGCGGTCTTCTGTGGCATAAACTAAAGATCAACATCAACCGCAGTGACTATTAAGTCAATAACAGACGCAACACAATTCATATCCATGAGAAATGTGTTTCAAATCTATCCCACTAAATCAAACACGTTGTATAATCAATCTTACGTATAAATATCATGAAAAGTTAGAAGAATGTTTAAGTAGTTATAATATATTGTGCTTGTAGAACAATGGCGGTTCGATGTTCTTGATTATCATAAAGTGCATATAGGTTGCGTAGGTGCTCTTATTACCTAGAAAGAAACCATAGTCTAACAATACTGTGATAATTACTAACGTATGCAACAGTTCCCACAATTGCACGGTTGATGTAACAGATGTGGCGTTGGATAACTGGCATTATTTGCAGCGGAAACCCTACGACCTCAAAGCTGATTAGCTGCTACATATACATCACGCGAGAGAGCAATAAACTGATCGAGCCGAGCACGAAAATCACAATCACACAAAGGTTTGAATGAATTACCCTTAATTCCACCTTCAAGGCTTTTCCCTGGTCGTGCTAGTAATACGATCTGAGTATTAAAATTCCTTTGTTTCCCTCAGAAATAAAGGCGAATTAGATGGTGGTTCACATTTCATAAGTCGTGTCCATTGTCAACGTGATGCACATTTAGCTGACAACGACGGCGTGTCCGCTGGCGGTGGTTGTTTCACACGCATCGGCTCGGGACATTAACTTGTGCGCATTTTACTTATTGTTTATATTTCGTATCAGGCACTACATCTATGCTCTTTGTGTGCAGCCAATTTGCCTTTAGCCTAACACATGCATGTTCTGGGACTTTGTAAATTAGAACATACTCCAGCATTGTTTTGAAACCTGTTACGCCCTGAAGCAACATGTGCATCAACTTTGGATTTTGTAAATAAAAAAACCGAAATGAAGTTTTTGTTGTTTCAGGCATGAACATTGAAAATTTAACAAACACATCCACAGTAGGAACTTAGTGTATGACAATGTGACCGGGGTGTCATCATCATCATCATCATCATCATATCAGCCGAAAGACGTCCACTGCTGGACATAGCCCTCCCCCAAGTGTCGCCACAACAACCGGTCCTGTGCGTCTCGCATCCATCGGTTACCCGCGACCCTCACCAGGTCATCGATGACCTGATGACCTGGCCGGGGTGTGTTAAAAGATATTTGCCTGATTTTTTTTTAGTTTTTTTGTTTTGTTGTTATGGGCAAATAAATGTTGAAAAAGAAACTTACCAAACAGTAGTTGAAATAATGGCGAAAAGTCTATCCTCCAGACAGAAAAAGCTTGAAGAGAACAAAAACATACCTATTCGGTCAAGAGAAGAAAGTTTCGATCTCTCCCTCATAAGATGCACATTATTTTAGGATAAACGATTAACTTCCTGCAACACCGACGGTAAGATCGAACGTAAGTAATGTTGGCGAACATCAATCACGTCGGTTTTCTATGAACTACTCCGATATTAGTTTCATAATCTCTTCCTACATCGACTAATCATCCAAAAAAAGCCGGAGACATGATGTAATGGCAAAATGCTAGAGCATTGTTAAGAAAGAAGGCTTGACAACTTTCTCCATGAGCGAGTACTCTGTCTGCACCGGAAACGCATTTGTTTGCGCACGCGTCACTCGTGTGAGCTTCTAAGAACTAACACTCGGACTTCCTTCGTATTATGCGAATAATATAAATTGATATAATACATGAATTTCATGAAAACTCATAAAGCAATAAGCGAGCATATTACTTCCCGCCGTAAGAGGCCGTTATGCAAACTTCGCAGGATGTTCGAAGAATCACGTTATAGTAATACGTGTGGCCACACACTCGATAAGCTATTATATTTATCTGCTCACTGAATGAATTATGGAACCTTATGAATGAAACACAGAACAAAGATAAAAAGAGGTCACTTCTTCCGCGAGACTGACTACATCCATTCATATAAGAAGAAATCAATTATAATCACATGAATAAACTATTCAAATTGCTATGTGCTGCACACGCAAGCGTTGTGACTTAGTAGAATTGAGTCGTACGGTACAGTTGACACAAGTCACGAACTCTCCGCCTTTACATTCAATGCATGAATAACACTTTTGTCGGCTGTACCGAGGGGTTGCAGATGTGCACAGAATTATTTCAATGCCCATTTAAAAATCATTGATCATCCGTCTTCACTGTATTTATACGAAGTTGACTTTTTAATATATTTATAGCCGACTGTTTGGGCCTGGCGTCGTTTATCTCATGTCATTTTAAACGCTTTGTCCGGATTATACAGTTTCCTTGCGCATCTATTTTTATTAGAAAATGTATTCTTATTCTTAACTTCAATTCTGAATGGTTTATTCCATGTAATGTACGCTAAACATGAAATTTGTAAGTCTAAGCGTTCAATTAATACCAGTATTATGTAGATTAAAGCCGTTGTAGTACTTCAAATACCGTGCATAATTTAATGTTACTTTCGTGAGACTAAAACCGACATTTGAGCAACGCACCGTAAAAGTAATTTAAATGAATGAATTCACAGTTTTGTATTCTTTCCTTGTCGTTTTACGTTGAAATTATGTACTTATGATATAACAAATGTTTAGATATAAACTGGTTCTTGAATGGAAACCACGTACCTATCGAAATAAGCTTACATGACGCGCACATGGCAGCTAAAGTTACCTACGTTACGGTTACGATTACGACCTAAAATTTATGTTAGGTACAACGTGCAATAAGAAAAAAGTGAGTAACAGATTAAGATCAAGATACCTAACAAAATGTACATGCTAACATTCAAGACAATTTAATCAACTGGGCCAGTTGTTTGGATACAAATACAATGTTATGAGTAAGCAACTCGTTCCTAGTGCAGGTGCAAAATAAATAAACAATCTACGTATCACGCGGCCTTGACTTTTAGTTAATCACTATCACTTTGAAAGTTTTAATCGGTAAGTATATGGGAAGGTGACGTCAGCGTTAAAGTGAGCTGGGGAAACTGGACCAGTCGGCCGTCGGGTGACTGTGAGTGGCCGCACTGGTACAGGTGCGCCCGCGCCGGCGACGCGTGCCCCAAACACCACAGCTGCCGACCGCTCATTGAACTATTCAGAAAATTCGCAATGCAGCAAAAAATCCTATGAATGCAATTCAAAATTATTCTCAATCCTCACCTATTGCAGCTCCAACTTTTACCCAACCGGTTCTAGCTAGCAGTTGTTATTTCTTGTAGAGAAATAAATCTTCGTTAACAGTAAGACAGCCGAATCTGGATACTTGGTGAAAGGCTCTTAACTTATTCAACAGTTATGTATATCAAATAAATACCAGCCGGTGCTCAAATCAACTATACGCAGCAACACATTTGAACATAATGTAAGATTTGGTAATAAATCACAAGGGTATTTATCTCACGCACCAAAACACCATAAATTATCGAAAGACGATGGATATCGGTACTCCTAATTTATTTACTAAACGCATTCCGATTCCCAGCAGTATGGAAATTTGATGCGATATACTTCGTTACTACATTCTAGGCTTCGTAGTCAGTTCCCATGATTATCGAGGATATTTGTCTCTTAACGAGTTGCAAATTATCTGCAGATAGCAGTTATTTAAAGCGCTTTTTCACTGAACAAGATACCCACAAGATGAACGACTTCACTCAATTCCAGAATCGTACACATTTTTCTAATTCAACGATTTCAAAACGCAACGTGATAGAATTAAAGTTGTTTTCCAACTAAATATACTATTTGACAACTAAGTGATTTAAACATTAGCTAGTACCAATTCTTACTTACTGTTTTGCCCATGCAATACCATGCATGAAGAGATGGTTAATTTTATTTATGACAGCACAGATGTCGAAGATTTTTGACATCAGAAAACGAATTACGGAAATCAAATGGGGCAGCGCAAGGCGCGGTGATGACAGAACAGCGATGAGATAGGCACATGACATTGTTGCCATTACGTAGGAACTGGATCAGGCTAGCCGTAGGCACGTGAGGATCACAAAAAAGAGAGGTTTCAGCTCAGCAGTGTGCAAAGTCGGGCTGTATATGATGATGAAGATAGTACAACAGCACTAGACCTTGATTTCATGATATTTTTACTTTAAGTTCCTGTGGTTTTTAGGTCAGAACCATGTTACAATAAGTAGCTCAAAGACTGAGTAGTAACTAACGGATTTCCAACATAATATTATCCTTTGAAAATGGTATTTAAACAAGAGATCATAACCATCATCATACGCAAACGCATATTATGTAAACACATTCGTACGTAATGCACGATTAGTTCTTGGAAACAAATTTTAGATGCCATAACAATTCATCAACAGACAATATTCGATATATGAACACATGGCATTATCAGAGATGTGACTGTAATAATTATTGTATACCATCGCCACCCAAAACGTACGCACTCTTACACCATAATGATTAAATTACGCAATGCTACATGTAGTTATGAAGGTCACATGATTGCGTTGAAATGAAAAATTGTTCAAATTAGTCTCAATCATGCATCAAATTATTTAATTTCACAACCATACGTCACGTCACTCAACAAACAATAGAGACAATGCCCCTTGGATGGTTGAAAAAGCCAATAGACATATTTATGCAATCGAAGAGAACAATATACCGGTATTCGGAATCGATATTGAAGATGTCTTCATTGTAAAACATTGCAGTTCCAAAGAAACGTTGTTCATTTTTATTCTCGGCAGTTGAAAGGATGCAGCGCGTCGTAAAAACTTCCTTCAAACAAATGCAAGTAACATTCTTGTGAAACCAGTTGTGAACTTTTAGTCAAGATTGATAAATATTTGGAAGGCGTTTCCTTTATCAATAAGCTAACAAAAATCCACGAACGCCCTCACCTTGGACGCAATGGCAAACTTACTAATTAAACTAGACTAAGTTCTCTGAGTCATATACACGATACCAATTATGTATATACTGCCATATCTTGAAATATGTCTGTATTAGGAAAACATTCAGCTTAAGCCGAATGAACTGCAGCAATGGGTTAAGTAGATACAGTATACTATATTTTCGAAACTTAAGAAAGGGATTTACTTAATCCTTGTCGAGTCTCGGCAATTCTTCTTGTGTAACTTATGTTCATTGGCCTGTTGCCAGGATCCGCTTTCCTAATAGACTTTCTCCTTTGCATACAAGTAACCAGGCAACAGGACCAAGATTACGACAGAAATAGCCCTCAAGACGTTATTACGATTGGAAATCGTTTCATGACTGCATGTTCATACATTACGACTATTACCATACCTGTGTAAACATTAAGTTAAAGTTCTAAGCGTTAAGTTTCTTTAAATTTTCATTTAGTTTTATCTTCGAATAAAATTATATGAATTAAGTACTATCTACATTATGTTTATTAGCTTCAGTGTTTATTTTGAAGTATGCCACCAAGCCTTCATCAATAACGTTATACTGTTTGTAACATTAAAAGTCTACTGGACTTTTAATGTTACATAGCCAAAGTCGGACGAACACGAGTACTGTAACTGTACACTCCCAAGTTACTCCAAAATCCACAACCGCATATAATCATTATGACATAATTAGATACCGTAAACTCAATTCCATATCCGTATTGTCTGTGAGTTTCTCATACAAATTGCTGGTTATTACGCGAAATTGCAACTACGGTAGTAGGTGACCGTCCTGGTATTTCTTTTTCTATTATCGAAACGTAAGAAGTTTCAATGTGTGTTCCAATTTTGACTCGATCTCATTAAAAATAAGGTGATGTAACACACATCCATCTTTATCTATTTATTGGTTTTCATCGTCTCTTATTTTCGTTTCAGAATATGTGTGTCATTTTTATTTTCATTCATACATTAATATCTTTTAATATTCTTTGCCTAAGTTATTTTCATTTGCATGTTGAATTTAATAATTAAGTTCGCATTCTGTTCGCTTGTCGCGACGAATATAATCACCAAGTTATTAATTATTCATATTCAAAATGCAGGTGACTGTCAAGCGAATTATGGAATTATTCGCAAGCTGGCCGACATTTAAAGTCATGTTCATTTTGAAAATAAGACAAAACTTTCGACATTCTGATATCTAAAAGTTGCGAAACTTGTATTTTAATCAAAACTTCGTGTAGTGAAATGTTAAATCCGGCGCTTGCCTCACATTGCAGTGCACGCGAAGTGCTAAGTGCATGCGCAAGTGGCTTCCTTCAAGAAGCGGCTTACAGGAAGGGCAAGCTCATTAGAAAGTATAAGCAAACGATTGCATCACATACATAACTGGACAAGGATGCGCACCCAGTCCCTGATCGAGTCTAGCGAGATTATTGACGCTATAGTCTTGGCCAGTCTTGGGATTCCATAAGAAACTTGAAAGAGCATGTGAGGTTATAACTGAGAAGGATTTAGTGCTGCTACCGAGGCTTGTTATTGAATTTAATCGCCCCCATCTTATAGTAGGCTCGATTTATAGCTGATGGCCATCATAACTCGGACAGACGTACGACTCATTTAGCGAGTGGAGCTATGTTAGCCTCTAATAGCTTGTATATTGCAGACGTGTCGTAATTAAACAGTACGAATGTTAGAATAATATTTGCATTGAGTATTAAGATAAGATTGCTTGTCGTATTGAAGCTTGACAGGGCTTTGATTGGTTTGTAACAAGTTGTACGGGACTGGCAACATTCTTGAGTATCGCGACAGACCGACAGACATGATGAAGTTGATGAGTCGCCGGAAACTGACATGAAGTAATTATTGCCGTTTATAGCACTGAACGAGTGCTGCTGCATAAACATATTGATGGTCTCCTGTAATTATGATGTCGATATATTGCACCGATAAGTGCCCCGACATTTAGTCTATGTTGGGTAAGAAGTTGATAAATCTGATGCCGAATACTTAACTAGCTAGCTTGAGATTTAAGGAAGATTGAGGACTTGGAAACGGACTCCAACCAACAAAAGTTAAAACTCAGAGAAGACCCAAAAGCAAAACAACAGTGAAGGAGGTGCACAAACAGAAATCAGTACTTAAATTAGTTCAAAACTCACTTCGCAAAATTAGTTCATAAATCAAGTTCAACAACAATAGACGCATAAACATGATGAATCACTTTCCGACTAAATCCGATATTAAATGTACCTTACAAGTCTACACTTTTTAGTGGCACGTTGGCACAATGCGGTGTAAATCATCACAAGTTTCCTTGTTTTGGCTTTTTGAGTAAGCAAAGCATAATATGACGCAGAGGCGATCGCTCCCACGGTGGCCGTGTTTTTAAAACAGCTGGTAAATTTGGAAGTTGGTAAAGTTAGAGTAGGTATGGATAACTTAAGAAGATAAAGTAAGAATCAAGTGCTGCCAGCTTTCACAATTTAAAGTTGACCTGTGTGGAAAGAAGTTGTAAAAAGTTTTAATGTTGATTCTGGTCTAGAATTTAGAAATTGCTAATTTATGGATAAGTTGACAAGATCTAAATCATGCAATATAATATATAATACATGCATTAAAAGTGAAATCTTAGTTTATAGGACTTCCAACACTAGAAATTAACCAAATAATAAATAAATTGTTTTATATACGAATAAATTTCGATTACATATAATTATGTATTTTAGAACGACGACACGCGGTGCAAATTTCTTTCCAAACCGTTATTCAGAAGTAAAGCCGAAGGATCTTTACGTTACAACGGCGGCAAACCCTCGTAAAATATTAACAGCAATGACCCCTTAACTTTCTCACGTATTGTAAAATACTTGTTTATATGGTAGGCCACGTCCCGCGACTTTAGCTCTTTTAACAATGAAAGCAATGACGTTTGTTTTGAATGTTCGCCACTCCATAACAATGTCACGAAAATACCATTCCATATTCGTACAATTCACAAACTACGTCTGTCTGTAAGTTATCTGATTTTGATAACCTTGAAATTTAACGGCTGCGTTTTGTTGGTATTCATTCTTAACTTTAACGTTAGATTTTTTGATAGACTTACAGGTAAGTACCTGCTTACTGTTTTTTTTCAAAGTTTTGGTCGAAATAGCTTGCAGAATTAGATCTAGGCAAAGTCTAAAATTTATTGCAAATGATGATTTGCAATAAATTTTAGACTTTGCCTTCATTCGTCTTTTGATAGTGTCTAGTCTAAAGTTTTCCTATACAGAATTGGTTTGTAATGTAACCCATATAAACCATGAATATCTTTTTCTCAGTAAATTCAGTCCTTAATTACCATGCTAAAATGTATAACCCAAACTAATGAAATATACCAGTTTGTGATGTTTGTCAAGTTATTTGCATAACACTTTATCATTAATATCCAGATGATATCCAAAAGCATCCAATAGACATGTTTTCATCAAGGAAGCACACAGTCAAATAAATATAAAACCAGAATGTTTGTTTCTTTACCTGTCCGATCATCAAGCACAATTGGGCCCCATTAAAAATCCATTGGAGCATTTAAATGGAACGTGCTGTTTTTGAACATTTAACGACGTCATTACAAAATTTTTGTTCACACGGAAATAATTACTTCAACGCGTTTAAGCGTACTTACGATATTTATGAGCTCTATAAAGTTCTTAACTTTAGACTACTCGTTATTGTATTCGTTTATAGCGAATAATTTAATTTTCAAGCCTTTTTACTATTTAATTTCATCATCGTCCTGTTTTTAATTTGTTCTATTGTATGTCTAAATAAATAAGGGTCAAGTCATCTTTCATACAGATTTTGACCCAAACTACGTAAAGTGTCCGTTACATTTTCTCTACCGCGTGTGCTTTCAACGGGAAAAATACAGAGCATTGACTTACACCATATGTTTGCCTGCATGTGTATCTCTCTGTATCTTTGCTTATCTGCTCCGGTATCCATCGGATTTGCATGAGGCAACAATCGCCCTCTATCGCTACCGGTAATTAGAAACTTGCGACTAACGGTACGCAATTTGTAGCTGGCGCTGGTACAATATAAAAGCTTCGTTGGCTTCCGCATTACTGAATGCTAACAGTTTTCAGATTTTTTCTATCCCTACAACTAGGCGTAGCACATCCGTGATACCTTTAGCAGATAACTTTTTTGTGACTAGTTTTTCGCCAATCTAATTTCAATTCAAATATCTATTTGAATACTAGTGAAGGCCTATTCGTATCAGCAATGTTACATCTAGTAGGTATTAAATAAACAGGCATTCGATCAAGATCAAGAACATGACTCGCGAGGTATGTAGGTAACGTTGCGTGTGTTATGTTAAGTACCTTTACGGTCTATTATGCTAGCTTGCCGATAGCTGGCTCTGTTGTCACTACAAGTATGACAATGCTGCCAGTGATTGATGCGATAGTAATTTCCCGCACACCGTTGTTCGTATCGGATACGAGTCGGATTGACGCAGACCACACGGCGCCGCGGCGGTACGGCGCGGCTGCTCTATTCCCCGTGCTCCTAATCACTATAATTGAGCGTTATCACAACAGCGGTTCCGGGATGCCTGCGCTTAACTGCGAATAAATTAGTCTACACGTCACTTACCAATGCTGCTGTCAGGGAGCGCGTACAATATCCCACACAATGTAGCTGATACGGATACAGCGGTGTTCCGAGCGGGCCCCTCGCTGCATTCTTCGAACTCAGTTTGCGCCGGTTCAAACAGAGCCAGGTCCAGTCCGTCCATATCACTTCGGTTTGACACACCGTCTTCTTCCGCCACTCGATCACAAAAGTGTTCTGGAGAGTCGACATCCTTAGGACTACGACTACAAACACCGTCACTCAGTGGATCGCAACAACACGTGTCCGAGAAAGGCTCAAAGTCTCTACAGTCAAACTCACATCGTTCAAAACTGTCACAAGTACACGATGATAATGCATCTGAATCGGACTCTTCCACAAGAAAGACATCATTGCTTTGCACCACGTCTTTGCGTGTCGTGTCAGTTTTTGCGGTAATGTAAAACACGCCTGAAGTGTATGGCACCTTCTGGACTTGTAACGTTACATTTTCTGCCGAATTTTCATCAGTGTAAATCTGGTCTTCAGTTTCTGACAAGGTCTCTTCTATCTGTGGACGGCAGTCTTCGTAGCGAGCAAAACTGGAAGTGTCGGTGAGGTTGGACGATCTGTCTACAGAGTAGACGTCTGCATAGGGATCAATGGGATCGCTTTGCAGAGCTGGTAATCTGTAGGGAGCGTGGTGAGAGCGAGTTCCCAGGAATATGGTGGTGTAGGGGCAGGTGTGGTGAGGCCTGCTACGGTCGGCACGGCGCGGGTAGCTGGCTGCGAGTGGGTCCCGCATGGGCGCCCCTTCAGTGTCTATGAACGCCTCGTTGGTCGAGAGCACGTTGTATCGCCAATCTGGCATTGCTGATCACCACCATCACTTTACGGCGACACAATGAAAAACTGTTGGTTTCATCCCAAATCACATTCACACTGGTGAGATAACTAGCCTTATAAGCTCATTATGTCACTCTCATTGTTCAACCTAAAGAAAATATCTGAACAATTTTACTACTGTCGGTGTCTGCAGCTGTGCAAACATGCGCTGAAGTATTTTTCGGATCGTTTCGCATAACAAATTGACTCACATGTTAGTTTTATGCCAAAATGGTCTAGGACTATTTGACTATTAGGTTGTATTTGAAAATTAATTGCTATATTTGTATATTGGACGTATTTCCAAATAATTATTGGAACACATACACTCATACACTCATAATAATTTAATGAAACCGTATAAGGCGACAGGTTTGATGCTGTGGCTAGCACCATAACAAATTTTAAATTTCATACGTTACAGCTGCTTATGGCCATAAACTGCATCAGTTCACATAATGGTAAAGACATAATATATGATATGAGCAATCATATAATTCTGTTTGACTGATTAATTTAAGTGAGCACACAGACACTAATCGAAAGCGCGTCACTGCTGTTAATGGGTGAAACTGCTTCAAATGGAACGGCTATTATGTGGGTCAGCTGAGCACAGCAACGCGTACTAAAACCAAACAATGAACATATGCATAGCATGCATGCTACATGTCTCACGAACTCTGATTACAATAACCGTTAACAAATAGAATCGAAATGGAGTAGTATCCATTGATCCTATATTTAACCTAACAAATATCAATCATTGGGAGATATTAAAGGATCTCATAGTTCTATCTCCAATTGTATTAAAATAGATAATTTATACAAAGAGGCTTGTGTTAAAGTTGCCGGATGCTTGAGACTGGTTGTAGATATGGTAACAGGTCCAGTACGTTACGGTATCGTATCAGTGGACCCGTTACGTTCGAATTATTTGGACTCACGTCCGCTCCAAAACTTTATTTTACTCTTACATAGCTACTGTAAGTAGTATTTATATGATCGTTATGTGTATGTTCTTTTAAAGATTTATAATTGGAGATTGTAATTCGTTCGTGGCTAGTTTGAAACTGTTGACCGGTTTTGTTTCCTTCCCTCCAGGGACATTCCTTGTGTTAGATCTTACAAGTTGTTCTGCATACTTTATGTGTTAGATTCAACTTGAGAATTTATTTTGAAGTATAGATTTTTGATATCGAACGAACTACATCTAAATCTTTGATATAACAAATTAGAGTTGTTTGATGAAGAATAGAAGTAATAGAAGTTTTTTGATTGAGAATCACAAAGTATTTGTAAAAGGTAAGCTAAAGTAAGAATTTTAAAGAAAAAGCAATGGTCTTGAATCGAAGAGTTTGTTTGTTTGAACACGCTAATCTCTGTTACTAGCAGTCGGATTTGGAAAATTATTTTATAGACACATTTATGAGGAAGGCTATCTAAGGCAATACCGACAGGAACGGGAAATTCCCACGGGAATACGCGCGTACGAAGCCGCGGGCAAAAGCTAGTGTCATTCATACTAGTCCGATGTCAAAAGTTCTCTTATTCATAGAAAGCTACACTATCTATTGCTGGGGTTCACCGTTTTTTAGTTTCTTGGAAAAATTCACGACGCCTAGGGATATGTCACAGAAGCGAATCCTTGGGAAGCTAGTGTTTTAGATTTACTCCCAACGAAATGGTGGCCAAAGAACCAAATGGTGGTATTAAAACTGTAACAAAATAAAGGAGTGAGTGTGTACTGTGTATGCCCGTATGTCCAACTAGTTTGGAATCAATTGAAGCCCTAGTTCAAATTAATTGTCATCTGTTAGGGCATTATTATTTAATCTAACATGCTTTTATCCACCAGCTTGTATTTCGGAGGCTTTTGGTGTTGTTAAATCCGTATCTTCCGTAAAATGAAACAACATTGTCGAATTAATTTAATTTCTGTTAAATTGTTAAAATTTAAGAATTTGAAAAGCTTGCCAACATGTTATATGGGTACAGGTCTGAATATTAACATTCATAGAAGTTAACATTCACATTTCATCATACATACTTAGTACATTAAGCACACAGCAGTAGTCCTGAAAACCACATTCCAAAATAAATCATCTGAGCACTTAAATAAAATGTCACCTTAAAAGCGGAATAAATACCATATTTCCTTCCATGAAACAAACGCCAGTAAGTGAATAAAGGGTCAACGCCTGCGACTCGCGAGTCGTGCTTAGAAAACGCAATTATTTTGTAACTACCTACCTACGTTGAAAATTGTTATAGCGGCTTGATAATAAGAGATGCGACGTCGTGACCACTGAGGTACTGAACACTTTGGAAAAAAACTCCACAAGCACCGGCTTACTAAAGAAATCACGAAGACAAGACTGAACAAAATGTCTGTATCACCGGACTATTTTAAAAACCGTAAGTTTGTAATTAATCTCGCTAGATTGTAAACTCTAAATTTTTGGTGAACATTTTTGAGATCATTTCAAATACAATATATCCGAATACGATCGGTTTAGGTTTACAATATTATTGTTACATACGTGTCTTATCCAGAAGTAAGAGTTCACAATTTTACGCGATTATTATTATAAACTTAGAAGTTTCGCGTAATTTGAGCCCACGCTCCAACGCTTTCGTCAGTGCAATCATAACAGATAATTTGATCGCCATAACTAGATGTTCAAATAGAGGACAAGATCCATTAAAAGCTGTTAGTACTACAAACTAGGTCAAAACTATTGAGACTTTGCAGCTTTACATACACTTACTTATTATGAAAGTATTTATCTTCTGCCTGTGAACAACGACTTTTACTGGACTGCTTAGATTTTAATTAGTGTAGAATTTGTAGACAACAAATAGGAACACTTCACGGATTGTTAAATATTTAATCTGGAAGCATTACCATACAAATTGAATTAGGTACTTAAAACGTTGTTTATTTTTATTAAAATGTAAGAATGTGACAAGCTTCAGATTAAAGAGGTAATGTGACGGGTTTTTACGCGGCTTTGCTCCCCCGCGTTTCCAGGTATATAAAGAATAAGATACTCAGAGAAAGTATAGCTTTGCATCAGTGAGATAATTTCGGTAATCGGATCTATCACAAACATAATCAGCATTATCAACAGCTGCTGTGGCGTATATTAGCTATATGTCACCGGAAAATTGCAGACGCCGTTAGATTGTAAAATGTCGCGTTAAATTGTAAACTTTTTTTTCTCAATAAGACAACTATATGGACAGTATTGAATTTGGACGAGATTAGTTGTTTACAAAATGATATGTTATATCGAAAAATTATAATCTATGAAAGATTTATTACAATCTTACGGAGTTTGCAATTATCCGGTGACAAATATATACATACATCATGTGATATAGCATCAGACTTACACAGTGTGCAATTACAGGTTAACCAGCATTCACAGAAAGAAGTATAACAATCTTACCTCGGTATGATATTAGTATAGATTTACATGTTAGAAAAAACCGAGTTGTAATGTATCGGCGGAGGCGCAGGCGCATAGCGGTCGTGGGCACGTGCTACAAGCTACAAATGCTACAATTCCTGAGGTTCGATGCGGTGGGCGACAAAAACATCAGTTAACCACGGTCAATGAACGAAAATAACCAACCATTTTACTCGTATACGAGTACCTGCGCACGCGTCTGATACCAAGAGGAAATGCTCCACATCTATCATTAAATAAATCACCCTACGGAATAATGGAGAATAAACGCTTTTATAATATGGACGTAACTTTGCGCCTGCGCTGGTAGAAAGCATGCATCCGAAGTCGTTGATCTTATGTGTCGACGGAAAAGTAACAATTAGTAAAAAGCTCGGCCAGACATTAATTACAGCGAAATGCACTTAACTGATAATAACGTTTTGCCGGAACGCAGGATAGAGAAAATTTTATAAATATTTACTACTTGTTGTAGCGTATTTTATGTAATGTGAAACTAGAAATTATTTCTAATAAGTATTCTTTATTACATGTAACAGTACACTGCAAGTTAGAAAATTACGACAGTATACAACGCCCAGTACACACTGCTAACTTTTATGATGTAATTTGAAGTAAAATGTAGAAAAACCAGACACTTTTAAATGTTGCAAGCCAGTGTTAAGTTAAACATTGACATTATAATGTTTTAGTTTCCTTGCAAACTATGAAAATACTAGATTTACAAGATCCTAATGCACTTGTTACACCGAAATAACCATAAAGGTAGTGAATCTTAAGAGCTCCTCGAACGATGCATCACGTACCATTTTATTGCATCGAAAAACAAAGTATGTGGGTGTAGTAAACTCATAAAATTGCCATATTCCTACACTTAAACACTATTACTAGAAAATAAATAGTAAACTTGTAAAGTTTATATGCCAACTAAGCCACTTTTAAGAAGCATAAAGCTGTGGCGATTCTTTTGGTTGATTTTATAGAGTTAGACCTAAGTATGTTGATACCGCAGCATGAATATCTTAAATTTTAGCCACGACTTTACCTGCTTCATGTTTGAATTGTTCTTGAACATCATCATGGCATAATACTTGATCAACTGTTTACTTCAGAAAGCCAGCACGAGATTTTTGTATACTGAATCCAAAAATCTCGTCCAAGAACCATTTGGTTGTATTGTGAGCTTAATAATTTGAAAAATAACTGCAAAAAAGTATTTGGTTTTTCATGAGACTATATCGAAAGTTAAAATCATAGAAAGTACCTGATCACTGATCACATAGGTAATAGATTGTGATTTATGAATCTTGTAAGAAGATAATCCTGTTTAATTAATGCCTTAACACGCAATACAACTTTTCTAAGACATTAATTAATCACCAACTATGTATTTATTTGCACCTTACTACCCATTTACCCAATATCAATGAAATGGCATTCACTTTCTATTTTATGGTTATTCGCGCATCGTTTTAATAATGAACATGTAAATATAAAAATTTAGTATTTCACTGTTCGAATTTCGAAATTTTGTCAAGGAAAGTTGGCCTAGACATAGACAATCGCGGCCTCTTTGGAAAAGCTCCTCAGAGGTTTGACGCGAGCGCACGCGGCTTGTGGGGCCACCTCTAGATATTGCATGGTAAGTAGCGGTGAGAGTTGCACCCACTGGGCCACTATTGGGGATTATAAACCAGGTTTATTGTTGGCATCGCCGGGCTCCTAGCAACATACATCGATATTTTATAGAATCGCAGTAGTAGCAGCAGTATCAGACCGGCGCGGCGCCCTTCGTGCTTGGCATAGCAACAGGCGTAGGCAAGAGCTTTCGTAGTTAGATTTCTTATTGGGTGATGTATTAAAGCCTATGATTGGTCTCTTTACTGCTAATATAATTATCTCTAAGAGCACTAAAAGCTCTGATTCTGGTGTACATAGGACTAGATATAATTGCTCTATCGCTACTTACGAGTTATATGCACCTACTGAACTTATAAGGAAGGATCTTAATTTAACATTTGTAACACAAGGGTAGTGGTTCCCTAAACTTAATTAGTTTATAAGTATATTTGTGGTAAATTACTTGAATTCATGATTAGATTAATCTCTACAATGCAGTGAGTAAACACTTAGTGGAAAAACTTTTTCCTCAATGTAAGACAAACTCACATATATCTGCACGTCAAATGCCGTCTCACACGATTTCATAGAATTTACTCTAACTGTTACTCAATTATAAAAATAGTTTCCAGCAAAAGCTGCTACAATCTGAACTCAGAAGCACTAACGAAGGAAGTAGGTAAACATGAGAATGCCACCATGATCAATAAGCACACGGAAAAAGTCAACACCAAACCAAACGGAGATGGTAAACAATCCGATAAATTGAGCGCATGGACATGCAAAACATTTTCTTCTCAAATACTTTCAAATGAGGTAAATCCGTAAAGTGTCACGTGAATATGAGACACCGACAGTAGTAAACATAAACAATCGAATGCTAGAAAACTCCTACCGAACGCAAACACTGAACTTGACACTAGACATAAAGCTGTCACTTTTCAATTTGTGATTTGACAATGGACAGTTGACCGTTTCATTCGAATGTTTCGATTGTATTCGTTTCGTAGTACGCGCGGGACAGAGGTGCGCGTGGCGGGTCGCGCTCGCACCGACTGCGCGCTAGCGGCGGCTGCGCGGAGGGCGCCTGCGCACAGACCCGCTCATCTGTTCGCAGCTGGTCGCCCGACGTTGCCCGCCGTCGCCGCCGTCGTACGAGCCGTTACCACTCGTGAGGGACACCAATTTCAAGCGACAAACAAATCCCATTTGATATTCATGAATTCATGTCAACTATTAAACACGCAACAAAGGATTTGAATCGAATGCGCCTATCTATAGTGTAGTTGTCAACACTTTTTTTAAAACTAGTTTGCGCACCTAGCTTCACAGTCGGCAAGGGCTAGAGAGCCCACGGGGGGACAACATCATTACACCGCTTTTTGATTCCGGACATTTACAATAGAAGGCAGATACATGGTATTTTTATTCCGTTCAACTATCATAGGGGTTGATGGATCCCCACAATTTCGTCTATTAATTCAGTAAGAGTGTCCAAAAGTTTTTTTATACTAGCACAGTTTTGCTAGTTGGCACATAAGCGTTACTTTATCGTTCATTTCGAACGATGGACCGGTTCGTTTCTGATATATTTGCATTGAACCGCCTGGGATCCAACGAGTAGAGACAACAGCCGTGCCTGTTAAGCCGAGATAAAAATAGTACAAACAAATGAACATGCAGTGTGTAAGCAATTTCACACTGAGCGTTTATAGAAATTGTGCAAGGAAATTGTATTGTGTTGCTTAATAGAGCTTAATTGAAAAGTCAAAGGTCTCTTATCTTCGGCCATTACGGGCTGCGACGATTACTGGCGCGTTATTGTACAATTGCAGTTCATACTCTATATTTACTAATTGCACAATGCACAATCATATTTTCGTTGACATTCATTCGGTGCAATTGCTCAAGAATTTTTGAAATCGCTCTCATAATTAGTTTAAATGCAAATGAGACATTTTAATAATGAAAGTTGTTTTCGCGACTTGACATTATAATAAAACCGTATAGAGTATTGAACTGGAGCCTGCACTGTCAAACTATTAACTATTAAACGATCTACGAAATAGCTTTTAGAAAAGGAGAGAGCATTTTCAAAGTCGATATTTGAAAACTATTTTCACCTACCATATATAAAGCTCTAACTTATGGTCATGGTGGGAGGCATAGTGTTTGAGTTCTAGCTGCTATGCTACCTACTCTGGAAGATCTACCTCGTCAATTGTCATTCGTCGCCATTCTTAGCTATTCTCAGTGGTCAGCGGTCCTACCTTCGGCTAGTAAGCCCAACCTATGGCCACTTCAGAGAGCTTATTCTGTGAGTTAAGTCGACCTCTTTACGGATGCATAATTTAGCAGCACCATACTGACAGTATCACTTTACTTCTTGTTCTATTCGTGGTCTTAGCTATATTATTTGGGCCCAATAAGTGACCACGATTATAGCGGCATCAGAGTCATTTTTCAAATCACCGTGGGTACAGGTGAGTGGATGTTTGGGACACTCCAATAGATGAGACATAGTTTCATCAATAGCACCGCATTCGCACTGAGTGTTGGATGGACTGATAATCCGCCATTTCGCCAAGTAGACCCCTGTCTTCTTGGGTACGAACAATCGATTCAGAGCTTTCCATATAGGCCACTGCAGTTCACGACCTGGGCTCAATTGCATTCTTCATCACTTTACAACGTTATATTAAAATATGATATTATCTATTGATACAGTAACAATGTTGCTAAGTAAAAAATCATAGATGTAATCTTTCACACGGGAAGCGATTGTTTACTGAGAGCTCCATAGCAGATGGTTACTCGTCATTGCTTCGTCAATATTGAAGTTTCCAGTAGGTCACCTATGTAAATAATTCCGGACAGTTCATATTCTGTTGGTCACCCTCTGTTTAAAATATAAAAAAGAGATTATTTTAAAAGAGCCCTACGATTCGAAAATATTTATTACGATACGTAGGTGCTGTTGTTATTTGGGCCCAGTTTATTGAACAAATAAAAATATCCGCAAAATTGTTAAACGCGCTTTAACTGCTGTGCTGTAAGCGGTTGAATGAATTTTCAGCCAATCGCACCACTTGAAGTGCGTTCAATATTATGTATGAGTTATGACTTTATGACGCGTCGATGGAGCAGACATGTGTTAGAGTGGAGATCGCGTATGGGCAACAAATGTAGTGTCCCCGCCCTGCGGGCTGCGGCACGATGGATCGATGATTTGAAGAAGGCAGCGGATGGATGCGGACTGGACTGGACTTAAGACCGGGATGGTTGGAGCTCTTTGGGGGAGGTTACGTTCAGCAGTGGACGGCAATTGGCTGATATGATGAGGTACCTGTTTATACAGGTAATTTTAACTAAATTTCGCTATGTATCTACCTAGTCTACGTACATTAAAATACAATTAGATAGAACCCAACAAGAAACTAGTAAATCATCCATAATACCTGAAATAATGCCTAAAATTAATTGTGATCTCATGGTTTTTGTCAATATTCGATAATTGTTCTATTCTGACATCAACTACCACAAAACATTACGTCAGGCGACGCAGTCAGACCAAGACCGCCACTAAACTTAAAAGGAGTCATTCCTTTTTTTTAGATCTGTGAGTCAAGCTGAATGCCTAACTTTACTAAAATAACTTACCTAAACTATGTTCGTCCATAGCTTGACATAATGACGAAAATGTAAATAATGCATTTCGTAGCAATCCGTAGCGGTGCCCGTAACAAAGAAAAACTTTAGAAAAAACTTATGTGTTTATTGCCGTTATAGGATAATAATTTGTAAAATTCTTCCTTAGTCCCGGTCCTTTGAAAAAATACCTTCGAGAATTTCCGCATGAAAAAGGTTACAACTTTTTTCCTTGAGGGTAGGTAGATACTGCAGAACGCCACCTGCTAAGACCCTCACAAACTGCTTCGTATACGTTCATTCCTACATTTAGTCATACGACGCTAGTACATTCTTCAGAAAGGCAGGGCTTTCTGAAGAATGTCATCAA
Source organism: Melanchra persicariae (assembly GCA_947386135.1). Taxonomy (NCBI): domain Eukaryota; kingdom Metazoa; phylum Arthropoda; class Insecta; order Lepidoptera; family Noctuidae; genus Melanchra; species Melanchra persicariae. The sequence continues at coordinate 7,124,601 of OX376646.1, forward strand.
TAACATGTGTGTACCTACAAAATGTCCTTCTTGGGCGTGGGTCCCAGCGTTTCACTAACATCGACCACGACTTTTATTTTTGGCGCCTTTTATTCATCTTCTCAACATGACCAAACCACCTAGCAATACTCTTTAAAATGTTGGTCACTACATCTTCTAAACAACAACATTGTCATATCACATCATGCTTCCATCTATTAATATTCAAAGTTGTAACTTTACTTACCAAGTCGCCACACCACACATGCTTGGCAAAGAACACAACCTAGCAAAAAGTTTTCATTCAAAGCTTTTTGCAATAAGCTCATACCTTCCATAATCCTATAAACGTGACACTGCCTTCACATGACACTTCGTCTTTATTCGTTGAATTAAGTTACATAGCAAACTTGGCCTTCAACCAGGAATTATTTAAACGCAGTACTTGAATGAATACGTATTGCTTGTTTACGTCGTCTAAGGCCTCAATTTCAATACATCACAATTTTCTATCCAAAGGAAAGGCATCTCATGTAGCTATCCAGGCAGGTATCACATAGCTAATGGTAGTGACATCTTGTGACACCATTGAGGTGACAACGCTTTAAGCCTAACGTGTTCTCCACGATGTGTTACAATGCGGATCCAACAAGATCTGCCTTGTGGCGCAAGATTTACATCTTGTTTTTAAATAATAGTAATGAACTCCTCCTGAATAACTATTCCTATGTAACTTTTTAACCTTATTTTAAAAAGCTTGCAACTTTTCTCATAAAAGGATAAAATATTTCTAAAGTTCGAAATAGCTTAAACCTCTCAAGCGCCGGAAATGTCAAAATTCCAAATTATTTAATAAATCTTGCATAATAGTTATAAAAATAATAAATATTAAAATCGCGTAAATCAGGCGACACACCGGTGTGTCGCAGGGGCTGGAGCGGAGTTTTATTTCGAAAATACACCGTACCCATCCTACAAGAATCCTTATCTCAAAAATTTCAAGTCTGAAAGCTTAATATTGTTCAGGCGGTGTGATCACATACCACATAGTGCTAAGTAAAGTAATTTAGGATTATAAGGCGTCACTGGCATGTATAATTCAATATGTAGTAGTGTATGATTTTTCCCTCAAGATCCAGTTCCCAATACTTACTTTCCAGAACAAATATTGCTCGACCCGCCTTCTCAAGTAACACCAATACTTTAGGATTACCGCTATCTAAGGATGAAATCAGAGAATATTACACGCCAAACAAACAAATGAACGTAGGCGTGTGACGCAGTGCGAATAGCATTCTCGCTGAGTTCCTCAATCCTGCGCCAATTAGTATGAACAATAACACCCACAGGGACTAAATAGGTGCTTTACAAATCAAATTTTAATCACGATGTCGTTGACCGAGCAAATAAAAGAGCTGGAGCTACAGAATATGATATGATGTTCTCTATGCGTGTTTGCGTTTTTACACTAGGTACCTATGTAGCCGTTCACAAGTGGTAGCCACATTACCTATACGTGTGATACATTCTCAGAGACTGTCAGAGACGATGGACGCAATGATGGTATGTAATGCCATAATGTTTCTATCCTTAAAATATATCGATATTTTTTTCTGTGTCTTTGACATCCTCTAATTTGTAAATATGGCAGATAATATACTCGTGTTTCATCATCATCTGCCTAGCCTACTACATTGGGTTCGACTTCAGCTGACAGTACTGACGCGGTACTTCTTGGCAGGACAGATTTTCTGGCTTTTGACAATTCGTAGAGATTGCCAAAGATCTACAAATGACAGCCGGGACCAACGGCTTAACGTGCTTTCCGAAAAACCATCCATAGGCCGACCTTGGCAAGCGTTGCTTAACTTATAAGATCGGCCGAATATTTTTCCCGACCGAAAATTATCGATCGATAAAATACTTCATCATCATCAGACAAACTAATTAACTGAAACTTTTTAATTTAAAAAGATTACTGAGAATCAAATAACAATAATCTTCAAATCATTACTTTTTAACACAAAAGTATGTTTACTAAATAAAATGCTTTGCATTCTTAAAATGTTTTTCCCATGAATTGTTGATAGATGTAGGTACATGGTACGATTCTGAACTATAAATATAATTTTAGATTGGTACAGTTTCTCAATAAATGTACCGAAGTGATTTTTTTTACTTCGGTACATTTATTGAGAAAATGTAAACATACTTTTGTGTAAAAAAGTAATGATTTGCCTACCCATTTGGAAACGCGTCCTTAATTATCTAAAAATAGGAAAGTCTTGGAAAACAAAAGCTCTAACAGCAACACGTGGACTGCTAGCGCCATCTATTGTCGAGTTAAACTAAGTTTAAACAGCGCCACCTAGTAACGCACGAACACAACAGACTGACGACAGGTTGATTTTCATTTGCAATAGTTTTGCTACTCGCTGCTAGATGGCAGTGCACAATGTGTTACTGTTTGTATTTTCAAAAACATTGACATAAAACATAAACAACTTGCCGTGCCTGTTGAAAACGTATAAATAAAATAATGAATTTGTATTAAAAAAACAATAATAGCACTGTAACACAAAAACTGAAATAATGCATTTCACATTTGAGGCAGTGGCAGTGGTTGAACGATTATCTTCTTACGTGTTGTAAGTTCGATTCCTGGTCAGAATTAATAAATTTGTTTATTTTAACAGTTTTTGTACACACATTTAACAAATAGATAAGAATAAGTAGACAGAAAAATAGGTACAAAGGTGATGCTTATTTCTAATTAAATCTCTTCCAGCATACCTGCGAATTTATGTACAAACAAAAGACTCTTCTCCGTGTAGAATAAACTAACGTATTGTCCCTGCCTTTAAACTGCCCTCAATACACCGCAGAAAGCCTAATCGGGATCGGGCTAACTGAGAAGACGCACTTTATAAAAAGAGGCAAGTATTTTCTTGCACTTTGATAAATTATTTCAATGTGTTATTGACCTTCAGGTAAATAACTTGTGACTCAGTACGTATGAGCTCATAAGATCTGTGTCAAGAGCTTCTCACGTTAAAATTAATTCACACCGCGGCTCATACCAGTCTTGGTCAGGTCTCTTTTGTACCTTCTGGCTATTTTAGACCTTGAAGGGAAGTTTTATCTTTTATATCGACACTAGCTGCCGTCGGTCGGAAGCCGGAAATTATCCAAAGGGAACATCCTCCCGGGATAAAAGTATCCTACTTATATACTATTTCGGGACAGGGTCTACAAGCGTGCCAAGTTTATCCAAATCTGTTCAGCCTTTAAGACGGGATGAGGTAAACCAAAAAACTCACTTTAGCATTTATTATAATTATACCTAGTTAGGATTAAGACAAACACACATAGGTACTCGTACCTATACATACATTGTTTCCTCGTTCTGATTTATTTTATGTCTGTTCTATATCTATTTTTTCTCGCCAGTCACGGAAATGATATCCCTGGAGGGTTCTATAAAATGGGAATGTAAGTGTGATCACTTTTCCATTTATGCTATTTGTGTCGGTACCAGTTGCAGTCTTCTCTCTATCTGTTTAATTATGGAATTTCGAAATATTTACACTACACGCAATTGATTCCGATCATAATTAAGATTATGTTCAGCAAGTTATGTTAGGTCCCTTCATGAGATTGGATGTGTCATAGTCGACGTATCGTAAGTTTAAAACGAAACCTTTTAGTCACATCACACTCGACAAGACTATACCATTAGCGAATACCGTGTTCGTAAACCTTTATGTTACAAAGCTTTGTCATACAATTATGTATGTATGAGTTCAAATAACAGGTGGCTCAGCTTAAAGCCAAAACATGCTCATTGCTCGCGGTTAGAATGCGCAACCGTTACGATGAGGTCACTGTATTAGAGTTGTCCCACACGTCCGGCAGGGTATCGCAGCGGCAGGACATAGCCCGTCCTTCCTCGTCCTCGCCCATCCGTCACAAGCACCAGTTTTGCGTACCTACATCACTCACTTACAGACTGTACATACCGTTAGCGCGTATTTGCACACCGTCACGACCGCTTTTGGGAGCACACAGCCATTAGAGCTTGCGATTTTTGAACACTCTTTGTTCATTGATCTGTGTAATGCTCGTTGAATAGTTAGGTCATTATTCTCGGAAAATGTTGACCGTCTATGGCTACGTTGTTCGGTATCTTCACATGTTGATAGATTATAACGAGTCGTTTCAAACACGTGTAGTCTTCGAACATTTAAGAACTGATTACTATTTATTGAGATCGATAAGAATCGATGGCCAAATCTTACACGGACAGTTCGCTATTATATTATTCTATTGACAGTCGACAAAGTGTCCTTCACATAACGGATGAACAATAATATTATAAAGACTATGCATGCATCCTTTGTGGGCGTCACGCAATAAACTGTTTTGAATACACAAACAGTGTCTCTATTCAAATTAGTGTGAAGCAGCCTTTGATGACCCCGGGCGGACGTTTCGACATTTGCGGTATAGTACCTAACACAACGTTTTGTATAAAATATAAAGGCAGAAGAGTATCCATGAATATTTATGAATAAATTAGCAGGTACAGTCATTATGTCGTTGAGCAAAAGATCACCAAATTGATTTGATAAATCAATCTTTTAAGTCTTGTTTAGTTTCGAATTGTTGTAGAGATTTTATACAAACGAACCTTTAAATTATCCCCTAATAAAAATAATATGGGAAAGATTCTTCTTCCCCATGGATCTCTGTAAAAGATAAAAGCTTCCATTTAAATATTTCATTTCCCAAAGGCCAGAAAATCCTGACAATCCTTATTGTTGCTCAATTTTCCGGACATAATTAAGTTGTTTACCTTTTTAACGCACATTTGCCGTTTCCTGTTGGTCCTCGTGATTTTCCTTACTCTAGGTTTCCAACGAACTACGTGATGTTTCACATAGAAATCCTACCGACCTCGTCTGTAAAAGAGACAGCATTATTAAATATTCCAGACAACAAGTCGTCCATTACTAAATATAGCCACAATAGCATAACAACACACCTATTTAATTAACACCAGCATTTACGACTTACGAACTATAAACCTAAGCTTATATTCAAGATATTTATTATGCATTATATTCGCTATTATGTTCTATCGAGCAACACATTTGTTGAAGTTTGCCTCATATATATTTTTATTTTTAGCGATCTACACGGAAGCCGAATGCAAGTCTATTCAACAGATTGCGTTACAAAGCGCTTTTGCTATTTAGGACACGCATTGGGCATTTTCCGATAGTTCCACAAAAACTCAACGGGTTGGGCTGCTATTGGAGCATTTCAATACATAATGGTAATGAAATTGCGCAAACTGCAAGTCACTGTATTATTTTCCTAATTAATTTAAAAGGAGTGCTAGGATTAGTTCTAATTCAATTTGCTAATCCTCCATTAGTACCTACTACATACCTAATTGGATTCGTACATTTACACCGATTTTCACGTTTTGGGAAATCGTGACAAGCAAGAACGGCAGTAGGTAGGTACCTACTTATCTTCCCGCATACAAGTCGTAAATAAATAAGAGAAAACGTTGATTAAATGTAATCAGTGTAACAGTACTCATCACGATTAATATACGTAGTAAGTACTCATCACGATAATTTAAATCTGATACAAAGTCGCCTCAAGCATTAGGGCACCCATCCCACACAGATATTTCTACCTGGAGATGAATGGGACAGGCCACACAATAATGTAAGTATATAATAGCAATCAAAACAAAGGTCTGCTATCTTAGGTCATACTTTGCTTTGAATCTAATGTTTTTCCATTGCTCAACATTCTTAGAGTCATAACCACTCGAAGTACACATGACTACCAGGAAAATGTAAACGCATACAAGTTCTTGCCAACCCAGAGACTAAAATAACCTAGGTACTGTACAAAATCAGTAAAATCTACCTGACAATATTAATAACTGCAGTTTATTATTTTTAGGTAAAAAAACTTTCCAGTATAATACGGCAAAACTCGTGAATGGAAATTACTCACGATTCACAAAAAAGAAAAAGTAGGATATTTTATTACGTTGCATAAAATTTGAATTTTCATTTGATGAAAATTGTATATCCAGAGAGGGATGAGCGCTGGGGCGGCATCCGGCAATCCCTCCGGAGAGAAATTACGTTACACGCTAGGATGGACACGCGGCGCCTCCCGCGCGCCCGCGCTGCCTGCACTCAGCGATTAACCGGAACGACGCAGATTAAGCTCACACACCCAGACTCATAGCGCCATAGCACCATAATGCATACATAGTACCTAAGCCTATTCCAATTTATGCTGAAATCGTCTGTCTCGTAAATTGAAATAGCCCTGGAGAAGACCCTTCGGGAAGGCGTTGATTTTAGTACCTACACTAATAGATTCTTCGTACCTATGATAACATACGCTCAATACCGTCTGCCTTCCAATATTGAAATAACATCGGACAAACCAGCGTGTTTGTACAAAGCCAGTACTTTATCTTTTGCATTTACGAAGAAAATATAATATTTTCTTCACTTTACACTTGTTATGTGATATGATAACTCAATCGATTTCAAAGTTACGTGGTCTAAATTTCTTTCAGTTTGAACCAGGATTGTTCGCCATAATCAGATTATTTGAATTAAAAATTCTTAGTTGGTACATCGGCAGGTGTATTATTTAATGAACAAATAAATCAGAAATAAAAGTGGATTGAGAATCAATAAACTCGGAGCCGAGCAAATATTTTAATCGTCTCTACCTATTCAAGAAAATGCTACCAAATCCCGAATTTGTGTACCTACATAATGCATATGTGCTTTCATTCTCCCTACGAAATCGTAGACGCACCCGTAGCGGTCGTAGCACTGGCGTAGACCTTGCTACGAAAAGTCAAAAACGTAGTTTCCTATTAAATGGGAATAAAGCACATCCGTAAACACGTTTACTCTCAACTTATTTGACTTCGGAGTAGTTTGTATGCAAGCCAGCCGTTTGCCGATTCAACCGTCGGCGTCGCGTCCATATTGAGTAGTCATCGCTGACGCAGCGGTTTATTTACAATCCAGTCCACTGACTTTGAGTTGCATTTCAATATCCGTGTCAAGGGCTCAGTGGGACGACAATATCGTTACATTCAACACTATGTTTATAAGTCGCACACTTACAAGCTACATTTTATTGCCCAATCTATTTCATTGTGAAGTTATTGCGAAATCAATAGCGCAAGGTCGACAACCCCTCGCAGTCTAACTTGTTTATGATTTTACGCAAAAAGCTAATGTCAATATGTCCCAAGTCCATGAATATTAGATTCTAAAATCGATGCAAAGTAAATGTCAGCGTGCGCAGCTATCGGCTGTACAGTGAATTAATAGATTTCTATTACATATCATTAAATTCTCATAGCTCCAAGAATTTCTAATGCAAGATGCGTCAGTGCGTCATTCATTGTACTTGTTGCAGATTTGTGTTACTGCCATTGAAATAAATGGATAGATTTATGAGTTCGCCGCACCGTAACTTAATTCAGGCAGGATTGTAAAGAGATTTTGAACATTCGTTTTAATTATTTGTTTTATTTAAAATACAGTCTCGACGAATGCAACGAAAAACGCAACCAGGAAGTAACCCGAAGCCCGCAACATGAAGCACATTATAAATTATGGGTTCCGCAATAAAACTCATCCGTTCCTTTCTTTTGATCATCATAATGCTCAAAACGATTGCGACTCGTGCTGTCTGTCCCAATTTACATGATTGACGTTTTTAATTTAACAGAATACGACTGGTCACTTAAGCGTTATAAGTATTCAGCAAACTCCAAACAAATTACTTTTAAGCATTCACCAAGTTAACCCTTGTTAAAATGATGTTTGCGGGTGTGGCAGATGCATTAACACTTTAAATAGAGGCAATAAACTCCCCATCGCGAATCACACAATGGCGAGACACCTTATCAGTAATGAGCACGTCATCACTGCGGGGACTTTAATTCTTATAAAAATATATCACTGGAGGCAGACACGCGTGTGGCAGAGCCATCACAGCGGTGGTGAGGGTTGTTTCGCTCTGTCTACTGCGCGTCTGTCAATATACGCGGGCGCGCAGCGTTGTCATGGCGACGAGGGAGAGCTTCCTACATGACGGTCGCTGCCCCCTGCACAATGCGCCGCAGAGGGTCGGAGGGCGAGAAGCGAAAGAGGCCTGTTGTCTGGGATTTATGCAAGGGCGTCCCCCGTGACGCGCTGCAAAGAGCCCGAGGAGGACTTTAATGACGTCTAAAATATTCACAGGATGATGTCACGCCATGCAACCAGTGAAATCATGCTATTAATAAATACTAAAGCTGTCTCGATGGCTCCATAAATCTTGATTTTAAAATCAATATAATCTTTTGTTGACATTTTCCTATTTTATTAAAATATTCGAGTAGATTAAGCAAGAATTAGGTTTTCCCCACGCTTGGTCACGTAGTTTCGCTGTTCCAGTTCCCTTTACCATTGCGTGACAATAATAACAGTACAATTCCCGTTAAACTTCGCCTAATCATTTTCGAATGCTACATGCATGCAGGCTGTCGGACAGAATTACTTACTTGTGTAAGTACCTACCTTATGTTGCTATGTAAACGACAAACACCTAACAAAATGAAACCTTGCTCTCTATAATGTTCATACTTTCATAGCACAAAAAACGTAGTTTTATACAATACGCACTGGACTTCAAAATTACGGTCGAAAGGTCAGTAACATATTCGCCCACAAAACATTATGAAGCCATGTCACGAAACGTTTTAAAAATTTCTACATCGTACACCGAAATAAAAACGCACATTATGAATGGAAATTATGTTCAATCCGTTGTGTGCCTTATAATTATTATTTATTTATTACCACAAAACAAGAACCGAAAAACGGTGTAATTGTGAGGTAAATGTGGAATAAATATGATCCGTTGAGTGCGGCCAGCCTCCCACGCACATGGAGACGCGTAGTGTCACACTGATGAGTTCTCATCGTAACACGAGATACTGTTCTAGCAACAATGGTCACGCTTGACCGCATCGCAGGCATCCACTTGTCCCCCACCAACCGTGTCTCCACGTTGCCGTCGTGGTGGGGCTTGCGTGTCTCAGTGATCTTGGGGGCTTTGCCGGTAGAGCCACTCATGCCGGAAGGTCCCAAGTGAGAGACCAGACCAAGAGAGACACAAGAGGGGCACACCGTTCGGAGACTTGAGCAGTGTTCGGGTCCTCGGACGGTGTGCGTCTCATTGGCTTGCTCGCTGCTCTCTGGTACGCGTCTGATCATCAGACGTGACTGTGAGGGCAGCGAGCAAGCACTGAGAGAGAGGGGGAGAGGAAGGGAGATAGGGACCGCACCCTCAAAAAGGAAAATATGGACAGGCCTGCGAAACAAATATTACCCCAGGGCGGTACGGACTGCACAGCGGTCCGAGAATCCGCCACGCCTCGTGCGTCAAGCCCCTCGTATTCTGGGGGGGGCAACAGGGCTGTCCGCAATCCGCTTGCCAAGGGCAACAGTGGCCGAGGAGGCCCCCGATTCGACTATAATGAATTAATCGGGTTTGATTTCAGCTCGCCCGACGAAGAGTCGGCCGGGCAGAGCGCGGGCGAAGGCGCGCTGCGCTGGGAGGAGGGCTCGCTTGAGCGTCGCGTGGGTGTAGAGTCGGAGTCCGAGTTGGACTCCGACGACCTGGCGACCATTTGCTCGGCGAGCCCTGTACCCGAGGGGGCGAGGGCTGCTGCGGAGGACTCCAGGTCCTTCCGCAAGCGGCCCAGATCAGAGGAGGACCGGGGGTCGTCCGGCAGCGAGGAGGTAGCCTCGGCTCGCAAGATCCCCACCAGCAGGCGGGGCAAGGGCCGAGAGGGAGGCAAGGGGAGATTGCCCGCCTCCAAGGTGGCTGGTCAGCGAGCCGGGGAGCTCGTCGCTGACGGACGACCCCCCGCAGAGGGCGGTCGCAGGGCCCCTGGTTCGGAGTCCTCCGGCGGTGAGCCGGATGACTCCGGACAGGAGCTTCGGAGGGCCGGGTTTGCGGAGGTGGTGGAGGCCGCGCTTCGCGATGTGGCCCTGAAGAGGAAACTCTCCTCTAAAAACAGGGCCATAGGAGAAGCGCTGACCTCCATCCTGGCGGCAGCGGAGGCTAACCGAGGTGGGCCTCCGGTGGACGAGATGTCCAACCTGCGGGCGGAGGTCGCCCGCTTGGCTGCCGCCACCGAGCGTCTCCAGAGGGAGAACGCGGGGCTCCGAGCAGACCTGGCCAGGCTCCAGGGAGCCGGCCCACAGGGGGCGCCTAAAGGGGGAAGCAGGGAGAACAGCCAGCCCGTGCCGCAGGAGGGCCAGGTGCTGGACCTGGTGCGGCGGGAGATGGCTGCCTTCCAGGCGCGGTTTTCCGTCCTGGAGGGCATCGTCCTGCGCCCCCCGTTAGCGGCGAGTGGGAAGGCTCCAGGCCGGAAGGCGGCGTCGTACGCGGCCGCCGCGGCTGCCACACCGGGGTCGTCCGGCCAGGACAAAGGGTCCGGGCCGGCACCCGCGAAGCCGGTGCCGGGAAAACCGGACCCGGCCCCGGGAAGGAAGAGGAAGGGTGGGGTTGCTGCGCGGACGGCGAAGGCTCCTGCGCCGTCTGAGCAGCAGCTCCCCCCGGCTTCCTCGCCTTCAGCTCCTCCCCCGGCTCAAGCCGAATGGCAAGTTGCCGGGGAGAAGAGGAAGGCGGGCAAGGCAGCCAGGGCGGCCAAGAGGCGAGAGAGGAAGCGGCGGCAGAAGGCGCGAAGCGTCGCGGCTGCGCTCCGCCCCCCGAAAACCGCGGCTGTAGTGCTTACACTACAGCCGGACGCGGTGAAGAGGGGCGTGACGTACGCGGACGTGCTCACCAAGGCGAAGGAGGCGATAAACCTTGGTGAGCTAGGCATCGTGGGGGGCCTTCGGCTCCGGGTCACCATGACTGGGGCCCGGATGCTGGAGATCCCCGGGGCAGCCAGCGGCCCAACCGCGGACGCTCTAGCCGAAAGGCTTAGGGCGTCCCTAAGCGCGGACGATGCCCGAGTGTCCAGGCCCACCAAGCGCATCGACATGCGCATCTTGGGCCTGGACGACTCCGTCACGGAGACGGAGGTGGTGGCCGCCGTCGTTAGGACGGGGGGGTGCTCAGCAGAGGAGGTGAAGGCAGGCACCCTACGTCCTGACAACACGGGCATGCGCACCATTGTGGTGAGCTGTCCCGTGTCGGCGGCCAAGACCATCTCGGAGGGCCGTAGGTTTTTGGTGGGTTGGGTTTCCGCGCAGGTCAAACTGCTGGAACCCCGACCTCTGAGGTGCTTCCGGTGCCAGGTGGGCCACCATGTAGGAGCTCAATGCACCTCGGAGGTGGACCGCAGCGGTCTATGTTTCCGCTGCGGTCAGCCCGGTCACAGGGCCGGCTCCTGCGACGCCGCGCCGCACTGCGCAGTCTGTGCGGCAGCTGGCAAGCCGGCCGACCACTGGGCTGGGGGTAGGGCCTGCGCCCCACCCACCAAAGCCGGAAACCGGAGAAAGCCCTCCGCCACCGCCGTCTCTGCCGCGACCGCCGCCACCGCCGCCGCTTCCTCCGCCGCCAAAGCCGGTTCCACTGCGGCTGCTGCTACTGCAACAGCCGCAGTAGAGCCCCTACAACGGGCTCCGGAGGGGGCTGAAATGGAGTGCCAGTAATGGCCCCATTTCACCCCCTCCTGTTGAACGTCAGCCACTGCGCCGCCCAGGAACTGATGCTCCTGAGCATGGCGCAGTGACTGATGCCTGTGGACGGCGAGCAATGGGTAGCTCGCCGTCCGATCAGAGCAGGCCCGGGTTGACGGCGCGCTGTGTTCTACGCGCGCCAAGCCAGCAGTCGTCAGCATGGGTCGGGGCCCGTTAAGGCCAGAGCCTACCAGGGTTGCGGATTTGTTCGAAAGAGTTACCGTGGCCCTGGAACGTAAAGGCACTGAGAGGAGCATGGGTGGGTTTTAGTCAGTAGAAGTCTGACACTCCCTGCCGCTCCACCCAGAGCGGGAGGGGTCATTTGATGATTTCCCATCCAATAAAAAAAAAAAAAAAAAAAAAAAAAAAAGGCATCCACTTGTCAGTGAAAAACGAAGTCCGTCAGACACAGATTTGTGTAAATTATTAGTAAAAAATAAAGCTGAATCTAATAAGTAACAGTATTATCAAAGTTGTTCGGCCAGATTCGATCCGCTGGTCAATAAACTTACCGAAATAAATTTTTCATTTGCATTATTTTCGAAACCACGTGTCCGTTGCACATTAAATGAATAAATAATTTACTGCTAACTAACAAAAGGTGCCAGGTTCAATATTGAATTTAAATTAGAGCTTAAATAACGCACCAAACCATTTTCGCTACATTAATTATTATCTGCAAACTGCGCAGCCGGAATTATCGGAATTGCGGCCTGAAAGCGGAAATGGAAATGTAACGTACTTTGGAATATCGATGATGGCAGAAAGCTTATTATTGTTTTGCACCTTTGCAGCCGTATTGATTTTACGCTTTGTGGAGGCCAGGCTTTTCTCAGTATTGACATACATACAGTATCTTAAAATTATAACCTTTGGCATTTAGGGCGCCTTCCTGTTACAAATACAATAGACATCATTGAATCGTGCTGTCGCAGTAAGATAGATGAAGCCGTAATATAGTTATATCCCTAGGGATATAATTATATACCGTAACATAGTTATACGAAAGCGATTCTTTACTATCTCACTAGGAATATAGTTATAAAACGGTCCAAGTTTAGTGATATACTTATATTACTAGATTAAGTTTAGTGAAATAGCTGTAAGAAGCATTCAGTGCCATGTAATTCTAGATGTCATGATTCCTCTTCTTGTCTGAACAAAAAATAAAAAATAATAGGTCTTTACCTATGAAATTGCCGTTTTGTATGAAAAAATTTAAACGATTTTTTTTCATGTATTTTTTATTTGTATTAATCGAAGTAATCACGTTCTTAAAGAAATCAGCCGGACGGGAGGCAACAAATTCTTCAAAGTCATTTTGTACTGCCTCTCGGGTATTGAATTTTTTTCCCGCCAAGAAGTTATCCAAATTCTGGAAAAAGTAGTAGTCTGTAGGCGCAAGGTCTGGTGAGTAGGGCGGATGACGGAGAGCTTCCAACCCCAGTTCTTCCAACTTGGAGACCGTCTGCTGTGCAGTATGAGGTCGCGCGTTGTCGTGCAGGAGCAGCGGAGACGAGCGATTGACCAATGGTGGTTGGAGATGTGCCAGCTTCTCCATCATTGTGTTCAGTTCTTCACAGTACACATCTGCAGTAATGCTCACCCCGTTTGGTAAGAAGCTGTGATGAATCACACCGGCGCTAGACCACCAAACAGTGACCATCACTTTTCTAGGGGTAAGTTTTCGTTTAGGGCATTTGGGCATTGTTTAGGTGCTGAACCAGGATCCAACCAACTTGCTGAGCGCTTACGGTTATCAAACAGAATCCATTTTTCATCGCAGGTAACAATGCGGTTCAAAATTCCTTCATTTGTGTGTCTGTTGAGCAGTGCAAGGCACGTCTCGACGCGTACTTCGCGCTGGCGATCATTGTGTTCGTGGGGCACCCATTTGTCAAGTTTTTTTACCTTGCCAATTTGACGCAAATGGACCAATATTGTTTTGACGCGCGAAAGCTGCTGCTAATTCAGCCGTAGATTGTGTATCATCAGCTTCCACAATCGCCTTTAATTCGTCATTGTCGACCAAAGTCTTCGGACGACCGCGAGGTTCATTTTTCAGGTCGAAATTTCCAGAACGGAAGCGAGCAAACCAATAACAGGTGGTGCCTTGGTTTGTAGTGTTAGCTCCGTAAACGTCGTTGATGTTGCGTGCCGCTTGTGCCGCGTTGCTGCCACGACGGTACTCATATTCCATAATTACTCGATTTTTTAACGTATCCATGATGACGAAAAAGATTGAAATGCGATGAAAATGTAACACTAATCAATAAACAATGACTACTTTTGGAAAAAAAAACCATGTTTTTAAAATAAAATTTATTTGAAATTAGAATTCTTAGCCAAACAAAAATTATTTTGATTTGAAATGGCCAGTACTGCAAAACGGCAATTTCATAGGTAAAGACCTAATACTTTTAAAGAAACCGAGATCTCAACTTGTTGATAAGAAATAAAGATATCTCAAAACTGTGGCTTTAAAAGATTTTGAATGTTTTATTATTAAAAAAATTATCGTTTTAATTATAATTACTTTAATACGTGTTAATGTCACAAAGTATTGTAACTAACTGCAGGATACATAAAGTTGATTTATTAATAAAGATAAAACCAATAAAATTTTGTTTTATTTAATTATACACTTCTGGACACACCTATTGGCCCACCTTAGAGTTTAGGTTTCAATGGCCCCTACCGAAATATGATTTCTAGATTGAACAAAAACTGTTGATGCAGTTTTAAACCTGATACATTTTACCATCTTTTTCGATCGTATTGTTTTAAATTTGAATTCAGAATACCATACGACATGGAGCTACGCCTAACAAGTCGGATATGCGCCTTGTTAAAGGCAATTGATTTTTGAATAAAAAACATGTTTTATCAAATAAAGGTTTAATTTAATAACGCGTGTTGCCTCCATGGGCATCTACCACAGCTCTCATACGATTAGGCATAGAGTTTATCAACCGCTCTATGAAATTTTGAGGGATCATCTCCCATTCCTCTTTTATGGCAGTTTTCAACTCCTGCATCGTCTGGGCAACTGGCTGACGAGCCCTAACACGTCTTTTTAGCTCGTCCCACATGTGCTCAATGGGGTTCATATCTGGGCTTCTGGCTGGCCAGTCCATAACTGTGATGTTCACATCCCGAAGATATTCCCTGACGATGCCGGCCGCATGGGCTCTTGCATTATCATGCATAAAAAGGAAATTTGGGCCCACATAGTCCGCGTATGGTATCACGTGAGGTTCTAAGCACTCACGAATGTACCTTTCAGCATTTAATGTTGGCAGCCGTGGTCCTGTAACAACCTCAAGTTGAGTTTTGCCGCTCGCGGATATACCGCCCCAGACAGTCCATGAGCCACCGCCATAAGCAACCCTCTCTTCAAAGCAGCATTGTGCGAAACGCTCTCCCTTACGTCGGTAGACCTTCTTCCTTCCATCATTGCCATGTAACACAATTTTAGACTCATCAGAAAAGAGTACACGGCTCCAATCTTGCTGTGTCCAATTTAAATGACTGCGTGCGAAATGAAGGCGCGCTGTTCGGTGGGCTCGCGTTAGTTTGGGCCCATTAGCTGGCTTGTGTGGTACCATATCGCCTTCTTTTAACCTTCTCCGAACAGTTCGAGCGCTCACAGATACTCCGTGGAAGTCGCGAAGTTGGTTTTGTATCTCAATGGAGGTAAGGTGACGATTTCTCAAGCTGGTCGTCACGATGAATCGATCCTGCCTTTCAGTTGTGACCCGAGATCGTGGCCTTCCTTGGCGACGAACAAAGCCGCCAGTCTCTAGGTACCTCCCGCTCCCGCGATAAACATTTCGGACCGCAGATCGACTTAAATTAAGTTGAGCACTCACGTTTCTTTGGCTGTGTCCGGCCTGAATAAGTGCCACAGCTTGGGCGGCGACTTCAGGTGAATTATCCATAGATTATTGATAGAACCTCACCTTAATGTTAAGAATAAGTAATGTTTGTTGCAAAACCAAAGATATCAATCACTTTTTCAAGAATTAAATCCGAGTAAACCAATAAAACCAAGTTTTCTTAGTATTCGATTGTTTGATATCAACAAACAGGCTCCAAATTGTCTTTTGTTTCTTTAAATTCTGTGTTCGAAATTCAAAAAAAGACTATTGAATGAAATTGTGAATGTGCCAGGTTCAAAACTGCATAAAAACTTTTTGCTCGACCTAATATAAAATTTTAGCTAGGACCAAACGAAACTGAAAATACAAGGTGGGCCAATAGATGTGTCCAGAAGTGTATTTGGTAGATTTTTATTTCACTAAGCTTAATCAAGTAATGGGTCTGTCTCAAAAA
Organism: Melanchra persicariae; assembly: GCA_947386135.1. Classification (NCBI taxonomy): domain Eukaryota; kingdom Metazoa; phylum Arthropoda; class Insecta; order Lepidoptera; family Noctuidae; genus Melanchra; species Melanchra persicariae. Next base: position 7,140,665 of record OX376646.1, read on the forward strand.
AGTGGCACACTTTTGAAATTTTTTCAATTTTTCAAAAAAGCTTTAATATACTACAATATGATGACAATATGATACAATACTCGTATGACTTTTTTGAGACAAACCCTAATATATTTATAACACTGAACTTAATCTAGTAATATAAGTATATCACTAAACTTCGACGGTTTTATAACTATATTCCTAGTGAGATAGTGAAGAATCGCTTTCGTATAACTATGTTACGGTATATAATTATATCCCTAGTGATATAACTATATTACGGCTTTATCTATCTTACTGCGACAGTGCTACTGTCAGTTGAACAATCGATAGCCTGAAGCTATTCACAACTTTTACGTAAGTGCGTATACATACGTGTGTGTGGAAAGTGTAAGCAATACTACTAGGTTTGTACTCCAAACTCTGTACAGTAGAAATAAGTATAATTAATAATAACATTGATCACCTAGATTCGAAGCCCCCTAAGATAGGACAGACGCAAGTCGTGACTGTCAATCGATAACCTGAAATTAAACATTATACGCTTTCATAATAAATCTGAAGTAAACAATATAACTAATTACAAAAGTGGAATAATGTTTTTATAAGTATTATAATTTTAATTGCATAGTTTATACTAGCATAACAGTTACAATCAATATTATCTGACGGATCTGGTACAGGTGTATAATTAAATTATGAAAGAGTGACTCGTAACATGCTTATATAACTTGAGTGCATTTTTAAAGTTCTTTATCTACACTCACAACGTAATGTTCCAAATATGAGTTCAAAAACGAATGCATAAACACGTACTTTTTTTTCGTGGATAGGTAAAATTAAAAAAAAAACCATTACAGTTCAACATTTTCCTTCGATTTTTAAACAACTGCATCATAAAATAACTTTTTAATTTTTATAGCACACTTTTTCTTTTTAATTTTAGGCGCGGGCTCATTGACTTAAGTCAATGAGCCAGCTTTTATCTTTGTCTGTGGATGAGCGCGCTGCGCAGTCATTCGAATACGCTATGAGAATATCCGCCATATTGGACTAAACTATTTTTCCACTTATTTTATTTCAACTGTATGAGTGAAGATAAAATAGTGTATGCAACGGCATATAATTAGGTATTAAAACACTCGTGTGATGCTATTATCACACTCGGCTACGCCTCGTGTGATAAACCCACACTCGTGTTTTAATAACCCTTTTTATATGGTCGTTGCATAAACTACTATTACGTCGCGAGCTGTGTAAACAAAAAAAATGTAAAATTTCTTTAATAGATAGATGTGGAAAAGCTTGTAAAGCAAAGTAGTTATTTTGAAGACCCTTTGAAGTACCTATTACATTATGGTCTGTCTGTTTCACCTTCTGAATTCTTGTAAACTTATGAGACAGATAATTAATCCATTGTTTTTCCATTGGCTTATTATATTTGCGTATACACTTGGAAACTGGTCCTTAGAATCAAGATTTTACTAAGACAGGTGTTCATAATAAAAACAATTCAAATCGCAGAGAGTTTTCTCTATTCTGTAATTGTTCTCAAAATAAAAGTTGCCTACCTACTGTCATCGATCGCCAAAATGGCCACTTGTATAATATTGGAATAAAAACAAGTGTGAAAGAAACTCGATATCCGAGCTAGTGGCACGAAGTCACGTTGCATTGATCAACAGCGAATTCTTCGGTTTCGATTACCGCACATTGAGCTTTGAAATAGATCTCTAGGATTATAGATATGAAACCTATTCTGTGACCTTACGTTTCCAATTTGATATTTCCCTCATACTTTATCTTAAATGTGCAAGTCTTAAACAACAGGTGCGTATCAAAATTAAAGCTTTCATTTGTAGTAAGCAGAATTTGTGCATTATGTAATATTTCAGTTTAAAATTGCACACCTTTTTCAAATAACCTATCGTTGGGTATTTCGGGGAGCTTTTGGGCAAGAAATGTGCCTAAATATCTCGCAAATGAACAATCTTCTTTGAATGAAGAATCTAACTTTGAACAATCTTCGCATACCTAAAAATTGCATAATATGAGAAACTTTTCTCAATCGCAATATCCATATGATCTACGTCACAAGGGCAGATAGTACGTTACGCGTGGCAACATAAAAATTCTTTACAAAACTGCAGTTTACGAAATCGTTGGCACGGAAAACAGTCGGTTTCGACGACCAACGAAGAAATAAAACTTGTCGCACGCCTTATCGTGATTGAAAGTGTGAAAGTAAAAATATATCAAGAGCCGGCACGACCATCAGTCTACCACGAGTTCGTTGCGTTTTCACGACAACTTTTATAAACATGTTTTTGTTTGTATACGCATCATGACGTAATCGATGTTCGAGTATTTATCTTTCTTTTTCACCTGTCTGTGAATTCAAATACCACGGATCTGCAAATGCTATTTCAACAACCACCACCGACCGTGTTATTGGCGTGTAATTTAATGCAACTCCTTGAATGCGTAGACAATCAAATTACCATTTAATGTGGATACGTTTAAAATAGATACACTTTAATGACATTATTATTTAAAAAGATACCGGTTCGATTTTATTTACATAATATAGTATCAAAATAATGTAAAAAAACCGCTTGTATTTAATTTGCAGGCGATTTTATTGGCCTTTGTCGATATTATTATTAGGAAAGCATTGTTGTTTTAGATATTCAACGAATACCATTAACATTTTAAAAAAAAAATGCGTATCTGATCTGCTGGCCCTATGATGCGGTTTCAATTATTCACAGAATACTTGACACACTGACGTCTAGCGCAGACACAGTCCTTCAGTAACAGCTGATTAACTCAATTTATTGTGCGGCTAGGATGATACCTATCAGATTGAGGCTAAATGTCCAGCTGACACGTAAAATCACAATTAGAAACGGGTTGCCGATGTCACATCAACGTGGCCGGGCTCGCCGCCTGGCCGCCGACCCCGGTCCAGTTCTGCTGATAAGCTGTGACCGTGGGAGGATACTCCATGACCTCACTATTTCTCTAATTGAATGATAGGCCTGTACGTCTCACTTATCACTATAATGAATGTGGCTGAATTTATACTTTTCTTCTCCGTTCTATTTTCTTAATGGCGTTCTATTTACGCTCGACTTGCCGACTCTTAACAATGCGATGAGGACCAATCAGCGCTCACCAGCTAAGTTCAGGCGTTGCATCTTTCAGGCTGGATGGAGTTTCAGACGTTCGTTACTTTTATTTTAGATAGACAAGCAATTTTATATCAATACGTAATCAACTCTACGCGACCAATGACCTATGTAACATGTAATTATACCTTGAGGCGATTACGCTTAGAATTGGCCACATCACGTAATGGAAAAGTTGGGGGTACCTACATAAAAACTATTCAGAGGTACAAATGATACGATAGAAATACCATTATCTCTGAATCGAACATTTGGAAAAGACATTCCAAACACTATTAGAGCATCTGGTAAATGGTAAGTAGATGTCTACTTAATCATTTTCAAATGTTACTAAGTCAGTATTACAAAGTCATCTTACTAATCAAACAATATACGATCCTTTCCTAAATTTACTTTCCTTCATTTAAGATTCAATAATTCTGGAAAATACTTACAACGGCTGACAATGACCTGCTTTGTCGCAATCTAAACTCAACGTCCATTAATGCACCATAATCTTGGAAGCTGTTTGATTTGAACACTCAAGTCTTTAAACCTCTTGCTAACAGGTATTTCAACTGAATGAGGATTAGAAAAGCCAATAATAATGGTTTGTTTACTCAGCTTGGCTTGGTGTTACCAGGAATTGCCGGTTTGCGCAACTCGACTGTTTGTAGGTGATGCAAGGCGAGTGTGGACACAGATGAACTGTCCTTTTGGCGTGCCCAAACATGAGACATAACCAAGCCCCTTAACTCCCCCACCAACCGTGTCTCCACGTTGTCGTCGTGGTGGGGCTTGCGTGTCTCAATGATCTTGGGGGCTTTGCCGGTAGAGCCACTCATGCCGGAAGGTCCCAAGTGAGAGACCAGACCAAGAGAGACACAAGAGGGGCACACCGTTCGGAGACTTGAGCAGTGTTCGGGTCCTCGGACGGTGTGCGTCTCATTGGCTTGCTCGCTGCTCTCTGGTACGCGTCTGATCATCAGACGTGACTGCGAGGGCAGCGAGCAAGCAGTGAGAGAGGGAGAGAAGGGAGAAGGGGAGAAAGGGACCGCACCCTCAAAAAGGAAAATATGGATAAAGGCACGATAAAAGAGACACTACCCCAGGGCGGTTCGGACTGCACAGCAGTCCGGGAATCCGCCACGCCTTGTGCGTCAAGCCCCTCGTATTCTGGGGGGGGCAAAAGTGTCCTTTATTCTCCGATTGCCAAGGGCAACAGTGGCCGAGGAGGCCCCCGATCCAAACCGTCCTTTCAGGAACTGATCGGGTATGATTTTGGCTCATCCGACAAAGCGTCGGTCGGGCGGAGCGCGGTTGGAGGCGCGCTGTTCTGGAGGGAGGGCTCGCCTGAGCGTCACGTGGGTGCAGAGTCGGAGTCCGAGTTGGACTCCGACGACCTGGTGACCGTGAGCTCGGCGAGCTCTGGACCCGAGGGGGCGGGGACAGGCGCGGAGGACTCTAGGTCCTTCCGCAAGCGGCCTAGACCAGAGGACGACCGGGGGTCGTCCTGCAGCGAGGAGGTGGCCTCGGCTCGGAAAATCCCCACCAGTAGGCGGGGCAAGGGCCGAGAGGGAGGCAAGGGGAGATTGCCCGCCTCCAAGGTGGCTGGTCAGCGAGCCGAGGAGCTCGTCGCTGACGGACGACCCCCCGGAGAGGGTGGTCGCGGGGCTCCTGTTTCGGAGTCCTCCGGCGGTGAGCCGGATGACCGGAGGGCCGGGTTTGTGGAGGTGGTGGAGGCCGCGCTTCGCGATGTGGCCTTGAAGAGGAAGCTTTCCTCAAAGAACAAGGCCATAAGCGAGGCGATGGCCTCCATTCTGGCGGCAGCGGAGGCTAACCCAGGGGGGCCTCCGCGGGACGAGATGTCCAAGCTGCGGGCGGAGGTCGCCCGCTTGGCTGCCGCCACGGAGCGTCTCCAGAAGGAGAACGAGGGGCTCCGCGCAGACCTGGCCAGGCTCCGGGGAGCCGGCCCACAGGGGGCGCCTCAAAGGGGGCGCAGAGAGGACAGCTGTCCCGTGCCGCAGGAGAGTCAGGTGCTGGACCTCGTGCGGCAGGAGATGGCAGCCTTCCAGGCGCGGTTTTCCGTCCTGGAGGGCATCGTCCTGCGCCCCCCGTTAGCGGCGAGTGAGAAGGCTCCAGGCCGGAAGGCGGCGTCGTACGCGGCCGCCGTGGCTGCCACACCGGGGTCGTCCGGCCAGGACAAAGGGTCCGGGCCGGCACCCGCGAAGCCGGTGCCGGGAAAACCGGACCCGGCCCCGGGAAGGAAGAGGAAGGGTGGGGTTGCTGCGCGGACGGCGAAGGCTCCTACGCCGTCTGAGCAGCAGCTCCCCCCGGCTTCCTCGCCTTCAGCTCCTCCCCCGGCTCAAGCCGAATGGCAAGTGGCCGGGGAGAAGAAGAAGGCGGGCAAGGCAGCCAGGGCGGCCAAGAGGCGAGAGAGGAAGCGGCGGCAGAAGGCGCGAAGCGTCGCGGCTGCGCTCCGCCCCCCGAAAACCGCGGCTGTAGTACTCACACTGCAGCCGGACGCGGCGAAGAGGGGCGTGACGTACGCGGACGTGCTCACCAAGGCGAAGGAGGCGGTGAACCTTGGTGAGCTAGGCATCGTGGGGGGCCTTCGGCTCCGGGTCACCATGACTGGGGCCCGGATGCTGGAGATCTCCGGGGCAGCCAGCGGCCCAACCGCGGACGCTCTAGCCGAAAGGCTTAGGGCGTCCCTAAGCGCGGACGATGCCCGAGTGTCCAGGCCCACCAAGCGCATCGACATGCGCATCTTGGGCCTGGACGACTCCGTCACGGAGGCGGAGGTGGTGGCCGCCGTCGTTAGGACGGGGGGGTGCTCAGCAGAGGAGGTGAAGGCGGGCACCCTACGTCCTGACAACACGGGCATGCGCACCATTGTGGTGAGCTGCCCCGTGTCGGCGGCCAAAACCATATCGGAGGGCCGAAGGTTTTTGGTGGGTTGGGTTTCCGCGCAGGTCAAACTGCTGGAACCCCGACCTCTGAGGTGCTTCCGGTGCCAAGTGGGCCACCATGTGGGAGCTCAATGCACCTCGGAGGTGGACCGCAGCGGTCTTTGTTTCCGCTGCGGTCAGCCTGGTCACAGGGCCGGCTCTTGCGTCGCCGCGCCGCACTGCGTAGTCTGTGCGGCAGCTGGCAAGCCGGCCGACCACTGGGCTGGGGGTAGGGCCTGCGCCCCACCCGCCAAAGCCGGAAATCGGAGAAAGCCCTCCGCCACCGCCGTCTCCGCCGCGACCGCCGCCACCGCCGCCGCTTCCTCCGCCGCCAAAGCCGGTTCCACTGCGGCTGCTGCTACTGCAACAGCCGCAGTAGAGCCCCTACAACGGGCTCCGGAGGGGGCTGAAATGGAGTGCCAGTAATGGCCCCATTTCACCCCCTCCTGTTGAACGTCAGCCACTGCGCTGCCCAGGAACTGATGCTCCTGGGCATGGCGCAGTGACTGATGCCTGTGGACGGCGAGCAATGGGTAGCTCGCCGTCCGATCAGAACAGGCCCGGGTTGACGGCGCGCTGTGTTCTACGCGCGCCAAGCCAGCAGTCGTCAGCATGGGTCGGGGCCCGTTAAGGCCAGAGCCTACCAGGGTTGCGGATTTGTTCGAAAGAGTTACCGCGGCCCTGGGAAGAAAGGCACTAGGAGGACTAAAGGGTGGGTTTTAGTCAGTAAAAGTCTGACACTCCCTGCCGCTCCACCCAGAGCGGGAGGGGTCATTTGATGATTTCCCATCCTAGAAAAAAAAAAAAAAAAAAAAAAGCCCCTTAACTCAAACCTTTAAACTTAAACATTCTACGTTTCATACAGCACACTCGTGTGATTTGTCAAGCTTGTTACCTTATAAGGGGACAGAATTATAAATAATCTGAACCTAAGTCCTAAACCTTGAATTGAATGTGTTTTATTGATGGCCATAATTACTATTTATTTCCTTAGTCTCTCAATTCAAGCAATTGTATTTGTTGAGTTCAGCTCTGTGAGACCTTCATAACTGCACTGGCATTCTCCCAAGTAGTAACTTCATCAGCGACGTTAAGGAGAATCAATTTAGTTGGGATTCCGATAGCGTGATCAGCTAAGCCGCGTTAGCAGTGATTTATACCCTAAACTCCAGAGGGCCCCTTGAAACGTCGCCCAGGGGCGGATAGTAATTACCCCACGATTCGAAAAGACCCTCCACCAGAACATTCATTAGATTGTTACCACTCACCCCACGACAGCCTACCAAATTACAACGTTTCGGGGAAAACTGCTACGAACTAATTGTTTCATTATAGTGCTTTAGATACACTATAACAATTAAACAATAACAACAATTAAAACCAAATAAAATTTGGAATGACACGCATGAGAATTTGGAAGCTGACACAATATTAGCAACTTTCTATCGCAAACAAAGCCGAGCAATTAGCAAAACGGTATGATCATTAGTTAATTGTGTCGTAAACTGTGTGAGAATACATCAAACGCGAAAATACTTCAGTTTCTTTTATTTTATTTTTATTTTACGGGAGGCGTGTTGTAGAAAGTCGGTGGTAAAATTTCACGAGATGGAGATGTCACTTTGGAGAAAGAAACAATAGCCTTTGCTAGCCTGGTTGGTGTAAAGCAGTGGTTCCCAACCTGTGGACTGCGGACTACTGGTAGTCCGCAAGGGCCAAAATATGGTCCGCGAAAGGTGTACAAGTCAATCTTTTCACCTCAACCTCAACCTTTCAAAGTCATTGATGCAAACTGATTTTAAGTTTTTCTGTGACAATGCTCTTTAATGCTTTTCATTACAAAGAATAGGTAAGCTACAAGTTTTGAATATCTTTATGATATAATTTTATTATAAAATTAACACAGTTAAGCACCGGCAACACACCGGTGTGCGCCGAATTAATCACGAATTTAGTGTTTATTTACCAATTACATAAGATTTATTTTTTATTTGGGAATTTTCACATGTCGGGGCTGGAGTCGATTCTTGATTTCTGGTCCTTACTAGCAACAAGGAAACCAAAGTGGTCCCGGATCATATGCAGGTTGGGAACCACTGGTGTAAAGTGACTAAAGTGAGCTGTAGTATCGAGGAGTGTGGCTCATCGCGTCAGGCGCTGTGCCTACGGTAATGCGAGAGTTTACTTTCTACCAAATGTCATTCGCAGGCGCGGCACGTGCCGGTCTCTATCCAAGACAGTATTAAAATAACGGAGCTTCTCCCGTCACGCTGAGAATGTATTTATTACTGGTCGCGAACAGGACGGAACTGCCATATTGTTGTCGCTGCTCGCTGTCTCATATGTATGTACCTACTACCGACGGAATAAAATAATCATGACGATATCTACCTCATTTACATGAAGATGACATTAACTCCAAATGGCACTGATTGTAATCGTCGATATTCGTAATGATCTGATAGCCATTGGATTATAATCAGCTTATAAACGTATGCGACTTACTTATCCGGCCAGGTCGAAATCCAGACATTAGGCAGAGATGTAATCTGAGATAAATACAGCTTTACATTAGATATTATCAGATAAACTTGCGACTTTTTCTCACGCTTAAAGTTAATGACCGCTAATTGTTTTACCGAACGGTTTATTATATTAGCACTGAGTTTAGTCAGAGCTCTAGGTTTCCTGCATTTGGTATAATTTTGAACGAACTTCAAAAAGGAAAATGTCTTTTTATTAATTTTGAAAAAGTTAACATGTTAATCATAATTATATCTACAGTTTTCTTAGGCGAAGACATCTATGTATTCTTCAGAACATACATGTTATGACGTGGTTTAGTTTCTATTTCTCAGTACGACTGCGTGTTAGTTGTATTTAGGTCATTGATTTCGGTAAATTCATTAAGTTAGTACTTACCTAAGCACCTAACGAAACAATGTAAGAAGTTAGCAATTAACTTCCAAAACACTGTAATAAAATTAGGAATGTTGCCAATGTAGACGCAACAAAAAAGTCGCACTCGAATAGCGCTCTGAAGTCAGTTTTCAGCATGGTCGTTGAACCTGTCGTTTCGTGATTTCGTCAAACAATGCCATATCGTAAACTGGCTTTGGTTTTATTATAATCCAAGATGAATTCATATTTTAATCAACCATTTTACGTCCAAACAAAACCTATTATTCGTCTAAGCATGGTGGGTAGTCACAAATAAACACGCTGTGAAGGGCACGGGATGACATCATTCCACGAAGTTCGTATTTCAACATTATGTACGACGACGTGACTGAATAGGTCGGTAATAGGCATTAATTTGATTAAGGCACAGCAGAGCTACTTTATTATTACCGTAAAATTATTACGTCCAATGACATGAACCTAATTTCTGCATCAAGTGGCGAAAATTAGATTTGACGCCATATGATGTAAATAATCGAAAAATCGGAGCAGAACCAATTCAAATAGATTAGAACGATGATCAAGGTGAATGGTCCTCACATCCGCATCCGCGTCCAGACGTGCAAGTGATTGATGTGATATTGGGTACTGGGTGCCTATATGTATATACACTAAGCTTAGACATATTGGTACATAACTGTACAAAATTATTATTATTATCGAAACGGCAACACTTTACAGAAAAAGAATGCAAAATAAAAAAAAACACGTTGGACGAACCAACGTGTTCTATTTTTAAATTGCAGCGAAAATATTGTAGGTGTCGTTTTGAATACTACGCCTCATGCATTACATAGCACAATGTTTCCCGATTTTGCTGTAAAAACATAGGTATATATATACCTATGTAAATAAATCATGAGTAATAAAATAATACAATATATCAAAAGGACCAAGTTACAACGAAACTTGTGGTTTTTGAATCTCACACTGGCATTGCGGTAAGAAGGACCACAATGTTACAGGGGTACTAGGTATAGTACCTGAGAATATGCGCGTAGCCGCGTATTACTTTGCTCGTAGCGCTAGGGCATAAAGATCTTGGGAAAAACCCACATTAATACTAAAATAGGATAATTTAGGAAAAACGAAAATGTTATCAGCCTAGGCTAATACGCTAGGGTAATTTAGGAACACTCACATGTGGTGCCCTTTTTATAATTACTTTTTTTTTACTTGGAATATGACATTCATTTTTGTTAGAGATAGTCACATTTCCTGTCTTTCTAGTTGGTAGGTACCTACTTACTGGTTTTTCATGTTTGAGTTTTCCACCTACCATTTGCCTACGAATTAGAATTCTTGAAGGTAAACATTTCTTGAGTACCAAATCTATGGGTAGGCAGGTAAGTAGATAGTGGACATAATATACTTACATATAACAATAAGTACTTATTTTACTTTATCCACATTGAATGCGAGAAAAGCAAATAATTAATTGCTGGTTTCAAAATCAAAGAGTTTTAGAACATTTTCAGCACATAAACAAATCAATAAGTTGTTTTACTGACGCTTTTATCACTGGCTGGTAGACTCACAAATACCCATACAAAGATACATGCCTACGTGAAATATCAATTTATTAAAAAAAACATAATTTATTTTACAATAAAAATTCTTGGTATTCTCATAGCGTCTCTACCTAATAAATTTCTGAACATTTATATTGCATGTAAAATATTTATAGCTGTTATAGGTGCATGTATGTATGAAACATAGGCATAACAATCAGTCAGATTGAAAGCCAATTACTGCAGAACAAAGGGAAAACGTTGGCTTACATTTTACATGACTAATATAACAGCACTAGAAACTCTTCCTCCTGCAGGTGTCTATGGTTTGTTTTCGCTATAAATAAAATAATTAAGGGATATAATAAACGTGCCGTCAAAATGTATTTCCAATACCAAATCCAGCTTCCAGCATCGGGTACTCAAGAGGTGCTTGCATTAGAAAAAGGAGGTCCGAAGTTAAAATGTGCAAAGGCTTCTAAATTTTTAAGTCAAATTAAAGAGCTACAAACCTAACTTAGGTTTATTTATTGCTTTGAAGGCAGCTTATATAACCGTCCAATTTGCTTCCAAAATAAGTCAATGTTACGTAGTCTCTACCAGTTTTTTACATTCTAACATTTGTACATAGGGGTAGTGTAGTGTGCATATGCGTAAAAATAATGATGGATTGAATATTTTATTAGCATAACACTGAATAATGTAAATATTTTAGTATTCAGTAGGTATTGTAATGATGTAAGAAAATATGCAATAATGATACACTTGGCTACACAGACATGTCTGCCTATCACTAGATGCTCACTGGTCCGTGTAATGCATTATTTGTTCGAATTAACTGGATTTTTGGTGAAATATCTTCGGTCTAATGAATAAAACCAGTAATTCAAGACTCAGTGAACGATTATGTATGGTAGATCAATATTTACGAGTGTTGTAACACATTGTGGGAACTTGCGGCAGCGAGATTAATCGAAGCTCTCATGAGAGCAAAACACGCATCATTGAAAGTTATTACGCTTTTGCTCTAGATGACTAGAACGAACTCTAGAATCTAAGCCAGAGTTTCTAGTTAGCAATCCCTAGCGAGGCTATTTGAAAAAGTTCCTAGTTCAACCACTATACCTACGATTAGTTTACCTACCTACACATCCATTTACACTTCTAAGCTACTTATCCCATTTTTTTCCCGGATACAACGCTAATCATTGTCACGGATACCACAGACCCTTAATTGAGACTAGAAAGTGAGTCAATTGGCCCCAGCCTGATGGACCGAAACTCGATAGAAACCGCAGAGCGGCGTATAGTTTTCACTGTAAGTGGGCCATACGCGAACGACCTGCTACTCTCTTGACGATAAGGTTCGTCATTGTATTAATTACTCTAGTGATTATATTAATGTAGACAATTGTAGTATGCACAGAGAGTAGTAAATACTAACTTGTCAGTGCGTGCAGGAGACGTTAACCTTTAGTAATAGATAGGTGCTAATTGCGGAACTAAATTATTGATAGATACCTACGTACAAACAAACTCAGGCACTCAGGCTAAAATTGGAATTTTATCTGCTTCCATTTCTTTGGAGTACGAACTAGGCAGGTGGTTTCTAAACAAAGCTTGTTCTAAAAAAGAAAGGTAACTAGCAGTGTTTCAGCTTCTAAAAGTAATATTGATTGACGCGAGAGTGACAGGAACTCGATGTAGCAAAAAGCTTTGTTTGAACACTTCGCACATCGCAATGAAATTCTCTAGTTGGATATTACTTTTCTAACCGTTTGCGTACAGGATGATGCAAATGACGAGAAAGTCATGGACAAATACAAAAAGAAAAAGATTTTTCATAGAGAGTTATTTATAATCAGCTGATCAAAATTAGTATGGGAGTAGTAAATGATGAATCCTTTTTTTGAATTGAGCTGTGTGTGTGTGTGCTCCTCTTAGTGTCGACGTTTTCTTTCCAGGGCCGCGGTAAGTCTCTCGAACAAAATCCGCAACCCTGGCAGGCTCTGGCCCTAACGGGAAAGCAGATAAAATTGTAATTTTATCTGCTTTCCATTCCTTCGGAGTACCTACGTACTAGGCAGGTGGTGGTTTCTAAACAAAGCCTTGAAAAAATTTAGCTTAACGCTTAGCAAGCCTCCTTGGATTACTTTTCGCAAATGCCTCAATGACTTCGTTCTGAGTTCTTCTCGACATTAACCCCTTAGCCCCCCCCCCCCCCTAAATCCACCAATGCAATGTTACAAACTGTATAGTGCTTCAAGGCGCAAGTCATACTCATATCAATTAAGATAATTCCAGCGCTTACTCAATCTCTTCAGATGACCAGAATGACTAAGCAGTGCGCACGTGGTTTAATTTAGGCCTTAAACAATTATTAGTTGTCGGTTCGCGTCAAGTCAATACACATAATTGCCGGATCACGGCGACGTGGCCGCGGCCCGTGGGCCCGTGGAGGCTGTGGGACGCCGACACCCACTGTTGTGCAATACGACAATTAAACACAATCACAACATCTCGGCCACAAATCAAAATCAATTCACGCAATAGTTTCCGTTTATTACTTAGTCATCTATGAAACGTTTCATTGACAACTTTGAGTTCTATAGGTGCATCGCATTTTTGCAATGGTGATGGGATAGGTAGTAGTGAAAATGAACAATTTTGAAGCTTTTCTGAAAATATTGTTTTTGATTCAGTTTAGATATATTGCCTTGGCTGGGGGCCTTAAATTCATTTGAGGCCACCACAGGATAGTCCGGTTAAGCAGTTGATAGCCCGCGACTTCGTACGCGCTTATAGGTACCGTTTCCGTAGGAATTTCCCGATCCTGTATAGCCTACAGCCTTTCTCATGAATGTGGCTATCATATACCTACACTGAATTTTGAACACATTTTCCAAATCCGACTGGTAGTTCTAGAGATTAGCGCGTTCAAACAAACTCTTCAGCTTTATTAGACAAGGTGATTTTTTAAAGTGTGCGTGGATGCACATATCCGAAACTATTAGGAATATCGAAAAACACGGAAAGGAGTCTCGAGCTCGATTTAGATGAAAACTAAAAGTGCATCATTGGATTTTGGAAAAATCGATATGCCAGGAATCGAACCTGCAGTGCGATTCTGTGAACATGTCGAAGTGAACACTCGGGCGGGGCGCACGACGGGTAAGTTGTCAAACCATACAAATAAGATGGAATGACAGCTCTATTGTCGTTCACTCCGCCTAGGTGAACACCGTGAGATGTCGACAGAATCGACCGGCTGTTAATTTTGAAAGACAAAACACATCTTGTTTTATGACACCTTCCGAAAAAGTCGCTAATCATTATCAAATCGTGGGAAATAATAACAAATGGCAAACTAAAGGAAAGAGCTAATTAAATTAAAACGCAAAAACTACTGAATGGATCTTGATGAAATTTGGCACAGAGGTAGATTATAGTCTGGAATAACATATAGGATACTTTTTATCCTGGGAGTATGTTCCCTTGGGATAATTATCGACATTCACGCGGGTGGAGCAGCGGGTGGCAGGTAGTCCTGTATATTTCTAGGCTGATATTTTATTAAAACGTAAGTTTTAAAGATCTGTTTTTCCTCATAATTTCCATCAAATTCTGAGACAGGTGTAGTTGGCAAAGCACGCGACGCGACCTTACTCACTTGCATACGTGATACATGTGACTGATCGAGCACTTACGTAAAGCGCTCCAAATAACTTGCGAATAATTTCACGGTAAAAATAGCAGGCTTAATTGAACGTAATCTTTGTACACAGTACATTGATGTTGTCGTACTCACCACATCGGTCGAGCCAGCCCTCGGCGCGGCAAGGGTACGAGATCACCACCAGCTGATCACCACTCCTCATCTTGATCACAATCACTTCTCAATCTCAATCAAAAACAAACACTCGTAAAAGTCCCGCGGACGATACATACATCGCTTTACATTGCACTGTACACCGAACAGCTTGTCTGATCAAGCGCTTCAAGCACTGGACTCCTCGACCACACAACACTTTCACCAGCTGCCGATAAAAAGAGAACTATGTTAATCATTGGAAATAGCAGCGCTGCAGCGGTACACACTCGCACAATTTGATAAAAATTGAAATGCTCCACCTTCAGCAATGCACATTCGGAATACTCGTACCTAATATTTTGTTCGCTGCGTGTTGCGATCTTTATTTTCAGTAGACTTTAAAAATCTCGCATCTCAATCTGGAGCGATTTTTTGAGGATTCGAACAAAATTATTTCTAATTTCAACTAACGATGAATATTAGCTTTTGTGCATCGCAAACAATGAGGCATTTTACCTCAAAATGCAAAATTATTCTGCTAACAAGAAAGCTAATAGAAAGTTTAGAAAAAGTATTTACTAAAAACCTCATTTACTTAGGTATATTTTAGGTAGGTTAGAACAAAGTATTTCTGCACCAATAATAATTGATCTACGTATGTTATTGTTCGTTTATTTATTTATCCCCAGCTGGATGTAATAATTTTTCCTTCATCTTTCTTTGAAACGACTCGGACACCATTCAATAATTAATCATTATTACAAAATTAACCCGTTTTTTAAAGTGAGGGTAGATTAAATTTTAAAAACAACTATTTTCAATAGGTATTAATCGTAATGTCAATACAACGACATATTATTATAAACATTTACATTTAAAACTGAAATATGAATTTTAAAAAAATCTGTTTTAATTACCTTAGCTGTTTAACCGATTCTGTACCCTAAATAAGTTATGAATTTTGAAAATTCACGCGCACGTGATAAATACACTAAATCGCTAACCATCAACACACCCACATCCGATACCAACACAGAAAAAACTGAATTGACGTTTCCATTCTGTTTTCCGTTGTACTGGTAGGAGAATGAAACAGCAATATGTTCTATCTCTATAAGTTCTTTATTGACCCGCCTCCATATCATTCATGATGTTATCAAAATGCGCGCGCATCTGAAAGCGAGTATATCTCCCTCAAATTACACTAGTTCTCCTTAACAAAATAATGTTAGAACATAATGTATACTATATGTAGGTGAACTAGCAATTTTTACACATTTTTTTGTCACAAAAAAATAGTTCCCTATAATAATATAGTTCACATAAACCATAGACACATAAATGACATAAACACACTCGTAAAGATTTTGTCAAACCATGTCAAACAATAAAACATTTAGAGCCATAGACAAACTTCAATGGCTCTTGAACATGCAATAAGGCTGATGATGGCTACTAATGGCCATGGCCATCTCATGTCAACATGTCGAATGTTCGCAATAGCTACAGCTACAATACAAAGCAATACGTCCGCAAGAAAAATATACTTTGATTGTTAGCAGTCCATTGACGTCGAATGAAATAGCTTAGTTCGTGTAACAGAGCGCGCGATTCTTCGACTTTCTTTCTTTGACAGTTCCCACATTTGTCTTTATCTTTAGTCTACGGTTCAAGATGGCTCTCAAAGCACTTGTCGGGCAAAGTGAGTTAAAAATAATATGTTTTTGTCAGTATTTCATTGCATAAAACATTTAACCCTGGTTGATTTGGGAAAATAAATTTATAATACATACTCGAATATATTTTTTTTTGTTCATTGTGTATTTTTTTATGATATCATTCTATCAACAGTTATCAACTTATCGATGACTAATAGTTTTATGTGTTTTTGTTGAATTATTTTGATATTTCTATCTGAAATTTCCTGGGGCTGACCTTATCAACCGATTTTAGGCTATAGCCTGCATTTATAAAGTAGCATATCGGCATAAAACAATGGGCTCGTATAGCTTTGCTAGAATTAGACAAAGGTAAAAGAAAAAATTGTGTTTAAACCATCGATTGAAGTCATAGATCGTCGGTCGATTAGTTATACAATTGCACTAAGTGTAAAAAAGTTACGTGAAGAGGCTAAAAACCTTAGCACATAATATTGATTTTCTTGTGTCGCTTGAGCTGGGGGGTGGGGTGCTACATACGTCACGAAGCGGCTGCGAACAGTGCGAAGCCTATGTATTGTTTTTAGACACTTCTTGTTCTTTTCTGATGTAATTATTCAAATGAGTCATTGGCAGAAAACTCAGTTTTGCAATGTCTTCACATGAATTCAACACTATATGTATATAATACTAGCTGCCGCCCGCGGCTCCGCCCGCGTTAATGTCGATAATTATCCCTAGGGAACATACTCCAGGGATAAAAAGTATCCTATGTGTTATTCCAGACTATAATCTACCTCTGTGCCAAATTTAATCAAGATCCATTCTGTAGTTTTTGGGTAAAAAAGTAACAAACATATGTCCATCCATCTTCACAAACTTTCGCATTTAAAATATTATTATTATAGTAGGACAGGATTATAATATTATTAGGATATTTATATTGAGACAAATATAAGTTAATTGCCTCAAATCACAAATAGAACCGTTTCACTTATTAAGTGTGTTATAAATTAATTAAAACAACATATTATTATACATGATACAATTACTATTACTGTTGTCTCCTGGTTTTAGTTATTTTGTGGGGAACCACAAAACATCAGGCTCTGATGACTAACAGAAACTAGATCACACAGAAAAATTAGAAACCAACAAAATTCCACAAATTAAAGGGTTCAAACCAAAGTTTGAATTTTCTCAAAATGTCACAAAATGTGGGCCAAAATTACAAATTTGTTGTTCCTATGTTGAGTTTTCACAGTTTTGTAAGATTATAATAATGTGCAATTCTTGTAAATAATGGGTTTACTATAAGAATTCATCTTATTTTGCTCAAGAACATTTACAAGTAAACTAATATTTCTTTTTAAATGTCAATAACCAGAAATCCATCGATTTGTTTGGGGCACCTGAGTGCCCCAAGAGTCTAACTAATCGTGTAACTTTTCGGTACGCATGTAATGGAGTGTTAATGAAGCTTACCATGGTGCAATTATTTTCACAGAGATTATGAACGAGGTGATCCGGTATCGGTCAAAAGGAAAGGACAAAATAGAATGGCGTGTCTTGGTGGTGGATCAGCTGTCCATGCGTATGGTGTCGGCCTGCTGCAAAATGCATGACATCTCTGCGGAGGGCATCACTTGTAAGTAATTTCTCACTTATATTTATTAGAATGTTAACCTTTTATTAAATATCATCTAATCTGAGTCAGCCATTACATAGATGCTGAATTGCTGACATAATATTAGTCTTATGTAAAGAATATTCTTGTTCTATGATCAGGGTTTAAAATTATATTGGGCCCTAACCTAAATGTTACTATAATTTCAGTATTTACTAATTGAGTTGATTATACTAGCAGGATGCTAGCTGCAGTTGTGATTTATATTTATGTATGCTTACAAAACAATCAACAATTTTTCCTTATTAGCATTTAAATTAGATCCTACTTAATCCAGGCAAAGTACTAAGGCAAATATTGAAAATGGAAACAATATTTAAAATATTCCAGTGGTGGAGGACATCCACAAGAAGAGGGAACCGCTGTGCACCATGGACGGTATCTACCTCATCACACCATCTGAGAAGTCTGTGCATGCCCTCATCAATGACTTCTCCGTGGGAAACCGCATTATGTACCGTGCTGCTCATGTGTTCTTCACTGAAGGTAGGATAAATTCATCTTCTAAGTTCTAATTTATAAATATATAAGGTATGTGAAAATGAGCACTGAATACAAATTGTGCCATATAAGAAACAGTGCTAGCGATAGCAATATCAACATCCTACAGCGACTTCAAAATAGTATACTAAGAACAGTTGCAGAGGTGCCATGGTTCATTAGAAAAACCGAAATCCATGAGAAATTAAAAATGAACACAATAAAGGAAGAAATCCGGTTTGCCATTCCATCGTACAAACAAAGGCTCGCTACTCATCCAAATAAACTTGCAAATGAGTTAATTACAACAAGCTCCACAAAGCGCCTCAAGCGAAAAAATATCCTTGAGCTTAACTTGGATCACGGGCTCTAAGCCTGTTTACTGAATATGGTGGCGATCTTCACTGGAAGATGTGCACCTCAAAAGAATTTGCACGCACCACATCCGCTCATAGTTTGCGACTGATCGCGGATAAAGCAAAAAAAAAAAAAAAAAAATATATAAGAAAAATTACTATTTTTTTAAATATTTTTCAAATAACTAGTCTTTTTATATTTCATTCATGCTTTCATTTTTATTTGCAATTTGATTTCTATTTTTACAGCTTGTCCCGATGCACGATTTGATGAATTATCACGTAGTCCAGTAGCTAAATATATCAAAACATTAAAGGAAATCAACATTGCTTTCATTCCTTATGAACAGCAGGTTTGTCAAATTTTATTGTTGCTTCAGAAGGGAGAACTCTTTGGACTAAAGTGGAGCTCAATATATTTCCAAAAACTAAAATTTAACTTGGCTGAATGTTGTGAATAATTTAAAAATGGTTGAGTTTTTGGGAGTTCTGGATTCTTCTTAGTCTAGTCCTAAAAGAGATAGAGTTCGACCTTAAAACTAATATCTAACACTTTTTACACGCTGCCAATGATTAGTATGCCCTGAGGAACTTTTCAATGAACTCTGCAAGTCTTCAGCAGCAAGAAAAATTAAAACTCTGAAGGAAATCAACATTGCTTTCTTGCCTTATGAAAGCCAGGTCAGTAAAAATACCTTACATGTTTTTTTGTTGAGGAATGGGCTTACTCTTCACCTCGATCACGCCTGATGGAAAGCTATAGATGAGGTCTATGATGGAGCGATCATGCCCAGACATTATTTATGACACCCTCAATTTCTTTGAAAAAAATACAGTATTCTCTTTAAATATATGAGAATAGCCTGCCTAAGATACAACTATTTATTTATCTCGATACACCTGCAGTGCGAATCTGCAAACATCTCACCCTGAAAACATAGGTGAAGTGAAAATGAAGTTAGCTGTCACTCCATACAAAAATATGAAATGACACAAGACACAACACTTCACTTCATGCTCACTCTATCTAAGCTTACACGGTGAGATGTTGACAGTTTGACAGAATAGACCAGCTGTTTAACTGTACATGACACTTTCAACATACAAAATTGTAGTGGAAAATTCAATGTTTCACTTTTCATTGTCAGGTTTTCTCCCTGGACTCTCCCGAGACGTTCCAGTGCATGTACAACCCAGCATTGGCGCAGACTCGCAATGCTAACATGGAGCGCATCGCCGAACAGATTGCCACGCTCTGTGCTACTCTGGGAGAGTACCCTTCTGTGCGATACCGCAGGTAGGTGTTGGCATATGGTGTCTTCTATAATATATCTCAATCCCAATCTTGATCCCGATCCTTGTCTGTAAACAATCAAAGGTGAGGATTGTGTGGTGAAGGACACAAACTCGGCCGTTAGTTGATAACTGCATTTTCAATCATTAGTACTCTATGGAACTCTGCATTTTCTAGGAAAAATTGAAGCCTTCTATGACACTTGTGTTAGTGTCTTTTACGTATAGAGATTACGTTTTATAAACAAATAAACATACAATTTTACCTCTTTAATAAGTCAAGATAAAGCCCAAATTCCAATTCGAATGGAGCCATTTATGATTATTATTATTTATATAAATCAAACACAAATAGTTCATATTGTTGTTGGTAACACTTTAAAACTATGTTAGTAACTAAAATGTATCTCACTAAGGTAACAGATGTCGCAGCCAATAAGCTTAATCAGCCGTTTCATTGGTGGCCTAGCCTTTTCATTTAAATGCGTTGATTTATCAGCGATTTAAGTGACATCTTTTGTTCAATATTGTTAAATGACTTGCCCAGCGTGCTTAAGGGGGATCCCTAAAGAGACCTCGCCATACATTTTTCAGGAGCTGTAATCTCCGTAAATAAACAGTTTCTGCAGAATAAAGCTAGTATAATGAGATTTTATAATGTATTGTGATCGCCTATCGCCCAAAATTTAGAAAAAAAACAGTCTTTCTATGAGAATTAGACCCAATAAAAAACGAAAAATCTTTACATGTGTGAGTGACCTGAATCGCGCCATCTGACAGAAATTTATAGAACCACCGAGAAAAAGTTCATTGCTGTTATGTTACGAGTTTACGTGCGGTGAACATTTTAAGTAGATGGCGCTGTTCGAAAATTCGAACAAGCGCCAAGGTTATCGAGTGACGGACGCGGCGATGCGACGTTGCCATTCAAGACGCAATTTGGCAACAACGCGTGTTGCCAAATTCCAGTCCATGCGTGATTGTGTGTCAAAATTGTGTTTCTAGCAAGTTAGCGCCGGCGCGCGGGTTTGCCCGCGGATTTTATATTTTATGATTGATGAAATGTTTTTTTTTAGGGAATGAGAAATAATGCTAGAAAGTGAAAACAATTATCTGCGATCTGCCTTTGGTTCACACAGATACAATACTAATGTTATTATTGTATTACTTATCTACTTTAAATAAATAGTGCCTACCTACCTAAAGATTTAAAAATCTTTCCACTGTATGTAAGTAGGTACTGATAAAACATTTTCTGACACGGTTAAGTACTAATTCATTGGTTTGGGTTGAATCAAATCAGAGAAAAGAAGTTCATGTAGGTATACTTAGGGTACCTATACCTAAATCAGGCGATCAGCGTAGGCAAACTACCTATTTTTTTCCTAGCTACCTACGCAATGGTCGTCCGTCTGTCGGTCCGTATGTCTGTCTGTCCGTCTCTGTCTGTCACCAGACTGTATTTCACGGACCGTGATAGCTACACAGTTGACATTTTCACAGATGATGTATTTTTTTACATTTGTATCGCATGATTGTAATATTATAAGTCGCGTAAGATTGTATATTTACAAGTACCTACTTACTTATAATTTCTTCTAGATAAGACAAGTATTGAAACTATTGAATTTGGGTGTGATTCAGTGTATTCGAAATTATTTCTTCTCAACACATCATCTGCCTAGCCCTTTCCCAACTATACCTACTGGGATTGGCTTCCAGTCAAACCGGATTCAGCTGAATACCAGTATTTTACGTGGTGCGGCTGCCTACCAGACCTCCACAATCCATTATCTGTTCTCAACATAATCATAGATTATAGTCTAAAACATAAACAACATTTATTACAATCTTACGATGTTTGGAATTATCCGGTGACACATACGAGTACTTACATAGGTAGGTACCTACTCTAACCAACTAATACCAAGATATTCTAAGCTGATAACAACCCTTTGCTTTGCCATCTAAAACCATTCCACCAAAGAACGCCAGTAATCACACTAATCACTGAATGTTACGACTGTATCACCTAAAGAAAACATTCTTAGATCGCGACGAATAATTGCATAAATAATCTTTTATTTATTTAGTACCTACACGTCACAATTTATTTACACGTTAGGTACTATTTAGGTTCAGTCACATTACAACAACCTGTGTAGGTACAATATACCTTTATTACCATTAGATACGGGACTTAGTCACAGCAAGCGGTCCTACTCAGTTGGCACTCAGTCGCGCACGGAAAATCATTGATGTGACCTTCAGAATGATTGGCCAAAATGACCGATCAGCTTAAAAATATTACTAAGATCTAATACCTATTTGCTACTATTTGATATCTTTGTTTAAATAATTGGTACCTAATTAATAACTGAGAAAATGAATTTAAAAAATGGGCAGTCATTCTGATGTCAGGATGGACTGCCGACATTTAGGATCTCCACGTAAAGGCTCAAAAATTTCAATTCGCCTTTACAAAAATTTAGTACCTATTTGATACCTAAACATACCTATATTTTTTCTAGATTTTTAAGGCAAAGAATTTTATTAGAGATTTTTTGTTTAGGTAGGTACTATGAATAAATATACTTACCTAGTTCTACCCACATGTTAGCTTTTATCAGTATCTCGGAAATTGTTATTAATTAGTAGTACTTATTGCTAATTATCGTGTAAATTGAACTACCTTCACTCCATAGACTTGAAAAAAAATTGACTTCACTTGACTTTCTGTATCAAGTAGTACCTACCTAAACATAGGAAACCAAAAATCTGTAATAAAATCTTTAATCTTTGCAGCTCAACAGTGTTTTAATAATACTAGGAATAAAAATAAGACACACCACTCGTAAATACAGCCAAAAATGTTAATTTGTTGAAAATAACAAAAATATTTTATCGTTTGCTTCGCCATGTTTGTGAGAGCGAGATAGATATTAAAAACATGCGTGAGAGACACGATACGCACAATTCGCGAGTTGTTGAGAGATTTTGTAAACAACGCGCGACGACTAGTACCAGACCGAGGTTGCGTAAGGTTAGCAACACAAATTTCTTCAAACATATTAATAGTTTTTTATTATTATTGTTTTACCAACCATGATTATTTAAATTCAAGTCAATTTTATAAATAATTGATAACAGTTATGTTTTACGCAACAGGTACTTATTTAAAAAAAATGTTTTATAAGACAAAGTCTAGTTTTTAGTACCTAATTGTTGGTGCAGAATCACTACTTCACTATATTTAGTTATCTTTATTACGCGACTGTGGCAAAGCAAACGGTTATGATTTCAAGGCTTCCTCGTAACTCCCAAACTGCACGTCATGTGCAGCCATATTCTTTATTTATTTATACATAAATGCATAATGGTGATACTTAAGGCTCTTTTTTATTCAGGTTTCCTAAAGATGAATTAAGGAGACAAAAGTGGCTTGTTATTTTCCGAAAACAAAGGCAGAAGTAAAGCTTTAGTAACCTTGCGCGATCGAGCGAACAATATTAATTTCTTTTTTAACTACCTCAAAATAATTAATGTTTTTTATTTTATTTGCTAACGCTACCACATGCCATGTCATTCATAATCGTAAACATTCGTCAACATTCGGCAGCTAACGCGATTTCGCTCGCACGACAGCGCCGTCTCCTATCTCTATCCTTGTCTATCGGTAACAGTAGGTTGCGACTGTGATGACACTGATCACAGATGTGTGAGTTTCGGTGCATAGTCGTACGCCGAGCCCATGTTTACTGATTGCGATGTTAGAGCGTAACATGCAATGTTTATTACCCAAAATAATTTATCTGAATAATTTGTTATGGTGAAAAGGGATACCTTTTTACCACCAAATCCGATAGGATATCGAGCCTAGAAACAAAAATATGCATAGACCAATAATTATATTATTATTAATATTTGAAAATATTAGGTTTGGTAAGGATAAAGAAAGATAAAAAATAATTCAAAAATAAATACAACTATTGAGATTTGAACCCACACCAAGCCTAATGAAAGGCAGTCTCTAAACCGACAGTCTATTTGTACGGTTGATAATTGTTTCAAATAGCCGACCTTATTTATGTCAAGGTTTTTAGCTGCTCAGCTTCCCGAAAGTATAGCGTGATGATAATCATTGCTAAGGTTATATTAATAAGAAATAGATTGGAATATAACAATTTGGTCCTCTGGACATTTTAATTTCCAACCATTTTTGAATAAAACGACATCTAGTAGGGTCGAAAGTTACTACTATTTACTTTGCATGTGTGTGTAAAGAGTAAATTCATGCGGCTAAATCTTTATTCTGCTGTAATCTTTGTATGGTAGCAGTTAACAAGCATAGTGATTATCTAAAAAAATCAAGTTAATGCCCTAGGTATAGCCTATAATAAAGTTGTCTATTAAAACTTTCTATGTTAAGTGTAAAAATTGAAAATGTTCGAAATTGTGGATGTGTCGCCATCTAGCGACAAAATGGCAGTGAGAGCATTCATCCATTCACCTTAAACGGCGCAGTTAAAATTTTTTATCTACACTCACAACGTAATGTTCCAAATATGAGTTCAAAAACGAATGCATAAATACATACTTTTTTTTCGTGGATAGGTAAAATTAAAAAAAAAAACCATTACAGTTCAACATTTTCCTTCGATTTTTAAACAACTGCATCATAAAATAACTTTTTAATTTTTATAGCACACTTTTTCTTTTTAATTTTTGGCGCGGGCTCATTGACTTAAGTCAATGAGCCAGCTTTTATCTTTGTCTATGTTTGAGCGCGCTGCGCAGTCATTCGAATACGCAATGAGAATATCCGCCATATTGGAATTAACTATTTTTCCACTTATTTTATTTCAACTGTATGAGTGAAGATAAAATAGTGTATGCAACGGCATATAATTAGGTATTAAAACACTCGTGTGATGCTATTATCACACTCGTCTACGCCTCGTGTGATAAACCCACACTCGTGTTTTAATAACCCTTTTTATATGGTCGTTGCATAAACTACTATTATAGGCTAGCCTTTAATGAAACTGGTGATTAAGCTGTGACACTTGAATTATAAATGAAAACTATTTCGCAGTGACTGGGAACGCAATGTGGAGCTTGCCCAGCTGATCCAACAAAAGCTTGATGCATACAAGGTAAACTAAATCAATATTCTGCCATGGTTGCGGATTTTGTTCGAAAGAGTTACCGCGGCCCTGGAAAGCAAAGGGCACTACGAGGAGTACGGATGAGTTTTAGTCAGTAAGTCTGACACTCCCTTCCGCTCCGCCCAGAGCGGCAGGAGTCGTTTGATGATTTCCCATCCATAAAAAAATAAATAAAAAAAACTATATTCTAACTATATATACACTTCTGGACACATCTATTGGCCCACCTTAGAGTTTAGGTTTCGATGGCCCCTACCGAAATATGATTGCTAGATTGAACAAAAACTGTTGATGCAGTTTTAAACCTGATACATTTTACCATCTTTTTCGATCGTATTGTTTTAAATTTGAATTCAGAATACCATACGACATGGAGCTACGCCTAACAAGTCGGATATACGCCTTGTTAAAGGCAATTGATTTTTGAATAAAAAACATGTTTTATCAAATAAAGGTTTAATTTAATAACGCGTGTTGCCTCCATGGGCATCTACCACAGCTTACATACGATTAGGCATAGAGTTTATCAACCGCTCTATGAAATTTTGAGGGATCATCTCCCATTCCTCTTCTATGGCAGTTTTCAACTCCTGCATCGTCTGGGCAACTGGCTGACAAGCCCTAACACGTCTTTTTAGCTCGTCCCACATGTGCTCTATGGGGTTCATGTCTGGGCTTCTGGCTGGCCAGTCCATAACTGTGATGTTCACATCCCGAAGATATTCCCTGACGATGCCGGCCGCATGGGCTCTTGCATTATCATGCATAAAAAGGAAATTTGGGCCCACGTAGTCCGCGTATGGTATCACGTGAGGTTCTAAGCACTCACGAATGTACCTTTCAGCATTTAATGTTGGCAGCCGTGGTCCTGTAACAACCTCAAGTTGAGTTTTGCCGCTCGCGGATATACCGCCCCAGACAGTCCATGAGCCACCGCCATAAGCAACCCTCTCTTCAAAGCAGCATTGTGCGAAACGCTCTCCCTTACGTCGGTAGACCTTCTTCCTTCCATCATTGCCATGTAACACAATTTTAGACTCATCAGAAAAGAGTACACGGCTCCAATCTTGCTGTGTCCAATTTAAATGACTGCGTGCGAAATGAAGGCGCGCTGTTCGGTGGGCTCGCGTTAGTTTGGGCCCATTAGCTGGCTTGTGTGGTACCATATCGCGTTCTTTTAACCTTCTCCGAACAGTTCGAGCGCTCACAGATACTCACTGGAAGTCGCGAAGTTGGTTTTGTATCTCAATGGAGGTAAGGTGACGATTTCTCAAGCTGGTCGTCACGATGAATCGATCCTGCCTTTCAGTTGTGACCCGAGATCGTGGCCTTCCTTGGCGACGAACAAAGCCGCCAGTCTCTAGGTACCTCCGATAAACATTTCGGACCGCAGATCGACTTAAATTAAGTTGAGCACTCACGTTTCTTTGGCTGTGTCCGGCCTGAATAAGTGCCACAGCTTGGGCGGCGACTTCAGGTGAAGTATCCATAGATTATTGATAGAACCTCATCTTAATGTTAAGAATAAGTAATGTTTGTTGCAAAACCAAAGATATCAATCACTTTTTCAAGAATTAAATCCAAGTAAACCAATAAAACCAAGTTTTCTTAGTATTCGATTGTTTGATATCAACAAACAGGCTCCAAATTGTCTTTTGTTTCTTTAAATTCTGTGTTCGAAATTCAAAAAAAGACTATTGAACGAAATTGTGAATGTGCCAGCTTCAAAACTGCATAAAAACTTTTTGCTCGACCTAATATAAAATTTTAGCTAGGACCAAACGAAACTGAATATACAAGGTGGGCCAATAGATGTGTCCAGAAGTGTATAATCAATGCAATCTTGTGCTTTTACAATTCAGTAACAGTTTAGTATCAACAGCACTCTCGGTGATCACTCACTTTGGACGAACAGTCATTGCATCACCAAGAGAGCGTCATGTGACCTTTATGTCGTTGTACTAAGGTTTTAATTGAAATGATGCTTGATATTCTGTCATGCAAGAACATGTTCATCATTGCATACTAACGGCCGCTTTCTATAACATATCTCAATCCCAATCTTGATCCCGATCCTTGTCTGTAACCAATCAAAGGTGAGGATTGTGTGGTGAAGGACACAAACTCGGCCGTTGATTGGTTACAGACAAGGATCGGGATCAAGATTGGGATTGAGATATGTTATAGAAAGCGGCCGTTAATCAACATAAATGGACCCGAGACAGAGACTGACTACTCAAACAATAACATGTTATTTATTTTGCTTTAGGCCGACGAGCCTACTATGGGCGAGGGACCCGAGAAGGCTCGCTCCCAGTTGCTGGTGATAGACCGCGGTTTCGACTGCGTGTCGCCGCTACTGCACGAGCTCACCCTTCAAGCCATGGCTTACGATCTCTTGCCTATCGAGAATGACGTTTACAAGTGAGTTCCTTTAGTTTACTTGTTCATTTTATTTGACTTACTATACACGAACTATAGGCGTAGGCGTTTAATTGGGACGGTGACTAAGGTAGATGCACGCGCACGACTCTTGGGCGTCAAGACACTCTCGCATCAAGCAGCTGCCTTAGAAACTGTCTTGGTTAAACGGCAGACTTACTGGCTACCGTTTAACATAAAAAAATCGTCTAACATAAAATATTACTACAGCATATGTAGTAGGAGTACTGTAAATGTCTTTTCATAATAATAATCTTATATTATAGGAATATTATTACGACTAGACATTTACAGTCCGCAGTTAGTAATTTGTTTTGTAAAGAAACTGACTAAACACAAAAGTGTTAGTGATGAAATTCAAATCATCTTACACCTTTTTGAGTTACATCTTTATCAGTTCACTAGGTTTTGCCCGCGACTTCGTATGCGCACATCCCGTTTTAGTGGTCTAAAACAATCTTCGCATTATTGCCTTTCTAATGAAACTGGTTTGGGGCACATCGATTTTGTGGTCTCAAAGTCTATAACAGACATACATAATAACAATTTTTGTGTTTTATATATTGTTACGCGCCAGAATTAATGCCGGGTACATAACGTTATAAGTTACTACTAGCGCCATCTAGTATCGAGTAGCAGAACTAGTAGAGTCAAGATCTTTCTAGACATTTCGATGCTAGAACATTCTAGAGTTTTCAATATGTGTTTAGTCGGGACCGGTATGTACTCGAACTTTCTAGATGTTTCTATACTAGAAGGTTCTAGAATTATCTGCCGACCTATATAAGGCCCGCATAGCCTGCGATCGGGGCAGTATTGAATTTGCGATACAAGCGACAACTTCGAGAGCGAACTTCGACTGCGAATTAAAGTGATCAGTAGTGCAATTGTGATTTATAATTAGTGAGTTTAAAGTGTAATTAGTGTTGATTAATTAAAGTGTCATTTTGGTTATTTAATCGGCTGTTTTTATTGTCACGAACCCTAAGCTCGTAACAATTGGTGTCAGAAGAGTGGATATTTAAACTATGCCGATTCTACCGAAGGACGACACGGAAGGTATCCGTACCCGAAGTCAACGCCAGCAAGAGACGGACCAGAGGCGTTTTGGAGGTGCAACGCCGCAGACGTTGGAGGGCCAGTTGCCGACCATGGAGCCCGGCCCATCCACAGCAGCTCCAGCATCTGCAGCACCAGATTTTGGAGCTCTGATGATGATGCTGCAGGAACAGGCTCGCCGGCAAGAGGAACAGGCTCGCCGGCAGGAAGAACAGGCCCGAAGGTTGGAAGAACAGCTCCAGCGTGATAAGGAGGAACAGGTCCAGCGGCAGGAGGAACAGGCCCGTCGGTTAGAAGAACAGCTCCAGCGTGACAAGGAGGAACAGGCCTACCGACAGGAGGAACAGGCGCGCCGCCAGGAAGAACAGATGCTCCTAATGAAGGACCTTCGCGCGGCCTTCGGGAAAGACATGAAGGAGGTGAAGGAGAAGGTTGCTCAGCATGACAACCGCCTGTCAGAAGCTGAAACCCAGATCAGCAAGTTTAATGACGTCATTGCTGATGTTAAGAAAGAGTTGGGCAACCTTAAAGTAGGGGATGGAATTGCAACTCCCGTAGCTACTACACCTTCGCTACGTGGATTCAAAGTGCCGCCTTTCGATGGGACATCTTCCTGGTCGGCGTACAAAATACAGTTTGAGGCTGTTATGAAGGCGAACGGCTGGAATAAAAATCAGGCCATGACTGCCCTCACCTTAGGCCTGCGCGACCAGGCCTTAACTGTCCTGGAAGCTCTCGGTAAGGAAGTGACTTACGAGCAGCTCCTTGAGGCGTTGGAAGCCCGGTATGGCGACGCTCATCTGGAACACGTTTTTCGTGCGCAGCTCAAGGATCGCGTGCAACGTAGCAGTGAAAACCTGCAGCAGTGGGCCCTTGAAGTGGAAAAGCTGGTTCGAAAAGCATACCAGTCTGTACCTGCGCTCATTGAAGGGAACCTGGTGCAGGCATTCATCGACGGCATCCGCGACCTTGAGGTTAGAGCTGCTGTGAGGCTTGGGCACCACGGGACGCTTAAGGACGCCTTAGCTCATGCACTGGAGGTGGAAGCTGTGCGGCAAGATCACCGTTCCCATCGCGTCAGAGAAGTTGCAGCGGCTGCAGTTCGCGACCGTGTTAAAGGATACAGCCCTAGGTGCTATGGCTGTGGGGAAAGGGGCCACCTTCGATCCAGTTGCCCTAAGCGAACTGCAGATAGGGAAGATAACCGATCTCCAGAAGGTAGGGCGGCTAACAGCACCGCCCAGCAACAGCAGGGAAACGAGTAAAAGCCAGGACTGCGGGGCGGGTGCTGGCTGATGTTCAAAGAGCCCCAAGGATTTCGATCTCACAAACCCACGATGGGAATAGCCTAATCATCAAGGGCGAGGTCAACGGAACGCCATGTAAGCTGACTATAGACACTGGAGCCTCACGCACGGTTGTCAGTTCCCAACTTGTAAATCGGTTCCTTGGGGACTCCGCATACAATCGAGAGCGCATACATTTGGTAACAGCCACCGGTCAGCGCATACCCGTCGGAGGAGAGAAAGAGATGGAGTTGAAGTTAGGCAACAGAACATACCTGCATAATGTTGTCGTGGCTGACATAATGGACGATTGCATCCTGGGCCTAGACTTTATGAGGAAGAATTGTTGTGAGATCGACGTTAAGCAAGGAGTTTTGAAATGTGGACAAGAGGAACTTTTCATGGAAGGGGCTTTACCAGGAAATGTGTACAGCTTGAAGAAGATTGTTCTTCCTCCGAGATCGGAAACGATTGTGCCGGTTAGTCTTCCTCGGAATCCTGGGCAGACTCATCGTTGTGTACTCGTGGAAAGGGTTGACAATGATCTTCCATGGAAAGTGGCACGAACTTTGGTCAGAGACACTGAAATCTCAAAGGTACGTGTGCTGAACCTTTGTGATACGGAACAGATGATAGAAAAAGGCTCGCTGATTGGTACTTGCGAGGAAGTGGATTGGTTGCGTCAATGCCAATATCAATCAACTGGGACCATTATTAGCAAGGAGGCACAAACAAAAGTGACCTCATTTTTAGAAGACTGTCGCAGTGCTCTGTCTCACAATGAAATGATCAAGGCGAAGAGGATGTTATTCAAGTACGCCGATGTTTTCTCTACAAACGATGCTGACATCGGAAAGACTGGCTTAGTTCAACACAAAATAAACACAGGAGAAGAATTGCCTATTCGTCAGCGGCCAAGAAGATTACCGGTAGCACGTGAAAAGGAAGTGGAAACCATGATTGAGGGAATGGTGAAGGACGGTGTCATAGAACCTTCAGCAAGTCCATGGTGTTCTCCTGTAGTGCTGGTGAGAAAGAAAGACGGCAGCATGCGGTTTTGTGTTGACTATCGTCGTCTGAACGACGTGACAAAGAAAGACAGTTACCCTTTGCCAAGAATTGATGACACGCTGGACATGCTTACTGGAGTGAAGTGGTTTAGCACGCTAGACCTAAAAAGTGGCTACTGGCAAGTTGAAATCGACCCTAAGGATAAAGAGAAAACTGCATTCTCGACAGGAAAGGGTCTGTGGCAATTTAAAGTTATGCCGTTTGGATTGTGTAACGCTCCGGCAACGTTTGAAAGGTTGATGGAACTTGTACTAACCGGGTTAATTGGTGATGCCTGTCTTGTCTACTTGGATGACATCATCATCGTAGGTCGTACGTTTGAAGAACATCTTCAAAACCTGGAACGTGTGCTCATGAAGATCCAGAGTGCCAACCTCAAGTTGAGTCCTAAGAAGTGTTCACTTTTCAAACGGCAAGTAAGTTTTTTGGGATACGTCGTGTCGGAAGAAGGTATCCGAACGGATCCAGAGAAAATTGCCGCTGTCAAGGATTGGCCAGTTCCAAAAGACAAGACGCAGGTCAGAGCATTTTTGGGTTTGTGCTCCTATTATCGGCGATTTGTCAAGAACTTTGCAGATATAGCCAAACCCCTGCACAAGCTAACCGAGGAGAAGCGACATTTCTGCTGGGATGAAAGTTGCGACATCGCCTTCCAGGAGCTAAAGGACCGTCTGTGCAAAACACCTATTTTGGGGTATCCTGATACGGGCAAGGAATTTATAGTTGACACAGACGCAAGTGACATAGGACTTGGCGGTGTATTATCTCAACGGAATGGTGATCAAGAGGTTGTGATAGCGTACTTCAGCAAGTCGTTGTCGAAACCTGAAAGGAATTATTGTGTAACAAGACGAGAATTGCTTGCTGTAGTAAAGTCATTGCAGCATTTTAGCAAATATCTGCTGGGTCGGAAGTTCCACTTGCGAACTGACCATGCTGCACTGAAATGGCTATTGCAGTTTAAAAATCCAGAGGGACAAGTTGCGAGATGGATTGAACTACTGCAGGAATACGACTTTGAGATTGAACATCGCAGCGGAAGAACTCATGGCAACGCAGATGCATTGTCAAGAAGACCTTGCCCTGAAGACTGCAAGCATTGTACTAGGCAAGAGGGTAAAGAAGTCGTACCTGTGAGAATGCTCAAGACAGATCTCTGCAACGAGTGGAAGGAAAGCCTACAACTTGCACAGCAGGAAGATTTGGACATTAAGCCGATTCTGGAATGGATGAAGGCCAGTGCTCCTAAGCCAACGTGGAGCGACGTCTCAGCGATGAGTTCGATCACAAAAAGCTATTGGGCCCAATGGGACAGCTTAGTGATTCAGGATGGAGTCCTGTGCCGTAAATGGGAAAATGCTCGGGGGGACAGCTGTCATTTACAAATGGTTGTCCCTAAAGCTAAAGTACCGGATGTTCTAGAGTTGTACCATAATGGTTGTTCAGGAGGCCATATGGGAGTTAAACGGACTCTACTAAAGATACGGGAACGGTTTTACTGGGTCCACTGTCGTGACGATGTCGAGGACTGGTGTCGTAAATGTACAACTTGTGCGGCTGTAAAAGGACCACAGACTCGTAGTAGAGGTGCATTGAAGTTGTACAATGTTGGTGCACCATGGGAAAGGATAGCCCTAGACGTTGCGGGACCGTTTCCGGAAAGTGAAAGTGGTAATAAGTATTTCATGGTTGTAATGGATTACTTCACTAAGTGGCCGGAAGTCTTCGCCATTCCAAATCAAGAAGCTTCAACAGTTGCTGATAAGCTAGTTCATGAAGTCTTCTGTCGTTTTGGAGTACCCTTGGAGATTCACAGCGATCAAGGAAGGAATTTTGAGTCCCAAATATTCCAGGAAACTTGTCGAGTTATGGGTACTCATAAAACGAGAACAACTTCTTACCACCCACAATCGGATGGAATGGTGGAACGATTTAATCAGACATTGGAGAGATACCTGGCAAAAGTGGTGGAGAACCGGCAACGGGATTGGGACAAGCATATACAGCCGTTTTTGCTGTCATACCGAAGTGCTGTTCACGAAAGCACATCAGTGACACCAGCTTTCGCAAACTTTGGTAGAGAATTACGGCTGCCTGCAGACCTGATTACCGGAATACCACCTGATGCCCCACGCAATATAACCGATTATGCGAATGACTTGCGGCACAAAATGAATGACATCTATGAGCACGTCAGACAATCGGGTCAGCAAAAGTCTGAAAAGATGAAAACCCGTTATGACCGCAAAATGAACAATAAAGGATTCGACGAAGGTTCACTAGTGTGGTTGCACAATCCAGTTCGCAGCAAAGGGAAATCTCCTAAGCTTCAAGCTAAATGGGACGGGCCGTACCGGATTGTGACGAAAATCAATGACGTAACCTACCGCATACAAAAAGGTACAAGAAGCGCTCCTAAGATCGTCCATGTGGATCGGCTGGCGCGTTATTATGGGGCCGATAATGCTCGGGACGAGCATGTCTTAGGAGGGGGCAGTGTTACGCGCCAGAATTAATGCCGGGTACATAACGTTATAAGTTACTACTAGCGCCATCTAGTATCGAGTAGCAGAACTAGTAGAGTCAAGATCTTTCTAGACATTTCGATGCTAGAACATTCTAGAGTTTTCAATATGTGTTTAGTCGGGACCGGTATGTACTCGAACTTTCTAGATGTTTCTATACTAGAAGGTTCTAGAATTATCTGCCGACCTATATAAGGCCCGCATAGCCTGCGATCGGGGCAGTATTGAATTTGCGATACAAGCGACAACTTCGAGAGCGAACTTCGACTGCGAATTAAAGTGATCAGTAGTGCAATTGTGATTTATAATTAGTGAGTTTAAAGTGTAATTAGTGTTGATTAATTAAAGTGTCATTTTGGTTATTTAATCGGCTGTTTTTATTGTCACGAACCCTAAGCTCGTAACAATATGTTACTGTGAATGTCCGGTAATAGTAAATGGTAAGATGGACCGATGTATGTCGACAATCACAAATTTCGATGGCGTAACTCAAAAATTTTTCTTAATTAATTATACTTGAATCGGACATACACTGTTGAATGTTAACCTATTCAGAACAAATACAGTGAATCTTAGATTTAGCAATTTACAATTAGTGTGAATGTTAACAAACGCCAGTGTTTCTTTTCGAAAAGCGAGAAGGTCAAATAATGAGTATTTTAAGCTTCCGTACCCAAAGGGTAAAAACGGGACCCTATTACTAAGACTTCGCTGTCCGTCTGTCTGTCTATCTATCACTAGGCTATATCTCATGACAGCTAGACAGTTGAAATTTTCACAGATGATGTATTTCCGTTGCCGCTATAACAAAAAAACTAAAAACAGAATAAATTAAATATTTGAGTGGGGCTCCCATGCAACAAACGTGACTTTTTGGCGTTTTTTTTTTATAAGTAACGGAACGGAACCCACCGTGCGCGAGTCCGACTCGCACTTGTTTAATTTCTAAACCCATTAATGGTGCAATATCAGTCAGTGTTTTTCGATATTCCTCATGTTTCGGGTTTGGCCATCCACGCACATTTTAAAATTTCATACTGTAGATAAGCTAAAGATGTTTCTTTTCTCATTTTCTAGATATGACTCCTCGGGCAACATGAAGGAAGTGCTACTGGACGAGAATGACGAGCTGTGGGTGGAACTGAGACATCAGCACATTGCTGTCGTATCTACGTCAGTTACTAAGAACCTGAAGAAGTTCTCAGAGTCAAAACGAATGGGCGGAGGTGACTAAATAAATTCTACTGTATTCAGTTTTTTTAATTCTGATATTATACAATTACTGTGAGTCTCACAATCAAAGAAATCATATTTTAGAGATGCAATTGTTACACTTTCGCGCAAAATTTGATCTTTTTCCCTAGTTTTGCGGCAGTTCGTAAATAAAATGTGTTTTGAATTATTTCATGTTTATAACAGGAGACAAGCAGTCCATGCGGGACCTCTCCCAAATGATCAAGAAGATGCCCCAATACCAGAAGGAGTTGTCCAAGTACGCCACTCATCTGCGCCTGGCTGAGGACTGCATGAAGTCTTACCAAGGCTACGTCGACAAACTGTGCAAGGTTGAACAGGTGAGTTTTCTTTTTTTTAATGATCTTGCTATCACCTAATCGATAGTAATGGGTGAGGGTCTGTGATAGAACAAGCGTTATGATAACATTCTTTGCAACAACCTTATCAGAAAACTGATATCATCAAGCTTTAGCAAAACGTTCTTATTAGTAAACTAGCTTTTGCCCGCGACTACGTTCGCGCGTATTCCGTTTTTCCCGTTCCTGTAGGAATTCTGGGAAATCCCCGTTAGTGCTCCCCTACACTCCCTAAGGAACCTACATGCCAACTTCAGATTTCTACGACCAGTAGTTTCGGCTGTGCGTCACTCAGTCAGTCAGTAACGGAAGAGTTTTATATATGTCGCAGCCAACTAGCTTAATCAGCCGTTTTTTTAAAAGCCTAGCCTTTTCATTGAAATGTACCGTTTAATCAGCGACGTAAGTGACATGGTGAAGTCATTTGACGATATTGAACCAAAGATGTCACTTAGGTCGCTGAAAAATCGGCGCAGTTAAATAAAAAGGCTAGGCAACCAATTAAACGGCTGATTAAGCTAGTTGGCTACTACATATATATTTGATACTAGCTTTCATGTTTACTGAAATTTTCAGTAAGTACCATTCATGCCTAGATATAGATACGTAACACGAACTTTACATCAGACTTGTACCAACAGGACCTTGCTATGGGCACTGATGCCGAGGGCGAGAAGATCAAAGATCACATGAGGAGTATTGTACCCGTGCTACTGGACCAGGTACGTACGACCACGACGTCTTTCTGTAACTTTCTATAAAAATGTCTCTTTTCTTGAAAAATAGGATTTGGTACAGCCGTACATAACTCGTGAATCGTCAGGGTTTATCGGCTGGTTAGTTTAAACATTGCTTTCTGGTGAAAGAAAAATACAACCGAATTTAGAACCTCCTTAGAAATCCGTTAATAAGGGTAATACACCCTTTTTATCACTATCATCTTATGTGCAGCCCCCTAGAGTTGGTGCAAATATCCTTCTCTTGATATGATATAGCTACAAAATGGACCATGCAATGAAGACATCACCTTACCACCTTCATCACCCTCCATCTACTTTCAGGCAGTGATAAACTTCAACAAGATGCGGATCATCGCGCTGTACATCATGTCCAAGAACGGCATCTCGGAGGAGAACCTCAACAAGCTGGTGACGCACGCGCAGCTCGAGCCCTCCGACAAGCAGACGCTGCTCAACCTCGCCAACCTGGGACTCAATGTCGTTGTTGATGTATATTTATATATATAGATATATTTATGTATTTTTTTGCATGAAGCATGGTTTTTGGTTACTTTTTAGTTCTATTTACACGGTGTCTTGAGATTGATTGTTTACCTAATCCAATTGATGTGACCTTGACATATGCTATTCCTCCAAATTAGAAAAGTTTGTCTTTTTGCATCACAATATTTGGAAAAATATAACTTTTAACAAGCCAAACAATTAATCAGCACATTCAAACATGAACTTAATGGTCAATTTTGATGCTTTCTCAGAGGCTGATTGAATATTTATCTTGGATTTTTTTGTATAAGTAATTGTCCTGGTGTAACCCCCAAGAGTTTCCAATTTCCTAACCCGTGTTTTATGAATATCTTAATGTTATAATAGTCGCTTCAATTATTTAGACTAGTAAAATTTCCTTAAATTTTATCAATTAATGTTACCGTATAATGCTCACTCTATAGGGGAACCGGAAGAAGCAATATCAAGTACCCAGGAAGGAAAGGATCACAGAGCAAACATACCAAATGTCAAGATGGACACCCGTCATCAAAGTAGGTGGCACTCACTAACGTAATACAAGAAACCAGAAACGGCAAGTTACACACACATTTTTTGTTTTAGGATATCATGGAAGACGCCATTGAAGACAAACTGGACCAACGTCACTTCCCGTTCCTGGCTGGACGCGCGCAAACCTCTGGCTATCAGGCACCAACTAGGTAAATGCCTTACACCCTTCAGTATAAAGTCGAAGTTGATAGTAGATAGTTTTCTAAATCTGCATCTTTTATTATATTATTATTGTATTTCAGTGTGCGCTATGGACACTGGCACAAGGACAAGGCACAGCAGACCATCAAGAACGTGCCGCGTCTGATCGTCTTCGTTGTTGGAGGTAACTAGATATTTTTAAATTTTCTTATTATGTCTTACCTCCATCTCAACATGCTCCTTCACTTAATAGTCTCGCCTCGATTATTCAAATCGCGCGTGTCATACAGTTGATGATGTTTCTTTTTTCTTAATTTCAGGTGTCTGTTTCTCTGAAATCCGCTGCGCATACGAGGTGACCGCCGCACTAAAGAACTGGGAGGTGATCATCGGCTCCTCGCACATACTGACTCCAGACAACTTCCTGTCAGACCTGAGCTCTCTAACCGCCTAGACACCGATATTTCACGGATCAGCTGTCGACATACATAAATGAAATTTACAAAGTTAAAATCGCCTGAACTTGGTTTTAGTTGTCGAAGTAATAATTATTAGCAAAAGCTTAGGCCCTTTATGTGTTTAGATGATATGATTTGTTCGTATTTATTATAAACATAGTGTTGCTATACTTCGACAATTTTTGTGATATAAGCATATTTGTAACTATGCAATCACTACTGGCTAAACTTAATTTATTATAAGGGCCACATTAATTTTATTTACCGCTTTTACTTACAAGTTTGGAGTACCTATAACTGACGATGACAGAAAGGTTGTTTTGGAATACAAATTGTGTGTACTATAATAACTTAGTATTTTAAATAAATTTTAAGATCAAAGTAAGTGCAAATGTGCTTTGTAATATTATGTTTTATCTTACTATTACGTTTTGTTGTATAACAGAATGATCAAAATGTTTATATAGTTGAATTTTATTTCAAAAAATATTTAAATCAATCAGAATTATTAGTTTTTAAGAGTTTGATTTGTATTATTTTGTTGTTGATAGGAATGTTAAACATTGCATGGCATGGGTTTGCGACTATTAATATAGACTGATTCAGACAACATGCTATTGTTAAATTATGGTACATTTAAAATTTCTATTGAGGTAACGATTTGAGGGAAGTGTAGGCATAGTTTTAAAACTAAGTTGTCAGCTAAACTATAGTAAGGTACAATGTCTTTTATCATTATGTGTGTACTAGATGTAAACTTCGCTTCCAAAAACCGTTGTGCAGTTGATTTAATGCCAAATGCTAGAATCTTAACGAATATTAACCGTAGATATACTTTATGCTATTTGTTGACAGGATTCGATTGCTCTTATAACTTGCACCTTCGATTGTTCCTGTTCGACGCACGACTGTCGATGTCGCATAGCCGACGCACTGAAAGTAGTTCTCGACACGCTAGAGATTTACTCGGCATCTTATATATTTTAACTTTGATATTAATCTGCGTGTTTAATAATATTCCTCTAATATTGACAGATGCGTTTACATACATTCCAAACTATCTCGATATGTAGTTGTTAGACAGTGTTACATGTTACTCTTGAAATATTAATTTAGTGTTTACCTCTTCAACTTTTTCTGAACTATGTTAGGTACGTTTAACGTATTGGTGATTTACAATGTATTCATAAGATAATTTGTAGTAATGGTCTAGATAGGGGATTACAATTACATTTCAATAAATGAGTAATATCTATCTATAACTCGATGTAGTTCACTGTTCAAGCAATAAAAGTCCCCGTGTGCAACTGGCCACTATAGCCTTAAAAATGTTATATCTATCAATTTGCATGAATTGTGTGTTAATAACGGATTGTGCAATTATGTAGGGAATATTCGTATGAATAGCCAGTCTAATCATACATTTAAATATCAGTATTTAATTGTTAACAATTTCATTAAATTATTTAATCATCAATAAGTACGATTTTTAATTAATTAATCTTAAAACCTTGCTTGAACATCAACAAACCAACGTTACATAAACGACTGAGTCGTGTACCTACACTATTTAGCTTTAATTTCAATAACAAAAAAAACATTCAATGTTGTCACATAGAACATGCATCGTTGGGCACCATAGTCGTTCACAGGACGGCCGCTGGAGCAGGATATTTGATGCCCCTTCCTCAAGGTGACCCACAATCTGAAGATGGCATGGGAACATGAAAATCTAAAACATAACAAGAAGAGAATCCACTTTAAAATGCGTAGATAGAAAACTAATAACAGACAGTAGATAACTCGGCAATATGATATATTTTGTTATCATTTAATTGAGAAAAACAAATAATCATGTGACTAACGAAGTCTTGGGAGCATTATCACTTGTTGTGTTGAGTGATGCGACCACAAACAATAACCGGGAATTGATATAATTAAAGTATTGAGACGGAATGCCGCAATGACGTAGTAGTGTTTCGCCTGAAACAACTAACTTAAATTCCTCTATGAATCTCTCATAGGTGCAAGAATATACGGATACCTCAAGTCATAATTCGGTAATGGCTTTTACTGCTGGCGATGCGGGTCTTGACAGATATAACTCCCTGAACGAATGCAACCGTGTGTGAGCATGTTGAATGTTGCGTCGCTCGTAAACTCGTATTCTCCCTGAAGTCCTAGTTTTTACAATTAAAACTTCTGAGTAAGTAGTGCTTAGATTGCAAATCCAAATAACCTTACAGCAGATACCTACCTACTATACAACATGAACATAGCCCATAGGCATTACTTATGCGAAAGCGAACCTTCTCAAGTTCGACGTACCTACGTAATTGAAATGTATTCGAATATCACAAAGAGACACTTCACTATTGTGTTAACCTCAGGGTTATCAGCCCACTCGCGACAGTTAATCATCGCTTTCAGTCTTTCGACGATTTTCTGCAGGCAGTCACTCAATCAGCGTCATGGCGAAAGATCTTGTAATTCTGGCCTACTCTGGTGGTCTGGATACCAGCTGCATCCTAAAATGGTAAAGTTTATCCCACCCTCTTTTTTATGTTGCGGTTAAGGCTGAAAGTCAATAACGCCATCCTTATCTTCTTTTGGGTCTTCTTGTTATAACAAAGAAGGTATAAGGGGCAGGTCAAGGACCGTAATTTCTAAAACTGGTAAGTACTTACCTCGTCAAAGTAAGTTCTCATGATCCAACCCTTGTCCAAGTAGGTATAAGGTACCTCTCTGATTGTCTCATTCCGCTCAAAAAATGACAGACCAGCTGTACCTTCTTACCTATTGTAATATTAAGTGCCAGGTATACCTAGGTACCATTATTACTTTATAAAACTGGTTCCCAGGTTAATCCAAAAGAACTATGAAGTGGTATGCTATATGGCCGATGTTGGCCAAAACGAAGATTTTAAAAAAGCTAAGGAAAAGGCTGTGGCAATAGGAGCCAAAGATGTAAGTATTTATAATTAATTAAGTACTTATGTATTTCATTGTATATTGCACGGTCACATGATAATCTTATTACAATTTTATTATTTTTAGGTGATAGTAGAAGACTTGCGTAAAGAATTCGTATCCAACTATATGCTGCCTGCAGTGCAAATGGGACTGGTTTACGAAAGTCGATATTACTTGGGAACTTCTCTTGCACGTCCATGTATCACAGTTGGTCTTGTGAATGCTGCTAAAAAACTAGGTGCCAAGTACATCTCGCATGGAGCTACAGGCAAGGGCAACGACCAAGTCAGATTCGAACTCAGTGTTTATTCATTGTGGCCCGAAGGAAAGGTAATTATAGAAACATCAAGTATAGATACCTACCTTACTCAAGAATTTAACGAACTTGGCTGACACACCGCCCCGTGTGTACGTATTCGGTAAACGTTTGTCAAAAAAAAACAAATAATTTTATCTAGGTGATAGCGCCCTGGCGACTTCCGGAATTCTTCGAAAGGTTCCAAGGTCGCAGTGATCTTATCGAATTCGCAAAGCAGGAAAACATCCCTGTGTCAGCAACTCCCAAAGAACCCTGGTCAACTGACGAAAATATTATGCACATCAGGTAAAACAAACATTTAATTTTATACCTTGTAAATGAACCAAAATTCATTTAACCTCATTATAAAAATTGCTTTCCTTGAATTATTTCAGTTACGAATCCGGCGTACTTGAGGATCCTGGAGCAATTCCTCCTAAGGGCATTTTCAAAATTACTCGTGATTTAAGACAAGCTGAAGACTATCCAAGTGCGATTGATATCAATTTTGAAAAGGGTGAGTAAATATTCACTAGACAAGGGATTTCTCGTACCGAGAGTCAAATAAATGTTTCATAATATGCATAATTCGACAGGATTACCCGTGTCCGTTCGGATCCCTAGCGGGCACGAGAAGTCTCTGGTGTTGACCGATCCACTAGCTATAGTGGAAACCCTGAACAAGCTGGGAGGGCAGCACGGAGTTGGACGTATCGACATTGTGGAAAATCGATTCCTAGGATTGAAGGTTAACGTTTTTACTTAATTGACTCCAAACAGAATTTTTGATTTTCTTCTCCTTGATGCCGAAAATCCTTGGTCACGCTTTATATTTGGACTTAACGTATATAGGTAGGTAAGTGCATATTTCTTCATTACTTTGCTTCTTACTCAGTCAATTGAAGGTAGGTATCTATCTATAATTATTTTATGCAAGGCAAAAATGTCCTTGTTACCCGACTGCGTCAGAAGGAGGGTAATGTTTTTCGAGCGTATGTACCTACTTATGGTATGTCCATTTCTTTGGCACGCCCTACAGCCCAAACGGCTGGACAGATTTTGACATAAATATGAGGTGTTGTTGAATTCGTCAGAATTGTGGTAGTGACATAGGCTCAATACATTTTCAAAACTCACTAAAATGTAGGAAATCAACAAAAAAGAATTTGTCAAAAAACTCGACTACTAAAAACGACTAAAAAAGTTCCGAACAAGTCGCTTTCCAAGCAGTCTGATGCAATTCAATCACAGATTCAGGAGGCAACAAGCTTCATCAGACTGCTTGAAAAGCGACTTGTTTGGAACTTTCTAGTCGTTTATTAGCGGTCGGGTTTTTTGGTTTGCCTTGAAACCTAGCGACAAAACTGAAATCATGTACATTCTACAGTCCCGGGGACTATACGAGACACCGGCGGGGACAGTTCTTCATGTGGCCCATGTAGATCTAGAGGCCTACGCTCTTGATAAAGAAGTTTTGAGGTAAGACTATATCCTTATGAAATAATATTTAGAACGAAAAAATAAGATAGGTACCTACGTAATTCACTTGTTATGTCACAGAGTAAAGAAATATCTCCAGGAGAAAATGGCTGATTTCGTTTACAACGGATTTTGGTTTTCACCTGAAGCCGCCTACGCGCGAAAATGTTTGGAGTGGTCTCAAGAAACTGTGAACGGAATGGTTACAGTCCAAATGTATAAAGGAAATGGTAAGGTGCACAATCATCTAGATTTGTTCTAATAATTATTTCAACATAATTACCTAATTAACTGCTTGTTACAGTTACCATATTAGCAAGGAGGAGTGCAGCGAGCTTGTATAACAAAGATCTGGTGTCTATGGATGTTGCCGGAGGATTCTCGCCTGAAG
Source organism: Melanchra persicariae (assembly GCA_947386135.1). Classification (NCBI taxonomy): domain Eukaryota; kingdom Metazoa; phylum Arthropoda; class Insecta; order Lepidoptera; family Noctuidae; genus Melanchra; species Melanchra persicariae. The sequence continues at coordinate 7,183,204 of OX376646.1, forward strand.
ACAGTACTGGATTCATCAATATCAACGCTCTTCGTCTCAAAGAATATGCTAGATTTTCAAAACAAACTAAATAAATATACTGTCACAGTAGGTAACTCTTCTATCTTCAAAGTGGTTGTAACAGATAGGTACCTACTTACCTACTCTAAATGAAAATAAAAATACCGCATCACATGTATTCATGTGAAGTATGTTTTGTTTTTCACAACCCTCTCTTTCAAGTGCTCAGGGTGCTCCCTGAGCACCTCAAATTGCTCAGCGTTGAATCATCTTTTTATCAGACAATCAGGTGTGTGACTTGCAAAATCTACCGAGCAATCGAAAAGCTCTGCCATGTAAATGGGTTTTAAAGTAAGTACTTACAAACAGTACCTACGCAATACATTCCTGGCATTTTCAACGTGACCACTCGTCTTGACGCGGCACTCGCTACTGCGACTACTGCGAGTCCCGCGAAGTCACCGATTAATGTCCTCTGTGAAGTCACCTTAGGAGTCTCGTCGTTATGCATGTTTGTGTGAGTGTGCCGTTTCGAGCGTTTGTAGGCAGTTTCCCTACTGTCCATATTTATACTGTGGCCTCGGGCATGTTTGCGGAGGCGCGCACCGACTGCTTTCACGCGACTATGCGCAAGCGTACCGCATCTCTGGTGCGCAGAGTGCGGGGCAGCGCCAACACTGTCCTGGCGATGATCGCTAACAGACTTGATTGCCCTTACATCCGACAATGCTGCAATAGACATATTGTAAATTTGTGAGTGTTCGTGTTTGTTTGTGCTTGTTATCCTGTCTGTATCCATTTATGTACCTACGGTTTTTTTATTTTTTTACCGGACAATGTCGTAATCTTAGTTCAAAAACTCCTCGAATCCTGGACTCGCCAAAATGGAAAAGATCCTTCAGTGGAACTGTAGATCAATTCGCAGGGAAAAACACGAATTGATTTATCTTATTAATCGTTTCACCCCCGTCGTCTTTGCCGTGTCGGAGACGTGGCTCAGGCCTGGAACTCCCTTTAGGGTTCCTGGTTTTTCATTTCTTCGGGCCGATAGAGAGGACGGATGGGCGGGCTGCGCCCTATTGGTTAGCAGATCTATCACTTTTTCCGAGATTCCTCTTCTCCGTCAGGCCAGTATCAGCCTAAATGTTGTTGCTATTAAAGCCATGGGCATATCCTATGTATCTGCCTACATCCCTCACCCCACAGCTAATCTTTTGTCTGAATTTAACTCTATCCTTTCTTCTATCCCATGCCCCTTGATTGTGCTAGGTGATTTTAATTGCCGGCACACCCTTCGGGGCTCTCACTGTAATGACCCCGCCTCTAGCTTTTTGTTAGATCTCTTGGATGACCGTTACCTTTGCTTCCTTAATGATGGATCTGCTACTCGTAGGGTTTCGCCTACCCAAAACATCAATGTCCCCGATTTTACTTTCTCTTCCCCTTCCTTAGTATCATCACTTTCCTGGTCGGTTCTTCCTAATTCTTACGGGAGCGATCATATTCCTATACTGATTTCATTTCCAAGTACTCATCCTCGTATTCCTCCTATTCCACCCCTACAAAAATATCTCCTTTCACAAGCAGACCGGTCTCATTTTTCTTCCAAATTGGATTCAGAGCTTCAAAACTTTCCCTCAATAAACTCTTCCAATTCCCTCTCCATCTACAATGAATTTGTTGATTGTTTGTTGAGAGCGGCCGATTCCTCAATCCCCTTGAAGAACTCTGCCCGCCACCAAACTCCTTCCCCTTCTTAGTGGGATGCTGAGTGCTCTGATGGCGTTCGTAAACGTAAAGAGGCAGAAAACATTTTCGCGTCTAGTTTAACATGCCCGATTACCTTAATTTTAAAAAGACTTCTGCAAGAGTGTGCACGCTATTGGCAAAAAGAAGAGATCTGGCTGGCTCAAGTTTTGTGAGTCACTGTCTCCACGCTCTCCACTTTCTCTTGTATGGAAAAAAATTAAAACCTATCGCAGAGCTTGTGACAATCAGACTGCCATAGCCACAACCAATGACCCTAGCACTTGGTTGGAGGACTTTATTACTAAATTAGCCCCGCCTTTTGTTCCTAGTTTTGAATGCCTTCCAACTATAGATCCCCCTTCTCCCACTCCCTCTGAAAGTTTCGATGACCTTTTTTTTTATTCAGAATTGACATGTGCCCTGGAACATCTTCGCGATTCTGCACCGAGTGTCGATGGAATTCCCTATTCCTTTATTTCCAAATCCTCTTCAAACTGTAAATTAGTCTTCCTCAACCTAATCAATTCCTTTTTCGCTTCTGGTCAAGTTCCAGAGTCCTGGAAATCCCAAATTATTATACCCATTTTGAAGCCTGGGAAAGACCCAAAAGACTCTACCTCTTATCGTCCTATTGCCCTATCCTCTGTATTGGCTAAAATCATGGAAAATCTCATCAAGAACCGACTTTAATGGATCTTAGAAACCAAAGGCATCTTAGCCAGGTCTCAGTTCGGTTTTCGAAGAGGCATGGGCACTCTAGATAGCCTCAGTATTTTCTTGTCTGTTATTCGCATTGCTTTTTCCAATAATGAAAGTGTTCTTGGTGTTTTTCTAGACATAGCCTCTGCCTATGATAATGTCCAACTTCCAATACTCAGGCAAAAGATGCTTCAGCTGGGTATCCCTGCGAGGATGGTCAATATCATTTGTAATCTTCTTATGTCCCGCTCTATTTCTGTCCGCCATCAAAACACCTTCTCCCCATCCCGTCTAGTGTGAAAGGGACTGCCTCAGGGGTCGGTCTTAAGCCCTATCCTGTATAATTTATATACATACGATTTGGAGTCATCAGTGAACTGTTTCTGCAAAATTTCACAATACGCCGACGACATTGCACTTTATTTTAGTTCAACATCCCTCTCCGATACCACATTTCGCTTAAACTCTGCCCTTCAGTATTTAAATCAGTGGCTTATCGATGATGGCCTAAACTTGTCTGTACCCAAGTGCATTGCAGTTGTATTTTCTCGTAAACGTAACATTCCCCCCATAAACCTATTTGTTGAAAACGAACCCATATTGATCTGCGATAAGGTGAAATTTCTTGGCCTCATCCTTGACTCCAAATTATCTGGTTTTTTTCATTTGGATTATATTTAGAAGAAATGCGAAAAAGGCGTTAATGTACTACGTGCGCTCTCTGGAGTTCGCTGGGGAGCCCATCCCACTTTCCAGAAAATTCTGTACAATGCCATACTTCGTAGCCACTTTGACTATGGAAGCTTTCTTCTAGAACCATACAACAAGATAGCCCTTGCTGAACTGGAAAAGATTCAGTCCAAATGTTTGCGCATCATCACGGGTGCTATGAAATGCTCCCTTATTAATGCCCTTCATTTACGGAGATTGTGATTTTTTTATAAAGTCATCCAAAATAAATCACATCCCCTTCTTCCTCTTCTTCGTACTCTTTTTGAGTTAATCCCATCGTCCCGCTATTGGTCCCATAAAAATCCTCCTCTCCTCGCTAATAGCTTCAGTAAATTTTATGATATGCACATCTCTTTAGTGCAATCTAGTATGAACTCCTTATTTGAAGTTAATTTTAATTCTTTACTCTTTCAACCTAAAATTATCCTTAACTTTGGTATTTCGAAACATGACCCTGCTGCTAATGATCAATTCAAAAAAATTGTAGCAGAGGACTGGCATGACTGGCTTGCGGTATTTACAGACGCGTCGAAGCTGTCAGATGATAGCAATGTCGGTTCTGCTGTGTGGATCCCAAAATTTAGAATAATCCTCAACTTTCGTAGTTCTTCATTTGGCTCCATTTATACTGGGGAAGCGATAGCTCTTTTGGAAGCGGTCTCCTATGTTGAATCTCATGGTCTCAACAAATCTATAATTTTCTCGGACTCTCTGAGCTGCCTTCAAGACTTAGTAAAATCTCCTTTTCGTTCTCGTCACAATTGTCCCCTTATCTTACGGATTAAACAACTCCTTTATAGATGCCACTGTTTAGGCATAGATATCGCAATGGCCTGGATACCTAGCCACTCTGGAATCGTTGGTAATGAGAATGCGGATCCGATTGCCAAAATAATTGGCTACTCGGAATTGGATAGAATCTCATACATCCTGTTATGCTCGAGATTTGCTCTGTCTTGTTAAACCCAAGATGATGAATAGTTGGAACACACACTGGCAAAGAACTCAGTTACTGAAGGGGAAATTTTAAGGCTGCATCCAACCACATGTCCCCCCTAAATGTTGGTTTAGCAAACTAAAATTTTCTAACAAACTGGCTACCTCTGTCATCATTCGACTCCGACTTGGTTTTGTCTGCTCACCAGTTTTTTTGGCAAAAATCCGCGTGAGTGACAATTCTTTATGTGAATGCGGGCTATTTTTTTCCTGTCCTCGTTTAACTATTCCCCTCTACGACTTACTCCCTTCTGATATTCTCAGCCCAATTAACATTCCTTTCCTTATAACTTTAGCCCACACCCCCGCAGTTAAAATTCTTTATAAATTTATTATATAAATAAAATCCAATTATAACTATTTTTTATTTTATTATTTTATTTAGATAAATATAATATATATTTACTTTATGTTTTAACACTTATATGTGCCGTCTTATATGTATTAACCAAGAATGTTTTGTCCTCTTAGCATGGTGAACAATGGATGACATCGCTACAAAAACTGACCAATAGCCGATGAACAGTTTCCATAATCGACCATTATCCATCTCGTACCTTGACATTGGCAAAATCATCGAATGTTCGTCGATGGAGCCATAACCATAAAAATTGACGTTGTCCTGCGACTGCAAATCCTGCGAGCTACAAAAAAAAAACGGTGTCTGTGTTTCAAAGACTAGAATCTTCTGCTCCCTAGTCTATGACAAGTGTTCCGATCAAGGAACTTCTACTACAACCTGGAATGTGCACAGGCTGTCGATACGCCGTCCGAGGGAGATAGCTTCGCGAGAGCCCTCTGTCCCTTTCATTAGGGTGACCAACCAATATAATGTAGGTTGAGACCAATATAATAGGATATAATATATTAACCAATAATTTGATTTCATAAGTTAATAATAATTATGCTTTAAGGATGGATTAAAGTAAAACGCATTAAACTATGTTTTATTATATCCTGGTTCCTGAAATGAAGACTGCAAATAACGGAATAATTTTTGATATTTGAATGACTTGGAATGACATCAAGCCATTTTTTCTCCCATAATCTTTTCTTTTTTAATTACATTTCAATACAGTCTCTAAATTATTGCTAAAAAAATGCTCTCATTCTAACAGATAATTTAAAAATGTTAGAAATATATCAGAACGAAAGTTAATGTTTTTTTAATCAGACACGACAATATTATTTTTTCCTACCATTCCTACTAAATTCGGGAATAATCCTCCTGGCAACACTTTAGAAAGGGACACAGGGCTCTCCAAGCGCTTTCTCCCTCGGACCGGATTTCTCTTTGACCAAGTGATTGTCTGTAATAGAACTTAGCTTCATAAACATAAGGTTTATTTTTATATTGGTGTCAAATTGACAACGCTCATTCCAGATTTTAGTAGAAGTTCCTTGGTTCCGATGAAGTGTTCTGTGATCTTCTGCCCTAAGCCCATGGACGTAATGCCACACCTAAGCAAAGCATTGAGATAGATTTTTTTGTGTGTGGGCTATGGCCCTAATATAAGTGTTCTGTGGTTCTGCCTTGCCGTGCTTCTGCCACTGCCAACCAAACCAAATGTCATTGTCAGTGACAGTCAAATTAATTGTTTTGACTTGTGATTTGCTTATATTGCTTCTCTGACTGAGATTAAAAGAAATAAATCGAAATGCAAAGAAATTTGCCCCAAAACAAGGAAGCATTGCTAAAATCCTATACAACCCGATTAAAAGAAGATGTCAAGAGCATGTTAGAGAACTTTGACGGTAAGTAACAATAAAAATTGGTTATTCCTATTCCGTTTCCCTACCTTTATTTTCTTCAATGCAAATCTAAAACGTGACATTGGCTAAATGCACAAACCGTGCGAAGCCAAAGAAAAAAAGTAAATAAAATTAACACAGCTCTTGCTTCTGTTATTTTAGCAGTTAATTCGGATGACTTAAAGTAGTTAAATATCTGTCAATTAAGTTACTACTTTTTGGCAAGAAATAAATCATTTTTGTTACATTGAAGAGGTAAATGATTATTTACTTTACTGATGCCCTTGGTAACTAGTTTGTTAGGCGAACCAAACTTTGACTAGCCTTAAAACCGTTCCCTGGGGCGCAACATATGTTTTGGTTTTAACTTTTTACTGGTGCGGGATTCTCATATGCATCTAGGTTTTGGAAAACCACACATAAGTACACACACATTACCACTTATACGTGTCGCTGATTCTACCTACGTATGCATTTATTGGACACCGTGGGAGGCATGCCATCACAAACTCCCTGAGATTCAATAGATAATGTAGCAAAATCAAATGTATAACACATTTGATTCTTACGTCAATGCAACATTACTTACACCAAAATCCATTCAGTTGTTTTTGTGTGAAAGAGTAACACACATCCATCCATCTATTCATCTGCACAAACTTGCACATTTATAATATTATAGGTAGGAAAGCGAGAGAAAGTTGGACACCATTAGTAGGATTTAGGAAAGGAAGTAGGATGAATATTGACTGGAAATTGCTGCGTGCGTCAGCTCAAATGATAAATGCTATTTATTTTGTAAATAGTTTAAAAAAATGTGCCAATTTTATCTATACTATAATAATTATGTACTGTAATAATTCATTGTTAAAAAAAATATACTTCCTAGAAAAGAAAATAATAACCTGTCATAATAATAGTCCTCATACTGACTATAGTGAATTAAAATAAAAAATATAATACTTTACAAAACTAAGTACCTATTCATGTCAAAATAATGCATTCAAATAAAATATTAGAATATTCATGACAAAAAGTATTACATACATGAGAATATAAAAATGTCAATGTGTAAAATATAAAAGTACAAAGGATAAAAGTAAAAATAAACACTGGGCCATGTACACAATTGAAGCAGCTCAATCTCAAGCCTTTTTGTTCTCTAGATAGTCTTTAACTGTGTAAAAAGCTTTCTGGAATAGTTTATGTTTTATAAATAATTTGGCATTGGCATCAAATGAATCACCTATTTTTCTTGAGCCTGGTTTTAGGAGCAACAAAATTGTCTTGTTCCTAGTATTTATGTTATGGATATCACTGTATTTCTTAACAGATTAATACTTTTATGTTCATACAAGAGATTCTCATAAATATATTGAGAGGGCACAGTCACTATAATAATCTGTTTAGTCTCTGAGGGAGTGTCTGGGATGTAATTTATAAATTGCACAAATAGCCCTTTTTTTGTAAGACAAATATTGACACAGTCTCTAAATCAGTTAAGCCACGAATTTTTCTAACAGCATATGCTGCAGAGCTGAGTTTTTTTAACAGTTTATCTATATGGAAATTGCTGCGTGTCCGAGTCTAAGGTTTGTGAACCAGAAAACTGCAAACTATGTCTATCCAGCTAAAACAATTTGTTAACTATACTAACACAAAATGTTCGCAGTATTTTTGAGAATTGTGATAGCGTTTGTTAGTACATTTCAACAATCCTACTAATATTATAAACTAGCTTCTACCAGCGGCTTCGCCCGCGTGATAATCGGAAATAGGGAGGTTTCTTGATTTGAATTGTAACTACACCTACCTACACCTACCCTACACCTACCTTATACCTACCCTACACCTACCCTAACCAGCCCAAAAAAAACTATGACATGTTTCTGGTCTCCTGGTACTTGTGAATCTGTAGTACTAAGGCAGCAGCGGCTCTGAATTTCCACTTCCTCCTCAGTCTTCATTGATCCATGCCACTTACCGGGATAAAAAGTAGCATATGTCTCATTCCAGGATATGAACTACATGTGTGCTAAATTTCATCCAAATCCCTTCAGCCGTTTTTGCCTGATTGAAACACAAACATACAAACATTCACATCCTACTAATCCTACTAATATTATAAAGGTGAATGTTTGTATGTTTGTGTAACAATCAGGCAAAAACGGCTGAAGGGATTTGGATGAAATTTGGCACACATGTAGTTCATAACCTGGAATAAAAAATAGGCTACTTTTTATCCCGGTAAGTGGCGTGGATTAATGAAGACTGAGGAGGAAGTGGAAACTCAGAGCCGCTGCTGCCTTAGTACTTCAGATTCACAAGTACCAGGAGACCAGAAACATGTCATAGTATTTTTGGGCTGGTATAATTATGTGGGTAGGGTAGGTGTAGGGTAGGTGTAGGGAAGGAGTAGGGTAGGTGTAGGGTAGGTGTAGGGTAGGTGTAGGATAGGCGTAGGGTAGGTGTAGGGTAGGTGTAGGGTGGGTGTAGAGTAGGTGTAGGGTAGGTGTGGGGTGGGTGTTTCCTGAGTAAAGAAATTAGAATACAAATCAGGCAACCTTGCTATTTCCGATATTCACGCGGGCGAAGCCGCAGCTGGTAGAAGCTAGTTTATAATATTAGTAGGATGTGAATGTTTGTATGTTTGTGTAACAATCAGGCAAAAACGGCTGAAGGGATTTGGATGAAATTTGGCACACATGTAGTTCATATACTGGAATGAGACATATGCTACTTTTTATCCCGGTAAGTGGCATGGATCAATGAAGACTGAGGAGGAAGTGGAAATTCAGAGCCGCTGCTGCCTTAGTACTACAGATTCACAAGTACCAGGAGACCAAAAACATCAAGTACCAGGAGACCAGAAACATGTCATAGTATTTTTTGGGCTGGTATAGATTATGTAGGTAGGGTAGGTGTAGGGTAGGGTAGGGTAGTGTAGGGTAGGGTAGTGTAGGGTAGTGTAGTGTAGTGTAGGGTAGGGTAGGGTAGGGTAGTGTAGTGTAGGGTAGGGTAGGGTAGTGTAGTGTAGGGTAGGTGTTTCCTGAGTAAAAAATGTACGATACAAATCAGGAAACCTTCCTATTTCCGATATTCACGCGGGCGAAGCCGCTGGTAGAAGCTAGTTAATAATATTCCAAGTCATTTTAATCACATAAATTTTGAACTTAAGTACCTAGAGACATGGCAGTACAGCTAAAATTTTAAATAATTTAGTATAATTCTTAACATATTGTTAGATGCATTTCCTTAACTATGAGATATAATGTGTATATATGTAACTAGTTCAGAAGTAGGTGAATTCAAAGTCCTCTGATTATGCTTGATTATACTAACAAAACCTAGTATATGCTGCAGATAATACTTGCTTTAAAGACTATTCAAGGTTCGTTTCTACTTTCAGAAATCATAAAACTTGCAAAACTAGAAAATGAAACCCAACTCAATAGAATGACACAGATTGAACAAGATACATTTGAAATGCAAGTTCGAGCAGCCAACATTGGTAAGTTTTTAAATGTCATTACCACAATATGTATTTCTTTCTAATATTTTCTGGTGTATATTGCTGCAACATGAAAACAATGGGCAAGCAGCAACTTCATTCTGAGACTTTTTATTTTAATAACAACAGCCAATTTTATTAATATTAGGCAAGTTGAAGCATTTATATGCTGTTAAAATACTAAAATATTGTTTTAGTGAGAGCTGGTGAATCCTTGATGAAGCTGGTATCAGACATAAAACAGTATTTAATACTGAACGACTTCCCATCGGTCAATGAGGCTATAACACAAAACTCAAAACTATTCCGCACAAAGCAACAAGAATGTGACCAGAAATTAATGTCTCTCCGTGATGACATAGCAGCTGATCTCTATGACTTGGAAGATGAATATTTTACTAGTATTTATAAATGAAGTCTTAAACTATAGTTATTTTGTTTTAATTACCTTTTCATAAAACTGTAACAATGATGTTACGCATCTGTTATTCCCACATTGTGAAGTTTTCAAACAAATACTGCAGTCTAAGGCTTAGACTATGCAGTATTTGTTTGAAAGCTGTAATGTTGCTGTCGCAGCCAATTAGCTTAATCAGCCGTTTAATTGGTTACCTAGCCTTTTCATTTAAATGTGACGATTTTTCAGCGACCTAAGTGACATCTTTTGTTCAATATTGTGTAATGACCTGCCCATGTCGCTGATTAAACAGCGCAGTTCAGTGAAAAGGCTAGACTTTTAATGAAATGGCTGATTTAGCTAGTTGGCTGCGACATTGCTATCATATTGCCACACATAGCTTAGACTCTAAGCTATGTGTGGCAATGTGATAGCAACATTCATGAATTAGCCCCAGTTAGTTACTATTTTTGTTAAATTCACTTAAACCATATCCCGTGGTTGTGTACCTACTATAGAATAGAATAGAAAAAAACTTCACATGATGGAAGGAATCCACCAGTAGAATAATGGATGTGAACAAGTGCAGCATAATTTTACTAAGCTTTAGCTTAATCAGCCGTTGAATTGGTGGCCTAGCCAATCATTATTCAGCGACATAAGTGACATGGGCATGTCACTTAAGTTGCTGATTAAACGGTGCAGTTCAATGAAAAGGCTAGGCTTTTAATGAAACAGCTGATTAAGCTACTTGGCTGCGACATACATATAAAAAAAGCTTGTAATAAAAGGATGTTAGCAATTCCTTGTTTTTATTTGGCCCTGTTTGCCACAATTATGCTTTTCACAGCAAAACGTATAGAATAAAAACAAAATATTTGAACTCAAATTGTTTTACTGCAACTATTGTAAAATAATAATTCTAAATTTTCAGAGCAGAACACAAGGTTCTGTTCTACTTAGCATCAAATAAATAGTGAGGTCCAGCTGATGGGAATTGCTTAGCTGTAACAGGCCTTCCAATTTTATAATCTTCTAGAAAGAGGAACAATGCAAACGATCCTCCTACTACTCCCAAAAACCATGTCCACTGGTGAGCCAATGAAAACCTTCTCTTCATAGATGGATCATAACGGTCACCACCAAATATTTCCATCCTTGCATGCATCTGAAAATTAATATACATCATTTATAAATCTAGGTATATAAGAAAGCAGATTCAAATCATTTAAAATATAAAAACTTACAGGTTCATTGAAGTTTCTCTTCAACTCTGGATTATCATATGGGTAGTGTGGATCCTTAGAATCCTCTCCAATATCAGGCAGCTTTGGGTAATCACCATAGCCCATATGTTCGGGATACGGCTGATATTCCTCAATGGTCATGCCATATTTTTTTGCCGCAGCCTCTCGTGCCGCGAGGGTTTTAGGATACGGACCGGGCATGTATTGGTAGTTCCAATCTAAAATGAAATGACGTAACAGTCACAACACTGGATTATAAACAAGAATAGCTTGGGTTTTTATGATTCTTACGGTTTCGTGTAGCATTGCAAATTATTCCAAACGTCTTCCGCACAGTGGCAGGATTGGAAAAGATAGCTTTTTTGAGTAAACTCGATGCCATTTTTTGCTAGGAACAGCACCTAAAAATTGGAAAACATTTGACAGACCTGCCTCTGCCTGACTGACAGTGACAGTCACAGAACACCACAGAGTACTTTTATATATATGGCAGAACACTATAACACTTTTTTATATACCTAACCAATAGGTACCTACCTAACCTAGCGGGTGACAGTGACGTGAAAAGCACAGAAACAGGGGTGCGTTTATAGTCAATTATCCAGTATAAAATTGACGTGACGTTGCAATGCAGTCTCTTGGGCACATTACCAGCTGACAGCATACATCCGCATCTTATTGCAAAACGGATTTTGTTAAAAAATTATTCAAAAATGTAAAGATTTACTTAAAAGCCTCAGTAACCAGGTTAGAAAAGCCCAAAAAGAAAGGTCAGTTTTGTGGTTTTGTCTCTGTTTGACGTCATTTTGAGTTTTTGACGTGTTTCGCTCGCACTGTCACGTTGAACCTTGAACGTTTTCGTTGTTGTTCCATGTTTCGCTGAATGTTATTAATTTATTACTAATTACCAAGTTTTCATCCGTACTAAGTTCTTAAAACTTGAAATGATTTATGGTTAAAATCCTAAATGATGGGTAACGACAGTTCACAGTTAAGTGGCTTAGAAATTGAAGAAAAAGCTATAGAGATAACCGATTTTTGGTGCCACTATCAGGCGACAATTAACGATAGTTGCAGGTATTTCAGCCTAAGAGGAGACGGCTCAGTATCTGTTTTTAAGGGAGAAGCTGCGGTTGGTCCACTTTGGTCAATATCCACACCACTAGAAAAGTTTTCGAATGTACGTGTTCAAATCATATAAAAAACATTGTTTTTGTTTGTGGTTACAGGCGATAATGTTTTTAATTACTTTTTAGAATCTACTGAAGTACCGTCATCCATGCATTGTTCGATACATTTCTGCTTGGCAACAGCGTTCTACTCTGTATTTAGCCACTGAATTTGTGCAGCCATTGTCACACATTTTGCCATCCTTAACACCACTCCAGATATGCATAGGACTCAACAACATTTTAAGAGCTCTAGTGTTTATTCATGAACAGGTTGGTATATAATTTGATATGAAACCATGGGTATCCTATACAACAGTAGTTGAATTTATTCATTAATTGAGTTTCAATAAGCCTTACACCTCTGCCTACACCCATAGATGGCAGTGGCAAGGACTGATTGTTTGATAAAATAGTCTTTGTTTTAGGCCTTCTATTTCCTGAAGTTTAGTTATCTTTTGTTTTCACCTAGGTGTCAAAAAGGCCTGCTTTTTTGCTAAAAACATAACACCAAATTTTTTTATTTTTTTGATTAGTTAAGTAATATTTCTTAATTTTTTTCATTTTTACCTCTACAATATTTATCCCTAGTATGGCTATAATTATGTTTAGACACACCAATCACCACAACTAGAACAAGAAATAGTAATTTTAAATTCGGGTCTGACGGACCCCACTAGGCATACTGCGTAGCATTTGGCCACCAGACATGCCGAAGGTTAATAATTATAACTTACTATCACCACTACATTGTATAAAACTAAGTCACTGTTTTTGTCTGTTTATATGCAAGCTTATTTCCTCTTAATCACTCAACCAATTTTGATATGATTTTCAATATAATTTAGATTGTTCCTTCAAAAACGTTTAGTATAGATAACTACATAAAATGCAAGTATTTGTACAATGTAGAGAAAATTCTTTATTTTGAGTCATGAAAACCGTGCCAAACTGGTGTGGGTCACTAGACACTATTTGAAAAACAGGTTACTAATTTAATTTTGACTGAAATCATTGTATTTGTAGGCTGGTATGTCCCATAATAATGTGAGTGTGTCAGCAATATATGTTACTGGGGATGGACAATGGAAACTGGGAGGATTACAATACCTGTGCCCTTTTGCTGAACTGACAGCAGCTTATTTAAGGCATGCCAGGATTCACAGGTAATGATATGGCCAGAGATTGGTATAGGTAGACTATATTTACCTGAAGTTCAAAGAAGTAGTCCTGGAATCATAAACATGACCAAATAAACATGAGGAATCTTATTATGTTTTTATAGTTCCGTACTCAAACTGTTATAATAAAGAGCTTTGTTTTACATAAGTACCTATAAAATTGTCTTCAATTTTTTTTTTTTTTGTAACTGTACTCAAGTCCAGTTCATGTTTTCATAATCTCAGGTGTTAATTGTCATGTTTATGATTCCATGACTTTAGAGGAAGTATTATCAACTCTATGTTACTTACTTCTCTGAACTTTAAGTAAATATGATCTACCCATTCCGATCTCTGGTTATGGCAAATAGACTAAAACTCTGATCTGATTCATTACTAGTAAATGGCTGAAATTGTTGGTTTGTATTTGTAAATCTTTTAAATTTGAATTTATGGCTCTTTAGAAATGGCCATAAAATAATAAACAAAGGAAATTTTGTTCTTACAATTACATTTAAGCAAAATGTAACATGTTTATATATTTTAGATATGATAAAGCAATAGATCCAAACGAAGATTCTTATGATATAACTACAAAAGTGGATCAATATGCATTTGCTGTGTTGGTTGAAGATGTTTTCAAAGACTGCAAAGATGGTAGGTACCTTAGTAAAACCATGTTTTTATTCCACATGTATTTCTTCTTGCCATCAGCTATTCATGTATAATTATTTGCTTTATTTTCAGATGAAGTACCTCATTTGAAAGAATTTAAGAAATATTGTAGAGATCACTTACAGCATCAAAATCCATCCAAAAGGCCCAACTTATCTGAAACACTGCTTCATAATTTTTTTAATCATGAATTTATTTCAATCTATAAGTTTCTCAATTTTCTTCCTTTGAATTCTGAAGAAGAAAAGGACCAGTTTTTTTCTAATATTTTGGAGAATCTTAAATGTTATGATGAAGAAACTGTGGCTAAGCAACTAGGAGGTCTTTTGCTCTCCAGACTTACAATGTTAGACCAAACAGCAAGAAGAGATGTCATTCCTTTCATTCTCAAACCTAAAAATGGTAATGTCCTGGTCTTCTCTTTTTTTACAATTTATAACTATTTTCCTTAATTATTCAAACAATGCTGAGATTAATCATAAAAGATAAACTTAAGAGGGCGCCGACCAAACGCCGACCGCGCAGTGGCGCCCTCATCGTTTGTTTGGTTATTTCTTTTATTTTAGAATGAAAATGAAGAAAATAAGCACGTTATGTTAAAGAAACGATGAGGGCGCTTAAGTCTTTAAAATGCATATAATTGATTTAATTTCCAGACCGTACACCTAAAGGAGAAGTACCAGGATTTTTCAGTCTTGGTGTGTTCAAAGAACATATTAAACCTAGATTAATGCAGTTATTTGGAGTGAGAGACAGTCAAATCAGGATGCTTCTTTTGAGACACTTTTCCAAGTTTGTTCATGTATTTTCACATGAAGAGCTCTCTCAGCACATCCTACCAGAGGTAATTACATTTATTTAATATGAAACGAAAAAGTGCACTATGCATTACTGTTACAATTACAGTAAAAGCGTTATTTTTAGTTTTATAAAATTCCATTATTATTATAATTGTTGCTAAAATATTTAATGGCTGCCAATTTATTTTTTTAATATCAAATAGTTAGTCACCCTTTATGTTGTTAGTTGCCTAGAAGATAATTAGCCTTTTATTTTATTCAAACAACAAAGGCTTAGTAGGATATACTAGATAACTAGATGCTTAGACATGTAGGGTAGGTAACACTTAAAACCCACATGATTGTTTGATGGTTAGTACCAGCAGGGTTTTTTCGAGTGCCAGAGCGACAGACGTGAGCTCAAAGACTGTGCAGACCATTCTTCCATATTATTACTCAATTAAACTTAGTTTACTGATGATAAAACTGTCCGTGTATTCTTGTGGTCGCGAGCCCGACGCCTAAAGTGTAGTCCTAAGATCGATTCCCAGGTTGATGAGGTCATAATTTCATATGACAGGTAAGAGTTAATATTCTTAAAAAAAGACTTCTGTTCCGATTACAATTATTTTGCTCAATAATTAGATTTAGAAATTCAGTGTTTATCGACTTTAGTTGCTGACTGTACCTACTTTGGTGTTTACTTTTTTTACTTAAGAGCGTGTACGCCGTTTGTCATTTCATACATACTTTCAAGTCCTTATTCTTCAAAATTAATGAACCGATTTTAACGAAACTTGGTATGCATACGCTAGATATCCAGGTCTAAATAGTTATCAGAAAACATTTTTGAAAAGAGATCAGGGGGAAGGATATAGTGATTTTTCACTTTCTATAGAAAACTTAAAATCGCTCTCTCCCTCTGAAATCTTTTTCAAAAATGTTTTCTGACAACTATTTAGACCTGGATATCTAGCATATGCATACCAAGTTTCGTTAAAATCGGTTCATTCATTTTAAAGAATAAGTATTTGAAAGTTTGTATGAAAAGCCGTACCGCGAAAACGCTCTTAAGTATGTATTTGATTCAAATCCAATTACCAATTGAATAAGTATCAGTAAAAGTTCGAAATTAGCGATTATCACAGAACAGTTCAAACTTTTACCAACAAGACTTAGGGCTGATTTTTCAAAAGTCAGATAAAGCATAACTGGGGAATTAAATTTGTGGTTTGACAGCTTTTGTATAGTAAATCTGTCAAACCGCCATTTTTATTCCTCAGTTAGAAGTTAACTGACGATTGAAAAATCAGCCCTTAGTAAATATTAGGTTTTAGTTGCGGGTAGGTAAAACCTAAGGATTTACCAAAGATCGGACTTTTACAGTAACACATGTCTCAAAGTGTAGGTAATTATTTTGTTTTTTCTTTTTTGTTGCAGTTACTCTTGGGCATCAAGGATATAGATGATAGTTTAGTGTCAGCAACTCTTATATGTTTAAGTGAATTGGTACCAATATTAGGAGCTAGCACTGTCATAGGAGGAAAAAGATCGAAATTTTTCTCAGATGGCAGACCAAATTCAAAAACAAAGCCTTTGCTGCCAGTAGCCAACCCAATAACTGAAACGGGCGTCTATCTACCAAGTAAGTCATTGCGAGATTTGCCATGTTCTGGAGATATCTACGAAAGTGACGACAGAAATGAAATTATTTCTTTTGATAAGTCATTAACGTTAAATGAAAGACCTTCCCCAGTTGGTGGGGAATCCATAGATGATGAGATTATAGCAACAGAATTACATTTAAAGAGAGACAGTGAAGATGATTGGAGTGACTGGGAAAATAATCGCCATTTAACAACAAAAAGTGCATCTCCAATTTTAGATGAAGAAATTACACATGAAAAGTTAGTCCATATCAAAAATATAGATGAAAAAGGTACTTCTACCTCAATCGAAAAGGTACTACCTCCTACGAAAGTTGTTGAGTCAAGAACGACGTTACTGCAAAAAGCTGCGATCGAAGCAAAAAAGAATATCTTAGATATTTCTGAACTAGATATAAAAAATCAAAAATACGATTCGAAAAAGAATGCAGATGAATTCGACTTTTTTGCTGATATGACACCTGTAATAGAGAAGCCGACCATTGTAAATATTGCTCAAAATAGCGGTACCCAAAACGTAAGCAGCAACTTAGAATTTATTCCAGATGAAAATGTCGATGAGAATGAAGGCTGGGGTGAAGGTTGGAATGAATAGTAGAGAACCGGAATGTCGCAGAATTACATAATAGTTACGCAAAATTTAAGAAATCTACAAGCAATTAATAGTGTTTGATTACTTCTACTTTTTATTAAACAATGTGTATATTGTAATTGTTAATCAAAGACAATTGGTGAATAGAAAATTTTGTAACACCTGAAACTAGGCTTACATGTTTTTCGGTTTATATTATTTCCAATGTACGAAGGTGCGTTATGTTGCAAGTCCACACGGGCGCGATTTTTACCGCCGTGACCACAAGCGTTGCCCGATCTGCGCGACGAACTTGCTCATCGAGCATTGTACGTTGTGACAAGACGACAAATTTAATAGTTTATGAGGAAAGAACGGCGCGAGGGCGATACGCTCGCGATTTTTAATGTTCAAATGCGACGATTTTATTTACGGAATTTATTTCTAGTCTCCTGGTTTGGTTAATGGTTGTAAGGGAAAATATTACCTAAACAAATTAGGGAATGCCTCTCTACAGCCGGCACCGGCACCCAGCCCCGGATCTAGGGGGGGGCAAGCCGGGGCCCACGCCCCGGGCGGCAAGTTCAAGGGGCGCCCAACTCACATGTTTGAAAAAAAACTTATTCGATGGGGGTGGTAAAATTATCGAGCTTTCTACATTCGCTCTTGAATTTCGCATTCTCTTGAATCTCTATTTTTCTGCATTTAAGTCGTAAAAGTGACTCCTAAGCAAACTTTGGAAACGTTTTCTTTTCCCCTTTCAAGGATCTAAAATCGACTGAATGTGAGAGTGATCAGAGTTATCTAAATAGACCTACTTCAGTAATACAAAAGCAAAATCTTTGTACCTCTTTTTACGAAAAACAGATTTGGAGGTAGCGGAACAGAGAGTAAAGTCCCGCAAACCTCCATTGAAAAGGGAGGATCCTCCGACCAGACGGTTGGTTTTTGTCTGGTGGGCAACTGCCCGAGAGCTGATATTCGGGCTTTGCATGTGTTCTAATCGCACGGTAAACTTTGATATCGCGATTTAGGATTTTTGTAGTTATTTGTTGTGATGTTGATTCTGCTACGTTGATTTTTGTGGCGGCATGAATGCCGCTACATCACTCCCCTCCGGAGACCGGAGGTCGATAGTGGATGAGTCGTCCATACATCTTGAGATGCTTGCCAGGCCAGTGGAAGGTTGGTTCCAGTGAGTCGGAACCGGAAGTCGCAGAGTTCTCGGTGAGTCGGAACTGTCTGCGTCGCAGAGTTCACGGTGAGTCGGAACTGTCTGCGGCGCCCCGATGCTGCTGCTGGCGTGACTGCTGGCGTCGACCAGGAGAGGTTCTTCAAGGCTCTTCATGTGACTGGCCGAAGGTGCAGTGTGCTTGCCAAGGTGGGTCGGAGCTGTGCGACGTGCTGACGTGACTGCTGGCGTCGACCAGGAGAGGTTTTTCAAGGCTCTTCATGTGACTGGCCGAAAGTGCAGTGTGCTTGCCAAGGTCGCTGATGACGTTGATGATAGAGGCTGAGGATACTGACCAGGAATGCGCGTCCGCTGTATGCTGGTGGTCAGGATACCCGTAGAAGCCGAGGGTTCTGGCTGGCTGTATGACTGCTCGAAAGCTTGGGGTCACGATGAGGAGAAGTGATGATGACGTCATGATGAGGTAACTGCACGAAGGCTGCGCTGACGTTCAATGTCGAGGGTCACCAGTTTGGAGGTAGCGGAACAGAGAGTAAAGTCCCGCAAACCTCCATTGAAAAGGGAGGATCCTCCGACCAGACGGTTGGTTTTTGTCTGGTGGGCAACTGCCCGAGAGTTGATATTCGGGCTTTGCATGTGTTCTAATCGCACGGTAAACTTTGATATCGCGATTTAGGATTTTTGTAGTTATTTGTTGTGATGTTGATTCTGCTACGTTGATTTTTGTGGCGGCATGAATGCCGCTACACAGATAAAGTCTATGGAGAATGAGTCCAGAAAGCTAATATTTTTTTAATAATGCTTAAAAAATTCGAAAGGTCGAATTTCGATCACTAGTTAAAATAGTTATCGAAAGTTTCATAATAATAATGTATAAATAAGTAGATGACCCGATGAAGATCGATTATCTACATATATTTGTGTAAAATCTACTCTACACCTAACCTACTGAATATACACACAAAATTTCATAAGAATCGGTCAAGCCGTTTCGAAGGAGTTTTGTAACAAACACTGTGACATGACACGAGAATTTTATATATTAGAAGAAGTGTGGAAGAGAGGAGGGCGCCACTATCAAGTTTTTGCCCCGGTTTGGAAAAATCGTAGATCCGGGACTGCCGGCACCTGATGACTTTGTGGTAGTTGGTGCTGGCATATACACACACAAACAAGTAGGTACCGGTCTTATCCAAAATATAAGAATGTCTGAAAGATTGTAGTACGATTTACACCGATCGTACCGCAGCGGAGCGCATTTTACAAATGAAATAAAATTGTAGTGAGTATGAAATAGTAAAATGTCATTAACTCATAACGCAGTTTTGATCCCGTGCAGATCTGTCAGGCGGCAGATCAGTATATTCCCGTTGTCCCCGTAGGCCATGTCCCCGTTAAAGGGACGTTAATAAAATAATTAAAATTACTTCCCGTTGTCCCCGTTAATTTATTGTAATAATTAAATATACTTTTCAAATTATGTTGGTGCAAGAGTGAGCGAAGCGAGCTCGGAACTTGGGGCACCCCAACTCGGACCCTCACCTTCGTGGTTATTTTTTTTAAACCACCCAGAAATATGGTTTAACTCCCGTTTTCCCCGTTAGCCGAATGTACGTTATGGGGACATCGGGAAATAAATTTAATCACGTCCCGTCCCCGTGACGCGGATATGGCATACCTACGGGGACAACGGGAATAAAGGGGCAGCAGATCAGCATCCGCTACGACACACCCCTGCGCGGCGCAGTCGGAGAAAACTACATAAATCAAATGTCATAATATATTTATATTGTAAAACTACATTTGAAACTATTGGCCGATGTATTGGTAAACACTAAGTAAAATACTGTTTATTTTGTATGTGCAATATTATTTATTTGCTTATTGCTCTCGCACAAGTACTATTTAGATCACCAGTTTTACTAGAATAATAATGTACATAATATTCCAAAATTGTATTAGTACCTGTGACAAGCTAGTGTTATGTAAATTACACCTTAATTTATATGTAACACATATTATAGATTTGATTATTAGTATTAGTGTAAATCAATAATAGACGATAGTAGGTAGGTACTTGCGAAGATTTTAAAGTAGCAATAAAGTATTGGGTAACTTCTTTATAAATAACATTCTATTTGAATCATGCCAAAGCATAGGATTCATTTTAAGTGGACATCATTGGGTTAAATAAGCACCATTGATTCTTCCGCTCTTTCTGGATAGATAGCTGATTATACTTTTTTGTTTCCCGCCACTAATTGGCTTTCAGCGACATTCCTGTATCACAATACTTAATTCCTAATTTATTATTGTTAAACGCCAAAAGTACCTTCTAATTAACGCCATTTTTGTCACATGAAATTAATTTTGTATTCCATAATATGGTCACACTATAAAATTGGTGTTAAATAAAATTTTATCTAAATTACTTTTTAGACTATAAGCTTCGTGTTAGGTGAAACTATGTGAAATTCTAACTCACAACCTCACCTTACAACACTTTTTATATAGTACCTATCATTACAAACACAGCCTAAAATAAATTATGTATACCTATTGCAATATAGGTTCATTGGCTTAGCCAAATAAATATTTATCTAAGATTCTAATAAACTTGTTTCATTATGAATTTATAATATCATACTCGCAACTAAAGGTTTACGCAAACTCGTAAGTATTTTTTTCTTGTGGAAGAATACAATTTATTAAGTGCAAGTAATCAAAGAGAATGCTTGGCGCCCAAATTATGTATTCTTGCATAAAATATGTATGCGAGAACACAAATTGTCTAAACACTGATGTGCATTTACTTAATGAGCAGGTCATAATTAAAATAATTGTACCCGACTTCATTTTCATGCTCCTTTTGCTATGCTTACATAACAAAGGGAGCATTAATTGAAAACGCTGACACCTGGCGCCGCGCCGCCGCCGGTCTGTCAGCGCGAACTCTTACCAGCTTAATTGCGCTTAATTTTATTTAATTTTTTTGCTGGATTAAATTGCGCATAATTTTACCGGTTCGGCAAAAATATGACAACTGCCAGGGTCGGCACTTGTGAGCGTTGGCTGACCCGCGCTACCCTGCCTGCTTTCTATGTGGATGGTCAAATAGCTGCATATTTTTAACTTGGAAAACAAAAACAACACAGTGTCCATATTGTGTCGTGAGTACAAATAATATTTTTTCCAATTCTTACTGGCTGATTAAATTCTAAATAAAATTAAGTAAGTAATTTATTTGATTGTAGACTTACTAGAATACAATATTAATAACTTACAATATAAATACTACCTACTTTAGATTAGAACATTCTAAAGGGCAAAAAGAAAGATCAAACATTTTGGGATTAAGTACCTATATCAGTCAACTAAATGGTGAGTATAACTTATAAATACATGACTAGTAAAGAAATAGGAAATAATCCTCTTATAAACTACATTTTTCAATACATTTGACTAAACAACAACATAAAAATATGACTAGATAAAATGTTTACAAAAGGAACAATGGATTCCTAAAGTTTATTGACTTACAGTTTCTTGGAGTAAAAAAGTGAATGATTGGCACTTGTCTTCAAATATCACAACATGTCCACTTTAATATTTATGTCCATGTTTTGACAAATTACAAATACCTCACATTATAACAAATTTAAACATTCCCAGTTATAAAAGGGCAAAAAAACAAATAGCTCTTAATTTTATTATTTAGGATGAGATTCTAGGAAATACTTTTATATTTCTTTTATACCAATGGAATGCAAGGTGGGTTAGGAAAAAGTTTAAATTGCAATTTTCTTTTGCATTACTAAATCTTTAGAACTCTCATGGAAAACATCAATCATTTGTTGGCGGGCCATTTCAGATAAAGTTTCAACATCATTACGTGTCATTCCACTTGTTGGTATGGGGGGCAATGTAGTGATGACCACCTTTCCTGAAATTTGTTGAAAACAAAAATTGAGGCACTTTTAACTCCTAAAGTGTTTTAGATCGAAATAACATTTTAATCAGGGCATTCGATTATCATACCTGGTTCAAATGTCTTAGTCTCACTGTCTAAGAAGTAGTATTGGCTAAAGACAACTGGCATTATTGGTATCTGAGCATCAATAGCTAAATAAAATGCACCTTTCTTGAAAGATTGTATACTGCCTCTGTTGTATCTTGCCCCCTCAGGAAATATCCAAAGCTTTGTCTAAGAAAAAGTTAGAAACAGTTTAATCCAGCTTAATTAAAATAAAATAATGTATCAGGATAGAAACATACTTTTTGTTTAATGACTCGAGCAGTTGCGTCTTTCATAAGTTGCCGAGCTTTCTCCGTTCTTAACCGGTCAATGAATACAAGGCCGGAGAGCCATGCACCAAATCCAAAAGCACCAGTGAACATTAATGGTCTCTTTGCCACCACAGTGCAGCGTTTCATGCGAGGCCACATTTCAAACATACCTGGTATGTGACAAGAATGATTACCTATCGAAATATAAGCGAAATTCACATTTAATTAAATTAGTATAAAAAATATTGTTGGTAAAATTTTACCTAGTATATCTAATGAGCTTTGATGATTTGATATCACAATGTAGCATTGCTCGTTATTCCAATGTTCCATCCCCCGTAATTCCCATTCTATACCTACTATATGTGAGGCATAGCGACAGAATCTGGAAGCAACTCTGTAGGAATAAAAAGTTAAACATTAAAAATTCGTTAACGACATTATTGTGAATATAATATATTATTGAACACGAAATAATAAATAAATCGATAACTTACATTAGGTTTGTTACGTCGCGAGGATATATTAAGACGACGGGCAAGAGCACCGTGCATGTTATTAACACATAAGCGTAGTAGAGAAAAAATTTCAAATAATACCGAAATAGATTACTTTTTTCATACAAAAATGGCAAGGTAAATATAAAACCCGCCAAAAATAATTCAGGATATGAATAGGAGGAAGCCATAGCGAAGAGTTTAATTATTTGACATTTAACTTCCAAAGATTACCACACTAAATAAATAAAAAACCTTTAGGGTTATTTATTAATTACTTCAGAAACTATAGCCCTGCTAGCCTTTTTTTTTGGGCGAAGTTGAGGAGCCAGCGGACCATAAAGGTATAAATATAGAGCCCACACTTTGAATACATACTTGAAGCATGCTGATGTATCCTTATCTCACTCACTCTGTTCTGGCTGTGGTCACAATCACAACTTCTCTTTCCACAAGCATCGGTTATAGTAATATTATAGCCGGCCGTAAAAGCCGTACCAAAAAGAGGTCAGGCCACAGAGAGTGAGATAGAGGTACATTGGTACTTGACTCAAACCGTTGTTCCAAGTGTGGTCTCCATTTTTATCTATACCTTCATGCAGCGGACGATAGATTGGGGACTCTATCGTTGACGCTGCACGGTTCCTAGAGTTGTGGTGATGTCCCAGTCAGAGTTGGGCGTAATCAACTACTTTTGTAATCGGATTAATAATCTGATTGAAAGTAATCATGAATACATCAATCATGATTACTTTTCTTGATTACTTTCAATCATGACTACATTTGTAATCATTAGTTTTGATTACAATAGTCAGTAATCTTAATTACATGGGTAGATTTGATTAATTTTTTAAGCATATTTTTAATAAATGCGGTTTTATATTCAATCAGTATGTATCTTGTATGTCTGCGTTTTTCTAAAAACGCCAAGTGTGTTAACTTGCTAGTGGTCATACCTAAAAAAAAAAAAAACAATAAAAAAAAAAAAAAAAAAAAAAAAAACAAATTGATTCACGAGTCTAAACCGTGACGTATTGGCCTATGTGTTTTGGTGTATAAACATTATTATTGTAAAATCAGTATTTATTGTAAAATGGCGTCAAGTTCTTTTTTTCGATTCCTAAATGTAGTTAGTATGCATCAATCAAAATAACGATTACAAACTAATAATCATTAATCACCGATATGATTACTTTCTTGATTAATTTCCGTAATCTGTAATCTTGATTGATGATTACAAAATGTAATCGTAATCCTTAATCATTAATCTGATTACAATTTGCCCAACTCTGGTCCCAGTGCACCCGGAAATCGCTGATAGAGGATGTAGCAAAGACTCGGGCTGGGTGGGTCGCGAATGTCATGCGTAGCCCTGCTAGAGCCTTTTTTTTATTGAACGAAGAAAATTCCTAACGCATGCCACACCGTCCGGGGAGATGAAGTGGTTATGTGAGGCTTGCAACCACTAATAACTTCGCCTGTGGTGTGTGGAGTCCCTACTCTACTCTACAACTTAGAAATCTCGTAAAAAAACCGCGATTCTGTTACACGTTGAATGGGCTGCTAAAAGTAGGATATTATTTATCTAAACAGGTTTTTTTTCTATTTTTAATCTTGCAATCAGTCGTTAGACTATGAGCAGATGAGATGAAACTATCTTGTAGCTTTCAGAGCAAAATCCCCTTTGGGAAAATCTCTACAGTAAATCATGTGCAGCTGTCCATTTCCAAAATATGCCTCCTTTTCAGTCTACGTATTGATTCCAAAATAGTCAATTGCACTGCTAGTTGGTTTTGATGGATTGCAAGTCGTGCTTTATATTTGGAACAGGTCGATCCGATCTCTTCCCTGATGGTCTTGACATTCAAATGCTCATGTATTTCCGAGATCCTCAAAAAAATGGTGAGTTGGAGAGGATATAATTTTGAATCCTCTGTATGACGTTTATGCTGGAGTCACATGCTGAACCCCATAGTACGATTTCATATGTCCAGAAAGGTTTAAGCATGGTCTTGTATAAAAGGAGCTTGTTGTCTAGGGATAATTTTGAGTTCCTTCAGAGAAACCAGTGAAGTCCTCTATATTTTATGTTTACTTCATCTTTTCTTCTCTACGAGTTTCCTCCATGTTAGTCTGCGGTCTAAGTGCATTCCCAGATATTTAGCTGTATCACTTTGTGGAAGCTGATTATTCCGCATCGAGATAGGTGGCCAGTTTCCCTTGCGTAAAGCAAATGTTACATGGCCTGATTTGTTGACACTAGATCTTATCCTCCATTTGGTCAGCCACTGGTCAACATTGTTCAAAGCACCCTGCAGGATTACGGAAACTTCGGTAGGACAACTGCTACATGCCAGAATAGCAGTGTCATCTGCATAATATATGTTGCTACTGTAACTTTGTCACCCCGTGGTAGGTCGGAGGCGTATAAGGTGTATAACAGTGGGCCTAGAACGGATCCCTGAGGCACTCCAGCCAAGACAGGGTGAAATGTTGATGTGCACTCATCTTCTTTTATTTGAAAGATTTTATCCCTTAGATAGGAATCTATGATAGTAAAGAAAGAGAATGGCAGTAGGGATTTCATCTAGGGATTTCATCTTGCATAGCAACCCTCTATTCCAAACCCTATCAAAGGCCTGTTGAATGTCAAGGAATACGGCAGAACAGTATTCTTTCCGTTCGAGAGCTTGCCTGACCGTTTTGCAGACTCTATGGATTAGTGATTTGCCAGTATTGACATATCTCGTATTTCAACGTAAAGCTAAGGGGATGGCGCTTGAGTCGTAAGAAATTAAGGAGTAAATAAATTCAATTAATTTCAAGTTTATTATTGAGCCCAGAGAATTGATTTTATGTTTCTAAATTAGATTTTGTCTGTATGGATAATTGGAGTCTATGGTCAGTAGGTTGACTTGTTTGTGGCGAGGAGAATCTAGGAGCCGCGAGCGGACGGCTGCGCGCCGCGTTTCGGCCGCCGGCGGGAAATAAGCTCGTGGCATAAAAGCACGAGGTTTTTGCAGTAACGCAAACCCGTTGCTGGCAGCCGGCGCAGACGATGGAGTTGCTGCTATTATTTCCTGTATGTGGGTTAATTCGATCCTGATTTTGCCCGAGGTAAGACCCACGTGGTTTTCTGTTCCGTTCGAGGTTCTTGTGCGTGTTTCTGATTAGGGGGATTGTGTTGTTACAGATCCGGCTCTTTTAACTAGCCTGAATAGCCTAAATTCCTAAGGACGGACGCTGAGAGACGTGTCGTCTTGTTCTGTGCTGAGGTTAGACCAGACGAGGGTGGATGGCGTGCCGACCCATGTGGTAAGGCACGTGATCCAACCATCGTCCAAGGAAATCATCAGGTACAGACGACCTTCGTTCTAATTCGTTCCGGTTCAACATCCTTCCCCGCAGGACACGTCATCGTGTGGTCTACCCGTGTTTTGTCACGTGTAGCCGATGCCAAGGGGTCATTGTTCCGCTGACTAAATGCTAACGAAACGCTGATTTAATGCTAACGCTATATGACGCTAAAGATCGAACGCTAAATGACTGACTCGCTAATGATAATAGAAGTTACTTTACTGTTTTTGCTACTTGCTATACATTAAAGCATAAATTATAACGTTTATTTTCTGCACCTAGCACAGCTAGATATTATATCTGTATCTACTTATTCGGTTGATCTAGAAGTCGCTAGCGGTTCACCTCACCTAAGCGTTTTATCCCAGCGCGCGGTACGCAGCTCAGTAATGCGTTTCCTTACAGCACGCTGCAAGTTGCGCATGTTAGCTTTGTTCACGTCGCAGGGAAAAGCGCTGTACGCACGGATGGCTGTATTCTTCTCGATTATCAAATTCTGTCTGGACGGATTATACGTGATCCAGAAGCGAGTCGATCGCTGCCGTCATGTCAGCGACTGAGACGATGTGGTCGGGGATGGTGTTTAGGTGAGGTGACGTGGTGGATTTCAGCCTTTCGCTTACCTTCCTCCAGTCGGTGATTACTTGAGACGGGGGAGGTCGGTCGAGATCGGGCTGACCTGAGCGGGAGCCTAGGTGCATGATCACTGGACGGTGGTCGGAATTGAGCCCGTATAGCGTCTGGAGTTGTTTACTATACGGACCTTGTAGAAGCCAGAACAAATTTCCGTGCGTTCAAGCAATTTTGCCATAGTACCTATTACTGGAATCAAAAGTAGTTCACAATTTAGGACCCATTGGTATTAGTGTTAATGTATAATCCGTGGTGCTTGGCAACTGGGCTTAACCCAGTTCAAATAGTTAAATAGGCACCAAGGGACATATACTGTCCCTTGGTGCCTATTTGACCTAGCTCTGTTCTGTCTCCTGCTTGACAAGGAGGGAAGTGAAAATTATATTTTTTCCTATTCCGTTGTTATTTTCTGATTAATTTCGTTGCGGGATTCAAGACAGTTGAATCGTTTCTCCGGGACTCGTCGAGCTTCATTGACTCGGCGTTTTTCTGATGGTCGCCATTGTTGACTCTGGCTTTCAGGAGTTGCAGTGGTTTGAGAATGTGTGGCGGGCTTGTTACACCAAAGTCCATGACCATGGTGGAAGGTAGAGTGGGGCGCGCATTCACTGCTGCGGGAGCAGTAGTGTGCTGAGGCGCAGGTTGGGGAGCACTGGGGTCGCCGGCGCAGGGAGCGGCGCTGGAATGGGCTTATCCATTAGCGCTGGGTTGGGTCGGGGAGTGGTGGCTACCAAAGCTGGTTAAAGCTTTCCGGCTCGTTAGGAGTATGATTTCCGCTTAGGGCTGACTTGAACCGGCAAATGCCTCGCCTTATACTTGGCCACCTTGCGTAGTTTGGGTCCATTTGCTTGGAGCCGAAACCTTTGGATCCTTTATTTATTGTTTTTCCATAAAAAAAACCCTTACATAGGTATTATATTTGTCGTTAGACGAACTTAAGTTTAAATTAGACCTCAGGCCATATTATATATCCTCAGACCTTATTCTACAATATTTTACATAACTTTAAAGAATAAAAAAAATCTGGAACAAAAACTATCAAAAATGATGATGAAACGAATTTTCAATATAAATTTTTCAATATCTCTAAAACTAGATGCCCTATCGACTTTATTCCGTTTGAGATATTGTTTTTACGCTAAAACCTTTCATTTGACCCTAATTTTGTTACAATACCGTGAACAAAAAAAGTAATTTTCAAGCTACGTAATAATTTACAATACTTATTTAATTAATTATTACTATAACACCGTATTTTGATAGTTTATAAGGGAACTTATAATCTATCAAAAACGGTGTTATTAGGTTCATAGTAGTGGCTACAAGATTTAACACTTTGTATTTAAAAATTAGATTTAGCACGGCACGGCATTAGAGTAGGGCGAAAGGGCGCGGGCGGGCGACCTGGCCACACCACCTCACAGGGATAACCGTTTAAAATTAACGATAAAATTAACGTTAAACTACAAATAACGTTAAAATGGAGCACTAACGTTAAACCTTTTACCGGTATAGCCCTTTATGTACTATCTCTTTATGGAACGTGCACGGCGTTGACTATGCCATCTAGCGTTGCATATTTAAAACTTTTAAGCAAAATAGGTACTTGATATTGACGCTTCTGTTGCTGCCAGTGCCACTGTTTCTGGGCGTTGACACCATCAACACAATGGCAATATTGTCAATTACAAGACTTGCACAGTGGTTTTTTTTACAAGGTGTTTTAGGTTTTAGTGTCTGTTCAAGTTTCACGATATTATTCTATTATCATGTGGTGTAAATACTCATTTACATTGTCGTTTATGTTTCTATTCTAATATTTAAAACTAAGTCATCCATCATTCATTCATTGTCACAGTTCTGTCATATCATCTGCATAATTTTTGAGATTTTAACACAATAAAAACATAATTCACACATGGTTTTCTTTCTCTTATTATATATTTCAGTTTTTTAGAAGGAACAAGCATTTTAGTTTTATGATTTTATTAATTTGGCGATTTTACGGGTGAAACGGGTTTTTTTAGTGTTGGTAACTCTGCGTTATTCTTGAATAAGAAGAGCTGGCAACATAACAAGAAAAGTCAAGTCAAATGTCACTTTTTAAAAAAGTTTCTTTTTCCGGTGGTGTTCTTACACGGATGCCCGATTCCTAAATAGTTTAGGAATAAATAAAATGGTGAGCATTGGTGATAAAATATCTTCAATAGTTCTTAGTGCGGTTAAATCTTGTGTGTATTATGAAACGTTACAGTTATTACGAATTGTGATTGTGGAAATATATATTGATAACTCTGCCATGTTAGAAAGGAGTTTACACTACTTGTTAGGACAGCAACATCATTGCCGTAGCAGATTATATTGTATTACCTATATTATATTTTATTACGTTAAGTACTTATTCGTCTATATTCAATTATAATACTTTTTAAAGAATTCACTTTAGATGAAACAGTTTCTAAATTCCTAACCTAAATGATGAAACACCGACACATGCGCGTCATCTGATGCTGCAGAAGAAGCAAGATTGATGTGTAGTGCCATGTTTTATGTGTACTACAACATTGGTTTCGTTTTAGACTGTGGCACAATTGATTATAAAGTGTCTCTGATGACTTAAAACAGTACACACTAATGTTTATTTGTGAGTCTCATTTGATTTAACCAAAGCTATGTTTTAGGGTTTCGTGAAAGTTGTGAAAAACAAGCAGTACTTCAAGAGGTACCAAGTTAAATTCAAGAGGCGTCGTGAGGGAAAGACCGACTACTATGCCCGTAAACGCCTAACTGTTCAAGTAAGTTTCCGTTTTTATGTTATTTGATAGGTTACTTTCATTTGCTTAAGTTCTAAATTTAGTCATGTTTATAACAGGACAAGAACAAATACAACACTCCAAAGTACCGCCTGATCGTCCGTCTGTCCAACAAGGATGTGACCTGCCAGGTGGCTTACTCCCGTATTGAGGGTGACCACATTGTGTGTGCTGCTTACTCTCACGAACTGCCACGCTACGGCGTTAAGGTTAGTCACCTGTTTAAAATAATATTTTTAAGTAATTGTTTTAGCTTAATTGAAGCAAATTTTAATGTACTCAACACAAGGAGTTCTTTTAAGTACATCCATCACACTCGAAAGAGAATCTGACTTTGTGATGATTTTGAACGGGCGGTCTGAAGAGACGTACAAACTCATACAACCCTGTTGTTATACGGTTCAATACTGATACTCAATAATTTTTATGTAAATGTGTCCTTTCCAAATAAAATTATGTATATAATCATAATAGTTATTTTAGGTTGGTTTGACGAACTATGCTGCTGCCTACTGTACGGGGCTGCTTCTTGCAAGAAGACTGCTCCAGAGGCTTGGTCTTGACTCCCTATACAGTGGCGCTACTGAGGTCACTGGTGATGAATACAATGTAGAACCTGTAGACAATGGCCCAGGCGCTTTCAGGTAATCAATACATATTTACATAGTATTATTATAACTATCAAGAGTCTATAGGTAGACTTTGAGGACTCTAGTAGTGTCACAGCTAGTTGACAAACTAATTTTTATCATGAAGTCACTACAGATGGTCTGAAAAAGGATGTTGTTTTGTAATTCTCTCACTTCAATTACCTAGTTACACAAGATTCTTAGAAATGCATTATTACGTTATTATTTATCTTAGATGTTACCTTGATGTGGGTCTGGCACGCACCACCACTGGTGCCCGTGTGTTTGGAGCCATGAAGGGTGCAGTTGATGGTGGCCTGAATGTTCCTCACTCCATCAAGAGGTTCCCAGGATATGATGCAGAAGCAAAGAAATTCAATGCTGAAGTGCACAGGTGAGCTGGTCCTCCCTTTATTTAAAATCTAAAAACCATAAACAAAATTTACAGCTTTTTTAACAAGTAGCTCCATTCATCCTCTGAATAATGGTTTATCTATTGTTTAGACAGCGTTATTGGAGCAACAGTAAAATGTTAAGATTATTGGTTGTGATAACAAGTTTGATCCCAACTTTTTAAAACCGGTTTTAAAAACATTTATTTATTAGGAGGTGAAATTGTTACTGCTAATCTCTGGAAGTACTGATCAAATTGTAAATACTCCTTTATCTGATAGACTACAACTGTTGCATTGTGAAGGTGAACTTATGATATTATTATTTCATTGGTATTCAAATAAGTACAGTTCTCGTCAAATAACTTTGCCCCTCTGAAGTTGTGTTGAGTGGCTGCATAGTAGTCAAAATTACAAACACTGCAACTGTGCATGCGTATGAGACATGGGGGCGGGGATTATGGCGGCGCGATTTTATGTCTCAGTCGCTCGTTTACGTTCGATGCATGCTTGCGTCCCGCTTGCTCCCGTGTATGTGACTGCACCTGCGCTATCTTTGCAAATGGCTAACTTCAGAGGGGCAAAGTTATTTGACGAGAACTGTAGTAATAGTTTAAAACATTTAAACAATCTTTTACAGAGCACACATCTTCGGTCTGCATGTGGCTGAATACATGCGCAGTCTTGAAGCAGATGATGAAGACTCCTTCAAGAGACAGTTTGGCAAATATATCAAACTTGGCGTAAACGCCGATTCTGTAAGTAACATCTCACTATAAATGTTTATACAATTTAACTACAGATTACTTCTAAACCATCCAATGGATTTATATATACCTCACTAATAGGAGCAAAAAGACAAAAAAACGAAGTTTTTTTGTGTATAAAATTTACAGTTAGCTAATAGAATCAAAACTCAGAAAATCACAACTTGGACATTTTTGTAAGTCCAAAATTCTTTGAGACAACAGTTGAGTTCATTCAGCTTGGAAGTAAAATTTATTTCGTTGGTCACTTTTTCAGGGCAGCATATATTTAACATTTTTCACGTCCAACCAAATTACTGTCCCTGTAAATATACTTGGGCGGTGTCGAAATTGGACAAAATTATTGCAATGTTCCACACCTAAAATTTTCTGTAATTTTTTAGGTACTAAAATATTGCTACAGTTTTTTAATGTAGTCACAGCAGGACAAAACTGATTTAATTGTATTGTTACTAACTTTTTTTTTTTCTGTTAGGTTGAAGCCACTTATAAGAAAGCACATGAACTGATCCGTGCAGACCCATCCCACACCAAGAAGGACGCCAAGAAGAAGGATGCTGGCAAACAGAAACGCTGGAACAAGCGCAAGCTGACCCTGGCCGAAAGGAAGAACAGGATCAAGCAGAAGAAGGCATCCTACATCAAGAGGCTTCAGGCTCAACAAGAGGCGTAGGCTCTTATTAAAATATATGCCTGTGCACTTTAATAATGTATTTTCATTTCCAATCATGAGTCTTACCACACAAATACCCAAAGTAATGTTATGTGCTGGGAATGTTGCTCGAAACTTTCCAAAACAGGAAAATTTATTGAATAGTTAGATAAAATGTATTCTCACAGAGTTTGCTCTGGAAATCCAAATCATCAGTGTGAGGCACGTCCCTATCACAGGACAAAGACCATTGCCAATTGCTCCCAAAGTGACGGTGTCCCTGACACTGGCATGGCCGCCATCAGTTTAAAATTTTGAAAAAAAAAATTGACGCCAAATAGCATAAGGCAAATGTGTGTTTTGTGTCAGACAAGCTACCGATGAATATTTGATTTAAACAATTTGTGTCCAGTTGCTCCCACCTCCGGCACGGCGCGGCGCGTGTCATGGCAAAGGATTTTATTACTAATCAAGTTATTTTGAATCTTATTCAATGAGTTTAGAATTCATATTACCTACTTTATTTCGATGCCGCGGTATGCTGTGGCATGACGGGACGCGCCCGCGGCATGACGTGTCATGCCGTTTCATTCCACGGGATGCCGCGACGCGCCATTGCATCCCGCGAGACGTAATGGGTCGAGGAATTATGATTGCTAAGTTAGTTAAAATTTGGTTGAAACTTGCGCAGCGGTCATGGGCTTTCAGTACGATGCCACGGGATGCCGTAGCGCAACCTGCCGTGCCATGCCGGCAGTGAGCGCCGGCCCCAAAAGTGTCTACGTTTGCGCATTAGTGAATAGTCGGCCATTGGTTCGAGAGTAATAAATAAGGGTTAATAGCTTCCCAACTTGGCCACATTTAAAATAATCACAAATTGGGAGAAAGCAGATTATCGCTTCTAGGTGTCCTTCCGTACCTACCTAGCTTTTGAGATTCAAATTAAGCCAAGGTGGGGAGAGATTCTCCCCAGCAGCAGAGCATTTAGGTTCAAGGTCAAAATGTCTAAATCCCAAAATGTCCAATCTTTGAACCTAACTTCAAGACACTAAGAGCGGATTTCACCAATGAAACTGAACGCGATCAGTACATCTAACTGCGTTCAAGAGCTGTCAGCGTCAATAGGTATTCCATAGAAAAATAGTGACACTGACAGCTCATAAACGTAGTTTATACGCTGATCGCGATCAGTTTGGCTTGGTGAAAATGGCCCTAAAGCTGTTGCTTGCAAGACGTACCTACTGATCATAATTATGTAGGTATGTACAAAAGGCAATGTTATGATAGTAGGAGAACTTAGGATGCAAGAGCGAGATCAGGAGTTTGGACACCCCGACTGGTTAGTTTTAAAAAAAGCATGGCGGCTTAGCTATGGCGTCAGATCCCGCCATCCCCTTCGTTATTTTTTTTTTAAACTCTTGAGTAGCCCCGCGCGAAGCGTGCTAGCTACTTTAAAGTGTTTTGAGGTTAAGTTCAAAGATTGGACATTTTGAGAAAGTTATTTGTTTATAGGTAGGGATCTGGAGAGTTTCCCCAGCTTGGCTCAATTTGAATCTCAAAAGCTAGATATGGAGGGCTAGCTACCTAGCGATGATCTGTTTTTTACCCAAAGAACAATGGAATGTTTGGACTAGGAAAAAACAGAAATTGGTACCGAGGTGAAACCATCACCAATATGTAGTGCATTGTTATTGTAATTATTGGATACTTTCCTTTTTTTTTATTAAAGCTGGGAAAAAATAGATAATCTTTTTTTTCAAGCACTACTTTATTAATTAGAACGCAGTATAAAATACTTAATTTCAAACGCATCCGTAATTTCTTACGTTACCTACCTACTGGAAATGTTCATACTTTTTCTAAAGTCTTTATTTCTTAATCGAAATTAAATCCCAGGTAATGTCAACCGTATAAACTCACGTTAATTATTATACTAAGCTTAGCCACTAACAGAATTTAATGTTACTTCGTGGTAAATTGTTTTAATAAAGCCATGGTTTAAATAAGAATCTAAATGATTTTACATAAAAAATTGACACTAAGTCAATCGATTACGCCCCTCCCTATTTTTGACAAGTACCTAAACAAAAGACATTGTTCAAATTAATAAATAGTGGCAGACCATGATTAGTTCCGATATTAGCCACGCGCAGACATATCTGGCGTGCCATCTACTTAACAAGAGTAGAAAAAACAAAATCACAAATGCTTTTTAATAATAATATGTAAACCTAACCATAACCTCAAAAATATATTTCATAGTTTCTTGATTCTCCAACCTTTTAAAAATATATTGAAGGCCGTACTAAGTTATATTCTTATAGGCGAATGAAACTACATATTATGTTTCATCAATTGACGTTTTGTTAGATTTGACTAGTCCAAGCATGTTATCCGAGTGGCCATTGTTGTTTAGTCGCCAAATTTAAGAGGTAAAGAATTGATTATTTAAATGTGGCCGTTAGGAGATTCTCCCCAGGTCGGCCACGTGGAAACAGTGACCGACAGTTTCTGAAATTTTGCGACTAATTAGCGACTTTTGGGAAAAAACAGATCATCGCTAGGTAGCTAGCCATCCCTACCTAGCTTTTGAGATTCAAATTGGGTCAAGCTGGGGAAATTCTCCCTAGCGTTTCTAAGTGACCGACCTGGGGCGAATGTCCCGACTTGGCCACATTTAAATAATCAGAATTAATGTGGTAAATGTTGCACTAACTTGGTCTTTGACTAACATCCAAAAGTCCAAGCTCAAGGTTTACCAACGTGTTATGCAGTGCCTCTGGACTGTCGCGGCACTTAGCTATGACGCCATTGTTTTACGAGTACTACTGTGTCTGATGCGTTGACAGTTGACAATATACTTGGTGTTAAATTTACGGATCGCGTTAGAAACACTATACTGCGCTCCAAAATAGATCGTTGACGTAGCTCAGAAGGCTGCCCTCCTTAAATGGGATTGGGCTGGACATGTCTGCCGCATGCCCATCGAGCAGTAGGCCCATAAAACACAAAAAGGTGCCCGGAAATCGCGAAACGGGGCTGCGGCAGACCACAAAGGAGACGGCGGGACGACTTGGATGTCTTCCTTGGGAATTGGCAAGAAGAGGCACACAACCGGGAACTGTGGAAAGAATGGAGGGAGGCCTTTGCCCAGTAGTGAAACAGTTGAGGCTAGATATAATAATAATAACTCAGACCAACAAAAAAAGGTAGACGGCGCACTGCGAATATCAAAGATGAAGCCATCTTTTTATCTGTGTGTGTCTCGAAGGGTTGCCATTTTTTATTTTTTTTCCCTATAACTTGGGAAATAATATTTTATGGGTAAGCTAATATTGTGCAAGTCAGCACAAGTAAGATATTGTTGAGTATGGTATTGTAACTTAGTTTTTTAGAAAGATCTATACCTAAAAAACAAATTTTTACATCACACATACCTACATTCAATTATGTAAACTGGTTAAGTTTTAAAAGGTTGTCGAAGCGTAACAAGCGTAAGTCATTATGTAAATTGTTTTAAAATAAAATAGGTTATTACATTTTTAATCAACTTTAATAAATTGAAAAAGACCACCATCACAAAATCACTGACTAAAGAAAAAGTAGGTAATATCAAGATAAAACATATCAAACGAAACAATAACGTGTAAATGTTATGTTTAACATGCTTACAAAATAAATATTATTTATCATGAACAAATAGTCTTTTTCAACACATTTGCTCAAAAAATGCATTTACGAAGTTATATAATATAATATTCGAAAGTTAAATATGACGCACCACACAATGGAACGTGCGGTAAAATAGGTACTCTCACTTTTGTACATATTTTACCGCATACTCCGTTGAATAGCGCCTTACGTATCCTTTACAGTTTTTTTTTTAATTTTCTTATAGGAGTATAAATAAGTACGAGAATAAAATATTAAGCTGAATGATTGAACCTACTTGGAAGCGCTTTTGCTCAATACATTTGTCTCAATTTAATACTAAAGAGAAAATGAGACGAAAGATGTAGTTCCATTTGCAAATTCGCGCTATACTACAAACGTCAAAGATTGTTGCGACTTTCTGACTATCTAAAAACTAAAAGTTTTTTTCATTACTTATTGTACTGTTTTCTCGCAAATGTGTTGAAAAACTTCAAATCTAAAATATTTCATATATTAAAAAAAAGAAAATAGGAATTTAACTCGAAGAAAGAAATCATATATATTTGAATGGGAAAATATTAAATCGTATTATGGCAACCCTCACACTTAATGTCACTGCTTTCGTTTGTTGACGTTTTTGTTCCAAGTAACCTAAAATTCATAGTTAATTTATAATAAAAACGATGTTATTTTAAGTACTTACAAGTGAAAAGTGATTCCGTGAGACTTTTTATGTGATTTGCTATTGTTTTTACAAAGTTTTACTAAACAGGAAGGCATAATTATATTTTTCTATTAATGTTTTCTAGACGACGGCTCGTGAAGTACTAAGAGCGATGAGCATGGTTTTAGTGTAGGTGTGTGGGTGAGCTTGTGTATTTACTTGAAGGAGCACGGTTTTGTGGCTTCACTTTTGATGTTCGCGGTGCGCTGTCTACCTTTTTTTGTTGGTCTGAGAATAATAATAATTTAATAATGTAGTCAAGCGTCAAGCAAGAAACGCTTACCTACAACTTTTGAACGAGTGACCCAATAATTAGCGGTTATTTTTTGTGTTATCAAAATTAAAATCCCTGATGGTGGCCATGCCAGTGTCAGTCACACCTTTTTAGCCGAGTACGTGGGGGAGAATCAGCTATCTAAATGGTCTCGTATCCAATTCTAAAACATGATTCTCAAATCTCAATAGAAAAAAAAAATATTGTCAATACTGTCAATGTCAATATTAGTAATAAATATGTTTGTTGTATCAGCGTTAAATTAAAAATCTCTTACAATACTTGTACCGTGCCGTAAACAAAAGAAGAAGAAGACTAGTACAACTACTTCCATTATTGACTTCTCTTCATCTTGGTTGCTTGCTTTTTGCATTACTCATCTTCGGTGTTTGGAGAGCTATTCTACAGTATATCCCTACATGATATTGGCAAAACTATTGATGTTGTGCCATTGTTCATGCAAATTTTGATACTGACTGTGCTGTTCTTTTTCAACATGCATCAGATGCATGCTCTATGGACTTCATTCTTTTAAACAAACCCTATCAACAGTTTGTAAAGTTTACTTGGTGTTAGTAATAAAATCAACGGAATAAACAATGGAGTTGATGTAGTACCTATAATCCAATTTAAAATTATGGAATACTCTACTGTACCTTCAGAAATAGACATTCAAGGATTGTGTAGAATTTGTTTACATAATGCTAAAGAAAGTATTAATCTGTTCTCTGAGAGTGTTGAATCTAAAGAAGTTCTAAACAGAATATATCTTTGTTTTGAAGTTACTCTATCTCATGATAAATTCATGCCATTTCTAATGTGCAGTGACTGCTTACAAGAATTAAACAGTGCTAACAGCTTTAGACTGAAATGCATTACACTCGCTGATCGACTAAAACTGTATTACAATGAACACTTGCAAGAAAGCACTACTGTCAAAGTTAATGATGTGGCAACCTATGATGAAAACTCTGTCACAAGTCCATTTCTGAATGACTTGACAGAATTTAATGATTTCTATTCAAAAGCCACTGAAAATGCAGAAACAGATGAAAGTGAGATAACAAATGCAAAGAACAGTTTTAAATGCAATATGTGTAACAAAGTTTTAAAAACTAAGATAACACTTTTGAAACATAATAAATCTATGCATGAAAAGAGAAAGCACATTGGTAAAGTGTCTGGATTTGGTGCAGCCAGAAGATACCATTGCACATCATGCTCTTACTCTACTCCACACAGCCAGACTTTAGTCAGTCACATGAGAACCCACAATGGAGAGAGACCATATAGCTGTGAATGTGGTAAAACTTTCACACAGTCGTCAAGCCTTGCTGCTCATCGTAAAACACATAGTACTACCACATATTTTACTTGCAGTTTATGTGGAAAACAGTTCAAACATGCATTTTCAATGAAAAAGCATATGCGTGTCCATGAGAGTGCTAGCTTCTCTTGCGGTATTTGCTGTAAATCATTAAAATCTAAGGAATCACTC
Organism: Melanchra persicariae; assembly: GCA_947386135.1. Taxonomy (NCBI): domain Eukaryota; kingdom Metazoa; phylum Arthropoda; class Insecta; order Lepidoptera; family Noctuidae; genus Melanchra; species Melanchra persicariae. The sequence goes on from OX376646.1 coordinate 7,221,677, forward strand.
AAGGCTCATATGCATAGACATTACAAAATATGTAATTATAACTGCGAAGATTGTGGAGACACATTTGTTACGTCTGCAGAGTTACATAACCACAGGAAAACACATAGTTTAGAAAAGAAATTACAATGTCATTTGTGTGGATACAAAACACATACAAAGAAAAATCTAATTATTCATTTAAAAAGGTTAGTGTCCTTATATAATGAAAGAAATAATAATATGTATTATACAGTAGGATATATAAGAAAATACAAAAAAAGACAAAATAATAATAAAATTCTACATTTCTGTTTCAGACATACTGGGAACAGAGCTTTCAAATGTGACTTGTGTTATGTAGGCTTCTATACACAGAGTAGCCTTCGGCGACATTTGCGAGTACACACCGGCGACAAACCATACTCGTGTCCAACTTGCGGGCAAAAGTTCAGTTACAGTCCAAGTTTAAACAAACACATGAAAACCATTCATGGAGTTGACTACAAATGGGCAGACTGGAAAGGAACCATAGTGAAACTTTCAGAAAAGACCGATGAAGTTGTACCTAACACAAAAAAATAAGATTGAAGTCAAATAAAACACTTTTTAAACATAGAAATTTGTTTATTGATGCCAAAGCACATACATAAAACCTTACATACCTAAATTCCAACTACACTGTTTTGATGTCTATATAGAAGTAAAAATATCAGTGTTCGAGTCAATAATTTAGGTCTTACTTTAGGTAATATTATAATACTTAAATAGAAAGATTTAATGTTCATTGCCATAAAATAATGTAAACATGAATGCGACCCAGAGTTCAGGCACATAATAAGATTCAATTAGACTCAGTTTTTTACTTACAGGCTTCTTTGCCATAGCTCAAGTTGTTGCGATGCATACAAATACAAAATGTTGTTACATCCTGACCTGCCTCGTAAGTTTATTTGAATTTTAATATTTTATAAGTCACTTAATAATTCTTAACTATAATAATTTTATTCCTATTAAGATACTTAACTACAAGTAAGAAGTTACCGAATTAATTCAATGCACTACTTGGAATACCCTAATTTACTTCTGATAACTATTATAAATATGAAATATTTTACTTCATGGTGCTTTTTAAAAGAGACAGTTTGGAAAAATCTTGATCGGCGATATTGTGGTAGTGAGTTATGGCAATTAGCTAACCCACCTTTGTATAAATGGTTAAGTTTTTTAGAATGTGAATTGATAGAATTTTATAATTCTATTATATTTTATTTATTTGAGCAAAGTAAATAAAATATAAAAGAATTATAAAATTCTATCGATTCGTATTCTAAAAAATCGTAACTCGATTTAGGAACCCTTGCATTCGTTCTTCATCAAAACCATTTTGGAATTGACTCATTTTTTGGTAAAGTTTACATTAAAATTAGTAAAATTAACTCATTTTCATGTCAGGATCATTATCATTAGATTAAAAAGACAGCTTCCCAGTATCTCATATTCATTGGGATTTCCCCATTCCGACTCAATTAAAAATAAACAGTGAAGAACGCTGAAGTAATGTATAAAAATTAAATGTAACAAATACTCAATTGGCTGCTAATAAAAACATTATATTATTAATAAATTGTCAAAATTGCGAAAATTATAATCGAATTTAGTCTATAGAAGGATAGTTTATTGATATTGTTAAAATGGCATATATAATTATATTTTTTATATTAAATGATTGATCAAATGTCTATTTGTATTGGAAGGGTGATACATTGAGTTTAATCCTCCTCATAATCTTCGTCGTCGGAGATATACTTTCGCTGTTTCCGCTTCCTGGATGGCGTGCTTTTGCTCTTACCCTTCAACTTGATCTTCATTTTGACAGAGCGGTTAGATTCGCCATCTGAATCATCGTCATCTGTTGACAGAGTTTACTTTAAGTTACACATCAGACTGAAAGCCGATTGATATAAATTATTTGCCAATTACATGTACACAAGTTTACAAGTCAACGTTATTCATAAATATGCAACAAGTCGTTGTTTACTGACCTTTTTCATTATCGTCTGAATCGTCAGAGTTCTGTCCGCTCTCGTATCGACGTCGTACTTCTATGAAAACGTTGCGCAGGCGCACCGAGTCTTCATATATCAGCGATTGCTCTTCGTTGTACGTCTGGGCGTTGGCGCATAACGTGAAGAAATCACGCTCGAGGTCTGATATCTCGGTATACTGTTGATGATAATAAAAATATATTCAAATCAATAAAAAATAGGTATGGCGCCTACCATAGCAAGTAACACCGCAGCATCATCTATTCTTTGTCATATCATTTATTTACCTTGCCATCATCAATTCTGTTCATAATTTTCTTAATATCCAAGGGTTTCTTGATGACGTCATAATAATCTGGCAGCTCGCGGCGTGAAGGAAGTTTCATAAACGGCTCAGACAGCACACGCCCAGCCCTGTATAATTACATTACTGAGTGACTGAAACACTATTGAATCTTATAGGAAAGTAGTGGCAAATAAGGACAACAATATCAAATGCAGTAGAGTTCACTTACTCATCTGCATACTCAATAACTTTCTTCATTATATTCTTCCATCGCTTCTTTTGTTGGTTGATTTCTGTTTTGCTCTTCTTCTTAGATGAACTCGGAGCTTCTTCTTCATCAGATTCTTCTTGTCGGCTGTAAAAAAATACGTTGATTAAATATAATATCTTTACGATTGTGGAGAACGAGCTCGGATTGTACATACATACTAACGGTATTTTGATGTCCAATAGACTGCATAGTTTTAGAATAAATTCTAATAACTTTTAAAAAATTATAGGATTAGGTACAGCTGTTTCCAGTCAAAGCTTAAGATTATTTTTCAGTCAGTTTTCGACAAAAGCTATATCATATTTAAGAGTGCATAAGTTAGTCTTACCGTCGCTTTCGTCCCTTCTTCCGCTTTTTGTCGAGAACTTCGTCGTCATCGTCTTCCTCCTCCTCCTCCTCCTCAAACTCCTCGTCGATGGCCTTCAGCCACTCCTTCTCGGTGAGCGAGTCGGTGTAGTCGACCTCCTTGCGTTGCCGCGAGCCGCGCCCGAGCGTCTCGTCCTCGTCCAGGTAGTTCCAGCCTTGGCCCTAAACGTGGAAACGATGTTTTACCTTTGGCTGAGTCTGATATAATTGCAAAATTTTATAAAAAAAAACCCATTCTCTATCAATGCAGAAGAGACTGCCAATTCATCCATGCGGAATACTCATTGAAACAGCAGGTTAAAGTGATATGAAGAACCTTAAAACATTAAATTTCAAAAATCTGTTGGCATTTTTAGATTTAACGAAGAAAACAATGAAGACATAAATCTCAGAGAAGTGTTTTCTTATAAGTTGCGAATTTTCAACCTTCAGGTTGAAAAGTTAGCATTAAAAATGAATGAATCCTAATGACCTGGGGGCCTAGACAAAAAACTTTTCTGTAGCGTTAACCTCAGACGCTGACGACACAATGTATGGGAATAACATTAGGTGTGGAAAGGAAACGTCATCACCTAATGTCATTACCCATACATTTTGTCGTGAGCGTCCTTCGATCAACAATACAACTAGATAACGGGTCACGTACAACTACAGCTTTTGTTTACTAGCATTTGTTTACTCGCGAACTGAGAAAATAGTTTTAAAACAGTTTTAAGTCCAACCGAATTACAACCTTGACACCTAGTAATTAAGTCACAAATCTTCAAAATATTATCCTATACTTAGGATTATTCATCACAAAAAATCAGCAAAGCAATAAGTCTCTTTGAAATGGAAAGTCATAGGTTAATAATATTTAGTGTGAAATCAACCTTAAGTGGCAACAAATAAAGTACTTTTTTCCTGTTATTGCCTTGCGACCTACATCGTTTTGTTCCGTTTCTGTTTGCTTTTTCGAATTTTACTACAGGAGGTATGGAGTCGCGTTCAACATTAAAATAATTTGTAATATTTAACGTAAAAGTTTAGTTTAATTACTGTTTTCGTCAAATAAATTTGCCCCTCTGAAGTTAGCCATTTGCAAAAATCGCGCAGGTGCAGTCACGTAGACGGGAGCAAGCGGGACGCAAGCATGCATCGAATGTAAACGAGCAACTGAGACATAAAATCGCGCCCCGCCCCTATATCTCTTGCACATGTGCAGTTGCAGTTTGTTCGTAATTTTGACTACTACGCAGCCACTCGTAGCCAACTTCAGAGGGGCAAAGTTATTTGACGAGAACTTTATGTTTTGGGCATACAAATTTGTTAGTTTATAGGTATACTTATTATTTCATACGCGTTATGTTTTTGTGTTGTGTTTATTTACTTTATCAGTGTTTTATGTGTCGTACACAAAAGCGTAAATACGTTTGTTGTCTTTCAAATGTATCTAAAGTCAGGACATCGTTGAATGTCACAAATAAAAATAGCACTAAATTCAACATCTGTATAGTCAATGCAATTTAAAGTCATTTATTATTTCTTCATTGGTTGCCTTAAAATTAACATTGTTTGAGAATGTATTCAACAGTACTATATTCCAACATTGTAAGAGACTGGTGCCTGAAATAAGTTTATGGAACAAGCCCCGCAGCATTAAAAAAAATTGTGAATGAATGAGTGTACGAAAGCGAGTATGACATGTGAGACGTGTATATGCGAATGAAAGATTGTACGAGAGTGAGTAAGGGGTGAAGATCTGTCATAGGAGATGAGGGTTGGGGGCAGTTTATTTGAGAACAGACAAAAGATTCTCAGTTTTTTCATAGTCAAGCGTTTTGAGTAATATTTTGACAGTTTGATTTTGTTTCGGGATATAATTAACGAATCATACAGTCAGATCGTGTTGCAAGTCCTATAAAATGATAAAAAAACAAGTCCAAAGGCGCGAGTCGGCGTGACGTTTAAAATGTACCAATGGTGTACAAGCGACATTTCGCGCATTGTACGTTAGTGTACACACGGGTGTACACGCGACATCTTAATTTTGTATACCCACATTCATCGCAAAATAAATTATAGAAATAATTTATTATTTATTTCTATTTACTACATTTCTACATAAGTGTATTTCAAACATTATTCAAAAATTTTTATCATCAAAGCCAAGTATTTAATGAGAGTCCAAAAAGCCGACCCAAAAGTAGCATAACCAATTTTAAAGTTCTGGTAACAAATTATTAAAAAAATATTACATACAATACAAATCTACTCCATGCATCTACTGTTCTGTTACACAAAAGTTTGCGCGTGTATTGGCCAAACATTTGTGGCGCTGGTTTTTAATCGGTATTTTATTCAAATTTGATATTATTTGTTTGTTTAAAGCTTAAAATATAACTAATTACCGAAAATAAGACAGTCCGGCCGTTAAATTGCTTTTTCAGGCATTATTTTTGCAACTTTTGAATGCTATGTTTCAAATAAAATAAACAAAATTTAGAGCTCACATCTCAAGTGAGCTGTTATTTGCCGAGACGTATTTTTGGCGTCGACCCGATATCTATTTGTAATTGTTGATCGAAGTGAGCGTCTGACGTTAACGCTACAGAAAAGTTTTTTGTCTAGGCCTGCTGAACGTAAAACTTTAAATGAAAGCACTGGTTATAGGTATACCTAGTACGCACCTCTAATAGGAAGACTTACCTTGTTGCAAACAACCTCATCTTCATGTTTGACGAGCCAGTCAGGCAGCTCAGACTCCTCAATGAGTCGTGATTGCGTCTCAGTCTTCTTGCGCTCAATGTCGATCTGTTTGAATATCTCCAGTTCATCCTCTGACCGCGCAATCATCTCGTTTATAAGATCGTCATCTGGTAGCTCATTCTCTTCCTACAATTCAAAATGTTCATGTTTCATTCATGTAAAACGGTGTAATTTAATCATAATAATCATAATCATTTTATTTGCTAATATGGGTAATAACATAAAGTTGTTAAAAATATAATGCAGTACAACCATATTACACCTTGAGGTATGCAAAACTACTGGCTTTATTATACAATGAGACCATTCAATATCTCATTCCTGTGACTAATGCTTTTTGTAATTGAAATAGTTTAACAAACCTCTTCATCATCTCCATCTTGGTGCAGGATACTCTGAAGGAACTGTTGACGCTCCGAGCCTGTTGACTTCTGATCGAACATACCAGCTTGGATGACTTTCTCGTCCATGTTTAGCTTGTACCTTTGAATGGAACAAGGTGTTAAAAAAACGTGACTTTGTGAATCAATGTTATATTGGCAGTACAAAAAGTTACCTAGCTGCTGCTAGAATTCTCTCCTCCACGGAGTTGACGGTCATCAGCCTGAGCACTCGCACCTCGTTACGTTGTCCGATACGATGCGCACGATCTTGCGCTTGGAGATCCTGTTACAATCAGGAACACAATTAAATACCATATAGTATTTTGTATGCTATTTTTTAATAAACGTTTTCAATACAGTACCTGATGTGGATTCCAGTCGGAATCGAATATGATGACGGTGTCAGCGCTCTGCAGATTGAGACCCAGACCACCGGCGCGCGTGGACAGCAAGAAGATGAAATAGTCCGAGCCCACGTCGTTGAACTTCTTCAGCAGCTCTCCGCGGTCCTCCGCCTTTGTCATACCGTCCAACCTGTGAAAGAAGTATTATGTAGCTGAGTCAGGAAGCAATCGAAGTACGGCTTTATACGACGTCAAAAATGCACTAAAATCGGTGTCTCAGTACCACTAGTGAACTTGCTAAAACTGTTCAGAATCTTACCTCAAATATTGGAAAGCTCTCCATGAAAGGTAATCTTCTATGATGGTCATGCACTGGGTCATTTGACAGAACACTAATACTCTGTGTCCTGTCTGCTTGAGCTTCGGTAAGATGCGATCAAGGAGTTCAAATTTACCAGATACTCGGTATAGGTCAGGCCTGTGAATAAAAACAACAATTTAGAAGTCTTAATCGAAAAAACTACTATTAAGAATTATGATAAACTTAAATACAGATAGGATGAGATAGTGGAATAACATAAAATGCATAGCCAAACTACGGGAATCAAAGCTGCCACATGTAGGACACAGCTGTCCTACATGTGGCAGCTTTGATTCCCGTAGTTTGCAGTCGTGGTTCGTAGTTTACAGGCTGAACACAAAAAAACTGAATGGACCAGCGTCCATTCAGTTTTTTTGTGTTCAGCCTGTGACCCTTCTATCTATATGAAGCAGTGACTCATTGATCAAATGTACAACGAGTGCGAAAGAATAGCGTAACTTGCGCTATACTCAGCTTACTCGTGAATGACTTACCCAGAAACAACTCCGCCGCCGGTACCGATGTGGTCGCAAAACTTCTCCTCGATGTGTTGGAACATGAAGGGGTGGTTGCAGAGCTTACGCAGTTGTACGATGGTGTTCATCAGCGCTTTGGCGCCGCCTTTGCCTTTGTTGCCTTTTTCTGATCCATCAGTCAGCAAGACTCCCTTAGACTGCATGTGCCTGTGTAATAATAATTTTGGTTTGACATAGGATTTACATGGATGTCGAACAGCACACTGAACTAGGTTTCGTTCATGAGAAGTTAGAGATGTCCTTTGAATCGTTAGAGATCTATATAATTTATAAAATATGTGTCAAACAATACAGAAAAAGATAGCAATAGAAATAACAAGACTGGCGACTTAACAAAACTGGTGAAATGTCATTTTTCCCTGGCTGTGTGAGTCCACTTACTTGTACAGCACTCGCTGAAGACCGCTCATGTCGCACTTGATGATGTACTCCACCTTGTCGGGCAGCTGACTCTCCACCTCCTTCTTGAGCCTCCGCAGCAAGAAGGGACGTAGCACTTTGTGCAGACGACGGATGATAAGGATCGTCTCTTCCTCGTTCAGTTCCACCTTGTAAAATAAGCGATTTATACTATTTCTGATCATTATTTTATTGTTAACTGCCTTCAAAAACAGGAGGAGGTTCTCAATCCATTAGTTTTTTTTTTTATTTGGTTATTTCGAGATTCTAAGAAACACTTCTAGGCTTCACTAATACGCACTGTTGCCATTATGGCCGCCATACTCGTTAGGGTGCATGATGGTTTTAACCTTGCATGTAACTGACAGGCAAGCTCTAGCCCGTGTATGGCCGCCATTATAGAGTTCACATGCCAAAGGCAAACTGTTATAAAACTCGATTTATTTTTATTATTATATCAGTTTGTCTTGCCTACTGGTCCTGATGATTTTACGTATATTGAAACAAAGACCACAATATTCATCACCAATCATTGAGGGTCTTCTATTCTATTCAAAGTGTCAAAGCACGAGAATAAAAAAAAAACCTTTTCTCCAGTAGTAGCAAAAGGGGCATTGAACCACTGTTCGAAGGTGGAGCAACTCTTGAAGATGGACGGCAGAAGGAAGTTCAGCAGCGCCCACAGTTCGGGCAGCTTATTCTGCAGCGGAGTGCCCGTGAGCAGCAAGCGATGCGGCGCGATGTAGTGCGTGTTCAGCACTTGTGTCAGCTTGCAGTGGTGGTTCTTCATGCGGTGACCTTCGTCAATTATCATGTACTTCCATTGCACCTGAGGAATGAGATTGTGACGTCATTGTAGTAACTGCTGTTTAGTATGTTTGATTATTGAGTCTTGCTTCCGACTTTGATTTATCTGACTACTATTATAAATTACTTACTGCTGCTATAAATGCAAAAGTTTGTTAATTAATGACGTCAGAACGGCGGAACGTTCTAGATTTAAATATGGCACAGTGGTAGATTATAGTCCGGTATAGCAGATAGGCTGTTCCCTTGGGATAATTTCCGACATTCACGCGGGCGACGCCACTTTATTGAAGTTAAATATAAAAAACGATTGCAGTAGTAACGTTGAATCCCAGTCAGTCAGTTACCTTAGCCAGGACAGCCTTGTCCTTGATGACGTATTCGTAGGTGGTGAGCAGCACATTGAACTTGGTGGAGCGCATCTGCGTCTGCACCAGGCGACGCGACTGCGGCGAGCCCTTGTACGACACCACCGTCACCGTGGGCGCCCACTTCTCGAACTCGAGCACCCAGTTGGATAGAGTACTGAAAATAAAAAACTGCCTTGAAAAGATATATCCTGTAATCCACCCTGTACCTATGTCAGTTTTAATTTGATTTAGGTCGGAAGTAAGCCGGCAGATCTTTTAATCATCTTTTAAAAATCTAAACATGCATAACAATGTTAGATTCAGTAAGCAGATATCTATGGATATCTGTTAACTGAATCTAATGACCTTATTTGGGAGAGAAGTACAAATTGATGAACATGCGAAATATAGATATACCTCTGCCTAATTCTTCAAGGAGTACAGGCTTTTGCTTTATTAAGGAGATTGTAATGTTAAGGACAACATTTTAGATTGAAGATCAGATCTTACCTATGGTACACAAAAAAAACAATTCGAATCTCCTTACCTGAGTGGCACAATAATAAGGAAGGGCCCATTGACTTTCTTCTTCTCCATCAGATAGGTGACCAGCGCAATAGTCTGGATGGTCTTACCGAGACCCATCTCATCGGCCAAAATACCGTTCAGATTGTTATTGAACAAAGAAACCAGCCATTCCAGACCCTAAAAGTTAATTAAAGACAAGTTAACAAAAACTCTTCACTATGTGAAAATTAAACAAAAATAATCATAATTTGTTAGAAACTGCACCTTGATTTGATATTCCTTCAGTTTTCCGTTGACCAAAATGTTGGCTTGTTCGGTAACAGACTCGTGGACTGTGTGGGCAATGCTGAAAAAATTCAACGATATATAATTCCACAATGAAGACTCTCGGCTATACAAATCAAAGCGTCGAGTGACCCAAGGAATCAGCTAGCCTTGTACAAAGGGCACATACCTGTAGTAGGTCTGTTCTTCTGTCTTGTACTCGTCGTCCTCGACCTTGGCCTTCTTGATCATTTCCCGCGCCTTCTCCTCATCAGTCTTCTCTTTGTCAGTCCTCTCGTCTCTGTGGCCTCGCCTCTTTTCTGTAATCGAAATTATGAGTTTCTTTGGTGGAAGTTTGATTTTATTTACGATTGCCGAACCCAGACCGTCTTGTTATACTATTGTTAATACTATATCTTTTGTTTATGTGTTTAAAACAAAAGACTGTCTGGTACCGTTTAGTTACTTATAGTGACCAAAGACAAAAACATAAACCAGCATTCGTATGGTAAGGTTCTAGAACTTTACATTGATGAACCAGGTGGTAGCAGCGATCACCATACGTATCAAGAAACACTGCAACAGATAAGATAATATAGCTATAAACGCTTTAAGCAAACCGATAATCACTCAGGTGTTAAGGAGTAATTTGCTCAATGAAAGAACACAAAGAAATGTGATTGATAGGGCGCTGTTTATCTAGGTAGGTTAATATGAATATTTAGTTTTCGAGACCTTTCTTACCGTCATCATCTTGGCTGTCATCGCCCGAGTCCTCGGAATCAGACAGCACCTCCCAGCCGGGATGCGTCTCCATCCAGTCCTTCAGTTGAGACAACAGCGGCGCTTCTTCTCCTCTCAGTATCTACAAGGTAAAACAATTGATATAAATGATTGATACCAAAATGTGTTTGTGACTTTTCCAGAACTCAAACAGCAGTAAATCCGCAATACTTTTTTATCCTTATTAGATACAGGATCGATTGGCATGAAAAAGTGTTGCTTAATGTTTTTTTTATGGTTCAATGCAATTAGCAATTACTCAAAAGTCAAAACAGTCTCCTATGAATGTTTTCCTATCTGCAGCAGCATCCCATATTTTTTTCAAAATAGTTTTTTTTTAAATCCTACGCAACAACCATGGCCCAAGTTATTCATTAAAAAATGTATGAGACTATAATGATGTTACTGACCTCGCCAGTCTTGGGATCCATGACGTTAACGCGCGAGTCGGACGTCTGCGAGCTGTCGTCCATGGCATCGATATCGCCGCCCTCCAACAGCTTCTTCTTTCTCGACTTCTGCATTTGCATAATAAACTATTTCAATTTAACTTATAGAATTCTTTTGAATCCAGTCCGGCGTCCCAACCTAACCTAACATAGGGGAAACATTCACATAATATAACACAATACCACACTTCTTTCTTCCTATCTTTTTTTAAATTTACAAGATAGCTATGTAGCCTCTGATCGTAAAAAAGTAACTAGAAATACATTTGCAAGGACAGAAGCATTGCACAATGCAGATTACAGATGCTTTCTGATCTGATATTCATGACCAGGATCCAGACCAATCAATTCAAAATTGGAACACAGAAACATAAATTTTTCTATTTTCTTTATTTATTACTGTGTAAGACAGGAGGAGAAAGACAATGTGGGTTATGTCTACATGTACAGCATGTTCTAAAACCAACCCTTTTCCTCCGCTCTTCTTCCTGTTGCTTCTTGCGTTGTTCCTGCTTGTGCTGCTTGACCATCTCCGTGAGGCTGGCGATGTACTCGTCAGTCTGCGACAGCAGAAACGCCAGACGCTTGTCTTTCTTCTGATCAATGAGCTTACGGTAACCCTCTTCATCCTCCGCCATCAAACTAGGAAAAATAATGATTGTATATTAATTAATTTAATTTCTCTATCCTTGGCAAAGTTGTACCGAAAGGACCTTATTTTCTTAGTTCTTGAATAAATTTACCAGAACTAAACTCCTTCTATTTTAAACCTATCATAGATTTCTCCATCCCAGAAGCTGTCAAATTCAAGAACGTGTTATCATTAAAAAGGTTATCTTACCGTCTCATACGTTCCTTCTCAATACGCTCTTGTTCCTTCTTCTGTTCTCGCTCGGCGTTGGCGTGGTGGTTCATGATGGCTTTGTTCATGCGCGACAGCTTAGCGATATTATTGCGGTGGTACTCCTTGAAGTCCTTAGCTAAAAAAGCAGTAGACTTTACTATGATAACGAGACTTGGTATCTTATTAGTCTGAGTTATAATTCCTGTTTCCCCTTTTCTTGAGACAAATTTGGAGAAACTTACTAAAAGGCCAACTTATTCCATTTCCCGAGCCGGGTGGTCACCATCCACGGTAGCACGGTTGTTGTAATACCCTGATGATTACAACTTCATTGGTACACCATAAGAGTGCATTCAATTGCAACACGAGTGAGCGTGCTCGAGAACGAATGAACAGCCGCCGTGTCAATACAGCGTCATACGCACTTTATGTCACTGAACACTTTGTCCTGGCTAGCATTACTAATAATTAGTATTTATTTTTGATGCACGTGAAATTTACTTCACTCAACAATGTCATCGGAAAACTTCTGGTCTGCGCTGAGACTTAGTAGTTCTGGGGTTGCTTTTGAAATTAGTGAAATGATACAAATAAAAGGCTCATGGGCGACATGTGGGGAAATGAGTAATCACTGCCTAGATCTTAGAGGAATAGAGACGTGATCTGTGGTGACTGACCATGTTGCAGCACAGTCTGCAGGAACTCCTGGTGCTTCTGGCGCCGCTTCCGCTCGGCCTCCAGCTTCTGCTGCTTCTCCAGCTTCTCTGTGGCGCGCGCCTCGCGCAGGCCCTGGCGCTTGGTGCGCTTGTACGCCTTGATGTTCACCGCCGTCTCCAGCGTCGTGTCGCGCCGGACTTGTCCCAGGATCTGTTAGTATAACGCAACTAACATACACCGGGACTACTTTTGCTTTTCGCAACCGGATGCGTAAGAAATTTCATATTTACCGTGACATTTTACTCGTCTTACAAAGGTGGTCCACTCAGTATATCCGACTTAAGATATGGTAGGCGCCAGATAAATTTGCAATAAAGTACAAATTCAAATTCAAATTCAAATTCAAATTATTTATTTCAAATAAACCATTCACAGGCACTTTTGAATTGTCAAGGTCGGTCAGTCAAAAAGATGAAGCTATTTGCACGTTCCAAAGCGTAGATCTCTATGGAGAAGAACGTGCAAGAAACTCCACGGACACTCTTTTAAATTATTTTTCTTTACAATTTTATGGTTACATCATTCCTGTTGAAATTATACAAACATATATGTGAGAACGATTTAAAAAGAAATGCACGTTAAAGTATCCGGAGTAAAAAAATAAAAATCAACAACAAATTAAAATAACAAATCATTAAAATAAACCGTGGCAGCCGAGAGATGGCCAGTCCAAACTGACGGCGTCCGTTCACGAACATGACGCACGCGCTAGCACCATTCGGCTCAACCATATTTAAGGGAGCCAAATGACCCAACACATGCGCCACCATCAGGTAGACTTTTGAGTGAGCATGACACTCCCAACCGCCAGGGCAGTCAAGTCAATTAAAAAATAAATAAAAGTAGTATAAGGTTCACAGTACTCACACATGTGCCGTTAATTAATGAATTTATACAATGCTAGTTACATTGAGTCTATACAATGAAAATATAATGTTTTACAGTCTTCAACGGGTCCAACAATATTTATAAATGCCAAAAGATTAGTTTGTGCGGCCTAGTAACTGTGGAGCTGGACCGGCATTGAGCCAAGCATTATTATCTTCAATATAATCCCCCAACTTATAATATGCTTTCTTGCATAGTGTGCGTTTGATACAAGATTTAAATTTTGTTTCATTCAGTTCTAATATATTAGGAGGTATTTTATTATAACATTTTAAACAGTACCCCATGAAAGATGAGGCTACTTTAGCTAGTCTGAAACTTGGTTGAACTAGTTGATCCCTATTTCTAGTAATATAATTATGTCTGTCGTACATTGACCTTTCCTTATTATCCCTTCGCAGATACCCGAACAATGAATTATGAACTGTTTTTCATTACTAGAGAACGTAAAGGATCACGATAGAAGTCGATTCAGAACAGCTTTGTCTTTATTTCTGTGTTTGATATTAACAAAATCAATTAATGCATGTGGGTCAACGACCGTTATTGTACATTTATCTGGTGTCTACCATACATACTGAGATCATTAAGATCACAATTGAGAAACACATTTTTGCGCTAATGTGAAAGACTGATAAAGATGTCGCCGCTCCATTTCTCGCGGAACGCAAGGTTCGGATCGCGCTCCAAACGTAGTTTTTTTTTTCATTTTTAAACCGAATTAAAAAAAGGAGAAGATTTTCGATTCATCTGGATGTTTTTTTATTGTATGTTTTTAAGCGATATTTTTGCCAATTTTCAAGCGATTTTGATGATTCTTTTTTTGATCGGAAGAGTATTTTTCCCGGATTGGTCCAATTTTCATTTGGTGAAGATCTGATTAAGAACTTACGCAACGACCAGTCGTGCCGGCCCGGTATGCGGCCAGTTGGCCGTTGCGGCCAAGTGCGCGACGTTCATATGGTTTCTTTAGTTAATCTCTACGATGGAGCTATATAGGGTGTATAGCTCCATCCCTCCTTCTCGCTCGAACTACTCACGCTTTAACACGTCATAGTAGGGCCGCTGGTCGTTGCGGCCACTCGTCGTGGTCGTGGCCGTCTAGTGCGCGAGGTGCCTAAGAATACCGATTTTTCAAAAATCCATTGATGCCATTTTAGTTTTCATCAAAATCGGGCTCGAGACTCCTTTCAGTGTTTTCGATATTCCTCATAGTTATGGATTTGGCCATCCACTCACACTATAAAAAACACCGTGTGAACCTTTACTTACCTCAGAACGTAATTGTTTCTGGAAGTTGAGAACTCGAAGTGCCCTGAGTTCGATCTGTGCTTGCAAGCGGAGGTCATCTGGCATATTGGCTGGAAGGCTTGACAGCATCTCGATGCGATGGGCGATGCGTGCTGCTATCCTATTATTAAAAAAAAAAACATATTATCTTTTAGCCTCTTAGCCGTAACGTCGGCACATGGAGTCGATGTGCCATTTTTTTACTATTGTGTCTGCTATTATGGCGGCGGAAGATCTTATCTATATAATTATATAAAAATGAAACCCGTTTTCCTTGGTCACGGCATCACGCGTGAATGGCTGGACCGATTTCACTAATTCTTTTTTTGTTGTGTTTGTTATTGTCAGAAGGTTCTTATGAAAAAAAAAAATTAAAAAAATTGCGCGGAAAATTAGAAAATTTAAGAATCCTTAGGTTAGGTGTAGGGTAGGTAGGTAGGTAGCCAGTTGACGGGAGCGAAGCCGCGGGGGACAGCTAGTGTATATATAAAAAATGATCCCTGTTTCCCTTGGTCACGCCATGACTTGAGAACGACTTTACCGATTTCATTAATCTTTTTGCATTTGAACACCCCATTCTTGAAGAAGGTTTTTTACCCTAAAGAAGCCGAGCAGCGGGTAAAACCGCACGGCACAGCTAGTATTAATAATAATGCACTATCTAACAATTCGAAAGCAACTATTCACATAAAAGTAAGGCTTCATGAAGTTACTTACCTATTCTCTCTTTCATTCAAGATCTGGAGAGGATCAATGCCTACAGGCTTTGGCATGCTGGTTATACGATTCTGTTTCGCTCCTGGTATGGGAACGCCCGGCTGCGGAAAATATTAAAAGTTTATAATATGAAATATTGTACTATTTAGAAATAATATATTATGTAGTAGCCAGTGGCGGCGCTAGGCGTCGGCGACATCGGCGACCGCTGACGGCCTCGCGCGTAAGGGGGCCTCGCAAGAAACTGTCAAGTTCTTATGGACTTATTTAATAAAATCCATGAAGGGCACAGAACTATTTGGAAGAAGTAAAATCATGTTAAAGTGGAGATCGATGGGCAAACGTAGTGTGGGACGCCCTGCGGCACGATGGAGCGATGATTTGAAGAAGGTGGCTGGCAGCGGATGGATGCGGATTGCCAAGACCGGGATTTTTGGCGCTCTTTGGAGGAGGCTTACGTTCAGCAGTGGACGGAAATTTGCAGATATGATGATGATGAGAATCATGCTCACATCAATAGTAATCAGTCATCAGGCACCGTCAGAGAGAAATTTCTCACAGACTTACTTGAGATGTTTCTCAAGTAGCTCTGTAAATTAGCCAAGAAAGTTTTTTTATCTGCGTTCTCAGTTACTTAAATCAAATAAAGCGACTTGTGTTTGCGATGCCATAATATTTAAAAAAAATCTGTGAAAAACAATAACTACGGGCTATAATTCTGCTAATTTAAAAAAAAATATATCTGTCTGGGAAATGAAAAGGGCCTCGCAATGCTGATGTCGCCGACGTCTACTCTGGGCTAAGTGCCTAGTGGTAGTCTTTCTAAGCAGGTTGTAATACAGGACTTCCTAGTTCTGGAGGATTGAGAAAACAAAGATGCCGTTTACTGAAGTTTTAATGAGCGAACGAACGTTTCCGATTCGCTCGTTCGTTTAGTCTATACTTCTGATTGTGTCTGTGTATATTTTTACACTGATAAAACGGCAGGGGCATGGGGGTCTCTAATAGTAATAAGCATTTGCTCTTGCAATTCTCATAATATTATTTCTGATATTAGCCAAACAGAGTTTTATAAACGGTGTTACCTGATGTTGTGGCTGCGAGCCCGGAGCTTGCGGTCGCAGCGGCGCCGGGCCCCGCAGTGGCGGCCCGCCGCTCATCGGCTGCAAGTAAGTCATACACATTTTATATGAATGTAAAACACACATTAACATAAATGCATTTAGTGTTTTGTGGTGGAAGAGAGCCCATTAAAACTTTTAAAGAATAGACCAAAACTGTTTCACGTACGAATTAATATGCCACTTGGTGGAATGAAAGCGCCGAATTTACTAGGTGCACTAGCTGTTTACCACACAGAGAATGTGGATTGATTGGTTCCATGCCTCAAAAAGCAATGCCGTTGGTCCCGGCTGCCATTTGTAGGTCCTTGAACGTCATTACGTGTGCAGGAGTTCGAAAGTCTGACAATCAGTCTTACCAAAGGGTATTGTGTCACCCAGTATCTGGGTCGTGGAGCTCAGATAGGCACTCCATGTAAAACACGGGTACTCAGATGCGTCAGGTTAAAATAGAATTCAACCCAAAGTTTGAAAGAGGCTAGACAAATGATGATAATGTGGGTTACACGAACGCTAGTAAAATATGATAATTTCAAGATGTCTCCAAACCTACCGGGTTCACTAACGGTGGAGTCAGCTGCGTCGGTGGAGCCATCTGACCGGTCATTGGTAGCGGCGTGGGCGGAGCGCCGCCACCGCCCCGCGCCGCGTCGCCCCCCGCGCCGCCCGCCCCCGCCTTGCCGCCCGTGGCGCCCGCGGGTGCGCCTCCCGAGCCCTGCCCCTCGTAGGGCGGCTGCGCGGGCGGCGTGGGGCACTCCGGCGGCGCCTCGCCGGTACGCTTGCCGGCGGCCATCATTGCTATCTGCTGCGACAGCGCCTGGTTTCGCGCGAGACTTCGGTATGCTGTTATTTGTGCCCTAAGATATGTTAATGGTTTAGAACGGTGACAAAACTAACCACGGAGGTAAAGTTATCTTTCGGTAGCACAATACTTACTTCAACTGGCAGAGCTGATTGTTGCTGAACAATCCTTTGCTGGGGTCCTGAGGGTTCGAGCGCGCCCTTAGAGCTAGCAACTGCGAAAATCTCGGGTCCTCTTGTAGCCCTTTTTCTTCCATAGAATCAATAGTTCGTTGAATTGCGTGCAAATTATCAGGGCCGGGCGCCGGCAGCGAACCCTGCATTGGGGACGAAGCAGGAGGAGCGCCATTGGCCGAGGAATTGGTCTGCGGCGGCTGGCCGTGCGGCGGCGTGTGCGCGGCCGGCGGGTGAGGCGGCGCGCCCGGCTGCGGGCCCGGCGCGCCCGACGGGGACGCGCCGGGCCCGGCCGCGCCGTAGCCGGGCGGGGCGGCGTGCGGCGGCGGGCCTTGGCCGGGCATCATGGCGTGGTGCGGCGCCAGGTGCCCGGGCGCACCTTGCGGCATGCCCTGCGGGTGCGGGGGGCCCTGCAGCGGCAGCGGCCCGCCAGGCGCGCCCGGTGGCCCCTGCGGCCCGTTGCCCGGCGGTCCCCCTCCCATAGGCATCGGGGCCTGTGTAATCCAATTATTCATTCATTTATTATTTATGAGTGTTGTGACAATAGGGTAGATGGCTAAAAAATCTAATTAGTCAGATAGATTTCCTAGAAAGATTAGGCACGTATTTTTTTCTTTTTTCACGTAAACAAAAAATGAAAACGATACAGTGCGTTGAAAACTCGTGTGACGTCACGTCTTGTAAGTACACTTTTTACATACACGTGACGTCACCAGCCCCCACTCCTGATCTTTATTGCGATTTATCTTCGTCATTTCTTTTTGATTTGATAAAGCTAAAAACCTGGCCAATAGTTTTAGATTATCTAACCAGGAATCATCCCTATTCGCATTTTCGCATTTCATCGAACTTATGATTAAGAACACTGGCTGGCTGGTCTATAAACATAACGGAACTTGTTTATCATGCTACTACTACTACATAATACTTGTTATCTAAATATTTTTTATTGTTTTTTGTGTCATAGCCTTACTGAATAAGATGCCATAGATACGCCACATAATATTATTATGTCGAGTGTTTTAGTTATTTATTTTTGCATGTTAGTATCACAAATTGCATGTCGTTTCAATGATAATTATACATTATATGAAGTGACAGCATTTAACTATCGAGAACGAGCCCTCTTATATTTTCTTTATGTAAGAAATGATAACATAGTGTTTCTTAATGGAGTTAGTAATCAAGCTGCTTTGCCTATGGATATCATCGTTGATGGATGCTGCACTAAATATTTCGAAGACAAGATGAGAGATAATGATATAGAATATATTAAGTTACCAAAAGAAAACTTGTAAGTTTTAATTTTTAGATGTATTCAAGATTGTAGACTGTAGGTAGTAGCCGTAGTAGTTATGACCATTGACTTAAAAAGTATGGACAGGAGGGCAGACCGCGCGTCTTTCTGTAGCCAAAATTTGGCCAATAGGCTCGAGTAGACCGATGCGAACTTGTCACGCGGTCGGCTATCTTCGAAAACTGTCGACTAAATCTCTATCTCTGTCCCAACTATTTAAATTGATGAGTATTACTGAGAAATAATAATGAATTAAATGACAAATAAAATATGAGATTGCAGCCCTACTTTGAGCCAATATTAATAATAATTTTATTATTTAATAGGATGGCAAACAAATTGGACCGAATGATTAAAAAACCTTCATATCCCTATGCGCATGTGCCTAATTTAAACAGCGAATTTCATCGCTATGAAACAGTCCTGCATTGGGTTGAATCCAAACTACTAAAGTTTCCAATTTTAAGTAAAATTCAAATAGCAAAATCTTTCGAAAAAAGAGATATATTTGTGTTAAAGATATCTTCAGGAAGAAAAAATTTAGCTGTATTTCTTCTGGGAGGTGAAGAAGGAAGAGACTGGTTAACTCCAGCAATACTTTTAAACTTTGTTAGTTACATTTTAGAACAGAAACTACATCTTGAGCAATTGATAAAACATTATGATTTTTACATTCTACCAATCTTAAATCCTGACGGGTATGAATTTAGTATGACAAAGGTAATTGATTTTACTCATGTTGCTTTACTTATTTCATCTGGTAGTGGCAAACGTAATGTTTACTTGACACCACTTCACAGGATCTTTACTGGGCACAAAATAGAAAGTTGTATTTTACAAAAAAAATGTGTCCAAAAAATGAATCAACTGTTGGTATAAACATAGACAGAAACTGGTTTCTCAGCAAAGAATTTAGTAAGTACATTTGTTTATCTTTAACTTATGTTATAAATGCGAAAGCAAGTTTGTTTGTTATGCTTTCTCGCCTCCAGAAATAAATGGGACCTTAGAGACAGTTATTATGTTATGCTACTTCCGTTTGCGAAAAACTATATTAATGCGAGCGAAGCCACGGGAAAAAGAAAGTATAGTCATAAATAAGTGTAAAGATGCACTTTTAATATTTGCATAAACCTCCTGGTGTGAGTTTTGACTTAGTAAAGAGTTACAAAAAGGTTCTGCTTGATTCTAATAGTCTAGTTAAGACCAGCCTAAGGGGACCTACCTAGCTTTTATGATGCTAAGATTGCATGGCATGCAGCTGATGAAGGAGATGATAATGTGGAGAGACTAGATATTACATGAAGTCTGAAAGTGCGCCGTTCGCGTGCGTGACTCAAACTTCAAAAGAGAATCATTTATTTACTACTATGTGATGGACGAGGTGAGGAGAGATAAAATGCATGTTACTAAAAGAGTGATCAATATAAATGAGAATTGATAGAGATAGGCCCCGAAATAAAAATGGGATGGGCGACGAATGAAGTAAGTAAAGGGAATGAAAGAGGGAATTACAACTGACGAGAGAGGATAGGAAGACGAAAACATGTTGCTGAAAACATGTGTCGGCAGATGAAGAGTGGTCTAGGTCATCATCTTCCATTCTGTTCCCACTTATTTTGTGTAGTTACTAGACTAGCAAACTCAGAACTGAACTATATTACAATTAATTTTTTTAAATATTATTAGTAAGAAATGAAGAATGTGACCCAGTTTATTCTGGTGCTAAATCATTATCTGAGCAAGAAACTGCAAGTGTGGCTATGTTTTTGGATACCATAGCTCTTCAAATGTTAGCATTCATTAATTTGAGAAGTTTTGAATACCTCATAACTATACCATACGGATATGATCATGAAACCTGTAATAATTACCCTGTATTGGTAAGCATTTTTAATCAAATATATACTTAATCAAAAATAAAAAAAATTACAGCCTCTCATGACTTTGTTTTCCAATTATTTAATTCCCAAACTAGTCTTACTCTAATTAACTAACTTCAATGGTACAGCTATTAGAGGGATGGGACAGCAATAGGGCAGCATTTGAACCCTTTTGAGTAGGAAACCTTAAAAAAACTGATAACTACTTACAAAGTAGAATTTTATATAATAATAAGTATGTTAATTTATTAATTTTCAGTATGACATACTATCATCTGTGCGTGATAGACTTATTGAAGAGCACAATAAAACCTTTTTCTATGGCACTACTGCCCATTATTTATGTGAGTACCAATTATATGTTGTTATGTGTATGTGTATGTTGTCAATGACCAAACCCGCAGCAAATCTAGCGAACGACCCAAGAGCTAGATTGACCCGGCATTATACCGAAGACATCCCGGACGTCAGCCTGTATGAGATTAGGATGGCTCTGAAGCAGCTTAAAAACAACAAGGCGTCGGGTGAGGACGGAATCACGGCCGAACTCCTGAAGGCGGGTGGAAAACCAGTCCTTAAGGCCCTTCAGAAACTGTTCGATTCCGTCATACTCGAGGGGAAAACGCCACAAGCTTGGAGCAGAGGTGTGGTGGTACTCTTCTTTAAAAAGGGCGACAATGCCCTGCTTAAGAATTACAGGCCCATCTCACTTCTGACCCATGTCTACAAGCTGTTTTCCAGAGTCATCACAAACCGTCTCGCATGCAGGTTTGACGACTTCCAGCCTCCCGAACAAACCGGATTCCGAAAAGGCTTCAGCACCGTAGACCACATACACACGCTGCGGCAGGTTATACAGAAGACCGAAGAGTATAATCTGCCCCTCTGCTTAGCGTTTGTGGACTACGAGAAAGCCTTCGATTCGATCGAGACTTGGGCTGTGCTGCAGTCTCTCCAACGGTGCCAGATCGACTATCGGTACATCGAGGTGCTGAAGTGTTTGTATGAAAACGCCACCATGTCAGTCCGACTTCAGGATCAGACATCAGAACCTATCCTCCTGCAGCGGGGTGTGAGGCAGGGAGACGTAATTTCTCCGAAACTGTTCACGGCCGCAATGGAGGACGTCTTCAAGGTTTTGGACTGGAAAAGGCTAGGCATTAATGTCAATGGCGAGTACATCACTTATCTTCGATTTGCCGACGATATAGTCGTCATGGCTGAGACCACGGAGGACCTCAGTACAATGCTCGATGACCTCAGTAGAGCTTCCGAAAGAGTGGGTCTTAAAATGAACATGGACAAAACCAAGGTCATGGTTAATACCCATGTAGCACCCACTCCTATCAAGATTGGAGGCGCTGCACTCGAAGTTGTTGATGAGTACGTCTACCTGGGACAAACGATCCAGCTAGGTAGGGCTAACTTCGAGAAGGAAGTCAACCGTCGAATCCGACTCGGATGGGCGGCGTTCGGGAAGTTGCGCGGTATCTTCTCGTCTCACATACCACAGTGTCTCAAGACGAAAGTCTATGACCAGTGCGTGTTGCCAGTGATGACCTATGGACTCGAAACGTGGTCGCTCACAATGGGCCTCATCAGAAGGCTTAAAGTCACCCAAAGGGCAATGGAGAGGGCAATGCTCGGAGTTTCCTTGCGTGATCGAATCAGGAATGATGATATCCGCAAGAGAACCAAGGTTACCGACATAGCCCGAAGGATCGCCAAATTGAAGTGGCAGTGGGCAGGGCACATTGCTCGCAAAACAGACGGTCGATGGGGCCGAAAAGTTTTGGAGTGGCGACCGCGTACCGGAAGACGCAGCGTTGGAAGGCCTCCCACAAGGTGGACCGATGACCTGGTGAGGGTCGCGGGTAACCGATGGATGCGAGACGCACAGGACCGGTGGTTGTGGCGACACTTGGGGGAGGCCTAAGTCCAGCAGTGGACGTCTTTCGGCTGATATGATGATGATGATGAATTATATGTTTACCACTACTGGGAAAAATATTGTATAATAACATAATTCCAAAAAAGGAACAATTTGATATAGCTAGCGTGGTTAGGTGTAGTTAGGCGTAGGATATCCAAGTAGGTATTTCTCAATATGGGTTTAAATATCATTTTTCTCAAAGATTAACATAGTAACTTAACAATTTTGCTATTATAATTCTACATACATATTAATGCATATGGATGAGAAACCTTTTTAATGTTGGAAGATGGAGATGTTAGACTGTAACAATGTCATTCGGAAGTATGCTATCTTTTTATATGTACTTATTTTTATCATTTTTTGAGAGACTTCTTTTTACAGTACAATGAGATTATTTCGTAAGGATCCTTCTTCTTTAAGCAGTTTTAATAAGAGTGGCACACTATGTTTATATTCTTCAGTGCAGTGTGTTTAGTGATGTTTTTATTCTTCAGATAACTTCACTGGTAATGTTGCCGATTGGGTCAAGTGGAAATTAAACACACCCATAGTATACACAATGTACATGAAAGAAGATGACTACTTTTTTCCAAGTCCCAAGGATATAAAACCACTGACAGAAGAATTATCAACTATGATGAAGGAAATATTACTCTTAGCTAGCAGTGTCTACAGTCCATTATACAACCACCAGATCAAACATTCCATTCAGACCACATTTATAATTATAAACATAGTCTATGCTGTAATGTTATAGAATGTTGTATCAGATAGTCCTTTTCGAAATACCTTAGATGCCATTCACAAAATAAAGCTAATTTTTGTTAACAAATAACACTATTTAAGCCATTTATCCAATTAAGTGAGATTTTTTTTTATCGGAACTCTAAATGTAAAGCAATGACAAAAAATTTGTTTGACAAGTTTGGAGTGTAATAAGACAGATACGTTTGGATATGTCGCAGCCAACTTGCTTAATCAGCTGTTTTCTTAGCAACCTAAGGGACATCTTTGGTTCAATATCGTTATGACTTGCCCATGTCATTATGTCGCTGATTAATTGGCGCATTTCAATGAAAAGGCTAGGTTTTTAATGAAACGGCTAATTAAGTTGGCTGCAACAGATACACTATAGTCAAACCGGAGAAGAATTTTACCTACTTCTTCTTCTTCGTGTGGGTTAGTAACATCTAACGACCCCAGACACCCTAGTGTCAGAGTTTAGAGAGGCGGTTTACCGCCTCAGGGATCTCTGACATGGTTTGACGACCGCCATTTGGCGGCGGGGACCGCCTTATACGTGCCTTCAGAAGCGCGTTTACCAACTTATAACTTTTACACCTTATGTCTACCATCTCTTTTTAGACACTGACGCAAAAAGAGAGGGGTGTTATAAGCTTAACGTGTCTGTCTGTGGTATTGTAGCTCCCAAACGGATGAACCGATTTTGTTTAGTTTTTTTTGTGTCATAGATAATTTTATCCTGAGTGTTCTTAGCCATGTTTCATGAAAATCTGTTCAGCCGTTTGAAGATCATCATCTCTTTTCTAGTTGATGAGGGGATCTGACTAACTTCCTAATGTCCGATCGATTTGAAATTTGGTACCGTGTTACTTCAATGATATTAAAAGTATATGGTAAGGTAACCATGACCTGATTAGCCGTTTGAAGATCATTAATTCTTAATAGTTGATGAGGGGATCTGACTACCTTCCATATCTCCTATTGATTCGAAATTTGGTACCGTGTTACTTCAATGATATTGAAAGTATATGGTAAGGTAACTATGACTTTAAATATGACATGTTAGGGTAAGGTTTAGATTTCGAAGGTGGGCTTTGGCTTTTAGGCATAAAATTGAATTATTTTTTTATTTATGTATGATTACTCAATTAACGATTCGATTAATATATTGCCCTATAGGTTAGTTTAAATTAATTATCAGGGTATTGCTAGTTCAGAATCGATATTTCAAGTTTGTTACATAGCGATACCCCACCGCAACTTTAATTATTTTTTAGGATAATTATGTTTTGATGGCATAATGGAATGTACTGGCTAACAAGTAGTAAATACATATTATATTATATTTTTATGATTTCCATGTTGGATACATATTTATTTTTGGTCCTGTCTTTAAATACTTTACATACTATTGTATAAATATTCAAGTTCTTAAAATATAACAGACAGATGTGTTGCTGGGGAGTTTTTTGCTCCATGTCTTCTTCCCAGCTAAAAAATTTAGAAGTGGTGATGGGCAGGCGTTTTGGGGGACTGTCGTTATGTAAAATTTGATGTTCAAAAAGTGCTGGCTCTCAGCCTAATTTGAATAAATGACTTTGACTTTGTAAAGTTCATTTTTTAAAATGAAAGATTTGTTTGTTTAGATATTTGGTGAATATAGTATTTTTGCATACTATGTAATTCTTCAAAAGTATAAGAATTCTCAAATCTGGAACTATGAGGAGCGAAAAACACTGAAAGGATTCTCGAGCCCCATTTAGATGAAAACTAAAACTGCACCATTGGATTTTTGAAAAATTCAGATCCAACTTAAAGAAAGCTCTCATTTTTAAACAAAATTACTTTATAAAATTTTTGACTAAACCTACCGAAACCATAACTGATATCATCTGCGTCATTGGATTTTTTGTGACCGATTTTGATGAAAACTAAAACTGCATCATAGATTTTGCATGCATACTTTAAATATTCACTCTGTATAATATAGTATGGCTGGCAACCCTAGTTATATTTAGATAACTTCCCAAATACAAGATTAAATTCTGAGCTAAATGCTATGTAGTTGTTACTCTACATGAAATGCATAGTACAAGTCTCAAAACCATTGTAGTTCCCACAAATAAGGCATCACCATAACACTAACTGGCAAAATTTTTAAGAGGCAATATTCAACCTTGTCTTCCTGAGAACTGTTAAGAATTTTATTATTTGATGAAATATGAAATATGATGAAATATTTACCTGTCCTGGTGGCATATGTCCAAGTTGATGCTGCATGTATCCGTGGGGTGGACCTTGACCTGGCATGTTAGGATGTTGCGGTGCACCTGGGTGACCATTGGGTCCAGGTGGGTGAGCTCCTCCAGGACCCAAAGGATGACCCGGTGGTCCTTGCATATGTGGGCCCACCATATGCGGAGGCATTTGATGTCCACTTGGCGGCATGCCAGGATGCTGTTGAGGCACACCGGGGGGGCCATTGGAGTTAGACCCGATGGGATGCGCTGGACCTGACGGCGACATATGATTGGGCATCGGAGGCTGTCCGCCACCCGATGTATGCGACGGCGGCGGTCCGTTGACATGTTGCTGGTTATAAGGGCTGTGCGGAGACTGAGGCGGAGCCGGACTTTGAGTTGGTGGACCCATTGGGCTCGGCGCTTGAGGCGGCGGCATTGGGCTACTCTGAGGTGACGGACTAGCCATCTTTTCAAAACAATTATCACTGAATGCACATATCACATTGATCTAAACCAAACAGTTACACACGCTAACTCTGTGTTCAGGGAAAAGTTAATGTCAATGATAGTTCACACTAGTTAAGTACACTATCGCGTAGTTTTCACCGAGTGGATATAAAGAAGAGTATCACGTTTGTCCCTCTGGGCACTGATGACGATATTTTCCCAATTAAAACAGTAAAATAATAAAATACAACATCCCAATCAATGCAACTTCACGTACAATGTTGCCAGCAAACAAATTTTACAGCCAGTCAGTAATTTTTTTTTTAATATTTGTTCATAACCATACAAGTCCTTCAGTCATAGTCATTACATATTACTATTTTTTTTTTATATTTTTGTTTTGCATTGGAAAGCGGGTGTAATACATTCTAATGTTTGCTGGGGTATTTGGCAGCAAATATATCGAAGCCTTCTCGGCAAGCTTCGCTATGGTAGTCATACTACAATAAAATTCATAGCTCCACTTTACCAAGATCGCGTCTGTTTCAATGATTTTACATATTGGCCAGTTGCATAGACACTTGAGACATAAAAATACACCAATTCTACACCACAATAGCCACTAGGAATCGATTTGCAAATAATTAAAAACAGCCACTTTTCAGCTTTCTAGCACTTCAGGAAGTAGCCAAACATTTTGATGATCATCAGTGTGTCAGCGTATCAGTGAGTGTGTCACTCACGAAATCGGTGTATTTTAGATATCAATAAAATCTAAAGTATTAGACCTATTCAATTGGGACTTTCTATGTTTAATTAATCTATTATTGACATCATATCCTGAGAATATGAACTATCTGGTACATCGGAAACCAACTCTATGAGGGTTCAAAAAAACGGCGAAACACTTCGAGAAAAGGTAGGTAGTGCCCTAGTGCTTCGCTTGCACAGAGTACAGTAAATATATAGTTCGCTTGGCTCGTCTTGGCGGGGGCACTACCGTGCCCCCAGATACTCGTAAGTCGTAAGTACAGTTTTAAATTTGACATTTTGGAAAAGCGATATATGTCCCCTCCCTTTGGTCTTATGTTGTCAAACAAAACAAGCTTAGAAAACAATTTTTATGTCTAACAGTTTATGAAAGTTCTATAAAATTATTAAACACTAAATAATTCACGAATTAATGTTACAGATAACAGATTCATAGACATGCTTAGGGCAGTCATTTAGCCATGTCATTTTATCCGGTTTGTTGTCATCGCGCCGCGTATGATTGAGGATACGAATATTTTAAACTAGCACTTCGCCCGCGACTTCGTCCGCGTGGGGATAGTAGGTACTCCACAAATTGCAACGCCCCTATACATATCCCCTTATAAAGGTTAGTTTTGGAAAATTAAGCACAACGATTCTCATTATTGGTTCAGCGCAACTGTTCACCCCGTTCAGCCCGTCAGAGGTTGATTATGCAAAAATTGTTAGGTACATGATCTGTTGCAATTATCCCACTTTTAGTTTATTCATAGAATTCCGACGTAAATTGAAGCAAGCTATAATTTCCTCCCCTAAAAACTTATTCACCCCTGCTTCACCCCTTATTATGTATGTACCTAGTTGGTTTTCGAAAAATCCAAACATTTGATATTCTTATTGTTTTATCGAAAACATTTAAATGCCGTGGTGGTTCAACGTCATCGGACCAAGCATTGATACGATTCTCCCCAGTTCGCTCAAGCCGCGACATTTTTCTTACTCCGAGCATGTTTATTACCGTCGTAACTTTTGAACGAAAGGTCTGATTTGAATGATTTAAAGTGTAATTTACACGGATATAATCAACCTTAATTATCAAACCATTTAAATGGATAAGGATTAACATCATGGTACTATAATCACCATTTTTTATTTCACCATGGGATTTGCTTGACTAATATTAACAAAAAGCGGTCATGGTGACTTATCCATAATAGTTAGACATATGGTATCGCGGACTTTTTTGTAGATATTAATGACCTCTATAAAACTGTAGTACATCACTTTGCTCTATTGTCAATAGATTCCGCAGCGTACGCGATATAAGGATTTTTTCTCACACCTTGGGTCACATTATCGAAGTTTTCATACGGATCCCTAACTTTTTTGAAAATATTCTATAGCCTATGTCCATCTCTGATAATGTAGGATTCTACTGGTGAAAGAATTTTTCAAATCGGTCCAGTAGTTTCGGAGCCTATTCATTTCAAACAAACAAACAAACAAACAAATCTTTCCTCTTTATAATATTATTAGTGTAGACGAGTAGACTCATCATAAAATATTATTGTATTGTGCTTGGATTATGGATGAAATAATGAAGAAAATTTTTGTAAACGAAAGGGGCAGATTGATTGGCAGATTGATGACAGCTAACATTGATAAAAACCTTTGAATCCGTTCTGCGAACCCTCGCCTGTATAATTTTTATCCGGCAAAAATCTCGCAGTCTTATTAAACGCACCCCAGATAAGTCGGTCAACGTTTTGCGCGGAAGAGTTGTTGAACTTGACTTGACACTTTTGACAGTGACATTTATCAAGAAGAAATAATCGAATGCACATTGCACTTTATTTACATATTTCTAAACAAAAATTGAATAGAATTACTGTACTCTATGCATTGCACACAAAATGTACCGAAAAGATTTGAAATCTCAAGCGCTGGTTACCTGTTATTCAAGAGTTTAGTAGCTATCTATAAACAACAAAGAACTCATTAATCTATAAATCATATTATGAAGAGTTAGCCCAATCTTTACGAACACGGAACAAAGAAACCGGTTTTGATACCGGCGGTAAAACATGGATGAAGATGAGGAATACACTGAAACTGCTTGGACGTATATTGCATTATGTGGTGAACCCACTTTATATGAAGGACTCCGATTTGCCAAGGATTTAATTATTGCTAATGTAACTCTACGCCTAATCATACAGTTTGTACCACTGCCTCATAACGTTCGCCACAGTTTAAGTTTAGTTATTGGAAGTTTTCTTTTGTATCATAACATTGGACCACCATTTATTTGGACTGTGGGACTAACAACTGGTGCTTACATATTTATGATAATAGCATCATTTGTTACAAAAAAATGGCGAGGACTTTTGATGTCTATCTCTATTATTGTTTTCTTGTTGTTATGCGAACTTTATGTACTGAATCCAAAGATGTGGCAACAAATAAGAGGCATCCAGATGATAGCAGCTATGAAGATTATTTCTGTAGCTATTGAACTTGACAGGGATTTATTTAAAAGAATGCTGAACCCAGTTGAATTTGGAGGGTACATATTTTGTCCAGCTAATTGCATATTAGGCCCATGGATATCATTTCATGCTTACAATCAATATCTAGAAGTAAAGTTCTTGTCTAAAAGATGGATTAAAATAATTGTGGTAAATCTCTTTTTGTCCATGTTATTTTTGGTTTTATCCAACTGCATTGTACCATGGTATATTGATGATGAAATGCCCAAATGGTTAATAGCTTATAGAGATGCACAAGCTTTCAGAATGTCACACTATTTTGTGTCAAGCATGTCCATTGTATCAATGATAAGTGCAGGATTTGGACTAACAAATGATTGTCACTCTGATGTTCATGTGACCAAACCATTTTTTGTTGAATTGCCAAGATCTCTAGTCCAAGTGGTGATTTACTGGAATATTCCCATGCATCAGTGGTTGAAGAACTATGTTTTTAAAACTTGCCAGCCATATGGTCAATTTACTGCCATATTTATTACCTATGCTGTGTCATCATTGCTTCATGGGTTAAATTTCCAATTTTCAGCAGTTCTTCTCAGTATAGGGACATTCTCTTATGTTGAGTATAATCTACGCTATAAAGTAGCCTCAACCCTGGAGGTGTGTTGTTTAGCAAATCCTTGTAGTAAACAATGCGATCATAAGTATAAGAAGAACACTATGCTTGCTATATTCACAAACACCATATTTTCTATCATCACTATCATTCATCTTGCATATTTAGGTGTGATGTTTGAAGCATCATTTTCAGTGCAAGAGTCAGGTTACTCATACTTCCATACTATAAGTAAGTGGGAAAATCTGAATTATTTTAGTCATGGTCTTGCTGCCTTTTTGTATGCAATTTATTTACTGATGTGATAAGTTATACTTCTAGTGAGTAGGTATTTTGTTATAATATTTTCTGAATCTCCTCTTGTGATCTCTTTCAGTATTATTCATTTTTCTTATAGATAAGGTACATGATTGAACATAATAGATTTGGTAAATTATATTGCTCTTGGTAGAATTTTTTAGGGCTTGAATTTAGAAGAATAATATCATTATTTATAAAAACCATTTTACATTGTTAGATACTTGAAGCAATTATGTTGTTATGTTAGTCAATTACTAGTCTTTTTCAAATCAAACTAAAAATATTATTAAACTGATAACATTCAATACATACATTTTGATGTTCATTTTTATGCACATTTTTTAGGTATTTAGTTAAACGCACAATAAGCAAAAATATTGTGTAGTATCATTTTTAAATACTCTTATATCTAATATAATTAACATTTGGTAAAAATAATAAGTACCAGTAATTTGATATTCACTGCCAATTTATTTCATTGTCTACCATACTTATAGATTTCTTAATATAACATAAATCAATTTTTCTTACATTTACTTCATAAGCCCCTGTGCTATTATTATCTACTAACTGGACTTTAAAATTAATACCTTCTGTGATTTGGATTTCGCCAATATTACTTGAATCTTTGCTTGAACTGAAATATCCTGGTCTTGTATAAATCATTATTAGTTTATATTCTTTGGAAACTTTTTGTATCATTCTAAGTAAATTTTTTATATATAAATCCATCTTTGTTATTTTGAATCCTTGTTCTGACCAATAGAATGCTGTTAGATTATCAAAAATTAGCAATGAAATATTTTGATGATTTGCTAAAATGTTATCCAAATTATGAATTGTGGTATAGAATTGTGTTGCATCATAAATGTCTAGTATATACAAATTGTTGAGAGTTCTGTTAAGAATAGTGTCCAATTCAGCATCACAATCACTTTTCAATGATAATACTATCTTTTGTTTCAGTGCATTGATCAGCACTTTGTAGTTTAGTTGTCCGACTGTGTTAAAAACTAAAACACCTAATGGCTCTTCATGAGACCTGCTAGGTGCTAATGCTTCATTTATCAAATCAATCAATAAAGCAGAAGAATTATTACCAAATACTTCAACAACATCGTCATTTTTTAATCCAGGCTGAAATAAATTTGAGTAAAAATTTTTTATAACTGGCTTCTTATTCAGTCTTGCTAGCAGTTGCACTCCTGACTCAACTTTATATTTAGTCGTTGTCATTCTGATTCCTCAATTAAAAAAAACAGTGATTATTTGTTGAGATCTTGACGAGTGAATAGAACGACGCGAAATATGTCTGCTATGTAATCTTTGTCTGCTATCTTCTGCTCAGATATCTGGGTCCGAAAACGGGTGGAAAACAGTTCCGACCGAAGTTTTTAAATGTCAAACTCAGTGATTTCTAAACTCTAAACACAGAACAGAACATCCAATGAGTTTCTAAACGTGAAGCAAAGCCGGTAGGGTACGCTTTGTTTTTGTTGGGATTTAATGTAATGACCTTGCTACTGAGGCCTTTCAGTCAGTCTTTATTTTTTTTTAAGAAAATGACTGTTTTGTGAACTTTTGTGTTAGATATTCAAATGTTTGTGGACTATTTAGCAGCAAGTCGAGTCAGCAAGATTCGCTAAGGTAGTCGCCACCGGTACTACTGTAATATTCTCAACTCCACTTTACCGAAATCTCGTCTGTTTTAAATGATTTGATAACACTTACCAATTGTCCAGTTGCATGGACACTTGAAGTTGAGACACAAAGCTTTGCTGATTTTACACCTTATAAAACACTCACTACTACGCCGACCCCAAGTCCCCAATCCCAAAATAGAAAAGGCTAGGTTAAGGGCTAGGCAGATGATGACTCTAAACGTTCCTAAAGACGCTGGCAATACTGAACTGACTATTGTCAATGTCAGAAGATAATCATCAGTCTGTCAGTGTTGGTTGTCACTTGTCATAATGTTATGTCAACGTTACTCGAAATTAGTTTTTCTTTCTGCTGAGATTTATTTATTATTATATACAAGAATTGATGCAAACTAGAACATAAAATTGTTCTTAGCGCATAATTAGTCGAATAAAATTACCTTTTCTAAAATGAACTATAAAAAATTAAAGAGATTGAAGTATTCGATCGTGTAAAGTTAACGTGTTTCAAAGTTAACTCATATTACTCAATATTCCCGCCTGTCAAAAGCTCCCTCGCTTCAAAATGTTATTTAGAAATTACTTGATCGTTTTACCATTTTTAATTGTGTTATTTCAATGTGTCTTGTCAGAGTTGATTACGTTGTCCTTACTTGGCACCTCTGCTCTTGCGGCAGGCTGGTACAAATGGAATACGATAAAAGATAACACATATTGTCGGTATGTGGAATGTTGTAACGATCAGCATGTGCCTTTTGATATAAATAGTGAGTAGAAATCATAAATAAACCATTGCTGTGTTTTTAAATTGTCAATAGTAGTGTGACCCATATAAACTACTATAATAATAATACTAACTTTTAAATCATTCTAAATCTAAACAATAAAACTTAAAGTATCAAAACCAGAAACTGTTCTTCATGACCTTGTGTTAATTAATTTTTTTACAGAGTTAAAATTATCATTATCACAAAGAATGTTTGGGCAGCCTTTGGTAGATGAATTAGTTAACATTATGCATGCACACAAAGAGACAGTACATGATGAGAACAAAAGGAACAAAAAGGCTTTAGTTATAAGCCTCCATGGCTGGCCGGGTGTTGGTAAAAACTATGCAGCTACTATGATAGCCGAAGCACTTTATGCTAAAGGTATGCATAGCAAATATGTGAAGCTGTATATGGGGAAAAAAGATTTTGACTGCTCTGACCTGCAGCAGAAAAAAGTGAGTTTGTGATATTTATATGGACTTCATTATGGCCTATCTAAAACTTATCTTTTAAAACACTCAATAATATTTCAGGAAGACTTGGTAGCAACTTTAAATAAGATAGTAAAAAAATGTCCGAGATCACTCATAATATTTGATGAGATCCATGACATGTGTCCTTCCGTGTTGGACACCATCAAACCAATGCTTGATCACCATCATGCTGTAGATGGTATTGATTATAGGTAAGCATAGTGTTCATATACTACGGCCCATTCCTAATTAGCTCCTGTGGACAGGTGCTATGCAACAAACCTAGTTAACCTCTATTGTCTGGGGTAACCAATTTTATGAAAATAAAAACATGTTAATAAACCGTAAAAAAGTAAAAATTAATTTACAACATACTGGAACCAATTGGTTCCACCCAGACGTGACGTAAGTCGTTTTATTTTTTACTAGTGGTTTGTTGCATTGCTTGTTTAGGGGAGCTTTGACCCTTAAAATTGCCATCTGGTATTTCTATAACTACTGTTTAGATATAACAATACATAATATCCACTGTTTTCTGTTTGATTATAGAGATAGCATATTTATATTCATATCAAATATTGGAGGTCAAGAAATAGCAACAAAACTGTTAGATCTGTATGAGCAAGGTGTAAAAAGGAATAATGTTGAATTTCATGATTTTGAGCCAATCATAAGAAGGACAGCATATTTCCAAGGTTATTTTGTTTTTACTGTCTTGTTCAATTTTTTTCACAACTGCATGAATTTCTGAACCCAGGACTTCAAATGGTCTGTCTGTATTGTAATAGATAGATGATATTGTTATAACCAGCAGATTGGCAAAAGTACTGGCTGTACATGTGGTTTTCATAGTAACAAAGTGATGATGCTGGTAGTCATATTAATATTCTTGGAAAAAGGTTGCTCTAGAGTACAGTTCATAATAATATAAATAATTTTATCTTTCAGGAGGGTTTGAAAAGGCAGCTGCAATAGCAAATCATTTGATTGATCATTATGTGCCATTTTTACCATTAGAGCAGCAACATGTAGAAATGTGTGCCCTGGCTGAGTTCCGTTCCCATGCTGTGTATCATCCTACCGAGGAAATGATGGGGTGAGTATTCTGAATTATTACCAAAAAAATATTTCAATACTTTACAATAAAAATTATGTTAAATAAAAGTAAAATCCACTTTTGCAATATATTTGTCAAACACAGTCATAATTAAATAATATTTTATTTACAATAAGCTATAAATAACATTATTTTTCATTTACATCTTTTACAGGGAAGCTTTATCTGTTATAACATATGGGCCAAATGAAGACCAGCCCATATTTGCTAATAATGGCTGCAAGCGATTTACAAGACACATTCCTTACATCATTCAAAAGCATAAACAGAAGATAGAGTTGTAATCATTCTCTTGTATAAGGGTAACCTTGTGATATTTTCAACTGATAATTATTATTTGTTGAGTTAATAATATTTATTTAGCTTAAAAACCTTGTTTGTACAAAATAGTTGTTAATCATAAGATGAAAAATAAACAGCATTTTTATGTGCATTTCAAATGTGTTAATTTTTATCCTAATACAAATTCTATTTGGTAACACAAACTATTTTCTTACATTTGGGAAAAATCATGTATTCATTATTTGTTTTAGTTGTTATGGACTGGTGATCTAACTTTTATTTCAATTAATTTACATATTAAACATGCTAATGAATGATCTGTAAATAATTCCTCAGCATAGTGTGTTTTTTTACAAGTAATAATAAATAAGGAATGTTCTCTCTTTAATATTGTGTTTTTTTTTATAATCACAGAAAGTAACTTGCAATAAACAACTAAAATAACACATTATTAATCATTCAATTGCATTGTTAACTAGGAATCACACTTTACCTTAACACTTTAGAAAATAAAGATATATAGCAGTTTTAGAAGACACACAAATGTAGGAAGTTGTCTGGATAACTCATATGCTCAGAAAGCCATTGTAGTGGTGTGTCTGAAGGAATTACTATCCCATGTGTTCTCAGTTGCACTGAAAGTAGAGTCAATTAATTAAATTAAACAAAACATTGCTTCAGTTGAGATTACAAATATCACATAATTCTATGGAAGTATGTTTTCTGTTCAAGCTCATGGAAAAAAAAAATCTACAAACCATCATGTTTATCGTGGTACAGCTCAGCTACCATTTGTTGCAACGTCTTCCTACTGCCGTCATTATTCTTGGGACTGACTAGGCGTTGACTACAGGTTCCATCATCTGAGTATAACTTGATAGGAATGTGTTTGAAACCCTCATTGTCTCCATGGGATTCCATCAATCGTCTGTTTATAGCCCAGAACTGATCGAATTTGTCTGAAACAGAATAAATAAAGTTTTTACTATCCCCAAATCCATGAAATTACTTATTTACAAGTAAATAAAAAAAAAAAACCGGCCAAGTGCGAGCCGGACTCGCGCATGAAGGGTTCCGTACCGTTATCTAGAAAAAAAAACAGCAAAAAAATCGCGTTTTTTGTATGGGAGCCCCACTTAAATATTTATTATATTATGTTATAGCGGCAACAGAAATACGTCATCTGTGAAAATTTCAACTGTCTAGCTATCACGGTTCATGAGATACAGCGCCTGGTGACAGACAGACAGACAGACAGACAGGCAGATAGACAGTGAATTCTTAGTAATAGGGTCCCGTTTTTACCCTTTGGGTACCAAACCCTTAAAGAAACCAATTTGCATAAATAAATGGAAACCCAATATGGGTTTCCATTTTTTAGGGTTTTGACCATTCTTCCATCATTTTTGGGTAAAATTGATGGAAGAATGGTACGGAACCCTTCGTGCGCGAGTCCGACTCGCACTTGACCTGTTTTTTTATTTACAGCTACTAACATTGTAGATCTACCACAAAGTGCAAAGTTCGTCGGCTCATCTCACGGTGCTGCCGTCACCACACGACACTGGCATAGTAGATATCGTCTCAGTTGCCAAAGAAAAAGAAAAAAAATAGGTTTCGAAGTATTTATAGGTATTTGTGTATTTTTTTTTTTTTTTATTTTATTTATCAATGGGCTAGCTCTTGACCTCGATCACGCCTGATGGAAAGCGATAGATGAGGTCCATGATGAAGCAAGCGTGCCCAGAAGATGCCTTGAGGCACTGGTACTCCCACGCGTCGACGAAACACAGCAGGCTGCTTGACGCCGGACTCCGGTGGGAGGGTGGTCGCGAACCAGGCGGGTGTTGCGGCGGGTGTATGTATAAATTCATAATTACCATTTTGTAAACCAAGCCATAACTGATTGTGATCTTTTTTCTGCATAGTAGACATGACTTGTCCTCTGTGTTTAAGAACATCAGCCTCTTTCACAGTTGACATAAAATGAGCTTCCACTACATCCCTGAAACAAATTCTTGAATATGTAATTTGAATAGGGCTGCCATCTGTCTGGGTTTCTCTGGATTTTTCCTAGTTTGGAGGCCGGCTGTAGAGTGTCCGGGCAGGGTTTTCAAAAACGGTTCAGGACACTGCATCTGGGGAATCTCGATTTATTGAAAGGTAAAAGGTAGCAACAAATTAAAAGAAATCTTAGTTTAGAAGAAGATTCTTGTAGCTGACTACGGTGTTTTCGTCCCTCAAACTAAGAGTTTTGGCTTCATACACTAGTTGGCAAGCAATCTAATCTACCCAAGGCTGGGTCTCGAAATTTTCGAGTTTGCTCTCTATTTCCTAATAATTTCTCAGTTTTTAAGCAAAACTTGAAAAATAAACTTTTATCGAAGTAGCTATAAGTCCTCAAGAGAAATTTATAATCTGATCTGAGCTAGGGTGCTAAAATTGGCGAGCTCGCCCTCGCATCTTGAATTCACACAATAGGGTTTCCACATAAGATTAATTATTTAAACTTACTTATTGATACAATGGAGAAGGACGTCTTCAGGGAATTTGGTGAAGTGCACAGTCAGATGCCAGGGCAATTGAGGGTCATTACCACAAAACAAATCATAGAGAAAGCCTATTGGGTAATGCCATTTGAGGGGCTGTCCATTATAATCCAACCACATTTCACTATCAGCATTTTCTTGAGATATGTAGCGCAAAAAATGTCTTTTCATCTGAAAATACCAATGGGCAATGAGTAATTTTATTATCTGCGACAACATCATTAACGACTGTTATTCAACACGCTGTATAGGGCCAATAATTCACCAACCTTGTCTGTTACTAGAGGGAAATAGCTTAGTCTAGGTACCATCACATAAAATGCATCAGGTTGTTGTATTTCCATAATTTCTTCTTGAGCTAATTGAAAACAAATTGGCAATTTTCCGTCCCATATTTCACGTAGAACTTCTCTATCGTTAGCCATGAAGAAGCAAGAGTGTGTTTTTAAACTAACTTTAGCACAAAGTTCAATAGGTAAAATCCAATTTGATTGGAAAGAGAAATATTACAGGGACACTGTTTATTTCGATAACAAAGGGAAGGGGTGAGGGGGCCAACTCGCTAAGATCCAAGTTCTGTGATGACACACGTAAGACACTGACAAGTGACAAGTGGATAAGAATGACATTTTATTGCTACTATTGCTAGTCTTAATAATTAGTTAAATGTTAACAACTTAAAAAAGGAGGAGGTTCTTTTTCACTGATTAATTTTTTAAAACGTGAAGTATCAATGATTGGGATTTGCGCAACCAGGGTAGTAGAGCCATAGGTCTATGTAAAAGTACTTTTATATATATAGCAGAGCCATCGTCTTGCACGTTCTTGTCGTTCTTTATTCTTACCATCGAGCCGTCGAGTGCGGATTAAAACACAATGCTACAATTTGACAAAAATTATCTTTTGAAGCCTTGCTGTTGTCAAAGTCAATGTCATCACTCTGCTCTGATGTCATTTCATGTCATCAATGTCAAATTTATTGTCAAAAACACGTGCGCTAAGCGATATAATTACAATAAAATGTGTTTTTCTTTCTGTAACTAAACAAATTGTATTTTTTACTGCTTACATTTCTGCTCGTTACTTTTGACAAAAGACCCTGTAAATCATGGGAAAGAAAAGGAAACTTGGAGCGAAAGATGATGAATTTGAATTCGACCCGATACCAAGACATTTAGTCACTTCACATATAAAAAAACAAGAAAAACGCCTCGTGGTAATATTGGAAAACGCTCAGCTTGAGACCGTTAAGGTAAATAAACCTAAACTAGTCCTTTCTCCTTAATAATATTTTCTCTTTTTTTAACAGCCTGTTCTTTCCCACTGCAGGGCAAAGGCCTTCCCCAACTCCTACCAGATCTTTTTGTCCCGAGCCACCTCGGACCAACCCTCGCAGTAGGCGTCTAGGTCGTCTTATAGTATTTTCTTGTGTATTAAAAATGTTTTGATTTGTTTTCAGACTGGCAATAGTTTTGAGCTGTTAAACTGTGATGATCATGCGAATATTCTAAGGAAAAATGACAGAGATCCTGGATCATGTAGACCTGACATAACTCATCAATCACTTTTAATGTTAATGGACTCTCCTCTGAACAGGGCCGGCTTACTGCAAGTTTATATTCACACAGAGAAAAATGTTCTTATAGAAATAAACCCTCAAACAAGAATTCCAAGGACTTTTAAGAGATTTGCTGGCTTAATGGGTAAGTTCCTGATAACAACTTATTATTATGACATACCTAGTAAATAACATGTTCTATATTTGCTTGTATTAATTGGCAATCATTATTATCTATAATGGCCAATCTTGATACTTACATTAATTTTTATATTCCAGTTCAACTTCTTCACAAGTTTGCAATAAGAGCTTCAGATGGACCGATGAAGCTCCTCAAGGTTATAAAAAACCCTGTCACATCACATTTACCCGTTGGTGTGAGGAAAGTGACCATGTCTTTCAGTTCCACAGTTGTGAAGAACTGTAGAGAGTTAGTTCCAAAAGATGAGCCGATAGTCATGATTATTGGTGCCATGGCTCATGGTAAGGTAGAAGTAGACTACTCAGAAGATGTTATATCAATCAGTAACTATCCTTTGTCAGCTGCTTTGACATGTGCTAAATTATGTACTGCCTTCGAAGAAGTTTGGGATGTTGCATAAATAATAAAATGTTGTAAGTCTTACATGCGTTTTAAATACCTAAGGCATTAAGGTGCATATTAATAAACATCCCTCAACAATGTACACAAGTTCATCAGCATCTCAAAATCGTCACTAATTAATAAACACATAACTACAGTATCTCAGTAACCAAGATCAGCTCCTCAATGCAGCATCAATGTAATTAATAAACACATAACTACAGTATCTCAGTAACCAAGATCAGCTCCTCAATGCAGCATCAAGGTAAAAAAGGGACTCCAAACATTAACATCACTGTTTGTTTACCTATACGAACGTCCTGCATTTTTCTTATAAACAAATGGAAAGCAGGAAGCATATAATTAGGTACCTATTTACACAAATTGAGAAAAAAAAAATCTCGAAATTACAAGAAAAAATAATATGTAGGTCAACAAATAGTAATTAAATAACTGACAATTGAAGACAACAAATAGTAAAAAAAATGTACTGTTTATTTATTTTATACTTTATTGTACACCTCATTACAAGAACAGGACAAACATTTATAAAAATAAGTGTACAATGGGCGGTCTTATCACACAAGGCAATCTCTTACAGACAACCTTTGGATGGACTGAACGAAAGGAGATAGATTTAGGGATTTGTTTTCTGTTTCATACATTTCATCGGGTGAATATTGTATTTTGTTTGAAACAGCCGATTTATTTTTTGATATTTCAGAATGGGTCCCATAGTAAAAGTTGTTTATAATCATTGAGTACTTTCACCCACTGAAAGGTTGTTGGTGTTTTACAAATAACCCTGTATAAATGACCGTCGCTCCGGCTTCTGACTACCCACCCAGTCAGAAGCCAAATAATCTAACACCATTCTTGACAAGGAGTACCGTGTTACCCAGTCAGTTACTGGGTTGTGGAGGTTAGTTAGGCAGTCGGTCCATGGTAAAATGCTGGTGTTTAACTGCCCCAACATTTAGGAACAGCAATGAAATGATGTTGCAGCAATTTCAAAAGTATGACTATATTTGGGGAAATTGGGCTCTGTTACCAATGAGTCTTTTATAAATAAAATGAAACATCGTCAAAGAACCCAATTTCATTTTACACTCACGTTACCTATAGCGAAATTATTATTCATTTTACAACACATTATTTACATTTTTAAATATTTCTACAAAAAAAAAAAAACATTTAAAAATATAAAAAATAATAGCCCACCGGTATCGGGAACAGAGTCCAAGCTACCGGTGGTCAGGGCCCCTGAGAGAGGAACCTCCTAACGATACGCGCCGTGTCCAAGAGAACTGCTTTCTGGATCAAGCCCTTGATCTAGCTGCCCAACGAGAGCCTCTAGAGATGTTGGTCGAGGCTCTTGGCTATTACGCCATGGCCGTCACAATTATCGGCACAATGACTGCTGTGTTCACATCCCACATTTCGACAACCTCGCAAGCCAAGTCAAAATACTTTGTTTGTTTATCTTTCTCAGCCTTCACGCGAGGTTCTCGTCATGAGGGACTGCTATATCAACAATCATTGCTACTAGTCGGTCTATCACCACTATATCAGGCTTATTGGCCACAATAGTCCTGTCAGTGATGATAGACCAATACCAATACAATGTGCAATTGCGATTTTCGAGAAATGGTCGGGCACATATACCTATAGTACGGTATTCCGATACCACAAGATTGTATTGAAGAGCAAGTTGCTGGTGGATAAACCTGGCTACAAGGTTGTGCCTGTGCAAATATTAATAATCTCCGTTAGCCAGACTAGAACAACTCACAGCTACGGAAATAATTAGTACCTATGTGGTATGCGCGTAGGTACCACATAATTGTTTTTTTCGTGGCTGTGAGTTTGGAATAAATAGGTACCTACCTAGGTAAGTAGGTACCTAACTCAGTTTTCTATTTTTGTTTTAGGTAAGTATTTCAACTGT
This sequence comes from Melanchra persicariae, assembly GCA_947386135.1. NCBI lineage: Eukaryota > Metazoa > Arthropoda > Insecta > Lepidoptera > Noctuidae > Melanchra > Melanchra persicariae. The sequence goes on from OX376646.1 coordinate 7,262,777, forward strand.
ATGAGTGAAGATAGTATAAGCAAAGAGTTATATTAGGTATGATGTTAGTAGGTTGATATCCGTTAAGAAAGGAGTACCTAAATAAGTACTTAAATACCTACTTAACTCATCACCTAAGGGGGTGAAATTGGGGTTGGAAGTTTGTAGAAAAAATCTGATTCCTTGGGCCAATATTCTTGAAGTTTGTTCAAACACTAGGTACCCAATGTAAATAATAAAGGTTGTCCATTGATGAATTATACTTAGGTACATCAATGAGGTTGTCATTATTAGTTTTTCGCAAGTTCTAACCTCCAAAAGACAGGTGTTATAGTTTGTATGGGAGAATCTTATTCCTTGCGCCAATGTCGGTAGTAGGCATGTGAAAATTGGTACGAGTACTAGTCAAAGTAAGTAGGTACCTAAAGGTTGTCGTTATTAGTTGTTCACAACTTCTCCCAAAACACGATTAGAGGGAGTTTTTGTTGCTAATCAATCTCGCAAAAAGGGTAGAACGAATTTGGATGAAACTTGACACACGGGACCGTATCCTAATATTTTTTATCTTAGCGAGCGAAGCCGCTGGCACATGCTATGGCAACTTAGAACAAAATTAAAATTCCATTTTTTGTTGAAAACAGCGCCATCTAGTTTTTAGTTAAGGGAAACAAATTGCGGTGTTGTTACGGTTAAATATATAATTTTTTTTCTGGGAGTTACTTTATAACATTAATCAAGAAAAATAATATAATTTCATGATCTTCTTATATAAAAATAATAGAATATATGAATTAGTACATAATTAGGTTTTTATTATGAGCTTTAATAGTGAAGAAGTTATGTTTTGGTATTTAAACGTGCAAAAGTTTGTTTTTGAATGGCCACACTTAAATTGCAAATGGCTGCGTGAGAGTGTAACTACTCGTGCGCATTTATTTTCCTTTTGCAATAGAGTTTTTGTTGTTTCGCTAGTGCATCTGCAGGTTGAGTTGAGCTTTCATTTCTCCATGTTGTTGAGTCGCGTTACTATTCGTTCTTACGTTCGTGTTGTGTTATGTTGTGTGTGTTGTTGTTGTAAACAACTGGTTCAAATATACCAATAATGTTCTCACTGGCCAAATAACCTTTCGGAATATTAACGATTCAATGAAAGAAAAGGCTAATTGGCACTACCTTAATCATAAGGGACGAAAAAGGTGAACATAAAATTGTATTGTAAAATGTGTGATGTTTTTCTAAATAAAATGGTTTAATATTCAATTATGTGGTTTTTTTCCTTTATGTAGTACGTATGTTTGTAGTATATAGCGGATACACTCATCTCTCTACCTAATATCATAAAGGATCAGACAGCAGCTATACACCTACCAACCTATACATTTACTTATATAAATTAGTTCCTTTAACTAAAAACTAGATGGCGCTGAGTTTGACCACTTCCTAGTATTAAAAAATAAGGTAGAGTTGCCTGTCTATAGCCAGTATACTATTGTAGTCTTTGCGCTGGCAGAAGCTAGCAAATACATAAAAAAGTTGTGAAATAAGCGACCGACAGAGACACTTATGCTTTTAATTTAACGCCATCTATTGTCTGGACATGAATTAGCAACGTATTAATTGGGACCTATAGATGGCGCTTCAGAATAGAGCTACGGCAATCTTGATATCAAAACAAATACTACCGGCCCGCGCTCGCATCAGGTACCTAGTTCTTGCTTTTTGTTGAATTAAACATCCTATATCCACTGGAATAACGGGGACTCTAACGGCGAAAGACGAATATTATACTTACACATTTTGTATGTATTTTGTGTGTAAATGTAGCAAATAAGTAAAGTCATACGTGACGTAGGTACCTGTGTCCTGTCTGGGTAGGTACCTACATTAATAACTTATCAGATTCAGATTACTTTATTTTCTCAAACATGTGTGTACATACAACATGTTTACCATTTTATTATGGTGTGCAAATATAATACATGTTTGGAATTTTAAATAATAAAAAAATAACAACAGTCAGTAGCACTACCAGTGCTGTCCTAAAAAAAAAATAACTATTTTGATTGATTGATTACATAATTAATTAAGAATAAATAGGAATTAAGTACATGCAAAAATTCAAATGATTCAATCAATTAAGAAATATAATTATCAGGTGTTTTTAGGAAAAAAATGGTAAAGTATTGATGTTGCTAAAACCAAAACATGATGTCATCATATCATAACGAACATCTAACTAATAGGATTTAGAAACCATGACCACCATGACATCTGCCCACATGTTCGGCTCATCGGCTGTTGCTGTGCGAAAGCTACGCTTGCAAAAACTATTTCAACAAAAACTGAACTGAAGTGACATCCGTTAAAACCACTAGTAAACGGAATCACACCCTCTTGAAGCTAGCTAATTGGCTAATTAGTTTCAAAGTGCAAGTCGGATTCAGAAGGGAAAAGAGTGACTATAGAGTCATTTTCTATGCGAAGTCTTACCTAATTAACAAAAAAAATCAAAATATAGAAGTCAGGTAATTTCCAACGTTAAATAATTAATCGTCTGGAACGAATACTCTCATGGAATACTGTTGTTCAAATTTAACGGAATTTTATAATTAGTAGGTGGTAGCCGGTGGTAACATGATATTAATTTGCAATCAAGAACTTGAAGGGGATATTTAGAGGTATTTCTGGCAACATCAATCTATTTTTTGTCGAGATTTGATCCCTGAGTGAACTATCGCCTCTCTTCAACTATCTCGATGGAATGCGAGGGCGGGGCGGAAGGCCGGGAACTATGGAATGCGTTCTGAGGTTTTGTTTCTTTTTTAGTGAAACAAAAAGTATAATACCGCCGCCTATTATAAAACACAATCATATCGTATTATTAGATAAAATAATGGTCAGTGCAGCACAAGCGAGCTATCTTGCATACCTAAGTCATGAATGTTATAGATATTTGTTGTTTTTCTACACGATCATGCTAGTTGATTTTATTCAAGTTATGGGAGTGTAGTGTACGACGATTATTTCCAAGTGGTTGTGCACTGTCCACATACATCTCATGCCAACATTGTGCATACCGACTTGTAAAAGGATAATGCTTGACATAAGTAATCGTGGCATGATGAAAGCGGTTGGCCGGCCGCCGCCGTGCCGCCGCACGTCGACTTGTGGGACTAGATTCTCGGCAACTTGCCTTATACGGCGTATGGTCTGACTCTGTGAGCCAATTAACTGCACAATAATGTAAACAACTACCTACTAGAATGTACGTACCTAGCTACTGGACATAATATAACGCGTCATGAATTACACATGGACTAGCGTGTCCACTGAGCTGAATTGAGAGCTGAGATCGACTGTATGTAGGGAATTCAGAACAGTAGGTAGGCATCTGCTGGGAACATTCACATAAAATATTCTCCGTTACAGTTGAAAAGTGTTGGTACGGTGAATTGTTTTTTTCCATTTCAACTCGTATAAATAAATAGTTATTATTAGTTATATAAAGTTAAATTTGAGTAGCGGCACGGTGTAGCTACTTAGATGCCACGGGAACGCAACGTTTTCTTACCGAAATGTAACATGCGACTAGTTCTTAAATTTCCCTAGGCGGATAAAATTATCCTGCATTTAATCTTAATATGGTCGTTTTCCCCCAAACTCTCACATTAAAATAATTCATCGTATTTTGAGTCAGGATACAGAAGAGGTAGTGTAGTGGGAACCATTAACGATGATTTCTTTCGTTGCTTCGAAGTAACCACTAAACTAAAAGTGGGGTTTTCTTTGTCGAAGCCGTTAAAGAAATTATCATCAACACGTTCGCGCGGCGTCTACGTGTCTGCTATGCTACGCGACACTGACGCCGTATGGCGTGCTCTATTATACAGATACTCTGGGATAAGCTATTGCTACGGCTATGAGCGTAACCAACTACAGGTACTGCTACGCGGGCAGAGCGTTGCTACGGAGCTGCTACGCTGGGTCTGCGATGTGTAGCCGCCTACGCGGCTGCGGGACGGCAGGGCCGCTACGCGTCTGCTACGCTCTGACTACGAGACGTAACCACCTATGCGATTACGCGGCGCGGGGTCTGAAGTCTGAATCTGAACTACCACACTTTGCTATGAAACTGCTACTTGGCTACGAGGCGTACCTACCCACCTACGCATTTGCAGAACTGCTACGCCTCTGCTACGAATCTACTACGCTGGGCCCTGGGACCACGATGCGTAGCCGCCTATGTGGCTTCGGTAAAAAAAATAGAAACTATAGTGCGGCGTGGTCTGAAGGCCCGCCACCGCGGTTGAGGCTGGCCGGCGAAGAATGCTGCATGCCTGCTTGCATGCTGTATGTTTGAAGCAAGCATCCTTGTTTTCATGCTTACTGGAACCACATAAAACCACTTTTGTTCATAATCAATTGTTTTATTAAGTGCCATTACATTTAAATAATTAATTTGAATTTTCGGAAACATTATGTAATACTTCAAACAAATGTTATTTCGGCTAAGTGTAACTTCGGTAAAAAGTTTTTCGACCAAATGAAACGTCGTCGGAGTAATGAAAAAAATCGAAATGATAGGTCAGTGCAGTTGACCAACTGATACAGTTGCAGACGTGACTTCGATGAAGTAAAAAAAAAACGAAACGATAGTAGGTAGTTGAAAAGTTTAAAAGGTGAAATGAAATTCGGTCAAATATACATAATATATTTCGAACTAATGATAGGTAACCCTTTGCACCTTATAGAAAACAATTCATTCCTGAAGCATGTATTTTATTATGGTAGAAGTAGAGTACCTACAGAGCGATACTAACAACATTTTATTGTCATTCTGACCACAGCGGCTTGAGAAGTACAAAGATTAAAAACTACGCGATTGCCACAAGGTCAGCCAGCAGTAATTTCTTGGAATTTATCGAATGCACAGTTCTGACCAATTTATATTTATCTAACGGCTATAATAATATTCATATACAGTGTGGTTACTAACGTTCTAATGAAGTATATAAACATACTACTAATTAAGTATATGAACGCTGTTTAGAATTACGGACAAAGTATGTAACGTACACTTGAGAATAAGTGTTCTGTGTCAATAATAACCGCATGAGTATCTGATTACGCGGTTCCTTGAATTTGGTTGCTCACGAGCGAGCAGCAGCTGGTACTAGTTGTAGACCTGTTGTTTGTTCATGTTACACTTCATCAATGTTATTTGTATTGTGTTTAAAGTTTCTTAAGTCGCTTAATTTCAAGTTCTAAACTTTAGAAGCATCGGGTTACATGATAAGATAACTATTTACCCAAAGTTCAGACTTCGTTGCAAGGGATAAAAAATATAAGTGGAACTAGTAGTCCATCGCAAATGCAGATTATTATAGGGAGGGACTGACAAGAAACTCCATAGGTACCTTTTTTGTTCCTACTACCTTGATGTCGAAATCCCACTTTGTGCATGAACTGCTCACGAACGTCTTCATTCTCACAGTTTGCTATCCTTATATTTGCGAGTTTGATGATACTATGATGTGCTAATGTCATAATGATTCTGTTGTGAAAAAAGGGTAGGTAGTGCAGTAGTGCTATGCTTCTTCCATAGCTCCGTCTCACTCCCATACTTGAGTCATAATGGTTTCAAGACTTCATTATAAGTATAAGTATAAAGTATTTATTTCTCAGTATATGATACATTGAGATCTTACATTAAACAATGTTTCTTAAACACTATTGCTGGTGTAGAAATATTAAATAAGCTAGGTGCATGCAAGTCAAAACAAGGTAGGTACTTACGTTGTAAGAATATTATAGAGAGTTATGAAATTTTGTATACAGTATTAAGTTTATGAATTTCGTTTACATTTTAATGACAAATTGGTTGATTTTCATCAGAAATGCATTATTTATAATGTCAAAATATTAATAGTTAAATCAAAAATACAAATCATAATGTCAAAAAATAAATCATAATGTCAAAATATAAATCATAATGTCAAAATAAAAATTACAATACATTGTAGGGCTCTTTAGATAGATACATGGATTCAATGAATTTTTGCCATGTATAGCTAATATTTTTAAGGATGGGAAATCATCAAATGACTTTCACTCTGGGTGGAGCGGAAGAGAGTGATCAGACTCTTACTGACTAAAACCCATCCGTGCGTCACTATGTATAGCTTGCCTACTTGCACATCTTCCTTGCCATTTGACCATTCAGAGAAGAAACCAGCCAACCTATCTACTAGGTATTTTTTTTTGTTTTTGAGCCAAAGGAGTAGGTAAGTACTGCACACTACAGTGCTATTAGTCGTGCATTATTGACATTGTATTTTAGTCTTACCTCTTGAATCATCTCTGAATGGCACCTTTGTTGTAATCGTTCATTCATGTTTTTTTTTTAGGTGCTTATAGTGAACATTTCCTCTTTACTGGTGAACTGAGCATTTTCTCTATCTCATCTCATCAGTGGCAATAGTCCGGTACCGGATGAATGAGTAGAGTATAGCATTATTATTTCAGATATTTCCCAATTAAATCACAGTAATAGGTACTCAATTACAAACGTTTGTAATTATTGTATGCTCAATGATTGTTTTATAATAGATGTTCTATACCTACAAATATATGAAGCTGTCATTAGTTTAGTTAATCATTTATTTACTATGCTATGACGTCTCATGTTTCCAGTAGGTTAAGTACCTATGTTTTACCGAAAATGATTGTAACAATTCCCAAGTAGCAAAATAATGTCATATAAATAGTACAGTAACGTTTTGTATATAACTTTCAGCCATATGAAAATGGTTTTATAATAGTTTTTTTTACGTAAATATAACGCGGGTTTGGGCGCAGATTATATAACATTTAAATCGTGTTAGGGTCGTTTTGCAGTCGCTCCAGCGACAATAAAGTTGAGTAAAAATCACGTAAATGTTGAAAGTTTAACTAGAAAGGTTTGTAATAGTTTCAGTAATACTCTTACAAAACTAAATCATCGTATAGATGTTTTGTTATGCCGGTGGTTGGTCAGTGGTGCAAGCTAGATCACTTGTGTGACAACAATTTATTGTGTTGTGGTAAAATTTATAAAAAGGTTAAGTCAAATGTTTTAATAATCATTATTATTTATTAATTTAATGTTAAGAAAGTTGACTGTGGTGGAAGATAAAGAGCGGTGACTTATACTTGGGAATTTAAAATTTTCGATGATATGTTTGGTTATTTCTTTAATATTTTAATGGGCCTTCATAATGTTAGTGTTTCAATATTGTTTATAAAAATAAAATACATTAATTGGTATTCATCGTTTCCGCCATATTGCCAATAGACATTGGGCGACTGCATTTAGACCTGTTTATAACTATTGATCATATACATGTTTTTGTACGACTTATGGCGTCCTCCATGATGGTTGCAATTAGAGTTATGTTGGAAAATAGAAAAACCTTTGTATGTATTCATGAGAATACTTCTGTATTTCTTACAGGGACATCATGGTGATATATTATGACATCAATGATAAGTTTTTGACCAAAAAAGACTTCAAGTTGCTAAAGCAAATCAAATGGCCATGGAATAACACACATTTTCAGTTATCACAGAAGTGCTATGTAATAAAATAAATAATGGATATAAAAAAAATTTAATACTTAAAAGATATTTTTTATTGTATCATGACTCATGAGGAACATTACAACTGATTGCCCATTTTTTAAAATCTTGCCATTATTGACCATCTTTATCAAGTTCTTCATAACTTTCGTCACTCATTTCCATGGAGTTGTCTTCTTTAAAGAAATCGGAATTATTTAATTCGTCTACAAAAAAAAAGATTTGGGTAATATAAACTTATGAATGAATCTATATATAAAGGAGCTTTTTATACAAAAACTTACTTTCGCTATCTAGTGTGCCTTCTGGTAAAAGAACATGAGCGGAACAAAAATTTGTAGAACACCTGTCCTGACTGGATCCAGCATTTACCGCATTAAACGTTGAAACATGTACGGAACCACTTTCATTTTTACCGATTTCTGCTTGGCTGGGCACAGTTTCTTCCAGATGAAATGTAGGTATCGTTGCTGTATTCAACAATAATAATTGATAACTTTTATTTACTTTTCTTTTAATTCTTTTCCACTTTCTGAAATCCTTATCTAAAATTAAGATACAATGAAAACCGCGAGGGAACGAATGCGAAGGCGAACGAGTTATATAAAAGATTCTAATTACTGCTTAAATAATCAATTGACTTATATTAGTCATATAAGAATAACGCTTCAACCTTAAAGTTACTTATAGGTGGAATTATAAGCCCCAGTGTGACGATTTTATAATAGTTAACTACAAAATCATTACATAACTGTTTGTTTTTTAAGTGTTGAATTAAAGGTTCTTAATTTACAAAACATGGCGACTCATCACTATTTTATGACTGAAACATTTACTCGACTTAACGTTGTATGACCGTCATATAAAATGATTGAGATGACGTTTAACAGACACATTAATACGATTTAGATTATTTATAACTAATACGTCGAACTGAATACTACTTTACAACTGTTTAGTTGCTGCAAAACTGTTAAAAAGCCCTTACATGTCTGTTAGTTGTATAGTTCTAATATTATACAATGTTTTTGCTACTTGGGTTATTATACCGTATAACCGTATCACCCAGAAAGTTACCTTAACCTCTACAAAAAATATCATATACAGGTACAGATACTGATATGATATTTTATCTAGCTAACGCGAGATTTCCGACAGTGTTCTCTTGTAGAAAATCTTTTATATAATACCTCCTCCTCTATCTATACTATGTTTACGATATTCTGTAATTACCTACATTACGCATGGTCGGAACCTCTACAGTAACCACCTTCTAACGCAGATATTCCACATTCCTGACGAATGAGAAAGATAAGTAATTGTAGTGTGTTATCAAGCGCAATCGACAGGAACAGAAAGGTAGGTATGCCGCGCAGTTAGTTGTTGCGTCGCGTCGGTGACTTGATTGCATGTCCTTCGTTGACTCAGACACGTCGCGTTTCATAGGCCAAGAGCTGGTGGTGTGATGTGTGACGAGTGTGACGACAGAACAGAGCTGAATCACGTGCTCTGTGTAAACCCCGGGACATTGTTTGTTACCTTTTATTACTATGTGCTCGTAGGTGAATTCATATTAAAAATTACCTACTACCGCTAAAAGTCCAAGGCAGGCGTCATCAACCACAATCCCATTGTAATGTTTATTGAGGTAATCCTCAGAGCGGAGCATCATTTAATCAAAATTTATATTCTCGGCTTCCGGTATTGAGTTTAAAGACGACCATGTTTTGTGTGTCGGATTAAATTGGTCGTACAGGGCGCTGCACGATGCACTCTATCATGTTATGCGTAGCGCTTGCGCGTCCAAGTTGACGGGTGAGCGAGGATGGCCGTGGCGCGGCGGGATAAAGTGTCGCATTGTATGCAGATGCAAGCGCGCGCTGGCTCTAGCGCACCGCCCCGCACCCGCCATATCGGGATTGTGGACGTGCGTGACAAAGCGCAAAGCGCCCGCTAGCGCGTCAAGTACACACGTGTAGGAGCGAGCGCGCCAGACGCGGCGGCGGCGGCGGCGGCGCGCGGCTCCGTGCGTCCGCGCCGCCAGACCGATCGGCGCCTGCGCTCACAAAGGACTCTATTGTATTCCTCGCCGCCCGACTCAATAGAATGGACCCTTAGCTTCTTCGCTTTTTTCCCCGAAATTCCTGATTCCAGAATAAAAGTCAAACAATGGGTTTCCGTCCCTTTATTGGCACCTTATTTTTTGTGGCACCTTAAACGGACCCGCCTAAGTTCTAAACAAAATCACAACCTGTTCTAATGTCGGTGAAGATTTTGCCGCCATTCCTCAATTTATTGCTTTTTCATTGTTTCGCAACGTTTTTGATTTTAGAGTCTTTTCTTTTAAGTACCTAGGTATATAGGTAGTTTGGCACGCTGTTGTTCCTCGAGCGGGGCATTTGTAGAGTTTGCAACTCTTCACTTAGCATGGCGTTTCTTCACGGTATTATATACTTACCTACCTATAAACAATTAGATGTTTAATGGTTATGCTGAGCTGCATTAGCATTAGGTGTGGCCGGTCCACAGGCTCGGCAGACGCCCACGACCGGCATCAGTTCTCCGACCAAACAGGTTTCCTCTCACCGCCAGCGCCGCCGCCGCCGACGTCGACTACACCACGTTTCCAGCCGCGGAGCCGCGCCGGCCGCCGCGCCGCACCGCCTCGCCTCGCCCAAAACTGCACTAAAAAAGACACCAAACAAAAATTACTCTATGAAAAATTCTCTCTGTTGAAACTTATGGGCAGGTAAGCTAGAATCACAGAAAAAAAGGAAAAAGCAAACTACAGACGAATCTAGATTTTAAAAACGATAAACGTATTAGCTGCGTATTGTCCTTGCACAATAAATAACAAAAGATAAGCGTAAATCTATAGATACCAAGTCCATGATGCATGCTCCAGTGAGGGCATGGAATGGAGTTGACAATATTTATCAGCAAGTTAAAATTGACGCATCAGGAAACATTACGCAATCACATAATTGCGCACTAGTACTCCAGTTCCTTTTACTGTCTGTTACATTTTCCCCGTTATCTTGAGTTACAATATCGGCTCGGCAAGTTTAGTTGAATGATGTCAACGCAGCGAAATGTTATCTACATCCGCCTGTGGACTCCTCGACTCCTCGTTGTGTACATGGCGTACGGCACGGTAATGTACTCGCGGTGCGCTACTGCACAATGTACATGTAGATGTACTAGCACTTCGCCCGCGACTTCGTCCGCGTGGATTTAGTAGGTACTCCACAAACTTCAACGCCTCCTATACCCCCTTATAAACGTTAGTTTTGGAAAATTAAGCACAACGATTTTCATTAATTACATTTACACTTAGCCATTTCTACTTATTCTATGGTCTCAGGTTCAGCGCAACTGTTCACCCCGTTCACCCCGTCAGGAGTTGATTATGCAAAAATTGTTAGGTACATCTGTTTCAATAATCCCATTTTCAGTTCGTTCATAGCATTCCGACGTAAATTAAAGCAAGCAATAATGTCCTCCCCTAAAAACTTGCTGCTTGCCTGCTTCACCCCTTATTATGTATGTAGTTTATTTGCGAAAAATCCAAAACATTTGTTACTCTTATTTTTTTTATCGAAATCATTTTCAACTTCATCGGACCAAGCATTGTTATGATTCTCCCCAGTTCGCTCAAGCCGCGACATTTTTCTTACTCCGAGCATGTTTATTACCGTCGTAACTTTTGAACGAAAGGTCCGATTTGAATAATTTAAAGCGTGATTTACACGGACATAATCAACCTTAATTATCAAACCATTTAAATGGATAAGGATTAATATCATGATACCGATATCACCATTTTTTCATATCACCAAGGATTTGCTTGAATAATTTTAACAAAAAGCGGTCATGGTGACTTAACCATAATAGTTAGACATATGGTATTGCGGACTTTTTTGTAGACATTAATGACTTCTATAAAATTGTAGTACATCACTTTGCTCTATTGTCAATAGATTCCGCAGCGTACGCGATATAAGGATTTTTTCTCACACCTTGGGTTACATTATCGAAGTTTTCATACGGATCCCTAACTTTTTGAAAATATTCTATAGCCTATGTCCATCATCGATAATGTACGATTCTACTGGTGAAAGAATTTTTCAAATCGGTCCAGTAGTTTCGGAGCCTATTCATTTCAAACAAACAAATCTTTCCTCTTTATAATATTAGTATAGATGACGTGGCGTACTTACTATAGAAATATTTCACGTTATCAGACACTACTTGCTGCAGGTTTAGTGAAAAGTTAAATATAACTATTTATAAGCAGCGGTGATTGAAGGTGCTAAATATTGGGACAGCGAAGTCGAGACTGTGGTTCGTGTCTACAAATAACTCGTTGCATCGCATGGCCATGATTCGTCGGCTGGCTAGGCGCCACCGTCACCGTTGCACAATAGGTGCAAAATCTGCCGAGTTAACTCGGACAGATTATCACACTAGGCATTATTTAGATCAGATGTATCTAGATCGAGTGGACTGAAATAATCTAGACTGCAATTTACTATTAAATTAATGCTTTGGTCTCTAAGTCAACCGAGGCGCACCTGTTAATTAAAATATACATAAACCATAAATGAACAACATTCGTTCTGCTTGCATTCTTGCGGGTTTTCATTATGTAAGTAGGTATGAGTGACTTAAGCATAAAATGATAGCAAACTAAGATTTTATTATAAGTACTTGCCTACCTAATTAACCTAAAGAATTGTCAGAGTCATGCATGATAGAGTCAGTAAGATTGCACGCGTACACATTCTTTTGTCTTCTGGGCGTGAACTGTGAACATGTCTCGGTGTGGCGATCGCACGATGGCGCGATGGCGTGGCTGGCTCAAGCTGGTGAGTGGTAAGGTAATGGCGCCTGCGTCGCGTGTCGATCGATGACGTGCGCACGCGCATCCACGCCGCTACACTTGCACAACGCTCACCCGAGCGCGTTGCCATCGCATCAAGTTCATTAGCGTGACAGAACAGAACTACATTTACCTGCCACTTTTGAACTGGTAGGCTGAAAGAACCACTAAGTACCTACATAGGTAAGTACTACAACTTACTGAGTGTTTGGACCTACGACAACGCGATCACGCGACGTTTGTCTAGCGCCTTTAACATCATAAAATCAAGTTCAGAGTGTCATTGTGACTGAAAACAGAGAACTCCAGGAATTCATTTGTTCAGGAGGCACGACCCCCGGTCTATTCTATTTTAAGCGTTTTAATTTCTGATTATAAACTGATTCTAGTTTTTCGTGGAAATGACAAGGAAATGCCAAGTAAACAATGTTGATAAGAAGTATGAGCTATTTTTCAATTCATTCATTGATACTATCATCACATCAGATAAATAGTTACACATACTTTCGTGTAATATGCGTCCTAAAACATTGATTAGGTAGGTACGTACTTTGTGGAACGTACCTAATCTCAGCCTTACCTACATGACGGGAAGAGCGGATTTTCCAATTTTCCATGGTCATAAACCCGAACTTTTAAATTTGACGAATCGAAGTAAATTATTCATCATCACATCACTCATCAAATGAAATGATTATTATTTCATTGTCTTTGTTGCAACATCGTCGTAGGTACTGCTGTGCGTCAAGCGTCAAGTGGTAAGTACGTTTGTTATCTCTATCGTATATTTTAGTTACCTATAGTGCTGCGTAATAATTGGCAACGCGAATTACCGCACGTAGGCGCCTACTCGTGGTGATATGAACTCCAATACACACGTGGTTATCAATATTTCTGTATAACTATAAGTAGGTACTCATTCCCTTTAGAACGCTAACAGCGAGGCCTGGCTTGACTCACAATGCGCTTGTTTGCTCGGAAACGTACCGGATGTAGCTTAGAGTCAAGAGTTACTGAGTGGAATTCGTCAATGAAATCAATACAATGCTGGCCCTTTTTAACGTCCTCAATATGAGCATGATATTAATGAATACTCCATAATCATTTCTCCTTTACATTCACCTACAGCTCATAATATCGCCATTTAACAAAGGAATGTCATCGTAATCGTAATGCATGGGCATAAAATATTCATACTCAGGTGCGAAGCGAAACCGAATATTTTAATAACTAAATGAGGTGTTATAGAGCCGTTGTATTGGTTATAATAATCATATGAAAATGAGTGAGAATTTACGGGCCGATTACCTCATAACTTTGTATTTTAAGCTGGACTCGGCAATTGTGATCGTTGCATCGTAGCAGAAGTAGAACACTTTAGCTAAGTTACTATACAGGGTTATTTGTAAAACACCAACCACCTTTCAGGGGGTAAATGTACTCATCATTATAAACATCTTTTGTTATGAGACCAACCCTGAAAAATCGAAAAAGTATCTGCTATTTCATACATTTTCATCGGGTGACCATTGTATTTTGTATGAAACAGCTGATCTAGTTTTTGATATTTCAGAGTTGGTCCCATAGTAAAAGTTGTTTCTAATCATGAGTACTTTCACCCACTGAAATATTGTTGGTGTTTTAAAAATAACCCTGTAGAGTTACTACAGAAGTTACAAAGTATAGAGACCGGGCAAGGTTTGATCAACCGAAGCTTATCACCTTACATCATCAGCCATTGCAGATCATAGCCTGATTTATTAACTGCACTTCTCCAGTACAAACGACGGGTGGTTACTGAAGAAAATAAGCTCAAGTTTGGATATTTTGTGGTGGGTTCAGCGAGGAGTACAGTTTTAGACTGTACTTATAATCTAAATTTGCTCTACTAAGAAATAACGTTTTCCCATCTCTATGATAGTATGGAAAACGGAAACCTATTCATTTGGTACAAGGGTGCACCGAACGTTACGTCAAGGACGTATTTAATTATCGCTCTTAGCCGGATAAAATCATCAAAAATATTAACAAATATAAATAAAACAAGTCCGTGCAAATGTACAGAGCTATATCAAAATTCAGCATCGATTACTTGTTGAATATAACTTTAACGAGCAGTCGATCATGTTCTCCCAGCAATGAATGCTGCGTATTCACCAATTCGCGATAATCGATGCATTGCCTGCTACTTGGTCGAAGTGATTGGCGCTCTATCAACGCGTGACCGCTATATTTGGAGGTGATGCAATCGCACCCAGTGTGATTGTGTGTCGGTGAATGACTGCAAAATTGTAACACAAACAGTTGTCGTACGTACCGCCTTCTCTAGTTTACGATGATCTGTAATCTATAGCCAATCAGCGTCGCGTACTGTAACTGTCGAACGATCTGGCTCTATTATTGTAAGGTCGAAATAAAAATGTCTCTTTTAGTAAACATTATCGCTAGCAAAACACATTACTTACAGGTGTTGTATGTATACCTACCTATATTGCTGTACACGATAGGTACGAATAACCTACATATCGAAACGAAACAAATATTGTAGGTCCTACATATTCCTTTGTTTATGGTGTAACGAACTCTATTTGCGGCAGTGAGATAATGCGGAGATGTTGCGTTGCAAGTAGATAAATGCGTATACAAAATATTAATTAGATTAAATAGGTCGCAGCACCAGCTAGAGGATAACGGTTCGTTGCTGACGGCTAGTCTAGCATAAACTATGATTAGCTCGTAGTTGTAGGCGGCGCCAAACGTGATTGCGCCCGCGCCGCCTGTTGCGCCGACCGCTTAACTGCGTCCCACACGCATTCATTAAAATATCTTTCAAATAATAACGCATAATAGCAACACGCATCTCAAAAACCTGACTGACATCTTAAATATACGTTATTGTTTAGTAAGGTACTAACATTTCAGAAACTCCAATAACCAATAGATAAAATAGTAGGAAACTCTAGTCCATCTCTTGCATAGTATCATTAGTATCTGTTCTACAATATAGTGTGTGTTGAATTGAAAAGTAAGGGGTTGACCTGTTTTTCGAGCGTCAGAAGAAGTGCCTGTATGAATAAATACTTAGTTGCTAATAGAAGCATAATCTAGTTCTTAATTAACGCTAAATTGTTAACAGCTGTGTTATTAGTACTGTCAAAGATAACATCAGTAGTTTACGAGCGAACCGATGACTTGTTAATGTAAAGTGTAGACAGTACATACACTAACACGTATCTACCTCGCAGTACAAGATTTAAACGCTTTTCATAGTGTTTACTACTAATTTATGTAATTAACATAGAAGTTTTCCTCGTGTGTGCGCCGTAGAAAGCTAACGTGGTCGTGAATGAGGCGAGCAGCCTTGTGTAAGTAGTACCTGGCGTGGCTGCGCGCGCGCTGTTCGGACCCGGGCGCGCGGCGAGAGGAAGCGCGCAGTCGCGCAGGTGAGCCGACATGCCGACATCACCACAAACCGGTTGCCTCGCACCAATGTCTCGCCACATCTTCACATCCACTCCAAATCAACTAATACTTATTCAAATTATAAACTTAATAGCTATTTCTTTCGATTTCATCACTTTTCGTCATTTCATGCATCAAAACAGCACTCATCTAATTATTATCGATTCGCATTGCCCAAGCGGCCAATAAGAAAGGCGGTTGCCGTTATATATTAAAATCAAAGCATCTTAATATTCCTAACAGTCGTGGAGAATTACTAAAGCATGGAGTTTACATAAGCAGGTGAATCATATCTACTTGATCGCAACCAGATCCTGCCAACAGGAGGAAAATGTGAACTACAGTTATACAGTATATTCTAAAATAAGATGCATTTAACATATTGCTTCAATTTCCCCAAGTTGAATCATAGGTTACATATTATAACATTTTGAAGGTTATGTTATGATTCGCTGTAGAACTGCGTAACTGTTCCACTAGCAATGTGGACGTGGCACGGTGGCACTTCTGCACATTATCGCCTATAAGTTTCATGGAGAGTAAGTTAATGTCTCTTTAGCTTCTGTGTTTAGCTAGGAATTGGATCTTGAACTGTGGTCTCGAATAGGTACTTACCTACAATACAATATCTAGTTTATTATAACAACTTCGAACGGTTTAAACTAAAAACCTGCAATAAGGTAGGTACATTATTCAAAATACATAAATATCACCGGAAAATGGAAAATGCCGTTAGATTTTAAAATAACGCGTGAAATTGTACCTAGGTAAACTATTTTTTTTATAAATAAGACATGGATATATTGGAAACTCAAACTATTAATTATTACTAAGTACCTATTGAAATTTGGATGCGGTTTATTGTATACAAACCGATTATAAGTAATAATTAGTTCTAAATCAAAATAAACATTTGGCATTTTTTCGTCAACAAGCTGTGTATGAAACCAAATTCAGATAGTAAAACAAATGACGAACAAGGCAATGTCGGCAAGACAAGAAGGTCACATGATAATGATGATCCAAATGCAACATTGATTCTATTGACGTTGCTCCTGTTATTAATGCACATCCTACATAATCTCGGTTTATTAACACTCCGCTAAAAGTATATCCTCGTTCGACTGCTTACCTAGTGCTTATTGACTCTAATCGGAAGAGCAAACTGATTGGCGCACGCGCAGCGCATTTGTTATGAGAGTGAGAGCTTAGTGTCCACTGTCCAGTGTGTTTTATAGTTTGTCGAGCGAAGCGGATGTTTTTATTAAATCTATGCAGAAATGCATATACTTATATAATACTCCCAATGATCCAACCAACCGATGAGTATTCCTTAGAGAGCTATCAGTGCAAAACATTCTCCCAGAAAGGCTACAAACAGTTTTAAAACACTCGCTCCACAGGATGTGTCTCACAAGTCCCATAGATATTAACGAAGCAAGAAACAGCCCATTAAGTCCCGACAGAGGCCGGTATTGATACAGTTATCAATGCTACGATCTCAGGAGATATATTGTGGAACTCTAACTGGTCCCCATTTGGGTGACGCTTGAAACACACGTGTGCTTGACACTTAAACATTTACAAAGTCCAACAAAACACGTCACGAGAAAATATTCCTTCCAAGATCAACTAAGGACTCGGTTTCCAACGCAACACATTTGATATAAGCCATTATTGCTATGGGATTACGTTTACGACTGAAGTATTTTATAGTTTCGGAGCATGATTTTCAAGTTAGCATCGTAACGCCTTGACGCAGAGTTGATAATGCAAAATGTTGATACGGTAGATAAACCACTTCGTTATCGTGAAAGAATCATTGGTATGGCGAGCAGGCAGCGGCGTCGATGTGTCTGTAGGTTTGATTAGCTGATTTTATGAGCGGCGACTGCTTGTCTTGTCTCTCTGGGTTGGTGTTGGGCTTTCAAATGTTCTAAGACGTACAAAAATTTGTTAGTTTTAAAAAACAGTCAATAGAATGATCACAAATAGATCTGAAAATGTCAAGAACACTTGCATGTGGTTAACATTCGAAATATTCTGTGCTAATGGATTCCGAAGTTGCGTGTTTTATTCTTTGTAATTATGTGGTAGAAAACTATAATATGATTAGCTGAATTCAATATTTGTGGCACCTGTTTGGGCCGATAGGGCCAGCACAGGGGCGGCACGACATAAATTGCTTCAAAGCCAGCGTTTGGCCTTGATATTCTCTTTGATATTCCTATGCAAAGCGTATAGGACGGTTAGTACTGAAGCTTTACCGGTACTGGAAGGCGTATTCCCAGTCGATCTAGAGGTGCAGCGACGTGCTGCAATGTACTACTACGCTGGAAAGATCACGGACCCAGAGTTCTTACCGCAACGCGACCGTGCTAAGATCTCTAGATTACTTAAACCCCAGACTAACGTCTGGGAGGAACTTTTATCCGAATGGCAATGTAGGTGGGAAAATTCCATCAAAGGCCGTCACC
The DNA here is from genome assembly GCA_947386135.1 of Melanchra persicariae. Taxonomy (NCBI): domain Eukaryota; kingdom Metazoa; phylum Arthropoda; class Insecta; order Lepidoptera; family Noctuidae; genus Melanchra; species Melanchra persicariae. Next base: position 7,281,194 of record OX376646.1, read on the forward strand.
GGCTGGAGGTGGATCACTGTGTTGCCCAATTTCTCACAGGTCATGGCAACTTTAAGAGTAAATTATTTTCCTTTAAGCTTGTGTCTTCTCCTTTCTGTCAATGTTCTACATCTGACCTTGAATACGAACAATCCGCACATCATATCTTATGGGAGTGTATTCTTTGGCAAACTGAACGCAATATTATGTTAGGTAGTATTCAGGTTACATCTGAAGTTGTATACTATACGGACCTTGTAGAAACCGTGCCTTCAAGCGATTTTGCCATACCTATTACTGGAATCAAAAGTAGCTCACAATTTAGGACCCATTATTATTAGTGTTAATGTATAATCCGTGGTGCTTGGCAACTGAGCTTAACCCAGTTGTATATGTCCCTTGGTGCCTATTTGGCCTAGCTCTGTTCTGTCTCCTGCTTAATAAGGAGGGAAGTGGAAATTATATTTTTTTCCTACTCCTCCGCTGTTATTTTCTGATTAATTTCGTTGCGGGATCCAAGACAGTTGAATCATTTCTCTGGGACTCGTCGAGCTTCATTGACTCGGCGTTTTTTCTGGTGATCGCCAATGTTGATTCTGGCTTTCAGAAGTTGCAGTGGCTTGGGAATGTGGTGTGGTGTATTCAATATTTGCTCAAGCAAATATTGAATTCAGCTAATCATATGCATGCATCGTTATCGAAGTTCATCTAACATTTGAAATCCATCTCGAAGTAATCCAATACCCAGTAGGAGTACTTTGTTCAAGTTCACATTAAGTTTATTGTAACAGTCAACTACATTAATATAGCTTCAATAAGATTGCTATGGTTCAAGCAAAAAGTCGTTTCTGAACTGGTTCAACCTTCCATGCTTTGTCAGACACCAACTCTTTGCCCCATTCAGTAGAGCTTTAAGAAAGCTGCATCTACTTGACCGAACAATGTATTCAAACGGAATGGGGCCCTACACAAAGGTAACTTACTTCATACAAGTTGTTGCTATGGCGTCCAATAAGTGGATATTCGTCGTCCGCGGCGCAATTAACTAACCTGTCCAAATGTGATGTGAGCGGCATAGCGTGGCACCATGCAAAAACTCGAGCCAGCTCAGTGGAATATTTTACAAACGCCATGATGTCATGGTGGATTAAATTACTGAGTACTATGACCTTGCCTGTCAGTTGTAGGTAGTTAGTCAACGAATATTATCGGTATTGTACTTAGAAGTACCTACTTACAACGGCAATATACTCCAATTGAACGGCAAGCCACCAAAATAATCGTGACTTCGCTGAGCTGCTTATATTAGTCCTCCAGTCTAATACAGTATTCCATTTCAGTGTAGTGGTACACGGGTAAGTACTTAGGTACCTAAAAGAATTTACGAATTTTAACGTAGCTGCGTAAATTCTGCGTAGAAAATTGCGAACTGGACACAAGATTTTGAACGCACCTCGTATCTAGAATAAAAACACGCTAAACGCTATAGATAGCTATCGAGTTTTATTTTTATTGATTCGATTAATTTTATCTATCTCGGGAGATTACGTTGATGATATTTTATAACGAGTGTAGAACTCGTTTTGGCATGAGGCGTTGTCGCCTGCAGGGGCCTCATATTAGCATGGATTAATTTCAATCAAGTGAATTTGGTCCGCAGTTGAATGAGCGGTGATGGCGGAGCGGCCGAACGACGCGACGCTTGCGCACACCGGTTTGTTGGCTCCACTGTCACCATCCTGTTGCCGTTTTGTAACATTATCTGACGCTTAAATAGTCTTGCCCCGTATTTTATTTAAAAGAAGAATAATAAAATAATAAAAGAAAATATTTTATTGGATGCTTTGTTTTTTAACGGCAGCAGCACCGACATGTGAAAATTCCAAATTATATAATAAATTTTGCTTGTTAATGACCATTTAAATAAAACTGGACCACAATGGTTGATTGTATGCCATTTCTGTACCTGTTTTCAAAGGCCAGTCACAACTTCGCGGTATTTCCGGAAAGCTTGAGTCTTACGAAAATATTGTGAATCGTGGTTTTGAAGTCAGGCTAACAATGTAAGTTCCTAGTAGCTCCTATAGCAAGAATTGAAGCAACGACCATAGATTTAAGGGACTCATCTCAAAGCCTATTCAAAATAGTAACTACCTACCAAAAAATCATGACTACAATACTTATATTACCGTTGATGATACATTTAGCTTTATCTGCTAGCTACAGCTACTTTAACCACATATTAACATAGGTAGACAAGTAGGTACCTACACATAATGGACTCGACCATAGCATAAGCACATCATCAAAAAGCTTCGTATACACATAGTACCTATTACCCACCTGTCAACTTTTTGCTCACCGTTCTTTTGACTGATTACAAACATCAAACGCTCGTAGAATATAATTATCTGAAACATTCTAAGTAGGTAGCAAGTCTAGATTACATCACAAATCTTAGGTACCTACCGTTTATATCTAGCTAGTAACAATTTAGATTTCTGTGCGTTCATTGAAGAGGTATAAGTACGTACTTCGAATATCTTAAGGAATCCTTAACAGGAATGAAAACGTTCATCTCTTCATATAACAGCTGAAACTGCCCCACTGTCTTTCCTTAAAAGCATGCTTATCTCCAAGGTTACACACAAACATATGTATGGACTAGGGTATCGAAGCGTAGAGGTCGCGGCAGGGTCGGCTAAATGAATAGCCTACTGACGGCAAAGCTGTGTCAAACCAGCCACTGTCTACAAGGGTTTAGGTACAACTTTTCTCGCATTGAGTTTCAATATTGTGACAAAGTTAATTTTTGATTTGCGCAGATCAGCTTAGGTAAGTACCTAACTTATCTGTTTGGAGAAAGTTCCCTAATCTGCGACATTAGGTGGTACCTTACATCTAAGTTGTAGAAAATAACGGAGGAACGGCGACGGACGCAGGGAACCATGAATAAAGCAAAGGAGGCCTATAGGTACCCTGCAATGGTTGCTTTTGGGATGAATTAATGATGTTTATGTAACAAGTCAAAGAACTGTTTCTAATATAGTAAGTAATGCAAGTTGCAACATGCATGAAATAGAAGGACACAAGGTGCACCTTGCGATAAAGTGTTATCTTCTAAAGTGTTTTAGAGTGGTGATTCGCCTTGATTGCGTTTATTGAGCAACTCATTTAGCATAAAGCAGGCATCGGGAATATTCTATACTATTCCTAGTACTTTTAAGTTGGGTAAATTCCCAAAGATTTCAAAATTCCTGGGAATGGACATCACTAGTCTAGATAATAAAGATAATAACGTAAGCTATTCTATTGCTATTATCAAATTAACAAATTTGTAAGTATTTAATGGGCCCACCCTTTGTTAGCAAGAAACACGTTTAAAAATCTTACGTTTGACCAGTCTGATTCTGTCTGATCGTACGGAGTTGCAGACCCCTCAAATGTTCTCCTACCCCTACAATGTTACCGGTCAGCTGTTCTACTTTCCAATTGAATTGAGGTATTCCGAAAAGTTTTCTGTTTTGAAAACATGTTTTTGGTTTGAGACGGAACGAGCTTACTCCCGAAAGTCTCTCTACTAGGGAGGTCATCAACGCTTTCTAGGTACTTTACCTACTAAGAAATTAAATAAATCCATGTATTTTCGGTTGTATTTTTTATGTTTGTTACCTCATAATTCCGTCAGTTATGAACCGATTTGAACAATGCTTCTTTTATTATGTGAGAGTACCTATAGGTATACTTTCCGATTGGTCCCATTGAAATTTCATCAAACTTGGTGCAGTATATATATGCATGTTTTTAATTCAAAATAGCTAGTAAAAATATATCATCCAAGTAGGTAAACGGAATTGCGTATTTTGCTTTCCTGTGACTTTTCAGTGGTGCTGGTTAGGTGTAGGGTCCCACCAAAAAGTGAAAAATAAAAAACGTTTTTTACAAATAAAAATTACAACCGACTTACAAAAGTATGTTCAGTTAAAAAAAAATCACTCACTTAGAGAAAAACATAATTTAAGTATTAGTATGTATCTACTTATGTAGGTATAATTATTTCCTAAGCAATGTTATCTTTTTTATTATTGCTAGGCATGCGCTTGACCACTATCTCACCTGATGGTAAACGACGATGTGGTCGAAGATTGAGCACGCTTGCCTAGAAGTAACCACTCCCAGGTTGCAGCTATCAGGATAATAATTTTATCAGTTACTATAACTTTCCTTACAACGGATAAAATTTTTTATGTTACCCGCTCACAGTTCCTAGTACTTATTCTTCGGAAAATATAAAAAATTTCCTCTAAGCTCGGCCGGCGATGACGTGATCTTAAACATACTCGTTCTTGTATTGCTTTCTAGATGAGTCGATGTTTATTAAATGTGTAGTACTTATCTGCATAATTATGTGCAATTAATTATTGTGCAACTCATGTCACTATTTACTTAATTACCCACGCAGCTAAGCATGTTGAAGAATAGTTGGGTACGTCCAATGGCTTATATAATTTCGACCCACTTATATCCTAACCTTACTATTTAATCAACCATCTATTCTAATGCTCTTATTCAGCGCAAAAAATAGTTTTTTATCATCAGAGAAGTGACGACACCGACAACAGCACTTTTTTCAGCAGGATTTTATCAGTGGGCATCTAGGTACCCAATGATCTAAGAACGAACCCTAAACAAAAAAGGCATTGCAAAAATCCGGTAGAGAGAAGGTTTAAATATTTTTTTTTCTTAAAAATAAGTGAATCATTAATCATAATTACTTACCTACTTACAATAATTTTCCTTACCAATAAAGTAATTTCTTATTTTTTTAAATTGTAATACAATAGCCCTAGGAAGTTTATTTACCTTTTTTCGTTTATTTACATGGGTAAAACATATATATTTTTTATTTTAACATAAGTAAACAATGGTTCGGTTTTAACAGAAACATTAAATATATATTTATGTCGCAACCAATTAGCTTAATCAGCCACTTCATTGGTTGCCTAGCCTTTTCGTTTAAATGTGCCGTTTTCAGCGACCTAAGTGACATCTTTTGTTTAATATCGTTTAATGACTAACCCATGTCACTAATGCCGCTGCTAAAAAGTCACAGTTCAATAAAAATGCTAACCTTTTAATGAAACGGCGGATTCAGCTAGTTGGCTGCGCCTGCGACATATAGATTATGACAACTTCCTAAGTACGTATGTTTGCCAAATTTGCAACAAAACAAGCAGTTAGAGATGTCCAAGAATCGATAAATGGTATCGGTATCAGGACAAGATTATGATAATTAGTAATAAACTTCAGTTTCAAAATATTTTTATCAAAAAGGAGGTACTTAATTGTACCTAATTACAAAATTAAGTGACGTATTCAAAGTTATAATAACCTAGTTGCTACTCAGTAGGTACTCACCATTAATATCTGGGACCTGGAGGCCTACCACAACCTCTTAAAACAATATTATTTTAATATTACTTTGTAATTTCTGTTGTTGCATTTTCAACTCTCGGCGCTGATCCGAGCGTTGAAAATCCAACAGAGCGGAACGCAAAGTAATATTAAAGTAATATTGTTTTAAGAGGTTGTGGTAGGCCCCCTGTTGTTTAGAAAATTAGGTAGAAAAAAAAAGTATTTCTGATGTGATGTTTTGATCTCTTCTTCGAACTCGAACAATTTGTTTTATAAAACAAGATTATTTTCCACACAAAATATTTAATTGTCTCCTTATAATTTTTAAAATTCAGTTAAACATTTTTAAACTTATTTTTACCGTCCTTTTTTGAGTTGGCTATTTCATTAAGTGACGTTTTCAGTTATAATAACCTAGTTACTACTTACCATTAAAATGGATCTGATGTTTAGAACATTAGGTAGAAAAAAATAAGTAAGATTTCTGATTTTTGATCTCTTCTTAGAACTCGATCAATTTGTCTCAGACAAAATTATTTTTTCCAAACCTAAGTACTCAAAATATTTATTGCCTCCTTATAATTTTTTAAATTCAATTGAACATTTTGATACTTATTTGTGCCGTCCTTTTTTTGAGCCGGATCGCTATTTTCACGGTCGTCGCCGGACGCGTTCGAGGCAGGCGCAGCAGGCGGCCGCTCAACAAAAAAACAACTTTCCTCGAAACAGCGATGGCGCTAAGTTTGCAACGCAACGTAAAACGTCGTAACCGCCCGCTGAAACCATGTTACTTGAGATCTTATAACAACGCAACAGGCTGGGCCGAAATAACTTGTTGATGTGCGTTGCGGGTGGGACGGGTGCACGCGGGTGTAAGGGGGGCTAGCGCCGCCGAGCGACGGCCTGTCTACGGCGGCGAGTCGGCGACACCCTGTCTGCCACGGTCGGCGCCGTTGCCGTTCCGTGCACATTCCTATCCGCCCGCACCCCTCGATGCTCGTGAGCCGCCCGCGCGCACACAGTGGCAACATCGCATGCAAACTTGTTTCGTAAACGGATGTGGCAGCGACCGGGGCAGGGCACGTTTGTCTGTCTTCTTCTACAATGAGAAATTCTATAAGTACGAAAGAGATAGAAATGGTGGCGCTACGTGCTATCGGCTCCCACTTGCGGCATTTTTTCACGCCGAGAATGAGGCGAGATTACTGCCTAAAGTAACGTACACATGCGATTTTTTATGATACCTTTTTGTTTTATAGTTGGGCATTATTTTGGTAGAATATACTACTTAAAGCGGAAAAACAAACGGTACCGAAATGTTCTTTCAGAGGTATTACATCTTAGACACACTCGTAACCATTCTCTAAAATGACCTACTGACTAACGGCCGCTTTCTATAATATATCTCAATCCCAATCTTGATCCCGATCCTTGTCTGTAACCAATCAACGGCCGAGTTTGTGTCCTTCACCACCACACAATCCTCACCTTTGATTGGTTACAGACAAGGATCGGGATCAAGATTGGGATTGAGATATATTATAGAAACCGGCCGTAAATCGTTTCATGTAGAGATTTTATTATTAATAAAATCATTTAATGCTGGTCAATGGTGGGCTTACAAATGGGATTTTTAATCACGCGCGTACGCCTAAATATCGGATAAAATCAAATTAGTATTAAAAATACAAAAAAAATATAGTCCAGTAAAACAAGCAGTGTGAACAGTGTTTTATATGTATACGAGACTCACGTCGCACACTCACGCACGTTGGACAGGCAGCGGCGCGCCACCAACATCCGCGCCGTGCCGAGGCGAGAGAGCAGCCACAGTCAGTTCGGCGCCGTCAACCGCCACGCGCACACGTATTCTCCTCAGAATGGCCGCCGCCCACACGCACTCGGCCCCCGCGCCCTCAGACCGTCGCTCAGAGGGCCGCGCCGGTTCCCGCCGTATCTTCCCACCACAATTTAAGCTGCAAGTTCTCGAAGCGTATAGACGTGACGCTCAATGTCGCGGAAATCAACGCGCCACAGCCAGAAAGTTCGGTATTCATCGTCGTCAGATACAAAAGTGGCTTCAAGCGGAACCTGCACTGCGAGCGGCTCTCCTGAGGCGAGCGCCGCAGCCAGCCCCGTCACCTCCGCCTTACGCAGCTGGGTCTCCAGAGAGCGCCCGGTTACCTACGCCACCGCCAGTGACAGTACCCACACCGGTGCAAGTGCCCACGCCTCTACCAGTACCAGTGCCTGTTCCTGTGCCTATGCAAATTGCCGAGCCCATCGACCTGTCTGTACGCCGGCCTACACCACCACCTGCGCCTCAACCGGCATATGTGCCTCCCACGGCACCTTGTCCACCGCGCAAGCCTTTCAAACTTTTCCGGCCGTATCTCCTCGGGGACGAAGACGAAAAGCGGCCATCGCTAGCATCGCTGCCAGTATCTAGCGGCGTGCATGTGTCAGCGTTCGTGCCGGTGCAGAGTGCGGCAGGCTGCGCGCTCACTGCGTGCTCCGCACCACGTTGGTGCTCGCCAGTTCCCTCCTTCTCGGCTCCGCTCAGATGAGAGTATGCCGCCGGAGTCCTGCTCCGTAACTCCTGTGATCTAGTCGCCGACGCCCGCCTGGCGCCGCCTGGGGCTTAGCCCTCTATCATCGTGCCTTAATGTTCACGCCGCCATAGTGCATTATGCCGTCATCACCCGATGACAGATATTTTGTGTATAAAGTTTAAGATTGTATTTTTATATGTGGGGTTTATGAAGCTTACCTACATTTATAAAGAATAAATATTATAACTTCTATTATTATTATTAAATAAATAAAGAGGATTGTTTATTAAAACGTTTTTTGAATTCATTAAGTAAACACCTACTCGCCGCTTTAGAGCAGGTAGCGCCGGCGCCATCCTCCTGCCTACCTGACTGATGTAATCCCCTAGTCTATTATGTTTCACATAAAACTATGAAAGACTTTTTTTGTCTAGTGAATGGAGGACTTTTAGTTGAATATTACACTTTGTTATTTCTATTTTTATACTTTGAGTATTTCCTTTATTCCTTGTATTTGCACTTAATAAGAATACATTAAAAAGGCTTGATTGATTAAAATGATACCAATTAGTTCAATGAATTTGTAAAACGACGTTCACTATCTAACACTTAAAAGAGCAAACAAAAAACATCTGAATCTTCTCAGAACCAGATGACACGTGACTACGTGGAAATTACTGGAAATCATCTTTAACGCAAGTGGTTACTAGAAAATCGTTATTTATATAACGATTAATATTAAATTATAAATATTATCCATGGTACTTATATTGATATCTCACCCAAAAAAGTTTCCAAAATACAATAATTTCATAATGACTTATAAAGCAAAGTACTTAAATATAATTCACTCTTGGGCAATAAACGGTTAAAGATAAATTTTTAGAAACGATTAATCACATGAGTCACTGGCTTTATTAAAGACACAAGTTCAGACAACAGAAAGAAAAGCACATTTTGCTATCTTTTATGTAATACGAATTTTATTAAAATTTTAACCTCTCCTGAGACGAGTTTTGAAAACAACGAGGCATGGGCTCAACACTTTCAGGTTTGGTGGTCAGTTTTCTAACCACTTACTAAAGTTCCTATTTTAAGTACTTGGACCTAATAACCATATTTCACCTTTACGTGTATATCTCCTAAACGGTATGCTTTTTTCAAAATCTGTTTTCACAAACATTATACACAAATTCATAGCAACGTGCCTAAAAAAAATCAACTCTGCACTAAACCGATTTATATGATTTCCATCAAATAGCCAAACGTCAGCGCAGCGGAAACTTGAATATATTCGAAGTTTTAAGACACACAAATTTCATTTAAACATACACATTTACCTCTCGTCACACACTAATTATTGCATGTATTTTTTTTCTTGTATGTCCATAGGAAAAAAAAAGTGCCGCTGGGATGACGTAGTTCCAGCGGAAACAGTTTTTGTTGAATAACTCCCCAATGGTTGGATGCACAAATTCGTACTTACCATACACATTTACACGACGTCATACACTAAATATCTGCTTAACTGAAATTAAGAAAAACGACACTTTTCCGCTGGGAATACACACACCTTATTCTTGTTTATTTAAATATATTTTCACGTTATTCATTGACTGTTACTAACACTTAACATAACATTGGTTAACTTAAAAATTAATAATTAAACGTGAATAATTATTAATTAAGTAACTAATTTTAACCATGATTAGGAAAATTTTCTAATAAAATAAATTAATTTAACAATAATTAAACATTAATTAAACCAAATGTCCAAATGGTTTCTATATAAAGTCGTTAAAAGTGTGGCTGACAGAGAAATCATCCAAGAAGAATTATAAGATGCTCAAAAACAAAATCAGGCATTCAAAACATTTCCCCAAACTATGTAGATAATTATGTTCTGAATACCTATACTTTTTCTTGTATTTTATTAGTAAGAACAAAATTCTTAATAATTAATTATGATCTAGCCTAAAAGACTAATAAGCAATTTAGCTCTATAGATTATGTTAAAACTAAGAATAGTGTCTATTTGCACTTTTACACAAGAATATACTTAATCAATATTTTTCTTTGATGTGTACTAAATCTGAAATGAAAATATTTTTTTAGCAAAAGGCAAAATACATTGCGCTTCATCATTCTTACATAACAGCAGCGCAGCGCCAAAACCGCTATTGAAATAAAACTTTATTTCGAGTATAGTGATGCGAAAATCTGGTATCGATTGATACCGATTTAGAAAAAAAGAATAATATTATGCATTTGTTCAGTCTGAAAATTTAAATAATGATATTTTAATTGTTATAGTAATATCTGAATCCCAGAATAAATTGATTTGTTTCTTTAATTAAAACACCAGTAACTAGGTATTTATAATTACTTATGGGTACGTATGTAAAAAATAACTGTTGGAATAACTGATAAAGTGACAAATCTGTATGATTAAAAGATCCCTTGTACTCAATCGCATCGTTAGCCAAATCCAAACTAATTTAAGTTGTGCAAAGTTACATACTTAATAATTAAAAAAAAATCATTTTCAATCTTGAAAAGAAGAGTTGCCAAGGCAAGTGTTGGTATTATTATTTAAAAAATTTAGGAGTTCGTCGGATAACTTTTATATGGTGGTATAAAAATAATGTCAAACGGACATATTTATTTTTCAATCAAAAATGAATAGTTTCAGTCATTGCGGTAGTCTGATACAAGTCTTGCCAATTTGTTACCCAGTTATTGGAAATTGATTGAAATTTTGTTCGTTCAACGGGTTCATGATGGCCATGACACGTCCTAGAGGGGCAGTACCTAGGTCCTCAAAAAATCAGCTGTTATAGACAGATAGCCAAACTATCTTATCATAATCGACGGTTGAAAGGCTAATTGGCCTAAGCGACATTTTTTGCGATATTGAGTTATATAGGTTTAAATAAGTAGTCTGATCTACTGTACGCATTACCACCGCCTCAGTGTGTTCTGCGTACTGCCTTTTTAGGGTACCATAGCCAAATAGCAAAAAATGGAACCCTTACAGATTCGTCATGTCTGTCTGTCCGTCCGTAAGTCACAGCCACTTTTTTCCGAAACTATAAGAACTTGGTAAGTAGATGTATTCTATGAACCGCATTAAGATTCGCACACACAAAAATAGAAAAAAAAAACACTATTTTTTTTTCCATCAAACCCATACGTGTGGGGTATCTATGGATAGGTCTTCAAAAATGATATTGAGGTTACTAGTTTCATTTTTTTTTAAACTGAAAAGTTTTCGCGAGAGACACTTCCAAAGTGGTAAAATGTGTCCCCCTCCTGTAACTTCTAAAATAAGAGAATGATAAAACTAAAAAGAAAATATATGATGTACATTATTACCATGTAAACTTCCACCGAAAATTGGTTTGGACGTGATCTGGTAAGTAGTTTTTTTTAATACGTCATAAATCGTAAACCGCAATTTACCTTTCATTCAATCAACTCAAATATAATTTTCACAGATGATGTGTTTCTGTTGCCGTTATAACAACAAATACTAAAAACAGAATAAAATAAATATTTAAGACCCATACAGCAAACGTGACTTTTTTCCGTTTTTTATAGATAATGGTACGGAACACAACCCTCCGTGCGCGAGTCCGACTCGCACTTGGCCGGTTTTTTTATTATTGCTGGGAAATCATCAAATGAATCCTGCCGCTCAGGGTGAAGTGGAAGAGAGTGTTAGACTCTTACTGACTAAACCCATCCGTGCTCCTAGTATAGTGCCCTTTGCTTTCCAGGGCCGCGGTAACTCTTTCGAACTCAATCCGCAACTCTACGTACAGCCTAAGTTTGTGTTTTATTAAGGACGCAGAGTATACGGTCTTATTTTCCAGCGAAAGCATTCAACGTGAAGACTGAAACAATAAAGAAGTTGTTTTATTATTGAGTACATTTGCGGTGTGGGGTAACGTAATGGCGACGAGCAGTCTGGCGCGGCACGCACGAGGCAGCCCGCCGCCGCCGCCGGTTCCGCCGCTCCGCTGCATGCCCGCAACACATGCGGAATGCCTGTATCTCATGCCGCAGTAGGGCCACCACAACCACGATAATGGACGAGAAAAAACTTAACCACTCATAGTTACTGCTCATTAAAATAATTGGTTCAGTAAGTACAATTTAATTAAAACATGTAACCACTGGAACTATAGGGACGTAGTAGCTAGGGTTGCCATTTGCTAACAAGCAGAATTCTCTACACTTTTCTCGTTGATACTCCACGGTCCACTACAGTTATACTCGGTTTCTGAAAGGCTTATAAAAAAAACCGGCCAAGTGCAAGTCAGACTCGCGCACGAAGGGTTCCGTACCATTATCTATAAAAAAACGGCAAAAAAATCACGTTTGTTGTATGCGAGCCCCACCTAAATATTTATTTTATTGGAACGAAGTTCCTTATCGCGCGTTGTGAAAGGGGGCTAGACGGAAAAAATTCTTACGAAAAGTTGTCACGACACTTTTTGCTATAGTAAGCTATTGTAAGCTGTGCGGCGTCGCATGTTTCTCTGTCTGTCTCTCTCTCTCTTATAGAAAGCAAGATATTTGTTAATAATAAAACAACAACAACAACAACAACAACAACAACAACAACAACAACAACAACAGTAAGTACATTTAGAAGACGCTTACGACAGTATCTGATCGATGCACAGCGAGGGCTGGATATGGTGGTGCAAAATACCTCAATTATATAATGTGGCCACCCGTGTATTTGTTTTGGCTGGGGGTATTTTATTTTTTTGGTTTTTAGTGTTGTGTCATTTAATGTTATAAGTATTATTCGTCTTTTATGTTTCACATCACACTATATACAAACACATATAATATTATCTTATCCCTATTTATCAAATTTAACACGTTTCGCTATATATATTATGATGCATTATATATTATATATTATCTGAGTTCGCATCACTGCTATTTGTTAAAATAAAAACTGCGTCCGTTGCGTCACAACCTCAGGTTCAGTTGAAAACCAGCGTCAGGCACTAGTTGTATGGCATTCATGCTGAACTGGACCTATTTTGGAGCAGCCGTGAGGCACACAAAATTGTACTGTTTATTTTAGTTATTATTATTATTTTTTGTTTTTGCTTCTTTCTATTTTTATTTGTGTCACTATTGTTTGCGTGTGCCCTGCGTTTGTGACAAAATAAATGCTTTTTCTTTCTTCTTTCAACAACAACAACACAACACAACACAACACACAACAACAACAATAACAATAACAACAACAACAACAACTTTGCATCATGGGTGTCATTTTCATAGTTTTCAGGGTCGCTAATAACGATTACCGGGTCAAAATCGAAATCCAAGATGGCGCCCACGAGATTTGACAACTTTTCATCATGGGTGTCATTTTCATGGTTTTCGGGGTCGCTAATAACGATTACCGGGTCAAAATCGAAATCCAAGATGGCGCCCACGAGTTTTGATAACTTTTCGTCATGGATGTCATTTTAATGGTTTTCGAGGTCGCCGATAGTGAATTTTAATCCTAATGAATCTTGCCTCTTGACCTGAGGTGCACTTCAGTGACTGCTACTGAAACTTTTAGACGAGTTGCTTTTTATTAATAAGAATGTGTAGTGTATAAATTTTATTGGAAAGGAACTTCGTTCCATCCGGGTGTCCCTTGACACCTCTCAAGTTTTCTATTTTTAGTATTTGTTGTTATAGCGGCAACAGAAATAAGTACATCATCTGTGAAAATTTCAATTGTCTAGCTATCACGGTTCATGAGATACAGCCTGGTGACAGATGATTAGTTAGATCATTATTACTCATAAATTTGTTACGCCTAGCTAGCGATTATATTTTCCTTGTAACTTCGTTATAGTGAAACACTGAAGCGCCGGCGCTGCTAGGTTTGTCTAGTCAAAACTCAGACCGCCAGGTCTGACATAACGTCTTAGTCAAAGTCCAAACAAATAGCGCTTTTCCACCGTCGACTAACGAATTTTTGGTTAATCCTAGAAAATACTAATTTGGACAGTCAAACGCCGAAACTCAATTTGATGAAATCGGGGTTTAAGCAGTCAGATCAAACCTTACCTACCCGTGTCGAGGTGCCCTAAGCTCTCTGCGCCCTATGTTCTGCTACTTGACTAGGCAAAATAAATTGAGGTTGACCGAATTTGCCTTAGTCGCTATTACGATAGACTAGGACTAGGAAAACCCCGAAACAGACTATTTTACTTTCGACGTTTGACTAAAAAGTTAGGTACTTCTAGGTTCGACTAAAAATATATCAGTCAAAGGCCGAACTAGGAACCTATTTCGGGGTTTGCTGAAAGGTGTTGGTAAACCTAGGATAAACAAGTCATTCCGCGAATAGACTGCATATCGACCTTTAATAATTATATGAACTAGCATCGCGAATAATTTTCACTATTTCTATGGCAGGTTAAAGTTTTCCACGGACCAATAGTGTCTGAGTTAACCCTGTACGGACGAACGTACTTGGCGAAACTACAACGTGTAACAGAATAAACGCAATAGGTACCTCTTAAGTATTGTACTCATCATTATGAACAACTTTTACTATGGGACCAACACAAAATCGCGAAAAAAAAAAATTGATGTTCAATACATTTTGTCGAGTTATCCGCACAGAAATGTATGGGGCAGTCGATTTTTATTTCGCGATTTCTGTGTTGGTCCCATAGTGAAAGTTGTTTATAATGATGAGTACAATGACCCCTTAAAAGGTATTGCGTTTATTCTGATACACGTTGTATTACCTACCATAACCTTGTTTAACTACGGAACCCTAAAAACATGACAAAATGAAACTAATTTCAAGTTGATTGGGTATTGTTTTCAGTCCCGTAAAGTAAATTCTATAACATTAAGATTTGATCAAGTTAGATGTATTTCTGAATTGGGCTTAAGTTAAGTGTGTCAAACCCTAGTTTAAACTTTGATAGGTGTTCAGGGCAAAGTAGAGTGTGAGAAATACTTACCCAGCCTGAAAAAACTCAATTCAGAAACCGAGGGAAAGATCACGTTATGGTTTTCTCGCAATTTTTTTTTGGCATTTTGTTGATGCCAGAGGAAGAAAGTAAGTGGAAACGTATTTAATAACGTACTTAATAAGTAAAATAGTGATATTATTGCCTACACAGCCTTTATTGTGAAAATTCTATCATTCCTCAGGAGGAAAGATAGTGATTTTTCACTTTGAAAACTAAAAATCGCTCTCTCCCTCTAAACTCTTTTTCGAAAATGTTCTCAACTAACTTTTTAGACCTGGTTGGATGGCGTATGCATACCAAGTTTCATTGAAATCGGTTCATTCATTTCGAAAAATAAGGACTTGAAAGTTTGTATGAAATGCCGTACGGCGTTAACGCTCCCTACTATTATTTATTATCATGACATTGACACAAGGTCTGACACTGCTTTTTTTAGCTAACCTGTGACTTCTATGAACCAATGGGGAGTAGCGGGGACCAGACTTTATGACCAAATGGGTTCCTCTGTCTGAGAACTTAGATTTTCCATGAGTCAAGACGACCACTGTAAGTAGGTGAATCAAGATAATCGGTAGTCGCATTCAGGCGTAGTATGTGCTTAATCTTAATAATCATACAACATCAATAAGGTTGTACAACTTGTTCTAATAAATCAAATCCGGATCGTGGTTTTGTTGAGGTGATGGCGGATCAACGAACTCTTTAATTTTCCTGTTGTAACCACAAAGGAGGATTGGTTTTGAAAACTAAATGAATAGGTAAGTATCACAAATATCGGAAATATGACAATGACAAAGAGTTGAACATGTCAAATTATCTCATTCCAAAACTGAGATAGCTATACGTATAGGTATGCCTGATGGGATTTCCCATTGGCCAAAATGACACGAATTTCCAGACAGACTTTCATTAACTATTTTAGCCCCGATATTTTCAATAATCTTCTTCATAACCAAGGAACTAACATTTATTTCTTGACTAGCTTTAGCTTGCGGCTTCGCCCGCGTGGAGGTCGGAAGCTATCCCACGGGAATGTACAACTATTACAGAATAAAAGGTCCTATCCTATAATGTTCAATTGCTGGTCATGGTCTAGCTATGTGCTAAATTTCATCCAAATCTGTTCAGCCGTTTAACAAACAAACTCACTTTTGCATTATATTAGTTTGGATGTAGCGCGTGCGTTTGTCATTCAGTGATTGAATTTGTGTTTTTTTTAAAGTAAATGTTAAGAGGATTAGGTACCCCCTTAAGTTCCAGACTGAAGCCCTGTTTGTGGTTTTACGGTACCTATCTATTATTTGATGTTACTCAGACAATGTCAAAGTAATAAACCAGGACACCGGATTTTGGGAGCCATGATTTTGAAAGTTTTCAACAGTAAGACTTAACACATGCCACCGCCCCCCGTGCCGATTCAGCTTTGGATAAGTTTGATTGGTTGTAAAGATTTTATGATCGGCCATTTAAAATAAACACTCTTATACATATTTTTGTAAAATAATGTTCTAGAAAACAGCGAAATAACTTTTGGAAATACAATCTTGAGAGGACAAAACTAGGAGTGACTTCTACTGAGAGTTAGGAGAGCTGTAGCATCCCTATCCCTACTACAGCTCTCCTACTTTGCATCCCAATGTTTTCTATGTAAACTTACATCATTAAAAGTGCCTGTTGGACTAAACTAAAAGTTATCTTGATACTTATAGAAAAGTTTAGTTAAATGGTGTAGGTACAATAGGTACTTACCTAGGTAAACCTATGGTTGCAAAATTCCCAAGATATTTAATAGAACCACTAATAAAAGGTTGATGACAAGGTAACGAAATTAATTTGTTGGATCTAAAAAGTCCTATCCTATCGATCTATAGGATCCAAGGCGGAGGAGGGGGCTAAGCGGCTCAAGCCCCAACCCGAAGACCCAGATTGATTTGGTAGTCTACAACCTAACGAAGTCATTGAGAACGAAAAGTAGGTAATCCAAGGCTTGCTATAGTTGCTATGTGTTAAGCAAAATAAAATGCTATGTGCTTTTTAGTGTTTACAATATTATAACCCACCCTCAGCGGGGTCAAGCCACCCCCCCAAACGACAATCCTGAATCCGCCCTTGGAAAATATAATGTACTACTTAGATAACTGTAAGAAAATGTCGAGGCAGAAAAGTTTAGCGTTATGTTAACACAGACAGAATAGTGGAAAACTAGCATTGTAGTAGTGAAAGAAATCAGTGAAGAACGAAAACAAATAATTTAAGATAATCCCTAAAAAACATCTAGTGGAATAATATCTTGGAAAGCTGAAAACCATGTCAGAGCTCAAAATAATCGCAAACTACTTAAGTTGCCAAATGTTTCCCTTCAGCTCACATTAAAAATATGCTTTAGGACCTGTAAGTATTTCTGTGGCTCGGCCGGGCTCTGACGCCAGCGCCCACTGACGTCTCTTTGACGTATTGGAATATCTCGCCATGTTTTCGAGCTCAGGCGGATAATTTAGCGAGCCGCATAATACCTAGTGTTCGAGCTGCATTCGCAGATGTGAGTGTGATATATTTACGATGCGCTGCCGCTCTGCCGGACGACGCGATGGCCCATAAAGCAAGTAGGCACAGCATCTACTATGAAGTCAAGGATATTTTTGGCACACGCGAGCACAGGATACTCCCTCTGTTATAGTTTACGGGTCATTTAACAATAGTCTTTCTTTTTAAAGTTTGACGCAGTTTCGTTTTTTGTTTTAAATTATTATTTTTAGTAAACATCTGTATTTTTATACAGTGAAAAAGATTAAAGGTTTGGTATTTCTCTAAAAATGGGTAACTGTATCGACTCCTAAAATCCCTACATGATTAGTCATAATAAGGGTAGGTCTGCAGTGCAATTCTGTAAACACGTCGAATCGAAGTAAAGGCTTGGGTAAAGTGATCACGAAGTGATCTGCCATTCAATTCAACCCTTCACTTCGACATGTTTACGGCAGCGCGATTCAGCCGGTCAATTCTGTCGACATCTCGCGGTGTACACCTAGGCGGTTATGAGGCGGAGTGAACGACAAGTGAGCTGTCATTCCATCTTATTTGTATGGTTTGACAATTCACCCGTCGTGCACCCCGCCCAAGTGTTCACTTCAACATGTTTACAGAATCGCACTGCTGTAAACATGTCGAGTTGAAGGGTTGGGTGAAGTGACCACGAAGCGAGCTGTCAATCCATAAAAACAATACGAATGACAGTTCACCTCACTTCCACTCCACCTAAGTTTACACGATGAGATGTTGTCAGAATAGACTGGCTGTAGTGACTTCTAAAACTCTTACATGACTTGTCATACTTCACAAGGGTTTTAGAAGTAACAGCTAAGACAAATCTGCAAGGTTTACCTGTATCTTAGCAGACTGCATAACTAACTTTGGCATGTCTAGCTAGAACATAACGATGAAAAGCCTTTTTTATGTTTCTAGTGAAGGCTCGTTTAGCCAGTTTCTCCTCAACGATAGAACCAAAAGTTAATTGACCTATTGTAGCACTTTTCTGCTACTTGCTAGATACTTAGGAATCATAATAACTATAATTCAGGATAATAGACTTTACACTGTTCTTTTCCCATAACGCGTGAGTTTTATTTTTAAGGGTTTTATAATTTTTTCTGTGAACTAGTTGCCACTTTGCCAGTCATCAAACATCAAACCCTGCTATTTAGCCAGTTACAACAACAGTTAAGTTTAAAGTCATGAAGGTCACTGCAAATACTTAGATCTATGACTTGATGCTTAAAGTAACTACCTCTTCAATTATTTTCTTCTTTTTTCCGCACCTGAAACCTAATTATGTTTTTTTTCCTGAGTGGCCTGAACCCTGAAGGTGTTTGATTTACTATGGGCACGTTGGTCTGTAAAGTGAGTTTATTTTCCGTATGACTGCCGGAACGGTAGGTACTCTTACTTTTGTTATTAAACTTAGTTCCATCCATGACTACTATAATTGTTTAGTTTCCGGATGTGTGCGTGTCGGCGTAAAGGATATTCACTTTGGTGTTGTCTGTCTGTAGAGCGCGTTTGTTTCTTCAGCGCAAACACCAACTAATTAACCGCGGTGCCTTTGTTTGCCTCTTCCAGAAATTGCTTTAAATGTTAAGATGTTTGAATACCCGTTGCACCTCGATTTCTAATATGGTTTGCTTTGATGTCAGAGTCCAGTCCAGCTAGTCGTAATCAGTATCACACAGAAATATCTTAACTCTCACTGCTTTGTTGGGGTACGACTCAGATGAATGGAATGTGGTCCTTCCACCTTTATTATTTCACTCCTAACTTTGATTGTTATCAACATTTCAACCAATGCATTTCGTTCACGACCCATGCATGAACAGAACACAATAATATGCACACGGCAATACGTAATATTATGTTATTTATGTTACAGCTCGCCATGTAATAAAACTAAATGAACGGTAAATGGTTTGTTGTAGGTACCTACTTAGGTACTGCCAATACTTAGGTAGCAGGTAGCTTATGCATACTAGGACTTGTTTCTAAGAAACCCTATACAGTGCAATGCGCTATTGCAATGTATACGATCTATGATAATTATCTCTTAAATACTGGGCAAGTTATTAAGTTGCAATAACCTGATCATTTTGTTCATTGTTGGAAATAGGTTAACGTCAACTATGCGATTACCTACCACACTGGTCTTTAAAACTAAGTTATAGAACTCTACAAAAGCTATATTTTTACTTGATCTCACTTACAACATATTGTGTCATGATGTCTAACAGTAGGCCTAAAGTTACAACAATAACAGAGCAACCTTTAAGTCTCCGTGAGGTGATCTCCTAAATAAATCAGCTCGGAGTCACGTCACTCCTTAGCACATAAATAGCTCAAGTCACAAGACAGACCGGTCGGCGGCGCGGCGGCGCGCTCAGCTCGGGGGGGATGCGCGGCTGCGCGCGCGCTGCGCCTGTGTGCGCTGCTCGATGGCCGCTCCGCTTGGCGCCAACGCCGCGCCGCCCGCGTGTTATTTCCGACGCCATTACTCACACCGGCTTCGACTAATTATAATATTCAGCGAGCTCACATCGGCCGACTATCCGACGAGTCCGTTCACATTTATCCTGCACGCACAGCACAGCCAAATTGTTTTCTCGTGAATGTTATTTTGAGGTCTACGTAGAATTTTAGTGCTGTACTAAAAATGCGGTTCGTAGGTATATCTACACAAACTTCCCACACAAAGTAATCGCGTGATCATCCTCAAAACAAGGCATTGTTGAAAGACACACAAGCCGGCCGGTTCTGTTAATTGATGTCGTCTGGCTTTGATAGCGGCCGTTCGGTGAGATCAGAGAGGTGTCGGCGACGTTGAAACGGCTCTTCTCTGTAAACACGCCAGTTGCCTGTGTAGTCGTGTAACGCAATCAGCACGCCCTTTGACACCAGCCTCGGTGCCTCTGATAATGTAGTTCGAGCTCTTCGTACTGTTTGGCACATTAAGTGACATTAATAGCAAAGTAAACCTCATTTAATTTACAATACTTTCCGATGAATTTTGTGACACTGTCATTACTCGTTACTCGTATAATATTTTTTAATAATGTCATACAACGACTACGTGGTATTTAAGGATTAATTTAATCAAACTCGAACAAAAGCCCGTAAATTAAATCAAGCAACATTCACCGAACACTGTTTTATTATTAACTAGCTGACCCGCGCAACGTTGTCTGCGTCACATTTTCCATTAATGATCCGCTCCTATTGGTCTTTGCGTGATGTTGTTCCTCGATAAATGCTTTAAAAACTAAAATATTTTTTCTATTCAAACCGGAGTAGATCCTGAATCCTGATATTAGCGCGTTCAACCAAACAAACAAACAAATTCTTCAGCTTTATAATCCCTACTTCCCTACCAATATTATAAATGCTACGTTCGCATTTATAATATTGGTAGGGAAGTAGGGATTATAAAGCTACTCTGTCTGTCTGTTACGTTTTCACGCAAAACGGCTGTACGGATCGTCATGAAATTTGGCAAATTGGGATAAGGAGAAGGACAAAGACTACTTTTTTCCGATAATCGACATCCACGCGGGCGTAGCTAGTATTAGAATAGATTTATTACGAAGGTTTTATCTAAAACATGTCCATAATACGCCTACTTTATGTGACAAATCTAAGCAAAACTTCTACTACAAAGAAGCTTAAAAATAAACAGGATCAAGATCGACTTTTTTACGTTAAAAACCACTAACAGAATTTGCAAATTGAGATTGAGCAAAGCTTTGACGGTAATAAAAGATCTTCACTTCCCTAATTGCATTGATCCGGTGACATAGGCAACTCACACTGCAAAGTCTTGATTCTTGAATCTCCAAATTATAGGAAGCTCGATCAAGTCAGCCATTAAAACAAAAAAAAATGGGAAATTATAAAACGATCGAATAAAAAAATAACTTAGCGACTGATGATGAGATACTGTTTTAATAACTTGAGCGGTATGAATTTGAATAAGCGAAAAATTAGCTAAACTAACGACGAATATTGATTAATAATAAAATCAAGAACGAGCTTACAAAAAGTGGGTTGTAATTAATCCATTTCAGATATTAAAATTCTAATCGTGCGGCTAAATTACTAAGTGAGCGACTAGAAATACAGAGAGGGCAACTTCAATATTGAGATAGAGATGATTTTTCCAATTGAGGTTTTAACATTTTGGTGTTTTATTTGGTGCGCAAGAGCGAGTGATGCCAGCTCGGGATTTGGGGCACCCCGACTCGGACAGGTTAGGTTAGAAGGAGGCCCCTTCGTGGTTATTTTTTTTTAAACCACCCAGAAATATCATTTGCCAAATATTTAAAAAAATGCAGGACGTAACGTTGACACAAACAAATATTAGGTCGCTCAAATATTATAAAGCTTCTCATCTAGTAATGTTTGTAAGTTGCTGTTCTGTTGATTTCTCGTCACTCGCAGTCAGTCGCTCACTTAGTAATACTATAACGTAAATTAATTATTTTTGTCACTTAAAACTTTAATTTACAGTCACTCGTTTAAATACAACCCAAAAAAAATCTGACTACCAAAAACAAACACTACAAAGTACAAAATAACTCTAATTTCAGAAGTTGGGGTTTTTGGTTGTTTCTTCGTAATTTAACACCGACTTTACTTGGTAGTGTTTTTTTTTGTAAGTCGGTTTTTTATGAAAAAGTTTTTTTATTTTTCACTTTTTAGTGGTAGGTACCCCACACCTAACAACACCACTGGAAAGTCACAGGAAAGCAAAATGCGCAATTTCGTACATGGATGATTTTTCCACATGTCTTTTCCAGATATTTGGATTTAAAAACCAAACTACTGGACCGAATTTGATAAAATTCAATAGGACCAATCGAGAAGTTAGTATAATTATGATCCTCTCACATGAACCAAGATTTTTCAAATCGGTTCATAAATGACGATGAGGTAACAAACACAAAAAAAATACAACCGAATTGAGAACCTCCTCCTTTTTTGAAGTCGGTTAAAAAGCTTATTATCATCATCGTCCAGAACTCCAGACCATAGCGTTTATTGGGCAGATCATCCTGCTAGTGTTCATGCCGGAAGGGAAACACGTATTGAAGCATGCCTCTAAACAGTAACGAATGAGCTAATAAGGCAGTGCACGCGAGCCAATCTCGGTTGCTACGGTAGATGTGCGGTGTGCGGTGATATCCTATGTAATGTATGTAATAAGTTTGACCGGCAGATTGGATGACACTGTTGGTCAAGGTTATCGGCCGCTCATCTGTCACTTATAGCTTAGCATTTTTAGTCTACGTTAACATTTTGGAAAAATATTTATTTACGAGTAGGTACCTACCTACAACATTTTCGAAATTTTCAGAATTGTAGGTAGGTAGGTACCTATCTGGCAGTGTCCTGAGGGACAGGTTCAACCTTGTGAAGTACAGATGTAGTGTCTCCAGAAAAACCATTCTATGATATATCTATTATTTAAATGATTTTAATTAACATGGCATTCGAACCTTCATGATTTTTTTCCTTAACTTTCTTCTTTACTTAAATATCTTATAGTTATTATTTTCAAGTTTATTTCAATAGCTGAATTATTCCACATTCAACTTTGTTTACTGTCCTTACCTAATAGGTATATTAGATAAAATGCTTGGAACAACTTTGGAGGTAGCGGAACAGAGAGAAGTCCCACATACCTCCATTGAAAAGGGAGGATCCTCCGCCCGGACGTTAGTTGGTGTCCGGTGGGCCAACTGCCCGACAGTTGATATTCGGGCTTTGCGTAATTATGTTCTAATCGCACGGTAAACTCTGATATCGCGATTTAAGATTTTGTCAAGTTTGTTCGCGGCTGTCGAGATAGATGGCGCTGCGAGTCTCATTTGTTGATTCTGCTACGTTGATTTTTTTGTGGCGGTAATGTCGCCTACACAACATTTACTCATAAACTGTTCCCTAGATATGAAAACGTCAATGAGATAAGAATTTTTCAATACCGATGACCGGCCATGACGTACATCGGTAGACTACTGGTGCCAAAATAATGGTGTATGTGTTGTTTGTCACATCACCAGTTTTTACGAATATTAGTGTCTTTGTTAGTCATCAGTACCACGTCCCGTCGTCGTTTAGTCTACAGTGTTTATAGGTAGGTACTGTTTGTTACAATTTTCATTAAGTTTGAAATGCACTGCTCCAAAACTACGTTATGGTCATCGTGATAAAGTTACTCGCTCTTGTTTTTCATTACCTTTATACATTATCGTCTCAACATGGTGAGGGTTTGTAAGAGGCAACTTACCTACCAATAAATAAGGGCTACCATCTGAGACATTATACAACCTGGACAAGCAGGTACCTAATTTGAAATCGAAATCCAAAACTGTAAAGCGAAACCTAAGTTTTATCTCGTTCTCAGGAGAGCCGACCTAAAATGTTTTTTTCTCTGCATTATGTTCGGTTCTTTATTGCTCATCATTATCCTCTAATGATGAGCAATAAAGGATCGACCGTTTATTCAACATCATCAACCATCACTCGTATAAAGTGAACTAAATTCCTTACATAACGCCTCCATATTACACTAGTGTTATTAAAGTCATGTAGGCTGCTTAAGTACTTACGGAAAAACGGGGCGAATAGAAATGCCGGGGTTGAAACGAGATGCGAAACCAAAGGGGTGAAGAGGTTTTCCACGTTATTTAAATACTTTTAGCAGCATTTAAGGACGCTAAGTAAGATACCAATAATACGAGTTCGGTATTAAAGTGTAGAATCCAATCAAAGTTTGGTTCTGATTCAACCCCTGCATTTCTATTTGCCCGATTTTACGGTACTATGGGTATACATGATCGGTCATGGTCACTAGTTATTATTTTGGACGGATATCTTCAGGTCTTATCGCAACTGAATATTTGCTAATCTATCGCATTTTTAGGTTGTGCAACGAATAATTATATTAATAACAGCAAAACATTTCAAGAATTTTAAACAAAGTGATAATAGGTAGGTTATGGTTTTAAAATGCGATATCAATCACTTCTCCGCTATATCTAAAGGCAATCAAGTGAAGTGCTTTATCAAAATTATCAACCTATTTTTATTACGTTCTTAAAGTGTACTTCATGATAAAGCCAGAGAGAGAGAGCAATTTGTCTCAAGGGAACGTGTTGTAGTGAACTTTACCTTCATGACAAGGGTCAATGGTGTGGCAGTGGACATTTTTCGCGCAGTTTCAGGAACGACGACCGGCCGTGACGCAAATAAAGTCGTGCCAATGAAAGCACTAATCACTTACATTTCTTCTTGTGGGCATTGTTATTGTTACACCTCCCGAATGTCAACGTGCCAAGACAATATTTTTGGCATTCTAAATTTATCGTTACCAGGCTAATTTCTGATTTCACGTACCTAGTCATTTTAGAACTCTTTTCTCTTTTTAAAACTCTTCGCAATTTTCTCTACGAATCATCGATCAATATCAAATCAGTTTTCTTAGTCGTAGTAGGGAATTGTTAATAAGCACGTAGACAAATGAATGTTAGTAATGTATAAATAATTAGTTTATATGAGTAAGTTGTTTGTTACCTATAATACCCAAAAGTTACTAACTTGTTTGTGTTCATAGCAAGCGCTAGAGGCTGAGATCATTAAAACGGGTTCATATCAGTTTCCATGAGTTTTTAACGGTTGCCCTCTTGATAAACTCCTGTTGATTGTGCGGCTCCGCCACACGGGCGGACCACCCGAGCGTCAGAACATTCTGTGATCGGTGCCATAAATATCTGTGGCGCAACGAGGATCATCCACGACAGTACCTTGAGCCCTGATAAGCCTAAGATAAGTACTGACATGATAGCGCACGACCACCAATCTGTTTGGATATATTAAATCCTCTTTGTTAAGGGCGATGACAGCACAGATTTAAGCCTAATCCATTGTACTACTTGCGTCATAAATTTTAATAGCTTCATACTACTTATTACTCTACTTACTACTTACACAAAATGAATGTAATGGCTATAATGAATAGTTACAAAATAGTTGTTCTTATCAATTAGTAGTAAATCCATATGGAGTAGATGACCCAGTTTGAAACAAAGAATGAGTCAGGCTCGTTGTCATTGTGGAAGTATGCCCGGCCGGTCAACATCGGGTGCTGAATATTGCACAAAATCATGCCCAATTACCTTCAACGACGATAGGTACATTTTATCTGCTTTTCTTATAAATTATAGTTTTAATTTTATATACTTACGCTAAATTGTAATTTAACAATTTTTACATAGACTTAGTTCGTTGTGCACTTGTTTGCTTCATTGCATCGGTTAAAAAAGTTTGTACACACGAGTAACGCTTAGCGTTAAAAATTGAACAGTTTATGAAATAACAGCTTTCTTGCCATGTCGTTTCTTATAAAAGTTCGTTCAGATCGTAATGATGTTATCGATACCCAATTCCACATAGGTTATAAACTGGTTAGTTAAGAAGTTGGGTGCGCCAAGTAATTTGCTGCGAGCCGGCGCGCAGGGCAGGGGAGACCACTGAACATCGGTTCCGGGGTTCAGCGACAACTTGTCTGGCAGGGCCGGCGCCCGGGCTCTCGCCGCCCCCCCGCCCCGCCGTTATATTATGGGCCTGACGCCGCTGCCGGCCTGCGCCCCTCTTGCTCCTCACCGCGCCTCTCTTGCTCCTCACCGCGCCTCATGCCGCTGCGCCCGCGCCACCGCTTCTCAGAAAACGAATCCGGCGATATGGTGACGCACACATTGACATTTGGCAGTTGATACGACGACACAGTTTCTTCGATGGGAAAATTTATCATGTGCTAATACATTTAGAAGATCTCTGATTAGCTTTAAGATGAACTAGAATTTAAGCCTTGAAATAATTAGGATTCGAACCTCTAATCATATTTCAGGCCCTAAGAAGATGAGATTAATTTATGTTACTCATAAAATCGCTGCTAAGTTTATATTTCAATATAGTCTCCCTGATATACGGCTTCCAGGGCCAACGTTGGGTTTTACTATAACTTAAAATGAGCATTTACTATAGAAATACATAACCAATAAAGTTGGCAAATAGCGCTTGAATTCTAGAAACGTGTCGGTCAAGAAATATGCGTCTTCACTTCACTCAATAGGTGACGACTGGCGGCTTTAAAATTCACGTGTCGAACATAAATAAAATCATTCGCTATGTTATGCAACCAAAAAATACTGTAGGCCTACATTAAGTGAGGACTTATCAGATTCTGGAGTCTGATTGTTTTCGAAGAAGTGCTGTATGTAGCAGCGCAGCTACCTACATTTAAAGGCTAAGAGCAACTGAAGTCTTTCAGAAGTAATGATTCCTACTAAATGAAAAATTGAAATAATAGAAAACTAAGTACCTATAACATGGGGATGATCTAAAACCAAAGTATGCCAATTGCCAAGTCGTCGTTAAAGTACTAGCTTTATCTTTGACTAACCTCTTGCCAGTCATTGAATTGAACTGCAATACGTTTGCATCATGTGGATAATGCCCACACAAAGGAATATTATGTTCAATACTCGTGCTTGGTGGACGCATCACAGCACTCCTACATAGATAATGTATTGGCGTTACATATAAATAGGTGTGTCTAAGTAGGTGTGATGCCGGCTATGTGTGCGTTGTCGGTGCGAGTAGATAATTTATCGAGTAGTGAGCACCGCTTGCCGCTACGCAGCCACTCGCCCGGTGTGGTGAGGTGGGTCGCACTTTATATGGAGAGTTGTCTAATCCACTGAATAAATTACCATTGGGCCTAGGTTTCTCCTGAATGACTAATGGACATTTAAAGAATTAGCTCAATGCGCATGCCATACGCTTTCCAATTTCTATGTATGTAAATAACGACTTACGAGTCGATATTTTTCACTTTGAGGAACGTTTTAGATAAAAACTTTAATATATTAGGTATAATAGGTAATGTAATACTTTCATTGTTCATATTGTTTTCATTTAGGTGACCAACAATCCAAAAAAAAAGTTAGATTTGGTGGCTATTTTTCTGTAATTCTACCAACCAATTTCGAATTGCCACCAAATTCTAAAGAGCTTCATGGCTTCTTGGAAGTAGATACATACGGCTTTAGTTCAATGAAGGCGGCGCTACCCGGTAAACGCTACTTTTATTGCGCCGGCGGCGTCCGATGTGCATTTATTTTTCAAAGTAAGTAGGTAAGTACTTGTACTTTTGCTCAGTCGCCAGATGGACTAAGTAACTTTTGGAATAATTAAAGCTGTTAATCCAGAGTCCACTGCTGATTTATATTGATAGTAAAAAAAAGTATAGAAAATCAAATAGTAAGTATATTATTTGAGCAAAGGTTGGCATCAATTAAGTTAAGTAATTTTAAGAGGAATCAAAATGAGGCAATTAGAAAAAATAGTATCGTTCTAAACGCAGAAAATAAGATTATTTTTTACCGAGTTGGACATCTGTGAAATGGTCGCGCACAGTCGCAGGTAGAGCTCGTTCTTCCTCAGAAGGAAGTAAGCGGCCGAGCGCCACAACGTGCTCGGGCAGGAAGGAGGAAAAGTCGCACACTGTGAGAAATACGCACTAATAAAGAAATATACACAAGGACTATTTTTATATTTCAACGGGAACACCAAGAATAATCTCCTATAAGTATAGTAAAATGCCGTAAAAGATATAGGTACCTACATAACTAGATTCTGACAGCGGCTAATGGGTAATAATGAGTTAGGTACTTAGCTTCTCCGAGAATTCAATCTATGTCTCAGTCAAAATTCATAAAAATTGGTTCAGCTGTTTAGGCACGTAACAAACAGACAGAGTTGGCATTCACGATATTAGTAGGTAGTATGTATAGCGATGGTGAGAATTTACCTAATTACCGTCAAACGGGGTGAATCCTATTTACCCGGCCGTTGACGGACGGGTGAATAGAAACAAAACTTTGATAAGTTTGTTATATATAAGAAAGCTACTTTATTTTAACCGACTTCTTTTATATCAATTCAATAAAATTGGAGACCGCAAATGCTGCAAATTTAAATAACGTAAAATTCCCCTTCAATGTTTTGTGCCGATTCACCCCTGCATTCACTAGTAACATTTTTCAAATGATATCATAGTTACATTCAAGCAAGGACATCCTCAAAGAAAAGCCTGTTGTCAAGAAAAGCAAGCAAGAATTTAAAAAGTCTGCAAGCGTTAAGAACAAACAATGCAAAACTGCAATAATAATTATTTATGACAACACTTTCATAGTCTTCTACCATTGAGGTTTATTTTAGATACAATTTTGTATTTTACAAATGTAAAGGTAGGTAATGTTTAGTGATAAAATATTGTTATGCTGAGATAAAGTTTGAAGAGTCATACAGAAGCTTTCCTTAGAACCGCTAACCACTTTTTACTGTAAAAATTCTTCGACTTTACGTTTTACCTACATAAGTCTTTTAGAGGAATAAATTGTAATATTTACGACTGTAAACTAAACTGATTTAAGTTTGTCGCATCTTTTTTGTTGATGTTCTTTGTTTTATACATTATGCGCTTGTATGTTTATAATGTTGCACGTTGATACCTAAGTTTAGTCTGCAACTACCTCGAATTGCAGAGCTGTCCTTATGATTAAGGGCATTCTTGAGTTATTAAGTTCAGAGACACGAAGCCAGCGAACCGTTGAAGGTTAAACGCTCAAGTTACATTGCCATGCAGAATATTGGTATCTGGGCATGAACGAAGATTATTA
This sequence comes from Melanchra persicariae, assembly GCA_947386135.1. Lineage (NCBI taxonomy): Eukaryota > Metazoa > Arthropoda > Insecta > Lepidoptera > Noctuidae > Melanchra > Melanchra persicariae. The sequence continues at coordinate 7,310,441 of OX376646.1, forward strand.
ATCTTTATTGTATGGCTAGATGAAGTATCCAGGCACCTACTTGTTAAAACAATACGTTCATTAGCGTCAATACTACAACGTAATAATACAACGAACATTTTTTTTAAAGCCAATTTAATGTAGACGTACGACGCTTACCCCCGATTTCGATGTTGAGGATGTTTCAGTTAATTCTGAATTAAGAATTTAGAGTACGGTTTCTTAATTCAATTCAGAAACCGGCCCTGAATAATTCCTCTTTAGAGCTAATGCCAATAGATTTCGATGGTTTTACTTCTATAACGTAATAAGCTCAATCCCATCCTTACATAGACTGCGTTTCAACCTGCATGCAAGTTTAGTACATTCGGGCCACGATCAAGCGATTGCTCAAATTATACCTACCTCTCGGTACCCCGCAATGCAATGCAACGTACATGCGAACTGCAGGTGAAAATGTGGCCTAAGAAAAGAGGAGTTTTTACCTCAACGACGATTATTATTTAATTGATTATTATATTTTTTTTTTGATGATGACATACCCATAAATGCATTTTAATATTTTAATTCTATGATTTCTCAATTCTAATGTTATTGATTATTTAATTGATTATTATTTTTTATTTTTTTTGATTATGACATATAAATACATTTTAATTCTATGATTTCGTAATTTGTAATGTTATTGATTATTTAATTGATTATTATTATTATTTTGATGATGACATTTATATACATTTTAATATTTTAATTCAATGGTTTCTTAAGTTGTAATTTTATCGATTATTTAATTGGTAATTATTATCATAATTTTTTTGTGTTTGTACTATCTTCCAAAATTGAGTGATAATGTTAATGTGCCTCTTATTTTAATGTGTTAGCTTTTATAATTTTAATGACCGTGTTTTTTTTTAATGATTTTGTTATTTGTATAGATGTATAATTTCAAACACAATGAGAATTGTTATCTGAATAAATTGAATTGAATTGAATTTGAATTGACCGGGCTGTATCGTCGTTGGTTTACCTCTATTCTCAGGAATGAAACCGAAAGACTGTGGGATCATCCAGCAAGGTATTTGGGTTGACAACAATAAATAAATAATTAACAAGCAACAACATTTAACTTGTTAATTTTAATCAGGTGCCTTGAATGATTAGGTAAGTACTTCATTACACTTTACAAATTTAAATGTAGATAAATAGTGTGTCGTATAAATGTGTGTATCTTGACATTTTCCCTTGATAGCTTCAAGAGTCGAATTTACACCACTATACAAGTTGAGGATGATAAAACAATGAGTTGTGTTTTGTGTGTAGGTATGATTGTCATAACTTTAGCCTCTTCCTATGTTGGATTGGAGCCAGCTTCGTCCAAGGCAGACGCGGCTGAATTCAGTGTACATATTACCTAACAGTCTAACAATCTAAAGCTGCTTACCTACCAAGTGGAAGTCTGTAAGTAGATACCATAATATGAAAAATCGTCAGTTATTAGTGGTAAAGGTTCATTTATTATAGTACAGCAAAACTTTGGAGACGGTCTTTTCGTGACACGTGGCGGTGGCGCCCAAGAGTTTGGCGTAGCCGCGTAGCGTAGCTTTTTATCTGTTATAGGGTACAATACGGCTTACAAAGTACTTATCGTCCTATAAAAATACTTAATAATAATTAGTTTTTTCAAACTAGCGATCCCAAATTCCAAACAGACAATTTGTTTAGGAATACAGTCCCCGGAGTCATACCTACCAGTCTTTGAAAATAAATTCGAGCAAAGACACTTTAGGCCTGAATTAAACCGGAAAGGCGTGGTGAAGACGCGGCGCAGGCGAGGCGTAAGGCACGATGCCGCTTCAAACAGTTTCAATACAAAATTTAGGTAGGCGACACGTCGTGAATTATACACGACGCGGCGCAGGCAAGCGGCGTGCCTGCGCCGCGTCTTCACCACGCCTTTTCTGTATAATTCAGGCCTTATGCGAGTAGGTACGCTACCTAAAATCAAAATTAGAATAATGCTACACAATAATTTATCTGCGATAAGTAGCGGCAAGTTGCCAAGCTACTGGGTGTGTAGCTTGCACGGACCCACCGTGGAAACTGCACCCATTCCTTTTAGACCGCCATTCAAATGACGCGGCCACCGCGTGACGGCTTACGTTTTACACACCTACCTAGGTAGGTACCTACATGTTTTGTTTTTATTCATTCACCAAGACTATAGTGGTAAATTATTATTGTAAATAGAAGTAAGTACTAACCCACATTTCTGACTAACGATTGACGTAGGTAGGTGGTAAGTACCTACTACCTTTTACCCATTTTTAGTCATCGTTGCATTAGGTACCTAATGCTACTGCAATAACCTACAATTGGTACATAAGTAGTTAAGTACCTACTGTTGGCAGCAACAAGAAACAAGGGTACCTAATGGTCATACAATGATCTGTGGTAGCGTCCACAGATTCTGGTTTTCGATAGGTATTGTTTTTTTTTTAAATTATCCTTGCTAGTCTATGTAAGATACAATCAAAACCAAGCACCAATGAATAATAATTCAGGGGATAAAAAGTTCGAAAGCTGATAAGTCTACTAAAGTTTGCTCTAACTAACTCGTTTTAATCCCCATGTCAACCAAATGTACGAAAAGTTGTCGATAACTTCTGTTAGACTTTGGAGCCTCATTAAGTAATCCTTATCATGATGCGAACTTATCATTAAATTACTGCTTGCGTTGCTTCACCGTCAGCAAGCATTGTACATGTGCATTTGTGCATAGTACTTACTCACACAATCATTTTCACGACTGCAATTGGAAATCAGGCAAATCACCATCGGTTTCGAACGCAGTTATCTAAAGTACCCAAGTATCAGAATTTAAGGGCCCTCTAGCTTGGGTGAGCGTCAAGGCAAACCGGCACGGCTGCCCAGCGCCAGCGAGTCTGGTGCGGACAGCACCGATGCCCCCCCTCCCGCATCCTCGCCGCCCTCTCCCCCGCAGCACCTACCTGTCATGCTACCCACGCAACCGATCGGCCTACGCGCCTTTTGCTATGTTCATAAGTGTCTACGCATGATGCATAATAATGGGTAATCGTGATTTGTGCGTAAAGGATGTCTAATCAATGTTGACAGGAGTCGTTGGGTTTTCTTGTTATGTAGTACATAAATATTTGAAGGTTCTAAACATTAGTCCGGTTAAGCAGTTGATATCCCAAGTGTGTTAACTTGCTAGTGGTCATACCTAAAAAAAAAAAAAAAGTTTCTAAACAGGATCACTAAATCACAAGACAACAATAATTAGGTTGCGATTAGCGCAGTAATTCTATCTTATTTATTTGCGAAGAGATACCTACTCAAAACAAGTTTAATGAGAACGTATTTTCCAAACAACAAAATCAACCTTTGAGCTGGGTGTAGGAATCTTTTGCCTAGCATGAAGTACCTAATCAACTTGTCGGTCGGCCTTTCCCACTATCTGGTCAGTTCAAAAACAGCAGTCAGCAACAGAAATAGTAATTAAAGGACTTGGTAAGTTGGCACGTCTTATCTGCACCTTGAGGTCAGAGGGTGTGCATCTCATTATAATAATGATCCGCGACGAAGCATCTCACGGTGAGTCATCAGAGGCATCGTGATACCGCTCACGTTCGTCGCCATTCGCTTGCAAGTCGCCACATCACTACCTAGTACCTACCTTGCTGCTTCTTACAGCCGTTACACATGCATAATATAGGTACCTAACTTAGAAAACCAACGACTAACTTCGACTCTTCAACAGACCTGTTCATAATGTTACATAACAAAATAACTCTGATACGTAGATGCTACACATAGTCTGTTCACAGTGTTCACTCAAACATTAGAAAAACTCAAGGAACATTCACTTCGTAGTCCATTGTAAATTTAATTATTTTGATCTCATAATTTTCATATGAGCATTAAATTAAATGATAAGAAAGTCAGAACCTACATTGAAAAATTCTTTTTTATTAGTAACTATGGATGTAAGATTGAATGTGTGGTTCTTTTTATTTGTTTTTAGTAAGTGCATTATATCACTGTTTTATCAGTATTTATTTCTAGTTATTACGTTTTATTTATGTGCTTTGAAATGTTATTATGAACAGGTGCAGCAGAGCTGCAGGACTATGATTCCATGAAGCCAATCATTTACAAAAGAGAACCTGCACCAGATGGCCACAGGTTGTATTACTAATATACCTAGTTTTAATGCGGTATTTATTTCCAGAGATTTCAACCTTATGCAAAATCATCTTCATTCATAGATATTATTTTACCCTTAAACATTTAGGATAGGTAGTAGATAGGTTCAACTGTTTAGATATTTCAATAACAAAGTTTAATATTCAGGTCATACGACTACCTATTGACTTGAATAAATAAACAATTATTGCGTCCCACAGATGCGGCGTGTGTCCCACGTATTTCCAAAAGATATGTGCGTTCGAAGTCGCAACTAACGCCACGCATATATTCGACAATCACTGCGTAATGGACTTGTACAACTGCATAGAAGGCACCGGTTTGTTTCCTAAGCATATTATTAACGTTTCCATGATTTATGGGTGTGTGTCTTACTGCCTTGCTACGGTCATGATTTAAACGTAATCATACATTTTATTTCACTTGCCAATCACTACTACTGCTAAAATAATGGAGTATAAACCAAGCTTGGCCAGTGATCGCGCCAGACAGACGTTTGGAAAGAGTACGGGGAGGGGGCTTTTGTCCAGTAGTGGAACACAAATTTGGCTAGAAAAAAAAAACAGATTTTTCAACAGGCACGATTTGATGTTCATTTGCCCAAATGGCATTAATTATAGTTCAAGGAATGGTGTTAATGATGATGAACTGAAAGAAGAATATAATGACTGTGAATGGCCCACTGTGCGAATTGAGGAGGGTTGGTAGTGCCGTGTTACCCAGTTAATGGGTTGTGGAGGTCTGGTAGGCAGTCGCTCCACATAAAATACTAGTATCTAGCTTAATCCGGTTAGACTGGAAGCCGACCGCAATATATTTGGGAAAAGGCTAGGTAGATACATGATGGTAGTGCCGTGGCACGCTGAGACCTCTCGAGTCGTCAATTACAGCAGTGCGATTCTGTAAACATGTCGAAGTGAAGGCTTGGGTGAAGTGATCACGAAGTGAGCTGTCAATCCATTTATTCAAGCTTGAATGACAGCTCACCTCGTGATCTCTTCACCCAAGCCTTCACTTCGACATGTTTACAGAATCGACCGGCTGTTCTCTCTGACGTCACCTGCAGTCTCAAGCACCTTATTTTACGTTTAGAGTAAGAACAGCTCAACAATGAGTTAATCTACCAAGACTACTGGAGGTAAGACTTGCTTGGACCAAATTATTGCAAAAAAAATATGACTTCACAAACTTTTTGTATAATAAAGCTGGCAAAGCGGAAAATGAATAAACGATTGGTTTTGAAAGATAAAGACGATATCTATATTTTTCAGAATTTTTCCCGATGAAATACGACAAGTGTCTGTACTTCGGAAACTTCGCTTATGTTCACGGATACAAACACGAAGATGAGGACTATGGAGAGGATCATATTATAGTCAAACATTCAAAGAAGAACCCAGATTTCATATAACATAATAAATTATTTTATTTTCGCTGATATTATATAAAATTAAACCTAGTAGGTACTCCTAGACAAATATCAATTCGTCATACTCATCATACTTATTCTTATTCAATTCTGTACGGAAAGACAAATAAGTTATACAATGTCCTGACTTAATATTACTTTATTTTAATATGAACATGGGTTAACTTAAAAAGTTAGTGAATACTATAGACATTAATTTATAATATCTTAATGTTAACTTATAATTTTACAGTAACTACTATTGTTTAAACACAGATATTGAATTATCACTCAGTAAAAATTACGTATTAATGTGTACATCGGCTCCTAATTATTATCAAATATGTGCTTACGATAACTTTGTATGTTTAGACATTGGTGTGCAGTTACTTGATCAGGCACTGCAATACCGATGATGGATACAAAGAGTTAATTATTCTGCACAACATGTCTATTTACAGTTTTATATAACGATGCTAAATAAATAAAAGTCCATTTGTATTAAAGAGCTACCACTTGCTTTCACAAGAGAGGCTGGCTTCACACTAACCTACATCTGTGTCCACGACGCCGCGTCGCTCAGTGTGAGGCCAGCCGGCGCGAGGAACATGGGTTATGTGCCAGCCATGTGTCCGAGCCGCTTGTAGTCGATCTTGTCCAGTTGCACAAGGGGGCGCAGCTGGTCGGCGAATGCGCGCATGTCGTCAGCTATCATATCCTGGCCTTGGGGCGCGAGCACCTGAATAATAAATAAAAAATACTATCAAAACTACGACACTTTACGGAACAGAAAAAAAGGCAAATTTTCTTTTTTCCATTTATCCAGACAAAAACTGCGAATCTATGGCAGGCGCTAGATAAACTTTCACTAAAGTACATTGACCTTTTCTAAACCTCTATCATCCGGGGGATGCAAATAAAAACAAATGAAGATAAACTGTATAAAAACATAGAATTAAAGTTTAAATCAATTCGCGGTTTACTGGAACCAATAAAATTGGTGCCACGGTGAATAGGGATGATTCCTGGTTAAAAAATATACTTATGATTCTATTTAGTCCGTCGCGTCAGTTAGATTATCGAAAAATATTGGACACGTATTTTTTGCTTTATCAAATCAATAAAAACTGACGAAGATACGAAACGCAACAAAGATCAGGAGTGGGCTCGTGACGTCACGTGTACGTCAAAAGTATACATAAAAGTGACGTCACACGAGTTTTCAAAGCATCGTATCTTTTTCAATTTTTGTTTACGTGAATAAAGAAAAAATACGTGTCCAATATTTTTTGGAAACCTATCTGACGGACTTATTACATTTTTGTAGTCATTTACCCTTTTCTTCAACTGCAAATAATATAAGTTAGTGATCGCTAAAAACTTTTTTGTACGTGAAACTACAAAATAACAATTTTCTGACGTTTCCCTTTACTTGTGCTCTAAGAGCTTTAGGCCGGGTTTCCACCAACGCAACTCATTGTTGCCAAATTTCATGATTCTAGGTCAATGGGAAGTACCTTACATAGGTTTTGATTTATTTGCGAGTAGGTATATGTCACAAAATGGCCGTATTTTCTTAATGCGTTGATTTAGAAACTTTTTAGAGGTCCAAGTGACCATAGCCCTACGTATTTGGTATTAATATCAAGATAATAAGTACCTCCACACGTGCCTGAGAAAAAATATCGTGACAGATAGACGGACGACGAAGTGATAAGGGTTCCATATTTTACTTTCGAGGTACGGAACTCTAAAAACAAGAAGCTTTGTCGACTTATGCAGAAAAGAAAATAAATAAGAGGACGTAAGATTGAAGAACCAATGATGCAAATTCCAAAATTTGATTGCGTTACCCTACCCACGATTATGTCAAGAGAATTTCCTTATATTCTCAAAAACCGTGTAAATATCTTTATTTATCGGTTACTAGTTGCTCACTACCCCAGAACTCACCCTCACATAAATTAATTACTGTGCATCATATTCTGAGCTGCCAAAAAGTTTGCATTAAGCTGTACTTATGGTATTTTATTTTATTTTTGTTTGGGAAAACAAACAATCGTACAATGTATATTATATAACTAGACTATACTATTATATAACTAGATACACAGTATGCTATAATTAATTGTACAATCCACTAAGTTTCCACATGTTACTAGCTTAAATTAGATACAGTTTGGTAAAACTAGTATATAAAAACAAAACAATTTTTTCGCTCTCTTAAAATCTAATACTTAAAACATACTCAAGTAATCAATACATAACAAACAAACATTTTGAGCAAGGCGCTTACTAATTTGTTTTTTATATTTATGTTTAGATAGAGCAAATACATCAATATCGTTAAAATTATTATTGTAAACCTGAACCAATCTCCTGAGCGGCACTCTCTCCCCTGCATTTGTACGACAGGGAGATGTAGCAAACAGTGGGTAAGAGCGGGCCTCTCGTCTCATCACCGTTCTAGGTACAATATAGCTTATGTTACTTATCAATTCAGAGCAATCGAACTTATTATGAACAAGACCATGAAGCATCATTCCTTGGGGCAACAATCGTCTAGAGCGTGATGTTAGTAGTCTAAACTTATTCAAAACTTTTTATAAGATAAACGTTCGATGCGACGTACTGCATTGCACTGAGAAACTTATGCTGAACTCACTCTATAGCAGTCTCGTATTTAATGTAATATGGATCCCAGATCATACAAGCATATTCAACTTGTGGGCGAACTAACATATTAAATAAATACAGATATGTGGTAGGTCGTTTAAAATCTGACGTGGTTCTCATGGCAAAATTATACATTTGAAATGCTTTAGAAATAATTTTATCGATGTGTAGATTTAAGTGAAGTTTGCAATCAAGAACAGCGCCCAAGTCACAGATATAGTTTTCTTTAACCAGAGTCTTATTACACAGTGAATAATGTAGGTTATTATATTTTTATTTTTAGTAAAATTAAGTTATTTACACTTAGGGATGCTTAGTTTTAATTTATTTTCATTACAATAATCCGATGATCTATTCAAGTCTTCCCGCAGAAGGCTGCTATCATCAGTGTTTCTTATTGTTGTAAATACCTTATGATCATCAGCGTATAATAGGAAGTTTATTTGTATAATAAACATCAATGGACCCAGGATAGATCCTTGGGGAACGCCTGAAGTCGCAAAAATGAGTCTGATTTGTATCCATTGCTTACCACACTCTGATTACGATTGCTGATATATGAACCGAACCAACGCAGTAAGTTACCTCTGATGCCATTAAAGGCTATTTTATTTAATAAAATTGAATGGTCCACCCTGTCGAAAGCCTTTTTAAAATCTGTATAAACAGCGTCGGTCTGATATCCTGCGTCCATGTTATTGAACAAATGATCCGCAAAGATCATTAAGTTAGTCACTGTAGACTTATTTTTAACAAAGCCGTGTTGCTCAGATATTATATTGTGTCGCAAAAATGGATAAATGGCCCGATGGACGAGTTTCTCAAATAATTTTGCAAGAGTACAAAGTATCGATATAGGTCTATAATTTTCTATATTTTGTCTAGACAAAATATAGAAAATTGTCTAGACATGAAAGTGGGTCTAGACCCACTTTTATGTACTGGTTTTATATTTGCTTTCTTCCACGTAGACGGAAATGTACCACTTTGAACACATTTGTTAAGTAACATGGAAAGAGGCATACAAATTGTTTCTACTGTCCTTTTAAGAAAAAAGGGCGGTATGTCATCAAGTCCCGGTCCCTTGTTTATTTATATTTAACAATTTTAGTTTTCTGCAAACTTCTTGGACAGTGAAATTCAAAGTACAGAGAGAGCTGTTATTGACATTACTCAAATCAGAAGCTGGGCACCAACCGGGAGAGAGACTAGAGGGCTCATAAACTGACTGAAAAATGCTGAAAACCAATTACAAATTTCAACTGGGTCATGAATTAATTACTGTGTATCATATTCTGAGCTGTTTGCATCAAGCTGAACTTATGGTATGTTTGAATACCATAGAACCTCTTTCTTATTTCAAGTCTATTAGAATACTAGAGAATAAATATAAATATGTATAGCAAGTCTGTTACACAGATTTATATTTTTAACCTACTTACGCAGTCGCGCAACTATATAAATAAGTTAGGTTAATAAAATAAGAAAATACTACACAATTAAAAAAAAATAAAAATAAAAATAAACATTCGCTATAGAAACCTGTACTTGGCCTTAACCACCAACTCATAAAGCAGTATTACTTCAATATTACTTCCAGTGACAGAGCTATACAGGACGTATAGCTCTGTCTCTTTCCCACTGGAAGTAATATTTAAGTAATACTGCTTTAAGAGTTGGTGGTTAGGCTCCTGGTTGTTGGGTAGAAATTCCAAACTGTCAACTGGCAACAAAGTTCTAATGTAGAATACTGTGCTGAAGCCAGTGTGGACAAACGGAATACAACTCTGGGGTAGCGCTAGAGACAGCAACATAAGCACATTGCAGTGACAAAACATCATACTATGATCAATGGCCAAAGTATCATGGTTTATAACAAACTCTGAAATTGGAATCTGGAATGCAAAATCAACACTGTCAAGAACAAAATTCGCTCCAGCTCTACAAAACACAACAAAAATACTAGCAAAGCATCCCAACCAGCCTGTAACTGAATTAGCTAATCAGAATTGCACTAGGCGACTCGTATGTAATTGGTAGATTGCATAGGGTTTTGTCAGTAAAAAGTAGATCTTGGGTACAATCAAGTTGGCCACCCCTATACTAGAGGATTAAAATATCTATTGCCAAAAAATATCTCAATGGCTCTCAAACCAACTGAGTTGCAGCCGTAGAATCAGTTTTATTCTAACATGTTATACTTACAACTGTCACAAAACTGTTACTTACAGATAATTCCACCAGATAACTCTGAGATATAGGCTCGGGGGGCATTGATCCTTGGGATATCTTGAATACCTTTGCAACAGTTATCTTCATGCGACCTTTCCTGAACATGTAACCTGTAAAAGTACAACAAGTAATTAATGAATTGAAATTGATTATGTGGACAATATGTTGGCTAATCAGTTTTGATGTCTTCACTGGTCCAGTTTTCAATAACTTATTTTGCATATACATATGTAGTAGTATTATTATTTCTACAACTAAATACTGAGCATAAGTTATAGATCATAATTAATCATAACATCTTATAGTCAGCTTCAAATTACGAATTTGAGTTGAAACACTACTTAATAAATAATAATTAAAGCATTTCTGTAATTTTAATCTTTAAATTGCAATAAAAGTGTCCCATCTCAACCATCTTAAATTTAGATGACTTCACATCACATTTTTCAAGAGTGAAATTAGTTGAAAATATAAATGTGATGACATTGACAGTAAAGATAAAATGTTTGAGCCAGATAAGATTCAGTAACTGAAAACATTCACTATTACTGCATTCAGCTACTATTAACAGAGGTTATGAGATCATACCTTTAACACTATATTCAAATTCAATTCTGCAACCAAGTTCATTTAGAAAATCTATTAGCATTCCACTGCAAGCAATATCAAGGCTTGATCGAACTACTGTGGGCCTGTTTTTATCTCCAAGATCTGGCTGACCAATGTACCGGAGTTGGAAAGGCATGTCACGGTAGTCCAGAGCTTTTCTAACTCTCAGCATCAACGGTGCTGCCTGAAATTAGAGAGTAAACACACGTTTATTGCTTTATTTCACTATATATATACTGTATCCAGTTAAACTGGAATTCATACCCAACTAGTCGGCAGATTGATTTAGTTTAATTTGATTCTTACTAAATTTGATAATTATGTTCATAATTAATAAAATCTTTACCTGTTGGTTGGGATCTCGCAAACTAAAGCAAACTTCTTGATCATCAAAGGTTTCTGGTCCAGCATCGACATTATCACATAATCCACGCAGGCGATGAAGTAAAACCTCTACCGCCGAATCTAGCACAGAGCCCTGAATGTAATGTCACATTAAAAATATAAACAATTCAATGAATAGAATGTATCATAACAAAATATACTTAATTGAGGGACTTGCCTGTAGAAGGTATTCTTGATTCGGAATGATGTTAGCTTTCAATGCTTGTGATAAGCTGTCCGTAGCCGTTATAGGAGCTGCGTTTGCAGCTGACATTCCAGCCATTTTTCAATACGATAATATCCAATAATAGGGCACTGGTTTTAATATAACTTCCCTTCAATTCTATATTATTTTATTTTATCGATTTCTACAAATTTTACGAATGACATTGACACTTTGGCAGGCATTGACAGTAGGCTATATTTAGTTTTGTTTTTATACCGATACTCTCACCATGATGATTTATGATCTGATTTGATTCTTATCCTGTAAAAAAAAAAGAAAATTTTGTATTTGTTGGCACTAATAGAATATCATCTATTTTGTTTCTACGAACAGTGTTTAGAATAGCAGTTGAGGCTATCCCGATTTTTTTAAAATGGCAATCTCGGTTTCACTAGGTAATGACACTGTCATCTGGAGTGCGTTTAAGTAAGATGGCGAAATTTTCGCCGGATAAAAATTAAACTGGCGATGTGATGGTTCGCTGAACGAAGTCATAGGTTTTTATAAATGTTAGCTGGCATTCAATCTGTCAATCATTCTGCCCCTTTCGTTTACAACAATTTTCATTATTTTTTTCCACGCACAATACAATAATGCGTCGCATACGGATACGATACGTTGCATACGTGGGCTCAGTATGTCCTTACCTTAATATTCCATGAAGAGTAACCTCAATCAATACGAATCGAGCAAATATGACAAGAAACAGCTTTGACAGCAGGATAAAATTTAGCGACCTAAAAAGTTCGCTAAAATTCATCCTAGCTAGGCGAAAAAGTGAACGCGCGCGAGATAAATAGTCAGTTTACCAGCCAGTATACTTTTGTTGTCTTTGCAGTTTACTTAAACGCACCCCTTTGTTGTCTTACTGTCAAAACAATGTCAATTATATGTCAATGTCCAAACTCCAATCCAAAAATTGTCAACTTTTGGATACCTACGCGGAAAAAAACAGCGTGTTGTTGAAATAGTTTTCTTATTTATTAATTTGCAGTCCAAAAATGACGAGCCATGTTAAAATACGTTTGGCCTCTGAAAGGGTAAATCATTCTGTTACGACTAACAATGATTTACCTCGATTTTACACTCCTGGTCAAGTTGTTACGGGCATGGAAGATTTCATGCGGTAAGATTAGTGGGTTGATTATCAACTGGAATTACAACGATTATGAAAAGAGAACACATGTTATTATTTTAATCAATTGTCTGTATTGCAGTGGGCATGGTACTTACGCAGTAGATGATTCTCTCAAAGCTGCAGTTGCAGGGGTTATGCAAAAAGTAAACAAGCTGATATGTATCCGGCCCAGAAAGAATCGGTATGTTGGTGAAATTGGTGACGTTATTGTGGGGCGAGTACTGGAAGTCCAACAGCGCAGATGGAAGGTGGAAACTAATTCACGTTTGGACTCTGTACTTCAGTTATCAGCTGTGAATCTCCCTGGTGGAGAACTGGTATGTAATATTTTCTATCGGTTTAGTAAAATGTTGCTTGAAATATGGTACTTAATTGGATACACTACCATCCAAAAGTCCAAACTCATGGTTTGCCAACATGCTATGGAACACACACACTAAACTCCAAAACAATAAAAAAAAAATAATAATATTATCTACACTAATATTATAAAGAGGAAAGATTTGTTTGTTTGTTTGTAATGAATAGGCTCCGAAACTACTGGACCAATTTGAAAAATTCTTTCACCAGTCGAATCCTACATTATCGGTGATGGACATAGGCTACAGAATATTTTCAAAAAATTTAGGGATCCGTATGAAAACTTCGATAATGTAACCCCAGGTGTGAGAAAAAATCCTTATATCGCGTACGCTGCGGAATCTATTGACAATAGAGCAAATTGATGTACTACAGTTTTATAGAGGTCATCAATATCTACAAAAAAGTCCGCAATACCATATGTCTAACTATTATGGATAAGTCACCATGACCGCTTTTTGTTCATATTATTCAAGCAAATTCCATGATGAAATAAAAAATGGTGATTTTAGTATCATAATATTAATCCTTATCCATTTAAATGGTTCGATAATTAAGGTTGATCATGTCCGTGTAAATTATACTTTAAATTATTCAAATCGGACCTTTTGTTCAAAAGTTACGACAGTAATAAACATGCCCGGAGAAAGAGAAATGTCGCGGCTTGAGCGAACTGGGGAGAGTCGTATCAATGCTTGGTCCGATGAAGTTGAAACACCACGGCATTTAAATGTTTTCGATAAAACAATAAGAATAACAAATGTTTGGATTTTTCGAAAATCAACTAGGTACATACATAATAAGGGGTGAAGCTGGGGTTATTAAGACTATAGTGGAGGACATAATTGCTTGCTTCAATTTACGTCGGAATGCTATGAACAAACTAAAAGCGGGATAATTGAAACAGATGTAACTAACAATTTTTGCATAATCTAACCCTGACGGGTTGAACGGGGTGAACAGTTGAAGTTTGTGGAGTACCTACTAAATCCGCGCGGACGAAGTCGCGGGCGAAGTGCTAGTTTATAATAAAAAAAACACTAAATGATGTACTGGCAAGATGGAGAAGCACATTAATATCTTATCTCTCAAGTCACATTGATAAAAATAAATATTTTGCAACTCTTACAGAGGCGGAGATCAGCAGAAGATGAACAGATGATGAGGAAACATTTACAGGAAGGAGACCTGATCAGTGCAGAGGTACAAAGTGTGTTCTCAGATGGTTCACTCTCTCTGCATACCAGGAGCTTGAAATATGGCAAGGTAGACCTGTTGTTTAAATTTAAGAGTAATTTTGTAGTTTTAGCATTTTTAGTCATTTTTAACCCCTCTCTCCCCCTTGTCAGCCATAGTAAGCAAAGCTTCTACCCCCCCCCCCCTCCTATGCTGACGTAAACATTGGTCAAAGCACAGTAGGTACTTCCTTACCATACTTCGATTTTTGAACTTTACTATGGACCACCACATGAGAGCCTGTTAAAAGCAAGAATAAACTGTTTTAGCAAATCTTTGAAATTATTTTAGGAAAAAGGAAGGGAAGGTGGGAAGCGTGGTTATGAGGGAAATAAATGTTGCTGACATAATCACCATTCAGACTCCCCCGTCCCCCATGTCATCAAAAGTAAGCAAACAAAAACCCTCCCCCCTTTGGGGCTTACGTAATACTTGAACGGTCCCTTAGCATATAAGGCTTTTGCTTACTAAGGACAGCAAAATCAAAACAGTTCAAATTCTTAAGGTTCTTTATACCACAATAAAAACCTTGTTAATCAATGACATCACTATGTCTGGATTGATTTGGCTCATAGGTAGACCATGTCCTGGATTGGGTTCTATTTTCCCATAGGATAACTTTCACTTGGATGAAGCCGCTGGCAGAAGCTTTTATATGGCTTGACATCCTGACTGTGTTTTAATATAAGTTTGGCACCCATCTGATCTGTAAAATAATGCTTGCTTTCAGCTTTCACAAGGGATATTAATCAAAGTATTTCCCTCATATATCAAACGCAGAAAGAACCATTTCCACCACCTGCCTTGTGGAGTATCAGTGATCATTGGTAACAATGGTTACATCTGGATCAGTCCACCAGAACATACTAAAATGGTTGAAGGAGACAAAGATGAAATCGCAAATGATGAATCACAGGCAAGTGTTGGCCATCAAAACTTTACGGAACTCTTATTCTTTTGTATTTTTTGCAGCCCTCTTTTAAAATCAGCAAGTCTGTATTCTTAATCAGGTGCCACCTTCTAAACATACCCGAGATTTCCTTTTGTGTTTTAAAATGAAAAGTATTGAAAACAATTTACTCCATTTCTAAGCTTCTGAATATCATCATGAATATTTGCAATTGCAAAATATATAATGAATAAACATTTAATGTATATTTTTGCTCAATGTTACTATTTTGTCTTTACAGAGTATTAGTAGATCCGACAGAGAAACAATGGCTAGAGTGAAGAATTGTATTTTGGCACTTGCAGCTTCCAAAATGATGCTGGATGATACTAGTATTATGTTTGCATATGAAGAGAGCCTGAAGTATGATGATGTCAAAGACTTGCTCGACCCTGAAGCTATGCTTGACGTAGCCTTCCTAACTCAGCACAGAATAAACTATGTTATTGAAGAGTAACAGGTTACATTTATAATTTCTCTCCTTTTTACTTACCTGAAAATGATTTTTGTTCATCAGTGGTTTAATAACACAAACTTATTTTCCTTTCTCATCCTTTATTTGCAATATCACAACCCACTTAATCAAATAATAGAAGTGGAGTCTTTTCTCGATTTTCATAAAATATCTTAGCATCTCTTAATTAAAAAATGGTGTGATATCTATCCATCATCATAAATTTTTAAAGGTACATAACAAAATTATTTTTTGGTTTTTTATATTATAAACTATGGTACAATACTGTAAAAGAGTACAAATCTAAATTAGTAAAAATATTTTACAAATAGAAATATGTATCATAAAAAATTCTATAAAAATGTAAATTGAAGTACAAGTGATAGTAAAAATTGTGACAATGATTTGAAAACTTTGACACAGTTAACTTATTCTTTTACTTCTTACATTCGTAAAACTCGTACGCTAATATATTTGGCACTTTATAATTTCTTATTTCTTTTCCCAAGAATTTTCATAAGATTTTTCGACATGAAGTATGGTTTTTCTACTGAACCATCATTTCGTTCACAGTCTTCAACTGAAAAAATAAATAGATTAATTACTTTAGAATTATTCATGAAAAACAAGTAATAAATTGTAATTGTGTTGCTTATTTCTGCGAAACGCTCGTATGTGTGATACTTACGGAAACAAAGGAACAACGTGTCAACAGCCATCTCATAGACATTAAAGAATATAGTGCAGATGAGATAGGTGGCGATGCTCAGTATGATGGCGGGAATGTGGTTGTAGTGCAGAGGCTGTCCCTGTGTCACCTCGTACAGCAAGTTCCACTGGAGCAGGTAGTACACGCCCACACCCACTCCCACCGATATCAACAGCTTGGACAAGAAGAAGAGAAAGTCTGTCACCTGGAAATATATTTTCTCATTAAAAAGATCCTAGATAAGAAAAACTGGTGATTCGATACAGGACAATCAATTAAGTTTTAGGCATAGTTGTAATATTTTCAGGGGTGAAAGTATGGGACTCTGAAATCCGGAAAACAGTATTGGCGATGCAAAGATTCTAACTAGCGCCTCTAGTTTCAAATTGTGAAGCTGTCTAGAACGACACTTTGACAGTTTTCGTACAGCGTTGCTAACGTGTGAAAAATTCCCCAAACTGCGGGCATTATGCAGGGGGATTTTGAATATCGATAGTCCGGGCCAAGTACAGAACACTTTTCAAGAAATCGCATTTTTGTTAGGTTACTCATGGATATCGAATGCCTCCTTTTTTCTCAATTGATTTATATCGCTCGAGCGTTGCTCTCGAAATATTATCTATCTATCCTATTTGGTCCCACTGCTGAGCAAAGGCCTCCCTCCCTTTTTCCATACAACTCGGTCATTTGCTATGTCGGGCCAGAGGGGGGGATTTTGTGAGGAATTATTATATTTATGTCCCCAAATTGGGGAATTTGACTTAGATTTTCGAGGAATTTGATAAATTGGTGTTGACAACACTGCAAGTATCGTTCTCATTAGACAACTTCTAAATTTCGCCGGTAGGGACGCGCGCGTAGTCTTTGCATCGCCAATATAATTGTCGTTTCTCACCACGGCAACATACCTTGTCAATCACGACTACTCTGATGATATTTCTCATGAGCAACGAGAAGGCATCCCTCGCGCTCTTACAGAAGCTGTTTCCATGAACTGCGCACATAATATACGCGTTCTTATTGATGAACTTGAGGAAGTTCTCCAGGCACCAGCAGAAACATTTGCAGAAGCACATGAGGCACTTCGTGAGCGGGTTGTCGAACTTCTTCAGTTTCTGGTCAATCCACTCCAGGATGACGCGGATTACCCGCACTATGGCTATGATCAGCGCTCCTAAGGCGACGGTACCTAGGTGATACCTGTAAAATGTGATAAAGAACCGTTAAAACACTAATATAGGGTTGTAATCTTCGGTCGCATCAAGTGGTGCAAAGAGTGCTTATCTGTGGAAAATATGTTGAGTTCGGCGACCAAAACTGGGTTCAGACCAGAGATTAGGAGTTGGTAGGTCAAGATGACATTCACTATTGAGAGACCGATTGCAAAGCAAAAGAGAAGACATACAACTTTCTCTTACCGTAATACTCGGCAAATGCCAGAAGTAAGCGTGAAGAACGGAAGTTCTCTCTTATTGTAAGTCCAGTACCACGTGGAGAATGTGCTGGCAAGCATCATGTCTGCCACGCCGCTGATGAAGAACATCGTCCAGAAGAATGCCAGCAAGTTGGCCACTGTGGAGGAAAATAATTTGTTTAAAGTGTAATGGATCGTAAATAACAATTTTTTAGATAATTCGACGATCATAAATCTTGATGGATTCTTATTATATTCAGTAAATACACACAAAGCGTTGGTAACGCGCTTTTTTTTACATTTTATAACGTATAAATCGGAATTTATGAAATTAATATACTGGGTAATTTTGTTTCCAGTGCGCAAACTTTAAGAACCACTTCTGCCCATGTAAATGAACAACTTTCCCCAAGAAAGCCATAGTCAATTCCTAAAAAAAAAATTGAGTCTCCCATACAAATTGTGGTCAGTTGATGACAATTTTGTATGGGAAGTTCAAATTTTTTTTTAGGAATTGACTATGGCTTTTTTGCGGCAAGTTGTTCATTTACATGGGCAGAAGTGGTTCTCAAACTTTGCGCACTGGAAAAAAAGTTATCCAGTATAATTTTAATGATAAATTTTGCATGCCTGAATTGTTACAACACATTGGACTGCGCATTCACTTGACATCTGGAAATGTATGATTATGTACTGTGTTGAGCAATAAACATTTGAATCTTTGAAAAAGTATAGTAATGTAATAAAAGTAATACTAACAGTGCAAATAGACGACGCTGTGTGGGCTATCCAGGCCTGTGAAATGGCAGGTGGCCAGCTTACACGCGACTGCTCCTCCTTGGTGAGTACACCCAGCCAAGAAGGCGACAGGATTGCAAGCTTCATTGTCCTAAAACGTGAACAGAACTAAACTTTAAAATTAATTTCTTAGGCGGTTCGCGTCCTCAAGTCTTTGTGGATTGTGCCGGTGACGATGACACTATAAATAAGAATTGGTCTACTGTCAAAGTTACGAATATTCTCTGGAGAGTTGTGGCACCTAGGTCTTGAAAATAAAAGACTACGATGATCCCGCGTCACATCACCACTGAAGTCTTAGGTTAGCCTGTACCACAAAGAAGCTTAGAATACTCCTTTTCTACATCTACACCCTCATCGTACCTTAGTATAAGGAGCAATCGCAGTATTGCAGACACACGTATCGTTCTGGAAATTAACTGTTTTGAAAGCCGGCTCTCCGATTGACATCAAGTACATTAGCACGAACACGCCGTAAGCGATCACAGCGCACTGAAGGATCCAAGGGAATATCGGGAAGAATATTGTTGTTTTTACATCAGCCACAGCTCTGGAAATTATAAAAAGAAGTCATTAATGTGGTGGTATAAAAGAAAATAGATGAATTCTTCCTAAGCTTTTATTTTCTTTACTAACAGAGTGATATACTTAAGTGTTGTTTGGCTTTTGTTTGTTTTGTTGGGAAGTTTCATTTTCACTCATGAGTTCAAGATAAACTTTTATCACAAGAAGAACTAGCCAATGGGAGAGCGAACTGCTGACTGACACCAAATGCTAAGATGCCAATAGCCAGATGTAACATCGGCATAGTTTTAGGATAGTGTATCCACACTCAGCATAATAACCAAACGCACAGCTCTCCCAATCAAAGCTGAATCAGAGACTGCTAAATTCTGAACATGCATTCAAGTTGACTGATCAAATTTACTTACTTGCTTCCTTCTCGAATGAGTGCAATGGCAATAGCGATCCGGTTTCGTAGGAAAATGACAATTAACACGAGGATCAGTAGCAAGACGGCAACTATGATGAGGATCACCATCCAGGTCTCCGGCTTACTGAAAATGGACTCTGCGTAGCCCTTGAGATTGGTCGTCTGGTGCATTATAGATGGGTTCTCCTTGTAATACGCGTAGTTCTTGTAACAAAGGAATACGCCTGGAAAGAAGAGGTTTATGAATCGTAATATACGTAAAAGAGAATAATTTCTTTCTCATATGCTGCCGACCGCGACGTGGCAGAATACTGGTCGAAGCCTGTGGGTGTAATAATATCTAATTGGAATTATTGACACGAAGACCAAGATAAACGTAGTTGATCCACATAGACGTTATTAAAATCATGTTGTATATAACACAATATGTAGCTTGAGTTTATTGTGGGGCACAATTTATATTTAAATTGAAATAGCAAAACAATGGATAAAATACCCAGAAGAAAACAATTAAACAAAAAACCCGTTACAAAAATAACCCGAAGAAGCGATAAAAAAAATTCCCGGACGGGCAGTCTCTGATAACATGTAAAAACTTTTTTAATATTTTGCACTGTTTTAAACCAACTTTTATGCTAATAAAATTTGTCTTAAAGTACAAAAAAAATCATTTGAAAAGAAAACTTACAAAATCCCATAAGTCCAATGAGTCCGACGATGGAGGCCCACACGATGGGTGCCACCACCCAGCGCAGCAGCAGAATGTACAGGAAGCACAATATGACAACTCCGAACACCGCGCCCAGCAGGTACCACCGTGACTGCACCAAGTCTTGAACTATTTGCGCCGACAACTGGTGCAGACAAGTTTTATTAGATACTTACCTACATTTTACTGCACTACACTTCCACTTTACCTGAATAAAATATGTCAGCCAATCGATTGATGAGTTTTTTTTATTATTCGGAAAATTCTCAAATACAAATTGGTTTTTGCAAATTAGACAATATTTACCTTCACCAATCCATTATGATGCCCACACCAAACTTAGTCAAAGCTAAGAGAAAAGTTACTGGAAATGTCTGGGGTGCTACCTAATAGTCTGCTTAATAGAAGTCACTTTACAAAGTATCGAGCTGGCAAATGTAGTTAATGGTTAATAAATTAGTAACTAAACATAATCGATCTACAATATGATAGTACCTACCGAGGTTTGGTTTTTAATAGTGTTTTTAATATTTCTTACAGAATCAATTGACAACAGTATTTTTCTTAACAGGAGGAAATATTTCTGTGGCCTGGTGCTAAAAGGGCCAAAGTTCGTTTTTGTATGAAATGAGATTGTAACGCCAGTTTATTGAAAAAGTACGATATTTTTTTGTGCTAAAAGGGCGTTAGTTTATCAACAATCTTTCAAAAGTTACTACGTAAAAAAGGCCAATGTGGTGTGCGCTTTCATACCGTTTAGTTAAAAAAAATATTTGATAAAAGGGCTGCAGTGTACTTAAGCCGATAAGAAATATTATTTTTTTCACTTAGCTAGTAATAGAGTAAGAACTAAAACGACCAAACTTAACATTAGCCCTTTTTGTTAAAGACTCTTCGTTTGATGCTTAGCTCATCTAGCCATCCATTTTGTGCGTCGCTGGAGGCTGGCCCCGAAACGGAGGATGTTATGTCAAGTTCAGATGAAGAAATATTGTAAATTCTGATTAATTTTATAAGTAATTATGATCTAACATAATAATTATCATCTGTGCTAAAGGGGCTTAAGTAGTTAATATTTTCAAAAATACTCAATTTTTCTGAAATTAGAATTAATTCATAAATCAATATAAAAACGTAAATCAAATAACAGTAAAATATTTTTGCCATACTAACAAAAACGACACGTAAATAATAACTATTAATGCTGGTTCATTGGTCTAATGCTCATTACTGAAAATAAGGATTATTGATATTGGCCCTATTAGCACCAGGCCACAGATTTGTAGGTCTCGCTCCTGCCGCAATGTCCAACTAAATACCTACATTGCGGCAGGAGCGAGACCATCAAATATTTACATTATAATAACGTACATTCGCAGCAATGCCTGGTGTGGTGCTCTCACCAATAAGTATTGTGTTGATGAACGATGGTCTGCGGCGGCCACAGAAATATTTTCGTCAGTTAGATGATGATACGAGTAAGGATCGTTTCAGGGGGTCTACTCTCTAAGCCCGAAGTCCGTAGTTTCGGCCTTAGTGTCGGGACGGACTTCGAGCTTAGAGAGTTATAGACCCCCAGTTTCGAGAGAGAGATCGATATTCCAAATAATAACTGACCCACAGTGAACTATATTATGTATGTTATTACTATATATGTTTAAATATCCTGCTACATAGTTTAATACCACTTAATATAGTACCTACTAGCCATTGTAATTAGGTATATTATCTAAAATGTAAATCAAAAGAAATAAATTGTTAGAAATTATAGCAATGAGCTACAAAAATGAGTTCTATCTACCTCTTGGAACTGCACCAGATTTACGAGTTTTGAGATCACCTCCTCCGTGGTCATGTGCCCCATTTCCACTATGGTATTCTGCAGATCGCCAACGTTCACGAAACACCGTCCCATCACTGCTCCGATCACCGAACATGCACAGCAACGTCGACCGCAACGTTAATGAAGTGATATTATTATGAGTTTTAATTCTTTACATGTGGATATGTGAAAAAGCAGTGAGTTGTGTGAAACTATAATAGGCAAGTATGTACAAGTTTGAGTAGGACAGATAGAGCATTCCTCAATCGATTACGACTACGACAGATAATATTAGTAGTTGTGTGTCAGTTAGGAACAGGTGCACATGCACGAAGGTTAAGAGTCAAGCTTCTACGCGTGCATCAGATCATGCGCGGCGCTGACGCGGCTACCTACAATGTGCGTGTCGCGCTCGTCCGTCTTAGTGAAGAAAGACATCCAGCCGGCTACGATCCAGCCCACGTACGAGTCGAGCGCCGTGGCTCGGTTCACCAGCGACTTGCGCGCTTCGTTAGGGTTCCTCACGCAGCTGGTCACAGGACTAACCGACGTGAGACTCGTCTTGCTGTTTCCCTGGCATTGTAGAGTCGATAGATCGCCGATGCAACGGGATAACACTGAAGTGTACATACAATATCTAACACAGGTCAAAGTTAGGTCAAGCGGACTTAATAGGAATATCCGGAGGGACATGCCACACATTAAACCACGTGGTCCAAATACTAAGCATCACAAAATTAGTGGCAGAGTTTCACTCAAACCTTAACACCCAATCATCTGTCATTTTCACAACAATTATGTAGGTGCTTAAATAAAAGAACTGAAAAAATACCTGCTTGACTTCGCAAAACGTATGAAGCGCATGTTCCGTCGTCAATGTATGCCACTGCTTGCTGGTAAGTTATGGAGTTGGCATTGACGTTGTTTTGACACACCATGTGTGATTTAAATTGAGCAAAGTTGCCTTCATTCATTTGAGTTTTGAATACTATCGTTTCAGTTGGGCATTTCTCCACGCACACCTGAAAAACGAGAAAGGAAAATGTTTAGCTACAGCATAAGTTGTATCGTTTGCCTTGTGACCCGGTGGTTTGGGATCGATTCCCACGGGAAGCATACTTTGTAGTTGTTTCCAGTTTGGCGAGGACATTGCAGGCTTGAATCACCTGATTGTCTGATAAAAAAGATGATTCCGTGCTTCGGAAGGCACGTATAAGCCGGTGGTCCCGGCCGCCAAATGGCGGTCGTCAAATAAAACCAAGTCAGAGGCCCTTGAGGCGGTTTAGAAACTCTGACACTAGGGTGTGTGGGATCGTTAGACCTTATTACCCACACGATAAAGAAGAAGTTGTATCGTTGATGGAAGGGTTTTAAAATCGATCGGATAATATCTTGCCTGTGGCGTTGGACAGCCGACGATGGGTGATCCGGGTTGCAAGCATTCGGAAATGTCAAAGAACACGAGGTAGGGCTTGTCCTTGACGCCGGAGTCCATGCCGCAGCGCGCGCCACGCGAGTCGATGGGTGCCAGTAACTTCTGGATGTTGCCGTGGGTCATACCTGGAATTGGTTTTATAACGTTTTTAATGATTATCTTTTATTTTTGTAGAGTTTTTATTTCAAAAGCATAATTTCACAATACTTATTATTTTTAAATAGTAGTTTCATCTTCGTTTACTTACCATACCACCCGACATATCCCCATACTCCGAGAAAAAGGATGAACAGTACCAGCCATATGATGTCCGTACATGACCGGTTGTGGATGGGACCGTTGAAGTTCGGATCATACCGAATCGGTTCTCCTGAAAATAATAGAACAAAAACATGGTTAATTTTCTGTTGCATCGGCAAACGTTTTCCACAAAGTACCAATAATTGTATCCTATTATTTATTTATATGTCTTTAATATAAATACCGTTCGTCCCCCACTGCAGGGCAAAGGCCTCCCTTTTTTCTTTCCATTCCCATTGGGTGGTGATGTAGACCAATTCAAAGGACCCACATTTTGGTTGATTTAGAGCCTTAACATTAGGTTTTATCATGAGTACCTACAACGTGTAACAGAATAAACCTGAAAAGGGGTCATTGTACTCATCATTCTAAATAACTTTTACAATGGGACCAACACCGAAATCGTGAAAAAAAAACTTCTGTTCAGTAAGTACATTTTATCTAGTTATTATTCGGGTTTTCAGTGTAGTTGGTCCCATAGTACCTAAAATTTGTTCATAATGATGAGTACAATGAGTAATGACCTCTTTTCAGGCATTGCGTTTATTCTGTTACTCGTTGTAAGTATTATGATTACGCCACCTGCTCCAAAAAGTATTCACTAGTGTTGGCACTCTCAATCCACGATAATGAGTTGCTTGACTAAATAAGAAAAAATCCTTTTTAACCAGATGTACGTGACTACCGCAGGACCACGAACACCAATCGCTTCCATATTTGGTATATAATTAGTACTCAATTGGTACTAATTGGTACTCGAACAACAAAATTGGTACCTTAATAGCAGTTTTCAAGAAAATCGACTTTGATAGTGGTCCGGCACGCTCCATTCAGCAGGACCACTATGAGCGCCGAAAGCGATTTTCAAAACTACTCGTACTAAGGTACCGAATATAAAGTAGCTAGGTACAAGTGGAGTAGGTACCACTTGTTTATCAAAGAACTTATAAAGCATCTTATATAATTAGTACCTACGCTTACGCTCATTAAAACTTGGGTAACGGAGCAGCTAAAATCAGGATAAATAATCAAAATGTATAGTTTCACAATACACACATATGTATATGTAACTTACAATAAAAAATAATGCAACAAAGCGTTATCAAAACTTACTGGACTCTTTCGGCGGTATGCAGCAATCAGTAAATCCCATTATGTTAATTATTTATCATGTTTGTTTTCCTCAACAGTGTCATGTTTTCCTCACAGTAAAACCACCCACTTGTTACAATTTGGTTAAAACAAAATACAGTTTCTATCACATAATCTTCGAGCCGACGTCTATCGTACACGCTTATCGCCACAGATTTTGATAAGGAGTAACCAACCAATAGTCTTGTCTTGAGCTGCTGTTCACTTTGAGTTCCAGTAGTATTTGGAAAGGGAATTCTTATATCTTAGCAAATTTATCGAACGTCGGTGACCTACGCGATTTTATTTCAACCAACTGAGCGAACAAATTCTCCGTGTAAGTACAAGAGTACCGAGGTTATAGTTAAGTGGTAAAGATGTTAGATTCGGTGATATCATTGAAGAAATAAATAGTCATGACGCTACGTGCTACCCAGTAACTACCTACTTAGATGTAGAACATCGAGTTAACTAAATTTTTTTACGCGAGTACCAATCGCCTGGCTGTTTTGTTTGTTTGAATGGCCTGTGATCAGGGACCGCGGAAGTACTTCGTGATGGGGGGGGGAGGGGTAGTAAACTTCACTCAAAATTAAAAAAAAAAAACTTCAGTTTTTCACAGAAATTTTATAAGCATACTAGCTGCCCCCCGCGGCTCTCGTCTGGTTCTTCGCCTTTTGCGATTTCAATGTTGGCCCCATAGTAAAAGTTTGTTCATAATGATGAGTACAGAGGTACTGCGTTTATTCTAACCAAAATTGCCTAAATAAAATTGTAAAAAAAAAATGCCCATGTAAAGCATTTTTGTTTTAATTATCTAGCTTCCACACTTGACACTGATTGATTTTGATGTGCCCTTTTGATGTTCAACAAGGCTGTGGAGGCCTGGAGACTCGCTTGCCCGAATTCAAATCCGCCTAGAGAGACGGTGGGATGAGCCGCTCTGCAGAGAAGTTCAGGAAAACCTTATTGTCACATCAAGTACCACTGCAGAGCGTGCGCGCTTGCTGGCTGTGGGTGAGTGGGAGTTGGGTCTTTGGCTTCACGCACTAACGTTGTCGAACATGGCACCTTGTTCGACGAAACTACTTTCCGCCTCGCTGCCTGCCTGCGTCTTGGCGCTCCTTGTTGTTCTCCTCATCGCTGCTACTGTGGCGAAGTGGTCAACAGCCTCGGACACCACGGTCTGTCATGCAGACGTAGCGCGGCACGCGAATATTAACAACATCATCCGCCGAGCTCTTGTCACCATCGGCTTTCCGGTTGTATTAGAACCCAATGGCCTGGCACGCGACGATGGCAAGAGACCGGACGGCATGTCGTTATTTCCATGGAAGATGGGTAGGCCATTAGTGTGGGACGCTACTTGTGTCGATACTCTTGCGCCATCCCATCTTCCTAGCTCATTGTGCTGTGCTGGTGCTGCCGCTGCGGCTGCGGAGAACCTCAAGCGATGATGCTTATAAGAGGATGCTTATCCTTTATAAGCATAGCCATACAAGCAATGCCGCCAGTCTTTTGGGCGCACTTCCTTTTTGACGCCAAATTTTAGGGTTAACTTTGGATTTTTTATTTTTAGTGTATAGTAAATAGTTAGTTAAGTGTTTATTTAAACAACTGTTAGTATTTATTTGAATTGGATACTATGTTTATAATTTTGTATACTACAAATTATGTATGTCGCATAAAATTAAACCAAAATACTTTGTGTTATATGAATAATTAAGCTAATTTTACTTTAATTTTGAATTTAAATATTTCGCGGTATTTCGTACTGAGCAGCATTTCAACCTTAACTAATAGCGTCCAGGGTCAGACTGGACTGGAAGGGCACAGGTGAGTCCCCATTAGCACCTCATCTCGGACAGGTTTGATTTTCTTTTAGCTATTCATAGATAAATGGAAGTGTTATTTTGACTATACAGGAAAGGTCAAGAACTGAGTGAATGTAGAATTCATGCGAGCGAAGCGAGCTCCAATACTTTTCCACTCCACCTCCAATAGGTTGGATTTTCTTTTGACCATTCATATTTAAATAGAAAAAACTTTTACGCCTAATGTAGGAAAGATCAAGAGCTAGCGAAGCAACAATTTCTGCATTCTTGATTAACTATCTTTCTTCTACTTTATAATACGTAGATCGTCAGTAAGAGTGTTCGATAAGATCTGAGCCCTATAGACTGCGTGGGCTACCCCAATCTACAGCTTGGCTCTTGCGGCAAGCCCCTCAAGTCAGGACTAGGGAGGGCGCCTGCCGCGTAGGCTAGGGCCCGGCTGGTAAAATCGCCACTTCAAAATTCGAATGTATGGCCAGTCTGACCCCGATACGTGGCTTTAAGCTAAACTTTATTTATTCATAAATATGCTCTATTTAAACTTTATTTTTTAGTATATAAATATGCTACACATAAAGCTCTGTGAAGTATCTATAGCAAAGAGAAACATTTATCAGTGGTCACAGTCTATTTAGATGGACAAACTGACGCTGCAGGCCCTCTTTTAAAGCAGTTCTTAAAAAAGGCACACAATTAGATATGTGAGGCCTACCTGGCCCGACAACATTATGTGGCAATCCCTCGATTTGTGAGCATCTGAACAACTCTTACATGTAAAATTATGCATAGCGCTCGCATTCCGACTGCCATGCCATTTTATTTCCGTGTTCTCTCTAATATAATCTGTACCTATTGCTAATTCGCTACTGACCGATTATGCTAGGTATTATTGATTTATGTCAATCAGCATCTTGACTCATTCTCACATAAGAGTTTAAAACGCGAAGACGACCCATCTGTTTGTACCCACTTACATAATATTTGTGGTCTCATTAATATCGAAGGTCACTAGCCAATTCAAATTTTTTTTTTAGCGTTAAACAAAGTTATGTTATTTTGACTTATTTTTTTTGTAAATATGTATTGATTAATCCATGGGCACATCTAGTTGGCCATTTTCAAAATTATAAAGATTTTTTTAAATGCTTTCTATTTAAAAATTGTAGAGTTACAAAACGCTTCGCTAGTAAAAACTGTTTAATTCTATTTAACTAGTTTCTTTACCAAAATTTACATTTCGCACACAAGAGTTTATGATAGTGTAGGTAACAATGGGGAAACCGTCTCGTTGTTTTTGTCTAAGTAGGTTTACTTTAATATTCGATAAAGAGTTTTACATATTAAAACAACATTAACAGTTGTGATATTATAACAATAGCTAACAATAACTATGATTAAAACTAAGTACCTATTGAATATGACCACGTATTTTTGATCTTTTGGGAGGCCAAGTTTATCAGAAAACATATTATCACAGTGGGTAGGTGACTAATGCAGCCAGTTGGTTAATGATAGGACCACACCTAAGGTGACACCGTGACACTGAAGTGAAAACAAGCTACTTAGGTAAATAGCTGTAATTAAGGCATAATATTGGTAATTAGTTTAATTAGTGTGGGTTGACTGCCATGACGTCACGGCCTTCTACGTAAGCGCTCCCATTGTTACACGTTAATTGCAAGTTGGTAAGGATGTATCGTCTGACCGAATTGTCTAATCAGCGTGTTATCTTATCTTTAATAGGCTAATCAATAGGGAGGTACTTCCCTCGAATGATTAAGTGCGATCGGAATATTGTTGCATTGTAGGTTACCTACAAGACTATTTCTGATCCATTTCCTGTAGTTATTGTCTTATTCTCACTGTATGCCATAAATACTATGCCGAGTACGTATGGTATACTTAAACGTATTGGTATAGGTAGGTAATCTGTGGGTATTGTTACATACAAGTGTTCCTTTGTTGAGAAGCCCTAGATTTACACTTAGCTTCCTGTTAGTTTACTTAGTAGTTGAATATGTTAGTACCTTGTTTACTTGAGAAATGTGTTGTATGGGAATTGTGGTGGTTTAATGAATCATAATAATTGGTAGGTACCTAACTGGCTTCTGCAACTCCGCTCGCGTGAACGTCGGAAATCATCGCAAAGGAACATACCTACTCCCGGGATAAAAGGTATCCTTTGTCCTAATCCAGGACACAGTCTACCCGTGTGCGAAGTTTCATCGAAATCCGTTCAGCCGTTAAAACGTCAAGGCGACAGACAGGCACGTCTTGAAATTCATTCGACTTTATGTAGGTACTTATATTATTTATGGGTAGGGAAAATAAATTAGGCCAATTCGTCGAAACTACACGAATTGGTTTTTTTTTCATGATTACTTGTCTTATTATGCCAATAAGTTAAAAGATTTTACTTGTAACAGTTGTAGGTAACTCATTGGTAATACAAATACCTATAGATCCCGTAATCTACCTCAGTATCAAATTGAACAGAACCTCTAGACCTAACAGTGCTTAGATAATATGATCCTTCCTATCAATAGTACGACAATAAAATATTACAATCGAATATTGACACGGAAGACTTTTGGAGAGCGGTCATTGCGGCGAAGACAATTCCTCCTCAAGTCGTCACCGATCCGTCTTACAAACTCGGTTGCATCCTCAATCTAGTTTAACCGTTTGAATAATCTAGGTTATATCTCCCAGCCTACGCAAACAGTAGATCAACTATGAATAGTCTATGACTCACAGAAGTCTAAATAGCTAGAACTATTGTATCATTGATGGTAGATTGCATTCACGCAACACTGATAAACTTAGTCAAACGTGTAATGTTATCAAAACACCCATTAGAACCTGTTTGCGGTCGTCTACTTTTCCTTTTATCCTAGCGGGCTGCATTCGAGGTTTTGATCAAATTCGAAGATGCTGAACAATATTACCTGCCTAGGTACCTATCTAAAACTTCTATGTCAGTTAGGTTAGGTTAGGTTGTCCAGTTAAACACGTTTCATTCCTTTTTGTGCTAATTTAAGTAAGTAGGTACACGTGTACCGAATGTAAAACTCGTTTATAACGTGATTCTACAATATGTATAAATATTTGGCTTTTAATATTTTAGTAGTAAGTATGGTAGCTGTGAGTTTTCCTCATTCTCCTGATAATCCTGTTTTATCGATTTTCATTAACCACGACTAATATGTAGACCGTACAGCCAAAATAATCACTTAGACCTAAATATGGTGTTACTTTGTACTGCTATTTTCCGCACAAGCTAGGAATTCACTTATTAAAATACCATTAATACGGCGTTGCCCCGCGGCCTCGTAAAATACTTATAGGAAGATAAGTACGTACATAGGTAGGTATGTATCTATCCCAATCCTTGTAAACATTAATTGTAGTCTTTTTTGGTGTTTTTATTTTTCTCAAAAGCCCTTATTATATTTACATACTTAGTTGTTATTGAATTACATAATATACACTTTTAGTGCATATAAGTCAATGTCAAAAAACGCTGTAATTTTAGAACACGAGTTCGGAAATCCTTAAGTTGCACATTAATTTTCTTTCCGGAAAACCGAGAGAATTTTCACGCGGACACAGGTGTTAGTACTAGTATTACGTAGATCCTTTTATCACTGTAATGCACTGTTTGTCGACATAAACTATACAAACACGTTATCTAGAAAACCGGATTTGTTTTTATGATAAAAAAAAAACTTAAAAGGAAGTTCACAAATCTTATAGATATGCGCTCGCCTCAGCGTCGCATAGTAAACTGTCTGTACTCGTGTCATCATCACCATGATGTAAGGTGTATTCTACACAGAGCCACTGTGGCTAAATTAAGACAATGGTGTCGTACAGTTTTTGTATTATTGTGTCTTTTAATTTCACATGTCAAGGTGACTCATGCGTAAGTGGTAATAATGGCATCATAGCATGAAAGCCAAACAACGTATTTAATCACACCAATTAGTGAACGATGTTTTCGTTTAATATAAATGCACTGCGGTCTATTTTTTATTTGTCATATTCGGCTTATCTTATTGTCAGCGGAAATGACGACGGTCTAGGCGTGTAGGTATCTACTTAGTTTGGGATTTTTACAGTTTAACGCTTTAAAGGCACAGAGATCGCACTAAGCGTTTCCAAACGCCTTTTACGCACAGCAAAAGAGTGGAACTCTTTGCTTGTGTCTTTTTTCGAACGCATACAACCCTAATCTCTTCAAAGTTAGAGTGTCTTCAACTTCTGGGTGTAAAGCTCTGTCCATCGTCGACTTTGTTTCTGTCACCTGACCAAAACTAGAGTCAAGAGCAAACCCATCTCAAATAATAAAAAAAAAGATTAGATTAGATGTCAATTTAACACAGCCGCACCCTCTGGCATTTTTTTATAGCATGGGAAATCATCAAATGAATTCTTCCGCTCTGAGCGGAGCGGAAGGGAGTCAGACTCTTACAGACTAAAACCCATCCGTGTTTCTCCAAATGCCCTTTGCGTTCCAGGGCTGCGGTGACTCACACAAATTTCGCAACACTTGCATGCCGATTATCAAGTTATCAAAATTTGTGTAGGTGGTGAACTTCGGGGTCACGGCAAACAATGACAAGTTGTATCACTAAAGTGATTGACTATTTCCTTTGCTACAAAATAGATAATGTAGGTCGAGGGGTTTTTCTTATACTGATAGCAATGTGGAAATAACCAGTTACGAAGAATCATTTAATCTTTGTATGATGTGGGACAGTTAAATTGGCGCATAGTGTGCGGCGCCTAATGTCAACATCAGTGTGAATGGCGGTGACGGTAACTTTATTTACGTCTTGAGCTGCCGATCAACGCACGAATCGTGTGTGCCGCAAATAAACACAACGTACACTAGTTTTATGAAGCTATTAACTGTCCAAAGATATACAGACTCCAGACTGAAAAGATAGCTTAGAAATTCCTCAATGGAAAAACCCAAAGTATTGCCCAATCCGGGAATCGAAACTTACACCGACCGATGACAATTTAAGGACCGCTGATAATTGGGACATTAGGAATGTAATAGGCGAATGATGCAATTGAACGAAAACATAGGCGTGATTATGATAACTATGCCATATGAAGCTGAACCATGTCCAATAATGTCGATCGATCGACTACATCTTCCAGTGTCGACTATAATAAGTCGAGATAATTAGATATATATTATATTGTATTGTACCTATATATAATATATTATATTGTGCCCATGGCATCTAAATAGCCTACTTATTTAGATGGGTACAATATATAGTCGAACACTGATTCTAGAAAATTGACATTAATTTGGTTCAATTACATACCACACTTTTTGAAATAATTTTTATCCCAATTCAAAAATCAAAATATTTTATTGGCAAAACTGGCAAGTACTTTGACTTTTTATCTGTAAAATGAAAAGTAAAAAACATTATCTTTTATATTTTCAGAGTATTAGCGATTTTTGCGGACCTCTACATTTTGGGACATCTATCCCAATGGGATAGTTGCCTAGTCAGGCACAAAACAGGGCGTCTATCCCGAAAAAACTTTAATCGCACTTTGCCTTCCCATGCAATCGCACACAGACATAAGACACGGTTCACTTAGTGGTAGTTGGAAAGTCTCTCGATAGATAAATAAAAAGCAGGCGATTCATCCGCGAAACTAGAGAAATTACAATTGGGGCACCTCTACTACTGGGGCATTTATCTCGGTTTTACCCTAATTGTAATAACATATTAAACCACAATAATGATTCAGATGAGACTTTCAATAAAACGCCAGTAGCTAGGCTAATATTAAAATTAGCTGCAACAGTAATTGACCCTAGTACCTACGCGTTATACCGACCCACGTAGCGGTTCACGGAAAACCCAAACATGCGTCATTTAGACTGATGGACAGTCCATATGGCTATCTTTTAGTGTTCATTCATACATTTTTAACAGCCTTCAAAAAAGGAGGAGGTTTTCAATTCGGTTGTATTTCTTCTAGTTAATGATGGTCTTCCAGGCTCTTTAAATTTTCCTTGTCCGTCTGCTGAAGGCTATGACTGTGGATGAATATTTGATTGCTAATTTTTTTTTAGATAATTTTACTTTATCAGAGAAACTAGGACTGGTTTCAATCTGACTGAGTATTTCGGCTATCAAGTCAACTAGGGAAAATTGGCCTTATTTTGTTTAATTAGCCCATACTGTCCCACTGCTGGGCAAAGGCCCTCAAGTCCATCCAAGAATTCTTTTCTCGTGCCACCTCGTACCAGCCCTCAAATAGTACGCGTCCAGGTCGTCTCCCCACCTCTTTCTGGGCCGGCCTCGGCGGCACCGTCCATCTTCGGGCACTCATTGTGTGGAGACTTTTGCCCAACGGTCCCAGTGCATGCGACTAACGTGACCCGCCAATCCTATTTGAGCGTGGCAGCCTTCTTACCCACATCCATTATTCCCGTTTTGGAACGCAGCGTGGTGTTTCGAATTCTGTCCTGTCTTTTTACGCCCAGAAAGCTGCCTCATATAATGACCAAAAAAGACTGTGTAAAAGTGTTATGCTTAACCTATTTACAAAATAAATGTCATTTATCAAATGAAGAACGTTCCTATCATACTTCGATATTGAAACTGAAGCAGCGGTTGCTTCAGTTTCAATATCGAAGTTTGATAGGATTTAGGCTACACTACACGTTGATAAATCAACTTTAAATTCTAAATACAGTAATCGAGGCTTACAAATCGTGTTTCCTTTTAATTCTAGGTTGTGTTTAGCAAGTTTTTAATACAAAAAAAGCTTGATTATTACGTGCGTATCAAAAGATTATCGCCTCGATTGAGGAAAAACATCCTTTTAAGAAATAACTTTTCCTTGTAGTTAACTAACGTTGTTAGTTAACATCAACGCGGAAACGGACGAACAAAACGAACTCTAGAACAATTTTTATCTAGAACAATTTTTATTTTATAAAATGTTACCAATTCCTTTAAACAAAGTGTTTCAGTAATCTCTTCGCTTACCATTAGGTGGGATAGTAGTCAACAAAAAAAAACCGGCCAAGTGCGAGTCGGACCCGCGCACGAAGGATTCCGTACTATATAATATATCTATAAAACAACGGCAAAAAAATCAGTGTGTTGTATTTAAGGTAACTCTTAAATATTTGTTTTATTTTAATTTAATTATTAATTTTTAAAGTGAATATATACAACTAAATATTCCGTGAATATTTCAAGCGTCTAACTGTTGTCGTTATCATCGAGCAAAATAAACACGTTTGTTGTATGCAGCCCCTTAAATATTTATTTTATTCTGTTTTTTAGTATTTGTTGTTATAGCGGCAACAGATATACATCATCTGTGAAAATTTCAACTGTCTAACTATCACGGTTCATAAGATATTACAGCCTGGTGACAGACGGACGGACGGACAGCAGTCTTAGTAATAGGGTCTTGTTTTTACGGAGCCTTTGGGTACGGAACCCTAAAAAAGTAACAAAGTTCAAAAAGTGTAGTATCTCAGAATTCAAAGGATTCCTTTTTACGATGATTCCTTATTGAAAGTCTTTTATTACCTACTGGCTGAAGATCAACAAATTAATAAAACTGAGCACTCGAATTGCAACTAGCTTCATCTTTCTAACTGACAGACTCCTTGACAGTTCTGAAGTTCCCTGTACCTAAATGGTTTGATTGAGATAAATAGGTACTACTAGTTTGACTATTGCTATTTTTTATTCATAACGGTAGGAAATTGGCGTACTAAATTGTAAAATGTAGTTAGCACAGTCTACTCGCAAGTCGTACAATAAGATTAGTTATTTTTAATTTTATGACCGCACCGTGAAGTGTAGTTCTAACAATATTATTAGCTTCAGGTTATTAGCTCAAGACAGAACCCATACCTAGAACCTCTAGTTCGAAGGTTACTAACAAAGATCCAAGAACCCAGGAGAGTGAAGTGCTGCTTTCACCATTTCTGTGATTTTTATGTTGATGGTGATTATATAATTAGGTACATATTTCAGTGCAGTTCCACTATCATAATTTCGACTTTATTCACAGTGCTATGGGCAATTGACATAGGAGGCCTTCGTCCATTGCTGTCTTTGCCTGTGCTTCTTTCTATGCTCTATGACTCCATCGCCACGTCATAATAATATAGAATTCCTTAACCACCTATTAGTATTAATATCCCATTTTTTCCACTAACCGTTTTATCTACATCTGCCACATCTATACATATAATAAAACTGTAGAAGAGGTCAATTCTGTACATTGAATATAAACTAAAAAAATACTCCAGGGGTGCTTTATACAACCAATAGAAGCCAAAAATATTTTTTTTACTTTTTTTGTCTGTCTGTCTGTCTGTCTGTCTGTCTGTCTGTTGTTCGTCTTACACGCAAAAACCACTGGACGGATTTTAATGAAACTTCTTTTGTTGTATAGCTATTAGTTCTCGCCAACATATAGGCTATAATTTATTTTGAAGATCTGAATACAAGACGTGGAACCTTAGCAGCCCGGCTAATCTATAAGAGATATTAATATACCGCTTTAGGAATAGTTGGTCAACATGATGAGTACTGTCTGTCGACATAAAAAAAATGAAGGTCTAGAGCACCTGATGTGGAACCCTTTCAGGGAGCTAAGCTATCGGCTATTTTTATCAATTGTCAACAGATCTCATAGTCCGTTGGTTTAAAGCCTGCCTCTCGAAAGACTTGGTGTGGGTTCGAATCCCACAAAAGTTGTAATTATTTTTGGATTATTTTTATCTTATTTATTTCCTTTTTTTTTATTCCTACCAAACCTAATATTTTCAAATATTAATAATATGTTATTGCTGTATTTTGTTTGCATATCTTTTCAGCAAGACAAGCAGAACCTATTTCCTGTTTATATGTATTCTGTTTTGTTTACATCACGCTAAAAAATACAAAACTAATGTAGATAACATTCACATAAACCTGATACGATTGTGGCAACCTAGAAGAAATCAACTTATTATCTACATGCATAGTAGTAAGTAGGGGTATCTTTAATGCAATGCCATCTGTTAAGCGAAACTGTACTTACCATCAACATCACGAGAATTACACCAAAAAGTATTTTTTAGTTAAAGATTCTTTTGATACTTACCAGGCGTTACGCATTTGACGCAAAAAAAATAAAAATTGCTCCACTGACTTTGTTTTAATTTTTTTTACTTTTGATAGGAACGCGTTTGACCACTATCTCACCTGATGGCAAACGATGATGTGATCAAAGATGGAGCACGCTTGCCTATAAGTAACCTACTCACTCTTGATAAGACTCCCAGGCTGTAACTATCAGGAAACACGGACTCAGTCAAGGAATTCCACGCCATGTGTTTCCAAAAGCTTTTGTTCATGTGGGTGTGAGGTCCACCGTGTACCGGTGGCGTACCGCCGTATGTCTTGTGGTCCGATGATGGAACGGGCTAGGCGGAATTAAACTATGCAATTCCGTCGTACACTCCCCAAAATGCAACCGATACAAAACCGACAGGCTAAAATCTCGGCTTCGATGCTCAAGACTTTGGAGCTTCGACTCGGTGAGCCTTTCAGCTCTTGGATTTATTTCCCAGGATCTCCCTCATTCCTAATTATTTTCTGTTTATTTTGAAACAAAACTGTTCAATTCCCAGTCAGCTGGTGATTCGTCGTGACCAGCCTAGGGCCAGAAATTACCAGTAGCGGGTTTCACACTCCAGAGCTTCAAGGGGAACTGTGGATCCCTAGGCAATGACGCCACAGAAGAACTCGCGAAGATAGGTTTCGAGATGGTAGTGCTGGACCCGTACCCACTCCTCCTTCTTTCTTTCTTTCACACAGTTTCGTGCATGAATTTGCCAGAGAACAACTGAACTTCATGACAACAAATGGTCACGGGTTACAGATTGCAGTGAAAAATGGCAATGACAAGTCTATAAACGTGACTAACTAAATGACTTCTCAGCTTAAGTAAAAATTACCTCCGTAATAATAGGGATTATTATTACAGATCATTGCCCTTAAATTTTTTTAACTTATGCACCACAGACAGGCCAATTTGCGGAGGTTGTTTCGACGCCGAGGAATCAGTGGGCTACGTCATCCTGGCCATGACTTTCCGACGTGAAAAAATCCTCGGAACGGT
Source organism: Melanchra persicariae (assembly GCA_947386135.1). NCBI lineage: Eukaryota > Metazoa > Arthropoda > Insecta > Lepidoptera > Noctuidae > Melanchra > Melanchra persicariae. Next base: position 7,347,585 of record OX376646.1, read on the forward strand.
GAGGTGCAGGTTTTAAATCAAATCGTTTATTGCAATCCATAATGATCTATTCAGGTGGTTTGTGAGTGCTAAGTGATTGAGCTGACTTTAATCTCAGATTATCACTCCCTTGCGGCTTGAGTATTATCGGTCGTCTCTCCGCTCAACCTGTGAAGCACACTGGTGGCTTTTGTACATTTGGGCGGAGCTAGGCTTGCAAACTTAGCCAGGACAACGGAGTCTCTACTCTACTCTATCCGGTGTGGGTTTTTTTATGGATGGGAAATCATCAAATGACTTCTTCGACTGCTCTGGATGGAGCGGAAGAGAGTGTCAAACTCTTACTGACTAAAACACATCCGTATTCCTCCTTATGCCTTTTACGTTCCAGGGCCGTGGTGACTTTTCGAACAAATTCCGCAACAGTAGTTAGTGTTCGGACAGTGAGCCAACCTACGCTCGCCATCTGCGGGCCCGCGCTTAGGGTGGCTGGGAATTGCCCTGCGACTCGCGACGCAACGCCCGGGTTGTCTTTTTCTATTGCGGCGGCTGAGGGGGTCTACTCTCTTAAACCCGAAGTCTGTAGTTTCGGCCTTAATGTTGGGCGTTTTCTACTCCGTATCACCTACGGACTTACGATTAGTCCCGAACTAGGAATAACTGTCAAATCGTGCTGTCATTCATTCTTATATTCTTTTCCGGACCATGGAGTGAACCAGCAGTGCGATTCTATAAACATGTCGAAGTGTGAGTTGTCAAACCATACAATGTAAATAAGATGGAATGACAGCTCTATTGTCGTTCACTCCGCTTAGGTGAACACCGTGAGATGTCTACAGAATCGACCGGCAGGACGCCGCAGCCGATCGCCTCGACGAGGACACGGTGATGCTCCGCCCAAGCAGGGCAGACCACCACCGTATACTCCACCATGTCCTCTGCGGAGACTTCTCTTCTGATAGTTTCGGCATGACCATTAATCAAGCTCAGGGAAGTGTTAATATTCGTTCGTTCTTCGTAATTTTGTAAGTCATGTCATAATCATGATGAGTACCTACAAACATTTAGTGAGTTTGTGTACTTAATATCTTCCTAAATACGAAATGCACGCGCGAGCGAAGTCGCGGGCACAGCTAGTGGTGAATATAATCTTATTAAATTTGGTTTCCTTACCTACCTATACTATTTTTACGCACTAATCTCAATATGACAATTTAAAAAAATCTACAGTGCGTACACATTTTGTTATTAATAAACGTGACAGACGCTTTACAACATAGTCATAGAGAGACCCATGAGGACGAAGCAGGGCTGAAAACCAACGACCAATGCGTAGCAGCTAGTAGGTACAGTACCCAGCTAAAGTTCTATCACAAGGATAAGGAACAGGGTGCTTTATACTCTGGCCACTGCTGAATATTCACAATTAAAGCCTTCAACTAATTTAATACTAACAGTTTCTCCACTCCAAGAAACAAATCCTGAACAAAACTCGAATGCCGCGCTTGCGTCGTAATGCGTCTAATGAAATGAGTCATTTATATTCTACATTTAAATTTTAAAACGGTTGTAAGTAGGACGTAGTACCTAGGTACTTTTCATAATCTAGACAATCTACACTAATACTAATAATAAAACTGAAGAGTTTGTTTAAGTATTTTAATTTGGAAAATTCTTTTTGTATATGATAGCCATATTCGTGAGGAATGCTTTAGGCTATACGGGAACGGGAAAAACAGGATATGCGCGTGCGAAGTCGCGGGCAAAAGCTATATAGTACTAATTTAAAGCTGAAGTGTTTGTTTGAACGCGCTTATCTCTGGAACCACCAGTCGGATTTGGAAAATTCTTTTGGTATATGATAGCTGCACATGAGAAAGCTTATAGGCATACGGAAACAGGAAATACCTACAGGACGGAAAAAACGTGTATGCGCGTACTAAGTCGCGGGCAAAAGCTAGTAATATTGTAGGGCTGATGAGTTTCTTTAGTTAAATGCGCTAATCTCAGGAACTGCTCATTCGAATTGAAAAAATATTTTAGTCTTGGATAGCCATACTTATATCTAGGAAGGCTGTATACAAAGACTATTAAAATACTCTATGTCTGTATGCTGTATAACATCACTCAACGACAATTGAGCTGAGAATTCATGAAAAATGTGACGCAGACGAAGTTGCGCGGGCCAGTCAGTCATAGGCTATGACTGACTGGCCCGCGCAACTTCGTCTGCGTCACATTTATTTATGACTCATAGCATAGATAATGGCGAAGCGTCGGTGATGGGGTTTAAAAGTATATTTACAGTAGGTACTTAGGTGGAATGTAGCGTGTCGAGTTTACCTCGTCCTTGATAAGCCACTCATATAATTATCACATAAGTTATAGATACTGAAAATAACTGCAAATATTCATCGTTCTTTCTTCTTCATCGACTTTCTTAATTGTTTCATGAATACGTTATTTAAAGAAGCTGGGAAGTAAGAATTCATCTGAATTGGATGGATATATAGCTGTAGTTATAAGTTAATAACAGTAGGTACTCGTACCTCCTACATAAATTATTTTAGTTTCACAATTCATAGCACTGCACATATTCAAATCACCGGAAAAATTTAGATACCTATAAGTGCACAGTTACTAAATATGTACATTTCCTGGATGTAGGTAGGTATAGGTAGGAATTTGTTTGGGAAATATTAACAGCACTTCGTTATGCAATCTGCAATATTTTATGCGTCATGGGAAACGGGAGATTTAGAAAATCGTAAAGCACCTGCGGTTTTTTCCATTTCTTATATGTGCCTGCTTATTACCTCTAAATGAACGAGTATAACTTTCGCAGTACCTACTCTCTAACTGGCTATGTATGGAGTAATTTTACGACCATGATCAAGTGCGAGTATTTCGATAGGCAACTGGGCAAATGACTAGACAGGAGACACATTTTGACAGATTACTCAAACACGTGACAAATTCATGTCTCATCACAAAATATGTCTTGTCCTGAGTCCTGCAGTGTGATTCTGTAAAGATGTCGAAGCGAACACTTGGGCGGGGTGCACGAGGGGTGGGTTGTCAAACCATACAAATAAGATGGAATGACAGCTCAATTGTCGTTCACTCTGACTCGATGTACACCGTGAGATGTCTACAGAATCGACCGGCTGACATTCGTCCGTGCTCAAGCTGTGAACTGTAGCGTTTGCTATGCGCTGTCCGCTGAGCCGCGACGTGCAGAACATAAACACGCACATTCGACCTTCTAACCTTAGAATCTCCCCGATGATTCACTGCATAATGATTTCAAAGACATAACGGGTATAATACTTAATGAACGGGCAGTGTCGGCCAGCTTATTTCACAATCACAACATCATAACTTATACAACCAAATCCTTCAGGATGGGATAGAAAGCGGTCTTGTTCTGTGTACTTACAGCAAGAAATTCAACAGTGATCTTTGTATTCCATAACCTAACTATTCAGGTAGGTACCTATAGGTAAGTACTTAGTTATGAGCATATAAACATAGGTGATAGACAGACAGTGATAATGATCATTAAATACCGCAAATTGGCTAATAGATTAGGGCATCAGGATATAAATTGATTGATAAAAAGCCGTCCATAAAAACAAATAACTGTGATAAATATAATGAACAACTCGAAATATATTATGGCCCATTGATGTGAAATCACAGATTAAAATCCTATCGGCTTTTCATACAGATTGCTTCTAAAGGTATCTAAATCCTCGTTGAATATAAACGATTAGAAACCTTAAACGGATATAAGATACGGAAAGAATCAATCATAGGTACAATTATTATCTGATTTTCAATGATTACAGCCAATATTAGGGATGCACAACTGAGAGTGGGACAATACAATGAATGCAACATAGTAGGTGAGTATTGTTTCTATAAGTAAACGTTTGTTTCATTCAATTGAAAAGTACCTAATCATTATCATTTATTTGTTAACACAAGTGTTTATAAATACAGATCTTAGCTTAGAAAAGAAGATAATCAGAAAAGTAGGTATTGGAATAAACATAAGTAGATAGGCCCCGGCGACACACCGGTGTGTCGCGAATTAATCGCGAATTTAATGTTTATTTACCTATTACATAAGATTTACTTTATATTAGGGAATTTTCACATGTTGGGCCTGAGCGGTTAAACACTGTCCTCCTTTAGTAGGATAATAAGTATTACCTACTCGTATAAAATTCACGAGAATAGTTAACGTCAAGAGTATTTAAAAATATTCAGAACGTTAATGTGAACAGTCGCACTGTCGCACATAATGTTATTATGCAAACGATACTGTTAGTAGCTTAGCAGTGTTATGCAGCGACTCTGAACAGTCGGCTCTTGTGTAATATAGGAAGCTATCTTGATAATTTCATCCACTGTTGTTTTTATATCATGTTTTAATTCTTTATTAATAACGCATACCTATTATTAGTCCTACTGTAAGCAGGTATTAAATATTCAATGTTGGTAACATTACGTTGGTAAGTGTAACTTAATTTTTAACTGGCAGATTTAGTACTGTAAAAATGTGATATTAGCTTACAAAGTAAGCTTTTCGTGCCACTCCATCTCGGCACAATACCTACATTCTGACGTTTGGCAGGTCTAAACTGTAAACTATATGTATACCAACATAGCATTGCCGAATTTGGTGTAACACATAACAGTTGATACCTGATAGGATCTCTGAAGGCACTCAATGCTGATAGACCTGTCCGGTGCAGATACCTACCCAGACTTGGTTAGGTGCTGTAATGCCAAACCTAGATAGCCCTGTATGTTTTTTGGTAGATAGAATGCTGACGTCGACGACATATTTTCCCATTAGTCGTTAAAAAAAACCCGATCCGATTATATCATTCAAGGACCAGTTAACTAAATGCTTAACATATTTCTCAAGGTCGATCTCCCGGGAAATGGAGCGGTGTCGCAACTTCACGAGTTATTAAGAGCTGGCCTTGTTGCGACACTCAGATTCATGGCAAAACGGTTATCAAAAGTACTGATATATTTGTTGCTACCGGAAATTCTACATGGTAAGGCGGGGTGAAGGACGTAGGAAATACTAAAGGTTACTTTTCCTTAAGGCCACTTAATTGAGCCGCCACACTGTGGTACAGTTTTAAAGAATCGTGAATGTGCTCGGTTTACAAAAGGGAGATACGTAGGTAGTCGTTGTATTCGTGGACACATGTGTAGATTTACTGGTAATTGAGTATCATCTATCTACGTGGGTCAACGATCACATAACATAGTTATTGTTGGTTTCGATTCATATCTACCTACTATTAGCTGTTGACACTCCCAATGCTCCTTACATGACCCTGGCATTATATGTAGAGGTAGGTAGCTACCCAAGTAGCAAAAACGTTGTATAATATTAGAACTATACAACTAACAGACATGTAAGGGCTTTTTAACAGTTTTGCAGCAACTAAACAGTTGTAAAGTAGTATTCAGTTCGACGTATTAGTTATAAATAATCTAAATCGTATTAATGTGTCTGTTAAACGTCATCTCAATCATTTTATATGACGGTCATACAACGTTAAGTCGAGTAAATGTTTCAGTCATAAAATAGTGATGAGTCGCCATGTTTTGTAAATTAAGAACCTTTAATTCAACACTTAAAAAACAAACAGTTATGTAATGATTTTATAGTTAACTATTATAAAATCGTCATACTGGGGCTTATAATTCCACCTTTAAGTAACTTTAAGGTTGAAGCGTTATTCTTATATGACTAATATAAGTCAATTGATTATTTAAGCAGTAATTAGAATCTTTTATATAACTCGTTCGCCTTCGCATTCGTTCCCTCGCGGTTTTCATTGTATCTTAATTTTAGATAAGGATTTCAGAAAGTGGAAAAGAATTAAAAGAAAAGTAAATAAAAGTTATCAATTATTATTGTTGAATACAGCAACGATACCTACATTTCATCTGGAAGAAACTGTGCCCAGCCAAGCAGAAATCGGTAAAAATGAAAGTGGTTCCGTACATGTTTCAACGTTTAATGCGGTAAATGCTGGATCCAGTCAGGACAGGTGTTCTACACATTTTTATTCCGCTCATGTTCTTTTACCAGAAGGCACACTAGATAGCGAAAGTAAGTTTTTGTATAAAAAGCTCCTTTATATATAGATTCATTCATAAGTTTATATTACCCAAATCTTTTTTTTTGTAGACGAATTAAATAATTCCGATTTCTTTAAAGAAGACAACTCCATGGAAATGAGTGACGAAAGTTATGAAGAACTTGATAAAGATGGTCAATAATGGCAAGATTTTAAAAAATGGGCAATCAGTTGTAATGTTCCTCATGAGTCATGATACAATAAAAAATATCTTTTAAGTATTAAATTTTTTTTACATCCATTATTTATTTTATTACATAGCACTTCTGTGATAACTGAAAATGTGTGTTATTCCATGGCCATTTGATTTGCTTTAGCAACTTGAAGTCTTTTTTGGTCAAAAACTTATCATTGATGTCATAATATATCACCATGATGTCCCTGTAAGAAATACAGAAGTATTCTCATGAATACATACAAAGGTTTTTCTATTTTCCAACATAACTCTAATTGCAACCATCATGGAGGACGCCATAAGTCGTACAAAAACATGTATATGATCAATAGTTATAAACAGGTCTAAATGCAGTCGCCCAATGTCTATTGGCAATATGGCGGAAACGATGAATACCAATTAATGTATTTTAATTTTATAAACAATATTGAAACACTAACATTATGAAGGCCCATTAAAATATTAAAGAAATAACCAAACATATCATCGAAAATTTTAAATTCCCAAGTATAAGTCACCGCTCTTTATCTTCCACCACAGTCAACTTTCTTAACATTAAATTAATAAATAATAATGATTATTAAAACATTTGACTTAACCTTTTTATAAATTTTACCACAACACAATAAATTGTTGTCACACAAGTGATCTAGCTTGCACCACTGACCAACCACCGGCATAACAAAACATCTATACGATGATTTAGTTTTGTAAGAGTATTACTGAAACTATTACAAACCTTTCTAGTTAAACTTTCAACATTTACGTGATTTTTACTCAACTTTAGTGTCGCTGGAGCGACTGCAAAACGACCCTAACACGATTTAAATGTTATATAATCTGCGCCCAAACCCGCGTTATATTTACGTAAAAAAAACTATTATAAAACCATTTTCATATGGCTGAAAGTTATATACAAAACGTTACTGTACTATTTATATGACATTATTTTGCTACTTGGGTAGGTACTACGGCTTGAAAATAAGTATGAAAGTTGTAGTACTAGTACTTAATTAAATGTTAACGTGATTAAATTGAATGGCTCTGGCTGAAGTAGGCATTTCAGAATTAAGCATTTGAAGTTGAGTATTTTTCAAACTTGAGTAAAACCTCTCAAAATTTGGCATTCAAAATAACTACCTAGTTTGAATGCCAAATTTTGAGAGGTTTTCAGGCGAAAGTCGAGTTTGAGAAATATTCAACTTTAAATGCTTAATCCTGATATCGAGGGTAAGTAAGCCTTCTGAAATTAGGAGTTTGAATTTAAGAATTATTTTGTCAAACTCTATAGCTTAAAAAAATTGTCAAACTTTGTCACTAAAGTAGGGTATTTTTTTAAGGAAATAACATTCCAAATTCAAACCTTACAAATACTCTAATTAGAAACCAGCCCATAGTATGAAACAAAGAAAAAAATTAAATACAAAAAAATAATTAAATAAGTATTTTGTTTACAGTTCTTCACATCTTTAACCGTCAGTTATTCAATCATTCGGGATGGGATCCTAAGCGTCGTACCAGGTAGTGTCTCCGGGGTGGGGTAGCGTTGGCGGTCAATTTGGAAATCGTCAACGCTTTTAACTCCCTACCTCCCTACTTTTAGTGCGTGCAGTGCATGTCGAGGCTTACCTGCGCGACCGGCACAGCCACTATGTGTGCGTTCATCGGCGGGAGACTACGAATCTCACAAGGGTCGGCTTAAGGTCCTCTCTTGTGGGACTTGCATACGATGTGGTTCCAGCTTTCCGAGCTCGGAGTGGGAACCGTCGTGGCGTCGTAAGCAAGCTCGACGTAGAGATAGCGCCTCATAAAACTTAGGCTTTATGGTTCCATAAACTGCCGAAGAGCATAAAGCCACTCAGCTCGTTAGTGACTGCTGGATATGCTCAAGTCCAGGTGGGTCGATAGTCGATACATTAAGTACCTTAAGCCTAACTCTGAACGGTTGGTGGCGCTTCGACGAGCATTTTGAGCGCCTGGTAACCCGTGTGGGTGACGGACGTCCCCAAGTCCTCCGCCCCTGGACCCAGTTAGGGGGGCAGAAGGAGGGCAGCGTATGCCCCCCTCCGACGCCCGGTGCGTCTGCTGCGGGCCGGGAGAGCACTCGAAATCTCCCTCTCCCTTTCCGCAGCCTCCTTCTGCGCTATAACTGTTTCGCAGAAGGAGACCACTGCGTCCCAGGACTCCTCACCGCCGGCCATAGAACGGACTACGGCCGGCAGCGAGAGGTCACTGCCTACCACAGAGACGAGGACACGGCGCGGCTCCTCCCAAGCGGCACACTCTGCCAGCGTATGCCGCGCCGTGTCCTCCCGACATTCGACGCAGTGGTGACAACACCGAGCGTCCGGCTCCCTGCCTATGCGACACAGGTACCTCCTGAAGCATCCATGCCTCGTGAGGACCTGTGTCGCACGAAACAACAGGGAGCCGTGCCTTCTCCCGAGCCAGAGGTCGAGCACTGGCCGGATGGCTTCGATGGTGACGAGGCCGACGGTAGGGCGTGAGAGCCTGTCCCGCCATTCCGCCACCAGGACCTCGCGCAGCTGCGACTGACGCAGCTCGAAATGTCGCTGCGTCAGTCGCTCCCCGCGCACCCGCGCGTCTTCGCGCCTTCGATGCATTGACACGAGGACTTTTGCCTCCAGGTCCCAGGGTGGAGATCCGGCCAGTGCGCAAGCCGCCTCGTAGGAGATCGTGCGATAACCCCTGATGACTCTGACGGCCATCACACTCTGCGGGTTCCGCAGAACAGAAATGGTGCCGGCCGTCAGGTCAGCTGCCCAGATCGGGGTACGTAGGGATCGATCGCACGATCCCTACGTACAACCGCCTGCAGGCTGTGATCGGGTCCCCCACATTGTGAAGCAGCGTTGACAGCGCCCCAGCCGCACCCAACAACTTGGGCGCCAGCCGTCGGAAGTGGGGGCCGAAATCCCACCGGCTGCCGAGCACCAATCCAAGGTACTTCATGGTGGACTCGACAGAAAGCGCCTGGTCCCTGGCTCAAGCAGTACCTATGCACAGATTGCTGCACAATCTCGGGAGGCCTAGTGAAGAAGTTCGCTTTCATTCGTTGCAGGCGTCGTGCGGTCATGGTTCTTTATGGGGCGTCTGTTCCGTCAAACAGATTATCAGGCGTCCGAAGCTGCAGAACTAAAATCAACAGCCTGCACTGGAAAATTTCACGTGGTTACCGAACGGTTTCCTTTGAGGCGGCAATACTTCTGGCACGCTTCCCATCGCTGGACATCCTGGCGGATATGGACTCGAGGGTTTATAACCAGATTCACGCCATACACCAAAGTGGCAATAGCGTGCCCTAGGAATCGCTGTAATTAGGCTGTGGCGGCAAGAACAGCGACAAGCGCTCGAGCGGCAAACGAGCGGCAACAGCAGCCGCAATTTTCGCGTAAGCGCGTTGTTAAAGCCGTCCTGCCGCACTTCCTACAGGCTCACTCCGGTGTTGCCCAGGCATGGATGCTTCGGTGAGTAGGTATAGGTATGTACTGAAAAGTATTGGGCGCGAGGCCACGGCAAATTGCCATCATTGCGGAGGCGACCTGCCAGCAGTAGTATCGCAAATCGCTGCCTACTGTAGCCTCAGCCTAAGGGTTATGCTGGCAGAGATTGTGTGTTAGTGAAAACTGGAGAGAAATGGCCTCTTTCTATGAGACTGAGCTAGTCCAGAAGGAGCCGCCGAGCGGGATCGTGAGAGGGCCGATCTCACTCAGAGAATGAGGCGTCGGGGAAGCAACCGCCTCGACGCCTAAAACGCCGAAATCGCGCCTGCGTCGTTTAAGGCAGGTGGGACTCTCGTGTCGCGGGCGCTCAGAGTGGGGATTCTGACCGCCAAACGACTGATCCCAGGGAAGACGGTGGCGCATGGCGTGACGTCCTGCTGTCCACAGCGAGGCTCAGTGGGGACCCCATTACAGTCTCCACAGGAATGTGCCCTAACAAGCGTCCGTCCTGTTAGGGCATATTCCGGAGTGGTTTTTTTAAGAGGTACCGGGGCTCATGCCATGTTCTGATGTGATCACCGGGGTGGTTTTAGTGAGGTAAAAAATCCCACACTCCCTTTTTCCCCAAACCTCCAGGCGCCTTCTTTTCTTTGAAGGTTGCCCCCCGAAAACAATAAAAAAACGTTTGAATAAATCAGTACCTACCTAAGTAGGTACTCTTTAGATCTTTCAAAAATATTATAGTCATGGCAAATATTTATAACAAAGTAGGTACTATTAATTTATCAGCCAGGCAACCACAATAACTGATGTTACACTTCGGTGTTTGCCTGCGACTGTGCAAATATCATCAAATGTAATTATCGCAGTTTATCTCCTGTGTAAGTAAATAAAGATAATTTCATGCCACTGTAACTCAAACAGCACATATTTCGAAACTAGTGAAAATGTTTAATAAGTGATTGTTGCGCAACTACATAAAATTGTCTAACTGCCGAAGTTTCAATATATTTTGAATTGATTGACTTATCTGAATTATCCTCATGTAATCATAATGAGAACCTATAGGTAATATAACACTGACGACAGATACAGTTCAGTGATCTGCTCCATTGTAATGGATTTCAATTGAATTACGCTTCCCCGCTCTCTTGTTACTCTCTTCATAAAATGATTCTGATATCCAACACTGAAAGGTAGATACTCGAATAAAAAACTTAGTTACCTTCAATTCAATGCATTAATCCAAAAACAAACGTCAAAAGTAAGTATTTTATGCCATCACATGTTGGTCCAACAAAAATAGAAATCTAAAACTGTAGTGGGCAGAAATAATAGTCGGGCACAACATTGATTTTTGAAAAGAATCGGGTAGTAACATTCATTTTTCTGTTAGGTATTTAACTAAGTAGGTAGGTACTAAAAATAAAGAACAAAAGTTTAATAGGCATTGCACCCGCATACTCTTTATAGGAATATTGCCTTGATTTTTTTCTAGGCGCACAGTGGTATTTGATCTCTCGCAAGGACACAAAAATACAAATAACTCCACTACCTATGCTAAAAGTTGGTTCTGAAAGATTTATATGATTTATGGAACGTGATCTGTGTAACATGAACTTACCATAATCCTTGCCCATGGTGGATCAACGCACAGGTACTTAGTTAATTTAGTCACTGCACAATTGGATGGAACATTCAGTCAATTTAATGCTCAACACGGCTCGCTGTGATGCAATGAAACTTAATTAGGAACGAATCCCCGGCGACCAACGTTTCTGTGATATTTTCAATTGTTACACATCGAGCAAGAAAAAAACACCAACACTTTTCACTGCGACTAATAACTCATAAGTATTAATTGATCTTATTGAATTGTTTGTTACGTACAAAAATAAACGCGTAAAGAAAATTGCAACAGTTTAGGTGCCTATTGAATTTCCTCGTATATTTTGTTTGTTTTTGTCGAGGTGAAAGTTTGTTGACATTCGAAGAAGTCGAATGCGAAGCGCGATATGACGGTGCTAGCGCGTCGCGCGCCGAGTGCTGACTGGCTATAATGTGGCGGAGAGCGCTGTGCTGGGGCGCCAGTGGCCACTGGCCCGTCTGATTCACTCTACTCGTACACACAAAGGCAGCTTAGCTTTGTCTTGCTGTAGGACTTGTTTTGCTAGCTGCACTCAGCGTTGTTGTTTGGAATTTGTTTTTCCATAATATCTAGAGCAACACATTTAATCTGTCATTCAAGTACCTACTCCTTGAGTAGGTACCTACCTACTGTTAATTTAATCTATAACATCTAATTTAATCTTAAACTTTCAAAGTTTGTTTATGAAATCATTGCCACATTTAAATTCCAAAGGGAAAACACAGCACAGTGCACCCTGAAAATAGTATTGCGACGTTTTACTTCCATTGTTAGTGTATAACAAGGTAAACTACCAACCTGTGGAATTATTACAAAAATAACTTGCATACGAAACCCGACTGTCTAAGCCGAGGCTAGCTAGACTAAAAAAAAAGTATAACTAGCGCATTAGAGGCAATTTATAATTTACAAGAAAAAATAAGATACAATTTATAATTTATCTCTTCCTTTGTCACCAGTAAACAAACACCTACATACAAAGCGTCAAATGAAATCTTTCAAATGTTTTCAGCAAAACGTAGTATTATTGGCATCACTAATTAGAGCAAGAGCCTCATTACAACAACGGCCAAAGGATTACATGTAACGTGGTCCATGGCAACATAGAACTATCGCAAGTAGGACGGATAATTTCGCACAAATCACTGCGCTTGGGCACTGTTCCATTTTTAGGGATATTTTTCCGCCCCAAAGGGTAAGACCCTATTACTAAGACTCCGCTGTCCGTCCGTCCGTCTGTCACCAGGTTGTATCTCATGAACCGTGATAGTTAGACAGTTGAAATTTTCACAGATGATGGTACGGAACCCTTCGTGCGCGAGTCCGACTCGCACTTGCCGATTTTTTTTCCTCTACAGCTAAATAAATTACGATAATTTAGGCAGGTTTGGATTAAACAGTATTATTTAACGTAATTACTGAAATGTATTGAAATTATTTAATTGGTACCCAAGCAGCACGCAAGCGTTCTCAACATCAATATACCAGCCTATTTGGAACTTAGAGTTCTTTTAGAGACGTACAAGAGTGTCAAAAAATGATTTTGTCTTTGTAAGAGTGATTAATGAGTTATTATACAGCTCAAACTGTATAAAATACTTATTGAGGGATCCGCGTAAGCTTAGGGTGCTTAAACAGAATATTAAAACTCTAATATACAACTTTATAGTAGATTATGCACCCAGGGGATAAAGCAGTGTCTTGTGTCACGGGCGTCATATTGAATCTCGAACGCAATGAAGGATTCGGGAGTTAACTCCCGAGCGTAGCGAGGGAGTTTAGAGTTTAACTCACGAGCGAAGCGAGGGAGTTAATACAAGAATCCTGAATGCAGCGAGGGATTCAAGCTAGCCCAAGGCAAAGACACCTTTATCCCCGAGGAGGATACTCTACTTTTCACACCTCCTGTGAGAAAATAAGAAGCCATAACACGAAAAACAAAATATTTTAAATTTACAAACACTAAGTAGAGATATGTATTTAGAACTATACTGTATACCTACTTAAAAAAAGTTAGTTTTAATACCATACGGATTTGCAACATCCGCGCCTTTTTTGCGTTCCACTCGGTATACCTACCACGGCACATAGCGGCCACGACCAACTCGATTTTCGTTTTTTTTTTTAATTCTCTGTGGGTAAGTAAATATGTGCAGGCCTAATGTTAGCAACCTAATACAATTTATGTGTACACAAAGCTTTATACAGAGCTTTATATCAGCTAGGTAGAATGGGTTCGGACGCTTGGCTGTATGCAATTTGAATTTAGAACGTCATAGGAGATGCTCGAGAAAATAGTTTTTAAATGAATAAATCGACTATAAATGGGTTTTAAGTGTTATTCTTATCCTTTTATACAATAATCCGTACATAACCAATTATTCTTATAATATTGTCTTCAATCCTGGACCCTGGTCAATCCTTATGATTTTGTAGAAATTCGAGAATATCATCCCTAAGTAGTAAGAGTATCGAGAATATCTTTCTTCTTTCTGGAACACAAAGAGAGAGACAGAGACAGAAGGCGTTGTGAGTACCTAATACCGCCAATTGAGCAGACAGATGAGGTTCCAAATTTAAATCACATTATTGACCAGCGGGTTATAATGAAATCCAGTACAATATTATTGCCCGGCAGTGCCACCGGCCAAAAATGACTCACTTTAGGTTAGGTTAGCATGACATATAATTTGACGTTTTCGATCAGGTGGTGTGAAAAGTATTTTGTGACACTTCAATCTGGTTTTATCGTTAAAGCTGTATACAGGCTGTATTTCACAGTAATCACTTACTTATTACAGCTCTAAATGTTATTATAGTATCACTTGACACTTGTTTCTGTACAATGGTAAATGCAAATTCCGTTCTCAAACTTATTTTAATGGCGTAATTGTACACTATTGTAAGTACAGTGGTTTTATGACTTCCGTCTATGAGGGTGTTATAAAACTAAAAAAATCTCGATCTCGATTGCATTAATTAATATTTTCATTGTGCACAAATACAATATGTAAAAAAATAAAAAGATCTGGTGTAGTCAAGAGGAGGATTGAAAGGGAATATTTGAATATTACAAATTATCAAACAAATAACAGTTACGATAGTGTACTATCATTTATTGAGGTAGATAGAGATCGTCAATGCCATTGACGGCCAACGAAGAGGGTTCCGCAGCAAAAACATCAAAGCAAAAATGGAAAATGTGTAGATTTAGTTCAACTTTCGGAACCTGAAGATGATATATCTTCATGCCGCAGCGCAAGTAGATGATGATGATGACGACGAATTTTCAAGTTGTTTTTATATCTTGTTTCTCCAACATTAGACGCGTACAATGTCTGTGTCACTATTTTGATCAATAATCGCTTTCTTGGCCATCTTAACTAGCCCTTTGATTCCCACAAACTTGGTACAATGCAAAGCCTGTTTTGCCCTTTCTCTATGGTTTCTATAATTTTAAAAGGCATATTTTCCTGAAAATAAAGTAAAACAGGTATAATTCAGGTACACACTAGTAATACTTAACAATTTTACTTAGGAATAAAATAAAACAACTAAGTAACAACTTAAGACGAAATGCGTGAGCGCTGATAAAATATTATTGATAAAGTGAGGAACGGATCAAAGTCATCTTGAGCTCAGGGTTTTTCATTTCTTATAAGTAACCCTAAAGAGAATTATAAGTTATGCATAAAGAACTGGTATACAGCCTAAGTAATAGAATATTCTATTTAAAAGCTGATTAAAAGCCAATAGCTGTTCAATGTAATCTATTACTTACTTAGTACAGCTATTCAGACTACAATACTCTGCAAATACCGTTTAGGCTGTTTAGCAAATTATCGCCATTTTCGAATGTACAAAAACAAAATTTACAGCAAAACTAAAGGAATGTTTTACAACAGCTAAAGCCGTATCATGATTATCAGCTTGAATAATGATCAGTGTGCCCTCACATCTATTACTTTAAAAAAAAAAAATTTATTCTAACCTTAAAAACAAACATTTACTTACCGTCTTTAGTATTTTTCTTTATATCAGCTCGATTATTTTGCTGGCGCGTGAATTATTTGCCGGAAACCATACGCAGGTTCACAATAAATTTAATTTGCACTTTCAATTCACCTATATACACCATCAGATAAACAAGTCCACGAGTATCTTTTACTTCTAGTAATAAATATTAATAATAATGTCACCATTCAGTACGTTTCCTACGTATGTCATCGAAAATAGTTAGTTTTATTTTGATTCTTTTGTAATTCTCTTCAAAAACCTATTTAGAACACTTTTCTTTACAAAGTTCTTATAAGATAATATCTGTAGTATAATGGTTTCCTTGTACACCGAATAACAGCTGTAATACAGCTATTGTACAGCTTCTCTATTGCTTCCACAGCTACTATACAGCTATACTAACGCAAAAAGCGGTATAATATGGGCCCTTTTTTTACTTATAAGGATTGTATAAGCGCTTAAACAGCCTTTATACAGCCTGAATATACAGCTTCTAGTATACAAACGAACCTAAATACAGCTTGTATACAGCTTGCAATGCTACTTGGGTAGTCATCCCCCTTAGCAAATTAGGTGTTTTTAAAGTTTAACTTGTGACGATTTATTTAGGACATAATTTTGATGATAGCTCCACCATTGATGTGGGTATATTAGGTATATACCTATTCACAATTTCCCATGTTTCACTGCGACACTCCTTTCCCAAAACTCTGACTCAATTTCGTATAAATAATTTCAATGCAGTTTGCTCAATTTTAACATTCAAAAGGGAAAACCACATTACAATTTGACCTGAAATACCTAGTTTAGTTTTTAATATTGTTAGTTAGGTATGTACCTAACAATATCATTTAGACAAAAATAACTTAAAAAAAATGACTGTCAAAAAACTCGACCGCTAAAAGCGACTAAAATGTTCCAAACAAGTCGCTTTTCAAAAAGCAGTCTGATGCAGTCTGTGGCCTCAGACCTGTGGATTCAGCTGCATCCACAAAAAAGCGACTTGTTTGGAAGTTTTAGTCGTTTTTAGCGGTCAGGTTTTTTGACGAAGTAATTTTTTTATTTCCTACATTTTAGTGAGTTTTGAAAATTTGTATAGCTTTTGTCACTACCACAATTCTGACGAATTCAACGACACCTCATATGTCAAAATCCGTCCAGCCGGGAGCTTGAGCTGTAGGCTTGTCAATCTCAGTTTGCCAATATCCCTTTCAATCTCAATTTCAATAGCCGCCCCTGGCGGTTATTAGTTGAATTGGATACATTTCATATTTTTGTATAATACAAATTGTATAAGTCGCATTAAATTAAACCAAAATAGTATGCGGTTGTAGTTTTTTACTTTCAAAATTCGACGTACGAATATGTTAACGTTACTATACGTCGTCTGACGTGATTGAGTAACAAACATCCAAACTTTCGCATTTATATTATTACAAGCACTTCGCCCGCGACTTCTTCCGCGCGTATTAAGTAGGTACTCCACAAATTTTAACGCCTCTCTACCCGTTTATTTCAAAAAAATCCAAACCTTTATTCTAATTTTTTATCGAAATAATTATTGCCGTGTTTCAACTTCATCGGACCAAGTTTTAAGATTCCAGTTCGCTCAAACCGCAACATTTTTTTTAGCTAAAGCATTTTTAATTTTTTTTTAAAGGTCCGATTTAAATAATTCGAGCATGTTTATTACCGTCGTAACTTTTGAACGAAAGGTCCGATTTGAATAATTTAAAATGTAATTTACATGTTCATAATCAACCTTAATTGTCAAACCACTTAAATGGATAAGGATTAATATCATGACACCAAAATAACCACTATTCCCTTCCACCCGGATTTTTATATATACATTTATTTAAGAAAATAACTAAACTAAACATATGCACTAAAATAAAAATCAAATATCCAAACTAAGTTAACCCTAAAATGGCGTCAAAAAATTCATCCGCATCGCTGTCGACTGGAAGTGTGCCCAAAAGACTGGCGGCATTGCCACGTTGTATGGCAATGCTTATCCTTTTATGAATAATTTGAACAAAAAACGATTATTGTTAACCATAATAGTTAGACATACACTCTCGTGGACTTTTTTAATAATGATTAAAAAAATGAAATTTTGATGATTGTTTTTTAATAATGATTAGATACTTTAATCATCACCACTTTACATTATTTTAATGTATCATCAATAGTTTCCTCAGCGCATGCAAAATAATGAATTTATTAGGCAAAATTTTGCTACTTTAGGTTACATATAATAGATGGAAAAATGGTTTTCGCACACCCTCGATATTTTTAAACTATCTATCCAACGACACCACTCTTAAAGGATTTCACGTACATTACTGGGCCCATGTGGGTTCTATGGTTTTCAGAGTGACCTTATTCTATTATTCCTTATTCTATTGAGACTATATCAGACAAATAATTGAAATCCATTGTTATTCGTTAGCCTGTCCTTGTTTAGATAAACCTTTAGATGATCGATATCCTTTTGAGTGTGTGCAATGATAAAATAAAATATATGAAATAGACAAGGTCGTTGTGGAACTGACGTGACGTGAACGGATATATTATTCGGGGTAAATGGCCAGGCGCCCCTCAGGGTCGGAACAAAGCACTTGCGTTGCATCCCCGTCTGGTTGTTGACCCGCTCTCAACTTTTATTAAACTAATTGTTTCTACGTTCCCACTGTAGGTATATCTTTTGCAAGTAGGTATAATATTTGTAGATATATTTACCTACCTATGTATGGTATATATGTACTCTTTCGGTAGGTATAACAACTTAGCGCCATTAATATGAAGTTCTTTCGTAAATCTGATAATGTGACACCCAATGAAAACAACAACGCTGAAGTGGTCATAATTACGTATCACTGTACCAACATTTTCTTCAGAAAATTGATAAGGATAACGAATCATCATAATTATAATCTGTTTTCATTACCTACTTAGAATCACCTATCTATTATTAATAATTATTATAAATGGGTAATCGGGAAATACCTAACGTGCATGTCATCGTTTAGGTAAACAAAACAATGTTATCTTTAATTAATTTTTCAATAGATTAAGCTCTATTGCATGACTCAGGCACCACTCCTCACCACAACAACACTCAAAAGCACCATATCGTAAACTTGCATGTTTACAGGCACTCCACGTACCTACTCCTCACATATGTATCTTCTCCCTACTAAGGTATAGAGGTAGGTACCTACTTGCAAAGTTGTAATCGTATAATATGATCGTCTGAACTTCTTCCGTCTAAACGTCTGATATACAGCCACGTGACCACGTCAGATTTATAAGTATAGTCGCCGTCAGATATATTTTCGTTTATTTTATCACGCAGTTATGAATTAAGTAAGCTCGGTGTTTGTTTGCGTAGGTACCTACACTACATTAGTGTTCAGATATTAATGGTAACTTATAGTGTATGGAACTTATTGATATTTGAAATTGTTCAGTTCTGACGTCACCGTTAGATATATTGTAGCAGACAACATGACCAAATACTGTACCAGCGATGCAAATAATTTGAGATTAGTGATATTTGGTTCCATTGAAGCAACTCACAGGTTCCACACATTGAAGGCCCCGGCGAAATTCGAACTCACGATCTCCTGTTTACTAGACAGTCGCTTTAACCAACTAAGCCACGGCGTCCTCTCAAACTATGGTGAAACTATATATTCTATTAATTTTATACTCCGAAGCTTTCACGAACATTTTCATGGCCTAAGAGCGACCTTTTAACAAATATACAATATACGCTCACTAAAGAGTCATATAATTTAATAAAATAAGCCTAGGAAATTAAAAAACGATACTGATTCAATTTAATCAAATCAAGGCACAAACTCATCTATCGTAGCTGATACTGTGCTGTGTTTGTAACACAGTTTACAGGTTTTTAGACGATTTCACGAGGCTGGCGCCACTTCGGCGGGAGGCCGAACCGGGGCCCTCCTCAATAGCCCTCAGTCGGGGGCGAAGTTGTTTTGGCTCTCAGCCAAACATGGATCGTTTTTGTCATAAACATACGATTTTGTTTTCATGCCCGCTACTATCGTGCACTGGAACATGATCTAATATTATGAAAAATATTACTGTTTCGTGTTATAATAATTTAGCCAGAATATAAACCCCACCAAACGCTCAGTGTACCAATTGGGTTTTTCCATCAGGATTTTCTCAGTAGCAGCTTGAACTGGAATGCCAGTAGTAGCCTTGCCCTCAAAACGCGGTCTTCGATTACAGTACCTCTACATAATTAGAATACCTAGGCGTTATGTTATGAATGCTGTGTAATGGAAAGAAAACACAACAAAGAAAAATTATGCTTTCAATTCAACACATTTACACATTCGAAAGACTGCTGATATGATGATAGCATATGCGAAAACTGGTTTCTACTTTTAGATAGATAGATAGTTTTCTTTATGGATAGGAAATCATCAAATGACTCCTGCCGCTCTGGGTGGAGTGGGAGGGAGTGTCAGACTCTTACTGACTAAAACCCATCCGTGCTCCTCGTAGTGCCTTTTGCTTTCCAGGGCCGCGGTAACTCTTTCGAACTAAATCCGCAACGTAGATAGATAGATAAAGCATTTATTTGGTGCAAGAACAGAAAACACAGCACACAAAAAAGAGTTACAAAAATTATAAGACAAAATAAAAAGTTTCAAACGCAGTGCATTTATTTCCATTTCTATATACAAGCGCGAGAGAGTGCGCTTTGTTATAGGTACCTATTTTAATAGGCCAGGTGACGGCTGCCCTCCTTCTACGAAAGGTAATTTAACACAACACAAGAAACTCAAACCGCGAACTATTGCCATTTTTTGTCAATGAAATTGGATTGGTTCTTTGCAAGTCTTGAAAAATGTCTTTTGAGTTTACGCATGATCTTGTCATTGATTTCTTGGCTCCATGAAGCATTCGGCTTGGGTGTCAGTCTCACTTCGGAAACAATGGCAAACTCCAACTTGGACCGTATCTATGTGCTATAATTTATTAGACTGATAAGTTAAACTAAATCTTATACCGAAGTGATTTTTCAAGTTCCGTAGCCGCGTAGCACGGGCTGTAGCGGTCAATGTCGCATGTTCTGTAGTCGCGTAGAATGTTCTATAGCAGCGTAGCATGAGCTGTAGCGCTCTTTGTAGCAAGTTTTGTACCCGTGTAGCACCGGTTGTAGCGCTCGGCGTAGCAGATCTATAGCCGCGTAGCACGGGCTGGTTGTTGTAGCTCTCAATGCAGCAAGTTCTGTAGCCGCGTAGCGCGGTGTAGCAACATCAGTAGCCGCGTAGTGCGGGCTGCAGTACTGTCCATTCGTCTGTGCTCCAAATTACCCATACTCTTCTTGATGGGAAATCATCAAATGATCACTGCCCGACAAGATTTTGACATGTTGTTCGTTATTAGTATTGCAAAAATTTACAAAAATGGGTGATACAAACTTTGATAACATACCACCAGATGTTTCTAATGCAGCAAAGGACTTTTCTAACCAATTATTACCAGAAAAGTCGGGAAAACAACATGAAAAGGCGTAAGTGTAGGCGACATTAATACCGCCACAAAAAATCAACGTAGCAGAATCAACAAATGAGACTCGCAGCGCCATCTATATCGACAGCTGCGAACTAACTGAACAAAATCCTAAATCGCAATATCAGAGTTTACCGTGCGATTAGAACATATGCAAAGCCCGAATATCAACTCTCGGGCAGTTGCCCACCAGACAAAACCAACCGTCTGGTCGGAGGATCCTCCCTTTTCAACGGAGGTATGCGGCACTTTACTCTCTGTTCCGCTACCTTCTAAATAAGTACCAAGATTTCATGAATTAGAAAAAAACCTTTCATAGAGGATTCTTATCATGGGTGTAGATAGTCTTTTATGCAACTGTACATAATTAGGTATCAAAACTCTCATGTGATAAACCCACATTCGTGTTTTAAGACTCCTTCTTATATAACAGTTGCATAACTATTATAGGTGTCGCATTACGTCATGAAATTCAGGAATTTACATTAACTTTCAGCATTCGAATTTATCATGAAAATTTTCTTTCCGTATCTATTTTAAACGTTAAAATGTTTGTGAGAAATATCCTATTGCTCGAGCTCTCATACAAGAACACAAATGATAATGTTAGCGAAACAATTGAAGACGTACCTACTATCAGAATCTATGAAATTTTGAATGTGTGTAGGTGTCATGTTTGTTGGTAGGGACGTTCGGTTTTTCCATACTTTTTCCCAACTTTATTTTTTTGTCCTGTGCTGTGCTTATATTATTGTTTGTTTAAAAATAGTGTAATTAGCTACGGTCGTTCTGATTAAATTAAATTAATAAAAAAGTGGCCAACTGCGTGTCGGGCCACGCACAGTGTAGGGTTCCGTAGTTAGTCAAAAATAGAAAATTTTACGATGACATTACAAAGTTACAAATACGTTTAGTTTTAAGTCATTTTCCACGGGGTTCCTACGAAATTTTTACCTAATTAGTTACATTTTATAAGTTGGTCGACTATCTTGTAAAGCCTCCTTATATAGCTGTGATAGTTTTACCTGGGAAAGCCTTAGTCCTGGCCTTGGAGGCTCTCGGGCCTCGAACAAGGGGGTTCTTAAGCGCATGCTTGGAGGGGCCAGTTCCCACTTCGTTGGAAGACCCCCGTCTTCCAACGAAGCAAACTGGTCTTCATTAAGAACCCGGGGCGCCCTGCGGACCCCTGACTAAAACCCATCCGTGTTCCTTCTATTGTTTCCATCTATCCAGCTACAAAAACCAGCTGGGATGCCATAAGCAGAAAGCTTGCTGAGTAGACCTGCGTGCCAGACCTTGTCAAAAGCCTTCGAAATATCGAGCGACACAGCAAGTGCTTCGCCGTGTCTCTCGATTGTGATTAGATGGATGATGATGAAAAAATTCTAGATTGCAACTATGATTATCGCCGCGAAAGAATGACACTTTCGCTCTCTGTACGATTATTTGGGGAAAACAATTTTGTTTCTTACTGAGAAATATCGATTTGAATCGACATCTCCCCATGTTACTTGTGGTGCCAGTTGATTCGCATAAAATCTATCATTTTTATATCTGCTTTTCGAGTTTATTCTGGAAGAGTTGTTTATTGCATCCATCCATAGACGGTTTTACTTACATTAGTAAGTTTATTGTGCACACGATCTTTATGGCGAACGGAATTTAAAATTAACTTTTTGGAAAACTTACGGAAAAAATAAAAGCGGAGATTCGGTCATAATAATTTTATTCGCATATAATAATATTAATTGATTATGATACATGGAGCGTTAACCTGCGTCGATCGGCAGACGCGCCGAGGGCACTCGGTCGTCTGCGCTCCAAATTATATTTATATTCGGTTACATCGCATCGACGTTCGCTCTGCAAAATCCGTAGCTACATATTCACTAATGAGAAGTCTCGAGGCAGCATCGGACAAGGACGCGCGGTCCCCGGGTACTCCGGTCGTCGCAGCGGAGCCGCCGACCGGTCGCGTCTATATATACTTAAATATAACAGTCAAGGAGTCGGATGGCCGTCCGATCGACATATTTACATACGAACAGAACGCGCCGCGCATCGTCGCGGCCGACTCGGCGGCGGCCACGGCGGCGCCGCGAGTCGAACGGCTCAGAATCACTTCCATAATTTACGTCCTAATTAAAATACCGAAAATCTAAAGTCGGCGTCGTCGAGGTGCGTACGCCGCGCGCGGGCTCGGCGCGCGCTCGTGTCCGGCACGGGGCGGGCACGGGGGGCAGGCGGCGGGGCGCGCGCGTCCCTTCACTCCGCCTTCACGTCGGCGGGCGCGGGCACGTCCGGCGCGGCCGCGTCGCCGCCCTCCTCCACGCCCGGCGCCGCCTCGCCGTCCGCCGCGCGGTCGCCGGCGCCGCCGTCTGCGCACACAACACACGGGTGAGCTGGGCCTCGGGCGCACGGCCACGGGCGCGGGCTGCGCGAGGGTACTAACTGCGCTGGTGCTGGTGGTAGTAGAGGTTGGGGCGCGGCTGGTGCGGCGCGTGGTGCGGGCGCGGCTGCGCGGCGGGCGGCGCGCGGTACATGGGCAGCGCGGGCGCGTGCGGACGCTGGCCGATGGGCGCGGGGTAGCGCGGCGCCACCATGCCGCCGCGCCCCATGGCTCCTCCTCCGCCGCCGCCTCCGCATCGTCCGTTGTTTCCTCCGCTCACCATCTGTGTCATCGCAAAATAAATCACAAATCGTTTTAGTAGCGACACAATTTTCCGAAATTACGTGTTGGAGGTTCGATACGTACACAAACTGTTTATGTAAAAAGTGAAAGCGTACAAACCGTTATTGCGGAATTTCGGAAACGGCTTGTTTGCTTATGAAGGCATATTATGTTATAATTATCATTAAATGCAGATGTTGCTACATTTAAATGTTTTTCCAGTGGCTTTCGAATCGAGCGTGTAAGGTTTATACTAGGTTAAGAAACCATCACGATAGCCGCTAACCTGTTGCTGGTGGTGTTGGTGCGGAGTGTGAGCGGGCGGCGGGTGCGGGGGCGGCGCGTGGTACTTGTGTTGCGGCGGCGAGTGCGGCGGCTTCTGCGGCTTGGCGGCGCCTTTGGGCGTCGGCGATGCCGCGTCGCACAGCGGCGCGAAGCCGTTGGCGTGCTCGTGCAGCGGACTCTTGAGCTGCTGCGGCGGCGGCCGGGGTTGCGGCGGCGCGTACTGTTGTTGCAGCGGTGCGCGATATTGCTGCTGCAAATGTTCAGTTATGGATATAGTGTTCATACATTTTCACATCGAGGATTTATATCAGGTGCGGGCACAGCACACTACCTGCATCTGCTGCACGGCCGCGGCCACCTGCAGCTGCGACGAGAGGAACTGCGAGCCGAAGGCGCCAGACTGCGCCGGCTGCGTGAACTGCAGCGGGTAGGTGGGCGCGGGCGCGGCGGCCGGCTGGTAGGGCGAGTAGTAGGAGCTGGCGGGCGGCGCGGGGCGGGGCAGCAGGCCGGGCAGCGAGTAGGGCGCCTCGCCCACGGGCGCCGAGTAGCCGAGGTACTGCTGCTGGTACGTGCTCACGCCGCCGACGCCGCCTACGCCTCCGCCTTTGCTACCTGCAATTTATCAATTGTTCTGACTCTCGTTTCCCTTTGTAAAGATATCAAATAAATGGACGTCGAGTCTTTTTTTTTTCTAAGATTTATATTAAACAATAATCCAAATTACTTCAATTTTATAATTCAGCCCTTTTGAAAAAAGAATATATTGTGTTTTTCTATCAGATTTCATTTCTGTTTTCTCATTTGTGAGATGTTATACGCACCAATAGCGCCTATTTGTTGAGTGGAAGGCTTGACAGTGGCTGACATGAGAGAATTAGAAGTGCTCGAGATTAGAACAGTACTGGGACTATTACCCAGTTGGCCCGACTGGCCGAATGCTGCGCCACCACCAGCGGCTGCGGCCTGGACATGGGATAAAACAAACATTAAACATTATTTACACAATTCAACATAGTTACAATTAGTACTTGCGATAGCCACATAACTCTCCTTTTAATTTCGACATAATCAGGTAATTAAGAAGTGAACAAAGAAACAAATATTAAATCACTGTTCTATTTTTTTCCATTGAGTTTACCCACAAATGTCTAGTATTTTTCCTCACTAAGGACCAGTCTGGAACAGGTCGGCAGCTGAATACACGTGACTATTGCCGTAAATATTCCCAAATATTTAAACTATGCTGTAAAATGAGAAGTATTCAATAAATGCTTCATGTTCAAATACAAAGTCAGGCATGTTTTCAATTACTTCAAAAAACTATTTCTAGTGAGAGTTTGAGACAACGAACATGTTCGTCACAGAAGTATTCTAAAATGAAAGTCATTTTGTGCTTACCATGCGATATTGATTTGGTAGGCTCTGGAACATGTCCGGAGGAGGTTGATAGTTGTATGGGGCGGCTGATCCAGCGCCGTACGGGGTTCCCGGGAACCCTCCGAATTGACCACGGCTTTGATCTAGGAAGGCCCCGTACAGACCGCTCTGTTGCGGCATCTGCTGCGAAGAACTCAACAGTTGCTGGGAAGAATTGAACATGACGGCGGGCGGTGACGGTACCGATAGACCTCCGTAGCCACCTTGGTACCCAACGTGGTTGTAATGTTGTGGTGGCGGCGACTGTAGTTGTTGCGTAGGCTTCACTTTACAAACGTTAGGTGGAGCAGTTTCTGTATTGTTTTCTTCAAAACCTGCGAATTGTATATCTTCGGTGCTTTCAGCTACTGCAGGCATCTCCCAAACTTTCTTAACACTAGCGATTTTTAAATTGAGATCAGCTGCCAGTGGAGAAATTGTGTTCGATGTGCTCATGTGTACGCCGCGTGGCAAGCCTAAAGATTTCGCAGATTTATCTTCTGTCAATTGTCCAAGGTCAGAATCAAAAGCAAAATCGAGTTTCATATCAGATGAATCTTCTGGTTTTTGTGATGTATCGAATGTCATTTGTAGACCTAAACCAGCAGCCTCAGCATCAGTTACTACTGGTCTGTCAGATATAAGTTCTTGAATAGATCTAGGTCGTGGTCTAACTTCACCATTGAATGCTAAGGCTCGATTTTCTAATTCTGCATTTATTTCCTCTGCTTGAGTTTTAGGAATAGGGGTAGTTATTTGATATTTTTGCTGTAGTGTTTCATCAGGTGTTGCAGTCTTGTAATTAGTATTTTCAAATATAATAGTTTCAACCGGAGGTGTAGCTCCATCTAACACACCACTCTTATCAGCAACAATTGTGCAAGTAGGCTGAGTAGCTGTTTTAGTTTCAACTGGAGTATCTCCAGGCGTACTACGTTGGCTTGACTGAGCAGACTTGTTCTCTACTGTTTCTACAGGCTCTTCTACATTACCACGTAGTGTTTGTGATATAGGTTTGTCCCATGCGTTGACGGGAGGTGGAGGGGGCGCAGCGCCTGTGTCAGGGCCGAAACCAGACACCAATCCCATCTGTTGCTTTTGTCTTTGTTTCACAAAACGCGGTGCTAAGTTAGCCTGACGAGGGCGATCATACTGAGCATTCGATTTGTTAGATACCGGAGCAGACCCACGTGGGTTTGTTTTATCATTAGGATTTCTGGTTGTTGATCCATTTCTGCCACCACCTTGATTGGAATGAGATCTGGGCTGCTTTGCTACATGTTGATTGTTATCCTCCTTTGTGGGTCCTCTCGCGTCTTTAGAATTCTTTTTATTCCTTACTTCCTGGAAACCATCATCAACCACTTCTTCATCTTTTTTGCCAGAACTAAGCTTGAGATCTGTCATAGCCTCTGTAATATCACCAGTTTTATTATCAGTCGCAGTGTCTTTTTTGGACTGAGGGTTTCGTCCATTGTTTTGACGATTACTAGAATTCTGATTACGCCCACCTTGACCTTTCTGAGATTGACCAGATGGTCGTCCTGCTGCAGAACGGCGGTGACTAGATGTACCACCGCCTTCGGAATGTTCAGATGTTGTTTCCCAATTTTCATCCTCTCCACTAGGGGGCCCTGTGCCTTTCGGGCGTCGATCGCGACCCCTTCCGGTAGATGACCCTGCTCGCGACTTATTATTATTTCCTTTAATTTTATCATCAATCTGAGAGTTATCTTTAATTTCATCTTCTTTTACTGCTCGATTGGCCTGGCTAAATGGGCTTTTGGTATTGGGAGGTCCATATCCAGTTACTCGTTTAGCAGGAGCAGGCGGGCGCGAGGCACCTTGGAACCCTCCACGACCTCGTCGAGACGGTTGCCCACGTGGTGCAAATGGTTCTCTATTTTCCATACCATCAGTTACGGGCGTTGGGTGATCCATTGTCAGGGGTCGATTAGCATCGTCTGATTTATCGTGAGAATTCTTTGGACCACGTGGGCTACGCGGTGCTCTTCGTCTCTCTTTGCGCTCTGTGTTAGGGGCACCGTCAGTAGAGCCGTCAGATTCGCTGGCTCTGTTGTTGGATCGTGAGCTACGATGAGAACGTCGTCGTGGTCCCCAACCTCTATTGTAAACAGCATACCCACCTCCAAGATATCCCCTGCCTTTCTTCTCAGATCCTGACCCACTTGATTTACGTTCAACGGGTTCTTTAGCAGGAATTTTATTGAGCTGCTCATTGCTGACTCTGTCGTTTTTCTTTTCATCAGCAGAACGTTTTTGGGTAGCTGCACTAGCATGAAGAGATTCCGCAGAGTATGTTTCACTAACTTTAACTCCCCCTAAGCTTGAAGGGTCTGTACTAGACTTAGAAGCTATTGATTCAGATTCTGAAAGTTCTTTTTCAGACTTTTGAGATGAAAACATTGGTTTAGGAATATTTTGTTGTGTTATTGGTTCAGAAGGGGCTTGTTTCTGTGTTTGAGTAGTATGTGACAATGCTTCTGTTGGGGTATGGTGTTTAGGAACAGTTTGCGCAGGTTTACATTGGTTATCTGTGAATGAAGTTTGAGATTGGCTCACAGGTACTTGTGACTGAAAACTTGTTTGATGTGCTTGTTGATTTTGTCCAAAAGATTGAACATTAGCAGCATGGTTATTTGGACTCTTTTGAATTGGAGCTTGAGATGTCGGCGGATTAGTTGCAACACTTGACGCGACCTGTGATTGTTGCGCATGAGACGGTTGAGAACTACGCTTCGTATCGTCATTCACATTTTCACGGTCAAGGACCTCTTTTGGGTTTGGTTCGTTATCTTTCGTTATTGAGACTTTTTCTACTGATACCTTCAGTTGACTGGAGTTATTTGGTTCTTCCTGAGTAACTTCAGCCCAGGATGTCTTGCCAAAATCTCTTTCAGTGGATTCCCTTTGTGATAAACTCGAAGGAGGAGAATTGCGTCGCTCAGGGGCAAGCAACTGAGATGACGACTCAGAAGAGGCGAAAGGCTCAGCAAGCCCTATGCTTTTCCTTTCAAATACTTCCGTCAGTTTATCAGCAGCAGTACGACTGCTAGGTTCAATAGTATCTATTGATTTTTTATCAGATTCATTTCTCCTATCTTTATAGTCATTATATGAATCTTTCGAATTTGATCTGTCCAACTCTCTGCCAGATCTTTCGTAATCTTGCATTTCAGACCGCCATTGCGGCCCAGGTCCATCTTTTTGATCTCTTCTAAAGTCATCTTCACGGTCTGAATAATCCCTAGAAAAACAAATAAATGAATGTAAGTTAATAATTCTTCTATGTCCTTAATTTTACCTACCTAATAACATTATGAGGCCAAATATCTTACCGTGAATAAGAACGACGACCATTGTGCGGTGCATGTCGTGGTGCATTGTAGGACGGCGGTTCTTGTCGCCTGGGCGCTGGTTTCCCAGAGAACGCCCAGCCTTTGTGATCGTCTTGCTGTCTATTTTGCTGCTGTTTCAAAAATCGTGGTGGTATATTCGCTTGGAACGTTTTAGAAAATGCTGGGTTTGTTTGGTCACGGTCACGACCATAGTCGCGGTCCCTCTCTCTAAAATCACGTTCACGATCGCGGTCTCTTTCGCGATCGTTCCGCTCTCTGTCTACGCGATCACGATCGCGGTCTCGTTCCCTGTCAAACCTCTCACGATCAATGCGATCTCTATTATCATTGCGATCTCTATTATCGTTACGATCCCTATCGCGCGTTTCCATTCTTTCTTTGTCAGTCTCTGCACGATCTCTATTTTCAACACGACCTCGATCATTTCCTCTATTATCTATTCTATCCCGCTCACGGTCACGTTCCCTATCGCGATCACGATCACGCTCGCGATCACGTTCACGGTCACGTTCGCGGTCTCGGTCGCGATCGCGCTCGCGGTCACGATCGCGGTCCCTTACGTCCCGATCACGGTCTCTGTTATCGTAACGATCCCTATTATCAATGCGATCCCGATCCCTGCTTTCGACGCGATCTTTTTCTCTATCACGTAGATCATTACGCTCCTTGTCTCTAATGTCCATGCGATCCCTATTGTCGGCACGATCCCGGTCTCTATTATCACCCCTATCCTTTTCTCTTCCGTCCTGCTCCCTTTCTCTATTGTCATTGCGGTCTCGGTCGGGCCCCCGGTCCGTGCGCTCGCGCGTGTCCTTGGGCGGCGCAGGCGCAGGCGCGTCACGGAGCTGCCGCCGCTGCTCCTCCTCCTTGCGCTGGCGAGCGCGGGCGACGGCCTGGGCTACCTCGTTACTTTGCTTCTGCCGACGTTCAGCCCAAAGCTGGTCTTCGTCACCAGGCTCGTGAAGCTTAGCGTCGGTGCGTTCGCTATCGACGCTAGCGCGGTTTCCGCCGCCCCTCCCGTGCCCCTTGTTCGGAGCCGAGGACTCGCCGTCGGAAAAGTCGAGCTTCTGACTGTAATGACAAAAAAAAAGTTCAATTCAAGTCCGACCGAGAACAGAATATCCTGCAGTGCGATTCTGTAAACATGTCGAAGTGAACACTTGGGCGGGGTGCACGACGGGTGAGTTGTCAAACCATAAAAATAAGTTGGAATGACAGCTATATTGTCGTTCACGTGTACACCTAGGTGTACACCGTGAGATGTCGACAGAATCGACCGGCTGGTCGGGTTGCAGAGCGACTTACTCATAGTCGATGTCGTCTTGCTGCGCCCAGCCGGCGTCGCGGGAGATGTCATCGAGCGAAGAGATTTGATCGTCGCGCAGGATCGGGCGCGCGGTGAGCACCTCGACGGCGCGCGGCGTGGCGGGTGCGCGCTGCTGCTGGCGCTGCTGGCCGCCGCCGCCGCCGCCGCCGCCGCCCCGGCTATCGCGCAGGGCGCCCAGGGTACCCATCCCGAGCCCGCCACCGCTGCTACCTTTCATCTGCGCACAAAATTACACATTATTACAAAAAAAAAAAAACCACTACATCCTAACTTATTCGAATCGAATGACTGCTATACATACGAAGGATGGCAGAATCGATCTCGGGAGGCAGGCCGGAGTCTGTTGTGAGTTTGCGGCGGCGGCGGGCGCGGCGGCGGCCGAGGCGGCTTCCTGGCGGACGCCCGCCGTGCCACCGGACGTCCAGCTGCCTTCCGCTGCAACAAGGATAGTAGGAAAGGTAAGGCAAAGTATACTACGCGTCTTCTGAATTTTGCTGTACAAATGTTTTGAAAAACATCTGGACAGTACAACAGTGTTTCTTGACATTTCTTTGTTTACACATATTATCTAAAGTTTTAATGCAGGTATAATAATGTTGACATATTTAGGCAGTACTTAAAATACATCCCCAAAATGAGAGGTGATTGACCTCGATCTTTAAAAAAAAACCAAACACTGGCTTTCAGTAAAAAAACAGCTGTTCCATTCAAATAGTCTCATACTTGACAATATTCATGATTATTATTGGAGATCTAAATTCAAAAACGTTAAATAAGGAAGTATGCAGGGACTTACAAAAATTGAAAGTAGTAATTTCCAATATTTTATTAAACTTACTTTGTGGTCTCAGTTGTGGTTGTGGTGCTGCATGTTCTGCTGAGCGATGTGAAGGTTGGGCAGCTGCCTCCAATGAAGGGAACTCTGTGCGAAAGTGTGGGGATGATGGTGGTGGCAGTGCCACCCATCCGCCGGGTCCAGTACCAGCAACCACACTGCTGTTCGACGTTGTTGTCTGAGGAATCATACATACCTCTCTTTACATTTGTGAAAGATTAAATTTACAAAAAACCAACTTCAGACATGTTCACCAAAAAATGAAAATATCATAAAGAATGAGTAGGTAGGCAAAGATATAATACAGCAGTCAATGAACTTTTATCATAACAATGAAAGGTAAGAAATAAAAACTTAGGCCACCTGAAGTAACATTCCTTTGTTTAACAAATTCAAAGCAAAATATGAAATAATATAAATTACTTACTATAGTTTGAGAGGTACATGTTGAGGTTGTAGATACAGTTGTAGCAACAGCAGAAATAGAGCTGAAAATAAGTTTATTGCTTCAGTCAGTACATGTCAATAGGTCAAAAAACTCATCACAGAATCATTCACCTCAACATAAAAGTATAATCCTTCTTCTTTATACAAGTGAAATGCATAAAATTATATCTCACACTAAACCATAAATTTGGTCCTTTTTTGAAAAAGAATATACATATACAATTGCAGGATTACATAAGTTTACTTACTTTATGTTAGGGTCTTGACCAGTTTCAGTTTTCAAAGAAGGCAAGTTGGCAGGTGGCCGCCTAGCTGAAGGTACTTTTCCAAGACTTTGCATTCCATGTTTGCGGCTTAGTTGAGATTTCACTGAGGACGGTTCTGAGTTCTCGTTCTACAATACATTATTTTTTTTTTTTTTTTAATAAGTGAAGAATGTGAGTAATAGATAGTGATGCATCAAAATTTAGTTGTTTTATTTCACAATATTTTGTCAGGAACACAATATACAATGTTTTAATTATGTAGGCATATTTCCTTCCGTAAAAAATTGTAAATCTGTGAAACAAGGTCATTGTCTATTTCACTGTTGCAACTAGATATGCACAAGGCAGCTGAAGGTCAATTAATTCAACTGTGACTATTACAATTGTTTTACAGCAGTGCTTGCAGACTGGTAACATGATAAAAGCTACAAAAAATCTTGTTCAGGATAGATTACTCTACATACATTACTACAGAATATATATTTTCAAGTTTGATTAAATTACCAATTTTCTCAAGATTACCACTTGTGCTAGACCATCAAATCGTTTTATACAAGTATTCATGTACTGGTGGGCGTGTACTTTCTTGACATTGACCTAAAAATATGATCAGGAGCAGCATACTTACTCTGTTGGCGCAGTACAAGCTATTGATGTCCAACTTCTGATATCTTTGCTTGCCGGACGTCGGCTTGCTCTGCGCCGTAGTGCCTCCGCCGCCCGGCGTTGAGAGTGCAGACATGCTGCGATGTACACACCATCAGGAGATCACCCTCGCAACGACCACCAACTGCAAGCAGCGAAAACCTCGCTATAATGGCCACACAGCAAACGCAAATCACTGTAATCACAAGCAACTATCCACTACCAAAGACAATCGTCCTTCAATGTAATCCGTTCCAAACTAGTAAAACAAGAAATATTCGTACTATTTCGAAGCACTAAGTAATATTCACACTTTTGATTACGTTCACTGAAACACAAAACACTTTCACAGCACTGATAGAACAATATATTGGAGCCCTGCCCTCAAAGGTTTATTGACGTGTTACATCCGTCTGATGAACGCTGGATCGATGACTTCAATAATTTCACTTACGTTTTTTGATACACTCTCTAATCCGTTATTCTTTTTTAACTTTCTACTATGTAGCTCAAATTAACGGTACTAACAAGATTGAAGTAAAAGAACGGTAAATAAACTAATTTTTATCTTTCCAGAAAACAATAAAAGCAAAATACATCAGTACCTTGGTCCGTTACACTTGGTATCACGGAATAAAAATTACCTAAGCTCGATTGCTAATTTCTTAAACAAGATTACTTTAGATTTAAACTATAATCTACGCTACCAAAAACTTATATCACTTTATTTTAAGATGGCGTCTCCAAAAGACGATCTCCTTCCTTTTTACAATCAATAGCGTGACGTCACAAAGACGCGACACAGCGCTCTCTGGTGGATAAACAGACAAAGTTATGCGCAACATTTGCCAGACGAATAAAATATTGTGTTGATATTGCAGAAAATAAAAATTTCAGAGCGACCCATTAGTAAGTCGAAATAGTAATTTTGACGACGGCGACCGGCGACGCCGACGGTCGTGGTCGGTAAGCTGGAACCCAAACTACAAGCCAAAGACTCTACAAGCTAAAGAATGCTAGCAAATCATATTCAGTTCCAAAAAAACGAAAACCCTCGAAAAAACTCAGTTGAGATTGCAAGTGCAAGGGGCCACTTCCTCGTCAGCCAAAACTTTGAGGATTCAAACGACACGAATCGAAATAAAGAAGTGAACTATATAAGAGAAAGCGCTACATTTTTTTGTAACAATTTTTTTTTTCTATTTTTTACTATTTAGTTCTACCCTTTACCCTACAAAAATTCCAACCACTTCATAATTTGTCTTTCTTCGCATTTATTCATCAAATCTTTACGAAATTTAAATGGGACAATTTCGGAATAAAAATGACGGAGTTATGCCCGAACATAGGTACATAAAAATGTATACTAATCGGATTTATACAACTTGCAATACCTCATGGAGTTATTGTACAGTCCTCGTCAAATAACTTTGCCCCTCGGAAGTAGTGTCGAGTGGCTGCGTAGTAGTCAAAATTACGAACACACTGCAACTGCGCATGCGTAAGAGACATGGGGGCGGGGCGCGATTTTATGTCTCAGTCGCTCGTTTACGTTCGATGCATGCTCCCGTGTACGTGACTGCATCTTTGCAAATGGCTAACTTCAGAGGGGCAAAGTTATTTGACGAGAACTGTTACAGTTCTCGTCAAATAACTTTGCCCCTCTGTTGAAAGTTGCCCCTCTGGTCTTGAAAGTTGTTCGTAATGATGAGTACAGTACTCATCATTACGAACAACTTTCACAATGGGACCAACACTGAAATCACGAAAAAAATGCGACTGCCCCATACATTTAAGTGGACATAACTCGATAAAACAGCTGATTTTTTTTTGCGATTTCGGGCTTGGTCCCTGGTCCCATAGTAAAAGTTGTTCGTAATGATGAGTACAATGACCCCTTAAGCGATATTGCATTTATTCTGTAACATGTTGTATAAAAACATCCGATTTGATAACCTCCTACTTTTTGAAGTCGGTTAAAAATGAAGTTGCAAAATTTTCGAGCTCGCTTAGCTCGATCCGGCAGAAAAGTATTTCCTATTTATGTATATGATCGGTAAATCTAAGCATTTAGAACAAATTTAGAGGTGTTAAAATATTATACTTCATTTCGCCCGCTATTTCATACTACATAACCGTTTTTTTCTCACTAAGCCATTAAAGATACTCACTGATTTTTATGTGTAACTGTTCAAAAGAATAATAAAGCTACCAAAGGCAGGCAATAAAAATTCGAGCTCGCTTCACTCCTTGCTGTGCCAATATAGCAATCTCGTTTACGAGTTCGCTTCGCTCGCTTTTACATTGGATTATTCTCTATTTAAGTATAATCTTTTCGTTTTGGGCCGGGCCTTGGGCCACCGATGACTTTGCCCAACCCCTAAGTTTTTTACACATTTGTACATAATTTCGCAATTTTTAGTCTAGTTTGTATATAGTTAGGTTTAGTAGATATACTTAGTTAAGTTAGTTATATACATTTATTGGTTCCCTAAAATAAAGTCTTTTTAGCCCGAATTAGACGCTGAGTATGTAAATGATAATGCTGACCCATTATCATTGACAATTGACATAGTCAGCGTATACTTATACTACTCTCATTATGTATTATAGACAATTCTGCATCTAAGTTAAGGTTCTAACAACTTATAGTACAGTGTGGTGATAAACTTACTGTACAAAGGCGAGCTTGCGTTCATCGACTATCGCTTGCTCGATTCTTAGTAGGTAGTTATAGTCAATTTTGTCAAATATTTTTGTTGGATTTAATAACATGTATAATTAGATATTTTGTTAATGCTTATGTCCTTGCGTAGCTACTCATATAGTAATGAACCCTAACACTACCAGCCACAAAAATATTTACACATAGATAGGTATCCAAATATTTATTTTGTGTTTCAAGTTTTCTCTGCATTTACGCCTGCGCACGAGAACTTTGCACCATATTGATGAAAGAAAAATCAGTAGGCGAGGGTCTGCGGAGAAGCTCATAATACGAGGAGTGTTTGAGAAAACCGGCAGCCATGGCCGGGAATATGGGAATGGAACAATTGATTCCAATTGTTAACAAGCTGCAAGATGCTTTCACACAGTTGGGTGTTCACATGCAGCTGGATTTGCCGCAAATAGCAGTTGTGGGTGGACAGTCTGCGGGCAAAAGCTCTGTTTTAGAAAATTTTGTTGGCAGGTAAGTGATTTAGAACCTACTCATATATTGTGTCTATTGGTCAATATTAGCATTTATTTTGGGGTAAGCAGAATACCTACCAAGCGGACTATAGAGCATTTCGAGTAAAACGTTTCGGCGTTTTCATAAAGCTTGGTATTCCATAATCTACGCATGACTGTGATCTTACTAAAGGCCAAATTTTTAAAGTTCTCGACTTATTCCGCTCTGTATACTTTAGTTACAGAATACCCAATTACGTAAGTGTGGGAAAAATAAGAAAGTATTTTATTTAGCCTAATAGACAAGTATTTTACAATATGTACTATTCGTGTCATGGGGATTATTTGAGAGTTATAATTAGATATTGCAGATTTTGCCATTTTCTTTTCAACATTTTTTTACACAACTTTTATTCTCAATTTTCAGATGGCAACTAAAAAGCTATACTATTTGATGGTGCGTTTAATTATTATAAAAAGCTAAAATTGTCAATATTGATAAAAAATGTTTTCTGATCTACTACGAAAATATATATTTTTATTCTGGCCTAGATTTAGTGCGCATGTCGAGCAGTATTGATTTACTATCGCTCAAATGTCAATGGTAGCGAGTGAGGGGTACTTGGTATTTCATTGAAAATGAAATAATTGGTTGAGAGAATGAGCTACAGTTTGTCATAAATGAATAGATAAATAAGAAATACGTATGAAAAATATATTACTAAAACAATTTAAACCCTACAAAACCAGAACTAAATGCTAAATATTTTTGCAAGTACTATTATTTGTCTTAAGCTTGAAGCGATAAACTCGTTGTACTGACAGAGACAGTTTTGAAATGTTCTGCACTACGCTTTGTTTCTTTTTGACAGTAGTCGCAACTAGCTGAATCGAAACGTAACGTAACCACCCACCACCATATTGAAAAATAAATTAGTTTATCGATGATGAATTGATGATGAGCAAGTGTTATTAGTGTTTTAGAGTGATAAAAGTTTAATGTATCTTAGAAAAAATGGCTGGAAATTTCGGAATGCAGCAGCTAATCCCTGTTGTAAACAAATTGCAAGATGCATTTGTGCAAATGGGCGTGCACATGTCTTTAGATCTCCCCCAAATTGCAGTTGTGGGTGGTCAGTCTGCAGGAAAGAGTTCGGTGTTAGAAAACTTTGTAGGCAGGTAAGATTTCGTATCCAGTAGGAAGTTGTGTTGTTCGTTATGAAACGTTCTAATGTGCCATTGTCAAAAAAAAGAAATCCCAAGTACAAAAAAATCTTCTTTGTTTATTCTAAAGACCATTGATATATTGGTACAATGTGTGGCGTAGTCGGGAGGAATAAACCACTTCCTTGGTGCATACATTGCATTAGTTTAGAGCAACACCGAAATTTAATCATAGGTTTTATTATAATATCATATACCTATTCAATTTGTTGTGATGAGTCACAATAATGTAACCTTTCTTACAACAATAATATTAGTGTACAGTTCCATGGGACTTATCTATGAAGTATTTGTTCAAATGTCTTGCTAGAAATTAAGCAGAATTTACATGCTTAACAGGTTATGTAATAAAATTGAGAGGGATAAAACACTAAGCTATAACAGAAAAAAAATATATGTAAAGAGTTTTCTGCAAAGATGAGTCATTGAGTTGGGAGATTAGGGTGCCCATATCATTTCCAAAATCTGTTATAAAAGTGTAAATCCTTTGTATAGTGATAGCATACCTATTTCCACATTTTTAAGAGTGCATAATTATGTCAATGTGATGTATATAATGATGTTGTTGTGTGGTATACAATAATGTGGTTGGAGGGTCGTCTGATGCTGTTTTTGGACAATTAATAGCTCAGGAATTTGTTTCTATTACAAATACTTGCATGTTTCCTTTAAAGAATTAAGCATTTATTTTTATTTGTCCTACAAAGTCTTTTTACATCAGTATCCTATATTTTGGTTTATTTAGTTATTTATAGTCAATAATTTATTTATTTATATATATATGTTTGTGAGGTTGTAGGGGGGTGTTCAACCATGAACATGCGTGCTAGGCAATTGTTGTTAAGGCTAGATTTAGTCAGTAGGGTCTAAGATAATTCATAGGTACTAGGCTCAATTGTCTTAGATGTAGCCACACTGGACGCATTTGGAATTGCGGCCGTACTAAACTGCAAGTCCCGATGCGTTCAAGGGATAATCTCTAGATCTTCTGTACCGATTTTGAAAACTCTTTTTGTATATGATAGCCACCTTCATGAGGAAGGCTTTAGGCTATACGGGAATGGGAAATCCAACGGGAACAGAAACAACGGGATATATGTGTACGAAGTGGTGGGTAAAATAATTAATTTTATGAGCTTTTGCTAAGTGAAAATAATATGAACTTCAACTTAAAATGTTTATTATATTAGGTGATTGTTATGTTCGAATAGTATAGAATAGCTCTTTATTATGTACACCATATAAGTTACAAAACAATATAGATGAAGAAAACATTACATAGGGTGACATAATGACGGCCTAATCCTAATTGCTAAAAGCGATCTTTTCAAGACAACCTTGGCATGGATCTTAAAGAGAAAAGGAAAGGCATTACTGTAGGTAGTCTTAGGTGTACTATTTAAATATATACAATAAATACTTAAATAGATAAAAATAAATGATAAATGATAAATGATATTTATTTTGTAAGTAGGTTAAACATAACACTTTTACACGTCAATATTTTTTGGTCATTTTAAGCTAGATGAGGCCGGTGTTTCCTAGCTGACTACCCTGAGAAGAAACACCGAAACAAACTCAGAGGTCACAGTCTCTTTTGAAGTCCATACAAATTGTACTGGTCAAATCATACGAGAACCATGTAGGTTAATGTCTGAGGTGGCCTTTTGAGGAAAGTGCCACACAGATTTGAGTGGACCTGTCCAGACAGTGCAAGCATTTGTCAGTTATTATGGAGCTCAAACTTAGAACTTTAAGGAGCTCAACGATTTGACGAACAATACCAAAGTAAGGACATTTGGGTAGGCCGCATAAAAAAAATCTCACACTGCCAGACATTGTTGACTAACATGAAATGAACCCCTATCATAGCGATCTGCATGGTCCCCACATTCACAATACGATATGAGGATCATGCAGATCAGTGTCTGAAATGGTCTTTTGAGGAAAGAACCACACAGATTTGAGTGGACCCGTCCAGTCAGTGCAAGCTTTGGTCAGTAGTCGAGTAGCTCAACTTAGAACCATAAAGGAGCTCAACGAACCGACGAACATGCCAAAGAAAGGACATTTGTGTAGGCCGCATTTAAGTACTCAAACTGCCAGACCTCGTTAAAAATACTTCAAAGAAGAAGAAGTATTTCAAAGAAGAGAAAAATAAGAAGAAGATAACCCACATGGTCCCCATATTCACAAAATCAGTTAAATAATAATAATAAAAAAAAATATAATACTTTACAAAGTAAGTATTCATGTCAAACATAATAAATTGAAAAAAATAAAAATTAAATATATTACTTTACAAAGTAAATATTCCATGTCAAAAATAATAAAATAGAATACTTAATAAAGTAAACATTCATGTCAAAATTTACCAACGAGATGAAAGAAAAGTATACAACAGAGCTTAAAAAAAAAGAAAAAAGATAATTTCTAAAAATTAAAAAGGTATGTAACATAAGGCCATGTACATCATTGAAGCAGCTCAATCCCAAGCCTTTTTGTCTTCAAGATAGTCTTTAATTGTGTAAAAAGCTTTCTGGCATAGCTTACATTTTATAAATAATTTGAACTTATTCATACTAAGGTCTTGAATATGGCTAGGGAGTTTATTATAAAAACGTATACATTGGCATCTAAATGAACCACCTATTTTTTTGAGCCTGGTTTTAGGAATGACAAAATTGTGTTTGTTCCTAGTATTTACGTTATGGATATCACTGTATCTTTTAAATAGATTAATATTTTTATGTGCATACAAAAGATTCTCATAAATATACTGAGATGGCACAGTCATTATATTAATCTCTTTAAATTTGTCTCTGAGGGAGTGTTTAGGACTTAATTTATAAATTGCACGAACAGCCCTTTTTTGTAATACAAATACTGTCTGAATATCGGCGGCATTTCCCCACAACAGAATGCCGTATGACATCACACTATGAAAGTAACTAAAGTATACTAAACGGGCTGTCTCTAAATCAGTAATAAAAATAATAATAATAATGGAACAAAAGCATAGAACCCAAGTAAAAACAATTAAACAGAAAGGTAGTAATTTTTGACCATTGTTTTAAAAGTGGATAACATAACCATCACTCCTTTCTGAAATTTTGAGCAATAACAAGACAAAGTAATCCTGTGTAATAAAATAAACATTTCAATTTAAAAATCATATTATTTTGATTTTGTATTAATATAGTTGAAAAATTGAATGTCGATCTATCCATTATTAGCTCACCTTTAATTTTACAAATAGCTTGTTTTCGGCTGCATAAACTTCAGATTTCAAATACATCTTAAGGTTACAAGGTATCATGACATGTCGTATCCTGGTGATATTTAATTTGATTTTTGTTTTACTGCAATTTAACTTTTCATAAGAACTTTCTTCAGAGTTAAACAAATATTTGAAAAAAGAAAATATCCAAATTGGTGAAGCTGATCTCAAGTTTTGCGCTTAGCAAGACATTTAGCCATTCATTTTTATTTAATAAAGATAAAATAAAATAATCAGAAACATGTTAGCAATTATAATAAATAGTAATAGGTAAAACAATTAAACATTGTTATCTACTAATAATTAAATACAAAATAGTGGTTTATTAGAGTAAAATAAATATTGTACATACTAGACAACATTGTTCTGATCTGCTATCAGAAGGCCAACCCTATTAATTTTTATGGAACATTTTCCATTCTAATCCCAGTTGCAAACTGCACTGCAACAAAATGTAGGGAAATTAGACGTATTTTTGACAGATTGTCAAAAATACGTCTAATTTCCCTAATCACAATCAACACCCTGCCCTAATCACAATCTATTTGAAACTTCAAATAGATTGTGATTAGGGCAAGTGCACCTTCTCTTCTCACTCTTAGTGTTATCTATCAGATATTGCACACCTATCAAGTCTCAGATGAGTAAACTTGATATCCAATAAATCTCTGCTGTATTTGATGATTAAAACAATTTTTATCAAAATTATCAGTTCTATGTAGCCCTGAAATATTATTATAATATTTTTTGTAAATCAGAGATCTGTTACACTTTAAATTTTCATCTACATTGACATGTAGTAGAAAATTAAACCTGCATTAATAGTTGTGATAATAATATTTGTAACTGAAATTAAAATCATTCAAATCGTCAATATTCCGAGATCTCTAGGTAATTTCAGTATGAATATTTCATGAAAACAAATGTCTGTGTTCAATGGCTTCGGTTTTGTGGCCCATCCCACAGGTACTATGCATTTTTCTCAGACAAAAAATTGCTACATCACTCAGCTGTACTGTAGTTTTCTATCACAAGTAGTAATATTCAGTGAAAGAATTTTTCAAATTATATCTAGAGATTACCTCTTACAAATAAACAAGCAATCTTTAATTTATTCTTATTTTGTGTCTGTTTGCAGCCTGTTGAAGTCAGTCAATTTGTTATAATAAGTTACTAATTGCCAAGGGGGAGATATTACCAACAACATTCATTGGCCATGGTACTGCAACTGTAATAGCATACATGACACAGACAATTTTAATATTTAGTGGTGTTGTAGAATATGAATATGGTCATCATTTATTTTTGATTTAGGGGGTCAATAAACATGCAATTCGCAAGGGATGCTATTGCGTAACTGTATGAATATTATAATATTAGGGCGCAACTAGATAAATCTCCTCACACGCAGTCTATCCAAGACATATTTAAGGGCGCCGATTTTTACAATTCGTTTGCAGATTGATTGATTGCAATTACTGCAAATGTAGATATGTACTTAAAGTTAAGTTTGCTTCTAAGTCAGACTACTGCCAGGTAGGTACTTCTATATTTCGGTAAAAAAAAAAATGTTTATTTAAAATTACATTGCATAACCTTACGGTTCGGAGAAATCCCGCGCAAAGTTTGTTGTATCTATGGTACAGCGCGCTGAGCGACGTAGAGCCATTCTGACCGACTGCCAAATCTCTGCCTGCACCAAATGGCATAACAGGATGGACTGATTTAAGAAACGAAAAAACTTGACGCAGCTTATGCCCCACCCAGCTGCGTCTTTCTCTAAATCTCTTAACTTCGGGACTGAGTACCTATGCTAGCGACACGCTAACGCTACGCTCCAATCAGTCAACCTCCCTTCAGGATATCTGTAAGCGAATTTGGTGTTCCTATTGTTTGCCTCCGTATCTCGGCGACGCCTGTACCTATACCGTTTTCTTCTCCATGCAAGCTCTGCACAGAGGACTGTCCATTATACCTAGGGTTACCCATATATGAATTTTAAAGTGTGCATGGATTGCCAAATCCGAAACTATTTTGATGAAAACTAAAAATCGGTATTCCTAGTTAGGAATTGAACCCAATGATTTTTAAAAATAAAACACACCCTGTATTATTACACCATCCAACAGTGTTGATAAAAAAGATCAAATTCTGGGAAGTAATAACACATGTCAAACTAAAGGAAAGCGCTCAATTTTTTCTGTTTAGGGAGGGCGTAGTCTCCTTGGACTGCCTGCAGCATGGCGCCGAGGCCCACCAACGTTGTGCTGCTTGTACGTGGGTGTGTTCTTGTAGCCATGTGCACAGCTGGGTAAAGGGTTACACCATGGGTTTGGGTCTAACAGCCATCGAACCAGATAACCTTCTGGCCAGCTGATCGGCCGCGTCATTTCCCAGTGATCCGCTGTGTCCTTAATACACTGCAGCGTCACAGTGTAGCGGGACGGTTTCGATCGGTCACCGTGACGCGTATTTTGTGTGTCTTTGACTTTCGAGGTGGTGTAATGCTTCCCTAGGGATTGAAGAACTGAGGCACTGTTGGAGAGTATACGAATCCTCTCTCCTGGCTTTTATGGCATGTACCGCTTGGATAATGCCCTCGCTTTCCGCCTGATAGTCGGTATTGAGTTTTCCTAGCGATCTGGATATTTTGATGTTGAGGTCGTTGGAGAAACTCCAACTTCAGTTCGCCGGACGCTTGTCTTTGATCCGTCAGTGTAAATTCTCAGCTCTTTGGGACCTGACTAGTCATCCAATTCTTGTGTTAGCACTATGTTATCGTGATTTTTGAAATGGTGAAGGAAATTTGAAAGCTTAGTGCGAATTGGTGGAATTGTAACAAGGTAGGATGTACGTGTGAGTAAGATGGTAACTTGCAGTGCGTCTAGGTGTCCGAAGGTAGAAGGGGGCCGGTAGCATGAGGTCGTGGAGTTTTTGGGCTCACTCACCAAAGTACAATCTGTAGACCGACAA
This sequence comes from Melanchra persicariae, assembly GCA_947386135.1. Lineage (NCBI taxonomy): Eukaryota > Metazoa > Arthropoda > Insecta > Lepidoptera > Noctuidae > Melanchra > Melanchra persicariae. The sequence goes on from OX376646.1 coordinate 7,390,526, forward strand.
GTAGGCAACCTTGCTTCGATGAGCCAAGCTGTAAAGCTTGACATCCACCAGTTTTACGTCGCCATTGAGCTTCAAAGCTCTCCGTCTCCGTCCGTCTGTCTTAGCGATTCGTTATGTAATCGGTTAGTTTTGTTCCAGTATTTTCTAGTTCTATGGGATCTGAGTGCCTAGCACGAAAGTTTTGACGTATAGTAACGTAACAGTATCGTTATTGTGAGTGAATTTTACTATTAAAATACTTGTTTAGCAAATAATATTTATTTGAATTGAATAGAATACTATATTCATATTTTTGTACGATATAAATTGTGTGTCACATTTAAATTGAAATACTAAGTGGTTGTAGTATTTTATATTCAAAATTCACGTACGTTAACGATACTGTAACGCTACTATCTATACGTCAAAACATTCGTGCTAGGCCCTCTGCTCCGGTGGATTCCAATACTTCCGATGGTTTTTCACCACGCTGGGTTTCCCCTTCGCGGACTCGAAACGCGTGACCGGGGTCACGCGTTGGGTTAACCCTTCGCGGAATCGCGATTGGTCGCGTACTTGCTCTGCGGTAACCGTCTGCGCGCCGCCCTGGCTTATTGCCTTCGCAGACTGTGCGCATCCGGACGCTGTGTTTCCTTTCCCCAGCTAAGGCTCTTTCGCGCTTTTGCATGCGTACTTCGCCCCCCGGGGTCGAGATGGAACCACCTTAACCGGCAGCCTTCCCCGTGTCGTTCTGGTCACAGTCAGGGTTATTTTCAAAACTTTCCCGGACAATGATCTGTTGGAAGGCACTTGTGGAAAGTTTGTTTTGTGTTGGTTGTGGCGCTTGAGTAGCAGCCGAATCAGTTTTTGTTGGCGCGTGTGTCGCAGCCGTTATCTGTGCTAGGGGCGCGTGTATCGCAGCTGATTTCGCGTTATTTTTGGTATTGCTGTAATAGCAGACGGTCGTGCTGAAGGCGCGGCATCAATAGGCAGTTGGTTGCCCCCTCCCAGAATACGATGGGGGCTGACCGACGAGTCGGTGTGAGATTCCCCGGCTTGGTCGGGACCCACATGAAGCTGAAAGAAAAAAACTATACATAGTTTTTTTCTTTCAGCTTCATGGTTTCGGTTTTTGATTATTGGTCTTTCTTTTTTGGAAACGAGGCTGTGTTCCTCTGGACCGATGTGGGTGGGGGAGAAAAGAGGTAGTGAAGTTTGGAGTGGGTGAATCAAAGTAAATAGGGTGCTGGGTTAACCCTAGGCCTAGGATTTAGCTTTCGGGAAACTTCTCTTGTCCGGAGTCTGGTTTGAGACAGTCCGGCCGGGGGATTGACCCCGAATAGTCAGGTGGCGGTCCCCCAGCTGGAGATGGGCTATCCGCAACCCGCCCACCCGTTCGGTTGCAAGAGAAGTGCCTGGCGGTCTGTGCCATCTCACCACGTGGGTACGTGTACTCCTGCGTCAGGACGACTCAGCCGAACCCCGAGTAACCCTCACATTGTCGGTTACATCATCTGAAATAATCCTATGTAAACACCATCGCGTCATTTCTACTAGATGAGGTTTCTGTCTCTGGTCGTCCACTTATATGTGAATTGTTTAAATATTTAGTTGATTTTCGATGTTAGGATGATGAATTTGAAATAATGATTGTTCAGACTGTTTCATGAATGACCAACCAGTCACGATTTCGATAGAATTGAAAATTAAAAGGGTTTTACGAGTAACACTCCAGTACGTAACACATCAAACCGCCCTCGGCTTGATGTGTTCGGTTCGCGACTAGTTCGCCAACCACATCTAAATACATCCCTATGTATTTAGATGTGGTTGGCGAACTAGTCGCGAACCGAACAATATAAAAGACAACATATATGATGGCAGTCCTGCTAGTCAAACGGTCTCACGAATGAGTTACATTTCAGTACGAGAATTTAGTAGAATAGAAAACCTTTATTTGACACAGGCACAACACAACAGCAACAAACACATAGTAAAAAAGAGAACTAGAATGTAACATAACAGCGATACAGTAAAATTGTGCTGAGCGTACCCATACCAAAAGGGATACCATCTCACCATTTGCGGGGCGTCAGACACCCAGCATCTAAGAACAACAGCCGGCTCTTTTTTGACAACATGGGGCGAGGCGTCTAAAATAAAATAAAAATTGCAACTTTATCAGACTGTCTGTGGTGTAAATTATGTGCTTGTTCAAAATGCGCGACCTACTGCATTATTATGTTCTATGACTCATTTATCAGTACGCTATGATTAGATGATTACATCTGCGTAAATTCCGTGACATCAACCATCTTTACTTTAGGTTTAATTTTCTGTACGAATAGTTTCTGAAGAAAAATAGGCGCTGTTAATTTTAGTTAGTCCTCATACCCAAAAAAATATTCGTCTAGGTATCCTGACCAGTGGCGTAGCTAGCTTGGGTGACACCTCACAAATGAAGCCTTCCCCCCTCCAAATAATTATGGGTTGCGCTTTTCGTTATGGTGACGGCAGTCAAGGAGGGGGGTGTTCCATTTGTGCTGCAGGTGTTTTATTCAGGAATGTCACACTCACCAAAAATTTCTCGAATATATTCTCGAAGATTGTTGCACCCTACTAGGTTTCATTGTGTCAAACGTTTAGAGGTGACACCCGACAGTGACAAAAAACAGTCGAACGAACGGTCGTGTGTCACCCGGGGCAGGAAACCCTCCGCCTCCTTAGTTACGCTACTGATCCTGACCTAGGAAGTCTGTTCCTGTCCCTCCCCTAAAACCTTGCTGACTGTTAATGTTGTTTTCTGCAGCATAGAAATTTAATTGTTTGTGCCGATACGAAAGCTACGTCTGAATCTACATTCGACAGCTACAAAAGATTCGGCAGTTCTTAATGATATCTATTTCGTTTCAGAGATTTCCTTCCCCGAGGCTCCGGAATAGTAACGCGACGTCCACTGATTCTGCAGCTTATACATGGAAATGCAGGTAGGTACTCCTTATAATACCAATATTTGCTTAGATAAAATGAGGTGGTACCACAGATTGTGTTACATCAAAATTACGTTTTATGGGGAAAACAAACATAAGTACGTCAGTTTATTTTTGTATCTGGCTGTGATGTAGTTCATTATTGTGCAAAATGTGATCATTAACCTTCAGCTGTATTCTGAATGTTAAAACAACTAATTGGCTTACTAATACGCGCCTATTACTGTATGAGGTGTACTTTGTCAAAATTTTATCACACTATAAATGGCAGTGTTTTAAGAAAATCATTATTACTGTACAGAACATTGCATATTTTGGTATTATTTTGTACTGTGATAATTTTTTCCGGTCACGTACCTAAAGTTCACTAACCTTCCGTTCTGCATGATTGGAACATTGGTTCTCGTGATGTATTTTAATGACAGATGATTTTAAGAGACTTGAGACAAAAATTATTCGACCCTATTTGTTAAAAAAATCAGTTTGTTAAAATAAGTACGTTTATAGTTATGCTTTGGAAAACCAAATCGAAGTCTAAGTTTTGTAGTTACCGATAACGCTTATCGTAATCGTTGAATAGAAGAGCAAAACGAAATGAGACTACCTTTTATGCTGGCACTTCACTTGGCGTATTTGACCAAATATTCGCGTCACGTGTACAATACAAAATTAATCATGAGGTATATTTTGTATTGAACAAGAGCAACGAATATTTGACCAAATACGCCAAGTAAAGTGCCATCATTAGCTACTTTGTGTCAGTGGCATTATACATAAAGTTAATTGACCAGTGATATTCATTGACTCGTGGAAGACAGCAGTAGCAGGTGGTCACATGATGGACTTGCCATCTGTCATCAACATATTCTTGGTTAATCAACTTTTTTTGCAGTTTTTACTCGCCATATGGTTCACTTACCTTGCCAAATTTTACAAGAAATCTGGCAAACTAAGAGCATAGTAATAATAAAGCAATATTGGAAGTGTTATACCAAATACTATTTTTTTCCTAGAATACGCGGAGTTTCTGCATTGCAAAGGCAAGAAGTTCGTTGATTTCAATGAAGTACGCGCAGAGATTGAATCAGAGACGGATCGTATCACCGGATCCAACAAGGGCATATCACCAGTGCCAATCAATCTTCGTGTATATTCCCCAAATGGTAAGGTTAAAAAAATGCTAAGTATATTATTATCTCATTGACTTAATTTCCAGAAGAGAGATAAAATTAATCGCTCTTTGTTAAATAGAATACATTATCCACTGTTTTAGTAGATAAAATCGTCGGAGGGGCCGTTGTTGACAGCAATCTTTGCACGTAAGCCACATGCTGCTAAATACGGCGGATGATAAATCCCGTGAGCGACAGAAACATGAAACCATGGCAAACATGGCATAATTAGAGGCTTTAATCAACCTTTTTATATAACATTCACGAGACGGGTTAAAATAAAAGCAGGACGAAACCGGAAGTATCTTTATACGCATGCGTAACGTTATAGATTGTCAATTTTACGAAGTCATCGGCCGACAAATGCGTGACATTTGTTATCATTCACAATAACGACATTTATGTTGTACTGTTCCCTTCTGTTTAGGAGTTATAGCAAAGCATTGTCGACCAAAACTGTGTTTCGTAAATACTTATAAGGACAAAAGGGAGTAGGTAGGTAGGTATGCCCACTTACAAGATCAATGGTGATGCAAGGCCACAGTTGCTCACCTTTGACAGGCAGTTAACAAAAGAAGATTGCTCTGGTTTTATTTTGTGACGCAGTAACGAGTATCTTCATGGAGGCACCTACATATTTTTGAATTCATTGAATACCTACTACAGTAGGTATTCAATTACCGAGTAACTAATAAAACGTTAAACGTCGTTTTTGTTTTTCAATAAAGTTTATGCCGACCCATTTAAATTATATTATCATTCGACAAGTTCTATCGTTTTTTAGATAATCAATGACCAAAAGAGTTTGTTTAGACAGTTTATCATATAGATAATAGAGATTCCTTGCAAAAAAATATCGATAAAACTGTAGGTGTTTATACAATACTAAAAAAAAAGTTATCGGGTATTTCAACGCGTAAATACCTATCTACGAGCTGTATGTGTGACGAAGATGTCTCCTGGACCTGGTGATAAATAATGAGTCAGTGTTAATCAAGTGCTTTAGATAAGCCAATACCCAGTTAATTGATAATAAAATAACATATTCCATTATCAATTTACTGCTAATGTAAATATAGGTTTTTGCGCCCATTTGCTAAGGAACAATTGAACGTTCGTTGATAATTATCCATTCATTATTATCTATGCATATTGCATTCCTAGGAATTCTGTTGAAGATCGATTGTAAAAATAGGTGTCGGTTGGATCAATATTTCTTCCACTGCTTATATATGGAGAGAAAACGATTATTGCTAAGTAGTTTGTACCTACTATGTTGTACTGGTATGGATGCGTGTCATCTTAATTATGTAATCATGATTATAACGCTGCGTTTGATATTCTATGTGTAGTTGATAATGACCTACATAACACATATTTCTGGGCTGTTGGTCTAGTGGTTAGTGACCCTGACTGCAAAGCCGGAGGTCGTGGGTTCGATTCCCACCCAGGACAAACTTTGTGTGATGAGCATTATTGTTTGTTCTGTGTCTGGGTGTAATTTATCTATAATATGTATGTATTTATAAATTATATAAGTATGTATATCAGTTGTCTGGTTACCATAACACAAGCTCTGCTTAGCTTGGGATCAGATGGCCGTGTGTGAGTTGTCCCAAGATATTATTATTATTATAGATATTATTATTATTTGTTTGATGATTAGTTAAAATTATTGTTAAGTATTTATACTTTAATGGTAGTACAAGTAAGCATGTACTCAGCATCCTATGGATATCAGCATCGCATAAGGTACTAATGGGAGTTTCCATCGAAAAAAAAAAATCTGTCAGTCAAGACTTCAGACAAGGAACCTTGGTAGTGTTTATAGCTACGGAATATAAAGATAGTTGATGCAGAAATAATAGTAGACATTCCTCAGATTGTCGGACACACACTGTCGTGCAAGAACAAGAGTAGCATCAATAGCGACAACGCCTTTCCTATGACGTGATCATTCCATACATGGATAGGTTTCTCCATTAGCTCAAAAATAAAACATTAACTACGCTTATTGACATTATCTTAAATGCTCGGAATGCTCAGAAGACGTACAACAAGTCTATTTATCGGAGCTTCAGGTCTACACAATTATTACCTTCTTATTCTTTACGAATATAACAACAGTGCCTACTCCTGAAAAAAATGTACATTAGCTACCTAATTGCTTATTTTTATGAAGGTCATGACAAATCTTTGCACAGATTTGAATGTAGAACTAAAAAGGCAGTAGTGAGTTAGTGAGTCTTGCTATTGGTACAACGATTATGAAGTTTGCCCGAAACCATCAAATGATATAAATCTTACGGTGTCTGCTCTTATCATGTATTACAATATTATCTATTTTACTGATCAGTACAGTGCATATGAAATGTTATTTTCTCCTATTGTTACTACTACAAACATTCTAAATGTTGCAAAATTTCACGCCTCGTTTCAATGTTGATTCTTATTTAGGTATAGGTACTTTCGAATGACATATAACAATATTTACACTTAAAAAAATATTGTGTTGTTGCCAACAAATTTTAAATTATTTATGAATCGAAAACATTGATTTTGTTGTTAAACTGTAGGTATTGTTAATTATTAACTGATAACAAAGACCTTGTGTTATTCTTCAACTACAAATATTCCGTGCTACCTAACATAATAATATGCAACTTACTCACTATAACTAATTGTTCAAGATTCGACTAAGTATAAGAAATATTTTGGCACGCACCGCAGGTTTATACGTCATTTTAGCATTTACGCTTAAGTTGCTATCTATGTCATGCTTTCTGACAGTACGTTAAGTTTTAGCTTAATGGTATTTTATAGTAGGGACTCATTGCGGTTAGCCATAATTATCATGGCATGACAAAGAATTTTAAGCTTAATGCATTATAATGTCAATGGTCCGATATGAATACTGCATAATGTTCCTTGATATTTTCTTTTGAAAACGAATTATGTGTAATCTAAACTGCCTCATTTTCCTCGAAGTGATAGAAACTATAGGCTTACTTTGCTCATATTTTTCAGTGCTCAACCTGACCCTGATTGACTTGCCGGGTCTGACGAAGGTGCCTATCGGCGACCAGCCGATAGACATCGAGCAACAAATCAAAGGGATGATCTTCCAGTTCATCAGGCGTGAATCCTGCCTCATCCTCGCCGTCACGCCCGCTAACACCGATTTGGCAAACAGCGATGCCTTGAAACTTGCAAAGGAAGTCGACCCACAAGGCTAGTTTACTAAAAGTTGTTTTACAATGAAACTGACTCATAAGCCTGATTAGGCAATTAAATAACCCATACCGTATATGGTACCAGTTACATTACTGAATTTAGTAGCTGGCGACGATTTCCTTCTATTATGCTATGATACACACAGCTGAACTATGCATGTTATGTATGTATGTATGTATGTGGTTAACAACATAAGTAATTTGCACCACCAGACTATATCTCAGTTTTTTGTTTAAATAATATTATTCTTACATATACTTTTTTGCTTCTAAAGTTCATTCAACTTTTGAAGCTAAAACAGCCTTTTTTGTCAGCATTGTAACCAAGTTTAGGTATTATAACCATTCCCACAATCTTAAACATTTGAAGTTCGCAAAAATATTTACACTAGAAATGAGTTGCATGCTTAAAAATAGAACGATGTTACTACAGGTCTCCGTACAATCGGTGTGATCACGAAGCTAGACTTGATGGATGAAGGCACAGACGCCCGCGATGTGCTGGAGAACAAACTGCTGCCCCTGAGGCGCGGCTACATCGGCGTCGTCAACCGGTCGCAGAAGGACATTGATGGCCGCAAGGACATCACCGCGGCTTTGGCTGCTGAAAGGAAGTTCTTCCTTAGGTATGTAAACAAAGAAGGCAGCTTACTGGCTAGTTTCAAGAACAGAAATGGCGCTGCGGAATAGGTACTTTTGCAAGCGTAAATAGCTCAATCATGCTCCTGAGTCGTGCTGTTGTGTGATCGGCTGCGAGTTCGATCTCACCTGTTGCACTATTGATCGACATTGACTTCTAAAACAAGCTTATCAGGCTCAGTTTATAGGGTTTACAGTTACATGAGTTTTGTTACTAAGTAGGTAATTATTTAAAAAACAAGTGTAATGGAAACTGGGAACCGTTTCGAAAAGGTTAGACTTGAGTGATTCTTAAACAATTACTGAGTCATACTATTAAGGGCGAGTACTCAATGAGTCATATCCTCCTCAATTTATCACCGTATAGTAAAAACTTATCGAGTCAACGTCACCGGTGGCCGAGTGTTACTTGTACGAGAAGTTGCAACATACGTATGTTCTGATAGACTTTATAGGTTGCTCTCGACTATCAGACTGACCTACTTCCGTACGTCGTCGATTGCATTTGCAATTTGAGAGATGATATCCGCTTATTAGGCCATTTTAGTTTATTTACTTATTTGTTATAATATACAATCTTTTGTTTTGGAAATATAGAGTTTCATTAAATTTTAACTAATTGAATAATAATAGAATATGTCTACGAAAACAAGGAAATATTTCCAATGAAACAGGAAGCAGGAAAAATACTATCGGTAATACATAGTATTTGTTTTAATGCTTTCTTTCAATATACGCATTTATTGGTAATTAATAAAACTATAAGCATGTAGTCAAATGAGTTTTTAGTTTCGTTTGTTAGTAATCCTTTAACATCTACATACCTACCTACTCGGTTTTCATGCGTGATGACTTTTTGCACAACAGATCTTGGGCTCTATTCCGTACGTAGCGACGACTAATCATTTAAAAAAAGAAACAATAGATAGTAATGAATTCTCCTCTTTTATTACAGCCACCCATCCTACCGGCACTTGGCGGACCGGCTCGGCACCCCTTACCTGCAACGCGTACTTAACCAGCAGCTGACCAATCACATCCGGGATACTCTGCCCGGCCTTCGAGATAAACTGCAGAAACAATTGCTCGCGCTCGAGAAAGATGTTGACCAGTACAAACACTTCAGGCCCGATGACCCCTCCATCAAGACTAAGGCTATGTTGCAGTGAGTATCAGCATCAAATCTACAACTTAAACTGAGGCTTGGAATTAAAACACTGCTGGTTTTTATATGGCGTACTTCAATCTGTTCGATCTTCGAAACATTCGATACTATTGTATGCCTCTTCATCTGTAGTAGCTGCAGTTTTCGTAATCTTAATAAAAATATTGATAAGTGTACTAGAACTGATTTTCGAATTAACTGAAACTTTACTTTAATTTTCCAGAATGATCCAGACTTTGCAAACAGACTTTGAACGCACAATCGAAGGTTCTGGCTCGGCACAGATCAACACTAACGAGTTATCTGGCGGTGCGAAAATCAATCGGTTGTTCCACGAACGATTCCCATTCGAGATTGTCAAAATGGAGTTTGATGAGAAAGAGCTCCGTAGGGAGATTGCATTCGCTATTAGAAATATCCACGGTATTAGGGTAAGCATACAGTTTATTCGACCCTACTTTACATCTCAAAATGTATGATTTAAGCTACAAAATGTATCTCGGCTGTCTTGTCGTTGTTGTGGTCGAAAGCGATATTAATATGAGTTCAATTCCAGACTCAGCCTCTGTTTTTGTATTTATTAGCTAATCGCCATATGTTCGACCTTTCATGGGACTAGTGAATATAATCGTAGTCGCTATGTACTGCTAATCTAATACCGTTATGTTCCCCAGGTGGGTTTGTTCACTCCGGACATGGCGTTCGAGGCTATCGTAAAGAAACAGATCGCGCGGCTGAAGGAGCCCAGTCTCAAGTGCGTTGACCTCGTCGTCTCCGAACTGTCCAATGTCGTCCGTATCTGCACTGAAAGGGTAATTATCGTGTTATATTTTATGTTCATTGGTGCAGAATCTTTGCAAAAGAGCTTGTGGCTAAATACTAACAGCCGCACGGGTCGATCCCAGTTTCAGGGTTGTGGTCAGATGTTCCACGTAAAATACTCGTCTTCGCTAAATCCGTTTCGATTGGAAGCCGACCCCAATATAGTTGGGAAAAGGCTGGGCAGATACATGAGATGCAGAATAAGTACTTTGGCTCTACTGAAAGTTACCTGGATAATGATCATTATTCATCGCTAGAAGTGGAGGGACAGAACAATATTATTTTCGTCGATATATGCCCAACTCCTTGTCGGCCGCCATGGCTCACGCACAATGGTCCAACATCAAAACTAAGTGCGGAAACCATACGCCAATAGATGCATAGATGCCCAACTCCTTTTAAAGAATGAGTTACTTATCTCAAACAGGAGAAACCTGGGGGTCTACTCTCTAAGCCCGAAGTTCGTAATTTCGGCCTTAGTTACGAGCGTTTCCTACTCCGTATCACCTGCGGACTTACGATTAGTCCCGAGCCGGAACAAAGAACAACTGCCAAATCGTGTTGCCATTCATGCTTAGTTCGGGTTCGGGAGTAGACCCCCTGCTCTTCACAGACTCTAAGAGTATATTTTAAATATCTCGCGCACGACACTTCTATATTATTTTTATCTATATTACTAACATAGAATTGTAGCCCTGAAATATAAATATTTTTCTGACAATGAATTCATCTTTCTCCAGATGTCCCGATACCCACGGTTGCGTGAAGAGACGGAGCGCATTATCATGTCTTACGTTCGTTCTCGCGAACAAATGTGCAAGGACCAACTGGTACTGCTGATTGACTGCGAGCTTGCTTACATGAACACTAACCATGAGGACTTCATCGGATTTGCCAAGTAAAGTATTTTTATAATACTTTCCTGTTATTTAAGAAAACAAAAAGACTAAAATTTTATTTCATAGAAGGGCTTCCACTGCAAAAGAATGAACGGAGCTGACTGAACGAGTAAAAAGAGTTACGGAGTGGTTACAGAGTTATTGGACTAATATACTCCGTTCGATTTGCAACACAAAATTAAAAAGAGTAGTGCTTCCACTGTAAGCGCGTCAGCTGTACTGCCTGAGCGAGTAAAAAGGAGTCCGTGGTGTCATGCTGTCGACAACTAGTTTTTATCAGACTGCATGCACCCCGCCCCTTCCAACCGTCGTCGCCGCGACATTATAAGTGACAGTCATTCTTTAAAATACTATATTGAAATAATTTTTGCAATATTCATCTTGTAAATCGTAGTAACTCGCCTTTTAACAGGTCTCTCTCTAATATGGCTGCTCATCAACCATCAGGGTTTGTGACGCTTTTTTTTCTTATTATACCTGTAGAGTAGCATTATTTTACTTGTTGTATTTTATAAAATCATCTTCACTAATATCGTCCAACACCATCATGAAGAAAACTACAAAGATGTGTTGGCAACGACGCTCACTCCGCAATGCCCGCTGATAAAGGATGCGAACAGCTTCGCTCATCTGACCTATCTCATTTCCCGCCTAGCTCACTCCTCAAAACCTACTGGCAATGGAAGTTCCAGTTTTCTATAAATTTTGGTGAAAGAAAGACTATTTGCTCCGTTCCGCTTAGCTATTTCCTGCTCACTCTACTCTTTCGCAGTGGAAGGCGAAAAATTTAAAACTAATGATTTTGAGCTGCACATCTTTAAAACGAAATTTCATAATTATTTGGTTTTGTTACAGTGCTCAAAATCAGTCTGAGAACTCTACGAAGTCAGGACATCGCGCGCTAGGAAACCAAGTCATCAGGAAAGGATACATGTGCATTCATAACTTGGGAATCATGAAAGGTGAGTTGCTATGTTGTAATTATTATAAATTTCACGAGTTCTGCAAAGGTGCACTGGTTTGGTGTCAGTAATGTTTTTTTGAGGAAAGAACCACACAGATTTGACAGGTCAGGACAGGTCCACTCAAATCTGTGGTTTTTCCGTAAGTCAATCTACTCAACTACTGACTAAGGCTTGCCCTGATTGGCAGGGCAAGCCTTACGGCCACTTTCTGTAACATATCTCAATCCCAATCTTGATCCCGATCCTTGTCTGTAACCAATCAACGGCCGAGTTTGTGTCCTTCACCACACAATCCTCACCTTTGATTGGTTACAGACAAGGATCGGGATCAAGATTGGGATTGAGATATATTATAGAAAGCGGCCGTTAGTCAGTAGTTGAGTAGATTTACTTAGAACTGCTACGGAGCTCAATGACTCGACGAACAATCAAAGATAGGACCAGAAACACAGGACAGGCCTAAGCAAGGACATTTGTGTAGGCCGTAAAAAGTACTCAAATTGCCAGACAACGTTATAATAAATTAACTGAAGAAAAACCATCTTCACATTCACAATAACAAAATTTAAAATATAATACCTTACAAAGTAATATTCGTGTCAAAATGTAAATGGATGTAATGCATATAAACGTAAATGGTATAGAAATCTGACTCGGTAACTATGAGTGTCGTCCTACATACTATTATGTACGAGGAAACTTATCGTTAAACAAATAGCTAAGAATTATTATTACCTGTCCAGGAGGCTCCAAAGACTACTGGTTCGTGTTGACTGCTGAGAGCATCTCCTGGTTCAAAGACGAAGAAGAACGAGAGAAGAAGTACATGCTGCCCCTGGACGGACTGAAGCTCCGGGATCTGGAGCAAGGTTTCATGTCGCGGCGGCACATGTTCGCGCTCTTCAACCCTGAGGGCAGGAACGTTTACAAGGTACAAGGGAATATGACACATGTTTGTTTTGAAAAGGAGGTTTAATTGCTTGTACATTTTGCTATCTGATAAAGGAGTCTTAATTTTCTTGTATTTGAGGCTTTAAATGGACCATTGTGACAAAGGAAAGGCACTTTTCGTCATTGCATATATGTTCATATAACAAATGAAACCTAGATTGATTTTGGTTACAGGATTACAAACAACTAGAGTTGTCGTGTGAGACACAAGACGACGTCGACTCTTGGAAGGCTTCCTTCCTGCGCGCCGGAGTTTACCCAGAAAAGACCTCCGAAGCTGCCAATGGAGACGAGGTGAACATAGCTCATGCTTATATTATTATTTGTACTGCCTGTCTTATTACTATTCCAATCTTTCTTACCCCCTCTACATTATCCCACATTCAAACTATTGCGGACTTAACTTATTTTTACTTTTTTGAGCTTATTTACTTCCAATATGGCTTTATAAAAATGGTGTTTAATATAATTGTGAATTATTTATTTAAATGTATAAAATGTCAGTTTTATGTTATAAAATCTGTTGTTTTGCCATGCTATTCAGAGTGAAGGACATGAGGTTTGTTTATACAGGCTTATGAAACATTTACACAAGTACATAGATCACACAGAACACGGTGGTCGCACATTTAACATGCGTCCGATGTGGATTTCAAGAATAACTTTCTAAATTAACAATAACTTTACTAACCATTGTTTTAACTTATTTTCAGTTTCTTGAAATACATTTTAGCCGATGCAGCATGAGACGTGTAGAGTGCTGTTTTGTCATTTTAATATTAGTGTCACATGCACTTCATTATCATAATGTATGCGCCACCCACTGCTAACAACTGTTTGTAGTAACACAGTACACCTACCACAAATTTGCCACGACTAATCTGTTTTATAATAGTAGGAATAACAATATCTGGATGTCGTGTTTCGTTTTATCTGCGAGATTCTGGTGGTTTTATTAGTTATTTTAATTTTCAAAATATTGTGGAAGTTTATTTCAATTTTTGTTTTAGCATGTTTATGTTTTTATTTTTTAGTTATTTCTGCCTTCCATGGGGGTGGGTGGAAATAAATCAAGAGTAAGTGACTCGTATTTTAAAGCTTGTTTGCTGGATTTGACTTGTTTACAACGGTGATGTGCGATATATTTAGGCGGTAGTTATCAATTTGTATTATAAAAGATTGCATGTGCAATTAATAATTTACAAATGATAGCTCTGTGCATCATATTGTAAAGCATCATAATGACATAACAAACAAACATCATATGGGAGCGTCATGAAGTGTCCAGTAACATGGTTTTGGTTCTTTGGTTGTGAATTTTAGCACTGACTTCATTGATTCATGATCTTCATTGCGTGGTTGGTGAGTATGGTAGTGTTGTAACCTTGCATCATACAAAAACAAAAGATGTCTGCTGTTTTACCATAAACATTAATATTGTCATTAGAAGTCTTGGTTGTTTTGAACTTACAATACTAATACTGCAAGTAGACGTCATTGGTGAAGCATGCCATGCTGTACAAAGTGCCCTTGTGGACATCTTATACAAACAACTTTTATTTTTAATGAATAAGTACAAGCCGCAAAAGTTTTGAGAAGTATTCAGATAATCCTATGTAAGACGATATAAGATGCTGCAACTTTTACAATGTTATTCTTAATAATAAAGCGCATTGGAATTTATTAAAGGCTGTTGTGGACAGTTTGGTGAATACAGAAAATATAATAGGTTGGGGAAAAATTTCTTCGCATTTTTTAAGAAAATTCAAAACATTTTTTAATAGAGTTTATTTACATTTAACTAAAGTATGTAGGTACCATTTTGTTCGATAACTTTTTGCCATCTTGTAGGTAGGGACATGATCCCATTGCTAGAGAAATTTTGGGACTTCTGATCAAAATACCGCGACAAGTGGTTTTGGCAGTCCTCTCGTGATGTTAACCTGACACTGCCTAAAGAATTCTGAAGAGACCGAAACAGGTGGAAATCTGAAGGTGCAAGGTCAGGACTATACGGCGGATGCATTAACACCTTCCAGCCAAACTCTCTTAATTTTAGCTGAGTGGCTTAAGATGTGTGAGGTCTAGGGTTATCATGATGAAAAACCACACTCCCTGTGTTGATTAATTCCGGCCCCTTTCTCTCAACTTCTTGCTTTAATCTCATCAGTTGTTCGCAGTAGAGTTCAGAATCGATGGTCTTGCCTGGTGGTAACAGCTCATAATGAATAATGCTCTTCCAATCCCACCACACACACAGCATCACCTTGTTGCGAGTTAACCCGGGTTTCGCCACAGTCTGTGAAGCCTGACCGGCCTTTGACCACGACCTTTTTCGCACGTTCTTGTCGTACGTGATTCACTTTTCATCACCAGTTATTAGCTTCTTCAAAAATGGTTCGGTTTCATTACGTCGTAATAAAGAATCACAAATGAGTACACGGTTCATTAGGTTTCTTTCAGTGAGCTCGTGAGGCACCCAAATATCGAGCTTTTTTGTGTACCCACTTTTTTTCAAATGCGCCAAAACTGTTTTGTAGTCAATTCCCAGTTCTTCAGCTACGTCGTAACTACTGATATCTTGCTCCACTTTTTCAAAAATGGCATCCATTTTATCCGTAATAGGGCGACCAGAGCGACGTGCATCTTTGACATCAAAATTTCCGGATTGAAAACGCTTAAACCAAATTTGTGCTGCTCTCACAGACACTGCACTGGGTCCATAAACATCGCAAATTTTTTTCGCGGCTAGCGTTGCATTTTTACGTTTTTTGTAGTAAAATTTTAAAATGTATCGAATTTCTTCATTAGATTCACTCATCTTGACAGTACGAAAAACAAATGAAAATCGCACATTTTCCTAATTTGAATTTGGAATTATGTTCTTTAAAATTTAAACTTTCAATGCTTAGAATAATAACGCCTAGAAACCTAGTACGAGCATCAAGAGTGAAGCTACTCCGACTACTCCATATATGGAGTACTAGGCGCAGAGAGCCGTCAGTGCTCAAGGTCACGCTCTGTTGAATGCACCTCCCGAGAAATATTTAAAAATGACAGTTTTCCGGTTGTGTTAGAGCATCTTTTCATACAACAAATGAAAAGATGCTCTAACACAACCGGAAAACTGAAAAAATGTGATAAAACTACGTTTCACACCTAAGTACTTATATTAAATCCATTATTTATACGTAAACCAATCTTCAAATAAAAATTTTCATAACCTAATTTGTCACAATGTATTGTTGCCAGTTGTAAAGAAAAATTACCCATAATACAGTAGGCACTAACGGGGGGCCGACCGCCGACCAGTCTTTCATGGGTGTCATTTTCGTGATTTCTGGGGTCGCTAAAACCGATTATGGGGTCAAAATCGTAATCCAAGATGGCGCCGACGGCATTTGCTAACTTCTTGTAATGGGTGTTATTTCCATGGTTAATCGGTAACTTCTCGTAATGGGTGTTATTTCCATGGTTAATCATCGGCATTTGCTAACTTCTCGTAATGGGTGTTATTTCCATGGTCATCGGCACCGGGGGTCTACTCTGCTTTTAAAAGTGTCTTTCATGGGTGTCATTTTCGTGATTTCTGGGGTCGCTAAAACCGATTATGGGGTCAAAATCGTAATCCAAGATGGCGCCGACGGCATTTGCTAACTTCTTGTAATGGGTGTTATTTCCATGGTTAATCGGTAACTTCTCGTAATGGGTGTTATTTCCATGGTTAATCATCGGCATTTGCTAACTTCTCGTAATGGGTGTTATTTCCATGGTCATCGGCACCGGGGGTCTACTCTGCTTTTAAAAGTAATTGTTCAAGTTTACACTTTTGTCCGCACTCCCGGAGTGCCACTGCATTTTTTTTTACCGGGTTAGTTTCATCGAACAAGCGAACATCTAACACGTTTTTCTAGCGAATAGCAATGATGCCGATTCTTTTGTTCACCACCTAAACTAAAATAAGAATTTTGCTATCTCTTACTGCAGACCACGAAAGAAGCAGACAAGTGATATGACTCCATAATCGATTTTAGCGACCCCAGAAACCATCAAAATGACACCCATGAAGAAAAGTTAGCAAATTTCATCGCCGCCATCTTGGATTTTGATTTTGATTCCTTAATCGGTTTTAGCTACCCCAGAAACCATAAAAATGACACCCATGACGAAAAGTTATCAAATTTCGTCGCCGCCATCTTGGATTTCGATTTTGACCCCATAATAGATTTTAGCGACCCCAGAAACCATATAAATGACACCCATGACGAAAAGTTAGCAAATTTCGTCACCGCCATCTTGGATTTCGATTTTGACCCCATAATCGATTTTAGCGACCCCAGAAACCATGAAAATGACACCAATGACGAAAAGTTAGCAAATTTCGTCGCCGCCATCTTGGATTTCGATTTTGACCCTATAATCGGTTTTAGCGACCCCAGAAACCATGGCTTATTACAATAAGGACGTACCGACAAGTTACGTACGTAACATTTTTTATGTTGATCTATGATTAGTCCATTTTTCCCGATTTTAGGGAAAGTGTTCATTCCTAGCAACATTTTTTTACGTCTGTGTGCGTGTCTGTGGCTGTAATTACATACTGCTTACTCACACTTAAGTACTAAAGTTGCTTCATTTTTTAGTAGGGAGCGTGTATGAGACTTTCCTTCTAGGCGTTATTATTCTAAGTTTCAATGATACCAAAACCAGCCAGATACAAATAGTATAGCCAAAGAGATTTTTTTACAAGTTCATACATAGTATACATACTATAATGCGAAAAGACTTTTTCCCCAACCTAATATTAACATGCTTGTTGATATTCCTTCAATTGCTTCCTACTATTGAGGCTGGAAAATTTAAAAGCTGCGTTTAGACCAAACAAAATTCGTGCTAAGAGTTTTAAGCAGTTGTTTATCGCAACAAGTCATATGGTGCAGTGTTTATTTCTTCTAAACGCGCTTTTCCCTGCATGCTATTTAAAATCTTAAGAAGTTTAGTCTAATGGGTTCCCATTTAACATTTCGGATTTATTGGCAAAGCCGCACTGTATCTCGTCTCATGTGGTCTGCTCAGGATTGCTTCTTGACGCAAGGCGATAGTTATCGCGACAACGCTGGTACAACTATAACAGATTTTACTCAATATATTTTTTGCAGTAGCAAGTTATCGTTTTTGTAAGCTACAAACAAAGCTTGAATTTTAGCGCATTTATAATTATTATTAGAAATCCTTATATGTAGTATCATAGTTTTTCATTATTGCAATCATGATTATCACATCATGGGAATGCTTAAAAGGTAAATCACCTGTGAAATCGGTCGACCAACGGTCGAAATTGGGATTTGTGATTATTTCGTCGTTTGAATTGGCAAGGTTTCACTGTTCTTAGTTTATAAGTTTTTGAAAATGATTATAATTGTTATCGGTCGAACGTGGTGTATCAACAAGTTTGTGGTAATCTTCATTACGGCGTCGGGACTCAGGTTCTAAGATAGGAATAATAAAAGCTATTATTGCATGAAGAACTTTCTATTTTCAGAGTTCAGACAGCTCGGGCACAAGTAGTATGGACCCTCAGTTGGAGCGGCAGGTGGAGACTATCCGCAACCTGGTGGACTCGTACATGCGCATCGTGACTAAGACGACGCGGGACCTGGTGCCCAAGACCATCATGATGATGATCATCAATAATGCCAAAGACTTTATCAATGGAGAGCTTCTCGCACATCTTTACGCTTCCGGCGATCAGGTAAGAATTGAATGTTTTAGCCTGGCTGGTCCAGATTGACTGAGCTGGCTCGAAGGACTGCCTCAAGCGTCAAATCATAGCTTCTGCTGTGGAAATCTCTCGTGCAAGGTGCATGTTTGCTCATACGTAACATGTTTGAGCGTTTGGGCTTCTGGGCTTGACTAATCAGTGAAGTTTAAAGACCTTTGGTAATATGATTGTTATAAAAGGGACCCATAGGCCATAACTAACTTCTACTTCCTCTTCACAGTCACAAATGATGGAAGAATCCCCCGAGGAGGCCCTGAAACGCGAGGAAATGTTACGCATGTACCACGCATGCAAGGAAGCACTGCGGATCATCGGCGACGTGTCCATGGCGACGGTGAGCACGCCCGTGCCGCCGCCCGTGAAGAACGACTGGCTGGAGAGCCGCCTGGACTCCAACCCGCGCCTGTCGCCGCCCTCGCCCGGTGGCCCGCGCCGTGCCGCGCCCCAGCAGCAAGGTGCGTCTCTAGCTCGACAGAACGACTGGCTGGAGAGCCGCCTGGACTCCAACCCGCGCCTGTCGCCGCCCTCGCCCGGTGGCCCGCGCCGTGCCGCGCCCCAGCAGCAAGGTGCGTCTCTAGCTCGACAGAACGACTGGCTGGAGAGCCGCCTGGACTCCAACCCGCGCCTGTCGCCGCCCTCGCCCGGTGGCCCGCGCCGTGCCGCGCCCCAGCAGCAAGGTGCGTCTCTAGCTCGACAGAACGACTGGCTGGAGAGCCGCCTGGACTCCAACCCGCGCCTGTCGCCGCCCTCGCCCGGTGGCCCGCGCCGTGCCGCGCCCCAGCAGCAAGGTGCGTCTCTAGCTCGACAGAACGACTGGCTGGAGAGCCGCCTGGACTCCAACCCGCGCCTGTCGCCGCCCTCGCCCGGTGGCCCGCGCCGTGCCGCGCCCCAGCAGCAAGGTGCGTCTCTAGCTCGACAGAACGACTGGCTGGAGAGCCGCCTGGACTCCAACCCGCGCCTGTCGCCGCCCTCGCCCGGTGGCCCGCGCCGTGCCGCGCCGCAGCAGCAAGGTGCGCCTCGACACTTTTTATAATACTCTTCGCCATTATAGGGAAGCTGGTGTTGGTGTCACATTCATGAAGTCTTTAACTCATGTGAATGGGTTACTTTTAGGCCACATTGTGGTACCAGCAGTATATATGTGGTAGTGGTTTGATCAGTAAAGCCGGATTTACATTACGAAACTAGTGGCATGAAAGTAGTTTCGTGACATTAATTTCACCAACAATTTCACGTGTAAACGTCAAGTTTTACAATGCATGCATCGATTTCACGACACTGAAACAGTTTCTTGATGCGCGCGATTTTTGAATAAAACTAGTGTCATGCAACTAATGTCATCGTATAAACGCGACGCGAAACTAGTGTCGCGAAAGCGCCTGCGCTGATAGGACGTGTGTTTATTAGTCGTGCTTGGTTTCTTGCTAGCCAGGCTCGAATCCACCAACATCTTTTCTTTCGAGACAACTTTTCTTAATTTTTTACTAAAACATTTGTATGACAACATTTTGCAATGCAAATTAAAGCTTAGATGTTAGCGTAGCCATGAACACAGACATACTGTGGGTTTCACGACACTATTATTTTTAATGAAACTAGTTTCACAGGTACTGAAAGTAGTGTTATGAAATTAATTTCATCATGCATGAAACTTGTTTCGTAATGTAAATTCGGCTTAATAAATGGTATTTCTTCAATCAACTGCAAGATGGCCTATGCAATGCTGCTGCCTTAGAATAATAACGCCTAGAAGGAAAGTCTCATACATGCTCCCTACTAAAAAATGAAGCAACTTTAGTACTTATGTGTGAGTGAGCGGTATGTAATTACAGCTACAGACACGCACACAGACGTAAAAAAATGTTGCTAGGAATGAACACTTTCCCTAAAATCGGGAAAAATGTTAATATACTTGGGACTAATCATAGATCAATATAAAAAAATGTTACGTACGTTATAAAAAACCAAGGCGATTCCCAACAAGCACCTTATACCAAGAGACGGGTACAATGCGCGTGCGACAGATATATATTATGAACGTAGCTCTAAGGTTCCATAAAGAGGCTTTAGTCAAAGTGGAGTCTAGAGCGTATTCCCGAAGGAGGCCTGGATGGCATAAACCAAAACGAAAACTTGATTTTGGTAAGAGGTGTTTTCACTATATGGGGCCATTGCTTTACAATAAACTTAACGACATAATTAATTTATTACCTATGACAAAATCGAAATGCAAATCACACATCAAAACCTACCTAAAAGGTCTGGATTACGGCGACACAGAGAAACTATTAAATACTTTTTAAACCACTCAATCATATTACTGTTTTTCCGAATCTTACTTCTAAGGCATGAAACAAGCACACACGCATACACGCACCGTAACACATACACACACACACACCATCACTCCCACTCCCATACACGTACCATACCTCACACTCACACACCATCACACCCACACCCACACACGTACAATACCTCACACTCACACACCATCACACCCACCCACACACCATTACTTGTACAGACATCCATACGAGGACTATAGCTGTAAGTCACCATCCGAGGACCTTCTAGAAAACCATGTTAACGACGACTTACGACTTTATTAACAAGACAGAAAGAAAGAGAAAACAATATTTAGGTTGATGAGCCTATTCGTATAGCGCTATCTCAATCTTTTTTTGGTATGACTTCCTATGAACAGTGCGAGGACCTAAATACATTCGAAAACCCGCCTGGAAAGTACCATCCGAGGACCTGTGTGTGAGCCAAACGAGGACCTTAACCATCTGACCAGGGACACCAATGCGAGGACCTAATTTAACACACTTTTTCTCATTTCTTGTACAATGTGAGGACGCAGTACTAGACTTTTCATGATCAGTACGAGGACGTTTTTCCGAGTAGACGGTGTACAAAGCGAGGACCTTTTGAAAATATCCAATAAATTTTTTTAACACACTTATAATTTTACCATAATAATATTTGAATCATCTTCATGTAGGCAATTCTATTCACACACGTCAATTTCTTGATTTAAGTACCATCAGAGGACCTAATTTGAATTTAACTGACAAACGTTCAAAATGTAAGTGTGATATAAAAATATTATAATCATGGTGATTTTATGAAGCTTTCGCTGGAATTGTCTCCTCAGCGGTTACTAGTAACGTCTTGAAACTTTGTGTGCTATTTGTTGATATTACATTTCACAGTAATACATCTGTTATGGTGATGTTATGTAGCTGCTGCTGGAATTGTCTCCATGTGAGACAATTCTTCAACGGTTACTTGTAGCGTCTTGAAACTCTGTGTGCTTTGTGTTGATATTTCATAGCAATACATAGTCATGGTGATGTTATGTAGCTGCTGCTCAAACGGAGAGGAGAACTACTGCTACCATAATTCTGGAGCTCGAAAGACAATATTGTTCAAGCGCACCCCCGACTATCATCGTCGCACACCATCACCTAATGTGGCTGATTAAACGACCGCAGCAGCACATACTCCCATAAAAGGCATCATCATCTGCC
The DNA here is from genome assembly GCA_947386135.1 of Melanchra persicariae. Lineage (NCBI taxonomy): Eukaryota > Metazoa > Arthropoda > Insecta > Lepidoptera > Noctuidae > Melanchra > Melanchra persicariae. The sequence continues at coordinate 7,412,659 of OX376646.1, forward strand.
TTGCCTTTTCCCAACTATATTGGGGTCGGCTCCCAGTCAAACCGGATTCAGCTGAATACCAGTATTTTACGAGGAGCGGCTGCCTACCAGACCTCCACAACCCATTAACTGAGTAACACGGTACTTCTTGGTAACACGTTACTGGTGTCAGATTTTCAGGCTTCTGACAATCCATAACGACTGCCAAAGATCTACAAATGGCCGCTGGGACCAACGGCTTAACGTGCTTTCCAAGGCACGGAGGAGTCTCGGTATGTTAATATGGTATATACTCCCATAAAAGGCATTCACGTAACATATTGCTCAATGGCTCTTTAGGCCTCACTGGTCAAGCAACGTCTCCGCCCAAAGTTCGACGCCCCTTTCCTCATGGTGCCCGGAGATCGTTGAGCTCCCGTCAACGCACGGCTGCCTTTCTGGTGCAGGTGGAGTGAGAGGTATGTTCTCTTTCCCTCTCCGACGTCTCCTTTGAATGTATCTTTGACGGCATTCCACGAAGACGGAAGCGATAGACCACCAGACCACCCCCAGCGTCCTCGCTGAACGTTCCTCCAGCGTATGCTGCACGGTGTCCTCGGGACATTCCACGCATTGCACGGTGGTCCAAGCGCCCTACAAGCGCGGTCATAAATATCTTACTTTATTAAATGAGATTTTTCTGAAGAGTAAATAATAAAAAATACTTCACAAATGTACATTCATGCTATATTTACATAAATTAATACATTATATACAATAAACTGTACAATATGTACTGTTTATATTTAAATTTAGATAGTCAATATTTGAGATTTATTGTCCCTCGTTCGGAAATAAATCTGAACATGATATTAACGCTATTCATGACGGGGATATTATTAAATATGTATTATTTTGTATATTATACATATTATATACAAAAAAAGCAAGAAAACTAAAACTACAATTTAATTACAAACGTAATCATAACCACAACTAAGTTAAAATAACCACAACAACAAACCCAATTTCAATTTAATAATATAATATTCATTAAATTCGTACTAAATCTAAAACCGGCCTCGACATAACACTTTTTTTCTTACGGGGAAGTTTCCGAAGACTAGTAATGTATAGGTCTGAGCTGAGCTGAGTAAAAGTCTGTTAAGTAAGTCCGTATTCGTAAGTACTCGCGACAGTTTTCTCGTGTGATCCCGCCTGAAGGCCTTATAATGTCAGTACACTTTGATAAAATGGTAAAATGTCACATGCAGTTTTATTGTTCGTGAAATTCTTAATTAATAAATAATTATTGATGCTTCGTCAACCTAGCCTTAACAAAAAGGGATAAGACCTCGTCCGCATTTATATTCAGTCTTAAGCTAGTATTCGATGTATCAGAAGTATTGAGTAGTGCATTCACAGCAGAGTCATCTACTTGAGATAATTCTGCTAATCTTCTACGTTTCGAGGGCTTATACAATTCTGAAAAACCTTTCCTGGGCCGTGCGCGTTCGCAATATGGCCCGGGCTGGTTCGCGTTTTCTTGAATGCACTGCTCATTATTTCTTACTAATTGGACACATTCAATTTTATTATTTATATATACTGAGTACTTATGCAAACATTTAGATTTATTTCTATAGACAATTTTCCACAATGTATCAAGACTTTTACATAAACTGAGTATCTTACTATCTAAGTTCCTAATATCTAGATTTTCCACCTCACCCAGTGAAGCTATAGAACAGTTTCATACACGTGTTCATGTTTCTGAGGAACACTTCCAGTTACGGCACACCAAATCTCAAAGAAATGCATCCTTGAGAAAGTATATTTTGATCAAAGTACCTGAAAAAAAAGATTAAAATATTTTACGTATGTTTCGTAGACCGTGCTACGCCTGAGCCTACGCGGTCGTAGAGGCTATATAGCAACTAAAGTCGCAAAAGGACGCAAAAAAACCTTTTATATTTTCAGAATAGACAGTTCAATCTTTAATTTAAAATATGTGAGAGTATTTGACTATTGTTGAAATTAGTTGTAAGTCTATGTGAAGTCAACAATAAGTTAAATATTTGGTAGAAATCCTGTGTGGCGTAGCACATAAAATACGTCATAATAAGTCGAATAAAATTAAAAAAATAAAACTAAATATTAAGAACATACCTTGATCTTGAAAATCCATGTCACAAACACCACTCAAAAACAATGCAATTCTGAGAATTCACCATTAAACAAATAATATGTTTTAATGAGTTACTGATAAGGCGAGCGCAACGTAATGATGTGTTCACTTCGGAGTTCGAAAAATAAGTGATAATTAGATAAAATGGGTGACATATTAATATTTTTGGGTAGCTTGTTTATCGGTAAATCGTTATAAGTAATTAAAGTGGGGTAATTGATGATGAAATTTTTGCATTTATGACCTAAGGCGGGACCACCGTGCATTGGTGACAAACGAGCATCCGCTTCCGACTCATGCGACACAGGTACTTCCCAAAGCATCCGTATCCAGTAAGCACCTGAGTCAGCTGGAAACTGAGGGCGCCATGTCGCTTATCCAGTCACTCATGAACCTAATAACCATCGCTTTCTGCGGTCTTCGCAGTGCCACGGCGTTTCGGGCTATTAGGTTTACCGCTCACACAGGCACCCCATAAATGGCAGGCGGGCGGGCAATGGACCGCACGATCCCCACATAGTCTCCTGCAGGAAGCGTTTGGCCCTGCTAAATTGGGTACAAGCCACGAAAGAGCACCTACAATGCACATCAACCTGGGAACCAGCCACTGAATGTGCGACTCAAAGTCACATTGGCTATCGAAGACGTTTCCAAGGTACTTCGTCATCAGCTCGATACTGATGTGAACGCCACTGACCACTATATGTGAATCCCGAGGTGGCTTGTTCCTAGGTTTCCATGGGGAAACAGAGGGTTTCGGACTTATGCAAAGCCACTCTTCGAGACCCAAACGCCGAATTCTTCCGACGACCTGCATAACCCCTGCCGTGGCCAGTATTACCGCTTGCCAATGTCATTGCCCCCGGGCCGTCACCAGGGTATCATCAGCGTAACATATCTCATCGACACCGTCAAGAAGTGCAGCGCCCAGTCATATCCAGTTCAATATTCCGGCGGCGGTATCTCTAGGACCGAGCCCTGTTGTTTCTGGCCAGCCATAAGAATGATGGTTGAATAAATGTAGTAGTGTTGCAACAGTGATTGTCATTGATTACAGCTGTACAGCCAGGTTGGGGGCAGTTAAAAAAAGTTTTGCTTGTTTTCAGTGTTATCTTTGCTCCAATTTACAACCTAAAATGCTAAAGGGAGTTCTATAGATTTAACCATAAAAAAATTAACGTACACACTTAATTAAAATAACAGAACGGTGGAGCAAGCTCCGACGCGATCTGATAGTGGTATGGAATAAGCGACTGTCGCAATCGCAACCCAGCGCTGGGCCCACCACAATCGTGTCGTATTCGAGGACACGGTATTGCATGCGATGGAGGTCTGTTCTTGTAGCGGCGATCAGCGGTAGTGACCTCTCGCGTTCGGCCTTGGTCCAATCCATGGTCCGGAGTGAGAGGGCCTTAGGAAACAGTCACCTCCTTCTGCAAAACAGAAATGCAAGCGAAGGAGGAGGCGAGATGGGTGAGGAAGAGGCAATCCTCACGTCCCAGCCGCCGAAGGAGACGCCCTGTGCGTCAGCAGTCGCCCTCAAGCTCCGCCCAGAGCGGGAGAAGTCATTTGATGAAAAATGGGTATGGTTCTAGAGTTTCAAAAGCTTTTTGTCTCGTACTGTAAATATGACGTACTTCCATGCAAATAATCATCCCCAATTTCACCATCATGGGACGAGAGTTCTGTTACAATGGAAAAATTACCTAATGTAATTGTTACGTACATTAAGGCCTCTGTAGATTGATTTTATTTTGATCACTCGAGAAATAAGTGATTTTATAAAATCAGACAATTTCGAAACAATTAAAAGCCCAATACACATGGAAATCTATCCAAATGGGGACCTGAATACACATGTTCGGAAAAGCTATCAATATGAGGACTTTTAAACACACTGCGTGGAAAAACTTCCATCCGAGGACATATGTGTGAAGAATAACACATAAGTCCCCGCAAGGTACTTAAAATATGACAGAAGTGTAAATGTAGTGTGTTAAAAATTTATGAGAGCTCACACACGTTCGGAATGTGAACATGAATTTCCGCGATCAAACCGAGGTCCACCGAGGTCGACATCAAGTTTCCCTTATTAAGTATATAGAAAGGCTCAAAATCGAATGGAGAACACGATGAATTGGTCGGGTCAATCCGAGGACGTACGAAAAGGTCCTCGGATTGAAAATGTCCTCGGATGTGCCTTGTGTATTCAGGTGCATGTCCTCGCATGGTACTTAAAACAAACACATATACACGCACCATCACCTCACGACTCACACTTTTGTACACACTCACTACAAAACGCCATGTATCCCCATATAATTTTTGTTTTTGTTTAAGTTTCCCTTAGTTATCTACATACGTTTTTACGCTGTATATTTTTTTTTTTTTTTTTTTTAGCCACAATGAGAGACTGGCCTCCACGACACAGGGAATCCTAGTGTGGAGACCAGTGATCTATCTGATTTAATTATGTATATTATGAGCATTAAAGATTATTATTATTATTATTATTACTTATTGTAATAGGCCATGGTTTCTGGGGTCGCTATCCGACTATACCGACTATAGGGTCAAAATCGAAATCCAAGATGGCGGCGACGGAATTTCCTAACTTTTCGTCATGGGTGTCATTTTTATGGTTTTTGGGGTCGCTAAAATCGATTATGGGGTCAAAATCGAAATCCAAGATGGTGGCGACGAAATTTGCTGACTTTTCGTCATGGGTGTCATTTTAATGGTTTCTGGGGTCGCTAAAACCGATTATGGAATCAAAATCAAAATCCAAGATGGCGGCGATGAAATTTGCTAACTTTTCTTCATGGGTGTCATTTTGATGGTTTCTGGGGTCGCTAAAATCGATTATGGAGTCATATCACTTGTCTGCTTCTTTCGTGGTCTGCAGTAAGAGATAGCAAAATTCTTATTTTAGTTTAGGTGGTGAACAAAAGAATCGGCATCATTGCTATTCGCTAGAAAATCGTGTTAGATGTTTGCTTGTTCGATGAAACTAACCCGGTTAAAAAAAATGCAGTGGCACTCCGGGAGTGCGGACAGAAGTGTAAACTTGAACAATTACTTTTAAAAGCAGACTACAGACCCCTGGTGCCGATCAAATTTCGTCGGCGCCATATTGGATTTCGATTTTGACCCCATTTTAGCGACCCCAGAAACCATGGAAATGACACCCATGACGTAAGGTTAGCAAATGCCATTGGCGCCATTTTGGATTTCAATTTTGATTCCATAATCGGTTTTAGCGACCCCAGAAACCATGGAAATGACACCCATGACGAAAAGTTAGCAAATGCCGTCGGCGCCATCTTGGATTACGATTTTGACCCCATAATCGGTTTTAGCGACCCCATAAATCACGAAAATGACACCCATGACAGACAAAGTCCAGTCTGATGTTCTTATATTCCAAATTTAATACACGATCTCATACACAGAGTTGTCGGTGTCGCGTTGCGAAATCATTGATTTCTTCCCACATCTAAACTGCCCAACGCGCCTAAAGAAGTTTCAATGCGAAAATTATTTGAATCAACCGTAATTATTATCTTTCGTTTCATACATAAAACAATAAGCATTATACAGTAGACTCCAACAGTTAGTGCCTACTGTATTATGGGTAATTTTTCTTTACAACTGGCAACACTACGTTGTGACAAATTAGGTTTTGAAAATTTTTATTTGAAGATTGATTTACGTAAAAATAATGGATTTAATGTAAGTACTTAGGTGTGAAACGTAATTTTATCACATTTTTTCAGTTTTCCGGTTGTGTTAGTGCATCTTTTCATGCAACAAACTGTCATTTTTAAATACTTCTCGGGAGGTGCATTCAACAGAGCGTGACCTTGAGCACTGACGGCTCGCTGCGACTAGTGCACCATATATGGTGTAGTCTGATTAGCTTCCCGTTTGATGCTCGTACTAGGTTTCTAGGCGTTATTATTCTAAGGCTGCTGCTTTATTTTATTACAATTATGTGCATGGTTCAGGAAGTAGATAGATAGTGTGTGACTGTTATGATCTTATTCGGATCTCCGTCTGACGCTTGCAAGCGTATACGTTGTACGGTATTGAGAGCTCCGATTCCGACTTTCTCGGTAAAGAATCGTGGTTTCCCCTTCAGCTGCAAGCATCCGAATGGGAAACCACGGTGTCGGCGACCCGTCGTCGGCACCTCACCAATTGATTTATGAATGCACTGAAAGGCGAACACGCCGAGTTAAGACGGGGCTGACTTCGCAGGGTCCATGGCAGGCAGCCGCGGCGCGCCTCCGCCCCCGGGCGGCGCGGGGCGGCCGGCGCCCCCGCTGCCGTCCCGCCCGGGGGGCGGCGCGCCTCCGCCGCCCGCGGGCCGCCCCGCGCCGCAGCAGCCCGGCCTACCCGCGCCACTTGTTCCCACGTGAGTATAACACTTATATTATGAGGAAATTCTTGCCCCGAAATCTTTCCCTTTTCCCTCTGACGACAGTAGTGGGTGGTCTCCGTTTGTTTAGGGTCAGAAATTAATTATCTATCTCAATACCAATCTTGACCAATCAACATACAAATTTGACAAGATTTCATAGGGAGAAATATCAAGCAGCCTTCAAATACCGCGGTTCAATATTGGCATTGAGATACATTGATTCTTTGGCTGTAAGGCTCTTGTGATTTGTAATTATACTGGGATAGTAAAAATCGATTGCAGTGACCCCATAAAAAATGGCAATGCACTTAAATGGTGAAAAGATTAAGACAATTACGTTCCTGCACTTGTTGTCTGATTTCATGTTTACTTCTGGGGGTCGATTCTGCTATTGCAATCGTGTCTCAATGACCGGTCAGTGATCGAATATTTGACAACTTTGACAGTTTTTGTATGGGAAATGTGTCAAAAGTTTGACGTTATACGTCAAAAATCGATCATTGACCGGTCATTGAGACACGATTGCAATAGCAGAATCGACCCCCTGGACAGAGGCTACTCTTAACCTGTTTTGATGGATTTATTTGATTTTAGAGCTCGATAAAAAAAATATGTGGGGGTAAAATAAATTGTATTCAGTTTTAGAATATACACGATGGATGTGATGATTGTTCTCGAACCTTGTGCCAGTATGAATAATAATTGCATTAATTATGTTATTGATTATATTGCCCCGGCACTATCGGTGTGTGAGCTTTGCTTTAGAACAGTAGGAGGCATTTGTGTGGGTGATGTAACAGCCATAATTTGCAGTAAACACGTATTGTGCTTTATATACTAGTATCTATTAACGTAACTTAATTACAAATGCACGTTATTAAACATATCTATATTTAAGGAAACTAATGGTTTGGGAACATACATTCCTATATTTTGGGTTGTGTTTAACTTTTTGGGGTGTAGTAGAACTAATATAGATAAATGAAGTATGCAGAGTGAGGCAGTGTGTGTATGTGTTCGCAGGCGGCGCTAAGCGGCCCGGCGCGCGCACCAATCACTAACATAAGTTACGTATCGACGTAAGGCACTAACTACGAACTTGTTAACTTATTACACGTTCACATCACTATACCAAGCAACGTTAACCCTAACATATTGTTGTAATTGACGAACATCGCGAGACAAAGTGACCTCTAACCAGTATTCCCTTCTAAGATCCAAGGATCTATCACGAGGCTGTAGTAAGTTAACAAATATCGATAAATTTATAAATAAATTATACATATGTTATATACAATATTATTATTAGTCATGTAAATGATCAATACTTATGAAACATATAAAAAAAATGTTGCTTCCATAAAATTATTAAAATAATAGTGGAATTTATTACCTTTTGGTAGAATACAAATTAAAGATAATATTATCTGCTATGAATCCTCTGCCGGCAGCCTTTCGTTAGACGAAACCTATTTATATATACGTTGAACGTTTTATTTAGAAATATTTTTATTCCATAATAAGTAATGAACTTTCCGAATGTTATATTTTTGATGAAACTGGTTGTGTACTCATCGAACAGTACAGGCTGCCCACAGACCGATACATATTCCACATCAATATTGATTATACATAATATTATGATAATAAATGTCTATGCAAGACTAATTTTATTTTCAATATTTGTGTGACTATGATGAGAATCAGCTAAACGGAGAGGCTGACAATAATTTACTTCTTGGTTTTTGGGTGTAATTAACAAAAAGGTGTTATATTCATGATGTGTAAAGTTTCACTTTCCAATGTGTTAACAATATTGAAGCACCGCATGCGTTGTTCACTAATTTGTGTGATCTTCATGATTTTAAGAATATAGTTGTGGTTTTTCCTGTGGTGTCTGATTCAAAACCCTATATTTCGTCACCACAAATATACTACTTGACAGTTAAGTAGGTACACTTTACAATTAAATAGTATTGCTATGTGTTTCAGATAAATGCGAAGTAATGTTTAGCCCCTAAATTCCAATGATGGATTGACTATCGATAAAGTGTGACGTTGTGATTTGTAGTAGTGATGTGTGTTAGTGATTACATTCACAGTTACCCTGTAAGAGTTGTGTGTCAGCTTATTCCACCACATTCATAGAAACTTGCATTATTATGGCGGTTACGTTACTCCGAAATGTCTTACAGAGAAGCTGTGACAGCTTTAGAAAGTTCACTTTGATTTCAAATTATTCGTTTGTAACATTACAGTACGTACGCACTTACTTCCTCTTTGTATGTATCTATCTTGTCTGTGTGTATAATGAAGTAGCTCGGGTTGCTCTCTTGTAAAACTGTCTAAAACAGGTAACTAAATTACAATCGTGTTGCTATGGATGTTTGAGAAACTAAATCCTAACAATCATCTAAATCCCCTCATTTGGCTTGTGTATGTTTTGTCATGTTTGAAAAGGAAATGTTCACAATAAACCGTATAGGAGACCGGGAGGAGCGCTGCCCGCGGGCGCGGCGGTGAGCGTGATGAACCAGATGCCGCCGCACATGCGACAGCAAGTCAACCAGGCCGTCGGCCAGGCCGTCACCAACGCCGCCATCAACGAACTCAGCTCTGCCTTCGCCAGATTCAAGTAAACACGACAATGTTGTCCGTCTCGACTGTATGTACGCCACGCATTTGCTGGAAACGTCGTCACTTTGACCAGCTACCGTCTCCATACACTGACACATATCAGTATCGACATTCATAGTAAAATAGACAGCCTCGCGGACATATCAATGTTGTTTTCCCCACTGCCCCACATGACATGAGGTGTCACACTTTTTTCCTATTAGAATATAAAAAAAATATATTTGAAAATGTGTGAACTAAATAGTAGAAGCTGATTTAGTACATAGATTTGTAGATTTAGGATAATAATGAATTTATTCGAAGTGACTACGTTTGTTGCACATAAGTTTTGTGTTAGTAACCAATTTTCTCCTTGATATTATAAAAACTTCTGTAAATGATTGATCACGCAATATAAATGTGTTCATTTTAAAACATCGCTTAAATAACATTCATTAATATATTTCGAATTGTATGTTAGTTGTTACTCTTTAAGCGTTATTCTCGAATCTTTAAGCGATGTTTTAGAGGTTATGAGATTTTCTGTTGCTTATGATATTTTACAAGATAACTTGTTCCAAGCATTTTCAGAGCACATTGTATAACCGCTTGTATGTTTAGTGTGAACTAAACCTCTCGTACCTGGGTGTAGAACGCAGTGTTGTGTTACATTGCTTTTCGTCCAAACGTGTAAATGTAATCCAATGTGCCTGTGTAACACTGTACGCTGCACATCAACTCCGCTTGTGATACATAAACAACGTTACCGGGTTATACCATTTATGTATTTAAATTGTTTCTGTTAGGCATATCCGGTATATTCGAAGATCACAATATCAAAATCACGGAGATCACACATGCTTAAAAAACGTTGTATCAAAAATAATATAAATGACCCGTAATGAGAACTCATGTATTGTTACCAATTTCGTGGCATAGTTTTCTGTGTACATTCCAATGGTTATATTTCGATAGGAGCAGATGCGTTTGCAAGGCTTTCAATGAAATGTAACAGGTAAAACCGGCCAATAATCACATTGGGCACTTGCAGACTTATCTACATTTTTCGTACATGTTGCTTTACTTAATGGAATTTAGGTTATAATTATTTTATTAGGGTTGTTACCCAAAGATGTATACAACAAAAACTTAAAAATGTATAGCGTCAAAATTATAAAACGACTAAATTGTTCAGTATTAACTGTGAACGGAGTATTGTTCAGCGCTTCATGTTCATGTAATGATGCATACGTATACTGGAGCGCGGAGGCGTCCGCGCCGCGTCTTGCAAATTGCTTTAGTAATACTTAATTATGATGTAATTAAATTTATGTTACGATTAATTGTAAATGTTACATTCAGTGGCTTAATATAGGTGTATATTGGGATTACGTAGTTGAGTTGTTTCGCGGAGGGCATTACGGGCTCCCGGAGTTCGGAGAGGAGTCCACGAGCATATCATATGTTTTGTAATGTGCTAGAGTTGTTTACCACTACCTACGTAAAGACAAGATTACAGTTTGTTGATGTTGCCGCACCATTGTCGCGTAGAACTAGCTGCGTAGTAACAGTCGTTGCAACATGTATCACGTCAGTGTCTAGGTGTTACAGTAGTTTAGAACTTTGACACAGTTTCGTCTAATCTCTTTCCGTCTCCAGTAGCGACGATGCGTATTTAACGTTTATGCATTTACTCTAAATTATACCCAGCTTGATTGTTGTTGTATATTTACAACTATGTCAGTATAATATGGTATCTAGTGACACTGGTAACACGTTACTTATGAACTCGTAACGATATATCTATCGATAAAGTTTGTATGTAAAATTAATTGTACTTATATTGGATAAGACCAAAGCAGTTGTCTCGTATATTGTTGCTGTTAGCAATACCTTTGGTCAATTATTAGAACATTTTATTGATGGTGATACAATATGAATACGTTATTAAAAATATTAAATAAAGCTTATCGATATTTCAATCTTGGAATCATCTTGCATCCACTTTTCATCGTTATCTATTGCGAGTATGAGTCATTCGCAAAGAATCGACACTAAACATGATATTATGAAAGAGTGGTACCGCTTGCACTGGCCACGCTCGACTGGCTTGTGAGCGGAGTCACGGTGACAGACAAGAGGATCATCAGGATGCGGCGCCCTGCGTCTAACCGAGTTCCTACACGTAACGAAGTGTTTAACGCTATAGCTGTACTCATTGCTCTATCGATATTAGCTGAACACGAAACAGTAATCGATCATTAAACGTTTTGCTCTCTCTCTAACTTGTTAATAGCGTTAGTACCATCGAAAAAGGTATAGGCAGTGATTGTTGGATTTGATATAGTTTATGAATATTGTTAATCTTATGCTGTATAAATAGAGTAATTAAATGCTATATGTGTACTAAAGACGTTTGATTTATTCCAGTAGTTTTGGCAAACATAATGCCCATTGGCTTCACTATTTACTAACAGTTTCGGATAGTAATATCTACAGGATGTAATATTAGGTAAGCTGAGTTTGAATAACATTAGAAAATGTTTCAATAAGAATTCGTTTGCTTAGTTAATTCATTATTCGACAATAGTTCTGGACTGAAATACAAGATGTGTTTTCAAAAGCTAGTTAATAATCTGTTCCATTCACAGAAACTTTGTATTGTTGTTATTTTTGTACTCCGCTATTGAAAAAGTTGTTAAAATAAAAGGAATGAGTCCTAACTACTAGCATGATATATAGTACTGATTTTGTTCTTATTGAAATATTTATCTATTTGCTGAACCGTTACGTAGGATTGTGCTTGCGTTAAGTATCGGTTCTAGGTACTGGTGCATGCGATTGAAACTTGAAAGCCTGTTTACATATAAGAACAAATTATTTAAGTATAAGCATTGCTCTTAGTTTTTGAGGAATAGTAAGCATGGTGATTTGAACATAATTATTCGGTTAGGATTTAATATTTTGTCAACTATCCATAAAACCCCTGATGACGGTGCATGGTATTCTTCGTTCATTTCGTGAAGGTTCCCATTTTGCTTTATGCTTATGAATGTGACTGCATACTAACAAAACTTTCTCATTTTCATTTTAATTTCCCCACGTTTATTTGTCAAACTAGAATTGTATATTTCCTGCGTATTTAGATATCACTGTGAATAATATTTGCGTCGTATGTATTTTTTGGTGAAGTAAATTTTAATATTATATTTTGTATGTCGCTAGCCGCCCGGTGCCGAATATGCCGCCGAAGCTGCCCGAGCGACCGCAGAACGGACGGCCATTTTGAACACGCCCGATCTTCGCCGCCATCTTGTGATACTAAGCTTCAATGTAAATATGTTCCCTACTATGTACCTATATTGCTTACAAATTATTTAATGCTTAGCATTGACTAATGACTTTAAGTCGATGAAATTCGTATTTACATTTATAATTTATAACAAAGTAGTTCAATTTTTATATCTTCCTAATAATACGAGCCGTTACATAAACGAGCACTTGCTGAATGCGTAGTGTAATTGTTGTAAGGTGAAGAACTTTCATGAACTAATGTAGGTACTAAGTTACTGAAATACTATCTAAATATTGGTCGCGTTATGGGTTACGTCTAAATATTTCAAAATATAAGTATGAAAATTGTGTTAGTCTCATGTAAATCAAGCAAAGCTATTAGATTGTGTCTATACTTACATTTCATAATTGTATTTAACAGCACGAGCACACGTTCTTCTAGATGTACAGTCAAACTAATTGATTCATGACCCATTCAGCTTATAATTTGTTTGAAAACGTTAAAGATTTATTAATTATACCTCGCATGGTGGACTTAGGACATTTTAAATATTATAAAAACTTGTCAATGTATCGTGCAATATGGACCATTGTGTTCGATAAATAATTCGTTTGAAAAAATAAAGATTTCTTGTCTTGTCATACCGTGCTTGGTGTACCTAGGACGTTTAAAATATTATAGAAACTGTCGAGAAGGGCATCGTGCAATTTTGAACATTGTGTACAACAAAGTAGAATGAATTGCCGTCCAATTGTTTGCTCATAGAAATAAATACATAACAATATCTTATTTAACCTGTTGAATGTTAGGGAATCAAAACAATGTCGAAGGAAACATATATAAATGAAATCTATTGTTACTACATGTCTTTGGGTTTTTTTTGCCTATGCACCTATGAGGTGCATGCGACATATCCAGTATTAAAACATATACGAACTAATTCGATTGCAGAAGCCTGTTTTAAAATTAATAGAAAATGCCAAATAATAAAACGTCAAGTAGATTTCAAAATTGTGTCCATGTCATTGAGAGCACAGCGAGATGAGTTAACTAAGTCACTGAATGATCAAATCGATCATTAATTAGTGGCTAAGGTAATATCCAACATGTAACAGAATAAACGCAACACCTCTTAAGGGTTCATTGTACTCATCATTATGAACAACTTTTACGATGGGACCAACCCCGAAAATGCGAAAAAAAATCAGCTGTTCAGTACATTTTGTCGAGTTACGCGTGCAGAAATGTATGTAGCAGTCGATTTTTTTTCGCGATTCAACGTTGGCCCCATAGTAATAGTTGTTCATAATGATGAGTACAATAACCCCTTAAGAGGTATTGCGTTTATTCTGTTACACGTTGTATAAGCAAAAAACAACAATTAAATTAGAATGTCTGTTGTAAAATACGCGTAAGGCGGGGCACGAATCAATTATGCGCATAGTACGTATGTAAAGTAATGACACAAGTGTATTATGAAAGACTAAGATTCAAATCTATAATTGATATAAATACTTATGGAATTCTTGTATCTAGTTTGGATGTCCACATTTTACCCTAGTGCTGGAACTAGTTGTGTAGCAACAAGCTGTCGGATTGCGACTGATATTATAAGTAAGAAATTGGCATGTTTGTGATAGAAGAGGCTACTCAATAAAATGGTTGCGCCTTCAAGTAGAAATGAACTGTTTCACATTTTATCTACACTCACAACGTAATGTTCCAAATATGAGTTCAAAAGCGAATGCATAAATACATACTTTTTTTTCGTGGATAGGTAAAATTTAAAAAAAAAACCATTACGATTCAACATTTTCCTTCGATTTTTAAACAACTGCATCATAAAATAACTTTTTAATTTTTATAGCACACTTTTTCTTTTTAATTTTTGGCGCGGGCTCATTGACTTAAGTCAATGAGCCAGCTTTTATCTTTGTCTATGATTGAGCGCGCTGCGCAGTCATTCGAATACGCAATGAGAATATCCGCCGTATTGGAATTAACTATTTTTCCACTTATTTTATTTCAACTGTATGAGTGAAGATAAAATAGTGTATGCAACGGCATATAATTAGGTATTAAAACACTCGTGCGATGCTGTTATCACACTCGGCTACGCCTCGTGTGATAAACCCACACTCGTGTTTTAATAACCCTTTTTATATGGTCGTTGCATAAACTACTATTATCGTGTTATTGTGGCATTTAGTATTAAAACTTGGCACGGGAGCAATGAGGCGTTTATGCATCGAGTTCTCAGATTGTAACGAAGCATTTATAAACTGACTTATCCGATGTATTCTCTTATCTATGATATGACTCATGTCTGTACGTGCCTTAAGCCTAGTCAAGCTTTATCTTTTACTTTATTTGAATAATATTTTTTAATTAAACCCAGTTTGCTGAGTTTTGTTTTCTAGGAAAATACTTTAGTTTTCATACATTCCTTAGCCTCATGGTCCCGCGCCATGTTATTACATGTATATAAATGTATAAATATTATTATAGACCTGTTTATACTTGTGTACTGTTGTATGCAACTGTAATAAATGTGTAAATAAAAACATAAATCTTGTTTATTTTCCTTTGTAAAGCACTATTCATCATACAATATGGACTACCTTTTATTGCGGCTTGGGAGTTTCTTGAAAGGGTTAATGTCCCTAATGGTTTCAGTTATACCGATAAATGTTAATATATTGAGTACATTAGTGTATTGGATTGTGAAAGCTAATAATAATAAGATTTATTGCAAATATGTTTGCACAACTGTTGTTAGTAAATGGATTAGGACAACTACTTTTTACTGATCAAACATTATTTCTTGGTAAAAAGTCTTTCAGAACATGGAATATTTGCTTATCTTGTAATGTTTAATTCATTTGAAAGTTGGCTTAGCATCTCTCACCAATGTATTCACTCATGTCTTATTTCTGCTTCATCATCAGATCTTAATCACCATCTTTTTATAACCTATTCATTGAGACCATTTATATGAGCCCAAACACGAAACGAGTTGGGTATCCTGCTGATTCCAAGTCATGCTCCAGCATCAAGTCTAGGACTCATCATTTGCTCTTATCCTATTTTCGAATCTATCAAACCCAAAATAGTTACTCATATCCCTTCATCAACTCGAAAAGAGCTGATAAGCTTCAAACAGCTCAACCGATTTTCTTGAATCATAGGTAAAAACACTCGATTGAATTACGTTGCAAACAAAAAAAAAACTAAATTAAAATCGGTTCAGCCATTTAGGAGCTACGATGCCACAGACATACACAAATGTCAAACTTACCTATAACATCCCAGTTTTTTGTCGGGGGTTGTTAAAAAACGCAAAATTCACTAATAGATAATGCATAGCGTTAACTGCAGGTCCAAATCTAGGGGGGGAGGCAAACCGGGACTTTGCTCTGGGCAGCAAGATCAAGGGGCGCCAAATTCCCATGTTTGAAACAAAACTTATTTCGATGTGGGTGGTAAAATTGTGGTAAAACCGACATAAACTGACGGCATGTTGATGACCAATCAGTGTACGGTTCTACAATTTATCGGATTTGCTTACCTAGCCAAGTAGCGGAACATAGGGCACAGGAAGCTTAGGGCTCCCAGACACGGATAGGTTACGTTCAAATAGTATGACGGGAGAAAGGACGAGAGCTAGAGTGAGCGAATTTAGTTCTCGTCATGCCATTCATTTTAGGTTCATTTAAACCCTGCAGACAGTAATAGAAGCCCCCCGAAACTCCGTTGTCGAGGTCAAATTGTTGAAATTGTAGGTATATAAGCACTTAACGTTTCGTTACTTGCTATTCCATAATTTCTCGGAATGACATAGAGAGATTCAGACAGCAGACAGACAGCCACAGAGTACTTTTATATATTATAGGTCTTTACCTATGAAATTGCCGTTCTGCAGTACTGGCCATTTCAAATCAAAATAATTTTTGTTTGGCTAAGAATTCTAATTTCAAATTAATTTTATTTCAAAAACATGGTTTTTTTTTTCCAAAAGTAGTCATTTGTTTATTGATTAGTGTTACATTTTCATCGCATTTCAATCTTTTTCGTCATCATGGATACGTTAAAAATTCGAGTAATTTATGGAATATGAGTACCGTCGTGGCAGCAACGCGGCACAAGCGGCACGCAACATCAACGACGTTTACGGAGCTAACACTACAAACCAACGCACCACCTGTTATTGGTTTGCTCGCTTCCGTTCTGGAAATTTCGACCTGAAAAATGAACCTCGCGGTCGTCCGAAGACTTAGGTCGACAATGACGAATTAAAGGCGATTGTGGAAGCTGATGATACACAATCTTCGGCTGAATTAGCAGCAGCTTCCGACGTTAGCGTCAAAACAATATTGGTCCATTTGTGTCAAATTGGCAAGGTAAAAAAGCTTGACAAATGGGTGCCCCACGAACTCAATGATCGCCAGCGCGAAGTACGCGTCGAGACGTGCCTTGCACTGCTCAACAGACACACAAATGAAGGAATTTTGAACCGCATTGTTACCTGCGATGAAAAATGGATTCTGTTTGATAACCGCAAGCGCTCAGCAAGTTGGTTGGATCCTGGTTCAGCACCTAAACAATGCCCTAAACGAAAACTTACCCCTAGAAAAGTGATGGTCACTGTTTGGTGGTCTAGCGCCGGTGTGATTCATCATACTGCAGATGTGTACTGTGAAGAACTGAACACAATGATGGAGAAGCTGGCACATCTCCAACCAGCATTGGTCAATCGCTCGTCTCCGCTGCTCCTGCACGACAACGCGCGACCTCATACTGCACAGCAGACGGTCTCCAAGTTGCAAGAACTGGGGTTGGAAGCTCTCCGTCATCCGCCCTACTCACCAGACCTTGCGCCTACAGACTACTACTTTTTCCAGAATTTGGATAACTTCTTGGCGGGAAAAAAAATCAATACCCGAGAGGCAGTACAAAATGCCTTTGAAGAATTTGTTGCCTCCCGTCCAGCTGATTTCTTTAAGAAGGGCATCAATAAACTGGCACTGCGTTGGCAAAGATGCATTGATTGCATGGGTGATTACTTCGATTAATACAAATAAAAATACTTACATGAAAAAAATTCGTTTAAATTTTTTCATACAAAACGGCAATTTCATAGGTAAAGACCTATTATTTCAATTGCTTATTTTTTGCGCCAAAAAGAAAACTCACGATATAACGTACTAGCACGAACTTGGGGCCCTTTACCTTATGCCGATAAAAAATATACCAAATAATGAATCGAATCTTAATGCAAAACTTCGTTGTTTTAGATTTTAATAGATCAACTTAGTTTTGAGGAAATCGATAAAATGCTTCATATTTGGCAATAAATTGCAAGCATTTAGTCGTCGCGCTTCTCTTTCTTTTCTATACAGTCCGAGAGTGACCGAGCTTTTGCTGTTGCCAGCGTCTTAAGTACTCAAAAACTCGCGAAGCTTGTGGTTATAGAAAATGAAAACTAAGTTTTGTTTAGATTTTTTAAGTTTTGTTAAATAATCGTGCTGAGGTCAAGGTCTGTGGATGGGTGACCATCTTAACATACCGAGACTCCTCCGTTCCTCGGAAAGCACGTTAAGCCGTTGGTTCCTGCTGTTATTTGGAAATCTTTGGCAGTCGTTACGGATTGTCAGAAGCTAGAAAATCTGACACCAGTCTTGCCAAGAAGTACCGTGTCACACAGTTAATGGGTTGTGGAGGTTTGGTAGGCAGCCGCTCCACGTAAAATATTGTTATTCAGCTGAATTTGGTTTGACTAAGAGCCGACCCCAATATAGTTGGGAAAAGGCTAGGCACATGATGATGTTAATTAATCGTGCACAGTTGAAGGATTCAGTCACATTATGCCAAAAAAAAGTTAAATAGTTGATTGATGTAGGAATGAGCGAAATTTAATGAACTTAGATAACGTAGTAGGTACACGTCCTATATGAATAAGCGGCAGGTTATACAGAAGACAGAAGAGTATAATCTGCCCCTCTGCTTAGCGTTTGTGGACTACGAGAAAGCCTTCGATTCGATCGAGACTTGGGCTGTGCTGCAGTCTCTCCAACGGTGCCAGATCGACTATCGGTACATCGAGGTGCTGAAGTGTTTGTATGAAAACGCCACCATGTCAGTCCGACTTCAGGATCAGACATCAGAACCTATCCTCCTGCAGCGGGGTGTGAGGCAGGGAGACGTAATTTCTCCGAAACTGTTCACGGCCGCAATGGAGGACGTCTTCAAGGTTTTGGACTGGAAAAGGCTAGGCATTAATGTCAATGGCGAGTACATCACTCATCTTCGATTTGCCGACGATATAGTCGTCATGGCTGAGACCACGGAGGACCTCAGTACAATGCTCGATGACCTCAGTAGAGCTTCCGAAAGAGTGGGTCTTAAAATGAACATGGACAAAACCAAGGTCATGGTAAATACCCATGTAGTACCCACTCCTATCAAGATTGGAGGCTCTGCACTCGAAGTTGTTGATGAGTACGTCTACCTGGGACAAACGATCCAGCTAGGTAGGGCTAACTTCGAGAAGGAAGTCAACCGTCGAATCCGACTCGGATGGGCGGCGTTCGGGAAGTTGCGCGGTATCTTCTCGTCTCACATACCACAGTGTCTCAAGACGAAAGTCTATGACCAGTGCGTGTTGCCAGTGATGACCTATGGACTCGAAACGTAGTCGCTCACAATGGGCCTCATCAGAAGGCTTAAAGTCACCCAAAGGGCAATGGAGAGGGCAATGCTCGGAGTTTCCTTGCGTGATCGAATCAGGAATGATGATATCCGCAAGAGAACCAAGGTTACCGACTTACCGACATAGCCCGAAGGATCGCCAAATTGAAGTGGCAGTGGGCAGGGCACATTGCTCGCAGAACAGATGGTCGATGGGGCCTAAAAGTTTTGGAGTGGCGACCGCGTACCGGAAGATGCAGCGTTGGAAGGCCTCCCACAAGGTGGACCGATGACCTGGTGAGGGTCGCGGGTAACCGATGGATGCGAGACGCACAGGACCGGTGGTTGTGGCGACACTTGGGGGAGGCCTATGTCCAGCAGTGGACGTCTTTCGGCTGATATGATGATGATGATGATGAGTAGGTACACGTCTTATATGAATAGGGTGCTTTTTTAATTTACGAATTTGGACTCGAGACCCATCAGAGACTTGTAAGTTTTTATAAGACCGAACGTTAAATCCCTAGCGAAAAACAATGATGCTAAAAATTGAAAAAATCGGTACAACGCCATCTGTCGACCATTTGGTAAACTGACAAAATATTTGGCATAGGAAGGAAGACGCCCGTATGTAACAATAAGTATATAACGTCATGGTATTAAAATGTTCACTTTTATTTTACTACTTATTAAAAGTTTCACAAATAACTCAACAATTTGTTTTGATGTTATTTTCATGCTAACCTGCATTTTATCTTTCTCAATAGATGGCGCCTAAGAGTCGGTCACCGCAACGCTTAGCGCTGTATGAAGTTCCTTTCTAAAATTAAAAATTCAATATCTTTTGATTTTGGATTTTGATGAAATAAATTTTAAGAACTTAGCTTTCGAATCCAATCAGTAGTTTTTGCGTGATGCTGACTTAAACATATTGACAAACAGATAAACCGACAAACAGACAAAATTTTCAAAAATGGCATTTTTGCGTTTTATACCTTTTTCCTAACATTTTTCAGTTATTTTTATGCGAAAATATTCAATGTACAGATACGGCAAATCTACGATTTTATTATATGTATAGAAGATGAGTCCAACACGGGGAGTGTCGGACTCATCTTCTATACATATAATAAAATCGTAGATTCTGCTCTGCCCAGAGCGGATAGATTGACTTGATGATTTCCCATCCATAAAAAAGGTAAGTTCTTACACAATAAGACCTAATAATAGTTTTATAATAAAAGTATTGAATTGTCAGTAGGTGTAGTAGACCATTGAAGAAGGTGGCTGACAGCGGTTGGATGCGGACTGCTCAAGACCGGGATGGTTGCAGGCGCTCTTTGGGGGAGGCTTACGTCCAGCAGTGGACGGCAATTGGCTGACATGATGATGATGATGATACCTACCATAAAAAAAACAGTGGAATTGACAACCTCCTCCTTTTTTGGAAAGTCGGTTAAAAATCGGCTGTGACAGACGGACAGACAGACAGACAACCGAGTGATCCTATACCTAAGGGTTCCGTTTTTCCATACAGAGGTATTAAATATCTACCTACCTACATTACACTACAAACCGAAATGAGTAGATAGGCTAACAACAAGCCCGCATTTTCCATAGGGATAGGCAGACGCTTCCTGCAATAAAGTCAATCAAAGTACCTACCTACTCGTATTCGACAGTCATGATTCGGAAATCCAAATTCGGTGTCTACTAACACTGAGACGCCCAAAACCCCTGCTCGACCTGGGAATCAAACCCAGGGAGGACTTCATGCTTAGCAGATCAACGAGGTAGTACCTAAATGTAAGTAGGTACCTACCTACAATGTAATACCTGACTACATTTACCTAGTACCTATATAAAGGTACACTGTTGAAGATACTTTATGATAGCTATGTAGTTTATAGTAGGTAAGGACTACTGTATAGAAGTTCTCCCCTCGGTTTAGAAAATTAAAGCATGCTGAAAAGGTATTCTTATAATAACGTTACCTTAACCTTCTCTTTCTGTTCAGTTCGAGCACTTCCTGGAGAGGGGTAGGTATTTGGTCACAGGCAAAAGCATAAGTGAGCGTCCTGCTTGAAAATGCAAAGAATTTAGATAATCAATATGTTTTGAGTGGGCGCGTTAATTTTTTGTAGACTAACTTTATTTTGTATTGTTCCCACCCCTGGGTGTTCTCGCTAATTATCAAATCGCATGTCGGGTAGCCCGTTTAACTACGTGAAAACGTTTCCGAAAACAAGCTAGTTCTTCAACATAGATTAGGTAACTTTGAAAAACTTAGCGGTGATGAAAATCACGATTTAGGTGCTAATGTGACTCAGACTCAGATATAACTACATCAAAGTCGTTTTTGCACGTCAAGCCGTTTTTAGGTTTCTGAGGCAAGGCAATTAGGTATTAAGGAATAACATGTTTTGGAACATAACGGTAGGCAGGTTTGTTCTCAATAACATCAAGAGGTCGGTAGGTAGAGATCATTAGCTGCATTAAGTTGGCCCCGCCCAATATCCACCGCAAAGACAAAAACAGTGTCCATTATTACAATTTAATGAAGAGAGAAAGCCATTAGGAACGGGGAGTTGATTAAATCGTCGGTGAGCAATTGTCGGGTTTGTGGCGGCGCGGGCGCCCAGTGTCGCGGGACGTAGGGGCCTAATCGTACCGACACGATTCTGATTACGTGTGATTGTTGTATCAATCATTTTCCCTATCAAATTATTCAGTGGCTGGTAATTGTATCGGCGTCGTCTCGTAATGGCCGCGAGACGGGCCGGCGGAAACATTCGGCTGCACTTAGTCTCGGTTTGTTACCCGAAGGATTGTAATTCATATGCTATTACTATCGAAAATTAGAGAGAATTGTCGTCAGATCTACGATGTAATATTGAAAAGTCTTGTTATAGGCGTTATAATGGATTCGAGTGGATTTCTTTTGTCGTTATTGACAGTCATCTTCAGTTAGGTAGTTAACCAGTAAGTACCTAACTACCTACGTATCTAGGTAGTTCTTGGTAGTCTAAAACATAAAAAACTGAATGAAAGCTAAAGAAAGTCGTACCATGTTAAACCGGCATTAATTACCACGAAAGCCACAAATTGCCTTGTTATGTCTAATAAATGTAGCTACTTAATACCTACCAACGAAGTGCCGAATATAAATCATTGAACAGCATATTTCCCTTATCGCGGCGTGCGTGTAGCTAACCAGCCGATTAGCTATGCAAATCCGAGGAATTTACTACGAGTGCTAAACGGTGCTGTACCGACGGAGCTTTGCATAACGCTGCTAAACGTTACTATAACGAACTGTGCTTTACAAGTTTATTTTCGTCAGATTTTTTGCCTACCAAGTGGAGCGTAATTATCGACTAAGCGACTAAGCGGACTTATCGACACAATAGTAGCGTGCCCAACATTCAATGCCTGGACTATTTTACCTGGCAGATTACTTGCCACAAACCCTAGAAATAAGTAGATACGTATTGGTAAACTGACACAAATAGTTAAATTAATTGCCGCTTTAACAAAAGAATAAAGAAAAATAGAGCACGAAAAAAAAACAAAATCTTTCGTAATACCACGTTTAACGGCGTCCAATTAAAGAAAATCAGCTCATTTCTGTAACATTACCAACTTATTAAATCACTCCCCACATTGTAAAAACGCCTAGTAATTCGTAGATAACTATCCTTAATTAGTAAGCTACCGGCGCGAGTGACAGTTACATGGCCCTCGAATTAGCGGCAGTCAGAATCGGTACTCGGAGAGATATAATTAAACAGTTGTCTAATTTAATTGGCAATAGGCGCGTTCCCACAAGTCAGAAAGTCACCCTCGTTTGTTGCGTTCGTTCCGAATTTTCCCAACAATTAACATGCGAGTCATATATGTGTATAATTACAGGTGTGTGGCGCGGTAAACGGCGGTTCAATCACGCCACAGCCACGCTGTGCTGCGTTGCCAGCCTAGTCCAGTCAAATTAGGGTTTCACCTCGGAATGAGAGATAATAAACTGGAAACTGGTATACCAGCACGTTCATTTTGGCGTTCTAAATATTGTGTCAAAAGTCTCATAAAATCTCGTGTCTGCGTCGTAAGTTAATGAAGGTGAAAGGTCACAAAAATCGGTTTTCCACAATAATCTCGTTTTCTATAGCTCCAATGATGTTAACACTTACGATCTTAATTGTAGAACGTAAAATGTGCAACAATTTTTGTTCTGAACATTTTTTCATGCGCTCAACTGTTTTCGAGATAGAGGGCGAAGAGCGCGCAACGCTCAGCCGTACCTGCTGTAATATATGGTCAACCGTAAAACTCGGTAAATTATTTACCGAGTTGTCTTACCTTGTTTAAAGTTAAGAAATCAATTAAATATTATTAACAATGACTATATTAAATATTTTGTACTTTTTATTAATTAAACATTGTTTTTTTTTTGTATTGTATTGTTGCAAATTTTACGGTCATAATTTTTGATTATTAGTGTCACATCATTGGAGCTTTGGAAACCGAGATAATCGTGAAAACCCGATTTTTGTGACATTTGACTTTCAATAACTTACGACGTAGACTCACGAGATTTTATGAGACTTTTGACACAACATTTAGAACGCCAAAATGAAGGTGTATACGAGTCTCCAGTTCTCTCAATCCGAATAAACCCATTTTGCATTATTATTTGACTGGACTAGGCCGTGTGTTACACATTGATTTATAGCGAGACTGATGGACTATTGGAACGTTTAAACTATTTATGAGCAATTCGTTCCAACATGTATGTACGAGTACCTAACTCATACATTCCATTTTGCGTATGAGCACATACTACATAATATGGCAAGAGTTTAATTGCACCTAATCTAGCTTTCCAGAAGTAATTATGAAGCTTTTAAATAAATTGTTCCCATTTTACGAGTATATTGTTTGTTTCAGATAAAATTCACCATTAATTTCTCATTTCGTTGTAGTAGGGGCATACCTCCTATAATCAGTAGGCTGACATGTAATTACAATTATTATTTCGCTGTTACGATATAACTATGCCCTGCCACAGTAATTGAAAAAGTTTGCCATCGATAGAGTCCCCGAATAGCCTGAAATTACAATCTTTTTTGTTATTTCTTCTCTCTCGATTCCTATCAGCTTTAGCGGTTATTACTATTTGAACTTTTAATAATACGACCGCGATGTGGCCAAGGATTTCATTTCGAATTCGACATAATAACTCGAGAAGAGTGTAATTTAAAAACTTACAAAGTGATTACCTACATTGTAGTAGTAGTAGTTGATGGTTTTGCTTTGTACGAATTAACTCCTACATAGTAACGTTTGAAGTTACTGAATAAAATAATAGATAGTAGTAATACCATATACGGCCAACTTTGGAGCAATGTGGGTGTCTAATAGAGTCTAACATACATAGCTTTTTATACACCGTCACTTAATAGTGTAGTGGAGTCAAGTGCTCGTCATTAAACAAAAGTTCGTCGGTTACCGAAACAGGCAGCGCTACTCGAATGCTCGAGGAGCAATTTAACTTTTTGTAAAGTGCAACACTTTCCCAGTCCCCGCGAAGGGCCCTTCAAACCGCTACTGCGTTTAGACAAATGAACAGCGTTGCACCCTTCGTGGCACACGACATGTGACATCGAGTACAATTCCATGGAAGTGACTGGTGTATACAAAACCTTGCGTGAGCGTACTGAGTCGTTCTCTAGCAGAAACACAGTGGATGATTATAAAAATAATTCTGAGATTCCCATTTATCTTAAGAAAAAAACGTATCGGACATATTGAACGCAAATAAAATCATGTACTGTGGTTCTACAGCTTTGGTGCCCTAATAAGAACTTCTATCAGAATAAAGGACTGTATTTTGGCCGGTTCTTTCTCATTTGGACCGAAATGGATGATGTCCTTATAGACTTCTTTTGGGATTTTACAAAAGTAAATGAACCACTTGAATCACTTACCTTCGTTATAACTGTGTATCCTTTTTGGAGATCCAAATACCTAAATAAATAATTAAGGAAATGAAATAAATCAGTAAGAAATATTTTGCAAATAAGATACCATTTGCATAAGTACAACGTTTTGCTCGAATGCTTCTATAATAGGTATGTTTCGGATTCAAATATTGAAATGTTTTTAGCAAATAAATTAGTTACTTAACTATTTAATTTAGACATTATATTTTCAATTAGTCATTTATACTGAAAGTGAATCCTTGTTTTATTATTTGGAGGTGGCGGAACAGAGAGTAAAGTCCCGCAAACCTCCATTGAAAAGGGAGGATCCTCCGACCAGACGGTTGTTTGTGTCTGGTGGGCAACTGCCCGAGAGTTGATATTCGGGCTTTGCATGTGTTCTAATCGCACGGTAAACTTTGATATCGCGATTTAGGATTTTTTGTAGTTAGTTCGCAGCTGTCGAGATAGATGGCGCTGCGAGTCTCATTTGTTGTGATGTTGATTCTGCTACGTTGATATTTGTGGCGGCATGAATGCCACTACATCACTCCCCTCCGGAGACCGGAGGTCGATAGTGGATGAGTCGTCCATACATCTTGAGATGCTTGCCAGGCCAGTGGAAGGTTGGTTCCAGTGAGTCGGAACCGGAAGTCGCAGAGTTCTCGGTGAGTCGGAACTGTCTGCGTCGCAGAGTTCACGGTGAGTCGGAACTGTCTGCGGCGCCCCGATGCTGCTGCTGGCGTGACTGCTGGCGTCGACCAGGAGAGGTTCCTCAAGGCTCTTCATGTGACTGGCCGAAGGTGCAGTGTGCTTGCCAAGGTGGGTCGGAGCTGTGCGACGTGCTGACGTGACTGCTGGCGTCGACCAGGAGAGGTTTTTCAAGGCTCTTCATGTGACTGGCCGAAAGTGCAGTGTGCTTGCCAAGGTCGCTGATGAGGTTGATGATAGAGGCTGAGGATACTGACCAGGAATGCGCGTCTGATTCATGCTGGTGGTCAGGATACCCGTAGAAGCCGAGGGTACTGGCTGGCTGTATGACTCGCTGCTCGAGAGCTTGAGGTCACGGTGAGGAGAAGTGATGATGACGTCATGATGAAGTAGCTGCACGAAGGCTGCACTGACGTTCAATGTCGAGGGTCACCAGTTTAGAGGTAGCGGTACAGAGAGTAAAGTCCCACATACCTCCACTGGAAAGAGAGGATCCTCCGACCAGACGGATGTAGTGTCTGGTGGGCAACTGCCCGAGAGTTGATATTCGGGCTTTGCATGTGTTCTAATCGCACGGTAAACTTTGATATCGCGATTTAGGATTTTTTGTAGTTAGTTCGCAGCTGTCGACATAGATGGCGCTGCGAGTCTCATTTGTTGTGATGTTGATTCTGCTACGTTGATATTTGTGGCGGCATGAATGCCACTACAATTAAAATAAACATTGAAATTTTTTGCACCAAGTGTTATTAGTTATTATTAGACAGTTAGGCGCCAATTTTTTTTTGTGTCGATTACTTCAGCTGAAATTGATTACAACAGATGGAAAGGAAACTAGGTATCACTTTGAAGGTTATGTATTGACATTTTTTTATTATTTATAGGCACACGTTTGACTACTATTTCACCGGTTGGTAAGCGATGTTAAATTTTTTTTTAATTTGCCTCACACTATGTATTTCTCCTGTATCGTGGGTGCGTTTACAAACATATAAACTCACATACACAAACAGCCAGACCCGGAACAATGATCTGTAGGCCATACAAATATTCGTTCCGTGCGGGAATCGAACCTGCGGTACGGAGCGCAGCAGACTATCGCTCAACCACTGCGCCAACGGTGCCGTCAAAACAACACACCGCACAATTACAACTTCCGTGTTCTTTTCCAATATCTGCATAGTAACTAATATCATCGAAATGTTTACGAGGACTAAAAAAGACCGCTTCCAGTTCTAACAATTAGTTGTAACACACATCCGCCACAAAATGGCGGAACTCGTAGGACACAATAAATCAATTGGAGTGGGTGGTTGACTTTTCACTCAAATGTGTGGTTAATTGTAACCGAAAATGACTGTTGATCGAGCCACACTTAATTTGAGTGGTGCTTTAGAACGCAGGGGTTGCGCAGTGGGGTGGCTTCCAAAGTAATGGGTCCGTTGGTTTTGTGA
This sequence comes from Melanchra persicariae, assembly GCA_947386135.1. NCBI lineage: Eukaryota > Metazoa > Arthropoda > Insecta > Lepidoptera > Noctuidae > Melanchra > Melanchra persicariae. The sequence goes on from OX376646.1 coordinate 7,439,969, forward strand.
TTATTTCGATACTAATTTCCTAAACCTGCCGGAAATAGTACAGCAATTATACTTATTATTGTTTGTATATCGTGTGTCATGCAGTTGTATCGGACACAGATTTGTAATAACGCACAAAGTAGATTAAATATTTTGCTGCTTAATTAGATTCTTTTTTAGAAAAACTTTAGAAATGACTAACAACATGCATCGACTAAGCATCAAAAGCTTATTTGGTGCCAGAGATGACATTTGTGTGGAAGAGAGGCATAAAAGTAAGGCATGGTATGATAATAACAATAATAATAATTTAATATTATTAATTAGTTACACCCCGTTTTATGCTGATTTTTTAAATTTTATTTCTTTGTTTGGTTCTCCAAATCATACATTATATTCATTTTTTTACATTGAATTGATCAACGAAACTAATAACCTATATGAGAAATGGTATAAAAAAACTATTACTAAATAATTATGTCCCTTTAAAAAGGGAATAAATACTAATAAAGTTACTGTTCTTCTGGCCAGTAGAACTCAATCATCTTCTTTAGCTTCTCATCGATTTCCTTGCCTTCTGGGGGCTGCTTGCCAAGGATGAAGACGAACTTCTCGTGACAGTCCATCATGCCGAGGTACTGCCCTTCGATGACCTTCAACCGCATCGGGTAGCGATGAAACTCTGCCAGGTCTAGCTTAGCTGTGACATAGTAACTTATTAATGAGTACTTTTTTTATTCTCCCTCCCTTTCTACTTTAAAATACAATAAAGACAGGTGTAGTCATCATAATGATTGCAGTCACCTGCTCGAAATCAACGAAGTTGTATTGTTGTGAAGGAATTAAAAAAACCTGCAACTGATTGAAATGATAGACATGACTGCCTTTATGAATATAAGTACGAGTAGTACGAGAAGCTATATTATACTTAATTTTCATCTTGAAAAATGCACGGTTTTTGTGAGAGGTAAAAGGGGATAACTTGTAGGTACGACTACAGACTTTTCCATTTCTACACGATCAGAATCACTGTACAGGAAAAGCTTAATTTTTTTTATATATTAGATGTCATTGAACTTTATTCATACCTGTGGATGGAGGCATCTGCAGGGTCCTGTAGGACCCATCCCCTTCAAGTTTCTCCAGGTAATAGTCCCGAGTCTTGTTGGTCTTCAGACTTGCGCACGGGATCTGCATTTTCAGGACAAGATTCTCCCATTTCAGATTTTCCACAAATTTCCCGACCAGTTCTTTAAGCTCTTTCCGTTCCTGTTGATTCAAATGTAAGATTAATTTGATTTAAAATAAAATCATCTATCTGTCTGTTGAAGTTTGTGATAATATTTCATTATGTTCATTTGACCGATAGCTGAGAGTTGTTATAACCTGGATGATTGCGTAAGATCTAGGAAGTAATTTAAACAAAGTTTTTAACCGACCAAAAGGAAGATGTTATCAATTCGTGTTTTTATTACTTTTTTTATGTATGTCCAGTCATATTTCTGACATATATTATGTAGACGGATTTACAAAATTATTTTTTCCTTCGAAAGAGTTTTAATATTTCGAAATGATCCCATTTAAATTAAAGTACGTAAAGATCTGATGAAGAACTTCGGAGATAGACAATTAAATAGTTAAGGACTGGTTGGAATTTTTGAGGGTAGCAGCCTACGGTACCAGCACTAAAAAGTGAATTGATAAAAACATTTTTACTAATAAATACTTAGTACTAATACGGTTGTATTAGTAGTAAGTATGTTTTAGTAAAAATGTTGTATGACTTACAAAAAAATAAGACTACAAAGTACAAAATAACTTTAATTTTGGAAGCCGGTGTCAAACAATGAAGAAACTTAATTTTTTAGTGGTTTTTTTTTTGGAAGTTGGTTGTATTTTTTTGTAAAAATGTTTGTATGACAGGATTTTTTACATAATTTGCCAGTATACAGCTAAAGAAACGTATAGGTAATATACCTATAACTATACAGACGAACCGTCGGGAATGAGTGGGTGAGCTGCGCAGTTATTAGATAAACGATACTACACAAGGACCTCGTAAATACATATAATTGGTTGACCTTTGTCGTAACTGGCAGTCAACAAGTAAAATAAAAGATCTCTCATGAAATTACTCAAGCCTTTATGATTTATAAAAACGGCCATCGAAAAATAAAAGAACATTTAATTAGCAAGCCAAGTCCTGTACTTATTCCGAATTCTCAAGCAATATTTTTAATGAACTTCAAAAAAGGAGGTTATGCTTGAACTTAATTCGGGGATAAGTAAAGTCCACTAGGCTGTTAGTACCTTATCGTTGACTAAGCTGAACTGAACGCAATGTGAATCTCCTGCTCCATTAGTTTTCTCAGTCCTGTAGTGCAGGAGGTGCCAGGAGCCGATTGCTTGGCTGTCGTTGAAAGAGAGGCCGTGGGTGAAGTCCTGGCATGTTGGGTGCTGCTTCTCCGGCTTCTCGTGTCTTTCGCTTTTGTCGTGCGAGTGATGGGCCACGGGCACGGCGTCCACAGCCGCGTTTAACGCTAGCACTGCAATCAAAAACGTTATAGTCTCGGTGTTGAGAATTGATTTTTATTTGTTTTGCGACTGTATTCAGAGAATGGGTGGCACATTTGTTGTTCCAGATTAACGTACAGTCAAACACAAAGGGACGTGGGCGTCTTTAAATTGGTATGTGTGTGTGAATCGAATTAGTGCAAAATTAACTAACAGTACGTAGAAACTCACTAATTGCATGCAAGATTGCAAAACAAAGAAATATTAAGCTCAATGGTAGTAACATTATGATCCTGCTAGGAAGAGGAAATATTCAGATAGCGCTAAATATATTTGCGGTTAAAATCTGGAGGAAAGCTTCTCGTGTTATTATTAACAAATCGAGTTATGTTTTGAGAATAATCAAGGAACATGCGAGTACAGAAATATCGAGGAAGACAGTGTATAAAAGAGTTCTGATCCAAATACCTGTGACAATGAACGTGATCGTCGGCGACATGTCGGGAGCTGGGCCGCGCACAGGCTACTGCGGTAATGATCTGAATGACTTGATTGCGACTAACGATGCCGGGATTAACTCCCGTTGCGCAGCTCCGAAGATTGGACACGGCGCATATATTTCTCCTTCAGCCAGCGGCTTGTCAAAAAGTTGATAAAACTATCCCAAGGGTCAAAATAAAACTATCCCAATTTTTTTCATAAACTTAAACTTTCATCCCGGGAGTATTTTTCCCGGGAAAAAATTTGGTAAGAAACAGACAGACAGACCGACACACAGACGGACAGAGTAACATTATTAATAATATTTTATTTATAATATTAGTACGAATGGATGGATATTGTGGATTCAAAAATGTGTATTAAAGGACAAAGAGCTATTCTTGCTTGACAGACAGACAGTGAAATAATAGCTGAGGTCACCAGGGTTCCCACAAAATGTCCAATTCGCCACACCAAGCTAGAGAAGGTAATTTTATTTACCACTAAAAATGTAAAAATCAAATTGATACCATTGGTTTTGTTTCCGTTGACGCGACTTGCTGTCAACTGTACCGCCATTGCTGCACGCATTTTATATAGGGAGGTTTTGCGAGCTGCCCGCTCGAGGAAAGGTATTTGCACTCTTGAGGATGGGGAATTTCAAAAGATGCTCTCTCAAAACTGGATGTACTGATCAGTTAATTCCTAATGAAAATACTCATCCACCGATTCTCCTGATTTCAAGTCTCTGCACTCTTGAGGATGGGGATTTCGAAACATGCTCTCTCAAAACTGGATGTACTGATCAGTTTTGAGAGAGACTCGAAATCAGGAGAATCGGTAGATGAGTATTTTCGTTAGGAATTTACTGATTATTAAATCCCTAATAAAGACTCATCCACCACTCCTCCCACTCGAGCATCCATGTCACGATGACCGCACGGTAAACAGAATAAACAGCCACTTCCCGTTCTCGTCCTCAGCGCGACGAGACAGTTCTCCGTAATGTGATAATACTAATCAATCCTCGCCACTTTTAGCAAGAAGATGATTTAGTTGAAGATTGGCCCATTTATTCTGTTATTTTAAGAAGATTAGCCAATAGCCTTCATATTATTATATCTACAAATATTGTAAATTCAAAAGTAAATCTGTCTGATTGTTTTTTACGTTTTCGCACTTAAAGTGTTAAACCAATTTTGATAATTTTGCTAGAGACAGTTTAGACCTTACAAAAAGACATAGGAGAGGTAGTTTACTTTTTATCCCGGGAGTACGTTGCCTTGGCATAATTTCCTACTTTCACGCGAGCGAAACTGTTGGCAGAAGCCAATATAAAATGTTTTTAAAAATTTCCACTCCTCCATATTCATTTTATCAGTATTAATGTACCAATTAGGGTGTAATTTATCTATAATATGCATGTATTTATAAATTATATAAGTATGTATATCAGTTGTTTGGTTACCATAACACAAGCTCTGCTTAGCTTGGGATCAGATGGCCGTGTGTGAGTTGTCCCAAGATATTTATTTAAGGCCAGGAAAAACGTTGTTTTGCATTGTGTAAAATTGTGTTTTATTCGTAAACAACACGGATTTAAATTTTGAAAAAAATATGTTACATATTTCACACTTCGATCTAGCTATTTCGGCCGTGCTATACACGATTACTTGCACTTTACTGCATCCAATTAAATCGCGAAGACAAGTCAAAATCAAGATGTAATTATCATTTCATTTGAGTTATATAAGGTTTTGAGTAATAAAACTTATACCACAATAAAGGTCGTAAAAAATGTGATATAAATCGGCCGTCATAATGTGAAATATGAAAATACGTATCCCACTAATTCCAAAATCAAGTGATTTTGTCTTTTCATGCGCGCGCCCCGTGTCATTTAGTCCCGAGCGGAACGTGTTGGAGGTCGGACGTGTGCCAATTTTTGCGATCCCGCCACCCCCGCTAAGTTCTGTTACTGGCTAAGCCTAAATTGATTACCGCTCGAGCACTGCCGGCACACCGGTGTGCCGCGAATTTAATGTTTATGTTTATTTACGTAAGATTTATTTTTTATTTTGGAATTTTCACGTGTCGAGCGGTTAAATAATAATACTTGTATACAATTTAGTGTTCAAACAGTTGTAATATAGTTAGTTTTTATTAGATGTAGCTATAATTTTGTAAAAAAAAATGGGGGAAAAAAACGTTGTCACGGCTCTTCGTTGCAGCGGTGACTACTTTTTTTTTATAAACTTTGGCTGAATAAACAAAAGGTATATAGGTGTATACATAATTTACTTTACTAACTAGGTAAGTACCGACACGGAACAGATAAATTTACACACCGCGAACATGTGTGTAAACAGTTTAATTTAAACCTTATTTCAATACGCATAAAGACGTGCGCTTTAGTGGTTTAGTTTTCGCGCGGAATAGATTTACCAACCGCATCGAGTATGTAAAACAATTGAATTTGAACCCTATTTCAGAGTGCATAAAGCCACCTCGCGCGCACATGATACAATGATTTACTGTTTTCAAATGTCAAATAGGTAGTTCACCCCGCTACGTTAGTCTTGATGGTTTCGGAGAGTTTGTATAAGTCTTATAATAATTGTTATTTATTAGAAATGTCCGTTTTCACTTATCTTACTCCTAAACAAATGCCAAAATAATAGCTCGTATTTCCTACATGAGAGTTGAATATCGGTGCAATAATGTTTTGGTGTTCATGTAGAGAAGAAATATAAGTGTAGTTATACGCTAGGTGGGTACCTACTCACAGCCACCACAACACAACAAATAATAATATTTATGGTGTCTGCAACGTTTGTGTAGGTCTCGTCTATGCTAACCAATACGCGCAGCGCACTCGTGAGTCGCGTGCCATAGTGTGAAAGTGTTACAGTATGACCATTTCCTATGAAAATATTATAATAATATACTTTTGGTAACGTTTAGGCTACCGGACCAGCTCATTTATGCGCTGTACACTAGAGTCCATCCTCTTACTAATTACTAACAATGTATCAAGTTATGACAAGACATACAAAAAACTATGTGGTCAGTTTGGATAGTTTTTCCAATCCAATGCGTAACTTTATCGGTGTTTATTGGCAAGAGGAAATATGTATAGAAATTATAAATTACATACACTAAACTGTTTTTAATTGACTATTATATTGTATATTTAATAATATACAATACAATAGTCAATAGTCAATACCGACTTCCAAAAAAGAAGAGGTTCTCAATTCGACTGTTTTTTTTGTTGTATGTTTGCTCAGCGATATTTTCGCCAATTGTCAACCGATTTTGATGATTCTATTTTTTTTGGAAGTGTATCTTCCCGGACTGATCCCATTTCAATTTGGTGAAGATCTAATGAAGAACTTCGGAGATAGGTAACAGAACTCTTCATTCCCGTAGGAATTCCCGTTCCCGTATAGCCGTACAGCCTTCCCCATGAATGTAACTATCATAAATTCACAATCATAATACAAAAAAGAATTTCTCGCACCGCGTCGCACGCAGTCACGCACGCTCGACGCGTTCTCGTTTGGTGGCCGCGTCTCGCGCACCGCCCGTTCGATTTAATAATATTGTTCTAGTTCTATCTTCATAAAATTATCTTGATGATGAAGTAACTTTCGCTAGTAAGGATTAATATGCCTGCCTAATATTAATGCTGAAAAACCACCTTTAATTTTTAAATAAATTATTTGACATAAAATGCCTTAGTGTGGCTTATTTATAAGAGATAGATATAGGTGTAACGTCGCGGACTTTTTTTTAGATCGAATGAAAAACAATATCTTTGTAGTACATGGTACTTACGTATAATTAGCTATTACCACAGCGCACTTAGCGCACTTCCACTTTATAATATTATTTAGTATAGATTTGAATAAAATAGTATCTAATTATCATTATTGTAACACCATAAAAATACAAAAAGAAATTAAACACACACCCCCACATAAGTACATGCCTACGTAATAATTACAATTCTATCCTATTTATTTATAACGGTTTGCTATCTATGTTTCTGTGTATGTGCGTCTGTGTGCCTGTGTATCTGTCTTTGGCACTGTAGCTCCGTTATCTTTATTGAACAGGGATATTTTGTAAGTTTTTAAAATTTTACTTGTTAATTACCAACAAATCAAAATCAAAATTTGCGTTACAGGACAATAGAGCATGCGGAAGGGCGTGACTTATCTCCAAAATAATATTAATTTATTGGGGTTACCCCCGACGGTATAGTTGGGAACGACACCATTGTTGAAATTAAATGTCCAATAACGGCATTTAGAAAAGGGAAATGCTGCTATTGAAGAAAATAAAATACATATATTTAAATTCGATAGAATAAAACATACCAGGGCTATAAACAAAAAAAGTAATTGGTATTACCAAGTGCAGGGTCAACTTCACGTAAGAGAAAGGAACCAATGCATTTTTGGAATATGGTCCGGTGAAAACTAGTAGTAGAAAATATTTCAAGAGATGTCGAATTTTGGCGGGTGCATATGGAGAAAAAAATTATAGATATTTATTTGAAATGTATATTTATTGCCAGAGATTGTGGATCCGCGCCAAAATCGCGATATGCAATACGAGACATAATATTGAAAGAAAACAAAGAAAATGTTAATGATAAGCCTGTGCAGCCAGGTCCAAGCAAATCCAAGGACCATATTCCGTGTCAATCTACTCAGCTAGGTCCATGCAAACCGAGACAGCTACAGTTCAACGAATTTTAGCCAGTTGCATTGGTAACTTTTATTATGTTAACTATTTGATTAAAAAATATGAAAACGTTTTTTTTATTTTTTTTAAAAGCATCTAGGCAAATTCCAAACCATTTATACTTCTAAGCTTTCTTGAATTATAATATTCAAGAATTGTAACATAATTTTCCTAAAGTAAGTGTGTCTACCTACCTACTACTTGATTTTTACGAAGGTATCGCACCAAAGCCAAATAGCGCGCGACGCGTAGTTTTGTATCGTACTCGTATTCATAATTTTCGTGTCAGTCAGATTTTAAATCCACCATAATACTCTAAAATAAATAAGTATTCTTACTGATTTTTAATGATTAGTAATTGGATTCAAGTTTGTACAATACGTACTTAATCCATCTATAACCTTAAAAAATACGAAATAGAAAAATAAAAACAAAATAAACTTATACTAATCAATTCATGTTGATCTACTGCATACGTAGTGTTATAGCTTTCAATAGTTTACCGTCACACCTGGAAATTGATTTATTTTGTACCAGCGCACATAAAATTAAAATGATTTTGAACAAGGAATACTTTGGTGACAACCTAAAATAGCTTTAATTTTGATGTTGCACAACTTGACATAGATTGACATTCCCAGTATAATTTGTGAACATTGTAATCTGCTGAAACCTAAATTGCTGTAACCATAGTCTGGCTGTAATTGGTCAACGCAAATAACGCGTTAACTATAAGTAGATATATACATGTGGAAGCTTGTTATTAGCAAATGTCCCTAATTATGCATGCTATTTAAATGTGTTATTAGTCTGTAAGCTTTCTTTAAAATAAAATAAATAAATAAATAAATAAATTACTTTATCCTGTGACGGAACTTAGTACCTACCCGAGTCCGTGAACTCATGAGCGAGCGGTGCGCTTGGTGCGCGCGTCTCCCGCGCATCGTAACTTATTACGTATTGCTACTCCTTGCGGGGCCTGGGGTAAGCGTTAGATGCCTACGCGCTCAAGTGAGGCTCGCCTTAAGATATTTACATTTAATTTATGCCGTAAATGCACTGATTCATTTTATCATGTTAGATATTATTTACAATAAATATTGTATGCTCAAATTGTCATTTATTTTAATCATCAGCAGCGGTGGCCGACCAGCACCGCAGGCGACGTCACCACTCCTCATGCCGCGCGCACTATTATCGCGCAGTTGGTGTGAAAAGTAGAGTATGCTCTGTATGTCTTTGCCTACTTGGGCTAGCTTGAATCCCCCGCTGCGTTCAGGATTACAGTTTTTATACTTTTGCTCATAGCGAGTACCTTAGAAATGATGAACTTATGATTAAAAATAGATGCTATTTTTTTTGTGATCATTCTCCCTTCCTTTCATTTAAAACGTTGCACAGATGGAATATTTTAAGCTGTTAAAGGTAAATACGATTATAAACATTACATAATTATTGCAAAATGCTTAAAGCATCATAAGTGTTCTGTTACCGTTGGACCACAAGCTTTTCGAACCCTGTGTGGTTAAAGACAAAGACGCGTGTCCTTTGTTTTGCGTTTATCCATCAACTGCTTGCGAATTGTTACCATTTCCTCCCACACTCAAAAATAAGCCTAATTTTTAGGTATTAGGGTACTTTATCCCATGGATAAAGTTGGGATTCGCATGAGGGTTGCGGTTAGGTGCGCACGCGCTTCTTGTATCGAACATTTGATAACCATCCTTTGTTGCGTTGCACGAAGTGTGACATCTGTCGTTTCTTTTGATTTCAAGAAAGTCGTATGAGTTAGGTATCCCTTGGTTTATGTTTACTTTAAAAAGAGTTCATGAAGTGCAGGTTCTATTAGTAGCTCAATCAAAATATATCAGAATATCAAAATCTCGGATAGTCCAGAAATGCCTCAAGGCTACATCTTCGCATAGGCACTAGTCGGACGTAGCGTAGCGTAATTACGGCATAGGTCTGCGTAGGCGTACGAAAGGGAAGCTCAGACTGACGTAGCGTAGGTATGCGTAGTCGCTATGAAACCGTAGCGCAGACGTAGCGTAGGTTTGCGGTGTCGCAACGAAAACGTAGCACAGACACAGCGCAGGTCCGCGTAGGCATCTCATAAGCCCACGTAAGTGAGGTAGACACGCATAGGCTTAAAAGAAGCGTAGCCCTTCGTAGCCCAGGGTAGACCTCGGGTAGGATTACGTAGCCATCACTGCAAAAGCGTTCCGAAGCAGAATCAGAACTGCTACGGTGCCTTTTTTTCTCTAGAATTAAGCAAATACCTTAGTCAAGTGTGTAAGTCAGTAAAATTAACATGTTTTCTATCAATGTAAGGTAGAAGAAATAAAGATTGTTAAAAAGATATTTAGACATCGTGTATGATATCTAATAAGGACTGCGTCTCACTAACAGATGTGATTATAGTTTTATTCACAGTAACAAGTTGCGTTCTCCAAGTGAACTACACCTCTGGGAAATAGAGCCTGGCAGGAATTAGTAACACTCAACAAGGCACGCATAACCAATTACATGAGCGTTTCGTTACTCCATTGCCAATTTATATCGGACAATAAATCATCGCTGGACGTCGAGTGCGCTCATTAAATCTATTATTAGGTGCTACATTCATTTACCTACATACATACGCGTGTCTAATTTATAAAATGTGGCTAATAACTGTGTCATCAATCAACCAATTTATTGACACACATACACTGGAACTTTCTAAAAGTGACTGAATTCAAATTAGATGTAACATGACAGCGTTGTTTCGATAGCTTCGGATGATTGTTTTATTAATTTGGGAATATTGAATTTAAGTAGGTTACTAATACAACCAATTGATGTAATTTTATTATGTTCAAATGGTGTTACAATTTGTCATCGGATGACAGGGTTCGATATGTATAGGTTGAAAGGATGGTGGATATATAAGTAGCCTTCTATACTTAGGTACATAATATTTTTATTTTAAGAGAATCAAGTTAAAGTTAAAAGTGATCTAAAGTAAGAAATCAATAAAATTCGAAACTGAAGTCTAAACTAGATGCTTGTGTCAATGTCAACTGCATCGCGCAGGTGACAATGGAATCGTACATGGTATGGAAAATATACATTTGATTTATCCAATAAAGTATCTATTTTGTCGTATTATGTCGTATTTACTGGGTACGAATTCGTTACTTCGGGTTCAAAGTGGTATTTTGATTAAGTATTAAGCCCTTGATAAGTAAGTCCATTTCAAGGAACTTCCTCGACTCATTTTGAGTCAGAATAGCGTGAGGACGGTCTCCCAAACGCATTCCAAATTTAATTCTTACTTTTGGAAATAGTATCAACACCACTTACGAGTCATCAAAACACAATATACTCTACCTATCCAGAATATAAAAAGCAGTATTAAATGTTCAAGTACCTCGCAGTACCTACATTCAGTTAGGTGCGTCAGCGCAGCGTTGTCGCTAGTTTATGTGGCTCGGTTATCTTCGGAGATTAGATCGCGCCTCGTCGGGACTTCACGCCCACCGTGGCCCACCAGGGGATCAGCACAACACGACGTATGAATATACTTGTAGGACTGAAGAAAGCTCGCGTGATAATGTTGTTTATATAAAATTGTAATGGGTTGAGTATTCTGAATGGAGAGTGCCGATTTGTGTATTCTCAATGGAGAGTGGCGATTTGTTTTTTATCTACTTCCATGATATATATCCTCTATAAAAGTTTCTGAAACTAGTTAGCTTATTGCCAACATTAAAAAAACCGGTGTCATAGTAACCATAATATCATCCAAACGAGTGATATAATGTTGTACTAAATTTCATTACGCAACTCCTTCGCTTTAAAAAAAAGAAAATAACTAAAATTAAAAATACACGAAACTCTTCAACGCTGTCAGCTGGTAATGTGCCCAAGAGACTGGCGGCATTGCCACGTTGAATGGCAATACTTAGTCTCTGCCCAAAGTAAAAGCCAGCCCTTGGGTCACGGGAAGTGATAACTAGCCGTTTCGAAATGGCTATGAGCACAAGGGCCCCACGGCCCAAGGGTTTCAACCCCAAACGGTTCGAAAATATAGTTACCAATGAGGTTACCTACTATATTTACGCCGCTTGAGGTTTTCCGCAGCCGCGGCGGCAGCGCCAGCACAACACGACGAACTAGGAAGATGGGATGGCGCAAGAGTATCGACACAGGTTGCGTCCCATACTAAAGGCCTATCCATCTTCCATGGAAACAAAGACATGCCGTCAAGTCTTTTGCCATCGTCACGTACTAAGCCATTGGGTTCTAATGCGGCTGGAACGCCCACAGTGACGAGAGCTCGTCGGAAAATGTCTTTTAAATTGGCGTGTCGGGCAAAACGGCCCGGACTGCGGCTACAAGGCTACAAGGCCGTAGTGAAGTTGTCAACAGCCTCGGGCCTGTTGACAACTTCACCACAGTGACAGCGATGAGGAGAACAACATGGGGCTCCTAAACGTAAAGAAGCAGCGAGGCGGAAAGTGGTGTCTTCGAACAAAGTGCCTAGGTTCGACGACGGTAGTGCATGAAGCCAAAGACCCGACTCCCATTTTCCCACAGCCAGCAGGCGCGCACGCCCAGCAGTAGTAGCAGACGTGGTCAGTAAGTTGTTCTGAACTACTCTGCAGAGCGGCTCGTCCCACTGCCTCTGGCAAGATGGTTTATCAGGTAGGTCAGTATTCGGGGAAGCGAGTTGACAGGCATCGATAGCATCGGTGAAGCACGGCACATCAAAATTAACCAGTGTGGAAGCCAGGATATTCCTGATTAATTTCTCAGTCCCGTGGACCGAAGATATGAAAGCCGGCAAACTTACACAAGACATTTTGCGGACGCCAAGTCCTCCCATGCGGATGGGAAGAGAAGCTTGTGCCCAAGCTCGGTCGTCCAAGGCCACATTCAAAAATAATGACAAAGTTCGTCGGATAATTTGATCCATTTGGTCTAAAAGGTGTGGTGGTGGTGTGCTTCATAAATGGGAAGCACGAAGAAAATATGTCAATTTAGGGTCGAAACAGCAGAAACGAAAAATTAAAATGGGATCGAAAAAGCAAAAATCACCAAACAGCCACATTTTCACTACTCAATTCGTGGTATCTTTATCAATTTCAAAAAAAGAACATTGTCATGCACGCGCGTTTCACTATCACAGCGCCGTAAAAAAAATTCTTAAACGTTATTCGAATTGACATCGTGACCCGCCATTTTTTTTTGTTCGATATTAGTATTGCAAAAAAAAATATTAGTTTGTTGTTAACAAAAATGAGTGATAAAAACTTTGATAACCCGCCACCAGATATTTCTAATGCACAGCAAAGGATTTTTCTAACCTAAATTATTACCAGAAAAGTCGAGAAAACAATATGAAAAGGCGTAAGTACCAAGATTTCATGAATTAGAAAACTTTGGATTCATATCATGGCTGTAAATAAAGTCTTGTTTGCACATAATTAGGTATAAAATAGTCATGTGATATTATTATCACACTCGGATTCGCCTCGTATAAACCCACATTAAACAACAGTTGCATAAATAACCAGCATGGTTGTTTGAATTATGTATCTACATTATTTCCCTAAAAAACTTAACATCCTTACGGAATATTTCGTAATGCAATATTTTTCAACCTCTGGCAAAGAACTCTTCATGATGTACCTAATCGTATTGTCTATAAACTAAATCCTACCTTTTTAGCAGTAGGTAGGTACCTAAATAATAATAATAAATAATGTTGTATTTGTTGTTTTATAATTTTAACTGTGTTGTATAATTTTCAATTGCAAAATTAAGACGAAGAAGTAAAATAATGGTTACCTTCATATCTCTTGATCAATTAAACTGTATGTAAAATACCTATATATGTTTGCACCTAGTCCTAACTTACGTATCTAATCTATTTACATAAATACCAATTTGCTGGCAGCAATTTCTTCAAATAAAAGTAATGTTAAAGCCATTAATTTAATAAAAAGTAAAATAGTTATAGTATGTACGTAGTTTTTTTTTTTAAGTTTTATGGTGATTTCTATTTGCTTTTTAAACGTCTCTCACGGGCCGTGGGCAACAATAAATTTAGCGCAGATACAATCAAATAATTACTTGTTAATACTTCTAATATCGCAAAAGAAGCCATAAGAGCAATTACGTACAAATAGGAAAAGGTTTTCTTTTAACGATTTATATCTTTATGAAGTTAACGAGCACTAGAATTATGTCTCACATTTTTTTTTTTATTATTATTTATAGATAGAGATAGATTCACATGAGATAGGCTACGTACAACACATGTGCATTTATAACAGAAGTTTATTAGTAGTTCTTATCTCATTTTCACGGTAACTTAATTATATCTTAGTTTAGCTGTGTTTATGGCTCGTTTGAAGATGGCTAGCTATCGTAAGCAGCTCAAGACATAAAACGTTATGTTTCCCTATTTTCTGCGCTATAATCGTAGGAGGAGGCACCTGCATTAGCGAAATCATTTTTCTTCTGCTTCCATTAAAGCTGATATAATTGACGTTGCCTAAACCGCAGCCTTTTGTTCATCGGGTCCGCGGACATCCCGGCGTGGTTTTAATTACTGCCAGCCAAATGCGTTAATGTAATCAAAGCTCAATACATCATACTCGCGCTATCGCCCCGCCTCGGTTTGATTAATAATTCTAATGAGCGGCGGTGCCAAACGAGTTAATTAAGCGTCGTTTTTTACCGGCCGGTGCCACCGCGGCTGGTAAACGGCGCATCAATCACCGCTTTGTGTCTGCCGCCGAACTTCTTAATGATTGAAATGATGCCAGACGAGGCTGCGCTGCCCTCTGACCGCCGCGCCCAGCCCGCGCCTGCGCAGCCTAGTGTGCAGGGAGCGGGTGCTAAGCGCGCGATTATTGTGCTGCAGGGTGGCTTCCTCTAAAACATTAGAAATCAAATTAGCAGACGGCTGATTTGAGTAACAGATGATCTAGGTCAAATACTCAAATGTATCAAAGGCACGACCGTGCCTGATCTTAGCTCATAACAATATTCCATTGTCCGTAAGTAGTAGTTTATCTGTAGCAAAAACTTTGCTAAAACACCTCCAATCCCATGCAACAATAAAACGAAGATTGAGATTCTATAATTAAGTACCTACTTATCAACACAAAAACTGTGGCAATTAGGACAATAAGTTTCTCAATATTAAAATGTATAGAGATGATAAAAAGAAGAGCTCAGATAAAAAATACGATACCCTAATGTAATATCTAGACCGGTAGCTACAAGATATTGGTACCTACATACATTATGTATTATAGCCTGAGGCTTTATCTGGCTACCGGTCAACTTCTCTAATAACATTTAAAGATTTACATAAAATAACATTTAAGTAATAGTTTTTCCACCAATCAGTGCACAGGCTTTTATATACCATGTAGATACCTATTATTTTAATAAAAATATAACTTCTATTGAATTATACAAATCGAGTTTTTAACGCTAGTAAAGCTGTAACGTAGTAGTTAGAACTGTTTTTGTAGGAGTAAAACACGTTATGTTTTTTGCTGCGGGCTTTAGGCGTTCTGAATAAGTACTAAAATTTAATTTTCATCATTTATAAAACGACAAATCAAAATATCTTTGCCCGGGGATGATCTACGAGACAAATGGCAAACATTAATATGAATCAAAACAGTTTATTCTGTAAAACTAGTGGGACCGGTGTTCGTCAAACATTATCAATCATTTTCGCTTCGGCCGCGGGCAGAATAGCTTTAATTTGATAAAACGCAATTAGCTACCAAAAAGAAATCTAATCTCAAGGCGGCTCCAACTTTTTTGGCCGCCATCTTTTTGGGTTCCACATTGACGCCTCGAATAAATAGAATGAATTACAAAAGTTAACTATAGCGAATGGTTAATAGAAACAAAGCATTAACTAATTAAGAAGATGGATTTTATAGAATGATACCTAATCGAATAACACATAAATTTTAGTTAACTTACTTCTTATTTTGTCTGCATAGAAAATGATTGCAGAAGAGTTCTATGGTAACTTAACAAAGAGCGGTCTAAATGAATAATTTTATTTTGTTATATTATAAACGCGTGTTTTCTACGATTGAATGGTCCTTCAATTTAGTGGCGAGTCATTCCAGTGGCAATATCAAGTGGAACGCGCCGCGGGGTTTAATGTCTAATTCACCGCGCTACCAACAGGTGGCGGCTGCGCGGCTTTTCAAATCTGACAGACGCCATTGCCTTTACGTCAGAAAGCCGCGAATAAAATTAATGATGTTCGCGCCTTAATGACGTTTCACGACGCCGCTCCATTGTGTCCGTAATACAACAATTATTGAGATCATTTATTAAGTTTATTGATCTTTTAACTTAATCTTTTATTTCGTAATTTAGCTCCGTGCGAGAGCGCGAACTCTGAAAAAAATATCTCATATGCGGAGGTATTTTTTGGACTATTTTTGTCATTATACGGCGTGAGGTGAGCGGGGTCTTTGAATATAGAGGCAATTACTGCCCCGCATGTGGTTTGATTATGTACGATGGTTCCATTCCATCTAGCGATGAGGCTATAAAACGCCGGTAAAAACATTACTAAAACCTTAGCGAGCCGTAGTTTTTGAGCTTCCGTTGCTAAATTGATGCTGATGTTAAGAGCTATTGTTATGATTTTGTGAACGTCAGAGAGTAGGTAACTGTCTGTTTTTTGTACGTTCTAAAGTAGATTAAGTTTTCGGATGGCTTCGAGTTTTGATAGTTTGTGGTGTGGGGAGTGTGTTTGTGTGTGTGCACTTTGTGCAGTCTGTGGGAAGTTCATGCCGCCAGTCAGTGTAGACGCAGTTAATTAGCTGTTAGTTGACAGTTTGGTTCCTTTGAGGGGGTAATGACGAAGCTTTGCCGTCTTAGTGCTATTAAGTCTGACCTCGACTGGCATGCTAATACCTCTCCGCTTGTTGCAAATTAACCAACGTCTTGTGGGAGAAGTTAACGCATTTCTGAATAGGATTTTTTTACACATTGTGACATTTCCTGACAAAATAATGGAAAATAATTCTGTTTTACAGAATTTTTGGGTTTTTGTTCAAAAAGAAGAAAATGATCAACTTATAGTAGATATAAAAAACCCGCCTAGTGCGAGTCGGATTCGCGTGCAAAGCGTTCAGAACGAATAATATTTTTTTAACTTGTTACTTAAAAATCATTGACTTTTTATAGATTCTCCTGTAATCTATACCTAGGTAAAAACCCTATTTTGGCGTATTTTTTTTAAATTTTTAGGCTCAGTAGTTTCAGAGGGGGGGGGGGAATCGTCAATTAACATCTATTTTCTATAGTAACTTCGAAATGGAATATTCTAAATACCTATCTAGATATTTTTTAAACCTAATTTATGAAATTGATTGTTAAATCGACGCTGTAGAAAAAAACTTGCCAAGCTGATAAAATCTTTTTAAGAAAACGATTTTTCGTGTTTCATCATTTTTATACGATCAAGACAGATTCAAGCTCTTTGTTCACTGGTATTCTCAAAAGTCACGTGTTAGAATCATGGACTATTCTGCAGTTCTAAAATAATAATAATAATTTATCTTTATTTCAGACACAAGTCCATATGTATTTACTGTATTAGAGTTAGTAGGGTTGTTAGTCGGTACACACAAAAATAACAAAATATTAGTAATTTGTTAGTAAACAAAACAAGTCATCTAATAGGTAGCCTATTTTCTATTTCCGTGCAGGTGTACACCTGCCCAGTACACAGTAAAAGGACTGTCTATCTTGCACGCTAACGTTCTGAGGACAGCCTAGTGTTGGTGCTACCCCGGACCCTGCTCATCATCGATGCAGTTCTTTTGAAATGCTTGGCCTATTATTGATATCTCACTATTTTTAAAGGTCGAATTTTTGGAGACAGGAACTTGGCCTTTTTCAAATTCTTGATTTTTGGGGGATATCATGTCTTTTTTCCAAGTAAACGATAGAAATTATAATAATTCCGATCATTTTTTATTAAATTAATTTTATGATTTCCATACTGTTTAATTCATTGTGGATTGTCAGATAGCACTAGCTTTGATATTAATCAAGTTCGGTCTGATTTTATAAAATATCAAATGAAGGGTAGCATTAAGTTTTTTTTAAAACCTTTGATATAATCAAGTAGGGTTTGATTCTCGCGATTTGCTTGTGTACCAAATTTTAAGTTTTGACTATCGTGGGAAACAAAGAAAATAAAATTATAAGCTCATGAGGACCGACCCTGATTTCAAACTTTTAAGTTTAAAAAATGCTCTTTTCCGATTTTTCTCCATTTGTAGGACCTATCTTCACACCAAATTTGAAGTTTCTACCATGACTGGAATTGCCCCATAATTTTGATGAGTCATTCCTAGTCAGTAGGAAAATCTTCACTTTTTGGAACGCTTGCATCTCTTCAAAGGTTTAACTTATTGTTTTGAAACTTTCCAGTATCTTCAACTAGGTTATAGTAATAAATGGTCGTACAAATCAAAGTTTCATGAAGTTGTGATTATTACAAGCATAGTTACCTATGAGGGGGTAAAAACAGCTCGAAATGCTTCGTGTAATATACAAACTGCATGCGTTAGGCCGGAACTTTGCCTGGCGCACTACCGTGATAAATGATAAATGATATTTATTTTGTAAGTAGGTTAAACATAACACTTTTACACGTCAATATTTTTTGGTCATTTTAAGCTAGATGAGGCCGGTGTTTCCTAGCTGACTACCCTGAGAAGAAACACCGAAACAAACTCAGAGGTCACAGTCTCTTTTGAAGTCCATACAAATTGTACTGGTCAAATCATACGAGTACCATGTAGGTTAATGTCTGAGGTGGCCTTTTGAGGAAAGTGCCACACAGATTTGAGGGCCTAGATATGCATGCCCATTTCTTTTACCACCTACCTATGTTAGTGGGTAAATAAATTCAAAATGATGTATGTAGTTGCAGGCACTTTAAACTGATTAAGGTGTTTTTACCTTGGAAGATAAAAGGAGGATGTACCCATCAGTTGCGTTGATTATACAAGAAAGGCAAACAGAATTCTATATTCAACTGTTACTATTAACTTCAAATTCCAGATTCCATTACCCTTAAACAAGCGAACATCGAATTAAGGCAGAGGAAATCGTATGAACCATTTTCAGCGCCGTTATTACTTTGTAATATGCTGTAAGAGCACTTCACGCCAGTGTTACAGGCATTTGTTGCCGGCAAACGAAAGCCAGGGAAACACGTACCGCAAAATGATATCTAATAAGGCAGCGTTAAGATTATCGACGCGATACGCTTCCCTCAACGAGCTCCGATTTCCCAATAACATTCCGTATCGTACCTACTATAATTTCAAAGAGCCTTCATGTACGTACCTACGTAGATAATCCGTAATTCCTTGTCTTCGGTCCACGATCGTCGGAAACCAGCGCAATTAGATGCAATCGTGTCGGAATTATTGTAATAACCAAAAAGAATCGATGGTCTAACGATGGGCGATCGCTGCGCGGCCATTGGCGCGGCACTCACCAATGCGCGCGCGCACGACTCGCGTTGTTAGCCGATCTACACGAGATAAGCTAATTATACAACAGCGGACGTTGATTGTTATTCTACTTTCCTCCTTTATTTTTCAGATGTTAAGCTTTCGAAGTATATCTTAATCGTTGTACGCATACATAAAGCTCAAAGTGGTTATTAAAATATCGATCGGAAAGCGAAACACGTTATTATTGTACGAATCGTCTAATCATTAACGATTGAATGGACCACCGACGATAGCCATTACGGAAATTAAAACGGGGCCCACATGTACCAGTGCCTGTACCTACGAACAAACATAATGAAGGTACTTTAACCCACATTGTATTCAATTGATATTTAGGAATATGTTTTTTATCATTTACCTTTGTCAACTTTATATATTTCAGGAATATTTTGCTGTTAATATTTTAAAATTTTAATTGCCCGCCATTGTTTTTGGTGTTTATACTACCCATACTGTAACAAACGTAAATATTCATAGTATTTGTTATTATAATCTCCTGCATATAGGTATTTTATTTACCAAAAATATTTCCTCTTCATGAGTAACGGGATTATTATTGGCTACAGTAAATGTGGCGTTACTACCTACTTGATACTTCAGATATCATTTTGTAATAAGGAAAATTGTGGGGAATGCTACTGAAATAGGTACAAACTGAAAGTGATTATCGCTAGTAAGATTAACGAAGTTCAGTCCTTACTATTCTTTAATTAGCAAACTAGAAATGAAGCTAGCAAAGTGTGTCTGGGTGAAACTTGAAAAAGTTCGAAGAGAATATGAATTTCCCACCTCCTGGGGACTTATTCAGCTGTAAGGCACCAATGTGGGAGTAATGTAGAGAACAATATTCAACTCTATTTGGTGTTTTTGGGATGCCGGTAGTAAACAAGTATAATACTTGAGGAAGAAAAAGTGACGAAATCTAAACAGAACGTAGGTTTTAACGAACAGTAGAAATATTATGCCGACGGTAATGGTGTTTACCCAAACTAGATTGGTCTAGAGTTCTAGACTAGACTCTATTATTCTGTATTATTCAAATAAAAATATGTTATTAGTATTGTAATATTGGGAAATGGCTTCGGTCCAAGGCTTCGCCCTCGTGAAAACTAAAAAATCTGACCATAAATCAAATATTTTCCAGACAAACTTTACCAGCACTTTTAAGCTCTTTATGGTTGGAATTTTCGAAAATGCTTAAATTAGTACCTCCTAGGTACTTTATTGATTTGGTGAGAATAGAACAGGATGTGTTGAGAGATTTACTTTAGAACTCACCAAAACAAACAAAATTGATATATACCAACTTTTCTCTCCCTTATGGGTTGCATTTCTAAATATTTGTCATTGTTCTTGTATAAATAAAAGTTTCAGCTTATTACGCAATAAGCTGAAATTAGCCTTGGCCTTAGCCTTGGCGTTGATGAGTGAGCGAGGACTTTTCTTTTTAAAAGCTTTTATTTTTATACAAAGCTAGATAGATAATAGTTTTCCAAAGTTGAATTGACGATTAGCCAGCAATAATGTCAGCGCGCATAATAATGTCAAATAATCCTAATATAGGATATTTACTTGACTAAAATAAAGCTTGATGTGGCTTGCTTGATTTGGCTTGGCTTATTAGCTATAGTGGTTTACGAAGGTTCACTGTTTACCGTCAACTTACTTAGCTACATGCATTTTTGATAGACATTAGAGCCATATTTAAAAGTGCATAATGCTTTTTGTACCTAAGTAATATTAAATATATTTTTTTATATCGTGTTGTGTATTATATTTTTTTTATATCGTGCTTGTTAGTGATCCTAAGTTCTCTACTGTTTTTTTCTGTTTTTTATCCGTGAGAACCTGTAATTGGCTCTATGTGCACTTGTTATTCATCTGATAAAGCTGTTGGTTCTCCTACGATTAAATAAATAAATAAATATTGCCCCACACTAGGAATTTCTCCTGTATCATGGGTGCGTTTACTAACATACAATCAAATATACACAGTCAGACAGAATATTCAGTGAAGCCTGTATGTTTCTCGGTACAAAATTTTAATTTTTGTCTAAATTTTTTTCTTGTAACCTCTTATTTCTCACACGGTATGACGGAACCTTACTATTAGACTTTCTTTTTTCAGACTGCCACGAGTGAAAATGTATGTTTTTCTATAAACTTCGGAAAGCACCCGAGATTTTAAAACATTCTACCACGTTTTAAAATTTCGGGTACATCTTTACATGAAATCAGACGGCCAATTCTCAAAAATGTATGGAAATTGAAATTTTTTGGGAATGGGAATTTTTTGACAGATTGCGACAGATGCGAATGCGAACGTTGTTACAGTACATATTAAGTGAATAAAGCTGAAACATATGTTTTAACATTACTGAGCGGCATTGAGTTTACAACTTTGTGATATTATACATTTACACGTATTAATTCGTCGCACTAGCATATTTTATAATATCTCTGTCTAGAGTATGGTCTTGAGGCTAGGGCTGCTAGTTGTTCCTACCAGGGTTGCGGAATAGTTCGAAAGTCACCGCGGCTCTGGAACGCAAAGGGTATTAGGAGGAACACGGATGGGTTTTAGTCAGTAAGAGTCTGACACTCCCTCCTGTTCCACCCAGAGCGGAAAGAGTCATTTGATGATTTCCCATCCTTGAACAAAGGGTTGCTAGTCGTTACGATTGTCACAAATCAATCAATAAGAATAAAAATAAAGTTTACTTATTCGTTCCATGTTACAAAAATAAAGAAGTAGATTTCAGATTGAAGAAAAAATTTTTCATAAAAAATCTAGAAATTGTTTTGAAAGTATTGTGACTGAATTCTGGGTCTAAATATGCGCCTGTTGGTTTAAGAATTTTAGCTGGCTGTACCTATGAAATGAAAACGATTTTGAAAAGGGAATGAAGAAAAAACTCTTCAATTTATTTTGAGTTTGTGTCTCTATACAACGTGTAACAGAATAACGCAATACCTGAAAAGAAGTAATTTTACTCAGTACTACCTACTACTTCTCATTATGAACAACTTTTACGATGGGACTAACCTCGAAATCGAGGAAAAAGAATCTGCTGTTCAGTACATTTTGTCGAGCTATCATCGAACATGGGGTCCCGTAGTAAAAGTTGATAATAATGATGAGTATAGGTACCCCTTTTCAGGAATTGCGTTTATTCTGTTACACGTTAATTAATTACTGTGGTTGGTCCATAAACTGAGAAAACGAGTAGGTACAAATATTAGTGTGTGAACTGTGACAACTGCAAAGCTCTGAAACTGAAAGAAATAAAATATTGTGGGATAGGTTTTTCTCTAGAAAAAGTAATTAAAACGGCATATTCAAAATGTTTATAGGTAGGTCAGGTCCGTTTTGCCTGACAACCATAGTCAGGCCTAGCATTATCCTGGATCGTAGGCTCGCGGTCACGTCCCGGCAATTGGGCGGCTCTTCATTGCGCAGACGTGCGCGCGCCTCTCGCGCATGCGTCCTGAGCGCGCATTAAACGCGCCATGTGTGCGCGCAGTCATTATGTGAACTTCGTACATAATCGCTATGTGCTCGTGTCAATAGTTTTGCTTAAAGCGAAGGAGGTTTTACTAAAGTTCGCTGAATGACTTTGTTTGAACTTACGGCACAACGGGTGAGAGGATAGATTATCTTATCAATCTAGTGGATGCTAGCTCTTTCCCAGACACCATCACGCCAAGCTTGCTCTAGTCACACCACATCGGGCCAACTCGATTTTATTAAATTAACGACGGATTTTCCTAACATAGACTTACTAGCGTAGCGAGCCGATTCGTGACAATTTAAGCGAGTGAAGCGAGCCCATAGACAAGACTTACTCCAGCATTAGCCAGCTAAGCAAGTTAAGACAAGCGAGTGCAGCAAGTCCATTTTCTAAATGAGCGAACGAAGCGAGCCCCCTTCTCAAGACAAGCAAAAGGGAATACACGTGAGACACATGAGTGAAGCGACATCACGAGCGAGTGAAGCAACTAATGAGTTGAGTGAGATGAGTGTGAGGCGCTCGCTTCATTCTTCTTGTGAAGGGGCTCACTTTGCTCGTTCTTTTCATGTGAAAGCGCAGTTGGCCTATTGTCTTGAAGGTGGGCTCGGTTTGCTCGCTCGAAGATAGCTTCTTTATCGTGTGAGTAAGTGCTCTCATATATTATCATTATCATAAAGGCGTCGCTTTGCTCGTTAGTCTCATGTCCTCCACTCGTTTGACTCATAAAAAATGCTCACAGTTCTAACCTCGCTTGCTTTGCAGAGGAAGGTACCTATGAGCTGTAAATATCAACTTGCACCAGTGACTGCTCCGGTTTGTCTAGAGGTTCTGGTAGCGCTTTGTTACTCTTGACATCGATACGAAAATAACAAATACCTATTATAATAATTAAAATTTGGACATGCGGTGAGAAAAGGAGAGTACTGCACATCGTGAGATTACGTCATTGCCAAACGCATCCCTGCTTTAAAATTGATGGGTGATTAGGATTCACCTGAATACCAGTATTTTACGTGGAGCGGCTCCACCTGACCTCCACAACCCAATATTAAGCAAGTGAAGAAGCCTAATGTGAGAAAAAGTTTTATTTTCAGGTACGCTGAGGAAACACTAGCCAGACTCGGAGACTATCTGTTCTATGTTCGTGAAAGAGAAAAAGAAAATGCGGCAAAGTTTTGCTTGTTCGAGAAATATATTTTTCTATTTATTACAAGATATTTACTGGTGTTAATTTTATAACCTAAGTCATTACCCTCTAGTTGATGAATGCAACCTTTACACCTCCATACGTACTTCGAACAGAAAATTGATATTGATTTTAGCTCTATAGCCACCTGGCCTAATTTAACGTTATCGACTCCTAATTAAAGCTAACTGCCACCAAATGGCGGAACATTGCCAGTGTTTTAACAAGAGCGACTTCACTCGACCGCATGTCTTTTTATTGCTCCCCCATAACACGTAATTGCTTGCGGTTAAACCCACCCTTAAATACTTAAGCGAAACGTGCGCACTTCGGCACTACGCATCGCAAATAATTCCACAAACAAGCCGTAATCATACCTATATATAATTTGTATAATTATTTGTCATTGTAAAGTAAATTGCTTTGAATTTTTTTAATGTCATTTTCCGTAGCTTCGGGCCCTTAATGTTACGAGTCACGCCCGTTTTCATTGTATACAACATGTGTTAGAATAAAAATAAATAACTTAACTGTCATGTTCATATTTTTTTTATTCTGTCCTCCGCAGAATGACTCAAGCACATACCTACCTCTTGCGATGTTCATTCAGGAGAAAGAATTAATACCATCAAATAAATTCTCTGCTTATTAGGCACATAAAAATACCCAAAAGGTGACCCGAAGCCAAGTGACATTCTGACAGCAGTAAAGGGCATTTTCAAAAAATATGGGACCATCATGTGATCCAGCCTTATATTTTGGAATTCCGTCAATCACCATCGTTAACACTTTATCTAGAGCCTATATATATAAGTTTTAAATAATTAAAATTGTCTATAATGAAATCTTAAAAGCTTTGGAATTGTGGGTATAAAAAGTGTGACTTGTGCGACATATTCGTAGCGCGAGCGTGGCGCGCGTGGGTGGCGACATGTTCAACACATTTGTTTCGATGACGACCGCCGCGATTTTATTATAATTCATTTACCGTGTTTTAACAGATACAGTATTCGGTGATCGCATTCCCCTCTCAATTGTCAAGATATCAGGCCACATGAGCAGATCGACATTTCAATTCATAAAGATAGTGAAGATTGAGGCTTGGCTATCTAAATATAAAATATTTCTTATCTAAACTATCAAACACCTAGACATTTTATTACCTTGAGATGGTTACAGTTATAATAAAGAGGGTGAAGAAATATGACTGTCTTTAGTGCCTATAAAAGATCTTTTCTATAACACTTTAATTTCAATTATTATAGAAAATTGCCAAACAGTCTCCGCAATTCATTACAACAACTGCTAACATCTAATCTTGGAGTTATACGGCTCCAAACGACCTCCTATCCAACTAATAAATTAAATCGAAATGGATCTGACTTCAGACACAAAAATTGGTAAAAAAACACTGTTGTCTTCGGCTTGCTCACCCACGGGAAATAATTGGCGTATGAAAAAATACAGGAAGTCATTAGTGGCAAAGCGAGCGAGCGGCATCTATTTCACGAGAATGGTCGCTCCAATACAGTGGCCGCGTGTCACACCGGATTCCAAGGTGTCTATAGGATTTGTTAAAATGACACCCACAAACAGGCAATTTTTCGTCTAGCTAGAGGTTCTGTTACAATAGTAACTTTCGCAATTTCACAAATTGTATTTTTATTTTAAAAAGTAAATTCGAAATATGTACAAAGAGTAGAGCCTGTCAAGAAATACTGACCTAATCTTGAGAGGTTGAGTTAATTTGAGAGAGCACATCAAGCACGGACAGTTAGTCAAGGACGCTCTATTTTAGATGAAGAGTTCAATTGCAAAGCAATAAGACGTGGCTCTCTGATTCAATTTCAACTTCAAATACGCTACGGTCTCATAGGAGGCGAACAGCATTCGTCACTAATAAGCCTTGTGTCCTCGCAATTTGACATTTTAATTCACTTTTAATTCGACTTATGAATAGCTCTTTTACGCGGTTTGTACATCATTTTATATTCATTAATATGATAGTAATGTGTCTCGTTATATGTGGCCAGTGTAGTGGGACGGTGCGGACGGTCGTGGTGGCCGTTAGCGATCTGTGTCACCCATTGTCGACTGCTCCTACGATCATTTCGGCAACAAATCTTTTGTTCGCCAGTTGTTATAGTGGCGGTACGGAAAACGGTTACAAGAGTAATTTGTAGTAATAAACGGTATTTAGAGCGTATCTAATTTCGTATTTTAAACATTATCTTTATCAATTTCTCGAATCGTAGATGCAGTAATTCATGTCTTCTGGAAGTTTTTTGAGTCTCTGATGTTAATGTATCTTATTATGGGCAATTATTTATGCAAAGATAATAGCTCACAGCAATAATTTTTAATTACACATCGTTAATTTATGTAACACATTCAGAATTTAATGCTTTTGTAAGCTGAGTTTAAATATGATAATGTTATACATAAAATGGTAGTCGGAAATACGAACACTGACTTTTCAAATGTTTACTCCGAAGACCGAAAGCTTTTTGCGCATGCAGCCTACCTACGAGACTTTAATGCGTTGGTACATGTTCCCATTATAAAATAGTTTATTATTAAATAATAAAATACCTAAAACAGGTAGGTAGTACATACTTATACCAGTTTAGATTGAGAAATGTTTTAGTGATAGTTTTATAGTCTGTTTATACAACAAATGCGCTATTGCGTCGGGGTGGAGAGTGGAGAGTGGAGAGAGAGCCTGCGTCATAAAGCGAGTCTTCAGAAACGACACCCATAAAACCTTTATGATTAGTCAAACCGCTGGCGAGGACGATTCATTATGGGCCATTATGCGTCGTGTTTATCGACTTACTCTATACAAGCCAATAAAATAACGAACGACCGAGATAAGAGGTGGACAGTCCTCTAATCTCCGGAACAAGGGACACTAATTCGATTGTGGTTTTGGTCGAGCCTTTTTTGGGGTTTACGGCACAAATTGAAGTGTTAAAAAAACTACAAATTGGCTTTTTCGAGGGCCATTCATTAGTTCCACGCTGAATGGCGTTCGTTGTATCGTTTTCGCTCAATTAGTTAAACGGAAATTCGAGCTTCGGACGCACACGGCGCGCGCCTCCCGTGAAATATTACGACGTTTTAAGTGTTGCCATCAACATTACGATTATACAGAAATGGAACGAACTATTTGTCTCCACATAAATATAAAATTTATATCAGCTGGTTTAGATACCCATAAGCTGAGTGCAGACAGTACCTAATTGAATTAAGCATTCTGTTAAAGGTATCATAATTTACATTTGCATTAGTGTTATTTATTTAATATTAAACCTTGTTTATGTCTTTCAGATTTCTAGGAAATATTGTTACAAACAACTGTGTTAGGTATACGATTTATGAACTTATAAGCTACCCTGTGTTTAAAAAATAATAAATTATGTCATGCTCAATAGTTAAGAATGTAATTTAAACAATAATTAGATACACAAGTTGAGTTAAGAGTTCTGGTTTGGCACGGGCAATGAACATGTCTGCCAATGCCGTTAATTATTTAGTAATTCATTGAATAAATTAGTAACTTGTTCCTCACACTCAATCAGGCTCTATTATCGTATCAGTGATAGATTGCTGACAAAGTTATTCGAAACATTTAACTTTCTATCTACCTACATACATATATGAAGTGGTTATGAAACTTATTCGCAATAATATGCATAACTATGCTTTCACAGTCATGTTGAATATTTCTAAAAGGTTTGACAGGCAAACATTTGAATATTATACTAACGACAAATTGACTTCCTCTAGAGGCGAAGGGTGAAAGCTTTCGCGATCAAGTAGTACATTATGTATGCAAAAATACATTGACTTAGTATCTGTATTTACAAAAATGAAACGAAGTCCTTTTGCCAAATTGTAAGTGTAATAATGAAGTAATAAAAAAAAACATAAAATTAAAACACGATTGAGATAAGAGGTGTTCTACGATTTCCGGTGATAAAGAGCTTTTTTCTTCGTTAAAAACATAAGGTTTACCTAACAATGGCATAGATACTGATTCTATAGATAGCGATGAAAGTACAAATTGGAAAGTTCATGACAGAAGAAGAAGATCAAGACACATAAGTATCTAATGATCGTTTTTCAGTGATATTGCGCGATTAGTTTTTTTTTAATATTTTCTTCTAATCCGTGTTTAGAGAAGGTATAACCTACGTATTTCTACCTTCAATGTTTAGTGTCTATGATACTGATAGACCGGTATGTATATTTGAATGCCGTTTCGAAGAAGTTGATGACTTTCATTGAGGAAAACGAAACATTAATGATTGGTGTGTAGAACTGTTTTCTACTAACGATAATAGTAAGCTATATTGTATGTCTATTCATCTTAATCCGTTCAAATTGTTCTCTTAAATTTAGATACATTTTGTGAAAGTTTTAGCTGCTAGTTTTAAGTAGTTTTTTACTTTGTGCAACAAGAATCGTATCGTTAATGGAAAAATAAATGGAACATATCTTAACGCATTTAAATTGCCATTTAAATATTCACAAATAAAAATCAATAAGATTCTATTTCATTTAGCCCACGCACCACATCCGCGCAGGTGAGCCACTTACACATTCTTTTACCTTAAAAATACACACAATAAGTTGATTTTAACACATTTAGCGTATCGGCCGTATAGTTAAAAGCTGTATAATAGCGTTATCTTAGGGCCGGCACTAAATTGGGATGTCTCGGGCGAGCGTGGCGGGACCTTATCAGTTTTGTCGTGTTCATCTTGAGTTGTGTTAGGCTTTACTCGGGATATTTATGTCGCCCCACGTCGGGGTGGCGAGTTCTGCCCGCGAGCCTACACGCGACAATGTCGAAAACTTATTGTTGACGTCGCGCAAGGAATGTAGAATTCTATTCTGTTTTCATACAGAAATTGTATTGATATTTACAAGAGAATGGCGTAGGCTGGAGATTTACCTACATCTTACGCTGATTTTGATGTGTGTACCTACCTAACTTTATGGCTGTATCAGACCCTAAGGCATCATTCTGAATAATGATTAAACTAGTGACTATAATACGTCGTAATTTAAACAAAGATGTCGTTTATGCTCGTGGGCGCATTATGAGGTGACAGTAACGGACGGATAACCGTCGGCGGCGATAGCGCGACAACCCTTGCCGGACGCATCGGTTTGATGAAGCGCTTTTTTGATACTCTTTCACATTTTTTTTCATCTTATTGTCCGTGGTCCATTGATAAACGGACAGGTATACGTACTCAGACAGGCGCCAACATTCCTCGCTCCGACCTCACACTTACTCGTTGCCTTATAAAAACGGGCACACTTTTTTATATTAGCACTTTTTGGACTTATTTGCCTCCCTTTGTGTTCGTCGCAGTTGTTTGTTTTGGTTATTAGAGCGGCTGTAGGAAGTGGACGCGATAAACCTATTGGGCCTAAGCGTTTTATTGTACCAATTTTGGATATCCGTTTTCATTTCACTTAGAGAAATCTATTGAGAGTCCCGATGTCCGTTCGTAGTCGCTTATTTATTCGTGTGAGCCAAATGATATCCATTAACACCTCGCTGTGAACGTAGTTAGGTACTAAATGTATGTATGAGAATGTCATAAAAACTACAGGGTAATGTTGTTAGTTGTCGCGTTCCAAGACGTATATTCATTAGCATAATGTGTTCATATTAAATGTTTTTGCCAGGTGTTAATTATAAAATTAATGGCACAAGCTGAACAGGTTGGTAGGTTTGTCGCTCCGGGCAATAAATTTAGCAAAAACAATGCGGAACTAATCGCATTAGCATTTTATGAATGGGTTGTAGCGTGTGACAAACATTTGAAAGTTGTGATGTCGCCGGCCCTGGTGGCCGAGTGACCGGAGTGTGGTCATCTGACGGACAGCTAGGGTCACTGACATCCTCCGACTAAGACCATCATTAATTAGGAATTTACCTACACTTGAAACATAAACTTTACAACTCCGGATAGTAAAGTGTGTTTCCCTGACCATCAGATTATAAGTGTCTTCAAGTTTTCGACAGAAAGCAATCTTTATATTTCATAACGTGAGAAAGGTCCATCGCTTTTATTGATTGATTTAATTACGCTTAATGTTTTAATATTTCCAATTTGTATTGTCCATTTCATAAGACTTTCAAGTAAAGTACAATATTATACGTCTGAAATACCGAAATAGATTTCCGAAAAAGCCCTAGATCAACCATCTTATTCAGGTGAAATAAGTTGTATCAATGACAATGCCTCAGGCGACGTGAGTCTCGATCACAGCCTCAGGACCTCGTGTGATGTCCCAAATTAGGCACAATTAGAGCGATGGGAGCCGCCCCTGAGTTCACGAGAAATTAATAAATAGGCCGCAGAGTGAGGAGCGTCACGGGTCCTTTGCGAGCGCCGCCTAATCGCTGCGTTTACGTTCCTAGTGCAATTTTGATTTATTTGCCAAACGGATCATTTCCGGCACTAAATGACCATTTGGGATTGTTTAAAGTTCATTCATGGGTTTTTATGTTTCGACTAATTTGGAAATGAAATGTGGGGAAGTTAAATTACGACGGCTTTTTTGTCTTTTCGATAATTTGTTTATGTTTCCAGTTTTATGTGAATGGCAGGTACCTACGTTGATTCGGTTCCAAACCTGATTTCATGTCAGTTTTTTAGATTACTACGGTCATTGTGGGAACTGATGCTGCGGCCTTGCATCTGTCTCTACTCAGATGATTTACTAACATATAGGTAATTTGCAATGTACTTACATAGATAAATAGATACTCTGACATGGATAATTACCTATGTAACCACATTTTATAAATTGCAAGCAATCTAATGTTGTTTGTAATGATTTCTCATGATTGCATTGGCCTTAGAATCTATTATTTGTTATTAGGAACGAAGTCAACCACAACTTGTAGAATAACTAAGAAGTAATTTTCCATATCGAAATCATTTTTGATTCGTGATTATGTGTAAGGTAATACATCTACTTGGTACTTATTGTCTTCTGCTTAACGTTGTTATTATACCTATTTATATCTAATCTAAAGCTTGGAATGTGCTGCACTGCGGGATTTTCCTTTATTTCTGTATTTTTGTTTTATTTCTTATAAATAAATAAAGCTATTATAGGCAAGCAGAGTAATTATTGATAGGTACTCATGAGAATTCCTATGTGACTATATTTATTCTTTTTTAGCATCCGTTATTCCCATTCATGGTGCATTTCATAATAAAAGACCGGACTACATGGGATTTCCAACGATTATTATTCACAAGCACATTCCAGAACCCGCGTTATCTTTTGAAACCGAACTTTTGTTTAGTTTAATACCAAAGGTTTACAATCGAATTTCGCGGTAAGATGCGATTATAATTTTTGATCGTCAGTTTTAACACCTTACCAAGCACCGAGAAAAGTGTACAGGCTTTATTAACAACAAAGCTTATCTCTATCAAACACAATAATAATTTACTTCATGACATCATCCAACTGATTATTCTGCAGATGAAGTCCCTACGACAGCAAATTTTAATCTAAATTCGATTCTCGATTGCTCCAAACCAGCACGGATACGGATAGCAGCACATCCCTGAGGGCGCCTGTATATCGATTATATTGACGTTAACTGTTGACATAGGACAATGTGACTGTTTGATTAGCCTGGCCGGACAAACACGACATTAGTATTGTTTTGCTGACGATCAATCGGTAGGGTCGGTGTATTTGCACGGGATCGCTTCGACGTAACTTTGACACTTGGCCGCAGAATTTAGAGGTATATTTGAAGTTTTTATGGATTTAAATGGAATGACAAATATTTTTGAGATAGGGGATATCGTGTCTCTGGGACTGATTATGACTGCGTTGTAGATTTCAGGAATCTATGAGATTTTGGTTGTTTTTCAGGCATGGAAGGTCAAAAGGGGTAAACATTTTAGCTTAGGTATTCCATACTGCTGTGGACCATTCGTGCAACTATTACTTTACATACCTACCGGCATTACAGTTACTGCCAATGAGTATAGGTAGGTATGTACCTACCTATACTCATTGGCAGTAGCTGTTCAGTAATTCCCTATAGATGTTCTTTTGAGGACTTTTTTCTCTTTTTGTGGCATGATTTCCGCTATAAACTTACAACACAACAGGCACATTGAGAAAAACCTTTTAAAAGGACAAGTAAACGTTCTACACATCGATTAAATCAATGAAAACCACCACTCAAACGTTGTGTCATCGAAATCCTTGGTACCCATTGAATTATTCTTATCTCCCCACTTACAATACTGCGTGTGATGTCATCAGGCCCGAGCAGGTATCATTAAGTACCTTTAACTTGACCAACTTACTTCTACATTCACTGAAACACACCTTCAGCCTTATGACTATAAAATAAAGTTCAAAATTCAAGTGGAAAGAGTTCAGTAACGTTGAATAAGGTAGTATTTGTTATCTGTATCCCGACTTGTGACACCTCGGCCGGACCGGACGGATGGAGTAGTGTCCGACTGGGGGACTCCAATAACTTTTAATAAAATTGCATAATTATTGACATGTTTCATTGTATTTATGAGCTTTCGAAAAGCTTGGAAAATAATATGTCTTAAGTTTGTTTTCTCTCCATTTGCATTGATAAAGTTGAGCAAAAGGTACACCTACCTAGAGGCGTAGCAGTTCCATTGGAAGCAACTGTAGAATAAAATAGAGTTCCAGTTTACAATCTACGTATGAACTAAATGCTACTTAATGTAGGTAGATTCACTATACTTCTGTTGCTTGGATGATCCAACAGTTACAGAAGAACATCCGAGTTGGGTGCTTGATAGAAATACAGTTAGCGATCAAACCTAGCTTTGAAAATTAGCTGAACAAGAAAAAAAGCAGTGGCAATGTTGCCGCCTTAATCTAAGAAGTAAATAGCGAATTGCTGTTGGTCTCTGAAAAAACAACAGCTCTTAACATTTTTCCAAATCTGTAGCCAAGTTTGAACAGGGGCGTGCGTAAGAGGCGCCAAGCAGATTAGATGACGCGCTCGCTTCAAATTAATTTGTTTTAAGACTCATAAACAGACTAATTAACCAATTAACATTATATTCGAGTGTGAGTGCGATAGTACTTCTCGATGTTACATCGAGTGAGTAAACAAATCGGATTTAAATCGGTCTCGAGAGGCATCGATATGCATCAGGTTATGGTACCACATTTATTCACACTAAAGATAAGTCGGTGACGATTAATTTTGTTCGAGAACTTTATGTTTATTTAATTGGTGAATGGTGCTTCCTTATTTATGTGAAAGCATTAATTCTTCAATCAATCCGTCGATTAACCTTCGACACACTATTAATCAATGTTTTTATGGCACTAATAACATTAAATATTATTTTCAAGACATTGAAAATCGATATCAATAAAACATTAGTCGAAAGTTTGAATGATATTCACAATGTCTAATGATATGTTAACGAAAAATTGATTCTGCTCCCAAAGAATAGTGAAGCATAGATCTTAATGGTTGAATGCGATCATAAACCTTCAGTTATTAAAGTTTTAATAGTCAAATCCATCATAACAGAACATCAAAAGCCGGAGCAATTTATTCGTTCAATGGTTTCGCTACTCACTTTTTATTAGTCCACGGTACATTCCGACGCGTAGGCGAACTCAAAAATTCTCACAGAAACGAACATTTAATAATACGAATGAATATAATGCGATTCAAACGATTTATTTTCCGTGTAAGCACATCACGTACGAACTAAATCATCGGTCGGAGAGCCGAAAAATATAGCAGAATCGCTCCTATTAGCTTACGATGGGATCATTCGATACAAATCGTATGAAATCGATTCGTATCGAGACTAAACACTACAATCAGCGGCGACTCGTTGCAGCTGTTAGTTATGCGATCGGCGATCGGCGTCATCCACTAAAATAATATGACACAGCCATTTCTGTATCTCCTTCGTGCACCCAAAAAGGAAAACTATTGATATAGCCATAATTAAGTGTAGTGGTGTAGCGATCGCAGAAAAAATACTTAGGTAATCCCCAATTAAATAAATGATCAAGGTACGATTTTGAGCAAGATTGTTGTTACGAGTTACGTATGTTTGTTTGCCCACTATGCAAATATGTTTTTAAAATACTTCTTATGTGTATTTTAGTAGTACTTAACGAAAATATATACTGATGTAGAATCGCTGAATCTTGGTAAAACCAAGACCTATTTTTCGTTAAAGTTCGATCATACATGGAAACTACAAATACTTTAAATCACTACAAGGACGTGACCTTAACATGCTGACGCTACTCAGGGATCAACGGCAGACATTGTAAGTGGTTACCCATGCTTTCAGAGCCTATAATTTGACAATATTTTGTGTCATTTGGCCTTTATTATTACTTACGCCATTACACGACTGTGGATATAACGTTAATACACGAACAGCGCCGTCCGAAGGTCCGATTAAGGGCGCTGTAACCACAGGGTCCCCTAATTCAATATTAAAAGCATCCTCCGACGTGATCGCTAACTAATAATAGTTTAATTTGAAGAAATGTCCCTGAGAAAATGACGGAATGTCAACCTTTTTCTAATGTTTTTTTGAAAGTCAAAATGAAATGGCTCGTTTCGAAATTTTTGATCGGAATTACAGTGTTTACAGACACGATTTTTTAGTAATAATGTCAGTTCTATTGCAGTTAAATTGGATATTACCGTCGGTTATGATCTATCATTAAGCCTTTAATGTGTTTCAAACATATGTAATGTGTTCCCTTTTTCGGAAAATAACGAAAAACGAGATCTCTCAGTGAAACATTTAATTATTTCCATTGCTTTTCTACATTCGTGTGAGGTCCGACTTACACGGTGATGTGCATGCCTGTAGGTAAGTACTTAAACGGCTAATTAATGTGTTGGTCAATTAACTTCTTGGATATCTTATCCTGATTGCGAAGAGAAAAAAAAAGCGTTATGCGCACGATGACATTAGGAAAAACACTCCGAAAATTGTAAATAGACTGGGCTTATGTAAAATAATAAAATCCATAGATAATTGAATGCAATTCCCAGATCAATCTACAGGCAACAAAACTAAACTAAAACAAAACAGAATCGTGTCGTCACGTAATAAAATCTAAATTGAGTCGGTCTGCATTCAAGGGTGCGCCGCGCCGGGTGCCGGGTGGCTGAATCTAGTTAGGTGTAAATGGAGGCATCGTTTATGTACGGAGCAGCGTAATGCAGTAGGGCGCAGGGCTCCCAACCCATGCATACTAACGCGCTTGGTAATAAGTAGCCTGATTCCATGTTTACCCCTCATCTCTGGCTGGCCTTCCCCGACGGCGACGCCCGACTCAACCGCTCAATATACTGCGAATTTGAATGTAAACGGAAAATTTCGCTTGTGACTGCTTCTGATTGTGTGATGCGTCATTCAGAAGAATTGTTTTTGATTGCATTTGTCGGATTTGGCCTCGTGGAAAATTGCGGTGTAATTTGTAACGTAGACAACAATTTTGAAGGAAAAGCCGGTATTACACAGCAAAAAGGAAATTGATTGTATTTCTACCAATTATCAACGTAGGCATCGTGAACACTGAGCTTTTTTGCTGTCTCCACATTAAATAAGCATTTTTAAATGTTCGTTAAATGTGAATTTCTTAGGTTATTCTTGGAGTAACCCAACAGATATGGGTTTTTAGAAAAAATAGCAAATCTAGGTTGTATACTATATGAATAAGGAACATAAGCTTATTATGACCAGCCTTCGATAGTATGTGATGCGGATAAAGTCATTAATGCAAAAAGTGTTACCTCATAGCCAGGCCATGGGCAGTCATGGTTTATTACGACCTAAATGTAATAATACTGTGTGAGTTAGTGTTATTATACAATATAATAACCATGATAATATGAGTAGGAAAATTGTTGCGTAGTCACAGGTTTTGTCGAGCCTCTTAGTAAGCTTGTAAGCAAACACTCAGTAACATACGAGTTCAGGCGTGATGATGACTTTAACCGTTTCATGAAAACCTATTCTGGGATGCAATAAAACACTTATAATGAACAAAAAACGATTTACTTTTTTCTGAAATCCATTACGCACTCTTTACGAGTCTCGTAATACTAACGCATAAAGTACCCAAATAAATCAATCACGCTATGTCTATCTGGACACTTGAGCGGCTCTGCGGTAAAACCTAGTTACCAACAAGCGGTTATTTAGGAGGGGTAGGTAGTAACCGACTGGCGGTAATCACAATAAATACTTACAATTATGCAATTAACACTTTTTAACAATAGAACATAAATCGACGCCAGGAACACTACACGGATGTACGACATGACACTCTTATGCAGAAATAAATATTGTCATTAAAAAAATAACAAAACGCTTATTACAAACGTGGTTTTTACCGATAAAATGACATTTAATGTCTGTTTGATGCTGAATTAAATTCTTATTGTCGTTGCCAGCCATTATTTTATTAATAGCATTATAAATGGAGGCGAATTGTCATAGAGCGGATAATGAGGAGAGTTTTTGTCATGTGTCCTTTGCCGTCACTGGCTATTAAGTGCGACCCTGCGGCTGCGCCCGCGCCGCTGCGGCCGCTCGCTCCCAAGCACGTATCACTTACCACTACGAGACATTATTTGGGGATAATGGTCGAAAACAGTCGCATGTGGACGAGCCTTTTTTGCTATAGCAATACTTTAGATGTGTTTAAAAAGTTTTTATAAAACGGTCACATTTTTCCGTGACTCGTAATGGGAATTCTGTTTTTAAAATTGTAAGTACGACAAACTGTAATAGTCCAAATGACTTTAGAACACGGCAACCCGCGGCGAGTCGCTGGGCGCCCGGCGCACGCGCACCGTTGCGTAAAAAGCACTGCGAACGGCGAGCGGTGCTTAATGCAGATAATGAGACCATCATCGTTTACAGAACTAAGTTTAATTAACGTAAAAAAGCGCGTTTACTCTAACCGCCGCGTTATCGCGACCATCTCGCCACTTATAATGACTTTTGTTCATTATTTAGTTGCGCGGTACGTGTCTGAGCGGTTTCCGGCGCACTGCTTCTAAACACCAATTTTATGCTCATGTGACTGTTTGATTTCATATGTGCGCTCATTTTAGTTTCAATTTGAGAATCAGTTAAATTAATTTCAGCCATAAAGCATAGTCTGTTAGATAACATCGCTGTGGAAAGTAGGATTTAGGCACGTATAGATATAATTAGTGTAATTGCTAACTGTTCTCGTAAGTATAGAGCTGAGGGATCTCGGCTTTGTTAGAATTGAGATAAGTTTTACATAAAAATAATGGTTTTATTTATTTAGATGTAATTCGTAGACGCATTACGTAGCACTTTTCAGTCCCCTTTCAGGAAAGGGAAAGAACTACGTTTATGCGGGGCTTAGTTTATAAGTTACTTACCATGATGTGAATATAAATAATAAATAAAAATACATATGCGGTATAGTTTTGACTTTTTTAGCTGATTTCCTATTCGTATAAGGAAACATTGATGTTTTTACTCAATAATTTTAGCCTACTCGTATAAAATAAATGTTAAACGTGCAACCTCTAACATTAATTTTAACTGAATTGAGTTTTGTGTTTAAAACATACTACTATTCTAACACTAGGAAAGTACATTTACTTTTAGGTACAATACTAAATACAAAAGTACCTACTATACAACGTTGTGTTTGTATAATTAATTACTATTTATTTAATGGTATTTATTAACGTTCAATAAATATAATATGGGTTATGACTTTTTGTCTTCCTACTTCGGTTAATGGACAAATCACCATATAGGTAAAATATATTTATAAATACTACTAAAGTACCTACATACATAATTATTTTAAAAGTGAACGTTTGTTAATTAATCACACCTTTACGGCTCAATCGATTTAGATGAAACCTGGCACTTGGACAGACCATGTTCTACTACTAGGACTTACTCCTAGGTTCCCGTAGAATATTTTCTTTATAAATAAAATCATCATCATCTGCCTTTTCCCAACTATATTGGGGTCGGCTTCCAGTCAAACCGGATAAAATACAGCCACTATAATCAAAATTCAAGACAAACCAAAAAAAAACCTGTAAAATAATAAAGTGACCTAAGTTTTTCACCGTCCATGTACACTAAAGAAGATACAAAATTAATAGTCGTGCACACATGCCATTACATTTTCACGCTCCGTGGCGTACATTGCTCAACACAAGTTTCGGACTAACGTTCATGGTGCTCTCTTACATAACTAGTACACATTATGTGACCGACTGTATATAACGTTACCGCTATTCGTTTTATCAAGCGGTGAATTGTTTTTAATGACTATATTTAGGTTGTATGTTTGTGTTACGGGTCCCTGAAATATGGCTTATTGCCGTAAGCGACGTAACAATAAGGTTGGCAGTGCTGGGTTGGAGGATGGGGCGACTGACAAGCCGAAATAACGTTGCTTTCAGTTTCATACAATATCGCAGTTGGCCCCGCATGAATGAATGAATTGACGATTCAAGACTCATGGGTCAATTTTTGGGATGTATGATTGTTTCCTGCCAGGGTTGCTGAATTTGTTCGGAAGAGACACCGCAGCCCTGGAACGCAAAGGGCACTAGGAGGAACACGGATGGGTTTTAGTCAGTAAGAGTCTCACACTCCCTTCCGCTCCACCCAGAGCGGAAGAAGTCATTTGATGATTTCCCATCCGTAAAAAAAGATTATTTTGTTTGAAGTCCCTACCTATATTTTTGTGTTAAACGTACGATACAATTCTGTTTATGTTTTAAAAAAAAGCCAAGTGCGAGTCCGAATCGCGCGCAAAGGGTTCCGAACGAATCATATTTTTTCACGTGTAACTTTAAAATTACTGATTTCTCACAGGTTTTGAAATTTTTTAGGCTCTTTAGTTTCGGAGGTATCTAAGGAGAGATGGTCAATATTAATCTATTTTATTAAATAACTATTTGAATCTTCCACATAGCTCTCGTTTTATATTTCTCATACGGCACAATTTAAAAACTTTGCTTTTATTTCCCATTTTCGTGGACGTTTGGAACCCTAACAAAATAAAGTTAGGTTCTTATTTCAGTTAACGATGAAGTTAAGTATTTAACAAAAAGTGTATTTATAGGCAAAAAATATAAACTTTGTTTTTCCCAGACTTTAATTAGTTAAATTTAGAATTTCAACCAATTATTTCGTACACGTGCAATGATTGTTTGGATTATAAAATTGTGAGTTGTTGTGTTGTGTTTTTCAATCATGATAAGTTAACCATGGTTAAAATGTGATACTTAGATATATTATATGTATTTAGGTTAGTGCCTGAAGGCTTCAAGTAGCAATTCCTAGAGTGGGGCAACGTTTTTTAAAAAAAAAAAATCATCCGATACCATCACTTTATAATAATAAAAAGCATAGGCTCATTCGATGTTATAAAAGTTTAATGATGAAAATAGAAACAAGCAAGTTAATAAATAATAAATAATTCTGTCAAATATTCAATTTCTTGAACCGTGACAATAACACCATTACTCTATTAATAGATTATTATATGACCCGGCTAAAGGTTACAGCGTCAAATAAAATAAAACATAATTAATTAATCGAAATAGACCTATGAAAAACCATAAATTAGTGCCTACAGCTACACGAAGCAGAAGATATTATAATGGAAATACCGTCAGAGCAATTAAAAGTATAAATAGACCACGTAACCATAAACTGCATGTGTTCTACAATTGAAATTATTTCGAATTACTATTGTCTCGCCTTCCTAAGTACTCGAGCAGTTGCACCACACTCCACATGTCCTTTTGAAGAATATCATTTTATTACCAATTCAACTTAACTGACCGCAACAGTAATAGGAAAGATCAAAAAACAAACCCCACATAAATTCTTGAACGTACAACAAAAAATAATATGAGCAAGTATCAAACAGTTTTACATTTGCAAGTGAACAGCCATCACTAATGTAGGTTACACAGCCTATTAAACTGTCAGGGAAATAGTCGATAGGCGCGTAAAAAGAAATTAGTGCCGTGGTTACCTAACAGTGCCTTTATACTAAGTTAGTGCATTTACACGACGGCGATATTGTCAGCGAATCACTTCTAGACACAACAAAGAATATCTGATTAAGGGTACGCGAGCACGCGAACTGTCTCGCATACTCGCATGCGCAATACAGCGTCAACTTTTTACTCGTCTCAAGATTGCTTGCACAACGATCAAAATTGTGTGATGCTAGTATACGGTATAACCGTGTTGCGTCACCAACCTAATAATGTTGGTGGAACAAAGACGAGCAATTAAATAAGTATTTGTTAAGCTTGCTGAAGTAAAAACTCTAAATTAATGTGCCAAGCTTCCTGATAATGAGTAATTATTGCAATTAGAGTACGGTCAGCGAGTTAGTTGTCAGGTATTTTATTTGTGCTTGCTTGTTTAATTAATTATTATAATATTTAATTAACGCATGTCATGGTGCTGATCTTTAGGTACGGGTAATTTTAAATGGACAAATTAGTTTCATACTAATTTGGTGTTTATTGTGGAAAAGAGACTGAATGAATGAATGAGAGCTGACCTAATGTCTACTGACTAGTAGAATGGGATGTTTTTATTCTAAAAATATGCTTATTGTGTATGTTTTCTTTTCTTTTTTATAACATGCGGTTGTTGCTGTTGTGTTGTGTCTGTATCGAATAAATGTTTTCTATTCTATTCTAAATAAATATCGGTTTTGTCATGTCCATTACTTGAATAAAAAAATATTTTTTGATTATTTTCCAAGAAAAAAATTAAATGATCGGTGATAAATTTCAAACTATGATCAATGATCATAGTTTTAAAAAAAATATCGTCTGCCCCATACATTTCTGTATGCACTCGAGAAAATGTACTGAACAGCTGATTTTTTTCGTGATTTCGGGTTTGGTCCGATAGTAAAAGTTGTTCATAATGATGAGTACAATGACCTCTTTTCATGTATTCTGTTACACATTGTGTTAAGATGTATGTATGCTGATGCTGACGCTACTCAGCGGGGGAGAGCGGGGTGCGGTACGCGGGCGCAACCCGCGACACAATTATGTCATTCGATCACAACAATTACGTGGGAATACATTAGATCTCTGCACAATTATTGATTTTGTTAGCTGCGCCCACGATGATTAGAAATGTATGTGAAACAATCTTCAAGATACCTGGTCTACTTATCTTCAGGATCACTTGCGCTTTTCTCACAGGCTGATCATTAGCGAAAGGAATAGATTAATGGGATGTGGAGGTTTAAATGCTAAATGATTGAAAGTCCACCATCCCAAGGGCCACCCATTGGGACTGTGGAGTTGGACTTGTGGAGCAACATTTGGGTATAACAATCCTAGAATCCAAGAATCACATACCTAACCCAGGTGATTTTCGAGCCTTGATTTATACCTAGACAAAGGTAACGACAAAGGTTTGCTTTCAATAAAACATGCAAAAAATTAAATATTATAGAACCTGCTACATCTGAGGAGAGGTGCTAAAATTTCAAAGATCGCTTCACTCGCTCTTGCATCCTTCTAATTTATGGGGTGCTGAAGATACACCTCCTGAAAATAGTCTTGCTGGCGTGCATGATTTTAAAGTCATGATTCAACGTCGAAACTGGTGTAGGTACTACCTATAAGAAAGACTTCGAATTTAAAACCCAAATAAGTATCGTTGCCACGGTAGTTATGTTAGGTACTAAGGTGATCTTCCCCTTCATTGTATTTTTGACAATTTTATGAAGCAATCACACATTTTTGGCGACGACTTCTTATTCTATGAGATCAATATAAGAAGCGACACTGAAAGTCTCGCCTGTGGAACAAATAAAGTCGCCACACGGTCTACACATTGTGTTATTAGTAGACCGTATGGTTTAGTTAATGAACTACTAGAATAATAATTTCTTAACTTATGAATGAAGTAGAAATTGCCATAATTTCAAGAAACCGTGACTGATTGGCTACACGTTTGATAACATTTCCGGAGCCACATCCGATGACGTACCTAACCTTGTGTATTTTTGGAAGACATCATTAACAAAGGGCACATGAAAGACCAACCGCACCGGAAAAGTGCAGAAACGTTACAATTGTAATTAAAAGCAACGATTCCTTGGAAATCGATAGCAAAAAAAAAACAACTGTAACGCGACTCGATACCGAGAACGGAAACGCTCGATAAACGCTCTAGTTTGCCGAGTACGAGCGGCTAATACATTTATTATCATTTAAAATTATCATATTTGTAATATAAATTGCGAGTAGGAGCCATAAAAGTGGTGTGATTAGAGTTTTTCAGGTGGTGGCGGGCGGCGGGAAGCGTGAAATTACTGCCGACGCACACTCGCCTAGCTGCGCTCACCGGAGGTGTGCTGCGACGCCGAGCGATGCCAGGCTGTGACATCTGAATTTTAGTAACCCCAAACTGAATGCCACTGTGACAGGTAGCATAGGTAAATGAGTTATGTTTCTTCTTAAAAAAACTGAAGTTGTTAAAATCAATATGCCCTATAATATCCTTATATATGTAAGTCATCTAGTCTTTTCCACTTCTACATAAAATTTCGTAGAAAACGATGTGGACCATGCACCCCGTGTTGCCATAACCTGAAACTTGAACAAACAACACTCGATTCTATCGCAAACATATCGTATGTACCACAAAGCCAACTTCTTCACGTAAACCAGGCACCAGTGTGAGTGTGCAGTCTGTGCACACACCCGTCTTACTTTCAATAAACGCTTAGAGCATTTGTACTATTAAATAGCCTTACATGCGATTAAAGGTTCACGCGAGCGTGAAATGAAAATTCTAAATGCAGTATACAGATGGAATTCGCTGGAAGTAGTTTTTTACTTCATATAACTCATTTAATGGTTCTCTTGACCCAAGTATTGCAGTAATGGAAGCGTCAAGTATGAGGGATATTATCGATTGCTTCATTAACAGCTTGTCGTGTACACTTGCGTTATAAATTTTCATTGACGTAAGCTATGATGT
Organism: Melanchra persicariae; assembly: GCA_947386135.1. NCBI lineage: Eukaryota > Metazoa > Arthropoda > Insecta > Lepidoptera > Noctuidae > Melanchra > Melanchra persicariae. The sequence goes on from OX376646.1 coordinate 7,483,077, forward strand.
GATAAAACAGTTACAGGTTCGTTCCTAAGGCGATGTGGATGATCTAGTAGCCGCTAGCGTTAAAATATCTAGGGTCAAATGTGTTGAATAGCGCATTTGTATGATAATGTAAAGCTTTTTTATGCACCAGTTACGAAGAAAGCGACAGTGACGTAAGAGGCGACTAAGGGACTCACCAGAGAATGGGCAGCCGCATTCTCTGTAAATTGCAACAGCTACACTGCGATCGTCAACCTTCCTGCCAAGCGTGACGATTATGGCAAACCCCCTCTTTTTTGGGGGAGGCCTATGTTCAGCAGTGAACGTCTTTCGGCTGATATGATGATAATGATGATTTTGGTCAAATCACTCTTTGGAAGCATTATCGATAGATTTAGATAACAGAGTGAAAAGGTTAACTTCTAGGCAAAGCGTGCTCCATCTTCGGCTACATCATCGCTTACCATCAGGTGAGAACTAACTCACCTGGAGCACGCGCTTGAGCACTAGGTCAAGCGCGTGCCTATCAGTAATAATAATAATAAAAAAGCGGCCAAGTGCGAGTCGGACTCGCCCATGAAGGGCAGCAAGTAAAAGGTAAATTGCGGTTTACGATTTATGACGTATTAAAAAAAAACTACCAATTTTCGGTGGAAGTTTACATGGTTATGTACATCATATATTTTTTTTTAGTTTTATCATTCTCTTATTTTAGAAGTTACAGGACACACACACACACATTTTACTACTTTGGAAGTGTCTCTCGCGCAAACTATTAAGTTTAGGAAAAATTATATTAAAAACCTCAATATCATTTTTGAAGACCTATCCATAGATACCCCACACGTATGGGTTTGATGAAAAAAAAAATTTGAGTTTCAGTTCTAAGTATGGGGAACCCCTAAAATTTATTGTTTTTTTTCTATTTTTGTATGAAAATCTTAATGCGGTTCACAGAATACATCTACTTACCAAGTTTCAACGGTATAGTTTTATAGTTTCGGAAAAAAGTGGCTGTGACAAACGGACGGACAGACAGACAGACATGACGAATCTATAAGGGTTCCGTTTTTTGCCATTTGGCTACGGAACCCTAAAAAGATATATGTTAATCGAAATCTTTGGCAGCTACTTTTCAACTTGGTAATGGGTAGGTTCCTAGTACTCCAGTTTCAGTTGTTTATCGCCTGGCTATCTCTTCCATTGCAAGGCTTTTCAACAACTTACTCAGCTTCCTCTCCTCAATCTTCTTACCTCAGAATACTGAGTCACCTTACCTTCTTCATGACATAACTACACGTACCTATTGTTAAAGATATTGTATTCGTGTGTGTAGTTTTAATTGTGTATATAATCGCTGGCTGCGCCTGAGTCGCTCTACTGTGACCTAACAGTAATTGCAGCACTTTGCCGTTTTTTCCTTCGGCCATTAGTGCTCTTTACGAGTTGCACTGAGCATGCACGAATTGCACGATATAAGCAATAAAATTTATATTAGCGTATTCGTTATTTCGTCTGCAAATGTGGAAATATCATATTAGTTTCCGTGTTGTTATCTAAGTTAAACTATTTGTTAGTTGGGTAAGTGTTTCATGGGTTGAGTTATTAGTTTAAATAGAACAGAAATTACTACTGTTGTTATTCAAATAAATGGATTTTGAAATCTTTCGTCTTTAGTTTTTTGAAGTTGATTTTTTATCTGGTAAGTATGTTAGCTCCATAAAATTTTAAGTTCGGTTTGGGACCTATTGTCTTTTCAGATAACCAAATGATACAAGGTATATTTGGGTAATCTGAAGTTTACAAAGATTCTGGATGTAATCCCCTGGTTGGGCAGAGTGATTAGGTTATTTCCATTATGATATTCTCAGTAGCTGCCCGAAAATTGGAACGTACCCAACTAATGATGGTCATCTTTATATGGAACTTAAAATTAAGATGAATTTGGTCTTCCTCTTTACCTTTTTACCCTTTCGCGAGTTACAGGTGTGATGTTACATTTACAAAAGCTACAAAAAAACTGTTGTTTCCCTAAAAGAGAGTGTTATGACCCAGTGATAACGGCCTCGACTTACGTGTCGAAGGTCGTGGGATCTAGGTAGATAATTCTCTTTATATAATTTCTTTCGTCCTCCTTATTTTCTAAACAGAGAAGGAAAACATCGTGAAAACAGATAACATTAGGATGTTATCTATTTTCAACAACAACAGATCAACAGTTTTCTGAAAAAAGAAAAATCCTGCAACCAAACCTTCGAGGACATGGTCACTCGGTCACGTCGCAGTCGACCAAACTGCAATGGGCCCATTGCAGTTTGGTAGACATCATCACATGAGCACACTATGATGGTTTAGGCTCACTATCTCACTGTCTCAGCTGTTAAACCGTTATCTAATAGGTAAGTTGAAATTTAAATTACCTAGTTGTTATTATTAGATCTATAGCCTCATAAAAGAATTTATGTAAATATAGAGCAGGCATTGCATGGTTGACGGCCTCGCAGGTTTACATTGATGGGTCATTAAAGATAACTGGCAAAATGTAGATGTACTTTCTTCTCTCAGAACAGCAGGCGTGATTTGTGTTATACGTTTGCATAACACAATACAGGGTTTCGTTTAGAAAAAAAATACAGATCTCCGAAAATGTTTCCATAAGTAGTAGGTCAGTTAAAAAATAATGGCTCTGCTAAGCAGGCTACGATAACGTAGACAGTGTGGCGGTCTTGCTTTGATGCCTTTTTTCAAGAATTAGAACAATACTATGTATGTGTAACACGCTATCGAAAGAGTAAAGGGCTTGAAAACCTTTGCCCTCTGATAATAAATATAGTTTAAATACAACATTTATATTTGGTTTCATTTTTAAGAAATGTTGATAAAAAGACTTCATTCACATAAAACCTATGTAAACTTGAATCAGAATAAAAAAAATATCCCTAAAAAGTTAAAAACCTAGAACAAGACAATGCGACAGTTTTGACTAAAACTAGAAATTGCAAGTCAAAAAGAATTTGTGTAAAATTATTTGTATCTCTTAAAAGGCCTTTTTGCTCTGTAAGTCAGGTTTTTAGATTTCTTTCTTCCCAGAATTATTCGTTCCATTATGTTTAGGTATACGTATAATATGTCATTTATCATAACGAGTCAAATTGAGACTTGAATAGACCTATTAGTGAAATATATAAAAATAAGAGAGGGAGGGAGGAGAGGTTTTTAGGCTTTTCCATAATAACCTCGCAAAAGAATAAGGTGTAAATCAAACGTGAGCCGTTGGCTATCTTTTAAACGCCATAAAACGGATAAAAATTGTTTTCATTTTAATTGAGACAATTATTGTACTTTAAACCCAATAAGTCATCGTTGTACTCGTAGCTTCCAGGGACATGTGAACTTTACACCATAATAGCTAGCTGGAAAGTGAACACGACTACCTGACTACTATATTTCAAGTGATTTAACGAGAACCATTTCTTTTAAGAAGTATTATTTCTCGTTTTTATGAAACACTCTTTGTTATGAACTGGAATGGAACATGAACTAGAAAACGAGCATTATTTGACAAAATGGCGCGCGATTGGTGATTGAACTGCGAGCATATAGGTTATATAGTTCTCCTGACTGGATTTCGGTCATGGTGGTCAATCTTACCGGACATTACCTACACGTCGACTCGTTCTTTCCCAGGAACAAAGGAATCCCTGATGGATAACATAATATCTAAACGGATGTTTATCTATCCCATTTAAGAGAATCTGAAAAAATACACTACATAGATGTCCCCTGGATACACTGTAGGTTTTTCAGGATTTATAAACATGCTGACAGCAAAACCTAGTTGGCGTTTTTAAGACAAGGTCTGACCAGTAGGTTCTCTGAAAGACTGTTAAGTCGAAGTAGCAACTATTGTCAAATGAGTATAGCTTTATTGAGCTTTTAAAACTGAAATAAAAAACATGAAACGTTTATGGGGAGCAATGTTTATGGGGAAATCCTACACGATACCCTAGGAACTCAAGGATAAATATTTTTTTCAAGTTTGTGCTTTTTGTTCTTTTTCTTTAAATTTCAATTGTGAACATTTACTGGACCTGTATTACATAGCTCGATTCTATTCATTGATAGGTGCCTACCATACGTAACATCTTAACCTTCTTGAGTTTCTTTACAATTTTGGAGTACTTACCTACTTAAAATAAAGTAGGTACCTATTTATATTTTATCTATCTAACTATATAGGCATCACCAGTGGGTCTTAAGGAGTTATATTTTGCACTAAACTGAAGTACTTATTTGAGTAAAAGTGGTGGTTACATATTTCAGTGGCGGCTGTACACGCATAGCTCAAAAGTTTAGCTCTGATTTATCAACCGTATTGGCATCAGAAACATTAGGAACTAGGTTAAACCCACGGCCTAGGATCACGTGGCGTAGACCTTTTTGTCCCAAAAAGTTCTTGAGAGTGTGGCCTCATAAAGCGGGGATAAAAATAGCTTATGCCTTTCACAGTAGAGCTTGATTTTTTTTTATTTTAAACATAGATAATTAGATATACACACACGACACATATGCATTCGTACACTCGCATCCACACTAAAAAGAGGTTACACAATTCTATTGTTTCTTTTTATTTTCTTACTCCAATAATTGCTTCTAATCCGTTGCATCTCCGAACTAGTCTGCACTAATATTATGAATGCGAAAGTAACTCTGTTGGTCTGTCTGTTACGGTTTCACGCTAAAACGGCTAAACGGATCGTCATGAAATTTGGCAGATATACAGACTGGGATATGGAGAAGGTCATAGGCTATTTTCTATGCGATAACCGACATCCACGTGGGCAAAAGCTAGTTAAAAAATGAATAGAACACAGGTTTAAGGGGAACGCCCATTAAATACTGAAATAGATAGAAACTACTAGAAGTCCTAAATTATTTTTAAAATAATATATGCCTAATTAAATAATTGTCGCGTTTGATTGACTAGAGTGTAAATTAAACGATTTATAATATTTATTCGTCAAATTAATTCAGTTTTTAATAATAGAGGTTACAGTATTTTTCTTCTTTGGCAGCTGAGCCGATGTCGACTGATTTGCCAGTGTCATCCCGGTTAGTGAAATAAGAAACGTCAAATAAATTCTTATAGAACTGTTTATAGAATTACTATAAAAAAAATTAAGAGATTCTAAATTCATCCATTCAATTTTTGAATAAAGAACGGTTAAATAAAGATTTGTTTAAAAAATCTGAATAGGGCGTTAGTGCACAGTTTTCATTCATTTAAAAATTATTCGAGTTTTAAGTATCGTAAAACTAATTAAAATAATATAGGTAAGTATGTCAATATTTAAAATGGAAAACGTATCACAGTTTGGCATTACGAAATGTATTTCGTTCATATACTTACCATATTTTAGAAGAAATATTTGATATATCTTTTCCCGTTGACAGCGATGTGGACGAATTTTTCGATACCCTATGAGTTCTTCCCCTCCCTTTTTTACTCCGCTTTTATATTTTCTACTAGTTTGTTTTCAGTATCTATAAGCTTATAATGTTTTGATAATAATTATTGAAATTACTACGATTTGAATTAGGTACGACCGAGTGTATATTTAAATTTTGTTCATTTCAGGCTAAATGAATGCCTGAAATGAACAAAATTTAAATAAGTCTGAGGTAAAAAATTTGTGAAATATGCATTTAAAAAAAATCTTTCCTCGTTTTTTATTCATGTAAAATTGTGGAAAACCTGTTTTTTTGTTTTTTTTCAGAATTACTTCTACAAACAAAAAATGTAACCTAGAATAGAATCCTAGAAACTCCAATTGGAAAAAATAATTCTGATAGACTGTCTCTGCCTTCCATGCCAGATAGGGGACATCGATGAGCTAAAATGCCACTATGGGGCACAATAACGATGCCTCATCTCGTATTGCGAGTGCCAATTCTTTAATTTTCAAGCAACGTTGGCATTTGATGAAAATGTATGGAAATTGAGGTATTTTGGCAGAGAACAGAGAGCAACTGAGATGCAAATGCGAACGTTTCTTAAAAAGTTAGTAGAATTGGCCCTCTGCTCTTAATGCAAGTACCATGTCAGACAAAAAGATCGTATAGGTAATCTGTACAGATTTTTTTTAAATAACTCTTGCTGTCGAGAGTAGGTCGCGATCGAGTCTAATCTTAACAGAGTTTCCTATTTTATTGCGAAGTTTGAAGATGAGCAATACTCAAGACTCATGGTCCAACTTTATTATTAAATCATCATATAATATGCAGGAATAGGTGTATTAGCTAAATAGGTGTATTACTTACTTGTATTAGGTGCTTAGCTACCATACTGATGGTTTATTATTGATAATCAGGTACCAAAGGTAGTAAAGTTGGGGGGGTGGTAGGTATCTTTCAGGTTACATAGACCCACAGATAAATACCTTAACCTAGGTATACATATAATAACAACTGTGTAAATAAAAACTTAAAACTATGTCTTTGTGCGTTCCAGTGCACTTGCTTGCTTGGTGGCGGTGCACTATACAAGATATTGCTTTACTCATTATAACTAGGAGCTATCTCTTAACCTACATATTACTTAGGTATTTCTATAATCTAAGAGATTGCTGCGCTTCCCAACAATTGCTGAAGCGAGATCAGACGAGTCTACAAAGAGAAGATAATATGTACACATATTACCTATTATGTAGCAAAAGCTCTATTGTTGAAAAATTTAAAATATTCAATTTAAAAAAACAAAATAAATAATATTAATATTTAATCATTAATATTTGGCAATTAAAATTGTTTGCTTAACTCTGCACCATGTGTGTGTGTCGCCGACGCGCTCCCACTATTGCGCAAGTTCATGAAATAGGTACAGATATTAAACTCATTTTTTTTTTCATTGTTTTTAATTTCAAGGCAATCAGAGGGTCAAGCTACTGGCTTTTAAGCAACGCGCGGCACGCGCGAGAAAAACGTTGATTAAAAAAATGAGTAGGTAGAATTGGCAATTGGAATTGGTAATTTATTTTAAATTGTAACTTCATTTATGGTAAGCTTCTACGTCTACACACTTTTATGGAACCAGAGGGTTTTTACTACGTATGTATATTTAATGTATATAGTTATAGTAACGGCAACAATTTGGGACGTGGGTATTACAAGAACTGACTTTCCTTAGAAAATACTTAGAAAATCCTTAGCTTATTATTATGTACTCTTGTACATATTATAATAATACTGGCTGTTTGTGTATGTGAGTTTATATGTTTGTAAACGCACCCACGATACAGGAGAAATTCCTAGTGTGGGGCAACGTTTAGAAAATATATATATATATATATATATATATATATATATATATATATATTATAATAATAAGCTAAGGATTTTCTAAGTATAAGCTAAGAAGGATTTCCTAGTCTTTTTAGAGGACCAAATCGGTAACGTATAGTACCTAATGAAGTGCAATTTAAGTAGACACTAGACAGGCATGGAAAATCAGTTCAGAAATTTTGATTATAAAAACCGATAAGTTTCTCTTTGAATGTGAATTGAGTAACATGATTTTTTTACTGTCAAATTGAGACAGATTGTCAGTTAGTTTCCATATTTTTTAAATGACTTAAATATTGTAAAATATGTTTTCATAGATAATTACGTGTTTCTAGTGTATTCTTAAAACATATAATCCAGCTACAGGTAAAATGTGACCGCAACACAGGAAAACGATGGCCGTTGATATTGACAAATACCTATTTAAATTGTTTAGATATTAATAAAAAATAACAATAATAAATCATCATAAACATTCGTCTTTTAAACGTAAAGTTTACTGTATATGGATTTATTTAGTGTAACAGGTAAATAAAATGCCAGCACGGTGTGAGATATGACATCATTGACACAGTTTAAATTAGTTTTGTGCTCTGCTAGTAGTACTTATTACTAGTACCTAAATATTGTTTATAAAGGGTATGTATATGCCCTTTATAAACAATATTTGGAAGGTTTATGAACTATTTCCCTGTTTTATTATTTAACCTATTTTATACAAGGTTTTTTTGTTATGAAATGGGGAAAAAATGGTACGGAATTACATGCTAAGGGATTGGGATTAAGAGTTTTAAAATTTCTCTTAGCGGTTTTCTCCATAATATTTCTCAAAATTTGCTCTTTCTACAAACGATACCTACTACTTAATATATTCTAGGTAAGCTTCATTCACCCCTACGGTCTTACCCTTTTTAAAGGAGGTATAATGATAACTGACAAGCTGCTACTCATCGACCTAGATTCCTATCAATAACTTTGGCTTGATTAAATCTTTCTTTTAAACGTAGTCTAAATATATGTATACATCTAGGCACACACTGACTGTCGCTTTGGTACGGGTATTTCATACATTGCAAATGCTGAAATTGGTATTTCTTTGATGCACAATTCTTTTTTCATCAAAAAGTGTTTTTAAAACAGGAGATAAATAACTAACCAGTCTGTATCATAAATATAAGTTATTCATGTTCGGGCACAAAGCTGCGGTGGCTGACACGCTAGCCTCAATTTGGCGGGCGTGAACCAATTACTAGAGTATAGTGTCGCCAACTTTCAGTAAAACGCCGTCATAAAGTGCGATATCCCGCTGCGAGAACGCTTTATTTTCCTATAAAAGCGTTTTATCCACGTATAAAAGCTTAAATCCGCGCGGAGCTTTCTCCCGGCGGCGAGTTGGTAAAAAGAGCATTAAGTTGGAGCGGCAACATGGCCGGGGCACGCCCCGCGGCGCCGCGCGCCGGTTGGCTGGCGGCGCGCCTCCCGCGGCGGCCTGCCGGCGGCCCGCCCCTAGCGCGCCAGTCGAGCCCTGCCGCGCCGCGCCCGCGCATGTCACACGCGAGCCGCCACGCGCGACACACGGAGCGTTGTAGCAGTCTGCGCGACACGATTCGCACTAAACTTTATTTCGTGAGAACTAGAAGTGTGTAAACTTTACTTCGGTGTGCCTGATAACTATTATCTGGAGTTTCACTTTTAAAAAATATAAATAGACGTTGCGAACATTCGGAAGTAAAAGTGAAAAACAAACTAATCTCGTTCGGAATTTCGTGAGCACGTGACTTTTGGAAGCAAGAGGACTAATCGTTGGTGTGCCGGCAATGCGAGTTCGGAAACACTGTTGATCAAGTGTCGCTAAAGTTGCATATTTAGTTGATATTATTTTGGACTGTGATGGTACGGTGAGTGGCGAGCTGGGGGCGATCGAGCTGTGCGTGGGGCGGGGGTGGCCCGCGCTGGATGCGCTAGGGGCGGCTCCGGGCGGCGGCGGCGGCCCCGCCGGCGGCGCGCTGGCGATGACGGTGCAGCGCGACGAGCGCGAGCGCGCGCCGCGCACCCGCTTCATGATCACGGACATCCTGGACGCGCCCCCCCGGGACCTCAGCGCGCACCGGGACTCCGACTCCGACAGATCCGCCACTGACTCTCCAGGTTCGTTGCTCGCTTGTTTATTTGTATGTGCGGCCAACATGTAAGCCAACGATTAGCCAGTTATTTACTCTTTTGAAGAGGAAAGATAAGCAAACACAAGTGTTCACCTACTTATTTCAGTTATAATAAAGCTAGGACTTCAAAGTAATGCACTTATTTCGAGAAGGTTGATATTTTTAAATAAAATGGAGAATACATCGTAGAAAGTAACAGGCTTGTTCATAAAAACTTTTAAACCATTACTTAGTTAAAATTCTGTCTATGAGATTCTAAATTCAAATTCTCCATAGAAAATTTTGAAAAAAGAATCTGCTTTTCAGTATTTTAGGTATTTAATTAATGGATATAAATAGGGCTCGAATATGGCTGTTAGTTTTCAAGTTAGTGTTTAATTAAGGAAAAAGTACCTGATTAAAAGTTTAGGTACCTACTTACTATAAAATGTCACCGTGGCTTAGGGTTTTTTTTTGTGTTACAGCATTTGTTTAATCGTAGGCTATAATAGAACTATTAAACTATGTAATACCAATGTTTGGTGGTGGTTTTATTTGAACAACCACTTTATTTATCACATTAGGTCGGCTACGGCTTAACCTTTAACCAAGGTTAAATCTGTAACCTAGGTTAAATGACTAAAATCCATAGTCATATCAAAATCTACATACAATCTAATAAGAATTAACAAGAAGGTACCTAGCTAGGTATTAACATCATATTTATCCAGTGATAAACTTTATAAATTGTGACATTGGGTCGGGTCACACACACATTAGCTATCATACATAATAATATATCATGTAATAAAAAGTAGAATGACACGAAAAACTTAATAATAACGTTTTTTATTTCGTGAATCACCAACATTAAAATAAATGTAAATTAATCTTCTAAACAAAAACAACAAGAGAACTACAACAAAATAAGAAAAACCCAAACAAAAAACCATCTCAGGGATTGCTACGAAAATCCCAAATTCGCCTACAGGAGCGCTACGACGTAGCACTTAAGATTTAAGAAAAGACATCAACGCGACAATGCACTCATTACGGCTTATCTTTCCCGGAGACGACGCTAAACGTTTTCCTGCAGGCTCATAACACTAGCATAGTGTGCGTTTCTCATTATGAAACCAGCAACACGGTGAGCTCGGTATTATAATTTGATCTACTTCGATTGCTGGGAACCGCGATAAAGTGCTGCGAACAGTCACGCGACGACTCAGGGTGTCTATTAGGAGACTTTACTCCGAAACGATTGTGATAAACACGTTAACTTATGTAATGTGTTTACGTGTTAAGTGTGCTTCAAGTGACGGACTGACGGTGGTATGATTATTAGTTTTTATTTTATGGGAGTTTAATTAAAATGAATAATATTAATATTTTGGACTTTTCTAACACTTAGGTGTTTAGTTGATAATTAAACTCTAAATTTTGTTTGCAATTCTCAAACTTAATAAAGTCAAAGTCAATCAATTTAGTAACTCTAGTTGTCCATTCGCAAGAGGTAGATTCATATGGAGAAGAATGGACAAGAAACTCAATAGTTACTAATATTATTTTGATTTAGCAATACTTGTAGGTTTGCAACATAATGTAGTTTTTTTATTACTTTTTTATTTTACATATGCTTGCTATATAAGATGATACGCATTACTTTCTTCTGAGTTACTAAATGACTTTTGGCTTAGAAACTCTTTGGTCAGGCAAACAATTTAAATCAATTCTTAGTACAGAATCTTTAGAGTAGCAGTCTAACGGCCGCTTTCTATAACATATCTCAATCCCAATCTTGATCCCGATCCTTGTCTGTAACCAATCAACGGCCGAGTTTGTGTCCTTAACCACACAATCCTCACCTTTGATTGGTTACAGACAAGGATCGGGATCAAGATTGATTTTGAGATATATTATAGGAAGTGGCCGTTACTAGCACTCAAGAACCTAGTTATTAGCTTTACGTGAAATTGCCTAAAGCTAAAATGTAAGGCTACACGTCCTATTTTTATGAATGGGAAATCATCAATGACTTCTGCCGCTCTGGGTGGAGCGGGAGGGAGTGTCAGACTCTTGTTGACTAGAACCCATCCGTGTTCTTCCGAATGCCCTTTGCGTTCCAGAGGCGCCCGCGGTGACTCTTCTACTAATGACCTAACAGTTACTTGTCTTGGGTTCGGAGAACAAATTCCGCAACACACTTCCTTTCCTACGTGCTACTGTAATATTATAAATGTAAAAGTTTATTAGGATGGATTGAGGTTTGTTACTCTTTCACGCAAAAACTTCTGAACGGATTTGGATGAAATTCGGCACACATTTAGTTGTAACCAGGGTTGACACAAATGGAATCCCGTTAAATCCTTTTGAAATGATTTTCGACTATAACGCGGGCGGTGCCGATGGCGGCAACTAAAAAAATCGAGAATCGAGTAGAAAAATCGAGGCTATTTGGGGACATAGATTTCAACTCGATTCAGTTTGTCTAATCTCGAATCTTAAAAAATCTTTTAGCTTGGAAAATGTATTGTTCTAGGCCTCTTAAGCGAAGCCACAGGAAAGCCGATAGCTTACTATCTAGGTGTTTCCATCGTCAAAATTCTTGGCTCTCCAACTGTTTGAGTTCGTAATTTAGTAAGAAACTTACGAATTACTCGTATATGTAATCATAATCATTTATTTATAATATGAAGTATCAGTCCTAATACGCACATGTTGTACTTTCTTTCTCTTTCCTTATTTCATAAGGGTAAACATAGATAATATCTCTACTTTCTATTTTTTTTCTGGCTGTAAAAGTTATTTAGTTGTTTGCGTTTCGTAATATTTTTTTATCGCATGGAGGATAAGTTCCTCAATTCAAATCGTTGTGGCAGGTATTTTTTATTATTTAATTATAAGTGTTAGTGACAAGTACGTGAAGCTCTTGTTCTAAAGCTGAGGAAGTTCTCGGAGACGGTCTTAGGTTTACAATCATGACCTTAAAAATGTCCATATTTATCCCAAATTGTAATTCGTGTAAGACATAAAAGTTTTGTAGAACTCCTAATTTAAATATCTATAATGTATCTTCTATTGAAGTGAGTTGAACTCGCTTATACTTACACAGACTTGTAGGCCACATATTAATTTAGCAGTAAGTTACGCGAAGAATAGCTAAATTAGTTCGTTTCACTTTAGAACACAACATTTTAAGCACAAGCTACCTCTTGGGCCACCAGAATATCTCCCCAACAAAAACCAACATGTAGGAGTTATCTTAAGTTCTTAATTAAAGTCAACTTTACAAATTGATATTTTATTAAAAACAAACCTAATCCGATTGAAGTAATGTCTTTACGATGTTATTTTTCGACCTTGTTAGGGTCAAACGTCACGCAGGTGAATATGAGGTACCCCTGGACCCCCATGGGTCCGGTGCGGTGCGGGGGGATGCAACCCGATCCGGAGGTTTTTGTCACAACCGACCTCTTCCGATGCCGGCCGACCGACCGAGCGGCACTAATGCAGTGTGACTCGCAATTTTATTGTTTTGATTGAACTTTGAATACCAAAGATTTGGATTTATATCCTTTTTAAAAACGAAAACAAAGGAAGATGTTTGAATAGCTTTATTTACACAGTTTTATTGGTACTAGTAAATTCTATGATATCACCTACTAATTTATTAAAAACAGCGCCTAACACTGAATCATGTATGTAGGCTAAACAGTTAAAGAGTCAGTCCGTTTGAAAACAGCTACCTCAGTATGCGGAAGTTAGGTAAAGTCGGCAATTAATTTAACTAAACAAAAGACATTCTCACTATGTGAACTCACAACGATTAAATATAGAATTTAGGACGTAGCTCATAGGCAAAAAAAGGAAGATAATAAATGAAAACCCAGATATACGGCTATCTTCAAATAGACCAATTCACACAGATCAAAGTAAAGTCACGTTTTTAGAAGAAAAACTAGTTTTATTTTATTACATTTGTTTAAAAAAAAACAATGGCAGAGCGCTAAGTGTTTCTAAACTTAAGAAATATTACGGAAACTTTAATGTGAGTATACCTAATTAGAACTTAAACTATTCAAAGTTTTACGACTAAACGAAGGCTTATTAGCAAACATTATTTAATTAAGTGTTCTTAAAAGTTATTACCGTATAATTAATAAATATATTTTTTCAAATACTTAATAATGACATGCGAAAAAATTGCGCTCTGTAACGCGAAACCAAAGCTAAGTCTATAATTCTCATAATTTGTTCCTAGATAATTATCTGCTAGTCTAAAATAAGTATTAATTGATAAATACAGTATATTATACACAGTAATCAAGTGCCATTATTAGTTCAGTTATATGCTTGAATCTCTCTAGTGCCAATTCTACAAATTTTTAAGCAACGTTAGCATTCGCATGTCAGTTGCTATCTGTCAAGAAAGCCTCCATTTCCATACATTCGTTCTGTCGAACGAATGTTCGTTCTGTCTTGTGGAACAATTCACTTCACAAAAGCTCAAATAAACAATTGAAAGATGAACCTACACAATTCACGCGTGGTGATTGCCATTTATTTGATAAAAAAAAAATCACAAAAATAGTGTGAAAAAAAAATTGTTCTATTCTTTTCGAATCCATTCTCTTTTCAAACGCAATAAATATTTTGGCAGTTTTTTAAATTGTTTTTCGATATATTTACGTAATCGACACAATGCAAGGAGGTTGTAACACGTTTTGTAATAGAACAACTTTATTAAAACGTTTCGATCACAAAGCTTTTAAGTATAACATTGGAAAGTTACATTCAATAAACTAGTGGGCACTTAAGGCGGCGTATTAAGGGCACTGCATATGATTATTATAATTAATTAATTTAAAGCTCCGACCGTGTAATCCCAGCTTCATTATAATTCCTCATTAAGGTATAATACGGCTTGGCTTCAAACTAATTAATGTATACTAAGACAAATGCTTGTTATCAAGATTTTATATTTACAACACGAGCTATTTGCATAAAATCTTTTAAATTGCTATAAATTTAAATTAATACGATCCTATTTTATCATCCGAACAGCTAATAAAATCAACTCTTCTCTATCGGATATGTCTCCAACAACATTTCCATTAAATACCACTAATATACCAATCTACCAAACTATTTTTAATCACAAACGAGCTGTTAGAAGGTTCAATATAAATAAATTAATAAAACAACACATTTAAGACTAAGTAATGTTTGAGTTTAGATCGCATTATCCCATCGACGATTTAATAGTCAAGCGGCTAAACCCGAAGCGTTAAATAAATTAAATAATAAAATGTATAATGGGTTGCGATAAATACAACCCGTTCCTAACACTCGGCTTCGAGATAAGTAAGCCCTTATAAAACGGACCAAATTAATCCTGGCTCAAAGGACTCTCGGTGTCACACGGGGGAAAAAGAAAAAAACTGACGTCATAATCAGCTTTTGTCAAATGTCAAGCTACGTTCGCTTTTTAAATTTTAAAATAGCTCACCGAAATCCAACAGATCTGTATGAGCTCAGTACAGTCGAGTACAACTATATTTTGTGTACCTACATTTGTTTTCGTGTGTCCAACAAGTTATTTTGTTCGTAGGCCACGTAAAGACACCCCATGCTTATTATATTTCTTAACGAATACGTTATCTTACGAATTTACCTCCCAATTACTGTATTTAACATCCGTTGGAGGCAATTAAACGTTTCATGCAACTGTAAATACAAAACCTCTGGCATCGTAATTTGAAAAAACCCACTTACCTAGAATGTGAAAAAAACACAACGTTTACAGCAATTAGTGACCATACAAGCCAAGACGATTTAACTAAGTAATTAATCTATGAGTAATGACAGGGTACTCAGTCGCACGATCAAATTGAATGTTCGGTTTCTACAAATTGTAAAAAAAAAACAGCAATGAAATAAACATATTACGATGCATATTCGAATTTTGCTGCACAAATATCGTGTTTTCCTTGACATTACTAAATGAGTATCTTATCTGAACTGAGCGAGCAAAGCGATTAGTTTTCATTGCAAAACTTATTTATTATCAGTGATCACGTGGACTGAACACTGCAAAATATCTTGCAAAGGTTTATTTTGTGCCATTAGTCGTTGTGAAATACATTTTCGCGCATATCAAATAGCAAGGTGTTTTATGTTTAACAGGTGTTTATTTCCCACCCAGTTTCCTTAGTCACGATTACATTACTACATCTACTGTTTAATTAATTGTCAATAGCTATTTGTCGTTGGCTGTACTTGTAGTGCACAACCGATGCCACCGGATCGACTCGTCACTCACTCCAAACGTCACCTCGAGTCCGCACCATCGCATCACTAAGCTGCTTAGCATACCTTCCATGAAATTATCATCAAGCTATTATCATTCTTATGTCCCAAACAATAACGTCTGAAGTAACTTAAAGGCTGGAGTATAACGTGACTTTTGGCATCGCGATAAGGATGAGAGGAAGGTGACGATTCTTTCATCACTGCGAGTTGATAACATCAAAAGTTTTTATTGTGACAATAAATAGATTATCATTGATATAAATAGGGTCAGTTTGAGTTCTCTCATAATACGGCTGTGATTGGCTTTGTGTCACATTTGACAGGCGATGCGAGCTGTGAAATTGGGTTCGATTTAAAATATAAAGGTTCGTCTCAAGACTTTGTGATTAGCTTTTTTTCCAGAGGGGATTATTTAAAGTTTGTTTAGTTGTAGTAGTGTACAACTGTCAACCATATGCTTTGATAGTTTTAATGAGAAAATTATTCTGTTTTAAATACGTGTGTATTAAATTTTTTAAATGATTTGTTTGTTATATAAATCAAAGCATGAAAGTAAATAAGAACGTGTCTATTTAGTTCATCTACTTAGACGCTAGAGTAGACTGCCAGCAGATGAACAAGCTCAACGAAGTGTTAAGTGGTAGAAATTATACCGAGATTTAATCTTAAACAGACAGTGACTAATATTTATTTTTCTAGATCTTAAGATTCCGCCGTAATTTACTACAGTAGGTACCTCATTCGGACTTGAATATAATACTTTGCGAATTTTGAAATTAGACATATTTTACAATGTGAAGTTTTTTAATGGATTAGATTATGTAGCTAGCAACTGTAAGAGCTAAGGTAATAGAATAATAGTCAACTATTTATTTAAGTATATATAAATAAATACGGGTGTTAAATAACTTAACTACTTCAATTTTTAATCTAAACTCGACACTTACCGCGCGTTCATTTACATCAATAAATGAAATGGGTTTATCGTTTACAGTAATAGAGCATTAGTAAATTACATAAATATTTACAGTTTGCAGAAGTGTTTTTGTAATATAAACTAAGTATTTCAGCTTTTTCCTACTAATAGCGCCACACTCGGTTACGCATACTTTCCCAGGAGGAGTCAATAATATGAATCCATACTATCTATACTAATATTATAAATGCGAAAGTAACTGTCTGTCTGTTTGTTACCTCTTCACGACTTTTAATGGCTGAACGGATTTGTATGAAACTTGGCACGCAGGTATAGACCATGTCATGGAATAGGACAGAGAAATTTCAAGAATTTTCATCCCGGGAGTATGTTCCCTTGGGATAGTTATCGACTTTTACGTTGGTGAAACCTCTGGCAGGAGCTAGTTACATTAGAATAACGAATGATAAGAACTAACTATCCGTTTATTCCACGACTACTAAAAACCATATCAAAATCAAAGTTAAAAAAGTCAGAGATCGGAACATTAAGCCATCTTGGATTTTTTTTATTTTTTATTATTGATTGATTGACGCGCTGGACCACTATATCACCTGAAGGTAAGCGATGATGTGGTCGAAGATGGAGCACTCTTGCCTAGAAGTAACCTAGTCACTCTTAACTTAAAAAGTTCCAGATTGTAGCTATCAAGAAACAGATTCTGGCAGGGAATTCCACTCCTTAGCTGTACACATAATGAATGTGTTGCCAAAACGTTTTGTGCGTGTGGGTGGGATATCCACCATGTACCGGTGGCGCATCGCCGCACGTCTTGTGCTCCGATGATGGAACGGGCTTGGCGGAATAAAACTATGCAATTCCGTTGCACAAAATGCAACCGATAGAAAACCGACAGGCTAACAACTCGGCGTTGATGCTCAAGACTTTGGAGCTTCTACTCGACGAGCCTATCATTGCCAATGATCCTCTTGACTCGTTTCTCAATTGACTCAAGGGCATCAAGCTGGTATCTGGCAGCTCCGTCCCAAAAATGAGAGCAGTAGTCCTTACACGATCGAACATGCGCTTGATAAAGTTTGAGCAGCTGTTCCGGCGTGAAGTACTGTCGCACGTTTGCTAGGATTCCCAACTTTTAACTCTTGGAGAGACCGGATCTGTGACCCACCAGCTCGTGTGTTGGACATGGTACGTTTCTCTCAGCAACAGCAAAGGTTTCTGGAAACAAAAAGCTGTAGAGCTAGAACGACGTAAGACGTAAGTTTACAAGTATGTATTAGCGTGGCACACGTAACTTGTGTGAACACACCGTGTAATGGCCTCTCAGAGTCCACTTGAACGGTAGCTAGAAAAGCTATCGGAAAATGCATAATTTTTCATTCGATTTCACATCGACAGGCCCGAATATGTCGCGAAACGATACCGCTTTGATACGTCGTAATTTTGTATTCGATACATTTGATATCGATATGTTTTTTTATGATGAAGCGTTACGTCCCTTTTTGAGGTTTAGTTGGATGTGTAATCATGCAGAGTTGATATGAATTTGGATGTTTTGATGTCCAGTTTGTTCATAAACTGAATGAATTTAAACTACGAGTAATTTTAGCTCTTGGTTGTTACGAAATTAGATTTGAAATGGCCTAAAAAATATATTCTTGGATTCTAAGGTGCTACATCAAAATCCATTATTTTCACGCTTTTGCATTCAATTATGTTTTCTAGTCATAAAAGTAGGTGAAATAAGTTCAAATCGTTAACATTTTATGACGTTTCCGGATTCAATTGGACTAGCCAGCCTTAATACCTTTCTTAGCAGGGAAAATATTTTAAAATGCATGTTGTAAGCGAACAATTACATTAATCACAATTGCACGTAATTGGTGCTAGCGCAAAATCACCGCATTGTTAAACAGCATGTATTGACTTACGTGAACGATTAAATTAACTTACCTTATAGTTAACTATTCAGATTGTTCGTAGTTAACGTTTCTACTCCGTTTTTCTAGCAATATCATCATTTTATGGTATTATATCGTCTTTAGCTATGGGTATTTCTATTCCACTTGTCTTTTCGAATTAACTTTTGTATCCGTGTTATAACTTGGAAGTTTGTTATCATAAATAAATACTCTTTTGTTCTTCTCCCCGTTAATTGGCACCCTTAATTTTCATTCATCTACCCGTATCGGCAATATTGGAACGATATTAACTTCTAAATCACAGCTACTAATATGATCAATTGATCAAACAATCCATATTTCGTATAGGTATATGTCTCATGTTCCGATTTGTCTTCTTCTTCGATTTGTGTGATACTGTCAAAAGCTTTCCGACTCCATCAATAGCCCACAAATTTTGGTCAGTAAATCTTTAGCAAGGAACTAGCCAGGCTCTGAAAGTCATCTACCTAACACCCGCAAACGTTTATACTGGTTCCATTAAATGATCTACACAGAAACATTACTTCCAAGCTGTTAATAATTCTAGGAGGCACTTAAACTAGTGACTAGCTCATATTGTTCAACTGCATTAATAGGGGATATCGCTGTAGATTTAATTCATTGAGAAAGTAACATTCATTTTGAGGAGCTCGTGGCTAAATTATAACAGCTGCACAGGCCGCTTCAAGGTTAAGCAACGCTTGCCGAGGTTGGTCTGTGGATGGGTGACCAAGCCGAAAGCACGTTAAGCCGTTGCTTCCGGCTGTCATTTGGAGATCTTTGGCAGTCGTTACGGATTGTCAGAAGCCCAAAAATCTGACACCAGTCTTGCCAAGAAGTACCGTGTTACCCAGTTAATGGGTTGTGGAGGTCTGGTAGGCAGTCGCTCCACGTAAAATACTGGTATTCAGCTGAATCCGGTTTGACTGGTAGCCGACCCCAGTATAGTTGGGAAAAAGGCAAGGCAGATGATGGCGGATGGGATAATTAGATCCAAATAATTAGGATCAATAAAGAAGAATAAATCAATCTGCCTCCACATGCAGCTGAATACCAGTATTTTACATGGAGCAGTCGCCCATGCGGCCTTCACAAACCAAAAAATAATCTGGGCAACACGAAACCTCTTGGCACAAGTGGTGTAAGATGTTCTATCTTCTGATCACCGTAACGACTGTTAAACATCTACAAATGACAGCTGGAATCAACAGCACGTGCTTTCCGAGGAACAGACGAGACTTGGTATAAAATGGATGGACATCCATCCAAGAGCTAACCTCTGAAAGCGTTGCTTAAATCTGAAGATTGAACCGTATCACCCGTGTGCGTAAAAATATTTAGCAACGAGCTCCTCTTTTCGATTAAGGTACCAGAAATATGAAGGAAAATCTAAAATAGGTATTATTACTATCTGACTTCCTAAGCCTGGTTTCTTATTGCGATGTCGTGTCTCTTTCTGGCGCAATGTTCAATCAATAACTCTTTGTGATAGGCGTCAACTAGCGGGAATCCGGTTTAAGAGGTGAAGAAGATTGGCCTGACTAACAAATACTCAAAAGTCGCAAAGCCCCGTTTCTGAATTAAATTTGAAATTGAGTAGGTGTTTGTCAATGTCTGCTTTAGCCTCCTCAAAACTTGTCAAACTTTGGCAATAACGCAAGGTCCTTAACTCAAAATTCTCAATTAGGAAACCGGCTGCAAAATTTGTAGTTGCTTCAAAATAAGCTCTGATATCTAGCAACGCGATCAACACAAGAAAGCTCCGCTGCAAAAAATAAAAATGTGGCTCTATGCTGAATGATGTTGAGCATGGGCTGCTTGGCTATGATTGCGCGTGTTATGCCACAGTCGTGACATAACGCGCATGCGCGGTGCATTGTGCAGCGTCCGCGCCGCTCACACGCCGCCTGCGCCCGCGCGCCCATTGTGCATCAATTCATTAAGGGTTAGCGCACGCTGCCTAGCGGCAGCGATTTGAGAGTCTAATTTGCGTCCAAAAACGTTCGCATTTTCGGTAGTGGTCTGACTGTTAATGACCAGTGTATGTTCAGAAACACATTAGGTTGTAAGTAAAATAGATTGTTCGGTTTTTTTATCAGCTCCGTATTTGATTCGATTACGCAAGTTATATTCTGAAAGAACAAGCCTTCCATACCGCTAAACTGGTGAAATTGCCGTTTACTCGTATACATATTTCCGATAGCTAATCATCTAAAATGTGTTTGACCGAAAAGAAATAAGGCAAAATCTGAATATAGGTAAGGGAAATGGTGCACAGTCGCTATCGCTCATAGCGTGTGTCCGCTACATTATTCTTGCATCGCCGCTCTGGAAAGCAAGCGTTACAGTAATTAGGCAAATTGTATAAACGGCATATAGACTATTATTTAGTTGCTCGCTACCGGTTTAGATTTTAATTGCCATTAGATTAGATATCTATTACACAGAAATGCTACTGACGTTCTGACTTTATGTAATGCTGCCCAAAATAAATATTTTGCAATCCGTCTTTATTTTTGTAATTTGATTAATTATTTCCTTTGTTTCAAGAATGTCGTCGTTAAGAACGAGGAGGTTATCTAAGCTGTTATTATACGTATTATAAAAAGGGTTAACTTTACTTCAGCTATCGTAACCGTAATTCATGTTAGATTAACGTCCCCACAGAGCAATGAATAGAGAATAATTCCCACTAATCGAACAATTATATTAATTACGTAGTTAAGAGTGGGACTACCTATACAGTGATTAAAACAATCTATTGTTAAATGAATTTCCTACAGGGGATTACAGTTAATTAAACGGCTGACAAGCCTATAAATCTACGTTTTTCTTTCTAGGTTAAGTCATCATTGTATTGTGATCGATGTGCCTATTCAGTTGTTGGCAATTTTCTCCTTTCGGGTACGTCTGATGACGGAGGTAATGATAAGAACACAATATTCCATGATGATCAGTCATTTAATTTGAATAACGTTCGTAATTTATTGCTTCGTCGTTACCTTGTCATTGTTTATTAAGTGTTACACTTGTTATTTGAGAAGAAATAGGCGACCCGTAGAATGCTCTTTACGCCCACTCGGAACAATAACGACGTTTTAGGCGCCAGCGCCAGTTTGATACATCCATTTAGGGCATCATTTTATCGCAGCTTATCGAGCGCGCCCTATCCCAGTCCCATCCGAATTGTCTACTCTTCCTTATCTTCGTATCTCGTAACAATTTTATTGTATTATGTTGTTAGAATCTAGAAATAATTCAGTCACTTCGAAGTATTCAGCCTTGTATAAATTCTGAAGATCTTATCACCAGCTGTCAGTCTCATTAATCTAGGTTGTCATTGAAATTCAATGTCTCGGGACACACCTGCCTTAATACTTTTAATTACTTAATTACAATCACTTGATATAAGTTATAACCATTGCACAGCATTGTGAACGTTGAAAACCTAATTAAAATATGTACTAGGTACTGTTTTGTCAGTCGATTCTAATATTACTTTTATTAGAATAATCTTTATTAGATTTTGAGATAACGTTTTAACTAATGTGTATGACAAATTCAATTAAAATAATGATAAAATTGCGATGTAGGTACAATATCGTTGATTGATATATTTATTCAAATGCATATTTTAACGCAAGAACAGGTGATTTAATACTGCATGTGTAAGTATAACAGGCCACTAAACAAAGCTTTTAGCAAGTCGTTGCGTTTGACAAGTACTAATACAACGGCCTTCACTATCAGATTTGTTAATCGAGCTATCGCTATAATTATCGAATAATTAAAACTAGTTTGAAAGCAACCGCGCGCACATAACTAACTTAATATTCAATTAGCGCCTAAACTTGTGTAGATAGGTACTCGTACGTAGGTAAGTACTAGATTGTCCTTTAAGAGTTGTTGCACGGATAGACAGACGGACGAGGCCGTTTAGTGCCGGCTCTACACATCGGCCCGATGCGACATACGTCAGCATTAATTAGCATCCATTGCTGAGTAAACTTCTTCAACCAACTTCTTGTACACAGATCCTGCAGTGAACGTCACTCAAGCCAGTGAGTGCCGACGTGTAGTGCCAGCATAAGTCATAGTTTCAATTATAAAGCCATTAGTGAGCCGCTCCTACGCATATTGTTTCATATTCACATTTAACAGAGGTCGAACCAGTGATTATTTTGTCCACGACAAAAAACACAATTATAGTCAGTTATTGAACGGGTTTGTTTTAGCGGATTCGAAGGTGTTATTAAATAAAGTAGAGTTAATAATACCTACTATAATTTTAAGGCACACGGAATAACTTGGGCTGTTTGTCGGCGAGGGGACACCATGAGGAAATTGCTTCTGTTGAAGTTAAATAGTGGGGTGCCGTGTGGTACCCTGGGCCACTAGTGAAACATGGCTACGTGATAAACAAGACGTACTACATACCGATTTGACGTCAAATAGGAGAAACATTTAGGTAATAACGTCATTATTAAAATTATCAGCCTACATTATTTACTAGTACAGTGTTTTGCCAAACGTTATATTTGGAATTCCCAGTAGTTAGATTAATTCAATGAACTCGTAGGTAACTCGTAACAACATGTATCGAATAACATTCGATACAGTTTTCAATGATCTCGGTACGATCGTCAACAGCGAGTGTTGCGCCAGGCCGCCCGGCCGACCGGCCCGCCGCCGCGCCACCGCCTCGCCGCTCGGATCGTGTGTCCGTGCTCCGCTGCCAACTGAACCATTTAGCATTTGCGTCACGTCATCATACCGATTTCTCAATTAGTTGATTGAAATCCGTGTTCATGTAGATTGTGGACTGGATAATGATATGCAAAGCGCTTTCAGCCGTTGTAAAATCGATGAGAACATCGATCGGAAGTCTCACTCGATAGCCGCAGCTAAATGAGCTTCTCATTCAGTTGTGGCTGTTAATAGCAATTTCATATCTCCGGAAACGACCCACGGATTAATGTACAACAATATGAAGGAAAATGATACACAATACCTATATCGACGGCTATTTCAAGTGCCGTGTATTTATACAAGCCTTAGGACCAATCCTGATAAGGGCAGTAGCTGGATGTGTGCATTGTGAGGTACGTTACTGTGCACTAATGATAATAATTTTCACGGTCGAGTAAGTGCAGTCGGCAGTTGGACCTTATTATAATAAATTAACGGCGGTGTACCCTAATGGCCTGCCTGTACATAATTACACTCAATATTACAAACGGCTAAAGGGTCGCTGGTAAAAAATCAGCTCGAACCACCAACGAGCAATTTATATCCAAGGTTGTTTATTACGGAAAACGTTTATGTGTAAACATTTTAACCACTTGTAATTGAAAACAAAGTTGTTTTTGATCTGCAAATTGATTGCGGTACATTTTGCAATAAAAGATTTTTATTTTAAGTACTTGCTAATGACTTATATAAGTTTTGCTCCTTTGTTCGTTTAATGGAAAAATAATTAGACTTGTTTGCATAGTTTAATAAGTTACAATTACCTCTCATTAAGAAATAATTTAAATCACGTACTTCCTAACTAACTGATTTAACCGACCAAGTCAGTCCAAAGAAAAATATGACTTTCATTTTGATAATTTTACCAGAAGTCTAAAATCTAAATCTAAATATCTTGGGACAACTCACACACGGCCATCTGATCCCAAGCTAAGCAGAGCTTGTGTTATGGTAACCAGACAACTGATATACATACTTATATAATTTATAAATACATACATATTATAGATAAATTACACCCAGACACAGAACAAACAATTATGCTCATCACACAAAGTTTGTCCTGGGTGGGAATCGAACCCACGACCTCCGGCTTTGCAGTCAGGGTCACTAACCACTAGACCAACAGGCCTGTCAAAAGTATTTAGTTTTATTTAAGAAGTGTGTTCATTAAAATATTAGCTAACAAAATTAATATAAGTTCATATTATTATCAATTCAGAACATTGCAAAACAAATCAGATCACTATTAAATGAGTGCCGAAATAAAAACCCTTTTATTCAGAGATTATCAACGCTCAGCACAGTTGAAAAACCAACGGTGCAATTTAATTGAGATGTTCATTGAGGTGTTTCGAAGTGTTAATGGAGACAGGCGTAAAGGTCTGTGGTTAGACTACGTAGGTAAGCTACGTCTACCAAAAAAATACTGAATCCTACATAGACTACACTAAAATAGTCTGTACGCATCCTCCCTCGTTTTGCCAACGATTTATCGAATCATCGAATAATTAACGTAAACGTGACGGTTTACGTTACAGCCGCGCCTCGGGTAGCGGTGACCGCGTACTTGGGTGGCAAGCCACAACGCCGCAAGCCGCGACCGCAACCACCGCTCCACTGCGCTAATTCCTCGCGCATTATACACTTAATCCTTTGTCTCCTCACCGTGTTTAACACGTATTATATTATGTTGACTTTAAGGATATTACCTGCTTGGGGATAAGAAGCTTTTCTTTTGTTTTAAGGTCAGGAAAATTAACTGTGACCGGGCGTGAATGTGGCACGAGTTTAAAAAAAGTTCGGTTTTGAAGAGCGTCGTCTCAGCCCGTAATGTTCTCAGGCTCTAGACAAAGTGAATTGTCAAAAACTCTCAATTGTATGGAAAAGGGAATATGCATGAAAAAATATTTGTTATCTGCGTAGTTTATCTTAAAATATACTAAAATATAATACTAACAGTGAAAATAGAATCAAATCGAAAAACCAACGAGATATAATTATTTTAAACAAAATATCTGTCCCTCTCGCGGAAACGCTGTTTTATATGGCAGATGTATAGGCGTCATGGACTATGACGTCAAAGTCCATATATCTGACTTCTTGTTCTAATTGTCAACTTTGAAGTTATTTAAAAAAATATTTCTTAAGTGCTTTCTAAAGCTAATAAGTATTTCATTTTGTAAATAAAAAAATTGCATGCATATTCCCTATTGGCAAGCGGTACGGAAATGTCACGTGGTTTGACTTTTCGACAATCGTTGTTGATGAGAATGACACTTTGTGTAGGGCCCGTTCTGACAGTTTCTTTCAAAGCTTGATATGTCATTTTTACAGCCGTATCTTTACATTTTTTTCCAGTTAGAATCTATTCAGAATTCCATCAGCTCCAGTTATGCCTCTTGTATGTCGATTACCATTCAATTAAGAACCTGTAACTCGCTTCACAGGTACTGTTGTAAACCTTTACATCAAACGAGCAAGCCGCTCAATAAAGTTCTAATACACTAACTTTTTTATGGGCCGTATACAGTAAGCAAAGGAAACCACTATAAATATTTACCGTGAACTGTGAATTTATAAGTCATAAAAAGGCCAAATACACAAGCATTTAATATCGCATTATCAAAACTTTTCGGCACGTAGGTAATAAGTTTTATTGGAAGGTGATTAGGAGCAAAGAATATAAACGAATGTTTTCTTTTTCAAACTTCTGCACTTAGAATGTTGACATTAATCCCTCCTTCAGATAGCGCGCGTAGCGAAGCATAGCGTCTTTGAGCTACGTCGTATCCTAGCCTCGTAGACGTACACACGACCATGATTATCATATACATAGGTGCAACTGCAAGATGAATTTATTTTGAACACACACTAATCTACTATTCACCCAATAGTGTGTTGAGTGTAGGTTCTCGTATAATGGTGCGATATCTGTTAGTGCAAAATCGCAGTTTTTGGTTAGAAAAGCGACATAAAAAGAATGCACAAGTAAACAGAATTTATGTCTCGAAAGTTTATTTTTCGAAAACATGCTATGCTATGCTATGCATGTTATTTCAAATACCGATATATCTAACCAACACCTACTCCTATACAGGTAAACATACGTAGACATAGAAATGGAAAAAAAAAACTAAATTAAACACGTATTCAGTCAAATTCACAACCCCGTGACAAAGCCTGAACTTGTAAGGTACTGTGTACATCGAAGACAAGTGTCGTGAAGGAAGCGACCGAGGCCCAGTGACCGCAAGAAGCCCTACCGTAACTCCGAGAAGGAAGGCTTCTCTGGTGTGTGACTGACTGCTGACCGAGGACAAGCACTCTCTAATGAGAAACACGTTTCAGTGAGGTCGGTGACTGAAACTTGCCTCGAGGACTAAATATGATTATCATGGTGGACTTTACATATTAATTAAGCAGCCGACAACATTATGCGATCAGATACATAAGGAAAGAAATTTCTTTTAAACGGTCTCTGAAATTTCGTGAGGTATGAAGCGGTTGTTTTGCTTTCCTGATGGGAAAAATACGTAGAATTTGTATTTAAGTCGGTTTCCTCTGTTATAGGATATCACTAGTACTTACCTACTTACTCACAATCCTGCCAAATATTTCATGAAGTTTAAGTTTAGGCTAGTAGGCCCAAATCTGAGAAAATTTTGATTAAGCTGCTTTATTTTTCCTCGGATATCTATTGAACACGGTAATTAAGCTTCTAAAAATAAAGTATATTCTTCTCCGGCAGGTGTGAAAGATGACTCAGATGACGTATCAAGCAAAAGCTGTGGAGGAGACTCATCAGGATTGGTGAAGAAACAAAGGAAGGCGCGGACAGCCTTCACGGACCACCAGCTGCAGACCCTGGAGAAATCCTTCGAGAGACAGAAGTACCTCAGCGTACAGGACCGGATGGAACTGGCTGCCAAACTAGGACTCACGGATACGCAGGTCAAAACCTGGTATCAGAATAGGAGGTCAGTTCTTTTTGTAGTTTTTTTTAGGGTTCCGTACCTACTTCAGTAGGAAAGATCGGAACCCTGTGAAGTAGGCTGACATTAATATCAAATACTCAGGTCTGCTACCCCTATGAGCAGTGACAAACTTCTGAGTGAACGCAATCTAAAGATAAACATGCTCCATAAACGGAGCATAAACGGCCTTACCGTTTATGCTCCGTTTATGGCGCATGTTTTGACGCTCGCAAGGGGACTTTCCGATGTAGTTCTTACAGTACAAGTAAAGGAGTCCGAAAATTGGGAATTTGTAGGTAAATTAAATAAAATTTTACGATTACTAACTTATATTTTCGGTTAAAAAGTTGACCGTGACGTAGATTAAGTGACGTAAGTTGTGACGTAGTCCTTCAATCTTACTTGCTATATTTTTATAGAGATAAGAGTAATGAGAGTACTTTCATAGTTTATAAACTTCCATAGGTCTAACTCGGAAAAATCACGACCCGATCGGAACCCTCGGTGGGTGAGTTAGACTTGCACTTGCCCGGTTTTTTGTTTTGTTTTTGTGCCTCGACTAATGCTCCACAAACATAGTCTTTCCAACAGTCATGAGAGTTACAACGGGGCACGGAGGACGAGTATAGCCGCTGTGTCAAAAGTAACTTTAAAATAGAGACAAATGAATGAGTTTTGTTTGAGCCAAGACTTCAGACGCACTGCATCTTACCATTCCTACCTTGTAGCTATTCCACCAATTCGCACTAAGCGTTTCCAAACGTCTTTTATAATGCGCACAGCAAAGGAGTGGAACTCTCTGCCTGCGTCTGTGTTTCCAAAAGCTTACAGCCCTAATATCTTCAAAGTTAGAGTGAACAGGCTCCTTCTGGGTAAGCTCGCTCCATCGTAGACTTTGTCTCTGTCATATCTGACATTGACTAGAGTCAAGAGCAAACCCATCACTAATAAAAAAAAAAAGACTTTAATGAAAGTATAGTTCCATAATTGTCGTAAAATAGTAAAAAACAAACAAAAGTTTATTATTGAATTATTAATATCTAAGAACAGAAACTTAATTGACTTTGCTTTTACTTGCATGTTGCGTGACATCTGTATCTTACGATTGAACTTGCCTACGCAAACACCCCAATTTTTCTGAATTAAAATAATTTTGTTTGCCAAAACAATTCAATTTTTCTGTACTAAAAATATCTACGTTTAGTAGTTTATATAGTTTAGAGTTTATTAGGTATTTTTTTGCGTTGAACAACATGAGTTAGAATGTTTTGTCATTTAAAATAATCTATACCAGCTATACCTGCGGCCCGCCAAGCTTTTCCGTGTGGCCTAGCCTAGCACATTATTGATGCTATATTTAGTCAGTGTATCAATGTGTATGTATCTATACTGTACTGATTTAGTCCTTGACGATGTGCTGACTGAGACTATTCCTCACCCACTATCAACGTGAAAAAGTTGACCTATGCCATATGAAAACGGTAATTTCCTCATTAATTCAAAACTCCCATTCATGTAGATACTTCTAAAAGTAGAATTTTATTTTACTGTTGGTTATTGCGGCCCATCATGACAATTAAATAGTACCTAGAAGAACCGCAATGTGGCCCAGAGAGAAAAAAGGTTGAGTACGGCTGATCTATACCTACACTACCTACCTGACACGTCTTTTACAGTCGTTTTTAACAATATACGTAGGTAAACTATATATGTGCGTATTTAGTAATGTTAATAATGCGATAAATTACAAGGAAATTCACCAAATACGTGTTGTTGTGTCGTTCAATGCGCCTAATCAGGGTCCTAGTGAGCTTGATTAGGTTACTAACAGAAGTTTCTGCTTCGGTAGCTAGCTCCCTCTGTTGGTCTTAAAATATACTAGGTATTTATAAAATTAAAAGTAAACTATCTTTACTAATTAACCGCTCAGGCCCAACATGTGAAAATTCCCTAATATAAAGTAAATCTTATGTAATAGGTAAATAAACATTAAATTCGCGATTAATTCGCGACACACCGGTATATATATTTAATGGTAGTGCACTATTATGTGGACTATTTACGAACACTAAAAAACTTTTTCACAAAAAAAACCGATTTCCAAAAAAAACACTACAACGTACAAAATAACTCTAATTTCAGAAGTAGGTGTTTTTGGTTGTTTCTTCGTAATTTAACACCCGAGTTATTTTGTACTTTGGAAGTCGGTTTTTTTGTGTTTTTTTTTTTACTTTTTAGTGGTACCCCACACCTACCAACACCACTGGAAAGTCACAGGAAAGCAAAATATGCAATTTCGTATGCATGAATGATTTTTCCACATATATGTATTTTCAAGCTATTTGGATTTAAAAACCAAACTACTGAACCGATTATGATAAAATGGGATTTGGTTCAATGGGATCAATCCAGAAGAAGAATATATCCTTTCACATAAAACAAGAATTTTTCAAATCGGTTCATAAATGACGAAGATGAAACGATGACGTAACAAAAAAATTACAACCGAATTGAGAACCTCCTCCTTTTTTGGAATCGGTTAAAAATGGAACCTTAGTTCTTAGGTAGATTTCAGGTACCTAAGGCTGGTAATATATGCTTTTTGTAGTACCCTATCTTCTGTACTAAACTGCATGATGAACTAGAAATTGAAAATAATTCAAAGAAGTAGAGTGACGAAAACAATTAACTAGCAATTTATTGTTATCCGACTGCTGCGAAAGCGAAAAGAAGGGTTATGTTTTAAAGATTGTGGTCCAAATCTCAAGCGGTAGGCTAATCGTAGACTCATATATACTAAAGCTGGGAAACAATGATGATAATTTTAAACACGTACTACCTACCAAAAGTGATCTACCTACCTAAACTTCAAGATATTATATTCTTACTTCTAAATGCGAAAATAACTCTGTGTAATTTTTTTCACGCCTACACCTTGTTAAAGGACTTCAGATACATACCTGGAATGCAGCTGGTAGAAGTGACTATTAAAATAAATATTTTCATAATATCATCTAGAATCTGGCATCATAGCTAATAGCTAGAACCTACCTATAGGCATCTGGCACAATTAGACCGTTTAGATTAAACAGCCATTCTGCAATCGTTCAGGGCCTCAAGTCTGCTACAATAGTGCCAGAATGGTCCATCATTGATTTCATAATTTTTGATTTTGACAAGTTTGGTAATCTACTAATATAAAAGCGTCATTATGACTTTCCAATGGTCAACCACTGCCACTCCATTGAAAGAAATGGCATAGAATGGTAATCTCGTACATAATGACAAGGGAATGACAGACGTATGCGGTAATCTGCTAAAATTTTGACAGTTCCTTCGATCAGTGACCTAACATTAGAGCGTTATTGTGCAGTCATTGCTTTTCAAAGACATTGAATATTTAGAACCACGATTCTAATACGAGACCATTGACCGACCAATGATCGACCATTATGAATTTAGCAGATTACGAACTTTTAGCAAAATGGCAATGGGATCGTGTTGGAATGACGAATTTATAAAAATTAGCAGACTTGGGGCCCAGATTGCCATCGCTAAACGCTTGCAACTTGGGACAATCACTAACAGTGGTCGTGAGATAGTCGGCGTTCTTCACAAAGCAATGCTGAGTCAGCGGGACCGTCGACATGTTACTGCTACTGCTTGAAACTGGCCTCAATCTCCATTTATATAATTATATACGAATTAAACATTTACTTCCTAAAAGTATATGTAATTGTTTACTGAGACTTTTTTGATTCAACATTTTTTCCCAACAAAATGTTAAAAATAAATGATGACGAATTAAAAACGACAACCATTAAACATTTCTTACAAACTCGTTTCATTTCAAGTTCGCAATAAAGTCATAAAAATAATATAACCTTATAAACAGAATTATAGCTACAATTAATTGTCTATTCTTTAAATAATTAACATTCTGAAGAGCTATTATATTTTATAAGAAAAAAATTTCGTAGAACAAAGGAGTTTTGTGGACGACAGTACGGCGGCTATTTCAAAAACAAACGTTTGTAATTAGGGTCTGATCGCCGCCTCCGACGCGTCCTTTACAAAAAACTACGGTAGCTAATAACAACTATACTAATTTTCTATTGATTGAATACATCTTTCTAATCACGATTGCGCTGTTAAAAACTGTCTAAGTTGTAGTAATAGGGTATCAGCTTTTGTGCGTACGCCACGTTAAAAAAAAATGATCAGGTGTAAGCTCTTTATACGAGTCTAGTGATTCCATTAGAATTTGATGGTAGCCCGAATCATTAAGTTGCTACGTGATATTACTATTGTTTCTTATATGAGGATCTATAGTCCGCTATCATTGCAACCCTTATGCTATCATAGTGTCAAGCCCTGCGCAGGCGCCGCGCAGTGTCCCCGCCCCCTCCCCCGCCGTCGCGTCTCGTCTGCACCTTTTTGTGGCACTTTTTGTTGATTTTCTATAATTTCGGTTAAACTAATGTTTGGGCTTCGATTTTTCGGTTCGTGAAAGGGTGTGAAATCGTAGTTAATTGAAGGATGTAATGGGCTTTTGTGTGCGGTCACTTTCCTTTTGGTTTTTGTAGCGGCTGCCCAAATAGAACACTGCCACTACCTACTAATAATAGGCACCGATTTTCTGGTTCCCGGATACAGAATAAATTATACTAATATATGGATTATTTTTGAACAATGGTTACTCCTAATTTGGAAAAATACAAAGCTTTTTAATAACGACCCAAAGTGAAACAATTAATTTTAATTACCTATTTACAAGACACGCCGTTTGCTTTTTGCTTAATTATAAATAATTACATAGCTACATAACTTCTATCCTACTTGCTTAGTGATTTTCTACAAACTATTTAAATGAAA
Organism: Melanchra persicariae; assembly: GCA_947386135.1. NCBI lineage: Eukaryota > Metazoa > Arthropoda > Insecta > Lepidoptera > Noctuidae > Melanchra > Melanchra persicariae. The sequence goes on from OX376646.1 coordinate 7,515,328, forward strand.
AACATTATCATTTTGATTATTAGCCGCGATCAGTTTTAATTGGTATTAGATAATTTGTTACACACATTCGCCAATTTTGTAATTAGTGCGAGAGTGGTCGTTTCGTTTTGAATTGTATTGTATTTTTCGCAATTAGATCAGTAATTTGTAGTGTTGTTACGTCGACATGAGACATGAGCTTGATGGCAACATTAGCAACATAAGTGTCCCAGCTGTTGACATTCCCACGCGACAGGTGTAACTGACGAGGAGAATTACTTGCCACAATGTAATGCCTTGTCAGGTTAAAGTTTGTTCGTTGTATCACTGATTCACTGCACTTTGTGTGCTGAAGAGTTTTATTTCCAAGAAAACACTTGTTCGTACGTTAGCAATGCTTTTAAGTAAATTCCTGAAGAAATAAAGCTTTCAACTTGAAATAAATTACCATTTGATAATAAAGCCGCAATTAACGCTACTCGAAGGTTACTTGCCACTTTTATTTAGCAGCTGAAAAGTTTATGTCAGTAGTTCAAACGTGTGCAACAATGTAACTGTATTATGTACTACCTATCCTCTCGGCAGCGTGTGACTGTCGGCACTCGCTCTCATCTCAAAGGCTGCAAGTCACCGGCCGACCGGCGCCGGCGCAGCTCCACACCTCTTATTAATCGCCACACCGCCGACAATCTGCCTCTCCGGCCACTGCCGTGTGTTTACTTAATTGTTTTCAAATAGCTTCCTTATTTGGTGAGCTGAATGTGTCATGCCGAAATTAAAACTGAAAATATAGGTTGGGTACTTTTTTAGCTAAAAAATACAGCCAAAGACGATTTATTGATTGAAGTTCCACTTTAGTTTCTGTGTGTTATGATGAGGAAACTGAATCTCAATTTGGTTTTGCTGGCAACACTGCAATACAGCAACAATTAAAATTAGTAACACCCGGTAAAATCGAACTGCATTCTTCCAGGAAAATGCTCTTTTTTATCGCTTAACTCTTTACGTGTGAAAAACCCTCAAATATTTTCCTCCATACTTGCGTTACCAAGCCATCGGTTCAAAATAACGTTTTGATTGAGCCAAACAAACCTAGATATCGAACTGCCATATACTGATTCATAGCATGATTCATCAATAGTTATAATATTTTGTTGGAACGATCGTGAATTCTCAATAAGCCGGGGGCCGCGAACAAAATGTCGTTTATCGGCGTTTAGTCGTCGAAACGTGTAATCCATCGCGATTACCTAATGACGTATTCTGTAATGACGCTCGTAACAACACCTACCTGTGTCTCGACTAGTTCGGCCGCACGACTATGTCTGTTATTAAGTTGACTCGTAATGTTCGAGGAAATTGTTGTAGCAGTTGACTTTATAGTTTTAGTAGTGCGAAATTGGGTGTTATGTTTAAGGGAAAGTAGATTTTGGCGTGTACTCCTTACTTAGACATCTAAACGCATCATCAGGGTAGACAAACAGCTGCTTCGATTAACACTTAGATTTAACAGTTGTAAAAAAACTAACAAAGAATATGCTTTTCTTGAAAAATTCCCTTGTAAAAAGTTTATCGTACCTACCTACCTAAATACGAGATAACTCATAATAAGTACCAACATGAAGAAACTAAAAGTAGTATCGTTTTGCAAAAATGTATCACATTTATATCAAAGACGGCTAACACAGTTGACAGGACCGATAATATTCCCATATGGAAACTGAAACGTACGCGTAAGTGCGAATAATTCTTAGAGACTAAACGGTTAAGGTTTCTCGTAAATTCGTATCATTTGTATAAACGCAGCCGATCACCCAGCTACGAGGAGCCTCGGTTCACACCACATGAAACACTAGATACGCATGACTGCTGATTTTGTTCGAAATTTTGGTTTCGTTTAGTGTGTAGCGATGATATTGTCCACGTGAGAAGAAAAGAAAGCTGATCTTGTGATAAGATTTCTACAATTTCTAGGTTTCAGAAGGATGGTAGGTACTTACCACTTTTTATGCAGTTCCTGCAGCGATAAAACGTTGGAAATGTTTGGAAACTTTGGTTTTGATATTTTATTTTATTTAATAAAAACAGAAGTTCACATGCAAAGAAATGGCTTCGTAGTTAATGAACACTGCTGTAAATATACTCACGGAGGGCATGTAGTTTAATATGCAGCAATTTCCTATTATTGCACCATTTAAGTCTCCCCCATCGATTACAAGCCGTGGCGTACCTAAAGAATCGCTAACAAGTCGATAAGTCGTAAATTACATCGAACAATCGGAACGGCGCGTGCTTTTAAAACAATAGATTCTTCAATTGACTGATTCTAGCATTCTAAATAGCGGCAGGTTTATTAAAATTCCGTACGTGTGCTTACACATCTCTAATGACATAATGCGCGGGTTCCGCGAGTCCGCGTAGCTACCGAGAACAGTCTAATCGGTTATAGCGAACCCTTCCAAATTACACGGCAGAGACACGGGATTCGAAGCAAGGACGCTCCGGTCGCGCGGCTTATCATTTAACCACTAATCATTATACTGCAAATGCCATTTCAGTTTTGGCCGGGTTTTAATAAGCGGATTGCGAGACGGATTATTCGTTCTATAGCAATTTTGCAGTTCTAAGTCTGGCTCTGATGCAATCTGATATTAGTGAACGTTCGAGTTGCAGGAAATGTTTTATTGCATACCTACCTACTTGTTCATTAAAATAAGATTACGTAGTTTAGATTTAGCAGACAAATTGCTACATTTGTTATTTCTTCTAATAAATGTGGTTCATGTTTTTTGTGAGTTGCGCTACGGTAGTGCTAGTGAATAATAGCATCGAATAGTTAATCGTTTAGATGACCTTTGCAATGTATAAATTCAAAGGTTCTTTATGATCAACTGATACTCATAAATGCAGATAAATAATGACGTTATAATACTAAATAAGTTATTCACAAACTTATTTTAATCATTGATCTGTAATTTTCATTCGAATCCGGAGTGAAGGCGTTATTTATATTTATTTATCAAACCAGACACGTATTCTTCACTGTTATTTGTGGCTAGACTTTTGTAACTGATGGATGAGATTTAGCTCATCGCCATCATGGCAAATTCTGAATAATTTGACAAATATTAAAGTAAATTCGTAAAGGAGGAAGAGCTCGTGGTTAAAAAATAACAGCCGCACGGGTAGATCTTCAAGATTAAGCAACGCTTGCTGGGAAATCTGACTCCAGTCTTGCCAAGAAGTACCGTGTTACCCAGTTAATGGGTTGTGGAGGTCTGGTAGGCAGTAGCTCCACGTAAAATACTGGTATTCAGCTAAATCCGGTTTGACTGGGAGCCGACCACATTAATGTTGGCAAAGGCTAGGCAGATGATGATATAAAGTATTCGTAGCGGCGTCGTAGCGATGTCATAGCGGTGTCGTAGCAATATCGTAGCGGCTTCGTAGCGGCGTCGTAGCGATGTCGTAGCGGTATCGCAGCAGTGTAGCGTGGGGCGGGGGAATAAAATTATAATTTGTAAACGGTTTTGGTACGACTATTAAATCTATTCAATCAATAAATAGTACCTGTATGCTCACATTCACATAATTATGTAGAGAGACAGTAAAATGTTAACTGTAAGCTTGAAAGATCAGGGGGTCGAGTCTGCTATTGCAATCGTGTCTCATTGACCGGTCAATGATCGATTTTTGACGTATAACGTCAAACTTATGACACATTTCCCATACAAAAACTGTTAAAGTTGTCAAATATTCGATCACTGACCGGTCATTGAGACACGATTGCAATAGCAGACTCGAGCCCCAGGGAAGATGTTGTAGTCTTGTTTACATGACCGACATGTAACTAGGTAAGTAGGTACACAAAGTATGGTGTGGCGGCCAAAAGCCTGAAAATAGGTAGGTATATTCACACTTCAAAATTCCTGTTTAAAACTATAAGCTAGCGTAATATTGATTTTGTTGTGTAAAGTTGTTATTTTACAATTTGTGTAGATTTTTTTATGAATTTACAAGAGGCTCGTAGAATTTCTATGTGATTGAGGAAAAATAATATTCTAAGAGTAGGTAAACTTTGTTTCAAGTTCGAAACTATCTTGAAGCTTTATTTCAAGTTTGAAAAATAGAAAACAGTGAAAACAATCGAGAAGATACCTAAACGATTTTTTTAAGTAAGCTTTTGGAATTGCTGTCAATTAATAAGGAGGGTATGCACATTACTTATTTATTGATGTTAATCCTTGTTTACATTATTTTGACAGATATTATTCAAAGTCAAAGCATCAAAGTCAAAGCAGTCAAAGCATTTATTTCAATTAAACCATTTACAGGCACTTTTGAATTGTCAAGGTCGGTCAGTCAAAGAGGTGAAGCTATTTGCACGTTCCAAAGCGTAGATCTCTATGGAGAAGAACGTACAAGAAACTCCATGGGACACTCTTTTGAATCAATTAATTATTACAAATTTGTGGTTACATTGTTCTTGTTGAAATTATTCATAGACATGTGAGAACGATGTAAAAAGACGTGCACGACAAAAGCAAAAAAGGAACAATTCAAAATACTAACAAATTAAAACAAACCGTGGCAGTTGAGAGATGACCAGTCCCAGCTGACGGAGCCAAATGATGAATAAAACACAAACTGCACCATCAGAGAGACTTGAGTGAGCATGACACACCCAACAGCCAGGGCACATTAAAGTCTTACCCAAAAATGATAGTTTGACTTGAAGGTACACAGTACTCACACATGTGCCGTTAATGCATGAAATTATACAATGCAAAATTAGTTCGAGTCTATACAATGAAAAATCTATGTTCTTTCAATATTCAACGGGTCTCACAACTGCTAAAAATAAAAATAAAAATAACTAATTTGTGCGCCCTAGTGGCTGTGGAGCAGGACCAGCATTGAGCCAAGCATTTTTATCTTCAATGTAATCCCCTAACTTATAATATGCTTGCCTGCATAGTGTGCGCTTAACACAAGATTTAAATTTTGTTTTATTTAATTCTAATATCTGGGGAGGTATTTTATTGTAACATTTTAAACAGTACCCCATGAAAGATGTGGCTACTTTAGCAAGTCTGAAGCCTGGTTGAACTAATTGGTTCCTATTTCTAGTGATATAGGAACCAGTTAAATGAAAAATAAATATTTTGATAGACATTATGAGCTTTAATTTATATCATGTTTTGTATTAAGTTTATCAAAATAGGTAGATACCTAACATCATTATCATCACATCAAAAAATTTTATATTGTAAAAACAAGATTGCAAGTAAAAATAAATTGCAATGGTTATAAAAATACCAAAGTGCTTTTTAATTTTCAAATTAAATTGCAATTTAGTCCCCAAATAACCATTGGTTCAACATTATATTTTTGAACATTTTACGTATGTAATACTATTTTTTCTATACCTACATATTACAAACAGGCCATGACTCTTCTCTCCTCAGCTGAGTTCAAGCCTAAAAGCCATACATTTAAAATAAGTGGGCAAAAGTGGCACGACTCCAATGAAATTACTGAAGTAGTTTTCCTTAAACCCTACCAAAACCGTCTTAAATGCCACACAGCCGGAGGCTCAGAAATCGTCCAGATAGGCATGTGTCATGTACTCATGTTCACAACAATAAAGGTGCTTAAACTTCAAACAATTCCCATAAGAGCGCTCACACAAACATGTTTCTGAAACTTTCTAAGCAGCGTATAAATAACGTTCGATAAAGCTCAAATTGGGCCCGACGATGTGTCGGGGTCTTAAGAGCGTAAGCGGCCGCCGCCACTCGCGATCGATGAAAGTGCTCTTTGTTTGCCGGATATACAAGCCGAATTCGCATCACGTCGCCGAAAAACGCAAACTGAGATAAACAACCTCCCCCCCGGAGAGGTCGTAAGCGGGAACGTTTTACCGGACAATTTTCGTCTTTAACGAGAGCTGTTAAGGCCCGTTTTTGGACGGGTCTCCTCGAAGAACAATTGAATCAGTTCACGCAGCATCAAATCACTAAACCACTGGGCGGGGCGTACGCAGACTCCACCGGGGGACGCGGGACAGGGACGGAGGAGTGCGCTGTCGCCGCGTGCCCTCGAGTTAGACAGAGAGCAGCGTATTGTCTGCGGAGAGGTGAGACTTGAGATGGCAGTCCAAATTTAAGTGCGCTCCGAGAGCTTTTTGTTCGTAGCTCGCGGCGGCAATAAAAAGAATAGTGTCACTGAGCAGATTGCCCCTCATTCAGCACTTGACAATTAAATAAGTGCTCTCGAGTGACGTACACTAAGAGCGGGCCGTCATAATATCATGATTAATGAGAGCGCAGCTTTCTATCGATCATTTGTCAGCTACCGATAATTAAAGTGTAGTATTTAAATTAGGATCGAGTTTAATACGGCTTAAAGTGTTAACGTTATATTTGAAGCCAAAATGCTTCTATTGTGAGGCTGGTTTATGTACTAGGCTCTGCGTTAACTAGACATATGATAATAAATGGGGTTACAAAAAATTAAAATAATTAAACGAATGACGAGCATTAAGCATGAACTCCCCCTCATTTGCATTTAATAAAATTAAATGATGCATTTATAGAAATTAATTAACGAGGTGGCCAGTGAAGCGTCTGGTAGTGCGGCTAACAATGGCCGCACACTACGCGACTAATAATAGCGATGATAATGCGACGCGACTCCCCACGAATTAATAAAAAGCTCACTCGACGACAATAACAACCACTTCGGAACTAATCGAGGACCCACTACGAAATTATATTAAATTTTCAAATGGGGATGCGTTTGTCTGTTCAATGTGTGCGGAAAATAAATGCGAAATACAGAAATAGAGGACTATTTTTATTGTATTGTATTATTTTTAATGCTTAGTTGCGTTTAATAAAATACTGATAGGGTAACTGACATAAATAGTACTGAAAATTGAAAATTATTTAAATCGAAACACTGAAAAATTCGCAGAAAAAGTTTGAATAGTTTCAAATAACATTTTTCTTTCTAAGCAAAGAAAGAATCTCATTTATGACACATTCAGCAGTTTTCAGGAGAAGTGCAGTGCACACCATTCCAAATTCAAACGTTTTCGATCTTCACAAAGAAAGTCTGTCTTTGAAAGTCGCATAGAATTGAGATCATCACACTTTACGCAGTTAAACTTTTTGCTAATAGCATTGTGGGGCAGAGCAGTTGTAAACTAAAGTAATAACCGTGAGTATTGTAGCGTAATTTATACGCGCTTACCCTTTTCAAATAAATCAAATTAAAGTACTCGACCACGCTCCAGCGACTCCACTAGTGCCCAAGACGTTTTGTCAAATTTATTATTTTATTTACATTTTTTTTATTAGTTTTACAATTGCGGTATCTCCATTGTGCCTCGAGTGCACTGTGACAAATTTGATGACGATTGGGGTCACATCGCGTGATCTATAGCCCTGGGGTCCCTAAACGACAGTTCACAGAATTTTAGAGTCCATTTAAGTTTGTAATGTGACATGAATCGTTTCTCTGTACTTGTGGGATTCTCATAACGATTTATTTCAATTTCAAATGGACTGTGAACTTTTCATCAATCGTACTTTTTGCTATTGAGTACATTTTTTATTTCAGTTCTTAATAGTTGTTGTTATTATATTCTTAGATTTCATTTTGAATATTTTTTATCTGCTGTCTTCGGAAAAAAGTTGCAATACAATTTTTGTACAGATAGAGTTACCTACATCAAATCTTCACAAGTCAATCACTGACACTGCATACATTCTTTTGATAGTACATGATACTCCCGAAATGATTAAATACAGGCTGGGATGAATTAGTTAGAAGGTACCTACATACCTAGCAGATTTTACCAACTGAAAATCGTCGGAAATCCGCAAAACAAAACCTTATTCACAACCTCTTCTCTTTCACCAGGACGAAATGGAAGCGTCAAACAGCAGTCGGGCTGGAACTGCTGGCCGAGGCGGGCAACTACGCGGCGTTCCAGCGGCTATACGGCGGGTACTGGCCCGGGGTGCCGGCGTACCCGGCGCAGCCCGCACCCGCCGCTGCCGACCTCTACTACCGCCAGGCTGCTGCTACTGCTGCGGCGGCCGCGTCGGCCAGTGCTAACACACTGCAGAAGCCCTTGCCTTATCGGTGAGTTGGACTCTTGTTAATTTCGTCTGCTATCTGAATCTTAGTATTTTTGAGGAGCGTTTTCAATAGCATCGTAGTCGCAAACTGTCAATAACACCTCTAATATCCCTAGATTTTGACAAATTTTTGACATTGATTGTCGTTGAGATGATATTGCGATTTTAATTTGAACGCTTCTAAGTACGATAATTGGCCTTCTGATTTCAGCCCATATACTATATGCCCTTCTGATGCTTATGTGATTCACAAAAATATACCATTTTTACAACTTTTGGTTATTTGTCACCAGGTTATACCCCGGTGCGCCACTAGGAGGCGTTCCACCTCTAGGGCTGGGCTTGCCAGGGCCTTCGGCTCACCTGGGCTCGCTGGGTGCGCCGGCGCTGGGCGCGCTGGGCTACTACGCGCATGCGCGGCGAACACCCTCGCCCGACCTCGACCCCGGCAGCCCCGCGCCCCCGCACCGCTCGCCCCCCGACACCCCTGCAGACAGGCGCTCCGACGACGAAGACGACGACGAGCCCATACACGTATAATGTGAACAAACCCTTACACATCACAAGTGACAATCTCCATCCAAAGTGACGTTGATATTACAAACAAAAGTGAAATTTAACAAAGTGAAAAACTCTCATGACGAGTGCTTTGGATATTAGGAAAGAAGCCATTCAACGTACGTGTTTGGTTATGGTTTCTCTTGACTCGGTTTTCGTCCGCTGCACTGTTGTTTTGCACGAGAATTTCTTGTTCGAATATTACATTTCGAATATTCTTTCCTTGAGACGGACATTGCCTGTCCGAGATATGTGATATTATAAGCCCAGATTTGATATTAAGAACGTGTAAAATATAATTGATGTTGTGTTAACTACTTATTGATAAACTAGGGATTAGATAAAGCTTTGTAAGTTACAATAGAGAATAAATAGGCTGGAATTCAAACATTCCGTAATCGATTAATTTATATTTAAGAAATGTTCCACAAGGTTTGCTTCGGTGTTGCATCTTCGTGATAAAAGGATATTAACCATGGAGTTATAAATATTATCAGTGATCTACGATTGCCAATTCGCGATCTCAACTCAAGGATTCTTCTGCTTCTAACCGCACAGCCATGAGTTCTCCGACAGATTATGACAAGCATTTTTTTTGCAGGCTGGAGTTGCTACTTTAGTGACTTCAACTCTGAGTTAAATTATTTGTTCAAACTTTGTTTATTTTTTCCTTTTTCCATGCAATCCTGTTAGAATAATTGAAAATTTACTTTTATTAGAAATCAAAAATAATTAAAACTTTTGAGATTTCTTACGTATGTAACTAATAACAGTAATAAAATAATTGGCAGTCGTTAGTGACAAACAAATGAATCTCATAATGAGTGATATTGTGACGAGTGTACTATGATGTGGCACTGGAGTGCACCGTATTGTACCATACTTAGTGAGTCGGAACACCAGTCGACGTAATCGTGCAAACATACTGTATATTATAATATAAATATATAACTATTCATATACGACGACGTATGTATTGTTAGTATTAAATACACAACTTAAAGTATTAAATGTATGTAATAAAGTACCTAATGCTATAATAGTAATAACACAGCGATGTACTTAAGCAATCCGAGATGTGGCATTTTATGTCCCATAGATTTTGTGGTGTTTTGTAATTAAAATGTTGTCAATTAAAAATAGCAATTGTTTTTCTGTTGTCACACCTTTTACATGTAGATGTGCGCTTACGATTTTGTATTATGATGACGTTTATATTTGCCAGATATTAATTTTATTTATGAAATTAAAGAAAAATGCACTCTATCAATTGGTTTCAATACAGCACAAGAAGGCGAAATTCTGTCATTAATATCGTTGACACTTTACGTAGGTATATTCAACGACACCAACAGTTACATGAACTCATATGTCAAGTGACAAAGTTGTACAGCATAAAAAGTTGAGTTGCCGATCGAACTATTACATGCAAATTTATTGGTCGAGCAAACAGAGGCAAACGAGGTTAAAGTAAAGATTAATTAGAAGTACTATATTAAAGCAAATTTAATACATTCTCCGTGGCACTTTACCAGTTGTAACGAACACTTCGCGGGCAGCGACGCGGCGTGGAGCTAACGCCGCGCTGTCACGCCATCGGCTCAGACTCGGTTAATAGGCCCGTGTTAAATTGTGTGTGCTATCTCCATTTGCAACTGCTCCATTAGGGCTGTTACGAATATGAGCCTATATACCGCCGCGCTATGTGCAACGTCCTGATTGCACGCTAGGTAACTTTATATCTGCGAATAAAAGTGTTTATGTGTTCGCCAATTTATTAGCGTGCTTGCTTAGTTTTTTGCCGCTAATGCCAACTTTTCACCGACTTTGGACATCCTTATTATGGTACACTTCTTTTGTTGTTCGACTTCATTCTTCCACGGCACTTTGTTTTTTAATAATTTGACATTTAACATGACAGGCTCGTCAAATATTGAAACAATTATAAAATCGTACAGTACGCAGCAGGTCATGGGCACGTCACGGCTGCCACGACAGATTTGCGTTTTACAAAACAAATTGTCCTCGGTCGCGTTTACACAATCTGCCCTCACGAAAACTTCTCTTTGATTTCCTTCGAAACATTTTTAGCGGGCATAAAACCTATTTAAAAAGCAATCAGTCAGAGGCCGCTGATTGCCCACGGGGCACGCCACCGACCGTGTTCACAAAACGGAGCAATTAACAGCACCCCTCCCCCCACCGCTGCACACCCCTGTGTTTCCTCCTGCACAGATCTAATCGCAAAACGACCGTTTTCTAGAATCGCCTCTACAAAGCATTGCGTGCTTCAGCGCGCCAGCCCGGGGTAACGCGGTGACCACGATCAACAGCCATGTTACTTTGAAAATACAAACATATTTACTTGGTGCCTTGATGGTCATCATAAGTTATTGGGAACGATAGGATCGTAGCCACCTGTATTGTGAGGGCAGTAAAGAAATATCCAATTAGCTATTCACAACGCTTGTGCAACTTATCAGTTTTATTTTTAGTTCAGTCGACTGCTTTTAACAATCTTCAGCGCTTCATGAATATAAGACACTCATAAGATTATAATTTCATGTTTAACTGTTTACTTAAAGGCTTTTTTACATAATCGTTTACAGCAAAAAAGTAGGAGCTGATATAATAACAGGGTATAAATGCAAAGTATATTTATTACACATATTTACGTACGAATAACGCGTTACATAAAAACTAGGCTGATATCACGCCACGCCACGCCAATAGCCACTCGTGCCGTATTAATATTTATGTTGTTTAAACGATGTTTAATCACAACAGACACGAATACTTTTTGCTGTCAGTTATAGTGAAATGAGTATTTTCTGATTGAAATCAATACCTTACTAAAGGCACGAAATCACAGCGTGGAATTTAGGATCGGTCAAGTTCGACCTAAAAATAGGGATGACTCTTTAGTAAAGACACGTCTATTTTCATTTTTTTTTTAATCTAACCAGGTAGGTACTGACTGCAATTAAACATACAATTGTAATTATAATACTGTGTGAATTTTAAAGTCGATAACGTAACGACCCCTAAAAACGAAAATAATTATAGAAATAAATGTTTATTACCACATAATTTAATTAGAAAACATTGACCGCACCAGAATGTCGTGTAATAAAACATATAATTTAATTGGCATTTAACTTATCCCTTTATCTGTTGTCTGTATCTTGAGTCTACGAATCTGTTATGAGTACCTAAGCAAAAAAAAACACGACGCTATGGTCAGTTTACTTAAACGACTTCCTCGCGTTGCATTGTTGCCGTTAAAAGATTGTTTAATTGAGTGAGTTATGGCTGATGCTTCCTCAATTCGCGTAATATTTAACATTTTATTGCTGTTCACCTACTAATGCTTCCTGCGCTTTCGGTAAGTACCCGTTTTAACAAAGCAAAATACGTTTCACTTAAGATGCATTGCGATCGTTAACTGTAATGCGCGATAATGAACGACTCCTACTCATTCTGAGAGCTATATTTGTAGATTAACTCTCAAAATGGCCGAATTGGCCCGGATACATCGGAATGGGTCTGTAAAGTGCCAATTTTGAGTAATCCTCGGTAACCACTAACTGTTACATGTGTTAATGAATGCTTGAAGTTATTTCGTGTGGTTTGAGGAACTGTTGATGTTACATCTATTCTATAATACCTACATTACTCAATCGTACCTACATGTGAAAACTCTACAGATAGAAAAAAACTTAAAAACCATGTCAACTGAAACTACAGCCCTTATCTGAAAAAGAAAAACAAAATCAGCTCAATCAAAATATTAAAAGCATTTTAGCAAACATATACCTTACTTCTGAAGGTAAAGCATTAAAGCATTTAACGAGTGTTTAGCACTAAATCAATGGACAACAAGCGCGGCGGCGCCCGCGCCGCCGCGCCGTTGCATTGTAGATCCCTATCTGCTTCCGTCGCTGCCACCACTCGTAATTACTGATTACAAGCGATTTTAGGCTTTTTGTCCAGCGAGCCGACTACACAGACATTAAAAATGCTATATGACTCACAAAAAAAACTTTGACGTTAACACTAAGGGCTGGAAGCGATCGATCATAAACAGCTTTGTTGAGTCAAGGGCGCAACTGTCATTTGTAGGCAAATATGGATTAATTAAGTTGTTCATCCAGTATGCAAATCCCACTTTTTTCATATAGTCCTCAAAATAAAGCTGTTTTAACAACATTTGTGTAAACTTTGCCAAATGATTACATTTCTATGAATTCAAATGTTTTCGAATGTCTCTGTGAATCGTTGTATGGTGTTTTAAAATGTCATGTCCAGCTCTTATCGGTACATGGCGAAGTCAAACAGACAAGGATTACTGTGGACTAATGCCAGCATTAGTTCGGTATAACTGTATTTATGATCGATGTCGGATAAAGGGCTGCAACGTTTTTATTGGGACAGGAAAGCGATAGAGTGTACATACACAAGTTATGTTTGAGCAGTGAAGTGTTCTACATCAACAGTTTTTATGGAAAACAAAGGTGTGGTTACACGGGCAACTGAATTGGTCAATTCTAAACAATATTGGTCAAATTCTTATAACATAAAATTCAATTTCCATGTGCTAAAGAGATATCGCCACACCATATAAGGACAAATATGTAGCTATAAGTATTTAAACATAATTTTGCCAATGGTAGGTGCCAGATAAACTTGTACGTGTTTTAGTTTTAAGTTTCCTTTTGTTGTTTACGTTTTGGTGTACAATAAAGTGTATAATAAATAAATAAACTTGCAATAAAGGCCTAAGTAGACCTTTCCTTAAAATCCCTGCGTAGATACCCGAACAATAACAATAGAACCTAAGGGATCACGTCGATTCAGGACAGCTTTATGTCTTTATTTCTGTTTTTGATACTAGAAGGTCAATAAATGTATATGAGTCAATGACCGTCATTGCTCATTTATTTGGCGCCTACCATAGCCTTTTGCCAAATTTGTTGGGGTCGGCTTAATGTATTAACGGATGCAGCTGAATACCACTATTAACCTGGAGTGTCTGCCTGTCTGAGATTGCTCCACCAGCTTTACAATAATTGTTGCCGACACTTCTAAAAAAATCGCCCGTCTAAACGCAACTTTAAGTTATATCTAGATGAGCACCCGTTTATTGACAGTGGGAAAATATTAATAGTCTTTATATATTTCCTGCGGAATGCGGATGTTTGTTTACGGTGCTACACTTATGTTATCATGTCTATTTAATAGAGCCTGAAGAATTGCACTCGTCTGCTTGTCTAGGCTATTTGTTTTTACTTCATGAAGAAGTTATTTATTGGACATTGGAAGGCTATAAAGATAAAATCTTTGCGAAAAAGCTTTGAGTTTTCCTGTGCCTTTTTTCTTACCTTCAATTGGATCAGGAACTTTTGCTCTTGGGGTCGTCATTTCTAGGTTTGGCAAAGCCTTTCCGTCATTACTAAGGTCTGCAATTCCTTAGAATCGAAATATCAGTACTCTTCGCAACCACGCCTAATTACCATCAAAACCATAAAGTCTAACTGTACTTTTACGCACGCTTTTAAAAACTAAGGTGTGATATAAAGAGTAACGACATGTGAAAGTGGTTGCACCACATTTCAGGCACCGCACAGGGATATTAAAATATTAATTATGTACAAATACATTAGCATATTAATCAGGCCGGTAACGTAAACGAAGCTAATGGGAGCCATTAAAACAGCAGAGCGGTTCATATTGTATGCACTTAATGCATTGTTACAATGCAGTGTGTGAATTAACACAGGATCTGCATAACAGGGATGTAGCTAAATGTGGAGCTAAATATCCTTTGTTGGCTAAAGTTTAGTGACAGCACAAAACTAAACGAAGCTCTAGAAAAGTGACATTCTGTCAGCGGTAGCGTAGCGAAGGCGATTGTCAAAACGTCAAAAATGTATGGGATTGACACACGCTGACGACATGTCACGTGATCAATAACTTATATTTCGGCATACCGACGATCCTCTTCGTCATAGAATGGCACTTTATACAACAGCCTCAGAATGCATGCATTTCTTCGACTTGATATTTCTGAACCCATTTCGACGCATACCTATCCCCAACACATTTTTCACTTACTATAGCTACCTACTTAGATCATAAGAGAAGTGCTCAATGCTCACCAGTTTCTGTATTCCACGCAATGTTGGGCCGCACTGCAGGCTGCTTTATTGCAAAAAAGATAAGCTTAAGCCAGAATCCGCGATCATTTTGTAATCAACTCAAGCTTAAAATATTGTTTTATTGACACATTCACACCTTTAAGCTTTTCCATAATTTAAAACGTCTGCTATCGATAAGTAACTTAGCAAAAACATCATAAAATGCATAAGTACGTATTATTTTAAACTGCTTTTTTCAAACACTCTTCGTTCTACTTGTAATTACAAGCACTCTACAATAATCATTGGAATTAATGGAATCGAATCGAATGCAACACCTGTCTCTGTCGAACAGAAAAAAAGAGTGGATGCACGAATTGTTGTGTTATATTTACTCGAATGGTAATAACTGCGAATGGAGCTGAATAAATAACAGAGAAAGACTTAATTATAAACAAGACAAAGAATTGGGTAGGGATATCAAACCATGTAGGCCTGTATTTCCCGAAAACGAACACCCCCCAGTGTTTGCGAATGATATTATTATTAAAAGGTAAAAATGTCGTTATGATACAGAAAATAAAATGTTTAGATAGCAATGGCATGGCCGCCTCTGTGACAGAACACAAATCAATCAGTTTAGGCTTTTTCTAACTATGGTGGGGTCGGAGAACCGTATTTTGTGTGAACCGATTGCCTAAAATGTTGGCTAGAAAACAAAATTACCTATATATACTTAGGTACTATTTCCTTACAACACAAAATTCCCTACACAAAATTGGCAAATTAAACTTGAAGATATGATGAAATTGTTGTGTATCTCCATTCTTCGAAACTTCGGTAAGTCGGTGCAGCCCTAAGCACCGTAACGTTAAGTGCTGCATAAACGTTATTATGTTATAGCATTAATTGATTATAAAGACATTTTATTTGCACGCAATACTGCTAGTAAGTGGAACAGGAGCGCTCCAGTTAATGATATCTCGCCATTAAGATACGTAATTGCACAGACACTGCGATTTGAATAGCAAAGCAAAGCGATTTTTATTTTACACCAGGTGATTCTATCGCGTTGTAATTAACCGTAGCATTTAGTCGCGCCGTAAACGATATGGCTGCGCGTTTGCTACACGAATAAAATCACTATGAATAATAAAATATTAGGCATTACCAAGCATACTAATTCATTATTAATTACAATTGTGCGTATCGCGGTGAGTAGCGTTTATAATAACAGTCGTAAGGACGAATGAAAGTTTTCTTTTTGTTCCATTATGTTTCCGTTCGACAACTCACGACTCACGACAATTTGATTGAAATCTTATACTTACCTATTATGTTTATGATTTTTTTGCGTATTTTATTTACATTTAGTCACAATACTGCCACACGTTTCTTTCAATGTTTACATTGATATTTACAAAAAAATAACAAAAACATAATACCTATGCAAGTTTGATTCACTAGATGCGTGCATGCACACTGCATATTTATCCATTTAAAGCTCATATCTACCTTTATGGGCTTACATTGTTTTTTTAATTGTCAGTCTGTGTTTCCTTTCATTTCAATCAAAATTATTAACAAAGTGTTGTGTTTAAAACCGCCGTGTGGCCGGTGAGGTCGCAGGCGACGCGGAGCTGCGCGGAGCTGCGCGGTGGTGCGCGATACGAGATGCTATCGCGCGACCACTGGGTAATTAGTCGTTTCATTTTAGTCGCGTCGCGTTCTGTCGCGATAACTCGCTGCACGCTTTGTATGCACTTTTTTGTAATTAATTTCTTTGTATCGATTGATTCACCCCGTATTATTTGTGCCACGCATGTTCCGATTGAGATATAACTGTTTATAGCAAACCTTATGCAACCAGAACATACAGTTAAGTCAGTAGGTAGCTCGTGTTATTACAAGACCAATTAGTTTCGTTACATTTATATGCACAGAATGCGTACCATTTATGGCCTTTTATTATTGTGATTGGCTAGGTATCGCGTCACGTCATGCGCTCGCGCAACGTTTTTGACAAGCAAATTGGATAATGCGCGGGAAGCGTGGCGTGGCGCATTGTTCTGTCGCGGCGCGATTGTCAGCGCGGTTTTCGAATTTTAATCTGCCATTTTGTGAAATTATGGAAATGAAATGGACGTTTCGCGGTTAGCTGCGTCCGAGCCAGGCCGGCGGCGGCCGCGTGTCATTTTATTGTTACGATATTAAATTGTTTTTAATAAAGGTCGTAATTGATTCGGTAGTTAAACATTGGATGTAGGTACTTGGAATTTATAAGCAACTACTTTTCATACCCAGCTTAATTCGTATAAGTACGGTAGGTATGGTAAACTCTTTTTATGGCACTTAAACGTTTTTTGGTCTAATTA
The DNA here is from genome assembly GCA_947386135.1 of Melanchra persicariae. Lineage (NCBI taxonomy): Eukaryota > Metazoa > Arthropoda > Insecta > Lepidoptera > Noctuidae > Melanchra > Melanchra persicariae. Next base: position 7,532,527 of record OX376646.1, read on the forward strand.
GCACAAATAACCGTCAGCACATCATAAAGAACGATTTCACTAGATTTCCCTTCTATAATACCTACTGGTGAATCTCAAACTCAAGAGCTTGTAAAAGTTGTAATGATTGCGCGTATTACGATATCGGCGATATAAAAGCGAGATGGTCTGGTAAATATCCATTATGCGGGTAACCTGTGTTGGTAATGAGCGCGCGATATCGTCCGTTTTGTAGCGCGTAATCGCGATGTTATCGCGGCCTCCTGTCCCCCCCTTTCCACCGCTCACAGGTCACCCACCCCCTCGCACACCCACCCTCGCCGGACCGTAGCCCCCTAAGGATTTTATCACCGTTTTTAAACCGCTCATTTGCCACTCACGTCTGTTAAATGTGTAATACAAGAATATGTTTAGAAAAGTGTTTTTATTTTTACGTTTGTTTGTGGCTTTTAATTGAAAACCACTTAAACCTAAAATAGGTTATTATTAGGGTAATAATTGCGACCCATTTAATTGAATTACTAACAACCCACATAATTATTATGTAGGTTGTTAGTAATTCCATTAAATGAATTAACCAAAAGTCTTAAATGAACCACGATATACCTCTACAAAGTGAGATTTGGTGCCTAAATTCATGGCTGGCCACGCAACTACATACTACAAAAGTAAGAACTGAAAAATATTACTAACTAGTAACTTGAGACTATTCTAGTGAAGTCCTATGAGTCGACTCTATCATTGTTTCCTGACTTCATAATAATATTCATGTTTAATCCAGAAATAATCGAGTAATTCTAAGTTTGTAAAGTAAAATAACCTGTCAAATTAAATAAAAAGTTCACATTAAAGAACTCATTGTTTCGTTAAGAATCGATTAAAAAAATTAACAAGAACAATGAGTCTCCCATAAAAGGAGGTTTAATTACCATACAAACAGGTTTAGTTTTAACTTCACTTTAACGCAGTGAAATTATGAATAATGAGCTTTGATTTTAAGCTTCGTTACTTCTTGTCCGAACTGGGGTTGTAAATATCAAATGATGAGTGATGTATATCATTTAATTACTTTTACATGTCATTTTATAACATTTTCGGTTAGTCAGAAAACTATTCACAAGGGTTTCTTAAAGCAAGTAATAGTTAGAATTAAATTGAAATTCGGTGACAATGTACAGTAACTTTTCAGCTAAAACAATATTTTTCGGCCAGACGGAGGCCAGAATACATTGTAAACTATCCAGATGATTTTTATTGTAAACTGGCTTTTGTTAGCGATATTGCCAGCGTGCAAGTCGATAACTATCCCGAAGGATGTTAAGTTATATCCTCCTATTGTAGTAAACACCAACAGGAACAGGACGTAGTTGAAAATGATACAATGATTATACCAAACTGTCTTATATTTTCTTGAACTTCACATAAAATCAATACTTAGCACTAGGTATTTAATGGTAGATTACAGGTTATTATAATAGCTTACACAACCTATCACGTCGAGTCCCAAAACCCAAGAGAGCCTCGCAACCAGCCAAACGTTCATAGCTCACGTCAACCCCTTCCTTTTTCGAACGGAAAGAAGCGAATTGTCTGATTGGTTCCCGCCATTTTGCGTCAACCAATCACAGAGTGACCTCGAATATACTAAAAGAGTAAAGTTGCCAGTGTTAAATATTAAAATTAACGCTCTAGTAATATGAATATCGATAAATATAATCGATTAGCAGAATCAAAATTCACAAACCCTAACACTATCACCTCGGCTTCCAGTAACAGGATTCTGCTGAATAAGTACCAGTATTTTACGAGGAGCGGCTGCCTATCGGTCTGGTAGCCCATTTACTGGGTAACACGGTACTTCTTGGCAAGACTGGTGTCAGTTTTTCTGACTTCTAACAATCGTAATAAATATTCTAATAAATCGTAACGGCTGCCAAAGATCTACAAATGACAGCCAGGACCAAAGGCTTATCTAAAGTGCTTTCCGAGGCACGGAGGAGTCTCGGTATGTTAAGATGGTCACCCATCCACAGACCAACCCCGGCTAGCGTTGTTTAAGCTCCGCTATACGTAAAGTAAAATTTTACTATAATTACAATAGGTACTCGTTTCGCACATAATATTTATTTGAATTGGATAGGTACAATATTCATATTTTTGTATGACACAAGCTGTGTATGTCGCATAAAATTAAACCATAATGTAGTTTTTTATACATGTATGTATATATATATTTTTTTATAATTATTTATTTAATGAAATTGAAATACAGTGGTGTAACTTAATTCTAAACTAAAATTAAAGTATTCCAAAAGAAATCGAGTTTGATGGTATTTTTAAATTATTTTTCCGTGATGTAGGTAATCTGCAAAAATATTGAGACTTGAGTCCATAATTAGAATTACGTATCATATTATGACAATTTGAACTATTAAGGCGAGCCTGACTTGAGCGCGTAGGCATCTAACGCTTACCCCAGGCCCCGCAAGGAGTAGCAATACGTAATAAGTTACGATGCGCGGGAGACGCGCGCACCAAGCGCACCGCTCGCTCATGAGTTCACGGACTCGGGTAGGTACTAAGTTCCGTCACAGGATAAAGTAATGCAGTAGATCAACTTGAATTGATTAGTATAAGTTTATTTTGTTTTATTTTTCTATTAAGTATTTTTTTAAGGTTATAGATGGATTAAGTACGTATTGTACAAACTTGAATCCAATTACTAATCATTAAAAATCAGTAATAATACTTATTTGTTTTAGAGTATATGGTGGATTTAAAATCTGACTGACACGAAAATTATGAATACGAGTACGATACAAACATACGCGTCGCGCGCTATTTGGCTTTGGTGCGATACCTTCGTAAAAATCAAGTAGTAGGTAGGCACACTTACTTTAGGAAAATTATGTTACAATTCTTGAATATTATAATTCAAGAAAGCTTAGAAGTATAAATGGTTTGGAATTTGCCTAGATGCTATTTAAAAAAAAACAAAAACGTTTTTATATTTTTTAATCAAATAGTTAACATAATAAAAGTTACCAATGCAACTGGCTAAAATTCGTTGAACTGTAGCTGTCTCGGTTTGCATGGACCTAGCTGAGTAGATTGACACGGAATATGGTCCTTGGATTTGCTTGGACCTGGCTGCACAGGCTTATCATTAACATTTTCTTTGTTTTCTTTCAATATTATGTCTCGTATTGGCATACCGCGATTTTGGCGCGGATCCACAATCTCTGGCAATATACATTTCAAATAAAAATCTATAATTTTTTTCTCCATATGCAATGCACCCGCCAAAATTCGTCATCTCTTGAAATATTTTCTACTACTAGTTTTCACCGAACCATATTCCAAAAATGCATTGGTTCCTTTCTGTTACATGAAGTTGACCCTGCACTTGGTAATACCAATTACTTTTTTTGTTTATAACCCTGGTATGTTTTATTCTATCGAATTTAAATATATGTATTTTACTTTCTTCAATAGCAGCATTTCCCTTTTCTAAATGCCGTTATTGGACATTTAATTTCAACAATGGTGTCGTTCCCAACTATACCGTCGGGGGTAACCCCAATAAATGAGTATTATTTTGGAGACAAGTCACGCCCTTCCGCATGCTCTATTGCCCTGTAACGCAAATTTTGATTTTGATTTGTTGGAATTAACAAGTTAAATTTTAAAAACTTACAAAATATCCCTGTTCAATAAAGATAACGGAGCTACAGTGCCAAAGACAGATACACAGGCACACAGACGCACGTACACAGAAACATAGATAGCAAACCGTTATAAATAAATAGGATAGAATTGTAATATGGTGTGTGTTTAATTTCTTTATGTATTTTATGGTGTTACAATAATGATAATGAGATACTACTTTATTCAAATCTATACTAAATAATATTATAAAGTGGAAGTGCGCTAAGTGCGCTGTGGTAATAGCTAATTATACGTAAGTACCATGTACAACAAAGATATTGTTTTTCATTCGATCTAAAAAAAAGTCCGCGACGTTACACCTATATCTATCTCTTATAAATATGCCACACTAAGGCATTTTATGTCAAATAATTTATTTAAAAATTAAAGGTGGTTTTTCAGCATTAATATTAGGCAGGCATATTAATCCTTACTAGCGAAAGTTACTTCATCATCAAGATAATTTTATGAAGATAAACTTTGTCTTTTACAGCATGTTATTTGAACTCACCGTTTAGGAGATAATGTAAAATTAAAATAATTCAACAATATTATTAAATCGAACGGGCGGTGCGCGAGACGCGGCCACCAAACGAGAACGCGTCGAGCCTGCGTGACTGCGTGCGACGCGGTGCAAGAAATTCTTTTTTGTATTATGATTATGAATTTATGATAGTTACATTCATGGGGAAGGCTGTACGGCTATACGGGAACGGGAATTCCTACGGGAATGAAGAGTTCCGTTACCTGTCTCCGAAGTTCTTCATCAGATCTTCACCAAATTGAAATGGGATCAGTCCGGGAAGATACACTTCCAAAAAAATAGAATCATCAAAATCGATTGACAATTGGCGAAAATATCGCTGAGCAAACATACAACAAAAAAAAACAGTCGATTAGAGAACCTCTTCTTTTTTGGAAGTCGGTTAATAATATACAATACAATAGTCAATTAAAAACAGTTTAGTGTATGTAATTTATAATTTCTATACATTTTTCCTCTTGCCAATAAACACCGATAAAGTAACGCATTGGATTGGAAAAACTATCCAAACTGACCACATAGTTTTTTGTATGTCTTGTCATAACTTGATACATTGTTAGTAATTAGTAAGAGGATGGACTCTAGTGTACAGCGCATAAATGAGCTGGTCCGGTAGCCTAAACGTCACCAAAAGTATGTTATTATAATATTTTCATAGGAAATGGTCATACTGTAACACTTTTACACTATGGCACGCGACTCACGAGTGCGCTGCGCGTATTGTTTGGCATCGACGAGACCTACACAAACGTTGCGGACACCATAAATATTATTATTTGTTGTGTTGTGGTGGCTGTGAGTAGGTACCCACCTAGCGTATAACTACACTTATATTTCTTCTCTACATCAACACCACAACATTATTGCACCGATATTCAACTCTCATGTAGGAAATACGAGCTATTATTTTTGCATTTGTTTAGGAGTAAGATAAGTGAAAACGGACATTTCTAATAAATAACAAATATTATAAGACTTATACAAACTCTCCGAAACCATCAAGACTAAATCATTGTATCATGTGCGCGCGAGGTGGCTTTATGCACTCTGAAATAGGGTTCAAATTCAATTGTTTTACATACTCGATGCGGTTGGTAAATCTATTCCGCGCGAAAACTAAACCACTAAAGCGCACGTCTTTATGCGTATTGAAATAAGGTTTAAATTAAACTGTTTACACACATGTTTGCGGTGTGGAAATTTATCTGTTTCGTGTCGGTACTTACCTAGTTAGTAAAGTAAATTATGTATATACCTATATACCTTTTTGTTTATTCAGCCAAAGTTTATAAAAAAAAGTAGTCACCGCTGCAACGAAGAGCCGTGACAACTTTTTTTTCCCCCATTTTTTTTTACAAAATTATAGCTACATCTAATAAAAACTAACTATATTACAACTGTTTGAACACTAAATTGTATACAAGTATTATTATTTAACCACTCGACACGTGAAAATTCCAAAAAAATAAATAAATCTTACGTAAATAAACATAAACATTAAATTCGCGGCACACTGGTGTGCCGGCAGTGCTAGAGCGGTAATCAATTTAGGCTTAGCCAGTAACAGAACTTAGCGGGGGTGGCGGGATCGCAAAAATTTGGCACACGTCCGACCTCCAACACGTTCCGCTCGGGACTAAATGACACGGGGCGCGCTCATGAAACGACAAAATCACTTGATTTTGGAATTAGTGGGATACGTATTTTCATATTTCACATTATGACGGCCGATTTAAATCACATTTTTTACGACCTTTATTGTGGTATAAGTTTTATTACTCAAAACCTTATATAACTCAAATGAAATGATAATTACATCTTGATTTTGACTTGTCTTTGCGATTTAATTGGATGCAGTAAAGTGCAAGTAATCGTGTATCGCACGGCCGAAATCGCAAGATCGAAGTGTGAAATATGTAATATATTTTTTTCAAAATTTAAATCCGTGTTGTTTACGAATAAAACACAATTTTACACAATGCAAAACAACGTTTTTCCGGAAAACCTGGCCTTAAGTCACTGTGTTTGCAATAATCCGGAGACTTATACCCGGTTTTTGAGGTTTTTATTGGTCGTATAACTGTCCGATAACGCTATTTGTCATAACGCCATTGGTTGGTTAGTAATTAACGGACAAATAAACGACCGATAAAAACCACTAAAACCGGGCATTAGACATTTAGTCCGTTCTCATTCCTTTTTTGTACCTAATATGGTTTACAATGTTATTGGTGATCAATGTTTCTAAGGGAAAATCCTAATTGCTTACAATCCACCCTAACGTTTCAATCGACCACTTCACCCCAATGCAGTTACAACGGCACTGCGAAACAATCCTTTTACATAGTAACAAAAAGGTTTTAATTCAAATAAATTTACTTTTGAACTATGAAATGCAGTTTATTATTCATGTTACCGTTTTCTGTATAAGTATTCATTGATATTAATGACGAGTTTTGCCCGCGAAATTCAAATTTTCTTACGTTTTTTGCAATTTGCAGGTCATAGTGTCCCGTTGTATCTTGGTCAAAATATGATTCACGGCCGTAGCAAAAACAAGTTCGTGAACCATAACCCATAACCATATCGTTTTAATTATGTTTGTGATTTTTTGTTTGATGAAGACTTTTTTATGAAAGTTATTTGGGGTAATAATATTCTTATTTTAATCGTGGATATGGTTTATTAAATATTTCTGCTAAGAATAGTAAATTAAGGAAAATAGGGGTGTTTCCAGAGTTTTAAAAAAAGAATATGATTCCATGTAGTCCGTCAGTTAGGTTAGGTCAGGGTGCATATTTTTTGTTTTATCAAATCAATAAAAACTGACGAAGATAAAACGCACCAAAGAGCAGGAGTGGGGAGCTTGTGACGTCACTTTCCGGTAAAAAGTGTATCGGTCTGTGACGTCACACGAGTTTTCAACGCACTGTAATGTTTTCATTTTTAGGGTTCCGTACCCAGAGGGTAAAAACGGGACCCTATTACTAAGACTTCGCGGTCCGTCCATCCATCCGTCCGTCCATCCGTCTGTCTGTCACCAGGCTGTATCTCATGAACCGATGATAGTTAGACAGTTGAAATTTTCACAGATGATGTATTTCTGTTGCCGCTATAACAACAAATATATAAAATAAACATTTAAGGGGGCTCCCATACAACAAAAGTGATTTTTTTGCTAGTTTTTGCTTGATATTGATAAGGGCAACAGGTAGACGCTTGAAATATTCACAGAATATTTAGTTGTATATTCACTTTAAAAAAAACTAAATTAAAATTTGATTTTTTGCCGATTTTATAGATAATGATGGTACGGAACCCTTCGGAACCCTTCGTGCGCGAGTCCGACTCGCACTTGGCCGGTTTCCTATTTACGTGAAAAAAAGAACCAATTCTTGGAAATCTATCTGACGGGCTAATTAGTTTTTTTTTTTCAGGAAACATCCCCATTATAGGTGTTTTTGACAGATTGCGATGGGAATGCGAACGTTCCCTTAAAAAATACGGGAATTTCCACTCCGGTATTAAGCGATTCCGACTTTGGGGCACATTTTTAACCGACTTCAAAAAAATGAGGAGGTTCTCAATTCGGTTGTATTTTTTAAGTAACTTCATAAAGAACTCCGTCATTTACAACAGATTAAAAAAAAACTTAATGTGAAAGGATTAGTCCCATTGAAATTTCACCAAAATCGGTTCAGTAGTTTGGATTTAAAATCCAAATAGTTGGAAAAAGTATATCATTCGAGTAAACGGAATTGCGTATTTTGCTTTCCTCTGACTTTCCGGTGGTGTTGTTAGGTGTGCGGTGCCCCTAAAAAGTGAAAAATAAAAAAAAAATACTTAAACATGCAACCGACTTCCCACAAAAAAAAAACACTGCAAAGTAAAAAATAACTTATGTCGGAAGTTGGTTCTAAATTACGAAGAAACAACCAAAAGCATCGACTTCCGAAATTAAAGTTATTTTGTACTTTGTAGTGTTTTTTTAATAATCACATAACTTTAAATAAAGATGCCCGTTTGAGAGTAATAACATACTTTTAATAAAGATGGCCGTTTGAGAGCTTAGGAGTAGTAGAATAGGTAGTAAAAATGTCAATCTGTCATATTTATTATTCCGATAAGATATAAGAGTGCTAATTTTCAACTAATTTCAAGCCACGCTCGCATTCGCTTCTCATTCGTAAACTGTCAAAAATGTGTGACAATTAAAGCTTTTTTGACAATTATCGATTAACATGCGCATTGGCCCCCTGACTATTGAAAAATCAACCCCTATTGTATTGTGTGAGGATATGAATTATACTACAGATCTATTATATTTCAGAAAACTAGATGCTCATTACAAAATTATCTTAGTGCATACTACTAGAAGGACTCTGCCAAAACTGGGCTAAATTCATAGCAGTGCTATAATAAAGCGCTGTAGGTAATTTAATTTACACCCACGTTTCGGCAGTTCAAAACAAATTATAGTTATCATCATTGAAACACAAATGATTAAATCATCATTAACCGGGCACACCAGACTCCGGCTGCTACTGAAAAACCCAATAACACTTTGCTTGCCCAGGGAATCGAACCCACGTCCTTATACACCACTTAACCAACAAGGAAATCACCTAATCAATAAAGTCGTTTCAGCACGTGCTACAATCCCTACACCCCTATGTTACTCCTCGTTCATACATCAACCTTTTTCGAGGACATTACCAATAAAGTCAGCGTAATTAAGTAATACTCCTTACTAGACAAACAAACAAAAGTACAGTCAACTGCACGCCAGCCTGGCTTTCCTGAAGTCCCCTTATTAAACGAACTGAAAATATCCAAGTGTACGGTACTCTACTCGATTTTTTTAACTCAAAAATCACTTTTGAAGCAGTGTGATGGTGCCGGTGGCGTCTATTTTAGTTCTATCACAGATTCGATGCCAGAAACTGCATCAGACTGCTTAAAAAGTGTTTTTTTTTACTTTTTAGTCGTTTTTCGAGATCGGGCCAACCGCCAAATTAAAAAAAAAAATACGAAAGTAAATAAGCCGTCCAGTATTTTATCGTGTTACTCAAACACTAGCTTCTGCAAGTGGCTTTGCCCACCTGAATTTTGGATCCTCCCAACAGAACGTACTCCCGGGATAATAAGATAGTGTTCTTCTAATTTCAGGGTTCTTTTTTGTCATTTCAGGGTTGACCTGATAGTAACATTTTTGAGAATATTGTCTTGTAATGACTTGTAAAGATTGAGTTATTTTTAAGGTATTTCTATTCATCTAGACACGCGGCAGACTGTACATCTAGCATTAGTCGCTAAACAATTAGCTTGGCAGCTTCTTAACACACGTGTAAGTGGGCATATCGGTGCGTGCATGTGTGGTGTGCGGTAATTGCCACGTCCGCCGGAAGTGGCCGGTTCCGACGGACTACGGAGTCAGGTGACGCCCGCACCTGTGTGTGTCCAACACACACACCAGCCAGGGAGAATGACGTAGTGCTTTACAGCAGTCTGGCTTGATCGTACACACTGTGTTTGGGGTAATTTCGGTTGCGGACTCTGAAAAGTCTTTGGGTATGAAGAGGCTAATTTGGTTGTTTGTTTCCTCAAAAGTAAAGTGCTCAAAAACAAGATTTAAATGTAAATTAAATTTTGGTTAAACCGTAAGTTTAACCAATTCTGGATTTAATAACTCATCACAACTTTACATTTCTAACAGTTAACCCAAGAATTTAGTCCTTTCGTATTTAATAACAATAACACACAATAATCTACCGCCGCCCATTAGAGCAATAAACACAATAGGTTCCTTTAGAAGACGTTTACGGCAGTTTTTAATGGACGGGCAACGGAAACTAGACTTGATACACTTGAACGTTTCATTAATATAATGCTCTATTATATATTATCTACACATTATCTGTCACTACACACCAAATTATCACACTACACATTAACAATATATAATATATATTTACCTATATATTCAACACCTTGCTGGTTTACATCCGTACACATCAACGTAAGGTTCAGTTGAAAACCAGCGTCAGGCAGCGCCTAGTTGTCTGGCATTTTTGCTGAACTGGACCTATTTGGCGCAGCCGCGGGGCACACAATGTTACTTCGTTTTTAAAATTCAAGTTTATTTTTTGTTTGTACCAACATTGTGTGTATCTGTGTGTGCCAAATAAACTAATTTTCTTTCTTCTTTCTTTCTTTCTAACAATTCCGTTAGAAAGAAGATTATTAATTAATACAATTAAGTACCCACTGTAGTCAACATAAACCATTGTGCAAACGCTAAATTAAAAATCTAGTTAGATTGCCGTAACAAAAAAAAACCTCATAAAATAGACCACCTTCCCACACATGACAAAACGCGAAACTTAATTTATTCTGATAGATGATATAATAAATTACGGACAAGCATAATATTACGACACAACAGTGCATTTGTGTCCAGTGACCATTGAAATTCATGTGTGTGGTGTACACACATGGATACGGTGTCTCTGTGTGTGTGCGACTAATTAGCTATTCGTCGATCGAACGATAAGGACAACAATTAACTTTTGTTGCTAACATAATAATGTAAAAAAGTAATAACGTTTATGATAAAATTTGAAATTGTTCCAGAATGCTTTTTGGGTTGGTTTCTTTTTGAGTTTATGTGGCTCAGGCTGTCAAATGTGAAGCTAATTAGATAAGCAAGTAAGAATATGACTTAAGTTGGCTATTATTTAACCTTGCTGGGAACCATAACTTGAGTAAAATTAGGTTTATTTTGTAATTTTGCCGATACACCATCATCATTGGCGGACTCTTTGCTAATTGAATAGTGCCTGTAAATGTAAATGGTTTAATTGAAATAAATGCCTTGAGTTTGAGTACCATAATACAATTTATGTCAGTAATCTTTCCTTATAACAACGTACCATCTAATCCTAAAATTAACTTAAAATTAAGGAAAAACTATTCATCTCAACAACAATAATAAATATATTCAACCATCTTGTTCTCATACGAACCACTCAGTATTCTAGACATTCGTACGACTCAACACACGGCTAGCTAATGATCTCGCCGCTAACATCAATCCGACAACAGAACCAACTATTACTATGACGTAATTAAGCATTTTATTTATCAAACTCATATTTTAAACACTCATGCATGACTTTCAATTTGCGGGAAAAAAATATTACAGTGAAGAAATGTCGTGAGCTAATGTGTCGAACGGGCTCAGGGAATGCTCGCCATTCGGTTTTTTTTCTCCTCCCCCATAATTACGTAATTAGTGGCGATGCGAATTGGAAGTGCATTTGTTGTGGGTCCTTTTGTCCGCGCTCGGTGCGCCCGCGCCTGCGCTGCGCCTGCGTACAACGGAACAGCTGTTCCACGGCCCGTTGAGCTGCGACTTTCTCGTTTGACAATTACGAGCTTTTTATAATTGATACGTAGGAATAGAAGGAGTTCAGTTGTATTTTAAATACCTTTAACGAAGCATGTCTGTTTATTTTTTAAATAGTTTAAGGAGCCCATAATGTGTCTTAAAGTCAATGCTCTATCGTAAGCTCTTTGAAATATATCTACTTTTATTCATTACTTCTAGCAGATGAACACAACTGACACTGACTTCATGAAGATGGTTTTCGTGAACTTTGCATTTCCGCCTACCAAACTGGATAGCGCTCCAGCCAGAAGGACTCGACATTTGTAAAAGAACATGTGTAAAAGATAGGCCATTACAAACAAGCCATTAATGACTTATCATCACACAATGTGTTACCAAAACATGAGTGCGGTGTTCACAAGTCGATTGGGCACGGCCGCGACTCGCGAGGGTAGCCGACTAGTCGAGTAGTAGTAAGTAGTAGTCGCGACATTTGGCGCGCGGGCGTCGCGTCGTGCCGCGCTGCACGCAATCGATCGCTAATCGATTACTCAGATAATCAACCTTTGTTTATAATAATAATATCCAATTGCGAAATACTACATCGAATGCCAGAAACATTAGCTCAAAGCTATATAAAAGCATCCATAAATACTATGAACAGATTTAGATCACTTGGAATGGGTATTCAAGATCTCAGATAAATCTTCCAAAACTGCAAAAGATTTAGTAGACTTCTCAAGAATAGGACATTGATTTATAACTGTAAATGTGCAATAAATGTATAGAAACTCAAATACGCCCCAATTTATATTAGATTTATAGCAGGATATGGTGTGATGATATTCCTTTTCAATTAGCACTCAATGAATGTAACCGAGTGGCGTTCGAGCGGTTGCACGATTGGACACGCAATATCGACGCGAACAACAAGCGATGCTCCATTCATCATTATTATAAATGTGCCACACTCGCTTATTTACGGAAATCGATATTTTTTTCGGTATCGACTTTGAATGCTTGATTTCGACACGTCGATAAACGTAACGCTATTGTGTGGGATGACCCCGGCATTGTGTGCGACTGCCGCCGGTGTGGTGTGGCGGAGTGGATGGTGGCCCGCTGAGAGCTCCGCTCGTCACATGAAAGTAGGAACAGCATCATTAGTTCCGCGTCTACATTATGTTATATTGTAATTATTGATTAACACAGGTCACGGTTATTGCTGAGTAGCGTTTGTAAAACAGACCGACTTAATTAATGATAGGCGCTTCTTTGTACTTATGATTAGTTTAATTATCAATAACAAAAGCAACAAGAGAGCTGTTTCGTGCGTCTAATTTTTCATCTGTCGCGTGTTTCCTATACAATTACTCAATCTATGACATGATAGCGGGGACGGGGACGGCGCGGTGGAAATGGTAGCTGCAATATTGATAAACGTCGACGGGCAATCAGTGGACGGGCAATTTGCGAGCGATTGTCCGTGGTGAGATGCGAACACACGCAAATTGGAAGCGGTGCACGTTCAAACGGAGCTGTTTAGAGCGCACATCATAGTTAGTGCCGGCCGGTTACTGCGGAATGTTACTATTATTTAGTTATGTTTATGTACCGACGGTTAATTGACTTCACACATGATTTCGATCGAGAGAAAAAATATTGTGTTCTGTTGGACACTACACCTACCTATTTACTACAATTTAAAAATTGGAGTCATGGGCATGGCTTATTTCAAAACCTAAATTAGAGCGTTTGCTAATTTTGCGCAACATTCTATGATCGATAACGATACCTAAAGTGCATGGTGCACATTACTGTATCCATTATTGTGTAACCGAAGGCGATTGACTCGAGGAGGAAGAGAAGGCTCTCACGGGGTCACACATAAATATCTAATGAGAAATACGATTGCGCAAGAAAATGATATCGATATCAATTCGATATTCGTTCCAAAGCTAGCAATCACGAAAACAAATTTGCGTTCATTTCCTTTCCCTCGGAACAAACGTACAGCGAATCCGGCGTAGCAATATCTTTTATAAGGCGGTAGATCGTAATGGAAACCATTTCTCATCAATTTTCTAAATAAAGGCGCACAGAAGCTGGCGGATAAAACAAAGCGCGAGCGCTCACGACATAGATTGAGCTGAATTATCGCTTTACCGCAGAACACAATCTAACCTCGAGTGTACTCGTACCGGACTGCCTATACGACCTACGTACAGCCAGTACATGTAGCGTGGTATCGGAGCGCCGAGCCCGACCGCCTTGTGCACTCAGCCCGGGCCCAGATAACAAGTGTGAATTATGTTAAATCTAGACAGTTTTTCTCTCTTTTATCAATTTACTACTTCACTAAGTACAACGTTTGGCTCTGATCAAATATATACAATAATTTCACCTTTACAATCTCGCTCGCTAACTTTGAAATTGTAGCAGAAAAGGCCAACAGCGTGCAAAGCAAAATGCAAGGTAGGGTTTAGTTGTACGTTCAATGAGAGATGTATGGTTGGTAATCTTTAGATATTAATTGTTTAATGCCTTCTGCAGCGACCCATTACGTTGATCACAGACAAAGAAGGGTTAGAGAGTCAACGTGTCAAGATTACGGAAACCCAGCTGCTCACATGGCATACAACAAAACAACACTTTTCATACATTAACGTGTGCCTGTCGTAATCAAATTACATTTAATAGCAAATTTTCTGTCATTACAACAACAATATTAATAATTGTAAATAAAAGAATTACAGTAATTTCAGCGACAGGGCAATCAAAACGTCGAGTTACAAAACCACCAGCAAATTGGGTGAAAGTGTGACGTTAATATTCGTACGGATGACAAATGGCCGAATCTTGCGCAGGAGAGCCAGTAATGAGACCAAATCAAATGGAGAACGAAGTAATTCGCGTATTAGTGCAGCCATTGTGGACGTTCGTGCTGGCAGGCATTACCGTCAGACTGTCAACTCGTCACCAAGAATAATGAAATCAAACATACTTAGGCTTTATCTTGCGACCTTCGCCTTTGTGCAACCTTTTACTACTGGGAAATATTATTTAAAGAAAATTTGCATGTGTGTTCAAATACACATGTAGCATTGTGGCCTTAACTTACGTGCAGGGCGTAGGTAATAAACAGCTTTTGAATGGAGTTACAGATTTTCAGTTGTATTAATATAAAGAGGTATTTAAATTTGTATTTGTAGGTGATTTGATGAACTTTTCATATAAGTAAGTAAGTTTAACATCGCTGGCTTCATTCCAGCTTTGACTGAAATCTTTGAACCTTTAAGGTACCATTTCATTATTAAAAACAACTAACGACAATTGCATGTAGGTTATTGAAAAACTATACAGTTTTAATGATCAAATTAATATGAGGAATGGCGCATTATTCAACAACCTATTAGGCTTGCAGCAATAACTTACCCAGTATAGATTACCCCAACGGGATATCATACAACCTTTTTATACGAGAACCAATAAATATTTCCGGGCCACTATCATTATTGACGAATAAGGTTGAACTTACAGACAATTAAATGTGTAAACGTGTGATAAATTGTGGTGTGGCCAGGGTTTATGGCGACCGATAACGGAGCTCTGTTCGTTTTATCGACACAACTTATTGAACTATTTACTATTAATTTAAACAGACTTCAACTGATTAAACAGACTTTTAGTGGGAACGTGCTTTATTGTTCATACTGATTTATTTTTTTAAGTGTAGTTGTGTCTGTGAACACTTGTCTCAGAGGATGAATGGAGGAATAGATGGTTTGATTTGAATAGAATGGTTGGATTGCTTGAAACTTTCAACCTTATGCTTTCTACATAAAACTACGAGGTATTGGTTGATGAAATGAGGTTGGTTTTGAGATGCATGAAGGAGCCTCCTCGTGTAGCGAAGTTTGATACATCAGACACTCAACTGAACCGAGCGCTTGGTGTATTCTGGACAGTCTCACCTAACATCTTATAAGACTGGCCAATCCTTCCCCTGGTTGGTGACCACCCTCCCACCGGAGTCCGGCGTCAAGCAGCCTGCTGTGTTACGTCGACACGTGGGAGTACCAGTGCCTTAAGGCATCTTCTGGGCACGCTCGCTCTATCCATCTCTCTACCTCATCCATCGCTTTCCATCCGGCGTGATCGAGGTCAAGAGCTAGCCCATTCATCAATAAAAAAATAAAAAACGTTGATGGTTGATGGAAAGTGAAGTGAAAATCTGTATTTATAAATCTAATATTTGTAAAACAATCACGCACGCAGGCTGAATGGATTTGAATGGAAACATGGTTAGAACAAGACCTGGATTAGGACATTCAATCAAGGTCAATATTCGACTTTCACGCAGGCAAAAGCTAGTTAAAAATAAAATTTAGAATACCTACCTACCTAATCATTTTAAGTGGCATCACAACAGCTGCCAACACAAACTGAACACTAAATTCCAACTATTTCTAACAGCTTTAACTAACAAAAGATAATTGCTTCATTAGAAACAAACGCTTATATTTCCATGGCTTAGCATATTTTTATGGAGAAACATTTAAATAAATTATACTGTAAAGAATTTTATCTTTCATAAATATATAGATAGGGTTGTCAACCTCAAATGTCATTGTAGGGTCGTCTTTCTGTCACATACTTCAGTAACTTTTCAGTACCTAAGTTTTCAGGGAGATACTATGTCATATAATCAATTTATTAACCCCCTGATCGTCATGGAATTCGGCAAATATATAGCCTGGAATATGGACATAGGCTACGCGATAACCGACATCCACACGGGCGGAGCCGCACGCAAAAGCTAGTATGAGGTAATTATACCTCCGTGCTCTTGTCAATTAGCATGCGTACTCTTATCCAATAGCTCGTGTAAGAGTACGCAATTCCCACCTTCATTATTTTAGTGTTCCGTACCCAAAGGGTAAAAACGGGACCCTATTAGGTACTAAGACTCCGCTGTCCGTCTGTCTGTCACCAAACTGTGATAAATATATAAGTGGGCTCCCATATAACAAACGTGGTTTTTTTGCCGTTTGTTATAGATAATGGTACGGAACCCTTCGTGCGCGAATTCAACTCGCACTTGGCCAGTTTTTAATGTTTCATGTTACTTTATAAAGTATGTGTTAATTGAGTACAAAATAAAAGCTGAGCTGATTATCCGGAGTGATTTAATTCTGTTTTAGAACAGTTTAAACCTTAAGTGCGGTGCTCCTAGACCAGTCTACCCTAGTGTTCTGCAATAATGTATTTTTAAATAAGTACTTCATTATTGTAGAGCTTTACTGAATTGATCAACCCTAAAAGTGCCAAGTACCACTGGATGGGTCATTTTACGTAGTGGGCGCGTAACCGGTGGGCGACTCGTAACGCATCGGTTATCTACGCGTCATTTACGTAAGAACGGTTTGATGCACTGCCCTACGATCGACGACTGTCCACCGGTAGCTGTCGGTAGCTGCTAGGAGACGTTTATAACCCGTTACTTGTCACGTTATGACCATTTTAACTGATTTTGAGAGTGCTACCATGGTGCTACGACACGTTTATTCTTCGTTGCTTATAAAATTATGACCCTTTTAATCGATTTGGAAGTGTCTACGCGTTTTCTTCACGTTGCTTGTTGTCAAATAATGACCATTTTACTGGTTTTGAGAGTGCTACGATAAAAAATATA
This sequence comes from Melanchra persicariae, assembly GCA_947386135.1. Lineage (NCBI taxonomy): Eukaryota > Metazoa > Arthropoda > Insecta > Lepidoptera > Noctuidae > Melanchra > Melanchra persicariae. The sequence continues at coordinate 7,549,843 of OX376646.1, forward strand.
CTCCATTTCCGATCAAATTAACTAATTTTGGAAATATTAGGTATACGTTTTCTTCTTGTTTTGTAACTGATTATGGGATCAGTGCAATACTCACTTTATGTTCAGTAATTGTTCTCGTTACCTATTTTATTTTATTTTTATTGAGGAATGGGCTTGCTCTTGACCTCGATCACGCCTGATGGAAAGCGAGAGATCAGGTCTATGATGGAGTAAGCGTGCCCAGAAGATGCCTGTTCACTCTTGCTTTGAAGGCAGACGGGTTATGTGTGGAAGGGAACACAGACACTGGTAGAGAGTTCCACGCTTTGGCTGTGCGCATAATAAATGTGGAGCAGAAGCGGTGAGTATGACTGCTAATAATTTTTTTTGGATTTACTTATAACTTTTTTTCAAATATAATATTGCACATAAACTTCTCTATGATGTCATTACTGGCTTCACACTACATGTAACATGTTATGTACCTAGTTGACTTTTAACTTGAACCTATTAAGTCTACCTGTTTTCTCTGCCTTCAGGGAATCAGGGTGCATCAGACGGGGATAATTTCCTACTGTGTACGCACGCAGTCTAAATACATACAGCAGCCCCGATAAACGAATAAATCCCGGATAATGCAAAGTGGGGCCCTTCCCTGCACCTTACAATTTAGACGTACTCGTAAGAACAGAGATATCTCTGTAAGCAAATCAGTAATTTATCTACTTTTCTTTTTCAGAAATCACACGTCAAAACCAGTCAACAACAAGGCTGGTAGTAGGAGAAGCCTTCATTCAGATTGCCTTAGTATTCGATTTTCAATTTCTAAAGTATTCTAGAGCCTAGATTTAAATGGTGTGTTGCGTTTTACAACATCAGTTTTCCACAAGAAAACAAAAATCTTTTGCAATCAAACATTTTAAAAAAAATTGCAGAATGCCATTTGAATCCGTACTTCGTTTCATTAATTCGACATTTTAAAATTGGAATGCATCTTTCAGCCTCTGTTCCAAATTACCTTAGATTAGTAGGTACCTACTTAAATTTTCTTTTTCATCACTTCAGTTTTAGTGAGTAGCGTTCATTTTACTAGAAGTGGTCATAGTGTGACAGAAGCGTGTCTAACCGGCGGACACCTGCGCCTGCGCTAATGCGCCGTAATGCGCCGTGATGCGCTGTAATGCGCTGGTTCTGTCTTACGCTGCACCGTGTCCGATGCGCGTCATTCGGTCATTCCGCCTCACCCTCGCGTTTACCGCACTTACGCGACCTTACACACAAATGACGAGTTGACGATTGTTGTTTGTCTGTAGTTTGTTGCAACCCGCAGTATCTGGGAACAGTCCTATCGTTACAAATTAAACGAACAAATGTACCTAGATGAATATTTGTAGGACCAATCACTGCCACAAACCCACAATAACAATTTTTCGCATGAACTTTGCAAAAATGTTAAATTTTCAAAAAAGTAGTCAATAAATGTATCAGAAAATATTAAAAAAATAAATCTATTTCAGTCCTTGCATTGCGAATATATTTAAATCATTACAAAAATGCTATAAGCGGTTTCTGTTCTCAATCCTTACATTCAAAATTCAAATAGATTCTTGAAAGTGACTGAAAATATAAGCTTATTTAGTAACGGTCTTTAAACTTGAACGAAATGATTTCACAAACATCTAAATTAGTTCGACCATTGTATTTTAAGTAATAGGGTCGGGTAAGTAACGGTTCAACATCAAAGAAAACAACCCAAGAATGAGTAATATATCTACGACAAAAACGTGTGATCAATAAAAAGCCCATGGCCGTAGAACTATTTATTACAGTAACCAAATTAAAAGAGCATTACACGACAACAACTCCAAAGGAGTCAACAAACAAAAAGTCTACACCGACTTCCTTTTAAAAATGTAATCTGCGTCAAGCGCTGCGCTGGTGTGCGGCGTGCGGGGCGCGTTTTCCGTATCTAACTACAACTTTATACCGCGCGTTATCATGGCCGTATAATGAGTTATGTGCTCTTGCTCGTTTTGTGTCCATCACGGGGTATCGGCGAAGGGCGTCATCCATCATCCGCTGCGACTAATTGCCTGCTACCTTGCTTCGGCTCTCTTATCCTTTTAATTCGTCCTCCGAACACCTATACGACGTCGGAGCGAGCTGTTACGAATAATTGCTTGCGAGATACCGACGTCCACTTGATTGCGAAATTAAAATGTAAGAGCAAAAAGTGCAAGCTGCATAAGTTGTTGTTAAGTGAGCATGTTATTTATCCTTTATATATAAACAGCACCCTTTTACATAAGCTGTTTCATTTGCGCACCTTTAACATGAAACAAGTTTTACAGAAATGATTGTTTTCAAACAATAGATATCAAAACCAAATATCGGTATTAGGCGCCATTCCGATCCACGATCTCTCATGCATCAACGAACCGCTTAATGCAATACAAAAATCGTGCTCGACCAATTCGTAAGCAATCCAGCGGCTGCGCTAGTGGCGGGGCTAGTCACGAACGACCGCCGAGTCCATTGGCAAATAAAAATAAGGCCGAGGACAGCGATCCCGAATCCCGCCGAAAGGGGTAGCTGTATTAAGTGTTGGTTTGAGTTTTATTCGCGCGGGGCGAGGGGGCCGTGTGAGCCCGGCGCCGCATTAATCATTAGCCTGCCTAATGACACCGCCGAAATGGGTCCAATAGTGATGCTCCCGTGTTGTCGACAGTTGTGAGACAGGGTTTATAGGAGTAATGATGAACTACCAAACAGAGGTTCTAACGTCTGCTTGGTACTCGTACATCGCATCGTCCGGCACGATGCTTGAGGTTTCTGTATTGGTAAACAATGAAGTGGTTTCCATATCTCATCTCGATAACTTTCATTAAAATGGTGTAGAACCGGGATGCTTTCATTTGAGATGCCTACTAAAGTACCAGTGCTAAGCTTATCTAAAAGAGATAAGGACTTTTCAGTTGGCTTGTAAAGGTGATTGTGACTTTTTAGAGTTGCATAGTCAACAAGGAACCCTTTTAGTTTCGCCATGTCCGTCTGTCTGTCTGTTCGCGGTTAAGCTCAGAGACGCTTAGCACTAGATAGTTGGAATTTGTTATGGGTATATATACATATTAATCACACCGACAAAGTAGTAAAATAAAATCTTGTTTTTTTTTTGTGTGCTACACGTAAAGTGGATTTTTTGTCGTCTATCCCATGGTGTGGGGTGTTGTTGCATAAGTCGTTTAAAAATAATGAGGGTGTGCGAAAAACATCTTTCTATTTGCGAAATACTAAGCCTTATAGTGCTAATTTTTGTTAGAGTCAAGTGTCCTCTGCCAGCTAAACGTTTGTTTTTGGAGACGTGAAAAAAATCATGATAGTAGGCTTTACAAGTTAACGAGTAATAGTCGACCAACTTATAAAATGTAACTGATAGGTAAAAGTTTCGTAGAAAATGACTTAAAATTAAGTGTAACTTTAGTAATGTCTTAGTAAAATTAGCTATTTTTTGTCATGGCTTACAGGACGGGTAACAACGGAACCCTACACTGCGCGTGGCCCGATGCGCACTTGGCCTGTTTTTTTTGTTATTCAAGAAGTTTTTAATTATTTCGTTAAGTTCGTGATAAAATTGATTATTTGAATAACCCAAGAATATATCTTGTATAGCTTATATAAATCAAGGCAGCAAAAGTTGGTTGCGGATTTTGTTCGAAAGAGTTACCGCAGCCCTGGAATGTAAAAGGCACTAGGAGGAGCATGGGTGGGTTTTAGTCAGTCAGAGTCTGACACTCCCTCCCGCTCCACACAGAGCGGAAGGGGTCATTTGATGATTTCCCATCTTAAAAAAAAGGCAGCAAAACTTCAGCAAGTAACTAAACCACAAAATCAGCGACATAATGACGCGTACATCACTAGGTCTGATATTAGATGTCGCTATTAACTCCGCAAAACGTAATTAATCGAATAAGTTTATGATTGATATAACCAGTTTGTGGGGCGCTTAATTCACTTTCCCAATTCCAGGGACCCGGTTGCTTTTATAAAGTTATCCTTTAAGAAAATTGATTGGCTCTATCGCTACTTAAGTGATTTAGTAATGAATCAATTCAATTACTATAATACCTTCCCAAAGTAACGATCGAGGAAGCGTTAATAACAAGTGAACTTAATCAAAAGCAACTTTATAATTGTGTTATGTTGTTATTTGGTTAGATTTTCTACTGGAATCTGGTGTGTTAACTATTAAACCGATGAGCTACGCTTCACTTGTTTTGTGGTTGCGTTCTATGGATTAATATTTAATTAAACACAAAATATGGACGTCCAAACAATGGCAATACGAGTAACTCGATGGAAAATAAAGAAATATTAGTTTTCCTCTGCGCTTGCCAACCTTTTTTAGATAGCTATTAAGTAATATAATAAACCCAAAAACATTAAAACAAAAATGATCGAACATGATGTTTATAGATGATACCTACCTTTGAACATTTACGACATATTATGCAGAAAAACCACCGTGCCATTTCACCCATCTGCTAATTGGAAAGCCAATAAGTAGGATACGAGTACATAGTCGTACAATCTTCCCGCGTAAATGTAAAGTGAGATAAAGGAAATGGATTATTATTATAATGTAGGAAACGGCAATGCAACTCTCACTATTAAGTTACATTAGAAATCTAATTACCTCGTGCAAGAAATCTAATCCGCTATGTATTACGTTTGCGTCAAGACATCTTGATAAGACATTTTTTTTAAAAGATGGACCGATGTCCTGGTGAGATTCGCTGGTAGCCGATGGATGCGAGACGCACAGGATCGGTTGTTGTGGCGACACTTGGGGGAGGCGTATGTCCAGCAGTCGACGTCTTTCGTTAAAACTAACCATTAATATTATTAAAGATAGGGAAATTTTCATTAACCACGGATTTTTTTCCGAGAATATTCCTAAATGGTTGTAATTCCAGAAAAAAATAAACAGCCACACAGTTAGATAAACACAGAAATATTTATGGTTGTCTTAAACATAGGAATTTTGACCAAGTGCGTATTTGAAACTTGACGAGCTTACGTATCTGTCAATTTAGGGAATTTGCATGAAAAAAAATAATTATTATTAAAATAGTTGAAAGTAAAATCAAAATTGATCGAAAACCGAATGAGATATAACTATTTTAAACAAATATATCTGTCCCTCTCGCGAAGACGCCGTTGTCTATGGCAGGTGTACGTCATGGTATTTGATGTCAGAGTTCGTATCAGACTTTTCTTTCTAATAGTCATCTTTGAAGCTCATCGCTGATGAAGGTACTTACTTTAAAAATTATTTCATAATTTATTGTTTACTAGAGCTAATTCATTTTGCAAATAAAAAAATACATGCATATTCCCTATTGGAATTCGAACCTCTACGTTGAGACTGATACGCGTGTAACATAGATTATATTAGATAAATGCGGTAGCTACTGTCCATTCTACTATCCGATTTTTAGCGTCATATGACACTTATCTATAGAACTCAATAAACTTTCATCAAAAATTCAAATGCTATTTAGTACGTACACAAAATATTTCATTTAACACTTGATGATCGAGTACCTACCCCTGGCGTGGCAGCGTGAAAAAGGCAGTGTGAAAGTAGAGGGGGTGCACAGACGCGAGGGGTGGGGGTGACGCAATTTGTAATATTTCACGAGCCAGTAGACGCTTATTAACTAGGCGTGCAAAAAATCGACGCCACAGTAGCGCTCAACCTTTGATCACAAATGGAAAAATCTAAATCGCATATTTTAATCTGTGTTATTTTCAAATGTGGAGGCTGATGGTACTTCCTGTATGATACCATGGATTTAATGAAAAGGCTAAATTATAAAAGTGTATTTCTGTATAATATCTACAGTAAAGTAAAACATGTGTTATAGTATATACCTCTAAACACGCTATAAAAAAAAAATCAACCGTGACAAAAAATTGAATTTCCTCAAAAACATTCTAGTTAGATTTTTTACTATTTCCATCAAAGCGTCGAAGTTCCATGAATCAAATATTTTAAAGGCCGGTTTAAAAATGTTGTTTCCCAGTTGACTATAACACAGCAAATCTAAAACCTCATGAAGTAATTATTACAATCTTAAAGCTACATAATAAGTATTACTTATATTTCAAACATGATAGTAACAACGCTGCAAGTAACAAGGCAGCTAATAAAACTGTGCAGCGCCTCTGACTAATGCAAAAAGTCGTATCTATCTAGTCAGGGCCAGAGTATTACGGGCCGGAAAATAGCAGGCACGTAGTTGGAAACCCACTCGATGCCTTTATTATTTTACGAACACACTATTTTCATCGTATTATCCTGACTCCTAATTGTAATGGTGCAATTGGTGCACAAAAAAGAGTACCTATTATATCTATCTCCGTCATTTTTGCTCATTTTCAGTTTGGCATTATCTTTAACTATACACACTTGGCGTACGCGGAGTTAAAGTTGATATCTATTATTTTCTGTAAAATTTCATTTCGTTCAATAACGCTAATAAGTATAATAAGAAAAAGCTAATTTTAAATGTCTAATTCTCATACAAGATATTCTTATTTTTAAGTCATATAATAAGAAACTAAAATTCTTATACGATTGAGATATAAGGATCTCCAGAGCCCAATATGAGATCAATATTTCAATTAGAAAATAAGTACCAAATTCCAATGAGTAGATATTTTAAGAATAAAGCTTTCAGTCCAAGTTGTTTTTCCATCAGAAGGTTGTCACTATTGATTAATTCTACCCATTGGTCACTCATTCTGGCCTTTAGCCAAAGTAAGACACGAAAAAATACGGCCACTTATATATTTTACTTGAACTAACATTTGTCCAGACAGGTACAGACATTTTGTTGAAATGTCGAAAGAAAATATCTAATGTTCTTTCTTTGAACAATAAGCCTAGCTCAGTAAATATGAAATTTAATGAATCATGTCATGCTTCGTCAACCTTCTATATAGGTACTAAAAATGTGAATTAAACTTGCGTCAAATAAAATGTTATTATGAGACTATTTACTATTGTCTCCTGAAATACATTTTTGTCAAATTCGAAAAAAGAGCGTGACGAAATAAAATCAAGATTTCTTACCAGTTAATGACTTTTTACAGTTATAACTTCGGCTAACTTTTGTCTTATTTATTGGCAGTCTACATACAGACTCCTAAATAGGTATCCATACTCTATTAAGAAGCAGACAAGTTGAGCCAACTCCAAACGAACTGGGATAACGGCAAGAACATGATAATAATGCAAAGAGAATTCTTATTCTTTTTTGGACACAAAGTCATACAGATACAAGTGTAGAAGGATAGCTTATGTACAAAGGCAAATTAAGTATTGAATAGAATTCGATTCTTAATTTACTGCTCCCAACATTTGTCGCAGCATCCCAAGCCGTCCCTGTGTCGTGCACGTACTTTTTCCGAGAGGCTATTAATCGCGGGAGAAGAGGGGGAGGACATTTAGCCGCCGCGCGACCGCTGGCCACTCAATAAGCGCTTTGCAGATACTCTGTGTACTCTAAAACTGTGCGATCGATAATAAGGAAGTTTGTATGGCATCCTTCTGTGGTTAACTGATTATACACAGGAGATAGTTTAAATGGAGAAATTATTCGTTGAAAATAGGAGATTGATTTCCGGGTACCTTTTGCAGCGCTTAGCAGATGTATTTCTCGTGTCGACTTTTGCAAATCTCAGCGGTTAAGAAGGTATACCTATAAGATATAAGATCACATGCACCTAAGCCGTGTTTTTTATTCTTATAAGCAAGAATTTCCAATCCTTCTAAGACTGGCCAATCCTTCCCTTGCGGTGGTAGGGCTAACCCTGGTTCGCGACCACCCTTCCACCGGAGTTCGGCGTCAAGCAGCCTGCTATGTTTCTTCGATGCGTGGGAGTACCAGTCCCTCAAGGAATCTTCTGCTTCTGGGCACGCTCGCTTCATCATGGATCTCATCTACCGCTTTCCATCAGGCGTGATCGAGGTCAAGAGCTAGCCCATTCATAAATAAAAAAAAACTTAGTTAATAGAAAACGACGATGCTCCATTTCCTCTATACATACAACGCTCTCATAAAATTGAGCCAAGTAGCTCCTTATGAGGAAACATCCCCAAGTTACTTTGTTTCCCTAACCATTTACAACTCAAGAAAGTAAATACAACTTCAATCACTGCTGAGTACATAAAAGGGAAAACAGAAACGCCCTACCTAATATAATAGGTAGAACAAACGTTTAAACTATACGTAGAGACATTAGTACATTTTTACTTAGAGAAAGTCCCACAACTTTACTCCAAAAACAAGAATGAACTTTGAGTTTTGAGTCATAGGGTTGAATTTGGGGTTCAAGGGTGTTTGAAGTGACTTTGTCGAATCGAAGTACGTAGGGCGGGCCGCCCAAACGTTTAGCAGCGTTTAACGAAAGCCTCGAGGTGGGCTGGGGACACACCCCCGAGGTCGCACTCTCATGCTCGACTCATCCATATTTCATATTAGGTAAGCTTATGTTCTGTTGAACTTGCTTACCTACACTTGGAACCAACACTTACATAAGAAACTCAGTTTGTAAAAGAGTGAACAATGCGATGTGCAAATAGATACATACACTGGTAAGCATGTGTTTACATGTGTAATCTAGAAAATAAAACTCCGAACATTTCCAAACACCTAAGCTTAACTTTCAACGGAAGTCAGCTTAAAGACTTTTAACTATAGATAGATCGTTAGCATGTACATATATCAACAGGAACATTCCGTCTCAGATCAAAGGCACGATTGAGACGGTACCAATGCCAGTGATCATAGATTTAAGTCCAAATTCCGTTCTTACAAATTCTCTTATAAGATTGTTGAGTTGGCGTCTGGCGATCTCAATCAGCAAAACAGTGTTTCGCTACACCGCCCGGTGTTACATACAAAAGCTTATGCCTTAATACCACCCCTTCTTCACACCTATAGCACGTACATGTAAATAATTCAGGCACTAGTTGGCACTGAGCGTCGAGGGTTGCACTTACACTCGTTCCAATTTAAAATGTCATTTATTTCTGCGAATGCAACCCCGCTACTACTTGCAAGCTTCAACCTACTTGATACTCGGTATTGAACGATATTTAAAAAGTTAGTGGTCTAAAGTACACTTGAGTGAGAAGAAAATCGGTTGTGCCGAAATCGCATTTTAAATAAAGAAAAGCATAGTTACTTAACACTAAACGTTTTTCAAATACGTATCGTCCTTCTAGCATTTTGGTACTTATCCGAGAAGTCAGAATCTTATTTCACGAGACTGACTTTCAGTTAACGTAAATAATAATATTCACAAAATAACCCTGTTTTATTTCAAATATTGCGACAAAAATGTAAATTGTATGTACTCACAGAAGGACACTAGGTTGCTGTGTCTTAAGTGGCTTTGCTTCAATGAAATAAAGCTTGTTTTCTAAACGTTAGATTAGGTCAGCAATCTCAATTATAATTTTATCGTGAGATTTCATTGTAATTTCACACAATGGTTTATTGCTTTTCGCACAGTAAAGTTTAAAATGTTTGTAAAACGAAGTATTTGACGTCTAGCAACAAAGTTAATTTATGAGAACCATTCGTTTAAGTCAACACATTTTCATAAAATGTATCTTATGATCAATAATAATAGATAAACTAAACCAATTGCACTTTGCTATTAGAGGTATATTACGTTTACGAAACACACTCTTTGAGATAAGTCATACATACACCATGCTCCATGCTGTTCTTACTGTTAATGATTTTTCATTAGAAGATTTTTTTTTTTTTAAATCCTCAAAGCTAACGTACAATTACAAGAAAAACATTATAGTCCTTTCAAGTATCAAAACTGCTTGGTCACGGTACAGTAGGGTGGTGTAGCGAATAACGAAGGCGCGTTTGATATGTTAATTTATATAATTCGTAGCTTTTCACTGCTTTTACAAGCTGTTGCGATACGTTCTTCGTGTGAATATCTATGTAACACAATTTGTTATATTAATATAAATGGAATGAATAAGTGGAGATGTAGATCTTGTGTGTTTGTTTTGGTGTGTATTGAAACTTAATCTCAAGTAGGTAATTGCATCTCGGAAAGCTTAGTGATAATGGACATGATGAAATGGACTGATCGCGGTCACTGCCCAGTTTTGAATTAGCTATCTAAAGTCTCGAGTCTCGAAAGATAGTCAGCCTTCTCTCATTTTTATTGATATTCATAATTTAACAATTTTATTTCATAAGGACTACCTATATAAGGTTGCTGTTATTATTTTTATAGCTTTTGATGCCTATCTGTTATGAATTGCAATTGTAAAACACCCGCATACGGTTCTCATTAAATCATAGCACTCAGGTACTTATTACAATCTGCCGCAATTTATTACAATCATGTTGTAATGATATCTATACGAGTACAAAATAGTAGATATTAAACCCGCTACACCCAGACATCGTCGCCGATCGATTTAATGATACACTCGTTAAAATCAATTTGCGACACTTCTGTCACGATATAATAATCTAATTTTAATATTTAAAAGTAGCAACATTAAACCTACGCTCGCACTTCTCTGATTCCACGTCCTGAATACGAAATGTAAACGGGAAACGCGCGAAAAGGCGGCCATGTTGCTTTTAGCACCCTTTAATGGAAAATATTTGAGAATAAAACGAAGCGCCCTGATTAAAGTGTAAATGAAAGTGAATTGATATTTTAGCAACTGTTTGTAGATGCTTTACACGATGACGATTGAGTTTAATATTAAAGAGGCGCGATGTTTTTATTTTTGACAAGTGCTACTTGGTATTTTGTTTCGGTAACCGCTTTTTTTCTTTTTTTTTGAAGCTTTCCATTTCCGGCTTACCTATCAATACTTTGGTGTCTTTTTTGGCCTAACATAACTCATTTCATAGTTTGGACAATGTCAAACAATGAAAAGGCCTTGCTTTTCCTTTAACCTAGTCTGGCAGTAAATACAATAACTTAGTAAAAATTAGATGCTAAATAAATCTTCTTGAGATCATCACTAAATACGTTTCAATTACCAATCATTTCAAGAGCTAATCTTTACAAGAAGTCTTGAGCAGTGAATCTCGTCAAAGCAAAACAGGCGAGTTCGTGTTACAAATCCTCAATTAGAGAGCTTACAGCTCAGTTTAAGCCGGCGTTTAAATTCGTTAGGAGCGGGCTACGTTGTTTTCGTTCGCGGGTTTCTCATAGACTAAGACTTACAGATGTGCTACGCCAAGAATTAACTGACGACTCCTTGGCTGGTAAATAAGAACAGTTTGGGGTTCACTTTAGTATAAAATTGCGTATCATTGGTAAATTAACAAGCAAGAGATTATGTATAATAGGGACGTACCTTTCTGCTTTATTTTTCTGCTACGACATCAATTTTCAATTTTACTCTACCAAAGAGTAGCCCCCTTTAGGAAAACAAAAATGTGCAGCATTCAATATACAACGTGTTACAGAATAAACGCAATACCTCGTGAGGGATCATTGTACTCATTATTATGAACAACTTATTATGTCATGTGTTATGCGCACGTAAATGTATGGGGCAGTCGATTGTTTTTTCGTGATTTCAGTGTTGGTCTTATAGTAAAAGTGGTTCAAAATTATGTGCATTTTGTTCCCTTACCAGGTATTGCGTTTATTCTGTTACACGTTGTATAAATACAACTACATTGCTTATGAAACTGCTCAAAAGACTATATTGTCCTATCTGCGATCAAAATCTTTGGAAGCGCCATCAATTGCGTATGTGAGCTGCGTAGCCCGCTAAGTGGATCTCCATTTTAACTCCTGAAACAAGCCGGTTGAGGCTTTCAGTCGGATCTCGGCATTTGCATGATTGGCATTACGCTGATTACCCCTCGCCCCCCCTCTCCGACCCGGCGGTTCTTCCGTCACGCTTCACCCCGCGCTCCTCATACCTGCCTTGTGCCGATTTCAGAAAGCTAAACACATGCAAATTAACGTTTTAGTGAACGATGCTGTGCTGAAAGTAGTGGTGCTTCGTTAGTGTTTTGAGTCGATTAGGTTGTGAGTTCCATAATGTTTGTCGCCATGGGAATTCACGTAGGTGGGAGGCATGAATGACTGCAAGTGATGTCTGATTCTTAAATTCGTTAGACTTGCAAATCTGTAACAGAAAAGTGTTCGACAGAAAACCTGGAGGTTCTCTTTCTAAATTGGAGATAATAGATACAAATTACCGACGACTATAAGCAACGGTAAGCGCATAAAAAAATCGTAATGGGCGTCACTTTGCACGGATTAAATCCGTTAATCTGCCCCCCACCCCGGCTTTGCGTCACCTCCCCCCCACCACCGGTACCGACAGTTGAAAGTGCTCCAGAAAGTGTCGTTTATGTACTCAAAGCATATGCAAATGGATGTTTTAAAATTTTAGGGAGAGAACGCCACTTTAGTCCCTGAAGCACTTGCGAATATCAAAATGTAAATTTACCCTTTTATGTTTACAAATCTTGTAAATGAAAGCGTTCATTTTATTGACTTTAGCCCGACAAACATTGAGTACACGGCCGTTTTGATGTAAAACCCGTTGAAATATGCATAAACAATTTTCATATACACGTTCATATTTCATTTCATAGTAAACGATTTTAAATTATTTTTAAGTGCCTACCCAGGTACGGTGCGAGTAGGTACCTACTACTTTGACATAAGTTACTAATATTCCCCCTTATTTACAAAAGCTCGAATTCTATATATTTAAGGCATAGGTAACCTTTGTGCCTGAGACTAAATAAATGTCGACTAAATCAATCGTATAATATTATAACACCGCTGTAAATGACCTCCATTTTGTTTTGACGATCGTCTAAGTTACCACGAAATATCAGTCTCACGCAACAAACTGTTAAATAACACAGATTATGTTTTGGTCAAACTCCGTTTACCGGCTGTAAAGTGAGAAGTAGGAATAGGAAAACGGTGTCGCTCGGTCCGGTGCGCGCGCGCCGATCTCAGCTGATCGGGTTACTTGTGTGTGACACAGGATTATTATAAAAATTGTGATTTTGCGAAAATCCTAGGATTTTGTGCAAGAGACCGATGTATTGGAAAACAAAAACGAATTTCGTACCTACCAAACAAGTTTTGCAAAAAAAAATATCTATCTATCTAAACGTAGGGCCAATTCTACCAACTTTTAAACAACGTTCGCATACGCATGTCAGTGTCAAACTGTCAAAAAAGCCTTAATTTTCATACATTTTTGTCAGGTTGCGACTGAAATGCAAATGCGAACGTTGCTTGAAAATTAGTAGAATTGGCTCTCTGATACGATGTAATATTTCACGAACGGATTAACGGACGGTTTGATTCGTAGACAGAAACAAAGATCTTATGAATTGAGTCTTAGATTAGCTAGCCCATCAGCATTGAAGTTCCCGACCGCCCTTAACAAACTAGGTTTTCTGCAAAAATATTAACAGTAGCTCCTATACAATTTTTTTCTTAGTTTCCAATAATTCAGTTCTTAGCAAAAAAATCTAGGATTTTCGCGAAAAAGCTTTCTTTCCCAGGTTCCTGCGACATAAGCACGATAACGCCAATCCTTCGAGAATTGACGTTGTGAGAAAATCATCGACAATTGAAACCAAGTATTTGTTATCTCGCATACCTTAGTAACAATTAAGTGTTCAATAGAAATGTGTTGATGGCACTTATTTATGACTTTATTTTCGCGGAAATAATGAGCAATCATTGGCGGTTTGACGAGGGAAATTCTTGGAGCTAAGGCGAGTAAATAACGTGCGAGCGGTAACCGTTTAGTACCATTCATTCTGATCACTTGTTTCGAGGCGTTTCGGTAAAAGGCTGTTATGTGGCAGCCTAGCCTACTGCTAGTTAGGTAATTTTTATATTTGTTTATTAAAACTTTATGCAATGGTAAAAATACTGTACAAAGGCGGACTTAATGCCATAGGGATTTTGTAGTCGAGAAGAGAACATGTCAGAGGTAACTCTTTCCTTTGAAATACAAATAGACAGAAAACAAATACAATCATAAATACATAGATAAATAAATACACATCAACAAAATTATTAAACTTTATTGTGAAAAAACGAATCCGTAAACGTATTTGTCCGTCAATAAATCACTCTCCCTAAGTAGGTAAATGTTACCTGGTAACAAAATTTTTCATAACATGATGTTGACATTCCTACACACCATTATCAAGAAGTACCTTATGCATTATGGTTCTACGTGAAAAAAAAATCATTGCAAAAACGCGTCACATAATTTCGACATGACTTTTAATAGTTGTAATATCACTACCATATAATAATTACACCCTCACCATTTCTGGTATCAAGTGTCCTTTGTAGGTGTTCATTACAGAATGTCAGATTTTTCGTTCGTTTAAACTCGTTGTGGCGCAGTGGTGCGAGAAACATAACGTCACGCCCCATGGCTATATGTGACGATATCAATGCACTCTTTGTATCCGATTACTGTAATAATTTGAATAAATCTTCCATTACACTCATTAATACAGTGCTAATGGTCTGCTTCAGCGAGTCACGCCGATGTTGATGAGCATTTTAAACGATAAAGAAGTGATCTATAAACAAGGTTTTTTCTTTTTCTTTTACATCAGGGAAACAAGTGAAAATCGCTCATAAAAGAGGTTTGAAAAATGTTATAATAGAACGTCAATTTAACAAAATCATCATTCAACCTCAGAATACAGAACAAACCAGAAAGAGTGTTCAATCAAATTTTTACACAGCGCATTGTGTCCAAAATAACTCCCGACCCGCACCTTACCCACCCACGTATACCTGCGCACTATGACATTACCACTTTTGGGTTAAAATTATGTCAGAAGGTACACTATAACACGCGCGTCTGCAATTGACTAAAAGAAAATTTAACGAACCACGCCATTCCGGCGTGGTTTGTTAAATATAATATTAACTTTCTGCCTATAATTGCGGTAACTGTGATCTACCAGCACCAATACGGATTCCTGTCGATATGTCAGTCTCCATCAATGCTACCTAACCAAGAATAACTTAAAAAAAAACATATCTTTGCATACTCACTAAGCAGCAAAAAGCGCAATGTTTTTACAGCAATTTAATTTGTTCCAATAATCAAGAAGCTTTTGTCTGTTAAAACAAATCAACGGTCAATTAAAAACAAAATCATTTGAACGCAAGTGGTCGCGACCGCAATGTCCCTTCCTGTCACGTCGACGCGGAGTAGCGTTCACGTCAGACCAATGAGTTGAGAGCCCAGTGGCTAATACCAGCTGGATATCATGTTCACATACTCTATTAAACATGATAACCATCGCATCGGGTGTTGACCACACTTTGTTTAGATTAGAATTCAGTCTTTCATTCGTTGTTGAATGAGCAACGATTTCGGTCGCAGACGGACGCTTTTTGTTAGTTTAGCTTTTAAACTGTGAACATGGAAAGATTATCTAAATTCTTTGTAACTGTAATGCAAGGGCATTAAAGCCTTTTATGATTTATGGAGTAGTGTTGTAACATCTACGACATAACAATCACCTAGATCGTAGAATCTCAGGGTAATGCTGACCTATTAATATTATGACTTTAATCCTGTCCAGCTTACATTCATGTATAATGTAAACGAAGCCAAAGGAGTATGTAAGGATCGTTACAGTTGGCCTTCTGTAAGTTCTGCCTACTTATTAAAAAGGCTTGAATTGATATCTGTACCTTTGATAACCCGTTTCATCATATTACCATATAAAGGCTGAAAATGAGACTACAAATATCGTTATTACCGATATTAACCCACAATTTAACAGAAATCAAAACAGAACCCAAGAATTAGCTGTTCACAGCAGTATTAGCTTCGAAACCAATCAAGCGTGCAGAAATTCTAATACAATTTCCTTACATGTTTAGTTTCACAATTTGCCTGCAGCACTCACACTGGCTCACCGATACTGACCATCGAGTACATGACAACTGACGCTCGTACGAGTGTGAGTGTGTGTGCTCGGTTGCTTGTGGTCGCCGCGGCTCGGTTGGTAAACGGACGTAATCTCGACTAAACACTGATCAACTGCTAATACACCTTTGTGTTGGGTGGTTGGAAAGATGCAGCGGTAGTACGGAGTTCGATTATTACGTAAAATTTCTTAAATTATTAATTTGTTTGTAGTATAAGATTTCCTTTTCACTAACCTCAATCTAACACGTATTCTTCATATTGAAACACACTTTCTTGATCGATATATAAGTTTCGTAGCGGGCGCGTAGGCCACTCGTAGACTGCTACGCGGCGTTGATGTCTTTTTGGGGGAAAATTTTCTTACAAAACGGCCATCACAGTTACAACATTGTTTTCATGCTTTTATTTGAAGGATACTTTAAGATTTTCACTCCGATTTGTTTTATCACGATGTTAAACTAGGCAAGATAGAAATTCGCGCAATATTACCCTACTACGATGTACGATCAGTCTTTTCACTTACCCTTACGGCACTTGTTTCGGAAGTAACTAAACCGATTTCAGTCTCATCTTGAGCCAATATGCAAACAATTTCAATAGTCCGCGGGAAAATTGAATGTACCAATTTACATGTTCTTTTATAGATTGATATTCATAAAAATCAATTAGACAAATGTTTTGTGTAGGACTTATCCCTAGAAAATAAGTAATTCATAGTCAATCTAGGTCTAATCACCCTCAAAAGGAAAAAGACTAACTACTTAGACACCACTTCACTTAGTTTATGCATCACTTAATATAATCTTAATATTAATGCAAAGTTGAGTAGCCAGTAGAAGTTATCGCAAATCCTCTAGCCATAATTACATTGATTAGAAATACGTTAAACGAGACAGTGAAGCTACATCGGGGGGCAGTAGTAAATCGATATGATCAAGTTAAACTATTGGTTAATGTATCAGTGACGGGTAAAGTGATACTCGGTGTGGCTACCAAGACGCACACATCAATATAACTCAGTCGCCGTGAACATGAGGTATGCGGACTGGACTGACAGTTATAATGACAACATTTAAAAATGTTAGGCTTCTTGTTGAAGCAAATTGTGCCACTTGTGACAGGGAATTTTATCGTCAGCAAACATTTTTTTTGTAGAATTTAACAAATAAATACTTAAGGAAGATTTCGATGGAATGTTTTCTGCTACACATTTACAACTTGTTTAGTGGGTAGCCACATAATAGCTCTTAAAGAGCTGGTATAGTTTATGCTTTAAGACAGAGTAAAAGAAGAGCTATGAAACTGACTGAAAGACAAACCGTAAAATGTAACATTAAACGGACTGCTTTTAATAAAGATGTTAAAATATACAGTAGAATGGCTTCAATTACTAGAAGGCTGTAAGCTGAAAGTCAGAGTTTATCTACTTAACGATAAACTGGGACAAACGCAAGTTTTTCCTTAACTGTCTACCTCAGCCTAAAGTTTAACTACCTACTTAATAATTTCGCAGCAAAAAGCTACATATACCTACGTCTATATTAAGTGCAGACAGTAACACATATGACAGCTTACGTTTCGTGCAACTATGTGTGTGTTACGGGTTATGCGCAGGCGCAATTTCGCAGTGTTTTGTATCGTCGTGCGACCGCAGGCTCCGTTCAACTGATACAGCGATCTCAGGTTACACCCAAGTGAAATCGTTTCATAAAAGGCCCTTTTGGCTTCTGCAACACTTTGTAGGATTCTAGTATGTCGAAGAATTTGAATACGGTCAAGTTTAAGTTGACAGCGTCTTTAAGAAATTGGGGCAACAAAACATGAGGGAAATGAGATTCTACACCACAGTAGTAATGTACCTGCAAGTGATGATTGTAGGTAATTTCATCAGTCGTTTTATGGCACAGCAGCTTCTATCTATCGGTATATCTTATTGACAGGAGGCAAATATACACCTAATCCGAATTACAAAAACATCTTTGGAAGCCTTCCTTGGTCCTTGAGCTCTTAGTTGGTAGATTGATATTTATGTATTTTATAGAGATCTGAGAGGGGTGTGTGCAGCTTAAAATAACTCAGTTATCCAAAGCTTTCATATTATAGCGTCAATTGTCCCTTCTTATGCACCCAGCAAAGTAATGTGATTTAACATTAACAGCAATCACAATATTATCACTTCTTCCGACACGTTCTCCCCCCTCGTAATGTGTTTAGCGTACTGCAGTCGGCAGTACTCGCACGGCTGCGTTGGTGTGAGAGCTCCGCCGTTAATTTACTCATGAATAGTAACAAGTGGGCTCCGGCTCCAACCACTAATAGCCACTTTTTGCCACCTACACCGTGATTATTTCTAGTAAAACGGTTGTTTCTTGCTATTATTCAGTGTTATACAAAGTGACTGCTCCAGCCTATTGTTTTTCCTTTCGTGGCTGTCCGACTGTTTCCACATCATTAGCTACTACGCATGTCTACCGATATTGCTTCGCGATGCTATTGCTATTTTATTATTCATTGTTTAAACGTACATTAAAAACTATTTTGCACGATCTGTTTGCTATCATCCGCAGTTTTTACTTGTAGCTATTATTTACGTAGGCACCATCATCATGTAAATTATTCAGTTTTCGATTTACTCTGTGCGCAGGCTCGTAAATCCTAAAAATATGTTTTGAACTTAATTAACGATATTCAGCTCTGTTATTAATAAGGATGATTCCTGAGAAAAAAATATGATTCAATTTAGTTCGCCAGTTAGATTATTATCGAAAAATATTCGATACGTATTTTTGTTTTTTCATATCAATAAATGGAAATAATATTTGGAAATCTATCTGACGGACTAATTAGATTTTTTAGTCATCTACCCTATTGTCTGAGATTGTTGTGAAACGTTTAACATTATCAAAGAATCTCCTAACAAGAAGTTTTTCCAGCGACAGCGCCGGCGCGGCGCGACTCTATGAGGCTTTCTATGGAAAACACTTATAATGGAGTTTCTACTAAAAGTATGCGTCGTAACAATTATAATTGATAACGTTTCTCATTCGCTCAATTATATTAAATGGAGTGAATGGTAGCTGTTTCCCGGTTTGAAACAATAACGATAATCAGATGGCAACATCTCGCGAACAATGACACTGTGCGCCGGCTGCGGTGTCCGTGATGGTGCTGATTCTAGGATTTTTACAAATTATCTCTTTGTCCAGATAAGGTACCTAAGGCAAGTACTTAGGCATTTTTGCTAAAGATATAACTTTTTAAAATACCTAACGTATTTTATCCTCCTTAAGATGATACTTAGGTACATCTACACCTGTGTCATAAAGTTTGAGACTGGCTTACCTATGGCCCTAGAGGTGGCTCTGACAGGCCATAGCTAAAAGCAAGGATTAGTTTCAAGGTAATAACCATGGAATTCCATAAAGACAAACATAATGAACACTACTAAAAATAAAATTAAACCTAGTCAGCATCGATTCAATATCAATAAAAAAAACCTGTAATTATGAGTGGAATTAGTTACCAATACCAACTAGGTATACTTATCCACTCCAACGATACATAGGTAAGTAGGTATCGAGGCGAATGTCAGTAAATCAGAGGAAGTGAGACGACGCAACACCACCACGGGATATCATAAAACGCTTATAGTTTTCCTCCATACGCACATTACGCACCCGTTTGAATATCCAATGCGTTTTGTAATTAGCAATTCAATAGACACTTACTTACTTACGGACTTTGTAGGTAAGTAAGTGCATAGACGACAAGTCCAACGATGACTAAATTGGAATGAAAAATGGTGTTTAATCGACAGGTAGTCATCAAAACCAACCCCCAACTTCTTTAAATAACTCTCTGAATGTGGTTACAGTGACTGAAAAGTTGTGTGTAAATCGGTTGTCATGGCGTGCAGAAGACAGGTGAAAATGTCGTGAGGAAAGCTTTGAGTATGAGTGTGGAGAGACCTAAGAGAGAGAAAGAGAAAGATGACACCTATGTTAGTCTAGAAAGGGGGTCAATAGTGACATGACGTCAAATAGAGGCAAACAAGACATGTTGTGCCGACCCCAAATTTCGGATAAAGGCAACAAAACACTCTTCTGTTAACTTATTATGTTGCTACAATACGCCTTGAATATATCGGCTTATTAAAGTTAGCTAGAGTTTGAGAATTCAACTTTTAAATATTTAAAACGTACGTAAACACTTTCACGCGTTGGGTCGAATATGGCATGTTTCCAATAGCTCAGCCAATGCCTCGCATGGATTAGTATTATAGAGACTTAAATGGAGAAAACATAGGAACAGGACGACTGAACGATGCATAAGACCTGTAGAATACCCTGGCACACCCCATCAGTCTTGACGAAGCTTCGTACTTAGCCAATAAGCAACATTAATTTTAGAACCTTTTATGTTATAAGTATCCGTTATCGCTCACAAAGAAGACTATCAGCACTCGACGCCAACAAATCGGTGGAGAATCGATTAATCGGATGTCGTTTCATCGTTTGCGGCAGGCCTACGAGCTACTCCATTTGAATAGGCCCGGCTATCTAACCTATTCATTGTAACATGCAAATTGCGCACTGTTATTTTATTTAGCATATCTAATAAGACGAATGAAAAAACTAGAGAATCAGCTTGGACTGTCCCGTTGTGTGAAGAAAAAACTGGTAGGTCAGCTGTTCCCGGTAGTGATGAAGTTACATGTCTGTCAGAAAATAAGAATTATGGTTGATAAGAGGCCTTTTGCTCCTATCTATGTTACAGACCTTTTCCAAAATGTAAAGTAAGTTGACTTTTATCAATAACTAGCTGTCCCCCGCGGCTTCGCTCCCGTCAACTGGCTACCTACCTACCCTACCCTACGAAACCCATGAACATTTTGTATGGGAAAATGTTTTTTCTTTTTTTTTTTGTCAATTTTCCAATGTTTTTAATAGTTACTCTGCTATTCGGGACGGAGACAAATACAAATCAAAAACCATGAAAATCGGTGCAGCCGTTCGTTTGAGTTTGTTTTATATAGATATTATGTTTTAAGTAAGTTTATAAGTATAGTTTATTTAAAATTAGCTTCTCTGTCTCTTTATGCTGTATTATAAGTTTTGTCTAAGTATACTATAAATAAATAAAATCCTAGATAAGCCTGAAAGTATGGCGCCTGCCAGCTTTTAGCCGAGTTCCCACGGCGCTGTTACTGTTAACCTAACTGCCGGTAAGCGGTGCACTCATAATACTTAAAAATTAAAAGTTATTGTATTTATGAAACGTGTGAGAATGTTTAATTAAATAAGTGGAATAAACGGAACTAAGCAATTATTAGAGCTAATGAAAGTGACGACACTCTGGTAAACATTGTGGAAACAACGCGTAATGAGATTTAACTAATCCTCCAAGTTCTCAAGCCGATTAGGCAATATGTAACCATACTCGACTTAGTTAAAAACGCATTGGAGTTTTAATTTATGGCAATACAATGAGCCAATTAAATATAATTCTTCCTACCTTTTGTTCCTTTAAAAGATATTAATCTTGGTAAACATTTATCTGAAAAAGACTAGATAAATAGGTGCTTATTACAAACTAGTAGGGTTTTCCCGTTACCGTATAGCCTACCTATAGCCTTCCTCATGAATGTGGCTATCATATACAAAAATAATTTTCAAAATTGGTTCGGTAGATCCAGAGATTACCCCCTACAACCTCACAAACTTTACCTCTTTATAATATTAGTATAGATATATGTAGATAAGTGTCTTTTCCGTCGTAAGACTTCAACTATACTTCGTCCCTGTTCAGTTGTTAAAATCATTCGTAGGCAGGTATTTCGAGTTGAGGTAGGGCGAATTAGCTCATTCTGTATTGGTCTGCATATAGTGAGCTTTCATAATAAAAAATAAACGGCGATCGGTAGCACAAACAAAGATTAGTTCCACATTATCGTGTATCCTGGACTCATCGGAAATTAGTTGCGCGATCTGGCGGAGTACGCCCTCGGCGTCATGTGTTAGACTCGATCATTAATGAGTTACAGCAAAAAATATGTTCGTCTACACAATACAGGCGCATGACTCGCCGCTCCGCGATCAATTATTAATAAAAAGCGGGCCGCTTCATTGAAAGGGCGATTAGCTCAATATTTATATGGAATATTCGGTATCAACGGCGCTTTGTGGCCATAATTCGGTGGGTCGTGACGCGGCGCGTTTGACTCTCCCGCCCGCGTCATAGACCAACTGCCTCGCTGATGCAGAGACTTGATATTGCGTTAATTACCTATTAAATATTACAGCTCATCTTAATAAATAAAATATTTATGTAACATTTATTTATTATAAAACATAAACCAAACCAACGAACAACACTAGGACAAAGAAAAATGAAAAATGTAGACTATCCTTTTTTGTACCTACGAAAAGTTAGGTATTCACAAGCCTAACTTTGTGTTTTTTTTTTTTTTTTTAGGTATGACCACTAGCAAGTTAACACACTTGGGATATCAACTGCTTAACCGAACTAAAACTTTGTGTACAGTGGCATAAATTGTACTTAAACCTGCTATAAATTGGAATCGGAAACGTCAGCATCACACAACTAACACAAAACATACTGAAAAGTTCCCAATGAAGCTTGAAAGGCTCCCTAGGCTTGTTTACCTACCTAAGCTAAACACAACTACTTATAAATGTAAAACGGACGACGACATCTTACAATCGGAATATGTAAGTACGTGAAAACCGAACCTCTATGAGTTCCACTACACGCAGGCAACATACTACGGTAGGCGTTTCATCAGGCTAGCGGTACGGGCCGGGCCACCACGCTCGCCTCATTGTCCTACCGAATTGACTCGCCGACTCTTTCAATAGAATTCTTCGCCGTGAAAGCAGCCACTATGTCGGCATAAATTTATTTAATCTGATACATTTCCCGAATTTCAATCAAATTCACGCACTCGATACTAGCGCATTATTGAATCAAGATTAGGTAGATGTGTTATTTATTTGGAAACTTCAAACCTTGCGGAAGAGATACCAGCATAGACTATCAATTTTACCATAACAGTGTCAAATGTACAAAATCTATGACGATATTATAAACGGAAACAAAAGGCTGTCACGCTCTATCGAGTCTAGCCTATCCGCTAATACCTCACCAACATATTCTTCGGACGATAAATAAACTGTTTAGAGAATTCCAAAACAACGGTCTAATGCCAATTAATTATTTGTATAATTCATTCGGCATTACCGATTCACATACCAACCACTGGCTGCCAGAACAATTTTTCAGTAGAGCTGATGCTAATGAAAAGGCATTTTCACGAGCTTTGGCGCCGGCCGACATGCAAATGTGCTGTTTAATGACGCGCGAAGCCACGCCACACAACTATACTAGCTTCGCGGACACAAAACGTTACATTACACACAGTTTATTGTGAAAACTCGTTTCAGAACTGTAAACGTTGCTATCTACAACTTTACCGATATACCTACGTGCAATCCGAGGCGAATCACAAGCTATGTGACTTTTGAATGCATCTTGACCCTCACTGACCTGTATTGACAATCATAATTTATGGTGAGAAACACGGAAAAACATATTGCAAACAGAAAATAAAGTTCGACACAAAGTACCTCGCCATGAGAACTGAAAGCAGAGACATTATCCGTCTAGCGGCGCCTATTCACTAATTTTAACTAAATATTTTATGATTCAAGCATCAGTAAAACGGCATGCTAAGATAAATGTGTCACGATTGAGTCATTCGACCCGCCTTCGGAATGACAAGCCCTTCAACCTTGTAAAGGCCAGAGAATGCGGCATGAAAGCGCCTCACAATACTCTTTTAATTTGTCATTATGCAGCAATAAAAACATGGTAAATGAGAGCGACAAAAAACTCGTTCAGAGACAAACAAAAACCGCGAGCTGGGGCGAAATTCGCAAATCATTCGACGATAATGACGGCCGCTTGAAAAAAATTTAAATATCAAAAGGCCGGACGGGGCACAGTAATGGTTTAAAATCATTTTTCATTCGAGTCACTCGTGAGTCAGAAATATGAAAACGGTAGCCATCGCATCGGGCGCGCTTCCATTAACTCTAGCCGACTCGCGATTAGAATTTTGGACGAGCTCCATCTTTCATTTGTTACCTTCTTCGGAATAAATAAAACAAAAATGTTGATCAATTACGGTGTTCGAATGAAACTACATAAGTACCTGCGTCGTTAAAGGTTTTTATTTACAAAGGTCCTTCTTAATATTAAATCGCATGACTTATGTTATTTAAATGTCATTTGTTCTTCTTTTTCTTGTTCTTGGGTTGCGATTGGTCGACAGAGGGCAGCCCACTATCAAATTCGCTTGCTGTATGCATGGAGCTCTGTTTCGATGCTCGAGGACCAAACGAACCGAACTTTGCTTTTGGGAATCTGTGAAGAATAAACATTTTGATAATGAATACTATTGTCATTAAAATCATTTCTACTAATAAGGAAATCAAAATTCGAGGCCTCTTCATTCTGTTTTGAAACGGGAAATCTAATATTCAAAACTGAACAGCTAGAAAACGGACAGAAAATAACTCCAAATGCTCACCCTGGACGCTTCTTCTCTTCATCTTCGTGAACAGTGAGCCGGTTGCTTGGCTTCTCTTTATTAGTCGGATTAGACTTGACACGCCGGGCGAGCGTCGCGGGGGCGTCTCGGAGAGCGAAGGCCTTCGCCGCATGCCCCAAGTGCAACTGTCTGGAGTCCAGGTATTCCTTCACGTCACGAGGGTACCCCGCGTAGAAACGGACCCAGGATGTGTATGCTAAATGAGAAAAGGGTTCTTTGAAAAGCCGAGTCTTTGTAGACTTAGTCAATAATTGTTGTTGAGACTGATGGTAATCAGGTCTCGTTCTGTGAGTGGGAGTGAGTGAGTAGATTAATCCACCATGTTGGTCCAGGGTCGTTGATAAACCTAAGGCCTCTGCCTCGAATCTTGCGGGCAGCGGGGCGGCGGCGGCTGCGGCGCGGGGGCGGGCAACGAGCGGTGCACTCCAGTCAAGCGGTGGCGCCCGCGCGTCTGCATTGCAGTGTTGTGCAATAAATTTATTTTTGTGACTGATTAATATTTATTACTATACTGATAATTTTTCTGCTGGAGATATAGGATCCTCCGTACCAAAAGTTTCTACACTCATTCTGGTGTAGTCGAAGAATTTGTCTGGGCATTGTCTCTGTTCTTTATAATTTCGATAAAACTCGCCTTTTCTTTTCCTTGTCCTATAGTAGATTCACTTCTTCTTTTGCCCACAATAAATCGAGCGTTAGGAACAAAAAGATATTTTCGCCGTTGATTACACATTTCGTTCGCGATTAAAAACAAATATCTCGACGACATAACCACGAATACAACACTACGCCGCTATAGTGCTGCGCGATCTGCCCGCTGGTTTCGAGAACGGGTCTGCGTTGCCCGCCCCGATCCTGCGCCGCCGCCGCTGCCGTCCCGCTGCCCGCAAGATTCGAGGCAGAAGCCTAAGAGTGCAACTAAATAGCACTTGAACTCCAATAGATGACGGTCTTGCGTACTATGTGGTTAACCGCTTATGTGTGTATGGATGCTGCTTAGTATTTTCCTATACGTCTTACTGTTATACGTACCTCTGCTAGCTCTCAGCAGCCAGTCTCTGTTGGTGTGCGCGGTGTGCTCGAGGCGCGCCTGCACGGCGACCGCGGCGCGCTGCGGCGTCGCAGCCGCGGGCACCACAGTGCGCAGCGCTTCAAGCGCTCGCGACTCATCTCCTTGACGCAACCTGTGATAACGCTTGGAAATGTAGTTGCGAAAGAAAACACATAATATAATGGTGGAAATATTTAAAGTGAAGCTAAAAGCGGACAGTACACAGGACAAACTTATGAGTTTAATAGCGGAGGCTGTTTTATTACATTACATGCTGAAATGAAATAAATCCAAAGAATACCTGATCCTCTTCTCCTCTAAATGCCTGATGTAGCGTGCTTCGCTGGGCAGGAGGAACATTACTGCTGCACCCACCTGAGCCGCACGTCCTGTACGACCCACCCTGGACGAAGCGAAAATATCTTGATTGTAAGTAATACAAGTAACATGTTTGGTAAGATTAGGTAGTCGGTTTTGGAAAAATATTTGTCAACAATAAGTTAAAAAAATACAGTTAATAAATTTATTTAAAAAGAACCAAACATAATTTTCCAGAATTAAAAAAAAACTCCCACCATCACAAAACAGTCACCCGGCCGAAATAAAAAATCATTTGCATGTTAGGATATTATACCCTTCATACCTGTGCACATAGTCGGTGGCTGATGCCGGAACGCAGAACTGCAGGACGAGGTCAACTCGAGGCACGTCTATCCCTCTGGCCGCAACATCCTGACAAATAAATTAACAAAATTGTTAGACACTGCAAAAAACCGCGGTCCAAAGAGATCCTGAAAAAATGCTTTCCATTTAACGGTTTGGATTGGTCAGTCATGCTGTCTGACCAACCAAATCAGAAGCGGTACCCAATGTCTTCCCAAGATTATCGGGTATTGACTTAGGATCGCCGATCCAGACGCAGTGAAAAGCTGTCTCAAATAAATGCTACTAAAAAAATGTAATGTCAAATTGCCATGCAAAACCCAGTATATCTATCAAACAGAAGCGTCGCGCCGCGTAACCGAGTGAGCCCCGCCGTGGTAGTACCGCCCGCTGCGACCGAGATTAAACCCGATACCATCTCGCCTTCGCGCCGTCATTATCTACACTATGGAGGACATTACACCGCCGCTATTGCTGTATTAATGCAATTAAAAACACACTACCACGTACAACGTATTCGTCGTGGCTAATTACACGATTAGAAAATTATTTTACGCTTCACCTCCACCTCAGACCAACCGTGGAAAATTTTCAAATGATAATAAAGTGCTTTCTATGGAATCTGCCATATAACCCTTTGAAACATGTAGTCGATTACTAATTATACAGTCCGGAATAGATGCAGTATCAAGACGTTTAGTTTTTGTTACACCATTAATAGAGTATTAGTTCGTGTGTTTAATATGCATCTCGAGGCAAAAAATCTTGAAAAGGGTAAAGATTAAAAAAACGAAATCCTATGTTAGAACCAATTGGCTCCACTTCATTACATCGAGTTTACAACAGAGTCTGAATACCTACCTATTTCAGGTGTAAAATAAAACCTAAAACTATCATCAACCTTGCCCTAGCGTCCGGTACGACATTTTTACACAATAAACTTGTAATTAGAATCCCTACCGTAGCAGTAAGGTTCCTATGTCGGCGTTGATAGATGTAATAAACACATTTAATAGTACATAATCGGCGCGTATTGTGGCGGCGGTGTGGAAGCGCACAGAGAGCTAGATGAATGACCAGCTAATAGGCAGCCAGCCACAATAGCCCGCGACAAAGGTGAGCGGGAATACGAACGCCATTATTGAACTAAGAATGTGATGATTAATCTGGTAGCACGTTTTCGAAGATAATAAATTGAAATTCTATTGTACGCGTAAACACGATTAAAAAATATTCAAGAGATTGGAATTACATGTATTGAGCGCGGTAATAACTGAAGACAATGATGGAAACGGTGAGATTGGAAGTGCGTGCGCATAAAAATATAAGAAAAAATTTGCAACAACAACTCAGCATGTTCCGATATCATCATGTGAAAAATAAACATGCTTAGTATCACATTAGAAAGAGCTTATTACTTCTGCATTGTATCCGATTGGATTCTGTAAGAAATCTGTGATACCTATTATTTTGACAATATTTTAAATCCGGTGCTGATTCAGAGTTATCACAGTGATCGGATCGGATCATCACTGAATCAGTAAAGAAAATCCTTTAAAACGCAACTAGATAGTAGAACTTACCGTGCAAATAAGAACTCCATTCCTAGCGGCGCGGAACTGTTTGAAAACCTCCATTCTCTGTTCATGTGGCATGGATCCGTGCAGACTGAACATATCCAAATCAACGGGCACAAGACCACCTTCGGTAGGTTCTTCGTATTCCACTTTGAAATCATCCGAATCGTCTGATGATGAATCTTTATCCTAAAAAATATATTTCAGTTTTACATTTTTTTGAAAACTTGTGAAATTTCTGTTCATTTATTTTGAAATACTTACATCATCATCATTATCGTTGGCAGACTTTCTTTTCTTCGCTTTAGCTTTATCTTGGTTTTTCTTTTTAACTTTAGCGTCTTTTCCAGTTAGAGCAGTGTCTATCAATTCTGAAAGATAATCGACCATTTCCAGCGTTGCCATGAAAACGATCATTTTACCACCTTTCTTGTTCATGACGCAGTGTTCCACAATAAGGCCGACAAGCGTGACTAGTCTTAGTTTCATGGGGACTACAAGGAAGGTTTGATTGACTGATGCCGGTAGAACTAATTCGTCTTCTCCTACGGCCGATTTCACTGCTGCTGCGAAAGTATTAACAGCTGGGGCTGTTTCTTCTTCATCATCATCGTCATCACTCTCGTCCTTTTCACTGTCATCGTCTTTCTCTACTTTAGGGTTTTTAAGCTCATGATCTCTTTGTGCTTTGAAATACTCGTAGTCAGAATCACTGTCACTATCTTCATCAATTTTGGGGGCCTCGACTTTGGGTGGTAGTGCAGTATTACTTTGAGAAGAGCCCTCACTTTTGAATAACTCTGTGTGATTAAGTCCAGTGAATGCTTTCAATCCTAAAGGCAAAGGAATCGGTTTAAAATGTGTTTTACTGTATTAACATTTACTAGGGTAAGGTGAAAGTTCTCGGCCTGACAGAGATTGCGTTCCAATCAGCAAAAAAATATTTTTCCCATCTAGGTCCTTTTGTCATCAGTTCGTAGGTATGTCAAGTTTTAACTTGTTTTCTCTAGTAGTTTGACTACACAAACTTCTGCAAAATTTGTCTTGCGTGTTTTTTTCGTTAAATGGTTACACTAGAATATCGCGCGGTCATAAATTAATCGTTTTGGATGGTTTTACCCCAAAGGAAATTCTCCCGAAGTTAACAAAAGTTTACGGGGACTCTGCTCTTTCCATGTGAACCGTTAAAAAGTGGGCAGCTAAATTTAAATGTACGTCCCTTAACGATGCCCCACGTGAAGAACGGCCAAAAAATGCAACGACACCGGAAACCAGTGAAAAAGTGCATAATATCGTAATATAAGATAAGCGACTGAAGTTGAGTGAGATAGCTGAGGCTGTGAGGATGAAAAAAAAGGGTGCAAAACATCTTACACACAGAATTAGGGATGCGAAAGCTCTGCGCAAGATGGGTGCCGCATTTGCTGAATGCCGATCAAAAACAAATGCTCAAACGATTTTCGCAGCAATCTTTGGACCGATTCAATAGGATTCGGAGCGATTTTGTGCGGGGATTTGTCACCATGGATGATACATGGGTTTACTACAACAAGCCAGAATCGAAAAAACAGTTGAAGCAGTGGGTTGAAGCCGGTGGTTCAGCGACAAAGAAAGCGAAGTCGATTCGCCGTCTGGAACTTGCCAGAAAATTTAAGGCCAGCATGTTTTGGGGTACGAAACGGATCCTGTTAACTGATTACCTTGAAAAAGGAAGAAAAATTACAGGCGAATGTTATTTCAATCACCTTGACCAGTTGGATGCCAAAATTCGCGAAAAAAGGCCTGCTTTGAAGATGAAAAAAAAAATATCTTTCGCCAGAACAACGCACCTGTACACAAGGATGCGTTGGCGATGGAAAAACGCAGGATTTAGGATACGATATGCTCGGCCATCCCTCCTATCCTCCTGATTTGGCACCCTGAGTCCTCTATCTGTTCTAAAATTTAAAGATATTTATTTCTGGGAAATAAATATTTGCATGCAATAATGAAGTTGAGAGGTATATAAATATTTTCACACCCTTCCAGACTCTCATTTACGGGAAGAAATTACTGATATTGGAGAAACACTGGACTAAGTGCGTTAGAGACTATAGTCAAGTGAGACTAAAAACTACTACTACAAATAAAATTATTTTATAGCTGAATATTTCAGTCTTTCATTGTCAGGCCGATAACTTTTCACCTTACCCTCGTGTATTATTAATAAAAACCTACTTACCTCTTCTAGCCTCTACATTCTTGTCTTTGTCAGGGTGAGAAGCTTTTTGTTCTTCTTCTTCTGCTTCCTCTTCTTCTACTTCCTCTTCTTCTTCTTCTTCTTCATTTTCATTTTCATTTTCATTTTCATCATCATCACCATCATCATCAACATCATCATCTTCGTCTTCCGAATCCGGCTTTATTTCTTTTACTGGTTTAGACTTTTCAGGTTTCGGCTTTTCAGGTGTAATTTTAACTTCAGGTTTATTCTTCTCTCCACTTTCATTTTTAGTTTTGATGGTTTGAGTCGTTTTTAGTGAATCCGCAATAACAGCCTTACCTTCAGATGTGTCTACAAAGACTGGATCCACTAGAGTAATACCTGCCAGATTTTCAACAGCCTAAAACAGAATTAGTACTTATTTTTTTACCTGCAAATATAAAAATACAAATTCCTAAAATATATTTGAATTAATTTTATACAATACCTTTGTAAGAGTGGCAGATAGCAAAATAGTTTGCTTTTCCTTTGACAAAAATACATCAGTCAAATGATGTTTTATTTCTTCCCCTTTTGCTTCACTACTTTCATTTGTTTCATTAAGACCAGCTTCTTCTTCATCTGGAATTTTCTTTTTTACATTTTGCTTCATCATAGCCATAGGATCGTAAGTGGCTGCTTTCTTATGATCCTCGATAGCTTTTACGATTGCTGCTACGTCCTTCTCGTAACCCATGTCTAGTAAACGATCTGCTTCATCCAATACTAAACATCTGCAAATTTTGTATTAATATTCATTTTGTAATTTTATTAAAAAGTAAAAATTCAGGAAGCAAGCTGAATTTTGTTACAAGGAAAACTTTCACCTACAGTAAGTATATAGGTTTATTTAAAAAATATTCCCAGTGGCCAAACAAGAAATAAGCAGCTTTATACCTTAAGGTGGTTTAAAAAGCTGCTTATTTTAATTTGTTACTTTTTAGATATTACTATTTCACACATACCTACATTAATTACATATTCAAATGCCACTTACCCAGTCTTAGCAAAGTTAAAAGATGCAGTATGTCTCAAGTGATCATTAATGCGTCCTGGAGTTCCAACTAATATGTTGATCCCTTTCCTAAGTCGTGCTTTTTCAGCCTTTCTCTTTTGTCCACCGCTTAGCAGGCCAGGGACAATCCAATGAAATGGCTAACAATAGAATTTGAAACATTTAAAACATGGTTTTTAGGGTTCCGAACCTCCGTATGGAAGAATGAAACCCTACAACCACTAGTGTGTCTGTCTGTCACAGCTGATTTTCTCAGAATCTATGGGACCAATTCAGTTGAAAATTGGTGCACATATGAACTTCTGTGGCCCAATCCCGGAGAATGCGTCTCTTATTTGGGGGCAAATTAGAAAATTAAAAAAAAAGATTATTAAATAACTATGCCTTATGACATATCAAATGAAAGGGCTCATTGTAGGGGTCTCAAAAGTACTTTTTTCATAACTTTTGAATATTCCTTTCTAAGGTTATTAAAGAAAATAGATGAAAATTTACCAGTGATACTACTGAGCATAGAATACAGATAAAATGGATGTTTCTAGACTTCCTATAGATAACAGGAAGACATAGAGGAAGACACACCGGTGTGTCGCGAATTAATCGCGAATTTAATGTTTATTTACCTATTACATAAGATTTACTTTTTTTTGGGAATTTTCACATGTCGGGGCCGCAGCGGTTAAACACTTATTATAAACAGTGCATAACATACCTTGACTAGCTTAATAAACAGCTCATATGTCTGCACCGCAAGCTCTCTGGTTGGTATCACCACTATGACTCTGATTCCATCATTCCTGCTTATCTTGGGTCTTATGGCCTGTAGCCCCTCAATGATTGGCAATGCATAAGCCAGTGTCTTGCCTGACCCAGTCTGTGACCTAGATTCAAAATACATAATGTAAACAATTGCAGTATCAAAAAAATAAATAATAGAATGTTTTAAAATATTTTTGGGCAAACTCTACTTATAAAGCACAGATGTCAACTGGTTACTGAAAATTTAGTTGTGCAATTATTATTGCACCATACTACCTACCTATATGCATTATAAAATTTCATTAAACTTTATATATTTTTTTACTAATATGACATCTAAGCAAAATAATTTTAAACTCACCTAATGAGAACATCTCGCCCTTGTAAGATAACCGGTATCGCATTCTGTTGCACTGTCATTAGTTCTTTCAAACCTAAGTTTTGCTGCAAGTTTGCAACACTGTGAGGATGTATATCTAAGTCAGAGAAGGTCTTGCCTGCAAACACCTGCTCAACAATTGGCTTAACAGCCCGCTGACCAATACGAGGCACTTGCGGGTTGTTCTTAAAAAGTGAAGATATCCATCCACCACTCCTAGGTTTGTTTTGCTTTAACTGTATTGTATCACTAAGGTCCTGGTAGTTCTTCCCTTGGTATTTGCCTTTGTTTTCACTGAGATCTCGTAGTTTAGCCCCCAAATCATCAGATTTGTCAGCCACAGGTGGTGAAACTTTAGCTACCTTTTTAGGAGGGCCTTCTGCATTTTTGATGACTGCGCGATTTGTTGCAGCCAAGTTCTGGGGTCTCTTTCTAGCTATGGTTTTACCAGTGAACTTTGGATTCGATATGAATTTGTATTCACCCGCATTCTTCTGAGGAGCACTTTGTTTCTTTTTATCCTGACAAATCAAACCAGTTAGCACGATGTCTAGAGAAATTATTAAAGTTTTTACCACCATCTTTCGCACTTACCTTCTTGGGAACTGATATATTCAATTGTAAGTCATCCATATTTAACTATTTCACAAATTATTTTATTTACGTTTCTTCTTGGCCGCATTAATTTGAGGTTATACGCACGTTTTGACGTTTGTTTTGTTGTGATTGTTTTGACGTTTACGATGTTCGTTCTGAAACGAAAGTAGGTACATTGTAGCATTGCAAAAAGTTCGAGAAAATTATTTTCTTTCCTGCCTACCCGTTAAGGAATAATGGATTATTGAGAACTACTAATTGCTACTAGTTAAAATTTTAACTCTCATCTCGATGTTCTTTTCAATAATGCAACGGGTAGGAAACGGATCGATCTCGGCAATCGCACAACTGGTACGCGATGGAAATTGGCATTGAATCTACAGCCGCTTTCGACAATCCTCACCGTTCGCCCAACAACTGTTAGAGTACTGCCAATGTACCTACACGTAGAGTTAATTCAGTCATATCAACTTAAATAATATGTAGGTAGATAACTGCTAGAAAAACTTACCTAAACTTAACCGATATATTTTCCCGATTACACATACACACCCCCCTCTGCTATTACAGCCTATTATAACTTAAATTGTAAAAGTATTTTGTAAGGAGAATACTTATAAACACGTGGCAAAAACACAGTGATGATGCGAATTACGCACAGATCACGTGGCGACGCGTGGCGCCAAAATATCCCTTTGTGCCGTCTATGGGGCGGAACAAATATTTGAATTTAAAACCCCATGTTAGTAAATAGATGCCTTTTTAGGGTTCCATTTTTTACGGGTATATCCGTAAAAAAAGAACTCTTATAGGATCACTCAGGTGTCTGTCTGGCTGTTGGTATGTCGGTCTGTCTGCCTGTAGGTCTGTCTGTCGGTCTGTCTGTCTGTATGTCTGTCTGTCTGTCTGTCGGTCTGTCGGTCTCTCTGTCGGTCTTTCTATCCGTCTGTCTGTCGGTCAGTCTGTCCGCATGTCTGTCGGTCTGTCTGTCTGTATGGTCTGTCTGTCTGTATGGTCTGTCTGTCGGTCAGTCGGTCTGTCGGGCTGTCTGTCTGCCAAGTCTACTCTACCGATTCTGTTGAAATTTGGTACACATGAACTTCTGAGACCTAAACACGGACGCGTTTCGAAAATAAATACGGGGGGGACAAACTAGAAAATTTAAAAAAAAGATTTTCAAACTACTACTACTAGGTAGGTACACGTACTACTGGTACTCTGGTACTGTGTGACAAATCAAATGAATGAGGGTTTTGATTACATTTTTTTATCAGCTAAGTATGTAATAGTTCTTTTCATATAGATTACAGGCAAACCTATAAGAAGTCTACTGTGTTTAAGAAACATGTAACAAAAATAAGATTCATTCGGAACCTTTGAACACTTGACCACTTTTTAGGATTCCGTAGTCAACCGAACCCTCATAGTTTCGCCATGTCCGTCTGTCTGTCCGCGGTTTAGCTCAGAGACGCTTAGCACTAGAAAGTTGATATTTGAAAGGGGGGATACTTATGTAATAGGGCTAAAGACAAATAATTGAAATAAGTTGAACTATTTTGCCAGCATTTACTTAAATTTTTATTGCTTTACCTTCTTCACGTTTATTATACCTATTTATTAGATGAATTAAATAATCCTATAATTACGGGTAGGTAGGTATATACATAATAATCACGCCGATGATCTGGAAAAATAATTTAATGGATTTTGAATTTCTCAAAATTCCATCCATGGTGTGGTTGGTGTCGTTTAAAAATATTGAGGGTGTGCGAAAACCATTCAAGAATCCGTTTCCGGTGTATTAAGCTTTATACCTAGTACTCAATTTTGTTAGAGTCAGCGTCGTCGTCGTCGTCCCCCTCTGCCAGCTAAGTGGTTGATTTTGGTGATATTTTTATGCAATTTCGTGGTTGGTATTGCCTTTATTCTGTTACACGTTGTTGAAAACGAATTTAAAAGTAAAACTATAACAGCTACGTAGGCTTTACAAGCCGAGTATAGTTATGGTCACTAACGTTACGCTCGACCTTCTACTAAAGCTGTGAATAAGGTAAACTTACAGTTACAGATAGGCTGAGATAGGACTAGGAGAGGGACTAGGGAGGTCGGAGGTAGGACTTGGATAATGCGTTCATGCTTTCTATTACTTACCACTTCAGAAGTGTATGTACTCTGGTCGATTGGATATTCCTACCCACGAATTTGGTCTTTGTATTTCAACAGGAAAAATAAACTAAGTATTTATAGATAGGTAGGTATTTCGCAGCCAACTGGCTTAATTAGCCGTTTAATTGGCTGCCTAGCCTTTTCATTGCACAACGCATTTAATCAACGGCCTAAATGACATCCAGCCAATGCGTCTAATACAACAATTTATGAACGGGCTAGCAGATGCTTAGGCCGTTTATAGAATAGGGTAACCGTGTGACGAAAATAAATGAATTAATATTTAATTTTTTACAATAAATTTCAACATTCTAGCCTCGGCAACGGAGCCCGGGGCTCCTATTTTTGTCTGCAGGGCTTAAAGGAACCTAACATGATTGGCATGACGGGAGCTCAATTCGCTCGCTTCGCTCGCTCACACTAGTTTCCACCATACCATTCGAACTTAACCTATCCGTGTCGGAGTGCCCTATGTTCCGCTACTTGGTCAGGTAAATCATTAAACGAGATTGAAAGAAGTCATTTGACTAGCAATTAAATGCCGGGATTTCACTTAGGCCGCTGATTAGACAGCGTTGTTGAATGAAATGGCTAGGCAGACAATTAAACGGCTGATTAAGCTAGTTGGCTGCTACAGAAATATAAATACCTATTATTAAGTACTTACCTAGTATTAACAATCTACTTATTTCAAAGCCCATTTACCAAATTAACCTTTACCTTTTACTTACTCTTAATCGAATTTAATGATCGAACAATAAAAGTCGATAGGTACCTACGGATACGATTTGTTATAGGTACTTTCCTACACTTCCCCTGTTTGCATAAACTCCATTGAAAGGAAGAACCGCTAAATCTGTACACTTGAAATTCAGCAAACGCACGGTTTGGGCACACAGGGAAAATGGTGCGGGGGCAAAAGGACGCGGAGGCGTGAGGGCGCGTCGTGATTACTGGCGCCCAACCGGGACGACCCCGCGTGCCCGCCGGTCCTAACACCCTTCTCTTATTTAAAGCAAACACGCTATTATTTCTGTATACCTACCAATATGTAGGGGCTTTCAAAGTCAATAAGTTACATGTTTGTTTCATTGGCAAGTACCTATATTTTTTTTATTATTTTATGTAGGTAAGTAAATTTTTATTTAGCTATGTAAAGTGGTTTGTCACTGACGTGTATATAACCTTAGGTCACCGCTTAGAATGTTTCCATTAAAACAGAAAAAAAAATAAAATGGATGTTAGTCTGGAAGGAAACAGAATACCTACAATAGAAATACAGTTTATTCAAATAGTGTTATAATCCTAATTTTACAGAACGTTAGTGGTCCATAATTTATTAACTCATAACAATGAGGGTTTCCCTCATTGTTATGGGTTTATCAAAGAGAAAAACCTCTTTTATAAAACTAAAACATTGAAAAAGTAACAAGCCATACAATTCCATATTTGACATTACGTCAATGTCGGCCATGTTGACTTGCTCGCAATAAGCCAAGAAAAGAAAGATAAGTAGAACTGAAAGATAAAGTTGAAACGACTGTCTCAGGTAACTAGGTAAGTACCTAAACATATTGGTAGATTGGTACCTACCTATTTCGTTTTTCTTCTAAAACTATCTACTTAGTTTATATTTGAAAACCTACGCTTAATTGCTTCTCTGTCCCCATATGATAGGATACCTACGAGCAGACAGAAGTAGAAGTTCTAATAAGCGATTTTCCGTAATCGAATCTAATCTCGAATTTTGTAAGTATTTGATGCCAACTGCCTGCAATATGAATAGGTTCTCAAACAATGTTTCTTTTTTTTTTCCCGCAAGGAAATGCCAAAGAAAGGAATGTGTGAGGAATGATATGAATGAAAAAGGGTGTGATAATGTGATAGAAAACGTGTTGCGCCGACTCCAAGTATATAACATGGAACAAGGGCCGGAAGATATATGTATGAACAATGATATTATGTATGAAGCGTATGAAGTATTTTTTTTTTAAATAGTGTTACGAATTATAATGTGTCGTGGCGAAAACTAACAATATCGTTTAATCGTCAAGTTTTGAATAGGTATAATATATCAATCCACGGTTGGCCTTATCATGAAATGCCTGGCCATATCATGAAATGACGTTTAAAGGAACCTAACATATGACGGGATATGATGGGATATGACGGGAGCATGGTTTTACCATATGAAGTAGCCGTATGTAATGTAGCTGTTGATATCGACAAACGCTTGAGTTATTCATTGATCTGGCTAGACCATTTCATGATGTGGGCAACGACATGAATCTCATGACATCATGAAGTGATCAATTCTATGATAATATGTTCACGATACATATGCACTGCATGCGAACAGCAACGGCATTTGGGGTTCCAAATGCCGTACTTGCTGTTCGCTTGCAGTGCATATATTAACTAATATAAATTAATTACGTTAATTTGCCTTTGAAAATAATAATCGCCGAAGTTTGCAGATAAACTAATATGGTCGCTTCATTTAAACAGTAAATCCTACCTAGCAGTAACATATGGCAGCTCTAAAACCGACCACATGCAAGGAAGCTATTGCTCGCTGGGAGAAGGCGAAAGGGGAAAATGCTGCGGAAGCCACAGTCATCGAGCTCCAGTTCCAATGGCCTCCCATAGAAAAGATGGATGGAGCTCTGTCCACTCTAGTAGCCTGCGAGTAAGTGTTTGCTATCTAGGTCGAAGAAAATGCTTATGCAGATCCTTATAATTTCAATACCTACAGTCATATTTCC
Organism: Melanchra persicariae; assembly: GCA_947386135.1. Taxonomy (NCBI): domain Eukaryota; kingdom Metazoa; phylum Arthropoda; class Insecta; order Lepidoptera; family Noctuidae; genus Melanchra; species Melanchra persicariae. The sequence goes on from OX376646.1 coordinate 7,587,704, forward strand.
AAGTGGACTTAATAATAATAATCAGTTATTATCAGGCAACTGATGCCCATACATAAAATACACACAATATCTTAAACAATAATATTAATAAACTAATACATATTATTAAAACTTATTAACTATACACGTAAAGTTGTCAGCGTCATGTTTCGCTGCGTGGTGTCGCGTAACCGTCCTCGGAAACGTCGAAATACGACACCTTTTGGCCAAAAGTCATATTTTAAGAAGGTCTGTAGATGGTGGGTTGGAACTCCTACCACGAACGACGATGCTGTGGCGCGATTCCAACCTTTCGACCCTCACAGTCCAGTTGGTCTCAATTTCAAATACTGCACGACTTCCTCAATTCGTGTGGAGTAATTCAGACGCGAAATGTACAGCTGCGTAATGGGCATAGCAGGACGCAGCAGCATGTTGGGTCCACTCGGTGCGGTACCGCACTTGGTTACGAGAACGGCGGCACTACCATGACGTGTTAAAGCGTGAGTTGTTCGAGCGAGAATCCCTCCATCCCTCCTTCTCGCTCGAACGACTCACGCTTTATCACGTCATGGTAGGGCCGCAGGGCTTCTAAGTACTTCTTCTTTTCTACTTTAGTGAAACCCTCTTCATAAACTTGGCCCGTTCTTGGCATGGAGCTACAGACCGCAGTCGGGGCCACCCTTTTTTCCCTACGTTGGCTACCAATACCTATTACGGAATAAACTTACGAGGAGAATAAACCTATGACATCATAGCTGCCTCAGTAGTCGATCTTTCTATGCAATGCTTGCCGAGGTCGGCCTGTGGATGGGTGATTACTGTTGGTACAGTCTATCGGTTGTAGATCTTTAAATTGTCGTTACGGTAGTCAAAAGCCACAAAATCTAACCCCAGTAGGGTTGTGGAGGTCAGATAGATCGGTTTATGTAAAATACTGATACTCAGCTGCAATCCGTTAAACTGGAGGTCGACCCCAAATTAGTTGGGATAAGGCTATGCACATTGATTGACTTATCACGGACATACAGTTCCTCTTTAGCCTTAGGATTCTTACAGAGGAATGAATACGTCATCTGTCGGCGGCAGGCGTCAACGCGTCGCGCGTCGGCGGCAGCCGGCAAAGCGTCGACGGCAGCCGTAGGCAGTTTACCCGCTGCGGCCCCAACATGAGAAAATTCCCAAAAAAAAAAAAATCTTATGTAATAGGTAAATACACATTAAATTCGGGATTAATTCGCGACACACCGGTCGCCGGGGCCGGAGCAGTTACAAAGTGCCGTTCGTCTGTAAGAACCCTTACTGCTATATCTATGCCGCCCATAGACCTTTTTCTATCAAGCAGTTTTAGGCACTATAGCTTTGGGCGATTGACCCTTGACTGTACCTACATGGGTAGGTACCTACTAAGTAAATATACCTAATTTTTTCTATTTTCAGGAAATTAAGCCTGTCATCGAACATGATTGACAAAATTGCTGGCATTGCTGGAATGAAAAGTCTCAGGATTTTATCCGTTGGACGGAATTATATAAAATCTTTATCAGGAGTGGTAAGCTTTCTCCACAACATTTTATACGACTTGCTATGGTATGCGTCAGATAAATATGGAATAAAGTACATTGACCTTTTCCTATATCTGCGTACCCCCGGACAGTAAATTTTGAATCATTTTTCATTACTAGAACAGTAAGGATCACGATAGATGTCGATTCAGGACAGCTTTATGTCATTATTACTGTTTTTGAAATTAATTCTGTCAATAAATGTAGGTGGGTCAATGACCATTATTCCACGTTTATCTGGCGCGTACTATAGTAAAATCTTTCGTATACCTATGATGCGTATTTTTAACCGACTATAGTATTCGCATGTTTACCTCTAGGTACCTATATTTTATTTTATGTAGGTATAGACGGAGTTTATTCCCAAATGGTCCCATTAAAATTTCGTAAAAATCTGATGAAAATCTTCGAAGATAAACAATTCAATTGATACAGACTGGTTGGAATCTGTGAAATGTTGGGGGGTATCAGCACTAAAAAGGGAAAATAAAAACTTTTTATAGAAAAAATATACCAAATACTAATGAAATGCTCTCGTAAGTAACAATCTAACATTAGATAAGTGCTAACTGTTTCCTACTTTCTTAAAGAAGTTGGTCGCTTCTGGATGTTGAAAACAGCGTAATATCCATATTTTCTGTATAAAACACTTTTTTACAAAAAAAAATATAACCGATTTCCAAATACAAAGTACAACAACTACAAAGTACAAAATAACTTAAATTACACACACTACAAAGTACAAAATAACTTTAATTTTGGATGTCGGTGCTTCTTGTGTGGTTTCTTCGTTTTTTGACTCTGACTTCTTTATATTAATAGTTAGCACTTATCTAATGCTAGATTGTTACTTATAGGGCATTTCATTATTATCATTTAACCTAGGCATATAACCTGGGTTAAAAGTTCTTATGTATGATGATATCATATCCCTCCCTAACAAATATCAGTGGAAATATAGTTTAGGTACAATTTTCATAAATTTAATGCATGTCTTGCCTTTCAGGAAACTGTGGCGGAGACGTTGGAAGAGTTGTGGATAAGCTACAATCCAGTCGATAAACTGAAAGGCGTCGGACAACTGAAAAACTTAAAAGTTCTGTACATGTCCAACAACAACATCAAAGAATGGGTGGAGTTCAATAGACTGCAGGTTTGTTATCCATTTCAAATACCTAAATACCACAGATTTTTATAGCCTATTATAATAAACTAGCTTTTGCCCGCGACTTAGTAGATACGTGCCTATCCCGTTTTTTTACGTTCCCGTAGGAATTTCCCGTTCCCGTATAGCCTATAGCCTTCCTCATGAATTCGCTCATATGCAAAAATAATTCTCAATTCTCTATTGCGTACCATAATGTATACAGTTGGTAGAAAATAATTTTCCAAATCCGACTGGTAGTTCCAGAGATTGGCGCGTTCAAAAAAACAAACAAACAAACTCTTCAGCTTTATTATATTTAATAATAATAAATAATTTAATATTATTTATTTGAATGTAATATTATTAGTACCTATAGATATTGAAAGGCACCTAAATATCACAACCAGGCTATACTTTATTTCATCACCACTGCTCAAAAATATCCAGAGGCCGGTCGCATACGTATGGTTTCCTGATAAGATCTTCGAATAGACATTCAGATTCAGAATTCTGTGAACCGTTCTTCTGACCCGAACGCGGCTTTTTATTCCCATTCGTAAAATAAACAAACATGCGCCAAGTTGACCATTTTGTATGTAAGGCAAGCATTCAGGTCTGCGAATCTGAATTTTCAGGAAACCGTACGTATGCGGTCGGCATAAATTTAAAAAATCTAAGACTCGTCACATCCACCACACGGCGGGCGCTGAACTGGCATGGCATGGTGAAAAACCGACACACATCCTCCCTCCAAGCCACTCAAACAAGCTTTGAACCTCGAAAAATTCCTAACAATGTTTTTTTTCTTGAATCGTGTGATCTAAGCCTTTCTAATAAGTAATATTAATAAAAATAAAATATTTTCCACAACCGTGTCATTCTGGAAAAAGAAACACCAGTTAATTTCAATAAAAGCCAGGAAAATCAAGTTATCTTTCATTTTCTTTTTACAATATGTTTGTGAAGAATAGACAAAACTTATTTATTTTGTCTGAATTAAACATTTTCGCCCTGAGATTTGTCATTAAAAAAATACGAAATTTTGAAAGAATTATTAGATGTGTTTATTTTTTTATAATTAAAACAGACATGGCTATTTATAAATCAAAATTAAACCCAATTTAATTCAGTTACATCAGCTATACTATATACTATATGTACCTACCTACTAGCACAATATTAATGCTTTTTAAGTCAGTGCATCAATGTGCATATACTATACTGTACTGATTCACTCCTTGACGATGTGCTGAGGCTGATGTGCTATTCCTCACCCTCACCGACTATCAACGTGATAAAAAGTTGGTCTATGCCATATGAAAACGGTCCTCCTAAAAAAGGTTGAGTACGGCTGAGTTACATGTTTGCCTGAATCGCTATCGTAAAAAAACGGATAGTAATAACTTGCACTAACAGATGATGTTAAATTTTTTTGATTTGTGAATTTAGATATTTTATTTGAATAATTTTATGAAAAGAAAAGTTATTTTTTACCTTTACTTACGTAAAAAAATAACATTCTTTAAAAGAATAAGGTAGTTGCACGGATTAGAAATGTTTAATTTTTCTGACCTAGGTATGTGTAAAACTCAATCTCTCCTACAAATGCTCCAAACAAACATCCCAGTTACTCGTAATATTGTTTTCCGTCGAGTTATTGTGAAAATTTCTTAGATGATTTATTTAAAAAAAAATAACACGGGGTTGTTAACTTTTTGCGGGATCAACTTCCCTACCTTAAACTGTACACGTTAAAGTAAAAAAATAAGAATTATTGCAAAGTTAGCCTAATTTTCAGCGTAATTTGACAGGACTAATCAGCTCGGCTTTGGATACTTGGAAAATATAGCTCCATCAGTCTCATTTCATCGACGCGACTGACCATGCAGTCACTAGATACCTATTCCCATTTAACCAACCCTCCTACAGTTGTACCATTGAAAAAAATATCCTCAATAAAATATGAGTATACAGAACGTATGATGTTTCTCGTTTATTTCAGAAGTTCATGAACGTTTTAACTTTTTTACAGGAGTGTCACAATCTGCGAGACTTGGTTTTTATCGGCAACCCGATAGTTGACGCCCAACCAGACGTTGAGACATGGCGCAACCAGGCTTCCACCAGACTCCAACAAATAAACAAGCTGGATGGCATACCTATCATACGGGAGACGGACTGATTTATATTTGAGGTAGTTAATTTTAATTTTAATCATGCAAATAAAGCATTAAATATTTTCCGTGTGTGTTTCAGTGTTGTTTTAAATTATGCTCTTATCTGCAACACACCGAAATAAACGATACCTTTTTACCACCAAAATTTTACCACGTTACGTCAATTACAAAACTATTTCGATCGTTGTTTTGTGGCAGGTATTCATCAAAGTCCCTCAAAACTTAACTCTCTGAATAAGAATTTTGATTGCGTGACACTTTCCGTAACAATGGGTGATAGAGGACCACTTGTTTAGCCTACGAATTGAAATGACGATAATATTCGAAATAATAGCCTCGTCGCATCGCCTCGCTTGCTTGACATTTATGACAGATTATGACTCTGGCAACACTAATAACTGCTGCACACGCCATCTATCTATTAGGTGACGCAACTACAAGTAACATGACAGCGTTAAGATTGAATTCCATTAATCGAATAATGATTGCGATGGACAGATTGAAGATTACACAGTAATTCAACTAACTCCCGTGAAGCGATTAATTGACTCATTCGTTGATAAACTCTATCACCATAGCTATCGAAATTTTATCAATACACACCGTTTATGCACAGTTATGTAGTACCTACCCACTTAACAGCTCTCAATTATGCAATAACTAGATGAATACATGATGATATTGCTTACTATAGTAGCAATTGGCTACTCACATTTCCTCCGGAAATCGAATGCTGTAGAGAAAAACGCGTGGAAATAGCTAAGTAACGTAAATTCTCCCCTGATCTGGTACTAAAAAGTTGCTTATTTTATTGCAAATCGTCCAAATCTTCATGTGAATGCGTCGCTATTGTCCGTACGGCTTTATGATTCGTCATACGTCTCAAAGCCGACTTAATAGCCTGCTTAATTCGCGCCAAAAGGAAATACGAATTGGCCGGGGACGCCATTGCCGGCGGAAAAGTCCCTCTCCGTAGATGCGCGAATGGCCCCCGCCATTGTGTTGCCACTAATAAAATTTAATGATGTAAACGGATAGCACGAATTTATCTAACTCAGAACTCGAAGGGAGCGGGGCACTGAGGGGAAATCAATTAACGACAATATATCAGCTGTAAAGCAAATTGAATTCGGTATTGTTATACGATACTGTTGGAGTTTGATTATAGGCTCTCTTTATTTATATTGCTCATTTGTATTTTTGAGTGCACGAATTAGGTAGGTAAAGCTTTTGAAGTGAAAGCCGACGGAACCAAGAAACATTGGCGCTAGAATGTGATAACTACGTTTTGTTTTGGAATGAAACTGCAACTACTTCGCGAAAAATTACAAGTACACTTCTTATAAATCTAGCTAACGTGCTTAATACCTATTTACTTTCGTCGTAATAGTGACTATCATCTAAAATACGCACCTATAAATATACGAGTAGGTAGGTGGCATGTGTGTAAACGAGCCATGTGTATCAGTAGGTACGTAAGCGACATTTGAATGGAGCTCAATAATTTAATGGAAAACCGGTCATTGTGTACTCAGCGTAATGGACCGATAATTGTCCATCCACACAGAAGTAACTCTGTTAATCAAAATGAAGCTCGCACCTTCCCTCGCATTATAAATGAAGTAAGCTCCCTCGTTAATGCGTACAAATGCCGCCGACCGCCACCTAGCCCGTCATTATTTAATTATTAACACTACAATCGACCTAATTTTGATTTCTATTTGACATTTCGATTACGCGGCACGTAGCCGCCGCCGCCGGCGAGCAGCCATTTTGTGACATCTGTCCTCGAATGTGTTACGAACTATAAAATTCAATTTCCCCAATCGGCCAGCTCGACACATTTATTATTCATAGGTCGGTACCTAGATGCCCGGCCACTAACAGATGTGATCTTTTACGTGAAGGAATATCAAAAAACATGACTTCGATATAAAGAGCAGTGATTCTAAGGGACATGAATTTAATATAAGATCATGTGAATCCAATTTATGGGCATATTCGGATAGTATGAAAGAAAGTCCGAATACATTCACAAATAAGCTATTCAATCGCGTGACATCAGAGTTTTCCCGTAGCGGGAAATGAGTTTTCATTTCAGTTATTGAAAATTTGACTCAGTATTGTTTCTGAAAAGCTATTAATATTGTAGGAATGTAGCTCGTGCTTTATTGGCAATCCACTTCGGGTCACGCTACTGATCGCGTTTAATACTTGATTCGATTGACTGATGGCCATGCTGTAATGACTGTATCGTCCCCAGCTGGTTGAAAGTTTTCTCTCTAATTTAATGTGCGATTCGTGCTTTTATAAACGTACCTACGTTTCTGTTGAATATCGGGTTTGTATTCTATTAACCAATAAATCAATCCATGTCCTCGGAAATGCACAATCCATTTGCTCGCATGTAGCCTAATTGCCGTTAGCGCCGCCCAATAGCCGCATTAGGTTAAAACGCTGGTCGAGCGACCCGCCCCGCACCCGGCTCGTACTCGTACGGTAAACTCGTGAAACTCCTATACATTCGACTATAATGGCTGATTTTCTAGCTCGCGAGATGTATCCCCAGCAAACGGTCGCGCTTACGCCACTCAAAGGCGGAGAAAATGGCTTAAGTGCTTTCTCTATTATGCTTAAGGTCGTTCGTGAAAAGGATAATTTTCAACTCTCCAGCGCCCTCGTTTCGTCCGGATGTGGAATTAGTGAGGGTATGACTACGTTCTTAATATTTTATTATTTGTTCAATAAATATGTTTATACTTACTTTAAGTAAGTAATTCTCTTTCCACATATGTTAGTTAAACAGAGGGTTAATAAAATTAGGATAATTCTTATATCCGAGAGGCAAGATTATTCTAAGTAAGTGCTTTATGATTTCAGTAATGCGGAATAATACTCCACTGTAATACAGTACCAACTAGCACAGGGATAGATTCTACCGTTCAAGAGCGCCTGACACACCGGTGTGTCACCCGATTCACGCGTTTTAATAATAGTATACCGCAAGGTATTTTATAGGATGTTGCCGTTTGACAGTTCGATCCCGCCCGCACCGGTATTCTTAGTAATGACGGGGGGAAATAACTGCACTGATAGAATCAGAAGAAACTTAAATCGTTGCTGACGAAAAAAACGTCATCCTCATTCGCAGTTCGACTTCGCCCCCTGCGGGGTATTAGGCCTCCTCTTTTTTTGTAGATATCATTCTCCACGTTCCAAGTTCATCCAGGTTTTACCTCCCTACCTAAACATTGTACCTACATACTACACAAAATTTGTATTTCTACTAGCCATGTTCATACTATTCCAACGTCAAGTAAGATAATATATTTTTAAGTTGGGTAACCTATTGTCGCGGCAAGCGTCGAGGGTAGCGAAATAAAGCTTTTCCAACAAACAATAGTTCCGGCCCTTTGTCGCACTCGGAGTTGAGTAAACATTAGTAGTTGAGGGCATTGTGAGAGGTTTCCTCCGCCTCCGACCTCCTTCGAGCGCTCGCCGCGCTCTGCCGACTCCAGGCCTAACAGTTTACGGCCAGATAACTCCCACTTACCCCTCATTACCTTTTGTTTCATAAGAAGTGTTTGTTTTGTTTAAGAATACGTCGAACCCGTTTTTCGTTGTATTTTAGGTGCCTAGGTGCCTTTTAAGTAAGTTTTCAGTATGATTTCAGCCGATTATTACATTGTGAAATGATAGCTAATACGTACTCTTTATTCAGCTGTTTCTGCACAAAGGATTAGCTAATGTATTATTTATTAAAAACGGCTGTTTCAGCTTAACAACCACGAAGTATAGTGCAAACAGTAGAAGTCACGATCGTATCATAAATTTCTTTCAACATTAACACCTACTTTCCATAATAGCCGATAAACCAAATTTAGTTTTCATGTTACGCACCCTCCACAACTACTTATAATAAGCAATGATCAATGGAGAATAATCCTATTGTGTCGCGCGCACACAAAAAACCATGTCGGAATTATTCCGCTACGGTTTCGCGCTAATATCTCCATTATATTAGAGTAGAACCTCATTGTTAGCCACACTAACTCTACATGAAAAAGATTACGTGCCAAAATGTTGACAGTTGTCGCATAGACAATAGCAAAGTGAGTGCATTTCGCTATACGCATAATGGTTTGTGTTTATTTAATTTAAGTCACTGGCAACATAGAATAATGGCGTGTTTTCGCCAGCGGCGCTCAGCGTTCCGACTTGAGCCGGGAGCGCCTCGGGGCAATAAAATTAATGAAGCGTGGAGATGGGACCATTTTACTTGTATTATTCGTCTCCTGCGGCCTGAGACTGGAGCGAATGTCCATTAGTTCTGTTTTAACATGTTAGCGAGGTTGAAACGTTATAAATGCGATTTACTTTGTAGAGAGGGTGGAAAAGTAGCCGGAGAGATTTGATCGCGATCAGTAGCCAAAGCGATCGGAAGTGATCCCAAATACCTATTTGTTCGTAGTAAAAGTTCATCATTTATTTACGACGAACTTTAAGATGACTCTGGATTTTTCTTTACGTTTACAAAGTAGGTAGGTACCTATATAGATTCGTCAACTCTATCTAGGTATTAGGGTTCTTTATAAACACAATGCCAGAGTAGGCCTACTTAGCAATATATGTAAGTAATAATCTAATGGTAAATGCTGCAGATAATACCGTAACGTGAACAAAGAGCGCATTACACCGCATCAGATGGTAACTGATGATCAGCCCCTGGAAGAGCGGCGGTTACGCGCGTCAAATTCCCGCGATATCATCTTAATCCGCCAATATTAGTCCTGCACTAACGGCTCATTGTACGCATGTGTTAAAAGCGTTTATTTTTTTTCGCTTTCAATGGAATAAATATCATAAATATTATGTAAAATGACGAGTTTTCGCACTACCTAAGACAGAACGATTCTACATAAAAAAGCGCCTTGGTTTTTTTGACGTTGGTTTGTTTGACGATGACCATCTTGTTAAAACATGCTAAGTAGGTATCAGAAATTGTTTTAAAGAACCCCGATTCATTAAAAAAAAACAATTCTACACAAAATCGCTTTAGAAGCCAGACATTCATAATCACGCCTCGCACAAACATTCCGCTAACTGCAGAAAATTACATAGAAGTCATTCCTTTACAAAAGCCTCGTCGAGCACAAAGGGAGTATCGCAGGCGCTAAACCGTCGCACGCTCATTACGAGAACATTTGCTACCACTATTAGCATATCAAATGGTCTTATCAGATGTAACGGCTGCCGACCACTGCACCCGACTAATGTTCCTACGAGACAATAACGCGATTAGCGATATAAATACAGTAACAAGAGCATAACAAGGGATTTTAGCAGGATACGCTGATTCTTATCAGGCGTCGCGTTTACAAGGGTAAGGTTGTGCTTTTGAGTTCCAAACGTATCGTGTTGCTTTTAATTTAAAATAGATATTGATGATTACTGTATAACGCGACGGAGGAGTATGATCATATTTATCATACAGAATAATCTATACATATCGGGCAAAATAATGTTCCGTATGGTCGTAATAGAATAGCATCATCCCATCACTTCCCATGGGTGTCGTAAGAGGCGACTAAGGGACTCACGATAGAATGGGCAACAGCATTCTCCAGTAGTAAATTGCTACAGCTACACTGCGATCGCACCCGAACCCGCCTGCCAAGCGCGGCGATTATGGCAGACCCCTCTCATTTGGGGGAGGCCTATGTCCAACGGTGGACGTCTATCGGCTGACATGATGATGATGATGAAGATCGAGCAAAAATGTGTTATTATTTAAAAGAGTAGGCAACAGCAATCTGCCCCTCGGTCTTCGGTATACTTACCTCTAGGAGGACTTCATATATAGCACGTGTGATCTTTTTTTGGGATACAGCGCTCCACACAAATTGATCCATTCGGTAAACATAGATTTATGACGTACAATTCGTGACGTGTACGGTTTATTATTTGTCCCAAGAAAAAATTACATCCTACATCCGAAACATGGCTTGCAAAAAAAAAACAGCGAAATTTGTTTTACACACGAATGATAAACTTTTATGAGGTTGTTACGTAGCAACAATAGGCGGAGCGCTCCCGAGCCCCGGAGGTTTAGTGCGTCCGATTACCATACAAAAACTTCTATTTCCCCGGCTAAATGGCACGTGAGAGGACATAAAACTGCGGGAAAACTACACCCAGCTACCGACGAATTAACTATTCGTTTTTATTTATTTTTTACCCCTTGCAGCCAAGATAAATACCTCACTGTGCTGTGGCTGCAACCAGATATATTATAAGTGTAATCAGGAAATATACCCAGTACCTAATGCTACGTTTACTTTTGCGGAATGAAATTCAAACTATTAAAACATTGGTATTTCGACCAAACTGTGGCGGAAAAATATTTCCGACTGACATCACAATCCGAGCCAAGTAAACTTGGTTCGCACAAGACTGCGTTAAGTCTGAAGCCATAAAATGTAAGAATAGTAAATGATTTTCTTCTTTGAACAATTTACAGAGACGCCTAAACTGGAGTTGGCTTGACGAAAACACATCGAATGTTACAAAAACATCAATAATAACATTTGATACGTACCAACGACATAGAAGTCGATAAATCGAATAGATCTAACAACTCAATTAAGTCATACTAACTAAATCCAAGAATGTTAAGTAGGCATCATAAAAACTTATAGGGCCTCTGGGCTCGCAGACGTATCCTCCGCGAGCACGAGTACACGCGTGAAGCTGATCTCCAGCCCACCGACTTGTGCCATCTCTTAGGAAGTGATTTGTCAGCGCCGCCCCCTCTCGATTGAATAATTCAAATAATCGAGGTATTTATATGTAAATAGCGAGCCACATCTCCATACGAAAGGGCCGATCGGTACATAAATTTGGCAAGACGACGAGAAAACTGCGACGCACCACCGATCTGATTTATTCGCTAAGTTTTAGAAAAAGTGGCGCGCGTCAGGAAATGTTTGTCTAATCGCGTTTATTGCCCCGAGCCGGGATTTTGCGCCCCACAGCACACAGGGGTGAGGCCGACTACGTAATACTCAGATGCTGTGCAAAAACAACTAGATACTTACTCTATGAAAACAAATAAAAGGACCCTAAGAATACACCAGCACAATAGATCAAACATCAACAAATAATAAGGAATACTCACTTCAAAAAATGAATTGAACCTCAAGCTTGTTTTCAGAGACAACTTTTTGTTTGCATAAATATAAATCTGAAGTACCTACCTATGCATGCTTTTCAGCATCAATGACAACAACAGTTCCTAAACATTCAATAGCGACAAACCAAATAAACTATACTTACCTAATACCTAGTCAAGTTCGTTTCATTCTCATCAGAACAGGAGCGCCAAGGAAGAAAGCAGTCTCTAAATGAAAACATAACAGTTTAATAACAGCAATTAATATTACTCTCAATTAGAGCAACCTATGACACTTATCCATGGAAATAATAACGTTGTTTATGAGCAGTGTTCCCAGCAGCGCCATCATATGGCACTACACTATTAGTCATAGGAGCTGGCAACACCGACTCATCAATCATTTTAGTACGAGCGGGGAGGAACGGGTAAAGTGTTAATAATCGCTACTGCCACTATTGTTCATTTCTAACTAAATTCACGTACGGAATGATATCACTAACCTGACGTAGAACGTGGAACTTCATTAGTGGTTAGATAGAGTTTTAGATACGTTTTATGGGGGTCGTAAGATTGCCCAATGGAAAATAATAATGGGATATAAGTGACTTTTGAGGGTACCTACATTGTTATCATCGTATTATGTTGTAGTTTCATAGTAAGTTCAGTAGGTATGCCAGTCGTCACTCACACCCTCATTTTATCTATCTATTAATGATTAATCTATGGACCTATTTCTTCAGGAATCAACCTCTATAACTTAAGCAGGACTGGAGTATAAACAATTTTTAACGAATTCATTAAAAAAAGTTCGTACACACTATCTAAACTATCAAACCACCAATACTTTAAATTGAAACCATTACCAGCTTCATCAATCTCAAAATAAAATCCACGTTCCTTAATTCAGAATTCCACACAAAATCTGCTCTAGACCGCTCTCGATAAATAACGTTCTGACCTGACTCAAGGGTAAAAAGTTCAACCCTAAAAAATACATTCAGCTTTATAGAACAGAGAAATAAGCAAGTGAGCAACAAAACGCACTTTATCAGGTGGCGGCCGCTTTATCCCGCTAATGACCAACCCCTCTGGAGTAATAAAAGTCGATATCAGCCTCCCTACTGCCACCTCTGGCGAAGCGATCTTGATACTTTGTTTTTTGGTTTTTGGCACAAACTGAAGCTGCAAACTGCAGCTTCGATTTGACGATGTTACACTTATTTGCCAACTGTGGATGAATGAATCTGTTTTAATAGATATTGACTGGAAAAATGAATGAAGTACCAGTACCTATCACAATGACACTAATCTGCCTTATTACTTTCCATGAAGGTGAATTATAATTTACCTGGTGGACTCATGTTGCCGTACCAAAAACTTTGAAATTCTTACATTAACGCTGCAGACCCTAAATAAACAAGTAATGTTGGTAGTTGTTCTTAGTAAGGCGTGTGTATCTATTCTACACTACGACTTGGTAGTACTGACTAACCAAGGAAATAAAATGGCGAAAGGACCAAAAATATAGATTGTCGTACATGCCCAGCGAACCGCGGCTGAGAATTAGCGGCGGCGGGAAAGAAAAATGATTGTGACAGTCCGGCGAACACCACTAATGGAGTCTGCGTCTACGAAATATCCCCACTTAGACCAGTAGTGGGTAGCATACCAACTACCTACCCACTCCATAATACGTGAGTCGGTGGCTCAGCACTTTACCCACGTTTATAATTAAAACAACGGTCGTCTGTACTATCAAATATTAATATTTTATAACACTTCCATTATCCATGATATTCGAAACTTCCATGCCAGTTGTTAACGCACTAATCTTTAGTTTAAAAGTGATCAATAGTTAGATAACACTGTAATAGGGCGACTATCTGATTCATGTATCTACTTAAATTCAAATCGCCGTCGTAATACACAGAGGGCAATTCGAATGTAGCAATAATGGAGCCCCACCCCTACGATACAATACAACACTCCCCTCACAAATTAAGTGTAAAACAAACCTAATGAAATTTAAATATCTTTTCGGCGACGCAATAACTGCACAAATAAAATCATGTCGCGGGGGAGAGTATAATCGCTTCTATTGTGTACACATTGTATGAAATTATTCTGTTGAGAAGTTTTACAACCCTGTCGCAGTGCGATGGTAGTGTGATCCCCTCGTATTGTTAGCTTCGTGCGAGGGCTGGTTAGTGTGACAAGGTAGCAGGGGCTCGTGACGTCGTAAGAAGGGGCGGGAATGCTCTCTAGACAGTAATAGGCTCTTGCGGTGATGATAAGCCTCTCATTGTTAGCTTGTTAGTGGATAATTCGCGGTAATGTGTTTAGCGTGCGTAGAGAGGAAATCTGCGTGCGGTGTTTGTTTTTAGCTATTGTTTTGGTTAGCTTGGGAGATACCTACCTATCCTACTCGTAGTATGTTGTTTTTGGTTTTAGGCGTTAATTAAATTGTAACTTTGAGAACAACAGTAACGTCACCCCACTACTCTATTAGTCAAATAAGAACATTAACACAGATTTTCATCATGGATTCTGATCAATCAATTCATTCTGAAATGAAATAAAAGAACGTGCACAATATTTTCACGTAATTGGACAAGAATTCAGCAGCGGAAACATTATTATTCTAGCAGATTAAGTCGAGTATCCCAATGAATCTCTTAAAAGACGCGCTCGCCCCTCAAAGGGGAGGATACTAATTTTCTTTCAAGTTTAAAAGAAGGTTCCTTTCAAGAAGTGGAAAAAAGTTACAATCGAAAAGGAAATTTGCGTTTTAAATCCTCTAATGAAGCTGAGAAGTTTGTAATGGAGGGGCGAAAGGCTGCCGGCAAATTGAGGAAAAAACTTACGCTCGGAACTGTTAGATAGAAGAAATAATTAATTGGTATAATCTGTTTTTGTAACCCTATAGGTATAAAACTTTGTATTTTGATAGGTAACAAGGCAAGAATTCATATGACCACTTGGGTAAGTAAATTAGTTAAAGCATAAGTAATAGCTAGGTAAGATGGAGTTTCTTCCTTTTTTTTTAAAGTATGTCTATAAAACTCTCGTGTCACGGTGTTTGTGGTCATACTCCTCCGAAATGGCACGACCGATTTTTATATTTTTTTCAACACATTTGCTCAAAAAATGCATTTACGAAGCCTGTATGCATTGTTCGAAACTTAAAAATTATGCACCACACAATGGAGCGTGCGGAAAAGTAGGTACTCTCACCTAAGTACATATTTTACCGCAAACACCGTTGTATAACGCCGTGCGTATTCTTTACGGTTTTTTTTTAATTTCCATAAAAATTAATAAGAATTCCTCCAAGGAGTTTCACATCACGAGAATAAATAAGCTGAATGATCGAACCTCCTTGGAAGCGCTTTTGCTGTATACGTTTGTCTCATTTTAATATTATAGAGAAAATGAGAGAAGATAAATAAAAAAACAAAGTATGTGGTTCTAATTTTCACCACGCGCATGTGGCGCCCTTTGCAAATTCGCGCCATTTTCATATTAGAAACGTCAAAGATTGTTGCGACTTTCCGACTGATTTCTAGAGACAAAAAGTTTGTTTCATTACTTATTGTAATGTTTTCTCGCAAGTGTGTCGAAAAACGTTGTATGACACACGTGCGGATTTGGTTTTTACAAAATCGTGACTATGGTAAGCCCTCGACTTCGTCTCGTGCTTACATTCGTCTACTCGTTTGTAAAAACCAACTTACCGCACTAATATCATAAATAGGTAACTATTTTGTAGTTATGAGAATAGGTCGTAAAGTTTATTTCATGCTTGATATGCGCGCACGAAGTCGCGGGAAAAAGCTAGTAAACTATAATAAAGTAGCATCGTAGGCGCGCGAAGCCTTTTAACGAAGTCTTTAACACAAAACACATTGCTCGCTCGAAACATACCGATCGCTCTACGAAGGGGCTCATACCAATTAGACTAGGAATTTAATACAGCCATCCCATTGTTCCAAAATGTTTGGTATAAGATACTGCATATTATTAGTATTTATTCAATATCTTACACAATCGTTTACTTAGAAATTTCTTCTTAATCGTGTGGGCAGTAAGGTCTAACGACCCCACACCCTAGTGTCAGTTTCTAAACCGCCTCAAGGGCTTCTGACATGGTTTGACAACCGCGATCGAACCCAAGACCACGGAGGCAGTTAACAGTTGGCAAAACCGCTTAATGTATCCATAAAGTCCTGCATGGGAAACGAGCGCCTCTGGCTCCTCGGGAAGGGAGAGGGAAGAAAACTGAGACACATTAGGTATGTAGGCATATTATTTCCCAGGTGTGATTTATTATTATAATTTACTAAACAGAACCATCAGAGTAAAACTGCTTTTTATAAATTAATAAGTTTTAAATTAAACGGACAGATTTAAATATCAAGATCGATCTGGATGCCTCGCGCATCTATTTAATAATATTGTTAGTCGTACTCAGCGCTTCTCCTCCACATTTATTATGCGCACAGCCAAAGTGTGGAACTCTCTGGCAGCGTCTGTGTTCCCTTCCACATATAACCCATCTTACTCAAAGCAAGAGTGAACAGGCATCTTCTGGGTACGCTCGCTCCATCATAGACCTCATCCATCGCTATCCACTATGTGTGATCGAGGTCAAAAGCAAGCCCATTCCTTAACAAAAAAGAAAAAAAAAATGTTTTAGGACGTTGTTGAAACTGTCCCGTTTCTGAAGTGCTACAGAGATCACGTTTGCTCAGAACCGAACTGATGGCTTCCATGCAGTGATTCGTAAAAGTTGCATGATGATGCATAGAACGCATGCAGATCAGTAACAACAGAATTCTGAAAACAGTAGTAGAGAGTACTTA
The DNA here is from genome assembly GCA_947386135.1 of Melanchra persicariae. Lineage (NCBI taxonomy): Eukaryota > Metazoa > Arthropoda > Insecta > Lepidoptera > Noctuidae > Melanchra > Melanchra persicariae. The sequence continues at coordinate 7,604,608 of OX376646.1, forward strand.
CTTCCCTGTAGGTACTATTCTGGGAGGTCTGGTGGAATGGCCAGGTGGCCACCTTATCTATTAGTTTAGCTTTACGTGCACAACCTGCTTCCGACATCTATGTATTTCATTGGTTATTCTTTCCTGGTTGTATAATACTAACATTAATAAAATTATATGGTACTTTTTACTACCAAAATGGATTATATTGCTATCCGAAATACATACATAAAATAAGTAAAAATTAAATGTTCAATCCACTCTATAAGAGACGAATTAGATCGCTCTCTATTTGCACTATTGCTACGAGTGCTACGACGTAGCGGATGTTCTCAACATTGCGTAGCAAGCTAAAGCTACACTGTCGCTACCGCTCGTAGCGCGGACCTACGATAGCGTAGCGTCGAAACAACGTAGCCGAACCTCGGCGGTAAAATATTATACGCTTCAGAGGGCGTCGTACAAATGCAAACGCCGGCCGCGCAGTGGCGCCCTCCCACTATTTTCCGTTTTAGTAATTATAATAAACTAAACAATTTAAAATTACCGTTTATAATAATATTAACGTATAATCTTGTGGAGCACAACTTATCGTGCTTATTTTCTGCACTTTCATTCTTAAATAAAAGAAATAACCAAACAAACGATGAGGGCAGTGTTCGATTACTTTTGCCATGATAACCAATATTTAAAATTACGCATCTTATTTTTAGAGAGACGGACAAACAGACAGACGGACAGAGGTGGAGGCAGGTGGAGTCTTAGTATTAGGGTCCCGTATTTAACTTTTGTGGGTACGGAACCCTAAAAAAGAAGGACATAATATATGCGCCAGGGTCCATATTGTTATTTTACTTTGTTATACCATCTATGTACCTAGTCATATAGAATTCAATAAAATATTGAGTATTGAGTATTTCCGACAAAACAAGCAGTTCAATGCAGTGGTCGGTAGAATCGTAACTTAATCTGCCATTGTCAGGCTGTTTCAGTAAAATATTCACAATAATCACTACAAATTAATAAAAATAAACTCTTGTCTAAAGCCAACCAAAATTGTGAAATTTGACATTTCGCTCGCAAGACCTCACGCTACACTAGCGCCTCTAGCGGCGAATTCAAACGCGAAACGCCTCATTATGATGCCTAACGTCGAAACGTATTTGGATAGCCTATGGTCTGGATATTACTTAAGATACATTTTCTCACAGTCGAATGTTCCCCTGGAAAATATTTTTTGAAATATTAAAGCTGTTGTTTACTGTTTGAAACTTAATGTACAATGACTATATCGCAGCCAACTAGTTCTGAAATTAAGACTGACAGACTTCCGAAATTAAAGTTATTTTGAACTTTGTAGTGTTTTTTTGAAGTCGGCTTCTTTTTATTTGTGAAAAAGTTTTTTAAGTTTAGTTTTAAGGCGAAAAAAAATTAGAACTTAATTAACTACACAAAAAGGTACTTACACATTTCGGTTACTTTGCGGAAGACAAATACACTAGGTACGCGGAATTTAAAACTCGAATTTAAATTCTGTGTGTGTCGTATGTGTGTCTTAAGGCGCGAGTTGATCATGGCAGTGTAACAAAAAAGTCGAGTTTATAATTTTGTAACAAAATTTATTCATGTATATAAATATTTTAAATATATGTTACATTTCAATTCAATAGCATTTAAGAAACATTGCCCAACACAGTATGGCTATGGCTAATCGACGGAGACAAACAGAAAGTACACATAATTTTAAAATAAGCAGTCACACTGAAATAGTATGAGATTTAATTTGTTCTAATAACAATTGGTATAATTGAACTACAGATTCATGACGATTCCTTCATTTTCTATGTTCTTACTGTATGTGACAAACATGCTATAATTTGGTAGCGTCCAGGGTACTATGATGTAGTAATGTTATCATGTTTCCGTTGTCAAAATGGGATGGTGTGATCAGTCTTATAGCTGCGTCTTTGCGTCTCGCACTGGAATCATGATCGCATTAAAACGTCTTAATACGGCACTTGAAGACAATCATGACACTTTAGTTAGAATAAAATGGAATCATAATATATGATAAATGAAATCATGAACTAAGATGATATTGGAAGACATTCATCATGAAACTAGTTTTGCCGTTTCTTGCTACATTTTTTATCCTATGACATGGATAAATGTGTAAATATTTATTTCCTTTTATTAAATATTAATTCGCACGACAAATAAACACGAGGACGCGATGTAAATAATTATAATACTTTATTTTCTGTTAAAACATATTTCTTTATTGGTTTAAAATTAGTGCTTGCTTTATGGGCAGTATTAAAGTGCTATGATCTAGGCACTTGTGTGACAATAAAATAATCTCATTATCTGTAAAAGCTTGTGATACCGTGTTAAACAGTAATGAAAATGATTATTGAGTAAATTTTAAAATATTTAACATTTAATAGAGCTGTACTATTTGTCAAAATTACTAATGGCACTTGTGGATTTGAGAATTACATGAATATCTAATCTATCTAAAATGATCATGAATAACAGTCCATCATACACTTGTAACGATGCTTGATACATTGTTCTTATAAGAGATCACTTTTAATGAATTTCTTGAAGTTTTCGGACTGCGTTAAAGGAGCTGCGCAATCGCAACGTTTATGAAAGACCAGAGACCCTAGATAATTTGCCATTCAATTAGCGATTGCGTAGGAATTTTATCACGTGACATTTAGATAGAATCTGTCAGTCCCATACATTTTTAACCGACTTCATAAAGGAGGCGGTTATAATTATGTTCGTCTGTATCTATTTTTTTTCACGGCAGAATCTCAGTAGTTTCGAGCCCCAGGGCCGGTGCGCTGTGGGCGGAGAGGCATTCTGTAAAATCGCACTGTGGAGAGGGAAAGGAAGGTGGAGTGAGCTTGAAGTAAGCTGTCAATCTCTATTATCAGATGGAATGCCAGCTCACTCCACCTATGTTCTCACGCCGCGCCGATACTTTTGTAAAACCGCCCGGCTGCTACACTGCCTTCTTAACGCAGTCCAGAAAGCACTTACCGTTCATGGAACTTTCTTGAAGATCATACACGATCATATTTACAAAACAATATGTTTGCTGACAACCCTATCTATAACACTTTACAAAGAATTTATCTACCATGTCTTTTCAATTTACAACCCTAATAAATAATATCTTTTACGAAAACATTTGGAAATTAGTAACAAGAATAAGTACAAACGAAATAATTTTAACAAATCGTACAACGGGTTGTGTTCAGTTGCTCTACTGTTGAACCGCTGCGTTCGCGATGATTGACGGGGAGTTGATGGTCTCTCCGAGGCTGTCTAGCAACTCTCTACGGTAGTCGTCGAAGTCGCCGTCAACCTGAGAAGAAAGGAAGATAGAGTATTTGGTTCATATTTCTTTAATGTGATGTGTAATATACCTCGGTACGTAATATGACGATCGCAAATCGTGATGCGAAACAAAATGGGATATCAATCGATATTGTTAGGGGATATTTACGACTTCTTTAGCACTGTGGCAGCGCAACGCTCGGTGTTTCTCCCATTAACACAACCCTACATTTGTAGTTACCACCTTTTCGGACCCTTCAGAATCCGTTTTGCAAGCAATGTACTCCGCTGTCTATCAATAAGTTAATTCTTCGGGCTGGGTGTTAACCACACCAGTCAATCGATATTTGATTGATAGTTTCTACTTCGCAAAAAGCTCCTACACCAATTGACGTTCGTTGACCAATGCCATCGACCAATGATCGATTGGTGTGACCCTGTCTGTCAACTTGTAACGGACTATGTATTGAAAATAAAAAAAGATATATCAAATATCGAACCTCATTGATAGTCTGGTCCTCGATAACATAGAGCGCGCAGTCCGTCTCCCTGATGAGTCGCTCGTCGTGGGACACTATGACCACGCCTCCCTTGTAGTCGTTGATGGCGTCGGCCAACGCGTCTATACTCTCGATGTCCAGGTTGTTTGTAGGCTCGTCCTGGGGTTACAATAGTGGTTTATGTAAATTTATTTGGTTAAAATAGTGAATCAAAAGTTAAATAAAAAAATAGTGAGAAGAGAAGTCGCGGTACTGAGCTACTATCTTTTTAACGGAGCATGAGCTCAGTGAGTCTGACACTCCCTTCCGCTCCATCCAGATCGGAAGAAGTCATGTGATGATTTCCCATCCATAAAAAAGGGGCCCAAGTAACCTGACTTCCCTATATGTGATTTTTATAGGCTTACCTATACCTTAAATGTCACAAAAACAAATCACAAAAAATTAGTTAATGACTGTAACATAAATCAGGTCTCTTACCAAAATAACTACATCAGGCGCCATAAGGGTGAGCTCTGCTAACGCGACCCTGGCCTTCTGCCCTCCGCTGAGGTCCATCATCTTGATGGTGTGCGCGTGGCTGGCCAGGCCGAAGGTCCCGAGCGCCTTGCGCGCCTTCTCGTACTGCAGGCCGAACAGCCGCTGCAGGTACTCCGCCGGCGTCTCTTCCGCCGTCAGGTGCTCGCCCGAGTGCTGGTCGAAGCGACCTATCCTCTACGGGAGAAAAAATACTAACTTAATAAAATGTGGTGCGAACGTGAGTTTATTTTTTTGTTTGTTACGCTTTCACGCATACATCGCTGAACCGCTGACCTTTTTTGTTGTATTTTGATAGATGTACACTCCCATCCCATCTATTTCTTACTAAAACTCATCAAAATCCCTAGAGACGGTTACACTGCCAACTTTTTTTGCGAAAATTAAATGTAAAATGAGCGAAGCTAAGTGCAAAAGTTAGTAAGCTATAAATGTGCAGAGTTTTGAGTTTTAGAGTTAATTCTAGGGTTTGGTTTGTGAGCTCTAGGGCTGATTTTTCAATAGTCCGATCATTAAATGTGGCTTTTCTACACAAAAGCTGTCAAACCGCCATTTTTATTTCTCGGACGGGTCGATGTTGAAATTGAATAAAACCAACTGTGTGTGAGATATTAACTAAATTATTTTTTTATTTGAAAGGCCCATTTATGCCATTATTTATAGAATATGACATCGGTCGAATATCCACCGCGGTTTCGAACGGTGGCACGGATTCAAGAGGTCCAATTTTCAATGACTGCTGCATAGATTCGGCTGAATCTGAGCGATTGCCTGCGTTATGTTGACTTTCAGGTCATCGGTCGATTGCGGTTTATTGGCATAGACCTGCGACTTCAGAAAACCCCACAAGAAAAAGTCTAGCGGAGTCAAATCGCACGATCTTGGTAGCCAACTCACGTCACCTCTGCGAGAGCAATGCAATGCGCCAAACGTTTGCAATAACGAGCACTCATTTTGATAATAAATTATTATCATTTGGACATGCTGCTTAATCGTGTAACTTGCCATGTTGATTTGGCATCAGTGACTGAATAAGAAACAACAGATGCCGCCAAAACAATATGGCCGCCACAAACTGTCAACATCGACCCGCCCTATTTGAAAGACCCTTTACTTACCAGTCTATGATTCCTGATGAGTTCTCCTTGCACAGGCGTTAGTTCTCCCACCAGTAGTTTGAGGAAAGTGGACTTGCCCACTCCGTTGGGGCCAACGATAGCGATACGCGAGTTCAAGTCTATGCCGAAGTCTGCGCCACGGAACAGGGGCTTCTGGCCGGGGAAGTTGAAGTTGACGTCTGTTGATACAAGGTGTAATTTAATGTTAATACGAAATGGCGATTATTTGGTATGTAAGTAATACATTTATGGCGTGTACACAACTTCCAGATATTTTCTAGTTACTTGAAACAGCGCGTAATGAGGGTGTTCAAAAAAATTCGCGCCACTAGTTGGCGCCACTTAGACGATAAGTCCTCATCTGCCTCCTTTTCCCAACAATTTTAACTTATTACGGAAACTGAAGCTTTTTGACAGTTGCCGGGACCTAACGCTTTAGTGCTGTCACCTGGTGTACGACATTTTAGAACACCCTAATTAGGCTTGCATAATATTTACATTTTTACGTTTTTATTTTTAAGTGAGACTTGTTGTCTGAGAAATTGATTATTTCACAAAAATGCATGGATGCCATGCACTCCAATTTTTAAAGGTGGTAACATTACTCTTCTGAAAATCGAGCTTATCCTAGTTTTAAAAAAGGTCTCCTGCTAAGAGCATCTCTTTGTAAGATTCGAAGTATAAATGAGCGTTCAGGTGCTCTACGAGGTTGCTGTCGTGAATAAGAAAATATGATAATAAATAAAAGTTTGATTAAAATCACGGTGAAAACAGTAGTCCAATATAACCGTGATACATACTGAGTAGTCCGAGTATAGGCGGCTGCAGCGGCGGCGGGTCGGGGAAGGAGAACTTGACGATGTACTCCTTGGGGCGCTGCAGCAGCGCGGTGGGCGCCGCCGCGTCCTCGTCCTCGCGCTGCGCCTTGCTGCGGTTCTTCTCCTGCTTGCGGGTCAACAGTAGTCCAGTGATACATACTGAGTAGTCCGAGTATAGGCGGCTGCAGCGGCGGCGGGTCGGGGAAGGAGAACTTGACGATGTACTCCTTGGGGCGCTGCAGCAGCGCGGTGGGCGCCGCCGCGTCCTCGTCCTCGCGCTGCGCCTTGCTGCGGTTCTTCTCCTGCTTGCGGGTCAACAGTAGTCCAGTGATACATACTGAGTAGTCCGAGTATAGGCGGCTGCAGCGGCGGCGGGTCGGGGAAGGAGAACTTGACGATGTACTCCTTGGGGCGCTGCAGCAGCGCGGTGGGCGCCGCCGCGTCCTCGTCCTCGCGCTGCGCCTTGCTGCGGTTCTTCTCCTGCTTGCGGGTCAACAGTAGTCCAGTGATACATACTGAGTAGTCCGAGTATAGGCGGCTGCAGCGGCGGCGGGTCGGGGAAGGAGAACTTGACGATGTACTCCTTGGGGCGCTGCAGCAGCGCGGTGGGCGCCGCCGCGTCCTCGTCCTCGCGCTGCGCCTTGCTGCGGTTCTTCTCCTGCTTGCGGGTCAACAGTAGTCCAGTGATACATACTGAGTAGTCCGAGTATAGGCGGCTGCAGCGGCGGCGGGTCGGGGAAGGAGAACTTGACGATGTACTCCTTGGGGCGCTGCAGCAGCGCGGTGGGCGCCGCCGCGTCCTCGTCCTCGCGCTGCGCCTTGCTGCGGTTCTTCTCCTGCTTGCGGGTCAACAGTAGTCCAGTGATACATACTGAGTAGTCCGAGTATAGGCGGCTGCAGCGGCGGCGGGTCGGGGAAGGAGAACTTGACGATGTACTCCTTGGGGCGCTGCAGCAGCGCGGTGGGCGCCGCCGCGTCCTCGTCCTCGCGCTGCGCCTTGCTGCGGTTCTTCTCCTGCTTGCGGGTCAACAGTAGTCCAGTGATACATACTGAGTAGTCCGAGTATAGGCGGCTGCAGCGGCGGCGGGTCGGGGAAGGAGAACTTGACGATGTACTCCTTGGGGCGCTGCAGCAGCGCGGTGGGCGCCGCCGCGTCCTCGTCCTCGCGCTGCGCCTTGCTGCGGTTCTTCTCCTGCTTGCGGGTCAACAGTAGTCCAGTGATACATACTGAGTAGTCCGAGTATAGGCGGCTGCAGCGGCGGCGGGTCGGGGAAGGAGAACTTGACGATGTACTCCTTGGGGCGCTGCAGCAGCGCGGTGGGCGCCGCCGCGTCCTCGTCCTCGCGCTGCGCCTTGCTGCGGTTCTTCTCCTGCTTGCGGGTCAACGCGTCCTTTTGCTTCTTTTCCTGTTGGCAATGCATGTTCATTGTAAGGCTAGGTTACAAAATTCTTATTCTTTTTTCAAATAAATACAAATATGACAGGACAGATTATGTACAAACGCGAGCTTAACCCAGAAATGTGTTTTCTAACAGCAAACCTCAGTGCGATAGAAATTACTGACAAATAAAAGCAAAGAAATTAAGCAAGATTTATTTTATTTACAAAACACAAAATATTCCGAGAACATTTTTATTGACTTCTCTTGGTTTTGAAATGAATAGAAGCTCTATTAGGACGTCTTAAAACCATCATATATATTTCGGTGTGAGAGAAGGACGGAGCTATACAGAACTATTAGCACTGTCTTTTTCACGACGGAATCTCACGCACAGTCGGACTGTCAGCAAAAATGTTACTGTGTACTATATCATTATTAATCAGTTAAACTTACTGCTTGTTTCTTCGACTGTCCATGCGCCTTCAAATCCTTGATCCTCTTCTCCTGCTTCTCATATTCCTTGATCATCTCCTTCCTCTTCTGAGCGTACATTTTCTTGAACATCGAGTAGTTGCCCTTGTAGTAGTACAACTTCTGCGTGTCCAAGTGAATGATCTCGTTACATACGTTGTCTAAGAAAGACTGGTCGTGGGACACTACCAGAAGAGTCTTCTTCCAACCTTGGAGGTAACTGAAATAGGTCAGTTATTTATTTAACACTTCACGCACTAAAAAGGACTGAGGCGGAGTTAATGCCTTAGGCATTTTCTACCAGTCACCTTCAAGTGTTGCAGAGACAAGTATGGTAGCAGTGCTAAGAGAAAATGAAGGCGATTAATATTTATTTCAATACAGGTGCAGAGGTTACTATATTTCTTCTACGCTTTTAGTATTAAATCCTTGGCTCCTATGCCAAAGATTTCTCCAAAGCTATGGGCTAATTGCGTGATGTAATACTTTTTACCCATCAAGGGAATACACTGCAAAAACCAACACATTTTTATGACGTTCTTGCAATGCAGAAATAACATTTGAGATGTAGTAATGGCTGTACTTACTTGTCTAACCAAATGACAGCGTTCAGATCTAAATGATTTGTAGGTTCGTCAAGCATCAATAGTGTTGGTTCTATGTATAGAGCTCTGCAAATAACAATACATTAGATTAGTAGGGCACAGAAAACGTAATGGAATAACCTTATAAAAGGGAAGGAAAACCATGAGGCAGTGGGCCAGCTTTTCTGCTCATAAAATTTAGCAAACTTGTATCAAATCAATATTTTAGAAAATTCTAATTTATTTATTTTTTGTTTCTTTTAAATCTATCTCAAGTATCGTTTTGCAACGATCGTTGGATCAGTTAGCGTACCTAGCGAGCGACACCCTCATGCGCCAACCTCCGGAGAAGTTCTTGGTGGCTCGGTCCTGCATCCCGCGACTGAAGCCCAGGCCGGCCAGGATGCGGCGCGCGCGCGGCTCTGCCGAGTCCGCGCCTATCGCCTTCAACTCCGCGTAAACCTGTGGAACGAGCCTGGGTTAAATACGACAACTTTATGTTCTAATCTTATTTTTGAATGTTGCTTTTACTCACCTCATTTAACTTATCTTGTTTACTGAGATCTCCTTTTTCTATTAAAGCTTCTAATTCCTTACATTCCTTGAGTAATTCTAGAATAGAAAATTAATAACTTTAATTTAAAAGTTGAAAATGAATTTAAAGACGAAGACACCCAAATAATATTTTAAATGTATTGGATGATTAAAAGTAAACCATGTAAGATGTTACTGAAGACTGAAGCAAAATATTTGCCTGATTTGGATACCACATAATAATATCAAGTAAATCTTACCAGTCCTCTTAACATCAGCCTCGAGCAGAGTATCAACAGCGCTCATATCACTGGCCGTGACCTCCTGCTCGCACAACAGTATATCTATATGGGGTGGAAGAGGAAAGGCACGCTGCGCCAGATGCCTCAGTAGTGTGGTCTTCCCGTGACCATTCGGGCCTACCAGGCCGTACCGCCGACCGTTCGCGATCAACAAGTTAGCGTTCACGAACAAGTCTTTGCCTTTTGCACTAATAGAGAAACTTTCTACTTTGATGTCCACTGCGTTTTCTAAGGCTGCCATTTGACCTGAAATTTAAAAAAAAATTGCAAACCTTGTGAGTTAGTCTAGGTTAGTGGCAAAATTTGAACTTTAAAAGGCGTAGTCTTTATCTAAACTAATACTATAAAGAGGAAGGATTTATTTGTTTTTTACGATTTGGTTCAAAAAACTCAACCGATTTTAAAAATTATTTCGCCATTAAAAAGCTACATTATTAAGTTAAAACATAGGCTACTTATATTTATTTTTCGAAATAAACAGAGATCCCTACGAAAATTGCAATCATGTAATCCAAAGTAGCAAGATTTTGCCTAACAGATTTATTATGTGGCGTGCGCTGAGAAAACTATTGATGCTACATAAAAATAATGTAACTCATTATTACTGAAAAAAAGTCCGCGAGAGTATATGTCTAACTATTATGGTTAGTTTAAATTATTCAATAAAAACCCGGGCTGGAATGGAATATTGGAACAAGCCTCACATAAAAAAATCCAGACTTTGTTAATAATTGTACATTGTTGCTTACTTAAAATAAAACAATGTATAAGCTTGCTACATACCAGCAGTTTTCTGTGCCTGACTGACAGTGAAGTTTGCGTCAAGGTCACTGTGTCCCTGACCTCCCTTCTTGGTCAGCAATTCCATCTGCTTCTCATACTCCTGCATTTTCTTCAACTTCTTCTTCTCTTTGTGACTCATTTTCTTTTCTGACGGCTCTTCCTTCTCTTTGTCGGGAAGTTCGGCTACTTTGTCATCAGTCTCCATGGGTGCCTCGTCAGCTGAACCTACTGGTTCTGGCGTTTCTTCCTGCTTAGTTTTCTTCGTTTTTTCCTGTTTGCAATAGAGACGAAAAAAAAACATATAATGGTACTAAATTACCCAAAATCCTAAGTACCTATATAGGGCTGGTATCCATGACTCTCAAGGCGATTCCCTTATATATACATATATAGACAATTCCATAATATTTTGTACACTAAACTCATTCAATACAATAATAACATCATCATTCTTCAGTAAAATCAATGTACCTCTTATGTTATCTCTCCACCACTCTTGGTTGACTGGTAGAGAATGCCTAAGGTGAAAGTGCCAGGGTAGCCCGCGAAATTCAAATTTTCTTATGTTTTTTGCAATTTGCAGGTCAGTGTCAGGTTGAATCTTGGTCAAAATATGATTCGCGGCCGTAGCAAGTTCGTATTTACAGAACTGTAATCATTAAAATCATCAATACAACTCTTTCAGTTAGAATTGATGACAAATGTAGTATTTCATGAAATCATAACATTACCTACCTACTGCTACCCTGGCGCTTCCACCTTAAGGCATTAAGTCCGCCATTGTACCTCTGAATGCAGTTTAAATAAATAACTAAGAACATACTTTCGTCTTAACAGGTGGTGGAGGTGTTTCTTCTACTTCTGGTTCAGGTTCAGGATCCTTGACTTCGAACTTCTTTAATTCAGCCTCTAAATCATCCATGTTGTTCTTCTTTTTATTTTTACCTGTGAAAGGAAATAATTCAGTAGGTTATTACTATATCCAGTAAATTGATGAAAAAATAAGTAAAAGTTTAATTTAATTGAGAAATTAATTGTTTTAGAAGCAATCTTACACCATCATAGTTACTGTAATCTTATTTGATATTATTGGAAATAATTTTACCTTTACTCTTAACAACAGGAATAACAATTTCTTCCTCATCCTCTGATGGTTCCATTTTCAATTCCTTGTCACTCTCTTCATCTGGCCAGTCTTCTTTCTTTCCTTTACCTGAAACAGTTAAAATAATGAAATAAACTGAACTCCACACATAGTACCATTATTGATGATAAAAATTTCGATTATTATTTCAAATTACTTGTTTTAAACAGTTACACAAAAAAAGGTAGGTACGTGTTTCGGTAAATTTCGCGTCTGAATAAATTCAAACTTCGCGGATAACCTTCCACAGAGAGAAAACTTGTAAATCAAAATGCGGTCTAGCAAAAGAACGCGGTTGTTTCATCGAAGACTAGTAGTTACCTTTTTTGTTCTTTGACTTAGAAGCTGGTTTGGCTTGATTACTAGAAACATTGCTCACAACTGACTTCGAGTCATCGTGATCCTCATCCTCTGACGATTCTGCTTCTATATTTTTCTTTTTAGTTTTTGCTGCAAAATGTAATAATTTATTATATCAACATATCAATATCAGTGTAATAAATTAAAATTAAAATAATTTATTTTGCAATGAATGTGGGACATGTGGGTACAAAATAAGATGTTAACATTGTAAATGCTGTTCCAACACACTCCAACTTACGGTATGCAAAAGTAAAAATATTTTCGAAATTTTATACAAACAAATGAACAAAGACAAAATAAAATAAATATGAAAATAAAAGTACAGTTATGTCAATCTACAGCCTTCCTACATAAAGTAACATAAAAGAAACAATTTTAACTTAATACTTTTACAAATTATTGGTTAAATTGATGTGAGTGATTAAATAAAAATTGATTACTTACATTGATTAAATTAAAATTTATTAAAATTGATTATCAACAAGGTGTACTTTACTTTTATTGTAGATGCAAACTATTTCCTTATAAAAATAAAAACAAACGGCCTAGCCAATTATTTTAGGGTACAATATTTTACAAAAAACGACTGCCTAAAAATATGACTGGACTTGTCTGGGTAACGGAATATCATTTGGCGAGTTGCTATCAGATTTTCTGAATTACACCTAGCCATGAAAATTGACGACAGAGACAAAGTAGTCTTGTTATGTAATGAATGGTCACCCATTCAAGGACTGCCTAATAATATTCTATCAAAAACCTAGAATTTTTATTTAATGACCACTTACTTTTTTTTTTACTAACAGGTTTTGCGGTTTCTTCTTCAGATACTTCATTGAGCTCAACATCACTACCTTCTGAAGACCAGTCTTCATCTTTCTTACCTTTGCCTGTGATCAAATTTTATATCAAGTTAATTGGCTGAGTCGAAATGTTGAATCACCGCCAAATAATGAGATTCTATAGGAATTAATTCATTATATAATAATCATTTACATACATTACAAGCCATTACCAAGACAAGAACACTCCTCTATTCCCCACAAGGGTAGGCGGCAGACCCTGCCAGGGTAGCGGATTTTGTTCGAAAGGGTTACCGCGGCCCTGGAAAGCAAAGGGCACTACGAGGAGCACGGATGGGTTTTAGTCAGTAAGAGTCTGATACTCCCCTCCGCTCCGTCCAAAGCGGGTGGAGTCATTTGATGATTTCCTATCCAAAAAGGAAAAACTGTCAGATTGCTTGCATATTATTGGTGGAAAAAGAAAAATCATTTTCCACAACTTGATCTTTTATTTGAGTATATGATAAGATTAAGTGCTAGGACTTAAAATAACTATTGTCAGAATTTTTTTTTAACTGGAATGCAATTTTTCTTTTGAGGGTAGTAAAATCCTACTAATATTATAAGTTTGTATGCTTGTGTAACAATCAGGCAAAAACGGCTGAAGGTTTTTAGATGAAATTTGGCACACATGTGTAGTTCATATCCAGGAATAAAATATAGGCTACTTTTTATCCCGGTAAGTGGCATGGATTAATGGAGACTGAGGAGGAAGTGGAAACTCAGAGCCGCTGCTGCGTTAGTACTTCAGATTCACAAGTACCAGGAGACCAGAAACGTCAAGTACCAGGAGACCAGAAATATGTCATAGTATTTTTGGGCTGGTATAATTATGTAGGTAGGGTAGGTGTAGGGTAGGTGTAGGGTAGGTGTAGGGTAGGTGTAAGGTATGTGTAGGGTAGGTGTAAGTTAGGTGTAGGGTAGGTGTAGGGGTAGGTGTAGGGTAGGTGTAGGGTGGGTGTTTCCTGAGTAAAAAATTTACAATACAAATCAGGAAATCTTGCTATTTCCGATATTCACGCGGGCGAAGCTGGTAGAAGCTAGTGGTATATAAAACATTGACTTTAAAGCCAGATTTACATTACGAAACTAGTGGCAGGAAAGTAGTTCCATGACATTAATTTCACCAACAATTTCACATGTAAATATCAAGTTTTACAATGCACACATCGATTTCCGACACTGAAACAATTTCGTGATGCGTGCGATTTTTGGATAAAACTAGTTTCATACAACTAATGTCATCGTATGAACGCGACGCGAAACTAGTGTCCCGAAAGCGCCTGTGCTGATAGGTTGTGTGTTTTTTAGTCGTGCTTCGTTTCTTGCTAGCCAGCCTCAAATCCACGAACATCTTTTCTTTCAAGACAACCTTTTCTTAATTTTATACAATAACATTTGTATGACAACATTTTGCAATGCAAAATAAAGCTTTGATGTTGGTGGAGCTATAAACACAGTCATACTGTGGATTTCACTACACTATTATTTTTAATGAAACTAGTTTCATAGGTACTGAAAGTAATGTTATGAAATTAATTTCATTATGCATGAAACTTTTTTCGTAATGTAAATTCGGCTTAATGCCTTGTAAAGATTTCCTGTGCCTTAGAAAGTCAAAAGAATGGTATTCAAATCATGATGCTTACCTTTCTTCTTCTTGTTAGACTTGGTTGCCGGTTTTAATGCAGTGTTTGTTGTATTACTGATTGTTGACTTGCTATCATCTAGCTCTTCATCAGAATCCTGACCCTTCTTTTTATTTTTCCCTGAAATTTAAAGTATGATTACATTTTTGTAAAGTAGTTGCAGTACATTACAGACCTGAGACAATAATTAACCATTTCAAATGAAACCAATGTATAAGATAATACCAGAGTAGAGAGAGTAGAGGTGTGTGCTGCAAGATATTTGTGTTCCATCACACACATGCAATATAAAACTTTACCTTTAATGATAAAAGGTCATTAATTTTCATGCATTATTAACATGTTTTTTTATTTTTCTTTCTTTTCTTTTTTTTAAGACATAAATTTAATTAATTAATAACGATGTAGTTAGTATGGCAAAGCAATTTAAGTTTCTGCGAGGAGCCTACTAGACTGTAAATTGCAGCAATACATTTTTTTAAGCATATGTGCACCTTTCTTTTGTGATTTCTTCGCCGCTGGCTTGGGTACGTCTTCGTCATCGGATGCTATGACCTTCTTCTGCACATTTCCTTCGTCACTGTCGCTCCAATCACCTGCGTTGTTTTTACCTTTCTTCTTTCCTTTTCCCTTACTTTTAGAGGTTACCTCATGATCGTTTGATAAAGCCTTTTTCTCTTCAAAATCGTCATCAAAGTCTTGGCTTTTCTTAGTTCCTTTCTTCTTCGACATTTTGGTGACTTAGTTCAAAGATTCAGTTGTTGGAAAATCACGAAATCAGCCAACTCATTTATTTTATGAAATTCTCCAGTGATCAATCTGAGGTATGCTTCTGTGGCCAGTTTATTGAAAATAGTGACTGACAATGACATGACATTGTGAAAGTGTCAATGTCACAAAAAAACATGGAATTATAATGTACTAAAAGTAAACTCTGCCATGATCACAAACTAGTCTATGGTTCAGGGATTCTAATAGCCGTAACAGACGTTCGAATTTGGTACGGCGGACTAACTCCGCCCACAAAATTCGATCTCGCAACACACGACGGGATCTGGTCCGGCAGACCACGCGGCGGACTAACTCCGCCCACCACGCCACAGAGTATATATACTATACTGAATTGTGCGCCTTCAAGTACACAAAAATTATGGCGGTAGAAGCAACAATAGCAGCAACATTACAACCACCATGTACCAACCACACCGTAAAAAGCGGAAAAAAAGCAGAGGATTGGCTAAATTTTATTAAGAGAAATACATTTTTTAAATTTTTATGGTAGTCTGTGGTAGTTTGGTACGGCCCAAGCGTACACACGTCCAGATTTGGTACGGAGCGGACCAAATCCGCTGTGCAAACAAGCGGACCGCGGCGGACTCAATTAATAATAATAATGTTCGCGGACCACTCAACACACGGGCGGATATGGTCCGGGAGCGTACCAAATCTTGTGGGCGGAGTTAGTCCGCCGTACCAAATTCGAACGTCTGTTACGGCTATAACGAGTGAAGTTTAGTGTCTGTTTTTGTTCAGACATCGTCAGCGCGGATTTAGTAAGTACTCCACAAACTTCAACGCCCCCTATACCCCCTTACAAAGGTAAGTTTTGGAAAATTAAGTACAACGATTTTCAATATTTACTTAGCCATTTCTACTTATTCGAGGCCCTAAACAATGTGCCATTTAGGTAATTAGCGAATGCGACTTTCGAAATGCCAAAATGTAGGAATTTGATCACGTGACATTTCGATAGCATCTGTTAATCCCATACATTTTTGACGTATTGACGATCACCTACGTCACGCCACAGTTGACAGAATCTCACTTGTCTCGAGCCCAGATTCAGCGCAAGTGTTCAACCTGTTCAGCCCGTCAGGGGTTGATTATGCAAAAATTGTTAGGTACATCTGTTTCAATTATCCCACTTTTAATTTGTTCATTGAATTTCGACGTCAATTGAAGCAAGCAATAATGTCCTCCCCTAAAAACTTAATCACCCCTGCTTCACCCTTATTATGTATGTACCTAGTTTATTTTCGAAAAATCCAAACATTTGTTATTCTTATTGTTTTATCGAAATCATTTAAATGTCGTGTGTCAACTTCATCGGACCAAGCATTGATTCTCCCCAGTTCACTCAAGCCGCGACATTTTTCTTACTTCGAATATGTTTATTACCGTCGTAACTTTTGAACGAAAGGTTCGATTTGATTAATTTAAAGTGTAATTTACACGGACATAATCAACCTTAATTATCAACCCATTTAAATGGATAAGAATTGATATCATGATACCGAAATCACCATTTTTTCATATCACCAGGGATTTGCTTGAATAATTAGAACAAAAAGTGGTCATGGTGACCGTATGGGATCGCGGTGTAGACATTGATGACCTCTATAAAACTGTAGTACACCACTTTGCTCTATTGTCAAAAGTTTCCGCAGCGTACGCGATATAAGGATTTTTTTACACCTTGGGTTACATTATCGAAGTTTTCATACGGATCCCTAACTTTTTTGAAAATACTCTATAGCCTATGTTATACTCAGTGATAATACTGATAATGTAGTTTTTAAGTTTATTCGTTACATACAAAAATACAAATCTTTCATCTTTATAATATTAGCTAATATACTATAACTTGGTACAATTCGGCAGGGGGTGAAGAAATTCCATATTATGACTAGGGCTATTATCCAGAAATGTAGAATGAAAGTACGTAGAGAACGTTTCGCATATTGTTTCTCCGGTACGCAACGCTTCGCCATTATAGTTCAGAGTGCTCGGAACTGCATTTGAGTTGTGTCGTTTCATAACGAAGGTCCAAAAATATTTTGGGTTTTCTTAGATTTTTCGGTTAAGTTCAAGTAGTTTTCATAACATTGCGATTCTAATACTTTTACCCTTTCACGGAAAGCTTCTAACACAGTTAACTCATCAGCTAAATTGCCGTACGTCTTATTTTTTTTTAAATATTTGTATTCTTCTTTAATTGTTTTAATTAAATGCCGAATTGTACCAAGTTATAGTATATTAGTTAATATTATAAAGAGGAAAGATTTGTATTTTTGTATGTAACGAATAAACTTAAAAACTACATTATCAGTATTATCACTGAGTATAACATAGGCTATAGAGTATTTTCAATAAAGTTAGGGATCCGTATGAAAACTTCGATAATATAACCCAAGGTGTGAAAAAATACCAAAAAAATTCTTATATCGCGTACACTGCGGATACTATTGACAATAAAGTGATGTACTAAAGTTTTTAGGAAGTCATAAATATCTAAGTACAAAAAAGTCCGCGATACCATATGTCTAACTTTTGTAATGTATAATCTGCAAATAATAAATGTACATAACTAACTTAACTATTAACATCTACTAAACCTAACTATACTATACAAACTAGACTAAAAATTGCGAAATTATGTACAAAAAGTGTAAAAAACAAACTGATCATTGGGCATTAAAAAACTCATCCACATCGCTGTCAATGTCAAAAGTGCCCAGAACACTGGCAGCATTGCCACGTTGAATGGCAATGCTGATTCCTTGGTCAAAGAAATGTCTAACTATTATGGTTAAGTCACCATGACTATTCAAGCAAATCCCGGGTGAAATGGAAAAATGGTGATTTTTGTATCATGATATCAATATTCATTTAAATGGTTTGATAATTAAGACGGATAATCCTTATCCGTTTAAATGGTTTGATAATTATTAAGGTTGATTATGTCCGTGTTAATTATTCAAATTGGACCTTTCGTTTAAAAGTTACGACGGTTATAAACATGAAACATGCTCTAAGTGAAAAAAATTTTGGCTTGGTCCAATGAAGTCGAAACACGGCATTTAAATGATTTCGATAAAAAAATAAGAATAACAAAAGTTTGTATTTTTCGTAAATAAACTACATATTGTGGGATGAAGGAGGGATGGTAAAGTTTTTTGGGGAGGACATTATTGCTTGCTTCAATTTACGTCGGAATGCTATGAACAAACTAACAGTGGGATTATTGAAACAGTGTGTGACAATTTTTGCATAATCAACCCCTGACGGGATGAACGGGGTGAAAAGTTGCGCTGAACCTGGGCTCGAGACAAGTGAGATTCTGTCATCAGTAGCGTGGCGAAGGCTATTGTCAATACGTCAAAAATGTATGGGATTGACAGATGCTATCGCATTCGCTAATTGTGGTCTCAGGAGGCCCTAGACAATGTACCATTACATTGTCTAGGTCTTCCTGAGACCACAGAATAAGATATGGCAAGGTAATTAATGAAAATCGTTGTGCTTAATTTTTCAAAACTAACCTTTAAAAGAGGGTAGAGGGGGCGTTGAAGTTTGTGGAGTACCTACTAAATCGTCGCAGGCGAAGTGCTAGTATTTAATAAAATTTACGGAGAAAAAAAAACATTAGGTACAAAGTTCACTGTTCACTTAACAAGAAAATTTAACATCCTGTACACAATCACCAGAGGTCAAGCGGGGAGGCGAATCGCATTCATATACAAAATATTTTGGCGAACAAAGACGAACCGTGCACCTCTTCACCGCGAATACACGATGCGCGACGGTCGGGTAGCTTCGCGAAGTACAAGGCGCGCTTTGAAGGGTTGTCGATGATCGTGGAGGAGCTAGAGGCGTTCATCGACGCGATCGATGTCTACCGCGACTGCATCAGCGACGAGAACGCACTACGCTATTACTACTACGCACTGGGCTGCCTATGCTGCTAGTCGGCGAGGCCACTGTCCAGGGGCGTATGTTTTTACCAGAGAACAGTTGATCTTTTAACAATGAGCCGGAACGATGGTACCTTTTCATAACCAGCGTTGAATTACCTTCGGGCGGCCAGATGGAGCTGATGAAAGTTGAAGCATCGAAGCATCCAACCTTGTGCTAAAGAAAGACGAAGGTACCAAGCTAACAGCTGATCAGAGGGTCCAACTTAACGCGTTTCTGTTGAAGAGGTCAGATCGCTTTGCAAAGGGTGGGCTACCAACGGACATGCCACGCACAGTCTCGTCATCGTTCTCTTACTGGGAGATATCCGGTCACAAAAAAGATGAAAGGATTCGGCTATGTGTAGATGATTACAGGAAGTTAAACGCTGTTACTGAGTGCGATCGCTACCCTCTTCCACGCATCGAAGATTTTCTTCACGCAGCTAAGAACACCAGCTATATGACAACATGTGACCTCCACTCAGGCTATTTCCAAATTGCTGAGGAACCGTCCGATCACGACAAGAGTGCGTTCGTAAGCCGACTCGGTCGCTTTTGAATTCGGGAGGTACTTTCCAGCGTCTTATGGATCGATTCAGGTCCGGCAAAGAACTGGCCGATGTGTGCATGCTAATATATTTAGATGACCTTATTATTCTATCTGGTACATTCCCCAAGCACCTGCAAGATCTGATCACTGTTTTTGACCGCCTTGAGATGTACAGTTACGCGTGAACCGCGAAAAGAGTTGCTTTTCTCGCGAATCAGTTAACAAGCACTCAGGACTTCGATTCAGAATTCCATCCTTATCAGGAAACCGTGCATTTGCGGCCTGCCTTAAAAGAAAACACTAGCATATCCTTCTTCTAAGGTGTCATAAATGAGTACAACAAAACTCTACATCATCAAAGATAATAAAGAGAACAGTGAGTCAGAAACATAATTTGCTGGCTGCTAAACAAAATTTAATTAAAAAAGAAACAAATTATTGTGACATGCTAGATATGAAAAAAGAACTAGAATTTTCATTCTTCTATAAAGAATTAGCCCATTTTTATAATGAAGACTGGATACGTTTTTTTGAATTTTTTTGTTCCCATTGTGTTTGTATTTAGTTTTATAACTACGGGTGCTGGGGAAAATGTAAAAAAAAGTGTGGATGATAATAGAGATGACAATGGCGAAACAGGCGATGACTCTAAAGATGAATCTCTGGACATCCCCGTTGAAAATGAACCCAATAATATTACTTGCACGAGAAGACAAAATGCTCAAATGCATGAAATACAGGAGGCCACTCTCGGTCAGTTTCCATTCATGGTCGCTATAATGTCTCAACAAAATGAATATTTGTGTTCTGGTGTTCTAGTCTCCAATGGATTGATATTAACAACAGCTCACTGTACTCAATTTGCTTTAAGTTACGTGCTTTTGAATACTACCACAGACAAGAAGGACGATAAAACTATATCACTTCATGTTATAAAAACGGAAAGATTCCCAACTTTTAGTGGATCAGAGGACTCGCTAAAAGATGTTGGCGTTGTTTACACCGAGAAACATAATAGTAGTATTGCATCCAAAATTGTTCTCAGCAATTACACAAACCCTCGCAACGTCGTCGATCTAAAAGGGATAGGGTTTGGATTAAATGCAGATGTTGGCCAAACGAAACACCTTCAGTATATCGGCATGGAAAACCGTTCCCCAGAAGAAGTTACTGATGTTTTGAAATTGTATTTTGACTGCGTTGAAACTAAGGTAGTCACGTGTTTCAAAGACACCGGTGGCCCTGTGTTATTTGATAACGAGCTTATGGGTATTGTTGTCAAAGGTCAAGAAGAATGCTCTAGAGAGATGTCAGCTACTTATGCTGTAAACAAAAGAATGGCAGATGTTTTACCAACTTATACTTTTAAGGCGTGGATTGATGAAAAAATAAAAAAGAATGAAGACCAAGAAGTACCTCCCTTAGCAAACTATCCGTCGCCAATTTTACGTTCAGAACCACCTCGGCGTCGTCATAGACTGACATACGTATTTACCGCGGCCACGGGAACTCGACCAACTGTGAATCCCGTATATCCTTTATATGTTTTTACAGGATTTTTGTGTATCTTGGTGCTTTATTGATAATGTATGAAATTTATCCCATAGTAATATAAATTATTGGTGAACTTTCAATAAACATTTTCAGGTTTAAAATATTGCTCTTGTTTAGATAGACTGACAATCCTGTAATTTTTAATTGAACGTTCGCATTCGCATCTTTGACCTTACCATCAGGTGAGATAGTGGTCAAGCGCGTGCCTGTCAACATAAAAATTAAAACAAAAAAAGCCAAACTACAGTTTCCTAAATGTTGTCTACTATGAAGTTTTTGACGTTTATTATAAGTCACTACATAAAACACCAAACATCAGTCTATCTGCCCGTAAAAGTCCCGTCAAAATCGGTCCAGACGTTCAGGGTCGGACAAGGCCGGAAGAAACGAGGTGGCTCCATTAACTTTCATCTATGGGCTCCACACAAGCCTGGGGCCCGGGACGATGTTATATGTATGTCGCAGCCAACTGGAAAAATCAGCCCTTTAATTGGCTGCCTAGCCTTTTCATTAAACGGCGCCATTTAGTTAGCGGTCAAAATGCTATCCCGGCATTTAATTGAACGGCTAGGCACATGATTTGGCTCACTAACATTTAATGGTTTGCCTAGCCATGTTCACTGAAATTTAGTTCCATTTTCTGACACTTGGCACGCTGTAAGCGAAACTGTCATACATTTGCGTCGACTAGCCGTGGGGTTCCTAACTAAGGGGTTTTCTCCCAAATTTAGGGGTGTGGTATATATATGATATTTATAAGTTTTATTTATTGACCTAGCGATACGTAATCAATTTTGGAATAAGTCCTTGACTAAGAATGCGGAGTTTAATATAGAAAAATAACTATCACTAGTGTGTTAATCATAAAAAAGGATTATTTATTATATCGTCTGTTGTTACTTTGTCTATGCTTACTGGAAATTAAAAGGTTTAAGTTTAGAATAGAGTCCCCTTCCTCCGGTGGCGAGAAAAGGTGGGGGGCTAACCCCCTAAGGATTAGCCCCCTACCTTTGCTCGCAGCCGGAGGTGCGTGGATCTTTATATTAATTGTTGAAGTTTAAATTTTTAATAGAATAATTACTGAGAAAAATCGCCTTAATAGGAAGGCAGGAGGAGACGATGTGTCCTTCCTAACTCCATTGGTACGCGACACAGATATATCGTTACCTGGTGTTTCACCGGTGATGGAAGCGCGAGCGTCGATCTCAAATATTGACATTGAACTTTTTATTATGCAAATGGAGTCAGACCAGCAATATGGAACAAACATGTACCTGAATATTCTACCTACTAGTCCCCTGGTCGTATGTAATAAAGTTTAAGAGCCTGTGGAATTTTCACTGAATCACTGCACATTTTACACAGTGATCACTACTCACTTTACACTATATACATCTTCTTATTCGTAGCACGAGTCTCCCGCGGATTTGGTCTTCGAATTTGATCTTATAAGACTTAGAGTAAAAAATCCGTTTCTGATCTGATGGCCTTTCTTGTATAATATTTATGTACTTCATATAGGCAAAAATGCCTAGTGCGGCAACACTTGGTAGAGTGCAAATGATAAACATCACTATGCTAATATTTAACAAGTGATACTCTTGCATTGAATTGAATCAAAAAAGGAGGAGGTTCTTATTTCGGGCGTATGTTTTTTTTGTGTTTGTTACCTCATATCTGCGTCATAATATATGAACCGATTTAAAAAAATATTGTTTTATGTGAAAGGATATCCTACTTTTCGATTAATACATTTGAAATTTTATCTAAATCAGTTCAGCAGTTTGGTTTTTAAATCCAAATAGTTGGAAAAATATGTGGAAAAATCATCCATTTATACGAAATCTGCTTTCCTGTGACTTAAAGATGTGTTAATACCGATATTTTTCAGTATTAGTTCATACTAGCTTCTACCAGCGGCTTCGCCCGCGTGAAAATCGGAAATAGGGAGGTTTCTTGATTTGTATTGTAACTACACCTACTCTACACCTACCTACACTTACCTACACCTACTCTACACCTACCCTACACCTACCCTACACCTACCCTACACCTACCCTACACCTACCCTATACCTACCCTACACCTACCCTACAACTACGCTACACCTACGCTACACCTACACTACACCTACCCTACACCTACCCTGCACCTACCCTACACCTACCCTACACCTACCCTGCACCTACCCTACACCTACCCTACACCTATCCTAACCAGCCCAAAAAATACTATGACATGTTTCTGATTTCCTGGTACTTGATGTTTTTGGTCTCCTGGTACTTGTAAATCTGTAGTACTAAGGCAGCAGCGGCTCTGAATTTCCACTTCCTCCTCAGTCTTCATTGATCCATGTCACTTACCGGGATAAAAAGTAGCATATGTCTCATTCCAGGATATGAACTACATGTGTGCCAAATTTCATCCAAATCCCTTCAGCCGTTTTTGCCTGATAAAAACACAAACATACAAACATACAAACATACAAACATACAAACATACAAACATACAAACATACAAACATACAAACATACAAACATTCACCTTTATAATATTAGTAGGATGTGAATGTTTGTATGTGAAGTGGAAACTCAGAGCCGCTGCTGCCTTAGTACTTCAGATTCACAAGTACCAGGAGACCAGAAACATCAAGTACCAAGAGAACAGAAACATGTCATAGTTTATTTGGGCTGGTTTAATTATGTAGGTGTAGGGTAGGTGTAGGGTAGGTGTAGGGTAGGTGTAGGGTAGGTGTAGGGTAGGTGTAGGGTAGGTGTAGGGTAGGTGTAGGGTAGGTGTAGGGTAGGTGTAGGGTAGGTGTAGGGTAGGTGTAGGGTAGGTGTAGGGTAGGTGTAGGGTAGGTGTAGGGTAGGTGTAGGGTAGGTGTAGGGTAGGTGTAGGGTAGGTGTAGGGTAGGTGTAGGGTAGGTGTAGGGTAGGTGTAGGGTAGGTGTAGGGTAGGTGTAGGGTAGGTGTAGGGTAGGTGTAGGGTAGGTGTAGGGTAGGTGTAGGGTAGGTGTAGGGTAGGTGTAGGGTAGGTGTAGGGTAGGTGTAGGGTAGGTGTAGGGTAGGTGTAGGGTAGGTGTAGGGTAGGTGTAGGGTAGGTGTAGGGTAGGTGTAGGGTAGGTGTAGGGTAGGTGTAGGGTAGGTGTAGGGTAGGTGTAGGGTAGGTGTAGGGTAGGTGTAGGGTAGGTGTAGGGTAGGTGTAGGGTAGGTGTAGGGTAGGTGTAGGGTAGGTGTAGGGTAGGTGTAGGGTAGGTGTAGGGTAGGTGTAGGGTAGGTGTAGGGTAGGTGTAGGGTAGGTGTAGGGTAGGTGTAGGGTAGGTGTAGGGTAGGTGTAGGGTAGGTGTAGGGTAGGTGTAGGGTAGGTGTAGGGTAGGTGTAGGGTAGGTGTAGGGTAGGTGTAGGGTAGGTGTAGGGTTGGTGTAGGGTGGGTACGTGTTTCCTGAGTAAAAAAATTACAATACAAATCAGGAAACCTTGCTATTTCCGATATTCACGCGGGCGAAGCCGCAGCTGGTAGAAGCTAGTATTCATATAAGCCAATACTGAAAAATATCGGTATTAACCCATCTTTATGAGTGTGTCTCAGTGCCAATGTTGCCAACTGCTACCTTTAGTCAGTAGCTAGACAAAATATTGCTAGATGGCCAAATTTTTTGACCCAAAAAGTTGCTAAAAGTAGCTGATCGCTTTTTAGTACTTACATAGTAGAAAGGGAGGTACCAATATGTGGTCAAATTATAATCACGTTTTGCATATTAAGTCAAACACAGGAGTAAAAAAATCAGTACTTATAATTATTTTTATTTTTAAGATAAACGTAGCAGGTAATTAAAATTAATCTAATAATAAAAATGCCGTTAATCAATTAATGTAACTAAAGAGGAAGATGTCGATGGCTGAGGTTCATTATCGATTTTTGAGTTGGAGTATTTTTCTACAGTAGGTAGACTAGGTAGGTACCCATTTTCATTAGTATTTGTTTTGGCAAAACGCAATTAAGTATAGCAACATTTATCACTTTTCAAAAGCATCAATGTAATTTAAAAAGTTTCTAGAAATTGTGGCTAAAAACTTTAGCTACAAGTTTTATTTAAATAGTAGCGCCTGATACCGAAAAATAGCCAGATCTAGCTATGAAGTAGGCATCACTGCGTTTTTTTCACCGCAGTGCGCGGCGCTTCATAGATCTCTATGCGATACAAAAATATTTGCGGTGACGGTGACTCTACCGCATGCGTTTTTTTCACCGCAGTGCGCGCACTTCTATGAAACTCCATACTTCACAGATTGTGCGTTTAAAAAAACGCAAGGCAGTGCGCGCTGGGCCTAAAAATTATATTAGCGACGGTCCGCTGAACGGAGTCAATGGTTTATGTCAGCTGTCAATATAGTATCATTCTGCCCCTTTCGTTTACAACAATTTGCATCATTATTTTATCCATGATCCTCGCACAATACAATAATATTCCATGATGAGTAACTACTCTTTAAAATATTCGTATCCTCAATCATATGGCGCGAATCGAGCAAATATGACAACAAACAGCTGTCAATCTGACAGCAGGCAGGACATTTAGCGACCTAAGGGTCCGTACACATCTGACGGAAAATGGTCGAGCGTATCAACGGTCGCATCTATTCGGTATAATGTGGTATGACGCATCATCGGTTGAGTGTGCAAGGTTGAATGTTTTATCTTATTTTTTTTTTCTATTTAAAAAAACGTTATCCCACACTAAGAGTTTCTCCTGTATCGTGGGTGCGTTAAACATATAAACTCACATACACAAACAGCCAGACCCGGAGCAACTATCTGTAGGCCATACAAATATTTTTATTTGCACCCCAGAACACATAGACTAGGGAGCTCAAGTTGCTTGCCAAGCACAGACTACATAGCCAAGCCATGAAAGGGAAAAAAAAGTGTTCTGTGGTTTTTCATGTCAATGTCAACGTTAAGTTTTTATTTGCATTATTCTTGTGATTTTGTAAAATTATGTTCTGCAATCAAATAAAATTATAAAACGTAGGAACTAAGTATATGTTTTAATAAAAAAATAATGATGTAAAGTTTCACATTAATGAACTCTTGTGGATCGTATGTAACATTCGGTTTATTCAGATTTCCGCATTTTACAGGAGGCCTCGAGAATTCAGCAAAGAATAAATGAATAGTGACCGACCAGAGGGAGTAAGATATTTTTTCAACTTTTACTTTTCCGCATTTAAAATACTAAATTACTAAATATTATGATGTTCACCTTAATCAAAGTAGGTACACAATGATACACACATAATAAGTTATTCATAGCAGGACAAAAACAATAAAAAAATATTCGCCCTATGTTACCCGTTTTAGAAAACGACCAAAATATAAATTCAAGACAACCCACTGACCATAAATTCTTATTAATATGCAGACTCAAATTAGAAAATACAGTCTGTTAAGGATTAAGGACAATAGAGGTACTTACCAATTTTTCGGATTGTGCTTACTATTAAAATCTGCAATAAATGACAAAAAATATCAACATTTACCCACCCTTGGCAATTACAAAGCTGAATATACATTATTAGTGGGCTACCTAAGTAGGAAAACCCTTTTCACAACTAGGTAATCAAATGTAGCAAAGAGGAATTTAATTAAAGGTATCCTATTTTTTTCTCATTATCATTATGTATGGACAGTATGGACTCATTCGACAAATGAGCCCATACTGGTAGTACTCAACATCACCAAACGGCTTTCTGTAATATTACAGTAAGCTGTTGGTGATGCCAGGAGCGTGTCCTTAGCAGTATATACCTCAAGTACACATGTAGTGTATTATTTTGAAGAATCATCAATAGTTTTCTCAGTCTCACAATTTCCATAGGGAGCTATTTTTAATTCGAAAATAAAATATAGCTTATGTTATAAGTTAATAATGTACCTTTGTAGTGGCAAAACAATTTTAAAAATAGGTTGAGTAGTTTTTGAGCCAAAATGTAACAAACAAACAAACAAATAAATTGTTCCTCTTTATAATATTTTTTAGATTAGATAAACCTGTTATAGTTACCAAACCAATGTTATAATTTCCAGAAAGGGGGGGTTCCTTCTCGTCCATCAGCACGACCACCCATTCATAACTATAGAGTTGAAAATCAAATAGTGAATGACATAATGGTCAGGTATGGAATTACTAGGTCCAACAACAGTGACCAAGATGGCCGACCAAGAAATCCACAGAGTCAAGGAGAAGATGTAGTGGACAATGTGATGAGGTAATGAACTACTGCATGCCTTGTTGGGGAAGGCGTATAGTTCAGCTGGATTCAGCTGAATATCAGCATTGTTTACTACTTTTGTACTATCTACAACAATCAATGCTTATACTAAAAAAATATGTGACTTTGTTTATTATGGAAGTATTAATGACCAAACACTGAATTTTAACCAAAGTTTTAAGTTGTTTGGATTCTAAGTTAAGTACTAACTGATAAAATAAAACAAAAAAATACTCTTGTTTCCAGTAAAATGTCTCATCAAACCAGTCCACTATCAATACGAAAGAAAAAGATACCAAGAAGTAATTCATATTCACAGGATGAGGAAAATACTGATGAGACGTGAGTCACGCTATGTAATGTTGCTTGTTATCATTTTTGTAACATACATTTGTTATTTCAGAATGTAGGAATAAAACCATAATAATGCTAGATTTATGTTTTGTGATCACAATTTCCCACACAGCATTGTTCATTAGTTTTGTCTAAGCTGTCTAACCTACTTTTTTACTTTTTTGTTTATAATCCGGTCAATTTAGACATTCGAAGATGCATAAAATCCCAACAAGCTGAAAATCAGTAAAATTGTTCAAAACATAATTATAAGTAACTAGCACTTCGCCCGCGACTTCGTCCGCGCGGATTTAGTAGGTACTCCACAAACTTCAACGCCCCCTATAAAAGGTTAGTTTTGGAAAATTAAGTACTTTTCATTAATTATACGCCACGCCACCGTTGACAAAATCTCACTTGTCTCGAACCCAGGTTCAGCGCAACTGTTCACCCCGTTCAACCCGTCAGGGTTTGATTATGCAAAAATTGTTAATACATCTGTTTCAATTATCTCGCTTTTAGTTTGTTCATAGCATTCCGACGTAAATTTTATTTAAGCAAGCAATTATGTCCTCCCCTAAAATCTTAATCACCCCTGCTTCACTCCTTATTATGTATGTAGTTTATTTTCGAAAAATCCAAACATTTGTTATTCTTATTGTTTTATCGAAAACATTTAAATGCCGTGGTGTTTCAACTTCATCGGACCAAGCATTGATACGATTCTCCCCAGTTAGCTCAAGCCGCGACATTTTTCTTACTCCGAGCATGTTTATTACCGTCGTAACTTTTGAACGAAAGGTCCGATTTGAATAATTTAAAGTGTAATTTACACGGAAATAATCAACCTTAATTATCAAACCATTTAAATGGATAAGGATTGCTATCATGATACCGAAATCACCATTTTTTCAAATCACCAAGGATTTGCTTGAATAATTTGAACAAAAAGCGGTCATGGTGACTTAACCATAATAGTTAGACATATGGTATCGCGGACTTTTTTGTAGACATTGATGACCTCTATAAAACTGTAGTACATTACTTTGCTCTATTGTCAATAGATTCCGCAGCGTACGCGATATAAGGATTTTTTCTCACACCTTGGGTTACATTATGGAAGTTTTCATACGGATCCCTAACTTTTTTGAAAATATTCTATAGCCTATGTCCATCATCGATAATGTACAATTCTACTGGTGAAAGAATTTTTCAAATCGGTCCAGTAGTTTCGGAGCCTATTCATTTCAAACAAACAAACAAATCTTTCCTCTTTATAATATTAGTGTAGATATTTAAAAGTTCCCCATCATTCGCGTGTATGGAAAAATTTTTATTCAAGATCAAAGGTCAAAAAAATGAGTTTTTCGTGATTTTCAGCAAAACAGTAAGTTTTATCTTATAAGTACCTTCCACAAAAAAAATTTTAGATCATAAAATTATCTATAAAAAATGTATCAATACTTTTTTTCCTACGAGCCACTGTTTCTGAGATATAACGATTCAAAAAGTTATAAAAGTTGTTATCGTCATATTATGCACACGTTTCCATGCCACCTATGAGGTAGTGTACTTAGCGCGTAAATGAAGATGAAGAAGAAGAACAAGAACAAGAAGAATTTGAAACTTACGAATCAGGCGAATGAACTTCACCACTTTTTTAAATTTACATCGCTTTTATCTTTTCCAATCTTTGAAAATTTCCTCACAACTGACCCATGGAGTAGGTCTACTGGGGAAACCACGTTAAAAAAGACGCGCTAAGTACACTACCTCATAGGTGGCGTGGAAACGTGTGCATATTATGACGATAACAACTTTTATATCTTTTTGAATCGTTATATCTCAGAAACGGTGGCTCGTAGGAATAAAAGTATTGATACTTACATTTTTTATACATAATTTCATGATCTACAATTTTTGTCTAAGGTAGTACGTAAGTACTTTTATGATAAAACTTACCGTTTTGCTGAAAATCGCGAAAAACTCATTCAATTGAACTTTGATCATGAATAAAAATTTTACCATACACGGGAACTTTTAAATATTATTTAAGGCCTATTCAAACCTAAGCGGTATTCGCTGCCGCTTTGGGTACAGGTACATACCGCGCGGGTTTCGCTCAGGTATTTAGTATCAAGTTCGCGGCTAGAGCGACCTAAGCGGTATTCGCTGCCGCTGTGGGTAGAGGTACATACCGCACGGGTTTCGCTTAAGTATTTAGTATCAAGTTCCACGGCTAGAGCGGAATACCTGGTGCCATAGTACATCATAGGTATTGTTACGCTTACTGGGCGAAACTCGAACTCGGTATTCTACCCACAAGAATAGCGAAATCCGCTTTGGTGTGAACAGTTATATTACCGCATACCCACTCGGTTTTCTCTACCGCAGACGGTAGCGAATACCGCTTAGGTTTGAATAGGCCTTTATAATAATGTTTTGAACAATTTTACTGATTTTCAGCTTGTTGGGATTTTATGTACCTTCACTCTCATTTTTTGGTCTAGAATGACCGGACTATTAATTTCTGTGCTGCCGCTCTGCTCTAAAACCGTTTTAACATGAATATTGGTTGCTTGGATGGATTTCCTACTTATTTATGTGTGACAACTTTTTCTTATGTAAATTTATTATGTATATTCCCATGGGAATATTGTCTTATGGCATTCCACTGTGAAGCTGCACTAAACCAACCAAAATTAAAATAATAAAGAAAAGGCCTGTCACACACAGTTGCCGTTCTTTATTCTGAATTTATCTTGTGTGTAAATGTATACATTTTTATTATTATGTCTATTCAAAGGGAATTGCACCTTAATGGCCTAATCATCACCCATCGCCGTTTTGGATTTTTCTTTAAAGTTCTACTTTTGATATCCTATAACTCTAGGGTATTGGGTTTGGGTTACCTTACCTGCTATTGGGTTTGGTACCTACTAATAAAGACTAAACCAACACAGAACCCTTTGGGCGCATTATGTACAATTCGCAATTTTTCCAATTAGCTTTATATGTTCCAGTTCGCAAATTGACTAATTCAAATTACGAACTGGACCAATTGCGAATTGGACTAATTGCGAACTGGACTAATTGCGAACTAGACCAATTGCGAACTGGACCAATTACGAACTGGACCGATTGCGAACTGGACCTATTGAGAATTGGACAGTTGGACATTTTGCGAATAGGACATAATGCGCCCAAAGGCACAAAACAACCTATGGACTGTTCATGTATGTGTTAATTGTCTGAAATAAAGATTTTATTTATTTTATTAATCAGACCACCATTAGAGAACCAAATATATTTAACAATTCATTTTATTCTTTCTTTTTCATTTCTACTACAAAATAATTCCACAAAACTGCGACTGTACATGTAAAGCGACATTACCTGAAAAACAAAAGAAAAGTAGATGACTGACCTTACGTATTATCAATGACATTTTGATAAGTACATAAAGACTTGATAAACTGGTGATAATTTTTGAATTATCTTAGTTTGGTGTTAACTCCGTAACTATACAATGTGTAACAGAATAAACGCAACTTATGAACAACTTTTACTAAGGGACCAACCCTGAAATCCATTTTGTCGAGTTATGCTCACAGAAATGTATGGAGCAGTCGATGTTTTTTTCGCGATTTCAGTTTTGGCCCCATAGTAAAAGTTGTTCATAATTATGAGTACAATTATTCCTTAAGAGGTATTGCGTTTATTCTGTTACACTTTGTATGTTTCGTAACCCATGTTTCTTAGATATTTAACATTATTTGTATTCATAGAATGTAACCTTAAAGTTATGGGATATCAAAAGGAACACGCTGTAGGTATGGTATGGGTAAAAGTATAAAACACACATAACAAACGCAAATATCGAAATATGATGCCCCAAAGCATTGCAGAGATACTTGAACACAAAGATTTTGTATGACTTACTATACTAGGGCTGCCACCCGTCCCTGTTTCCCGGGATTTGTCCTAGGTTGGATGGCTTCCGGGGAGCGTCCGGACGGGGTTTTCAAATCATCATCATAAATTAAATCAAAACTTAGTTAATAACAATAAGATATCACTAGTTGACAACCACTTCTTCGAGCCTGCTACTTTATAACTTCTTGAATTTGGTGCAAAACTGGTAAAAATCTAATCTACCCAAGGCTACCCTGCCAAAATTTTCGAGCTCGCTTCGCTCGCTCTTACATATTTTTTTCTCAATTTTTTAGGCATAGGTAACTTTACAAAGAAACTTATCGAACTAGATATTGACTGATTAAGAGAAATTTCTAATCTGATCCAAGCCTGCTGCTAAAATTGGCGAGCTCGCTTCGCTTGCCCACGATTCGAATTCACTTGATTGAGCCTTTCCGCATAAGCCGATTAACTTGTGTTATGACGATGAAATTATGTCTTGTTTTTGTACAAATGGTCATAAATCCTAAGGTATAGATACCTACCGCCCTACGAGCTACTAAAATTTTCACGATCGCTTCGCTCGCTGTTAATGTTCGATTGTTTAGGTTATGTTTGTAAAAACACAGCTGAACAATTACTGTGAATGCGTCTAACACGTTATAATAAAAATAATATAATAATAATAATCTATTTGTTTTAGAAATTTCCATAGGTAGGTTATGTTATGACAATGAAATTCTTCCTCGCACAGAAAAATACTCCTCCCTGAGTGAAATCCTGGATCCGCGTCTGAGTTACATTCTATGTTAGACTTTAACTTATTTGAACATTATAAACATTATACTAAAATTATAAATAATTGTTTTTAACATGATGCCAAAAAGAACAGTGTTCCTAGTTATTTTTGTTACCAGATTATATCTGAGAAAGAGGAGAGTGTATAATTTAATGTGAGCAGAAAAAAAATGCTAAATGATTTTTAAAGATTTCACCCTTTTAAATAGGTAATCATTTAAAAGGGTGAAATCTTTTTTGTTTGCGTCTGGGGAAATAACTCAATTTCACCCAAATGTCCGTAGTTTTTAAGGTTTTTGTCCGGGGTCGGCAAATTAGGCGATGGCAGCCCTATACTATACTTTAAATCCTAATATCTTGGTAACGTAAGCTGTGTTAACAAGACATAATATAGTACCTATTTTTTTAGGAAAATTTTTGTTGAAACTGGAATATATGGGTAGAACGATATAAAAATGATATGGGATAAAATACTGCACAATGCCACATGTCCGAGATATTTTGTTTTTTTCTCATTAAGTATCGATATTTTGCCATTTTTGCGTACTTTTACGCGAGACTTTAAGAGTGCTATTTCTCTGGAATTGTTTCATTTATTTAAGTCTCCTCGACACTTGTGCTGTTAGTTACCTTCATTATGTGCCGTTACTTTCAAAATTACTAATCCAGCTTCAATAGAAAAAAGTTTATACGCCTTTGAAGTTGCTTTAACAAGTCATCATTTAATAAGCTTTTTGCTTTCGTATTGACACAACATCTTGTTTATCAATGATATTGTGTCAACTTCTCATAAGTATTTTCAAACCACATTGCTGCTCTGCTCATAACAACTTTATAATCATCATAAGCTTGTACCTATCAGTCATCATTTTTTTTTGTTTGACTCATCGTGTGACTAAAGCTTTTGTGAAAAGTCTAAGTGTGTTTCATTGCAGCAATGTGCTTTCAAAATCATTACCTGCAACTCTCCCGTCACATTTGTCTTACAGTGATGATTCTGAAATTGAAGGGAACTGCTCTACTAACTCATTGAAAGAGTCAAGAAATGAAGAGGAAAGTTACATGATGAATAGAAGTGACAGGAGTAATAGGAGTATTACGCTTGAACGCGCCCAACCATCACTTTACCAACAGAGGTTGTCTGTTTCACCAAGAGAAAAATCTCAACCCCAGTCCAGCAATGCAGTACGAAATATCTTTCTCACATTGATAGTTATTATAGCTGTTGTGATACACTGGAAGTTCCCCAATCTATTAACATCAATAACAAACAACAGTCATGATAAATCAACACAAACTGTGAATCATGATAAAATTATATTTGAAATCAATATGAAAAACCTCCAGAAGAAATATAATATCGATGATAATTCGATTCTAAAACTAAAAACTGGTAAGTAATCGGTTAAATACTTTGCATTCTTTTGTATATTGAATCGATATTTTCATAATAGGTACCTATACAACCTATACATAATAATAGTTATTACAGGGTTGTGGTTAAAATAACCGTAGGTACGGGTCGATCCTCGGATGGTTAACCATCAGTTACATACTGTGTGCTTCGGAAAACACATTAACCCGCATGTCCGGCTGTCATTGGCAGAAGCGTAGCTAGCTAGCATGGGTGACACCCGCTGCGGATAATTTGGTGTCATCCCACAAATGAACGGCGAGTAGCTACATCTCACACTTGAGATTAAGAAAGATGACAGCGCCGTAATAGCTGAATCGCTGCATGACTTGACCGAAGTATGATTTTTCTGTACTCAACTGTCTCTGGATGATCTTGGATAAACTACACTTCCGGATTGATTTTTGCCAAAGACTTGCCAATGTTGTAGCTTAGGGAGCCAGAACGTTTCGGGAATTCTGGTCCCTACCTAACTCGGCAAGCTATAGAAAATGTAATGCTTTGTTTTTTCTTTATGGGAGGAACAAAATGATTCCGCAGAGAACTACTTATAGTTTTTATTTACTTTTAGTATTTTCTACATATAGTTCACAATGTAAGCAAGCTAAAGTGCTAATGGACGGACCATTTGCGAGAATCGATGATCGTTGTGAAATAGGTATCTCCGTATTTTTGCGTGGAGATCGGAAAGCACAAGCGAAAGAGTCGAGATGAATGACAGAAGATTGAAGACGCCAATGTTCAGCAATTGACTGCTGTAGGTAGACTGACGATGATAATAGGACCAAACCTAAATGGGCTTTGACATTTTAAAGTGGAATTATTCGGTCTTGTTCAAGACAGGGCTTCATTTTCACGTGTAAAAAACTTTTTCTTTTTTTTTTATGTCACCCTACAAGGTCGTGCCACGGCGCCGCCATCAAAAATCGCCACGGCACATATCTAGTCGCAACCCATCTTTCGGGGGGGGTGCTCTTATATCATTCTTTGTTAAATACATAATGGACTATTTATCCGCAAGTAGGTACTAGTTGATTACAGAGAGAGAGAGCATTAGAATTAGTGTGTTAAGGCGAGCTCTCGAAAATTGTGCACCGTGCCTCAGATAGGTTTGATTTTACTACTGCTTATGATCGTGATACTTAATTCGAAGTAACTTTTTTGACTGCTGCGGGTAAGCTCAGTAACAGAGACAGACATGAATGCAAAGCGAGCTCGAAAATTTTTGGATCCCACGTCGGATTGATTTTATTTTAATCTTTCATACTTAAATAGAAGTAACTTTGTTGACTGAAGCAAGAAAACTCATTAACTAAGAGTTGGCAGAATAAATGAGCGAGCGAAGCATGCTCGAAAATGTTTGCTACCCACCTTGGAAAAGTTTGATTTTCAATTGTTTAACAGAAGTTACTTTGTTGTCTCATGCAAAGAAAGCTGAAAGAATCTAGACAGCACAATGCTAGAGCGAGCTAAGCGAGCTCATAAATTTTTTGCACCCCTCTTTGGAAAGCTTTTATTTCATTATTATCATTTATACTTAAATAGAAGTAATTTTTGTGACTATACAGAATAACTCAATAACTAAGAGCGTGCGGAATGCAATAGCTTGCGAAGCGAGCTCGGAAATGACTCTACCTTACCTCGGATAGTTTTAAAGAAACTGTGTTAGTATACATATATTTTTTATCGCTATATTATTTCAGGTTTATCAACAATATTCTCACGAATGGATACCGGCTCCTTCATGTTTGTATACAACAGTAAAACAAACAATTTCAACCTCGTGAGATTCGAGAAGTTCGCAG
The DNA here is from genome assembly GCA_947386135.1 of Melanchra persicariae. Lineage (NCBI taxonomy): Eukaryota > Metazoa > Arthropoda > Insecta > Lepidoptera > Noctuidae > Melanchra > Melanchra persicariae. Next base: position 7,640,344 of record OX376646.1, read on the forward strand.
ATGAAGTTGCGTATACTGCGGCAAGATTTTTGCGTAAGAATCCATACCAATATTACTTAAATGCGAATTTGCGTCTGTTTGTTACGTTCTCATGTCTAAACCTCTGAACAGATTTTGATGAAACTTGGCATACGAATAGTGTGTGTATTCCCAGCGGAAAAGTGTCGTTTTTCTTAATTTCAGTTAAGCAGATATTTAGTGTATGATGTCGTGTAAATGTGTATGGTAAGTACGAATTTGTGCATCCAACCATTGGGGAGTTATTCAACAAAAACTGTTTCCGCTGGAACTACGTCATCCCAGCGGCACTTTTTTTTTTCCTATGGACGTACAAGAAAAAAAATACATGCAATAATTAGTGTGTGACGAGAGGTAAATGTGTATGTTTAAATGAAATTTGTGTCTTAAAACTTCGAAGATATTCAAGTTTCCGCTGCGCTGACGTTTGGCTATTTGATGGAAATCATATAAATCGGTTTAGTGCAGAGTTGATTTTTTTTACGCACGTTGCTATGAATTTGTGTATAATGTTTGTGAAAACAGATTTTGAAAAAAGCATACCGTTTAGGAGATATACACGTAAAGGTGAAATATGGTTATTAGGTCCAAGTACTTAAAATAGGAACTTTAGAGCCTAACTTTTAACGTTTATTTGTATCTTGTAAGGGTCTACAACGTCTTGCCAAGTTTCATTTATGTGCGCTTAGTAATTAATGAGCAATGGCATAATTTACTACGAATGGACCACTATATTTTATGACATCCGATTGTAGGACTTTTTAATGGAAAAGCAAAATAAAACATATTCCAATATTTAGTATGTAAAATTTCAGCTCATTACGCTACATAATTAAAGAGATATAATAAAAATACCAAAACAACCGAATTACATGGATAAACCGACCAAGTTTGAATGGCTACAAAAAAGCGGCCGTGCAGTACATAGAGCTAACGTTCTAGAATTTCTAGTGTTTTACCATTATTGGACTAGTACAGGTCGGCACACAAAACTTGACTTGGCTCGATATGTTTCGAAACGCTTTACTTGGCATCACTGTTACCGTTGCGTTTATATTATTTAGGTACATCGAAATTGAATTGTTCAATTTTAATTAAAACGTCATTCGAAATGTGTCGAGCCAGGTGCCAAGTTAACGCGTACGGGTAGTAGTTATAGGTATGTCTTCTTAGCGCGCTTTATCAGTCACAAATGTGCACCCAAGGACAACGTGCAAAAACACACACTAATTATTGCATGTATTTTTTTTCTTGTACGTCCATAGGAAAAAAAAAGTGCCGCTGGGATGACGTAGTTCCAGCGGAAACAGTTTTTGTTGAATAACTCCCCAATGGTTGGATGCACAAATTCGTACTTACCATACACATTTACACGACGTCATACACTAAATATCTTCTTAACTGAAATTAAGAAAAACGACACTTTTCCGCTGGGAATACATACACATACGAATAGACTGTATTACTTAAATATAAGATTTTCACTTTCAGAGCATGGCGCCGAGCTACCCCAACTTGAAACCTCGTAAAAACAAAATGGGCTGTTTCAGGAAGCGAAAGATTATATTATATAACCCTGCTCTTTCTGATTAGCCTATCGTCCCAATGCTGGGCAAAAGCCTCCCTCAAATCCTTACACGTATTCATTTTCCGTGCCACCTTTAACCATCCCTTTCCCTTGTTGCAGTCGTCTAGGTCGTCTCGTCACCTCACAATTGACATAATAAAAGTATAAAATATAATTTCTGTTTTTTAACAAGCTCTTGTAAATCTTACTTTTTCAGGTAACGACATTTCGTCAATACGCCACACAGTCGTTGAAAGCTCAAACCTCGATATGCAAGAGCACGGGGAGCTGATCTCGCGGTACAGGGACGATGTTGATAAGTCCGGTGTGATGCTGGTCAAGGAGATCGACGCAGTGCCTTCAGATCTCGCAATGGCCTTCCACTACTATTGCGATGAGTATGATCCACTCGTCAAAAGAAGCGCTATATTTTTCACTCTAAATATGGCAAACTGTTCTAACACATCAGGTAAAAATTATTATGCACTTTCCTAGTTTGTATACTGTAAGATAATTATGATACACTAGCACTTCGCCCGCGACTTCGTCCGCGTGGATTTAGTAGGTACCTACTCCACAAACTTCAACGCCCTCTATACCCCCTTATAAAGGTTAGCTTTGGAAAAGTAACATTTCGATAGCATGTGTCAATCCTATACATTTTTGACGTATTGACAATCGCGTACGCCACGCCACCGTTGACAGAATCTCACTTGTCTCGAGCCCAGGTTCAGCGCAACTGTTCACCCCGTTCAACTCGTCAGGGTTTGATTATGCAAAAATTGTTAGGTACATCTGTTTCAATTATCCCGCTTTTAGTTTGTTCATAGCATTCCGACGTAAATTGAAGCAAGCAATTATGTCCTCCCCTAAAATCTTAATCACCCCTGCTTCACTCCTTATTAAGTGTCTAGTTTATTTTAGAAACATCCAAACATTTGTTATTCTTATTGTTTCATCGAAAATATTTAAATGCCGTGGTGTTTCAACTTCATAGGACCAAGCATTGATACGATTCTCCCCTGTTCGCTCAAGCCGCGACATTTTTCTTACTCCGAGCATGTTTATTACCGTCGTAACTTTTGAACGAAAGGTCCGATTTGAATAATTTAAAGTTTAATTTACACGGACATAATCAACCTTAATTATCAAATCATTTAAATGGATAAGGATTAATATCATGATACTAAAATCACTATTTTTTATTTCACCATGGGATTTGCTTGAATAATTTGAACAAAAAGCGGTCATGGTGACTTATCTATAAGAGTTAGACATATGGTATCGCGGACTTTTTTGTAGATATTGATGACCTCTATAAAACTGTAGTACGTCACTTTGCTCTATTGTCAATAGATTCCGCAGCGTACGCGATATAAGGATTTCTACTCACACCTGGGGTTACATTATCGAAGTTTTCATACGGATCCCTAACTTTTTTGAAAATATTCTATAGCCTATGTCCATCGCCGATAATGTAGGATTCTAATGGTGAAAGAATTTTTCAAATCGGTCCAGTAGTTTCGGAGCCTATTCATTACAAACAAACAAACAAATCTTTCCTCTTTATAATATTAGTGTAGATTAACGAGTTGGCTGCCGCCAAGCCTCGTACACCTTCGTACGTTTACAGTATGTTTTCTAACAACGATGATAATTGATAATAAGTACAGAAGTTTTGATGGACCAGAATCGCTCAAACAACTAATATAACATACCAAAGTTTCTGGTGATAAAAAAAAATAGAAAGTTCTGTAACTCGAAAAAAAGTGAGCCGTCCGTGGGACTAACGACATCGACGCGTCGCCGCGCCTACATTCTGTCTGACCCGCCGCATTAGATGTTTCACATCAAAAAACAAACAATTCTTTCGGATCCAAGTTATCGAGAGTCAGTCAGTCAGGTTGATGCAAATTAGCCCTAGTAAAACCTATTTTAAGGAATGCACTGATATACTATCAACATGACGTTATCTGTTTGTATTATTTGTTATTTTCATTGTTTTATAAATATTCTTATATTAAAAGGTACACACTGCACAGAAGTAGGGCTGCCAGCATCTTATTTGCTGACACCGGTCAAAAACTTAAAAAAAAAACCCCCGGACATATGGGTGAAAATTAGATTTATTTTAGCGTAAACGACCTACAATTTCATTCTCACAAAGTGTTAGACGCTTTTCAATTTTTTTTTAATAATTAGTAATAATAATCAACAATAACAGCGACCGAAACGAGCTCGAACATTTTGGGGCCTTTTAATAGGTATAGCTTAGGTTATTTGACCATTCGCACAGAAACAGATGACAAAAATCAAGAGAATTCCGTGAGCGAAGCGAGCTCGAAAATTAATAGCACCTCGCCTCGGATAAAATTAAGATTTTTTGTTAATCATTCATACATACTTCGATACACATAATTATCCGCATATGGCTTCTCTTCTATTTTAATAACTTTTCTGTTGTAGTTTGACTGCTTACTATCCACAATCTATAAACTCTTCTCCATCTATTATTTTGAACGAGAATAGTACCAGTAATTGACAAAAATCAAACGATAGAACAGGCGGACCACATTATTCCACAATTGACCATATTCATACAATGAAACAGATAATTGAAAAGTACAAAGAATTTAACAAACCACAGTATAATATAGCATTTGTGGACTACTCCAAAGCTTTTGATAGCATGACACATACATCCATATTGCGCGTTTTGGCCAACAATAGCATAAACAGCACATATTTTATAGAGTAAATATTACTAAAAATACCGGCCAAGTCCGAGCCGGATTCGCACGCGAAGGGTTCCGTATCTATAAAATAAAGTTTCTTGTATGGCAGTAGTATTTATTGTTATAGCGGCAACAGAAATACATCATCTGTGAAAATTTCAACTGTCTAGCTATCACGGTTCATGAGATACAGCCTGGTGACAGACAGACGGACAACGGAGTCTTAGTAATAGGGTCCCGTTTTTACCCTTTGGGTACGGAACTCTAAAAAACATCTAAAAGTATATGCAGAGTTAAACTGGAGAGACAGGGCGAAGATTTGACAATTTTTCTTCCATTCTGTCCTGTCAGCCGTCACGCTATCGCTAACTCCATTTTCTTTCATATCACTCATCACATCATCACACAGTCCATCTATCTTTTTTTTGGCCTCCCTCTCCATCCACCCACATTTATATTCATAACTCTTTTAGTTACATCATTACATGCGTTTCATCCCTCTTCACATGACTACCAATACAAGCGGTTCCCTTTCAATGTTTCCGTCACTGGCGCCACTTTTAAACTACCTCTAGTTTACTCATTTCTCACTTTATCCATTCTCGTTACTCTACACATACATCTTAACATTCTCATCTCCGTTATATGCTATCTTTTTTATCCGTCTTTTTCACAGCCCAACATTCTGATCCATACAGCACGACTGGTCTTATCACGGACTTATAGATTTTCCTAGTAGTTTTTCATAATGGTTCCTGGACGACATTTTCAAAAACATTGATTGGAGCCATAAGGGTAAAATCTGGTTACAGAACATAAGACTGACACACTTACGGTTCGCAGATGATATAGCCATTTTTAGCGAACTGGAAAAATTGCTAAAATAACTAGACTCTGAAAGCAAGAAAATTGGCTTATACATGAACGCAACTAAAACAAAGATCATGTCAATATACCTACTACAAAAAAGTTTAACTTTATTACCAACCTAACTGGTAATAATTCTGCTATGTGAGCATTTATTTGAATCAATCATAATTAAGTATAAAAATCTTTTTCAGATCCGAAATCTACGCATGATTTCATTGAGAAATGCCTTGCAAGAAAATGGAAGACTGTGCCCCCAGAAAACATGAGACCATTACTTACCAGAGTGGTGGATGTTATAATTGATGTCACCAGTGTGTTTTAAAATCAGTATTTATAAAATAATGTAATAATTTGTTATCTTTTATGATTTTTTAATTTATTCATAAGTTTTAAATAAAATTATTGATACAATTATGACTTTCTATAATTTTTCTCAACTAGCAACAGTAAAATAAAACTATAATTACTAATTTATTACTAAGCTGAGTTATTTGCCCATTATTAGTGACAAATAATGCTCAATCTACTAGATCACCAGTCTCTCCCGCCAGTAGTGAACGTGTATGATTCAATTCAGTGCCCATATTTTATTGAAAAGTGGTTAGGCGTCCAAATAGACACTAACCTCTCATGGTTTCATTCACACATTTCAGTGTCTTTAGCTTCTCCAAACATTCTTACCATTTCACACTAAAGTCAGTCTTGCTCAATCTCATCTCTACTGCTCATAGACTATGCAGATGTCTGTTTTCTAGATGCTTACGGAGGTACTTCTAAACAAACTCAGCGACTAGAATTTGTGCAACCGCTTTGTGCAATGAGTACCTCGTCCCGAGAAGTTTACTTCTGCCCTGTCGAACTGCCAATACCTACTCTTCTCCTTTGTAATCTGCGTCACAGTTCTAGCCACTATGGTGGCTCCTGTATTACAGCAGTGTATCTTTGGAACTCTCTCCTACACTCACTACGCAACAGACTTTTACAGCTGCGACATTGCTCTTTATTTTTCCTCTTCCAGAGCACTTCCTTTAATTTTGATGTCATTTTAGCCTGCATTAGTATTTACTTATACAACATGTAACAGAATAAACGCAATACCTCTTAAGGTTGAACTAGTCGCGGGCTCGAACTCGTTGGTAAGCGTGGCCAAAAAGCACGTTGGCTCACCGGGCATCGTGCCCGACAGAGACAATATCAGTGATGAGCATTTAAATGCTCGTCTCAACGCACAATGTCCAGTTTCCACGCTCAAAACACCGTTCGAACGAAAACAACGTTAGACGATGCACGAAAAGTCTATTGGAAGGTTGAGTTTTATGAAAAAACCACTGAATAAATCCATAACAAATAAAGTTTATTGAACTCTACTACAATAAAATTGAGGTTTGTCGGTGCCGACTTTGTTTTTGAGATTTTACCCTTTTTTTATTACTTATTTACGCCCGAAGTTGCGTTAAAATTGGCAAAAAAAATGGAATCTTTGTTGGCTTATAACTTTTTAATGGCTTTTTATTTTACTATTCTGTTTGACAAAACTAATAATAAGATAAAACGATATCATGCTTAACTTTGAATGTATAATGTCAAACAGTGGAGTAATACCCCCCCGAAATTTGTATGGACAAAATATCGAAGAGTGTAACCTTAAGGGGTCATTGTACTTATCATTATGAACAACTTCCACTATGGACCCAACCCCGAAATCGCGAAAAAAATAACAGCTGTTCAGTACATTTTGTCGAGTTGCGTGCACTTAAATGTATGGTGCAGTCAATTATTTCTTTTCGCGATTTCGTTGTTGGTCCCATAGTGAAAGTTGTTCATAATGATGAGTAGGTACAATGACCCCTTTTTTTTTTTTGAGGATGGGAAATCATCAAATTACCCCTCCCGCTCTGGGTGGACCGGCAGGGAGTGTTAGACTTTTACTGACTAAAACCCACCCTTAGTCCTCCTAGTGCCTTTCTTTCCAGGGCCGCGGTAACTCTTTCGAACATATTCCGCAACCCTGGCAGGCTCTGGCCCTGGCGGGCCCCGTCTCCGTTGCTGACTGCTCTTTCCGGCGCGTTTGGAGTGAAACGCGCCGTCGACTCTGGCCTGACCTGATCGGACAGCGAGCTACCCATTGCTCGCTGTCCGCAGGCGTCAGTTACTGCGCCTTGCTCAGGAGCGTCAGTTCCTGAGAAGCGCAGCGACTAACGTTCGTCTGGAGGAGGCGAAATGGGGCCATTACTGGCACTCCATTTCAGCCCCCTCCCGAGCAGTGGCAGCGGCGGCAACGGTGGCGGCGGCTGCGGCGGAAGCGACGGCGGCGGCGGCGGCGGTGGAGGAGGGTTTTCTCCTCGACCGGGCCCTGGCGGGTGGACCGCAGGCTTTGCCCCCAGCCCAGTGATCGGCCGGCTTGCCAGCTGCCGCACATGCGAAGCAGTGCGGCGCGGCGTCGCACGAGCCGGCCCTGTGACCGGGCTGACCACAGCGGAAGCAGTGGTCACTGCGGTCCACCTCCGAGGTGCAGAGTGCTCCGACGTGGTTGCCAACTTGGCAACGGAAGCACCTCAGAGGTCTGGGCTCCAGCAGTTTCACCTGCGCGGAGACCCAGCCCACCAAGAGCCTTCGGCCCTCCGAGATTTTCTTGGCCGCCGACACGGTGTAGCTCACCACTACGGTTCGCATGCCCGTGTTGTCAGGACGGATGGTGCCCACCTTCACCTCCTCTGTAGAGCACCCCCCCGTCCCGACGACGGCGGCCAACATCTCCTCCTCCGTGACGGAGTCGTCCAGGCCCAAAATGCGCATGTCTATGCACTTCGTGGGCCTGGACACTCGGACGTCATCCGCGCCCAAGGACGCCCTAAGCCTTTCGGCTAGAGAGTCCGCGGCCGGACCGCTGTCTGCTCCAGGGATCTCTAGCATCCTGGCCCCGGTCATGGTGATCCTGAGCCGGAGACCCCCGACGATGCCAATCTCACTGAGGTTGACGGCCTCTTTCGCCTTAGTGACGCCGCTCCCCCTGCCCCTCTTCACCGCGTCCGGCTGCAGCGTTACCACTACAGCCGCGGTCTTCGGGGCGCGGAGCGCAGCCGCGACGCCTCGCGCTCTCTGCCGCCGCCTTCTCTCCCGCCTCTTGGCCGCCCTGGCTGCCTTGCCCGCCTTCTTCTTCTCCCCGGCAACTTGCCATTCGGCTTGAGCCGGGGGTGGTTCAGAAGGCGAGGAAGCCGGGGGGAGCTGCTGCACGGCTGGCGAAGGAGCCTTAGCCGTCCGTGCAGCCACCCCACCCTTCCTCTTCCTTCCCGGGGCCGGGTCCGGTTTTCCCGACACCGGCTTCGCGGGTGCCCGGACCTTTTGTCCTGGCCGGACGACCCCGGTGTGGCAGCCACGGCGGCCGCGTACGAGGCCACCTTTTTTTGGGCTGGGGCCTTCCCACTCGCCGCTAACGGGGGGCGCAGGACGATGCCCTCCAGGACGGAGAACCGCGCCTGGAAGGCAGCCATCTCCTGCCGTACAAGGTCCAGCACCTGGCTCTCCTGCGGCACGGGCTGGCTGTCCTCCCTGCGCCCCCCTTTAGGCGCCCCCTGTGGGCCAGCTCCCCGGAGCCTGGCCAGGTCTGCGCGGAGCCCCTCGTTCTCCTTTTGGAGACGCTCCGTGGCGGCAGCCAAGCGGGCGACCTCCGCCCGCAACTTGGACATCTCGTCCCGCGGAGGCCCACCTCGGTTAGCCTCCGCTGCCGCCAGAATGGAGGCCATCGCCGCGCTTATGGCCTTGTTCTTGGAAGATAACTTCCTTTTCAAGGCCACATCGCGGATCGCGGCCTCCACTATCTCCGCAAACCCGGCCCTCCGACATCGCTCCTGTCCGGAGTCATCCGGCTCACCGCCGGAGGACTCCGAGCCAGGAGCCCCACGACCTCCTCCGGGGGGTCGTCCAGCATCCTTGGAGGCAAGAACTCTGCCCTTGCCTCCCTCTCGGCCCTTACCCCGCCTGCTGGTGGGGATCTTCCGGGCCGAGGCCACCTCCTCGCTGCAGGACGACCACCGGTCGTCCTCCGGTCTGGGCCGCTTGTGGAAGGACCTGGAGTCCTCCGCAGTAGCCCCCGCCCCCTCGGGTCCAGAGCTCGCCGAGCTAACGGTCACCAGGTCGTCGGAGTCCAACTCGGACTCCGACTCTGCACCCGCGTGACGCTCAGGCAAGCCCTCCCTCCAAAATAGCGCGCCTTTACCCGCGCTCCGCCCGACCGACACTTTATCGGGCGAGCTAAAATCGAAGCCGATCAATTCCGCGAAGGATGTTCCGGATCGGGGGCCTCCAATCCACGGCAATCGGATTGTGGACAGCCCTGTTGCCTCCCCCCCAGAATACGACGGGCTTGACGCACGAGGCGTGGCGGATTCCCGGACTGCTGTGCAGTCCGGACCGCCCTGGGGTATATCTTCTCTTTCAAGACTGTCCATTATTGTCCTTTTAAAGGGTGCGGTCCCTATCTCCTCTCCTCTCTCCCTCTCTCTCACTGCTTGCTCGCTGCCCTCACAGTCACGTCTGATGATCAGACGCGTACCAGAGAGCAGCGAGCAAGCCAATGAGACGCACACCGTCCGAGGACCCGAACACTACTCAAGTCTCCGAACGGTGTACCCCTCTTGTGTCTCTCTTGTTCTGGTCTCTCACTTGGGACCTTCCGGCATGAGTGGCTCTACCGGCAAAGCCCCCAAGATCACTGAGACACGCAAGCCCCACCACGACGGCAACATGGAGACACGGTCGGTGGAGTACAATGACCCCTTAAGAGGTATTGCGTTTATTCTGTTACACATTTAATGTGAGCTCTCTATCAATCAAAGGTATGCTGGGAGATCCCACAAAATATTAAAAAAAGTTAATTTATTTAAAAATAAGTTTAACTAACAAACTCTTGTCCAAACAAATGATTGAAGATTGAACACACAATAATATTACATAGGTCTTTATCTTTAGTCTGACTGTCTTCCCAAGCACTATTGTATAGGCCAGAGTGCACCCTGGTCAGATGTGTTGAGGTCGGGCCCGCCATCATTGAGGTCGTCGAGGCTGTCGGGCTCCAGTTCGTTGTTGTTGCGTGCTGGAGAGTATGATGCTGGGACATCCTCCTCTTCGTCTTCATCATGAGACTCCTCAGATTCATCTGATTCGTCATTACCTGGGACAAGAAAACAACACATCAGATTTTTGTAAACCAAGTTGTTTGAGGTCTGGTTACACGACTAGGACTTTGACGACACGGTTGGTGCAGTGGTTGAGCGATCGGCTGCTGCGCTGCGTGTCGCGGGTTCGATTCCCACACGGAGCAAATATTTGTATGGCCTACAGATAGTTGTTCCGGGTCTGGCTGTTTGTGTATGTGAATTTGTATGTTTGTAAACGCACCCACTATACATAGTCCAATCAACGGGGCTTATATGATCCGAATAATTCTCCCGCCTATGAAATTTGGCATGTGATGAAATTTGGTAATACAGATTACAGATGTACAATAATCCAACATTTTTTTTTACGAGAAGTTAGGTTATTTTACCTAAACATGAAAATTGCTTATGAGGCTCTGTGAATATTTCCTCAGGCTGAAATACTTTCTGTTTACGTATGAATGTACTAGTTAGAATAAGTATGTAAAGGAATCCAACATTTTTTCGATTTCGGTGATACCCCAAATTTAACTTTTAACATTTTGCACTATAACTTCCGCTGGAAAATTGCTCTGCCAATTTTTATGTTTTCATATGTCTTTATGTCCCTAAATACATCGCTTTGTATAGTTATCCAAAAGATTTTCCTTTTAAAACTTGTATTTTTTATTTTTGCTTAATTACGTAATGTGAAAAAATCCTCCGTCCATTTTTATACCTTTATTAGTCATATGATTTTATATTCAAACAGATTTATCAATAATCCAACAAATTTTCCTTTAGGAAGAACATTTTTTTAAAATTTTTACTTTATTAAGTCACGTGAATAATTTCTCAGGTTAATTCAATACGTGTATGAGATTATCCAATAGGCCAATGGAAATTCGGCCTAATACAAAAGTTTTTACAATCTCAATAATGTAAATTCAATCTCAACATACCTTTATTAGTCATGATTTTATATTAAAACATATTTATCAATTAAGTATCCAACAAATTTTCGGACGGTCAATATTTGTTACGATATTTCACTGTTATAAGCTAGAGCGAAGGGTTGGCCATCACTTGACTGAAAATACTTTTGGAGTAATGTAGGGGAGTTTGATGGCTACCGATATTTTTAAAAATATTTTTCTATAAATATGCACATCAAGTTACCAAAAACTGACAAATTTTCTCATTTGATTTTGAACTTAACCTTCAACATTTTAAGAGTGTGTATTCGATTCGCGAGTCGCTGGGAGGGCCCGGCACGACCCTCAAGTCTGCTATTACAATAGTGTCAGAATGGTCTACCATTGATTTCATAATTGTTGATTTAGACAAGTTTGATAATCTACTAATATAAAAGCGTCATTATGACTTTCCAATGGTCAACCACTGACCCTCCCATTGAAAGAAATGTCATAGAATGGTAATCTCGTACATAATGACAAATGACTGACAGACGTATGCGGTAATCTGCTAAAATTTTGACAGTTCCTTTGATCAGTGACCTACCATTAGAACGTCCTTGTGCAGTCATTGCTTTTCAAAGACATTGAATATTTAGAACCATGATTCTATTACGAGACCATTGACCGACCAATGATCGACCATTATGAATTTAGATTACGAACTTATTGCAAAATGACAATAGGATCGTGTTGGAATGACGAATTTATGAAAATAGCAGACTTCGGGCCCAGGATCGGCAATCGATTGCGCGGGGATTTATAGTGTTTTTAAAATAATCGTGTAAAATAAATGAGTACATAAAAGGACTGACAAAAAAAACAGAATATTTAGCAATACCTTTATTTTCTTAAAATAATTACAATATTTATGTTTATAGTAAAACACTGTTAAAAAAAAATTGTTAAAGTTAACCGATTTTCTATATTTAAAAAAAAATACTAATTAGCCATATTTTCGTAATTGAGCTATATAGTGCGCTTTGAGACTACATATTCAGTTGGACAAACGTATAATATAAAATATTTTAGCACATTACAATGGTTGTATTCGTCCTGAAAGATAACTCTGACGTCCATTTTTGTCAAACGCTAACTGTTCTTTTTAAAAGTGTCAACAAAAATTATATTTTTCAGAGTAGCGTAGTAAATTAAAATTTAATCTGTCTAAAACCGTAATATTCTGTGAAATAATCTGCTCACATCATTACGATTTTGATCTTGAAAAATTAAAAAAACATGAAGTTTTCGTCGCGAATCGAATACACGCTCTTAAGGTTTAAAATCATTTGGAGAAAAGACAATGCCAGATCCCGCCCCAGCAATTTACAGAAAATGTAACTTAATGAAAATCAATTTAATGAATCGTGGGGTCCGAGTGCTCATTACTTGTTTAAAGATCTGTCAAGACGCTTAGTTGACACTTCGCGTGACCCTACGGCGGGTTTTTACCTGGGACAAAGGATAATCATTGCCATATACCGTGGCAATGCTGCCAGCCTTTTGGGTACATTACCAGTGGTCTGCAATGCGGAGGAATTTTTCGACGCCATATTTTAGATTATTTTTAGTTTAAGTTAAGTCTTTTATTTAAGTGTGTATTTTTATTGTTTTTCGCTACCTACATTTGCTTTTGTCAACGGATTTCAATTCTCGTTCACTTGCTGACTTTGTGCTACTTATAAAATGCTGCATATTTTATGCTTGTAAATTACTTTTTTTAGTGGGGCAAAGTTATAACAGCCGCACGGACCGATCTTCAAGGATAAGCAACGCTTGCCGAGGTTGGTCTGTGGATGGGTGACCATCTTAACATACCGAGACTCCTCCGTGCCTCGGAAAAGCACGTTAAGCCGTTGGTCCCGGCTGTCATTTGGAGATCTTTGGCAGTCGTTACGGATTGCCAGAAGCCAGAAAAATCTGACACCAGTCTTGCCTAGAAATACCGTGTTACCGAGTTAAATGGGTTGTGGAGGTCTGGTAGGCAGCCGCTCCACGTAAAATTCTGGTATTCAGCTGAATCCGGTTTGACTGGGAGCCGACCCCAATATAATTGGGAAAAGGCTAGGTAGATGATAGTGGGGCAAAGTTCTATAGTTTCTGTCCTTTGACAGTTTTGTGTAACCTGATGTGCGGTTGACTGTACAACGGCATTTTAGAGATTCGCTTATACTTATTTCTAAAGAATTTTTGTTACTTAAATTGTATGGATTTAAAATAAACGGACTTTTAACTATGCGGAAAAATGGTCAAAAAGTTAGGAGATTTCGAGTTAAGAAAAAAAGTATTGTCCATAGGTGTACCAGTTAGCTTATAATTTTTTTCAGCATCTGCGTCCACCAATACAATTTTAATAAGCTGTAGAAAACACTAATACACTTAAACATAAAACAACTCTTTGTAAAATCTCCGAAACGTGTGAAATAATAATTAATTCAAAAGATTTGCTATACCAAGGGTCAGCGCACATCTGGCGCCACCAAATGAGTGGAATTTACCTCCAGAATCTGTCAAGCCAGTTACGATGCAACGAATGCCACACGAAAGCACGTTGGCAATGTAAAAAATGCATTAAAACATTGTGCATCGAAAAAGGATGTTTTGAACAATACTATGCATAAGCCCATTGACCCTATTTGAGTTGGTATGGTGTTTTTCTAATACAAAAGAAAGGTTTTTTTGCTTTATAAAATGTCTTTCTAGACTGCAATAGATACGTTAATAAAGTTTTTTTCCAGAATTTTGCTGCTAGGTTTGTATTTGGGTTCAAATGGGTTAATTTGTGCGTATTTGTGATAGAATATTAGATTTAAGAAAATATACAAAATTTTCAATTAACCGCGCTTTTTCGTGAACCCGAAAACATATCGCTGCGCCTAAATGAGAAAACGTATAAGCTCACTGAAACCTGTACCGACTTGAAAAAAAGGAAGAGGTTCTCAATTCGATTGTATTTTTTTTGTCACTTCAACAAACCCTAGTATAATATTACTTTTTTTTTATTTCACAGCCAACTTCAAGGAACTTCTTTTACAACCTGGAATGTGCATTGTCAATTTGACACCAATATAAAAATAAACCTTATGTTTATAGTGCTAAGTTCTATTACAGACAATCACTTGGTCAAAGAGAAATCTGGTCCGAGAGAGAAAACGCTTGGAGAGCCCTGTGTCCCTTTCTAAAGTGTTGCCAGGAGGATTATTCCCGAATTTAGTAGGAATGGTAGGAAAATAATATTGTCGTGTCTTATTAAAAAAAACATTAACTTTCGTTCTGATATATTTCTAATATTTTTCAATTATCTGTTAGAATGAGAACATTTTTTTTGCAATAATTTGGATACTGTATTGAAATGTAATTAAAAAAGAACAGATTATTAGTAGAATATATAATTATATAAGTTAGACTGGTAACCCACCAGCCATATTTATTTGTTGTAAAACAATCAATTTCTTTATTCGGATTTAATAAAGATGGTTAAAAAGTTTGCGATTCAAGGTTGCAAAAGCGAATCCTATGCAGGATGCGGTGTTTCTTTCTTCAAGTAAGATTTTAATTCTTGAAGTAGGGTGACCATAATGAACAAAATTATAAGATTATTTACACAATGCAGCTAATAAATAGAGAAAAGAAAAGAAAAGAAGAGAAGAGTAGTCATTTATTTTCATTTCATAGTCATTGAGTCCGCCCACGTACCACTATTGTACATACAGTTTAAATAAATAAATAAAATAGGAGGTAGCTTTCAACGTAAGCATATTAAGCATGTCTGTTATAGGTATTTTATGTTTATACTAGGCTGATTTTAACATTTACTACTTTTTTTTTAATATGTGTGTTGAGACTATTCTGTAGTACCTACACGCTACGCATATAACTTTATATGGAATGGTGTACCGAATACTTAAAAGACGTGATCATGAAATTTCACATTTCCCGAGGAACATTGTAGGGAAATGGCAAAAAAGTTTCAACTTCCCATAATAATCGCTGATTTAGGTGTATCACTTCGTATATTTTAAATCAATTTAAAAATATAATGTCAGACTGCCTGGAGAAGAATCAGGGAGGAAAAAATGGCTTGATGTCATTCCAAGTCATTCAAATATCAAAAATTATTCCGTTATTTGCAGTTTTCATTTCAGGCCCCAGGATATAATAAAACATAGTTTGATGCGTTTTACTTTAATCCATCCTATTAACTTATGAAATCAAATTATTGGTTAATATATTATTATCCTATTATATTAGTCTACCTACATTATATTGGTTGGTCACCCTAATGAAAGGGACAGAGGGCTCTCGCGAAGCTATCTCGCTCGGACCGCGTATCGACAGCCTGTGCACATTCAAGGTTGTAATAGAAGTTCCTTGGCCAACACACACAACTCGCCGTTACCTTAGACCGTCGTCGTTGCTAGCCGACGGCCGGCAATGCAATTATTGAGATTGTAAAATCTTTAGTATTAGGCCGAATTTCCATTGGCTCATTAGAAAATCTATTAAAATACAGCGACTCATAACTTAATACACTCATTGAATTAACCTGAGCAATTATTCACGTGACTTAATAAAGCAAAAATGAAAAAAAAATGTTCTTCCTAAAGGAAAATTTGTTGGATTATTGATAAATCTGTTTTAATATAAAATCATATGACTAATCTATATATATAAAAATGAAACCCGTTTTCCTTGGTCACGGCATCACGCGTGAATGGCTGGACCGATTTCACTAATTCTTTTTTTGTTGTGTTTGTTATTGTCAGGAGAAGGTTCTTATGAAAAAAAAAATTTAAAACATGCGCGGAAAATTAGAAAATTTAAGAATCCTTAGGGTAGGTGTAGGGTAGGTGTAGGGTAGGTGTAGGGTAGGTAGGTAGCCAGTTGACGGGAGCGAAGCCGCGGGGGACAGCTAGTAAAGGTATAAAAATGGACGGAGGATTTTTTCACATTACGTAAGTAAGCAAAAATAAAAAATACAAGTTTAAAAAGGAAAATCTTTTGGATAACTATACAAAGCGATGTATTTAGGGACATAAAGACATATGAAAACATAAAAATTGGCAGAGCAATTTTCCGGCGGAAGTTATAGTGCAAAATGTTAAAAGTTAAATTTGGGGTATCACCGAAATGGAAAAAATGTTGGATTCCTTTACATACTTATTCTAACTAGTACATTCATACGTAAACAGAAAGTATTTCAGCCTGAGGAAATATTCACAGAGCCTCATAAGCAATTTTCATGTTTAGGTAAAATAACCTAACTTCTCGTAAAAAAAAATGTTGGATTATTGTACATCTGTAATCTGTATTACCTAATTTCATCACATGCCAAATTTCATAGGCGGGAGAATTATTCGGAAGTCTCCATACAACTAATATCCTCGTTGATTGGACTAACAGGAGAAATTCCTAGTGTGGGGCAACGTTTTTTTAAAAAGAGAAAGAAAAGAAAGAGGAATTTTCCTTGCGATTGCCGCTCGGTGTCCACACACGGTCGGTTGCTGTGCTTCATGACATTAATGGCCAATGTGAATTCTTTAAGCTATAGTAACGTCGCGCGTCGTTGGCTTGGCGCAATCAAATTCGTCACACATACACACAACCGCTATGTGTAAAATAATAAGTTCACTAAAGATTAAAAAAAATTGAAAATAGCAACAAAACTGCTCCTTCTAAAACAAAAAAAATGAATAATACACTTAAACTTATGGCGTGGAACTCAAAGGGGTTACAAAAACATCAGAATGAGTTACAAGTAGTTTTAGAAATAGAGAAAATTGATGTGTGCCTGATATCAGAAACGCACTTCACAAAGCAATGTCATATAAAGTTTAAAGGATACAAAATATACCATGCACTACACCCAAACAATACTGCAAGAGGCGGAAGTGCCGTTATTGTTAAAGAAAACCTGCAGCACTACGAAGTGTTTAAATACGAAGAGAGAGATATTCAAGCAGTGGCAATTTGTCTACAAACCAAAAAATACCCCTTAACAGTGTGTGCCATCTACTGTCCACCACGTTACATAATAAAAAAAGACCACTATATGTGTTTTCTAGCCCACCTTGGTAATAGATTTATCTTAGGAGGTGACTTCAATGCTAAAAATACGTATTGGGGTTCCAGACTCACTACTACTAAAGGCAAAGAACTACTGAGTGCCATAAAAGAGCTAAAATGTGACGTTATATCTACTGGAAAGCCCACATATTGGCCAACAGATCCAAATAAAATACCGGACTTAATCGATTTTTTCGTAACCAAGGGTCTATCAACTAGTTATACTAAGTCGGAACAAAGTTATGACCTGAACTCAGATCACTCTTCAATTTACTTAGAAATTAGCGAGAGTACTTTAAACAAAGAAAACAGTCTCACTCTTGTCAATAAGTGTACGGACTGGGAGAGCTTTAAGGCCAGATTGAATGATCAAATAGACCTTAAAGCTCCATTAAAAACCCCCGAACATCTAAATATCGAAGTTGAAAAGTTTATAACGCACATCCAGCAAGCAGCGTGGGAAAATACACCTGACTTCAACAAAAAGACGAAGGGAAATATTTACCCCCTCAGAATCAAGCAGCTCATCATGGAGAAAAGAAGACAGAGAAAAACGTGGCATCAATCTAGGTGTCCAGATGACAAACGAAAACTAAACAAACTTACAAAAAAAGTAAGAAGACTAATCCAGGACTATAAAGATGACTCAACCAAAACCTACCTGCTGAAACTAAGTAACGACCGAAGGACAGACTACTCCCTTTGGAAGGCTACTAAGCATCTAAAGAGGCCGATAGCCCAAATCCCTCCCATCAAATGTGAAAACGGACAATGGGCACTTACTAATGAGCAAAAAGCTGTGAGATTTGCAGAGCACCTAGAAAATATATTTCAACCAAACGAGGGTGACATAATTGAAGACCGCACCCTGAGTAATATAGTGATGCCAGATCATGTAGAAACGATCAAACTAGTAACACCGAAAGAAGTCTTACAAGAAATAAAACATAAAATAAGCCCACGAAAATCACCAGGTTATGATTTAATAACAGGGGAAATTCTTCATAACTTACTAAGAAAGGGTCTGGTTAAGTTAACAACCCTTATTAATGCCGCACTGAGGCTTAAATATGTACCAGACTTATGGAAAGTTGCTGAAGTAATAATGATAGCAAAGCCTGGGAAACCGGCTCACGAAACGACATCATATAGACCGATTTCTCTGCTACCAATTATGTCAAAGCTGTTTGAAAAGCTGCTACTCAAACGGCTTAAACCAATAATAGAAAACAGGAACATTATCCCAGAGCACCAGTTTGGTTTTCGAGAACAACACTCAACGATCGACCAAGTGCACAGAATCACAAACGTAATAGAAAACAAAAAAGTTTGTTCTACTGTTTTTCTAGACGTAGCTCAAGCGTTTGACAAAGTATGGCATGAAGGTCTTATACATAAACTGAAGAAACTCCTACCAAAACAGTTTGCAGATATATTAGAATCCTACATTCTAAACAGAGTATTTAGAATAAGACAAGAAGACGCTTATTCAGAACTAAAACAAATAAAAGCTGGCGTACCGCAAGGAAGTGTGTTAGGTCCGGTCCTGTACCTACTATATACTTGCGATATTCCTGAATCAGAACACAATACCATTGGGACCTTTGCTGATGATACAGCCATAATGGCCGTTGGAAACAGCCACGAAGAAGCAGTAGAAAAGGTTCAAATGGCTGTTAATCAAGTTTATGACTGGACCAAAAAATGGAGAATTAAATTAAATGAATCCAAATCTGTACACATAGACTTTACAAACAAAAAGCAACAGCATTTTCCAGTTCATATTAATGGCAAACAAATCCCTTACGAGAACACAGCCAAGTATATCGGTATGACCCTTGATGCAAAGCTACGATGGAAAGCCCACGTCAAGAAGAAAAAAGATGAACTCGACCTGCGGTTCAAAAAATTGTATTGGCTACTTGGAAGGAACTCCGAGCTGTCCGTGCAAAACAAATTGTTGTTATACAGACAAGTCCTGATGCCAGTTTGGACTTATGGTATTCAGCTGTGGGGCTGCACCAAACAGACCAATGTATTAATCATCTAACGATTCCAGAACAAAGTACTACGGGAAATTGTAAATGCACCCTGGTACATACGAAATGATGACCTCCATCGGGACCTAAAAGTTGAGTTCATTGAAAAAGTGATACAAAAATTTGCAGAAGCTCACAAACAGAGACTTCATCAGCATGTGAACGTCGAGGCGATCCAGCTTCTCGACCACACGGACATAGTGAGAAGACTAAAAAGAACAAAACCGTTCGAGTTAGTGTTTAGTGTTAGTGAAAGTAAATAGTGTTATGTAGCACAAGTGTTACCAAATAAATACAAGAACGAAGTGTATTCGCCTTAATAGAGACAATAAGAAAAGTGCTATTGGACACATTCTTAGTAAAGACAATTTAACAGTTTAGGTTTTAAATTAAATTACTTATTAGTCTATAAACAATGCTAGATTGTAATAAGATTAGGGTCCATCCTTTTGATGAACTCTAGGATAAGTGAAAAAAAAAAAAAAAAAAACTAAATTATTTACACATTCATCATATAATTTTTAGTAGGGACAAATTAATTAATAATCTTTTTGTACCTTCTTCTTCATCAGTGTCGGCTTCTTCTTCCATAGGCTCAGGGTCAGCTTTGCCAAGAGGAGCACGCTTCATGTACTGCTGCCCAATTGAGTTTAACTGTAATTAAACCAGTCAATATTAGTTATACAGTCCAGCAATCGAAACCAGCACTGGGATGTACCCATTCCAGGGAGCAATCCATTCCTTTGTCTGGATTTGATATAGCGTCGGTGCGCTTGCCAAATCTGATATGTGCATTTGAAGAACTTTTCAGGACAACAAAAAAACCGTTTTTTTTCCCAATTATTATCTTCTGAAAATATAAAAATACTACAAAATATGGCAAAAAATATCTAATTTAGTGTATGCTAATAAAAAACTTATTACATTCGTGTATGGGAGCTCAATAATTATTTTTGTTGTTTGAAAAAACGAAAAATCAAAAAAATGCACATATTAGGTTTGGCAAGCGCACCGACGATAGATGATTTTGGCAACCGGAACAGATAATGGAGGCTTCTGTAACTATTTCCAGTACATTAAAAGATAGGAGTGACTTTATGTTTCATTTTTGTAGATCTAGCACCTCTGAAAAACATCTCACTACCTACCTACATACAATATTATTCAAAATTATCAGTGACAGTCTGGGTTCTTCTGACTCCAGCAGTCCAAACACCATTGCTTAGCATCCTTTTTCATTTCTTTTGATTAACCAATAACTCACCCACTTCTGCTTTTCTTTTCTGAACTTTTTTTTTTACTAAATCATTAATTCTTTCTAACGAACGAAAATAACTGAACAGTCTTAAAACAATTTTTGAAATCCTTGGAATTATAGTGTAATCTCCAAATACTCCCCATTTGGGAAGGCCTATGACCAACAGTGGACGTCTATCGGCTGATATGATGAAGATAGTGTAATCGATTCAACAGCTTTTATGACTGGCATGATGAAAACGTTTAGAACCAGCCTAGCACTCGACGTGACTGACTCGCTGGTTTACTGGACTAGAATAATGTGAAATGGATATGCATAGAAGTAAAAATACAGCCCGAATGGTCCAATACTTGCCCAATGTTGATGTGCCTGTTCTAACGCGGTTAATTCTGTTTCTTCGTCGCATGGGCTATCAGCATTAAACCACAATGGGTCCACTAATCGAGGAGTTAACACTGGAAAAGGAATATTCATTGTTGAAAATTACAAAATTTCAGCAGTTTGGTAAACAAAACAAATAAATGTCAAAGATCGGTCAAGTCAACGTCTTGTCAACGTCAAATTTACAATTAATGAATTAACACAGATAATTTTATTTTATTTTTAGCACTTTTATTGCTCGCTCTAGGAGCATTTGTCTTGTTAGTATTCAGTAGATGATATTCTCGATACTGTAAATTATATTATGATAAATGACTTTTGCGCTGATGATGAGAGCAAAGTACAAAAACAACAAATTTTCTATATTTTCTGTTTTCGCTGTGATAATAAATGTATGATAAAATCACAAGAGAAAGTTAAATTCTTTTGATATTCTAAGTAAAGAAATCTAGGGGAAAGTCAAGAAATCTAATCACATTAAAAATAATATGAAGTGTACAGCTAATTTCAATAGAATAAAATATTATATTACTTATTTAATGGACTGCAAAATCTTCCAAAGGATTTTCCAGCCTTAAGCAGGTCTTTGCTGAGTACACTCTTCTTGTGTATGTCACGCACTGCTGGGGCGAAGCCATCGAGAGACACGGCGAAGCACTTGCCGTGTCGCTCGATATCTCGAAGGCTTTTGACAGGGTCTGGCACGCAGGTCTACTCAGCAAGCTTCCTGCTTATGGCATCCCAGCTGGTTTTTGTAGCTGGATATCAGACTTCTTAAGTGAACGGTCGATCCAAGTAGTCGTTGACGGCTGCTCCTCTGACCTCATGGCTATTGATGCCGGAGTTCCTCAGGGGTCTGTTCTCTCTGCAACTCTTTTCCTGCTGCACATCAATGACCTAATTCAGCCTGGTCTTGTTGGGTACGCAGATGACAGTACGGTTTCAGAGAGATATTTGCCCAGCGCAACAACCGGTTGGGATGAAGTCCGCTCCTTGAGAGAGGCCATGGTAGAGCGGACAAATTTGACCTTAAGAGCGGTTACGCGGTACGGCTTTTCATACAAACTTTCAAATCATTATTCTTCATTTTTGAAAAAGATTTCAGAGGGAGAGAGACAGCGATTTTAAGTTTTCGATAGAAAGTGAAAAATCTCTATATCCTTCCCCCTGAACTCTTTTTCAAAAATGTTTTCTGATAACTATTTAGACCTGGATATCTAGCGTATGCATACCAAGTTTCGTTAAAATCGGTTCATTCATTTTGAAGAATAAGGACTTGGAAGTTTCTATGAAATGACATACGGTGTACACGCTCTTAAGCGTTGTCGCCCAGTGGGGTGCTGACAATCTGGTCACTTTTAACGCTACCAAAACACAGGCGTGTCTTTTTACCGCAAAAAGGAGTCGTTTTGACCAAGCTCCTACTTTTCAAAGTCAAGTCAAAGTCAAAGTATTTATTAGTGTGTTTTCTGGTGATACAATAGGTCTTATAATTAGGTTATGGTAACTCAAAAAACTACCCATTAGGGCATACACTATTTAGCAATTGTTAAAGAATACAGATTAGCGTAAATTTAAATGATTAGAATACAATCTGTTTTAGAGTAAACAATTAGAATGCAAATAGTATGTCAAGTTTTGAATTGTCAGGCATAAATACATAATGGACACACATACACACCATCACACCACCATCACCACGACCATCTGTTCCTATGACTGATCGGCTCGAGCTCCTAGGCATGGAGTTGAGTATAAAGCCCAAATTGCGGCCAAAAAGCTGGGCATCCTAAATAGGGTGAAGCGATACTTCAGGCCTGGACAGTTTTTAACCCTTTACAAAGCACAAGTCCGATCCTGCATGGAGTATTGTAGCCACCTTTGGGATGGCTCAGCTAAGTATCAGCTTGCCACGCTTGACTCGGTGGAACGCAGAGCTAAGAGACTTATCGGTGACGTAAAACTGGTGGATGCCAAACTACATAGCTTGGCTCATCGCCGTAAGGTTCCCTGCTTATCGGTCTTCTACAGATTGTACTTCGGTGAGTGTGCCCAAGAACTCCACGACCTCATCCCACCGGCCCCCTTCTACCATCGGACATCCAGACGTACTGCATCTTACCATCCCTACCTTGTAGCTATTCCACCAATTCGCACTAAGCGTTTCCAAACGTCTTTTATAATGCGCACAGCAAAAGAGTGGAACTCTCTGCCTGCGTCTGTGTTTCCAAATGCTTACAACCCTAATCTCTTCAAAGTTAGAGTGAACAGGCTCCTTCTGGGTAAGCTCGCTCCATCGTAGACTTTGTCTCTGTCATTTCTGACATTGACTAGAGTCAAGAGCAAACCCAAACCCATCTCTAATAAAAAAATAAAAAAAAACCACGTACTCCGCAAGAATCTTGGACTACAAAAGGCTGAAGTCGGAGTAGGTGCTTGTTTAATAACAGTGGACTTTATTTTGATATAGATGTAGGAACGGTATAATTACAATTAGACTGACAGAGGTAATAGCGACACTCATCCCGCATCTATCACCGAGATTCTGAAACGAAATGAAAAGTTTTGCTACAAGGATAAAATTAAGGAAAAATGACAACCAAGTCCTTGACACGCATAAAAAATAACAATCAACACGACTGAATCTCCTTATCACGATCGTAAAAATTTTTAACGAGCGCTTGTTCATTGTTAATTCCGTAAACATTCACAAGATAGGCAACTTCTTTTTATGAGAAAGAAGCTATTGAGCATTCAGCCGTTAAATTAAACTTACATTGGCCGCATAAGTATTAATCTTTCTTCGATACAAACATGTTTCCGCATTTTAGTGAATATCATATAATAGTTTTCTCGTTTTGGGTAAGTTGAATTGTTTTCTAAAATATATCGGTCAAAATATTATTACTAGAGGGTAGGTTTTTGTTCAAGCGATAAGTTAACATAATATAAATATTATAATCTTGTTGATAATATGGTACTTAAGGGCCTTAAGTACCATATTATCAACAAAAAAGCAATTTCAATAATAGTTAAGGCGTTAAAAAATCAACTGCAAGAAATTTAAGAAGTTGTTAAGAATAACAAATAAAAAATAATCAGGATTTTTTTTTAAGTAGGTATATATATAAAAATTCGTTTCAAAGAAAAGTAATATTTTCACTAGGTAGGTACGCACAAATTTATTGATTATGCGCACTGTAGGTACTCTACGCAGGCCGCTGCCGTACATGAAAATATTTTACACCGCAGCGATAATATGAACCTAAGTTTTTTTTTAATGAAACACGAAATTCTTCATGTTTATTTTTTAACACCTTAAAGTACCTATATAAAAATATTATTCCGAAAACAACCTATGCAGCATTTTTTTAAAATAAATATAACTTTGGCAGATACAGACAGCACTATCGATGGCGTTATTGAATAAAAACCCGATGTACTTCGTCGGTAATGAAGCTGAAAATGATGTTTCGGAGTACATAGTCTCCAAAGGGTATTTGCCACATGAAAAAGATTTGCCTGTGTCTTCGATCCTGAAAAATGTTGGTAAGTCAATAATGAAAGCAATTTCTGTAAGTACCTAAGAAATTATTTTTGGTAGGCCATAGGGACATAATTTCGTTGCATTAAGAGCTGTGAACTGTGTTTGCATAAAGTAGTCTGTAACTACAAAGGTACCTACCAAAATTTAAAAAACCTTGCGTAAATCATGTTTTATGGGACTTGATATACGTAACGAAAATGTATGGCGTCTGGTCGCGTGCCCGCAAGTACCGCGGCGTTAAGTACCTATATTTCCTTTGACGCCATACATTTTATCTTGTCAGCGCCCTGTCCGCTGTTTATATCAAGTCCGTAAGTCTTATAAACTCGTTTGTCCTGCTACTCCTGCTTGACTACGCACAGCCAAAACTCCTAAGTCTAGAACGCTGAAATTTAAAATTAGGATTACTTTATAACGTTTGGGAAATTCCAACTTTAAGCATACCTACCGATGCGTTGTCAATCAATCAATAAATACATGTAAAACTCTTGCGTAACTGAGTGATTGAGTGACTGACAGACAACGCACAGCCGAAACTACTGTCGCCTACGACCACAACCATTTCAGCTTTCTAAAGCTGAAATGTGGCATGTAGTTTCCTTGGGGAGGGGGAGCACTAAGAGAAGATTTCCCCAAATTCCTACGGGAACGAGATAAACGCGTACGAAGTCGCGGGCAAAAGCTAGTTTTTTTATAAATGCCTTTAGTTGTTGGAAATTGAATTCAGATTTCGTAGACTTATCGTTACGATCACAATTAGAGCTTGTTACAGCCGTGATATTACACTCTTTCTGTTCCTTTTTCAGATGGTGACGTTACATATCTCCTCTCGAAACTATCAGACGATGAACTCATTAAGCTACTTCGCGAACAACCTAATAAAATTGAATATAATTTTAAAGACATAGTTAAAATTGCTACAGATTCAAAGGCTGTTAAAAATAACAAAGTGGTAGTCGATTTACCAAGTAAACCTTTACCAGCGCTTAATGACATCTTTGAAAAACCTAAAAAAAATAAGCGATTTCAAAAAGTTTCAGATAAACCTAAACCAAGCGGAGCTTTTTTTCGGTTAGAAAATAAAGAAGTCGATCCGTATTCTCCTAACAGTGACGGAGATCCTCAGTATGCTGCTATACAAAAACTGAACAACTTATTGTATAGCCGTCCCTCTGAAGTGGATGTAGAAAGTAAGAGTGACGACGAAGATGAAAAGAAAGAACTGCTATTTGATGTTCTCGTTGCTCAATTAAAAACACTTTGTTGTAAAAGAAGTAAACCAACGAAGAAGAAGGACAAAAGCAATTTGAAACTCAAAGCTTTATTAAGTGATATAATGCCTCAAGAAATAATTCAAAAGCCTTACGTACAAGCGCATACATTCTCACAAACTGCTTCTACAATGCCAAACGAACACATGTTTTTAATTATAAATGACGAAATAAAGAGTAATGGAAGTGATGATGGGCTCATCTCGGTCGATCCAGAAAGTCTCGGGTCGAATAGCAGTGTTATGTTTCTGGGTCCAATAGCAACACCTCTTTCAGAAGCTCAACTAATAGTTGTGGTACGTATCCGTATGCCGTCGTGTGTGCCAGCAGTTGGCACGTTATAAGCTGATGCCGACGCTTTTTTTTTAAGGATGGGAAATCATCAAATGAGAGTCTGACACTCATTCCCGCTCCACCCAGAGTGGAAGGGGCCGCTCTGGGTGGAGTGGGAGGGAGTGTCAGACTCTTACTGATTAAAACCCATCCATGCTCCTACTAGTGCCTTTTATGTTCCAGGGCCGCGGTAACTCTTTCGAACAAAATCCGCAACCCTGGCAGGCTCTGGCCCTAACGGGCCCCTACTCCTATGCCGACATCTCTTTGAGGCGCGCGTGGAACACAATGCGCCGTTGGCCTGGGCCTGGCTTTGATCGGACGGCGAGCCACCCAACGCTCGCCGTCCGCATACCAGCACCTACGGTGGCCGGGAATCGCCCAGCGACTCCAGACACCCGGTGCGTCTCCCTATACCGCGGCGGCTGGGGCGTGAGGGTTGTCTCTCCCTCACGCGGCCCGCCTCCTTCACTAGCATTACTGCTTCGCAAAAGGAGGTGACGGCTTCTCATGCTTCCTCGCTCCGGACCATGAATTGAAGCAGGGCCGGACGCGAGAGGTCGCCGCCGTCGATCGCCTCGACGAGGACACGGCGGTGCTCCGCCCAAGTGGGGCAGACCTCCACCTTTGGGCGCATTATGTCCAATTCACAAAATGTCCAGAGGGCTCAAAATGTCCAATTCTCACAACGTCCAATTCGCAATTTCTCCAATTCGCAAATTGTCTAATTAGCAAGTGGTCCAGTTCGCAAATTGACTAATTCAAATTACTTACCGTCGTTAATTAGGTATATTATCCTTTTAAGGTAGGTATTTTAATTCTCGTAAATCTCTTTCATACACAGAGATTATTTGTAGTGAACCTCATCGCAGTATGACAATGACGCCTCCTAATTGCGAACTGGACCAATTGCGAATTGGACTAATTGCGAACTGGACCAATTGCGAATTGGACTAATTGCGAACTGGACCAATTACGAACTGGACCAATTGCGAACTGGACCTGTTGAGAATTGGACAGTTGGACATTTTGCGAATTGGACATAATGCGCCTAAAGGGACCTCCACCGTAGCCTCCACCGTGTCCTCCAGGCAGTCCTCGCAGTGAAAACACTCGGGCGTTTCCTCCCGCCGAATCCGAAACAGGTACCTTCCGAAACAACCGTGTCCGGTGAGTGCCTGCGTCAGGCGGAAGGTGAGGACGCCGTGGCGCCTCTCCAGCCACTCCTCAAAGAGGGGACTATCGCCGCAATTGTGGCGTGCCCTGCACTGGGTCGCGACAGTCGCTGACTCCATACCGCCATGGTATCTTGCCGGAGCTCCATCCACCACGCTGCAATTTGCCGCGGCAGCGGAGTTTCGCCCCGGCTTAGTTCCACGCGCCACACGCGTAGTAGACGTGCGCGAGTGCTCTCGCCTCCAGATCCCATGGCAGCAATCTAGCAAGGAGGCTCGCCGCCTCGCGGAAGACCGTGCGGAATCCCCGGGCCAGCCGGATGGCCATGACCCTTGGGACGCGTTCAGCTGTCGGGCTGGACGCTTTCTTTGGTCCAGTGCCCACACTAGGGCCTCATAAAGGGCCATGGACCGCACGATCTCCGCATAGAGCCTCCGGCAGAAGACGTTTGGACCCCCCAGATTAGGCAGAAGCCGCTTGAAGGCAGCCCCGGCCCGCTCCAGTCTGGGAGCCAAACGTCGGAAGTGCTCGACGAAGTTCCACCGGCTATCGAGAACGAGTCCCAGATACTTGATCGTCGACCCGACGCCGATGTGAACCCCTCCTACCGTGATTTGGGATCCCAGTGGTGGCCTGTTCCGAGGACCATGAAAGCACATGGCTTCGGACTTGTGCAAGACCACCTCGAGACCCAGTTGTCGGATCCTCTCCACGACTATCGCAACCTGATGCCGATGCTTTACCACCTTGTTTATTAAATCAGTTTCTAGCAACTCAAAGGTGTATTTTGGGGATTAAAGATAAAGTTCACCCAAGTCCGGCTACTATTCGTAGGTAAAGAGACTTGGGAGCCAACTTTAATAGTCTATTACATTGTTAATACCTAGAGTTTCTTAATTTAATGTTAAGTACGAAAATAATATAACTATTAATCTTGTCTTTTCAGATGACGCGTATAACAAATGAACTATCAAAACCAGAATATATGCCACTTTTGCAGCAAATAGCCGATGGCACTCTGAGTGATGATAATGTAAGACTAGTCAACAGCTTGGTATCTGGACCACAAACACGAAGATATATTAAGCCTCACAGATGCAACCACCAGTCAAAATTAGCGCGGATACATGACGGCGGCCCAAAGTGGCTAGTCTGTACAGGATACTTAAATCTAAATACTCCAAGCTTGTATGATTAAACTTGGATTTTATTAAATCAGCTATTACATTACATAAGCTTGAATCGATTTAGGAAATAAACTAAAAGGCACAGTTAGAGTATTCATCAAGGGGAAAGAATACTTTAAACGCTACGATACTTTGTCAGAAGAAACAATTCCTTGTGAATTTTAGCAAAATGCATGCGAAAGCGCAATAGTCAAAGTATGACAATCAACACTCACCATGTACCGTTGCTTGAACTTTGTGTCAACGGTAGGAATATTCATCCAGTCAACAAAACAAAATGGGATAATATTTATTATTTGTGTGCGTTAGGTACCTACTCGTATCATTATGACACTGAGATAGCGATGTCTCAAACAACGTAGTAGGTACACGCAGAACATTCATTGAAATAAATTGGAAGTGGGATGCATGTACCTTCTGCGAGACTAGGGGATACACTGCTTCTCGTCTGAAATCTGGAAATTCTAGAAACGCCCATCTATATAATGGCATCGGTTTTACGGTTAGGTACCTACCTTTCCTGTGATTCGGGTGGACACACATTGTGACACGTATCCCTCTCTAGTTATCAAAGATAACGAGTGTCCGAATCGTAGCATCGGTCTGTCTGCCTGCTGTAATATTCGAGTCATGTAATAATTGGGATCTCTATTACGTGATATCTTCTTCTTCTTCTTATATATAAAAATTAATTGCTGTAATTCGTTAGTCTCGCTAAAACTCGAGAACGGTTGGACCGATTTAGATAATGTTGGTTTTGAAATATTTGTGGAAGTCCAGGGAAGGTTTAAATGGTGAGAGAATATGGAAAAAAATACATCTGGGCGAAGCCGGGGCGGGCCACTAGTTTTATAATAAAACTACGAAGGTGATTCATTCCTGTTTAATACTGTGAATAACTTTCGCAGAAAGAGTAGCACATAAGTACTTTAAAATAAATACATCATATGAATAGTATTTTTAATTATACCCTTAGAACTTTCCATTTATTGACTCTGCTGAGTCAAGTATTCAGCTTTATCCGGTTACACTTGTTGATGTTGTGAAATTGTGATCAGTGAACAGGCGCTGGGTGCAGATGACGATGAGTCTAAGCTTCACGTGTGGTTCACTTAAGAACGAATGGTAGTTGATGCCATCGGACCATCAAACATCCCACTCACTACCACATCAAGTATAAACTCATCATTTCCCGAATGACCGAAATTAATATGTCGTAACTAGCTTTTTCCCGCGACTTCGTACACGCATTATCCCGTTTTTTCCCCGTAGGAATTTTCCGTTCCCGTATAGCCTTCCTCATGAATGTGGCTATCATATTATACAAAAATAATTTTCAAATCCGATTCGAAGTTCCAGATGAGCGCAAACAAACTCTTCAGCTTTATTATACAACCATTACAACCTGTAACAAAATAAACGCAATAGGTAGCTTTTAAGGGGTCATTGTATTCATCATTATGAACAACTTTTACTATGGGACCAACACTGAAATCGCGAAAACAAAACCGACTGTTCCATACATTTCTGTGCGCATATTGATTAAATGACAGTTCGTGAACTCCGACTCGAACAAAGTGTACTGAACAGCTGATTTTTTTTTCGCGATTCCCGGGTACCTAATGCGTTTATTCTGTTACTCGTAGTATATGTGAAGATTTTATTTTATTAAAATTTAGGAAGCAACGAAAGAAATGTAACATAACTAACAACCGGCGGCAACGACCTCTCGTGTCCGGCAACGGTTCAATCCATGGTCCGGAGCGAGGAGGCATAGGAAGCAGTCACCTTCTGCGAAGCAGTAATTTTAGCGAAGGAAAAGGCGGGCCGCGTGAGGGGGAGGCAAACCTCACGCACCAGCCGCTGCAACATAACGAGACGGCCCTGGCGTTGGGAGGTGCAGGGCGATTTCCGGTAACCGTAGGCACGGGCCTGCGGACGGCGAGCGTTGGGTGGCTCGCCGTCCGATTAAAAGCAGGCCCGGGTCGACGGCGCGTTGTGTTCCACGCGCGCCTCAAAGAGATGAGCATAGACGGGGCCCGCTTAGGCCAATGCCTGCCAGGGTTGCAGGTTGGAATTTGTTTAAAGTCAAAGTCAAAACGTTTATTTCAATTAGGCAATTAAACGGCACTTTTGAACGTCATCATTTAGGTACATTTAAAATAATATAAAGTGACTCTACTGTCCGTCCGCAAGGGTAGATTCTTATGGAGAAGAAAAAACTCCATAGTTACTCTTTTCAAATCAATGTTTTACAATATTTGGAGTATAAAAATTAATTTTAATATAATGTGAGGTCGATGCACCTTTAGTATACTACTTATAGGATCAAAGTATTACCAGCTGAGGTAAACATTTCCATTTTCTTATTATGTACATGGTACTCACATATTTACAAATATTGGAACCATTAATAAAATAGTGTGTGAGTTAACAAAAAAATAAAAACTCTTATACATCTATAAAGTTACATAAATTGACCAGTTTGATTTTGCCTACACTACACCTTTGATTGTCCTATGGAGCAGGACCAGCATGTTTCCAAGCATTCTTATCTTGAATGTAATCCTCCAACTTGTAATGTGCTTGCTGACAAAATGTGTTTTTTTACATACCTACGTTTTAAATTTTCTTTCATTATGTCACAAGGTATTTTGTTGTAACATTTAACACAGTACCCCATGAAAGATGTGTGTACTTTAGCTAATTTACAAAATGGTTGATCTAATTTATCTTTATTTCTAGTATTAAAATTATGTCTATCACTAATTTTATTAAAAATATGTCGATTTTTCCGTACATTCATAATATTTCGAAAGAATCACCGCAGCCCTGGAACGCAAAGGGCATTAGGAGGAACGCGGATGGGTTTTAGTGGTTTTAGGCAGTAAGAGTTTGACACTCTCTTCCGCTCCGTCCAGAGCGGAAGGATTAATTTGATGATTTCCCATCCTAAAAAAAAACTAACAACAAAAAGATGTGTCAAAATCAAAATTTTTAATCTGTGGTTATAGAATAATTAGGTTAGGAAGAAACACATAGTCTTAGCAACCAGGCCATAAAACTATTAAAAAAAATTGGTTAAGAGGTTAGGAATACGAAAACGAACTTTCGCGAAATAAAACTCCACGGAAAAATACAGATCTAATAAAGATCCATCACTCAGTGATGGCAGAAGACAAAGTTCTCCGATGTGGATGGTTAACAAAAGATCCACTTTACATAAAATACCATGATGAAGAATGGGGACGACCACAATACAACAATTATGCTTTGTTTGAAATGTTGTGTTTAGAAGGTCAACAAGCTGGCCTGTCGTGGTTAACAATATTGAAAAAAAGAGAAAACTACCGGAAGATTTTTCATAAGTTTAACCCTCGCAAAGTATCAAAATTAACGGAAAAGGATGTGATCAAGTGTTTAAAAGAATCAGGAATTGTAAGGCATAGAGGAAAAATAGAAGCAATAATAAACAATTCCAAGTGTTTTGTAAAAATGGAAAACGAAGGCGAAGATTTTACGAATTTTGTTTGGAGCTTCGTGAACCATAAACCCATTATTAATAATTGGAACAACTACAAGGAAATCCCATCTGAAACACCAACATCTATCGCATTATCGAAAGCTTTTAAAAATAAGGGTTTTAAGTATGTCGGTTCTAAAATTTGTTATTCTTTTATGCAAGCGTGTGGTCTTGTGAATGATCACGTCATCACCTGTATCTGTTTCAATAAAAAGTAGATAAAAAGTTTTAGTAATATTTACCTGTGGTTACTTTTTTTGTGTTTTAATAAGGCGCCCAATACACGATAGGTTTTGCTATCAGTATAACAACAGTCAATGCTGTGAGCTGTGACTGATAACCTATATGCATTGTGGTTGCATGAAATTGATTGACGGAAATCTGGATATTTCATTGGTCATGACTATAGATGTAAGGGCGGTTTAAAACCAATCCGTTTAAAACGAAAAAAACCATCGAAATAAACTGAAAATTTTATCGAAATCGTTCCAGTGGTTTAAGGTATATATAGGTTTGATTTTGATCAAAAAAGTGGACCAATTTTCAAAATTATTTTTTCTATTTCTTTCTTAGTGGACAACACAGATAGAGGCCGCCGCTAGTTCCAGAAAATCGTCCTCACTTTCACTAGGTACTCGTTCATATTTTTCTTCGCCAACAGTTCTGTGTGGAATAGCTTACCATCAGGTGCAATAGACCCAATAGTAAAAAAAAATTGACTCGAACGAGTCCTCAAACAGCGTCCTAAACGACTGTGCACACTTATCAGTCGCGGCTGTTGGACACGTCCGATAGTTTGTTTCCGCCTATTTTTTTAGGAATGTTCACTGGTTTAGCCGTATAACACGCGGTCGGATTCGGTACGGCGGACTAACTCCGCCCACCACGCCACAGAGTACATATACTATACTGAAATTGTACGCCTTCAAGTGCACAAAAATTATAGTGGTAGCGGCAACAATTGCAGCAACATCACAACCACCACGTACCAACCACACCGTAAAAAGCGAAATAAAAGAAGAGAATAGGTTAATTGTATTTTAAGAGAAATTAATTAGTATATTTATATTGTAGTCTGTGGTAGTTTAGCACGGCACAACCATATATACACGTCCGGATTTGGTACGGAGCAGACCATTTATCCGACGTGCAAACAAGCGGACCGTGGCGGACTCAATTAATAATAATAATGTTCGGCGGACCACTCTACACACGGGCGGATATGGTCCGGGAGCATACCAAATCCGTGGTCCGCCCGTACCAAATCCGAGCGTCTGTTACGGCTATACACACGGTCGGATATGGTCCGGAAGCGTACCAAATCCGTGGTCTTCCCGTACCAAATCCGACGTACGTGTCTGTTACGGCTATTAGGATAACACGCTAAGTCTATAAACTGCCAAACCGGACTATCCCGTGGTGACCTCAAATTAATTTAGTCAGTACAGTCACGTAATCACGGTGCGTCCGTTATATCATGCAAAACCAGAAGTTTTTTTTCATATTTTTAAGAAAAGAGATACATATATTATAGTAGGTTATATTTTTCTGCTCATACAGAAAAATAAACGCACCGGGAGTGTTAAAAATATTTAATGACAACTTGTTAAATCAACAGTAGGACTACCGAGAATACATTGCCACATTCATCAAAAGACTGAAGTGCAAGTGGATCGATGTGCTAACTCGCGACGCGATTGGGCTCTAGTGGGATTGCTAAAATAAGCTATTAAATCATATTCCGTGTAAATTTACTTGTTCTTATGTATGAAATCCATAAAAGCAATTATAAGAAAATGTTTTTCAGTTTGCAAGCTTTTTGATTTTAAACAGATTTACATTATTTATTTTAAAAATGCACAATCTACTACCCTGATCGCATTTTTGCTATAGGTACACAGTACTGTATAGGCAATCTGTGGGTGATTTTGTGACGCGTAACGATATCTTCCTTTTGCGTATGATTGCCACTTTGCTTCACCTTTTAATCCATCTCAGACGCGCCGGCTACACGTTAATAAAAGTCATAATGGCGGAACAACGTGAAAGAACTTTTCTTATGATTAAACCCGACGGTGTTCAACGTGGACTTGTCGGCACCATCATCGAGCGTTTTGAAAAGAAAGGATTCAAGTTGGTTGGCCTTAAATTCATGTGGCCATCTGAAGAATTACTGCAGAAACACTACAGCGACTTGTCGTCCAAGCCCTTCTTCCCTGGTCTCGTGAAATACATGAGCTCTGGACCTGTAGTTCCCATGGTGTGGGAAGGCCTCAACGCAGTGAAAACCGGCCGTCAAATGCTTGGTGCTACAAACCCAGCTGATTCCCTACCCGGTACAATTCGTGGTGACCTCTGCATCGAAGTTGGCCGCAACATAATCCACGGTTCTGACAGTGTGGAGTCTGCTAAGAAGGAAATCGCGCTTTGGTTTGGTGATAAAGAAGTCGTCGGATGGACACCAGCTTCCGAAAACTGGGTTTACGAATAAACTCTAACCACTGTTATTATTCCGTTATAACCTTTCACCACGTGTAATAGGTTAAGTGGTATGTAAAGCTTTTAAGTTTAACCAGTGATATAATAAAATCTTAATTTTATATGTACGAGTTTTTTTTTATATTCTAATTAAACCTAACCTACCTATATATAGAATATTAGTGCTTGCTTGATTTTGACCAATCAAAAGTAGCCACCAAGTAGGTATGTAGGTTCGTATTATCAGTCATCATTACCCATACCTTCATTAGCTCAAGTTCACTGTAAGAAAGACATTATTGACCGCACTTCCTCATTACAAATTGGTGTCCCAATGGTACTTACCGGTTTCGAACCTGTATCCTGCTTGTGAGCTGGGGCCACTTCTGGATCATACCTACTAATGACTTGAAAAGCGATCTTTAACTGCTGGTTGCACTAATAACCATAACATTAGATTCAGACTCAATGTTCGGCAATTATTGAATGTTTGTAGTAAGTTGCTTCACAAGCGCTTTACAAGAGAGATAATCACCTGAACCTGTACCTACCTATCTCAAGGAGGATATATACAGGGTGAATTTTTCAAGTGGATGGACATCTGAACCATGAAGAATAGCGAACAATACTAAAGTAGTCCCAATTTTGATGAAAACTATAACTGAATCATTGAATTTTTCTGTCAATATTCCTAGCCAGGAATTGAACTTGTTGATTTTGGGAAAAAATTCACTATGAAACATACGCTAACAAAGATCGAAATCCGGAAAGTACTGACATATGGCTAACTAAAGGAAAGAACTGGTATAGGAAAGATTAAAAAAAGTCCTATGATGTTATAGTTCCCAACAAAATCAGGCCCGACACTCCTTTCTGTGTATTTTAGCTATTCTTCATAGTTTCGGATTTGGATATTCACAACTTGAAATCTTCGCGTGTACACACACAAAGCCGCTCTTCTATTTTTCCAGTTGTCTGGGGATATGATGGTGAATCTGTTTGATTTTTCCTTCACTATTTGACGATTTCATATTAAAAAGCCGGTAAAAACATTACCTGCTAAGTTTGTCGTTTTAAAACTAAGCTTACATGCACAAACCAGATTAATCTTAATCTTCGAGTTAGTTGCTAACCCGGGCCAATATGTAGGAAATATTTGTTATTTAGCCTCATGTTAGCCACTAATTCGGAGTTAAAAGATAACTCTAGTTTGAACAAGCTGAAAAAATCCCTAAAACGTTTTTTTATTGGTTGGCTGGACTGTTCAGCTTTTCGGGTTTAGGACCACATATTATAATTGGTTTCATATGTGTTCATAATTATTTGCATTATCGTGACTGCATTCTGCATTGTATGCACTTTATGACCCGGAAATTATGAAGTAATTTTCCAATAGATAAATGCGTAATTAATTGTCACCAACGTCAAACGTTAATTGCATAATTTTAAACTGTTAGATATGTCTATCTCGAAAGGGTATACAAATGTGATATTTGTAATGTGTTCCTCTTATGCGTGAATAAAAAGTACTAGGAACCTAAAAAAATAATATAAAACAAAAACAGACAAAAATTTTACTATATATTCCATAATTAAAAATTCCTCGTTTAACTTACAAAACACATCACTATAATGCGGGTGCTTCTGGATGAGCTGCACTTACTACAATGATAGTAGATCAAAATTAACGTCTATATAATATATAAAATAAAGAATAAATTGTATAGTGTACAGCAGCTAGTCTGAATATTGTATTGCAAAGAACCATTTACCTATAACAAAGTATTGCTATATTATTAGTAAGTTCACCCCATCCACATACTATAACAAAAAAAAAATATTGACATCTCCTTGGATATGCTAAAATACTTAATCACATAGGCTTTGCGACGCACCTGAATTCGTTTTATTTACATTTCTGAAAATAAAAAAAGGGAATTTATGGAAACTTGGATGAAAAATGATGTTACATTACACAGCCAATAACATAAGTCTCGATTCGTGACCGTCAGGATGGCTGGACCAAACGAGATATGTACATGATACCATGCGCACTGTTTAATACCTATTTGCTACTATATACTACCCTAATGAAATATTTGCTAGGTACCTTTGCGTTAAGAAATACATCAAAAAAATAAAGTGGTCAGCCATTCTGACGTCAAGTTGGCTGACCACTTCCAAGTTCTCAGTTTTAGCATTGTGTTAAACGCGTTGTTAATGTAAATATTTACTACCTGTTTGCTACCTTAACTAATTTACATTTTACACAATTTTAAGCTCCTACAAAAAGTTATTAAGAAAAACCATTAAAACGCCTGTACATCAATTATTATTTACGTATTTTCTTCTCAGAATAATGGCTAACAATGTTTTTGCAGGCGCTTAGTGGCGTATGAACAATTTGTTTCTGGATATCCGATAGACCGTGACGTGCTTTATATAGCTTTTTCTGACATTTTGTAATGTCCGTGACTACCGCACGCAGGACCCCGAATGCCAATCAATTCATTTTTTTTTCAGCAGGGCCACGGACCACAGCTACAACTATGCTAAGTATACAAATTATTAGTACCCATAGATGCGGTTCATTCATTTCGTAAAAAAACATAATTGAAACATTTGTATTTACCGAGAAATCAACGATGATAACTTTCGTGCGGTCGTTCAGCAGGACTACGACTTTGAATGTTGATTCTAAGTTTTAGGAGCTTGTCGCTTTCCTCGAACGTACATAGAAAATTAGTACCTTGCAAGATAGAATTAGTACCCAACATTCAAAATGAGTGCTCCAGTAGTTATTTATATTACGAGATATACACCATGCCATTTGTGGGGTGGCGGTAGTCACGGTGTTAAATTTCCATTTCAAGATTTCCCTATTAAGAACTGTAATTTCTCCCCTTTATAGGTACAAAAATTAGTACTCCTAAAGAAGTCATAATGACCAAAAATTCATATTCCTAAGTGTTGTATTTTAAGTAAGAAATCAGCTTTCATTACTTTTCCATACTAAATCTCCGCGTACAACCCGACCCAATTAAGTTGCCAATGGTTTTTTATTTTATTTTATTATATTGGTCACTATGACTTTTTTACATTATAAATTTGGGGAGAAAAAAGCGAAATCTTGAAATTAAAATTTAACACCGTTACTACCGCCACCCCACACTGAAATAACACTTTTTTGATCTTAACGATACTGTTAACCGTCTACATCGTTTCATCGTGAAAAAAAACTTTATTTAATAAGATTTTTAATAGTTATTGTTAACGCGTGCACGTTACAAACAACAAAAGTAAAGTTGAACACTATAACTTATCATCACAATTGTAATTGTTGTAAATATTGTGGGCACTAGTTTTAAATATTTGATCAAGATCAATTTAATAAATCCCCAAGTACAAACATACTTATATTCATAAGAAAAGATGCAATATGTAAATAATTATAAAAAAAATTAAATGGATTAAACTTTACAGGCGTTTTAACCCTGTCCCAAAAATGAATCAGTGACTTTACGAAACCATATCCGAACATAATTTTAAGTTTGACAGATGTGCCAGGCGCTGTTTGGTTTGGAATCCTTTCCTCACATATAATAAATATTTTAATTTTATTGTTAAATTTTTAGTGGTTAGCTTTAACTAAACCCAACGCAAAAAGAATTATCAAGATCGGTTCATTAACAAAGTTATGCCCGAATAGACAACCCCAAAAACTATGGTTGACTTGTACACATCTGCGTACTCCTTCACAGCGTACCGGCGCGGCGTGAATGTTATGTTATAAACTGGTGTAAACAGTAAACAGACATGCGATTTCAGCAATCATTATATCAATTTGCTATCATTTATTGAAGAGTTCCGTTAGGTACCTATCTTCGAAGTTCTTCACCAAATTGAAATGGGACCAGTCCGGGAAAATACTCTTACAAACAAAAGAAGAATCATCTAAATCGGTTTACAATAAATTGGCGAAAATATCGCTGAACAAACACACAAAAAAAAAGCCTTTATGTCGGTTAAACAAATAACTAAACAAGAGACATTGGACGTCATTATTTGTTGCTCTACGTCACTACCGTTTGACGCGTGTTTCTTTAATCGGAAAAATTTTACTGAAATTTAGCGGCGTCTATCTGGAAAATGTTTCGTTATTGCGTGGAACAAAAATATTTTCTGAAGGTAATTTATCAAATCAATTTATATTTTCAATATTCCGTAACTGTTTTGTGAAACGAAAGCTTTTTTTGTTTTGATGCAAAAATGGGACAACATGCACTAATGGTATAAATTGGCATTATACATTATCCTGTTTTGTTAGTTATGTTTTTGTGTGGTATGCATGTGGTTGCTTATTTTGTTGTAGAAATGGTACAGAATCATAGAGATGGTAACACCGAAGATGGCGCCATTTCCGAGGACGATTTCGAGTCAGATGGCGATTATCTAGATTTGTATCCTACCCGACAAGATGTTAGATGTTTTGGAAAATTATGGTGAGAGTCAGGCTATTGATAATAATAATCAGAACGAATAAATAACTTCCAATACTTCTTTGGTTGTTGAAGATGGTCTTCCCACAAGCAGCAATACTACACTAGTAGAATCATAAGAAATGGAAAAATCAGTATATGACACGCAATGAAAATCATACGACACTACTTGGCTCTGATAATTATCCTGAATGTTTGATGAATTTTCAGACACCATTCCATTTCAAAGGAACCACCTTGGCAAAAGTTGCAAACTACCCTCAAAGCAGGATATTATGAAAAGACAAGGACCTAGAGGGTCGCATGTGGATTATATATATATACTACACATTTTGATGGAGTCGACATTTCCTCTATTAGCTGGAAGGATAATAAGCAAGTAGTACTGCTCTCGACCTATGTGGGGGCTATCGTACGGTATGACAAAACCGAAAAGGAAATGATAACAATAGACTGGACAAAAATCGTCAAAGAGTACAACGCCCATTTGGGGGCGTAGACCTAATGATTTTTTTTTGGGCAGGTACAGCATTAAAGTTAAGACAAGGAAGTGTTACATGAGAATGTTCTACCACCTTTTACACCTTTTAAACTCTAAGGTCCTACATAAATTAGTCGAGACGAAAAAAGGATTGGAACCGAAAAAGCTCAAGAATCTGGCAGAGTTCAGATCAGAGCTTACTGACGTTTTGTTTAGCTCTGGCTCTACGAACTACGTTGGCAGTCTACAAGAGGGTGTCCAAGTCAATTAATTAGCATCGATTCCATGGAACTAGAAAAAAAAGGGTGCCATGTTTTACCAGCTTCCGACGTCCGACCATGGCCATAACCCAAATTAAAACAGACCAACGCATGAGGTGCATGAGACAAGGTTGTACAAAAATGACACAAAATACAACATGTAACAGAATAAACGCAATTCCTCTTAAAGGGTCATTGTACTCATCATTATAATGCGTCACGCTCGCACAGACGGCCGTCATTGCATCTGTGCGAGCGTGACGCATTATATTTACGTGGGAGTGAAGAAGACAGGTAATAAGTAGTACGAAATTCTTTCTGCTTCGCGACCGGACTTTATCCCGGTTCATGAGATACAGCCTGGTGACAGACGGACAGCGGAGTCTTAGTAATAGGGTCCCGTTTTACCCTTTGTGTACGGAACCCTAAAAATCAGCATTTCAGTACATTTTGTCGAGTTATGCGCACAGATATGTATGGGACAGTCGATTCTTTTTCGCGATTACAGTGTTGGACTATTCCTTTGTGAAAAGAAAGGAAACGATTGTTTTTTGTCTAATTCCACAAATAAGTACTAATATATTGTATTGTACTCATTTTGCATGGTGTTCCAAAACATTGTCAACATTTTTTAAAATTAAAAACCATAAAAATATGAATCGTTTTTTTTTTTAAATATTTTTTCCTCAGTTTCTAAAAAATCTGATCCATTTGTTTAGGGTTCAATATTAAAATGGTAAAAAGGAACCATTATGGTGCGACGTGTCTTCTGTCCGTTTGTCAAGTGAGTGAGTCCAACTCATTCACCTAATTCAAGCATTTATGGGTTTTAACTTCTTATAGGAGCTTCTTAAAGTTATGTAAAAATATATGTTAAGGTACCAAACAGTAGTAAATATACAACGCTAAAACTATGAGAACTTGGAAGTGGTCAAACAACCTGACGTCAAAACGCAAAGTTAGCAAATATTTCAATAGAGGTCGTAAATAGTAGCAAATAGGTATTAAACAGTGCACATGGTCTCATGTAAATATCTAGTTTGGTCCAGCCACCCTGACGTCACCTAGATTCCAGATATTACCAAATTCCGAGAAAATAAACTTTACGTTATCACGTTAATAACCTGCGTTTTACTTGAACACGTAATTAAGTCATTAATGCCGCAGCGTTTGCAATAATTTTATGGACAATCGATCATCATCGTTGTTCAGAAATCGATTGCATTTGACCACCAATGAATGCAGGGTTGGGCATCGTGTATCACAATATTATATCTTCGACCTTTATGTATTCAGATGTCTGAGTTTCGACGCGCTTCTCACAAAGGTTATTAAAATTATGTGACCGGGTGGGATTATCTTGAAACATAACAGTTGTTAGGTTCAAAGTGTTTGTTCAGCGTGATGTTCAACTTCGACGGCCGGGGTGCTTTGTTGTTCACTATTCTGTGTTTGCTGTTGCTCTTGTTGATTCTGCTGTATTCGTGAAGGTAGAGGCGCAGTTTGACCTAACAATAAAAATATTTTTTGTGAAAATATGGCATCGTATATTTTAGATGCGAACTTCGCGTATATTTTTATGCGTACCGTATTTATCGTGAATCCCCCGATGCCTTTTGAGCGCGAACCTATCTGCAAAGGCAGCCGTGCAAATGTCGCACTTGAAAGGCTTCTCTCCAGAATGCACTTTAGCGTGGTTCTTGAGGTGGGCTGCTTGACTGAACGCCGATCCGCACGTTTCACACCTGTGTTGCACAAGACACATATTTCATGTAAAATTATAATAATTCCAGGTTTAAAAAAAAATATTGAAGTACTTCTATTTCATACATTTTAACTGAAAGTCGAAAATGAAAATTTTTATTTAATTAATATTACCTATAAATTGTTAATACGTCCTAAAAGCAACGCAGAACGCGAACGCATACAGCGTTACGAAGCGCCTCTTCAATTCATT
Organism: Melanchra persicariae; assembly: GCA_947386135.1. Lineage (NCBI taxonomy): Eukaryota > Metazoa > Arthropoda > Insecta > Lepidoptera > Noctuidae > Melanchra > Melanchra persicariae. The sequence continues at coordinate 7,682,099 of OX376646.1, forward strand.
ATACTGACTTGAGTTTATATGAAACATAATTGACCTGGCCTAGCTTTGCACAGGTGGACTAAAACCGTAACAGGTAAGCTAATAGAATAAATTATACTTACGCATACAAAGTACTTTACTTACTTGTACGGCTTCTCGCCGGTGTGTATACGTCGATGATTCCATAAGGTAGCGTGCCGCGCAAAACCCTTGTCACAGACCTGAATAAAAAAACGGTTTTTATTGTTAGTATGCTAGGTCAATTTCTATCAAACAATGTAGACTGTGCTGAGAATTTGAGGAAACACTAGCCTAGCTAACTACACTAACCTAGCTAAATTGAATATTTAGTGTTTATATTTAGTGAACTGCCTAAATAACACCTACAAGTTAAATGCTAAGACTGTGTTAGAAAATAATGTATTGCAAATTCACACCATAGCATGTTTTTGAGTTAAGGTTGTTAGGTCTACCACATTGACGTCAAAGTCAAAACGTGTATTTCAATTAGGCCATTAAACGGCACTTTTGAACGTAATCATTTACATTTAAAATAATATAAAGTGACTCTACTGTCCGTTCGCAAGGGTAGATTCTTATGGCGAAGAACGGACAAGAAACTCCATAGTTACTCTTTTCAAATCAATGTTTTACAATATTTTGAGTCCAAAAATTAATTTTAATATATGTGAGGTTGATGCACCTAGAGTATACTACTTATAGGATCAAAGTATTCCCCAGCAGACTCACATATTTACAAATCTTGGAACCATTAATAAAACAGAGTGTGTTAACAGAAAAATACTCTTTTACATCTATAAAGTTAATTAATACATAAATTGACCAGTTTGATTTTGCCTACACTACACCCTTGATTGTCCTATGGAGCAGGTCCAGCATATTTCCAAGCATTCTTATCTTGAATGTAATCCTCCAACTTGTAATATGCTTGTTTACAAAGTGTGCTTTTTACATAAGTTTTAAATTTTCTTTCATTTAATTCTAATATGTCACAAGGTATTTTGTTGTAACATTTAACACAGTACCCCATGAAAGATGTGTGTACTTTAGCTAACCTATAAAATGGTTGATCTAATTTATCTTTATTTCTAGTATTAAAATTATGTTGATCAATAATTTTATTAAAAAGATGTCGATTTTTCCGAACATACATAATATTTTCATAAATGAATTGGCAAGGGACTGTCACAATATTAATCTCTTTTAAAAAATCCCTTAGAGAATCACGGCGACGCAGATTATATAGGGCTCTGACAGCTCTCTTTTGTAAAATAAATATGGATTCAATTCAGCAGCCAGACTCCACAGCAAAATACCGTAAGACATAATGCTGTGAAAATAACTAAAATAGACCAAACGTGCGGTTTCTACGTCTGTTAACTGTCTTATCTTTCTAACAGCATAAGCAGCTGAACTTAGACGACCCGCAAGAGATGTTATTATATGGGGCCCCCATTGTAATTTCTCGTCTAAAGTGATTCCTAGGAAAACCGTCTGATTAATGAAGCCCAGTTTTTCTCCATTCAATATGATGGCACATTCGCTACTTTTAACATTAGGTAAAGTAAATCTAATACATTTGGTTTTTGTTTCATTTAGTACCAAGTTGTTTGCCGTAAACCAATTTTGGACCTATTGACGTCGTCAAGATTTTGTGAACGTCGATCTATTTTAAATATTAGAGATGTGTCATCCGCAAATAATACTATATTTGGTATATTTTGAAATAGTTGGGGCAAATCATTTATGTAAACTAAAAACTTGAACCTCAGCCTGCCAGTCTACATTAAACTTTTGCACTTAAAGAGGCTGACCGAGGCGGCTCGCAGTTGCAAATCGAGTGCAAAAATCAGTCTGAGTATTGCTATCGCTGTTTGCGCCCCTGCTCCAGCCCCGTCTGATGCGACAGCACTACCAGCCATTCAAATATACAATAAATCTGGATAATTATGTTCCATTCTTCCATAAAATTAAAAATGAGGACTTAAATGTCTTTCCAATTGTGTTTTGATAATCTGTAATCTATAGCTCTAACTAAGCAATAGATTACAAATAAGCAACAATTATTTAAGAATGATACTTTTTATTTTTTTATCCGAGGTTCTCAGATGGCAGTGCTAGGCTACATGGGATTCGCCAAAGATCAACTGAACCTCATTATATATGATCACGGGCAACATATTACAGGCCGTTAAAAGTGGTAATAGGTAATACCAAGCATCCGCGGTTAACGATGACTCAGCCTGAGTAGAAATAACCTTAAAATAATAATAGGGAGAATAACGGGCCATTGCCCCCTAAAAAAACACCATGCCATGGCGCCACGGACAGCCCACACCTCAGAGGCTACGTTAACGCCGCGGAATCAGCCGCTCACGTCATCTTGAAATGCGAGGTGGTCGCTCCCTATAAGCCTGTGAGGAAACTGTTTCCGGGCGGAGATAGGCTGGCTAATTTAGCAGACACGAATAGGAGTATAAGTTCGGAAAATGGGGGTCCCCACTACGATTACGATGATCTGTAACTAAAATCATCGTCACTCGCAGTTATGTTCTACACACTATGAGCATAGAATTCCTCCCTTATACTACTACTTTCCTGGTCTGTGCTAACAACCAGCGGCCTAATCGCGTAATACAAAAACCGGCAAGTGCGAGTCGGACTCGCGCGCGAAGGGTTCCGCACCATTATCTATAAAATACGGCAAAAAAATCACGTTTGTCACGGGTGTTCCACCTAAATAAATATTTTATTCTGTTTTTAGTATTTGTTGTTAAAGTGGCAACAGAAATACATGATCTGTGAAAATTTCAACTGTCTAGCTATCACGGTTCATAAGATACAGCCTGGTGACTGACAGACGGACAGCGGAGTCTTAGTAATAGGGTCCCGTTTTTACCCTTTGAGTATGGAACCGTAAAAATGAATGGAATTGGGTTACTTATGAATTCATTTTGGCATTGCAACCGTATCCATTTCGTTTTACGTTGTCGATCAGTCATAATTTTAATTATTATGAGTACCTAATTGATCTGGAGTTCCTATCGTTTGTGAAAGTGTATGCCATTTGGTGAATCATGCAATTAGGGTGCAGGTCTTAACTCAAAATCATCTGAATGAAATCTACCTCCATTTAGCTGCTTCTGGTGTTTCTCTAACCTAACCCTTCAGTAAGGGCTCTACTCCACCTGTCATATCACATTTCAAAGTGCCCTTTATTGAGCGTTGCTACACGTATTCTGACATGTTATATTTTGGACTTACGTCAGTCGTATTACTGGGTATCGGACTCGGCACGGTACGGTATTTTGGCGCGCTCCTCCTTGGAAGTTGTTAATTTTATATTAAGCGTCCATGTTTCGGCCCCGTATGGCATGTTAGACAAAACAGATAGATCGATTTCAGGCATTCTGGTGTTCCTCAATTTCAAAAACGTTCATATGCATGTCTAAATATTTGTAGACTGGTTCACTCCAGCGCGTTTTCAATCTTCGTAACTACTAATATTTTTTTTTAAATTTTTACTTACTTCACAGACGTAAGGCTTTTCCCCTGAATGTGTTCGTTCATGGTTTTTCAAGTGCGGTGATTGTGAAAACTGCATACCACAAGTATTACATCTGAAATATTATTCAATTATTTTCTATTGGGACTTCTACTAGACAATAAAAAAAATAATATATATTCTTCTTTTGTTTTAAAATTGGTTAACAAAATTTAAATTATAATATTATAAAGTTTTATACTAGTATAATTTAAATTTTGTTAAAAAAAAATTTTATAGTTTATACTATAAACTATAAGATATAACATTATTTACATAAATTATTTCATACCTATATGGTTTTTCTCCTGTATGTATTCTTGAATGATTCTTAAGATATACAGCCTTAGCAAATGCAATTCCACATATTCCACATTTGAAGTTCTTTTCACCAGAGTGCAACTTTTTATGTGACCACAATGAAGAATATCTGGCAAAGGAACCTCCACAGATATTACAGTGGAATGGTTTATCCAAATTAGGATTATTTAACTTATTCTTATTCCCTCCTACGAAAATAATACCAGAACCATTGCAGTTCTGACATTTTGTTACTGATGCTAAGTTTCTCCTCTTTACAGGATGGTGGCCAGGAACTGAAACAAATTTTTTGCCATTATTAGAAGCTGTTTTCTTTTCAAAAATATAGTATGTAAGTAAACTTTAAATCTAACGCATTTATCAGAGACAAAGCTACAGTATACATAGTCAGATTTATGGTATTAATGGTTTAAACATTTTTTGCTGATTCTAATGTATTATAGCTGCACTCACGAGGTTTCTGTTGCTGCTGTGGCTGTTGTTGCGTTTGCTGATTGCTCTGCACAGTCGAAAGAGGGTCCGAACTCGGTTGCACTGTGCTTACTTCAAACTTAACATTGTCTTCCGCCGCCACAAAAATTTGGGTTGCATTCACTGCAAAAAGATAGATTACAAACATTAATAATTTTTAGTCAATTCTAGGTGTTGATGTTTGATACCCTGGTTGGGTTAAGTGTGAAAAAGTTTTTATTATTTCTAAACAAGTGTCAAACACCTCTGCTTACCCCTTTGCTTGCATGGTTCATAATAAAGAATTAGGAATACAAATTATACTAACATTGACTATTTCTCTGGTCTACAGAATCTTGTGCAATGCAGTTTTCACAGCGAATTAGCTTGGGTCCCTTTCGCTTAGGATTATTGGGAATTGGTCCACCACAAGTAATACATTTCTGGACCTTTTCAATTATAACTGGTTTAGCTGAAACATAGATGAAATTATTGATTAGGGCTGTCTATATGAATGCTTAATAGGATTTAGAGTGCAAAATTAACATGCAGTATCCAAGCTTTGCACTAGTGCAGAACAATACTTTTATCATATTGAGCACATACCTGTAACTTTTCTTAAAATTGAAAAAGAAGTAGTACTTGTATTATAGAAATTACTCAAATAGAAGAGCTTCATAAATGTGATATTGTGACATTTTATGCAGTTTTCATAGTGGGTGCAAGTCACAGATTCAGATTATAAAAACATAGCGACTATTTAGCTAGACAATACAGAGGTTTTGAAATCAATAGGTAGGTGAGGCGTTTTTTCAGCAGTGGAAAAATAGGTAAGGATAAAAATAAATAGTGCCTACTAACTGTCTTGAATTTGTACATGGTGTTGCTGCTGCTCATTGGGATCAGAGGAGAGGATCTGAATGTGTGGAGGCATGGCAACATCGTTTCCAGTACTTACACCTGTCGCTACCACTGTGATATTGTTTTCTGTAATCATACAATTAATGTCAGTTTAGAATCTTTTGCATAATTTTCTTTTTTCTAAAATAATACTTTGTTTCACAGATACTAACTCAAAATTTTGTATATGATATATAGTATATCAGAACCTGAAGCAAAAAAGCATGTACATTGCTCTAGATGATTAAAACAGAAAACAATGATCCTATTAATAAACAAACAAGAGATAAAAACAATTACCTGTATCCTGAGCATGTATTCTTTTATGAGCATTCAGAAGAGTAAGATGCCCAAACATTAGACCGCAAACATCACATTTGAAACTAATATTTGATATTGTATTCTGAATTCCATTTGGAGCTATTTGCATTTGATTCACTAATGCATAGTTGTAGGAAAACGGTTGGGCTATGTAACAAGTCTTATCGTCGCTAGTTGTCAGTTGTGTTATGTTGACACCACTGGTGACATTGCCAGCTCCACTGCTGGCACCTGTGCCTAGTTTACCAATCATATTCACGTTGGTAGTATAACAAAATGTAGGAAACTCCTGAAATTCAAAACAAATTAAGTTGATAAAATAAAATAGTATTAGTCTCAAAAAGCTGGACTATTTTTAATGAGTTGTTGCTGCAGTGTTATTCACAATGTTAGTCCAATATAATTAGTAAACAGCTTTCCTTTTTTCTCTCTTCCAACTGATTCAGTGATATCCCATTATATAATTTGGAGAAACAAAATAACTTGTTGAGAGCAATAATTTTATTTATCATGAATAAATTGTTATAAAATTGAACATGGTGTAACAAAGAATAACAACTGCTAGACAAAAATTTGACTTTTAAAGATAGGACCAATATAAAACCACTTACTTTGTGCAATCTATTTGTTTTAGTGTAAGTATTCAAAATGTTTCACAAAGTTAACTATCCCAGAGAGGATGTATTATCAGTTATAACAATCACACACATCTATTAATATGAACTTTGTATAATCTATTGTGTACAAAATACAAATAATTACCTGTTGTTGTTGTTGTTGATTCTGCTGAGCATTCTTTTGCTGAACGTTTTCAATGTTTTTGCCTTGAGACTTTTGTGGATGCTCTTGATATTGCAGCGTCGGCACTGTGCCGGTTTGAACGGTGTTCGTAGTGAACATATCGACACATCAATTAATTCATCACACAATTTCAATCAGCTGCACATTGTATATTTCTGTTATGATATAAAATACACACTGTAAATATGTTTAAAAACATCTTTGCGCATTCAACAAAAGCGCGGCTAATTGTACGTGAAAGAGAAACTCAAACACAAAGTGCGAAGGTAACGGGGAATATTTCTTATCAGTCTACTCTACTCGTAAAAAGATCATTCGTTAGAAAGGCAGTGTCTCCTGAATAGTCGATATATGCAAGAAAAGGATGACGGAATATCCATACGCGCTACGAGTAAGCGGACGCCATTGTACTCGAACAAGAGGTGAGACGCGGTCACGATTAAAATTACAAAAGTTGAACATGAACTGATTTGTAATAATTCAATTTGCTAACCTGCTATCAATTTTCCTAAATTACTTAAAATAGACTATTTATTATCAAATGGATTCAAATTATTTTATTTCTGTCTCACTTTCTTGTCCAATTCTCCATCTCACGAAAGAAACGAAATGGCGATACAATACAAATAAAATGGCGGCTTGAGAAGGGGCGGGTGCAGCACAACTACTGCCAGTCCAAAAATATGTTCATTTTTCTTGTGAAAACACTCGCCTGGATTGTTTTATCTATTTATTCATTTATTTAGGGTACAGTTACAGAATAGGTACAGACCAAGTTGTGATTAGGATTTTTTTTTGCAATAATTGAGACAAAAAAAAACAATAGGAACTTACGATACCGATGTTGCGCCTTCCAATAAAATAAAATTGCGAATACCTAACAAAAGCAACGACTTCAAGTATACTTATAGTTCAACGAGATGTACAACAATCTGCAACAATGTTTTTGCTGCAGGAAAACAGTGTGCTCAGTATATTTTAGGAGTGCATGGCAGAACGACTTCCCAAAGCATAAACAATGCTTTTCTGTGCTTGCACAGAAAATCTACTTACTTACATTGTGATATTCTGCGTATAGTTGTTTTATCTCACGAGTGCGGGCGAAACATAAATGTGTAGGTAAATGTACGTGCACATTGTCTTAGTGTGCGTAAGCTTGTGTCAGTCGCGCACAAGCTTACGCACACTAAGACAATGTGCACGTACATCACAGAGTACATTATACTATATTGAACGTACATTTACCTACACAACTATGGCTCGCCCGCACTCGTGAGATAAAACAACAGTACATAAAAACATTATGACATCTAGTCCTGGTAGCGGTATCGCAGTTTCATACACAGAGTACTTTTATATATGTTTCATACGATGCCCGTTAAAATCTGCACGTGGCTTGAGGCAACGCGGTAATGTGTAAGCTTCATCTTAGCGAAACCCTGGAAAACTCTAAATAGACTCCGCACTCAGGTCGGTCGCACTAAAGTTAACCTCCTCAAGTGGGGGATCTCGAATGGCTCCGATCTTCAGTGTTTGTGTGGCGTCGCTCCGTAGCCATGGCTCACCTCTTGTTTTGCGCCCCATGCCTTGTCACCTGTAGGTACATGTAAGGACCTTACGGTTGCCTCAGCGAATGGTGTTGCTGTTGCTGAGTAGGTACTGGGTCACACATAAATTTTAATAAGTCTATTTGCCATCGACTCGCTAAGAAGACGTGTAAGCTACACGATGTTAATAGCTCAGAAGAATTTCATTCTTAAACGGGGCATCATCGCCCTTCTTAAAGAAGAGTACCGCGCTGTACCACGGTTTTCCAAATTCCTGATGGCGGGAATTCGGCCGTAATTCCGTCCTCACCCGACGCCTTGTTGTTTTATTTTAACTGCTTCAGAGCCATCCTAATCTCATACAGGCTCACGTCGGGACTTCTTCCCAGTTTATTTACCTACTGCTAAAATGATATGATAATTTAAAAGACAATATTAGGTAGGTAATATGATGCTATAAGTAGGTACACTTCGAGTGTCAGTGTGTTACATCGAGGAGTCTTGAACGTAACATGAACATATTGTCATCAGAATTTCAAAACAAACACAACTTTGATTTTTAATTCGTTTTAGTGACGTGAATAGGAGCTCGTGGATAAATAATAATAGTAGGTCGCACGGTTCGATATTCAAGGTTAAACAACGCTTGCCGAGGTCGGTCTAGGGATGGGTGACCATCTTAAAATACCGAGCTGTCATTTGTAATTAATCATAATCCTACAGTTTATTAAGTCATTGTTACAATTATTTCCTTCATCATCATCATCATCATATCAGCCGAAAGACGTCCACTGCTGGACATAGGCCTCCCCCAAATGGGTTTGCCATAATCGCCACGCTTGGCAGGCGGGTTGGCGATGGCAGTGTAACTGTAGCAATGTACCTACAGAGAATGCTGCTGCCCATTCTCTGGTGAGTCCCTTAGTCGCCTCTTACGACACCCACGGGTATCGAAGTGATGGGATGGTGCTATTCTTTTACGTTCGACACCATACGGAACAACTTAGTGTTGTTCTGTGATGTCTTGCAGTGGTCCCCAAACTCAGTCGTCACGGATTGTCAGAAGCCAGAAAATCTGACACGTCTTGCCAAAAAGCACCGCGTTATTACCCATCAGTTATCGGGTTGTGGAGGTGACAGGCAGTCGCTATACTGCCTGTCTCGTAAAATACTGGTATTCAGCTGAATCTTGTTTGCCTGGAACCCGACCGCAATATAGTTGGGAATAAGGCTAGGCATGAATATTAGTAGGATAAGCTGGGATAGGCCTAAAAGCCTTGTCAAAGTCGATACATAAGTATCTATGAGGCCTCGGCCTCGAATCTTGCGGGCAGCGGGGCGGCGGCGGCGGCGGGCGGCGCGGGCAATGCAGACCCGTTCTCGAAACCAGCGGGCAGATCACGCCGCATTATAGCGGCGTTGTGTTGTGTTCGTGTCGTCGAGATATTTGTTTTTATTCGCGAACGAAATGTTTGAACAACGGCGACAACCTCTTTTTGATTCTTTATTCCTTACGCTCGATTTATTGTGGGCAAAAGAAGCAGTGAATCCCTACTTTTACTTTTTTGAAACTATGAAGAACAGAGACTATGTCCTGACAAATTCTAGGAATACACCAGAATGAGTGTAGAAACTTTTGACTATATTCTTGAAGTTATCAACGGCGATTTAGTCTGGAATTGATCCAAAACGATATAGAGGTCACGTCCGAGGACATTTCGACATGTCACAAAATTAAATTGCACAACTCTGCAACGACACTGTGACGCGCGGGCGGTCACCGCTTGAGTGACTGGAGCTCACCCACAGAACACATACTAGGGAGCTCACTGCTCGTTACCCGCCCCCGCACCGCTGTTTTCGAGGGTCGGTCCATTTGATTTTACGCATTAAATCATGCCGCGCCCGCGCCGCCACCGCCGCCCCGCTGCCCGCAAGATTCGAGGCAGAGGCCTAAAGAAATTGCGGTTGACTGTACCAGTCTGGTAGTTGTTACTCCGGACACCACTAACCACTAATGTAAGAGTCTCATGCAGGATTTATAAATAACAAAATAATAATTAATATAATATTTTTTTCTTTATTTCATACATAGGCTACATGCCACAGAGTATATAGGTATTACATACTTATTAGGTACAACATATCTAGGTACTTACAATAGTAAATTGAGTTAATATTGAGGTTTTAATCGAGTAGGTAGGTACTTATGCATATGTCGCAGCCACCTAGCTTAATCAGCCGTTACATTAAAAGCCTTTTTTATGGATGGTAAATCATCAAATGACTCCTGCCCTGCCGCTCTGGGAAAGGGTTGGAAAGGGATGGAGTGTCAAGACTCTTACTGACTAAAACCCATCCGTGCTCTTCGTAGTGCTTTTTGCTTTCCAGGGCCACGGTAACTCTTTCCAACAAAATCCGCAACCCTGGCAGGCATTAAAAGCCTAGCCTTTTCATTTAACTCCGCCGTTTAATAAGCTACTTAAGTGACATGGGCAAGTCATTAAACGATACTGAAACAAAGATGTCACTGAGGTCGCTGAAAAATCGGCGCAGTTAAGAGCCATTTCACAAAATGTAAGCGCTCGAGTTTAGGTAAAATACCGCAGCATCGTGTATGTGTGCGTAACTACGCACACGTACACAACGCAAACAGTGTAGCGCAAGTGTCGAGACGGACTAAACAATCTTGAGGCGTTATAATCGTAATGCACCTGGGTTTGAGATTTATGCCGAAGGATAATTTATTTATTCAGTCTATTAGGTAATCTAGTAAAGCTTTCTAGACTAATATGAAAACCACAAATATATGTTATGTAAAGTATATAATAGAAATAACACAAACAAGGAAACAATTACATATTATTCTCAAGAAATAATGACTATCATTTAAGTGGTCGTTAAATGAATATTTGTCGTAAAGGCATTGATCTTGCCTTTCTAGGGTCTATGATTTCTGGCAATACACAATCTTGATAAAATCGAATCAATTTCGGAAGCATCTTTTCCTGCCAAAAAACGTCATCTTTTACTACCCTTATTACTTTCAATGGAAAATCAGGACCGGTCCATACAGCAAACAAACATACGTTTTTTTTCGCTATCTGCAACTGGCCTTGTATTTGGTAGTACCAGTCATGATAAGGGTTCATTTCAACTTGATGATGACTGTTCAATTTAAAACATTTTAGTTTTTTTGCTAGTATAGCGGTATCAGGATCGATACCAAAAAGTGAGCTAGGACATATCACTTCCACTAATCCTTCACTGCACAATCCATCCGGTGTCGCACCTAAATAAAAATGTTCCTAGTCTATAATAAGTAGTCTAAAGTAAGTCTAAAAATATTTACGATCGAGTCTAAAAGTTCCATTGATTCGTCAAGTCCAGGGTCTAATGCAACAGCTTCTTTTTCCTATAAAATTAAAGAAATAATAAGATAGTACCTATACCTACTACTACATAAACTTCTGTTTAAAACATAAAATTGTTACTAAAACATACAATTTCTGTTGTCAAATCTGACTTTTCACTTGTACCCGGCACGGCGTCTCTTCTAAAGGTACTATCTTCCTCTACTCGATTCACGCGATTTCTCATTCTGAAATGAAAACAAAATAGCTGTCAAATTTCGAACCCACAAATAAATGAATTTTTACTCAATCATCATAACTAAATGATTATTAAAATCATCAATACAACAAGCTCATTTAATACCATTGTATGAGTTTTTGAAGAAATATTCATTGAACGGGGTAAGGCTGGTGCGGCATAGAAAATTTGAATTTCGCGGGCTACCCTGGTGCTTCCACCATCGATAACTGTGTATATGAATTGCAAATAAAAAGAATATCTACCTCGCTTCTGTTGCTTTCTTTATGGCTGCAGAATTATGATTTTTCCTTTTTTTGACACATTTGTATACACAACCCTTACGCCCCATTGCTAAAACTAATAAAACAAAAATATAATAATTATTCTACAAACTACTAAAATCATACTTTACTTGATATTAAACGAAAATCTTACCTTATGAAAAAAAATACAAAAAGGATCAAAAGGTTGTAGTCGTAGTTTAACAATGCGTTTACGATTGATACGCTCGAAAATCGGGACACGGAAAAAAATGGCACAGGTCCTGCTTCGATGACCGCTCGGGCCGTACTAATCGGTGCCCGCGTTTGCATTGTAATTTATTCTAATTTATAGTGATGTTAAAAATGATATTACGTCTGATTAAATGAATTGATTTTAATAAAACTTTGGAATTAGTTTGGTAAAAGAACAAGGTTTATTTTTATATATTTTTTTAAATGTAATTACGCTTAATTCAAACCAAAAAATCACGATAAACTTGCGATATAAAACGTAAAAGTTGACCTAAGACTTTGTTTTTTTACTAATTAATGGTAATAATTATCGATATTCTAGTACATTAAAAGTCAACAAAAGTATATGTCTGAAACTTTATGTATTTTTTGTAGTTAAATTTATTAACATTTATGATAGATTTAGGAGTCCGAAATTGACTCTGCGATGATTTTTCAGTAAACTAGTTGTGGGAGATTAATCACTACATCATTTACAAATAAGTTTTTGTAAATGTGTTACATTATGAATCAATACGAAAGACTAGTCTATTTTTTACATGTATTCAAAAATTCCAGAGTGTTATCTAAGATGGTAAATTAGGCGACCAAAGTCTTAGGTATTGGCGCAAAAACGTGAAATGGCTCTTAAATGAAAAAGTTAGTCTTTTAATGAAACGGCTAATTAAGCTAGTTGGCTGCGACACATATTATATTACAAAAATAACTTATTAAGTTATTATATACAGATGTCTTCATGATGAAATGTAAAACAATGGAACATTATCTTCATCATATCCTTTACATAAACAAGCATAAGTATTAATTTTCAGAAACTTTATTTGTAAAATATTTTAATACAATATGCGGATTAGTCAATTTATTTCTTTCTATATCGTTGATTATATTACTTATTCGATTACTCCAATTTTGACACGTTTCTTTCTTAATTTTCTCGAGAAGATTGTGATCGCAGCACCAGAAATTTTTAATAGTTGCTATTGCCAAACAATCTCTTAATTTTTGTAACATATACAGTACTAAAAATGTCAAAGAATTTTTTTTCCAAAACTCTTCGTCCTTTTCTATAATTTCCCATAAAAACAATGTTTTTATGAAATAACTAGCCAATTTGTTAAATCCTTGAATATCTCGAAATAGCTTCAGAAGCTTTAAAGAACTTTTTAAATTATTCGTACTGTCCGTATAATATCGTTCTTGATACGGAAAAGCTAATCTCCAACTATAATCATTATCACTAGGTTTTGGAACTGCAAAATAAAAAGTAGTTTTTGTCTTTCTAACTTTATCAAAATCTATTTTCGAGTTAAATGGTATTTTTGGTAGCTCAAACGCTAAGGTAGGAACCAAATCGACGTCAATAACATAATCGTTTTCAATACATATTGTAATGGTATTAGCAGGACCCGACATCTTATAGAGGATTTTAAAATAGTTATTTTTCACTTTTAAAATTCGTTTACCGTCTTCCAGTGGTAGTTTATTCAAGGCAGCATCTACAACACTTTGCATCCAGGATCTAAAACTTGTAACTAATAGGCGGTAAGATCTGTCGCACCAGAATTCAGTCTTTTTGAAACCTTTCGTAGCAGTAGCAGGGGTTTTCGACAGCCTGCGAAATTCTTCTGGCATTATAATACTTGTGTAACCATTTTGAGTTTCACGGGAATCTAAATTAATTTTACTGTAATTAACATGTATGGTCAGAATAACATTAATATCATATTCATTTGGTTGGCCTACGCGCATCCCATCAAAGTAGCTACCTAAATATTCAAGTTTCGGGTTCATACTATCGAATAAGCTGTCACATTTACGCATTCTTTTCAAAAGTTCTTGAAGCACTTTGTAAAGAATAGAATTATTGTCCTTCCTGTCTTTTCTTTTAATTCGCACATGTCTTCTATTCACCTCTTGGAAAATTTCTTCCAATGTTACCACATGTCGACCTCGACGCCGACCTCGGCCAGTGCTTGTCATCCTGCTGAAACAATTTAATTACTAATTAAAATATATCATGATATAGCTAATTAAGTACCACTGAAGCTATGAATTTGTAAAAGTCCCACAATACTTGAGAGAGTCCTGCATACTCCCTGTATGCAGGACAGTGGGAGGGAATGTTAAAACTAATAGATGTTTTTATGTCAGAGCAAAAAGGTATGCTCTGAAAGTACCTACAGTTCCGATTAGACCAACTTATTACCCGACTACGGCGAAGCAAAAAGGAGGGTTATGAATTGGACCGGTAAGTATGATGTATGTATTATATGTAGGTATAGGTTACCCATCCATCATCCACATAACACATCACACATCCATCCACCCATTAACCCATGTTTATCTTAATCTTACCATGTCACGTAACATAACTTGTAAGATCGTTATTATTATTTTTGCTTTTCTGTGTTATATTGGGCACGTACATTTAAACATGGGTGGGTTCAATACCTATATGTAACTCAGGGGAATCGGCGTTGAGGGCTGAAATACAGGCTATGCCTAGTTCGGCCCCAAATGCTAATATTTTTGTGTACAGTAACTGTAGACCAAACACTTTATTTGTGAAATAATGTACAATTTTTTCTGTGAATAAACATTAAGTATTATTATTTTGATTTTGAACAATCTCGGGACCATGGGGGTCCCGGTCCTTTGGTAGGCGTACGAGGGGCCGAAGCCAACTCGCAGAGGCCCCGTTAGACATTTTCAATGGAATGACCACCAGCCGACGATTATCCCCTGTATGCGCTATAAATGTATACCCAAGGATAATCCCCGGTTGGTGCTGGACTATTGCAGAATATGGATACAAAAAATAAAAGGCTATGGGTTTGGGTGGTTTAGTGGACTGATTACCGTATACTATGGGAAAACTATTGACCCCTGCCTGACCACTAACAATGTACACGGCTTTAAAATGGCAGGGGGTGACTTGCACACTCAATAAATGGGCCCCCGAAAACGGTCGCTAGCACAAAGTGACGTAGCGCCAAGGGGGCAACATATCCTGAGGTACTAGAGGAGTGGAGAGGTATACCACGGCTATCAGGACAATCCCGGAAGTAAGGTCAAGATCCCTACCAGCATCTTACTGGATTATACCTACATCCTTCTCCCAAGCACGTTTGCTTAGGCAAAGCGTAAGGCAAGAAAGAGGTAGGTGCTCTGTTCCTCGTCAGTGTTCACTCCGGCCAGCCAACAAGGCAAGCCGGGGATGAGGAACAAGACTTCCCCCGGGAGGTCAGGTTCGTGGGGTCGCTGCTGCCCAACAGTTCGCCACAAAACTGCCCTGCGGATTGTATCTCTCTTTGTCTGGCTCCTCGCCCTAGGTATGATCTAAGGTTCATTGGTGCGCGCAAGCCCCACCACGACGTCAACGTAGAGATACGGCGGCGGTGGGGTTATTATTATTATCTGTTCCTTCATAACTTCTAAAACATTTATCATAATTTGAAAAATGAGGTGTCATTGGAAGCGTCTAATTATTGTCCGCTGGTTATAGACTAGGTTATTTTTTTTTTTAAATTAATACCTTCATATAAAGGGCTTAATTAGCACATTTCAAATTTATTTATGTATTGTAACAATAATTTGAACCCCAAAATATTTTAAATAAAAAAGAAGTTCAAAAACTAAAACCCGACTACAGAAAATTCACGTTCTAAAAAGTATGAAACAAGAAAAAATAGCCGTGGTCGTATTCGTATGCCACCTATTCTGGTAGGTACAACAGTTTATGGCAAAGTGGCATACGACCACGGCTATTTTTTCTTGTTTCTGAATACTTTTTAGAACGTGAATTTTCTGTAGTCGGGTTTTAGTTTTTGAACTTCTTTTTTTAACTCTTTTTATATTAGTTTAGAATCTAAAGTACCTACCTACTTAATGATAGCGACGGACGTAAGTACGACTCGCGACATTCCCCGCTGGCGAGATGACTAATCACTAGATTAGGTATATAATATACCTATATTAATGTCACGGGTTTACTAATAAATCCGTAAACACACAAACACTATACCTACATAAAATTATATTATTATGATAAAAAAAAAAGTTATAACTTTGTTATTTTTTTAATGAATTGTTCCGTATTTATCTATGCTGCCTGCTTAGCAATGAAATAGAAACAGGAAACATGTCGTAGTTGTTAGATAAAAATGCATCTATTAACTTAACTTAGTAGAGTCGATTTACTAGGTAGGTGTAGGTATTTCCGTATTTTACATTCCTACTCGATTCAATTGAATTGCTTTGGTAATACTTTTATGGCCGCATTCTTAATCAAAATTACTTACATTATACTACAACCAAATTAAATTGAATAAAATTCAATGAACTATGTAAGTACCAGTAGGTACCTACCTAAATAACTTGAAAAAAATTAGGTAAGTATAAGTCAGTAAAAAAACTTTAGACAACTTACCTAACGCAATCAAACCAAACTGTTGGAACTAAACACGAGTTATTGTCAGCAAATATGAAACAGTAATGAAAACATACATAAGTTTGTTCGTGCTTCGAGCTTACACACGCTATCCAGTAAATAACGGCCACGTGTCCGCGCTATACTCGTAAGTCGTAACTCAATACACCACGAGTCCACGACACGTCCAAGTACGGAAGAAGAAGAATGCATACTAACTAAAATGTTTAAATGGTTGCTTTGCTTCCAATCGCGCCCTTGCGGTTTTTCCCCGTATTCATTTAGCGGACTTTTAGTCATTGTATAAGTGTTTGAAATATGGGGACTTTTTTGTATAGCAAAGTTGTACTTTATTATTTTTCTTACTATTTCGCTCCCATAGGCTAATATCTAAAAAGATAGGCCATGGGAGCGAAGCGTAGTGGGAAAAAATAATTTAACTTTTGTATTGTATTATTAGGTACCTATACTTTGTGTACGACAGTAAAATTGCTACACAAAAAAGGCTTATGAGAAGCCCAGTTTCAGTTTAGAGTCGGTGGTAGTTTTAGTCTGAATGCTAGCTTTTGCCCGCGACTTCATACACGCATATCCTGTTTTTTTCCGTTCTACTAAGTATTAGAAAACAGTAAAAAAAGATGAATGAAATCGGTAAAGTTGTTCTCAAGTTATCGCGTGACCAAGGGAAACGGATTAATTTTTTGAATTCATTAAATAAATGGTCACGGTCAGCAGTTGATTTTTATCGGTTTTCTAGTTAGGTTGGTTATGTTAACTTACCTTATGGATCTATTACTTCAGTGGCTGACTCAGTTTCAAAGTGATTTTTAAACTTTTCAATAGCTTCTTGTAATGATTTAAAATTTACAGGTTCTATGTTGTCATCAATTTCAAGTTTTGTATGCTGCAAATTATGGCCTATGAATAAGATAAAATATAATTTAAACAATTGTTTACAGAACAGAACAAATCCGTATGTGACTAGATTTTTTTGTGGTTATAGCAATCAGATATTTGGTTGGTTCATTACAAGTCAAATCATATGATTCATTATAGGAAAGATTTTTATGTTCCAGTTAATGTATCTAGTACAAGATTTTTTTCTCACAAATAGGGAATAAGCATCGATCAACAATTACAACTAGATATCGGGACGTCTCGGCACAGTATATTATACTGTGGTCTCGGCAATAACAGCTTACCTCTTATATTAATTAGTTTGCTTGAATCACAGCCAATGTAAACATGTTTCACAATGCCGCAATGTCTAAGTACCTATTCAAAAGTTGCAAAAATAATGCCCGAAAAAGTAATTTAACGGCCGGAGTGTCTTATTTTCGGTAATTCCATTTATAATAAGTTATATTTTAAGCTTTAAACTACTTAAGGGGGATCCCTAAAGAGACCTCGCCATACATATTTCAGGAGCTGTAATCTCCGTAAATAAACAGTTTCTGCAGAATAAAAGCAAGTATAATGAGACTTTATAATGTATTGTGATCGCCTGTCGCCAAAATTTTAGAAAAAAAACAGTCTTTCTATGAGAATTAGACCCAATAAAAAACGAAAAATCTTTACATGTGTGAGTGACCTGAATCGCGCCATCTGACAGAAATTTATAGAACCACCGAGAAAAAGTTCATTGCTGTTGTGTTACGAGTTTACGTGCGGTGAACATTTTAAGTAGATGGCGCTGTTCGAAAATTCGAACAAGCGCCAAGGTTGTCGAGTGACGGACGCGGCGATGCGACGTTGCCATTCAAGACGCAATTTGGCAACAACGCGTGTTGCCAAATTGTTCCAGTACGATGCGTGATTGTGTGTCAAAATTGTGTTTCTAGCAAGTTAGCGCCGGCGCGCGGGTTTGCCCGCGGATTTTACATTTTATGATTGATGAAATGTTTTTTTTAGGGAATGAGAAATAATGCTAGAAAGTGAAAACAATTATCTGCGATCTGCCTTTGGTTCACACAGATACAATACTAATGTTATTGTTGTATTACTTATCTACTTTAAATAAATAGTGCCTACCTACCTAAAGATTTAAAAATCTTTCCACTGTATGTAAGTAGGTACTGATAAAACATTTTCTGACACGGTTAACTACTAATTCATTGGTTTGGGTTGAATCAAATCAGAGAAAAGAAGTTCATGTAGGTATACTTAGGGTACCTATACCTAAATCAGGCGATCAGCGTAGGCAAACTTACCTATTTTTTTTCCTAGCTACCTACGCAATGGTCGTCCGTCTGTCGGTCCGTCTGTCTGTCCGTCTCTCTGTCTGTCACCAGACTGTATTTCACGGACCGTGATAGCTACACAGTTGACATTTTCACAGATGATGTAGGTATTTTTTTGCATTTGTGTCGCATGATTGTAATATTATAAGTCGCGTAAGATTGTATATTTACAAGTACCTACTTACTTATAATTTCTTCTAGATAAGACAAGTATTGTAAACTATTGAATTTGGGTGTGATTCAGTGTATTCGAAATTATCTCTTCTCAACACATCATCTATCTAGCCCTTTCCCAACTATACCTACTGGGGTTGGCTTCCAGTCAAACCGGATTCAGCTGAATACCAGTATTTAACGTGGTGCGGCTGCCTACCAGACCTCCACAATCCATTATCTGTTCTCAACATAATCCTAGATTATAGTCTAAAACATAAACAAGATTTATTACAATCTTATGATGTTTGGAATTATCCGGTGACACATACGAGTACTTACATAGGTAGGTACCTACTCTAACCAACTAATACCACGATATTCTAAGCTGATAACAACCCTTTGCTTTGCCATCTAAAACCATTCCACCAAAGAACGCCAGTAATCACACTAATCACTGAATGTTACGACTGTATCACCTAAAGAAAACATTCTTAGATCGCGACAAATAATTGCATAAATAATCTTTTATTTATTTAGTACCTACACGTCACAATTTATTTACACGTTAGGTACTATTTAGGTTCAGTCACATTACAACAACCTGTGTAGGTACAATATACCTTTATTACCATTAGATACGGGACTTAGTCACAGCAAGTGGTTCTACTCAACTAAGTGATTGCCCGTAGTTGGCACTCAGTCGCGCACGGAAAATCATTGATGTGACCTTCAGAATGACTGGCCAAAATGACCGATCAGCTTAAAAATATTACTAAAATCTAATACCTATTTGCTACTATTTGAATTTTTTTTATTTTATAAAGAATTTTATTAGAGATTTTTTGTTTAGGTACTATGAATAAATATACTTACCTAGTTCTACCCACATGTTAGCTTTTATCAGTATCTCGTAAATTGTTATTAATTAGTAGTACTTACTTATTACTAATTATCGTGTAAATTGAACTACCTTCACTGCATAGACTTGAAAAAAAATCACTTGACTTTCTGTATCAAGTAGTACCTACCTAAACATAGGAAACAAAAAATCTGTAATAAAATCTTTAATCTTTGCTGCTCAACAGTGTTTTAATAATACTAGGAATAAAAATAAGACACACCACTCGTAAATACAGCCAAAAATGTTAATTTGTTGAAAATAACAAAAATATTTTATCGTAAATTTGCTTCGCCATGTTTGTGAGAGCGAGATAGATATTAAAAACATGCGTGAGAGACACGATACGCACAATTCGCGAGTTGTTGAGAGATTTTGTAAACAACGCGCGCGACGACTAGTACCAGACCGAGGTTGCGTAAGGTTAGCATCACAAATTTCTTCAAACATATTAATAGTTTTTTATTATTATTGTTTTACCAACCATGATTATTTAAATTCAAGTCGATTTTATTGATAATTGATAACAGTTATGTTTTACGCAATAGGTACTTATTTAAAAAAAATGTTTTTATAAGACAAAGTCTAGTTTATAGTACCTAATTGTTAGTGCAGAATCACTACTTCACTATATTTAGTTATCTTTATTACGCGACTGTGGCAAAGCAAACGGTTATGATTTCAAGGCTTCCTCGTAACTCCCAAACTGCACGTCATGTGCAGCCATATTCTTTATTTATTTATACATAAATGCATAATGGTGATACTTAAGGCTCTTTTTTATTCAGGTTTCCTAAAGATGAATTAAGGAGACAAAAGTGGCTTGTTGTTGTCCGAAAACAAAGGCAGAAGTAAAGCTTTAGTAACCTTGCGCGATCAAGCGAACAATATTTCTTTTTTTAAGTACCTCAAAATAATTAATGTTTTTTATTTTATTTGCTAACGCTACCACATGCCATGTCATTCATAATCGTAAACATTCGTCAACATTCGGCAGCTAACGCGATTTCGCTCGCACGACAGCGCCGTCTCCTATCTCTATCCTTGTCTATCGGTAACAGTAGGTTGCGACTGTGATGACACTGATCACAGATGTGTGAGTTTCGGTGCATAGTCGTACGCCGAGCCCATGTTTACTGATTGCGATGTTAGAGCGTAACATGCAATGTTTATTACCCAAAATAATTTATCTGAATAATTTGTTATGGTGAAAAGGGATACCTTTTCACCACCAAATCCGATAGGATATCGAGCCTAGAAACAAAAATATGCATAGACCAATAATTATATTATTATTAATATTTGAAAATATTAGGTTTGGTAAGGATAAAAAAAGATAAAAAATAATTCAAAAATAAATTCAACTATTGAGATTTGAACCCACACCAAGCCTAATGAAAGGCAGTCTCTAAACCGACAGTCTGTTTGTACGGTTGATAACTGTTTCAAATAGCCGACCTTATTTATGTCAAGGTTTTTAGCTGCTCAGCTTCCCGAAAGTATAGCGTGATGATAATCATTGCTAAGGTTATATTAATAAGAAATAGATTGGAATATAACAATTTGGTCCTCTGGACATTTTAATTTCCAACCATTTTTGAATAAAACGACATCTAGTGGTGTCGAAAGTTACTACTATTTACTTTGCATGTGTGTGTAAAGAGTAAATTCATGCGGCTAAATCTTTATTCTGCTGTAATCTTTGTATGGTAGCAGTTAACAAGCATAGTGATTATCTAAAAAAATCAAGTTAATGCCCTAGGTGGCGCCTATAATAAAGTTGTCTATTAAAACTTTCTATGTTAGGTGTAAAAATTGAAAATGTTCGAAATTGTGGATGTGTCGCCATCTAGCGACAAAATGGCAGTGAGAGCATTCATCCATTCACCTTAACAAATAATATCAAATTTGAATAAAATTACCGATTTAAAACCAGAGCCACAAATGTTTGGCCAATATACTCGCAAACTTTTGTGTTACAGAACAGGTAGATGCATGGAGTAGATTTGTATTGTAATACAGTGAAACCTGGTTAAGTGAGACATCAAGGGACCTGCTTGACCAGTATTCCAATTACCCAGTGTCTCAGATATCCAGGTATCAATAAATATCTGTCTAATTTACAGAGGGTTCCATTAAGGGGGATCCCTAAAGAGACCTCGCCATACATTTTTCAGAAGCTGTAATCTCCGTAAATAAACAGTTTCTGCAGAATAAAGCAAGTATAATGAGATTTTATAATGTATTGTGATCGCCTATCGCCCAAATTTTAGAAAAAAAACAGTCTTTCTATGAGAATTAGACCCAATAAAAAACGAAAAATCTTTACATGTGTGAGTGACCTGAATCGCGCCATCTGACAGAAATTTATAGAACCACCGAGAAAAAGTTCATTGCTGTTATGTTACGAGTTTACGTGCGGTGAACATTTTAAGTAGATGGCGCTGTTCGAAAATTCGAACAAGCGCCAAGGTTATCGAGTGACGGACGCGGCGATGCGACGTTGCCATTCAAGACGCAATTTGGCAACAACGCGTGTTGCCAAATTCCAGTCCATGCGTGATTGTGTGTCAAAATTGTGTTTCTAGCAAGTTAGCGCCGGCGCGCGGGTTTGCCCGCGGATTTTATATTTTATGATTGATGAAATGTTTTTTTTTAGGGAATGAGAAATAATGCTAGAAAGTGAAAACAATTATCTGCGATCTGCCTTTGGTTCACACAGATACAATACTAATGTTATTATTGTATTACTTATCTACTTTAAATAAATAGTGCCTACCTACCTAAAGATTTAAAAATCTTTCCACTGTATGTAAGTAGGTACTGATAAAACATTTTCTGACACGGTTAAGTACTAATTCATTGGTTTGGGTTGAATCAAATCAGAGAAAAGAAGTTCATGTAGGTATACTTAGGGTACCTATACCTAAATCAGGCGATCAGCGTAGGCAAACTTACCTATTTTTTTCCTAGCTACCTACGCAATGGTCGTCCGTCTGTCGGTCCGTATGTCTGTCTGTCCGTCTCTGTCTGTCACCAGACTGTATTTCACGGACCGTGATAGCTACACAGTTGACATTTTCACAGATGATGTATTTTTTTACATTTGTATCGCATGATTGTAATATTATAAGTCGCGTAAGATTGTATATTTACAAGTACCTACTTACTTATAATTTCTTCTAGATAAGACAAGTATTGAAACTATTGAATTTGGGTGTGATTCAGTGTATTCGAAATTATTTCTTCTCAACACATCATCTGCCTAGCCCTTTCCCAACTATACCTACTGGGATTGGCTTCCAGTCAAACCGGATTCAGCTGAATACCAGTATTTTACGTGGTGCGGCTGCCTACCAGACCTCCACAATCCATTATCTGTTCTCAACATAATCATAGATTATAGTCTAAAACATAAACAACATTTATTACAATCTTACGATGTTTGGAATTATCCGGTGACACATACGAGTACTTACATAGGTAGGTACCTACTCTAACCAACTAATACCAAGATATTCTAAGCTGATAACAACCCTTTGCTTTGCCATCTAAAACCATTCCACCAAAGAACGCCAGTAATCACACTAATCACTGAATGTTACGACTGTATCACCTAAAGAAAACATTCTTAGATCGCGACGAATAATTGCATAAATAATCTTTTATTTATTTAGTACCTACACGTCACAATTTATTTACACGTTAGGTACTATTTAGGTTCAGTCACATTACAACAACCTGTGTAGGTACAATATACCTTTATTACCATTAGATACGGGACTTAGTCACAGCAAGCGGTCCTACTCAGTTGGCACTCAGTCGCGCACGGAAAATCATTGATGTGACCTTCAGAATGATTGGCCAAAATGACCGATCAGCTTAAAAATATTACTAAGATCTAATACCTATTTGCTACTATTTGATATCTTTGTTTAAATAATTGGTACCTAATTAATAACTGAGAAAATGAATTTAAAAAATGGGCAGTCATTCTGATGTCAGGATGGACTGCCGACATTTAGGATCTCCACGTAAAGGCTCAAAAATTTCAATTCGCCTTTACAAAAATTTAGTACCTATTTGATACCTAAACATACCTATATTTTTTCTAGATTTTTAAGGCAAAGAATTTTATTAGAGATTTTTTGTTTAGGTAGGTACTATGAATAAATATACTTACCTAGTTCTACCCACATGTTAGCTTTTATCAGTATCTCGGAAATTGTTATTAATTAGTAGTACTTATTGCTAATTATCGTGTAAATTGAACTACCTTCACTCCATAGACTTGAAAAAAAATTGACTTCACTTGACTTTCTGTATCAAGTAGTACCTACCTAAACATAGGAAACCAAAAATCTGTAATAAAATCTTTAATCTTTGCAGCTCAACAGTGTTTTAATAATACTAGGAATAAAAATAAGACACACCACTCGTAAATACAGCCAAAAATGTTAATTTGTTGAAAATAACAAAAATATTTTATCGTTTGCTTCGCCATGTTTGTGAGAGCGAGATAGATATTAAAAACATGCGTGAGAGACACGATACGCACAATTCGCGAGTTGTTGAGAGATTTTGTAAACAACGCGCGACGACTAGTACCAGACCGAGGTTGCGTAAGGTTAGCAACACAAATTTCTTCAAACATATTAATAGTTTTTTATTATTATTGTTTTACCAACCATGATTATTTAAATTCAAGTCAATTTTATTAATAATTGATAACAGTTATGTTTTACGCAACAGGTACTTATTTAAAAAAAAATGTTTTATAAGACAAAGTCTAGTTTTTAGTACCTAATTGTTGGTGCAGAATCACTACTTCACTATATTTAGTTATCTTTATTACGCGACTGTGGCAAAGCAAACGGTTATGATTTCAAGGCTTCCTCGTAACTCCCAAACTGCACGTCATGTGCAGCCATATTCTTTATTTATTTATACATAAATGCATAATGGTGGATACTTAAGGCTCTTTTTTATTCAGGTTTCCTAAAGATGAATTAAGGAGACAAAAGTGGCTTGTTATTGTCCGAAAACAAAGGCAGAAGTAAAGCTTTAGTAACCTTGCGCGATCGAGCGAACAATATTAATTTCTTTTTTAACTACCTCAAAATAATTAATGTTTTTTATTTTATTTGCTAACGCTACCACATGCCATGTCATTCATAATCGTAAACATTCGTCAACATTCGGCAGCTAACGCGATTTCGCTCGCACGACAGCGCCGTCTCCTATCTCTATCCTTGTCTATCGGTAACAGTAGGTTGCGACTGTGATGACACTGATCACAGATGTGTGAGTTTCGGTGCATAGTCGTACGCCGAGCCCATGTTTACTGATTGCGATGTTAGAGCGTAACATGCAATGTTTATTACCCAAAATAATTTATCTGAATAATTTGTTATGGTGAAAAGGGATACCTTTTTACCACCAAATCCGATAGGATATCGAGCCTAGAAACAAAAATATGCATAGACCAATAATTATATTATTATTAATATTTGAAAATATTAGGTTTGGTAAGGATAAAGAAAGATAAAAAATAATTCAAAAATAAATACAACTATTGAGATTTGAACCCACACCAAGCCTAATGAAAGGCAGTCTCTAAACCGACAGTCTATTTGTACGGTTGATAATTGTTTCAAATAGCCGACCTTATTTATGTCAAGGTTTTTAGCTGCTCAGCTTCCCGAAAGTATAGCGTGATGATAATCATTGCTAAGGTTATATTAATAAGAAATAGATTGGAATATAACAATTTGGTCCTCTGGACATTTTAATTTCCAACCATTTTTGAATAAAACGACATCTAGTAGGGTCGAAAGTTACTACTATTTACTTTGCATGTGTGTGTAAAGAGTAAATTCATGCGGCTAAATCTTTATTCTGCTGTAATCTTTGTATGGTAGCAGTTAACAAGCATAGTGATTATCTAAAAAAATCAAGTTAATGCCCTAGGTATAGCCTATAATAAAGTTGTCTATTAAAACTTTCTATGTTAAGTGTAAAAATTGAAAATGTTCGAAATTGTGGATGTGTCGCCATCTAGCGACAAAATGGCAGTGAGAGCATTCATCCATTCACCTTAATAGAGGTCAGCAGAATACAGGTTATTTCAGTTAAAGAGGTGCAATTATTAAAAACTTCCGAGCCCATTTCGTCGTCATCTTCTTCATTTTCGTTACGATGTTAATTGACCCATGTTAGCAAACACTGTTCTAGTTCAGGATATTCTGATAAACGTACACGTATTAGTTTTCCTTGTCCTTCAGAGCATTGTGATCGAATTTACAATAAAAATCGAATTTAAAATCTAGATTTTGGCACATTAAATTTGACACAGACTTCATCGCGTGTCTTCCCACTTTCATAAACGGATATTAACTTCAGTTTTTCGCGTACTGATAACGTACGTTCATTTCTGCATTTTTCAACGAACATCCGTATGATACTAAAGCAAAACTAAAACTGAAGGTCACTGAGTCTCTAAATTAGTTGAAGTGCGGAATTTGCGGGAAGAAAAAGAATAAGTACCTACTTAACTAAACAAACAAAACGATGTTAGGTATCTTAGTTACTCGCTGTCTCAGTTATAGAGGTAACTGTGATGATAAAATCGATAGAATGATTCCCAGATTTGGTTTAGGTTAGGTTTGCTTCGTCCCACTAACAGAGGTAATTCAGTGCCAAAGTGTTGGGACCTCAGCATGAGTTCCAGTTATGGAGGTTTCTCACTTATCCAGGTCCCACTTAACCAAGTTTCACTGTATTTCTTATTTGTGACATCCAGCGATAGACACCTTGACCAGCCACCAACATTAGATGCATTTGAAAAACAGCAAACGTAATACGTTTTTCTGTACTACACATAAAAAACACTTATAAAGTAAATAAACATGTTATACACAAAAACATAACACTAATGAACAATGATCAGAATAGGTAGAGCTAATGTGCCTAAAGTAATATAATAATAAGTAAGTATATAAACTAACAAATATTTATGTGTGATAGTTTTAACTAAACAACTGAACTTTTACGTTCAATATTATAAATTATTTTAGTATTCAACGCGACTCCATGCCTCCTGTACTAAAATTTGAAGAAGCAAACAGAAACGGAACAAAACTGTGTAGTTCGCAAGGCATTATCGGGAAAAAAGTACTTTATTTGTTGCTACTAAGGTTGATTTCACACTACATGTTATTTTAACCTGTCTTTCCATTTCTAAGTGACACATGACAGCTTGCTTTGGTAGTTTTTTGTGATGAATAATGTGTCTGTGATATTTTTTGGAAGATTTGTGACTTTATCACTTGGTGCCAAGGTTGTAATTTGGTTGAATTTAAAACTGTTTTAAAACTGTTTTCTCAGTTTGCTAGTAAACAAATTCTAGAAAACAAAAGCTGTAGTAGGTATTCATGCGGACAGCATTTAGCTTTGATTTTATACCTGACCTAGTTGTAATATTGTTGATCGAAGGGAATATGCATGCATTTTTTATTTTTAAATTATAATACCTTCATCAGCTTTGAAGTAATAGCTTCAAAGTTCGCAATTAGAAAGAGAATTCTGATACCAACTCTGACATCAAATACTATGACGCTGCTCTCTACCATTTGTTATCTTTACCTTCTTTAGGAGTAACATATGCATGTTCCATATTCAATAACTTCTTGGTCTTGCACAAGTACTTTAAATTTTTTTCAGGCAATTTGTCGAATAATGGGTCTTCTGATTTTGGTTCTGGATCTTCTTCAAAAAACATGTATGTTCCAAGAGCATTTTCGTATTTCCCTATTTGATTTGAAACAAATAAAAACAAATTGATTAATACGATACAGATTCTGCAGCAAACTGCTCTGCAGATGTTATGTTTAATTAACTATGTAAAATTTTGAAATCAAAAATCGAAGCATTTATTCAAATAGGTAGACCAATTACAGGCACTTTTGATGTCAAGGTCGGTCGGCCAAAAAGATGAAGCTATTTGCTATTCAGCGAATAAGGTAAAATACCTAAGTCATTCATAAGCTAATCAGTGACTTGTTGAATGGACTGCCTTCCAATAAACAGATGTAGTAACATTGACTTTGAAGACGAACATTATAATAATAGTCATCAATGACTACGAAACTGGAGTGGCAAAAAACAACTATTATAGAATAATTCGTATAATAAAAATCACACCAACCTGTGAAAAACGTATCATCCATTTGAATAACAGGATTTTTTCCGTTAACTCCCAATACGTGAACCGCTCGGTACTTTTCAATATTTACAGTGTCTTCAAACTCAGCGTACACTAATAATTCCTCTTCCGAATCTGTAATTTCTTCAGTCATTCTATAATTATTTAATAAGTATTCCGTGTACTTCTGAACAATGAACAATGTATGTACCTATTTACAATGTTTTGAATTTTATTTTAACTTTTGATTGAAGCACAGATTTTTAGGTTATGCTATGACCACAGAATTTGACAGAATGCCACAGATTAATACAATTTTCAGCTTCTCGGTTTGCACAGATAAAGACAAAAATTGCTAACTATCACTGGTTTTTAGTAGGTAGGTACCTAACAAACTAATGTTCACTTTGCAGTCTTAGGTCGTCCTCGTCGGCATAATCTAGACAATCTAGGTAAATAAAATCTAAAAAAAATTAGCTTTGCGAGTAAATCCTACTAATATTATAAAGGTGAAAGTTTGTTTGTTTGTACAACAATCAGGCAAAAACGGCTGAAGGGATTTGGATGAAATTTGGCACACATGTAGTTCATTATTATCCTGTAATAAAAAATAGGCTACTTTTTATCCCAGTAAGTGGCATGGATTAATGGAGACTGAGGAGGAAGTGGAAACTCAGAGCCGCTGCTGCCTTAGTAATTCAGATTCACAAGTACCAGGAGACCAGAAACATCAAGTACCAGGAGACCAGAAAAATGTCATAGTACTCATAGTATTTTTGGGCTGGTATATTTATGTAGCTAGGGTAGGTGTAGGGTAGGTGTAGGGTAAGTGTAGGGTAGGTGTAGGGTATGTGTAAGGTAGGTGTAGGGTAGGTGTAAGGTAGGTGTAGGGTAGGTGTAAGGTAGGTGTATGGTAGGTGTAAGGTAGGTGTAGGGTAGGTGTAGGGTAGGTGTAGGGTAGGTGTAGGGTAGGTGTAGGGTAGGTGTAGGGTAGGTGTAGGGTAGGTGTAGGGTGGGTGTTTCCTAAGTAAAAAATGTACAATACAAATCAGGAAACCTTGCTATTTCCGATATTCACGCGAGTGAAGCCGCAGCTGGTAGAAGCTATTATTTAATAATGTTTATCTTTCGGATTCGGGCACAACTCAATTTAGAAGAATAAACTCTTTCAGGTCATTTTTTCCTTCGTTACAGTCAACGACGGAGCGTAATTCATTATCGTCACTACTCGCAGTCTACTCGGACGTTGTTCCGCCATGGCTGCAAGCGAATACTGACCAAAAAATTTCTCGAGTCTCTTGCATTTCAATAATATTGAAGCCACGCCCACTCATTATCGCTGATTTCAATATTTCTGAAAGTAGTACAAACATAAGCGTAAATTATCGCATTCGCATATCGCATTATAGGCAGCCCCACTGACCCTGCCGTGGGTACGTCAATCGCTCGAGCACTGCCGGCACACCGGTGGTCCGGTGGGCCGCCGCCGCGCCGGCTGCTAGAAAATCGCTATTTTAATGACCGTACCGACAAATCGACTTTGCTCGTATCAAAGTCGATTTTAAGCAACAATCGATGTCGAATTCGAATACATTCGTACATAGTATTGAATTGAATTAGTAACTGCCCTAGAGTAATACTAATAGTAAGTAGTAAGAAGTACAGCACGGCACGCAGCACGCACGCACGAAGTAAGCAGAAAATTTTTCGTACCTACTTACAATCAGTAATTTTTGTTGTGAAACCAGTGGTATCAGCTGCGCAAAAATGTCCGACTGGGATACGGTCACGATTCTCCGTAAAAAACCACCTAAGGCATCAGCTCTGAAGACTGAACAAGCAGTAAATGCGGCACGCCGTCAAGGCTTACCAGTTGATACTCAACAAAAATATGGAGCTGGAACCAATAAACAACACGTTACCACTAAAAACACTGCTAAACTCGACAGAGAGACTGAAGAATTGCGTCATGAAAAAGTAACCCTTGACCTGGGAAAGCTTATAATGCAAGGAAGACAGTCTAAAGGCATGAGTCAAAAAGATTTGGCTACTAAAATATGCGAGAAACCTCAAATTGTTAATGATTACGAGGCCGGTCGTGGCATTCCAAATAACATTGTTCTTGGTAAGATAGAAAGGGCAATTGGGTTAAAACTTCGAGGAAAAGAACGTGGCCAGCCACTACAGCCTCCTGGAGGAAAGAAATAACGGATTCCCTGGGAGGCGAAGACATAACTCCGATTTGTTTATTGCATAATTATAGTTCTATCTCATTTTTGCTGTTGAATGTGTTCTTTTAATGTATACTTACAAAAACTAACAAAGTAAAATGTTGTAAGCATATTTTATTTTCCTCTGGAATGTTCCATCTGTCTCTGTGATGTGCAATGTGTTAGGTACCACCAAGGAAAAAATGTTCAGTTCACATTGAATTTGGAGATAGTGGTGGAGTGGTGATGTGATATGCAATAAAATAGCTATTTATGATTGTTTTATCTTTCATTTTATTTGTATACAAAAATATTTATGAATTTTAGGTTAGGTATTTACAATTTTATTTTCATTCTGCAATGACATTATTGACATCATGACATGACATGGGTTCTAATAATGTGCCTATTTCATAAACTTTTACTTGGATATAGACCCATATAAATAAAAGTACTGTGATATAGACTACAACGGGTCTCATCCCGGTGGAACCAATTGGTTCCAGTAAACCGTGAATTGATTTAAGCTAAGTTCTATGTTTTTT
Source organism: Melanchra persicariae (assembly GCA_947386135.1). NCBI lineage: Eukaryota > Metazoa > Arthropoda > Insecta > Lepidoptera > Noctuidae > Melanchra > Melanchra persicariae. The sequence continues at coordinate 7,712,773 of OX376646.1, forward strand.
ATTTTTATTAAATTGGTTCCCCTGGATGATAGAGGTCACTAACAAATTGGTCAGAGCTAATGTTAAATCACATGATTTCAAATATTGTTTGCATGTGTTGCAGTATTATTGTGCAAGAAAATCATAGTTATTGCCATTAGTTATTATCTTGATAACACAACCATTTGAGCAGCTGAGCTGATAACGGCAATTGTAAAAATCTGAACACATAACATTTTTAATTGAAATCATTGTTATACTGATAGACTGTTACTACTACACGTAGTAACAATCTCTATCAGGAACTCAAGTTGTATCTTATAAAAATTGTTTTTGTTCACTGTTGCTAGGCCCTGAAATCAAGGAAGAAATGAGCTAAGAGGAGAGATGTGTTTGAGAATTTCAATGAATGGATTAAGTGAATGAACAATGAATCATACGGCCAGAAAGGAGAAGTTTATTGAGATGATAACAAGAGAAACAAGAAGTCATGCTCCACCAACCCCAAGTTAATTAGAATAAGTGCAGGAGGATTACGTAAAACATATTGTTAACATAATCCTCCTGCACATAAATACTTAGCTACTAGCATAACCTTTCACTATATTTTTTAAATCTATCTTCAGTGCATTCAAAAGTTGTCTGTAAGAGATTGCCCTGTGCAATATGATTGATCATTGCAGACATGTAATATTCACGTGGTGGAAAATCATCAACTCAAACTTGGGCCAAGAGTATTGTGCCCTAGAGTACCCTTTTGTTAATCTTTTATGACAAGGGTGATGTATTGCTTAAGGGACCAATCCCAATAGATGCCGCCTACCCAGTTTCGCATTTGTTTCCAAAGTATATTATTACGGCCGACCGCAAGTCGGTCACACCTCGAGCTAGAGAAGTAGAGAGTTTCAATCGAATGCGAAGTCAGCTTATACTGGCTATGTTGATTTTTAATAAGTAGCCTCTCAGAGGTCAACGGGTGGTCATCTGCTTAACCTGACTTGCCTGTGGCGGTCTCAATAAAATAAAAGCCTCCAGACGGGACACAAACTAAGTGACTACACGCAAAGGCACCTTCTATGGGGTACGGACCTCGGTTTAGGTAGGTAGGTCTCTGGGGTGGGGACATATTATGGATCGAAGTGTTTATCTTAACTCTGCGGTCTGGCACGAGTAAATGTAGGTCGGGGCGGACATTGACGGGCTTACGTCCTTACGGCTCTCTTGGAGCAGTGTAATAGCGTCATCCAGAGTGATGAGAGTATGCCTCGGTTGGCGAATCTTTGAGATGCAGGAGGGATCCTATAGGGTGGCCCATGCGATTCATTCATTCCCAGTCACCCCCGCGGGGATTGCCACCGGAGGCAAATGGGAATAAAAATTCCCAGTCGCCACCGGCGGTGTCTGTGAGAGTAGGTAGCACAAATTTGGTTTAAGCGTTTTCAATCCGGAAATTTTGATGTCAAAGATGCACGTCGCTCTGGTCGCCCTATTACGGATAAAATGGATGCCATTTTTGAAAAAGTGGAGCAAGATCGGCATATCAGTAGTTACGACGTAGCTGAAGAACTGGGAATTGACCACAAAACAGTTTTGGCGCATTTGAAAAAAACTGGGTACACAAAAAGCTCGATATTTGGGTACCTCACGAGCTCACTGAAAGAAACCTAATGAACCTTGTAGGTACTCATTTGTGATTCTTTATTACGACGTAATGAAACCGAACCATTTTTGAAGAAGCTGATAACTGGTGATGAAAAGTGGATCACGTACGACAAGAACGTGCGAAAAAGGTCGTGGTGGGATTGGAAGGGCATTATTCATTATGAGCTGTTACCACCAGGCAGGACCATCGATTCTGAACTCTACTGCAAACAACTGATGAGATTAAAGCAAGAAGTTGAGAGAAAGCGGCTGGAATTAATCAACAGAAGGGGTGTGGTTTTTCATCATGATAACGCTACACATCTTTAGCCACTCAGCAAAAATTATGAGACTGGCTGGGACCTCCCAGCCAGTCTCATAATTTTTGGTGCCAGGTCAGGACTATACGGCGGATGCATTAACACCTGTTAATGCATCCGCCGTATAGTCCTGACCTGGCACCTTCAGATTTCCACCTGTTTCGGTCTCTTCAGAATTCTTAAGGCAGTGTCAGGTTAACATCATGAGAAGACTGCCAAAACCACTTGTCGCGGTATTTTGATCAGAAGTCCCAAAATTTCTTTAGCAATGGGATCATGTGTCTACATACAAGATGGCAAAAAGTTATCGAACAAAATGGTACCTACATACTTTAGTTAAATGTAAATAAACTATATTAAAAAATGTTTTGAACTTTCTTAAAAAATGCGAAGAAACTTTTTCCCCAACCTATTATTATTACTGTTGCATCATTGAAGATGGCAGCTAGCACTGTGGCGGCATTGATGCCGCTACATCACTCCCCTTTGGAGACGGTCGTCGATAGTGGATGAGTCGTCCATATAATTATCTTGTGAGATGCTTGCCAGGCCAGAGGTTGGTTTCAGTGAGTCGGAACAGGAAGTTCACGGTGAGGCGGAACTTCCGGCTCCGGCTCACTGGAGTGATGTAGCGGCACCAATGCCGCCACAAAAAACCAATGTAGCAAAAACTAAATCGTAACAAAAAGAGCCGCAACGCCATCTATCCCGACAGTTGCTAACTAACTGAACGAAACCCTGCATTGCGGTACCTATCAGAGTTAAACGCCCATTACATTATCCGATTTGCAGACTCAGAGCGCCAGATTTAGTGCTGCAGCGCGATATAAATAGAGCTCACTCATTACACTAGAGACTAGCTAGCGAAGCTAGTTAGTATAACTTCCTTTCATTTCGGTAGTGATCGTGGTCCAAACCGCATCTTTCGAAGAGCGCTAAACGAATATGGGACCATCAAAACACCAGAAAGTTGTCATTTTTTTTATGGATAGGAAATCATCAAATGACTTCTCCCGCTCTGGGTGGAGCGGAAGGGAGTGTCTTACTGATTAAAAGCCATCCGTGCTCCACCCAGTGGCTTTTGCTTTCCAGGGCCGCGGTAACTCTTTCGAACAAAATCCGCAACCCTGGCAGAAGTTGGAATTACTTTAACAACGGTGTCGAGTTAATGATAATTTATAAAAAAAAACCAGCCAAGTGCGAGTCGGACTCGCGCACGTTCCGTACCATTATCTATAAAAAATGGCCAAAAAATCACGTTTGTTGTATGGGTGTTTTTGTGATAGCGACAACAGAAATACACGGTTCATGAGATACAGCCTGGTGACAGACAGACAGACGCACAGCGGAGTCTTAGTAATTGGGTCCCGTTTTTACAAAGTTTTTAAAAAGACGCAGAAAATGTTGGGTCAAAGAATATTTTATCCCCAAGAAATGGCATGTCTGTATAATTCTGTTATATTCATTTCACTCAATTCGAGCACTTCCCTTTCTTTAGTCGATGGTTGCGTAATTTTGAATATAATATATGTCCTCCGGTTCATGCGCACACGCCGACTGACTGACAGAGCATAGTTAGTGTTTAGCACGCTAGAACGCTTTACACGAGATGAGCTAGCGCGGCAGAGTCCATGCGATCGCACTAGATTGGATCACTACTGTCTATAAGCCTTAACTGAATCCTAAGATAGGTCGTAGTTTGTACAAAAACAAATTGAAGAAACGAAACGTTGTAGTAATGTCAATGTCAAACCGTCAACTTCAATCAATGTCAAAATTGTCAAATTCAAATCGGTGGTGAACTGGTGAATGTTTACTTGTAACAGCGTAAAAATAACCTCACATTTGTTAACTTTTATTGTTTACATATTTATTTTCAAGTTAAGTCAATTCATGTATAAAGTATAAAAACAGTAATTATTACAAGCTTTGCGTAATGCATTAAGTTCCTTCAGCCATTTTAAGTACAGAGAAACAGTAACAACAGAATGGCTTTCTCATTTGGAACTCCTAGTACTCAAAGCTCAACCTTCGGCGCTGCAGCGAAACGTGAGTTTATTGTCTTGTTTTTAAATTACTACTTCTAGCAAACAAACCCTCGTTCTACTTATGGAACGATTATTCAAAAATCATTTAGCCAAGTTATGCATTCAGACCTCTCTGCCTTTTGAGTAGTCTACCTATTTATTTATTCCTAAAATGGGGTGCTGTATAATTATGTTTATTAATGTATATTTCAGCTACCTTTTCCTTTGGGGGTGGAGCTACAACTACTACTACGTCTGGTTTTGGTGGTTTTGGAGCACCAGCTACATCTACAGGTTTTGGCTCATTTGGTGCACCAGCAGCAAGCACAGGTACAATAATTCTACATGTACCAACCAAGTCATAGTCATAGTCATTTATTCATAAACAAGTAATTTGTATCTGAATTTTCATATAAAATTACACAATTACATTTGTTTTCTTTTATTTACATAATTAATAATAAAAAAGCAAATAAATCAAAAAATAAATCTGAATCCAATAAAAATTTACCAACCCATGTTTATTTCAATAAAATTACAGTTCTACTACAGCGTTATAGACATTACTCAATAGGATTTTCTTTAGTTTTGTTTTGAAAGATGTTGAATAATTTTACAGACTGGTATTGTGGACTGTGTTTAACAATTCTTAGGTTATGATTACTAAAATTATTACTCTTCAAATCCAGTCTACTGGTGCTTTCCCTTATCTGCCGTTCTTCTACTGTCTCATAGTCTTGTATATTTTTGGACATATTGCTTAAAAGTACCAGTAAATAAAGACTTGGTACGTAGTAAGTATGCCCAAATGGATAAAATGTTGTCGGCAACTTTCCCTTTGTGAGATGCGGACCATGGTACGAATTGAATGTTTTTGTAGTACGAAAGCTCTTCTACTATTATATTCATAGCAATTTCCCCATAAAAGTATGCTATATCTAATTTTGGACTCCACTAGCGCAAAACGCACCATTTTTAGTTGTTCTATGCAGATTTAATTTCTCAGGGCTCTCAGAGCGTAACATGCAGATGATACCGATGCATCAATTGCTTTTAATTCTGATTTGCAGATTAATAGTTGATCAATATATGTATACCTAAAAATATAACTTTGGCAACGAAATCAATTCTAACTTCATTCAAGGCAACATTTAAATTATCTTTGTTACGGGCTGTAGTTTTAAATAACATTATTTGTGTCTTTTTACTATTAATAAATAATTTATTTGCTGTGAACCACACATTATGAAATGCTTGTAACATAGCATTTACCCTTTCTGTCAACTCCAGCATGTCATTAGCTGTAGCTATGGCATTTGTGTCATCCGCGAAAATTACTAATTTAATGTCTGGTAATATTTTTTTGAGATAGTTAATCAAGTGATTAATAAATAATAAAAATAAAATGGCCACCAACCACCAATCTATTGCACCATTCAATACAGTTAGCTGTTGTTTCATAACTATTTTAAATGTACATATTTATTGTTACAATAGCTAAGTTGATTCTGCAAATTATTGATAATCACACACTGTCAAAGAAAAATCTTTCTAACCATGTTCTTTTATTTCACAGCTGCACCATTTGGGGCCCTAGGAACTGCGCCTGCTTCTACAGCACCCTCTTTATTTGGTGGAACTGGGTTTGGTGCTACTCCAGCTAAGCCTACAACAGGTACTGCATGCACAATGTCCACTTGTAAGCTTTATTGTGAAAGTTAAATTTTAAACCTTGACTAATTGATTAAGTTTTATCTTCAGGTTTTGGAAATACCTCATTTGGCACCAACACATTTGGTACTACACCAGCATTTGGTGCACCAACATTTGGCAGCACTGCTCCAACATTTGGCAGCGCTGCTCCAACGTTTGGTACTGGCAGCACTCTTGGTGGAGCTAATACTTTTGGCACCCCATTTGGTGGTGGTGGAAATTTTGGTCAATCGTTTGGTACTAAACCAAACACTGGTTTCACTGGTTTTGGCAATGTTCTTGGTTCAGCACCACAGTTTGGACAGGTATTCATTTTATAATAACAAAATTTACTTTTAGTCCATCTACCTTAACTATAATGTGTGTGTTGTATCCCTTAATCTTTTGCTTAATGTCTGAAACCCATTCTCTTGACAGCAGCAGCAACAACAACAACAGCCGCAAGGGCCCTCATCTGCTCATGAAGCGCTGGTGGCTGCAGTATTCAACTGCTGTGTATTTGGAGATGAAAGAGACCAAGTGCTTGCCAAGTGGAACCTTATACAAGCACAGTGGGGAACGGGTAAGCCTAGTTGCAATATGAGGACAGTAATATGGCTTAGAGCAGCCTCAGTCTCTGATACCTGCTGCTGGCTGCTGGTCATCATCTTCCTAGCCTTTTCACACTGTTAGGGACAACAGTTACTACACAATTGAGATTTTTATCATTTTAAAACAATGTCTGGCTCATCGTACAGTACAGGCATAATGAAATGTTTTATTAAACTAACTCTATGACCTTTTCTTTGATTGGAATGGGATATTATTGCTTTGTTCATTGGAATTATAAAACCTAATATGTCTACCAATGAATATGATGTATCTAAACAAAAGTTATTGAATCAGAATAATGATTAGTCAGACTAGACAGAATGGTCTTACCTTTATTGTTTGAAAAGCTTTCATACTTATGGTGAGTTGATCCATAGTTAACTCAACCAATAGTCAAAGATAAGATGAGGATAGAACCTTTTTTTGTTCAATGTCACGACGCGCGCTGATTCGGAAATTTATATGGGTAAAGAATACTTAAACAAAACATTTTAACAATAAGATGCCCTAAAGTGTCACGTTGCCGAGATATTTGAAGGTAAAGTACAATAATACGAAAATGTTCGAACTTTCAACATTCGTTGAAATGCGTTTTTCGACCAATTGTTTGTTATTTATTCATTTAACCGTTAAGTACGTATAAAAAAACTTAACCAACGGAGTAGTATTAACTTATTCTTAATAAATTTTTCAGGGCAAGCCTACTACAGTCGTAACGCACCGCCGTTGGAGCTGAACGAACAGAACCCGCTTTGCAGGTTCAAAGCGGTGGGCTACTCTCGGCTCGGCGGGCGCGAGGACAAAGATGGACATGTCGCCATGTGTTTCAACAAGGCTGAACAAGATATCAAGTACGTGTTTAAAGACATGTTATGAAAATTAGTTATGGAGTGAGTGCCACTGAACGCATCATGTCCTTCATGTCGGATTATAAACATTAGACTTGTTTGATATAAACATGAGTAGTGACTTCCTTGGAAGTGGAACATAAAATAGACGTAGATAGATACTGTATCATGACAAAGAGCAGGGCTCGAAACAGGTCATTAAAATCAGTTTTTTAGAGTTTGGCTTGACTTGAAGAATTTTTTTCTTTTTTTTTTTTTTTTTTTTCTTAGAAAAACTTGCCCCACCTGATCATTCCCATCAGACCCCTCTTTATTTTACTCAATCATTAGGGTTCCGAACATCTGTAAGAAACAGAACTTTTATAGAATCACTTCTGCGTCTGTCTTTTTGTTTTTTATTGAGACAAGCCTAGCACACTGTTCCCAGATTTTTAGTGCCAACATTTTTAGTTTGTTTCAAGTTTCCTCTACCCATATAGAGGTCAGTATTTTAGTTTCTGGTCAGTCAAATCAATATTTTTGAATTCTAAACTTGTTTCGACCCTTGGTATTAAATGTAACAGTTTTTACATACATACTATTATAAATAGACATTTTAAACCCTTACAAAGTGTTATTTATGTTCTAGAACCAACCAGCAGGCTTTGACTACATCTCTGCATAGTTTGTTGGGTAACAAACCAAACCTAGCGGTCAACATCGAATGTGTTAAAGCTGTTTCCGACAACAAGACTCAAGTACGCTTTTTTTGTTCATATACCTAATGCTTTAGGTGTAGTGTTATTGACTTGCAGCTCGGAATACGGATTTGGGCCGGGTTAATGGTAAAACAATGGTAAATGGATTGTAAAATGTGGGTATAAGAAATGTGCAAGGCGTATACTCTACCTTCAGTGTTAATGCACGCTCTCTATATTATGCATTATATGCAGTTGTACAGTTCTTGTCAAATAACTTTGCCCCTCTGAAGTTGTATCGAGTGGCTGCGTAGTAGTCAAAATTACGAACACACTGCAACTGCGCATGCGTAAGAGACATGGGGGCGGGGCGCGATTTTATGTCTCAGTCGCTCGTTTACGTTCGATGGATGCTTGCGTCCTGCTTGCTCCCGTGTACGTGACTGCAACTGCGCGATCTTTGCAAATGGCTAACTTGAGAGGGGCAAAGTTATTTGACGAGAACTGTAAGAGGTGCCAGGGTTGCGAACTTATTCGAAAGAGGTACCGTGACTCCAGAGTCGCCTTTCTTTTTCCAGGGGGTCACTGGCACGATGTTTACCTATGTGCTTATCCTAGGTGGTGATATACGTGGTGGACAAAGGCGCGGGCGGCACGCATATCTCGGCGTCGGAGCTGGGCGCCTTCCTGAGCGGCGGCGCGGCCCGCAGCGCGCTGCTCGGCGCCGGCTGCGGCTCCGTGTCCGCCGTCACCGCGCCCTCGCCGCAGATGCTAGCGCAGTACCTGCAGACCGCGCCGCCTGGTATGGCAAAGTTTACTTTAAACAATACACAATTCATTCCGGCGCGGCCCGCAGCGCGCTGCTCGGCGCCGGCTGCGGCTCCGTGTCCGCCGTCACCGCGCCCTCGCCGCAGATGCTAGCGCAGTACCTGCAGACCGCGCCGCCTGGTATGGCAAAGTTTACTTTAAACAATACACAATTCATTCCGGCGCGGCCCGCAGCGCGCTGCTCGGCGCCGGCTGCGGCTCCGTGTCCGCCGTCACCGCGCCCTCGCCGCAGATGCTAGCGCAGTACCTGCAGACCGCGCCGCCTGGTATGGCAAAGTTTACTTTAAACAATACACAATTCATTCCGGCGCGGCCCGCAGCGCGCTGCTCGGCGCCGGCTGCGGCTCCGTGTCCGCCGTCACCGCGCCCTCGCCGCAGATGCTAGCGCAGTACCTGCAGACCGCGCCGCCTGGTATGGCAAAGTTTACTTTAAACAATACACAATTCATTCCGGCGCGGCCCGCAGCGCGCTGCTCGGCGCCGGCTGCGGCTCCGTGTCCGCCGTCACCGCGCCCTCGCCGCAGATGCTAGCGCAGTACCTGCAGACCGCGCCGCCTGGTATGGCAAAGTTTACTTTAAACAATACACAATTCATTCCGGCGCGGCCCGCAGCGCGCTGCTCGGCGCCGGCTGCGGCTCCGTGTCCGCCGTCACCGCGCCCTCGCCGCAGATGCTAGCGCAGTACCTGCAGACCGCGCCGCCTGGTATGGCAAAGTTTACTTTAAACAATACACAATTCATTCCGGCGCGGCCCGCAGCGCGCTGCTCGGCGCCGGCTGCGGCTCCGTGTCCGCCGTCACCGCGCCCTCGCCGCAGATGCTAGCGCAGTACCTGCAGACCGCGCCGCCTGGTATGGCAAAGTTTACTTTAAACAATACACAATTCATTCCGGCGCGGCCCGCAGCGCGCTGCTCGGCGCCGGCTGCGGCTCCGTGTCCGCCGTCACCGCGCCCTCGCCGCAGATGCTAGCGCAGTACCTGCAGACCGCGCCGCCTGGTATGGCAAAGTTTACTTTAAACAATACACAATTCATTCCGGCGCGGCCCGCAGCGCGCTGCTCGGCGCCGGCTGCGGCTCCGTGTCCGCCGTCACCGCGCCCTCGCCGCAGATGCTAGCGCAGTACCTGCAGACCGCGCCGCCTGGTATGGCAAAGTTTACTTTAAACAATACACAATTCATTCCGGCGCGGCCCGCAGCGCGCTGCTCGGCGCCGGCTGCGGCTCCGTGTCCGCCGTCACCGCGCCCTCGCCGCAGATGCTAGCGCAGTACCTGCAGACCGCGCCGCCTGGTATGGCAAAGTTTACTTTAAACAATACACAATTCATTCCGGCGCGGCCCGCAGCGCGCTGCTCGGCGCCGGCTGCGGCTCCGTGTCCGCCGTCACCGCGCCCTCGCCGCAGATGCTAGCGCAGTACCTGCAGACCGCGCCGCCTGGTATGGCAAAGTTTACTTTAAACAATACACAATTCATTCCGGCGCGGCCCGCAGCGCGCTGCTCGGCGCCGGCTGCGGCTCCGTGTCCGCCGTCACCGCGCCCTCGCCGCAGATGCTAGCGCAGTACCTGCAGACCGCGCCGCCTGGTATGGCAAAGTTTACTTTAAACAATACACAATTCAGTTTGGAAAAGACAATACAACGGAGTATGCACATTCTATTGTGCGGTGCGTAATTTTTAACTTTCGAAAAATGTATACAGGCTTCGTAAATGCATGTTTTGAGCAAATGTGTTGAAAAAAGATTGTAATAAATCTTTATTAGATTATAATTTCTCGATATTTGCCATCTGCCAGATATATTATAAAAAAACCGTTTTCTGTAGGTACAATAAATGCCATCCAAATTCAAGTTTCCAATATATCCATGTCTTATTAAGAATAAATAACTTACAATTTCACGCGATATTTTACAATCTTACGGTGTTTGAAATTTTCCCGTGACATGTATACGACGCTACTGCTTCATTTTAAAATTTGCAATATTAATTTAGTGTGAATTTAAAGTAAATTGTTTATTTCAGGCATGGACATGCGACTATGGAAGCAAGCACAGGCTGATAACCCCGATTCTGAAAACTACATACCCGTGCCAATTATTGGATTTTCCGAGGTAACTATAATTCACTACTTATAGCAGAGCTAAGTGTAAAAAAATAAGTTGTATTTTCGCAACCGGTTGCGGTGATAATAATTTCACAAAACAATTACTTTTTAGTACAAATATTCAGCATTTAAAATGGCACTTGTGTTAGAGTAGACGTTAAAAACGAGTACCTGGTAATGTGAAAGAGTGTTTCTAGATAAAGTTCCGCAGCCGCTGCCAGTCGGAGCAGGCCAAGCTGCAGGCGCAGTGGCTGCAGCGCGCCGCCGCCGAGCTGGCGCAGCTGCGCACGCGCCGCGCCGCCGCCAGCGCGCGCCTGCAGCAGCTGGCGGCGCGGCTGCATGCGCGCCGACACACCTTGCTGCAGGTATGCCTGCGGAACTTCCCGGTCTTTTTAATTTTATGCATGGCCTCTTGCAGGTCAGCCTAAGAGGTTGTCGTCTGCTTAACCGGTCTTGACTGTGACGGCCATAAAATAAAGCCTCCAGCCAAGGTTTACTAAAAACTTACAAACTGAACAACTAAACGCTAAGGGCACCTGCTGTGGTAGTGTGGTGTGGTGTACGGTCCTCGGCATAGAGCGACGCTGGAGGGAGGACGGCTGAGGTCGCGCTGGATCGAATAGGGATACTTCCCGGTCCACCAATATTCGACCTTATTGCCAAGAGCATAAGGGAGCCGTGGGTAGAAATGCCAAACAAAAATCAACGTTGTGATAAAGCTGAAAATAAATAAACTAACTTTCATTCGACTACTGAGGTTATTTATTTTCAACATCATTGTAAGGTATTTAATCCTGACATTAGTTTAGCAGTGAACACCGCGTTTAGCCAGATGTGCGCCGACCGTTATAGCCATTTCATGGGACTTACAATTTGAAATATTGATACACAATTTGACGTGAACAATCAAGTTCCTCTTGATAGCCAGCCTGTGACGCAACACTCGTATCGCAGGTGGTAGCCCGGCGAGAAGTGATGGGTCGCGTGGGAGCCGCGCTGACTCCCGAAGAGGAAGCGGCGCGCGCGCGTCTGCACGAGCTGACGTCACAGCTCGCCGCTCCGCCGCTTTATAACGTAAGTACAAAGTACCACACGAATATGATAATCTCTTTCAAAGTCCGGAGTTTGTCACTTTAAACTCGTCACTTGTACTTTGGTATAGCTGGATTATGAAGATGTTATTGCGATATTTTTTAGGTTACCATTTTCACCGTGTAATCAACAGCTTTTTAAAGGTGCTTAATTATGCCAACGGTACATGTTAATTTTATTTGATGGAGATACAAATATTTTTTAAATCTTAAACAAATTGAATACTTTCGATACATACTCATAATTCTTCCACGCGAAGAAGTGTTTACTTTCGAGCTGTACAAAACGATAGTGTATTTTATCGTTTTGTCAACAATCCTAAAATATTGTAGATTTATTTCTGGACTAGCTTTTGCCCGCGACTTCGTACGGTCATATCCCTTTTTTTCCCGTTCTCGTAGAAATTTCCTATTCCCTAGCTTATAGCCTTCCTCATGAATCTGGATATCATATTATACAAAAAGAACTTTCTAAATTTGAACATTCCATCACTTCCCGTGGGTGTCGTAAGAGGCGACTAAGGGACTCACCAGAGAATGGGCAGCAGCATTCTCTGTAGGTACATTGCCACAGCTACACTGCGATCGCCAACCCGCCTGCCAAGCGTGGCGATTATGGCAAACCCCCCCCCATCTGGGGGAGGCCCATGTCCAGCAGTGGACATCTTTCGTCTGATATGATGATGATTATGATGAAACAAAGAAACTCTTCAGCTTTATTTTATTAGAATAAATACCTCGTACGGAAGGCGAAGCGTTGGATGGCCTCCCACAAGGTGGGCCGCTGACCAGAGGGTCAATTCTAATAATTTTTAAGCAACGCATTCGCATGTCAGTTACAATCTGCCAAAAAAGCCTGGCGCATGGGAAAGTTGCTTAAACATTAGTAGAATTGGCACTGGTGTAGTCCACGGAAATCCGCAGCATGCGAGACGCACAGGAGCGCTCGATGGGGCGACTCATGGGTGCGGCCTACATCCAGCAGTGAACGTTATTTGGCTGAGATGATGATGACGACGTCTTACGCAAATTACGCGCTTTTGCACGTAGAGTAGCGGACATTGGCCCGATATACAAAATAAAACAATTTAGTCTGCTGATTGAACTCATCGGGCTAAAACAAGTTCGTCCGTTTAGCTCCTCTTCATCTTTTCAGGTGGATAGCCTGGTCCAAACTAAATTATTGTGACACTGTATATGGGCCGTGTTGCCTTTCACGCACATAACGTCTAATACAGCGGGAAAATGCGTGTGCGCGTTACTGCTTCAGTATACTCCGGAGAAATCATCTAACACCGTATTTAAATAAACAACATGTTAAAAATCACACGGCGGAAATTGCATTTAGCGGTCTTAATGTTCGGCGTCGTACTAACACAAAAACTGAATACCTGTTTAAAAAGCTTAGCTGGAGACACGAGCACTACAGCTACTCCGCCCGTAACACATTCAAATCGCTCTCGTTGCCTCGTCGTAGGACCACAGCTTTCAGAGGATGCTTTAAGTATGCCGCCACTCGCTGCTGGAACGATTTACCACCTCCCATAAGATCGCTGAAAACAAAATAAAGTTTTGAATACCAGTTTGAAAAAAATCCTATTAGAAGAACAGAAGGTTGAACAACGTAAATTTTATAAATAAAAACCATTTACAGTTCTCGTCAAATAACTTTGCCCCTCTGAAGTTAGCCATTTGCAAAGATCGCGCAGGTGCAGTCACGTAGACGGGAGCAAGCGGGACGCAAGCATGCATCGAATGTAAACGAGCGACTGAGACATAAAATCGCGTCCCACCCCCATGTCTCTTGCGCATGCGCAGTTGCAGTGTGTTTGTAATTTTGACTACTACGCAGCCATTCGACACAACTTCAGAGGGGCAAAATTATTTGACGAGATCTGTAATCTTTAAAGAATTTTTTTTAAGATTCATAATCCATTGGCTTAAGGTGAATGGATGAATGCTCTCACTGCCATTTTGTCGCTAGATGGCGACACATCCACAATTTCGAACATTTTCAATTTTTACACTTAACATAGAAAGTTTTAATAGACAACTTTATTATAGGCTATACCTAGGGCATTAACTTGATTTTTTTAGATAATCACTATGCTTGTTAACTGCTACCATACAAAGATTACAGCAGAATAAAGATTTAGCCGCATGAATTTACTCTTTACACACACATGCAAAGTAAATAGTAGTAACTTTCGACCCTACTAGATGTCGTTTTATTCAAAAATGGTTGGAAATTAAAATGTCCAGAGGACCAAATTGTTATATTCCAATCTATTTCTTATTAATATAACCTTAGCAATGATTATCATCACGCTATACTTTCGGGAAGCTGAGCAGCTAAAAACCTTGACATAAATAAGGTCGGCTATTTGAAACAATTATCAACCGTACAAATAGACTGTCGGTTTAGAGACTGCCTTTCATTAGGCTTGGTGTGGGTTCAAATCTCAATAGTTGTATTTATTTTTGAATTATTTTTTATCTTTCTTTATCCTTACCAAACCTAATATTTTCAAATATTAATAATAATATAATTATTGGTCTATGCATATTTTTGTTTCTAGGCTCGATATCCTATCGGATTTGGTGGTAAAAAGGTATCCCTTTTCACCATAACAAATTATTCAGATAAATTATTTTGGGTAATAAACATTGCATGTTACGCTCTAACATCGCAATCAGTAAACATGGGCTCGGCGTACGACTATGCACCGAAACTCACACATCTGTGATCAGTGTCATCACAGTCGCAACCTACTGTTACCGATAGACAAGGATAGAGATAGGAGACGGCGCTGTCGTGCGAGCGAAATCGCGTTAGCTGCCGAATGTTGACGAATGTTTACGATTATGAATGACATGGCATGTGGTAGCGTTAGCAAATAAAATAAAAAACATTAATTATTTTGAGGTAGTTAAAAAAGAAATTAATATTGTTCGCTCGATCGCGCAAGGTTACTAAAGCTTTACTTCTGCCTTTGTTTTCGGAAAATAACAAGCCACTTTTGTCTCCTTAATTCATCTTTAGGAAACCTGAATAAAAAAGAGCCTTAAGTATCACCATTATGCATTTATGTATAAATAAATAAAGAATATGGCTGCACATGACGTGCAGTTTGGGAGTTACGAGGAAGCCTTGAAATCATAACCGTTTGCTTTGCCACAGTCGCGTAATAAAGATAACTAAATATAGTGAAGTAGTGATTCTGCACCAACAATTAGGTACTAAAAACTAGACTTTGTCTTATAAAACATTTTTTTTAAATAAGTACCTGTTGCGTAAAACATAACTGTTATCAATTATTTATAAAATTGACTTGAATTTAAATAATCATGGTTGGTAAAACAATAATAATAAAAAACTATTAATATGTTTGAAGAAATTTGTGTTGCTAACCTTACGCAACCTCGGTCTGGTACTAGTCGTCGCGCGTTGTTTACAAAATCTCTCAACAACTCGCGAATTGTGCGTATCGTGTCTCTCACGCATGTTTTTAATATCTATCTCGCTCTCACAAACATGGCGAAGCAAACGATAAAATATTTTTGTTATTTTCAACAAATTAACATTTTTGGCTGTATTTACGAGTGGTGTGTCTTATTTTTATTCCTAGTATTATTAAAACACTGTTGAGCTGCAAAGATTAAAGATTTTATTACAGATTTTTGGTTTCCTATGTTTAGGTAGGTACTACTTGATACAGAAAGTCAAGTGAAGTCAATTTTTTTTCAAGTCTATGGAGTGAAGGTAGTTCAATTTACACGATAATTAGCAATAAGTACTACTAATTAATAACAATTTCCGAGATACTGATAAAAGCTAACATGTGGGTAGAACTAGGTAAGTATATTTATTCATAGTACCTACCTAAACAAAAAATCTCTAATAAAATTCTTTGCCTTAAAAATCTAGAAAAAATATAGGTATGTTTAGGTATCAAATAGGTACTAAATTTTTGTAAAGGCGAATTGAAATTTTTGAGCCTTTACGTGGAGATCCTAAATGTCGGCAGTCCATCCTGACATCAGAATGACTGCCCATTTTTTAAATTCATTTTCTCAGTTATTAATTAGGTACCAATTATTTAAACAAAGATATCAAATAGTAGCAAATAGGTATTAGATCTTAGTAATATTTTTAAGCTGATCGGTCATTTTGGCCAATCATTCTGAAGGTCACATCAATGATTTTCCGTGCGCGACTGAGTGCCAACTGAGTAGGACCGCTTGCTGTGACTAAGTCCCGTATCTAATGGTAATAAAGGTATATTGTACCTACACAGGTTGTTGTAATGTGACTGAACCTAAATAGTACCTAACGTGTAAATAAATTGTGACGTGTAGGTACTAAATAAATAAAAGATTATTTATGCAATTATTCGTCGCGATCTAAGAATGTTTTCTTTAGGTGATACAGTCGTAACATTCAGTGATTAGTGTGATTACTGGCGTTCTTTGGTGGAATGGTTTTAGATGGCAAAGCAAAGGGTTGTTATCAGCTTAGAATATCTTGGTATTAGTTGGTTAGAGTAGGTACCTACCTATGTAAGTACTCGTATGTGTCACCGGATAATTCCAAACATCGTAAGATTGTAATAAATGTTGTTTATGTTTTAGACTATAATCTATGATTATGTTGAGAACAGATAATGGATTGTGGAGGTCTGGTAGGCAGCCGCACCACGTAAAATACTGGTATTCAGCTGAATCCGGTTTGACTGGAAGCCAATCCCAGTAGGTATAGTTGGGAAAGGGCTAGGCAGATGATGTGTTGAGAAGAAATAATTTCGAATACACTGAATCACACCCAAATTCAATAGTTTCAATACTTGTCTTATCTAGAAGAAATTATAAGTAAGTAGGTACTTGTAAATATACAATCTTACGCGACTTATAATATTACAATCATGCGATACAAATGTAAAAAAATACATCATCTGTGAAAATGTCAACTGTGTAGCTATCACGGTCCGTGAAATACAGTCTGGTGACAGACAGAGACGGACAGACAGACATACGGACCGACAGACGGACGACCATTGCGTAGGTAGCTAGGAAAAAAATAGGTAAGTTTGCCTACGCTGATCGCCTGATTTAGGTATAGGTACCCTAAGTATACCTACATGAACTTCTTTTCTCTGATTTGATTCAACCCAAACCAATGAATTAGTACTTAACCGTGTCAGAAAATGTTTTATCAGTACCTACTTACATACAGTGGAAAGATTTTTAAATCTTTAGGTAGGTAGGCACTATTTATTTAAAGTAGATAAGTAATACAATAATAACATTAGTATTGTATCTGTGTGAACCAAAGGCAGATCGCAGATAATTGTTTTCACTTTCTAGCATTATTTCTCATTCCCTAAAAAAAAACATTTCATCAATCATAAAATATAAAATCCGCGGGCAAACCCGCGCGCCGGCGCTAACTTGCTAGAAACACAATTTTGACACACAATCACGCATGGACTCGAATTTGGCAACACGCGTTGTTGCCAAATTGCGTCTTGAATGGCAACGTCGCATCGCCGCGTCCGTCACTCGATAACCTTGGCGCTTGTTCGAATTTTCGAACAGCGCCATCTACTTAAAATGTTCACCGCACGTAAACTCGTAACATAACAGCAATGAACTTTTTCTCGGTGGTTCTATAAATTTCTGTCAGATGGCGCGATTCAGGTCACTCACACATGTAAAGATTTTTCGTTTTTTATTGGGTCTAATTCTCATAGAAAGACTGTTTTTTTTCTAAAATTTGGGCGATAGGCGATCACAATACATTGAACACACAACACACAACACAAAAATGTATGGCGAGGTCTCTTTAGGGATCCCCCTTAATAAGGGGGATCCCTAAAGAGACCTCGCCATACATTTTTCAGGAGCTGTAATCTCCGTAAATAAACAGTTTCTGCAGAATAAAGCAAGTATAATGAGATTTTATAATGTATTGTGATCGCCTATCGCCCAAATTTTAGAAAAAAAACAGTCTTTCTATGAGAATTAGACCCAATAAAAAACGAAAAATCTTTACATGTGTGAGTGACCTGAATCGCGCCATCTGACAGAAATTTATAGAACCACCGAGAAAAAGTTCATTGCTGTTGTGTTACGAGTTTACGTGCGGTGAACATTTTAAGTAGATGGCGCTGTTCGAAAATTCGAACAAGCGCCAAGGTTATCGAGTGACGGACGCGGCGATGCGACGTTGCCATTCAAGACGCAATTTGGCAACAACGCGTGTTGCCAAATTGTTCCGGTCCATGCGTGATTGTGGGTCAAAATTGTGTTTCTAGCAAGTTAGCCCCGGCGCGCGGGTTTGCCCGCGGATTTTATATTTTATGATTGATGAAATGTTTTTTTTTAGGGAATGAGAAATAATGCTAGAAAGTGAAAACAATTATCTGCGATCTGCCTTTGGTTCACACAGATACAATACTAATGTTATTATTGTATTACTTATCTACTTTAAATAAATAGTGCCTACCTACCTAAAGATTTAAAAATCTTTCCACTGTATGTAAGTAGGTACTGATAAAACATTTTCTGACACGGTTAAGTACTAATTCATTGGTTTGGGTTGAATCAAATCAGAGAAAAGAAGTTCATGTAGGTATACTTAGGGTACCTATACCTAAATCAGGCGATCAGCGTAGGCAAACTTACCTATTTTTTTCCTAGCTACCTATGCAATGGTCGTCCGTTTGTCGGTCCGTATGTCTGTCTGTCCGTCTCTGTCTGTCACCAGACTGTATTTCACGGACCGTGATAGCTACACAGTTGACATTTTCACAGAAGATGTATTTTTTGCATTTGTATCGCATGATTGTAATATTATAAGTCGCGTAAGATTGTATATTTACAAGTACCTACTTACTTATAATTTCTTCTAGATAAGACAAGTATTGTAAACTATTGAATTTGGGTGTGATTCAGTGTATTCGAAATTATTTCTTCTCAACACATCATCTGCCTAGCCCTTTCCCAACTATACCTACTGGGGTTGGCTTCCAGTCAAACCGGATTCAGCTGAATACCAGTATTTAACGTGGTGCGGCTGCCTACCAGACCTCCACAATCCATTATCTGTTCTCAACATAATCCTAGATTATAGTCTAAAACATAAACAAGATTTATTACAATCTTATGATGTTTGGAATTATCCGGTGACACATACGAGTACTTACATAGGTAGGTACCTACTCTAACCAACTAATACCACGATATTCTAAGCTGATAACAACCCTTTGCTTTGCCATCTAAAACCATTCCACCAAAGAACGCCAGTAATCACACTAATCACTGAATGTTACGACTGTATCACCTAAAGAAAACATTCTTAGATCGCGACAAATAATTGCATAAATAATCTTTTATTTATTTAGTACCTACACGTCACAATTTATTTACACGTTAGGTACTATTTAGGTTCAGTCACATTACAACAACCTGTGTAGGTACAATATACCTTTATTACCATTAGATACGGGACTTAGTCACAGCAAGTGGTTCTACTCAACTAAGTGATTGCCCGTAGTTGGCACTCAGTCGCGCACGGAAAATCATTGATGTGACCTTCAGAATGACTGGCCAAAATGACCGATCAGCTTAAAAATATTACTAAAATCTAATACCTATTTGCTACTATTTGAATTTTTTTTATTTTATAAAGAATTTTATTAGAGATTTTTTGTTTAGGTACTATGAATAAATATACTTACCTAGTTCTACCCACATGTTAGCTTTTATCAGTATCTCGTAAATTGTTATTAATTAGTAGTACTTACTTATTACTAATTATCGTGTAAATTGAACTACCTTCACTGCATAGACTTGAAAAAAAATCACTTGACTTTCTGTATCAAGTAGTACCTACCTAAACATAGGAAACAAAAAATCTGTAATAAAATCTTTAATCTTTGCTGCTCAACAGTGTTTTAATAATACTAGGAATAAAAATAAGACACACCACTCGTAAATACAGCCAAAAATGTTAATTTGTTGAAAATAACAAAAATATTTTATCGTAAATTTGCTTCGCCATGTTTGTGAGAGCGAGATAGATATTAAAAACATGCGTGAGAGACACGATACGCACAATTCGCGAGTTGTTGAGAGATTTTGTAAACAACGCGCGCGACGACTAGTACCAGACCGAGGTTGCGTAAGGTTAGCATCACAAATTTCTTCAAACATATTAATAGTTTTTTATTATTATTGTTTTACCAACCATGATTATTTAAATTCAAGTCGATTTTATTGATAATTGATAACAGTTATGTTTTACGCAATAGGTACTTATTTAAAAAAAATGTTTTTATAAGACAAAGTCTAGTTTATAGTACCTAATTGTTAGTGCAGAATCACTACTTCACTATATTTAGTTATCTTTATTACGCGACTGTGGCAAAGCAAACGGTTATGATTTCAAGGCTTCCTCGTAACTCCCAAACTGCACGTCATGTGCAGCCATATTCTTTATTTATTTTATTCAGGTTTCCTAAAGATAAATTAAGGAGACAAAAGTGGCTTGTTATTGTCCGAAAACAAAGGCAGAAGTAAAGCTTTAGTAACCTTGCGCGATCGAGCGAACAATATTTCTTTTTTTAAGTACCTCAAAATAATTAATGTTTTTTATTTTATTTGCTAACGCTACCACATGCCATGTCATTCATAATCGTAAACATTCGTCAACATTCGGCAGCTAACGCGATTTCGCTCGCACGACAGCGCCGTCTCCTATCTCTATCCTTGTCTATCGGTAACAGTAGGTTGCGACTGTGATGACACTGATCACAGATGTGTGAGTTTCGGTGCATAGTCGTACGCCGAGCCCATGTTTACTGATTGCGATGTTAGAGCGTAACATGCAATGTTTATTACCCAAAATAATTTATCTGAATAATTTGTTATGGTGAAAAGGGATACCTTTTCACCACCAAATCCGATAGGATATCGAGCCTAGAAACAAAAATATGCATAGACCAATAATTATATTATTATTAATATTTGAAAATATTAGGTTTGGTAAGGATAAGGAAAGATAAAAAATAATTCAAAAATAAATACAACTATTGAGATTTGAACCCACACCAAGCCTAATGAAAGGCAGTCTCTAAACCGACAGTCTATTTGTACGGTTGATAATTGTTTCAAATAGCCGACCTTATTTATGTCAAGGTTTTTAGCTGCTCAGCTTCCCGAAAGTATAGCGTGATGATAATCATTGCTAAGGTTATATTAATAAGAAATAGATTGGAATATAACAATTTGGTCCTCTGGACATTTTAATTTCCAACCATTTTTGAATAAAACGACATCTAGTAGGGTCGAAAGTTACTACTATTTACTTTGCATGTGTGTGTAAAGAGTAAATTCATGCGGCTAAATCTTTATTCTGCTGTAATCTTTGTATGGTAGCAGTTAACAAGCATAGTATTGTCTAAAAAAATCAAGTTAATGCCCTAGGTGTCGCCTATAATAAAGTTGTCTATTAAAACTTTCTATGTTAGGTGTAAAAATTGAAAATGTTCGAAATTGTGGATGTGTCGCCATCTAGCGACAAAATGGCAGTGAGAGCATTCATCCATTCACCTTAAGGTTCGTATCTAAGCGTTTCGAGGCGGCATCACAAACACACAGGCAGCGATGTGGAAGTGTGGAAGCATTTTTGCCACAACTATGACATGCATGCTTTATTTATACTTACTCACATTTGTTAAACAGTGTTAGTTCACTATCGTTTGGGTTTTAGTGCAAGATCCACTAATGTATGTATGTTGTTTTGTAGCAATTAAATACTTTTTCTTTCTTTCTTCTTTTCATAGGTACTTAGTACTTCTACCTAGATTATGGGATTCCTCGTTATTCATACATACGAGGTCGCAACTCGGACTAGTTGAGAGTACCTCGTAGTTAATTTCAGAATTATGTATATCTAAGAATGTTTCTTAGATATGCTTTCCAAATTTAATATCCATTTTTAGGCGCGACGGAATGTCGTGTCTCATCTGTTCAGGGAGCCTAAACATCTTGTGGTCTAATAAACATTTATCGCACATAATTTATTGCAGATTTTTAGCTCATCGTTAGTCGTATTTTTAGGGTTCCGTACCTCAAAAGGTAAAAAGAAAAACCCTTATAAGATCACTCTCTTGTCCGTCTGTCCGTGTGTCACCACCGATTTTCTCAGGAACGGGTGGACCTAGCAAGTTGAAATTTATACCAGATACTAAGGTCTATGTTCCCTATTAGATGAATAAAAATCAAGGTCCTGAGTCAACACGATAAAAATATATGGGTAAATTTAGATTTTCGCGAAAACTTTTAAGTACCAAAATTTACCTTAATTTTGGTACTTACAAGTTTTTTTATAGATGGTACGGAACCCTTCGTGCGCGAGTCCGATTCGCACTTGGCCTGTTTTTTCTACATAAATTAGGCCTGATCGATATTACTTGTATTGTTTGATATTATTGGTTGCATGTGGCACCCAAATAATGAAAGAAGCGCCAAAAGCCTCACTGATACTACACCACATAAGCAACATTGTTTTTCCATGTGATTATCTACATATCTATTTTCCATCTACACGTATGGTACTTAGCCAGCAAATGTTACTATCACTCGGGATCAGACTGTATTCTGATAAGCCAGCAGTGCAAAGTTAATTTTAGTATAGAACGACCTTGTCTGCCCAAATGTTTGGATCACTCGCCCTACGCGTGCTCGCTTATCAGTGACTATCGCCTTATCTCCAGACACCAGACAGTGTTATAACACAAGTAGATATATCGCTGTTACGCTGTTGTTGATAAACTAATAATTAACACCAGCAAAGAACAACAATGAGGTTGCTGAATGGCGTACTTATGTATTTTGTTACCTAACATGTTTTTATGCCATTAGAATTTTGGTTCCCAAAAGGAGTATTTGAATAAAACAAAGCATTCATAGTACCTAATGTAAATAACTCTCTGCTTTCATGTGCTATAAAATGATAATTATTTCTCCTATCTTTAAGTCACTTAATTGTATCTATAAAAGCCTTATGAAATGCCTGAAATACCAGATACTACTGGTTTAGAATGTAACTTTGGATCAAAAGTAAATGGTTTGATTATCATGCAGGACACGAGTGTAACCAAGATATGGGTACTATCTTGAGCTATCAGTCATGTTAAATCTACTTTTATTTTTAGATTAGACTGGTAAAATGGATTCTTTTTTTGCTTGGTCATTAACAACGCATTTTGTATCGCGATTGGGGGTTTAGAAATATCTAAATTAAATAATAATGGTGATTACTATCAGTACTATGAGATAATGATGTTTATATTTTTCCTCATATAGCAAAGATGAGTAATAAGATTTAACTTCATTGAAGTTTTTTTATGGTCTAATTTACTGTATAGAATTTCGCTAGTTACATTTTTCCATTCAAAACACTGAAACAATGCTGTTTAAACTGTGTTTCCCATGAATGTACGTGTGCTAATAAGTACCTCGAGAAGAGCCTATTTATACTCGTAGCAGCTTCTTAATCCATCTTTTTATCAGTCACTTAACCTGATTAAAATATTGCACTGAAACTCAAAAATAATTTCGTTTTAAAATTAAACATCTTCTTGGATAGCATCTAGTTGAACTACCAGTATCTAATTTTGTGTACAGTTGGAATATAAGGTCTTTGTAAAATCATCTGCCTAGCCTTTTCCCAATTACATTATTGGGGTCGGCTCCCAGTCAAACCGATTTCAGCTGCATACCTGTATTTTACATGGAGCGGCTGCCTACCACAACCCATTAATTGGGCAACACGGTACTTCTTGGCAAAACTGGTGTCAGATTTTCTGGCTTATATCCGGGTTAACGTGCTTTTCGAGGCGGAGGAGTCTCGGTATGTTAAGATGGTCACCCATCCACAGACCAACCTCGGCAAGCGTTGCTTAACCTTGAAGATCGGCCCGTGCGGCTGTTATTATTTAGCCAGGTCTTTGTAAAATAATTGGAAAGTATCAAGCTTCAATCAATTCGTCAGTTTTGGTCTAATAAACCCTTTTATTTATAGTAATGCCCATTTCAACGGCTCTGTATATTCAACTCTCAGCGCTAAGTCGACCATTGAAAATCGAACTACGCGCTTTATTTCATTTATTGAATCGTGTTAACGGGAATTAGTAATATATATTATTATTGTTACAAGTTATATAGTGTAGGTGCATATCATTTGCATACCGCTGTCCTCGATGAATCTCTAAATTATAATTTACAAATCATTGTTCTTTTGTTAAATGACTTTACATGGTTATGCTATGAAACTGATTAGAATCTACATAATTATGTATGTTTGACAAATGGCGCTGACGAAACAATAAATTTTCATTTATCTTTTGTACATTTACAATGATTAAGGAAAGAAACAATATTTGTACGCTCCTAAACAGTGACTTTGCCGGATAGGTGACGATCAACAATATTTGCGTTACATAATTTCTTTACTTTACACGGAAAAAGGTCTTTGTCCTGAAGTGGAAAAATAATTGGTTTTTACCTTCTCGTGTTGGCATACTGGCAAACTATTTGAAGACAAATCTTACGTTGTTCAAAACTCAACAAGGCTGGCAGCAGGGCTGACTGGTAAAGTGTCTCACTAGACAGCCCTGCTTCCAGCCTTGTTGAGTGGTCCATCTTTTCAATTAGTATTAAAAGATCCTCCACAAGTACTGTCGTACTTGGATCTTTTAATAATCATTACTTTAAATACTGACCAAGCGCAGGCTTATTCCGTTAACATAATACATAATAAGTAATAACTACGAAAATTTCCAAAGCGCATGCCTTTCTTGGTTTGATATATTTAAAGCCAATCCGTTTCCGTATCTTACTCTTGTATGTGCTGATGAGACTATCTCTATGATGACAGATGACTATCTGTCTGTTGCGACTCGTGATTGTGATAAATAATCATCTCTTCATCAGGCAACCCCGTATACATGTCTTAAGTGTGATTTCAACATGATAGGGAAGAGGTAGAGTTTGACGAAATCTGATAGTAAGATGATGATGATCTCAAATTTCTAAAATAATACCTAAAGTTGCCTAGACGACAAAATTTTAAAATTCATCGATATTCCTAGTCCAATAGCCGATGGTAATAGATTATTTTTATACAACCTTTTGCGAGACTACACAGCCAGATATCCAAAAACTGTCTAATCGATGAATCTGGTTGTAACCAGTTATTCTGTTTCATTGCGAACGTGCGGGGTGCGGCAAACCGCATTACCGCATGATTAATTTATCATTAAATAATAATCGGTACTTAGTTATGCTCGGATTGAGGTCGACTAGCAGGTATCGAAGTGTCACGATACTACCACATCCCTATCACGCACTACTAAACTTTTGTATCTAAATAAATCATGTGGTACTGAAGTCTCGTCCACATGATATATAAATAAAGTGATACTAACGATACATCAGCCACTTTGGCGCTTAGAATTTAGACGCGATAGATCTTTTCAAGATAAAAACTATGACATAAACTGTCTTTTGATATAAATTAGCAGCTCACGCGTGACTAGTTGTCAAGTAAAATTTTCCTTTGTCTTCCTTTGTACCGGCTATTACTTATCGGTTATTTTTTGTTATAATTACTATGATTATATAAAAATTTTAGGAGGAGGATTAATATAATTATAATTCAGACACCCTGTAGAAAGCCTGTTCCCCATTTTGATCTCGATAGAGCCTTCGATAGTTGTGTCTTCGAATTCGTAGTAGTAAAGTAACTTCTACATCAGGGGACTCATTTTCAAAAATCCTCCGGTATATGTGTGTCTGTGTGTCTTGTCTGTCAGTGAATAATTGTTAATATAATTGACGACACGGTTGGCGCAGTGGTTGAGCGATTGACTGCTGCGCTGCGTGTCGCGGGTTCGATTCCCGCACGGAACAAATATTTGCATGGCCCACAGATAGTTGTTCCGGGTCTGGCTGTTTGTGTATACCACGATACAAGAGAAACTCATAGTGTGGGGCAACATTAAAAAAAAGAGCATTTTCGTTAAATTGATTCGATCATGCCTATAATCATCCTAGTGCTTTATTATTGTTTAACTACTGTGGCTGCTTCCCGCACAGAGAAACTGTTTGTCTAGACAAATGTATTAATGTCTATGAATACTTATAATAAATAATTTACTAACCATCGTCTTTGTTTAGGGTCGCCTGAACGAGCTGTTATGTGCGGTGCGTCTGCAACGCAGCGCAAGCGCAGGAGCGTCGCATGAACGTTATCACCTGGATCCTGGTAAGATGGCAGATACTTGTATTTATATTTACTTTTATCTTACTTACTTACAACCCTTTGTCCTTTTGAAATAATAGGGGTCCATTCAGTAGTTCTCCGTTACGAATGGTATTGTGTTTCACGCTTCCTTCCATTTTACTCAATTACTAAAAAACAAAAAATAGGAATTGAATTGGTTAGTCGAGATGCTTGAACCGACCACCAATGCAATGGACAAAATGTCTGATTTCGCATAGAGCGTCTCGATGGCTAGGTATTTATTTTATTATGTTAGGAAAACTTACAGCTGATTACAAGGCATGCTTACCTATTTTAATCTAATAAAATGAAGGCCAATTACATGTTTACATGGTTAGATATCTCATGGGGAATATGCTATCACAGCGCATTTTCCAGGGTACCGCTCATTTAGTATAAGAACATTTGCGCTATTTTCAATAGCTAAAACGCTCAAATGACATAGCGTTTACTTCATCTAACAACACTGCACAATTTTCATTTAATTTAACGTTAATAGAGAATAAAGAATATATAACAACATACATTATTTTTATAACAATACTTTCTCTAACCACCACGAAACGGATAGGTTAAGTTCGAATGGGATGGCGGGAGATAGAGTGAGCGAGAGAAGCGAGTGAACTTAACTTCCGTGATCCCATTCGTGTTATGTTCCTTTAAACCCTGCACGCAGGGAGGTCAAGTTCCCTTAGTCACGACCGTAATTTAAGCCGAAAGTTTTTCATTCGTTCATTCAACATCAACTGATGCTCATAGAAAATTAAATTTTATCTCTTGGATGGATATCATAAGTTGTTTTAAATTGATATGAAAATCATTTGATTTGATGAAATAATTTCATTCGTTGTTATATTAAAAATAGTAATACCTAACATTACACACCCTGTCTTCCCATAAACGTCACCATCGTATCGTCTGTAATGATAACATGATTTATATATTTTTGCTATTCTTTCTTTCTACACTAATTCGATAAGAAATTTAGGCCATATTTCGGGGAAATACTTCCATTGAGTCTATTACGGCTGTCTAGAAGCGTTGCGCTATCTCAGTTTGAAGGTAAATTACAAAATAATAAAATATATGTGGGTTTCTCACCACAAATTTTTGTGTGGATTTCAGGGCAATAGATTCGCTGCATACTTTTTACATGGTCGTGAAATATTAGTCTAAGTGCCAATTTTAATATTTCTAGATATAACTAAAAAAGTGGAGCTGGAAGTGCTTGCCTCTTTTAAATTCGTGTGTTTAAAAATGTAAACAAACTAAATGCTTTGGTCCTTTTGAATACTGTGAGGTTAGACAAATATGTAGATGGCATTTTATAAAATACCGATTTTTTGTATTTTTTGGCACTTAAGCCCTTTTAACAATTGGCATAATGTAGGTTAAACCTATTCCTTCCGGAGAAAAATGACGTGCTGTTGGAATCTATATAAAGTTGCTTTTATTTGCGTGTAGGTGCACAAGAAGACGTGAAGCAGTTCCTGTCTATGCAGCAGAAAGGCATGGCTCACTTGTTGGACACCGCGCGTAAGGACCTGGCTGCTCTCGGGACCATCGCTGAAGGCATGTCGCGTCTCGTCAGGGCTTAAGTATACTGTGACATTTTTACTACATAATCAATATTCCTTTTTCAATTTGTATTACTGTAAACTCATTTCGACATAGAATGGATTTTTATTATAATTATTAAATAAGTACCTGTTTCGAAAAAATATTTCCAAAATGTAACTTTGTAATTTTGACTTCTTAGTAATATAAAAGGTATTTTTCTAAAATAGTTTTTTAATTTTTTCTACCGAATTAATGTGCTTACTTTATGCATAATCATATTATGTCAAATAAAGTTAATGGAGAGTTATTTTGGTATATAAATAGTAGGTCACCTAAATGAGACTTATCTCCCAATACAAAATTACAATTGTCACCAGATTTTTCCGGTTGACAAAAATATTCTTCAGTTGATCATATTGTACTAGACAGAAATCTATACTTTATATGCATCTTATTGTGTTTTGAACGCATGAGTTTTATTTTGCCATCAGATAAGGAAATAATCCGCGTGTATGTCTCGTCACGTAGGTACAATGTTTGCACCTTGATAAAGATGTGCTGAATATGATGAACAATACCAAACAGGTGCTAATATTTATCATAGACTTTGTACCTTGGCACAAAAGCAATTGTCTAAGGAAATTAATAAAAACCAAAAAGTAGTTATGAATAAGTTTATTAAAAATAAATATTAACTCTTAGTACTTAAATCTAAAGGTAAGTCTGTGCGTCTGACTAGTTCTTCAATAGAAGTGTATTCACGTCTTTTTGAGCAAATAAGGTTCAAAGGCATCTCTTCGTCCATTGACCTGTAGATCTGTGGCCTCTCCTCTACGTTTTTGAGTGAAACCTCTTCCATTCGAGGTTGGTCCTCATATGTGAACACTTTGTCACTAATACTGGATCCCAATGTCGGGTAGCTGAGGGTACCGGAGTAATAGTTCCTGTACGCGTGCTCATACATCTGTGTGTACTCCATATAAGACATTTCACTCGTTGGAATTCTTACTGGGTACACAGGTTCAAGGGGCCTGATGTAGGTGACTTGATCAATGGGTGCGTAGGACATTGTTGTGGGGACGGAGTCTGATAGCATGGGCGCGTATGTCGGTAGCGTTGGTGATAGAGAGCTGACGGGTGGGTTGTACACTCTACTAATGTGTAGCGGTGACGTGGGCTCTATAACTGTGTACGAAGAGCTATTTTCCTTTGAGGGTGAGAAAGTGTCGGGGCTGTAAACTTCGTCTGATGATTCTCTTCTTGTGACTTGCTCTGTGGTGTAATGCTTGTAGGTTTTGACATGTTTCCTCAAGCTGGACGGATCTGTGTATCGCTTGTTGCAGCCGGGGACTTTGCAGCAGTAGGGCTTCTCTACCGCGTGTGTTCGTGTGTGCTTGAATCTGTCGCTTGAGTTTGAGTATGCTTTGCCGCAGCCCTGTTGAAAAAAGAAACATAAATTAGAATTTGGTATACAGAACACTTAGAAAAAAACATTTTTTTTGTATTTTTTTTAAGAATAGCTTACAGTTGAAGTAAACACAACTTACCTCATAAGGACAAACGTAGGGTTTCTCTCCAGAATGTGATCTGAGATGAATCTTCAAGTTTTCAGCTCTTGAGAAACTTTTGTTGCACTGGTTGCATGTGTGCGGCCTTTCATTTGTGTGTGTTCTTACGTGCACCAGCATTTTGTATCTGTTGGCAAAAATAAACAAAGCAATAAATAAAAATTCTACAAAACAGTACCTACAAAAAATAATTGTATTGAAGATTATTTTCTTAGGTAAAATGATACAATTTGAAACGTACCGTGCATTAAAGCCTCTTTGTGGTCTCGTGCATCCCTTCCATCCGCAGTAGAAGAGCCCGTCTCTGTGTGCAAGCGCATGCGCGCGCGCGACGTGCGCGGAGAGGCGCGCCACGCTGGGGAAGTGCGCGCCACAGCCGCGCCACAGGCATACACCCTCGGCGTTATCAACTGTGTCCGAATTCCTTTCGGGAGACGAACCTCCGGACGAATCTTCATCTTCCAACTATGAAAACACAAAAATTATAAAAAAATTGTTTTTTTCATGATAATGAATTTTTGTTTTGTTGTTAAAAGATGTTTTGATTTTTTTTGTAAATTCCCGACTAAAAAAATATCACACCTGTGGCGGATGAGGCGGCAAAGCTACAGGTCTCGCAAAATAAGGAGCGAATCTCTCAGCAGGCATCCACCGTGGCACCCTGCACCCATCCCGGGGTAAATCCGACCTCCAAGCCGGAAACACTAACATCGTAACACTTGTTCACTAAGAAAATTCTAACAAATAAAAACTAGTTGTGGTCACCGCGCGGTCGCTACGGACAATGATGACGGGCGCCCGCGTCGCCTACTTATAAAACGTCTACGAGTGACAACGCGCTGATAAGAGGACGAGTCCCCCGCGAACATGATACCTCCGCACATTTTCCGAAATTTTTCCTTCTTATTAAGCAATAGATGTGTTTTCCTTTTTATGCGAATTCAGATTTTTTTTGGAACTTTTTTGGTTCCAAAGGTCTGTGGCAATAAGGGTTAGTTTGGCTTGAGCGGGTTGAATGATTGAACTCACGTAGCGTCGTTTGTATGTGGGAGCGTTATCAGAAGCTGCCTGCCGCGGCTGCTGTCCAGTTATTACCGGTCCGATAGGCCGCGGTTCAATAGGTGACTGATATCGTAGTGTCGGTGTGAAGCGACCTCTTACTGGTTCTTATTGACGATCTCATTACTAATCGCCTTCAGGACAGTAGTTTCAAGAACAAAGCGTTTATATGTCGTGGTGGCTATCACGTATTCAAAGGCGGAAGATAGATCGAGCGAGAGAAAGTGTTTACAAGAAGATTTAGATAAAAAAAATGCTGAACAAATATTTTGTACAAAGAATACAATGTTTTATGCAATAATTTGTAAAATGATATAATAGTTGAAGAGCGGTCTAAAGTGGATAGTCTTAAGTAGCTACGGGAAATTACGTGCAAAGCTGCTTTGCAGGTGTTACTATTTATGTAACCTATCATCTGAGTAGGTAGAGCTAGTTATAAAAATATCTCGTAAAAGATACCCACCGAAAGTTACTACCACCGAGACTAATCTTTATCTTTGCACGTTTACCTATTGAGTAGGTTTGGTCCTTCAGATTACTCTGCCGTGATTCTAGCGTGTTCTAGCAAATGACAATGTAAGAATTTCGTTTTGAGATAATGCCTATCCGTCTTATCGTCGTAAGAACACCAATGATTGCGTAGTTCCGGGGTAAATTCCCTGTTCAGGCAGTTGATTTTTATCTATGTAAGAAGAAATTCTTGGGAACAATCAACTCTTATTAAGCACAGCTTGATGGTGTAGGTACCTAACCATGTAACGTTACATAATCTTCATTCGTGAAATTAACATCGATTACAACCTCAGATTTCAGTGACAAGGCGTGTCAAAGACATTTTAAAGTTATCGATGTTGCAGCAGAAATTGCGTCGTAAAAACGACCTTTATACCTGAAAGTAAAAGCATTTCAGATAATACCTCAATTTGTGATTCGAATCCGCCAGACAGATAAATCTAGCTGCCTGATAATGATATAGTATCAGCTAGGTCATCGGAAAATTTGAGGTGCGTTGTAGCTAGTAGGTACCTACATACGCGTGGTTGATCAGTGTTGAGGGTGGCCCATGTACCCGGCTGCATCGTGGTAGGCTTATCTAATCACGTGACCGGTTGGCCGGATCACTGATTACCTACGTTCTAACTCTACTTACACCTGTCGCCGCTTAGATGAAGATTAGAATTTTTTTATATTATTTTCCATTCCGTTTTATTGGGAAAAGCGAAGGAAAGTTAAGCAATTATATGGTTTAAACAAATGGAGGGAAATTGATAAAGTGTTAGAAATATTGAAAGGGAATAGGTAGTTTGTGTTGGTAGGGGAATTATGATGAGCAGGAATGTAACGCATGTTTCTAAAAGAGTGATGAACGTAAATGTTGTTCGCAGGAGAGGGGAGAGTGTGGAAATCGATTGTTATGGTATGGACAATTATTATTGGCATGTGATGCCGTGACGAGGAGGAATGGGAAACATGGCGTGAATAAAGTTTTGAATGTGAATGGTTATAAGGATAGAAAAAGACCAATAGAACGATGGATTAGGGCAGGAATGATGACGGATGGAGAGGGAGAGGAACGCACAAAAACTTATGGATAGTGAAATAAAAAAAAAGAGTAGGTACTTATAGCTTGAGTTAGGCTATAGAGATAGCTTGACGGTTGAATAGTAGTGAATAGCAGAACAAAACGTGTTGTGCCATCCCAAGGTACATGGGACAAGGATAAAGAGTTAGATCGCGGATATTCAATTAATAAACAATAAGTACTTTGCAACAGAACTTGGGAAGGTGGAAGACGGTAGCAAATTACATAATTATGAAGCCACTTTCAGCAATCGCTTTTGAAATCAAATCATCACGATTTTGTTAGTATTTTAGGCTTAGGCATCGTAGTACCTACGTAGTCGGCTCATCTACATGAATTCAAGATTCGATATCCTCAAAAGACCATATCTTTCGGACAATCGGCACACCAAAACCTCTAGAAGAATATTCTTCTAAAGGTTTTGGTGTGAAAATTTGTCAAACTAACAGATGGAAGACGCGATGGGGAAAAATGATAAAATTTACGATTTCCTGAAAAACTCTTGTAGCATATTTGTTGTGCAACATTCAACGTGACATAGCACCTAATTCTCCGTTGGCATCGTACCGTGAGCAAATACACTGCAAAACTGTGCGTCATTGAATACTTGTTCAAACGAGTGATAATGTTATCAGTGGTTGCGTGCGCCTGTGTGCGTGCGCTCAATACGTGTGTACTCGTCCGTGGCGGGCGCGTGTGAGCGCGCTCGGCCCCCTGCGGCCGGCAAGCGGCGCGTGCGCCGGTTACAGCCGGTTCGCTTATCACCGCTGTCGTCTTCAACGCTAACTCAGTCTCAGTGCTAAAGTTTATGAAGGACTTAATAAAAATATACCTATTTATGCCACGATGCCGATGTGTGCAATGATTAATAGCTACATTAAAACTTTATGGCCAATTTAAGTATTTTGGGGAAGACTATGAAATTTTAAGCTACCTACCTATTGAGGGCAGATTGTATTTTTATATCAGCGTAAAATATTTAGGTGGTCGACGCGTCGATGTTCAGTTTATTTATTTTATTTATTTATTATACACTTTATTGTACCTACACCAAAACGTAAATTACAAAAGGAAACTTAAAACTAAAACACATACAATGGGCGGCCTTATCGCATTCCGCGATCTTTTCCAGACAATCTGGGATTTATTTATTTATTTATTTATTGGGGACAAAAAACAGTTACATGCTCAAAGAAAACAATGAATCCTTA
This sequence comes from Melanchra persicariae, assembly GCA_947386135.1. Lineage (NCBI taxonomy): Eukaryota > Metazoa > Arthropoda > Insecta > Lepidoptera > Noctuidae > Melanchra > Melanchra persicariae. The sequence continues at coordinate 7,745,917 of OX376646.1, forward strand.
AAATTAAAATCACAAACATGTAACCCACACCAATGTCCACGTATTCACAAAAGAATTATAGAAGTGAAGGACTGTGGTAAGAGTTCACAGATTACAGATCTCTGTGATAGCTTCATATTATAATATAATATAATTTTATGTAATACTATGTACATAAAATTCATTTAAATTATTTTTTATAACATTTAATTTCATTAATAATAATATACATATGTCTTATCAAATAATTTAATTAATACAATATAATTTTATTCATTCAGGTTAATATTAGTTTAGTTTTGTTTTTTGTTCTTTTGTTTTTCTTTTTTTTTTCTATTTTTTTACTTTTCAGACAAAATTTCTATAGCTCTTTCTTTAAATAACTGGTTGGATAGAGTAAATATGTCAAGCTCCATGAAGTGGGTGTTATATGTCTCAACAAGGCGACGAAGGGGTGCGCGTACTCCAGCATTAGTCTTGCACATGTCTGTGTGGAACAGTCGAGGCACGCGCACCCCCCGCTGGATAACAGTTCTGGGCACTGTGTAACATAATTGATTTGTAAGCTCGATACAATCGAATTTATTGTTACATAAGCCATAAAGTGTCATTACACCCAGAAGTAGTCGCCTTGACTCCAAACTAAGAATGCCATATCGCTTCAGTAACTGCACGTAAGGAACCTTTGAATGACAGCATTTATAATTCATAGACCGTAAGAATTTCTTTTGTACCATTTCCAGTCTAGAGGAGTATTTGTCATAGAACGGGCTCCAGATTTGGATGGCGTACTCTAACTGGGATCGTATCAAAGTTTTGTACAATAATAAGAATGTAGAGGGCCGCACAAAGTCACCCGAAGATCTCATGACGAAACCATACATCCGAAAGGCTTTGTTCACTACATTTTCCACGTGTATGTCGAAATGCAAGCGCGAATCCAAAGTGATACCCAGGTCCCGGACAGATGCCACATTACCCAAGCGTGCGTTATTAATACAGTATTTAAAATTTAAAATGTGCTTATTTTTAGTAAATGAAATGGTATGACATTTTGGAAAACTAAGATAAAGTTTATTTTTAATGCAGTATGCATAAAGCCTATCTAAATCGTCTTGCAAAAGTTCGCAGTCATGTATACTTTTGCAAGATCTATAAACCTTAATGTCATCTGCATACAGTAAAAAATTGGAATTTATGAAGCAGGTTTTAATATCGTTAATAAATAATACAAAAAGAAGAGGACCTAGAATAGATCCCTGCGGAACTCCAGACTTAACAACAACAGGATCTGACTCAAAACCATTTACAACGGTTCTTTGGGTTCTATTAAAAATGTATGAAGCGAACCATCTCAGCAAATTGCCACGAATACCATTGAAGGCAATTTTTTCTAAAAGCAGTGAATGATCCACCTTGTCAAATGCCTTCTGAAAGTCCGTGTACACAGCGTCCACTTGAACTCGTTGATCAATTTTTTCAAAAAGAAAATTCGTAAATTTTAACAGATTTGTCGTGGTTGAACGACGTTTGACAAAACCGTGTTGTTCAGGTATAATAAGAGGATGGATATGGGAATACAAGGCGCCGTGGACAAGACTCTCAAAAACCTTAGACAAGGTGGATAGGATTGAAATAGGGCGGTAATTCTCTACATTACTTTTATCACCAGCTTTATGAACAGGAGTGATATAGGCACGTTTCCAAATTGTGGGAAAGACACCCTCACGCAGGCATTTGTTGAAGATGATGTGTAAAGGAGGAGACAAGCCGTCGCACGTTCTTACGAAGAAGTTGGGGGGCAAGCCGTCAGGGCCTGCTCCTTTAGAAGGATCCAAAGATTTCAACTTTAGTCGTATTACTTCCAGGGATAGGTAAATATCTGTTATGCAAGATGAATTGTCTGCAAAGTTGTCAGAAGGTTGCCATGTATCAGGGTCAAAAGTAGAAGGTACGTAGACAGAAGAAAAATAGGATGAAAACAAATTACATATTTCCGTGGGGTCATGAGAAGAAACATCTTTAAAGTACATACTAGCTGGATAGTTAGCCTTTCCCTTTCTAGACGAGATGTAAGTCCAAAAATGCTTTATATTTTTCGGTATGCTGTTTTCAACCGCTTCAATGTAATTCTTGTAACATTTAATGGACTCAACGTGGAAAAGCTTCCGATAGTTAGAGAAACTCAAATAATCAGATTGATTCCTGTACTTCTTCCATTTGATCCAGGTACGTTCTTTAGTTTTAAAGATACGTATAAGAGAAGGCGAAAACCAGGCAGGAAAGCGTGAGCTTTTGATTCTAGTTACCGGAACATGCGATTTAATTATTTTGTACAATGCCTCATAAAAAACGGTAACGGCCTGTTCAGATTTCAGGTGAGAGAGTGCACATTCCCAGTTGATTTTATCCAGTTCAAGTTTTATAGCATCATAATCGGCTTTATAAAAGTTATATCTATGAGCCGTGCGGCATTTCAGGGGAGTGTATTGCACACTCAGACAAGTCAAAGCGGAAAAAGCTGGATGGTGACTGTCGGGATCAAGTAGAGCATTGCATGATACAGCCTGACAGTCTGCATTTGAAATGAGTAAATCTAATATTCGTCCTAACTTATTTTTCGTAACATTAAATTGTAAGCCATTAATTAAATTGATAAAATTTAAAAGTATTCGTCCTATTGAGTTTGAAACTTGTGCAATTGCATAGTTCCCATGGTCCAACCAAGCGATGTCCGGTAGGTTAAAATCACCAATAATAAAGTACGAGTCAGTGGTAGAAGCATTAGCTAAGTCTTGCAGCATGTCCAAGTATCGTGTAAATAGTTCTTCACGTGTTCGCGGTGGCATGTATGTGGCACTAATAATATGGCGCTTATTGTGCTGGGAAGCGGGCAGCTGGACAACAACGTGTTCGATTTCAGGGTGGACAAATCTTGTTGTTACCTCAGTAGGACGCAGTTCACGAAGCACCGCCACCAGAACTCCCCCGCCGTCTTGTTTTTTAGTAGCGGAACGATCGCGATCGCATCTGAACACTATATACCGATCGTCAACGAATTCGCCATCCTGGATGCTGGGAATTAGCCAGGTTTCGGTTAATATGATGACGTCATAGGAGCAAGCCAATATATTCATGTAAAGTGTATGCAACTTTGTACGGATCCCTCTACAGTTCTGGTAATAAATCATAATGTTGTTAATAGCCATTGATTGATGTATTAGCACCAATAAAATATAGTACAAAACTATTTTGAGCGTAGAATTGAGATAGCGATTCTAAGCTTGTAGTCCAAAGCATTTCCACCCTGTGAAACCTGACGCCATTTTTTTTTATGAATACTGATTTTTTGTAAAAAATATGAAATTTCAGTAATTTACAACTAAGGAGAAGCACCCATGAAATGTAGTTATCTAAGTGAATAAAACATAAGATAGTAGTTATAATTAACAGCAAACAGATTATTATCAAGTTACCAGAGAATATTGAAAAAGAATAACAATACGTATTCAGCACTGAGAAAGCGAAGACTTCAGCAAGTAACACATCATATGAAAGCAATAAACAAATGGAAAAGACAATCTGTAGTACAATACTGCAGTAAAATTCATTAGTTTGTGCCACCAGTACCTGTGTCTGAGCTAATGACGATCTTTTTGAGGTCTTCAGCAGAGCGAATCGCAAATGACTTGCCACCATCTCGCTCACGAACAAGTATCGTCGCGTTCCTGACCCAAACAAATTTGAAGCTATTTTTATTCGCAAGTATTTTGGCCTCACGAAATAAAGTCTTATTTTTGAGAGTCAGATGTTCATTTAAATAGACAGGAACAGAAGTGCCTGATATTCCCATTTGATCAGACTTGAGGCTCTTCGCATTTCGGTAGGCGCTGAGTATGTTATCCCGAATAATACGCGACCTGAGTTTAACAATTATATTCTTGGGTTTGGTATCTTGCTGGCGCGCATGTGGGACTCTATGGATGGAGACAATGTCATTTTGCGACACCGGTGAATTGATTGAACTGCATATCGACTCCATAATGGTCACCAAATTCTCATTGCGTTTTTCGGGAAGGTTACAAACCTCAATGTTAAACTGGCGTGCCTGCTGTTCCATAGAGTCTATTTTTGATTCTAGTAGGGCCACCTTATGTTCGCTACTATTGCTAGCCATTACTTGGAAGCGCTTCACATATTCCTTATGTTCAGCTTCTACGACGTCCAAGCGAGTCTTCATGACCTCATATTCAGCGTTGAAGAATTTAATCGACTTTTCAATCTCTGAGTTGGATTTTTGAATGGATAGATTCTGCTGCCTTAATTCAGAAACGTCAGTAACTAATTTATTGAGGATTTTTTCTTGATCAGCTTTCCAAGAATGTAGCATGTTCTTCAGTTCCTGAAATCCATCCGGCTCCGTACTGCTGTCATCGCCTCGAAAACGCTTATTACTCGGCCTTGTAGTAACATTGACTGAACCAAACAGGTTGCCATCGGATGTCGAAGCAGGAGAAAGGTCGGGTTCTGACTGCGTCAGCGGTAGTACACAAGCATTTGGAGAACCCTGTGGGGGTGAGCGAATCATGCGAGGCATGGTAAGCAAAATGGGGCAGATTAAATCCGTAGTACAGCAACAAGCACGGCAAAACAGTCAGACGGCTTGGCAGTTGATAAAGATCAACTAATTCGCAACGGCGGCCAAATAGTCGGTTGGTCCAGTGGAAAGAGACACCGCCTCAAACGACCACTCAACGATGCGGCGCAGGTTCAAATCTCGGTGGACGCAACAGTTTTTAAAACTTTCAAAATCAATTTTTAAAGTCTTAATATGAAGTGTGAGCTCACAGAAATCTTCTATCCCTCTTCAGCTCCGCCCACTGGGCGTAGACCACAGGTAAAAACACTGCAAGAGCGACAAGGAATCGCTAATATGAACAACAGCCAATCACAGTTCAAAAAGTCACACACTATTTAAAAATCACAACGCGATGCGTCACACGTCTATCCGCTTCAGAGTACGAGAGCTAACGGGATGGACAGTATTTGCCTGGACATGAAATTGGGGCTGTTATTGGTGTGACAATTTTTATTTGATTATACTACAATAGATACACAGATACATACATAATACGCTTTATAATAGATAGATACATAAATACCAAATTTATTAGTAGTTTATTAGTGATTATTTAATGTGTGCGTGGGTGGCTTAATCCGAAACTATGAGGAATTTCGAAAAACACTGTCTCGAGCCTGATTTTGATAAAAACTTAAACTGCGTCATTAGATTTTCGAAAAATATGTATTCCTAGCCAGGAATCGAACATGTTTAGGTAAAGATGACAGTACAATAATTCGAGTTCATTTTGTTTGGAATTTTACTCACAATCGATAATATTAATTTTTATCAGACGCTGAAAACATGTCCATATTTTTCCACAGCCGATAAAATTGTTATGTTCACACTTAATTAATTATTAGGCAATTTTTATTAATATTGCTTTCATCATTTCAGCCAAAAGACGTCCACTACTGGACATAGGCCTCCCCCAAGTGATGCCACAACAACCGGTCCTGTGCGTCTCGCATCCATCGGCTACCAGCGACCCTCACCAGGTCATCGGTCCATCTTGTATATTACTTTATGGGTTACTAACTTGACCTCGTAACGGATTGTAACCACGTACCTATGTCTAGATAGATCTAATTCTAAGAAGTTCTGCGAGTAGGTACCTATCGTTCCAACGCCTTGGAATTACACTCAAGACTGACCGGCAGTCTTTAGAGTGAGAATTTCCGGACCCCCTTGAGGCCAGATACCGAGAGTACACCTCGAGTTATCCGCTGCGAGTCTTGACGTTATAACTGTGATTGTTTGTCGCATGCTGCTTCAGCACTACGTCCTTCAGCTGTTAGTTTTTGTCTGCCGTACTCGCAATAATCTACTGAATATCCTATCACTAAAAAGATAAAAGTAGGTCGGTGCATTTTGTTCCTATATAGATGTCGTTACAACTCTAGCTTAATTTTCACTTTCAATGCTAAATCTTTGTAGCGTTTACGTAGTCTACTACAAAAGAGATTATGCTTATTGTAACCTATTTTGTCAAAATCAAATCGAAAAAAGAATGTTTCTCAATGTGAATGTGTTTATCCACGTGCCGGGAAATCTTGACCACTGAATTTCCATCCGTCTAAGCTAGCACCTCTACGCAGTATGGGCAAACAACAGTGATTCGATTATGCCTTATTAGCACTGTAGCAAGAATATCGCGATGTGTTTGTTCACGTGTCGTCAAAGTAGACGTGTTTACTTGTCCGTATCGCAAAGTCCGCCGGGGGCAGGCGAACAGGCCGTCGCGGCCGGTTTGCGCCGGTTACCCCTTATCTCACCCCGCCACATTCAGCTTAATGTATTTCATCATCATGCCAATGTTATAAGTAAACAGCTACCTAATATTTAAAATTAAATACTTACAATTCAGAATTAAATGACAGTGAATGGCTTAAAATCGACGATTTGAAGATCTATCTCTACCAGTAACAAACAGTGAAGATAGATACCAAAGGAAATCCTATGACAAGTTGCTAAAAGGGATTGCGAATGAATTGAGCCCTTGAACCTTGAACAAAATTGGATATAAGATCAAATAAAATTGGTATCTAATGATAAGGTCGGTTAGGTACATTATTAGTAAGAACCTAATATTTGATAATTTCTTAACTAGGTCGGTAATCTATAAGCAATCAACTAATCATAATGATGGTACATATGAATGACGCATATCCACCTATCGGAATCGGAAATATCGGATCCAAGGGGCGAAAAAGAACAATGATTAAATTTACCAAGTTGAAAATGTATTAGATCCTGGATTAATTGTTTCCAAATCGCAGCACAATCAAAGTCTGTTTGGCTGGATCTGTTTGTTATAACCTACATGCATTCCGACACTCTCATAATAATATCTTACCATCATCGTCATCTGCTTAGCCTTTTCCCTACTATATTGGAATCGGCTTCCTGATTGGAAGCCGATTCCGATCAGATTCTGCTGAATACCAGTATTTTACGTGGAGCGGCTGCCTACCAGTGTCATATTTTTTGGCTTTTGACAATCCGTAACGACTGCCGACCTCGGGAAGCGTTGCTAAACCTTGAAGATCGACCCGTGCGGCTGTTATTATTTAGCACGAACACTTCACATCTTTCCTTAGTATGTAGGTAAATATTTTTATTTTTGTGCAATAATTTATTGACATAAAGCAGTAAGTATGTTGGCGATCACAATTATTTGTAAAACACCTATAACAACTTCCAATGTAGGTTTATCTAATGTAGGTAGAGGCCATTATAGCCAAATATTCATGATCGAGATGCAAAAATAAGTTGTTTCTGTTTGACTGCTTAAGGTTTGTGTTCCACTCTTCCCAATAAAGTGACATATTCGGAAAAGGAAAACGACTACTGCTGTGTAATGAATCATTGGAGTCTGATGAAATCCGTATTTTAGATTAGTCTTGTGTACATCTATTAATTTTACTGCGTTGGGATTGGGAATACTTACTTCATTTTTATGCAAGTGGGTGTATGCAGGTGGCTGTGTCATCAACCGGACACAAATCTAAACTCCGAAGTGCTAATGGAAAAAACTTTGCCCGTCCCGGGAATCGAAAACAGGGTTCAAGAACGCTTTTTTTTCAGGATGGGAAATCATCAAATTTTAATGACTCATTATGAATTTATAAATGATAAAACTCTTTAGTTAGGTACCTTTAATCCTGACATCTTGAATTCTCTATTTTATTTAATTGACCATATTGTAAGAATTTTCATATTGACATTAATTCTGGGCTAATCATTCGTACTAAATGTTTGCATGGTAGATTGTATAAGGATCTTTAACTAATTTAAACATCTGCTTTTTTTGTACCAACTTTCTATCCAAATAAATAATTATTATTCTATTCCTTCCGCCCTGGGTGGAGTGGAGCGGAAGGGAGTACTAGTGGACTCTAACTGACTAAAACCCATCCGTGTTCCTCCAAATGACCTTTGAGTTTCAGGGCCGCGGTGACTAAATGATTTAAATGATATTTATTTTGTAACAACGCTTTTACACGTCAATTTTTTTTTTGGTAATATTAGCTAGATGAAGCCGGTGACTCTTTTGAACAAATTTCGCTGCGACTACTAGAACAACGAGGCAGTTACCACCTATTTAATTTATAATAATGGGTTGGTAGGCGGCCCATGCGTTCCACGCATAATGGAACAGACACACGAAAAAGATTAACGCGATCCGTTCCTCACAAATATTTGTATATAAAATTTAAACATTGAAGTCGAGGCCTTATAAAACCCTTGCCTTCAGCTTAGACTTCATTCCGCCTGGACTGCAATGTCAAATGCTCACGTGCAAACGACTTTTTTCAACACACGAACAAAATATAACAATAATAATTATTAGAATGCTTTTCATTTATTTCCCTAAAACCTCTAGCCAACCATAATGCAGTCAGAAGGATTTGGTACCTAATTAACATCAGATTTACCTACGTGCAAACAATAATTCGAACTCTGTTCAAAGGTACTTGAGCTTTGATTAAATTATGTTGAGAATTATTAATACACGTAATTCCATTATTCGTATTGTTCGCGTAATTTTACACGAATTTCCGGTACCTATAATAAATCAATGTTATAAGAATAGCGATTTGTGATTTTTACAGGGTAAGCAATACATTGTGTAATTGATTAAGCGGGTCATACACGTTCAAGTAATTTGATCAAACAGGCTGGTTCAAACAGTTTTTGAAATTGGCATGAATGTGTGTTGGATTTGATAAAAAATGAGTTGTCAAATAGCATGAAGTAGGTACTATGAAATTTCGTATTTCAATTTGATCAAAAAGTTTGAACCAGCCTCGTGTATGGCCCTCGTTATTGAGGTAGTTTCATTAAACTTTTTGTGCGGTGGATTATTTCCTAAGCATGACGCCGATATGAGCCAGACACCAATCTCGGTAGTAGTTGATGGCGGGCGATAACACCGATAAGAGATAAGACATGCCTAATCCGCCAGTCTTTGATGTCATCATCATGTTGCAGTGTAATCATGCTGTCAATGCGTGATTTATTAAATTTTAGCACGCGTTTGAAATATTAATCGTGTACCTACGCCTACACACCTCGTCACTACACTTAGCACATATTTTAAACGCTTCTCGCGATGTCTTTTTTTGCGAGATGTTTTAAAACACATTTTAAATGTTATAAAATAGCACACCTTGCAAGTGGAAAAACTTTGTCTTTGCAATCAATGGCGGGCTGAGCTGTAAGCGAGGCCGATACCTACGGAGCCGAAAGAGTGCAATGACAACTGACGTGTATCAAATGACGTTTTAACACGAAATAATAATGAAATGTTCTAAACATAAGATTCAAGTATCACAATATTTGTGAGAAATATTCGTAGCTTTATGGCTCGAAGATCAACTTTCGTGCTCCGTGTTCGTTTTTTGAAGTAAAACAGTGGTTCTATGTTAAAAATACAGATTTATAATTAGAACAAATATAAATATTTATTTGTTGATAGGAGTAAATAATATTTGATTCTAATATTTTATTTATGAATGTTCAATTAATTAGCCTGGTTTAGATACTTATTCAAAAAACTATAAGACCTCTTTCGATTAAAAAAAAGGCTCACCTCTGACTATATGAATTGGAACAAAATATGCATTTGGAGAGAAAAAGGAGGAAAACCAACTGTGTGAAATACACTGGATTATGAACCTGGAAGCCCGGACAATAAGAGCCAGTTTTTGAGCGTCTTGAAAGAAACTTTGATATATATATTTTACCAAGAGTGAGGAACTGTAATAAATAGCAGAACAATATAATGTTACTTATTGCTTATCAACACACTTGAGGTTCATACATTAAAGAAAAGAAAACCTAATGATATCATTACATTTTGAAACACTAAAACTTAAGTAGGTACCTATCTAGATATCAAGTGAACTTCGCGCTTCCGTGACTAAAAACCGAAGTTCGTTTGCATTAAGATATTAATTTATTAATACATGCCTCATAAATAATGAGTGATGTCATACACTCAAATATTAATTTAACGTTTCAATCAAAATTACCTGAGGTACTTATTATTATGATGCTAACATATGATTGGATTTTGAATTTAGATATATATGTAGTGAGCCTAAAAGGAACCTACCACACTGAGGGTGTTTTGACCTTCATGTGGATTTCCTCATTACTTCATCTGCAGCTACTACACAGAAAATGGATATTTCCAATCTATAAATGACACAACGATAGGTATTTATGTATGAGGACTCACCATTGTTATATCCAGGTTAGGTACTTCGCTCCAAAACTGTTATTAAATCAGCTTATCGGTGTCACGTCAGCGGCTGCACCGGTGGCCAACGTCAACCATTATGATTTTTCCCGCCAAAACATCATGGCGACTTCGACCACACGCGAACTACGCCAAAATAAAAAGTCGAAAATAGCCGCCTCGATTATGCCGCGGCGAAATTAAAATAGTTATACGTAATGTGACGTACGACGTGTTTTCCCCCCCAACTGAGTTTCCTTTGGGGTTTGATTTTTTTTAAACTTCCAACTGAATGCGTAGGTGACTTTTTCAGGTGGCCTTTGCTACTTAGATAGTGAAGGGAGGTATAAAAAGTATTAAATTCACTGTCGAAGTAGGACATTTTTTTTAAGTCTTGTCAAGTCTACTAGGGATGAATATCTCTGCCTTCCAAAAAGTGTTTAGAGTTAGTTGATTTAGTGAAGACTTAAATATCTGGTTAAGCGACCCCCCGGGACTTCGTTCTCGTTATATTTACCTGCATGGTCTTTATAAAGTTTTTCTTAAATTACTTTTAATTCTTCTTTAATATTTAATTCTTATGGTAGGCGCCAGATAAACTTGCAAAAAAGTACATTGACCTTTCCCTAATATCCTTTCGTAGGTACCTGAACAATAAATTATAAACCATTTTTCATTAGGTAGGTACTAGAGAACGTAAAGGATCACGATAGAAATCGATTCACGACAGTTGTATGTCATTTGTTTTTTATATTAGGAAAGTCGACAAATGTATGTGGGTCAATGACCGTTATTGCACACTTATCTGGCGCCTACCATAATAGATATTTGTTTGTAATGTGGTGGATATGGCAGACCGACGATGGCTTGGAGGATCGTTCCTCTTTTTGCCTCTTGCTGTCGGAGAGGGAAATTTGATCAGTAGGATTCCCATATTGTCCACACTCCACTTACGGAAGGTGTTCATGGGGATATCATTCAATAAGCGTTCTTGATTTTTCCCGAAGTTTTCACTTTATGCCTACCTTATGTCGGTAGTGTTGGACCTAACTATTCATCAGTATTGACTTTATAAATCTGTCTATAGACGCGGTATATGCTATATGTAAGTATTATCAATCAGTCCACTTAAATTATTCCGCCGGCTTCCAGTTTAATTGATATTGCAGCGAGTATATAATATAAAACAAGCAAAAAGGACTGGAGAATTTACCGAGAAAAACAATGAATCACGCTTTGAACTTATCTTTAAAAGTACACGTGCATTATTGCACATGCATTCATGAAAGTCATATCAATAAACTTATATTTTCTACAAAAAAAAACCCAAGATCGCCGGTGCAACAGTTAACGCACACTGGCGATCTGGGGTTTTTTTTGTTGGCCAAAGATTTTGGAGTAGGGGAAGTTTACGCACGCACAATTTGATACATTTTTACATGCGCAAACTTCCTCCACAACGACAATATCAGTTTAGTTACAAATTTAAAATGTACACTTTTTCTGAGAATGACCCTTGCGGGCTTGCTTTTGGGTCTTTGTCAGAAAAAACCTTGTCACCTTTCGTCCGGAGTTTTGGACTTTGGATAAACCGCTATTCCAGAATTACATTATTTTCAAGTAACAGGACTTACCTCTAAAGCAAATTGATGCCAGCATCAGCTGTGCCGACGCCGAGTCAATGATGTGTACCTATGTGAAGAATATTTTGTGCGGAATCGTTTGAAATGACACAGATAGCTCCATCTGTTGGGGACGACCCACAACAATAATATACTTCGAGAACTGCGTCATGTCGTCATGTTTTATAGTGTTTCACATGTGTATTTCTAATGTTTATTTTTACTCTTAACATCACGCCTTTTTTTCCTGAAGGGTTAGGTAGAGGTCGACAGCACACAAAATATTACCCACAATCAGTAGCACTGCGGTGAGGACCGTAGAGCTGTAGCAAGGTTGGTACTAGTGCTGTAGCAAGGTTGGTAGCGCTGTAGCAAGGTTGGTAGCGCTGTAGCAAGGTTGGTAGCGCTGTAGCAAGGTTGGTAGCGTTGTAGCAAGGTTGGTAACGCTGTAGCAAGGTCCGTAGCACTGTATCAAGCACTAGTTAGCGTCGTAGCAAGGACCGTAGCGCTGTAGCAAGCATGTAGCGTCGTAGCAAGGACCGTAGCACTGTATCAAGCACTAGGTAGCGTCGTAGCAAGGAGCGTAGCGCTGTAGCAAGCATGTAGCGTCGTAGCAAGGTCCGTAGCACTGTATCAAGCATTAGGTTGCGTCGTAGCAAGGACCGTAGCGCTGTAGCAAGCATGTAGCGTCGTAACAAGGTCCGTCGCGCTGTAGCAAGGTCCGTAGTGCTGTAGCAAGTTCTGTAGCACTGTAGCGTTGTAGCAAGGTCCGTTGCTCGCTAGTAAGATGCGTAGCTCAGTAGAAAGGTTGTAGCGCTAGCTGTAGCAAGTTCCGTAGCGCTGTAGCAACGACCGTTGCCCTGTAGCAAAGTCCGTAGCATGTAGCAAGGGCTGTAGCATTGTAGCGCGTAGCAAGGACTAAAGCTGTAAACCCCCGTAGCTGCGTAGCAAGGGCTGTAGCGCTGTAGACCCGTAGCTGTGTAGCAAATTTATTTTATTTATTTACACTTTACGTACATAGATGTACAGAGGCGGACTTAATGCCTTAGGCATTTTCTACCAGTCAACCTTTGGGTGATGCAGAGAATAATAGTGGTGCAATGTAGGAAACCGAAACACGATTAATATTTAAATATGCAAAGATAAATATATAATAAACTATACACACAATACAATACTATAATATATACCAAAATAAATAAACTAATACACGAATATACTAGAACAGTTGATAAAACCAATAATGAGTAAAATTAGCGCTGTGACGATACTACTGCCAGCTTCTTGCGAATGTGCTCGCGAACCTTAACTTTGAAGGTTAATCGGTTGGTGGCCATCCTGATTTCTTGGGGTAGCGCATTCCACAGAGAAACAGATTGGATGAAAAAGGAACAGTGAATGAAATCAGTACGGTGAGAGGGACAGTGAAGAAGACGATTATGGGATGAGCGAAGATTTCTGTTGTGATTAGCGCAAATGTATTGAAAATGAGATGCTAGATAACTAGGGGAATTGGAAGAGTCAAGAAATGAGAACAAAGTTGTTAGCGCCCTTTGCTCTCTGCGCTGACGTATGGGCAACCACTTTAGAAGTGAGCGGTGCGCAGAGACATGATCATATTTGCGTAAATTGAAAATAAATCGAATGCAGTAATTTAGAAGGTGGTAAAGTTTGTTGAGGAGATCTAAATTCAGGTCATAGTAGCACACGTCACCATAATCTATGATGGGAAAAATTAGGGTCTGCACAAGCATTGACTTCGTGTTCGACGGTAACAGATTTTTCAAATGATACAGAGCCCGCAGCGTTGCCGTAACCTTCTGACTGACGCTAGCCACTTGAGCACGCCAGTTTAGGGTGATATCGATACGTAAGCCTAGGTCCTTTACGTCAGTGCTAAATGGAACGATCGTACTGTCGAACAGAACAGGTGGCAAAGTTGCATCATCCAGTTTAGCAATGCTTCTAGAGCTCCCAATGATGATCGCCTGACACTTGTTGGGGTTAACTGCAACACCAAATTTACCGGACCAGGTTTTAATGGCTATTAAGTCCATATCTAAGTAAATTTATGAGCGCTTTAGACCAGTTGCTGCGTAGCATGGGCTGTAACGCTGTAGACCCGTAGCCACGTAGCAAGGACTAGCGCTGTAGATCCGAAGTCGCGGAGCATGGATGTTCGGCAGCGCTGTAGATACTCAGCCGCTAACGCGTTTATATTGTTTTCATTGAAATCAAACTGTTCAATTTAAATTAAAACGTTAAAACGTTAGTCGAAATGTGTCGAGCCAGGTGTTAAGTTATCTCGCACGCGTAGTACCTATCTGCATACTACTTAGTTCATTGCAGAGATACTGATAGATTTAAATAAAACATCAAGGTTTCTAGAAACGAAGGGACTCTCCAACTGGTGAATGGTTTTACATTTTTACTTAAAATAAATTTAAGCCACCAAATATAATCATTTTAGACGTAACCTAAAGTAGCTACAGAATATTATTAAACAACTAGACTAAAATAATAGCGAAATTATGTACAAACGCGTATAAAAACAAAATAAATCATTGGGTACCAAAAAAGCCCAGAACACTGGCAGCATTGCCGCGTTGAATGGCAATGCTGATTCTTTGGCCGAAGAAAAGTCTAGCCCCCTGATCACGTGAATAGTTAACAAGTTTTTTGCTGATGTTCCGAAAACTCGATGAGCACTTGGACCATATGTGCCTAATGTTTTAACCCCGAACGGCTCAAATCCCCAAAGGTTGTTATTTTTGCGCTGTTTGAGATTTTTTGCACCTGCAACAGCCCGCCGTGCTAAGAACGTGGGATGACGTAAGGGTGCCGACATAATCATATTGTATCCCACACCAAAGAACTACCCACCTTCCAAGACATTATGGTCATCCCATCTGGCCTCTTCCCATCGTCACGTGCTAAATAAATCCACCTTAAAATCTCTCAGTCCATAGAAATAAAATGAAACAAACATTTATCTTAATCAGCATATTATTTAATTTCACTAATTTATAAAAGTATTTCATGTCAACCGTCATTCCGACAGGAACATTGCTTAAACAGAGGTAATGAACGGTTTTACAAAATTCGTCGAATTATCAATCTCTTTCATTGCGATCAAGTTATTAATATTGTCAAATTAATAGTTTTATTAGCTATGTACTTACATTTAAATTGTTTGTAATTAACAGATCGCCTAATGTTACATACAATCATAGGTGTTTGCTTTTGTGGTGTATACCAATTATTTTTGTACCCAAACACTTACAGGCTTATTCATAAAAACTAAGTAATGGTCATAAAGGTTTTATGAATAAGGCTGTTTATTATTACGTCAAAAATACCATCGCTCATAGTGTAGGCATCTGTTAATTTTATTATTTTAATTATTGGGACACACAAACTATAATGACATTAATAATACCTTCTCAATACATTAATTTAAGTCTCATCTAAGTATCAAAGTAACTGGGTCTTTAAGTACTGATCGTCATTTGTTAAAACTAATAAAAAAGTTTAATTATTTTCTCATACTTTCGATGTTCGAACACAGTGTTATCGTATACTTAAGTACAGACATAAAATTGAGCTACAAAGTTATCACACGATTTACTTAATAAAATGCAATAAGTAGTCGTGAAAATGGACAGTGTATAAAAAGTATAATAAATATAAAAACAAACTATACTTCATTATAAAATGCTATAGCAAGAACACATAACGAAGAGTGATATAAGAGTGTAAGCAGAATTCTATATAGACTTTACGTCGCTAATTGCTAAGAATAAAATAATATACTTATAAATATAAAATAAGCTAGTGAAACTGGCGAAAAGCTTTTAATGAAATTATTCTCTACTTTAATGAAATTATACGCTTATGCTGAAATGCAATATTTTCGGGAATGAATAGAATTTTATAAGTCTTTAGTAAACAAATCAGGTTTAAGCTAATGGAAAGTGCTCGCACGCAACACTAAGTGCAATATGAAACATGATTTTTTATTATTGGTTTAAAAAGATTTCATAACCTGGTAGGTAGATAGAGATACCTAATCTGGGAATACGTGAAGTATCGTTAACTATTAAAATGCTTTAAGTACTTTATTTAAAAGGGAATTTACTTAAGAGAACTAAAAACTATGATGAAACTGTCAACAATGAAATGATGATTCAATTATACTAGGTAACTTCTTAGTGAGAATTTGCTTTGAGTTTTTATTTGAAATACATTCACGACGGAATAATGAAATAAGTTTATCGAGTTCCATGGGAGCTCCCTATTCAAATACAAAACGATGATGATGAAAGAACTGTGCGCATTGACATTGTTCTATTGTCTTTAGTTTTTATTTCTCCTTCCGCCTATTTAAACATTATCAAGCAAACTTAAGTACATCGTGAAATAAAAACAATACGGTCCTATTACTACGTGCCTACGGCTGACATAGCGATTGTCGCAGTAATACGCGATCGTCGCGTTCACTATGTTTGGCGAACCGACAGAGGGCGCGTTCGAATTTGCTGAACCAAATGAGTGGCAATTGATCGCGCCGATCGCTTATTCGCGCGACTATCGTTCACGAATCGAACACGGGTTAACTCAGTCCAATCAGTCACTTATTTTTGAACATTTTGCTAATCGTAGAGAACAATTATACAATATTACCTACAGTAACATAGTAAACTTAACGCCGATTCTCAAATTCACTTTCGTTTCATCAAAGTTTATGTATATCGATATACTTTTAACCGCAAGTAGAATCGTGGTAAATAGACTTCACAATTCGCCGTGTGGCGTGAAGTACCTACATACGGATAAGACGATATATTTGAAATTACGCACAAAGGACGCGCGTTCAGGGGCAATATGACATGCTACTTAGCAAGTGCTTAGGCTAAGCGTTATTTCTGTCAGGAATATTTGTACCACAAATCACCAACCAACCAATGGCGTTATGTAAATAGCGTTAAGGCGCTGTGATCAGCAAAAACTGAAAAAATGCTGGTTTCCTAACGAAATTTTAGCCAAATCTGTTGTTGCTGCAGAAAAAATATATTATGTTAATTTTAACTATATTTCGAAGAAAACTGTTGTTTCCGAAACATGTTTAAAAATAAAATCCTCGATAGTAATTATCGTCAAAGTTACCTCCAACTTTGACCTTAGAAAAGAAATCCCGTATTTACTAGCCTATAAATAATTGTAAAATTTATACCAAATAATGAATCGAATCTTAACGCAAAACTTTGTTGTTTTAGATTTTTAATAGCTCAACTTAGTTTCTGAGTAAATCGATAAAATGCTTCATATTTGGCAAGAAATTGTAAGCATTGTGTCGTCGCGCTTCTCTTTCTTTTCTATGCAGTCCGAGAGTGACCGAGTTTTTGCTAATCACAGCCTCTTAATGGACAGATAAACGACCGATAAAGTACCTCAGAAACCAGGCATAAGTGGAGCGTAATTATTTAAAACATCATTCAGACTCTGTCATCTTCAAACGGTTGATAGATAAAGAACGATGATTTGAATTCGTTTATCGCTAAATGCGTTTAGTGATTTGTCGTGCAAATGGAGCTTAGTCCAAACAGGAGTGTTTTCTGCTAACATCGTCATCAGCATCTCACCGTGGAAACATAGGTGAAGTGTACTTGAAATGAGCGGTCAAACCCCAGGCATTAGAAGGAATGACAGCTTGAATGAAAGTAGACTGGCCGGCAGGATATAGTTGCGTTTATAGATCCTGATAAAATCCATATTGCCCCTGACCGCGGGTTAAGGAGCGGTGTGGCGGCGTGCGAGCCTCGTTTTGTAAACGGGTTCTATGTCGCCACCGTGCGCTAGTCACGCGTACGTCTCTCGGAAGCGCTTCTGTAAGTGATGCGCCGCGTTGAGCAGGCGGTTGTGCAGCGTGAGGTGCGTGTGCGGCGTGAAGGTGGGGGGAGGGGGGGTGGGCACGGCGCGCAGCGGCAGCGGCGGCAGCTCGGCGTCCGTGTCGGGGTGGCAGAAGTACGCCACGCAGTGCCGCCCGCGCGCGCGCGCGTACTCGCCCGGGGGCACCACCACGCGGTGCACCTGTGGACCACAGAGATAGACACATTGAAAATGCTCTTTAACGTTTTCGTCGTTCTTAGCCAAATTATTAGTAATTTTGCAAGAAACTTTAAAAATAATTCATGACGACGGAAATATCGGTGTCGAAAGGAAAAATAAGTAGGTTATGGGTGTCAGGCGCCGACGCCTCGTAACCTACATGACTCAATAGTGTGTTACTGACCGCCTCTTACCAAGAAACTCCGTGTTAAGGCTTAATTTGTTTGCCGAGGATACCAAATCTTTAGTGGATAAGAGTCCCAAAAAAGTTCGTGGCTAGTTGCAAGTCCACTTGAAGTTGTTAAAGAATAATATAAATTAAGAGTAAAATACTGACCAGTGCCGGGAGAACGTTAGCAGTCCAGGCGGCGAGGAACTCTCCTGACTGCACGAGGATCGCCCCGGGGATGTGGCCCACCTTCTCCCACTTGTCACTGCCGTTCAACTTCACCTGTAGATTAAACAAAACATTCAATACCAAGTCTAGTGTTTATTACTAACTCTATTTCAAAAATTTTCTCAACAATATAATTTGCTTTTAAGTAGGGTAACGTACATAAAAATAATAATGGATGGTCTAATCAGACATCATTGCATGTAATAATCACGTGTTTCCGATCATTTTAGATACCTACAAATAAAGCGGTTTTGTGTATTAGGGGTTTACCCAGTGTGTTTTTACAAAGCCTTATTATCTTTGCAAACAAGCTTTTTAAATGTCCCATTACAGGGAAATCGCCTCATAATATACATACCTACGTGTATTCTTATAATAAATTATGATTACTAATTTATCGTTAGTATCAGAGATATGGGGTTGTGGACTACTGCTGGTCTATTCTACGTCTCACCGTGTAAACGTAGGTAGAGTGAGCGCGAGGTGAAGAGAGAGTTGAGATTTAAACAGAATCTCACCAATGTGGGGGCCGGATAGGCCGTATACCATAACCATGTAAAATACTAACCCTAGTATTTTACATGGTTATGGTATACGGCCTATCCGGCCTGTCGGTCGGTTTTCCGACCTCTAACATAGCATGCACGATCAATGTTCCAGTGCTCCTCACCTCAAGTCCTCCCTCAGAATCCTGCGCCAAGAGCGTGAAGGTGCCGTAATCGGCGTGTGCGCCACACCTCGTGTAATTGATGTTCTGACAGCAAGGGCCGACGTCCTCGGGGGGGACGGGGGGATAGTACAGCAGGCGCATCGTCGACGGGTTGCGGCCCTCCGCCATCAGCATGCCGGAGTGGCTCGCCAGCAAAGCCGTCGGTGGCACTCCTGGAATTAGCAGACGGATTTTATTTAGACTGTTTAACTGTATGTTTGTGAGCCTTGCTTTCTCAAAGAGAAAAAAAAAGAAGTTAAGGTTTTCACTTATCATAGTTACCCTACAATATTTCCACTGCTGGAAACTCCTATGTGTATGTGTGACCCAATGCAGGTTAGTGGATGTTACATTTTTGATTCTAAGATTTTGCCTAAAAACAATTAAACAACTTTGTGTATTCAGTTTCAACTGCGAGGTTTTATGAATGAAAGTCATAATTACGAAATAAACCGTTTCGCCGACGTTAATAAAATCATGATGGTAGGCAATTAACCCAGAAATGAGAGCATTAGCAAATATTTGCATACTCGCACTACCTAATCAGCCGGTCGATTCTGTCGACATCTCACGGTGTTCACCTAGGCGGAGTGAACGACAAGAGCGCTGTCATTCCATCAGCCGGTCGATTCTGTCGACATCTCACGGTGTTCACCTAGGCGGAGTGAACGACAATAGAGCTGTCATTCCATCTTATTTGTATGGTTTGACAACTCACCCGTCGTGCGCCCCGCCCAAGTGTTCACTTCGACATGCTTACAGAATCGCACTGCATTACTCATTGGCCTCTACCGTTGATATTTTATTTTCGTTAGGTGTCAAATTAAAACCAAATGTCTTTGCAACATGGGCAATTCATAATTTATTAAAATCCTTCTATCAAAGTTCTTGACAGGCATGGTCATAATACGTGGGAGTGTAACGAAACTATCTATCTCTAAACTACCTATGTATCCATAAAGAACATCCTGTTGCCGAAATACTTCTACGTTTTGGATTCCCATCATTTTGTTTGTTCGTTGACTTTGCTCAATGAATATTTTAAACATGGAAGTACTAAAATCGCAGGCCTTAGTGACTCTGTTCTTCAGAAACTTCATGTGCGTAGTACCTACTCACAACCGGCGTGCGTTACGACTCAGTATGACCCTGAGGGCTCAGTGAAAGTATAAGTATGAATAAAAAAAAAAGGTTTGAGTTGATAGAAGTGTAAATTAAAACTTACCCATGGCATAAGCGAGGGCCTGCAGCACGACTCGCGAGAGGTTGGTGAGGTCCTGCGCAAGCGGCACGGCGTGCTTCGTGAACTCGGGGACGTCCTCCTGCGCAGGCATCGACGCCGCCGACAGCGTGGTGATGTTGAACGAATGACGTAACTCCTGGGTAACAACGAGACGATTTTTATTTGAAGGTGGCAGTGCAAAAAAACTACATCATCATCTAAGTCAGTAGTTCAAAACCTTTAACAATGCACGCCCCTCCAACTTTCTTCTAAAATCATTACGTACGGCTGTTAGGGGAATGAGAGGAATGATATCAAGTAATTTAATTCGGTTATATTCAGGTTACTCCTGCCTCTGAATAATTGTTAGCATCAAGTCATTTTTAGAGCCACCGTGCCTACCCCTGTGTCATTCTATGAGAGCCCCAGTGGGTCGCGTCTCACCGGCTGGGAACTACCTACTGATCTTTGCGAAAGAAAATACTCTTAGTATTGCACCACAACAACCGGTGTTCTGTGTGTATCCAGAAAATTCCCGTGACGTCAAGTTGCTAATTTGGAATATTGTGGAATACATTAAAGGAAGGAAGGAAAAATATTGAGGGTAGAGGATAGTTACGATAAAGCTATGGATAAACAGGAAGATTGTAAACACTCGGGTACTGGTTGCTAACCTAGAAATTCCATAGCCGGAATTTGCATTCACGTATCACAAGCAAGCAAGCTCGGTTTCTAATTAGCCTAGAAGTAGTTGCTCCATTTAAATGTCTTCTGAGACTTTTAAACATTAAGTACCTGCATTGTGTATTGTGCTAAGTAATCACAATGAGTGTGGAGAAAGTCTGTCTAGGTTTTCGGGTTATGCTAATTCATTATTCAGCCGCTAGATGGCATCACTCGTTAGTCGCTCGTTCGTGGGAAACATTATGCAATTTTAGATAGTCGTAGGTATAACATTAACATGTAATTACCAGCAAAATTACCGAGAAACAGCGTAATAACAGTGCTTCAAAGAAAATTCGAGATAAATATGTAACACTTTGAGATGAATCATAACGCGGACGACAACGTCGTCATTATACTTCAAAAACTGAACCTTAACTCATCCGAATATTACCCGAAGTCAGTTTAATTCGAGTCCTATATGAATGGAAGCAAAGGCGACCCCAACCACTTTAGAGCGATCTAGGGTACCCAGTAATGAAGCTCAGTAGTCTCACATGTATCTATTTGTAATAGTTTACCTTCTTAGTGGTGTCAAATTGCTCCATCCCTGGTTTCACGTAACCATGGTTACTGACGGGGTTGCGGAGGTACTGCGCTTGGCAACCTTCCGGCAGCGCGCAGAAGTTGTCCAGGTCCGCATAGACCGCCTTCAGCTGGAAAACCAACAATCTCATTTCAAGGATTGGTTATAGATATTTGCTAAAATTAGATACTATAGAAGAATCTGGTTGAGAGGTCTACAGCATCTGTACTACTTTGGAACGGCTCCCACAATAACTACACCATAGCATTGGTTTTTGCTTATCTGTTGACGAAGCTGACTACATATTGCCTTCAAAGACAAACATGATGAATAAGAAAACCTAACTGAGGCTTTTTGATGTCACACACAATCTGAGAATTAAGATTACGAAA
Organism: Melanchra persicariae; assembly: GCA_947386135.1. Taxonomy (NCBI): domain Eukaryota; kingdom Metazoa; phylum Arthropoda; class Insecta; order Lepidoptera; family Noctuidae; genus Melanchra; species Melanchra persicariae. The sequence goes on from OX376646.1 coordinate 7,767,962, forward strand.
TCTTTAAGGCGCTATCCAAATACAAAATGTCGTAATGTCATTGTGGTCCGTAATACGACCTTAGAACGTGTTGATTGTGACCATTTTTGCTATTTTTGTTTTTTAAAATGTAATTTAATGCTAAAGGCCTTTTTCCGAGCAGCCTTGATCAAATCTGTACGTCAAGTTGTCAAGATTAAACGATAAGATACTGCTGTATTCCAAACTAAACACAAGTAAATGAGCCTAAAGATCTGTTCTTACACGTTTGCCTTGACTACATTCTGCATTTTTTAAACTGTTAGTTTATTTTAAAAGACCCCCTCCACTTTGATTCGAAGCCAGTCAAATGTCAGAAACGAATCGCACTAAGAGAGTGACTTTATCTCTAAAGCTCACTTGCACAATATGCACAAACTAGATTATTTTTTATCCGAGTTAGTTGCTAACCCGGGGCCATTATGTGTGAAATATTTACTAACCTCGTGTTAGCAACTATCTCTGAGTTTAAAGATAACTCTGGTTTTTGCAAGCAGGCAGGCCTAAGTATAGAGGTAGTAGGTACAGCTTTTGACGAGCCAAGTGGATACAGGAATTTTCCAGCTGACTCAAGAAAGCAAAATTTGCTCTAGACTTTCAATGAATGTTGTTATTTCAGTCAGCCAATCAGTTTGACAACAAACCATGTAATTGATTGACCATGTGAAAGACATCTGCAGGACTGCGGACATGATTGTGTTGAGTGTGATCCCAAATACAGATGGTGGCGTTAAGCCTCGACATAGAATGAGGACTGGGATTTTACGGTCTAGGAAGTGGATTCGGGTAGAAAAGTGAGAATGACATAAAGATAAAGAGGTGGCCAAGTTTTTTCTAGTACTTGATTGAGCCATACTCATCACAGACCTGCAGTGTCAGAAAAGAGACAGGTTGTGATCGGACCATACAGTCATTTTACCTCTTTTTGTATCGCTCAGTCCATTCTTTATGCCAATTATGCCATACTGACATCAAAGTCATGATTAATTATGCAAACAGGTAACAAGTGGCTATCAGTTCATAAGGTTACAGTATAGAAACCCATGAACCTGCTAGTATGATACTGCCTTGAAATGTTAATCGCTGTGAGATATGTTCACTCATTAATTCAGGACAAAGCGATGCGTTAGTCGATAAAACTGTTTTCTTCCTTCCTTCTATATTTCCTACTATTCATCATTTTATTCTGACAATGGTAATGCCAAAGGAACCATTGTTTAAATATGCGACTGACGTCACTGGGTACATGATAAAGCCATGGTAAATCAATTGCCACCTCAACATAATTACGAGAAGTGGTCGTGTCGAGGCCGAGACGTTCTTAGTCAGAACCTACATTTCCTCATACCATAGCTGATGCCATCTTTGAAGATGGTTCGAAGGATAATACGCAAACAGTACAGCCGGTGACTTTGCTATCATACAAAAACGGATTCTAAATGAATGGTACAGAGTTTTATTTAGGTGCAACTAGCTGGTGGTGGTGCTGGGTGGGAAGTCTCGACATAGTTAACGATCAATAACGATCGAATTCAGTCGTTAAGTCCTAAGGCCACCCATCAATCTTGAACGCGATCCAAGATCAAAATCAATGATCTGCGGCCCTACCATGACGTGTTAAAGCGTGAGTAGTTCGAGCGAGTAGGAGGGATGGAGCTATATAGGGAGTATAGCTCCATCCCTACTTCTCGCTCGGACGACTCACGCTTTAACACTGTGGGTCGCGTTCAAGATTCAAAGTGTACGGGCGGCTTTAGGAGTTATCGATCGTATTCAGTCGGTAGGCGATCGGTACAATATATTTAATATATCGAGACTTCCCGCCTTGGTCGATGTATAGAATATCATGTATCAACCATGCATAGATGTGATCAATTGAACGTATGTGGAACGCAATCCACTTGCATCTAAGAGTCCTTCTTCTGGATGCTCACCTTCTCATCAGCAATGCCATGATTGACCAGCACCGCCAGTCCTTTGGTGCTGAGCGCAGTGAACAGCTGCTGTCCAATGCGTCTCAGCACTGATTTCATAGGGCACACATCTGTACCTGAAACGGAAATAAATAGTTAAATAATGCTAAATCCTTCCTGTTTTGACTGCAGCTACTGCTGCCCGTACCAGAGGCGGTTAATGTCAAGAACTTGGATATAATTTAAATGAATGCGATATTCTCGGTGTTTGCATAGTACCTACTACTACTCAAAGAGACATCCATTCAATAATATTGACCGCGGCTATTATCGACCAATTAACGCAGTATCCAATCAACCATGATCCCTTCGATACAAATTAGTTAAAGATATCGTGATAAATGTGATACTTATAATAAGACAGGAATTTTAAAATAATTGACTTGGCAATTTATGGTAGCCATAATTACGAAAACATAGGTATTATTTTAACTATCGTGATTGGCGCAATTATACCCATTGCAGGAGCCTACAGTATTTTTATTGTTAGATAGGTTTTTTTTTTTTTTTTATTGGTGATGTGTTTGCTCTTGACTCTAGTCAATGTCAGATATGACAGAGACAAAGTCTACGATGGAGCGAGCTTACCCAGAAGGAGCGAGGAGGATAGGTGTTATTTTTGTATTTTTAAACTTTTCGCGATATTTTCTAGACATATCTTTAGTATTTAGGTATTTATTCATTTACAAACTAATACTAAATTGTTAAAGTTCTTCGAGAAGACTTAGTTGTGTGTTGTGTACCTACGTATAAACGCGGAATTGTATTTATATAAACGTTGACCTGAAAGATGTTGCATGTAAAATGGCGGCTCACCTCGTCTTGTGCAATATGAATAAAATATACAGCTGTCGGTACATTCTGAGTTAGCTGAAGGTCTGACCGTGGCCCCGTTCTGCCGATGGCCTATACACTGGCACATTTTGCAGGCTTCAAAATGCGGGTGTTTTATTTGGTATTAAGTAGGTTAACAATGCCAGGGACAACATTCTATGTGTTATCGAGATATTTGGTATTTGTTTTTCAATTACTGAAGGTTCTTAGATATAGGTAGGTAATATGTTCATCTGAAACATTCATGATACTCTTTGCGTTTTCAAACAAAAGACAAAGATAATGTTACGGTATAACGAACGTTAAATAATTTGGCCAGTTCCATACATTATCATTTCGTTAGTTTACACATTAACTATTGTAGCACTGACATACACAGTCGTAAACCACAAGATTGATAAGATTTGACCGTTAACGGTACGGTAACCGTCATCTGTCTGACGTCACAACGCCCACTGTCTTTTTAGCCAAATGTTTCACCCAAGTCACTAAATAAGCAGACTATTCACAATAGTAAACAATCCATGTACCTACGTACGTACATAAAATGAATGGAGAGTAAATCTCCTTTTAACCAGTCCCCAACTAGCCAATACATTTAAACAGTTATCATTTTTACGGTAGTAGTCACTCGCAAATGAGTCATATTTTCTCCTGCATTTCATCGTAGTAAACTCTGATTCATGACGGACTGTTAACAATAAATATTTATGAATTTACACGTATGTACTCACGAGTCACGACGCGACGTCCTATGAGTAGGAATTTTCATTGTATTTTCATAATAGAAAGATGATGCAGATTTTCCCACGTAATTTCATGAAAGTATGAGGTTCTTGTTGACTTTTATCATCGATAAATATAGTTTTAAAAAAGCTCTTGTGCGTTTTATAGGTCTAAGGTTAAAATTGTGTTTATTTAAAATCGCGATGTTTAGTTTGTCCCACTTTTCATACGAGGTGGCAGTCACCGCGTGGGGCGTGCTGTAACATAAACTGTGTTGTAACATGAACGTTAACAGATTGCCGTGTTTCAGCGATACGTTGAGATATTTCAGTGTCGTTCATTAACCAATCCTACATTTATTATGAATGGAACTGGCTGCCACTCAGATGAAGAAAGTATTTTTTAAATATTATTTTGGGTACAATTTATAGCCGGGCAGAACGCCCCACGCGTCTTGTGAAACCCTTCATGGACACTGACATTCCTAGAATTTTACTTTGTCGCTAAGGGCGCTTAGTATGATTAAATTGGCATTTGAATAGTTTCCGAGGCTTTTATCATCATTAAATCGTATATTTACGAATTCGAAGCTTCGAAGCTCACGTTTTCTTATCGCCTCGTATCGGTCAGGGGTCAAGGCAATTCAATACCGCGATTCCGTCATTCTTAGTGGTGTTTAAATAAATTATTTACCTCTCGGTGACAGGGCACAGCCACAGTCTTCAGCAAACCGGTTATCTTATTATGTGCATACGTAGGTGCCTTTGAATTTTAATTGTGAACGACGAGAAACTTTGTACAGTTCCCGTCATCACGTTTTGCGGTCTCACGTTCTGTTTTTATTCTACAATATGTGGCTTCCACGATTCTAGAATCTGTTGTAAGATCTGTTATTTAGATTTCTTTACATATTCTAAATGCTGCGTTTGCATGTGCAGAGAATACTGAATTATCTCGTTGCTTTATAGGCTCCTGGCTGTAATATTTTGCCTCCGTTCTCGTAACAATGTCTTCTCAAGAATATCAAGTTGCCAGTAACTCTATATTGATTTCCTCCGCGGCTATGCCTGTATCCTTGTCGTTGCATGAGTAGCAAAATCTGTATCGATCACGTTAGTATCAATTTCTATTACTTGCATTGACACGATTTACAGGAAGGTCTGAACCCTTTATTTTAAACTGCCCTTGTCGACTGGAAATACGTAGGCACATGTTTATACAGACACTAGAATGATTCGTGCCTCATCATAATGACCAATATCAGTTTTTCCTTTGTTGGGACATTATGACTAGTTTTAGTTGCAGACAAACGTGGACAGTACAGTTTTAGATGTGGCAGGTACCTACTGCTATTATAATATTGTGATTTTCTACCAACATGCAGAAATGACTTATTTAACCTGCGTGTTAGTTAAGATTTTTATATTTATTATTTACAACAATGTAAAAAATAATTAAGTATTACATAATTAAACATTAAAGCTTTCCCATCTAATTCTACAGGTGCTCCATAGGTATTCTCATGGACAGTAATAATGATAGAGAGTTTGCCTCATTACAATATTTACAATAATAAGCACAATCACACAGGTGTTAAATACAAGTATGTTTGGGTTAATGGATAATAACAATAAACCATAAACGTCTTGATATCATATTAACAGTATTCGTTAGCATAAAAATGTCAAACTGAAAATATTAAATCAAATCACAACAAGCCTAACAAACTTTGGACTAATAGTTGGTAAGTAGCTAATGAAGCATAACAATTAATTGATAGTCAGGACAATACAAATGGTATGCAATGACATAACAAAGTTGAACAAAGTGCAAATACTTACTGCACTATGCAATGTGTTACCTAAAGTGTTATAAAATGATTATGACATTACTAATCTTTTGTTGTTGAAACAAAAGATTAGCTATAGTTGCTAATGAAACTAGTGATATGATGCCTACAGCGATTAAACAAAGACTTACGGAAGTTAAGCGTGTTAGCCTAAATTAATATGGCTACGTTTTATTACAGAACGTGACGAAATAAAGAAGGCCATCAAGTTTTATCCGTTACTACAGCAGTTCAAAATGGAAGAATACTCGCCTCAATTGCAATATCTTTGTAATTACATTCATCAGTATTTGTATTTGCTTCTATTATCTCAGCGGTTGTGTGCATTTCTAAGGAATATTTTCTAGTCAGTGCATGAAATATAAAACAAAGAATGACCTTAATGTCAGTTTTACTGTTTTCATCTCATTGTACTTGATGAATTTGACTTTCTTTTCAGAAATAGTATATCTAACAATTATAATACAAAACACAGCCTACGAACTACCAACAATAAAATTGTTCAAAATATTCCCAGACATGTAGGTACTTACAACGGGTACCTACATAAATCTAACAGCGTGCTATGACTAATATAATTCTCCGAGCTAGTTGGTATCCGCAATGGGTGTCGTGTCGAAATCGCTCACCGCCGCCGGTCGCCTTAGCATTGTGGGCTAGATTGGGTTAGTAGGTCTGTGTTAGTTATTGAGTTTACTACGTACCTATAATATAGTTATCTTCGCCCAGTTTGAATTTACAATAAATAAAAGTGTTTTCCGCGCTTTATCATGTTTATGTTGGAACAGCCATTGTTGAAGTTGTAAGGCGTAAAACCAGCTGCAACGGAATATTTTATCATCAAAACAAAATGTTTATTATTTATGTTACCGGTCGTTACCATACTTTTATAACAAATAAAGTTTTTTATTTATCACCTGTCTTGCAGCAATTGGGTGCTGAGTGTGCCAACAAGTTAACAAAGATATTAAATTAGCAGGAAACTGCAAATCCCAGTTCAATCACATGTTAAACGCGATCATGCGCTCCAAAATGTTCTACAGACCATAGACACGATGTCAAAGGCTGATGGAAAAATAAACGAAAAAATAAATTAAAGAAACAAATAAGGTAACCAGAATGAAGCCTTCCAAGATTAACATTGGCTTTTCTTAATGAAAATGCGAACGAGTTCTGAGTCAATGATGTTCGTATAGCAGTTCTTGTGAAATCTTTCTTCTTTTGAGTTTATATTATTCGTCATACATTGGAAGTCAACAGCAAATGGTTCATCAGAATGAAAACACCGTTAATAATTTGTGAATATGGTTGATATTTATAAACACCAAATATAAAACTGTCAGGCCCGGTTCCACCGATTTCGTTCTTTCCAAATCTCATCTCAGCTTAGCTTATCGGATTGGTTTATTCAACACATCTCCTCTCCTCTCTGCTTTGGTGGAAACCGGGCCTGACAGTTGGACAATTTTTTAATTAATGACCGTGCACGAGAATGTGACGTGTCTTACAGGACCATTGACTAAGTCACTAAAGTCATTATTATGACACACATCAATAAACCTATCTTTATGGTTATGATTAGACACGAGATAAGTAAATAGGATATACGCGTAGCCATGAGATTACATACCAATAATAAAGTAGTAGATTAATAACAAATCCATTCACTTTTATTATAGCTGCAGTTTTTAATGACGCAGTAATTTTAAGCTTTTTCTCTGGAGTGCTACAAGGAGCAATATAAGGTCACCTTTTGATAGGACAGCTCTGAAGTTGGATTCTTCAATGTCCCCTAGATTTCCTTTTCTAAGACGAAGTTTGGCTTCGATACTGTGAAACTAAATACCTATATGTAAGTAGGGTTCTATCAATTCTGAATCGATCAGTTGAACAATGGCTACGGTTAACGGCCGCTTTCTATAATATATCTCAATCCCAATCTTGATCCCGATCCTTGTCTGAAACCAATGAAAGGTGAGGATTGTGTGGTGAAGGACACAAACTCGGCCGTTGATTGGTTACAGACAAGGATCGGGATCAAGATTGGGATTGAGATATGTTATAGAAAGCGGCCGTAAATAAACACATCTATTCTGATTAGAATAGGGTGTGGGTTGTCCAATAACGACTGCGGGCTTGGAAAGGATGGCGTTCAAAATAAAACACACGTGTCAGTATTCAAGTGGCAGCGTGTGCTGATCCTAGTAATTGACCGATAAGGATCGGTGTGCCAGTTATCTAGTTAGTTGCTGTATCTACTTTATAATGGTGGGAATCGTTTTATTGGGGCCACTAACGACTCACTCTTTGTACATTATTTTAAGACACGCTAAATAAAATGGACGATACTATGACCGCTATTTTGCAATATAACTTTCTAAATACCTACAAGTCGTTTCTCTTTCGTTAATAGTTAGTTAGCTAAGTGAAGCGAAAACTAGGAATAAGGACGTTCTGGCATCTTGTAAAAAAAAAGAAAAATCTGAATCCTATGAATATCTTAACTGTAAGTAAATATGGAGGTAAAATGTATTGCTGGTTTTTTTAAGATATACTCTCTGGAAGTAATGATCCGATTATGAAAATTGTTTTCTGATAGAAAGGAACTATATCGTCTTGGTATCTCGAAAAAATGCACGATATCTGTGGAAATGATGCCGCGAGAAGAACTAAGTACTACATTCTTTTCGCAAAACATAAAATTAAAAATTGAAACAAACTGAAGTTTTTAGTAAATATATATAAAACACAAGCTCTGCTTAGCTTGGGATCAGATGGCCGTGTGTGAGTTGTCCCAAGATATTACATTATATTTAAAAAAATATCATGAAAAGGTGGAAACAGCAATAATATTTATAAGTTTGAAGATACTTTGTAAAAATCGGGGCATCAACTCTTGGATTTTTTATTTGAATTATTGTAACCTCGTAATGAGAGAGACGTGAGTTAACCTTCAGCGCTGATGGATATAATACCTAGGTACCTAATTTCTTGGAAAACGTTTAAAGTAGGTACTCACTGAAGGCGATCTTATCGCTGGCAGCATAGCGGCAGCGCCCGAGATTACCTGGCGTGATACATACATAGGTAACACGGGTATGTATTTAGATAGGATATGACTGTTTTCAATGACGTGAATTTACCTAATACTGCCTACCTGAGCTTCCCCAATCGTGCATTACCTATTTACTTATAATTTTTATGGGTGTGGAAAATGATCAGCCGGTCGATTCTGTCGACATCTCACGGTGTTCACCTAGGCGGAGTGAACGACAATAGAGTTGTCATTCCATCTTAGCTGTATGGTTTGACAACTCACCTGTCGTGCGCCCCGCCCGGGTGTTCACTTCGACATGTTTACAGAATCGCACTGCAGGTTGTAGTAGATAAGTACCTAGTAGTTAAATGAATACCAGAGGACCAATTCTGCTACAAATAATACATTTTACAAATTGTACAAGCAGCGTTCGCATTCGCTTCGCAATCTGTCAAAAATGTATGACACTACTAGGTTTGTGGTATGTAGTCGCTAGAGTAACTCAAAAAACTGTTGAAATCGTGGATTTAAGTTTGTTCCGGCGGTACCGAAGGGGAATAATAATTGTGTTATAACGGAAACTTATTTTCCCACGACCCGGGGACCCAGACACGCGGCGCCCCTCTAGCCCGACTCAACGAGTTATTATTTTGAAAAACCATTTAATTTCGCGTAGGACGTACTTAGACATAAGCAGCTATTGTAAGGGTGTAGCCAAACCAATCGTTCGTTAATCGAATACAATAATCGACGTTCGGTCGCTCTCTTTTTCGATGACGACTCAATGAATCAAGAAGATGAACATGAGACATGGTTTAGTAGAAAGGAACTGTCGATCGACGTCGATTGATCTATTCTACCATCGATCGACGTGACGATCGATCAATTAGTGCGGCAACAACCTAAGCTATGTTTACAGAGCAATCACTTTACGACGTGAGACGGTGGGACACGTGCGCCGATCAACGTGAATGCTAATTTTCTTATCAATACACATGCAAGCGCGAAAAAAGAACACGTTTTTAAAATGGCAACAATGAAGTCGTTGAGATTTGAATTCCAAGATTAAAATTTCCGGTAGTGATTGATGGGTCAATGAGGTAGTTACCTACCTCATTGTACAAGATTATTTAAGATTTGTTTTTTTTTATATTATTGATAAAAATGAAATAAGGTACCTTATCAAACAGAACAGATTTTTGCTTAGTAAGTATTGTATTTCAGATCTTTTGTCGTTTCAGTTCCAACTTGTTCAAGCATAAGGTACATTTCTATAGATCTGATTAAAATTTGCTTTTTGTCAGATACTCGCATTAGGTAGGTACTCTAGATATGCGCTTAGTAATAAAATTAGTATTGGTAGTCTGGTATGTACCTACATATTTCAGTCGAGAAATATTATCTAGGAGACTTTAAAATCATGATGCACATTGGGCAAGTAAGTATGCAAAAAAACTGGCCAAGTGCGAGTCGGCCTTGCGTGCAAAGGGTTCCGAACGAATTTCATTTTTGCACTATAGAGTTCTTATAAGTTTTTCCGTAATCTATAGGTAATAAAGAACTCCACTATCTGCATTTTTTTTTAAATTTTAGGCTCAGTGGTTTCAGAGATAATTAGACAAAAAAAATAGTTCTGATTTTTTTCGTCTAATAAATTGTCTCTGAAACCACTTAGCCTAAAATTTAAAATTATGAAAAAAAATAGAATTAAAACCCTCACAATAAGCCCTTTAATTTGATATGCCATACCTACAGTTTGAAAAACTTTTTTTGAAATTTTCTAGTTTGTCTCGAAAAGTCCATACCTACTCCAAATTTATTTATTTACGTAACGCATCCGTGTATGGGTCACAGAAGTTCATTATGTGTACGAAATTTCAACAGAATCGGTCCAGTAGATTCGGAGAAAATTGGCTGTGACAGACGGACAGACAGACAGACAGACCCGAGTTATCCTATAAGGGTTCCGTTTCTTACGCATGTTCGGAACCCTAAAAACAATCTAGCTAATGCAATTAAATAAGTTTATTATCCACAACGAAATGTAATTTATTCCATTTGAACACGGCCAATCTTATCTCATGATTTTAATCAAAGCTAGGTGCTTTAGTTGTTTTAGTAATAGAGAACAGTTCTTTTGTCGCAAAATATTTTGTTGTTCTTCTAATTTTGGAACATACAGTAGGTACAAACGCCGTAGAAAATCTCGTCTTTGTACAGATGTTTGCAGGAAGTGAGTCTGTGAACAAAAGGAATCTATCTACTTGCCATTGTTTTAGATAAGACCTCCTACGTCAGTAGCCACAAGGTGGCTTGCTAATGAAAAAAGTTAGAGTAAAAATAAATGGAAACGTGCTCATTTAAGTATTGAGTAAGATATTCTAAGTAGTAGAAAAATATTGTAAAGTATAAAAACGTTTTCTGTTTATGTAACGGATTGGTTGGTTTCACGTTTCACGGCATACTAGATATCGCTTGGGTCCCTACCTAGCTGTTTTTCCATGTTTTTGGTTTTATTTTAAATAACTAGCAATTGGCACATATTCAGTACAATCTGTTGAATATTAATTATAATGCCTATTGGATATTAATATCGTGTACCTCCCATGTATGTAGCTACATTATTATTGGTCACGTTTTCGTTTTAATCAAGAAAATGAAATACCTACACAGTCAAAATGCAAAATCACAATATTTTTATGATTAATACGTAGGTACACACGAAGTTGGCCAAACGACGCAGGACAATGAGGAACACTGAGTTTTGGAGTGGCCGATTTTTCGGACAATTTTTGGTCGAAACTAGATTTTTGGTGCAAACTGGCCGAAACCGAACCTTCAGTCGGTCTTTACTTTCAATCAACTCCCGGTGGATATAGCAATATCAAAACCTATAATATAAATCTAATACCTACTTAAACCCACGAACAATTGAACATGTACGGTCACAATTTAGAATTTGACTACGAAATAAGGCACAGTCAAAGTGAGGGTTTTTATTGTTGACCGTAGGGACCTACCAGCAAGTTACCAACTTGTTTGACAATGAATGATTCGGTGTGAGACTGGGGTGACTGATTCAGAGCGACACGCGACGGTTGTGTTGTGTCCCTATATCCTTGAAAAGGCATTGACAGAGGTCAGTTCTGCAGCGGGACAAAGGACCTTGGGCCCTTGAAAAAACAGCTTAACATAATTTAGTATCATACTGTCTTTATTATTTGCCTTGCTAAGGCAAACAATAAAATGAATTATATGAAATACCCCTTGAAAGTTCAAACTTAGGTACATTTGCAAATCTCTGTTATAAATTGAATCTTTGGTTTTCCTCGAAACTTTTCCTCAGTCCGGCCTCAAAGAACTTCTTAAGAAACATGTATTTTCCCTGTCCGCTTGCGTAGTGCAAGTGGTCAGGGAAAAAACATGTTCCTCTAATTTACACAACAAAAAGAGTATTTTGGTGGTTCACTTAATACGGTAGATAAATAATATAGGTAGGTAATGCTAATCGGTAAAAACCAATCTAATAAGTGGGTTTTTACGAAACATGATAAAAACCATTTGAAAGTAGGTAATCGTTCATTATTAATGAATTAGTTAATTAAATAAGTATTTTGTTAACAATTACGTATGTAAATTACATTCCACTGATCAAATCCAACAGTAAAGTAATATTTTCCACTAACCACTATTGCTCGGTTTTCCCGCGTTTCCTGCAATACACCGCAATTTGCAATCAATGTCTTCACTTCTGTCTCATCGAGTGCACTGGTAATGTTCCTAAAGTAGCCACATGACAGTGGCGTAATAATGTTGATATGTCGCCTTAACTTGCATCGAGGATTCACCATCCTGTCACTAGACACCTTCATACAGTCATAGGCACTCAAAGTTTTTGAAACTATTTTACTTTAATTAGAAAAGTTTCGAAGGGTAATTTTTTATAACTCATCTTTTCTTTTCATTTTTTCTCATTTGTCTTACGTACATTTGCGATTATTGTATATGATTTAATACAATAATCGCAAATGTCCAAATCTAAATGGTTAAGTATACTTATCTATACCTAGATATAATTATTTGCTGGCCGGTACTGAAGGCCAGTTTTTTAGTCCGATTTTTCCTAGTCTTCGAATTGCTATAATAAACCTGATTATTTCTGAACAATATTGGTTGTTTGTTATTTTTATTAATAGCACAATAATTATTTTACCTATATATTATGAGGAGCTAATGCAGATGTTACCTTGACGGTAAGTGCGATTCTGTAAACATATCGAAGTGAAAACTTAGGCGAATTGAACGAAAAGTGAGCTGTCAAACCATACAAACAAGATGGAATGACAGCTCACCTGTCGTTCACTCCACCTAAGTGTACACGGTGAGATGTCGACAGAATAGACCGGCTGGAGGACTCTCCCCTACTAATAATAAGTTTAGTGATATCGGATAGGGTTCCGTACCATTATCTATAAAAAACGGCAAAAAATCACGTTTGTTGTATGGCAGAATATTTTTTTATTTTCTTAAATTTTTATTTTATTCTGTTTTTAGTATTTGTTGTTATAGCGTCAACAGAAATACCTACATCATATGTGAAAATTTCAACTGTCTTGATCACGGTTCATGAGATACAGCCTGTTGACAGACAGACGGACAGACAGACAGCGGAGTCTTAGTAATAGGGTTCCGTTTTTACCCTTTGGGTATGGAACCCTAAAAAGAGATGTCAAGAGTGAATGAATAGAGTGCCTCACGGTTCCATCAGTGGTAAGACGCGAACCTATCAATAATACCTACAAACGGGGTGAATAGGAATGCAGGGGTGAATCGGCACAACATTCTGAAAGGAATTTTTACGTTAAGTACCTATTTAAATCTTTAAGATAGATAGATCTTATAAAATTGGAGGCCGCAAACGCTGCAAGCATTTGCGGGCTCCAATTTTGCTGAATCGATATAAATAAAATAAAGTTACTTAATTTGTTAGACAACCAATATTGTGATATACCTAGTGAAAAAACTTATCAAAGTTTTGTTTCCATTCACCCCTCCGTTCCTATTCACCCCGTTTGACGGTTATTTAAAAAAAGCTTTGTATGACTACTACTATTAATAAAGACATATATAACCTATTGATTGTATTGATTCATGCTTTTTATCGATATTAAGTAAGCAAAGTAACGTCACGCCTTTTTTATTTCAGGAACGATTAGATACTGCCATTAATGATGGTATCAGTACATCTTATCTCCCCAGCACATGTGTGAGCACGTTGCAAGTGAGAATTTACCTGAAGGTGTTTAACCTTTTATTCCACGAATGAAGCATGGTAGGTACCTATAGAGGTTTCTTTTACTCATGGAGTTTGGTCACCAAATAATAATTATCAAACATTTTTGCACTTTTCCGCACTAGTGCGAAATATATTTCACTGTGAAACTAAAAGCAGGGCGATGGAAACAAAAAATAAATCCCATTATCAAAATTGATCGATAATTTGCAAAATATACTACTTATTAGGTATATTTAGTGCGTGCCTACCTAGCTACTTATATTCATTTATAATAAGCGTTGCCAAGACGTAGGTACTCGACGTATGTTTACGTTAGGTGGAGTATCGTAATAGTAGCACTATTTACGTGAATCACGTAGTAAGTACTAAAAATACGTAAGTATAGAAGACTAGACACGGAACATCCGTCCGCGACCTAGGTCACACAAACTTCAGTCTCCCGTTTAGAGTTGCTTTGAGAAATCATGAATTCTAATTTAGTACCCTCACTGCTGCGTAGGTCTGCTAAGTGTGAGGTCTTGGGTTTGATTACCGGGTCGGGCTCAAAGTGATATTGGGGTTTTCAATAAGTGATTTCTTAGTAGCAGCTCCGAGTTTGGAAGTCGGTGGTGTGATACCGCCGTGCCTCGAAAATTTTGTAGAATATCTGTTCGTCCTGCAGGCTGCTCCTGATCTTTCCCCGGACGTGTCGGATTTCCGTGCTCAACGGACTATTGAGAGTAAATGAACACAGAGTGCACATGTATTTGCGCAGACTCTTGTGCGCTAAGTAAGATATCACCAGCGAAATTGGTAGATAAATCTAGCTTGAGTTTGCCCAACATGGCCGAAATTCGGTCGCGAGGATTACACACGACTGGGGATAATTCCGCACGACCGGGAACAGGAAGACATAAGGCGGACTAACGGCATTACGTGCTTTCTGAGGCACGGGAGCAAAGTATAATAATGTAACATACTATAAATATAATATGCAATGCAGTACTAGGTACCTTCTTGTTTACCGATCCTTGAGGAAATGTTTGTCTGTGTCTAGTGTGCTTACCTGTAACAAAGAAAAGTAAAACTTTGAGTAAATTTAATGTAACACTTGAATTTGTTCAGATCATTAGGATGCGTGTGTTAATGATTTTCAAAATGAGTCCTGTAAACAATGAGTCGTTGTGCTGAGTTTTTTTGTATAATGATAAGAGGTCGGTCCTGCACTTTTGACTTCCAGATACTTCCACTAAAATGGGTAGAGTTGGTTTTATTAAAGGATCTCTAGAAACTTCATAATGAATTGTTTGACTGGTATAGATAATGCCTTGTTGTATTAAGTCCACTGTAGGTATTATATGCCACTACTGTACATAAGGATTAAATAAAGCATGTTTAAGAGGTTTGATGCCTACCTAGTGCTGTGGTTCAACTTATTTATAGATTTAGAAAAACCTTCATGTTTCATGGAAACGATAGAAAACGCCGCGCCGTCACAAATGTAGAGGAAAACATTGCTAATTCACAATCTAATCATCAAATCAACCACCGTATCGCCAACTCAATATACCTTTTATTTTAGTTTTTGTTATTACATTACAGATCGACTATCTTTTGTATTTGCTCCTATTATCGGTCGCAATTCAAATCCACGTTATCAACGTATCAATAAAGATAAGGGCAGCCATTATTTTTGCAGATTTTCAAATCAGAGGAAAATTGAATGCAACTTACCACTCCTATCGGTTGTCCATACTATCGCACCTAAGTCTGATTGATGAGAGAGTGTTATTAACCACTTATCACTGTCACATTCACATATCTTCGAAGATGAATATTAACCAGTTGTAAAACAGATTGATTCATCACACCATCACGCGCCCATGTTTTCAATAACATTATGAATCACTGAAATATTGTAAAGTTACCACTGCACAGATGCATTGTAAATAATTTGGTTTGAACACATTGTTATAAAAGTTACAAACTGCGACATTTTCATACAACAATGCTTTAGTATATAAATAACAAGAATTTTGGGGAACCGTACCTACTCTGTCTGTATGTAGGTAGGTAGGTAAAAAAGGTGTGCGCACAACAAAATACCAAGAACCTACCAAATTTAATGGTGATTGAAATCGATTTCATGTATCGTTAAACGACAATGAATCTGATTTCAATTACCTACTATGACTAACCAGTCCTCTCAGGCAGGCAATACAGCTGTAACTATTAATCTACTTACAATTCATGTACCTAATTACATTGTGCTGTAGGTAGGTATAAGTATTATATCCCAAAGTTCTGAATTATCCCGGAAAATGAACGGTTCCTGACAATTTAGAACTTTCGAAATCGACGTATACATGTCATACCTTCCAAAGATCACCATTTACAAACACTAAAAACAAACAGGTTTGCTACTTTTTAATATTAGGTACCTACCTAGCTAAGATTTCTTATTTTGCGTTGCTCCCTGTCTGAAACCTAGCGTTAGTCAAGCTGTGTCGTACCTATAGATAAATTAAAAATGTCACGTTTCAACATCAGGTTCTGTTCGATTAAATACTCTGCTAATAATATAGTGTCTGTTGGCTGTTGGCAGTCCCACCAGTTTAGCCACTTTTACCCAACATTATTGTTAATTCGCCTTGTAACTCGTTTCTCTTTTATGCGATTCAAATGGCTGATTGATTGAAGTCTAAACTCCTGTCATACCTAGGTTGGTAGGTAGGTACTTGAATTTTATTCTCCCAGCATCTGATTTTTCCATTTAATTGCTTTGGCGACCGCCATGTTGAGCTAGAGATAGCATCAGACATTTTAAATATTTGTTTTTCATAACAAATTACTTTGTAACAGAATCTTTGGAATGTCCAATACACTTAACTGATAATGAGCCATGTAATTAAAACTTTGAAATTCATTGTGGCAACTAGACAAACGATATTCTTTTGTTATTTCAACTATAAGTCACGTTCGTAGATATTTTAAGAATAATGTCTGTAAGTATTTTATTCTATTTCTTTATGAACATTAGATTTACAGTTTCTAATAATCCTTAAGTCTCTACAGGCAATAATAGGAACTCGTCTTCTTGGAACTCCAGCCGCCATTTTGAAAATGAATACCTTTTAAACAGTTACCGCCATTACAGGCCCAAGGTGACAAGACAAGGATAGAAAGTGAAATCTATTTATGAAGTGCCGTTCACCGGTTGCTGACTGGCCGAAGTGTTTATTTAAGGCAATAACTATTTGCAGACACATTGTTTGTTCAGGAGAAACACAAGCCGCCTAAGCTAAGATTAGAAATTGGTAGGTACTTAGGTACCGAAGTTTTTGTGATAACATGTTTTCAGAATTCGATGTAAATAGATTCTATTCATTGGCTATTTACCGTGATAGGTAGTATCTATTATCGAATGTTAAGTAAGCTTAGGCACGCTTAGATACTTTATCTGAGGATTATGGTGTATCTAAGGGGACTTTGAGGCTCGTAAATGCTTAGAAAAGCCTTTGAGATTAACCGCTATTGATAACAATTCGGTACTCACCTAAAGAAGTAGGTCGTATTAACATTCATTTATATTCATTCTGTGATGCATTTTTGTAGAATTTTTGATCGACCCTACATACTACATAAGAGATTAAGAGAACGTAGATTACGTATTACGTCGCTTACCCACACCACATCACTAAATGTTACTGTAGTAACTAGTTATTTGTATTTAATAATCATAACAAGTGTCTTATTCAAATAAATACTCCACTTCAAAAGAATTAAATGCAATTGATATGTGTCATTGCGTTGTTGGAACTTTAAGTTTGGAATCTGCCTGCCATTACGAGCTGACAATTCGATTGGACGGAGCTAATAGCTTAGCGTTTTCTTTATCTAGATTAGGTTACAGTGGGCCTAGACAAAAAACTTTTCTGTAGCGTTAACGTCAGACGCTGACGACAAAATGTATGGGAATGGCATTAGGTGTGGAAAGGAAACGTCATCACCTAATGTCATTCCCATACATTTTGTCATGAGCGTCTGACTTTAACGCTACAGAAAACGTCAGACGCGCGGCAGGCTGGGCGGGAATTTTCGACATAGTTAACGATCGCATAACGACCGAATTCAGTCGTTAAGTCCTAAGGCCCGTATATACACAGTCAATTTTGAACGCGATCCACGATCAAAATCAATGATCAGCGGCCCTACCATGACGTGTTACAGCGTGAGTCGTTCGAGCGAGGAGGGATGGAGCTATATAGAGTGTATAGCCCCATCCCTTCTTCTCGCTCGAACGACTCACGTTTTAACACGTCATGGTAGGGCCGCTGATCTGTAGATCGCGTTCAAAATTGACAGTGTATTGACTGCGGCCAAACTGTGGCCTACCATGACGTCCGTCGTAGCGACGTACGTCATGGTAGGGCCAGTCGTTCGAGCGAGAAAGAGGGATAGAGTTATAAACCCTATATAGCTCCATCCCTCTTCCTCGCTCGAACGACTGACGTTTTAACACGTCATGGTACGGCCCCTGGGGGCCTAGACAAAACACTTTTCTGTAGCGTTAACGTCAGACGCTGACGACAAAATGTATGGGAATGACATTAGGTGTGGAAACGAAACGTCATCACCTAATGTCATTCCCATACATTTTGTCGTGAGCGCCTGACGTTAACGCTACAGAAAAGTTTTTTGTCTAGGGGGGCTGGTCACAGTAGGTAAATGTTAACCTACTGTACTTTTTATAAGGAAGATTGCAGTAAATAGGATAGGTATTGGTACAGCTGATAACGGTTTCTCTAACGGAGTGGTGACCAGCCTTGTTTAACCCCATTCTCACAAATCACGCATTGACAAAGACTACTACCGAGAAATATCCGTTCGTTTGCTTTCAAAACATTGGACATTATTTGTTATGTTTTGTTTTTCTGTTTCTAAGGTTTTAAATTTTTACTTACTTTACTTAAACTTATTTAAATTTAAACTAGTTGACAATTAGCGATGATTTTTATCAATTGTAAAACGGAATAACGCAAGAAGTTTTGTGACAAACTTTGACATGCACATTATTTTGCATTGTTCCACTTCGTATCTTATATTCTTGTCCCGTTTCCAGAACACCATTTCGTCCTCAAAGTTATGCAACATTGTCCTCTGAATATAAAATCAAGAAATTCAATGCAAAAACGACCTTAGTTGTATCATTGTATGCAGCTTTGCAATGCCAGTGCATAGAGCGAAACCCTAACGCCTGTTAGCCTGTTACCTACTTGATTTATGTCGTCTTGGAAAATATATGTGGGCAACTGGGCAACTCGTTGTTCACGAGGACGCATTCGTGGTACACGTGCCGACTCAATAAACTACTCATAAATCAAATTGAACCAATACAAGGCACGCGGTGTAAGTGCATCGTTGCATACGCACTTGACATGCATCCAATCGGCGAATCTAATGCACGATAAGAATGATTGATGTGTGTGTGGCCTTAATTTTCAGAACTTCAGAACGCTTACAATAAACAGTTCACCTCTTGTGATGATGAGGTCGACGTATGAATGATTTTAGCTCTTCAGACTTCTCATTTCCTTGACGCTATAGGTCATTGAGAAACTGTCTGTTCTGTCTTCTAAAATTTCCCAAACTAAGGACATGCGATTTCTATTCCACTGCTTGCGATTAATTAATTAGCGGTGTAATCATATGAATTAAAAATACTTATGCAAAACGCACTAAATCACGATTGCGACATGAATACGAAATGAGCTGTTTCTAACGTTTTTTTGTGACGTCCTTGCTCGGTGTTCGGCGATATGACGTGTACACTGTACATGCAAATATTCGCATCGAATTCGCAGCAAATTCGGTGTACACAGATGGCATGGTAAACAATGGCAGAGCCCACGTCATTAGGATGTACAGCATTCTAGCCGAGGACAATGGTTGGCTGGCGCGAGGCGACCGATTCTGTAAACCGACAGTTCGGTCTGCGGACACGTTGCTGATATTGTCTCAACAAATATGGCTTGGCTGGAGGCCTCGTGTGAGCCTACGTTTTAATGTCAACACGCTGCGTTAGATGATTCTTAAGTAAAATACGGAGACGTGACTGCCTCAAATGTGAGAGCTCTGCCCGAAGACAATCGATCATTGAATTGTTTTATTTCTATTTGATCGTAGTGACCAATGGTTTTTGTTTACAAATAAATAAATGAGAAGGTTGACCTACGATATTTTCGTATTGTTATTACTAATAATAATAAGAAAATAACCTGCTTCTAAGCAAACTATCTACTTGCTTAATATTCTCAAAGGATCGGTCGTTGATGTCTTTATTTTGGCAATGGTACAAATGATCGCATACCTACCTATTTGAATGCTAATTATTGATGTTTTTCCGAATGGGCGAACAAAAGTTTTTCAAATGAGGAAAAATTGAGGAAAATTCCTTTAACATTGTCGACTCCATTTTAACAAGCTTGGTGTTTATTGTCAGATTGACAAATGCACACCTATGCTGCAAACATTTACAACACAAGTTGGTGACATTTCGCATTTGTGTAAAAGCGTGAAGGTGAAATGTAACAAACGGTTCAAAACCCGATGCAAATAGAGAACATATTATTTATCTTCTAAATTAAATCTTTTTAAAAAAAATACTTAGCAAAACACTTTTATACGATAAATTGTAGAATAGAAAATGCAAGATAATTCAGTCGGGAAAACCGTAATCGAAATACAATACCTACTGAAAATTACTCAATTTGTTTTGTAAAACAATTTACAATATCTACATTTAAGTTATTTATTGCACTTGCCAGTTGTCGCTTTCTCGTGTCTAGCGGGTGTACCTTCGAGGTAAAGGAAACCAACTCGTTTGGCTAACTTAGTCAGAAGAAAGAGCCAGCCAGCTCTAGTTTTATACCACAAGTAACGTACCTACCTAAGTACACACATACTTGTTAATAGGTGACAGCCGAAGCAATCTATGGATATCTAATCATCATTTATGGTCATCTTACAAAACTAAGAGCAGAGGTCGTATTCATATTGAGGTTTACATTTTTGAATATGGGGTATGCCCTGACCTTCTAAAAGTATTCCAGTAATTTCTATGTATGAACCATTTTGTGGGCTAGTTCCTGCATCAGTGACTTTGACTGATGAACCTGGTTTTATGCATCCAGGGAGGAAACAGTCAGTGATATTAACCATAATTAACGTCAGCTATCTACGGTTGATTCCACTTTATCGTGTACACTTTATTTTCCATCATCCAATTCAAATTATGCATAAAATTGCTCTCCATCAGGTATGTCAAGTGCCATTAGTTTCGACTTCCTCATATCTAACATCATTATTCTGCTTCTGATAACAGGAAAATTATGTTGTTCGGAGTAATTTTAAAATAAGTACCTACCGACATAGCGGCCGCTACAACGTCTATTATATCTGCATTATTTATAGCCAGTTATTATTTATATCATATTTATGGAATGGTTTATTTTAAGGTAGGCATTACATGACTGAAACTGTTACATGCTAAACTACAGTAAATAGACAACTTCCGTGTGTAATAAATATTTATATGGGCACGTTAACAACTGTCTAGTGAGCAGAGTGGGCTAGACCCCTTTATGTCCGCGTGTTGGTTTAAAATTGTGTTATTAGACGTCATTCAGCAGAACAACACGTTGTCACGAAGTGAACTGCGTGGCCGAGTAACCGAGTTTGGAGCGTTTGCAACATGTTACCAAAAGATAAAAAGAAATATAAACGAGTTCAACAAATTCGGGGAAGTAGCGGAACTTTATTACGGTTTTTGAGCGCCGATGGCGTTGCCCCTGCGCACTCGCAGGATGCCGAGATGACGCGCTGCGCAAGAGCACATCACAGCTGCGGCGACGCGCACTCGCACAGCTGTCAGCGAGGCGGACTGTCTCACTTTTAACCCGTCATTAAAATTATCTCGGCTCATCAGACCGCACGCTATAATAAATTGCGTGTTTTACGCACTGATGCCCAGAAACCATCACTCTATTCTACAATAGATTAGAACTCTTATCTTTCAATTTGATTCTGACGGCTTAATTCCGCGGAATTACTCACTTTCAGCAGTTTCAGCGTCGTTAACAAGTTGTATGAAAATAACTGAATTGACGTATAATTTAGAGTGCTGTACTTATAAATAGACGGGTAGTGAGCGCGTGGCGTGACGCAACCGGCCTGGCGTCCAGGAAACGGCGTGAGGCGTGAGACATCATCTTCGACGCGGTTCACATAATGGGGGAAACTATCAATTAGGCTCGCTCTATTTAGCTTTATGAACTTAACGCGATAATGCCGCCTACTAAAGATAAAATATGAATCGTAACTGCTGTAGCGATATAATATCACTTTACTCTCATCTTAAAACGAATAATTTATTCACTAAACTTAGTTAAAACCAAATCACCGAAAATGTTTGACATATTTTCGGTGATTTATTTCAAAGGTTAAAAAAAAACACTTTATTATTAAAACAGAAAAAGTCGTAGATAAGATTATTGGAATTAGTAGTTAACTTAGGAATAAAATTTGGGTTTCAGGTTTAGGGTCAGACGAAAAGAATTCGCCTACCGCTATTGCGCCCCAATGTTGGATTACGGGCAGGATGGAAATCGCAAATCATGGGTCCTGGGTCCGAAGATCCCGAGCGTCGCTACGGTCTCGACTCTAAGAAAAATAGCAAAACTTTTTTTTAAACAAATCGACCACATAGAACGACTAAAAAGTTCCGAAGAAGTGATTTTTCAAGCAGTCTGATGCAGTTGGTGTCATCAAATCTGTGATTGAACTAAAGTAAATGTCACCAACTGTAACAAACTGCTTGAAGTAATTTCTTCGGCACTTTTTAGTAGTTTTTTTTCTGTGATTTTTTCCTTTATCTATGACAGCTACCCAATCTCAAAAAAAGCTACCAAACCCACCTTTAAATATGACCACCGGCCACGCACTACAGGAACACTCTGAATAGAGTACCAAGTTTAGGAATTATTGATATCAAGAACACAGCACACATAAAGGACTATTATGTAAGTGGTAAGTAGACTTGACAATGTTATATTGTTTGAAAAGGGTAGGCACTAGGCAGGAAGTTTGGTACTAAAGGTAACAATGGAATTTTAGCTCTAAGACTGGTCATTATTCACAAAAAAATCTTTGTAAGCCATTAAGATTTGAGGAAAAAATAAAAGAAAGAAACATTGTAAGGATCAAATGTAATTTTTTATCACGTGTAAATGCCAGTTGGTGTTGCATTTAAATATTTACTAAAAAAAAAGGTTGCAATTGTCTTGTTGAAATCTTTAAGTTGGTTTTTGGATTAACGCTATGGATTAGCGCGATATTTTTAATAGTTTGACAGGATTATTTAAAGAATAAAATAACCAGTAAAGAAGATCAGACATCCAGCATTGGGGATAAAGGAGTCAAAGAAGTTTTAAAACTCAAACAAGATTTTAAAATCGAAATCACAGTCGTTAAAAAGTTACTCTGAAACGTCGATTAGTCATTCCTTAATTGACGATACATTCATCGTACGAGATCTTCGAAAGAGAAATAAACTCGTATTTTTTGTGTGAAACTGTCTGTCAGACTGAAGCATGATGAATGGTCCCGAATGTGGGTCAGTGGTCGAACGCAGGATCAAATGTGATAGTCCAATTAACACTGTGTTTGAATACGACGTACCTAAATAAAATACCTAGTCATTTCCATTGTGTTTGTGTACATAACCTACCTCGGTGACGCTTTTATGAGGCGGTAACGGTACCTAAATCTAATCACGAAATTATCTGATAGAGGGATATAAAACAAAGGTTATGCTAATAATGCGCTAAATAACTTTAGCGATGTTTTTTTTGCAATCAAACAAAATTAGAGCAGTGGTAAGCACGGTGGAGTCTTCCCCTCGCCTACGCTGCTATGTTTCGTCTACGCCGCACCTACGCTTGCTGCGTTTCGTCTACGCCGCGCCCACGCTGTTATGTTTCGTCTACGCCTCGCGCGCTGCTACGTTTGGTCTACGCCTCGTCTACACCGCTACGCTTAGTTGCTCATAATACAATCTTATTATAATACCAAATTACCCACAAGCGGACTCAGAAATACACGGTCAGTAGGGCTACTTGCTTGAGTTGCAACAGTACCGTAAAATGTGACCCTTTTAAGCCTTTTCTTTCGCCTTTCAGAAAATAGTTCAGGCGGACAACTACAAAATTCTTGGGTTTGGAATTGGATAGAGACATGTCGTGGAAAACTCACACTGACAGTATATGTAATCGCCTGAGCCAGCATTCATATGCGTTACGCAATCTCGCAAAAGAGGTACACCAAAAGGTTTTAGTTACAGCATATCATGCTTATGTTACGTCTACGTTGCGCTACGGGATCGTATATTGGGGTAACTCCACGAACATGGAGACGGTGTTTAGAGCGCAAAAAAGGTGTGTGAGGGCGATATGCGGCATCCAAAGCACGGAAAGCTGTAAACCACTCTTTTCCCATCTTCGTATATTAACAGTACCCTGCCTGTACATATATGAAGTGGCTCTTTTTGTAAAAACAAACTTGCACTTATTTGGAAAACTACACAGCGCGCGACATAAAAATAAGATAAGTGGTAGACAACATAAAAAAGCGGTATTCCATAAGAACCTTCTAGGAATGGCACCACAGATTTACAATAAACTTCCTGACTATATATTAAATATTAACAACATTAATATGTTTAAAAAGCAACTTAATGAGTTACTGTTAAATAAAACGTACTACACTATACACGAGTACATGTCAGACAGAAATCTATCTGTATAGTAATAACAGTACCTACACACTGGTAATTGCTTTAGTCCGATTTATTTTCATTTCTTTAGATTAATAATTTATTTTGTTTTTAATGTACTGACATTACTTTTTGACTCTGACATTAGTTACTTATTATTTATTTTGACATCGATCGTATTAGGACATTAATTTTATTCTTTGACATTACTTTTTCATATCAATTTATGTTTTGATTTTTAAATGATAATTGATGACATTGTTTTTATTGGAGTAATTGGTTTGGATCATATTTATGAAATTGTGTGTTTGGAATTTTAATTTACAATACGGTACCTATGATTTTTATAATAATTAGTGACATTTATAATTTGAATAATAATTTTGCATGCCTAAATTGGTAAAATACAGTGAACTGCGCATTCACCTAACAGCTGGAATGTAATTATGTACTGTGTTTCGCAATAAAGATTGAAATTGAAATTGAAATTGGAAAGTTGGATTTAAAAACAAAATATCTTATCAATCGGTTGTTTTTGATATCTATTATTTTGCCATACGACTTTGGTTTACCCACTTAATCTTATCTGTTTCTGTCCTTCACTATCTAACAACAAATAACATGATGGATGACGTTTCTTGCAATGTTGAAAAGGTGTTCTTCAATAGTGTTTTAAGAAAATTCGACGCAGTTTTTTTTTAACCTTATGTACTCGTAGTTGTGTTAATAAAGTGGTTTCAAGGAAAATAAAACCACTCACGGCTATGTCATTACTATTAGGTAACCAAGTAATTCTGATATGTAATTATTTTCAGGCATGCGGTGTTTCTCCATTAAAATAGCTTTTGTAATTCCATTTACATGAGGTTTAATTACAGCTCGCATTTAATAAAAAATCTAATTGAGACCAGTTTTATAGATATGCGTATGTAGTGATATAACTCCTGGATGCATTTACTTGAATGCACAATGCACATACCGAAACGAACTGGACTGGGTTTATGTAGGTATGTACATTGGTATTTCCGTCATTTAATCGTCCCGGGAAATGCCTTTGTTTAGTGAGAATGTATGTAGGTGCAACTGAATTGGCTTCCCTATTCAGAGTATGACTAATTCGATTTCCGAACCTGAAAGAATTTAAAAATTTTGGTTCGGATTTCACGATTATATACGGCTTTAATATTTAATCAATCAATAAGCTTCATCGAAAGTAACTAATCAGTTCTTAAGGCTGAGATTTAAAAGCTTAACTTTGCTTTTGATTGCAAGACGCAATAAACACAGACAAAGAGAGGCAATCAAATAATGACACTGTATTTGATACTTACTATAGAGGTATTTGATATATATGTTTATACGAAGCCAATTAGCTTAATCAGCCGTTTAATTGGTGGCCTAGCCTTTTCGTTTAAATGCGTCAATTTCTCAGCGACTTAAGTGACATCTTTTGTTTAATATCGTTTAATGACGTGCCAATTGTCACTTATGTCGCTGATTAAACGAGGCAGTTCAATGAAAAGGCTAGGTTTTTAATGAAACGGCCGATTAAGCTAGTTGGCTGCGACATATATATAATAGATAGAATACCTACATAGTAAGTACTACCTACCTAGATAGTGTTTTGTTTAATAAGTAGATAGATGCGTGCGTGTCTACACGGGGGCGTGGTGCGTCGGCAAATGCATTGATAGCGAGCGCCGCCAGCCCGGGTGGACTTACAAAGGGCCGATCGGCCAATGCCCCCACATTGCAAAGGTTCCTTTTTTAAGTCTGCCCCGTTTAGAGTTAGCTTCCGACGTATTCACGCGACTAAACAAGCATAACTTCGGGATTCCTTGGATTCTCGAATCGGTTACTTACCTATAGGTACTGGTTGATACTTACCTAAGCTATAAAGGTACCTAATCAGTTTGGTAACAGATTTTAAAACGGGAAATTCCTGTTATAAATATTGTCCAGCATATAATATATTAATTTCGCAGAATACCTTCCTACCTTCTATCATGAAGGTGCATTTGTTGCACATGGTTAATGACTTAATCAATTCTCTAACAACTAATTAGCAGCGCTTAATGATGCCCACGTAATCGACAAACGTGTTTTAAATGCAAAAATAAATGCAGGCAGGTAGTGCTTACCTACGCACCGAATTTTATAGTTAGGTAGCTCCTTTACAGTTTCACGTCCGTATGTAAGTTTCAATGTACCTACCTTACGATTTTTGTTAAACAATATTATGCCCATTAGTATACCTACGCTCCGGTCGAAATGAGTTTTTTTCTGTTGATTCATAAAACGGTAATGCTTAAACATATAAACCATTATAGGACACGCATCCCACTTAGGTACTCATCGCTTAAAGAATCCTGCCTTTGTTTAGAATTTACACATATAACCCTCATCGCATTTTGGTATTATCCTCTTTAAACGTCCACAGTTTACATGCAGTATCCATTAGGATGGTAAAACTTTAATTTATCTCGGAATTAGGCGGATGAACTGCGATGAACGGTTCGGATCTGGGTGTCCGGTCTTTGAACTCGAGAGTGGGATGCCGAGATTGTTTAATGACAACAAATAAAGCATCGGTGCACAGCTGTCGCCCCGTCGCCGTCGCGTCGCCCTGTCGCTCGGCTGTCGGCTTGCACGCGAGACGGAGGGCCCCTCTATTATAGCGTAGGGCCTGCAGGTAGTCAACTCGATGTATTGCATTTTTTCTGCCTCTAGATCCTTTATATCAACAATTTGAATAAAACTGCGTTTTAACTGAACCACAGACCTGAACCCCGGACTTATAACTGCATACCATGCTTTCATCTTTTGTGCAGTTGGAGAAAAAAAAAATATTACGGCCAACTCATTTAAATTTTAAATGATACCTCTATCAGAAGCTGATTACTATAAATACGCAATAACGACAGGGGATAAACGCACAAAGTTTTTGGCAAGTGAATGTGCAGTGTCTGTTGAACACAGGACTTTCGTTTCGATGATCAGTGTGTCGCGGGCTGTCTGTGAGGCGAGTGTACGGCAGTATGGCAGTGCAGCTCACCTATATGCGCCAGGTCGATGATGGGGATCGCGCAGCGCGCGAGCAGGCTCTCCTCCTGCTGGGCCGCCATTGTCGTCGCCTGATACAACAGCTCTGATTTCCACTCGCCGATCGCTCGTTCAGTCAATACTCCTTATCACTCGACTCCCACAGTAATTAGCAATTAGCGAACGCGACACCGAAAGATAATTTAAAGTAGAGAAACGATAGATAAGCACTTAATACACCGTAAGGATACAACGTAAACGTTAAAGTTTATTGAAGTTATGAATGGTCTTTTGATTATTCCTGGTATAGAAGCGTTCAGAACTCATTTGCATAACCTTGTAGTTCTTGCTCGAGGCGTTCGTCTTTCTGACGTAGCAGCAATAAGCTATACTGACTTGACACATTAAAAATTGGTTTCCGTTGCTTCTCTCACAGTAAGTAACTTTGTGTAAAGGTTGTCCCGCGTGTGCGACCCGACGCGTCGCGCGCCCCCCGTCCCTCACAGCTGGCGAGTTTCGAATGTCTCTCGTCAAAAAACTGGCTCACCGTGTGCGATGAGCGTTACCCTGGCGTCCGATGGCGGCTCTCACTTGTATATCATCGCGCAGACTTTCGCAACCGAGAGGCGTGTCGAAACAGCTCTGCCTTGAGCACGCTGCCGTGTGGAGAAAGCGTATTGTGTGACGGGTGTGCGCGCGTGGCTCGGCGACCAGAGTAACACTGACGATACTAGCGAGGCGCTCGGGCGCTGCTCCGTGGCGGTGTCGGACTGTCGGCGACTGACTCACGCGGCCCTTGATCGTGGCTCACTTCGCGCCACTCGCGTGGGGCGGCGGCGTTGCCCTGTGCGCTGTGTCGGCGCCGCTGAGCCGACTCCAAAGAGTACGCCGCGGCGCCGACTCTAACCTCGTCTCGTTTGCCATTCACTCGTCCGACTTGAGGTAAACTTGAGTTGGCAAACTTTGTTGCTACCTGAACAGACTCACCTCACTCGATTAAAGTTCACACATTATACAGTTGCATGAGACATTAATTGGCTTATCTGTGCCATCCATCATGTACATCCATGACGAGGGAGATGCTTTCTTCCTAAAATGCAGAATAATTGAATTTCCGAATGGTTAAAAGTTAAGTAGACCATTAAGTAACGCCATCTATACTACAACTTATGTAAAATACTGCATTAAGCGCCATCTATGTACACAACATACTTAAAACTAAAATAATAAAAACAAAAAGCATTTAATTTAGTGGTATAATTTCCAATTCTACGAGGCTGCCATTTGAAAACAGCACATCCGCTTCAATATAATAAAAAAAAATATTCGTTAAATAATGTATAAAAATATAGGACGAAACCCTTATCAATACGACGACATTGACCTTGTAAATAATTATGTCAATCCACACTTGTTTTAGTTGAAAAATAAATAAGTAAATGCTTTAATTTAAAGTGAGATTGTTTTATTTATATAGGGCTGGTAGCATTAATTTACAGTAGTGTTGTTTATTTGAGGCATCGTTCGAAGTACGAGGAGCCGACGTAGCCGCCGCGCATCGCTCGCTGCACGTGCTGCTCGAACAGCCTCCTGTTGCTTTGCAGTTCGTCCGCAGCCTCCTTGTTCAGAGGATCTTCAGGATTTGGTTCCTAAAAAAACAAAAGCAAAAATAAAATTTAACAATTCACAGGATGTGAGCAATAAGTCACCCGAAAATTACAGACTTCGTAAGGTGTAATAAATCTTGAGATTATAATTACCTACCTACACGATATAATATTTTGAAAAAATCATTTTGTATAGGTACAATAAATCCCATTCAACTTCAATAGTTCACAATTTCACACGATATTTTACAATCGTATGGCGTTTGCCATATTCAAGGTGACATAACCATATACTTCCATTCCACCTAGGGATGTTATGTTTCAGGTATGTATTGTGGGGTAATATGAAGATTGGAGGTTGAGTAACGACAATCCAAGCTTTTTCGTATTCCTCTCAGCAAACCTTTTCATTTGATATTCATATCATGGGGATGCATAGAAAATACTTTGGTAGCCCGCCATATTGGATTTAGGATTGCCTTTCTTTATCATCTATACATATAAAAATCAATGCCACTTTTTGTTGTAATTTTACAACTCAAGAACGGCTGAACCGATTTGGCTGAAAATTGGTGGGGAGGTAGGTAGGTAGCCAGTTGACGGGAGCGAAGCCGCGGGTGACAGCTAGTACTGCATAAAACTAAACTAAACATGTAAGCAAAATTTCAGGTTGGGGATAACTGTTTTAAAATTCAGTTGCATACATACTTCCTAACTAACAAGGCAACATAGATATACCTATAAGCTTGTAAAATCCTTTCCTTTTTATAGTATCAAAGCTTCTTCTGTAAACTTTTTTTTCTTTTTTACTTTGTATTTGGAATTTTTCAGTACCTGCTTACTGATATTTCTGAATCTGTACCCATATTCTTGTCTACTTTAAAACCAATGCAAGGATGTATGACATCACTTAACAATTATTATAGCCCCATTTATTACAGGCACATTATCTGCGTTCACTTGAATTGATTAGTCATTGTCTTTTATCAGCTGTATTACTGTATTAGCCCATTTTGTGAAGTGTCATGTTCATTTATTATTGTACAATGAGATAAAGGTGTTCACTCATGCCCGGTTTCTGAGGTACTTTATTGGTTGTTTAACTGTCCGTTAACCACTAACCAACCAATGGCATTATGAGAAATAGCATTAACAGACACATAAAATAATGACCGATAAAAACCTCAGGAACTGGGCATTAATCATTCTGAATATGCAAAAATTCATCATCATCATGATCATGTCCCCACAACAACCGGTCTTGTCATTTACAGTTCTCGTCAAATGACTTTGCCCCTCTGAAGTTAGTCATTTGCAAAGTTCGCGCAGGTGCAGTCACGTACACGGGAGCAAGCGGGATGCAAGCATGCGTCGAACGTAAACGAGCGACTGAGACATAAAATCGCGCCCCGCCCCCATGTCTCTTACGCATGCGCAGTTGCCGAGTGATCGTAATTTTGACTACTACGCAGCCACTCGACACAACTTCAGAGGGGCAAAGTTATTTGACGAGAACTGTACAAGAAATATTCTCTTTGAACTGGTAATTACAGTCGAAGTTAAAATAACATTGTTTACTACAGATTTTGACCAGAACAACTCCAGAATAAAAGAACAGACAGTAGTAAACGCTTAATCTGATTTTCAGTTATTATTATGTTATGCCTTATGAACGGACCCCTCAAAATCGTAACAGATTACATATTTTGAAAATCCAGGAAAGAACTAGCTATTTTTATAGTTACTGTTACAACTGTATGATCATTATTGATTAATGAAGAATAATTTACAGCCTCTCACTTTCGACATTGCTTGAGTCCCAGCATTGGGATCATTATAATATGCTGCTTATTATGTTTTTAAGCACCATAAGAACCACACTAGTTGCCTGCATTACAATCTCAACAATTCAACATAGGTAGAAAGTTTCTTATGAATTCTGTATAATTTTAGAATATATTTAGTGGTGCCAGTGCCGATACAGTGATGAACTGAAGACCCTTAATTAGGGTATTACAAAGTCTGGTTAGACTTTGAAATAACCTAATTAAGGGTCTTATGTATGTATATAAGTCTATCACCATTAGTAATACATTGAGTACGTACTAATAGGACCGTGAGTCATTTTTGTTTTTGTAAAAATGTAAACTGCAAACCAAGTTTAACTGAGACTGAAGCAAAAGGAAGGAAACATTCTGTTGATTTTGCTGTGTATTTAACCGCTCAAGCCCCGGCAACACACCAGTGTGCGCCGAATTAATCGAGAATTTAATGTTTATTACCAATTACAAAAGGTTTAATTTTTTTTTGGGAATTTTCACATGTCGGGCCCGGAGCGGTTCAGTATGTTTGTGGCTGATTAGTGCTGTAATATTAGGCAAGACTAGTGAAATTCAGTACAATAAGTAGTTACTACTTCAAGCAATGGGAAATTCTTTGCCATAATTATTCACTTTTATGATCAGGTACCATATTTAGGCTTTATAATACCATCATGACACTAGTGTAACAAAGAAACTGAGCTTATACCTACGTAAATCATAGCATCATTCCATTTTCGCAATGTGATCCATGATGGCATTAATGGCCTGATGGCTACTATTCTTACTTATCAATTAAGTTTGCACAAGATAATGACATAAGCATAACACATACCAAGAATAAATACTGGAGTCCATAAACTATAGAGTTGACAGTAAGCACGGGTTTCCAGTCTTCTCTTAAGATGTTGAGACACACATTGCCCTCCAGGTCTATGTTCGGATGGTATACCGCTGTTTCACACTTCACCTTGGGAGGCTCGTGAGGATAGTTTGGTCCTACCTGAAAATGTAACAATTGATATTAATTACTCATGGAAATTACCATTTCATTCCAATTGTCATACGGTTTTTGTGAGGAGTTTGCTTACTTCTCATATTCATTTGAAAAGTTCATAGAGATAAAATTAACTTGAGTTTCTTATACATATATGTCACCAGAAAATTGCAAACACCATATGATTGTAAAATATTGCATGAAACTGAATTAATATTTCTCAATAAAGTACAGATATAATAGAAGCTATTGAATTTGGATGGGATTTTTTGTATTCAAAACAATGCTCATATTATATCAAAAAATGATATGTAATCTAAAAAATATTTATTACAATCTTACAGAGTTTACAATAAATTATCCAGTGACAACGACTTACGTCGGGGTGAAACCAATTGGATCCAGTATATTCTAATTTAAATTCCACTTTTTTTACAGTTTATATTCATTTGTTTGAGTTTTCATACAATTGGTTCCCCCGGACGATAAGAGGATATAACCTACAGACATCAGTTAATCATTTCAAGTAATGTTACTATTATATCAGTAACTTGAACTGACTTGATGCCATCTTCAATACAAAATAGAACTGAAGATTATCACAATATTTTGGAAACAAGATCTTATTTCCAAACATAGAAATTACAGACCAGCTGTCAAAATTACCTTAAAACTAAATACAAATCTTCCGCCTCTATAGAATCCTTCATCAGGGCATATGATAAGTTTGAAATTAAGTAAATCATCTGGATCTGGAAACTCTGTGTTGCATGTCTTGGGCAAATTTAATTCATTCAAATCTGAAAGTAAAATATTAGAAGTTATAATAAGGTGAAGATGTTGTAAACACTGTTCAGCAGGTACAGTTGTGAAAATTTGCCTCAATATCATAACAAGGAAGTCTTTGAGCAATGATTTCAGTACTTTTACAGGAATACCCCCTAACTTTAAACTCACTGATAATCGAAGATTGGGCATCGTTAGCTTATGTACATGAATTACTCCCAGTAGAATTAAAACAACAATGAAAACACAACGCGTAAATTGTTCTATTTTCTGAACTTTACCTTTTGTGATCCGCAACTGAGCGGCTGATGCTTTTTTCTGTGAACCTCCAGCTCTTCCTGAGCCTTCCTCATCTTTCTTTTGTTGTTTTAATGAAAAAAGTTTAATCATTGTCCTAACTAATCGATAAAATAGAAATTATTAGAAATAAAACCACGATCTATTTTGACAGCTTAAATTTTTGTACGAAACTTCAATTTAGGCAGGTTGCAATTTGTAAATAAAATAACTCTTTTATTTCATTGGCAAGCTTACCATGAGGAAAAAGATGTGGTAAAGTTTGACCAATCAGAGTCCAGCATAATATTCAGCAGTGAGATTATTACTTCTTTTCATTTTGCAGAATGTCTAATGTGTATACGTGAGTAGTGTAAGATTTTTCCGTTTTTGTAAAATTTTTATAAACCAAGGTTTATACCGGACGGTTTTGACAAGATTTTGCGTAAATATACCTAATACACTGTTGGTTTCTTTTTGCATGTTGTAAGGTCTAAAGTTGTGAACATTTGTATTCTGTGGTTGTAACCGTGACTTCCTATTTGGTCTGTGGTGACTTCGTAGCACAGAACCACAGAACAACATAAACTAGGGATACCATCCATAGGGATACACACAGAAGTACAGATTACAGAACACTTTACTGGGGAGCTTCGCAGTGTAGCTGTATCAATGTGAGAATTTATTCGCTTGCACCTTCCACTATTCTTTCATTACAAGACTGCATTTTGCTATATAAATAGAATAAGATTACAAGTTATTATTACAGACAGCCTCATAATCTGTACATAGATGGGCACTTAGCAACCTGTGCGAGCACGGTGTGTTTTTGGGCACCGGCAAGTGGCAACTCCGATTTAACAATTTGTCAAACATTCATTTTCGTTTCGATGTGTCGTTTTGTGTGTTAGCTAGAGTAATTAAGAGAATGCTGTAACAAACTGTCGTTATATAGTTTCCTTATATTATTAGTACACCTGACTCATGTAGCTACAATGTAATGTGAGCACAAGATATAATACCTACTTAAAGCTTGTTGGTAGTGTACTTATCATTCGATACAAGATGGCAAGTGAGGATGTGATAGAATTAGGGTCTTCGGACGACGAGGCAGAACCGGCGCCGAAGAAGGTTTGAATTTTTACGTAAAACAGTTAGGTAATTTTGTTATTTACAGAGATAGAGATTCTAAATGAAATATTTTGTTTCAGAGTAAACCAATGCCAAATGCAATGGTGTGTATTCCAAGAAAAATACATGAAGTTACAATAAGACCCTCTAAACTAACCTTGGGAAAATCAGTACCTGCTTCAAAGGGAGTATCTGCAATGAAAGGAGCGCCAAAAGTAAAAGGAATACCACCTGCAGCAAAGGGAGTATCTGTAGAAAAAGTACTACCGAAAGGAATACCATCTGCAAAAAATGTTTTTACATCAAAAGAAATAACTATAGTAAAAGCAGTACCATTGGCTAAGAAACGGACAACCACTACAAAAGCTCCAAGCATTGTAACCAATCCTTTTGCAAGCAAAACTGTAAGCAACGGCAAGACCGTACATAAGAATATTATGAAACCGCATCTCAAAGTAATTAAGCCTGTAAAAATCCAAAAAGCTTCAACATCCCATCCCAACCTTTTTCATGTAAAACCATTTGACACTTCTAAAATTAGTAGTGGTACTCCAGTACTTTTGACAAAATCCATTAAAACACAAGACAATAAATCTCTCAATAGTTTGCCATCAAGCATTACTGTAAAGAAAACAAGTTTGTCCTCTAATCAACCCATAATTTATATGAAAAATACAATTCAAATGTTAAACCCCAATAAAAAATTGAAACAAGTTAATGAAGTCCAAACTGTGGAATTAGATGACGATGACGGCTCTCCTACTACTTCTAGTCCTGCTTGGTATTTAAGACCTGAAGAGCAAACAGAGGAACCTACATTAGAGCAAGAGAATAATGCAGAGCCAGAGCCCCCCACCATGATTGAAATAACTATAGAAGACAGCCCCATAAAACCACTAAACAAAAGGACTTGTGAAATAGGTGCTGAACTGGCTATCACTATAGATGATAGCCCTGTTAAGGCAACTGCTGACAAGAATGCATCTCCCAGCGGGAGTGATAATGAAGAAACTCATATTAAAGAACCTAACAGTAAGAAAAAGTTAGAGTATCCCAAAGATGGTGAAAATGAGAGTGGGAAAACTGTAGAAATTGAAATTGATTTTCCATATGAAGTTAGCTTAGAAACAAGTACTAAAGACAAAGATAAGAATATTGAGTTTCAGGAAGTTAGTATTGTTAGTGTCGAGGATGTTCCGGAGTCAAGTAAAAAACATGACAGTGCAGAAAAACCAAATTCCTCGGAAAGAAGTGCACAAAAGAATAATTCCACAGCAATAAAAGAAAATAAAATTGAGACTCCAAGTAGTAGTGC
The DNA here is from genome assembly GCA_947386135.1 of Melanchra persicariae. Taxonomy (NCBI): domain Eukaryota; kingdom Metazoa; phylum Arthropoda; class Insecta; order Lepidoptera; family Noctuidae; genus Melanchra; species Melanchra persicariae. The sequence goes on from OX376646.1 coordinate 7,803,479, forward strand.
CCAAAGTGAATTTCATAGTGTTTATCAAAGCTTCATAGATAATTGTTTGCGATTGGAAAACTCAGAGGATATGAAGAAAATAGTAGAAAAGAAAATCAAAGCATACTATAGACAAGTTCCAAAAGAGTATACAGAATCTGAGGACTTTGTTGATATGGTTGGAAGTAAAATCCTTGCAATGAAGGCTTGTCCTGAAAGGATGTATTTGTACATAAAAGATATTGTTGATGAATTAAACATGCAAAGAAAGATTGCCAAATCACAGATAGTAGATGTGGAGAACAAATCAGGTTTGTATATTTATTTTGTTTTATGGTTCCGTAACTACTACAACCTTGTCCCCTGTCTATTTGTCAGTTAAGACCCTTTTTCTCAGAAAAGCTTAGAAGTATTTTTTTTTTCGGTTTGATAATCATAGTCAAATAAAATGTGTCGGATCCACAATATCACCTTGTAATGTACTCCTAGGACATCATTGTAGTAAATTATATATTTTTCTTCAGAGCCAGAAAAGTTTACATTTGCAGAAGAGAGTGAATATGATGCTAAACGCCAAAGACAGATCCGTAAACTAGAGAAGACTATCAAGAAACTTCACAGAGCTATTCAGAAACTAGAAGAACAAGAGGTTGACTTTGATGACGATGATGACTCTGTTTATCTGTTAACTGAAAGGTATTAAAAAATTACTAGCCTGCAACTATCCTGACTGCTCCTTAAAGTTCTAAGTTCAGCCACTTTGTACAGGTCCACTTTAACCTGTGTTGTACTTTCCTCAATAGTCCACTTTAGACATTAACCTACATGGTTCTCATATGATTTAACCATTACATGTTTACTATTGTATGGATTTTTAAAGGAAACTAACTTGTTTGTTCCTGTGTTGCTACTCAGGGTGGTCAGCTATGAAACACTTGGTTTATTTAGTTAAAATTAACGAAAATGTATGTGTTATTTATAAAAAAATTGTAAAATAAATATCAGTTGTCTCTCTATCGGGGTTTCCCGTTTTAACGCTTCATACCTCGACCTTCGACTCGGTGTACCGAGAAATGTCAATGACGTAGTAAAGAATTAATGCTAACTTATAAAAACAAGCTAAATGTCTTTTATTTCTTCAAGGTACAAAGAGCGAATGGTGCGCGTTTACGCGAAATTTTGTCAGTTGACAAATACAAAAATGCCGTCAGAACCTCGTATTGTACTGGACGCGCGGCCAGGTCAGCCATCGGGGCCTGCGAAACGACTTGAAAAGTGGATCAATAAGAAAGTCCCTATTGGAACACCACTGCCTTTCCCAGATTTTCACGATGTTCTCCGTTGTGTTAGAGACGCTAATGATGAAGATAAATTGTGCTGGAATGAAGCTGATATTATGGAAGAAGGTATTTATATAATAATTAATTATATGGTTGATGCCAGATAAATTTGCAATAATGGTCATTGCCCTTTCCTTTTAATATCTCTTTGTAAGTACCTGGACAATAAATATTATGAATCTGTTTTATTACTAGAAAATGTATAGTATCACAATAGATGTGTTTTCGGAATTAAGTATGTCAATAATTATAGTTGTGGGTCAATGACCGTTATTGTGAATTTGTCTGGTGTCAACCAAAGTCACCATTATAAATTATTATTATTAAAATAGTAACTCTGTCTGTGTAGTTATTATCTACATGCCATTTATTCAATACTATCTCTTTCTTTATTAGCTCGAGACTTATTCACAAGATGTGGCAGGAAACTTCAAAGACGTAGACAAGAGAATGAATGGAGACTAGCAGCATCAAGGATTGCCATGGAAGTAGACCCTGCAGAAAATAGCGAGCAGCTGAAATGCAAGCTTGACGAAAATAAAAAATTAGCGAAGAATAAGGAGACTGAAATATTTAATAAGTAAGTATTGTTTATATCACTTAAATTTCCTGATCTTAAAGTTCTGCTTGCCGGCCGGCCTCTCTCTTCGAACGCTAGTGTTTAGTCTTGATTGTACCCCAAACATGACATTGCAAACAGTTATCTACACAATCTACACTTCTACACTAATATTATAAAGAGGAAAGATTTGTTTGTTTGAAATGAAAAGGCTCCGAAACTACTGGACCGATTTGAAAATTTCTTTCACCAATACAATCATACATTATCCGTGATGGTCATAGGCTATAGAATATTTGAAAAAAGGTTAGGGATCCGTATGAAAACTTCGACAATGTAACCCAAGGTGTGAAAAAATCTTTATAACGCGTACGCTGCGGAATCTGTTGACAATAGAGCAAAGTGACAGTACAGTTTTATAGAGATCATCAATGTCTAGAAAAAAGTCCGCGATGTCTAACTATTATGGTTAAGTCACCATGACCGCTTTTTGTTCAAATTACTCAAGCAAATGGTGATATGAAAAAATTGTGATTTCGGTATCATAATATTAATAATCCTTATCCATTTAAATGGTTTGATAATTAAGGTTGATAATGTTCGTGTAAATTACACTTTAAATTACGTTACGACGGGAATAAACATGCTCGAAGTAAGAAAAATGTCGCGGTTTGAGCGAACTGGGGAGAATCGTATCAATGCTTGGTCCGATGAAGATGAAAATGATTTCGATAAAACAATAAGAATAACAAATGTATGTATTTTTCGAAAATAAACTAGGTACATACATAATAAGGGTTGAAGCAGGGGTGATTTAGTTTTTAGGGGAGGACATTATTGCTTGCTTCAATTTACGTCGGAATTCTATGAACAAACTAAAAGTGGGATAATATTGAAACAGATGTACCTAACAATTTTTGCATAATGAACCCCTGACGGGCTGAATGGGTTGAACAGTTGCGCTGAACCTGGGCTCGAGACAAGTGAGATTCTGTCAACTGTGGCGTGGCGTAGGCGATTGTCAATACGTCAAAAATGTATGGGATTGACAGGTGCTATAGAATTGTCACGTGATCAAATACCTACATTTTGGCATTTCGACAGTCGCATTCGCTAATTACCTAAATGGCACATTGTCTAGCTAGGGCTTCGAATAAGTAGAAATGGCCAAGTAAATAATTAAAATCGTTGTGCAATTAATAAGGGGGTATAGGGGGCGTTGAAGTTTGTGGAGTACTACTAAATCCGCGCGGACAAAGTCGCGGGCGAAGTGCTAGTTAGATAATAAATTTACAAAGGCAAGCTTAACTCAAAGTTGAGTTTTCTCCCAGTCTTTTAATATTATCAATCTATATAATCTTCTAGTGTGACTAATCTACTAATGAGCAAATATGTTAATTCAGGTATGCAGACAGACAGAACCAACTCAACTTAGAAGCTGTAGAAATTGGGGATAAAGAAGCAGAAGAATCACCTGTTGAGAGTGAAGAAGAAGAAGCCAATGATGAAAGTGCATCATTAGAAAACAAAGGTAAGAGGAAGGAAAGGCTGAAAAGACTAATACAGGAAATATCTAAAGGGCCGAGTGAAGGAAAAGAAAATCAACCGTCTGAAGAACCGAAGGTTGAAACAGAAACTAAAAAACCAAAAGTAAATGAGGAATTAGTTACAAATAAGGGAACTAAAGCAACAGAAAATAAGGAAGATTCTGGTGAAATCTTAGAGAAATCTAAAAATAATAGTGTCGAAGACACTCATCCTGCAGAAACACTTTCTCTTAGTAGTGATGACAGCAATGGTGTAGAGTCGGATATAGATGAGCTCCATCTATTGCAGAAATTGCACTCATGTAATGAAGCTGAAAGTTCAACACTTGAATCTTCGGATTCTGATAGTCTTGTAGCAGTTTCTGGCTCTATAGAATCTGGCAGTGACACTAAAAAGCAGTTAAGTGATATCATTAGTATCGAAAATTCAAGTTATTCAGAAAGTGAGGCTGAAAAAGTGCATAATACAGCAGGACCTGTTGAAAATTTAGAAACTGTAAACTGTCACAGAAAAAATGAAAGTGAAGCCATTGTTGGAACAGAAAAACTCTGTTCCATTATTGAAGAAACATCTTTCGCAAATGATACTATGGACACGGAGACTTCCGATTGTAAAAAGGTAAATAGTAAATCACACAACAATGAATATTGTGAGGCAGTTGAAGATATATTACTTGCATCATCAGATGAAGAAACTGGCGGAAGTCAAGAAGAGGGCCCTTCCTCTGCTGAGGGTGTGTGTATTAATCTTCGAGATGATCTCATTTCAATTGATGAAACTATTGTTGGAAGTGTTATAGATGAACCTGAAATAGTCGTTGAAAAAGAGACAATTGTGACTGTTGTTGATGAACCCAAAAAACTTGTTGAAGAAGAGACAAGTGTAACCATACCTGAAAAGGTAAGTAGTGTTGATGAACTTAGTGTAGTAGAAAATAGTGCTAATGATGATGCTGTTAAAGATGACAATAAAGTTGCAGAAAAAACGAATGCTATTGAATCTATATCTATAGAATCATCACAAGAAATAGCACCTAGTGCTTCCAAGGAAGAATCTGCGCAGAATGAGGTCAGTGTTCTATCTGATGATACTAAAGCTAATGACACTGTTAGTCCTATGGATGTTGATGAAGTAGACCAAGATCTGGGGACAAATTCAAGAGAAGAAAATAATTTACCATCAGCATTATCTTCATAATCATGGTAACCCAAACTTACATGTAAAAAATGACTGAAGTTTAAGGAAAATAAGGAAGGAATATTTTGTTATGTCAGACTTACGAGTACACAGTTAAACTAACCTTTTTATTTAAGGTACATGGTCGTTCAAATATCATTATTTTCTTCTCATTGTGGCGTAAATGAAATGCCTTTTCTAGATCATAAATACTCGAACATACATACTTAACTGTTTCAGAAGTCAAGCCTATATGAATAATGGAGATACATTATATAAGATTTATGTATATAGAAATAATAATTGCATTTATTCTTTTAATGCTAAACTGTGTTTATTTCATTACTTCATTCAACATTTTATGTTTGCACATAAGATTTATTTTAATTTCATAAGTTATTTTTAAATAGGTATGATAAATTTGATCACAACCGTAATCTTAACCTTTAATAAATAGTCTTTTAGACTTGTAAAATCTCTTCTGTGTATTATTTTACGAATACCTACCTACCTGATTGTTTGCTGAAGTCATTCAATAAGGTACGGTGTGTTGTGACAAAATACGACGTCATTTATTGGCCTGATAGGTTTTCCTAAAACCTAAATGACTAAACCTAAATACTTAAATTTATAATTCTAGATAATTTGATTCCATCGCCAAGAACTTAGGTATCGACATATGTATCATGTATTTTTCAAAGCGAAACTAGTGTCAAGTAATAAAATTTAGTAATTAGGAAAAACATGACATGTATGAAGTATGTAAAACTTGAATAAAGGCTATTTTATTATACTATTATTTTTAATGGTGTTTTCAAGTGTCCATTTGTATAACAAAGGCCTTAAAAAAAGTATGGGTTAAACAAATTCAAGTGTCCCGGTCAAACAGTAATAATTCATCAACATGTTTATTTGGTCTACTCTAAATGTTCTACTGCTTCAAGTAGCTGATTTTAATTAAAATGAACGTAAGCGTAAGGTCGTCACAACATTTATTTACAATATTTACAAAGGTCCACTCTTAAGTACATAATATTAAATCTGTCCTTATTTACAAAAGTCTTCAGCAACAGTATATTGCGCAAATGTCACGTGAAACAAACTGGTCCTGGGGCGAACGTAAACTGGTGTTCAGCATCAACGAATGAGAGAGGTTGGAAGTCGCTGATTGGCAGTCTATCTGTCCTTGATGTCTTTATTTCCAGGACTATTTCACCGGATCCTTCCTGAAACATTATGAAGAAGTCGTTTTAAAGATGCCATTCTCCGTTTTCTACAGTTTAGGGCTGTAAAATGAGTTGGAATGTGTTTAACTTTTGCTAGACATTAGCTAGGCACTTCTTTGTTCTATGGACATTGTTGTAGTGAAAAATAATAACCTTGCAGTCGTCTTTTATCAGTTGTGGTTCTCTGAATTCAACCGAGTTGTAACCGAAAAGCTTTAGGTTGTTCTTCCTGGTCAAATCGGCTGGGATGTCGGATCTGAAACAAAGTCGAAATAAGTACAAACTTACGTCTTAAAAAACACTTAAACACTTTAGGCCTATGGGGTCCGAGTGCTCACCGAGTCTTTCGGGACATCAGCAAACAACTTGTCGACTGTTCACGTGACCAGAGGGCTGGGCTTTTCTTTGGCCAAAGAATCAGCATTGCCATTCAACGCGGCAATGCTGCCAGTGTTCTGGGCACTTTTGTCATTGACAGTGACGTGGATGAATTTTTTGGTGCCCAATGATTTATTTTGTTTTTATACACGTTTGTACATAATTTGGCAATTTTTAGTCTAGTTTGTATATAGTTAGGTTTAGTAGATATAAATAGTTAAGTTAATTAAACATAACCGTGTAAAAAAAATTGGTGCTGATGTTAATATTTTTTTTAATACGGAACAGTTAGAGGTTGAATTTGAAGATAAGGTAGATGTAATATACCTCTGTGGAGCCTTGGTATTCACACAGGAGTATGTGAAGTTCTGCCTGGCACCGTTTGACAGCAATCTCAAGAATCGAAGTTGTATTGCACCGGATCCTTCACCATCGTATGTAAGCTGAGAACCAATGTGTTTTTTGCCGGTCAATAGTAGTATCATAAAATATGATTCAACAATAAATATTTTAAGACATTGTTATTTACCCTGTAGCCATTGTCAGACTGCGAGAACTTGTGGGCTGTGGCGTCACCGGTGAAGATGGCCGATTCCCTCTCGTCTGGGTACACGCAGGTGCTATGGCCCTTGCAGTACACTCTTATGGGTCGTCCGCCGGTGGCCCCACCACGAGCGTCTATCCAGTAATATCCTATGACAGAAGTAAATATTTACCAACATTGGAAATCGTATTATAGGCAAGGGCGTCTCCAAGGGGGGGGGGGGGGGGGGCTGGCAGTAGGGGGCCGTTGCCCCCACCTAGAGCGTATTTTTTTAAATCAAATGCCCATTTTGCCTTATTTTTTTAAAATGAAAATTCCAATTATTTGTAATTCGCGTCCCGCGCGATGCTATCTGAAATACACCTATACGTATAGGTGTGTTTGTCATCAGGTTCTTTACCTGAAAACCTGGCGAAGCCCTTGATTTATGATTATTATTTTCAGCCTGTGTCATCCAACTGCATGGCAATGGCCTCCCTTCCCTCTTTCCACCGCGGTGTGTTGAGATTATAGGGCAATCTTTACCAAATTTGACCTACCTAAGCTCCTCTACCTCCAGAACTGGAGAATGTTGTCCATCTTACCCTTTGTTCGGTTGAAGATAATTACATTACTTGTGGATTGGCGAACTGGAGAAATACCTAAGTACGTAGAATATATAAACCTTTATATTCTTTTAAGATGTTGTATTTAAGTTATTACCGTCAGTGAGATTAACGTGCGACGTCCTGAGATCACGACAAGACAGTGCTGGATAGCTTCTGCTTCCTCGAGGCCTCCTCACAGCCTCAAGTGCCCCACGCGCCGCCAGCACGCCTGTCATGACTTCTTTCACCCATTCTATTTCTTCCTCTGTTGAGTAAATTTTTGTCTATTTTAATAACAAAAATATATTGTGAAGATATTGTTTGAACATGAATCATGATTCTGAATCTCCGCTAAATACCAGTTAGGGACTAAGGACTTGATATTTCATCTTTGAACTATTTTTGGATACAATAGTAAAATCACCGTACTTGACTGTGGTTCTGCTAAATATGGTGGTGGAGGTGGTAGTGTGTGTGCATTTAGTATATATATCGCAGCCAATTAGCTTAATCAGCCGAATTGGTAGCCTTTTTATTTAAATGCGCCGATTTATCAGCAACCTACCGAAGTGACATCTTTTTTTCAATATTATCGTTTAATGACTTGCCCATGTATGCTTGCCACTTATGTCGCTGATTATACGGTGCAGTTCAATGAATAGGCTAGCATTTTTATGAAACGGCTGATGAAGCAAGTGCGCTGCGACATATGCATGAAACTTTGATTATAGACGTGTATATAATCAAAGGCATGAAAATAGTTAAAATTCCTGACACTCGCAATAGTAGACAACCACTTGACACGAAATGGGAACCTTACCTTCGTCGAAACTATCCTCAGTAACAGATTCCATAGACTGCATTTCTACACTGCGACGTCGTCTGGTGTATGATGTGAATAGTTCTGGAGGTATCTGTGGCGTTGGAGCAGGCGGTCCTGGTGGCCCAGGAGTTCCGGGCGGCCCAGGGGAACCCGGCCTTCCTTCTGGTCCCGTTGAGCCCTTTGGTCCAAGTGGGCCTTCGGGTCCTGCTGGTCCAATCGGCCCGGTGTCTCCTTTTACTCCTGAAAGTCCTATGGGTCCCTGAAATAAAAACGTTAACGAAATACGATAAAGTATTTTTTTTTGTAGAGAAAAATCCTGGAGGGAGATTTTGAATGCGTACCATTTCTCCTTTTAGTCCAGGTGGTCCAATTGGACCAGGCAGACCTTGCTTGCCAACTTCGCCTTGATCACCTTTCAATCCCATTGGCCCCGTATCGCCAATGTGACCCTTCGGCCCTCGGTTGCCCTTGTCGCCTCTAATTCCTTGATTACCCGGAGGCCCTGCCTTGCCTGGTGGACCCGAAGGTCCCATTATTCCTGGGGCGCCATTTTCACCCTGTATTATAATTTGATATTTTCATTATGTTTGTTCTGTTTGTTTCTATAGAATGCTTAATAATAGTAGAGTAGAAATTATACTTTATTGTAACTTTCAAGATATCTTAGTTTTATGGACTGACTGACACCGAAATATAACAGACACGCACACGCGCGCAAGCAATTGCGATGTCTAATATGTCTATGTCATCGGAAAATTGCAGACTCCGTTAGATTTTAATAAATCTATAATAGATTATAATTTCTCGATATAATATGAAAAAATCGTTTTGTATACAACAAATCCCATCCAAATTCTTGTTAAGAAAAAAATGTTTACAATTATTTCAAACGATATTTTAAAATCTTACGGCGTTTGCAATTTTCCGATGACATATTATAGTCCTCCTGGCCGATTTCGGCCTTCGACGCTGGACAAATTATAGTTCACAAGTACAATGAGCACTTAAGAAGTATCGCGTTTATTCTCTATACATGATATAGACACAAGTACTTACAATAGGCCCCGGCAGTCCTCTTAGTCCCCGTTGTCCTTCTGGCCCTGCTGGCCCGGCGGGTCCGTTTGGTCCTTGCTCTCCGGGGACGCCTTTGGGACCCATATCACCCTTTTCTCCAGTTAGGCCGGGGCTACCTTGGAGTCCTGCTGGACCTTCTGAACCCTGTTAATGAAAACCATGCCCTGTTAATGATCCCATCAGTACTATAATTTAGTGTACCTACTGCTAAACGCGGATTGTATTAATAGGTAGGTATTGTAGGAATGCTTACAGGATTGCCAGGCATCCCAGTTTCTCCAGGTTTTCCTGGCGGTCCCACTGGCCCAGGTGATCCTGGAGGTCCGGTGCTACCCTCAGGTCCGTCAGACCCTGGTTCACCCTTGATGCCTTGAGGGCCTGTTTCTCCTCTTTCCCCTGGGAATCCAGCAGGTCCAGTGTCTCCTTTAGCGCCTTCGGGTCCCGAAGGTCCTTTAGGTCCAGTTTCACCTTGTAATCCTGTCGGGCCATCATCGCCTTTTGGTCCGACTGCCCCTCTGGGTCCCTATAAATATGAAATAGTGAGTAATGATAAATAGTGCGTTGTTTCGTTTCTTCAGAAATATTTCCAGAGTTATTTGCAGATACCAGTTTTCCTTCAGGCCCTTGGACGCCCGGTGGACCAGGTGCTCCAGGGCTGCCAATATCTCCCTGTTGTCCTTCAGCGCCTCGCGGCCCTGCTTCGCCTTGCACTCCTTTCGGTCCTCGGCGCCCTGGCGGCCCTGTAGGTCCAGCTGGTCCTGTCGCCCCTGTAAACAGAAAAAAATATCGTTAGGTTAGTTTTAAATTATCACAATTAGTTTTCGTGATGGCGTTGCTCGCTGTAATTTGATGAAGGTTCATTTTGAATGTCTTAAGAGACAAACCTCATAAACCTTTAAACTTAAATCTATTTATTAAAAAAATGTACAACGGCGTAATGCCTTAGGCTTTTTCTACCAGTCGACCTTAGGGCGGTGCAGAGCCAGAGCATAGCAGGCGGTGCAACTTAATGGAAAGAAGACAAAAAAATACAATAATAAATACATAGGTACTTTAATAAACAATGCTATTGAGAACGAATACAGTCCAGGTAGTTATCGGCCGAAAACGCCGAAAAAGGTCGACCGGTTGCTCAGTTGTTTGGTAGAAGTTTAAAGTAGTATTCATACCCAAAGCTCCAGCATCTCCAATATCTCCCTTAGGTCCCTGTTGTCCTTTAGTTCCTTGTGGTCCTGCTGGTCCTAGAGGACCAGATGGACCGCGAACACCATCTGTGCCCGGTTGTCCAGGAGCGCCTGCATCACCGGGCGGACCTTTATCGCCGGGCAAACCAACAGGCCCAGCTTCTCCTCGAAGACCTTGTATACCAGGTGATCCGGGTGGACCCTGATGACGTAAAATAGTCGTTCAATATTGTTTGTACCTACCTATTTTCATCGTAATTATTACTAGCTCTTGCCCGCGACTTCGTGCGCGCATTTCCCGTTTTTCCCAGTCCCGTAGAAATTTCCCGTTCTCGTATATCGTATAGCCTTCCTCATGAATGTGGCTATCATTATATACAAAAAGAATTTTCCAAATCCGACTGGTTATTCCAGAGATTAGCGCGCATAAACAAACAAACAAACTCTTCAGCTTTATTTTATCCTCCCATTTGGGGAAGGCCTATGTCCAGCAGTGAAGGGGTTGCCATAATCGTCGCGCTTGGCAGGCGGGATTATCAAGTATAATATATTAAATATTGATTCTAGATATTTTTTTTGCATCATCAGCATTAGTTTACTTACAGATTCACCTAGAGCTCCTTTAAAGCCTTTTTCCCCAGGTGGTCCAGCTTCTCCTTTGTCACCGTCTTCGCCAGGCGGGCCTACTGGGCCTGGGGCTCCAGTTAAACCTCTAGGTCCAGGCAACCCGTCGCGACCAATTGGCCCTTGAAAAAGGCATTTAGTTTTTTAGTTATAAACACACTTCAGGCCCACAGGCGCACACTTGTCAAAAGACATGTGTTAGCAGTTTACTGACCTACTGGTCCCGCTTCACCAATTTCGCCCTTTTGTCCGCCAGGTCCTGGCGATCCTCGTGGTCCCTCACGGCCTTGTGGTCCCTGCGGTCCTTCGTTACCGGTCTCACCAGGATCTCCCTTATCTCCTCTGATACCCGCTGGACCGGGTGGACCTAAGTCGCCTTTAGCTCCAGGGATTCCCTTTAACCAAGGCATAAGAAAATCAGGATAAGTTTTCTCAATGTAAGGAATTGGGTAGAATAATCGAGTGGAAGTTAATCCTACTCGGTTGGATTAACTTGCAATCTATGTTTAATTTTTGTTATTACTTGCTTAATATGTGAAATACTCACAGCTGCTCCTGGTAATCCAGGCTCTCCGTTATTTCCTGGCGGGCCTGGAGATCCCACTGGCCCTGGTTTACCTTCGGGGCCAGCAGGTCCAGGTGGCCCCTCTTTCCCCACTTCTCCTGGAGTTCCCACATCACCCGGCGTTCCAGGAATGCCAGAAGCACCGGGAGGTCCCGGTGGGCCAGGCTCGCCATTAGAACCTTGAGGCCCGACAGGCCCTGAAGGTCCAGTTAGGCCAGTTGCACCGGGTTCACCCTGTTTGAAACAATAATTTTTAATTAGGTTGTTTGTTATCTAGAGTAAAATGTATTTCTTTACCAGCTACTGCCTACGGCTTCGCGTGAATCGTACTTTCATGGAGCATTATTTTTTTTGCACGGAGCGCCAATCCTGTTTTTATAATAAGAGTAGCCTAAATTACTCCTTGTAATGTAACATCAGCTATCTGCCAGTGAAACCCGTTAAAATCGGTCCAGCCGTTCTGGAGATCAGCCATACAAACAAACAGAAAGGCAGACAAAAAAAATGTCATAAGTATCGAAAGTAATGCTGTTTTTAGGGTTCCGTTCCCAAGGGTAAAAACGGGACCCTATTACTAAGACTCCGCTGTACGTCTGTCTGTCTGTCTGTCACCAGGCTGTATCTCATGAACCGTGATAGCTAGACAGTTAAAATTTTCAGAGATGATGTATTTCTGTTTCCGCTATAAAACTAAAAACAGAATAAAATAAATATTTAAGTGGGGCTCCCATACAACAAACGTGATTTTTTTTATAGATAATGGTACGGAACTCTTCGTGCGCGATTCCGACTCGCACTTTACCGGTTTTTTAATTAATGTTACAAACAGGATACTTCAATTTTATTTATTTGTATAGTATCTAAAAGTTTTTGGAATAGGCCAGTTAGAAAAGCAGCCTGATAAATATATTTAAATTTCGAATTAGGAACTCTTTAGGAATCTGTAGATTCTATGTGTAATGAGTTTCTAAGTACCTAATACTATGTCATTTCTTGAAATTGGCGTTAATTTAAACAGTCGTGCATCGAAATTTTTTTTTTCGACTTCTGAAGATATCGTGAGTGCTGTGCGGCTAATAGTAGAAAGCTGATAGTAGGGTGACATATCAACAGATTCTGGTAGCTTTAGGGGTTTGTATAAGTTAATCAGAAAAAGTCTAATACGAACATTTAGGCGTCAGAAAGCTTTGTACTAGATGGATAACTCATAATTTGACGGAAGATCTAAAACGGATTTGGACGGTTTGGATTAATGCCACTCAGAGGTGGATTAAAAGTTGCAAGCGCTCTAGGCAAGCACCTCATCGACGCCCCTAAGGTGGACAAGCAGGTGTGGATCCAGAATTTCGTTCAGGGGGAATATTTGTCCCACCGACCAGTTATTACTAGAAGTTATAGACTCCACCAACTTCCAAACTCCGGGCTGCTACTGAAAAATTACTAAGAAAAACAGACCGACAAAAGTAAAGGAGGTCAGAAGTCATGGGAAAAAGACGATTGCCTCATTCTTTAAACGGACGGGTCATTTTGAAATCATTGTTCTAGAAGATAAAAGCATTGTTACTGCCGATTGGTATGACAGTCATTGTTTACCAGTTATCTTATCTTTGAAAATGTTAGACAGCAGCGCCCAAGAAGCAGGATCTTCATCACGACAACGCTCCAGCTCACTCCTCCAGACGGACTATCGAATATTTGTCAGTCGAAGGTGTGGAGTTAGTAAGTTATCCAACTTACAGTCCCGACCTGGCACCTTGTGACTTTTATTCGCAACCTGAAGATGCCTGCGTTTGAAAAAGGCGTGGAAGCGATCCTTGAAGAAGAGTGGGTCCACTGCTTCAGTCAATGGTTCCATCGCATGCGACGGTGCTTAGAAAGAAACGGAGACTACTTCGAAAAACAATAAAAATATTAACAGGCTTCTACATCATTCCGTTCCTTATTTTCTAAAAACTTTCAATGTAACCCACGTATATTACTAACCGTAGGACCTCTTTCTCCGGGTGGGCCAGGTAAGCCAGCTTTGCCATCAGGTCCGGGGGGTCCCATAGCTCCTGGAAAGCCTCGAACGCCCTCTAACCCTTGTGGTCCTCTTTCGCCTGTTGAACCTGGTGGTCCGGGCTGTCCCGTATCTCCTTTAGGTCCCGGAGGCCCATCTGAGCCTCTACGGCCGCGTGGCCCTCTGTAACCCTGAAATATTGTTAAAAAAAATAATTTTGTCAAATTAATGCAAATAAAAATTGGCGTTCTGACTAGTTCTAATTTAAAGTTAACACTCACCCTTGGCCCAGTTTCACCACGATCCCCTTGTTGTCCTACTAAACCCTGTGAGTAAAAAATAAATAATTAAACATAAGTACAATTCGATAATTACTCTTTTAGGGTTGCAGGAATATTACCATTAATCCCTTCGTGCCTCTTCTGCCTCTTCTTCCAGATCCACCTTTATCTCCTTTTTCACCTTGGCTGCCTGGGTATCCTTGTGGTCCTTGAGGACCGGTTGCTCCTTTTTCCCCTGCTGCACCTATGGGTCCAGTTTCACCTCTTGGTCCTTCTACACCCTAAAATTTATAGTGAGAATCAGTGTCCGATACAAAGGAATTGGTGGATAAACATAACTGAAAGATTTTAATTTTACCTTTTGTCCTTCAAGTCCCTCGATGCCAGGAGGTCCGGGTTCTCCGGTCAATCCCCTCTCCCCTTTTGGTCCCATATCACCCTTTTCTCCTTCTACACCTATAGGTTAAAACTATGTTTAGAACAAGACGTTGGTTTACGTAAAACGACGCGATAAATATAAAACCCAAAGTTCTTGCCTCTTATGCCTTTATCGCCTTTGTCTCCTGGCACGCCTCGTGGACCCTCATCTCCTTTTAAACCACGGCTTCCAGGAAATCCCAACATTCCCTGTAATACAGTTCTTTCTTTTTACAAAATGTTACATTGTTTAGATAATGTAAGTACTTAACCACTATCTTCACATCAATAAAATCTTACACGATCAACAGTATGGTTTTAGCAGCAAGTTCAAATAAACGGTGTTAATTCAAGGGGTTTAAAAGTCAAAATAGGGGTACCACAAGGCTCAATATTGGGTCCTTTCTTCTTTTTAGTATATATTAATGATCTACTCCATCTTTTCAAAAATCAACCACAAATGGTATTATTTGCTGATGATACGTCCTTATTTTTTAAGATAGATAGACGTTCTACAAATCTTGACGACGTAAATGAAGCCCTACAGCATGTCCAAAATTGGTTCACTGCTAATAATTTAGTATTAAATGGGAAGAAAACTAACCGGCTTATTCATAAAAACTGTTTAACCATTACTTAGTTTAAATATTGTCTATGAGATTCTGAATTCAAATTCTCCATAGAAAATGTTGAATAAAGAATCTGCTATCCAGGATTTTAGCTAAGTAATGATTATAAAGTTTTTATGAATACGGCTGTTAGTGTATTAGATTTGCTTTACCGAATGTCAAAAGTAATAATTGCGACATAGTATTGAACAACGAGAAACTTCAATTCGTCGAAAACGCGGTTTTCCTGGGGATCACGCTTGACTCAAGGCTACAATGGGGTCCTCATTTAACATCGCTTGCGGGACGGCTAAGTTCAGCAGCATATGCTGTCAGAAAAATCCGTCAATTTACTGATATAGACACCGCGAAGCTGGTCTATTTTAGTTACTTTTATAGTATCATGTCTTACGGTATCTTATTATGGGGACGAGCTCAGACATCGAATCTATATTTATTCTGCAGAAAAGAGCCATAAATAATCTGGGTCGGCGCGATTCCCTAAGGGAACTGCAGTGCGATTCTGTAAACATGTCGAAGTGAACACCCGGGCGGGGCGCACGACGGGTGAGTTGTCAAACCATACAAATAATATGGAATGACAGCTCTATTGACGTTCACTTCGCCTCGGTGAACACCGTGAGATGTCGACAGAATCGACCGGCTGTTTAAAGATATTAACATCATGACGGTACCTTGTCAATACATATACGAAAACATAATGTATGTTCGGAAAAATCTCCATCTTTTTAGTAAGATTAGTGACAGGCATAATTTTAATACTAGAAATAAGAACAAATTAGATCAACCTCGATTCAGATTGGCTAAAGTACACACTTTTTTTATGGGGTACTGTGTTAAATTTTATAATAAAATACCATTTGATATTCTCGAACTGAATGAGAGAAAAATTAAAATATGCAAACGCACCTATGTAGACAGGCATATTATAAACTGGAAGATTATATCCTTGATAAAAATGCTTGGCTAAATGCCGGTCCTGCTCCACAGCCTCAGCCGCTTGGTTCCACTAGTTAGGATTTTATATTTGGAGGAGATGCTCACCCTTTTTTATTTTATTTTTCACGTTTAATAATAATAATATTCCACATTTCTATAATGTTTGGAATACACTTTATTTTTTGTGTTCTTACCAATTGATATTTATAGTTTTATATAAAGTAGAAGCATTTTTTATTTTGGAATCCTGTAAATGTGAGGACCATGGAGCCTTTTTTGTTAATAGATGGTTTCCTTGTTTGACATGAATGAGTAGGGGCAGTTGAGGGTTTGTCATGCTCACTCGAATGTCTCGCTGATGGTGGCGCGTGTATCGGATCATTCAGTTCCCTTCAAAATGGTTGAGCTGAATGGTGCTGATGCACGCGTCATGTTCTTGAACGGGTGCCATCAGTGGAGACTGGTCATCTCTTAGCTGTCGCTGGCTTATTTCAATAGTTTATTTGATACTTAGAATTCTTTTTTTTCTCTTTCTTTAGATTGTTCTCACATGCAGAAGCAACAAAGATAATGTAACCAGGATTATTGTAAAACATACAATGGTTTAAAAGAGTGTCCGTGGAGTTTCTTGCACGTTCTTCTCCATAGAGATCTACGCTTTGGAACGTGCAAATAGCTTCATGTTTTTGACTGACTGACTCTGACAATTCAAAAGTACCTGTAAATGGTTTATTTGAAATAAATGCTTTGACTTTGACTTCACTACAGACCTGCGGTCCCTGAGGTCCCACGTCTCCTGATGCTCCCTGTTGTCCTGGGTTACCAGGGGTACCTGGTGATCCCTCCGGGCCGGGTAGTCCTGAAATACCTGGTTTCCCTTGAGGGCCCTGGAAATTAAACCAAAATGAAATTAAGTTCATTTGTGTATCTTTGCAACCAACGTCATTATAATATAATGCATAAAAAAAATGTTAATAGAATTGTTAATAGATTTTCTACGGTACCTGAATTCCTGGAGTCCCAGTAGGGCCTTGTGGTCCCGATGACCCTGGAGAGCCGATAGTGCCAGGCTGGCCGGGTGGGCCCGGAGGACCTGGTTGGCCAGTCGAACCCTTTGTTCCATGGGGCCCTTCAAGACCAGGTATGCCTGGGTACCCTATCAATCCAGGAAATCCTCTTGGTCCCATAAAGCCTCGGGGTCCCTATGATAAAATATTTTTAGCATTTATAGCAATTTCATTGTGAAAACTTTAATAAGTTTAAAAAAAATGTTTACTTACCAGTTCCCCAGGGATTCCAGGTGGACCAGGGGGTCCGTCTTCACCCAGTGGTCCATCTTGACCAGGCGCTCCCGCTTCGCCTTGAAGGCCCGCATTTCCTCTTTCACCTTTGTCGCCAGGCATTCCAGGAAGTCCAGGGTAACCTTGCTCACCTTTAGCGCCGGGCGCACCAGTAGATCCCCTCTCTCCATCCCTGCCTGCGTGACCTCGACGTCCTAATCTTCCAGGTGGGCCTTGCAGGCCCCTAGGGCCAGGTGGACCCTAAAATCAAAGCCACTAAGTGAATCTTATTTTATACAAAATAAATTTTAAGGTTGACATTTGTAGACTTACAGGTTCTCCTTGTTCTCCCAGTTCTCCTTTGGGACCTTCTGGGCCACTCTCGCCTTCCGGGCCTGGTGGACCCATCAAGCCCATTGGTCCTTCTGCTCCTCGCATTGCAGCCTGTATAATTTTTCAATAGAGTAAAGTAAATACTCTACAAAAAAGTAACTTACAAAAGGTTTTACGTTTAAAATATTTGAATAAAATATACCATGTGTTGTGAAAACATTTGTCGAAGAGCTTCCGATTGAGCGTCGGGTCCTTTGTCGGTTGACGACTGTTGTAGCTGCAAATTACGTTGATATTTACTGAATCAAGTCGAACAGGAAGAGAACATAATAAGGGATATGTACCCCAGTGTAAGATTGTTGTTATACTTACAGGAATAACAAACACATTGCCTGGAGGGCCTGGAAATCCTTGCGAGCCTTCGAAACCGGGCTTTCCCGGTTCACCCTTGGGACCTCTTGGTCCTTGCGGACCAGGTGGCCCGGGGTATCCTCGAGGGCCCATGTAAGTGCCAGAACTGCCGTAATCATAGTAGGTCTCAGATGAATCGTAGTTGGTTGTTGAATTGTCCTGAAAATAGCATGAATAGTTACTGATAGATTAGAGAGATTGAACAACAGAAACGCAATGAACATACCTTTACTATTTAGTTAGTATTTGTTTAAAAGCAATGTATGTATAGATAACTCATTTCATAAAGATACTAGAAATCGGATCTCATAAACAGCTAATCACTCTAAATGTGATTATTCCATTCTACAAAAAAGGTTTGAACAGCTAAACAAAGAGAATGTTGCACGTTATCTTACTTGGGTAACATCCGGGGGATGTGTGAGCCAATCTGTGTCTTCCGTGGTCGTCATAGGGCTGTATGTAGTCTCGGTGACGACTAGGGTTGTCCCGGACGCATCCGTTTCGTCATCGTCCCCTCGTTTAGACTGGAAAAAGATACGTTATGGAAATAATCTCACGTGTCATAAAAACATGATAATTCCATTAAAACCCCCATATGTTGAGGTGTGGGTGGCATCGAAAATAAAATTGTAAAAGAATATTTTTGATGCGCAAATGAGCTTTTTTTTACATTGTAATAAATTGACATGACAAACCTATTACGTTTTCTTTTCGATTTTTGTAGAAAGGTGTTTGTTTTGTTAATGCATAATACGATATTCGATACAGTTTTGTTTATGTTAAACTATCCTTATTCTTCGCAGAAGATTTAATTCATTTCCAATCAGTTAAATATTTAACTTACTCTCGGAGTAGTCCTTTCCAAATCGACCTCAGGTTCGTTTTCAAATTGAGTCGGCGGCGGCGGAGGTGTAAACTCATTATCATCCGGAAATCTGCCGAAAATGCTGTTTTCATCTGAAATAAATGCGCGAACTTTTAACAAAAGAAACTAGTACTCTAAAATAGTAAAAGATCCTTAAAATATATAGATTTAATACCTGAATCTGTGGATGTAGTTGGTGCATACTGACTGTTGATTGGGAATGAGTTAGCGACCTGCCATACTGGTTCAGGGGTAGTCAATATTCTGGTCGGCCATCGATAATTCGTCTCGTTTCTATCAAAGAATCGGTTCCGGCTGTGAGATGAAAGTCTCCTCCGTACATCATCTTCTGTTAAAGTCCCTAAGTTTGGATGTTCTGTGGTATCTTGTCGTGGTTCAGGTTCGTAGATTATGGGTTTGATTTCGGGTTCCGACTGTGCTGCTGCTACGGGGACGTATGGTGGTCTAGGTCCTCCTTCACAGTCGGGAGCTATTGATAAACACATGTCGTAGGCCACGTCCGGTTTGTTTGCGAATTGCAGTAACTCGATTTCACCCTACAAGATAAAAAATACAACCGAATTGAGAACCACCTCTTTGTTTGACGCCGGTTATAAAAGGGGTTTTTTCTCGGGAAATCTCACAAATCAAGCTACATTTACAATGTCTTCTCCGTCGACGTCGTAGCTATGTCCCATCTTGCTAATTATATTCTCTGGGTCGTAAAAATAAAAGTCTAATTCAAAGTGTTTTAGGCCTTTTTTTCGTAAATGAAATGAATTCATGTTAATTAATGTTCAGAGAGCTACTAAGCTATCTTTTTGTCTAAGAATGAAAGTTTATTCAAAGAATTAGATTACCTTCATAATGGAACCTTTTAAATGTGTTGTGACTTTGTAATAATTGGACTTTCATGACGACATAAACGTGTAATGTAACACAAGTAAAGCTCTTATTTTAAACTCAGGCCCTAATTAACATCCACTTAGTCCAAATGCTCGTACGAATATACGTCTAAAGTGAATCTTTACACATATGTTCGTGGGCACTATTATTTATATAAATACAAAGTAATTGCTTATTTCTCAACATAAATAATATTGCAGCTTAAAGTCAAACTTTTCCACTTTAATGTTTTTGTGAAAGATGCATACAAAACTGTTAAATAGTGGCAATGCGTTTTAGGACTTTGGCTTGTATTGGAAGTTTTAGCAATGTGCTCTAGGACTGCCTTCTATTAGAAGTTTTTTCAACAGTGCTCTGTTCAACTAACCTCATAAAACTGGTCGGCAGTGACTTGCGAGCCGACTACCAGGGCTCCAGCCAGGTTGAATGTGCTGCCCGGTTTGCGATCCAGTCGCAATGTTTCCCTCACTTCGCAATCCACTAGAAGAGTAGCCGAGTCGCCTTTGATGCTGATCGCTATGCGATGCCACCTGAGAAACCACAAAGATTTATTTATTTTTGATTTATGTGCCTAATATAATCAGTACGACATGGGGAGGGCAAAACAAACATAGAAATATTGACCAACGTAGATAATGTAATGTAACTTTATTCGTTATAAATAATTATAAGATATTAATTTATTCTGTTAATTTACACTCATTGCATAAATAAATAAAATAACGTCAAACAAACAACGAAACAAAAATAAAGTCAGACAAGCACGTTAAATAAAAAAATAAAAAGCAATCTTAAAAACCCCTTAAGCTTAAACCCCCTACACCGTCCCCCTCTCTTTATGCTTTTTACTCAGTCATTCAGCATTCTGACACCTCCATTCATCAGCAAACATATCTAGTCCACTCAAGGAGAGTTTTGAGAGCATTCAGCATTCACGGAATAGGTGACATAAAGAAAGTACTCGTATCATTGTTATTTTCATTGTACTAAAAATACATAATTTACTTGAAAAGATCAAGTTGTTGTTTGTGCGGGTGACATTCCACAGATACTTTTATCCAAGCATTCGAAAATTGCACCGAAAGTTCACGTGGGCGAAAGTTTTTTTCATTAGGCAAAGAAATGTACAAAGTTTTCTTTAGCTCAAGTTTCAAATGTAATCTAAACCAATAAACATCGCATTGAAGAATGTAAAGTCCGAAACAGTCCCAATACTTGTTTTTAACGAGGCAGGATTTTTGGGAGTATCCCTATCTGTCTACGAATGTTTGTCCCCGAATGAGAACAAATGGGAATTTATGTGTCATCCGTTGACGAAAATTTTTGCCCCTCGTTGGAAAATGAGGAACGCACAACACACTCGAGCAACCCACCCCAACCTAGTGAGGAAAAGGCTAGGTAGACTGATTCTTGAAAATAAAATTAAGAATAATACACTTACCTTCCATCAGCGATATCAACCCGGTATGTGAGAAGCTCATGGTCGGCAGGGTCTCCTCTCGTATCCTCATAGTACAGTTCTATCAGATTGCCCACCACCAGCTGCAACTGTTCATCACCAGCGTCCGAATACAAGATGAAGATCGGATTTTGGTCCGTTCCTGTTTCGTCAACACATTTTTATTTTTAGGGGTAATTAATTATTCATTCAAGGCGTAGCTTGGTCCTCCAGATTTGGGTAGATACATAAAAAATAATTACTTTGAAGACAGATGGATAGGCGTGAATTTATTGCGTCAAGAAAGCTCTCGAAAAATTTCAATTTTGTATCTAACTACGCCGCTACGTCGTAGCACACTACGCGCTACGCCGTAGCTCGTCGCTTAGCGTAGCCTTCTGTAATCTTTTGTAAAAAAATAGTGATATCACTTTCTACAAATACTAGAAATTATAAATTTTAAGTGCATCGTTATGTACTTGATTTCAGTTTAGATTGATATAAACATAAAACTGTTCTATTTTATCTTCTATAAATTTTCTAAGAATACAAGGCACATATTGAAAACTAAAATAAGAATATTCCGAATTGGTTAATGATCACACAAATTCTTGGCAATGTAAATTCCTTTCGTTATTACATTGTTATGTTCTGTCGTACGATTCAAAGTACCATTAAAAAGAGCCGTTTGAACCCGCTTAATAGTCGGCAAGCCGGAAAACCCTTGAGAGAAAAGTGATTATGTTGTTTAGGTTATTCCCAAGACGCGTTTAGATAGGTGCTATAAGTAGGTAATGGAAAAGGTGTTAAGTGCTTTTCTCTTCTTATTTTTCTGTGATAAGTACTAGTACCTACGTTAAAAAAGAGTCTAACCTGGCAGTCGAACTACAGCCAAAATTGAAAAGTCTTCTGGGAAACTGTTGTAGAACATTCCAGCGGCCAGTCGGTGCAGGGTAGCGTTCTCATTCAGGGCAATAGCGGTGTAGTCGGAGTCGTTCTCTAGAGCTGTCTGGCACCGCCCCGGGGCTCGGGTGACCCCAACAGGGAGCTCGTCGCTGTCCCGAACCACAGACAAAACGTCGAAAATTTCGGTCTCATTCTCTTCTGAAATAAAAGGATACATTAGAGTTCATACTTGAACTCGAATACATTCTACGAACAGTATAGTCCCGTGGGGACAAACAGTTTATTCGGTGCCATCAGCTCCAGGTTTGCAACAAATACGATGTCGATATCTCCGACCTAATCCTGTTGACCTCTCACTATAACTTCGATTCCCAGTGGAGGCATACTCCTGATCTCACCATTATTTGGTGTTACAACTTTTAGGTACTATTTATTTATAGACCTACTGTTTTTCTTAGAAGGTGCCATCAACATCTCTCACAATTGTATGCGCAGTCATGCGTCTCGATATCGCAATAAAAGCATTTAAAGTAATAATATTTACTCACCGTCCCCGTTGCCCCCGCTGAGTGCGCAAAACAATAATAAAAGGAGAAATAGTCCTTTTGTCTGTGGAGCCATTGCGGCCAGAATAAATATGTGAGGTGGTTGATGTTTATATTTGGTCCCATCCCGGTGGGCGCGCCTGGGGTGTTAGTCCAAGGCGGTGGGGAGTAGCAGCCTCTCGCCGAGCTCGCGGGAGCGGCGCATGTCGGCTAGCCAGCGGCGCCACGGACGATACTGAGCCTACCAGCCGCCGGCACCCAACCACATCGCCAGCCGTCTTTATTGCATTGGTGTCAAAATAATGAACGCTAATGAAGCGACAGAGATCGTAAACTGTCTTCATTGAATACGATCTGACACAATTTTGAATCTGACAGTTGTTGCAGCTATTTGCGTCGGTACCGTTATTGATCATGATCAAAATAGTTCAGGCTTAGTCAGTGGCAAAGATTAATAGCTGCATTAAAGTAGATACACCTAAGTCAAAAGCAAACTCCACATGAATTTGATTAACAATAATAGGAAATATAGTGTGCTCTTTTGTAAAATGTTGATGTCGCCTGGCTCGCGTATATTGATCAAATCCAATTCGGTGCTATCAACTCTCTAATAGAGATTCAT
The DNA here is from genome assembly GCA_947386135.1 of Melanchra persicariae. Taxonomy (NCBI): domain Eukaryota; kingdom Metazoa; phylum Arthropoda; class Insecta; order Lepidoptera; family Noctuidae; genus Melanchra; species Melanchra persicariae. The sequence continues at coordinate 7,826,660 of OX376646.1, forward strand.
TTGTTTTGCGACTAGACTACACATTTATGAGTACTAGTTCATATTCAACAAATAGTAAAATGTCGATGTCGATGTTTTTTTTTTTTTAATTTATTATAAGGACTTTTACACATTGTGCATACCAGTCCCATTATACCCTAACCACATCTAACTGCTAATAGTTTATACTAAGAAATATAAATATAAAAATTTATAAAAAATATAAATTAAATATAAAAATTACTTCAATGCCATTAATTCAAACAAACACTTTGCTACCTTAGAGTTGGGTTGACTAAGGATCACATTGAATGTGCCAACATCCAGTCTGTTTAATCCAAAGGCATTTGCTAGACATGTTCTCCCAGACTCAAATCGGACACACTCCAGCAATAAATGATTTATATCCTCACAGACGCCACAATCTTCACAGTTTGGTGAGTCAGTCTTCCTCATCATAAAATTAAATTTATTGCATGGTATGTGTCCAGATCTGAGTCTGTGAGCTGTAACAATAAGTTTTCTATTTAAATTAGTGTTTGCGCACCAGGGGATATGAAGGGGCTGACACTGGATGGTTTTGTACCATATTCCTTTTTCTAATGAGCGCTTATTGAAGGAGTACTTCAATAAGCGCTCATTAGAAAAAGGAATTCCAACTCTCAAAACATATTTCTTTGTATTTAGGTAAAAACTCTGAATAATCTGGTACAATATTCATTTGTTTACCAGAGGTAGCTGCAAATTTAGCCAATGTGTCAGCCTCTTCATTACCCCTTAAGCCGGTATGAGAAGGAACCCATTGCAATCTCAGAAGCAAACCTCGTTCTGTGAGTTCATCCATCTTACATAGGATAACATAAGCTATCGATGCACCTCTGCAACCAGAGGCGCATCGAGCTATGTGTTGTAGCGAGCTTTTGCTGTCTGTCAAAATAACCACCTTCCTGTGTACACCTGCATTACGAACATAAGACAATGCTTCCGATATCGCAACAAGCTCCAAGGTCATAATACATACTTTTTTATCAATTTTAAAACAGTTATCATGATGAGACATTGGTGTATTCGGTACATAAAACGCTGCTCCTTGACCGTTCATATTCTTAGAACCATCCGTAAATATAGGAAACCAGTCCTTATATTTTAAATGTAACTCATCAATAATTGATTGATTTAATGATCTATTTTCATAGGACTTTTTTGGTTTTGCAACACAGTCTAAGTTTGATACAACTAATTCATTCACATTAAAATTAGTAACGCACATTCTTAAAGTAAACATTTTTAAAGGATCACTAGAAGCCACATGTTCTTCTTTAACTTCATCGTACACAGAGACAAGCAACGGAGTTGTTTTGTTTCTCCAATAATAATTGTTACGAAAAGTTTGCAGATCTGAAAACAAACTGGTTATTGTACTATTAAGTAGGGATTTAGACTTAAGGCAAAATTTATATGCTAAATACTTCCTCCTTAACTGCAGTGGAGGTACACAGAGTTCACTTTCCATAACATGGATCGGCGTGGATTTGATAAATCCTCCTATAATCCTTAAAGCCTGATTTTGAACCTTAGTAACCTTGTACAAATGACATTTAGCGCTGCAGTCATATAAATAGCAACTGTATTCCAAACGACTTCTGATTAATGCGATATAAATGTGCCGCAAATGCTTTGGGTGCAAACCCCAAGAAGATCCCGCTAAAACTCTAAGCAGGTTAAGATGTTTATTGGCCTTTTCTACAATAACATTAATGTGTTTAGACCAACGCAAGCTTCTGTCCAGCCAAACGCCTAGATACTTGTAGCTATCTACCAAATCCAGCCCACAATTATGCAATTTTAAATCAATATTTAACTTTTTAAAACCCCTAGAAAAAATACAAACCTTTGATTTAGTTGCTGATACTTCCAAACCCACCTCCCTCATAACATCACAAAAATTATATAAAGCTGTTTGAATATCACGTTTACATTGTTTAAGATTATTAGAAGTAATAAACAGCACGAAATCATCCGCGTACTGACACATGTTGACATTATTAAGTCCTTGAAAACATCGAATGGTGATAATGTTAAAAAGAAGTGGGGATATTGGATCACCCTGAGCCAAACCTTTATCTGTATGTCTTACGAAGTAGTTGTTATGGTTACTTTCATCTTTAATGTATAAATGTCTTTCGCTCAAAAAGTTCCACAGATACCTACATATATTTTTACCAATCCCAATGTTGTCTAACGTTGTAGCCATTATATCTATTACTACGTTATTATAAGCGTTATCTATGTCTAAAAAACATGTTACAGTTGGGGAGTCAACTGAAAAACCTAAGTATATTTGGCTAACTAACTTGACTAAACAATCTTGACAAGATTGTCCTCTTCTAAAGCCAGATGTATATGGAGACAATAATTTATTCTTCTCAATAAACCACTCCAGACGCCTAGTAAGCATAGAATGCAACATTTTACACACGCAGGATATTAAAGAAATGGGCCTTAGTTTAATGACACCAGCTGGTGAAGATTTTGGTATAGGCGTTATGAATATGTCACGCCATTGTACTGGCACGGCACCTGTATCTAAAATACGATTGTATATTTCTAACAAGTAAAGTTTTCCATTTAGAGGCAAATGATATAACATAGAATAAGTTATTCCATCATGTCCTGGTGCTGTGCCTTTCTTTTTGAAACAATTATTCATTTCATGTATCGTAAAATGTTGTTCCAGTAATGAGTTATGTGAACGAAACTCGGGCGTCTTTGTAGGAACATAATCTGGTGTAAGATTAGTAAGAAGTTCGATTTTTTGTTCATTTGATACTTGTGAATTAGTATTTTGTGACCTAAAACCTTTTGCCCATCTCATACGCTTCCACATCTCCGAACTAGATGTTTGCTCGTCTATGCTGCTACAATAATTTTGCCAGTCATTTAACTTTGCTTGCCGGATAGCTTCTTTAGCTTCTTGTGTTTTACCTTCCAGTATGTTAAGATTATGTGGCGTAGGGTTTTTCCTAAATTGGCTCAAGGCTAACCTACGTTGTGCTACTAAATTGGCCAAGGAGAGATTCCAGTAGGGCTTAGGTCGGAAATGTTTTTTAGGATCAATAAATGTTTTAATCATTGGGATTTGTTCATCCGTCGCCTTGTTAACTACTTTTATAAATGTATCATATAACGATTGTACCGACTCATTAGAGCTATTATATGAAGTCCGTGAAAAATATTCATTTAATGGCATTGCGTACTTTTTCCAATTCGCTAATTTAAAATTACGTTTGGAAGTCATGTTAACAGAACCTATACAACAAAAAGAAATTTTGATAAAGAGATGATCACTGCCTAGATTTTCATTGAGTACTTTCCAATTTAACACATAAGACAATTCAGACGAGACAAACGCTATATCCGGGGATGTTTTTTGAACGATATTGTTGACACATTTAATTCTAGTTATATCTTTATTATTTAAGGAAATATATCCCGCATCTAATGCTGCGTCATACAACTGAATACCACGAGTATCATTCTTAGTAGACCAATTTAAGTGATGAGCATTAAAATCACCAGCTATGATACATTTGTTCGGAAATAGTGAAAACATTTGTTCCCAATCAAACTGTGTACATCGAACTGATGATGGGCAATAAATTGATATAATATGACTAATGTAATTATTATTAAATAATTTCACACAGACTAATTCTATTCCTAAATTATTAATCCTAATAGGGTATTCTTGTACCTTAATTGTTTTATGAACCAATATAGCCACACCTCCATATCCGTCCATTCTGTCGTTTCTATAAATATTGTACCCACTAATTCTCAAATATGATTCCGTCTTGAGCCAGGTTTCCGATATTATTGTACATGTATCTTTTCTTGGAAAAGTAAAAGCTCAAATTCAGCTAGTTTAGGACGTAAACTCTGTGCATTCCACTGCATAATATTTATCATTACCCTCTTATTATTATTATCATTAGCCATTTATAAACATAGACATAATCTTGCCACAAAAGTCACCATTCTTAACAAATTTTAAGATAAACTGAACACAAACTTGTATCAAATAACTGCCTAACATATTTATTTTATCATCTAAACTGCCGCCCGATGTACAGATATTTTTTATGCGTTTGACAGTACTCGAAAAACTCACATCAAAATTTGGAATAGGTTTGTCTGTAGCCTTTTTAGTGTCTTTTTCTTTGGGGGTATTTACAACTTCACTATATAAACGATCTTGACACTTATTTCCATCTGAATGATGTTTTTTTGGTATCTTCTTTTTTTTAGTGTTATTGTTATAAACTTGACTATCCTGACCAGGTGGTTCCTCCGCTTCCGCACAACTATCGGAAGTTGACATCTCATTGTGGATTATAGCCTCTGTAGTGATTAAGAACCGGTTTGAATTGTCATCGCTCGTCGCTTGAGTGGCGTTAGTTTGAGAATACGGTTGCGTAATATTAACTTGGTTGTGTATTTTATGTAATTCATTTTGATATGTTGCCTTCTTATGACATTCTGCCTTTTTAATATAAGTTTCTAAAGCGATTCTGTAAGTACAGCGATCCTTAGTCATTATGTTTCTAATCTCCTTCTCCTTCATAAATATTGGGCATTTTTTATTTAAAGCCATATGTGACCCTTTACAATTGACACACGTATAAGTTGTTGTCTCACAATTTGCGTGTTTATCTCCACACTTAGGACAAGTTGGGTTTTTGTTTGGGCATGAACGGGAAAGGTGGCCATATTTCCAACATATGGAACACTGGGACACAGGAAATGTGAACGGCTCAACTTGAAACCTACAACCATATCCGTACACGTATGGTGGCAAAGTTGAGCTCTTAAAACATATTTTTATTGTTTCCGAGTTAATCCATTTACCGTTATCATCCAGTCTTTTAAGTCGCTTGACTGATACTATTTCGAATTCACACTTGAGATTTTCAAGGATTTCTTTTTCTTCTATATCTAAGTCAACCTGTCTAAGAATTCCGTAAGTAAGTTGTAATTCATTTATAATGTGGGCTCTGTATTCTAACTCGTGTAATTTTGTAGATGTCATCAATTTCAATGCACTTTCTCTATTCTCAAATTGAATTAAAACTTTGTATGCACCCTTATATATCATTTTCGTGATATTTTCAATGCCTGCCGCTCGTAACCACTTTGCCATACCAAATTGCTTGGGTAGCATTTCTTTATTGCTTGTGACACAAACAACACATTTTTCGGATTCGTTAACTTCCTTGAACACGCACGACAAGTCACGGTCCTTCGAATCTCTTCTAGCAGGTCTCTTATGTCCTCTTACTACCGTAACAAAACCTTCGTCATCCTCCACAATTTCCTCATCATCTTGGCGTCCTCTCTTTCCTGGCATCCGTTGCTCACCCTTCTCTTTCTCATACCCATTCCTCTCTGCTGTCAAATTCCTGTTATCTTGTTGCTCACCTTCATCTCCTATATCCTCCTCCATTATCTCACTGCTACTAGTGTAGCAAAAATCAGTATTAGTCTGTTCTTCACCCATTTAAAATAATCATAACTAAAATGAGTATAACAACTAAAACTTGTCGCAAGGAAGACGTATACGCGCGCATAAAACGTGTACACACGCGTTACCGGCTCACACGCAACTGATGTCGATGTACTTAAAAAGTTCTTATAAAAACGTAGATAGTGTTTAAGTTAGTTCGACATTTCTGTTATTAGTTTCAATTCTATGTAAATATGAATATGAAATTCGTACCTTTTGTTTTAACAAAGTTTCAGACATTAAGGTCTTGAATAATGCAATAATAATATCTACCTTGGCTGTGCAGCAGACCATACGTCTACATCTACTTCTGAAGGTTCTTGAGAGGAACCGCAAAGTCATCAGCAAGGTCATTTTGCTGTTCTTTCCACTGTCTGGCATAAGTTTAAATGAGAGGTGTTCTCTTATTTAAAGTTCGTTGATATTGCGACGGTAAGACGAGGATATTGAAGGAGTCGCTCTGGGCATGCTTCGGATAGTTGTTTATAGATAGGCACCTTAAGCACCGACAGACCCAAGACACTTCTATGTCACGATTAGGACACTAACGGATCTGTACCTACTAAGTACATGGGAACATGGGCTTCGTTTCTTGAAGGCTTGTTATTAATCACTATAGGCTTAGGCCTATGCGATATAAATAGCCGTGCCACCCTCACTCACAGTATCATCGTCATCATCATCATATCAGCCGAAAGACGTACACTGCTGGACATAGGCTTCCCCCAAGTGTCGCCACAACAACCGGTCCTGTGCATCTCGCAGCCATCGGTTACCCGCGACCCTCACCAGGTCATCGGTCCACCTTGTGGGGCCTTCCAACGCTGGGTCTTCCGGTACGCGGTCGCCACTCTAAAACTTTTCGGCCCCATCGACCATCTGTTCTGCGAGCAATGTGCCCTGCCCACTGCCACTTCAATTTGCCGATCCTTCGTGCTATGTCGGTAACCTTGGTTCTCTTGCGGATATCATCATTCCTGATTCGATCACGCAAGGAAACTCCGCGCATTGCCCTCTCCATTGCCCTTTGGGTGACTTTAAGCCTTCTGATGAGGCCCATTGTGAGCGACCACGTTTCGAGTAGCTTAAAACCTTGAAGACGTCCTCCATTGCGGCCGTGAACAGTCGTAGAAATTACGTCTTCCTGCCTCACACCCCGCTGCAGGAGGATAGGTTCTGATGTCTGATCCTGAAGTCGGATTGACATGGTGGCGTTTTCATACAAACACTTCAGTACCTCGATGTACCGATAGTCGATCTGGCACCGTTGGAGAGACTGCAGCACAGCCCAAGACTCGATCGAATCGAAGGCTTTCTCGTAGTCCACAAACGCTAAGCAGAGGGGCAGATTATACTCTTCGGTCTTCTGTATAACCTGCCGCAGCGTGTGTATGTGGTCTACGGTGCTGAAACCTTTTCGGAATCCGGCTTGTTCGGGAGGCTGGAAGTCGTCAAACCTGCGTGCGAGACGGTTTGTGATGACTCTGGAAAACAGCTTGTAGACATGACTCAGAAGTGAGATGGGCCTGTAATTCTTAAGCAGGGCATTGTCGCCCTTTTTAAAGAAGAGTACCACCACACCTCTGCTCCACGCTTGTGGCGTATGCCACTTATGGCACTTACAGTATGGGAAAGATAATACCCATGACACGTGGTGACACCAGAACAAAGGAGCGAAATTTGCCTCATTACACACTCAGTGCGACGTACTTGTAGTTCGAAGCGTGTATTTGTCACGGAACTCGGCCTTAACGAACTTTCGCATAGTTCCTTATACGATGTTTGTCGTGAGCGTCAAGATGGTGGATGGGGACTGGTAGTACCAGCCGACCTCAAGACAGGCTTTTGGACTTAAATTGTAGGTAGGTACCTACTTTTTCTTCGGTCCACTTATTGTTTTTTATGCGATTTCACTAATTTTCATAAGAGCCTATTTTTGGTGTTATTGTTTAAATCCCAAAAAACCTATAAGTTAAACAAGTTTTCTGACTGCTACAAAGCCCAAGGATGATTGTTAAAATTCCAAAACACACAGTTTGATTGTATTATCATACCAGAACCAATCGCCTGGTAGGAAACTGCAAAAATTCAAGAAAATAAAGTGTATCCAGTAAAAAGTACTTATCTACCCAGGGGTACTTTTTGTATCCTTCTTAGGTACCTCTGTACCTAACGAAGGCCTCGGGAAAATAAAGGTTTAAAGCTTTCTACAATAACAAAACCATTAACATAACGTCGTCGATTGCTGTAGATACACATAAAAGTTAACTGTACCCTTGTTCGCAATCAAAAGGAAATCAAAGTAAGATCTGCTACAAACTAACCTTGGCCCGGCCGCTTCTTTGTATTTACTCGGAATCTGATGAATAATCAACGAAATGAATCTGGCTAGCCGTTTCCTAACTTCTTAAAGGTCGGCTTGCAGTCCAACCGAATGAAGCTGAGTACCAGTATTCGTGGCATCACATGCCCTTATCAGAATACCAGCGTTGTGATATTTTTTCTTAAATATCGCAGCATATGCTGAGATAGGGATTTTTTCTTTTCTTTCAATATTTTAATGGAGCGAGCGCTTATCTGACCTCCACAACCCAGTAGGTAAGTAGTTGGCATGACTGGTGTCAGATTTTTTGGCTTCTGCCACTCGTACCGACAGTAAAAGAACCACAAATGACAGCCAAAACCAACAGCTTAACGTGCTTTCCGAAGTACGGAGGAATCTCAATATGACCGCGGCAAGCATTGCTAAGACTCCAGGATCGACCCGACTCCAAATAAAATAATCAATAGCATGTGGGTTTCGGAACTCATTCAACTTCTCAGGGAAGATCTATTTATGGAGATATGTTTGACTTAAGCCTACTTAAGCCTTAATTAGAATGTCACGACACGAGTAAGGAATTATGTTCCAAGGTACCTACTTTTATACACCGGCCGGTCAAATTAGCTTTGAACCTTGCCTTACTCTGTTTTTTTTCCTTGAATAGTGTATTTGATCTTAGCTCTTCTAATAATATAAAAAAATTAAACATTTTCCATAACCAGTCATTCTGAAAAAAAAAAACATAAACGCCTTTATTTCAATAAAAGCTAGGAAAAGCAAGTTACCTCTTATTTTTGGTCAGATTAGAATTGGTCAAATTGGTCAAAAAAAGGCTGTGAGCACAAGGGCCCTACGGCCTGAGGGTTTCAACCCCCATTTCGGGTATAAATAAGAAAATTCAAGCATACAAAAGCAATCAAGAATGAGCCTCCAGGCTTAAATGGCGTGCTCGCTTACATGTGCAACGCCGGAATTTAACAATAAGTGGTGACCCAAGTCCACAACTGATAAACTAGGGCTCCAATGCAACCTTAATGGCACTAACTTTATTTTTATTGAGGTTCTGCACAATCTTTACTGCGTGTCTGGGTAGTGAAAAAAAAAACTTCTTACTTTTTTATAAATATCTCAATAAAAAAACTCGTTTTATTGATTTTTTTAGAATTTCACACCATTACTATTTTATACACGATCAGGCTGGAACGAAACCATTATATTGAGAAAATAAATATTATCAATTCGTGCACTCGCTGTTGTAAAAGGTTTTGTTCATTTATAAATGTCACTCTCCTGAAAGGTATGGAAAGCTGCTTGGAATGAAGAATGCTATGACTCAGCCATACCGATTTGATTTACGAAAACGTTTCTTAATAATTGTAACTCAATAAATCCATGTTCACACGGCACTAAACTGCTTGTTTTTTGCAGTATATTATGTGCAGTTCAAAAGTTCACTGCTGTGTTAATTTATTTTCAGCCTGTTTTTCCCTTCCTATTCTTCCCAGCTTTGGGCAAGAGTGTACCAAACCTGTCGTTTAGCTCGTTCCGCCATATTCGTCTGCCGCGATGTCGGTGGACATTTTTTGCGACCCAAATTGTTGTTGATTTAGCCCATAAACAGTTCGACATGCGGCAGACGTGTCAGGCCCAGCCCCATCTTAGCTTGGCTGCTTTTTGTGATGTCTGCTGATTTGTGTTGTGGATCCTGTTGTTGAACCGGTCAAAATTTTATAGGTGCTGTAGTAGGTACTTTTAAAATCATGCATAAATTACCATAACTAGGTATTTACCTACTATGAATGAGTAGAGTCTATAACTGCGCATAGATATTCAACAATGATGTCAATAGCTGGCATAGTTACAGAGTTCAATAGAAAACATTACGCATCAGTGTAATTGCTTTTTACCGAAGAAACCTTGGATCAATTGTTCGATGTAATGAATGGAAGGAATTTACGATACGTATTACTGAAAATGACATGTGTTTGTAGGCAGTACATAGCCTATACGCATGAGTTGTGAAACGTTAATTCAAACTCATTCGTTATCAGAGCTAGGCACTGGTGGTCGAGCTTCACAGAATGACAGTCTAACATATCGGTGAAACGTTGCTTGCCTTTCTACATGTTCTTCACGAAAACTTCATTAAGAGTGGGCAAGAATAAGAAAATGGATCAGGTGGTATACCTACACCTTATACAAGCACCTGACTTTCACTAATACACTATTCGAATAAATCGGAATCATGTGTACGAGTCATACATCGTACATGCGCCTACATGGCACGCGCGCATTTCATATTTACACAAATCATCACTTTTCCGTCGCCTTGCACAAATTATATTGTATCTAATTATGATTATACCAGACATAATGCAGGGTACCTACTGTCGGCATTTTGTTTATATCCCGACTACTTACTCGTGCAAAATTCTTCTCTTCCACATTTATAATGGGCACAGCCAATGTGTGGAACTATTTGCTAGTGTATTTGTTCTTTGTCTCCTATAAACCTGAAGGTTGACGGCTTCAGGCTTACCTGAACCGATAGATTTAAACGGGCGAACCCAAAAGATGTCTATTTACTCTTAGGTAAATACTATCTTTTGGGCTCGCCCGTTTAAATCTATCGGTTTAATAACGTTCAGTATATATAACTACATAATGTTGGAGTCATTATGTTGAACGTTACAACAACACTTTATCTAACGTTCGTTTAGTATATTCTGTGCTTACTTAGTATAACGTTATTTTGATCTAATTGTCATCTAGTATTATTGACGTTTGATTTAACCGCTGAACAAAGAGCACACAGTAACCGAGCGTTATTTTACCGAGTTCATTTACCGAGGGAGCGAAGCGAGCTAACTTAGCTCCCGCGTGATCCCATTTGTGTTAGGATCCTTTAAACCCTGCAGGAGGATAAGAGCCCAGCGCCGCGGGGCTCGGTCAACTTCCCTTGGTCACGACCGTAATTTAAGCCGAATATACATTCGATAAAATTAGTGATAGATCTGTAGCCTTTCCATACGCCACATCTTATTCGAGACGGCAACTTGGCCATAATTTTGCGATGCATTTAGATACTAATTCCGTGCATTTCATGTTGACAAATCTTATATGATATGAACATTATTGAACATTATTATTGAAGTCTAGATGTCAACTGAAGCTTACCTATATGAAATTATATCTCTTGGATGTATATTATGATATACATCCAAGAGATAGGTAGGACAACTTATAAGTTGTTATAACGAAAGATTAACACATCAAATGAAAATTATATTTATTATTTATTTATTTATTTATTTATTTTCTCCCACAAATACAATGCACACAAAAAAAAACCGTTATTCAAACAATGAGGATGGGAGACAGGAGCCCATACTAAGTAAAACCTGTGCTAAGGGACTCCTGGTCTCCTAATCTCGGACAATATTATAAGATCTCAGGTGAAGGCAGGAAATACAGTAACAGGGAACGCTAAAGCTAAAAATTATACAAGAAAAAAATAATAAAATTAAAAATAAGAAACGTTTTGTTGAGTTTGTGAATTTGTTGGTGGGTGTATGTTGCATGTGTCGTGGTTTTGTGGGTGTGATGAGTAATGCTTGTATGAGCTTTATTGTGTGTGTGTAGTGCATGTGTGTTATATTTCTCTGTGCTGTAGCTTTAATAGTTTCTCCGTGTCATCATAGGTAAGTGTTAGGAGCCATTTTGAGACTTTTCACCGGCATTCAAGTTTTGTTAATTGGTAAATTGTAAGGACCTTATTTACCGTATTATACAGACGTGGCCCTTGGAAGAAGAAAAAGCAACAGCTGAAAAGTGTCCTAGCTGGTTTTGCTTGACAGATCTGATGAAAACGCCTTTTCTTTAAAATTGAGCAATTGCATGTTGCCTAACAACAGTTGCAAGAACATATAGCTGTCTAACTGTTAAAACTTCAGCTTGACTATACAGATCTGTTGTAGGAAATATTCGCGGCTTGAAAAGGCAAATTTTTAAAATAAGACATTGAGCTCTTTCTAGTTCGAGCAGGTGTGATTTGGCTGCCCCGCCCCACGAAGTGATGCAGTAAGTAAGGACAGACTGACAGAGTACCAAGTAGACAGTTCGTATGACTTTCGAATCCGCTACGTGTCTAAGGTTTTTAAAACATAAGTAAGCTTGCGAATCCTTTTAGAGACATTATTGATATGTTCGTTGAAGTTTAAGTTGTCATCTATAGTTACACCCAGGTATTTAACAGAATTAGATTTTTTTATATGTGGACAGTTGCAATTAGAGCCTTGTGATTGCAGGCAAGAATGTGCGATTATATTGTGTGATGGAATAGGAGTGTTACGCAATGAAGAAAGATAGTTTTAGTAGCATTTAAAGTTAATGAGTTTACGGCAAGCCAGTGGCAGACGGCGTTAAAACCTTCCTGGGCATAGTTGAAGACCTCGTCCCATGTGTCTCCAAAGAAGGTGAGGGTTGTATCATCCGCATATGAGGTAATTTTACAATTGTTGAGTTTAAGTTTGCAGAGATTATTGATATAGCAGAGGAAGAGCAATGGGCCCAAAATACTGCCTTGAGGGACTCCGAAGGTCACTGGGCACTCCCCGCTCACGGTATCACCTATCTTTACCCTTTGCGTGCGATTTGTGAGACGAAATCGATATATGTATGTATAAGAACGAACGATATGATTTCGTTTGATATAGTTATAGGTATCTAACATAACAAACCCGTTTTGAACATTTCCAGATTCAGTCGGTGCCGTTCCAACTTTGTATGATTTAAAACAGCAATACATATATCTGTGATGAATTTGCGTGCGGTTGCAGCTGAAAGCAAACAGAATAATTCAGCGTATATACAGCCATTCCATTTACATTAGCCAAGAATCGGTTTAATATTTAATAGACATTTTATCCATTGATGTTAATGTTCAGAAACATGTTACAGCAGCCATTATTTAGTCGGTACAATGAGAATAATTGCGAATAAATTCGCGTTTAGCTAAGTGGTACGTGGTAGGCAATCATTTTAATATTCACAAGGCGTAATATTTCTTATTGCAGCTGCGACCTATATATGCAGAGCTAGTCGTAATTCAACGATTTATGACACATGTAAAGTCTTTGTCATATAGAAAGCGAATCAGCAGCTATTTGTCAAGTTGTTGTTGGAAGTAATCAACTTTTTAACCGACTTCAAAAAATGAGGAGGTTCTCAATTCGATTGTATGTTTTTTTTTTTTGTTTTGTTTGGTTTGTGTTTGTTACCTCATATCTCCGTCATTTATGAACCGATTTGAAAAATTCTTGTTTCATATGAAAGGATATACTTCTTGATTGGTTCCATTGAAATTTTATCAAAATCGGTTCAGTACTTTGGTTTTTAAAATCAAATAGCTGTAAAAATATGTGGAAAAGTCATCCATGTATCCGAAATTGCGTAATTTTGTTTTCCTGTGACTTTCTAGTGGTGTTGTTAGGTGTAGGGTACCACTAAACTTTCGTAAGACGGTGTCAAATAACGAAGAAACAACCAAAAACACCGACTACCGAAAGTCGGTTTTTTTTTTGTGAAAAAGTCGAGTGATACGATTGGCTGTCGAAATTTAACTAAACCAACCCCAGCAGGTAACGCGCGTTTAATCATTTGTCACATTAATTTTCCGATTATTTTAGTTCCAGAAGCTGTGCCTAATTGTTACGCCGAGATGTGCAAATCCGTAGCACAGGTGCGCGTGGGTATCTAGAAGCTCTAAATGTGCTCAGTAAATCAGTAGTCGGCCGATATTAATCCTCTGTTCTCACCGAAGCTAACGATGATTCCCCCACATAAAACTAGTTAGTTTTGGATTAGTGAAACGCTTCTGAATGTATAGTGAACTAGTGCTCCTGACAGACGTCCTCCTCGAACGTTGACTTTTCGTAAGAAAAAAATCTAGTACCCGATAACCCGATATATAAACTACTCAGGTCTAATTGTAAATCTAAACCTCCCAGTACCCACTAAAACACACACAAAAATAATTATCAAAATCGACTCAGCTGTTTAGGAGGTTTAGTGACATATACACAGTATTCTCACCTATAGAAGAATATTATATATAAAATATATTACACAAGCCAACCATAAGCTAGGTAACTTGCGCCTCGAATTCATCTTTTCAAAGTGACGTCACTCACACGAAGTATAGGTCTACTTCAGGTAGTACTTCATCATCAGTTCAGTAAGTAACAAAATAGAAATACAACGCCCGCGACCTATGTGACACAGGCTTAAAACTCCGGTTAAATATGTTTGCAAGTTCTGTAAGAAAGTTCATTCGGCGTAGTTATGCTGATGTTATGGCTCGTTAACATTCGTTGATGTGAGGGAAACACAGGACATAGGTCGTAAGTACAGCACTATATAAAACGACAAGAGCGACGCTGATATAATTGATGGCTTCTGTTTTAGGGTCCCGTGCGTGTGTATGAAAAGACGAAACCCTAAATATCCCTATTTAGGGTTTCGTCTTTCACGTCACTCATATATTTATCTGTCCCTCTGTCACAGTCAATTTTCCCTGAATATACTGGACAGATGTAATTAAAATTGGTACACTGATAAATTTGTGGCCCAAACACGTAAGTGTAATGTAAAACATTATGTTTTAAATTTGGGGTTACTCTTGGAGGAAAATATATGTATTTTTTTTTTGATTACTAGCCCGTACTGTTCCACTGCTGGCCAAAGACCTGCCTCCATTTCCTTCAATGCTCACGGTGTTGTGCCTCTTCCTTCCAATGCGTAAGGAAGATATCCAGGTCGTCCCGCCATCTCCTTCGCGGTCTGCCGTGGCCTCGTCAAGCTGTTTCAGGGCACCAATCCTGTATTTTACGGGCCCAGTCCCATTTAAGTTAGGCAGCCTAAGGAGGAAAATATAGAAAATTTAAAACGAAAGTTTTTCAAACAGTACCGTCCGACGAACCGAATGAAAGTCGACACATTTATTAGGAGGCTCTCAAATCATTTTTACTTAAGTAATTTAAAAATAATAGGTACCTATTAAAGTTCTAAGAAAAATAGTTGAAAAATAACTTTCCGATATTACACTGAGCCTAAAATGTTGAAACAAATACTGAAAATAGTTCTTTATTTGTTTGCTTACTGTTTCTGTACGAGTATTTAGCTACTTGGGAAGTTCTATTTACTACTGTTTTCAGGCTTATACAATGTGTAACAGAATAAACGCAATACCTTTTAAGGGGTCATTGTCCTCATTATTATGAACAACTTTTACAATGGGATTAACTCTGAAATCGCAAAAAAAAATCAGCTGTTCAGTACATTTTGTCGAGTTATGAGCACTTAAATGTTTGCGGCAGTCGATTTTTTTCGCGATTTCAGTGTTGGTCCCATTGTAAAAGTTGTTCATAATGATGAGTACAATGACCCCTTAAGATGTATTACGTTGATTCTGTTACACGTTGTACTTATAAGGGATATTTTTATTGTTTACAGAATAAGGGATTAAGGGTCTATCTTTGAAAGCTCTGAACCATCTAATACCGAAATATGATGTGGTAATGCCTTCCGCATTTAACCCTTTCCATGCCCCTTTGATTCAACAAATGTTTGAGGGGCGCCTCCGACCCTTCATCGTCATTGTCTTCCAAAAGCGGGGCAGCCTTGACTACGTGACAGATAAGTGTAAACTTAATTAATGCAAAGCGAGAGAATGGGTACTGTTTGTTTAATAAGGGCTATCAAGAAAATTACTCCAAGTCCTCTATGAGACGTTTTAAATTCCCTACTTACATGAAAGTCAACTTTTTCATAGAGTGGTCACCTCGCCCTGGCTGAGGGCCTTAAATTGATTTGAGGTCACCATAGGATAGTCCGGTTAAGCAGTTGGTAGTCCTAGCATGCTAGATCTGCTAGCGGCCATTTAAAAAAAAATTGCTATCCTATGATTAAAATAAAATAAATAAAAGGCGGGTTGTCCACTTTTTCAAGAGGTGGAGAACAAGAGGAACTCGTGGCTCAATTATAACTGCAGGCTACACGGTTGTTAAGCAGCGCTTGCCGAGTTCGGTCTGTGGATGGGTGAAGCGTGCTTCAATGACGGCCGGGACGCGTATTGCCAAACTGTATACTGACCCAGACACCCGTAGTCTGTACTGAACTACATCGTGCTCATTAAAATCACAAATAAATTGGAGCAAAGTGCATACGAGCTCAGAGCAATCTGGGAAGGTTTGCATTTTGCTCGCAACAAATTGGAGCAAAGTACATACGAGCTCAGAGCAATCTGAGAATGTATGCATTTTACTCCAATTTGTTGCGAGAGGGCACCCCGACTCGGACAGGTTAGGTTAGAAGGGGATGGCGGGGTCAAGCGAGCGAGCGAAGCGAGCGAACAGACCCCGACATCACCTTTGTGGTTATTTTTTTTAAACCACCCAGAAATATGGTTCTGTTATGGAAAGTATGGATGTCTGGACTTGTATGTATTTTGCTCTAGTATTTTAAAGCAAAATGTATATTGATTCAGACACTCTCTGAATAGGTATACAGTTTGCTCTTCAACTACAAAGGCAAACTGCGATCGAACTCAGAGCAACCTCGGTCTGGGTCAGTATACAGTTTGGCAATACGCGGCCGGGACCAACGGTTTAGAAGCCTTGCTAAGGTGTACCGTAACCCAGTTACTAGGTTGTGGAGGTCCGATGGGCAGGCGCTCCAATTAAAATATTGGTGCTGAACTGCACCTGGTTAGACTGGAAGCCGACCCTAACATAGTTGGGAAAGGGTAGGCATATTGATTGATCCACCTTTTCGAAGTTGGATAGGTAAGTCGGTGGCAAAAAACGAAGAAACTACACGAGAAACACCGACTTCCAAAATTAAAATTGGAAGTCGGTTGTATTTTTTTTGTAAAAAAGTTTTTTATTTTTCATTTTGTTGTGCTATTTACCCCCTAAAAATTCCTCCACAGGTTAGTCCGGTTAAGCAGTTGATATCCCAAGTGTGTTAACTTGCTAGTGGTCATACCTAAAAAAAGAAAAAAAACCTACAAATTCCAACCAGTCCATATCTATTTAGCTGTTGTGTGTTGCTCTTCGGAACAAAACAGAATTTTGCAAATCTGTGTATATATTATGACGGAGTTATGCGCTAACATACACATAAAAAAAACTTCCTCCTTTTTGAAGTCCGTTAAAAATTAAACAAAAGTGGTAGTTGATATAATATGGTTTATTTTAGGTCTCAGGCATCCAACTGTTACAAAACATCATAGATCTGAAGCCAGAGTCTTCGAAGACGAAGCAATTCAAATAATTACTGGGTCTTAGTGTTTAATTTTATTCATCTGGGACTAGAAACGCACCTATTCATTTTATTATTCCCGTTACAGTCCAAATCGCTATTAGAGATTAGATTTATACTTGTAAGTAGGTATATAATGCACGTGCAGACTAAGAGTGGATTTCACCAATGAAACTGAACGCGATCAGTACCTACCTACATCTAAACTGCGTTCAAGAGCTGTCAGCGTCAATATTCTGTAGAAAAATAGTGACACTGACAGCTCACAAACGTGGTCCGCTGCGGCCCCGACATGTGAAAATTCCCAAAAAAAAAAAATCTTATGTAATAGGTAAATAAACATTAAATTCGCGATTAATTCGCGACACACCGGTGTGTCGCCGGGGCCGGAGCGGTTAAACGCTGATCGCGATCAGTTTCATTAGTGAAATTCGCTCTTAGAAGGTAAATCAATTTTCCTATGTCCTGATACCAAAGGTTTCTGGGCGCATTTCTTGTGTTTTACGTTTTACGGTTTCAGGATGAGATATCTCAAAAAGTTTCTCCTTTAACAAAGTCTGGTATAGTTTTGAAACTGTCGGGTATTTGCTGATGTCCAGTTTATGCCTGAAAAAAAAAGAAAAATAAACACATTCAAATAAAGTATTTCTTTTCAGTCGAAATTTTTAGAATAGTTCGTGTGTGGTGTCTGAGATTTCAGATCACAATTTTCAGATAAAGAGTGAAGAAATGGAAAATAAACAGATTTGTCAAACCTTCGAGATAAAGTGAAGTGTTTTAGTTTTCTATTGGGCCCACACACTTATAGGCCGAGCTGTTAAAACATTGTCTATGGTAAAAAGTGTATAATGGAATAAAAACATGGGTTGTTAGCTTTGTGTCTCGCAAGATGAGTGGTTGTGAGCAAGATGAGACCTTGTAATTTTCCTCAAACTTTTACAGTCTCAATTATAATTATGCGCGCAGCCGGAAATATTACTTAAACATGTTAATTACCAACTAGGTCTATTATCAGTACTTAAATTCTTGTTTATCGGTGTACTGTTATTTTCAACCAGTTTTTTTAATAGTAATGTGTGCAGATTTGACAGTTTATTCCTGGGGTAGTATCTATATGGAACCGTAAACCATTACAAGTGAACGATATTCGTGACTGTATTTTGTAGACTCCTCAGAACTACCGATACTTTCAGTGCTTTTTGTAGTAGAAGAAACTGATGAGAACAACATCAAATTATGAGCTTTTAAACCTACCTGGTAACAGCATTGTACAGCTGGGGCACCAGACACAAATCAGCGATGGTGATCTGGTCTCCAACGCAATATTTCCCAGCAGTTTTCTGCAGCAAATCCTCCAAGATACTGAGACCGCGGGCAGTCCAATATATTGTGAACCTCGTATACTGCTCCGTCGTCTCGAACTGGGGCCTCAGACCGACGTTTTGTAAAGGCTGGATGCCTGACACTATTATCTGTGAAATAATATGTTGGGGTTTATCCTCATACACATATCTTAAACTTGGAAAAGACCATCAATTCACCACTCAGGATCAACCCCGGAAATCTCTGTATTTTTTTGTCATTGGGTATTTCTACATTGCAGACTACGCTATGATAAGGGTACCTACGTTTCAAAGTTTACCTATACCTACTTTTATCATTTTTGTCAGTATACCTACATAGGCAAGTGTCTCTGAAATGCATTAGGCACCAAAAGTAAATTCGTAGTAAAACACCAACATTTTTTCTTTAATAATGACGACGTAAATTTTTTCAGGGACCCTAGATAATTCCCAGTTTCACGATAATTGCCGAAATGCCGACCGAACGCGAAAGGGGTGCCGCTAGAGAATTAACACCTTGAATACCCTTTAAAGGCTGACAGGTTAAATGGTAAATTCAATTAATTATTTAATTCGGAGAACAGTTAGTGAAAGTTGAGCCATTATAGCTGTTTTTATTATTGGGCTATGTTTTGTCAGCATCGTTATCAAGTTAGGATTAATGGTCTTTAGAAGTTCTGCCTAATGTGCTCACAATACGTTTAATGATGCGATATAGGTAAGCATATTCATGTGATTTTTCATTAATTTCAACACAGAATGTTTAAATTAATGAGCTAATCTAACCGAACTCTTCGATCTTGTGGAAAAGTGTCCTGGGCAAAGGCCTATGTCCTTCCAGATCTTGTGGTGCGCGTCCAGGTCATCCCGCCACCGCTTTCTGGGCCGGCCTCGGCTAGTACGTCCATTCCCTGGCACCCATTGCGTCAAGGTATTTGTTCAGCGGTCATCATGCACGCGGCCAACGTGACCCGCCCAATCCCATTTGAGCATGGCAGTCTTTTTGCCCAAGTCCTGTTGTGGAGCGCAACGTGGTGTTCCGTACCTTTTTTATGGATGGGAAATCATCAAATGACTTTTTCCGCTCTGGGTGGAGCGGAAGGGAGTGTCAGACTCTTACTAACTTAAACCCATCCGTGTTCCACCTCATGCCCTTTGCCTTCCAGGGCCGCGGTGACTCTTTTGAACAAATTCCGCAACTCTAGATTCCGCAACCCGTTCCGGACCTACTCCATGTCTATTATTTTCAAACTAAAATGAGTTTTATTATTTTTTATTAGCCTGAACAGTCTAAATCCTCAGTGAATGTTTTAACTGAACAACTTCTTTGATTTTTTTTAATACAAACCTCACAAAGCTCCCTCATCCTAGCCTTCTGTAAAGGACACTTCGGCGTCAGGGATGGCTCAGGACGAGTATCCTCGAGGTACTGCACGATAGCCATGGACTCCACCAATGTTTCATTATCTAAACACAAATTATAACATTAACTTTGCAACACCAACGTTTGGCATTCGCGGTTATAAAAAGTGCGATCGAGATCACATGACACTGAGAACACCCGCGCAAAATACGATGATGGGAATACTTGCACGTTTCAAAACCAAAAATTATGTTTTAATGTCAGCAATGAAACAACGGACACCTCAAGTATCCTGTTGTAATAGATACGAAATTCCAATATGAACATGACGCAAATAATTGATAGCCATTGATTGACCAATGACTGAAAGAATCAATCGGTGACAAATGGTATGACTTGAATTGAAGCAATCAAAAGTTATAGACACCTAAATAATACACAGAGATGATATTTCACGAAAAGTGTTTAGTAAATCAAAATAATTACTCGAATCAATAGATTCTAATTTGATCCTGACTCGGCTGATCGATCTTGTGACTACAGAACCATTTAATTTGTTAAAAGATTTCACTATTCATTGATCTTCCTATAGCGTTGTCGTCGTCCCTTGATTGTCAAATAATTCACTTAATTCGTCTCGTATTTGATTTGCAGGTAAATTAAGCGAACTTTACAAATTCCTCGAGGCGGAAAGTTTGTACAAATAAGCTTGCCAAGTGGTAAATTATTTTCGTAAGCAACAGAGGGTGTGATTTAATTTGAACCTTCTGCTACGGCGATAAGTGTGTTTATGTAGTGGGCATTAGCTTTTGTTTTCTGTAGCAGCTTTGATCGTTGTCCCGAGAGCACATATACATAATTTCTGTCAATATTAGTTCCCACACTAGTTTTCAACACGAGAACTTGTCGCTTGATGCGTATTTTTTCATCCAGACTTGGAACTGTCTGTTTTCTTACTATGTTGTTCATTCTTTTCCATATTATTTACTTTATTCCCAAATTAATGGACACAGTCTGAGTAGGTGTGAGGTGGTTACTTAGTCTGTCCACTCGTTATGTGAACATTATTTCGTTTAATATTTACTTAACCGTTTCTAATGGATGAGTATTCGAAGTGAATTGAATTGCGTAGATACTCTCATATCCATCCATATTTGCATGGTCACGGCAGTGTAAACAGCTCTATAAATCTTGTGGTGAATGCACATCAAAACTGTCGAAAAACATAAATAAATATTGATTATTTTCACCGTTATACAAAAAATATTCTGAAATAAAGCTTGTCATGCAAAAACATAATTATTTTTGTCCATTGGCAGCATTCAATAGAGCGTCAGAAGCATGCAAGCAGCAGATTGAGCACAAATAAAGAGTTCAATTAAATCAAGTCTAAAATTGTTTCCAATTTGTTCCATCAAATAAAGCTGTAACAATAATTGCGTTTCAGATCATCAAAATACTTTACAATCTGTCGCAATTCACTATTGTCTTGCAGTCGTAAAGTTGAACAAACTGCGCTGAGATGAAATGTATGAGGAGCCGACGCACTTTACAGGATTCAATGACCCAAATAGTTACCAATTCAGTCAGAGTTTTTCTATGTGCGATGTTATTAGATGGCGACACATTCATTTAATAGCTATTTGCGGAGTTATTGACCGGGCCACTTAAACAAACGGTCGCTCGCCTTGGGCACGCAAATGATGTTTGATTGTAGCGGACCGCGGCCCACGGACGGACGACACTGCTTGAATTTTTAATATTGCAGCTTTAGACTTCACTACAGCGAGCTCGACCACTTAGAAAGAAAATAAAAAAAGATTTAGGTTCGCATTTTGAGTGCATTCTAATGGATCAGAACAGATACATTTATTTACGTGTCCAGCATTGATTAAAAATTCTTTATTTATTTTTATTTATTTAATTTGGCTCTTCAACAATGAGTACACTATTACATCAACAAAAAAAAACATTTCAGACTTAAGTTTAAGTGCCTCATCACTTAAAGAAGAGCACTACATGCACTTTACGCATAAACCGCGGAAACAAAGAAAAAAGATAATAAGAATGAATAATTACAACTTAGATTTTACATTTGATAAGAATATACAGTAACAGTGATATCGACAATTATTTTACAAAACACAATTTAAGATTATTTTCATAGTTGGTACCTACAGATGTATGATATTCTTTGCAAACATTACATTGCACTTAGGTACCTACCTACAGAGATTCAATATTGCAATATCATGTTTTTGCGTATCATTTATATAAATTCTTATCAAATAGCTTTGAAGATTACATTTCAAATAAAAATTCTTCGAGTACATTACTTTGAATAAATAAATACCCGCAGAATTTTCGGGACTCAATTTGTTTACGCTGTGATCACACAAAACAGTTTACCAGATACATAAAGTTAAGCTTTTATCATCGTCTGTAATCTTCTAAACCGTTCCACACCGAGTAACGGATCTTTAATACCAGAGATAGCGAATTATAGGGGTGGGCAAATTAGCAGATCTCATGTGCTTCTGTTGGGTCTATCTCAAACATTACTGCACTTATCAATCCGAAACTGTAAATAGCGATAGGGCAATAAACTTGGGATACTGTTAAAGATTTATTATTCTATCTTGTGTACGATGGGTGCAATGTATTTTGGTTGAAATAGAGGGTCGTTCTTTAGACTTTATGACTATATTTACAGTATTTATCAAAAACTTTCTGAATAAATTCTTGCTCGGTGATGATGTAGTCAATGTACGTTGGTATCTATGTGATGAAAATTCCAGTTTTGTTATAAACTCCTTTGCGATAATCCGGAGACGTGATTATTCAAAGTTTGCCTTACATTTGCGCAGGCGACTGCTTGTGATTAGACCGGTTTGATCCGTTTTCCCCGTTTGCCCTCATTCAATATGCCCCTCGTTAAACCAATCAGCCTGTCCCCAAGCATAAGTATCTAGTGTTCCAAGTATGGAACGTAATCCATGCGGGTGCTAGTCTTATTCCAGTTACTCCTATTTATATCTGTGACTAAAGAGATTGCCTCGCGACACAAATAGTAAATCTAAAGTCGTTTGAGATTGTTTTCAGTCCTCCTTACAAATTCTAGTAAGTTCAATAGATACCACTCATTTCAATTTAATATCGTCCGCTCGCAAATATTGCAGGGTGTCGATATTAATTTTGGGAAATTAACATCGAATTGGAATGTACTCTGGTTTTTCAAAAGAGGCTTTTATTTGACTGTAGCTACGTTATGACTCTTTAGGTAATTTTTAAAGAGATGAATGATGGCTACTGTTTATTGATTTGTCCCCAACCCCTCAAATTAGAAACCATTATAATCTTAAAGTACTTATAGCGTAGGTAATTTTCTTATTCTCATTGCATTGGTGAACCGTTTTTAAAGAAATACAAAGGTACCCTAAGTGTTTCTCAAAATGATGTACCTAAGTAAAGTCCGGTCGCGGAGCAGAAAGAATTTTGTACAATGACCTCTTATCTACCTGTTTCCTTCACTCCAATGACGTCCTCAGGGATTGTAAACCTTTTACCGTATCTAAGGTTTGTTCTTGTTTGCATGTGGTTTTCGTTGGCCTTGAGTTACAACAAAAACCTACGGCTTGCTTGACATAGTTAATCATTTTAAAAAAAACGCACCAACGACATTCCATCATGGGATGCATTGCTGATCGCTCAGTTTTTGGACACAGCTATTATTTACGAACAATTTAGTACCAATAATAAATCATTTAGTTCTTTGTGATTTCGAAGTAGGATATCTAATTGCATAGATTAAATATGGGTGACAAAAGTCACCTTGCACGTTCGAGCGGCCGCACAAATGTTTGTGACCACTGTCAGTAGGCAAAGAGGTCATTGTACGAAATTCTTTCTGCTCCGCGACCGGACTTTAGTTATAGTTAAAAAAACTGACTGATTTGGTTTAATATGATTTTTATAATGGCTTTGGTAACGTTTGAATCAAGTAGTTTGTACCTAACAAATCAAGTTAGACAGGTACTTATGTGGCTAGTAGCTACATTTGTACTACTAGTGCTGGTAATTATCCACTAGCGTTACTACTCATAGTTTATAAGCTACGAGCACCGCATTCATCTCATTTCCTTGATTGACAGCTTACCTATCATTCCGAATCATTCGAAAATCAAATTTAGACGCAAGAGTACCCTGTGACGTGTCGAGAATTCATGATTGAAGTGTGCGTATTAAACGTGTTAATGGGTAGGCTATTAGCGCAACCAAAGTGCACTCCACCGGGCCAAGAGGCTATTGTGCTGTGGTGACATCAGCGAATATAGAACCCAATGCATGTTAGAACATTCATCGACCTAATATGATGAATAGACGCTGTCGGGTCGTGATTATGCTGATTTATTAAACGGTATCCTGGCAGTTATTAGACCGTTAATGTTAATGATGATGATTTATGAGGCTATTAATAATAATTAGATTTTTTGCATTACCGTTTTTTGTGTACTTGTTCACATACAACTTTAATATTGTTCACACTCCGGTGGAATAACAACGTAGCTACGCTGATTTTGCTGTTTTGAGTGTTGATTTGACACATACCTAAATACCAGCCGATGCGACATATAAGTTTATAGGGTTCCGTACCCAAAGGGTAAAACGGGACCATTACTAAGACTCCGCTGTCCGTCTGTCTATCTGTCACCAGGCTGTATCTCATGAACCGTGGTAGCTGGACAGTTGAAATTTTCACAGATGATGTATTTCTGCTGTCAAGAAATACTAAAAACAGAATAAAATAAATATTTAAGTAAAACAAACGTGATTTTTTGTATCGATAATGGTACGGAACCCTTCGTGCGCGAGTCCGTCTCGCACTTAGCCGGTTTTTTCATGTGAGAAGTGTGAAACCAATTTATAGAATTTTATTTACCATTAAACGCCTTCACGTTTTATCTCTGAAAGGTATCTGAGCGTTACTGCCCCTAACCCTTTAGTTTCTGTAATAAAGGAACAATCGAGTTCTGAAAACTATGTCAATACGATCGGAACACAGAAAGTGTATTTGGAAATGAAGCCATGTGGAAAATAGCCGTCCAGGCCCGGCAATTTCCTTTCCCGCAACTTAATCTGGACAAAAGGGGTTTAATAACTATAGACAACGACGAACGACGATGACAATTACATGATTAAAACTATCTCCTAACTATTCCACGCAATCGTTTGTATTTGCAAAATGTTAGGTTTAGTTAGGAAATCTAATCCCGCATCAAAATCGCATTCCTGCAAGCCTGCGGGATTGAGGCCTACAATCCCTTGGATCTGCGGATGCGGGACAGCAAAACAATTTTTTTTTCTAAACTTTGTTTGTAGAAGTTAATTTTTAATATAAAATGATTTTTATCTTAAAAAGAAAAAAAAATAAGTAACGGCTGTTTAGTCTAGTGCATTTTTCTTTGCGTAACTCCACGAAATGTAATGAACAGCTTATTTTTTTAGAGTTCTGTTGAATTTTGTGTAAACCATGTCTGACTGATACCTAATGCCTGGAAAAAATTTGATCGTGTTAAAAAAAAACCCCAGTAGGTAAATACTCGTGGACACGTGGGGAATCCCGAGTCGTAAGCGTAACTTGACATTGGTATATATACCTACTTAGATAGCTCAAAACTCCCGATTATTTTCACAAGGGATGATACTGCCCAAATACCTACAACAACGCATTTTTAAACATGACATGCCGAATACCAATTTTCCATATAAAATCATCATATCGGTCAGTTAGTATGGGGCCTATAGCAAGACAAATCATGAGTCCCTTTTTTTTTTTTTTTTGGATGGGAAATCATCAAATGACCCCTCCCGCTCTGGGTGGAGCGGCAGGGAGTGTCAGACTTCTACTGACTAAAACCCACCCATGCTCCCCTTCATGCCACGCTTCCTGGGCGGCGCAGTGGCTGACGTTCAACAGGGGGGGGTGAAATGGGGCCATTACTGGCACTCCATTTCAGCCCCCTCCGGAGCCTTTTATAGGGGCTCTACTGCGGCTGCTGCAGTAGCAGCAGCCGCAGTGGAACCGGCAATGGCGGCAGAAGAAGCGGCGGCAGTGGCGGCGGTCGCGGCAGAGACGGCGGTGGCGGAGGGCTTCCTCCTGTTTCCGGCTTTGGTAGGTGGGGCGCAGGCCCTACCCCCAGCCCAGTGGTCGGCCGGCTTGCCAGCTGCCGCACAGACTACGCAGTGCGGCACGGCGTCGCAAGAGCCGGCCCTGTGACCGGGCTGACCGCAGCGGAAACATAGACCTCTGCGGTCCACCTCCGAGGTGCATTGAGCTCCCACATGGTGGCCCACCTGGCACCGGAAGCACCTCAGAGGTCGGGGTTCCAGCAGTTTGACCTGCGCGGAAACCCAACCCACCAAAAACCTTCGGCCCTCCGATATGGTCTTGGCCGCCGACACGGGGCAGCTCACCACAATGGTGCGCATGCCCGTGTTGTCAAGACGTAGGGTGCCCGCCTTCACCTCCTCTGCTGAGCACCCCCCCGTCCTAACGACGGCGGCCACCACCTCCGCCTCCGTGACGGAGTCGTCCAGGCCCAAGATGCGCATGTCAATGCACTTGGTGGGCCTGGACACTCGGGCATCGTCCGCGTTTAGGGACGCCCTGAGCCTTTCGGCTAGAGCGTCCGCGGTTGGGCCGCTGGCTGCCCCGGGAATCTCCAGCATCCGGGCTCCAGTCATGGTGACCCTTAGCCGGAGGCCCCCTACGATGCCTAGCTCACCAAGGTTCACCACCTCCTTCTCCTTGGTGAGCACGTCCGCGTACGTAACGCCCCTTTTCGCCGCGTCCGGCTGCAGTGTCAGAACTACAGCCGCGGTTTTCGGGGGGCGGAGCGCAGCCGCGACGCTTCGCGGCTTCTGCCGCCGCTTCCTCTCCCGCCTCTTGGCCGCCCTGGCTGCCTTGCCCGCCTTCTTCTTCTCCCCGGCCACTTGCCATTCGGCTTGAGCCGGGGGACGATCTGAAGGCGAGGAAGCCGGGGGGAGCTGCTGCACAGACGGCGCAGGAGCCTTCGCCGTCCGCGCAGCAACCCCACCCCTCCTCTTCCTTCCCGGGGCCGGGTCCGGTTTTCCCGGCACCGGCATCGCGGGTGCCGGCCCGGACCCTTTGTCCTGGCCGGACGACCCCGGTGTGGCAGCCACAGCGGCCGCATACGACGTCTTTTTCTGGCCTGGGGGGGCCTTCCCACTCGCCGCCGAGCTCGCTAGCGGGGGGCGCAGGACGATGCCCTCCAGGACGGAGAACCGCGCCTGGAAGGCAGCCATCTCCTGCCGCACCAGGTCCAGCACCTGGCTCTCCTGCGGCACGGGTCGGCTCTCCTCTCTGCGCCCCCTTTGAGGCATCATGAGTCCCTTGGAGCAAGTTGTTCAATTCCCTGGTTATGAGGAATAAATATTATTTAGAACGACGTTCGCGCCCATTTGAATTTCATGTTTTTTTGCAGTACCGCGCGGGTCCCGCTCATTTAGTCCCGCATTAATGATCTCGCAAAAATTGCGTGGGATTCTGCACTGGCGGGATCCCGCGTTTGCGGGATTGAATTCGTTATTTATAGTAAAGGCTCCCACAGACAGGCGCAGTGCGATTGTGTGACGACGATGCGATTATCATGTTATTAGAAATTGTTCTGTCTGTCAAGTGTTTTTTGAATGCTGGCCATTGTGGAACTAAAAACATAACAAAACCAATTTCAA
Organism: Melanchra persicariae; assembly: GCA_947386135.1. Lineage (NCBI taxonomy): Eukaryota > Metazoa > Arthropoda > Insecta > Lepidoptera > Noctuidae > Melanchra > Melanchra persicariae. Next base: position 7,854,307 of record OX376646.1, read on the forward strand.
GAAAGTTTCTCATCATCATCAGCATCATATCAGCCGAAAGACGTCCACTGCTGGACATAGGCCTCCCCCAAGTGTCGCCACAACAACCGGTCCTGTGCGTCTCGCATCCATCGGTTACCCGCGACCCTCACCAGGTCATCGGTCCACCTTGTGGGAGGCCTTCCAACGCTGCGTCTTCCGGTACGCGGTCGCCACTCCAAAACAGTATTCAAGTTTCTTGGAATCAATTATTATTATATGGCCAAGTTTACTGCCCACACTGCTAAATTATTTTGGAAACAAGTGTTGTACCTACTCGCGTTATATTTTTGCTCCATACCAAAATATTTGCTGTAAACACCACAGGTGGGTTGGTAGCTTTATCAGTTCGTTTTGGATGATTTAAAATTAAATTGTTGACGAATTTCTGACTCAATATTGTGTCATTTCAGCGGCTGACAGAATTATTGAATGAAATGAAGATACTTCTTTTCTTTCACTCTGAAAATGAAAACTGCCAACTTACATGTAAGTACAAAGTATGATATTCAGGTCATGTTTTACATTGAAATGTAGAAAAAACGAGGATATACCTACAAAGTTGTGTATTTGATAACACAAAGGATATCGAAAAGAGTTATCGCATTTTGTGAAATTAAAATCTCCCACCGCCATTATAAAGCTATCGCAGAGCCGAATATTTTCTACTCATTTCCTTTTCGTGAAATCGAGCGGATATTGGTGTATTAGGCGCTTTTATCGACGCGCGAACGTGTGGATATAATAACCTCATATCATAAGTCTTGAACGTCTTCAAGACGTACATACACACGTCTACAGCCACCTGCATAAGTGATGAAGGTGATAAAACGCTCGCAAATTAAATTATGAAAACAGCCCAAAATGAACGCGGAAAATGTTCACGCATTCGAGAAACATTTTCAGATTTTATTTTTGTAACAATGTCGAGTTAGCGTCGTCCACTTTGGTTCAAAGCCATGAAAATAACGATGTTACTTTGTTCAATTCAGATGTTTTCCAGTAGTTTATCTTTAATCCAGGCAAATTACGCCGAAAATTAGGCTAACTTTGCAATAATTCTTAACTCTGATTTTTTGCCGTTAACGTATAGAGAATAGGCCGGGAAGTACTTATGTCAAAATGTATCCTGCAAAAAGTTAACCCCCACGTGTTCATTTTTTTTAAATAAAACTTCTAATTTTAAAAATAACTCGATGGAAAAAATAATTAACTGGCATGTTTGTTTGGAGTATTTGTAGAAGAGATCGAGTTTTACAAGTAAGTACTCGTAGGTCTGAAAATGTAACTTTTTAAACCGTACAGATTCTTTTTTTTGAATGAGTAATTTTTTTATTTTTATTTTTTTGCTTTCGTTTCATAAAATTACTTAATTAAATATCACAATTCACTATACAAAAAAATTAAACATAATCTGTTCGTAGTAGCGCAAGTTACTAATATCAGTTTTTTGCGATAGCGATTCAGGAAAAAATGTAACTGAATTAAACTGGGTATTATTTAAATTTATAGGCCATGTCTGACTTAATTATTTTTTCAACATTTCGTATTTATTTAATTAACGAAATTTCTTGGGAAAATGTTTAATTCTTACCAAATAAATTAATTTTACCTATTCTTTACATAATGTAAAAAGAAAATTAGAGGTAACTTGATTTTCCTAGCTTTTATTGAAATAAACGTGTACTTATTTTCAGAATGACCCGGGTATGGAAAATGTTTAATTTTTTAGTATTATAACAAGAGCTCGTGTCTTAATTATAACAGCCGCACAAGCCGCTTCAAGATTAAGCAACGCTTGGCGAGGTTGGTCTGTGAATGGGTGACACCTTCTGTTAGTCTTTGAAAAAACCGAGAGTCCTCCGTGCCTCGGAAAGCATGTTAAGCCGTTGAGACTGTCATTTGGCAGTCGTCACGGATTATCAGAAACCAGAAAATCTGACACCAGTCTTGCCAACAAGTACCGTGTTACCCAGTTAATCGTTTGTGGAGGTCTGGTAGGCAGCCGCTCCACTTAAAATACTGGTATTCAGCTGAATCTGGTTTGAATGAGAGCCGACTCCAATATACTTGGGAAATGATTAGAAGCACCAAAATCAAATACACGATTCTATAAAAAAACAGATTTAGGATTTTTGCAAGGTTCAAAGGTAATTTGACTGGCCTACTTGGTGATTTGTGACCAAGAGTGAGGATTGGACTTGTACCGAAACATGAACTCAAAAATCAATTTGTTTTGAGGGAGTGGTGCCTTCTCAGGTTGGCAAGTATTATCAGTAGGTAGGTAATACTCATAGAAAAGTGTAGTGTTTTTTGTTTCGAAGTTAGTTGTATTTTTTCAAAAAAAAAAATTTATTGCTCACTTTTTAGTGGTTAGCTTTAACTAAACACAACGCAAGAAGAATCATCAAAATCGGTTCATAAACAATAAAGTTATGTTATGCCCGAATAGATAACTCCAAAACCATGGTTCACTTGTACACATCTGCGTACCCCTTCACAGCGTACCGGCGTGATGTTATGTTGTAAACTAGTGTAAACAATAAACAGACATGCGATTTCAGCGATCGGCGGGTTTGCTATTATTTAATGAAGAGTTCCGTTACCTATCTCCGAAGTTCTTTATTAAATCTTCACCAAATTGAAATGGGACCAGTCCGGGAAAATACATTTCCAAACAAAAAAAGAATCATCAAAATCGGTTGAAAATGGCGAAAATTTCGCTGAACAAACATACAAAAAAAAAACCCAGTCGAACCTCCTCCTTTTTTGGAAGACGGTAAAAAAATGTTGAAAGTGGGTCTCACTTACTGCCTACTTAGAGTTTTCCGAACTAAAGTTTACTTTCAGACTTCACTAGGTTTTCTAAACAACATCATCATATTCATCATACACGGTCACATTTCATATTCCGCGTCATTTAATCATATTCTGTAGCGGAATCTTTTACAAGAATTACTTATTATTTCTTTTGCCTGAGGGAAATTACGTTTTGGTCCTTTTGGGATATTGTGGGTACAATCAACCAATATTTACAGCGAAAACGTTCGTCAAAATGGCCAAGTTATATTTTTATTATTTTCATTCCTCAAGATTAAGTAATTAAAGTGTTTCACTTTAATTACTTAATCTTGAGGAATGCCTTACTAATGTTTTTATGGAGGTGTCGAAACATGTATTTCTACAGGTTTATTTATTTATTTAAAACTTCATGCAAACAAAATATGTACAGAGGCGGACTTAATGCCTTAGGCATTTTCTACCAGTCAACCTTTGGGTGATGCAGAGACAAATAGTGGTAGGTGCAATGAGGAAAAGAAAAAAACAGAATCGCGATTAATATATAATTATATATGCGATATATATGCGACGCGATTATATATGTATAAAATATATCTTTACTTACTGTAAAGATATATTTTATACATAATTATATAAACTATACATACCATACAATACTATACCTATAATAATATATACTCAAATGAATAAACTAATGTACAAATATACATAAACAATTTATGCAAACAAATAATCAGAAAAAAATAATAGCGCTGTGACGATACTACTGCCAACTTCTTACGAATGTGCTCGCGAACCTTAACTTTGAAGGTCAACCGGCTGGTTGCCATCCTGATTTCCTGGGGTAGCGCATTCCACAGAGAAATAGAATAGATTGAATGAAGAAAGAACAGTGAATCAAGTCAGAACGGTGAGAGGGACAATGAAGAAGACGGTTATACAATGGGCGTAGATTTCTATTGCAGTTAATTTCATGTTTGTTTCAGTGTTTTTTTCTCATAGCAGTCTGCTAGGAAACACCGGCCACACTAGTTTAAACCAATAAAAAAAATGACGTGCAAAATTGTTATTTACAAAATAAATTTTATTTATCATTTAATTTAAATATTAAGTAATTTGACTGCTCGTCATAATGATAGGATAATTGTATCGTGCCCAAACTTACACATACGCGGAAGATACCTTATTTTATTCCAAGGGTTTTCTTAAACTGCCTACATAGGAAAGTCAACTACATATAAGGCATTCAATTAGTTAAAATCGTTTATTCCTCAAAATATTCAATGAAAGTGCCAAAAAAATTAAGTTTTCTGTAGTAAGTCAATTATCATTTATTAGATTTTTTATAATTATTTTCTTCTATTATTGATTTATTTATAAGAATAAAAACTTGCATGTTTGTATAAAATATCGCGAAGATTAAACTTAATCTTGACATTCTAAAAACGACTAGTCATTACCATTACTATCAGTCTGTAACCATGATAAAAGTTAAACGAAATAATGCTGAGAAGCGTGATATTTATTTATCACATCAAAATTAGAATGATTTGTGAATTTCATATCTTGTCATGATATCTGGCTAGGTGACTTGCTGATTTTTCAGATTCAGACATCGTTCAGCCTAAACAATGAAGTGTGTCACACGTTTTCTGTAGAGAATTTTAGGGTGCACTTAGAAAGGACTTTTAGAAACTCCGTCACTTTATGCACTATACTAACAGGGTTTAGTTAACACGTCGTGTTAAGCAACTCCCCCACAAGGTGGACCGATGACCTGGTAAGGGTCGCTGGTAGCCGATGTATACGCGACACTTTGGGGAGGCCTATGTCCAGCAGTGGGCGTCTTTCGGCTGATATGGTGATGATGATGAAAACGACTCCTCAAAAGTTTAAAGACCATCTTACCTACGCATTCTGTAACATTGCATGAATACACACTTAGTCATTGCGGAAAGCCAAGGCGGAAAAGAAGCCCGAGCCGAAAGCGAGGTCACCATGAAGCCGAGAGGCTGCAGTGCCAAATGAACTCATGTATCAAACGATGTTTTTCAAGACACGACATATCTATCAAAATATCTATGAGAAATGGATTTATGGGTCGCTGATTTATTTTTTGAGCGCTATGTTCCTTTTTTGAAGGCGTGGCTAGCTGCCATACAGCACAATTTTTTTCCTGGAAAGTTGCCATTCTTAAGCGATACAGGAGAAATTCCTAGTATGGGGCAACGTTTAAAAAAAAAATCATAATAACCACATTGTTGTTCTAACTAACAACTGATGCAAAATGCGGATGTGAAAGATATGTTGTTCATATTACAAAGTTTTTCATAACTTACCTATAATCAAAGCAGGAACTTTCTGGTTGGGATTGATGGCTCGGTACTCCTCGGTGTTCTGCTGGCCCTCGTTCACGATGTCTACGGGCTTCTCCTCGAACGGGATCCGCTTCCAATGCAGAGCAGCTCGTACTCTCCACGAGCATGATGATAGCCAATAGGCATAGAGGGTTGCGCGGTTTTCAGTCTTTAAAAGAAGGCCAGAGTTTGTATTTGAGTTAAACTTTTGGGTTTGTTAAAAAAGCATGTACATTGATGAGAACCATAAACCTAGGCTTGTAGGTACGAACTTATTTTAGTAAATTGTAGAGCAAGTCTTTTTAATATCGAGGTTTTCGAGAATACTTTATCTTCAACAATATATCGTCCAGTTCAATCGTACCTACATACCCCCAGACTAACCCTACTTTTTAAGTCCATTCAAATGTTGTCTATGGCAGCAGATCTCTGTCAACGAAAATGCCGCGAAGTTTGTGTAAAAAAGTTGTTAAGTAATTTTTTTTTGTATATAATTTATTATTTAATATACAAAAAAATATTTACTTAATTCTAACTATATAACTTCTAAATTTAATAACTCGAATTTCTCTGCAGCATAAACATGTCTCATACTGACTGTTGATTCTTAATACACTACACTACACTAAGTATACCTACTACAGTCCGACTGTGTTTTTCCAATCGTCAACTTGAGAAAGTGGTAATGCGAGTCCAGTTAGTTTACCAACTGAATAACAAACAAAACTCGTCTAGACAACCTGTGAATTTATTTGCCTTGCCTGTGAGTTAGATTTACAATTGACTTAGAATGCTGCACTCGTTTTACATTTGAATACCTTCACTAAAAACTGAACCGTTTGCGGAAATGGTTTTGTCTTAACAATATAACAATATATAGGTATCTACATAGATACCTATACTTAGTCTTGTTAAAGGGGTTACTAAAATGTTTTATTTCTGCGCCTAAATAGATACCTAGGTACTACATAATATTTATGTTTATGCGTTGTTACGGTACCCAGTTTTGGGTTAATGTAAGAACATTTCTTTGGAAATTGATGAATCCAGATCCTGTTTAATGTCTTGAATACCTACCTTTATCCTACTTAATTAAATCATAACCAAAGTTATTGTAATTTTTAATGATGAAATTGGAACCCGTTTTGTGTTATTCTGAACTCGGAAGATTTAAATGTCATTTAGAGGTTATTTTTAGTTTTTTTGCGCGTTTTTATAATTGATCGAACCTTTCTAGTAAGCAGGAACGTATACAATCAACATTACAATTTTGTGTTTTTAATCGTCATGGTACCTACCTATAGATAGATATTGGCAGACCCAATGAACCAACCCAAATACTAATGAACATACCTATTCGAGTTCTGTTAGTGCATAAGTAGCTTTAGGTTCCATCTAAGTTTGACATAGGTACTTTCAAGATCTATATACTTAGATTTGCACACTACCTCTGACGTTATAATGCTTGCTATATAGTAGATAATTAGAAATTAATGGGGACTATATTTCTTGTCACCAAAATTTATATTTGTCATCAAGTTGCATCACCTATTAAATAGATCTATCGCCACGAAGTATTTTCGTTCTCAGATATATAAAAAGTGTCGCCAGGTATGAATTACCAAATTAATGCCAATATGTATGTAAAATAAGAGATGGATTATCAATAAAATCGTAGTTCATTCCTTGGATAAAACTTTGTTCTCAAAATAATAGGTTTATTCCTTTAACTTCGTACTCAGAAAGGTATATCTGTCACCAAATATTCGAACATAGGGCACAGGGAGCTTAGGGCACCCCGACTCGGACAGGTTAGGTTAGAAGGGGATGGCGGGGTCAAGTGAGCGAGCGTAGCGAGCGAACAGACCCCGCCATCACCTTCGTGGTTATTTTTTTTAATCCACCCAGTAATATGGTTTACTTCCCGTTTTATAATAAATCCCAACCTATTTATTTGATACTTGATAATATATCCCGAGGATTACATGTGATTTATTATGGAATTGCTTTTTACAATTATTTGGCAACTACATTTTGGTGACAGATCCACTATTTTGAGGACAAACCCTATTATTAAAGAAATTCAAAACGAATAAAATTGGCGATAGCTTAAATCATACCCGAAATTAATTACCCGTATTAGTAAAAATAGTTAGGTACTTACCATGGCAGGTGTTGTGTATTCTCACGTAGGTGTCGGAATGACAAGATATCTTCTTATTATTATTAAGTGTTTTGAGATAACTCTTATCAAAACATTGGATGTTTTGAGTTCGATAGATTGTTGATTTTGTTCAAGAATATTATGTTTATGATTTGTTTGTATTTTTAACGTTTTCAAGGTGTAATTGATTCAAGCCGATTTTAGGTCGATTATAATTTTAATAAGATAAATATTGTTGAGAAAATAAATGCTAACATCCGTTTTCGTACATCTGTGGCGTCCAATTCCATTTGATGTAGCACCTTGCATAAAACCTAGATGTCACTATATCCAATGAAAGTTTATAGGCGGGAAAATTCAAATAACGTAATTATTACAAGGTTTCAAATAAAACATGAAAGCTGATATACATTTTATTTATTTACATATATATGGCAATATACGTAATTATTTTATTATCACTATTATATTATTCAAATACTTTTGTTTTTTTAACCTTATAGACACAATAGAAGTGGAAGTTATATAGATAATACATTCTATGGATTATGAACAAATAGTTAGATACATTTGAGAATACAATAAGCATTGGTTTTGCGTACAAGAACAAAAATATTATGTCCACAGTTAATAATGTTTAATATTTAATTATTCGTTTAACATAGGTACAAACCTATTATAGATAGTTGTTTGCGAGTGTATAGTAAATCCAAATATTTGTTATAAATTATTAATTAATACCAGACAACCATCAAAAATGATAGTAATGATTTGGTCATTTTATTGTACTATTCAGCATTTTAAAGAAATCTAGTAAATCTCTCAGTCAACAACATTTAAATTAGAGATCTCACAGTAAAATGCTCTTTTTAGGGTAAGAGACAAAGTTTTCATGAAACAAATGATGGTGCTATAAAAATAATAGTGCTTACTTTTACATGCATGCTGTTTGTGAACAAGTAAGTTCCAAAATCGTCGATTAAAAATATAAAACTGAGCAAACTTCAAATTTTATTGCTTTAAATACACATTTTCTTCATAAACACGATGATACATCTATCGCTAAGACAAAGCTAAACTGGTCTGATACTTTTGGCTCACAAAAGCGCGTCGAACATAATCAAACTCACTGAACAGAATAGTTTCAGCCAGTGACATATTCCTACTGCTTTAAAATTTTTGAAGTCGTCCTACACTGTTGCTACTTCCATCCAATTTTTTTCTATTATGTTCATCATTTATTTATCTAACACGTAACTGCAAATCAATCGAACTTAGAAAAGCTTCAACAGTTCTAGTATATTCATCCCCATCGTAGTGGTGAGCCGGGTGGTCGCATGAGGGTCGCCCTGGTCTCCGCCGTGAGGGCGCCTCCTCCGTCGGAGTCCGGTAGACCGTAGAACGCGTGGAGGTGTCGTCGATGCTGCAGTTCGTGCCCCTTGTGATTGAGGCTCTGCAGACGACTCCACAGCGAGAAAATCCTCTTGTTAACGGCTTTGTTCTGCGTTGGGTTTTCTGAAATATATTAAAATATTCTTTGAATAACTGGAAAGTAAGTGAATTCATCAACTGTATCTAACTGTTTAATCAGATTCTTTAATGCTTTAAAAAATAGTGTCTTCGGTGGGGATTTTGCCCTATCCATTGAGTTTCAAGAAATAGTATTTTAATACCAATAGACATTCAAATACTTGTTTTTTTTTTCAAATTACATGTCTTAAATTTGAACTCACCTGATAATTCACTTTGCGTACTAGCTACGCCTTCCCGTTTCACTTTCATGACGTTCACCTCGGGGTTTTCATTCCTGAATTCATTCTTTTCATCCTCTCTCAGATTATTGGATTCTAGTCCAGAATTTAAAAGATTAGCATATTGGGCATTTGCATTGTCGATATCTTTATTTAAGCTTGCTAGACGCATTTTAAGTATCAACAAAGGGTCGGTGGCAGCTATGACTGCATCGTAGACATTATTCGTACCAGGGCCAGGGTTACTGTCTAAGTAGATTTCGTTGGCGTTATCATCAACGTCTTGATTGTCAGGTGCAACTTCTTCTGTGTATTCCTTATTAGGGTCGGGGTCGAAATTTCTTTTATCCGTATTGTGTTCATAGAACTGGTGGAGACGATCTAATTGTCTCGGATAGTTATGCCATTGTTCTTTCCGAAATCCCTCTCCATTGTAGTTGTCATTTTTACTTATAATATTGAAAATATCATCATTCTGTTTATTGTCTGCATATTTAAGCTGCCATTTATTAGATCCTGGTTTATTATCGTGTGCAACGTACATTTTGTATAATTCATCAAGACCGTTATTTGCTTGATATCTATCACTAAATGTATTGTCATTATGTTGGCTATCAAAGCTGAGTTGTTCTCTGTTGAAGTCATTTACGGACATTGGAAGAACATTACTCGAGGAGAGTGCCACTATTGCAAGGAGCAGTACGGGGACAATGTATTGCCGCATCTGAAACAAGCAAACGTATATTTATAAGAACTGTCGTGCGAGTTTAGAACTGAGTAAATTAAATCTAAGTTAATTGGTTCTTGTAAACGTCTCGCGCCGTCGACGGCGTTCGTCTGCGTTTATTAATTAAAATTCTAATGTCACCTGATTTGCGTCTGACTAGTTGAGAATATTCAAAGATTAGGTGCTTCAGTCGATAGAGTAAGCAGGGGACGTGGCGTCGTTCCACAGGGGTGATTTGCATATCTTTTGGTCGCGTTCTCAAGATAATACGTCACATGGCGAAGTTGTGTGCAAACCTCTCAACATTAATAAGGTTTAGGCAAACAGCTGCGCTAAGAGAAAATCAATTCACGCTTATTTATCTTGTTGCGACACGATTCCTAACTTTTAGGTAGCTTCGTTAAATGTGTTAAGTTTACTTTATTTACTGGAACAGTTAATATTTCATGCCCCTAAGGTTCAAATGAATATCTACCTACGTACAAAATTTTTCACTTCCAATTTTCTTTTATTCGTATATCGAGGTTATTTATTTTACCTAGAAAATAAAACGTTGCCCTGGGGTCGGCTCCCAACATATTAGTCAATGCTCTTGAGAGTATTAAAATACTCCTAGCTACACTATCTGCCGATGTGTCGAAAAATAAACTTCTTTAAGTAAGACAGTAACAAAATGAAACTCTATAAAAAGGCAGGAATTTTAGTAGAGAGTAGGTAGAATGAATGAATAAAATAAATATAAACTTGTGGGTATTTAATAGTGCAGTCGGAAGCGCATTTTAAGTACCACATAGGCCTCCTGCGAAGCAAAAAGGCGTTTGTCATACAGTTAAGATAGGTTCATTTTCTTGGTCTGTGAAGCCAAAACATTTTAAAAAGCACTAGAAGTGCTTGCAAGTTTTGCGTGGTCGGAGCCAACAACTGCACACTTGGACGAAGTTCCTTAAACCTTTGAGCCATGACAACCTCCTGTAGATTAAATGATAAACTTAAGAAGTCGAGTCACCCAACGTTATTGACATCCGTTTCCGTCGAGCAGACAGTCGGCGTCGGTATTAAAAAGCAATAGAGGTTATTAATGGATGGTAGAAATGTTCGCAATTAACAAAGTCCCGACATTTCAGAACGTTAACGGAAGAATATTGAACAGAAGTGACCCATTAACTATCGGTTCGCAATACTTTCAGGGTTCTGTTCCTTTTGCCAATACGTTCTTTTCTTTTACTGCCACTAGCTTTTACCAGCGGATTCGCCCGCGCAAAAGTTGAACTTAACCGCTGCGGCCCCGACATGTGAAAATTCCCAAAAAAAAAATCTTATGTAATAGGTAAATAAACATTAAATTCGCCATAGCCGTGTCGTGCGTTTCGCCAGTGAGTACACTCGTGCAGAGAGATGAAAGCAAAGAAAGAAAAAGCTTCTTTTGTCTTCTAGAAAATGGTCCATCTATATTAAATTAGAGATATTAGAGAGTCAATTTTAATTAATATATTTATTAATTGTGATTTATGTTATGTGATTAGTGATTGTACTTAATTTATAATTTTTATTCAATTTAAAACAAATTCAAATTCAATTCTACTACATACAGGGTGTCCCAAAACTCAACGTCAAGCCGAAACGGGGTGACAGGATTGATCATAACCATCACGAGAAAAATCTGAAAAAAAATCTATCCCATGCAGTTTAAAAATTATGGGCGTGTTAAGAAAAACCTAGAAATTTGATCAAACTGTACCATTTTTCGGTTATTGTGGTTATTCTTTTTTATTTTTGTTCATTTGAACTTTGGAAACGTAATCCTAAATAACATTTCTAGAATCCCAATAAAAAATAATGACACAATTGCCTCAAGTTTCCGAGAATTGAGACTATTTGTTAAACTACGAATTTAAAATTTTCAAGATTCGTCGACTTTGACAGGCCCTCCTATAAAAAAAATGTACTAGAGTGCCTTGGCAAGTGGCATTAAAAGTTGGCGCATTTAATCAGAATTCTAAAATGGTACAATACTTGTTAGTTCCATACAATAGAAAAGAGTAAAAAAATTAAAACCTCAAGTAACCCGATTTTTGCTATCTCATTTTACTCAGTTAAAATGTTTTTAATTCACACAAGCTCTAGGTAGGTTCTTAATTTTAAGACAAAATGATGAGAGAGATGGATAATGGGTATGTTCGCCATGAGTGAGCGAGACAGATAGTGACGCCACTTTTACCAAAGTGAAAAAAAGTTAGTAAAATTAGTAAAATAATTAGGTTTGTTGGAATAAAAGTCAGATGATAGAGAAATAACGTTTTTTATTAAAATAAATGTTCAAATTGTTTACCATCAGCCTCAATACAAGCCCTACATCTTCTTAAAAAAGATCTACTTATTAGTCGGGCATATCTTCGAGAGTTGATCGCCTCAGCTGCTTGAGAAATGCGTTCACGCAGGTCGGCTACGTTCTCAATGGGCTTTGAGTAAACTTTTTCTTTGAGAACTCCCCAATAGAAAAAATCCAGGGGATTTAAATCTGGTGAACGGGCGGGCCACGAGATAGTGCCCGAACGTCCAATCCACCTTCCCGGATATTCCTGGTCAAGGAAATCTCTTACTTGCACTGCGAAATGCGCTGGGCAGCCATCTTGTTGAAACCACATGTCGCGAAGATCTGCTAGTGGTACGTCCTCTAACAGGGTTGGTAAATCTTCTCTTAAAAAATGTAGGTAATTAGTTCCATTCAAGTTCTCAGGCAGTTCAATAGGCCCAATAATTTTACCGTTTAAAATTCCGGTCCACAGGTTTACTTTAAAACGATACTGGGATCTATCTTCTCGCATTAAATGTGGATTCTCCACATGCCACTCGTGATAATTGTGCAAGTTCATGTAACCATCTTTTTTAAATGTCGATTCATCTGACCAGAGAATTTTTTGGATAAATTGGGGATTCTCATTATGCCTCTGTAGCATTGTTCTACAAAAAGAAATCCTTTCCTGATAATCTCGAGGTAGAAGACTTTGAACTCGTTGTACGTGAAACGGATGCATTTCGGCTCTTTGTAAAATACGATGAGCAGTGCTTTTCGGTATTCCCGTTCTTTCTTCAATTCCACGTACGGAAATACTTCGGTCACGTGCGACCTCTTGCAATACTTCTTCCTGGAAAGGAAACACAGGTCTACCTCCAGCCTGTATTTGATTCGGGAAATGGCCGCCCTCTGTGAGTGAACGGTGCACATTAACAAACACGCGGTGATCCGGGTAGCGCTCTAAATTTGGATATCTTTCACGATAAAGTCTAGCGGCAGCACTTGCGTTGCATCTGCATTCCCCATAAATGAGGTGCATGTTCGCATATTCTTGTGAAGTGTAGCGCGTAGGCATGGTAGATAAAAAGGATGCCAACACAAAAGTCCAGAGAGAAGCCAAAGTTGCCGGTATGTTATCAACAAGTCCAATTCACAAAGATTCAAGTCCAAAAAGAGAAGCCAAAGTTGTCAGTACTAAATCAACACAAGCGAATACGAACGTGCGCAGTAGACGAATGAGCGAAACGTACTAACTGGTTGGTGTCGGACTGGTAGCGTAGCCATTTGCTTGGCTGAAACTAGTGCGAATGAAACAGATAGATGCCATAGCATCTATCTGTTTCATTCGCACTCGTTTAAACGACGCATCTCCGTCTCAATGCGTGGCGTCACTATCTGTCTCGCTCACTCATGGCAAACATACCCATTATCCATCTCTCTCATCATTTTGCCTTAAAATTAAGAACCTACCTAGAGCTTGTGCGAATTAAAAACATTTTAACTGAGTAAAATCTGATAGCAAAAATCGGGTTACTTGAGGTTTTAATTTTTTTACTCTTTTCTATTGTATGGAACTAACAAGTATTGTACCATTTTAGAATTCTGATTAAATGCGCCAACTTTTAATGCTACTTGCCAAGGCACTCTAGTACATTTTTTTTATAGGAGGGCCTGTCAAAGTCGACGAATCTTGAAAATTTTAAATTCGTAGTTTAACAAATAGTCTCAATTCTCGGGAACTTAAGGCAATTGTGTCATTATTTTTTATTGGGATTCTAGAAATGTTATTTAGGATTACGTTTCTAAAGTTCAAATGAACAAAAATAAAAAATAATAACCACAATAACCGAAAAATGGTACAGTTTGATCAAATTTCTAGGTTTTTCTTAAAATGCCCATAATTTTCAAACTGCATGGGATAGATTTTTTTTCAGATTTTTCTCGTGATGGTTATGATCAATCCTGTCACCCCGTTTCGGCTTGACGTTGAGTTTTGGGACACCCTGTATATTTATTAATTGCGATTTATACTATGTGGTTACTGATAGTGATTATACTTAATTTATAGTTTCTATTCATTATTAATTTAAAACTAATTCAATTTTACTAAATATATTTATTAATTGCGATTATTGTGAAAAATTTTGCTTTAATAATTGTTAATTTTGGTGGAATAAAGGCTATTTTTATTTTATTTTATTTTAGAAGTGTTGAGAAACACTCATACCTACCTACTGCTCTTATGAAGTTTGATTGAAAAGATTTCTCAAACTCTGGGTACTTGAAGAATCTCCATAAAAGATTCCTTACTTGGTTAAGTCAGTTCTATCTGATGCTATAATAAAAGGATGTTTCATGAACTTAGATATATGAATGGAAAGGGTGAGTCTTGTGAAAAGTCAGATGAGAACCGAAATCGCAAAGTTTTGGGGAATTGGATGTAAAAACTTTTCTCGCATACAATATTGAGAAGTGACTTATAAATAGTCTTACTCAAAGATAAGTTTCTATTTTTATGTTTACAAAGTAGGTATGCTGCTTCTTTAGAACTTTTGACTTTATATTTCTGTTTTCGGGATGGAACTTAAGAAAAACTGGAGAAAAGTTCTTGAAAGAAGATGAGTATGATTAAATACAAAAAATAAACTTAGTTATTAGTGTTTTAAAACGCTTTAGATATCTAGGTCAAGCCAAGTGTCTAATCCTACCCTTTTTAAGAATAATACAATCTTATAACGAGCGAAATGTTGCAGATAAGGATCAAGACCTACAAGGAGATGTTAGGTGCCTATGTATGTGACAAAGAAAACCCCACTACCATTTTTGTAATATAATATTTTCCTTTACATTTTTTTTGATCTAACTTCATACGTTAGTTAACTTGTACAAACAATCTATCTCCGCTTCCCTTATTCCTATCCTAACAAATAAATGAGGTTTCCAAGCCCAGCAAAGATACGAAGGTAACGTTAATTGTAAAAGTTACGAAACCTTAAAATACCTTAAGTAAAGCCACGAGATTACAACTGTTTTGTTGACTTCAATCTGTTCCGGAGCGCCTACTAATCTCCGAGCAGGAGCCTGGAGTCACGCGATTAAAACGTAAGTATATCATTTACTTAAGTAAACGAAATGCTTGGCTTTACAATCTTGTAGATAATATTTTCTATTAACTTTGATATTTTTGTCTGCCTTCTCGCAAAGGAAAATATAATATAAGTATATTTGGTGGTGGTTAGTATATTTAGTACTACTAACTATAGTAGGCGTCAGATAAATCAAGAATAACGGTCATTGAACTTTCCTTAATATCTCTTCGTAGGTAGGTACCCCCGGATAGTAAATTATGAATCGTTTTTCATTACTAGAACAGTAAGGATCACGATAGATGTCGATTCAGGACAGCTTTATGTCATTATTTCTGTTTTTGAAATTAAGTGTGTCAATAAATGTAGGTGAGTCAATGACCGTTATTCTTCATTTATCTGGCGCATACCATAGAGACAAAATCTTACTCAATATACCTGGATGTAAAACTCGAGATGTTAGCCAATCACGCACGTCTCAACGGCTTAGCGGATTTGAATGAAACTTCGTACACATATAGACCATGACCAGAGTGGTGCGATTCATTATGTGCGTAAACATCACGGGTCCGCTTACGCACACATCTGTGTAGGTTAGCTGTCAATTCATACGAACAAGATAATTCGACGACACGGTTGGCGCAGTGGTTGAGCGATTGACTGCTGCGCTGCGTGTCGCGGGTTCGATTCCCGCACGGAACAAATATTTGTATGGCCTACTTATAGTTGCTCCGGGTCTGGGTGTTTGTGCATGTGAGTTTATTATGTTTGTAAACGCACCCACGATACAGGAGAAATTCCTTGTGGGGCAACGTTTTTTTTTTAAAAAAGATGAAATGACAGTCACTCCATCTAAGCTTACGAATGAAGAATAGACCGGCTGGATTAGGGCACAATATACTTTTTCCCGTTAGCATGTTCGCGGGCGAAGCCACTTGCAAAGGCTAGTTTACAATATTTTCCCTGAGCGTCATCATCTGCCTTTTCTCAAGTATATTAGGGTCGGCTCTCACTCAACCCGGATTCAGCTGAATACCAGTATTTTACGTGGAGCGGCTGCCTACTAAGTCTAGTAGGCAGCCGCTACCAACCCATAAATTGGTAATACCGTACTTCTTGGCAAGACTGGTGTCGGATTTTCTGGCCTCTGACAATCCGTAACGACTGCCAAAGATCTGCAAATGACAGCCGGGACCAACGGCTTAACGTGCTTTCCGAGGCACGAATGAGCCTCGGCATGATGGTCACCCATCCACAGACCAACCTCGGCAAGCGTTGCTTAACCTTGAAGCAGCCTGTGTGGCTGTTATAATTTAGCCACGAGCTCCTCTTAATTTTCCCTAAGCGTAGATACCTAAATTCATATAATTTTCTCTCTTCTCTCCCTGTGACTCAACCGCAAATGACTTCTGGAATACTCATAAAAATAGATGATTTGGAAATTTTAAAGAGTCGTAAAAGTTTATAACTTATCCCGAGGAGCTAAGCCTGTGTGATATTTGAACTTTCATTTCATAAAATGCATCTGTAGATGACTGAAAACGAAATGTCTTTTTCTAGACGAAATGCCAAGGAATTATATTATGTGAGCTTGATTAAAAATTAAAGCCGCTGAGGACTGAGGTGATAAAATATGAAATTGAGATCGACCTGAAATATTCGGTAAGTTACATGATATCTTTGATGATAAAAACTTTACTTACTTAAATAAATACACTGTTTGGTCAACAGCCCCCAAATCCAGCTTTAATGTTATCATTATTTAACTGCAAAAATAAATTTCTGTGGTCTTTAATTACTCGAACTTGGCTCAGCTCTTAGTGAAGTATTTATATTCTTTGAATTTTCGTGGCAATGTTAAGTCTTAAGGACCAAATTATATCACAAATATTTTCTTTTGTTTTTTTTTATATTTTTTTTTGTATTTTAAGCTAAGTAGGTACTATTTGGTGGTTTCAAGAATTTTTCAATTGGTAGTTAAAGATATTTTTTTTAAATTTAACATACATATTTTCAGTTAACACTACTGAAACATAGCTCAATGCAATGCAACTAACAAATCAAGACGTCGACGTAGACGTTGAGAAATTGTCGGATCATAGAAAACAGTTTCTATCAATGAGTAGGTACACAAACAGGACAAGGTATACCTAGGTATATACGAACCTGTGTTAACTATTTATTCAAGCAGGTGTGGTGTGAAAGGAATCCTTAACCTTCTGTGAAACTGTACCAACTTAAAGAAATAAAATATCTACTTAGGTAATAGAAAAGGCAATACAGTATATTGTTTGAAATGTGTCTAAAGTTCAACGAGAAGACTTAATAAAGTTATAGAGATGTATTGGCTTCAGTGGGTGTTTCATGAAGTTGAATGTCTTGTTGAATGTGAGCATGAATCAGAATACTTATGTAAATAAATAATTTGACTGGTGCTACCTGGCACTATTATTCGTGTAAATACTACTCTTGGTTACGCTACCTTTTCGAAGTGATTAATAGGTTTGACTGTACCTAACAACGATTAATGAATCAAACTTTGAAACGTACCTAATGACTCACAATAACTTTACTCATCACTATCATTCACAAGCCTACAAATCAATTTAGTAAGTAGAAAACTCGTATTGTTCAAGCTTATGAATGTATTACGTACGACGAAATGTTTTTGATTATTTCATCGAAATTGAACAATGAATACGCTTTGATGATACCTACTAAATATTTCGGTGAATCGATTCTTTATAAATTATAGGTAGTTTCGCCCTTTTACGAAACACGTGAGTCAGATATATTTCGGGAAAACTGTGTCAATTTTCCCAGAATAATACTTATTCTATATTTTTTATTCGTGTTGCCTGGAAACCGATAACTGTATCAACTATTTGTGTCATTTAATTTGCTTTTGTAAGCCCATTAAATATCTTTTTATGTACATGGTTATATTTAACTAACTTACCTATTTATATCTACTAAACCTAACTATATACAAACTAGACTAAAAATTACCAAATTATGTACAAACCGTGTATATAATCTAAGGTACAAACGTGTATAAAAACAAAATAAATCATTGGGCATCAAAAAATTCATCCACATCGCTGTCAATGACAAAAGTGCCCAGAACACTAGCAGCATTGCCGCGTTGAATGGCAATGCTAATTCTTTGGCCAAAGAAAAGCCCAGCCCTCTGGTCACGTGTACTTTTTATTATCTAAGTATGGTGCTTTAGGAGTTAGTAGCAGTAGCTCGTTACGAACATAAAAACTCTTCCTAACCCTTTCGGGTATACAGTCGAGTTGTTATGAATGTTATCGCAATGTAATGCATAGTTATCTATACTAAGTATTACATTTTACACGGTCAACAACCTACTCATTAGTCGTTGGTTGATAAAACGCAAATAGCGATCTTCCGGTAGGTACACCGCTGGGCAGCGCGATTTGCGGCGAGCTCAATGTCATACGTAATCATAATGCGATGTAAAATGTTGCGAAGTATGACGGTCGGCTGGTTCTGGCGCCGCACACATCGAGCGTCTGTCTGCGGCGAGGGCGAGGGGGCGACTGGGGCGAGGAGCGGGGCGTCACGGCCGCCGCACCGCCGCCGCCCGCCGCATGCCGCATACCGTGGCGTCCCGCGTCACCGGCACCTTCACGCGACGAGCGCGGCGCGTCCTATCCTCAACATGAGCATGTTCGACGACGATTTAATCGAAAATGTCAAAAAGTACCCAATTCTGTACCGCCATAAAGGAAAGAACTATAAGAACATGATTAATAAAGGCAACTGTTGGATCAAAATTGGTGAGGTACTAAACAAAACACGTGAGTAATTTCCCTTCATTATTATTATGTATGTATGTGTTTACTAATGTTTTATACTGGTTGCATTACTGATGTTTTCTTTCAATGTTGCAATCAATGTGTGGCTGCGGTAGCCAATCAGTATCGAGTATTAGTGTTCGTGGGGGACCAGTTGACTAAAATGATAGTTCAGCAATGGGACATTTTACGATGGTTGTACCGTCAACTGAACAAACATGTTCCCCCTGCCAGTATCGTCGCGTGGCGCGCATTCTGTCGGTATTTTTTTCTGGGTTATTCAAACTGCCGCGTCAAGTCAACGTTTTTTTGTTTTGTTGTGGTGTTTAGGTAACTGAGGCTTGCAACGTTAACCTACTTAGAATGCGTCATGCATTGCATTATTGAGTTATCTATGACGCGTGACTGTTGTATGAGTGACTGTTTATTGGTAAAGTACAGTAGGTACATACTATCAGACAAATAAACGGCTTTTATCGATGATAGTTATTAACGTTGTTCGATTAGCTTTAGGTATCTCGGCTACTATCGGCTGAATTGATTCTTGACCGGTCTCATGCGTATTTTACAAAAGGTACCTAGGTACTTATTCCAATAGGTCGGGTTTTGTTTAATCGAATCAATAAGACAATTTTAAACAATGACAACAAGTTCGCCCATCTCGCTGTCATCTCGATGACATTTTTTAACATTCGTAGTCATCATGTTTCGTCTGATGAAGTGATGACATACATTTATTTCCCTTCGGCATTTTAGAATGTCCGAAATTCTACGAAGTTTGAACGGCGAATGCTAAAGTTCTACTCACGCAAAACAAAGTTTAGACTAGATATTTTAATTCGACAGCATGTAATCGATACTACGTACCATTATATCTGTGCAAATAATCGAATCGATAAAATCGGAATGTCACGTTGCTGCAATCTCTACTTCCATCAGGTGATAAATGATACTTATTTTGTAAAAAGGGTATATTTATGGTATGCGCCAGATAAATGTGCAATGACGGTTATTGACCCACATTACATTTAGTGACTTTCTTTTTAATAAGAAATAAAGCAGTCCTTAATCGACTTCTATTGTGATTTTTACGTTCTCTAGTAATGGAAAACGGTTCATCATTTTTTGTTCGGGTACCTACGAAGGGATATTAGGGAAAGGTTCTGTATTGCAAGTTTATCTGGCGTCTATATAGGTAGAACTATCGATCGACGTTGACTGATCCATTGTACAATCGACGGATGGCATCGATCCACGATCGTTTGATTGGCGGTTATCTAAAAACACAGGTAATGAATAATAGGTTGTTTGTTACAGCTGAGGAATGCAAATCAAAATGGCGCAACATAAGAGACAATTACATGAAAAATAAAAAGAAAAAGATAACTGGTAACGCCACATCATATTCCAAGTACGATGATGAGAGACTGAACTTCTTGTCAGAGACGTATGAAAATGAAATGTCAAGCGAATACATCGGGGAAAATTCTTCCCAATCCTTATCTCATGATCCCATTGAGATTCGGTTCGAGAATGTGAAGGAAGAATACGACTCAACTGAAGAGGTTCCATTATCAGAGTCTCCTTTTATAAAAGGAACATTGGGTAACAATATCGCGGAGCAGCCAACATTTGCACCAACAATTGTAGCCACGACGTACGATGCCAGTCAGTCATTGGTTGCACAGCCGAGTTTCACTGTAGAAGAGCAAAATTTAACTCCACCACCAAAACGAGCCATGAAACGAAAGATGGACTCAATTATAGATGAATTGAAAAAAGATAGAGAGGAAAGGAATTTAATTTTACAACAATTGGTAAGTAAAGCGACTAGTCCAGCGGGGCAGTCGCCTATCCATAACTTTTTCTCCAGTATGGCGGATATTGTCAGTAATTTCCCGCCGGATAAAATTGCTGAAGTGCGTATGAGGGTGTGCAGCCTGGTGAGTGAGGTGGAACTTTCAGTATTGAGAGAAACAACTCAGTCCGATTCGTGTTTTTAAAATTACAATGATGTTATCTTAATGCTAAAATTTTTATTCTTGATTATTGCTAGAGTTCTAATTAAAGTAAATCGTTTTAAAGTGTTTCTTTTTTCTTATATTCCTCTACATAATGATTTGAACTTTATTTTTGCTTAAAAAATGTCTGAAGACTTTTGGTGGAGCGCCTGTGGCGTTACAAACATGAAAACCTCGAGTTTCAGTTTCAGTGAATGAAATTAAAAATTGAATATTGAGAATTAGTTATTTATTAGTTACTTATTACTTATTCTTAAAAGTTTAGATATCAATAAAATTGTTTTGCAAATAAATTATTTAATTCATTGTCCGTCAGTTTGTTTGTTTAAATAATCAATCATTTAAATATTTACATCAATTCATACACTGTAATAAAAGTCCGAGGTGAAAACCAACAAATACTCCACCATTGTAATTCTGGCGAAATGCTGTTGAAGGATGAGCACCTACTTCATTACTATCTCCAATCAAATCAGTTTATTTGCATGCAAATAGTTTGGTCCCTCAATATCCACACCTAAGTTACCTAAGGGAACTAATACATATTTATTGTTAATTAATATCTGGCCTATCTACTACTGTTATGTTAAGTGTATACAAGGTGTAAACGAAATAACGAAAAACCTGAATAGGAATAATTGCACTCATCATTATGGACAACTTTTGAGATGAGATCAAACCTGAAATCTCAAAAAAAAAATCATCTGCCTCATACATTTTATGTTTGCACAACTTGACAAAATGTACTGAACAGCTGATTTTTTTAAGGATTGTTCCCTCAGTAAAAGATGTTCAGTAATGATGGGTACAGTGACCCCTTTTAGAGTTGGCGTTATTTCTGTTACACCTTGTATAGCCGTCAGTAGTTGGCAGCCAATACGTTTTGCTCTGCAGTCCATGATTCCCGATGATCAGCACTTGGCAGGTCTCGCAAGCTACAAGGTATGTTAGGTCGAAGTGATATAAAACGTATGAAACGTTTTACGTTCGTTTTTTTAGGCGGAAATTTCGAAAAAAAAACTAAAATAGGACGTAACGAATTAATACGTAAATTGCATTAAAATGGGTTATCCAACACTTCCGACGAAACTAATACTTTCTTAATTAAATCTATTTTAAAAGCGAAAGGTCACTGTTTCATTCATTCATTCACTCACTGATTAATCAGGAAATTTCGAAAACTACTGGACTTATGAAGATGAAACCCTGAGAATTTTGTTTAATCCAAACCCAAGTTATGAGGGTTCAAAAAAACAACGAAGCTCTTGTAGAAAAGGTAGGAAGTGCCCTTGCGCATCGCTTGGCTCGTCTTGGGCGGCACTACCGTGCCCCCAGATTTGGCACGGAAGTGGATTATGAGTAGGAGAAGGAGACGTCCACTAAGAAAGAATTTTAGGAAACTCCCCCCGCAAAGGAGCGAAACAAGTTTGTTACAAAAATATTTTTTCTTGGTTACAAAATAAAACTTAACGTAACGTATAATTTATTAATTTACAACGGAACAAGTACCTAATTGAAGAAACTAAGGCATACTAAAGTTTAGTGAATTTTATTTACCTAATTCTGCATTGGGCAGGTAATTTGGCCCTCTTGTCCCTACGGACACGAAGAAAGGCCTACGCCTTTCTTCGTGTCGATGTTGACATACTCGTTTCTGTTTTGAAAGCTTCATTACGATTTCTTTTATAGTTTCCACTAATAAGTGTTCCTACAGCCGATAATTACGGCATTGCCGTTCCCTTTCTCGCATTTTCTCAACCTTTTTCATAAAAGCTGAAAGGGATAATGTAATCTACAGGTACGAATATATCTCTAATGTTAAATCGATTTTGAAAGGCTTTTGAAGTATAATTATTGTATTATGAAGGGTTTATTACGTTACAAGACCTTTTTTTCTGCGGGGAAATCAACTTATTTATTGGTAGGTTTAACCTCCGCCAAGGGAGAATGGGTTATGTTAGACTCCTAAAACCCCGCAGTTTATTTCTTCCACTTGTATCAATCGAGCGTGAGATATACCTTCTCATACAATAATAATTATGATATTTATTTTGCAAATTGGTTAAAACTTAGTCAAAATAACACACGACAATATTTGTCAAAGTAAATATTTCGAGTCTTCCTAATGTTATCAGACCGCCATAACCTACGTTACCCTTACATAACGTTATCCTTAAAGGTGCTAAACAACAGTTACGGTGCCAATTGATATAATAACAAAACTAACAAAACTCGAATGAATATTCTATAGAAACTAAATAACAAGAGTCCTATAGCCTCAACCTGTATATCGCGACTAGTGTTCCCGCCACTTCGCTCCCGCGGCCTTTTCCGCAGGACATGGTCATTTCATTCGGCGATAGGATACCTAGTTTAGCTTTCATTTAGTGGAAATCATAATCGGATCAGCTGTAAATTAAAAATACCTGATACGGCCCTACCATGACGTGTTAAAGCGTGAGTAGTTCGAGCGAGAAGGAGGGATGGAGCTATAAAGGGTGTATAGCTCCATCCCTCCTTCTCGCTCGAACTACTCACGCTTTAACACGTCATGGTAGGGCCGCTGAACTCTAAGGAGAAGTGAGCTTTCAGTCCCTCGCATCAGGGAAATTCTTGAAGTAACTGTTTTTTTGTGCTTTTTTTGAATAGGACTAACGTTAGAACTTTTGTTTGCATTGCGTGGGTCCCATCGTAGAGATTATAATTAAAGACTAAGTATTTATATCTCATTTGCTTAAGTCTAGTCACATTCACAACTATCTATTAATAAATTCTTGGTCGTAAGAGTCTATTTTCCATTCAAATACTGTGGACTTACTGAGAGCAATGAATGATAAAAATCTGGTTGCCTTTGACTATCTGCAGTATTCAACGACTGAGAAAAATGAGCGCTGCCATTTCCTCTTTTTAATAAAGATTTTCTACTTCAGCAGTAATCGAGGTACAAAATATGAATTTTTTTGTGGTGAGGGAAATTTTTATTGTCCTTCCTTATTACAAATACTTCAGTTACTTATTGTCTATTTTCAAACTACTTCTAAACGTGAAAGTTTGTTACGATGAGGCACATTTCACACAAAAACTACTACGAGTTTTGATGAAACCTCACAGCAACATAGGTTATAAATTGGAATAACGCATAGGTTTATTGACCAAGTGATTAATAGGATAATTATAAAAAAAATAGGGTAACCGTGTGACGAAAATGTATGAAAAATTATTTTTTTCAATTGGGACTTTAAAATTCAAACAACAATCAATTTCAACATTCTACCCCCGGGGGGTGGGACCTTAAAGCGACGACGGAGCGCCGCGCATTTCTGTTTGCAGTGTTTAAAGGAACCTAACATGAATGGCATGACGGGAGCTAAGTTCGTCCTATCATTCGAACCCAACCTATCCGTGTCTGGGTGCCCTAAGCCCACTCACCCTTATGTTCCGGTACTTGGCTAGATTAATCAATAACGATATTAAACCAACTAATCTGCCTAGCTGTTAAGTGACATCCCGGGATATCACTTAGGCCGCTGACGAAACGGCGCCGTTCGCCGTAAAAGTCTTCCTTTACTGAGTGACTGACAGACATGAGACAACGCACAGCCAAAACTTCTGGTCGTAGAAAGCTGACGTTTAGCATGTAGGTTCCTTGGCGAGCTTAGGGGAGCGCTGAGAGAGGATTTCCCGAAATTCGATAACATAAAAATCCGAAATGCGCGTACGAAGTCGCGGTCAAAAACTAGTTATTAATAGTGGTAAATACTGATTCCTCGCGGGTGGAACCGCAGGCGGCAGCTAGTATATTATAATGTGAAGTCTGTAAGTTAGTAGCTAAATGTTTACATATTTGTTTATTTATCACGCCTCAGCGTACGCGCTGTACGAATTTAGTTCAAACTTGGCACTTGGGTAGACCATGACCTGACGTACTGTGTATCTTTGTAGTATGTTCACTTGAGATACTGAAAAACTATTTCCGCTGGCGAAGCCTATCGCAAATGCCATGGCAAGAACTCACGGAGCGATTTTCACCCGCGACCGCCGCGCTGGTGGAACTGCGGTTCTATTTCTAAACTCACGAGACCGGATATTTGCGCGACGCAGCCGTCGCGGTTGCGATCATCGCCCGCAGATTTCTGTACCCCCCGCCCCCCGCCGGCTACCGCAGTCGCCCGTCAACCGAACGCAGAGCGCGCGGGCGCCACCCGCCGAGGCTGCGGGCGACCGCAGCCCGCGCGATTCTACTAGTTGCCCGCCGGTACAGCGGGAACCGCAAAAAACCGCGCACAACCGCGGGAGTAACACGCGTCGTGAGTTGTGCTTTAATTTTTTACGTAAATATATCTGCATTCTACAGAACCTGCGGGCCCGCAACCGCGGCGGACGCTTGCGAAAATCGCTCCGTGAGTTCGTAGCCTAGGGGTTTCCCACCAAGACTTATCGACGATATTTTCTGGATCAGAAGAAGGTAAACCTAACATTGCCCCACTGGCGCGGTCTAGCGGTCAGAGTTCAGCGTTTCGCGTTCACTGTAAACTATGCGGTGGCGTAGAAATGATTTAGAATTCTACACACAAAAGTAGTCAGACCGCGACGGTCATATTGGACGCGCGTTCTGTCGGAGTTCCATTTTTTGCAAAAGCTGGAAGGTCGATGTCCGACGAGATCGAAAAGTTTATAAAATTAGTGAGAGACAAACGTTTTCTAGATACTATCGAGATCAAGTGAGACAAGTGACACTTGGTTTCAGTAAAAAGAACGTATGACGTGTTCGTGTTCATGTGACGTAGAGTTCAATAGTCTTTAGCAGAGATAACAATCTCTGCTAAAGACTGCTGAACTCCAGATTTCAAGACCGTTTGCTGTGAACGCATGTGTAAACGCAGAACGCATACCACCTTGGCGGTCTGTTCGGCCCCTAAAAATCTAATGTAATTGGATAGATATAGTACAGATTTACTGATTACCCAAAAGCATACACACAAAACGTTTTGGGAATGCTTTCATTGTGCTTACCTCCAGCTAAGAAGAGGAATAACTTGCTGGAGTCTGTGTTTCCTGAAAAGTGAATAGGAAACCAATTCACTTTTTTCTAGGCAAGCGTGATCCATTGTCGAATACTTTATGGATTTCAATTTGGTAAGATACTTAGTGGTCTAACGCGGGCATATTAAATTACAAAAAAATGCTACATTTAAAATCAGTTTAGCGCATCCAGTGCATTTGTGCAGCGGGCCCGATTCGTCCGAGCGACCAATGAGCTAACCGCTTTGAGCGGATGCTACGCCAACATTAGCTTCTGCATTGTTTATCTGACCAGAAATAGAGTTTTTAAACAAATAATACAAATTAAATTCTTCATTTAGATAAACCGCAGCGTCCGTAGCACTGAACAACCTGCAGATAACGCTAGAGTTAGGTTTGTATTGCAGTCGAGTCGGGGCTGTCTTACATTTTTAATATCACATGTGAGCTTCAAAGACGAATCGTTCTTCTCCATAGAGATCTACGCTTTGGAACGTGCAAATAGCTTCATGTTTTTGACTGACTGACTCTGACAATTCAAAAGTACCTGTAAATGGTTTATTTGAAATAAATGCTTTGACTTTGACTTTGACTTTGAACTCAGAGCACGAAAACTAAACAAGCGTACTTCATTATCTGCCTAGCCTTTTTCCCAACTATATTGGGATCGGCTACCAGTCAAACCGGATACAGCTGAATACCAGTATTTTATGTGGAGCGGCTGCCTACCAAACTTCCACAACCCATTAACTGGGTAACACGGTACTTCTTGGCGATAGGTAGGTACTGGTGTCAGATTTTTGGGTTTCTTACAATCCGTAACGACTACCAAAGATCTCCAAATGACAGCCGGGACCAACGGCGTAACGTGCTTTCTGAGACACGGAGGAGTCACGGTATGTTAAGATGGTCACCCATCCACAGACCAACCTTGGCAAGCGGCCTTTCCTTAACCTTGTAGCGGCCTGTGCAGCTGTTATAATTTAGCCTACTAAACAAGCATACTTAAACAAAAAAAAAATGTTTATAAAAAAAAGAAAAAATTGTTTTTGTTTTTTTTTTTAATGTATTTATTATTTCTCGGCTAGTGTGTTGAAAGACGTCGCTTGATCGCAACGCGTAAGTGCCTTGTCATCAATCTCATCTCTACTGCAATGGCAAACTATGTGTTTTATGGAGTTTTGACTTGGTCCCATACTATAACTGAGGTCAATTATGGGCGTATCAGGTTCCTCCATCTGGAACGACGATGTATAAGGTGGCTGGTATAAAGTAGCCGTCTTACAATCATCGTCGTTCTACACAGCGCGAGGGCGGCCTGCACTTCGGAAGTAAAAACCGATAAAAGCCTTTATGACTGATCGTTCACAAGCTTTTAAGTAGAACTGGGGCCGTATCGAAGGGTGCAATTATTTTCACCACTTTACGACGGATTGTTGATATGACCACTTCGGGAAATATTCTTCCAAACAAAAATAGAGTCATTAAAATCGGTTGATAGTAATTGGCTAAGATATCGCTGAGCAAACGTACAAACAAACATTCAGTCGTATCGCGAAATATCTTTATCGTATCGTATATATATGCGTATCAGCATGCAACTTTACATCGGCACGTCCAAGGTAGGTACCTCACCCTTATCTAAACTAATAATATTAATTGGGTTAAGAATGTCATGTTTATTTACTGTCAGCTGTGAAACTACCTGTCATAAAACAAATAAATAATTTGCTGGTTTGTTACGATGTCGGTTTAAAAAAAACAAAGATTTCAGTGTATAGCTCCGTCTCTTTCCCACTGGAGGTAATATTGAAGTAATACTGCTTCAAGATTTGGTGGCTAGGCCCCAGATAACATAAACAGCAATGTCTACCGTTTAAGCACTGATTTCAAGAGATTCTAACTTTAGAAACGCCATTTCATAACAGCCATTTTCTTTGATTCGATTCTTGCTAAAATTTAATGAAGGCCTACTTCATCAAAAAATATTGAATTCTATGTTAATCAATATTAACGGCCCAAAATAATGTCTGAAATTGAACAAGAAAAGCAATAAAAAGTTAGGCCAATTACAAAACGAAACAGCTGCCGTGACTGACGAATGCTCAATTGCCATAACTATACGTCAAAGTCTTTAAACAGAAACTTTGTTACTTTTATGCTCAATTTGCCGTGTATGGCACAATTAGTTTTTGCTTCGAACCATTAAATTACGTCTAGAATGGTTCAAGTTGAACTTTTGATTAATCATGTGTGCTTACTGAGCTTAGCTCCGTTCTGGGCTATGTATTAAGTTGTCAACTTATATCAGACTGGGAGCTTTACTTAAGTCGCGACTTGATTCTCTGCGGTGATAGTCAAGGTACTTAAATGCTTTTGAAGTTCAATATCTTTGCTACTTTGATTTAATTTTACAGAAGAAATTTGTGAAGACTATTAGAATGTTACATACATGTCTTTAGAAAAAAAAAACCTTAAGTACGAGTATAAAGACGATCATGACTTTCTAATCGAAACTTTAAAGTAAAAAAAAATAAGTATTTATACGATGCCCAAATTTTTACTATAAACGGTCATGACTTATAATAAACACAGAAAACAAGCAAACATTTGTTATTACCCCACAAAGGCTTGGCTTGTGGCTTCGCGAAGCAAGTGTCGCGCGGTTTGAGGTATTGTTTCAGAGAGTTTCATTTACTTAGTTTGAACTTCAAGTTTGTGCTATATTTGATTCTGAACCACTGTCAAACAACACAATCAAATACAATGGTTTTTGTTTGAGATTCATCTGTAACTTTTGCGTTTACCTGAAAGATTTGTTTCCAAAATAAAATATACGTTTGATTTACTGTCGTACTTCAAATATATATCAGGTAGGTAGTTACATTCATTTTTTAAGTAAACAGACAGGGATTTTAAAACTATCGGTGATTAATAAAGATATGAAAAACCTTTCTTTCTGTGTGTCTGTTTGAAAAATCAGACACACAGAAAAAAACCACTTAATAACTTCTTATATAGTAGAAGGTAACAATTTATTTCGTTTCATATAGTTGCGCTCTTCAATATTTTAATAAAGTAGACTGTGTGGTTGCCGGAAATTAATACCAACTCCTCGAACTGAGGGATGAGATCACGGGTAGCAGGCTAGCCATGTCCATTGTAAATGAATTCGTTTGCGAAGCGTGGAAACAGACTCACACAGATAGACACTGGTCACCAGTACCTATCTGTGTGAGTCTGTTTTAGAAACGAACAGGTCGAACTTTTTCTAAAACTCGAAATATCAAAATTATTTTAGTTTGTGTGTTGCTTAAGCTGTTAATTCCTCGTGTGTTCATTTAATTTGACGCAGTAAATCAAAATATTTGAAAAACAAAACCTGTTTATTGTCAGTTTTATATTTATGTAGGTACTTGATAACATTGCAATCTATACCTATTAAAATTTTCAAAGCTCATAACCATTAACAATAAAATTAAGGGCTTTGCGCTAGGGTTCCGAATTAAGCAGGAAATCCCAAAACAAACACGTACCTACCTTGCAAAACTGTAAAAGATAATGAATTTCTTAATTTAATTACGTTTGCTTAACATTAAGTTGAAGTTTATTATTGTAACTAATAGCGTAATTACATCAGAAAATGTAGAGCCATTATAGGCGTGTAATTCAGCAAAATAATTTGGGGAACCTTACTCAGTAAACATTTTTCAGTAAAGTTTTAAGGCCGTAAGTAATATATGGAGGCCTTCGCTTTATTAAATGTGTCTCTACTTGGAAATAGTTAGAACCGTTAAGTAGAACTGTGTAATTGTCATTAAAGTTGTTCTTTAGTACATAAATACCTTTCCTAAATACCTGGGGGATTACCTACTCGCTAGT
The DNA here is from genome assembly GCA_947386135.1 of Melanchra persicariae. NCBI lineage: Eukaryota > Metazoa > Arthropoda > Insecta > Lepidoptera > Noctuidae > Melanchra > Melanchra persicariae. The sequence continues at coordinate 7,884,257 of OX376646.1, forward strand.
TACAATATACATATTTCACTAAACATTCCCAAAATACAAGGTTATTTTTCAAAGTTACTAAGTATTTTTCAATTACCAGTATTTATTTTTCAAGCATATCGTATTAATCAAAGCATGATGTTTACACAGAAATAAACTCCCAAGAAAGAAAATCCGGCCAAGTGCGAGTCGGACTCGCGCATAAAAGGTTCCATACCATCGCCGTTATTATATTTTCATCCCACCATCTCGGAAAGAGTATTTTTAATCTTCAATATCTGAGTGGAAAAGCCGTTTTTATTCTCTAGAGGATAAAGTAAATTGAATTTAGAACATCGTGTGCACTAAGTTTGTGAATTAAAAAAAAACATTAAACCTATTTACTGCTACCTCTATGGTGCCGAATATATCATACAACTTTTTTTTAATTTGTTAAAAACTCAGACTCGGAACCTTCTTGGTGTTCTTTTTTCAATTTGCTTTGTACGCGGTTCTTTACGCGGCATTTTTTCACGTCATTGTTAAACCTTATATTAAAAACAAGAAACTTGAAAACAAGTGAAAAAACTAAAATGAGTGATTCTAGCGACGAGGAAGTTTGTTTGACGCCAACAGAATTGACTGAAACTGTTAATAATGCGCAAATGAGCTTTCTCCCTCAACCATCACGCGAGAAGTATTTAAAACAGTACGATATGTTCAACACGTGGCGACTAGCAAAAGGAGCCAAAACTTTCTCAGAAAACGTTTTGCTGGCACATTTTATAGAATTATCCGAGAACAAGAAAGCAAGCACTCTATGGAGTACGTATTCGATGCTAAAAGCAACAATAAAGATGAAAAAATACATACATATCGATACCTATCCTAAATTAGTGGCATTTTTAAAAAGAGCCTCATCTGGTCATCAACCAAAAAAATCGAAGGTTTTCACAGTATCTGATATTGAAAAGTTTCTTAACGAAGCACCCGATTCCGTATATTTGGCGGCAAAAGTAAGTCAGCTGTACATTCAGTATCTACTTAAGTATATTAATCTCAATTAAATAGTATACTTAGTAGATGTTGATAGGCATAATTATGCGTTCATATCAATTTTATTCATTTATCTACTACAATACTCTTTACGTTACAGGTTGTTCTTATTATTGGAATAAACGGAGCATGTCGAACTAATGAACTAACACAACTTAATGTCAAAAACATTGAGAAATATTCAGATGACTTACTATTAATTAATTTACCTAATACGAAGACAAAAAGAGACCGCAACTTCGTCATTCGCAAGGAATACGTAACGATTGTTGAGAAATATCAAGCCTTACGCCCGCCTAACACTCCAATCAATCGATTTTTTCTACAGTATCGCAATGGAAAGTGTGTTAGACAGCCTATGGGTACTAATAAAATTGGCAGTATCCCACGAGAAATAGCAACATTTCTTGAACTTCCAGAACCCCTGTTGTACACGGGTCATTGTTTCCGACGAACTTCAGCCACACTTTTGGCTGATTCCGGAGCTGATCTCCTGTCCCTTAAGCGCCACGAAGGCTGGAAGTCCAATGCAGTTGTAGAGGGATACATAGAGGATTCCATCCAAAATAAGTCTAAAATATGTGAAGGCATCGTAGGAGCCATTACACTGAAAGAGCCTCAATCGGATCCTTGGACTGGCCCTTCTACATCAAAAATAAGCCGTTATGAAACACCTAACCATCTCCCTCTCTCTCCAACATTCACGCCAAGGGAATCCGATGAATCGGTACAACTATTAAGTATGACAGATAGTTTACCGAAAAACAGTACACAAGTGACTAACACCAATATTACAGTACCAAACAAAAATATTACACTCAATTTAAATAACTGTAGCAACGTTACTTTAAAATTTTCTTAATTATACCTTAGTATTATTTTGTTATAATTTAAAGATTATTCTGTAATACTTACCTGTCATAATGTAGTAATTAATACCTAAACTGAAATAAAAGTGTACCTATCTTGTGATTGTAAACGTTTTTTTTTTGCATTTAGTCATTTCCTCGCTGAGGTGGAATGAAAAGTTACGTGTTGCACTCGAGTGCAAAGATTTTTCACCTCGTGCTCTTTTGATTCCCTCGCTAACGCTCAGGATTCTAATTTTAGAATCCTTCGCTTGCTCGGTCATCAAAATTGAACACGCGGTTAAAAAGCAACTTTGCACTCTTGTATAACAAATAACTATTATAATCCACTATTATGCCGTTAAAATCGAAGCCAAAAACACGTCTCTTGTATGGGGACCCTCTTTAATGTTCATACAAACTGTGAGCATTTCGGACGGACGGACGGACAGCTGAGGCTTAATAATAGGGTTCCGTTGGTTACCCTTTGGGTACGGGACCCTAAAAACAGCTTTTCTATGCCTACGAAGAATTTGGCTGATCATTGAAAAATAACCTTAAACGTAAGCATCTGCCTACTGGCTGATTAAGACCATTAAAAACATCACACAAGACAAGTGTAATCCTTTTTTTTCTGCTGTCGCAGCTAGTCTTAATTTTGTATTAGCTCTTTTCTCTAGACAGAAATGGCGGAATAATAGGTCAGGGAAGGAGACTACGCGTGTGAGGCGTTTGCATAGTTTTCTATGAATACGAGATAATTAAAACAAGTCCTATAGAAAAGTTAGGTCCCCAACTAGCACTCCGTTCTATTTATAACGACTTTAACCTTGAAAAACCCTGAAAAAGAAAAGCTTCCTGCTTTTCTGATAAACAGGAAACAAATGCGGATAAAATTCAATTATGTACCTACTTAATTTATGGATGTCAAACAGCAACCAACGTTCTTGAGTTTTTCCAGAGATATATATTATCTGGCTTGAATTTATGCCCCATTAACGGTAGACTCCCGTATAATTGGCGAAATATATATTGGCTCTTCAGGGAATACAGGCGCAATGGTATGTATATTACGTTATTCATCTCTGACTGCCGGCAAATACCATGTGCCATGTTATGTTAAATAATTAATTCAAACATGCTCAAAACAAACTTATTCATACGCTCCCTGTTGCGTAGCATTACAATATTTTTACGTCTTCTACGTATTTCGATTCAGAATTTGGGTCACAAGTCACAAAAGCACGTGGGGGTTGGCTCTGTTGGGTATGCTGATGGAAATCAGAGATTATACTAAAAACGATTTCCGTTCAATCTACATAGGAGTACGTCGCCGCATCGAGTTGTCACAACTCACACTTGTGTCGCCCTATCATCAATCATTCTACCGTTTGATGTTTTTCTATTTATCTAGATGTCTTTATAAACTGATTGCGGGTTTGTCTGCTTTTTTGTGTCTATTTCTGGCTTTGGTACTATATTACACCTGTTTGAAATGTCAGATTTGTTTTGACGTTATCAAAACATTAATGACCAATGAGGGCTCAAATAATATTATTATAGGCGCCAGATAAATGGCATGTATTTAAATCGATATCTGTATATTCCCTTTTTTCGATCAAAATATTTCAAAGTTAAACCAAAAATACTGATTTGCACTCAAATTATGCACACTAAATAAATCAAATTCGATATACTGTTTAATGGTATTTGCAGAACTGTTTTACTGAACGAATATTTGGCTAATGATATTTCTGGGTGGTTTAAAAAAAATAACCACGAAGGGGATGGCGGGGTCTGTTCGCTCGCTTCGCTCGCTCACTTGACCCCGCCATCCCCTTCTAACCTAACCTGTCCGAGTCGGGGTGCCCAATGACCGGCTACTATTGTAACCATGATAACCACCTGCTATTTCAGGGAAGTGCAATTTAGAGTGCAAGTTAGTATTTTTGATAAACAATTCGTATTTTTGTTTTATAAATCATAAATCCGATGTATGAACCACATTTTTGGTGTGAATTCGATAAAGTCGTTTTGGATGATTTTTTTAGTTTTTTTGTAAGACATTTTTTCTAATCAATTGGGATTTTTTGCACAGCATTATTTTTTCTGGTATGCATTAAATTATACAGATGTGCATTTAAAAATATCCCCAGATAAATGTGCAACAATGGTCATTGACCCCATAAATTTATTGACTTTCCTAATATCAAAAACAGAAATATAAGTAGACATAAAGCTGTCCTGAATCGAATTCTATCATGAAAAACGGTTCATAATATTTTATTGTTCGGGTATCTATGATAAAATATTAGGGAAAGGTCACTGACCTTTATTGTTTATCTGGCGACAACCACAGTGGTTAATAATATCATTGAAAGAGTTCGTTTGGACTGTAGATAGGCTATTAGAATATGTAGGTTTCAGTATAGTATAATGTACCTAGTCTGTGATATGTAGGTATTATTAGAAAATGATTTTGTCTCTCACTAAATGTATCTACAATTGATTCTCCCTACCATGCTATATCTATCCCCCACAATAGGTAGGTATAGATATGCCTTTTATCATAAAGACAAATCTGCAGTGCGATTCTGTAAACATGTCATGCGATTCAGTGAACACTTGGGCGGGGCGCACGACGGGTGAGTTGTCAAACCATACAAATAAGATGGAGCTCACTTGTCGTTCACTCCGCCTAGGTGAACACCGTGATATGTCGATAGAATCGACTAGCAGAACAGATAGATAAGTACCAACATATTATTTTAACAAAATTGCGATTTACGATAGATCATACGAAAATGAAATATGATTTGCATTCGAGAGTAAAATTAATAGATCTATCTTAATTGTTGATATTTTGTTCTTTAAGATCTAGAGTTCATAATTGCTTTTTAGTTTAATTATTGAAGTCTTTAGTGATGGATGATTCAGGCATGAATTTAACAGATTCACATCTCGAGTGCTTAATTTAAACATGTTGTAGTTCCAAAGTTAATCTTGGGCCAGACTAATGAATAGTTATTTAAATACAGACAGAATTCACGGTATTTACTAAATATGTTCGTACTAAACTCCTTTCAACTTTCCAACTCCTTTTGATTACGGTTTAAATGATAGAAATGCGTGAATTACGAATTTTGAGAATGCGCTGAAACCTCGCCGGGCACGGATTAACTTAATTCGAAGATTTTAAAGCATTTTTGATGGAATTTAGGCAAATCTCGTCGACTTGCGCTTTTTCGCCGTGTCCATTGTGGAATTCGTAATTCTTATTATCATAATCTATTGAATCTTCACAAAGGATAATTCTTTTTTCTCTTTGCAATTGAATTTTGTAATCCCTCGATTTTCCTAATCCTTTTCATAAAATGTCGATCCGATTGTATTTTTCTTTTGTGTAATTTGGTCTTTTGTGTGGCAATTAAGTGAGTATGGATCGGATGCAGCTGAGAGTTGGAAATTGTTAGCTAAGTGCTTGATAACATAAAAAAAAACTTCTTCATACCTTCAGAAACATTCACAATTTATAAGACAGTCAACAGTATCTGGGTATCTACCTAATGTAAGAGGACTTACTACTGCTAGACTAGCCGCTATCACCCTTTGAACCCGAGGACCTATGTAATGTCTTCCAAGTAATTACTTGGTGTGATATACCCCTTCAATGCCTCGTAAAGGTCGCTCCGACCGGAATCCTTTTAGGCAACGTAACTCAATAGTGTTTAAAATCGACTTACCCAACATTATTCAATCAAGACCATTTGCTATAAGGGCCAGCGCACATGGGTCGGCGATACGGAAGTGATTTTTTGGTAGGTGATGAACAAAATATCACGTTTTATAGTTGACAAACATAAACTGGGGCTCGACTGTAAGCAAATTGGCATTTTATCAGCTACTAGCTTTTCCCGTGACTTCGTACGCGCACATCCCGTTTTTTTCCGTTCCCGCTGGAATTTCCCGTTCCTGTATTGTCTATAGCGTCATGAATGTGGCTATCATATGTTATAATAATTTTCCAAATTCGGTTGGCAGTTCCAGAGACAGCACGTTCAAACAAACTCTTCAGATTTATAACGTTTTTCAAAAGTCAAAATTATAAATGTAACAGTGGCTCTAGACAAATTGTCATTCTATCAGAGAATGCGAGTGTCGAAATGCCAAAATATAAGGGATTGATCATGAGAAATTTCAGCTGCATTTGTCAATCCCATACATTTTTTACGTTTTGACAATCGCCTTCGCCACGCTGCCACTGACAGCATGTCACTCGTCTAGAGCTTCATCCCGTGACTTTTCGGTAGCACCTATCCATGCTATAATATTTTGGTGAGGTGTCACAGTGGTCAAATGCAAGTAGTTTAAAACATAATATTTAAATGGTCGAAGAACCACAGAAATACACTGTGTGTGTCAGTGGTTTCTTAAATGTAATATACATTTAGGAACATATAAATACATATAAATGATTCCTTTACCGTATCTATCTTTTATCCGTTAGTGAGCGCTGGGCCTTAGGTTCGTATCAGAAATGATATTGTTCGTAAAGCTTCGGGATATCGTGAATGTAGGTCGTAGGTCAACGGTAGTGGGCAATTGGATAAAAATATGATAATGTTATCTTTATACGAAAATTCGATAGCCCTAGCTTTATCCATTTTATTAAAATACCAGGAATTTAGTAATGTGAATTCTTTTTTATGAGAAAATGTGCTGATTTTGATGAAAGAAAGAAAGTATTTATTGTACCAAAAATCAATAACGATACATAGATACCTAATAATAAAATAAATACATATGTTAGTTAATCCCACATGTCTTCTACACATTATATAGCTTAATTAACCCATAGTTAGGCTACAGCAAATAAAGTCAACTAATTAATACCTACAGGTTTTATTATAATTTAATTACAAAAATAATTATTTATGCGTATCTAATTTAATAATTGAAACGTCAATGTTATTATAATTGGCCGGTCGGTCGGTCAATATTAAATGTGCATATTCAATTATTGGCTGCAGCTGTCCAAATATTATTAAGTATTAATGGCGATGTTTCATTCTATTTTATCTTTGTTGCAGATTTCTAGAAACAACATTTATTGTATGTCTTTATAGGAAACTTACCTATATCAATTCATAAGTTACAAACAATAAACATTCGAGATTGACCGACTACTCCGGAAAGCCAACTTTTGGATCACATTTTATAGTCGGCGACTAATCGACGATTAGTTGGCAAGCGACGCCGACTAGTCGGCACTTATTGAACTAGGTTCAAGAAATAATAAAAATAAATTGCCATTACTTATTAGAACTGTGCGTAAAACTGTATATGTTATAGAATCTCTACTTTAATAATATTATAAATGAGAAAGTACCTCTCTCTCTTTGTCTGTCTGTCTGTTTGTCATACTTTCACGCTAAAACGGCTGAACGGATCGTCATGAAATTTGGCAGAAATATAGCCTGGGATATGGAGAAGGACAAATGTTAGTGTTTTTTCGCAATAACCGCGGGCGGCGCCGCTGGCAAAAGCTAGTTTGGAATAAGTCTACGAAAATTTCAACACCAACTAGTCGCCTAGTCGTTCAAGTCCATAGTTGGCCCATGTTTGAATGAAGATCGAAGCGATCTGGTACTCGGTACCTACTCTGTGCTCCTAATAAACGATAGTTTTAGTGTTTAAAGTATTTGGCTTAATATTGAAACATATAAAGCACCACGACAAATTACTCGCCGCAACGCGTATTCATGGAAAATATTCTAAACTTAAGGGAGTTAGTGATAGCGTGAACAGAATGGAAGGCTGACAGGACAGAATGGAAGAAAAAAACATGTTACGCCGACCTCAAGGAACATGGCATAAGGGCAGGAAAATGATGATCCACAGATTGAAAAATTAGTTTATTTCTAAGGGAATAATAAACCTAATAAACCAAGCTATAATTGGTATAGCCCATAGAAATATAAAACTTGTTTATTATATCTATGGTATAGCCGTGTACGGTGTAGTGTAGAACAAACTATGGACTTTTTCAAAGGGCCTTTGAGCCCTGACGCTCTGAGCCGAGCAACGGGTCTAAAATACCCATAGTTTTCATTTTTTGTGTGACAAATCTTCCTCCGTTTGGGGTGAATGGACGGTGACGAACTTATGACAGACTCCTACCTACCAAAATCCCGCTATACCTACTTGCTACCGTGAATCGGGGCTCGAGAAATACAAGTTACACAGTAAGTTCCTATCCTTGTTGTCTGAAAGGTTTATTCAAGCCTTTGATCATCAGATGACAGCTGATCGATATAAACAACAAAAGACAATCAAATCACTTGACAACTTATTGAATTGACAATGTTTTAATTAAATACACTGTCGAGTAAATTTATACTGTTTTGGAAACATTTTCTATTAATAGTAGATTATGCACCCAGGGGATAAAGCACTGTCTTGTGTCACGGGCGTCATATTGAATCTCGAACGGAATGAAGGATTCGGGAGTTAACTCCCGAGCGAAGCGAGGGAGTTAATACAAGAATCCTGAATGCAGCGAGGGATTCAAGCTAGCCCAAGGCAAAGACACATTTATCCCCGAGGAGGATACTCTACTTTTCACACCTCCTGTGAGAAAATAAGAAGCCATAATACGAAAAACAAAGTATTTTAAATTTACAAACACTAAGTAGGGATATGTATTTAGAACTATACTGTATACCTACTTAAAAAAAGTTAGTTTAATACCATACGGATTTGCAATATGCGCGCCTTTTTTGCGTTCCACTCGGTATACCTACCACATAGTGGCCACGACCAACTCGATTTTCATTTTTTTTTTTACTTCTCTGTGGGTAAGTAAATATGTGCAAGCCTATTGTTAGCATCCTAATATAATTTATGTGTACACAAAGCTTTATATCAGCTGGTAGAATGGGTTTGGACGCTTGGCTGTAGGTATGCAATTTGAATTTAGAACGTCGAGAAAATAGTTTTAAATTAATAAATCGACTATAAATGGGTTTTAAGTGTTATTCTTATCCTTTTATACAATAATCCGTACATAACCAATTATTCTTATAATATTGTCTTCAATCCTGGACCCTGGTCAATCCCTATGATTTTGTAGAAATTCGAGAATATCATCCCTAAGTAGTAAGAGTATCGAGAATATCTTTCCTCTTTCTGGAACAGAAAGAGAGAGACAGAGACAGAAGGCGTTGTAAGTACCTAATATACCGCCAATTGAGCAGACAGATGAGGTTCCAAATTTAAATCACATTATTGACCAGCGGGTTATAATGAAATCCAGTACAATATTATTGCCCGGCTGTGCCACCGGCCAAAAATGACTCACTTTAGGTTAGGTTGGAATGACATATAATTTGACGTTTTCGATCAGGTGGTGTGAAAATTAAATTGTATCTATTGAAATTGACCTTGCAGGATTTAATTGAAGACAATGAAAACTTGATTTTATAGGTACATGGAAACATCGGAGACTGCAGCTTTAGAAATACCAGCGGTGGACGTAAGAAAATGCAGGTATTCGTAGATAGGAAAATTCATAAGAGCGGGAAGCGAAACAACACATGTCATACATTTTATTGAAAAAGGAAACACACATATTGTGTTATTGTGAAATGGAAACCGCTGTGAGTGTTTTTTGTAAACGCGCGCGTTAAAGGGTAAAGTTGCGGGTCATTAACCCCGAATTACGTTTCAGATGAAAGTAAACAGGTCATCGGTAGTCCATCTCTTTTTTGTACTCATGAATGATATTGGATGTCCATTATCCAATTGGTTTATGGGTACTATCAAGCCAATGCTCTCATGCTGCCTATTCAAACGATTCGATATTGTATTGATACCGAAACAAACATGATAATTATTTCAAGTTACGTAATGACTAATGAGTTTCTCATCTAAAGCCTTACTTTATCTCTTCAAATCTTACACAAGAACCAAACGGTAAGTATCGTAGGTACTAAAAAACTATTTCAGCAAGATAGCAAAAAGCTGAACATCTCGTATTTCAGCCGATATCAACATCGTTATCTCGGTGTTGTACCTTCTCTCACGTTTCTTTTAGCTGTACGAAAATATAGGCATATAGAATTAAATACTATAGAATATCTATCTGTAATAATGCCTAGGTATACAAAAAATGTATGTATAATATAAAAAAATGTAACAGTGTATGATTTTTCATCATACACTTTGTTGCAATTTTTTTGTTAGCAATTAGTAAGGGGCGTTTTGTAGTTTCTGCCTACCCATGGAAAAAAGGCATGAAATGGTGTTTATATAATATTAGTTATGTGAATATTTAAAAATAAAATATAATTGTAACAAATCATACACGAAAGTCGCAGTCGACTTCATGAATAACTTCGTTGTTCTCCGCGACTTCGTTCGGAAAATTCTTCGACCCCGAGTTTATAAAATTCAAACTGCTCTAGCTACGGCCGAGGGTAGTGGATATCTACTATTTTATTATTCGTGCTCTTTCGGAGAACTGTCCAAAGAGAGAGAGCTGTCCTCTTATACAATACAGGGTGACTTTAATATATATGTTAAAGTGGATATTCATGAGTATTAGTATATAGGATTAAATTTAAAAAAAAAACTTATATTGTAGAGGTTTAGGAACTTAGTAGAGTCTTCTATTTTTTTTTTATTGAGGAATTGACTTGCTCTTGACCTCGATCACGCCTGACGGAAAGCGATAAATGAGCTCTGTGATGTAGCGAACGTGCCCAAAAGATGCCTGTTCACTCCTGCTTTCAAAGCAAGAGTGATCAGGCATCAGGTAGGCAGGTTTGTATGTGGAACACAAACGCTGTCAGAGAGTTCCACACTATATTTTATATGAACGACCTCCAGTGGCAGATGTTTCGTATTTCATTGTTGCGAGATCACTCCCTTTATACCTGCTACTGCCTGTACGAACTGTATTAGTTAAGTTGAAAAATATTCTTGAGTGCCTGACGACATATTAAAAGTTTGATACTCTTGAACAATTTTCATCATGAGTGATATAGTATGTGATGAGTTCAGGGTGAAAGATAGTGATTTTTCACTTTCTATAAACAAGATACAATCGCTCTCTCTTTCCCTCTAAACTCTTTTTCGAAAATGTTCTCTACTAACTATTTAGACCTGGATATCTAACGTATGCATACCAAGTTTCGTTAAAATCCTTGCAATAGATTATAAAAGTTAAATTTAAACTCGAAAGTTTGTATGAAATGCCGCAGGGCGTAAACGCTCTTAAAACAGCATACTAAAGGTGTACCTACATACCAAAATTCAGTTCACTGGGATTTTTTCCGCAGATTGGGGTTTAAAAAAAGTAAAATGATTGGACTAACATCTAGCAACTGAATTTAAATACAGTAAACCCCAAACAATTGAACTGAAATGTTGCATACCTACATGTTTGGTTTGGATAATAATTCACGGTTGGATAAGTGAGATCATTCTAAATTGTATAAGGCAGACCAGTATTTTTTATGCACTCCCAAGATATGAGTAGGTTCATATCAAATGATGGGATTTGCTGAGAGAAATACAGAAAAAAAAGCTTGTTTTTAAAGTCTTTTAAAATAAGTAGGTAATTTATTTTGCGATTTCGGGATTTGTTCCTTCATATGTAAATTTGTTTAAAATATTCATGTCTTCATGAGTACCTACCTAATTTGGCCACTGAAAGGTGGCCAATGAATTAAAAATCATTCTGAATGTTGGTCCGACGTATTACTAAATTTATTGTTTTTCGTTTTTTTTGCAGATCTGAAATAGGTCGCGCAAATAACGTAAGAGGCAAAACTTACAAATGGCTCCAAATAAAATAAACAGAAGGCAATAAACAACACTTTCCGTCACAGCGGTTCGAGTGCTAATTAGGGTAATTATTTATCTGCTAATCAAGTCATTAGTTAGCGTGGGGAGATCCTGCTATCCATTACGGCGGCTTTGGACTCCATTGTCTTGGGGACATATGTTCTCGACCTAGTTGCCGGTGACTTGGCTATGATTAACGTCATAAGTGATGCGCTATATGCCTGCATGACGTCACATCTGTGTGGGCTCAGTATTTGAATGTTGCGGAGTGCTAAAGGTTCAATAATGGATCATTTCTTGCGAAAGGCGTACACAGTTGGACATAGGCCTCCCCCAAGTGTTGCCAGATCGGTGGGGCCTGTGTGTTGCGCTTCCAGCGGATTCCCGCAGTCTTCACTAGGTCCATTTTCATTCCATTGGTCCATTCCTCGACTATTTGGCCTTCTTCGGGCTAAGTCAGTTAATACAAGTTGCTTGCAATTTGCAACTTTTAGAATTAAAGTTTTGTTGGTTACGAAGAAATGTGCGTTCATAAAACCTAAAAGTTTCGTCTATAAACCTATTTAAATTTATTTAGAGATCCCCAAAAACTGAGGAAACTAACAAACTAAATGTCAATGACCTTAGAAAGTAATAACTAGATATACCACAGACTTAAAGAAACCACACAGAACAAAAATACCTGTATTATTTCACTTGCTTACTTACTAGTCTTAAATAGAAGCACTAGGAGTTATTAAGGAGCTTCGTCGTGTCGTCGACGAGTCTCGAAATGACATTAGTAAAGTAGTTGTTTTGTAAAATATTCTTCTTTAAAATAACAACATTAACAACGGATTACTTGCAATGTGTTCGTAGGAAAATGTAAAACTTGAAATGGCATAGTAAAAGAAAAACATGAAATTTCCACGCGTAATGGAAATATCATGTTTTTGGATGTGGCTTCTGTAGGTTGTGTTATGTGTCAGACGTATTAATTGTTGATTGTATTCTACTTATATTGATTTCACTTCAGTAAGAATTTGTTCGATAGAGTCACCGCGGCCCTGGAACGCAAAGGGCATTTGGAGAAACAGGGATGGGTTTTAGTCAGTAAGAGTCAGACACTCCCCTCCGCTCCGCTAAGAGCGGAAGGAGTCATTTGATGATTTCCCATCTATAAAAACACAGGTCGTGGTTGTCTTCGAGGTTGGCCCCTTAGTCTGGAGCGTGACCGGCTTGACCTGGAAGCGTAACAGACGGGGGCCTACACCTCTCGGCAGAGAGCGCCCCCCAAGTCGACTCCTACGTCGCTGGTCGTCCCCCGCCGGGCCTCCTCCGGGCAACCGGAGGTCTCACCTGGCGGGGACAGACCGCCGTAGGGTCGTGAAATAACGGCACTGCAAGGCGGTGCCGTGGGCGCTCCTGCTGCACACTAATGACATTCACACAGGCAGGCTGCGACTTCTTCGCGCCTGCCGGGAGGCTATGCCCTTGCGAGGCACCCCCACGACGTGCCCGTCGGGCACACGCCCCGATGCTGCGGGAGTAAAGGCCTAGCCTATGCCCGCCGCCGCGCCCCCTTGCGGGGGCGCCGCGACTACTCTGTTCTGTTCTTCGAGGTTAAGCAACGTATGTCGAGGTCTTAAACGACAAAGTATAATTGTCTATGTCGCATAGATTAAATAGTTTGTTGTCAAAACGGAAGGTAATTTCCTTTATTTCATAACCGACACTTTAGTTTTAAGAATACCAAATCCAACCAGGGCACAAGTGGGTTTAATAATTGATTTAGTTAGTTATTATAAAAAACTCCAATTAAACTTCTAGGTAAGTTGTCTTCAAGATGATATTTATAGGCAAATTCAGTTTGTTGACCAGCAGATAAATAACCGAGGGAAAAGCGAGAGTAAATTCGTCACTAAATTAAATTCAACGACGCCATATTTAAGCAACGTTTCCAAGAAAGCAGACTCAAGAAATTCAAGATTGAAATCAGCTTATTTAATTAATTTTTCGTTGATTTTCTCCGGATCAAGCAAGCTGACTTCGAAAACCGGCTTTTTAATCATCGAAAGTAAGATTTAAGTATATAATGTTAATGTTTACTCTATTATCTTCAAAACCCTTTTCATATTAAATGCAAATATTATGTCGGGAGGTTTTTGAATAATTAGTGTAATTTATGAAACAATGTCATGGGGTCGAAGTGAACGCAGGTTTGACATTGACGTGGGACCATCGTAGGACAGCATACAGCTGCCCCAAAAAAGTTTATAGGATATGTTTATCTAATACATAATGCTTTCATACTGCGTTCTAGATTAAACAATATTAAATTACTTGCTGGCACTCGCGGCTCCCCTCACAAATCATTCAAAGGCATAGGTACTTACTTCTGGAATATATAGAATATATTTTATTCAAATCCGTTCAGTCGTTTTTGCGTGAAATACTTAGGGCGAAAATCACCAATGAAACTGAACGCGATCAGCATAAAAATCACGTTTATGAGCTGTCAGTGTCATTCTTTTTCTATGGAATATTGACGCTGACAGCTCTTGAACGCAGTTTAGATCATGTACTGAACGCGTTCAGTTTCATTGGAGAAATCCGCACTTAGTAACAAACATCCTTCGATCCATGCTAACAAACTTTCACATTTACATTATTAGTAGAATTAGTAGTACTTGAACTTCTTCTACGCTGAGCAACTCCGGAAAAAGAGATAAACGCTGGTTTCGACGATTGTATGCCAAATAAACGCTTTACGGCACTGCATACCGACATGGCCTTACACCTGTCAGTGTCAACATCATCATCATGAAGTGATTTTTCATTATATCTTCTTTGTATAGTTTGACTTCTCACTTCTTGTTCACTAAAGTGAACTAAACACGGTTTAATGCAATGCAGAGAATAGAGGTAATTTTTCTAGAACCACATAAGCGTTAGCGTAGTTTTCGGAACTAATAAACCTACCGGTTGTTTACTAGACATTTCCTCTACTCTACCCTTTGGTAGCTCCTAAGGCTATGTGTCATGACATTGTCGTAAACTGGCTATTTGTCATCCGGTGGGTTACTGGTGTAAGTAAATAACGAAAGTTTCATTAAGATAGAATCTGTTATGTTCCTAAACTACTTAAATTGTGTCCTATTCAAATAACCGCATCATCATCATTTCAGCAGAAAGACGTCACCAATTTTGTTTTAACTATTGATAGGCACGCGTTTGGCCACTATTTCACCTGAAAGTAAGCGATGTGGTCGAAGTACTGCTAGAAATATGCCTCATTACATCAATCGGCTTGAGAATAATCAATTCAGATGAAATTAAAGAAACACTGAAAAGAAAAACCATAACCAGAAGAAAATAATGTTATTAAATAGTTCATTCATGAGGCATCTAATGGCAAATCAATAAAACTCGGGCGCCGATGGGCAGCGGCCCGGCCAACTGTAAAAATTTAATGCCCCTGTACACTATCGATCCGCAGTGTACGAGAATTTCACACTTGCCACAAGCTGCGCTAGTTAGAACTCATTTACCTCATTCATTAGACTGCACAGGGTCACAAAATATTCGTCGAACACCAATTTTAGAAAAAAATGATATTTAAATTGTATATCGTATTGTATAAAAGGCTAGTTGTCATAATCTGCATCACCTCCCTGAACTTGACCTACCAATTTACAATAATAAGTAATAATAAGTGAGTGTGCAAGTCACCCCCTGCCATTACATTTTTAGTGATCAGGCAGGGGTCAATAGTTTTCCCATAGTATACGGTAATCAGTCCACTAAACCACCCAAGCCCATAGTCTTTTATTTTTTGTTTCCATATTCTGCAATAGTCCAGCACCAACCGGGGATTATCCTTGGGTATACGTATATGCATAGTGCATACAGGGATAATCGTCGGCTGGTGTCTCATTCCATTAAAAAAGTCTAACGGGGCCTCTGCAAGTTGGCTTCGGCCCCTTTTACACCTACCAAAGGTACCGGGACCCCATGGTCCCGAGATTGTTCAAAGTAATAATAATAGGTAATATGTGAATGGATGCAGCTTGTCCTCTTTTCTTAATATTCACCTCTTTTCTAGCCACCTCCTTTTATCTGACAGCCTGTCATAATAAAAAGAATACATATATTACAGCGACCCGTGCGTTCGCGTTGGTTCGCGTGAACTTTTGTGAAAGCTCCGTTCTACAGCCATACTTGTCCTTCTACAGTGTAGAAGAACCCCTCAGTGAATGTAGGCACACTATATACTAATATACTTAGAATTAGAAAGTTAAAGGTTCGATTGATACGATATGATGATCAAAGTAGTGCTTCGCCATGCGTGAAACCCTATCCACTTTATTGTTGGCATGTGTCTAAGATTTATTTAGCTACCGACGTAATGATAGACATAAAAATACCTATGATGAGATTAGGTTTAGAACGGTACATAGGTACATAAAATTACAATAATCGTTTCCAGATTGGAGTTTATAATTTTTATGCCCTAGCCTAGGAATATAGGTAGAATAGAATAAAATTATTAGTCTTAATGTTTGGACATCGACATCGACCTGGACGCGTACCATGAGGGCTGGTACGAGTTGACACGTCAAAATAATTGTTGGAAAGACTTGGGGGAGGCCTTTGCCCAGCAGTGGGACAGCCTGGGCTAATAAAAAAAAAAAAGTTTGGACAACGCCTGAGCGGCTGAACGGGTTGAATTTAAACATAACATAACCATGGAGTTTCTGACCGATTTTCTTGCGTAGACTAGACTGACCGATTCGATCTTTAAAAAAATATAATTTGAATTGAATTTGAAATGTTTTTTTTTTTGAATTACGTGTGATAATTTGCGTCTATTACGCGGACGAAGCTGCTGTCAAAACAGGCATATAATAAATGGGGTCCCGCATTACAATTGTTTTTAAAGTTTACTCCAACTTTATCAGCAATCGGCGGCGAAACAAGAGATCAAACCAGTAACAATCAATGAAATGTATAAAATCACCGCAGTCGAGCTCTTTGATTAACGTAGAGCGCATAGATCCAGTGTTGAAATTAAGTTGTGCGGCCTGTGCCTCAAAATATTGCTATAAAAGCCTTTGATTGGATAGGATATCTATCGGGTCTAATCGAGCCCCAACCCAACCCGTCCACAAATAATTTTGCTAAACACTGACACAAACTGTGCCAGTGGGACATCGAAAATAGCTCCATGTTACACAAAATGTGTAATGGAAGTGGAGGGACTACCGCTGTTTAATCTATTATTGAATGGACGACATGTTGAGCCGATAACCTTTTACCGATAGATGCCTAAGCTTTTTTACGTTTTTACCACATCGTTTTTGTGGACGCTACGCTCGTTCGTGACATCGTGTGTGGTGTTTTATTATAAAACAACTACAGGAATTCATTGTTTGGCTTTTAGGGCGATCTTTGTCTATGGTTGCGTGTAAAATGTTAGTAAAAGTTGTTGAATTTAATTTTAATTGGTTTGGTTGTCTGTTGTTGAAGTATTCCTGTAGTATATGTGTTCTTTCTGTGCAGTAGGTATCGTTACGATCAGGAGTTCGTTACCCAGTCATTAACGATTGACATTCATTTGATCAACATGACCTCATACATGCACCCATCCTGCTGGAAATCTGTGTTAGTCTATGTTATAATTCCAGTTCAAACAATTTTTTGAATATATTGACTACTTAATGCATAAATAGGTACATTCGTAAGCAATTAATTTAAAGCTATTATATTTGCAAAATAATATTTTTTGTTCGTAAGTGGTTTATTCCGAAATAGTCCCACATGAATTTCATTAAGAGCGTATACGCCGTACGGCATTTCATACAAACTTTCAGGTCCTTATTTTTCGAAATGAATGAATCGATTTTATTGAAACTTAGTATGCATACGCCAACCAACCAGGTCTAAAAAGTTAGTTCAGAACATTTTCGAAAAAGAGTTCAGGAGGAAAGATAGTGATTTTTCACTTTCTGTAGAAAACTTAAAATCGCTCTCTCTCTCCTTCTAAACTCTGAAGGACTTCAAATTTTGTATGAAAAGCCGTACGGCGTAAACGCTCTTAAGATCGGTCATGAAGAACTTCGGAGATTGACTATCTTCATTAAATTGATTTGTCCGGGTTGGGTATCGCTAAAAAGCGAAAAATAAAATGATAATAGTTATTACTTAGTTATACAAGAGTGCTAAGTTGCTTTTTAACCGCGTGTTCAATTTTGATGACCGAGCAAGCGAAGGATTCTAAAATTGAATCAAGAGCGCAGCGAGTGATTCAAACTTAGAATCCTGAGCGTTAGCGAGGGAATCAAAAGAGCACGAGGTGAAAAATCTTTGCACTCGAGTGCAACACGTAACTTTTCATTCCACCTCAGCGAGGAAATGACTAAATGCAAAAAAAAACGTTTACAATCACAAGATAGGTACACTTTTATTTCAGTTTAGGTATTAATTACTACATTATGACAGGTAAGTATTACAGAATAATCTTTAAATTATAACAAAATAATACTAAGGTATAATTAAGAAAATTTTAAAGTAACGTTGCTACAGTTATTTAAATTGAGTGTAATATTTTTGTTTGGTACTGTAATATTGGTGTTAGTCACTTGTGTACTGTTTTTCGGTAAACTATCTGTCATACTTAATAGTTGTACCGATTCATCGGATTCCCTTGGCGTGAATGTTGGAGAGAGAGGGAGATGGTTAGGTGTTTCATAACGGCTTATTTTTGATGTAGAAGGGCCAGTCCAAGGATCCGATTGAGGCTCTTTCAGTGTAATGGCTCCTACGATGCCTTCACATATTTTAGACTTATTTTGGATGGAATCCTCTATGTATCCCTCTACAACTACATTGGACTTCCAGCCTCCGTGGCGCTTAAGGGACAGGAGATCAGCTCCGGAATCAGCCAAAAGTGTGGCTGAAGTTCGTCGGAAACAATGACCCGTGTACAACAGGGGTTCTGGAAGTTCAAGAAATGTTGCTATTTCTCGTGGGATACTGCCAATTTTATTAGTACCCATAGGCTGTCTAACACACTTTCCATTGCGATACTGTAGAAAAAGTCGATTGATTGGAGTGTTAGGCGGGCGTAAGGCTTGATATTTCTCAACAATCGTTACGTATTCCTTGCGAATGACGAAGTTGCGGTCTCTTTTTGTCTTTGTATTAGGTAAATTAATTAAAAGTAGGTAAGTCATCTGAATGTTTCTCAATGTTTTTGACATTAAGGTGTGTTAGTTCATTAGTTCGACATGCTCCGTTTATTCCAATAATAAGAACAACCTGTAACGTAAAGAGTATTGTAGTAGATAAATGAATAAAATTGATATGAACGCATAATTATGCCTATCAACATCTACTAAGTATACTATTTAATTGAGATTAATATACTTAAGTAGATACTGAATGTACAACTGACTTACTTTTGCCGCCAAATATACGGAATCGGGTGCTTCGTTAAGAAACTTTTCAATATCAGATACTGTGAAAACCTTCGATTTTTTTGGTTGATGACCAGATGAGGCTCTTTTTAAAAATGCGACTAATTTAGGATAGGTATCGATATGTATGTCTTTTTTCATCTTTGCTTTATGCTTTTAGCATCGAATACGTACTCCATAGAGTGCTTGCTTTCTTGTTCTCGGATAATTCTATAAAATATGCCAGCAAAACGTTTTCTGAGAAAGTTTTGGCTCCTTTTGCTAGTCGCCAGGTGTTGAACATATCGTACTGTTTTAAATACTTCTCGCGTGATTGTTGTGGTAGAAAGCTCATTTGCGCATTATTAACAGTTTCAGTCAATTCTGTTGGCGTCAAACAAACTTCCTCGTCGCTAGAATCACTCATTTTAGTTTTTTCACTTGTTTTCAAGTTTCTTGTTTTTAATATAAGGTTTAACAATGACGTGAAAAAATGCCGCGTAAAGAACCGCGTACAAAGCAAATTGAAAAAAGAACACCAAGAAGGTTCCGAGTCTGAGTTTTTAACAAATTAAAAAAAAGTTGTATGATATATTCGGCACCATAGAGGTAGCAGTAAATAGGTTTAATGTTTTTTTTAATTCACAAACTTAGTGCACACGATGTTCTAAATTCAATTTACTTTATCCTCTAGAGAATAAAAACGGCTTTTCCACTCAGATATTGACGATTAAAAATACTCTTTCCGAGATGGTGGGATGAAAATGATATTTATTTTGTAAGTAGGTTGTAAATAACACGTTTACACGTCAACAAACTTTTTTACAAATCATACAACCGACTTCTTAAGATCAACCACTACAAAGTACAAAATAACTCAAACATCGAAGAAATCAAACCAGAAACACCGACTTCCAAAATTGAAGTTATTTTATACTTTGTAGTGGGTTTTCTTTAAAAGTTGGATGTATTTTTTTTTTAAAAAGTAAAAAGTAAAAAGTTTATAATTTTTATTTTCCGCGCTCTGTTTAAATTTAATCCTGATAAAGAAACCTTCTTATTTATAATTTAAAACCAATATTTCGAACTGCAAAAACGTTCCTAAGGTAAAAATATAAATAGAGCGTACCATCGGGCATGGCATCATCGCAACAAATGCAGTTAGGCGCAATCTACTCCTAATTCAGTCGCTCGCCAATCTCATCGCACCATCTAGCCTATTTGTGGTGGACGGCGCGCTGCAAGCCGTCCTTTAAAACAATATCTTGGCTCAGCAATATCTGAGCTCTTATCTGTATAAAGGCACTCCGTTCAATGGCGCATTCTCTTTAGTGTTTCATTTCATTCAGCAGTCGAGCCATCAATTTTGTTGGGAGGTATTTGTTTATATTATATTTTGGTTTGGCAAGCTTAACTATTTGGTCTATGGACAGTCAGGGTAATTAATATCACTTGCAGGCCTAAACGATAAAGTCTATTGGTCTATGTGATAATTAGATAGGTTGCTGAAAGCTTAGTTGAGACAATTTACTGGGTATCGTTGTATAATCTATTCATTTTCCTGACTTTACATTAATAACAAATTTTTTGTACCACTGTTGAAAGTAACGCTGTTAAGTATGTACGTGTTAAGTACTATTTTAAAGAAAAAAGAAAAATTTTGTCGAATTGAGAACCTCCTTCTTTTTTGGAAGTTGGTTAAAAACTAGCCAGAACAACAAATCAATTAAATCTACATTCACCGAGTTCTATTTTCGAAACAGGATTTTTAAAAAAAACGCCATATTTATTTTTTCTCGTTTCGTGTTGCGTTCCCATTTCGAAAAGTAACCTGTGAAAGTATTCAAAGGGTCATATTTTTGATAAAAGTCCACAACTGTTAGATAATGTTGCCATTTCATATGCAATGTTTTAATTTTTCGCCCTCTACTCTATTCCATCGGAGTTAAACATAACTATCGTGTGAGTGTGCTTTATATTTATTTAAACTTTATGTACAATAGTGGTACATGGGCGGACTTAATGCAACAAGGCATTCTCTAATAGTCAACCTTTGGGTTAAAAAGACTACACTGTGATAGGTGTACAACAAAAAGATAAGAATTTACGTAGAATTTTGTTTTGGAAAGAATAGACATACCTACTTACAAATAATAATATAATATTTAAAACTAAAAATATATATATGCCCAAATAATAAACTAAAATATATGATGCTTTATAATAATCTTTTTGATTATGAGTGCTCGTAATAATCATGACGAAGAACAACTAAGAATGACAGGGTTTTAAGTAGTGTGTAATATATGGTAACCATAGAAATATAAAAAACTTGTCTATTACATATATATATGATGGTAACCCTTCGGGGAACACGTTATACACTCGCAATCGTACATATTCGAACGTGATTTTAAATTTAATTTATTTTCGTTTCTTGTTGATTATTGCGGCTATAGCAGTACACACTGTGAAAATTTCCACTATCATCTATATAGCCCCCTGACAGACAAACGGACGGACGGACAGGGGATTAGTAATAGGGTTTCGTTAGTAACCAATCGGCTACGGTATCCTAAAAAGCTATGAGGCTGGTATTGGTAGATACTAGAATACCATCACGATAGCCGTCAAAAGGGCATCTAATAAAGGGCATTGTACTAAAATATTCTTTAGAACGGCCATCACACAATGATAAAGCGGTTCTATTGAACTGAGAATATGTGTGAATAGAACCACACTGGTGAAATTAAACGAATGAACCAATATAATATTCCTACAATAATAAGTAGTATAAGATATAAAGATCAAGTTTCGACTAAGTATAGAAATCGCTGATGGGTCAATGCTCCGTAGCCCCCAGGTTCATAAGACAATGTTAAAGAACCCTCAATCGATCAAATCTAGGTATCTCGTAAACGTGTGTAATTTTTTTCTACTAGATGAAATTTGGCATAGCTGAAGCTTTTTATCCCTTATGGAGTATGTTCCTTTGCATTACTCGTATTATTTCTTTCCTTGGATTGTTTTTATTTCCAACATTCACGCAAGCGAAGCCGCTGGCAGAAGCTTGTACATACCTACTAAGCGAAGATATTATTGAAGGGTCAATTCATACTAACGCAGAGTCGAAGCGTCAAATTCTTCACCATCAAAGCGAAGGTGCACGAATGCGCGCGTATACGCGCGCTTTTACGCGACAAGTCAGTCTGGAGCCGACCCCAAGCCCCAAACTAGTTGAAAAAGGCTTAGCAGATAGATTGAAAAAGGTGCGTGCAATCCTAGTTCATCATAAAAAAAAGTGGCATGTCTATCACTTACTTTCATCCACGCCTACCATGGACTGGACGAAAATATAACATGAAGACAACAATCAATAATTTATGAAGCCACTTATCATTCGGTCGTAAAAGTAGCTGCGAATGACAACAACACAATAAACTTATGTAGAGACAGTGATGAGTAAGTGTTACTACATATTGAAGTTTTATTGCCTGTAAAAGCGTGAAGCTATCTTGTTTTACACAGTTTTAAGTAGTGTTTGTTACGACAGCGAGTAATGCGCGTATGACATGCATTCTGTGGGAGAATGACTTGTAAAATGTTATAGTTTCATGAGTACGAACGTAGTAACTATGGAATTTGAACTAGAATTTTGCTGAGCTAACCACATTATATCCCAACTGTCTGTCTGTCTGTCCACTTTTACGCTAAAACGGCTGAACGGATCGTCACGCAATTTGGTAGACATAGCCTGGGATATAGAGAAAGACAGGCTACTTTTTGACGCGATAACCGACATCCACGCGGGCGGAGTCGTAGGCAAAAGCCCATTTACTTATAATTGTCAAAGTCGGTTGTTTAGATGTTTGTATAGAGCGCTGTACCTTACAAAAAAGTAGTTTGAGAAAAAGGTTGACGAAACGGGAATGGATGTAGGTATGTATGAAGATAAAAATCTTGACGAACGCCACTTGTGATAAATGTTGATTTTGAAACTTTTGACATGTTGACGAATCGGGAATGTGACCAAACGGGAAGTAGCCTCCTCACGGAATTCATAAACTAAGTACATTATTAAAACACTTTTTATTCTGGTAGTTTATGATAATTTCCGATTTTCTTGTGGGCGAAGCCGCTGAAAAAAAACAAGTGTTCAATAGATTTCTAGATTTATAGTTCCTGAAACTTACTACTTAGTTATTTTGAAAGGCGTAACAAAATTCTGTTCACTAAAATAAAATACTACATAGATTTAGAAAAACTTAAGGACAAGACATATCAGTAATGAAATTACACAATGAAAACGAAATTATCAATCAGTGCAATTAATTAAAATGTTCGGATCAGAGTAAAATAAAAGATCAAGCCGTGAAAGTCTCGCATCGCCTTTTTTCATTAGTCTAGGGCAGACTTAATTTAATAATTGAATCATACAATTTTCTTTGTCTCGTCTAGCTTTGAGCATTCCTAAGATTTTTATAATAATCCCTAAGACGTTTAGCATCAAAACCACATGGCAGGCACAGGAGCGGTTCAATTAAATATTTATATTTAATTAAGTATTTGTTTAATTAATAATATGCTTAATTTTAGTTGGAAACTTTACGATGTTTGCTAAGATTTTGAAATTGTTGTTTTAGATTTTTTTTATTCATTTGGTATTTACTTTAAAGCTTTTTATCCAAACCCAAAGTGCATTTAGGTAGGATTAAAGAAGCGATTATCTGAAATAATTTTGAAAGGCTTACCCAATCTATAATAAAGTTTTCTATTTATTTAATGCAGAATTTGAAGCAAAAATAGAAGAATCAAAGATTTTGTCAAGCCTGTCAATCGCATACAGGTCAGCCCTGGAAAATGGATGATATTGTTCTCGTTGACGTATTTAATCAGATACATGATAGTTGGATTACGTTGTGAAGTATTGTATGATTTATACAAAAATATAAAATTCACAACTTTGCTGTTTTTATTAGATAGGTCCCTATTAGACAAAAGGGGTCAAGGCAGGCTCGAATATCATTGTTCATTTTGATTGACCCTTTAGATACATGAAAAAGTCAACAAAGCCATTTCTCACAATTTTGTTCCTATGTTTATAATTTTATTAATGTTTTATTTTTCGAGTAAGTGTTGAAAAACGTCGTTTACACGTGACCATTTTTCATTGCAGTCTGTCGGCTCCATAACGGCCTCACCTTCGGTTCGGGCGTCAATTCCACCTCGGCTGCAATGACAAAGTTTGCCCACTTGCATCAAAATGTTCTCTATAATTTGTGGTAAGTACAGTGGGTGTAAACATTTTTCGTTGGCTGGGCTTTCTTTGACACTCACTTAAAAAGATATGGTGCCCTGTCAGACACTGCATAGACTAAGGGCCATTTTCACCAATGAAATTGAACGCGATCAGTACATCTAGACTGCGTTCAAGAGCTGTCAGCGTCAATATTCCATAGAAAAATAGTGACACTGACAGCTCATAAACGTGGTTTATACGCTGATCGCGATCAGTTTGACTTGGTGAAAATGGCCCTAAGTCCGTAAGTTTTACACCTAAAAATATGGATTCTCAGATATTGGTGCCGAACAGAATCCTTCCTAACTACACCAACTTGAAGTTAGTCTTCGTAAGAAAGTTGTCTGTTTGTAACGCTTTCACGCCTATATCGCCAAACCGATTTCGAATATTTTTTTCACAGAGATGCATGTGACTCTGGAGACGGTTATAGGTTACCTACAAACGGGGTGAATAGGAACGCAGGGGTGAATCGGTACAAAACTTTCAAGGGGATTTAAATCTTGTTTGCAGAATTTGCGGTCTCCAATTTTATTGAATTGATATGTAAAAATAAGTAATGTTGCTTTCTTAGACAGCCAATATCAATAGATTAAAGTGAAAAACCTTATCAAAGTTTTGTTTATATTCACCCCTTCGTTCCTATTCACCCCGTTTGACGGTACTAAAACGGGGGAGAAGTCGCTTGCTTTTTCATACTTATTCTTATCGTATTAAATTATAAAGAGGCGTAAACTGAAACATGATGACGAGTGACGATGAGTGACCAAAACAATGTTGTATTAAGTTGCTTTTTCTGACAATCAATGTGCCCCCAATCATGTCTGCTAGTTTTCATTTGAATGAATTATGTTGGTAGATTTGTATAAAATTAGTTTTTATAAAACATTGATATTTTAATACACCACAACCACATAGTTCACACGAGAAAGTATCTCATTATAAAAGTACTAGAGGCTACGAGTGCTACGACTAGAGGTAAGCATATCTCTAATACTTTTTAAATTACCTTCTTAGCCCGGCTAAGCGGGTAAACTACTGAAAGATTTAATAACAATAAATTAAAGCCGTAAAACATGTTATGGCATGTTCAGGTGGGACAAAGTTCAGCGTATTCAGGCCACGCCTGTTGGTGACTGGGGCAGATGGATGCCGAATTAGGGTCCTCCGTAAATTATGAGATGTCATGGCGGCACAGTTGAGAACCATTATTAAAAATTATTATAGCATATTATAGGTGTGTGGGGGAAAGATGGCGAGTCATTTACTTAATTATTTATTTTAGAGTTCCTTTAAAGGCGAAACGCGCGATCTCGCGTCCGGCCCTGGTTCAATCCATGATCCGGAGTGAGGAGGCATGGGAAGACGTCACCTCCTTCTGCGAAGCAGTAATGCTAGTGAAAGAGGTGGTGGGCCGCGTGAGGGAGAGACAACCCTTACGCCCCGGCCGCCGCAACTCAAAGAGACGCCCCGGGCGTTGGGAGTCGCAACTCGCAGGGCGATTCCCGGCCACCGCAGGCGCGGGTCAACGGACGGCGAGCGTTGGGTGGCTCGCCGTCCGATCAGAGCCAGGCCCGGGTCGACGGCGTGTTGTGTTCCACGCACGCCTCAAAGAGATATCAGGATTGTAGACGGGGCCCGTTAGGTCCAGAGCCTGCCAGGGTTCGGATTTTGTTCGAAAGAGTCACCGCGTCCCTGGAACGCAAAGGCCACTAGGAGGAGCGCGGATGGGTTTTAGTCACTAAGAGTCTGACACTCCCTCCCGCTTCACCCGGAGCGGAGGTCATTTGATGATACAACATCCATTAAAACAAGAAAATGTGAAACGGAAACGGGTACTTAATAAGTCGATGGGCTGAAATTGATAACTTAAAATTTGAAAATATATACTCCAATGAATTTTACAATGGGCAAGACTGAAATATCTGCAGTTTAATAAATTTTGATCGAGTTACTACGTTGTAGGGTATTGCATTTTTATCTGAAACAAATGTATTTGTAATTTCAAACGGCCCTGCCCATCAGAGACAAAACCAAAATGTCCTAATATTATAATAAACTGTCACTTCCAAAGGTAAATATTGTATGTTTTCGCTTTAACTAAGGAAGGAAATGTTTTCATTAGAATACGGTTATAGTCACGTAAAATTGGGGCAAGGTCATCCCATGTTTACGGATTATGTTAATGAGTTTCTGTATTCTTTAGTGTTCCATCTAGATAAAAGTTCTAGAAACTGCCTCGTTGGCGTAGTAGTCACAAATCTTCCTGAGCATGAAGTCCTGGGTCCAATTCCCGGGTCGGTAGAAGTGCTCATTAAATTTTATTATTATAATACCTACTTAACACCTTCTTACAACTGCCTGGAGTCTGAATTTGTACCCGGTTTGTGGCAATAGGCTCGCCCGTAACCTTTATTCGCTGTCTTAGTAAAAATACAACATGTTTCAAATCGAATGTAACA
Source organism: Melanchra persicariae (assembly GCA_947386135.1). Classification (NCBI taxonomy): domain Eukaryota; kingdom Metazoa; phylum Arthropoda; class Insecta; order Lepidoptera; family Noctuidae; genus Melanchra; species Melanchra persicariae. The sequence continues at coordinate 7,911,165 of OX376646.1, forward strand.
ATTACTAATCACTATGTAAGTAGTATTTATTTACTATTGTATCATCGATATCTGTTTTTGTCAGGCTGTCCTTGGATATATCACTTGGTGATGGTCTTTATACATTTGTCAATTCGGGATCTTGGGCTCTAGACAAGTGACATTCTGTCAGTGGTAGCGTGGCGAATACTTCAAGAAATTATGGGATTGACAGATGCCATCGAAATGTCACGTGATCCTACATTTTGGCATTTCGACAGTCGTATTCGCTAATTGAATGGCACATTGTATAGGGCCTCTTATCATTTGGCCTGTCCATCACCATTTACTTATTTTTCGTGTCACATCAACTACCTACTTTTGCCCTTTTCTATAGGTACTTACGTTAAAATGTAACCGATTATTTATAACCACCTGCAGGCTGGATTTGTACCCGATTGGTGGCAATAGGCCCGCTATTACATATATGTATGACCAAACATGTATGGCGAAAGGTGGTTGTATACCTCTGCCAAACCCTTCGGAGGATACATACGTGATGTTCAGTTTATTTTATGTTCTAGATAATTTACTTAAAGTTTGTTTAACGTTAAAATGTAAGCGATTATCATAATGATTGTTTTATGCAATAAGGTTCGTACTTTTGAAGAAATTAAACTTGTGCAAAAGCTGCAACTTGGAACATCTCGGACCTATTGCGATTAAGTTTTTTTTGTTAGTTGTTTCTGGCTTCAAAATAAGGTAATTAGAGAAGAAAGGAACCAGCTGTTGTACTGTAGCCGTAGTGCATATTACCGTCTGCCTGCCGTGGTTTAATTAAGCGTCTGTTGCTTCGTCGGACAATAGGGAATATGCATGAAAAAAATATTTGTTATCTACACAGTTTATCTCAAATTATACAAAAATATAATACTAACTGCGAAAATAAAATCAAAATTAATCGAAAAACCAACGAGATACAACTATTAACAAATGTATCTGTCACTCTCGCGAAAACGCAGTTATGTATGGCAGCTGTATATATATATATATATATGCGTCAAGGACTTTGAAGCTTTTAACTTCATCCTCGATGAAGTTATTTAAAAAAATATTTGATAAGTGCTTTCTAAATCTATTAAGTATTTCATTTTGTAAATAAAAAAAAACATTCACATTCTGTTTTAAGTATAAGTATTCAATTTTTGGACAAACTTATGTTTCGCGAAGCTGGATGAGAGTCATACAAACAACAGAAGCATGGCAAAATATGGAAGGCTTCTGCCGTGTATACTCAGCCTACAGTGTAAGTGGGAGGGGCAAGGCTATTTATGATTTGCGAGTCTAAGACTTCTGAAGATTGCCCTTTGCAATAACACCACCCATTGTACACGTTTTTATAACTGTTTGTTCTAAGCTTATTATGAGGTCAATAATAAAATTTATAAAATGATATATTTATAATATAAATTGGCGAACAGTTTTAGCGATTGACTTCGACGCTGCCTCTGAGACAGGTTCTGTTCCTGCACCGCAATAAGTATTTGTGTCTTCAGGAAATAGTTGTTCCTGAAGACAGAAATTTGCTGATACAACTAGTGAAATTAGTGGTCACCCAGTATTCTAGTTTTCTGCACTCCACTTTCTACCATGTCAAATCTCACACTCACTACGTGCGCGCAATATGCATAGGTATGGAGTCACCTACAAAGGTTTCTCTTCACATATTACTTAACATGTAGATTAAAGCACCTTCTATACGTTTAAAAAAGCTTCCGCGTAAGCTAAATCTACATAAAACTAGAGCAATCTTATTAACATGTTAAGTTATTTCTCTCTAATCAGTTGAAAAACATTATTTCAATGTCAGAAAGATACACCGTATTGCCGAATGCTATAAGACATTTTTCACACCACGATCGAAAACGTCAAATTATATGTCATGCTAACTTAACCTAAAGTGAGTCATTCCAGGATTGAAGACAATATTATAAGAATAATTGGTTATGTACGGATTATTGTATAAAAGGATAAGAGTTAAGTAAGATAACACTTAAAACCCATTTATAGTCGATTTATTAATTTAAAAACTATTTTCTCGAGCATCTCCTATGACGTTCTAAATTCAAATTGCATACAGCCAAGCGTCCGAACCCATTCTACCAGCTGATATAAAGCTTTGAGTACGTACACATAAATTGTATTAGGTTGCTAACATTAGGCCTGCACATATCCCCACCAACCGTGTCTCCACGTTGCCGTCGTGGTGGGGCTTGCGTGTCTCAGTAATCTTGGGGGCTTTGCCGGTAGAGCCACTCATGCCGGAAGGTCCCAAGTGAGAGACCAGACCAAGAGAGACACAAGAGGGGCACACCGTTCGGAGACTTGAGCAGTGTTCGGGTCCTCGGACGGTGTGCGTCTCATTGGCTTGCTCGCTGCTCTCTGGTACGCGTCTGATCATCAGACGTGACTGTGAGGGCAGCGAGCAAGCAGTGAGAGAGAGGGAGAGAGGAGGGGAGATAGGGACCGCACCCTCAAAAAGGAAATTATGGATAGTAGCAAAAAAGAGAAATTACCCCAGGGCGGTCCGGACTGCACAGCAGTCCGGGAATCCGCCACGCTTTATGCGTCAAGCCCCTCGTATTCTGGGGGGGGCAACGCTGCTATCCACCATCCGCTTGCCAAGAGCAACAGTGGCCGAGGAGGCCCCCGATCCAAGCCGTCCTTCGAGGACTTGATCGGGTTTGGTTTTAACTCGCCCGACAAAGCGTCGGTCGGGCAGAGCGCGAGAAGAGGCGCGTCATTTTGGAGAGAGGGCTTGCCTGAGCGTCACGCGGGTGCAGAGTCGGAGTCCGAGTTGGACTCCGACGACCTGGTGACCGTGAGCTCGGCAAGCTCTGGACCCGAGGGGGCGGGGACAGGTGCGGAGGACTCTAGGTCCTTCCGCAAGCGGCCTAGACCGGAGGAAGACCGGGGGTCGTCTGGCAGCGAGGAGGTGGCCTCTGCTCGCAAGATCCCCACCAGCAGGCGGGGCAAGGGCCGAGAGGGAGGCAAGGGGAGATTGCCCGCCTCCAAGGTGGCTGGTCAGCGAGCCGAGGAGCTCGTCGCTGACGGACAACCTCCCGTAGAGGGCGGTCGCAGGGCCCCTGGTTCGGAGTCCTCCGGCGGTGAGCCGGATGACTCCGGACAGGAGCGTGTTCGGAGGGCCGGGTTTGCGGAGGTTGTAGAGGCCGCGCTTCGCGATGTGGCCTTGAAGAGGAAGTTGTCCTCCAAGAACAAGGCCATAAGCGAGGCGATGGCCTCCATTCTGGCGGCAGCGGAGGGTAACCCAGGGGGGCCTCCGCGGGACGAGATGTCCAAGCTGCGGGCGGAGGTCGCCCGCTTGGCTGCCGCCACGGAGCGCCTCCAGAGGGAGAATGCGGGGCTCCGAGCAGACCTGGCCAGGCTCCAGGGAGCCGGCCCACAGGGGGCGCCTGAAGGGGGGCGCAGGGAGAACAGCCAGCCCGTGCCGCAAGAGGGCCAGGCGCTGGACCTGGTGCGGCAGGAGATGGCTGCCTTCCAGGCGCGGTTTTCCGTCCTGGAGGGCATCGTCCTGCGCCCCCCGTTAGCGGCGAGTGGGAAGGCTCCAGGCCGGAAGGCGGCGTCGTACGCGGCCGCCGTGGCTGCCACACCGGGGTCGTCCGGCCAGGACAAAGGGTCCGGGCTGGCACCCGCGAAGCCGGTGCCGGGAAAACCGGACCCGGCCCCGGGAAGGAAGAGGAAGGGTGGGGTTGCTGCGCGGACGGCGAAGGCTCCTGCGCCGTCTGAGCAGCAGCTCCCCCCGGCTTCCTCGCCTTCAGCTCCTCCCCCGGCTCAAGCCGAATGGCAAGTGGCCGGGGAGAAGAGGAAGGCGGGAAAGGCAGCCAGGGCGGCCAAGAGGCGGGAGAGGAAGCGGCGGCAGAAGGCGCGAAGCGTCGCGGCTGCGCTGCGCCCCCCGAAAACCGCGGCTGTAGTGCTTACACTGCAGCCGGACGCGGCGAAGAGGGGCGTGACGTACGCGGACGTGCTCACCAAGGCGAAGGAGTCAGTGAACCTTGGTGAGCTAGGCATCGTGGGGGGCCTTTGGCTCCGGGTCACCATGACTGGGGCCCGGATGCTGGAGATCCCCGGGGCAGCCAGCGGCCCAACCGCGGACGCTCTAGCCGAAAGGCTCAGGGCGTCCCTAAGCGCGGACGATGCCCGAGTGTCCAGGCCCACCAAGCGCATCGACATGCGCATCTTGGGCCTGGACGACTCCGTCACGGAGGCGGAGGTGGTGGCCGCCGTCGTTAGGACGGGGGGGTGCTCAGCAGAGGAGGTGAAGGCGGGCACCCTACGTCCTGACAACACGGGCACGCGCACCATTGTGGTGAGCTGCCCCGTGTCGGCGGCCAAAACCATTACGGAGGGCCGAAGGTTTTTGGTGGGTTGGGTTTCCGCGCAGGTCAAACTGCTGGAACCCCGACCTCTGAGGTGCTTCCGGTGCCAAGTGGGCCACCATGTGGGAGCACAATGCACCTCGGAGGTGGACCGCAGCGGTCTTTGTTTCCGCTGCGGTCAGCCCGGTCACAGGGCCGGCTCTTGCGTCGCCGCGCCGCACTGCGTAGTCTGTGCGGCAGCTGGCAAGCCGGCCGACCACTGGGCTGGGGGTAGGGCCTGCGCCCCACCCACCAAAGCCGGAAACAGGAGGAAGCCCTCCGCCACCGCCGTCTCTGCCGCGACCGCCGCCGCTGCCGCCGCTTCTTCTACCGCCATTGCCGGTTCCACTGCGGCTGCTGCTACTGCAGCAGCCGCAGTAGAGCCCCTACAAAGGGCTCCGGAGGGGGCTGAAATGGAGTGCCAGTAATGGCCCCATTTCACCCCCTCCTGTTGAACGTCAGCCACTGCGCCGCCCAGGAACTGATGCTCCTGAGCATGGCGCAGTGACTGATGCCTGTGGACGGCGAGCAATGGGTAGCTCGCCGTCCGATCAGAACAGGCCCGGGTTGACGGCGCGCTGTGTTCTACGCGCGCCAAACCAGCAGACGTCAGCATGGGTCGGAGCCCAATAGGGCCAGAGCCTACCAGGGTTGCGGATTTGTTCGAAAGAGTTACCGCGGCCCTGGGAAGAAAGGCACTAGGAGGACTAAAGGGTGGGTTTTAGTCAGTAAAAGTCTGACACTCCCTGCCGCTCCACCCAGAGCGGGAGGGGTCATTTGATGATTTCCCATCCTAGAAAAAAAAAAAAAAAAAAAAAAAAGGCCTGCACATATTTACTTACCCACAGAGAAGTAAAAAAAAACGAAAATCGAGTTGGTCGTGGCCGCTATGTGGTAGGCATACCGAGTGGAACGCCAAAAAGGCGCGGATATTGCAAATCCGTATGGTATTAAAACTAACTTTTTTTAAGTAAGTATACAGTATAGTTCTAAATACATATCTCTACTTAGTGTTTGTAAATTTAAAATATTTCGTTTTTCGTATTATGGCTTCTTATTTTCTCACAGGAGGTGTGAAAAGTAGAGTATCCTCCTCGGGGATAAAGGTGTCTTTGCCTTGGGCTAGCTTGAATCCCTCGCTGGATTCTTGTATTAACTCCCTCGCTTCGCTCGTACTTTTTTATTTTATTAATGTTCACAAACCCGTAATTTAAGTAACTTATGGACCCCGCAAAACCGTAGAAATGGTTTGACTGTGGGGTCGGTGAGTCTCTGTCTCTATACACGATCACATAGACACACACGATCCATAAGTGCTGCTACACAGTAAAGTCCCGCCCTCGAAAATCGACTAAAAAGTTTCGTCTTATGCAGTTGATGGCATCGAATATGTTATTGAACTAAAGTAGACACTATCAACCGCATCAGACTGCTTGAAAAATGTTCTTTTATTAAACTTTATAATCGTTTTTGTGGTCGGGTTTTTTGAAAAAAGTCTATATATTTTTTTTATATTGCTATTGTGTCTTTACAATAGCAGCTATTTGACCACGCTATTTTGGAACATCCTGTGAGAGACGCGGACAGTTTGCAGATAGCAAACCGTCCGCGTCTCTCAGTTATAGGCTCTAGACAAGTGACATTCTGTCAGCGGTAGCGTGGCGAAGGCGATTGTCAATACGGCAAAAATGTATGGGACAGATGCTACCGAAATGTGACGTGATCAAATTCCTACATTTTGGCATTTCGACTGTCGCATTCGCTAATCGAATGGCACATTGTCTAGGGGCCAAGGTAGCAATGTTCACCTTCCTCCCTTTTCTTTAAAGCTTCACATTTTATAGGTTTCTTGTTCAATATCGCACAAAGTTAATGGCCAAGAAATAACAATAAAAATTACTGAAATCAATTGTAGCCGCCCCCGGACGTCAAATATTTTATGTAAAAGTTATTTTTTGCTATAACTTCTCGTTTATTTCCTTACTTAAAAAAGGTATTGAAATAAGCTGCAGAGTTTCAAAACCCAAATTGTTTTCAGTAACAATAGGTAAATTCTATGTGGTCATATTTAAGGGTGATGTTGGGAAGCTGATGTACAAAAAATTACAAAAAATTCGACCGGAAAAAACGACTAAAAAACTACGAAGAAATGATTTTTTAAGCAGTTTGTTACAGTTGTTGGCATTTACTTTAGTTCAATCACAGATTTTTATTTCTGCATCAGACTGCTTGAAAAGTCATATTTTCGGAAGTTTTAAGTCGTTTCTTATGGTCGAATTAAAAAAACTCGTTTTTTATGTTTTGTAATTTTTTCCTTAATGTTTATCAGCTACCCAACATCACCCTTAAATATGACCACACCTTTTTGGAACACTCTGTACAAAGAGTGACAATGAGACTCAACAGTGCTAGTTGAAATATAAACTAACAAGTTAGTGACTACAACATTTATAAATATTTAATTAATGCTTCAATGTTCCAGCCGAATTACTAGGGAGCAACGAACGACAATACAGCAGTCCAACCTACCTGCAATTATGCCCAGAATGCTTTTGCAGCTGGCCAAAACCCTGCGCATCAAGGATGCAATAGTATAGTAATGTTAAAAAATCAAAGAGTTACGTTAGCAAACGCTATAAAAACGTCCCTGTAACAATAATAGAAAATCGATAGGTATAGCTGTTGCATGCGGGGTTAGGGTTGAAAGCAACAGATAGTATCGGTAATAACTCGGCTTATCTCGGCCCCACTATTAGGTACATCGGATTTGGAATACTACGGGGAAAATGTAGTAAGAATACTAATATATAATAATGAGTAGGTACTCTTATATTTCCCCGAATGCTTCTGCTTTAGGCATAATAAGTACTACCTATTACTTAGATAAATCAAGCCACCGCCACACTATTGTCAACCACTGCAACTCATGAGCAGCCAGAATCAAAGGTGGCAACCTTGCAACCACCAGAAAAACGCCGAGTTAATGGAGCTTGACGAGACCCGGAGAAAAGATTCGAATATTCTGGATCTCTCAACGAAATTAATCAGAAAAGAACAGCGGTGAAGTAAGAAAATCAGGATCAGGAATCATTGGCCAAAAATATCTCCTGATTAATCTTGAACGAGCTCGTGTATTTCATCTCAAAATGTGTATAAACTGTTAATCCAAAATACAATTATTTTTCCAAAAAGGTGTATATTTAGTCTATCCAGTCTTAACTTAGAATACAGAAAGTAATTTACGAAGCTTTAGCTGTCGAAGGACAACGTTTAAATAGCGGCAGATCAATTTCTTTTGCTCTTGTTAGTAAGTACAAAATTAATAACATGAGAACAGTTTTCATACAAATCCCGGTCTCCAACAAAATATGCACGGGAATGAGAAACATGGGTTGTCGCGTTAATATTATGTCAAAATATTTGTACGGCGACCTTTTACGCCTGAGGACGGTATGCAAGTAATTAAAAGAAAATGTTTACGGTGCCACACACCAAAATTTTGTAATTAAATGTACAGCAGAATATTAATTTTAGTGGAACTCGTCGGGGTGTGAAGCGGTGACATCATCATATCAGCGGAAAGACGTCCACTGCTGGACATGGGCCTCCCCCAGATGGGGGGGCAAAACCCACGGAAAGTGATGGGATGGTGCTATTCTTTTACGTCCGACACCATACGGAACACATACTGTGACATATTTGCAACGAATAAGCACCCGTTGGGTCAAAGTGGCGACCACGTACCGGAAGGCCACCCACAATATGGACCGATGCCCTGGTGAAAGCTGCGGGATTCCGCTGGGTGTGAGACGCACAAGAGCGATCGATGTGGCGACACTTAGGCCCATATTCCAAAACGTAAACTCCAAGTCAGCTCGAACTCCAACTCCATCGGAGCTTGTCATAAATTGAAGTGTTCGTGTTCGAGAGATGAGTTTTAGCTGAGCAAGCGCGTTTCCGCATTTGCTTGCTCATCTCTCACTCCAACAACAAAAATAGTTAATTTATACTCGTAATATTATTATCAACAATTTTTTTTTTCAGTATATTTAATTTCATTTAATTTAATTTAATCTAGGACATTTTAATTTGATATAATTTAATCTGTGACATTTTATTTTGATTTTATTGAATGTAGGACATTTTCATTTTAATTGAATTTAATTGAATTTAAGACATTTAATCTGTTTCTTTTATTATTTTATTTCAATTTGACATGTTAAATTTGATTATTTTATTAATTCTAATTATTGACATTACTTTGAATTGTTACATTTCTTTACTGATTTTGGTTTTGTTTTGTTTTTTTTTTGTATGTCATATCGCATGCCAATCATTTTTATTTCACATTTATTATTTGGAGCCGTGTACGCTCGGTTATATATAAGCTGTGGTTGCGTCTAATTGAGCGTGCATTTAGGATAATTAGTAATTTGCATATTTGGTAAAGTTTTATTTTTTTGTAACGCTCGTTGGTGATCCTTAAATAAATAAATCTCTCGAGTACGAAAACGTCAATTAGATAAGCTTTCATTGAAACTTTCGTGCTCATGTGGGTGTTGGAGTGGATTTTCGAAATGTCATACTAACCTATTTATTTTATTTACTTACAAGATTTAACTATATACACTTAAAATAAATCACAAACACATGTCATACTTAAAAAAAAGATAACAGGAAATCTAGATGTTTCTATGGAAAATTTAAAATCGATCGAATTTAGCTATAACACTATTTTTCCTAGACCTACGTACGCCATCATCTGCCTAGCCCTTTTCCCAACTACATTGGGGTCAGCTTCCAGTCAAACTGGATTCAACTGAATTCCAGTTTTTACGTGAAGCCACTGCCTATCTGACCTCCAGAACCCAGTAACTACACACGGTACTTCTTGGCAAGACTGCTGTCAAATTCTCTGGCTTCTGGCAATCTGTAACGGCTGCCAAAGATCTCCAATTGGCAGCCGGGACCAACGGATTAACGTGCTTTCCGAGGCACACAGGAGTCTCGATAACTTAAGATGGTCACCCATCCACAGATCGACCTCGGCAAGCGTTGTTTAACTTTGTAGATCGATCCGTGTAGCGGTTATTATTCAGCCACGAGCTCCTTGCTTAAGAACATACGCTTCGACAGTAAAACAAAAAAATGTACCCTAATTTCTATCGAATGTGTTACCAATTACAAATAAAACCTTCAGATATCGTTTTTATCGAACACTTTCAAAGAATACGAGCATCATTATGGCACAAAAAACTTGTATGACAAAACATAAAAGCTTTGACTGATGTCAAGTTAATGGTTTCACAAAGATGGCGCAATTTGCTGGGATAAAGGCAAGTGTATTGTCTTTTATGCCGTCGGCGTTTTGGAGGACTCGGTTCGGCCTACTGACATGTCTTGGCTGTTTTAAGGCGGCGATTATGAGCCGATTGCTGTACTGGAGATAAAATACGCGGATCATTTGGTACACTCCGTTTAAATAACTCAGCCGGGTGGTATGTTCCGAATGGATTTGGTAGCAGCGTGTTCTTTGCCGTTTCTCATCAGTCAGATGTGGTCCGAGTGCACGTCTCCTGTTCAAAGACAATATCTCGCCGACTGATCGGCACTTTTCGTGACCAGAAGGCTGGCTTGTTCTTTACCCAAAGAATTAGCATTGCCATTCAACGTGGCAATGCTGCCAGCCTGCTGGGGACGTTTCCACATGACAGCGATATAAAAGTAATAATACTTCGACGCCTGAGTGTATTTTGTTTTTGTATCCTATACCTACATATTGTGTATATAGTTAGATTTAGTAGATATAAATAGTTGTTATGTACTTACATAACAACTTGTATTGGTTGTATAAAATAAAAGATTGATATTAAAAAGATACAAAAGAAAATATAATCTACAAATTCTTCAGAGGCTGTCACCCCCATTTTATTCATCAAATGAAAAATAAATATTAAAATTCAGCCCTTAGATATGTTTTATAGTTTTGTCATTAAAAGGCAGTGGAAGTTCTTACTTGCTCAGAATATATTTCTGAGCATACAGTCTTACTCATTATTGAATCAGATTCGGGTTTGACCACTGTCACTAATATACAGACCTAGATATAGGTAAAGGTAGAACCTTAGCTAGTACCTTGTGAAATGTAGGCTGTGCCTATCTACCATAATTTCGGCTAGGCTTGCCTAACGAGCCGTGAGACGTGCTTTGAGCTCATTAGCAAACGCATCGGCTAGTTTGTCCATCGAGTCCGTGAGTAGGTAGGTTAGGTTAGATAAAAGGGTCAATTCTCAATCACAATCTTTCGACATCCACATTATTTCATACATTTTTGACTAAGATATGCAAATGCGAACGTTGCTTGAAAATGAGTAGAATTGGCACGAAGGTTGTTACTTCGTTGCGGAATTTATTCGAAAGCATCACTGCGGCCCTGGAACGCAAAGAACATTTGCAGCAACAGACTCTTACTGACTAAAACCCACCCGGGGTTTTAGTCAGTAAGAGTCTGCCACTCCCTTCAGCTCCGCCCAGAGCGGAAGGAGTCGTTTGATGATTTCCCATCGTTTAAAAAAAAGGTTGTAACTTCACAATCATTCATTTTAAAAGCATAGAGTTGGTCGCGATGTTGATAAATATGGAACCCATAGATAGATCTTGTATTTTTAGATATTATTTGGCTCTAGGCAACTGGTCAAAGTGGTATTCAATCAATTAATGAAGTGGTAACGATTGGTGTACTTCCAAAATGTTTGGCTGTGACATTTCAGTAGCGCATAACAATTGTCATTCCTGAGAATGTCACCCTCTTGTCCCGTGTTACTCGGAATCGGGTTTGTACATTGACAAAATAACTCACGCAAATCATCATCTGCCTAGCCTTTTCCCAACCAAATTGGGGTCGGCTCCCAGTCAAACCGTATTCAGCTGAATACCAGTATTTTACGTGGAGCGGCTGCCTACCAGACCTCCACAACCCATTAACTGGGTAACACTGTACTTCTTGGCAAGACGGGTGTCAGATTTTCTGGCTTCTGACAATCCGTAACGACTGCCAAAGATCTACAAATGACAGCCGACCAATTGCTCACGCAAATAAGTCAGATTTTCTTTGGTTTTCACGGTCCTCTCCTAACATTTATTCTTCACTGTGTGAATTTCATGCGTTTCATCCTTCATTTACACCCCTTCTATGTTCATTCATCCCCCATTGAATATCTCATAAAGCAATAAAGTTACTTACTCGAGCATATGTTTCCACTCGACATTTTTGGATTTCATGCTATATTTAGACTGGAGTCAAAGGCGTCAAGTGTAATTAAATAAGTTCAGTTTCTTTGAAACGGTTGTAACATAAAAGATATACATGTAGGTACAGTGAGTAAACGACGTATTAGAGTTCCTCCTTTTTAACCGACTTCAAAAAAGGTGGTTATCAATTCAACCCTGTAATATTGTCAGATTTTCAGTTGTTGTATTGTTAGTCTATCTGTACCAGCTTCCAAACATGTGTGCCAAATTTCTTAAGTGTATGTATATTTTATGTATGTGTGTGAGTTTGTATGTTTATATGTTTGCCCGCGCATATCTCAAAAACTATAAGTCGGATTTCAAAAAATATTTTTTGTTAGGCTAGGTACAGCCCAACCTAGGGAACAATGCTAGTTTTAGCAAAATTGGTTAAGTAGTTTTTGAGATAATAGAGTTTAGTGTGTATCAATCACTAGGAAAACGTGTCGTTGGCTTAACAGCGTAATTATAAAACTTGTCATTAAGCATGTTGTTTCAATGTTTGCATGCAGTCAGGCTCTAGCAAGCTAAACAATCTCGATGAAAATTTTAAATAGAGGCTTAACTTTTAAAAAGTAATCGTGTTATCGTTAGATGGCAACATAAAAATGAAACGTCACTAGAGTATCATAGATAGATAATGATGGAGGGATAAGTACATATACTTTTTAAGTAATTAGTTTGAAACATAACTGAAAAAGTAAAAGAAATAAAAAGTAAAAAATAAAAATCTCAAGTTATTATTATTAACTTGAGTTTTTTTTTAAAGATTTAACTTTTATTTCTCCCTTTTTAGTTATATTAATTACAGTTTTGAAGTCGGTATTTCTTTTACTTTTATAATGATAGTTATAAGTTAAATAAGTCCGGATTTTTGCCGTCAGTTTATAATAAATCGCGTCAGATTATAAACTCTCCTTCTCGGTGAGACACGGATATATTGTACTCCATCGAAATTGAATTTGATTTATTGTATTTGCAATGATCTGTTCACAACGTAGGTACCTATCGAGTTTATAATCTCGCCAGATTTATGAGTATTACATTCTTACGGGTTTTTATCCAGTGACATCAACAAAACACAAACAGTTGACTTCTTTTAATTTAATTGGAATTGCAATAAAAGGCTCTTGAATGGGCCAAGTTTTATGAAAGGTTCATTAAAGTTTTAGAATCACGAGAAAAATCTTTTATAAATTTTAATAAAAATGTTATATTACTGGAATTATGCAAATTCCAGAAACACTAAAGTTAAGAGGGAGAGTGTTTGTAACAGTACTTAGGTACTTACAGCTAAAGTAGTCCAGAGTCTTTGAAAGTTATTATTATAAAGAAAAAGTTGGCACTTCGGTCAATCTGCGACAATGCGACTACTCGACCGGCCTGTGCGGTATTTGGTCTAAGTTTTTGTTTTATGAAGTTCGGCTAACTTTAAACTTTATGTTACGGAACCACCGTAACATAAAGTTCAAAGTTAAGCCGAACTTTTGTTTGTTTGTTGTTGAAAGGTGTTTTATTTTTTATTTAAAAATTATTTCGAAGTCCACACTGATTCAAAACCCATGAAGTATGTGTAAATTACAATTAAAATATTAAGTTGGTGTTGTTTTTTTTAATACCTTACCTTAACTTTTTGGTCGACCTTAAACAACTTCGCGACAACGCATGCTACGCTGCTACGCATGCTACGCGACTACGTATGCTACGCGACTACGTATGCTACGAGACTACGTATGCTTCGCGGCTATGAAATTGTTTCGCGTAGCATTTGTAGCAAATCGTTATGCCGAACTAACGACGGCTTATAATTTGTGTGTTAAAAATATTTGATAAGCTGTTAAACTATATTTATGTGCTCTAGAAACTACAAATTATTATAAAAGCTCCCACGCATACCTGACTTCATAAACACCAATATCTATAACGGAGAGGGGCTAATGAATAAAAGTGAGATCAATTAGCAGTCGCTCATTAAGCCCAGCCATCACTAATGACTGGTGTCGGAATTTACGAGAGATTCCTTACGCTCATCTCATTTAGTCGCTGATGGACGCTACGGAGGCGTAGGCATTCGTCTGATGCGCCCTTTACACTTACTTAGGTAATCTTACGCTCAACGAAGTGCTGTAAAGCTACTGTAAATTATGACGAACACCATTACACCTCGGCGTATTTAAATTACTAAGCTTCCGCTTGGTAATAGATCAAATTAGGAGTATTTGGTAGTCAGGTTTGGGTTTGGGATGATTGAAGTTACGTTTTATACAGGAAGACTGCTTATAATATAAATTGTCACAATACCCCTACTACTAGTAACTCTGTCTGTTACGCTTTCACGATAAAGGCTGCGAACGGATCGTCATAAAATTTGGATATCCGCCCAAAAGCTAGTAATATAATAATAATTTGAATCAGCTTTAAGACTTATTCAAAGTAATTTTTCACTTTCCATAGAAAACTTAGACTAGCTCTAACAGTTTGGTTTTTAAATTAAAATTAATAATATTTAGTCTACCTAACAAAGCTTTCCTTATTAGTCTTCATTTATCGTTCGTATTAGTTTTCTTATCGTTCTTCTTATTTTAACAATTTTAATTTTTATTTACAGCAACGATCAATTAATTTGAATGAAACTTAAAACGCATATGAAACAGAGTTATGAGAGACTGTTTCATAAGCGTTTTAAGTTTCATTCAAATTTTGAATTAGTATGAAATGTCTTGAGGTGTAAACGCCCTTAAAATGGGAATAAACCGCAGGATAAATCAGTTCCTGACAGAGCACAAATCCATTTAAAGAAATTTTAGATAGCCGTACATTTCAGATACGTAAACAACAAATGTCTTCGCCGCTTTCAAGTACCTACCCTAACCACTCCCGAGTCTGCACTAGCCACTAAGTGACGTCACAAATAAATAAACAAACTTAACGGCTTATGTACTCAACAGTTTCATTCAACCAACACAGATAGTCTTCAAATCCAACCCTCCCGCCAATCCGAGCTAATTCGATTTCAAACTTGATTTTGCTTCGAATCCAACATTACGATTCCCAATTTCATTTTGACAAGCAAGTGGGACACGTACCGACACTCATGTATTCAGTTCGTAATGGCGATGCCAAAGTTTAAGAGCATATCGGTTCAAATTGAAAAGAAACGCCAGTCAGACACCAATAAGGGATTTTTTGAACAAGGCAAGCTTGGTTGATTTTAAAGGTCAAACATAGTTTTTAGAATTCCGTACCCAAAGGTTAAAAACGGGTTCATCTGTCTGTTTTTCACCAGGCTGTATCTCATGAACCATGATAGCTAGACAGTTGAAATTTACACAGATGATGTATTTCTATTGCCGCTATAACAACAAATACTAAAAACAGAATAAAATAAATATTTAAGAGCCCCACTTAAATGTTTATTTTATACAACAGCAAACCATACAACAAACGTGTTTTTTTGCTGTTTTTTATAGATAATGGTACGGAATAACGGAACTCTTCGTGCGCGAGTCCGACTCGCACTTGGCTGGTTTTTTTTTTAAGATACTAAGGCGATGTGGGTTTACCTTAATCCTATAAAGATAGGGTAAAGGTAGTTTCGATGAAAAGAAGCGGAACGTCGTGGTTTTCTGGGACAGAAATTGAATTTTGTTTGCTTAGGCCTTCAATCAATCAATCTCAAAGAGATACCTAGGTATGACCAGTAACTATGGTAGGCACCAGAAAAATGTACAATAATGGTCATTGACCCACATACATTTATTGACTTTCATAACAAAAACTGAAATAAAGATATAAAGTTGTCCTGAATCGAATTCTGTGATCCTTTTTTTTTTTTTTTTGGATGGGAAATCATCAAATGACAGAGTCAGACTTCTACTGACTAAAACCCACCCATGCTCCTCTTAGTGCCTTTTACGTTCCAGGGCCGCGGTAACTCTTTCGAACAAATCCGCAACCCTGGTAGGCACTGGCCCTAACGGGCCCCTACTCCTATGCTGACATCTCTTTGAGGCGCGTGTGGAACACAACGCGCCGTCGGCTTGGGTCTGGCTTTAATCGGACAGCGAGCCACCCAACGCTCGCCGTCCGCAGACCCGCACCTACGGTGGCCGGGAATCGCCCAGCGACTCCCGACGCCCGGTGCGTCTCCCTATGCCGCGGCGGCTGGGGCGTGAGGGTTGTCTCTCCCTCACGCGGCCCGCCTCCTCCTTCACTAGCATTACTGCTTCGCAGAAGGAGGTGACGGCTTCCCATGCCTCCTCGCTCCGGACCATGGATTGAACCAGGGCCGGACGCGAGAGGTCGCCGCCGCCGATCGCCTCGACGAGGACACGGCGCTGCTCCGCTCATGCGGGGCAGGCCTCCACCGTATGCTCCACCGTGTCCTCCGGGCGATCCTCGCAGTGAAAACATTCTGTGATCCTTTACGTCTTCCCTTAGTCTTGTAATGAAAAACGGTTCATAATTTATTGTTCGGATATCTACGAAGGGTTATTAGGGAAAGGTCAATGTACTTTATTGCAAGTTTATCTGGCGCCTGCCATAAACACACATTTGTGCCGATTGTTTTGTTTCAGACTTTCAGATCATACAAACAAAATTCGATACTTATCGCCATTTACAGGTAAAATAAAAGTCAATCAGGATAAATAAACATGATTCTCAAGGTTTAAAGATCTTAAAATCGAAATATACAGTATGTTAACTAACAGAGGGCGTTCCCGTTAAACCGCAATAGTATAGCATCCATACATGCTAAAAAAAATAGTACCATTTGAAAACAAAATGTTTTTTTTTTTTTTCAATATTAAAATATTGACTAAAAATGTTAAACTAACACGTAAAAGAAACACTCTATACATTATGCGTACTCGAAGAAGCGTGACGTTGCCATTTTCGAGTACGCATAATGTATAGAGTGTTTCTTTTACGTGTTAGTTTAACATTTTTAGTCAATATTTTAATATTGAAAAAAAATAAAAACATTTTGTTTTCAAATGGTACTATTTTTTTTAGCATGTATGGATGCTATACTATTGCGGTTTAACGGGAACGCCCTCTGTTAGTTAACATACTGTATACAGCATAGATCCCTAAATTTTCGAAATTGTTTAGTAATCGGCGTAGATAATCTTGCTTTAAAAATACCGAATTGTCACACGGACTTCGAAAACTTAAGCATTGTAACATTGTGCATTATGAGAAATTCTACGTGAGTTTTAATTTAGTACGATTCCAAGTTACAATGCATGTTACTTCCAAATGAGGGATTCAATAGTGAATCTTGCTATCGCGACCAAAGGTATACCCCGGTTGCAGACCACGAGCTAAGGTAATTTTTAACTGTGTTATCATAATCATTATCAAGCATGAACAATGATGATAGCTATATAATTAAGCGTCTATCAGTTATGGTTAGCTAAGTTCTTCTCAAGCAGCCGGCTTTATCTTTACATCTATGTAAATCTAAAAAAAATAAAATAAATGTTATGGGGTCGATTTGTTATATCAAAATAACAGCTTTTTACTAAATGCTTACGAAAGTATGTACGAAACTTGTTACTTATAACAAAAACATTTTTTATTTCTGTCTGTCGATCTGTCTGTTTGTTCTGGCTCATTTCCAAAACGTCTTGGCTGATTTTGACGGGACTTTGTCTGGCGGATAGTTGATCTTTTATGTAGTATTTATTTTATGAAATGTTCTCGTTGCTGTTTTACGAGTTTGACGCGAACGAAGTTATGGGCACAGACTAATAAATATCTTCGTTTTGTAAACTGATAAAAATAAAAATAATTATTAATAGTTATTGGGCATCAAAAAATTCACCCACGTCGCTGTAAATAGGTAAAGTGGTCAGAACACTGGCAGGATTGTTACGTCAGCGTCGTATGGCAATGCGGATTATTTGGCCGAAGAAAGCTCGGCCCTCTGGTCACGTGAAGTAAGTAAATGGTTCCAATGTGTAGTTATTTTAAGTCAATCTCAAATCTCAAGTTATTTCCTAGTTGATGTTTTGATCATCAGAAAACAATGTTTTAGGAGCTCAGTGATAACGATTGTCGGGAATCAAAAATGGTCCAAAATAACGTGGTCAGCCTCCACGTGATTTTGGACTATTTGACAAAAATTGCAGAGTTTTGAACTACGTATAAGTGAACAATAAATACTAAATCTATCTATTAGTTTTTTCAGATATATGTATAGGCTCACTCAGAGGGCGGGCACTACTACGTTACATGCATGATCCATGCATATAATGATACCGTTCCTCTCATTATGAAGACATTGATTTATGTTGCGGCAAATGGTGAATGGCATACGCTATATCCAAACTTAAACCTTATATTTATGAAGCTCTTCCTATTCCTCCGGATGATTAATGATGAATGAAATATGGTGGCAGCATATTGTTTATTCTACGGAACCAATTTTTGTTGGCCTGACTTTCCCCGACATTTGTCAGTACCTACTTACTTACTTGCGCATGTTTATCTCGGCGAATTTTAGGCAATAGAAACGTAATTTGCCAAAGGATTTTTAAATTCCAGTCATAACATAGGTGCATATTGTAATGTAAGTTACAAATAAATTAAACAGCCATTTAATTTATATGCAGCACAATGCTCTCATGCAGTCTCGCTTATTTCCCTTTCGAATCCAAAATGGTTTCTATGAGCAAGGTAGGCTACAAATAGAACGTTCCTTTATAGGAATTGGTTTTCGTTCAAGAGAACCTACACGTCAATTTTACACATGGGTAATTTTGTTGTAAACAAACAATAACCCTTACCCGGGGCCACATCACTGGCTCAAGGCGATTGTATAATGTACCTAAGTTGATATTTGTTTTACTTTATGGAAGAAGTTCACTACACTTTTCCCGATCACTGCAGCTCCTGAAAGCCAGAACAGTGTCCACTACCACAAAAGCTAGCCAGAAAGCTAGTCTACAGAAATTGTTCAATTTTCTTAAGAGGTGTAAGATCAAAACATAAGAACCGTTTCCGTCCATCTTTCTCTATCGTGTGGGCTGTAAGGTCTAACGAACCAACACACCCTAGTGTCAGAGTTTCTAAACCGCCTCAAAGGCCTCTGACATGGTTTGTTGACCGCCATTTGGCGGCCGGGACCACCGGCTTATATACGTGCCTTCCGAAGCACGGAATCACCTTTTTATTAGACAATCAGGTGATTTTAGCCTGCAATGTCCTAGCCAAACTGAAAACAACTTTACAAAGTATGCTTCCCGTGGGAATTGAACCCACGACCACCGCTTCACGAGGCAAACGCCTAAACCAGTCGACCACGGAGGTAGTTTGGCAGTTTCCCTCCATGTCAAGGAAGACACAAAACAGTTCACGCCAATAGAGAAAAATGGACCGAATGAACTCTATGGTCAAGCACCATGGATTAACAATAACAATAATAGGTCCCAAGTTGTAGCTGTCACACTTGAAATTTTACATGGGAATTGCGATTTTTACCGATTAAAATTTTATGTAAGAACTGCCATTTTCGACGGTAATAAATTAACCGGTTATTTGTGGTGGTGGCGCCGACTGAATGTTACATGAACCTTGACACGATTTAGTCCAAATGTTTCAAACCCAAGGCTCGGTCGTTTGGTGCAGACAGTCACATATCGGACTAAGAACTGAGCATTTGTTTCGATGATGTGATTTATTCGATTCCATTTAGTTTTTACCCAAACGCCGTAGGAGGGTTATGTTTTCATTAAAACTAATTTAACTTGTGAAATAGAGACTCTTTTATACCGATGTTTTATATGGCCAGTTCTATGGTAACTGGTAACTGTAAACCAAAGTCAGCATTTTTTTTTACGAAAAAATGTATGATGGGATTACCATATTTTGACAAACATTCCATGATTGTATTTTTCTAAAGTTTTGAGAAGTATAAGTTAGCGAATCAAACTCTTTTAAACATTTTTGAGGACAGAAGTAACTATTACATTTGACTGGAGATATGTGGGTGTGCTATAGGTGCTCCTTTGCTTAACTTCTCGGAAAATACAGGCATGATACCTTAGAACCTATAGTTTGAAGATATTTATAAAAAAAAGATAAGATTAACTTCCTAGTTGAATTTACAACTTTTGTTGTACGCAGGTCACTCATAAATGGTTATTTTTTATGGATGGTAAATCATCAAATGACTTAATATTCCGCTCACCCATCCGTATTCCTCCTCATGCTCTTTGCGTTCCAGAGCTTCGGTAACTCTTTCGAACAAGTTCCGCAACCCTGGCACTCATAGATGGTAAGGGTGGGTTTCTGAATTGAGTATTTTGAGTGAAGAACGTGTCAACCCCCTACTGTAATGCCAAATTTTTTTCTACTTCAAAATTCAGAAATCGGGAGTATTTCATCTAGATTTTGAGATGTTTCTATACCAAACACAGACACATAATTAAATAACATTTATTTGTGTAAAATACTCATTCACAAAATGAAACAATGTTCTTAATTATTTGTACTTACATAATGAAATTCACTTAATCTGTATCGATGGCATAATTAACTAACTTGGGCTCTAGACAAGTGACATTCTGTCAGCGGTACCGTGGCGAAGGCGATTGTCAATACGTCAAAAATGTATGGGATTGACAGATGCTATCGAAATGACACGTGATCAAATTCCTACGTTTTGGCATTTCGACAGTCGCATTCGCTTATTGAATGGCACATTGTCTAGGGCCTCTTGTCAATAAGTAAATGTATGGTATGTTATGTTTCATTCAGTATATAAGGACTGGCCGAAAATTCCGCCTCGGACACTGCGAAGTAGTGTGGAAATCGCCATTAATATGGTGTGGGTATATAATGCGCGGAGGAATGACGGACACCACGTGAGGAATGTTTTTGTATGAATATGGAGGACTAAAGGCCGGGAAATAGAAGAGATTGGTTTTTAGGGTTCTGTACCCAAAGACCAACGGAGCCCTATTACTGAGCCTCTGCTGCTCGTCCGTCTATCTGTCAGCAGGCTGTATTTCATAAACCGTAATAGGTAGACAGTTGAAATTTCTCAGAGTGTGTACCTATTTCTGTTGCTGCTCAACAAATAATACAAATAAATACACAGTATTAAATCTTGTACGATGGTACGGAACCCTTCCTGTTCGACTCGCACTTGGTCGGTTTTTCTCAACAACATTGTTAATTTTGGATTTTTATTAATGATGTTTTTGCTATTTTTCTTTCTTTTAAGTTTCACCTGGCATGTTTTGTCTCTACACCACCCTAAGGTCAACTGGTCAAAAGTTCCTTAGGTCTTTGTAAAGTGAGTTTTACTTGTGCATGATATAAAACGGTGCATTCACAAAAAACATAACGGAATGCGATAAGGCCGCCAATTGTATATTTTTTTTGTTAAAGGTTTTCTTTATGTATCTATATTTTGGTGTACAATAAAGTATGTAAATAAATAATAAATAAAAATAAAAAATCAACTTTATGACAAGTTTAAATTCAAGTTTGCAGATTCTAAACAAATCCTCTATGAAATTTAAAAAATCTGCTAATAAGTTATGGTTTAAAAGTTTTTTTTATGAATAGAGTTTTTATTATAAATAAATAGAACTACCAAAAACTTAATGCTGCAGCGGCAGCGGCTCAAAGCTAAATGCAATAAAGGCATGATGTTCATGAAGCCTTAAATTCCGTGTGCATTAGACATTCAAAACGCCAGATTACTAATAAAATCGACTTCAAAATGTGGTTTTATAAAAAAAAAACCAGCCTAGGTATGTTCTTATGCTAAACATTACTACTATAAAAACTGCATTTTCAAAATATTTGTATGTATTTTTATTCGTCATTCATAAGAACAGAAATGGTGAATATATTCTAGGTACCTAATTCCTTATTTTATATTGTTAGTGTTTAAAGCAAAACCTACAGTTTGTATTTACCTTAAGCTTTCCAGGAATAGTAATTCCGTTTTCCCCAAAAGCTCCTTGTTAGAAGTTTCGAAGAAGTCCAAAATTAATTTAGAATGAAGAACAGCAAAGTAGTTTTATTTCTATGGTTTATTTAATAATATGCTCAGTGTGGTTTTATTTTTTAAATGGGTATAAAATCGAATGCTTGAAAATTTCAAGAAATACTTCACAAGTTTTCGCGCTTAAAATAACTTCTCAACATTAGTCAGAAACAAATCCGTGTGACTCCAAAAAATAATATTAAAACTTACTAAAACTATGTTTAGAGAACTTAATTCAACAACTTACCTTTAAAGTAGAGAAAACGCACAACAACAACTTTTACGACATTTACTAACACGTAATAATACTGGTGTTTAAACTTTAAAACTACATTTAACTTTATTTTTATCAAGAATAAGAGTGGTATTGCTTCGCAGCCTCACGTGTTGAAGAACAAGAAGTAGGTCTTGTATGCTTATTACTATAAGCTTATTGTTTTGTTAGTTGGACATTTTGTTCGAGCGCTGTGATGGCATGGTGCGCCGCGGTGTGGCTTGGGCGGCGGTTCGCGACTCTCTGCCGCCCGCCCTAAGCCCGCCCAACGCTAACTTGCACAGTAACTTTGTACGCAGTTTCTAGTTTTGGCGAATAACTTGGAGTTAATCGCATTTTGGTGGTCTTCGGAATGCTCAAGGACTTGAACCTAGATGATTGTGCGACTAGCTATGTATATTGTTTAGTAAGGCTGTTGTGTTTTGGTGTTGCTACATCTTTACTTGTATTATAAGCGTTTTTTTTTTTCATTTCTCATACTCGGAATGTTGTGTTGTTTGATCTAAGTAGCGGGTGGAAGACGCTGCGAGAAAGACTCACAGTAATTGCTAATTGCACTAGGGTGGGAATTAATTGAAAATAGAACTGGTCGGCTACTAAAATTTTTACATATTTAAGAATATATCGATTAAAATAAAAAAATGCTGCGGTCTTGTGAGTGTATAAACGGCCAGTGTGAATTAAAAAAAAATGTATTAGTAGGTATAATTTAGTTTTATATTTTATTTATTTTTTGTTGTGTCATCACGCATCTCTTTCTTTTCTATGCAGAGCGACAGTGACCGCGCTTTAGCTCATCACATGGCCTTATTCAATCACGACTCAAATGCAACGCTGAATGGATTTGAATGAGTTTTGGAACTTACATAGATTATGGCCTTGATTAGGATATAGGATACTTTTTATCCCGGTAGTACGTTCACGTATAATGTATTTCCGACTTTCTCGCGAGTAAAATCGCTGTAAAACGCTGTTTTCCGATAAATAAATACGTAGTAGTAAATACGTACGTAGTCATATTTTAGAGTGATGTTGGAAAGCTGATAAGTATACCTTAAGGAAATTATACTAGGGTGTGTGGGGTCGTTAGACCTTACTACGATAAAGATAGAAATAAAGATTAAGGAAACAAAAAAAAAAATACGTAAAAAAATCAACCGTAGTATCTGAACAAAAAGTAACAAAAAATTCACTTTTAAAGCAGTCTGATGCAGTTGGTGACATCAAATCTGTGATTGAACAAGAGCAAATGCCATCAACTTGTAACAAACTGCTTGGAAAGTCATTTGCTCGAAACTTTTTAGACGTTTTCTATGACCGAATATGTTTTTTGGAAAAAGTCACTTTTTCTATTTTTCCTTAATGTAGATTACCTACCTAACATCACTCATATATATGCCCACGCACTTCGTGAACACCCTGTATACATACGTCGTACCTAATATCCCACTGTCGCTCCCCTAAAGTACCTACATTATAACCGTGTAAGTAGTTGAGCACACTCAAATAAACGATATAAACTCTGGGAAAAGTGCAGATTCAGCGTCATTAATTATTATGTAGGTACATAAGTAGTTAACTAGTTACGCTTAGTTCTTATGAAACTACTTTTCTGCAACGACGAGAATTTACCTATGTGCTTAGCAGATACTGATGGCGTATTCAGTTATTAATAAGGTATTAATGCTTGATTACAGGATGACAGACGATTGCCCTACCAATTTAGTAGCTAGGAATGGCCATGAAAGCTTTTTTTTTGTATACCAGGTACATGATAGGTATTCGTGTTTTTTATTTTACGTAAAGAAAGTTTGGGATAAGAATGTTTTATTATCTAATTTAAAAATTTCTTCAATAACAAGGCCTTTACTAATTGGCAATTGACAAACAACCTCTAAAAAATTAAAAATACCCAATTAGCGCAGACATCCGTACCAGACGAAGATAAGGAATAAAAAGCATGTTTCTAGGTACAGAACCCAATCCCCAATTTTATTTATTTCTAGTATAATCCATCACATATTTATTTTACACGTGAAGACATAATTTTCCACTCAAGTGGTTTGATTACACCGCATCATGATTCTGTTCAAGAAGTGTGCTCAAATGTTTGTTTGTTTGTTTGTTTGGCCAATACCCACGTATATGGGAAATCACTCAAGTGTGACATTTACAATGATAGACACGTCTAAAAATAATAGTGTACAATATTTTGAGTGAATATAAAATAAACTTGAAGTATTTATAACTGGAATCCGCATGAACTGAAGGTTTTTATGAGCATCACGCGCTTTTATCTCTAAACAAATAAGTTCCAACTATTTTGTGTACAGTTTTCAAATCTCATGTATATCCATCGTTTCGTCTGTACACACACAAGTGGGCTTACACTGTATACAGGGTGAAGGGTTTTCAAGTGTGTGGATGGCCAGATCCGAAAATATGAGGAATAGCGAAAAATACTTAGAGGAGTCTCGGGACCGATTTTGATGAAAACTAAAACGTCGATATTGGATTTTTTCAAAATCACTATCCCTAGCCAGGAATCGAATAGAGATTTTGAAAAAAACACCATCCGAACGTGTCTACTAAGGATTGCTACTAAGGCTCAAATAACACATGGCAAACTTAAGGAAGCGCTCATTTTTAAGACATTTTTTCCGAATAAATCTATCGTGTACCAACCTAAACATTACCTGATTTTAATTTCTTGGTGTTGATTTTTGAAGAAATTATCAGTTGTTTTTTTTTTGAAAATTATTTTTTTTTTTGTTAAAAATGTCTGTGCTTAGTTTGTCATGTGTTATTTATTACTTTCCAGAATTTGATCATTATTTGTGTCACTTTCGGATGGTGTAATACAGGATTTGTTTTTTTTTCATAATCAATCTGTTCGACTGCTCCTGGCTAGGAACACTGATTTATAAAAAATCCAATGGTGCAGTTTTAGTTTTGTTACAACAAAAGTCGTTATGGTATACCTACAGCATGATCCAAAAGTGCTTGGTCATATTTAAGGGGGATGTTGGGTACCTAGCTGATAAAAATTAAGGAAAAGACAGCAAAACAAAAAAAAAAGTACTTTTAAAAATACCGACCAAAAAAAAACAAAAAAAGTTCCGACCAAATTACTTCCTTAATGTATATCAGCTACCGAAAATCACCCTTAAATATGACCACGCACTTATGGAACAGCCTGTATAAAAACAAGACGGCATCAGGGAACTTTACTCATCTGTCTAGCCTTTTTCCCAACTTCATTGGGGTCGGCTCCCAGTCAAACCGGTTTCAGCTGAAAACCAGTATTTTACGAGGAGCGGCTGCCTACCAGACCTCCACAACCCATTAAATGGGTAACACAGTACTTCTTGGCAAGACTGGTGTCAGATTTTCTGGCTTCTGACAATCCGTAACGACTGTCAAAGATCTCCAAATGACAATCGGGACCAACGGGTTAACGTGCTTTCCGAGGCACGGAGGAGTCTCGATATGTTAAGATGGTCACCCATCCACAGACCAACCTAGGCAAGCGCTGCTTAACCTTGAGGCGGTTTGTGCGGCTGTTATAATTAAAACTATAAAATTTACTCCTGGGATGAGAAAAAGTGATTAAAGCAAACCTATAAAATATCCAATGTCCTTGTTTTTGTTCTACCTATTCGTGTCTCAAAATCCTAATCCGTCCAGTGGTTAAGGTAACAGACAGACAGAAAAACAGAGTAATTTTCTTCAAATCCATATGCCGAAGGACGTACGAGATACCTACCTAAGCCGTGATTTGCTCCACACCTCAGTATGTTTATATTTTATTTCCCAACCAGATTTGCATGTACTGTAACGTGTTTATATTATGTACCGGCTCTATATAGGAAAAGCTCAGACTGAAATGTCATAGAGGAAAAGTGCGTGTCAACTAAGGATTAATCTCCCAGCCCACCTCAAGTTAAAAAATAAATATTTTTCTACCTAGATACTAATATAATTATTTACTATTTGTTTCGGTGTTTCTTCTCAGAGTAGTCAGCTAGGAAACGTCGGGATCATCTAGTTTAATTTGATAAATTTATTGAGCGTAAATTGGAGATATTTGTAACTTATTTGCAAAATAAACGTGGTCACTTGGTAGTGATGACTTACGGCACTAAAACTAACGTGATCCTTTTTATAGAAGACTCCTCAATCCTCCATCCAGCTCCTCCTTTATCCAAAGGACTTTGCTTTGAGTTCCAAAATGGCCGAAACTTGATGCTGCGTCTTCAAACTGTATAATGTTATTATGAAGGTCCCTGTTTGCACATCGTTTGTCCACTTCTTTGTTACTTCTTGGCCTGTTATTCAATAAAGTAACATTGTGATGAACTTTTTATTAGGAACTAGCTGCCGCTCGCGGCTCCGCCCGCGTGAATGTTGACAATTATCCCAAGGGAACATACTCTCGGGAAAAGTATCCTATGTGTTATTGCAGACTATAATCTACCTCTGTGCCAAATTTCATCAAGATCCATTCAGTAGTTTTTGAAAGAGTAACAAACATACATCCAGTCATCCTCACAAACTTTCGCATTTATAATAAAATATTAATGGGATTAAGTAAGAATGTGGTTATTTTTTTGTGTTTTTTGCCTCGTGGTAGCTAGCGCTACTACAGCGCGATACTGTTATTTTCTCACCATGTAAGCTTAGGTGAAGTGAACATGAAGTGAGCTGTCAATCCAAACAAGATGGAATTATGTCCGGTTGATGGCATTAGGGCTCCTATAACAAGGGACTTAAAGATAACTGTCGAAATGTCGGTGGATAGAGATATGCGCAAAAGAGGTGATCAGTCCCGCAAGCCTCGATAGAAAAGGGAGGATCCTCCGACCGGACGGATGTTGTGTCCGGTGGGTAACTACCCGATAGTTGATATTCGGGATGTTGGAAAACTGTTGGAAAACTCTAATACCGCGATGCAAGATTTCATTAGTAGTTCACTGATGGCGGGATAGATGGCGTTGCGTTTATTTTTGTTGCCGTACGATTTTCGATTCTTTAGTTTATCTTGTGGTCGTGCACTTGATACCGCAACCAAGTGCACGACCACAAGACACATTTTTCACACTATAGACACATTTTTCTGAACCTTCTCCTTTAAACTGTCTCCCTTTATGATTCAGTGTTTTTTTTCTCATCACTACTTACACTGCATGGCCTGTCAAAGACTTTAATGTAAAAAAACTAAAAAGTTCCATGCAAGTCGCTTTTCAAGCAGTTTGATGCAGTTCAATCACAGATCTGAGGCCATAAAATGCATCAGACTGCTTGAAAAGCGCCTTTTAAAATTTATATAGCGTATGTCACTATCACAATTGTGATGAATTCAACGACACCTCATATGTCAAAATCCGTCCAGCCGTTTGGGCTGTAGAGCGTGCCAAAGAAATGGACATACATACACTCGAAAAATATTACCCTCCATCTGACGCAGTTGGATAAAAAGTAAATATCAGTAGGTATTCAAACCCAGTGACGTGTTCACCACTGGAAAACGTGTGAAAAGTTTCTTTCAAAGATTGTTTTACAGGTTCGTTTCGTTTTATCGTTCTCACAAACTTTGTTTTCTACAAAGTTTGTGAGAACGATTTAGCCATCGTGGGAAATTATAATAAGGGTAAGTAGTAGCGGTAAATATCCACTTAAGTGCAGCAATTTTTTATTTATAAATGGTTGGAAATGTGATTGATTTACAATACAATTAATGTATAACAGACTTCCAAATTTACTTATAATATTGTAAGCGGCCGCCCGCCGCGGCTCCCCCTGCATGGAATAAGTAGGTACTTCTGCTATGGTGTATAATAATAGCCTATACGTTATTCTGCTGTATAACTGAACTAACTAAATTTCATCAAATTACATTCAGTAGTTTTTGCGTGAAAGAGTAACAAAAATCCATCCTCATAAACTTTCACGTTTATAAATATACGATTTGAGTAGGATAATGTGAAGAGATTAGAAAACTGACTTTTATTACTTAAGCAAGAACAACAAAAGCGATGTAAATCCATGGTTATACCTAAAGCTGTCTCGTCCCACGAAGGGTATCACCTCATCAAAGACCGTCTTCAAATCATTACATCCTTTGATAAAGATCACAATTTTCCAAAAGATTCCACCCTAAATAAGTAATTTATTTCTAAGCTCGGTACACAACTGAGATAATTTTGCAAATATTTGTCTTTTTAAATAACCTCCCCCAGCTTTGCTAGATACAAAATAAAATGGAGGTGAGTTGGCATACGATTTCATTTTGCTTGACGTAGGTACTGTTTGGGTAGGTACCTACACCCAGTAGGTATCATTTATTTCTGAGGATCAATTCTCGTAGTTTTAAGGAACGTTTGCATTCGCGTCGCACAGTTGCAAAATGTCAAAAATACAGAGGTATTTGTGACATTTTTTTTTAAGTTTTTGACATTGATTTTTGTTGACGTGATATTATTGCGATTTGAATTTGAACGCTTTTATGTAGGTACGAGCGTAAATAACTACATAGGTACGTTACGGGGATTCTTTAGACAACGAGTGGCAACGAAAACTTCAAATGCGTGCTTCTTACTAATTTATTTCTTGTAAAGTTAATTAATTTGACCTTAGGTACTTGAAAATTGGCTGAAGTAAGTACTTCCTATATTTTTGTACGCTACATAGCAGAATGTAAAGAGGCCATTTGTTATAATAACAGTTGTAATAATAATTTGTCTTTATTTCAGACATAAATCCACGTATTTACAAAGATAAGGTTATGGTCCCACAATATTCTGTCAAATAAACGATTAAGATTACAGGGAGTTTCTTGCGAATGGATAATTATAATGTTTTATAACTGTACATTTTGACGTTCAAAAGCGCCTTATTGCAATAAATTATTTGAATTTTTTTACTTGAGTAGATTGTTCGTTACGTCCTACATAACTTTAATCGTGTATGTTGTATTACCCAGTCGTAGGCACACCTACATTTTCCCAGTAATATTTACTAATATTCATCAATAGGTAACGCACTTATTTATGAAGAAAAAAATGAAAATGTTTTTCCTCCAGTTGCGTATTAAACACCCACGGAAAGTAAAGGGTGACCTATTCCTCATTTGGGAATAACTTGTCACTCATTTCTATTGCGTGGGCAGTAGTTATTAAGGGGCAGATAGAGTTATCGGCTTTTTATGTTTTAAATTGAACCTAAACTCTAAACGGCTATGGTAGGCGCCAGATAAACTTGCAATATAAATCAACATTGTCCTTTCCCTAATATCCCTTCGCAGATACCCGAACATTAAATTATGAACTGTCCTGGCGATGATCGCCAACAGATTGGATTGCCCTTTCATCTGGCAATGGTGCCGCCAGCTGCAGCAGACATGTGTTACCTTGTGAGTGTCGTGTTTGTCTGTGCTTGCCTCCTGTCTGTATCCTTTTATGTACCTATCTGTTTGTTTACGTGTGGTGTAACACCACACGTAAAAACTAATTTTATTTTATTTTTATTAATGACGCCTTTCAGTACTAGAGAACTTATTTTTGTGTTTGATATTAAGAAAGTCAATAAATGTATATTGTAATATATGTACTTATGTAATTTGAATAGCAGTTTTTTCGACAAAACTTTGAGTTGCGTCCGTTTTACCCCCTTAAATGTTTTACCCCCATAAATTCGTTTGCGGCTGTAGTCGCCTTAAGTTGCCTCACCCTGTACAAAACACAAAAAGACCGAAACACTATTCAGCTGAAGATTACATTAATTCCTCCTCACTGCAATATTTGTTTTACTAACCGCAAAATGTTTTCTTTGACCAAAGCTGCCCAAAGTAAGAAAGGTCCTTTGTAGGATCATGGTTATGGCGGGAATACCAAAGTTTTTGCGTAGACGATCAACAATAGACGGTTCTTCGGTCCTTCCCTTTGCCCGTAAGTCCTTTGTTTTTCTCTTGGTATTGGGTATAAGTGAAAAGTCGCGTATTAATAATAGCGTTAGGTATTTGATCAGATTTTTGGGAATTTAGTAATCTATCGTTTAATTGTGTATCTTCTTTTAAAAAAAAAAGACTTACAGGATGTTCCAGAAGTGCGTGGTCATAATTTAAGGGTGATTTTGGGTAGCTAATATATATGTCGTAGCCAATTTATTAGCTTAATCAGCCGCTTAATTGGTTGCCTAGCATTTTCATTTAAATGTGCCGATTTTTCAGCGACCTAAGTATCGTTTAATGACTTGCCCATGTCACTTAATATGTCGCTGATTAAACGAGACAATTCAATGAAAAGGCTAGACTTTTAATGAAACAGCGGATTCAGCTAGTTAGCTGTGACATAAACATTATGGAAAAAATATCGAAACCATAAACTGTCTTTAAAAAAAAAAGAACCACAAGAAACGACTAGATGTTGTTGGTGACATGAAAACTGTGATGTTTTTTTAAAGTCTTTTTTTTTTTGTTTTACTATTTTTTCGTCATGCATATCAGCTACCCAACATCACCCTTACTCCGGAACATCCTGTATGTATACTTACTCATTTCAACATTAAACATTAGTAGGTAAGTGCCACGAAGTCACGGCAGAAAAAGGAGAATATGGTGTGACTTCTTGGATAGCTTCCTCTAGAAATAGCATGAAGAAACACAACGAAGAGTGAGAGTGAAGTGGAAGGAATGGGAAAGCTTTTACCCACCCAGGAGTAGGATTCAGGTGGATAAAAAATGAGATTCTAGTCTTCACTCCTGACATAAATCTGGGAACAACAAGAGCACTACTCACACATTCACATTAAACTTAAAAATCCAAAATAAAACCACTCTAATAAATGACGGATCCAGAAGAGAAACTTTCCCCACGATGAAATAGTTATGTACCTACCCGTCTATTTATATCCCAACAAATTTCCATTAAGACCTTTTAACTTTTAAAATCGTGTCACTTCTTATTTTGTTTGACTACGTACGGGGCGCAGTAAAGTTTTTGAACTTTGCCTCGACATAGGTACTTTACTTGATAGGTATTTCTTCTTTGAGTAAGTAGGGTAGGAACCCACTTTGCTTTTTCTTCACTTTGCAGAGTACCTAAGAATCTCAGTCCAGATAATTAAGTTCAGGAATAAGTTAAACATTTGAAGATCATCAAGAGCCACTATTACACATAAGTTCATTTTCAACACATTTGCTCAAAAAATGCATTTACGAAGCCTTTACACATTGTTCGAAAGTTAAATTTTACACACCACACCATGGAATGTGCGGTAAAATAGGTACTCTCACCTAAGTACATATATTACCGCAAGGTGCTATTGTATAGCGCCGTGCGGTAAAATATGTACTTAGGTATTCTTTACGGTTTTTTCTTTTAATTTCCATAAAAAAATAAATAAGAATATCACCAAGGAGTTTCACAATCCTAGAATAAATAAGCTGAATGATCGAACCTCCTTGGAAGCGCATTTGTTCAATACGTTTGTCTCACTTTAATACTAAAGAGAAAATGAGAAAAGAATAATCAAATAAATAAATGAAAGAAGTTCTTATTTTCACCACGCGATTGTGGCGCCGTTTGCAAATTTGCGCCATTTTCATATTAGAAAATGTCAAAGATTGTTGCGACTTTCCGACTGATATCTAAAAACAAAAAGTTTGTTTCATTATCTATTGTACTGTCTTCTCGCAAATGTATTGAAAAACGTTGTATGATATACGTGCAGAAATTGGTTTTTACAAACTCGTGACTATGGTTAGCCCTCGACTTCGTCTCGGGCTTACATTCGTCTACTCGTTTGTAAAAACCAACTTACCGCACTAATATCATAAATAACTATTTCAACACATTTGCTCAAAAAATGCATTTACGAAGCCTGTATGCATTGTTCGAAAGTTAAAAATTATGCACCACACAATGGAACATGCGGTAAAATAGGTACTCTCACCTAAGTACATATTTTACCGCAAACTCCGTTGTATAGCGCCGTGCGTATTCTTTATGGTTTTTTTTCAATTTCCATAAAAAATAATAAGAATTCCACCAAAGAGTTTCACATCACGAGAATAAATAAGTTGAATGATCTAACCTCCTTGGAAGCGCTTTTGCTGTATACGTTTGTCTTATTTTAATATTATAGAGAAAATGAGAAAAGATAAATAAAAATAAATGAAAGATGTGGTTCTAATTTTCACCACGCGCATGTGGCGCCCTTTGCAAATTCGCGCCATTTTCATATTAGAAACGTCAAAGATTGTTGCGACTTTCCGACTGATTTCTAAAGACAAAAAAAAAATTTCTTTACTTATTGTACTGTTTTCTCGCAAATGTGACGAAATGACACACGTGCGGATTTGGTTTTTACAAACTCGTGACAATGGTAAGCCCTCGACTTCGTCTCGTGCTTACATTCGTCTACTCGTTTGTAAAAACCAACTTACCGCACTAATATCATAAATAACTATTGCATGGTTTTCTAAATATCAATAGGGCCAATTCTACTTCATTTTCAACAACGTTCGCATTCGCGTCTCAGTCGCAATCTGTCAAAAAAAGCCTCAATGCGAAAAAATAGTGGAATTGGCACTCAATGTGTCAGAGGAAGCTAATTTAACCATTGCTTTATTAACTTAAACTTTTGCGTCAAATGATCTGCCCTACTATGACGTGCTAATGGCATATTGAATGATTTTGTTGTCAAAAAAATAACAGGTAAGTACCTCCACAGGTAGTCTCTTTACTTATTTTTTCTGATTAGCTCCACATCTCTCTTCCAGCAAATTCATGATGGCACTGAACAAGTTAACGACACTATCAACCTTGTTGACTGGTTGTCCTTTCGACTACCGCACTATCCTCTCTCGAGATCTAGATAAGGAAGAACTAATTTCCTAACCCATCTCCACGCGTCAAGTTAACTCAAAATCATTAACGCATCACTAACAGAAGGTTCGGTGCGTTCCAATTAAACTTTAAGATCAAAAGGAACTAACGGCGCGTAGAGGAATTAATTCTGGCGTCAAGGAGCGGCCATTTCGTCCCCTGAATTAGAAACGGAGTAATTTCCAACGCGACGTAAATAAGATGTAAGGGACATCGAGCGCACTTAACGAAGTGAGAACGAACTTTGTAGCCGGCTGACATTTTAAATGTCAAACATTTTTTAATGTAATTAGGACGTTTTTTCAGTTGTTGTAATTATGGGTGGATAGGTTGGAGTTGCTATGGATATAATGAAGTGAATAACGTGATCTTAATTTTTCAGGTACCTACCTAGTTATATAAGTACTCAACTTTTTCTTACTCTTTTAAATTGCAGCCAAGCAAGATCCCTATTCAATCGACTTTTCCACAACCCCTACTTCACATACCTATAAAAATCTAAATAGGTGGTTAGTGGCAGTGACTACCAAGACTGAAAGAGTTTAATTATTAGTTGGAATAACCTCACGAGTAAATCTCAACAAAGGTACGCACTACGCAGGAGATATTATACTTCGTGCACAATCCAACACGTTTGTGGAGAGATGAAGCGCAGGGCCAGCAGCTTTACGTGCTTACCGAGGCACGGGGGTGTCACATCACCAGCTTTCAAACTCCAGGCTGCTACTGAAAAATTTCTTGCGGGAAAAACAGAATTACACTTTTTTCCCGGCGTGGTAATCGAACCCAGGACTCCACGCTCGACAGTCGGACTTAGTACAACGAGTTCTTTATCTATTCTCTATGATTAATAAAATTTTATTTATTTTGAATTTAATCTAAAATAAAAAACTAAAATCTTAAAACCTATTAATCAAACGCAATTTAATTTAATCTCAACGTCAAGTAAAGAATTAATAAATAAATGATTACATAAAATATTGCAATTTACTATAGCCAGTGCAAAATAACTCGAAATTAAACTAAAATAAATACAAGTTAAAGTTTAAAATAAAATATTACAAAATTATGCTACCTAATAAATGCTGCAAGTAAAGAAGATTAGACCTGGAGTTATGGATGAAATAAATCCCAAATGAGAAGTTAGGCAAATTGGAATTCAATTTGATATTGAAAGTCAACACTGGCTGTCTATATTATATCACGCAGGGTTATTTATTACCGATAACGATGTTTGTGAGGCGAATTGGAAAGGAGGTAGACATTTGTGTACGTTTTTTCAGATTGCCTAATTCAGTTATTCAGTCACGCTTTGGATACGAAGTCGAGTTTAGATAACACGGACTAAGGTTCTATATCATTTATATTAGTCTTTGGTTCTATGCATTCCGTGCGTAATGTGAGCGCAGACAGGTGCGACGCGACAGTATGACAATCCTTTTTTTAAATGATGTCGCATTGTCGCGACGCGCCTGTCTGTAGTATTCTTAATGCGTGAGACAAGCTTTGATCGGAGCGCCTAATAGACAGCTGTTAGCAAGGAGTAGAGAGTTTTTTTTGTGGATGGGAAATCATCAAATGACCCCTTCCGGTCTGGGTGGAGTGGGAGGGAGTGTCAGACTAGTGCCCTTTGAGTTCCAGAGCCGCGGTGACTCTTTCGAACAAAATCCGCAACCCTGGCAGAAAGGAGTACCTAACTTAAATTATTGTAGTGCTCTCTTTAAATCCTCTTTTAAGCTTTTCTCCGCGGAGGTACTAGGTACCATGCCTACTTCAGCGTGTTAATAAGTTACTACAATTGACACATTTGACCGCTTCTTCTTTTCGAGTCGATGGTTAATTC
The DNA here is from genome assembly GCA_947386135.1 of Melanchra persicariae. Lineage (NCBI taxonomy): Eukaryota > Metazoa > Arthropoda > Insecta > Lepidoptera > Noctuidae > Melanchra > Melanchra persicariae. The sequence continues at coordinate 7,945,861 of OX376646.1, forward strand.
TTTAGATTTTTTGGGCCCAGTAGGTGGTTACGGCAATTGCAGCGTCGGTGAATTTGACCGCTGCCTCTGGTAATGCAGAACATGTCCATGGCGACGAAAACTTACTCGTAACATCATTCAACAGGTTCATTCACATAATAAAAAAAGATTTGAGAAGTGTTTATCTCTTATTTATTAATAATTTAGAATTAATAAAAATCAATTATTAATTCATTAATAATAAGCATTATAACCTAAAACTTACAAACTACTCAGTAACAAGTCTAATGACATTTCATAAAAACTTAACAACTAATTATTTTCATCAATATAATCATTACAATCACGGGTAAAGTTTCGAAATAAATGCTTATTTTCTAAAGTTGGGTGTTAATGTACTTTGGACAACACAACGAGAATATTGTGGATAGATACTCAACTTTAACGCTCTCCCACAGTCAGGCGCGATGCGACAATTCGAGAACATTTTTTTTTCATAGACACTTCGTTTCGTACAATACCGTTGACGCATGTCGCGTCGTGCTTGTCTCCAGGGTGCTTAACAAACACACGAATCTTCTTATATTACTTCAAAAAATATTTTTAGCGACTAGTTATAAAACATAGGTAATATTATGTTACGAGTGTTGTTTACGTGTGAGAAATATTTATTTCTCATACCTACATAGTCTATTCAAGACGTATAAAATGCTTAGATACCTAAAACATACGATCATAAAGATCTTTATCTACACTCACAACGTAATGTTCCAAATATGAGTAAATAGTAGTTTATGCAACGACCATATAAAAAGGGTTATTAAAACACGAGTGTGGGTTTATCACACGAGGCGTAGCCGAGTGTGATAATAGCATCGCACGAGTGTTTTAATACCTAATTATATGCCGTTGCATACACTATTTTATCTTCACTCATACAGTTGAAATAAAATAAGTGGAAAAATAGTTAATTCCAATATGGCGGATATTCTCATTGCGTATTTGAATGACTGCGCAGCGCGCTCAATCATAGACAAAGATAAAAGCTGGCTCATTGACTTAAGTCGAAAAAAAAAGTAAGAAAAAGTGTACTATAAAAATTAAAAAGTTATTTTATGATGCAGTTGTTTAAAAATCGAAGGAAAATGTTGAATCGTTATGGTTTTTTTTTTAATTTTACCTATCCACGAAAAAAAAGTATGTATTTATGCATTCGTTTTTGAACTCATATTTGGAACATTACGTTGTGAGTGTAGATAAAAACCATTACAGTTCAACATTTTTCTTCGATTTTAAACAACTGCATCATAAAATAACTTTTTAATTTTCATAGCACACTTTTTCTTTTTTTAATTTTTGGCGCGGGCTCATTGACAATGGTCAATGAGCCAGCTCTTATCTTTTTCTATGGATGCGCGCGCTGCGCTGTCATTCGAATACGCAATGAGAATATCCGCCATATTGGAATTAACTATTTATCCACTTATTTTATTTCAACTGTATGAGTGAAGATAAAATAGTGTATGCAACGGCATAATATAATTAGGTATTAAAACACTCGTGTGATGCTATATGTAATCACACTCGGCTACGCCTCGTGTGATAAACCCACACTCGTGTTTTAATAACCCCTTTTATATGGTCGTTGTGTATTATTATTATTGACCTTAAACTTAACATAAAACAACAGGTTTATAAAACAGTACATGCTCACTTTTCAGTCATAACTTATTATTAAAATCTAGTTATTTCCGAATGCAATCTCAAATTTAATTAGCGGTCAATGGATCGGTAGCTCATTTTTTTTCAATTATTTTATTAAGAAGAATAGAACGAAGATGGCAGTTGCAGAGCACTAATAGATATAAGAGTCCAGAATGTAAGTTATACCTAATATATCAATATTTGTTCCCAAATGTTAGAGAAATGCGTAAGAACTTACTTCAGGGGCGTAGCTGCCGCCGTATCTGCCAAATCAATTATACGGGGCTCCCAAACCACAGGGGCCCCGATGTATTGAAGAAACAAATAAAATATTGTCTGCAACCTCAAATCATTCATCAATTTTAGTAATAAGAGGCCCGCTCCACGTAAAATACTGGTATTCAGCTGAATCCGGTTTGACGGGAAGCCAACCCCAATATAGAAGGCTAGGCAGATGATGAAAGGATAAATTAATAATGATGATAATGAGCTACAGTTTTGTGCTAGAAGCGCAAATTTCGTAAAACAAAACAACCCTGCTTTTGTGGTCATTTTTGCAGTCGGGTAAAAAGGCCCCCCCCCAAAAAAACGTTTGATACAGGGCCCCTTGGTATAGCTACGCCACTGACTTACTTCATTATTCATTTGATTTGGATTTCAGAATCACAATAAACAGACAATCAGGTTAACGCGACCCGACCATGCGATGCGACGACCTATTTTATTGAAATTTTATACAACATTATCCATAGATCAACGTTTTACAGAATGGTTTTGCGCCTGTATCAAGATATCTTAATGAAATACAGTGTAGAAGCACGCTACACAAACAATTTACATCAAATGCTTACGGATATCGTGAATCAACAAGTTCTTCATATAGTTGTCGTCATTCGAGAAACATTCGACGATGTCAAAGTGGTCCATGCCGTCCTTAATCTCTAAATACATATTCTGCATTAAACATGTATTGTGCAGGATCTCGTAGAACTCTCTGGATTGTTTTTTGAAGGTAGGACTGTCGTGTTGGCCAGCTAAAATGTATAAACGTATTCTCCTCCCTTGTAGGTGAGTGAAATCGTCGAACTGTGGCGACAGGGGTACAGCCCATTCGTTTGGAAGCTGTACCGCGTCGTTGACAGTCGTGTGGACGATCTCCCTGAGGTCGTAGACCCCTGAGACGAGGAATGCGCCCTGAAGACGGTAGGCTCCTGGCGTGTTCTCGAAGAAGTCGGCGCTGGCGAGGAGTTTGGCGACGAGGTGAGCGCCAGCCGAGTGACCCACGAAGTATACTCCTCTGGAAATTATACACAATGAGTGAATATTTTTTGTGGACATTATTAACTTAATACAAATCTCATTCGCAATGTTTTATTGTTATTTTTGTAAAGGGCTTGAATAAAAGTAATAGTTTGTAACAGAAAACGGAAATACGACTAAGCAACAAATAAGCGATCCTGTATCTGAGTTTATTTTCAAATCAACGCAACGAATATTAAATTGATCGTTCTTCAAATTGTTTATTCTTTTCCATTCGCACAATTTACTTCATTCTCTAAATAAACTGAATATTCTTGTCCGTCTTATCTCTGTTTTCGGTTCATTACATCACAATTATTTATCTAGGTGAAGGGTTATCTTACTTGGAGGCCATTTTTTCTGCGTACTCGAACACGAATCGCGCGGCTTTTTGTATTTGGCTGACGATGTCGGCGAGGGTGGCGGTCGGACAGAGGTCGTAGCCGACCACAATAGTCTTTACCCTGGACTTGTGGAGGGGACCTGCAGGGTACCTCGACACCTCGCGGGAGAGCTCTTGCCAGTAACCGCCGTGAACGTAGACCAGTATTGGCGCATCTGGGGAAGAATTGAGTATGGTTATTAATTTATTATACCTACTTTACATAATAATAAACGGTGTTCCCAAAAATTTCTGCCCCTATTTCAGAAATGTAAACTAGGTACTATTTGTCTTCATATTTTATAATCGCAACAGTTTTCTGTTTAGAAACTGGGCCCAATTATTTGCCTATTTATTTTACACTTCAAGCACACAAAATGTTCAGAGGCGGACTTAATGCCATAGGCATTCTCTACCAGTCAACCTTTGGGTGATGCAGAAAATTGTGGTAGGTGAAATATGGAGAATAAAAAGCGATTGAATTATTTTTTGGGTCAAGCCCGTCAGACTATTCCCAACCACTGCAACATCTGAAAACCAGAACCAACAATAACAGGCACCAGAAAAGTCACCATCAGAAAACAGCTAGTGGACGAGCAAGAACTTGGGGTTTGCGTCGCGGTGGATTTGATACCTACAAGTTGAAAATTAGGATTTTAAGGTACCTATCATTCACTCGGTGCTCGTACTCCAGAGAAACTTCACCGCAACATACCGGAAATATACTTAATTAATTCGAAGACATGGTCGCACTGTATTTCTGTATACTAACCTAATCCGTCCGCATGATTGAGCAACAAACATGCCAAACATGGCCCCATGTTGGCCTTACTGGGATTCTGTCGATAAGTACCAATAATTACTGGGATAGCAAGTTATGTCAAGAGTTCATGACCTTCCTTACCTACCAATAACTAAGGCAAGGTTCTTCACTGAGTTCAGAAACTAATTCACAAGCATGATCAGCCTATAATGTGCCCACTTGGGCTGGCACAAGCCTCCACTGTGAGAACGAGCGAGCTGTACCTAATTCACCACGCGAGTCCAGTACGTGGGCTCGAGACAAGTGAGATTCTATCAATCGGTAGCGTGGCGAAGGCGATTGTCGATGTCGAAGTCAAAAATGTATGGGATTAACAGAAGCTGTCGATATGTCACGTGATCAAACTCCTACAATTTAGCATTTCGACAGTCGCATCCGATAATTGAATGGCACATTGTCTAGTCTAGGGCCTCTACATGTCACATCATGTCTTTGAATTATAAGTTTTAGCACTTAAATTTACATTGTTTGCTCACGATTACACAATAAAAAAAATGCTATAAGCAATTTTGTGGTACCTAATAATTTTATTTATCAAAGTTAATTTGCATAATTTCAATAACTATTAAAACTGCAACATTTCAGTATCATTGATAGGACATTCACACTAATAGGATTGTCGATGACACTGCATCGATCAATTAGTTCTAATTTCATTCGCTATTACTCGTAATTTTACGTCATTTTAATGTGCTGGTAATTCGGCTGTCGCAAAATGACAACGTGCAACGTTTTGAAATGGAGTGGTTCCATTATTTTGTTTTCCTGTAAACATGCGAATGATCTAGAGTCGACAGCTCTTCGTTCTATTTGCTCTTCTTCTCTCAGTACCTAACTGATTAGAGTATAACGTCGCCTTATCCAGTGATAAGACGACGGCGACGTTATACTCTAATCAGTTAGGTACTACAGGATCAGTATCCTGTAGTCTAAATATCCGTATTTGATACTGTCGTGGAGGCCTAGATGGGATGCTTTGACGTATTAACGTTACAGTATCGTTAACGTAAGTGAATTTTGAATATAAAAAACTACAACCCCATAGTATTTTGTTTTAATTTTATGCGACATACATAATTTATATCATAAAAAACAATATGAACATAGTATCCAATTCAAACAAATATTATGTGCGAAGCGAGTGTAAATAGTAAAACTCACTCAAATTTACGATACTGTTACATTACTATACGTCAAAAGATTCGTGCTAGGCCCTCTGATAGGCGCGCTTTGCAAAGTACCTACCTATCTACAAGCACAGATACTTGTGGTTTTCAGTTCTGTGAAGACTGTACGACGACCCCAACCAAGCTAGTTGTAAACTATCAAGAAATAACATAGGTAGGTACAATACAAACCTTTCCTTCGTCTCATTTACATTCACAGTCTACGATACGTCGTTTCTCAATTTATTTGGGATGAATACGATACATTGGAATTCGAAGTACCTAATCCACATCGGGAGACAAGATACGTGTCTGACGTTGAGTTTTCTTATTGTTTATTTTTATGGTTCGCTCGTAATGTGCCCACATCTGTTGCACCTATATCCAGTGTCGGATTAGGCCAGCGTGGGGCCTTTAACCAATACTACCTAGGGGCCCGTGGTTGGAGACAACTTCTACGTGAACCGATTTGTCTTTCTTCGAAAAATATTGGTCATGCGTAATACTATTGTGAAAATCAACATGATTGGTTTTTCGCAAGGCTGGCGGAGCAGCAGTGATGTACGAGTAACAGTGGTTTTTCCAAAATAACTTCCTCATACAGTCATATAGTCGACTTGTGCGGAAAAAGTAAAGAATACCTATCTAAAGCTAGCGAAGCCAGCAAGAACATTTTAGGACTTCGCCTCAGATAAGTTAGATGGTTTTTTTTCGTTAAGGCGCAGGGCCCCCGGCGGGCGGCGGGGCCCGTAGCATTTGCTACTACTACTACGTGGCTAATCCGGCCCAACCTATAGCAACGTGTTTTATAACGTGCCACAAACCCTCTACTACTATAAACCTTACGGTGTAATGTGGACCACTGAGTTGTCTGTAGAAACATTTTTACGTTTACAAGTACCTACCGTTTAACGGTTGGAAACATTGTGAACGAAATGAATATTGGCATTATAGTGGATGGATGTTGTTTGCTTGTACCTGTGGTTCTTTTAATGATTTTCCTTTACAAACATTAATAAATATAGGGCTATCGTTAACTTTTCACTAGTTTTTAGAAGACACGCAAAAAAGAATACCAGTGTAGGCACAGAGTGTAGGGCCCAGTTTCTGGTTGCGGAATTTGATCGAAAGAGTCACCGCGGCTCTGGGGGTCTACTCTCTAAGCCCGAAGTCCGTAGTTTCGGCTTTAATGTCGGGCGTTTTCTACTCCGTATCACCTACTGACTTACGATTAGTCCCGAACCCGAACTAAGAACAACAGTCAAATCGTGTTGCCATTCATTCCGATTTCAGGGGGTCTACTCTCTAAGCCCGAAGTCCCTACGCCAGAGCTTAGGGACTTCGATTAGTCCCGAGCCCGAACTAAGAATGAATGACAACACGATTTGACAGTTATTCTTACTGCGGGTTCGGGATTAATCGAACGCAAAGAGCATTTGTAGGAACACGGATGGGTTCTAGTCAGTAAGAGTCTGACACTTGATGATTTCCCATCCTAAAAGGCCCAGTTCTTGGAGTAAAAAAAATCGAGAAACGGATGTGAAAAATTGACGAACGCGCGTAAGGTGCTGGTTTAATTAACAGCAGCTAATTGCATCACATGACATGCCTTTTATTAATCACGAGTCAAAAATTGCAGATTACAGAAGTATCCTCTTTCAGGTAGTGTGCAAAGTTCAACTAACACATAGGCACTTTTACACAATATTGTGATGACGTTAATATGCAATTGCTTGCAGTTATAACCGAAAACGTGGTTTACCTAAAATAAGTCCTCCAAAAAAATTTATCACACCTAATTTTACCCAACCAACCAACCATTTGTCATCTGCTGCCTATGGTAAGCGCCAGATAAACTTGCAATAAAGTACATTGTCCTTTCCCTAATATCTTTTCGTAGATACCCGAACAATAAATCTTGAACCGTTTTTCATTAGACATTACTAGAGAACGTAAAGGATCACGATAGAAGTCTTTATTTCTGTTTTTGAAATTGATAATATAAGAAAGTCAATAAATGTATGTGGGTCAATGACCGTTATTGCACATTTATTTGGCGCTTACCATAGCATCTGGCCTCTGCTTACAACTAGGTGTACTTGTCGGCTTCCATGTCAAATCTGTTGCTGCTGAATGCCTTACACCAATATTTTACAAAGAGCGCAAAGCTATCGGACATGTACAATGGCAGAACAGCCGGTCTATTCTGTCGACATCTCACCGTGTACACTTAGGTGGAGTGAACGACAAGTGAGCTGTCATTTCATCTTGTTTGTATAGTTTTACAGCTCACTTGTCGTTCACTTCGCGTAAGTTTTCACTTCGACATGTTTACCGAATCGCACTGCTGGTTGTGATGAACTGATGATAGACTTAAATGACAGCAGGGACCTACTCAACGATCTTTCCGAGGCACGGAAGCATGACCTTACATTTCAACAAACCTACACACCTGTCTGGAAATGGATTTTCTATATGACTGATACGCTGACCCAAATTTATCAATACCTTGATAATAAATTAAGAGTGCTTAATAATATTTGCACATTAAACATTTCATTCCAATGAATATCTGTTAATTAAAACAATATTAACATTGAATGCTGTGCTACGTGGCTTTCATCATAAAATAATGTAGGTACGATAGATATAACCCATGTTTTTTTGTTGGTAGGTATGTACTCGTACAGATATGATAATGGATGAAATAATGAAACCGACAAACAATAGATGGTGAGCAACATAGTTTAAACTAATATGAACAGGTAGGTTAATATGAGGTAGGTAGCTAGGTTTATCGGATCACTACTTCCAAAAAGTAAAAAAAAATGCTTACTCTATTAGAGGGCTACCACTAACAATAAAGGCCCTTTTCCTGTCACGCGTATTTTCGCTCGAGAGCCATAGACTATAGGACTAAAATAAACAGGTAGATTCAGATTCATTTATTTGCAAAAACATGTGTAGATAAAATTATATGGTTGATGCTTATTATAGGTATTACAAGATAAGTCGTAACAGCCGCACGGTCCAATCTTCAAGGTTAAGCAACGCTTGCCGAGTTTGGTCTGTGGATGGGTAACCATATTAACATACCGAGACTCCTCCGTGCCTCGGAAAGCACGTTAAGCCGTTGGTCCCGGCTGTCATTTGTAGATCTTTGGCAGTCGTTACTAATTATCAGAAAAATCTGACACCGGTCTTGTCAAGAAGTACCGTCTAGTGCGGCTTTACTACCTAACCTAAGGTAGTATAGGTCTGTTAGGCAGCCGCTCCACGTAAAATACTGGTAATACACGTAAAATATTGGTTTGACTGGGAGCCGAACCCAATATAGTTGGGAAAAGGCAGATGACAAGGTAATTCTTAGGCTCAACATGTTTGACCATGGCTGGTGTACAGATTAGGTTGAAAGACAAAAAGATTTCAAAAAGTAAAAAAAAAGAAAAAGGACTATACCTACCTGTTTACTTTTGTCCCGGAAAAATGAAAGGTTCTTGAGAGATAAAAATAAGATAGGCCTTAAAAGCGACGCCGTGTGTTAAGCTAGTATAATGTTTATTTATATTTTGTTAACAAAAAAATATAAACAGTAATGAAGCGACCTTGTCTAGTGTTTAATAATTTAGTTTACATAAAACAGTTACTTACCTGTTTTTTTTATAGGGCCTTGAAAATAAACGAAGGTTCTAACCAGTATTAAATTAGATTGTGATCGTGTGGTTGATTATAATGTCATTGACCGGTTTAAAATAAAATATGTAGGTAACCTACCTATGTTGTTGTTTTGGTACATACATTATATTTTAAACTTTTGAACACCATTGTCACGCATACCCTGTGACAAACGAAAGCTTATCCTGAACGCTAATGGTAGATCCACACTATACAGACTTACATACAGACTTTCACAAATTTCTACAGTTTGTCTGTGCAACAAAGCACTGCCGAAAAATGTTGGTGTGATACTTTTTTTATTCAGAGTTCAAAGTCCGTATCTTGTGGACCTGGAATAAGATTACAAATATGTGACAAAATACGGTGAATTTGGCTAGGCGTGGCGTGGGGGTACGCCGATCCGATGTTTTTAATTTAATTTTCACTTAATTGAAATCCGAAGCACAAGTAAGTAATTTAGTTACATATAAAACTTGTACCTAAGTAGGTAACGGGTAGGTACTTATCTCTCATGACTTTAATTGAAACAAAACATTACGGGCACATAAAATTATGCAGGTATTATCTCAACATGCCCTGCATGCTCGTACAATCACCTTGTATAGTATTGGGCCCTAGATATAGTCAGCTACCTTGAAATATCACTCTTATCTGTTTTTGGTTAACGTAGGCCGACATTTACCTCATGTATGTAATGAAAAAAAGCCCGTAATCAACTATCGGAAGGTCGAAAGGCAAACATTATCGTTGATGATTATAGTACTACTACTATTATCTTGTAATGATGGTAAAAATCAATGACGATGACTGCTACCCGAACTGCTACCCGAACCCGAACCCGAACCCGATTAGAACCCGAACTAAGAATGACAATGGCAACACGATTTGACAGTTGTTCTTACTTCGGGTTGGGGACTAATCGTAAGTCCGTAGGTGATACGGAGTAGAAAACGCCCGACACTAAGGCCTAAACTACGGACTTCGGGCTTAGAGAGCAGAACCCCAGGCTTGAGTTACTCAACAAAATAACAGAATAACAGGTGAAGATGAGGACCGATCATCAGGAGTGTTAACAGAAAAAGAAGAAGTTCTTACCGTTTGGTAAATCAGTTCCAAGAATGTCAAGTTTCTGTCCAGGTGTTGATCCGTACTCGATCTCCAGTTTGTGTGGGATATTGTTCGTTGATTCCTCGCTTGCTGAAAACCAATAAACAGTCGTTAACACGGGCCAGCCTATTTAACAAACCGGTGAAGCAAATATACTGAATTAATTCACATTGCAAAATGACTGCGTTTTTTAAGGTTCAACTAGACTTCGAGCAGCAGTCTATCGCACTTAGCCTTTTTCCAGTCCAACTGGACGCAGCTGAATAGGTACAGTAACAATTATTCTACTATTTTTTAAGCAACTCTCACATTCTCATCTCAGTCGCAATCAGTGAAAAAAGCCTCAATTTTCATACATTCTACAGATTGTACTTCGGTGAGTGTGCCCAAGAACTCCACGACCTCATCCCACCGGCCCCCTTCTACCATCGGACATCCAGACGCACAGCATCTTACCATCCCTACCTTGTAGCTATTCCACCAATTCGCACTAAGCGTTTCCAAACGTCTTTTATAATGCGCACAGCAAAGGAGTGGAACTCTCTGCCTGCGTCTGTGTTTCCAAAAGCTTACAGCCCTAATATCTTCAAAGTTAGAGTGAACAGGCTCCTTCTGGGTAAGCTCGCTCCATCGTAGACTTTGTCTCTGTCATATCTGACATTGACTAGAGTCAAGAGCAAACCCATCACTAATAAAAAAAAAATAAAAAAAATTCTTGACAGATTACGACTGACATGAGCATGCGAACGTTGTTTTAAAATTGGTAGAATTGGCCCTCAGTATTTAACATAGAGTGTTCGCCTAATTTCCGAGAGACAGTCCAAGAATATGCCTGAAAATAATTTATGTAAGGCTCGTTGACCGCTACCTAACCTGATGGAGCACGCTTGCATAGACGAAACCTTATTCACTGCAGACTTGAAACTCAGATTCTGATAGGAAGTTCCACATCTTAGCTGATCTTCTCATTACCTGCTGTGACATGCTTGACGTGGTTCTGTAGCACTTCTATCGCCGTGGGGAACCTCGGCGACCACCGACTGGGGGAGTACTCCCGCTCAAGATCGATTGCATCCAGGATCACCGACATTGTGTTCTGCTGTTTCGTCTGAAAGTAAAGTGATGGACATGATTATGGTTAAAGATAGGATTAACTTTACGGTTCGGTACACGGACCAACCGTATTATATACTACGCCTCCGCTGTCCCAGCGTCACGGGCTGTACCTCACTACTCTGTTGCCACTACAACAAAAATATCTAAAATTTAAAATCAAAGGGGGATCCCATACAAGAAACGCGTTTTTGTTGGTGAGTTCGGACAAATGTGAATTTGGCCAATTTTTCATATAACATAGGTACGTGCGAAACAAGAGCCATTACCCTAGGCGCTTTTGTTCTCTTAGTTACAGGGAACAAGTTCTTTTGTCGCAAAAGGCTTTGTTGTTCTTCTAATTTTGGAACATACAGTAGGTACAAATGCCGTAGAAAATCTATCTTTCGTTATACCTACTTGGCCTTGTTAAAAGAATTTCATTTTCTTAGATTCATATTTGTACAGATGTTTGCAGGAAGTAAGTCTGCGAAAAAAGTATTCTATCAATCATTGTTTTAGATAAGCCTCCTACGTCGGTAGTGTCAGGCAATGCGTACCTAAGCATATCACTTTTCCTGTAAAATGATTGTGGTTTTTACCACACCCTGCGTTCCAAGTTGTTTCCAGTTTGGCTAGGACATTGCAGGCTTGAATCACCTGATTGTCTGATAAAAAGATGATTCCGTGCTTCGGAAGGCACGTATAAGCCGGTGGTCCCGGCCGCCAAATGGCGGTCGTCTAACCATGTCATAGGCCTTTGAAGCGGTTTAGAAACTCTGACACTGTGGTGTCGTCCGACCTTACTGCCCACACGATAAAGAAGACCACACCCTGCCATAATCTCTTTGATGAGTAAGTCAGCATTTTTGGTTAGTACTTTACTACTCGTTTTCCACTGTCTTCTGAGATGAGAAAAGTATAAAGAAAGACATCATATTTGTGCGGACAACTCAAACCAACTAGGATAGGATTCATATTACATTTTGTTGTTACTTAATCAAGCCGAAACCGGTGACCGCATTTCAAAGATTAATTTTAATCCGGCTCAGTGGGTTTGGTACGTTTCTCCTTTTTGTTGACCAATACGTAAATGCCAGTATTCATTGAAAAGACGTTGGGGAAAATGTCGCATACCTACATCTATTTCTTTAGACTGGGGGCTTTAGGCCAAAGTCTAAAGAAATAGATTTAGTTTGTCTGGGGCCGCATCTTTTAGTATTTTGCACTATAATGATCTAAAATAAATTATCTCACATGAAAAAGTTGTAGCTATTATTGAAATAATTTGTTTCATTGCCTTATTTATTTAAAACTATATTCATAAAATACATTACCTTTTCCCTTTCCTTGATCTTGGTAATTTGTGTGTTCCGTCGAATCACTTTTAGTACAGTCCTGAACAACAGTTTCAGTCTAACCACATAACATTTCATGTTGGAAAGTAAGTAAACTGTTCCGCAGCGATCCTTATCGCGTCTATTGCAAGTAAATAGAGCGAATGCGAATCCAAAACATCAACAAACTTCGTGATAAGGGAACAAACAAAGTGTTTATCAAATAATTACATCATAGCACAGATGTTTTATGCGAACGCCTCACTACTATCTAATCTTTGTGCTAAATAATTTTGCTTTATTGGTTTTTCGACTTTTTTTAAACTGTTCACAGTAGTAGCTGGGGCCCCTACCATGACGTGTTAAAGCGTGAGTCGTTCGAGCGAGAAGGAGGGATGGAGCTATACACCCTATATAGCTCCATCCCTCCTTCTCGCTCGAACGACTCACGCTTTAACACGTCATGGTAGGGCCGCTGGTCTCGTTTTCCCTATAACAGCGGGAAAACTGTAAAAGTACGCATAAGTTAGAATTGAAATGTAGCCTAAAATAGACATGTACCTACTTCATTTAATCGAATTCTCATACGTCCTTGCAAATACCAACAACACGACCGTTTTTTTTTATAGGTATCACTCTGAGTTACGGAAATAGAACGTAGGTAGATAATAATAAATAGGTTTATAAAAAAAAAATTAGGTAAACATCACATTCCTTAGCTGATATTTTTTGTGGTTATTTCTTATTTGTTACGCAGTTACATTTTTTCGTTGTTGCATTCAGTTACGGTTTCACTCGTCTTTAGAAAAAAATAAGACAATACAAAACAAATTTTAAAAAAAACTGTCAAATAGGCAATATTGATTCTCAACACTAGTTACTTTCACTTTTCAAAACAAAACGAATTAATTACAGCACTGTTATTTTAAAAATAAACCTTTGTTCTAAACTGCACTCAAAACGAAATACTAGATGCGCCATGTACGGTACAACAGGTCCTACTTAGGAGAAGATACATTTTGCGTCGCAACTCAACAGATATCCATTTATTTCGATGACAGTTAGCGTGATAAGAAAATCTTGCGTGATGATAACTAATCATGATTTTTAACCTAGTATGATTATATATTTTTTTAATTTAAACTTGACGTCATTGTCAGCAGTTAACTTAGAAACTATTAAAAAAGTAATTAACACTTATTACAACACAGATTCCCAGAAATGGTTTAAAATTCCAGAACATTAATTACCAAAGCAAAGCCAAATCATTTATTTCAATTAGACAATAGAAAGGCACTTTTGAACGTCAAAATTGACAGTTGAAAAAAAAGGTGACTCTAGCTGTCATGCAAGTTAACAAGAGCATGCCAAGAAGAGCAAGAGGCAGGGAATAACAAAGAAAACGGAATGTGTGAAAAGACTTGGGTGCAAGAAAAATAATGACTATGGTAGACACCAGAGGGCCATTTCTGCTAATTTTAATGCAACGTTCGTTGTGAATGTTGTGAAAAATGTTTGGAAATTAAGGCTATTTTGACAGATTGCAACTGACATGCGATGACGAACGTTGCTTAAAAATTTGTCGAATTGGCACTTAGATATATGTGCAATAACGGTCATTGAACCACATATACATTTGGCTGTCCTGAATCGACTTCTATCGTGATCCTTTACGTTCTCTGGTAATGAAAAACTGTTCATAATTTATTTTTCTGGTCTACACGAAGGGATTTTAGGGAGAGGTCAATGTACTTTATTGCAAGTTTTTCTGGCGCCTACCATATACAATAAAGAATTACCTATAGAAGAAGTACACGATGTTGCACCGACCTTCAAACATAGCGGGACGAGGGCAAGGGATTGATGATAAGGAGCGAAATAAACACCTCAATAAATTATGATACAATAAAACTGCTTCAACTGCTTGTACAGTTAAGTCATATAAATGCGTCACATGCATCGCACACATTATTTTTCAGTGGGATTAGATACACAAAGTTTCTACGAGTATATTCATGACATGACAGTGTGTAGGTTCTGTCTATGAAGAGTGAATAGGTTGATGCTTCTCGTCAAACCTCTTCATCAGGTGAGATAGAGTTCAAACGCGAACCTTTCATTAATAAAAAAAACTACAAGAGGTTTAGTATTGAGTACGTTACACGCCTTACAATACCTTAGAAATGGAAGATAGGTAGGTATCCGAGAAGAAAAGCCATGGAGCGAGAAAAACCAAGACTCGAGGTAAACAAAGGAACGAAAGAAATAATCAAGGAAGCAAAATGAGTCCTCCAGGATATCCGCCTGGTTACGGAATTTGTTCGAAAGAGTCACCGCGGCCCTGGAACGCAAAGGGCATGAGGAAGAACACGGATGGGTTTCAGTCAGTAAGAGACTGACATTCCCTTCCACTAAGATCGGAAGAAGTCATTTCATGATTTCTGATCCAAAAAAAAAAGAATATCCGCCGTGTGAAACAAAGGAAGAGCCAATTTTAATGTTTACTTGCAAGAGGTTAGCTCTGGGAGATTCGATAGCAAAAACTTTTCTCCTGAAACAGAGCTACTTTAGGTAAGATGTCTGCCACAGGATAAGTCATATCCTGAAATAAATCACGATTTCGTTGTATAGGCCGCGAGAACAAGCCGGGGGAAAAGGCTAGTCTGAAATGTAGAAAACAACACTAATATTGCATCACTGTTTTATTAATTGCCATCGGCAAAGAGAATTTGCAAACAATGAAGATTTTCCGGATTGGCTAGATTATAATTTAATAGGTAATCTATCCTTAATGACGATAAAAATGGACTGATTCTGCGAAATGAGAAATCCAAGGTTTGCGTAATAAGACGCCGATATTTATTTGTGAATTGAATAAATTACATTAATTTACATTATTTTCCGTATGCAGAGGCTTTAATCAAATCAATAAAAATATGCAACCTGTATACCTGTTTTAAGTGGTTTGGACATTGCGTGTGCTGTTAACAACTTCAAGTATACTAGCAGGTACCAATTTTGAGGACTGGGTTTTCGCGAGCATTTCGGGGCCAATTCGCCGGAAAGATTCGACACCTACCCAAATTGAAAAGGATAGAGTGGCGCGAAATTACGTGCGGTATTCCTCAAGGAACAATCCTAGGGCCGCAACTGTGGGACAACGTCTACGACTACTTAGAGCCGATTTTACCAATGAAACTGAACGCGATCAGTACATCTAAACTGCGTTCAAGAGCTGTCAGTGTCAATTTTCCATAGAAAAATAGTGACACTGACAGCTCTTAAACGTGGTTTATACGCTGATCGCGATCAGTTTGGCTTGGTGAAAATGGCTCTTAGTCGAACGTGGTAGATGGCGAGATGCACTCTACCATGGTTCATCTGTACTCTGTGACTCTGTGGCACTCAGGTGTCTACAAGGAGCAACCTATAGAAGTACAGGCTAGACTGCTAAGGCATATGTTTGGCAGTTGCCTCTGCTATGTTATTGAATGGCAGACAAGCCTTTCTTTTGTATTCATTTATTATCAATTGACCGCGTTTTCCCTCCATAAAGCGCAAGTTATTATAAAGCAATTATGATAGGTACTGCGTTTTTGGCACCGTTTCTCGGTCTCTAAGAACAACCTAATACCCTACTGTGAACAAATTCAGTCTCATTTTCGGAATATAGGAAGGTTGAAAAATCTAAATAAGAAGTCATTTATTATTCAAACTGTGCTGTTCAAAAAGTGCTGGCTCTCTGCTATAAGATTCGAGTCAGCACTTTATGAACCGTAGAGTTTTTCCTCATCACAGCAAGTCAGCTAAATTATTTATATAATCTTGATTGTTCATTATATGCTACCAACAGGTCAAAATACCTATTGAATTCATCATCATCATCATCATATCAGCCGAAAGACGTCCACTGCTGGACATAGGCCTCCCCCAAGTGTCGCCACAACAACCGGTCCTGTGCGTCTCGCATCCATCGGTTACCCGCGACCCTCACCAGGTCATCGGTCCACCTTGTGGGAGGCAAGCTTCTGAATCTACACGGCCTAACTCTACCGACCCTAACTTCACAAATTCTACATATCAATAAAAATGTATGGCTCTACATGAGATCTGATATCTTTTTCACAGGGCAAACCTTATGTGGTCGTCTTGGCAACATCTTACATGAAATGTTTTTGGTGGGATTTCAGTTCTTTTTGTAAGTTGCTAGGCAGTCTTTTTAGTGTTTATTTTTTTCTTCTTTTTTTGGGGTGTATTCCTTGCACATCAGCAGTGCCGGTTTTCATAGCCCATTCTCCATTCAAACTTCAACACCCCCCCCCCCCGCCTCCCCAATTTTGGGGGATGGGAGGGCGAAAGTTATAAGTTTATATTGGGGGCACGGTAGTGTTTTTTGTATACTAAACTTTGTTTACATACCAAATTTCGGCTTTCTAGCACTTCAGGAAGTACCCTAACATTTTGAAGTCTCATACAAACTTCCACCCCCCTATTGTAGGGGATGGGGGCGAAAGTTATAAGTTTATGAACTTTTTTGTTGGTTGTATACTAAAATTAGATTACATAACAAATTTCAGCTTTCTAGCACTTCAGGAAGTAGCCAAACATTTTGATGATCATCAGTGTGTCAGTGACGAAATCGGTGTATTTTAGATATCAATAAAATCTAAAGTTTTAGAGCTATTCAATTGAGACTTTGCATGTTTAATTAGTCGGTCAGTGGGTCGTCTTGTCTATTATTGACATCATAATAATATCCTGAGAATGTGAACTATCTGGTACATCGGAAACCAACTCTATGAGAGTTCAAAAAACGACGAAACACTTCGAGAAAAGGTAGGTAGTGCCCTTGCGCTTCGCTTGGCTCGTCTTGGCGGGGGCACTACTGTGCCCCCAGATAAAATTGCATGCATATTCCCAATTCCTAAGGTAAATCAGATGGTGTCAAAGATTCTTGTATAGCGTAATGATCTCGACACTTTATACCTATAGGTACTAAATTACTAACAACTGCTCAACTTTATCACACTATTAGAAAGACAAAACATTAACTTCTTTCGATCACTAACTTTCTGGAAACCAATTAAACTTCACAGTACAGTCCACACCACACAAAAACAACCAAACAGCTTTACAACACTATATACGTTTCACGAGTGCAGCAGTAGGTACTAAAACTTAAGGTGGGTAGCAAGTACCTACATATCTTTAACAAACTCGTTTCATAAACTCGACCCACTAACGACTGACGATATTAACATATTTTGTAGGTACTCGACCTAAAAGAAGTTAATGCAAGAAGTGGTAAAGAAACAAGTTTTTGATTGGTTATCGATAGATGAAATTGGTTATAGATAGACAACACCAATCCAGTAACTCTCGAAAAAAACAAGGATGCTTCGGCCGCGATGATGAAGGACTCACCAGACAATTGGCAGCAGCATTCTCTGTAAGTACATTGCAACAGCTACACTGCGATCGCCAACCAGCCTGCCAAGCGTGGCGATTATGGCAACCCCCATCTGGGGGAGGCCTATGTTCAACAGTTCTATCAGCTGATATGATGATGATGATGATGAATACCAGTATTTTACATGGAACAACTTCCAATGTAACCTCCACAGCCGATTAACTGAGGAATCATACGATTTTTGGCTGGTACTCACCAGCCAGAAAACCTGACACAGCAACGGAAGATTGGAGACTTCTAATGATACGGCTGTTACTATTTAGCCACGAGCTCCTTCAGCTCGTGGCTAAATAATAACAGCCGTACGAGCCGATCTTCATGGTTAAGCAACGCTTGCCAAGGTCGGTCTGTGGATGAGTGACCATCTTAACATACCGAGACTCCTCCGTGCCTCGCAAAGCACGTTAAGCCGTTGGTCCCGGCTGTAATTTGTAGATATTTCGCAGTCGTTACGGATTGTCAGAAGCTAGAAAATCTGACTCCAGTTTTCCCATGGCAAAAAGTATCGTGTTACTCAGTTAATGGGTTGTGGAGGTCTGGTAAGCAGCCGCTCCACGAAAAATAACGGTATTCAGCTGAATCCGGTTTGACTGGGAGCCGACCCCAATATTTATGTACCTATCCCTCTGCTCCACTCAGAGCGAAAGGAGTCATTTGATGATTTCCCATTCATAAAAACAGGTAGATGATGACTCTCTAATGATACACCCGGATAAAAAAAATCTAACTAGGTAGGTACGTAAAATGTTTATTAAATCCAGGTTCAGGACTACAGTATGCAAAATTTAATCCAAATCCGTTCTCAGTCGTTAACGTATTACAACTCAATGTTTACACGCTCCGTTACAACTCTTCCATATTTATCACCGCACGCCTCTGCAGCTTTCAGAACTGTGTCTTTAAATGTAAGAGTACTCACTTCTCTAATAACGCGTTTTACTTCTCTTTTTCTTTTACTTTCTCCACAGGACAAACATAATGTTTTAAAATCAAAAGAGCTAATTATTTTTTACGCGGAGATTGTGATGTACCTACTCGATACATCCTGGCGTCGTTTAAAGTCCGCAATACTCAAATGGTTCGTATAGTTTTTACGACAATTACTATGAATACTCACAGACGCGTTCACAGTATTTAAATATTCAGTATGACCATCAGCTCTATCGAAACTAGCATTCTTTAATGATTGTAAACCACGTTTAACTTCTACAACATCACCGTCCGATAGCAATTGATTGCATATAAAACAAATATCACTCATGATGAAAATGTTCAAGGGCATCAAACTACTAATATGTCGTCTTTTACACTCAAGAAATATTTTTCAACTGAACTAAACTCAATCCGACAGGCAGTAGCAGGATTGGTCTCGGAACACTGAAATACGAAACAATCTGCTGGAAGAGAAAATATTATTTTATTTGTTTGTTTGTTACGATTTACCTCAAAATCTAATCAACCGATTTTAAAAATTATTTGCCATTATAAAGCTACATTTTTAATATAAAACATAGGCAATATTTTATTTTCGAAAAAAATTAAGTTCCCTATGAAAATTGCAATAATGTAACCCAAAGTAGCAAAATGTTGCCTAATAAATTCATAATTTGGCGTGCGCTGAGAAAAGTTGGTGACACATAAAAATAATGTTTTATTTTTATATTATTAAAGTAATCATATTCATTATTACCTATAAAAAAGGCTGCAAGGGCAGATGTTTAACTATTATGGTTAAGTCATATCTAATAGACCGCTTTTTGTTGAAATAATTCAATCAAAACCCGAGTGAATTGGAGTATTGGTGACTTTGGTATCATGATATTAATCTCTAATAAATTAATCATTATTAAAATAGGTTGACTATGTACATGTAAACTACACTTTAAATTATTCAAATCTCACCTTTCATTTAAAAGTTACGACGGGTATAAAAATGTTCTCTTGTCGTTCACTCCACCTAAGTAGACGGTGAGATGTCGACAGAATAGACTGGCAGGGCGCCTAGCACCCCCACCGAGGGTGACCCCACATTGCCGTCTTGGTGGGGGGGCTATCTTAGTGATCTTGGAGCTCTGCCGGTAGAGTTACCTACTCATGCCGGAAAGGTCCAAGTGAAGGACCAGACAAAGAGGGACACGAGAGGAGCACAGTGTTCGGAGACTTGAGCAGTGTTCGGGTCCTCGGACAGAGTGCGTTTCGGAAGGAAACTTGCCTCCTCCTCCGACGAAGAGCTGGCCTTAAAACATTCGTGCTAGGCCCTCAGTAAAAGATATAAAAGACCCCAGTGAGAGTGACCCAGGTAAGTAAATAATACATAAATAAACCATGATGGCTTCATCCCTGGTCTTGTTTTAACTGCCGATAACTTAAGATAACGCGTTCAAGGTGAGTAGGTAATTGCGGGCGATATTATTATGCAGTTGCCAACATGTCACTCGCGATAATTGTACAATGACCCCTATTATATCTATTAGTCCAGTCAAATTACTCCGAAAATAAGGCAAACTTAGCATGCATTCTTAACTCCGATTTTTTGCCGATAACGTGTAGAGATGTAGGTATGTCAAAATGTATCCCGCGAAAAGTTAACCCCGCGATGTTCATTTTTTATTAGTAAAACATTTAATTTAATAAATAACTCGATGGAAAAAAATATTATCTGTTTGTTTGGAGCATTTGTAAAAGAGATCAAGTTTTACAAGTAGGTCAGTAAATTAAACATTTTTAATGTTAAAATTAATGTTTAAATGTTTAACCATATAACGAATAATATTCGTTGTTATGGTTCGATTTTCACCTCAAAATCTGATACCTTTTTTGGAATTATACGTATTCTGCAGCTAGTCCGCTATAAAAATAAGATCATAAAGGAGTTTACAAATGACCGACAATATTACACATAATTTTCGATGCTCTTGGTTCCAGAGCGAACAATGTATGGGCGCAGAGCAATGTCCTTTATCCACAATCTACACCACAGCACTTGTGTGGCCCGGATGAGCCTTTAATAATTATGTGAGAGTAGGTATCCCCATTTTTCAAGTTTATACAAATCTAGATACACCCAAAATATCGATAAAACCACTACACGTAGTAACTATTTCAGTAATCTGTGCCACTACACAATCACGGAACGAAACAAAACACCAAACGGGAAACTCGAAACCGCATTCCGTACTCAATTGTACCTACCTTTTGCTAGTAGTCGTAGGTACTGTATCTACGGTCGACCACAACGAATCAATTGATACCTAACACGGACATGATAAAAGAATCGATATCATATCGATACTTTGCCAATAGCATCCAGTAGGTACTCGTAATCTTGTAGGTATTACTCGAGTGTACCGTACCGTAATCGAGTCTAGTCTATTGAGTTGCGAGATGTGTCAAAAGCAACTGAGTTTATTTAAATCTCAAGAGTACAATTTGCGCCAATCACAGTGTTTGCTTTCATACTTTTATTTCTTGTTTATTATCCACTTTTTCCGCGACAGTGCGGAAATAAAATAATATCATTGAGCAGCGTTAGGGATAGGTCATTGAGCTCATGGTATCTATACTGTACCTACAAATAGGTAGGTACTGTAGTTATAGTTTTAACATTTAAATTAAAAACTATTTTGCACAGATGCTCTTTATGCACAAACCTTTCCGTGTTTATCGTTATTTCTTTTAGTGAAAACCGTACCTATATAATTCCAAATAAGTACATAGGTACTTACTTTCATACAAAGTTCCCACTAACCCCTCAATGTTAATATTACCAAAAATCCTTTCCTAACGAGTGCTTACGTTAAAAATAAATATGTAGGTAAGTACCTACCTATTCCCAATTTCAGCTTTCTAGTCTTGTTATATGGATGGGAAATCATCAAATTACATCTTCCCCTCTGGGTGAAGCGGACGAGAGTGTCTGACTCTTACTGACTAAAACCCATTCATGTTCCTCCAAATGCCCTTTGCGTGCCAGGGCCGCGGTCTCTTTCGAAAAAATTCTGCTATAGCTTAGTCTTAGCAGCTAGGTATTTATCGCTGTGCGTTAATATTCAGCCAGGACAAACGAGTTGATATAATAAGTAGGTAGGTACTTAGGTATAAAAAATTTAAGCTAAAGTTAAGCTAAAAATGTTGTTTTCTGCTTCAACCCTTAATCAGGTTAAACATTTACCAGTCTTAATTATGTTTAGTACCAACTAAAGTTAGAAAACAATTATTGCTCTGTGAATAACAATCCCGCAGAAGTAAGAGCGACAATCACTGGCGGTGGTTGGGGAACCACAGAGCTTTTGACCAAGCTCAAAACATTGTTCTTCCTACAAACTGGTCAAACAAATTAACCACAGCGAGACAACACCATCCATCGATCCCTTTGTAAGCCTTTTAAAAGCATCGTGAAGAGTTTCTCGCACAAAGAGCACGGATACCTACCTAAGTAGATACTTAATGAAGACGAAGTTTTTAAAAGACTGCGTCTTATGTGGGTTTTTTAAACTTTTACTCATTTTTGTTTGAAATATTTCATGGTGTGATAATTGTGTGGTTCTGCTAATTTTCACAATTTTTACTGCAACGAACCTAGCAGTACCTATATATATACCTACAACGTGTAACAGAATAAACGCAACATCTCTTAAGGGTTCATTGTACTCATCATTATGATCAACTTTTACTATAGGATGAACACTGAAATTGCAAAAAAAATCGACTGCTCCATACATACAGCTGATTTTTTTTTCGCGATTTCGGTGTTGATTCCACAGTGAAAGTTGTTCATAATGATGAGTAATGACCCCATAAGAGGTATTGCGTTTATTCTGTTACACGTTGTATACTAGACTAACTGTACCTACGCAAAATTTCATCCAAATATGTTCAACCGTTTTTGCGTCATGGAAACGTTGCCTAATAAACTTTCAAATACTTACTTTATATACAGTCCGATTTAAAGACTTAACGATAATATTGATTCCAACAGTGCCAGCCCTAGTTATTGGTACCAAGCATAGAGTAAATAGTCTTTGGTACCAAGACTTCATGCGAATGTATTCTGCCCCACAAGGTGCCACTAGCGCGGCAGAGTAGACGAATCCAAAAAAAAACAAACTATTTTAACAAGCTTTTATTTAACTTGCAATGTATGTATGTACTTATGTAACTATGTTTGTTCGGGTGGAATCTTACAACGATTTTTTTTTTCATAATTGTATTTGAATGATAGCGTTTTCAATTGATCGCATTTCAATTAGGTACCTACATAATTACGTTTTGAAAACAGAAGTATAAATGTGTATCAATAAATCGAACTTGTATCAATAAATCGAACTTGTTTGTAGTGACCTTATTCGTGACATTCCGTGCCAAAACTGGAAAATTAAACACAATAGATTTTCGTCGGTGGAGTGTATTATTCGACCTCGACTATGAGAGAATTGGTACCTACCTACCAATTCTTCACAGAACACGGCCGCTTTTCTTTTAAACAATAAAAAGTATACCTCTGGGTACCTATGTGCCGCATTTAGAATAGTGACAGGCCAAACAGAATGAACATTGAAGGAAAATACTGTGTAAACTGAAGCAAAATGATTCTTGTTGTTTGTTTTTGAGAAGATAATGTCCTTTACCATAGTCGGTAGGTACCTGCTTAGATAATATTTGGTACTCGCTCGTGCTGCGTTATAGTTTTTAGCAAAAAACGTTAGACGTACCTAGTCTAAACGTTTCCAGGGTCCCTCCAAGGTCCCTACATAGGTTGCGGAATTTGTTAGAAAGGGCAATAGGAGGAACACGGATAGGTTTTAGTCAGTAAAAGTCTGACACTCCCTTTCGCTCCTCCCTGAGCGGAGTCATTAGATGATTTGTCGTCTTTAAAAAAAGGGGGCCCACCTATATTTGTAGGTACCAAAATTAATCAATATCAGTCAATGATTTAGGTGTCGACACGGTTAGCGCAGTGGTTTAGCGATTGACTGCTGCGCTGCGTGTCGCGGGTTCGATTCCCGCACGGAACAAATATTTGTATGGCCGACATATAGTTGTTTCGGGTCTGGCTGTTTGAGTATGTGAGTTTCTATGTTTGTAAATGCACCCACGACACAGGAGAAATTCCTAGTGTGGGTCAACGTTTAAAAAAACGTAACATACAAATCAAATTACTTTCGTATTTATATTAGGTACTAGTTAGCAGCAGTTGTAGCCAACACCAAAAGGAAGTAAGAACAACAAATAGAAACAAAACGACTTGCATAAGTAGGGCAGGTTTTGAATTTCAACTGCGTCATCAGCAAATATGTATGTAGATTGTATGTTATTAATTGATAATTATCTAGTAAAGCACGCACATCTTTGAATTAAACAGAAATAAATAAATTAAGAGCGTTTACGCTGTACAAACTTTCAAGTTTACTTTCTTATTTTTCGAAATGAATTAATCGAATTTTAGTAAAATTTGTTATGCATTATGCTAGATATCTAATTGTTATCTCGATAGTATTATTCCCTTGGGATAATTTCCGACTTTCACGCGGGCTATAGCGCTGGCAGAGGGTAGTCGCATTATTTAAAATATAACTACGACTGCGAAAGTTTGTGTTTTCAAATCAAACACGCCTCAATGGCTCAACGGATTCGGATGAAGTTTGACACTCCAGCAAATCGTGTGGCTTTGCTTTGGAGGTACTGTTGTCGCTGTAGTATTTTCCCTTGGGATATAATTTTTGGACAGATAGTATCTAGACACTGTAATGCAACCAAAAAATCTCTACCTAATCAATAGATAGGACGTATATCTATAGGAACCTACAAGAATTATTTGTATATAAACATTACAATATGTACAATAAAACCTAGAATAGGTATAATGATCCAAGTAATTACCTAGATCATGACGCTATGTTCCATGCCAAATCTAGACAAAGTTCTATTATTTTCGTCCTTGCTAGAGTACACAATTTTAGTATTGCTGTTATCATTGACATAACGATTACGTTGATTAACTACTAATAAAGCCAGAGGTATTACACACTTATCTAGTTAAGTATGTACCTACTAAGTAAAGGCTTTTGTCACGAATCTATCATAACTGGCTGTAACAGATAAGTTCTATATCACCTTGTACCTATGTGGCGTCACGTATTTAATTGTGCATTAGTGAACGCACCTTAGATGTAGTATTGCATGCTTGGGAAGAACGCAACCCTTGTTAAGTGGCAACCCAAGACACAATTCGGGGCGCTACCCTTATCGTCCCTCTCTCACTTCAACCGCCGCGCGCGAGTCACGGACAACGTTAATCCATACTGTGTTATCTAGCCATCAATACCTAATGTTCTTAACTGTTACCGTGTGTCAATACTGCAAGTTGGATTTTCACTCCGTCTCCGAATCATCAACTTCATCGTAAGACGCATCGATGGGATAGATGGGTAGAATACCTTATATCTGCGTCCCTAAACTAGTGACCCCGACCGACGTGATCTAGGCTGCAACTGCGTCATACAGAGGTGGTCATCGTTCAGGCACAAGTGACGAACTGATACCGCGTCTGAGCTGAATGCTAAGTGGAAGTCGATCACGCTCTAGACACTCAACTGCTGTCAACTCATCGAGACCAGCGAACTGCGAGATCTCCGAATCATCAACCTCATCGTAAGACGCATCATGGGAACAGATAGAATATTTATATATATTATAATTTATATATATCTGCGTCCCGAAATATCTAAACCTACACAAACAAGATTTCTTCTTTTCTAGAGTTCATAGGTTCTTTTCTCAGGTCGTGTCTGTGTGTCTGGGTCCCGTCCGAGTTCCTCCTAATGCCCTTTGCGTTCCAGGGCCGCGGTGACTCTTTAGAACTAATTCTGCAACCTCTGGCCTACCTACAGTGTCAAAAAAGTGTAAATTACCTAACTAGCGGAACCTCGCAGACGATAAAATAAAATTTAAATCGAATTTCAAGTTCTAACTACAATACCAACATTCGTTGACACCGTAGTCAGCTATAGATATCTGAAATTGAAAGTTCTATTCTATTGAAACAACTGCACTGTTTCTATGTCAGAGATAACTAAGTACAATTTCTGTTTCGATTGCCAAGGTTAATAGAACAACGTGCTTGTATAAAAAATATTCTTTTTCCGGTATAATCAAATCCAACACAGGCGTTTTTAACCGACTTCAAAAAAAGGAGGAGGTTCTCAATTCGACAGTTTTAAAAAAAATATTTGTAGGTATGGTTATTCAGCGATATTTTCGCCAATTAGCAACCGATTTGGATGGTTCGTTTTTTGTATGGAATAGTATTTTTCTGGACTGGTCTCATTTCAATTAGGTGAAGATCTGATGAAAAACTTCGGAGTTAGGTGACGGAACTCTTCAATAAATAATAGCTAATCTTCCGGGATTGCTGAAATCGCATGGTCTGTTTATTGTTTACACCAGTTTATAACATAACATCACGCCGGTACGCTGTGAAGGGGTAGGTACAGATGTTTAAAAGTCAACCATGTTTTTGAGGTTTTCTATTCGGGCATAACTTTATTGTTTATTATTATTGTTTATGAACCGGTCTTGATGATTCTTTGGAGGTAGCGGTACAGGGTGTAAAGTCCCGCGTAACTCCGTAGAAAAGGGAGGATCCTCCGACCGGACGGTTGTTGTGTCCGGTGGGCAACTGCCCGATAGTTGATATTCGGACTGTTGTATCTGTTCAAATTGCACGGGAAACTCTGATATCGCGATTCAGGATTTCGTTGTTAGTTCGCAGCTGTCGGGATAGATGGCGCTGCGAGTCTCATTGTTGAGATGTAGATTCTGCTACGTTAGTTTTTGTGGCGTTTTTTTTAAAAAAACGTCCCAATAACAAAATGCGGGGACACTAGGATTTCCCCTGTAGGTATCGTGGGTGCGTTCACAAACATATAAACACACATCAGTTATGTAATACACCAACAGCTAGACCCGGAACAACTATCTGAGGCCATACAAATATTTGTTCAGTGCGGGAATCGAACCCGCGACACGCAGCGTAGCAGTCAATCTTTTATTTGGAATTCGGTTGTATTTTTTTGCAAGTAAAAAAGTTTATTTGTCATGTCACTTCTTTATAGATAAGACTAGTAAGTAGGTCGGCCTAAAATAAACCTTAACCCCAAGCTATCCAAGTTATAGAACCTACCTAAATGTTATGTTTTTTTATTTTAATTTTCTTAGCTCTCTCATCCATCATCCGATCATCTCATCTTTTTATGAAGAAGAATACCTACTATTCAGTTTTAGTTTTAGCGGTCACTGATATAAACGTTGAAAGCTGAAAGAAAACATTCTGTAGGTAAGTATATTATACCTACACACGAATCAATATTGTTTCTCGGTAGGTAACAAAAAGTGCATTCATAGGACGTTGTTCTTTGAATCTATTTCTGAAAGTAGTTCACAACGTGGGTGAACTAAATATAAGTACATAGGTTGAAACCGTCTGTAGGTGACCTGCCTACGTGGCCTACGTGTTAAGAATTAATAGGTTATTGGAAGTTCATAACCGATGGATGAGACTCTCCATACTTACACCGTGCTCTCCTCCTCCTCGCTCCTAAGGAGAGAGCAGTTCATGGCTTTCAGCCATAGGTCCACATTCAATCAGTTTATTACCAGAACAACTGTACCTAGGTAGGTACGTTCCTACCTACCTATTAATCTATACCTACTGTGTCTATATTCTACTTTAAATTTTCACGTAAGTAGGTACCCTACCTACGTAAGTAGGTATACCTACCTATTCCGATCGAAACTGAAACCATATATTATCAGTTCCCACCTATTAGGTAGGTACCTACCTAACTTGTGTAGGTTGAGAGCTTCCTAGTGAAGTGATACCTGTGATAAGTGTTACATCAATACTCTCCTCTGAACATCAGAATAATCCTTTTGAAAACAAGTACCTACCTAAGTAGATACCTACCTACCTAATTGATATAGTTCCTACTATATAAATAAGGTAGGTAGGTATCTAATTTGAAAAACTAACCAGAGCTGAATTTTAACCAGCTTTTTAAAAACACCCTGCGTAGGTAAACTTAATTCAGTTACCTATCTGGCAACATTAGTAGGTAACTATCTATGGAATTAATTTGTTATTATTACCTACTGCCTATGTAACTAATAACAATTGACATTTAGACACTAACACTGGCCAAGCAACGTTTCCTTAATAATAAGAACTTTTGTAAACAGCTTTATTTTTAGATTTAAACTTTTCAAACTCATTAAAATATTCGTCAATGACATTGAGGATCGAGCTTCAAAACGTAAACATGAATAAGCGGAAACAAAGCACGAAATCACATTTTTATTTTTAAATAAACACACTGTATATAAGTACCTAGGTAGGTAAGTAATAGGTATTATTGCTAATTAGCGATCATCGAAGGCAGTAAGCAGCATCAACAACGTAGTTACTTATGATAATGTCAACTATTAATACTTACCTACAGCATGTAAATAAGTAGGTAGGTAACTACATTGTTTTATAGCTCCTGAAGCGACGCTGTCTACTCCAGCAACTGCATACGTAGGTGTAAAAGTATAAATATGCATAATGATCATACATAATATCTACACCTAACATGTTGTGTACACATCGTATGAGAAATCTTTTAATACCGGGTTACTTTTTAGCATCAAAATCCGAATCTGGCACGCATGACACAATAGTTTATGAACAAACAAACACATAATTTTTTTCAGTGACTCGATTTTAATCAGCTCCTTTATATTAAAAAGTAACAATGATCAACCTACCTTTTGTACAAATGTCAAAATATCACAAGTTTTTTGTAACGTTGTTTGTAAACAAAGACAACATGGAACGCGCGCGCACCCGCGTTCGTGTGGAATCGGATTGAGCGTCGTGGATTCGGCCGGCCGCACCACGCCCGCGCAGCGACTGGCGGGTCTACGAAACCCGTCTAATTATAAACCGAGTAGCACAGAGCACAGTAAAGCCTGCTCGAAATTCTACCGATAACAATGTTATTGACGTTTAGTGCAGTCTCAGGGCAGCGAAATAAAGCCCGATAAGTTAATTGCGAGCCAGCTGATCAAACAATATTAGTGATGCAGGGTAAACAATAGCACAATACCTACATTTTATTGTTTGTTCCCAAATTACCAAATAAATAAAATTTCCTCCGCCTCTGCAGACAACAAACTTGCTGGTATAGCTTATGTACCTGAGTACCTACTTAATAAATAGATTGGTACCTGAGGGACATATTGTTAGCATTTGTGGTAGAAATGTTCTTTTATACTTTTCGGTTCATAGTAGGTTTTGGTACCTAGGTACCTACGTAAGGTTTTAGTTTGGCTTTTAATTTATAACTGAATTTTTGGTCCAACGACTGGTGTGGGTTCGATTCCCGAATACGTAGTAGGTAAGTAGTAATTTCTCTGCAACACCTTGGTCCTTGGCACGTTCGTATCGGCATCTCAGTCGCAATCTGACAAAATATTTTCTCAGATTCGAGAGTCCAGAGTCAGAGCGACTGAGAGTCAGATTACGAGGAGCTTTGCCGGCTGATTGTTCCTGGTTTAAGACAATAGACTCCTCCCTTTTATAAGGCAGCTAACCAAGCAGTTAGAAAACGAATGAAACCTTATTTATGTTTCAGTTATACCTGTAGCAACCAGTAGCAACCGAATTAAAGCGTCAATGTCAGAAGTTTCAATAATTTCAGCTTTGTATGTTATTTATCAAGCACAGTATTCCTCAAATAATAAGTAATTGTTGCGCATTTGATATAATTTTAGTAAATAAGTTAAGCAAAAATGCCACTTGCTATAATTACAAGGTAAAATTTTCCGTTATTTTTTAATACTTTCGCGTCAACAACGAAAAAATAAACACTTAACACGGCAAGTACTGGCGACTGCATTTTGTGAATAGAGTACCTATACAATTAAGGACCAGGATCCTAAAGTGCCTCTCATTACTCCTAGTACCTACCTAGTGTTATTTATTAACCAGGGCCCGGATGGCCCGGATCGACGGGTCGAGCCTCTCGGACACAACTGCCTGTCTCCTAGTTTGTGACAGATAGTTCAACTAAGTATCGGCACTCCCACAAGTCGACCGAACCTGGTGAAGGCCGCGGGAAATCACTGGATGCGAAACGCACGTGCGCTTTGGACGTCTATCGGCAGAAACGACTATAATGAGTTCAACTATCTGGCTATCTGCCAGCCCCACTTCCTGGTCCCTTAGGACAACGTCACCCTGTATTGGGATAAAGGGTTAGGTTGAGTGAGATAGGTATATTCAAGTGTGATGAACTGTATTTGATCATAAATTAACCTTCCCAGCCTTTTTCCAATGTTGATAGTGCCGGCTTCTAATCTAACTGGATGTTGCAGTCTTTTGGGCATCTGACAACCCACCCTAGTTCATAATGATACTTAGAATACTAATATATAATTCCAGCGACGCACAGTCGAGGCACAGCATACTCCTCGTGTTGAACATAAGTGGCGTCTGCGCTTGCATTTGTGTCCAAGTTCTACTTGTGCTTACAGCTCTCAGTAAGTTATGTGTAGGTATTAGTTAAACCTGTGTAGGCATATAATATATTCTCAGTGTAGCAGCAGCAGCGCCGGGGGTCCAGTCAACTGCATGAGGGTACTACGAAAACCGCTCTTACGTAGTACCTAGGGTAGTGAGAGTACTTATATATAGTGAACACGCAAGTTAGTTTCAACACTTGCTTGCACACGCAAAACCACAATTATTGCTACAATATAAAGGTGATGATGGTTAATTGATGATCGCTATGATGAACAACGTAAGGGCGAACTTCGTAGTTCGCAAACAAATGTTGGTATATTATTTTAAACACACTTAAATACAGAAAGACAGGTCTTATCACGGACTTATAGATTTCCCCCGTAAAATTGAGAGGCATTCGTGGGTCGTAAGTTGTTCCAGTGACCTGTCGCCATTCCATCCATCCTGAGTTGATCCGGCGCGTTACGTCTCCGTCCATATCGCGATCCCCCTGGACAAGCGACCAGAAGTACCGAAAGTCGGAGCAGATCGGTATAGACGTTCCAGTGAGAGCAATAAGCATAGGACTGGAGAGACCACTGAAATCGCAGAACATGTATTATGTTTTGGTTCTGCTCAATTTCAGGCCAACACTCTCTAGTCTTTGCCACCACGTCTCCAATCTGCTCTGCACCTCGAGGCCGCTTTCGGCAACCAGCACAATGTCATCAGCAAACAGCATACACCAGGGAGCCTCTTCCTGGATGACCAATGTCACATCCACGTCCGTTATCATCAGGAAGAGAGGGTTAAGGGCCAATCCCTGGTGCAAACCGACTGCCACACTGAAACTGTCAGTGGTGCCCACTGCAGATCGTACTTACGTACGTGCTTTATCTGGTGCGCCTTACTAGAAAATAGTCAATTTGGGTCTCGTGGTTACCACTTTTGTGTGACTCTGGAACCAAGTGTTGGCTACTGCCAGGTCAAATGCAGTAGGGATTGCAACAGCGTCTCTCCCTTGTGATTGGGACTTCCAATACCCCATTCACCATGTATTCATCCATAACAATTTCTCGTTATTTCTACCTACATGCCCATTAAAATCACCTCCAGCTATCAATTTCTCATGCACGGGGATGGTCATTATTGCTGTATCAAAATCCTCCCAAAACTTCTCTTTCACCCTTTCATCACATCCTACCTGCGTTACACACTCATGCATACACACTCACATTGTCCATCATAACTTGGGTCGTTTGATGTGTGGATAATATTTAATTATTAATTCATATCTTAAACTCTTTACAGAAGTGATATTCTTAGAACCTGACATTAATCCAGTGATGCAAGACCACGTTAGTAACTTTTACAACCAAACATATTTCACGAGTAGGCGATTTTCAGATATCCCATATCCACAGAGTGAAGATACATACCTGTTTTACTTAGTTTAATAGTTAAGGAGATAAATTGATTAAAACATTGATTGAAATAGTGTGTGCTTTATTGTGTGGGTTATTGCAAACACCGAAAGGTTATCTATACATATAATAAAATCGTAGATTTGCCGTGTCTGTACCTACATTGAATATTTTCGCATAAAAATAACTGAGAAATGTTAGGAAAAAGGTACAAAACGCAAAAATGCCATTTCTGAAATTTTTGTCTGTTTGTCTGTTTGTCCAATTGTTTGTGTCAGCATCACGAAAAAACCACTGATTGGTTTCGAAAGTCAAGTAATTAAAAATATTAAGTGTTAACCCGAGTAACATATAGCGTTTATTTCATCAAAATCGACCCACAAAATCAAAAGATATTGAATTTTTAATTTTAGTAAGGAACTTCATACAGCGCTAAGCGTTGCGGTGACCGACTGTTAGGCGCCATCTATTGAGAAAGATAAAATGCAGGTAAGCATGAAAATAACATCAAAACAAATTGTTGAGTTATTTGTGAAACTTTTAATAAGTAGTAAAATAAAAGTGAACATTTTAATACCATAACGTTACTTATTGTTATAATATGGGCTCCTTATTTACCGTCTCCATTCGGCCAAATATTTTGTCAGTTTACCAAATGGTTGATAGATGGCGTAGCACTGATGACGCGTTTTTCTGTAACGGTGTTAAGATTTTCCGTCAGAGTATGACTCCCAAACGATTCTTAACAGCATTGTCGTTCGCTAGGGTATTCGGTCGCATAAAAGGTCTTTCAAGTCTTTGAAAGACCTTTTATGCGACCGAATACCCTAGCGGCTACCCTATTTGCAGGGTTTCGAGTCCAAAATCGTAAAAAGAAATCTCTGATTTGTTCGGATTGTTGTTGTCGCCTTGGACGTCGGACTTGGTCGGTCTTGAACAATTCTGGTTCTTGCGTCGTTACAGTGCTGAACTGGACTGGGAATCCAGGCCTGTGGGGTTCCGTACCAAAGTGCTAACGGGACTCTACTACTAAGCCTGCGCGATAGATTCAAATTCGAAAGGTCGAACGGTTCGATTTGCAAATAATGGCTATTCTATTTCCGATTATTAGGGTACCGTACGCACGGTGACGGGACCCTATTACTAAGCCTCCGCGATCAATTGTGATTCGTGTAAAGTATCGGACGCAAATCGAGTTGTGTCGCCTTGGACGTCGGACTTGGTCGGTCTTGAACAATTCTGGTTCTTGCGTCGTAACAGTGCTGAACTGGACGGTTCGACTTTGCCATAAACAAAAATAGAATAGAATAGAATGTAACCAGTAGGTATTTTTCTAAACACACGAGCACTCCGCTGTGCCGCGAATTTAATGTTTATTTACATTACATAAGATTTATTTTTTAATTGGGAATTTTCACATGTCAGGGCTCATGATTTAAAAGAATGGCCGTGGAGTTTCTTGCATGTTCTTTTCCATAGAGATCTACGCTTTGGAATGTAGCTTTATGTTTTTGACTAACTGACCTTAACAATTCAAAAGTGTAGGTATGTAAACGGTTTATTTGGACAAAATGATTTTTATCTTGAATCTATGTGCTTTAATTGGGGGATGAGCAATATTCAAAAATGTGTTTTGAACGACAATTGTCACATGGTTCGATCCCCAGCAACTGTTATTATTTTTGTATTTATTTTGTATTTTGAAATGTATTTTTACTGCATAATATTGCCAAAATAATAATAAAATGGGTTTTTGTGTACTTAAAATAACATTTAAAATTTTATTCGACATTTTTCCAAACAGTTTAGCGAGGAACTGTTATAAGAAGCCACAACATATTACAATATTGCAGATACTTATGGGTCTAACTTATGAATGATTATCATCACGCTATACTTTCGGAGATCTCAGCAGCCAAAAATCATGACATAAATAAGATCGGCTATTTGAAATAAATGTCCACAGAACTCATAGACCTTCGGTTTAAAAAACTGCCTTTCGAAATAATAGGTGTGGGTTCGAATCTTTAAAGGTGTTTTTATTTTTGTTTTTTTTTGTATCGTATTTATTCTCATATTTTTTGTGAGATTTGCCTCTTCGCTCTGGCCATGGAGTGAACCAGAGCCGGTAGCGAGAGGTCGCCGCCGCCGATTGCCTCGACGAGGACACGGCGGTGCTCCGCCCAAGCAGGGCAGACCTTCACCGTATGCTCCACCGTGTCCTCTGCGGGGGATAACTTCTCAATTTACATAGCTCTATCGCGTGTTAACAACCTTAGCAACTTTCTTCAACATCTTGATTCATCATCATCATCCACAGCCCGACTTCGCTCACTGCTGAGCATAGGCCTCTCTTTTCGTGTGGCAATCCCCACGTTCCTGTGCCAGCCTCATCCAGATTCTACCCACGATGGCAACAATATCGTCCGCCCATCTCGCCGCCGGCCGACCAATACTTTTTCTTCCAGTCCTCGGACGCATCAGTCATCACCGTGCCTTGCCAAGTGTCCTGCCCAGCTCCACTTTAGTTCCACAATTCGTTTTCCGATGTTCAAAACCTTCGTACGTCTTCGGATCTCGAAGACGTACCTCTGCCAAGTATGGAATGCTCCATGGCTCTCTGTGAAACTATCGGTCTGTACACAGCCTCCTGCGTGAGCGTCCATGTAAAGTAGGTCATGGTAGGAAAACACACTGGTTATAGAGGCGAGAATTCAGACATTGCAGAATTTTGGCAGGCTTCAGAATGTCTTCCATTTTGATAAAAGCGGGTCATCCAAGCTGTATTCTTCTCGATACCTCCGTTTGTTTATTTTCTTTGCCAATTGAAAGAATATGGCCAAACATATCGGTTAATCATCTCCAACGATTCATTTCCAACTTTACCAGTAGGATTTAAATCGCTGAAGGTGTTTGCCATAACGTCTTGGCCATATTCATCCAAAGACCCAACTTAAAGAAGCATTTTCTGGGGGTCATCCAAGTTCTCAGTGAAAACCACAAAGTCATCTGCAAATCTTAAGTGCGACAGGTAGGCACACAATTGACGTTAATACCGCTATAGTCCCAATCCATACCGACTTTTCACGATATCTTCTAGGACTGCTGTGAATAGTTTCGATGAAATGAGAGGATTGTTATCATTAAAAAACGTTTCTTCACGAAAAATTACATGAACACAAGAGCATACAGCCATTGCCTGGCATAACACTCTTCCAAATTCCTAATTCTAAGAGGGGTCAAGCAACGCGGGCTTGTGGATGGCAAGCGTTGGGTGGCTCGCCATCCGATAAGAACCAGGCCCGGCTCGACGGCGGCGCGTTGTGTTCCACGCGCGCCATAAAAAGATGTCAGCATAAAAGACGGGGCCCGCTGGGGCCAGTGCCTGCCAGGGTTGCGGAATTTGTTCGAAAGAGTCACCGCGGCTCTGGAAGAGGAACACGGATGGGTTTTAGTCAGTAACAGTCTGACACTCCCTTCCACTCCGCCCCAATCGGAAGGAGTCATTTGATGTTTTCCCATCCATAAAAAAGAGGTCAAGCAATGCTAGATATTGACTGTTCGTATATCTTATTGATCTAACCTAGCTACATAATTTTACTTTCCGACATACACGCGAACGAAGTCGCGGGCAACAGCTAGTTAATATTATAAATCGCGTGAGATTGTAAACTCTTCCTACTCAATTAGACATTGATGAATCGAAAACTATTGAATTTGCATGGGATGTATATCCTTTTGACCGCTTGTGTCGCATTTATGCGACAAATATTTCCGTCTCCCCACCGCTCGTGTCGTATTTCTGCGACAGAGAACATGCATGATTTTTTCGTCCTATTTTCGTCCTATTAACTGCGTGGTGCAACTAAAACTATTATTAAATAGAGCTATTATTTATATATCGATACGATTGCTCCTCCTTATTTATTGTAGGTATTATTTTATCGATTTGTAGCCGCGCGCTAGGGGCACGGCAATTGATATTTAGCCAAGCGCTTAAAAGGTTAAAAATATCTGTTCGCAACATATCGAGTTTACAATCTTATCAAGATTTATTACCTACAATCTTACAATGTTTGCAATTATCCAGTGACATTTATACTAAAAAAATAAAACCAAAACTTTTTATTGTAACTTTATTTAACTTGAAATAAAAAGATAATACAATGTTTGCAATTATAACGCCGGCTGTGCTATTACAATCTATAGATTAAAACTTCAACATTCTTATTCATTCAATCGTAACAGCTCTTATTCTAATAAGGCTACCCTTAAATTCTACCACTTTCACTCTTAAGTAAGGGCCAAATAATGCAGTTTATTTTATTATTGCTTGCATAGTTTTGTAACCGAAAAATCGATATAATTATTAGGAATTCTGAATCTAAGTAGAATTCCATATATTATGCATTGATATAAATTCGCTAGCATCTTTACAAAAATCAACTATTTTATTACAATTCCACACCCAGTACAGTTTTCGTCAAATAACTTTGCCCCTCTGAAGTTAGCCATTTGCAAAAATCGCGCAGGTGCAGTCACGTACACGGGAGCAAGCGGGACGCAAGCATGCATCGAACGTAAACGTAAGACTGACACATAAAATCGCGCCGCGCCCCGCCCCCATGTCTCTTACGCATGCGCAGTTGCAGTGTGTTCGTAATTTTGACTACTACGCAGCCACTCGACACAACTTACGAGGGGCAAAGCTATTTGACGAGAACTGTACAATGCTATAAACGCACGCACCTAAACTTGTGCACTAATAAAAATACTTATAAGAATCTACTACAACCGATCAAAACAATTGATTCGATACTATACACCAAAACGAACAAAATACAACGGAATATCACACGATCCTATACAAAACAGAGCAATAAAATAATGTTTGAAAAGCAAACTTGTAATGATTTAACATTTTACAATAAGTGTATACCTTATGATATGGTAATGATATGATAAAAAATCTACACTGGGTCCAGCCAGCCACCAGAACTTTTATTTTATAAATCATTATTATCTTATAATATAACTAACATGCAATTCAATAATAAACCTACCTATATCACTAACAGTGTTTCGTTAAGGCATAACTGAATATTTATATTGTCCAATCTATCAGGAAGCATGTTATCTTAATTTAGTAATTGATGGCATTTTATTGACATTGGTATTTGTAAGCTTCATTCCTTAGTCCTGGGACACATGAGTGCAATAGACATTAAACACGCATAATATTGCACTCATGTGCACCAGCTATTATTTATTGTATAACTAACTAGTTTAGAGAGACAAGTTCAAAATTATAATACGTAAAGACAGTTATTTTTATTAAAATACATACCTACTAATGCATTGAGTAGGCAAGTACAGTAATGTTTAAAAGCTATAGCTTAAACTCGAATATGAAATTAAAACTCCACAGAAAAATTGATTCAATATTATCGTTACATAGAATTGCAAGTATTGGTTACAAATCATAAAGGCTCATTTACTCGGAGAGTTGTAGAAAATGCATGCGAGTGCCGTAGGCGATTATCGCACTTATTAGCGTTTACATTCAAGTAAAAACTCTCCTACGATTTTTCATAGGGAACTCTCTAGGCACTCATCGCCAACGATTCATGCGACTATCGTCTTTATAAACTCTTTCTATGTAAATGAGACTTTATTGAATGTGTTTAAACAACAGCTGCAATAACAAAATGTCAGAGAAACTTGAATAAAACTGAATACACCCAAATACAAAATTGTTGATTTAATAAAATATTTTAATCCTAATTGTTACTACTTTATAATCAAGTGCACTTAATGAATTCTCACTACATTAATAGTTCCATTTATTCGATTTATTATTAGCGTACTTATACTTACAGAAATACTAAATGTCCCATGTAAATGGTCCACAGTAACTGAAAGACAGTCACAAGAGAGCAACGTCTCCTTATTGTTTTATCTGAGCATAAGCACTCTTCAATATTTTGTTCCCTACGATGCCTGCTAGAAGTACCGCCCAAGTTGAACATCTAGAATATTCTAGAATCCTAGGATCCAACTCTACATGGGTCACTAAGTACCTCCCAAATGACGTATACGCTTGTAGGCATTTATGTCTGTCGATAATTCGATAAAACTGAGCATGATAATTTCACTTTTGAATTTATGTACTTAGTGTATGCAAAGCATTCAAATACCAAAATACTTTTCCCCAATATAATATTTTCTAAAAGCAAATGACTAGACCTTAATGCAATTCCGATTTTGTTTTAGAAATCATTCGAACTTTATGAGTCTACTTTAATGGGACATCAGGGCGAAAAATGATCCTTACTAACAACACTACGCTCGTTTTAGTTTTCTCATAAGTGTAAGACACCTCGCGCACTAGACGGTCACGACCACGACCAGTGACCGCTACGACCAGATTAACTAAAGAAACCATATGAACGTCGCGCACTTGGCCGCACACCGGGTCGGCACGACTGGTCGTTACGACCAACTTACGTATAGTTTACTATGAGCGCTCGCGCACTAGATCTGCGACTGCAAATGCGGCCTGACCGCGACCAGCCACGCAGCGTCCTACGTAGCGTAGTACACCGCGTCAGTGTCACGCGGACAGTTCGTAAGTGAAGACGCTTCGTATCGGTATCCACATCAAGTACAGGCACACAATTTCTATGTCCATACTGTTCGAGCTCAGAACAACTGCAGCAGCTCGACAAATGGCTGCTTTACGACCATTCGTGATCGTGGCCGCAGCCCAACCGTAGCATCTGCGACCAAGGTGCCACCACGACCACGACTGGTCATGGTCGTGGCCGTCTAGTGCGCGAGGTGCCTACTTTCTTTATTTCTTGAAACGTAGGTCCGCCCTGAAGTCTCATATAAATTCAGTCAGTATTAATGTTACTGTCGTTAGTTTTTCATTCGTTAAGTATAATTCACTGGAGGAAC
The DNA here is from genome assembly GCA_947386135.1 of Melanchra persicariae. NCBI lineage: Eukaryota > Metazoa > Arthropoda > Insecta > Lepidoptera > Noctuidae > Melanchra > Melanchra persicariae. The sequence continues at coordinate 7,984,823 of OX376646.1, forward strand.
TCAACGGCGATGGTTTGGGAGCCGTTAAAAATCGTGGATCGTATTATATCTCATGGACGGAGATTACGTTCACTTACTAAATTGTTCCATATTGTTAACACACTACATGTAACGGGGCATCGGGCAATATCACACGCGATATGCTTAATATTATGTATGTACTTATTAATTTGTGTTTGGGATGGCGTATCACACCGTACACCACCAAGTCTAGTTTCAGTATCACAATAGGCTTACTGCCTGAAAGCCTCGGATCCTCGATCTCTTTGCTACTCATACAACTATTTATTAGTTTTATTTAGTGCCTAATATAATTATGTAACCCTTATTTGACTTTTAATTAAGATTCATGTAATGGAGATTCAGTATTAATTACGTAGATTGTCGTTTACTTTTTAACTTAAAGGGGTCATGTGTTACCCGAGTATTATTTCAGTAACAATTGGTAATGGACGATTCTACTCTCATTATTATTATTCTCAAACTGATAAGCACAAACCTTTGCAAAAAGATAAAATTGATGTATAAATATTTATAGCAACCCCAATAATACCACAGTGTACCTACAATACTTGCAGTGAGTCAAAGCCCATAGAATTCACTTTGCTTACGACATGAAGCACTCAAAAATGTGCACAGGAATATCAAATGAGATAAGTATGTGAAAAACTACGCTCACGGAATCAATAGTACCTTTATCGCATCTAATGGATTCGTATTATCTGCATTAGGACTCCATATCACTTATCAAAAACTATGTGAACAATACCCATGACCTTTTTGTGCATATATAATACATGCGGGCTTATTTGAGTATGACCTCTTTTAAGCATCAACCGCACTCGACACCTCAATTTCTTTGTGACAAGCCCTTTGTTGACCCACTGAAACTAAATGCAGGTAGACTGTGCTAAAACTAAGGGTTTTTGACTAAGTCTAAATAGAAGAGCACTGTTTGAACCCTTACACGTTAATACATACTTAGTAAAAAATAATGCATCTCTAAACTATACGTGTCTATAATGGAAGCATTAACAATCGGTCAATTCCGTGAGTGCGAAGTTGCCTAAGCTTAATAATTAAATGCGTAAATATGAATAAGGAGTAAAATTGCTTGAACACGACCGTATTCATTTACGAGTAGATTACTGAGCTCGTTCAAACAATTTTGACCCCTACGTCATTATGGTCCATCTTTTACATTTTGATATAATGACACACCCGCAGTGCTATACACAACCAGAGTTCACTAATTATAACTACCTAGTACTTTTTTCCCCATTGGAATATAATGTTAAAGCGCAAACTTTAGTCGTGTTAAATGTATGGAAGATTAGGATCGATAGAAACATGGTCAGTCTTGAAGATAAATAAACAGTAAGAAAATCAACTAGCATCGGTCTTATGTAAGTAAATAAATTAATAATATATTATATTGCATGCTATCCACGAAGAATTCGATTCGATGTTTAATTTATAAATAAATAATAAACATGAGATTACAATGATAATATCATTCCTAGGTAGCGCTAACGATATGATATGACATAATTTTTCGCAATTGTTATATGGTGCGTTCTAAGACTGACTCAAAACAAATTTCCAAGCTGCATATTTCATCGCTTAAAGATGTTCCGAAAATACGGATCTTATTTAGCCTTAGGGCCTGTGCACACTATGTTTCTTAAACGCGCCGTTGACGCGCGTTTGCAGCGATACAGACGCGATACGCACGCGAGTTAGACGCAGCCTGTAGACCTTCTGTAGGATAAAAGCGCGCCGTCGACGCACGTTTCTAAAACGCGTGTCAACGGTTCGTTTAAAAAAAGTGATGTGCACAGGCCCTTAGGTACACCGTAAGGAAAATGGCATTATTATTCTGTAAGTATGTAATTTACAGTCAATATGATTCTGAGAAGAAAATCATGTCGTACCTTTAACGCCACCCAGCGCATTATGGGTATCAGACCCTTAACGGAACTGAAAGTCTTTCATTTTCAAGATGATTTAGCAAGCAATTTTGCTAAATATCGTAAAATAATGCATAGACTCGGCTTCATTAAGAATTTTTCACCCTTTGCATAGGAGCAAAACACAGTTATAATAATGTGTCGACAGTCACATTTAACGACGATTTCAAAACCTTCAAAATGATAAGTTAATTTTAAACCTATTCATCACAATCTTTATAATACAATTTAGCTTTCGGGCTTATTCAAATAATGAGAAAAGCCAACATGTAGGCCTCAAATAAATACCTTAATTCTTGCAATAGCAACGCCACTCTAAGTATAGGGAAACAGCCAAACCTTTTTTCTGGAGAAAAAGAAATGGAACACTTTCTGAAAACAAAAAGATACGATTTTAGTTACGAGAAAGACGGAGTATGTTCACATACTTCTATCGCCAGAACGCAAAATACTACACTTAATTTGACCTTGTATGTTAGTAAAATCCTTAATTTAACTAACATACAAAGTCAAATTAAATTAGCTAGCGAAACTAATTACTATTTTTTGCTAGTTTATTTGCATTTAAAAAAAATGGACAGAAAGCTACCAAGCGATAATCGCAGACACAGTACTGGGGCCGGCCCGTACCTGGCACAAGGACAGGCACACTGACGCAAAGCTGGCGCAAAGTGATGTGAAGACATTAGGTATGCGCAATTGCGCAAGCATCAACAGCTGTTTTCAGCTCTACCGAAGCTAGGGCTGCCGCATACATTTATACCTGTTCATGTATAAATTTTTAAATGGATATCAAGTTTATTGGATACTGAAATCGTAATTTCCGAAAAATGAGAGCTTTCCATTAGTTTGCCAAAATGCTATTACTTGCCGGAATTTGATCCTTAGTAGCGACACTATAGGTGTAATAAAACGTGTTTTTTTTTCTTCAAAATTAACCTATTTGAATATACTGTCTAGGAATAAATATCTATTTTTGAAAAATCCAATGATGCAGTTTTAGTTATCATCAAAATCGGGCTCGAGACTCCCAGTGTTTTTCGCTAAATATCCTCATAGTTTCGGAAGGAAAAACTGACTGACTGACATTTGAACATATCTACAGTTGAAACTACTGGGAGTAGAAACACCTTTTATGATATCAGTGAGCACTAAGAAGGATTTTTTGGAAATTCAACCTTTAAGCGGGTGAAAAGGGGGTAAGTCGTTTGTACTAAATCAGCGCAGACGCAGTCGCGGGCGAAGTGCTACTACTATGTATAGTATACTAAATTGACGCATGTTTAACAAAGATTTGACAGGTTTCTGGTCTCCTGGTACTTGCGAATCTTTCGCATTCACAATTCCGGCCCAAAAATATCTGAATCTTAGCGCATAATTATAATTCCAGCTCCAAAAATATTTCGAAGTCGTTTTTTTTTTAATGATGGGGTAAATCATTAAATGACTCCCTTCGCTCACTTTTGAATCCTAACCGCTCACGATTCCAGGCCCAACAATACTTTGACATGTTTCTGGTCTCCTGGTACTTGTGAATCTGTAGTACTAAGGCAGCAGCGGCTCTGAATATCCACTTCTTCCTCAGTCTCCATTAATCCATGCCACTTACCGGGATAAAAAGTAGCCTATGTGTTATTCCAGGATATGAACTTCATGTGTGCCCAATTTCATCCAAATCACTATAGCCGTTTTTGCCTGATTGTTACACAAACATACAAACTTTCACATTTATAATATTAGCTAGTTATACTCACAAGATATGAATCTATTTTACTCCTCATGTGTATATTATGTAAAAAGTCGAATTGAAATGTTCCATTATTATAGTGAATGAGTAAAAGTGTTGGTATGTTCACTGTGAGATTGTATAATCCTCAATGGGGTTGAAATCTTTGCTTTTCATGTGGGTCTCGTTGTATGCCATCTTGTAGCCCCACAGGAGCATAGCTTCTTTGCAGGCCATCTGAAACATTACAGTTGATTGATTAGTAAACATGGCATGTGGAGGTCGCGTAGTCTCGTTGCTCCTCGTAAAATACTGGTATTCAGCTGAATCCGGTTTAACTGGAAGCCGACCCCAATATAGTTTGGAAAAAGCTAGAAAGATGAATAGTAAAGTAAACATATCATATCACACTCTAAGGTTGTTTACCCAGCCCGCGGCGTGAGCAGTTTCGATCGTGTAAACGTCTTCGGATAATAAAAACAGCTTGTTTAAAACTTTTTAGCCTCGTTAGACAGAATGTAATATTTGCTTCCGCACACTGCGGTAAAATCACAATAAATCTGAAAGAATAGAAACCACACTAGTCATTAAAACGTCTTCTTCCTAATATTGGATCACTGATTTCGAAAAATGAATAAAATGCCATTATAAATATAAACTTCATTTGAATTAAAAAATCCAAATACAAACTAAGATATCAAAACCTACCTGCCTAGCCTTTTTCCAAATATAGTACAACATGTAATCGAATAAACGCAATACTAAGGCCGGGACTCCACCAAAGCGGAGAGGAGAGATGTGTTGAATAAACCAATCCGATTTCGTTATTTCCACATCTCCTCTCCGCTTAGCCTACCGGATTGGTTTATTCAACACATCTCCTCTCCTCTCCGCTTTGGTGGAGACCCGGCCTAAGGGGTCATTGTACTCATCATTATGTACAACTTTTACTATGGGATCAACAACAAAATCGCGAAAAAAAAATCGACTGCCCCATACATTTTTGTATGCCTAACTCGACAAAATGTACTGAATAGCTAACTTATTTTCGCGATTTCGGGGTTAGTCCCGTAGTAAAAGTTGTTCATAATGTTGAGTACAATGACCCCTTAATAGGTGTTGTGTTTATTTCAGTTATACGTTGTATTGGGGTCGGCTCCAGTCAAGCCGGATTCAGCTGCATAAGTACCAGTATTTTACATGTAGCGACTGAAAAAGAAAAAGACTTTATTTGCGCCAAGCATGACGCGTACCAAAAATAAACAAAATTACAAAAGTGCCTAGCAGACCTCCACAACCCATTAATTGGGTAACACGGTACTTCTTGGCAATACAAACTAAGATTATGGTTGTCATAGGTAACATTTTAAAACCATCGATAAATTAGTTAACAATTTTATTTATTTATTTTATACTTTATTGTACACCTCATTATAAGAACAGGACAAACAACAACAATTACGTACAAACAATTATTAATAAAAAAAAACCTTGTTCCGGTAAAAAGAACAGAGGGCGCATTCGTATCTCAGTCGCAATCGGTCAAAACAGCCTTCGTTTCCATACGCTTTGGACAGATTGCGACAGACATGCGATGCGAATGTTGCATAAAAATTAGTAGAATTGGAACTCAGGGCCTAAACCACCAAGTCTTAAAGCAGTATTACTTTAATATTGCTTCCAGTGGGAAAGAGACGGAGCTATACGTCCTTTATAGCTCCGTCTCTTTCCCGCTGGAAGTAATATTGCTATAAGAGTTGGTGGTTAGGCCCCTGTTCTCGTATTTTTAGAAAAGTTGATTCGGGAATATCAACACATGCGCATGTTATGAGAATTACGGTATGTTTACATTTAGATTGTGAAAACACGTTTTAGCGTCCATTAAAATTACTAATTTCTCGGTCGATAACTGTAAATACAAATCTATAAGTACATCATTAAAAACTTGTGCAATAAACTTTTCTCTGTTGACACGGACCGATAGCATATTTAGTTAGCAAGACGTGGACGAATTCTCTCAAATTTTCTAACGTCTTATAAGTAGGTATTATTTTGCATTACATGAAAATAAGATAGCTTTGCATCTATATGATAAGAAACCACGCTGTCCGTACATCTTAAGATACGAAAAGTTTAAGAGTTGACGAGGAGCGAAGTCATGTTTAAATTAAGTTATTGAAGACCTTCAAATATGTATTTAGAAATTATGTAATAACTTGCTAACATATCTGTGTCGCAGCCAACTGGTTTAATCAGCTATTTAATTGAACGGCGCCGTTTAATAAGCGGCCTAAATTACATAATTTAGCCAATGCGTCTAATACAAAATTTTATTAAACATTAACTGCAAGAATACTACAAAATTGCCCGGACTGGCAGAGTGGCAGAAGTAAGCATCTGCCACTCTGCCAGTCCGTTCAATAAAATTTTCGTCGTCATAGAAAAGGGTAACCGTGTACTCAACGAAAATATATACAGTAATTAATTTAATTTTGGGAATTCTAAATTCAAAGAACAGTCAATTTTCTAACTCGACGACAAGGGCCCGCTGCGGGGCTCCTATTTCTGACTGTAGGGTTTAAAGGAACCTAACATGAATGGTATGAAGGGAGCTAAGTTAGCTGTCTTCGCTCGCTCACTCTAGCTCCAGTCATGCCATTCGAACCTAAACTTATCCGTGTCGGAGTGCCATAAGCTACCTGTGCCCTACGTTAAAGTGAATCAATTCATTTGCCTAGCTGTTTAATTAAATGCTGGGATGTCACTTAGGCCGCTGATTAAACGGCGCCCTTCAATTAAAAGACTAGGCATCCAAATAACGGCTGATTAAGCTAGTAGACTGCGACATCTACATTACAAGACAACAATGGCACATTAATCACAGCTATCTAAAACCATTTATAGCCTCTATCTAGTCTGTGACACTGTTTACATTAGCGTATTGATATGAAAATTTCTAGCTACCCACAAATTACTCGTACTTTCTAAATAAAACATTGACCACAGGAGTAGAGTGTTTACAGCCGATGCTGACCTGGCAAAGCGCACCATTTTTTTACTGGCAAACGAATATCAACCGCACCCTTGTTGAAACAAAGTTGTACATTTATAAGGTGTTAAAAAATGAACTGGAAGAATTTCGAGTACATGTTCGGTATCATCTAAAGAACGTAGATATCCTATTTGTTTGTAGATTTCTTTTATTTTTTTTTCAATTTCTTGCAGTTAATTTTTTTAACGCCTTATATTAACTTTCATTAGCCTGAGAAAGCATAAACACACATTTATTTTAAAGGCGAAAATACCTATGTTTGAAAGGGAAAATCGTGCTTTAACTGTGCTTGGCCAGATCTACGCCGGGCCCATAGAAGTGTGTATGTAAGTATAGTAAAACTTTCAAAATGTATATTCTTTAATTTAGAACTAACTGATTTTTTCCAGCTCTAGACGTCATAGCATCATGTACTTGTTTACTTTTTCATTGGAAGACATGTTTTCACTGTAAAGAGTATATTCATGTATTAAAAAACTTGAGAAGCTCTTGATGCAATAAGTTTAGGGTGAGTTATAAAATGCTGTAATTGAGAACAGCTGAATACGCTAATCCGATCATAATCAATCACAGTTGGAAACATTTTTTTGTAGGTACATTTTTGTGATTTTTCTGACTCCTGGGATTATTATTTTCAGGCATAACTGGAAAAACATACAGGAAACAGTAGATACAACTATAATAATAACATACCTGTATATTATCAACGTAATTGAAGTTCAGTGCATACTTCCATCTGAAAGGCACGTCTCTGGAGACTCTGAAGGTGGAACTCACACCAGCCACCTCCAACTTTGTGTGCGACTGCAGGAACTCATCAATCGATTGCGAGGCACTGAGCCGTAGGAACTTTAGAATTCGATGAGTAGTGATATTAGGCTTCAGTGCTAATTCTTCGTACCGTAACACCCTAGAAACATTGAAAAGTATTCGTAGAAATAAAACCGGCCAAGTGCGTATCAGGCCACGTGCAGTGTAGGGTTCCGTAGTTGCACGTCACAACTTCTCCAAAGTAAATTTTATAGGTTGGTCAACGGACTCTAACTATTACTCGTTAACTTGTAAAGCCTACTTAGCTGTGATAGTTTTCCTTTTAAATTCGTTATACAGAGTGAATTTTTAAAGTATGCGTGGATGGCCAAGTCCGAAGCTATTAGGATTAGCGAAAAACACTGAAATGAGTCTCGAGCCCGATTTTTATGAAAACTAAAACGGCAACATGGGATTTTTGTAAAAACGGTATTCCTGGCCAGGAATCGAACCGGTTGATTTTGTGTCGAATGACTCCCTTTTTCTAAATTGATTTATATCGCTATCTAGCCTATTTTGTCCCACAGTTGGGCAAAGGCCTCCCTCTTCCTTTTCCACACAACTCTGTCATTTGCTATGTCGGACCATAGGGGATTTTGTAGGGGTGTCCCAAATTGGGGATTTTGGCTTAGATTTTCGGTTGTACCACTTTATTGGCGTGATTAATATGCACACCCATACCAAAAAACAATTTTCTAGTGTTAAGCGTCATTAACTTTATTAATACAATAAAGTATGGAAAACTCAAGTAATTTATAAGTGGGGAAGTACTAATTACAAGCAGGCGGAGCCATGGGCGGCAGCTACTAAACCCAAGCCTTGCTAATAACAAGCTAGTAATGTGAAAAAGTAGACATTCAATTTAGATCCACATTAGTAACTCATTTTCCGCATTAGTAATGTTGATGTGGAACTAAATAGATTTAGTTGCACATCAAGGAATCACTTTTTAAACACCCATTAATTTGTAGATAAGGTTTCATTTATTATAAATTTAAAAAAAAAATTAAGAACATGCATTAGACCCACAAATTTAAAACTGAAAAACAACTTTTTATTGCAGTCAGGGACTCTGGAACATTTCTTTAAACGAGTAAGTCCCCCGACTGCAATAAAAAAGTTTTTTTCAGTTGGTTGTATTTTTTGGAAAGTTTTTTTTTCAATTTTTAGTGGTGGTTAGCTTTTAACTAAACCCAACGCAAAAAGAATCGTCACGATCGGTTCATGCAACCCTCAAACCATGGTTGACTTGTACACATCTGCGTACCCCTTCACAGCGCACTGGCATGATGTAGTGTAAACTGGTGTAAACAATAAACAGACATGCGATTTCAGCAATCCCGAAATCATTTATTGAAGAGTTCCGTTGCCAATCTCCGAAGTTCTTCATCATCGAAGATCTTCACTAAATTTAAACGGGATCAGTCTGGGAAAAAACGCTTCCAAAAAAATAAACATCAAAATCGGTTGACAATTCGTGTCAGTAACCATCTGTTGACGTTTTAGTTTGAATAAAAGCGACGTGTCGTCTGCAAACAACACTATATCACGTTTATGAGGTCATCATCATCATCATAATGGACTTAATTAGCAAGGAAATCAGAATTACCCTATAGATCTGCCATGCCAGTCTTTTTAACATCATTACAAGTGACATAATTATTCGAATTTAAATTGGGCATCACTAACTGCAATGTTTTCTTTAAGTAAAGCTTCTGCGCAGTAGGTGATGAATCTAGAAACTCAATAGCGAGGCTTTAATCACTAGTTCGGTTGCCAGGCCTTCCCACTTCGCTATTAATAATATTCCAAGTCATTTTAATCACATTACTACTATTTTTAATTTCAAAAATTAACTTAAACTTAAGTACCTAGACTTGGCAAAATGGCAATATAAAAACTTTTTTAAATAGTTTAGTTTAGTATAATTCTTCCAAGCCATGTCTACAAGCTGTTTTCCAGAGTCATCACAAACCGTCTCGCACGCAGGTTTGACGACTTCCAGCCTCCCGAACAAGCCGGATACCGAAAATGCTTCAGCACCGTAGACCACATACACACGCAGCGGCAGGTTATACAGAAGACCGAAGAGTATAATCTGCCCCTCTGCTTAGCGTTTGTGGACTACGAGAAAGCCTTCGATTTGATCGAGACTTGGGCTGTGCTGCAGTCTCTCCAACGGTGCCAGATCGACTATCGGTACATCGAGGTGCTGAAGTGTTTGTATGAAAACGCCACCATGTCAGTCCGACTTCAGGATCAGACATCAGAACCTATCCTTCTGCAGCGGGGTGTGAGGCAGGGAGACGTAATTTCTCCGAAACTGTTCACGGCCGCAATGGAGGACGTCTTCAAGGTTTTGGACTGGAGAAGGCTAGGCATTAATGTCAATGGCGAGTACATCACTCATCTTCGATTTGCCGACGATATAGTCCTCATGGCTGTGACCACGGAGGACCTCAGTACAATGCTCGATGACCTCAGTAGAGCTTCCGAAAGAGTGGGTCTTAAAATGAACATGGACAAAACCAAGGTCATGGTAAATACCCATGTAGCACCCACTCCTATCAAGATTGGAGGCTCTGCACTCGAAGTGGTTGATGAGTACGTCTACCTGGGACAAACGATCCAGTTAGGTTAGGGCTAACTTCGAGAAAGAAGTCAACCGTCGAATCCGACTCGGCTGGGCGGCGTTCGGGAAGTTGCGCGGTGTCTTCTCGTCTCACATACCACAGTGTCTCAAGACGAAAGTCTATGACCAGTGCGTGTTGCCAGTGATGACCTATGGACTCGAAACGTGGTCGCTCACAGTGGGCCTCATCAGAAGGCTTAAAGTCACCCAAAGGGCAATAGAGAGGGCAATGCTCGGAGTTTCCTTGCGTGATCGAATCAGGAATGATGATATCCGCAAGAGAACCAAGGTTACCGACATAGCCCGAAGGATCGCCAAATTGAAGTGGCCGTGGGCAGGGCACATTGCTCGCAGAACAGATGGTCGATGGGGCCGAAAAGTTTTGGAGTGGCGACCGCGTACCGGAAGACGCAGCGTTGGAAGGCCTCCTACGAGGTGGACCGATGACCTGGTGAGGGTCGCGGGTAACCGATGGATGCGAGACGCACAGGACCGGTTGTTGTGGCGACACTTGGGGGAGGCCTATGTCCAACAGTGGACGTCTTTCGGCTGATATGATGAGTATAATTCTTAACATATAAATTAAATTCTTGTAAATGCAAGTACAAATAAAACCTCTTCTTTTCATCAAAGGTTTTATTTTTATTGGCATTTACAAGGTACATTTAGGTCTTGATTCTTGAGACGCGTACATACTGTTGCTGCATTTCTGACTGAAGTAACCTAAACCGTAACTGATGTTTTTTTATAAATTTAATGATGTAGTTTTAGTTGTCTCGGCTCCGGGCTCAAGACTCCTTTCAGTGTTTATCGATATTCCAAATAGTTTTGGATTTGGCGATCCACATACACTTTCAAAATTTCAATCTGTATGTCTATAACATACACAAACAGAAAATTAACTGTAAACATCCTGTAGGCTTTGCCAGATAAACTGACAATAAAGTACATTGACCTTTCCCTAATATCCCTTCGATACCCAAACAATAAATTATGAAATGTTTTTCAATAAGTACTAGAGAATGTAATGGATCACGATAGAAGTTGATTCAGGACAGCTTGATGTCTTTATTTCTGTTTTTGATATAGAAAATTAATAAATATGTGTGGGCCAATGACAGTTATTGCACATTTATATGGTGGTTACCATAGACTTTGACTTCTCACTTCTTTTTGTAATTATAAACTTTGAAGCTTTATAACTTTTTCCTTGATAAAGTTACTATAGCAAATTATAACTGATTTGTTTAGGTGCTAATTTATTTCAGAAATTTAAATATGACATGCATATTCTAGCATGTCAAGAAAATAATTTGTAAGAAAATATTATTATGGGCACCTACATAAACCATGTAAGATGAAATTGATTTAAAACTTATGTCCTGCTTACTAACTGTTAATGTTTTTCTTAAACAATAAACACCCAGTATTTTCAGTAAGAATTTCCGAACAGTTTTTTTTTTTTGTTAAAAAACGTTGCCCCACACTAGGAATTTATCCTGTATTGTGGGTGCGTTTACAAACATACAAACTCACATACACAAACAGCCACATCACACATCTGTAGGCCATACGAATATTTGTTCCGTGCGGGAATCGAACCCGCGACACGCAGCGCAGCAGCCGATCGCTCAACCACCGCGCCAACCGTGTCGTCAATCATGAAAAGAACCTGGAATTTGAAACCAGTACCTATATCATGATCAGTAGTGGCACTTAAAAGCACTAGACCAATGTCGCAACCTTGAATCAAGGACTTATAAGGTGTATAAATTCACTTACATAAGTCTGTCAGGATACTGCTGCTGTATGCGACCTGCTGCCACATAGTCGTTAATCATGTCTGCACAAACAAGGGTTGGCTCCCAGCAATCCGGAGCTGGCTGGCAGAAGTCACGGTGCTGTCTGGACTGCATCACACCTCGAGGGTCACGGACTAACAGTAGGACCTTCACATTTAACCTAAAATTTCAAACAGTTTGTTTAAGGATGCCCTAGTCGAATGGCTGAAATCATTGACGGGCACAGTTAAATGCATGCTATCTCATCCAAAATCATTTAAAGGAAGAAATAAATTTACAGTTCCAAATCATAATATAAGATAATTTATAACAAAAATGAGTTCGTAAAATTGAAAGACATTTGGTAGTAGTCAGGATATTATAAAAAAAGTACTGAATGTATCTGCTTTAAATATTTTTATATTTAATTTAGGAAATAATCTATGCCATATGGTTAATATTTTGCCATTTTCGTACTACATAAGTTATTTATTTACACCCAGAGTTGTGTTAAAATTTGAAAGTTTCGACACAAATAACTTGCACATCAATATTTTTTTCTGTTTTGTTTCCATACAGGCCTAGATAATACTAAGATAAATAAATGTGACTTTTTTTCTGAACATAGGTACACTGTCAATCAGTAGAGTAATCACCAGACTACGTTTTTATGAAACATGACACCCTTAATATTTCATTTCTGAAAACTATTCAAAATTAAATTATGAATAAGTATTTACCTGCTAATAATTGACAGATTTTAATAACAAATTGATTTTTCTTATTATAAATTAATTTTGGTAATTCACTAACATGAACTATTACAACAAACATGAATTTTGTTTTCACAATTATTGTTAATAATAGGTCTTTACTTATGTAATTGGAGATTCTTTATCCAGCATTTTCAGGTTTAATTATCCGTGGATTGGTGTGCAATTCTAAATTCAAATAAATTTTATTTGAAATTCACGTTACTTTTATTTCAAGTTCTTACCTAGTGCCAAATCTTAGTATGCTTATTATATTAAGTACAGTCCAGTAATTGATCTGGAAATTAAAAAAATAGGCAATAATGTTAATGCAATAAACTCACTCTTTGTCATCCAGTATTTCCTGTATGAGCCGCAATCTAAGGCGTACAACCTTCATGGTTTGAAAAGGAAAGAGCTTACATAACCTGGATGTGAACTCAGCATCATTACACAGTGTTTTCTTATATTTACAATGGTCCCAAAGTCTGGTGTTATGGCTAAACTGATTCCGATGCTTACTTCCATACTTAAAGTAATCTTCTAAGCCATCATAGTTACATTTCAACATAGCCCTGATAGTGCTCAAGGCTCGATCTGCCTCTGGTGGTCCCCTTATTTGTATAATTCCATACTTAAGTAATGGTTCATAATGATAATAAGTACCTGGGATTGCATTTAATAATTCTCCAAGAAATGTGGTTCCTGATCTCCATGTTGATATAATTAAACTTTGCAGGGGGCGGCCCCCTGATTCCATAACTAAATCTTCCAATACATGAGCACCAGATTCTGAAAAGTTGTACTTAGAGAGCTGATACTTGATTTGTGATCGTGTTTTCTCCAATAACTTCTTAATATCTGGGGAACCATCATATGGGACTGTGGGTATGTGTTGCGTAGTTTCCTCACCATATTCAACCTTTAAAAAATTCCTAACGTTTCTCCGGCTATCAATGGACGGACGATAATATGTGTTATCTGCATATCGACTTCCAGCAATAATTAGAAGAACACTGAGACCAAATGCGAAACATATTGAGTAAAAGTTAACTCGCCGCAACATCACGTTACAAAACGAACAAAACAATATCGTAGATTTGTAAGGATGAAGATAATTTTTTATACAATACGAGTACTACCAATACACACTCACTGTCATTTTTTTATTGGATTTGATTGCATTTAAATTAAAATTCCATATTTTTCGTTTCCGCGGAAACACCGCATTGCACCTTCACCGCCATTTTGAACGAATGACGTACGAATTGTCAAAACAACTTTTTAATTTTACTTTGTATGACTACGGAAAGTTACATCACTCTGCGCTAGCTTTTTAAAAGCTCACTCACGCTCACTTGTGCAGATGCCTGTAAAAAAAACTGCAAACTGAAGCGTCATTCAGGCAAAAGTGTTTAAAAATAAATCAAGATATTTAAATTTATAAATAAAGCACGATAACACTGTCGAAACTGTTTACGTGACCAACTTAGACGGCTGATATTCTTGTAGTAAGCTGTGACCGTACGTAGGTACGCAGCGGTTTGTAATTTTGTATTCTAAGTACCTATTCGGATTCACTGATTGGCCAATGCAATGCAAAACGGGCATTCATCAACCTAAAACCCGATAGATTACGATCACCGTTCAACGAGTCCTTTAATTAAATAGGTACCTAGATACCTAAAGCTAGGTACCTAGGCAAACTAGCGCTAACGTTAAGAATCAGTGAAGTTGGAAAAGAAAAATACATATATTCATTCATTATTTTATTTTTTATTTCTACATTTATTGTAAGTTACTGAGTAGGTACCTACTTATAAAGTACCTACTAGGGTTGCAATGGAATTTCGTCTCCGCCTCTTCCTGTTAGTTTACCTACAAGAGAGATACGCCAGGGATTTAGAAAAATGAATCTTTTCATGAAAATAAAATTGTAGAGTTAGTACCTATCACAGGAGAGATCATTATTTTGCTTTGAGGAGCCTATCGTGCAGCGGTGCAGTCGTACAGCACAACATACCGAGCGTGCCTTCTTTTTGGACGGCCAAGAAGTAGCAGGAGCAGCAACTTTTCCCTTTCATATTATATTTAGGCACATACCTAATGTTATGGCACGGTAAAAATATTATTCTGTGGCTATGGTGAGTCGACATAGGTACTTACTTAAATAATCTGCGTGGACGAAGTCGCGGGCGAAGTGCTAGTAAAACATATATTAATCTGCCGATTTGCAAGGTGGCCATGCGGGAGGGGTGAAAAAAAAAGTTACAAAATACATTTACTAGAGCGCGTCAGATTTTCAGAGGGGGTGTTCAGTGAACCCTACAGTTGCTCCTATTTCTTAAGCTGACGATTTGGAAGAGACCCAAGCTCGCAGCGAATTCCTGAAAATGTAAAAAAAAATCGCCATCTTGAACTACTCGAGCGCGTCAGATTAGCATACTGAAGGTTCATCATGATGTCCCAGCCATAGTGAACAGAAATCTGACGATTATTTTGAGGGGTAATCTGAAAACTTAAAAAAAATGCTTTTTTTTTAAACACGTAAGTACCTAATACCTACTGTTGGTCCTGGTTGCCAATTTTAGATCTTTGGCCGTCGTTACGGATTGTCAGAAGCCTCCAGTCTTGCCAAGAAGTACCTACCGTGTTACCCAGGTACTTAATGGGTTGTTGTGGTGCAACAAACCATTAACTTACGTAAAATACTGGTAGGAGCGATTCGATTTTTTTACTAATCTGACGGTTTTTCCTGAGCGTAGGTACCCCCCCCTATTAAGGGCTCATACTGGTTGGAGGTACTTATCAATATGTAAGGTATCTTCCCTTATATTAGGTAGGTACCTACCTATTAATCTGCCACGCTCGAGTAAATCCCAAAATCCCTTCTAGGGCTCCCCTACCATAAGTACCTGTTAGGTAAGTAGTTTAGATTATTTATTTATCCTTTATTTATATATTTATTTCAGGCAACTAAGGCTAATAAAAACAATAATTAACTAATACATATTTTATATAAGTAGGTACAAAAAACTTAAAAACTACTGCACACGAAGTGACGGCGTCATGTTATGTTACGCTGCGAGGTGTCGCGTGGCCGGCCGCGGAAACGCCGATACAGCAATTAGCAAGCAATAGTGGCAATAGGAAGGCTGGGCACTGATATGGACGGATGTGCGGTTATGGTGGCCGTGGGATCGAAACTCTTGGTGATGGCCTAACAACGGGTTGATAACATTTTGGTTACGTGCGAACGTATTTACCTACTTGAACCTCCCCGGGCCCCTGGACTTATGATAGCGGGGTACTTCCCAGGCGGATATTTAAAAGAAAATGCTGGGTTGTCGCCAGCGTCAGCAAGCAGCCAGCACCCACTTTATCTCCTTGCTGTTTGGCTAATAGTAGAATTGACGTGTGCTGATTTTCGTCTGCGTCACATTTTTCATTAATGCTCCACTCTTTTTGGTCGAAGCGTGGTGTTTTATAGCCTAGGTACAGCTTCCTTGATAAATGGGCTATCCAACCCTAATTTTTTTTTTCAATTCGAATCAGTACCTACTTAGTTCCTGAGATTACCGCGTTCAACAAAACAAACTCTTCAGCTTTATAATATAAGTTTATATGTATGTAGGTACTAGCTTTTGCCCTCGGCTCCGTCCACGTCGATGTCGGCTATCCCGTAAAAAAGTAGCCTATGTCTCTTTCCATATCCCAGGCTATCCTGCCAAATTTCATGACGATCCGTTCAGCTGTTTTAGCGTGAATGCGTAACAGACAGACAGTTACTTTCGCATTTATAATATTAGAAGGGATTACTAGATAATTTGTTTTGTAATGAGACTGATTACTGCCAATATGAAAATTCCTACCCAAACGCCAACGGGACCCTATTACTAAGCCTCTGCTGTCTGTCTGTCAGCGGGTTGTATCTCATGAACAGTAATAGGTAGACAGTTCAAATTTTCACAGAGTCTGCCTCTACCGCTACTGTCCGCTACAGCAACAAATTATGAAAATAAATTAATAAAAGTACCTACTAAGCATTAAAAATAAAGTACCTACCTAGGTACTTACCTACATAAGTAGGTACCTACAGTTCTCGTCAAATAACTTTGCCCCTCTGAAGTTGGCTACGAGTGGCTGCGTAGAGTCAAAATTACGAACAAACTGCAACTGCGCATGCGCAAGAGACATGGGGGTGGGGATTAATTTTAAGTCTCAGTCGCTCGTTTACGTTCGATGCATGCTTGCGTCCCGCTTGCTCCCGTCTACGTGACTGCACCTGCGTGATTTTTGCAAAAGGCTAACTTCAGAGGGGCAAAGTTATTTGACGAGAACTGTACCTATAGTATTAAATCTTGTATGATGGTACGGACCCCTTCATGCGCAAGTCCGACTCGCACTTGGTCGGTTTTTTAATGTTTCTTACCTACCAGTTTCATTTCTAACAAATAAATAAATTTTTAGCCAAGGAGTTACGGCTACACTCAAGTTTATCCGGCTAAAGTTAAAAGATAATATTACTATAATAAAATTAATAAGTCTCTCCTCGAAAATAAACTAAGTTTAGCCAGCTACTAACACATCCATCCATCTTTAGCCGTAAATACAACGTATAGCACACTGTACTCATCATTATGAACATCTTTTACTACCTATGCAATGGGACCAAACGCCTCAATCAATTTTTCGCGATTTTATCAATCGCGCGAGTCAACTTTTTTTTTCGCGATTTTATCGAAAAAAAAAATTGACTGCTCCATACAATATTCTGTGCGAATAACTAGACATAATGTACAGACCTCAGCATTTGTTTTTTTTTTCGTGATTTCGGGGTTGGTCTCATTGTAAAAGTTGCTCATAATGACCCCTTAAGAGGTATTGCGTTTATTCTGTTGAACGTTGTAAGTAGGTAGGTACTTACTTATATTAAACCAATCCATTTGTATTGATAGCGTAGGCTCATAATACAGAACAAACAGTGTAAGTTTGTACACATATTATGTATGGTCCCCTACCCTAATAGCGGAATTTGTTCGAAAGTGTCACCGCGGCCCTGGAACGCAAAGGGCTTTCGCTTTCGGAGAACACGGATGGGTTTTAGTCAGTAAAAGTCTGACACTCCCTTCCGCTCCACCCAGAGTGTAAGAAGTCATTTGATGATTTCCCATCCATAAAAAGGTACCTATACCTACCTACTACCGACTACCGACCATAATTTAATGAAAATTAATAATCAAGTAAATAACGGAAACTCCATGTCAGTGTCTAACAAAGCGTGATATTTTAATAGCTACGACTGGCTACGAGTTACAATAAAAACAGCAACGTTGGAATTTTTATTTTATTTGTATAGGTACTTAGGTACAATCATTGAATGGCATTAAAAATTGCAGTGAAACGTTTCAGGTTATTTTAATTTGTTCACCGTGTAATTTTGCCAATGTTAATTTATAATATTTTTATGATATCTATGATCTACTTATGTGCTTACCTACTCTTTTTATAAAATAAGTGTATACCTACCTACTTTTCAATTTAATTAAGTATAGTTATTTTTTTATTAATTAAGTATTTATATTGTCGTTCAGAGTAGGTATCTACTTACTTATTACTAGTAGACGTAGTATGGTCATCCGCACGTTGCTTGATAGTAGGGACAACGCGTACTCTCCTTACTGCTACGTCAATGGCCCCATGTCCCCATGGACGCGCGATTGACTATACCTACCTACGTTATAAAATACTTTACTACACTTTGTACCCAACTAAATGACCCTTCCCAATAGTTTCACCGATGAAGAACCATAAGAATATTTCCAGCCCAACCACGAAAAGCAGCCACGCTTGTCTCACCGTTATGAACAGGAAGCATTTGTTATTGAAGAAATCTTTTATTAAATTGATGTCAGCAGTGAGTTTCTGCGAACAAAAGATACGCAATTTATCAAGGACCTGAAATATATATTTTTTATAGAGAACGATGGAGAGATTATAGGCATAACGTATTCAAAGGGCATAACGTATTCAAAGGGCATACGGAGCAGTCTAAACTTCTCAAGCTCAGTTGTTGCACTAGACCAACGAATCAGTCCAAGTACTTACCTACCAAATCTAAATGACTATACTAACTTATATCTAAACTTCTAAACTAATAATATAAAGAGGAAAGATTTATTTGTTTGCTTGTTACCATTTGACTCAAAAACTACTCAACCGATTAACAAAATTCTTTCGCCATTAGAAAGTTACATTAGGTATTAACTTAAAACATAGGCTGTATTTTATTTTCGAGAAAAATAGACATCCCTCCTAAAATCACAATAATGGAACCCAAAGTAGCAAAAGTTTGACTAATAATTCATTATTTGGCGTGCACTGAGAAAACTATTGATGATAACATAAAAATAATAAACTACACGATTAAAATAAATTACTTAATCATTATTATCTATAAAAAAGCCCACGACAGTATTATATATCTAAATATTATGGTTAAGTTACAATGACCGCTTTTTGTTCAAAATATTAAATCTAAACCCGAGTAGAATCGAATAGTGGTGATTTTGGCATCATTATATTAATCCTTATCCATTTAAATGGTTTGATAATTAAGGTTGATTATGTAAACATAAAGTACACTTTAAACTATTAAAAAATCGGACCTTTCTTTTAAAAGTTACAGAAAAAGAAAATGTCACTTACTGATTTCATATAAAAATCTCAGAAACTAACAGTAGTTTCTGAGATTTATATATGAAATCACTAATAGATACAGATCTATAAAGATGTTTGCCACGGAGATACTTAGATTATAAATAGGAGACGTAAGCTAATAAAGGAATTTAGGAAATTCCCCACATAAAGGGGTGAAATAGGGGATGAAAGTTTGTATGAAAAAAGTTATTCTGTGAGCATATTTGAAACTCAGTACGAATACTGGCCAAAGTAAATTTAAAGGTTACCAATACCTATTGGTGTAGCAGCATTGATGCCGCCACAAAAAATCAGCGCAGCAGAATCAACAACACAACAAATGAGACTCGCAGCGCCATCTGTCTCGACAGCTGCGAACTAACTTGACAAAATCCTAAATCACCATAACAGAGTTTACCGTGCGATTAGAACATAAAGCGGTGAGGTGCCCACACACAGATTCTCGGAACGCTAAATAAAACCAATAAATTGTTAAGCATAAACTCACAGGATACGCGATCCTTTACGAATTACGGAAGAGGTTGGTACACAATGATGCAAAGCCCGAATTTCAACTGTCGGGCAGTTGCCCACCGGACACCAACAACCGTCTGGTCGGAGGATCTTCCCTTTTCAACGGAGGTATGCGGGACTTTACTCTCTTTTCCGCTACCTCCAAATTGGTTTTTCAGAACTACCCTCAAAACACTTTTAAAGTTTTAAGGAAGAATCTTAATTTTTATAAACTTGAAACTTGGTAAAAATACTGAGCTAATTAAATAAAAATAATGACATCATTAGTTTTTAAAACTACCCCCCGGCGGGGGTTTAGGTAGTGTCCAAGTTTGTACGGAAGGATCTTAATACTTGGTCCGACTAGGCAACAATTGACGCGCGACATGATGCACAACATGTTGCGCTTCATGTTTAACCTCAACGAGCAACTTTTATTTAGTAAAATTGTCACTGTTGCGCGCCTGCTAGTAACGTCGCGCGTTGTTGTGCAACGTTGCTGAACATGTTGGGCGTCACGCGTTGCGCGTCAAATGTTGCCTAGTGGAAACGAGGCTTTATGTTGAAACACGCCATTGATGATTTTGATAAAAAAATTAGAACATGTATTTGGATTTTTAGAAAATAAACTCCTGAAGGGGTGAAATAAGGTGATGAAAGTTTTTAAAGGATGACGTTATCGCTAATTTCAATTTACTTGGAAATTGGTAGGTAATGAACATTCGGAAATTGGTACCTATTACTTGAAGCGGATCTAATATTTAATTTAATCTTTTAGAAAAAAAAAGTCCTTCTCCATATCCCAGGCTATATTTCTGCAAAATTTCATGACGATCCCTTCAGCCGTTTTAGCGTGAAAGCGTGACAGACAAACAAACAAACTCACTTTCGCATTTATAATAAATTATAGTTAGGATAGATAGAATAGTCGGTGTTTGGTTGCTTCTTAGTTATTTGACACAACAAAATGAATGAAAAAAAAAAAAAAAAAAAAAGAAAAAAGAAAGTTTGAATTACAGTTATTCCGAAATTACAGTTATTTTGTACTTTGTAGTGTTTTTTTTTTTGGAAGTCGATTTTTTGCTTTAAAATAAAATGTAATTCTAAAACTGTCGGATAAATTCTTAATAAGGGCCACCTTTTGGGTTCGTATTATGATCGGGAATTATTAAGAGATCTGGCCATATTAGGAATTATTAATTTGTTAGTAGGTTTTTTCAGTTTGTTGTAATACTGCTAAGTACCTAGGTACCAATGGTAATACATACAATGAACAAATGCCAATTTACAGAGCTTTGTGGGGATAAAATAATTAACAGCATGATTTTTGATTCTGATTAGTATGTAGCTTTCTTAAAAATTGTATTGTTCTTAGATAATTCTAAGACAGATGTCAGAACGAGCGACTGCGGCCACGTAGGTTCAGGATTTCACGACGGGCATAATACTCCTAATATGGCCTGGCCCATGTAAGGTAGTGACTCAAAATTCAAGACAGATTTATCCTAAGATTCTGTCATAAATAACTGACAAATGAATAATTCATCATCATTTGCCTAGCCTTTTCCCAACGATATTGGGGTCGGCTCCCAGTCAAACCGTATGCAGCGGAATACCAGTATTTTACGTGGAGCGGAGTACAAATGAACAATTATTTACAAAAAAAAAATGTATTGTAGATTTTTGCAATAATTTTCGTTTTATTTCTTATTTTCATTTTGATATAAGTACCCAATTAAAAAAAAATCTAAAAAATAGTTATGGAAAAAGGGTCAGAAGAAAATGTCTATGTTTGGCCTAATTAGGAAGCCAGGGTTCTTATAAGGACCTGTAATAAAGTTAGTGATTGTATTATTTTATGAAATTAAATTGGCCATGTTTATAATCTTTATAAAATTTTATTCACTTGAAAAATTCTTAAGTAATTTTTTCTATACTTACAAGGATTTTAATTAAGGTGGTCCTTAATGGGTTCAAGTACCTTAGGTTTGGCATTGTTCCTTTCCCGGGTAATATGATGCACTTTGATCTGGGACTACAGAGGTGACACTGTTCTCATAGTGCAGAAATCGCATGCTTGTGGCCCATTCACAAAAGCTGTTTGGTTATTCTAATGAGTTTGTATTAAATATTATTCGAGATATATTTATTGTAACAACTTCCAATTATTTTACATAATATAAAAGAATTAGAAGTTGCAATGACATTTAAACGTATTGTTACGCGCCAGAATTAATGCTGGGTACATGACGATGAAAGTTACTACTAGCGCCATCTAGTATCGAGTAGCAGAACTAGTAGAGTCAAGATTCTTCTAGACATTTCGATGCTAGAACATTCTAGAGTTTTCTGTGTCTGGTTGGTCCGGACCGGTATGTACTCGAACTTTCTAGATGTTTCTATACTAGAAGGTTCTGGAATTATCTACCGACCTATATAAGGCCCGCATAGCCTGCGACCGGGGCAGTATTGAATTTGCGATACAAGCGACAACTTAGAGAGCGAACTTCGACTGCGAATTAAAGTGATCAGTAGTGCAATTGTGATTTATAATTAGTGAGTTTAAAGTTGTAATTAGTGTTGATTAATTAAAGTGTCATTTTGGTTATTTTATCGGCTGTTTTTATTGTCACGAACCCTAAGCTCGTAACAATTGGTGTCAGAAGAGTGGATATTTAAACTATGCCGATTCTACCAAAGGACGACATGGAGGGTATCCGTACCCGAAGTCAACGCCAGCAGGAGACGGACCAGAGGCGTTTTGGAGGTGCAACGCCGCAGACGTTGGAGGGCCAGTTGCCGACCATGGAGCCCGGCCCATCCACAGCAGCTCCAGCATCTGCAGCACCAGACTTTGGAGCTCTGATGATGATGCTGCAGGAACAGGCTCGCCGGCAGGAGGAACAGGCTCGCCGGTTGGAAGAACAGCTCCAGCGTGATAAGGAGGAACAGGCTCGCCGGCAGGAGGAACAGGCTCGCCGGCAGGAGGAACAGGCTCGCCGGCAGGAGGAACAGGCCCGTCGGTTAGAAGAACAGCTTCAGCGTGACAAGGAGGAACAAGCCCACCGACAGGAGGAACAGGCGCGCCGCCAGGAAGAACAGATGCTCCTAATGAAGGACCTTCGCGCGGCCTTCGGGAAAGACATGAAGGAGGTGAAGGAGAAGGTTGCTCAGCATGACAACCGCCTGTCAGAAGCTGAAACCCAGATCAGCAAGTTTAATGACGTCATTGCTGATGTAAAGAAAGAGTTGGGCAACCTTAAAGTAGGGGATGGAATTGCAACTCCCGTAGCTACTACGCCTTCGCTACGTGGATTCAAAGTGCCGCCCTTCGATGGGACATCTTCCTGGTCAGCCTACAAAATACAGTTTGAGGCTGTTATGAAGGCGAACGGCTGGAATAAAAATCAGGCCATGACTGCCCCCACCCTAGGCCTGCGCGACCAGGCCTTAACTGTCCTGGAAGCTCTCGGTAAGGAAGTGACTTACGAGCAGCTCCTTGAGGCGCTGGAAGCCAGATATGGTGACGCTCATCTGGAACACGTGTTTCGTGCGCAGCTCAAGGATCGCGTCCAACGTAGCAGTGAAAACCTGCAGCAGTGGGCCCTTGAAGTGGAAAAGCTGGTCCGTAAAGCATACCAGTCTGTACCTGCGCTCATTGAAGGGAACCTGGTGCAGGCATTCATTGATGGCATCCGCGACCTTGAGGTTAGAGCTGCTGTGAGGCTCGGGCACCACGGGACGCTTAAGAACGCCTTGGCTCATGCACTGGAGGTGGAAGCTGTGCGGCAGGATCACCGATCCCATCGCGTCAGAGAGGTTGCAGCGGCTACAGTTCGCGACCGTGTTAAAGGATACAGCCCTAGGTGCTATGGCTGTGGGGAAAGGGGCCACCTTCGATCCAGTTGCCCTAAGCGAACTGCAGATAGGGAAGATAATCGATCTCCAGAGGGTAGGGCGGCTAACAGCACCGCCCAGCAACAGCAGGGAAACGAGTAAAAGCCAGGACTGCGGGGCGGGTGCTGGCTGATGTTCAAAGAGCCCCAAGGATTTCGATCTCACAAACCCACGATGGGAATAGCCTGATCATCAAGGGCGAGGTCAACGGAACACCATGTAAGCTGACGATAGACACTGGAGCCTCACGCACGGTTGTCAGTTCCCAACTTGTAAGTCGGTTCCTTGGGGACTCCGCATACAATCGAGAGCGCATACATTTGGTAACAGCCACCGGTCAGCGCATACCCGTCCGAGGAGAGAAAGAAATGGAGTTGAAGCTAGGCAACAGAATCTACCTGCATAATGTTGTCGTGGCTGATATAATGGACAATTGCATCCTGGGCCTAGACTTTATGAGGAAGAATTGTTGTGAGATCGACGTTAATCAAGGAGTTTTGAAATGTGGACAAGAGGAACTTTTCATGGAAGGGGCTTTACCAGGAAATGTGTACAGCCTAAAGAAAATTGTCCTTCCTCCGAGATCGGAAACGATTGTGCCGGTCAGTCTTCCTCGGAATCCTGGGCAGACTCATCGTTGTGTACTCGTGGAAAGGGTAAACAATGACCTTCCATGGAAAGTGGCACGAACTTTGGTCAGAGCCACCGACATCTCAGGGGTACGCGTGCTGAACCTTTGTGATACGGATCAGATGATAGAAAAAGGCACGCTGATTGGTACTTGCGAGGAGGTGGATTGGCTGCGTCGATGCCAAAATCTATCGACCGGAACCCTAAGAAAGGATGCACAAACGAGAGTGACCACACTTTTAGAAGACTGTCGCAGCGCTCTGTCTCACAATGAAATGATCAAAGCGAAGAGGATGTTACTCAAGTACGCCGATGTTTTCTCTTCAAACGATGCTGACATCGGGAAGACAGGCTTAGTTCAACACAAAATAAACACAGGAGAAGAATTGCCTATCCGTCAACGACCAAGGAGATTGCCGGTAGCACGTGAAAAGGAAGTGGAAACCATGATTGAGGAAATGGTGAAGGATGGTGTCATAGAACCTTCATCAAGTCCATGGTGTTCTCCTGTAGTGCTGGTAAGAAAGAAGGACGGCAGCATGCGGTTTTGTGTTGACTATCGTCGTCTGAATGACGTGACAAAGAAGGACAGCTACCCTTTGCCAAGAATTGACGACACGCTGGACATGCTTACTGGAGTGAAGTGGTTTAGCACACTAGACCTAAAAAGTGGCTACTGGCAAGTTGAAATCGACCCTAAGGACAAGGAGAAAACTGCATTCTCGACAGGAAAGGGTCTGTGGCAATTCAAAGTTATGCCGTTTGGATTGTGCAACGCTCCTGCTACGTTTGAAAGGTTGATGGAACTTGTACTAACCGGGTTAATTGGTGATGCCTGTCTTGTCTACTTGGATGACATCATCATCGTAGGTCGTACGTTTGAAGAACATCTTCAAAACCTGGAACGCGTGCTCATGAAGATCCAGAGTGCCAACCTCAAGTTGAGTCCTAAGAAGTGTTCACTTTTCAAACGGCAAGTTAGTTTTTTGGGATACGTAGTGTCGGAAGAAGGTATCCGCACGGATCCAGAGAAAATTGCCGCTGTCAAGGATTGGCCAGTTCCAAAAGACAAAACGCAGGTCAGAGCATTTTTGGGTTTGTGCTCCTATTATCGGCGATTTGTCAAGAACTTTGCAGATATAGCCCAACCCCTGCACAAGCTAACTGAAGAGAAGCGACATTTCTGCTGGGATGAAAGTTGCGACATCGCGTTCCAGGAGCTAAAAGACAATCTGTGCAAAACACCTATTTTGGGGTATCCTGATACGGCAAAGGAATTTATAGTTGACACAGACGCAAGCGACATAGGACTTGGCGGTGTATTATCTCAACGGAATGGCGATCAAGAAGTTGTGATAGCGTACTTCAGCAAGTCATTGTCGAAACCTGAAAGGAATTATTGTGTAACAAGGCGAGAATTGCTTGCTGTAGTAAAGTCATTGCAGCATTTTAGCAAATATTTGCTGGGGCGGAAATTCCACATACGAACTGACCATGCTGCACTTAAATGGCTATTGCAGTTTAAAAATCCAGAGGGACAAGTTGCGAGATGGATTGAACTACTGCAGGAATATGACTTTGAGATTGAACATCGTAGCGGAAGAACTCATGGCAACGCAGATGCATTGTCAAGAAGACCTTGCCCTGAAGACTGCAAGCATTGTACTAGGCAAGAGGGTAAAGAAGTCCTACCTGTGAGAATGCTCAAGACAGATCTCAGCAATGAGTGGAAGGAAAGCCTACAACTTGCACAGCAGGAAGATTCGGACATAAAGCCGATTCTGGAGTGGATGAAGGCCAGTGCTCCTAAGCCAATGTGGAGCGACGTCTCAGCGATGAGTTCGATCACAAAAAGCTATTGGGCCCAATGGGACAGCTTAGTGATTCAGGATGGAGTCCTGTGCCGTAAATGGGAAAATGCTCGGGGAGACAGCTGTCATTTGCAAATGGTTGTCCCTAAAGCTAAAGTACCGGATGTTCTAGAGTTGTACCATAATGGTTGTTCAGGAGGCCATATGGGAGTCAAACGGACTCTACTTAAGATACGGGAACGGTTTTACTGGGTCCACTGTCGTGACGATGTCGAGGACTGGTGTCGCAAATGTACAACTTGCGCGGCTGTAAAAGGACCACAGACTCGTAGTAGAGGTGCATTGAAGTTGTACAATGTTGGTGCACCATGGGAAAGGATAGCCCTAGACGTTGCTGGACCGTTTCCGGAAAGTGAGAGTGGTAATAAGTATTTCATGGTTGTAATGGATTACTTCACTAAGTGGCCAGAAGTCTTCGCCATTCCAAATCAAGAAGCTGCAACAGTTGCAGATAAACTAGTTCATGAAGTCTTCTGTCGTTTTGGAGTACCCTTGGAGATTCACAGCGATCAAGGAAGGAATTTTGAGTCCCAAATATTCCAGGAAACTTGTCGAGTTATGGGTACTCATAAAACGAGAACAACTTCTTACCACCCACAATCGGATGGAATGGTGGAACGATTTAATCAGACATTGGAGAGATACCTGGCAAAAGTGGTGGAAAACCGGCAACGGGATTGGGACAAACATATACAGCCGTTTTTGCTGTCATACCGAAGTGCTGTTCACGAAAGCACATCAGTGACACCAGCTTTCGCAAACTTTGGTAGAGAATTACGGTTGCCTGCAGACCTGATTACCGGAATACCACCTGATGCCCCACGCAGTATAACCGATTATGCGAATGACTTGCGGAACAAAATGAATGACATTTATGAGCACGTCAGACAATCGGGCCAGCAAATGTCTGAAAAGATGAAAACCCGTTATGACCGCAAAATGAACAATAAAGGATTCGACGAAGGTTCACAAGTATGGTTACACAATCCAGTTCGCAGCAAGGGGAAATCTCCTAAGCTTCAAGCTAAATGGGACGGGCCGTACCGGATTGTGACGAAAATCAATGACGTAACCTACCGCATACAGAAAGGTACAAGAAGTACTCCTAAGATCGTCCATGTGGATCGACTGGCACGTTATTATGGGGCCGATAATGCTCGGGACGAGCATGTCTTAGGAGGGGGCAGTGTTACGCGCCAGAATTAATGCTGGGTACATAACGATGAAAGTTACTACTAGCGCCATCTAGTATCGAGTAGCAGAACTAGTAGAGTCAAGATTCTTCTAGACATTTCGATGCTAGAACATTCTAGAGTTTTCTATGTCTGGTTGGTCCGGACCGGTATGTACTCGAACTTTCTAGATGTTTCTATACTAGAAGGTTCTGGAATTATCTACCGACCTATATAAGGCCCGCATAGCCTGCGACCGGGGCAGTATTGAATTTGCGATACAAGCGACAACTTCGAGAGCGAACTTCGACTGCGAATTAAAGTGATCAGTAGTGCAATTGTGATTTATAATTAGTGAGTTTAAAGTTGTAATTAGTGTTGATTAATTAAAGTGTCATTTTGGTTATTTTATCGGCTGTTTTTATTGTCACGAACCCTAAGCTCGTAACAGTATTTAAACTTTGTCTTCTCTGACAGATAGTTTGTTGTTCGAAAATTTGATAATTATCTCGAATTATTAATCCATACATATGTATATGTTGCAGTCAAAACTCTTAACCAGTCAAAATTACTCTTGACTGATTAACACCTGTGCTAAGATAGGTCGACGGAGCCCCGCTTCACGGTGCTCCTATTTCTGCGTGGTTTAAAAAAAAGTCCGGGTCGGGGTACTCTGAGTCGGGGTGTTAACCATAATGACGTTTTTAACTCTACTAGCAAAATCAGTCAAAAGTACTTTTGACTGGTTTTGCTTGTCAATAGTACTTTTGACTGGTTAAGAGTTTTGACTGCAACATATATGACGGAGAGGGAACACGAACGTTATCTTCAGACAAGCCTTCCTCCTCGTACATCTTCAGGAAACAGGAAATAACACGACCACCAGATAGTACTGATATTCTTTAATTATTTCACAAACTTTGATAATCAAAATAATCACAAACTTCCGCGATGGAAATGGATGGAGGTTGTGAGGTTATCCGCTCACGCGCACGTTCTCCGGCAGAATGCCCGGCACCACGTCAACCCTACTCTCACTTGTCAAACAATGACACCTCGTCATCAAATGACATTACCTGACACCGACAGTGACAGCTGACAGACAGAGACAGATGGAATGACAACACTACCGCCATCTGACACTGACAATGACAACTGACAGACAGTGACAGATCGAATAACCTCACTACCGCCATCTTGTAATAATTGCTAGAAGTAGGCCTCTTAATATCTCTTCCTGCGACACGGCCGTCCTGCGCTTCACACGTCCTCGTGTGGCTCATCTGAAATAGAATAGTTCTGTGTACATTATACTGTTCGGCCATGCCTGACCAAGATAGGTCAGCTTAACCAGGACATCGCTTAACCAGCGGCATCACTTAACCAGCGGCATCGCTTAACCAGCGGCATCACTTAACCAGCGGCATCGCTTAACCAGCGGCATCACTTAACCAGCGGCATCGCTTAACCAGCGGCATCGCTTAACCAGCGGCATCGCTTAACCAGCGGCATCACTTAACCAGCGGCATCACTTAACCAAGATACTCCACACTTTCGTTCATGAAAGAACACTTTTTCAAATTAAAAGAAAAACCTTGTTCGGTTAAACTTTGTAAAACTGTACGAATTCTCGCCAGGGATTCGTCAATATTTGAGTTTCCCGTTACGAGAATATCATCCATGTAGACGATAGCATACGAATTAACAAGAGGGCCTAAGGCCTTGGTAACAGCTCGTTGAAATATAGCAGGTGCGTTACGAAGACCAAAGGGCATGGTCAAGTATTCGTAATGACCCTCTGGAGTTATGAACGCGGTCTTCTCTATCGAGTCTGGGTGGATTGGCAACTGGTGGAAGCCACTGGCCATGTCCAGTGTGGTGAAATAATGACAGCCATGGAGGCGATCAATTTGATCAGAGATAAGTGGTAAAGGGAAGCGGTCCGGCACGGTATTGTCGTTTAACTCTCGATAATCTACGCACATGCGATCAGTGCCGTCCTTCTTTTTAACCAACAGAATAGGGCTGGCAAACGGAGACGAACTTGGACGTATGACTTTACATGCGAGTAACTCATTCACCTTATCACGTACAACACTACGTTCCTGGGGGCTAAGACGATAAGGTCTACGATAAACGGTTTTACAAGGGTCAATAAGGCGAATTTCTACAGGGTCAGTATTGGCTGGGCCTGATGGGGTGCCGCAAATGAAGTAGTCCTTAAACTCAGTTAAAATATTTAGCAACTTGGACTTGAACTCTAAGGGAATGCTACTATCGATATTTTCAAGGCTAACGTCATTATTATTATCATGGACAGTACACGCATCAATTATTGAGGCTTTTATTTTAGTAAAAATCACTCTGTCAAAAGTAACGTGAATTTCTAATCCTTGAGTCAACACTTCCTGCCCAATCATAATGTCATGTAACAAAAATTTATCAGGCAAAGCGTGAAATAGAATGTTGAAAACAATGTCGTTGATACTAACTGACGCCATAATCTGCGTAGTGCTATACACACTGGTTTGCCCAATACCGGTCATCTTTACTAAATAATTTTGGCGTTTACCATGAAATTTCAATAACATTGTTTCCTTGATAAGTGAGCACTCTGCTCCCGAATCGAAACGAAATGAAAAGAGCTCACCGTAGTGTTCCAGAACTCCCATTGGTGCACTGACTGCGCAGACTTCGACACGCCGCTCTACCGGCTTGCTAGTTGTACTAACAGCGGTCGTCTTCGCTTCTGTACTGGAAGCTTGAGGGCACCTTGACGCGTAGTGTCCAACGCCGCGACAATTGTAACATGTGATGTCCGTAGTTGTTGGCTTCGAAGTGGCCGCAGATTTGTTTGCTTCTCCGTGAGGCACTCCACTGCTACGATTATCTTTTCTGAGACGACACGCAGAAATATGGTGGCCCAATCTCCCACAATGTGCACATTTAACCGGGGTCGACATCAGCTTACGTTGCTTTGGATCAGGGTTATCATTGTTGTAGTCACTAGTTGGCGCCTTTCTTTTCATGTATGATAGTGCCTTTAACTCTTGCTGCATTTTTGTTCTAGTTTCTATCTCGGTGGTGAAAGCAACACGGTTGACGCGGGGTTCTATTTGACTTATGTGTGCTATTACAGTAGAGATAGCGATCTGCTCTGTACTCAGGTTCTTCCAACGTGACGTCAAATTATTCAACTGAGTAGCAGCGTAATTTGCAAGGCACTCACCTTCCTTAGGTTTGCTGTTATAAAGATTGATGAGTATTGAAGCAGCAGTCTCCGAAACGTCATAACGCGCAGTGAAGGCTTCTTGAAAATCCTTCCATGTCATGCCGGGGAAAGATACTTGGGACAGCCAAGCCGACGCCTGACCTTTTAATGCTTCGCTCAGTGCTATCATCAATGGAGCTCCAGATAACGGTTGGTCCGCCATGCACATGTCTGCCGTCGATAACCAAGCACGTGCGTCCACTGATGTCTTCTCGGGGTGGAATGTAGGTAGACAAACCCTACCACTCGATGTCGGTCCTTTTATAGCTTTGATTAGGGCAAGAAAATTCTGATTTTGTTGCTCTAATAACAATTTCCATCTTTCCTCACTATTGTTCATTGTGGGCTGCGGTGCAGAACGTGGATCACATCCCACTTCTGATGACGGAGAGGGAACACGAACGTTATCTTCAGACAAGCCTTCCTCCTCGTACATCTTCAGGAAACAGGAAATAACACGACCACCAGATAGTACTGATATTCTTTAATTATTTCACAAACTTTGATAATCAAAATAATCACAAACTTCCGCGATGGAAATGGATGGAGGTTGTGAGGTTATCCGCTCACGCGCACGTTCTCCGGCAGAATGCCCGGCACCACGTCAACCCTACTCTCACTTGTCAAACAATGACACCTCGTCATCAAATGACATTACCTGACACCGACAGTGACAGCTGACAGACAGAGACAGATGGAATGACAACACTACCGCCATCTGACACTGACAATGACAACTGACAGACAGTGACAGATCGAATAACCTCACTACCGCCATCTTGTAATAATTGCTAGAAGTAGGCCTCTTAATATCTCTTCCTGCGACATATACATGTATACACTATGAGTAGGCACCTAAAAAAACTACATTTGTACAGTGACAATGACAAAGTTGCAAACCATTTTTCGTTAATTTAAAAATACTCACGCTTCCATCGCTCTATATTTATGAAATTTCAATATTTGTTAAGGAGAATCTATCTAAATTTGAAAAACTTAATACTAGACGTCACCAAAGCACACTAAAGTCCAAAAAACACAGTAGGTACTGCTCTTTTCTCAAAGAGCTGTCTAGGCATGGGTCCAAAGATTTACAATAAATTACCAAGAACTTTAAAAAGCATGACCAACATAAACCATTTTAAATCGCAGCTAAAGAAACTCCTGGTTGAAAAGGCTTACTACTCGATCAATGAGTTTTTAGATGATAGAAGCATAAAATAAAAATGTCCGATCCACTTATTATTCTATATTATTTACGACTTGTTTGAAATAGACTTACTTAGCTGGTATTTTTACGCCTAATTTGTACGCCTTGCAAGGTAAAACATAGTGATACAACACAATTTTTTATACCATGTACCATATTACCTATGTTTAACAAATAAATTGCTTTGACTTTGACTTTGACTTTGACTTTGACACATCGGTGCAACACTGACTGAGCTGGCCTATCGTCATACGGAGTTTCAATAGAATAAGCCCATATTATGTAGCGCTGGCGATGCGCAACCTGGACATGGAGGACATCCCACCCACACGCACGAAACGTTTTGGAAACGCATTCAATGTGCGTAGGTACAGTTATTGAGTGGAATTCCCTGCCAGAGTCTGTGTTTCCTTATAGCAACCACCTAAGAGTCTTCAAGGCAAAAGTGAATAGGTTACTTCTAGGCAAGCGTGCTCCATCCCTTCATCCATTCGACCACATCATCGCTTACTATCAGGTGAGATAGTGGTGAAACACGTGCATAACAACAGTAAAAAAAAAGTTTGCACTGGTGTGAAGTGTGGTCGACTCCGACTACTTGGAATCAAGGACAGCATGGGTTTTTGCTGAAGTTGGGAGTCGTCCTAAAAGCAGGCAAGAGCAAAGGGTTCAGTAATCTTGCCTCCTATTACCTAATTTGTCTTTCTTTCTTTCTACATTAGGTAGCTACTTAACTTTTCTTTCTTTCTTTCTAAAGTGTGTCTGTTGTGAGTTCATGACACGTGAATGCCAATTTTGTTTTTGATCATTATTACTCTTTCGATGGAATAATGAGGTAGGTACCTATTAGAAAAGTAAATATTTATGTAAGTAGTTATGTTTATTTCTCACCTTCGTTTCAGACATGTTTGGTGGCGCCATCTCAACAGTGTAAAATCCTTTAAGAACTCGCATTTTCTCTGTAATTCCTGACTTGGTGGCGGCCTCTGCTTTTTCTAAACGAGAACAGAGAAAGTTATAATGATAGGAAGCAATATTTAAAATTCAAATGTGGTATGAATGTGCAGTAGTGATGAGGGTAGCATACTGCATAGGTTCTACCCTGTGAACTCAATAGTTTGACTCCAATAGCAGCATTAAGATTGAATTCAGTTGTTTCAAGACACAAGCGTTTTAGAACCCGACCTTTTTTTTGAGAAGGGATCATCAAATATTTCCTCCCGTTCGGCGGAGTGGAAGGGAGTGTCAGACTCTTACTGACCAAAACCCGTGTTCTTCCAAACGCCCTTTGGGTTCCAGGCCCGCGGTAACTCTTCCGAACAACTCCGTAACAATACCCCCAAACATCTTCTTTTCTTGTTTCTTTCTGTAACTTATTTTCTTGTTTTGATTACCGACATTCGCAGGGCAAAGCGACGTACGACCAAGCTCTTTTGTTGAAATCATTCTGGTGCTTTTGTCTAGCTGGATTCATGGTGGGTGGGATGGCTTGATGGGAAATCGATACATTCTGAATATCTTACACTACGTGCATACGTCCGATAATGACTTATGCGTGTGCCGCATTCGCACACACAGTCAAAACAAATCCACAGATGCAAGTAGTCCAAAACAGATCCACGGGCGCCCCGTGGTATGTACGGAATGAACGACTCCATGTCGACCTCAAAATCCCGACCATAACAGTTTATGAAACGCCTTATAAAGGGTTTTATTGAATCCGCTGAAAAACACCAAAACCCTTTGATTTCAAAAGCAACCCAGTACACTCCCTCCCGTATTAGTAAGATTCACCATCCTCGGCATACACTCGTGGGGGCTTCATTTGAGGCCACCACAGGTTAGTCCGGTTAAGCAGTTAATAGCCCTTGCGTGTTAACTTGCTAGTGGCCATTCCTAAAAAAAAAAGATAGGTACATTCTCAATAATTCAACTCGCCTTTCATCAGTTCCATTAGTTTCTCCCTGTTCCTGGTTATAGCCGGCTTATATATTTCAGACAGCTCATACATCATCGCCCATCTGCCACCTGTGCAATGCTTAAAATATTGGACAATGTTGATGTGACAATAAAACATAATAATACAGCGGATACTTATTCTGTATCCACCGTAAAACAATCGGCCAAAATGACCATAGCTATTAAAAATTTACACAGAAGTTCATATGTGTTCATATTTCAACAGAATCGACCCAGCAGATTTGAGAATGGCTGTGACAGTCGGACATACACACTATTGATCCTATAAGAGTTCCTATATTTACGGACGTACGGAATCCTAAAAATACCCTCAAGTGTATATACTGCCGCTTTACCGCCTTTAATATTGTTAAACTACTGTACAGGAAGCAAACCAAAAGAAGAGAAATTACCAATATTCTCAGCTCTAGCTTACGGGATGGCCGAACTCTCGGACATAGTATAAATCTCTCCGTATAGCCTTATGCGGGTTTTGGTGTGGATAAACACAATAACTGAAACATTGTAGCTTGGAGCAACATCATGCAATATCATTTTGCAATGCTTGGAAACATTTTATGCACACAAAACTCTTAACGCAATTTCGGCATCAACATGTTTCTACTTTCACGGCACCCACTAGTTTATCCAAGTTATAAAAAAAAAGAATTCTATGACTGGCTCAGACCAACAAAAAAAGGTTAAAATCGGTAAAATCGGTTCATTTATTTCGAAAACAGGCTGGAACCAGGTTCGAACCACGAATGTGAAGTTGCACTGCACTGCACAGCTGAAATGTACCTACTGATACTTACGGAACACATTCGCCAATTTTGCTACATTCACGCCTATGGACATTATGATTTTAAATGCTTAGACAAGACTTTGTAGATTATTTCGCACTCTTGAGTTATTATTTTACTTTTTTATTATGTAACTGTCAAAAAGACGGCATATTATTCACATACTTACATTTGTCATTTTTTTTAAAATTATAGTAGAGTATCGTACCCTAGTGACATTCCTAATTCAAACTCCTTGTCATTTACCTACCTACATCAATCAGTCTGCCGAGGCTTTTCCCAACGTTCCCAATATGTTTAGGTCGTTTTCCAGTCTAACCGGATGCTGCGTACCAGTATTTTACATTGAGCTGTTGCATAGCAGACCACCACAACCGAGGAATTGCCTGCCAGTCTGTGTTTCCGTGTTTCCTGATAGCTATAACCTGGGAGTCTTTAAGTCAAGAGTGAATAGGTCACTTCTAGGCAAGCGTGCTCCATCTTCGACCAGATCATCGCTTAACATCAGGTTAAATAGTGGTCAAGCGCGTGCCTATAAATATTAAAAAAAAAAACAAAAAATTGGATGGCACGATACACATTGGCAAACCTGGTGTCAGTTTTTCAGGATTCTGACTATATCTAAATATCTACAAAATATGACACTCACGACCAACAGCTTAACGTCTTTCCGATACACGGAGGATTCCAGGTACCTATGTAATGGATGATCACCCATCCACTGACCGACCTCGGAAAGCGATGTTTAATCTCGAAAATCAGACTGCGGCTGTTATAGTTTCGAGTTCCTGTTCCTATACCTACTTATAAAATTAACAAATAAACTAATCATCACTCATTTTTATCAAACTAAAATATAAGGGTCATTAAAATATTCGCTGTCAACTGGTGAAGTGCCCAAGAGGCAATGCCGCTAATTGCCACGTTGTATTGCAAAGCATTGCATGGGTCACGATAAGTGTCAACCAGCTGTTTCTTCTTTCAACGCGTCGTGACCACAAGATCCCCACGGCCCGAGGCTTTCAACCCCAAACGGCTCGAAAATAAGGATAAGTAGGTACTATATTTACGCCGTTCAAGGTTTTCCGCAGCCGCAGCAGCAGCGCCAGCGCAACACGATGAACTAGGGAAATGAGATGGCGCAAGAGTAGGTATACACACAGGTTGCGTTTGCGTCCCACACTAAAGGATTACCAAACGGGTGTGTAATACAACAAACAATTTTAATATAACAACGAACAGTATAATTAATTGATAATTAAGAGGGAGGCCTATGCCCAGCAGTGGGACAAAATAGGCTAGACAGATAGACATGTCACCACAGGTATGTTTCGAACGCCATCGGTCGAGCGATAAAATCAATTTAGAAAAAGGTTTCGATTAGAGATGTTACGGAGTTCCGGCTTCGGGTCCGATATACCTACCGAAACTTTCGGTTGATTTCAAAGCTCCGATTTCGGCTTCGGTTCCGTTTGATTTGAAGCGGAGGTTATACCGGAACACCGGCCGAGCTGCGCGCCGCGCCGGCGCACGTACCTACCCTAGACGACAAACAGGTTTGTTCTTGTCGCGAAACACCCCACGCGATTTGCGCGAATTTATTTACCTACATTTCGATATCCATGATTACCTAACAAAAATATTAACAACTGTATTTCGATTTCTTGAAAAGTGTTCTGACTTGGCCCGGACTATCGCTTATCAAAATCCCCGCTTTTTCCCCGCATAATGCCAATCCCCAATCAACTCGAGATTCCCCACAGTTTGGGGAATTCCTCATATGTTGGCAGAGTTGTACGAAAACTGTCAGGCTCTGCCTCGGAATCTTGCGGCGACGGCGGGCGGCGCGGGAGCGGCAGGATCGAATGCGTAAAATCAAAAATGGACCGGCTCTCGAAAAGAGCGGCGCGGCAGCGGCGCCGGGGCAGGCAACGAGCGATGCACAGGATGCACTCCAGTCAAGCGGTGACCGCCCGCGCGTCCGCATTGCAGTGTTGTGCAATCTATTTTTGTGACGTGTCGAAATGTCCTCGGACGTGCTCTATCTAGCGTCAAGTACCTATAATTTTTCTGCTGGAGATATACCTCTATATCGTTTTGGATTAATTCCAGACTCTAAATCGCCCTTGATAGCTTCAAGAATACACTTAGTCCGAAGTTTGTAGTAACTTTTCATTCTGGTGTACAGTTTTCGTCAAATAACTTTGCCCCTCTGAAGTTAGCCATTTGCAAAAATCGCGCAGGTGCAGTCACGTACACGGGAGCAAGCGGGACGCAAGCATGCATCGAACGTAAACGTAAGACTGAGACATAAAATCGCGCCCCGCCCCCATGTCTCTTACGCATGCGCAGTTGCAGTGTGTTCGTAATTTTGACTACTACGCAGCCACTCGACGCAACTTCAGAGGGGCAAAGTTATTTGACGAGAACTGTACACACTTGATATTTAATATAAATTAATTAAATAAATTGAATTAATAATTAAATTGATTGATTAATTGAATCGATTTTGAATCAAAAAGATGTCGCCGTTGCGTTGTTCAGACATTTCGTTAAGAATAAAAACAAGTATCTCGACGACACAACCACGAACACAACACTACGCCGCCGGCGCCGCCCCGCTGCCCGCAAGATTCGAGGCAGAGGCCTCTTAGACAGCTTCACAATTTTGACACTAGAGGCGCTAGTTAGAATCTTTGCATCGCCAATAGATCTAATAATCAATATTTTTATCGAATGTACAATCGGCTTATATAACGGTCGTGACCAAGGGAAGTTGCCGCTGGGCGCTCTTAGTTCTGCATGTAGGGTTTAAGGCTTTACCCCGACCAAAACCTTGCGCTATTGCGTTTTTCTTCGTTATTCAGAGGCTATTAACTCATTACATAAGAGAAATAAACTACATCTAAAAGCACACTATTAATTTTTGATATCCTATCATCACATTCCACGTTTTAATTTGTTTTTATGTGTTATAAATACATTTAAAATAGACTTTTAAAAAATGACTAAAATTATTGATTTCTTGTATCTGTTGCTAAAGGCAACGTTCTAATCATTTGAGGATTAGACTAATGGATAGGTAATTTAAAAATCTAAATTATTCACGTTTCATTTAATTTCAAAAGATCGCTTTTCTTTTTTTATTAAGATAATTGTGTGAATTCTATGATAAAAAGGCAGGGTGCGGGCGGCAGTGCGCTGCGCGCTTTCGTACGAGGAGGCCGTGTCGCTCTTGTCGTCTTCCCTCCGTGTTTTGTTTTCAAAAATGTTTAATATTATATGAGTACCTACCATAGAGTATATGTACCTACTTATCAACCGTTGTTTTTTACTGCGAAAAGACGCTACGATTGTGTTATTGTCATAAGAAGCATTTTATTATAAAGTAAGCTACAGCTCTAGATGAATGACATTCTGTAAGTAATTTGATGCATTATGCAAAGTTTACCTACTTTTATTCCGCTAAATGCCTACCTTTGTAATTAAATTTTGAAATTTCCCTCCTATATAAATCTATTAATAAAGGAAACAACCCCCAAAGCAAAATATAACGGCTAGAAAGTAAAAGAATAAACAAAAATGCGAAAATGAAGCTAAATAGGAAACCAAAAAAGCGTGCCTTGTTCTTAGAAAAATCGAAACAGGACCACAATTATGATCAAGACTGCACAAAACCTGACATGCCAATCGATGTTTTCAATAAAATTAAAGAAAATGTTATGGAAAATTTAAAGAAAACTGATGAGGAAAGAAGTTTAATCAAACGGACAACCGTTTTACAATGTGAATGCAGCGACTGGCCAGAGTTGCGTAGGTCGCTATTAACCGCTTCCAACTTTGGAAAAGTTGTCAAACGGCAAAATGATACACGTTGTCATAACTTTGTAAGAGACTTATTGTACAAAACCAACATTGACCATGTGTCGTCAATTAAACATGGCAAAGACAATGAAAACATTACTATCAAGCAATTAGAAAGGCAAGAAAATATTAAAATTGAACCTTGTGGTCTATTTTTTGACGAAGAGTTGCCATTTTTACGTACCACTCCAGATGGCTTATGTAGCGACGACACTATTGTTGAAATAAAATGCCCGATAACGGCATTCAAATTGGGTTTAGAAGAAGCCATAAAAAAAGAAAAGTGAGCTTTTGGAAAATCACAAAAAAGGACCGGAAATCAATAAAAACCACCAATCGTTAGTACCATAGGTGGTTTTTATTGATTTTTAGCCCCTTGACTAAACGATTAAAGTGCTTATTTGCAGTTTGGTCAAATGAGAACCTTCCGCTAAAAACGGAATACATCGATAGAGACGATAAATTCTGGAAGGAGAATATGAAAGAAAAGCTTTCATCATTTTATGTAGATTGTTTGTTGCCAGAATTACTCGACCCCCGGTACCCTCGAGGTATGAATATAAGAAATCCTTAATTCATCGAAAAGGCAATGAGGAGTAAGAAAAAAAATAAAGAAAATATTGAACCTCAATTAAATAAAGAGATTGAGTTGACAGCAGTTATAGATAGAAGTGTAGTTAACGAACCTTCGGACGTAAACACACTTCCATGTACCCGTTATTTAGATTTTGGGGATATGTAAACTAGAAATGGCAGAAACGAAGTTCCTTCTTCCACGATGATTTAAATAAAAAACAAAACTTTCGCAGCCGCCATATTGAATTTTCATTTTTACTTCACTATCAGCTTTAACAGCCTCAAAAACCATGAAAACGACACCCATGACGAAAAATAATGAAACTTTTTGCAGCCGCAATCTTGGATTTTCATTTTGACCAAATTCGCCACATTCATTCATTCAGATATCGATCACGACCCATCACGATCATCATCTATCGAATGGTTGATGTTTTAGAAGTTGTGAGTGAACAGATGAACATACACATACATACCGGTCAAATTCATAACCCTCCTTTTTGCTTCGCCGTGTCTGTGAATTCTAAGGTCTGTGACTTTTACTTGTATTCGTAAATTGTTCACCAGATGGCGCTAGTAGTGTTTAGTTTAACGAAGTATTGTGGGGTGCGGCAAAGAGGGAACGAATGCTCAAGGTCATTTGATAAGGGAAGCGCCTTAATAAAGGATCCTAACATGAATGGGCCATCGCATTCGAACCTGCCTATCCGTGTCGGGGTGCCGAAGTTCCCGAGCTGGTGTCGTTCTTTGCTCAGCGGTTAGATTAAATTTTAATCTCAATTATACAAGATGATAATTAGATCAAAAGAACGTTGTACTAAATAAAAATATTTAGTATATGAAAGTTAGAGAAAATGTTGTTAAGTAGGTATATCATTTTTAACATAAAAGTTGTTATACATAGGTACTGACCGTTGTATTAAGTGAAAATGATGTAGTGTTTTTAGATGAAGTAGGTAAACGTTGTCTTTTGAGCCTTATAAATTTTGAAAATGGAGCAAACGTTCTTATACTAAATTACCGGCACCCCTATACCCAACTTCCATGAAAACAAAGACATGTTATCCGGTCTTCTGCCATCTTCACGTACCAAGCCATTGAGTTCTAATAGAGCTGGAACGCCGTCGGAGATAAGGACATTGTCAAACATGGAGCGTCACATGTTGCGCCGGTTAATGCTGTCAAGTGATGAAGCAAGATTACAAGATTGACCCCAAAAGAATTAAACATTTAAAATGTTTTTGTAAAAATTTAATCTTCCTCATCATAAATTTTATCAAACATATAACTTATTGCAAATGTTACTTACTCGTACTACTAAGGTAGCTTATAAGAAAGCTCAAAAATGTTGGGTTTAAAAAAATACTCATTAACAAGCCGCCAAGCCGGGAATCAAAAATTCAACCCCAAGAAAAATTCCAAAACTATGAAATAAGTCCATTTTTGCACTATAATGCAGGAGATATTGAAGAAAATTTTTACTTTTTCTTGGGTTTAATTAATTTTATCAGTGTAATTTTACCTATTGCCAAATTATCGGGCACAAATCCAGAATTTGAGCTGCTACGGAAAAATCCAATAATAATTTGCTAAACCAAGCCGAGTGGTCACTACCTACCACCTAGGATTATAGGTGGAGATACCTATAATTCTTGAGACCACTAGACAAACGTGGCCGAAGAACTAGGTAGTTAGTTGTTTTGATAGGTTTTTTTTTGCTTTGTCAGACCAGCAGTTGCGGGTCTTAATTGAGACTTTGTGTCTCTTAGTTCATTTTGGCGGCTGCTTCTTAGGCCTGGCATCTTTCTTCGGTGTCTTGTCTTTGCGTTTATCTTTTGGCTTAGTTTTGGCTTTGGGTTTAGGATCTTCCTTTGGTTTTGTTTTTGCCTCTTCAGCTTTCTTTTGTTCAGCTAAAACTTTGGCTGCTTTAACAGCTTCGGCAGACTTCCTTGCCATCTCTTTGATTCGCGCGGCGTCTTTCGCCTTCGCTTCAGCCTTAAGTTTATTCTCATGTGCTGTTAGTGCGGCTATTTTTTCCTGCCTTACTCTTTCTGCTTCAGCATCTATTTCTTTTAGTCTACTATCTATAGAGTTAATGAAACCGTTTGTTAACTTTCCGGCATACATTTCCATTTTCTTACCAATTGGTCCATTAAACAAGCTTACAGTCATAGGCGGCACCGCTTCAAGTTTTAGGTACTTCCATGAAGTAGCTCCAAAACTCTGTACAGATTTCGCGGCACCTAAAAATACGTTTGTTAATAGAACCTTTACTATATTTTACTTTTATAATAAGTATCTATTTGGTTCTGACATTACTACTATGAACCTACCTTTCTGTAAAGGAGCTTATAAATTATTTTTTTGCTTGCACTCTCCTTTTAGCTTTTTGTAACTCTTTCTCAAGATAAATGATTTCTTTTTGGAGCTGGTTGTCACGTAATTCTTTCATTTTTATTGTCATTTTATCCAGTAAGTATGCCAAAGTCTGTTCCATTTTAGGTAGAATTCTATTGCTCACAAGTGGTTTTGCACCAGTTTTCATAATATAACCCTTAGCTGACCCCCAACCTTTCATAACGTAAGGTTGAGCTTTGTCCATAGAAACTGCGAACAAAACAAATGCGGAATTATCTCGAATATTTTCACTTGGACTATCTTACATATTATGATAACTAAATTTTTGATACATTATTACTTTAATAATTACGATTTGGTGCCAAATCCAAGCATTTGGTATGCCCACTTTTGTTTTGCAACAGTTTCTTTAAAATATTGGTAATACACCAACAGAGTACATACCTAGTGTTAAGTCAAGAGCCTGCCTGACCATCCTGCTCGCCATTTCTAATAATATCGACGCTTTTAACAACTGCGATAAAAATACCAATAATTTGGTTGTAGATTTCCGTGACATGAATGTGACACAATTTAATCTGTCTACGTCTGGCCTGGCGGTAGAAAGTGGAACTATTGCAACCAATAGGTTAGGTGACAAGGGCTATCATGTTTTGTTTACCGGCAGCGCCACCGCTGCCCTCCGCCACCGGGTCATCATATTTTGGTTGTTTAGGAGTGGACTTGTCAGTGCTCTATTGTCATTATGTTGACGGTGTTAAATTTGCTCTGTAAATTACTTTTAATTATTAACATGCATCGCAAGTGCCTGTAAAAAGTTAGAAGCATAAAAGGAAATTCAAACTCATTCGTGACCTAATGTAGGTACCAGACAACACTGTAGTAACATATTTATTTCGAGATTTGTGTTGTTCCATTACAAAGTAACATAACTACCTATTATAAAATACTAGCTTCTTCCTGTTGCTTCGCACCTGTGGCCGATATCCCTAAGAATGACAAACAAATGTCATGTCAATCTTAAACTCCGATATCGTCATTAAGAACGCGTCATTGATGCAAATTACAGTTAGAAGTCCATAAATATGCATGCATATTTTGGACGGAACCACCTCGAAGATCAAATTACTCTAGGGTTATGTGGAGCGGATCTCCGCTTCCGTCTCCGTAAGTGCCGAACATATTCGCATGAAATCGTGCCTGGGGGTCTACTCTCTAAGCCCGAAGTCCGTAGTTCCGGACTTAGTGTCGGGCGTTTTCTACTCCGTATCACCTATGGACTTACGATTAGAGCTCTCACAGACTTACAATTTATAAATTGGCCAACAATCAAACTACTAAATGGCGTCCTTTAATAATTTAATCGTTCAACTCTTTAATTGTGCATAATCGGAAGGGAATCTCGATTCTGATACGATTGGTATCCAATTAATTAGTTGGATGATTTAGTTGTACAAGAAGTGCGGGCTAGCATATTATGTCACTATAGCTATTGTGTGATTATTGACTCGGGCAACTTATAATTATAAATCTGCGGCCTCTCTTAGTCCCGAACCCGAACTAAAAATTAATGACAACAGGATTTGACAGTTTTTGTTCTGAGTTCGGGTTCGGGACTAATCGTAATTCCGTAGGTAGGGACGCATTCGCCTGTGTAAACGATAGATGCCGTTGCGGAGTTTTAACGAAGACGTCCTAGGCGAAGGACCACCACATTTAAGCTTGAGCGTGCAGTGGCCTTAGTGTGAGTTTTTGTGCCAGGTTGTCCGTGAAGAAACTAGTGCGCACACTTTACAGTTCCATATCATTTAAGATGATTTATGACGAAAATGAGCTTGTGTTACTGAAAGACACAGGTGGTTAGGATGTTATGAAAAAAGTGCTGAGTGTATATATTTTAAATATTTTTTATATTTAATTTAGGAAATAATCTATTCCTGTATGGTTAATATTTTGCCATTTTCGTACTACATAAGTTATCTATTTACGCCCAAAGTTGTATTAAAATTTGGAAGTTTCGACACAAATAACTTGCACATAAATATTTTTTTTCTGTTTAGTTACCATACAGGGCTAGAATATGCCGAGATAAATAAATGTGACTTTTTTTCTGAACGTACACTCAACAATCAGTAGAGTAATCGCTATACTACGTTTGTATGAAACAAAGACTGACTAAAACCCTTAAAGTTTTATTTTGGTCCCACTATTAAGAAATCACTTAGAAAGTGAGCAGTAAATTTTGCAATAGGTAATTTTTTCGGAACAATGTTTTTTTTTATTCTTATTAAAATACCTCCACCTCCATTATCCTCTGTATCCGTGGCGTGGAGGATAAGCTCTTCACATCCAACTCTGCATCAGCCTTCGCTAAATGACTTTTATTACCTACGTTCCTTCTTTACATTCTTGTTGTGGGCCATCCAGGCGTCTGGATAAAGCCGGA
Source organism: Melanchra persicariae (assembly GCA_947386135.1). Taxonomy (NCBI): domain Eukaryota; kingdom Metazoa; phylum Arthropoda; class Insecta; order Lepidoptera; family Noctuidae; genus Melanchra; species Melanchra persicariae. The sequence continues at coordinate 8,028,815 of OX376646.1, forward strand.
CATAGTAAGGCATTCTGGATAAAGCCGGACATAGTAAGGCAGTGTTTGGCCAGTCCGGTTTTCGATATGCTATTTGCATTTTACTAGCCACTTAAAGTACCTACATGAAGAAGACTTATTCATTAATTTATTATTGTTGCTATGTAATTACAGGTTTACGATGCAGGAATTTTATGATGTGCTTGCGTCTAAACACAGTTGCGTATATCTAATATGTTTACCATTTTGGAACAAAGTCTCAAATAGCTTAAAAACAGCGGAACTAGTACGCCCTTTCTCATTTCATACAAACTTTCAAGTCCTTATTCTTCAAAATGAATGAACCGATTTTAACGAAACTTGGTATGCATACGCTAGATATTCAGGTCTAAATAGTTATCGGAAAACATTTTTGAAAAAGATTTCAGAGGGACAGAGAGAGCGATTTTAAGTCTTCCATAGAAAGTGAAAAATCACTGTAGGTATCTTTCCCTCTGAACTCTTTTTCGAAAAAAAAATCTGATAACTATTTAGACCTAGATATCTAGCGTACGCATACCAAGTACCGCATAAAGGCTCTTAAGTGTGCAATATCACATTGAGTCTAGCTGTACCTAAGGGTATTTGTAAGTATGTTTTAGAGTGAACAAATAAATAAATAATAAATAAATCTTTGTCAGATGCTTAACTTTAAAGACTTGGCTATACAGGAGGGTAAAACCGGGATGAGTCTGGCAAACGAAAGAAGAGACTGAAAAAGCGCGGTAAATTTAAAAAATATAGGTATAGCAACCCCAAAATTAGTTAAGGACATGCAATATCGCAAGGTTCTCAATTCCGGAACTGAGTTCCAATACTGGAGATCTGATTCCGGAATTCCGGAACTGGTTCCGGAATTGGTAACTTTTAAAGTTTGTTTCAAATCAAACAAGATTTATTATTATACCTCAATTATCAAACCATTTAAATGGATAAGGATTAATATCATGATACTAAAATCATAATTTTTTATTTCACCATGGGATTTGCTTGAATAATATGAACAAAAAGCGGTCATGGTGACTTATCCATAATAGTTAGACATATGGAATCGCAGACTTTTTTGTAAATATTGATGACCTTGGGTTACATTATCGAAGTTTTCATACGGATCCCTAACTTTTTGAAAATATTCTATAGCCTATGTCCATCACCGATAATGTAGGATTCTACTGGTGAAAGAATTTTCCAAATCGGTCCAGTAGTTTCGGAGCCTATTCATTTTAAACAAACAAAGCTTTCCTCTTTATAATATTAGTGTAGACATTGTAGGCTTATTTACTTTAGATATTTTAAAATTGTTTAGTTTTATTATAATCATTATAACGGAAAATAGTGGCCACTTACGTGCTTATTTTCTGTATTTTCATTCTAAAATAAAATAAATAACCAAACAAACGATGACGGCGCCACTGCGCGCTCGGCACCCTCTTAATACGACTCCGCAAGTTTACAACTCACAAAGCTGTTCTGTCGTCAAGTTTCTTGAGCATAAACTATAAGCTGTATAAAGCGTCGCATCACGCCGGCACAAGGACAGGACAGCCAATTTTATGACATCCAAGCTATGATGAATGTCGGTCAATGTTTTAATTTCATCATCGGAAAAGAAAATCTCGGATTTCCAATCTATTAGGGCTTTAAGAACCGAGTCTTATATCTTCAAAAACACTTCAATCATGTCCGACATGCTTGACCATCGCATGCAACAGTCTAGTTGTAGCTGTATGTCTTTGTGGTGCTCCTTAACTACGTAATCACGCAGTGTATTTGCTTTTAGGGGCGATTTTCTTATTAATTTAACAGGGAGGTTTCGCGCGCGCTGCCCGGCTACGACTAGCGGCTTGTGGAAAGCTCCACAGACTGGTTGCGTTCAGAAAAAATAATAATCAAAATATAAAAAAAATTATGAATATCGGAATTCCGATATTACTCCTCTCAATTCCGGAATTTAAATACCAGAAAAATTGTTACGGAATTCCGGAATTACGAAATTCCGGAATTCCGGAATGCATGCCCTTTAGTATGACATACTTGGAATAACCCAATTTGATACTTTAAAATAATTTAACCTCCTCCTTTTTTGGAAGTCGGTTAATAAATTAACTGAAGTTTCGAGATGCAAAATCATACTATCTTTAATGATCCAAATGAAAGAAAACGTGACATTTCAAAAAATCAGTTAACTTCGTCTGAATCAAAAATACGACTAGATATTCCTACCAATCTGATTTAAAAAAAAAAACAAAAATGTTCTACAATAATTTTGGTTTATTCACTGTCAATTAAAATCAGAATCTAAAACTTCTACGTGAAAAAATTCATTAGAGTCACTGGAGTCACTGTTTCCCACATTAATAATAAAACTTTCTGAATTATTATCTGTAATTCTGTCCCTTTCTTTATATTTATTTACAACATGTATGACATGGTCAGTCATTTTCTTCCACTCCTCTGGAGTTATGGTTTCAAACGATTCTTTTATAACTCTATATGTCCACTGCGGCCAGGGCAATATTTTTACTTGCCACTTTACGTTTAGCCAAACTCCATACCAGCTCAATGGCGTTTAGATCGCAGTGATAGGGGGGGAGGGGAAGTCGTAATACCTCATGTCCATTCTGCTTCAGAAGTTCATCAGCTTCATATACTGGTACTGGTGTGTTTCGTTTTACAAAACATAGGAGCTCTGCTTTTGTGTGATAATTTTCAAATGGTATCATTATCATTAGTAAGCCATTCTCTTATGTCGTTTTTGCGATTTTGTGATGTAGGAGCTTTATTTACAGTGATTGCATGGTAACTCGCGGTATCCATAACTATTATACTAGGCTCATTTAAATTGGGTATAAGCTTTTCTCTTAGCCATTTATTAAAGTTTACAGCATTCAGGTTGTGGTGGTAGTCCGCCATTTTCGATTTAGTGCTAAAGACTAACAATAAGTTTGGCACAGGGCCTGTCACCGATCCAGCATGTACAATTATGTACCTTTTCCCTGTTGAAACATTTTCAATCGCACCACTTGTAGATGGACTTTGCCAAGACTTCTTGGGCTTGTAGTTTTTATGAATATGGGTCTCTAAATTATTGACTTTCCTTCTCTACGTTTCAGCCATGGTTCTTAAAGTCTCCTGACAGATATGTCGTATCGTTCAATTAACAACGAACGCTCATTCTTATTTTCTTAAATTCATAGCCATTGGACAATATTAAGTGGCGAAGAGTTTCCCTGCATCCATTAAATCCAATGCTTTCTCTTAATTCCACTAACAGAGTTCTCAATTTTTGTTTTGAGTTTTGTAAAAAGATAATAATTACGAATTCAAACCAAGCATCAACTTCTATGCGTCGCACTAACTTATGAAATTCAACACCACACGTAAACAATCTTGTTTCAGGTTGAATTCAGCGTCTTTCTCCTGTTGTTTTTCTTCAAATTTGGAAATCATGCGAAACAACATCTCCCTCACTGCACTTTTAAGAGTTTTATTCATTTTTAAGTAGGAAAAATGCTAAACAAGATCACAACAAATTACCAACAACACGTCATCTTGTTTTGACAAATTGAATTTCACATTTTGTCTAACATTGCCATAAACAAAGTATGCAAATAATTCGAGTATCTACTTTCGTTTGCCAGACTATACCACACTTTTTTAAATAATTTTATATTTCCCAGTAGGTACCTACAATAATCAAAATATTTTATTTGCAAAACTGGCAAGTACTTTGGTTTTTTATCTAAAAAATAAATGAAAAGTAAAAAACATTATCTTTTATATTTCCAGAGTATTAGCGATTTTTGCAGACCTCTACATTTTGGGACATCTATCCCATATGGGATAGTTGCCTACTCCATATAAATCACGTTTAGGATAGACGACCCGCTGAGAAACTGGGCATCTATCCCGAAAAAACTTTGATCACACTTTGCCTTCCCATGCAATCACACAGAGACATGAGACACGGTCCACTTAGTGGTAGTTGGAAAGTCTCTCGATGCGCGCGTGCTTTATTATTTATCTAATAATAAAGCACGCGATTCATCCGCAAAACTAGAGAAATTGCAATTGAGGCCCTATACACTGTAGGTTTTTCGCTTGAATAGTAGTTTATGCAACGACCATATAAAAAGGGTTATTAAAACACGAGTGTGGGTTTATCACACGAGGCGTAGCCGAGTGTGATAATAGCATCGCACGAGTGTTTTAATACCTAATTATATGCCGTTGCATACACTATTTTATCTTCACTCATACAGTTGAAATAAAATAAGTGGAAAAATAGTTAATTCCAATATGGCGGATATTCTCATTGCGTATTCGAATGACTGCGCAGCGCGCTCAATCATAGACAAAGATAAAAGCTGGCTCATTGACTTAAGTCAATGAGCCCGCGCCAAAAATTAAAAAGAAAAAGTGTGCTATAAAAATTAAAAAGTTATTTTATGATGCAGTTGTTTAAAAATCAAAGGAAAATGTTGAATCGTAATGGTTTTTTTTTTTAAATTTTACCTATCCACGAAAAAAAAGTATGTGTTTATGCATTCGTTTTTGAACTCATATTTGGAACATTACGTTGTGAGTGTAGATAAAATGTATTACCATTTCGGAGATCTCTGCGAAAAAATTAGCATTTTTCGGTACTCTGCGTTAGGACAACGGCACTATGCCTCGGAAAGCGGCCATTAATTCCGACGGGTCGTGTGTAATTCTTTGACAATTGTTACCAGCCCATAAATCTGCCATCAATATTGCAAAGAGATGCACCACCACTCCACCCACCTAGATAGGTGGTAAGTTGAAATTATATTTTTTTCTACTCCTCTGCTGTTATTTTCTGATTAATTTCGTTGCGGGATCCAAGACAGTTGAATCGTTTCTCCGGGACTCGTCGAGCTTCATTGACTTGGCATTTTTCAAGTGGTCGCCATTGTTGATTCTGGCTTTCAGGAGTTGCAGTGGTTTGGGAATGTGTGTCGGGTTATAGCGTATCGATGATAAATAAATGTACTCATCACCATAGCAGACTTTTTATTTAGAACAACATTCAGCTGATGAAGATAAATTCAGGTTTGCTGATGAAGTCACTAGGTCCTCACGTCAGCAGGTGACTTAAAACTCAAAGCATTTATTTCAATTAAAACCTTTACAGAGGCACTTTTCAATTGCAAAGTTGGTCAGTCAAAAGAGATAAAGCTATTTGCACGTTCCAAAGCATAGATCTCTATGGAGAAGAACGTGCAAGAAACTCCACGGATATCTCTTACATCAATATTTTTTTTAACAATGATAATGGTTACATCATTCGTGTGAAAATTATACAAACATATATGAGAACGATGCAAAGTAGAAAGACTGGCACTATCAAGCGTCCGGAGTAAAAAGCAACAATTCAAAGAACAAATAATTAAAATAAACCGTGAAGGCTGAGAGATGACCAGTCCTAGCTGACGGCGCGGCGGCGCTCGCTCACGCATATGGTGCCTGCGCTATATAGCACCATTTGGCTCAACCACTTTGAAAGGTGCCAAATGGTCCAACATGCGCCACCATCAGCCAGACTTCTGAGTGAGCATGACAGTCCCAACCGCCAGGTCACATTCAAGACAAAGAAAATTATAGTTTAAGGTACACAATACTCACCTACTCACACATTCATTCTATACAATGAAAAATTATTCTTAAAATATTATTGTTATTCAGCGGTTATGTTATATACCTGCTTAAAAAATTATAATTTTTGCACCCTAGTGGCTGTGTAGCAGGACCAGCATTGAGCCAAGCATTTTGTCTTCAATGTATCCCTTATTTTATAATATGCTTGGCTGCATAGTGTGCGTTTAACACAAGATTTAAATTTTGTTTCATTTACGAGTAGTCCTAATATCTGGGGAGGTGTTTTATTGTTACATTTAAAACAGTACCCCATGAAAGATATGCTTTACTTCAGCAAGTCTGAAACCTGGTTGAACTAATTGGTTCCCCCTCGTGAAAGATGTAAATTCTTCCCAACGTACATGATGTTTTCATAGATATAGACTGGGCATGAGGCGCAATATGAAAGGTGGGCCATGGTCTATGGAAAGACCCCGTATGACCACTGTAGACCGTTACTATCCTAGAACCATTGAAGATTATCTTTTCTGCGGGCGACCTAAATGTGGAGTCTGTTTTAAAGACTTCCAGTTTAGTCACGGCAACGCGTGCTTTGGTGAAAGACACTTCGATGGCTCAATGAAATGGTCAGGAGGTTTGTACTTCTCTCGCCAGAGCTCGTACCTTTCCGAGGCGGTGTTGCAAGCAATTGTACTCACGCACTCGAGGATCCTTATATCTATCCACCATGTCGGGCAATGCCATACTGGATACATGTCATCGCTTTTTACAGTGCCTTTGATTGGTAAAATAATGATGCTTTACCGGGGCAAAAGATCTAAGTAGAATAAACCACCTGTAAGTGGAAGCGAAAGCAGCATTAGAGACCACTCTTATTCAGATTATGACAGCCCGTATACTAAGCTGGCCAGCTCAAAATCAAAGTGTTGCCACCGACGACGTGTGGTGGACACTGGTGGACTGAAATCCAAACGTGGTTGTATTGTAGGTCTCAGTGGCGTCCTGTGCTCACGTGGTACGTATAACAAGTTATATTACTGATACATTTAATTTTCGGATGCTCTATAAGAACTGTTGACCCAAATAAATTGTCTTTATTTACGTTAGTATCTACGTATTGCAAATTATGTTTGCAAATATTATATTCAATAGCTTTTTTAAGTATAAAAGTAGGCGATATTTTGAAAGCAAAACGTACACGAGTGTTGACGTCGTTTATGAGTGAACGGAGGAACAAGGAGGCAAAACATTATTATTATACAAACGTAAAAACACCTGTTTCACTCGTCATTGAAAATTTTAATATTTCGTAATTTGAACAATTAAGATTCCCAAATATTTGGTTTTAATTTATTAATGATTACATTTACTTACCCTAATTACTTTTCCGCTTACCCGAATAAGATTTCCTTGACACGCACAAATATGTGTTGCTTTGTTTGTGAACCGTAAACCAATTAACCTAATTAAAGAATACCGTGAACACAAGTTGGTATAGACTAGTTGAAGGTTTCTATCTTGTGGCACCAACCCAGTAGGTACCTATATAATCTACCTAGCTTTTTCCAAACTATAATATTATGTTTGGTCAGTCGCAGACAGAGGGACCTACCTATGGCGGCCAGGTCTCGCAGATGCATGGCCCGCGGGCAACTTGGTCTTGACAGAGAATTCCCTGCGAAAATTTTCCACCTATATGTAAACCTTTCTTTAAAATCGATTTAGCGCTTACGCCGTGAAATGCAGACGGGAAAGACAGCGTACTCTTTTAGATTTAATCCGCCGTCATCATCATCATCCGTCATCATCATAATAACAGCCGAAAAACGTCCATTGCTGGACATAGGTCTCCCCCAAGTGTCGCGACAACAACCGGTCTTGTGCGTCTCGCATCCATCGGCTACCAGTGACCCTCACCAGGTCATCGGTCCAACTTGTGGGAGGCCTTCCAACGCTGCGTCTTCCGGTACGCGGTCGCCACTCCAGAGCTTTTCGGCCCCATCGACCATGTGTTCTGCGAGCAATGTGCCCTGCCCACTGCCACTTCAGTTTGGCGATCCTTCGGGCTATGTCGGTAAACTTGGTTCTCTTGCGGATATCATCATTCCTGATTCGATCACGCAAGGAAACTCCGTGCCCTCTCCATTGCGAGCGACCACGTTTCAGTTCCATAAGTCATCACTGGCAACACACACTGGTCATAGACTTTCGTCTTGAGACACTGAGATTTAATAATGGTTTGTAGTTATTCGTAGTATCTGTGTTCGATGTATCCGTTTGGCCTCATGGTGTGCCAGGCTTAACCCCGTAAGATATGAAACATGCCTTAGCCTTTTCTCAGCCCAAGCTGGGATCAGCTTTAAGTCAACATGGATGCCGTTGAATATCAGTCCCTACTGGAGCGATAGCCTATCACCTCCACAGACTAGTCGGTAATTGGGAGACACGATGACCTCTGTGACTTGGCTACCCGTAACAGCCGTCTAAGATCTACGAAAGGCATGATGTTGGTAATTAATTCTCGCCTATAAATTAATGTGGGTCGCTACTAAACTGTTAACAGGAATAACCGGACATGAGCCGCTTTATGCCTCCTTCACACGAAACTGTTTAGATGGACAGTGGCGATGAAGCAGACACGCTATGTCTTGTAAGTTATGCGACTACCTGACTGATGATGTGGAGGGAAACATTCATTAGACTAGCTAGAGATTAGAGTAATATTTTCTAAAAAGCTAAGTTTATCCGAAATCAACTGTAAGTGTTATTTTCGAATAGCTTTCGAAAACGGCTACATCTAGGCATCTGTGCGAGATTTTGCAAACATGTCGAAGTGAAAACTTAGGCGAAGTGAACGCTAAGCTGTCAAACCATAAACAAGATGGAATGACAGCTCACTCGTCGTTCACTCCACTTGCACAGTGAGATGTCGACAACATAGACCGGCTGTTAGGTTATAGGTAGGGTTAGTGATCGCCATAGAATATCCTTCTAAAATATATTTTTAAAACCAAAAAAGTTACTAAATTGTGAAATCAACAAACACTATGTCAAAATATTACAGTCCAGCCATTTTTCGCGAAATGTGTGGACAAGTGTCATCTGGGTGACGTCATACGATCACGGCGCATGTGATTAAAACGCCGATAACTGTAAAGTTTTGTATGGGAGCCCTGTATGAAACTTTTTTTGGAATCGTTACGAAAAAAGCTATCTTATTTAAAATGGATTAGTTCAGTTTTACTTTGTATATTCTAAATTCTAGTTTGAATTCAGTAAGTATTGGCGAAATTTGCCCCGTTTCTGGTACATAAATGGACAGAAAAAATAAAATAAACCATTAATACAAAAAGTTTTTATTTTATTTACTTAAAGATACCTTATTTACGTTGTGTTTGTAGTAACTTGGCTGGTTTTTTTAAATAACCTTACAGGTGCAAGGTTATTTAAAAAAAGGGCACAGTGCGTGTCGGGCCACGCGCAGTGAAGGGTTCCGTAGCAATTGCCACCTTACAATGGTGCTTTTTGTTTGATTCTATGAATATATTAATTGAGTTTACGGTACGGTTAAAAACGTCTAAAAATGGGCCCACGCAGGACGATGGTAACTGAAGAAAGAGTTATAAAATCCAACTTCACAAGGGAAGTTTGAAAAAATATTAAGTATATATTTGAGTCGGTACAACCGATTGATAACCTGCTATTTACCTACTACATTTTTTACGTAACTAACAGCTTTATCTAAATAACTAATTTTGAATGGACTAACTTTACTCCAGTAACTCGTTAACTTGTAAATCCTACTTAGCTGTGATAGTTTTCCTTTTAAATTCTCCTTAAAATATCCCTCTAAAAGATATTTAAATAAAACCCAAAAAGTTATCACCCGACTACGGCGATGCAAAAAGGAGGGTTATGAATTGGACCGTATGTATGTATGTATGTATGTATGTATGTTCATCTGTTCCCTCACATAACTTCTAAACCATTCATCATAATTTGACAAATGAGGAGTCATTGGAAACGTCTACATTGTCCGCTGGCTAGGTTACTTATGTTGCAATAAATTGTTTGTGTTTTTTATTTATTAATTTTATTTAAAATAATAAGTACTTAATAAATAATAAGTAAAAAAAGAAGTTCAAAAACTAAAACCCGACTGGTTTTAGTTTTTGAACTTCTTTTTTTAAGTCGTGAAAATCAACACTATAATTTCGAAATAATGTTAAAATCAATGAGACATGGGTCAGAAATTGCACCTGTTTTTCCGCACACATTTTAATACACTATATTACCTAATACGCTAACATATCCAGCGTCGATGGCTAATCTTCGCTGAGATTGGCCGCCAAGACTAAAATTATTATTGGTCAAGAGGTTTATTTATCTTAATATGTTAAAATCTTTATCATGACCTAAGTCAACATGATGACATTCTATTCTATTCTATGAAACGATTTTTCCGCAACTTGGAAGGTTATTCAGTCATCGAATTTATGTTTACCGTTGAAGTTTTCAGCATTAAAACATAGATTATTACCTACGTACATCAATACATGATGATGATGAAACGTCGCCGCGTCATGGACAACGAAGTAATAAAATTTTAAGTAGCTACTCTTCATTTAGAATCAAGGCTTTGTCAATAATTACTGTCCTATAAAAGTTGAAAGGAAATTATAATAAGTACCTACTTACGTCTTGGAGGCTAAAAGTCTTCTACGTAATCGACCACTCATCATGAGTCATCATAAAGTTAATAGCAATAGGTAAATTACTGTGATTCCATGAATAAATCACACACATTATTCATAACCCATCGTAAACGGGGACAAGGATGGCCCTTAATTATTTGCAAAAATAAATATGTACCTACTTATGTAGTTATTTTGTACACTCTTTAATTGTCGCTATGTTTTCTTAGGACATAAAACCCAGAATTACGTCGAAATCTACATACTTTTCTGTTAGGATGGGATGTGTTGGGATGATTTTGGATGGGAAACCATCAAATGACTTCTTCCACGCGGAGCGGAAGGGAGTGTCTGTCTCTTACTGAATAAAAACCCATCCGTCTTCCTCCTTATGCCCTTTGCGTTTGCGTTCCAGGGCCGCGGTGACTCTTTTCAACAAATCCCGCAACCCTGGCAGGCTCTGGCCCTAACGGGCCCCGTCTAGGACACTGCGCTAGTGATGGCTTTCGAAGCACCGATGGCCTCTGGAATCTGAAGACCTAGGTTAGCACGAATCTTTTTGACGTTTAGTATCATAACGTAAAATTTTACCATAATTATAATACTCGTTTCGCACAAAATATATATTTGAATTGGATATATGTATATCTATGTATGTTCATATTTTTGTATGATACAAATTGTGTAAGTATGTCGCATCAAATTTAACCAAAATACTATGGGGTTGTAGTTTTTTACATTCAAAATTCACTTACCTACGTTAACGATATTGTAACGTCCCAAGCAGCACATGTGTGCTTCTATACAGCTATGTAGCTGTAAAGTCACTGGACAACAGAATTATTGAGAACTTGCGGCTGGTATGCTTTCTATACAAGGGTTTAGCTGTATATCCGGCTACACAGCTCTTTTAATTCAAAATTTGGCCCCAAACGAGCATTATAGTAGCTTGTTAACAGCTGTCCAGAGCATGCTGTACAATGGCTTATACTGATGTCAACAGCCAAAAAATGGAATATGGCTTAGGAACGGCTATTGTTAAATCTACAAAGAAGTAGCAACAAAAAACTATTTATGCCGTGCAATTAAGTGTAACGTTTACGTCAAGGCGGTTTAACTAATAATAATTCTAATGTACGAGTAAAGCAAGTAATTTTTTACGTTTGTTTTGTATCTCTATAGTCAGTAAGAGTCTGACACTCCCTTCCACTCTACCAAAAGCGGAAGAAGTCATTAGATGATTTCCCATCCTTAAAAAAAGGCCCTTTGCTCCAGATACGAATGGACTAATGTGTGGTGAACTCAGTCGACCGAACGGCTTGAAAATTCTGTTGATTGTAACGGACTGATGGATAAGGCGGAGAACTGGGTATCGTACGAGCCCTTGGAACTTGCAAGGGGTTCATATACAGCTGTGGGCTACGATAGACTGAGTAGATTGCCAATCAAGTCACCGGCGTAAGAGTCCAAGTTAAAAAAAAACCAATAGGATCGCTTCATTTACCCAGCCTCGCTCAGCGCAAGCGATTCTATTGGTTCTTAAGAAACACATCCCTCGCTACGCATCCGCGCACATCTCTGGTGGAAACGCAGCCTTAGAAAGACTACGTAACATGCATCGTGAACTCGTCAAAGGCTTTGTAAAACGTCATAAGTCACATAACAAGGTCTAATTGTTCTGTCACAACGCACTACGCACGATCGCATGCAACACGACGTATCTACTACCTACTCGTACACTTTCGCCGCGGTCAATGTTGATGCAACACCAAATTGTCCCCGAGACGTTACAGCGCACGTTACATCTTACCGGTTTAGAGTTTAGACAATTAGCACATATTGTCCCACCAGACGGTCAGGCAGTGACCTAATGACGGATTTGTGTACAGTCACCAACTAAAGTAAGACACAGTAACTACATTAACACCAGTCTGCACTGGGCACTGGGTTTAAGAAGATTGGCGTTCAGATATGATGTTAGATTATTCTTTCACCCTTTTTTTTTTTTTTTTTTTTTCCTAGGATGGGAAATCATCAAATGACCCCTCCCGCTCTGGGTGGAGCGGCAGGGAGTGTCAGACTTTTACTGACTAAAACCCACCCTTTAGTCCTCCTAGTGCCTTTCTTCCCAGGGCCGCGGTAACTCTTTCGAACAAATCCGCAACCCTGGCAGGCTCTGGCCCTATTGGGCTCCGACCCATGCTGACGTCTGCTGGTTTGGCGCGCGTAGAACACAGCGCGCCGTCAACCCGGGCCTGTTCTGATCGGACGGCGAGCTACCCATTGCTCGCCGTCCACAGGCATCAGTCACTGCGCCATGCTCAGGAGCATCAGTTCCTGGGCGGCGCAGTGGCTGACGTTCAACAGGAGGGGGTGAAATGGGGCCATTACTGGCACTCCATTTCAGCCCCCTCCGGAGCCCTTTGTAGGGGCTCTACTGCGGCTGCTGCAGTAGCAGCAGCCGCAGTGGAACCGGCAATGGCGGTAGAAGAAGCGGCGGCAGCGGCGGCGGTCGCGGCAGAGACGGCGGTGGCGGAGGGCTTCCTCCTGTTTCCGGCTTTGGTGGGTGGGGCGCAGGCCCTACCCCCAGCCCAGTGGTCGGCCGGCTTGCCAGCTGCCGCACAGACTACGCAGTGCGGCGCGGCGACGCAAGAGCCGGCCCTGTGACCGGGCTGACCGCAGCGGAAACAAAGACCGCTGCGGTCCACCTCCGAGGTGCATTGTGCTCCCACATGGTGGCCCACTTGGCACCGGAAGCACCTCAGAGGTCGGGGTTCCAGCAGTTTGACCTGCGCGGAAACCCAACCCACCAAAAACCTTCGGCCCTCCGTGATGGTTTTGGCCGCCGACACGGGGCAGCTCACCACAATGGTGCGCGTGCCCGTGTTGTCAGGACGTAGGGTGCCCGCCTTCACCTCCTCTGCTGAGCACCCCCCCGTCCTAACGACGGCGGCCACCACCTCCGCCTCCGTGACGGAGTCGTCCAGGCCCAAGATGCGCATGTCGATGCGCTTGGTGGGCCTGGACACTCGGGCATCGTCCGCGCTTAGGGACGCCCTGAGCCTTTCGGCTAGAGCGTCCGCGGTTGGGCCGCTGGCTGCCCCGGGGATCTCCAGCATCCGGGCCCCAGTCATGGTGACCCGGAGCCGAAGGCCCCCCACGATGCCTAGCTCACCAAGGTTTATCGCCTCCTTCGCCTTGGTGAGCACGTCCGCGTACGTCACGCCCCTCTTCGCCGCGTCCGGCTGCAGTGTAACCACTACAGCCGCGGTTTTCGGGGGGCGCAGCGCAGCCGCGACGCTTCGCGCCTTCTGCCGCCGCTTCCTCTCCCGCCTCTTGGCCGCCCTGGCTGCCTTTCCCGCCTTCTTCTTCTCCCCGGCAACTTGCCATTCGGCTTGAGCCGGGGGAGGAGCTGAAGGCGAGGAAGCCGGGGGGAGCTGCTGCTCCGACGGCGCAGGAGCCTTCGCCGTCCGCGCAGCAACCCCACCCCTCCTCTTCTTTCCCGGGGCCGGGTCCGGTATTCCCGGCACCGGCTTCGCGGGTGCCGGCCCGGACCCTTTGCCCTGGCCGGATGACCCCGGTGTGGCAGCCACGGCGGCCGCATACGACGCCTTTTTCTGGCCTGGGGGGGCCTTCCCACTCGCCGCTAACGGGGGGCGCAGGACGATGCCCTCCAGGACGGAGAACCGCGCCTGGAAGGCAGCCATCTCCTGCCGCACGAGGTCCAGCACCTGGCTCTCCTGCGGCACGGGCTGGCCGTCCTTCTTGCGCCCCCCTTGCGGCGCCCCCTGTGGGCCGGCTCCCCGGAGCCTGGCCAGGTCTGCGCGGAGCCCCTCGTTCTCCTTTCGGAGACGCTCCGTGGCGGCAGCCAAGCGGGCGACCTCCGCCCGCAGCTCGGACATCTCGTCCGGCGGAGGCCCACCCCTGGTAACCTCCGCTGCCGCCAGAATGGAGGCCTTCGCCTCGCTTATGGCCTTGTTCTTAGAGGAAAGTTTCCTCTTCAAGGCCACATCGCGAAGCGCGGCCTCCACCACCTCCGCAAACCCGGCCCTCCGGTCATCCGGCTCGCCGCCGGAGGACTCCAAGCCTTGGGCCCCACGAACGCCATCTTCGGGGGGTCGTCCAGCATCCTTGGAGGCAAGGACTCTGCCCTTGCCTCCCTCTCGGCCCTTACCCCGCCTGCTGGTGGGGATCTTCCGGGCCGAGGCAACCTCCTCGCTGCCGGACGACCCCCGGTCCTCCTCTGATCTGGGCCGCTTGCGGAAGGACCTGGAGTCCTCCGCAGCAGCCCTCGCCTCCTCGGGTACAGGGCTCGCCGAGCCAATGGTCGCCAGGTCGTCGGAGTCCAACTCGGACTCCGACTCTACACCCGCGCGACGCTCAAGCGAGCCCTCCTCCCAGCGCAGCGCGCCTTCGCCCGCGCTCTGCCCGGCCGACTCTTCGTCGGGCGAGCTAAAATTAAACCCGATTAATTTTTCGAAGTCGAATTCGAATCGGGGGCCTCCTCGGCCACTGTTGCCCTTGGCAAGCGGAGTGCGGACAGCCCTGTTGCCCCCCCCAGAATACGAGGGGCTTGACGCACTAGGCGTGGCGGATTCCCGGACTGCTGTGCAGTCCGAACCGCCCTGGGGTAATTTCTCTTTTCCAGGCCTGTCCATTGTTTCCTTTTTGAGGGTGCGGTCCCTATCTCCCCTCCTCTCCCCCTCTTTCTCACTGCTTGCTCGCTGCCCTCACAGTCACGTCTGATGATCAGACGCGTACCAGAGAGCAGCGAGCAAGCCAATGAGACGCACACCGTCCGAGGACCCGAACACTGCTCAAGTCTCCGAACGGTGTGCCCCTCTTGTGTCTCTCTTGGTCTGGTCTCTCACTTGGGACCTTCCGGCATGAGTGGCTCTACCGGCAAAGCCCCCAAGATCATTGAGACACGCAAGCCCCACCACGACGACAACGTGGAGACACGGTTGGTGGGGATTCTTTCACCCTTGATGAATTTTTCTAGATCGCGTTGGCTTTTGGTTTATACCTTTATAGTCCGGTCAAATTACGCCGAAAATAAGGCAAACTTAGCATTAATTCTTAACTCCGATTTTTTGCCATTAATGTGTAGAGTATAAGCAGAGAAGTATGTTTAAATGCATCCCGCGAAAAGTTAACCCCCGGATGTTCGTTTTTTTTAGCAAAACATTTAATTTCATAATAACTCGTTGGGAAAAAATATTAACTGGCATGTTAGTTTGGGACATTTGTAGAACAGATTGAGCTGTGCAAGTAGGTAAGAAAATTAAACGTTTTTCATCAACGGAACTATACTTTTTTTTGAAGAATGTTACTTTTTGACTTTGTACTTCAAGCAAAAATATTAACTTGACAAAAATAATGCTAAATGGATTTTAATTAACATGTTTATTTATATTGAGAAAATTAAAACAATACCACCTCGGGGTTCCGAGATGTAAGAAATTGTCACATAAGTTTTCAGGCAAAAATGTAACTCTCCTGAAAGTTGTTTAATAATGGAAAATGTACAAACACAAACCATAATTTATCAAAATTAAACAAATCAGACTTTATTTATTACCTATATCTTTAATTGTTAATAAAGTGGCATCTTTTTGCCGCACTCAGTAGTTCAACTATTAGAATTGGCTCATCCGTGTTTTGTTTCTTTCATGTGTCAGAATCAGTCAGAGTATAAAATGCGTGAGAAAATGAATTTTGCTCATAACTTGTATTTCGTGAATTCTTCCAATTTTTAAAAATATTTATTCTGCTATTCAGGGTGAAGGAAAATAAAAAACAGATCATTCTTGAATTACAAATGGTGCAACTAACCCATTTTTTTATTTATAGATAAAATCATGCAACAATGTGCTGCTCTTGAAATGATTGCAGCAAATCGGTATTTTTCACAAAATCGTCTTATTTCAGCAAAGACGAAAGAGCTGCATTGATGTTTTATTAGTAGTTTATGAAACTGTTACATACTTACCTGAAATTATTAAAAAAACTAGAACGAGTGTACAAACGAGGGTCAAACGAGGTTCATAATTCTAAAAGAATTCATAATTGTTGTGATGAAATAATAAAAAAAATACATTTTGAAACTTTGTTATGCACAGTTTCACAAACTACTCTGTCGTCTAAACTAATGCAACTTTATCAAAACACATCAAATTGCATCATCATCATCATCTCAGCCGAAAGACGTCCACTGCTGGACATAGGCCTCCCCAAGTGTCGCTACAAAAACCGGTCCTATGCGTCTCGCATCCATCGGCCACCAGCGACCCTCACCGGGTCATCGGTTTATCTTGTGGGAGGCCTACCAACGCTGCGTCTTCCGGTACGCGGTCGCCACTTCCTTTTCAGCCCCATCGACCATCAGTTCTGCGAGTAATGTGCCCTGCCCACTGCCACTTCAGCTTGGCGATCCTTCGGGCTATGTCGGTTACCTTGGTTCTCTTGCGGATTTCATCATTCCTGATTTGATCATGCAAGGAAACCCCAAACATTGCCCTCTACATTGCACTTTGGGTGACTTTAAGCCTTCTGATAAGACCCATTGTGAGCGACCACGTTTCAGTTCCATAAGTCATCACTGGCAACACGCACTGGTCATAGACTTTCATCTTGAGACACTGTGGTATGTGAGACGAGAAGATATCACGCAACTTCCCAAACACCGCCCAGCCGAGTCGGATTCAACGGTTGACCTCTTTCTGGAAGTTAGCCCTACCTAACTGGACCGTTTGTCCCAGGTAGATGTACTCGTCAACAACTTCGATTGCAGAGCCTCCGATCTTGATAGGAGTGGGTGCTACATATCCCATGACCTTGGTTTTGTCCATGTTCATTTTAAGACCCACTCTTTCGGAAGCTCTACTGAGGTCATCGAGCATTGTACTGAGGTCCTCCATGGTCTCAGCCATGACGACTATAACGTCAGCAAATCGAAGGTGAGTGATGTACTCGCCATTGACATGAATGCCTAGCCTTCTCCAGTTCAAAACCTTGAAGACATCCTCCATTGCGGCCGTGAACAGTTTCGGAGAAATGACGTCTCCCTACCTCACACCCCGCTGCTGGAGGATAGGTTTCGAAGTCTGATTCTGAAGTCGGACTGACATGGTGGCGTTTTCGTACAAACACTTAGGCAAATCGATGTAACTACAGTCGATCTGGCACCGTTGGAGAGACTGCAGCACAGCCCAAGTCTCGATCAAATCGAAGGCTTTCTCGTAGTCCACAAACGCTAGGCAGAGGGCCAGATTATACTCTTCGGTCTTCTGTATAACCTGCCGCAGCATATGGCACTGGTCAATGCGCCCAGTTTTGGAAGATGGGCTCGTTTGAGCGTCGTGCAGGTGCGGGGTTAGACTCTGACGACTCTGTATCTGGCATCAGCTCAGCGAGCTGTCGTCGTTAGGGAATGGGGGCTGCTGCGGAGAACTCCAGGCTCTTCCGTAGGTGGCCCAGACTAGAGGATGACCAGGGTTTGTCCTCCAACGAAAAGTGGGCCGCTGGCCCGAAAAATTCCCACCAGTAGGGGAGGTAAGGGCCGAGAAGGAAGCAAGTGGAGGGTGCTCACCTCCCAGGAGACAGCCTAGCGAGCCGCTAAGCTTGGGAGGAGGGGCGCCACCCAATAGCGACCGGTCGAAGGGCTATCCCTTCGGCTTCTTCCGGCGGTGAGCCGGATATCGCTAGCGGTTCCAATAAGGAGCGTAAGGTCAGGTTTGCGGAGGTCGTGGAGGCTGCAGTCCGCAATGTGGCCTTGAAGTGGACGCAGGCCTCTAAAAACAAGGCCTAAGCGCGGCGTTGGTTTCCATTCTGGCGGCTGAGGCTAATTGTGGTGGGCCTCCGTCGGACAAAATGTCCAAGCTGCGGGCAGAGGTCACCCGCTTGGTGGCCGCCACGGAGTTTCTCCAAAATGAAAACGCAAAACTCCGAGCAGACCTAGCCGGGCTCCAAGAAGTTGGCTTACAGGGGGCGTCAAATGCGGACGATGGCCGAGTGTCAATGGTGATGGCCCGCGAAGTGCATGGACATACGCATTCTTGGCCTGGATGACTCTGTCACGGAGGAGGAGGTGGTGGCCGACGTCGTCAGGACGGGGGGTTTCTCTGAGGAGGTGAAGGCAAGCACCATACATCCTGACCACACGGGCATGGGAACCGTTGTGGTGAGCTGCCCCGTGTCGGTGGCTAAGATAATATTGGAGGGCCGAAGGCTCCTGGTGGGTTGGGTTTCTACACAGGTCAAACTGCTGGAACTCAGACCCCCCCCCCCCCTCTGAGGTGCTTCCTCTGCCAAGTGTGCAACCACGTAGGCAGCCTGCGGAACGCCGTCCGCAGGCATCAATAGCTGGAGAGCAATGAGTAGCTCGCCATACGATCAGAACAGGCCTGAGTCGACTGCGCGTTGTGTTCCACGTGCGCCAGAAAGAACTGTCAGCAAAGACGCTGGGGCCCGCTAGGGCCAGAGACTGCCAGGGTTGCGGAATTTGTTCGAAAAAATTACAGCGGCCCTGGAACGCAAAGGGCAATAGAAGGAATACGAATGGGTTTTAACCAGTAAGAGTTTGATACTCCCTTCCGCTCCTTCGCACCCAGAGCGGAGTTCAATTGTATGACGCCTTACGATAAAGTTCGTCGGATAAGGATGAGCTTTGGAAATTTCGTAGATAACAAAGTTCTTGCGGAATTTTTTCGAAAGAGTCACCGCGGCCCTGGAACGCAAAGGGCATTAGGAGGAACACGAATGGGTTCTAAGAGTCTGACACTCCCTCCCGCTCCGCCCAGAGCGTAAGGAGTCATTTGATGATTACCAATCCTTAAAAAAAAATCTACTGCCGAGACTATATGACGCTTAACCGTTTAAGCACTGACATGTGAGAATTCCAAATCATGTAATAAATAAATCCCGCGGTACACCGGTGTGCTGACAGTGCTTGAGCGTTATTAAACTGTTTGTTTATTATAATATCCGCCACCTTGACAAATATGTATTCATCAGATAGTCTAGTAAGTCTATGAATTATTTTCATGTAATACATGTTTTGGTACTTATATTCAACGGGTATTCAACGGGAAATATATGTTTTAGTATATTCTCGTTGTCCCCGTAGGTCATATCTCCGTTAAAGGGTACGAAGGAAATTTAATAAAATAATAAAAATTACTTCCCGTTGTTCCTGTTAATTTATTGTAATAATTAAATAAACTTTTCAAATGATGTTGGTGCAAGAGTGAGCGAAGTGAGCTCGGGACTTGGGGCAACCCGACTCGGACAGGTTAGGTTGGAAGGGGATGGCGAGGTCAAGTGAGCGAGCGAAGCGAGCAAGCAGACCCCGCCATCACCTTTGTGGTTATTTTTTTTTAAACCACCCAGAAATATGATTTACTTCCCGTTTTCCCCGTTAGCCGAATGTACGTTATGGGGACAACGGAAAATAAATTTAATCACGTCCCGCTGTCCCCATGACGGGATATGGCATACGGGGACAACGGGATTAAAGGTATGTTTTCATAAAACTCATTCCAAATATGGCAATTATTCCAAGTTGACCTTTTTTTGTGCATTAGCAAAAAAATGCAATTGTAATGCATTAATTCTAATAGCAGCTCAGGATAAGGCTGCGTTTCCTAATAATACAGATAGACGGAAGACGGTCAAGAAAATGTCTGTTTATATGTATGACTGCAGTTAATTTAGAAGTCTTGTTCATAGAAGTTGATCATGTTAAACAAAACACTCATATCTGACATTAGATGTCACCTGGAAAGACTCGTCTGCAAGTGCAAGATATACGAAAACTGACCGATAAGTTGAGAGTTGATGTGAATTTGCGAATATGATTAGACTTGCAATTTCTTGTACTTGTTACTACGCGTTAATGCGTACCAACAAGTTTAAAGTTTGACGTGCTACGTTTCTCAATGCAAAAATACTCGCAGAAATTTTGCATGACTTAAAATAAAGTAGTCTATGAAACTGCACATACCTGTATTTTAATAAACCCTTACGACGATTGTGATTTCGAAAGTATATACTAATAAAACCTTTGTTAGTAGTAGTGTACGTGAATATTAATGAATATACTAGGTAAAATTATTATAGGACTTACAGCTAATAAAAACCAACAAAAAAATAAACCATAGTCATTATCTTGATATAATTGTTAAATCCATAAACTTTGCCATAATTATGACTTCACATCTTTTAGATACACATTTTGTAGAAAAAGATGATTTTTCATAGTTATTTAAATTCTGACTAAACAAATATTGTGATAAAATGTGCTCAATTCGATCCAATCTGACAAATGGGTTTGAAACAACAGGGCCACATTAGGAAGATAATATCAATCTGTAATGTCTCAGGAGCCAATAAAACACACTTATAAGCACTCAGGTGGATATAGGGTATGCAAGATACAGAACACGTGTGCTCCCGGCTACGGCTGGTGAATGAATGACGCGCCACCACCATCGTGCATACACTACATTCCTTCTTTATTTTAATTGATTTAAATTAGTTCAAAATTACATCAAAACTTAAATCTTTATAATATGACTGGTAACTCATCGGATGTTGTAAATATTATTAATACTTTAAATAGGCATTATATTACAGATTTTCAATACATTTTTCATGAATAATGTTCCGCTATTTCCAGGTATATACCATACTTTTCCCTTTTTTCTTCACTTGCTTCCCAAACTGTCTTTTATAAAAGTCTAAGTCAAAACGTTCATTTCAATAAGGCCATCAAACGTCTCTTTTGATCGTCATCATTTATATACAAATACTATGTATACAAAATAAGGTGACTCTACTGTCCGTTCGCAAAGGTAGATTCTTATGGAGAAGAACGGACAAGAAACTCCATAGTTACTCTTTTCAAATAAATGTTTTACAATATTTTGAATACAAAAATTAACTTTAATATAATTATGTGAGGTTGATGCACCTAGAGTATACTGCTTATAGAATTCAATGTATTACCAGCAGAGGTAAACTTTTTCATTTTCTTAATAAGTACATGGTACTCACATATTTACAAATATTGGAACCATTAATAAAACAGTGTGTGAGTTAATAGAAAAATAAAACTCAAAAAAAGAAAGAGTACATCTATAAAGTTAATACATAAATTGACCAGATTGATTTTGTCTACACTACACCCTTGATTGTTCTATTCAGCAGCGAATGGCGCAGTCATTTATACCGTAGCGCCATGAATCCACGACACTGCTATCCGTGACTAACACCCATGCTCGGGTGTAGTACAATATCCAGTCATGGGGGATTCGTGCACAGTGCTCCCCGCACAACATTACGGACAACGGAAAGATATCCGATCTATCAAAATAAATTTCTGAAATGCATACTCACTCATGAACATTCCGTTATAATCTGTGCGGGAATCGAACCCGCGACACGCAACGCAGCAGCTGATCGCTCGTTCACCACGCGACGAACCACCGCGCCAACCGTGTCGTCGTGTGAGCCATTATTGATGCTTACACTAACGTTTCCCGGTCTTTCCTCACATTTATTCTTTAAGCATGTTCATATGTGCGGATAGTATTTGCGTGACGAAATGCAAACAATTGATCCTAGCAAAACCAGTGCCCTGATTAAAATAGTATCGATCTACTGATTTTGTTTTATATTTACAATAAGTGGGTATGTAGGTTATTTACAACAAAAAGTTAAATATGTCCAAGATTTACGATAACAATTGGTTACTATTTTTATTTAAAATAAGAAGCGTGCAAATAACTCAATTATCTTGTTATTTAAATGAAAGTACTTACTTAATAATAATAATTAACAATAATTTACTGTTTGCATTACTACACATTAAAAATAATTGCGTACTATCCAGGCATGGCCCTTTGTTTTGTTGTAAACAACACTCACTGCATGGCCTTTGTAACATTTACGCATATCAGTTGTTTACCTCAATCGAAGCAGAATTTATTGTTATTTTTCGTTACTTAATCCTACGAAACTGAGGCAACAAAGTAATCATTACCTGTAAACATCTACCTTGGTAACGATTTATTTACGTGTAGGTAGGTGGGTACAGCGTGACTACGTTCTGTTTTCACTTCAGTATCCAAACTACTAACGATCCTTATCAGATCGAAATATAGTCGCTTAATTGATCGTAAACAACTTTCAACGTGCATTATTTTTCAGCGTGCATTCTTACCCTTTTTCTGGTAGGTAAATGTTTTGTAAGCTTACTTTTATCCTCGTCGCCACTTGTAATGTCTCAGGAGCCAATAAAACACACTTATAAGCACTCAGGTGGATATAGGGTATGCAAGATACAGAACACGTGTGCCCCCGGCTATGGCTGGTGAATGAATGACGCGCCACCACAATCGTGCATACACTACACAATCTTTAATAGTTTAAAAAAATCGTTACGATTTGCTTGGATGTGTTTAATTTTCTTGTAATTAAGTGAGACATGGTCCATAAATTAAAGTTAACCTAAATTTATTAGAGTTACATTTTTGCCTGAGCCGCTATTTCAAAAAAACAGGTATTAATATCTTCCGTTAACAGAAATTGTTTAATTTTGTTGCATAGAGTACTAAGGTATTTAATTGAATAATTTTATGAAAAAAAATTGGAGTTAATATTTTTGCCTGAAGTACAATTCAAAAATTTAGTTTTTTTTATTTTTTCAAAAATCCCGAGGGTGAAAATGTTTAATTTTGAAGAAAATAATTTGTTTTACCTATTCTCGACATATTGTAACTAACATTTTCGAGTTAATATTTTTTTCCGAGTTTTTATTAAAATAAACGCGTTTTTGTTTTTTTTACCGTGATCCGGTTCTGGAAAATGTTTAATTTTTTGTTACTATTAGAAGAGCTAAGGTCAAATACACGATTCAAGAAAAAAATCAGAGTTAGGAATTTTTGCAAGGTTCAAAGCTAATTTGACTGGACTATTAACGATTACCTATTAGGCAATTGGAAAGGCAACAAATAGTTTATGAAAAGTTATAAGAGCAAATGCCTAGACGCCTACTAGTAACAGAACATAAACTTCAGGCGCTGAAAACTGAATGGCAATTCATTTTAACTGAACACTAACTAAGTTATCAATGATTTTATGAACGCAAGATGTCTACTGATAGTTGGTTTAGGATTGTTTATATCCAAACATATACTATCCTAAACTACTTATTTAAAATGGTACGTTCGCATGAACGTACTCATATTATGTGACTCATTTTTTTTTAATTATCCCTCTCACTCCCCTCGGTGACCAAACGTTATTATATTATATGCCAAGACCCCCTAGTTTTCACGTTTTTACCGACAGAAAGTTAAAAAAAAACATTTGTCTCATATTCTTATTTGTCTTTATCATGTCTTTATTAATACAGCGCTTGCCGCGTGACGCCAAGAGTTGAGACACTTGACGTCACGCGGCAAGCGTCATACCTATAATAACATTAATAACAAATGAAAAATTATAATATCAAGAAGAAAAAACTTATATAAAATCGCGCCATATTTAAGTATACTTAGCTCGAAAAAGCACGAGTTTTCCCTAGAGAGTATTGACTACGTGACGAAAACCTAAGCCTCCCCCTGACACTGTGACCAAGCATGGTATTTTAAACACCACCTACCCCCTCAGAACGAGTCACGTAGTATGGGTGCTACCCATACTACGTGACCCGTTCTTGGGTACTTTCTCTATAGGAGGAACTCGTGGTTGAATAATGATAGCTGTACCTCTACGGGTCAATCTTCAAGTTAAAACATGCTTGCCGAGGTCGGTCCATGGTAGGTTCCCACTCATCCGGACCCGAGGTGGCGGCGCGTGGTGTTGCCGTGCGCCCCTCTGACGTCGCGGGGGGAGTTAAACACCTCACTCCCCCCGCTTACGAGATGTGGCCCGCAGAGGCGGGCCGGCACCAGCCGGGGATTACGGAAGTCGCATACGTTCCCGCGATCCCCGGCGTAGGTGGAAGATGGAACACCGGGGTGGTTTTAGTCAGTAAGAGTCTGACAGACCCCTCCGCCCGCCCCAAGGCGGAGACATCCATGAGGATTTCTCCCCGTAAAAAAAAAAAAAAAAAATGGTAGGTTCCCACCATCCACAACCACAACATACAAGAACTATATACCTAATAAAAAGGTAACCAAACCATGCAGTTATGAACCGATTTTGATGGAATTTTTGTGGTAGTATCGGCTAAAAAGTAAAAATAAAATCTTCTTTTCTTCGACAAAAGGCTAGTACCTAATTATATGTATTTTTCGCAGCCAGCTGGCTTGACTACTCATCAGCCTTTTAATTGAACGGCGCATTTAAGCAGCGGCTTAAATGGCATCCCGGCATTTAATTGAACAGCTACGCAAATGACTATCACCGTGGTCAGAATATTGAAGTTTATTGTTGTTTGAATTAAAAATTCCCAAAATTAAATTGATTAAAATATTTTTGACAGATGGTTACCCTAAAGGTGGGTTTATGAACCTACTGACCGGTGTTAAGGGTAATGTAACATGTTACAAAGCGAGCATTCGTGCGTCAGTCAGTACGTGGAAATGAGCACGAACACGGATTTTAGGACACGGCGCAACATAACATGCTCCCTTCTGCGTGTTACATTACGGCCTGTAATACCGGTCAGTACCCAACTTAATAATTAAACGGCTGATAAAGCTAGTCGGCTGCGACAATTTTAAAAATTGAATTTAAAAAACTGAATTGTAACTATCGTCACCGACTGTACAAACAATAAAAAGTGTGAATGAAACAATGTGTGTATCTCGTAAACAATAGACGCGGCATTGTGAACGAAGGCAAGTCTGATTCAACCGTGACTGCTGAATATTTGAGGCTAACTATTATAGTTATGTAACGCAACCTCATCGTTATCAAATACTGGGTAATGTGTGCCGGTTACAGTTGTTCACATCATTGTGCTGGTAAGGTTCTGTTGATGACATTGAACGCTTTTGGTAAAGTTTGCACAACGGTTTTGATGCAATACTGGAAATATTCTACGGTTTTTGTATATCGTTTAGTAGCGATAAGACAAATGAATTTCTTTTGAATATCAATTTGATTTTTTTTTTTTGTAAAAAATACAGATAGAAGATATTTAATCTGTACTTTTTTGTGTATTAAATAAAATCCTTTGAATAAGGACCGATTTTTCAATTTTAATAGTCAGAAAATAAATAACTTTTACTTGAGGATTATAAAATGACTGCTTTGTTTAGAAAATATGTCAAACAGACATAATATTAAAGACACTAAACTTTGCAGTTAAAAATACCCTGACAATTGATTTTTTTTATGTCATTTCAATCCACAAGCTTAAAATAAGAATACCGTAGTAGTTAATTAAGTATCAATGAATACTGATATGGTCTTGAACCACATAAAAAATATTAATTCAGCATATATACCTACTCTAACCTAACCCACGTAAAACAGCTGTGCAAACATAGTAGGTACAGTTCTCGTCAAATAACTTTGCCCCTCTGAAGTTAGCCATGTGCAAAAATCGCGCAGGTGCAGTCACGTAGACGGGAGCAAGCGGGACGCAAGCATGCATCGAATGTAAACGAGCGACTGAGACATAAAATTAATCCCCGCCCTCATGTCTCTTGCGCATACGCAGTTGCAGTTTGATCGTAATTTTGACTACTACGCAGCCACTCGTAGCCAACTTCAGAGGGGCAAAGTTATTTGACGAGAACTGTAATTTATTTAAAACATTAGGCTCTTCGTATTGTTGATATTTAATAGTTATCTGAGCAAATAGCTCTATTCTTAGCTACAAACGTAACTGTTTCTAGATATTTCAAATCAGATATGTGGTTGTGAAACAAATACCAACATCTTCTACATAATCAAATACTTACCTAAATAAAATTCAAAATAGTAGCTTTCTGCTTTCTGTTTGTTTGTTCCAGCTAATCTCTGAAACGGCTGGACTGATCTTGACGGGACTTTCACTGGCAGATATGTTGTTGATGTTATACGGAGTAACTTATTTTAGAAAAAGATTAGGGTTTCGAGCAAAATAATTAAAACCCATGAAAATACTTATCACGCGGGCGAAACCACGGGCAGAAGCTGGTTGAGAATATTTGACAATGGAATACGTAATTTGGAAATGAATGATGACACTAAAGTTACGTGTTACCTACTACAAAATTACGATGAAATCGAAATATTATTCAAACTGCTGTAACAATTAGCGTTAACATGTAAATAATTTCATAGCTGCTACGTATTAGTTGTTTTATGTTCGAAGATAATGTAGCGTCACGCGTGTTTGTTACGGACATTACGGAATACATACAACCTATTCATGTTGTTCCTGAAACTCAAGCTCTATATTTTCCTATCAATAGGCCAACTTAAACCATTTTTAACCAGTGTACCTTGCTGAGAATCTTGCAGATAAAGACTAAGGAAAAGGTGGACGGATTGCGTCAGGAATGATATGAAATTGTAGCGGCACTTATACCGCCACAAAAATCAACGTGGCAGAATCAACAAATGAGACTCGCAGCGTCATCTATTTCGACAGCTACGAACTAACTTGACAAAATCCTAAATCGCAATATGAGAGTTTACCGTGCGATCAGAACATGTACAACAGCCCGAATATCAACTGTCGGGCAGTTGCCCGCCAGACACAACAACCGTCTGGTCGGAGGGTCCTCCCTACCTTTTCAACGGAGGTATGCGGGACTTTACTCTCTGTTCCTTATACCCTCCATAAAATAAAAGGGAGAACGTGATGGTTATAAGAAACGAGTGGATGTAGAAAACGTGTTTAGCCGACCTCAAGTAATGGAAAGAGCAGAAAGTCGATGATGTAGGTACCTACCTATACCTATGTAGCGACCTTATAAATACTCTGTCATTTGTCTTATCCTTAAAGTACTTCAATCCTGAAGGTGCACGAGCAGGTGTTAAGGTTGGGTCGTTGATAATAGGTCGGCCAACCAGGAACTGCGACCGACTTTCAGAAATCAGTTTCTGTAGTTAAAATCAAGCAAATCAGAAGACAAAAGCTCTGTAGCTGGGATTTATACAAACAACTCATAAATCTCATTCATTCAATTACGTTTGACGTCTAACTACGTACCGTCTGGTTCCGTTGTCGTAAGCTCCAATTTTGTTTGATGTTGTATCACAAATTGGTTCTAACAAGCGATGCGATGTTTGAGCTAAGGCCACACAGCGAGCTATGCTAACTTAGTGTAGCCTAGCCTACGTAGCTGCAGCGTGGATCCATGCGGCGACAGCGATTTACTCCGCGTATGACAAAACTAAACCCGTTGCTACGTCGGATGCTACGCAGGTTAAGCCAAACTGAGTCAGCATATAGCTTGCGGTATGGCCCGGGCTTTATTGTCACAAAGTTTGTAGTAAACGATAGTACGGATATTTTTGAAAACAAGGAAGCAAACAAACTTGTGACGCGCGTGTGAAGTAGACATCTTGCATTTGTGATTCACAAATTCGAGAGACTAAACAAGTGTTTCCGATAGGGACTAAACCTCAACTAAGTACGACATATATACAGACTTCAATGAAAGCGTTTCATCGTGTGGCGTTCTCCACTTGACGATTTAATTAATCAGTCAATGGAGCCCAACCCATAACAGTCCACTGCTAGGTCCAGGGATCTCATCAGTTACGCCACAGCACCCGGTTCTCCACATTCTGCATCAAGAGGCGTTTTTAGTTCTTCGGGCCGTCTAGCTTTTGGGCTTACACGCGGTCTCCACTCGAGGGTTTATCTATTCTAAGTCCAATGACCTTCTTTGTCCAGAACTCCAGACGCTAGACATGACGGGCCTACAATTTTAAATCTGGAAATTACGTCAGTTACTTTTCAATTCGTTTCAGGATTTTTGATTAGAAATTCAGAGCATAGCTCGCTTCATAGAGCGCTGAGCGACGTGCCTACTACTCTGTGGTAACGTTGCAGGTTGGAGGTAATCGTAACGATTAATATCAAATATGAAGGAAGCCGCGGGCCACGACAATGCAGCGCCGCTCACTATTTCAAAACATTTGGACCCGTTCTTTTCTTCATGTGTTCTTGCAACTGTTGTAACGCATCTGCAGATGTGCTCATGGAATAACAAAAGTAACTTAGAAGTTTGTTAATGTAATGCAATTTGTCTGTGTTAAATAGGGAGAGAGAAGGTTTAAGTTTTTAAGTTGTTGTGGGCGATTTGGTTTCTATCTATGAGCCCTTTTAGTAGATCCAATGGAGTCTTCAACTCTTTCACCCCGCATGATAGACATCTAGTAAAATCTAGGTTCATATTATATAGAATTATAGAGTCACACTTGCAGTAGGTAGGTAGGTATGTGAAAAAACTTATGTACGTTTTTCGAGTTCAAGGTCTACCTACGAGGAAAATCATAGGTTGAAAGTGGCTCTTTATGAATGTACAAGTACCTATGTACATAGATGTAAGGATAACATTAAATTACGGTCTACTCGAAATTATCTGGAGTGGAGATTTCTGATTGACCATCATATCGTACGGAGTGGTAGTTACGGACAAGGACGATTCTAAAAGGCAAACAAAGACATTTATTTATGTAGTATAATAGGAAAACCATGCAATACGTGAGCTTTACCACGTGATACAAAAATCTTCACGCTTGTGTTCCCAGAAAGGGTCAGCTGACTTTGCAGTTTTTTTTTCAGTCTCGTGTTATGTAGTTAATGGTACATTGCCATCAACCGGTCAATACTCTGGGAAACGGGTTGGTACTGAAAAATTCTAAGAGAAATTATTTTTTAAACGCTCTGTGCAGTTAATACACCAATGTGTTACAGTTTTTCCTGCTTCCAGAATGTTTTTGTGCTTCGTTTACAGGTTCGTTGCCTCCGGCGTCTAACTGGACAGTTTTTTGCTGTCCAGTAGATAGTTACCGGACAATCTCGATTGCCTCTTATTATGAATAGCGGGTGTGACGTCATAGTTTTAGAGTTCACTACTTTAATTATTATCAGTTTAGATAAGCACTACATTTTGCCCACGACTTCGTCTGCGTGGATGGGGAGATCAGGATTAAAAGTAGGTATTCTATGGCATACTTTTTACATAGCATCTAACGTGTTGAAAATAAAAAAAGGTTTTTTTTTAATCCATTCATACAAACTTTCACGTTTATAATTATGGTTGCATATTAGAAAATCAAAACTTTCCTGAGCAAATTTCAAAAGAACAACGTACAAATCAACAAAGTTTAAAATAACGACGGTCATTTGATCAAAAGTTCAGCTGACCAAAGTCTGGAAAATCAATGTTTAAATTATTTATTACACTATTGACCAAATCGTTTAAAGGTCAAATGGGTTGCATATTAGAAAATCAAAACTGAATGGACGAAATCCCGAATGGACGAAATACCGATGGATGAAATCCCAAAGAGCGGCGACGTAGTTCCCGCGATTACTCATAGATGGCACTGCAACACAGTGACGGTGGGCATTCTGCTTAACATGCTTTAATGCCAAAATTTAGCGAGTTCGGGATTTGGGGCACCCCGACTCGGACAGGTTAGGTTAGAAGGGGATGGCCCCTTCGTGGTTATTTTTTTTTAAACCACCCAGAAATAGGAGCCCCACGTAGCGGGGCTCTATCGGTCGACTACACTCTGCCAATGCATTGAGAAGTAGCGCTCGCCGACCGCTGCCACGGCACCGCTCGCTTCGCTCGCTCGGCTCGCGCACGTTTGGTCACAGTTCTAACCTAACCTACCCTAACTACAATCTTATCGAGATTATGTAATGTGATTAGTAATGATTTGATATTTTAAAATTACATCTAGCAACTTTTGATCAGTCGTTCATTTGATGTCACATACATTGGGATTTTAAAATCGTTCTAAATAAAACATTTGGTCATTTAAATTTTGTTATTTCGTTTATTGTTCTTTTGAAATTTGCTCGAGAAAGTTTTGATTTTCTAATATGGAACCATAAAATTTATATATTCGTAAGATTATTAGAATGTTCAATACCTACGTATAGTTTTTTAGCTGCAATGTAGACCTATATGCTCTAGTATGCTTCGGCGTCATTTCCTGTGTTTTTAGGTTACGTAAACTTGCATTCTCTACGAAGCGTGCAGCGCAAGTAGGTAGATAGAAACCTAATCTCAAATGCAGATGATCTATAAATCTAAAAGATATATGAATTTTATTCTTGTTTCGTAAAATAGACGCGAGTAGGTTTACGAGTAGGTAAGTTATCTACTCTCGAGTGAAAAGTTTACTTATTTCATCACATTGATGTAACATCGACAGAAACAATCAATTTTTAACAATTCATTTTGAGATCAGAAAAATCAATCAATGAATTGACATTTTGTGTTTAAAGTTAATTTTAGATTAGCAACAAAACTTGCAGAAGATCGCTTTTGCAAGCAATTAGGTAGGGTACCTACCTACTTATAAAAGCTCGCCGCAAATGTGTGCCTACACGATTCCTATTCCTATTCCTATGAATTGGTTGTAGGAGCGCGCTTTTGCGAGGTTTGTTGCTACTCTGAACTAAGTTTTAGGCCACGTTTCGTTTCCACCTACAAACAGCTGTTGCATTTCATTACGGGTTACCGAAGTATAAGTGTGATCAGTGGATCACTGATAGACTGAATGACCTACATAGTTAAAGTGGCATGCAAGTTTCTTGCAGGTGGTCCTTTCCACCTGCAAGAAACTTGCATGCCACTTTAAGCTTAGGCCTGACTAAGAAAACTCGTGGAAATAAGATTTGTCTTCTGAACTTCGTTTGTTAGAGTTTGTCACAAAGTATGGATGGTACCTACTCACAAAGTCGCTCTACAAACTGAACTTAAAAACATTTTGGGCCATTTTGCCGTTACAGGTACTTAGACGATATCCGCGAACGGAACCCAGCAACACTTGTTTTGACATTTTTTGCTGTCTTCTCAATTTAAGTGTAGGTGTTGGTACAGTAATATTAACGACATTCTTTCCGAGTTTAATTTACATTTCGTACTCAGAACAAAAATATCGAAGTATCAGTTTCTATAAAAAGTCAATGTCAAGACGTTTATTAAGATGTATTAGGTTCTAATTTAATAGGTAGACCATTTACAGCCTTATTGAACTAAAAAACAACTAAGTAGGTACTTAATGGTGTCCATTTTTTTCTGTCCATAACTGTAGTCTGTAATTAATCAGTGATAAAATTTGCAATTTGTACACAACATTAGTGGTGATTTTCTACGCTCTAATAAGTTGAAGCGGTATACGGTATCGTAGACGAAAGTGGATTGTCTATTGTAGTTTAAAAAACTTACAGTGAGGTGAAAAAAAAAATGTTAAAGGAACTGTAGTGCGATTTTGTAAACATGACGAAGTGAAAACTTCGTGATGTCGACGGAATAGATTTGTCGAAATGATGAACTGGGCGCCTCCGAACCGAACCACAACCCGGGCCTAGCAGCTCGGGGGTAGCAACGAGGGAACGCCCGGACGATACGGCCTCGCTAAACACGCTTCAAGGAAACCAGAAACGTGTGAGGAGCCAGGCCACTCAAGAGGAGCAGAAAAAACTATGCACGGGCCACAAAGGACTTTCCTGCCCAGATCTCCGTAGCAATCTGCTTTCCCCCCGTCCAGAGACCTGACACTTACTGAAGCGACACATATCCGGACTGAACTAGAAAGACTAGTCATGGAGACCGACCCGACCCAATCACTCCCGGCCTTCCGCAGTTACCCTCGAGTAACGGACGGCACCATGCAGATGTGGTGCGAGGACGATAATGCCCTGACCTGGCTGTACCTGAATGTGCCCAAAATAAGACTTCTAAAAACTGACCTGACTCTGACCGTCATGTGACAGACCGACATACCAACCCGTGTCCGAGCTGCGCTCTTTGTCTCCAGGGAGTTAGCGCGGCTGCAGACCTTTCCGATCCGTTAGAACACTTGATACGACATTAGGAGGTGGTCGCTGTACAGGGCAACTTCTGTCGTTGGTAATAACCACGGGACATATTTGACCCTTGGAATCCCGGCCGATGAAGTTGAGAAAGTTTTGGGGCGGGAGCGGCGTATATCGTACCTACTTGCTTCTACCCCAAGAAACAGCCCTCTGACGTCAGGACTGAGACCACGAACCGACCCAGACTGACGACCGTGATATGACTGGAGGGAGGAAAATGGCGAGAGCTGCAATGGCCGATGCAGATACAGAAATTAAATTCTTAATAAATAGACAGCAAATCACACGCACCCACCAACATTCACACACATTCCCACGGGAAATCAAAGTGAACAGCCCGTTTCCTCTTATTATAAGTGTACTGTCATTAAAAGGACTGCAATCTGCAAAGAACTGCCTATTATGGCAGGAAATTAACTGAACCCATTATCAACGCCTGTAATTCATACAGCTATTATTCAATCAATATTAAACTGACAAGGGTGCAAAAACATGAGAATTGAGGATGTTGAAGATGAGGCTTAATAGAGAAAATTAGCTGTCTGTAAACCTTAAGTACTCCGCCATAGTTATTTGCAGATTAACAGTTGGTATTTATGTACGCAGCAACCTAGAAAAACCTGGTTACGCCCGATAATGACTTATGCGTGTACCACATCCGCACACACAAAGTCAAAACAAATCCACAGGATGCAAGTAATCCAAAACCGGTTTCTCCGAAAAGCCACGGGCGCCCCGTGGTTTATTAGGAACAAACGACTTCATGTCGACCTCAAAATCCCGACAATAAAACAATTCATGAAACGCCTTACAAAGCGTTTTATTGAATCAGCTGAGAAACACAGCAATCTTTTGATTTCAAAGGCCTCCCAATACACTCCCCTCGTATTAGTAAGATTCGCCGTCCTCGGCATACACTCGTCGAGTCCGATAACGGGATCACAAAGATTCAGGAAAGCTGTAGGGAAACCAGCACTCTTAGAAAAAACAAAAACAGAACAACCCACCTGCCAAGCGTGACGACAATGGCAAACCTCCCCCCCGCCCCCATCTGGGGAAGGCCCATGTCAGCAGTGGACGTCTTTCGGCTGATATGATGAGTTTACGGGGCTAGTGCTATTAACTAGCGACGAGCTCCAGAATTTCATAATCATAATTGCTTGTTAAACGATTCTGTTGCATCAGTAGGCAAAATAAAAAAAATGCTAAGTAAGCCAAACGAGAATGCTAGATTACATTATAATTTCTCAATATTTGCTTCTTAGAAACTGTGTATGCCCATCAATCACGCGTGACGCCATTAGAGTCGTGACGAGATGAGCCCCACGAATACTTACGTGTATTTGTAAGATGGTCACGGTATTCAAATATTGTTTTTTTAGATTTCTCATTCACCATAATTCTTATGTCTAATTATAAGTCTTTAGAAAAATAAAGGAAGCGTTTATGTATGAGGAAACAAAAGCTAAAACTAATATTGTTAAATGTGATGTGATTAAACAGCAAAGAGAAGCCTTGTGTTCATCTTCGACTTATGTGTTCCGGGACACAATATAGAGACTGGAATCTTCAATACGTATATAAGACACAGCACTAAACTTATTTCCAACATGTCATAGACCTCATCTATCGCTTTCCATTAGGCGGGTTCGAGGTCAAGAGCAAGCCCATTCCTCAATAAAAAATAAAAAAAAGTTTGAAATGAGGATTCTAAATATTTCGAAATCACAATTACCTAAATTAAATCGATTCGCAAAAGCTTGCCGCTGTCTCAGAAAATCTAAAAATACAGTGGCTTTTCTAGCACTAAACTGCAGTTCAGACGTACGAGTATTTACTGTTAAAACAAAACAGCGCAACAATGTAAACTGAGAACTTTAGAAGCCATTTACATAAATGAACATTAATATCAAGTTACATTGTAGATTCCTTTGCGTGCAAGGATGTTCTGCGATACGCGCCTGCGCAAGAGTGCCTAAGCATTACCTTTTAAAAATAACAATGTTGTAAACTAGACCCGTTTTACAGCAATCTTGTGGATGGACATGACTCAGAAGTAATGGGTTTCACACATGGGTTAGCGTGATTACGTCATCCGACAATATAAACATTTTTTCCTTGGGTTGATGACGGAAATGGCAGATGATGCACCTTACAGATTTAGCCTAGCTCTTCTGTCTAGCTAGGGTGAGAAGTATGCATTGATCTCGTCTTCGTTTTTTTTATTATACGAATTTTTTTATTATAGCTTCCCGCGGGCAAGATTTTCGGCGACCAGCTGAGGACCCATGACCATCCCGACGCTTCGCCATTGGCGTGCTGAGCCAGTCGGAACTGCGCCGCCGTGTCATCTGCTAGCCTCATCACCGTGCAGCACAGCACAGAATTCGGCCATCTTCCATCTCCGGCCACGAGCGAGTTTTCGCCAGCAACTCCAGGGGAGTACTTATCCCTGCAGAAGTGACAACAGACGACCGTAACCCACGACCTACAAATATTTTGTATGCCTCTGGCTTAACCTGGTTTCATTAAATAAACATTTTTTTAAAAGGTACACGCCCGTTTTTTTATTCTATCGCCAGACATTAGGCAGGATACAAACGGGTGGAGGCTACACTGGCTGTCTATCCAAAACTTATCAATGCTGCTTGGTGGCAGTTAAAGCGTTTCATCAAACAAACTCGCTTACCAGTGTGAAAGAAAGCACGGGACGCTGCTTTTTTATTATTTTTAAACTATGAGCCAGTTCCTGAGCCCCGTCTCTCCTCCTGGATAGAACGAGCATGCCTAGAAAAACCCTCTTCACTCTTACTTTGAAGGTCGACAGTTTTTAGGTGTTCGTCGGTCAGGTGTCGGTGTGTCGTACTTTGGAAACCCTGAGGTCGAAGCAATGGCTGCACATGCAAGGTGAGGGAGCCATGTGAAGCAGGTTTAACCCAATACCTGGCATACATTTGTAAGTACCTACCTATATCCAACACGCTTGATTTACGGTATAGCGGGAGAAACCAAGGTAGGACCAAGGAATTTAGTCGGTAGGTAGATGTCGAACATAACCCTTGGTCATCACATCATAGAAAGAGGTATCCATGGGAACTTTGACGATTTCCAGTTGTTGCACAGCGTGGAAAAATATCTCAGCAAAATAGGTATAGCCTCAGAGCGGAAAATTTGATGATTACCCATCTTTAAAAAAAATGGTTATTGTGAATCATAAACATAAACAAGTCCTCTACTCATTCGTGCATTCATAGAATTAATAAAGGAAGTAGATAAAAAACGATAATTACAGAAACTTGGCTGCCATTCAAGACTTGTTGGGAATCTTTGAAATATGCAGAAATCGTGACGGCGAAGAATCAGAAGCTTCAATGGCGTCACTAGGTCGTGCCTTATCATCGTACATCCTTGGGATGATACCATGATGATCTCATACGGATCAGGGGCCATGCTTCTTTATCTTGCCGAGCCGTGAAGCCGCGTTTTTCATGTAGACAGGTTACACTAGTTAGTAGCGGTGTTATGTTATTTTTTCTATTAAATTGCGTTTTGTATAGCCCGTGTAGAAATAACACGGTTGTAAATTTGTTAAGCACATTGTGATTAAGTTGATTGTAAATTATAATTAATGAGTTTTATTAATCGTAGGCAGTGTTGTTCTGACATAAGTTTTTAAGAGCGTTCACGCGGTACGGCTTTTCATACAATCTTTCAAATCCTTATTCTTCAAAATGAATGAACCGATTTTAACGAAACTTGGTATGCATACGCTAGATATCCAGGTCTAAATAGTTAAAAGAAAATATTTTTGAAAAAGATTTCAGAGGGAGAGATAGAGCGATTTTAAGTTTTCTATAGAAAGTGAAAAATCACTATATCCTTCCCCCTGAACTCTTTTTCAAAAATGTTTTCTTATAACTATTTAGACCTGGATATCTAGCGTATGCATACCAAGTTTCGTTAATAGCGGTTCATTCATTTTGAAGAATAAGGATTTGAAAGATTGTATGAAAAGCCGTACCGCGTAAACGCTCTTAAGTATTTATGTATGTTTGGTAATACGATTTTGAAAGAACTGTTGATTGGAATAAAGTTGTGAAAATATTTTGAAATATATCTTCCGTGGTTTAAAGTTGAAACACTGCTCAATTAAACTTGCTTTTAGTGAATCATAATATTTTAATAATGCTAGATTCGTTCGTTCGATCGTGTAACTGTTATGATATTATATTGCGATAAGTAATCAGTATCAGTATCCATCGACTTCGACCACTGCTGGGCGTGGGCCTTACCTCAAATTATTCACCTGAACCTTGCTCATGAATAACCCCTTCCATTTGTGAAAACCGCAAGAAAATCCGTTCAGTAGTTTTTGAGTTTATCGTGAATAGACATACAGACAAAGAGATAAACAAACAGGGAAACTTTGTTTTATAATTATTAGTTATAGCGTTAACTTACAGCTTGCACTACTGTGTCGCTGCCTGTAGTGGGACGGTTGTGCAAGCAGAGGGCCATTTCTACTAATTTTTAAACAACGCATTCGCATGTCAGTCGTAAACTGTATGCCTTCATTTTCGTACAGTTTTGGCAGATTGCGAACGTTGTTTGAAAATAAGTAGAATTGGCCCTCTGCTTGAGGCTTGCTACTGAAAAATTAAATTAACTCTTTCTGTCACACTTTCACATAGATAAGAAAATCATTAAAGTTTGTTCATAGTGGTACCTAACAGTTATGTTTGGCAGATTGTAAAACATTTGAGTTTTTTTTTTGTAAAAATTCCAAGAAAATGGTGGTCAATAGCGATGATCACCGTGGTTGTACTTAGTAAATAAAGAACTAAATAAAATTGTAGTCAAGCAACATGCCTATTAAAACTACCTATTATTTTCCACAAACCGCTAAATTTATTTATTTATTTATTTAAACTTTATGTACAATAGTGGTACATGGGCGGACTTAATGCAACAAGGCATTCTCTACCAGTCAACCTTTGGGTCAAAAAGACTACACTACTACTACTACTAGGTATTACTTATCTAAATAGGTGGTTAGTTGCAGTAACCACCAAGACAGAAAGAGTTAAACTATATTTCAGAAAGGAACATACCTCACCAACTTGCCTAACTTACCCAATTTTGTTTATTTCTTTTTTTTTTATATGCGTCATTCATGCTTGGCGCAAACAAACCCTTTTTCATTTTCTTTGTCCATACCCACCTGTAGTGTGGGTTATGCAGTGACCAAGAAAAAAGCGCGTGCGTGCACCTTTGTTTAACATTTTCCTTATGATTATGTGAGGCACCTGCAGACAGGCGAAAAATATTTTTTAATTTAACATGCCTTGTTAAAATGTGTGGGTCAACAAGTCATGTATCTGATTTTAAATCAGTCATCCCCAACCGATTGAAATTAAGTTTTGCATTCACGTTTGCTTTGAATTTCAATGCAAAATAATGATGCCACTTATCTAACCGTGCGTTGAAATTCAAACTAAATGGTTTGAATTTAATCCAACATGGCGGACCAACGTTTTTTTATGCACTCCCATAAGGGTTTTTAATTAAAGGGATTTCTTTTCAATACTACACGAAAAAGCTTTTTTTTTTAATTAACAATCATAATATGAAAAATTAGAAAGTCCTCGGAGGCAATGGATACACATCCATGTTAAATAATGTATTTTATAATACTAACATAGTTTTAAGTTTGTTACTAACACTATATGGACTCTGGTCTGAAATAAAAGAAATTGAATTGAATTGAATTGAATATATAATATTATTGACTTTGTTTTAATTTTAACAGTTCTTGTTGAACTGTACATAGCGTTATTTTCAGTGTCAGGATTTACCTATTCAAATACGAGAATCATTGGATTTGCTGCAGATACTGAATCAATGGCGTTTTGTCGCATTGTGGTATTTCGGCCGTCACTAAGACTTAATTGCTTACAAAAATCCAGAGGCCTTTAGAAAATTAGCCTTGTCATAACTTTAAAAGTACTATAGCTTTGTAAGGTCAGCG
Organism: Melanchra persicariae; assembly: GCA_947386135.1. NCBI lineage: Eukaryota > Metazoa > Arthropoda > Insecta > Lepidoptera > Noctuidae > Melanchra > Melanchra persicariae. The sequence goes on from OX376646.1 coordinate 8,067,192, forward strand.
TCCAGTCTAAGAGGTGGCGAATCCACGCGAGAGGTCAATTGGGGTCATGACCATCCTGCGAAGGCTATCACACGGTTCAGTGATTTTGATGGCCGTACCAGCACCAAGTGTTGTTCAGGCGGCTTGGTGGCACATTTTACTCCAAAAATATTTGAAACATTAGTATTTATATTAGTATTTAGATGGCTCGATGAGCTGAATAATTTAAAAATAACTGGTCATAAATAGCGTTAAAAGACTGGAAAGTAGACTGGCCTTTGCCCTGTTGTCGAAAAAATGGGCTTATCCAGATCGCCCAGTAAAATGGTTAACCAAACACCCCTTTTTTATTTTAAGCATGGGAAATCATCAAATGACCCCTTCCGCTCTGGTTGGAACGGTAGTGTCAAACTCTTATATACTGACTAAACCCATCCGTGCTCCTCCTAGTGCCCTTTGCGTTCCAGGGCCGCGGTAACTCTTTCGAACAAAAACCGCAACCAGGGCAGGCTCTAGCCCTAACAGGCCCCATCTACAACCAACCACGCCTACACCTCCATCTCCATCCATATTACAATAGGAACTTCCGCTGAACAGCTAGGCAAATGACTTGGGTCAATATCGTTTAATGACTTGCCTAGCCAAGTAGCGGAATATCGGGTACAGAGAGCTTAGGGCACCCCGACACGGATAGGTTAGGTTCGGATATGGTATGGTATGAGGATATTAGAATGTACTTATTCAAAATATTGCATTGTGTAGGTACAGCTATGGACAGAGTGTGGGGACTCTGTCCACCGGGGGTTCCGGAATGGTCCCATACTCCCTGGTCTTTATCCCAAAAGTCCAGGTGCCTTTTGAAGGTTTCCCTCGCAAACAAAAAAACACATGTACAGCTAAGGAGTAGAATTCCCTGCCGGAGTCTGTGGTTCCTGATAGCTACAACCAGGGGATCTTTAGTCGACCACATCACCGCTTTCTATCAGGTGAGATTGAGGCCAAACGCAGCCATCAATAATATTAAAATATATATTCTCCAAGATTCATATTCAATGTCAATTCCTCAGATTACCTACTGACCTTCAAAGGATGTTTACCCTATCGTGATATAAGCCGTGTCAAATCTGCGTAACCTCGCCACGGAGTTTACTTAATTCATCAATGTTCTTCCTCGTTCTGGCTTGTTCGTGAGCACTCAATTATTACAAGACATGGGTAGGTAATATGGGTATAGCTCCATCGCAATAATTGCAGCCGAAACGATTATTTGTTATCTAACACAAAATAAAGACCAAAAGTAAAGTCACTGTGTATACAATTATCTACAGTCAAATATCTTGTTAGATAACATGAGCATTATTTGTTTTGTCACCACTAAATAAAAGCTTTAAAAACGCTGCATTTCGCTAATGTAGGAGACTATTCCCATAAATCGGATCTGAAAATCCACTGTAAAAACACGAAATGGATAACCCCAATAGCACTGTTCTCAACCTGGGGATCGATATGTTACGGCTAATAGCCGAAGTGCGGTTACACCTAGTTTTAGCCGGCTACAACTAGGTGCAACCCGGCTACAACTAGTTATAACCTAACCTCAAAACACTTTAAATTTCCTATTTCTGTGTGTTTAAAAAAAAAATCAACCGAGTCGGGGTGCCCAATGACCCGGCTAAAACTAGGTGTAGCCGCTCTTCGGCTATTAGCCGTAACAGATATACCCCGTGTAAGAACAACGACACAGTAAAAACAAATCTCACAAAAACGCTTTATCTTATAATTATTATGATGAATGGTTTGTTAAGAAGTTCATTCACCGGCCACATAAATCAAACATATAAGCCATAAATACTAGGATGACATGTAGATACTAATACTACCTGTAACACACTACTATGAATATTTATTACATGTTCACTAGATTCTAATTTAAAACCGTTGGTTCTTGGGTTCCAATGTAAACTCAGTTGCATGATAATAGTTTTCTTTTTGTTATTTATTGGGGTCTATAATAACTTCAAGTGTGTTCTCTTGACAGAATTACATGTAATAATATTGCTAACAAGTAGCCTAGGAAAGGTAGCCTTTGAAATACAATCATGTTTCACCACGTGGGTAGCCAGGTGACAAATAACAGCCACCATAATTTAGGAGAAGTACCATGGAGCATGCAGATTATAATATTCCATATACGGGTCCTCGAACAATAACATAAATTGCGGATTCCTAGTTTTGTTTGCTGATTGAAGCTTTTGTGCTTGTTTTTTATATGAAAATATTTTATTGCCCGCTGTGCGATAGAGTTGGAAATTATGTTTATCCTTTTACAATCAGAGAGTGTTGTTAGTGTTATGTACATGTAGGTATATCTGGTTTTCTTGTCAATGTTTGCTGATCACTGATGAAATACTCAGTTGTTTAGACTCCAGTAGGCTTCAGTAGTAAACAAATATCATCACAGACGGATGCTGCTCTTTCATGATTGCTACTTCATTCATGAAAGGCTCCATTCACAGAGCTTTAACTGTTTTCAAAAAATTCGTTAGGCGTTTTTATTTGTATGAAATCCACTAAGTAAGTATACAATTTTGTATAGGTACAAGGTAATTCCGACATTTGAAAATTAAGACATAGGTACTCCAGAATATTTTCGAAGTGGCTTATAAAAAAAAAGGAGGCAAAACAGTTACGGAATTTGTTCGAAAGAGTCAACGCGGCCCTGGAACGCAAAGGGCATTAGGAGGACCACGAATGGGTTTTAGTCAGTAAGAGTCTGACACTCCCTCCCGCTCCACCCAGAGCGAATGGAGTCATTTGACGATTTCCCATTCTTAAAAAAAATAAGGAAACATAACAGTAAAGAGTTTCTATATAAAGTATCAAACACATGTTTCAAGTTACCTCAATAATAAAGCCTAAACGATATGTACCAGTAATTAATTGCTCCAAAAAAATATTACACGAGCCAACGCAGTTTTATTAGTAATAATAACTCTTCAAATGAGAAAGATAGCTTTAATGGATGGGTGGAGTAAGTCGAAAATAATTGAAGAGTTCCGCATTCTACTGACCTTGTACTTGTACTTACATAATTGAGATGAAGAGCCAGCCTGCGCCCGCGCAAGCTAGATGACACACTTAGTTAGACCGTGGTAAGACTAACATCGTTTTAATGGACAGAACTAGGGCAAGATAGAGAATCATTCTTAATCTGTGGGTACATATTGATAATCTTTGGGATTTTATGAGCAAACTAGCTTTTACCCGCGACTTCGTACGCGCAATATCCTGTTTTTTCTCGTCCCCGTAGGAATATCGGGAAATCCTCTCTTAGTGCTCCCCTACACTGCGAAAAAAAAATCGTCTGCCCCATAGTACAAGAGGTATTGCGTTTCCTGCCATGGTTGCAGATTTTGTCGATTACGATACAAGAAGCACTAGAAGAATAAAATAAAGTATGAATTAAGATTGTAATACAGGGAATTAGTGAACGGCGTTAAAATATAACTGAATATTGTTGTTTCGATCCGACTCAAAAAAGGCGGAGGTTCTAGAGTACCTAACCAATAAATGTACATAACTAACTTAACTATTTATATCTACTAAACCTTACTACATACAAACTAGACTAATAATTGCGAAATTATGTACAAAAGTGTTTAAAACCAAAATAAATCATTGGGCATCAAAAAATTCATCTCCATCGCTGTCAATGACAAAAGTGCGCAGAACACTGGCAGCATTGCCGCGTTGAATGGCAATGCTGATTCTTTTTCCAAAGAAAAGCCCAGCCCTCTGGTTACGTGAACAGTCGACAAGTTGTTTGCTGATGTCCCGAAAGACGGTGAGCTCTCGGACCCCATGGGCCTAAAGTTTCAACCCCAAACGGCTCAAATATATAGCTCCCAATATGGTTGTTATATTTGCGCCGTTTGAGATTTTCTGCACCTGCAGCAGCCGCCCCAGCGCAGCCCGCCGTGCTAAGAAGATGGGATGGCGCAAGGGTGTCGAAAGGATGTGGGAGGTTCTCAATTCGACTGAATATTTGTTTTTTGTATGTTTGTTCAGCGATATCTTCGCCAATTATCAACCGATTTTGATAATTATTTTTTCATTTGGAAAAGTATTTTTCGGAGTGTTCCCATTTTTCGGTGTCATGTCTATTTATTTTTCACATCAGTTCATAACACGACATCACACCGGTATGTTCTGAAGGGACACCTACGCAAATGTGTTTAGGTCACCCTGGCTTTTAATGGCCTATAGCTCACCAATTATGTTCATTTTTATGTTTTTTAACCGACTTCAAAAAATTAGGAGGTTCTCAATTCGACCGTTTTTTGTTTGTTTGTATTTGATGTTTTTGTTTTATTCAGCGATATTTTCGCCAATTGTAAACTTTGTTTGAAAGAGTATTTTCCTGGCCTGATCTCATTTCAATTTGGTGAAGATCTGATGAAGAACTTCGGAGATAGGCACCGAAACTCTTCAATAAATGATAGCAAATCTCCCGGGATTGCTGAAATCACATGTCTGTTTATTGTTTGCACCAGTTCACAACATACCACCACGCCGGTACGATGTGAAGTTCGCAGATGTGTCCATCCATGTTTCTAGGGTTATCTATCAGGGTATAACTTTATTGTTTACTAGCTATTGCCCGCGACTTCGTACGTGCATCTCCCGTATTTTTCCCGTTCCTATATAGTCTATAGCCTTCCTCATGAACGTGGCTATCGTGTACAAAAAGAATTTTCAAAATCGGTTGAGTAGATCCAGAGATTATCTCCTACAACCTCGAAAACTCACTTTTACCTCTTTATAATATTAGTGTAGAGGTTCATCTACATCTACACTAATATTATAAAGAGGTAAAAGTGATCTTGATGACATTTTTTTTGCGTTTGGTTCAGTTATATTGAATTTCCATTTTTCGTTGAAGTTCAAAGATAAACCAGTGACCTCCTCAACTTAAAATCAATAAAATCTTGTAAAGTTAGATTTTAAAGCAAAAGCAAAGTAGATATTAAATTTAACTGTCAGTTGGTCTTGACTTGGACTGCACGTAAAGTAACTACCGCAAATATGTAGACTGACTCATTATGGGTGTAATGTCAATTCAGTTGTGGAATGTCACTAAAATCACCACTAAAAAGTGAAAAATTAAAAATATTTTACAAAAAAATACAACCGACTTGACTAGAGTTTGTTTTTATTTCGAATAAAAACAAACTCTAAGTGTCTAAACACACTATGCCGAGGATACGCGACGGAAGTTCGGCATGATTACGCCTGCAATGCTATTTGAATTACTGGCGACACATTATGCCGAAATTACGTTGCGTTATAGCGTACAGCCGAACTTCAGTCGGGCGTAAGTTCAGCGGAAATTCGGCGGCAACGTATTCTGTAGAACACACATTATACGCGACCGAAGTTCGGTTCGATTGCCGACGGAGATCGGGAGCGGGGAGCAGCGGGAGGCAGGCATGCCCCCGCCCGCGCCCCGCGTGTCCGCCCGTAGTATTTTTTTCAAAATGTTGTTACTGATGAGAAATAACAGTTCGTCGAAAGATTGTATTGTCATGCAAAAATACTTAAAAAAAATAACGGGATAGGCTCTGTATTATGCATAACGTTGAAACTGGCCATCTTGTAGTCTCGTAGAATTCAATGGGTGCACCCAATATTCTTTCTTGTATTTGTCCTCTTCTAAAGCCTCTGCAATTGCTATTACTGTAAAATAGTCCATTTTTCGGGTTTCGCACCTCAAAAGTAATAACGGAACCCTAACAGGATCACTTTATTTTGCATTTGTCTGTCCGGCTGTTTAGATAACACGACACGACGCCACGACAGCGCTCGAAACACTGAATATACACACAAAATTGCGCAACTGAATTTCCGCCGCGTTCCGATTTCTGAAGTTCGGCACTTATGGTGTGTCATATCAGCCGAATACGTTGGAACGTAAAATCAGCCGCGGAACTTCGGTCGCGTACGTTCGGCATAGTGTGTTTAGACACTTAGTAGTGAAAACTTTTCTTTAATTAAACATTCCCGAGTGTCGATGGATTACTCATAAGCCGTTGCGTTTAGACTAACGAGCGGTTTAACCGGCTAAAGATGAAATAATTTATCGATAATGCACATTATGTCGAACATTAGCAGAAAATTAACTCAAACTCATTATATTCAGGGGTCAAAAACTTGGAATTTTGGTAGTTGATGCATTTTATGATGTCGATATTCACTAAGGAAAGATTACTGGAAATTTCACCCCTAAAGGAGTAAGATAAGGGATGGACGATTATATGGAATCCGTCATTTTCAAAGTAAGTAGCATGAAATGCAATTTCATGCTACTTTGAAAATGACGGGTTTGACAAGTTTGTGATATATCGATTGATGGGGTGTTAAAGTTTGTATGGAAGAATCATACCTATGCCTTTTTTTTGAGTTTATAAGCTTGTAACTTGACTAAATAAATAATAATAATATACGAGGTAAATAAAAAACAACTAAAGTCATAATTAGTTTATCAAAACAACCCTCTAATGGGAGTTTAGGGGAGTTCATTTTTGGATGGAAGAATCAATTTGGATTTCAAATCCGCCAGATTGCAAAAAAGGGGTGAAAAGGGTTTATGCAGTCTGTAATAAACCATCGAAAACTGTTTTTAACAAACTAAAGTATAATAATGGAAACGTAGCATAGGATTTCTTTATAATCAACCCCTATCGGAGTGAAGTTTAAGAGTAAAAAATACCTGCGGTTAAGTGTGTGCTGAATATTTCTTGGGTTACTCCCCTGTCGACCTGCGCGCCCCCTACATGCTTGTTTGTTCAGTAGACTTAGACGTAGTACTCAAACAAGCACCCACTGTCTAAACGAGTATTAACATAATATTGTTATGTATTGTTGTAATAGTATTTTTTTGTATTAAAGACTGCAAAAAACATATTTTTTAGGGTTCCGAATCTTTAATGGAAAACGGAACTCTTATGGAATCGCTCGGTTGTTTGTCTGTCCGTCTGTCTGTCACAGCCGATTTTATCCGAATCTTCAAACCAATTCAGTTTAAATTAAGTAGGTACACATTATATAAAATTCTGTGACTGCGACCCAGACACAGACGCAAAATGAAAATATAGAAATTTTGAAAACGGTCAACGGTGTTACATTTTGAGACAAAACTAGGCTAAAAAAAAAACATTCCGAATTTATTAATGAAAATAGAATAGATGAAATTTATCATTTATCACTGATACCTTATCTCCGAAACTGCTGAACCTAAAATTTGGGAAAAACATAGATAAACAGGTCTGTCAAAAATATAGATTAGAAAACATATAAGCAGTCTATGATTTTAAGGTAACATGTTAAAAAAATATTATTCGTTTTCGATTCATTGAAAACCAGACGTCGCGCGTCGGTTGTATTTTTTTGTAAAAAAGTTTTTTTATTTTTCACATTTTAGTGGTCATCAAGATCGGTTCATGCAACTCCTAAACCATGGTTGTACACATCTGCGTACCTTCACAGCGTACCTACCGGCGTGATTTTATGTTATGAACAGGTGTAAACAATAAACAGACATGCGATTTCAGCAATCACGAGAGATTTGTTATCATTTATTGAAGAGTTCCTTTACCTGTCTCCGAAGTTCTTCATCAGATCTTCAACAAATTGAAATGGGATCAGTCCGGGAAAATACTCTTCCAAACAAAAAAGAAGCATCAAAATCAGTTGATAATTGGCGAAAATATCGCTGAACAAACATACAAAAAAAAAACAAACAGTCAGTTCAGTCGAGTTGAGAACCTCCTGCTTTTTTTTGAAGTCGGTTAAAAAGTACCTACTGTTTGTGGCGAACATTTCTTTAGAACGGTTACTCACCTGTCGACCTGCGCGCCCTCTACTTGTTTGTTTGTTCAGTAGATACAAGCTACAATTGTGTATACGAATATCCACATAATATTATTAAATTAATAATTGTAATAGTATTATTTTATTAGTATTAAAGACTGCAAAAACACATATTTTTCCGAACCTCTACTTATATGGAAAAAAACGGAATCTTATTAAAGGATCACTCGGTTGTTTGTCTGTCTGTTCGTCTATCACAGCCGATTTTCGCCGAATCTACTAGACCAATTCCATTTTTAAATAAGGTAAGTAAACAACTTTCTGTGACTTGGGTCACAGAAAGTTGTTTACTTACCTTATTAACGGACGCATAACGAAAGTATTTATTTACATTTCAAATCAAAAGGCTCATTGAAAGGGTTTCAAAAGTATTTTTTTAATTATAAAATAAAAAAACCATTAACCCTGTTAGAACACACCAATCAATTTATGGCTGATAACATAATAACAATTATAATTACTGGCTTATAATCAATCTGATGAATGACTGACAGACAACGTACAGCCAAAACTACTGGTTGTACATAGAAAGCTGAAATTTGGCAAGTAGGTTCTTTAGGCAGGGGAGGATTTAACCTTGTTATAAATAAGCAACTTTCAAAAACAAGTGAAATCCCACCAAAAACATTTTCATGTAAAATGTTGCCAAGAAAAAAGTTTATATTCTTTTTGACATAATATGTAGCTTTTTCTAGTATGCATATAATTTGCAAGCTAATGTTAGGATTTTTTCTTAAATGAAGTAGGGTTTGCAGCTGTATCTAGGTTTAGTATGGAATATGATTCGGAGACATTTCTTTCGAAGAACAATGTGGCCGGACGTATTGGAAAAAAAAAACAAAAAATCTTATTTTGACTCCGACTTCTAAAATTAAAGTGTTACTTATGTACTTTGTAGTGGTTTTTATTTGGAAGTCGGTTGTATTTTAAGTAAGTTTTTTCATTAAAAGAGATAGTCAACTTAATTGGCTATTTTAATACAAGCATCTTTTATTTATAATTTTCTATTATATTGAAACATACTTAAAAATTGTGTTGTGTTTACGTTGTGTTGTGTAATTTCAAATCGTTCATGTACTTAGTTGTTTTGTGTTAATTTTTAAAACAAATTTATATTTATTTCTATTTAATATTTCTTTCTATAAAGCATCTTATTAAACAAACCATTTAAATTCACTTAAATTTTATATTTTAAACTATCTTACGAAACTTTTTTTTTTTTTTTTCGGTGTGACCACTAGCAAGTTAACACGCAGGGGCTATCAACTGCTCAACCGGACTAACCTGTGGTGGCCTCAAATGAATTTAAGGCCCCCAGCCAAGGCAACAAAGCTAGCTACAAGCTAAAACTACTGACCGCTCGCTAAGGGCATTCCCTGTGGAATACGACCTCGGCTTAGCGGCGTCAGTTTGGGACAGCAAGGGACAATCAGGCTGGGTCGATTTATTATTTAGGGGTTATTAAAGCTAAAGGCTCAGCGGCGCGGGCTGGCTCGTTGGCAAAAGTCGGGGAGGGTTTTGAATGGGGCGTCGCGACGGACCTCGGCGGCGAGGTCGGTATACGGAACGCGGTCTGTGTTTGTTTTTTCTAAGAGTGCTGGTTTCCCTACAGCTTTCCTGAATCTTTGTGATCTCGTCATCGGACTCGACGAGTGTATGCCGAGGACGGCGAATCTTACTAATACGAGAGGGAGTGTATTGTGAGGCCTTTGAAATCAAAGGGTTGCTGTGTTTCTCAACTGATTCCATAAAACGCTTTGTAAGACGTTTCATGAATTGTTTTATTGTCGGGATTTTAAGGTCGACATGAAGTCGTACATTCCTAATAAACCACGGGGCGCCCGTGGCTTTTCGGAGAAACCGGTTTTGGACTACTTGCATCCTGTGGATTTGCTTTGACTTTGTGTGTGCGAATGTGGCACACGCATAAGTCATTATCGGGCGAATGCACGTTGTGTAAATGCGCAGTTTACATTTAAGGGACAGTTTGCTGCGTGCATTCAGCATGGAGTGGAGTCTACCCAGAGCAAAAGCGGCGCGAACGTACCGTTTTTATGTGCTCAGCGAAAGTGAGTCTGTGGTCTAGTATCACACCTAGATATTTGGCTTGCTTTTCCCACGGGATCTGCTTACCAAACATGGTGATCGGACTCGGTGGTTTGGGAACGAGTCTAGCCCGCGGCTTGTAAAACAAGACCGCCTGGCTTTTCTCGGGATTAACTTCAAATCTCCAGAATTTAAACCAATCGCCTAGGTCGATGGCCGCCTTCTGGAGTTTTTTGGCCATTGACTTTTCACTACTGCCTGAGCAATAGATGGCCGTGTCATCGGCAAAAAGAGCTAACTGCGTCTTGTCATTTCTGGGAATGTCGCTTGTGAACAGCGTGAAAAATAAGGGTGAGAGCACACCGCCTTGAGGGACGCCGGCTCGGATAGGGTGGGGGGAGGAAAATGCACCTTCGATACGATACTGAAAGGTGCGATTCGACAAATAGTCTCGTATGATGAGCACGAGACGGTCAGGCACGCCGAGTTTGTATAGCTTATAAATTAAGCCATTGTGCCAGACTTTGTCGAAAGCTTTCGCTATGTCAAAGAACACGGCTCCCGTCACTAAGCCGCGTTGAGTGCGGTCGCTGATATGTTCAACGATACGGTAAACTGTTGGACACATGAGTGATTAGCTCGAAAGCCAAACTGTTCGTTTGGGAGGAGGCCCTTGGCTTCGGCATAGTCCCTGAGTCGCTTATAAATAAGACGCTCATAGATTTTACCTAAGACCTTGAGCAGACTGATGGGGCGATAGCTATTAGGGGAGGACTTTGGCTTTCCCGGTTTTGGAATACCGATAACGGTCGCCTCTTTCCACGATTGTGGGAACATGTTGTTGGACAGAGCGCCGTTGAAAATGGCAGTCATCAACATGATAAGGGATACCATCTGACCCAGGGGCTTTCCTGGGTTTGAGTTTCCCGATTATATCCTTCACCTCATCGTCATCATTCGTCCTCGGGGTCCTCAACGGGGGGGAGAGAAGTCCTACGCTCGACCTCAGCGTCCACCTTGGCGAGGTGAACTGGGTCAACCGTGTAGGAGCTAGGAGAGCACTGGGACTCTAGGCTGTCGGCCAGGCATTCTGCTTTCTCATCGTCTTCAAATGCGATGGTATTGTCAGGGCGAGTGAGGGGAGGCATAGTTGAAACCTCAGAGGCGCGTAACTTCCTCTGGAGTTCCCAGAAGGCCTGGTGATTGGGTTCGAGGTCGCCAAGCATCTTTCTCTCAGTATGCCAGCGACTGTTACGCAGTTCAGCGATGGCGCGACTTACTTTACGCTGTAAGTAGCGCATGTGAACTTTGTTACTGTGGCAGGGAAAGGATGAGTAGGCACGGACCGCCGCGTTCTTCTCGGTCAGCAGAGCACGCACCTCGTCCGGGAGTTTCCAGCGATGATCGCTCATCGCCAGGACCTCCTTTGAGCATTCGCTCAGGACGGATTGCACATGTTCTGTGAAGGAGTCGACCGCAGCCGTCGTGTCGGCGGCAGACTCGATGAGATCTGGGATCTTATCCAAGTGAGGTGACGTGGTGATTTTCAGCTTTTCTCTTACTTTTCTCCAGTCAGTGATCACTCGGGAAGGAGGGGGTTGAGTGGGGTCCATGGATCCCGATCTGTGGTCCGAGTTTAACTCGTCAATTGTCTCCACAGAATGCAGCCTTAGGCTAACATTCTTTAAGAGGGCAATGTCGAGCACATCAGGACGAAAGTTGGGGTCATGAGGGTAGTGAGTGGGATGCATCGGAGCGATGACATCAAAGTTGAAGGGGCCGGAGAGTTCGAAAACGACTCTCCCCCTGGGGTTGGCCGTGAGGCTATTCCACGAGGGGTGTTTGGCATTGAGGTCACCCGCCAGAATGACGGAATCACTCAAACCGAGAAGTTTAATGAGGTCATCTTTTATCTCCGAGGTGTTAGCCGCCGTGTTGCTGGCGCTAGGAGGAGGGATGTAAGAGGAGATGACCGTGATGGGCTGATGGCCTGTCATACCTAGCCGACAGACAGAGACCTCTACTTGTGCAAGAGTGGGAGGATCCACAGGGATGCAGCTTAGAGTGAGTTTTTATAATAGATAAGGGTACCTCCCTTGTGACATCGGGTCCTATCGTTGTCTCGATGTTGGGGCTTGAGAAAGGTCTCTTGGACCAGAAGTACATCAATTTGATGATCGCGGAGGAATGTGGCGATTTCGTCACGCTGGCTCAAAAGGCCATTGGCATTGAAGAGCCCTATCCGGAGGGCCTTCGGTTTGAGCCTACGGTTAATGGACTTATCCATTAACTATGGAGTGGAATTTTGAAATATAGTGAGTTACATCACTGAACTTCTTGTAAATGGAGGCATGGTTGCCTCCGCCAGATTTGAGTGCCGCGGTTAATGCGAGGGCCCTTTCTGAGTAGAAGGCCATGAAGGTGATGAGAGACAGATTCTCATCAACAGTTTCGACTGTCTCGACTAATTCAGCTGGTTCAGCTGCGGGAGTAGCCTTTGGTGGGGGAGGGGAGGGTGGCGATAGGCGTGCGGGGGGCCTCGTCTATACGAGAGCCGCGCGAGAAGCCGTTGGCGGGGAGAATGGGGGGATGGCTACATCCATGAGGGCGGGGATGGCCTTAGTTGGTGAGGCGCTAGGGGAGGCCTGAGGGGCCTGTGAAGCCTGAGGGGTAGTGGTCCTCAAGGCCGGGAAATGGGCCTTGTGATTTGCTGCCCTCCAGGGATTAGGGCGCTGATGGCTTTGAGCCATTGGGGTGTTGGTGGCTTGGGTGGGGCGTTCCCTAAACTGGCGAACGTTACCGCGCTTTGCCAGTGAGGGAGAAGAAGACTTAGGTGCCCTGGGGCAGCCCCGGTAATTTGCCGGGTGCCCGGTCTCACCACACAGCACACAGCTGGGAGGCTCGACACATTGGGATCGGTCTTTTGGGCGTGTGCAATCAGCGGTGCCGTGGTCACCCAGGCACTTGACGCATCTTGGCTTAGCGTAGCAATTACGCTGAGTGTGGCCGTAGAGTTGGCAGCGATGACACTGCCCAACTATGCCACTCCTATTTGGGTTCTCGGTTTTAATGCCCAAGAGCCTACAGACTTGGCTGAGTTTGAAGATGGGGTGATACCCCTCAACTGGGTCGCTAACGACCAGAATCATGTCGTAGGGTTTACCCCCACGACGGTGCATTCGGTAGACCTCAGCCACCGGGATTTTTTGCGACTTAAGGTCGCTAAGAATATCCTGGACGGATATTTCGTGTGGGACGTTACGTACGACCACACGTATTTGTTTTTCCTCCTCGAAAGAGTAGGAATGGAACTGAATGTTCCTTTCCCGGAGGAGTTTGTGAAGGCCTCTATAATCAGTGGCCGTGGGGACTGTTACTTTAATGCCCAGATTGACAGTCTGGGCACGTGTGAACTTGATGTGGCGCGCATCGCACGCCGCTGAGATTTCGGTCCACTTGGTTTTTTCGTGGACGAAGAATGGGGGTGGGGATTTGGTCTTTGGGGGGGCGATGGGTGCCGGGGTGGCAATGGCTATGGGGCTGTGGGAGCGGCTTCGTTGCTGGGAGGTACCAGCGCGTGAAGCGGGGCGAGAGGGGGCTGGGGAGGGGAGAGGGGAAGTTTGGCCTGAGGGGGCCTTTTGGGTCGGCTTCTTCGCCTTGGGTGCTGACTGGGCAGCATTGGATCTTTTCTTCCTCTTGCCCTGGACAACTATGAAGCTGTCCGAGGAGCTCGAGGAGCGGTGCCCATCAGAGTCTGACTCGGAGCCAGACTCATACTCCATTGTGTTGGAGGGGACGGGGGCGGGGGCGGGGGCGTTCAGCTCGGGAGTGAGCTGGCTGTTCAAGGCATCGCTGAATTGGGCGATGTCAGACATTGATGGGGCAGAGGTGGGGGGGGAGGGGGGCACCGAACGGGTGCGGGGGAAGGACTACGACAGGGCGTCGTGGGGCACTTTTGTGGTGGCGGGGGGGGGAATGGCTTTGAAGGTGCCAACACTATAGAGGGGGGGGGGGGTAGACACCCTAGGTGGAGATGACGGGACGGTGGTCACGCAACATCAGGGTCATCTTTGTATTTCGTACAGAGGGCGGTGCACAGTGCCATAAGAGCATCTGTTACGCCGGGTGAGGGGAGAGAGTGGTCGGGGATCGGGGCTCTATTCACCATAATGGTGGCCACCGATGGGGGAGGGGTAGGCATGGCGCTCGAGGCGTCCATCCTGAGAGAGGAGGGGGGAGCTAAGCTCCTGTCCCTAAAGACAGTTCCCAAAAGAGCCCTTCCCTTGAGCGTTTCCTAGTGCTCTAGCCGGGGAGATGAAAGTTACGAAACTTTGCGGTTTCACCCGCATAAGTCCCGATCCCGTGGGTGTCCAAGTTTCATCGCAGTCGGTTTTAGTAGTTTTGCTAGAAGGAGTAACAAACATACCCACAAACAATTATACATTACATACATACATATACAAGCAAATTTTCGCATTTATAATATTAGTAGGATTTTTAAGTATTTCACTGAAAGCATTATGAAACATATTTTTACTGCTGACTGTACTTTAAGAGCTTTTGGAGGAGGTGGGACATAAAGTACTTATAAAGTTTTATTTTATCGAGAACAATAGAATTTGGAGGAATGGGATGTAGCCTTATAAAATACTATGAAAAGGCCAAAGTTGAAATCACTAAAAGTACGAATAAGTATCTACCAATGGCTATTAAGATATTATTTTTGTATGAATTTGTAAAACTACCTACATCTGTCACATAATATTTTGTTTTCAAGCCAGCTCTCAAACAAAGTGAAGATGAGAGAAATATTTTCATAAATACGATCATCTTCGCATAATTTTGTTATTGAAACATCAATATACGTTGTTTACTTTTCAATAATATTGGATTTTATTTCGTCGTGTTGTATCTTTTATATCCCGGAGCCATAATTAAATGGTGCAAAAAATTACACAATAATGCAAAAATGTTCTTGGAAAAATTTCTACAGTTGAAAATTTACTGCGACCGCGCCTGCCATCTCAAGAGATCGAGTTATACTGTTCTGCTGATGGACAAAAAACTTTTCTGTAGCGTTAACGTCAGACGCTGACGACAAAATGTATGGGAATGACATTAGGTGTGGAAACGAAACGTCATCACCTAATGTCATTCCCATACATTTTGTCGTGAGCGTCTGACGTTAACGCTACAGAAAAGTTTTTTGTCTAGGGGGGCAGGTATTATTATTCCGAGCCATCTTTGCGTGCGTTATGCGTGTAGGCCGTCTCACCACCTCTTCCTAGGCCGGCCTCGGAGCCCTCGTCCATCCTTCCTCAGGCACTCACTTTGTGGAGACAATACCTCTGTCTGCATAGGCGCATATAGTTTGGGCCGTGTATAACGACAACTTTGTAACAATTGATTGATTAAGTAAGTCGTAAGGACGGGTCGTATTTACGGGCCCCGGAGTGCTCCCATGGGCAGGGGAGCACAGTCCTGTGACCGCTCGCCACGTCCCCAGACCCCCAGCCACGTAGCGACTTCCACGACTGGCTTATTTGATTTAAAAGAGTGTCCGTGGAGTTTCTTGCACGTTCTTCTCCATAGAGCTCTACGCCTTGGTACGTGCAAATAGATTCACCTTTTTGACTGACTGACCTCGACAATAAAAAACTGCCTGTAAATGATTTAATTCAAATTAATGCTTTAAGTTTGAGATTGATTAGTCTTCATTCATACGTACTCATACTACTAAATTCCTTATTTCATTATTATTAGACGAAAATAATCACTACAACACGTGACTTGACTTTGGAGAATGCAATACACCACCCATTCCAACCAGAAATAGGTACTTAATCGATTGTTTGCCTTTCACTAGGTACAGTAACTATAAGTAACAAAGAGACTGACCGCTTATCTCGACAAGATGGGTAAATAATATGAAGTCACTACGTGGTTTTTCCTGATATCCCTATTATAATCATAAATGCGAAAGTACCTAACTCTGTCTGTTACGCTTTCACGCTAAAGCGGCTGAACGGATCGTCATGAAATTTGGCAGAATAAACGCAATACCTCTTGAAAGGTCATTGTACTCATCATTATCAACAACTTTTACTATGGGACCAATGAACAGCAGATTTTTTTGGTTGGTCCCAAAGTAAAAGTTGTTCATAATGATGAGTACAATGATCCCTTAAGAGGTATTGCGTTTACTCTGTTACACGTAGTATAGCCTGGGATATGAGAAAGGACATTGGCTTCTTTTTTACGCGATAACCGAAATCCACGCGGGCCGAACCGCGGGTAAAAGCTAGTCTGTGATAATTCCCATCCATATTAGGTTCAGCTTTCCAGTCTCAGCCCTTGTACTGACATGGATTCTGACAAAGAAGTCAAATCTTTTGACGACACGGTTGGCGCGGTGGTTGAGCGATCGGCTGCTGCGCTGCGTGTCGCGGGTTCGATTCCCGCACGGAACAAATATTTGCATGGCCTACAGATAGTTGTTCCGGGTCTGGCTGTTTGTGTATGTGAGGTTGTATGTTTGTAAACGCACTCACGATACAGGAGTAATTCCTAGTGTGAGGCAAAGTTTAAAAAAAAAAAAAAAAAAAAAACATATTTCGTATTGAAACCTGTAGGTAGGTACCTACTCCAACTCAACTCATAAAGCTTATCATAAATTGACGTTTTCATGCTCGAGAGATGAGTTGGAGTTGAGCAGTCAATTAGGTACATCAGTGTTGGGTACTATAGATCGGATTGCTAACAATTAGTAACAATACCATGTGGTGTAACTTAAGCTTGTATCTACAACATAATATTGGAAAAATTGTTTGTTTTTTTGTTTGTAACAATAAAAACGATATTGACATTGATAGAAAGTTACCGAGTCGCCGATTCTTAAGATATTTTTTTTCCAAAATTTAAAAATGCTTCAATTTTGAAGTCATTGAAAAAACCAGATGAAAATTGACCATTCTCAAACCCTTATCTTCGAAACTAAAATTTAAAAATTAAAAACACTAATAAAAGTTATTTTCGATGTGTATGTCGCAGTCTATTAGCTTAATCAGCCGATTAATTGGTGGCCTAGCCTTTCATTCAAATACGCCGAATTTTCAGCGACCTAAGTGACATTTTTTGTTCAATAATACACTTCTGGACACATCTATTGGCCCACCTTAGAGTTTAGGTTTCGATGGCCCCTACCGAAATATGATTGCTAGATTGAACAAAAACTGTTGATGCAGTTTTAAACCTGATACATTTTACCATCTTTTTCGATCGTATTGTTTTAAATTTGAATTCAGAATACCATACGACATGGAGCTACGCCTAACAAGTCGGATATGCGCCTTGTTAAAGGCAATTGATTGTTGAATAAAAAACATGTTTTATCAAATAAAGGTTTAATTTAATAACGCGTGTTGCCTCCATGGGCATCTACCACAGCTCTCATACGATTAGGCATAGAGTTTATCAACCGCTCTATGAAATTTTGAGGGATCATCTCCCATTCCTCTTCTATGGCAGTTTTCAACTCCTGCATCGTCTGGACAACTGGCTGACGAGCCCTAACACGTCTTTTTAGCTCGTCCCACATGTGCTCATTGGGGTTCATGTCTGGGCTTCTGGCTGGCCAGTCCATAACTGTGATGTTCACATCCCGAAGATATTCCCTGACGATGCCGGCCGCATGGGCTCTTGCATTATCATGGATAAAAAGGAAATTTGGGCCCACATAGTCCGCGTATGGTATCACGTGAGGTTCTAAGCGCTCACGAATGTACCTTTCAGCATTTAATGTTGGCAGCCGTGGTCCTGTAACAACCTCAAGTTGAGTTTTGCCGCTCGCGGATATACCGCCCCAGACAGTCCATGAGCCACCGCCATAAGCAACCCTCTCTTCAAAGCAGCATTGTGCGAAACGCTCTCCCTTACGTCGGTAGACCTTCTTCCTTCCATCATTGCCATGTAACACAATTTTAGACTCATCAGAAAAGAGTACACGGCTCCAATCTTGCTGTGTCCAATTTAAATGACTGCGTGCGAAATGAAAGCGCGCTATTCGGTGGACTCGCGTTAGTTTGGGCCCATTAGCTGGCTTGTGTGGTACCATATTGCGTTCTTTTAAACTTCTCCGAACAGTTCGAGCGCTCACAGATACTCCGTGGAAGTCGCGAAGTTGGTTTTGTATCTCAATGGAGGTAAGGTGACAATTTCTCAAGCTGGTCGTCACGATGAATCGATCCTGCCTTTCAGTTGTGACCCGAGATCGTGGCCTTCCTTGGCGACGAACAAAGCCGCCAGTCTCTAGGTACCTCCGATAAACATTTCGGACCGCAGATCGAGTTAAATTAAGTTGAGCACTCACGTTTCTTTGGCTGTGTCCGGCCTGAATAAGTGCCACAGCTTGGGCAGCGACTTCAGGTGAAGTATCCATAGATTATTGATAGAACCTCACCTTAATGTTAAGAATAAGTAATGTTTGTTGCAAAACCAAAGATATCAATCACTTTTTCAAGATTTAAATCCAAGTAAACCAATAAAACCAAGTTTTCTTAGTATTCGATTGTTTGATATCAACAAACAGGCTCCAAATTGTCTTTTGTTTCTTTAAATTCTGTGTTCGAAATTCAAAAAAAAGACTATTGAATGAAATTGTGAATGTGCCAGGTTCAAAACTGCATAAAAACTTTTTGCTCGACCTAATATAAAATTTAAGCTAGGACCAAACGAAACTGAAAATACAAGGTGGGCCAATAGATGTGTCCAGAAGTGTATATATCGTTTAGTGACTTGCCCATGTCACTTATGTCGCTGATTAAACGGCGCAGTTCAATGAGAAGGCTAGGCTTTCAATGAAACTGCTGATTAAGCTAATTTGCTGCGACATAGAGATGACAGGAAACCCTATCACAAAGTTTGGACATGTAAAATATTATAAATAAACAACCCCTGACAAAATATACTCTAAAAAGTAAAAAAAAAAGTTTTGATCCATTTAGTTTAATATACCTAAGTAGGTAAGGACGAATATTTTGGCCCAAGCCACAGATTACTAAATAGTTAAGTACTACGTTATCGTGTCGGGGGACCTCTAACAAATAAAAGAAATCGCCTAAATAAATCGCCGCTGAGCCTAGCATAGAAAAAGGTATTTGTAGGTATCTATGTTTAATATAGGTACCTACTTAGGTAGTTCAAATAAGATTCAGTCTAGTACTATTCCATCAGATCAGGAAATTGTGCAATACGTTTTCTATTACATTACGTCGTGGCTTCCATCCATGCCGGCAATCCCGGAAGTCTGACACACTTGGCCTCTTGGTTTCAATAGCACATTTGTATCTCAATGTTTTATCCCGGTCTGACCTCTGTACACCCAGGGAATAGGGAATATGCATGAAAAAAATATAAAATTTGTTATCAGTTTTATATCAGAATAAGTACCTATACAAAAATATAATACTAACAGTGGAAATAGAATAAAAATTGATCGAAAAACCAACGAGATATAACTATTTATCTGTCCCTTTCACGAAAACGCTGTTTTGTATGGCAGCTCTAGGCGTTATGTATAGACTTTGTTTGACGTCAAAGTCCATATCGGACTTCTCTTTCTAATTGTAAATTTCGCCGGTAAAGTTATTTTAAAAATTATTTCTTATTATGGTTAAAATATGAAAAGAATATCTTATGACCTTCTCAATTAAATATGATCTTTTGGCTACCTGAATGTTCAAAGTAATGATAGTGTTGATAGTTTTTAAGTGCTTTCTAAAGCTAATAAGTACTTATGTATTTCATTTTGTAAATAAAAAAATTGTACCTACTACCTATGCATATTCCCTACTCGCAATTTTTTT
The DNA here is from genome assembly GCA_947386135.1 of Melanchra persicariae. NCBI lineage: Eukaryota > Metazoa > Arthropoda > Insecta > Lepidoptera > Noctuidae > Melanchra > Melanchra persicariae. The sequence goes on from OX376646.1 coordinate 8,087,009, forward strand.
TGTAAGTAATTATGAAACCCAATAACTCAAATCACCCGTACTGGTTCGGGTGATTTAAGTTATTTATGAGTTATTATATTGAGTCAGCAGATGCTTTGCATAAATAATCCCAAACCGTACGAAATCTGGTTATATATAATCGCTTACGAACCTGGCACGGTAAGTGTTCATGTAAATATAGGTACCAAGATCTACGCACTAGGTAAATTTATCCAAAATCCAGAATTACCAAAACCCCACATTGCATGACTGGTCGGCGCGCCATTTACACTGCAGTGCTAAAACAGCGTGTCATCCATCACTTATGATTATGATGCTCAATCTGAACCCTTTTCAATGGTCCCAGACACTCCCAGACGTTGTTTGTTGCTAATCTTAGACGGGACAAAAAACGCAGTCGGGTTGTGGCCCTTCTTTCACGGTCCCTCGTCCCGCGTCGTCGCGGGCCGCTTCCGAGCCGCGCCACGCGACCGAACGAGTATGGCCCGACCAGCAGTCCGCCGCGTGCCGCCACCCGGGTCGCCTGTGTCGCTACGGTACATGTGCATTACAAAAACTTGCTCCATCGCAAGTTTAAACATATGAGTGCATAAAAACCGACTGATATCCCATTTATTTTTGGACAGTGCTTTAACAAGCCGTGTAACGGCACGATTGCGTGCGTCCTGGCCACGCAAATGCGGGTTTTGTACATCAGTGGGTGGGAAAATAAACAGAACACTCCGGTAAGTTTATTAATGTTTTAAATGGCTTATCTAAACTTTCTATCTTATGAGGAGGAATGCTCCTGGGAGGCTGGGGTCCTTGTTTTGCAAGTAGATAAGTGCGGAGACCCAACTCCCAACGAGTTAAATTCGAAGGTGTTGTCAAGGTGCTGTGCTGTTCGTGACATTTTAAAATATCGGTGACTTCTCAGCGAAAGTGAAAACGTATCTTTTTATCAATCAACTCGCTTCTCGACCGATATTTAATGTTCATTAAAACGGTAATAATGATGTTACACATGATCACATGCAGACTCATGGCTAGTCATGACTACAGCTTATCGCCATATCATCATTCATACTTCCGCGCCATACATAATTATAAAACATTAACCAGAAATTAGAAACATCCATTGTAAGTAGGTATTATCCTGCCATATAGCTACCAACTCATATTGTTAAAATTGTTGACATAGCTAACTCCAAATATTTAAATCCAATAAATATTTGGAGATCTTTTAAAATAACCGATTGGAATACCTACCATAAAAATGAATGTAACAGAACATCTGTAATTAAAAATACTGTTGAACTTTCAAAACAAAAATAAAGGTTAAATTAAAAATAACAAGTCTGGGAAGGTCACATTCACGAAGATGACAAAAAAGTAGCTGCAACAATTCGACGGGCAATCTGGTTTGATTACACAACGATATCTTTGGATCCTCTAAGACATTTTATAATGATGCTAAGAAGTTGCTCCACTATCTTGCGAAAGGCTTACGAAAGGAATATTCATCCGTAGTGTCTATTCAAATTCAAAGAAGCAATATTTCTTTTGCAGCAACATAGGATAAGGTTGACATTAAGTAACCACATAATTATATTTTTTTTTAAGTTGAAGAAGCTTAAGCGAAAAGGTTAGAAGCACAACGTGAGTATAGTGACTGAAATCCGCTTACCTTTGCTTTATAAATGTATTCCACAGCGTTATATTAATCAAGATAAGTAAAAGCTATGGCATCTTCATCCCAGGCTTTGTACACTAGGCTAGTAGTTTTACCATAGCTGCTACTGCTGCTAGCTACGAGCATCTATTTATTGATTATTAATAACATTTCTTAAGTATATTTTTTAAACTCTCTTCTTAAAAAAGCTTCTCACTGATAATTGAATATAGACTCCCTCAGGGTGACCTAAGGCCAAGTGAGCAGAAAGCAAAATATTTGACCAGCGCACCAGAGCCTTCATCAACCATTCTTGATCTGACATCCAACTGCCAGTCAGTTGGCAATGAGGCATTGTTACATTTTAGTTCCGATAGTGGAATAAGCACTACCTACTGGAAAAGATTTGTTCCTTATAATATAACTCCCATTCAAGGACACCTTTGGCCAAAAAGCAAATAATAAATAGGTTTTCAAAAAATTTGTAAACAGTTTAATTCAAATAGCGCAGGAATGTATAATTACAGGTACCGTAGCAAAATCCATCAATATTAACATGCTAGGAAGGATACGTGACTGCAGTTTTTGCAACGGGCATGACTAACTGGTCACCCTTCAACTATCGCCATCCATTAAACATGCCCTTGAATATTGCAGTATTCCCTAATGAATACGCTGCCATACCTAGCGTCACGCTTGAATCACGCCCCTCTGTCGTTGGCCTCAGTAAATCAATAGAGCGGCACATATGTACGGCGACAGACCGACAGACCGACAACCGACAGATACACGCAGGACACACTATGGACCAGAGTCCAGACGGACTTAATAGATGAAAGGTGAATGGGCAAAAGTTAAACAGATTCGGCCAATGACTGGCCATGTAGAAAGTTATGATCTATATTGTGGCTGGAACACAAAAGATTTAGGACAATACATTCGACTCAAGGTTTGTTAGATTGCAGCCTGCTTGAATCTAGTCTAGCTTTTGATAAAAGGCATTGCCTACGTAAGGTCTTACATCCTCCATGAATGTCTCTCGATGCAAATGAATCAAAACACTTTATACACAAAGTTTATGACTCTTTAACCACTTGAAGCTTGAACTACTTAAATTGGATATTTATCAGCGTTCAAATCGCCAATGACCTCACACATTAAATGCGACTTGGCTTCAATGACACGCATGTCCGAACAAATTTGATTTTCTGCAATAAATCTGATACACAGATATCCAAAAGGTAGTCGCTTTTTAAGCGCTTGTCATTAATGAGAACATCCAAGCGTAGCAATTCGCACAATTGTGTGTAGGCAGTATTCTTATTAGTCTGGCTTGGACAAAGAACTGGGTCTATTCATAAGCTCATCCAACTGACACGACCAGGTAAACATGGCCGTTCAAAATACAAAAGTGCATAGGGCTGAACGAAATTGTAATTGGTTTTGGGGGCCACCTTACGTTGGTGACTATGCTCCCACCCTTTGCTTTCAACGAAAAGCACTTTAGTGACTACTGGAGCATCAACGAATTTATGGTTTGTTCAAAGGGAATGGAAAGCGATATTTTATTGCGTTGATTGTTTACTTCTTCAAATATTAATGAACGTCATGATTTAGTAGTTAAAAGCCTATTGTTGCTGTAGGTACCTACACAGTGATGTTTTCAAGTGGGCGTGCATGGCTAAATCCGAAACAATGAGTAATAGCAAAAAATACTCAAAAGAGTCGGTCCATGTTTGATAAAAACTAAAACTGCATGATAGGATTTTAGAAAAAAATATCAGTTAGGTTTAATAAGTACCTACATCCAGGTAGCGTAACTAGTAAATTAAAATAGGGCCCGCGACTCCATTCTTCGCGATTCCTCATAGTTTTAGATATTACCAACCACTTGAAATATTCAACCGGTAGATAAATTTGTACTTTTAACGGAAAAACAGGTGAATCATGGGACATAACGTCAAACCCTGTTAGAGCCTCTCGGAGACGATGGACTTTTGGAAATACACTGGCACATGGCCTCTTCTTACAAAATAGACAATAATCTTAAAAATATCAAAGAATCCCAACAGAACGGCTGTGTAAGTTTTCTGTCAAGCCTTCAGTCAATATAATTGTAAAGGAACTGATCTGTAGATAGATAGGCACACAATTGCGGTTTCAGTGTGACGAAATCTGAAGCCATGTCAGGTATACCTACTTACCGTGTTTTGTATGGCCTCTTAGTTTGAATTTATAATTTTAGTTAAAATTGACTAAAAACTACTAGCTTGGGCCCTTGGTTCCACCCGCGTGGATGTCGGTTTTCGCGTAAAAAAGTAGCCTATGATGTCCTTCTCCATATCTGCCAAATTTAATGACGTTCAGTTTGCCGTTTTAGCACTACCTATTAGTAGAATACTTACCCAATTACCCAACTTTTTATTAATTATTATTCTCCAAAAATGTGAGTGACTGCCATTGCCCATTAGTTAGATAGCGTCGGTGCGCTTGCCAAACCTGATATGTGCATTTTTTTGATTTTTCGTTTTTTCAAACAACAACAAAAATTATTGAGCTCCCATACACGAATGTAATAAGTTTTTTATTAGCATAGACTAAATTAGATATTTTTTGCCATATTTTGTAGTATTTTTATATTTTCAGAAGATAATAATTGCGAAAAAAAACGGTTTTTTTGTTGTCCTGAAAAGTTCTTCAAATGCACATATCAGATTTGGCAAGCGCACCGACGATAGACTACGGCTCTATGACAACAGCCTCCACAAATAGTAAAAATCTACCAAAAATACTGTTTTGAGACAAGACAAAATACGACTGCAGACGAAACAGTTTTACCCCTGTACGTTTAAGATCTTTGTTTGAGTGTCAATACAACGTGTAATGAAGTTCCTGATAAGTTAAAACCTCACAAAACTGTAATGATAACGAATGATCCCAAGCGGCATGTGCCGACCAATAGAGGCTTAGCATTTAGTGGCAAGCCAGGTTCGACTGTTTAGATAAGTGAGTACAATGCGCCGTGCTGCATTCCACGCCACCGACTCAAGTCAGGAATTAGCCATAACTTATTTTAGAGCCTTTCGCACCGTCAGGTCGACAACAAGCTTCGTTTCACACAGGCTCGGACTCGCCTGGGACCCTTTATGGTATGTGCGGTATTGTTTTTGCACACGCCAAAGGTTATGCGTTGGGTTTCGTAGACATTTTGCAGGCAGGGGAACATTTAAAATACTGTGGGTCACGACTCACGAAGAAAATTAAAATTTCAGGAGGATTGATGCTGTCCTTATAGTAGGTTACCTACACGAAATGGTGATAGTAGTAAAGTGTAGAACTAACACTCGAATTTTCCCAAACGATTGTTACAATTGAATACCTATTTATTTATTTATTTTACAATTTATGTACACACAGAAAAACAATACAGAAATAAAATTACAATTATTAGTACAAAGGTACTGCTTATTTCTAAAGAAATTTATCTGCTTTTTTAATTTCATGGGCTATAAGCAATCAATAAAGGTTGCCAATTTCGCAATTTTCATGGCAGTGTCTTACGTTTAGCGTAGCATTGCATTTGCAGTCTGGGTCCAAGTGCAATGGTCGGGCGTTAATCAGAATCTATCAGCGGTACTGTTACATTACATTTGTATAACAAAGCTCGCTTACGAGCGACGTTGTAAATAAATTCCTGGCCAGCAATAAAAGTCTTAATTGAAAGCCGCATAGAGTAATAGTCCTAAATCTTGGGAAAGATAATAAAACGTTTCTAGATTAAGTATTTTGACTTCGCACCAATTAGGTATCAAGGAAATAACTTCTGGTGGTATAGCATTTTGTTTCTGTAATAATGCATGCAATCCATATTAATAAAAGGTTTTTCAATAGGTCGACACTGGAACTTTGACAGTTTATAGCGGCCATCTTGGAAAATAAATTAAATTTCGAAATTAACTCTGTCTGTCTCCCTGGTTGTTACTCTTTTAAGTCTTTGAAATTTAGCAAATGGTTAGACCATTTCCTGTATCATATGATACTTTTTATCCCAGGAATATGTTCCCTTGTCATTTTTTTTTTCCCGCGGTCAAAGCCACTAGCAGAAGCTAGACTAGTTTAGAAGCTAATAAGAAAATAGAAAAGCATACAGGTCAAGTTTAAATTGACTATCAAAATGTAAAACGAGTTATTTAAAAGCAGGTTATAGTCTCCGGCATGCCGAAGATCTAAAAAAATCTAACGTGAAATGCACACCGAATCTTGACCTACGCTACGTCTGGCGATGTGCCGTTGTACTCTATAAACTCTTGCAATTGGATTTTTTTTTCTCAACTTTTCAATCAAATACTAGCACGGTCATCAACTTTTTGTCAACATAGATCTGATTAAATTCGACAGTGTGCTGAGTCAAAATCTTTAAGCAAATAAAAACATCACAACCCAAGCAGCACGCAAGCGTTTTCAACATCAATATACCAGCCTATTTGGAACTTAGAGTTCTTTTAGAGACGTACAAGAGTGTCAAAAAATGATTTTGTCTTTGTAAGAGTGATTAATGAGTTATTATACAGCTCAAACTGTATAAAATACTTATTGAGGGATCCGCGTAAGCTTAGGGTGCTTAAACAGAATATTAAAACTCCAATATACAACTTTAAGTATTTTGTGACACTTCAATCTGGTTTTATCGTTAAAGCTGTATACAGGCTGTATTTCACATGTAATCACTTACTTATTACAGCTCTAAGTGTTATTATAGTATCACTTGACACTTGTTTCTGTACAATGGTAAATGCAAATTCCGTTCTCAAACTTATTTTAATGGCGTAATTGTACACTATTGTAAGTACAGTGGTTTTATGACTTCCGTCTATGAGGGTGTTATAAAACTAAAAAAATAAATGACAGCTATACTACAACATTAGTCTGTATTACTATGTGTTAGTAATACAGACTAATGTTCGCTCGATTGCATTAATTAATATTTTCATTGTGCACAAATACAATATGTAAAAAAATAAAAAGATCTGGTGTAGTCAAGAGGAGGATTGAAAGGGAATATTTGAATATTACAAATTATCAAACAAATAACAGTTACGATAGTGAACTATCATTTATTGAGGTAGATAGAGATCGTCAATGCCATTGACGGCCAACGAAGAGGGTTCCGCAGCTAAAACTTCAAAGCAAAAATGGCAAATGTGTAGATTTAGTTCAACTTTCGGAACCTGAAGATGATATATCTTCATGCAGCAGCGCAAGTAGATGATGATGATGACGACGAATTTTCAAGTTGTTTCTATATCTTGTTTCTCCTACATTAGACGCGTACAATTTCTGTGTCACTATTTTGATCCATAATCGCTTTCTTGGCCATCTTAACTAGCCCTTTGATTCCCACAAACTTGGTACAATGCAAAGCCTGTTTTGCCCTTTCTCTATGGTTTCTATAATTTTAAACGGCATATTTTCCTGAAAATAAAGTAAAACAGGTATAATTCAGGTACACACTAATAATACTTAACAATTTTACTTAGGAATAAAATAAAACAACTGAGTAAGTAACTATTAAGACGAAATGCGTGAGCGCTGATAAAATATTATTGATAAAGTGAGGAACGGATCAAAGTCATCTTGAGCTCAGGGTTTTTCATTTCTTATAAGTAACCCTAAAGAGAATTATAAGTTATGCATAAAGAAATGGTATACAGCCTAAGTAATAAAATATTCTATTTAAAAGCTGATTAAAAGCCAATAGCTGTTCAATGTAATCTATTACTTACTTAGTACAGCTATTCAGACTACAATACTCTGCAAATACCGTTTAGGCTGTTTAGAAAATTATCGCCATTTTCGAATGTACAAAAACAAAATTTACAGCAAAACTAAAGGAATGTTTTACAACAACTAAAGCCGTATCATGATTATCAGCTTGAATAATGATCAGTGTGCCCTCACATCTATTACTTTAAAATTATTTTTTTTATTCTAACCTTAAAAACAAACATTTACTTACCGTATTTAGTATTTTTCTTTATATCAGCTCGATTATTTTGCTGGCGCGTGAATTATTTGCCGGAAACCATACGCAGGTTCACAATAAATTTAATTTGCACTTTCAATTCACCAATATACACCATCAGATAAACAAGTCCACGAATATCTTTTACTTCTAGTAATAAATATTAATAATAATGTCGCCATTCAGTACGTTTCCTACGTATGTCATCGAAAATAGTTACTTTTATTTTGATTCTTTTGTAATTCTCGTCAAAAACCTATTTAGAACACTTTTCTATACAAAGTTCTTATAAGATAATATCTGTAGTATAATGGTTTCCTTGTACACCGAATAACAGCTGTAATACAGCTATTGTACAGCTTCTCTATTGCTTCCACGGCTACTATATAGCTATACTAACGCAAAAAGCTGTATAATATGGGCCCTTTTTTTACTTATAAGGATTGTATAAGCGCTTAAACAGCCTTTATACAGCCTGAATATACAGCTTCTAGTATACAAAAGAACCTAAATACAGCTTGTATACAGCTTGCAATGCTACTTGGGAAGGCATTCTACAGACCTCTTTTGAGTATACCAATGGCTGACTTAGCTGTTTCTAGCGCGTAAGATCCGAAATCCCGGAAGCAATCTCGGGAAAAAACAACTACAGAAACTGTATTGCAAGACGTTTTAAAATACCAGCCAAGTACGAGTCGGACATCGAAGGGTTTTGTACCATAAATTCGACCTGTTATTTAATTTAAATTTTATTATTAGTTGATATACATAGTGGCAATAGAAATACACTCTGAAAATTTCAAGTGTTTACTTATTACGGTTCAAGAGATACAACCCGCTGACAGACAGGCGGACAGAGCGGAGGCTTAGCAATAGGGACCCGTTGGGTCTTCGGGAACGAGACTTAAAAGCGAATGTCACCTCTACTAAAGAACGACACTGGCTGTAAATCTGCCACATCAAGTTTTAGAAGTACGGGTACAATGCAGGACTTTTTTTTAAGTTTTTGCGCCATGTTGTGTGTCTGACAGCTCAGAGATATTATCGCTCACACCTGTGTGATGAGGACGACGCGCGACGACAATACTAAACTACTATGAAACTAAATCCAGTAATTATGTTAGATCCACGTGCCTGTTGATGCTGTAACCTGAGACATGTTATGAGTAGCTGAGGGTCATACATAAGCTAGGCTACGTAAAAAGCAACGCTACTTCATGAATGACTAATGTCGAATGAAGTTAGCATTTCTACATGCTTGGGATGAGAATTGTTGTAGATAGGTACACTTAATTACGCATTTAAGTCAATTCTGTTGCTGCATGTTGAAAATTTAGGAACTTTGAAAATATTAAGAGACTCGAAGGGGAAATACAATGCAAAAGATCTCGTAGTTAGTTCAAAGGGATGATCAAGCCATGTATCGGCACTCGCGAAATCATCGGTGAACGTGGAACTTCATCAAATCCACTATTGAAGTTAAGGTCAGAATCCTCAATAGTGACTCAGTGAGGGACCGAATAAAAAGAAAAAGAAATTCGGAAACGCTAGTCACCTCTGAGATGTATTGGCAGTGTTAACCGTCTAGGAATGCTACCACAATTCACCTCCATTCTTTATTTAAAGTGGGATAACTATTTACGCGCCCGGCTCCTCTTACCTGCTAACGTAGACACTCCTAATAATTACCCTCTGTCGACTTATAGCCGCTTCTGTGCGATAAACAAACATCCAGAGTGTTCAGTATCAAGTGTAATTAGATAGCCGTGTTTACTTTTCAGCAGGGTTGGCCCGATGCGATCGATGCTTCGTTTTTTGACGAGTTTGCAATGTTTTTATTAGCTTGGTCGACGATTTAATTTATTAAAAGGTCAATGGATGGATTACCTTCAGCTGTCTTTTCTGAGTTGCTTTAGACAGGTAAAAATTTACTCAATTTATGTGGTTTTACCAAGTGTTATTGGTATAAGACTTTTATTTTCGTCTGTGCTGCTTCAAATTGCCTGTTCTTTGCTACGGACATCCTTTATCAAATATTCATTTCAGACTGCCATAGCTGGTTTCGCAATAATAGTAACAAATCAACTCTTACAGCTGGTTAACCTAATGGGAACGTAATCAATAATCATTTATTTTAATGTTCAAAACTGTATGTACCCAACGGTACCGAGGACTGGACGCTAGGCTAGTGGCATTCCTATGGGCCCGTGCACCGCGCACCGTGCGTGAGCGGCGCCATGCCACCGTGATCGACTTACAGATTCACGCCGCTGCACCACTGCACGCTATTTTTACTAAAACAACACAAATGTAAGATTTGAAACGAGTTTTATCTATAAATAGCGCCAACTTGCTCATTACATGTCAATGATGTAAGCTTTCACCAACGAAGAATGGAACGTTTTCCTTTTTAATAGCAAGGTAATAAGGAATATGAATGAAAAAATATGTATTATAGAATGTTTGTATGTTCTAAAAATATACAAAAAATCGATATACTAACACTAAAAATAGAATCCAAATTGATCTAAAAACTAACGAGATAATGATGACTATTTTAGACGAATAAATCTGTCTCTCTCGCGAAAACGCTGTTTTCTACGGCAGCTGCTATATTCATCATCGTCATGGTATTTGACGTCATTAAAGTTCGTATCGGACTTCTCTTTCTAATTGTCAACTTTGAAGCTTCACTTCATCGCCGATGAAAATATTTTAAAAATAATTTCAGAGCTAATATGTATTTCATTTTGCAATTAAAAAGATTGCATGCATATTCCTTACTGGCAATGAATTCTTAAAAAAGGTATGATTCATCAATTATGGGATTCAAGGGATTATAATGACTTCGCTTCTTCAACATCTCTCTTTTTATAGTCTTGACCTCATGCCAAAACAAAGAATAAACGAATAATCAAACGAAGTAATGCCTAACAATACTGCATTTGACATTTATGATTGTTAGTTTGTCATAACCACATTGGATGTACACCAGACGGCGCCAAATGCTCGAATAAGCGTTAACTAACAATAGATACTTAAATGAAGCTCATGAATAGCTATTTTCAAAGTCTCACAGAATGCATGCTACAATGTATAGCATTACGAGTAATCACGACACAAATCACATTACGGCATAAAGAGACAATACAATCCATCAAAAAGTATGAAGAACTGCCATTTTATACGTTGCTATTTAATTAGTCGCATGCATTTACATATGTACACCTACAGTAAAAGCACCAGCTCAATATGGTGCTGGCTTTGCGCCAAAGCATTGGACATTTTACTGCAAAACCGTTTTCCATCGACAATCAACCTCGACCACCCACCATGATTTAATGAAAGCCTTTTACGACTAGCCAATGTCCCGCACAAAGTAACAAAAGTCACACCCTTACGGCACAAACCACTCAACTATTCGACACACTCTTTCCAAGCATTTAAATGACACCAAGAAAAATGTTGCCGATGACGACTGCAATTCTCGAAACTGCTACGTTGAATGTAAAAAAATCTATTCCGCAAATCTAAATAAAAACAAAGTGTTGCGGTCATTAAATAAGCTTTACTATGAACTTGAAATCGAAGCCTGAACCTATAAAGTCGTGGGAATTTCCAGCTCAAGTTGAAAGGAATAAAAAGGGGTTATGATTCAACATACCTTTACGCGCAGTTTGCGTACGTCATTGATCAAGAGTTTAATAGGAAATACGAAGAAATGTACCTACAATCATTGGAGAGATTTTTTTACTAGACCTATGATAATACTGGCACAAAAACTTAGTGGAAGTGACGTGGAACTCCTCTATTTTCAATGGAGGCTCATTGAAATAATTTATCAAGCATCCATTCATTGCTTGTCGCGTACGAGTTAGAATGAACGGAAGGAACCAATACTTATGGTGAACCAAGGTGAGGGGCCTTGCCAAGTTGATACTCGCGTGACATCAGAATGAATGCATGATATTTAGAAACCTCTTAGAGTCTGTTAAAATCAGATAAAAAGTGAACAATCGAATAAGGAAGTAGTTTAATGCAATTAAATTCCCCAAAATTGTCTTACTGTAAACGAAAAGCGATTAATTGAGCAATAAGACAGGTTCACACAAAAAAGGCAACTGTAACCACCAGGAAGCCCTAGAACCGATACCTGATATCCTTGAAAAACGGCTGCTGTACCTATTTAAAGCAAGTTGTTGAAGAAAGTTAATTTATGTTCTTGTACTTATTATGATATTTTTTCATTAATGTTTTTACATTATGGTTTTATAATAAAGTAATTATTCCAGTAGATCAGCGTAATGAAATACCAAATGTAGTGGTTAACATTGGATATATAATATGTGTTTTATTATTCACGTATTTACGATATATATTTAGAAACCAAGTTACCTTCGTTGTAACTTTGATGATTTGCAGCGTTGGTTTCGTTTTAGACTTTCCTTATCTTTTTCGTTTCACTCTGTCTGGTGTGGAACGTGACTTGGCAGAAGAAATAAAGGAAGCTGTTAAAGTCAGACTCTGTTAGTATGTTACCAAAGTAGCGTTAAAACGGGTGCCTTGACCTGACAATGACTGGCCTTATTGACACAATCGAACATTTTGGCACTCATGCCAATGAAAACAGGTAAAAAGAATCTTTAAAAACTGATTACCTGGTAGATAAACCGAGTAACGAAGTTGTTGATTGCAATACAATAGATACAATTGAATAGACAATGACATTCAATACGGAGAGTGGAACGGCAAGGGCGTTGAGACGCTTGAGTTGAGACCCACTTAGCCATACCTCAATGAATAACGACAGTACTAGTTGTCTGTCAAGTTACGATTTTACGAACCTGTTATTATGATCAGATACACGAATACTGGATATTATGAAAGAGGTGTTATTATTATATTCCAAAAATACCGACGTAGCCAAAAGCAATTAATTCCACAAGACGGCAATGTTCATCAATACAGGGCATTACAGGGACTGTAAGTCTTAATTTTTAAAATGTACAACAGAGAAACCTAAGTGGTCAAAACAAGGTAAAAAGGTAAAAACATGTTTAGTTTTGAAAGGTATTGGTATAGCAAAATTCCCATGTGGATGAATCATGTTATCAACAAAAGCTGTTGAAGCCGTGATGAACATCAACGACCACAAGTTCATGATTGGACTACAAATCGTCGTGGACACTTCAATCGTTTATATCTATCTACGCAATTTACTGACAATCAACATATTGTGTTATCCTTGTATTAAAATTACTTGGCTTGGAATTCAGAAATAATGTAATGCAGCTCAATGTAAAACAGCAATGTCTACCTACATTTAATTGGATTCTAGACTCCGCAATAGGTCAAATTGCAGATATTACTCAAAAGATCGCTTCGAATGCATCCGTGCAAATGTCAGAGGAAACCATGGCGAACAGGTAAAATAGTTGGAAGTGTTCCAAATTTTGTGTTTACGAAACACTAGCGGAACGAATAGTTTTAAACACTTGAATTTACCTCACAGGCTGAAAGATTTATGGCCCGAAGACGCAGTAGCGATTACAACTCCCCAGTAGATGAAGAAGTGCAATCTATTTTTAAAATCTTAATTGTTTCCAAACGTGGATTGCTGTTCTGTCTCGTCTGTTATGTTATTTTCTAATATATCTCCAGATTTTTTAAAAGTTACACTTAGTTATTTGAAACCATTCCAACATAGTTCACCGACTTCAAACTATTTAAATCGGCTTCCAGACCAGATAACAGTTTAAACAATGCTAGGAAATAAACATGACCACATTTACCATTCTAAAAGGATAGGTACTTAGGAGAACGACTTCACCATTCGAACGTAAAATGGCTGATTAGGGAGGAATGTCAACGATTCTGAGTCACAAGAAGTAAGAACTACAAAATGTATCTCACAGAATTGCCTTGACCCGCGCAATTACGTCGTGTGACCAATCTGTTTTATAGACAGTGTATCTAGGCTCATTGAATAGCCAATAAGTTTGACCGTGTAGGCAGGCACAATTGTTGCGCACTGCGCTTTCGTACAGCGCCGTCCTTGAATGCGTTTGAGTTGAATTTAATACTGCTGCATTTCAATTGAGATAATTGCCGCTTTTATAATGCCATATTGATCATTGCCTACATTTTATTCATATTGCTTACATTTTTTTTTAGAAACGAGATTGTCAGTTATTATATTTCTTGTTTGGTTTGTTTATCTTAGAGCGCCGTAGAACTAGTACCACGATCTCGAGATTTTATATCTCGTTTGCTCATATCGTTGTCTTAATTGATGAGAAGACAACACATATATAACAGTCATCATACACAATAATAATATTAACAGTCAGATACTTTAATTTAATAGTTACAATCCAAACACACATGTCACAAAACAGCAGCACAACGTTTCGGATGAATGAACCTGGTTAGTTCTGCAGTACGATTACTTACGTAAAAATTGATTTCTATTATATAGGTAAAGTACGTGTATGTAGACGACCCACTTAAAATATATGCCTTTATAATTTTACTAAAGCTGTCATAAAATGTAAATAAATGAAAATATAATATTATGCACACTTCATTATTTATTTGGCATTGGATAACGACGTTCCAATGTAGACCATTCGGAGTTTGTAAATAATTTTAATGTCGGGTTTTGTTGGAATGTAAACAAATTATATACCTCTACCTAGCTACCTATCTTAAAAATATAATGTTATATTTCATGTTATTTTGTAAAAAATAGCCGCGGGATTCCATAACTCACTCAAACTTCGGTTACCACCAAAAATATTATCCTAAAATATTTTGTGCATCAAAATATTTACATACAAATAAGTTTAAAGTACTTATCATAAAATATTTACGAGGGAAATGCAAAACTGTATGCGGGGCTCCATTACACTTTAGCGCGATTAAAATCGTGATTCTGGCAGTGGTCGCGAGGACCTTTTTTGTAGATGCTGGTTCTCGGAACTTCCTTAAAGAAGCATCAATTTGCCGCGGCACCGCTCAACGTGGGGCGACGACCTTCGCCATAGTGAGTCATTTATACAGTGATTAAGTTAAGGAAACGAGATTGTTGGACAACGACCACATGGAGGGAATTACGTGAATTAATCCTTTTGCTGCGTTTTTAGTGCCAACACCGTCTTAGGCGAAACTTTGTACTGTAGGTCCTATCACATATCACATATGTATGACTATAGGAGCATTGTACCCAACCGTCATGACTAGGTTACTACTAACCCAGGGTTGGGGAATTGTTTGAAAGAGTTAACGCAGCACTGGAACGCAAAGAGCAAGGGAGTTTTGTGAGTTTTAGTCAGTAAGAGACTGACACTTCCTTTTGCTCCACCCAAAGCTGGCATAGTCATTTCAATTCAATTCATAACTCTTTATTGTACTCCATAGCATGATTTCCCATAAAAAAGGTACTTAACTAGGTACTCACATAACTTTCACTTATACTTAACTACAAATAGGTGCATAGTAGGTACCATTCTACCCAAAAAGTCTCTTAAAAGTACCTACTACATGTAACTCAATAATATACTCGTACTCATACAACCGCCCCTTTTTCACAGAATCGAAAATTAAACTACAGAAACTTTACCAAGAGGTATGTAGGTATATGCATAGAACTTGTTTATTATATCTATGGGTATTATGAATGCTCGTTTCGGTAATAAATGGCCTACGCGCATCAATTTTGACAGCCGTTACACTACATCATTAGCGAGTCACGGTTAATCATTGGGAAAAACAGCGTAGCCATTCAATCTAGGTAATTGAAAAATAAAACTATAGGTACGTACTTTAGTGATTCTTTAACCTATATTATTTCATTGCTGGAGATAAGCGATGTTTTACCTGAGGCCCTAGACAATGTGCCATTCAATTAGCGAATTCCACTGTCGAAATGCCAAAATGTATAGGAATTTTATCTCGTGATTTCGATAGCATCTGTCAATCCCATAAATTTTTGACGTATTGACAATCGCCTACGTTACCTTTGACAGAATCTCACTGGTCTCGAGCTCCTGGAAGCTGGACATTAGAAGTACCTACTTAAATTACCCAAAGCTTTCAAATCAATCACTACTGTTCTTTAAGCAAAAGAGGAAGTATAAAATAAACATTTAAAACGGAGAGAATAAATCTAAAAGTATTTGATTTGGAGTGCAATGCAAACCGGAATGAATCACAGGTATCGGTTCGGGTACAGTTTTTGGCGTTCTTTTGCATAACGGGTTCCAATTCCAAATAACATGTTTTTTCTTTTAGCCTGTTCCTGAATTCTTAATGTAAGTACTTATCAACTTGGAAAAGTACCACAACAAGTATTTTGGAATTCTCATAAAATTATTATTCAAGGAAAGAACGACTTTTAATAATACAGTTAATCTTTAAATCACAATAATTAAATTATTATAGCTATTAACCTGGAAGGTGTATTATAAACAAAGTCGCTCGTATGTTTCTAGTAATTATTGGTACCTACCTATGTATGGTTTTTTTTCCGTGGGTAGTGAATTCGCCAAAGAGTTTTACGTAATACAATTACGACTATGAATAAAATTTAATCGGCCAATTTTAACTATAATATTATAACTATAAATAGGTGTTACTCAGTTCTTGAAGAACCCAGTAGTTGTAATAATGCCAAGTTACCTGATAATATATTTCATAAACTTAAACGGACAAGCCATAAACATTGGTTATTTCAAATTCCCTAAACCGACAGTCACCTGTTTTATACTTTTTGATTTATTAAAATTATTAATCTCAGTGACAACTACCACTAAAAGCCCAGTCCCTTCATTATAAAAATGTCTTCTTAATTGTGATAAACACATTACCAGCACAGTAAAAAACAAGCCTCGGATAAGTAGCAATTGAGAGCGCGTGCGCGTGCGCACACAAGTTGCGACCTTTTAACTGACACGCGCGCGCGCCGTTATGACTGTATTGTCGTGATAATGTACTCGTATTAAATTATCCAGATACCTCCTTATCACCTCACACTCCACAATTAACTGCAGATTCATTTGTTGCAATTTTTCATAGAACATAATAACACAAGCAAAATAATATTACCCCAATTAAGTATTTTATTTTATTCTGTCTTTAGTATTTGTTGTTATAGCGGCAACAGAAATAGGAACGTCATCTGTGAAAATTTCAACTGTTACGGTTCATGAGATACATACAGCCTGTGACTGACTGACGGACAGCGGAGTCTTAGTAACAGGGTATTAAAAAATTGGATAGTATGTTTTTTATCCGCAATCTCACCTGATGGAAAGCGACGACGTGGTCGACGATGCAGCACGCTTGACTAAAAGTAACTGGTTCACTTTTGACTTAAAGACCCCAAGGTTGTAGCTATCAGGAAACAAAGACTGCAGGGAATTCCACTTCTTAGCTGTGCGCACAAACAAAGTATTCCGAAAACCTGTTGTGTGTAGGTATTTGTGGGTACTATGTTAAGAAATATAATTATGTCTACTGAAAAATTGCAGACTCGGCAAGATGGTAGGTAATAAATCTATAATAGAATATAATTTCTCGATATGTTATGAAAAATCATTTTCTAATACATTCAAATTCATCCAAATTCAATAGTTTCATGTTATATGTTATTATGAACAATATCGCGCGATATTTTACAATCCAACGGCGGCGTTTGCAATTATCCGGGGACATATAGGTAATTAAAACTTCCGTTTCTGAGTGACTGAATGACAGACAACGCACATCCGAAACTGCTGGTCGTAGAAAACTGAAATTTGGCATGCAGGAGGGAGCACTAAGAAAGGATTTTCCGAAAATATCCTACGGGAACGGGAAAAATGGGTCATGCGTGAACGAACTCGCGGGCAAAAACTAGTTGGAAATAATTTTCATATTTATTTTAATCAGACTGCACCCTGTTATCGTAATTGAATACAGTAAGTGCTTTTCAAAACAATGTCGTAACTTATCCTGAAATTTCGACTTAGGTCATTTTCCGGGTATCTTGCATAATGCCTCCGAGGCTTTAATAGATACAAGCGGCCTATAAACTTATTTATGTGCCCATAAATAATAAAATAAACGATCTTTATCCCCTCTAGTAGCCGATCATCAAAGTGTCTATGGCCTAATCGTCGTTGCCTTCACTTCTCTTTCCTCAATATTCTCATTTAGAGTAGGTACGTGATCCAAATTTAAAAATGATTGTCTCAAAACTTCCTTGACAGTCTACACTTGGTACGATATATCAAACCTGTTGTTCCCTTCGTAATACGTTACAACAATTTTGAGGTCGTTATTTTCGGTACCTTTGATCTAGATTCGCATTAATTAATTAATCGCGCCCATTGGCCATAAAATAAACCAATGTGATACGCTTGCTTTGAATTAAAATCGATTTTCTTTAACAGAACGAATTCTGAACTGTAGTGTTTTTGCAAGCATTTTCTCAACTATTTTTATCACAGAAAATAGCAAAATTCACATCGTTTTAAAACTCTTTGTTTTAAAAGAAACACCTTGTATAACTCATAATGACAATGCATATTTACCAGCTAAAACAAAAAATGAAGGGAAAACAGTCGTTATTTTTAATGTAGATCCTAATCTCAGCCACTATGATAATACCGGTCATAATAAGGAAACTATGCAAAACAAATCCTTGTGCTAGTTTCGCTGGAAACTTTTATATTCATCAGAACACCCGCATAAACGTTATTCAAGTTACCGAAGCCAGAAACCGCAACCCACAAGTCTACTGGTGACTGCAAACAAAGGGGAACCGTGCCTATAAGTATCTTGTGAGCAGCGAGAATAGGGTTGACAGACGTCTCGGTAATAGTCCAAGACTTGCCTGAGACAATCAGCATATTATCCTATTCTCCAGTAGATCTTGTTATATTATTTTTGGTCATCCTCATCATATAATCCGAAAGACATCAACCGTCAAAGTCACTCCCAAGCGTTGCTAAATGGAATATAAAAAAATAAAATGAATATTTTCTTAAAAATACTTATGTAATAGCTGTTTTTATTCTAGCATCCTTATCACAGCAGTTTAAGTGGGTTTTAGCATATATTGTTGAATTGATAAATCTTTTAGACACCGGGTGTGTTGTGTTTGTGTTACTAAAATGCATATCTTGAATCTACATAATTATGATTTAAATAGAATCGGAGCTTATTTCAGCATTCATGCACATTTAAAAAAATCTACTACCTGCCGTAATTTTGTTTCACCTTTCTCTATAATGTAATGTTTCCTTCACCTATCGTTTCTGTAACTTGTATGCTGTGCATTCTAAAGAGTATTCTATCCTATTTATTTCAACATTGACTTTGTTGACAACTACATCCAATTTTATAGACAGCCCTACACGCACTATACAGTTGTTCTTCAACCAACCTTCTAAGCTAAGTTACAGGTTGCGGTGAAAGACAACAATTTGTTTCGAATTAGTTTTATAAATTGTGTGTTTCGCAAATTAAATGACAAGGCTGGTTCACGAGTCTCGCGGTTAGAACCTTGGCTTCTGTTGTGATGAGGTGCCCGTCTTTGTTTATTATCTCTCACTTTACACTTGCACTAAGAGCTTAGTATCAGTGAGCGTAAATCTTTCACGCTCAATTTCTGTTTCTAATTGATTGATTGCTATAGGATGCAGTATTCATGTTTCCAACTCTTTTTCTTGTTGTTCTTCTTCTTCTTGTTCAATTCTTTGTAATTTACTAACAGAATGCTACATTTTGCTACTGTCGATAAGGTCATATAGTTAACCAGAACAATGGTATAATTAAGTTTCTGATTGTAATTCCTTAAGGATAAAAAAAGCTCCACCGCAACAATTACCTACACCAAATAATAAGGAAGACACGAATTCCCAAATCAAATCAAATTACTTTAGTGTAGTCCATTAATGCTATTACAAAACCAGTAGCTTATAATATAATAGTACCAGGGAGGGAGACTAGACAGATAGATTCTCCTTACATCTGACCGCAGCTACGTGATCTGGTACAGCATTCGGTTCAGAAAATAAACCGTTTGTCCGTTTGTCTCACAAAATGACAGTTCTAGGTCTTTGAACTTTGCCATCTGACGTGATCTATGCAACTGTAGGATCAGCACACATAAAACCAGTACTGTCGGTCACTCGGTACAGTTATTAGGCTTGGCTTACCAACGATTTTTTATTTCAAAATTAAAAAACAACCAGCGACCCGTGCTTTGAAGTTTTAACGGGTGCGACTTATAATTATTTAAATACAAAAACCTTACACATCCTATTAGCGAAAACCTTATCAATATTTAAAAATTAGAAGAAGTAAGCGCTATTTTCCGAAACTAACCTTTAATAGGGGGTAGAGGTTGACGTTTGTGGAGTACCTACTAAATCATCGCGGACGAAGTCGCGGGCGAGGTGCTAGACAGATCCAGGAATAATTCGCCAACATTGAAACCTTCCACATGCCCTGGTCAAGTTTTATCTTCGTTTGAGAAGGCTTGTTGGGGGCGATCCACATCGTCATCGCTTCTTCTTTTCGTGTCGATTGACTCGTATTAGACCTTGTCTGACCAGTATTGAGGAATCTGTACAGCTCTCTCTCTTTTTTTTTTTTTTTTATTGGCCTCGTTTAGATCTTGGATAGTGCAGGTGATTGTGCACGACTGGCAACTAAGGTGGTGACGCATGTCCTGTGATGGTGCTCCACACTGGCATTGCGTTTGGGATGAGTGAAGAATTTGCAGATTAGTTTTACAGCGGCCAACCTGGGTCCGCAATCGCTAAAAGACCCCCAGTTGTTCTTGTTGTTCCGGAAATAAGTCCAAATGACAAATACAAAGAGTGGATTTCCAAAAACCAGTTACGATATTTGTTTATTCGCTGTTGGCGAAAAGCAATGATGTTTTTTTGCCACTTCACCAATTTGTCTAAACTGTATACGAAATGGCAGTAGAAATGTGTACTTTGAACGTGGTATTTAAGTCGTCTTTATAGTTGTTATTATTGTTTACATAATATCAGAAACACCACAAATATACCTAAGACGACATAGTCAGAATTATTCACATAATTTTCGTGATATTACGCCATAAAATATATTTACTTATAAACACTTTCATCACTTAGTTATAAGTAATATAACACCCAGACACAATATCCATAACGTTTGAAACCCGCTGAGTAAATATCAGAATTATTAAGGTAAATACCTTAATAATTCTGATATTTACTCAGTGGGTAGAATTGTTAACTCGGAAGATATCAAGTATCGTGAAAAGTTAAACTAATAAATTAATTTTACTTATTCAACTCATAATCAGCATGAGTAGACAAGCAGAAATTAGTTAAAATAATAATTATTCTGAATACTTTTCCACTGTAGACTAGTGAATTATTGTAAATAAGAAATTAAAATATATTTTACACGCGTCATTTTTATTTCCTGGTAACCGGAAGGTCACAGATGTATCAATAATGCAACTCTTTAAAAAAACATTTACACACTCCTCGGTATCTAGCATAATTTTTTTTCACAAGACGTTGTTTTATTTCCTGGTAACCAGAAGGTCACAGATGTATCAATAATTAAATTCTTTAAAAATAAATTGCTCACTCCTCGGTCTCCAGCATATATTATGTTAATCATGGACATACCATTGTCGCACATGTATTAGGTAAAAGCCTAAGTATTGATTCAACAAATGACTTTGGAGAGTCTTTTATAAGCGAGCCATGTTCTTTTAGCTATAATATTATCAAAAGTGACATCATACATGTGCACGATGTCTATCAAAGAATACGGCCCACAAATTAATTGGCTTCATATGAAAAGTGATTTTGATTTAAAACAGCTGTGGAGTTGCTAGCAAATTCCTCGTAGCATATTAACATAAAAAGAGCCGCATTTACTCGTTAACTGAACACATCATATCCACAATAGAATTGTCCTTGTGACGCTACTCAGATTTCTTATTCCCTCTAAGTGATTCAAAGTAGACGGTGATGTTGTCAATCGCAATTCTTACCATATCGATTGTAACGATTCTTACAGTAGCTAAATCATCAGTTTTTGTACTACACCACTCATCTGACGTATCATCCTTACCCCAATTCATTTGAGAACGGCGCAGTCGTTCGCAGGCGTCCTTTTTCTTCCCAGTCTCTATCACAGCTATTACCTATTTAAATAAAGAATCAGTTACTGTAATAGTTATAAAATTAACAAAACAGTCGTAATATAATAAATAACGGCGCTTTTTAAACAAAGACCTCCAATCCAATTTGCAAATTACATCATTTACAGAAACAGTGCCAAAAAATGCAAATGCTCGTTTTTTTCGTTTGTTTCGAGTTCATGGAACCATATCGCCGATGGAAAGGTTAATTGTTGTAACCGCGAAGACGAAACAAAAAAAACGCTCCTTGTCTACTTCCACGATTCTATTACTGGCGTTTTAAGTGCTCCGAATTCGTCTGAGTAACAAAAAAATAAGGCAATTTGAGCTCTGTGATAATGTTTGTCTTCAAAGCTTTCAAACAACGTAATAGAATTTGTCTCGAATTAAAATGTCTTTCTGTTGTCTATGTTTATGTTTTTCACAAGAAAAACCGTTCCTGTTTTGCATTTCACCGCTTCGAAGATACCACTAATTTCCGCGAACACATTATATTAGCCTACTAGACTATTAATGACATTCGTCTGCTTCTTTCACACAGCTTTTGAAATCTAGCAATGTTATTTGCATATCGTGAGTCGTCGCTTCCAGTTCGGGGTACAGTTCGTTGTGTATGCGCGCCGTGGCCACCGCTTCCTGTTAATGAAGCGCTTGAGTCGATGTGCCCAGCTGTATAAGACTGTATAGCATTACTGTTGCTGCCAGTCATTGATGTTAAGTGACCGGATAAGGCGGCATTAGCAATGACGCAGTATCTCTAAATTATTAAGGCTATGATCTTATAAGTGACGCTGTAATGGTAAAAGAGGAGTGACTTGAATGTGAACGAATAAAGATACGAAAGGAGAACACAGCATCACATTGAATATATATTGAATTGAAATTTTGAAAAAGTCAAGCCAAATACAGTAGTACAAATAGTCGTCACACGAGAAACACCTTGCTATAGGTACACTCGTATTGACAAAGTTGATTAGATATTATTTATTAACATGCATGGATGCACAATTAATGTTCCCAAGTTATCATCCAGCCATAAATTATTTCAATAAAAATGCGGACTCATTCAATATTGATGAACTTTGCTCATACATTTTCGAACCGGTTACTATAGATAGTTTAGTGTCGAGGTGCGTGGTACAGGTTTGGATTATAAATGATTATAGATTTCTATCTGCCCTTCCCAAAATAGACTGGTGTGAAATAGCTTAGATAGGTAATTTTAAAGACAAAAAGTTAAAAAAAAAATATACAGGGTTGGTGAACACACAGTAGTGGTTGGTGTCGATGATTTTATGGTTGATAAATTATGTTTACACAGTCAATTGGATACCAATGGACAACTATGCAAGTGAGTTTGTTTCGATTTTTACCTAGATGAGGTCGGTGTTACCTAGCGAATACTTTGAGAAGAAATACTGAATGAAACTTAGAGGTCAAAGTCTTTGTCCATAAAATTACTTGTAGTCGTCAAAAATCATGCTAAACCTGGGTCACAGTATAATATATTGTGCCTGGGTTGCTTAAGGTATGAAGTGGATAGTAAAATTTTGATAATGATAGGTACCTAATAATTGATTTTTATAGACCAATTAACGTAACGATCTATTTCGACAAATCTGCAAATTTCGATCATAACACTCTTTTTTAATTTTATGATTCCCAAACACGAAATAAGAAAGTAAAAAAACCGGAAGTCATGATATTACAATAATTAGCACAATTTTCTCCCAATGTTCGACTGAGTCTTACTATGTCGTAATGTTGACATGCTCATATATCTCGTGAAAATTATCACTTTCACACCAAAACGTTATGTACTTATGTTACGTGGAGGAACGCCAAATAGAGCGAATTGCTACTACAAACAAACTGAAATGAAGTCGTCTTATGTAACTTGTTTGAACATAATAAAGTGAAATATTAATATTGTAGTTACTTTGGAGCTGTTTTGAAGAAAAATACGATTTATCTGACGGAAAGAACTGATTTTTTCGGGAGAAGGTTAGCGATACTTTTTAAAAAACACTTGCTTTTTCCCGTTCCCTTATAACCTATAGCCATCCACATAAAGAAATTAGTGCGTTCAAACAAACAAAAAAACTCATCAGCTTTAATATATTAGTATAGATAACAGGGTTATGTTTTCTTAGCTGTCTAGTAAAAAGCACAGGTCTACCCAAATTCATATGGCTTTAATAAAAATACGGTACTAAATAACCAAAAATGATTGAATGATGGTAGCAAGTCTAATATAATCTAATCTAAACTAATATTCTATAGAGTAAAGATTTATTTATTTGTTTGTTTAGATTTGGCTTAAAAACTACTAAACCGCTTTTAAAATTTATTATGCCAGTAGAAAGCTAAATTAATAACTTTAAATATAGGCTTTATTTTATTTAAAAAAAAATAGAGATCTCTACGAAAATTTCAATAATGTAAACCAAGGTAGTAAAATTTATGGTTTGCATAATAAATTCATTATTTCGCGTGCGCTGAGAAAACTATTGATGATGCATAAAAATAATGTACCTACTACATGAAGAAAGTACTCACTATTACCTATAAAAAGTCCACGAGGAAAAAGTGTCTAACTATATTATTATCGTTAAGGCACAATGACCGCTTTTTGTTTAAAAACCCGGGTGGAGTGAAATAGAAGTGATTTTGGTACCATGATATTAATCCTTATCCATTTAAATGGTTTCATAATTAAGGTTGATAATGAACATGTAAATTACACTTTAAATTATCCTAATCAGACCTTATATGTATACGTATTCAACCCTAATATCTTCAAAGTAGAACGGGAGTCAAGAGCAAACCCATTTGAAAAAAAAGTTTCTTATTTAGAAAAATGTTGCGGCTTGAGCGAAATGCCCTACGTTTAGTCTATTAATAAGTAATTTACACAATTATGTTTGTGTGAAATAATAAAAAAATTGGTTCAGCGGTCTAGT
Organism: Melanchra persicariae; assembly: GCA_947386135.1. NCBI lineage: Eukaryota > Metazoa > Arthropoda > Insecta > Lepidoptera > Noctuidae > Melanchra > Melanchra persicariae. Next base: position 8,111,848 of record OX376646.1, read on the forward strand.
CGTTACAGACTTTCGCAGTTTCGCATTAATCAGTATAGATAAACTACCTAGGTAATAGAAGAATCGGAGGGTGTGTCAAAGGAAAGTATGCGCGCGGATTAAGTCACGGGCAAAGTGCTAGTAAACCATAAAGGTAATAATAGCCCACTACTCAAGTCATCATATCAACCGAAAGACGTCCACTGCTGGACATAGGTCTCCCCCAAATGAGGGGGCGAATGAGGTTGGTGATGGCAGTGTAGCAATGTACCTACAGAGAATGCTGCTGCCCATTCTCAGGTGAGTCCCTTAGCCGCCTCTTACGACGCCCACGGAAAGTGATAGGATAATGGTGCTATTCTTTTACGTCCGACACCATATACATCCTCCCACGTACCATACTAACTACTCAAGTAGTTACACATAAACACTGTAATCAAGACATATTACACAGCAACGCATTCTTACATAAAAGAGAAGTAGAAAAAGCAATAATTCCGCCAATGTTTTCACAAGAACAAGAAAATGTTAGGCTCTCATGGAATTACGCAGAAAAACTACTTCCACTATTACAAAAGGGATTATAAACTTCAATTAACATTTTACAACGCATATCTTATTAGTAATAAAACCAGCGGAGGATGTAGTTTAAATGTATTGCCGCTATTGGCTCCTGCATGAATTTAAATGCCTATTTATCTTTGTTAATTCCCTTAATTAAAGCGTGGAATTTTAATTACTGGGTTTATTACTTTCGAAGTTTACCTTCTTCCTTTCATTAAATACCTATTCGTTGATTTTAAATGTTAATTAAACGTAAACATTAAATTACATAAAAGTGGGTCTAACAAAATTTATATCAGCTTCCAAACATAATCATTATTAATAATTAATAATGATGACGTTAACACCGCAGGGGCAATTTTATGCCAAGTATGCGGAATTTGTTCATAAGAGTCACCGCGGCCCTGGAACGCAAAGGGCATTAGGAACAACACGGATGTGTTTTAGTCAGTAAGAGTACACTCCCTTTTACTCCGCCCAGACCGGAAGGAGTCATTTGATGATTTCCCATCTATATAAAAAGGGGCAATTTTAAGTAGCGTTCGCATTTGTATTGCAGTTGTGCCAGTTGCTAAATGACAAAAACAGTTCTATATGATGACAAGTTTTTGATACTTGTTGATTATCGTTGAGATAGTAGGTATTGGTACTTGATTTGACCGTTTTTAGGGTCAGTCTGTTTGTCTGTCCGCGGTTTAGCTCAGAGACGCTCAGCACACTTAGTAGGAGCATAATTATTATTGTATAACAAATTTAAACTATTTTTTTTTCGAGTACTAGAATATTGGCCTTCTGGTTTCTGATCAACGCAAGGATTACTTATCTGTCTAGTTGTCGAACTCATGCTAAATGCTGATTAGCGAATAAACGAAGATAATTTTGTCAAAGTATTTTTTTAAAAACAAAATTCATCTGTCTGTTTCTAAACAAGTGGGTACTTCAACGGTATCTTCAAGGGCATAAATGTAAAACATTTTCTTAATTACATTACTCAACATAAATTCATAACAATTCACCCATTAGTAAATTCATAGCTGGCGTCCATGAAAATTATTCACGGTCGAAATGAAAATTGTTTTAAAAGTAAAATTTTGGCTGTTATACGCATTGCGTGAGCCACTTTCTGGTCAAATGCCACTCATTATTTGTGGACCCAAGTTAATATGGCCATAGTTACTTTTAATATTTTTAACGATTGAATAACGTGGACTACATTCGAAAATAGGCAGCTTACTTCTATTCTAAAAACTTTTTATAATAAATCGTGAAAGAACAACTGCATCAGTGCACAAAATTGCTAATTACGACGTGCATGTAATTCATTTCATTTATATCCTTAAGCTTACCCAGTACATTATCTGCCGTGACTTGATTGGGTAACAAAACAATCTATCAATAGTTACATAACACAACAGACCACCTAACCCTTTCACAATGTTAGTCACTAGTCAGACCATTATTTCTTTTCAAGTCCTAATTACTGTTGTATAGAAACAAATCACACTTACATGTTTAATTAATTTTACTGTTGTTAATGCTTTTAAAATGTTCAAAAGATCAACACTTGCACATAATTTATTGCTTAGCCCACCCTTCATTATTTTTTTTTCTCTCTTTATTTTGAGCTCATCACTGGACAGATTTTGTTACTCAATTGTGCCACAGCAGATAATCTACTGAGATTATCTGCTGCGTGGCACAATTGAGTAACAAAATCTGTCCATACTTAACCATTAGCCAGATTTTCATAACGATAGATTGTTCATCTTTCTTTCTTTATCGTGTAGGCAGTAAGGTCTAACGACCCCACACACCCTGGTGTAAGAGTTTCTAAACCACCTCAAGGGCCTCTGACATGATTTTATTTGAGGACCGCTATTTAGCGGCCGGGATCACCGGCTTATACGTGCCTTCCGAAGCACAGAATCATCTTTTTATCAGACAATCAGGTGATTCAAGCCTGCAATGTCCTAGCGAAACTGGAAATAACTTTATAAAGTATGCTTCCCGTGGGAATCGAACCCACGACCACCGCGTCACAAGTCAAACGCCTAAACCACTCGACCACGGAGGCAGTCAAAATCATACTTCTTTTTGAGGCACACTCCCATATAGCAACCACATTCCATACAACAGAAGTTTCTGTCTATGCATTTCTATGTTAAAATAAACATTTGTCATGCTTTCCACGTATACAGACTAGCTTTAACTGGCATTATAATCCATTTAAGTAAAACACTTTCGCCCGTGAAGGTCGCTCTGTGCTTTGAATGTTACGCCTTGCGCCCGCGCAACCGTCTGCTGTGAATAAACTATTGCTTACATTTTACATAACGAGATGAGCATACGTAGATTCTGTGTTCGGTTAGTTTATTATTTAAGTGACCTTGACGCTTCCATTTTATTAGTGTGTTTTTTTTTTGAGAATGTTGTGACTATTTGTGACAGTTGGTCTGTGCTAGCTACTTTAAAAAGGGTGATATTTAAATCTTTTCATCTTATTGAGATAATACCATTCATAATCACCATCATATCGACGTCCACTGCTGGACATAGGCCTCCCCCAAATGGGGGGTTTGCCATAATCGCCACGCTAATGATGATACCATACTAAAAGTTATTATAAGTGAGTATCCATAAGTCTTTTCAGTGATTTAAAAGTGTGTCGCCATATGTACGTAAAAAGGTGCCTAAGGTTTTGAGCATACTTGTAGGTAGTACCAACAGTCATTTTTTATTCGAAATATAAATATTTGCCAAAAACTTTCTGTAGGACACTTCCTCATGTCCTTCCTCAATCATAGTTTAAAATTGATAAAGATTCAAATAAGACTCTTTGCATAATTGTACATAAAAGTCTATGTATCATACGATAGATAGGTACTACTGCAAAATGTAATGCATTCGAATAAATTGATGTTACGAACGAAACTAATACGACTGGTTTGTTCATTATTCTAAGAGATACTTGAAACCCTTTAATTACACGGCACCACAATTAGTTAGGTATAAGGCCGTTATCGAAATGAGAATGTATTAGCTCAAGCTCAGCCGGTCGATTCTATCGACATCTCACGGTGTTCACCTAGGCGGAGTGAACGACAATAGAGCTGTCATTCCATCTTATTTGTATGGTTTGACAACTCACCCGTCGTGCGCGCCGCCCGAGTGTTCACTTCGACATGTTTAAAGAATCGCACTGCAGGTCATCATTATAAAATAAAACAGTTCTCATAGATAAACTAGAATTTAAGTACCGGATAAGTATATTTGTTAATAAAACAGCAATTACTAGCTTATCGAGCATAGATACAGAATTGATGAGTTTTCAACACGTCAGTAGTTTTTAGTTCACTTTAACTTTTTGTTTGTATAGTGGTTGCGGTTTGGTATGGCAATAACGGTCAATGACTCGCCTTCGCATAATCAGGTTCGAAATGTCAAAAAACGGAATTTGGTTTTATTGCCATCCAGACGACATCTATTGTCCATTGACATTATCCTCAACATTTTTATTAATGGAACACAATTTTATTGATCGGGTTCCTAGAAAGAGATACCTAAGTATTCAGGGAAGACCGATGCCACTGTGGATCCCCCCTTCACTGGATATGCCTCACCTCCTTTTCTGCTTGCAAAACCGCCAGCATCCTCCATTTATACGAAGCTTTTGTCAGAGAAGCAATCCATGAACAGACTGGTCGGAAAAAATACTTAGACGAATTGACTTAAAATGAAGAAATGGGAAAGGGTAATGACCTTTGCAATGCTAAAAAGTAACACCTATATTTAATTACGATGGAGCACTTAACCCAGGTGCTACAATGACCATGTTCCACTGACCGGACACGTATGTTCTCATTTATCTGTTATTTGCGAGGTACAGGTTCTGACCCTTAATTTATTAGTTTGGCTATACACTTAATTATCAAATTAATTTATCGATACCCGGTTGACTTGATTAGTTTTTCAGAGATCTCGCTACGATTGAGTGATTCGCTGACTGAATTAATAACGGTCAATCAAATTAACATGATGTTTAGAATTTCCAATCTGTTAGCTAATTTGCATAGGTATCGGCTTTTCAGAAAACTGGTGTCAGAATATGTTTTTTTTTTATAATTACAGAAAATGCGTCTTGTGTCTAAAATTTCAGAAAATGTATCCTATAACTATCTACAATAATTATAGAATGTCTTTCATTTCTTATTTCAACGTTATTTATGCTTTTATTTAAATCAAGCTACCTTTACAAATGCTGCATAACGATTTCTGACCACTGTACTCGCACTACCAAGATTTCAACTTTCAGATATTTTCAAGTGACTCGCCTTGTAACGTTTTTCAAGGTTTATTTAGTGTTTAAAGTAGGTAGTAAGGTGTCACTAAACGGTACCTAACAGCTTCAGATTTGTGACCATTCAGATTTGTGGTCCATTCAGGTGTGTGGTGGATTACTTTTAATTCTTTGGCAATCTTTAAAGGGATGAAAGTAATCATGAATACAAACAACTCATACTTTGCGATCAACAAAAAAATAAGCATTTTAGAAACAATTATTTCGCAATTTCTTGTCAAAGTTCTTGATTTATGAGTGCTCTTACCCCCTGAAAGATTGTGAACAAAAAACGGTCACCCTGTACCTTCTTCTTAGCGTGTGGGCAGTAAGGTCTAACGACCCCACCCACACACCCTAGTGTCAGAGTTTCTAAAACACCTCAAGAGCCTTTGACATGTTTTATTTGACGACCGCCATTTGGCGGCCGGGACCACCAGCTTATACGTGCCTTCCGAAGCACGGAATCATCTTTTTATCAGACAACCAGGTGATTCAAGCCTGCAATGTCCTAGCCAAACTGGGAAAACAACTTTGTTACAAATTATGCTTCCCGTGGGTATCGAACCCACGACCACCGCGTCACAAGGCAAAGGCCTGAACCACTCGACCACGGAGGCAGACCTACTTACAATGTAACATAGTTAACATGACCTACGCCTGACAACCTGGCAGACACATTCCTAAGGTGATGGATGCCCACAGTCCACCTCACGTCGAACCGCAAAAGCTAACATTTGTATAGTTAAGGGAAACTGAATATTTAAAATCACTGGAGGTGAATTCCTGGTTGGCATAAGAACTTACGATCTATTGTGCTGGTCGTCGTGACAAAGTAACTGATGGAATGGACACGAACTATTTTCGCACCTGAAGTACATATTCCATACTCGAAAATATTACAGTTCTAGATTTTATTTTAGGATATCGGCTGTGAACTGGAAAGTTAGGTAGGTACCTACTATCTAAATTTTTAGAAGATTTCACTTTTTAATACCATTTTGGACTATTTCGTGCACCGCAGCGTCCGCAGCAGTCGATACCTAAGTAATTTTGAACCGTTCCCAAAAAAACTTTCGAGAGATAGAATCTTTCAAGCACTTGTTCGAATTTTGCGGATTTTGTTGGTTGTGGATTTTTTTCGAAAGAGTTTCCGCCGCAAAAGGCACTACGAGGAGCATGGACGGGTTTTAGTCAGTAAGAGTCTGACACTCCCTCCCGCTCCACCCAAAGCGGCAGGAGTCATTTGATGAAATACCATCCATAAAAAAGCACTTTCTCGAACAGGATATGAAGTCTCATTAAAATCGCAAGTCCTTATTCATGGAATTACCATTCCATTAATAAGGACTTGCGGGTTTGTATGAAAAACCGCGAGGACTAAACGATCTTACTACGTCTAAGGTACTTAATTTAGGTATAGGTATATTTGATCGTCCGTACTTTGTAATAAATCACACCTCGAGAATGTAATAATTTGCGGGTAACATTTGGCACATGGATAGCCCTGGATAAGCACATTTTATCCCGGGTACTTTATTTCCTGTAGTACGTTCCCTTAGGATAATTTCCGACTCTCACAGGGGGGAAGTCGCAAAACTTTTGCAGCAAAAGTTACCTATAGGTAAGTAATGTTAGCAAACAGTGAGAATACTGAGTATAAACTATTTAGCTTCGCAATGAAAAATAGCTCACGATTTAGGTAGCTATGCCTAACTCAAAGTCACGTGCAAGCCCAATTAAAAACTGACAAAATCAACGTAGGTATCTAATTAAAGTAATTTTCCAAACCAAAACGCAATCCACTAATTAAATTTTACGTTTTTCCCACAAGCAGATGATAGATAAGTCAGCCATTACTGACATAAGAAATAAAACCGCAAAAGAACCATTCAAACAGTAATAGCAGGTAAAGTGGACTGGTGGTCATTCTGGCCATCTAATAACCATATACTACATCGTTCACAGTAGTTTTACGGTCGGATGCTAGTACGACTGAAGCCAAGGTCAAATTCCGGTTAACCATCAAAATAATTGATTTTCTCCATCGCAAACATCGTGTTTTTTTTTGACTAAGCAAATTAAACGAAGTAGGTATTTAAGATGTTCTTAAAAATGTTAGTAACTTTCTATGTGATGGTGATGATAAATTATTTCAAAACTTGTATGCTTAAAAGTTATCATTGTAGATATTAAAGACTCTGTAAATGATTACATATTTACAGCTACAGTTAGGTAAGTCAACGAACTATAGACAACGACAATTGACGCACCTATTTTTATTACTCACGTCATTGTTTGCCTAGTTGTCTATGTTCAGCTATTCACTTCTGTAGGTGATGAAGACCCTGCTCTGACCCTGCTCGCCTTACATAATTTTTCAGAGGGACTAATGAGAATGACGTCACAAAATGCCCGCCCCTTACCTATATAAAAGTCTGTAGCAATATTATATTAATTATCACAAAACACGTACTTAAAAACTAATGATGTTTGATCTCTTCAATAAAACAATATTGTGACAAACGTACTCTGACACATTTTCATTATTCATGAGCTGTTTGCGTGTCCTTTAAAAGTCGATAAAAACCTCCAACTAATACTGGCCATTTACGTAGTTAGAGCCCTACATATTGGGGCTCGTTTTATAATTCAGACAACCATCAAGGCCAGAAAACGTAGGTCACAGTCATTCTTTATTCGAAGGCTCGAAGCCACGTCATTGGCTGTTGGTTAGAGCATCGATCGTTCCAGACAAAAAACGTTATGAGCTGTTTCTTAAGACAACTTCAAGGAAATTATATCATTTAACAATGACATTATTATGACAACTTTATATATTCTCATGAGACAATTTGAAGTGTATGTGAGATCGTTTGTAGCGAATGTTCCCACTTAATGAACGTGAGAATTTTAATTGAATACCTTACACTTATTGTAATGAAGATATTTAACATAATTGATCCCTCTGACATTGATTTGAGAGAGGCTGAGATCAGCAGTGTGATTCTGTAAACATGTCGAAGTGAAAACTAAGGCGAAGTGAATTACAAGTGAGCTGTCAAACCATACAAACAAGATGGAATGACAGCTCACTTGTCGTTCACACCACCTAAGTGTACACGGTGCGATGTCGACAAAATAGAGCGGCAGTTCTCTTGCCTCCTGAGATCGCCTTTTTTTTTAAAGAATAGATTAATTTTTCAAAGCAATTAATTATTATTGGTTTTCCGCAAATACCCGAGAGTGTTTTTAATCGTTTAATATGTATGCTGCAACAACGTTATATTTACACGACATTTAACCAATCATGTTGCAATTTAATCTCGTTAAATGTCACGAATATTAAAGATAAAATCAGATCCCTGCCATAAAATACTAATTAGTCTTAACTAATAAGAAGCTCAAAAGACGGACAAACATCTTAAAGCCGGCGTAGCCGCCATAAAGGCGCCTCATAACTTGAGTGGATACGTATTTTAGATAAATCGTCGTTCTTCGGTCCGTCTGGGCAGTAAGCTCGCATGTACAACGTCCAGTTCAGCGGGAACACAGATAAAATGCATGAATTAATCTATCCCAAGGCGGCAGATAGCGATCAAAATTACGAGGATCGTGAGCCGATAAAGACTAATCAGAACTCAGCTTGCTAATTAAAGATTAAAATGCTTGCTAGGCGCCATTACCGTCGCCCAATTAGTGAAGATGAAACTTTATAATATACACTTGAGTGTGCGCCAAGTTTTATGCACAAATAAAATGTGCATGTTATTTTGAACGATTTTACGAATAGCTATTAAAAACGTCCCGGACTAAAACAAATTCTTTCATGACTTGTGTGATAAATTGATGTGAAATAAAAGGAAATAATAATAATAATACACCCTTTTCATGTTTGAAAAGTTAACTAAGGCCTGCCAGTTAGGTTTCAGGTTTAAAAATAAACAGTCTTTTTTATTACGTTGTACTATTTAAAAACTCGAAATGTCGTTTTGTACCAATTTTCTTAGGTAGGTACAGAGTAACCAAATACAGAAGTGTGACCAAATAACTTTAACAGTAACAAAATCGTTTGAAAAGTTCATTTTCTTGTGGTATTTTATTGCTTTACCACTAGTTTTATGGGTTGCAAGATCTGCTAAGTATAGGTCCCTCAGAACTTATGATGAGATTGAAATTCCTTTTGATTTGATTAGTATTTTATGGAAGAAAATAATAACGCATTTCCCTCGACGGGCGCAATCAGACTTATTCATTTCCTGAACCAATCTTAGGAAACATTAAAAATATGTATTTAAATGAAGGTATGACTGAGAAGCATAAAATATTGAAGTGGTGTTTTGTTTTCTTGCAGGGGCAGGCGCGGCAGCTCCCCCGTGGCGGCCGGCCACACGCCTGTGCTGATGACACAATAAATTGTGATGCTGGCACGAACAGAAGCCTATAGGAACCTACGTCCTAGAGGACGAAGAAGGACGTTGTAGCTAAAACCTTAAAGTTAACACTAGTTCTAAAAATGCAAGTGCCTCAATTTATAATAATGTTGGGTAACCGCCGTAACCTAATATTTAGAGTGAGCATCGTGTTTAACATCGCCGTTTTTTTATACGCGGCGGTGCATTACTCCGGGAACAGCCCCCAGGGGGTTGAGTGGGTGCCCATCACTAGTGACGGCTCGGAGCGGGCTGCCGAGTTGAGGTATCTCAAAGAAGATGTGCGGAACGACACCGTGCTGAAAGTGGTAGAACCTAGTGCGCGCGCTTTTGGGGAATTCACATCCCAGAAAGTGGTTCCGTCGACGATGTCCACAGTAAAACAGAAAGATAAGGGACCCAGCACCACGTCGGACCTAGATAAGAAAATTAGTGCAGCGCCATCTGAAGCTAACACTATCAATGGGACTCTCGAACCGTACGATGAGAATGTCTTGTCTGAATCTACGCTGATGATCCTTAGGGCGATGCTCGGGTGCAACGACAAGGACTACCTCCCCGAGACGCTGCAGCGCGGAGAGTTCTGGGTGCTGAAGAACTACGTGCGTGCTAATCATGGTGCCATTGCATGTCATGAGACCGTCACGTACACGACGCACGGCGGCTTCGAGTTCCTCGACAACCTAATTCCTCTGTTAGAACGGTAAGTTTTGCTTTAATTACGCCTATTTTCATTCCAAGATTAGATTGTGTTTCAGTTGAAATGTAGCGTCTCACTTTTGTGTTGGCGTTTCGTCACATTGTTGACACTCACTCACGAACTCTTTGGCAACAGTCCTCGTCTGAGCATTGACGTCGGCGTCGGCGTCGTGTGGTGCCATAATAATATTAAACAATACCCGAATTAAATTAGTACAACACAATAGTCCATCCATTTTTTGTTTTCCGGTGCATTGACCAGCCTACGTTCAAGGTGTTGAATGAATGCAACGAAGGTCGAATATACGAAGATTTAACTTCTAAGTTCAGTACAAAGGTGTTTACTTGGCGCACTATCCATGGCTTCTGTCAATGTCAATTTCAAGTATTTTGTTATCTTCTTTATTTATCTTTATACTTAAATGTTGTCAGGTAACAATAGCGCATTGCGGAACACGTTAGCACTTCACATTGCAGCCCATATGCAGGCAGGCGTAATAGATAAAATTACATATCGTTAATAATTATATTGATTATTATGTATTTTATATACTTACATTTAAATGCAATGGTATCATCAAGCGGCTCGTAGATAATACAAGGACATGGAAATGAATGTTTCAATATGGATGTTTTCTCTTAGTCGATCCGAAATCGAATTTCCAATTGAGTAGAAAATTAATAATAATTTGGCAAAATGCCTATGAATATTTTTATCAGTCAGATGAGTTGACTTCATAAACTACCTATTATAATATTAACAATAACTCACAAAATAGACTGCCAGAGACAGTAAAAATGTTGCCAGTCTCAAAATATGAAATAAGTATGTTAGAGTTCTTTCTCACGGTTTAAATAAAGTGGTCATTTTAACGTCAGTAATGTGTACGGTTTATAGATCTATGTATGCAGTACCTGTTAGACCAACAGGCAAAAAAAATATACGCCAATATAACGTCTACTCCCAAGAAAATAGCGTGGAAAATGGCATATACAAAAGCAGCTATTACTCAGCATGTCGCCTGAAGGAAAATAAAAAGTTTTATGCTTTATGTTATGCAGATAACTAGGTTTTTATGTGTTGCGGTGCCAGACTGCACTGTATTATTATTTTCTTGATAAACAATAAACTGATGCCATGGATTAGGTAGTATCACAAATTAAAATAATGACGTCAAGTTATGAAGTTTCGAAATAAACGGAGGCTTTATGGTGTCATAAACCAATCGTAAAACTAGTTCTAAGGCACTAGAGACTAGACTTACACGCAGTTTCATAAAATCTAATTAACACACCTGTCTGTAGTTCTCACCGGTTTGCAGTGGTGGCTGTTTCAAAAGCTAGCTATTGAACAGCTATGCCATGCCATGTGCTGACTCATGTCAAGTGATTTGGTTGGCAATCATAATATTGACATATTGACATGAGTCTGGCAGGTTCAGTTCAGTCAGGTTCTGTTAGCTAACTTTTATATTGGTTCATCATCATCATCATCATATCAGCCGAAAGACGTCCACTGTCAGACATAGGCCTCCTCCAAATGAGGGGGGGTTTGCCATAATCGCCACGCTTGACAGGCGGGTTGGCGATCGTAGTGCACCTGTTGAAATATACCTACAGAGAATGCTGCTGCCCATTCTCTGGTGAGTCCCTTAGTCGCCTCTAACGACACTCACGGGAAGTGATGGGAGGTGCTATTCTTTTACGTCCGACACCATATGGAACTAAAAACTATTAATTATAACTATTGGTTAAATCCAATCAATGCCTTTCACTCCAATTAAATTTATTTTACCTGAATATTTTACAAAGGTCAGGTCAGGATATTGGTACATAGGAGTCATCATCATCATCATATTTCTGCCCTTATCCCACGTTACTTGGGGTTGGCGCAATACGTTTTCATCTTCCATTCTGTCCTATCCTGTTCACACAATCCATCCATCTTTTCTTTGCCTCCCTCTCCCTCTCCATCCATGCACATTTATATTCATAACCCTTTTAGTTACATGCGTTTCATCCCTCCTCTTCACATGACCATACCAAGACAAGCGGTTCCCTTTCAACTTTTCCGTCACTGGCGCCATTTTTCACTTTATCTATTCTCGTTACTCCACACATCCATCTCAAAATTTTCATCCATTTTTCAAAGCCCAACATTCTCCTTATTTTCAAATGTAAATAAATTACATTCTTATCTCTATGATACCCACCATTACCAGCAACGCTATATCCTACCTAACACATACAGACCTACTAAACTTTGATTTGTAACAAAATGGCATCTACAGTTCTACTCACAAAACCCAGGGTAATCAAATTTGCGAAATATAATATTATTACGTACAGTACTGTATTTCATGAATGATCGTCCCAATTGAGTTATTCGAAACTCATTATGCGTATTTCGTAATTCATATGAACCACACAATGAAATAAGTCGATCAAGAGCCTGCACACTCATAATGCTCTATAATTATCCGGTGCTGATGCAACAATTTTGACTGAATAGGTAGCTTTTAAGTAGGCACCTATTTGAATGCATTATTGAGTTGTTATCTTTTGATGTCAGAAGTGAAAGTTAGGTTACCATACCAAGCCGCAAGTCCTATATATGTTTGAAGTTGGAGACAAAAGATGATTAGATAGTGCTTGAATGGCATGCATTCGAAAACTAAAGCTGAATTTAAATACAAAGAAATTAAGCATTCAAATTGATGTCGTGTCTAAAACAAATTAGTTGTCGTCCTCATACATACAATCAAGCTGTTATAAAGCCGTTGTTACTTTTTTGACAGCCCTGTGCTTATTGTATTTGGTAATAATAGCCTGTGGTGTGACGGTCGGTCGCCTTTAGATAGGGTTGCGTTTCATAGCTGCATTTTTTTAATTCGCAATCGCAACTCATCTGATATTTAAGTTGAATCTGCAATACACAGTTATATTTTCATGTTTTCAAATAGTTATTTTTCAATAGGGTAGATGACTAAAAAAATTTAATTAGTCCGTCAGATAGATTTCCAAAAAATACTAGACATGATTTTTTTTATTTTTTCACGTAAACAAAAATTGAAAAAGATACGGTGCGTTGAAAACTCCTGTGACGTCACTTGTATGTACACTTTTTAAATACACTTGACGTCACCAGCCCCCACTCCTGATCTTTGTTGCGGTTTATCTTCGTCATTTTTTATTGGTTTGATAAAGAAAAAATATGTGTCCAATATTTTTCGATAGACGGACTAAATAGAATCATATATTTTTTAACCAGGAATCATCCCAATTGGAACTACCCCGTTGCTGAAATGCAACTTATGCAATACAAGATCGTGAAATGAGAGACAATCTTGTTATAAGTGCCTAATTAAATTAGCTGTGACATTTTCAGTCAACATTGTGAAGTTGGAGAAGATAGTTTGACAAACTCAACATGACAAACTGTCATCTCTAACTTTTCTCTTCATTAGCCTTAGAAAATGAGCATTGCTGCACAGGCTACACTGCAGCACTGGTATGACATATTTTTTCAAAAAGCTGCATCTTATCCTCTTAAGTATCAGGTTTTGACAGCCCTATGATCGATCGTCATCGTCACCTCACACGACGTTTGTGTTGACGACACAATGGACTCGACGACGCGCCATAACGAATCTATTCCAACAGTTTTATAGCAATGCTTGTCTAAATACTTCTCTGAATTTTTTAAATTGATGTTTTGCACTATTTATGGGCACTAAAGTGGGTGCAGCTGTTTTGTCACCTATTTCACCCTTTGGTTTTCTTTTTCTTACTAACTCACATTCACATAATTATAAAAAAATCTAAAAGGAGACCGATTTCATTAAAAACTCATTAATTAACTTGTATCCATCTCATATCACTCTCCTACCCTTATCCCAAATTATTTGTGGTCGCCGCAACATGACTTCATTTAGTTTTCGTTCGAGATCCAAGAATAGTTTCTTCAGGACTCGTGTAGCTTCAATGACTCTGCTTTTTTGGTGGTCGCCACCATGTTCATTCTGGCTCTCAGGAGTTGTTGGAGTGGTTGGGAATAGTGCGGCGTGCTGTCTCCAAAATAAAGACATACTTAGATCCATATACAACGTGTAACTCGTAACAGAATAAACGGAATACCTTAAAAAGGGTCAACACAACAACTTTTACTGTGGGACCTGAAGTCGAAAAAAAAATCGACTGCCCCATTCATTTATGTGCGCATAATTCGACAAAATGTACTGAAGAGCTGTAATTTTGGCGTTTTTGGGGTTGGTCCCATTGTAAAAGTGTTTATATTGATGAGTACAATGACCCTTAAGAGGTGTTGTGTTAATTCTGTTACACGTTGTATAATCGATATCTATAACTGAAGTTTAATTATACTTACATAAAAATGTTTCCCATGAAATTCAGATTAAGTTGCAATGCAAGTGACTATTTATTGGTATTGCACTGACATTAACCAGTAAATAAATAAATAGTTGGGTATGGTTGCTAACGCTACTACTGAGCATGAGGTTTTTTTTGGATGGGAAATCATCATATGGCTCCTCCAGCTCTGGGTGGAGCGGTAAGGAGTGTCAGACGCTGACTAAAACCCACCCGTGTTCCTTGAAATGCCTCTAGCGTCCAGTGCTGCTGAAACTCTTTCAGGCAGAGCATGAGGCCCTGGTTTCGGTTACTGAGGCTTACAACATGTAGTTGGGTTTTTCCTTGTTGAATCTGTAAGCAGCAGTCCGGAGTGTCAATATATCTTCCTTGGAGACAATAGGCTCGCCCGTTACTAAATGAAACGCCATGTTTTTAGCAGCTCTCCTATCATTATTGATGTGGAGCGAAACTAACCTGGTATGATTGTTGTGACAGGAAGCCAAATAAAAATGAGTTTTCATAACAAAGCTTGAAGCGTAAAGAACTGACTGCTAATAGGAAACTGTGTTAGTAATTGATTTTTTAAGCAAATGAATCAATCATGGCGGCATTAACAAGAGGCATTAAAGCGCAGCATGATCAATTAAAGTGCTCGTTCATTTAGGTCTATCAAATACTAATTTAAATGACTGATCTTCACACATGCCTGCATTTTAAATTCAGAATTCGAGATTATTATCGAATTTTGGAACAAAAAACTCTATGTCGTATAAGACAAACTTTAAATTCCATTGCCACCTATACTTTATAGGGCCTCTATATTAATAGTTACTTAAAAACTTTGAAATCGATACTTGAATGGGTGTCATTATTTCGAATTTTAAAATATTTTTTTAAGGTTGACAGGCACGCGTTTGTCCACTTCCTCATCTGATGGTAAGCGATGAAATTATAATAAAATATTCTATAATATAGTAAATATAGTATAATTCCGATAATATCTTAAAACTGCCGTTTTTTCGCGCCCAACCTTGTATGATATGACCCTTTTATACCGAGGACTATCTAATGTTCAACTTGAGTGGGTCGTTGCACTTTTCGGTTGAAATAGCATTTTCATTTAATTCAAGTTTTTTTTTGGAGTTAGTAAGTAGGTACTCAGTAGATATATCATGGCATTTTGTTAAAAATTGATGTTCAGAAATGTAAAATTTACTAAACATTATGCTAGGCTGTAACATTATTTTAATGATTCCGTCGAAATAAATGAAAGATAACTGAAATAGACGCCTTGCTCGTTAGTCAATTTTTAATTATACTTATTAGGTTACTTGAATGTAATATTCGCAAATAAACTCTTTTTCTTTCTTACAGACTATCAATGCGTCATAATGCGCAAGTCAAGTGATACGATTGGCTATAAAGCCTAAAATAGCAAACGCGCGTTTGACAATTTTTCACATTTATCTTACAATAATTTACGTTCCAAAAACTGAACTTAAATAACTGAGCCCCTGTGCCCCTCTGAGATGTCCTACAGTACTTAGTGGTTCACCACAATCACCACTAAGTACTATAGGACATCTCAGTCTCTCCTATAATTGCTAAGACCGTAAGTTGCAAAAAAAAAAACATGTATCACTAAGACAGCAGTCCATTCTACCTTTGTCTTGTGTTGCAACACTGATCACTATCACACGTCTGTCTTAATTAGTATTGCGCTGAATAAATAACAGCAATTGAAAGTTAAGAAATACCGACGCAAACACTAGGAATTCTTAGCACAAAATTTACGATAGCTTATTCAACCAGCTTCGCTCCCGTGGCCTATCCTAAGAATCGTACATCTTTCACCAATTACAACTAAGGCACTTGATATACAAAGCGGACAGGGCGCTGACAAGATAAAATGTACGGCGTCAAAGGACCGAAATATACTTACTTACATAACGTCCATTAGCGATAGTACGGTTTTCTATCAATGAAAGAATTTAATACCTTTTACAAACTTTTATAGATGAAAATAAATACGTATTCCCTATTTATAATTATTAGGTATGTATAACGTGTCTGTACAGTTCTCTTCACGAGTGTACACGCGCAAACGTCTGCAGAGCCTATGACTCGCCAAGATTCATGTGAATATTGTATATTTATGCATAAATAATATTTTATGCATATGCAGGTAAGTACTTGTCCCGGGTGTCACCACTGTGTGGATCGCCCGTAGGACACGGTGAAGCATACGGTGAAAGTCTGCCCTGCTTGGGTGGAGCACCGCACGCGCCTTGTCCACGTCGAAGCGATTGGCGGCGGCGATCTCTCGCTTCCGTCCCTGGTTCAATCTATGGTTCGGAGCGAGGAGACATGGGAAATAGTCCACTCTTTCTACGAAGCAGTAATGCTAGTGAGGGAGGAGGCGGGCTGCGTGAGGTAAAGGCAAACCTCACGCCCCAGTCGCCGCAACAGAAGGAGACGCCCTGGGCGTTGGGAGTCGCAGGGTGATTCCCGGCCACCGTAGGCGCGGGCCTGCGGATGGCAAGCGTTGGGTGGCTCGTCGTCTGATAAGAACCAGAAGGGCATTTGGAGGAACACGTATGGGTTTTAGTAAGTAAGAGTCTGACTCCCTTCCATCATTTGATAACTTCCCATATTTGAAAAAAGAGGTAAGAACTTGTAAATCTAAGTTGCTTACATAGCTATGTGCGTAGGTTAATCACGTTGGTACTTACAAGCCGATATAAAATAATTACCTACGATGTATAAATACAGCCTCAAAGAATAAGGTAAATCAGTTTCAAACTGGTTATTTTTTTTTCATTAATTTTGTATATAGAGATATGAACTCTGTAGTGGCAACCTTGAACATGTTTTTGATGTGAACATTTTAAATACAATTGTGTCTGTGGTAAACCACATACATATCTGACATAACTTGATCAATGTGTGATATGTGTAGAGGTACTAAAATAGGTGTACTGCCCGATATGTCACATTCCCGATTCGTCAACATGTCAAAAGTAGAAAAAACAAATGTTTTTAAAAGTTTTGACATGTTGACAAATCGGGTATGTGACACATCGGGAAGTACCTACCCTAAAATAGATAGGTGCACATACACTACTTATGATCTACATATTAATACGTAAAGAGAGAACTTTCTAGGCTTATCGAATCGCGTGAGGAGTGATATTTGAGAAGTTCCGAAAACCATTTAAATAAGTGCGGTCTAATTTCGACAACTGCACGACCACAGGTAGTTAAAAAAAGTGTTTACAAAATAATACAACCGACTTCGAAAAAAAAAAACTAAGAAAAAAGTATAAGATTACTTTAATTTCGGAAGTCGGTGTCAAATAACGAAGCAACAACCAAAAGCACCGACTTCCGAAATTAAAGTTATTTTATTTCGAAGTCGGCTGTATTTTTTTGAAAAAAAAAATTCACTTTTTAGTGGTTTAGCTTTAACTAAGTAAGTAAACTTAACGCAAAAAGAATCATTAAGATCAGTCGTGAGGAGCAACTTATGTTCACGAGCTCTTATTAAGATGGAAAACAGTGAATTCTGCATGTAAGGTCCAACTATAAGGAAGTCATTGACAGACTGACCCTATGAAGCCGATGAGCCGAGCCGTCGAATACGTTTTTTGTGGATTCACTACTGTCTTTGAAGACAGCGTGATGGCAGAGGAAGAAAGATGTAGAAGGTATAGGTACCTACAGCGGATTCTGAAAGGTGACCTGAGTCTGCGTACTCACGCATAAATTCTACGTATTTCGATTTAACATGTGGTTGTTTGCGAAATCGGTTTTCTAAATTTAACAAACGTTTTTTAGCGGTTCATAAACAATAAAGTTATGCCCAAATAGATAACCTCAAAACCATGGCTGACTTGTACACATCTGCGTACTCCTTCACAGCGTACCGGCGTGATGTTATGTTATGAACTAGTGTAAACAATAAACAGACATGCAATTTCAGCAATCCCGGCAGATTTGCTATCATTTATTGAAGAGTTCCGTTACCTATCTCCGAAGTTCTTCACCAGATCTTTACCAAATTTAAATGGGACCAGTCCGGGAAGATACTCTTCCAAAAAAAAAAAGAATCATCAAAATCGGTTGACATTTGGCGAAAATATCGCTGAACAAACTTACCAAAAAAAACAGTCGTATTGAGAACCTCCTCCTTTTTTTGAAGTCGGTTAATAAATGATTGTAACCAACGCAACTAGAACAATGTCATGCATAGGTAGACAGTACTATCTATTCTACGTAGAGGTGCGCAAGATTACGTTTACAATATTTATGAACCATTAACTCCTCAAACAGGTATCCTCAACGTGCTCGGTCCATAACCGGCGCTGTCCTCAAGTGAGGACAGAGGGCAAACTATCATTACCAACGAGAGGCCATGTCATTGCCGATCCGGTCATACTCCTGACCTACGAATGGACACTAATTACTCTGTCTAATGACAACACATGTAAATGTTTTGTTCAAGTCGTTTGTTGCCATGCCGTGTCTCTAGTTTGACGTAGCCCCGCTAACTAATTACGTTGCGCAGTCAATTTAGTTCAAAGTAATATAAAGTTGCAAGAAATGTTAAATGGAAGATCATTAATTTAATGCACCGCTGTTGCTGGCAAAGTTTAAAGGTTATTAAACATGCAACTTTACCGTTTTATAAGAAAAATGTGGAAAAGTTTCGTTTAATGTTAAGTCACTATTCTTAGTTAGGTACACTTTTAAACTTTACCGAACCTTTAGCACGGCAAAATAATTTTAACTTTTCCGACGTGTATTGCTAACCTTTCGGCAAAATCCTTGCGACACTTAGCGTTCAATAAAATATTCATTATCACTTCATACTCGGAAATGAGTCGTATTAGAACAGCATGGCGGCCTTTAAAAACTGATATCAAGGTTGTGCCCCGTCAATCGTTTACACATAGAGCTCTGGATCCGACAATTGCACAAGAGATAAGTGGTTCAATTTGCGAACACGCCGCGTATCAGCGGGCGGCGGATACCGCGATACCGCGCGCTGCGCCAGCCACCATCCAGCGCCCGCGCAGCCATGTGCAAGCGTACATCGTGCGCATGCGCGCAGGCGGTGGCCCCGTTTCGGAGCTCACAGCTCGCACACCACCGGATTTACGGATGAAATCACATGAATATGCACTTTCATATTTATAAATGAATGCTAATTAATTATGCGTTTGTTTCGATCGATAAGTTACTGAACTTATGCACGCTTTTACCATTGACTATTTAAAAATTACACTGACTATTGACGAATTAATTTGGGAAATTAACATAAACGCGTATTGGTGAGAATTTTATTAACCAAAACCTAGTTTTCTAATTTAATAAGATTTTTAAAGATACGAGTAGGTAACCAAAGTTTTAATTGAATGTCATCAAGCGCGGACAGTATTTTGCTCTATTTACTACTTAACTTTAATATCACTAATTGAAACGAGTGAGTTCATCCTTCCAAATATTTTCTTCGCTAACTCGAATGACCCCAAAAGCGTTAATAAAAATGCGTTAGCCGAATGTTCTTAATGAATTCATAGATCTAATTCGCGAATGAGATGAGAAACGTCACGCAGACTCCGAATATCTGAGTTGTCGAATAACTATGTATGAAACGGAACCGGTTCGCATTCGGCTCTAGTTTCCACGACGAAAAGTGAAAATACCCGCATCGATGTGTGTTGTGTTACAGCGAGTAACGTAAACATTGTGTCTCACGCGCATCCTATAACTCTCATATCTGTATAAGGGCGAGTTTTTTAAACCGTTAAAATTAACTTAACCAATGGTTAATACACCTTGACACTATGTATGTACTTAATATTTCCATGCACCATTTCTAAATACTTCTTAATTCTTTATTGTACTCCATAACAACCTATAAATTTTACATTTAAGAAAGTTCATGTACAAAGGCGAACTTAACTCAAAGTTGAGTTTTCTACCAGCAAACCTTTGAGTGATAGAGAGAGATCATACTTCTGCAAATCTTCTATCCAGCTTCTTAAAAACGGATCTTAGAAACGGAAATCATGTTAATTGCTGTGATCTGCTTATAAGGGCCGAACGATGACGTATTGAGACGCCATCATAATTCCGTTGTGAGAAAGGGATGGCACTATTCGTCCTGTTAAGCTCCGTCACTCTCGCGCACTAAAGCCATGATGGCTTTGGAACGTCATAGTCCCCTACTATGACGTTCCAAAGCTACCATGGCTGAAATAACAACAACCAATCAAATCATTTGTCAATCTGTCAGTTACCTACTGTTTTATTTTGTGTTAAACCGGGTGTCAGTGTTCCTTACCGTGGCAGAAATCAAACAGCACCGAAACTAATCCAGCTGCTTAAGACACTGCCATGATATCTTCTTCTAAAAACAACCGGGTCAAGGCATCTCGCCATTCAGCCCACTCACACCATGACTAAACCAAATGATCTCGATCGGCTCAAACACCAGCCGAAGTGGATCTAACAGTAACTACACACATGCGAAACTTGTAACTATGTAGACTTATAAACTAGACTAGATTGTAACAACTTTTGGCAAGTTGCCTTCTGATGACGTGCGGCACGCGTAAAATATTCGTAGTCGTTCCTACTACTATGCGCGTCGGTTCATTCAAAATTGTGAGCGTTTAGGATGTGAATCATTTTCGTGTCGAGAATGTTTCTGTACCATTTACATGTTGTTTAAATCGTTATCTGCTCTTCATATTTATATGTAGTTCCTATCAAAGCTCAACTGAATTATAAAAAACGATTCGTTTTATTTTTTATGTTGTTAGCTATGACTATTCGGTAATATCAGAAACACGTTACGTTATGGCACTTATTAGGCTTTAACCGTTCAAGCGCTTCGGGCACCCCGGTGTGTCACCAGATTCACGCGTTTTAAAACTCTTTTATTACTATAACGCAAGGTATTTTATAGGATGTTGACGTTCGACAGTTCGATCCCGCACCGGACATAGATAGCACGCAATTTCTCAAAAAAGTGTTAATCATATTGAAGGCTGCTGCAGACAGGCATTATGAGACAATGAGACAACACGAAAAAAAACAATTTAAATGAAATCGCGTTGTGGCATCGTTGTCGTGTAGTCGGGCCGCGCGTGTCTGTAGGAGCCTTTAGTCTTCATTAGGAAAGCAAAGAATTCGTAAAGAGCGGTTGACTTTACTTTCTTCGGGTGTCAACCTAACCGGTTTGCTTAAAGAAAATGAAAACAATTGCGTAAGAGCATAGGCATGGCATACGCTGGTAGACCCACACTTTTACCCAATACTTGATTTGTCTTTACTTAACTAATAGAAGTGAAGTATTTACTTGGTTTCTGTGGTAATTCGTATGGCGACTAGAACATTTACTCAGCTAAAATTGTGTAATATTTTAACAATAAATAAAGTGTACCTAAGTGTAAGTTGAAAGAGTTGCATACATGGTGCCATGAGCACAATCAGTAAATAGAACGTCAAGGTGGTAGTGATTTGTTACAAGCTTTTATTGGAGTGTCCTTGTTAGTTATTATGTATGGGTCAAATCTTAAATTTTAAATCAGTTATCCCCAGCCAATTGAGCTGAAATTTTTAATAGATTAGTTAGGTTTAGATGACAATGCACGGTCAGTCACGTGACATCATTAAAATACAAATATGGCGGACTCGCAAAGATGGCGGACCAATTATTTTTATGCACCCCTATGAATGGATATCAAGTACTTACTTAGATACTTAAATTTGGTTTGCTGAGAGGAATATTATGAAAAAGAGCTTGTTTAAAAAAGTTAAAGTTTAAAAAAATCCTGTAAATATTCTAAATAAAATTTCTGTAAAAAATTCGTTGATTAGGTGGTATTAGATTTCTCATAACAAGATACTCGTATTAATACTAGGTACTTACTATGTTGCTGAATTTGTTCGAATGAGACATCGCTGCCCTGGAACACAAAGGGCATCAGGTGGAACACGGATGGGTGTTAGTCAGTTAGGCTGACACTCCCTTCCGCTCCACCCAGAGCGGAAGACATCATTTGATGATTTCCCATCCATAAAAAAGGCACGTGCTATAAGGTTACGTACCTATTATTTTAGTAGGAAAAAGGTATAAGATAATGAAAATGTACCTACACTTTTTATTTAATGCATCGTAAACAACGTGTACAATACTAAAACGATTCAATTATAATAAACAGTTGTTTTATTTCCTTTTCTTTCATCGGTCATGGAATGTTTAATTTAATGTTTAATTATAAGGTAGAAGAAATACATTTTTGTTCGTATTTTCACTATGTTTTACTTTAAAACGCAAAAAGATTTAGAAAAGTCTCCGATAATGATATAATTATATCTTAGATAAGTAGGTACTGCAATTATCTGTTCTATGAATATTTAGTTTACCTAAGTATTGTGTGTAATTATGTAATAATAATACCTAATAAGAAATACTTATTGCGCGGTTTCACTCTCTGTACAAAAAAGATTTTTTTTATCAAATCTCACTGGAAGTTCCAGAGATAAGAGCGTTCAAACAAAAACAAACCATAAGTGGAGCTTGATAAAGCTGAAATTAAGTATTTCCATTTTTTACAATTTTGGGAACTAGATAGATAAAGCATTTAATACTACTGCAACTACAACTTCAGATAGGTATCTTCAACTTTACGCATGAGTTACAGAAAATGACAATAGTCGAGCCAGCACATTTTTACGTCTACGTACGGCATAGACCTAGAATTGCAAAGTTTTAAGGATTTAGTTTTCATCAAATCGGGCCCGAGACTCCTTCGAGTATTTTTCACTATTCCTCAGTTTCGGATTTGGCCATCCAAGACCACTTGAAAAGTTCCTGTAGGTATACGTTTGTCTTAGAAACGCCGTAAGCTCTAAGTTAGCTGTTCCACACAATTCCTGGCTAACACTTTCCCCCTGCCCAACCCTTCGTTATTTTCCCTGTATTCTATACTTTCTCTATTTTCATTATTACAAAGATGCTACAATTTTCGCGTTAGCACCATCGATCATTTCATAACGATGGCTGTCGTTGCAATACTAATTGTAATTCAACATAACAAGGTTGTAATTACAATAATGTTATGATGACGTAGGCGGCACGCTGGTGTCGAGGGACTAAACCAGTTGTAACAAAACAACCACGTGTTAACCTGTTTAAATATTCATTTAATAGGTAACAACTATTGTATTAAACTCAAATAAAATAAGGACAAAGCCTCAGGGTTGCAGAGTTTTAACGTCACTCTAAACTAAATATTAAAACGAACAATTCGAATCTTTTGTAATTATCACTGATTTATTGTTGTTGTAGTTTAGTTAGGTAGTTACAATTGAAACACTTACACAAACATACGTAGAACCAACATGAAAGTTAAATTTTAAATAATGTAACAGTCCTTGAAGGTGAGGGCAAAGACAATGTAAGAGCCATTATGTCGAAACAGAGGGAACATAAAGCTACCCCTTAGTTTGGTTACCGGTCGCAGCGCACTGTTATAATAAACTTGTTGTTTGTTAGTTGCACAAACAGGATTCTAATGGAAACCACAAACAACGCCAAACTAAGGAGCAGTTCGCGTGAGCTCCGACATTGAATAATGACGAGCTCAGAGATGCCACGAAATTGAAGTGTGTTTTATTTTAATGAACACAATGTGGGCCAACCGTTGTACAACCTCTGATTTACTAATGATGCAACTTACCTGAAAGCAATCTTGATTGATTTAGAATGTAGGAAGCCATTAGTGGTGAGAGATGTTTATACCCGGTGTCTTATCGAATCCTATTTGTACGACTGAATTTATGTACGAACATCTCGCTAGAAAATGACCGGTAACTGTAATTTAGATTACCGTCGAACGCATGCGTCATAAAGCCAACCATTAAGCTGTTTCATTGCACTGCAGACGAATGCGATTTATAGTGCTAGTTGTAGCCGTAAACTTATCTCCGACTGCAGCACGGAATGGGCTGCGCAGGCGCAGGGTACAGTTTTAATCACTGTAACGTTTCAAAAGTGTGGATCGGTTTGATCGAATATTGAAACATGTCTATTGAGGTGCTGCATCTGGGGCGCCCATGCATACATTGCGGACGGGCGCATTAACAAACAGGTGTACTTCGCGGTCGGAGCGCGGCGGCGCGGCGCTCGCGTGACGCTTGCGGTCAACCCAGATGAGCCAAGTGCACCGTCTCCCATTACGGCATCACCATCTCTGTACTGTTATCCGCATAGCGACTGCGGTCACACATGTAGGTCGAACACTTGAACATTAAATTAAATTTATGGTTTGTAAGAATTCCAACGTTAATTGCACCGTGCGAGTACGTGCCAAGTTAGCGATGATGGATCGACGGTATTTTGTATCGACATAATGTGTCAAAACTGTAAAAAGTCGTCTATATATGGTTTTCGACAGTTAGAAATTCTCTATTTCATTTAACGAATCATTCGTTCTTTCTTCTTCAGGGGTTTGGTAATCGAGTCGTTGTAAGCGTAATCTTAGTTTATTGCTCATATTTTAGTTTGTAGTCCGCACATAGATATCGTAGCCGCACGACTTGATATTGTGTTTTTACCGATGTGCCTTTAGCTCTAGACCAGGTATAACAATAAATACATCCCACCGATGATAGATCGGTAATATAGTTGGCATAAAGTGTAACACATTATTTATTTACTTATTTATTAGTATAAGCCTGTACTGTCCCCCTACTGCAGGGCAAAGGCCTCCCTTCCTTTCTTCCAATGTTCTCTGTCCTTTTGCCACTTCTGCCCAATCATTTCGGTCAAAGTCAAAGTCAAAGCATTTATGTCAATTAAACGATTTACAGGCACTTTTGAATTGTCAAGGTCGGTCAGTCCAAGAGGTGAAGCTATTTATTTGCACGTTCCAAAGCGTAGATCTCTATGGAGAAGAACGTGCAAGAAACTCCACGGACACTCTTTTAAATCAATTAATTATTACAAAGTTGCGGTTACATTGTTCTCGTTGAAATTATTCATAGGTATGTGAGAACGATATAATAATAATATTTTTTTTATAACATCTTGGGACAATCAACACACCGCCATCTAGTCCCAAACTAGGCAGAGCCTGTACTATGGCAACCAGACAACTGATAAACATACTTATATATTTCTAATTTCATACATATTATAGATAAATTACACACCCAGATACAGAACAAATAATGGTACTCATCGCACAAAGATTTGTCCTGTGTGGGAATCGAACCCACGACCTCCGTCCTAGCAGTCAGGGTCACTAACCACTAGATCAACAGGCCACCAAATGATCCGAACCGATGTAGAAAGACGGTAGCAGTCTAATTCATCACGCCATCTCCTGGGCCTACCGCGTCGCCGGTACCGGTTTGGAACCCATTCAGTGGCCACTTTTGCCCAGGGGCTCGAGTCTGCTATTGCAATCGTGTCTCAATGACCGGTCAGTGATCGAATATTTGACAACTTTGACAGTTTTTGTATGGGAAATGTGTCATAAGTTTGACGTTATACGTCAAAAATCGATCATTGACCGGTCATTGAGACACGATTGCAATAGCAGACTCGAGCCCCTGTTCTGTTGCGACATGCGGCAGATGTGGCCAGCCCAGTTCCATTTTAGATTGGCGGCTGAGTTGCCTACGTCTGCGATTTGTGTTTTGGAACGAAGTATACTGTTTCTGATGCGGTCTTTGATTTTGACTCCAAGAATACTTCGTTCCATTGCTCGCTGGCAGACCCCGAGACTTTTGGCATTTCGTTAATGACCACGTTTGCGCTCCGTAGATGAGGGTAGGGAGGAAGCACATATCCATGAGTTTCTTCTTGAAGGAAAGTGGAAGTGCTCCTTTCATTATGTGTTTCATCGACCAATAGCTCTTCCAGGCGTTTTCAGTGCGTCGAGCAACTTCTTTATCTTGCCTCGCAGGGACAGAGAATATGTGGCCGAGGTATGTATATGTACTCATGGATATATTCAATCTCCACACCCTCAACGTCTACTTTACGTTTCGTGCTATTAAATATATTAAATGGCGTTTTCAGCTTCCAAAATGTAGAACAGAACAAGCGCGTGTTTTTACAAAAAAATTAAGTCTCAATAGCCTCTAACGATATGGGAACGATGGGGAAAACTCCAGACAATTAAGTTATAGCCACCATTAACGTGTAAAAGCGTCCACCACGGGGAAGGGGATAGAACCCCATCAATCACTTTGTAATCCGTTTTGACTATCGATCACGTCGCCCCATTGTAACGTCATCGGCTGATGCAGCTATACCTACTATGACAATGGGTTTCAATGAAGTACCACACACAATGTCAACATATAATAATTGTACCTAAATGGTTATAGATTACGAGTTGTAGAAAAGCTCGAATTTCAGAATATCCTCTCAAACTTTGAGAGGATAATAATATAATAATCATAATTTCATAAAATACGTCAAAACTGCCGGAAGCCGCAGAGGCGCATAAGTATCTAAGAAGCTTTTTATGCAACCCTTTTTTAGGATGGGAAATCATCAAATGACTCGCTCTGGCTCGCCCTCCCGCTCAGGGCGGAGCGGGAGGGCGAGCCAGACTCTTACTGACTAAAACCCATCCGTGTTCCTGCTAATGCCCTATCCGTTCCAGGGCCGCGGTGTCTCTTTCGAACCGATTCCGCAACCCTGGCATTTATGCAACCCTACGTGATCGACTAATATTTTAATACAAGACCAGTGGCTACTACTTATAAAGTAGGTAATAACTAAATATATACCTGCTAAGTTCCAAAAGCGCGTGGTCATAGCTGGATACACATTAGAAAATAACAAAACAAAAACAACAAAAATTTCAAAAACTTCAACGTGAAAAAACGACGAAAAAGTTCCGAAGAAAAGACTTTTCAAGCAATTCGTTACATTTGGTGGCATTTACTTTAGTTCAATCATAGGTTTGATGTCACCAACTGCATCAGGCTGCTTGAAAATAATCGTTTTCTGTGATCGTCTAAAAAAACATTTTATATGTTTTGATATTTTTCCTTGTGTAAGTATATCAGCTACCCATCATCATCCTTAATTATGACCACGCACTTCTTATAAAGCTGATTAGTTTATTAGTTTGTTTGAACGTGCTTATCTCTGGAACTGCCTACCAGTCGGATTCGGAAAATTATTTTTGTATAGCCGACATGATAATTATATATACGGAAACGGGAAATTCCTATGGGAACGGAAAAAACGGGAAACGCGCGTACGAAGTCGCGGGCAAAGGCTAGTTCTATATAAATCTCACCGTGAAAACATAGGTGAAGTGAACATGAAGCGAGCTGTCAAACCAAACCATCCAATCAAATCATTCTGGACTGACAGTCCACTTTAAGTTCATTCCAGACAGAATAAAGCTGTAAAATTCTAGTTTCCTTGCTTTATGAGAAGCGCTGAATGAAATATACTTTCAGCTAAAGATACAAATGATAGTACTATTTTGTAACGGTAGCTGATTGAATTATGAAACATAATGTAGTAGTCTCGTCTTCACACGGATCGTAAGTCATTGTTACCGCTCAGTCATAATAATTAACCACTGTCTCACTGACTGCACACTATCTTGAACGGTAAGTGTAAATGTTATTAATTGCCGATACCACGCTGCCCTACATGCGATCAAGAACACATTATGTTGTTTACGCTTCTTTATTTTAAACAGTTCATTTGATGGCCAGTGAAATTAAAGGCAAACACTTATGTTTGCCTTTAATTACCCAACGACGGGTCAAAACGACGACGGGCCAAAGTCGGGTAAAAAAAGTGTTGTACCATTGTCACGTTGCTTACAACGTGACAATGGTACAACACTTTTTTTACCCGACTGCGTCGGAAGGAGGGTAATGTTTTTCGAGCGTATGTATGTTTGTATGTAGGTATGTCCATTTCTGTGGCACGTCCTACAGCCCAAACGGCTGGATAGATTTTTACATAATATGAGGTGTCGTTGAATTCGTCAGAATTGTTACCACAATTTCATAGGCTATATACATTAAAATGGCGCCCGCAAATGAAAAAAAAATGTACCTCACTAAAATGTATTAATTTAAAAAAACGACTTCGTCAAAAAACCCGACTGCTAAAAACGACGGAACTTTTTAGTCGCTTTTAGCGGACGGGTTTTTTGACAAAGTATTTTTTTTTTGTTACAGAATAAGGTCTTGGGTAACTGGTTCTATGGAAACGTATTAATTCGTCGCACTTTTCTGTCGGAAAGGTAGAACGCATTGATAACTTCTGTCAGTATACTTTGTAGGAATATATTCTTCCAGAAGACCATCAACTCCGACAGTGTCTTCATACATATACGAGTATGCCAATAAAACAAATTTTGCAATCAATAACTAAGCGTGGTGATTGCGGCAAATTACAATGTAAATGTCGCAGCCAACTAGCTTAATCACACGTTTTATTAGAAGCCTAGTCTTTTTATTTAACTGCGCTGTTTTTAATCATCGACATGTGACATGGGCATGTCACTAAACTATATTGAACAATAGATGTCACTTAGGTCGCTGAAAAATCGGCGCATTTAAAGCAAGGCCGATTAAGCGAAATATACATTTAACTCTCATTACAATTTATATCTACTTATCTAAGGAAATCCATATCAGCCTCTTCCACCAAACTTTTTTGTGCTCGAATATCAGCCGTCGGAAGACATTCTTCAACTATTTTTGCACATAAGTCCATGTTTAGCTTCTCCTTGAGTATGGGGCTCTTGAACTAGGCTTAAGCGGTCGTAAAAAACTTTTCATAGTTTCTCCACACGCTATAGAACGCACGACTAGACCAAGTCGATTTATGCTAGACTTGCTTCTGGCGCCTTCGCCCGCTTGTAAAGATTTTCATCCCAATGGATAGAAGTATTAGGACATCCCTTGGGATGAAAAACTTTCCATCCAGGCCACAAAAATCTAATCTTTCAAATATCGGTAGAATTTTGAAGCTTAATAGTGTAGTAGCGATCAACTTAGTCATCGGGAAACCCATGTCGTGATCAGTTTCATCCGCCAATCTTTTTTTAGCAGCCGCCTGATAAGACTTATTTTTGCACATTTGCCTACGTTTAGTTTCTCCTCGAACTAGACTACAGCGATCATAAAAAAAACTTTCCATAGCTCTCCTCACGCCCAATTAGATTCAAAGTCCAAGTCAATTTATCCTAGATTCCGTATATCATCAGTGGTTCCTAAATAAGGAAGACAAAGCGGAGCGAGGAACATTCGCTATCGACATCCTCCGAGCGAGGTCAATGGCGTAGTTAGTGCGAAGTGTGTCATATAAATACATGAACAGCTAATATCGTAATAATTATATGTGGCGGACCAGCTAGGCTCAGCTCACACCGAGACACTTTTTAAAATTGCTATACGATATCGAACTTTATTTCCAAAAGACAGGTGCATATTTTAGTGGAAGAATTCAAATACAAATTCAAATTTAAACATAGAATGTATTACCAGTCTCTCATTAATTTATGAAGTCTCAATGAAATGTGTACCTCCCAACGGAGTAAATAAAGTTTATTATTGTAAGTATACCTTTTTTAAAAGTGCACGCAGTGTCGCATAGGTGTGAGCTGTCCCTAACAACCTACAATACTCATATTTTATGCTACATCGCCCCTGATTACATTGCATTATGTACATTACGACGATCCGTATGTTTGTGTAATCGAAACAAATGACTGTACGACTGTACCTATGATTTTCGATAAAAGAGCTTGCATTCAAAATTGGTTGGTAATAAATTTAAGTACCTACGAGTAGTTTTTGCGGAGCGATTTTTAATCATGTTCTGGTGGAGATGCGATATTTGCTGATGTACGACGTAGGTACGCTGGAATAAAGTAAAATCCCATTCTGACTGGGCAAGAGTGGTGGCCGATACAGTAGCAAGAAGAGTCTAAAATGATCGTGGCAGGTAGCGTTTTTAGTTTCTGCTTACCCCCATGGGAAAATTTTGTCGGCACGGTTGACGCAGTGGTTGAGCGACTGACTGACTGCTGCGCTGCGTGTCGCAAGTTCGATTCCCGCATGGAACGCTATATTTTATGCCACCAACTGCACCAGACTGCTATAAATGTTATTTGTTTGGAACTTTTGATTCGTTTTATTGCGGTCAACTGAACGCGCTATTTTGAAGTAATAAATAAACATGCTTTTAAATTGTCAGCACATTATTTCAATGGTAGAACGAGCAGGCTTGATTAAATAACGCTGATAATAAAATAGGACCTAAGTACTACTTGATATTAATAACAGTTTCCGACGATAATTTCATGACATGTATGCATACGAGTTTTATGTTAATTTAAATAGGTATTTTGATAAGCTATGTTAGCTGATAAGGTCGACAGATTACGTCATGTTAAACATTTTAAATTGTTTTAACTCGGAAACTATTTATTCAACATTAATGTAATTTATTTTTATTTATAATATAATAGGTAAGTACTAATTTAACTCTAAACACTAAAATAAAAATAAAAACTCCTAACTAAATTATGCATCAAAAAAATCTTCGCAACGCTGTCGACTGGAAGTGATTGATAACATATTTTATTATACAGAAATGGAATAAGTTGGAAGAGGATTATACCCGAGAAGGGGTTCCTTTCGGTACCTAATAATTAGAAAAAAAAAAAAAGATAGTGGAAGGTAAATTTTATATTACCTAAATGTCTACTTAATAGCTAAGTACAAAATAATAAAAGATTGTTTAGCAAGGATAAGAAATAAATGGCTTTTTTATTGTATTTTATTGCCGATACTCTGTTCATCATCATCAACAAGCATTCATCACAATCAATTAATTAATTAGCAGATTTTTACATGTATATTTAATCTAACTTACAATTTTTAAATTTAATTTTATTATATACATACCGTCTAAAGTCCGTTCGCATGGTTTACACTCACTATGTTAATCAGGGAAACCTATTATTAGCCTTACAAAACTCACTTATATGTTCTGTAATATTTCATAAGTATCGCTGTTGGTTTTGTGAATAAAGTAAAATAAAATAAAATAAGATACAACCAACCGGTACAGAAATTTAATCGAATCGGTAACCATACCTTCCATTATTGTTTTGATTAAAGGCGAATTTTTATGTTAATAGGTTCAAATACATAGATATATCAAACCCCCTACGGGCTAGATCTCCTCTTAGGAATGGCCTACAAAACGCCGAGCAATGAAAAGCGATGAACGATGATAATAATGACACCGACAGACGAAACTCGTAACTTTTTGCAGAACGCATTGACCTCCTTAAACGATAAAATATGCTGTTGTTCATACATTATTACGAGTGTATGTATACTTGTACATAAATCCCGCTTTCCTCCCTTACAAGGTAAGTCGGAGCAAAACACGGAGCGAATTGATACTCAATGTTTAACTGCAACTAAGGTTGCCAATTGCCAAGTCACCAGGAATAGGGACAAGGCTTCGACGACCTCGATTATAAGAAAGCATTCTGCGGAAATTTGTAGAGTTAACGAAGCCGAAATATAAATCATCACCACAATGAAAACATTTCTTATGATTCACACTCCTTCGAAAAGAGTTGACAGCCCTAACAGCACATGGAATAGCCAAGAAGAATGATACATGTTCATGTGGGCAAAGTTTTCCCCCGTTAACTTTTACGATGTGTGCAAGAGCATAACTGTGAAGCCAGCCCTTAACCTGCCTCGGAGAAATGTAGGATCACATCGCATTCTGAATAGGCAGAGGTACTTAGCCGACTATAGCTGTGATAGCGGCATGGCATTCAACGTGTGCGCATTTTCCGACACATGTCGGACAAACTTATGAATGAACAGCTATAAATCTGAGATTTATTATGACATTTTCTCAAAAACATTAAATAACCTGTTGATCGTTAGTAACAGCTATGCTAACAGGCATAGAGATGACTGTGTGTAGACTAGATTCGTAATAATGAGTATATCAAATAGGCTTTATACCAGTAAAAGTATTTATTGACCTAAAAACACAATGACGGTGTCAAGGCTTGTACACACATTAACACATTACGCTACAAGACTGGCTAACGCGAAGATTCTGAAGAATTACTTAATCGACCATTAGATTGAGCATAAAAAGCCGATTACCTCGTCAGACTGTTATTACTGCAGTATGTGACAACTCTTTTTACAGTCCGTTTTATGTACAACTTTATTTGTCTGGAGAGAAAATTAATGGCCATTACAAACAGCTTTTAAAAACTGACACAGCATCACAGTTCACAGCTATTTGTATAACGTCTACCTAAATTACTTTTAGGGTGAACTTGGGGGCGTCTGCAGTAACAAAGGGGTAGGGCGCAGCGAAAGTATTTTGAAATGAGATTTTTAGGAGCTCAGATGGAAAACCACGAGCTGAAATGTTTTTGTGCATTTCTACAGATGGTATATTTAAAAGAATTTTCCTTTGTTTTTCCAGGCTGCTATCGTCAACCGTGAAAGTTTTCTGTTATTTTTTTATTTGTCGTGGTGAGTAGATAAAACGGAGTTATATATACCTACCTATACAAAAAACTGTTGGCTTAAAACCCTTATCTGGACACACCAAACCACCGTACAATTGTCAGTAAACACCGAAAGAAGTTTACACAGAACAAAGTTTGTGTGCAAACAAACGTCATATTTATCTACCTGCTTACACAAATACGTAGGTACGCGGCCTTCAGCTCCTTTGGCCTTCAGTTTCCTTCAGGATAGCGAACAATGTTTGGGGATATAAATCAAGTTTTTATTTACCTTTTCATTATTAGGTAAGTTACTTTTTCGTTAATAGGTACATTTCGTTCATTTGACACGTTACGGCAAATATTTGAACCTTTTCTACTTTATTTATTGATGGGACCAATTCTACTCATTTTTAAACAACGCCAACGTTCGCATTCCCATGTCAGTGTCAAACTGTCAAAAAAGCCTTAACCGTTCAAGCACCGGCAACACACCGGTGTGCGCCGAATTAATCGCGAATGTAGTGTTTATTTACCATTACATAAGATCTATTTTTTATTTGGGAATTTTCACATGTCGGGGCTGGAGCGGAACAATTTTCATAATTTTTTGACAGATTACGACTGAGATTCAAATGTGAACGTTGTTCGAAAATTAGTAGATTAGTAGAATTGGCACTTTGGTCAATGACTTGAATTCAGATTGTAACCTATGTATTTGCGTCAAGTGCGACTCTAAGCAAATTAATGATTATTTTTTGTTGTGTTGAAAGAAAATGGTCAGTTTAGGTAATCAATCATAGATACGGGTATACCCTTATGTATCAAATATTTCTGTAAATAACCTTTTCCAAGTATGGAAACATAGGTATAAAATAACATTGAAATCAAAAATGTTTATTTTTATAATAAATTACATGTATAAAATATTTGTCGAGGCTTCAGCGCACACGACAAAATGTTTGCATAAATGATGGTCATGAGCAAGATAATTTGGCAGATGATATCCGACGGCCTCGTGCAAGTAAATAACTAAATAAACGCTTAAATACGTAGGCATTAGCACTGTCATCATAACGTGATGTGCAGAAAACCGGCTTTTTATTTACGGGTGTCTCGTCTGATTATGAAGATAATATGTATTACTTATACTGGACTGCCATGTTATAACTGTTACTGCCTTATTAAGTAGATACTTACGTACAAGAAAGTTTTTACACATAGCAATCTCTTCGCCTTACACATTTAAACTTTATGAATGTCTTATAAACAATCAGTAATGTCCTCGGCATTCCCAAAACTTGTCCTTGTTTTAAATTATTGTACGATAAAATTTCCGCACTCAGGAACTGACGTAACTTAATAATAAATGCCTCAGCGTTTTGCTTTAAAAACATACGGAAGAACACTTCTCAACGAATTATAATGTTTCACTTTCAAAGTATTTGGAGAATCGATATCTCTCGAGGGTTTTGCACTGAGCAATAAATAACAACAGGCATGTCTGGAGTTCCCCACGTTACCACCGTCTAGACTCCTACAGGATATCTCGCGTATGCAGGAAATCCATTAATGCACATAAGAAAGTACTGTTAAGCAATGATATAGGTACTTAATAAACTATGAATGCGTGGCAATACAAAAGCAATATTCAATATTATAATTTTCATCTTCATTTTCATTTCAATATGGCCACCGCTCCAAGATGGCGGATTAAGTATCTACATATTTTTTCTCAACCCCCATAATATGGGTGTCAAAATGAAAGGGATCCAAGAGTAGAAAACGATAAAGTTAGTAACATCACACTAAATTCAATATGGCCACCGCTCCTAGATGGCGGATTACATTTTTTTTAACCCCCTTATTATTATGGGTAATACTAATAACATAACACTAAGTTCATCATGGCCCCTAAATAAAAACTTGTTTTTAATTATTTATTTTTTTTAGAGTTGCTTTTAGTGCATGGCGCGCCTATCATAATTGCCGTCATTGCCTAAAGTAGGTACAGTGAATACGTGAATGAAGCGAAGTGGCGATGACATAAGTAATAAAATTCGTACGCCAAACAAGACTAGCCTTTAAAATCGATCTCACGTTCGTTACCACGCCATGCCGTATCGTCGCGAACAGTCGAACACCTCGACGTGTGAACTGATATCAATTCCCTTTTTTCCAAAACAGTACTGTACCCGATTGTACTGCACTAAAGCACTAAACCTATTAAGTACATTTTTATTTCACTTTTATTGCATGCCGGTAATGAAAATTGCGTGTTCGAGCATTGAGCAATCTGCGTTGATCTGTATTCAGTTTCCCGTGAGAGATTTCAAATATTTAATCGGAGACTTGTTTTTAATAGATCGTGTTAAAACTGTATCAATTTGAGAGCACGATGACTTGTTTCTGCTTTAATTGACTCAAGGAGAAGGATCTCTGAAAAAACATGGCTAACACTCCATTTTGGGCAGTCGTGCAAAAATGATACGCTTTCATCAACGAGATCTTGTGATATTTCATATCGCTCTTGTTTTAAAATAGCTAAATATTTTCTCATCGCCGCCAGGTGAAAATTACGAATGCAATTATTGATTTAACAGCTGCGTGAGCCAGTACTGCTTCCCCGGCGCCGGAACACCAAACACACTTAGTACCTGCCAGGCGTGTTTACATAGAGCCAGTAAAAACCAACCAGCGCTCAAGGCGAGTTGCTAAACCACGACTCATTGTATACTTACACTTTAGACAAATAAACTGCGCTTCTAATTCTGTTTTTCCTCTTTTATGATTTTTATAACTCTTCTTTTGATAGTCTTGCGTTTATTGAGTCTAGACGGTTTAGTGATGTTAAATTATGTAGATCCTGGATATTAAAGTGAAGTATGATGCCCGTTGCCTTTATTGTATCGTGTTGGGAACTTACGGCAGTTAAACAAAACCGTCAATACAGACTTACAACAAAACAATGTTTTAACATCTAATTGTTGCTTTTATGAAGATAGATCATGAAAACCTCTCACAATTTGTAACTTACATGTACCAAAATTTTGCTGTAATTACACACATTATGTAACCAATTCTCAGCGTCTCTATAAATTAGCATACAAGTATATGTCTGAGCCATTTAAATTTTAAAATAACACGCTAGTGCCAAACAGCCAGGTCTAAACGGGGCATAGACACGAGGTTACCAGACTGTCGCACCCTCCCGATTAAGCTCCCCGTTCCGATTCGAATGTTCCACAAAATGAGGCTAGCCTGTTCACTACATAACTAAAATGTACAGTCACCATGTACTCACCTAGAACCCTGAACCGCGCTTATTGAATTGTGACCAACCCCTTTAAAATTATGAACTTAACGACATACAAAGGGTTGTTTTCAAAAACAGACGCAATATTCGTGACTAAACACCGTGTATTTGTTGGGCAATGTTGATTGTTTTAAAAGAGAATGTGATTGCATACTCGGTTTGTATTAAGAAATATCGCGATGTGTGAAATTCGATATTAGTAACAATTAACACCGTAATGTTCTGATGCTGACTTAACATTTAGCTGCACTTCTTACGGCTACGAACTTACGAGCAAGTGGAGTGAGACTTCCTGCAATCTTAACAATGCTCGCAGATAGTGAGTCACCGATTAGATTGTCTGATATCACTTGAAACTGTTTGTACCTAGTACCTAACCGCTGGGATCATTTGCATACACGTGCACCGACTACTATGTAAACTACGTAGGTATTTTAGAGCAAGTGTTATTCAATAACATTCTCACTCACCTACCTATATATGCACGTGTACCATTGTGCAGGACTACAGCATCACTTCGTGCAACATCACAGTTACTTGCACCGCGCGCCCACTTATCATTTCATCTAGGATTTCTTCAGACGCGACAGTCCCACTGACATTTAAGAACGTATTGTGTAAATCACAACCTCTCCGTTACATCACGGTTCATATTCAATTACATAAACAATGTTTTTCTATAAAGATGGTATAAAGCCGAGCGTGACAATGCCCCTTAAGTAAAATGTCACGTGGCGAGGTAGCATCGTGACCTAAAAAGGCGGTGGCAGGCACCTTAGTCTCTTTTTGTATCAGGTATTCCATTAATAATGTCTTTTGTTGGCTATAGCAAGCGTTTTTCATTAACAGCGAGTAATCGATTTACATTGTGTCCTCGTTTTTAGTTTTCGCGCTTGTCGGCGAACGAATTGAATGCTGAGTGTATGAACTGATTATTTTCTGAACGAGTCGTGACTTTCTGGCGATGACCAATGTTGAATAGTTAAAATTTAATACATAAGTTCGTTTTCCAAACACAGCTATGAGACATAACTAACCGTGCATTGTCATCCAAACCAAACGTGTAGGTACACAAAATTTCAGCTCAATCGGTTGGGAATAACAGCTTTTAAATAGAGGTGCTAGATTTGACCCATACATAGGTACTCGTATCCACAAACTTATTAACAAGGCAAGTTAAATAAAAGCTTGTAAAAAGAGGCCCACCTCGTCGGCTACACGTACATGTTTCTGAAAACAATGTCTCTATTTATTCTGGAGTCTAATCTGGAAATCGTATCCATAAAACTGAAATAAAGACTCGATTAAATAAACATGAAATCATGGCTTCCCTTGTACACGAAAGCACAACGGTTCAGCTGGAAGTGTCGGTTTGCGAGCAACCTGTGGAGGCGCGAATGTCTGCAGTCACGCGACAGGGCGGGAACGACAGCTTATTGATTCAATATTACCTACGCGCTTTCAAACCTTCTTCCCTTGTTTCGATAAATACCCGACAGCTTTATGTTATGAGATAGTCGATAGCGAACGGTATATTTACCTTAGATATAATAAATGTCCAAATACTACACGTTACGAAAAGCGTCATAAAAATGGCTCCGCGGCGTTTGGCCCACGTTTTCAAAACTACGCGCGTTAAAGGAACTGCCAGCGATTCGAAGAAAGTTCTTGTTTTTTTACTGCATTTTTACAATCACGTAATGAATAATGATAATGACGTGTTTTCCAATTAAACCGATTCAGGATTTTCCACCTGACGGATGATGAGTAGGTACGTAGGTACCACTTATCGTTATTGTACTGGTCGCAGCCCAGGTGCTATTAAGCTTCTTTTTTTTTTTGTTTTATTATTGATATGTAGGAAACCAAGTCAGTGGCATTCTTAAGTCTGGAGTTTTACAGCCATATTGTAGAATAGGTACCTACTGTCAAACGTGGAATAACTAATGTCGTATTATTTCATGAAATGGCCAGTCACTTCATGAAATATCCGTAGAAGCACATACCATACCGTAATGGGATAGTATTGCTATTATCGTATTTGCTTCTGTCTATTAAACATGAGATTTTAACATAACAGGCGACCAACCCCTGATGAATGTACGACGTGTAACATGCGTGTAACAGACCAACGCATAACCTGGAAAGGGCTCATTGTACTCATCATTATGATTTTTTACTTTGGGATCAACCCTTCAAACGCAAAAAAAATATCAGCAGTTCTGAAAATTTTGTCGAGGTAAGTATGTATGCACGCAGAAAGTATGGGGCAGGGAACTTTTTTCTCAATTTCGGGGTTGGTTCCATGGTTTATGTTGTTCATAAGAATGACTCATTTTCGGGTTTTGTGTCTTTTTGTTGTTGTTTGTAGGTATTTAATATTCATGGATATAAATTTCTTCAAACCGTTATACTAATAAGACGTCTTTCGTTTCCCAGATGGATGGCTCCAGTGAGCCTGGCGATCCACGCGCCGGGCTCGGACATGAAGCCGACGGTGGACAGCATCAGATACCTGCGCGATTGCACCAACAACTACTTGGTGATGCAGTACGTCACCTTCCACATCTTCTTCTCCAACAAGCATATACCCAAGACTGTAAGAATTATTTAATCTGATACTTAGAGTGAATTTTCCAAGTGGGCGTAGAGGGCTAAATCCGCAATTTTGAGGTATAGCGTAAAACAGTCAAAAGAGTTTCGGGTCCGATTTTGATGACAGCTTCATCATTAACGTTATACTTAATTCCAATTTTATGATTCGTAGCGGAGGCGAGTGAAGTAAATGACTTGAAATAGAATAATGGGTGTTTAATAGCTAGATGTGTCACCATTGCGGACTAACCGGCGCGGCGCCAGCATGCCTGAACTTCTCAGACACATAGAGCGCAAATGTTATGTACAACACGATCACCTTTAGCCACAGCAACTCCATGACTAAACATACTTGTTCATAGGTAGTCAGAGTCGTCGACCGCTCCCTGGCACAATTCCGGAACATAACAATGCTACTGTCTGGCAATAAGCCAGGTAGGGAACTTCTGTTCCTTGTTTGTTCACTTTTAGACAAGGAGATGCTTTGAATTAATTAAACTAACTACTTATAAGGTAGGTAGGGATATTTTTTGTTTTATTGATAGGGCCGCGTTTAACCACGTAATGGTTAGCAACGATGTGTACGACGATGGACGCTCGCCTAGAAGTAACCTATTCACTCTTGACTTAAAGACCTCAAGCTTGTAGCTATACGGAATGAGGCAACATAGACGCCACCAGGGAATGCCACTTAATTTAAGTAAATCCAACCAACTAAATGACAAACATTTCCTCGTTTTAAAAAAAAAACTTTTTTCACCCTTTGGACCACTGCAGTCTACTGCAGCACTGAATCCTACTTACATGCTTGTCAACCGCAACCATAACAACATTCTTCTTTATTCTTTCCAGATTCCTGAACCTGATATATTTCTGAAGACGCCATACGACTGCTCGGAAACACCACCTTACGTCGTCAATTCATCGACGACGTACAAACAACAGAAAAATATGCTGTACCCAATAAATGTGGGTAGAAACGTAGCTCGGAGTGCAGCTCTGACACACTTCATCCTACCGTCAGACATCGAACTGTACCCCAGTCCAGATCTGGCGGCCAAGTTCCTGAACATGATCGCAAGAAACGAAGCACCCTTAAGCAATTCCACTAATCCAAGAGTCTTCCCATTAAGTTTATTTGAAGTAGATAAAAACTCTACAGTAAGTTAAGATTTTATTTACTAATCGAACGTTGTATTATGGTTGTATGCTTTTGGTAGGTTACAATTACCCACATACTTTAGAAGCTGTTGTAAAAGGCGCCATCGAATATTATCAGAAGAATGCTTACTTCAAACCAACCGATGCGATAGATCATAATATAAAATTCTCCGTACGATCTGTCTTGTGGTACTAATATTGATAGCCAATCCTTTAAATGGGGATCTCAGGTCGTTTCTTGCCTCATTATATGTATATGCCTATTTTGTTATATGTATATGCCTATTTTGTCCTACTGCTGGGCAAAGGGGTGACCAGTCAGTTCACCAAAAATTAATTCAAAAATTTTTACTTGACAAGCAACGATTGGCGAAACATTATTTGTTATTTCATCATTATACAATACAAAAATACAAAATAGTTTATTGCTTCATAAGAATACATAAAAGTTTAGTGTTTGTTCCTTTAGGCAAATAATACCTGTGTTGGGAAACCCCGCTATACCATAGCAAACCAAAACAAATTTAGTAAACTGGGTATTTAGACAAAACAATAGGTACTTACAGAAGTATGATATACATAACCGAAGTTAAATTTAATTTTAATTTTAAAGATATTATAATTTTATAATATCTTTAAAATCAAATAATTATTTTGCCTTGTGTGTTGCAAGATTTCTTGCAACACGATAAGGCAAAATAATTATCCGGTAAATTTTCATTTAATAACGTATGAGTATTAGTTGACAAACAATTCATTATTTTTTTATTTTATCTCATAAAACACGTTTTGAATTCCTTCAATTCAATTTTTAAAAAATGAAACTCACATTAACATTATTGCAAGTGGCTAGCAATTATGTTGATTTTAATAACTTAATTTCCGCAAATTTTGTGCTTATACAACGTGTAACAGAATAAACGCAATACCTCTTAAGGGGTCATTGTACTCATCATTATGAACAACTTTTACTATGGGACCAAACCGGAAATCGCGAAAAAAAAATCAGCTGTTCAGTACATTTTGTCGAGTTATGCGCACTGAAATGTATGGGGCAGTCGATTTTTTTTTCGACATTTCAGTGTTGGTCCCACAGTAAAAGTTGTTCATAATGATAAGTACAATGACCTTTTAAGAAGTATTGCTTTTATTCTGTTACACGTTGTAGAATTATTTCTTCTTTTTCAGGCGCCTTGGACAAAAACAGATCTACAAGCAATGTTGAAAAAAAAAACCGCCATTCCGTTCCACAAATACGTATGTCCAATGTGCCACAACATCCCCAATGGCAATGAGTGGATGGCCGCCCCGGAAGA
The DNA here is from genome assembly GCA_947386135.1 of Melanchra persicariae. Taxonomy (NCBI): domain Eukaryota; kingdom Metazoa; phylum Arthropoda; class Insecta; order Lepidoptera; family Noctuidae; genus Melanchra; species Melanchra persicariae. The sequence goes on from OX376646.1 coordinate 8,153,193, forward strand.
GAAATGTAAGTACCGAGTTATTAATATTTAACTCACGGTCAAGGTACAGGCAGCAACGATGGTGATATACCTATCGCCTCAGCTGGAAGAACTGATGAGTTCATCAAAAAGTTTTTGTATTTTAGTAAAGTAGATGGCAAAATAATATCAAAGTTCGTTGCAGTCATACTCGTACTTGAAGTGTAAAGGATGATTTCCACCAAACGGCTCCTATCGCAATCCTATAGCGGAAAGAATACGAACAAATGCGGCGACAGCCGATCGCGTCCGGCAGGATGTCGACGCATACGATCGGCTCCTTACCGTCACTTGTGAACGTATCCGTTTCTGCGCCTAATCTAATAGTTTAATTCCTCCCGTGTTGACGTTTTGCACCAAACAAATCAACTTTACTTCTAAATCCATGATTGAGGGACGCCTGCAGTGCGTGCACTTTCGAGAATGAGTAGTGCCGCCCGGCCACGGCTTTATGCGCACGCGACGACAGCCAAAAGGGTCCGATCGGATACGACGACAGGCGAACGGAGCCGTTGTACGTCGTAGCATTCGGCTACGATCGCGTGTCGCTGAAGACGCCTGCAGTCAAGCTGCTGTGCGCGGCTTGGTATTATAGACTTTTAATACTGTGTACACGATTTAATATCGTTTAAAGATATTAAAATCCGTTCCGATCCGATGCGAGCCGTTTGGTGGAAATCATCCTTACTGATTCATCGAGTTAAGTTGCTGACCGTACGTGTGTAACGGTTTTCACATCATTTGCATTGTAATCTCGCATACCTACTCTGCTATTTATTGCCAAAATTTAGGCAACGCGAGACGGCCACTGATGCAGGCAATTAATCTAAGTGCTGTTAGTGTCGTGAGCTATTTATGCCGGCTGTAGCATGGCATGGCCGTCGTATTCGTATGGGGCATTCTAATTGCGTATTATGGTTCAACGACCGCGCCTTACCGCCGATCCCAGACGACCGGCTCAATTTGCAAAATCGCAAATTTTCCGATTCGAGAATGCGTTAGGTAATATCAAATACGTAAATTGTATCAACCACATTTCAAATTGCTTCCGATAACTCTTTATTGACTAGATAACGATTTTCTCTTCTAAGAACACACATCAATAGTGTTTGATGGACTGTTGCAGATATGGGAGTGTTCTACGTGGGCAAGCGGATGGGGAAGTACTCACATTGGGAGCCAATCTTCATCGGAACCAATGATGAGCCCTATTACGACGAAAGACTGAGCTGGGAAGGCAAGCAGGACAAAATGACACAGGTAACAAAACGAAAAGTTTTAATTAAACAGTAATCGATCACCTGCAGTTACGGCTTAAGGTTGAACTAGTCGCGGGCTCGAACTCGCTGGTAACTGTGGCCAAAAAGCACGCTGTCTCACCGGGCATCGTGCCCGACAGAGACAGTATCAGTGATGAGCATTTAGATGCTAGTCTAAACGCACAATGTCTAGTTTTCACGCTCAAAACTCCGTTCCGAACGAAAACAACGTTAGACAATGCACGAAAAGTCTATTGGACGGTTGAGTTTTATGAAAAAACCACTGCATAAATCCATTATAAATAAAGTTTATTGAATTCTTCTACAATTGAGGTTTGTCGGTGCCGATTTTGTTTTTGAGATTTTACACTTCTTTTATTACTTTTTTACGCCCGAATTTGCGTTAAAATTGGCAAAAAAAACGAATCTTTGTTGGCTTATAACTTTTTAATGGCTTTTTATTTTACTATTCTGTTTCCGTACAGACAAAATTAATAATGAGTTAAAACGATATCATGCTTAACTTTGAATGTATAATGTCAAACAGTGGAGTAATACCCCCCGAAATTTGTATGGACAAAATATCGAAGAGTGTAACCTTAACAAGCTTAATAATCTTGAACATAGTAAAAATAAAAACAAGGTATTTAATATTTATTTTTTTATTTCAGGGCTACACCCTTTGCGTTAAAAACTACGACTTCATGATCTTGAACAATGCTTTTGTGGTCCACAAGCCTGGCATCAAATATTACAAGGCAAACGTAAAGAGGGACAAGATTGGTTGGAAGCAGTCTACCTATATCAAAAATGTCATCCTACCCGAATTGAAGAAACTATTTGGAGTCAAAACTGGGTGCGTGCTGTGACGACACTTAAGAATCAGGATCTTAAAAGTGATCAGACCTAGTACACCGTAGAGGTACAATTACATACAGATGCAGGCTATTATTTAAGCTTACAGGGTTCAATTTTCCGCCTGATTTTGGAAAATATTATGATGGAATTGTCTCCTAATAAAACATATCACTACGATTTAACTAGAAATGCAAAGTAGCGTTGCGTTGGTAAGATTTATACGCACATTTACCTGTGAAAAATGTGAATATGTATAACGAAGCTAGTAACGTACTGTCCCAGGCGTCCCGACTCCTTATTAACAATGCATACGATGCTAAAAAGTTAAGAGTCACGCATCAGAGGCCTTAACACTAACACTAGGGTTATTATGCTCTAATGTTAGAAACATTTACACGTCCGTAATGTCTAAGTCAATGTATGGTAATTGGAGGAACTGGGTGATTTTCCTCCAGTATTTTGTTTAAACATATTTCCAAGTTCTCGGATTCGGTTTTGGATGCTACTAATTATTTGAAATACCAAATATCATTTGTGACTAACTTGAAAAGGATGTAACTGTATAAAATGCAATCTAACATTTGTACTCCCTACGTGGAAGGCTCAACAATGTAGTTGTATAGACTTGCTTTAGCTATCTCTTATTAGTTTAAAAGTGTAAATATTTAACTTGTAAGTGTAAACTAGCTTCGGTGCGCGAGTTAAGTGTAAGAGAGTACTTGACTCCTGATATTTAAGTGCTTTTTTACAAGCAGCCGTTTTGTGTAGATTTTATTTTAATGTGCTTATGAGCTTACACACAAAGTGTACATTATTGCATTAGTACATTGTCGAGATGTTTATGCTCCAACATTACATAAAATGGAAGCCAAGCTAATGAAAACTAGCAAGTCATGAGATATCGATAAAGACATCGTTTATGTTAGAAAGACAGAGCTTCAGCATGTGATTCCAATTTAAATACTATTTCATTACCACTTAAGTTTAAAGTTGTATATACACTGTCGCTCATATTTATATTGTATCTAAATGCACATAAGTCTTTTGATATTTGTATTTATTTTTACTCATTCTGAGATGCATTTTTAGTTTGTACTTCAGTAGGTATATTCGCTAGAGGTAAAAATATTTGTAGAATTTTAAAGCAATTGTGTTTGTACATTATTGGTGTAAGAAAATGTAATTGTAAAGTTTCCTATATTGTTTTTTTCTGTGATTTTATTCGAATTTATTTTTTAATTCAAATAGGTAAGTATTAAATTATAAAATCACAGAGAAACTATGATATGTGGAAATACATCTACGATTTGACTTAATTTGTATTGTACGGTATAATGTATGTTATTATAACAGCTGTTGTTTACACAAATTGTAATATTATCAAGTAGTAAACTATTACTGACGATATTAGGAAAAAAATATTTTTGTACGAGTTAATTTTACAATGTGAAGTCAGAAAAAAACTTTGGTTAGTAGGCAATAATTTTCATTTTTAATTGCGGCAATCTAAACCTAGACTGTTTTAAATGTTCACGTAATGATCGAGTTATTTACTCACCTAAGTATATTGGTTTGACCAGTTCCTATTTATTTAAATACACTTACTAATGATTTCGCTCACCGTAGGCAATTATCCGCATATATGACCAATCTAAATGTTAAACGTACGGCAGATTATAATAATTCAATCTGTATCGGTTCGACGCTTAAGCCTTATAAAATCCCGATAATTTCTGGTTATTCAGTAGAATCTACTACTAAACTTGGCTCTAACAAAAATTAGCACTTTAAAGCTTAATATTTCGCAAACGGATCCTTGGATGGAAAAATGGTTTTAGCACACCCGCAATATCTTTAAACGACTTATCCAACAACATCCCACGCCATGGGATAGCTGATAAAAAAAATCATGGCCACTTTATGGGTATACCAACCCTGAAAAGATTTTTTTTTTCAAGATTTTATTTCGCCATTTTTTCGCCTTGATTAATATGTATACCCATACCAAATTTCAACTTTCTAGTGCTATTCTATTCTAGAAACAGACGGATATGGCGAAACTATAAGGGTTCTCTTGTTGACTACGGAACCCTAAAAATTTACTGTATTTTGTAACTACGACAAAAAAATTAACCATTTCTTTTTCTTGAAAAAACGTTGAAAGGATGAAATAAGAAAAACAACTACCACAATTCTGCTTCTCTCGTGCAATTACTCTGCCTAGACTTTCCCAAACTATTATAATATGTTGGTGTCGACTTCCAGGCTAACCAAATGCAACCAATGCAGCTTTCTTATAAGTATAAAACGTGTAAAAGAATAAACGCAATACTTCTTAAGGGGTCATTGTACTCATCATTATGAACAACTTTTACTATGGGGCCAACCCCGAAATCACGAAAAAAAAATCAGCTGTTCACTACATTTTGTCGAGATATGCACAGAAATGTATGGCGCAGCGAGTCGATTTTCACGATTTCAGTGTTGGTCCCATAGTGAAAGTTGTTTATAATGATGAGTACAATGACCCTTTAAGAGGTATTGCGTTTATTCTGTTACACGTTGTATATTAATGTTACTATGTATATTAAATGATGCTTGACTCGAATTAAAACGAAATTAGTGTTAAATACAAGTCAATAAAATACAGCCTACGTAGTATTTAATTATTATGTAATATATTATCTAAAATAATATGTGACACCGATGTGTGTTAGCCTTATTGTGGTAACTAGATTTAGCTGCTATTGTAACTAAAATAAATAAACAAAAAGGGAAGTGATAAGCTCACCACGTTCGATATTTATTTTTAGATTTATTTTAAGTAGGTAATTTAAATAATTCCATAGAATCCCTTGTAGTATCTTGTATAGAATGGTTTATAAAGTTACAAAGACCTGTTTTCGTTTTGGATTTATTTTAAATCTGATTTCATAGGAGACAGAGAAGATAAAATCAAGGCTCTAGCGCAAAGCTAGCTGGAACCATATCGTGGATTATTATATCAATTTTTCTAAGATAAAAACGAATAAAAAATTAATCCGAATTCTATTTGACTATCCAAGACATCATCTATCTTTGTGCCAATTTCCATCCGAACACGTACCGCCGTTTACGCGTGATGGAGTGAAAAACATCTTAACAAACTGTCATTTTAAGGAAGTAAGACTAGCTGATTAAGTATTGTTTTAGTATTAAACTTATTAGTTTTATTCAATGGGTCCTGGTTTTGGTAAACGCATGTGGTGAGCTTTCGCTCCAAGGCTTCAAAGTGCCTCTTAGCTCGTAAGTGCAATATAAACCTAAAGTCTTTTAAATGTGATCATTTATAAATATTTATCAATGTGTAATCTAAATACTACGTTTTGTAATGTTTTCGTAAGAATCTACAATTATGTAATCTGCCCGAAAATCGAAGTAAAACAATAAATTCTTACATTATAATGTTATTGTGTTTTATTTTGTGTGACATGGAACGTAAAAACGGTAAAAACAAAGGACATCACTTTTTAAAACAAAACAGCGTTTATTATTTTTAGTAGTCCTAAAATATTAGTCATAATAGCAACAAAATAAAATCAGCTATACGACAAAATAAAAACTACTTGGAAAATAATAAATAATGAAACAGATAGGAAGAAACAGGGTGAAACTAAATTTAATTTAAATAGGTACTGTTTATGGCCTAATAAACTCAGATGCAGAGGTACCTCAGGAATTTGAAAACTTCTTTGCTAATACTCTTAAAACTATGCAGTAGCTCACAACTAGTCACCCGTGCTCTTGCTGCCTTACTTAAAAAGAATGTAAAGGTATGTCCATTGGACTTTAAGTTTCAACATAAGTACAAACCCCCTGGCCATTATAAAAGCTTAAATTAAATCAGAAGATCTTTGGGGAATATCTGTTAAAGTTTGTAGATATGTCATTGAAACTATTGCCCCCTACTTAGCAGTCATATTGAACATTAGTGTAGACCAAGGAGTTTTTCCGGATCTCACAAAACACGGTAAAGTCGTTCCGTTGTTCAAATCGGGTGACTGTCGAGAACCCAACAATTCTGCCAGTTCTCAGTAAGGAAGTTAATGCTTAGTCAGATTTACGGTTTCACCATAGGGCGGCAAAATATAGCTTTTATCGTGTGAGCTGTCAATACAACATGGATCAAGATGGAATGACAGCACACTTCGTGATCGCTTCATCCAAGCCTTCACTTCGACCTATTTACAGATTCGCACTGCAGAAGAAGTTGGCACAGAAACGTGGGGATGGGCACAAGAAATGAAGAATATGCTTAGCAGAAGTCGATGGATCATGATGATATTATGAATTGCAATTTATTATCATAACAGTTAGAAGATCGAACGAACGAATTTAGTATTATTAAAATATTATGATTCACTAAAGCAAGTTTCATTGAGCTGTGTTTAAACTTTACCTAAACCATAAAGAATATATTTCAAAATGTTTTCACAACATCATTCCAATAACCCGACTCACGATTCTTCTTTCGCAGGTATCCCGCTGGAAGGGATTTCTTTAGAAATACGCATCACCTTTGTACCTATTTTTCTGTTTCTTATTATCTATCTGTTAAAATTTGTGTAGGTACTTAAACGGTTAAATAAATAAATGAAATTATAGGTTCCAGTATAGGTTCGGCTGTGCGTTGTCTATCAGTCACTCAGTCAGTCACAATCACAAGTATGAACGGAATAATTTTATATATAACCTAAATAATATAAAAGCGAAAGGTCACTCACTCACTCACTCACCCATAACGAAATCTCGAATACCGCTTGACCTATGAAGATGAAATTTGTATGTTAAAATTTATATGGAATAATCTTAACGCTTGGTCCGATTATGTTGAGACTCGACAATAATGATTGTGATAAAAAAAAAATAAGAATTCATGCTAGTCTCTTTGGACAGGAGTCGAGCTCATCTCGCCGTCGATGTCGTCTGGGATTTTACTCTAAGAAGAAAGAGAGCTAAGTATTCGGCGGTTCACCTTCATTTCCCCTTATTATAAATAGGTATTATGTCTTAAATGAAATTGCTATATCTTCTTTCTCAGGCGCCTTGGACAAAAACAGAGCTACAAGCAATGTTGAAGAAAAAAACTGCTATACCTACCCTTCCACAAATACGTTTGTCCAATGTGCCACAACATCCCCAATGACAAAAGTGGATAACCGTCCCAGAAGAAAAATGTACCTAATTACCGAGATTGTGACATACGATCGTGGAAGGTTGACTGGTGGAGAATGCCTTGTTGCATTAAGTCCGCCCATGTACCACTATTGTACATAAGGTTTAAATATAAATAACGCCACAGCTGACAGAACTGTAGAATAAATCAAAATTAATATATTGAACACAACTTGAGAAGAACTGATTTAATACACTCACTTTTAATATAATTGAATAACAAATCTATTATGAGAAATGCTGAAAAAATATTTTTATTATTTACAAAATGAAATACATAATAAGCTTTAGAAAGCTAAGTTTTTCATTAACTTCAAAGTTAAAGCTTCAAAGTTGACAATTAGAAAGAGAAATAAATATATCCCTCTCGCGAAAACGCTGTTTTGTACGGTTTTGTATGGCAGCTGTATGGGCGTCATGGACTTGACGTTAAAGTCCGTATCAGACTTTTCTTTCTTATTTTCAACTTTGAAGCTCTATAACTTCATCCTCGATGAAGTTAATGAAATACTTACTTAGCTTTCTAAAGCTTTAAACAAAATGCATGCATATTCCCTATTGCCCGTCTCGTGCAACAGGGAATCTGCATGCAGCACAGTATGCTAGATTACCATGCAAATGATGTGAAAAAATTGTACGGTCAGCAAACAAAGTCGATCGGTCAGTAAAACTGTAATAGTATGACTACAAAGCGTTTTACATTATTTTGTCATCTACAAAAATGACAAAAACACTCGATACACTGTTTTACAGCTTTTTACATAATAGTAGTTTTGCTATTCAATAATTTGAAAAGTGAGTGTATTAAATTAGTTCTCCTCAAGTTGTGTTCAATATATTAAATTTTAATTAATTAATTCTACAGTTCTTTACTTTAATTCTACAGGCCTCCAAGACCACAACAGAACAGCTCACTGAACAGGTCATATCAATGTCCCAGGTCAGTTCCTACCCCTCATCCCAGTGACAAATGCTCGAGGACCGCGTCACGCGATAAACAGTGAAATCCCCGCAAACACAAGATCTTTACACTAAATATTCCAACCTACCATTGCTTCTTAGCTCTTAAGTGCAAATGAACCTAATATCATCATCATCATTATATCAGCCGAAAGACGTCCACTGCTGGACATAGGCCTCCCCCAAGCGCCGCCACAACAACCGGTCCTGTGCGTCTCGCATCCATCGGTTACCCGCGACCCTCACCAGGTCATCGGTCCACCTTGTGGGAGGCCTTCCAACGCTGCGTCTACCGAAAACCGGTACCGGTACCGGTCGGAACCTAATATAATCATATAAAAATATTTATCAATGTATAATCTAAATACTACGTTTTGTAATGTTTTCGTAAGAATCGACAATTATGTAATCTACCCGAAAAACGAAGTAAAACAATAAAATTCTTACATTACAATGTTATTGTGTTTTATTTTTATAAAAGAGTATACCTACTTCATTACTGGTAAAGAGAACAATCAGATCTGATATTGCTGTATCCTAAAAATAGATTAAACCTATATTTATTATTTTCTAATAAAACTAAAAAAATAAGTAACTTACGTTAAACAATTAACATCGGAACGAAACTCCACACCATGATGGAAAAACTTAATTTTGGTGTCTCACAACACGAGCGCCGGAGGGGACCAGGCGGGTAGTGGCTATCAGGAGGTCTGCTGGAGTCTCTGAACCTCTCAAACTCATCATACGTTGGTATCCGACTTACTGGAGGCTCTGGAGGCTCTTCAGGAGGTAGTGGAGCCTCTTCGGCCGAAGATGGAGCTTCTTCGGTAGAAGGAACTGCCTCAGGAGTCTGTTCCACTTTACTTTCATCACTTGATGTATCGCCAGCCCCTTTTTCATCAGTAGTCGACCAGTATATCGGACAATGCATACTTACGTCTTGTAACATGATCATCTCAGGTGGTATAAAGTTATCACTGACAAAAGTAGAATTTGTAGGCAAATCAATAAGGTATGCGGACCTGTTGATGTTAGTCCAAAGTCTCATCCAGTGAAATGAGTTGCGATACAAAATAATTACAATAAACGTGAGAGAAATCCGCAACGTCTGGCAATGGCGTCCTGATGACATTTTGATGTCAATTTGTTCAAGCCATTTTTTTTTTAAGTAAGCAGAAGTCAGAAACTTTCGAAACAGTACAATAATATTGTTCATCGCTATAGACACTGCGCGTAGCAGTATGGTACTACGCAGACGCCGCGTAGGCGATAAACCTACGCAATGGCTCGTAGCAGTGCTACGCAGGCGCAGCGTAGGGGTGTTCCCTTGTTTCGCAGACAGTTTCATAGAATTTCGTTTCGTAGCAAATGTTTCATAATATAAAACATGTGGCACTTGTATTTTATTTCGAAAATTATTGTTTCAACGACCTAGCTATTTCCTTGAAAGAAACATATTTCACAGAAATAGAATTCAATGAATTTATAGTCACATTTTTTTATTTAACAAACTTATCAAACAGTAGAATTATTTTTTAACGAATATCGTTTGTTCGGTCTATTTTTCCATGGTATTTAATTTCAACGAAAATGTTAAAATAGATGTTATGGTATTCATAATTTTATAAATAAATATGATAAGTATATGTGAAATGAAATTCTATAAAACTGTTATATATATCTATAAAACAACGTAGGTACAACCCAGCGCAAGTGATAAAGCTACGGAAACGGTGCGTAGTAGCACTACGCAAATTAAGCGTAGAAGATTAGGTAAGCCATGTAGCAGTACTATGCAGACGCAGCGTAGGCGATAAATCTTGGCATAGTAGAAGTTTATAAAAGAATTTTTAAAATATCATAAATTAAAACCAACATCACCGAATCACTAGTTAGTATTATTAATTACAGCGAGTGTAAACGAGCAACACATCAAACTTAAAACACTTAAACCACTAGTTCTACAACACGAACTGCGTCTTCTCTGACCATCCTCGTGATGTGAGAAGAACGAAGGAGGAGTATCATCTTCTTCAAGCTCTTCTATACCATTATTTGAGTCATCACCACCACCCGCCCCGCTATCGTTATCATCCATCAGATACACGGGATACCGCATCCTCGCATCTTCGTAGATCATCTCCTGAACTTGAGGTGGTATCATGGTATCCGGGTGAAAGGTACAGCCTGTAGGAACATTGGAGACACCTGGTAGATACGCAATACTGTTGAGGTTTATACGCAGTCGCATGTTTAGCCAATGATAAGAGTTTCGGTAGAATATAGTGATAATAATCGCGAGGGAAAGCGGTACCGTGTGCGCTGTCATTTTGATAACAAATTGTTTTTTAATATAGGCTTAAATTAGTCTTTTTATTTTTAATAGAGTAGGTAATTATTAAAGAAGTTTACATTGTAATAAACAAAGTACACCATAAATCTCTTCCTCCCGTCTACAAATAGCTTATATAAAGGCGCTGTGTGCTTCTGTCAGATTCTCCGCTTACTTTTTAACCGACTTCCAAAAAAGGAGGAGGTTCTCAATTCGATTGTATTTTTTTTTTTATGAACCGATTTGAAAAAAAATTGTTTTACTTGAAAAGATATACTTCTCGATTGGTCCCATTTAAATTTTATCAAAATCGGTTAAGCAATTTGGTTTTTAAATCCAAATAGCTGGAAAAAATATGTGGAAAAATCATCCATGTAGGTACGACTACGAAATTGCGTATTTTTGCTTTCCTGTGACTTTCCAGTGGTGTTGTTAGGTGTGGGGTACCACTAAAAAGTGAAAAATAAAAAACTTTTTCACAAAAAAAACCGACTTCAAAAAAAACACTACAAAGTAAAGTTTTTGTGAAAAAGTTTTTTGAAACCACGCCACAGATTTTGATATGGTTTTCAGTAATAGAAAGAGCGATGAACAAGGATGGTTTTTGTATAAAATATGCACCAGTGCAAAACCGTGGCGAGTCGCTAATGACAACTAGGACAAATCAAAGCATAAATCTTAATCAAGGTATAAAATTTAAAATGGTCAAGGTTTGCAATTTATGGGAGCTCTCTAGGTTCATCTTTTATTACATTCGACGGAAATTTAGAAACCTTTAAACTTAACAAATTTTTTCTTATCGATATTCTTGAAATTAAAACAATACAAATATCAACAAAACAACATTCTGGCATAGAAACATTTGTCACACTTACAAGGAACAATACCAAATGTAAGTATATGTAGGTACCTATACCAAAAATGTTATTTTGAATAAATCAACAACATTTACTGCGAAATCCCAAATTACGCTAACATTCCAGACGTGTGTTGCGGTGAATACAAATTGGGTAGCGGACAGAAGTAGGGGGACCACGCATAGAGACCTTGCAGGACTGTCGTCTAACTCATTAAATAAGTTTAATAAAGAAAACGTAAATTAAACGACATAATTGAAAATAAAAGCTAACTTTATGACAATTAAGAAAAAGCGACTTGAAATTCCAATATTAACATGACATTGTATCGGGAATCAGATTTCTCTCGACAACTTATACTCATGCTCGGCTTGTAACAAGACTCGCCTCCTTGAATAGATTTTTTATTTAAATAAGTAATGGTTCAATGTTTTGTACCTATACCTACCTACAACGTGTCACAGAATAAACTCAATACCTGAAAAGGGATCATTGTACATATCGTTTTTAACAACTTTTACTATGGAGCCTAATCTATGGAGGAAAATCATCTGCCCCATATCGTAGGCCCCATACATTTATGTGCGCATAACTCGGCAAAATGTACTGAACAGCTGATTTTTTTCGTGATATTGGGTTAGGTTAGGTTAGTTCCTATTAAAAGTTGATCATAATGATGAGTACAATGACCCCTTTTCAGGTATTGCGTTTATTCTGTTACACGTTGTAGGTACACCTCTGCCAACAGCTTGGGGAGTTTAACGATATTATGTTTTTTTTTCTACACTATCTCATTGGGGTAACTGTAATGATTTTTGTTTCAATCACAGTACGCTAGGTACCTACTTGAAAAGTAGGATGACATTTTGAACGAACACACCAAACTTAAATAAGGAGTAATGACCGTTTCAAAGTTCAGCTGGTCACCCTACTCTAGACACGAGTCAGATAAGGAAGTTGATCCAGGTAGACGGCACGTGCCCAGCATGGCGGAGACGCTACTCCGGTTTTCCCGCATTTGGCACAAAATTATACGTCCGTCGCCTTGCTCAAACAAAAACGAAGAAAATAAGGACCGGCATGACAGGGCTACTTGAGGAATGTGCTGAAATTATGACGAATGTCTCAAGAAGTGGATGTGAGAAATCTGAAGACTCAATTGGTGTTTTGAACTCAGAATTCCGTCGTAAACTTTTTATTTCTAGTTCGCTATTCATCACAATTCTTGTATGGAGATTGATGGTTATAAGAAGATTCTGTATGGCAAACTAGATCACAGCATTTGGTTATCAGTCGTACCTAATCAGTGGTAATTTTGGTTCTTAGATGTAATTCTGTGGTCTAGCCAGCTAATAACCAAAACTGTTTTATTACCTAGTAGATAATCTTAAGTGGTTTGTTGTTGATAGTGATATTTTTTCATAATAATATTTTAACCCGAAAAAGGGTAATGTTTCACATACTTTGTACAGATGCCATCACCCCTTTTATAAAAGTAGTAAGTTATTAATTCCATACTTGCTGTTCTTGTAAAGTTATGCAGATTGATTTAAGTTTATGTAATCATAGACGCGTCTGCGTTTTACGACCGCCCTAGTAACCTATTTCAGGCGGCAATCGATTCTCACATTGCGTACGTCAGCAAAAGTTTTCAGGCTTTTTATTCGCCGCTTTGTAACACTTCAAGCTGTGCGCTCGATAGGTTTCTATTAACTTCCGTCCCTTCATAGAGCCTTTACTCTCTACGACATTTCATACAAATTATGAAGTCCTTATCCGAAATGAATTTTAATGAACCGATTTTAATGAAACTTGGTTCATGCGCTAGATATCCAGGTAAAATTGAAATGTTCTCTACTAACTAGGTAACTTAAGTAGAGAACATTTTCGAAAAAAAGTTTAGAGGGAGTGAGAAAGCGATTCTAAGTTTTCTATAGAAAGCGAAAATTCGCTATATCTTTCATTCTAAACTCTTTTCCGAAAATTCTTTAAGATAAAATAAGGATTGAAGGAATGAATATTATAAGTACATTGAAATCTGGATGTCTCCTTTCGGAAGGAATTGAGGGAGGCCTTTGTCCTGCAGTTGGACAGTACGGGCTAGTAAGTAGTACTGGTGGATTGATATTGTAGTACTTCTATATTATGTCCCCTCCGTGCTTTATTATTAATCACGAAACAACAAATTATTATTAAAACCTTTAAATTAAAGAACTAAGTTTATAACGAATCAAGGCTTGCATAGCGTTAATGTTATAATGTGAAAATTTATTAGATTCCAATAGCGTCCTTGACATTCAAGAAATAAGTAACATTTTAATCGAGTCAAAGGTTATTAAATGACACGAAGAATAGATCGAGTCACTTAATTAACACTTTACAACTGAGAATATTTTAATCTGCCTAGTGACTAGATTTTGAGGATAGAGTTGATCTCCTAGGTGTGTAGATCCTTGTGAAAGTTCACAATAGAAAGACTGGGTTACGTTGCGTACTAATTAATTTCATCATCATCATCATATCAGCCGAAAGACGTCCACTGTTGGACATAGGCCTCCCCCAAATGGTTTGCCATAAACGCCACGCTTGGCAGGTGGGTTGCAGTGTAGCTGTAACAATGTACCTGCAGAGAATGCTGCTGCCCATTCTCTGGTGAGTCCCTTAGTCGCCTCTTACGACACCCACGGGAAGTGATAGGATGGTGCTATTCTTTTACGTCCGGACACCATACGGAACAAACAACTAATTAATTTATGTACACGAAAATACTTAACATGGATAAGAACAAATGCAGATAGAAGAGCACAAAGATACTCGACAAAATGTCGGGGACAGCGGTTTTGAAGATTCGGGGTTTGTGTCCAAGTTATAATTGCCAATGAATTAGAAGTAGGTAAATCTAATTACCAAAAAGCAATATTGCCCTTTGGACGATTTGTTTGATAAGTGAAAAGCATTAAGATTAATTGCCTTTTTCGTCAGTTTATTGCGGTAACGTAAAGATGACGTAATTGCATCTAACGAATAATGTAACGTGCATTATGTTTGTCCTATTCCTATATACACCTTTGCCTAGCCTTTCGAGGTTTACAAAGTCACGCTTGTAAAGAAAATTATTATGTAACATGTTGACTTTTATGATGGTCATGTTTTTATACGACTAATATTATGGATTCTTAACATGCCTAAATAGTTATTGATGATGTCACCTAAGGCTGCTTAATGAGTAATGAATCTTCTTGTTCGACATAGATGTATCAGATTAACCATTTCTCATGACGTTCAGAAAACAAGTTTTTCCATGCATTATGTAAAATTAACATAGTCCTCGTGCCTCCGGCTTCGAATAGCAATAACACATTGTTGGCACAAAACATTTTGCATTTATATTTAAAAACGTTTTAACTTAATAGTTAAAACTATAAGAAAATTAAGAATATAATAAAAATATAGTAGGTACCTACTACGTTTATTTATAACTTTTACAACCAGTTTATGTTAATAAATTCATTTATTATTCTTTTATTACGAGCAGTAAGTACTACTGTATATTAACGTTGTTGACGTTATAAAGTACCAATTTAGTAGGTTTCTACTCGTTACATGATCATCTTGTATTCTTGACGCTAGGGTTCCGAACGACACCGTATGAGAAACGGAACCCACGCGGAACTCGTGTTTCTGTCTGTTTGTCTGACACAGCTAATTTGCTCTGAATCTAATGGACCGATTCAGTTGAAATTTGGTACAAATACAACATTGAAGAAAAATACAGATGAAAAATATTTTTTTCATATAAATAACGTTGCCCCCCCACACTAGGAATTTCTCCTGTAGGTACATCGTGGGTTCGTTTACAAACATACAAAGTAACATACACAAATAGCCAGACCCGGAACAACTATCTGCAGGCCATACAAATATTTGTTCCGTGCAGGAATCGGTATTATTAGGTCGGTAGGTACTTATTTGATTACACTACAAGAAAATCTATAAAACTTAGAATAATAACGCCTAGAAACCTAGTACGAGCATCAAAAGTGAAGCAACTCAGACTACTCCATATACGGAGTACTCGGCGCAGCGAGCCGTCAGTGCTCAAGGTCACGCTCTGTTGAATGCACCTCCCGAGAAATATTTAAAAATGACAGTTTGTTGCATAAAAAGATGCTCTAACACACCAGGAAAACAAAAAAAATGTGATAAAATCACGTTTCACAAGTAAGTACTTACATTAAATCCATTATTTTTACGTAAATCGATCTTCAAATTAAAATTTTCATAACCTAATTTATCACAATGTAGTGTTGCCAGTTGTAAAGAAAAATTACCCATAATACAGTAAGCACTAACTGTTGGAGTCTACCTGTATTATGATGCTTATTGTTTAAAGTTGTAAGTATGAAACGAAAGCTAATAATTACGGTTGATTCAAATAATTTGCGCATTTTTTTAAGTGAAAAATTCTTTAGGCGCGTTGGGCAGTTTTCATATGGGAAAAAACCATAGTCGCGACACGCGGCGACACCGACACCTGTGTATGAGATCGTGTCTTAAAATTGAAATAAAGGAACATCAGACTGGGCGGCCAACCAGGGGGGGGGGCAGGGGGAGGCGGGAGCCTTGTCGGCCCCGCGGGTGCCGACCAGTCTTTCATGGGTGTCATTTTCGCGATCTTTGGGGTCGCTAAAACCGATTATGGGGTCAAAATCGAAATCCAAGATGGCGGCGACGAAATTTGCTAACTTTTCGTCATGGGTGTCAATTTCATGGTTTCTGGAGTCGCTGAAACCAATTATGGGGTCAAAATCGAAATCCAAGATGGCGCTGACGAAATTTGCTAACTTTTCGTCATGGGTGTCATTTTCATGGTTTCTGGAGTCGCTAAAACCAATTATGGGGCCAAAATCGAAATCCAAGATGGTGGCGATGAAATTTGCTAACTTTTCCTTATGGGTGTCAATTTCATGATTTCTGGAGTCGCTGAAACCGATTATGGGGTCAAAATCGAAAACTTAGTATGCATACGCCATCTAACCAGGTCTAAATAGTTAGTTGAGAACATTTTCTAAAAAGAGTTTAGAAGGAGAGAGAGAACGATTTGAAGTTTTCTATAAAAGTGAAAAACCACTATCTTTCCTCCTGATGTTTAAAATGTCATGTCGAAAAGTTAGCAAATTTCGTCGGCGCCATCTTGGATTTCGATTTTGACCCCAAAATCGGGTTTAGCGACTCCAGAAACCATGAAAATGACACCCATGACGAAAAGTTAGCAAATTTCGTCGGCACCATCTTGGATTTCAATTTTGACCCCATAATCGATTTTAGCGACCTCAGAAACCATGAAAATGACACCCATGACGAAAAGTTAGCAAATTTCGTCGCCGCCATCTTGGATTTCGATTTTGACCCCAAAATCGGGTTTAGCGACTCCAGAAACCATGAAAATTACACCCATGACGAAAAGTTAGCAAATTTCGTCGGCACCATCTTGGATTTCAATTTTGACCCCATAATCGATTTTAGCGACCTTAGAAACCATGAAAATGACACCCATGACGAAAAGTTAGCAAATATCGTCGGCGCCATCTTGGATTTCAATTTTAACCCCATAATCGGTTTTAGCGACCCCAGAAACCATGGAAATGACACCCATGACGAAAAGTTAGCAAATTTCGTCGGCGCCATCTTGGATTTCGATTACAATAAGTACATACCGACAAGTTACGTACTTAACATTTTTTTTTATATTGATCTATGATTAGTCCCAAGTATATTAACATTTTTCCCGATTTTAGGGAAAGTGTTCATTCCTAGCAACATTTTTTTACGTCTGTGGCTGTAATTACATACCGCTCACTCACACATAAGTACGAAAGTTGCTTCATTTTTTGGTAGGGAGCGTGTATGAGACTCTCCTTCTAGGCGTTATTATTCTAAGCTATAAAAGTTTGTGGGTTTTAAGTAACATTAAAAACATATAAGTGATTCGTTCGGAACCCCTTGCAGGCGAGTCCGACTCGCACTTGGTTTTTCGATTCTAGTTTTTGCTTTGATTTAGGTATACCTACGCATTTAAGAAGATCAAACTTCATTATCTTCCAGAATTAGTGATTGATCTTGATTGGATCCTTGAGTTTGATGGTCATCCTGCGGTTGTAGACGTCGCCTGTCATCTCCGGTTATCATCCGACGTCCGTGAGTGCCGTAATTGATAGGTAATATATCCCGGAAATAATATACGTAGTGGAGATGAATTTCAGTACGTAAACATTTCGGTTTTGTACAAAGAATTCGCATTTCTATTCAAAGTGCAATTTAAGAAACTTTTTCAAGAATAGAAATTGCGAAAGCGATCATAACAGCATCTTCAATTCTGTTCATATCAATCTAGCATTAATTTGTTTTATTCTTAATTACATACGATACATCCTTCCAGCAGCCTAATTGCGACATAACAATTCTTTATTATCAGGCAACTATGCCCCCTAAATAAAATACACAAATTAAACATACAAAAATAATAAGCTAAAACATATTAACCAAAATTAAATCTATCTGTGACTACACTTACTGCGATTTCAGCATTATTCATTACATGTTCAATGTTATCGACCAGACGAACGTTTAAACATATGAAGCAATGGATCTAGAATTCCTTTAGATTGTGAAAGCATTGAGATGAAATTGGAATCTTTCAAAAGTTTTTCTCTTTAAGTTTCACTCCCTTTCAGATTTAAATACCAGTAACGTCCGTAATTCATATCAAATCCATTGACAATGTATAATTCCTTAGTTCCCAGGACCTTCACTGAGTCCAACTCATCCGTGACCTTTTGCAATGACGTAAGACATTTTTTTGTAAATAACGTGTTTAACATTACGATTTATAGAATTACCATATTGATGAAGAATGACATTCTGATGCGTGCTCCACTTCTTTGTCATCACGCACAAGATCCGCTTATGTATAATTTATCATGACTGTTTACCCCAAAGCGGAGGGCTGAAGTCAAGCTAATGTAACCACATGGACAGTTATACAACAGACACAGATATTAATGAATTACATGTTTTACACTAGGGGCTAGTTTATAGCCATAACGGAAGACTAACCTAGGGCAAATTCAGGAAGGTTAACATACCCTGGCTCGTTTGATCGTTGAGGCCAACAGAAATCTAGACAAGTGACCAACAATGAAAAATAACGCGGCCAATGAGCTGGCCAGAAGGGGATCTGGTGCGATGGTTGTTGGACCCGAACCCATGGTACTACTCCCCTAGACTACCTACTCCCTTTCACCCAGCTGCGCACGTTGCTACAAGAACCTACCCACACACAAGCAGAACGCTGGTGGGCCACGGCACCAGGCTGCAGGCAGTCCAAGGAGGCTATGCCATCCGTAAACAGAAAACTTACCAGGCGCCTTTTGCGACTGGATAGCAGCCTACGAATGATAGCGGGGAACATCACCGGACACTGCACACTGAACAAACATTTCCACACGATAGGTATAACGGACATTCCTCTAGAGCATGCATGGAGGAGGAGGAAAGGATTTCGCACGTGCTCCTTGAGTGCACAAGCGTTACCGAAATACGGAGGCAAACAATAGGGACAACTAACTCACTCACAGATGTCCTGAACCAACTGAGAGGACTGATCTGCTTCTGGAGGGAAAAAATGGCTGGTCGGAATGACGGCCACCATGGCTCACGCACAGTGGTCCACAGCAGATAGACCAAGAATGGACTAGGGCTGACTGGCACGAACTTATTGAAAGAGCATGGTTCCGTGCCTCATAAAGCACGGGCTCGGCTGCCGTTTGTAAGTACATGTTTGAATATCGTTACGTTAGCCAGAAAATCTGATAACAGTCTTGTGACTGTGCCACCCAGTTACTGGGTTTTGGAAATCAGATAGGCAGTCGCTTCATGTAAAATACTGGTAGTCAGCCGAATCCAACTTAAGGACAGACTAGGCATATTATATTAAATGAAATAGTTTGTCACGAGTAAGCATTCTAAATCAACGAGGACTGCAAATTACCATACAGACCTACATATTAAAAAGTAATTTAGATGGCACCAGAATATTGCAGACTCCGTAAGATTGTAATAACTCTTTATTAGATTATAGTTTTTCGATATATTATGAAAAATCGTTCAGCCGGTCGATTCTGTCGACATCTCACGGTGTTCACCTAGGCGGAGTGAACGACAATAGCTGTCATTCCATCTTATTTGTATGGTTTGACAACTCACCCGTCGTGCGTCCTGCCCGGGTGTTCACTTCGACATGTTTACAGAATCGCACTGCTGTATAAGTACTTACAATTAATCAAATCCAAATTATGTAGTTTCCAATAGATAGTCTTTAAATTAAGAATAGAATTTCTTTAAGAAAAGAAATAGTAGTTTACAATTTTACGCGATATTTTACAATCTTACGGCGGGCGTTTGCAATTTTCCGGTGACATATACAATAAGGTCACATATTTAATAATGCAGCTAACAAAACCTCGATATATTGATGTCATTTGGGCCACAGTATTATCATAAGGTGTTTCGGCCACCACTACTTGTATACGAGTACGTAACAGTTGATTAAAGGGCACCGTATTGTGAAAGATTATAACATCCTAATACATACCTATGATGTAAAGTATCAATAAATAGTTCTAACATTTACTTAGAACAACTCTCTTACGTCAATAAGTATGCTTTTCTTTTTACGATTTGATCTTCAAGGTTAAGCGACGCTTGCCTTCGGTCTGTAGAGAGGTGACCATCTTTACATACCAAGACTCCTCCATGCCTTGGAGAGCACGTTTAGCTGTTGGTCCCGGCTATCATTTGTAGATCTTTGGCAGTCATTACGGATTGAAAGAAGAAAGAAAATCTGACTCCAGTCTCGCCAAGAAGTACCGTGTTACCCAGTTAATGGGTTGTGGAGGTCTGGTAGGCAGCCGCTCTACGTAAAATACTGTTTCAGCTGAATCTGGTTTCACTGGGAGCCGACCCCAATATGGTTGGGAAAAGGCTAGGCAGATGATGATGATGATTTGATTGTGAAAGGTTTATCTTCCTGAAAACTAGTGTCAGACTTGGTTGCCTAAGTCCTGTAATTCTTTCCTACTTTGTAAATAAATAGGTACCTACTGTAGAGATCTTGCTTCATCAGGACCACTTTAGTGGTTGAGGAACTTAAACATTATGAATAGGTAATAAAAGTAACATTAACACTAATTCGGCCTTTTTGATAATCATGATAAAAGTGAAAGCCTATTATTTAAAGTTCCTCATCCCTGTCGTTATAGTACCTACATAATTATACGAAGGTACTATAAAATAAAATTCATTGAGATTAACTACTGGGAGATTCCCGGTTGAACTGAACGAAGCTTTCCAATTCAAGCCGAGCTCACTCATCGTTTGGTATTTTGACGATATTTAACAGCTCAAAAGCCTAAGTGAATGTTCGTTCGTTAACAACATGAGGCTAAAACGTGGTCCGGAGTTGATCATATATCTGAAGACCTTCTCTTCAGAAGGCCCCAAGGTGAACCCCGACAGACCAAAAAAAATCCTTACAATACATGTAACGTTGACTTTTATAGGAGGTAACATTTTCATGCATAATTTGTAGGGGTTTAGGGTTAGCAATCTTACAGCCGCTGACTATTTGCAACAGTCACTGAAACCTTAGCCAATGCCTTCTTCACCTGCCTAGCCTTTTCCCAACTATATTGGGGTCGGCTCCCAGTCAAACCGGATTCAGCTGAATACCAGTATTTTACCTCCACAACCCATTAACTGGGTAACACGGTACTTCTTGCCTTATGAACTGAAAAATAAAAGTTGCCATAAAACAGTAGGTGAAAAATAATAGACACCATCTATACGATCGTTTAACCTTGTAGCTTTGTGTGAAAATTAGTGACCAACTTGGGAAGCTCTCGTTTTCCGAAAAAGGAATATTTGTTCATTTATTTAATTGCATAATTCGTGATAACAAATGGAAAATATATATCAATTAAATCCTCGCGCAAGTGGGAACCTGTCAAACATCTTGCATCGTCTCGAATTCTGTTCTATGTATAAACTTGCGCTTCCGAAGTAGAATATTTTTCTATTATTAAAATAATAGCAGTTAAATCAATTAAGCTCTAAACCAGATAGGACCTGTTAAACTTCTAGCATAGTCTCGAACGTCTCGAATACTGTATTTATCGAAAAAACGTGCGCTTCCGAAGTAGCACACGCTTTCCGAAAAAGGAATAAATGTTCAATTATTGAATTGCAAAATTCGTGATATTAATGACACTAAGGCAGATATCAATTAAGTCCTCACGCAGGTGGGAACCTGTCGAACTTCTCGAGTTCTAGCATCATCTCTCTGCTGATGTAACTCAAAGATGAGCGGGTTTCGACACCGGCCGGTGTGTCCCCAAGGTCGGCGATCGCCATTCAATACCTGAGCCACACTCGTGCGCACATCAGTACGGGGTAGCATACAGCATGGACAAGACTTTGGTAGTGTTTGCGTGCCTCTGCGGCTTCGGTGAGTACCTACTTTTTTATAACTTTTCATTTTCTCAAAAATAAATAACTTCGTAAATCTCTATGGATCTAAAAATAATCGCAGTGCTTTTAACGAAAAAAAAAGAAATTTTTATTTAGATTTTCCTTCTCAGGAAAGCTTTAAATTACATGTTAATAGGCCGTGATGCGCAAGCGCACGTTTCAGTACAAACTCTGTGCAATATAATCTCACTATCATACAGTCAAATGAGCACGTTTTCCTACTAATTAAATAATTACTTGGACCAACACACGTGTCGTATAAATATTTAATTAAGGGTAAATAAATTGCCTGCTACCTGTAATTAATCTAAACAGGTTTTAACAATTAGACGGAATTGTTTTACTGCCTAACAATGGATAAGATTAACGTAGTAAACAATTGTTTCATGCTCTTAACTATGTAATTGATCAATTAAACAACTCTTTGAATTAAAGACTGTACTTGGGATTTTATAAAAGGAAGACGTTTCAGCTAATATCTTTTTGTACTGCTTGTTGTTTATTTACCTTTGCTCAAGTAAAGTTTCCTCATTAATTAAATTATCTCAATTAATTTTGGCACTATAATTTAGTCAGGTAATTGTTGTTTTTCGCGGACGTACTCACTCATCTTAAATAGGTAATACCCACGAATATCGTTGATGGAGGTAGCTTTTCCTCGCATTCGTTTATTGTGTATTTATTTAATTTATGTAAACGAATGTAGATTCAGACAAACCAAACTAAGAAGTACTGAAGGAGGTACTGAAAGAAGTAGGTTCAGGTAGACTTACAAATTTCATATAACTTTTCCTACTCGATTTTGCTACAGTTATTTAATTGTATCGGCAAATCGTCAAAAATTAGTTAATTTTTGACGATTTTAGCAAAGATTTTGAGCTAAAATTAATTAAACCACCCGTGGTTTGAGCTATCAATTTGTTAGAAGTTGATTGCTGCGCCCTAACAGGGTAATGTACCTACTCATTAAGTTTAGCAGTGTCTGTAACTGTGTGCACATTGTGTGCATTAAATAAAAAAATAACAACCGGACAAGAGCGACTCGGACTCGCGCACCGAGGGTTCCGTACCATCATGATGATTTCTGAAAAAGTGTGCTATTCATCATCGTTTCAGTTTTCCTGTAGGTAATCTTTACATAAACTTCTATCACACAGAATAAATTCATATTTTTCTCTATGCAAACTTCGGAGATAAGGGGGGAACGGTTTTTAACGAAATTTTTGTTTTTATTTTTCGAAAACTTTGTGGCCTAAAGAAGTGGTTGAGTATGTGAAAATAACGCTCTTTCATATGATACGCCACATGCCCTAGTAGCCCATCGAATTTTTAAGACCCTCTTTCAGTCCCTGTTGCAAGAAAAAAAAAATTTTTCTTTCTTATTTGCAAAATAGTTGAGAAAACGTCATCTTAAACTGTTCCAAATTTCAAGTTGATAGCATTAGCAGTTCTTTAGATATCCAGCTGTGACACACGGACAGACAGACTGAGTCGCACCATAGGGGTTCCTTCTTACCATTTTGTTACGGAACCCAAAAAAAGATTGTTTCTAGAAGACCAAAATGGTGTTATATGGCACCAATAGGCTATTTTACGACATTACGTCACTCTTTGGGAAATGTGTTCATTCTACATTCTTACCGGGGAATAATTTAAAATAAGAATACTAAATATTCTCGAGTCAATAGTTCAGACGGCCAATCATTACCTAAGCCTTATCTAACTTTTGCAGGTCTCAACACATAACCTAAGACGTCATGTTTGTCTAACTAATAGCTCGTTTATTATGCAGCGAAGTATTTTGAAATATTTTGCTCACTTCAGCATTCCATGGAAAATTTTGTATTTCTTAACAATTCCCCCTAACTATGTCGTAAAACGGCCAATTTTGATCACATCATCGTAAACTTGAATTCATTTAAAATAGAATGCAACTGCGGCTACTCGAATTAATTATTATGTAGCTTTCAAGGTCAGAGGAAGATGAGGAATCTACTTAATTAACTCACTTAAGAATTCGCTTTTGACATCCTTAATTTATTACATAACATTGTTTATTTGCTCGCCACGTTGAAAAGTCTATTCTGGCCTGTTAATATTGCATTAAAATAACATAATCACTTGCAAAAGGTCACTAATGCGTTAATGATGTTGCACATCAATAAACCTTTTCGATGATTACGATTATTGCAAGGCTTATAAGTAGAATTAAATGGTGATTTGAAAATCATCGTTTTAGTTAGGGATGTATCCTGTCACCGGAAAATTGCAAACGCCGTAAGATTGTAAATTATCATGTGAAAAATATTGAATTTAGATGGGATGAAAATGGGAAAAAACGTTTTGTATGCATATACTATACTATATAATAATAATGCATATATACGCAATCGGAGTTCAGGCGAAAAATAAAACTGCCACTATTCACACCAAGATTTAGTACAGTGACTAATATTATAGGATGCTGGAGAATTCGCAGAAGCTCTTATGAATTTCGCATAATGTGAATAACCAAGTGATGCAAGACGTGACATATACATGATGGTGTGTCAGACGTTCCGCTTTCTCAATTTTAATCTGCGTAACCAATCTGTACCTGTACTACCTACACCGAACTAATAAACAGTTGTCAGAATCCTTATATCGCGAGGTTTCCATCAACAAAACGTAACGGAAATACTGAGTTTTGTTCCACAAAGACTAAAACATTCTCGGTACATTCAAGTCGTAATAACTTTTACGGTAAAAATTTGCATAATAATGTCATCCGATGAGTCACATCTCATAATAGATACTAAGTAAGTGAGTAGGCTAGGCACTAGCCTAGATTTCTAGCTTCTATAGAAATTCAAACAAAAAGTAATTCTTCTATTTTAGTCACTAAAGATGACCACGCGTACCACACACGTGACCACCATCTCATGCATATTTTATGCTAAACACAAAATTGACCGAATCAGTTGTATTTCTCAACCGTCTCCATCTTCCTAAGCCGAAATATTTTGACTAACAAAAACATTCTAAGTGCCCCCCCCCCCCCACCTACGTTGCGTCGGTCGGTCTTCATGTGAATCAAAATGTAAAGTTTCCTATCCCATCAACAGCGGTCGCCCAGTTCGGAGGCTTCGGTCCGAGTTCCAACCCTGCCTTCTCCAGGAACCAGAACCAACAGGCACCCAAAGCAGCTCCAATTAACTCAGCTGGAACCTGCAATGAGCTGAACGAGAAGTACCCCGTGCCCGGCAGCTGTGACAGATACATCGAATGCATCGTAAGTACAGTTTTTATACTATATTGGTAAAAGTGTGGAGGATACCTACCCAGATACCCACTATACGAATGTACATTCCCGTTGGGATCTGCTTCAGTTTTGATCTTTACAAATACCTAGTAGGGTCCAAAGATATCGGTAGTGTTATTTACTGTCAAAGTAATAACCAAACAAGTCAACCAGGCATAGGTTTCTACCAATATTCTATAAGGGCTTAAGGGCCTGAGAAACTCATTGCAATGAGCTACTCTCCTCCCATTAACCCTCTTTGTCCCTGGTATGGTTCAATCAATGCTTATCCTACCAATGGTCTCCAAAAACTTCTTTCAGTACCTACCTAACCATATCATCCGATATGGTTAGGTACCCGCGACCCTCCACATTGCATTTTGATACCAGACCTCCCGGGACACATCAATTTGCATGTATATGAACCTCTGTGCTAAATTATTCACCCACGGTCAGTGTGTGGGAAAGTGTTGACACAGACTGGGATCTTACTTTTAAAATAGGTCGTGACTACATTATAGTCTGCGAGTACTACAAAGGCACTGATATACTCGTAAGCTCCATTCTTTTGTGTGTAATCATGCGTCTCCTCTCATGAATAATTCACTTAATAATCACAGATTCTGGTAATAAAGTTCGCGTTATTTGCTAAACGTGGTGCGAATGAGCGATTTGAGATGAGCCGAACTGCGATTATTATTTTTGAGTAACTACACGGATGTTGTGACTTTTATTATTATTGATGTCATCTCTCGTCACTCTTTCCCCTAAAACAACTTCCAACTTTTCTAAACTTGGTTACCTGGTAACCCTGTTCTCTGTTACAATAAGAGAATTTATTCATCAGAAAGCTGATAAGTATATCTATACATATATAAATGTAATCTAGGCAATTTAGGTAATATTTGAATAAATTTAATCATAGCCATTAAAAATATGCAGAACTATAATTTCATATTACGGAAATTGAGACATGCTTAGGAATGCTCAAGCAAATAATTGACTTCTACGAAAAAGCGGATGACCCATGACATTATACATCTAGACGAAACAGCAAAGCGCAAACATAGTCCATTATTAGGTCAAGAGAATGTTCGGAATTGCATTCTCGTGTGCGATACCGCGGTCATCTTCTTTGCCAAGCAAGCTGACAACCAGTCTTAAAGAGGCAGTCGCTGTATACTTCTATAATACCCACAGGTAATTAGCTGCAGCTAGCTAGACGGGAAGCCGACCCCAACATAGTCGGGAAAAACCTATGCAGATTGATTTGATCCCAGATAATAGCCAAATTATCACCCTCCTTGGCCTTGGGATTGGCCAAATTTATTTGGGTAGTAGCCAGTCCTTCGTCTCTCATACACCTATGATAGCTGTCCTCTATTCACTACCTTATCCCAGATGTGATGATTAATGATTGTAATTTTGTTCATAGAACGGAACTTCAGAGGAGAAGCAGTGCCCTGATGGTCTGCGCTTCAACCCCGATGCGGTCGGATACCCGTGCCAGTACCCCAATGAATATGCCTGCCTTGAACGATCCTCCCTACGTGAGTAAAATACGAGCTAATATTTTAACCAGCGGTACTCAAAGTTCGATTGAATAGACGCTTAAAATTTAATGTGGTAGAGGTTAGGTGTTTCCCCGGACTAATTTTCCAACAGTCTGGGTGCATATATCGCAGAGCTTAATCAGACGTTTTATTAAAAGCCTAGCCTTTTCATTGAACTGTGCCGTTTAATCAGCGACATAAGTGACATGGGCAAGTCATCAAAGGATATTCAAAAAAAGATGTCACTGAAAAATCAGCGCATTTAAATGAAAAGACTAGGCCACTAATTAAACGATTAATTAAGCTGATTGGCACACACCTACACTGTTAAAATAATTCCGATAGATTGATCCTAATGCAGGTTAAATGTGGGAGTCCCAGTACCTAATAAACTTTGAATACCACTGTCCACTGTTATCCAAGTACTGATCTTATTCTTCTAACCGCGTTGTATCATTGCTGATTTTAGATTATACTCAGAAATATATTACCTACAGCCGATTCTATTTCTGATACTAGTACCTACGCAGATAGAATATTTATTGTGTATTACATAATAATATGTAAACTTTTGAAGGTAACCGCGATAAGTGAAGGCATTTTCGCGAAAAAATATAATTTAACGTAGAGTGGCGCTTTATTTAGGAATTCAGTTGAATTGTTTCTCAAGATTCAACCATTTCTAGTTTTACTTTTGACATTTTCAACCGTTCACACATAAAACAAGTAGGTAATAAAATACGTGACATGTAACCTCACAGTCATAAATTCAATTCAACTTCAGCTTGTTTTACTCAAACAGACGTTACAACTGATGATCGTAGATATATTTTAAGAAACTGCCTCTGGATAATCAAGACTGGGAATCTCTGTTCCCCATATCGTCCTTCTTTATCCTTGAATTGAGATGGTTAGATCTTGAAGCAGATAGAGGTATTTAGAGCCAGAGGCAGAACTTAAGGATGCCATCAAAATAATCAACCAGGAAGGATTCACTGTTGGGTATGCCGTACTGCCTGATTGTGTGTTCCCCATCTAGGTGTTTACGGAAACTTTGGTACGATTGTCAACCCAACGCATTTTTCAAATGTTTGATTTAACCATTTCAGAGCCAGCTCAGCCAACTGATCAGTGCGAGCACCAGTTCGGTTACTACAAGCTCGGAGACAGGAGCAACTGCAGCTACTTCAGGAACTGTGTCGCCGGAGTAGCATACGACTTCCAGTGCCCCGAGGGTTTGGCCTGGAGTTCTGCCTCCTACCGCTGCGACTGGCCTGACGAGGTCGAAGACTGCGATGCTGAAGGTAAAGATTTACTTCATACTTCATCTTCTTCTCTAACATCGGTACCTGTATAGAAATAGTTTCTGCCTTTGGTAAAATCTTAGCCACTCAGAGGCGATTACAGGACTGCGTTTAATTTACAATAAAGAATCGCTCCTTGAGGAACCTTTGCATCCTTCATATAGCCAGTACATAATATACTCTATGGCTTATTTGTCATCGGGAACAAGTTTTTCTCTACATTTAAACAATATTAAATGTTGATATGCTCATTTGAATTTCTAATCAACATCCTTGTCCGTGGCAACTAAAATTATATTTTTATTTAGACATATAAATATTCATTTCATCTACTTTTATCTCCTGATTTATTTAATTTACTGGCACACGCGGTGTCTTGCCTGACAACTCAAGTTAGCGTGTTATGAGCACACACCAGATTGTGCAAACATTTTACCACTTATGAAAGTTGTGTCGTAAAATTCGATAACAACAAAGGGAAGGTCTTATGGGTTACTGAGACTCGTATAATTTATTTCTACGAAAACTTACGTTAAATTCGAACCGAATTCTTTCAAGTAATAAATAATTGACATATTTTTCAGCTTTCCTCGGCTTCCGCTGCCCGGAGGTTCCAATTTCCAAAGAGCTGGGTCCCCCTGCTGGCTTCAGATTCTACAGGTATGCATTACATCAATACGTGCAATACTTGTCTTAATATATGTACAAAAGCCCGAGCATTATTATAGTGATGGAGATTTAAATGCCAAGAACTGGTTACTAAATAGGCGACCGGTCAGTCGATGTCAGCGCAGGCTCAAATGTCAGCAGATGAACGGTGACCTTGCTTATGTAACCTCGTTATTAGAAATACCAGCGGTTTGCCAACGTCCTCTTAATATGATGTATGATAATATTCTACCTACCTATGTAGTGCCTACATTACACATTCTTGCCGTGCCACTTTTTGTCTGTTGGAAATCTTCTTGTTTTATTTCTGGTCTTGTAAATTTTTCCCAGAATCTGACCTCGTCGTAGTACTTAATGTCAAATTTTATTAGATGGCGGCATTCATTAGTTCTTTGGCCTTGATAATAATTTAGATTGGATGCAACAATGCAAGGCTTCTTCCGTCAACTGAATCCAAGTTCATGTGCTATAAATAAAAGAAACAAGAAGAGCACATTTTGTCAATTTATTGAACAATATAAATAATAGTTATTTATGATATAAGTGCGGTAAGTTGGTTTTTACAAACGAGTAGACGAATGTAAGCACGAGACGAAGTCGAGGGCTTACCATAGTCACGAGTTTGTAAAAACCAAATCCGCACGTGTGTCATACAACGTTTTTCGACACATTTGCGAGAAAACATTACAATAAGTAATGAAACAAACTTTTTGTCTCTAGAAATCAGTCGGAAAGTCGCAACAATCTTTGACGTTTCTAATATGAAAATGGCGCGAATTTGCAAAGGGCGCCACATGCGCGTGGTGAAAATTAGAACCACATACCTACTTTATTTTTTTTATTTATCTTCTCTCATTTTCTCTATAATATTAAAATGAGACAAACGTATACAGCAAAAGCGCTTCCAAGGAGGTTCGATTATTTAGCTTATTTATTCTCGTGATGTGAAACTCCTTAGTGGAATTCTTATTAATTTTATGGAAATTAAAAAAAAACCGTAAAGAATACGCACGGCGCTATACAACGGAGTTTGCCGTAAAATATGTACTTAGGTGAGAGTACCTACTTTGCCGCACGCTCCATTGTGTGGTGCATAATTTTTAACTTTCGAACAATGCATACAGGCTTCGTAAATGCATTTTTTGAGCAAATGTGTTGAAAAAGAATAAACGTTAAATAATAACTTTACCGGTACCTTACAGAAGATCATGTCATCTAATCACAAGAGCTCTTCTCTAAGGCCCTTTTAAATAAATGTTAATGTTTCTCGTAAGCAGACAGTTCTTTTCGGTTATAGTCATAGACCGGTTGAATATGGAATTAATTATTCTCTAAGTTATAAATAGTTTCACAATCACTGAACTGGATTTTCAACAAAGTGATTAATTAATTTGTTTTGAATTTAAATATGATATACAATTATACATGGGTACCTACGTATTAATACAATCATTTCAGAGCATTGTCTAGTTATTAGAAAATGCTCTGATATTACTAGATCAGTCTTTCACTATGAAACCAGAAGTAAGAATCATGGTCTAACGTTATTAAACGTTTCAGGGCTGACAACAACTGCCAGAAGTACTTCCTCTGTATCGGTACTAAACCCCGTGTACTCATCTGCGGTAAGAACACCGCCTACGATGAGCTGACCAACACCTGCGTGTCGGCTGACGAAGTCGACGCCTGCCCCGTGGAAATCAGGGCTGAGGCTGCCCGCGCCAGGGAAGAAGCCGAGGAACTTCAAGCCAAAGAACTGGAGTTCAGCGCCAAAACCACCAACAAGAGGCGATACCAATAGATAGAAATAGCGTAAAGTTGGATACAACTGTGTTTGCCCATCAACTGAGCCATGCGCATCTGCTTCGTCTAAGTACATATATTATGTAAACTCAAAGGAGAAGCGTGGAGCACAGTATTTGCGCGAGTACAGTGGATAGTCAATTTTACAAATAACCTCGCACCCTCTGCATCACATCTGATCTTTGATGCTCAGCTTTTGGGACATGACTTAGTCTATCTCAAAAGTAGTTCTAGTCTAAAACTAACAATTGAGTTACCACAGCGTCTGTGTTATGAAGTCATAGAATAATATGCATGTTTTTACTTGTTTTTTATTTGTACCTATAATGTTTTATGTCTTCCATCCTGTTTCCGTTTTGTATCTGACGTTTGCGCCACTAGTAAAAATGTAAGGATCTAGAGTAATTATTGTCTTAAGCATAACTGTTAAGCTGCTACTTTTTATTTTTATAATTTAACACACAGCATCATTGTTTTATTTTAACATTGAACTTACATCTTGTGTCATTCTGTAGACGTAGTGTTCCGATACCAAAAACTATGGTATCAATAAATAAGTAATGTTGAATGTCTTGTTACAATATTACAATAAAATATCTCAAACTTGAAACGTGTTTTTAATCACCATTGTTATATTTCGAACAAACCACAGTAATTCAACATTTTGTACTATTAATGAAAGTCAATTAAGTAGATATCTAATTAAGTTGACATATTTTGGTATAAAAAGTAAATGGAACGGAGTAAGGTCACCATTCGGGAGTTCCTCATCATCACGAGAACAACTTCAAGAAGCAGCATGATCTCTCAACTGTGTGTCGCCTTGGTGTTCGTAGCTGCCTGTAAGTAACATAATTACAACGATTGTCTAATTGATCAACATCAATTGATTGAATTCTTTTTTTTTTTCAATAAAATTAATTTCTTTATTAGGCTATATCACGTAACAAAATTAAATCGTGCCTACATTCAGAGAGTTGCAATGTTGCAATAGTTTACTATGTGATTTAGTCATGACGAATTTAAAGTGCATTTCAATATAAACCATATTAGGTATTATACCCTAATTACTTATACCACAATAAATGTTTGACTATTTGCTATGTTTTATTAACTGAATGAAAATATGTATAGGTAGGAAGTGATACCGACGAGGAGTCCAATTAATCATGTAAAATTTTCCACCTACTTTCAACAGGCAGTGCACAGGTTCTAGTTTCAACCGAATCTGATGTTCGGAATGCTATCTGCAAGCAGAGAAATGGTTACTACAAGGTGGACTCTAGCTGTGACTCCTACGTAGAGTGCACTGTAAGTATTCCATTATATTATTATACCACAGCATCACGTCTGTAGTCGAATGAAGAGTAGAAGAGACAATTTTGATAGTCCTAAATACTACCACAAGAACAGAAATGAGTCTCAGCATTTGTTAAAAATCCGGTCAGCATAGATATCTGTGATTCATATAATCAAATGCTTGTGGCAGACCGATAATAATTCTACTACTCTCAATACCGCTCAAGCACCGGCAACACACCGGTGTGCGCCGAGTTAATCGCGAATTTAGTGTTTATTTACCAATGACATAAGATTTATTTTTATTTGGGAATTTTCACATGTCGGGGCTGGAACGGAAGTTGTATCAAAAATAAGGATATTAAAAATGGAAATATAAGTTTAGCAGATAGGTAGAGTTAAAAAAGCATTCGCCAGGGCTTTATTCTAGAACCATTTTAAATTTCTGGTATGCGTTAGGATAAGTGTGGTATTACAAATTAGCTATTTGCACAGGAATTCGTCGCTGAAGAACTGTTCTGCCCCGACGGTCTTCACTACAACCCTGAAGCCAAGTGGCCTGCCTACCCCTGTGGATACCCCATGGACGTGCCCTGTATAGGCCGGGGTGCTGCCCGTAAGTAACTTATTATGGATTCATAAACTAAAATTTATTGAAATTAAGTTAGCCATACAAGCCCTACCTACTTCAAAAAATGAGAATAACCACTATAACAGCTTATTTAAGAGCTTCCAAGGAGAAAAAACGGGACTTGCATGCATAATGTCAAGTATGATGGTGATGGTAATGGTGTTTAAATGATTTATAAAAAAAAACATTTTGCAGACAGCTGATACAACTTTGCACATCGTATCTATTTATAGGTACGTCAAAAAGTGAAACGAGTTGACTTGCACGGGACTTTACACTTTACCATACTTTTTAGCTACGAGCTCGCAGCTATTTCAAATATCATGGCAAAACATTGAATTTCTATGTTAGAAACACGGACACAGCTTAACTACTAATTTCTTTTGATACAGAGCCAGCCCAGCCCACAGCTGAGTGCCCCCACCAGTACGGTTACTTCGCATCGCCTGTTGCCAGCGACGACAACTGTGGCCAGTACCGCATGTGTGTTGCCGGCAAGGCCATCGAGATGATCTGCCCCACCGGTCTGGCCTTCAACCCTGACGCCGGCCGCTGCGACTGGCCCGACCTTGTCGCTTCTTGCAAAGCAGACCGTATGTATACTTTGCACATTATTGCTTGCAATCTTTCAGAAAGACTTAGAACTCTTTATCATCCCGTGCAAGTCAAAAGAGCGGGTTGGTGTAATGACTTAATGACCTAAGTGTTATAAATAGTCAATATGGCATTTTTTGTGTTAAATTTTCGAAATGGTTTTTATATGTTTCAATAATAAGGAACGTTACTAATATATTTTAATGCCTTTCAGAGTTCCTCGGATTCTCTTGCCCAGCTCCCCCTACTGATGCTGACGGCAATCTTCTGGATATCATTGTTAACTACAAGTAAGTTAACTAAATAGTTTTGATCATAACTTTAAGAAAATTTACTGAACTTTAAATGACCAGTCCTTGTCCAAGAGTTTATTGTTCAAACTACTTATTCCGACTCGAAACCCAAAACTCAAAAACTGGTCCTTTATAACTAAAGGACCAGTTTTTTCCACCATTGGATTTGATTAAAGGTAACATCGGATTCCACATTACTTTCTCGCGATGAAGCTTTCATTTCTTCTATCTAATCTAATTATCAAACATTGTCCTACAGCAGGGCAAAGGCAACACTCTCCTCTTTCCACCCAATTCTGTTTTATGCAAGTGCGTGTTCCACGCTCAACGGACCGAATGGGTGTCATAGTCCGTATAACGGAGTCCCTACTCTACTCTATTCTATGCTAGTGCATGTTTCTTCTTATTATTTACGTTTTCTATTTTTTTAGATACCAAGGCAACTGCTACTACTTCTTCTCGTGCGAAAAGGGCCGCGCTCGGCTGCTGTCGTGTGACGCCGGCCTGGCCTTCGATGCCGCCTCGGGCCGCTGCGTGGACGCCGACTTTGTCAACTGCGCAGAGAACCCCGTACCTCAATAGAAGCGTTACGTTTTGTCTCGTGTCACTTTGACGGTTATATATTTTTTTATTATTTAATAAATTACAAGTAGGTAATTACATTAGGTACATTTTTGTTTCCCTAATTTTATCTCAATACCTAATCGGTTCTACTGTCTATTGTCATAATGGCATAGCTTTCCAATATTATGCTAATTATTTAGTTAGCACTTCAATCATGGTCCTTTATCTCCAAAACTCTTCATTGCAGTACTCGAAGAAATTTTTTAGAGCACTTGACTGGGAAAATAGAGGGATAAACATAAATGGCAAACGCCTCTCGCACTTACGATTCGCAGATGACATAGTACTACTTTCGGAGGAGCCAAAAGAAATTGAACACATGATAGAGTAACTCAGCAAAGAGAGCAGAAAAGTAGGTCAAGAAATTAACCGGGAGAAAACTAAAGTAATGACAAATAAGTAGTCAAACTATACCTACCGCTAAAGTCAGATTCAATAGAAATAGAATACGTCGAAGACTACACTTACTTAGGACATTTAATATCTTTCAAGTCATGCAACGATAAAGAAGTAGAGCGAAGAATCAAGATGACATGGAAAACGTACTAGCCATTGAAAGAGGTATTCAAGAGTAGTCTCCCGCGGCGGGAAGTCACACTGAAAAATAAAGCCACGCAGACGTGTGTTGCCCTCTCACTTAAGCTTCTCAAGCATGGCCGCTTTCAAAAAAACAGACCCACAAGCTCAGACCAACAAAAAAAGGTAGACGGCGCACTGCGAATATCAAAGATGAAGCCATCTTTTTATCTATGTGTGTCTCGAAGGGTTGCCATTTTTTATTTTTTTTCCCTATAACTTGGGAAATAATATTTTATGGGTAAGCTTATATTGTGCAAGTCAGCACAAGTAAGATATTGTTGAGTATGGTATTGTAACTTAGTTTTTTAGAAAGATCTATACCTAAAAAACAAATTTTTACATCACACCAACAATTATGTAAACTAGTTAAGTTTTAAAAGGTTGTCGAAGCGTAACAAGCGTAAGTCATTACCTAAATTGTTTTAAAATAAAATAGGTAATTACATTTTTAATCAACTTTAATAAATTGAAAAAGACCACCATCACAAAATCACTGACTAAAGAAAAAGTAGGTAATATCAAGATAAAACTTAGCAAACGAAACAATAACGTGTAAATGTTATGTTTAACATGCTTACAAAATATGTATTATTTATCATGAACAAATAAAGTCTTTTTCCACACATTTGCTCAAAAAAAAGTTAAATATGACGCACCACACAATGGAATGTGCGGTAAAATAGGTACTCTCACCTAAGTACATATTTTACCGCATACTCCGTTGAATAGCACCGTACGTATCCTTTACAGTTTTTTTTTAATTTTCCTATAGGAGTATAAATAAGTACGAGAATAAAATATTAAGCTGAATGATTGAACCTACTTGGAAGCGCTTTTGCACAATACGTTTGTCTCAATTTAATACTAAAGAGAAAATGAGACGAAAGATGTAGTTCCATTTGCAAATTCGCGCTATTTTTTACTTTCTGACTATCTAAAAACTAAAAGTTTTTTTCATTACCTATTGTACTGTTTTCTCGCAAATGTGTTGAAAAACTTCAAATCTAAAAAAAAAGAAAATAGGAATATAACTCGAAGAAAGAAATCATATATATTTGTTTAATCGAATGGGGAAATATTAAATCGTATTATGGCAACCCTCACACTTAATGTCACTGCTTTCGTTTGTTGACGTTTTTGTTCCAAGTAACCTAAAATTCATAGTTAATTTATAATAAAAACGATGTTATTTCAAGTACTTACAAGTGAAAAGTGATTCCGTGAGACTTTTTATGTGATTTGCTATTGTTTTTACAAATTTTTACTACACAGGAAGGCATAATTATATTTTTCTATTAATGTTTTCTAGACGACGGCTCGTGAAGTACTAAGAGCGATGAGCATGGTTTTAGTGTAGGTGTGTGGGTGAGCTTGTGTATTTACTTGAAGGAGCACGGTTTTGTGGCTTCACTTTTGATGTTCGCGGTGCGCTGTCTACCTTTTTTTGTTGGTCTGAGCCCACAAGGTTAAAGTGTGCCAAAATAGCATGGAAAGGAGTCTTTTGGGACTAAAAGTTAACGATAAAGGGAGAAATAGAGACATCAGGAAAATCACCAAATTAAAAGACACAGTAAAAACCATCATGACCCAACAATGGAAATGGGCTGGGCATGTCCAAAGATCACCATGGGAACAAATGGTCCAAAATTGTCACGAATTAGTACCTCATATTTAAATAAAGACGAAAAAGAAGGCCATTCAAAAGATGGAGTGATGACATAGTTGACACGGCTGGAATTATGTGGAACAGGCTAGCAAGAGATAAAGTGAAATGGAAGGAAAAGGAGGAGACTTTCACCGCCAGAGCAGTCCTTACACATTAATGAATTAATAAGAACTTATACTAACAAACTAGATTAAGCAAAATACTAACACAACCAATAACATAATTATGGTAAAAGTAACAAATAGTAAAAGTGTAAAGTGAAAGGAATAAATATAGCTATTATTATTATTACTTCAATCATGGGCTCCGAGAGGGGGTGCACTTGCACCCCCCTAGCTTTCAATAAAACATGAAGATATTTAAAAAATATTAGACAAGCGGAATGTAGTAATAAATTAAACTTAGCAAATCCGAGGCGAGGTACTTCGAGCTCACTCGCGGTCGGCCTTTGTATCCTTCTTCTTTAGTTCTGGGCAAATATAAACCCTATTCCAGTCAAGGCGGGGCTTTGAAGGTGCAACCCCCTGAAATAATCCTGCGGGCGCAAATAAATTCAATATTAACGTAACATAGTTGAAATATCGAACAAATTGCCAATGCATTTACCAACCGTAAAATAACCATACTTTACCATGCTTATCTCTTTCGTTTGATACTAAAAATAATGGGAGATAAGTAGGAATACAATAGTCATTTAATGATATCCAGTAACTGAAAAGACAATAATTAAGCTAATTGAAACATAATTGACTAAAGATAATGTCTAATAAAGGTAAATTACGAAAACGATTTTCTTATAACACCTGTAGAAGACTCTAGGCAAGCACAGTATACATAATTATGTACCTATATGATATACGGGTGTTCCAGAAAGGTGTGGTGATATTTAAGGGTGATGTTGGGTAGCTGATATACATTAAGGAAAAAATGCCAAAATTAAAAAATTGTATTTTTTCAAAAAGATCGACCAAAAGACGACTAAAAATTACGATGAAATGATTTTTCAAGCAGTTTTTTTACAGTTGAGGCTGGGTTATTCGGGCCGGTTGGCATTGAAAACGCTACCTCCGCCTGCGACCCCTCATGTTTAACACGACGATGATAACCGATGTCCGTCCGATGACCGCCGACCTCTTTGCAAAAAGTCTACGCCACAGTATAAAATATTTGCAGTTGATCTACTGACCTGTTTTTCTTTTAGACAATTATTCCTGTGGAACATTTTAGCTTAACTGTTTACATTTTTTATGTGACCTAGCTTGGTAGTCTTGGCTTTTCCTGGTTAAATTTTTAAATAGAGCCCATTATGGCCATGTAGACTTTTCCATCTGTTAAATGATGAAATCATTAGGTACTGCAAGAAACCTAAATAGGTAGATACATTTCAAAAGGTATTTGATTTTTTTCTTCAACATTGATACGTGCACCGTTTGGTTTTGGAGATTACCCTCAACAATCAAATACACAAACTCACAAAATTCGCACTCTCTATTTTTTCTCGTTATATATATATTTATTGATTATGTCCTTTATTCAATTAAAATCTTTTTTACAAAAAAAATACAACCGACTTCAAAACAAAAAACACTAGAAAGTATAAAATAACTATAATTTCGGAAGTCGGTGTTAAAAAACGAAGAAACAACAAAAAACACCGTCTTCCGAAATAATAGTTCTTATTTTATATTTTGTAGTGTTTTTTGTAAAAAAGTTTTTTAGTTTTTCATTTTTTAGTGGTTAGCTTTAACTAAACCCAACGCAAAAATAATCATCAAGATCGGTTCATAAACAATAAAGTTATTCCCGAATAGATAACCCCAAAACCATGGTTGATTTGTACACATCTGCGTACCCTTTCACAGCGTGATGTTCTGTTATGAACTGGTGTGAACAATAAACAGACAAATACGATTTCATCATTTATTGAAGAGTTCCGGTATCTACCTCCGAAGTTCTTCATCAGATCTTAACAGATTATGTCTGGTCGAAGAAAAGGCGAATTCGAAATTCATTTTGGGTCCGAGATGAGCACTCGGTCCCAAGGAGACTCGGACACAAATGGCTCAAACATAATTCCCAATACATTTATTATATTTATGCCGTCCGTGGCGTCACTCCAGCACAACCCGCCATGCTAAGAAGATGGGAAAGCACTAGGGTGTCTACACATGTTGCATCCCACAGTATTCATAAATAAAACATAGAAAAGACGTAAGTTATGATTAGTGTTTTCAAAACGAATAAAATACTACTAATAATGTAAACAAACACTACTTCAAAAGCAAAGTCACGTTTTTAACCGGGATAATAACTTTTCTGAAACAAAATGATTACCAAAAGTATACATGACTGATATGGTCTTACTGCTACACTTACACTGTGACCAAATTATTTTTGTTTATATGCGTGTCCTGCTCATGAAGATCTGTAAATAGTTGCAGTCATGTAAGAAGAAACAATTACTATACTTTATGGTCAATAGTGTCGTGGTGGCTACAGCTAATAAGTATCGAATTTACACATTTTCAAAGACAACCAGGTGTTTGAACTTTTTCTATGAAAGGTGACCGAGCTATTCTGCCGGTCGATTCTGTAAACATGTCGAAGTGAAGGATTGGGTGAAGGGATCACGAAGTGGGCTGTCATTCCATCTTGATTATATGGATTGACAGCCCACTTCGTGATCACTT
Source organism: Melanchra persicariae (assembly GCA_947386135.1). Taxonomy (NCBI): domain Eukaryota; kingdom Metazoa; phylum Arthropoda; class Insecta; order Lepidoptera; family Noctuidae; genus Melanchra; species Melanchra persicariae. Next base: position 8,192,266 of record OX376646.1, read on the forward strand.
CACCCAAGCCTTAACTTCGGCATGTTTACAGAGACGCACTGCTGAATTTTTAATTAACAACGTATAATTAAACTGCAGTGTATGGATTGAGGACACTAAAGCAAACTGAATATGTTTTGAGATATGGTCACCATAATTATTATCTCAAAACTCTAATATTCCAAATACTTGTGCAACGTGGCATTTTACGTAGTCTTAAATTAAATTTTACAATACGCCGATAGTCAACAAAAAACCCGACTGCAAAAACTGAAAAGTTCCAATCAAGCCACTTTTCGAGCAGTCTGATGCAGGTCTGCCTGTGATGAACCTACACTTAGGTTCACAAATGAATAGCATAAAACCACGAAGAAATATATAATAAAACCACTGATATTGTTTGCAATGCAACACAGACAAAAAAGAAAATTTATTACAGAGACAGTTAGGTGTCAGATATTCAAATCATATAAAAAAACAGTATGTTTCTTTTGTCAGTAAAGAGTCAAACTCTTACAAAAGAGGTTATTCTAACTGGTGGCGGCATCAAATCTATGATTGTACTAAAAATGCATTTAATCATCATTTATTTTCTAGTTAACATTATCATCATGTCATTTCATAAATTTTTAGTACATATACCTAATCATCATTTTTCTAGTTCCTATAAGTATTTTTGGAATTTTCTCCTCGATCCCTTTGTGTTGATGCCCAACACGACTGTATCACGAAAAATGTTAAGTGGAAATGGTTTTCAGATCGTTGGTATGGTTTGTAAAGCCTTCATAAACCGTTATAAATCCGAAACGGTTATTCAAAATGATGAAATAAAATCTAAAAACGACTTTCAAATACCTGTTCAATGAATTTGAGTAGTGTTATTTAATGTGTAACTGCATCAAGTGGCGTATTAGCTTCGACTTTTATTATTTTCATTTTCACAATATGGCGTCTGCCCCAAATAACAACTGAGTGGCAGGCAGAGCAGTTCCTGGACCAGGAAATATGTAAGGAAATATGCAGTAGAGTGATTAGCATCCGTGCAGGTCCTGATCCTGTTTAAACTATGACAGTCCAGCGGAAGAAATAACATTAATCACACGAGAAGTATTTTTTGGTTGAAATTACGCGCACAACCCCGCAATCAGACTTGTAAATAGGAACCCTTCGTGCGCGAGTCCACACTTAGACGGTTTTTCATTTACTATGCAAACAACAGACAAAACCAATTATTCTTATAATCTGCACCTAAATCAAAGTATGGACAAATTAAAACGATATTGAAACTCTTTGATGGTAGCTACTTTAATTTATCGATAATAATTTGAAATGTGTCTTACCTATCTCAATGGTCTTACCCAGTCTTAGTCTTACCCAATGATACCCTATTGTCAGATGTCAATAATGTCAACAAAGCAAATTGAAATATTATCATTTTTAATGAAAATAATGTGTATTAAAACAATAATATATTTACAATATATTTTGCCTGAACCTTCGAATTTTTGTGAGTGTCATCTTCTTCCATTTGTTCCGTGCATTGGCCATTTCTTTTTTTCACAGCTGTGCCGTGATTTTTCCAAAAAATGTGACACAGGTCTGGTTCCAGACACGTCCCGCAGGACTCTGTGGGGCTCTAAACGCAAGCTATACCACAAATTCGAAGTTTATTCAAAAATATATTAGAAAACTCAAAAATCTAGCGCCACTTGGCCCTCCAAAATGCAATTTCAAAACCTACCAAAACCTTTCAGTTCGTGCAATTTGCAAATTGTTTTGTGCTGTAATTAGGATATGAGATAGAAAATGGTTTTTTAAATCGACCCTTTTTCAATTTTTTTTTCATCTACAAAATTATAATATTTCGTGTTTTGACTTCCACTTGCCACTAAAACAAGGATGTATCCCTCACATATATTTTTTTCCGGGCTTAAATTCTTGTATTTGACCGTTTAAAATCGATACCCAAATAGCCGAAATTCGGATAACGCCCCATATATTCCGAGTAGAATTAAATATTTCAAGTTGATAGATTTCGTAGACAAAGTCTAATAAGGAAGTTTAACGACCAATCAGAAGCCACATTCGAAACTCAGTTGGGACTCGGCTTATTAGGTATGCCCCCGGTTCGTATTGTTTTTAAAAAACAAATGCAATCTTCATTCAGTATTTTTTTAAAGTTCCAAGAAGTAAGTAACATAGAGTTGATAATATCTCCTCTAAAATCCCGGAATCATAAACATGACCATTGAATCCTAGGATTTAAGTTTGAACTAAATTATTATATTGAAGAATCTTATAATGTTTTTAGAGTTCCGTACTCGAAACTGTTAAAATAAAGAGCTATGTTTTACGTAACTATAAAATTGAAATTCTTCAAAATTTTTTTTTATTATTTGTAACTATACTCAAGTCCAGTTCATGTTTTCATCATGTTTATGATTCCGGGATTTTAGAGGAGGTATTATCAATTCTATGTTACTTACTTCTTCGAACTTTAGGTAAATATACTCTACTATTCCGATCTCTGCATAACTAATAATAATTTTATAAATTTTGTCTTTAACAAAAAAGTCAATTAAGCCCATCAATTGGGTTATAATAAAGACAAAATTCCAGGTGCTTGAACCCTCATTAAATAGCTAATTAATAAGGGTTCAAGCACCTGATCCTACATCAATTTTGCTATCATAACGGTATTTCACATATTATTATAAATTAACATTTGTATCAGCATCGACCACAACACTATCAAACTCCATCATTAAAATTAAATTTAATTATATTTAAAAATAATTAGATGCCCATTAATTCGATAACGATGAAATGAGCGTGCTCCATTTAAAAAGAAATGAAAATAGATCACCATTTACAGTGAGGTGCGCACTGTCACATTGGGAGCACCTCTGAGGGACCAGAAAACATGTTACAGAGAGAATTATTATTAATACTGCCGCTGGTAGTAGCTGGTAAGTTACGATGACCACTTTGCTATTATTGTACATGGTAGTGGTAAGCTTGATATTCTTCTGTTTACAAGCGTTTGTAAATTATGTTCATCTTGCAGTGACTGTTGGTCAGGCGAACAGTGGATACTCTTACTATGGATCGTCAAACGTGCGGTATCAGAGGCCACAACCGACTTATGGAAGGCCGTTAGTTTTGCCAGGGAGACCGATGCCGGCACCTGGTTCTATAACTGCTGCTTCTGCGGCCCCTGCTGTTACTGCTGCTCCTGCGTCCCCTGCTGTTACGGCTCCTGCTGAAACGCCTGCAGCTCCAGTACCTATCCTTGATGGGCCTGGATCCCCCGGCGCACCTTCCGCACCTGTAGCTCCATCTTATGCTCTAGTTCCCCCTCTGCGGCCAGTCTACTCCCCCGTCTTCAGACCGCTCCTTCCCCCGCGCCCAATTAGACCAGCGCCGCCCGTCGTTGCCCCTCCTCTACCTCCTGCAACTGCTGCACCTAAACTGCCAGCTACAGAAGCTGCACCCCCCGTACCACCTGTAGAAGTAATCCAGCCACAGCCAGCAGTGGAACAACCAGGGCCCGCATCAATTGCTGAAAATTTGGCGCCAACGATTATCTCATATGAACCAGAAAAGCCGATCGTTATTGAACCCTTGCCTGAACAAGTATCAACAGGAGAATTAGCTCCGGTTCCCGAACAACCTCCTGCACCAGAACCGATTCAGCCTTCTGTGGAACCTGAACCTATTCTGCAGCCCGTACTGCAACCAAAGCCAATTCGCGTACCCGAGCCTGTTCTTCAACCGGAGTCCATTTCGGGACCCATTCGGGAACACACGGCTGTCTTACTACCTGTGCCCATTCCGTCACCCGGATCCATCCGGGAACCTGAGCCTGTCTTACTACCTGAACCTATTTCGTCACCTGGATCCATCCGGGAACCTGAGCCTGTCTTATTACCTGTACCCATTTCGTCACCAGGATCCATTCGGGAACCTAAGCCTGTCTTACTACCTGTACCCATTTCGTCACCCGAACCCATTCAGAAACCTGAGCCCATTTGGGTACCCGAGCCCATTCAGAAACCCCAACCCATTCGGGAACTCCAGCCAATTCGGGAACCCGAGTCCGTTTTGCCAACCGAACCTGTACCACAACCTGAGCCTATTTGGCTACCCGAACCTATAGTACAACCTGAACCCATCGTCGAACTTGAGCCCGTCGCCGAACCGGAGCCCATCGCAGAACCGGAACCCATTCGGCAACCCGAACCCATCATGGAACCCTGGCCCATCTCCCTACCAGAACTTGCTCAGCAACCTGAACTCGTCCGTGAATCGGAACCTGTGCAACAAGCAGAACCAGCCCTGCAACCCGAGCCTGTCCAGGATATTGTTCCGAGTCAAGGACCAGCAGTTCTCCCTTCTTTGCTAAAACCACAACCAACTTTGCGAGTCATCCCTCCCTATTCCGATAAGCCAGTAGCTTTACCTCCCCTTCTTCCTAAACCCCAAGCAGTTCGGGAGCCTGATTTTGGTCGGCACCCTCAACCAGTGATTCAATATCCACCAGTAACACATCCTACGCAAAGTCCCTCATATTCATATCCTACACCTCCGCGGACGGTACCTACCCAGGCACCCACTGTGTATACTGAGTCAACGCACCCGGTAATAGTGGTCACCACACAGCCACATCCACCGGTGACACAAGCACCCGGACACTTAAAGTTCGACTTCCAGTGCAAAGAAGGAAATGGATATTACTCTGTTGAACATGAATGTGACACCTATATTGAATGCAAGGTAAGTACCTACGTTATAAACCGGTTATTTGATCACAGATTTATTGCTTGCTATGAATTTGATTAGCTTATAAAATTTCGATATTTACTTTTGTTAATACTCTTCTTCTTCCCTGCAGCAAGACAGAGCAACGAAATATGCGTGCCCAGATGGTCTTCACTTCAATCCTGCAGCTAAATCCTATGAATACCCATGCGCTTATCCATCAGAAGTAAAATGCATGGCAGGTGACCAAGAACGTACGTATTTAGGCGACTTCGATTTTGGGTTCTACAATGTAGATATTGGAATTTCTTAATATTGACATTCTCATTTCCAATATATTTTATTTATTTTCAGAGAGTCCCAAGCCTACAGACAAATGTCCAAATCAGTACGGATTCTACTCGATGAATGACGGTGACTGTAGCAGATTCGTCATGTGCCAGGAAGGTTTAGCCACAATAATGAACTGTCCTATGGGTCTGGCTTTCAACCCGCAAACAAGCAGCTGTGACTGGCCCGCTAACGTACCACAGTGTAACCCTAATGGTAAGTGAACACGATAGGTAAACTAACTGTAAAGCTGGATTTACATTACGAAACTAGTGGCATGAAAGTAGTTCCGTGACATTAATTTCACCAGAAATTTCACGTGTAAACGTCAAGTTTTACAATGCATGCATCGATTTCACGACACTGAAACAGTTTCGTGATGCGCGCGATTTTTGGATAAAACTAGTGTCATACAACTAATGTCATCGTATGTATATATGTATGACAACATTTTGCAATGCAAAATGTTGTCATACAAATGTTATAGTAAAAAATTAAGAAAAGTTGTCTCGAAAGAAAAGATGTTGGTGGATTCGAGGCTGGCTAGCAAGAAACCAAGCACGACTAATAAACACACGTCCTATCAACGCAGGCGCTTTCGTGACACTAGTTTCACGTCGCGTTTACACGTGAAATTTTGGGTGACATTAATGTCACGGAACTACTTTCATGCCACTAGTTTCGTAATATAAATCCGGCTTTAGGCGCTTTTTTGCCAACATGCATGATACAAAAACAATTTGATTTCAATTCAGAAGAAAAATTACTAATCAATTGAGTTTCTTTGTTTTCAGTGTTCAAGGACTTCACTTGCCCAGCCCCTCCTGAAGACGAGGATGGCCAGATTTCGGATATAATCTACAAATACAGGTCTGTACCAAAATAATGTTTTACGTGAAGCCAATGGTTCACAGAAACTTAATTTTTATTCCAAACCAATTCTTGTAATGTTTTCCTAGGTACGGTGTACAATGTAAGCTGTACGTAGCCTGTCAACTCGGGCATCCTCGGCTCCTGAGCTGCGAACGTGGCCTCTCCTTCGACGAGGCATCGCAGTCTTGTATCGATGAAGACTATGTGACAGACTGTGCAGTTCCTTACAATGAACATTTAGAGTAATAGGGACCTACTTAATATTATTTCAATAAAAAAGAGACACAAAATTAAAAAATTGTCTCATTTTTTTTTTGCCTATCAGTGGAGAACCTAGCTAATTCAAACTTACATAGTGGCATGGAACACGAGATGTAAGTATCACAGCGCTGTGGCAAATTCTTATCGCAGGGGTGAAGAGTCTGCCAGGGTTGCAGAATTGTTCGAAACAGTTACCGAGGCCCTGGAACGCAAAGGGCATTTGGAGGAACATTTGTAGAAGGAGTCATTTGATGATTTCCCATCCAAAAAAAAGAGGAGGTGAAGCGTGGGGTCCTGTTGGGTACAGACTGCGCAACTATGTACAGGAATATATATATAAGGTGCTATTGTATATAGATTTTTGGTTTAGTAACGAAGCGTGGTGGTTTTCAGAGCTCTGAAGCTTTAATTAAAATTTAGTCAAATGCTGATATTTTATGTTTTAGCAAAAAGTTATATCCGTAAAACTATATTTTTATTAGAAACTGGTTCGATCAAGAACAGGTGCTTTTTTTGAACTGGCAATATTAAAAAGAAGTCCTGTCTTCCACGCACAATATTTGAAAAATCAAGAAGAAGGTGATTGGTGGATAAACGTTTGGAGCTGAAACAACCAATCATGTTTATATTTTGAGAACAATCTGTAATAGAAAACGATTTCATATTTCCGCCAAAGTAGCGCGGTTTTGTAGCCAACAATAATTTGAATTTGAATTTTATTTACAAGAATCGAGCAAGAATCTTGAATGATATCACTATGACGATTACAGTACACATGCATATTTTTGCATTCATTTTGATATTTTGAACGTCGGAGTGCCGTTTGATAAGTGTACAATGAGTGATGACGGAACAAATGGCGAATACCGCGAGACATTCCGCTAGCGCAGCCCTGGCGGACATCGCCCCAGTTGCCCCTTCGGATCGAGCGGTTGCGTAGTCACGACTCACGACCATAGCCTCTGAGCCCCATTTATTTTTTGTAATCAGTGCGTTCCTGAAGTGAATTTAAATGTAAAAAACAATATAAAGTCGATGTCCTGTCATTTGTGATATCTGAAGCATTTATATAGTTCGATGTCTAGCTGTGCACAAAATGGAAGATTCCTACATTATCGCTAATTTCCACACGCTTTGTCGGCTATGTCTGCACAAAAGCACATTCTCGACATCCATATTCGCAGCTGCGCCCGACGACGAAACTAATATTGCTTTAACCTCCAAACTAGCTGAATGTTTCGAGTTGCAGGTAAGACTATATTGATTTTTGACTGGTTCACAGTTATTACTATCATAAACCTTCTCTAATAAATCATATTTTTTCAGATTGATCCTAATGATGGGCTGCCTAACAGAATATGCTACAAATGCTTGTTCAAAGTTGATACATGTTCAAAATTCAAGCTACAGTGCATTCAAAATGAAACCAGGTTAAGGAAGATCACAACAAGAGCTAATGAACTTGACAACTCTAATTCATCAGAACTTAGCAACTACAACTATGTTTCACATTCTCAGGATGGACTAAAACCAAAACCTGAAGATTACATTGTTGAAGATAGTGTTGTGATGGTGGTTGATCCAAGCCTTGATTATGACTCCTCCGAGGAGTCTGAAAATATGGACCCTATCGAACCAGAAGTTACTGAAAGAAATAACACCCCAGATGGAGAGCCGATGGCTGAATCATTTTTCAAAAATGTCTTCATGTGTCAATTCTGCGATCAAGCTTTTGTTACACAAGAAAAGTGTAAGGAACATGAACATGCTTACCATGATCCCAATTTACCATATAAATGTGTTGAGTGTAGTCTAGTCTTTGCTGAGCGCAGTCAATATGTGCAGCATACCAAACAAGTGCATGGCAATGATAAACCCTACCATTGTCCAGAATGTGATAAGTGTTTTGGGAGACGCTCTGATTTGAGAAAACACTCCATTGTCCACACTGGTATAAGGCCATATCAATGTCAATATTGCTTGAAAAGCTTTTCCCGCAATACTAATCTCAGCAAACATCTACGTATTCATGCTGGACACAAACCTCATGTGTGTCCTCTATGTCCAAGGAGCTTCGTGGCAAAAGGTGATTTACAACGTCATGTGCTTGTACATTCAGGTATGAAACCTTTTGCATGTAGGAAATGTCACTTAACATTTGGTAGGAGAGATAAACTTATCAAGCATGAAATGCGACACACTCCGATGAGCCCAGCCAAAACAAATAATGCATTTGTTATGCCAGACCATGAACAAGATACTCATGATATGGTAGTGAATGTGAACCCCTTTAGCAATCTTATGACTTCCCCTACTCAGCTCCATCCAGATCAATCTAATACTGATTATGACCTTCCAAGAGTCCCAGATCACATATCAGGAGAGAGCAGTTTTATGAAAGTACAGAAAAATACTTCAGCTACCAGTAAGCCCATCAATCATTCCCCACCTAAACAGAAAGCTGCATCAAATAAAAACAGGCCAAAAAATATTAAATGTCATCAGTGCCCTAAGAGGTTTAGCTCCTTGGATTCCTACAAAACACATGTGTCTATTGCACATATTGGATCCAGAGTCTTCCAGTGCAAAATTTGTTTTAAGAAGTTCTCCCGCAAAAGAGAGTTGGACCGACATGCAGCTCTTCATTCTGGTATGAAACCATTTTCATGCAGTCAATGTGATAAAAAGTTTACTAAAAAGGACAAACTTGATAAACATGAGCAAACTCATGAATGCCTGGTTGTGAATATGCCTTGCATAGAATGTGGTGCTACCTTTGAAAAGAAACCTGATTTAGTTGCACATATAAAATCACATTTTTCTGAAAATTTTGATGATAAGATTGCTGAAGTTGAAATTAAAAAAGAAGAAGAGACCGAATTTAATTTGGATGACAATTTCTATGACCTAGAAACTTGAGATTTTGAACTTGTAATTAAACATAAGTCAGAATAATTTTTGGCACTACAGTGTAACTTAATGGTTTACTTGTCAGTACTTAATAGTCATGTAAGGATTAGTTTGAGGGATAAGGTGGAGATTTTTTTTTACATTGGTGATTGTAGGTATGTGAATATTTGTTGATAATTATCAACAAATAAGGGTCAATTCATACTAGCGCAGAGGCGAAGCGCATCGAAACGTCAATCTAATACTTAATATAGCAAATTCACCCCTATCTCCACAAGAAGACGCGCGCATTCAACGGAATTCCTGCGTCCGAGCGCAACCAACGCTGGTAATTCCGCGAGCGTTCGCGCAAATTCAAACCCCTATTACGCGAACCAACGCGTCGTTAGTCGGTATCTAAAACTGGACCTGTCGCGTGAAGAGCGTGCGAATTCACACAAATGCGCGCACATCGTGCAACTTCGCTTTAATGGTGAAGAATTTGACGCTTCGATGTGCTTCGACTCTGCGCTAGTATGAATTGACCCTAGGACTTCACATAATTATAATTTGGAATTATGCGAAATCTGAATGTCTATTATATAAAACCCACCATAAAGTGTGACACACTGGCATGGCCGAAAATTTGTCGCTAATTAGTCGAGACAGAATTTAAGCTAAGTACTAACTTTTTGTGTTATCTTATCAAAATTAAAATTCCTGATGGTGGCCTTGCCAATGTCAGTCACACCACCGTAAGTGGTTAATTTTAAAAACATCTGAAAATTTTCAACCGGTTCGACTTAAACCATTTCTAGCATTAAATGTTTATGACCTTCTCATATTGAGGAATAATTTAACCAAAAATTATGTTAATATTTTGTTATGTACCATATAGTTCTTAATAGAGATTCTTGAATTGAATAGATAGGTATTAAAGCAATTTAGTAGGTATGGTAAAGAGATTTACTTATTAATTCATTTAACATAAACTGAATGTGGTGTGCCACACAGCCATATCGTCGGTGATAGTGCAATACCGCGTAACTAACACTTTGCTATAAGGTCTAATTTTAAATACTGCAATATCGCAAAACATACTTTGCTATAATGCCTAACTTTGAATAAAATAACAGCCAAAATTAGACCTATACTGCAATACCGCGAAACTACACTTTGCCATATGGTCCAATTTTCCATACTTCAATACCGCGAAACACACTTTGCTATAATGCCTAACTTTGAATAAAATAACATCGAAAATTAGACCTTATGGCAAAGTGTAGTTTCGCGGTTTTGCAGTATCACCGACGATATGTAACCTTATGTGTTCATAAGTCTTGAGACGAAGTAAAACATAAATATTTTTGTTGCAATGATTAATAAGTACATTTTTTTGCTTGCCACGGGTTTGCCAATGGGCGGCCACTATGAATGACTTATTTTAATATTGATATCTAGATGTCAGTAGTTATAATTTATGTAAACAAAAAAAAATATTTTACATTGTGACAAAAATATTTTAGTTTTACATTGTCTCAAGACTTATGAACAGACTGAGTAATAAATTGGGTTTTAGCAATATCTCTGCAACAGACTTGAACAAGTAGTAAATGAGATTGTCAACATTTTATTGTAGTGTTAGATCTGAAATTATAAATGCTATAGCTGTCTCATAAAACTGCCATACTGTTGGGCAAAATAATTTTAGTGTATCCAAAGATAATATATAGCTGTACCTAGTTATGTTTAGTATTTTGTTAGTCCATGCAAGTATGTCTGTAGGTATTACATATAATTGTGACTTACCTATATTTATGTAATAGGTAAGAATGCACAAATACTGTCCCTAGTGATAACTGTATGTAGATTCATTAGAGAATGATATACTTATGACTGTTTAATTAGTTAATATTAAATAATCTAATATTAAGTAGTACTGTATTGAGTTGTCCTGATGTACTATGCTTTAAGTTTAATTTCTTGCAAAGTCCTATGGATATTATTTCAAAGTAACAAATCCATGCATTTAAGAATACATACTAATTTTAAAGTACCCAGAGTTCTGTTATTTAAAAATGTAGTTTAATCTTAGGCATTTTATCATAACAAAGAAACTTAATTTTAAAAAATGTAAAAAATATTCCTGTTCATTGCATCTTCTTAAAAAGAAGTAAGTCCTTAGCAGCATTCAATTTAATCTTGCAGCAGGTTCATTCAGCATTGCACAAAAACAATTAAGTGCTAAACTTTTAAAATAAGTGCTCTGTAATTTGTGTCAGAATAAATATTATTTCATTGGGAGTATCTCCCCTGGAATAGGGACAAATGGGAATTTATAATTTTCTGTCCCCTTTCGGGTACAGATGGGAATACTCCTTTCAATGTGTACATACTAAATGCATTTTTTTCTGAAATGTGCAAATATAAATGTATGTAAATATCTGCAATAAATGTTGTCCACTAAATTATAAAAATCTTTTACTTTTTTTTTAAACCACATAACCAAATATATATATATGCCCCTGTTCTTATCACTATGAAACACTTATGTAAAGGTCGAAACATAATTGCATTGGTTTTTATCAACTTTGCACTAAACAGTGCAAATCAAAGTACACTTATAATTCGACATCAATTCTGGTATCACTCCAGTGTTACTTAAAAATGGTCATAAGTTCATCATATCTTATCCTACTAATATTATAAACTAGCTGTCTCCCGCGGCTTGGCTCCCATTAACTGGCTACCTACCTTACACCTACCCTACTGTATTATACCAGCCCAAAAAATACTATAACATGTTTCTGGTCTCCTGGTACCTACATGTGAATCCTAAGTGCTCACGTTTCCAGCTCCGGAAATACTTCCACTTGTTTCTGGTCTCCTGGTACTTGTGAATCTGTAGTACTAAGGCAGCAGCGACTCTGAATTTCCACTTCCTCCTCAGTCTCCATTAATCCATGCCACTTACCGGTATAAAAAGTAGCCTATTTTTATTCCAGGATATGAATTACATGTGTGCCAAATTTCACTCAAATCCCTTCAGCTGTTTTTGCCAGATTTTTGAACTTTCACACTTGTAATATTAGTAGGATGTGAATGTTCTCTCATGTACAATGGTCCACAGCAGGATTAAGTGCGGAAACCATACCAAATATATAGATAGGCGGGTCAATGAAACAAAATTCCATTTACATTCAATTTATTGTTATCCAGCTAATGGGTTAGCATGTATTGTAACTGAAGTTATTTTTGCTTCTGTAAGTGGCCTGTATGTTTTTGGGTTGACTGCCATTTTTTCTAGATCATCAAGTGCTTCAAATCCGTCTATGATTCTGGAACAAAATGATTAATTTTAGGTTTTAACTAGGGAAAAGGTGCTTAATATGTAGAATTGGGCACCGAGTCCTGCTAACAATATAACATACTAAAATACACTAACATGTAGTCATTCAATTAATCAAATCAGCCTATGCTTGGTTTGCAATTTGACATAGTCTATCCAGTTTCTTAATCTTATGCAACCCGTATGCCTTTACCTTTCTGCTGGCATCCATATAGGTACTTGTCCTGCTATAGAATTTGTATGATTAAAAGTAGCTTCTTTATATAACATGTCTTACCTGCCAAAAAGTGTGTACTTCAAATCTAAATGTGGTTGTTCTCCATAGGTGAAGAAAAATTGACTACCATTTGAGTTTGGCCCATTATTGGCCATGCTCACCATACCTCTTGCATTGTGCTGTAAAAGAAAAGTAGTCAATTATGTATAATATGAAATTAACCAAAATATTACTGACTTTATTTTATTGACCCTTAGATATTATGTAAATTCTATACCTTCAACTCTTCCTTGAATTCATCTTCAAACTTTCGGCCCCATATAGACGTGCCTCCTTTTCCGGTTCCTGTGGGGTCGCCAGTCTGTACTATAAAGCCCTAAAACAAGAACCAAATAAGTTTTATTTTTGTTTGAACATAAAATATTTAAATAGGTATGTAATCCTATTAATACATGTGAAAGTTTGTGTTTGTGTAACAATCAGGCAAAAACGGCTGAAGGGATATATATATGGGTGAAATTTGGCACACATGTACCTAGTTCATATCCTGGAATAAAAATGTATCCCGGTAAGTAGCATGGATTAATGGAGACTAAGGAAGAAGTGGAAATTCAGAGCCGCTGCTGCCTTAGTACTACAGATTCACATGTGCCAGGAGACCAGAAACATGTCATAGTATTTTTTGGGCTGGTTAGGGTATGTAGCCAGTTGACGGAAGTGAAGACACGGGGGACAGCTAGTTTAATATAAATGGATATAAAATGCACCAAGGCTCACCTTAATATTCCTGTGAAATAAGCATCCATTGTAATAATTGCTAGCACATAATGCTAGAAAGTTTTCACAAGCTTTTGGGCATTGCTCACAGTATAATTCAATTTTTATATCCCCAACGTCCGTATGCAATGTAACAGACATTTTGTCTTAATTCTTGGTTAATACCTTTAATGTGCTTCACAATATTGTTAAAAAAACGGTGAGTTTACACACTTTTTATTTATTATTTTTAATTTATTTACTTTATACGTAACCTAAAACTCAATAGGCACTAGTTTGACGTTTAACTGACAGTGACACTGACAAAACTGGCGTTATGTCAAAACTGTCACTGACACTTCGTTCTACGCATTTAATTAATTTTCACAACTATGACTACAATATACACACAAAGACTCCACTAAAACTAAAAATAATCTAAAACATGGTGTCAAAAAATTTCTTCGCATCGCAGGCCACTGGTAATTTACCCAAAAGGCTGGCAGCATTGCCACGTTGTATGGCAATGCTTATCCTTTGTCCGAAGTAAAAGCCAGCCCTAGGGTCACGCGAAGTGTCAACTAAGCGTCTTGACAAATCTTGAGCACTTGGACCCCACGACCCGAGAGTTTCAAGCCCAAACGGCTCGAAAATATAACTCTACCAACAAGGTTATTATATTAGGTTGAGGAAAAAGTCTTTTCGCAATATAGTATGTATGAACTTTTAATAAAATCTCTTTGGCTATACTATTTGTATCTGGCTGGTTTTGGTATAAAGTTTAAATTTTAAAGAACATAATTCCAAATTCAAATTAGGAAAATGTGTGATTTCATTTGTTATTCGTACTGTCAAGATACTCTGATACTAGAAAAAAAAGTATCAAGTAGTAGAAAGTAGTAGTAGTAGAAAGTATCAAGACAATATAACTAGAGGTATAGTCAGTAATACCACATAAAGATTTTTTGAATTTGCCGCGTTTTTTCAGGTCACGCTTTTGTTTGCCAGACTCTATATGTATCTGATATAATTATACTTTATAGAATCTAATGAAGAAATTGGATATATTTTAAAATTTTACTACAAAAAAGGTAAAAATGCAACGCAAGCCGCGAAAAAATTTTCTTAAAAAATGCGAAGAAACTTTTTCCCCAACCTATTATTTCCGCCGCTTGAGGTTCTCCGCAGCCGCAGCGGCAGCGCCAGCACAGCACGAAGAGCTAGGAAGATGGGATGGCGCAAGAGTATCGATCGACACAAGTAGCGTCCCACACTAATGGCCTACCCATCTTCCATGGAAATAACGACATGCCGTCCGGTCTTTTGCCATCGTCGCGTGACAAGAGCGCGTCGGATGATGTCGTTAATATTCGCGTGCCGCGCTATGCGACCCGCGCTACGGCTGCATGACAGGCCGTGGTGTCCGAGGCTGTTGACAGCTTCGCCACAGTGGCAGCGATGAGGAGAACAACAAGGAGCGCCAAGACGCAGGGAAGCAGAGAGGCGGAAAATAGTATCGTCGAACAAGGTGCATATGTTCGGCGACGGTAGTGCGTGAAGCCAGAGTCCCGACTCCCATTGACCCACAGCCAGCAGGCGAGCACGCTCAGCAGCCGATGAAGATGTGGTCTACGCATTATAATTTTGCAATGAAACAATAATATTAAAATATCGTTTTATTGCAAATCAGTGATGTATCACTGATTTAAAAAATCTCGTTTGATTCAAGTTGTTTAAATGATAGAAGAAGAAAAAAATACGACTATTATTTTGTGTAAGTACATGACAGAGGCTGAAGGTATAAAAGCTATGGGCGTACCCACGGCGGGGCAAGGTGAGGCGCCTGCCCCACTCTACCCTGACTTGAAGCAAATACCTACGTTTAGAGAGTAATAAAATTTATTTTTCGTTACTACTTTCTCTTCACAAAATAATTGTACAGTCAGCAACAAAAGTCGATTAACATTTATAATTTTTAAATCCTAATTATTAAGTACAATTTTAAAAGTAAAACGCAATGAATATAAAATTAAGATATAATAAACCCTTAGCTATTGCCTGAAATTCGGAAACCTAGTACATTATATGTGTTTTTAGTGTCTGTTTAAATGATATAAAAAGTAACATTGTTAATAGACTTTTGTTGTTGACCGTACTTGTCTATTATTTTATTATACAAAAGACATAGACGGGTGCAAACATTTTCGAGCTTGTTTCACTCGCGCCTGCTTATCCACAATAAATCCTTATACAAATAGTATTAAAGTTTACTTATTTTTTTTTATTTATATTTTTAAAGCAAAAATGGGCCTCATCAGAAGGCTTAAAGTCACCCAAAGGGCAATGGAGAGGGCAATGCTCGGAGTTTCCTTGCGTGATCGAATCAGGAATGATGATATCCGCAAGAGAACCAAGGTTACCGACATAGCCCGAAGGATCGCCAAATTGAAGTGGCAGTGGGCAGGGCACATTGCTCGCAGAACAGATGGTCGATGGGGCCAAAAAGTTTTGGAGTGGCGACCGCGTACCGGAAGACGCAGCGTTGGAAGGCCTCCCACAAGGTGGACCGATTACCTGGTGAGGGTCGCGGGTAACCGATGGATGCGAGACGCACAGGACCGGTTGTTGTGGCGACGCGACGCTTGGGGGAGGCCTATGTCCAGCAGTGGACGTCTTTCGGCTGATATGATGATGATGATGATGATTTTTAAAGCAAATGCTGGGTACGCCTATGATAACAGCGGCACTTTCCGATCGAGGTCAAAGATTAACCTAAGCTAGGGTCGACCGTGGGTGGGTCCAATGATCATGCTTACGGAAAACTGTTGGTCCCTGCCGATCATTCTAAGATCTTTGCGTTGCGGATTCTGCACAAATTGTGTCACCGCACCTTTCAGTTTTAGGCTAGACGGCCACGACCCCGGTCCAGCTCGCCGCCTGTGGCAAATAAAACTTGAATGTGGGTGCGTCCTGTGTTTCTGTACTAAGGGGGTATTTTCCTATTTCATCACTTAATTTTCTAATAAAACCATTCGATTTGATATAAAAAGGATTTATTGAGATCATACATACAGTAACAAAATAAAGTTATTCACAACCGCCTTCTCTTTCATGAGTGGTCTCATCGGTGCCTTGGTTTTCATAGTTGCCAAGTAACCTCTGGCCGTTAGGGTCGAAAGGTGATTTAAAGTGTAAAGTTGCTTTATGCTTCTGCCCCAAGACTTCAATCTCATAATCGCCATCTTTCAAAAACTCTTTGGTAACTTGGGAGCCTTTGTTGGTCACGTAGCCGATACCGATTGGTTTGTCCAGGTAGAAAGCGTAATCTCCCCTTCTTAGGTAGCCTACAGGTTCACCATTTCTAAAAATGGCTTCTTGTCCGAATATAGCGACCTGCAAAGATTTATAAAATTATCAATCAATAATATAGACCGTTCTTGACGCCTTGCAGTGGTGCAGTTTCATGAAATTTGAAAAATTAAATTAGTTAAACGTTAAGTGAGCATTGTTTTTTTTGTGTTGTGCTTTTGACAATGCCGAAGGGATGAAGTCGTGACTTTACGTTCATAAGTTTGAAACAGATCGTAAACAATCGTCATCCTTTTGCCCTTATACCTATTTAGTTGGGATCTTCCTGTGGAATCGGCGCAGTACGTCTTTTACATACATGTCTTTCAGGCATCTCATTGTTCATCCATCTATGTTATTATTTGTATAATACAAACCTTATCATTAAGAGTGAAATACGCGTATTTCTTGGTGACTCCGTTAGTTCTCGCTCTAGTGACATGCTCATTTCCGATGTAATCGCCCCCTTTCCTGCACGTGAAACCCAAGCCAGCTTCTATCGGATTGTCATCGGCTCTCAAATCGGAGTTCCATAAGTGATATCCTGAAAAGATTTACAAAATAATGTTAAACACATTTGATCACAAAATGGTTTCTACTAACCCAGAATTTATAATTCAAGACAGTTCGAATCCATCGCCAGTACCAATCAACTAGTTGATTTTTATGTTACCAGAATTACTTACCCTTCCTTTTAAAAAAGTAAGTAACTACAAGACTAACAAATTGCTTTGCAACCCATACTTTTTTATGGGGCTTTTTAATTATTTTTTTTATGAGGTATAACTAAGTATGTCATAAAAAATTATAATGAACTCGATTCTGAATTTAAATATAGTTTTACATATTGTTTAAATAATCTACATAATACTACTTCAGGCTTGAAAAAATGCAACTACCACAGACCAAAAGATCAGTCATCATCATAATTCTACAGACGAAAGATGTTCACAGCTGTCAACAGCCGTCTGAGGAGATTGGAGGATTATATCCGACTCCCACCATAAACCCCCCGATCCTACCATGAGTAGGGGGCCTGGGATACAAAAACATCACACGTATCCCGGCTGGTTACAGTTAGGCATCCCAAAGCCAGGGTTGCGGATTTTGTTCGGAAGAGTCACCACGGCCCTGGAACGCAAAGGGCGGAGGGAGGAGGAGGAGTATGGACGGGTTTTAGTCAGTATGAGTCTGACACTCCCTCCCGCTCCACCCAGAGCGGAAGGAGTCATTTATTGATTTCCCATCCATAAAAAAGGCCTTCCCAAACTGTTCACATACGAAGATTAAAGTATTCAAAGCTACCTTTCTCAGCACTCAACGAAGTCAAAGCCCTCCAGCCGGCATTCCTCAGTCCCTTCGCGCGGCTCAACGCCTTATACACCGGAATGGCATGAGCGGACGGTACATGTAGCTCCCAGCCCAGTTCGCCGGACCACGTGACCCGAAGGGCTCGGCAGCGGTATCGTTTATCTTCGGGAGTATTCGGAGCTCGAGATACGTGGATGCTGCGGTGCGTATTCACTGGGAAGGCGTCGTTCGAAAGACCCGCGTCTGTGTAGCGTGCGAGAATGTTTTGGCTGTGAAAAGTATATGGTATTAAGGATTTTTGAACATAAATAAAAAGAAAAGAACCCGTTTTTCGAAAGTGCTTCATAATGTAGTGAGAAAATACTAGAAAATGGCAAGAGACGCTTTTACTTAGACAGGATACAAACTAGTCTCTAGTTTGTGTAAATAAGGCTTGTAACCAACCTGTCGGGTCCCTGTACGCTAAGGATGCACAGCTGCTTGGTGACGTCAGTGATAGTGGCCCTCAAATTGTGAGTCTGAACGATTCGGCGAAGGTGCGCCAGAGTGTGGTTCGCATTGAAACCGCTTGTTACTACGTAGTAGCCGCGGCCCTGGTGACAAAAACAATATACCTACATGTAAACTGCGTTCGCGATTTAGTTTCCAAACATATAAACAAATATGTGTTTCTGAAAACGTAACTTTAACGCCTACACAAAGTTCAGCTCGCGCTATAAAAATTAAATATCTTTTTTAATAACCACCCGGAAGTTAGTCCGAAATAAACTTAATTAACACTAGTTTAAAGTTGATATCCGTTTAACTGGAAATAATATACATTAGGACAAGGACTAATAGAGAAGTATGGAAGAAAAAGACGTTTCGCAGACACCAAATAAATTAGCATTAAGGCAAGAGAGTGAGGATGATGATATGCTGCTGATGCTAACTAATATTATAAATGCGAAAGTAATTTTATTTGTTAAGCTTTCACGACTAATTACTCACTGAACCGATTTTGATAAATTTTAGTACAGAGGCAGATGGTACCCTTTTTTATGGATGAAGGAAAGAAGTCATTGGATGCGAAATCATCAAATGACTTCTTCCGCTCTGGATGGAGCGGAAGGGAGTGTCAGACTCTTACTGAGTAAAACCTATCTCTGCTGCTCCTTATGCCATTTACGTTCCAGGGCCGCGGTAACTCTTTCGAACAAATTCCGCAACCCTGGCAGGCTCTGGCCCTAACGGCCCCCGTCTACTATGCTGACATCTCTTCGAGGCGCGCGTGGAACACAACGCGCCGTCGGCCCGGGTTGTGATCGGACAGGAAGCCACTCAACGCTCGCCGTCCGCAGGCTAAGGTGGATGGGACACTGGAGACTGTTATAGGCTAAAATCTACAGGAACGCGGGCGAAGCCGCTGCTACGTATGAGCGCATCTCAAACATCCTCATAATCGATCCAAACATGTAGTAAGAATTCGATAAGCTTTAATTTCTCGGTAGATATTCAGCATCTTAATTTTCCAACTTCTTACGAAACATTATCAACATATTAAAAGTATAAAGAATAATAGAAGAAACAATTACTTTGTTATTCAACATACCTTAAAGATGGGCTCGTGTAACTGGCCAGTACCACTGTCTAGTATACTGACTGTCACATCCGCTTCTACGCCACCTTTCTTGTTTAACAGGAGAGAATACACCACCCTGGAATAACGAAAATATTTTCTTAATTTTTTATATCCACAAGAAACACCGCTGCCGCGCTGCTAGAACGGTTGATGCGGATTAGACAGGATATTAAAAAATACTGCTCAATGAGGGTTTTTGGAAATGTCGTGCTCTAGGTGGCAGCACTGAGACGTCAAGTCCAGGCTCATGTCGAAGCGCATATAGTGCAACAAGCTTACACAGTCATGGCTGCGCTATTAGTGAACATAAAAACCGGCCCAGTGCGAGTCGGGCTCGCATGTAAAGGGTTCCGAACGAATCTCATTATTGTTACATACTACTTTCAATCAAGTTTTCTTATTTGTTTTTTTCTTTTTTTTCAAAATTTTGTACTCTGTAGTTTCGGAGATAATGGGGGAATGATCATTTTTCATGGAATTTCTGGTATAACTTCAAAACTATGTTTTAAAATTATGCAAAAAATATATTTAAAATCCTCACACTACGCCCTCTCATTTGTTGCGGATTTGTTCGAAAGAGTTACCGCGGCCCTGGAACGTAAAAGGCACTAAGAGGAGCATGGGTGGGTTTTAGTCAGTAGAAGTCTGACACTCCCTGCCGCTCAACCCAGAGCGGGAGGGGTCATTTGATGATTTCCCATCCAAAAAAAAAAAAAAAAAAAAAAAAAAAAAAAAAAAAAAAAAAACGCCCTCTCATTTCATATGTCTCACAATCACAAGGTACAGTTAAAAATACTTATTTGACCCCCTAGAAGCGAGCCAATTTTCAAAATGTATTTATTTTCGTTAGACGTTCGTGTTTGGGTCTCAGAAGTCTTTATGTGTACCTACTTACCTAATTTCAACTGAATCAGTCCATTAGATTCGGAAAAAATCGACTGTGAGTGTTACAGACGGATAGACAGACAACCGACTGATCCTATAAGGGATTTTTAATATATCCGTTTTTCCATGTAAAGGTTCCGAACCCTAATTATAGATCCTGTCAATTTTGAGTGATTTCGGTAGTTTCAATTAAAGCCACCGGATCAGATAAGTTTGTTGCACTATACGTTTTTCAAAATTTGTTATTATATTGACGACAACGTCAGGTTGATGTGATAAATTACGTTTTCCAAGTGCCACCTTTGACAAAGAGGCGCTCACTGGTGGCGTGATCCTTACTGAGAACCCTCATTAGTTGGAAATAATTGCTGACGGAGATGTAATCGATTAATTAGTACAGACGCCAGCACATCAAGCTGCAACAATCTGTCAAATTTCTTTAATTGATTTTCAACTAAGGGCCAATTTCACCAACGAAACTGAACGCGATCAGCGAATAAACCAAGTTTATGAGCTGTCAGTGTCATTACTTTTCTATTTAATATTTACACTGACAGCTCTTTAACGTGGTTTAGATGCACTGATCGCGTTCAGTTTCATTGGTGAAATCCGCTCTTACTATCGCTAAAGCATTAGGTTCAAGGTTGATTGGGAAAATTTGACAGTTTCGGCTAGCTTATTGTGCTGGCGTCTGTACATCCTCGAGCTGCTAATTACTATTAAATAATGTATTCTACAAAACGGCAGATGGTGGCGAGTCTGAACATAGGCTCAACGAACTTTTGCGCATGTATGTACAGGTACACTTGTGAAGAAAACTGTTGTTGCCTGATTTTTTTTTTGTAAACAAATATACGAATAAAAAAATGTCCTAATAATGTGACCAAATACAAATAAAATAAATACCAAAACACTGAGACAGAAAACTACAAAATAACCTATAAAGTTAAAGATATAATTTCGATTACACTCACGTTGGTATGTATAAAGACGTACATGAGTAAAGAAGGCGTAGACGTGATTAGCCACGCCTACGTCTACGCCTTCTTTTTTTTCTTTTTCAAGCACTGCATAAATATTTTTTCTCATCTGGCTATTTAACACACAAAATTATAATTGCTAACTGACACTTTCAAATTACACAAATAAAACTATCCTGACATTTAACACAAAACTAAAACTTAACAACAACCACGGCCAGAAACACCACGAAAACTTTAGTAACCGACTGTACTCAAGATAAAGATGGCAACACGAACACCACCACCAGTTCGGGCTCGTCAAGATCCGTCGGCTGTATTATAGCTACGGCATTGTGTGTATGCTAAAAATGTTCAGGAATTTTGAACCCAGTTGATGGCAATGAGCTCGCCTCTTTCTCGTGTACTCTCAACAAAACTAGCTAAATGTAGGCGTAAAATTCTGTCTACATTTTCGAGATTTCCATGCATGATAGTATGGTATACATACCTATCATTCAGTTTGGAGAGATCAGCAGTGAAGGCGAGGTCGGCAGTGCGTTGCGCGTCGGGCCCGGTCAGGTAGAACTTGCCGTAGTAAGACATGTTGAAGAGGGCCGCTGCGTTGCGACATGCGAGGGCTTCTTGTCCAATCTAGGGAGAAAAAGATTAGGAATCTTTCAACCTGATAGCTGGTCAACATTAGACAAATGTAGAGCCTTCCTTACTATATTCTGGTCACAGTGGTTAATCTCAGCAGAGACTAGCTAACGGGAGATATATAATGCACAAGTGTGTAGGTAAAATTGCACTCTCTCTTCATTTTCATAGCCAAAACATACCGGGGATAACAGACTAAAAGTTAAACCTAAAAAGGTGTCATTGTACTCGTCATTATGAACAAATTCTGGTATGGGACCAACCCTGAAACCGTGAAGAAAAAATCAGCTAAACATTACATTTTGTCCAGTTTAATAAAGGAAAAAAAGGAGAAGGGCGTATAAATAAAGCTGTTATATTAACTTACCACATCGTGATGTTTAGAGAAATCAAAGGAATACTCTCCCTTGAGGATCTCTTCGTAGCGCAGGTCGCTGTTCCTCGGATAGTCTGTGTGAGCGCCGCCCCAGTCGTACTGTTGTACTCTTATCTAGAACGAAACAAAGAGCACTGTTAAACTGAGTTATCTTTACTTTCCAATAAAATATTAAAATGATCTAATGAAGTAGAACGTAGATACGTAGATATGTAGTTATGGACGAACAACTAGCTTGGATAGCAACCAATGTGATGTGTGGAGTAGGCAACTATGGCAAGAGAATACCCACTTTCTCTCCTGGGAAGAATAAGGCCGCTCTCGCTACCAGCCTTGGACTGCATGTCCGCTGCATCTTTGCTTTGATGCCTTGCATCAGAAGCTGGTGGTCTCCTGATGCAAGGCGTCATTATCTCCAACACTATTATAATATCAATAGTAACTGACCTTTTCTCCAGGCAAGAAGCCAGTCTTTCCCAGCCAGCCCTGGACTGCATGACAGCTCCATCCTCCACAAGCTCCTGAGGAGTCATGGTTGGTATCCCTGCCCGTCAAGTGTCCACCATTATGGCAACACTACGTATAATCCATCTTCTCTCCAGGGAAGAAAAGGCAGGTGTCTCCCAGCCAGCCCTAGACTGCATGACTGCTCCTGATGCAAGGCGTCATGGTTGACGTCCCTGCCCGCTAAGTGACCATCATTATCCCCAACACTATAATAATATCGAGAGCAACGCACCTTCTCTCCAGGGAAGAAGAAGGCCGGTCTCTCCCAGCCAGCCCTGGACTGCATGACCGCTCCGTCCTCCACAAGCTCCTGATGCAAGGCGTCATGGCTGGCGTCCCTTCCTGCCAGATGCTCATCGTTGGGGAACACTATGTTGTAGTTTCGTGCGTACGCTTCGTGGCTACTTTCTCGCATCCAGTGCGCGCGGGACATCTGACCCGGCGTGAAGCGACGGATGTCGAATGTGAACATGTTGTATTGTGGCCTGTAGGGAGATTTGTGAAAGTGTTAGTTGTACTGTTAAACTAAATCCAGGTCGGACATTTAGAGCTTTAAGTCAACCTCTCAAGCACGAGCACAATTATCATCACAATTTATTATTTTAGCCTAGCATAGTTACTTAAAATCGAAAGGTTTCATCCACCCACTGATTAATCACGAAATCTCGAAAACAGCTTGACCTATGAAGATGAAATATATATATTTGTATTGTATACTAGCTTTTGCCCGCGACTATATTAATATTGCAAGATTACCCTATACCCTTCAAAGCGGGTCGGGGTGGGGGTTGTCGAAGTTTGCAGAGGAAAGTACTAAATCTGCGACGAAGAAGTCGCGGGCGAAGTGCTAATTATTATATCATTTTGAAACGGTCTACTGCATTGGTCAACGTCTATGCCTAGATAAAACACATAACACTTGTCATTCAAGAAAATAATTGATAGTAAATAGTAATAATCATTGTGAATTAGAAATAATATATAGGTACAGACTGAAATAAAATAGTTAAATAAACACATTATCAATTTATTAATAACGCTGAGTTTTGTGCAAAGGCGATAGCAATGATAACCCCGTGTTATTATTGTGTTTAAACAAACAGATGAGTTCACATTCCAGTTTGTTGAAGAAGCGGTACTCTGTTTACAAATAGAGAAAATGCTACACTTCGAAATTGTTTTCAATGAGAGAAAGTACTTTTGCTTGTATCTGGGGGCGCGGCAATGACGAAGAAGGCACAATCGCCTTTAGCTAGGTCGACGCAACTCTGTGACGCAACTCGGACTAATTTTAGTTTCGATATACCTCCAGCTACTATTCTAACTACTTATCTACTGCACTCTGCCCAGTTCATCATCATCATATCAGCCGAAAGACGTCCACTGCTGGACATAGGCCTCCCCCAAGTGTCGCCACAACAACCGGTCCTGTGCGTCTCGCATCCATCGGTTACCCGCGACCCTCACCAGGTCATCGGTCCACCTTGTGGGAGGCCTTCCAAAGCTGCGTCTTCCGGTACGCGGTCGCTACTCCAAAACTTTTCGGCCCCATCGACCACCACCCAGTTAATATGAAAAAATACCATCGACTCGAATGTATGAAAAAGACGAGTAGGTACCTACTTATCCTATCTGTAGGTTGACGTCAAAAATACAAAATGCTGACGTCTTGCTACATAACTGTAGGTACATATTTTGCATATATTAATTTGATGTAAAATATTTCCGCATTTTAGCTTTCTCCATTGAAGAACCCGTAGAACACCTTGCAGATTGGCTAATCTTCTTTACCACGTAGGTACCTATAACATATTGCATAACCAGCTTTTCAGCATTTTCGGGATTCATGAAGGAGCCTCCTCGTGCAGCGCAATTTGTTCCATCAGACACTCAATTGAACCGAGCGCTCGGCGCATCCTGGACAGTCTCATCTAACACCTTACAAGACTGGCCAACCCTTCCCTTGCGGTGGTAGGGCTAACACCCGCCTGGTTCGCGACCACCCTCCCACCGGAGTTCGGCGTCAAGCAGCCTGCTGTGTTTCGTCGACGCGTGGGAGTACCAGTGCCTCAAGGCATCTTCTGGGCATGCTCGCTTTCATCTTGGACCTCATCCATCGCTTTCCATCAGGCGTGATCGAGGTCAAGAGCTAGCCCATTCATAAATAAAAAAATTCGCTGAATGTCGGACACTCGGCAAATGCTAAGATGGTTACCCTTTCGGTATGGTCACAGCGCAATTGTGCCTATCATTGAATTCCATTATTTATTTTACTTTGGGTTATTGTGTCTAATCTCTAATCTAATCTAGCCCGTTTATTCCCACTGCTGGGCAAAGGCCTACCTCTCCCTTTTCCACACACATGTCCTCTGCCATTGCGGGCCAGTCCTTCCGTGAAAGTCGAGTTCGTCTCTCCACCTTCGCCTTGGTCTACCACGATGTCGCTTAGCATTGCAAGGGACCCACATTTTTTTTTTGTTTTTATTAAATAAATGTTTTCTATTCCATCCTAACTCGTTGTGATACAATAAAAAATATGAGTACATGCATGAAGTATATATTCACCTCCCAGAGACGATCCATTCTGCCATTTGTATACCACATCCCGCAGAGAACATCATGCCAGCTGAGTTGTAGCCGCAGTTATGGTACAGACCTGAATCAAATAACATCAATGGCGTAAACCAATTTTATATGTGAAAATACTATTGCTATATTGTATGCGTTTCTTGACAGCTACAATCTGGGGTTATTTAAGTCATGAGCAGTGATAGGAATAGGTAGTGCCTATTTGCCTAAACTTCGAAGAACAGAGACAAGAAACGGAGACTTCCTTAGGACTAATTTTTGTCCCGAAATTCGGGACAAAACTTAAATACAATAAAAAAATATGTTATTTGGAATAATTAATTCATCTTTATGTACCTAAAGTTTGCGACTAGACAAAACATTTATAATTATAACTCCATAATAATAACTTATCCTATATCAGCCATCAGCCTAAAAACGAAAAAACGACCCATCCATCCATCCATCCCAGCCATCTAAAAAGAAGGTTATTTTTAGATGGCTGTGTGATTGATCTTCTGAGACACCATTTTTGTGGATTTTCTATGATAAACAAATTTTACTAACCTTTTGTCTATACTTAGGTACTTGCAGGTAAGTCGGTGAAACCTTAAATATGATTCGAGTTAAGTTTGACCTAGATATAGGTAATATTGGTTGTGAGGTTGTCTGGAAGAAATCGTGGAATGCGATAAGGCCGCCCATTGTAATGTGATTCAGTTTTAAGTCTCCTTTTTAGGGTTCGCCCCAAAGGGTAAAAACGGGACCCTATTACTGAGATTCCGCTGTCCGTCTGTCTGTCTGGCCTCATGAACCGTGATGGCTAGACGGTTGTAATTTTCACAGATCATGTATTTCTGTTGCCGCTATAACAACAAATACTAAAAACAGAATAAAATAAATATTTAAGTGGGGCTCCCATACAACATAAGTGTTTTTTTTATAGATAACGGTGTATGGAGTTCCCATTTTGTGCGCGAGTTCACTTCGTGCGCGAGTCCGACTCGCACTTGGCCAGTTTTTTTGTTTTACTTTTGGTGTACAATAGAGTATACAATAAATAAATCAATATTATTGTGCCAGGCTATGTGCCCATATATCAGATAGAGCTAATTTTCTAGTTTTACCGATTAATGGCGTGACTAGCGAGGTAGGTACAAACCACAGTAGTCGAGAGCAAAATGTTATAATCAGTACATAAGCGTTGCGTCAGATCAATAATGTAATAAAATCAAGCATACTATAAACATACAAGTGTATCTAAGTACGTTGACCGGCTGACCTACTGTTCTATCACTGTTTAGACGTTAATTTCATATCTACATAATATTATGTTTATCAACTCGCGACTTTTTATTACTGGTCAATAACTTGGACAATTGTTTTCCGCGTACCTACCTATTATGCCGCGTGCAACAATGACGTCAAAAACTAAAGCCCGATTACAGGAATATAATTGAATAGCAAGAAAATAAGAAACAGCATGTCACATGGGCACATCTCTATTCAGCCGAAGTATGATCGTCTCGGTACTTCAACACCTTGACTGACTTTAAGCAGGTCTCATCAATCCTTTTTAAAATGGAGCCGTTATAACAAATGATGGGTCTTCGACCGTAGTTATCGAAAAGAAATGAAACTCACTCTCTCATTTAAGCCAATTGCTGAATTAAGAATTTGAAGTTAAATATGTTTTTGTCAATCCTTCCTTTAGCCTACAAATCTGTCAATTTGAGATTAAAGTAGACTTTGACACGTTCTTAACTCCAAATCTTCTATATACAAAAGAAAGTCGTGTTAGTTACACTATTAATAACTCAAGAACGGCTGAACCGATTTGGCTGAAAATTGGTGGGGAGGTAGCTTAGAACCAGGAGACGGACATAGGATACTTTAAAAAAAAATATCAGTCAAAACATCAGTCTACTGTGTAGGGTAGGTGTCGGGTAGGTGAAGGGTAGGTAGGTAGGTAGGTAGCCAGTTGACGGGAGCGAAGCCGCGGGGGACAGCTAGTACTAAATAAAGAAACCCCTGCTCCGCTCTGGGATGGCCAAATGGAAACGCACATGACGGCGGCAGTAACTACTTCGAACATGGATAACCACGCAGTTGGCTTTTTACCAACGACATGAAAAAACTTACCGAAGACATTCGGGTCCTCCCCGAGCAGCGGTTTGTGGTCGGGCGTGAACGACTCGGGCCCACACACCGTACTCTTAATGCCAACATTGCCAAGCTTGGGGCACAGTGATGTTGCGCTGTTCATGTGGACTCCAAACACGTCCCAATCTAGCTCGTATAAGTGGAACTGGAGATGGTCTGGTACCTGAGGTAAAAAGGAATAGAATAGAATAGAAATTTATTTGCAAAGAAAGCAGGCACAAGATACAGATGTAATTTGATTCTACAGATAGAATGTTACCAGGTTAATGCTAATTCTTATCAACTGCGGTTGATTCTGTGAAACAACACTCACCGTGAAAACTTAGGTGGTGAGCACGAAGCGAGCTGTCATACCAATTTATGCTATGGATTGACAACTCAATCCACCTTAAATATCACGGTGAGAACTAATGTTGCGCCCTTCGATTTTACTTATATATGGAAGGTCCCTTAGGAACTGTATTTTTCTGGTAAAAAAAAGTTTCTAATGCCACTCGGAAATAACGATACCTGAAGTATCAGTTAATATAAGGGACATTTACCCAAAATGCCAAAATGAACCTTACAGCGATAACTTCAAGTGGCATTTATCAAAAATTCTAAAATGTCGCTTACTGTAATTGATACTTCTGGTATCGATAATGTATTAGGTATCAGTGAAGAATTTAATCATCTCAGATCAGTATTTTAAAGATAACCTTTTACTATGATGCCCTACAGGTTTGAAAAAATGTTGGCGTGCTATTTTTTTTATTTACCAATTTACTGATCGTAAAAACAATCTGGATCAACAAGTAACCGACCAGAATACAAAATAATTATGATAAGTATCGTCAGGGTTATACAGACCTGGTCAAGCATATGCGGGTTACTTTCATATCCTCCGACATGGCACGACTCGCCTTGCACCTTGATATATAAGTCGACATCATGGTCTCTAATATTGGGACAGCCCCTAACTTCGGGCGTAGCGTCACACACCACATACGCGTGCTTGAACGGAATTAGTGGCAGGTTGGGTACTCCTGCGTATCTGGCAACGCGAGGACCCCATGCTCCTGAAAATATAAAAAAATATTACATTCATTCCTGCTGTAAAATAATAGTTATGTATGACGCAGGCACTGTCTCAAAAACAACAAAATCAAACAATGGGCGTAGAGGGACATTTCAGATGCATTTTAGATGAATTACATATATAAATGGCATAAAGCGATTGCTATAAGAGTAGAGGCGAAGATCAACATTTTTTCTAGATGCTAGTCTAGTAAGCATACAGGCAGTATTCCTGCGATAGCAAAACATTCCTTAAATAGTAGTAAATCATGCCCATCTTTTCCCATCATGTGAGGTTGGCGTCCAATCTAACCACATGCAGATGAATACCAGTATTTTACATCGAGCGACTGCCTATTTGACCTCCATAACCCAGTAACTGGGTAATAACCAGAGATCGGAATAGGTCGACTATATTTACCTAAAGCTCGAAGAAGTAAGTAACATAGAGTTGATAAAACTAAATTCTAAAGAATCATAAACATGACAATTAAAACTCAAGATAATGAAAACATGAACTGGACTTCATTATAGTTAAAAAAAAAATATTTGTAGAATCATATTCCAATTTTATAGGTATGTTAAACAAAGCTCTTTATTTTAACAGTTTAAGTACGGAACTCTAAAAGCATAATAAGATTCTTCAATATAATAATTTAGTTGAAATTTCTTAAATCCCAAGACTCAATTTTCATGTTTATGATTCCGGGATTTTAGAGGAGGTATTATCAACTCTATGTTACTTACTTCTTCGAACTTTAGGTAAATATAGTCTACCTATTCCGATCTCTGGTAATAAGGTACCTTTTAACAAGACTGGCGTCATATTTTCTGGCTTTTGACTGTCTGTACCGACTGACAAAGATCTAAAATCTAAAAAGAATAGCCGCGACAAACGGCTTAACCAAAATAATAGTAATAAAACATTTAATATACCTCCACAGTTAACAACACATTTTGTCTTGATAACACCCCTGTCAGTGTGCACTGCAGTAACTTCCTTGTTGCCAAGCTGATTGTGAGTGTAATGGATGTCCAGCACTGGGCAATCCTCGTATACCTATGAATGTAATCGTTACTTATATTACGTTTCTTATTAAGTCACGTTTGTGAAACATGTGAAACATCTGGAAGGATTTAGGGTAGGCCTTTGCCCAACTGTGAGACAGTATAAGCTGAATAATAAAAAAAATAGCTACGATTCTTATGTAATACATGACATAAGATTATCCGATTTAATATAATAAATATAAATCCAGGATAATACGAAAAACGCAACATTATCACGCTAAAAATCTAGTACAAATCCTGGTACACATGTTGCTAGCAACATTGTAGACATTACGACCGAGAAACACGTTTCAAGACTTGCAAAACTTTGTTGCAATCATAATATCTTTGCAACAATGTAAGCTTGATCCAGTTCAGCAGGTGTAAATGAGACTATTAATTTGATTGCCTTTCAAATAACCAGCATAAAACAAACTTTTATCAAGGACTTGTCGACAACCAACACTTACTTTTCCACCATTTTTCGTAGCCACTTTGACAAGTGCATTACACGCCATAGAAGGATCTATAGTACCGTCTTCAGGAGCATATAACGCCATTTCAAATACTGATGGGTCGAGGAGTGGGAACTTCTTTTGAGCCTCGTGTGGGTCCAGAACTTCGCTAGGAATGTTTAAAGCTTTTCCTAACGTGTGGAGCCTCATGTATTCTTGGGTTCGGACCTGTGAGAACAATAAAACTTAGAGCGCTGGAAGGGATTTTTGAATTAATATTAAATGCTTAATTAATTAGGTGTCGAAACTTCACGTTTCTACAGCTAATTTAATTTAACCTTGCATATCGGCATTAAAAATATTTTTATCAGTATTAGGTACGAGCATTATTATTGATACTAACTTTGCTTCGCGATATGAACATTCCTCCATTGTTGGTCCAGCCAGCATGGTCGCCAGTTTCCTCCTCTAGAGTGCTGTAAACTTTCCTCGAGTCTCGCAACAGTTTGACTTCCAAGTCGCACGGTCTCAGCGACCATACCAGACCTATAAAATATTCAAAATTTGAAAATGTATGTATTTGTAGCATAGTGCATGTTTAGATAAGCTGTTTCTCGCGTGTATATAGCAAGACTGTGTTGGCTGCTTAGAGTTGACTAATGCTTCTAATATCTCGGCAACGCATGTGTACCTAAGCGCGTATAAATATCTTCTAGTGCATGGATTTTATTCGGGGATTTTTTAAAATAGTCTAATATGGATCGTCATTTGTGCATGGAAAAGTGATGGGAATTCAGTCTTATTCCACTTTTCTTGTCGATTGACTGATTCAATTTTACTTACCAGTATTGTAGTACCAAGTAGTGATGATTTTGTCGTAATTCAGTAGACATTTTAAAATAAAATGACATGATAGTCTAGAAATTTAAGAACTACTTTACCAGCAGTGTGCCATGTCGTCCCACTAGTCAGCTTGGCTCTCTCTAGCAGAACAGCATTCACCCCTCTTTTAGAGAGTTGATACAGGGTGTTGCATCCTGCTATACCTCCTCCTAGGAGCATCAAAAATCAAAACCATAAATATTTTTTTTCTTCTAACAGTCAATAACAGACAATGCCTGTACTGCTGATGAAAGTTTCGGAACGTTGACGGATTTTGTTTTTTAGGAGAAAACAAAGGCTTGAGATTGAAGTTAACGCAGCGTTAATACAAAGTTATCTATTAGTAATTTACTGAAATAGTCCAGTAAAAGAAATTATTTTTTGACATTTTGAACGGCATAAACGCCATGCCACGCCACGCCACAAATTCACCGAATTTTTCAGCAAGTCGGGTAAGCTATCTTTTGTCACATACAACGTATTTATAGGTACTTTACTTTAATAAATAATATAAAATATAATGAAGCTGAAGAGTGTTCTTTGTTTGAAGTTCATCTCTGGAACAACCAGTCGGATTTGGAAAATTATTTCTTTATATGCCAGCTTCATTCATAAAGAAGGTTATATGGGAACGGGAAAAACGGGATATGCGCGCACAAAGTCGCGGGCTAAAGCTACTAACAGAATAGTCGCAATACTTACCGTGACAATGGTGCTCAAAAGGATAATCGTATCAATAAAAAAAATATGTATCAAACACCAAACGAGAGAAGCTCCAAAAAATCTTTTTTTAACAGATTATAATATAAACAAACTTACCAATGATGACTACATCAGCCCAAGACACGACCTCCTGATTTGTAGCGAGTAACCTCTCATGTCTGAAGTTGTTTAAATAATTCGCCGCTTGCTTCCTAATGGCGCCATCTCGGACTAATTTAAACATTTTTATTTAAACTATTAAATAAAGTAAGATATGTTGACTAGAACACTGTTAATGTATGAATGCCTTGTACAATGGAGATTCGATAACCGTCTCGCATCCTATCTCCTCCAGATATCAAAGTTCAAGCTCTTATTTCGATTGGTTTATCAACATGATTGTTTTGTTTGTCATTTTAAACTTTAAAAGCGTAAACAGTTTTAACATAGGGAATGATTGAAACCGAAAAATACTGATAAACATTTATTTTTAAAATATTTACATTTATTTTTACAACTTCTTACATTTACTAAACAATAACGTGAAGATACAGTTCAATGTTTCCAATAAAATTATTTGTTTAAAACTAGTTTTTCATGAATATTTGCTTACATAAGTGAAAACTCAATTTAAAAACATAGGTAGAAGATATCAAGTCATATTTTTAATCAGTGTTAGGCAAGTGCGCTATCAATATACCGCCACTTTTTAAACACTGAGTCAATGTAATTTTCTTATCACTAATTATTGTTAAAACACGACTGTATATAAACTCTTACAGGATGATTAATTATATCTCTTTATGTTTCGAATCAGTATAATACGAAATAATATATATATTTTTTAAATGCTTTAAAATCATAACTAGTAGTACGTTTACATAATTACACGTCACTCGTAAGTACTATTATATCAACTACATACATATTTTATGCGACATACATTACATAGTAAAATGGAATAGTTTCCCTATCATATGTATATTTTTGCTATAAAATGTTCTTATAATTATTATATTTCCAGTAAAGCCCCTTATATCAAGGAATTGTGACATACCATTCGTTTGAAATAAGATAATACAATGTCCGATTACTAAATAATCAAATCGCGGCGTCACAAACCCCCTCTTCCCCACCATTCAAACATCAATAAAATAATAATTTAATGGTAGTAGCTAAACAAGCGTAAACAGAGAAAAAAAATTTAAACATCATCTTCGCTATAAACATTAATTAATACTCATTAAAATAAAATACTAAAGTATTAAAATTGTTATTTTCTAATGGCGTACAGTTAAGTAACTCCACATAAGTGGAAAGAGTTTGACATCAACAGTGCCTTTACATCGAGGCAGTAAGGACGATATTCGTAGAGCAAGTGCTGCCACTGATGTACGATTGACTGCACATGTCACACGAAAAAATAATACTCGGTATTTGCTAATTTTTTGTCTAAATTTTTTAACTTGACTCAACCAAAACTTTGTCTTACCGTATAAATTCACATATGTTAGAGGCCGATTTTTCAATAGTGAGATAAGGAATAAAAAGTGAAAAATAATATGTGAAACCGACATTTTTAATCTTCATTTGACAATATTGGGAAATCTACCCTAAATGCATTTTTTGCTTGGTTGAAGGAAAAAGGACTATTTTGTTCCACAATGTCCTGAACGTCACTAATCCATAATTAATTTGAATGAAGTTCTAGCAAAATCCGTTTGCCGCTGGGAGCGCTGTCCTTTGTCATTGCTAAGGCATTTAAATTTACATGACGTGCAATAGAATATTGTTGATTGTCATTAAGCCAAATCTTGAGACAATCTTTATTTACATCAACTGAAACTTACTCATTCCAAAAGTATCTGGATTTAAATGCCAGAGTTCATGGGAGATAATGGAATACATAACATTCAGAGGGAAAACAAAAGATTGCTCTCGGACTTAACGCCAAACAGATAGACCCAGTTCACAATAGTAAGATAGAGAGAGAGAATATTTTAATGTGTAATTTTTTATATTTCCATACAGTTTAATTCTGCATTTTTTGATTACGTATCCTACCTATGTTAACGACTTTTCACAGTAAAATATAGAATGGTGTGGACAGGGCATATAACCTGTTCACATAAATAACATAATTACGAATCGATTCCTTTCGTTTATCGGTATTTTAATAAGAGTTTATTATACTATTTCAAAAAAACTACTTGTGCTAAATAGAAGTTGTTATATTCAGCGACGAAACTCCGATGGCCAAAATTAAATTAGAGCGCGGTGTGCCGAATCCGGACTTGCGAAAGTTTGCAATCGGCCACTATTAGCCCGACTACTGCGTAGCAAAAGGAGGGTAATGATATCAACCGGTATTTAAACTTATTGCTAAGAGCATAACAGCAATATAATTGGTAGATTTCGCTAACGCAGAAGTACCTCCAACCAGGTTTAAGTACAAAAATCAACTGTTACATAAAGTCTACTTTCCACTGTCCATTTTCGAGACGTGACTTCGTTGACATCTAAGCAGACAGATGGGTGTCGTAGAAGTACAAAGTTTAAAGTTTCAACCTTATTGCTAAGAGCATAAGGGCAAAAATTGGTAGTCCTGACGTATCTCCAAACAGATGTATCTCCAAACACAATATTCAACTGTTATATAAAGTCATAGTCTATTTTCCACTGTCCATTTTCGAGACGTGGTGACTTCTAGACAGACAGATGGCTGTCGTAGAAGAACAAGTCCTCGTTTCATACGTGGTGCGGGCTGGCCACCCGGGGCGGCGTGAGGCCCAGGCGGTGCTGGCGCGCCGCGTGCTCGCCGGCGCACGCTGCGGCCGCCGCCTCCAGCTGCGCGCGGATGGCCACCAGCTCGCGGGTGCGCTGGTAGATTGGGTCCTGACGAAACGAAATGGACTTTCAGTTGCGTTTCTGAATGTGTGTTTAAGGCGATTTTTTATTTTATTTTTATGGATGGGAAATGATCAAATGACTCCTCTCGCTCTGGGCGGAGCGGAAGGGAGCGTCAGACTCTTACTGACTAAAAACCATCCTTGCTCCTCCTAGTGCCCTTTGTTTTCCAGGGCCGCGGTAACTCTTTCGAACAAAATCCTGTACCCTAGTAGGCTCTGGTCCTAACAGGCCCCGTCTACTGTGCTGACATCTCTTTGAGGCGCGCGTGGAACACAACGCGCTGTCGATCTTAGCTTTGATCGGACGGCGAGCCACCCAATGTGAGCCATCCGCAGACCCGCGCAGGCTTCCTTTACAATTTCAATGAAGGAAATCCGGGAGAGACTCGGAATTTCCTCATTTTCTCCCACTGTTGAACAAAAGGTATCCCCATTTCCAAATACTGACTAACAAATAAATTTGGATTTATTTACATTTTATCCCTTATTTGAGAAAGGTTTACAATGAAAAGACGATTTTTTATATGGCCCTGTGGCATGCCGATCGATTTGATCGATCTAAGAATCGTAATAAAATAAACTCGATTTTAAGTCTTCGTAGTTTCTTTTTTTTTTTTATTAGTGATGGTTTTGCTCTTGACTCAATGTCAGATATGACAAGAGACAAAGTCTACGATGGAGCGAGCTTCTCCAGTCTTCTATATGATTATTTCTCGTATTATTCGATGATGCATATCAAATGCTAACCATGCTTGGGGCAAATAAATCCTTTTTCTTTCTCAGGTACATCAGTGACACTAACCTGCTGCCTCATAGTAGGGTTCCACCGACAGTACAGCGCCTTCCACAGCTTGATAACCCTGAGCGACGCCACGGGCACCAGCACGACTTGCGGCCACGCTTACGGCGAGGGCGGCGAGCTTGCGCCGAAGCAAATGCTAACCAGATACTATAAGTGACACTAACCTGCTGCCTCATAGTAGGGTTCCACCGACAGTACAGCGCCTTCCACAGCTTGATGACCCTGAGCGACGCCACGGGCATCAGCACGACTTGCGGCCGCGCGTACGGCGAGGGCGGCGAGCTGGC
This sequence comes from Melanchra persicariae, assembly GCA_947386135.1. NCBI lineage: Eukaryota > Metazoa > Arthropoda > Insecta > Lepidoptera > Noctuidae > Melanchra > Melanchra persicariae. The sequence continues at coordinate 8,228,222 of OX376646.1, forward strand.
GCCGAAGCAAATGCTAACCAGATACTATAAGTGACACTAACCTGCTGCCTCATAGTAGGGTTCCACCGACAGTACAGCGCCTTCCACAGCTTGATGACCCTGAGCGACGCCACGGGCATCAGCACGACTTGCGGCCGCGCGTACGGCGAGGGCGGCGAGCTGGCGCCGAAGCAAATGCTAACCAGATACTATAAGTGACACTAACCTGCTGCCTCATAGTAGGGTTCCACCGACAGTACAGCGCCTTCCACAGCTTGATGACCCTGAGCGACGCCACGGGCATCAGCACGACTTGCGGCCGCGCGTACGGCGAGGGCGGCGAGCTGGCGCCGAAGCAAATGCTAACCAGATACTATAAGTGACACTAACCTGCTGCCTCATAGTAGGGTTCCACCGACAGTACAGCGCCTTCCACAGCTTGATGACCCTGAGCGACGCCACGGGCACCAGCACGACTTGCGGCCGCGCGTACGGCGAGGGCGGCGAGCTGGCGCCGAAGCAAATGCTAACCAGATACTATAAGTGACACTAACCTGCTGCCTCATAGTAGGGTTCCACCAACAGTACAGCGCCTTCCACAGCTTGTTGACCCTGAGCGACGCCACGGGCACCAGCACGACTTGCGGCCACGCGTACGGCGAGGGCGGCGAGCTGGCGCCGAAGCAAATGCTAATCAGATACTATAAGTGACACTAACCTGCTGCCTCATAGTAGGGTTCCACCGACAGTACAGCGCCTTCCACAGCTTGATGACCCTGAGCGACGCCACGGGCACCAGCACGACTTGCGGCCACGCGTACGGCGAGGGCGGCGAGCTGGCGCCGAAGCAAATGCTAACCAGATACTATAAGTGACACTAACCTGCTGCCTCATAGTAGGGTTCCACCGACAGTACAGCGCCTTCCACAGCTTGATGACCCTGAGCGACGCCACGGGCACCAGCACGACTTGCGGCCGCGCGTACGGCGAGGGCGGCGAGCTGGCGCCGAAGCAAATGCTAACCAGATACTATAAGTGACACTAACCGGCTGCCTCATAGTAGGGTTCCACCGACAGTACAGCGCCTTCCACAGCTTGATGATCCTGAGCGACGCCACGGGCACCAGCACGACTTGCGGCCACGCGTACGGCGAGGGCGGCGAGCTGGCGCCGAAGCAAATGCTAACCAGATACTATAAGTGACACTAACCTGCTGCCTCATAGTAGGGTTCCACCGACAGTACAGCGCCTTCCACAGCTTGATGACCCTGAGCGACGCCACGGGCACCAGCACGACTTGCGGCCGCGCGTACGGCGAGGGCGGCGAGCTGGCGCCGAAGCAAATGCTAACCAGATACTATAAGTGACACTAACCTGCTGCCTCATAGTAGGGTTCCACCGACAGTACAGCGCCTTCCACAGCTTGATGACCCTGAGCGACGCCACGGGCACCAGCACGACTTGCGGCCGCGAGTACGGCGAGGGCGGCGAGCTGGCGCCGAAGGACGGCGGGCCCCAGTACAGCGGGTTCAGGTACAAGTCCTGGCGACTGTTGATGTACGACCACAGGGACACGGTCTTGGTTTTTACTTCTGTAAAAGAATGTGAGTGTTTTAGTTCGATAGATATTTTTTTTAAGGTTTAATAACCTTCGGGCAAGATTTATAGTTAAATGATATAGTCGTCATGGCTGAGACCACGGAGGACCTCAGTACAATGCTCGATGACCTCAGTAGAGCTTCCGAAAGAGTGGGTCTTAAAATGAACATGGACAAAACCAAGGTCATGGTAAATACCCATGTAGCACCCACTCCTATCAAGATTTGATGAGTACGTCTACCTGGGACAAACGATCCAGTTAGGTAGGGCTAACTTCGAGAAAGAGGTCAACCAACGAATCCGACTCGGCTGGGCGGCGTTCGGGAAGTTGCGCGGTATCTTCTCGTCTCACATACCAGTGTCTCAACGAAAGTCTACGATCAGTGCTTGTTGCCAGTGATGACCTATGGACTCGAAACGTGGTCGCTCACAATGGGCCTCATCAGAAGGCTTAAAGTCACCCAAAGGGCAATGGAGAGGGCAATGCTCGGAGTTTCCTTGCGTGATCGAATCAGGAATGATGATATCCGCAAGAGAACCAAGGTTACCGACATAGCCCGAAGGATCGCCAAATTGAAGTGGCAGTGGGCAGGGCACATTGCTCGCAGAACAGATGGTCGATGGGGCCGAAAAGTTTTGGAGTGGCGACCGCGTACCGGAAGACGCAGCGTTAGAAGGCCTCCCACAAGGTGGACCGATGACCTGGAGAGGGTCGCGGGTAACCGATGGATGCGTGACGCACAGGACCGGTTGTTGTGGCGACGCTTGGGGGAGGCCTTTGTCCAGCAGTGGATGTCTTTCGGCTGATATGATGATGATGATGATGATTATGAAGATTTATAGATCCCACTTTGACTTTATTTTTTTTGAGTTAGAGCTCAGTACGAAAATGAGTTCAAAATACGGTTCATGTAACGCAACTTTTAGTTAGCAAAGTCAAAGTACAATTTGAGAGTCTTGCCGTAAGAGCAAACATGTTATACAATATCGAGCTTCTAAAAAGATCCTAAATTGTTGATGCATATTTTCAAGTATTAAACGGCGTTATTTTTGTAAGTTTCCCGACAACCTCACGTTTTAATTATTTTTTTTAAATATTTTTCACCCACCTTCCTTCACCCGTTCCCTCTCCGTGTTAAAGAGGAAGGTTCCGAATCTGCAAGAGTACAGATGGTCCACGATCGTGATTAGCAGTCTCTCAGTGAACTCGAAGGCCGTCGGGAACTGTTGCTGCAGCTGCCACACGCAGTCCACCCACTGCACGAACACGGGGGAACGGTCGGCGTCGGAATGTCGCTCGTCGCCGTGACCGATACGCTGGAAGACAAAACACACATTAGATAGAAACAAAATACATTTATCAGCACACACATAACACGTTCACAGGACAAAAAAAAATAAAAAGACAGTAAAATGATTCTGTTTTTAAAACATTAAATGCCATTACCAGTGATCTGAAAAAGGTGAGCTAATTTACCTAAACTTCAAAAAACAGAGACAAAAACTGGAGACTTCCTTACTCAAAACCAGATGAACAAATGGTGTAAAAAGGTATAAAAACTATAAAATTATTTGTTTGTTAGCTGGTATGTAAATGACATTAGTTTTCGCGCATTTTTTACATCATTCAATCCAAGATATGGATATTTTTTTAAAACAAACGTGTAAATTTTGGGAAAAAATCAGGAAACGAATTCATTTTATTTCTGTATTATGTACTATAGTAATATCCCGGAATTATATAAATTATATATATTATATAATTTTCCCGAAAAAAAAAAAGTTGTCTTATGGAATTCTCCACTTTTTCTCTATAAGTATAGGTAAATTAGCTCACCTTTTTCGGATCACTGCTGACAGTGATATCAGGCTGTTAGTGTTCTACGTCCAAAACTATGAAGAAACGACCACCAACGCACACTGGGCCCGCTTGCTGGATTACGGTCCACTCTCTCTCAAAGAGGAGGCCTGTTTTAGAATTGGTATGGAATGTTATAGCCATCCATCGCACCGTGTGGTAGCCTTTACGAAGTGGTCACGTTATGGGCTGATAAGCGATCATGCTCAGTGTTATACCAGAGTATAAAGACCTGTTTGCACATAGACTAGAAACTGACTTTGCCATCACGCTTGTTCTCCATTCAGTGTTACTTTATCAGACAGTTTCCTTTTCCTTTTTTTCTTATTGTCTTACATTTATACTTGATAAATAATTTACTTTTTTTACATTTCTGCCCCTATCGGTACCTGCTTCATAATTTTCAACACAGATTTATACCATTCCCTGGATTAGGTTTATTACGTAACTGTCACAATATCCTTTGATAACGGTACATTATTTAATTTTTCATAAAAAAACCAAATGAATGTAGGCGTGCCTATTTTAAGCATTTCCGTTCACAAATACAATGACGGGAAAAGTGACGATAAAGGATAAAGTCAGTGTTGATAATGAAATAATCCTAATTAAATTACAAATGTAAATGATTGGATGTTTGTTACTATTCAATCACCTCCTATACGTGAGTTTTAGATGATGGCTGTAAAAAGCTTTGCATGATCTTTATCACCTCAATAACCCGTGTTATACAAACATATGATCTGATTTGAAGATTACTTCCTGCACCAAACCCAAGTCGTATATAAGGGCAGGAAAATGATGATGATATGTTGCCATTAGAATGCTTTTTTTTGTCCACTTATGCTGTCCCACTGCTGAGCAAAGCTCTTCCCAATAGCCTTCCACTCTTCAGAATGTGCTTAAATTTTTTTAAACTATGTTAATTTTAATATCTAATTCAATTAACAAAATGCTAAATAATAAGAAACATACCAACTGGAACTTATGTCCAAAGGAAAGCCACTCTTTCTCGATGAGCACTTCGAATCCCCGGAGCGTCCTGTAGTAGGGGTCTAGCATCAACATCGCCAGCGCTGTGAGCTGGGCCGTGCGGTCCCATCCGTCGGAACAGTGGACTAGTACGGAAGTCTTATGATTCTCCACCTGTTACCAACATTAAACAGGATTAAGCTTGTATTCCAGTCTTGCCAACCGCTCCACGTAAAATAATGGTATTCAGCTGAATCCGGTTTGACTTGAAGCCGACCCCAATATAGTTGGCAAAAGGCTAGGCAGATGATGAAGCTTGTATATTCCTTGAAGTTCGAAGAAGTTGGCAGTAGTCCCATAAAACAAGTAGGCGAAAACTACACTTCTCAACCTGGAAGTCGAATTTGGGCTAAGATCAGAGGACAAATTTCAGCAGACTAGACAAATGAGGCAGTGTCAAGTTTTTTTTAACTGGCGACCAACCCAGCTTTGTATGGGTGCAATTTGTGAACACACACCTTCCTTTATCGCTTTTTATATTAATGACAACTGTTTCAAAATCCGTTTCGTGGTTTAGAAGAAGTAAGCGAAGAAACAAACAGGCATACAGCGGCGTTGTTTTATACTAAATATTTTTATAATAAATAAAATCTAATTAACAGGAAAATAATATTCTAATGAGAATACCTTGTCCACTATACGAACTGCTCCAGCCAATATGCATTTGATATGTTTCAGCCAGCAACTGGCTTCAATGCCACTAAACCATCTGCAAATTATCAAAACTGTTAGAGAAGCATTTAAGGTAAACATAAAAGAATGGACAAGTTTGACTTTTCAAATAAAACGAGATTATCTCGTGAATTATTACGAAACATGGCTGTGACAACAGTAACCGCGCATACTTTAGGATCGACCAAAAGAAGATGGTCCTACATAATATTATTATGTTTAATTGAATCCAAATCCGTTAAGAGTGTGCCGACCCTAGGCATGGTGCCCCCAATCGTGTTTTATTATATTTCTCAACAATTAGACAAATTTCAAAAAACCCCGACGGACAATCTGTAGTTACTATTTTAATATGTGTTTTTAAAGCATTACTTATTATAATTTTAATTCGCTGTAGTTACTCAACCGCCAAAAGTGGGTTAAGTGAATAATAATTACGCGGAATAAATATTATATTGAAATTTGACAAAATCAAAACCTACAGATTGACCGTTGGTATTTTTTGAAGTCTATTTATTGAGAAATGCGATAAAACACGATTGGGGGCGCTGCCTACGCTCGGCGCTCTCGTAAGTAGTTTTAGCGTGACTCATTACTTGACGTAAACGAAACAAAACAAGTAGGAAGGTATGTAAGGATCCTAGCAGGTGGCGGTTCAATAGTTTCTGCCTACCCCAACAGGACAAAGGCGTTTATGTACATACGTACTAGCTTCTGCCAGCATATTCACCCGCGTGAAAGTCGATTATCCTAAGGGTAAATAATCTATTAGGTATAGTTTGTAGGTTATACAACGTGTAACAGAATAAACGTAATACCACGTCGGGAAAGTGTCCACGTTTGCACACAAGCTGAAGAGTTTGTATGTTTGAACGCGCTAATCTCTGGAACTACCAGTTGGATTTAGAAAATCATTTTTGTATATGATAGCCACATTCATGAGGAAGGTTATACGGGAACGTGAAACAACGGGATATGCGCGTACCAAGTCGCGAGCAAAAGCTACTTTATTATAAACCTTTATGCTGAAACATTAAGTTTAATTTCGATTACAATATATTTGTATTTCTTCTTGGCTACGGTTGGACGTTCCTAATTTGAAATAAGATCACACTTATTTGTGGTCTTATTAATCGGACATCTAGTGTATTCTTGATCGAAGCATAGGACAGTTTCATATGTCCTAATCCAAGACATGGTCTCCCCCCCCCCGCCCTTCAGCCGCAAGATGTGAACAGATAACAAACAAACGGATAAACAACCAGAGTTAGTTTCGCATTTATACTATTAGTGTAGTTTATAGTATGGGTGAATGTATAATGAGTTCGGATATGGGATCAATGATCTACAATACCGCTAAAATGAGTTCATCATAGTCAACATAAACCTCTGCAACAATAACATAAACACAATCAATTTTAATGTTTACATTTAATAATTTGTTAAACATAATAGCCGATCGCTCACCTAGTCTGGTCTATTTGCGGGAAGCAGAGCTCCTTCAGTTTGCGAAGACTCTCCCTCATCACGTGAATGTTATGTATGTCTAGGAATACAAGGTCGGCGTTTTGATATGCGTCTTCTGACTCATACCTGTAAAAGAAGTAATATTTGTTATGATTTTCTGCTGGCTAATTATTATTTAATTAATGGCTGTTGAATTACTAAAGCCGCTAAAGAGCAAAAAGGAATTTAGGATAAGCACTTGTAGAACGCCAAAAATTCTTTAATTTCTGGTGTTTCAGGTGGGGTTAGAAAGAGGTGCAATAAGCTCCCTTTTATATGTTGTCATATGTTATATCTTTGTATCCTTGATTTGATTTAAATAAATAAGCAATTTTCAAAACTGTTGTGTCATCATCACTTTAAGAGAAAGAAAGACGTTCACTAATAGACAGAGGCCTCCTCCACTCGTCGCGTTCACAACAACCGTTCAAATATTGTTAATTTATTGTTATTTATTTATCCGAAGCAGCCTCATATCTGGATTTACGTCCGGTTTGTGGCAATAAACTCGCCCCTATTGACATCTCTGCCCTCTGCCTACACCATCGTGGAACACACTCAGTGACTTACCCTCCTCCTTTAGCTTTGTTGGCGACAGCATTCGCAGTAGGTCGAGCATCCATGATGAACAGCTTATGTGCCTGAGCGTTGGCATCCATTATGAGTTGTATGTAGCGTTCATCTTCACGACTACGCTTACCACTTACCTGCAAAAATAAAAATTTATGAATGAATAAATAATAAATTTACATTATGTTAAACTATTAAGGGTATGCGCGCACTAAGAAAATAAATCGTTGCAGCTTTTAAAGTGCGAAATAAAATTGCAAACGACAATAATTCCTACGCGCACTACGATTTATTATCGCCTGCGAAATAGCAGAGCCAAAAACAGGGCCAAGACTCACTGTGCCTAACACAGATAACTAAACGTTACTGGATTCATCCTTTGACAGCAGTAAGACATTCTAAAGGATTTTTTTACGTACGGTATAATGATCTTCGTGAATATGATAAAAAAATATACCGCTGCGCTTGCGATTTTTTCCGCAATGTGTGAAGCTAGTACCGCTTCATAGGGTACAAAATATAGGTACGTATGATTTCGCATCTGCGAAAATAAATCGCAAATGATTTATTTTCGCAGTGCGCAGATTGTAGTACATTTCTGTTGTTCACAAATTGACGAATTTTCTTCGAAACGATTAAGTTTCGTAGTGCGCGCTTACCCTAACACGTTTCAGAAGTGGGGTTTTGGGTGAAAGCAGTGGGACAAACTTCTATGTATGTCTTCAATAGATCATTTTAAAACGATTCAGGAAGGAAAATCGAATAATCTACAATCTACATAATTATTTTACCTACCCACACATCTAACAAACAAGAAATGTGTTAATTAAGCTAACGTTCACAGCAGTCTAATGACGTCAGTTCACCCGTCATAACAAGCATACTGAGAAAAAAATCAATTACGAACGTCAATTATAATTCGGTGCTATTTTCATTTACAACACACAGAAATCCTGTAATTAGTCAGAATAGAAGCGAAACCAGAAACGGTTTTGGTGACGAACTCAGAAGTATAAATTAATGAGTGATATGATAATAATGCATTCAACCAAAGCGATTTACTTGAAGGAACTTCTCCATCAGCTCAATCGGCCTCGATTAGCCTGGGCAATCAGCCGTGTAACTTCCTAAATACAGAACATGCCGTGCCTCGGAAAGCATTGACAGTCGTAGGGATAGTCAGAAGCCAGAAAATCTGACGCCAGTCTTGCCAAAGGGTGTCATGTTACCCAGTTACTGGGTTGTGGAGATCAGATAGGCAGTTGCTGCATCCACCAGCCAATCGTTGCTTATCAAGTTGTTGGGGAAACACCTTTACAACAAAATATCCCTGACCTGGATTTAGTCAATCAGTCACACATTATTGTGGGTAAAACTATTGTCAACTTTCTAAGACTACAATGACACTACCAATTCTGTGTATAATAATGACCAATTGAATGACTTCTCTAAGGATTAACCACCGACCTATTTAGATCTTGGGTAATTTCCCTTTAGGTACTAAATTACTAGTAATAAGATCATAACATTACGTCATACTTCAATCAAAATTTTAGACAAATGATTTATGACCAAGTTTGTTCCCAATCTACACAGCTTAGTCACCGTAGGATGACTGGAGGTACAATATTTATCTATTTATGAGTGTTCATCAACCGATAAAATGAAAATTACTCACTTTTCGGAGTTACATTGAGTATTCTAAAAATAACACTTTTTTTTTGTTAGGAGCTTAAATTGTCTAGACTTGAAGAGCTTTTCGTACACTATTTGGGGATAAATAGAAATACGTAAAAATAAGTCTTCATATGCCTAAGGAGGAAAAAAACATATTTTCAAGTTAAAAGATTAAATGCGACGAAAGGAGAAAATCACCGTTATATTATAATAACTCTCATAATATTGCACTACAATAGACTCACTGTTAGAGAACTAAAATTGTTATGGATAGGCGAACAATAACACCTATATTTAAATGAGGCCAACTCCGCCATGGCCGAATTGTATGATAGGTATAATATAATATAATAATGGAATATTTGTATAACATGATGTGACTCCTGTGAATGAGACTGGCTTGTAAGTGCTAAACCAAGGATGTTATCCCTTTCTACTTGAACATTGATTTGGTGTTGTAACATGCATGATGAAATCTCAAATCATTTTCTTGCAGACACTATTAATTAAGTTTTTCTGTAGCCTGAAGTAAGCTTTGCTATCATCCTTGCAGACATACAAATCTGTTCAGTACTCTTCTTTCTCATTAGGTAATTCTCTACCTTCTTTAGCTTGCTTGTCAATGAACAGATCCAAGACCCAGGTGATGATCAACAGTACGTAAATAGGCAAGATAAGGAGTTCGAAAGACGAGTCTAAAATGCTTGGAAGACCTTCTGGGCCTTTAAAGAACAATTGTAAGGAAGTCTTGCAATAACGCTTAAAAGAAAACTCACTGACATGTGCATCCTGCTCGTCCTCGTCGATCGAATCGAGATCGACAATTCCAAAGTCTTTCGCGGTAACGTACATCGAAGTCAAGTAGTATCGCAGTAAAGATCTATCGCGGTAACGTGCATGGAAGTGTAGTGGCTTTGCAGAGACGCTCTTTCGCAGTAACGTGCATCGCAATTTTGTAGCATTGTATTAGCATTTACCGATATTTTGTGTGTCGAAATTCCGTATTCTACTCCTCAAATACAGGTAACTACAACTTACACATTAATGAGTCTACATGCTCCAACTGAATATTACTATAGGTATCATAACCATATAAAATTAGGTTTAGTAGGCGCCAGATAAATAATGAATAACGGTCATTGAGCTTTCCTTAATATCTCTTCGTAGGTACCCCCGGACAGTAAATTATGAATCGTTATTCATTACTAGAACAGTAAGGATCACGAAAGATGTCGATTCAGGACAGCTTTATGTCATTATTTCGATTTTTGAAATTAAGTGTGTCAATAAATATAGGTGGGTTAATGACCGTTATTCTTCATTTATCTGGCGCATTCTATAGAACACAAATTCTAACAGTCTCATCAGTACTCATGGATAATAGTTTATTATCTTTAACAAACAATGATTTAAGAAAATTCCTGAAAAAAAATCTGCCACTCAAATGGTCGAAAGTCGCGACCCATAATTATGTCAGAGGGGGCTCCATGTGTGAGGTGACACCACATCAACCCGGGCAACACCCATGCTAACTACGCTACTGCGAAAACCAATGGCTTATTTCACTGCTTTGAAACTACACCATAGCTAAGCAGCAGCTAATATAGGATACTCATTGTACCATAAAAATGCACGGTTCGTATAGGATATACCACGGAAAGAGATATTAACAAAATAAGAGAAAAAAGATCCACTCACCCCAACCAATGGCTGGCTACATCGAGTAATAGTGGCCTGCGAGCTGGGATGTATCCAGGCCAGCACGGGTATTCTTCCTCTCGACCTGAAAGTGGCCACGGCGCGAAGTAAGTCTTCGCCGGCGGCTGCTGGCACAGCCCAGACGGACGGGTAGCTGTCGCAAACCTCGTACTTGTCATTGATACGGGCGATGCGCCACATGTCGTTGTTAACACCCTGGAAACCAAAAACTGATTTTGTTGGATGGTCTAGAGTTTAATGGTTACAAGTAGTTTTAACTAAGAGCGTCAGTTAAAAGCGTTTTAACCACATATTGTCAGTTAAAATCACTATTAACTACAGATTTTCAGACAACTACTTTTGACCAACATTTTCAGTCAAAATTACTTTTACCAGGATTTTCTAAGTTAAAAGTACTTTTGACAGATGTTGACTGATTAAGACTTTTGACTTTAACATATACACAGAAAATAATAGAGCAAGATCCCAGAGCCCCCAGATATAACCTATTTTCTGAGAAACAAAATGTAGCTTTAGAACCTGGAAAAGGGGGCACTGGAGTCTTGAACTGCAAGTAAAACTTTAATTTACACTGAAGGATTTTAAGAACATTGGAAAACTGTGTTTTTTTTAATTCAACAATATGTTCTTACCATGCGCCTGAGCTCTGCAATAGGTTCATACACATGCCAACCGTCTTCAGGAAAACTCTCTGAATAGCTAAATGCAAATAAGGGAAGTCTATGTGATAGCGGGAATGCCAACTGCTGCAATTTCTCAAATATCCCACGTCTAGAATGGTTCTCTTGTTTGTGAGCAAACCTCAAGTTTCTCATGTCCTAAAAAAATATTATTTAAATGGTCAATATTACAGTTGAAATGCTGAAGATTTGATAATAGTTTTTAACAGATTGTTACCTTGCAAAATATTTCAATGCCATATGAGTTTTCTCCTTTTGATGAAGCTCCACCCACTTTCTCAATACGAGATACCTGCAAGAAGTTAATTTATTATGTTTGAGTTAACTTATACTGTAGATCTAGTTTCTATATTATCATCAACCTTCTCCTCTCCTTTGATTTGGGTTTTGTAAAATATGCCTAATGTTTAAATCACCCAATTGAATAGAATATACTTTATGAACACCAAAAATAGTACAGAACTCTATTTCACAAATTATATTCTATGGGGTGACGATCCAGGATGAAACCAACCCTCTCTGTCAAAAATCCTCAGTATTGGATTGGTAGTTTTGAAAACAATATCCATTAAAATGGATTCACATTCAAACACTTAATAAACACAACCAGGCGTCAGGACAGGAGAGGAAGACAAAATAGTCATTTATTTTTTTAATAAATTGATATGTTATTCAACTTACAACACCAAGAGGCACACTGAGAGTACTCTGTAATGCAGCCGTATCTGTTGGTCTGAAGTGCAGCTGATAGTTGGTCACTTTAAGAACTCCCCGGGAAGGACCACTGTATGGACACAAGTATGTCACATCCCGGGCTAGACTCATCACTTTCTCACCATCCAGAAGCTGAATGTCCCCCAGCACATGAGGCTGAAAGGAAACGTAAACTTGAATGTACAGAAACAAATCAACTAGAAATCATTCTTGGTAAAGCAACATGATACCAGCCTTGGACAGCTCTTGTTGCCTATGATTGTGGATGCAGTTAACAAATAGGCAAATATGAATAGATCTATTACTACTCATTGCAACAGAGAAACACCAAAAAACAAATGGTTCTACAAACAAACACTAACGCACAGCAGTGACTAATCGCGAGCTTAAACTAAGTTACAGGAAGCAGGGAAGCGGCTGTTATAAAATTGAATAAGAATAAATTAATCCTTTTAGGAAACTTACGGAGTCTTGTCCGTGTTTAGAATTCAATGAACTCGATTTGGAGTCCGAGTCCAATGAGTCGGAACTGGCATTCTTTGATAACGAGAAGTCTGAATTTAATAATTCAGAACTGTTGTGTTTATCCATTGTTAAAGAATTTTAACTACTGTATACAGGAAGAAAACTATTGAAATCCTAAGAATTTAATTTTCAAAATATGAAATATTATCAAAATAATGACAGAATCTCCTCCCTCGGAATTCCACAAACGTGAAACGTCAATTTGATTGAATTGGGTGACAGTATTTTGATGTTTTCTGGTTGTCAATTGTCATGTTGAAATGCAGCAGATTCGGATGTGCGCTCATGATGAATGTGGATGGCAAAAAATTAAACCATACAGATGAGTTATGCCAACAATATTTAAAAATTCATAATATTCCCTAAAACCAATTGATTTATAAAATCTTACGAATAGTGGAAGTCAGAAATTCAGAATTAACTTCATCACGGTGTTGCAAGAATGTCACATCTGACTTCCCAAATTTTTAGTCTATGAATAAAACAGTATTTCCGGTACATCAAATGTTTGGAACAAACTAGGAAGGAGCCTTCTACAGCGCGCTATATACAATCAATGATAGTTCGATATTGAACTAACAAAACGTTTGTTTCCATGGTTGCAATTTTCATTGTTGATATTGTCTTAACAATAGGTTTAATTAACAAGATATAAAACATCTCTTACAAGTTCGATAAATTAAATAGGATTATTGAACTATGAAATTTCCAGAAAGTGTAAAATTCACTACTTATTTAGCTTATAAGCATGAAAAAAAATTAGAACCAAGAAGAAAAATTCAATCGGAAGAATTTGATTGGGATTTAAATATTCCGAAACCACTTGTTTCGATTTGCATTGAGAAATTATCGGAGAATTGGATGGGTTAGTAATTAAAAAAATAAATGAAAGTTTTATTTGATTTATTTTTACTCAAGGTTTGGTATAACAGAAAATATTTTGGGGCAGTGACGTATTCCAGCTTAATATTATAAATGCAAACGTGAGTTTGTTTTTTGTAACTCTTTCACGCCTATATCTCCCAACCGATTTTGTTGAATTTTTGTTCATCTGTGACCCTGTGTGTGTGTGACCCTGGGGATGGGCTTTTGTTTTGCGAAAATGTAACTTGATGAATTTACGTTACGTTACCATCATTGTTAAGTTAACTGTACCAATCATTGTGAACAACTTTAAATAGCTAATCGGGCTAACCCTGAAAACGATGAAAAATCAGTACCTAGCTTTTTACATTTTGTCGGTGAACATAAATATGGTGCTGATAACTTAATTGTATCCGTAAACGCTGTTTCTGTTGCGCTGATCCTGAGACTACAGAATCAGCAGCAGAAATGGCTGGGTAATTAATGAAAATCGTTGTGCTTAATTTTCCAAAACTAACCTTTTAAAGGGGTAGAGGCTCTGAAGTTTGTGGAGTACTTACTGGACGAAGTCGCGGGCGAAATCTATCTATATATATAAAAATCAATGCCACTTTTCGTTGTAATTAAATTAATAAAATTTTCAGCCAAATCGGTTCAGCGGTTCTTGAGTTATAATCAAGAACGGCTGAACCGATTTGGCTGAAAATTGGTGGGGAGGTAGCTTAGAACCAGGAGACGAACATAGGATATTTTTTTTAAACACTCATTGTTATCTTAATAATCAAACTCGCCCTAAAATTAACATGATGATGATGGTAACACCATGTGATCTAATTACCTTTAAAACGAGCAATTCTTGTATAAATGAATATTGTAAATCTGAATCTCGGAAACGGCTCCAACGATTTTCATGAAATTTAGTAGGCAGGCAGGGTTTTCGGGGGTGATAAATTGGTCTCATTTCGGTCGGAATTTTTAGAAAACGTTGTTTTATGTGTTTCCAAAAAAAAACAAGCAAAGCTCTTTCATCCAGGTACTAAATACTTAGTTATTCAAACAGATTTTACTAAACGAATTCACATCAAAAATCTTGTTTTATATTGCAGGCTATCCCAAATTAGAACATTTGATTGCTAAAGATCGTGAGCTATTCCTGCAAATCTTGGATACTGATGTCCCACTTCAAATTTTGGTGGATAATATCAAAAGTGATATATTCTGGAAAAGATGTTACCACTCAAAATTCTCAGATTCTCCTCTTTTGGCAGGTGATAAAAAATGGATTAATGTTTTTATGGAACGACATTTTGCGGATATTTTAGAAAACATGAATCCAAGGCAATACGATCCCGAAAAGGTCAGTTGAGTGTGCTGATTTTTTTTTTGTGCGTGCGGGTGGCATGTAGTGCTTTATTCATATTTTCCGTGTCGAGAAGCTGGAGCTTTTGTTTAGCATCATTTCGTTTTACAATAAAAAAAATATGAATTTGTCAGAAGAAGCATCTCAGATGATCGCAAAGATTCACATCGCAAATACTTAATTGTAATGATTATTTAAGCTTTTCGCAATACAAAAGCATTAGGAAAACTGTATTGTTTATTTCGTTTTATTTAGGTGAACACCTTAGTGAAGCTTTGTGGGCCATACATCCAAAAATTGTCAATCCGTAGCCTGATACCGACTGATATTCCAGTACAGAGAATGGCTTCACCAGAACTGGCACATTTAGTGACAAGTCAGCGGCAAAATGGAAATAAGCAGCAAGCAAAAGATAACGAAGTAATTTCTAGAGGTAAAACATTTTTAGCATATCTTATTAGTATTACATAAGCTGAGATTTTTACTAGTTACTAGTTCTTAACAAAAAACTAAAAATCGCTGAAAGTAATTAGTCTAGATATTAGAGACTAATTACTTTTACTAGATATTATCCTAATATCAGTTGACCAGACAGTTGGTTGTTTCAAAAGTAAATACGGCCGCCACGTTCACTCTTTCAGATCACATATCTCTTCATGCCGCTTTGGGCAGTTTGACCAACTTAGTCGAATTGCATATAACATACCAACTCCGGTCTATTGGGGTTGAATACCGTACAGACCAATTTCAATTTACAAATACCGATGCTAAAAATTTGGCCCGTGGGTTAGAAAAATGTGCGCAATTGAAGATCTTAAGGTAATAATAATTAAGTATTGTCCTCCATACTCGAATCCTTAGGAACTTGATATACAAAGAGCTTAGAGCGCGTGGCGACGAAAATGTATGGCGTCTGGCCGCAAGCCCGCGGCGCTAAGTATATTTCGTTCCTTTGACGCCATCCATTTTATCTTGTCAGTGCCCTGGCCACGCGTCCTGACAGCTTTGTATATCAGATCCCTAACCTCCGATTTTTACCCAACAACGCCTGAAGGAGGGTTATGTTTTTTTCTTTCGCACGCTTTGTAGCCTAAACAGTTTGATGGATTTTAGCTTGAAAGGGACGTTCGAGTGGTATTTATTGTGAGAATGACACTGGGTACTTATATCAAAATTATAACAAAATAGATGGCTGAATTTTAGCGCCATAATTATATCTTCGAAATGTTTTCTCCTCAAAACCTATCGAGTGGGGGGTATTCAAATTAAGGACTCGCAGGGCGATTACAATAATGTTACTCACTAAAATGCAGGAAATTAAAAAAAATGCAATTGGTGGCATTATATCAGTGTGGAAGTTAAAGAAATGCCACCAACCACTTGAAAAGAGATTTGTTTGAAACTTTTTAGTCATTTTCGGTGGTTGGGTTTACACAAGTCAATTTTTTTTTAAATATTTGCATTGTTTTTTTTTTTTTTTGTTTTTGTTGATTAACTGAGAATTGTATAATTGCTTTCAGGATTACAAGAACTGACATGAACTGTCAACGAGTTAAATACATACTTCGGGGCCTTTCGGAAAACTTAAAATTAGAAGTACTGGATTTTAGTCATTGCAAAATAGGTGATGATGGTGCTTCGTCGATTGGAAAATTTATTATGAGACGTGATGCTTTACGAATTCTTACTTTGGCGGATAATGTATTTGGTAATTATTTTTATACTAATATATTCTGCTACTATATGCTGGTACGACTGATTTTGGATCAATGCTTGAACGCTTTTTTTTTCGTAAAAATGTTTAGGAATACATTCGACTTTCTCTATGAAAGTATTACGGCTGTAGTAAAACAGAGACATTGAACTTAAACCCATGTTTTAGGTAGATATTGTCAGTTTTAGGGCTGAATGAAACATTTTTACTTTTCAGGTCCCCCCGGCGTCGAAAGCATATCTCATGCACTAAATCATTCAGGGTGTGGAGTTCGCACCCTAGATTTAAGACTTAACACTAAACTCGGTTCCGAAGGAATCGCCCATGTTGCTGTATCTATTGCAAGAGGCTGTAATCTAACCAGGTTCTTAGTTTTGATATTTCAACTTTTATTGAATTAATGAATGATATATTATAATGGTATTTTAACTGACATATTTTACAGCCTAAATATATCGGGATGTGGAATAACACCAGGTCCTTTACTGAAGCCCCCAGCAGGTGTATGGTCAACTACGAGTGCTGAAAATCCTCCAACTTGTGGTGATTTATTAGCACGAGCGATTGGTTTAGTGAAAACTCCTTTACGCTCACTTGATATAAGTGTAAATGATATTGGTTTCGTGCGTATTTTGTTTCATACTTTTGTTTATAATCATATAAATAACTTAACTATCGACATTATGTGTATCATGAATTGAGTATCATAAAGCTTTTTGATAATACATATAAATAAAATTATCAAAAAGCTTCATCAGAATGTGTACTGATTTTCTATAATTTAATTTTAGCCTAGCGATGATATTCTGTCAAATGCTATATGTCTAAGCTACATAGTAGATTTAAATTTGAAACGATCTGGAATGGGACCAATGGCTAAAGCTGTAGCAGAATCAGCTGCTGCAGCTCAAAGATTAAGAAGAGAAGCTGAAAAAGGAATAAGATTCAGAAGAAGTGCAGGAAAACTTGTGCAAGCAAGTAGAGTTGCAAAAGGATTAAACATTGGTTAGTACGACATATGAGAATAATACAATCTCCGGTCCTAATTGTTCAAAAAATGACGTGCAACATTATTTTTTTAGATACAGACCCGCTTTTATTGGCTCAGCAGCTATCAGCCCGACCTTCTATAGTTTCTGTGGCATCGGAAGAAGGAATGCACAGCATTCAAACTCAGCCTTTACCATCTGATTTTGGTTTTATACCAGCATTGAAGGTATGTTACGTAGAAGTTCGTATTGTTAACAAAAATAAGAAGCTAATAATTCATTTAAAAGACGAACACAACACAAGAAAATTAGATTTGTTGGTTTGCGTAATTTTTTACTATAATTAAAATCATTTTATTTACAGAGTCTGCTGCCATCTTCGCGGGCTTCTTCGATCACAGGCCCACCTACATCACGAAGGTCAAGTGATCACGCTGTACTGGAACCTGTTAAAGTAATTATTTCGTCCTTCTTGAAAGTCCATTTACGAGTTGAACAAGTTTCATCCTTGATCATACTTTACTATTGCACGGTTTTTTCTTACAAACAGCAATAGATGTTTTACTATGATGAAGTTCAATATTTTTATTTTCGTAGATAACGAGTGCGTTACGCAATCGGACTCGTGCGTGAATTAATTTAAGTTAAACACTCAATGATAACATTTTCCAAAACCTGTTATTATGTTTTAGGAAGTTCGGCGAACAGCACTCGTTCGTCGCGGGTCAGACGGATCCTTATTGCAACCACGCAGTGCACACTCACAAAGACATATTAAAATATTTGTTTCTTAATCTTGACAAATTAATACAATTTTTAAACACCCCAGAGTTTTATTTTACCTCCATTCGTTGGAAATCCTCATAAGCTGGCAACATATCGCATAGACAATCTGCAAAAAAACACTTCCATTTTTCGGACTTCCGTCCGTCACTCGCTCAGTGCAATGTAGCCAGTCTTTCGAAATGTCATGTCAGTCAGCCATGTTTATTTCTATAGAATGTGTTTTGAAATGGTGGTAGTGATAAAAACAACATAATAGTGGAAATATTTTCGTAATTTTACTTGTTATCAACTGTAGTGTTTTAGTGAAGCTTCAATGTGTTTTTTTGTGTAAGTGTGGATTCTATTGCCGTGAAAATGAATTGGGGTATTGAGCTTTGGGTAAGTGACTACGACGTTAAAATTCCTTGTCGGTTGTCCAGCAAATTGTAAATTGTATAGCTGCTGTTGTTAGGAGCATACGTATGTAGAACATGTACCGAAACATACCGATGTTTATTAATCTTACGACTTCAGATGGTCACACATTGCACTAATTTGGTTTTCACGGATATTTGCGAAGATATTCTGAAGTAGAAAGTTTAATGATAGTTTCGTTGAGTTCGCAAATGAAATTATCATAAATTAAATCATTGTAGTGTTATATGTTTAGCTGTATTGCGAAATCTAAAAGCTTCTCTTTTATCATGTTCAAATAGTTAGCTAAACTTTCTACAAGTGCTTATGACATCCATACATTCGCATGTTTTTTTAAAGTAAGAGGCTATTTGAATTGCTCACTGCACATTAGTACAGATTTAGATCAATAAGGTATATTGATATTATGCTTTTGTTCAGACATTAATGTACATACAAATCCTTACCAATGTGAACTGGGATTTTATTTTGAGGTCAACTTCTAATAACAACAGGAATAAATTAAACTAAACCAAGTTTTAGAGATGAACCTCTGACTAAGAAATGATCAAATAAAATTGTAATTGCCATACCACCACCACCATACCATATTCCATTTGACCAATATTAAATTTTATAGTTCTTTTTAAAAATATAAGTTTTTTAGCCAGGATCCGGATGAACTGTTTGGCAAAAAATATTCTATTCAATTTTGTAGTCAGTGAAAATGGCATACAGACAGATTTACTTTCACATTTCTAATATTAATGAGGATGCTTCAAGACTATAATAGAATAATTGGAATTCATTAAAAACAGTTTGCAAATATAAAACAAAAACAACAAAGTAAAGTAATCTTAAACATTTTAAGATTACTTTAAACACTTTCACTGAGTAGGTATCGTATTTGAGTCCCTATGACATTATTTAACTGTATGGCTTTTAATTATTGTATCAGGTAATAATATTAAGTAGTTTTAGTGTGAATTACACAAACTGTTATTATCGGTTGATAAGTGTAGAATTTTCCCTAGTAATATTTCAATAATTAATTAAAAACAAAGTGATTAAAGCTGATTTGTGATTAAAAATTTGGTATTATTCTTAATATCAAATTTTTAATCACAAATCAGCTGTAACACACAACACACCAAAATAAAGGCTAAACTAGATTTTGAAGAACACTCGACTTCAATTTGTTAACTCATCAATTACAAAAATGGCAAGTAGCAATATGTCCAAAAATCAGAGAGTCCTGTCAAAATAATAATCAACTCATTCTTAAGGTTCTAAGCTTTCCCATGTAATCATCATTAGGGCAATTATGGTTCCTTCAAATTTTCTAACGAATTTGCATAATTACCTACAGTGATTCATACAGGCAATCATTCTAAAGATTCCATAAAGTTTTGTGTATATGGAATAATTTATTAATTAGAGGAAAAAATAAAGGTAAGGACATGATTATGATTCACAGTGTGTCGCCAAGTTCAAGCATTCAGTACATTCAAATGCCTTGAGTTTCAGTGTCACAATATTGAGTTATATTCCATCTTGATAACTGGGTCAGTGTTCGGATGTGACATGTTATCATGTAGTGCCATGCCTCATATTCACAATAATTAATTTGATACCAATAAATATCAGACCTTTGTAAGTAAGCATTACATTATCAGTAAGCTACTATATTAATTTCCTGGTCTCATAGTGGGTTTCCTAGTTTGAAAATCCACTATGAGACCGTTGATTACTAGTAAGTAAAAAAAAAATGTGTGAGTGCCTTGGAACACTCTGTTAGAACGAAGTTCCTACCCTATGGTTTTGGGTATCATTTTACTTCTATTTTTTTTTGCTTTATGTCTCTCACAATATTCTTTAGATCTTTGAGTATCGGTTTTGGGTATCATTTTATTAAAGAATCTATAATGGATAACCAGACAGTTATCCATAACATATAGGGTGACACGATTCTTCTTCGACAGAAAGCAAAAAAAAATAAAAACAATGGACAGATTTTTCACCTAGCCCCCATCTGCCAAGATTTTACCGTGCGTTAAGGAACTTTGTTCCAATACCTTACAAATTCTACTGAATACTCAAAATGATTACTGTTTTACTTGGCTAGTTTGTTCTCAATCCTTCAAGCAAACAATAGGTGATTCTTGAAGTTGAAACACGATGTGTCTGCCCAGTATTGTGTGCTAATTATCTTGGCTGAGACTTACAAGGTTTCATATCAGCCAATAAAATTTTTGCAAAGCGTACCCTAAAAAAACATTTCAATTGTCTCATTGATATGTGTCATCCACTTATTATTGTTGATACAATTTCATTAAATATTTGCTATGAACTTGATCAAAAGTCCTTGCCAAAGAATTGAGCAAATTAGGCATTATCTAGCCATTTAGAACAGAAAATACAGCTACTTGGATAAATATGTAACTATGTAAGCAGGTATCAAGGTCAAAAATGTAAAAGTTTTAGATTTTTAAATTTTGGCTCTTGTTTAGCGCGAATTGCTAAACAGGTGTGGAAAACGCGCCTTTTTTCGACCTAGAATCATAGACAATTTGCATCCGCGAATCGCTTTGGAATTTGGCTTTAATAGGTCTGGGGTGTCGAGTGGTTTTTTTAATGGCCTAACCGACCGACTCTGAGTCGCTAAGAAATAGCGAAGATTGACATTAGGGTCATCGCACTGTACGCGTACAGCAACACTTTGTGTCGCTGATAGTGTATCTATTTGGATCTATAAGTGTGCGAGAGTGGTCAGTGTTGGCAAGCTGCAAGGCCGGTGGCGGCCCGCATTCCGCTCGACTTGCTGCCTAGTTGTGAAATGGTCCATTCGTTGCACCTACCTATCATTATGTGGATGGACTCTTGATGTAAAAAACGACCAGCTTAACATTATTTTCACGTACAAAAATACGAAAGTGAGAATTGTATATTTTGGCTACGTATTTTGAAACAGCACAAAGCCGGTCACCTTGCAAGGTTGGTGCTAATTAGGTGGTAACGACTTTAATAATATTCGTTTTAGTAGCTCTTACTTGAGAGAAAGTTTTGCATGTTAAACATTATGTTTGCTACTTTAATTCCGAGTCGCCAAGCTAAAGATTTGCGAAATGTTTTTGAAACAGTAGTAGAGCATAAAAAAGTGAAATAGCGATAAATTGACATTACTCAGCAGTCAGTAGCCAGTATCATGTACAATTCAATTACAGTGCTGTCCCTGAACTAGTTCGTAAGCGTTTTGTAACGCGACCTGGATAGCGGCCACAGTCAGACTCAACGAACACAAGCACGGTATTAGCATGGTATTAGCCCAGGGCTGTTCGATTGCGTTGAAAAAACTGGAGAAAGAACTTACCAACGTCTTCCGTTCTCTATATTGCCAGAGAGTCGAAGTGATTTTACAAAAAAAAGCCGACTTACCAGACACCTGAAAGTCTGTTAAACATTCATTTGACTCTCGGCTTGTAATTTGACAACCCTGAACGGTCCTACTCAACAGACCAGGCATTGAATCCCGCACAGAATCAATATTTCAGTTTGTTGTTGCTATAGATATTTACTTAGTTATCCGGTCACGTATTTCTTCTCGAATCATACGCTCTTCTAGTCAAAAACTTTCGCCTTTGTGATATCTTTACCAATAATGTATGCGTTTTCTTTTAGACTTGTTATGTCATTTATAAAATTATAATAAATTATCAGCTTTCTATGAAAAGATGCATTTAAGAACTTGTGATTCTGTCAATGCAAGTAGCTAGTTTGTATGCACTGGCCGCAGTGCCTCTAAAGAGGTCTACTGACTAACCAACGTGTACCATTAGAACATATTAATGCTAAATGTTATTGCGTTTATATACCGGTACCAGTCAATATCTATAAGCTAGGTACCGGGACTCCAGGAGTCAGCAAGCGTCTGTATAGTTTACTCAATTATGCACATTCAAGATGCATTGCTTTTGTGCACAACAAACTCGACGCGTCTTCTCCTCGTTCACCGATCACATAGGTATCTGATTAAAAGCCAGGCATCAATCAGAATGTTAATAAATATGTACCCTTCGATTTCGAGGTGCTGTACAGTTACTTTGATTACCATTCTGCTATCATCTACGAGATGCGAGATGATGCGAGACGCTTCATCATCGGTCATAAAAGTAGACAGTACGTCTACTTTTATGACCGATGATGAAGCGAATCTACATAATTCTAATAGGCACAGTTATTTTTTTTAGTAATTGTAGTTTCAAATGTTTCTTTTATTGCGGACGTGTATCTGTACCATTTAATTATCTAAAGTATGTAGGTTTTAAGCTCAATAGTGAAAATCTCTTCAGTACTGAGATAGTAGATTGTCGAGCAATAATTTGATGTCGTTACGTCCTCGGTAAGAGACGTCGCGTTTGATTGGCTTCTATTGACACGTAGTCACTAGGGCACTGGGTTGTAATGAGAAACTGAGTCTCAATAAACATTTAACAAATAGGTTAAAAGATTTCATTGAAGGATGTCTGTTAGTTGTTATTCAACCATAACACTGATCTCAGTTAAGGATATCAATCTTAACTCACAAAGTCGATATATATTGTCAATCATCCGGAAATCGTTTAAAGTTGTCCACTTACAAAAACTTCAAATGCCAGACGAATGAGTTGCATTGGCAGCACGAAGTTTTTCCTTACAAAATTTTGTTGAAAAAAATATTGTTTTGTTAATATTATAAAACATCAATAATTTCCTTGAAACATATTATTAGAACGCGATATTGAATCGGTCAAGTACGAACACATTTATGCAAACACCTACCTACACACTTTCCTCAATAAGGGTACTAATAATGTGATATCATACATTACTAAAAGTCCACAATGTTAGAACAAAATATGACTGCCACGATCCAGCATCTAGACATTTTGCATAAAATAAATTGTAGAAACTTTTATTAATAACATTTTCAGTACAATTAACAACATTTTCCTTGAAGTAAAAACCCGAAAATTCATTTAAATAAATTAAACGAATTTTCGATTGTGGGCTGGCCAAAACGAAAAAAGGAACCTTACCGATTATGGGTTTCTCGCTAGACGATGATGTCATCACAAGAATGTTTCATATTGTTTACTACTACAAAACGTAGATTGTTTGATGACAAAGAATTCAATGGATTTAGACCTATAAGATAACCAATTTTTGGGATAAGTATTATATTATCAGCTATCTAAAACAGTCCATTGAAGAGACAGTCAACATTGTCATTAACCGACTTCAAAAAAAGGAGGAGATTCTTTTGTTATGTAAATGTCTACAAATGTGATGTTCGTTCGTAATTTAAGTAAAACTGGTCTGGTGATTACAAATATGCTTTTATATTTTTATGTCCCTCATAGTCATAAAAGAACCTAAAAATCTCCAATAATATGATCGTCGTAAAAAATGCTGAAAGTGAAACCGTTAAACTCCAACCAATTTGTTTGATTCGTTCAAACAGATGAAAACTACTGCCTATAAAGTTTTATAGAAGTCATATTCTCTGTTTTAAAGTCGACTCAAATATTTTAAAAATAAAATTTATTTTATGTTTTTAAATTTAATGTTAGCACAAACTAACCTAGAATTTAATTCTAGGTTGGTTTGTGCTAACATTAAATGAAGCTTTAAAATGTACCTAAGATACACTTGTAAGAGGGCGAGCCAGTATAATGGTACTACTTAATTGGATCAGGTTCGAATTAGATTTAGGTGTGACCTTTAGAAACACTACCCTCAATAATCTTGATGGTAGCCACACCTGCGCTGTTCTATTTTACTAAGTTCATAGTGACATTTCAAGGTCTTTTGGTCGTTTGTTGATGTTACCCAGAAGATTTAGTGAATTGTATTGTGCGTTAATTTAGTTCTGATTCGTTGAATACATGCTGCCGTAACATATTTGCGGCGTAGGCGCGCGCACGACTCATTTGGCGAGTGGTAGCAGGTCCAGTCGCAAAGCCAGGCGTAGAACCGGTTCGACCAGAATAAGCAGGACCGCGCCAAATAATGGCTAAGTATAACGTGAATAAAGTCAGGCAAAAAACAATTCTAAAGAGGACAGTATAAGGTTTCATATAACAAAATTATGACAGACCCAACGGACGTCGAGTAGTTTTAGCATCTCGCAAACTGTATGTTATTTTTGAGATACGCTTGAATCGAATGTATCCTCCCTCGTTACTACCGCACTTGTAACTTAGCCCGTTTTTGGGTTAATATGGTGTAAGTATTCTACTTTCTTGATAATGCATTGCCGCCTCTTTTTAATCGTAGGACACCCAAAAACGAACAACCTTTCTGCTAAAAAATCTCACCCTTCGGCCTTCCACTGTTTTCATCCATATAATCGTATAAGTCTACACAGATTATTACCACATATCAATAAACATCTAGCTTGTTACTTCAATGTTGACGTAATCATTTGAATTGAGCTGTTTTAAATTCAAAACCCATAAGATATCCATTCATTTTATATGGAAACCAACCGGTGTTCATGGGCCGTTATATTATTCGCGAAAGTTAAAACACATGGAATTTGCACATTACGAGAAAGTGTAACTAAATGTATCGGTTGAGATAATCTTCGATGTCGTGCCGAGTCGGGACGAGAACAGTCAAGCTTGAAGCATCATCCTCAGTCACAAAGTCAGTCGTAAATGTCACGAACTATTCAAGTTGCCATAACACACTTACACATTAAATTACATAGCATTGTTTTGTTGTTGTTGATGACGATGAAAAGCAATAAACGTGTGTCGCAACTGATGAAGTAAAGACTATACTTGACGAATGTATTGAAAGTTTTGTTCGTTACGTAATGACAACACGCGAAGTCCAAAATGTTCTCACAGAAAGGGAAGTAATAAGTAAAACGTACGAATCATAGACCAGCTTGTTAGCAAGACCATGAGAAGAACAATGAAAGCCCCGCATGAGGTCTCATAGAGCTGAAGCGCTGAAGTAATTAGAAGGCGAGGGAGCAATTACAGTTGATCCGGTGCGCGGCCGCTAAATGTGTTTCCTAAACTTTGGTGCACTCACAATCGCAATAAAAAAGTGGATTATGAAGTGTTTTTACATTTCACAAAAAAACATAATTGAGGTGATCGTTAACAACTAAAATATGAATTCTGAACGATTAATATTATAATTTTGGTTACATAATGTCAACTTAAATACCTAAATAAATTCCGATACGTAGCGCGAAAGTTCTGCTTTTCACCAATACGGTTCGTGATAATTATCATGCACGAATTTATTTATTGTACTGTGTCATACACGTATTCGTTCATTTGATGAGTTGTTTCGTTCTTGTTTTGATTTGAATGTATCGTGAACACTGTCACTCTGAAGGAATCTATGTACGTAGTTAGTTACTAATGACTTAATGACGTATTTTGCCCGTCGCTGTGGTTTTGGTATGATTAATCTAGGTTTGGAGCGCAGAATAAAACTTTTCTGGGTAACAATGGCACATATTTTTCCTGAAAAAACCCTTACTGACCTACCTAAAAAACTGTAGGTTATTTCGTTGTCCGATTTCGAACCTGAAAACTTTAACCGCTCCAGTCTTTGTGAAAATTCCAAATTATATAATGTTAACATAAACAACACGACAAACGATTTTCTCTATACGGGTATGACTATTTTTTTTATTATTCTAACGTCTGTATCTGCTAAGTAAGACGATTAGAAATTGTTGTTTGATTACCATCTTTATCAATTTAAATTAAGTTATTTTAAACCTCAATAAGAATTGCTAGCAAATTAATTTCTCACGCCAATGTTTGAACAGAATTCGAAGGTCAATGTCTGTTTCACTTTAATGACAATCGAATGAGTGTAAACCAATCGACATTGAAACGAAGTTACAGCACGGTGTAGATATATTTGATGTCTTGAGAAGTCTGAGATTCAGTACCGTAAAATTTTCAAAATTCTGAAAAGATAAGATACCAAGAGTTTGGTATTAATGTCCATAGATGGTAAGGAATTATACCATTATTTTTATGTTAACGGAATGTTGCCGTTGCGCAGTAAAGAGAAGCAGTTCTTGCAAAACCGTTAGTGACGCATTGCACGGTAAGCTTGTAGCAGGAAGTTTGAAACACGTGAACTAACGAGCTGGGTTAATCGTACTAGTTAATATTACTTCGGGTTATCTCACAACGTTGCAATCCCGACATCTCGTTAGACAGATCGTATTGCTTTCTTGCCTTCGATGCGCTGCTTATCTTTTGATTCATAAAGTTATGCATTTCAAACTCGATTCTGCTGTAGATTAGAAGAAGATATCTGCAAATATTGAAGGAACGACAGTCGCAGATATGCAGCGTAGTGCAGATATTGCTACATACAGTTGTATCGTAGTCCGTAGAGCTGTAGCCACAGAGAGTAGGCGGATATAATAAAAGCGTTTCAAAAAGTGGATACAAATTATGTTTGTCGGTTACTTACGTTAGTGTAAAATAGAAATAGGCACAACGGGCATGTGTGTGTCAGTGTGGTTCGTAATCGTAAAGGATTTCTCCGCTTGGCACGTGCTGGTGAACGCACGCTCCGGACCGCTGCCGCACCTTTCGTCAATAACAGTTTCATCTGCCATACCGAGCTTCTGTTTACATGTGGCAACTGTTTCTACGTTCAAGTTCGAGGTTATTCACTTGCAGGTGTCGTGACCAACGAGCTCTTGTTATTCTTACGATTAAAACAATAAACGTAATCTATTTTGAATAAGTAGTCGCATCTAAAAACTTAAATATCACTGAAGGACGAATGCGATCACTAAGAAAAACTGCGGAAACGATCTAACCATTTAGAGTTGCAGACTTTAGTTTTCCGCTACCAATTAGAATCTGCATGAACGTGCTAATTAGCGTGTGTTTTTGTTCAGGCGAATAGGTAATTGTTACGTAATTTAATGCACGTTACCCCTTAACAGGTAACGATTCACTTAAACCGTCATTGACGTAATTAGCGAGTAATCATATATTTTATATCAATGTCAATCAACGTTTGATAGGCTGATATTTATTTGATACGCGTTGCATTCACATGCCTGATGTATAATTGAATGTTATGTTCAGAGGTATTTTCGTCTACATTACATTTATCGGTTGTTACATTCGATAACTTATTAATATTAGTCACCTGTCTTTTGTTTGATCAGTTTTCATTATTTAAATTTTCAAGATCACAGTCAAACGAACTGCTATAAAGTTCGTTATCGATCGTAACTGGATGCGAAGGGCCCATCCTGCGCCCATTATTGGTGTTTACGTAGCCATTAGCCTCTGGCATTAGATCGATTTCCTGTTGCTTCAATTCAGCCGGCGCACCACTGTATAGGGAAGAACATTATGATGATTGCATGAACTCGAGTTCAAACGAGGACGGAACGATTCGAAGAGTAAACAATAAACATCTTTTATCTCCTATCAGTCAAACTGTTTAGTATCACCGCATGTTTAAAAACTAAATATAGCACGTCCATGGAAACGATCGACAGTTCAATATTTATCATTTCGTTGATCGTGAGAATCTTCATTAGATAAACCACATTTTGTTTGATTAGATAAAAGTTATCTGATAAATCGGCAACGTGGCTTTGTACATAGTTTTTGTTGATTATGTGGTATTAGCTCATCACACGTTGATGTGTCTGCTATTTCGCCCGAGTATTTCTCCATATTTACGATGCTGCAAGAGGTTAAAGATAGACGACCGGTTTGCCGTTGTCTGCATGCTGCAGTCGTTGAGCATCAAACGCATCGATATTGATTTCACTTGTCTTTATTCAATCTCATGAGTCAACGTTTGTAATTGTAATCATCGTTGTTTTGTTCATATGCTCTCGTCAGTTTAATTTGCATACTTCCTGATGCTTAGCAAATAGGTCATGATATGTACTGGCCATAACAGAATATTCCACGGCAGCAAGGCCACGTACTACATACAGCCTGTACGTGTACAAGTATGATAGTTGTGGTAGTTCATTCTTATTCGTATTCGCAACACCGGCTGCTATAAAGATATTATCGTTATAACGAATGCCTTTGAGTGCGTCGATCTTTTCCAGCGTCATGTTGCGTACTAGATGTACTGATGTAGCGACTTCTTATGTCCAGATCTAGTTTGATATTCTTGTTTAATGAAGACTGGAAGGGATGTTTCAGTTGTTGCTTTGACTCTTTGAGAACTAAAAACTGAATACCTGTTCATGATTTTTTTTTCGATTTGTAAAATTTTGCATAATCAAATCTATGAGTTGTTTAATCAACTTCTGATATAACAAGCGATGATGGTGAGCGAAAGTGGCGAGGCGTGGTGCGGCGGACCGGACCTCCCTCGCGCAAGTGGGTGATGTGTCGCGCTCCACCTCCACATCTGCCGTCACACCTGACTCGCTTTCCTAGAAATTCACATATTTATGATTGCAAACTCGACCGTGATATCAAACCGAGATTAGCTACTCACCTTAATTTACTAGCCACGCATTGTTAACTGCGAGTTTTCTTGAAAATTGTTTTCAACATTACCTCCTATACAATCGAAGTGTACGAATATACTCTTACGTCACGCTTTATGTTTCAGTGAAAGGTTCCAGTTCCACTTGAAGACAACTGCGCTGTTGATCATGTCAATAAAATGGCAATATAGTGTATCTTTAAGTGTTAGGTTCATGCATTCACATTCCACAGTGCAGGTGAACGTGGCTTTCAACTTTGTTGTTGTTCTCATCACGCTTACTTGGAAGCCATCCACTCCATAGCGCTTTGTTAAACGGTAAAGTGGACTGTATTATATCGTGTAGGCAGTTATCGTACGAGACGGGATCGAGGAAATGATCTGCAGGATTAATGTTAGGTTTGCTCAGTGAGGCTACGCAGAGTTTTATGATCTTCTAAGGAATAGGTAGTTTGTTAAACCATATCAGTAAAGTTCCTTTTCAATTCTTATGAATTACAATGAACTTGATAAACAGTTTAATTTCGTTACCAGTACCAGTGCCTCAAGGTATCTTCTGGGCACGCTCGCTTAATCATGGACCTCATCTATCGCTTTCCATCAGGCGTGATCGCGGTCAAGAGCTAGCCTGTTCATAAATAAATCAATAAACAAATTCCTTCTCTACGCAAGTCTGCGTATTCCAAATGGAAATAAGACTGAAAATAATATTTCCATTTCCATGCAAAAATGTATGTCATTAGTGGTTCCCCTTGCTCTTGTGAACAATGGTCATATATTGAGTCGTCGACTATGTGAATTCCCCGTAAGGTTATGATTGCGCGCATTCCGTGTGAGAATTTGCCTTCGCACGATGTTGCCGGCTCAACTCGACGTCTATCCGCGCAGCTGCTTACCAACACTATATATTTTCAAGGTTCAATTGTGAAAGGAATCTACGTCAGATAACAAGGCGATTTTACTGGATTTTTGGTTTTTCTAACAGCAGTTTTTTGAAAAATAGCACTACCTTGGTTCTGTTATCTTCGTTGTTTACATAGCTTCAATGCTTTATCTAGCAGCAATATAAAACACTTGTTCCCTACCGACAGGTTGAAAGGATTGAATGCGTCACTTGTTCGTTACATGCTCTCATGTACTGTTTTGTGATTCAACCGTCCGAATGAATGGCTATTGCATTGATCGATATACCTGTAGAGTACATTGAAAACCTTTCCTCATTGAAAGAGTGTTTAATTTTAAACTAGTTTTTTTTGTCAAATGGTTCAAACTTCTCGCTGCAGAGCTATTTAACGAGAATTAAACCTTTTGATCATATTTCTGTGTAGCAATGGTTGCTTTGGGATATTTTGTATAATTTTGTCATTTGTGCAGATGGTGCATGACACGTGCTTAAAATGAATGCACGGAAGCCCTTCCCATAACAAGCCACATGTTACACTAGATACAATAATATAGATAACGGTGTCTTTTTTTTTACACGTCCCTGACTAATTTTGATGAGAACTTCATCACTTCGTGTCGTCTAAAGCAGTTCTCTTTTTCGCGCTCCTCCACCAGTATATTCATGTGTTTATTATGTACGGTAGATGTAATGTTTAAAATAAATTTTACTCTTTTTAAATTAGTTTGTTTACTCCTCCGGTATCTTTCAGTGGCGAGGGAACCTGCGTGTTACACATTTAGTCCATATTATTGTGAGCAGCGTCCATCGTTTGGGTGAACGCACTCTTGCTCATCGGATTCCTTGTATATTCTTCCGGGTTGATTTCATTCAGTATGTTTTTTTATTTTTATCGCACCCTTCTTCTTTGGTATATATAAAATACCGCTGAATAAACATGGGGATATGAGATTTAAATGTACGAATGCCTTCATTTTTCATCAAAGCCTCATTGTTTTGTTCCATCACAGCTAATGCGTCTGCTTTAATAACATGACACAATCAGCTTAATGTTTTCTCGTGGGAAGTTTTCAGTAGTATGTACCTACCGACATACGTTCGCAAGTACCTACTTCAAGAAACAATAAATCACTTATTTGAACCGTCATCAGCTTTGATTTGATAGAGGTATTTTAATGAGGCATGCGATGCTTACGACTCTTGCGTTTAATTTTAGCTTCGATTGTTCATTAATCGCTCTATTCTGGCCACTTGAAATGCCGAACGTTTTTGCCAGTTCAGTCATCATAATAATACGGGCGCCGCTGAAACCGAAATAGCTTCTCCCGCGAGTTTTCGGCAAATGCTGACGTCATACGGGGCCATTTGGACAATGTTACAGAACTCTTGTCTTATAGGCACATACTTATAGGTCTCGCACTGGCTCCGCTCGACACAACCATAAGATTCATAAAATATTTTATGATTTAAACTTAACAGCACAAGTATGTATAATATTTCATCTGACATTTTTCATATGGAGAAGTTGTTTAGTTTTCATATTATTATAAATGTTAAAGTGTTGTCAGCGATCCCTAGCAACGGTCGGACGATGCCATTACACCTGCTGCGGTTAGCCGACCCCTCTGACCGGTCTCGCGTCCGCTCTACTGTGAAATTATGCACATCTGCTCCATACAACCTTTGTAGTAGTACCTAATTTTCATTTATATATGGCGGTTTGTACGCAACCTTACGATTGCATACAAATCTCAAGGTCTCAAATGCGCATCATCCATACATCAATTTCTTTGAAAAAATAATCGGATGGAAAGAATTCAAATGCATCATTATTGTAGAAACTCCAAACTTAAGGCAATCAATATATTTAAACCAGCATAGGACTCCCGTAACTGAATCGATTAATTTATAATATTTATGTTTTGGTGACCAATCTAATCAATTAAATCCAGACCATCAATCGCGAATCCAATAGTACTTGATCGAAATTATTGCCATCTCAAATTTAATGCTTTAGTAAGTACCTTATATATAGTAAATTTGACCGAGATTTTGAGGATATTTGCTATTCTTTTCCCAATTAAGCTGACGCCAAAAGTTTTAAGTAGCACCTAACTGAATTACGTCATTTAGTTGTATTTTTGTAAACATAAAACTACGTATTGTTGGGAACTGAGGCCGTGGTTGATCGACCGGGCGGTTGGGTAAATACGTTAGTGTAATTGCACTACTCACATTGAAACGTCAAGAACAGTGGGCTCTTGTGGTCGACCGGCTGGCTGGCGCCTATCTGACGTACAGCCGTATCCACTACAATCGACGGCACATATTCCTAGCACCATGAATGGTTGGCTCCTTGCTCTAACACGTTCTCGAGACCTTATAACGACAGCAAAAGAAATAACAAGCACCCATACAATATGTTAAGTGGAATAAACATATCTGTTTATTCGTTATGTTCTTGAAATCACCTCGAGTGCTTACGTTTACTTTCCAACAATGCGCTTGCATTTTTCCACGAGAAAGCGGAAACGCGCGTGTCTCAACAATGGCTCGAGACTCGTGCTGAACCACATTCTATGCCCGTACTGTATATTATTCCAAGAACTACGGATAACTTACCACAAATGACGAAGGGGCTCGTTTCGGGCACGTTGTTATTGACTCGAAACAAAACGAAACGTTTCGAAACTCGAAACGGGGAATTCAAAACAAACTAACGTTAAGGACCGAAAGATTACGAATCCTGGCAAGTGGTTGGAATTTACCCAAATGATTGTAGGAATCCAAATATAAGAGCTCTTGCAAGTGATCTCCAAAATAATCGATTCTTACGCATTTCGATTTCGTTCAAGTCCGCATTCTCCCTTAAACGAAGGGGTGCAAAATCTTAGGGCCACTAATCCAATAACACATCCCTCTTGTAGGGGCGATCGTGTTGCAGTTTCCAATTTTGCGATACTTTCTATTCTAAAGCTACCTTGATTCTACAATCTTCTCACAGTATTCTGAATGAACGATAGGACCGTTATCATCAGCCAACCAATTATAAAAGCTTAAAAAATCCTAATAGTTTTCGAAAACGAATTTTGAATATTAGAATTTTGACATCGTTTACCTACCTAGTTTGTTTTTATTTATGGCCCGAGTGGTTGGCACTCCTTAATTTGGATGCCGGCACTTATCACAGGATTATTTAGAAAGTTTACAAAAGACTACGGAACTCATGGTGTTGTTGGAAAATATTCTTTTGGCATCCTAATTCATCCGGGATAATGGCTAGTACCTGCCGCATACACCAGAATTTTGTTTATCCTAAAATAAAATGTCACCAACAGCTACTATGTATAATGTTCGCCCTATTGTTATGTGCGGAGAATAAACTTAATAGCAGGAAACAAGCCCTTTGTGTTTCAACAATGAGCAATAGAATGACAAAAACTTTTTTAGTATCCAGGCCTGCACAATGCACCCGCGGGCTGTCTTCGTCCGCCTTCCCAGGTACTTTTCTACTGGAACTGGAAGGATCGTAGGCCGTTGCAAACGTATAATCATTTCCTCAAGAACAAAAGTTATTCCTTAGCTTGGCGAAAAGACAGGACTAATGCTCTCATTAGTCCTTATTAGTGGTTCAAAATGGCAATTATCCTCTGATAATTGCCATTTTGAACCACTTTCGTGCTGCACGATTTTGGCTCTCTAAAATCAGGATAAAATCTTTCCGCAGAAATGTAGAACGTAGGGGACCTACAATATTCCAAAACGATGCAGTTGAACAGCTAGAATTATATGTCACAGACAGAATGATGCGTTTTGCGGCTACGACAGAGTTCCTCGGCCGACGAGAAACATTTTCAATAGTTTTTTGCTTGGTCGGGCGAAACTACAATTGACTAACTTTTCTCGTCTGTGGTTGAACTATAAAACTGCAGACAAGGATTATTTTGAAACTGCGAACTGCGTTCATTACACAGTTTAAGCCTCTGTTGTAGACATGAATTCAAAAACCGTCCACGAACTTTCAGAGTTGATGAAAAATGGTACTGTTTTACTGTTTGGGAAATTTGTTTACAATACATGGTGGTACAGCGCAAATTATTTCAAAATATGTCTCTTTCTCTCTCATTTCAGTTTCATTTTAATAACTTCGTAAATAGGTGTTTTGTTCAAAGCCTTTTTTGCTTTTGGCAATTTGTAGTGTTGAAATTATTGAAAAAAGGAAACATCAAATATTGATTACGCACAATTTTGGTAACTTTTGCAGAAACTGTTCGTTTTCGCGGTTTTAACATAATGTTTGTATGTAAATCTAGCAACCCAACTTGTAATATGGTACCTAAAAGTTTTGTGGGTATTGATTTTGTAACAAATCGATCGCTCCTTATGTAATGAACGGCTGTTTGGCACAGTTTTGGTCCAAGTCGTTGCACCTGAGCACCTCGCAAATCTCGTGTGCGACTTTCACAACTTAACTGTTTTGTTATGAAGGCCTTGTCCGTGCATGCACCGTGAACGATTTACTAATAAATGTTAATTCTCTTGTTTTCCATATTTAGTTATTATAGCTGATACCATATTACTACTTATTTAGCTAAGGCAGTGCTGTGTGAAAATATGAAATTTTTGTATCATCGTTATTAATGAGAAACGGTGTCCTCGAGTTACTTTCTACCGGCGCGAGAGCTGCTTTCCACCACTTTTACCATCAACGCTGGGTCCCTTACACGCATGGTCAACATTCACATGGGTTTCTGGTTCAAAATGTTCTTCAGCCACAATGTTATTAGTATTACTCACTTGATTAAAACGATTGTTGAAAGTGACTGAAAATTTGATTTACATTTTCCTTTCTTGGCTAATTAAAAAGATCTGGTTATCGCCAAGTTTGTTATTATTATACAGACTAGTCCATCGTCATCCCGATAAAGGTATTTAAACTTTAATCTACTTACCTGAAACTTTAAGACTGAAACATTTCTATGCTTAGCAAGAGTACAAGTTATTTAATTGAAAGGTGTAACAACAATACAATAATTGACCAATAATATTTTCAAATTACATAATTCTCCAGTTTTCCCTATGGCTGTACTGAATTTTGATGCCAAATTAATTTTCTTAATGCATTGCATAAACGTGTAGACAGCAAAAGTAGTGTAGAAAGTACCAAAAGTTACAACCATAAAAGATCGTACGTGCTCGTTGGATTT
Source organism: Melanchra persicariae (assembly GCA_947386135.1). Classification (NCBI taxonomy): domain Eukaryota; kingdom Metazoa; phylum Arthropoda; class Insecta; order Lepidoptera; family Noctuidae; genus Melanchra; species Melanchra persicariae. The sequence goes on from OX376646.1 coordinate 8,263,479, forward strand.
GAATTAAATAATGAAGGTGCTGGCTGGCCCGTGGTGATGGCACGTTTTGTTTAGACTTTTGCAAGGTTTAGCATTAAATATCGTGGTTTTTGTTTGAAACAGGTATCAATTTGTTATTCGAAAGATCTTTTAAATTTTTTTTTTCAATATTTCTTTTGTTGCCCATGGTGCTACGAGAACATTCTAATCTAAACAGTTTGCACATGTTTTGTTTATGGCTGAAGTGGTGAAATATCTACTTTCGAATTTAATATGTTGCGTAGGTGTTTGCGAACCTTTGGAAATTAGATGGAAGGAGCGGTTTGTATGATTTTACGATCAAACCCCCTCATCGTACTAAACCTGGTTTCTCTAAAGACAACCGTTTGTTTGTTACACATAGACAAACGTTTGTTTCAATTAACTTGCACAACATCAGAATACACTTATTCTGATATTGTGCAAGTAATTTATATTTTGTTAGTGAAGATGAAAGTGAAATTGTTACGTACGCGTTGAAGTATTTTGGGACGTTGCTTGCATTTATTATGGAGAATGTACCTTCATAAAAGAAAGCTTTGCACATAAGTTATGTATAATGCATAAACTCGCAAATAAATACCGAGGAAAGAATTAACGATTCCCGCCTTACGATTCAGTCTAATTCATTTCAACCTTATTAAAGGTGCACATTATTAAAATTATGCGTTGCCTCTCATGTTTTTGCTTATCAGAGTAAAAATAAATAAATAGAATGAGATCTTCCGTAACCTACATTGATAACGCCGGAAATCGGACGAAAGTTTGAGATAACGTTTCTATATTTAGTAGAAGTAAAACGACGACTACAGAAAGAAATATTCCATGAAGATTTCTTTTGATAAAAAGCTTCCAACTCCATATTGGGCAAAAGTAAAATGCCACGTACTATTTTGGTATCAATTTATATTTATTTGTGTCTGAGCGGCTGTCTGGCCCAAGGCGAATGGTCGGGGGCCTCGGGGGCGCGACATTGAGTCACGCAGGGTGACGCAGGCGGGGTGCGCGCCCCGACACCCCATGACGTCATCAATCGTGACTCACACCACCAATATAGGATTCGACCTCGCTTGGCCTGAAGTACCTAACCAAGTTTAGACTGCAAATGAAATGTGAAACGGTCTGAAAGGAAGTTGACAGGTTTTATTGTAATTTCACCCTTTCCAAGTTTATTGTGCTGACGATTACGGCTGGCAATTTTATTATGAATGAAGCTGCAAACTTCTCGTATTATTTTATCATTCACTGTCCTCTTGAAATGTCAGATTATCGTATCAATTTGAGATCATGGTCGTAAACTATTCCAAAATTAATTCTCATAGCTTTCTAAAAACCTTCATCATCGAATGATTGCTTTGATGAGTTTGAGTGATTTGCGTGTTGGTTTATTTAAAGTTCATTGTAAGTAATTAAGTATTAATTAAAAACCGCAGTCTTAAGCGTAAGTAAGACAGGAGCATGCGTCATATTATATTTGTTGTAGTTTTAAACAAACTGTGGCTATGTCATCGGCCATTAGGTCTCTCAACACAATAAATTAGTTTTTAAACATCATTGCGATAAAATAACAATCAGTATGTAGGTTGACTTCTAATCTAAAAGTAAACTGTGTATAGTTGAGGTTTATGAACTCTTATGGATGTAAACGTTCAATTCGGCTTAGTGAATGTTGTTAGTTAGCAGACCATGAAGATAAATGACCAGAACGTATTAAATATTTTACATAAACCACCGAAATTAATGTTACAACATATGACGTATTTGTTTACGTTTTCAATCTTGATTGATTATACCAAAGCCGAAGTAATCTGTGACCGAAGTCAGAACTGGTATTGGAAAGTGTAAGTAGAGGTTCGGTTGGCATTTGTCGTAGGTATTATGGATTAAATTATGTCACCTGTAGTCTGTAGTGGGTCGTTACGCAAGTCTACTTCAATTACATAAAGTAAGAGCAGAACCTGTATGCCGTGGGTGTATCAAAGGGCGCGGGTTGCTTGTGTAACTGAGGGGTTCCATTTCTGTATGTATACAAAGCAGTTTTTTTTTTTAATTTGACACGTTCCTTCACTATGTCTAATGGCTTTAGCAGTGGTAACGATTGACGTTGATAGATTCGGGGAGCAATACCTTCGTCCAATACCGTAGGTACTCACTCATGGACTGAATTTTAGTCAGTTGAACATTATCAAAAATGTATTTTTACCCGACTACAGCGAAGGAGGGTATATAACCCTCCTTCGATATCAATTATAGACATAATATAGAATCGATAGGCCGTAGACGTAGTACATGATGCATAAAGCCTGATGACGAAACTACGTTATCAGTAGGAAAATAATCTCTTATTTGGTTTAAAATATGGCCGTTAGTTTACAATACCCTTGTTGACAATGTAATAATATGGGATTGGATATGGGACGGACAACGGACGATGGAGTTAAACGTATTATCGTGTTGTTTACTGGCGTTCAAAATGTGTACCTAGTTACTAATTACATCGTTCGCAGTATCAGTAATGTGTGGTTAATTATACTTTCCTCATCGGAGGAGGTATGTGAAATTATTGAAAAACAAAAATTTACATAACGCACCAAGCTATGCCAGTGACAATACACGGCTGGATATAAGATTCCTGTAATTTATTTAGTTTCTTATAATTTAATTGTTCAGGACGGGATCAATAATATTATAAGTATGCCAAGTACAATCATTTTTGTTCGCCCAATCAATCAATGGAAAGACGGAACAGAAAAGCAACAAACACGGAAACATTCCTAATTTACAATAATTATTAAAACGAAATAATTCGTGAATAATGTGAAATAAGTAGCATAGCATAACCAAGCAAGTTAGTGTTTCATTGAATTATACATAATATTAATCTGATATATTACATGTGTATTTGTACGACATTATTATGTTTATTAATCTTTATATAGTTTATATCTTATTCTATCTTTCTGGGAGCTCTGTATTACCACAAGTTGTTTAAATAACATTTGTTCAGTTTTTTGTAGTGAATCTTAAATATATACAGACATGTCCATACACCTGCACTTTTGAGGGACCAATAAGACTGATACTGCGATTAACGTGACCACCCATTGGGTAAAGTGATTAAGGAAATTATCATCGACACGTAAAGAAATAAGGTGAATGTTTTATAAAAGTTTTATTTACATTTAAAATACTGTTTCGATCAATATTTAAAATTTTGAGCGAGATAAGTTTTGCTGTTAATTCATGTGCATTCTAATGTAATGTAACCTAGTTTTAATATTAAAGAGGCTTAAATGGTGTTGCCTAGTCTCAGTTTCATTGGAATACCTACTTGATCGTTTTTCATACGGTTGATAACTTTTTTATAATTTCTTTTCCAATTATTTTTATTTTTCTTAAGTAGGTACCTACTTCATTATTTATAAAATTGCTTAAATTTATAGTAATTATTCGTTTGCAACTCGTTATCAAAGATCATCAGATGCCAAGTCGTGTTTCTTGGTCATGCTCATATTTTATTGTTTAACTTAACACATTTAATTTGTTACTAACGTGTTGTCTAATAAAAAAATAATTTTTGAGAATCAATTTTTTATCGGACTTTGAGCACGTTCATCCCGGGATTTTATAAAGGTAATTTTGATTACTTCGGGATTTACCCTATTCCGATAGCTGGTCGTTATGAATCGCAGAGCTATATGTTACATAGGTAATTCCCGTACCTATTCTTTTGACGTAAATAACTCCATACAAAACAGTAAATTATTATTTTACAGAAGTTCAAATTTGAGTCATGGAAAATAATAGGCAGAATAAATGCAACAACTTTTGGATAACAAGCTCAAGCATTTATTAATGTGGTGAATCCAATAAAAATAACTATATGGCGTTGACGGCTGGGAAAAACCTGCTCATTGAATTGTCGTACATGTAAAAAAATCAGCTCTTCGAGATCATTTTAAAAATCTGCAACTTTTTCAAACAATATTGGTTTTGTAGAACGTGTACATTTATTTTTTGATTCTTTAAACTTCACATAATCTTATCTAGTCGTGCGGGCATTGTTGTCTGATTATCAAACGATGAGTAATGAGTGCTAATCAGCAAAGGACAGGGCCAGGGCGTTCCTCCACAGTGACTCATCGGCGGACGAGCGTTCGATCAAACAAATCTGCTTCGCCGACCCAGACTGTTCCGGCATGACTCCGCCGTCCACACTTCCAATAAATGTTGATGAGTTCGAGACATACCGGAAGTGAACATTGTGCAAAACGCATGAGAAAACTTGCGAGCAGCAACTCCCTGCATCGATGACATACGTGCAGCTACGTATAGTCTGAGCAGTTAGCTCTTCACACGTCTGTCCAACTATAAGATATAATACGAGATATATTATAATCTCGTAAACCATTCGTGATATACGATACACTTGTCGTGGTGTGCGTGACATTGGCATTCAGGTGAGACGTTCAGATACCTAGAACGCAAGGTCATTTGCCATACCCGTTAACAGTTTAATTATATTGTTAATTTTAACAATATAGCTGTTGACACTAACCAAATAACCTGATTAATTTGAAATACATAAATAATTAAATTCATGCAGAGAAATTGTTATAGCGGGTTTTCGCAAAGTAGTTCACACACAATCAGGCCGTTAGACTCCCAAAATTCTAGATGACAAAATCATGTCAGGCAATTAAAATTCTGTTCTGCAAACTGTCCAAGATCGTAAAATTATACAGATAGAAAACGATTTCTGTAACGATTACGGTCGCGGTCTAGTTAACCGTGACAGACGTTGTTGATATTGTGTATAATATACCTCTGACAATATTTGGTTAAGAGAGTGCCAATTACCGAGTATTGACGGCGACGACCGTACCGCGGCTGTGCACGAACCGGGGGACAGGTTCACTGACACACCCGCCGGGGCTGCCAAATGTGACATACATTGTATTGTATGGGAATTAGACACAATTACTGTAAAGCTATAGAAATGAGCCAACACCTTAATAAATCCCTTCGACTCTAAAATAAAATCAACATGCAAATGAGTGTTAAGGAGACGGTTTAAAAATAGAAGACCCGTTTCAGAACTTGTATAGATTTCTTTCTGTCTTATTCCATTTACTTCATACATAGTTATAAAATAAACAAGATATAATATGTGTAATTGAAAGTCAATGAAGGCATTTGTTTAGAACAATCTTCGTTTACTAAGATAGATCCTTTGTTCTTACATATTATGTTGTCATTTTATTATCGCATTGGTTATGTTTACTAATCATAACGTGTAACAATACGTAAAGCCGTAATATCATAGAAATGTAACAACTCATATAGTATGTATAAGGCAAATTGTCACGTATTGACTGTCAAATATGAATTTGAATCGTAGTAATTAGCCAAGGTAACCGGCAAAACACGTGTCGGTAACCGCGCTGAGTGTGCTTCGCATACTGATGACTGCGATCATGGTGAACATTGCGTATGCGCATTCCTTTGCCCCCCGACGCCGCCCACCAACCGCCTTTTTGAACCACACTCGTGTGTAGGACCACAGACCACACGGCCATCCAACGCTTCTCGAATAATTAGCCACTTGCTTGTATCTGGTTCACGCGTTTCTAAGATTGAAAAGACTAGACGATCCTGTTTTTGAGATAAGAGTTTCTTTTAGGCTAAGTCCATTAAGAGATCAAGAGAGATTGGTTGATTCATTATCTTTTTAAGTGCCGTTTTCTTCGAGGAACTTGTCTCTCAGTCTTTTTAAAAGAGCATTGCACACACATGCACTGCGCCATCCAATACCTCTAATTAAGTAAATTACAGTCATAATTCTTAATGTAATTGTATAAGGTGCGGAGTATGTTTCGCACTAAAACGTACGTCAAACGTATCTCAGTTGTCACAAATCAGGTTCTCCCACGTCCAGTCGAGCCGCTCTCGCACTGTCGTGTGGACTTGTGGTCCAGTGCGATGTCGCTCCAGCACCAGGGTTAACGAACCGACCCACCACACTAACACAACCATTGTATTTTTTTGCGTGACCATTATAGTACCTAATGACAACGACATACATTCATTTCTTAACTGTAAAGAGACATTGGTAATTTATTATTGATAAAATACACAATCATTTTCACTCAATAACAGTCAAGTATCTCATTCCGCAAGTCAAGTTCATAAGTATCAGATAAGATATCTTTTTAATTTGCCACGTAACGCGTGGCCAATGATCGGCTATTCATACTTGACGTTTAATTTGGTAAAACGCTAATGACAGGCTTTTCAACCCAACGGTATATTCCTCGGTCTGTATAGACCGCATATTATCATAAGAAACACCTTTGTCTACGCTCTGCCATGATACTCGGGTCTCACTGTCTCAGAAATATAGTTTGATGCCGTTACTTATACATAGACATGAGCGTAGCAATTTTAAATTTGAAAATTTATGAATAAAGATTAAAAAATGTGAAGTCGAAAATTTCGCTAGCATCGATAATTTTTTACTAATAAAAATTGCTGTGTGGTTGTGTTTCGCAAATCTATAGTTTGCAATAGTTTACTGCCCACACAAATAATGCCATTTTCATTGGTCAAATGTAGATATTATTATTGTATCCTAATTCCTAATATGTACTATGAACAACCTGGTGAGGGTCGCGGGTAACCGATGGATGCGAGACGCACAGGACCGGTTGTTGTGGCGACACTTGGGGGAGGCCTATGTCCAGCAGTGGACGTCTTTCGGCTGATATGATGATAATGATGATGATGACTATGAACAACCTTATCAAATTCCAGTCCTGTACTTGAGTCCTTGACAAAATAGGAAATTGTCACAAATCTAGAAAAATAAACAACCGAAGACATATTATTTAATGCGAATTGAACATCAAGAATAAAAACATTAATTTGTGTCCATTGAGTCTGTTCAAAGCAACGTACAATAGATTCTTCCTCGTCTATTATTTCTTTATTGTCCCACTTCGCTTTTATTAATTCATCAACTATTCAGTCTGACTCTCTCCACACGAGATCGAGATACTTAAGCGTCTCCATTCCAGTGTTTTAGAACTTTTTTTGAATATGAACGTTTGCGAGACACTTGTCACGTCTAAAAATATTCTATTCACATTTCATATAATGCGTGCCTACAAAACGCTCATTGCAGCTGAGTAGTGTCGCTACGCATTCAATTAATGCTATTAGACGCCAAATATTATCACGTCCGTTATTTGTTTGAGCGTGGAACACTGGAGCAATAATATATTATGTTGTTCACGAGTCATAATGCAATATTAATGAGGTGTGCAGGAATGAGCTTTTAAATTGGAGGTGTTTAAAGTGAGAGCCGTGTCGATGCACTCCGTACGTAGCTGAAGAGTCAAGGGCGACTGGAAGTAGTCGCGTGCGCATCACAGCACGCGATCTCTATATTCCCGGCTCATCACCCTCGCCTCGGTGGGAATGGAAAGGCCTTTAGCAGAAATACACCCATTTATGAATCATGTTTAGGAAAAAAGCATGGCTGAAAGAAGGTATTAATTATTTCAAATTCAGTATTGAAAATGAATAACCTTAGTAAAACAACAGCAGTTATCGGTATTACAGTTTCCCGCTGGATGGCCGGCTATCGCCAACCGTTTCCTCTGACTTTTATAATCATTAGGTATTTCATTGTTTTGCTGTTCACTTTTAAAATAAAACATCATTAGTAAAACTATGACTAAACTATAAGCTAACAATACCGTAATTATAAATATTGTTTCTCTTTGTTCACAGGATCAGTATGATAACTTAGCCGCCCATACACATAAAGGAATTGATTTTTTAGACAAATATGGAAACTTCGTGAAGGAGAGGTGTGCTATCGAATTAGAATATGCAGGAAAACTCAGGTAAATAAACACATTAAATTATTAACTTTTCAAAACCCATTCAACCATTTTTTTTTATTATCGAAATACGAAGTCGCTAAGGGACGCACCAGAGAATGGGCAGCAGCATTCTCCGTAGGTACATTGCTTCAGCTACACTGCGATCGCCAACCCGCCTGCCAAGCGTGGCGATTATGGCAAACCCCCCATTTGGGGGAGGCCTATGTCCAACAGTGGACGTCTTTCGGCTAATATGATGATGATAAAGTCGCTAAAACCAATAATAGCTACATCAAAAACAGCTTTTCTGCGAAATGCTCCAAGTCTGCGATAGCGCGGTGCGATACTTTTATCTTACTGGTTTATTAACGATATTATCTAAAGGATCATGACCAACGATGTATGGAAATCCGTCTTAAGTTGAAACACAATAAATCTTTATTTATTATAGACTACGTTTTATATACTATTAAATAAAAGTGTTCATTTTCACATTAGTATCCGGGTTTTAAAGTAATTAAACAATTTCGGAGATAACCTAAAAAATATGTCTAAACTACTCGCAACTTATAAAATGACCACAGATCACTCATGTAGGTACAAAACAACAAAGATAGTTAAAAACAAAATAAGAGAACAGCTGCTTATTGAAAAAAAAACGTGAATAATCGTGCTTTTTATGGCCTCGCAGCGCTTATGTGACATTATCGAAATAAAACAACTTCAGTCAGCTAGAGATTTTATTTTATTAACTTCAATTTATCCCAGATCTATGCACAAGTGAATAAGTTACCTACCTAATGTATACAAAGGTATAAAACACATAATATGAACAGACTTTTCATGTAGGTAGTCATTAGGTGTATTTAATGTTACAACAAATATACCTATAGATGTTCTACGTATTTGACATGTAAAATCAGCAGAAATAGCATTGTTAGGTACCAATTACCTTTATTATTCCTCATACTCATCAAAATAATTATCTAAATACGAAGCTGGAGCAGTTATAACGTCCCCAGCTCAAGAACCAAACTATAGTCATTATATGAGCGCAACAGCCCACAGTTCTCTTTCCAACCAGGCAATTGCATGAGTAGCCGACTATTGCATCTAATGTATTAGCTACAGCATCATCTTTGCTAATTAATAAATACGTAAAATAGGTGCGACTATTAACGTGCCTCGATTTAATTCTGCCTCTCAAGAGGCACTGTCTAGCTGAATTCATCCGGCGTTCTGAAGGTAGTTCGAGATTTCTCAAATAGTGTAGCCAATCTTTCATTACTGTCACCAGTTCTCAGCTTAACTAAATACATGCACAAAGCCATAGTGGCATTAGGTACAGAGTTTGATAGATTTGGTACAGAATTTAATAAATCATAAAATTGATTAGAAGTCATACTTAACCAATAATGACATAAATATTCTGGCATAATTGCAATATTCGAAAAATCAAAGTGGTATTTGGCAGCTTGCTGCAACATATTTAAAATGTTGTCAAACTGTGTACCATTAAAGTCTCTTAACTGGGAGGTTAATTCATTCCAATGGCCATGATTTAAGTGATAATTACATATTCATGCTCCTGGAGGTATATTAAACTTGTGATTTAAAAGTAAAAGCTGCTTTGTGGCAGCAGGTATAAGTAAACATTCTGATTCAAAACAGTCAACAAATATGCAATGACTAGCTGTATTAGCAGCATGTCTGTATACTGCTGATGGTATTTTAGCTATTGCTGGAGAAGGTTGCCTGGAATGTTGTGAGGTATATTGCGGAAGGGGTGGCCGTACAGGTATATTAAATTCTCCACTCATTCCTACTTCAGACAGAATGGGGCGATTGGTGTCATGTTGGTTTTGATGTCTCACTTCTCTATAAGCTGCCAACCAACAAGCATTACATACTCTTTCCAATCTTGAAACCTAAAACAAATTGACATACTATGTATTCAGAATTAAAATATAACAATCATCATTACCATTTCAGCTGAAAGAAACCCACGATTGGACATAGGCCTCCCCCAAGTGTCGCTACACCTAACAGTCCTGTGCATCTCACCCCTATCAGATTCCCACGACACTCACAAAGTCATCCATCCACCTTGTGGGAGGCCTTCCAATGCTGTACTGCTAATATTAGCACTAATACAATATTATTAAATGGGTCAGTATATCTCAGAACTCTGGGATCTTTGGAAGGCATATGAGGAGCCGAGCCAACTTGCAGAGGCCTTTTAGACACTTTTAATGGAATGTGGTACCAACCAACGACTATCCCTGTATGCGCTATGCTATTGCACCCAAGGACAACCCCCAGTTGGTGGGAAACTATTGCAACATATGAAAACAAAGTTAATAGGCCTAGGTTTTGAAGTCTTAAGTGGACTGGTTACCAGGAAGTATGTTAAGACAACATTATTATTACTGAGAAATATATCAGTGTTATTCCAGTGTACAGATTATTATCGCTTAAAGTCAAATACTTTTATTAGAAATCACCGCTGGGTTTGACTCACCGGTGACCTTATACACTCACAGAAACAACATAGTTGTTTTGCTGCAGTTTTCTGGATGGTAGTGAAGTTCCCCGAGAATGAAAATTAACATTATAGAAATATGTGTAAAAAATATTTACCAAGTGCAGTGAAACCTTTTTTAATATAATGTTCCTTTCTTGGCGGTCTGATCTCACAGCATGTGTTCTTGTTGTACGTAAAATAGACTTTCCACAAGAAAAGCATACGACTTCTGTGACCAAATGCAGGCAATGGTATAGCATTTCCATCAATGAATGTGCTTGCTCGATCTTGAAGTATTACCATACACTGTACATAGTACACTTTCTGATGAAAACTGAAATAAAATAAATTATTTCTCAATGTTGCTGTTTTTCTGAAATATTTAACTCAAGTTATTCACCAATCATCATTGAATCCTCACATAATTATTATATAACAAAGACACACAAATACACATTGCAAAATCATTGCATATTGTAAATCTTTATTGAATACACATTCTATGATTTAAAAACTGTTTATTACTGTAACTGTTGGTCTGTATGAATAGGATAAACTAAAAAAGTACTGATCAGATATTCATGCAGTTTCCACCAATAGACAGGGTGATTCATGGGGAAGGTTTAGGTGTAGAAAACATGCATATCATAATAGAGAAAAACCGAGAATTTCAAAAGATTTTTATCACCCATCCAAAGCTGTGTCTTGCTGTGTTCCCCACATATTCTTGAAAACTATAGGACTTGTAAACTATACCCTAAACTAAACTACTGAAGTATTCTTCATGAATCTGATAATCATATAATAAAATACTTTTTTCAAATCAACACAATAATTCCAGAGATTAGAAACAAATCAAAAAGTATTCTGGTTTATTATACAGTACCTAAATCAGTATATTACATTGCTGTATTCTTCACATCAAAGTTCACTATTCCAAGATTTAATTAAAGGATCAATATAAAATCTTTGTTAGTATTAATAACATGGTACAACTTAGAAGTTGCACCGCACTAAGGTTATTGGATATTAGTCAGCTATTCAAAGTACAGGTTGCTAGCACGTCTGATAATCTAGAAGTAGGTAATATAGTAAAACTTACCTCAGTAGGAGTTATCCAAGATTGTATTATAGTAATCATCGTCGTAGACGCTTGTTGCAAGGAATGTTGCGGGTGATTTCTGGGTATCAAAAGTGAACAATTGACACATCGGCTTCTCATTACCACCGGCATCGGTTGATCAAAATCAAGCATCGACATGATTAGAATCTCAAAAGAGTTCAGAAACACAACACAAAAACGTCCTGGCGTAATAAAACACAATTAAATATGAAAACGTCCTGTCGTTAGTTACATGAAACATGCTAAGTTGTTTAAAACAAACACACCAACGAATTTCCGTAAGTATTACTATTTAAGTGGAGAGATTAATCGCGGTGACCATTTTCAGTTGACACATAAACAGTAATGGACTAATGGCGGCTTCCGCAGGCGTCGGCTTAGGGATAGCGATCTAGAATCGATTTTAAAGGTCAAGTAAATTGTTTTTTTTTATCAATCATAAACAATGAATTATAGATTTTTTAAATCGATTTTAGAAACTTGAAAACGAGTTCCGATGTTTTTCCTGCGGATTGCAACTTTTAAGTTTTGATACGCAGTTTCTTTGTTCTGTTTTTTGTAACCAAAGAATATTATTTAATTTATTTTGTATTCGATTATTCATTACATTTGACTAATTATGCTGGCAACACCAAAACGAATAAGTGATTATATATAATAAAGCTGTCGATGTAGAATAATGGCGGGAACAGATCTATCAGAACTCAATTTATTGCTGAATCGATTCTTTCCTCTGATTCGGATAGATTTAAAAATCGATCTTGTTTAGGAATAATCACCATCCCTACCGGTACGCCTTTCATCTGCTTTGACAGTTGCATCTGCGTGAGACGAAACACAAAAATAAATATTTTCACAACGGAACTATGAAATACATATACAGTACCTACGTTATGATTATGATATTACTAATTATTTAGCTATTTATGAGTTTAATATCATTTTTGTGTTATTTTTATGTAAAGGCTCATACTTACGTAACTCGTACAAATGAAGAGAACGAAACGTCCATCAGGACTATACGGAAATGTACCTAGCAATCGTTAATTTACTGTTTATCTTAAAATCATAATTCCGGATACGAAAACAAAATTCCTGAAGTGAAAAGCTTGTAAAAAATAAGCAAATAATTAGTATATTCATTTGGTTTTCATACATGCAACTTTTCTAGACTGGTTTTGGTCATTCTCCTTTATTATCTATATCTTATACATAACAATGACTGTAGCGATTGCGATTATTACGCTAATTTTACAACGTGTTGTTGTTTATACAATAGCAGTTTATAATATCTGTCTTATTCAAACTTGTTTGTGTATTGCAGGAGGCTTGTCAAAAACTATCAACCAAAAAGAAAAGAAGAAGATGAATACCAGTGAGTATTTGAATGTTATAGAGGTTCGTGCCGGAAACGATAGTTATATGAATCATGCAGTTCTTTCCAAGAACTCTTATTTACCGACCAGCGTCACAAATACCTGAACTTTTCCTTTGCAAGGACGTTGATTCATCGCTAATCTGAACTTTATAACACCAGCGATAAAAAGAATAGTAAATGAACATGAAATTGTACAACTAGTAGTTTATCATGCCTCATATAGGTACGAGTACCTAATGTCATATGGTACTCATGTTAACCTGAGGCAGTTATAGGTAAACAGAATTTGGCACGCCAATGGTACGGCCAAGCATTTTTACACAACCGTAAAAATGCTTGGCCGTACCATTGGCGTATATTTTGTGACGCTTAATTTATTAGGCTGTAATGTTTTTGGCTCATTGCACAATATTTTGTGCCCTACAGAAACGGGTTTCAGTTCTGGTTGAAATTATCAAGGAACTTGTTTGTTTAAAAAAAAAAGAAACCATTTTCCTGGAGTTTTTCAAGTACCTACCTTACAAGTACAGTACCTTACAATGACGCCGGAATGCCAGGCTTGCTTACTTGATAGCCCTGTCAATGGAACCTTTAGCCACAAATAATTCAAAGACCTATAAATCTCCGCTCATGGTCGTTTACTGTTAAAGTTATCTGTAACAATGAGTAACAATCAATAATGTAGGGTAGACGACTAAAAAAATCGAATTAGTCCGTCAGTTACATTATCGAAGAATATTAGACTCGTATGTTTTCTTTTTTCACGTAAACAAAAAAATAAGACCATACAGTGCGTTGAAAACACGTGTTACGTCACAATATGTACACAACTTTGATGCGCTTTATCTTGATATTTTTTATTAATTTGATAAAGCAAAACATACGTGTCCAATATTTTTAGATAAACCAACTGACGGACTAAATAGAAACATATTTTTTTTACTCAGGAATCATCCCTGTTTCAGGTATACGGCGTGTAAAGCATTTAAACATTTACTTCAAGAGTTAAACGATTTCGCGGGCCAACGGGAAGTGGTCGCGGAAAACCTACAATCAAATGTAGTACGAGAGTTGCATCTACTCGCCAAAGAGTTGCGAGAAGAAAGGAAGGTGAGGAAATCATAAATATTATTTTATGAATAAGCTTTAGCAGGTCATTTAGCAGTTACTTCTGTAAATGTCATTGAACGTTCTCGATGGCCTAGTTCTCGCAAGCGCAACTGCTGCTCGCAAGGTCTAAATCCTGGGGTCTGGAAAACAACACTTCGCTTGATTTTAAGCTGCTGTAAATTCTCAGGAGTAGCCTATAGTCTGGATTTGTGACCCCATTACATGAGACCTGGCGAACATACATCTGGCGAACGCGCGAAATGTCAGGAAAAACATGCGTGTTTCCACTAATTGGCACAACATGAAATATAACAAAGTACCCCACATAAGTCGTGCAGAAATTGCCCATTAATAATACCTAATGTTTATTAAGGAAAAATATAACAAACACGTATGGCGACTGATAGGATGATAAAAACTGCAGCGACTTGATACAAAAACCACATGTTTGTTTTTATTCGGGATATGTCGACGGAAAGAGTCACGTAGACGTGTCTATGCCGTAATTATCACCTAAAGTTATCACCGTTTCGAGGTTCTATTTGTTCAAATAAACGAGTTTTAATGCAGTTTGTAGAAGGACAATCTTAAAAAAAACCCCAATTTTTATTTGAAATGCGATTCGTTGAACTGAACATTCTTCTGAGACGCCACAATACAGTATGGCGTGGCCGGTACCTTAACGCAGGGCTTCCAAAAATAAACATGACTACATCGAGCCGCTTATAATTCAAAATCGAATCTTGGTATTCAAATAACTCTGATCTTGATTGTCTTCCTTAGAACTGTTGTGTTGTTCTTTTGATTATCGAACGTTATGTTTAATTACAGCAACATTTAAACGAAGGTGCAAAACAAATGGGAGTGTTGAACTCATCGATAGGTTCTCTGGAGCGCGCGCGGAGATCGTACGAGCGAGCGGCCAGGGAATCGGAGCGAGCACTAGAGACCTTCCAAAAGGCAGACGCCGACCTTAATCTAAGGTGATTATCTAATACACTACTCCACGACTCCACCGATAATACTGACTTGACCCAGAAATTGTACAGCTGATTAAACAGTGCGTAAAGTGTACAGCGAATTGTAAACGCCGTGGTAATCGAATTTTAATGCTGTGTTATTTCAATGTTAACTTTGATTTCGTTGGTAACCGAATTAGTTTTGCTGTTCTTATTTTTTTTCTTAGAGACAGTCTACCTAAATAATACTTATATTTTTTATTGGCGTGTGGGTAAGCTGGCAGCAAGATAATATATTCTTGACCTCATAAACAATGACGTGTTGGCATAGGTTCAATACTTAATGCAGTACAATAGCAAGGGTAAACCGTATGAGGTTGAAGATGCCAGTGTCTACTACATCCATGCCAATTTTTCCTTTTGGCGTCTAAATAAATAACATGAAATATAGTCCAACGCAGCTAACTTTAATAGCTCCTTAATATTCGCTTGATACACAGCCAAATGGAGACCATCATCTTAGACCGCAACGCGGTCAGATGGGTAACCTGTAGAACATTATATTTTACTGACCAAACACGGAAACCTTCACTTTATCGGCCCACTAAACGTCCACTATCTTTAATGGGTCTGTTAATGAACGTAACCATTAAAATTCATCTCCAAGGGTATATTTTAGTCGCATTTTACGATATCTGTTAATAAGCGAGTGGAGTTCTTGCGACTCTTAAACCTTTCTGTAGTCGACTAAAATAATTTGACGTATCATCGTCCTCCTGCTTCTTCATCTAATAGTCTTGTATCTTCAAGTCATCATTCTAATAACAAAAATATTGTTTTGCAGTCGAGCGGAGGTGGAAAAACAGAAAGCTAATATGAAACTTCGGAGTCAAGCGTGCGAAGACGCGAAACAGGAATATATGGATCAGCTGCGGAAGACAAATGATGCACAACGACAGCACTATGAGCAGAGGCTGCCGCACGTATTCAAACAGTTACAGGTGAGATACTACCTTCTTTTCATTCCTGACCCGGCCTGGGTGCGCACGGGTGAAAAACATGTATACAACATAAAGCTGCTTCGTTTAACGCTCTTTAATCCGTTGCGTGGTTGAGAAGTAAGCGGAGAAACAGACCCAGACAGATAGCAACTTTGTTTTATATTATTTAGATAAGAGGAAAGAGAGATGATGAGCTCGTTCTTGACCTCAACTTGCCTGGCGGTAACCGAAGAATGATTTCTACGATGGAACGAGCCCAGAAGATGCTTGTTCCCTCTTGTTTCGAAGATTGGGTTTTTGGGGATTGGGTTTTATATTGGGGCTGGTAGGGGAACAGACAAACCTTTCTTTCTTCGTCATAAGCATCATTATTCAGTCCAAAAGCGATCACTGCTGAGCAAGGGTATCTCAGGAGCATTGTCACAATGATCGGTCCTGTGCTTCCGGTTTTTCTTCTTGCTCAGCACTCAAATGACTTAGTCACGAACTTTGTATCGCATTAACCTGAAGAGAAAAAAAACTGATTTCTCAATCGCTTTTTGGCCTTTGACAGCTTTTAAATTAGTTACAAGTTTGTCTTATTTCAATTAAGCAAGAAACGCTACACCTCCGTTTTTTTCATTGACACATAACATAGTTTTTATCCGGGAGATACGAGTAATCGAAAAATAATAATTTCTTGGTAGACAGTTAGACACGTGTCGGATTACAACAGCGCTTTAAAGTTTACTTAATGAACAGCCATAATTCACACTTAAAGAGAGCTTATGAAGTGTGGATATCTTACTTTGGTTTCGAGTGACAAATACCGTTGGGACACAATCTGCGCATCTAGCGTGTATCCTAAAATAATCTTGTAGACTATCCGAACGACCACCTAACCAATAAATTATGATGCTAATGATTTACTGTCACGAACGATAATTATATACTTACCATATTTAAATAATAATATTGCTCCACAATTTATCACTTTTTTCTTCCGATATTGCAAGGACATTATTTGTCTCATTTAATTGCATAATGTCAAGAATATTGAATTATAATTCATGACATTTTAACACGTTGATTAATGAAAAACTGTCACTTTGCTTGTAAATGGGTTCGATAACAAGATCTCCGCTGTTATTATGAGTTTTTCTATGAATTAACAGTCGTAACTTTCTACTGGACGTGAACATGAGTCATTGTGTGAGTTTGAAGAAATTCAGGAAAATGTTGGGCCCAATAGTGCACCCACTTTGTCTGGTGCATTCTGGCGGGACGCCAACTAGGTCAAATGGGAGAGACATGCATAAAACACGTCCACTATTTTCGTATAATTTTATACGGAAACAAGTTTTTTCTTTTAACAAGAAAGTAATCTTTATGTTTGCAGGACTTAGATGAGAAGAGGATAAAAAATATAAAGAACTTTATGTTAAGTTCAGTGGACGTGGAAAGGAAGGTGTTTCCGATAATCATGCAGTGTCTCGACGGTATGGAGACTGCAGCTAATAGTATTAATGAAAAAGAGGTAAGAACATTACATAATATTTGATATATTATGAAGACGAACATTAGAACTTAAAAACCAATTAAAAATGCAACATGGTCTGTAATTAACCAGGATTAATTTAAGACTTGTGTCAAATTGTGAAAACAACACGAAGATTCACTAGATCATATTCCTAGACACGCATACTCCACTTAGTAAATGAGACAGTGATTCATAGAGATAGTTAATCTGAAACTCGAGATAATTACATTCTTCTTCATACTGCGTCGCATTTTGGTATTGATATTCTAATAGCAATTATCTACTTATGTTATACACGTGGTTTGAATATTGTATATTTTGTTTACTGGTCGTAACCATCTTTCAAGTTTACATAACATTAGAATTGGTGTCACATATTACATGGCTTGTTGATCAACTATATACTGACTAATAATAGCTTTATGCTTAGTTGTCGTGATGTTCTCATGATGATACAAAGTTCACTGTTTGATGATTCAGCGGAAAAAGTTTATTAGAAGCATATTAAACGTTTTAGAAGGATCGTTAAACTAAGAAATGGGTTGGAATAATAGTTACGGCAAATTTTATGGCCCATCGAGATCTTACGGCTTTGAGCGACCTAAAAACTATTGCCAATTAATTCTTGGCATCGTTTGAATTCTTTTCACGAAGTAATGGCGATGTACTTGTATTTACAGGACACAAAATTAGTTATAGACAGGTATAAGTCAGGTTTCGTGCCGCCGGAAGATTTTGCTTTCGAAGCGGCGTCGGGGGCAGACACCACGGACTCTGCGACGACGCACCACCACCCACACAACCACCTCACCGCCGCAAGGGGCACCGTCTCCGGCAACAAGATCAAGAAGAGAGGAGGCCTCCTGTCCATCTTCAGCTCCAATAAGGTGAGAGGAACATATTGATGCTCCACAAGAGTGACAAGGACAGCTTTGGGTTACTTAATCATATTTGTGTAACAGTGGATAGAGGTATCTGGTAGTTAATGGGTCTATATTATTTTATTCAGTGTTATAAGAAGACAGCATTGTTCCAATAAAGGTTCGCACATTTTTATATTAAGTTGATTCATTTGCCTATAATGAATAATAATAGTGTACGGCATGTGTGGGATCTAATGCTGGCTTCACAACGTAGTTAGAATTATTATTAATTTATTTTTACAGCTTCTATCTTATCGTATTCAAACATATTGTATGTTGAATTTATTTCGGAAGCAAATTATAAGGTTATGGGGCTGTGTGCTTGAAATTTTGTATGGGCTTCATATCAGCTTATAATGTCATGATTTTTTAAAATTATTATTACGTAATGCATGGTATGGTTCTATATTGAATTTATTATATTTGTACAATACGATTTGATGTTATATCATTTTTATGTTATTACATTTGTTCATATTTAAACAGCTGGCGTATAGTCATGAAACGCTTGTTTTAATCAAATCAATTGAACGAGGAAAACTGAAATGAAAACATAATGACTAAACGCCAGTGAGGTTCTTTTTTATTTTTTTATTATGTGTAAGTTGGAGGTACTAATTTATTTTTATCTTTCAATCCCTGTTCGATCCCTACCTAACATGGGTACAAATAACAACCAAAAACAATGATATATTGGCTGTCGGCGTTGGTGCCATGTCATGTGGAAAAAGTAAGTCGCCCCGCGGTGGTGGGGATGTAAGTCATTAGCATGAGTCACTAGCTTCTGTTACTGTTGATAAACAACAAGCAATCATGAATAACACCGTCTTAAACAATGTTTCATACAATACCTCACTTTCTTTTTTTTTTCAATCTGTCAATGTTATTTATAAACGTTATTTTATGATTCAAGGTGCGCGGTCTTTTATTAGAACTCATCTTTCTGTCTTGTCACGGTGATTTACTTTAACTGTACGGGAATAGACGTAAAATTGCTCAGCATGACTTGATATAAACTTCAGCTGTAAATAAAGTACCCGGATAGGTACTTCAGTTGTAGCAGTAAGAATGGTTTTTGTCGTTTTAGTGAATGACGTGCAGTCTTTTGAGCCATACTAGACTTATTATAGAATCGTCTGCGACGAAGTTCATAAAATAACGTTGACAAACAAAATTTTACGACACCCAATCCGCTATCAAGCAACCACTTTTTACTTTGCGTGGTCTACATACACCTATATCAGTGGTTCCCAACCTATCTAACCTTTTAACCAGGGACTACTTTGTTGTTAACAGAGCCAGGGCCCAGAAATCCATAAGATAATTTTACTGACGTACTAATCTAAAAAAAACTTAGTTTCGGATTTGGCCATCACATTTAAATTGTAGTATTTAAAAATAAAAAGTAACGACAAAAAGCATTGTCATAAAAAGCACAAAATTTGTAATAGAAACTTAAAATCAGTTTGCATAACTTCGCCCAAAACCAGGGCACCTAATTTCTAGTGCTAAAACAGTCGTACATGTATAATTCAGACGAAGATTTTTGCATAAATGTTAATATTGAGTTGATTTGTTTTTAAATTTTAAAACTTTCGCGGACCATAGTTTAGGTCTTGCGGACCAGCAGCGGTCCTCGGACCACGGCTGGGAAGCAACGACCTACTCGTACATTACATAGCGTGGCTCGTCGCCCGAGCCACGAGTCGGGCGTGTCCCTCCACCCCAAGCTAATAATGTTTGTTTGCCTCCCCCGCCCCGCGCGCCGCTAACGCTTCCTCCAGAAGATTGTCGAGGCCTGCAACTCGATCAAGGTCAGTCCCGTGTGACTCGTGTGGCGTGCTGCATTCGGTCATGTGACCTGAGACTGTTTATTGGTATAGTAATGTCTGTTGTAACAACGGTAATGTCTGTTTTGATTGGATTGTTGTGTGATATGATATATGTAACTCTTTGAGTGGTAGGTGTAAAGCATGACATTCAGTAAGATCATTTTGTCATAGCGGTCCGTATCCGTATGTAAATAATATGTTGAGTGTATCTAATAGTACACTTCTGTCTAATCCTTTTGAAGTGTACTATTAGATACCCTTCTGTCTAATCCTTTTGGGGATACAGGCGTGATCTTTTTGTTAATAAACGTCAGAATGTTCTAAGAGCTTTCCGTCGTCGCCAAAGATTTTTTGCATTTTAATTACAGCTAGATTAAAATGTACATAAATTGAACAATACAGTAAATCAATCGTTGTTTGTCAGTTTGCGTGATAATTCACACAAATTGCTCTCAACGGCACGACGTTGACGTATTTATCTATGAAACGGTGAAGTGATGAGTAATGTGATTCTTTCATGAGATGACCAATAAACTTTCTCTTGGACCCACAGTTGGTTGGTTTGTATTGCTTGGTCTAACTTACCATGCCTCGCACGGCTTCCATTGGTTTCAGCGCACTCGCATTCTGTTTTCATGTTTTTTATTATTAATAGATGTTGTGACTAAGTATTTGTGTAGTTTATATTCCAATACAAATTTATGTATTATGTAATTTATAATTTTATTTTGATTTTAACTACGTTAATTTAATAAGGTCACTTATATTTTAGTATTCGATAGCAATTGACCGGATAATGACCATTTACCGGGAGTCGGACAGTTGATTCCCGAGTATCGTGCAGTTGTGTAGTTCTAAATAAACATTTAGAACGATTCAGCGATTTCATTGATTTAAAAGTGATTGTAGATTAGTAAAGCATGTTTAAAAAAATTTTCAAGGCCAAGCACAATGTACGGATTATTTACAGAATTATGTAGAAATGATTTCAGAAGTTTTTTGACACAGAGTGGTATTTTAGTGGAATTAGCAGATTTGGTGGTGTCTGGTTGCATTTTGCACTGCCCAATGACTAAAGACTGAAGATTAAAGTGTTTGTTTGCGTTACAGAATAACATGTCTATGGATGGAAAGGAGGATTATTCAGACTTGCCACCGAACCAGAAGAAAAAGAAACTTCAAGCGAAGGTGGCAGAGTTGAGTAAGCAGGTCAGTACGGTCAATCTTATTAATTAGGTACATCATTTTTAATAATATTGCTTACGGCCTAGAAGACGTAAGTACGTCAATAACTATTAGGTATGTACCTATATTCGTAGCCGCCGTGACGATGGTAATACCGCAGCTTAGCAAGCCCAGTAGCCTCGGGCATGTTACTCATGTGATAGGTCAAGGAAAACTATATTTAGCTTGATAACAGGACACTAAGGGGTATAACCGTATGTGGTTGAATGTAGACTTTTCTAAGCCTCAGATTCTCCCCAACTTTTGAAATTTACCGTTGTACAAAATCCGACAGTTTCCGACAAAAAGCGAATGACTAATGTGTGTCGTCCGTCGCGTCTTCGCAATGTTGATTCGCACCTCCCCAGTTGCAGTGGCTGCCCTTGGTGCATATACCACTCGCAAGTTACCATGTAGTGACAACAAAACACTTTATCAGCGAGTTTGTTACCTACTATGTTTAATTTATTCATGACGTCGATGTCCAATACTATCTCTAAACATCAGACAGTTTATTGTATAATTTGTAATGTTTTAAACCACTATAATTATTGTACTATACCTATGGTGCTACTTCAGTTTATCATAATATTATGTACGAGTTGAATAATGCGCATATCTGGTATGCAAAGCATTTACATAAACAAACGCTTGAAATTGATCGATGACACATAGCCCGTCGTATAGCATTAATCAGAGGCTTCTAAGGATAAACATAACTAAATTGAATAAAAACTGGCAAAATGTGGGAGTACTATAGGTACACTTCTGCATATCCCTTTGGGAAACAAGCGTGAAGTTATGTATGTTTTTATATGTAAAGGTGGGTACTGGCCGGTGTTACGGGGTGTAATGTAACATGTTACAAAGCGAGCATTCGTGCAGTCAGTACGTGGAAACGAGCTCGAACACTCGAGCAACGAGCCGCGCGCTCGACGCTCGTTGCTCGCTTCGAGTGCTCCGCCCGCTGTCGGATTTTTGGCGAATCCCTTTGAGTGTTAACTGTTACGCGGTTCAGTCAGGCCCCGAGAAGTCGTTACGAGCACACGGGCTACACTTGTCTTGTCAGTTATTGGCTACATTGTGTTTATTTCTTGTAAAACATGAAGCGGGACTAAGGAAAACTCTGTTTTTTTAATTAAAATTAAATTTGGATAAAGCAAAAATTTTGTAAAAACAAAAATCCCAACACAACTTCCGTCATCACTTCATCAGACAACTTGACTGAGAGCGTCTTGCGAATCTGGAGCACGGGCGAACAGAGTTCGAAACGAGCATGTTACACGGATTTTAGGACACGGCGTAACGAAACATGTTCGCTGCGCATTCGTAGCGAACATGTTTCGTTACAGGCCGTAATGTACCATTGTACATTACGGCCTGTAACACCGGTCAGTACCCACCTTTAAACTTAAATACACGAAGACAATGCTTGTACAGACCATAATTTTTCCCATCTTCAATATGGTGACGTGTGCTACTATGACCTGAATGCAGATCTCCTTAACAACTTCGACCGCCTTCTAAATTACTCCATTCGATTAGTTTTCAATCTGCGCAAATAAGATCATGTCTCTGTGCATCGGTCGCTTTGAAAGTGGTTATGCCCATACACGAGCGCAGCGTAAAATCTGAACCTGACTTTTTGCATGCCATGCAGACATTTGTGCGTCACAGACTCGATCGCACAAATAGTGTTAATGTTTGTATTAAAATAAATGTCAATCGCTTTTAATTCTCCATATTGCACCTACCACTATTCTCTGCTTCACCCAAAGGTTGGCTGGTAGAGAATGCCTATGGCATTAAGTCCGCCTCTGTACATTTGTGTGCGTAAAGGTAGTGTTAAATAAATAAATAAATACGTGCGAATTATGTTACATAGTAACTCAATATCGGACACATCATGCAACTTATGTAACTGTTCTCTCTAGCAAAAAGTACTTGCCAAACGTTTTTCTCCGTTTTATAGTTGAGTAAACATAAGTACCAACACATTTATCGTTAGTTTAGTAAAACTACCTACCAGCGTCGTTAATTAAAACTCGTTTCCCTTAGTCGATTTTAATTTATGTTTTCCTTTTATGCGAATAGATTACTACAATGTTTAAAAAATACATACATAAATATACTGCTACTAAGCATGCAATAGGTGCTGGGTTCAATTCCGGAGTCCGGTAAAATGTTATTGGAAGTTTTCCGTCTGAATTTCATTTCATTGTGGCAGGCCGTAGCCTAGATGAATGACAATAGGCTTGCCCCCCTGTAACATGAAGCTAGTAAACTTATACATACTCCTCGGGGAATACATACTCACACGTTATACATACAAACATTCATCGCGGTTTGGACAACACATCACCAACAACATCTTTTGCATACAAATGTTTTTGTCTTACAGAAACTAGTATTCCTTGAGACGACCTTCATAGCATGTGATCTCATCAAAACATTCTATATTTTGAGGTCTGCGTGCGGCAGAGGTCATTTTTTGCTATAAGATTATTTTTAAATCACTACAAAATAATATTAAGTCAGCACAGTTTAACTTTTGATAACACATTTGCGACTTATGAAAAAAAAAAATTGTCGTTTTTGAGAGAATTGTAGGAATTCCGACGTACAGTTCTTGTCAAATAACTTTGCCCCTCTGAAGTTGTGTCGAGTGGCTGCGTAGTAGTCAAAATTACGAACACACTGCAACTGCGCATGCGTAAGAGACATGGGGGCGGGGCGCGATTTTATGTCTCAGTCGCTCGTTTACGTTCGATGCATGCTTGCGTCCTGCTTGCTCCCGTGTACGTGACTACACCTGCGCGATCTTTGCAAATGGCTAACTTCAGAGGGGCAAAGTTATTTGACGAGAACTGTACTACTCGAGTATACAACTCGGGTCGAAACAGGACTCACCTCACTAACTCATATTTTCTTGATGTTTTCCGATTTTCATCCAAAATAACTATCATGGACGTTTCAAATGATGATAATATTAGCAGATTTGCTCATACCGTCGATTATTTTGCAGGTGGCTCAGGAGCAAGCGGCGATGGAAGGCCTTATGAAGATGAAAGGAGTTTACGAAACAAGCCCCGCGCTCGGAGATCCCATGACTGTAGAAGGTAATTTGCGGATTTTCTAATAATGTGGAGTATTCAGTTCACTCGTCTTGCCTATGGGTATCGTGACACCCAGCTGCTGGGTTGTGGAGATCAGATAGGCAGTCGATCCATGTAAATAACTTGCTCTCAGCAGCATCCGGTTGCAATGGCAGCCGACCCCGATATAGTTGCATAAAAGCTAGGCACATTGATCGACTTAGCTTTGCGGGAAGACATAATTATATTAACCACTCCGGCCCAACATGTGAAAACTCCCTAATATAAAGTAAATCTTATGTATATGTAAATAAACATTAAATTCGCGATTAATTCGCGACACACCGGTGTGTCGCCGGGGCCGGACAGGTATATCATAAATACGAAAGTCACTCTGTTTGTCTGTTATCATTTCACGTCATAACAGCTGAACAGATTTGTATGAAAATTCGCATACATACAGGCTGTTCCAGAAGTGTGTGTGGTAGTCGTTTTTTCTGGTTAGTTTAAAAAAAAGGTTTTTTTTATGTTTTGCTATATTTTCCTTTATTTTTATCAGCTACCCAACATCACCCTTAAATATTACCTACCTACACTTCTGGAATATTCTGTATAGATTATGATCTGGATTAGAACATAGGATACTTTTTATACCGTGAGAATCTTACCTTGGAAATCGGCCGAAGCTCTCAAAAGTTAGTTTAAGTAAATTTTAACATAAAGTTTTGATGACTCATATTTTGTCCACCTAGTAAGTAGCAACCTGAAAAACACTGTCGTTTGCCTTATTTATTTGGTCGCTGTAGAAATAATCTGGTCAAATGGACAATCATCTCTCTTCAGTCGTGCACTCTTGACAGAGTGGTTGTGGCTTATGATGATGTCAGACTTTGGTTATCCTCTGCGAGTAAGGCAGCCCTCGCAGTGCGTTTCCAATGGCTTCTGTTGTAGGTGTCGCGAGAGCATTGCGCAATGGAGCACTGTGCTTTTAATAAGGTCCAGCGTGTGAACGTCTCCCCTCTACATGGCCTTGGACGATGAGGCGCTCCATGGAGTCTTCGTTGCGAATGACGTGTCCGAAATATTTAAGTAGGTTGGAGGGTCATAGACCCATCTCAAACACAGTGCCAGTGTGAAGCCCTTTCACATGATATGTCTCACCTACTTTCCGGTCCTTCATGCCCAACCATTAGCACTTTCCAGGTCCTGAACCTGGCTAATGACAGAGCGGTCCAAGTTGTCACAATCTGGTCGGACAAAATTTGAAAAGTTGAGTCAGTTGTTACGAAAAGAAGATTTCTAAATATTATTTTGTTCTCCCAGGACAATTGAATGAGTGCTGTGATAAGTTAAAGAAGCTTCGCGCTCAGTTGAACAAGTTCGAGGAGTTGTTAGCAGAGGCCAACAGCCAGGTCGGGGCGCCGCCTCTACACCCCACCGCCAGGACCAACGGACAGGCGCCCACGCAGGCCACCAGGTAATGACGTGGACTTGTAACTATTGTTCAGACGAGTTTGCTGGAGTGTGGGTTGCTTATGGAAGCAGAACATTCAAGCTATGAACATTTGATTTTTCGTTTTTTCGTAAAGGCAGTGAAGGCGTTGCGTCAAAGCGATGTCTTAGCTCTTAACCCAATAATGTCTGCGCGGCGTTAGTGTCGCTGCTGCGAGACATGCGGCTTAATGCTTTCCGCTGGACATGCTCTCGGATACTCGCTGACCGTAAAATATATTCTCGTGGAATGGAAAAAAAATAATCACATATTCTGGAATGAAAGTTTACTTCTTCATTTCTTCCTTCAGTTGTTCGCCAGACCAGAATATTGGTATTTATGATCCCTCGTCCGTATGCCACAACGGGGTGCCAACTAAAAATCAGCGTTGGGTTTTTGACGACCAGCAAACGCTCTCACATTGCAATCTTTAATATTGTTTTTGTTTTTTACTACGTGCTGTTGCTGTGTCTGTGTCGAAATGTTCTTTTGTATTCTAACCAAGGCTCCGTTTCAGCATCGGGTCCAACAGCGAGTCCCTGTCCCGCTCGGCGTCGGAGTCGTCGGTGAGCACGGGCACGGGCACGGGCGGGCCGGGCGCGCGCGCGGCGGGCGGCTCGCCCGAGTCCGGCCTGGGCGGCGAGCTGGCCACCGCGCACCACGACCACGCCAACGGCGACCACGACCACGACCACGACCACGACCACGACGACAATGACCACGACAATGATCATGAGTCCGACTTTGATTATTATTACTGCGAGCCTGATCTGCAGCCGGTGGGCTACTGTAAGGCGTTGTATGCTTTTGAAGGTGAGTTGGATTTTGTTTGTGGTCATTTATTTTGGTTAATAGACATCAAAGTTGCAATTAAAAAATCAATTAACATTGTAAACCGCTATTACTGCTACGAAATCAAGTTTTTGACACTTTGTTCACACAGTCTGCCTCTTTTATAGCCTAATGAAATTTTTATATAGAACTTCACATGGTCTAATATCGCAATCCTCACTCACGTTGGCTGACACATGACTTTTTCACTGTGCACATTCTAGCCCCATGTTCAGAGCGGCCTTCAAATTGTATCAGGCTATAAGTAAATAAAAATTTAACAATTGCATATTTTATGCCCCCAGGAATCGGCAGCGGTTCCACAATGAAGATGGAGTGCGGCGAGCGGCTGCTGGTGCTGGAGACGGACGCGGGCGACGGCTGGACGCGCGTGCGGCGCCAGCACACGCGCGAGGAGGGCTTCGTGCCCACCACCTACATCGCCACCACGCTTTACGCAGACGCCAACGCGCACTAGCTGGTGATTGTCACTTATTTACTTGTAACACCCATCCCACGCATAATTATGTCAACACACACTAACTTATAAGACGTAGAGCAAAAAACTTTTAAGAAGAGGCGAGGGATATATAAATATAAATAGAGGGACGGAACTACTGCCATACTGAAAAACTGCCTCGTTGATCTAGCCGTCGAGTGGTCGCTAGCGCTTGCTACTTAGAGTATTTATGGAATCCTTTTATGGAATCACACGGAGGATTTAGAGGTATAAGTGAGTAGTCGAAACAGTAAGAGCTAATACATTTCATCCATTAACGCCCGTGGTTTTAAGTTCACGGTACGCGCGAGTCTAGTATACCTACGCTCTATCTGTGAATGCACGAATGTGATTAATGGTTCTCGGACATGGTTGATAGATATTGTGCTTGTTTCAGAAGCTGCGCCCCCCACGCTCGCTAGCGGCGGCAAGCTGACGGCGCCAGAGGGCGCTGCACCGCGCACGCGCACGCGCACGCGCTACCTTCAAATGTTTTGTGGCCTATATAGTAACAAGTATTTTTGCTATAATTTATCGTATCGAAAATGTTCGCATTATTTTTTTATCGTGTTCTTTCTATTCCGATTGTTATCCTGGCGTAGGCCACCATTGAACAAAAACGGAAACATTCCATGATCTTATTTATTGTGTATATTGTTGGTTATATGGCGTACATATTTTCATGTATGAAGTATACCGTAATAGCGTAATGTTAATTGTAATGTGGTGTAACTCATCTAGATCTTCATTGTGCCAGCTGTTTACGTAATAAGTTTATATTTCGTACTTATGATAGTTGTAATCTTGCTTTTATGTTATTTGCCATTGAGTATTTGAAATTATAGCAAAAATAGATAAAGTGTAGGTGTTATGAAATGTGTAAAATATGTAAACTTAGACTTAACTTCAAATGCTATCGACATATTATAATGATTTATGAATGATGTAATATGGATTTATTAACATATAATATGGATTCCTGTGTCAACTATCACATGCGATGGATGTATTGTATAATACTTACATTAATTGAATTTTATATAGGATAATATCTAATAAAGCTAGCTAAAAGTCACGATTAGCCGATGTTATTTTCTGAATATTCGCTGTTTGCGGGAACGTATATATAGTTCATGTATTTATATTTAGGTGAGATGATGTATGAGAGTGAAGCATACAATTTTTCTACAAATATAAAATTATGCGACAATCACGAACCTCTTTATTTTATGGATGCACTAAACTTACCCCATACAAATGAAAGAACATACATACATAAACACCACACGACTACACGATTAAACCGAGGTCACTGGCCTTACTGTGACAAACTTATCTATTGTGAGAAATTAAATGGTCTCTGGCGTCTGCATAGTAAATAAGTAGGTATAGAATTTCAACATCTGAGTAAAATGAAACAAATGCAGGCGTTTGTGTGGCCCTGGAGACACCATGACCTGAAATATTTAGTAGAATAATAATACATTTCTATTCCTATAGCTAGCAGCTTTCGGTACGGTAACCTAAAAAAAAACTTTTAACTTACAAAAAATACAGCCGACTACGAAACAAAAAACACTACAAAGTATAAAATAACTATAATTTCGGAAGTCACGTGTTTTTGTTGGTTTCTTCGTTTTTTGACACCGACTTCCGAAATTATAGTCTTCTTCTTCGTGTGGGCAGTAAGGTCTAACGAACCCCACACACCCTAGTGTCAGAGTTTCTAAACCGCCTTATAAAAATTAAAGTTATTTTTGTACTTTGTAGTGTTTTTTGTTTCGAAGTCGGTTGTTTTTTTTTATAAAAATGTTTTTTATTTTTCACTTTTTAGTGGTTAGCTTTAACCAAACCCAACCCAAAAACAATCATCAAGATCGGTTTATAAACAATAAAGTTATGCCCGAATAGATAACCCCAAATAAAAGAGTATCTTCCCAGACTGGTCCCATTCCAATTTGGTGAAGATCTGATGAAGAACTTCGGAAATAGGTAACTTAACTCTTCAGTAAATCATAGCAAACCTGCCGGGATTGCTGAATCGCATGTCTGTGTCGCACGCTGTGATGTACGTAGATGTGTACCCCTGTCAACCACGGTTTTGGAGTTATCTATTCGGGCATAACTTTATTGTTTATGAACCGATTTTGATGATACTTTTTGCGTTGGGTTGGGTTTAGTTAAAGCTAACCACTAAAAAGTAAAAAATAAAAAAAAAAAAAACATTGGCACACAGTCGGTGTTTTTGGTTGTATCTTCGTCTTTTGACACCGACTTCCAAAATTATAGTTATTACAACTTTGTAGGTAGTGTTTTTTGTTTCAGAGTGTTGTATTTTTTTGTAATTTTTTTTTTTTTCGATAGTGTAGTTAAGAACCCTAAAACTAACCAATCTATCCAGAGCACGCCAATGTGAGTCCATACAATCGCTATAATATGAAGGTTTGTCATCCGATTGTGCAAACGGTGCTAAGTTCCTTTCTAATCGGGGCACCGACCTAGCGAGCCGGTGGCCTTACACCACCCGCCACCGGCACCACATGACCTTAATGCTCATAGGTTCAAAGTACTGATGCAACGAGAACGTGACTACGCAGATATAGATAACAAATAGGTATCGACGTGTGTATGGAATGGAAGATCTTTCAGTGCCGGATCCAGGATTGTCGTTTGGGGTTGCTTGACCCCGCTGAGGGTAGGCTTTAGCAAAGTAAGTGGTACTACAAAAGCACATCAAAATTTATTTGCTTAACGAATAATAAGCCTACATGGATTACTTTCGTCACTTTTTTAAAATTCCTTAATGACTTCGTTAGGTTGTAGTGTAGTACCAAAGATCTCTCGGTCTTTGGGTTAGAGCCCCTTAGCCCGCCCTGGGTCCGCCAGTGAGATCTTCGTATATTTTGGACGAATAGCATCCTTCCCAGTGCCCAAATCATCCCGCGACAACATCCTTTGTTGGCCAGGCCATAGCCAAAGTTACCTAATATTGTAAGCCCTTCTTTTCTTATGTTTTCTTTCTGTTTTTTTTTTTTGTACAGGTAGGTATTATCTACACGATACATTTTTGTAAGACGGGATTTGTAAAAGATTACCAGCTAGCCCAGCTGATATCTACCTGCCTGTAATCATGAAAGGAGGTTGTATTCACTTCGGGTCCGTAGTTAGTGTTCAAAATGGTAGATGGCACCTGCAGAGACGATGCCTGTACGAGTCCCAACCAACATACTATGATTGTTTTCTAATAGATGGCGCTACGTGTATCCTATGAAACCCAATCGCCCTAAACTGAACCTAAAACCAGTGGCTGAACTTACCTATCTATAAAAACGAAGATTATGATGGTTCATAAAAAATCGTGACAGAAATACCTAGTCACATCAGTGCCAAATTGTGCATAGTAATCCTAGACGGTTGTCAACTTTTACATTTTCACTTTTGGCTACAGTTCCTTATCAAAAGATATAAAATGTATGCAATCGTGACCAGCCGACATAATATCCTCACGTTTTGGAGAAAATTCGGCACAACGTGACAGATGATTAATAGTTTCACCGGATCTAGCGTCACGACAATGACAATGTTTATAAAACATTTTCAAACACAGAGCGTCCGTTGACACAGCGGAGCGCATAAATTGACAAACTGATGTAAGTAATAGTTTCACGCCAAATTAATTAGCCAATTTATATTAAAAAATAACTTCCCTCATAGTGTATGTTCGCATGAGACGCAAGGTGCTTACATTGCGTTCGCTGCTCCATTGGCCGACTGCACCGCCTTCCGTGTCTCGCCACGCAATCATTGCATAATTGGATTCGCTAACCATCAGACGTTAACACGCATTAAACAACCATTGCAGACTAGTCAAGGCCTTCCTCCACCGTCATCCATGTCTACTAGCCGATGTACTACAGTTCCGCGGGTTTCACTTCATAACCGAACTACTACAAGTCCTGAGCTAAACGAGTTTTGCGGGAACTGCGGGCACACCATCCCGAGGTCGGGGATTGTGCAAATATTTAAATGGTTTTCCTGCTACGGCTGAAATAGCTGGGGATATTGTATAATAGCTACCCTGGGAGAAAAATTGCAGCAATTATTGGAATGTGCAATTTTGGAGAACATTATTGAGACAGATCGTATAGCTTCCATTATTGTAGCCTTTAAATTGGATTTTAAAATGTCATGTGATAAAAGTAGGCTGAGAAAGATATATAACTTGAACAAGTTCTCATTGAATAAGGTGCTAAGCTAAGGCACCTAAGTACGACCTAGATAGGTAGGTACTTAAATAAGCAATAAAGTTTTATCCTACAGACAAGAGCGCAACCACCAACCACATGTCTCTCAGGTTATGATTTTAATAAAAAAGTGAAATAAAGTAGCCATTATTGTACAAAATTTGTTCACGTCGCCAGAATGGTGATTGCGTTCACCGTTCTGGCGACGTAGAAGCGTACGAATTGTCGTTCATAAAAATGGAATCTTCTCCAAGAGCAGTTAATGCAGGTTGTGCATGTGGAATTAGGACTTCCTTATGTACCAGTGTGCATTCAATGTTTCATTTTCTATGAAAACTAGCTCCGTCGAATTAATTAAACTGTCTCCGCCATTAGGAGAGATTTCTTCGAAACGAACGTCCGCATAGCGTTCCCCTGATCTTCGTAGCACTCGCTGGCTCGATCCTCACCACAAAAAGCGATTCTAGCTTCATCGGGAAACTTATCTTTTTTCCAATCATCCAGAGTTGAACAGCCAAACTGAAGCTGAGAAACTCGGTGCCGAGTTTGTAATTTAGGGCACGGGCCGGGCGGTAACTGCTGATATCGGCAGCCAAGAGCCTATTCCTAATCGTCCAAAGCTAACTTCTACTCATCATACTTTTTCAGGGCTCTTCTTTATGTCACTGTTTTTGGTAGAGTCGGGGGTCGGGTTTTTTTGTTTCTTTGCGTTATGCTCGACGGGTGCTGCTTGTAGTGACGTTACTGGTCGTCTTGCTGGTCATGATTTATTTGTATTTTAGTTTTTTTTATTATTGTTAGGTACAACGATCAACTTGCTGTGTATTATTAATTTACTATTAAGTATAATGTTGGATGGTTTTCTCTAGTTCATCATTTGTGGTTCCAGTCACTTTTTCTTTGCGTTATGCTCGTGAACGGGTGCTGCTTGTAGTGACGTTACTGGTCGTCTTGCTGGTCATGATTTGTTTGTATTTTAGTTTTTTTTATTATTGTTAGGTACAACGATCAACTTGCTGTGTATTATTAATTTACTATTAAATATAATGTTGGATGGTTTTCTCTAGTTCATCATTTGTGGTTCCAGTCACAATCCTATTGTTAGATTATACCATTGCACGTGTAAGCCGGCGCACCATTAATGCCTGGAGGCTTAATTAGTTGAGATTGACTGTTTTTGATGGCTTAATGCTAGCTAACAAGTGTCAATTAATTTAATTTAATTGATTTCCATATTAGATTATTCTATTATTTTTGTATGTCATGCATGTATAACTACTTTGCAAACTACTGTATAAATTCAAGTTTTTAAAACTTAATAGACGTTGCTGGGGAGTTTGTTACGCCATTTCTTCTTCCCAGCTAAAACACTAGGAAGTTGTGACGGTACGTTACGGGGACTGTCTATAAGTAGAACTTTGTCGTTCAAAAAGTGCTGGCACTTTTTATTATATTGCGAAGTATCGTTATTCATTTTAGGTGTACCTACCTAAACGTTATAGTTTCTTGGTATGGTTACTTTGTTTATAATTAAGTATCTAAGTGTCTGAATGACCGAGCTTTACTCGGTTTTTGTTTGGAAACACGGATAAAACGATGTTTTCTAATAATGAAACCGCTAGATTGATTTATCGCCCCCAAAAATCGTTGGAGCCGTTTAAAGCTGGACATGATATTATATGCAGCATAAATAATCCAAAAAGTTAATTTTTTTTAGTAATAAGCAGTAACAGTTTCAACAATTCGCGCCATTCAGCAATTTTACAGTAGATAATCATCATTTTTTGGAACGTAGGTACCTATGCTTTCCAGCCAGGATACCTCAAATAACATTGTTAAATTAATAAAAACCCTTTGCTTGTAATATTTATTTAAGATCGAGAAGAAAATCTAAAGAGCCCGTTTTATTTGCAAAAGGGTTTATTTAAATACGCCACGGGGTAGAAGCGTTACGTGATCATACCTTGAAACTGAACTACCTGTGCTCCGATACTTTCCTGGCTGGTTTACAGTTTTACAAAAGGGCCCCGGACTCAGGGGGTCTACTCTCTAAGACCGAAGTCCGAGGTCTCGGCCTTCATGTCGGGCGTATTCTGCTCCGTATCACCTACGGACTTACGATTAGTCCCAAACCCGAACTTATAATAATGAATGACAACACGATCGGGATTAGTTCGGGTTCGGGACTACTCGTAAATCCGTAGGTGATACGGAATAGAAAACGCCCGCCACTAAGGCCGAAACTACGGACTTCGGTCTTAGAGCCCCTGGTGTGCCCAAAGGCCCCCCCTGCTTGGGTTGAGGTTGAGACGGCCCTGAGAAGCACCTGGCGGTAGAAAGCGATGAAAAACATCTTGCTCTAACTATTTTTTAGGGTAGTAGAGTAGTTGTACCGAATTTTAACATTGTTATTATTTCAATACCAGTGTATTTTCCTTGTCTTTTATTACTCCATTCGAATTCAGCTAGAAAATAGGATAAATATCCTGAATTTTCTACCATAGCTGATTTCCGTATAAAAGCAAAAATTCCGAAATTAGAAAAAAAAAACACAAACATCCCGGAAAATTAGATTCTTCGTGTAGGCCAATAACATGTTAAGGAAATGATCAGTTAATCTACTATTTGATTGACCGATAACTGATTAGTTAAAAGTTAACACGGTTCGCGCGGGCGCGTATTTGTTGAAGTAACGTATTATGTAACTATTCCATCTGTTAAACCACTCCAACAGGTTTTCATTGCAGTACTACAGCTACGTAGACAAGTGAAATGTTGGTCGTAAACGTGCCTCACTACATCCGCGGACCGTGCGACTGCGACCAACGGCCATTGTTCAGACAATGAGTCGTTTGCTGCGGTTAGCTACAGTTGCAGAATTGCTCCCTGTTCCCAATCCACCGGGGGAGTTACCAACTACGCTCCGTGAACTACTCTCGTCTCCACATTATACGAATAAAAGACGAGATCACGAACGGGGTTAAGAGTTTGTGGAATAAAATTGTGCGCTGTTCAACTTTGAGTTGAGCGTGGCGTGTAGCTGTAGTAGTATCTAAATGGATACGGGAATCTTCATAGGTACAGCTACGATAGTACCTACTAGGTATACGTTATATACCTACCTTGCAGGTAGCATCAGAGTTGTACATAACCAGTCGATGTGGAAAGTTAGGCTTGTCTTCAACGGATGGACGTTAAGAACTTGATAAATGGATATCTAATGTTTCAAGATAATTGATAAATTGCTGAAAAGTTCGAGTACCTACGTACTCGTACTTACCTACCTACTTAACTCTGGCCGGGATGTAATTTTAGGTTACCAAGACGGTTTGGGAAATTCTTCTTTTGTTTACAAAACCTAGCCACAACACATGATGAAGCAAGATTTAAGTAGTGTAGACAAAACCGCATCCGTCTTCGGTAAAACTAGAATAACTACAGGATTTGCGTGCAATTTCATTGACGGTCCATGTTGGTATCTGCTTGATAACGATCAGATAAGTTAGATCAGATTATTTTTTTATACTTTTACGACATTAGGACCTAAGTCACTCCAACTTAATTCAGCGTACAGGCCTATGCTGACTTGTACGCAGGTTGGGTGTTCCAAATAGCTGAAGTCCAAAATGTTCAAGAGATCAAGACGGTTCAACAGTATAGGTAAATGATAATTAAACACCACAAGGATCTAAAATCGACCAAACCAATCAGCGGTAGGTAGGTTTTAAATATAAAGTTAGGACACCTAAGGAAAACGTACCAAAAATTACTTCTGTGAAAACCCGAAGATAAATCTGTACATGGGTGCGTAAAGATTGCAGATTTCAACAAATATTTCAGAATATTAAAAAAAAACATGAATTAAGGTAAATATTCGCTTTTATAACTCAAACTGAAAGTACACCACAGCATCACAGAATCTTAAATGAGGTCGGATTCCCGGAAAACTGATGGCCTCATTACTTCAACATAGTTATTTGAAAGCCTGGGTAATCGCAGAATATTTATCTTCCAATAAATGAGAACTATGAAGCTGGAAAATTAAGGATAATATAAGTATCTTTTTCTGGTTGAAAAAGGTCGAAGGTAAATCAGAAATGTTTCTAAATTCTCCATTAATAATTAAAGAGGTCGTTTGTTGTTAATGTGACTACAAGTAATTTATTTGATAACTGTCATCAGTTTGTTAATTCAGTTCCATTTCCATCTCTTTCATAGAATCGTTTGTGTTGGTAACTTTTAAGATCGCTGATTGTGCTTTTCGTGTGTGCAGTAGGTACCTATGTTATATTTTTTTTTAAATCTTGGCTGTTTTTATTATTTTTCCATTTATTCATTTTCTATACATATCATTTACATTTTTAAATATTTCTATAAAAAATAAAAAAAAAATAGCAGCCCACCGGTATCGGGAGAGAGAGATCTCCTTATGATTTCCTTTATTCATGATATATATATTGCAGTCAAAACTCTTAACCAGTCAAAAGTACCATTGACTAGCAAAATCAGTCAAAAGTACTTTTGACTGATTTTGCTAGTAGAGTTAAAAACGTCATTATGGTTAACACCCCAACTCAGAGTACCCTGACTGTTAGAAGGCTAAGGCGGGAGCGAAGCGGAGCGGAGCTCCCGCCTTAGCGGGGCTCCATCGACCTATCTTAGCACAGATGTTAATCAGTCAAAAGTACTTTTGACTGGTTAAGAGTTTTGACTGCAACATGTACATATAAATTTCATTTTTAAACATTGAAATACAAAAATATTTAAAATATAAGAAATAGTAATCACCGGTATCGGGATCACGGTCCAAGCTACCGGCGGTCAGGGCTCCAGAGAGATTCGAGGAACCTCTCTGGAGGAAGTACTTACTGCTTTCTGAATCAAGCCCTTGATCCAGCTGCCTAACGAGAGCCTCCTAAGATGTTGGTCGAGGCTCGTGGCTATTAAGGCGTTGGCTGACAGTGACACGACTATCAATGATTGCCGAATTCACATCCCACATGTCGACAAGCTCGCGAGCCAAGTCAAGATATTTGATTTGTTTATCTTTTCGGCTTTCACGAGGTTCTCGTCATGCGGAACGGTTATGTCCAATCATTGCACGCCTCTAGATTCGGTCCACCACCACTATATCAAGCTTATTGACAATAATAGTCCTGTCAGTGATGATGGACCGATCCCAGTACAATGTGATACTGCCATTGTCGAGAACTGGGTCGGGCACATACCTGTTGAGAAATCGATAAAATACATTATAAAAATTCAAACAGTCGAACATAGAACCTCCTCCTTTTTGAAGGAAGTCGGTTAAAAATAAAGCAACCATAGGTTTAGGTATAGTCGTTCATAGCAATAAAACACTGAATTACCTAATGCCATTTTACTACTGAGAGTGAAAAGCTCCAATTAAATCAATTCGCATATCAACAGTGTGCTAAGATAAATTAATCAGTTTAGCAATTCTGTTCCACTAAAACTGATTGCCGGTTTTACCGACCTACTATACAAAAAAAAATGTCATAAAACCCGATCGCTAAAAACGACTTAAAACTTCCAAACAAGTCGCTTTTCAAGCAGTCTGATGCAGTTTGCGGCCTCAGATCTGTGATTGAACTGTTTCAGACTGCTTGAAAAGCGACTTGTTTGGAAGTTTTAAGTCGTTTTTAGCGATCGGGTTTTTTGACAAAATCATTTTTTTTATTTCCTACATTTTAGTGAGTTTTGAAATTTTATGTAGCCTATGTCACTACCACAATCATTCTGACGAATTCATCGACACCTCATGTGTCAAAATCCGTCCAGTCGTTTGGGCTGTAGGGCGTGCCAAAGAAATGGACAAACATACAATACTCGCTCGAAAAACAAGTAAACCCGAAAGGTGTTAACTTTTTAATCATTTAAATTAACACCTTGAGGTTAGTTGTTTTTTATGTATGTATTATTATATAATTATCTATTCGCTTTACGAAAAGACGATAATGCCGGTTATACCTAATGGAGTTTTTGGCATTAACGGCGAAATATTTCTTCCTAATACAAAAGAAAGGGATGCGAAGCAAAGATAGGGTCTTGTGTCTAAATGTGGATGGCTATAAAAATAATGAGAAACCACGGGGATGGTGCACGAATTGTGTGAAAGACACCTAATATAGGGCAATAAAGTGGGTGAATAATGAGATGACGGCTGATAAAGATCGATGGAAGAATAAGACATGCTCTGCTGATTCTAAACAGGGGACAACGGCTGGAGGGTTATGGTAGCTATTGAATAAATAGGAATAGAAAATGGATCACAATGTTGACGTAGATAGGTACGTTTTGGAAAGTACCAATATTTAATACGTACCGTTTTCCAACAACCAAATATTAATATGTTAATTCGCTAAACCGATTACGGACAATTACCCACCTTCAGCTAATTTCATTAAAACCATAATTGAGTTTCATGTTTTGCACACGATAAAATCCATATTTGTTACGCATCCCTTAACTTTCGTTAAAATATCAACCACAAATTACAATGTAGGTATCCATAATAAGCCTTTTTTTTTGTTTTTGGATGGGAAATTACAAATGTCTCCTCCCGCTCTGGGCGGGGCGGATGGGAGTGTCAGACCTGTGGTCAGACTTACTGACTAAAAGCCATCCGTGCTCCTCGTAGTGCCTTTTGCTTTCCAGGGCCGCGGTAACTCTTTCGAACAAAATCCGCAACCATCCATAATAAGCCTAAGATTAATAATCCCGGTTTCTGGGAATAAATAATCGACTCATCGCATATTAAACGCTAGTCAATCGAGTGATGCGGTTGTCTGTTGAACTCTCGATCAGCAAATCTATTACTTATATTAATTTCGCGATAATTTTCCAGAAACATGGTCCTCATCTTCGACAAAACCACAAGACTATTCGGCAACAGTAACCCCATGTGAAACTATAACATATCACATTAAATCCATCCACGTTTCGGCGGTAAGCCAGGCACCAAGTAGAGCAGCGGATTAGAGCCTCACTCCTCTGGGAAAAAGGTCGCACCTGAGGCAACATGCCACGCTCATGGCAAATGAGTATGGTATTAAAGAGGATTACCTGCGCATGTGGGTACCATCGGAAACAATACCTGGAAAACAAGGAACCGAGCTATAAATCTGTTGGCAAACATAGAGGTAGAATATATTAAAAGCGCAAACCGAATATCAGGAATCAAGCCGAATTCATTGAGCATTCTCTTGCAATTCGGCTGCTCAACGACCACAAACATTCCGGCGTTGGATTCCGTCTTTCGACATGATATTAATTCAAGACCCACTAAAAGAATTCAAATCCTTCTGATTGAGTAATCCGAACTGTTATCGAGGTTACCTACTTGTTTTCTGAATAAACCTATAGAAAAGAAAACTTGTGTACCTATGTCGATTAGAATGACATCAGTGAAGGGTTGATATTTATGCGCTGGGCGGTTCCAACAACGACGTTGGCGTGGTCTGTAATATACGAGTAGTCGAGTGGTAATGCGTCTTTCCTCCCGGCGGCGGCGGTGAATGCTAAGGGCGCGTAATTTGTCAGGCCCCTAATATTGGGCTGGCGTCATCATCACGGTTATTTGTTATTCCGACTTCAGTCGCTTACACAGTTCGTCTAATGAAACTTCTGTGTTCAATTAATGAAATTGTTGGTAAAGGATATTCTATTTTTAAACCGACTTCAAAAAAGGTGGTTCTCAATTCGATTTGTTTTTTTTTATGACTGCTACCTGCTACCTCATAAGTTCATAACTCCGTCATTTGTGAACCGATTTAAAAAATCTTTTTTGTATGAAAATATATATTCCGATTGGCTCCTCAGAAATGTCATTAAAAATCGGTTCAGTAGTTTGGTTTATGAGTCAAAATATTTGGAAAAATATTTCATCTAAGTAAACAAAATTGCATATATTGATTTCCTGTGACTTTCCAGTGGTGGTTACGAATTACGAAAAATTACAAAGTACTAAAAGCGTAAAATTCGAAGAAACAACCAAAAACACCGACTTCCGAAATTAAAGATATTTTGTAATTTGTGTGTTTTATTTGGAAGTCGGTTGTATTTTTTTGTAAAAAAAAAAATATTTAGGTATACTTTATTATGGATACAAAAAGTTGACATACTTAATAATATATAAGTAGATATAATTTTTCATTAAGACAGCTAATGTACACAGGCGAGCTTAACCCAGAATAGGGTTCTCTAAAAGAAACCAGACGTTCAATAATTATTGCATAACAAAACTTGAAATGATTAATCCGCGATTAATTTATCCTGAGTTACTTATAAGATCTTGCGTGGTTTTAAATAGATGCAGAGAGATGGGCATCCATTTACCTACGCACAAAAACTCACGTTGACATAATAGGTGGCAAATGTTAAGGCAATCCGTTGTAAGTGATATTAATTTGATGTAACACACTTTCATACCGGTCGGCGGCTGTTGATCGGCTCGGCGCAGTGTCCGCACGACCGTCGACTCCTGCGCAGCACGCGCGACCTCCGCTCTCCGCTGAGCAAGCACCGCGGTTACCTCCGCAACAACTAACTTCTTCAAACAAAACGTAGAGACAGTGAATTGTAGTGATCATTTAAGTAACTGGTTAATATTTTACGGGATATTAAACCATCAATTTCAAGGTTCGTATATATTTTTTTTTAAATTGGGAAATGTGGAAAATAATTTAAAGTTTATGAAGTTAGAAGTGGGTTTTAATGGAGACTATAAAACCAAATGTCAACATAACATTTAGGTGAAAACTAGAGCGAGTTGTATAACGCTGGTCCCGGACAAGGAGTGGCTCTAGGCGACAATAGTTACTAAGCAGTAATGTTCTACTTACAGTTTACGAGTTAACTTACACCTAGAGCCATAGAGTAATCAGAGTTACTATTGTTACAAAGTAGTAGGAGAAGAACGTGTTGTCGTTACAAACTAGCGCATGCCAACAGGTCACGGAAGAAAGTAATGCTTTACTGTGATAACGTAAATAGCAAACAGTCTCAATTGACTGCACGATGACATCGAATCTAGAAATTGCAACAATCGTTCAAAGATGTGCCAACATATCCATTAGCTTAGCTAAAGTGCTTGAAGTCTAGTATTGCTAAATGTTCGGTATAATCGTCGTGTTGCAATCGCGATTGTCACTAAAGCCATTAAGATTTAGGTACCAATGGCCGCAAGCGCAAGCTCCCCGAACCGACAAGCTCTCTGGAACCGAACAAGTTAGATACTGTAATGGTCAGAGTCAGTGCTCCTCTAACGATCACAAACACTCTAGGTGTGATGCTGATACTATTAACTGCCTCTACACAAAGTGGCTTTAATAAATTAGACAACAAAACCTTTGTCTCCAATCCAAAAGAAAAACAATCACTTAATTTAATTATCACCGTCCAATAATGGACCCGTGCCATTCAGCCAACGAAGTACGAAACAAAATAAAAGCTAAGCCCTCAATTATTCTAAAACCAATTCACAATTCCCATTAATCAATGCTCATGAAAAGTGATCCATCTTAATTCGGCGGTGAAACATTACGGTCGAAATAAAACCACAGCTGAAAGTTTCGCTAACAATATATCAGTAATAGACAGCATTATATCTAGACGTTTCAGACAACCAACTTTATTACAAGTTTTGATTTTATTATCGTGCGTCGTCTGGGGAATATTGTATTGATACAGGTATATAATGCTCCATGTTCCCAGAGTGTAACATAAAATAAATAAAGTTTATGGCTTAGAATGGTGGGTATCCCTCCGAGTTTAATAAAAACGTAAGGGTAAATTCAGATAGGAAGATCGGGAATAAAATGACAGCCATGATTCTTCCCCGAGCGTCATCTGTAAATAGAGCGACGCGGCACATTAACTTCGCTGTAAACAAAAAGCTGTAAAAGAGTTTCACAATCAATAAAGTGCTTATTCACATTATATTCGAATAATTTCGGTATTGGATTCATTATAATGCACACGTTGTTAAAAAGTAGGCAGTGTTTATCATAACCGACTTAATCATCGCCGTGGAATTCAGGCAATATTATTGCATCGACCACTTGCGTAAAGTGGAACAAAAAGAACCAGTCCTAAGTTGCGCTCCATTTCATACCATACGCACTCACGATGAAAGTGGAAAAACATCGAACATTTGCCGCCATATAGCTTTATACCCTTCGCAATATCGGATGCGCCTTGCTGCTCGAGCAGTGGCTTCTAGCAAATATCGACGTTTGAACAACCGATAAAACTTGGGAAACGGGAGGCATCTCCATGAGTAAATAAAAGATCGCCGCGGCATGGCGATGGCGGGCTCGCCTCTGAACTTTCACCGTTTGTTAGTTTGCTCCTCCGACAAAGATGTCATGTTGCGTCACAACATTTATGTCACTAACAAGGCGCGTGTACCTTTATATAAGTCTATAACAGATTCCACGGTGAGTCTAGATAGCATGACGAGCGACGAGCGTTGTCAGTAAGTACCTACTTACCAGTTAATTGTGCAGTCTAAGTTTCCTCTGACCGCGGTCATTTATAATCGAGAGGGAGAAGATTCCTTTTTGTGAGAGCGATTGACCCTATTTGGAGGCGATCATCCCGGCCTCCGACAATGAATCCCGCCCATTATGCTGGTCGGCGACTGATCGCGACTTAACAAACTATTCAGCAACTCCGCCCACCAAGAACACGATGATCCTAGCGAGTTTAAGTTACCTTTAAGTAGAATCTACAGGAGGATGTGGAAAAAAATAAAAGAGGATTTATGAACTCTTCTCTCTCGAAAAATATTTGATAACCAAAACAAAAAAGAGTTGTTTAATTTTGATGAGTTCGATCAAAACAGAAATTTTAACTAATGGCGTTGCTCATTGCGTATGGGAATGGGAACAGGAGGTCAGTTCCCAAAAGTATTCTGCGTTTATTATCTTTTAACCCAATTCCACGTGGCTTGGCTCTCGGGCTTTCATATCAATCATCAAAAAGCTCATAATAATCATAAAGATGACACCTAAAAGCAAGGTTGTCGCCCGAAGCGTTACAATTTTACGTCTGAATTTCTTTTAACTTTTCATTTGGGGCGAT
The DNA here is from genome assembly GCA_947386135.1 of Melanchra persicariae. Lineage (NCBI taxonomy): Eukaryota > Metazoa > Arthropoda > Insecta > Lepidoptera > Noctuidae > Melanchra > Melanchra persicariae. The sequence goes on from OX376646.1 coordinate 8,306,246, forward strand.
GATAAATTCATACTTACCTGGGGAAATCTGCTCAGGCATCGTTTTTTACCTACCCGTGAACAGGCAAAACACGAGCTTAACCCATGCAATATTTAAACAGAGTCGTTTACCCTTTGCGAGTACCTATATTTTCTATTCTTGTGTTTTTTGCCCACATTTCCTCTATTTTTCAACGCTCGATTCGGAATTCATGACAGGTCCTCTGAAAATACTACGTTATTGATTTACTCCGAATTTTTGGAGTTTATGAAATGGGTAGCTGTATTAAATGGAGTTTCGTTTTTAACGTTCAGTGCGTCCGGTTGATGTAGTAAAGACAAGGGCATTCATTGAATCATCATCACAATGAAAATGCGGTCTTGCATTGGATGGACGTCCTTGACATGACTGTTGACAAAACAACAAGTTCAAATAACAGTAAACTTTAAGCGGACCCTTTAATAGCAGCATAGCATAATTGGTTCATGAAGTTTTCAATTTAATTAAAGACTAATCCGAAAAAGATTACGAGGTAAATTACCTAAAAGTTCGCGTTCCGGATTAAGATCTAACTCGTGTCTTGAAGAAATTGTTTGATTGTTCTTACAATAATAAAAAAATTGAAACCCGAGCTTGTGTTTACTAAGCAACTTTTATTTTTTGTGTTAAAGCTGCGTTGTAAACCATTAGTGCGTCTATTAAATATTCTTTTATTTCAAAACTGTAACTTAAGACTGTATAAAATAATGGATCGTTCAGTCTTTTCTTAATGTTTTCTTAGCCAGATTAATAATCCGTGTCGGATGGTCGTGCCGGGACGGCAAACGGTCCGGAGTAATCGTCTTATTTCCAAAATAGCTCGTTATCGCGTTCCACCACTGTTAGTGGACTTTCACTGTGTTCTAATGATAAACAAATCCTCATAAGTACCAATTTTGTTGTTTTTCCAACAATAGTGGATATGGAACGGTGTAATTTTGTATTTAGTTTTAATCATGTGATTTTTTTGTGATGTAAGAGAGTAATAACCGCACAAGTGGGTTAATGATCACCCCTCGTTCACACCATACATACCTACCTACATACGTATCGTAATATTATTATGTAGCAAACACGTGAGTCCGCGCGGCTTCGCTCCACGCGCTCGCCTTTATTGCGCGAACTCAATTGTCATGAGTCCACAATTTATTCATTTTTGTAAGCCACCTGAGTTATGGCTTCGTTAATATAACCTGGAGCTAAACTGCTTTTTAAGCACCTACCTCTACATGGCACATTTGTACACAGCTTTCATTTTCAAACAAAGTAGCGGAAAAGTTTTTGTCTGTCGATTTCGTCTCGTTTTGTTTTCTATGTTTTGAAATGTATGTAAGTTTATGTATATACATACATAGATGTGTAACGAAGCATAGAGTAAATCATGACATGTTATTTTATTTATAAAACGAATAAAAACATGTGCATAAATTGCAAAACATAACGTGATTCGCAGTGTCACACATAGGTATGTACTCGTAGCACTTGTTCGGGCGAATGCACTGAGCTTCAATGAATGGGAATGACCTTTGATAAGGTAACGTACAAAAATGCCACTGCTTCTCGACCCTAATACTTAATAGCTTCGAACAACGTGGGCAATGGTTTACAAGTTAAAGCAGTTCTTTATAAGTTGATTGAACGTTGAACTTTCTTTTTATATAGTCTGCAGGTAATGCTAGCTGTGATAGCCGCTACCGCCAATATCCTAGCCGACGCTTCACAGCCGCGAAATCGATAGGTAATTGGTACAACCCCACATGGATAATAAGATAAGCTCTTGAAAACTATTGCCACAGAACGGGCCCATTCTGAACAGACATACTCCAACAAATTCCTTTTCTCATCCCACTTACAAAACTTCCAAACTCACCCCCCCCGGATCTCGAACGAGTTTAGACGTGTCCACTTTTTCAAAATTTTATTTAAAATATTTCCGAAAATAAACAGTGAAATATTAACGCAAGTACTAGGCGCGCAGTACGCTGACGGAGATCGCAATTAACCAGTGAAGCGGCACGAGCAGGACAACAACAGCCGACGTAATTAGTATCCCGAACTTCGCTGCGTGCGCGGCGTCATACGGTATACAGCTACACCTCACCACTACAAACACATTGATGCTTGCCACAGTTCATAAGCGACAGCGATTGGCGGGTGAATATTGCTCCGTAGTTTAAAGGTGTGTAATAGTATTAAGTTTAGTAACATAATTGTACTTACGTAGGTACACTAAAAATACAACCAAAAGCTGGAATTAAATACAATGTCTGTTTCACGTACCCCACCGAAAAGTAGTACTAAGCTTATTTATCCTACTCAATTTGGATCGGATCCTGCGCTCTATACACCTGAAAGTCAGCAGCAAATAGATTTGAACATTACAAAGCGAAGCAAACGCCGGTTTAATGATCCATTAAGCGCTGCAGATATTTCATTGTCCGACTTATTGATAAAAATGGACGAAATAAAAAAGCAACAAGACGCTAAATTTACCACTTTGGAACTATCTCTGAAGGAGCTAACAAACCAAAACGCTGAAATGAATAAATCGATGATGTTGCTGTCAGAGAAATACGATGACGTTCTTGCTGACTTGAAATCTCTTCAACAGGAAAACTGTTCATTGAAGAATCATGTAAAGATTTTGGATGCAAAAATAGAACATTTTGAAAAAAATGCACGGGCTACCATGGTCGAGTTAAGGAATGTCCCAGTCACTGAATCTGAGAACAAGGAACAGCTAGTTGAGATAGCAAAAAAGATTGGAAATGTTATTAATGTCCCAATTCTGGACTCCGATATTCGAGATGCATCTCGTCTAAAGCTGAAAGACAAACCATCAGGCCCTATAATCGTGGATTTCACATCAACCATAAAGAGAGAACAGTTTATAAAGGCTACGGGGTCATACAATAAGGCAAATCGTGAAAAACGTTTGAGTACTACTAATCTGGATATAGTTGGACCAACAAAGCCAATATACGTAGCTGAATCTCTCACTGCTTCAATTAGACGTCTTCATTATATAACCAGAATATTTGCTAGAAAACATAACTACGATCACTGTTGGACCTCGTTTGGCAAGGTGTTCTTGAAACGTAGTGAAGACAAGCCCCGTCTACGCGTATATTGCGAAGAAGACCTTCAAAACTTGGAAAAAAATATTTGACTAGTTTTCCCTTCTGGAAATTGTGTTCACATTCCAACTGCATGCATTAGTCTTTACATTATTTATTTAGTTAGCGCCTATCATTACTCTGTTCACGTACACTTCTTACTTAACAACAAAACAATTACTCTCACAGTAAAACTGATTTATAATAATATACATTATATTCCATCAAAAAATAATTACATAACACAGCCACACCCCCAAAATATCATACAAACTCCAAAATATTATGTCGTACCAAATAATATTCTTAATACCTATCGCAACCATTCATCAGGATTGGAATTCATACGTAATAATCTCATTTCATATATAAATACAACAGCACATAATACCGTGGCCAAATTAACCTACAAATACGATCCTTCTAAATTATTGCTTAAGCAAAATTCGATAATTTAAATCTATTACAAAGTGAAATAGACTCTTTTAATGTTGCTGATTTTGTCACCTGTGATGCGGAGGACTGCGCGGGTCAGTTACCAAACTCCAAAAAATGTCTTAAAATGTTTCAACAAAATATTCGGAGTGTTAAATGTAACCTACCTGGGTTATTGCCGATTATAGCCAGTACTGGGGTGGATTGGGACTGTATTGTTTTGACAGAGTGCTGGCTGCCATCAACCGTTTTCTTACCCTTCTTGGATGGATATGACAGTTTTGCTACTACTAAAAACCTTACGCAAAATGAAAGTGTTGTTGTGTACCACAAGAACAGTTTGTTTATCTCAGTTGAAGAACCTGGGATTGAGGACGCAAACTGTCTTGTGATTACCTTAAACAAAGATACAGTAGCCTTGGCCATTTATAGGCCCCCCGGGTACAGAAACACTGATAAATTTTTACAATCTCTTAATAATATACTATTAAAATACTCATCTAAGCAAAATGTCATATTATTGGGGGACATTAATATTAACATTGCCGAACACAGTGCTGACAACAATGTTTCTGCATATCTAGATATGATGGCATTCCACGGTATGATGCCTGCATACACATCTCCTACGCACAATAAAACATGTTTAGATCACACGTTTCTAAAGACTAAACTAACAGCTCGTTGTCTTATACTCCAAACAACTATTACTGATCATAATAGTGTTGCTCTGTACATAGCTAGTATTCCTAAACAAAAACCTGTTAAAATTGTAAAGATCTTAGATCACAACCTTCTAAATGCAGAACTTAAAAATGTTGACTTTAGCCCACTATACAAAATTGAAGACGCCAACGAGGCTGCTAATTACTTCCACAGTATTCTTTATACGGCTATCAAAAACAACACAAAAGAAGTCAAAATATCAAACAGAAAAAAAATTCTAAAGCCATGGATAACCCCAGGCATTCTAAAGTGCATTAAAAACCGCGATAATCTACATAAAAAAGTGAGGAAAAACCCAGACAATGAGATATATAAAATTACATATAAACGTTACCGAAATTTTTGTTCATCTTTATTAAAAAAACTTAAAAAAGACTACGAGAAACTACAATTCCAAAATGCAGGAAAAAATAGTAAGAAAATTTGGAAAATAGTCAAAGAGATAACTTACTTAAATAAACCCAATGACAGCCCGATTGAACTTATTAGCACCAATGACCCCCAAAATTCCGCAAATAATGTTAACCACTACTTCGCAAATGTTGGAAAATCGTTAGCAGGAAAAATCACTAAAAATAATCGGCAAACGGAACCCATCACCATTAACTCGTGTAGCCATTCTTTCTGTCTGCTTCCTACGGATGAAGATGAGATTCGGACGTTAATAGCAGGTTTAAAGAGTGATTGTTCGGTAGGACTTGATATGATATCTAGCGACATCTTAAAATCAAATAAAGATATTCTAACATTACCTATTACATACGTCTGTAATTTGTCTCTCACAACCGGTGTATTTCCGAAGACTTATAAGACGTCAAGAGTTCACCCGATACATAAGAGTGGTGACAGAGACTGTGTCAATAATTATAGGCCAATCTCAATTCTCCCTACCCTATCAAAAATTTTAGAGCGCATCATTAACAAAAGACTTGTTAACTACTTGGAAAATAAAAATCTTCTGTCACAAGCACAATTTGGTTTCAGAGCCAAGAGATCCACTGCCGATGCTGTGTTAGAACTAACAAATTATGTAGTTAACAACCTAGATTCAAAGAAAAAAACCATCGGAATATTCTTAGACTTAGCAAAGGCTTTTGACACAGTCTCTGTCCCTATCCTATTGGCAAAGCTCGAGGGCCTTGGTGTCCGGGATCTTCAATTAAAACTATTTAAAGATTACCTAACTGACAGAACACAATGTGTTAAAATCGGTAACATAACCAGTGAAGAGGTACCAGTGACCTTTGGAGTTCCTCAGGGCAGTATTCTAGGACCGACGCTCTTCCTAGTCTATATAAATGATATATGTCATCTAGCAGTACACGATTCAAAAATTGTTGCGTTTGCGGATGATACGGCCTTACTTTTCGGCGGTAACTCCTGGGATGAGGTATTTGCCAAAGCTCAGATAGGTATGAACGCTGTGTCTAGTTGGTTAAATAAGAATTTACTCACTTTAAATGTAGAAAAAACGACCTACATAACGTTTTCTATTAAAACCAATGACAAACCGGATCCCTCCTTAAGTATTGTCTCTCATTCGTGCCCAAATGCAAATGACACAAGTTGTCAGTGTCCTAACCTTAAAACTACTAAATCCACCAAGTATTTAGGCATAATTATTGACAGAAATCTTAAATTTCATGATCATATTAATCTTCTATCAGCGAGAGTGCGCAGACTAATAGTAATATTTAAAGCATTAAGAAACGCTGCACCAAAGTCTGTTATAAAATCGGTGTACTATGCTCTCTGCCAGTCTCAGCTTGAATACTGTATCACCACATGGGGTGGTACATGTAAAACTCATTTCTTAAAAGTGGAGAGAGCACAAAGAGCACTCCTAAAAGTAAGCTTGTTTCTACCTTTTTATCACCCAACTACTGATCTCTACTTAAATTGGAAGGTACTTACTGTGAGACAGCTATTCATCCTAAAAACGGTTATGAAACAACATTCCCTAACAACTTTTGAACCAGAAACATTCAGAAACAAACGTCGCAAACATAAAGTCTGCTCTGCTTCGTCATTCAAAACTAAGTTTGCACATCGGTTTTTCTGCTACCAAGGTTCAAATTTATACAATAAGTTAAATAGAGCGTTATCGATATATCCTTTACCAAAGACCAAATGTAAGTCTTTGGTCTCGGACTGGTTGCAAGATTTGGATTATAGTATTACAGAAAACCTACTTAATTCAGATTAAATTGGAACGATATAAGTTTATAACTTATACCAATCCCTCACACGTACATATCGACGGACTACACCTGACATACAACACTACACAGTGCCATCACATAGACACTTACATTATACTCTCTTAGACACACACATACACACACATACAGGCGCTCTGACTAACTTTTTGTTTATGTTTTCGTTTTTACTCCTACCCTCAATTTTTTTTATTAGGTACTAAGTTTTAAGTTTTTAGTCTTGAATTTCCTTATTTATAACCTCAGACTGTAATAATATCATATTTTTTTGATAAAAACTAAATGTTCTTCCGTGGGGTGGGGACCTGGTGATTTGTAATACAGGCATTTTATGCCTAACTCAGACACCAGCTCCTCACATTGCTAAATAGACAAATTATAAAATGTAAACCTAGAATAAGCTTGTCTTTGTGAGGAGAAATAAATAATTTTATTATTATTTATTATTATTTTCGCAGTTCGTCTAAAGAAAAACTAAAGCGTTTTCGTCAGTACAATAAACAGCTAAAAGGTTCACAATACAAATAAAAACAGTTGTAGGTACATAACTAGGACGATGTATTAACGGAGACATTTATTTGTGTCTCCAAATTGTACATGAGGAGGATGAGGAAATATTTCCTTCCGGCCATGATTCTTTCAGAAATACTCGTAAAACTAGGAGCTGTATTAGGCTGAAGCCAAGTGTGACGTCATAGGCATTCATGTTTTATTATTCAGGAGTGAAAGGAATGGTGGGAATGAATCCTAAAAAGCTAGGAAGTGGTGACGGGCGGGGCGATTTGGAGGACTGTTTTCATGTATACTTTGACGTTCAAAAGTGCTGATTTTCAGCCCAGTTTTAATAAATGACTTTTGATTTTGAATGAAAAGTCAGCTTAATTAACATTTTAACCGACTTCCAAAAAGGAGGAGGTACACCGAGGTTTCGGATCTGATTTCTGTGAGTCTTTTTTAGTATAGGTACTTGCCAATTGGTCCCGTAAAAATTTAATTCAGTTTGGCTCACTAGTTTTTATTTTCTGAGCATTTTTGCTTACTTAGATGATGTAATTTTCGCATACTTGTTTATGTCCCGGATTACTCGCCGACGGCGACGCCTGGACCGATTTGGAAATCTTTCTTTACTTTGAAACGGTATACTTCCCAGGTGGTCCCATGGCCATCAAGCCAGGATCTGATGATGAAACCTGGAGAAATCGAGGGTAATCTTCAAATTTTGCTGGCACTGATTTGGATTTGGTTTGCGAAGATGCGCAACGAAACTCCGCGCAAATGTATATGTCGCAGTAAGATAGATAAAGCCGTAATATAGTTATATCACTAGGGATATAATTATATACCGTAACATAGTTATACGAAAGCGATTCTTCACTATCTCACTAGGAATATAGTTATAAAACCGTCGAAGTTTAGTGATATACTTATATTACTAGATTAAGTTCAGTGTTATAAATATATTAGGGTTTGTCTCAAAAAAGTCATACGAGTATTGTATCATATTGTCATCATATTGTAGTATATTAAAGCTTTTTTGAAAAATTTAAAAAATTTCAAAAGTGTGCCACTTTTTTGAGACAGACCCATTACTTGATTAAGTTTAGTGAAATAAAAATCTACCATATATCGTCACCCTCCGCGCTAACTGTCTTATCTAGCAATTCATCATTTTTCAGGGCAACCGTTTTTCGGTCGGACGCTACAATCATGTTACTGTAGTTGCGTTGGCTGTGGCTTTATTTATGCATTAATTACTTTTTTATATTGCTTTTGACTTACTCTTTAAGTTAGTAGTTGCCCTGAAGCCCTAAGGTATCTATTTATTTATTTATATTCATTTGAAGCAGATACGTCACTCTGTGAGAACTTTGTTTTTCAACTAGTGTCTGTTATGACGTGTTGTTTGGTATAAAAATATAAATAAAACTGTATTAATATCTTATAAATTTATTAAAAGTAATAAAAATTTCGTTCGCAATCTTAAAAAGTTACAAGTTACGTTTAAAAAGTTACAAAAAATAATATTTTAACATTTTTGTCAATTTAGCTGTGTACTTTATGTATTAAATTAAACCTCTACTTTTCGCACTTTTTATTAATTCTATCACTCAACGACTGTCTTCTTTCTACCACTTGTATGCAGATGATCTCCAAATTTACACTCAAGCCTCCCTTGGAGAGTTATCTGATGCCATTGAGAATATAAATAAGGACCGCGCTCGAATGACTGGAGTGCTGAGTTTGGGCTGAAGATTAGTGCAACACAGACGCAGTTCATTGTTGTTGGTAGTTCCCGGACTGTCTCTAAGATTGACTGGTCAAAACTTCCCCAGGTTTCTATTAATAATACCACCATTCCTGTAAGTCACGTTGTGAAAAACTTGGGGATTTATATCGACAGCACTATGTCCTGGACTAAGCAACTGCAGGAAGTAAGTCGTTAACTGTTTGCTTATGCTCCCTGAGGCGTCTTCGCAATTTTCTTCCCATCACCACCAAAATTGCGATAGCACAATCTCTTCTTCTCCCTATTCTGGACTATGCTGATGCCAGCTATCTTGATCTCACCCAAGACCAATTGGACAAGCTTGAGCGACTTGAAAATCTCTGTATCAGATTTATATTTGGCTTGCGCAAATATGACCACGTTTCTGAATTTCGTACTAAGCTCAAATGGCTTCCTATTCGCCTTCGCCGGAATGCCCACATACTTTCTTTACTTTATAATGTGCTCTTTAATCCTTCTACTCCTTTTTATCTTAAAGAACGCTTTCAGTTCCTCTGTGACACGCATTCTAGGTCCTTGAGATCATCGGAAAATCTAAAATTAAGTATTCGTATGCATTCTACTTCCTTCTTTGATAAATCTTTTAGTATACAAGCAGCACGTTTATGGAATGCATTACCCATAGAAGTAAGACGTGCTCAAACGCATTTAAAAAAATGGTGATAGAGCATTTCTTTTCACTCAAATTTTTTCACTCCTTTCCCAATTATAGGTATACATTTGATTTTTTCATAACAACTAAGTCTTAGTTACTTTAATATCACAATCACAGTCTTTGCAAAAATATTAGTCTTTAATTGGACTTGCTTTATCTAGATTAAAGCGGTCAGATTATAGTCCTATTTATTGAACATAGGAACTAGAAATCAGGTTAATAATTATGTTAGTGGTAAACAACGTCTTAAAATTAACGTAAGAGCTGAATTCTATAGACAATCAGATAGTAAAATCAACAGTAAAGTAATGAAAAAGGTATCATGACATTAGTAATTAGTGAGAAAGTGACGTATAAAATGCCACATGCTCCGGCAACTAAATGACTGGGGTGCTGTTGTTAACTTGTTAGTGACAACAAGTCATTATATTTTTCCACCGAAATTTTGGGCGGTGTTGGGTTAAGAAGTCTTATTTCCTCTCTCAAGAAAACAGAGACCTGTCTCCTAAGAGAAAGAGAGGCGGTGGAAAGATAATTTCTTGGATTTAAAAACCCTTCTGTACGAAGAAAAGCTGGGCTTCACGGAACTAATTTTAATCTAACTTATTCCTAAAGTCTTTAAGACGTTTGGCAAACCTGGAGAGACTGATGCTGAAAAGGAAAATAATATTGAAGAGTGGCTTGCCTCCTAGATTCCGGTCCAGCAGTTCGCCGTTTAACAGGTTTTTTTTTCACTTGCCTCACAATAAACTCACGCTGTGACTGAAGATTGTGACTTAATGATATGACAATAAGCTTCATATTCGTAAAAAAGCTTTGATCTCTAAACGACGTAAATGCAAAAAAAAATTGTAAACATTGTTGAAAAAAAATCTAGCTAAGTGCCCTATGTACATACTCCAGTCATTTTGCATCGGGACCAAAGAAAAAAAATCTTACTAACTGCAGTATGTTCATACGACAGGTAGTGAGAATATTTTGTCCCTCCTTTTGCACATACGCTAAACAAAATTCTTGACTATCTTCGAAACTATGAACGATACAGATACGACGACTAGAGAGAACTTATTCGAAATAAAGTTATGAACACGTAGGTAATGTCAGTGTAGATACGACAGTTTGTGGGATACGACAGTTAGCGGGGAGGACGACGATATAATTAAATAAAACAAAATTTTATTGGTTTTATCTTTATTAATAAATCAACTTTATGTATCCTGCAGTAAGTTACAATACTTTGTGACATTAACACGTATTAAAGTAATTATAATTAAAACGATAATTTTTTTAATAATAAAACATTCAAAATCTTTTAAAGCCAAACAGTTTTGAGATGTCTTTATTTCTTATCAACAAGTTGAGATCTCGGTTTCTTTAAAAGTATTAGGTCTTTACCTATGAAATTGCCGTTCTGCAGTACTGGCCATTTCAAATCAAAATAATTTTTGTTTGGCTAAGAATTCTAATTTCAAATTAATTTTATTTTAAAAACATGGTTTTTTTTTCCAAAAGTAGTCATTGTTTATTGATTAGTGTTACATTTTCATCGCATTTCAATCTTTTTCGTCATCATGGATACGTTAAAAATTCGAGTAATTATGGAATATGAGTACCGTCGTGGCAGCAACGCGGCACAAGCGGCACGCAACATCAACGACGTTTACGGAGCTAACACTACAAACCAAGGCACCACCTGTTATTGGTTTGCTATACATTAACTCAACAAGGGCACTATTTAAATCCTTAAGGTAGGTACCTAAACACAGTATTTGCTTACTATTAAGTTTTGAAAAGTGAAAACATAATTATAAACTTCTTTTTTTAAATCCACTAAGTAGGTACAAAATCACTTCAATTTTGGAAGTCGGAGTTAAAAAAAGATGAAACCACACCAGAAGCACCGACTGTGGTTTTGGAGGTCGATTGTATTTTTTTTTGTAAAAAGTTTGTTTTACTTCAATTTAATACCTTCATAAAACAACTCGGATTTTGATTAGCGCTCAGTTTTCTCATTATTCTCTCTATGCCGAAATAATACCTAGCTTATGAGCTTAAAACATCATTAGTAACTCCGACAGCTAAACTTTGATATTAATCCCATGTTTTAGTTTTTGTGTTAACATCTATTTATCTGGCATATTCGATGTAAACGAACTGGATTATTAATTATGTATGTAATTAATGACTGTAGTCGGTAATACGTGTACGTATTGTTTATATAATGAGAGTACACGAACGTGTTATGGTACGCTGCAGGTACAACATTATTAAGTAACCAAGTACATGAGATAAGTAGAAGCAACTATGTTTATACGCCAATCTCTTGGTGATTGGTACAACAATTTTGTGTTATCAATGTTAAATGACTGAATCGTCCACTATCTTCATCTATTTATTTATGCACATGTCGCAGCCAATTAGCTTAATTAGCCGTTTAATTGGTTGCCTAGCCTTTTCATTTAAATGTGGCGATTTTTCAGCGATCTAAGTGTCACACACTTTTAATGAAACGGCGGATTCAGGTAGCAGGCTGTGACATACACACAGTGTGGGAGACAGTGACAGAAATTTAAAATAGACAATTCTACTTGACTAAAACATATGCCCTCTTATTAATAAACACGGAATAAAGTTATTCCAAGTTTAAACCTATGAAAATGTAGGTACTATGGTTATTCCTTTGTTATTCCTGGTATAACTTTATTCCGTGTTTATTAATAAGAGGGATGAGGTATTATTCTTGCTTATATATAAATCAAACTATAATAAATAACATACAAACAAATATCGGTAAAAGAACCAGAGGAACGTATCTAAAAACATAACGTTTTTTGTCATAAAACGGGTCACAAAGTGGTTCTATATTTGTTCTTTGGCTAGATGGTAAATTAGCTAAGAGTTTAATCCTAGCGGTTCTAACCGAGCTCCAGCTAAATCACTAGGCACACAGTCTGCGGTTTCAACAGTAAACGTAGACAGCTGTCTCTTGACATTTTAATCTGACTTTTCTTTATGTAAAGTCTGGCTAAAATTCTTGACAAGATGATGTATTGAGCAGTATATAATTTTTAACATCAACAACTTTCTACTATTGACATAAAGCCTTAGAGGCAGTCCTTTCTGTTGTGAAGGCTATCGAGTATATGAATGGTTAGATAAGTTTCACATGACCTTGTGCAAAGGAAAGGGTGCCATCGGCGTTGTCATAGAAAGCGGACAAGCATTGCAAAACTTGCAATGACGACAGCACTTCTTGCGGCTCTACTAATTCCGCAAGATTTAGTGCCGAACTAATTAACTATTTATACAGAAATCTATATTTTCGAGGCAAAACATTTTGTAATATTTGAAAAAAACTCTAGTTACTAATGCGGGCCAACCACGTTCAAGTAATTTGATCAAACAGGCTGGTTCAAACAGTTTTATCAAATTGGCATGAAAGTCTGCGGAAAAATTTGATCAAAAATTAGTTGTCGAATGGCATGAAGTAAGTATTATGAAATGTCGTAATTCTATTTGATCAAACAGTCTGAATCAGTCTGCTAGATCAAATTACTTTACGTGTATGGCCCGCATTAGGCAAGCAGATACAGTCTCTATGCGAATGTTTCTCAAATATGAGTTTGGTGGTACGTGGTCGCCTGCAAATACCATTTGTCTTACCTATGTAACTACCTTCTCCTGAGGGATCAGAACTTATGTAGGCATGTGTTATGGTGACAGGTGGGTTTAATTAAAAGCTACCTTCCCTTAATGTACATACATGTTATAAAGCATCTGAACCTTCTGGGTTAGGAGAGAACACTTTGCTTTCCCTAAGTGCGTCGGTCTTTGTCTAAAAATAGAACCTACCTATCACGGTACTTGTAAGTAATATGAACTGCATTTCATATGCATTTGCAGCCTGATATTGAAATCATGGGACGGTATATGGCAAATGAAAATGGGTTTCTATTAATATGATCAGAAATTGAAAAAGGAAAATCGCTGTCATGATTTACGGCCGCTTTCTATAATATATCTCAATCCCAATCTTGATCCCGATCCTTGTCTGTAACCAATCAACGGCCGAGTTTGTGTACTTCACCACACAATCCTCACCTTTGATTGGTTACAGACAAGGATCGGGATCAAGATTGGGATTGAGATATATTATAGAAAGCGGCCGTTAATGCGTTCTGGAGTGTACCGTTTATTTATGCTTTGGGGTTTCCTAGGAACTCTACTTCTATCTCTAAGATGGCTTCTAGTTCATATTTTCGCTTCTCTTTGCCTAGCCTTATCTCATTATTTAAAGTCGGCTCTCCACTTCGCCATGTCTCTGTAATGGGTCGCCTTCCTTTATTTTTGCTTCTCGTTCATTACGGACGAAAAGTCATCGAATGAACCTCTAAATTGTTGTAGCACTCGATGTGCACGTGTTTGTAGCGGTTTATTAAACACAATTTAACATAATTATTATTAATTTGTTAGTGAGTAACGTTAGATGTCGCATCGTTAAAATTCCGCGAAGGTAGGTAAGTATTTAGACATTCACAAAGATGAGGTATTCCAGTGAGCCTTGCGATATATTATTCACAAAGGCGATCATGCATGACACTCCTGAGTTAGAACAGAATTTCACAGAATTTCTACACAAATTATGTTAAGGGATCCGTAGACTACAAAATTAAGTAACCTAGTACCATTTAATGAAATTTATAAAAAAAATGGTCCACTATTTGGAGGTTAAATTCATATCAATCATTGGAATCTAATAAATCCTGCATATTCAATTATTGGAATTCGAATTTTGACAGGTAATCCTGAATACGAGATTGGGTCGGGTTAATACTATAGTTTGATGAGATTTTGGTATTTTCATTTTGATTGAAAATAAATACCAAAATCTCGCCAAAAATCTATAAAATTTGATGGGTAGGTAGGATATTCAGGTTAGATATCCTAACATATTTTTGAAAAGGTCATAATTCGATTTATGTCTCAAACGACACGCACAGCTCTCCAAACTAAACCCCGAAACTTGACAAAGCGAAAATGGACAAGAAATTATCCGTTGAACGTTCGGGCAGCTAAGACGGATTAGTAGGGTTCGCGGTGGACAAATGCTTATGCTTATGTACCCGACATACACATTTCTTTATTCAGAATGGCCGTATATCAAGCGACAACAGGATAATAAGGGTACTTTCGTTTAAAAATGTTCCGCAAATAAATTCCCTGGTGCGTAAGTAAAACAAAAAGTAAGATATACTCGTACAATGCCTGGAATGAAAAATTTTAACGGTGAAGTGAATTGGTTATTTAGATAAGGGTGTTAGGAAGTAGCATGTGTAAGAGAAGACAAAAGTAAAATGGGGTCAAGTGTGTATGTACAATGTGTCTGAGGGAGCAGTTTGGGGAACAAAACTCAAATAAAGTCAATCAAGTTGGGGAAGAAAATCGCGGAAAATTCAGTCACGTTCATGATGTTCTTAACAAGACAAGTGTTTTAATGCACGTACACCAGCAGCTGCTCAAACCAATACTTCTTGTGAGGTAAGCACTCCCATAGACAAGCACCAAGCGACAATATAAAAAGATGTAACATAGCGTCTTGAAACGTGGGAAATAGCATTCATTTAAGTTTATAAATTTTTAAGTTAGTCAGATTTATACCACCTCACGCGATTTTCAGCCAAATGCCATTGTCTATACAAAGTTAGAGATACCTACTTGAGTAAATTTAGAGAAATAAATTGTGTTGTGAGGAGCCACGTCAGACTTTAACAACTAACACCCTTATTTAGCAGCAAAGTAGCTGATCATTTACTAGTTTTAAGGGTGGGGATATTTTCGTACTATTAATGAAAAGATGAAAAGCTCAGCAACCCTACAGTTTCAGGAACCTTCATGAAACATTCATTTATCTGGCTAAGTCGAGTTTAAACCCGGCTGGGTTCCGTAGATTAACACTGGTTTAATATCCATAATTAAGACAAATATATTAGTATTCAAGCTCCTGGTTTCGGCTTGTTTTATTACTTTTAATAAAGGAAGTTGTTGCTAAAGTTGTGTTTTGGTTTTTAACAGAAATGGTATTAGGGATGAGGTATTTTTTTTGGTAAGCCTGGTCTTTCTAAAACAGGCCAGGCGCCTTTTAAAGATCCCCCGCTAACAAGAAAAGGATAGGAGATATCCTGACTCAAAACAAAGACAACACTTTTGCTTGTTGTTAATAAAATATATTTTACTAGCTGTTCCCGCGGTTTTGCTTCCGTAGACGAAACAAACACTCATTTTCCACAGGAACCGAGATTTTTTTCGGGATTTGCGATACGTTAGTAGTAGTTCCATCAGTGAAAGAATTTACGTAGGTCCGTAATTCTGCGGATTAACTCCTACAGACTAACAACTTTACTTGTTTTTAATATGTATTAGTTAGCTCTAGTATAGACTTTCTGAACTACAAAAAACAATACAAAAACGTACTGGGGGAAAGATTACAATTACAACACTTGTATCCTCATAGTCAAGTCTCTTGTCTTCCAATATTACATCCGGTATAAATAACATTTATGTCCAATTAGTGCCTTATTGAGTCTCAGCAGTCAGCAGTGTTGACAAGGGGTGAACAGTAACTGCCCAGGAACAGATGAGCGCCGATATTGGGACCGGATCAAATTGTATTAGTTCGCAATTACACATCCCTTGCTTGTACTCGCTGATTGATTTAATTTATATCTAATCTGTGAAGACAATTTCTGAATATAGGATTTAGTAGATAGGCTCCTTGGTGTACAACGGACAAATTAAATTAAGAGGTCTGCGGGTAAAGAAGCCCCTCTCTATCGCGTGGCAGAAGGCGATACAACCCCGTAGGTGTTAATCGTAACCAGCTTTCGAGCAAGTTTTCTCAATAATTTTAGGTCATTTGCGGTAAAATTGTCAAGCAACCAGGGGCCTAACCACCAACTCTTAAAGCAGTATTACTTTAATATTACTTCCAGTGGGAAAGAGACGGAGCTATACAGGACGTATAGCTCCGTCTCTTTCCCACTGGAAGTAATATTAAAGTAATACTGCTATAAGAGTTGGTGGTTTAGGCTCTGGTTTTTTTAATAACACTCCCCTCTAATGACAAATATTTCCTCCACCACATGCATTATAATTTGATGCCAAAAAGAAATAGAAGAGTGAGATATAATTAAATTAGAGTTTACATTTCATCTGTTACGCTGTAGTTGTACATGAAAAAGTAAACGATGTTTCTATTTAAAACGATGAAATTTTTTTGGTTGTGTCTGGGGAAAATCTCAATTTCACCCGACATTCGAGTGAAATTGAGTTTTTCCCCAGACACAATCAAAAATTTTTTTTAAGTTTTAATGTTCAAGTTTTGTCCAGCGTTAACAAATTTGGTGATGGCAGCCCTAGTTGTAGCTGAAGTAGAAAGTGACAAGAAAGAAAGCATCTGAAATCAAGATAGATTTTGCAAATATAGTTCCGAAAGACATTATTCAGGGTAAGTACATAAACGGATTTGTCAAACATTTCACCACAACACGGTTCTCAATTCTCCATTTAACGCTATGCCAAACCACTAAGTAGATCTACTGAAGTAGGTAAAACAACGGTTTTTTCAGGGTCTGTATAAGTTATGTAGGTACTTAATGCTCATTTTGTATCTTCAACACCTATCGATAGTCAGTTAGTGTTTCAGAATTTTAGTTATAACTCACAACCATAATCTATATTTTACTGAAATAGCTACGGTAACAAATCTGCCTTTAGTCAATGAAAGAAATTTTCGAAAATTTATCAGCAATAATGTCACAGACGTAAAATACGTGTAACAGAATAAACGCAGTACCTGAAAACGGGTCAATATTCTCACTATTATGAACAACTTTTACTATGTGACCAACAGCGAAATTGCAAAAAAATCAGCTGTTCAGTACGTTTTGTCAAGTTATGCGCACGGAAGTCGATTTTTTTTCTCGATTTCAGTGTTGGTCCCATAGTGCAAGTTGTATATATAATGATGAGTGCCTATAATGACCGCTTTTCAGGTACTTAATCACCTTATCACCTTCTTAGGTGATCTAAACCGAGATTTTTTCGTAGCATACGCACAAAGTGTTGTAAACCTAGCTGGTACTCGTCTTGATGTTCAACAAACTTGAAGTATTACAAACACGAGTTTCAGCTTAACTGCAGCCACACACTGCAATAACGTGTTGAATTCAAATCGCAATTTGCATAAGTCGTGGTTCCATACAACACGGCACGACGCGCACGGGTGATGGCATACAAGTTACCGGGAGAAGCTGAAACATTCAACTTAATTGAATGCACTAGTTTGTATGTTAGTAACCTGTGATCAGGAATTACGTTAGTTGTTGAACGTAGAAAATACAGGTGAGCGTCAGAATCGCCGGTCAACAGTCGTATATAGCTTTGAAATTGTGCTTATGGTGTATGATCATAATTATGTCCTACACATCCCAGTCCGTGAGCTAATTTTCATCCACAGTGACAAAAAGATAGACAATATTAAGGTGGATAAAATTTTCATCATCTCTTTCTAATCAGTGATGATCGCACTACATGCTGTTTAGAAAATCCTTCAGTCAGCTTAGGAGGAACTTCGTATCTATTAAAAACTCTAGATGACTGGTAAAATCGAGCTCAACCGACCTACATTCAAATACCTGGTCACACATCTGACACAGGCTTTGTGAATTTCGACAGAACTGGAGGTGTACTTCATGAAGTTCTAACAATTGCTTTCAAAGGCTTTTCAAGCCTTTGAAATTCAAAAGTTAGGCACCTTTGTGTGCGGTGTGTGATCTATGTACTCGTATAGGAACGTATTGTCGCTTGCGTCATCTTATATCGATCTAGACTATTTCAGTATTTCAAAGGCTGTATTGTATTTAACTTGGAACTTTAGTGTGATAAAAGCAAAGGGACAAGTATGTGACAGATTAAACGAATCAATTTTAGATAATTAAAACGTTTAGGCATTTTTAGTCTAAAGTTAACTAAACGCGGCGTACTTGCCCACTGAATTTTCGAGGATGATTGGTATAACTCAATCAAACTACTGTCAAACCAATGCTTCATTTATTTTCATGACTCTTCTAGTTTCTACATTCTTACAAAAAAAAATGGTCCCACATTTCAATGTGAACAAACCTACTCATATCACAGTTGAACAAAGTTTTATACGATCAAAGTCGTTCGCAAAAGACGATCTTGCTTCTAAATAGCAACATGGCATGATCTCTGAACATCACACAGTCTTACCATCATACAGTCGGTCTCGTGATAGTGATGCGAAAAAATATTACACGCTAATCTGGTCCATTTGTAGTTCCGCAGTCGACTGTCGATTAAGCGCCTCACTGGTTCATAGCACGCGTCAGATAAGCTGGTGGCATATTGAGAGCTAAGCTATAGTGTTACTTTAAAATTAGCCACCATAACTGAGGTAGGTATTCAGTTTTGCTTGTAGACCACACTCCATTTATGACCATAGGTATTTTCTTACCAGTCAACATTTAGTTAATTATACAAATATGCTAAGCCAAACCAATTCAGGTTAGCTCATGCTTACCTACACTTTACACACTTATAGCTTTTTTTATGGATAATAAATCATAAAATGACTCCTACCGCTCTGGCTGGAGCACATAAGTTTGAAAAAGAATCCAGCTTTAAGAGCTAATTTTATGGTAAGTTAACTCTACAAACTCTACTTTAGCCTGAAAACCTGACAAACAGTGGCATAAAAAATCCGTTTTTCATTCATCTTTCAATTATTATTGACAGAATAGGGATGTTTACTGAAACAAATCTAATTAGTCCGTCAGATAGATTTCAAAAAAATATTGTATACGTATTTTTTTTTCAAGTAAACAAAAAAAAAACGATACAGTGCATTGAAAACTCGTGTGACATCACAGACCGATGCACTTTTTACCGAAAAGTGACGTCACAAGGCCCCCACTCCTGATATTTGTATCGATTATATCGATTTAATAAAACAAAAAATACATGTTCAATATTTTTTGATCCCAAATCTAACTGAGACGGACTAAATAGAATCATATTTTTTTAACTCAGGAAACATCGCCCTGGACCAAATTAAGATATGATACGTCCTTAACTCCAAATACTCAGAAAATAGCTTCGCTTAGCTCTTGGTCAGCAAGCAGTTTTACTTACCTACAGTAATGAGATGAGGCCTTTCTCTGTTTGAGAAATCAGTCACGTCGATGCTCGATGTTGTACTGAACCTTTTTGGGACCCTTTTGGTATGACAACGTTATTATTGTTGTATATCTTCTGTACCTAGTTCATCATTGTGTTTTGTTCCTTTGAGGTTACAGTCAAATAGCTACTAGTTTTACCTCTGATAGTTTCTTTTTTTACACGTGAATGACTTTTGTAATTTGATGAGGACATCCAGAGTTTACCTTTTGCAAATATTTAACAATTAGCTTTTGCCCGCGGCTCCGCCAACGTGAATGTCGGTTATCGGGTAAAAAAGCCGCCTATGCCCTTCTCCATATCCCAGGCTATATATCTGCCAAATTTCATGACGCTCCGTTCTGCGATTGTAGCGTCAAAGCGTAACTGACAGACAGACATACAGAGTTATATTCGCATTTATCTAATCTAATACCTTTATACGAACAATTCTTATAATCTGAATCTCGGTAACGGCTCCAACGATTTTCATGAAATTTTGTATGCAGGGGTGTTCGGGGGCGATAAATCGATCTAGCTAGGTTTTATTTTTAGAAAATATCGTTTTATACGTGTTTCCAAAACAAAAAACCGAGCTAAGCTCTGTCATAGGGATTTGTGTACAAATATATCTACCTACGTTTCGATTTAACGTCAGTTTGTCTATTGCATTACCTCACTATGCAGTAGTCGGATTGAATATTTTCAGAAGAGAAAATATTCAAGAATTTAAGAATTTCAATTCAAGAATTTAGGGCTCGTTAAGATTAATTATTTGAAGCGTAAATTAATACAAGTAGTTATCTACAGACTGAATTGAATATCTGTGTGATGTCCTATATCCTCGTGTATTTACTTATTCCCCGATCAATCAGATCAAAACACTGATATTTACATTGGGAGCCGACCCCAATAAGCTCGGCAAAAAGACCGGCCTGATCATATTGATTGATCAAATAACGCGCGCCAGGAAAAAGAGGAAAGGGATACGACAGTGTTATATTTTCATTAATCAAAAATCAATTCATTACTTCAAACAATGTTAAGTTATTCGTATCTAAACACGGCTCGGTAGCAGCGCTGCGGGCGTATGATTGATTTATTAATGTTGTTTCAAACAACAATGAAAGTCACGAAGCACGAGCTTCGAATGTGACGTAACGAACGTTCGATATTTGAAATTATTTCCACTTCGCTGACAAATCGACAATCGATGGACAATCGATATTGATTTGGACGTATTAATCGATAAGTTGCTAACAAAAAGAGTCAATTGAACGACTATTATGAGATCTGATAAATCAATATATAATGTAAAAGTAACTTAACAAACCTGATTTCATCTATTTTTTCTTTTCGATTGTAAACTAACTAATCACCTAAATCTATTAGACACCAAATAGCGTTTCGCTGAAAGTGTTAGTGTAAGCTTAATTACAACACTTTGGTTTTCCGGTAAGAAAGAGAGGCGTGTGCGCTTGAGGATACGTTATCTGTCAGAGTCATTTGTTAAATGGCCCCGTTGAGCGTAGGCCATTTTCACCGGTTTTTTGTATCACTTAGCTTAGTATGAGAAGTATGACCAAGGTTTGTGTAATAGAAAAACTGATACATTTTGCTCTCAAACGAAGTATGTGCCTATTATCACATAACTGAACGATGTTTACACTTCAGTAATGGAAAGGCCCTAGTGCTGTAACAAATTGCGTGGGGAGGCTTCTTTCCTTAAAACTTCTCACATTGGACGGGACTAGTTGAAACTTTGTCGCTTTTTATCAGCCTATTTAAAGTTTGAATGGTCTACTTTTTTGGGGAATTTGAGGGAACTTCCTCAAATACAGGAATTTACTTCCGCATTCTGACATTTGGAAAATTAACAACATGTTTTCGAAATCTTTAATTCAAATAAAAGATAAAAGAGGCGAAATCCAATCGAAAATAATCGATATGCAAAATCAGTTGAACAATTGGTTGGCATAAATTCCTGATATTATCGGATCAGCACATTATTCGATTGTGGAACAGAATGCGTTGCGGTGGGGACCGACACCGGCCGGGACTGTGGAGTGTGGACCGCAGCCTCACTCCTCACTCCTCACGCGGAAGGCCAGCCAGCTACCCAGCTATCTAGGTCATCCCTGCACGCAATCGCGATAAGCCGCAATCACGCGAATGACCACAGAATTATTCCGTTCCCACAGTTTAAATGAATTAGCGATAGTACACACCTGTATTATATGAATTTATGTAACTAAGTAGTTACGTATTACTTACTACGGTTGCTTACACCGTGTTGTTACGATGGATTGAAAGAACACCTGTCAGCTTGCTACGAGGCCATGGTCAGATATACGATCTCTTTTAAGTATTATAATAAATTGTGTAAAAGAAACTGCCCAAAACGAAAGGTTTATTCTTTGTGAGACCTCTCGCTTGCTCGCATTAATTTTCTCCGTATGAAGTGTATAATGTTACGTATGATATTCAGAGCGATATTGTAGGGCGGCTGCTTACAAATTCTAAGAATGCGGATTATAATTTTAAATTTTTCGTTTTGAGTTCGTTCTTTCGTGGGTTCTTGAAACTTCGGTTGGAGTTAGGTGTGCCGTTTTAAAATGGATTTTTTTTTGTTAATGTTGTAGAAAGAATAGAAATATGGTTAGCTAAATTTTCCAGCTTTTAAGACTCCGACGGATAGACGCCTAGCCTTTTCCCAACTGTATTGGGGTCGACTCCCAGTCAAACCGGATTCAGCTGAATACCAGTATTTTACGTGGAGCGGCTGCCTACCAGAACTCCACAACCCATTAACTGGGTCACGGTACTTCTTGGCAAGACTGGTGTCAGATTTTCTGGCTTCTGACAATCCGTAACGACTGCCAAAGATCTACAAATGACAGCCGGGACCAACGGCTTAACGTGCTTTCCGAGGCACGGAGGAGTCTCGGTATGTTAGGAATATGGTCACCCATCCACATACCAACCTCGGCAAGCGTTGCTTAACCTTGAAGATTGGTCCGTGTGGCTGTTATAATTTAGCCACGAGCTCCTCATAGAAATTGTTCCACGCATATATTTTGTTCGTAAGTTTATCAATTCCTTTTATTAAATCTACGAATTATAATTAGGGGAAATGCAATCACTGGTCACATTAGCAGCAGTTTGTAAGCGTTGCACAATTCATTGCATAAACTAATCGGCAGTAAATCGCGAGCAACAATCGCAAGCGTGTGTGGTGCCTGTTGGACCGTTACAACAACTCGATGCAGACCGACAGGCTGCTTGTGACCTATTGCTTAACTGGGCTTGAATTAAAATATAGCCTCTAAATTGCATGGAAAAGTTTTTTGTTTGTTTGCTAATAGTCAAATGCTCAGATCACTTGAGATTACGAATAGGTAACTGGTTCAAATTGCATAATATTCTTGTAGCGGACACGGCAAATTCATTTCATATCTATGGTTGAAAGATGTGGATGTGGAATCGAATCTCAGACATTAACCCACTTACTTCCCTTCCCGCTGTGCCATAGAACTGAGCGCTGCCATTGACGATGCCGTGAAAGTGTCCTATCCTAATATTCCTAATAAATGTGAAAGTTTGTGAGGATGATTAGATGACTGTTCACACAATACAGTTTATAAAATCGAATAACACTTAATATAACTTTGATCCCAGGAGTACTTCTCGATAATTTCAGACTTTCACGCGGGCGAAGCCGCTGGCAGAAGCTAGATATGCAAATAAAGTTTAGATGTACCATAGATACGAAAAAGAAGATTTTATGTCTATCAACCTAAAAAAATTCGTTTAAAAAGCTTTTCACACCACCTGATCGAAAACGTCAAATTATATGTCATGCTAACCTAACCTAAAGTGAGTCATTTTTGGCCGGTGGCACTGCCGGGCAATAATATTGTACTGGATTTCATTATAACCCGCTGGTCAATAATGTGATTTAAATTTGGAACCTCATCTGTCTGCTCAATTGGCGGTATTAGGTACTCACAACGCCTTCTGTCTCTGTCTCTCTCTTTCTGTTCCAGAAAGAAGAAAGATATTCTCGATACTCTTACTACTTAGGGATGATATTCTCGAATTTCTACAAAATCATAAGGATTGACCAGGGTCCAGGATTGAAGACAATATTATAAGAATAATTGGTTATGTACGGATTATTGTATAAAAGGATAAGAATAACACTTAAAACCCATTTATAGTCGATTTATTAATTTAAAAACTATTTTCTCGAGCATCTCCTATGGCGTTCTAAATTCAAATTGCATACAGCCAAGCGTCCGAACCCATTCTACCAGCTGATATAAAGCTCTGTATAAAGCTTTGTGTACACATAAATTATATTAGGTTGCTAACATTAGGCCTGCACATATTTACTTACCCACAGAGAAGTAAAAAAAAAAACGAAAATCGAGTTGGTCGTGGCCGCTATTTGGTAGGCACTAGGCATACCGAGTGGAACGCAAAAAAGGCGCGGATATTGCAAATCCGTATGGTATTAAAACTAACTTTTTTTAAGTAGGGAAACAGTATAGTTCTAAATACATATCTCTACTTAGTGTTTGTAAAGGAGAATGGGCAAAATCGTACGGCACTTGGTCTATCAGCGGCCAGGAACATTTTATTTTTTTTTGGTTTAATATCACCCTACAATAACGGGTTCAAGAAGTTTTATATCTGTAGTGTCATTATTAATGGAACTAAATACATTTTTATTTTAGATATGTAAGCCTGTGATTTAGCGTATTAATTACTAAGATTTAGTCTTAAAAATAAGGAAATAAAATAAAATGACTTGTTTACTTCAATACATTTATTTTACATACATTTACATACATAAACTCACGCCCTTTTCCCATGGGGGTAGGCAGAAACCACAGAACGCCACTTGCTACGATCCTTACATACTCCTTTTGCCTCGTCCACATTCATACATTTAATGTACAATAATAGCACTGAGTTCTGATGCCGGTAATAAAATATCCTCGTCTTGATGTCTAGCCCATGCCAGATACCACACTACACACATAACGTGTGCGCAACAACCGATTGTGCGCCTTCCACTCAAACAACTGCAATAATAATGAGCAATTGCTTCTCTATTTTGTCTTTGTCGGTTAATTACAATATAAGAATAATATATTCTGGACCTTACATGTCTAGATTGTATTCGCACACGTAATAACCAAATATCTTCTTCTTCAATAAAATCTCTGAGCTGACTTATTTGTCGCTCCCGGTATACTTCGATATTGTATAAGCCTTCAATTAAGTGTTCAGCGTAGTAGCTGCGAGCCAACTTGATTTGGTATGTGCCAAGTGCAAACAGAATTAGGTCTTCTTCAGAAAAAACCGGAAAGTCTTCAAAAATAGGTTGGTCGCTGCTGAGTCTTTCAAATGATGCCCTCTGTCTATTTATGTTATGGCGGATAACATAGTCCGCTAAGAGGTTCGGTATTTCGAAACGTTCATTAATTATATTTACGAACGATGATGCATGAATACTATCTTGTATTGGTGTTTGGAACGCATTGATGAGTGCCGCTGCGTTTTGAAAGTCCTCAAACATGTGACTTAAGGCGCGATTAAAATATTCTTGCCTAAACAATTTGAAATCTCGCTTGAACCTGCCATTTATAACTTCCACTACCCAGCGGCATAGAGTTACCAGCCTAGTTCTATTGGCCTGTTCAGTAGTAAGCTGGTCTGCACCGCGGTCTTTGGTTTCTGGCATATAGGCACTGTAGTTGCATCGCTCCAAATCGCCACAGACGTCTCTAAACCCACGATCTAAAATGAATATGTCGCCAGCCCGGTAAAACCAGTGAAATGTGCCTTCTTCGTCATTTATAATTCTTTCCAAAATACTGGCATCTGAGTCGGTAGCAGCATAGGGCCCGCAAACATCAATTATATGCCCATCGGAACACACCATTAAGAACGGTTTTAATAGATTTTCGTATTTGTGTAGACTGTAGGTCTGTCGCTGGAACGAAAAGTTGGAGCTCTTCTGTATATAAATATATGTTCCATCCATGATTGTTACTGCCTTCCTTTCTTCTGGAGAAGACTCGGGATTTCCAAATAACGCGTTTGGTACAATAAGATTACGGTCAGCGACCATTCTTCTATTTAAATGGTCGAGTCCCAGGTGTCGTGGCTTAAAATCCAGAGATATAGCATCACGCGCGGTTTTTAAATGCCTTTCTAGAGTCCTTCTACTTATGTTAAAGAGCGTGGCTAATCTCTCGTTGCTATCACCAGTTCGCAACTTCATTAAATAAATGGCTAGTTTTGTTTTGGCGTTTGACTCAGACAAAGAAGGCGTTTGTTCCAAGATTGTATTGAATTGATCTCTGCTAACGCCCAATCGAATATGAATCTCATTAGGATCCATATTTGCAATATCTTCAAAGTCCAGAATATTTTTATTTAAAACAGCTTTTTTAAAAAGCTCTAGTATTTGCACAAAATGAGAGCTGTTAAAATCATGTCTGAGATTTGGACTATCAATGAGCTCTTCCCAATCATTTGATGTTAAATGTGCATCACATATTCTGGCACTGTCTGGTATGAATAAGTTAGAATGTAACATAAGAGTAATCCTTACATTCTCAGGCATTCGACGACGTGAAACACTACGGCATCTATCAAACATACAGTTTGCCGAGGTGCTAGGCACTCGTGAATATTCTTCCACTTGAAGAACACATTCGTGCGGGGCAGGGTTATTGTTTGGCTGCACAGCCCGTTGAGCTCGTTGCCAACAGGGTCGACAAACGTATTCTCGGCCGTTGTATTCAACCTGAAAAGGAAAATAGTTTATAACATAGTATTTAAAACTCACAGCAGTTTCAGTTAAATCATGTGTTGTATAGTAGAACATGCCGAGCTCTTTTTCAACGTGACGAATGAGTCATGCTCATACGCATTGTTAATGAGTGGTTGGCCTCTATTATATTTCGAAGCTAGATAACGTTGGCTCTGTTTCCATATGCACCATGTGTGTAAAAGAGAGAGAAGATCTGTTTTGACTATAACTTAAGTATTGTTAGAAAAGAACCATACGCTTAAGGAAATAACATAATTCACTAAAAGGACGTACATAAAAATACAATCAAAACTGTAACGTGGACTTTCAATAAAGAGCCCACACTTCACCCAACGATGTGTCGCATATGCACATCGTGACACAATATTATGAGGCCATCACCGCTATAGGGTGCGTACATACGGGTAAAAACAACCAAAAAATAGTCTAAAAATACTTACTTGCTGTGGAGCTATAGCTTCAATAATATATTGAGCATTGGCAGCATTTTCCTCAAAAAGAGCATGGGTTATTTCTAACCTTCTTCTATTAACCACTGATCGATTGCACAAAACACATATAGGTCGATTTTCTGCCATTTTTCAATAATGTTCCGTTGGCGTACACAAGTCCAGAGTCCAAGTACACAAGCACAAACGTACAGAAGTTCAGAGTTAATAGCCAGGTTATCAGGTTAGGAAGAAACACAGTCCAGAGGGTAGCCAGGGTCAAAACGTTTGAAAAAGAATCCGTAGATGAGCGCACAGTACACAACGTCACAAGGGTAAGCGAAGGACTGCGCCGAGTGACGCACACGCACCCCACACCTCGGCTCTTTTGTTTGCACTCGAAGCTGATTGGGCCGTTCGAACTCAGGTAGTCCATGTAGTAAACCCATTGTTGAGCTGAGTCTTGTAAACGGTATGCTGACAACGTTTTGAAATACTTTTGAAGACATAAACTAATGTTAATAAGTATTTTATAAAATGGGTTTGCACATTTTCTTGCACTTATTATCTAAGTATTTTACCTATATGTATTTTTTTTTCTAAATGAGCTGCAATGTTACGTTCATAGTAAAAGTTAGTCCTTAGTAATAGTACTTTCATTTAATACCTATTTCGTTGTTGGCCGCTCATAGACCATTTTGCTCTTTCTCCTTTAAAATATTTCGTTTTTCGTATTATGGCTTCTTATTTTCTCACAGGAGGTGTGAAAAGTAGAGTATCCTCCTCGGGGATAAAGGTGTCTTTGTCTTGGGCTAGCTTGAATCCCTCGCTGCATTCAGGATTCTTGTATACACTCCCTCGCTTCGCTCGTGAGTTAAACTCTAAACTCCCTCGCTACGCTCGGGAGTTAACTCCCGAATCCTTCATTGCGTTCGAGATTCAATATGACGCCCGTGACACAAGACACTGCTTTATCCCCTGGGTGCATAATCTACTATTAATTTGTTTACAGTTATTATACATTGTTGTTTGCATACTTTCATACAAACATAGCGGTTTACCGAAATGTTTCTCTGGTGCGGTTTTCCGCAGCGAATGCAAACCTGGGTGTGTTTACGCCATCCAAACGCTAAAACCGCATGACGAAAAACTGGCTTGTTTTATTTTTGATACGGTTCAAAAATAGAAGTAGGTATGCAGAAGACCTTAACCGTAATCAAAAAAACTTTTCATCTGCCATTTTTTTTTTGATAACAATGTGAGAGAACTGGGATGCAGTACCTATGAGTAGTTTACATTGATTTACCTCACACTTTGTAAGGCGCTCAGTATGTTCCTACTCTAAAATTTGCCGAAGCAGTCACAGGTTCATAGTCTATAAACTAAAGGAGGAACAGAGTTTCTGCACAAGCAATATTGTACATTGTGTAAAGTACTAACTACTTTACACAATTTTCTGCTATTTGCTTTATCTGCTGGTAATTCGCACTGGAAAAACGCTGTGAATAATTAATACGAAAATTAAGTGCATCAAATTATATGTGCCAACAAAACAATGATTTTGACATACACGGAATATTATTGTGATTTATTTTAAATTGGTAATGGCGAGAAAACACACAAAACAAATGATTCACCAAACGTTTGATTTGAAAACTATAATAAACCAAATTGTTTGTTTATCCATGGTTTACCCACTCAAAGTGTTGGCCGCACGTAGACCACTCAAATCACAATTACGTATTCACAGCAGACTCCATGTTTATGCAAAAAAGCATCTTCAATGGACTCTAATTGGCTCGGTTTCGCTTTTGTGTTGTTAATCAACGTACTGCGATTGTTCAGAACCCATTGTCCTCCTCTGTTTGACCGACCCTTGGGTTTATTACGACATTTTTGTGAAGACAACCCTGTCAAGGAGATATTGTAATAAAGGGCTTTGTAAAATATGCGGAACTTTGGATCTGACGTTACGTACCTATTATATGCTTGTTTCAGGATTCAATATATTGGAGACGGTCTCCATCGCTGGATACTACTAATCCCTTGGGTGTTATAACGGGAAATGCTAGAGCTCCGAATGGCATGTTAAAGTCGTATTGCTTCGAAACCTTTCATGACATACATTTTCCAATTAGATACTTATGTACTTCAGTTTTCAAGTGAGATAAGTTCGAAATATTGAATTTTTTTTTTAGATTAAAAAAAAAAATTAGGTAACCCATTTACTAATTACATGGCGGCTTAGTAGCAAGTTCCTACTTTAATGTTTTTAAGAGATTTTTTTCGAACATCGATCACACAGAGTAGGTATACAATATCAACAAGCGCAGTTAAAGTCTTGGGCAGACGTAAGCGTAGCATATGATATGATCCTCACATTTCCGATCCTTATAATTTTAATAACAGCGCCAGCAATATTAAATATTCAGGAAATGTCCGGGTAACGCAATTTTCCTATAAAATGTTGACAAAATTTTAATTTGCGTGGAAAACAAAATTATGGCCGCCCTCGTATTTGCCCAATAAAAGCGGGCTTGTTTGTTGTGAAATTATATTTGCTAGAGAGCGTGAAAAACATTAGTAAAGTAGCTCAACGAATGGAGAGATACATTTTTCTTATCGTCAACTCTGAAGTTTCTTTGTGCTATTCACAACGTTCTTTGAGAGCTCGCAAGGAAGGAGCAAAGATTTTTTTGGTGTTAGATCCATTACCGACGAACAGACTCTACAGAAGATTCTTACATTATTTTCTTCTTCAAATATACTTATTCTTATAATATATGTGCTTAGAATTTATTTTCTTTTATAATGAGGTAGGTATCATACAGTTTGTTTTAATCTGGTTTCATTCCATTGGACTGGACTGGAACATAGGCAGAATGATGGAAATTGAAATGAATAAACGGAATAAATTGCACAATGACGCGAGTTTTTAATTAAATCATGTTAAATGTGCTGCAGAGTGCCTTGGGATTATGCAGTATAAAAATTCTTCATTTTCAGAACACTGAAAAATTTAAATAAAGCACAGGTATTTTATAATTGATGTTTTTTCATAAATCCGTTATTTTAAATTGATTTTCTTTTGGTTCCAGGTATTATTGCAGTATGGTGAAACTGTGATAAATATTCAAGCACTGTGTTGAAAGGAATGCTTGTGTGTATCTAAGATGTGCGTAAAAACATTCAATTCTAGAACGATGTTTATCGCTACGATATTAGTGTTAGTGAGTGTAGTGGGTGCGAATGTGAACTCTACGAGTGCACTGGCGGCGTCTCGTATGGCATGGATGAAGTCCCTGCTGGACCACCATAACTGGATGGAGTACCTCAACAATGGCAGCCTGACCTTGCCTGTGAGCTGTGAGGCAGACCTGAGAACTTACCTTGCAGGTCTCAACGACGGTCAACTGTGGGCCTCGAAAAGTAAGTCATTTTTTTAAAAATCAAGCCATCATATAAGGTACTGCAGATTGTTTTCATGAAATTTATTCTCATTCCATTGATGCCCTATTTCTTGCGACGGTGAATTTACTAAAATTGTTATTTTCACGTGTTTTTAGAAATTAATTGAAAGATAAACCATTATTACCGTAACGTATCTAATACACTTGCCGATTGAAACAAAATTGCACTATAAAAGATAATAGTTTCTGCTTACCTGATTCATAATGACTGCGGTATTCTCGACAAGTCCGCTCCTCACTTGAGTTGCATAAGCGTCAGATAAGAGTCGTAAAGAAAGCAGCTGGAAGCGCCCACCCGTCGTCCACGCCTCCAACCTTGCTCCAACTAGGTCGCACATTGCATACCTTACAAGTTTCATATGAAATGCCAACGCCGAAATTACTTTTATATATTTTGCGAAAGGTGAAATATGCATATTTATGCATTGTCCAAGCAAGTGGACCGAATAATCCCTGTGTAAGTTTTAAAGAGTAATAGTGGTTTTCCAGTCCATTTTCTCGGTAATCTAAGTAGGTACCTATATCTTCACAGATCTTTAGGACCATTTCCATAATTCTTGTAATTTCTTAAATGCAGCCACAATTTGCTAATGACAGCGCTAAATCCGAAAGTAATAAGGGATAATCTCTTTCACTGAGGCCGGTTTTAATTCCGTGATAAGAACTTCTCCGACAGAACATTACAGGAAACGTCGGTGTACTATTTAGGTATGTGAACCTACTATGTCCACAGAATTATCAAGCCGCCATTGAGGCGCAGGCGCGATGTTTTCATTCGCATCACATCCGATCATTACTGTCCGTTCATCCTCACCAATCATGCATAAATGTATTCTGGAATAAATCTAAAATGTATTAATATTAAACAGGCTGTGAATGTTTATTGGATTTTTGATGGGAATATTTTTATCGGCAAGTGTGCCGACTTGAATGACATGCAACAGCTTGAAATGAGTTGAGCTACTCTTGAGTGCACAGAACTTTTCATTTCCTTCTATTCAATAGATTATTCTCCCCCGTTGAGAGATAATTTTTCCGCCTTACCATTCCCAGCCACCCTTGGTAAGTCGTAAATATCCTCCGACCTCTTGAATCTTCACTGAACGTGACCAAAATGGGAATCATATCTTTTCGTCACGGTCAGTGTTTGATTCGAATATCATTTATCACTGCTCTATGGTTTCACATCAGATTCTTGACTGGCTTCATTCATCTTGTATCTCATCTGAAGGTAATAGAGCAAACAAACTTTCCCTAACACCGGATGATTCATCATTTGTTTCGAAACGTTATTTATCACAACGGAAATGTTAAGCTTAGTAGACGCCTCTAAAAATTTATCTTTATATGAAAAGATTTACGAAGTTGAATTTAAAACGAATCTGTCAGATGACAACTTGACGTAACACCAAATACTGGGGTTCTCGCCATGAAGAAAAAGGAGGGTCTGGTCGAATCAATCAAGAAAGGACGAAATTGATAAAATTTAAGGAATTTTATTGTGATAAAACTTGAATAGTAATACAGTGAGGGTTAGTGGATGATTGGTGCTCATAATACACCTGCTTGGTGGAACGTTATTTTCCGTTAATTAATTTGATTACGTCTTAGTCAATTTGTGATCATTTCTACAGGTGTCTTAGTCAATTTGTGATCATTTCTACAGGTGTCTTAGTCAATTTGTGGTCATTCCTACAGGTGTTCATTTATTTTTAAACTTCTCGCCCGCAAATTCCTGATTGGGGTCTTAGCAGATTATTGTTTATTAGGCCATTATGTGTCGTTTATATCCTTTTTCACGTGTGTAGACACGTGAAAAAGGATATAAACGACACAACATATTGTATTACTTTACTTTACCTATTTAACTCGCTATTTTCCACATAATATCTATGGGCTTACAAAATAAGCTTTCAAGTAATGAGTATGGAAAAACAATTACAGAACGAACAGATGTGTACTTTAATTGTATTGTCAGACACAAGCAAGTGGAATAATTTAATTCCAGCCAACTGTTATGGTGTTTTAATTTAAAGGTTGCCCTGCAGCAATCCCATTTTAAGAGTCAAATTAGGTACTTTTATGACATTTTATGCAAATGTTTCAGTTAAGTAAAGTACTGAGAGAGTGATTGAGTTGAGAATATTAAAGTTACTCACTATTTAAACTGGCTTTACAATATTTCAGAACTTTACGTAATATTCTCTCTACAATAAGTAATAAATAATATTTACTTACAAATACATAAACACATTTATTGCGAAAACCGTCTCTCAGAATCTCTATTTGCCAATATTCAGCCGTTGTGTTATTTTGGGATCAAGGGAGCTTCACCATGGAAGCAGAACGATTGCAATATATTGCTATTGCTTGCGCATCTGTGCAAATACTCGTAGATTTAATTTTCAATTCAAATGCAATCGCAGACACGTTAATAAACGGGCTTTTGAGGTTTTTAACTCTAACCTATATGAATGGCCTAGCATTTTATCCGTTTACAATATTGTACTGGTTTTACTATACAACTGTTTTTCTTTTTAATGAAGTCAATCAGTCTAGCCTTTTTCCAACTATATGTAGGTATTGGGGTTGGCTACCAGTCTACCCAGATGCAGTTAGCTGCATCTGGGTGGCTAGCTACTATGTACGCTGTAATATACTAGTACTTAGGTACTAGTACATCACAGTATACATAGTAGCTATGTACCTAGTATATCTGACACCGAAATATTGCAAACGCCGCCGCCGTAAGATTGTAAAATTTCGCGTGAAATTGTAAACTATTTTTTTTCTTGATAAGACACGGATACATTGGAAACTATTGAATTTGGATAGGAGTTATTTAAAGATTTGTTACAATCTTAATACAGAGTCTGCAATTTTCCGGTGACATATCTAATACATGGAGCAACTGCCTATTCTAACTCCATAACCATACAAAAATACAACAATACGATAACCCTTGGCAAAGACTA
Source organism: Melanchra persicariae (assembly GCA_947386135.1). Lineage (NCBI taxonomy): Eukaryota > Metazoa > Arthropoda > Insecta > Lepidoptera > Noctuidae > Melanchra > Melanchra persicariae. Next base: position 8,339,661 of record OX376646.1, read on the forward strand.
TTGTCAGTTGTTCTGATTTCCGACTATCCGTAACGTGTGTCACAGATAGACAAACATAAGATAGACGGGACCAACGGCTTGATTGCAAGGCGGGGTCCTCGATCTTACCATGAACCGACTTCGGCAAACGTTGTTTAACTTTGAAGAACGACACAAGCGGCTGTTATTATTTAGCAAGAAAAATAAAACAATATGGTTGAAAGACTAGTATTGAATGTATTATAAGCAATCAAGGCAAAAGCACAAACGACACAGAGAGCCCGATTAGATTGATGTAACTTTGATTATCTGTGATTGTTACGGAACATTAGTAAAACAGTGAAGCGTCAACGTCGAAGTACCAAACTCGCCCGAGGGGTAAGTAGAGACGTCACTCTGAAGCAGGGCCACTAATCGACTGCCAATCATTCACAGAAAATCTGAGGATCCAACAATTCGGTCAATTCGATGACGTAGCTAGTTTCTTGAGCTACCTAATTCAAATAGATTCTTGAATCCCGTTGTAGTTCCACAAGCCAATGTACGGAGATTTACGTCTATCGCCACCACACTACCGTTAAGAGGGTTGTAAATAACGCGAAAAACTCGGGTTATCTCTGTTCTGCAGCGCCATGCCTCAGCTAACATTATATCAGACAGATTACGTTCATCATCACCTTCGCCAAAAATGTTGCTGTTCTAATAAATATTAGTGTTGTGCAGCAATGAATGTAATCCACTTTAAATTGACAGACAGAATGACGTACAGAACGGAACGAATTTATTTACATCGTCTCGAATTTAAATCTGCATTCCCCATCTGCGAATTTACACGGCTTTACAATGTACAACAGAAGCGAAAAATGGGAGAATCTATTAAGTAACATTACATTCAGCGGGAAAAGATTTCAGGGAAGTGGTCCGGGTAAATGAAGCTAGATGAGTGTGCTCAGACAAATGAATAGCCGAGGTGATGCTGGGATGCTGCGAGCGGCCGCACGAATGTACAACTATCTGGCAATAATGCTCATTGTGCGGTTTCTCTCTCAACATCTCATTTATTTAACACGGTAACACGGTTGTTTGTTTGTGTACTTGTGAACAATGCGCAATACGGAACCCGGTAAATTAACATGTCCCTATAAATTACCCTATTTCACAATCGGTAGGGCGGTAAATCGGGAAACACAGGGCAATTAAGTTCTTGGCATCATGGCGAAGAGCCGTTTTACCTACAAATTACGTGATTTGCATCTTACTGAATTGTTGTATACTCGGAAACAATAGTAGGTTAACAATATTCATAGTTATAGAGGGAATTCACATACTCAAACTGAATAATTTTACTGATCTGGGGAACTATGACATCCTTAATCCGTCATGATACCTCTGTGAGAGAGAGACGGAGCCATAGGGGCCGAATAGCACTATCCCTTTTTCACAATGGAATCATAAGAGCATAAGCACTTCGTAGTACGGCCACAGATCTGAATCATTATATTAAATCCAATCCCAATCCTATAAAAAGTTACCAAGAAGCTATTTCTTGTGAAGACAGAAAGTCGATAGCTACCATAAGATCTATAAATATTAATGCAATGGCCCCATTAGTTTGTTATATTACCCCAAACAAATACTTCACAATTAGAAAAAGAAAGAAAGAAAAGGAAACAGAAACGAGCATTTGAAAGATTTATGAAGCCTTTTCGAGTTTTGTTTACTGGCGAGACACGAATATGATTATTTTTGCTGGAAATAAACCGGTGTTCCGACCATTCCGCTCCATAAATCAGGAAAGTCGACTTATTGTGAAGTAAACTCGCGCCCACCTGAATCTTGGCTCATTGAAGACATCCTGTATTGACAACGGAACGAATCTGTTCTGAAACTAAGGGAATATGCTTCCTATTATTCATCTATAAGCCTTTTAGTTTCCGCAGGAAAATATGAATGCATTTCAGCAGTCTTAAGAGCGTTTTCTCCTCATGGTATTTCATGCAAACTCGCAAGTCCTTTATTATTATATGCCTCTTGAGTACCACTGCAAGGCAAAGCCTGCAGTTTTCCTGCCCTGTCCTTCCAATTTTCTCTGTCCGTTACTACATCTGACCAAACCTTTAAGCAGGAGTCTAACACGTCTCGCTATCTTCTCCTGGGCCTACCGTGTTCGCAATTCAATCGGTGGTTACTTTTGTCCAGTTCTGTTGAGACATGCGGTAGATGTGGCCAGGCCAGTTCCATTTTAGATTGGGGGCTGTGCGGCCTACGTCGTTTGCTATTTTTGTTTTGGAACGAAGTATAGTTACTGTTCCTAATGCGGTCTTTGAGTTTGACTCCAAGAATACTTCGTCCCATTGTTCGCTGGCAGACCCCGAATGCGGACTTTGACGTTTTGTTAATGAAGGAGGGTGCATATTTCAATGAGTTTCCTTTTGAGGTAAAGTAGAAGTGCTAGTTAGGCGTTTCTTCGACCAATACCTCTTCCAGGCGTTTTCGGTGCGTCGAGTATTTTTTTTTCTTGCTTCGTCTGGAAAGAGACTATTTAGCCGAGGTATATGCAATATGCATGTATACCTACTTACTCATGAACATATTCAATTTTCACACCCTCGAAATCTTGAATTATTTGCGTTTCGTGCTATTCTCTTTCGTCATATTCATTCGGAGTCCGACCTCGAGGCTGGTGTGGCTCAGTTGTTCAAGCATAAGACTTAACTCAGCCGCCGTGGAAGAGAAAAGGCCAAGTCCATATAGAAAATCGATTAACCGAATTTCATGAAACGACTCGCATACGCAAGATGTAGGTCTAAAAAGGTAGTTAACAACTTTTCGATTAAGAGTTTAATGACAAAAAGAGTGATTTCACTTTGTATAGAAAACGTAAACTTGGTGTCTTGGTGTGTTTTAGTGGTAAATTAATTTCCGAGAAGGACATGCCAGTTTGTTAATAATATCGTAAGGAAAACGCCCTAAACCGTTTTGCTAATCTGTGCTAAGGAACAACTTGATGTTATTAATGAAATGTATAAAGAACAAGCGCATAAATCTGACTTTAGTAGAAGCCTGCACGCTTTGATTAAGAAACACAGCCCTCGGGGTTTACGAGCAGTAAGTAAGTAGCTAGTAATGCATAAGATAGTGTGCAATGGATAATAGATTGTGTTAAGAAAACGGAGCACCGAGTAGTTTTCACTGAAGTAAACAATCTTTTGTAAAAGTGGCATAAGGAATCTTTTATTTTCTTTCGGAGGAAAAATGGAATACGGGCATTGACATAAAGTCGGCCATGTTCATCACCAGTGATCCGGCGTAGGTAGTGCTATTTTGGGTCAATAAACCTGAAACACAATGCTATGGACATGCCCCGGAATTCCCGGATATATTTTTAAATTAAAATATGGAGTTAAACTGTGAGTACCTACACACGACAACATATCAAACTATTCATTTCTGATCCCGCGCGCATATTACTTACTGGTGTGGGATTCAGAAGGCATATCCATGGATTACGGTCACTAAAACCCGGGAATAGCACTAATAATAGAACAATTAATGGCATAGCCGATCACTGTTACTAAATATCAGGAACGCAAATAAGTTTTTACCCATGTCAAGTTAGAAATGGACTCTTCGTTACTGTGACAACTGATTATCATGGGAATGTTTCAACTTTAGGAACGTATCCCAAATACTTGAAATATTCATATAGTTTTTCCAGACTGCGTTGGGGCAAGGTCAGAGAGACGTAAAACATTGGACCACATGGGATTAGGTATCGCAAATATGGATTGAAAGGTGTCCGTCTAACTTTGTTTAGTTAGCTCTTGTTTGAGAAAATGAAATTTATTTGGGGCGGTTTTATTGGATTTTCGTAATTTGAATGAGGTGTAACATTTTTAGGATTTTTAATACCTTTTATTATTTTACGAAGAATTCTTTTTCAAACAAGATGAAATATGGCTTGGCCCTGTTGACGTTGTGCTGTTCAAATTGGTAAGTTCTCTCATCTAAAAAAAAAGTTTCACAGAAGCTACCAATTTATAGATTGCCCGCTGAAAAGAATCTTTCATCATCCAGGCTGACAGATAAGTAATATATCTTACGTAATAGTAATAATAAACATTAAAATCGCGAAAATCTAGCGGCACACCGGTATGCCGATAGTGCTTGAGCGTTTATCTACCCAATACTCAAGTTGAAGTACTCAGGTACACACTCCCACAGTAGTCGTAACATACAGAATAAGCCCCGCATAAAACCGAACAGTAAATGGTTAAGAAACAAACACTACAGGAATCTATACAATGTTTGAGTGCCTATAAACACGCTTAGATTCTCAGTTGAGAACAAAGTTAAATTACTTTGTACTACAAATGATACAAGTTTTCATGGATTCGTTTCGGTGTTTGTATAATGTGCCAAATTGTTTGTGTGGACATTCGACTTAACAATCTGTAGGTGATATTGTAATTTGAAACAGAAGTGCCACTTTAACACAATTTTAAAAGCAGGGGGGGCTAAAACGCAGGAATGGAAAAGGCCTGCAATCATGGCATCGTCACTGCTTAAAATGGAGCTTTTAAGCAGTGACGATGCCATGATTGCAGGCCTTTTATATACATACGTTAGTCAAATGTTCATAAACCTAATGTTAGCCATTGTTTAAGACTCCAGCCCTGACATGTGACAATTCCCAAATAAAAAATTAATCTTATGTGATTGGTAAATAAACACTAAATTCGCGATTAATTCGGCACACACCGGTGTGTTGCCGGTGCTTGAGCGGTTAAGTTCAAATTATTCCTAAAACGCAAAAACGATCACCACACTTTATCTAGAGCTACTCTACAACAGAATCGCACTGCTGTAAACATGTCGAAGTGAACACCCGGGCGGGGCGCACGACAGGTGAGTTGTCAAACCATACAAATAAGATGGAATGACAGCTCTATTGTCGTTCACTCCGCCTAGGTGAACACCGTGAGATGTCGACAGAATCGACCGGCTGTTAACATCCTACTGTGCAAACTTCGGTGGAGTGAGCGTGAAGTGAAATGTAATGTACTTGATGTTCACTTCACCTAAGATTACACGGTGATATATTTACGGAATCGGACTATGCCAAAACGCTAGGTTGTACCAAGAGCTAGATACAAAGCTATGTTTTACCTATTTTGTAATAAAACACAGTACCATCCGCCACATCAGTTGATTTTCTCCATTCCGTCCAATTAATGATTTCGCCGTACATGTTTTCCACGTTCGTGCGCCGACGACGACGTAGCTTTCTGTTTGAAGCTGTGCGGTTTCAGGCGGCAACGTCCCGATCTGTAATTTATTTACCGCCAACCTTTGTCGTAGCGTCGTGTACATCACTGATTCTCAAAGTTGTTCCTGGATCCCCGGGGTCTATGACGACGAAAAATAAAATTGCACGTCTCATGCACTCTGTGAGAGATAAGACTGAATCCCATTTATGCAGGTCGTCACTAAACAATAACTTAAGCTTTGCGGTTACTTAAATCAGCTTACACAAAGAGTATGTGGGTACTTCTGTAACAACAGTCTACTCGATACCTACAGAATAAATCACCATAGGGTCCAAGGGACAAAAAGTTTGAGCACCTGTGGTGTATACTTGTGACGCAACCCTTCTCGGTTCACGGCCTATACTCACCTCCATTTCGCAATTATTTACCTACGAACCCCGCCAGAGGACACTTAGCTTTAAAAGAAGATTAGTTTTTTTAATTTACGCCCCTTTGTGCGAGATACGAGAAAACTTTGGACGTAAACAACATGGTACTTAAACAGTTTATTTAAATATTCATTTATTTTAACGGGTCACAATTTGCATTGTTTTTTTTTTAAGTTAGTATGCACAGTTTTTAAAGGCATGGAGGCTATTTGGGTAACTTCAATTTTCTCTTTTGTTTTCGCTTGCACTCTGTACACAATATTAAGGGGCTATAAAATGTTAAATACATCTGAGGAATAAATAACTTTGTTAATCACTGCTAAAAATTATTTATAATACAATACTAATTTAACTATATTATACACTTAAAATAAAAATGCAAACTCTTAACTAAAATATGGCGTCAAAAAATTCGCTGTCGACTGGAAGTGAGCCCAAAAGACTGGCGAATTAACAACGATGTTGTATTTAAGTACGATAACTATGTATCAAACAACGATATCGTACCCATAAAAAAAACTTGAATAATACTACATTTTCACATTATTTGAAAACTGATTTCAGCAGGTTTCACTGTGGAAACAAAGTTAGGTAAGTAAAACTTTGAAAAGTTACCGACAAATGTAAATAACCTTCACCTCACTTCGCCTGAGCTCGAACAGAGAAAGTTATTTGTTCAGTGCAAGCTTCACATTCCTTCACTGATTGTCCTGGCCAAGAAATTAGGATAACTTACATTAGGTACTATGTGACGCCAGTTTTGATTTTTTTTTCAAATATTCGTTGTCACAAGTATGTAAGTAATGCGGATTTTCCTTTACACTCTTTGATATTTGATTTGAGTATGTTATTTTTCGGCTTAAAATGTTAATCTTTTTTTTCATGTCGCTTTGTTTTGGCTTACAGTACCCACATATTTTAAATTAAATGTTCATCGCATTATTTCGGGAAATGCTAAAAAGCTTATGCTGTCCCTAATAAAAAAGTAAACTCAGTTTTGAAAATAGATAACAGTCTCACTGTTATCTATTTTCAAAACTGAGTTTACTTTAAAACATCTGCTAAAAATTTTTTAATTTCTATAAATACACTTCTGGACACATCTATTGGCCCACCTTAGAGTTTAGGTTTCGATGGCCCCTACCGAAATATGATTGCTAGATTGAACAAAAACTGTTGATGCAGTTTTAAACCTGATACATTTTACCATCTTTTTCGATCGTATTGTTTTAAATTTGAATTCAGAATACCATACGACATGGAGCTACGCCTAACAAGTCGGATATGCGCCTTGTTAAAGGCAATTGATTTTTGAATAAAAAACATGTTTTATCAAATAAAGGTTTAATTTAATAACGCGTGTTGCCTCCATGGGCATCTACCACAGCTCTCATACGATTGGGCATAGAGTTTATCAACCGCTCTATAAAATTTTGAGGGATCATCTCCCATTCCTCTTTTATGGCAGTTTTCAACTCCTGCATCGTCTGGGCAACTGGCTGACGAGCCCTAACACGTCTTTTTAGCTCGTCCCACATGTACTCAATGGGGTTCATGTCTGGGCTTCTGGCTGGCCAGTCCATAACTGTGATGTTCACATCCCGAAGATATTCCCTGACGATGCCGGCCGCATGGGCTCTTGCATTATCATGCATAAAAAGGAAATTTGGGCCCACATAGTCCGCGTATGGTATCACGTGAGGTTCTAAGCACTCACGAATGTACCTTTCAGCATTTAATGTTGGCAGCCGTGGTCCTGTAACAACCTCAAGTTGAGTTTTGCCGCTCGCGGATATACTGCCCCAGACAGTCCATGAGCCACCGCCATAAGCAACCCTCTCTTCAAAGCAGCATTGTGCGAAACGCTCTCCCTTACGTCGGTAGACCTTCTTCCTTCCATCATTGCCATGTAACACAATTTTAGACTCATCAGAAAAGAGTACACGGCTCCAATCTTGCTGTGTCTAATTTAAATGACTGCGTGCGAAATGAAGGCGCGCTGTTCGGTGGGCTCGCGTTAGTTTGGGCCCATTAGCTGGCTTGTGTGGTACCATATCGCGTTCTTTTAACCTTCTCCGAACAGTTCGAGCGCTCACAGATACTCCGTGGAAGTCACGAAGTTGGTTTTGTATCTCAATGGAGGTAAGGTGACGATTTCTCAAGCTGGTCGTCACGATGAATCGATCCTGCGTTTCAGTTGTGACCCGAGATCGTGGCCTTCCTTGGCGACGAACAAAGCCGCCAGTCTCTAGGTGCCTCCGATAAACATTTCGGACCGCAGATCGACTTAAATTAAGTTGAGCACTCACGTTTCTTTGGCTGTGTCCGGCCTGAATAAGTGCCACAGCTTGGGCGGCGACTTCAGGTGAAGTATCCATAGATTATTGATAGAACCTCACCTTAATGTTAAGAATAAGTAATGTTTGTTGCAAAACCAAAGATATCAATCACTTTTTCAAGAATTAAATCCAAGTAAACCAATAAAACCAAGTTTTCTTAGTATTCGATTGTTTGATATCAACAAACAGGCTCCAAATTGTCTTTTGTTTCTTTGAATTCTGTGTTCGAAATTCAAAAAAAGACTATTGAATGAAATTGTGGATGTGCCAGGTTCAAAACTGCATAAAAACTTTTTGCTCGACCTAATATAAAATTTTTGCTAGGACCAAACGAAACTGAAAATACAAGGTGGGCCAATAGATGTGTCCAGAAGTGTATAATCTGCCCAAGTAAGTACGATATCTTCAGTCAGTTACATTTTCCCAGGCGTTACTAGTATTTCACAATCGTAACAGACAGTTTCATAATTTTTTCGTCGGAATTGATTTAATACGTCCGAGTACACAGATCCGTTATGCCCTTTCTAATTTCACGCCGGCCTCCTCGGTGTGAATCTACTTCACAATATCAGTCAATATTAAGACAGATTGCAATAAGTGACGACAGACAATACATGTTTTAACGGAGCAAATATTGCACGTAGGTACATATTCAGATGTTTGCATATCAATTAACATAAGGTTCCTGCTATTTTTAAATAATTTGGAATGTTACGTCTATAAATATCTATTGTAAGTTATGAAATCAAAAGTTTCTTGATATGACATGCTATTTCCTGTATTATATGGATATCCGTTTACACCACATTCGTATGCATATACATATCCGCTTAAATATTACCGAACTACGGTCAACTTATAAACATTGTGGTGAGAATAAGTTACTTCACTCGTCTACAGAGGTGCAGTGGACCTACGGGTTACATAATACACGGACTAGTTTACGTAGGTACCCAGTTATGAATGAGATTATAAGAGCGACCTACTTGGCGTTTATTTCGTGGAGATGATCGTGTTTGCGAGATGTAGCGCGGCAGCGTGCCCCTGCATCTCTCGCGCGCTTTAACTTGATGCGCCCCAAGGTTTCTTCCACCTGGAACCGGCCAGTTAACATAAGTGTCTAAACACACTATGCCGATGTTACGCGACCGAAGTTCGACGGCGGATTTTACGTTTCGACGTATTCGGCTGATATGACACACCATAAAGTGCCGAACTTACGCGGCAGAAATTCAGTTCCGCAACTTTGTGTGTATATTCAGTGTCTCGAGCGCTATCGTGGATCCCAGATCTTCGTCGGTAATAGAACCGAACTTCGGTCGCGTATAATGTGTGCTCACAGAATAAGTTGCCGCTGAACTTACGCCCGACCGAAGTTAGGCTGTACGCTATGACGCGACGTAATTTTGGCATAGTGTGTCGTCAGTAATTCAAATAGCATTGCAGGCGTGATTGTGCTGAACTTCGGTCACGTAACTTCGGCACAGCCGCTACAGCTCTGACATGTGGAAATTCTCAAATAAAAAATAAATCTTATGTACTTGGTAAATAAGCATTAAATTCGCAACAATTAATTCGGCGCACACCGGTGTGTTGCCGGTGCTTGAGCGGATAATGTGTTTAGACACTTATAATGCGGAATATTGGCTGTGTTAAACTAGGTACTGAAACGATCGGTCCAATAGTTCTTCTTCTTCATCTTTTCGAGTCGATGGGTAATTCATTACATTGTTGGGGCCCTGTAGGTGGCTACATTACTTGCAGCATTGGTGGCATTTATTAAGTCCCCCAAAGTAGAAGAGTATGGCACTTGGGGTCCTCCAAGTTTTGACTCAATAGTTTAGAAGTGAAATGAACCTACAAATCTAAACTATTGAGCCAAAACTTGAAGTAAAGTTTTGGCTCAATAGTTTAGACGTGAAATAAAAGATTTGTAAGCTGGGACCTGGTGAAGGATACTAGCTCCAGGATATTTGTATTACAAATAGTGATATGGAAAATACACGCAGACGAAGTTACAAGTAGTAACGGCAAGCATTTTATAAATATAACATACGAAACAAATTACTATCAAAGATTGAGATTCTGCATTCCGTTAACCGGTTTTATTTTTGTAAATTATATTTAAAAACTTCACATTGTAAAGTTATGCGTCAATAAGAACCCATTGCGGCTGAAGTTTTGCCTGATAAATTAATTTAACTTTAAGATCTTTGCAGCGTCTTAGTATCTTTGACATTTATCATCCTTATTTACATGTTTAGTAACTTACAGTATCATATTGTGAAATATTAGTAGATAAGGCAGAAAACATTGATGAACCGACTCCTGTACAACGTAACCGCGAACGCTCATGTTTAATTAGAGGTATTATTGAAACGCCGACATTTCTCTCGTGGAGCTATGCAGCAGACACAAAGGGAGCCTATTAATGCCTGAATAATGCAAACTGTTCCATCACGCGCCTCACCTCTTTGTTTACCGTATAGTTCGTTAATGCCTTCATTCGCTCTCTGTGTTGCTTTTAAATCAGTTATTTTCAGTTAAAGTTTGCTACAAATGCGCTTTGTTTAACACATCTCTATAATTCTCTGATGTGCTCAAATTCGGGAGAGTATCACTGTGGCTTTTTCAATTCGAAGTTCAACTTCGTACTTTCGAGAACTGTCTTAGAAGTTACTGAAATCGGTGAGGTTTAAAACGTCATGAATTTCAGGAATTGCTAACGTCAAGCGTGTTGATAAATTCCCGTGCATGAATAAAGTCCTTTGCTCAGCAGTGCCTACAATGCCAGCAGATATTATTCTGCAAATCTTTGATTAAATGCTTGCAATAACGTACTCCCCTGAAAAGCTTATTGATTTTCCGGTTCTCTCCAGTTATACCAACGTTTTATACGAGTGGTAGGTACAGCTGGGTCAGCTGGTATAACATTCAGTGGTTAGTCCGCGAATGTTTTGGTTCAAGCTGTCGCCTGTTGTAATGGAACCGGTTCTGTTCACGAACAATCGATGGAATTGTAACACGAAACGAATATAGCTAACAAACATTGCACAAAGAGGTTTTGCACATACATTATCGGAAAGTATAATTTAAAGCCTTAGGTATAGAATTATAGTTAGGCCAAAGTCAATTTCACAGATTCTCATCTAGTCATTATTAGGTTAGGCGGCCATTGTATAATATTAATGCTGAACTAATAGCACGATATTAGAATACACAACCAGAGCGTAGGAAATTACGTACATAATTTAGAGATGTGTAATATTCTGTAGTAGGCATAGTAATTATGTAACAATTTAATTAAAAGACAAAGAATTATTCTTTATTATAGAGACGAGTCTTGGTGATTGAGAAACGCGTGCACCGGCTAGTGACGTAAGGTGCACGCTAGTTGCGGCCGCGCGAAGCCAAACTCTTGCGCAAAATACGCCTCATAATAACGTGTAAATCGCAAATTTCATAAGTAACCCGTGAAAGTAAGCGATTCATTTCACTCTCACGCACGGCGGCGGCGTATCGACGGCTCTTGTTAAACAAGCCACGCTTGTGGCTGGCGGTGACATAATCTTCGTAGATCTCATTCCATCAGCTGGTTCACACCTATATCTATATTTTATGTAAATGTTACGATTATTGTATTTGCTCTTCGCGTATCAAATGAGGCGCCGGTGAATTTCTCTTTGAAAAGTAACAGACGGTTGTCTGTTTCCGTAATAGTACGTAGATTCTTGTTTTTCCGCATGTTTTTGGGGAAAACTAGTTCAGTGTCGATTTTTCGGTTCGAACAAGATGCTACTGGGTTTTCATCTATAAAAGTTTGTGTTCGGAATTGAACAAGAGCTCGGTGAATAACATAACCGAGCTAACTACCTACAGTGTCGGATGCAGTTGCTTCGCCTGTCAGCTATGAGTTAGCGATTACATATGTTCTGCTCACCACTCCCGGCGGGGCAAGCGTGACGGTAATGTTATGAAATTAATTGCTTGTTGCTTGAGGAAAATTGACACTGTTATTTTCTGACGAATATCTTAAGCAAGATCTGGTTCAGAAACTTATATTTCGTGGAATTGAAATGTTAAGATTGAATATTATATTGGTAATAAGTACAACATTATGTATACAACCAGAATCGACAAAATTAATGATGATGACTGATGAGGTAACTTGACTGACATGAAACTTCGACTTTTCCAATCTAATCGAAGCAGGAAACTTTTAATCGATATTTTGCTAGGTCAAATTAAACAAAAGGTCAAAGAATTTTAACACATAATTAATTTGAAGTAACTACGCTACCAGTGAGCGTTGACCCCGTAGTCAGTTGTAACTTGAAATAGTACTAAAAATCAAATACAAATCTTTATTGCTGTAGAGAGCAAATAAATACATTTCCACAGTATGTTCTACTAATTTAGGCATGCATGGAGTTCTGCTAAGTAATTTAAGTTGACCTTTTACATTTAGGTACATTTTGTTATATCCAGAGAGCTATTTAAAAATGAATCAAAGCGTGATCTAATAAGGTTGAGAGTAATTGCTATCCATTGACTGCTACCTTATTTGATCCGTTTAAGGTATTAATAGCACAATGGTAACGTTAGCAACCACGATGTATATGTCGCAGCCAACTAGCTTAATCAGCCGTTTCATTAAAAGCTTAGCCTTTTCATTGAACTGCGCCGTTTAATCAGCGACATACGTGACATGGGCAAATCATTAAACGATACTGAACAAAAGATGTCACTTAGGTCGCTGAAAAATCGGCGCATTTAAATGAAAAGGCTGGGCCTCCAATTAAACGTCTGATTAAGCTAATTGGCTGCGACATATAGATAATACAGGCTGACTTTTGTTGATCCATGTGCATCTTTTAGGGGCTGTGAGCCTACATAGTATTCATGAGTGCAAACTAAGTACTTTTACTAAATAGTACAAGATAGAAATAGATAAAAAAAATCTGCTTTTATGTGTATCTTGCTTCGACAATCATGAGAAAACTTAAGGAATAGTTGCTTTTTTTCGCAATTTCAGGGTCCCATTATAAGTTTATAATATGCTACTACCGATCCTTGAAAATATCCAATCAATTAACAGTCAGCCTGTTTAATTAGTAAGGCGGAATCGAGTCAGCTCCACAACTACATACGTACGGTGTATTGTACAATGTAGGTAGTACAGTACACGACATCCATAATTTGATAATGTCGAGGGCCTGCCTAACGTCGTCCGATCCAACTCGACAGTCTCTGGCTGAGATAAGTGATTATCTAAATTGGTATTGGCTTGGGGGAAAAGCTTTTCGTGAAATGAAAAAGTTTTTCATAAATAGATGGCGTGCTCCTGAAACTTGGTTTTAAGCTAGATTTAAGTTATACGAATGTAGAAAAGCAAAAATTTGATATTATATCGTACATTCTTATTAAATTAACTTTCCGCTAAAGTATACATGAAAATAATGCACAAAAAAAAGAGGAAAATGTGCTACAAATCTCAGTAGAACGATTAATGTTTTAAAATAATTAGAAATTGGCATTTAAATTCACAGAACTTCACTTTTGTATCTTGCATTCAATTTTGAAGATATCAACATCCTACCATAAAATAGAACCACAAAATCTTAAACAAATAATTGTGGTAAACTCGAATAACCTGAGCTGAGCCAACAAACACTCGATATTGAGAAGATGTTGACACGGAGTCACGGAGCGCCTGCGTGCATCGACAACCACGCATTACACTCTGCAGTGCCGGCGGTTGCCTCACCCCGACCACACAGCGACTGGTGTAAGCCAATCGGTCAATTAACAGGAATTTGCCCAATATTTCACAACACGAAACGTCAATCCTTTGTAATGAAATACTTAATGGCGGCCAGCAAGTGGAACGGATGTATGGACACAGTCATGTTTGTAGGTCCCTAGAAAGAATGACTGAGTTATTTGCCAACTTTATTTTCGTTGTGCCAGTTTATCAGGCTTTAGCGAGTATTCGAGTATTTGCAACGTGTGTGGCCAATGCTTTCGTCATGAACAGTTTGTTACTTATAATATTCATCAGAACAGGAGAAGTGTATCTGCATTGCGCTGCATATTATTGTCAAGATTTTAAAAAATCTTAAAATCATCGATAACTCGAAAACCACCCATTATGAACCCCAAGTTTTCGGAGTCAAAATCGTTGCAAATCAGCTCTAGTATACCCATTTCAAGGAATGCACATAATTACCAATCATCTTGTAGGTACAGTTGGTTAAGTTTTTATTAAAACAGTTTAAAATAATTTTGCCCTTAAAAATGTGCTACATCGATTTGTCAACCCTCGAATATTATTCGAAGAGGGGAAACGCGACAAAGTAATAAATAACAACATAATCAAAATATCAAATTGAAGTACCATTCACGTCGCCACAAATTATTCGTTGTCCGCGAAGCGTCATTTTTGAAATGTAGCCGCAATAGCTGTGTTTTCAAATAGGTATACCTAGTGTTTTATTGTATTCAGCATAACGTAACATAATGCATTTTTTCTTTGTCTGATCGGATACATACAAGTTGTTCTTGAAAGATTTAATAGTTTAAAAATCTACACGAATAAAAAAAAAATAGATCACAGCTCAGGATGTTCTTCAAGTAATAAAGCTTAACTAAAGCTTTTTATTCAATCTGAACATTGCAAAATTTGAAAAACCACTTTCCCAGTATTTCGTACATGCAATTGGACTCGCATTTCCGTACTTTTTGTTTGATTGCTCGTGGAAAACCGAAAAGCTTTTAGAAAGCTCCACTACGTATGTTTTAATATTGTCATGGCCGCTGGCGTCATTTATATTTAAATGAAGTGAAGTGGATCGTATATTTTCATACACATCTCTCTATCTAGAGTATGATTGGATAAGTTTATGAAGTCACAACGCCGAAATATTATATTAAAGCGTCTTAACGCCGCCACACGGAATCTGAGCAATTCACGAAGATATCAAGCGACGCGCGAGCTGTTCATCTTTTACGTAATGAATATGAGAAAAATATTCAAGCAAGTGCAGAATTGACCGCAAAGTGGGTCGTTGTCCGACCGTGACTGCAGGTGCATACGACGCGGCGTGCGCCCGCGCACTCGCCGGCCGCGGCCCGCGCTTGGTGACGGTGACGGCCGGCGACGCATCACCAACACGCCTTTAATTACAGGCTTGGGAAACAAATGTACACAAGGAAACCTTCAAATCAAATACCCCAGTCTCCTTGTTTTCCCACTAACTGTGAATGTATCCGACATTGACAAGGGTTCCTTAAATATGTAACATGCGACCTTTTTATGAGACAAATGTATGCACGTTTTTAAGGTCTGAACCTGCCTGCCAGATGGACCTTACAGAATTCGCCGCAAAAGGGACCTGCGGCCTTTTAAGAATTCAAGCAAAAACATATTCCAATGCAAACATAGAATTCATGTCATTCGGAGTGCTGAGTTCAGCACTCCGAATGAACCTTTGAAGTTTCAAAGGTTGTAACGGAACCTCTGCTGCGATGGCTCGCTGCCATCTTTCATACTCGACTATTCCAAAAAGTCCAAAACACTTTTTGAGAGATACGTTCCCATTTATTTGTCTCTGTCATAGAAATGGTTGCAAATGAAATGTCCGCGAATTCGATTGAAAAATAAACGAGATAACGTGCCTAAAGTAACTATTTCAAATGATTCAGGTGACTTTTTACTCTTTTAAATAGAGGAGTGAGAGAAAGAGAGACTTTGATTTAATGTTAATTGGATACAGGTCTATAGACCTAGCTATATCAGATTCTTAATTAACTCCAAAGACAAAGCAAATAGATGGCAATGTGAGCAGGTTGAACCAGATATTACATTACTCTATTCATAAGATCTAATATTGTTGTAGCCTGGAGGTTATTTCCGTATAGTTAATGCTCTGTGGTGTGTGACGATTCCTGTGGTTATCTGTGTCAACCCACAGATATCTTAGTTCAAACTTTAATATCAATTTACGAAGTAATCAATATTGAGATACTTAATTGAATATGTATGTTGTAATGTTCAACATTTCAACCTCGTGAGATTTAGATTATGAAGTTGTAGTAGTTTGAGCTTAATTAATTATCAGCTGGTGCTCGGTAGCTGAAACTTTTGTAATCACTAAAGTGTTAAGTGGACATAAGATCGTGATTATCACTTATACGAACATAACCCTTAATAACCCCTATGCATGAAGGATGTTTTCCTGAAATCGACTTGACAACAAACAGTGGCTTTGTTTGATATCGAAACCACCCCGGAAAACTGTTCGCCCCTTAGTTGTCAATAAAACGGAAGTTTGATGAGTTTTTCTGTGTCTTCCGTGACTTTGATAAATTGAACGTCACAATCGTCGAAACGTCGAAATCGAATCCCAAAATATTTTAAAAAACCTTGTAACAACAACAAGTTTTTTTTACATAAATATTAATAAGTGATGAATAATTTACATCCAGTTTTTGTTATTTACCCCTAGACCTTACATAGTTTCAAATTCAAACAAAATAATTAAGTTTCGCAACAGCGATAAACATAGCAACAATGTTAATTGTAATAAAAGCAACTTGAAGCACATTAATCAAAACTTTTTATTACTAAGCACTGTATCATAGGCAGTGCAAGAAACTAAAACAAGGGATATAGAGTCGCTCCGAGTTCAGCTCCACGTTATAACAATGACTCGCGGCTAATTTATTACAGTGAGGGTTACATTCATTCAAATTTCTCACCCAGAAGTATGATTTCCTGCCGAGGTAAAATGTTCTTTTGGATGGCTTTGCATGATTTAATATCTCCAATTCTCCTGCCTTGTTTTACAGTCGTCGTACGAAGCTTATTTACAGTTCTCCGCTACTGCACCTGCGATACACTTGTAGTTTCCGGAGCCGTAAAAGTGTCCGTAATAGAATCGAAATTTTAGACCCGCCGCGCCGTACCAACCCTCAAAGAGAAACCGTATAAAGCCGAAATCATAGCTTCGCTTTAATAAAATAACACGAAATAATGTTTTTGTATTCCGGCTTGAACGGAACCGGGCATAGTTTTCACGAACGAAATTTTCTACCTTCTAGAGTTTGCTGACAACACAAAATATTGCGCGGAAAATGTGTGGACACCACGTAAGAAATTTAACAAAAGGCGATTTACCTCGGAAGCTTATGATAACACTTAAGGCACGGATAATAGAACCTCCTGCGGGGTCTCATCTGGACAGAGCAATATTTCACTGAATTAATAAGTGTGAAGGCTATAAATCAGTGGAACTGCGCTACGGGGCCGGGTATACCTACAGGATCACAGACTGCATCGCGCCGGGTATCCGGCTATCCGAGTATCCGTCTGTAGCACTATTGTGCTGGGAGATGCGACTAACTAATCTAATCGAGATTGTAAACAGTTAGCCAACTGTAACGACACTGTTTATCTGAGCTCGACACTAGCATTAATTAATGTACGGATCGGTATCAGACTTGTTTCTTTAATGTCATTTATATAGACTACGGGTTTAGAATTAATTTTCTGGCATAGAAAAGAAAGTCTTAAGGTAAAGATATTTTTAGCTCCAATTATTGTTAATGCTATTTAACCGGGAGCATGAATAATTCTACATTTCTTTCCGAAACAAACAAAACGGAAGGATAGAAAAAGGTATTATTTCCCCAAATGGGGTCACCACTAAATGAGAAAATTAAGAATTTATAAAAGGATCTTCTTCCCCTAATTCTTGGGATTTAGCGAATTACATCGTTTTAAATAAAAAAACTTCGATGAGATCGTTTGGCTTCCTGTTGAAGAGACGTAATTTTCCCGTTTTCCTCCTTTGTTTACACAAGATCTATTAATATAAGAACAAAAAACCAAGAAGTTAAAATGAAAACGAAACCGAGGAGTGTTGATTCTAATTTATTGCAGATTTGATTTGATTTGTTAATATTTGTCCGCCTTCAGGCTGGGTAATTTTTCGGGCTTTTTATAAGAATTTACAGTGATGGGATATTTTCTAGGATGGCTTTCTCAAACCTAGTTTTATTATCCGAGATAAGGCGAGATGCCTCATAGATCGTAGTTTGCTTACTACACCGACATCTTCACAAAGAAAAAAGACGGGAAGAATTTACTATTGCTTCTTTGGCCGATTTTTTTTTGGAGATTTTGTCTTATTCCGTCCAGAAACAAGAAGTCTGTAGGTACACTTTTACTTTAAGAAAATAAAAGCGTTTTCCAAGGAATTAATTTCCTATCCCTGTTTGTTAACATGTAAATGAAGATAATTTTCATTCAGAGACAATTCCTATTATTATAACAATGTAAATTGCCCTTGACGTTCGTGGCTGTTTCTAATTATCAAATTACAATTAACTCTCTTTACCTTGGCTTAATTTGAACCCTGCCTTTGGTGTAAGCTCATACTTTATACGATTCGGGAGTCTTTAACCTTATTGGATAAGCAATAGGGACGAATTTCGACTTTTTGTTGGGAGTGTTTTAAATTAGCTCATCTGTCATGTATATGCCATGTTAATGACATGTCAATGCCGTTATATAAAAGGGATATAATAATAATAATAATAATAATAATATTTATTGACATAAAAGTATGTTACATTTATATATGGAACCCTGACTCCTGCGCTAGGTTGTAACCTGTGTTACAGGAATCAGTGTCTTCTCCCAGTAGTTTTATACAGATATTATGCCTTAAATAAACACTTAAATTAAACAATACCTACTTGAGGTGTATGTGTGAGGATGGGCGTGTGTCCGTGTGTGTGTATGTGTAAGCGTGTGATGATGTTTGTGTGTGTGTGAGTGTGTGTTTGTGTGAGAGAGAGCATGCGTGAACTTACGTGTCGTATCGTGGTGTATGATGCTGGCCATTACAGGGTTTATGTTATTAATTTTTCAGTCTGTATGTAGTCCATTGTTTGTAGCCAGGTGTATATTTTCTTTTTAATTTCATTTTTAGAGAATGGGTTAATCAGTAGGGCCTTGTTTATCTTGTTATAGATATGCGTAGCAAGGAAAAGATGTTGCCGTCTAGCTGAGGCAGTCTTGCATTTGACATATTTACAAACATTAGTGATTGTGCGTTTACTTTTGTAACTGTTGTCTTTAGGCGTTATTAGGTGTTGCTTCAATGTAATGTTGAGAAGATACAGCTGTCTCACTGTGAGCACTTTACACTTTTGGTACAAAGCTGTGGTCGGGAACCGATACGGTTTGAAGGTCAGGACTTTGAGCAATGATCTTTGAGCTCTTTCAAGGTGGATCATAATTGTTTTACAGGCTCCTCCCCACACCGGGATACAGTAACCAATTATTGACTGGGCTAGAGAAGTATATATAGTGCGAAGAAGATTAAAATCCGCTACTTGTCGAAGTTTCTTAAATGCCCAAATAAGTTTCCTAACTCGAGAGGTAGTTAATTCGACTTGGGGCCGCCAACTTAGTTTTTCACCTATATAGGATATAAATTTACACCTTATACAGTTCTTTCTCAATCCAAAACCGAAATCGCAATTGTTTTAAGGCGTCATATAGTAAGGACTCTGTTTGCCGTTGTCCATCTTCCTTACGTTCATTAATAGTTCGTGGCTATTAAATTATTCAATGTTTCTTGTTGAAATTGTGAGTTACCACTATTTAGCGACTATAAATGTTTAATTAGAATAAAATTATGGATTGCAAAAACGATTAACAAATATTAAACGATATTGTAAAATACACTACAGCATAATCAGCTATATTTCAGTCAAAAAGTTCACAGATTTTTCCTGAAAATCGAACATAGAATGAAAAAATTTGAAAAATTGACTAAGTTTGATGAAACCCGTCTGAGCATGCTAAAAGTAGCCAGGTCGATTGTATTGGAAGTATTTTTGAAGTGAAAACTTCTTTAGTGTTGTAGTGTTGTGCACTTTTTGGAATGGGTAAAAAATGTTAAACTCGCGACGGATAATGTAATAATTATTTAATGTAAATTGTCATGTTTGTGTACGATAGCGCAATATACTGATAAATAAAGCAATTCGTGCGAAATTATACCCTAACCATTCCAAAATATTCAAAAATAATTAATTGATAATGAATAAAATTAAAAAAAAGAAATTAATTAATACATTCATTTTATTAATAAATCATTAATAAAATGAATGTTTACCAACGCTCAGTTGATGCTTCTGGCCATCTAAGTCTAAATCTAGACTTTCTAGACTTTTGGATAATAAAGGGATGCTGAGGGGAAGGCTGCTTGTTTTTTTGATGAGGTGTTCTCAGGAAGACACGGTAGCAAAGCCTGGTAATCTAACACGTAATAAACGCCACATCTCACAATTTGCGACCGTAGGGAATTGTGACGAAATACTTTGTAGCAAATTATATTCTGAACTACGTCAAAGCCAGCACTTAAGAGCGCCGTACATTAAACTGCTTGAAAACGCACCGCAGGAAATAGTTTGACGACATTATGTTGCACATAGTGTGAAATAATGTCACACCGTAGGAGGTGTAGGTACAGAGTGAAGCAACTCGTCTTATTATCATAAAGGAACGCACTTCTCTGGTTGTAAATCTACCACATGCACAGGTCAGACAAAGCCAGTTGTTGAGAGAGGACTAGACAGGCAGAAAACCTCAAACCAGTAGCAATGTGGTCAAAGGAATATATAAATCGATTTAGAAGTAAAGTTAAAATCGAATATGAAACAAACTGTTGGTAAAACAAAAGTCCCAAATCGAACTAATCTTTTATAAGTGCTTTATTTGGGATTTATGTGAATAACACGAGGTCAGGGCGAAAATTCTTTGTCGTACCCTCTTATCAACTAATTTGTGTTGAGAGTTTCAGAGACTCAAATTATAATTACGAATGAATTTGCCAAACATGCATTGCACCTATGCTGTAGTCGAGACAAGCGCTCATACTGGGAATTTTGTACCTTACGTACAGTTG
Organism: Melanchra persicariae; assembly: GCA_947386135.1. NCBI lineage: Eukaryota > Metazoa > Arthropoda > Insecta > Lepidoptera > Noctuidae > Melanchra > Melanchra persicariae. The sequence goes on from OX376646.1 coordinate 8,360,660, forward strand.
GAACCCTCTGTGTGTCTGTGTTCCCATATACTTCTGTAGCCTCGTCCGTACTATTCACTTCGCAATATTTTAGGTAAAGATCATTCATTGGCGGAACTACCTACAAAGGTGCTTAGTGGTGCAACGCACCAGGGCTTCCAAGTACGGAGAGTATGACATTTTTACATTTCCAAGACTCGGCCAAGACCGAAATCAGCCACGTAGAGATCCCTAAATAAGCAATCCGAATTTCCTTTTAACATTTCAAAAACAGCTTTTCTTTTGAGTTCATTTCTATGAATGTTTTCCAAACCAACCTTTTTCTGTTTTCAGTATTTGACGCTTCTGGCCACTATACTCCCAACGTGCTATTCGGCAACGAGTACTGGCTGGGCTCGCAGAACGCGTGCCGCGACCTGCAGCTGAAGGAGTACTATGCGCACACGCCGCCCTTCCCCACCACCTTCTACGTCGCCAAGATCAACCTGACCGTGGACAATGATCATCTTCCACAGGTAACATACTGCTTTTTTTTTTTGTGTGGTTGATAAGAATCTTACTGAAGGATTGTTGAGCAACTCATGTTTGTTGAGTTACAAAGCAATTTTAACCTGGTTGCAGAATAATAATATGTTCGAAAGAGTTACCGCGGCCCTGGAACGCAAGGGCAATGGAAGGAGCACGGATGGGTTTTAATAAGAGTCTGACACTCCCTTCCGCTCCACCCAGAGCGGAAGAAGTCATTTGATGATTTCCCATCCTTAAAAAAAAAGCAATTTTAACCTACAAACTTTTGTAATTAGTCTTGCATGAAAAGCAAAAAAGAATAAGTACACTACAAATGGTAATAAATAAAATGCATCACCGGTACACTCAAATAACTTTTTTTCCTGAAAAATGAAGTTCATAGTTTGTTTTTCCTCTGTTGAATGCCCGTCTCACATAACACTTTTTTAATGCTGATTTATGAATTGATGATACATTTTAAATAGACGTTTTTAAGTACCTTTTTATGTAAACTTATTCAAGCTGTCACGTAGTTGCGACATTTCGAATATTTCTCTAGCCATCACTGATTTGCTTTCTATTGGATGGAAGATGTGAACGATTGCGTGAACTTCAAACTTTCCCTCCATGACTCAGCATTTGAATGACAATTCAATCCGAGTTACGTTATTACTTTGACCTCTAGAGGTTTATCATGCAGACGTATACACGGAGTCAATAATTATTTATTTTATACACAAAACTAAAGGAATTTTAGTAAAACACACCTTGCAATATAATACATTAATAAAACGGTAATAGGCTTTAAAAAGAAATCGGTCTTATTTAACACGATTGTTTTTTTTAATATTCTGGTCATAAAAATGTTTGACATAACACGATAACAACCTAGTCAAACAAACAACAATAAATAAACTCCAAGTCTTTATCGTAAACGCGTCGTCATTCGACCCCGTAATATCATGGTGTGGGCGCAAAAGACAAATAGCCCACAACAACTCGCCCTAGCCTTGTTGTGTGGGCCTAATTTACCCTGACGTCAGCAAAGTTTAATATAAAAGTTTTACTACCTCGCGGCAAGTTTCAGCCTTCTGCGTCGATAGAGTCAACATAATTTGCTACGTTATATTCCCTGCAGTGTTGTGTGAAAACAAACCAGCTTCAATGCCAAGGTTAAGAAATAGTTCATAGTTCCTGATTTCGTAGTTCAAAAATAGGGTGATTTTTAAATGATTGGCAAATTTTGACACGGTCTTATGAACAGGACTCGTAGTATCAGTATCTCACATAAAAACAGTTAGCGACAGCCTACTGCAAGGTCACGGGCCCAGCCGAAACCTTGCAGTCGAGGTTCCCAAATGCACAGTCTAGCCGGCTCGCTACAACGATCTGGATACTGTTGGCGCTGGCCCGCACCTGAGCTACTGCGAACATCCCTGATGCGCTGCAGTCATCAGCATCTACTAAGCCTTTTACCAACCTATATTGGGGTCGGCTTCCAGTCAAACCGTATTCAGCTGAATACCAGTTTTTACATGGAGCGGCTGCTAACATAGTACTTCTTGGCAAGACTAGAGTCAGATTTTCTGGCCTGATGATGCGCTGCAGTATTGAACCAATATAACCGAAGTACGGGACCAAAGTAACGCTGAAAAAAAACCATGTGGGTAGATTTTAACAGCTTTTATTTTCATACCTATTTAGGAGTCGATCTCATAGTAACACTTGTTAATATTCATGAATACCTACTTTCGACATAAGAAAGATGGCCAACGAATTAAAAGTCACCTTGTTTAGATATTAAGGTTCCCTAACGATATGTTTTAAGAGTCTATACGGGTAGTCGGAAGCCACAACATTTGACACCAGTCTTGTCTTGAGGTATCGTATGTATCGTGGTATACAGTCACTGGGTTGTAAAGAGCAGGCAGTCGCTATATGTAAAATACTGGTAAGCCTGGAAACCGACCCCAGTATAGCTGTTAAAAGGCAGGAGCATAGATAATACCCTACCCTAACGAAACAACGTGAAACAGAATAAACACAACGTTGTATACCTGCAAGGTATTGAAGGAGCTTTTTTTTCCGAAACCAGCAAATTCGGATCTATTTTCGCCGTCGGTAAATGAAGGCAATGAAGCTTATAGCCATGATATGAATTTATATGACCATCGTAAACGTTAAGTTGGACTTCTTCCGATGGATAACGTTCTTAGGTAGAAGGCGCGCGTTTTAATAAAAAATGATGTCCGATTGAGATAGGATTTCCAATATAATGAAGATATTTCAGTGTTTTTTCTATTTTATTTTTGACTGAGACACTGATTACAGCTACTATCAGCTCATGCCCAAAAGAATATAAGTGTGAGCAAACAGTCGTTTATAAGAAAGTAATATTACATATCGGTCTAAGTATGGTCTATAGATTATTGATGGTCAGAAAGTTTTCATCCCCCGAGAGGCGCGAGGCGTGGATGAATCAACATTTATTAACGGGATATGGAACTTGGACACGGAACGTATCTTTACTAATATTATGAGGCATTGAAGTTGTTCATTTAAGTGTATTACTTTTTGTGCCTTATACGATCAAAGACTGAGGATGACACAAAAAAAAAAACGTCATGCCTTTATTCCGCGAATGGTTAAAAAATGCATTACGCATACCCTCCCATTGGGGGAATGGGGGGGGTATGTGGGACTCCTAAAACAACCCAGCGGCATTCCCGCAACGTCTGAGTGGAGGGGGACTGGGAAATCGGCATAACCTTTGCGTCCAGTCCCTCTCCGACGTCCGCCCGCCTGCACGGCGCGCCCTTCACGCCCTCCCCGTGGGGGGAGGACCGGGAACGACCGGCGGAGGTGGTGTAGAGTGCAATGCGGGTGAAGGCGCCCCCACGCCTGTCGCCCGCCTACACCACCATGAGGAGGGAGAAGACGACGTCTTCTCCGACCTCTTCGGCACTTAAGGGCCTTCTGGAAGGTACCCTTAAGGTTTGAGGACTTAGAGGCGACCTCCGCGATCTCCTCCTCGTCCTCCTCCGCAATCTGCTGCAGCTCGGCCAGAGAGTGGTCCGCGTACAGCACGCGGAACGCACCGTAGCCGAGCTGCACGCACCCGCTGCTCCTTCGCATGAGCTTTTGGGTTGGCCCTGAGAAGGGCCTTTGGGTTGGCCCTGAGAAGGGCCTTTGGGTTCCAAAAACGCCCGAAGGCGTCCCGCGGGGGTGTTGCCATAGCCACCGCAAGGGAACCAATCAACCCTCATAGGGAAATGGCCACAGTGGCCCTCTGTCGGGACACTGTGGCCACCTCCCCACCCCCGGCCAGAAGGCAGGGCCACCGCTTCGCGTGAATTCCAGACCAAAGGGGGCGTGTTGCCTCACGGACACATTACCGCCAGCGCCGATCGGCTCAACCCCCCAGGACTCCTTCAGCCTCGCTTAGAGGCGACCTCCGCGACACCAACATTTTGCCAGTTCTGTTTAAACCCCATGTAAGAGTACTAGGGGCCAGTCTACTCAACATCAACCTTGTAGATCATGCAATCGTTATTAGCAACTAGGCAAAATAAGGATATTTTTTTTTAAATTTGCTAGTGTCCTAGATTTATATTTTTACACAATCATTTTATTACCCAACATTAGAGTTAAAATCTACTGTGATTCGGGTGTTATTGCGACATTGCGACAGCAAGCAACCATTCTACTAATCACATGATGTCAGAACCTGTCCGAACATTGTGGCTAATGAGTGCCGCGATACCTAATGTCCTGGTATTAAAGTCCACTCAGTGTCATTTTGACACTGGCTTAGTAGGCTGTTGGCATTGCTTTCAGATAAATATACCTACTTACAGAAATTCTACAATGGCCAGAAGTGTTCAAATTCGCAATATCATCTCAGCGAAAAGGCGACAATTAGAGGTGTTTTTGACAGTTCGCGCCTGTGATGCTAATATGAGTGCTCCCTAAAAAAACGAGAATGGTCCCTCAGCTCTTAGGGATTTGTTATACAAAGCGGACAGGGCGCTGACAAGATAAAATGTATGGCTGATGTGCTTTGTATATCAAGTCCCTTAGGCGCTGGACACACAGAAAAGACGTAAGACGACATACAAAATGTAGGTATAGAAACGTCGCGACGCAAATATAAGAAAGGACAGGGCGCGGAAACGACTCTTACTCGTCTGCGCCCTATTTTAAAAACATACAGAAAGGACGAGGCACGGGCGCGAGCGAACAAAGGACGGGCGAGACCGGGGTTTGCGCGGGTGCCGGGACTCGCGCGTCGCTGTCACACACAATTACACCACCACAATTAATCACATCTTCATCTTCGGAAGCAGACATGTTATCCTGTCAAAATCGGACGGTTAATGAAGTTGGTTGAAAACCGTCATCTCTCACGGTACCCAGCGTCACGTCCGTGCCTCGTCTTTTCTATGTTTTAAAAAGTCGCGACGACGGCGACGCCGACGCCCCGTCTGTGACCTGTCCGCGCGCCCCGTCTTCATCTTACGCCTTTTCTGTGTGTCCAGCGCTTTAGGTAGGTAGGTACACATTTTCCTTACCACTAAACTTGATAAGCGAATAACGAACCACATGACAAACCTTCATTTATTTACAAACACTGAGAAGACAGTGTGTCAACCTACTCAAACAAAAACATTCAATCGAATTGAGAACCGCCTCGTTTTTTTGAAGTCTGTTAAAAACGTAAACTTGAAGATCATCTTAAAACATTTTACATAGGTGTGAATACAAACTTAAAGACAACCTTTTACACCGTTGGATTGTCTCAAATTCTTAAACAAAACATTGCCGGAAAGCTCGTAGCCTGAAAAAGAAAAATCCGTAGCATTTGTATACGTAATGCCTTAAGAAAAGCGATGGGAACCGCCAGCTGACGTCTGTTTTCCTGGTGCTACACCGATACATCGTGTGGTACATTCGTCAAGTTGACTGACATTCAATTACGTACCTCAGGTTTACGCAAAGGTCGCCCGGTGATATTCAGCGCGGTTAATGAATGGAGTGCATTGCGCAAGCTTGGTCGCAAATTGGTCCCAACTATTTGCATTAAAGCTAAGTGCAAAGTAAAAATAGTGTGCAGAACTTATGCATCTTCTTCAGATATCATAATGTGATATTACACTTGATATCTACGAAAATCAGAAGTTTTCTCATTAATCACGCACTTGAGTTAGTATGAATAAACGTCGCGAAGTTTATCAAAACCCGATAGATAACGTGATGAGTAACATCAAAATCTGTTTCTTTAAAACATCTTGAAATACAAAATCTCAGCAAATATGACATGTAATAAAAACGATAGGTAGGTATTTTGTGGGGCCAATACTGGCTCTATTGGCCAATGCAATTGATTGGATCCAGGCTCATAACGGATAAACTTTCAAAACTCTAATTTTGTTTTTAATTGTTGCTCCGAGCAACTGTTTCATTGACTAGCTTTAATGTTGTTTATGAGTTTTATGCTGCAAGTTAAAAGAAAAACAGAGTCGTTTCAGTTATTTCTTCTCTTGCTTAACTTTTTAACTATCTCAACCGATGTTGGGCTTTAGTATTTGAACGTAATTAAACCCAGCTTCTGCTGGTATCAAAATAAAACGCTATAAGTGTTTTTGCTTTTTGGAGGAATATTAACCATCGCCTCAGTATTTTTTTTTACACTTAGGTACGTGAAATTGTAATATCATAAAATTTTTACTTTCTGGTGAAAGTAAAAATTTTATGATATTACAATTTCAATTTCATGACACGTACCAAAGACATCGCTAAAAGGTCTTAGCAACCATGCTAAGACCTTTTAGCGATGCCTTTGGTTAAATTGTAATATATAGATTCTATATATTAAAAAACCATCTATATTATAGAAGGACCTGAAGGGCAGCGTTCGCATTCGCCAACTGTCAAAAACACTTCTATTTTACCGCCGCATTTTCACACATTTTTTTCATTGATTGCGTTGTCGCTGAGTTGATATTGCGACTTCAAAAATTCAAAAGTCATTTATTCAAATTAGGCTTAGAGCCACCACTTTTTGAACGTCAAATTTTACATAAAGACAGTCCCCTAAAACGCCCACCCGTCACCACTTCCTAGTGTTTTAGCTGGGAAGAAGAAGTGGTGCAACAAACTCCCCAGTAACACTTCTGTCTGTTACGTTTTAAGAACTTGAATTATACAATAGTATGCAAAGTATTTTATGTCACAGGAATAAAAATAAATATGTATCCAACAACATGGAAATCAAAAAATTAATTAAGCTAGCACACTCCATTATACCATTTAAAACGGGCAATGGTAGAATTTAGCGATAGAACTGTGACTCGAACCACAAGTGATAAACCAATCATTTTTAAACATTGTAATGAGTAGAATAAGTCAATAAGTAAATTAAGTCAATAAGTAAAAGACGGATAGACATTCATAGTCTAATACAAAAATAAAAAAAATATATATGAACTCATATAACCTGTCATAAGCTAATAGAGATAGAAAATGATAAAAATTACATTGTCTTGCGTTCAACACTGCGACCAACTATTCTTATCGTCTAAATAGTCATTAATAGAATAGTATGCCTTTGAACAAAGGTTAGATTTAACTTTAGCTTTAAATGAGTTAAAAGGCAGGTCAAGAAAAGAAAGTGGAAGTTTATTGTAAAAGCGGATACCGAGCCCCACAAATGAGTCGTGGACCTTACGAAGTCGGTGGGAAGGAGCATGTAGCTTGTGCTTGTTTCTGGTGTTAAAGTTGTGGATGTCGCTTGTTTTAATGTGTATATTTTGCCTAATATATAAAATGTTTGCAAAAATGAATTGAGACCGTGAGAATTCCAATATCTTTAAAAAGTTCTCTTAATAAAACTCTTGACCCTAGTTGATATATTGCTCGCACAGCACGTTTTTGTAAAACAAATATATTTTGTATATCAGTAGCTTTTTCCCACAATAGAATACCGTAGGACATAACGCTATGGAAATAACTAAAATAGACTAACCGAGCTGTGTCAACGTCAGTATATTGTCTAACTTTTCTGACGGCGTATGCGGCAGAGCTGAGCCTTCCCGATAAGCTTGATATATATGTGGGCCCTATTGAAGTTTGGAATCAACAGTTATGCCCAAAACTACTGCCGAGTCTACAGTTTCAAGCACTTCGTCACTAAAAACGATATTGGGTTCTTCTTCAATTTGAACCCTTTCAACTAGGTACAAGGATTATCCCTGGATACAGCGATTTCTGTCAGCGATACAGATTGCGGTCACGTGGTCGACGACTAACATTTTGGGTCTTTTGATAATCGTCGCTATTTGTCGGGTCTCTTTGACTTTTCCACTAACCGCCTTCTATCTCCCACAGAGCAGACTGATGCTGGTCGGCGAGTGCGTGCCGGCGTCTTGTGACAAAGGCGCCATCACCTCGCTGCTGGGCGCCGCGGAAGGCGCCGCCTCTGCGCAGGCCTCCACTGCCGGCCTGGCCGCCTCCTTTAGCACCCTTAACGTGCGGCCCGTGCCTGGGGACTACGACCTCTTCGCTGACCCTAAGCTGCAGATATTAGGGTAAGACGCTGTTAAATATATTCTGTAAATCAAATTGGTAGTACTTATTGGGTATGGGCAGTGACGGGTAGTATATTCAACTTATATTGCTTTAAGGTTCTGACCGGTGCTACAGGGGGTAATGTAACATGTTACAAGCAGCATTCGTGTACTCAGTATGTCGAAACGAGCATGAACAAGCGCATGTGTTTTGTTTTACACACGATTTTAGGACACGGCGTAACATGATTATATGCTCACTGCGAATGTTACATTTCGGCTCGTAACATCCGTCAGTAGCCAGTGGTATATTCAACAAGGAGTAAATCAATAGATCTGGGCGAGAAGCCTCGACATAGTTACCGATCGCCTACCGACCGACAAAATTCGGTCGGTTACTATAATATATCGAGAGCCTGTTCCCGCCCTAGTCTTTTTTCTTGACCACTGCCCAGTTGTTTCATTGCACAGCACGGTTTCTAACGATGACAGAGTACATGTAATACCTTCTTTGAAATGAAAAATCTCCAGATAGGTTCTAGTGGGTCATTATCGACTAGTAAGTTGGTAAGAGTAGGTCCTGTCCTTACAAGTGACACAAGGTCTTTCGTGCTTTAGACAATGATGTCCACAGTTCCGAACAAAAGATCGACTCAAAATATTGAAAGGTTGCTGGCCTTGTGGTGCATTTTGTTTAGTTTGGTTTAGTATTTGGTCCGTCCTAACTGAGCTGATGTACTTGACACGAAATTGCAAAAATAGTAGGAATCGTGTTTGTATCAAACATGAATTTAAATTATTTTATTGCAGTTGCGTTGGACGTTGAACTTCAAAGACAAACCAGTGATATCATCAACTTTAAATCAATAAAATCTAGTAAAGGGACAAATTGTCAGGTTTGTGTCAATCCCAAAGCAAAGCAGATATTTAACTATGAGCTGGTCTGGACTTGGACTGCGAAGGCACACAAAGTAGCTACCTACGTAACTCCTTAACAGCAAATAGCATAACCACTCATGGGTGGGAATAATATCAATTTAGTTGCGGGGTATCTCCACTAAAAAGTGAAAAATAAAAGAATACAACCGACTTCCAAATAAAAAATACTATAAAGCATAAAATAATTTTAATTTCGTAAGTCGGTGTCGAAAATCAACCAAAACACCGACTTCCGAAATTAAAATTATTTTATGCTTTGGTAGTGTTTTATATTTATTTATTTATGTACACAATAACCTTAAAATTTATATTTGGTAGTCGGTTGTATTTTTTGAAAAAAAAAGCTTTTGTACAAATCATTTCCATCACTAAACACTATCTCTTACTTACCTATTCCTTAGTTACGCACTGAAAACTATCACAATAAAATACTTACCTAGTTAAATTTATATATAACTTAATTAACTAGGTTCATTATCAAATAATGAGGAAGGTAGATATTACGCAGAGCTACCTATCTAATTAATTAATTCATCTCACTGCGTATGACGTATTATGTAAATCTATGATGAAAGCTCCGGACCGTCCATACCTATATTATCTCATCACCATTCAAGATTGATTCACAACTAAGAGAATATTTACCTAATTAATAACAGGGAAAAATAAATTAAAAATTGAAATAAGTACTAACTTTGAAAAATTGTCCTTACTCATTGACCATAGTAAACTAAAAAAGGTTTTTCTCATAAATTCATTAAAAAAGCAAGTAGGTCGTATGATTCCTTTTTCAAAAGTATCTAACTTCAAAGTTCGTTGTTGAAAAGACCACCACATGCTTTCATTATCTGCCTAGCCTTTTCCCAATTATATTGGGGTCGGTTCCTAGTCAAACCGGATTCAGCTGAATACCATTATTTTACGTGGAGCTGCTGCCTACAGCAAAAGGACAATGGGATCGTGTTGGGATGACGAATTTATAAAAATAGCAAACTTGGGGCCCAGGCCTCCACATCCCATTATCTGGATAACACGGTACTTCTTGGTAAGACTGCTGTCAGTTTTATCCTTCCACATTATTTGATAATGAATCTACCACAGCATGCTTTAGTTATCCTTAATAACCTATCTAATGCAATAACTTAACATATTAATTTATAACAAGAATAGCATTTTACATAACATAAAATAGCGACGCATAGAAATGCACGTAATCAAAACACAATAATTATGTCACGGCCGTATTTAAATAATTCTGAATGCAACCGAACGCATGCATAAATTATTTATTTAATTGATTTTTTTTGTAATTGAGAACAGACATGTGAACACAAAGTACATTATTATGTATTTAACACAAATGGGTATGTTAAACGTTTTTCGCAACAACAACCTACTGTGAAGGTTGTTACCTGAATGAACCATACAGCATGCTGGCTGGCTGAAAATAGTTATGGTTTGATTTGAACACTCATGCGAATTTAGAATTATGGTTTGAATACCTACGTCTCAATTGTTTCGTGAGTGGCAGATTTGATTCATTTAAGCGCCCGATTATCCGATCACTGGTAAAAACCTAATATAAGTATGTGTTGTTTTCGCTATTGTTACTGTTTTGTACAAAGTCCATTTCTTAATAAACTGCCTACTATTTCTATTTAGCTGAACTTAATTTCGAGTTTAAAAATTTGTTATTTTAGGATTGTGTAATAAAATTAATCAGATTTATTCAACATAACAACTGGGTGTCCTAATGCTAGAGAAACGCGCATTGCCTACTTTATTTAGTGTTGAGGTCTTGACCTACAGTCACAGTTACACTTAGAACGTTCTGAATGTCACGCATTCACTTCACTCGAAGTCTTTTACTAAACAAATGTCTCTGTTAAGGTCAAAACTATCATTAACTTAATAACCAACACATTAGCATCGTACGAGAGTATTGTCTGACAAACCCTTTACAAAGACTGATGCTGAAGATATATTATCCACATGAACCGTTTAGCAATGCGACCCCAGTACCAACAGCTTAAACGATCACGTATGTACGGTCACGCACTTATTCCGCAAGGAGAACATAAGCACTACACTTTCATTCTGTGCAATGAAAACACGTAGACCATTAGGTTTTGGATTTAAAAATAATTTCAGCAAATGGGAATGACAACACTGTAAGGAATTACAGTTTTTATGCACTGTTCACACTGCTCTCATATTTTTTTGTTCTTTATTTAAATGTGTGGTTGCTGGCTGTTTTGTTTTGTGCTAAAGTGTGAGTGTGCCAAAACATCAGTAGTTAAACAAGGTTCTGAACGAGCGCCAAGAATCTCGTTAAAGCCTCTCGTGGCCGTCGCCGTGCTTGCATGATAACAAGTGTTTGGAAGCTGTTCAATTTTAAATCATGTTAAGAGTTTTACTGCTAACAATGTCATTAAAGATTTTGTGAGAAATTCAGGAAACTTGAACTACGTAGAAAAGTTTTAGGAAAATAATGTTTTTATAAGAAAGACAACATTTGCATGTAATTTTAGTTCACCCTCTTTTTAGTCTTTCTACGAGGAAACAGGCTGCACTTACCTACTACTATTGCCTTTGATCAACGTCTGTACTAAACATTATGGTTTTCTTGCTAATATTATTCCCTCAAACTTATCCAAATTAATGTGAGATCGGCACAAGTGTTTTTCTTCTATCTCTTTTCCCCTCCTTTGTCGCCATAACATCTCTTTCTAATAGTGATATCTTGTTACAGAACGGTGGTGACCCTGGTGCTAATCCTGATGTTCTTCGCATCTCTGTACGAGGGCTACCTGGAGCGCAAGTACCGACTGATGAAAGGCGACGACCTGGAAGTGGCCAGCGACGTCATCCATAAGCAACCTGTTGGTACTTTCGTTTATAATATCCTGCTTATAAAAGGAAAGAGTGGTTTCTGCAACTAGCCAGTAGGTACATAATATATGATTTATTATAGACAGTCATACGGGTGACGGATTTCAGCATGAAATTAGTATGTTCTTTAGTAAAAACGAGGTGATAGAGAAAAAGCTCTATAAACCCAGACTTTTTTTTAGTAAATACGAGGTGATAGAGAAAAAGCTCTATAAACCGGACTTTTTCAAAATCTATGTACCATATTTACGACCGCGTTCGTGTTATGTTGTTTGGTCCGAAAGCAATAAATTAGGATGACCTGCAAAAAACGAGATTGCGTCAACAAGGAAAAAGCATTTTCGCCGATCCACAGAGGTGTTTCATTATCATATGTGTGATTGAGCATGGCGTGTTACAATCAAGCACGCCCGGCCCAGGTCGAAGGTCACCGTATTTTTCAGCCAACGGTTCCATACAAATTAATTTGAAACAAGCCCAAAAACAAACGTGACCGAAAGGTATTGTGCGGTCCACGAAACAGTAAAGGGACATTTATTATTAAACCGAAAAGTTCCGTACCCACTCAAATATTAAAATCTCCAACTTTTTAACAGGAATCATTGAATTTTTATTAAGTCCTTTTTAAACCGTCCTTTCTCACAATGACTTTTCTGTTTTAATCAAAACGGAAGTTCGGATTTTATATTCTACTAAGTATTTTACAGCTAACGTTATACCGAGAGTCAAAATTAACTAAAGTTACATTTATTAAACTTAGACCAAGTCGAATTTAAAGCAACAAATTAATGGATAATCGACTATCAAATCTGAAGTATGACGTAAGCAACATCTAAAATATTGGACCCGCAGAACCATGGCATCGCGTCAACCAACTGGGGGGGAGCGGGTCTATTGTGCCCTTCAATGTTTTGTCCACTTTTTTCCTATATTTAAACCAGCCGGCTTTGATATTTCAATTATTTTGGACTCCCCATTATTGAACTAAAGCAGAAATTAATTACGAACACCCAATAATGTTGATAAACCTATGTACTCACTCTCATACAGTTTGGTAGATCAAACAAATGTTAGCTTAAAATTATAATTGATTTTATAATTAAGTGTTAGGGAATGGTTTTAATAAAGATAATATTACAAAGCAGAAAATATTCGTTATCAGTGTAAATGTGTCCATTATCATCATCAAGGTATCGCAATATAGCGGTAGGATACGGATGCGGGGGGCGCATCGCTATCGTGGACACGCGATTAACGACTTTGATAAAAACGGGACTGGCGTTTATTGAATATCCCAGTTAGATTTTGTCTACATCCAGCAAAGATTTAATTCATGGAATCTGTTAAAGTAATGGACTGATAAAATATACCAAAGATGTTTATAAACACGTATTCCAACTTAACTATAAAAAGCTTAGTCATTAAGAAATAAAATCTACTTAGTTATTAGGTACCTATCTATCGTTATAATTGGTTACAAAAAAATTCCCAAACGAATAATTATGTGAAAAGGGTTGGATGCTCATCCATTGTTCGTGGCTAATGAACATTTCTGACGTAACGATATTTGCAGGCAAATAACAATGTGCCAGCTGCCGATGGAAAGCCAGTGAGCGCAGACAATGGCGATAGGGACCTTCGGCGGGAGACTTGCGGTGAGTACCTAATGCGACTTATGTATGTGGGACAGTCACTACCACTACATAGCAATATAAACAGATACAAGAAGCGAAAGGTGATATGGTATTTCCATGATTAATTGTGTTTGAAGTACTGTCGAAGCCCTTAGGCTTCGACAGTTCTTCTTTTTTTCTTTGAAGTAATTTCTAATAATAATTATAAAATAATGAAAAATAAACGGACCTTTCTAATGGTCCCCAAACAACGAGAGCAGACAATGAGCCCGGCATGATGTAGGGACCCCAAAATTTATTTTTTGTCTCATAACAAAATGAGAATATATTAAAAGATAATGAACCTTGAAGAAAGTCTCCAAAAGATAATTATCAAATTACAAAACTACTTATTCAAGGCATTATGCAAAGAAAATATTTTAAGAACTGACGAAACTTTCCACTTTGTTCGGGTATAAAAAACCTGCCAATTCTTCATAGCTCTGAAAATAAAGTTTGTTCATAAGCCGACAATTAACAAGTTTGAATAAGTTGGAGGTCGTAAGGTCAAGGAATACAATCGCTGAGAGGCATAACTTTGCGACCAGCTCGTAAATGACGACAATCCGTTTTGTATTTAGCATGCAAATATTATGTACGGGACTTGCAGATAAATTATCGTAAGTAGGTATGTGCAGGTAAGTATTTTGTGAAACACATCTAGAAAAGATATTGAAAGTTACGAATTCCCTTGAACATAGAAACTCGGTACTCACGGTATATAATCGCTTACCTGATAAATTAAACACAGTAATAATTTCCACGGATTGGGAATAAGGGACTTTACATTCCGAAATTAAACCAGCATTACCCACATACATAACCATAATAGTTGATACGTTTACTAACATAGAGATAATATACGGGCGATGCTATGAAACATAACTAATCGGCATTCGCGGTGCTAATAGCATGTTAAGTAACCCTAATGTTGTGGCTATGTCTGCGCTAAGTAAGTTATCCAAGTGAGGCGAGCATTGCGCTCGCGGTGACGGCATTTCCCTGGAGACAACCTTCCACTTAAATTTAAGCTAATGTGACGTTTTAGTGCCTAGGTTTTCCTTCATTACATCGCCATTTTACCTACAAGTATTTTACATGACTGTTGTAATTCAAGTTTTTATGATTTAAAGTAATCTGGTGATTACTATAAATCATAAAAACTGCGGCCAGAAATCTTTTCGCCAATTTATACGTCGTGTATGTTCACAAAACTGTGTCGCAGGATATTGCATTGTGAAAGTGAAACAATGTTACCCAATCGAATTGCGATCTATTGTTTGTATGGCAACTCTATAAAATAAATAGCAAAGCGAACAGTCGACTCAATAAATCGAAAACAAGAATCAAAGCAATTTCTTTGTTCTAGGAAAGCGTTTTCAAAGAACTTTGAAGTTGTGATCCTTTAGTAGAACAGTGGAACTGAGGAACTTATCTTTATTTCAATTCAAGTTGTTCTTTTCTTCAGGGGTCTGGTCGGAGGTACTGTTATCGTTCTCTATCTTGTCGAACGGGCGCACGATCCTCAGCACGGACCCTCCCAACGATGGGGCCCTCACATGTCTTCACGGAATGAGGTACGTTTCTTTTATTACGGAACTTTTTTCGTGCCCTATCAGCTTATGTGAGTATGTGAATGTAAATGTAAGGTCCCTATCATTTTGTTTTATGTCAGTGTGTCCGTTGCCTATCTCAATGGGTCCTGAATGAATCAACTCTTGTACAAAGTGTCCGTTGATCTAAAGTATTTGTACTAACGCCTGATTGGGGTGTGTTCTGCTTGGCTGTTAAGTTTTAAGTGCTCATGATTGGTTTTCCAACGTAAATCTCTATTGAATGAGATATTTGATGTCGGTCCTAAAAATAACTATAGAACTTCAACAAAAGCTATTCGATCGATATCGATTAATAGTGTTGATATCCGATCTATAGATTAATGTAGGTACCTAGTTAGTTCCAGCGTTATTACGGCGGGAACTAAGTTAATCAAACTTTACAAATTAGTTCCACTTTAATGGTCAGTAGCTTAGCACAGTAAGTTTTCCTACTTTTAGTAGGTATTGTACAGGGCTTCAGAGTCTGTAGTCCTGACTGGCAGCAAGAACCATGTTTGAGATGGATAATTCTAAATTTGAAATCTTATGAAAGCCTGTAAGTTTGTAAATGAATCGACGTCAGACCGAACTTGAATAAACTTTGGAACACACAACAGAATACATAGAATACCTACTGGCCAAAGAAGCCTGAAATAAAGAGGTTATTATCATTTATTATTATTACATAGAACTTGGTCTGGATTTGTTTATAGAATACTTTTTGTCTGATTAGTTTGCCTCTGCCAATAGACCCAGTTTATAATATTAAGGTCTCAAACAACAGAATCAGTAGCAAAGTTTATGTACCGTCCGAAGCCTTATACTGTCCATGTTTCCAGGTTCATGTCGGTGATCTGGGTGATAATGGTTCACACGTACCTAACCATCTTCTACGTGGCTGACAACAAGACAATGCGCGTCATAACCGAGAGGAACTTCTGGTACCAGTCCGTTGGCAACGCGTCATACTGTGTCGACACCTTCTTTGTTATCAGGTAAGTTTAGTAGATTTATTATCTGCTTTTCGTGTGTATCATCTTCTTCCTGCGTTGTACCATGTTACTTGGGGTCGGAGCAACATTTCTTCTCCCCTGTCAACCGTCACGATACCATTAGGTACCAAAAAAAATTGGGGCTTTTGTTCTTTTTCATGTTTCAAACCTGTACCTAAGACGCTGTTTCAGTGGAGTTTCTAAAATCCGCTTGACCTTTTTTAATGATAAAATGTTTAGAGAGACGTAGTAAATTATAAGGTATTTAATTTGTATTTGAATAAGATTTGAAGAATTTGAATAAGCCGCATAACTGAACGTAACGATAACGTTCCGTTTCTTTCAAGTAAAAAGAAGCAGAATCTGGTATTATGTCATTGTCAAAATACGCTTATAAAATATGGCTGCAACACTGTAATGCAATATGACCGATATTATGATGTTTATTGAGATACGCACTTCTTCATCGTCATTATAATAAATTAAGGCCATGCCTAAGATGTTCATTCCGGTTATTTCATGTTTACGAGATTCTAACTCTTCAGTCGTCATTTATATAACAATGTAAACTAGGTATGTATTTTATGTATTTACTTACTCAACATTGGCCTTGAGGAGAAATAGAAAGTAAACAAACTTAATATTCATATCCTAGTAAAGTTCATACAATCGTATTTAGTTTACTTAAGTAGGTAACATTCCCAGTTTGCTTCCAGTCAAATTACGACGAAAATAAGGCAAACTTAGCATTAATTTTCAACTCTGATTTTTTGCCCTTAACGTGTAGAGTGTAGGCAGAATAGTATGTACAAATGTATTCCGCGAAAAGTTAACCCCCGGAAGTTCGTTTTTTTTAGTAAAACATTTAATTTCAAAGGAAAAAACATTAACTGGGATGTTTGTTTTGAGCATTTGTAGAAAAGATCGAGTTTTACAAGTACGTCAGTAAATTAAACATTTTTAATCCGTGGAACTATCCTATATTATTAGAGAATGTTTTTTTATTGATTTGGTAATGCAAACTAAAAATTTACTACTTTCTTTTCATAAAATATCTTAATTAGCGAATTAAGATTTATTTTTTATTATACCGACAAAATTTAACATTATTGTTAGCGCAAGTTATTAAAATCAGTTTCTTGCGATAGCGAATCAGACAAAAACGTAACTGAATTAAATTGGATTTAATATTATAGGTCACGTCGACTTAATAATAAAAAAAATAAAAACACATCTGATAATTTTTTATCAAAATTCCGTATTTGTTTTTTAACGACCTTGATTCTGACAAAATCAATTAATTTTACCGATTCTCTACATAATGTAAAAAAGAATAGAGATTACTTACTTTTCCTAGATTTTATTGAAATAAACGCGTTTTTGTTTTTTTAGAAAACCCGGTTATGGAAAATGTTAAATTTTTATATTGTTAAAAGAGCTAAGATCAAATAAACTATTCAAGAAAAAAATCAGAGTTAGGAATTTTTGCGAGGTTCAAAGCTAATTTGACTGGCCTATAAAGGAATTTGCTTCGGAGCCATTTTATTATCAATACAATATAAAAATAATTTTAGCCCGAAGCTCTTCAAGCATAAAAGGTTTTGATTTTCCGGTATAAAACGCACTTACCTCATTTTATACCTTCCAGGGTTTCGAAATTCCGCCTTAACATTCCATTAAATTCGGTTCAAACGTTTAGCTGCGAACTTGGAAAAGAAAAACTTTCGTTAACTTTCTTATGAGAGGGAACAATGCTGACTTGACCTCAATTATAAGTTGAGGCGTGTGTATTTATGTAAATTTACCATTTATACATCTTGTGCTATGACTTCGATACATACGAATTAGATAAAATAAAAGGTTTGTAAATACGCTGATGGGTATCTACATAATATTTATATATCATTCCGGTCCTACGATTACCCAAGGGTCTGTCCAAGTGTCCACACATTTTCGCTTCACTAATATTTAATTACGATTAAATACAAATGAATATTTAATCAACGATTAGCTGAGCTTCCATCCGAGGGACAATGAGACCCTTATCGGCTTTGATATCCATCAGACTGTTTGACCGTCAAATCCAATTACGACCGAGAGGACTGCAAACGCCCGCCGGTGTCAATTTAGAATAGTTATACAGTTATAGATTTTCCAGCGGTAAAAAGCCGCGGACAACAATTTCGATTCTCATAAAACTATTTCATACCTATACATTTTAGATAGCTCTACTAGGGTTGGTCTTTCTATGTTTACGAACTTGGTTGACCTTTCTGTGTCATGTCCGGTACAAATTGACATGTGCCAGGCATGACAATTTTCATTACTGGTTTTGGTACACGCAAAAGAACAAAAGGAACAACAAAATTGCGCAGTTTATCGTTACCTGACTATATTTGGTACAGAGCTTATCAAAACACGTGTAACCATAATACAATATTGTTATAACAATGTCCAATTTATTTGGTCAGTTCGAGTAGTTTGTTTTTCCTCCTTTTGTGTTTGACAGCCCTGGGTAAGTCCGGCTGCACGAGGGTAACTCCGTACGTGTTATAAGACGGGTGTAAATCAAATTAATGCGATTCTTTTGGGCGATGTAATCAAGTAGTTAAGTTATTTTTATTAGCTATAAAAGAGGATACGATTAAAGAGAACAAAAGGGATGATAGATGCTTAGCGGTAGGTGGAGAGAACACGCTGAATTTATGATGATGAGTTAAATCCATAGGTAGTGTCTAGACACTATCTATGGATTTATCACACCTACCTCCTTTTACCTATGGATTTCTATTTCTAGGTTTATGTAGAGTGCATTATGATTTGATTTTAAAATTCTCAAAAATATTTTAAACTAGAATATTTTTCTAAGGTCGTTTGCCAAGTTTATGACTAGATATATTTAAAGAAAAATCTCTTCGATAGCTGAACAGAGAATGACCTAAAAGGGTCGGACATTAGCTTAATGGTTATCAATTTCTTTTATACGGCCTCTCCCTATCCTTTGTGACATCAACTGACCAAATCGTGCGGTCCTTCAATTAAATAGACCTCGTAACATAAGTCTTCAATAACCTCTAATTTTTTACAGCGGTATACTCGTCACGATTCTATTCTTACGGACAGAAGACAAAAAGGCCGCAAAAGCTGCTCAGCTGGACAAACAGGACATCAACAAGAATCTAAACGGCTTCAGTAACTCCGCACTCTCCATCTCAGTGATAAGCCAACAATCTTTTAAGGAGGATTTATTAGACAAGCCCAGGAGCAGCGCTTACTCCATAGCAGAATTCGTGGCAATGATTAAGTCTTTCTTCATTTTGTTTTCTTATCGATTAGTGAGACTTACCCCAGCTTATGGGTTTGTGATTGGGTTGAACGAGATTGCTTTAAGGTATTCGCACGATAGATCAGTGTTCGAGCCAGCGATATTCGACCATATCACGTGTGATAAGTACTGGTGGCGCAATCTGCTGTACATCAACAACTTGTACCCTCAGCGAGAGATGTGCATGGTCTGGTCGTGGTACATGGCCAACGACACACAGTTTTACGTCGTCGGAATTATTCTGCTACTCATTTCTGTGAAGTAAGTGACAATTTAAAATATGAAAATAAAAAGTAATTTAAAAACAGTGACATAATGTTGCGCACATTTTCAGTGGCTTCCGTATTTCCAAGTGTAATGTACAAATTCTCAGCGCCTTTTTACCGTGGATACTCTTTTCCTAAAGTAGAAAAGTTTGTTTACTGAATTCTTACAAGTTGTCTGAGGAACTATTAAGCCGATTTATGTTATGAATCCGTTTGCAGAATCTTGGAACGGTA
Organism: Melanchra persicariae; assembly: GCA_947386135.1. Lineage (NCBI taxonomy): Eukaryota > Metazoa > Arthropoda > Insecta > Lepidoptera > Noctuidae > Melanchra > Melanchra persicariae. Next base: position 8,380,627 of record OX376646.1, read on the forward strand.
TTCAGCCGGCGCGATTCTAATGTAATACACTTTATTCAAAGAGCCACCTACTTTTCTTGGCTAACTTTGCGTATCGTGTTTTCATTTCTTTGTTTGATTTGTTGGTCTCGTTTCTTGTGGGTGTAGTTTATTGTACAGTTTATTTCTGTTTCCAGGCACCCTAAGTCCGCGATGATATCGCTAGGGTTGCTGATGGTTAGCTCATGGGCAACCACCATCTACATCTCCGTGTGGCATCAATACAAGGCGCGGATACAGGAGCCCTTCGAGATGTTCGACCCGCTCTACGACAAGCCTTGGTCGAGGATCGGACCTTATCTAGTCGGTAAGAGAAACTAATATTCTAATATCACTTAGATGAATCCTAATCTAATAATGAAGAAGGGAAACTACGAAAGAAATAACTTGGCGCTCGTCGATCTTAGTAAAACTTGTACCAAATTATGAACAGTTATGAAAAGACTGTGATGGATGAATGTTGTAGCAAGTAATTACCAATTGACTAAGTATTCCAAACCACGGCAAAGTTACGCATGTTCCGTACCCTCTCCACTCAGCCGAGGTTTTTTTATTGTAACTGTATCGGAGCTTTCAGCTTAAATCGAATCATTCTCTGAAGCAATTTCAACTTTGATAAATTATGAAGAGCTCGCGAAATTGGATGACTGGCTACTTTACCTTCCTTTAATGTATTCGCACGTCACCACTCGCCTTATAAAGTGTTTTTAAAACACTAGTAGGTTCGACAGAGTTGCCGCGGTTCTGGAAAGCAAAGGGCACTAGGAGGAGCATGGATGAGTTTTAGTAATTAAGAGTCTGACAGACCGCTCCACCCAAAGCGTCAAAAAATCATTTAATGATTTCCCACCCATAAAAAAAAAGGTTCGCCAACTTGAAATATTTAAAGTACTTAGAAATATTGGGTAGGTATTGCTATTATTTTCGAGGATTACTTTATCTCAATCCTTCAGTATATCCTTGTTTATCATAAACTTGTTTGGTGTTACGCAACAAGTTAAATAGGTATTATTACGAAAGTAGGTGTCATTTGCAAAAAACATCCGCAGTCGCATTGCGTAAAATAACTAATATTATAATAAAAACTGTCAATAAATATGCATGTCATACTTAACAACATATCAAACAACTTTCATTTTCCTGTTGTTAACATTATTCTAAACTCTAACATTTATGGAATTCTTCAATATTTTGCGGCGGCTTCATTGTTGAAATTAATTTGTTCAACAAGTACCTAACCTACATAAATGCAGTTTTAGTTCTTTAAATAATGTCGGTAGGGAATTGAAAAGCGCATATTAAAATAGGTCGAAACGGTCGGCTCAGATACTATGCAATAAAACCAAAGCTCGGTTAAAAATTATTTGGGTCGGAGCACGGCCGCGCCGCTCCCGCACCGAGATCGCGCGGAATGCTCGACGCGCTACTGATTGTGTAGTCTTTCCCAACTCGCCTCCTCGCGTAATCCCCGAAAATGGGCCTTTTACTGAGATTTTATCGATCCTACCAGAAAGCTATCCGCTCACTACATTTCAGTTTCCGTTCGCTGGTCAGTGAGGGAATCATAAACGTGCTCGACAAAGCGTAAATGGTAGACTGAACAACCTGATAACTCCGCTCACAGCTTAGTCCGTTTCACACGATACGAGTCCGCACCCAACATGAACATTGATTATTATCAATACAACCCCTTTTCTTGCGCAATTTGCATGAGAACAGACTTCCTTCCTATTTGGGCATTTTCTATTCTCTAGAATTGTGTGTATTTTGTAGTTCGGACATCGAATTACGTATATTGTGTTTTGTCCTACAATTTCCTGCATAATTTATATTCTATTAAATTAAGCGAGTAAATTCGAAGTGAATTATTCAAAGTAACTTGAGAAGTAGTGTCTGGAAGGTACCTATTCTAAAAGTAGAACGTGGGTGTAAAAATAACAAGCACAGCACAACTTATCGCGAGACAACGCGCGTCGGGCGACGAGGTCGCTGGAAAATTTATTTGAGTTTTATTATCGGGAGGAAGTACGTCCTGACACGGAGTCGCCCTCAACCCTCTCATCACTGAAATTTATTCCTCTCATATAGTACACAACACATGCGTAAATGTCTGTTCAAATCAATTTCGTATGGCTTCCGATTGTAATATCCATGGCTCGCCAATTTACAAATATTTACATATATTATACTGTAGCAGCTTTGAAGTGCTTTATTTGGTATTCTAACGAACGAAAACACATATTACAATGTTCAAAACGAATGACTAATTTATTTCAATCACCATAATTGCTCACGGATTGTAGAGAGTACCGACACTACCAGCCAAATATAATTCGACATCCAGAAAAAGGTATTTTGTAAAAGTTTGATTATATGAAACGATTTCATAGTAATTTTAATGATTTATCAACAATGTTTTTAATTTTGAACTCATCGGTCAATGGATCGTCTTAGGGGCGGAGTTCTAAGTGTCCACCTTTGTTTTTAATGACGGCCTCACAAAATGCAGGTGGCCAAATACTTTTGACGTTATAGTACTTTCTTTTTAGCTCAAACAAAACTAACGGAGCAGATTTCCTGCTTCAAGAATATAAACATCCTTGAATTTGTTCCAGGAATGGTGGTAGGATGGTACCTGCACAAGACGCGGTGCCAGCTGCGGCTGCCGTACTGGGTGGTGGCGCTGGGCTGGCCCGGGGCGCTGGCCATCATTGGCAGCCTCATCTTCAGCATGGTGGACGGCTACTTCGAAGTGTGGCCCACCGCCTTCTACATTAGTATCGGGCATACAGGTAATAATAACGCACTGGTTCTATCTCACTTCACAGGTAACCAAATATATAAATCTACTGGTTCGACTGCTTGATTGATTCAAGAAATCTTGTGTGTAATAATATTAAATTCAAAAGCAAAATCGGTCCTTGCAAAATGAATGAGAAAATGAATTTTCGAAATGTTTTATAGTTGCTGTTCGGGGCGTAGACAAAAGCAACAAATCAAAGAACATACTCGTACAAATCAGTCCAACCAGGGCCTAAACCACCAACTCTTAAAGCAGTATTACTTTAATATTACTTCCAGTGGGAAAGAGACGGAGCTATACGTCCTGTATAGCTCCGTCTCTTTCCCACTTTAAGTAATATTGAAGTAATACTGCTTTAAGAGTTGGTGGTTAGGCCCCTGTTCTTAAGTTATTTATAAATGGTGTAACTAATACGATTTTGTTTTTTATGTCTAGTTATACCTTACTTTAATTAAAAAAGGTAGGTAGACCACATAACATACTGTTGAAGTTATTGTCAGTTGATATTACGATACAATAGCATCTACTCCTCACGGTATGTCATACAAACTCTCAAGTCCATTTCTTGGAAATGAATTAAACGTGTCTATTGAAACTTGATGCCCGTGCGCAAGATATCAAACTGGTCTGGTTTTTTTACCAGTTTATAGACACTGAAAGCAATCTTAAGTTTTCAAAGTAAAAAATCAGTCTCTTTTACGACCACTTTAAGTACATGGTTACTTTTACATCGTTTATTCACTACTTTTTATCGAGCTATGTTAACATAGATGTACGGAGCAGCAGATTTTTTCCTTATACCGAATTGATCCCTTAGTTAAAGGTGCAAAGTATGCGTTCTTTCCTAGCCAATGAATTAAGACTCAGCTTATAATGTGCTGCTACCAGCAAAATTAAGAGATGTCCACGTCTTCCACTTTGCTGAAATTAGCCTTTTGATTCACCCATTCGTGTGCAAAGTATCCGAATCCGATTAGTTATACAATGGAGTGCTGACATTCATGTTACCACCCCACTGAGGACTACTACAGTATCTTCTGTCCTATCTAAATGATCCATTTAAAAGATTTTTGGCATACTAACTCAAGAATTCAGTATGGAATTACCGTCAGCAAGAAAAAAGCGAATTGATAAGAGTAGTTAAAGGCTCCCAGGCCTCATATTAAAAGTTCTTTATAATCCTATATCAATGATAAGGTTTTTAAAAAATAACTCCATAAAGATCACTCGAATTCTTTCATCTCGCCTATTTGTCGAGTATACATTTACAAAGCTACGGTAATGTGAAGAACACAAAGAAAAAATATAAAACCTTATAAAATAATGATAAAGTCGATTCAGCTTGTAAAAATACCCAACCAAAACCAAATAATGGAAGATACCTCAAATAATGAATCGAAAACAAAAATCGTAGCACTTTGCTACGCCGTAGCACCGTGCGTAGCCAAGCGTAGCAGGACGCTTTTGCGTATAGCAGGCACAAAAAGATTTATTCCTTCATTGATTTTAGTATCAAATCTCTTGCAAAAATGCCAGGAAAGTCTTTTCACTCTAATAAATGAACCACTCAAGTTAAAATTAAATAAAGTTGCTGTTAAAACTCCGCTAATTGCTTTGCTCTTTTACTGTTGTCGCAGAGCATTTAACACTTTTATTATTTAAAGCTTGGAAACGTGTTTAACATAATCTTTTAATGATCGCTCTGTTATTTCAATTAAACTTGGTGTTTACTGGGAGTTGTTTACCGTTGGGTGTCGTAAAAGAGTAAGAGGTTTCCACAAAATGATGGGCAGTCTTCAGTGTCTGTCCATAAGTGCTAATGGGAAAATTTGCTAACTGTCAGAAGGACTGACTTACTGTGGGATACGGATCCTCGTCACTGCATTGCAGTACAAAGCTTAGCCAACAGTCGTTGTTTTAGCGTGTGTAATTTTTATCTGTATGGTAGTAATACTTTTCGCACTATCTAATTATTTTGCTTGTCATATTTTCTGGGCTCAATAAGACGTAATGATGCTCAATTAGTAATACGACGCGGTTGGCGCAGTGGTTGAGCGATTGGCTGCTGCGCTGCGTGTTCGATTCCCGCACAGAACAAGTATTTGTATGGCTTACAGATAGTTGTTCCGGGTCTGGCTGTTTATGTATGTGAGTTTGTATGTTTATAAACACACCCACGATACGGGAGAAATTCCTAGTGTGGGGCAACGTTTAAAAAAATAACTAAAATAAAGAAACAAAAAATAATAATTTGGAATAGTATTTGGTTGTGACATGAAACATGGGTAAATTAATATTTTAATTTTATTATTCCACCAGCCTGGGGCGTAGCAGTAGCATGGGTGGCGATCTCCTGCTGCAGTGGTTACGGTGGGCTGGTGAACTCCGCGCTGTCGTACCGGGGCCTGTTACCTCTCAGCCGGCTGACCTACTGCGCCTACCTGGTGCACCCCACCATCATGATGTACACCTCCTTCTTGCTGGACGGACCGTATCACATGCAGAACTCAACAGTGGTGAGTGTCACATTGTCGTAGTGGAGTCTGTTACCTCTCAGCCGGCTGACCTACTACGCCTACCTGGTGCACCCCACCATCATGATGTACACCTCCTTCTTGCTGGACGGACCGTATCACATGCAGAACTCAACAGTGGTGAGTGTCACATTGTCGTAGTGGAGTCTGTTACCTCTCAGCCGGCTGACCTACTACGCCTACCTGGTGCACCCCACCATCATGATGTACACCTCCTTCTTGCTGGACGGACCGTATCACATGCAGAACTCAACAGTGGTGAGTGTCACATTGTCGTAGTGGAGTCTGTTACCTCTCAGCCGGCTGACCTACTACGCCTACCTGGTGCACCCCACCATCATGATGTACACCTCCTTCTTGCTGGACGGACCGTATCACATGCAGAACTCAACAGTGGTGAGTGTCACATTGTCGTAGTGGAGTCTGTTACCTCTCAGCCGGCTGACCTACTACGCCTACCTGGTGCACCCCACCATAATGATGTACACCTCCTTTTTGCTGGACGGACCGTATTACATGAAGAACTCAACAGTGGTGAGTGTCACGTTTTCGTAGTGGAGTCTGTTACCTCTCAGCCGGCTGACCTACTACGCCTACCTGGTGCACCCCACCATCATAATGTACATCTCCTTCTTGCTGGACGCACCTATACTCAGTGTGGTGTTTTATAGGAGCAACGCATCAATTTGTCTATAATCATTTCTGTGATTTCATACAAGGTCAACCTGAAATGTGAGGTAAGGTATTCTGACAAATACATCAACTACATTGTAGACCAATGTAGTTGATATCGGCGCACAACGGTCTTTGTTACGTCATAGTAGCACGTGGCGTGAAAACATAACACAATTTATGTTCCACGTGACAGAATATTTCATCAAAAGGGAACAAGTGTTAAAACAGATTTGTCTCTTACTCGCCTGCACAGTGTGATAAGAACATATACCTCGCCAATTTACTCGCAGAAACAGTCTATATTCAACAGTAGATAAAAACGTAGTAAAATTTGAGCCCGTTAGCAAGGGAAGCCGTGACTCATTAACCACTCCCCGACTTCACCCTTTTCAGTAAATATAGGCGTTAATTTACTGGCCAACACAGTATCATAAATATTTGTAGAAGGTACAGTTATGGATAGATATATACTAACAACTTTTGAGAAAATTAAAAGCGAGTTTCTCGGAGAATAATTGTAAATATTAAAATGTCACGATTTTTTATAGTTTTGACAAAATATTCTGCCAGCACAAGCCCTCATACTTACATTCATTAGCAACCCACGAGTTCCTTGTTTTTTTTTTTTCAATTTATATTTCAGTATTTGGTTGAACATTCACATGTTACGAAACCAAATTTCATTTTGCCGCTAAACTCGCAAGCGTTTAGTTTGAAATCGCGCAGTACTGTAACTTTACAACTGAATGCACTCAACAATGTATAATTGGCTGGGAATCCTCTTCATTTCTCATTACGCTTTGAATTTTTTTTTATAAAACACAAACTGTTTATTGGAAGCTGTTTTTGTGGTTCCGAACCTCAAAAGACAAAAAACGGAACACTTATAGGATCACTTTGTTGTCCGTCTGTTTGTCTGTTCGTCCGTCCGTCCATCTGTCTGTCAAGACCCTTTATCTCGGGAACGCATGAAGATATCGAGTGTAAATTAAAACCATTTACTCAGATTAACACTCCATTGAAGATGTAAAAAAATAAAGCTTCTAAGTTAACGTGAAAAAGATACGGCCGTATATGCCGCAAAAAAAGTATTTTTCAAGGGAATCAAAATGTAACGCCGATTGTATTTAGGTATAAAACGTCGTAAAGCCAAGTTGTGCCAAGTTCAAGACCACATGTTTTAATTCGAAACCATTACGAAACTCGCCGTACTTCCAAACTCCCTTTCATTTATTTAATGTCCTCAACTCGAGACGGGTTAGATAAACACAGGGCTTCACGGAGGAATTCCGGACAGCGAGATTAAACTGCAGCCGTATCTTATTGCCGACATAAATCTCTCATTTGGGAGACAACGGTAGCACTAAAATATTCACGAAAACTATCAGTAAATGAGAGATAAACATTTCATTACTGTCGCCTCCTCACGTAAAATGTGTCGTAAAGAATGGTCTGAAAGCAATACTCTTGTATGGCTGGGTGCTTGAGGGGCCCAGATTTATGCCACGCTCTCGACATCCATTCAAACGCTGGCACATGAAAGGCGGCCCTTGAATTGTGTGAAAAACTTGTGATTCATTGTAAAGTACGACATTTTTCCACGACACAGGACTGGCAGGCAGTCACTGGTCATTCTTTTGTCAGTATTTTTGGCGAGTAACTGTACCTTTTATTTGCCCGCAGTCAAGTTCTCAGTCGTTATTGTCAACGTAACTACCATACTTACTGAGTTGTTAACTAGTTACCGGTCGCCCGACACTCCTAATTGACACTCGAGACTGATTTTCGTATAGAATATCTTGAAAAGCAGATAAACATTTCAGGATTACATTTCGTATTTATTGTCGAAAATTACTAAGCTACATCATGCAAAAGTATATCGGAATAAAACAACGGTGACGAAATGAGTTTATGCGTAGAGTTGTTTTGCCATTTAATGTTACTTTACAAAGTAGGTGTTTGATCCTTCTTAATATTTAATGGATTCGTATACAAAATGTACGCATTTTCACCCTTATCCTGAAAACCTTTCGAAAGGGTGCCTCGTAGCTGTTGAGTGTTGAAATATGCACACACAGCTATATTGAATGCGGTCGGTGTTGCTATCATTATTATCAATGTATGACAATTTCTATTATAACAGATAGAAAGGACAGAATGTTGATTGAGGATGGAGACCTCCATGGGCAGGGCCAGCAGGGCCATTTTCAGGGGGTGCAAATTTAAAACCCCTTCATGAATAGGATATGTTTTCTGTTGCCCATTCACACAAAGAAGACGGGTGCAAGGCCGAGCGAAGAGAGCTTGAAGTACCTCGCCTCGGATTTGCTAGGTTTTCTTTTACTAAATTCCGCTTGTCTAATACAGGGTGTTTCAGAAGTGGGCGGTCATATTTCACAATCACAAAAATAAAAATGATCGACTTTTTCTAAATCCGACCGTAAAATACGACTGAGAAGTTCCAAATAAATCACATATCAAGAAGTCCGATGCAGGTGGTATAATCAAGTATGTGATTGAACTATAATAAATGCCACCAACTACATGAAACTGCTTGAAATATTATTTGTTTGGAACTTTTCGTATTTTTTAAGGTTTTTTATAAATAAAAAGTTGTTAATTTTTATTCTTGCTAGTTATCCTTACTGTACATCAGATACGGAACGTCACCCTTAAATAGGGCCACGCACTTCCTGTGTATATTTTTAAATTAATTTCTTCATGTTTTCGTATGTATTATGGAAAGCCATGGGGGGCATCCTCCTGGCGCCCGTGGAGACCTCCAGTATCTTTCAGAATAACCTAAACATATAAAGAAACATATCCCAATATACATTCCTAAGTAATAATTTGCTTCGTCCCCTCCTTTTATTTCTGCGCGTCCTTCGCAAGCCTTTTCGGTTTTATTAACCGACATATAAAAGCAATAACGAAGTGTCATTTCATTTAAAATGATATTCAGGAAACCCATTTCATATCCCTGTTTTATCGCCGCAGAAATATAAACACGTATTCCATATATGTATATATTACGTTACGTGGCTTTGAAATGATATGATCATTTCGATAAAAGGTTTTTAAAATAATGATCGTGTTCAAATCATAATGTGGCTGTAAATCTTTGTCTAATCCCATAAAGCTCTACATTATCTAACACTAATTACTTTAAAAGGCTTTCCACAAGATTTTACCATCTCAGCTAAAATATAAACCTTTTTAGTTCAAATGAAACTTGGCATCTTGAAATTCTTGAAGTTTGATAGTAATGCACTGCAAAATACAGCTGTGCCATAACACAAAACTTAAGAACTACTACACATTACGTAGTGCACAGTAATGGTTTCTGAGTAACTTCTTAGTAGTGAACTTAATGGCAGAGTATTGTTCTCCTGAAATCTAAAATGGAACCTTACCGTACAGTGTTTATGTCGTACGGAGGTACTGAAGCATTAAATATTTTTAGCTACCACCGTTAATTAACACGAAGGGTGAAATTTCGCGTAATTAAGCCAAAACCAAAAGTCGAGGTGATAAGTTATCCCGTCAACTTTATCCGCGCTTCCCCCGGGGAACCTACAGTTTGCGGCCAAAAGATTTATACCTTGTCGTCACCTCAGCCAAGAGTTACTTGCTACATGTATACTTTACTGCTCTAGTTAAAGGACAAGGGGGAACCTCGTTCCCTATTCGCCCCTTCTCCTCAAAACGTAACAGTATACGTACGGACTCATATAAATGTTGAGTTATGAAATTGCACTCAAACCATAACCTGAATTTAACTTTTACGTTCCCACATACAATCAGCTGAAATGCTTTCCTCGAATAACATTTCGTAGAATGGAGTTGAGAGGTATTCAAAGTTTTCTGGGAAACACTCCAACCTGGGAGAGCTTAACAGTGCACAGTATACACTGGGTATATGGGTAGGTATACTGTGCACTGTTTAGCTAAATTCTTATAGTACTCAGACTGTCTTAAATTCGGCTTGAAAGCTTTCAAATCACATTACATTATCGTTTGCTTGAACATACTTACTTTCATGGCGACTAAACTAAATAAAAATAAGCATACAATTGCAATATTCACAGCCTTAAAGGTGTCTCTAACGGCTGTTTACATTAACACTAATTTGACGATAATTAAGAGGTAATTAATGTGGTTTTCTGCTAAATTAAAGAGCACTTGAGTGGCTCGCAGCGGAACGACGACTCGCCCGGGAGGCTCTTCCTCACGCACATAAACCCTCGGTGGCCATTAATATATATACTTACAAAATAATATTCTTTGTACATAACTTTTATGCAAAGGGACGTTTATTTTCAGTTTACCCGTTTGTTAGTCAGCTCGTCGATTAATTTGCAAGGATTCCGAATATAATACAAATGTATTTTATAGAAAAGCGTGCTGTGATATTATTTTCTAATTTTTCGGACGATCGATGAACTTTTAGTTTTTTCTCCGCTTTTTTTATTATTTATTTAAACTTCATGTACCTACTTATTTTGGAATGATTACAGAAAAATCCATTGTCAACAACTTACAAATTCATCCAAAATAACAAACAACGAATCACCACATTCTTCACACACACTTCTTTAAAAGGAATCTTAATGTTATATTTCTGATTAACAGCTCGCAATCTACGCCGGGTACGCAGTGATGGCCTTCTTGGCTTCATTCGCCATCTCACTGGCGTTTGAGGCGCCTGCCGTCCGACTCCTCAAGATCATCAGTGGCGAGCCTCGGAGCAAGAAGAGCTCCTGAACCACACAGAAGACGGAAGAAGACAGTCGTAGCATTGGCACGCAAAATAAACGTGTTCATCAACACATGCGGTATTTGTAAACGCGCACTCATTGATTTACAACAATTGTAAATAAAAATATAGGTACTCCTATCCCTTTTCTGATGTCTCTTAAACAAATCGTTAGTTCGAAAATCCCATATCCTGTGTATTTGGAGATTTTATTTCCTGTCACTACTCTCTGCTATCCCCAATGAAGTGCGCTCGATCGAAGCTTTATTTAGGTTATATTTTTAAAAACCCAAAACGTTAAGGACTTCATAGTTACCAATAAAGACTTTATACATGTTACCAATGTGAGTTCATATCTTTTTATCTATCGGTTTGTAACATAAAGTTGGCCGAATGGTTGGGCCGGTGGTCGTATCCGAGCTGTTCGATTTAACATCGATTCAAAGGGGTAATGTTTTACGGCTTTATCTATAGATGGCACATTGTCAGAAGTGCCAGTCATCACGAGCTTGCCGACCTACTTGCGAAGTTAAACACATGCTTGTTCAACTACTTAGATTTAGGCAATTGATTTAACCCAGAGTACGAAGTGTCTACCTACAACATAATTTCACAACACGGTGAACTAAGCGTAGCATTCTTGATTGTATGTTCGTGGATTAGATTAAATCTTGCTGTTGCACTAGTTTGCTAAACAAACTATTCTGTGATGGGAGAGAGCAACAATATTAATTTCATCATGTTATTCGTCTCATATAGGATATACTTACCAATTACAACGTTTACTTGCCATGTACAAAGCACATCATCATCCTCTCACTCTCATCTCTCTCTCTCAAGCACGTCCACGTAAATCAATAAAATGATTTCTCCAATTGTCGAATATGGCGTGTCGCTCCAGAATATGATAATTTATTATGATTACTCTCCATAGCCGCGCCCACATGCAATGAATCAATCATACTGGCTCACCGCACGTTATCTCGCCGCCACATACATAAATTCTCTTTGTATAATAACTAGGTTCTTGTTAGGACCCCAAACCGAAACCGCACGTTCTTCGTCTACACCGATAATGTTTTTGTTGCTAACAAGCAGACAGACGCTACTTGAATACACACCAACAATGCTCTGTTCAAGAACTTTATTAAGTAATGGAAATTGCTCTGGAAAATGAAATCAATGCTGCACCGCTTGCTCGACAATGTTCTATGTAATAAAAAGGCATTACCCCGTAAAAACAATCAATTATATCAGGGTCAGAGATTAAAACATGTGTTAATATAATATTGTGTTTTATATAATTTCGAGGGCCTATTAAATATTTTCTACCTCTAATAAGTACCTAGTGATGTATGCTCAGTTAGTCCTTATTTGACGGTAGTGTAGGCGTAGGTCCAACAGAAACTTTGCTTTCATTGGTAAGCTAGTACAATGATTTAATTTTATGTATTTCTTATCAATAGTTAGCAAGGAGTTTAGCGTTTAGATTATTTTTATAGTAAAATATGATATGTGATATTTCATTGAATATTTAGAGGTCCTTGATAAATTGTTCGTAGAATTCGTCAGTTCTATAGGTTTTACTATTCGGGAATCTTTTGAAACAATAATTATATTAATTTAGCTTTGTATAGAGACAATCATTAATGATATCGTAGAATGTTATCTCAATCACCGACCTCAACGAAAAAATAAATTGTAAATATTTAACTAAAATACTCTGAAACCACGTTACATAATATTGTAAATAGAACATTTTATAATAAAACATTATTTAATTACTCTCCAGTGTGTTATTAATTTCATACCTGTTCGAATGCGCTGCAGATTTAAGTGATAAATTGCTAAACAATGGGTAATTAACTTTTGCGAACGAGATTCAATGTTTCTAATCCCTGTTAATTCTATCTTGCCTCCCCAGCGGAAGTCTATTTGGAAAGAGAATCTCAGCGATATTCAGTGGAGTTGGCTACGACATCTGTCAATCTGGAAATAGATATTTGTATTTGTATGTATTTTTCATTCTAGATTTATTAAAATAATGTAATAGGAGTAATCCTCGATTTCTGAATTAATCATTTGAAGTTTAGTACTTGTGAAACTCAACTTTAGCCGGCATTTAGGTCAGCTGTGACACGTTCTTAACTCCCGCTCTCAGTCTTTAAGCAATGTCGAAGCACTTAGGCTTATTAACTGCTTGAATTTGCTCACTTTGAGCAACCAAACGAAGTGCTACAGGCATACCACAGTCGCATGCCTACATAATATTAGTTAAACAAGTAGCAGTTGGGTCGGGACAGTGTCTGTTTAAAATACTTGAGGCAAGTTTTGCTGACGAAGATTCAGGCATTTAAAGCCTAGACCGCAGGCTACATATAGGCGGCTAAGTAATATGTTTAAACTTAGTTTTGGTTGTTATTCCCCAGCGTTGGCGCCATCTTTCTTATCATCTTCGCCACTTTTGCATCCTCAATTTTTCATGTCGACTTAGTAACTTTTATGACCATATGGATGGTAAATAAATAATCGAACTTATCTATCTACACCTATATTCCGACGTAGGGTGCTAGAATGACCGAGTTCACTTGACTCGCTGTAACATCCATAAATTCTCCAGCTTACGCTTAAATCGTCAAAAAAATTTGTATGTATGAATTAAAGTGAATCGAGTGTATCCGAGACAAGAAACAAACATTTTTTGGGCTCGTTTCGCTCGCTCTTGCATCTTTAGCTCTCCAGTTAACGCTTTTAGCCGGTAAAAAAATATATGTATGTGGTTGCGCTGATCCTACCACAGACACAGATTACTGAATAGTTACTACGTAACCACAGATCATAATTATATATTCCATGGATTCTGTTCGCGACTCGAAACTTGCTGGATTTGACAGGATTGTAATTATTTGGTTGGTCATTCCTTCCCTTCCTTATTCGCACATACCGAGAGGCTCATAAAGTTTAATGGCGGACGATGTCGTGTTGAACTTAACCGCTGCGGCCCCGACATGTGAAAATTCCCAAATAAAAAATAAATCTTATGTAATTGGTAAATAAATATTAAATTCGCGATTAATTCGACGCACACCGGGGTGTTGCCGGTGCTTGAGCGGTATCGCTCTCTGAACAAAAATTCGTAAAACGGTGAAATTTGGTGTTTTGACTGTTGGTGGTTGGTTACTCCGATGGACTGCGGCGAGGGGTATCTAGGTATCGTGCAACCCATCCATTAGATGTGTTACTGTTTGACTGTTACTGAAATAAGTAATAATAATATTTAAAAGTAACAAAAGGTACACAAGCAAGAGGTGAGAGTGCGAGGCCAAAAATAATTTTTAGAAAATTTTTCATCCTTAGCTCTCCAGTTTATGTAGGTCGACAAATAAACATATTCTGTACTTATGATAAAAATTTTTTTAGAGCTCGCTTCGCTCTCTCATACATTCTACATAATCTTCGGGCTAAAATAATATATAATAATTAATAAAAGTAATTTTAGGAATCCAATGTGATACCATTGATCATGAGCGAGCCCGTAGTCCACTTGGTTAATTTAAGGGTGATCGTGGTAACAACTTTTTTTGTGCTGGATCCGCCCTAGAGTCGTCTCCCGTTTGCCGTATGAGTTTGTGGTTTAATCTCTTTTTTTTTTGTTCAAAAAACTCTAATTTGCTCGACTTAGTCTAGGTACTATTTCATGTGGCCTGACCCCCCAAAGTTCATGGCTGCGACTGCGCCTGCAGCGAAGTTGATAGGACTATCGAGCCTAGAGTGTGCCGGACGTGTAATTATTACTGCATCGAATAGCGTGAATAAAATACCGTATTTATCGCTCATTCAATTCCGAATAAAGGATTCTATTCAGGCAGCATAATAAAATTACCCTGTATTTCGCTAGAAAAATAAAATAAAACTCTGCCGGTTCTAAACTCCGCGTTTATTTCAAGAGCATTACAACACAGCGAAACGAATAAAACTAATGGGCTGTAAGAGCAAATCGCATCAGAATAAACGGAAAAATAATACTGAGCTCCTGAAATGAAATCAGTGGATAGGGTGAGATTAGAGACGTGAGCTTTGCGACACGGGGCCGCAGAGTGCGACAGAATAGTCGTGCGATCGATCCGCGTGCCTGCTGCCTGCCTTGTGCCTTACGGCCCGTAGCGATTACCATCGGTTACCGGGCCCGGTTGTAGAATACGGATGTGCGCCCATAAATTGATAACACCATAAAGAATTTTGATTTTCTCCAAATAAACGTGGTTCATGTGAAGACGTGATGTGAACATAAATCAAATATGGGTGTAATTTCGGTAGATGTACTCAAGGTATGTGTTCGTTTCCTAATCCCCTTGATCCCGATGCGGAGGCAATGAGAACGAATATTTTAATTCTTGAAGCCTTCGGGGGCGGGCTTCGAGCTTCATGTGGAAATTAAATATCAGGCACTCTCAGAGCGTTGTTTTTTCACTAAGGCATTAGTATTTTTTATAATGGACGTATTCTGATTATTTTCAAGACAATTTAAATAATTACTATTCATCACAATTAAGTATTACTCACAGTGAAAGATGACCAAAATAACATCTTATAAACGCACGTAATTGCCCATTTTATGTCCCATAACGCATAATATTTTCTCTGCAAAAACAACAAATAAAACTTTTGATATTAAATTATCATAAAGATAGATGCATCATACTATGATAGTACTTTAGCTTAATAAATTAAAATATTATTCTTACTCTTTATTACACACACAAGCATGAGATAAAAATATAATGGGACCGTTGATTCTTTAAGAAACCACTGTTTGTTCTTAGCCTATTCTCAATTGATTTCAGAGTTTGTTGAGATTACATACTTACAGCCCCTATAGGCCCCCGCTCGCTCCCCCGATCTGGGTAAATTTGCCCACTCGAAATAATGAAGTAGCGGTATGCAGTTGAGGGCGCACTGAACGGAGGAATTGTATCTTATTATTTGCAAACTTTTAGGTACTTACATAATTTTCTTTTGAGTAGTGTATTGGTATATTGTGAGGAAAGCCTAGAATTATAGCTGTTAGCACAAGTCGTAAATCACCAACCCACCTTTGGGAATCGCGGTGAATAATACTCATGTCTTCTCAAAATGAGAACAAGCCTTTGACCTATTCTACGCGCGCCAAGCTAGCAGTCGTCAGCATGGGTCGGGGCCCGTTAGGGCCAGAGCCTACCAGGGTTGCGGATTTGTTCGAAAGAGTTACCGCGGCCCTGGGAAGAAAGGCACTAGGAGGACTAAAGGGTGGGTTTTAGTCAGTAAAAGTCTGACACTCCCTGCCGCTCCACCCAGAGCGGGAGGGGTCATTTGATGATTTCCCATCCTCGAAAAAAAAAAAAAAAGCCTTTGACCTACGATGGGATAGTGTTACGTGCCTGTACCTACGTAACACTATCCCAACGTAGGGCAAAGGCTGTGTATCATTAATAGCCACATGATCAGTTTATAATTATAGTGACTACCAGATTCTTAATTGTAGATTATTCGAATTTAGAATTTACTTTTCAGTATTTAAACTTATAATCATATCGTTAGAGTGCATAATGTAATTAATGTATGTTACGTATCTTATCATATTTACAGTGTATGCGTGACATTACAGAAATAAAAATACGGTTCGCTGCATACCTAAGCACGTGAAAGTGCATATAGAGTTAAAACGAAAGAACCTTCGCTACTATTTCGAATTTAATCAACTTATGGGATTGTAATATGGGAAGTTATTATTATTGCCCGATTTGCTCGTTATATCGTAATTCACAGGTACTTGTAAACGAGTATATATATAATGCCGACGAGGGAATACATTATCTGATTAACTTTATGGACTCACTTTCAAGGTATATGTGCCTACGTTCAACATTGCCTTTATACGGCTTGTTAACAAGAAACTTTGCTACCTAACGTACACGTACCTATGTTGTTACTTGTTAATAACCCTTATACATTCGGAATGTACCTTCGTGTTGATTTAAATACACAACTTCATTGGAACAGTGAATGTTTTCTATCATCGTACTTGAAGTACCTAAACCTGTCAAGTAGTCGCATTGTTATGAAAACTTATTGTCTGTCCACAAAACACCACAAAAGGTATTATTGTAACTATGAGTCCAAAAGGACAAAAACGTTGTCGTGAAAGGGTTCAAATAAGTATATTTTTGTGAAATGAGCATTTCACAGAGGCCACTCGAAGTGGTGCGCGACTCTGGTACTTTGGTTCACTTCAAGATTCTACTAATTGCTTTGCCGCTTCCGCTGCAAAAAATTGCCCTGACTGTTAATTAAAGACATTTTTGCCGAGTTAATGGGGGCGCAAGTCGTTTCATTACCGACGGGCTGCATCCTCCAGCGTGCCGGCACTGGAACTGCCTCGACAACTTTTTGAAATTCATAAATTAATTTTTGTAATTAACACTCGAGCTGTAGAAAATAATATTGTCTGGGAGATCAAACTTATAGTGATGAATGTACCTTCATGTGCTTGATTTTTGTCATAACAAACTTTAACAGAGTGACTGGTAATTGAGTGCGTTCCTTCAAGTGGAATGTTCTGTAGCTGATTTGCAATGATTTTTGACCCCGATTTGGGTGAAAATTTTAGATTTTTTGTAAACAACCTCGTCGATGTGATATGAAACGACTAAAAGTGAAAGTTATCAAGTATTTTGATGATACTAGTAGTACTCATTTTGATGCACGACTTGCTTGTAGCGGATCTTCTTAATGTCTTGAATGTATGTGATATGAGCTCAATTACCAAAGCACTATTTTACCAGTCATCCTGTATACGGCAATTTCTGTGTCTCCGTTGTTGGATGGTGTCTTTGTTTCTACCTGTTTATAATTTACCAGATTCAAGCGTTTAATGATCACATGAAGTAAACAACGGAGTTATCTCAACCATTTAGATTCGGGTCACAGTTCGGAGGATGTTATGTGTACTAAGTATTTAGCTATACTTGTTAAGCAACATCTTAGCTAAGTATTTGGCATAACGGAAGATGTGAAATTATTTATCTAAAACAGCTATTAGTGATAAGTTTGATTCTATTTATTATTCGAATAAGATTTGATTGTCATTGAAACTTGAATGTAGAGTTAAATCTTGTTAGGATATTAAATAAGTCTGGTAGAGGTATCATGAGTGATGGTGATCGATTGATTTTAACCGTACCCTTCTTATTTTCTGAGAAATATTATTTCGCTACGGTAAATTAGAAACATCCTACATCTATGCATGAATGACAAAATTATATAAATTCAACGAATGAAACCCATTTATAAACGAATTATATACGTCGTTCGTATAACTTATGACGATAATTTTTCCACTGTCCATATAAAAAGCTTTTGAGCACAGGCATAATATTGGGAAACCCAATTTCTACC
Source organism: Melanchra persicariae (assembly GCA_947386135.1). NCBI lineage: Eukaryota > Metazoa > Arthropoda > Insecta > Lepidoptera > Noctuidae > Melanchra > Melanchra persicariae. The sequence continues at coordinate 8,398,847 of OX376646.1, forward strand.
TTCGCCTCGGGCAAGGAATTCTTTTTACCGCCACGTATGCGGTGCTGGCCGAAAATAAAAAGTAATTCAACTTTGAAATTATTCCTAACAATAATGAAGCTAACTTTGGCAAAAGTTATACTTATATAATATGTCGCACGCAACCAACTGGCCGCAGTCATGTAAAATGTTTTAGTAGCGCTGCAGTCATGTCGAGCCCTTGCAAACCCGTAACGTGGCTTCCGGTGTCGTTAATTGTCCTAGTTTAACACATTCCCACTAAGTTAGTTTCTATGCTTACTTATTAATGGTAATTGCAGTTAATAGTACAATGGGATGTCACTTACGCCGCTGATTAAACGACTCCGTTCAATGAAAAGGCTAGGCCGCCAATTAAACGGCTGATTGAGCTAGTTGCCTACGACAAATACATAATGGAGGGGATTGTAATTAACTGTAATTACAATTAATAAGCATAGAAACTAACTTGGTGCTAACGTTTCAAACTAACTACTAATTAACGACATGAGAAGTCACGTACCATCGCGGGTTTGCAAGGGCTCGACATGACTGCAGCGCTACTAAAACATTTCAAGTACTTTCATAAAGTTCCTCAAATCTTTAATTGAAGAACGTTGTTGATTCAATACCGAAAGATTCCTTTCCTGTTTCGTTTTTCCAAAATTTTCTCAACCATACACTAAAAATACCAGATAAATTCAAAGTGGAAACAAAACAAAAGTTGTTGTATAACCGAATAAAACGAAGATGGCGAAACGATACAAAATGTAATGACTTTCGAGTTTCCGCCGGAGAGTTTTATACCCTGAAGTCCGTTATAAGAGTAGATAGGTACCTACGTTTGCCTGAAATTCATACATGTCTGTATATAAGTAGGCTTTCAGTGAGCTTTCAGTAGGTACATTATAATATTTCAGTCACTGATGCGTGTTTTGTAACAGTTTGTATGGCGGACCTTTAACATTTCAACTTTTCACGTCGCGTCACACTAAAATGATAATGAGCAAAAGTTTTAAAATTGCTAAATCTCACCCAGCCCGCGACGTATTTTTAGAATTTTATAAAAGTTGGAAAGTGGCTGTGAGGTAAAAAGAAAAATTTCTGAGCATCTTTTTTCGTTTAGGCGATCATCTTTCAATAATAGATTTATTTTCATCGAAACGGGAGGTTATTGGATTTTAAAAGATTGATGGCCTTATTGTATTTTGTTTTTACCTTCACATAGGTAAGAAGCTACAAGTATTTAGAGTTAGATATTTACTAAGACAAAAAGAGCAAATAAATGAAAGAAGAAATTATACAAAAAATATTTGATGCTGACACTGCTCTCAATGGATGACCGTTCGACCTTTGCGTAGTTTACGACCGGGATATTTTAGGACATTGCAATAAAAAATATATTTTTATATTCCAACTAACTTTATTTCTTTAATAAGTACCCTCACCCTATCCAGTAGTTTATTTGGATGGACTACGTTTTCTAAAAGCAATTCATATTAAAGTAGGTACGCAAGTGTTATTTGCTTCAGGGAAGGTGTGTCCCTTTTATGGTTCTCATCAGGGATATCTTTCTTTATTTTATGACCGTTCAAGAGCCTTATATTCCGCAGAACGGGGTCGAGGAAAAAAACGTGGTTAGCTCCACTCTAAATTATTAGAACAATAAAATCAGCTTTCGTTTTCGAGACCTTGGAGTAAAATTAATAAGGTCGACAGGACCTGACCCTAAAAAGTGTTTAAGGATGGGCAATCCCTGAATGAGGTTTATGAGGTTATAAAAATATCTTCGACTTTTGAAAGTGTTATTTTTTTTTTCATAATTTGATTGATGAGATTTACCTCCGTAGCAACCAAAATTTTAAGGCGTCGATCACACTACGATTAACAACCATCGCTATAAAGGATCATAATTTCTAAACTAATGGGTTTGAGTTCATCATCTCAACGATTTAATTGTTTTGGGACCTAATTAATTTTCTAACAGAAATTGAATTTTGATCTCATCTTCCACTACTGCTTAGTCTTACAGTCTGAAGCTACTTGTAACATTGTTTCTACTCAGTGTAATGTAGGTGTGATAAAGGACTTCCATGTTTAGCTAACACTAACGATAATGTGGATACCCTCTCCATTAAGCAAACACTGCGCGCTGTGAACAGGAGGAAGTTGCCTCACAACAGGCGCTGGCCATCGAGGCGTTTATCTGATGGTCCCTCGTCACACCTCCCCCCCACCGCACCCTTCGTCCACATTCACCCCGCCTAAATTTGTTGACGACTTGACGCGCTTCACGTCACACAACGTCGGTTCGTTTGATCGCAACCTTTGAGAAACATTCTTAACGAAGGACATCTTTCAAAGGGCCATTTATTGTCACTCTTCATTATTTCTCCAGGCGACCTGCGAGCTGCCAGTATCGTCTTAAATAAAAAGAAAGCGACTGAAAACTGAACGGCGGGAATTTGTTTCAGAAAATGTGAGTGCACAGTGTGCGAAAGATTGAACGTGAATGAACGTTACTTTAAAGGCTAGGCAGATGATGATTGGGCACGCCACTATTGTGATAAGTCCCCTCTTTGAGGAGTGGCTAGAGAGGCGCCACTTCACCTTCACCGCGACTTCACCTTCGGCCTGTTACAGGTACTCACCGGACACTGTTGTTTCGGGAGCTACCTGTTTCGAATTCGGCGGGAGGACACGTCCGGGTGTTTTCACTGTGAGACGCGCCGCGTGAGGGAGAGACAAACCTTACGGCCCAGCCGCCGCAACAGAAGAAGATGCCCCGGGCGTCGGGAGTTGCAGGGCGATTCCGGCCACCGTAGGCGCGGGCCTGAGGACGGCGAACGTTGGTGGCTCGCTGTCCGGTCAGAACCAGGGCCGGGTCGACGGCACGCTGTGTTCCACGCGCGCCTCAGAGAGATGTCAGCAAAGTAGACGGGGCTCGTTAGCCAGCGTTGCGGTTTGTTCGAAAGAGTCACCGCGGTCCTGAAACGCAACGGACGAGTTTTATCCTGTGACTGACCTGTGACCCAATGACTGTGTGTGATGAAGGCGTCATTTGATGATTTCCCACCCTTAAAAAATAAGTCATTACTAGAGATCGGTTATTCGATTCCCACATATTATGGAGGCGGCATGAAATTTAGACAAAAAAGTGCTTTCCACAATACGTACCATCTTAAGTTTAGGCAAATATGCATCCTCACAAGACACAAGACAAGCCCCTCGTGAGTACACGTCAAATGTAAGTTCTCGTGTAACGTATGAACCGAGGCAATTGAAGTCAGTTTAATAATTAACGCTTAGGTATGTCCCACAGAGACGGAGCCACTGACCCTGTTCTCCATCTCACTCGAGCTGAATATGAAATTCGATAAGCCTTGATTTATAGCTCGTGCAAGCAGCATACGACTCTCCACCGAATTGATATTCTAATTTGGTAAAGACGAAGAAATAATAATTGTAAATAAATTGCATTGTTGATTTGTTTCAATCGACATTACGTTATATTAATTCATAAATAATTTTAGTATGGCAGTTTGAGTTCTTTATGAGGCCTACCAAAATGTACTGCCACCTACTTTGGTAATGTTCGTCAAACTGTTGAGCTCTTTAAAGTTCTAAGTTGAGCTACACGATAACTGTCAAAATGCTTGCACTATCTGGACAAGTGCACTCAAGTATGTGTGGTCCTTTCCTCAAAATACCACTTCAACGCTTACCTACATGGTGCTCATATGATTTGACCGTTACATGTTTACCTTGTGGACTTTAAAAGAGACATTGCTGTCTGAGTTTTTTTCAGTGTTTCTTCTTGTTTTTTTTCAGATAAGAAAAACGGCCGGTGTTTCTTATCATATAGTTTAAAATAACCAAAACATGTTAACGCTTGTGTATCCAGGATTCAAAGAGGCCAATGAAAGAGCTGTCGGTTGCTCAATATTGGTCAGACAAAATTTAGAGTAATCGACACAAAAATACGAAGAAAAACCTCTAAAAAAAATCTTGTATCATTTCATTTAGCGACAAAGTAAAATACGAACTTTTTACTGAACTATTCATTCATATAGGAATCATAATATTCAAAAACACATCGCTTATAAAACAATACTGGCCATTTCGTTCCAAATAAATTAAGTGAAGCCATTAAAGTCTAGTTTTTATTTTATTTTTATGAATTAATTTTTAGGGTTCCGTACCTCAAAAAAAAGGAAAAACGGTGAACCCTTATAGGATCACTTTGTTGTCCGTCCGCCTGTCTATCTGTCTTTCTGTCAAGACCCTTTATCTCGGGAACGCGTGGAGCTATCGAGTTGAAATTACAACCATATACTCAGGTCTACAGTCCCTTAAAGCTGTGAAAAAAAAACTTCTAAGTTAACGTAAAACAAAGATACGGTCGTCTATCCCGAAAAAAAACTTACATTTCGACACTCTCAAAGGAATCAAAATTTATAGGGTACTTCCCGTTGACCTAGAGTCCTGAAATTTGGCAAGAAGATAGATCTTACAGTACAAGTACAGGAAAAAGCCTAAAAATTGGGAATTTGTAGTTTCATCATGTAACATTTTTACAGATACTTCTAAGAAGGTGTTAGTACGTAGGTACATATTTTATTTATGCAGTGTCTGATCGCTTTCAACCCGCATCAGCTTCCCAACATAAGTCGATATTTTCCGAAACTTCCGAAGTGCTTGATTTCATAATAGTTTAATTTTCAAACGCTTTTGGTCGCAGGAAGTTTGTGAAATTACATCGATTTTGTAATATGGTTAAACAGAGTTGAAATATTTATGTTATGGCGGGAAACCACCTTGATGTAACTTATATTTTCGTTTACGTTTGTGGTGCGGGTTCCAACTCATCAGCTCGAGATGTTCCTCAAAGCAGATTTTTGGCCGAAGGGTGTCGTGTATCGACGTTTCCGCGGCGAGCTGCGCGACACCAGTCAGCGAAACACGACGCCGTCATTTCGTGTGTAATTTAATGTTATATGTGTTATTTTATTTACAGTTATTGTTTTATGTACCTACATGTATTTTATTTTATGAGCCCTAGATGCCTGAAATAAATGATTAAATTAAATTAAAATTATATAATATAAAACTATACCTATATAAAAAAGTAGGTTAGTAATCATTTCATGAAAAAGTGTCTATACTTTTTCATGAAATGATTACCTAATTTTTGCGTCTACTACCGCTCTGAAAATCTGGAACACATAAACATGTAGGAAGCTACTTACGAAGGTTTAAAATTACTATAGGCACAAATTATCTGCCCGTTGCCGCAAGATTCCAGAACAAACAATACATTGCGAACATGACCTACCAATGTTGCAAATTGTTCTTTGTTAAAAATAAAATCGTGATAACTTAACAGTGTTGGGAGCTTTATTGAATATTGGAGCTGTACGCGAACATGCTATTAATTTGATCAACAAACTTGTTCTCGGTGTAACAATCTCGAAACATAACACCGACACCCTACAATAACATTAAATTAGCTTACTTGTAACAATTGTGGATGAGTGATACTCATTATAAACGCGAAAGCGACTTTGTTTGTTTGATGCCTGCACGCCTAAATCACGGAACCGATTTTGATGACCTTTTTTGTTATTTATTTGAGGTAAAATTAAACAACCCAGTATCGTCCCATTACTCCGATACTGGGACGATACTCGATGCTCTCCGGAGCACGCCGAAATCTCCAGGATTTATTGATAGGGTTTTTCAATTCGTAAGAAAATAGTGTCGCATTGGAATTTTAATATACGTTTTAATACACCTATTGTTTAAAGACAGGTACTCAACACGATCATTTTTTGTAAAACGAGAATGACGCCAGGAAAGCCGCGCGGTTGATCAAAATTACGAAATAATTTAACGTTGGTGGCTGTCTGAATTCCGGGGAAGACATAAAATTTTATATGACTTTTACATACATTACGTTTTTATTTCAGTTTCTCCTTTTGTTTGTCGTTACCGAAGTCGACACTACGACATTTTTTTTCTGGGATAATTTAAACTGCATCTTTTACTTGCCACTCATAAAATATCTGTGTCTCCTGGGATTTTCCGAACGAGATAAACTGTTATCTACCTACTACATAATAGTAATTTAAGCAACGGTCATGTAATGGACTTTTAAATCTTTTATAGTTATAAAGCAAAGGAAAGTCTGAACAATCAACTCGGAATTACAGAGGAACTTCTACGGGGTTTTTTTTACGATGGAAAATCATCAAATGACTCTATCCGCTCTCGGTGGAGCGGAAGGGAGTGTCCGACTCTTACTGACTAACACCCATCCGTGTTCCTCCAAATGCCCTTTGCGTTCCAGGGAAAAATTCCGCAATCCTGTCTACTGTGTAATGTTCAATATGTTACGGCTAGTTACAGACAGTTTCTTACGTTTCAATCGTTCGACTTCTTTGAACTCTTAACGAAGTTCATTGTTGACTCTGTAGTAAAGACTTCCATTCTTGTACGTTTAAGTATACCTAGGTACACAATATTGTGTTAAGTTAGTACAATAAACAGTTCCATAATGAAACGTGGTCAATGGACTCTCGGCAGGTATTTGATAATAATTAGTCGTAACCGATCGACTGTTAGCTTAGGAGCTGGACGCGCTTATTTATGGCGACCCTGCAGTCCTGGCCTCCGCACGCACTCGCTTGACTTATTGCCTTACTAATGGACCCCTGAACAACTTCCATAAATACACAGCCTTATTATAGCGTTTCTTATCTTTGGGGGTAAGTGAAAATTACGGAAGTCGTCTTAATTGCAAAACACACATTGCTTTATGAGGTACCTAATCCTTCCCTAATGTGTTCTTTAAAAAACATTCGTAGGTATTTTCTTCGCTAATAGATGCTTCTATTAGCGAAGAAAATACCTACCTACGTATATTTAGCATACGTAATACTTTACCATCTGTATTCTACAATCTGCTTCCAGCTTATGTTTATAAAACTTAGTTTATGTAAACACAGGTAAATCTCAAAGCAATGTGATTGCGAAGCTCTTTGACCTAGCCGGTCTTTGAGCCTCGTTTTCCGTACAACAAAAGGCACTCAAGTTTTAAAGATAACGCCCTCATGAGCATTTGATCCACGCTTATAATGAAAAAACAGGGTAGAGTGAAAAAGTTGCGCTTTAATAAAACCATAATAGCCGCAAAAGTTAGTGTTACAAGCTGAAAAGTACTACCTACGGATACTTTTGAATCATACCTATTTTAGTGTCTAAGTTCATATAGTATTCTTCTAACATGCAACACGTACACGTTTCTTCGTAATAATATGTCTTACGAAAAATGAAGTGGGTCATCGGAGTCACCCCGGGGGCTATTTGAGCGTACGCCCCCGCCATCCATCGCTCGGCTCGTTCCCGGGCCAATACCGTATATATTTAGCGCTCCATTGGACCCTATAAATCAAATTTCCCATCGGCGGGCCTTATCTAAATCACTTTCCCATAAGTACTTGAAACGACTCATATTGTTCCGTCAAGGAGTTTAGTTATACAGACATATTATCTACTGTTTGTAGAATAGATGTGTTATAGCTTATACCAACACTAATTCGAGGAAAATCGCTTCATAAGTTTTTCAAGACCAAGCTGGGATAAGTAATGTAGTCGATGGACTTTGGTATGACTGCTGATGAGCTCATGTTGTGAAATGTAGGTACCTACACATAAATTCATGAAAGAAAAGAAATCAGAATATAAATAAAAATAATCAAGCTTTGCGTTTCAAAGCGCATTTATTTGAAAAAATTATAACTGAAACGCCTATAATAATGCAGCTCGACACAGCAAGCAACAAAATAATTAAAACCAAAAACATGCAGGTGGTAGTAGGAAGCCCTCGGAACAAATACTCTGTCAGCAATAGCTGAAATACAATAAACTCTGTCAGCAATAGTTCCGCGTGTCTCTAGCGAGGCCTTTCTATGTATATGACGGAAGGTAGCAATTAATTGAATAGACAATGGCAGAGCAAGAGGACACCGTGTAGACATGCACCCGAGCATTCGATAGGATTATCTACACGCTGTACTTAGAGCTTCTAGCAGCCATCGCGCTAACGATCTCTTCACTTACCGGGAGTAGCTGTCTATAATGATGGATGGCTGATGCCTTTATCTATGCCTCGAAGGTACAACACTTGCTGCTATATGTAGGATATTTAAGTAACCAAAACATAAAGTGCTTAAGTATTACAACATGACACGGAAACAATGAAAATGCTCAAGCAAATCCTAATTTCCTACTTTTGAAACTGAATCTTTTTAAACAAACGCCTGAATTTAAGATGTTATAAAAATTGTGGGGAACTTTCAATTTCTTTTAGCAAACTAAGAACAAAGTTGTTTATACAATAGCCAAAGTTGTAGTGTCCGCGCGAGATTTCCCCCGGGAGGAATAATTAGCAGGCTGGGGCATTAGAGTGTGTGCAACAAACACTCGAGCTAAGTGTGTTGGCGTGTCGATGGGCTAGAAATGGAGCTATTTATCACAAGCCTGCGGGCTTCGATTTCGTTAAAAAGAGTTACCGCGGGCCTGGACAGCAAAAGGCACTACGTGGAGCACGGATGGATTTTAGTCAGTAAGAGTCTGACACTCCCTACCGCTCCACCCAGAGCAGCAAAAGTCATTTGATGATCCATAAAAAAGGCATCGGTTCTGTTCAGTTTACTGAGAAAATGCCGTTGTACAGTCGCGGTCAGAGACAAATATATACACATCCACGAACACGAACGTGACCCACTTCGCTAAACCATTCGGCGATTCTTTCATCTAGTGACGTTGATATATGCAGTTTTAACTGAACTGCTCGACTTCCTGAAATGTTTCTAGTGTGTTTTTTGGTCGTTCTTTGTGAAGCGGGCGTGGTATCGCTACTAGCAGATAAATATTTAACGAAACAGTGAACTGCATGTTGAAAATTTTTATTTATAGGTACAGAGTGAAAAAGACCCTTAGCAAAGTCATCCCCTTGGCATTTTCTACATAGAATATTGTAGAAGCTTGTTTTGTGGGAAAACGTCAAAAAAGCCTTGAGGAATATGATATTACTACGTAACCAGATAATTTTGCTTTAACAAAAACGAAGCTTCTAAAAAAACCTAGAAGAACGTAATTACCACCTCTTTAAAAGAACCAAGTTAAATAGCTACTGTACCTACTACCGTACCTTTACCTTCTACTTTGATTTTGACTTTGACTTTGCACTGACCTGCAAGCATAAGCCCTAATTTATTTCGATCCTCTTGATCGCGGTTGCTTCATCATTGTTATAAACTATCGGATTATCGACCGGATTAGCAATGAAACCGGTGGTATTTCGACATTTATGCATTCATTAATTAAGCAGCAAAATCACTAATTAACGCAATTTCTGGGCCTCAGAATACTCGAAACTTTTAATTAGCATGAACTTATGAAAAGTTTGTAATCAAGAGTTTCTAGCTGCCATGTTCTCAAAATACATATACCCAAATGAACTCGGCACCATTCTGAAATATGCTCATTAAAAGTCTGTGAAAACACTGGATATAAAATTAAACCTACCAAAATGGCTTATAAAATGGCTAACCTACTTATATTGAAGAGAGAAAATCTCATGACGAAAATTTCAGATAACTCTTTTACAGCTACGCGATCATAATTCCCTACCAAAGTTTAACAGCTGTTTAAAATTCTAGATTCACTTCGGACAGCTGTAAATCTTATTTTATAGAACGTAAGATATTGACATTACCCTCATTATATATATATCCTGGAAACAATAATGTCCATTAAATCCAATTCTAATTTATTTCAGCGATTGTCTGATACTGTCCCTGGGTACCTATAGCCGTGATAATTTCAAACTGTGTGTTCACGACGGCGGCGGCGCTAAAACAACTCTTATGCGTATGAGCACCTTTTGCATGGCTCCGACCATTTTTAATAAATTTCCCAAACCATGGAAAACATTAAATATATCTGCTCATAAAAGTAAATTGAAGATTTTACTGAGTACAGTATAGCCGAGTTTATCAAAGAGAACAATTTTTTTCGTTATTGAGATGTGATGTCGTATTATTGACATGTTTATTAGAATTAAAATTTATTGTTTTTTTTTTGGAATAATTGTTATTTGGAATTTAAATTTTTGTATACTTAAGTAATTCATGTTTATAATGACTAATTTATGTAATGACTACTTTGACATTTATTTGTATCTAACACTATTGAATAATGATGATTTAATAGGTAGGTACGGTAGGTACGGTGCTATTAATTTTGATGAATATTATCACGGTTTATGCACCATTTCTTCCTACCAGTTTGTACCTACGCCACGATATGCGGCTGAACATGTTAGAACTTGTCTATCTTCTCTGTTATCTTGCATGCAATGTATCATGTATACCTAAATCTTTAACTTATCTTATCTTATCTTACTAATACAATCATTTCGACATGTTTATAGTATCGCACCGCTGGGGTTACCACCGTGCGCCGACTTCATTGTCTGGCTGAGCTGAACCCACAACAGTAACTGTAAAGGATTAACTTACGTAACAGTTCTTCGGTTACTCTCAATTTGCCACTTCAGAGCATAACTGCTTTGCTTCAGGAGGAACTCGTGACTTAATAATAACAGCCGCACGGGTCGATCTTCAAGGTTAAGCAACCGCTTGCCGGGGTCGGTCTGCTGACAGAGACTCCTCCGTGCCTCGGAAAGCAAGTCAAGCCGTTGGTCCCGGGTTTCATTTGTAGACCCAGTGTAGGCGGGGTAAGGGCCGAGAAGGAGGCAAGAGGAGGGACACCGCTGGCGGCTCCGATTAGGAGCATAAGGCCAGGTTTGCGGAGGTCGTGGAGGTCGCGGTCCGCGATATGGCCTTCAAGAGGACGCAGGGCTCTAAAAATCTCTACATTTTGGCGACTGCGGAGGCTAACTGTGGTGGACCTCCGTCGGACGAAATGTCCAAGCTGCGGGCAGAGGTCGCCCACTTGGTGGTCGCCACGGAGCTTCTACAAAAGGAGAACGCGAAGCTCCGAACAGACCTGGCCGGTCTCGAGGAGCCTGCTCACAGGGGGCGCCTCAACGGGGGTGAGGAACGACAAAGCCTATCCGTGCCGGTGGAGAACCAGGTGCTGGACCTGGCGCGACTGGAGATGGCTATCTTCCGGGAACGGTTCTCCGTCCTGGAGGGCATCGTCCTGCGCCCCCCGCTATCAGCGAGCCAGAAGGCCTCTTCATATGCGACTCAAAAAACAGCAGTAGTTACACTACAGCCGGACGCGGTGAAGAGGGGATGACCAAAGATGCAATTTTTACAGCAGAAATGATAATAAAAGCTTGTAAAAATAAGACCTCTTTTGTAAAAATTACTTTAAACAATCTGTTTTAAATAAATACTATTAATTCTTTATGTACTATGCACAAATAATAAAACTTCGACTATCTTTCTCAAGTGTATTTATGTATCTAAACTTAAAAACAATTCTTTCTCTAAAATTACAAATCTTTATGCAAAAAAAATATGCATTTAAAATGCACAGGATCATAGCGATTGTGACGCCTAGCGTGATAAAAGGGCAAAACATCGTGCCCACCAAAGATAGGATATACCAAAAATATATTATGTTATATCGTCTGCATATAGGTAAAACCAGACAAATGCAGCAGTTAAATGTAATTTTTTATGGCTGCAGATATAATGAGCTTGTAAAAGTGTTATTTCTTGAAAAAAAAAACTAATATAACATAAATAAATAACCTTATGAATTAAATCCATTTCAGTTTATACAGTTAAAGAACAATAAATATGGTTAAAGCTTTTTTACAGCCATAATTATTGTGAAAAGTAATCAAATTGATTTATTTAAAAAAAACGTTTCGTTTATTTATCATCGTTTCATAGATTAGGTACCTAAGTAGAAATTTATTTAATTGATCACTTTTGTATGAAGTTTATAGAACTAATAAGTGTTATAATATCTACTTACGCAAAAACTGTACAAGTAAAACAGGATAAATGTATCAAAAAATTTATTATTTTAGCAAATGTTGTAAAAAATCTTTAAAATCAAATAATTGGTGTAAATATAGCTATTATAGTAAAGTAAAATAAGCTTTTAAAATAATTGAATTCAGTAGATATGTCACGTTTGTTAATTACAGGTAAAACATTTTAAATGCAGTCCCCGTTTTATGTAAATTTAATTACATACAGTTTTTAATATGGTAGGGGAGCACATGATGCTAAATGTGGATTTACTCGAGCGTCGCGGAAACCTAATAGATTTGGTTTGGCTTTCAGCGGTGGGGGAAACGTCTACAGATTATCAAAGTTGTAAAAAAAAAACAACGACATGGAAATACTCAAGCGTGTCAGATATTGATATTTTTCATGCTCAACATGTCTCTGATGCGAAATATATATTAAACTGCCGATTTTCATGGTTTCCATGCGGGAGGGATGAAAAAAAATAGACAAAAAATTTTCATCATTACATTACTCAACATTTACTCGAGCGCGTCAGATTTTCAGAGGGGGTGTTCAGTGAACCCTACAGATGCTTAGACTGACGATTTGGAAGTGACGCAAGCTTGCAGCGAATTCTTGAAAATATAAAAAAAAATCGCCATCTTGAAATACTCGAGCGCGTCAGATTAGCATACTGAAGGTTCATCATGATGTTCCAGCCATAGTGACCAAAAATCTGACAATTATTTTGAGGGATATTGGTAATCTGACAAAGTGACAACTTGAAAAAAAAATGCTTCTTATATTTTTTTTAAACACAATGCTGTTGGTCCCGGTAGATCTTTGACAGTCGTTAAGGATTGTCAGAAGCCAGTAAATTTGACTCCAGTCTAGCCAAGAAGTACCGTGTCACCCAGTTAATGGGTTATGGTGGTCTGGTAGGCAGCGGCTTCACGTAAAATACTGGTATTCAGCTGAATCCGGTATGACTGGAAGCCAACCTCAATATAGTTGAATGAACAGCTGTATTGGTGTCATGGCGTCGGAAAACAGTGTGGGGAAGGTGCGAGAGAGTCAGAGATAAGAGAAAACTGAAAGGAACCGAGAGACGCGGAGTGGGAAACACATGCTTTACCCTAGCTGCACGCTCTGAACTTAATTGATGATTTTATTAACTTCGGTTTACGGAAATCGTCAGATTATATGTTTATTGTTATTCTGGAATTATTAAAATAAATAAAAAAACAACCGCGCTCGAGTAAGTCAAGACATCGTTTTTTTTTACAACTTTGTTACCCTCCCGCCTTCTTAGGTTACGCTCAAATCATCAGATTAGCAAAATTGTCACTTCTTAGCTAGTTATTAATAAATTCCCCTTAACGTGCTCGAGTATTTCAGACGATCGATTTTTAGTAATCTTACGACTTCTCCGGGCTCATACTGGTTGAAGGTACTTATCAATATGTAAGGTATCCTCCCTTATATTAATCTGCCGCGTTCGAGTAAATCCCAAAATCCTTTCTTGGGCTCCCCTACATACCAAATAATCATAAGAGTAAATCTATCTTAAAAGAAGGGTTAGTAAGTAGTAGAGTAATTAGTGCTACATTTTGCTATTACAGGTTTTTAATTAATGAGTTTGAAATAGATAAAATTAAAACTTAAGTAATAAACTCGATTTGACACTCATTGCACTTATTACTTTTTACCCATAAGCAGACGACATTTTAGAAATACGATTTTTTGTTTTCTGTTCATTTAAACATAAAAAGTAAGGATACGCAACCTCTTTGAAATCTGTAGAACAAAACACTAGCTATTACATTCCAAATAAATTATGTGAAGCCATTCAAGTTTAGTTATTATCTTAGTTTTTTTTAAATGGCTTTGATTGCTATTTTTTCATTAAAATCTACCAGTAATGTAAAATTTACAAAGTAACTTTTTGGTGGTTTTACTGCTTCTATTTGCACCTTATATTAGCAAAAACGTTTTGTTTTCTCAAAATGTTCAAATAAATATTACCTACAGGTTATAAACCAAAAATTGCTTCCGAAACTTCCGATCACAGCATTTCTACATCATTAGGTATACTCTATTTATTAAGTTTCAAGCTGGAGTCAATTTCAGTGACTTGCATTTCCGTAACTCACTCCAAATGCGCAATAAGACAACACTCTCCAGTTCTTACAAACAATATCCTACGATCTACTGAAAACTGATTTCCTTAATAAATTCAGTGTCGTAATTTCAGAAACAATAATAAATTAAACGCGACGGTTCGTGGCAACATGAACCGGATGAAATAGTAATCTTGTTGTTGCTGGGCTCCGTGGCTGACGCCAAGATAATTCCCCCTTAATTGGACCACCAGTGCTTTAATAAAATGAAAACTGGACCAGAGGGGAGCCGGGGGACAGAAACGCTTCAAAGGCGGATGCTCGCTTCTCACGACCGACACTCTACAGCAATTAGCATGACTAATCGTTTGCGTACACTTGGAATTACCTAATTTAATATTTCTCACTTATTTTCACGTGAAACCGCATAATTATGTTACAAACATATCGACCGTTATATTTTTACATAGATTTATATGAATGTGTGAGTACGTAGGTACCTACATATTTTATTCATGCTGACTTTTTCCCCAACCTAATACCTATGTAGACGAAATTATTGATGCTATGGCGGGTGGTAAAACACCCTTGTAACTATCAGAAAAATATTGCGGACACAAATTTTTCATCAAGTTGGCTGGAAGTAGTAACACATAAACACGTAGGCAGCTACTTACGAAGTTTTCAAATTAAGTACTATACACACAGATTACCTGCCCGTTGCCGCAAGATAACAGAATCATTTATCTTAATACAAAACAAGGTTGGATAAATACTAAGCAGCCAGAATTACCTTCTAATAGGTTTTTTTGCAGTCGAAACTTGTGTTGAATCCAATTACTAAACTGTATATATCTCCAATTTAACGACCTTTAGTACTACTTCCAGCCAACTTGATGAAAAATTTGTGTCCGCAATATTTTTCTGATAGTTACAAGGGTGTTTTACCACCCGCCATAGCATCAATAATTTCGTCTACATAGGTATTAGGTTGGGGAAAAAGTCAGCATGAATAAAATATGTAGGTACCTACGTACTCACACATTCATATAAATCTATGTAAAAATATAACGGTCGATATGTTTGTAACATAATTATGCGGTTTCACGTGAAAATAAGTGAGAAATATTAAATTAGGTAATTCCAAGTGTACGCAAACGATTAGTCATGCTAATTGCTGTAGAGTGTCGGTCGTGAGAAGCGAGCATCCGCCTTTGAAGCGTTTCTGTCCCCCGGCTCCCCTCTGGTCCAGTTTTCATTTTATTAAAGCACTGGTGGTCCAATTAAGGGGGAATTATCTTGGCGTCAGCCACGGAGCCCAGCAACAACAAGATTACTATTTCATCCGGTTCATGTTGCCACGAACCGTCGCGTTTAATTTATTATTGTTTCTGAAATTACGACACTGAATTTATTAAGGAAATCAGTTTTCAGTAGATCGTAGGATATTGTTTGTAAGAACTGGAGAGTGTTGTCTTATTGCGCATTTGGAGTGAGTTACGGAAATGCAAGTCACTGAAATTGACTCCAGCTTGAAACTTAATAAATAGAGTATACCTAATGATGTAGAAATGCTGTGATCGGAAGTTTCGGAAGCAATTTTTGGTTTATAACCTGTAGGTAATATTTATTTGAACATTTTGAGAAAACAAAACGTTTTTGCTAATATAAGGTGCAAATAGAAGCAGTAAAACCACCAAAAAGTTACTTTGTAAATTTTACATTACTGGTAGATTTTAATGAAAAAATAGCAATCAAAGCCATTTAAAAAAAACTAAGATAATAACTAAACTTGAATGGCTTCACATAATTTATTTGGAATGTAATAGCTAGTGTTTTGTTCTACAGATTTCAAAGAGGTTGCGTATCCTTACTTTTTATGTTTAAATGAACAGAAAACAAAAAATCGTATTTCTAAAATGTCGTCTGCTTATGGGTAAAAAGTAATAAGTGCAATGAGTGTCAAATCGAGTTTATTACTTAAGTTTTAATTTTATCTATTTCAAACTCATTAATTAAAAACCTGTAATAGCAAAATGTAGCACTAATTACTCTACTACTTACTAACCCTTCTTTTAAGATAGATTTACTCTTATGATTATTTGGTATGTAGGGGAGCCCAAGAAAGGATTTTGGGATTTACTCGAACGCGGCAGATTAATATAAGGGAGGATACCTTACATATTGATAAGTACCTTCAACCAGTATGAGCCCGGAGAAGTCGTAAGATTACTAAAAATCGATCGTCTGAAATACTCGAGCACGTTAAGGGGAATTTATTAATAACTAGCTAAGAAGTGACAATTTTGCTAATCTGATGATTTGAGCGTAACCTAAGAAGGCGGGAGGGTAACAAAGTTGTAAAAAAAAACGATGTCTTGACTTACTCGAGCGCGGTTGTTTTTTTATTTATTTTAATAATTCCAGAATAACAATAAACATATAATCTGACGATTTCCGTAAACCGAAGTTAATAAAATCATCAATCAATTACTAAACTTGTAAATATAAATTATAGGAATTACTTAATACCTAAATTAAGTAATTCCATAAATAAAGTAAATTAATCCAATTTTATTTTCACCTAAATTAATAGATCCGTAAATTGCCGGTACCCTGAATGTTTAATTAAGCTACATGAGAATTCTCGATACATTTAATATTTCCTGGAAAAGAAAACATGGAAGCGTCGACATCATTCGCTTAGTACAAATGTAAGGAAAGCTGCAAAGTTTGACAAAGTGAACGCTGTTCAAAGTAATAAGTAAGCCTCACAAAGTGAAGCCACGTTATTTCAGTGTTTTATATTAAGATCGAAGCTTTAATAAAACTCTGAGAAAAATATTAAAAGGTACTTGTATCATATCATATTTAATATAGAAAAAGAGCGTGAATAAGTAATGTTGACCACTGCTGCTTATGAGCACAACACATGAGGAAAAATCCGCGTGGGCTGGGGGTTGGGGCCGGGGTCCTCACGTGGGGTCTGGAAGGGGTTCAGGGGTTAAGGGGTAAGGGGGAGGTTAGGTTAGGTGAGGTTTTTTTTTAAGCGTATGATATGCTTCAACTACGCTACGCGTCTGCTATGCGTTGCAACAACGGTCTTCAAGTGACTATCATTTATCAAGAAATTCTTCTGTCAAACATGACGCACCCGAATTTTAGGTATAGTCACCGATGCACGATTACACTGATAGTAAATCGCTGAATAAAAAAATTAAAATGACTACCTGCTTCATTATTCGAAGCTTTTCAAAGAATGGTTCAGGGCAATTTACATGTATTCTCCACATCTTAGTGTTGAATACATGGAAATTACCCTACCATAATAATACACGTCCAACCTAACAAAAAAGTGTCGGAAAACACCAAAGTAACGATCGATGTTAATAAAGTAATAACCGAGTTTCATATCAGATCTATAGATTGTGGGATTATCAGAGACAAACTTTCTCTCTTGGTAATGTGTGTAACGCAATAAATATGCCTTTCCAGACCATTTGGTTCCTCTGTCGAGGACCACAGCCTCTCATATGAGCTAGTTATCAGATTTATGCTTCAATAAGCCTACTAGACTTTTCCTTGATTTTTTATCAAGAGTATTAAAGTAGTACGTACTTTATAGGGATAATTAGCTGCACTTGTTATTGGCATTCTATTCATAGTTAATGAGACTAGGCAGAATAACTAGCGGTGCCCACGTTTACTGTTGACTAGCCGGCTGATCATCAAGCACGGCACTTGGTGAGCCATATTCTCATAGGAGTAAATACAAAAGTGTCTGCAAGTAACTAAGTTCCTTTCTTCCGGTTCGAGAACTGTCGTTAAAGCAAAGCTTGTAGTGAAAGATGACTCGAAACTTTTCCTCGTATTCTGAAGCTACCACAAAAATACATTATTCGATGGATTTATTTTTCCTCTCTTTTAACACGAGCAGTACATAACAGCTCCAAACGACAGAGATTTTTTACAAATTTGCGAAAGAAAATCATAATTCTCGACGGCGACGCAGAAGCAAAATATGCGATTAATCATCAAAATAATATTTCTTAAAGCGTTATATTATAACGCGGGAGGAATATTATATTATCTTAGTCTCTGTATTAAAATAATGAGTATTGAGCCATAAGTTACAAAGCTCCGACTTAAATATTTATGCCCTAAGTACAGATTTAGTTTCAGTAAAAGCGTTAAAGCACTACAAGATAATGAGATAACTGATTTAATATTCAATATATAAATAAGAAACTATTGTCTAAATAGTAGTAAAATAAACATGATACTTTACTTGCCCGACTAACATCCATTTTACGTGTAGGTACATAATTTAAATAAGCACAAGCGCCGAAACATCTCTATTTATGTAAAAAGGTCAAATTTCATTAAGTAAGTATTTCTGAAATTAATAAGAAAAAACTAGTAAACCTAGTGACCATTATAATAAAGTGGATTATTTTCATGTAATCTTTTTATCCAAAATTATTCATAACGTTTTGGCTGAAAAAAGTGATATCCGGTCACTTTTGCAAAAGAAAATGGTTGTTATGTCACCGGGAACCCTTACAATATGTCTAAAGCTAGTCACCTGGGGAGGAATGATATGTTTTTTTTTAATTTTATTTATTTTCAATAAATGCTAATAAGCCTCATCATTTGAAAGAAACCGACGGCACGATGGCGCCCTCAGCTCGCCCTGTCTGTGATCATTTTATTCAGCGCACGTTTAAAAGAACGTGAACCGACTCGTTTTATAGTTTTAAAGCCTATATTTTGGCTTATAAAACTACTAGGTGGCCGGTTGAATAATAAATGGCGAGATAAATGCGCTTTTCATTCGAAAGCAAAATATTTCTCATTTTTATTTCACTTTCGCGCTACAATTCTACATGCAGCGGTAATAATGACTTACGAATGTTGCAAATTTTTATTTATAAAATGAAAATGTTTTCTAGTTCATGTTAACTTCTTAATTGAAACTTAACAGTGTTGGGAGCTGTATCGAATATTGGAGCGGTATGCGAAACACGCTGTTAATTTGATCAGGAATCTTGTGTAGATGGATGGATAAAAAACCGAACTCTCTATTTCAATAAAATAAAAATTTATGAATAAGGAAATTATCCGTGTTATAAAATTTTATTTTACGTGTATATATAACGTATTCTGTTTAGGCAGGCAACACGATAATTTGATAACGAGAACGACTCGAGGAAAGCCGTTGCTGTGATTAAAATTACGAAATACTGTCTGAATTCCGGTAAAGTCATAAAAGATTGATTATGACTCGCCACTCATAAAATGTCTGGATCTGCTGGGATTCTCTTCCAAAATAACACTTATGTATATCACTTTAGATACTTAGCTTGTTATTAGAACTACTCAGGCGTCAAAATATTTAAAAAGTAGGTACTTATTCAAACATTCATGATCTAAGTAGCTTTCCACTTAAAGTACCTGCAGTTTACTTTCTTACTTGGAATACTCGTACATACGCACTATTTGATGAATATTTTAGTATACATATATTTATTACTTAAAGAGTCCAAGTAGTCAATACGGACTTACTTAAAAACTAAACTATCCAATAAAGGATTACAGATTTTCGTCGAAAAGAAAGAGCTGGATTTCATCGACAAACTTTTAAATCTTTTATACTTAGTTTTATAGCAAAGGAGAGTCTGAACAATCAACTCGGAATTACAGCAGAACTTCTACTGGGTAATCTTCAATATGTTACGGCTAGTTACAGACAGTTTCTTACATTTCAATCGTTCGACTTCTTTGAACTCTTAACGAAGTTCATTGTTGACGTTATAGTGAAGACTTCCAGTCTTGTACCTTTAAGTGTAGGCACACAAAATTGTGTGTCTCGGAGTGTATAGGTTAGTGCAATTAGCCCTTAAGTTCCATAATAGTGGGTCCACACCATAGATATTATCCACACGGTTCATACTTTTGTCTGCACAGCCTTTGAATTATAAACAAATCTGTGAAACCACAGGCACAGACTTTATAGGACAGGCAAAATTCAATAGAACTTTATGCAAGTCTGTATTGAGTGGACGGTCCGGACATTGTACGTTGGACGAAACTTAATTAATGGACGGCTCTCGGCAGGTATTTGATAATAATTAGTCGGAACCGATCGACTGTTAGCTTAGGACCTGGACGCGCTTATTTATGGCGACTCTGCAGCCCTGGCCTCCGCACGCACTCACTTGACTTATTGCCTTACTGGGGTTTATCCCTGAACAACTTCCCTAAACAACGTGTAACAGTTTTTTAACCGATTTCCAAAAAAAGGAGGTTGTTATCAATTCTTTTTTTTTTTTCGATATGACCACTAGCAAGTTAACACACGTTAATTAAGGAATTCGCTTTGCTAAACACACGTTATTTTAGGAAATGATTTTATTTTTGGATGCGAATTATCAAATGACTTTTCTCGCTCAGGGAAGAACGCAGGAGGGAGTGTCTTTCTGACAAACACCCACCCTTGTTCCTTCAAATGCGCTTAGCGTTGCAGGGCCACGGTAACTTTTTCCAACACTTGTTTTTTAAAATATGCCTATGCGTAAAGTATTTTCTTCCCTTCCCTGACTCTAATGCCTTAAGCGTAACATTTTAACACGATGGGATATTACGATTAGCTTCCAGCTTATGTTTATGAAACTTACTTTATGTAAAAAGGTAAATCTCAAAGCAATGTGATTGCGAAGCTTTTTGACCTAGCCGGTCTTTGTGCCTGGTTTTCCGTACAACAAAAGACACTAAAGTTTTGCAGATAAAGCCTAATTTCCCATCAGCGGGCCTTATCTAAATCACTTTCCCATACTCGAAACAACTCATATTGTTTCTTCAAAAAGTACTTCTAGATAGGTTATAGTAAACTAAGTACCTATCGTTTATTATAGAGCAGAAATATTAATATACCTAAACTTAAAAAACTGGGTGAGGAAAACTAACGAAAAAAAGTGACGGAACCGCTGTCATATAATCTTGGGCCTAGATGTATATGGATGAGAGTGGTGTCAATAAATAGATTATACATATTATCAACCAATCTCTGAAAATTCTGCGGATTTTGGCAATCTGAGAGCAGAGATAGAAGACATTTAGTATAATATTGCGCCTACATTACATACAACATGAAACGGAACAATGCCCAAAAAAAAGTTTTTACAAAAAAAATACACTGGCCGGTATCATCAATCTATCTTTTTTAAATATCCTTGTCAGGAGGTATATACCTACTCGTATATGTCGTGTCATAAATAAGTTCTGTTCATCAACAACAATTAATACTCTGTCAACCAAACTGCTGTTTGACATAAAAACAATCAACCTTTCTAAAGAATACGTCATTAAACTGCTAAGAAAGCAACATTGGTGCAGGTTATTCGTGACCTAAACTGTTTTTTTTTAGATAACTCGTCTTCTAGACTGTGAATTGTGCAATTTTTTTGAAATAGTAACTATTTTTTTAAACCATATCTCAACTCTTTACGTTTGGGCCCATTAGTTTCCGTTAGTCTCCTTTGAGGAAAAATGCCGTGTTTCAATCAAAGCGGATTCTGATGAAAATGAAAAATGAAAAAAGTTTTATTGGAATCGACAAGTTTTTTTACATCAGTGGTGATTGAAGCCTCCTTGTAAGCGTATAAAGCCTGTGTTAGGAGACTCCGCTCTTCCATACATTATTAGTATTTATAAAATACTTGTTTGCTTCTACAAAAATCCTTTTTTTTATACAAAAATATAAAACTTTAAACTATAAATATTTAAAATATAAAGCGGATTCTGATCAAGGCTAAACTACAAATGTAGAGAGTGGATTTTGATATGAGTGATGTTCTAATGTTGTGAAATGTAGGTACGTACCAAATCACATACCATAAGACGGGGTAACTTTGACTTTAGAAGTAACTTTGACACGTTCCTTTTTTTAACTACCTACTCTACTTTCTTGACTACTTTTAGTTTCTGCATCTTTCAGCCATGCGGACTTGCCTCTAACAAGTGTAAACCGAATTTTGCGGCTTTATTATAATGAGCCCCAAACACTGTCAAAGTTATCCTTAAAGTCAAAGTAGCCCCGTATTACCGGTAGTAGTCATAGTCTATAGTAAAAACATAGAGAATGTAAAAAAAACGTTGTTACGTATAGGTACGTAATCAAGCTACCTGGGGCTCGATTCTGCTATTGCAATCGTGTCTCAATGACCGGTCAGTGATCGAATATTTGACAACTTTGACAGTTTTTGTATGGGAAATGTGTCAAAAGTTTGACGTTATACGTCAAAAATCGATCATTGACCGGTCATTGAGACACGATTGCAATAGCAGAATCGACCCCCAGGGTGATTTGTGTTTTGACAAATCAAAGTACCTACATTTAAAAACTGTTGTTATTCTGATAAAACAGTAGTGCACTGGAACAGTAGAAACTTGATACGCCTATAATAAATTCAGCCCTCTGAATGAAAACTCGATCAGCAGTAGCCGAACTATTGTGTTTCGGCTACTACTGGCCGAGGCGACAGACGACGCGACGGTAGGAAATTGAATAGACAATGGCAGAGCAAGAGGTACTAGCTCGTATACATGCACTCGAGCATTCGACAGGATTATCTGCAGTACGCCGCACCGAATTCACGACACGCTATATGTATGTACCTACTCGTAGCTTCCAGCATCCATCGCGCTAACGATCTCTTCACCTACCCGGAGCTGTCTGTCTATCTATATGATGTCATTGTATGGCGGATACCTTTATCTACACTTCGGAGGCAGAACACTATTGCCGCCAATATTAGGATATTTCAGTCGCCAAAAGATAAAAAGTATGAAAATGTTCAAGCAAATCCCAATTTCCTACTTTTTAAACTGAATCTTTAGTTGCAAACACGTTGATTGAAAATCCCTACTTCGCTACTTATAATATTATAAATGCGAAAGTAACTCTGTCTCTCTGTCTGTCTGTTACCCTTTCACGCTAAAACGGCTGAACAGATTTTCATGAAATTTGGCAGATATATAGCCTGGGATATGGATAAGGACATAGGCTACTTCTTTACGCGATAACCGACATCCAAGCGGGTGGAGTCGCGGGCAAAAGCTAATATTATTTAAATCTGCAGGGAAGTTTTAATTTCCTTTAGCAAGTTGACTTAGACAAAGTTACATTACATTGGCCAAAGTTTTATAGTGTCCGCGCGAGATTTCCCCCGACAGAAATAATTAGCAGGCTGGGGCATTCGAGTGTGCAATATTTGTACTTTGTAGCAACAAAAACACACGAGCTAAATGTGTTACCATTTCGATGAGCTACAAATGGAGCTCTTTATCACGAGCCTGCAGGCTTCGGTTCTGTTCA
Source organism: Melanchra persicariae (assembly GCA_947386135.1). NCBI lineage: Eukaryota > Metazoa > Arthropoda > Insecta > Lepidoptera > Noctuidae > Melanchra > Melanchra persicariae. The sequence continues at coordinate 8,422,342 of OX376646.1, forward strand.
ATTTACTGAGAAATTGCCATTGTACAGTCGTGGTCAGATACACATCCACACGAACGTGACCCACTTCGCTAAACCATTCGGCGATTCTTTCATCTGGTGACGTTGATTGTATGCAGTTTTAACTGTGAAAATACTGTTTACTATCTTGCTGCCAGCGGCTTCACCGCGTGAATGTCGAGAATTATCCAAAGGGAACACACTCCCGGGATAAGCCTATGTGTTATTTATTTCAGACCATAATCTACTGCCAAACGTCCAGATCCGTTGCGGCGTGATTGAGTTACAAACATCCACACATCCATCAAACTTTCTCATATAAGTATAATAGTAAGTAAGTGTGACAAAATGCCCATTACAAAGTCATAAAAAAATAAAAATAAAAATGATTTATAAATTTTTAAATGAACTTAGCCAATAATGCCGGAATTTTATATTTAAAGTTTGTACTCACCTATGTTAAGATAAGTCTATATTTGATATTATTACAATTTAAAATATTTTGGCACATTTGAAAAATATAATAAACCTACCTGCTAATGTAATTTAATATTAATGTTTGTATGCCACCTACTGTGGCAGGACACAGAGACCCATTACTCTGTAATTATTCCACCTTTTTACCTGTGTACACAAATAAACGTATTTGATTTGATTTTTATATTTTGTACACATTTTGTACGTCAAACCTTGTTAAAGTTAAGTTTAAAACTTGCTGTCGTGGAAAAACGTCAAGAAAAGTGGGAGCTTTGAGCTTTGACATCTGCGTAACAACATAATTTAGATTTTCACATAAAACTAGAAAAGTTTGAAAATAAACCCAGTAAATTAACTACTTTACCTCCCTAACAAACCCATACCTACCTCTTTGCAACTGAGGATGGGTTGTATAGCAGAAAAGTTATAGATCTAACTCACCGCAAGCATAATATAAGCCCTAATTTATTTTAAATCTCTTGATCGCGGTTGCTTTATCATGGTTATAAAATGCGGTGTCAAAGGATTATCGACTAGATTAGTACTAACACCAATGATATTTTACGAAATATCAACATTTATGCATTCATTAAGCAGCATTATTACTAATTAACGGAATTAAGATCATATTTTCTGAGCCTCATAATACTGGAAACTTTTGATAACCATGAACTAAAAATGTTTACAAAAACAATAGCAATCCGTATCTTTAGTACCCAAATGAACTCGGCGCCATTTTGAAATGTGCTCATTAAAAGTCTGTGGAAACATTGGATATAAAAGTAAACCAACCTAAACAACTGACTTATGTTCAGGTCAGAAAATCGCACAACGAAACGTAATTTCATATTACCCTTTCACAGCTACGCCATCATAATTCCCCACCACATTTTTACTGCTGTTTAAAATTCTAGAGTATGATCTCCTCTCCAGCAGAGCTAACACGAAGCGAGCAAAACTTTAAAATACATCGTATTTAGCGATCATGACGCAGTTACAGCTGCGGTCGCAAACTGCTCATCTCATAGTTTACGACAACTTTAATACTTCACGAATAACTGGACTAAGATCAAAATAATTACTTAGTTCTGTTCACTAACTTCTTGTTAATTAACTCAACTATAAATTAAAGTATCTGCTTAGAGTAAGTAGTTCGTTAGATAGTGCTTGCAAACTTAATCAGTAGCAATTAGGTAAATATCTGAATAAATCTAGTTCGTAATGAATGTGTAATGCGGGCCATACACGTTCAAGTAATTAGATAAAACAGGCGATATATAATGATGTGATTGAGGCTTTTCCCTTATATCCCAATCATTTTCATGAAGTTATCAGATTACTCATCATACGTGACGAAATTCACTCTTTAGGTACTTAGGTACCTATGGGTCGCAGATTTTGTTCGAAAGAGTTACCGCGGCCCTGGAACGCAAAAGGCACTAGGAGGAGCATGGATAGGTTAAGGTCAGTAAAAGCCTGACACTCCCTCCCGCTCCACCCAGAGCGGAAGGGTCATTTGATGATTTCCCATCCTTAAAAAAAAAGGTACTTTTTTTTTTATTGGTGATGGGTTTGCTCTTGACTCTAATCAATGTCAGATATGACATACAGAGACAAAGTCTACGATGGAGCGAGCTTACCCAGAAGGAGCCTGTTCACTCTAACTTTGAAGAGATTAGGGCTGTAAGCTTTTGGAAACACAGACGCAGGCAGAGAGTTCCACTCCTTTGCTGTGCGCATTATAAAAGACGTTTGGAAACGTTTAGTGCGAATTGGTGGAATAGCTACAAGGTAGGGATTGTAAGATGTAGTGCGTCTGGATGTCCGATGGTAGAAGGGGGCCGGTGGGATGAGGTCGTGGAGTTCTTGGGCACACTCACCGAAGTACAATCTGTAGAAGATCGATAAGCAGGCAACCTTACGGCGATGAGCCAAGCTATGTAGCTTGTCATCCACCAGTTTTGCGTCACCGATGAGCCTCTTAGCTCTGCGTTCCACCGAGTCAAGCGCGGCAAGCTGATACTTAGCTTATCCCAAAGGTGGCTGCAATACTCCATGCAGGATCGGACTTGTGCTTTGTAAAGGGTTAAAAGCTGTCCAGGTCTGAAGTATCGCTTCACCCTATTTAGGATGCCCAGCTTTTTGGCCGCAATTTGGGCTTTGTACTCGATGGTGGCGCCGAAGTTGAGACTGGATGTCAACTCCATGCCTAGGAGCTCGAGCGGATCAGCAACGGGAACAGATGCACCCTGAAAAGTAGGAGTTTGGTCAAAGCGACTCCTTTTTGCGGTAAAAAGACACGCCTGTGTTTTGGTGGCGTTAAAAGTGACCAGATTGTCATCACCCCACTGGGAGACAACGCTTAAGGTCAAATTTGTCCGCTCTACCATGGCCTCTCTCAAGGAACGGACTTCATCCCCGCCGGTTGTTGCGCTGGACAAGTATCTCTCTGAAACCGTACTGTCATCTGCGTACCCAACAAGACCAGGCTGAAGTAGGTCATTGATGTGTAGCAGGAAAAGAGTTGCAGAGAGAACAGACCCCTGAGGAACTCCGGCATCAATAGCCATAAGGTCAGAGGAGCAGCCGTCAACGACTACTCGGATCGACCGTTCATTTAGGAAGTCTGATATCCAGCTACAAAAACCAGCTGGGATGCCATTAGCAGGAAGCTTGTTGAGTAGACCTGCGTGCCAGACCCTGTCAAAAGCCTTCGAGATATCGAGCGACACAGCAAGTGCTTCGCCTTGTCTCTCGATGGCTTCGCCCCAGCAGTGCGTGACATACACAAGAAGATCACCAGTTGACCGTCCCTGGCGAAAGCCATATTGACGGTCACTGAGGAGATCATTGTCTTCAAGGTTGGTCAGCAGCTTACTGTTCAGAACCCTTTCCATAACCTTGCATAGAATGGAGGTAATGGCGATTGGACGGTAATGTGCAGGGTCAGCACGGTCTCCCTTTTTGGGCACCGGTTGCACATTCGCAAGCTTCCATGATTTCGGCACCGTTCTTTTTTCAAGAGAGAGGCGGTACAGGCGTGTCAACACAGGAGACTGTTCAGGTGCACATTGCCTCAACACTCTCGCTGGAATGCCGTCAGGTCCGCTGGCCTTATTCACGTCTAGACTGCACAATACTCTTCGGACCTCTTTAATGTGAACTGCGATCTCCGGCATCGAAGAGTCACAACGAGGTAAAGTTGGTGGTTGCTTGGTGGCTCCAAGCAACCACCAACTTTACCTCGTTGTGACTCTCGCGTCCAGACGTGAATTGCTTGCAAAGAGAGTGGCAAATAAATTTGCTTTCTCTCTTGCAGAGTGAGCCAGGGAACCATCAGGTTTTAGCATTGGAGGCAAAGTGGGTCGACAGAAATTCGTTTCAACCGCTTTCGACAGGGACCAAAACTGCTTACTACCCGGAGGGTGCGATGCTAGTTTGGCCCCGATACGTCCGACATGGTCAAAACGTGCCCTACGTAAAACCCGCTTGCAGAACTTGGCAGCAGAATTAAAGGCTCTTTTCCTTGCGCGAACCCTACGTGCTTAAGCCTTTCGGTCGCGGGCCTTGATCCAGGCTTGGTAAGCAGACTCTTTACGGGCCTCTGCGTGGGCGCATTCTGAATTATACCAAGGCCGGGACTTGTGACCGAGCGGGATGTCGGAGAATGGAATAAAATACTCCATCCCCTGCCAAATCACGTCCGCAATCACATCAGCACAGCACGAGGGTTCACCCGCGGAGAAGCACACTTGCCGCCAAGGATAAGATGCAAAAAAGTGCCGCATCTCATCCCAATCTGCTGACTCGTATCGCCATACTCGTCTCGTGCCCCTAGGACTGTTATCTGGAGGAGAGCAGGTCAACACGGATTTCACCAGGCAGTGGTCAGACGTTCCCAGCGGAGCTGAGACCGATACTGAATGACTGCCCGGATCGGTTGTCAGCAGAAGGTCCAAGCAATGGGGTGTATGGGCGTCAACATCCGGTACCCGCGTTGCCACATTCACCAGCTGGGTTTTTTTTTTTTTATAGGATGGGAAATCATAAAATGACCCCTCCCGCTCTGGGTGGAGCGGCAGGGAGTGTCAGACTTTTACTGACTAAAACCCACCCTTTAGTCCTCCTAGTGCCTTTCTTCCCAGGGCCGCGGTAACTCTTTCGAACATATTCCGCAACACCAGCTGGGTTAGATCTAGCGTTACAGCAAACTTGCGCGCCTCTAACCCGGCATGGTCAGTTTTCTGGTACGGGAACAACCACTCTTTATGGTGGGCGTTAAAGTCCCCCAGAAAAATGAGCTTCGCTGTTGGGTACCGTTGCTGGGCTACATCCGTCGACTCCACGAGGGAATTAAACAGCGCTGTTGTCTCCTGGTCACCGCTGTGCGATCGGTATACGCCAATATAGAGAAGTTTCTCCACGCCAGTGTCCACAAGTAGCCATATGGCAGAGAAACCCGATTTCTCAAAGCAACGGAGACGACGACAACAAATGTCATCGCGGACGTACACACAGACCCCAGCCTGCTTCCTGAACTTGTGTTCCAGAGAGTAGCCCGGGTAGTTGAGGTACGCCACGTCCGACGGAGTTGTTATCTTCGTCCCCGTTAGGAAAAACAGGTGCGGCTTCTCGGTCTCGAGATGATGATGGACCGGATCGAGACTTGAGTGCAACCCCCTGATGTTGGTGAGGTGCACTTTGAGTGGGAGGAAGTGCAGCCGTTGTTTAACCTTATTCCTTTTTGCTTTGGTCATTGTAGTGTTAGAGTGTTAGGGGAAAAAGTCGAACTGTCGAGGCGCTGCTCAGTGAACCAAGTGGAACACTAGAGCTAAACCAACCTATGGGGAACTCATTTGGAGACTGCGGGGACGCCCGAACCCCCCCAGATATGGCCACCGGGTCCTCCCATCCAGTCGCCAGCTGGCACGGTGGAGCATACCGGGATTTTTCGCTAGTTGGCGGGGCAGCCTTTCACACGTGGCTGGCGTGCTACTTGGGCCCCCTACTAACTGCGGTCGGCCAACGGCTGGCAGCGTGCTTCGGATCCCGCTACCCTCCAAAATGAGTTACCCGGAAAGCCTAGCCCAGCGACCGAGACCGGTTCTGAGCAGAGCAACTGACAGTCTCCTTCTCCCCCAATGGCACTGGCACTCCCGCACTCCGACGGAACACAGCAAGCTGCTTGGCGCCGGACTTCGGCGCGATGGTGGTCGCCAGCCAGGCGGCTCCTTGCGGAGCCTACCACCGCTTTAAGTGGGATCGTTCTGCCGTACCACAGGCAAGCCTGTGGTGCCGTTGCCCGGGGTGGACCGCGAGGAGGTAGATCCCAAACCACCCCAAAAACTACTTACCTATTAGTCGTATCGGAAAACTGAACACAATAGATACCTACTTATTACCTAAACTTAACATGTTTGGGTATTTATGTTTGTAAAAGGTAATCTCTGGAAGTGCCTATTGATCCAATTCCAAAACTGATCATTTTTTACTGAGTTCCAAAAACTACTTTTTATCCAAACAAATGGTCACTTCCTGTAGGATAGACCTCGGAAGAGAAACCATGAGAAAAACTAGTCATACATACCAACGAGTGACTTGCAAAAACACAACCTTACCCCATTCACATACTCACAGATCACTTACCACGTTAATACATATTCAGCATGCGCATATCCGAGGCGAAATGACCCTTGACTAGAAAAGTTTGGCAAGTGAAACGATCGTACAACTATTGAAATGGAAGTCGGCATCACGTGGTGGAAGTTCGAAATGTATTTTCATAACGTTGGTTTGAAAAGAGCTTTGGCTTTGAGCAGTCATTTAAGCTGTGAGAATCGCATGATCTTATCTCATCGGCACGAGAACATCTCCTTGTGCAAACAAGTAATTGTATTGTACTTGAACGGAAAGGGCATTAGTTTTACAAGATACAGTTCGTAAATGTTCCATTCTAGTTCTCGAATTTCACGGCATTTACATGTGGTATTACTGGATCTCCCTATTGTGTAAGTGTGAGTAGTGAAATATCTATATCTATACATATAATAAAATCGTAGATTTGCCGTGTCTGTACATTAAATATTTTCGCATAAAAATAACTGAGAAATGTTAGGAAAAAGGGTTTTATTCCTTTTTCCTAACATTTCTCAGTTATTTTTGTATTTTTTGTCTGTTTGTCTGTTTTTCTGTCACCATTGAGAAAGATAAAATGCAGGTAAGCATGAAAATAACATTAAAACAAATTGTTGAGTTATTTCTGAAACTTTTAATAAGTAGTAAAATAAAAGTGAATATTTTAATACCATGACGTTACTTATTCTTACATAATATATGGGCTCCTTATTTAACGTCTTCCTTCCTATGGCAAATATTTTGTCAGTTTACCAAATGGTCGATAGATGGCGTTACACCAATGACGCGTTTTTCTGAATCACGGTGTTAAAATTTTCCGTCAGATTATGACTCACTCGATTTTTAGTATCATTGTTTTTCACTAGGGATTTAACGTTCGGTCTCATAAAAACTTACAAGTCTCTGATGGGTCTCGAGTCCAAATTCGTAAATTAAAAAAGTACCTATTCATATAAGACGTGTACTACGTTATCTATATAAGTTCATTCAATTTCGCTCATTCCTACATCAATCAACTATTTAACTTTTCTTTGGCATAATGTGACTGAATCCTTCAACTGTGCACGATTATTTAACATCATCATGTTCCTAGCCTTTTTCCAACTATAATATATTGGGTCGGCTCTTGGTCAAACCGAATTCAGCTAAATAACAGTATTTTACGTGGAGCGGCTGCCTGTAGAAATCTGCAATGCAATAAATGCAAAAAATTGCTCAAAAGTACTGAAAAGATACTTTCTGGATCACAAGATGATCCAGAAAGTGTCTTTTTAAATGACGAGTTATAAAAGTAGTAACCTACCAAATTGTTGTACCTAGCACCGAGTTGCTGTTGTCTGGCCATACCACTGTTAAACCCGCGATGGTTTGTGTTGGTATGTATAAACGTTCAGCAAATGCTTGTAAAATGTCTTTTTTTAGTTAATAAACAAAAAAAAAAAAAACCAAACCTCCACAATCCATTAACTGTGTGACAGGGTCCTTCTTGGCAAGAGTGGTGTCAGATTTTCTAGCTTCTGACAATCCGTAACGACTGCCAAAGATTTCCAAATAACAGCCGAAACCAACGCCTTAACGTGCTTTGCGAAGCACGAAGGAGTCTCGGTATGTTAAGATGGTCACCCATCCACAGACCTTGACCTCGGCACGATTATTTAGCAAAACTTAAAAAATCAAAACAAAACTTTGTTTTCATTTCCTATAACCACAAGTTTCGCGAGTTTTTGAGTACTTAAAATATGTGTTAAATTGTATTTAAACCTTATAATGCTTTTGGGCACATTTAACGTTTTTTTTAGTGATCGAAACAAAAAAATACGTACTTGTAACGATTTACTGGGTCGATTCATTCAGTAGGTACTAAAAATATCATCGCCTGCCTAGCCTTTCACCAACTATGCTGGGGTCGGTTTCCAGTCAAATTGGATTCAGCTGAAAACCATTGTTTTAGGTACGTAAAGCGCTGCCAGAGTTGCGGATTATGTTCGAAAGAGTTACCGCGGCCCTGGAAAGCAAAGGGCACTAGGAGGAGCACGGATGGGTTTTAGTCAGTAAGTCTGACACTCCCTTCCGCTCCGCCCAGAGCGGGAGAAGACATTTGATGATTTCCCATCCATAAAGGTACGTACAGCGACTGCCTGTTTGACCTTCACAACCTAATAACTGGGAAACACGGTAGGTAGGTACCTCTTGGCAAGACTGGTGTTAGATTTTCTAGCTTCTGGCAATCCGTAACGTCTGCCAAAGACCTACAAATGGCAGCCGGACCAACGACTTAACAAGTTATCCGAGGCACAAAGGAATCTCGGTATGTTAAAATGGTCAGCCATCTACAGGCCGACTTCGGCAAGCATGGTATTAACCCTTGCGGCTGTTATTATTAAGTTATGAGCAACTAGTCTCCTCATTCCTCTGTACGTACAATTTTTTACGACATCCATGCGAACAAAGTCGCGGGCACAGCTAGTTATTAATATGGGTACATTTTAGAATGTAAAAACTGAAAAAGAAAAGCGATAAGATAATTGCGGCCCAGGCCCTTCATTGACCTACGGTCTCCTCTCTATTTTTCGGAGAACAAAGACTGACCGCAAACATTTGATTGGCTTCCGTAATTGGTTTGGTTTCACGCCTGCCTCTAGAAGTCATTCGAAAACGAGAAGGTACTCTTTATTTTCAAAGTAGCAACAATGTGATATTGAGCGCTGCATATAAACGTGAATCGAGCGTGTTCTGTAAAGAAAATATTAAATAGAAGACTGCAGTAGTAACGTAGGAAATACAAGTAAAATGAAAATACAACAGTTGAGTTGTTCAAGAAATGACAATTTGAAAATAGACGGAAATAAAAGGGTGCCGCGGTGCCGCTCATTTAATTTAAGAACATTTGCTCTGTTTTCAAAAACTACAACGTTAAAATGACAAAGTTGACTACTTCATCTAACGACAGTTTACATAATTTTCATATATTATTTATACGTTCAGTATAAAATAACAACATAATGTTTCTACAGTAGGTAGTAAGTTCTAGAACTAACTGGCGCCCATTATTGTACTCGTCCATATCGTCCGCGACCGAGTCAGTATTGCATTTGCGATACAAGCGATAACTTCAAAAGCGATCTTCAACTGCGATTAAAGTGTTTAGTGGTGTAAATGTGTTTTATAATTAGTGAGTTGTAATTAGTGTTGTTAAATTAAAGTGTCTATTTATGGTTGTTTAATCGGCTGTTTTTATTGTCACGAACCCCAAGCTCGTAACAATATGTTATAAAAATACTTTCTCTAACGTTCTTTTGATCTAATTATCATCTTGTTTAAGTAATTGAAATTTGATCTAACCGCTGAACAAAGAGCGACTGCGCCATCGCCAGCTCGGGAACTTAGGACACCCTGACACCGCGCCGCGCTCAAGACTCCTCGCACGTAAAATGGGGCACTATCACCGCGTGCTGCGCCGCGCCGCCGAAACCGCGATATCTCATTGTCTGGCTGAGCTGAATCCACAACTGTAAAGGATTAATTTACGTAACCGTTCTTCGGTTGCCCCGTCTGTTTTTAATTTGCCTCTTCGCGACATAACTGCTTTGTGAGATTCACCCAGTGAGTAATTGCAGTTTCATTGAGGCCGATATGAAATGGAGCTCCAGTGGCTCAGTAAAATCCGTTTGTTAGTCTTTTATCTACTTCACCCATTTATTAGCGGGAATAAAACGTTTTACTTTGAACATAACTCAAGCAATTGCTTTCCATAAAGCTGCAGATTACTTTTTCATTTTAATTTGATAAAATTCAATATTTCCCAAGCAGTAATTTAACTGTTTAGTGTCATCTCTCAACCGGCTGAAAACTAAATGTGTCATGTCAAATTCGAAAAGCAATTTCATCTCTCACGTGACTTGAAATTCATAGCATAAAATATCCTGAATGTCCTGAATTCATTCATGCAGAATGGAAACATGTGAGTTTCGAGCGGGGAACATTCACGAATGCCACCGACGTACCCAGTGCGCTGGGCGCCTGATCACCGACGTCAGGCAGCCACCGCCACTTGGATTCAATCAGGCGACTGCGTCGGTGTGGTTGTCACACTCGACTCTTTAATTTCCTGCCTTGTCGATTCACTTCACTCATTTATAAATTCTGTTCAATATGTATTTCAGTTTAGTTTTACTTAACGTTTATTCACAAAGGGTTACCTTTGTGAATAAACGTTAAGTAAAACTATTAGCTAGCTAGCTAACTGTTAGCTTATTCAGGCACGAATGATAACATTTTTTTCCTATAATATTTAAGCACTAACATGATTCTTCATAAAAATGCATTTTTAGAACGGTGAAGCCGCGGGCAGAGGCTAGTTTTTAATAATATAGAACAAAATTTTGTCGTTGGGAACAAAAGGATCATTAAATACTTGTAAGGTTTTCTAAGACTATCAGTGAACGACTGTTAGCAATGTTAATTAAAATTAAGGGGGACCCTCAAAACGTGACGTCACGGTTTGCACGTTTCGCAGCAATTCAGTTTTGTTTTACGGAAAAATGACAAAAAGCTAGCATTTTTTTCTGGTAAAATATTATAACAAAATTGTTTTTTTAGGGTTACGAACCTCTATGGGAAAACGGAACCCTTAAGTATAGGATTCAGTTTGGTAAATTTGGTACACATATCTTATCTTCTGTGAGTGTGACCAAAACGCGGACGTATTACGAAAAATAAATAAAGGTGTTCGAAATTTTTTTCTATAGGAGCTGGCATAACTGGAGTCCATTGCAATTTTGTTTTTTTTTCTTCAAAATCGCGGCGCACGATGAAACAGGTATACGTATGGGTAGAGGACACAGCAACATGTTGCCCTAAAGTCGTGCTTAAATGCATTTGCTTAGGTATATTTAAAAAAAATCTTATTAGGAGAAATTAAAACCTTGCCTACTACCTGGTATCGAAATCGCCAAAAAAATGTGTTTTACTTAGACAACGTGTAAAAGAATAAACGCAATACGTCTTAAGGGGTAATTGTACTCATCATTGTGAACACCTTTTACTATGGGACCAACCCTGAAATCGCGAGAAAAATATGTCGAGTTATGCGCACAGAAATGTATGGAGCGGTCGATTTTTTTTCCGCGATAACAGTTTTGGTCAATAAAGTGGTAGTACAAAATAAAAAAAATTGTTCAGTTTGTAAACTACCAGTTTATTACCTACTAGGAAAACGAAGCAAAACTAACAGTACTAACATTACGTACCTACGTTAATTGATTTACTTACAAAAAAAACCGGCCAAGTGCGAGTCGGACTCGCGCACGAAGGGTTCCTTACCATTATCAATAAAAAAACGGCAAAAAAATCACGTTTGTTGTATGGGAAACCCCACTTAGATATTTATTTTATTCTGTTTTTAATATTTATTGTTATAACGGCAACAGAAGTACATCATCTGTGAAAATTTTAACTGTCTAGCTATCACGGTTCATGAGGTACAGCCTGGTGACAGAAGGACGAAACTTACCTTCTTCTCCAAGTGAATTTTATAAGTTGGTCGACTATCACTCGTTAATTTGTAAAGTCTTAATTAGCTGTTATAGTTTTCCTTTTAAATTCGTTACATATGCTACTACCATAACTTTTTCACGTTTCCAAAAACAACCGTTTAGCTGGTAGAGGGAAAGGACACTTGACTCTAACAAAAATTAGCATTTTAAAGCTTATATTTTTATTTTTAAGCATATATTTTGCAACGGATCCTTGGATAGAAAAATTGTTATAGTAAACCATCAAAATTTTAAACTACCTGTCCCACAACATGGAGTAAACGATAAAGAAACATCGCCACCATGTTTAAAAAAATATTTAAAGATTTTATTAAATTAATTTGTCGGCGTGATCAATATGTATGTACCCATGTACTTACACATACCAATTTTCAACTTTCTAGCGTTAAGCGTCTCTTAGCTAAACCGCCAGCGGACTGACAGACGGACTTGGCGAAACTGTAACCCTTGTTGACTACGGAACCCTAAAAACAGAAAAACAAATGGCCAATCTTTAAACAAATGATTTGCGTTGTTTGTTTATGTTTGTGTCTCACAAATTGTAGTTTATTATTACTGTCGAATAATCTTCTCATTATGTAAACGAACTATAACTTTATAAACTATGTTCAAATGAGAAGTGTCTCCGACCTCAAATCTAGTTCATATTATCTATGAGAATAAGGTTAAAAGTTATATTAAATTAACCATTAACGTTGCTGGAATATAAATTTAATACAAAGTAATCAAGTGTGTAAATAAATGCAATGCACAAATACATCATCGTGAGTTAATTATACTCGTAAACTACGATATTCTATAACAGGCGACGGACAACCCAGAAAAGATAGCAAATGAAATCCAATCTTGTGAAAATTTATATTGCGTAAAATATCTCGAGACGGCTCAATAATCCTATTTCCTTTGCTAGCGCAATCAAAGATGTGATATTTTCATTAACGCATTTAAATTATTGATTCAATTTAATTATATGTACATTATTTTGTAGATAGCAAAGATTTTTAATTAACGAAATAATGAGAGAAAAAATTGGAATACCTACCTTTTTGCAATGCAATATTGTTGAAATGTAGAATAACACTGATGTCATGTTTTTGTATAGCCAGATATTAGCATACCTTGAAAACCTCCAAGTTTACCTGTGTTTCTAAGTACTGTCAGGTAATATAGCTAGGCATTATACGATAAGATAAGTAGGTAATCATCTCTGTTACCATAGACTATTGTGCTTATTTTTTAGCCGACGTCAAAAAGGAGGAGGTTCTATGTTCGACTATATGGATTTTTGTTAACCGAGGTCTCAATTCGGTTGTATTTTTTTACCTCATTACTCCGTCATTGAACCGATTTGAAAAATTCTTGTTTTATGTGAAAGGATACTTCTCGATGAAATTGAAATTTTATCAATATCGATTCAGTAGTTTGGTTTTCTAATCCAAATAGCTGGAAAAATATGTGGAAAAATCATCCAAGTTACATACGAAATTGCGTTTTCTGCTTTCCTGTGACTTTCTAGTGGTGTTGTTAGGATTCAGCACTTTTTTCATAATATCCTTACTACTAAATATCTTTCAATAAATTTTACGAGCTCATTTTTGATAAACATCATCTTAAATGTAATATGTACATTATTTGTTATTTTATGATTACTAACATAGTTATAAGATTCTTGTTTACTAACCTATAAATTATGGATGTTACATATCTGAAATAAAGAGTATTTTATTTTATTTAAATGATATGGAACTGTAAATTTGTGTGCGTGTGTGTGTTATTCCTTCCTTTAAATGATATTGGATGAGATAGCATGCATTTAACAGCGCCCGTCAACGAGTTCAGCCGTTCGACTAGCGCAAACAGCGTAACTAAACACTCATTATGGGACTACCGTCAATTTAGTTGTGGTAATCACCACTAAAACGAAAAATAAAAACATTTTACAAAAAAAAATACAACCGACTTCCAGTGTTATTTTATTGGAAGTCGGTTGTATTTTGTGTAAAAAGTATGTTTTAGTCTCATTATCTATCTACTTATACAGGGTTATTTGTAAAACACCAGCAACCTTTCAGGGGGTGAAAGTACTCATCATTATAAACAAATTTTACTATGGGACCAACTCTGAAATATCAAAAATTAAATCAGCTGTTTCATACAAAATGCAATAGCCACCCGATGAAAATGTATGAAATAGCAGATATTTTTTTCGATTTTTCAGGGTTGGTCTCATAGCAAAAGTTGTTTATAATGATGAGTACTTTCACCCCCTGAAAGGTTGCTGGTGTTTTACAAATAACCCTGTATATTTAAATGCTTTGTCCTGACTGATGGGTCAACGCACAGCCTAAACCGCTGGTCGTAGGACTGAACGTGAAATTTTTAGGAATTTGAATAGGTTACTTCTAGGCAAGCGTGCTCCATCTTCGGCCACATCATCGCTTACCATCAGGTTAGATAGTGGTCAAGCGCGTGCCTATCAATAATAATAAAAAAACGAAATATTCCTCATATGGTTTAGGCATCCGATAAAAAAAGATTTTTGAAAATTCATTTAAATTCATAATAAGGGGATAGGGGTTGGCAGTTTGAATGAAAAATCTCATTCCTAGAGCCAATTTTCTTGAAATTCGGTACAAATATTGGCCAAAGTAATTAATAAAGATTATTACTATTAGTTTTTCACAACTACCCTCAAAATGCAAATTAAGGGGTGTCAAACTTTGTATATAAGAATCTTATTTCTTGGTCAAATATTGGCCGAAATAAATAATAAGGGTTATTATCATTATTAGTTTCTTACAAATATCCCCAAAAGACGAATTAAAGGGTGTTAAACTTTGTATGGAAGAATCTTCCTAGAGCCAATATACTAGAAACTTGGTACGAATATTGGCCGAAGTACCTAAATAATAAAGGTTCTCATTATTCTTTTTTTACAAATATCCTTGATTTTGGTATGTTATTTGTATGTTATATATGTATTAAAAATGTGTACAAAGAATATTAAACCATATTTTGTAAATCCAACCGCATCGTGAAACGGGGTAGCAAAGTATGTAAGGAATATTTTTGTTTATGGTCAGATTTACTTGAAACTTGATCTAATAATGATACTTGATCTTTGATTTATTAAACAAATTTAGCAATTTCTAAAATGCTTCCTTCAGAGGAATTCTTTATAGAGTGGAAAGGGGTGGCAAAGTATAATATAGTTATCCTGTTCCTTTTATTTTGGGTAATTTTCCCTTGAGATTTTTTAAATTTCAAATATGTACCTACCTATTGAGTCTAACAAAGTTTGTATGGCGAAACGTGATTGCTTGGTCTGACAACTTCAAACTTTTTCTCTTCCGTATCATCATATCAGCCAAAAGACCGTCCACTGACATAGACCTCCCCCAAATGGTTTGCCATAATCGCGACGCTTGGCAGGCGTGCAATGTACCTACAAAAAATGCTGCTGCCCATTCTGTGGTGAGTCCCTTAGTCGCCTCTTACGACACCCACGGGAAGTTATGGGATGGTGCTATTATTTTACGTCCGGCACCATAAGGAACACCCGTACAACGTACTCTCACGTTACAATGATGGAAATGGGAAAACCACGGCATTCGTTATTACACACAGTGTTTCATCAACTTTACTCTACATTTGATTAAGGAAATAGTAGAGGCTTTATCTCATCAAAAGTTTAAACCTGGAAAAAAAAAGTAGAAAAAGTAAAAAGAAGAAGAAATGAAAAAGTAGTTGGCGTTTCTTAGAAGGCTTCTTTATTTCGTAATATTTCGACATTTTCATGAAATCAGACGCGTGTCATATACAAATCGCAGTTCTAAGAACTCGCGAAATATTTAATCTTGTACATCCTACTTCCTACCAACATTTACTAAGTATAAAATATGTGATAGATTGTCTGTATAGATTTTTTTTTTCATTTTAAGTTTGCTGATCAATCACGCATCTGAAGTGGTTAATACATTTAGAAATTAATAACAGAGGTGGACCGTGGCCTGGATTGAAATAAAAATATACTACTTACAATATATATGAAGTAGTATATTTTTAATTCGGTAATAAACAGGTCTCGGGGAATCATTTTCGACCTCTCTCGGGTGAAGCCCTGGGCAGAAACTAGAATATAATAAATACACAATTCTTGTGCCTGTGACAATATTTACTTTCAAAACACATACAGCTACGCTCTGGTGTAAATTAACCTTTGTGTTTAGTTGATGTCAGTCGATATGTTACACTTGTTACAGTATTATAACAAAACTATAATTGACCTGGATAAAGAACTATATGCGTCAAATGAGATACGAAATAGGTAGACACTTATTAGAATGTATTACTGCAAATCATCGGATCCGGGTAGTTAGGTACAAATGTACTCTACCAAACTGGCGAACGATTCATAATCGTAGATCAAAGTGTTGATTTAAATGTGATAATGCGATTAGAAATATATATATATATATATCAACTATCAAATAATGCCTATTGTTTAAGGAAAGAATTGGAAAAAGTAATTGTTGGAACGTCGCTCTTTCAAACAGAATGCGATATCTCATATTATCATGAACTAATCAGTGAAGGTGATACCCACGGTTAATACCCACGGTTAGTACCTACCTGCCTGTTTTATGCTACGTATCAATTGTGGTGCGTTACGAGTTCATTTTTTAAATATTGCACTGATTGCACCCAAACTATATGAACCTTCTGTAGGTCCTTAGAGAGAAGATACCTACTAACTAGAATCATCGCCAACCAGTAAACCAGTAATAAAAAGAAACCAAATAGTACATAGTTATTTCTTAAAAATATTTTTATGGATGGGAAATCATCAAATGACCACCTTCCGCTCAGGGCGGAGCGCAAGAGAGTGTCACACTCTTACTGACTAAATCCCATCCGTGCTCTTCCTAGTGCCCTATACATAATATATGTATAATAATTAATAAAATACATTGCCTATACAAACATTAATTATGTACTTACAGATGATTGCTGTGTATTTACCGACTGAGGGACTATCTGTCATTTAGGTAATGAGTTCCATACACCAAATTGAAAACCAATGTCGGTTTCATTATAAATCGATATATTCCTATAGATATACTTTTACACACTAACTAGAAGGTACCTACCTAGTCAATACATAGGTGCAAGTTTGGCTTATTTCGTACTAATTTACATGACAAAGATATATTGTATCTCAAATAGATCTGTATACCCAAAGCAGTAACTATGCATAGAAGATACGATCACGTAAAATATCGCTTGCAAATGGTTATGCAATATTTGGGTAGGCTATGAGACATAGGTACAAGTGACATAGCCTGGCAAGACTCTCAGTGTTCATGAGTTTGATAGCGAGCTATTCCAACGATCAAACCGGGCAATTTTGCCTGGAGCCTGAGGTTATAGTCCCTGGGGACTCGTCACCACGTCCGGTAGCGATAATCTGTGGTTCTCGTTCCTACCGTTCAGACTGGGGGGCGCTACTGCAGCAGTACGCTCTGCATTTAAATATTGATGACGTAATATCGCGTTCATTCATCATTTGATCTTTCCTACATTGGTTAGCTCATAATTGTTTTCGCTAAAAATGTTTTTACACATTCTTCGAAAACTGCACTAGCGTTTAGCGCGCATTGTATTGTAGAACGATAAAGTGAGGAATACCGAGATAAGGTATCTTACAAATCTAATAGTCCACAGGATAATCAACACAAGTTTTCAGTAATCTTCAGATAGTCTTAACGCATGTTCTTTGGCCAAAAGACAGTGTCACAATTACAGAAATAATGTAAAAGTAGATATCGGAACATCCAAATTCTTTTAATGTTAGAAAGCCACATTATAGTTGAGAGGCATAAGGTAGGTACGTTTTACCCGACTGTACGACTGCAAAGACAGGGTTATTTTTTCACACGTTACTGGGTATGTTTGTGATATTCTTTATACACTCGAAGCACCCCAATGAATAGCTGGATTATTGATCAATGAGGACTCTATCGATTTGTCTAAACCGTACGATGGTTATAGGATAGATTTAGTTCTTCGATGCCTTACATGCTGTACAAAATGAATAAAGAAAATATCTGTCACTGTTTTTTCTCTGATACTATTGTAGGCGACATTAATACCGCCACAAAAATCAACGTAGCAGAATCAACAAATGAGACTCTTAGCGCCATCTATCTCGACAGCTGCGAACTTACTGACAAAATCCTAAATCGCGATATCAGAGTTTACCGTGCGATTAGAACATATGCAAAGCCCGAATATCAACTCTTGGGCAGTTGCCCACCAGACAAAACCAACCGTCTGGTCGGAGGATCCTACCTTTTCAACGGAGGTATGCGGGACTTTACTCTCTGTTCCGCTACCTTCTAAACTATCTAATCTATTGATTATAAAACACACGTATAAAAATATCAATGAAGTTAATGCATTCCGAGGGAAGGTGTTGAAAAGGTCATCATCGTGAACGTCTATATAAAACTGGTTCTATTCAAAACAAAGACACAAAAAAAAAATCCTGACTTGAATCAGAAGAAGTATAACTTTACTATGCAGGGTACGGGTTCTTGGTAATTTGTGGCCTTTTAGTACTCCATCTTGAATCAATTCTAAGTAAATACTCCTGACTTTTTTTATCCAGTAGCAGGATCGATTGACATTAAGAAAAGCAATTGTGCAAAGGGCCCATTTTCTTGCTTACGATATTTTCAAGAGCTGTGAATGCAGTCGAAAATTATTAAAAAATAATAAGGACAGTCTCCTTGTAGCGGCATTCATGCCGCCACAAAAATCAACGTAGCAGAATCAACATCACAACAAATGAGACTCGCAGCGCCATCTATCTCGACAAGCTGCGAACTAACTACAAAATCCTAAATCGCGATATCAAAGTTTACCGTGCGATTAGAACACAAGCAAAGCCCGAATATCAACTCTCGGGCAGTTGCCCACCAGACACAAACAACCGTCTGGTCGGAGGATCCTCTCTTTCCAGTGGAGGTATGTGGGACTTTACTCTCTGTTCCGCTACCTCCAAACTGGTGACCCTCGACATTGAACGTCAGCGCAGCCTTCGTGCAGCTACCTCATCATGACGTCATCATCATCATCACTTCTCCTCATCCTGACCTCAAGCTCTCGAGCAGCGAGTCATACAGCCAGCCAGAACCCTCGGCTTCTACGGGTATCCTGACCACCAGCATGCAGCGGACGCGCATTCCTGGTCAGCATCCTCAGCCTCTATCATCAACGTCATCAGCGACCTTGGCAAGCACACTGCACTTTCGGCCAGTCACATGAAGAGCCTTGAAAAACCTCTCCTGGTCGACGCCAGCAGTCACGTCAGCACGTCGCACAGCTCCGACCCACCTTGGCAAGCACACTGCACCTTCGGCCAGTCACATGAAGAGCCTTGAAGAACCTCTCCTGGTCGACGCCAGCAGCAGCATCGGGGCACCGCAGACAGTTCCGACTCACCGTGAACTCTGCGACGCAGACAGTTCCGACTCACCGAGAACTCTGCGACTTCCGGTTCCGACTCACTGGAACCAACCTTCCACTGGCCTGGCAAGCATCTCAAGATGTATGGACGACTCATCCACTATCGACCTCCGGTCTCCGGAGGGGAGTGATGTAGCGGCATTCATGCCGCCACAAAAATCAACGTAGCAGAATCAACATCACAACAAATGAGACTCGCAGCGCCATCTATCTCGACAAGCTGCGAACTAACTACAAAATCCTAAATCGCGATATCAAAGTTTACCGTGCGATTAGAACACAAGCAAAGCCCGAATATCAACTCTCGGGCAGTTGCCCACCAGACACAACCAACCGTCTGGTCGGAGGATCCTCTCTTTCCAGTGAAGGCATGTGGGACTTTACTCTCTGTTCCGCTACCCCCAAATCCTCATAACGTTTTCCTGAAGCTACAACGGTTAAGGTATGCTACTGCCTCGTCTAACAATCCAACCTGTACTATAGGTACAACGTAGCTTATGCTTTTATGGAGCTTTTAATACTTGAGCACTATTAAAATGCATGACCAAATAACCTACCTACTTCGTACAAGATACAAATGTCTTCATTGTCCAAACCACTCTAATCAATTCAAATGATTTTGCGGTTTTTGCTAACATACCTGTATCAGCGGTAGGTCTCGGTTCGGGGAAGAACTACCGCGGTTCTATTGTCAAAACCAAGGTTAAAATTAACACTTCCTACATTTATCTTACACTTAGAGATTCTGTATTGAACAATCTGCCTGACCTTTTTTCTAGCTCTGTTGGGTTTGGCTTTCAGTCTGACTAGCTAAATATCAAAATTTGGCCTGGAGCGACTGCCTGTGACCTTCACATTTTAGTTACTGGGTCCACAATACCCATTACTTTGTAGTGTTTTTGTTTGGAAGTCGGTTGTTTTTGTTTGTAAAAAAGTTTTTTTAAATATCTACATAATGGCAAATATGACCTTCAAGAGTGGGAATGCTCAGTATAAAAGTTAACATAGGTGCTCTCTTTTGGGAACTATATTGATAGATACTAATAATCTACTATTGTTAACCCGCCTGCAATAACCAATCTAAAGTAGCTAATCAATGTCACACAAAGCATAATTATGGTTTTGTTGACCGCAGCGATATTAATTATATATATATTATTATCATCTTCTATATATCATATATATTTAGTTATCATCTTTATTCTGATTTATCTTAGGGCATTGCCTGAAAGTAACGTACATACAGTAGAGTCGCGATTTGAGTTTCAAAGAAAACCTTATAGTAGTTTAAACGACGGTCATATAAAAGGGGTTATTAAAACACGACTATAATAGTATCACACGAGTGTTTTAATACCTAATTATATACCGTTGCATACACTATTTAATTTGTATCTTCACTCATACAATTCATCATCATAAATCAAATAGGCGGGAAATTTAGATTCATATTTTTCTATTTTATTAAGATAGAAAAATAGTGTCATTGTCTAATGATGAGAATCTGTTCCCGCCATACCACATATTTTTTCCGTGGCAGTGAGTTTGGAATAAACTATTTTTCCACTTTTGTTTTATTTCAACTGTATGAGTGAAGATAAAGTAGTAAATGCAACGGCATAATTATAATGTATAAAACACTCGTTTGACACTATTATATTATGACCGTTGCATATAATACTATTTTGAAATCATATTTAGAACATTACGTTGTGAGTGTAGAAACACTTTATAAACAGCTTTTATTTGGTGATTCGTTAACCAACCTCCATGGCTGTACTGTGTATGGCACATTATTAGGCACACATAATTTCAGCAGGCGTTAATAGCGGTTTCAGGTCGTTTTGGCTGGCAGGCGGTAATCAATATTGCATGCCTAAAAGGCATATAAGTCCTGTTTCCTTTTATTTTTTGTTAGATGATGAAAAATATACACTTGCTTTTCCAATATACTTTAGACATTGGAAGATTATTCGACATCGGCTCTGCTTGTCATTAATGAAAAACAGAATAGAATATTGAGTTATTCTAAGGAGTATAACTAAGGTATAGTTTTAAATAAACAAATTGTGTGTAATTGTGTAGGTAAATGAACAACTTTCGTCATAAAAATCATAGCCAATTCCCAAAAAAAAATTGGTTGTTACAAAAGCAGAAAGACGTAGTTTTTAAAATATTGTTTAGGGGAATAAATATTATTCAAGTCTATTACCTACGTACATGGTCATCACGTGCGTTCATTTTAGTAGTGTATCGTATTCTCGCATTTTGGAAACGCTAAGCGACGTGTGCACTGGTCTTTTGCACACCGATTAGACTTTACGTAATAGGTACAAAGATAAGTTTTTATCTACAAAATTCTTCGTTTAAATACTCAAACACACTGGTTCATAATCATTCAGTACCTAGCTAAATCCAAGACACATGATATTTTAAATCGGACGCGCCGTCGGGCCAGACGTCAAGATGCTCGGCCTTATCATTGAATTGTTTCTTGTTTTTGTGATATCGTGTTTGTTGATATTCTATCTTTTCACGCGGAGTAACTATGGATACTGGAAGAAACGAGGCGTTCCTTACGAGGAACCGACACTATTTTTCGGAAATCTTTCCTTCCTGATGAGAACGAGCTTCTGGGACGTCTTCTATAAGCTTAGCAAGAAGTACAAGAAACATGATTACTTCGGAATATTTCTGTCATGGAAACCAGTCCTCATTCTAAACTCGAAGGAGCTTGCAAAGAAAATCATAGTGAAAGACAGTGAAAGTTTTCAAGACAGGTATCTTTACTCAGGAGTCAATGATGATCCGTTGGGCTCGTTGAATTTATTTACAATCAAGGTATGTATGAGATTTACTGGAATCAGTGCCTGATAAACTCGATAAACGAATTAAGCAATCTTAATCGTGTATTAGTAAATTCAAGTCAAGTGTAACGTCGCGACTTGCGTCTTTCATGGATCATTTGAAAATTCCAAATAATCAGCATACTTTACCAGATAACCCTTAACAGCTTATGATTATTACAAAAATCAGTTTTGGATTTCGGTGCTTTTAATTTGTTTTTTTAAATTAACCGGCAGCTCTATTAGAAACATTAAATGCCTCTTTTTAATCGTCGAAAAAACGGAGGGGGTTCGCAAGTCTACCCGTACTTATCTATATGTTTTATATGTATTTTGAGTAATCTCATACATTTATTATTTAAAACACACAAACAACCCATTGCATCAATGCCGGCTGATTATCTACCGTTCATTACAGAGTACCTTCACAATATTTTTCTATCCAGTAGTAAAGTACAAATTATGTATTTGTGATGATTTTTTTATCGTCTGTCCCGACGTGGGTGTGGAGTGTCGTTGGATAGGTCGTTTAAGAATATCGAGGGTGTGCGAAAACCATTTTTCCATCCAAGGATCCGTTTGCGAAATATTAAGCTTTAAATTGCAAATTTTTGTAAGAGACACATATATTTCCCACCCCTTCCCAGCTAAACGTTTGTTTTTGGAGACGCGAGACGTGAAAAAAATCATGGTAGTAGCATATATAACGAAACTAAAAGGAAAACTATCACAGCTTACCTCCTAAGCTGTTATAGTTAATAGAAATAGTAATAAATAAATTAACGAGTAATAGTTAATAGTCGACCAACCTATAAGAAGTACTTGGAGAAGGAAAAATTCGTATAAATTCCATTGAAAAATAGTTAGATAAAGTTGTTTATTACATAAAAAAGTATTAAATAAAAATTTACGAATCGTGCGTAATTATACAAAAATAAAATCATAACAACTTTAATAATAATAATTCCTAAACTCCGGCCCAGTGAACCCGTAACAACATTGTTATAACAATGTTTTACGGGTTCACTTGGCCGGTTTTTACCAAGCGTCTGTTATCCCAATCATCGGTGCCCAATTTCAGTTAGACAGACTTACTAGGAGGTAACTGTAAATCGATAAAAAATACTAGGGAACCAGTAATCGACAATCAACAATCTCCAAAAAATACAATTTATTTGACCTTGAATTGAGTGTACGCTATTTATACGCGCAAGTGTTATGATTACGAAGCATGTGTGATTTACTTAACACATGAGTTTTTTGTCTAGCGTATCTATTTGCAAAATTAATTGTTTTATCGAAGATAAGATTAGTGCCAACTTAGTGTAAATTTAGTCACCCTTTTCCTACTTTAAGTTATGTATGGTTCACAAGGTGAAATGTGGCAGCACAATTATATCTACCTCTTCCTCTTCGGGAAACGCAGGCATCATGTTTAGTTTTGTCTTCGAATATTGACACAAAAGGAATGCTCATGCTGTGGATCCCAATATTTCCAAACCTCTGTTGAAAATATTTGTTTCAGAGTCCAATGTGGATGCAAATGAGGAACGAGATCTCTCCCATGTTCACCAGCTCGCGCCTGAGAGGCATCACCGAGCTGATGAATATCAACTCCAGCGAACTCGTGCGCAGGATCCAGAAGGACTACGTGGATAACAACGAGCCTGTAGATCTTAAGGTACCTAATTACACAGCTACGAGATCTTTCCCACGTTCACCAACTTGCGCCTGAGAGGCATCACCGGGCTGATAAACATCAACTCCAGCGAACTCGTGCGCAGGATTCAGAAGGACTACGTTGGTAACAGCAAATTGGTAGATCTTAAGGTAACAAAACAGGAACGAGATCTATCCTATGTTCACCAGCTCGCGCCTGAGAGGCATCACCGAGCTGATGAACATAAACTCCAGTGAAGTCATGCGCAGGATCCAGAAGGACTACATGTATAAAAACGAACCTGTAGATCTTACAGCGTGGGTCGTTCTTCTGCTGAGGTTCGTAGAAGGGTCCATCCGTGCCTCGGAAGACACATTGATCCCGGCTATCATTCTAAGATTTTTAATCATGACAGTTGTTAGTCAGAACCCCGAAAGTATGACACCATTCTTACCTAGAACTATGGTTTTACCGATTAATAATATTGTTGCGGTCTTATAGGTTCTGTCATGCAAAATACTGGTATTCAGTTGCATCCGGTTAGACTAGAAACCAACCCCAATATAGTTAGGAAAAGGCTAGGCATGTGATTAGGCAAATTAGAAAAAACACCTTCCATAAAATAATACTAAAGTCGGTACATATTTTAGCCTGTAAAAAACACGAAAGCCATCATTATAAAACCTCTTCCTTAATTACTGGCGATATTGTTTCGCAAAAACCGTTGTTGATGTAGGTGGAACAAAAACTTTATCTACACTCACAACGTAATGTTCCAAATATGAGTTCAAAAACGAATACATAAACACGTACTTTTTTTTCGTGGATAGGTAAAATTTAAAAAAAAATCCATTACAGTTCAACATTTTCCTTCGATTTTTAAACAACTGCATCATAATAGTAGTTTATGCAACGACCATATAAAAAGGGTTATTAAAACACGAGTGTGGGTTTATCACACGAGGCGTAGCCGAGTGTGATAATAGCATCACACGAGTGTTTTAATACCTAATTATATGCCGTTGCATACACTATTTTATCTTCACTCATACAGTTGAAATAAAAACCAAAATAAAAATTATTTAATTCCAATATGGCGGATATTCTCATTGCGTATTCGAATGACTGCGCAGCGCGCTCAAACATAGACAAAGATAAAAGCTGGCTCATTGACTTAAGTCAATGAGCCCGCGCCAAAAATTAAAAAGAAAAAGTGTGCTATAAAAATTAAAAAGTTATTTTATGATGCAGTTGTTTAAAAATCGAAGGAAAATGTTGAACTGTAATGGTTTTTTTTTTTAATTTTACCTATCCACGAAAAAAAAGTATGCATTTATGCATTCGTTTTTGAACTCATATTTGGAACATTACGTTGTGAGTGTAGATAAAATATTTTTTTAATTTTTAAAGCACACTTTTACTTTTTAATTTATTGGCTCGGGCTCATTGACTTCAGTCAATGAGCCAGCTTTTATCTTTGTCTATGAATGCGTGCGCTGCGCAGTCATTCGAATACGCAATGAGAATATCCACCATATTGGAATAAACTATTTTTTCACTTATTTTATTTCAACTGAGTGAAGATAAAATAGTGTATGCAACGGCATATAATAAGGTATTAAAACACTCGTGTGATGCTATTATCACACTCGGCTACGCCTCGTGTGCTAAACCCACACTCGTGTTTTAATAACCCCTTTTATATGGTCGTTGCATAAACTACTATTAAGCACCACTCGAGGAGCAAGTGGCTCCATAATGGTGCTTAAAAAATATAGTAGGAATATTTGTCGCTGGTTGGTTTTAATAGAATATAATAAGTTTTCTGCACATACCTAAGAAAATACTATCCCTACATATAACTGGTTATTGTAAGGCAACCAAGGCTAGTTTTGAATGCATATCGAAACATTTATAACACATTATATTACACCTACCTTTAATAAAAATAAAGTAGCTTTTCGTGTGTCTGTAGGGTTGTGATTTTCTTCGAAACTACGCTACGGAGTTTTCATTCTGATAGTTTCATGTGTGTAATAAAGTTATTAATTTATTTCCAAATAATAACAAAATAGTAAAATAGACTGAAGAGACTGGTTGCTAGTTACATACTTATAAATACGATACCATCGTTCAACCTTGTAACTCGTAGTCACAATATTACATAAGCCATCATCAATAGAGGTAATAATTCTTTTGTATGTACAATTTATGTAGAAATGACTTTGCAATTTTGGATCACGTACTGACCACTCTTTATGAAGCATGTTAACTTAGTACATAATAACATGCCTAGAGGTGAATCATCGCTAATATTTGTAGTTATGAACTTACTTATTTATTTCTTTCGTGTTAAAACTGGCAGCGAATATTATACTTACTTACGAAAATTGGTTACAAAATAAAATTCAGATAATATAATCAATCTATCTAGTGACGAGTATCAGAAATACAATTTTAAACTTAAGTTTTTCAAGTGTTTTGTGTACAAAAATAAATGAGGTCCTCAATCAACTGTTTTATGAACATACTATCAAAAAGTCTTCATTTTTAGGGTCCCCAAAGGGTAAAAACGGGACCCTATTACTAAGACTCCGCTGTCCGTCCGTCTGTCTGTCACCAGGCTGCATCTCATGAACTGTGATAGCTTAGACAGTTGAAATTTTTACAGATGATGTATTTCTGTTGCCGCTATAACAACAAATACTAAAAACAGAATAAATAAATATTTAAGTAAAAAATCTATAAAAAACGACAAAAAAATCAATATATCCCATACAACAAACGTGATTTTAATCGTTTTTTATAGATAATGGTACGGAACCCTTCGTGCGCAAGTCCGACTCGCACTTGGCCGGTTTTGTTAAATTGTTTTACTCTTGAAGTTCAGAGCAAGTTCGATTACATGGGTTCCATCTAATGTATCGGTTACTTTGCTACTTCATCACAACAGTGAGTATGTTTTCACGTTATGTTAGGTACTACGATATCAGATCTGTAAAATAAAGAATTTCCACGAAGTCGTATCTGCAGTGGCCAACTAAAAAGGAAATGATATTGGAGATCGATACCTGGCCAGGGCTACAAAACATCGCTCGCTCATATTTCTTGTAACTTAGACACTACTTTTATTTCATTCTGTAATTATTTCCAGGAAAACTTTCATTTCGAGCTTTGAAAGAAAATATTTACGGGTATAAAGAATACGTTACTGTTGGAAACATTGATATCCATGATGTCTGTTCCTCGCTTACTTCGTTTAAACCCCTCAAAGGATTTTGAAACGGTTTTTACTAAAAAAAGAACGATAAACGAGAAGAGTTTGTGTGTGTAGAGTTTGTGTACTTTGCACTCGTGCAATGCCCCTCCGTGTCGCGAGTGCTTTATAAAGGAAATAAATCTACTTTAAAACATATCTAAAAAGTACCCCGATGATGACGCGCATCCAGCTGCTACTTTCGTCGAACGAAAAGCGCTGCACACTATGCCAGCCTATGGTCTAACCAGAAGACGCAGAATATAAGCAAAATCAGCCCTAAATCACCTCATCTTTGTGTTTTCAGAAACTGTTCTCTATGTACACCTCTGACACGGTAGCGTACACTGTGTTCGGTATCCGCGTGAGTGCGCTGAAGGAGCTCACCTCTCCCCTATGGTTCATCACACGCCACATGGTCAAGTGGACCTTCTGGAGAGGCTTCGAGTTTACCATGATCTTCTTCCTCCCCGCTATTGCTGAAATTCTCAAGTATTTCATACTTTTCTACCTAAACACTTTTTTAAACTTAATGAAAATCAGAAATTTTGAAAACTTTGCATGTAATATTGGAGCAGTAAAGATACGTAGGTGTGCACGTATACTATACGAACACACCTCAATCTGACCTGTAACTATCTAGTGCAATAGCACTGTCTAATAAATATTTTTTTTGAAATCCAAACAACGCATTTTAAACTATGTAATTGCGAAACGTAAAACTAGTTGGAATAGGTATTATGATTTTTTTCTAGCAAATCTTAAAAGCACGCATACTTTCAGATTGAAGTTCTTCTCGCAACCAGCAACAGAACACATAAGAAAATTGTTCACGGAAGTTGCCACCGAACGACAGAAAACTGGCCAGACTAGCGACAAGGATCTCGTTAATCATTTGTTGAAGTTAAAGGCAAACTTGAAGCTCCCTGCAGGCTCCGACTCACGTAAGTTTACCTCGGGGAGCCTGATGCGATATGACAACAATACTTATGTAATGACAACTGAAAAATTCCCAGTCCCCAATCCTTTATTTTTTTTTAAGGATGGGAAACCATCAAATGACCCCTGACCCCTTCCGCTCTGGGTGGAGCGGCAGGGAGTGTCAGACTTTTACTGACTAAAACCCATCCATGCTCCTCCTAGTGCCTTTTACGTTCCAGGGCCGCGGTAACTCTTTCGAACAAAATCCGCGACCCAGTCCCCAATCCTAGCTTTGGGTTTGTACGTATATATTTTGTGTGTTCAATAAAGAATATGAATGCAGCAGAAAAAACCGGCCTAGTGCGAGTCGGTCTCGCGTGCAAAGGGTTCCGAACGAATCTCATTTTTGTAACTAGACTTCTTATAGGTTTACCTGTAGGTAGGTAAAGAACTATTATCTGCATTTTTTTTATTTTAGCTTCAGTGGTTTTGGAGATAAAGGGGAGGAATAATAATTTTCATTAATTTCTTGATAACTTCAAAACTATTTATTTTAAAATTATGAAAAAATAATAATTAAAACCCTCACAATAAGCCCTTTCATTTGATATATCACTTTTTTTAAGTGTTCTAGTTTGTCCCCCAAAAGTGACCCCAAACTCAAAAAAAAAAAAATTGCGTAGATAACGCATTCGTATTGTGGTTAAAGAAGTTCAATTATAAGTGAAGGTCAATTATTATTTTCTCTCAATCTACTGGACAGATTCAACAGAATCTGTCCAGTAGATTGAGAGAAAATTTGCTGTGATAGATGGACAGACAGACAGACAAACGAGTGATTCCATAAGTGTTCCGTTTTTTACAGATGTTCGGAACCCTAAAAAGGACCTTGACTTCAAACGTATTTTTAATAACAGTCGGTAAAAAAATCTTTGATAAAACACAGATCTGACGTAATCAAGAAATCGTACCAACGTTAATGATCTAATCGTGGGACAGATGAAAACCATCTTATCACTTACAAATAATATCTTCTATCAAATTGATACCATTATTATAGGACAGACCATTCCTAATTGCAAATTTATCGCTGTACCTTCTTATCTTTCAGAATTAGCTGATAACCTAATGATGGCCCAAGCGGCTGTGTTTATATTGGGTTCTATCGAAACGTCGTCCACAACATTAACCTATTTGCTCCACGAACTGGCTTACCACCCTGACGAACAGGTATCAAAACATCGTTAGCTAAATGATTACTCATTAAATTATCTGACCAACAATACGTATTACAAACATTCATTATGTAGGACTACTGCTCGCCCATCGAGGATTACATGCCATTTAGAAACATAGCAATGCATTTAGATAATGACCCGCATCCACAAACACACAACGTTATTATTATTTAGCAGACTCGATTCCATTACATGTCCTTTCTAGTCCCAAAGTTGGTGAAACACAAAATGTCACGTTTCCGTTGCTACAGTTTCTTACTAATATTTACCGTGTAATACAAAGGACTTATTTCTTCCAGGAAAAACTTTATAAGGAAGTCAGCGAGGCGTTAAAAGAAAGCGGGAAAGACGTTCTGGAGTATGACGATTTGATGAAAGTTAAATATGTTACAGCGTGTATGCATGGTGCGTTTCGCAAAATGAGACAGATTTTATTAAATGTTGAATTTTTTGTGTTCTCAAATGTTTACGTGTGTAAATAAATCTTCCAGAAACATTGAGGAAGTATCCTCCAGTGCCTCACTTAGACAGGATTTGCAACAAGACATACCAGCTGACCGATGAACTAGCGGTAGAGCCCGGCACGCCGGTGTTCGTGAACGTGGTGGGCATCCACCACAACGAGGAGTGGTACCCTGAGCCCGAGCAGTGGCGACCTGAGAGGTTCATCAACTCCACTGACAGCGATAATCATGACTTCACGTTCTTGCCCTTTGGTGACGGACCCAGGTTCTGCATCGGTATGTAAAACTGCAATAAGGTCATTCTTTTAGTGGTGGCGCAGCTTGGGTGGCCAACATGATTGACCGATGACTGGGTCGTGGGATTCCGCAGAATGCAAGGAGTACAGGACCGGTCAAAGTGTAGATGCTCCGGACAGACCCAGATTCAATGCCCAGCATTGGATCAATATACTGATTGAAGACCATGTTGAAAGTACAAACCAACGGTATACCGTTGGGCTCAGTGGACTGTTAGCATGATCTGAGGTATTTTTTTCAGGTAAACGCTACGGAATGATGCAAATACGTACAGCAATCGCTCAGATGATTATGAAGTACAAATTCGCGCCTGATGGACCAAAGTATTTGGAAACTGACTCCTACAGCGTTATCTTGGGGCCCAAGAGTGGTGGCAAAGTCAAGTTTATTCCTCGTACATAAATGGATATAGATATGTGCAACAAATTAGAAACTAAAATATGTTAACATAACTTTACTTGTGTAAGTGATAAGTTTTATTTTGTACTAAATTAACTCATCGTGGATAAAAAACACTCCTTTATCCAATACTAAAGGACTTTGTTTTATTTATACCATCACTTACCTGTGTTTTCTGTGAGAAGTAGGATAACACATTGTTATAGTTGATACCTCTCCGAGGCACTGTAATCAATGCGTTCAGCCAATTCTGCGATATACTCGATGGGATATCGAAAAATATTCCTCAATTGCTATGCATGGAGAGATATCCAATACAATTTCCTATCTGCCTGCAGTATAATAACAACGCCTCCGAATTTTTTCTTAGCAGAAAATGATAAATTGACTAAAACCGGTGGAGCCTGAGAGAATTGCTAAGAACATTTACGGAATCATTTTATAAAGTTATTTTTGAACATGGACTAAATATATTATGAGATAGGCCATTATGTGAGAGCAGTTTTATTATCTAATCCATTATGAGAACAACTGCCAAATTCCATAAAATGTCTGCCTACCTAGCCTAGTGTAACAAAGATAATAGGTAGCATTGGTTAATTCTTCGGACAGCATGCAGCAAATTCTGGCACTGGCAATATTTAAGATAGAATGCCATTCATGTCTATTCTAATTATTAGGGAACAAAAAACCATAACTTCTTCATAATTATGAGTAGAAAACACCTACCGCGCCAGTTTTATTGGAAGAGAATTGAAAGATATCTAAGCGAACCTCGACAGTAATGATGTACCTATCAACCGTGTGGATACTTCGTTAGCGTAGGGGACTTCCAACAAGTGATGTTTATTAGTCAACCCAGACTTCTGGGAATCTCGTGGACTGTTGATCACATTCGGACAATTACAAATTGGCAACTTCAAACGTAGATCTGGTCTTATACGTAAACTTTTCACAAAAAGAGAAAAGCAAAACTAAAGAATCGGTTATACTTTAGCTAAAAGGTCGATTTATTTCGCTAGAATGTTTCATTCCAACAAATATTCAATAAATAGTGTTCGAATATACACGAAATTCGTTTCAAGTCGTACACGAGAGGAAAAGGGGAAATAAAATTGGACATCGATAAGTGTCAACTTCACAACACCGCCGAGAGTGTATATTTTGTACATTGATAGCTTCTGTCCCCTTTAGAGGATATTTTTGACTACAAATGGATAGACATATGAGAAGGACGTTATTGTTATCTATATTTTATTGTTGGAGTTGAATTCTTATAAGAATATATTGCAAGCCGACGTTTTTTGGGGTATAGGTAACCTATATTCAAGATTGATTTACTGTCAAACGATTTGTAGGTCTGAAGTGAAGGTTTTTAATACATCAACCAGTTGTTACTCGCACACCTGAGCACCAATCATCCGGCCTACGTAGGTACCTATTTATTACAAAGCTTTTGTGTACGAGTAGAACAAAGAACTGGGCATATTATAGAACACAATTTTAATATCATACATTCCTGTAACAGAAAATTCGCTTTTGTTACACGCCAGAATAGGTACTTTGTAAAATTCTTTTCATGAAAACTATTGATAGAAAATTCCTGGTACCACTTTATACGAGCTTAAGAACGTCATTTTCTCCGAAAACTGTAGTTATTTTTTAATACGGTATGGAAAGCGTTTTCGTTCATTTAGACCAGTGTATGAAGAAGTACCGTGTTACCCAGTTAATGGGCTGTCGAGGTCTGATAGGCAGCCGCTCCATGTAAAACACTGGTATTCAGCTGAATCCACTGGGAGCGGACCCCGTAGTAGTTGGGAAAAGGCTTGGCAGACGATGAGACCAGTGTGACCTGCAGGTAGAGTAACCTCCCATACTATAGTTTAGTTAAACAATTGTATAATATTTACGAATATTTTCTTTTCTTTCCGTAAGAACAAAGTATTAGAAAACTTAAAAAAAGATGATTGAAACTGTTCAACAAGATGATTGAACTCGTTCTCATGTTATGGAGTGTATAATGTCACCGGAAAATGGCAAGCACCGTAAGATTGTAAAATATCGCGTGAAATTGTAAACATTTTTTTCTAAATATTACACGGATATGTTGGAAACTATTGAATTTGGATGGGATTTCTTACATACAAAACGATTTTTTCATAATAATCGAGAAATTATAATCTAACAAAGATTCATTACAAGCTTACGGAGTCTGCAATTTTCCGGTGACATATTATATACAACGTGTGACAGAATAAACGCAAAAGGGGTCATTGTACTCATCATTATGAACCACTTTTACAATGGGACCAACATTGAAATCGCGAAAAAAACATCGACTCCTCCATACATTTCTGTGCGCATAACTCGACAAAATGTACTAAACATCTGATTTTTTTTCGCGATTTCGGGGTTGGTCCCATAGTAAAAGTTGTTCGTAATTATGAGTACAATGGGGGTCATTGTTTTGGTTTTTGGTTTTGCGTTTATTCTGTTACACGTTGTATATAGATTTTGAGAAATCGTTTCAATATTATGACGACACGGTTGGCGCAGTGGTTGAGCGGTCGACTGCTGCGCTGCGTGTCACGGGTTCGATTCCCGCACGGAACAAATATTTGTATGGCCTACAGATAGTTGTTCCGGGTCTGGCTGTTTGTGTATGTGAGTTTATATGTTTGTGAACGCACCCACGATACAGGAGAAATTCCTAGTGTGGGGCAACGTTTTAAAAAAAAATAATATCCTATACGAAGCCGAAACACGTCAGTAACATGCAGCTTGCAGTAGTGCCATAATTGTCGAGTTCGCTGCAGTCGCTTTAGTATACTGCGCTCTCGTGTTATTTCTCAATCTTTTCTGCATAACCACCGCGTAGTGGCCAAATAGTCACCTCGTAGTAGCTACGTAGTTAACTCGTTTATGCCGCAAAATCACAACTTGGAGACTGCATAGGAACCACGTGGAGGCCCCGTGGTTACCTCGCGCAGACCCCGCTAATTTTCCAAATGTGCTTTATTGTTTGCGTAAAATCATTTTTCAAAAAGTTTCATTTACTTTTCAAAATATTGCCTTATTATATGTCTGTGTTTATTTTCAATAGGTAAAAAAGTAATGATCCCTCTTTTTCAATCACCGTTTAATTTCTCGACTTGCACCGTGCAACGTAAAGAAAGCAAATCCTTTTGTTCTCACTGGCTCCCAGAATTACACTGAAGTCCACCGTCTCTATTTTTTTAATATTTTCCTAAGAATGTGTTGTTCAAAGAACAAGCATTTTCCGTGTCCCATTTCTTCTTTATACAAACACGGAATGGGTTTTAAGAGTGCCATTAAAGCGATACACTGTTTACTATTCTTTTTGCGAGAGCGCCAAGCCTCGTCCGTCGCAGGCGTGTTAACTGAGTGGCGAGTTCATTTAGGATATGCAAACATTCACTGATTGGATTGGATTGATGAAGTACGGGTACGTCGCCCACTGCGAAATTCTCGTGAAAACGAGTCACTGTAATCCGAATCGTCTTCGTGCGGATTCATCTGCATTGTTCGTCAGTAAGCTGCGGTTTGTACGTTTTAACAGCAATACATACCTAACATGTCTGGATGAGGAGAACAAGTAGAGCTTGTAGGTACCTACCTAATTTAGGAATAGACGAGAAAGCCCTAGTTTTAGAATTCTGAACGTATTTTTTTCAGGAAAATTATAGCTGTGCCTTCCATTGGCTTACGATAAAATATAGCTCAAAGCTCTTTCATTACGGAATTCTGCTTTGAGCTTAAAATAAAGCTTTTAACATTTCATTAACAATACGCATATGTGTGAATATAGGTACAGTTCTCGTCAAATAACTGTGCCCCTCTGAAGTTGGCTACGAGTGGCTGCGTAGTAGTCAAAATTACGAACAAACTGCAACTGCGCATGCGTAAGAGGCATTGGGGGTAGGGATTATGGCGCCGCGATTTCATGTCTCAGTCGCTCGTTTACGTTCGATGCATGCTTGCGTCCCGCTTGCTCCCGTCTACGTGACTGCACCTGCGCGATCTTTGCAAATGGCTAACTTCAGAGGGGCAAAGTTATTTGACGAGAACTGTACTGCCGTGCATTTAACAGATATCACCATACACTCGAACAAGATATCGATCGCAACCTAATGGATAATTTTGCTACACATGTCTGGCCCTTTGTCTTTACTAACTCGGCAAACGGACTTATCCGCAGACACCATTGTCACAGCTGTCTTTACAGTAGCCCTACATACGTATACGAATTAGTACAACTACACAATCTTTACTAAACAAAAGTTTACGAGGAAATAAATGACGCCTTAGAAAAGTAGGGCCAGTCGATATAATTATATCAATAACATTGATTAAATGTGGTGATGCAAAGCTTTCAGTTTTGAGTCTAAAGAATTTTGAAGAAGATTTATGTCAATTTTCAGCATAGCTATTTATGTGATACTTCCTAACATCTCTAAAGACGACATCTGAACCCTTATCTTGTTAGACGTAATGGTATGACCTATCCTTTGAGCTGAGTATTCATTAGTTTTATCCGACGAATATATATTGCGATTAGACAGCTTTTGTATAGAAAATTTAATTTTCTATACAAAAGACATAGGTACATAGGTACATATTATTTATCTATAATATGTATGTATTTAGAAATATATAAGTATGTTTATCAGTTGTCTGGTTGCCATAGTACAGGCTCTGCCTAGTTTGGGATCAGATGGCGATGTGTTGATTGTCCCAAGATATTGTTATTATTATTCTCTAAAAAAGAATTTTGTTCCGAATATATTTTTTACGATTAAGAAATCAGCCCTTAATTAATCGTGTTTAGTGTAATATATTAAGTAAGTGCAAGATAAACTGTTTACCTTATTTCGCCTTGACGTGAAGCGACCACACAAGCTTCAACAATATCTTTAAAGAAAAAACCTGACTAGAAAAAACTAAAAATCAGTCTTCTACCTACCGTTCAAAGTCCACCATTGCATAATAACTAAAATGACGTAGGTCACATATTTTTAGACAATTCATCTCAACCTTTGCCGCAGTTTTTTATTTGCGAACCTCTCGATGCTAGTAGATATTAAAAACACATTGCGGAATTGTATTTCAATGGCACCTTGACCTTTGACCCGATGACTTACCAAAATGTTACTAACAGCCTTCAACATACGATTGAATGACACTTGCCGATTAAAGGCCTTCCTGAATCTGTTTTCATTCTTCTGAATCATTCTGGAAGCCGAACCCAACATACGCAGGTGGATAAATAATAAGCAAATACCTATTGTTCTTCTAGGTGTCTCACAAGTATGAAACTTACCTATAATATGTGATCGCCACCGCATTTAGAACACCTGCAATAAATACAAGAGAAATCCCACATCATTTAGAACAAACTCAAATTTTGCATAATCTAGACTGCTTAACTGCAGAAAAAGATATGATAGTATGTCTTACACGTCTCCGGAAAAAAGCTTTGCTAGTAGATACTGCTACTGAAATTCATTTAGGAAAACACTTTAAATTAACAACACTTGAACAAATAAAGCAATAAGGTCGGTACAGCGTGAACCCGCAATACCCGACACCCATCAATAAGGTTGCCACCTCACCCGAGAGTATCCCGAAGAAAACCTTCTAATTGAACCTTCTTAATTGAAATAGAGCTTAGAGCGGCAATGTGCCGCTGTCTACTTTAGCACCCATAAAGCAGACAGATGACTTTTTTAAATTAAATAATTTAGGTGAGCATTGCGAGAAGGTATTACTGGTAGAGTTGATGAGTCACATCGTTTTATATGGTACAACTGTACCATGCCTACCTCAAGCACGAATTTCTTATTTGTGTGAGTTTATAAGATCCACGATAAACAGTCGAGTCAGTAGGTAGATAGCATGTCAATACGATGACGATGAAACTGATAACAACCCAAAATCATTTTTAAATTTCCTTGATAGTTAATCCTTCGGCCCAGTGATTTAATCTACATGATTATGCTGATTAACTAATCTCGTAAATCGCTTACCTTTCAAAGAATAGGATTGGCGAACTCGCGAAGAAATTAATTGAAAAAGAGGCACACCCTCTCCGTGTAGAGGCGGGGGTGAATCAGCGCCATTAAAAGCATTTTTCACGCGCCATCTTGCCACTTACCAGGTATTCATGTATATTGCACAGTTTGTTTGGAGAAACGGAACAAATGCGCCAGTAATGGTAGGTCACATAATTGTAGACGTTTTGGCCGAGTTGAGGAAATGTTGCCGTTACTATGCAAATACGACATGAAATTATAATGCAGTGATGACAGTGTCGCTTCAGTTAGCATCCAGAATAACACATAATGTTATGGATTAGGCAGATGGGCTGTGGCATCCATCTTTACTAGACCTCAAATTGCGAAAAGCCTGATTTCCCTGAGGACTGCGATGATCAACTGCCAGTTGCAGATACTGGCCATGTGGGATAGGATAAACGGTAACTACCCGACAAAACAACTAATACCTTCATATATGAAGAAACATAATCCTAGAACACAATGGGTATTATTAAACAACGTCGAATTCGTCCCGATGAGACACTTAAACAATGCGTGTCGAAGTGCGAGCATTTGGAATATGTTCAGTCATGCTCGTGTGCGCTCGTGATGAAACCGCGTAGTTTTGAAACGTCACAAGTCGTCGGGATTTGGAATAGACACCTAATGGTCACGTGATCACGTCGAGATAAACCCAAGACGTGAAACAGATACAATGGGAGATGGGGAAAAGAAGGGCAAATGGATAACAAGACTACTTTAACTCAATGAATAGGGCACGGACGTTTCAGAAAAAAAGAGGAAAATAAGATGTTGGCAGATTGCACCGATGATAATGATACCAGCTTTAGGAGGATTATTATCTATTTCAAAGAATAAACAATAAAATTATGACAAAAACTGGATTGACAAATAAAAACATTTACATTATGCTCGCAAGAAAAAAAATACTACCATCATTTCAGCCGAAAGACGTCCACTGCTGGACATGGTCTTCCCCACATCTTCCATTGAATTCCCGCGGCCATAGAAGTATCTTATTTATTACCCTTGCCCCTATACAATACATTTATTTTTATCATGTAGCGGCATTCATGCCGCCACAAAAATCAACGTAGCAGAATCAACATCTCAACAAATGAGACTCGCAGCGCCATCTATCTCGACAGCTGCGAACTAACTGCAAAATCCTAAATCGCGATATCAGAGTTTACCGTGCGATTAGAACACATGCAAAGCCCGAATATCAACTCTCGGGCAGTTGCCCACCAGACACAAACAACCGTCTGGTCGGAGGATCCTCTCTTTCCAGTGGAGGTATGTGGGACTTTACTCTCTGTTCCGCTACCTCCAAACTGGTGACCCTCGACATTGGACATCAGCGCAGCCTTCGTGCAGCTACTTCATCATGACGTCATCATCACTTCTCCTCATCGTGACCTCAAGCTCTCGAGCAGCGAGTCATACAGCCAGCCAGTACCCTCGGCTTCTACGGGTATCCTGACCACCAGCATGCAGCGGACGCGCATTCCTGGTCAGCATCCTCAGCCTCTATCATCAACCTCATCAGCGACCTTGGCAAGCACACTGCACTTTCGGCCAGTCACATGAAGAGCCTTGAAAAACCTCTCCTGGTCGACGCCAGCAGTCACGTCAGCACGTCGCACAGCTCCGACCTACCTTGGCAAGCACACTGCACCTTCGGCCAGTCACATGAAGAGCCTTGAAGAACCTCTCCTGGTCGACGCCAGCAGTCACGCCAGCAGCAGCATCGGGGCGCCGCAGACAGTTCCGACTCACTGTGAACTCTGCGACGCAGACAGTTCCGACTCACCGAGAACTCTGCGACTTCCGGTTCCGACTCACTGGAACCAACCTTCCACTGGCCTGGCAAGCATCTCAAGATGTATGGACGACTCATCCACTATCGACCTCCGGTCTCCGGAGGGGAGTGATGTAGCGGCATTCATGCCGCCACAAAAATCAACGTAGCAGAATCAACATCTCAACAAATGAGACTCGCAGCGCCATCTATCTCGACAGCTGCGAACTAACTGCAAAATCCTAAATCGCGATATCAGAGTTTACCGTGCGATTAGAACACATGCAAAGCCCGAATATCAACTCTCGGGCAGTTGCCCACCAGACACAAACAACCGTCTGGTCGGAGGATCCTCTCTTTCCAGTGGAGGTATGTGGGACTTTACTCTCTGTTCCGCTACCTCCAAAATCAAATCTATTTTTTTTATAAAATTAAATAGGTTAACATTTTAAAAATAAAACATAAGGAGTATTGCGAGTTAACATTTTCATAAAGTTCTTGAAACAATGTTTCACAAAAATTTCAAATGCGTTCAATATTGAAGAAATGTTGCTTTAAAGACTTTTCTGATTTTTCTTAAAGAAAAGTATTTCTTTGAAAAAACTTTTGTTTTTTACTTCAAACCATAAAGTTACTGAGAGTCTAAATAGGTATTTTTAATACATAAATCCAATCTTTTATCTTTCGTCTGTTTCAGTTATCTTTGGGCAGTCGTGTAAGAAAATAGTCTAGCTTAGTCAATATTAGTCAGATAAGTTTCGTAATCTTTTTATTCACACTGTCTGCTAAAAGAAATTTCTATTGAAAGAAGCAGCATCTTTGTACTCTTCTATCTCTACGTTATCTTTTCTCTATTACCTAAGTGTTTTGTGAGTACATAAATAAACAAATATTATCTTTTTAAAGAAGCCAACCGTTAAAATGGGCGATATACTATGTCAGATTACGAGTTATCAATCAAGATTTCTCGCTTCAATGCAATAATTTGAACCACACCTGTTCCTAAAACACGTGACTTCAAGACAAACATGAACTCGCTATGTGCAACTTGATAAACGTGAAGGAGCTAATGCATGCAACTTCTGAAACCCCAACTTACTGGGTAATTCAACGTTTGTGAAATTATGGAAACTCGTTTACTGGTTCACTGTTAGGTATTGTAGGAATTCACGGGAAGTATGATTCTTAAAGCAAACTTAATTTCATGGTAAAAAGGATTTTCTAATTAACATTCAATAAATGAAATAGTTAACCTTCTTGCAAGACTTTTAAATACAATTGTTTCAGTTTTCACATCACAATACCTTATCCTACACTACACCTACTCCATACGAGTAGGTGTAGTTTTCTATGTAGGTATTGCAACCAAGTCCTGCAAAGTTAAGAAAGAGCAATTCACTTTTAACTCACAATGTTTTATCCTAGAACAAAATCCTAAAACGTGAACTTTTCCCCAGCACTCTGCTTTATAAAACTTGTGATTTAATCTTTCTTTACACTTAAGATTTATAAACTTGGTTTTCAACCTAGACTTTAATTTGCTTCCTTTTCTAAGAAATTGTTATCCAGCATTCTTACTCAAACAACCCAAAGTCATTAAACTATTTTTTAAATAAAATGACTGGCAATAAGTCCTGAAAAAAATGAGAAAAGCCATTAATGTTTTCTTTTTAAGGTTTTTTTTTTCTAAAACGTAAAGGCATTTACAATTTTTTTTAGGTAACGTGGCCAGTATTTTGGCTTCTATTATTGAGTAAAACCTTTTCACACAATATTATTTTTTTAATTAATCGTCCCGCTTTCGCATTGCCTTATATTTTACCAATTTTACTAACTGTTTTTTGGCTAGTCATCTCGTATTATCTTTTTTTTTTGTTAATGAAATAAGTAGAGGGATTTGGGGGAGACCTTTGAGTGCAATATAAAAACCATGACAAAAACAAAAGCCTTTAACACGGTGTAATTCATTGATTTCATTTTCCTTCTATAAATAATGCAAAATAATTTTATTTACATGTTTAAATTAACAGCCAAGATATCCATCGAGTTGAAGTTTCAAAATCATTATATAAACTGGCGAGCAATAAACTGGAACTTTTATAATTTCTATGCAATGAACCATGAATAAATGGTGGTAAGTATATCATTTGAAAGGTAATTTTGTTGGCTTTCAATATCATAAAGATTATTCACCAATGTCATGGAATGTAAAACAATAGATATGTCTTTTGCTTTTAAAACAAAAACACCATAAATTATGTTTGGTAGTCTTCAAACCCTATAAAACGTTTTTGGAAATTGGTCAACACTCCGATGTTTCATGTCACTATAAACATTGACTGGAACTTAGTCTGTAGACCAGGATCTGGGCGACAGCGATGCACTTCGGTGAGAGATGAACGATTTATTGTCACTTCTTATCCCGAAATCGACACCCTGACCGGCGTGGAAGTCCAGCAGCAGCTCTAAGAATTTCGAGGGAATGCTG
This sequence comes from Melanchra persicariae, assembly GCA_947386135.1. NCBI lineage: Eukaryota > Metazoa > Arthropoda > Insecta > Lepidoptera > Noctuidae > Melanchra > Melanchra persicariae. Next base: position 8,462,985 of record OX376646.1, read on the forward strand.
TCAGCGAGTGGACAGTGAGGCGAAGAACCAAAGAAGTGATCTTGACCCCTAAAAGGCCAGACATGGGACCCAAATTGTCTGCAGTCCACCGACAAGTCCGGCTTTAGTTTGCTCGCGATTACTTAGATTAAGATATGGAGCAATAGAGGCGAGTCTTGTTCTCGGACTAAACCAGGTTACCTCTGCATGGTAGCGACTGTCGATGGAGAGTCTAAAAAGAGATGTAAGCATAGTAGACGGGGCCCGTTAGGGCCACAGCCTGCCAGGGTTGCGGATTTTGTTTGAAAGAGTCACCGCGGCCCAGGAACGGAAAGGGCATTATGAGGTGCACGGATGAATTTTAGTCAGTAACAGTTTGACACTCCCTCCCGCTCCACCCAGAGCGGAAGGAGTCATAATTTGATGATTTCCCATCCATAAAAAAAAAAACCTGTATGGTGTGGGCGGGGATTTGTATTGAAGCAAAAACGGAGCTAATATTCGTAACTGGTAGAGGTTGGGGGCTATTATTGCAGAAAGACACGTTATAAAAAAAAAAAAATTCAAACTATTTATTTCAACAAAAACGGAGCTAATATTCGTAACTGGTAGAGCTCGGGGACTATTATTGCAGAGAATACGTTCTAAAAAAAAAAAAAACAAACTATTTATTTCAACTTGCGTTCATCAAAATAATACATATAAATAACGGTCAATCTTGTTGAGATAAGATTCTGCTAGGTCATGTGCTCCCCTACGGGTTTATTGGCGAAGATTGCCTGCAAATGTACGATAATGCCCGCAGCGTGTATTATCGTACATTTGCAGGAAATCACCGCTGCAGTGACTAGACAGTACCTGGATGAAGTCGGGATTGCCACATAAGACTGGTCAGCCCTCGGTCCTGATTTGAATGCGATTGAACATATGTGGGACGAGCTGAAGAGGCGAGTACGAGGAAGATGGCGGCGTCGATAGAAGACCTGAAAACTGCTTAAGTCGAAGAGTGGCAGAAAATCCTACAGGATTCTATCAAACTCTCTCGAAACTTATTCGGACAGTGAAAAACCGTTTACAGGCAGTCATTAGGACTACCTAATGACTGCCTGTAAACGGTTTTTCACTGTCCGAATAAGTTTCGGTAGGATTTTAAAGTTTGTTACCTCCTAGTGGAGGTAACAAACTTTTGAGAGGTTCTTCTTCTTCTTTTCGATTCGATGGTTAACTCTTTTGATTTTTTGGGCCCAGTAGGTGGCCACGGCAATTACAGCGTTGGTGGCATTCATCAGATCTCCCATAGTACAGGTGCATTGATGGGTAAATAACATAAATTGTAAATTGTGTTTTTATCTTTTCATATTACTTCCATTTAGACGTAACTTCGACCTATTGCAAATAATTCCCTAAATTTTGGTAGAAAATAGATAGAAATTAATTTTAAATCTTTTTGATATCAATTTTTTGAAAGCTTTCAAAATTACATTTCAAAGGATATACCACAATCCATAGTTCATTGCATAGTAATAGTAAACAATAGATTTGAGTAACGCGCGATGAAGTTGTTCCAGTTTATTGCTGTAAATATGCAATGAAAAGTTTTGACAACTGTTTTGATTTAAAAAAAACATTAATTTTGTTTTTTTTTTTAATTAATCTCGAATGTAGATAGGGTTTCAAATATTACTATCAGTAACTACAGAAAGAATTGTTCATTAAAAATATCTCTATTTTGTTGAAAAGTAAGTTGCATTATTGTAAGAACCTACGTAAGTATAAGTAAGAACATGGAATCCACCGTGCGAAGCCTAAGGAAGAAAAAAAAAATCATGGAATCCGTGTTTGACACTTCCTGGAATACCTATGGTTAACAATTTCTAAATTAAAAACATCAGTCGAAGAAGCCCCCAATTGAACAGCAGCAAGGCGTCAATCATTGACGAGGACTGTGCGGCGAGACACCCGAACTAATGTAATAAATCCCCTTTGTACACGCTTCCAGGGATCCCAAACAATTCCACGGGTATTTCTCCTTCAGCCGCACGTAACACCACATCTTACCAACGATAAATTCTACTCATACTTCGGTACCTACCTACTAATAATAAAGATGTAAATGTGAAAGCCTGGATATTTGGATGTCAAAGATGTTTAGTTGTTTGTTAATTAAGCACGTCTTATCGGCTGACCGGATCCGTTTGAATTCTGGAACAGTGGCTGATCATGTCCTGGATACGGATATCGGATTCAGACACTTTTTATCGTGGAAGTAGTTTCCAACTTTCACGCTGTCAAATTATCTGGCAAAAGACAGCTACTACATATACCCATTTCTTATAGCATAGTTCCTGTAGGAATCTCCCGTTCCCGTATAGCCTATAGCTCATGAACTGTCCGACTGGTAGATTCAGAGATTAGCGCATTCAAGCAAACAAACTCTTCAGCTTTATTATATTAGTCTTATAGATTTCAAATAATTAATTTGCTCCGAACAAGTCTATATCTACTGCTCTAATAGGTTCAGTTTTTCTTTTTACAATACCTATAGAAAACGCAGTGTATTTTCCCCTGCTGGATATTACCCGGGGCGGCAAAGCTACAAGAAATTTTATAACGAGTACACTTACTATCATAAACTCTAGTAGGCTTCTCTTATTAACGTTATTGGTAGTATTTTGATGCTAAAAATCCTCTTTTTATTTATTTAAGAATTTTCCTTCTTAATAACAAAAATAATGAAAATTAAATATCTACCCAAGTACTTAGACATATTAAACAAGTCTAAGACGTGTTTTGAATATAGGTAAGTACTGAAATAGAATAACTGAAAACAATGTCGATGATGAACTCCTGAAATAGTTTTGAGCATAAAATTACCGCTAATACGCCGCTGAAGTTAAAATCTCCTGGCTTTTGGTTCGTAGAGACTGTTAACCGAAAGCCTACAGCTGGGTGAAGTCAGTCACGTGAAAGGGTCGGTTCACACGTCAACGGGTCTTTGACAAATTTAACTTTAGTATTAGCGAACTCTGCCATCGATTCAGACGGCCACGGAATTCGATAAAAATATGTATTCACTCCCCAACCAGATTTATTATCGAAACAGACATTTTTGAGCTGTAAACATGAAAATCCAATTAAAACAAACGGGTCAAAAACGTAAAAAAGAATAAAAATAATACGTGTTGGTTTTTTGATAGAATGTGTGTAAATATGTTTCCATGCAAAACAAGCTTCACCTCTCGGCGAGTTTTTGTTAGAACATGTAAACACGAATACAATTACATTCCTTATTTTATTAAAGGTCGTACTGCAGAGTACAGTTCTCGTCAAATAACTTTGCCCCTCTGAAGTTGTGTCGAGCGGCTGCGTAGTAGTCAAAATTACGAACACACTGCAACTGCGCATGCGTAAGAGACATGGGGGCGGGGCGCGATTTTATGTCTCAGTCGCTCGTTTACGTTCGATGCATGCTTGCGTCCCGCTTGCTCCCGTCTACGTGACTGCACCTGCGCGATCTTTGGAAATGGCTAACTTCAGAGGGGCAAAGTTATTTGACGAGAACTGTAACAAAACCAAGAAGCTCGTATTTTAGCTTGGAATTTTCGTATGGGTATACAGTGGGCCGCCCAGATTGGTTTTGACTGTAAAAGCATCACTACACTCGTCGAACCTCGTCAACAGACTTGTGTATTCAACGTACCGTGTGCAAAATTCTTCCGTACACATGTAATAAACATGCCACCATGATATGTAACATATTTACTTAAGGAATTCTGACTAACATTTTGGCAGTTAATCGCAGAAGACTATAAATAAAACTTATATATTTACGAGTGTTGAAAACGATTTCCTAAAAACACCAGTGACTTATAGCTTTCATTTGTTTATAGTCATGATATTTTCGGATTGTAAACTTCTGAAATAAAAAATACATAGCTTTTCAATAGGTCGATGCTCTCTCTTTGAAACAAATGGTCGAAAACATTGAAGATCATTCACTAACGATAAAAAGTTTTTCTTAAAAAAAACCGACTTCCAAAAAAACACTACAAAGTACAAAATAACTTTAAATTCGGAAGTCGGTGTCAAATAACGAAGAAGCAGAAGAAAAACACCGACTTCCGAAATTAAAGTTATTTTGTACTTTGTAGTGTTTTTTTGGAAGTCGGTTTTTTTTTTGTGATTTTTTTTTTATTTTTCACTTTTTAGTGGTACCCCACACCTAACAACACCACTGGAAAGCCACAGGAAAGCAAAAATACGCAATTTCATGTACAAGGGTGATTTTTCCACATATTTTTTCTAGCTACTTGGATTTAAAAATCAAACTGTTGAACCGATTTTGATAAAATTTCAATGGAACCAATTGAGAAGTATATCCTTTCACATAAAATAATATTTTTTCAAATCGGTTCATAAATGACGGAGATATGAGGTAACAAACACAAAAAAAAATACAGTCGATTTGAGAACCTCCTCCTTTTTTTGAAGTCGGTTAAAAACAGCATTCTTTTGACAAAAGACCAAGAAGTTCTATATCAACGTTTTCTTAGCCCATAAGTGTGTTTAAAGCACAATAGGCTATTTGACTGGTTTTTTTTTCTATCCATCGGTCGGTGAAGAATTTTAAAACAAACTATCATACAATTATACCGATATAATGTTAGTCAAGAAGAGGGGTAGGCATAGGAACCTATAGGTGTAGGTATATGGCGTTATCAGAAATGATTCATATTGCAATCGATCGGTCCGACGCTTATGAGTTACGACACAAATCGTAATGAGGTAACCTATTCTTAGAAAGTAAACACATGTGAACGTAAATAACGTCACTGAAAACGTGAAGACTCACGGGCATTAATATGACTCATCGACCAAAGAGAAAGGTATGTGCGCAAGGAACAATGTCCAATTTATAAAATAATAAATTCCTTTAATATGGATTTCCCAACATATCCAATGCCCAAAATACTTATCTAGTTCCCAAAATATCCCAGTCCAAAAATATTTTATTCCCAGAATATCTAATTCCCAAAATATCCAGTTCCTAAAAAATCCCATTCCCAAAATATCCAATTCCAGAAATGTGAATTCCCAAAATGTTTATAATGGCCGGGTGGTTACTGCGCCTATACTCGTAAAGTACAGAATATTGTTCAAGTTTATTCAGGCAATTCCTCAAAACAAAATCGTTATAACAACAAGACAAGAGTAACAGATTCACTTTAATTTTCTATCTGAATAAGATTTACTTTATCTTTGACGGGTGTTCGCATCATACACGGCATAAAAGCTTTCTCATACTTTCATCCCTAGGGCGCGGATCGAGTTTCGAAATATGTGCTCATCTTACGGCACAGCAGATGACAGGCTCTGTGCGGACTACGTGTGTGATGTATGGTGATAACACAATCATAATATGTCTGTATTCTTTCAAGGCTGAGGTTTTTTTTTTGTGTGTGTGTGTTGTATAGATCGCTAGTAGTTTGTTGAGTTGTATTTAAAAGGGGTGGATGCTTGTGAACCGATAATACTAGACAGCAAACGGCCTGTGTTCTTTTATGGTTGTTTCAAGCAGACTGCTGTTTAGCATAAACATTATAGAGCAAGAAAATAACACTGGAAGTTGTCTGATTTTCCACTAGGCTACGAAAGCAATGTAGGTGTTTTTTATGGTATATGGAGTATTTTTATGTCATTAGACTCATTTAGTATGATACCTACATTATAAATAAGTATGAAGATGGTTCTTTATATCACTGCATAATTTGATTTATAATAAGTAAACTAGCTTTTGCTCGCGACCCGTTTTCCCGTTCCCGTAGGAATTTCGAGAAATCCTCTAGGAGCTCCCCTGCACTCCCCACATGCAAAATTTCAGCTTTCTACAACTAGTAAGAGTTTCAGCTGTGCGCACTCAATCACTCAATAACGGAAGACGAGTTTTTAGGTTAAGTGGTGTGAAATATCTTTATTTAAATTACATAAAACACTGTTATTTAGGAAAATGCAAGCCCTCTTCAAAGTTTAAAGTAATAGAAATAAATGACTTCTGCTTAGTTCTCTTCAGGTCCTAAGAGACTTGAAAGTGAATGAAAATTAAACTCGTTAGCGACATTTTTCAGCAAAACATTAAATTAACAGTAAAAAATAACGATATTACTCTAATTAAGTAAAAGCCTTTGAGCCGCGCGCCCGCGCCGGTCAACTGTAGCGTTAATGAGTGAGGGCATAAGTAGTCATCGTTGCTTATATTAAACGAATTCTTTTACTAAAGTTATACTAATTTAGGAGCCATTTATACAAATTACTTGATCTTAGGATTACAAGAAAAATAAAAGGCTTAGTGAGCCCTGTCATTAGCGGAGAGAAAAATAAAATAAAGTTAGAATTGTGGTCAGAATCCATTAGCTTCGGTGACTGTCTGTGCGGAATTGTTTGTTGTGCTCATCCTATCTTCAGACAAGGAAGAAAAACGGCCGTAATGGCCGTTAAAAATGAAACCCTACTGAATTATTACAGCAAATTATTATCCTCCCTTGTACCGTGAACAATGATTAAATGTTCAACTTTGACAATTAAATGGAATGATGTTTGAAAGTAGAGATAAATTATGCGCTACATTTATTTTATAACCGGCACTTGAAAGTAATGAATTACTATTTGAACCTAAAGTACGTAGGTAATAAATTATCAGAAGCCCGTTTTTCAGCACCTGAAAATGTTCGAAGGTACACAACTACGTCGAGCGTATTAATTATCAATCCTTTTATACATAATTAATGTTCAACCCTTTCGGACAAAGCTTTTATCCATTCAGGCGATGTGTTTCCGTTCAGTAAGTTTTGTTTGATTCAAAAGGGATTGTCTAGAATCGGCGTTAGTGAAGTGCCACGACCCGGGTCGTCGGACGAAATGCACCGACTCCCTAATGTTTCGGTTTCAGTCGGGCTCGGGTTTCCAGTGTAACGGCGGGAGAGCTCCGGGCCGGCCGCTTGTCGCTCGCTCCCGAAACCACTCCGCGTAAACCTTCATACACGAAACATATACGAACACTTTCAAGAAAATTCTCGAAAGTAACATTTAAAAGTTTTCTTAAAACAAGTTTTGAAGTGTCAACGATGTTTGTATCGAGGATGGCTTCGATAAGTGCATAAAAACGCGCTGCATCGGTGAGTGCAGGTGACATGTGTACAACTACTGGCTCACTTGCTTCGGGACACCAAAGCATTTCAATTACGAGCCCGTGTTCAGCACGAGGCGCTATTTTGATAAAATTATGTGACGAGAATTTCGATGGCAGCAAAACTAATTAAGAGTTCCTTCTGAAGCATAACTTTGGAAATCACTTGCCTAAAAGCTTTCCTACGTATCGATTAAAATATGATTGCTCTTACTAATTACATTAAAAAATTAAGTGCTTCAGAACAAATTATTTCCGAAATTAGCCATTAAACGCGATCAATGTTAGACAGCAGCAATAAATATTTAAACAATACTTTGATTTAACGATACATATTGGTAACCTTAAATCGTAAGAGTCTATTACTTCTCATCAAGAAAGTAGAACAGTAAAGGGTAGGGAATTGTTGCCAGGCTGAGCAATAATGGACCAGCTGAAATTAACACCATTCAATTCTCATTTACGTTTCTGCTCATTACGGCTAATGGTAAAATTGTCCTTGCCAAGGTCGGCGGTGAAAACGAATTTCACTATCAAGTATTTTTAATTACATAGTGTAATAAATTAGTTAGACTGGAAACTGAAATGACTAATCACGTCGAATTTAAATTCCGATTGCTTCTGCGTAATTCAGTGTTTTAATAATCTTTGAGTATAAATCCCTGAAATGGTAATTTGTTTTGTTTTATTTTCTTAATTACAAGGAAATTCTTCTCGATTGAGGATTCATTACTTACCTACTGTAGACTAATTCGAAATGATAAAACTTTGATTTAATTGCATAAATTGAATTTCGGTGGCAAAATGAAAGCAAAATTTATTTTAAATCAAATTGAAACGTTTGAATTTCTTTTTCTACTCTATTTCGATGTTCCACATTGGAATATAGGAGTATATTACACCACATAGGGGTAGGAAATTTTCCTGAAAAACATTTCTGGCCAAGTTAATACCTCTTACGTCTGATTTTTCTGACCTATCCGACAAACAAATATGGCAGTTTGACAACCTTTGTGTATAAAATGTCAAACTGCCAAATTGATTCTTCCGGTCAGTTGAAAAATCGAGCCTTAGCTAAATCTACATAACTAGATAAATACTGACATTCATATCATATTTTGTTAATCACGTTAGTTCAGTTTCAAAAGCAAGCTGTGGCCTCCTGTAATGAAATTGAAGGAATGTACTAAACTAAAACTGTCTTAAAACATTGTAATGTTATGGGTTCATCTTTTGTTAGAGGTCCTATCTATCTATCTAGCCTATTTTCTCCCACGGCTGGGCAAAGGCCTCCCTCTCCCTCCCTGGAGGTCCTAAATACTTAAATCCATCTTCGTCATAGCCTTTAAAGACCATTATTTCAAACACTCATATAAATTGACTACAAGGCAGTACTGTGATTGTTTACATAACTTTGAGACCAAATTTAAGGCAACTCGCTCAATAGAAGCGTGTGTGTCTATGGTCTAAAATAAGATTATCGTAGCTAACAGGCTGTTTATTAACAGCCAGCTGTCTCTAGAAGATAAGCAAAGGATTTTCTGTCATTGCGTTTTATTTGATGTTGACGAACAAACAGCAGACGTTGTGTGCATGGCTGCTTGACGTGTATAACAAATGGAAAGCAATTTTGAAATAAATGTGTACCTACATTTCTTTTGATGTGAGCTCTTGTCAAAGTTTTGTACTACTCTTAGGTAAGTAGTATAGATACATTCAATGTTATGTGACCGTTAAAAGTCATACAATTTATAATGTCACTGAATGAAATAAAATGGGATGCTAATTGGGTTATGATGTGATGTTTTTTTAATTGTTTACCAGCGAGCGAGTGCTTGACTTTTACGTCTACACGAATCATCGAACATTGTGCGAATAAATATGGTGAGAACCACATCAAAAGCTATAAAGCAATTTAGAAGAACAAGAGACACACACACAAATACGAATATCGACTTTGCTATATAAAGAAGTTAAGGAGTTTTATGGTTAATAAAATACAGTAATTGTTCACTGCGTCTTATGTATCAAATTAACCATTAACATTACCATTAAAATAACAATGATGTTTCTGCTCTATTAAATACACAATATTACAGAGATACATATATAAGATTAAACTCTACCAGCTATCAATATCACTACAAAAAACATTTCATCAGAGCCTTCAAACTTGTACGTTTGAAACCAAATTAATCTTGTGAGGCAACTGACAAACTTTTTCAATAGACGTCTAGTGAAGTGACTGCTGTGTTGGGTTTCGCCGTCACTATAGGTAGGTACTCTTACATGGCATCCATACAAAAGAATCCCAGTTACATTTTGTAGTTTCACATTTGAGTGAAAATTTGACTAGTTTACATATCTTGTTGTGGCGTGTGGTTTAAAGCTGCGCCTTTATGAATCATTTTTCTTAGGTATTTTTGGGAAATTGTCCAAAGAATATGTATTGAGAATTAGTACTAACCGTGGTAATATTATTACGAAATCGGCCTAGGCTTAATTTTCTACATAAAACTGGATAATCAGGACATTTTATATAGACAATTTTCAGCGTTTTCCACCAAATATTGAAGCCCAGCCATTAACATTTAACTCCGAATAAATAAATAAATCAAGTCATTATTATTCCCAAACGTCAAGTTACAAATACATTTCCAAAACAACTCATCGCCGACCAACAATAATAACGAAATCAAATTGACGATTCCGATTCAATATTTGATATTAAAATAGAATTGATTGACGCTCATCAAGTTGGAGGTAAACCTGGGGCTGCAAAGATGAAAATTTAATTTTGAAATATAACACTGATATTACTTTATTATTCAGATAAATGAAAAAGTAGACACCTAATCTATAAAATTATTGTAAACCTGCATTACAACATATAATCTACCAAGGACTGTAAACTTATGGACACTGAACAATAACTTAGATAACTGAGACACAGTAAGCCTACTCATTATTAAAAACCGTACGCTACAAACAAACCTACAAATAGGATTATATTACCTTTGTTCGCATACAATATAATACAATTATGTACGTGTTACAATAAAGAACAAATTGGCAACACGAGGATCCAGCGTATATTGGAGTGGCTCGGAGTACGAGCTCCGAATTGCTGCGAACACCTCAAGTGTTCAGCGATATTCAACCTTTTTGTTACTTACGTTTCATTCCATCCTCTTGTTTCATTGAAGCGGTTTTATTGACATGCGAACGAATCTCTCAAATGGGATATTCTAAAATCTCATTTGAACGAACGCTCTCAATTGCCAGTCACCCTGTATAACTTAAGTAAAGTTTTAAAAGGTAAAATTGTTAGCTATAGGTATATATGTTACGGGCAATTTGATAAGTCCGGGCACTATTAATAATGGCCGGTCTGTATTAATAATGCCCGACTCAATTGGGCAATGTGATTAAAATAGCATAATTATTCAATTTTCCCGGCCATTATGTATAATGCTCACCCTATCTTGGGCAAAGTAATAAAATAGGTGAACTGTAGTGTTTGTTTATTAAATGAAATTAAACTTACAAAATATTCATGAAAAGTTAACAAAAAATAAACTTTCAATAGTTTATTTTTTGTTAACTTTTAACATAGTAGTTAAAAAATAAACAGTTAAAAATGTAATAACATCAGTAGTTACCTACTTTTATTTTGATAAAAATATTACTTAAGAATAATAGTTTTTAAAATTAGTAAACTGAGAAAAATCAACAGAAATATCTAATAATTAAGGACAGGATAAATTCAAGCTATCTCAAACACTGACTTATTACATGGACCACGGGCCGTCGGTCATTATTAATAATGGCCGGTCAAAGTGATAAACTAATCACTTTGCCCATCGCTCTTGGGCATTATTAATAATGGCCGGTCCTTATTAATAATGCCCAGTTAATCACGTTGCCCGTAACATATATATATATATATATATATATACATGACGAATAGCACTATCCCTTTCTCCCGATGGAACTAATATTATTAAGAGGTGACATTGTTAGGTAATCTATTAAACTACTGATCTGTTTACATTTTTTTTTGTAAAGCTGCGCTATCGCTTACTACCATAGGTGATTTTTCATACACGAAAAGTGCAATGGAATCTTTGAAATTGGCAACAGGACAGCCACAGGAAAAAGCTCCTTACATTAATATAACTCTACCGTGAACCTCTTAATTAGTTAGTACTGGTATAACAACTTTTTGATTAGAGCCTGCACACCGAGGTTCACCTCATCGTGTTGAACCCGACACCAGGTTAGCTACACCTGATTCGTCTCAATCAAACGACTATTACTGCCAACGCCTTGTAACAGCTGGCACGCTGTAGGTAAATTATGCAGAAACTTGGAAACTAAACTTACTCTTGATTATTGATGTTTACGTATCAAAACAAACTCCTAAAAGTTTGTTTTGGGGTTTCCCGACTAGATTGTTATCATAATTCGAAGTTTTAAAATGTGATCCTAGTTCATCCCGCGACCACATCGATCTCCCGAAATTTTGATAACTTACGTGTTTATTTCGGGACATCTTGAAATTATGTAAACTGTTAGATACCAATACCTTTACTTTGATCTGTTTCCAGTTTCAAGTAGTTTACACTTATTAGCTAATGGCCAGTATTAGGCATAAAACATCAGAATTTTCTTAAATTTTTCACTAGTTACTTAGTCTGAAGGTGATTTATTACGTGTCTAACCGGAAACTATAAAGCTATACTCAACCTACGGCCCGCGGGCCGCATATGGCCCGCCAAAATACTCTATGTGGCCCGCCAAGCTTTTCCGTGCGGCCCTGAAGAGTAGCACATTATTGATGCTATATTTAGTCAGTGTAGCAATGTGTATGTTTAGTCGCAGCCAACTAGCTTATTCAGCCGTTTAGTTAACTGCTTAGCCGTTTCATTGAGATGCCTAAATGAAATCCAGCCAACTTGTCTAATACAACATTTAATGAAAGGCTTAGCAGATGCTTAGGCCATCACAAAACACATTTATTTTAAAATAATGACAGTACTTAGATACGATTACAACACGGACATAAACGATAAAATACGAAAACACAAACAAACACGATATTATACCTTGATGTTGTTGGTTACTCTTTGAGTTAATTTTCAAAATGTTCGCAGAAACATTCGTAAGAGTTTTCTACACCAACTTTTTTTTTTTAATTTTATTTATTTAAGGGATTTTTGTACACTTATGTGACGATGTCAATCCCTTCGTACTGCTACAAATAATTTAAATTTAACACTTATAGCATTTAATGAAAAGTATCTACTAACGTTGATTTAAAATTTTGAATTTGAGAGAAACAGCAGAAATGTTACAGCTGGTTTACAACTACACTTTAGTATTTCTTCGGTGGAGGGAGGACACATCGCCTTCCCCTGCCGCCCTCTTAAGGCGATTTTTCTCAGTAATTATTCAATAAAAATTTAAGTAAATTTCAACAATTAATATAAAAACCACGCAACTCCAGCGCGGGCGAGAAAAGGTTGGGGGCTAACCCTCTAATAAGGGGACTCGATTCTAAATTTAAACCTTTTTAATTTCCAGTTAACATAAACAAAGTAACCACAGACGATATAATAAATAGTCCTTTTATATGGTTAACACTAGTGATAGTTGTTTTTTCTTTATTAAACTCCGCATTCTTAGTCACAAGGAATTATTCTAAAATTAATTACGTAGGTAGGTCAATCAATAAATAAAACTTATAAATATACCACTTATTTACCGCTAAATTTGGGAGAAAACCCCTAAGTTGGGAACCCTGCGGCTAGTCGACGCAATTACGACAGTTCCGCCTACAGCGCGCCAAGTGTCAGAAAATGGAACTAAATTTTAGTTCAAACCATTAAATGTTAGTGAGCCAAGTCACATGCCTAGCCGTTCAATTAAATGCCGGGATGGCATATAGGCCGTTAACTAAATGGCGCCGTTTAATGAAACGGTTAGGCAGCCCATTAAATGGCTGATTTAACCAGTTGGCTGCGACATAGATATTATTAATGTGGAATTTTATTTTACTGTAGGTTATTACGATTGCGACCCATCATGACAATAGGTAGTAGAAGCGCAATGTGGCCCAGAGAGCAAAAAGGTTGAGTACGCCTGCTATAAAGTATCCCGCAAAGGTACTGGTGCGTGCGACACGACTAGACTGTGACTACGACGACCATTTTCATAGCAATAGCACCTGTTCTAAGACCTAAAACAGGCCCTAAGGTCGCGTTTTACTTGGAAGCAACTCGCGTGCAAAGAAAAATGGTCATTTCTGACCCAGGGTTCGACAGAATTGAGACCTACCGTAGTTTTTTTGTCATTTGAAGGAGATATTTTTTACAATTTTGATGGCTAACGCATAAATAACCTTGAATATGTCTTCAGACGAAGTATCGAAAACTTATTTTTCGACCATTCTACAAGTATGCCGAACGTGTTTGAGCAAGTATTTGAATTGTTACGATGGGTACAGGATGATTTTACTAGTAGCCAACCAAGATATCCACTATCCACCTTTCTGGTCTCCATCATCGATCCTTGTTACCAAAAACAATTAATTGTGCTTAGCAGAACGATTCAAATGAGCCCAAGCACAATAGTTATGCCAGCGAGAGTGTATGAAAAATAGCTTTTCTATACCTACTTTGCTTGTACGAACACTACAAAACCATATTATTTACCTATCATTTCGTGTTCGCCAACGAAATCGAAAAAAAATGTATTTCTCTTAAATTTTAGACGACAAAGAAACTAGGATATGTGTGATTTCTGTCAGTTTGGTTCTTCTTTGACAACATTGCGGGGCACGATGTAGCGATTCATCTCATGTTGCCCCGGTAAACCGCAACTTGCATGCGCGTTCCTTACAGGTGGAAGAACTACCCGCGGCCTAAGACTTGCTTTCTATTGAAACCCAGGTCTGACGATGACGCGAGCTTCGACGATGCCGCCGCTGCGGGTGTTGGAGCGCTTCGCCAACAGCACGCCAGCTCCAACAACCAGCACCACGGCCAACAATGTTGGCCCGCCCGTGCCCAAGCCCAGCGCCAATAACAAGAGGCCCACGCCCATCATTATATACCCTACGGGTAAGTTAACAATAATGTCACCTTCGTCATAAGGCAAAATGACATTCTATGAGAGATGACGTTTGACAAAAAATATAATCGTTTACTGATAGAATGTTACTCGGTCTAAGTAGTATAGAACCTCTCGTCTGTTCTTAATTTGCCATTTTAAAAATGTTTTAAAATCAAAGATGTCTAATTCAGAGCTCTTAAACACAAATGTTGTGATAATGACAGTAGCAGTGCAAATGGGGATGCTGCGGCCCATCCTTGTTATACCAATCCTGCCTTTTTTAGCTTCCATCATTCCTAATACGGCTATACCTTTGATACCCCCTCCAGCCCAACCTTTTTATTAAGCACATCATATTTATAAACGCGAGGGCAATTTTTCCGGACCGAATATGTAAGTGGGACAAGTATTTACCTTCCTGTGGAGGTTATCTGAAACGACAAATACATGATAATGGAAGGCCGAAGACTGCTTTCACACAATAGAAGATATGGCTCAGTGTGAATTGCCTCGTTATATTTTCGCGACCTTTCAACTTTCTGGGAGCGCCTTTTTCTGTATATTGTCACGTATACCGAATTCGACAGCTTTACATATTTAGTTGGTTCACTTTGAGAAGGGGTAAAATGTCAAGCAAACAGTCCCATCCGTCCCTTTCAAAAGTTATTTCAGAATACACGTAGTTTTCAAACATGCCATAATGACTGTAATTTCCGTTGATACAAGCAGGGATTTAAAGGAGATTTGGCTGGAATCTGAAATAGAACAAACGTATTATATTATGTAATCAGAATACTTGAGCGAAAACTTTAACAAATCCTCTCACATACGGCAAAACAATTATACACGTAATTATTCAAGTAGAAACAGATTAGCCACCAATTAATTATCGCTATCTACATAAATACATAGTGTGAGATGTTACCGATTCGAGCGTGTTCAAACTAAGTACATCTCTAGAACTATACTAGTTAGTAGCGAGTCTAATGACCGACTACAAGACTGATTAAATGGGTAATTTGCAGCAGCTTAATCGTGTAAGTTCAATGGTAATCGGAATCTGTTTCTACTTGACGTTGCAATGTGATAAACCAAGTTAACGACTCTTACATGCCACTGATTAGACTGGGTGGGTCGATCGACACATTACGGGCATTGTGAACCAAATCAGGAATTAATAGTATTGCTTTTAAAGGTAACAACTTAATTACATAACCTTTCCTTACAGATAAATATTACCATGAAACAGCAGGTGCGTTAGATTAAGCTGAAAATTAAAAGTCATTTATTTTTCATAGAGCTCGAAGCTGTTATCGCGGATATTTTGAATAGCACCATTATTGCAGCAAAATATCCTGGAGGCTTAAAATTTGCCTGATTATTATCACGAACTGGGGCGGCAGTTTGGGTTGCCAACGTCGTCATTATGCCGACCGGCTCGTTTGGGGTGGAAAGTGAAAAAAATGAAAAAGTAATTAGGACAGAAGGGGAAGCTAAGTTACGTTCTCACGAAATGTTCTCCATTTTTAAACTGGAAAGGTTGATTTAATTATCGAGATCAGTGCCAGATTTATTTATGAAGGGAACCGAGAGATGTTTTTCGTCTGGATCTCAAATTAGCCAGCTCGTTTAATTATTACTTTGGCCCTTTAAGATAGCTTTTTCTAATACAGTTATATGATTGCGTTTGCAGTATGATTCTCTACAGCCAGCAGCTGTAAAAGAAATATATTGTAAGATGCCGTATTGCCGGCAGAGCTGGTACAAACAGCCGGTGTCTCGTTTAATATTGGTCTCATTTATCGCGGACAAGGCTGCGCACTTAGCTGCCTGTGCCTCGAGCTTCCACATCATAAGTGCTGCACAAGTTGTAAACCCGGCCATGTTGCCTTGCTTTAGATAATAAAATACTATTTTTAGACCAACGACAATGGAAGAAGATTAAAAATTCGCTTACTTTCTTTGTAATTGAAGTTGTATAGTTGAGTCGAGTGTTGAGAAAGGTTATTGACCTCCTTAATTTTATTCGTGATGACGTTCTTTGTATGTACCAACACGATTTATATTAAATTGCTTAAAGTAAGTAAATGAGACACATTCAAAAGCAGCCATAATCCCTTAAGATGTTTAAAATTTTAATGTAGGTAAACCTATTAGATATTCAAGACATTTAAGTTGCAAACAGTGCAATAATTTTAAGTTTTGGCATATTTAATTAAATTTCTTTCAAATAAGATTAAATTAATAAAGTTTATTTTTGAAGTAAATTTAACAGAAAATGCTTTACCAATTTTCACTTGTTTTAAACTTAGAATACTCTGTAACGATCAGCTGTTTTTGATAAACTAAATAGAAAGCGAATTAAAACTGACTGTTTATTTTAATTAATATTTAACAATTCCTAATTAACTATTGAAATTTCTATCTTTTAGAGCTAGACAAGTTGTCGAACTGATTATGTTTACCTATATTTTAGTTCTGTATGTTTTTGCAATTTCGAACTGAGAGCATACGTTTTTAAATTTATGGAGTATCCACTCCTAACGTTATTTGACGAACAAAAAACCCGTCTGCAAATAAACCGCAGAAAATGTTTACTATAAAGGAAGATTTTAAAAGTAACAAATAAACGGTAACCTTAATTATGACGCTACATTAAAAATATAACGGAAAGCTTCAAAATATGCAAAAGATTAGCTAGTTGGCTTGCTATCGCGTCGTCAGCGCGTTTGCTCACTTATTTAGCTGCCACAAAGTGTTCAGAAAAATGCTTATCTCTAGGCTCCATTTCACTCTGCTCCCATTTCCACGATCTCGGAGCTATATTAAAAATAGTAGGTAGGTAATTTATCCGACCAGCGTATAAACACGACAAAATATTTATGTCTTATGTAAATTGTAGTGCTGTGCGCCAACGTACGTTGAATGTCTTCAATACATCTGAATGTTTCACGAACCCAAATGTGCAATTAAACAAAAAGTTTTACAGTTTTCAGTAGTCACCTATGGCTGAAACACAAATATGTACCTAGATGAAACATAAATACAAATTGTGAAACGAAAATGACACGCCTTGTTTTTATTGCCTCAACTCCGTACATTGTTGGAGCTCATTGAGTCTGTTGGTTTGTACCCAGCTTGGTACATGTATATGTGGCCCCACTTTTCGCCGCCCTTTGTTTACGGGAAATTGCCGGAGGAATACACTATAAACGTACTTTTTATTGTTCCAGTGACGCCGGAATCGATAGTAGTGCCGATAGTATCGTGCATATTCGGCTTCCCATTGTTAGCGCTCACCGTTATCTGCTGTTTGAGGAGGAGAGCCAAAATGGCGAGGTGAGTTAACTTACGAGTATATTGTAATGACAAGGACGTCATGAAATCACAGACCATTTACTGAACCAGTATGGTCGTATACTTGGCCGGCCCGATAACGTAATGTTCTCCACGATAAACCCTTCAGGGATCGCTCGTTCGCTTTTAGGTCAAATTTCGTTGATTTAGGACATCGCGAGACCTTTTGACGTGCTACTTGATTCAGGGCCTCTTCTGCGACTACTTGTTCGATGAAGTAAAAGAAAAGTTGGGAAAATAAGACTTAATACTTAGCGTATTTACATAATATAGGGAAGGCTATCATGCGCATGATTTTGATAACCGTAGATTTACGTTAATATCCCATGTATGCGATCCGCCGGGGAAGCAGTTACATGTAATGTGCGTGATAATGATGATTGATTCCGCTGAGATCGTACACTGCTGTTGTTAAATTCAGCTTCAGTGCTCCTACGGATTATGTGAAGCAATTTTGCGCACTGCAGACTAATAAAGTGAATATTTTATCGCATAGCACTGGTAAAGAGGTTGTTGTGCCTAATAGCCGTGTGGGTAGGGAATGAAATTGAAGTAATATTCCACAAGATGTCGAAGTGCAAAAGAATGATTAAGAATATGATTTACAAAAATAAGCTCTTCCTTGGTTTCCAGTTGCGTTTGCGTCAAGTTAAGAAAGAGGTTTTATAACCTCTTTCTTAACTGGACGCAATTTAAAGCACCTCTCTGAAAATACTGTAAAATCACACTTGAGTATAGAAATATCGCCATGCCATCCAGTTTCGATACCAAACCAAGTTAAAAAGATAAGTAGGTATCTCCAAATCCAGATATCTAAAAGAAGCGCCACTTTCTTCAAGTCTTTAACAAAGATAATTTCAGGGAACGAGCAAGGCGGCGGAATTGCGAGCTGGACCGAGGGGAGCTGTCAGTTGTGAAGATGTCCCCTGTGAGGACGAAGCCCCGCGCCGTCAGTCTGATCCGGTCGCCGCGCCCGCCACCCACGCTGGAGCTGGACACCGTGCTCGAAGAGCGATCCGACCCTGAGCAGACCACACTCTCACAAGTACGGTTCAACAGTACATTTATAGAGAGAGAATGGACTGAGCGTTTTCTATTCAGGTTTGAAGTGTATATTGTAGGTGTAATTCGTAACTACGAACACCTAAGTTGTGTAAACGTAAAGTGCTGCCATCAAACGACGGGTGAGGATGCATTCATTCATCCGTTTTTTAGATTTTATCAAAACGGTAAAATTCTGGACCTGTGCAAGTGTGCACTGTTTGGTTGCCAGTAGATGTCGATCCAATTTCTAGTCACGAGTTGGAGAGATTATAAAATCTCGATTTTTTTCTGTTTATTTAACCATACTAGAAGAAATTTCCGGCTCACAATTTATCGAGTTCGTATCGTTATCGTTATCGGTATCGTTCATGGCATAATCTCTTAAATATTTTGAAATTATGCGGTGAACTATATGAACCACAAAAAAGATACATATATATAAAGCGATAGTGTGGTTAGTATTTGTCTTTCACAAGAATTTTGATTGGGCTACATCACAGACTTGCAGTCTCTACAACCTAGAGTAAAGAGAAAGTATTGGTCTCATCGCCGCACAGCGGCTTTGGCTCTTTCTACGAAGTGATAAATTTTACGAAGATATTTCTCAGTCCATTCTTGTATGGACACATTTCGTTCACGATAACCGCCCTTATTGTACAAGTTAAAGGCACAGAAGGCACTGCCAAAGTCAAATTGACTCGGATAACTGTACCTGCCATGTTAGACCCACATCGTTTTACATTTTTGTGTTTTGTTATGTTGTAACTATAGGTCTACCAGCATACTTTTTGTAGGTAAATCGTATCTGGAAACAAAGAGATTACCAAAGCTCTGGGAAATAAAATATATGTATTTCAGAGCTGTGGTTTATCGTGATTTGAAATAAAACAATGAAACGTGACTTTTATGTGCTTTGAAATTATTTATTTAACGCTTGGTATTGTTCTCACGGATTGACTTTATTATGAGTACCTTCATGCTACATATACTCGTATATCAGATGTTGGTGTAACGGACTCGCTAATAAATACCTACCTTTGTTTCAGTTCTTTATCTTTTTCCATAATAGGTATTCAATTTCATTTTCGGTGACGTCATGATCCACGCTATTCAGGGCTGCATTAATGCTCTTTCTCTTTTAAAAACCGTCGTTTTAGAATTTATCACAAATTCAATTATTGTTTTCAATGTTAAAAACATAGAAAATAATAATGAAATTCTTAAATAATATTTGTACGGCTCCATTGTAGTTTTAACAAAGGTCGCGGATCCATCCCACGGCCTTCCTTCCTTTCCGTTCTCATTGACGACATACTACTAAATCTAATAGTAATTTAACTGTCATAAAGAATAATTTATACGAGTTAATATCTGCCCCAAACCATTGAAATCCAGATAAGCTTGGAGACCGGACATCTTACTTAGGCCGGTTACAGTGCTTGACCGACCGTATCGGTCGGTGTGTACGTCAGTCACGCTTGTCATTTAGGCAGGTATATGAAAGTACAAAAATACATGCTTATACGTCTTCTGTTCCTAATACGCAGAAATTAAAACATTTGTAAACTTGTTCATTTCGTGTTTCGACTGTACCAGTCCGGTCAGTTTATTGGTCAGGAGAGCACTGAATGTTACAAACTGATCGGTATGCGTACCGTCAGGGCGGAATGTACGCACTGACTGACGGTCGGTGGAGCACTGTAACCGGCCTTAGCGTTCTCATGAACAGTATTCAATACATGGATGGATGCCTAAATAAAAGCGTGCTGTGGGATTTCCTACACTAACCGTAGCACCGAAAGATGAAAATCCAACAGTGAAATAATATTTTGAAACATTCATTTATGTTAGTGAAAACGGCATTAGGGTAATCTTTACAAGGATTTCTATCCGAAGGTGGAGATCACACCAGACCGCGAGGTGGGCACGATTCTGTTCGGGGCGGTGGGCGCGATGGGCACGGCAGCGGCGGCGGCCGTGTGTAACCGGGACAGCTAGCGGCGCGGCTCGGTGCAGCCCGGCGCGCGCTCGCCGCTCTGGGCCGCACTCACCAGCCAGCCGCTCGACGAGGACGACCCCGACGACGACGACACGGCCGGCGACGATAGCTAGCAGCTGGACGAGCGCTCCATTGTCGACATCGGCGAGCGCATGAAACTCTTCCTGGACATTCCTCTTCGATTCTAAATCAAAACAAACAGTGCCCATCTTCAAATATTCGAACTGTGTCGAATCTGATTTCTAAACAATGTAAATCAATTCACAAAGGAAATCCGACTTTAATCAATTCCGTCTGGATTCATTAACTATATAGCTAATATTAAAATTGAGTGTTTCGTGCATCGATTTATTCACAGCGCACAAAGTGTTTAACCTATATTGTGTATGTGGAATGTGAAGCAAGCTAAAGTGGCAATGCGCTGGCCACATCTACCCTAGAAAATAACTGAACATTGAACGATATTCAGTATAATATGCTGCTACAATGAAGCGTGGCCGCTCGTTCCGGTTTCGCTAAGAATGGCGGACATTAGGCACTAGACAAGTGCCATTCCTTTCATCCATTAGCGATTAGATTTTCGAAATACCAAAATAATAAGGTTTTTTGACGTTTTGACAATCGCCTTCGCCACGCCACCGCTGACAGATGTCACTTGTCTCGAGCCTACGTACCTTTTACCAAATGAAAGGCACAATCGAAATCTTAGACTTGAAAAGGCCTACGTAGACTATGTACATCAATTAATAAACGCGAAATAATGACGAGTCTGAGTACTTAATAATTTTATTCGAGAAAGCTCTTTTGAGCTGAAATTCATCTAATGCGCAGAATTTCTATTGTGAAAGTCACGCGAAAGATTTATTATAGACGGGTCAATTTTGAATGTTTAACTATCTCTCGTTTCATTGAATTTTTAAATAATAGTTACTGGCAACACAGATATTACGTACCTTATGCGAAGTTCACATTTGTAATAAATATTCATGGTATTAGTTCAGCGTGTAGTGACTACACAACAAAACTACAGTATATTTATTTCGAGTCGTTTTAAATGGATATGTAAATTAACAACTATCTAATAAATGTTTGTAAAAGAGAAATCTAAACTAAGACGATTAGGTATTGTACAATTGTACATAACATAACTGATAAGTAATTCAGTAATGTACATATTATCGTGCACTAACTTTAAGATTGCACAAAGGTATTTTAGGCTTGACCCTTGTGCATAGCACAATATCACACAAAAATATTAAGTAGGTAGGCATATTATGTGCAGGATGATGAATTTAAAAACCAAAACCAACGGTAAGTACCTATATATTGTGATTTAGTCACATTAGAGAAACAAAGGCAAAGTTTGGCACAAAAGTTGACAACATTATCTTGCATGAGGAGACAGCTTAGATGTATAAGTACGATAAATCGAGACCAATTGTGAATTCAGCCATCATTAATTAAATATAAATGTTACATATTAAATAATACTAATAGTATGCGATTTACATTTTGTGTAAAATAATGAAAAACCGAATTTCAGCTTTGTAGCCATTGTAAATAAACCCGGTAGAAGATACGATAAATAACAGAGCATGTACCTACTCGTACTTCACACATTGCGTTTCAGCGAACAGTGTTAAAATAAAAACAGTTTTCAAACAGCCTTGTACAAAAATAATATGGATGACTAACCATCTTATTTCAGCACCTACTAAAACTTTGTAGGTAAATACCATAGGAAAAATTCTGAAAAATCCTCACGAAATTTAACAAAAATCTTACCATGGGTGACTTAACAATCCTCTGTGTAATCAGGCCGGTAAAGGTGTGTAATTTTGGCATAATTGTTCAACTAGATGAGTTGACCCCTTCCTCGCCGCTGTGCGGATCATTACAGTATTATCTGGTGGAAGTATCGTAACATAAGAACCACATAATAAAATTAAGAGCTCCTTTAGGAGCCTGCCGACAATGTGCGTGACAATGTACATTGGTAGTGTAAGAGGTCCATAGTCCAGAAACTAGCCTATACCGAGACCGTGTTGCTTGAAATGAACTTTTCAGCGGTGTACTGAACTAGATCGATTACTTGACCAATGTAAAAGCTCTATGAGCTGATAAAAAGTGCAGAGCTTTATGGATATAAAATACAATTTGCAAGTCAGTTAGTACGAGTATGGAGTACATGAACACAAAAATTTGTTTGTTGATCCATCAACTACAACAAGAAGTGTAAAAATTTCGTTCTGTAACAATAGTTATAAATGTACGAGTGCATAATATGGAACAATTGAAACGACATTCGTTATATCAATAGATGAATAAAATTATATTTGTGTTCTTCTCAGATTTCGTTTTATTTACAACAAGGGACACGCCCCTGCTACACACTGTCAGATAGATTTCTATAAAAATATTGGACAACATTTTTTTTTCAAAACGCCCTGTTACAGTGAGTTGAAAACACGCGTGATTTCACTACGATGCATGGTACAATTTTTAGTTTTGTCAAACAAAAAAAATACGTGTCCAATATTTTTGTTGACGCACTAATAAGATTATTTTAGTACATTATTACCCTATTCATGAGTCCTTCAACTGAGTCCTTGAACAAGCGCTTTTGATTTCCGGTTAGTTCTGCGAAATTTCAAATCTTCTATTAAATGCACGTGTCATTGTAATTGACCCACGTAAAATACTGGTATTCAGCTGAATCCGGTTTGACTGGAAGCCGACCCCAATATAGTTGGGGAAAGGCTAGGCAGATGATGATGACAATGACCCACATTGTACCTAAAACCAAAACCTGTTTCATTCATTGGCCTCTAGTATCCGATCGTTTGTCAAAACTAGTCTTTAAAACCAAACTGTAAAGATATACAATAGATATACCTAATTATAAAGTTTATGTAATACGTGCTGCCTTCGCTACATAACTTAGAATGTGGTGATCTGCGAGTACTATCAAGGTGAGGGCCGGGTTATGCCACTGTTTCGGAAGGTCATCTGGTCAGTAAAGTCTCGTAAATATGCAGCTTAATCTAATGATGACATTACTGTTTTCAATGTTAAGTTCAAATAATTCATTCGATATTGAATACTAATAACGTTCCTCGTGTCCATAAATTCCATTCTAATTAATTTAAAAGTCGTGTAGAGAGCTGTTACATTGCCATTTTGACACGATTTGAGATAACCGACTAACTAATTAAGTTACAGTATTGATTAGGTCCTCATGTAACATGTTTTAGTTCAAAACAAGGACAAAAGGCTACTTATTTTTTATCCAAATGTCGAATCTGCCGATAACAATGCTAGGCCGACCACAACCGGGGCACCCGACTTTGGCCAAAATATTTCAAGGCTCGGTTTCCGAACGGCATCGTGACTCTATTATCTTCCAAATTACGGCTCAAAATAGTGCATACCCATGAACTCTATCCATAAAATTACCCATAAAAAAATATAATCAATAAAATTGCCTTGATCAGTCCAGTTCTTACTTCTCATAGAGATTCTAATATCCGAAGGTCTGTGTTACTCAACTTATTAGTGTGTTTATTATAATTTAATGTTTCCCCGTATCAACATGACTATGCATTATATTTTCCGCGCCATGTTTAGTACTCTGTAAAACAGAGTGGAGGTCGGGAACCTATATCTATGCCAAAGTTATTTCAGCTCAAATTAGGTCAACACCATGTGATCGGTGCTAAGCCGCTTTTAATAAACGCCTGCCGATATTTTAAAAGGCTCATTATCGTTATTAAACTGATTTGCTAATTAGTGAACTAGATACGTAAAACAGGTTTTATGCGTGATACACGTTTTTTAAAACAAGGTTTATTTTATATGAATTACTTTTCCTTCCTACTCCTACTAGAATTTATTTTTATGAGAAAACCTTGAAAGTAATCTTAAAGTACACAATGCATTTTACAAAAACATGCAAATATGTGGCAAAAAAAACAAATATCCCCAAGTTTGACTCGTATATCGTAAATATTGTAAAGGTTAAATTCATTGATTGAGACACGTAGGTAAGTACACTCATAATACTGTGGACATTGACACTGCACTTACCAGTATAAAATGCACAACGAACGATAAATGTGATCAGTTGATCACCACACCAATTATTTTTTTTATTTCAGCCTGTTCTGTCCCACTGCTGGGCAGAGGCCTCCCCAAACTCCTTCCATATATTTTTGTCCCGAGCCACCTCGGACCAACCCTGGCAGTATTAGGCGTCCAGGTCGTCTCTCCACCTCTTCCTGGGTTGACCTCAGCGGCGCCGCCCATCCTCAAGCACCCACTTTGTGGAAGCTATTGCCCAGCGGTCACTGAATGCGGCTGACGTGACCCGCCCAATCCCATTTTAGGTTGGCAGCCTTTTCTCCTACGTCTATGATGCCCGCTTTTGAGCGCAGCGATTCTTATTCTGTGAGCTCTTTTTACGCCTAGAATGCTGCGCTCCATTGCTCTTTGACAAACCCAATAACAAATTATATTTTCTCAAACATGCTTGAAAATTTGAGCATTACTTTGACAACCTTCTTCGAGATAAATCTTAATTGCTGTATTGGCCAAATACATGCAAGCAGCAGCCAGCAAAAGTTATATGAAAATCCACATCGGTCGTGTTTTAGCGGCCAAATAAATTACATAGTAAACTCATATCTGTCGTGCGTGTAATTTAAAAAAAAAATGTGCATTTTTGTAAAAAAGTTTTTTATTTTCACTTTTTAATGGTTAGCTTTAACTAAATCCAACGCAAAAAGAATCATCAAAATCGGTTCTTAAACAATAAAGTTATGCCCGAATAGTTAACCCCAAAACCGTGGTTGACTTGTACACATCTGCATACCCCTTCACAGCGTACCGGCGTGATGTTATGTTATGAACTGGTGTAAACTATATACAGACATTTTTATTTTATTTTATTTGGGAAAACAAACAATCGTACATTGTATTTATACATCAATATGGTTTAAACTATAGATAAATGTACAATCCATGACGTTTCCACATCTTACTTATGTAGGATACAATGCAGACACATGCAATTAATATATGTATGTATACTTAACTAAAAAATAAAAAACTAATCCTCAAATGCATGATTAACTGATTAATATTTATTCGTCGTGGCAAACAACGGGTAAGAGCGAAGCTCTCGTCTCATAACCGCTCTCGGCACAAAGTAACATTATATATCGTTAATTAGTTCTGAGCAATCGAATCTACTATGCACTAGTCCATGAAGCATCATGGCTTGGAGCAACTGGCGCCTTGAACGCAGAGGCAGTAATTTAAATTTAGCTAGTGCATCTTCATAAGAGAGGTGCTTCAGACGACATTTATACTGCATATTTTTGAGAAATTTACGCTGCACTTGTTCTAATGCATTATCATATTTGGCGTAGTATGGGTCCCAGATCATGCAGGCATATTCGAGCTGAGGGCGTACCAAGGTGTTATACAGATACATATAAGTTAATGGCCTTTTAAAATCTGAAGCAGCCCTCATCACAAAGTTATGCATTTGGAAAGCTTTAGTGTCGATCTTATCAATATGCAGATGTAAATGTAGTTTACTATCAAGAAGGATACCCAAGTCACAAATACTTGTTTCTCTGGCTAATATTTGGTTGCACGAATAATTGTAAGAAACTATTTTTTGCTTTTTTGTAAAAATTAATATACTTACATTTAGGAATACTTAATTTAAGTTTATTTCTGTGACAATATTCGGTTAACCTATTTAGGTCCTCTTGAAGAAGGTAACAATCATTTATAGTGTTGATTTTTCGATAAATTTTAAGGTCGTCAGCATACAACAGAAAATTACTATGATGGAACAGTTACCAATATCATTCACATAAATAATAAAAAGAAGAAGACCAAGGATGGATCCTTGGGGAACACCAGACGTAGCCAAAAATGCTTCTGAATGATACCCGTTGCTCACTACAATCTGATTCCTATTACATATATATGAACAGAACCAGCGCAGCAAGTTTCCTCTGATGCCGTTGAACGCAATTTTGTTTTACAGAATTTCATGGTCCACCCTGTCAAAAGCTTTCATGAAATCTGTATAAATTGTGTCAGTTTGAAGTCCCTTATCCATGACATTAAACAGAAAGTTAACAAAGATCATCAGGTTAGTATTTGTAGACTTCTGCCTAACAAATCCATGTTGCTCCGGTATTAAATTATGTCGTAGAAACGGATAAATGGCCTGGTGGACAAGCTTTTCAAATACTTTTGCCAGAGTACAAAGTATTGAAATAGGTCGATAATTTTCAATTACAATTATATCGATAGAGAAAATGAGAGATGATAAATATCTTGCCTTGAACCACTTTTGTATACTGGTATAATATTAGCTTTTTTCCACACGGCCGGAAATATACCCTTTTGTATACATCTGTTAAATATCATAGACAAAGGCTTGGAGATAGTTTCAGCTGTCCGCTTCAGAAACAGACATGCGATTTCAGCAATCCCAGCAGGTATGCTATCATTTATTGAAGAGTTCCGTTACCTGTCTCTGAAGTTCTTCATCAGATCTTCACCAAATTGATGTGGGACCAATCCAGGAAGATACTCTTCCAAACAAAAAAAGAGTCATCAAGTTCGGTTCATAAACAACAAAGTTATGCCTGAATAGATAACGCCAAAACCATAGTTGACTTGTACACATCTGCGTTCCCCTTCAAAGCGTACCGGCGTGACGATATGTTATGAACTGGTGTAAACAATAAACAGACATGCGATTTCAGCTATCCCGGCAGGTATGCTATCGTTTATTGAAGAGTTCCGTTACCTATCTCCGAAGTTCTTCATCAGATCTTCACCAAATTGAAATGGGACCAGTCCGGGAAGATACTCTTCCAAACAAAAAAAGAGTCATCAAGTTCGGTTCATAAACAATAAAGTTATGCCCGAATAGATAACGCCAAAACCATAGTTTACTTGTACACATCTGCGTTCCCCTTCAAAGCGTACTGGCGTGATGATATGTTATGAACTGGTGTAAACAATAAACAGACATGCGATTTCAGCAACCCCGGCAGGTTTGCTATCATTTATTGAAGAGTTCTGTTACCTATCTCTGAAGTTCTTCATCAGATCTAAAAAAATACTTTTTATTTCTTTCTTTTCTTTCTAGATCTTCACCAAATTGAAATGGGACCAGTCCGGGAAGATACTCTTCCAAACAAAAAAAGAGTCATCAAGTTCGGCTGACAATTGGCGAAAATATCGCTGAACAAACATACAGTAAAATTCAGTCGAATTGAGATCCTCTGCCTTTTTTGGAACTCGGTTAAAATGGAACTATCTTTTACTCCGAAACATGGCGACCAAGGAAGAAACTTATCAAATGTTTTATTTAAATTTTGAACTGCCTTGCAAATAGACAGCTTTAGTCAAATCAAATCAAATCATCTTTATTGTGGATCATAGGTACATAATACAGATGGTGTTATTTAAATATTTAGGACCAGCTATGTCCTACCCTTAGGGCGTACAATAGAATGTAGGTAAGTATCTAGTGAGTTTACTCGTACATGCATGTCAACAATAATATTAATTACATTATATGATTATGTACACAAAACGCATCATGACTTAGGCAGATTGTATTTTAATAGTGATTTGTCATCAATAAAGTCTTTCATAGAGTAATAACATTTGTTCACTAACAGTTCATGGAGTTTCCTTTTAAATGTTTTTATTTCAGTAATTGCTCTTATAGGCCTTTTTTTTTTTGGATGGGAAATCATCATATGACCCCTCCCGCTCTGGGTGGAGCGGCAGGGAGTGTCAGACTTCTACTGACTAAAACCCACCCATGCTCCTCTTAGTGCCCTTTACGTTCCAGGGCCGCGGTAACTCTTTCGAACAAATCCGCAACCCTGGTAGGCTCTGGCCCTAACGGGCCCCGACCCACTCTTATGGGCCTTGGAATATTATTAAATATACGTGGAGCAGAGCAGAAAATACTTTTGCGCAAGAAAGAGTCTTACTAGGCACTATGTCTAGTTTGTCATGATGCCGTATACGCGTTCGATATTTAAATAAATCATTATTATTTTTTACAAAAATTGCGACCTCAAAAATATATAGACACGTTAATACATTCATTTTTTTAAATATGGTTCACACGAATCAGTTTTCTGTAGGTTGAAAATTGCTCTGACACACCGTTTCTGTGCAATGAACGCGCGTTCTTTATCAACAACTATTACCCCAAAATATCAAGCCGTATCTAAGGTTACAGCAAACGTGTCCATGGTATGCCGTTATTAGTGTTGGTAGATTTGCAATTTTCCTTAGTCTGTAAAGGGCATATGAAAACTTACTTAACTTTTTACAGACATAGTCGACTTGTTTTTTCCAATTTATTTTGTCATCTACGTATAACCCTAGAAATTTTGTTGCTTTGGTTTCTTCAATGTCTTTGTCTTGATACTTGATATTTGAAGCGCCCGTACGTCGAGTTCTTATTTTAAAATTCATTATTTTGGTCTTGTCAATATTAATCATTAATTTATTTGAATTAAGCCAGTCATTTACTAATATTAAAGATTCGTTAATGTCAGATTCTAAATTAATTGTAATGTCATTAGTGAATAGTACAGTGCTATCGTCAGCGAATAATGTCATGTCATGATTTACTACCGAATGCATGTTGTTTATATACACAAGGAAGAGAGGGGCGGATAAGATACCCACTTGTGGAACACCAAGTTCTACTGTTCTGGAATTAGACGCATAGATTTCTTCTGTTTTTGTGGCTATGTTCACTTTCTTTATCTCTAATCTGTTGCCTATTAGATAGATATGACTTTATGAGATTGTATGCATTGCCTCTCACACCGTATGCATATAGTTTTCTTAGAAGAATACCATGATCAACACGGTCAAAAGCTTTTGACATGTCCATGTATATTGCAAAAGTCGGCAGTCCTTTGTCCAAATTTGTCATTATTTTTCCCAAGAAATTATATATTGCTACATTAATCGATTTATTTTTCCGAAAACCATATTGACTTGGAGAAAAGATGTTATGGCTTTCAAGGAAAGTGTAAAGACATTTATAAATAACCTTTTCTAAGTACTTTAGTGAAAAAAAAACAAATGAACACTTTAACGCGGGAAAAAATATTGTTGTTAGTTGTTCGTCATTGATTAATTTTTAACCGACTTCTAAAAAAGGAGGAGGTTCTCAATTCGGATGTTTGTATTTTTTTATGTTTGTTCGCGCATAACTAGTATTTAGAATTTTTCATACAGATTTGAAAAATTCTAAATACTTTCCAAATGGTCCCATTGAAATTTTATCAAAATCGGTTCAGTAGTTTGGTTTTTAAATCCAAATAGCTGGAAAAAATATGTGGAAAAATCATCCGTGTGAAATTGAGTATTTTTGCTTTCCTGTGACTTTCCAGTGGTGTTGTTAGGTGGGGTTGGGGTACCACTTCACAAAAAAAGAAACCGACTTCCAAAAAACAAAACGTCGGTGTCAAATAACGAAGAAGCAACCAAAAACTCTCCGACTTCCGAAATTAAAGTTATTTTGAACTTTGTAGTGTTTTTTGGAAGTCGGTTTTTTAGGTATCTACTACTTGGTTTTAATTTCCACGCATTCTTTCAGAAAAGCACTATACAAGCCTTGGCCACAACTATACAGGCATTGATGGACTTACGTATGTGTGCGTCGGCTTCGCTTCGGCCCAAATTTACACGTTCGTCCATCAATGCCTCTTTTGCTGGCCGCTGTAGTAATGTACTAATTCTAAATTTCAATTCCAATTTCCTATTCTGATAATGCCCAAAACATAACTAGGTACCTACACAGAAAATTATTTGTGCTCACGTTCATATAATGGCCATTTTTTGTCGATAAGGGTAGAGAATTAATCAACACCCAATGGGGCACATGATTACCTCAGCGAGTAATTGAGTGACATCGTAACATGTCGTAAGTGCGGCGATATGTTTGTGGCGAGGCGACCCTAACCATACACTGATAAATGACATCGCATCTGTGAAGTGGAAACCACAGCAGTTGACCCGTCAACCTGCGCTACCGATACAGGATTAATTCACAAGTCGATAAAGACACATTTATGTGCAATAAATAATGAACATAGGAAGGGTTATCGGTGTTGCGGGTCGTTTTTTTTTTTATTCTTGAAACGAAGTTCCTTCTCCATACACTTGTCTAATAAGAACTAGGCTGAAAAAAGTGCAAAACTTCAACCATCACGACACTTTTGCTACAGCATTGCATTCAGTCCAGTAAAGTTATAATGTCAGGTACAGTTATATTCATTATAATGTGTTTCCGAGTTTACATATGGATAAATAATATTTATAACGGAATATACCTACCTACTTGGTTACATCCGGGTGTCCCAGGAACCACTCGCTTTTTATTTTCGGCCGAATTAAAATATCTTAATAATAATAAAAAGGCCTTCATACCTATGTATTTCTTGTATTTACTTTCAACTCGGTAGGCACCTACATACATGTCCGGTCCCTATACCTACGTGAACGTGAAGGGTTTGTCTCCGGACCGTAGTCCTCAGGGCAACTAATGTTTGGCAGGTGCCGTCCTTATTCTGTCATCAGTCTAACATTTAACCGGGCTTTATGTGATCCTGAATGTTTTGTGACGGTTATATTTTATTCGAAAAGAACTGAAAATATTTAAGAGCCACTGAAGTGAAAATGATATATTGACAGGTTGAAAATAGAGGATTTCAATTTTATTATTCGACTCAGCGAATTTCAAGTAGAGGATACCTAATACTATTTCTTATATGAAGAACTAGAGACACCTTTTGCTGTATATACCAAATTGGGTGCTACCCGTTGCATTTAAATTGGATTTAAAAACCAAACTACTGAACCGATTTTGATAAAATTTCAATGGGACCATTTGGAAAGTATTTAGAATTTTTACGGGTACATTATATAGTGTTGTAGTGTATTTTTGTCAATAATAACAAAAAAAAAGTATATAGTACGAAAAATACTTATATTTTCAAAGCTTACTCAGATACAGATAAGTTTTTTTAATAAAATCCCATTCGAGGACAAAATACATTAAGTTGTAAAACACCTTTTGGATGCACCAAAATTCGATTCTAATATAATTTCTCAACCATTAAAATTATGTCCACAACTTTTTTTTTATTGAGGAATAGTCTTGCTCTTGACCTCGTCACGCGTCATGAGGTCTATAATGGAGCGAGCGTGCTCAGAAGATGCCTGTTCACTCTAGCTTTGAAGGCAGACGATACCTATGTGGAAGGGTCCACAGACGCTGGCAGAGAGTTCCACACTTTGGCTGTGCGCATAATAAATGTGGAACTTTACACCTATTTCTGTATAAAATGTCAAAAAATGTATCCGTTTCGAGGTTGGGAGCTAGAACATTCGAGCTTGCTCTATCATTAATCTTTTCCTTGATTTTTTCTGAACATCTGGGCTAGGCTACAAACCAAATGCCGCAACAGTCTAAGTCCGTCATTCGTTAAACTTCGACGTGTTTGTTAATTTTGTGCCTTAAAACAAAACATGGAACGTGATGTTGATTATGGATTTTGCATGCCTCCCAAAAAAAACAAAGAAATGAGAACGGAACCAAAAATTTATGTTATTTCCGAATTTTACAAAAGTACTATTATTTTTGCAATTTTTTACAAAAAATACAATTTTTCTCCCTAAAAAGGTGGCAACCAATTAATACGTAATATTTATAGCACCTGTTTATCAATAGACGGCCATTACTGTAGTTAACGACCTGAAGATTATTTAAACTACGATTAGTAAGTTCTGCACAAGATTTATGATAAAGGAGCGCCGGCGAACTTCGAAATCAATGATAGGTCGAACTTCAAACTAAGCAGAGCGTTACTTGACCGACTTTTGTTCAACTTTAGCAAAAGTTTTGAACAGCGTTTAGCTGTTAAAGTGATAATTAAAGTAATTTAGTATTATTTTACCTACCGTTTTATTCAATCACCAAATCTTCTGATTTGAAAGCTGAGATATACGTAGATAGAATATCGACAGCCACTTTATTGTACACGAAAATTGTAACACAACTGAGGTTGTTTCTGAAAATAGTACAATCTGTTTGTTTTAAAATAAGATTATTCGAGAAATCTGAGGAAAATGTGCCGAACATCTTTCCCAGCCCGCTTTGAAAGCATTTTGCAATAACCGTTCCTACCTAATTCTTTCTTTGTTTTCACAAATCCATTGCATGTAAGCATAACACCAAACCACGCTTTACCTATTGTCATGGCAATTATGGCAAGCAATGAAATCCAGTCCGATTTAGAAATACCTAGTTGTCTTTCTTTTGTGGATCACCGTTGTAAGTCAAGCATTCAAGCTATAGGTACCGCATCAGTACAGTACAATAGGACTACAATAGGTACTAGCAGTTACTGTATTAGCAGAGTGATGGAGACTGTTTATTGTTTACCAGGTCCACGAGACATACAAACAGAACAGAAGGATAAAAATGAAATGGCCGTATTGTCGCAAGCAGCGAGCTGTCCCAGACACTTCTGTCTAGCTAGCTGTATGTAATTAGGCTTTCAGTTGCAACTATTTAGGTCACGGTAGGTGTTAGTCAAGTGCTGTAAGCAGTTGCTTCACCCTTGCTGCCTTACTTCAGAAAAAATAAGTACAGTAAGTTTCAGCCATGTTTATAGCATTGCGGTTATTGAACTTGAAAATATTAGATAATCATTCACTTGTAAAATGCATTAGTGTAAACAAGCAGGTACCCTGACAAATTACTAAAGGGTACAACAAACAATTCGCACAAAATTCCACGGTTTAATTCTTATAACATGTTGCAAGTCGAACTTGGACTTCAATGGCAGCATTTCTATGGCAAAATATATCGGTCGTTGTTACAGAGATACGTTTACTGGTCCAGTGGCAAGGCCGGGCGTCTGACAGTAGTTTAAATTGCGTGTCGTTGCGGGCGCGCCGGTTCAATCCTCGGATCGTTCGTACGCGCCGGCGCGCATGCGTGCTGCATCCACACCATTCATCTATGAACATGCGAAGCCACTATTACACACAATTAACAGATGTGCTCGTTAACTTACATCATGTGTATGTAGAACGGTGTCAGTGCAGTGATTTTTCATTCAACTTTTCACGAATAAAGTGTTGTGGTTGGACTTTTTGAGCGTGGTAAGTTTTTGATTATTTAATTTTTATGGTAAAATAAAGTTTTGGTTTTGATGAATATTTTAGGAAATTAAGAATAACTATAATAATTTAAAAACTAAAGCAGTAATCTGAAACTAAGTACTTAATTAAAATTTTTAAAATCCTCAAACAAAACAAAGTCATAATTATCAACGCACAACAAAATTAAGAAACAACAACTTTAAATGCTAATCTACTTAACGAAAAATGAAATTAATTAGCTACACGAAATAATTGACCTCCGTACTTAATTATAAAACATACATATACATTTGATTAACACGCCTACTGCGTACATGCTGTAATAAGATAGATATGTATTGCTTAACTTTAAATATCTACCAAGTATCGGAAGTCTTGCGACATTAGATACAAACTAGAGTTACGCCTTACGCCTCTTGCAGTTTTCGCGCCACTTTTGTACAACCGTTTACTCCTTAAGAAATGTTGTAGTTGCTTAAAAATAACGAAAGCATGAATTGGATTTGCAATAACTGTGTTAAAATTGTAAGTAGGTAGGTACATGATACCAACAAGTAGGTAATTAAGTATCGTTATTTCAATTGCTGCCTACCGCGCCTTTAATTAGCCAATAGGTATGATAATAAAAGGTTAATACCAACTGACCATACCTTATTCTTATACAACAACTAGATTTGCCCGCGGCTTCATTAAAATATTTTCGCAAAAAAGTAGCCTATAGATAACCGTCTCCAGAATCCCATATAACTCTATTCCAAAATTCATCAAAATCAGTTTAGCAATTGAGGCGTGTAAGCGTAACAAAGAAAGAAACAAACATACTGAACTAACTGAAAATCATCTCCGTGATTTTTCCTGATAATCCCTCGTCATGTTCACATTCGGATCTGTCACAATCTGTCAAAAAAACCTCATTTTTCACACATTTTTGGCAGATTTTGACTGAGATGCGAACGTTGCTTAAATATTAATAGAATTGGTCCTCAGTTCAAATTTTGGAAATCTTTACTAGAAACGGCATCCCTAGGGACTCTGTTTTTCCATCAAGTGACCCCATGAAAGTCGATGGCACGTGATGGCAGTGAGCACGTGCTGCCGTGCACAACAGGGCTCAAGGGTACCCCAGTCCCCCCAGGGATGTTTTCCGAGCACGTTTTAACTTCTGAAAGATCACTGCTCATTGGTGGTAAACAACTGGCTAGTTTTAGTGATGTAAGAATCCCAAAAATAATCTCAGTCTTATCCCCAAAGTCCCCCCGAAAACAAGAAGCATCCTTTAAAATGGCTTAAAGACACAACAACAGTATAGTCAGACAACCAGACGGGCCACGAAACACTAAACCTATATTAGATAACTTCTTTATAACGTTTCGTAGCTCTTGTTAGTTCTCGCTAGCATTGTGGAAAGGGCAACCAGTCACGTCGACAATAAAGGTTAGGTGAGGTCAAAGGGAGAGATTGCGAATTTTAGTCGAAAAGAGTCTTAGCGTATCGATGACAATGTAACAAAACTTGACCCTGAATAATTTTGCAATATTCAGTAGTGTCTATCCCATAGGTGGTAAAATTGCTTAAATGGACATCAGAAGTTAACAGCGCGTTACCATGGATGACAAATCTCGGCAATAAGTCGAAAGACGTGTGGATGGCTTCGGGTTTCATCTCGATGGCTGTCATGGGCGCAAGGAAGCTTTAATCAGTAAAAAAACCAAAAGAGTCTGAAGACTAGGCTCATTGTAGTGGTGCAGCGTAAAGTTAAAGGGAAAAGAAGATTTTTCGCACATAGTTATTAAGTTCGACCACTATACGAGTCCATACTTACGTAAAATCCAGCTTCATTCATATCTAGGAATGCTAAGACTAATTGAACACAATTGAACTTTGGTATTAATGACATAAGCTCGTAAACACACCTTCCTCTTAAAAACGAAACACCATGCATGATACAGCAATTATAGCGTATAACCAGTGACACAGTAACATTCCTTTGAATACCATGAACACACAAACATTAAACAATTTACGTAGAAACAACACAAACACATTATAAAGGTATCGAAGTAAATACGGTTCGTGTTAATGAGTTGCACAAAGTAACGACCAGAATTGATCAGTGACGTGGGTTTCCCGTACGAGTTCTACAGCTTGCGTAATAGTTAATACGAGCAATTGCGACCAACCGCTCGGCTTAGTCTATCCTTAATATATTCAATTCTCTAGTTTAATTTATTACATAAGAAGACACTCAGTTACTGTACTCCCCGAAATTTAAGGTAGAGAAGTAATCTGCCCATAATATCTGCTTAATTTATACACCCACGTTACCCAGACTTAATTCTCATGGTCCCATGTAATAGGGCCCGTCTAGATTTGAGCCCGTTTAATGGCAATATTCTAGAACAGTGCCGTCATACGGGCTCAAATCTAGACTCAAATCTAGACAAGGTAGAAAAAAACCCAATAACACTTTGGATTTATTGGTTGTTGTTTGATTTTAGGTGTTGGTTGCAAAAGACCTTGCAACCAACACCCGGCACCCATAAATCCAACGCAGAAACTCATGCTCAGTCAGCAGTAACGTTTGCAACAGACCAGGATAATTTAAAAAATGAAATCTTTAATCTCTAAATTAAAACCTCTTGAATGTACCTAGGCAATTTAATTTTTAGTTTAGGATCTCTACCTAAAAAACTGAGCTCCCATTTTGGTGTGACCTTATTAAAATAGACGTAGTGAATAATTATATTAACAAAGACGAAGATAGATAAATTGAAGTTTTTCACGAATTTGCTTTTGGCACGATGCCATGCGAGCCCTTGCTGCTCGATAACGATGGCAGCCTTAATTTCACCCAAACAAAAAGCAAACCCTAGATTAATCTGTGTAGATCTGCATGAATAGCCTGCAGAGACAATAGTTGCGGGCAAAGAATGCTTACTTTTGTTTGTTGGAAGATATAATGCAGTAGAAATAGGCGCCTAGGCTACTAAAAGTTAAAATAAATCCATACTCGATTGACACAGAGGATTAAACTAATAAACATATTTACAATGCATTATAATAAAAAGCTATTAAAAATGTAAGCTACATGAATATTGATGAGTTGACCTCTGATATAAGTGATGTAACAGATTCCTTCTGACCGCAGTTACGCACATTCCTTCAACATTTTATTTTCGTGTAACGCGTTCTCTGTTCGAGGACAAGGTTAACCTGTGTTTACAACTCGACAAGTGCACTGTTGTGTTTTCTCTATAACTAGACCTTTACAAAACAGTTGAGCATTTGACGTCCAGTTTCTAAACTACCGGCCACAGTTTTGCAACACATAAGCCCGTTTGACGAACATACATGCTTAATGTTCACTTTATTTTGTAATTCTATAAGTACCTACCGTATCAATATGTACGTGCTGTATGTGCGATAAGACAGGTCATTTTGCCCCGCCTTTGATTTCAAAAATATTTTGTTTGATGATATATTTTGATGCTGGAAGCCAAAGGCAAACATCAATAACTGCGAGCACTCAAAGTTAGGAATCTGTTTGTGGGGTGGCGCGGCTTACAACCCCAACCCGATGGGCCGATTTCCTTTTAACACTCAAATTCGTCGCGTCAAATATTTGACTGACTTCCCAGACAATGTTGTTGGACAAGTTCAAGAACTTTTGAAACATCCCTTTATTTAATACTTTTATTTTATCGATAAAGAACGCCCTATATAACTGTACCCTCGCTCTGTAGGACGTAGGTATTCGATTAGAAATAGCTTCCAGTCTCTAGAAGTATATTTTACGGTCAAAGTTTAAGTGAACACTATTTCGGTCACAGCGATTTTATGACGTCACGCCAGTGTCTGGAGTCTAGACTTGTCTAGGTTTGGAAGTAGATAATCTGCAAGGCCTACTGATCTACAATACCGAATTTTTGAGTTTTCAAGTAGGTAGCGGAACTAGGTAAGGTTCTTTAAATAGAACATACCCTGTATTGATTTGAACCCAGTACCTACCAAAGAGCAAATTTAATATCTTTGCCGAGCAAACAACAACTTTCCTGACCTTGCAGCTTACATGTCATACAAAAGATCCAAGATTAATATAATTTACAATTAGCTGTTTCGAAAGTTGCGAACAAAAGACAAGCAACTTTAAACTTGACGTTATTTTTAGTTTTTAAAAGTTGTAGGTACAGTGTCGTGGTCACAGATGTAGTGCATATTTGTGCAGCCAGCAACTTTTGAAGTTTTAAATTAAGATTTGTTGGGCATACCAAACGCTGCTGCTGTCAAATATTTTATAGTCACATGAGCCGGTTTCTGAACTGAGTATTCAGAGTCAAGAACCAGTCAAATGCTACTTTAATCAATTATTAATGCTATAATTGGAAAAACAATTTCACTGAAAGTCATCTAGAGATGTTCTCTTATTTATTTATTTATTTATTAAAACTTTATGCACAAGTAAAAACCACTGTACAAAGGCGGACTTAATGCCATAGGCATTTTCTACCAGTCGACCTTAGGGTGGTGCAGAGAAAACATGGCAGGTGCAACTTAAAGGAAGGACAAACAGAGAGGAGAAAAAAAAAAAATAATACAGTCATAGATACATATATACATACATACACATAAACAAAGTTATTAAGAAAAACGAATCCAACGAATTAACGCTGTGATGATTCTACCAACTTCTTTTTTTCTTATGTAGTTTTAACAGTCGAAACATTATGGCGAAAAGGCAGCTTCAGACTTGCTAAGTTTACAAAACGAATGCTGGATGTCTACTTCACTGCAAATATCTGTGAAGGCTCGTGTTAAATATGTAACGCTGCCATCGGCGTCGCCTCTTCGCGCGCAAGTTGAGCAACATTCTGGTACAAACACACGGTCCGATGGCGATAATATCGCCTGAAGTCATGAGCATCCATAACCACAACTCTTAAAGATCACAACTGTAGGCCGCACAGAAATTGTAATGTTGTAAGACTTGTAAGTAGGCCCAAGTTTATCGGTACGGTTATTTTAGGAATTATAAATTATTTCAGAAACAATAGGCCAATTAATAAGATAGTTATAAGTGTGTACCTTACCCATTGATGTCCTCCTTTTAACACATCAATGACCTTACCAAACTTTGTTTGCAAATGAATTTGATGTCAATACTTGACGAATATGCTAATATAGTATATGTACTTGCTCAGCTGCAGCCAGCTAGACTGGAAAACTGACCCCAGTATAATTAAGTATGTAGTTGGGAAAAGGCTAAGCAGAATGATTGACTTAGCGCATAGAACGCATTCACTTTTCACAGGAGAGGACATACATACCTATCAATATGTGTCGGTAATAATAAAATTTTTGATTTAATTAACGCATTTGGCTTTTTGCTTTTGTAAGCAACAATCCAAATGCGTAATTTTATAACCACGTTTTAGATTGACACGCTTGTTTTTAAAGTTCATTGCTGCCAACGTTTGTCCTTCAAAATTATGCAAATAAAGACACGCCATTTAAAACTGTGTTTCACGCAAAGGCCATATCTTTCCAAAATCAAATTTAAATAAACTACAAATACAAACAGAAAGTTTATCTAAACCATTATTATAAAGACATATTTTTTTATTTTAACTAAGCTAATCTCTGTACTTAAATAAGTAGATTTTGCTGGTTCGATTGCGAAAATTCTGGTAGAAAGTTAGATACATATATTTCCAGTGGGATCGGTTACTTGGGGGACCCGCGGCCAAATGCTAATGGGAAATATTCTGCAGTGCGATTCTGTAAACATGTCGAAGTGGGATCGGTTACTTGGGCGAGGTGCATGACGGGTGAGTTGTCAAACCATACAAATAAGATAGAATGACAGCTCTATTGTCGTTCACTACGCCTAGGTGAACACCTTGACATGTCGACAGAATCGACCGGCTGTAACCGAATCAGTGATAACTTCGAACACCTGACAATAAGCTACACAGGCTGTAGCAGATTAAACGCAAAGCCTGAAAAGGGGTCCTTGTAATTAGTATTGTACTTATCTCCATTACTCATTTATTATGAACCTTTTTTTCTCGAGGATTCGTGGCCAAATAATAACAGCCGCACAAATCAATCTTCAAGGTTAAAGCAACGCTTGCCGAGATTAGTCTGTGGATGGAAACATCTTAACATATCGAGATTCCGCCGTTGGTCCCGGCTATCATTTGTGCAAACACAAATCTTCGGCAGATCTTTGGCAGTCATCACGGATTGTCAGAAGCCAAAATCTGACATCAGTCTTGCCAAGAAGTACCAGTTACTGGGATACCCAGTTATGGGCTATGGAGGTCTGGTAGGCAGCCCCCCACGTATAATACTGCATGGTAGTCAGCTAAATCCGGTTTGATGGGAGCATCCAATTTAGTTGGGAAAAGGCAAAAAAAAAGATGATAATGATGAACCTTTTTTTTTCTAAAGGCTGGTTGACGATGTAAATATCCCATTGAAAAAGTTGTTCATTATAATAAGAACTATGACCCCTTTTCAGTTTTTGCGTTTAATCTGTAACACCCTGTATTGAAGTCAAAATGTGGATAACATCGGCAGGCTATTACTCACATGAACCATTACGAAGAGTTATGTTAAATGGCCACTAAATATATAAGCCTTTATATGGCTTGGTAAAGGTATATGTACATTTAATGTGCTGTGCAATTAAGGTGTCATGCCAGTTACGTTCTTGCAAAATGCAAATAATGGTCAAAGTTTTATTGTTAAAGCTGTGTTATCTCACAAAATCTTTCTAACGTAAACAAGTAGGTACCTTAGCATGTTCATTACAAAATTATTCCAGAGTTGCGTTAGGTCTCCCGTGGGACACCGGGTCGCCAGCAAAAATTCCGATACATTAATATGTGAGAAAGTAAGTCCTCTACCTGAAAGAACTTGAGCAGACCTTTGCCTAGCAATGGGACAAAATGGCTAAACAAAAAAGCTTTTTTACAAAAAAAATATAATTGACTTCAAAATTCATTAAAAAAAAAACTTTTTAGTGGTTAACTTTAACCAAACCCAACGCAAAAAGAATCATCAAAATCGGTTCATAAACAATAAAGTTATTCCCGTATAGATAACCCCAAAACAAGTGTTGAATTAGGTATACAAATCTGCGTACCCCTGCACAGCGTACCGGCGTGATGTTCTGTTATGAACTGGTGTAAACAATAAACAGACATGCTATTTCAGCAATCCCGGCAGGTTTGCTATCATTTATTGAAGAGTTCCGTTACCTATCTCCGAAGTTCTTTATCAGATCTTCACCAAAATGAAATGGGACCAGTCCGGGAAGATATTCTTCCAAACGAAAAAAGAATCATCATGTTCGGTTCATAAACAATAATGTTATGCCCGAATAGATAACCCCAAAACCATGGTTGACTTGTACACATCTGCGTACCCCTTCAAAGCATACCGGCGTGATGATATGTTTTGAACTGGTGTAAACAATAAACAGACATGCGATTTCAGCAATCCGGCAGGTTTGCTATCATTTATTGAGGAGTTCCGTTACCTATCTCCGAAGTTGTTCATCAGATCTTTACCAAATTGAAATGGAACCAGTCCGGGAATATATATATAGATACTCTTCCAAACAAAATAAGAATCATTAAAATCAGTTAAAAATTGGCGAAAATATCGCTGAACAAACATATAAAAAAAATCAGTCGAATTGAGAATCACCTCCAAATCAAATCAAAATCAAAAGTCATTTATTCAAATTAGGCTGAGAGCCAGCACTTTTTGAACGTCAAATTTTACATAAAGACAGTCCCCCAAAACGCCCACCCGTCACCACTTCCTAGTGTTTTAGCTGGGAAGAAGTGGCGCAACAAACTCCCCAGCAACACATCTGTCTGTTACGTTTTAAGAACTTTAATTAAACAATAGTACACAAAGTATTTTAAGACACGAACAAAAAATAAATATGTATCCAACAATATGGAAATCATAAAATTAAATATTATTTACAACATGTTAGCTAGCACACTCCATTATACGAGTACCATTAAAAAAACGGGAACCATAAAAATTTTTTGGAAGTCGGTTATAAAAGAAAATAATTTTCTAATGTTTATTAAATTACAAGCAGATATTATAATAAGTAGATAAGTATCTATGTAAAGGATGATTTCCATAAAATGGCTCGCATCGCATCGGATCGGAAAGGATACGAACGTATGCGGAGACCAATAGCGTCCGGCAGGATGTCGACGCATACGATCGGCACGGTACTGACGCTTGCGGACGTATCCGTTTCTGCGCATAGTCAAATAGTTTCATTCCTATCGTGTTGACGTGTGACCGCCAATTTGTGTCATAAAGACACGTATGCTTTTGCACCAAAAATATTTTTTTTCTTCTATATCCATGATTGAGGGAGGTCTGCAGTGCGTGCACTTTCGACAATGAGTATTGAAAGGATCCGATCGGATACGACGACGACAGGCGAACGGAGCCGATCGCGCGTCGTCGCAGCATACTTACGGCTTCGATCGCGTGTCGCGGAAGACGCCCGTGGTCAAGCTGCTGTGCGTGGCTTGGTAATATAGACTTTAAATACTGTGTACATGA
The DNA here is from genome assembly GCA_947386135.1 of Melanchra persicariae. Classification (NCBI taxonomy): domain Eukaryota; kingdom Metazoa; phylum Arthropoda; class Insecta; order Lepidoptera; family Noctuidae; genus Melanchra; species Melanchra persicariae. The sequence continues at coordinate 8,505,512 of OX376646.1, forward strand.
TTTAATATCGTTTAAAGATTGTAAAATCCGTTCCGATACGATGCGATGCGAGTCGTTTGGTGGAAATCATCCTTAAGTGGGTAAATAATATGATAGGTCTTGTCGCGACCAGCCTACAGATGGTTTCATCACCGGGGCGACTGCGCCTGCGCCTATCAAGGACGACACGGCATTAATATCTTATGTGCCATTACGTGAGTGATTTTACAATAACGTCACTTTAAATGATAATCTTATTCCATTTAACTATTTATGGATACTGGTCTTCCTTTGGTTTTTAACTTCGAAGGCCACTCGCTGAATATGAACATGTTTTTTTTTACTATCCAAGACCAAAGTATCTTTGTCGACTTCAAAATAAGTAACTCTGTTTGCCAGGAAGGCTGCTTATTGTAAGTACCTATTGAATTATTAGGAACGCATAAAATTCCCGCAAAAAGGGCTTTTGACATTCATAAATCACATAGCACAAAAAGATAAGGAATATGGATTGTCGGTAAAAAAATGCTTTATTTTTACGTTATAAAACTGAAAGAAAATAAGCACGATAACGACATAATAGATCAACTTCTCAAAAATAATTCTGTTTGAAGGAATTATATTTATCTACTCCATCAAAACTTTTATATCAAAATCTCTAAAATGAAGAAAAATCTTCCTTTGGCATAAGCTTTACCTACTAGGTAGTGCTTGAATAAACGTAGCGTAAGTAAATGAATTGTCCTTTTTTTGTAAATGAAAAATACTACGTCAGAGCAATCATGTTTCGCAATAGGTACTTAGTTCACAAGTTTACATTAGTTTAAGGAGATATAAGTACCAACCTAGGTAGAGTACCTATTTGCGTTGGCACGGCGGCATGCAATGCACAGTGCACACTACGGGGTCGAACAATCTATCTACTTCGTGTGTGTACACTAACTATTAACACCACCTTGCTAATAGTTGTCGATATAAGAACAAGACTCCCGTGTCTAAGAAAAGAAGGTCTCTAGCTCTCAAAACTGACTTTACGAATAGTAAACCTATAGGCTATAAGGTAGGTATTTAATAATTTAATTTGGTAAACCCTACTGTGTATATGTCCCTAAACTGACGTTATAGCATGGTATTATAGTGACACAAAATTAACCCAAGATTGGAATTTTTGCGGTAAAGTATTAGCAACCCTAAAAAATAACAGTTTGATAGCTGATAGTTTATGGTTATTAAAAATGTAATAATCAAAGAACACTGTTGTTTCCGAAACATGTTTATTTAGTAAAAGTTAAGTAGGCATTGAACTGAACCAATCGCTCGGCGCATCCTGGACAGTCTCACCTAACACCTTACAAGACTGGCCAAACCTTCCCTTATGATAGTTTAAGATTCGTTTGAATGAGTAAAGCCAGGTCCATATCACTGTGTCGGTGGGGCCCGTATCGCTGTCGAGTTCACTATGAAGTAACTGGGATTGGTGCTCGACAGCCGGTGGGATTTCGGACCCCACTTCCGATGGCTGGCGCGCAAGTTGTTGGGCGCGGCTGGGGCGCTGTCAACGCTGCTTTCCAATCTGGGGGACCCGAGCACCGCCTGCAGGCGGTTGTACGTGGGGATCGTGCGATCGATGGCCCTGTATGGGGCCCCGATCTGGGCGGCTGACCTGACGGCCGGCACCATTTCTGTTCTGTGGAAACCGCAGAGGGCGATGGCTGTCAGATTCATAAGGGGTTACTAAATAAAAAAAATACTAAATGAACGGTAGAGAAAGTGTGGTTAGATGAAGTAAAGTCATGTCATTTTAGCGTTAGGTATAGCTTTTGTAAATATACCAAATATTCTTATGCTAAATGAGCGGTAACCTACCTAGAGACCGCTTCATTCTATAACATAAACATTGTCAACGCACTGTTTGCTGCTTGACTTACAAGTTACAGCCTACAGAGCCCTATATTGGAAATGTCCGTACCTAAATAGCTGTGATTACAATGTGATTGATCCTGATTCTGGGCACGTAGGTGATCGCGGTTACTACGTGACCCGCTGAGCTAGGATCGCACCGGGCGTTCCTTGACTTCACTGTATTACTGAGCTATGTAATGAACTAATACACGATTAAATATTACCTATATAAAGGTATGTGTATGGATAGTCCTATGGGTATATATTATATAGACAGGTATGCGTATGCGGTAATAATAAGGTTATTTTCCTATTGAGTCATTCACCAATAGTTTACTTTGATATGTTCGTAATAAGTAAGTATCAAATTCGTTTGCGGACTGGTTTGCAGATACTTTATTAATTATTGTGAAACGGAAAGGAACAGTCCCTTTATCCAATTATAAACCCTATGACTAAAATCTAAATGCTTCATTGGCAACACAATGCATGGCAAGATCAACGAACTTATTACTGACAAGTATAACTTAGGTACTTAAATAGCAAACATCGTGAACTCGTGAATGAACAAGACAATAGTCAGCTATTTGGCAGTAGAGTCTTGCTCATATCATTTAACATAACAAACCGTTTACCTACATAAATAACTAGGTACATTTCGTTTCGAAACCAATTTGCACAAATGGTTTGTTTTCAAAGCAGTTCAGGCGTATATTCGTTAGAATTAGGCCACGAAAAGACACACACACAGCTTGATAGTACCCTCCGTGCATTTAGAAATGATATCAATACCTATCTAACTACTCATGTTGCCAAAAGAATTGGGTCACAAAATAAATATTTATCTAAATCAATAGTTGACCGTGAAATAAATAGCAACTAACTAGACATGATTCTGTTGCTACGCGTCACGCGTATTTAACCGAATCATAATGATTGTTGAATAAACATTTCACACACAATTTTAATCAAAAATTCAAAGAGTTGTATGCCTTCGGATGTCGCCTATTATGCTGGCCTGCTGCTAGCGTGACTGACAATGACTTAATCCTTCGAGTATTAGGTGATGGTCATTCTCCTCATTTGCAATTGGGGTTATAGCATACGTCATAAACATGGCTGAATTATGGCCCCAGCTATTAATACAACAAGTTCGTTAGCAGAAATCCCTAGGCAAACTACCAAGGTCATGATATTTTTTTAAACTTTTGTGGAAACAACAACCATTGACCGTACCATGCGTGGTCTAGTTTATTTTGTTTCTATCCATGAACAAAACATTTTTTCTAAGTAGGTAGATACATAGTATATATTATAGGTACCTACCTAAAGCTTTTACCAAGTGCTTTATCAATATTTTACACTTAAAAAGGAAAGTAAAATACTTCTTTTAGAACTTGTTCGTATGGAAAAAGATCGCAAGAAGTAATTGGATTTCGGAAGAATGTTCTGGCGACGGCGCTGAAGAAAAAACTAATTTCGGAAGGCAGGCGTAATTTGCACACAATTTACAAGCAATTTTACGCCCATTTGAGATTTTAAAGCAGCATGGGTTGTAACTGAGGGTTGGCAAGGCGGCTGCCAGGGGCGCAACATTCAGAGGGCGCACTTAGCAAACCCACAGCCTATATTATAAGCCGCTGGGCACAGGCATAGTAAAACATATCGTTAAAATACTTACACTATTTGCGCGCAATTGCGCCCCCACAGATAACAAACAGCGCTTCCTACTTAACAACAATTTGTGTCGAACCTTAAATAACATTATTTGTCATATTTATAAGAGTAAATTACGTGTATGTACATTACAGTGTATTTTTGTGTTTATTGTTAATCTTGCACTGCACTATTCTGGCAGTAGAGCAGTCTTAGACAATAATTAATTAATTACCTATGTGTACATCATCGTCATATCAGCCGAAAGACGTCCACTGCTAGACATAGGCCTCCCCCAAGTGTCGCCACAACAACCGGTCCTGTGCGTCTTGCATCCATCGGCTACCCCGACCCGCGACCCTCACCAGGTTCCTTGGTAACCTTGGTTCTCTTGCGGATATCGTCATTCATGATTCGATCACGCAAGAAAACTCCGAGCATTGACCTCTCCATTGCCCTTTGGGTGACTTAAAGCCCTCTGATGAGGCCCATTGTGAGCGACCACGTTTCAAGTCCATAGGTCAGCACTGGCAACACGTCACGACCATACTCGAAAATTTCCATCCATACTCGGTCATAAACGAAAGTCAGAAATTTTCGAGTATGGTCTCCTGCATGGTCGATAGCCTGATGTATTTTCAATTCAATTCAATTAATTTTTTTCAGATAGCGATCATCCATACATGTTTATTTTTAAATTATACTACAAATAACAAATACATAATAAATAATATACACATACAATGGAAACATTGGATCAAGACCGCACTACTCCTAGATGTAGTTTTGTCCAATGCTCCATGAAGCAGCACTCCATGTCCATTCTCCCTACAATAAATTAGCTGCAGGAAGCTGTTGGGGCTGCCCCGTATGCGGCGCATCAGAGACGCTATTCTTTTGCGATGTATCGCTTGCAAGCTATCAACTTGAGCGTCTGCAAACATACCTGATGCGCTACAAAAGCGTGGCAACCCGATCAACATCCTGAACGCGTTATTGTATTGGACGCCCAGGGCACTGTAGGTAAGTCCTCTGCGTATGCTTCACCCATAGGCTGCACGTATAAAAAGACAAAGTGTACGCCTTGAATAATGTTATTTTTACCTGTGCAGTACAGCGTGCAAACCTACGGGCCAGCATATTAGCTCTGATTGACAATGCCCTGCGTTCCCTTTCAATGTCTACATCATCTGTGAGGGCCTCGGTGACCCAGTGGCCCAGGTACTTAAACTGCGCCACGTTTTTGAGAGCAATGCCGTCCAATGTGACCTGAGGTATGGTGTCATAGCTCTTCGTAGCGGACTTGAACACCATCACCTCACTCTTGGTCGTATTGTACTTGAGCCCATGGGCCTCCGCATAGCGCTCGCATAGCTTTGTTAAGCGCCTGAGGGCACTGATCGATGAGCTCAGCAGCACCATATCATCGGCGTAGCTTATATTTTGTATAATTTTGTTTAGTTCAGTGACAGATTCGATGCCACTTTTTAGTTGTTTGTTGCGGTCGGGTTTTTACATACAAGTATTTTTTTAAATAATGCAACTTAGTGAGGTACTTTATGAGATCGTCACCTCGAGCCATTTATTAACAGATTTACAAAAAGAGGTTATCACGTTTGTATGTAATAATATTATTTTGATACCCCGCACGATTATAATATAACAGGAAAAAAGATTAACTACTTCACTTACGTAACGCAACGTAACGGCGACCACCATTTTGTTTATTATTTTTTTAAAATAAAATTGCCTATGACACCTCCTTAGTTAAAATTTAAACAGTCGTTTAGGCTACAGAGCTTGCTAAAGAAAAAAATATAAGCACCTACCCTCTTTCTGGGACAGTCAGGTAATAATAAGAGTTTGGGGGCGCAAACTTCAAATCTTGCCAAGGACCCAAGCTACGACGCCCTATAGGGTTTATTTGCTCATATTCCTACCTCTATTATAAAAATTTTGGAACATTCAAAACTAAGCTCTTGTACCTAGGTATCTTATGAAGTTACGATCAATTACCAAACTTTTTTTTTTGAGCGAAAAAAATGCCTAACGCATGCCACGCCGTCCGGAGAGATGAAGTGGTTATGTGGGGCTTGCACCCACTAAAAACTTCACCTGTGCACCTACTTTCGCCTTGATGGGTGGGCCGCGAGAACTGCTACGCATGACATTCGCGACCCACCCAGCGTGGCCCACTTCTGAGTCTTCTGTGCCCGAATCTGGGCTACCTCCTCTAACAGCGATATCCGGTTGCACTGGGACATCACCACAACTCTAGGGACCGTGCAGCGTGGACGATAGAGTCCCCATTCTATCGTCCGCTGGCCCCTTTTATGGCGGCATCAAGTCGGCATTTCGCCGCCTGCGCCGTCCTACCCTCCTGCGACGAATCGGGTCGGCGAGAGAGTCCTCCTCCCTGAACCGCTCCGCGGCTTCCTTCTGCGAGATTACGTCCTCGCAAAAAGACGCAACTGCCTCCCACACCCTTTCACTGCCGATAGTGGTCAAGCGCTTGCCTATCAATAAATTAAAAAAAAAAACTGACCTAACGTGACTGAACAGAAATGATTGATGAACTGTGCTGGTGTTCGAGTCTCCTAGCTATATGGTCATTTGTATTCTTAAAAAAACTCTAGACCATGAACGATCATCGTTAACCTCCAAATATCTGGCTGTATACGTGGGTCGTTAAGTACCACCTGACTGTCAAGAGAATTTAGATTGTTAAATTAAACATTGGCAGCGTGAAGATACTTACTAATATTTTAAACGCGAAAGTTTGTATGTACCTACGGATGTATGGATGTTTGTTACTCTTTCACGTAAAAACTACTGAATGGATCTTGATGAAATTTGTGGTGAAAAGGTAGATTATAGTCTGGAATAATACATGGGATACTTTTTATCCCGGGAGTCTGTTCCCTTGAGATAATTTTCGACATTCACGCGGGCGGAGCCGCGGGCGGCAGCTAGTCATCCATAAGTACTCCTCAGATACCTATTATGTAGTTTGGGTCAATACCAAGTGGACTTAACTTCGCTTCCAAATGAGTGCCTAGCAAAGGTAGGTATTGCTCCTCTAACTAAATATAAGTGTGACGTTATTTGTTTCAGGAATGAGGATTCAAAAACACATAATGCGATGGTCCTTCTACTTACTCTGCATCGCAGCAGTGCAAGCGTTTGACAGTCGTCGATTTATGGACTCCTGGACTGACTTATTTCGACCTCTACCACGAAACCCAAGAGAAGGTTTCATTCCTGACTATACACCAAACGACCAGGAAGAATTTGATTTCATAGTCATAGGAGCCGGATCAGCGGGTTCTGTAATTGCAAACCGCTTAACTGAAGTTCCACAATGGAAAGTGTTACTCATAGAATCGGGAGGAAACGAAAATTTCTTTTCCGACATTCCCATATTCGCTCCATTCCTGTCCCTCACACCCATGAACTGGGGTTACAATTCAATGCCGGAGCCGCGGGCGTGCAGGGATCTAAGAGGGAAAGTGTGCTTCCTGCCCCGCGGCAGAGTACTCGGCGGCAGTAGTGTGCTCAACTTTTTAATCTATCAACGAGGACATCCGGAAGATTTCAACGACTGGGCGAGAATGGGTAATGAGGGCTGGAGCTACGATGAAATATTACCGTATTTCAAGAAATCAGAAAACATTGGTATCAAAGATTTAAAGAACTCGTCATATCACGGCGTTGGTGGATATTTAAATATTGAATATTCACCATTCCACTCACCCCTAGAAAAACCATTTAGGGAAGCTGGCGAGGAACTTGGATTCAAATGGAGAGACCCAAATGGAGAAAAGGTGCTCGGATTTTCTAAACCACAGGCTACAATGAGGAATGGAAGAAGATGTAGTTCCTCGAAAGCGTTTTTGGAACCAATTCGCTTTAGGCCTAATTTAAAAGTTACAAAATACTCTACTGTTTCAAAGATTTTAATAGACCCTCACATCAAAACAGCCACCGGCGTAGAATTTAGGAAGTGGAATATCAGGTACCTTCATGTTTTATACTTGGTATGCTGTCTTCAAAATGTCGTAGATAGACAAAAATCTATACTAATACTTATATTAAAGCTTGTACTTTGTTTGTTTGAACGCACTAATCTCTGTAACTACCAATCATAATCTTAACGCGCCAATCTTTTGTAGGTCATTTATATAGCCACATTCATGAGGAAGGCTTATAGGCTAAACGGGAAATTCCTACGAGAACGGGATAATGAAATTTATTTATTTAGGTACTAATAAAGTAATAAGTAAAAATGTTTCATTAATTCTTTAATGTACGTACTTATCTAATTTTTATATATGTACTTATGTATTTTTTTAATTTCACATACGTATGCATATGGACTGGTTATTATTATTAAAAAATATAATTATTATTAAAAAACGGGATTATGCGCGTACGAAGCCGCGGGAAAAAGCTAGTGGTTAAATATAAGTACTTCACATGCCTAATACATTGTACATTCTCACCTAATTTTTCAGTATGCAAGTGCGCGCTCGTCGTGAAGTCATTTCATCGGCAGGAACCATAGGGTCTGCTCAACTGCTGATGGTATCAGGAGTGGGACCAAAGGAACATCTGCACGAATTTGGGATCCCTACGGTGGCTGACTTACCCGTAGGATACAATCTTCAGGACCACGTCACGTTCTCGGGCAACGCCTTCATTGTTAACCAAACTGGAATGACCATGAATGACGTAAGTATTAAAAGCACAATCTGAGAAATATAAAATAGGACAACACAAGCCGATGAGTGCGCACCCAGTCCCCTTTCCAAAAGTATTCTTGTACTTGACCTGCGAAGTGCTCTCGACTGGCCGCATTCGAATGTGCAGACTATAAGGTTATTTTAGTACCCATCGACAAAGGGGGAAAACCGCTTGCTTTCCGGCATTACTCTATTTCATAAATTTGTTAAATCCATAATTTATAAGGCTTACCTTCTTACTTTAATGAGGTCAGAAAAATCGTAAGTAATTGTAACAAGTAGTCAAATTCAATTTGAAATCAACCATACCATTACAATGTTTATTTTTGCGGCAATTCGTAAAATAAGGAATTTGGGACAAGACTAACATACGATTTAAATCAGGGGTGCAGGACCTTTCAAGTGCCATCAGTAGCTTAAGTCGCTTTATGCTTAATGTAAAAAATTAAAGGTAGAATAAAAAATAAACGAATCTTTATTTCAATTAAAAACTTTATAAAATTCTTACATTATTTAGAAACAAAACACTTTATATAATCAGCTGCCCTTGGTTTTTCTAATATAATTTCGAACCATCTGTAACAAATAAAAGGTACTAGTAGGTACTAGGTTTTACTCCATCTTTATAGTTAAGGACATTTGGGTAGGCCGCATAAAAATTCAAACCGCATACACATACACACAGTCCATAGTCCTCACACTCAAAAATACTAAATACTAAACAAGTGGAAGTTAAACACTGACCCGATTTGTGCGCTGTTGACCATTGTTTTCCAACTTTCGCACCAGTTTTTCTGCATAATAGAAACATGCAAAGCTAGTGTTGTTGCTAAACTCCGACACCGACAGCTTTTGTTAAAGTACAACACAACGTAGGCTACAGGTCGTAGACCAGGTAGTAGGGTTGCCACCCGTACTACTTAGGTATGATAAATAGTATTGTACAATATTTTAGTCAATTTGTACTATAGTTTTATAGAATTGTAAGCATTTAATTTTACAATTTGTATTATCGAAAAACAAAATAATATAGTACAAAATAGGTACCTATACTTACTATTTATTTTTAACGTTTACTCAAATACTCATGATTCTTTTTAATAAAACCCCATTCAAGGCCGAAATATATTATCAAAAAGCTAAGTTAAGAGGCACCAAAATTCGAGCTCGCTGTGCTCGCTCCAGGACCAGCACCCTACCAACATACTAATATTTTTCAAACCATTCAGCATATGACCACAACTTATCCCTTTTTCGAACTGGAATATTCGCTCTAGCTATTATTTTTTCCTTGAGCTTTTCTAAATAGCTGGGCTAGGCTGCAAAACCAATTGCTCAGGCTAAGTCCGTCATTCGATAAACTTCGACGTGTTTGTTAATTTTGTGCCATACAAATAAAAAGATGGAACGTGATGCTAATTATGGTTCCCAATTCAATTTTCAATTTGAATTGGGTAAATTTTTGGTCAACATATTATGGAGGCAACTTTGTAGCGGCATTCATGCCGCCACAAAAATCAACGTGGCAGAATCAACATCACAACAAATGAGACTCGCAGCGCCATCTATCTCGACAAGCTGCGAACTAACAACAAAATCCTAAATCGCGATATCAGAGTTTACCGTGCGATTAGAACATATGCAAAGCCCGAATATCAACTATCGGGCAGTTGCCCACCAGACACAAACAACCGTCTGGTCGGAGGATCCTTTCTTTCCAGTGGAGATACGTGGGACTTTGCTCTCTGTTCCGCTACCTCTAAACTGGTTACCCTCGACATTGGACATCAGCGCAGCCTTCGTGCAGCTACCTCATCATGACGTCATCATCATCATCACTTCTCCTCATCGTGACCTCAAGCTTTCGAGCAGCGAGTCATACAGCCAGCCAGAACCCTCGGCTTCTACGGGTATCCTGATCACCAGCATGCAGCGGACGCACATTCCTGGTCAGCATCCTCAGCCCCTATCATATCCTCTTCACGGTCCGAGCGACTCGTAGAGTCCAAATCGAATACCGCGTGTCTGTCCATCGACTCCTAGAGTCGACGCCACTGCGACATCACGTTTTGGCTCATAATTCAATGAAAACTATATCGATGTTGCTCTAACATGCACAACGTGTAGTGTAAAAGACGAGGATGGCATAATATCACACACGAAGTCTCTAAGTTCCTCATCTGGCGGTGCGTACGTGACTAAACCAGTGCTGTTTTAGACCGCGCGCCGGCCAGGCGACGTACTTTTAAGTGTTCGTAATGTTAAGTGTGTGTAGTGTATATATCGCTGTGAACATAAAAACAGGATGAATATGTAAGTAATAAACAGTTTTTAACTTAATAGATTGTGTATTTGATAAAGATTTTGTCCAGAAATAGTGATTTGATCAAGCATCGGTAGGCATTTTGCGCGCCAAACCGTCGTCATGCCGGGCACATTTCCACGTATTACGAATACTAAACAAGCTAATTGTAGTAAACTGTAAATTGTAACAACATTGCGGTACGTCACAGCATACGTTTTAAGCATTTAATTTAAGTATTACTATTAAATAATTTACATAATAGTTAAATGAAAAATACGCAACATAAACAACAGACTCTAGGAGTCGAGTGGACAGACAGGCAATTGAGGTCAATGACTCCAAACCGCCATTATTTTCGATTAGTGTGGAGAAGACTTCCGTGGATTTCAATTCAATATTATTGGAAAAGCTATTTTTTCCAAAAGATTCTTAGCTATTGCAATGCTACCTTTTTTAATTATTTTTATTTATATTTTTAATTATTTTTTTATTTATGTTCACATTTCAAATTCAGATGTGAAAGTTAAGTCTTCTCCATGTTATGTTAGCATGAACATTTACATTTAGGTACATTTTGGAATTAATTGACCGTTTTGTGTGTTGATTTGTGGGATGTTTTTGTTTAGCAACATACCCTTGTGTTATGTTTTTCCATTAGTTAATATCATTATCGTGTGGTTTGTAAAAAAAGATTTCAAATAAATGCAATAGTACTTGCTCTCTGATCCAAATGATGAAAGGGTCTTTTTAGGCGCCCTCTTTCTAGTGTTTGCGTTGTGACTCATGTTCGTAAACTAAACAATTCTAACTGCAAAAACTTTGTCTGCGATAAGATTGTGTACCAAACTATGTAATAAAATCGTAATCTAAGCCACTTGGCTTACAGAGTTCCCAGAACTAAAGTGTAAACATACCCAATTTTTTTGCCGGCGGCCGGGTCAAGTACCTGAGACATGTTTTTGTAAAGCTTGTGGTATGAAAAAAATGTATGGGGAGGTGTGTTATTTTAATTGATTATTGTGAAATAGGGTGTATTCATGTAAACAAAACAAAAACTTTTTGAAATAATGGTTAATTTTTTTATTTCTACCTACTTTTGTAGAGTAAAATGGAAATATTTCGCTCACACTGATTTCAAAGTAGAATTAACAATACATTACAAGGCAAAACTGGACAAATACATTTCAAATGTGATAGTTTATTCCATTAAGATTCCAATAACACACGTTTCATAGGGCTCACAAGCAAAATTTTAGAGATATCGGCATTTTAATCACACGCGCCGTTATGGCGCGAAACTTTGACAGGTGATTTTGACATAAGTCAAATTTTGAAAAAAAAAGGCCGGACCCTGAAGAGGATAAACCTCATCAGCGACCTTGGCAAGCACACTGCACTTTCGGCCAGTCACATGAAGAGCCTTGAAAAAACCTCTCCTGGTCGACGCCAGCAGTCACGTCAGCACGTCGCACAGCTCCGACCCACCATGGCAAGCACACTGCACCTTCGGCCAGTCACATGAAGAGCCTTGAAGAAACTCTCCTGGTCGACTCCAGCAGTCACGCCAGCAGCAGCATCGGGGCGCCGCAGACAGTTCCGACTCACCGTGAACTCTGCGACGCAGACAGTTCCGACTCACCGAGAACTCTGCGACTTCCGGTTCCGACTCACTGGAACCAACCTTCCACTGGCCTGGCAAGCATCTCAAGATGTATGGACGACTCATCCACTATCGACCTCTGGTCTCCGGAGGGGAGTGATGTAGCGGCATTCATGCCGCCACAAAAATCAACGTGGCAGAATCAACATCACAACAAATGAGACTCGCAGCGCCATCTATCTCGACAAACTGCGAACTAACAACAAAATCCTAAATCGCGATATCAGAGTTTACCGTGCGATTAGAACATATGCAAAGCCCGAATATCAACTATCGGGCAGTTGCCCACCAGACACAAACAACCGTCTGGTCGGAGGATCCTTTCTTTCCAGTGGAGGTACGTGGGACTTTACTCTCTGTTCCGCTACCTCCAAAACTTCATAGAATATTTTTATTCATTAAATCACGGAATCCCGGAATTGCGTAACTAATCGTAAATAAAAAAACATAAATTGAAGCAGTAAAAGCCGCATCGGTCACAAACTGCTATTTTAATTAAGTCAGTCTCTGCAACTTGTGGCATGTTTTAAAAGCGACCATTTTATGTACGTTGTTACAAGGCAAATAATATGTCATTTGTGTCAAAACGGGCGGGTTGTACTTCACAAAGAATACACTTTACCAGGGTCGATAATTTTTTAAACAAATTAAATTATAGTAGGATGAAACCCATTGGAAAAGGAAGAGAGTATAACAAAAATAAAAGGAAAAATAAATTACGAGCGATCTGAGGTCGGGAAATGGATGGAGGTGAGCTTTTAAGGGTAAAAAACGGTTTATTTCAACTTCCGGCAAAACTACCAGTCTTATAGAAAAAAGTTAAATGGCAAAGTTATAGGTTATAAAAAGGTCTACAACTTTTGCATTCCCACTTTTCTCATATAACCTCAAAATTTATGTGAAAAATTCAAATAACCAAGTTTTTGTTTTTTTAATTTTTATCTTTTACAAAACACTTTTATTTTACGAAATTTGGTGAAAACTTGCCTTTTTATGTCCCAAATGCACTGTAGATATTTTTTTTATTTAAAATAATTATTTTTACCTTATTTTGACTTTTTTTTTTCGGGCTGGACGCTTCTTTAGCTCCAGAGCCCAAACTGGGGCCCCATAAAGGGCCATGTACCGCACGATCCCCGCATAGAGCCTCCGGCAGGAGGCGTTTGGACCCCCTAGATTGGGCAGAAGCCGCTTGAAAGCAGCCCCGGCCCGCCCCAGTCTGGGAGCCAAACGTCGGAAATGCCCGACGAAGTTCCATCGGCTATCGAAAACGAGTCCCAGATACTTGATCGTCGACCCGACGCTGATGTGAACCCCTCCTACCGTTATTTGGGATCCCGGTGGTGGCTTGTTCCGAGGACCATGAAAGCACATGGCCTCGGACTTGTGCAAGGCCACCTCGAGACCCAATTGCCGGATCCTCTCAACGACTATCGCAACCCCGCGTGTCATTAAGTCGGCCGCCGCGCCGCCTGTTGCGACCCCCCCTGAGCCAAGACGAGCGTGTCGTCAGCATAACAAATCACGCTGACGCCGCTAGGGAGGTCGGCACGCAGCACCCAGTCGTAGCCGATGTCCCACAGACATGGCCCCAGAACCGAGCCCTGTGGAACACCGCACGACATCTCTCGCCGAATCCACTCTCCCTCGTGACCGGGGTAGATGACGGCCCTATCCGTCAGATAGGCACCTTATTTTGACTTAATATCGAAAAAGCACCCTAATTTTCAATCGAAAAATCACCCGTCAAAACATCTGATTTTTTTTTAAATTCGGTGCACGTGAATTTTTATGAACGACGTTGTTCACTGCTCTGTATCTCGAATACTGGGTAACGGTTTTTACAGCTGTTACGAAATAACAGGTAGTCCCTCCTAGCCCCTTCCCCACTACCCTATGAAATACCTTATGATGGGCTAAAATTTTCAGTTATCTTAAAATAGCAATAAATAGGCATCTACACATATAATATAAAGAAGATTCTCAACTTTGTCAAAATATTGTAGATGTCTTATTAAATATTAACTTATTTGGTTGTTAATTATAGTAGTATATTTCGATTTGCAATTGTTTTTTTTGTATGAATGTAACATGGAATCTTAAGTTTTTCGAGTAATTAAAGTGTAACAAATAGCTCAAAAACTTATTCGGAGTCGATTTTTTTTCGTTTTTTGCATTTTCTGAGCAATTCTACCACTATAGTGTATATTTTTTACGCCATCAGAAAGTAGAGATTTCAACAAACAAAAAACCCACCGAATTTTAGAAAAAAAATCAGATTTTAGGTTGGGGAAAAAGTCTTATCGCATTATAGTATGTATGAACTTACAATAAAATCTCTTTGGCTATACTATTTGTATCTGGCTGGTTTTGGTATCATAGAAAGTTTAAATTTTAAAGAACCATAATTCAAATTAGGAAAATGTGTGATTTCATTTGTTTTTCGTACTGTCAAGGTGAGTGAATCTAATTAAGAAATTCGATACATTTTAAAATTTTACCACAAAAAAGGTAAAAATGCAACGCAAGCCGCGAAAAAAATTTGCGATGTTTATGGACCTAGTGCAGTGTCTGTGAGAGTAGCACAAATTTGGTTTAAGCGTTTTCAATCCGGAAATTTTGATGTCAAAGATGCACGTCGCTCTGGTCGCTCTATTACGGATAAAATGGATGCCATTTTTGAAAAAAGTGGAGCAAGATCGGCATATCAGTAGTTACGACGTAGCTCATTAGAACTGGGAATTGACCACAAAACAGTTTTGGCGCATTTGAAAAAAACTGGGTAGGTACACAAAAAAGCTCGATATTTGGGTACCTCACGAGCTCACTGAAAGAAACCTAATGAACCGTGTACTCATTTGTGATTATTACGACGTAATGAAACCAAACCATTTTTGAAGAAGCTGATAACTGGTGATGAAAAGTGGATCACGTACGACAAGAACGTGCGAAAAAGGTCGTGGTCAAAGGCCGGTCAGGCTTCACAGACTGTGGCGAAACCCGGGTTAACTCGCAACAAGGTGATGCTGTGTGTGTGGTGGGATTGGAAGGGCATTATTCATTATGAGCTGTTACCACCAGGCAGGACCATCGATTCTGAACTCTACTGCGAACAACTGATGAGATTAAAGCAAGAAGTTGAGAGAAAGCGGTCGGAATTAATCAACAGAAGGGGTGTGGTTTTTCATCATGATAACGCTAGACTTCACACATCTTTAGCCACTCAGCAAAAATTAAGAGAGTTTGGCTGGGAGGTGTTAATGCATCCGCCGTATAGTCCTGACCTTGCACCTTCAGATTTCCACCTGTTTCGGCCTCTTCAGAATTCTTTAGGCAGTGACAGGTTAACATCACGAGAGGACTGCCAAAACCACTTGTCGCGGTATTTTGATCAGAAGTCCCAAAATTTCTATAGCAATGGGATCATGTCCCTACCTACAAGATGACAAAAAGTTATCGAACAAAATGGTACCTACATACTTTAGTTAAATGTAAATAAACTATATTAAAAAATGTTTTGAATTTTCTTAAAAAATGCGAAGAAACTTTTTCCCCAACCTATTATTTTGACGGGTGATTTTTCGATTGAAAATGAGGGTACTTTTTCGATATTAAGTCAAAATAAGGTGACAAAAATATTTCTTTTAAATAAAAAAAATGCAGTTTATTTGGGACATAAAAAGGGAAGTTTTCACCAAAATTCGTAATTAAAAAAGATAAAAATAAAAATCCATAAACTTGGTTATTTGAATTTCTTACATACGTTTTTTACCCTTAAAAGCTCACCCCCATCCATTTCCCGACCTCAGATCGCCCGTAATTTATTTTTCCTTTTATTTTTGTTATATTCTCTTCCTTTTCCAATGGGTTTCATCCTACTATAATTTAATTTTGCTTTTTACCATTTTCAAAGGCGCACTGGTCTAATAAGGATATTTGTTCATCTCGGAATCACCAACAACTTTAGGCAAATTGTGCGTCCGAATATCCGATCTCTACTAATGAGGTAAAGTAGCAGTAGTACCTTCAACTCTACGGGCAATCGCTAGCTTACCTGGAAATTAAATGTTATCCTTCGCGTCACAAATTAGTAGCAAAAACGATATTTTTTTAAAGAAGTTGCCAAATCAGCACCAAATCGCAATTCTCAAAATATACGCATAACTATACACAAGTCACTGCTCCTGCAATTAGAGTCCTGCAGTGCCTGTATGTACAAATTTTATGCAAAATCTTTCACAGAACTGTGATTTGTCGGAATACAAACATTTTCTCTATATTCTGTGCAGTTGTCTGCGGCATCCCCGTTCGTGGCGGCCGCTTACATGTCAGGACGAGGTCCACTGACCCTGCCTGGTGGGGCCGCGGGACTTGCCTTCATGCACACAAAGTTCTCTCATGACCTCGACAAGACAAGGCCAGACATCGAGCTCGTCATGGGAGCCGGCTCCTTGGCCGGTGATGCTGTTGGAATATTACGATCTTTACTTGGTAAGTTTTCCAAATAATGGGGATAAGGAGCAGGAGGGTGCTGATGACTGTTGGGTTTCCTTACAAACACTGCACCTGCATCATAATGTTCAAAGCAGAAAAACTTCATTCTACATAGCTTTTTTTATTCCATTTAAACTTTAATGGTAAGAGATAACAAAAGTTGAAGACTATCAGTGATCTGGATAATAACCTCTTCCGAGAACAGGACAACAGCTTCAACTTTTAATGAATAACTTGAGTTTGTTGTTATTGCAGGAATAACAGATGATTGGTACTGGAAGACATACAGTTCTCTTCCCTATACTGTGAGACAACGCACGTTTTCTATAAACCCGGTGCTAATTCGGCCGAACAGCGTTGGTCGACTGATGCTCCGAAGCCCAAACTTTGCCGACCATCCCAAAATCTATTTAAACTATTTCGCTGATCTGAACGACTTGCGAACTATGATCGAAGGAGTTCGTATGGTGAGTATAGAGATAGTTAGAAAGCTCATCAACTTACACTCCTAAATAATACAACTCACAACTTTTTTCCGTACGGCTAGGCAGACACTACATACAGAACGCCGACTGCTACGATTCTTTCATATACTCTCATCAACCAGTTCTGATATTCCCCTTTTTTATATTTCCAGGTAGAAAAAGTAATTAATACGAAAGCGTTTCAGCGCTACGAAGCGAAATTACACACAACGCCTTTTCCCGGCTGCGAGTCTTTGTTGTTCGACTCGGATGAGTACTGGGAGTGCGCTATTATGCAGACGTCCATCACATTAGACCATCAAGTAAGCTACCTACTGTGTGAAAAATTTGAATGCAATTTGTAATTTAATAGTTTCTTTGTGTAATTTCTAATCTAAGAAATCATGTTTTTCTTAGAGCCCGTGTAGGTACCTACTGACCCATCGGCCATCGCAATACACCGTCTGTCTTTTGTGGTTGCAGGTGGGCACATGCAAAATGGCTCCAGCGGGCGATCCATCGGGCGTGGTGTCCCCTCGGCTGCAGGTTCACGGCATCCGTGGCCTGCGCATCGCCGACGCCTCTATCATGCCCCGCATACCCGCGGCGCACACGCATGCTGCCGCCCTCATGATCGCGGAAAAGGCCGCAGATCTTATCAAAGAAGATTGGGGATTACATATTTAATCTTCAATAGTCACATACATATTTATTTGACTAAGACACGTAGCAAGAAATGGTCATATAGAATTAAGTAGGCAAGCAAAATTAGTGTTTGTAAATATGGTCAATCTAGTCAAGTTAATGTACCAAATAAAAGTCACTTCTAGTTATTAATTAAGAACGAAGAATGATTTGTAATTTAGTTTAATTTAAGGACCTAGGACGATTAAGAAGCCATGCTTGGCAAAATAGTTGACAATGATATCCACTATCTGCTGATACTACAATTAAATTGCGTTGACTTCTAACAAACAAATTGATCGATCGTTTGGTCGATGCCGTCCATCGACATCGCTGATCGACGGATATCTGGCGATAAACAATTGATCGTTGCCATCGATGATGATCGATTGAAAACTATCAATCGACGTCCAATAAACCTTTCTACCTTCGAGCGATGGCATCGATCGACGATGGATCGATTGGTGTGATAACACCCTTAGATTTCCTGATTTTTGGAATGCTATTTAATGTCTTGAAAAGCTTTCCAATAATAATAGCTAACTGAAGTAGGTACCTACCTAGTAGGCACATGGGCGTAGCCAGTACTAGCCAGGTACGGGCAGGGCCCATGCCAGCTGAATTAAATTCAATTATGCTGACGTATCTTTGAGGCGCGCCTGGAACACAACGCGCGTTGACCTGGGCTTGGCCTTTATCGGACGGCGAGACACCCATCGCTCGCCGTCCGCAGGCCCGCGCATATGGTGGCCGGGAATCACCTTGCCATTTCCGACACCCGGGGCGTCTTCTTCCACTGTCGTGGCTCCCTCGCTCCAGACCATAGATTGAACCAGGTCGCCGCCGCCGATCGCCTCTACGAGGACACGGCGGTGCTCCGCCCAAGCAAGGCAGACCTCCACCGTTTGCCCCACCGTGTCCTCCGGGCGATCCACACAGTGGAGTAAACTTAGGTGGAGTGCCGAGTGAGCACGAAGTGAACTGTCAATCCATCTTGTTTGTATGATTGACCACCTACTTCATGTTCACTTCAACTTAGCTTACCTACACAGTGCGATGCTTACAGAATCGTGCAACTGTTCAATGTTAAATATGTCACTGGTTGATTTTAATATTCAAAATCACAGATTTTCTGCCTGCCAATATTATCTATAATTAACAAATTTTTGATCATGAAGCCGTATAAACTATAGAAAGTCAAGGGTAGGTACCTATTGCAAGAGATCTTGGAAAACTAAACCTTATTATTACTGACTGAAGTGTTAAAGGAGTGTGGATATGTTCTTTCCCGCATCAACAAAAGCAAAGAACCGTTTAAACGTCCTGCTGTGTATTGCATGCTCAGCGTACACCGAATAATGGTAGCAGGATAAGAACATAAGGATAAAAAGGTTTTGTGAAGAACCTTGCAGAGTTGCAGACTACTGTTCTTGTAAAATAAAGCTGCTTCTTGCTGTATCCTAGCTGTCCCACTGACTGTGCTGCATGCACATTTTATTCTTCAGTTTTCTTCGCTTGCGCTTGCGCCCGATCATTTTTTTTCGGAAACTGGGGCATAATCTATAGAGGGACACGGAATAAGGTGTTAATAAAGTCCAGCAGATCTATGAAAAGGGAGCATCCTCCGACAAGACGAGTGTTGTCTTGTTGG
Source organism: Melanchra persicariae (assembly GCA_947386135.1). Taxonomy (NCBI): domain Eukaryota; kingdom Metazoa; phylum Arthropoda; class Insecta; order Lepidoptera; family Noctuidae; genus Melanchra; species Melanchra persicariae. The sequence goes on from OX376646.1 coordinate 8,525,049, forward strand.
CAACTGCTTGATGGTTGTTGTCAGGCAGGTGATTTGAACATACATACACAACAGTGTAGGTATGTAGGTACCTATGTTCAAAGTCAAAGTCAAAGTCAAAAGTCAAAGCATTTATTTCAAATAAACCATTTACAGGTACTTTTGAATTGTCAGAGTCAGTCAGTCAAAAACATGAAGCTATTTGCACGTTCCAAAGCGTAGATCTCTATGGAGAAGAACGTGCAAGAAACTCCACGGACACTCTTTTAAACCATTTTATGATTTACAATAATCCTGGTTACATTATCTTTGTTGCTTCTATATGTGAGAACAATGTAAAGGAAGAGAAAAAAAAAGAATTCTAAGTATCAAATAAACTATTGAAATAAGCCAGCGACAGCTAAGAGATGACCAGTCTCCACTGATGGCGCCCGTTCACGAACATGATGCGTGCATCAGCACCATTCAGCTCAACCATTTTGAAGGGAACCGAATGATCCGATACACGCGCCACCATCAGCGAGACATTCGAGTGAGCATGACAAACCCTCAACTGCCCCTGCTCATTCATGTCAAAAATCATAGTTCAAATAGCGCAGAGAACTTTGATAGCGCGATGTAGGATTTTTGGGATGTTAGTTCTTTTAGGCCGACTTCTTTGTAGTTCGTATGTGGCGATAGTTATAAATGCCGGTACCTACAATAATTAATCTTCCACTTTGAATCGTACGTACGACAACAATTCAACACAATCTAGTAACCTGCTAAAATGAACGTTATTCCAAAAAGCTTACTTATTCTGGAGCATGTATCCGACAGTTACCAATCCAATAAAGTCATAATTTCGTGTGCAATATTATCTAGTACTTAGTTGAGTATATAATAAGAATTTAGGGGTTTGTATGAGAAGGGAGGATAAACTCTAGACTTTTATAGTAGATTGTGCACCGAGGGGATAAAGCAGTGTCTTATGTCACGGGCGTCTTATTGAATCCCGAAAGCAATGAGGGAGTTTAGATTTTAGCTCACGAGCGAAGCGAAACTAAGCTTTTTTTATATCAGCTGGTAGAATGGGTTCGGAAGCTTGGCTGTATGCATTTTGAAACGCTCGAGATATAGTTTCTAAGGCTAGTTTTATTGTTACGCGTTTCGGCAGCGCCGTTCGAGCGCGCGGTTCAGAAGATTGACTGTATGCATTTTGAAACGCTCGAGAAATATTTTCTAAGGCTAGTTTTATTGTTACGCGTTTCGACAGCGCCGTTGGAGCGCGCGGTTCGGAAGCTTGGCTGTATGCATTTTGAAACGCTCGAGAAATAGTTTCTAAGGCTAGTTTTATTGTTACGCGTTTCGGCAGCGCCGTTGGAGCGCGCGGTTCGGAAGCTTGACTGTATGCATTTTGAAACGCTCTAGAAATAGTTTCTCAGGCTAGTTTTACTGTTACGCGTTTCGGCAGCGCCGTTGGAGTGCGCGCGTTCGGAGATGTATGTGGTAGTAGTTGCGATTCAGTCGTGCGCTTGAGCAGCGGCGCCGTCCAGGTAAACGCCAAACGCGCGCTGTTGGCCGGTGCTGCCGAAGCGCGCGCCGCTCGTGCGCTTCTACGGCCAGTATGCGTTTTAGTGTGACGCCGGCTTTATTGAAGGTTATTGTAGCCCATCATGACAGTAGGTAGAAGAAGCGCAATGCGGCCCAGACAGAAAAAAGCTTGAGTACGGCTGCACTAGATGCAGCCTTGAGTCAAGCGGATGCCACAACCCGAGGCAGCAGCGCAACTGGAGACGGAATGCCTCAACCTGAGGCAAACAATATTGTTGAAAATAATAAAACACTTTATTCATAATACTATATTATTATACAAACAACACTACAACAATATAACTATCAAATAAAAGCAAACTATCTAATCAGGAGAAGGACCCGTTTTTGTCTTTCTGTTGAGCTTTCTGTACAAGAAGGATATTCTCTTCTCCATATCCTTCCATTTTGTTGGTCTGGTTTGACGAAAACCTGTAGTAGCCCACATCTTCCTTTTTCTCAGCAAAATCTGTAACATTAAAGATATAATAAGATTTTGTAGATTGTGTAGCAATATACATTGTATGTGAATAATGTGAGTGCAATAAAATATTGAGGCTGACTATAGATAGTTCCATTTAACACCTAAGCAGTTCCCTGAATCTTATTTTCTAGGTTTAAATTGATTATACTGACTTGATATTCGTTGCCGTTCACACCTCTTATCCATGATGGCACAGTATACAGAGTCTTCACTGGGTGCAACTCTCCAGATCCAAGTATATCAACATAATCATTTTGACCAAATAGTGCTCTACGCTCTGTCCAAGCATTTGCTGGCCTGAAACAAAACATTACAATAATTATTTACAGTGTAAAAAAGGTACAATAATAATTTATTGGCATAAACAAGAACACAAGTAATTTATAATGTAAAATGTAAGTAATTATTTTGTTGATAATGAATGAAAGAATTCTGCCAAAATGCCAAAATTCATTTATTTGATCTGTAATGATTTGCTGCAAATTGATTTAATTCAGATGACTTTACAATAATATAAATAGAAATATAGTTGTTATTAGATTACTGACCTAACTCTAATACCAACACATGACACAAAATAGAGATCAAGATGTAAAAGCTAAAAATTAAAATAAATTATCGTATGAAATTGAACTGTATTATTATAATATTTTAATTAAATAATTATGTTACCTGTACTCGGGCATCGGCAAAGGCCTCCCTAATTTCCGAGGAAGTAAACCACCACTCCAGAGCTTTTCTTCATATCCGTATCTTTTAATTAAGCGTGTCTTATCAGCATGATACCGGGTTCTACAACAAATGCAAATGTGAGACTACATAATCATAGTAAGTGATTCCTTACTATTAAAATACTTTCAGTTAGTCCTAACCTCACAATGTTTACAGTGGGTTTCCAAAAGGTGTTTAATACAGCAGATCCCAACCACGCCATTTTATGAAAACTGAATCATAAGTCGTTTTCTAATTAATTAATCTAGTTATTAGTTATAGGTCTATTACACCAAATTCTAATTTGATTTGAATGAAAACTACTAAATCTCTGAACGAAAACTGTAGGTACTGCAGTGATTAGTGATCACAGAGATGGCTCATTCATTTTCATTGGCTGTGACGGGCTGACTTCAACAAAGTTCAAACTTCAAAGTGACAGTGTGGTGACAGATGACAGAGACAGACATTGGACCAAACAAAGACCTCTAAGGGACCAAAGAACTTTTATACAACCTAGAATGGGCATTATCAATTTGACGCCAATATAAAAATAAACCTTATGGATATTAAGTTAAGTTATATTACAGACAATCACTTGGTCAAAGAGAAATCCGGTCCGAGAGAGAAAGTGCTTCGAGAGCCCTGTGTCCCTTTCTAAAGTGTTGCCAGGAGGATTATTCCCGAATTTAGTAGGAATGGTAGGAAAAAATAATATTGTCGTTATGCCTTATTAAAAAAACATTAACTTTCGTTCTGATATATTTCTAATATTTTTAAATTATCTGTTAGAATGAGAACATTTTTTTAGCAATAATTTGGATACTGTATTGAAATATAATTAAAAAAGAAAAGATTATTAGTAGAATATATAATTATATAAGTAAGACTGGTTACCCGCCAGCCATATTTATTTGTTGTGAAACAATCAATTTCTTTATTCGGATGTAATAAAGATGGTTAAAAAGTGTGCGCTTCAAGGTTGCAAAAGCGAATCCTATGCAGGATGCGGTGTTTCTTTCTTCAAGTAAGTATATTTCAATTCTTGAAGTAGGGTGCCCATAATGAACGAAATTATAAGATTATTTACACAATGCAGCATATAAATAGGAGGAAGTCTTCAACGTAAGCATTATAAAACTTTATATGGAATGGTGTACCGAATACCTAGAAGACGTGATCATGAAATTTCACATTTCCCGAGGAACATTGTAGGGAATCGGCAAAAAAGTTTCAACTACCCATATTAATCGCTGATTTAGGTGTGTCACTTCGTATATTTTAAATAAATTTAAAAAATATAATTTCAGACTGCCTGGAGAAGAATCAGGGAGGAAAAAATGGCTTGATGTCATTCCAAGTCATTCAAATATCAAAAATTATTCCGTTATTTGCAGTCTTCATTTCAGCCCCCAGGATATAATAAAACATAGTTTCATGCGTTTTACTTTAATCCACCCTTTAAAGCATAATTATTATTAACATATGAAATCAAATTATTGGTTAATATATTATATTCTATTATATTAGTCTCTACCTACATTATATTGGTTGGTCACTCTAATTAAAGGGACAGAGGGCTCTCGCGAAGCTCGAGATAGCTTCGCGAGAGCCCTCTGTGAGCTCTGAGCGCAGCAAAATTATTTGAATCAAACGTAATTATTATCTTTTGTTTCATACATAAAACAATAAGCATTATACAGTAGACTCCAACAGTCAGTGCCTACTGTATTATGGGTAATTTTTCTTTACAACTGGCAACACTACATTGTGACAAATTAGGTTATGAAAATTTTTATTTGAAGATTAATTTACGTAAAAATAATGGATTTAATGTAAGTACTTAGGTGTGAAACGTAATTTTATCACATTTTTTCAGTTTTCCGGTTGTGTAAGAGCATCTTTTCATGCAACAAACTGTCATTTTTTAATATTTCTCGAGCGTGACCTTGAGCACTAACGGCTCGCTGCGCCTAGTACTCCATGGAGTAGTCTGAGTAGCTTCAATTTTGATGCTCGTACTAGGTTTCTAGGCGTTATTATTCTAATACCGCATTTACAGATTCGTGCGAATCGCGAGGCGAATGGCGAAGCGAATAACGAACACGCATATGTAAACAGTGCGCTCGCTATTCGCCTCGTGTTTCGCCTCGCGATTCGCGAGTTCGCGTTGGGAGCGGTTTTTCGGACGCGAATCAAAGGGCACGAATGGCGAACACGAACTTACTGTTTACACATTCGCCTGCATTCAGTTGACATCTAGCGCCCGACCCAACAGGACGTTTAGACAAAACGGAGTGGAGTAAAGTGCGAATTTTAGAATTCCTAGAACTTTATCAAAAGGAAGAGCTCATTTGGAACCCAAAACATTGCAATCATAAAAATGGACAAACGATGCTTGGAACCGTATATCAACTGATACGGGATTGCCCCTTTATTCCCGTTGTCCCCGTATACCATATCCCCGTCACGGGGACAGCGGGACGTGATTAAATTTATTTCCCGTTCAAATTCAAATTATTTATTTCAAATAAACCATTCACAGGCACTTTTGAATTGTCAAGGTCGGTCAATCAAAAAGATGAAGCTATTTGTTAGTGACTATCTAGCTATGTGCTAGTTGTCCCCATAACGTACATTACGAAACGTATTTCTGGGTGGTTTAGAAAAACCCGAGTCGGGGTGCCCCAAGTCCCGAGCTCGTTTACCAACATAATTTGAAAAGTATATTTAATTCTTACAATAAATTAACGGGACAACGGGAAGTAATTTTAATTATTTAAATTCCCTTTGTCCCCTTTAACGGGGACATGGCCTACGGGGACAACGGGAGTATACTGGATTGCCAGTCAGCAATTTAAAATTAAAGAAGAATTAATTAATGGCCTGTTATCGTACACATCTTCGAAATTAGAAATAGGTATCTATCATCCACCATCGTCTGCGTCGACGGTTCTTTTTTACTTTTTTGGGCAGGATATCTAAATAATTGTATAAACTCATTAAATGTAGCGCGCATGCCGCCATTATTTTCACGTCCTCCATGTTCGTGTGCGAATGTCAAAATAATTCACCTCGCGAATGTGTGAACAGTAGTTCGCTTCGCGACAGCATTCGCGAGTGACGAGGCGAATGGCGAACTCGAATGTGTAAATGCGGCATAAGTGTACTACCTATTTATGTCGAAAAAAAAATCTGATTCCGAAGAAAAAACATTAATTCTAACTGCGGCTAGGCCTTGTTGTGTTCCTTATTTTTTTTTGTCACGCTGCCTGTCCAAATTAGCGTTACCTACTGTCATTTTTTTTTTTCAAAATAGGAAGTAATTCTTCTAGAGTTTTTTGTCGATGTTGTTTACTTTTATAATTTTTGTCCGTTACTTTCCACAAAAATTCAGAATTTTTTGTATTTTAAAAAAAAATCTGTTGTGACGGCACGTCCAGAGGATACCGACGCCGCCGCCATTTTAAAAACAAAAACTATACCTACACACCAAAACACGCTCAATCACTGCGGGCGCTGGACCACAGAGTACTTTTATAATATATGCGCTGGACGCTGCGAGCGAACTGACGCCATTAGAATGGCGATCACACACTCACGGGTAGTTTGACGCGACGCACCGGTTTGGATTATGGTAGTCACGGAAAATTTCGTGACGCGTCGTCAGTTAAAACTCTGGAGTGATGATTCGACAATCACGATCATATTTTGGATGGACGTCAGTTCAACTAACGCGATAAACTGACCGTCAATGCCCAACCTAACAGAGTTCATTCTGTTCTCTCTCATCATCTCAAAAGCCTATGTTTCCAAAATTACAAGCAAATGTTTAAAAAAAAGAAGAAACTAATCAAACAAAATGGCCGATGTCCTATAAAAATAGTCTAATGAGAATATTGAGAATTTTATGGAAAAGCATTAAAGTATGTATAACATTTCACATGTTATTTCTTATTAATTTCGTTTTATACAACTTTGTGTAATATGACCTTGTTTTGTTTGAAAAAACCGTTCCCAGTCACACTATTAATTAACGCAAACAACAAGGAAAGCAGTGTTCCTTGTTTATTTATTCTCTGAAATAAAAACAAATTATCGCTGTCATATTTTCAATTCGATTAAAAAGATTTTTAAAAGAATTCGGTTTTGTTCACAAACGATATTGGTATATTATTGAATATTGTTCTTGTTTACTTGGGCGCGTAATTGCGTTGTTTGTTTACGTTTCATGATGTTGCAGTTTACACATTATTCCCCAAAAATGGAATTGTAATGTAAATACAAATTTCGTTTCCAGATATTGTCCTAAAATAATGTCTAAAAGAGATCAAGGCGACCGTAATGAAAGAAAGTTGGATTCGAGCGACTACGAAAACTTGATATCTCAACACAATTTATTTGAATCGTCTCGATCAAAGAATCAAGAGTTGCCCAGTTTCCCCGGATTTTCTAACGCTGAAACACAAACAAAAACTAGCGACATAAAAGAACAAGCGGTGCACTCTGGTCTGGGCGCCTGGCATTACAACCCGTGGTGGATGCTGGCCAGCACATCGCGGAACCTGCCGTCTCAGGATGACTACTCAGAACACAGTGATCAAACTAAAGTGAAACAGGAACCCCGTGGTGCTGGCACTCCAGACAGGGACCCATTACATACTGACTTGGAACAGTTTCAAGCAGAAACAGTAACACCACCAGTTGGGTTGGATTCGTTTTGTGATGACTGCTCTGACCCATTTTGTGACTCAAGTGGAGCAATCTGTCGCAAACTTTTTCACTGTCCTCATTGCAGAAAAAGCTATCCCACAATTTTGGAGTTTAACACACACTTGACAGGGGTACATCCAGCACAAAAGCCCTTCAGATGTCAGATATGTTTGGAACCATTTCACAAGAAATCACATTTACGAAGACATTTAGATGCCAATCATACACGGAAAGATGTCAACAAGTGTTCAGTGTGCTCCAAATATATAAAGGATAAGAGCAACTTACGCAAACACATGCAAGTACACACTGGTCGTGTACCTCAGAAACAGTTCAAGTGTGATCTGTGCAATAACAAACGTTACATGTCATTGGACAGACTTAACAATCATAAGGTGGTGTGCACAGGTGAAAAAGTATTGAAATACTGTGACATGTGCACTAAAGTTTTCGATAATTCAAGATCACTCAACAGTCACAAAAAAGTACATGCAAGGGAATTGAAGTGTGACAATTGTGGGGAGCAGTTACGTTCATTAGAACAGTTTACCAATCATAGAATGATTTGTCAAGGAACAACATCGGAAGCAAGTGGCAGTCACGGCCACGCTGGCCCAGGACATGCCGGTGGCCCCTCCATGGGCCGCTGCTGCACTCAGCCAGGGATATGTGAACATGACAAACCGGCCTATCTGAACATACCTGGATATGCGGCCAGCAGAGTGCTGGATGCCACAATTTCCACTTTGAAATCAGAGCTGAACTGATGATACATGCCGCAATGGCTTACAAAGTAACTAATTAATACATATAAATTAAACAGTTTCTTTTTTTTTACAAGATTACCAAATAGATAAATAAATGACAGTAATAATTTTCACAATTGAGAATTTCACAAGACTGATGCAAATATCCCGCCTCACGACTTGCTTTATTATTACCATTTAAATTTAGGCTTTAGTTAGTAGGTTAATACAGTAAGAGTAAGAAATATGGCCATTTGAACATGTTCTTATATATTTACAGAGGAGGTTGAATATATTTGAATATGCTAAAATTGTTATAACCACCTTTAAGTTTTAACTAAAAATAATTCATAGCTGTTCAGTGGACAGTGAGGTAGAACCAGATCATACATGCAACAATAATTGTACGTTTATCAGGTATATTTTTTTATTATTTGATATCTTTTCTATAACAATGCTTTTGACTGATTTAGAGTAAATGTGAATGTGCAGTATTACAAACATTAAAACAATTTTTATTTTTCTATTTCGGAGAAGTTATAAGAGAAAGTTATTTTTATAATTTTTAGAACATAATATTTTAGTTTTATGTTATGTACCTAAGTTGTATGTTGTAAACAGTCAGTGGAGACGTATGAGGAGCATGTTATATTTTCCAGTGCTCTGATGTACTTTTCTCTCCAAAGACATTATTATGTAGATGTGTGTAGTTTCATATACATAATGTAAACATGTATTTCGAATATTTTCTAAAGACACCTTTTTTACACATAGCTATGAGACATTAAGTTTGTTTCATAATGTTACACCTTTATGGTAAGTTAAACTTGGTCAAGTGCAATGTAACGTTGGCGAAGCCTTGTGCATGTTATGGTTATTGGAAGTATTTGTTGTGTTCTCCCTACCCATAATATTTATTCTTGAAGTGTTATACACTGAAAAATTATTGCTGCAATTTATAAAAATTATATAAGTGTAATGTTTTATTAAATATTTAAACACAATATGTGTACACACACCATAATTATAAGATTCGAGGCTATAATATCTAAAGCTAATAAAATAAGCCTTTATTATGCTATATATAGAGTTTATTACTATACTCTCAAATTTTTATCTTGTAAACTTATATTTTTTAAACCTTATTATTTCTAATTTTATTTATTTTGTTCATGTTATGTGGAAGGAAGAGTACTTCAATTTGGAGGCTTTTTATTCATAATCAGTTGTTGCTATTTACAATTGTTTTTAATACTAATAGCTTAGTTTATTTTTTAATATCTTTATCGCATAGTTACGTAGTTTATATTTTGAAGAATTTTAATAACTATGCAAGTTCCATAATGGAGTCTTGCTTTTACAAGCCACTGAAAAAATATTGGGTTTATTATACCAAATTCGTTTTATAAAGATACATAATATTGTATAGTAGTTACTTAACTGGTGACTTTGTAATGGCGTCTTGGTTGATTATGATCTAGTTTTAAAATTTGTATCTAATTTTATTTGTTCTTTTGTAACTATGTCACGCCTCGAGAAGCAAGGCAACCCTTATTTAAAATAAAATAAAAGTACGTGCGTCATAATATGGTGTAAGCGCCTAACAAAACATGTAACATGTTTTAGCCATCCACTATCAGCCCAACAATCATTTTGTAGTTCAATAAGATATAAAACTTTTCCTTAATCATCCAGTTCAAATAATATTATGTTTTCCCGTCGAATAAGTTTGTTTCCCTGCTTGTCGAGATGCGCACTGATACACATTGTAAGCGTAAAAGAAGGACAGTTTCAAAGTAAGAAGACGGTAAATATTACCGAGAATGTGTTCTTTAGTTCAGTTAAGTAAAGTTAGACAAACATTTGTGGTACCTTCAGTAATTTTGATACTAATTCTTTAACAGTTAAAAAAAACAACTTGATATAAATACTGATTTAACGTGCGCACTGAACATTATTCTTTAATTATTTTTAATATTTCTATAAATTCGTTAAAAAATAATTATTTTCAGCACCGCTCCATCGAAACGCCACAAAGTTCTTAGTCGTCTTGTTATTGGCACTAACGTGTAAGAAAGTATAATGTAAAGAATATATTTTATTATGAAATATTCATAAGTTTAGTGTAGAAACAACTTAACATCGGGTACTGAACTTAAATGTGATGGCGGCGGAAAATGACAATAATTTTGTGTATTACGAAAACAGTCATATTCTAATTTGTATCGCCGCCACGTCCTCGTATATTTGATCAACCATAATTAGGCACACTGTTTAAAAATATAGCCCCGTAAGCTGATGTACTTACAATTCAGTATCCTGACTATCATCAATACTTGCAATCCGTTGACTCAAAATCTAGTAACATTAAAAATTGGATTTTATGATGAATTTGAACCACAGTTTAAAATGACTATAAACTTGATGGTTTATATGTCATTTTAAAGTGTGGTTCAAATTGCCTTGAGGCAGACATGTATAATCGTACTGTCCAAAGCGCGTGTACGCTTTCTTGCACTTTATGTCACGCGATGATAAAAGTTTCTGCTCTGCGCCACGTCTGTGGTCTGCGCCATAGAAGGTTCAAATACAGAATGTTGAGATCACGCCTACAACTTTCTTATCAAGAAATCATCATTCTCAACGCTGATTTTTTATAGTAGGTATTGTGTTTTAACTGTATTTGGTTGATAAAAGAACAAAAAATAATAAGCTGGGTTTAAGCTTGACAGCATATTGAAAAAGTGTACCTATTTAGGTACCTACCAGTAATATACTTTCGGCTTAATGTACTCAATGTTGTTCTTCTTTTTAGTGCACCAACAACAGTAGCTTTCGGTGTTCATGAATGAAAGTTTTAGAATCATGTCGCCAAGTACGGCTAAGCCGCTTTAATTGCCAATCTTCTATAGCCGCGCCCTTTCGAAGTATTAATGACAAGATAATGCAAATCACACTAAAGAAGATTAATACAGATACTTAATTTGATTTTGAGATCTACCTAAATCTATAAATTAATGCCTACATATAATTAATTGACTAGGTACACTCAATGTTGCCTAGACAGCAAACTGTTTTTAATTTTAAAATAAATAAAATACCGCCGACTTTGTGACTGATTCTGCCGCTTGTTTGGATTGATATTATACAGAATATATATAACCATTAGGTACCTAAATATTTTGTCTTTGTAGTTTTTTAGCATGGTGTGTATTTTTTAATGCACCTAGGATTAAGAAAAAATGTGTTCATATGAATTTAGTTAGGTACATAGAATATAGTTCATCTATTTGATTAGTGACGTAGACTGTAAAACAGTGTAATGTGAATTACTAAATGGACGCATTACTAACTAAGCCAAATTCAAATTTTTACAGTTAAATCATGTTATAAAAGAGGCTCTTGTGAAAACAATGCGGCCTTCGTTAACATTGGCCGTGTATTTATTATGTACCTATTACCGTACCCGAATGTAGAACTTAGTGCATAATTCAACACAAGTTAAAAAATTAAAGAAAATAGCGTACCTACCGTTACTTTAATTATATCACGAATAAATTAAAATTTCCTTTCTGTTAAAATGTTTTATTATTTTGCCCATCCGCATAATTATGCTAAATTGGTAACAATTTAATTTATGTGCACGAGTATGTACATCTCGAATCAATAGGTACAATCAACAAACTAAAACATTGACAACTTAATTTAGTCGGAGATTTAGTATAGAAAAGTAACGAAAGCTGATTTCTCTTAAAATACAACACTTAGGTATGTGAAATTTTGGTCACTATGACTACTTTAGGAGTACTAATTTTTATATAAATTTGGGGAGAAATTAGAGTTTTTAAATAGGGAACCTAAAAATGAAAATTCAACACCGTGACTACCGCCACCCCACCAATGTCATGGTATATCTCGTAAACTACTGGAGTACCTACCTACTAGTTTTGAATTTTGGGTACTAATTCTATCTTGCAGGGTACTAATTTTCTATGTAAGTTTGAGGAAAGCGACAAGCTCCTGAAACTTGGAATCGACATTCAAAGTCGTTATCCTGCTGAACGCCCGCACGACAGTAATTATCATCGTTGATTCCTCGGTAAATAGGTACCAATGTTTCAGTTCTGTTTTTTTACGAAGGAACCACATTTAAGGACTACCGTGTAGCGTGACTACCGCAGGACCACCTTCAAAGTCGATTTTCTCGAAAACTACTAAGGTACCAATTTTGTTGTTCGAGTATCTACCAATTGATTACTAATTGTTTGAAAAATATGGAAGCGATTGGAGTTCGTGGTCGTGCGGTAGTCACGCTCATACCAATTTTTCAAAACACTCGAATACTGGCTCCTACCCCACCGCACAGGCGGTGACACACGCAATGAAGTTAATTGCTTACGGAAAAATGCGGCGGCCATGCAGTCCCCGATAACTCTATGTATTGTACTTACTTATTTAAAAATCAGGCTCTTCGCCCGGCAACCCCCACGAAATTAAAAAATCCGGATATATTTTTTAAAATCACAATAATTTGTTACTTATGTGTGTTGAAAAACGTCGTTTGATACCTACGTGTTATCTTATTTTTAAGATGTTACTCTAGTATAAGAAAAAGACGTGTGATATAAAAAAGTAAAAAAATAAACTGACTTCAAAACTGTAATTTATTTAATCATAGAAATTAAATATAATGTGTCTGGTTTCTAACTGAACAAACTAATTGTGATAGAATTGAGTTTTTGTACCATTATTTAGTTAGTTTACTACCTATTTGTTACACGAGTAGATAAAAAAAGTAGTTCCCTGGGGCATATTTTACCTATCTATATATAACCTTGAAAAACTAAAAAAATCATGTTAATTTTGACGTAAAATTGATCTTTTAGCATTTATTACCGCAGGACCACCTTCCTTTTTTTTTCTTCAGAGCCTTTTTATGTTAATAGATGGTTTCCTTGTTTGACATGAATGAGCAGGGGCAGTTGAGGGTTTGTCATGCTCACTCGAATGTCTCGCTGATGGTGGCGCGTGTATCGGATCATTCGGTTCCCTTCAAAATGGTTGAGCTGAATGGTGATGATGCACGCGTCATGTTCGTGAACGGGCGCCATCAGTGGAGACTGGTCATCTCTTAGCTGTCGCTGGCTTATTTCAATAGTTTATTTGATACTTAGAATTCTTTTTTTTTTTCTCTTCCTTTACATTGTTCTCACATATAGAAGCAACAAAGATAATGTAACCTGGATTATTGTAAATCATAAAATGGTTTAAAAGAGTGTCCGTGGAGTTTCTTGCACGTTCTTCTCCATAGAGATCTACGCTTTGGAACGTGTAAATAGCTTCATGTTTTTGACTGACTGACTCTGACAATTCAAAAGTACCTGTAAATGGTTTATTTGAAATAAATGCTTTGACTTTGACTTATTTCAATATGATACAGCATTAATTTAACTTTTTTGAGTTATTAAATCTATTTTAATACTCTTAAGTTATAAATTTGTTTTTTTTTTACGGTAATTGGACTCAGTGCTTTTAGTACCTATGCACTCCTAAAAAAGTCGACCAAAACACAAAAATGACCCCACATGTAGAATACTTTTATCTACACTAATATTATAAAGAGGAAAGATTTGTTTGTTTGTTTGAAATGAATAGGCTCCGAAACTACTGGAATGATTTGAAAAATTCTTTCACCAGTAGAATCCTACATTATCGATGATGGACATAGGCTATAGAATATTTTAAAAAAAGTTAGGGATCCGTATGAAAACTTCGATAATGTAACCCAAGGTGTGAGAAAAAATCCTTATATCGCGTACGCTGCGGAATCTATTGACAATAGAGCAAAGTGATGTACTACAGTTTTATAGAGGTCATCAATATCTACAAAAAAGTCCGCAATACCATATGTCTAACTATTATAGATAAGTCACCATGACCGCTTTTTGTTCATATTATTCAAGCAAATCCCATGGTGAAATAAAAAATGGTGATTTTAGTATCATGCCAACTATTTTTTTGAGGTCGATGCCAGCCTTAAGAGGGTGCCGACCAAACGTCGACCGCGCAGTGGCGCCCTCATCGTTTGTTTGGTTATTTCTTTTATTTTAGAATGAAAATGCAGAAAATGATAGTGGCCACTATTTTCCGTTTTAGTGATTATAAATAATAAAACTGAACAATTTAAAACTACCGTTTATAATAATATTAACGTATAATCTTGTGGAGCACAGCTTAAATTGCATATTTTCTGCATTTTCATTCTAAAATAAAAGAAATAACCAAACAAACGATGAGGGCGCCACTGCGCGGTCGACGTTTGGTCGGCGCCCTCTTAATATTTGGAATAAACCTTGTCACCTAGTTGTCTTTGTCACTTTAAAAATCGGTATTCCCCGCCTACCGCCTACCAAAAAAATAGTTACCTAGCATAAATGGAGTATTTACTTAAGTACACGCATAGGTTGTTAATTGGGTCCTTTCTATCCTTGTCGCGCAAAGTATTTTGAACTGTAAAATTATGAGCCGACGTTAGTTGTGCTGTGTCTACCAAGTGTTTTTTGTCGTCTCGAAAAGAAACTTCAGCAATAAAAGCATAAAAATGTGGTATGGTCTTCAAAGCAGTCTGCCAGAGCAAGAATTCGATATGTCTTTTCAGACGAGAGTAGTGAGCGCTTCCTTTGTAATTTATAATTTTATAATTTATTTATTTGAATAACATACATTACAAATTTTAGTGAAGCCCTGACTCCAGAGCTAGATATTTTTTTTTTTTTTTTTTTTTTTTAACTTTGCCCCACACTAGGAATTTCTCCTGTATCGTGGGTGCGTTTACAAACATACAAATTCACATACACAAACAGCCAGACCCGGAACAACTATCTGTAGGCCATACAAATATTTGTTCCGTGCGGGAATCGAACCCGCGACACGCAGCGCAGCAGCCGATCGCTCAACCACTGCGCCAACCGTATCGTCCCGTATATAAAACCTGTAGGTATTTCTGGAGTCAGTTTCTTCTTCCTTAATATATGCTTCGTTAATTGTATGCAATAATTTAATAGAAACACCTAGACTAATAGGTACAACTTAAATATTAATATTAAAATTGATTGTTATTAACATATTCACATTAATTATGATTGAGATAAATAAAATTTGATTTGGAATATTTAATTTAGGATTACATTAATTATTTAAATTAAAATAGAATAAAAATTATGCTGTGACAAGTATGAATTCGAAAAACTACATAAATATTAATATTAAAATTGATTGTTACTTACATATTCACATTAAATTATGAATAAGATAAATAAAATTTGATTTGATAATATATGTATATAATAATGCTGTGACAAGTATGAATTCGAAAAACGATGAAAATTAGACTGTTTAACCGTGGGGGTGAGAGTAGTGTGAAAGGGTGTGTTTTTTTTAAGTACCATGCGAGGACATGCACCTGAATACACAAGGCACATCCGAGGACCTTTTCGTACGTCCTCGGATTGACCCGACCAATTCATCGTATTCTCCATTCGATTTTGAGCCTTTCTATATAGGTACTTAATAAGGGAAACTTGATGTCGATCTAGCTAGGTGGACCTCGGTTTGATCGCGGAAATTCATGTTCACATTCCGAACGTGTGTGAGCTCTCATAAATTTTTAACACACTACATTTACACTTCAGTCATATTTTAAGTGCCTTGCGGGGACTTATGTGTTATTCTTCCCACATATGTCCTCGGATGGAACTTTTTCCACGCAGTGTGTCTAAGTCCTCATATTGATAGCTTTTCCGAACATGTGTATTCAGGTCCCCATTTGGATAGATTTCCATGTGTATTGGCTATAATTGTTTCAAAATAGTCTGATTTTATAAAATCACTTCCTTCTCGAGTGATCAAAATCAAATCAATCTACAGAGGCCCTAAACTACGTAACAATGAAAATGGGGAATTTTTCCATTGTAACAGAACTCTCGTCCTATGATGGTGAAATTGGGGATGACCATTTGCATGGAAGTACGTCATATTCACAGTACGGGACAAAAAGCTTTTGAAACTCTGGAACCATACCTATTTTTCTTTGGATGTGAAATCATCAAATGACTTCTCCCGCTCTGGGCGGAGCTTGAGGGCGACTGCTGACGCACAGGACGTCTCCTTCGGCGGCTGGGACGTGAAGATTCCCTCTTCCTCACCCATCTCGCCTTCTCCTTCGCTTGCATTTCTGTTTTGCAGAAGGAGGTGACTGTTTCCCATGCCCTCTCACTTCAGACCATGAATTGGACAAGGGCCAAACGCGAGAGGTCACCACCGCCGATCGCCGCTTCAAGGACAGACCTCCATCGCATGCATTACCGTGTCCTCATTACGATCCACACAATGGTGACAATTGGGTGTCGTACCGTGTCCGGTGAGGACCTGCGTCAGGTGGAATACGAGGACGTCGTGGCGCCTCTCTAACAACTCCTTAAAGAGTTGACTTTCTCGCCACGACTCCCAGGCGGGTTTTCGAATGTATTTAGGTCCTCACATTGTTCATAGGAAGTCATACCAAAAAAAGATTGAGATAGCACTATACCACTAGGCTCATCAACCTAAATATTGTTTTCTCTTTCTTTCTGTCTTGTTAATAAAGTCGTAAGTCGTCGTTAACCTGGTTTTCTAGAAGGTCCTCGGATGGTGACTTACAGCTATAGTCCTCGTATGGGTGTCTGTACAAGTAGTGCATGAGGGTGTGTATGGGGTAGAAATTGTGGCTGTGCGTGATTTAGAGAGTATTCCTATGTGGCTAAGACAAGATGTCTTCCAACCTTGATGCCAGTCTTGACAGTCCAGTCTGATGCTTGTAACTGAAGTTGGTAATTTCTTGCTAGGGGGTAATAAATAATAATGTTTAAAGTGTAGACGGGAGAGGTTGGTTGAACTGGTTGTTGTATCGCATAGGGGCGCAACTCCTTATGACGAAAAACATCCCATACTCGGTACGGCTATCGCCGAGTATGGCACGTTTTTCGCTTTTGATTTGTTAGAAGACCGCTATGATATAACCAGTATATCTAAATCAAAAGCTCCCAACAAGCGACTCGAACGAGTACAAAAAAAATCAAGTACCTTTAAAATCATGTATATTCTTATAAACACAAAGATTAAGAACTGCTTTTGCTGATTACATTATATCACAACACGCCCTCTCTTGACTGACGTTTTAATTATTTTAGTTTTCTTCTCCTTCTTTTTCTTGGCAATATTTTCTGTCCTCTTCTTTTGTCTTTCGTCTTTCTTCTGTTCCACATTCTTCACTCTGGTGTCCCACTGTTTCTTACTCTGTTTCTTCTTTTGGTCCTGTAAACAAAAGTTGAAATCAATTACTTTTGTTATACCCATCCTACTTGTTGATGTGGTATTTGTTGCACCACTTCTTCATCCGGAATAAGGGCTCCAAGGTCTTTGCAAGAGATTTTTCTATTGGGCAGAGCCAGCTCACAAAACTGAAGACCGACGATGGCAGAACCATATCCGCCAAATCGGAGCTTCTGAGGGAGATCGAGACATTCTATGGACAGTTATACACGTCAATGACCAAACCCGCAGCAAATCTAGCGAACGACCCAAGAGCTAGATTGACCCGGCATTATACCGAAGACATCCCGGACGTCAGCCTGTATGAGATTAGGATGGCTCTGAAGCAGCTTAAAAACAACAAGGCGTCGGGTGAGGACGGAATCACGGCCGAACTCCTGAAGGCGGGTGGAAAACCAGTCCTTAAGGCCCTTCAGAAACTGTTCGATTCCGTCATACTTGAGGGGAAAACGCCACAAGCGTGGAGCAGAGGTGTGGTGGTACTCTTCTTTAAAAAGGGCGACAATGCGCTGCTTAAAAATTACAGGCCCATCTCACTTCTGAGCCATGTCAACAAGCTGTTTTCCAGAGTCATCACAAACCGTCTCGCACGCAGGTTTGACGACTTCCAGCCTCCCGAACAAGCCGGATTCCGAAATGGCTTCAGAACCGTAGACCACATACACACGCTGCGGCAGGTTATACAGAAGACCGAAGAGTATAATCTGCCCCCCTGCTTAGCGTTTGTGGACTACGAGAAAGCATTCGATTCGATCGAGACTTGGGCTCTACTGCAGTCTCTCCAACGGTGCCAGATCGACTATCGGTACATCGAGGTGCTGAAGTGTTTGAATGAAAACGCCACCATGTCAGTCCGACTTCAGGATCAGACATCAGAACCTATCCTCCTGCAGTGGGGTGTGAGGCAGGGAGACGTAATTTCTCCGAAACTGTTCACGGCCGCAATGGAGGACGTCTTCAAGGTTTTGGACTGGAAAAGGCTAGGCATTAATGTCAATGGCGAGTACATCACTCATCTTCGATTTGCCGACGATATAGTCGTCATGGCTGAGACCACGGAGGACCTCAGTACAATGCTCGATGACCTCAGTAGAGCTTCCGAAAGAGTGGGTCTTAAAATGAACATGGACAGACCAAGGTCATGGTAAATACCCATGTAGCACCCACTCCTATCAAGATTGGAGGCTCTGCACTCGAAGTTGTTGATGAGTACGTCTACCTGGGACAAACGATCCAGCTAGGTAGGGCTAACTTCGAGAAGGAAGTCAACCGTCGAATCCGACTCGGATGGGCGGCGTTCGGGAAGTTGCGCGGTATCTTCTCGTCTCACATACCACAGTGTCTCAAGACGAAAGTCTATGACCAGTGCGTGTTGCCAGTGATGACCTATGGACTCGAAACGTGGTCGCTCACAATGGGCCTCATCAGAAGGCTTAAAGTCACCCAAAGGGCAATGGAGAGGGCAATGCTCGGACTTTCCTTGCGTGATCGAATCAGGAATGATGATATCCGCAAGAGAACCAAGGTTACCGACATAGCCCGAAGGATCGCCAAATTGAAGTGGCAGTGGGCAGGGCACATTGCTCGCAGAACAGATGGTCGATGGGGCCGAAAAGTTTTGGAGTGGCGACCGCGTACCGGAAGACGCAGCGTTGGACGGCCTCCCACAAGGTGGACCGATGACCTGGTGAGGGTCGCGGGTAACCGATGGATGCGAGACGCACAGGACCGGTGGTTGTGGCGACACTTGGGGGAGGCCTATGTCCAGCAGTGGACGTCTTTCGGCTGATATGATGATTATGACTTCTTCATCCCACTTTGAAGTGGTTCCGGGGAGCGTTTGGGTCTGTTGATGTTCATAAAATGAATTTGAATGATTACTTTTGATTTATTCATTTCTTTTATGGACTTTCAAATTATATACTTACATCAAGGAGAAGTGCTACTTATTGTAATATTGTGCTAGATCAAAATAGAAAAGGATTACTGTATTACCATTTTTTTTATTGACTTCTTCAGTAATATTGGGTCATCTTTAATTTTTTGTCCTTCAGCTTTTTGCAGCACATTTTTCCATGCAATTTTTTCTTTAATTTCTTTAACTTTGCCAGTATCTTCTTTTTCTTCTAACTGTTTGAACCTGTCTTCTTGTTGTTTAAGATTTTCTAAAATCTTTTTAGGGTCTCTCTCTGCCTTGTTTACTCTTTCTGTCCAAAAAAAAAATAGATTGTTATAAGTATTATATTATGATATACTATAAGTATCGAGCCATAAAAAAGTTTATTTATTTTCACATCTAACTATTACTATATAATTATACACATAAATAAAAAAAAACTCTTAACTAACTAAATCTAAAAATAATCTTAAACATGGCGTCGAAAAATGCCTCCGCATTGCAGGCCTCTGGTAATGTACCCAAAAGGCTGGCAGCATTGCCACGTTGTATGGCAAAGCATATCCTTTGTCTGAAGTAAAAGCCATCCCTTGGGTCACGCGAAATGTCAACTAAACGTCTTGACAGATCTTTGAACAACTAATGAGCACTCGGACCCCACAACCCGAGAGTTTCAACCCCAAACGGCTTGAAAATATAACTACCAACAAGATTAGAGCGGAATAAGGGCTCCAAGGTCTTTGCAAGAGATTTGTCTATTGGGCAGAGCCAGCTCACAAAACTGAAGACCGACGATGGCAGAACCATATCCGCCAAATCGGAGCTTCTGAGGGAGATCGAAACATTCTATGGACAGTTATACACGTCAATGACCAAACCCGTAGCAAATCTAGCGAACGACCCAAGAGCTAGATTGACCCGGCATTATACCGAAGACATCCCGGACGTCAGCCTGTATGAGATTAGGATGGCTCTGAAGCAGCTTAAAAACAACAAGGCGTCGGGTGAGGACGGAATTACGGCCGAACTCCTGATGGCGGGTGGAAAACCAGTCCTTAAGGCCCTTCAGAAACTGTTCGATTCCGTCATACTCGAGGGGAAAACGCCACAAGCGTGGAGCAGAGGTGTGGTGGTACTCTTCTTTAAAAAAGGCGACAATGCCCTGCTTAAGAATTACAGGCCCATCTCACTTCTGAGCCATGTATACAAGCTATTTTCCAGAGTCATCACAAACCGTCTCGCACGCAGGTCTGACGACTTCCAGCCTCCCGAACAAGCCGGATTCCGAAAAGGCTTCAGAACCGTAGACCACATACACACGCTGCGGCAGGTTATACAGAAGACCGAAGAGTATAATCTGCCCCTCTGCTTAGCGTTTGTGGACTACGAGAAAGCATTCGATTCGATCGATGCTTGGGCTGTGCTGCGGTCTCTTCAACGGTGCCAGATCAACTATCGGTACATCGAGGTGCTGAAGTGTTTGTATGAAAATGCTACCATGTCAGTCCGACTTCAGGATCAGACATCAGAACCTATCCTCCTGCAGCGGGGTGTGAGGCAGGGAGACGTAATTTCTCCGAAACTGTTCACGGCCGCAATGGAGGACGTCTTCAAGGTTTTGGACTGGAAAAGGCTAGGCATTAATGTCAATGCCGAGTACATCACTCATCTTCGATTTGCCGACGATATAGTCGTCATGGCTGAGACCACGGAGGACCTCAGTACAATGCTCGATGACCTCAGTAGAGCTTCCGAAAGAGTGGGTCTTAAAATGAACATGGACAAAACCAAGGTCATGGTAAATACCCATGTAGCACCCACTCCTATCAAGATTGGAGGCTCTGCACTCGAAGTTGTTGATGAGTACGTCTACCTGGGACAAACGATTCAGCTAGGTAGGGCTAACTTTGAGAAGGAGACCTCCTTCTCAAAGTTAGCCCTACCTAGCTGAATCGTAACTAACTTCGAGAAGGAAGTCAACCGTCGAATCCGACTCGGATGGGCGGCGTTCGGGAAGTTGCGCGGTATCTTCTCGTCTCACATACCACAGTGTCTCAAGACGAAAGTCTATGACCAGTGCGTGTTGCCAGTGATGACCTATGGACTCGAAACGTGGTCGCTCACAATGGGCCTCATCAGAAGGCTTAAAGTCACCCAAAGGGCAATGGAGAGAGCAATGCTCGGAGTTTCCTTGCGTGATCGAAACAGGAATGATAATATCCGCAAGAGAACCAAGGTTACCGACATAGCCCGAAGGATCGCCAAATTGAAGTGGCAGTGGGCAGGGCACATTGCTCGCAGAACAGATGGTCAATGGGGCCGCCCGGTCTCTTGCCATCGTCGCGTGCATTGGGTTCTAATACAGCCGGAACGCCGACGGTGACAAGAGCTCGTCAGATGATGTCGTTAATATTCGGTTGCCGTGCTACAGGTGCATGACAGGCCGTGATGTCCGAGGCTGTTGACAACTTCACCACAGTGGCAGCGATGAGGAGAACAACAAAGAACGCCAAGATACAGGGAGGCAGCGAGGCGGAAAGTAGAATTGTATTATAATTATTATTATTTATTATAGTATTTTATGATGTTTATTATTGTAAAAAAAATAAATATTTTCCTTACCTTTCTTTCCAACATTGGCAAAGTCGAATTTGGAGAATACAAGTTTGCCTTCATTGTTGAACACTGGTTTGGCAATATTTAGTTTTGGTTTCTCCTCTGTGTTGGACTTCAACATTTCTGCAAATGGTTCATCTACTACAGGTTTAACTTTTGTTTTATTTACTCTCTCCGTTTTCTTAATCTTCTTTTTCATTTTACTACTCAAGCTTTTTTTCTGTAGTTTGTTTTTGAAGCTGAACTTGTTCTGTGATTTGATCTTCTCTAATTTTTCCTCAAGTTCTGCTATACTGCGAGCTCGCTTTGGCATTTCAACATCTTCATTGCTCTTATGATTCTCATTTACTATTTCAATATCCATATTATCATCATTTTCTCCTGGAATAATTAAGTCAAATTGTTTTACTTTTCAAAACATGTACCTATATTGCTGTTTAAGTTAAAATCAACTTTTCTTAAAACTATTTTTCATAGAAAAAAGTCACTAAAGAACTCTGAAATAACAGGTGTTCTACTATCTAACTGCTAAGTTTCTATGACAATGCTAAACAATGTTCACATCAGTCATATCTCACTAATTTAATGTTTAAATTTAAAAATCATGAAAATAAAGTATGTGAAATCTTTGTAAACACCTTAGCTTTAGGCTTTAGCCTTGTAGTTAGGAGACACATTTTTGTAAACACAATAAGCTATTTACCTTTCATCTGCACTGGTAAAGACATAACTGAAAATACATTTTTCAGAAAAGTGAATTCTTTACTCAGATCAGCTTTGATTTTTTTTATAATTATTTTCTTCTGTTGTGTCATTGTAGTTAGTTATGCTGAAACAAAAGGAATCCATTGATTTGGAAAGTCAACTTTGGCCTAGGTGCAAGTAAATAACAGTGGGTGCACTTTATTGCATAGAGGTTAGGTCTTGATAGTAATAAAAGGGCATAGCATGCAAAATACCAAGCACTTTAATTCTCTGGAGAGCTTAGTGTGCTGGGCTTGCCCACTAAGCTCTCCAGACAATTTATTAAAGTTACTAATTACTCAATCAAACCAAAATCCAGTGGCAGCGACAATAGCAATCCTAGTATCCAGGCAATGGCCAAGTCATTTTTACGGCGTTGATTTTAAGCAATGTAACTTGAATGGCACAAAATAAAAACTTAGACATGTAACTTACCTCTATGACTATTTTATTTTAATCTAAGATTATTGCAAATTCAAAAAGAACACGAGTAGGTACAATAAGTAAACATAACCTACCCCGCGGTCGTCCGTCCTTTGAGCTTTTAGCTTAGGGCTGCCAGGTGCAAAAAAATTGTGATCGTACGGCAACGGCAACCACAAAAAAATCGTATGCCAAGGAAATTTTTACTGTAAGTAAATAACTAAAAGTATAGTTTTAGAAAAGAAATGCATTAAAACTATTTATTAGATTTATACATCATCATCATCATCATATCAGCCGAAAGACGTCCACTGCTGGACATAGGCCTCCCCCAAGCGTCGCCACAACAACCGGTCCTGTGCGTCTCGCATCCATCGGTTACCCGCGACCCTCACCAGGTCATCGGTCCACCTTGTGGAAGGCCTTCCAACGCTGCGTCTTCCGGTACGCGGTCGCCACTCCAAAACTTTTCGGCCCCATCGACCATCTGCCGGTCGATTCTGTCGACATCTCACGGTGTTCACCTTGGCGGAGTGAACGACAATAGACCTGTCATTCCATCTTATTTGTATGGTTTGACAACTCACCTGTCGTGCGCCCTGCCCAAGTGTTCACTTCGACATGTCTACAGAATCGCACTGCTTTCTGCGAGCAATGTGCCCTAGAAGATTTATACTCTGTGGTGATATTGTTTAACTTTTCTGTTGTTCCAAATTATTATTATAATATACGTAAATTATATTATTATATATTATTATTATTCGTATAATTATATATTATTCGTTTCTTCTTATTAATTGCTTTGCTAATAATGTTCCCTTTCATTGGATAAACTGTTTATAAGTTTTGTGGTGATATAAGAATGGGGCAAGCAGAACAAATAATAAAAATAATGATAATAAAAGTGTTTATTCACATACAGTTCTCGTCAAATAGCTTTGCCCTTCTGAAGTTGTGTCGAGTGGCTGCGTAGTAGTCAAAATTACGAACACACTGCAACTGCGCATGCGTAAGAGACATGGGGGCGGGGCGCGATTTTATGTCTCAGTCGCTCGTTTACGTTCGATGCATGCTTGCGTCCCGCTTGCTCCCGTTTACGTGACTGCACCTGCGCGATCTTTGCAAATGGCTAACTTCAGAGGTGCAAAGTTATTTGACGAGAACTGTAAGTAAATTTTACATTGTAAACTGTAACCTCTGCCAAACTGCAAAGCAGTTTGTTGGCAGGTGTAGCTCCTTTTTTTTTAGCACATAAAAGTAATTCACACATTAGTACAAGTGATTTTTTTATTTATAGCAAATTGAGCTAGTGTTATTTTCGCACAGACATATAAATAGTAGGTGTATTTTCGAATTGTTTTTTGATGATGCACCAAAACTCATCGGTTTTCATAATTAATCAGTTTTCATTTAAAATTTTGGGAAAACTGCGCCATTCGTCATCTATTTTTATTCCCCGAAACTCATACTTGCCACTTGCCAGTGGAGAAAGTTCGTTTCATTATGAAATGTTGCCAGGTATGTAAAAATCGTACATTTTCTGTACGATCTTGGTCTAGCGATCGTACATGAGTAAAAATGCCAAAAAATCTTAGGAGTACGATGAAAATCGTACATTTGGTAGCCCTGTTTAGCTGCTTTTAGCTTAGTATCAGGATCAGGGTTGCCATCATAGAGGAAAGTAATATGTTGCCACTTTGCTAGATGCGGATTTTTCTCGTACCTAGACAAAAAACTTTTCTGTAGCGTTAACGTCAAACGCTGACGACAAAATAAATGTATGGGAATGACCATAGGTGTGGAAAGGAAACGGCATCACTTATTATCATTCTCATACATTTTGTCGTGAGCATCTGAAAAGCTTTTGGTCTAGGCCTGCAGGGCTGCCCAATATCTTGTACTTTAAATACCTACATAATATCGTAAAAGTATAAAAAGCTTAGCCTAGCTAGGGTGAAAGCGCCAGGGTAACCCGCAAAATTCAAATTTTCTTACGTTTTTTTGCAATTTGCAGGACAGTCAGTACTGTATGTTGGTAAAAATATGATTCGTGGCCGTAGCAAGAACGTATTTACAGAACTAAAATCATATCAACAATACAATTCTCTCAGTTAGAATTGATGCCAAATGTAGTATTTCATGAAATCATAACATTTGGCATCAATGCTAACAGGAGTTGTATTGATGATTTTTTAAATTTCGCAGGCTACCAAAGAGTATAATAATAATATTGGTAAAGAGAGCCCTCTTCAGGCTTTCTAAGGCAATCATGTTTGAACACGAGCTCCATCTGGATATTGGATCCGAAACTAATCACAGTATATATACCTACCTATACCTAGATAGTATGTACCTACCTATACCTAGATAGTACTATAGCGGCTTCTTCATGTTGTAGCAAAACCAACCCAACACAATTTATTGTAAAATCTATTGTAAATAGATTTTACAATAAATAAACACAGTAAGTTGGAGGAACAGAGGGCTCGACACGACAACTTACTGGAGGGAGGGAGGTTTTCACAGCGAAAATACACAAAATGGAACAGAGAACTACACAAGAAGTAGCCGCCATCGCGCCATTTTGAGAAGTAGGAACTTGTTGTTAATGTTACAAATTAGAATATTTATATATTATGTATTATATTTTTATTTATTTGGTTTAAAAAGTTATTTGCTTTTTTTTAAATGAACACTTTTTTAAAAACACTTTGAATATCTAAAATATTTTAGGAACAAATATATTTAAGAATGCAGCGCCATTTGTAAAAAAAAATGAGTACTAATGATAGTTTTCGTTACACACCCAAGTAACAGATGGAGCTACCATCTTTTGGAAATGTCATTTATTAGGCTCTATCCCCCCCTGCAGGCTACCCTGGGCCGCAAGTCTGCTATTACAATAGTGTCAGAATGGTCTATCATTGATTTCATAATTGTTGATTTTGACAAGTTTGGTAATCTACTAATATAAAAGCGTCATTATGACTTTCCAATGGTCAACCACTGATACTCCATTGAAAGAAATGTCGTAGAATGGTAATCTCGTACATAATGACAAATGAATGACAGACGTATGCGGTAATCTGCTAAAATTTTGACAGTTCCTTCAATCAGTGACCTACCATTAGAACGTTATTGTGCAGTCATTGCTTTTCATAAACATTGAATATTTAGAACCACGATTATATTACGAGACCATTGACCGACCAATGATCGACCATTATGAATTTAACAGATTACGAACTTATAGCAAAACTAGCTTCTACCAGCGGCTTCGCCCGCGTGAAAATAAAAAAAAGGGAAGTTTTGTTGATTTGTATTGTAACTACACCTACCTACACATACCCTACACCTACCCTACACCTACCCTGCATCTACCCTAACCAGCCCAAAAATTACTATGACATGTTTCTGGTTTCCTGGTACTTGATGTTTTTGGTCTCCTGGTACTTGTGAATCTGTAGTACTAAGGCAGCAGCGGCTCTGAATTTCCACTTCCTCCTCAGTCTTCATTGATCCATGTCGCTTACCGGGATAAAAAGTAGCATATGTCTCATTCCAGGATATGAACTACATGTGTGCCAAACAGCCGTTTTTGCCTGATTTTTACACAAACATTCACATCCTACTAATATTATAAAGGTGAATGTTTGTATGTTTCATTACTTTTTACGTTTGTTTTGACATGTTTCTGGTTTCCTGGTACTTGTACCAGGAAACCAGAAACATGTCATAGTATTTTTGGGCTGGTTAGGATAAGTGTAGGGTAGGTGCAGGGTAGGTGTAAGGTAGGTGTAGTGTAGGTGTAGCGTAGGTGTAGGGTAGGTGTAGGGTAGGTGTAGAGTAGGTGTAGGTAGGTGTAGAGTAGGTGTAGTTACAATACAAATCAAGAAACCTCCCTATTTCCGATTTTCACGCGGGCGAAGCCGCTGGTAGAAGCTAGTTTATAATATTAGTAGGATGACAATGGAATCGTGTTGGAATGACGAATTTATAAAAATAGCAGACTAGTAGGGGTCCAAGTGCTTTCCCAAAATGAAAAAAACATTACTAGAAGTGATTCATATTTTTTTAATAATTTGACCAAAATCTGTAAAAAATAATACAAAGCGGATTTAGTAGGTACTTCACAAACTTCAATGCCCCCTTTACCCCCTTTTAAGATTATAGCCGTAACAGACGTTCGAATTTGGTACGGCGGACTAACTCCGCCCACAAGATTTGGTACGCTCCCGGACCATATCCGCCCGTGTGTTGAGTGGTCCGCGAACATTATTATTATTAATTGAGTCCGCCGCGGTCCGCTTGTTTGCACAGCGGATTTGGTCCGCTCCGTACCAAATCTGGACGTGTGTACGCTTGGGCCGTACCAAACTACCACAGACTACCATAAAAATTTAAAAAATGTATTTCTCTTAATAAAATTTAGCCAATCCTCTGCTTTTTTTCCGCTTTTTACGGTGTGGTTGGTACATGGTGGTTGTAATGTTGCTGCTATTGTTGCTTCTACCGCCATAATTTTTGTGTTCTTGAAGGCGCACAATTCAGTATAGTATATATACTCTGTGGCGTGGTGGGCGGAGTTAGTCCGCCACGTGGTCCGCCGAACCAGATCCCGTCGTGTGTTGCGAGATCGAATTTTGTGGGCGGAGTTAGTCCGCCGTACCAAATCCGAGCGTCTGTTACGGCTATTAGTTTTAGAAAATTAACATTTTACCTAGCCATTTCTGCATAATCTGTGGTCTCAGGAGACCCTAGACAATGCGACTGGACCATAGACGTACACTCCTACCAACTATATACCTATCATGGCACTTACTCAGTCTGTCAAGAAGTCATGAAAAAAAAGGAGGGCGCCACCATTATTTACAGGGTATCCCTATAAATTACGACTGAAAGGTTTTGATACTTTTTTTATAAAATAGTAATTAATTACTGATTCATTATTATTGTCTCTTTAATGCCATGTGGATTATCTGACACTCATCTATCTTATTTCCGACACTTAAGGCGAAAAAAAGAGTTTTGACATTCATTGGTAGTGGTGAAAAACATTCCTCTTTCAACTGATTTCCATTCAAATGACATTGAAATTCATTCATAATTAGAATATAATACAATTATGTGTATGTAATAAGAATATTTATTTTGACCAACCCTTGTTTTCGCCCTTTCAGTTATTAACATTTATCTACCACAAAGTTCGATGGTTGGCCTCTCTGCGCTGCAGCGCTGCCGTCTCAACATGACCCTGGTAGAATATCGATATCAGCTTAATTGAGCTGATATCAATATTCTAACTGCACAAAAAAAACGGATTTATAGAATATTTTTTATTATTCAAAATCCAAATAATCACTGGCGAGGTATTCAACTCCCGAAATGTTGCCTGAAACTCCTGCATAATTAAATTCATTTTCTTCTGACTTCAGATTCACTCGAACTATCATCGCTAACCGAGATGACAAATCTGTCTATATCATTATAGAGAGTTAATCCACGGGCAAAATATTCATCTTCGATTTTGATGACATGGTCAACACAGTTTTTCTATTCTTGTGGAGTTACTGAGTTAAATGCTTCTTCAGCCAACTTCGCAACATTTTGACCACAAACATTTGTTTGTGCAATTCGCCTTTTTACTATTGCCCACACTAACTCTATTGGGTTTAAATCACAATTGTTTGTTGTAATAGAGTGATATGGTGCATTAATTTATTCGACAACTATGCGTCGAATTGTGCTTTCAAAAACACCTGAAATCAATAAAGACATGTTAAACAACAAATATCTTAAACATCTCTTAAAAGTAACACAAAAGCATCAACACCGTTAAGTGGTAGTATAATAAATCGTAAATAAAATCATAACCTCAACGAAATATAAACAATGATAAAAAAGACAAATTTTACATAAAAACAGAAGATTGACAAGAGATTATAATTTCCTTTACTGTGTTCAACATTTAAATATATTTACGTACCGGTTAACTTTGCTGTTCGACCGTAAACATCGTCTTTACTCGTCTCAGCTTAAAATTCGGCCATACCCTCTTGAAACACTTTAAATATAATTGTCTCGCACCGCTTTTATAAACATTTCGATTCATTTTATATCTCGAAACGGTCACACGCTTAAAAAAATTCGAAATACCACTAAAAATCATAGAAAATCAACCACAAAACCACGAAGTGACAGTTGAGGTACTTAGTTTGACAATTATTCAGTGTTGCCAGTATCAGCTAAAATAGTAGTTCCCAAAACATTCTTTTCATGACTTTCTTGACAGACTATATATACATTATACGTTTCTGTCAAAGACCTAGAATAATATGGACCAGAAATACCTACAAAATACACGTGCATACCTACCATAAACTGGGTCCTAAAGATGGCAGCCATTGCTAGGGAAGCACATAAGTAATCAAAACCAAAATAATCGATATAAATTCTTCTTGTACATTGGTAACTTATGTTTACTTTTAGACTTGGATCATTATAATTTTGGCATAACTGTAACAAGTAATTTAGTTCTTTTCATGTTTTTATTTCATCAAACATTGCGTTAGCCGGCTACTGCGCGATTTTTGTTTTTCTATTATCTCTTATTACGAAAGGTTAATTATAGTGCATAACAATTATTATATTAGGTAACGCACAAGAGATTGTGGAAGGGAGGGAAGGGAAGGGACACAAGGGGTTAAAAG
Organism: Melanchra persicariae; assembly: GCA_947386135.1. Taxonomy (NCBI): domain Eukaryota; kingdom Metazoa; phylum Arthropoda; class Insecta; order Lepidoptera; family Noctuidae; genus Melanchra; species Melanchra persicariae. Next base: position 8,555,013 of record OX376646.1, read on the forward strand.
CACTGTTGGTCGCGGGCTACATTTTATCGAGTAACTGACTGACTTTGAATTTTTTTTCATGAGTGACTTTCTATAATCAGTTTTTTTTTGCGATTTCAGGGTTTGTACGACATTTATAGCCTGCGCAAACGACGGACTTTTCTCCGCGGACTTTTTCGTCCGCGAAAATAGATCGCTTACAAATGTGTCGAGTAACGCAAACGAGGGATTAAAAGTACGCCGTACAAAAAGTCCCCCGAATATCCGCGGACATGCAGGGAGCGGACCGGACTAAAGTACGTGGGAGTCCCCGAAAAAAAATAGAAGTAGTGTGACTAGGTGAAGCAACGCACACGGTGGATTTTAGTACGCGAAGTATTTGCTTCCATAGCGTGCAAATAATCGCTCACCGTGTGCGTTGAGTACGCGGTAAATCCGCGGCGGATTTTTTATTCACGGAGCGTACTTTTTTCTACGCCGTGGAGAAAAGTCCCTCTTCTGCACAGGCTATAACTGTCATTTGTAGATCTTTGACAGTTCAGTTAGTTTGACAGCTCTAAAAGCGGCCGCTCTAGGCAGTTTCGGCCCATGGAGATATTTATTTACAAAGAAAATAAGTATTGTAGAAAGATATTAAAACTGAAGTAATAAAAGGATTAAAACAACAAAGTAATTTTTTAAATGTATGTTTATTTACCATATACATTCACATATAAATCTAGGCCAAGTAAAATGCTTAATTTCAATTGGATAAATAGTTAAGATCTTGGACCCTGACTGTCTTCGTATTAAAAAAAAAACATCGATAACTTATTAAATAAATGGACATCACTATTTTGAATTGTCATTTGTATTTTAAACAAAACATGTTACAAATTTAGTAAACAGAGTTAAATATCAGAAATAATTTGTATGTACATTTGGGAGCTATCATTACATTAATAAACCAAGGATACATAAACAAAAATATAACAGCATGATAAAGTTTTTCATAAAAATACGGCTACTAACCTATGCATGGTTAAATGAGATTGATTGGTGTTTTCCTTGCACCACACTGAATTATTGAACACGTAGGCATATTTAATTTGCACAAATACACACTCACAGCACAAAACAATTTAGTTGGGAGCGTTTTTATTCCTAAAAATCGCAATCCAAATCCAATGTTGTTGTTCACTTGACAGCTGACGTACTACAAATTTTGTGGGCCAAAAGATGGCGGATGGCACGCGAGGTAGGTACTTTGACGGAAATGTAAAAATGTTGCCAGGCAGAGAACAAACAATCAGCATGACATCTCTTTCTTCAAACGAGATTACTCATTGGTTAAAAAGGGACAAAGTATAGTTTCATATTTCTATATCGATTTAATAGATATTTCTATAACCAAGGTAGATATAGAACATTAGGGCATCTCTATATATTTCTTTACTCTAAGGTTTTTGTTGGAATCCGTCTGACAGGTGTATAATTTGACATTATGAATTGTCATATTTGTCATTGTCAACAAACAGTCCCAAACAGGAACAGTAAAAACGTAGCTAGTGTGAAACTCTTGAAACTGGTATTCCGAATATTCGTCGAACGTTTTGTAGAAAAAATAACTTAGTGTATTAAAAATGCGTCTTCCTTTCATATTAACTAGAAATCTTTGCACTGGCGCGTCCTTCAATAATAATTTTACAGAAGAAATGAAGAGAAACTTCATTGCTACAAATTCTTTCCAAAAAACGTTATTATCATGTGGTTCAGCAGCTATTGCTCTACTAAATCCTCATCGTGGTGACATGATCGCTTGTTTAGGCGAAGTTACTGGAGAAGGTGCAATAAAACACATGCGACAAAAGATGATTGAAACTGAAGAGGGTGCCGATATACTGAAAGAAAAGCCGCGCATAAATTCTGCTACAGTCTCGTTCGAGCAACTTTCCCAAATGCCGGAAAACACCTTGGGTAGAGTGTACGCAGATTTTATGACGGAAAACAATATTACAGCTGATTCACGTCTGCCAGTTCAATTTATTGAAGATCCAGAACTGGCTTATGTAATGCAACGCTACCGAGAAGTACATGATTTAGTGCACGCCACTTTATTCATGAGAACGACCATGTTAGGAGAGGTTAATATTCTACTAGTCACCTTTGATTTTGAGCTTGTATTGACTGGCGCAACTTATTAGTAATAATACCAACAGCTCTTTATAGGTTACAGTAAAATGGGTTGAAGGCATTCAAACAAGACTACCCATGTGCATCAGTGGTGGAATCTGGGGAGCAGCAAGACTGAAGCCAAAGCATCGTCAAATGTATTTGAAGTATTACTTACCCTGGGCAATCATAACAGGAAATGAAGCTAAGTTTTTACAAGGTACTTAATTTAAATGATGAATTCAAAGTCAATAAGAGATTGTTTGATTGATCTGACTTATGTGATAAATATTGTTAAATTGATATCCTTCATGGTGAATCTCTTTCAGGAATTTATTTTGAAAGAAGATGGGATCAAGATATAGATGACTTTCACAAGGAAATGAATATTGTGAGATTAGTGAAGAAGTAGTTCTTACCCTGCATATTATGTTCTGTGTAAAGAAATGTATGAGTTAGTGTAATAAACTCATAGTGGATAGTATGTTGTGAATGTGCTGTACGTATCTGTTGAAGTTTGAAATAAAAAACACAAAAACTTTGTTGGCAATTTAATTGCTTAATAGAAGATCTCTTATCAATACTTTGTAAGAAAATAATCATAATAACATTTCAGAACTTCTACCATTTGAGTTATGTAGAGTTGTAGAACGGTTACCCACTTCCACTATCCATTCATACCACACACGTCGTGAATCTATACAACGCCAAAATCTTGCTGTTATGGTTTCACCTTTTTTGACGCGAATAGGTGTCTGCAAATCAAAATACGAAGCCATTAGCATAACAGCATTAGGATTTATATAAGTTCTCAAAATTAGTTTAAAGTTGTGAATTAAATACCTTAATTGGAATGAAAACTGGGAACCATGATATCATTCCTGGGCTGTGTGTAGAAGGAACTATGCTGATCTTTTCTTTCCCATACAAGGTACAATCAAAATATCCTCCAAATCCATGCATGACATTATCTTGCTTAACCTCCCAAGTCAATACTTCCGATCTTCTATTGTCTGTCAAGGGCAGTCCCCTGTAATCTGTCATTTCTTGACCCTGATGATCCTTTGAAGCTTTTGCTGGATGTACAAATGTGAAAACAGGCTGCAAAAATTTAATTAATGTTTAACTTTAACTAGATTGATCTTTTTTGAAGTTGTTATTTATTAATATTTAATATTTTAACCTTTGTTTCAGCAATGTCATGTTTATTTTGCATGTAAACAACCCACAATGTCTCAAGATTTTTATCCTTTTGGTTTGATTGAGTAATGGAGGAGGCTGCTTTTGCTGCCGCCCACAACCGTGGTGAAGAAATTGGTCCCACATAGGATGTGTATTCACATGGTATTGATATACCACCTGGTTTCAAGAGACCAGCAGCCCCATCTAAACATTCTGGGGACAATTCATTGTCACCCCATGACCCTGAAAACATCAAACAGTTAATCTTGCAGTCACTAACATTCTAGGTTTTTAACTAACAAAGTTGCTTGTAGTTTAAAAATATTGTTAGGCTTTACCTAGTAACTCAGACACAATAATATCTGCCTTTGGTGAAAGATTGATCTGCCTCATGTCGCCAGGTATGACGACCACATCGCGGTCACGCCACACCTCACGAACCTGAGCCGCCAGCACAACCACAGCACAAGGATTTTTTTCTACTGCCACCACCTGTTGCAGCACAACTTTTTATTAAAGTTGATATACTCTCTTCTATGATTAAATTTAAATATTCTTAGTTATATAACATAGGAATAACTATATTATTTTTACCTTGACTTTGCTGTCAGTTATATCAGCAGCATTTAGTGTAGCCCTGACCAATGGACCTCTGCCAGCACCTAGCACCATTACTGTAAGAGTTTTCTTTTTCTTGTCTGTATGATCTCCTTGTCCCAACTCATTTGCAGTAGAACTATCAGTAGTATTAGTCTGAAATTAAAGTGCAGTGGGTTACCATAGATAGTCTGGATTAGGGAAAACTTTGCTATTACGTTTAATTATGTGATCTTTAGCAGGCGTATTCATTATTCATAAGAAAATCTAGCTTCCGCTTAGTTTAAATACTGATGAATTTGCTAATCACTATTTAAACTAAGCCTATGGTTATAAAAAGTCTTAGTGTAGAGCTGATCTTTCAACAAGAAATGAAAGCAATTGGAATTTTGGAAATCTAAACTTCTTGGATTGTAGATGGTATCTATGAAAAATATTAGACATAAATGGTGTGACTTACCTCTTCAGATGGTTCTTTTTGCAGGTCAGTCAAGGCTTGAGCAATAGCTTTTTGGTACTGGTCATATTTAATTGGATCTTTTTCAAACACATTGTAAGTATGTGTGTCCAAATTATCTGCCAAAGGTTGCAGTGGAGTCTGTAGGTAATCTTCCCACCTAAAATAAATTTTATTTTAGCAGACTTTTATAAACAGACACTATATTTGCTTCATGGGTAACTACTATTTTGTGACTGGTAATTAACAGTTTACTCGAATTTTAACAGTTTTCATAAAACAGCAAATGGATAAAAAAAAATTTCCTTGAACAGAAAACAATTGTGCTTCATATAAGTCTTCAGAGTGCAAGCATTGTTGCACAAAACAAGAGGTGAGGCAACAATCACATTATAGCTCATTGGAGTACCACCCAACTAGATCAAACATGAAAAATATTTTGTGAAAAAAAGGTAACATACCCCCTAGCATAACTCAACATAGGATCATCACCTACATTGGGGCGTCTTTTCCAAATCCTAAATAGGTAATGCAGATAGAACTCCACATTGGCCCTCCGAGCTCCACTCACAATGACCTGGGCTTCATGTTCTACCAAGCTTACAATTAAATGCTGATGTGCACGAGACAGCACTGGGTAACTGCAATAAAAAGACATAATGGCTAGCAGTGACAATCTGAAACTTTTTCTTTTTTAATTTACTATTAATAAGCAGAATCTAAACTATTGACTAAGGCCCAGTTTCTGGAATGCAAATATTTGCAAAAGTAATGTGACAAATTGCTTTGCTTTTGAAATTTTGTTGACCAAACCAAACTTTGAAGAAAAGAGAAAAGCATACCCTTTTTTATTGTTATGGAATATAGATGTGGGCACAATGATAGCTTTCACTGGCTCTCCCAACCATCTTTGGACCACTTCATCTGTTGGCAAATCTGCAGATATTTCTAGAGCTACCCCGACTCGCTTGTCCCACTCCAGGCGCTGATGGAACTTTGACCACCATAACCAAGTCTCATTACAAGCAGCATCTTCTCCTGTTTCATTATCATAGTTTCTCATTGTTTTGGTGCATGCCATGGGCACGTGAACCCATATTAAAGATGGGTGGTGACTAAAACAAAGAAAACAATATTATTGCTAGGATACTATGACCAATACAATGGCCAAATCCTTACTGATACAGAAAATAATATAAACTTACTCACCTGGTTTCATAATATGCACTAAGAATTCTTGCCAAGTTATGAGATTCTGTACCATACAAAGACAGCATGATAGCAGGAAGTCCAAGGCCTCGGCAGTAACTCAGTTCTTCATTCAAGCAATCCTCATGACGCTGCCGGACGACGGGGGACAGTGAGTCTACGTCAAGATAAGGAGACAACCTGCCAACCATCCTGTTCGTCCAGTCTTGAGGTGATAGTACCATATCTGATCTTGTAAATCCACCAACCCTGCCGGCACTTATTGGTCTCCGAAAACGTGGGTGAACTATCGGCGCAACTATGAAGGAGTAATTGCAACGCAAAGCCTCTGATAAACATGCTTGCAAATCTGGCACAGCTGTATACTCCAAGCCGCATGAAATTTCTTGCTGCGACATGGCGAAGTTCTTAATCTTCACCCTCACTGGAGTCTCGCGCAAAATCAAAGAAATCAAATTCAACTATGTTGAATAAATTAAATTTTATATATTTTTAATCTGTTGCTAAACTCCGTGGTTTCTTCCGGTTGTGTTGCCAGTTGCCACGATTTCAAACAAAAAATCCTTAATTAACTTCGATGGAATGCCGGTTCTAAGTTTGATTTGTGAGTTTATAACACAGACTACAATATAATATAGGGTACCTAATATACAAGCCCCAACAAAATGAAACGGTTTTATTCAAACATGAGAATTCTTTCACATCACACGACACAAGGAATTTTGATCATAATTGCGCCTAGCAAACCTTAAGATTAAGTTTTACACGCAAGTGAATGAAGTCTTCAAACCTTTCCTGATACAATATTTGACATGAGGCTACAGCAGAACACATATACCTAACGGCATGAGGCACAGTATATATACCTACCAGTATTGCGACTCGGCCCTGACGTGTGTGTGTAGTCCCAGCGGAAAAATCAGTTTAGCAGATATTTAGTGTATGACGTCGTGTAAATGTGTATGGTAAGTACACAATCAATACACGTGCATCCAACCATTGGGGAGTTATTCAACAAAAATTGTTTCCGCTGGAACTACATAATCCCAGCGGCACTTTTATTTTCCTATGGACGTACGAGGGCTGCACTAAGAGTATCGGGAATGGAATATTTCCACTGTTCCTGTCATATTAAAATCTTTTTAATTGAAAACTCCTTGGTTTTAAAAATCGAATACCATTTATTTATTTAAAAAAAGATTCTCGGTCTTGTCACAAGGTTTTGTCAAACTCGTTTAGTCGTTGAGAAAATGGAATTGACTCGAGAAAATTCAAGAGCGATGATTTATTATGACTTTCGAAGTGGTTTAACACAAAAACAGTGTGTTGACCAGATGATTTCTGCATTTGGTGATGAAGCCCCATCCAAAACCACAATTTATCGCTGGTTTGCTGAATTTCAACGTGGATGTGTCAAGCTCAGTGATGATCCCCGTCAAGCTCGTCCAAAAACTGCAGCCACCCAAGAAAACGTTGATGCTGTGCGTAAGCTGATTGAGGAAGATCGACATGTGACATACCGCGAAATTCAGGCAACTTTAGACATTGGCATGAGTCAAATACAAATAATCTTTCATGAACAATTAGGTGTAAAAAAGTTGTTTTCCCGATGGATACCGCATTCGCTCTGTGAAGAGCAAAAAGCGGCTCGCATTACTTGGTGTGTCAGAACTCTCGAAAGATTCCACGCAGGATCCTCAAATGCTGTATACAACATCGTATCAACAACAGGTGACGAATCCTGGATATCGCCTACGAACCCGAAACAAAAAACCAGTCACGAGTTTGGGTGTTCAAAAATGAGTTAAAGCCAACAAAAATTGTTCGTTCACGGAGTGTTGAAAAAAAATGGTGGTCACGTTTGTCTCCAAAACCGGCCATGTTGCGACTATTTTTTTTTTTTTTCTTATGATTTCTATACTTTCCCTAAAATAAAGAATAAATTGCGTGGTCAGAGATTTTCATCACCTGAAGAAGCTGTGGACGCCTACAAAACGGCCAGTTTGGAGACCCCAACTTCCGAATGGAATGGTTGCTTCAATGATTGGTTCCATCGTATGGAAAAATGTGTCAAATTTCGCGGAGAATACTTCGAAAAGCAATAAATACATTTTTAATTAGTAATGTTGTGTCACATCCTTGATTCCCGAAATTTTCAGTGCCGCCCTCGTACAAGAAAAAAATACATGCAATAATTAGTGTGTGACGAGAGGTAAAAGTGTATGTTTAAATGAAATTTGTGTGTCTTAAAACTGCGAAGATATTCAAGTTTCCGCTGCGCTGACGTTTGGCTGTTTGATGAAAATCGTATAAATCGGTTTAGTGCAGAGTTGATTTCTTTTACGCACGTTGCTATGAATTTGTGTATAATGTTTGTGAAAAGCATATCGTTTAGGAGATATACACGTAAAGGTAAAATATGGTTATTAGGTCCAAGTACTTAAAATAGGAACTTTAGAGCCTAACTTTTAACGCTTATTTGTATATTGTAAGGGTCTACAACGTCTTGCCAAGTTTCATTTATGTGCGCTTAGTAATTAATGAGCAATGGCATAATTTACTAAACATACACATTTACCTCTCGTCACACACTAATTATTGCATGATTTTTTTTTCTTGTACGTCCATAGGAAAACAAAAGTGCCGCTGGGATTATGTAGTTCCAGCGGAAACAGTTTTTGTTGAATAACTCCCCAATGGTTGGATGCACAAATTTGTACTTACCATACACATTTACACGACGTCATACACTAAATATCTGCTAAACTGAAATTAAGAAAATCATCATTTTTCCGCTGGGACTACACACCCCTGACGTTGAAAAAAAAATACCTACAGCCGCGCGGAACTTAAACACGCAATAGGCTGCCCGCCTACAGTATTATAATTTCATCTACCTCTTGAGTTTCTTTCTAGTTAAGTGATTGTAAATATTATATATTTTATTTTATGAATGAAAGAGGAAGTTTTCAACAGAAGTATGTTTTTTGTATTGGTTGGTTTTTAAATATTTATTTTATTCTGTTTTTAGTATTTGCAGTCATAGCGGCTACAGAAATACATCATCTGTGAAAATTTCAACTGTCTAGCTATCACGGTTCATGAGATACAGTCTGGTGACAGACAGACAGCGGAGTCTTAGTAAAATGGTCCCGTTTTTACTCTTTGGGTACGGAACCCTAAAATGAGTGATTCTATTTTAATTTTTTCCTCCGACGTATTTCACTTTCATCTTCATCAAAGCACTGACAATAAAAACTTCGTCAAGATCCATCACAATTCACATGTAATAACAGTGCGAAAGGCAAAGGAAATAGAAACGATTTCTTCGGCGCGGTCGATTCTTTCGGTGCGGATATGTGTGCGAGGCCTGCTCGACTTCGATTCGTTCGGCTCGGATAAGTGTTCGTTCACCTTTAAAAATTGTCTTTGAACTGTCAAGTTACTCGAGACCAAGGAACTTATCTTGAGAAGCTCGAGACGTAGGTAGTCGACGTAATTTTACTCTATACCTACGTCGGACTTCGACGGTCGAAGTCGAATTTTATTTATTGGGCTTGCTCTATGATTTATTCAGACCATGAATCAAAGATTTGAACATTGTCGGAGTTTTTGGCGGGACGAGTGAACTTTAGTGGATGTTTTTAATTATTCGAAAATTAAGTTCTAGTGGTTATTGTGGTGTAAAATTGGTGTAGTTTTATGTCTCTAGTGTCTACGCAACTGGCCAATATGTGAATTGAAATATGCTATCTCAGTAAATGGAGCTGTGAATTTTATTGTAGTATGACTACAATAAACACAGCGATGCTTGCCAAGAACGCTGACTCGATATATTTGCTTCCAAATACTGCAGTAAACATTAGAATGTAGCACACCCACTTTCTACTGTAAAACAAAAATACAAAAAGGACGTAAGAATAGGCAACACGGTTAAAAGCCTTCTTTTCGGGGTAAATAAAAAAAATTGGTAATTGTCAAATGGCTGTCAGTGTCACTCGACCGACACGACCATGGACACGACTGAATCGACTGATCACGACTCAGTTCCGTATTATTATAATATATAAAAGTACTCTGTGCGACTCAGTAACAGTAACTCAGTCAGTGACAAAGAGTATAATAACTTGATGAGATTGATTACTTATGTACAGTAGGTACCTATTGATTGTAGACATTGCAGAATCGGAGTGTTTTTGTGTCAATTGTATGAAGTGGTTAACTGAAAAACTAATCATTAATTTAACTTGGAGGACATTCAATAAATTTGTTGCATTTTTTGTATCTACTCCTACTCGACTAACAGCATAGGTACCTACTACTTTTGTCTACTGCATACAGCTATCCTCCAAAATAATGGATGAAAAAAATCCATTGCAAACTTATCCGACACCATCATTAGGAAGCAATTATGAAGATTTAAATAAAGGAGGAAGACCTGCTATGGATAGTGTTATCAAATTTGGCCCACAACCACGATCCATAATAGCTCAGATGCTATCAGAAATGAAAACCAAAACCAAGTCAGAGGGTCAGTTTAAGGGCGGGTTAATAATTATTGAAGATGAACCCACTGGCCAAAATGAGCTATCACAAGATGTTGTTCAAACATATAAATCTGAAGAGTATGTATATATCCAACTTGCTCCTCACATTAAGTTGTGCATTCCTTCTCTTTGCATTATCCGGGTAAGATTATGTTGTTGCTGTATTAACCATGTTTACTGTTTTCCAGGAGTTGCAGTGGAGCAGAACACAAAAAGCATCAATCTTCAAATAATAAACTTTTATGTGATTTTCCTAAATGCCGTTATTCTTGTAAATTGGCATCAAACCTCATAAAACACAGAAGGGTGCACACAAATGAAAAGCCCTATCTTTGTGATAGATGTTCCTTTAGGACAAATTTTGTGAATTCTTTGAAGACTCACAAAAGAATACATACAGCTGAGAAACCATACCAATGTGATCATTGCAACTATAGATGTAACAGTAGTTCAAATCTTAAAAAGCACTGTCATTTAAGGCATTCTGATGGAAATAAATGCAAATATAAGGGATTCACTTAGTAGCCACATTATTATGGTGCAAACTCAGTCCAATAAAGACTGTAATTTATAAAATATAATTAAAAAAGTACTTGTGTTTTAAAAAAAAAGTAGTCTAAATAGTTACCATTGTTGTTCATGATAAATGAGTAAGGAATAAACATGTCATGTCCAAAGCATTATATTTTTTATATTTACCTAAGTATATAGATATATGATCCTAATAAAAGTATATAATAACTGGTATAAATGTTGCCCAAAGTACTTATATCAAGACTCCTCTTAAAACATGATAAAATAATCCATGATACTTGTAAAATATTTTGAGCTCAAATAGCAAGGTTACATGAACAATAATAAAAATTAAATTAAGAAAATAATACTAGTCTGGTTCACAAATCATATGTAGTTGAGTGTGTGTCAGTGGCAATGTTCTGTAAAGTCGACTACAACGGATTCGCGCCATCCAAAGAGGAAGTAACCAGTTGCTGATCCCAGGACCACAGCTGCACATAGCCACGTATTGTATGTCATGAATACAAGCATCAACATATAACTCACTAACACTTGCATTCCATGAAGCACTGTCTGCCATGCATGTGCTGTACTCAACATAGTAGGACTGAAATTATTATAAAAACATGGTTAAACATAATGACAATTGGAATAAACAGCTAAAATAAATATTTATGTTTGAAGTGTTTTATATACTTACACATTTCTTTCAAGGACATGGGGCACCGGCCTTAAAAAGAACACACATTTGTTAGTAAAAAGATAACAAGTTAATCAAAACCCAACACAATAAATAATTTGACATCAATATATAACAAAAAGATGTGGTTGTAATTTAAAAACAGCTTTATGAACAGTTTTCTTCGTGTCCGTTTCAATGGCACGGCCATGACAATTAATAATAAAAAAATCATGCCAAGAATTTGTAAAAATTTGTAAAAGTTGATTCCCAAAACCATCAATTTGTCAAAGCCATGGTTAAAAAGTTATAAGGGTTTGAACGTGGCCGCGCTATTGAAACGCGGCGAACCGCGCGTCCACGGAGGTCTTTAAAACTAAGCGGTGCAGAGACCTGAAATTTAGGTAAATAACATTGAATTTGTAAAAAAAAAATCCTTTGAATATATTTTAGGAGCTGTAAGACTACAACCCCATGGGCGCGCCATTGAAACGGTGAAAAACACGTTTTCGTTGATATCTCGCTGAAAAAGCATCGCAGACGTCAGAAGTTTTTTGTAAAATCCAGATTTGAATTTGTCGAAACTAGTAAAAATACAACAAAAAATCCTAGGTTTATATTTAAAGAGCTATAAGACTAAAACCCCATGGCCGCGCCATTGAAACGGTGAAAAATACGTTATCGCCAATTTCTCGCTGAAAAAGCATCGCAGAGGTCTGAAGTTTCTTTGTAAAATCTAGATTTGAATTTGTCGAAATAGATAAAAATGCATAAAAAAATGCTAGGTTAACATTTCAGGAGCTGTAGAACGGAATTTTTAATACGTCGATATTGTGGTGACCATGGCTTATTGTTTACTGAAAACTTACCACCTATTTTATTAGAAATTATATCTCAAGGATCCTAAATTAAATTATTTCTGGCAGAATTTAGTCTTAGACATACTTAGTTATGGGTTTGAGTGTTGTATATAAAGTTGAAATAAATTATTATTCATCAAATTATACTATCTTTCAGGAATTACGAATGCTGGAAACCCAGGATTTTTTACAATTTTTTCACAAATTCAATCTGTTAATTACCTAAATTTCAGGTCTCTGCAACAACGCTTAGTTTTAAAGATCTCCGTGACTGCACGGTTCGCCGCGTTTCAATGGCGCGGCCACGTTCAAACCCTTATAACTTTTTAACCATGGCTTTGAAAAATTTATGGTTTTTGGAATCAACTTTTACAAAATGTTGGCATGGTTTTTTATTTTTAATTGTCATGGCCGCGCCATTGAAACGGACACGTTTTCTTCATTCCCAAAAAAAAAATGAATTTTCCATACAAAGTTATCAAAGTTAGTATGGGAAGACTTGTTTATTTTTGTTGTTTATACTATGACTTCCTTGAAGACAGTTGTACATCTATACAGGCAAAACCAATTTTTAAAACATCACCTTTTCGTTACACTCAGCACAGTACTTATAGAAAAGTGGTTTCACTATAGGTAAACCATTTACTATAAAAGTTGTTAAATTTTAAAACAGGCCGTGAATGCTAAGACGAAAGGGGAAATATTAAAACTATTCGAAACTTGCAGCACTATTAAAATAATAATCTACTTTAAATACTAATATTATAAATGCGAAAGTTTGGCACAGAGGTAGATTATAGTCTGGAATAAGAATAACACATGGGACTTTTTATCCCGGGAGTATTTTCCCTTGGGATAATTTTCGACATTCCCGCGGTCGGCTAGTTATTTAATGTAGAAGGTCAATATTGACATGAGGCTTCTAGGCGAAAACTGAGAAATAAGTAGGGTGGAGCGTAGACAAAAGGAACCTTCAGAAGGACCTTGATTACTCAAAATATGCATAAAAAACAGCCTGTATTGCAATAATCTCTAACTGTAAGGCTATCCGCGTTGCAGTTAAGTATGTATTAACATTGGACCAAAGAAAAAACCCATTTCTAAGGGTTCTATAATAAAAAATAATAAAGAAAATGCCAAACTGCCTCGTTTAACTAGTGGTCACAAGTTTAATTCCCGCGTAGAGCAGTGTTATCGACTTTTTCATTAGGGAGTTTCAAAAGACCCGAAAACCGCTATATCATCATCTTGGACACTGCAGAAGGACAGTGCGTTTTCGGTCTTACTGACTAAAACCCCCGAGTTAGTCCTTATCGGACGGCAAGCTATATATCGCTCACCGCCGTTTATTCCCGGTCGTCCCCACTGGGTACGAGTGGGAAAAAAAAGTTTCGTTCCTCCCCAGTGGTGACGATTGGAACTTTTTATTTCCCACTAGTTCAGCTATATATGAATAAACACTCGCCGCCTCTATAATGTAGCCTGGAAATCAACAATATTTCTGGCACTAAAACTTTGCCGAAAATACCTATAAACGTTTGTCCAAATTCGAGCTATTGGTTTCTTTGACTTTATTCTTTAGCCCAGTAGACTCTTTTCATAAAAAAATATGAACCTTATCATATACTTGTTCACCAAGTTCACTACTGCATGAAAAAGAACATAATTTTCATGCTTCATTAGAAAATTCATGTAACACACCATGTAATTACAAATTTTAATGCAATGGAACGATAACATTCTGCACTTCGACACGGTAACTAATTAGTTAATGTTAACTTAAGATACCTACTACAACAATGATTAGATACGCCTAATAATGTTTCCGCTATACCTAATATGTGCCTATCGGGTATAGGCGATTCTAATTATACCTACTGTTTTCTTCGATGGTATTCAACATAGTGATTAGGGAATCCAATCTCGCGCCATTTTGGGGGGGTCAGTAATGGGACATTTTGCCGAGTTACCTGTGTGACAAAAATGGACAGAATAGCTATTTATTTTATTTATTAATTAAACTCTATGTACAATAGTGGTACATGGGCGAACTTAATGCAACAAGGCATTCTCTACCAGTCAACCTTTGGATCAAAAAGACTACACTGTGGTAGGTGTACAACAAATAAATTAGATTTGAAATATAATTTTATTTTGGAAATAATAAATAAATAATATAGGTATATAATACTAATAAAATACATATATATGCTAAAATAATAAACTAATAAATATGATGTTATATAATAATCTTTCTGATTGAGAGAACTCATAATAATTATGACGAAGACCAAACTAAGAATGACAGGCCTTTAAGTAGTGTTTTCGGATTTTACGCTTAAAGGAAAACTTGGACTCAGCCTTCTTGATGTCAAGGGGTAGCATATTCCAGAGTTTAATGGTTTATAGACTTTTAATCATTTGTAAATAAAAAAGCACTGGTATTCAGCAGAATCTGGTTTGACTAGGAGCCGACCCCAATATAGTTGGGAAATGGCTAGGCAGATGATGTAAATAAAAAACACGCTGTTTCGGAATCACACTTCACAAATTTAAAAACAAGTACTCAGGAAAAAAGTTTTTTGCTGTCCCGCAAATCTTACGGATCCGCGGGATTGATGTCCTCACAGGCTTACGGGGTTTTTTTTTTAGAATGGTGTTGCGGTGTTGGATTCCCTAATGGTGATTCATGAAGAAAATCAAATTAAGGACGCGTTTACAAATGGGTAGTCAAATCATTACTTTTTTACACAAAAGTATGTTTATTAAATAAAATGCTTTGCATTCTTAAAATGTGTTTCCCATGAGTTGTTGATAGATTTTCTCAATAAATGTACCGAAGTAAAAAAATTCACTCCGATACATTTATTGAGAAACTGTACCTATCTAAAATTATATTTATAGTTCAGAATCGTACCATGCACATCTATCAACAATTCATGGGAAAAACATTTTAAGAATGCAAAGCATTTTATTTAATAAACATACTTTTGTGTAAGAAAGTAATGATTTGACTACCCATCTGTAAACGCGTCCTTAAACAGGATAGTAGATATAGGTAAGTGCGTTTTAGTGTCGTGCGGTTTTGTTCAAGCAAGTGCTATACGCTTTTGAGATGCCTTGTGGGCGCTGCGCGTGCGGCCAATTGGACATGAATGAACAACCCCACATGCCACTGAAATCGCCCTAAAAAATTAAAAGAAATAAACCCCAATTACGAAATAAGTAACTGTTAAAGTCCATTGAGTAAAGAATTATACTCAACTGTATAACTTGAGGTTCATCTGGTGCGCACAGATTTGAGACACCTTTGTCTGGCGGTGCTACTGCACAGTATTGGAGACCCGTATACGTTTTCCACAATAGATGTTTTCTGTAGTATTTTAGACTGAAACAACGAATAGTTATTTTTTTATTTTTGTATTATCATTATTTTGTGGCCTCATTCATGGGTCGCTGCGGTCAATATTTTTTTTCCAAAATTACGTTATTATTATGATTAAAATTGAGGAGTTTTAAATATTACTATAGCAAAACTTTATCGCTAATTTAGGAGCGATACGGGCGTATGATACAGCCTAAAACTGCAAAGCTTGCAGCAGCTTTAAGCATCTTCGTTGTTATAGTTTTCTTGGTGCTAGCTCTTTTCTAAAAGACTAGGCCCAGGCTGCGGGTGTTACTATTACAGTGATATTATATTATGCAGTAACATAAAAACAATAAATGCTCTTAAAACTGTTAATTAAATTCGACTTTCATATGCAAGCACGATTAATTAAAGCATAGTTTCATAGGACTGGAGGCCTACCACAACCTCTTAAAACAATATTATTTTAATATTACTTTGTAATTTCTGTTGTTGCATTTTCAACTCTCGGCGCTGATCCGAGCGTTGAAAATCCAACAGAGCGGAACGCAAAGTAATATTAAAGTAATATTGTTTTAAGAGGTTGTGGTAGGCCCCCTGATGTGGCTGGTAAAAGAAAATGTAGGTACATAATTATATTAAAATACTTGTATTTGTATTTTAACAGGTAGTCACAATGCTGTACAGGTAGACTATGTAGGTAAGGACTAAGTTTTAACTGAAAACCACGGGATGGCTGGGACAACATACATGTATTGGTTACTTCTAAAATTACAACAATTATTATACATAAATCTTACCCTTCATAAAGTAAAGCCATTAAGAACACGGCAAGGAATGATCCAATAAATTCTCCTATGTCTGTTACTTTCCACCAAGAAAAGAGAATAACTTCATCGTAACCCCCGTGAAACTAAAAATAGAAGAATACAGATTTATGTGAAATATTTTGTTTCAATTCTTAATTTAGACTTAGGCCGTTAATGGTACCTAGATTGAGTTAAAAAGTTTAGAGTTTTCACTCACACAGGTGGTGTTAGTGAAAACTCTAAACTTTCTAAGCGATATTTATATAAAAGTTTATAAAGGTGTGCTCTTCGGCTCAACGCCTAGAGTTGAAATTTCAGCAATGCAATAATATTTCGTCATTCATTTTGGTGCCACCTAGTGTTAGCGAAAACGGGCAAGTTTTTTTAAGCTCTATTTTCATATCAACAGTGTTAACCCAGGTATTGTCGGGGGATCTTATAATTCATGCTGCTGAATATAGATACGTTTAATCTAAGCCAAGCAGAATTTCTTCAATAGTATTACTATGTACTATAATGATGATCAGCGATTTGGCTCAGAATATAAAGAAAAATTATCGACTTCAGGCACGTATTAATAAAGTAGTCGCAAAAAAGTATAACATTCTACTCAGATTCTAGATAATGGCACTTTCTATTAATACGTGTCTGACACTATAAAAAAGATTTTTAATAGCAAAGAAGTGACATGATTATTACAGTCATAGCCATATCATGACCTCCAGCGTGATCCCCATGGGCTCCGTGAGCGTCGTGTAAGGCATGTCCTTCATGTCCGTGGTGTGCATGAGCCCTTAACTCTGATCTGAAATCTATACTGTCTCCACTGGCATTAAAGTTGTTCTGAAAATAAAATAAATTAATTCGAACTTGTAACTAAAAATAATGACATTGAAAATCAAAAATCTTCTATCATTTTATTATTTTCATAACTAGTGTAACCTCCATCAGCAGCTATGACGGCACGTAGTCTATCTCGCATAGATGCGACAAAGCGCGCGCATAAGTCAGTCCCCCTGATATCATCCCATACCCGAACACAATGTGATTAAATTATTTAATATAGAATATGTATTTATCTGTGTATTTATTATATTTAAAGTAATGTCGCACCGATGACAGCCCCATTTGTTGTCCAGACAATTACTGTCCATTCCAGGTTGCCTGGAAGAGATCGCGGAATGCGATAAGGCCGCCCATTGTACATGTGTTTTAGTTAGTACCTAATGTTCTTTTTATGTTATTATCGGTGTACAATAAAGTATATAATAAATAAATAAGAGCTTGAGGGTTTCTTTCGTTCTGACAGTGTCAGCGTTGAACCACTATGCCCCACAGATTTTCAATCGGATTCATATTAGCTGACCAAGCAGGCCATTAAATGAGACGAATGTCACGGTGCAGGTTAAACCACGCCATAGTGGCCCGGGCTGTATGAATAGGTGCATTATCCTGGAGCTATTCAATTTTTGGGAATTCTGTTGCGGAATACACAGCGCACACAAGCAACACAAAATTAGTCGCAGTAGCCCTACTTTCTAACGAAGTCAGTTCTCCGATGCCGTCGTGGCTCATCCACCCCCATAAGTTAACAGCTATGCGTCAAGATTCATTGTTGAACCTGGTCGCATAGACAACACATGGAGCATCATTATACCGAGTGTGATTATAACGCCATAAAGTTCATCTTCCGATTTACCTCGATTAAAGTTTTTTCATCAGTAAATATAACATTCGACCAATCAAGATATTGTCGCGCAACATTAAGCCGAGCTGTTTTATGGTGAAGTCTGAGTTTCACTTTAATAGCGGGGTGTCTGTAGTGTAGACCAGCACGGTGCAAAGTTCGACGAATCTTCCAAGGACCCACATCGTTAAAAGCAGTAAAATGATTAGTTGGTGTGAAGCCTTGCTCTTCGTATTGTCGAACTACACAACCGGCCAAAAGTTTGAGACCACTAATCAAAAGCTATCATATCGCTAGTTTATTTTTAAATATCGGAGTTATAAAATTTAAACTGCACATCTGCAAAGAACGTCTGGATGCTTATTATTTTTTTTTATATTAGGCAAGGAAAGGGGCAATAAACAAAATGTCAAACCTCAATGTGTGGTGAAAAACATCTAGTCCAGTTATCGATTGTTTAATTTTTTTAGCCTCATCAATTTGCTTTTATTTTAAATTAACTTACGTATGCTATTGGTCTAGCTCAGGGGTCAGCAACCTGCGGCTCTTTGGATGTGAAGCTGCGGTTCTTTAAGCTTTTCCATACGCAAATATTATTTATTTTATAAAAAAACAATTAAAATTTAGGAATTTAAAAACAAATGAATTGGTCAAAAAAACCCGACCACTAAAAACGACAGAAAAGTTCGAAACAAGTCGCTTTTCAAGCAGTCTGATGCAGTTTGTGGCCTCAGATCTGTGATTGAACTGCATCAGACTGCTTTAAAAGCGACTCGGGTTTTTGTAGTCCAGTAGGTTCAGTGATATGACATCTCACCGTTTTCTTTCATCTCAAGTTTTCACGGTAAGATTTTTACGAAAGAAACGTCCTAATTTTGCCCATAGTAGCAGCCCCGGATCTACGCTTTTTCCGAACCGGGGCAGAATTTGATGGTGCCGCAATCACAAACGGAGGGAGGGGTGCCACGTTTGTAATTAATTTTTATCCTCTAATGACCCTTAGCGATAACGAAGACCCATTGTACGAAATTTTAGCACCACACATCGTTTTTTTTTTTTTCAAACATATCGAATTGGCACTTTGGAACTTCCCCCCCAACCCCCCCGTCCCGATTCAGGCATAGCAGTGAAGCTGCCTAGCTGTGTATTATGTTCCATAGGAGCGGCCCGAGAACCGAACCCTGAGGAATACCGCACGAGTCCGCACGACATCTCTCGGCGATTCCACTCTCCCCGGTGTCCGGGGTAGATGACGGCCCAGTCCGTCTAGAAGGCCTCGACCGCGCGACGGAGATAGATCGGCATCCGGTGATACCGAAGCCGAAGTACATCCCTGATGCAAATCGAGAGCAGGGTGTTAAATGCATTGGCGATGTCAAGAGACACCGCCAAGTCGACCCTGCCCTGGGATACCGCATCCTTCGTCGTAAGAGCTCTCACGCGCATGATGGCATCCTCGTGGCATGGTGTCCTCGTCCAGGCAATCGGCGGCGGCGACCTCTCGCTACCGGCCCTGGTTCCCTCCATGGTCCGGAGCGAGGAAGCATGGGAAGCCGTCACATATTTCTGCGAAGCAGTAATGCTAGTGCAGGATGAGGTGAGCCGCGTGAGGCAAACCACGCCCCAGCCGCCGCAACAGAAGAAGAAGGCCCGGGCAAACAGTATTTCACGTAGAACTTGCTAGGTGGACAAAAGTCATTATTAGATTCTCGGAAAACGTTAATTACCCGACAATGACAATACCGCAAAACCGGATTCTAATTATACTTAATTGCGTATCCCTAACATTCCACAGTGATGAGTCATAAGTAGGTGGTGAAAGTTAACTAATAAGTTAATTGTGCAATTTATTCTAAGTTAGTGTAGTTGCATTTTAGCGTCACTTCGACATCTCATTGAGGCAGTTCGTAATTTTGTGAAAGTTTTATGGATCTAAATTTTCAAGGTATGTACTTAAATTTATAATGGTTTAAAGTGCGTGAATTAGTTACCTATTTTAAAACATAGGATTTTCAATAATATTAGTATTTTTTCTTTGACTGAACTTTCAAAGACGTCAAGTACTTGCACACACGGATAGACTCGCTAGATTTTTGACATATTATAGTTTTTAGTGCCATTTATAGAAATGTACATTTTACTCTGCACTTCGGGTCTAACTATTTTTTTTTATTTTTCTAACAGAGCGCATACACTCGATCAATAAAATAGAGTTTTTCGAAGAATGGCTCAAACACGAAAAATATGATCGGAATTCTAGTCTTTATGACTATATTTCACCTAATTTAACTTTAGTGATAGAACTTATGAATCTGAAAGGTAAATCAAGATGAAATTGGCCAGTTATTGTTCTAAAATTGGTACCAAGTAGACTTCCGCGAGTATTTCAAAATATCATTTCTTGATTATGAATAAAAGCTAGTTGGAAGACGATAACATTCAATTCCACGCCCAGTGTAATCAACCACAACCATCTACATCAGCTTTCGATCCTACTTCAATGGGAAGACCTCGAAAAGACTTCCAAGAGTTATCGTTCAAATCGAAAAACGTCAAATTGATGACCTCAATCAAACGCGTAGTGTGGGCGAGTTAATGACTGCTGCAGAAGTAGCTGCGCGTCTTACGGGAAATAGAAATATCGCAAAACATATTAGAAAAATAAGTGAAAGTTCTGAATTAGTCCATACCAGGAGCATTTTGGGGTAGCGGAACAGAGAGTAAAGTCCCACATACCTCCACTGGAAAGAGAGGATCCTCCGACCGGACGGTTGTTTGTGTCCGGTGGGCAACTGCCCGAGAGTTGATATTCGGGCTTTTGCATGTGTTCTAATCGCACGGTAAACTTATGATGATGATGATGACGTCATGATGAGATAGCTGCACGAAGGCTGCGCTGACGTTCAATGTCGAGGGTCACCAGTTTAGAAGGTAGCGGAACAGAGAGTAAAGTCCCGCATGCCTCCGTTGAAAAGGGAGGATCCTCCGACCAGAGGGTTGTTTGTGTCTGGTGGGCAACTGCCCGAGAGTTGTTATTCAGGCTTTTGCATGTGTTCTAATCGCACGGTAAACTTTGATATCGCGATTTAGGATTTTGCAGTTAGTTCGCAACTGTCGAGATAGATGGCGCTGCGAGTCTCATTTGTTGTGATGTTGATTCTGCTACGTTGATTTTTGTGGCGGCATGAATGCCGCTACAGCATAACCACCAACTCTAAAGAAAGAAAGAGACGGAGCTATACAGGACGTATAGCTCCGTCTCTTTCCCACTGGAAGTAATATTAAAGTAATACTGCTTTAAAAGTTGGTGGTTTAGGCCCAGGAGTACTAGTTCTGTGCAGAGTGCTAGACAATTAAGGGGTGATGAAGCGTTATCATACACTAAATCTACAACACATTTTTACAAACGAACTAGGAAGTGGTCTAATATGAAGGCAGGACATCGTGTTTCCATAATCACTGTTTAGCCAAAGCAAAAAAGGCATGC
Organism: Melanchra persicariae; assembly: GCA_947386135.1. Taxonomy (NCBI): domain Eukaryota; kingdom Metazoa; phylum Arthropoda; class Insecta; order Lepidoptera; family Noctuidae; genus Melanchra; species Melanchra persicariae. The sequence continues at coordinate 8,576,540 of OX376646.1, forward strand.
TATCCTCCGGAGGAGAATATTCACCGTAACTCGTGCCGAAATAAATGATTCATCTGATGATTTAGTAGACGAGGATTAGTTTATACGTATTTATAATTTAATTTTGTACTCAACTTTTTTTTTTTTTTATTACTATTAAAATGCAAGTTTTATAGTAACAACATTTTATTTATTTTTTTACTTTGTGATTTTATTGAAATCTTACTATAATTTATTCATAAAATGACCTAACGAGTCAATATAAATGCAGAAAAATAAAAACAGACTTTTGTCCACCTAGCTTGTTCTAGATGGAACACTGTGGGGCGTCGGAAGTCACAGGGCAATTCCCGGCCATCGTAGGCGCGGGGCTGCGGACTGCGAGAGTTGGGTGGCTCGCTGCCAATCACAACTAGGGCTGGGTCGACGGCGCGTTGTGTTCCACGTGGGCTTCAAAGAGATGTCAGCCATGTAGACGGGGTCCTTTAGGGCCAAGCCTGCCAGGGTTGCTAAATGTGTTCAAAAGAGTCACCACGGCCCTGGAACGCCCTTTGCGTTCCAAAGATCCACAGATGGATTTTAGTCAGTTAGAGAATGAGACTCTCTTCCGCTCCACACAGAGTGGAAGAAGTCATTTGATGATTTCCCATCCATAAAAAAGCTGTGTGTGTGTCTTTAGGCGCAGCAATTTCGGTGAAATTTCAAATGAAAACTTCACAAACATTCTTTACATCTAGCGTGTTGCCACTCCTTGCACATTGCAGTGACCATTCAATACAACATACATAGCTTTCGATAAATCATCAACACCCCATGCATGTGGGTTGACGTCTAATGACTCATCGGCTACGCGTACACAGAAACTCAAGTATCGTATTGATAAACAATTGTACTGAACCATGCGCGAGATGCGTTTGTATTAAAATCATTATTACGATGGTTCGTTTTTATTCGAAAAGCCGTAAATCTACATATCTACACTTCTACACTAATATTATAAAGAGGAAAGATTTGTTTGTTTGTTTGAAATGAATAGGCTCCGAAACTACTGGACCGATTTGAAAAATTCTTTCACCAGTAGAATCCTACATTATCGGTGATGGGCATAGACTATAGAATATTTTCAAAAAAGTTAGGGATCCGTATGAAAACTTCGATAATGTAACCCCAGGTGTGAGAAGAAATCCTTATATCGCGTACGCTGCGGAATCTATTGACAATAGAGCAAAGTGATGTATTACAGTTTTATAGAGGTCATCAATATCTACAAAAAAGTCCGCGATACCATATATCTAACTATTATGGATAAGTCACCATGACCGCTTTTTGTTCATATTATTAAAGCAAATCCCATGATGAAATAAAAAATGGTGATTTTAGTATCATGATATTCATCCTTATCCATTTAAATGGTTTGATAAATAAGGTTGATTATGTCCGTGTTAATTACACTTTAAATTATTCAAATCGGACCTTTCGTTCAAAAGTTACGACGGTAATAAACATGCTCGGAGTAAGAAAAATGTCGCGGCTTGAGCGAACTGGGGAGAATCGTATCAATGCTTGGCCCGATGAAGTTGAAACACCACGGCATTTAAATGTTTTCGATAAAACAATAAGAATAACAAATGTTTGGATTTTTCGAAAATAAACTACAAACATAATAAGGAGTGAAGCAGGGGTGATTAAGATTTTAGGGTAGGACATAATTGCTTGCTTCAATTTACGTCGGAATGCTATGCACAAACTAAAAGCGAGATAATTGAAACAGATGTACTAACAATTTTTGCATAATCAAACCCTGACGGCTTAGAATAATAACGCCTAGAAACCTAGTACGAGCATCAAAAGTGAAGCAACTCAGACTACTCCATATACGGAGTACTCGGCGCAGCGAGCCGTCAGTGCTCAAGGTCACGCTCTGTTGAATGCACCTCCCGAGAAATATTTAAAAATGACAGTTTGTTGCATAAAAAGATGCTCTAACACACCAGGAAAACAAAAAAAAAATGTGATAAAATCACGTTTCACAAGTAAGTACTTACATTAAATCCATTATTTTTACGTAAATCGATCTTCAAATTAAAATTTTCATAACCTAATTTATCACAATGTAGTGTTGCCAGTTGTAAAGAAAAATTACCCATAATACAGTAAGCACTAACTGTTGGAGTCTACCTGTATTATGATACTTATTGTTTAAAGTTGTAAGTATGAAACGAAAGCTAATAATTACGGTTGATTGAAATAATTTGCGCATTTTTTAAGTGAAAAGTTCTTTAGGCGCGTTGGGCAGTTTTCATATGGGAAAAAACCATAGTCGCGACACGCGGCGACACCGACACCTGTGTATGAGATCGTGTCTTAAAATTGAAATAAAGGAACATCAGACTGGGCGGCCAACCAGGGGGGGGGGGGGGCAGGGGGAGGCGGGAGCCTTGTCGGCCCCGCGGGTGCCGACCAGTCTTTCATGGGTGTCATTTTCGCGATCTTTGGGGTCGCTAAAACCGATTATGGGGTCAAAATCGAAATCCAAGATGGCGGCGACGAAATTTGCTAACTTTTCCTTATGGGTGTCAATTTCATGGTTTCTGGAGTCGCTGAAACCGATTATGGGGTCAAAATCGAAAACTTAGTATGCATACGCCATCTAACCAGGTCTAAATAGTTAGTTGAGAACATTTTCTAAAAAGAGTTTAAAAGGAGAGAGAGAACGATTTGAAGTTTTCTATAAAAGTGAAAAACCACTATCTTTCCTCCTGATGTTTAAAATGTCATGTCGAAAAGTTAGCAAATTTCGTCGGCGCCATCTTGGATTTCGATTTTGACCCCAAAATCGGGTTTAGCGACTCCAGAAACCATGAAAATGACACCCATGACGAAAAGTTATCAAATTTCGTCGGCACCATCTTGGATTTCAATTTTGACCCCATAATCGATTTTAGCGACCTCAGAAACCATGAAAATGACACCCATGACGAAAAGTTAGCAAATTTCGTCGCCGCCATCTTGGATTTCGATTTTGACCCCAAAATCGGTTTTAGCGACCCCAGAAACCATGGAAATGACACCCATGACGAAAAGTTAGCAAATTTCGTCGGCGCCATCTTGGATTTCGATTACAATAAGTACATACCGACAAGTTACGTACTTAACATTTTTTTTTATATTGATCTATGATTAGTCCCAAGTATATTAACATTTTTCCCGATTTTAGGGAAAGTGTTCATTCCTAGCAACATTTTTTTACGTCTGTGGCTGTAATTACATACCGCTCACTCACACATAAGTACGAAAGTTGCTTCATTTTTTGGTAGGGAGCGTGTATGAGACTCTCCTTCTAGGCGTTATTATTCTAAGCCTGACGGGTTGAACGGGGTGAACAGTTGCGCTGAACCTGGGCTCGAGACAAGTGAGATTCTGTCAACGGTGGCGTTGCGTATAATTAATGAAAAGTGCTTAATTTTCCAAAACTAACCTTTTATAGGGGGCGTTGAAGTTTGTGGAGTACCTACTAACTCCGCGCGGACGAAGTCGCGGGCGAAGTGCTAGTTATAGATATTATGAGGAGATAACGTTTGTAAGCTTGGATTTTAGGAGGTAATCTCCAAAGCTTTTTGTTTTTTTATAGATGGGAAATCATCAAATGACCCCTTCCGCTCTGGGTTGAGCGGTAGGGAGTGTCAGACTCTTACTGACTAAAACCCACCTATGCTCCTCTCCTCCTAGTGAACTTTGCGTTCCAGGGCCGCGGTGACTCTTTCGAACAAAATCCGCAACTCTGGCAGGCTCTGGCTCTAAAGGGCCACGTCTACTATGCTGACATCTCTTTGAGGCGCGCCTGGAATACAACGCGTCGTCGACCGGGCCTGGCTTTAATCGGACAGCGAGTCACACAACGCTCGCCGTCCGCGGACCCGCACCTATGGTGGCCAGAAATCGCCCTGCGACTCCCGACGCCCGGGGCGTCTCCTTATATTGCGGCGGCTAGGGAGTAAGGGTTGTCTCTCTCACACGCGGTCCGCCTCCTCCTTCACTAGCATTACTGCTTCGCAGAAGGAGGTGACAGCTTCCCATGCCTCCTCGCTCCGGACCATTGACTGAACCAGGGCTGGACGCGAGAGGTCACCGCCGCCAATCTCCAAACCTACTCATTCAATTTCAAAAATTATTTCTCAGCTAGAAAGCTACATTATCGCTGACAAGTGACAGTCGAGTGTATACGACACTTTTTAGCCCAAGAAAATTCTTCGTTCTTCTCTAACTTTTTTTCGAAAATGTTTTCAACTAATTATTTATGGCAAGCGCCAGATAAATGTGGAATAAAGTATATTGACCTTTCCTTAATATCTCTTCGTAGGGTACCCGGACAGTAAATTATAAATCGTTTTTCATTACTGAAAATAGGAAAGATCACGATAGATGTCGATTCAGGACAACTTCATGTCATTATTTCTGTGTTTGAAATTAAGTGTGTCAATAAATTTAGGTGGGTCAATGACCGTTATTCCACATTTATCTGGCGCCTACCATAGACCTGATTATCATGCGTATGCATACCAAGTTTCATTCAAATTGGTTCTTTTATTTCGAAAAATAAGGACTTGTAAGTTTGTATGAAATGCCGTACCGCGTAAACGCTCTAAGATAATTTTATCCGTAAAATGCAAAGTTTAGTGTGATTAAAGACAGAAATGAAACTGCGGAAAAAAATAAGAGATAACATCGTGGTGATTTTGAATAGAGGAAATATTAATAAGTAGGTACGTAATTTTAAATTAGATTTTTTATGTACCTTCTGCTTCTTTAGGAATACGAATTTCACCATTAGGTAAATTATTGTTACAATATTAGGATGCTTTTCCGCTAAAGATTTTCTAGAAAGGCGATGCGCGAGGAAGAAATCATCACGGATCAACGTCACCTTTTCATTTTTCTTGCCAGACTTAACGCAGCTCTGAAGGAAAAGGGCTAGTAGGGAGAAAGGGTGAGCGGCGCAAGCGAGCGTAATCAAGAAGTCGAATTTCAAAATTGTGACTTGCAGTGTGTCTTACACAATAAAATCCAAAATAAAAAATCTCAAACCCAGCGCCGATAGATGAAATTTTATTTATTATCAGCTAACGGCAACTTGTATTTTTTATTAAAGTTTGATTGTCAATAAAAACCGCCTTGCGCTGCGCTTTCCCAGTGCGGCGGCCATAATGGTCTTAGCTTAGGACTCAATTTATTATCCTTTTTCAAACCACAGTTATTACCATTTATAATACTACACAGTGTACAATACGTATCTACTTTGCGTGAGTTGCAATTTTCCATAGCAGAATTGTATTATGCTCAGAGTGAATGGCCACTATACATTGAAGGTCGATGATCGTTTTATGTAGAATATGTAGATACTATGTAAGTACAGCGCAATGATAAAACAAGTTTAACTTAACTTGTTATGAGCAGGCCCCGAGCATAATAAAATTTCCCATTGTACCTACCTACTTTTATTAGATTTTCTAGGTAAAAAATAACGAGTAAATCTACACCGATATTTAAAAACCGGCCAAGTGCGAGTCGGACTTTTTGAGTTAATGTTTATAGCTCTAGGCTGTATGTGCTCGCCTGTGCATAAGTATTGTCAGAAAAAAAACTCACTAAACTTCCTACACTAGATGTCGTGTCTGTCATAGAGGTTTGCACCGGGGCGGAATTTTGAGTACCGGTGAAATTCACCGGTGATTGGGCGATCTCCGGTGATTTACCGGTGATCTTCGGTTGATGCGTTGGAATTATAAACCTATGACAAAAATGAATATTGTTTGCTGAATGGGTTTGATAATAAAAAAAATACAGTTTTCATTCATTTTTTAACCGACTTCAAAAAAGGAGGAGGTTCTCAATTCGATTGTTTTTTTTGTTTATCTTTGTTACCTCATATCTCAGTCATTTATGAACCGATTTGAAAAATTTTTCGTTTTATGTGAAAGGATATACTTCTCGAATGGTCCCATTGAAATTTTATCAAAATCGGTTCCGTAGTTTGGTTTTTAAATCCAAATAGCTGGACAAAATATGTGAAAAAATCATCCATATAAACGAAATTGTGTAGTTTTGCTTTTCTGTGACTTTCCAGTGGTGTTGTTATGTCTGGGGTACCACTTAAAAGTAAAAAATAAAAAACTTTTTCCAAAAAAACCAAAAACACCGACTACCGAAATTAAAGTTATTTTGAACTTTATAGTTTTTTTTTGGAAGTTTTATTAATTAAAATGGTCATCATCATCATCATCATATCCCCCAAGTGTCGCCACAACAACCGGTCCTGTGCTTGTCAAAAATGGTATTCAAACAAAAATCCACCACATTATCCCAGTTATGATTGATCTGAAAAATCCGTTTCTATGTACATTTTTAATATATTAATTGCCCGAAACGACAATGTTTGTGTGTGACGACGCGTGTTTATAGTGAAATATGAACTCAAACCGAAAATATGGGGAATAATCATACACATTGCAACGAGTTATTTGGGAAATTAGTAGGAAGTGAAATGAATCATATAAAATTGACATACACGCTTTGAGTGTTAATGTCCGAAATATTGTTATAGAAAAGAAGCAAATAAGAAATAATAACTAAATATTATAAAATAAAGAACAATATTGAATAATAAACCTTCTTTTTATTTAAATCACATTTAAAAAATACTGCTCCAATAAAACCGGTGATCAATCGGTTTTTCTTCGGTGTTTTTACCGAATAATTTCTCCGGAAAATAACCGGTGATTCTCCGGTACTCATTGCTCCGGTGCAAACCTCTAGTCTGTCATCCATCTTGTTTTTACTGTAACTACATGATAGGCGTTTTCTTTTTGAATAAAAATAAAATTCAGTATAAACTAAAGAAATCTTGTTTATTATTTCACTTCAAGTGGTTATGGGCCCAGGGCCTAAACCACCAACTCTTAAAGCAGTATTACTCTAATATTACCTTCAGTGGGAAAGAGACGGAGCTATACGTCCTGTATAGCTTCGTCTCTTTCCCACTGGAAGTAATATTGAAGTAATACTGCTTTAACAGTTGGTGGTTAGGCCCCTGGACCACGCGAGTGATAAACAAAGAGCAGAGAAAACAGTGAAACAATATCGAAAGTTGAACAATAGAAGCGTGTTTTTCTTATAACCTAAAATGGAGGTTGGAAAGACTATGAACCTTGACAAATTCGACGGAACGAATTTCAAACAATGGAAATTCCAGATAAAATGCGCTCTGCGTGCCAAAGGCTTAGATATCAACAGGCCAAAACCAGAAACAGATGCAACTCAGTGGAATAAAGATGATGACATGGCAATGTTCATCAGAACCTCTGCAATGAATCTGAAACAAGTAGCACTCATCGAGAATTGCGAATCAGCATTTGAGGTGATGACTAAACTTGAATCCATCTATGAACAAAAATCTGAAATGACAAAAATGATCTTACACGAACGTTTCTATCAATATAAAATGTCTCCAGCGGATAGCATTGCTCAACATATAGCTAAAGTTGAAAGTTTGGCCAAACAATTGAAAGAAAATGGAGAGGACATCAGCGATACTGCAATATTAACCAAAATATTGAGTACATTACCTCCCAAGTATAGATCTCATCGCCAGGCTTGGATGTCACTTGATTCAAGTAAACAAACAATAATCAACTTAACAGCACGCTTACTTGACGAGGAGGCCAGTTTGAATGTAGAAGAAGAGAATGAAACTGCTTTATTAGTGGCAAAACCAAGTGGAGAGAAGAAGAATAGTCCAGCTACGAAAACAAACATAGAGGCAAAAGAAAAATCTCATCGTTTTGTGTGTTATAACTGTGGAAAACGTGGTCATTTCGCAAGAGATTGTCGTGCTCCTAAACAAAATCAAAACCAAGGAGAGAAAAATATGTTAGCCTTCAATGCAGTAAATAGCGATTGGAAAGGCGATGATGATGGTAGCACATGGATATTAGACAGCGGTGCCTCAGCGCACATGTCTTATAAACGTGAAAATTTTGCAGATTTGTATGAGTATACAGGTTCTCCACTGAAATTAGGAAATCAAGAAGCCATAGAGGTGGTAGGCCAAGGAAATGTTTTAATTAATAAGTGTGTCAATGGACAGTGGGAGACAAGTGTCCTGAAAAATGTTCTATATGTACCTAAATTAAGAAGAAACTTATTCTCTGAAGGAGTTGTGACAAGACAAGGCTATCGTATTATAAAACAACAAACTGATGCCTTGATTTACAAGAATAATGAAATAGTGATGTACGCATCTTTACAAAGCAACAATTTATACGAGTTGAAGGTGAAAACAGTTCAAAATCCAGTGTGTAATGTAGTACAAAAATTGGACCTTAAAACATGGCATGAACGTTTGGGACATTTGAATGTAAAAGAAATACAGAGAATGTGCAAAGACAATGTGATTACCGGAGTGGACTTATCAGACTGTGAGAAGTTTGTATGTGAGGGTTGTGCTTATGGCAAGCATGCTCGTCGATCTTTCCAGAAATCAAACAGAGGACCACTGCAACCAGGTGATGTTGTGTATAGTGATGTTTGTGGACCTTTCAATGTGCCATCTGTACAGGGTAAGAGATATTTTGTCATTTTTAAAGATGCTGCTACAAGTTTCAGATATGTGTACTTTATAAAAAACAAATGTGATGTTTTAGACTGTTTTAAGAAATACAATGCAAAAATTAAAAACTTATTTTCACATGGTGTACGCATACTACATACTGATAATGGCGGAGAATACACAAGTAAAGATTTCAAAGATTATATGGACAGTGAGGGTTTTTCTCATGAACTCACAGAACCTTACACTCCTGAACAAAATGGGCACGCTGAAAGAGAAATTAGAACGATAGTGGAAAGTGCTCGATCCATGCTTTATGCCCGTAATGTATCGCTCAATCTATGGGCAGAAGCAGTCAATTGTGCTGTTTATTTATTGAATCGTACATCTTCTAGCCAGACGCCAAAAATTACACCAATGGAGCTGTGGACTGGTATTAAACCTAGTTTAGATCATGTCAGAATTTTTGGGTGTGGTTTTTGGGTCTGAGAAAGAAACTTGATTGCAAAAGTCGTGAGATGATCTTAGTGGGATATGACAATACTAACTATAAAATGTTTGAGCCAAACACGAAAAGAATAACAGTATCGAGAAATGTTATATTCAATGAACAGAAAAATCCTGGAGTAAGAAATAATGACACTCAGATTTTTGTCTGTGATGATGATGAAGAAGATCATGGAGCAGATGTGATGGATAACACCGTAATGGAAATAAGTGATCAGAACAATGAGAGTGATAACAGTACTTACACTGATGTTGATGAACATGATGAGACCTATGAACCTTCACAAGAAATTGATCTATCTAACATAGACACCACAAATATTAACTTACGACCACGAAGAGGCTATGTTTTTGAGGCAAATTTAATGGAGTTAAATATTCCTGTGACATATGATGACGCAATTAACAGTGAGGAATGTGAATTATGGTTGGAGGCTATAAATGAAGAATTAGAAGCTCATCATAATAACAACACTTGGAGTTTTGTTGATAAAGAAAATCAGAGAACTGTAACAACAAAATGGGTTTTCAATATCAAAAGAAACCAAGATGGTCAAATAGACAGATACAAAGCTCGACTCTGTGCTTGTGGTTTCACACAAATTGAAGGTATAGATTATAATGAAATATTTTCACCAACCACGAGGTAGGAGTCAATAAGAATACTATTGTCACTTTCTGCTGAATATAATTGGAAAATACGGCAGTTAGATGTTAAAACAGCATTTTTGTATGGACAGTTGGAAGAGGATATTTTTATGGAAATCCCAGATGGAGTGAAAGCACCTGCAAATAAAATATGCAAACTAAATAAATCTCTGTATGGTCTAAAACAGGCATCCCGTTGCTGGAACAGGAAATTTACAATTTTTTTGTTGAAGTTTGGTTTTGTTCAGTCACAAGCAGATAATTGTGTATTTGTGGGTAATTTTCAAGGCACTAAAGCTTTATTAATTCTGTATGTAGATGATGATTTAATTATGTCTCTATTGAAAACAATATTAGATCAAATTATAAGTTATTTCAAGCATGGATTTAATATCAAAGAATTGACTTTGAATCGGTTTGTTGGTTTAGAAATTTTTAAAACTGAAAGTTCTGTATGTATCAGTCAAAGACAATATATTGAACAGATAATAAATAAATTTAATATGAGTACAGCTCACCCATGTAATACACCTGTTGATATAAATGTTCAAATAACTAAAAACATTGAAACTGAGCAGATAAATTTTCCTTACAGGGATGCAATAGGGTCATTGTTGTTTTTATCTACAGCAAGCAGACCAGATATTTCATATGGTGTCAATCTGTTAAGTAGATATATTAATAATCCAAGTTTACATCATGTTTCACAGCTTAAGAGAATAATTCGATATCAAATCAAACCTAAAAATTTATGTATTAAGTATCAAGGCCATGAAAATTTAATTGGATATTCAGACTCAGATTTTGTTGGGGATTTGGACACAAGAAAATCAACCTCTGGTTATATTTTTATGCTAAATGGTGGTCCAATATCTTGGGCTAGTCAGAAACAATCTTGTATCGCCTTATCAACAACTGAGGCTGAATTTATGGCTGGATGCGAAGCTGCCAAGAATCTTTTGTGGTTAAGACAGTTTTTCAAAGAAATTGATGTTTGTCTGAGTAACACAACTCTGTGTATTGATAATCAGAGTGCTATTAAATTAATAAAAGGCTCTACCTACTCTTTAATTTGAACATATTAGAGATGAAATATTGTACACAGAAGCTTAATTTTTTTTTGTTATAAAAAATTTTGTGGGATTGTTGAGTTAAATTTTATAGCTCTAGGCTGTATGTGCTCGCCTGTGCATAAGTATTGTCAGAAAAAAACTCACTTAACTTCCTACACTAGATGTCGTGTCTGTCATCCATCTTGTTTTTACTGTAACTACATAGGCGTTTTCTTTTTGAATAAAACTAATATTCAGTATAAACTAAAGAAATCTTGTTTATTATTTCACTTCAAGTGGAGTCACGCACGAAGGGTTCTGTACCATTCTATGAAAAAGTTTGTAGTATGGGAGCCCCACTTAAACATTTGTTATATTTTGTTTTTAGTATTTGTGGATATAGCAGCAACAGAAAATACATCATCTGTGAAAAGTCTAGCTATGACTATTCATGAGATACAACCTGGTGACAGAGGGACGGACAGCGGAGTCTTAGTAATAGAGTCCCGTTTTTACCCAAGTTTTCAGTCCAAGTCTAACTAACAAAAGCGGCTCTTGAAGAAGCTCTATTAATTCATCACAAAATTTTATTTTATCACTTGTTCAGTTCAAACATAATGAAAGTATGTAGGCAGACATTAACAAAAAATAACTTACTTGAATGACATCTTGAAATGTACCATTCATTGACATGTCATGTTCAGGTGTTGGCATCATGTGGTCCATATGATTCATATGATTACCATGCTCATGGTTTGCATGACCCATACTCATATGATCCATTCTGAAAAAAAAAACTACTTCATCATTACCAGTATGGTATGTAGTGTACTATTCATAATTATACTCTTGAAGAGTAGGTATAGTCAAAATACACATAAATAATAATCAATGATTTTACAAATAGATGGGAAAAACACAATTGCACACAAATTATAATACTTTTGAAATTTCTACAGAAAACAATGTCACATATCGACGGGTGCAAAGTAAAAAAGTTAACTACAATTTTGAGATTTTTTGATTATTGCAGTAACTAACTAAAAATATCATGTTCTACAACATGGCAAAAAAAAAATTAAATATCGGCTCATTTTTTGTACTTTTGTCACGTAAAAGAAGACAACTACTCATGTTTTGTAAAATTGCACGACGTAGATGCGTTTAACTACAGCTGGCCGTCTTTACGCAGTGCGCGCGGGAGCGCGCGGTCATTGCTTTTGCGTCATCAATCAGATGACATGCGCTTCGCCTTGTTACGTGCTGCTACTCCTATGCTGACATCTTTTTAAGGCGCGCTTGGAACACATCGCGCCGTCGGCCTGGGCCTGGCTTTGGTCGGACGGCGAGCCACCCAACGCTCGCCGTCCACAGACCCGCACCTACGGTGGCCGGGAATCGCCCAGCGACTCCCGACGCCCGGTGCGTCTCCCTATGCCGCGGCGGCTGGGGCGTGAGGGTTGTCTCTCCCTCACACGGCCCGCTTCCTCCTTCACTAGCATTACTGCTTCGCAGAAGGAGGTGACGGCTTCCCATGCCTCCTGTCTCCGGACCATGGATTGAACCAAGGCCGGACGCGAGAGGCCGCCGCCGATCGCCTCGACGAGTACACAGCGGTGCTCCGCCCAAGCGGGGCAGACCTCCGCAGGATTTATGTTTGTTATAAAAAACTTTTTCACAAAAAAAAGAAACCGACTTCCAAAAAATACTACAAAGTTTTAAAATAACTTCAATATCGGTAGTCGGTGTTTTTGGTTGCTTCTTCGTTATTTGACACTGATCTTTGTAGTGTTTTTTGGAAGTCGGTTTCTTTTTTTGTGAAATGGTTTTTTGTTTTTCACTTTTTAGAGCCCACACCTAACAACACCTCTAGAAAGTCACAGGATAGCAAAAATACGCAATTTCGTATACATGGGTGATTTTTCCACATATTTTTTCCTGCTATTTGGATTTAAAAACCAAACTACTGAATCGATTTTGATAAAATTTCAATGGGACCATTTGGGAAGTATACTCTTTCCAACAAAAAAAGATTTTTTCAAATCGGTTGGCAAGCGACGGAGTTAGAACAAACATAAAAAAAAAATACAATTATCAGAATTGAGAACCTCCTCCTTTTTTAGAAGTTGGTTAAAAATACAGAATTACTATTATAATTATAACTAGGTTATTGAAACAACTATAACATTGATTATTGTGACTGATGTTAATTATTTTTAAGTATTGAAACTTTAGAACCTTTCTTGATTTAATTTTAATTGTTTTTATAAGAAGTTTATAATTTTTACTGTTGAATTCTCAACCAAAGAACCTGCAATTATTACCTCATAAATATTTTCTAAGTTTTTTATTGCGAAAAAGTTATGACAGGATTATTTTTTTACTAAAATAAATAAATAATTCCTTAGTAAATATTTCATTTAACCTTCTTCTAAATCGTGTACCTTGCAGAGACGTTAAGACGTAGAAAAAGATACCTGCGCAATTATGTTCTGAACTTGGTGTACTTAGGATTTAACACAGTCATGAACTAATTTTAATAAGAGGAAATGTTGCAGTTTTTGTATTTACTGAAATATATAAAGCACTTACTTCATTAAATCCAGATTTTTGAAATCCCATGTAAAAACGACCAAGTGGTAGTTAACACAGTTGTCATATTTTTAAGCACAATGTAGATGCAGATAACTGCAATATCTCGTAAATTAAACATAATTTTAAAAAAATATATAAACATATAGATGTCTTATTACATAATGAAGCAGTGATGAAAATCTCAACAAATTTGGTTAAAAATTAACAGAATGGGAGCACTTTTTCCTATTATGCACTCTCCTGAAAAGTAGCTGTTTTGTATATAACTCTTTTTACTTTGCACCCGTCGATATATTCTCCTATTGTTTAATTTCAAGTACTATTCAAAATAGATCAAACATGTTGAATCAGCTATAAGATGTTTAAAAACTGTGCTATCAAACTACTAAAGCAATGACAAGTTTATAAAACAGCTAAGAGAATAAACCAAAAACAAATCATGTTATGTTACAGTTAAATGCTTAGCTGTAGCTCAAAACAGATGTAAGAATAAGTATCTAACTGATGCAAATATCAATGTGTGCAGTCAATATGATTGCATAGAGCACACAACTTTAATTTTAATACTTCATTATAGGTACTCATATCTATCACTAGAGATAACAAGCAATACAAATAAATGCAGTTACAGCAATGAATCACTCAAGATTTTTTTAGATCACTTATTGTTACTTGAATGTATTAAATTAATATTAACAAGGTATTTCCATTTTCTAGTTGATGCTTCAATTATTTTGCTATGCAAATTAAAAAAGATATTAAAAATTGTATACCTTGATTACTTGGAACTTTTTATGGCAAAATAATATTTGTAATGATAGTGAAAGTACATTGTAACATTTAAATTAGAAAGTCTCTTTTACCATTCACTGGTGAAGTCTACAGGCATTTAATGAACAGTGAAAGTAGAAACTGGAGCAGTTTTAAGCAAAACTTGAATATTACCAACAAGACTAGTGTTAAATCAATATGCATACACACCTGTGTACACCCTTACAGGGTGTATTATTCTATACAACAATGCGAGACCTTGTAATCGTAAATGGTAGAAGGATACAAAAAACAAAGTAAGCATTATAGTTAATAACGTGCACCAATTTACAGCATTTGATTCAACATTTATGTTAAAAATTAGGAATATCTTTAAAAAAGACGTCTAATATAAATTATAAGTCAGCGTAAGAAACATTGAAGTAACATTTACATAATTATCATCACAGGCACTTACTCGATTTATAACTAAAACGTGGCACTTATTGAAATATAATTTTCAAAATAAATCAACTGAATTAGATAAATTTTTGTAGTTCTACGTATTACAGATAGCAATTTTAAAGTCATTTCATGGTGTTCGAGCTCACCAAAAATCTCAAACCATTGGCAAGGCAAAGCAAACTGCTGTCGTCTCGTCTGATTACTGACCTGTGCTGTCAAACTGACAAACGGATGTGTCAAATTGTCAATAGAGTCTTGTCAACTTGAAAATGTCAATAACACAATGTCAAAATTAATTAGAAAAAAGGTCAAACAATGCAAAGCATTTAAGTTTTGTGTTCTAAAAGTTCTAACAGAACCGTGGTCAAAATCGTGATAATATTGGTCGGATCACTTTCTCATCAGCTTACAATGACCGGTGACAATGACAGTACAGCGATCGTGCCCCAGCTTCTCGGCGACCTTAGATAAATATAATAAAAATGTTCATTGTTAGCTGTAGTCTAGCTCACACCAACACGCAAAGCTGCGTATATACCTACGTAATTTTTAAGATTGGCGATGATTCTAACTAGCGCCTCTAGTGTCAAATTGTGAAGTTGTCTGAACAACGACACTTTGACAGTTTTCGTACAGCGTTGCCAACGTGTGGGGAATTCCCCATATTGCGGGGGATCTCAAGTTGATTGGGGATTGCCATCTTGCGGGAAAAGGACCATCGATATTTAAAATCGCCCTGATTTTAAATATCGATGGTCCGGGCCAAGTCAGAACAGTTTTTCAAGAAATTGAAATATTTATCTTCTAGCATTTTTTTTAGGTTAGTCATGGATATCGAATGACTCCCATTTTTAGGGTTCCGTACCCAATAGGTAAAACTGGACCCTATTACTTAGGCTCCGCTGTCCGTTCGTCCATCCATCCGTCCGTCCGTCCGTCTGTCACCAGGCTGTATCTCGTGAACCGTGATAGCTAGACAGTTGAAATTTTCACAGATGATGTATTTCTGTTGCCGCTATAACAACAAATACTAAAAACAGAATAAAATAAATATTTAAGAGGGGCTCCCATACAAAAGTGATCTTTCTGCCGTTTTTAGTTATCAAATACAACTGTGGGTAGTTGTTAAAATGTGCAAATTAAATTGTTGTTTTAATATTAGTTATTGTATGATAAATCATAACAATTCGATTTATTGAGTGCTCGGTGTACATTAGAATTGAGTTTTGGAAACTAATTTTAATAATAGTAATCGTTTGTCTTCGTCAATACAAATGATGACATGTTATTTTGATTTAAAACGATTTACTTTGAACCACTATTGTTTATTTACGATAATTATTATTATACAATTTGACTAATTTACAATGCAAGTCTTATAAGATTTATCTAATTTTAGTGACTCGTATCAAGTAAACACGTGACGCACTTCCGTGCGGATCGGACAGAGTTGTTGTGGAGGGAGAACATGGTATTATAAAAGAGCGTGCACTCTGTGTGCCAGTACTTTTTACTTTAGTCTTATCTTGGATTTGACTCATTATAGAGCTCCTGCTCCCGACAAAACTGTAGGTTTACCTGGTACAGCACTACTGTATATTTACATAGCTGTATTGGCTTGCTAATACACTTTGTACTTGGGTGGGTTAGGCCTCTGTACGAACTGTGACCTAAAAGGACTGTTCGAGTGACTATATTTCTATTACGTATGATTTATATTGCGTGTGTGTGTTTTTTAAAGTGTAAAAATATTCTGTTATTGATATTCTGTCTTGTTTATCCCAATAACATGGGACGCCAATATCCTGACATTATACCTTACCCACCATTCGAAGGAACTCATCCATTGTTCCAACATAGGTAATATTACGGAACCCTCCGTGCGCGAGTTTGACTCGCACTTTCCCGGTTTTCTTAATTGATTTATTTTGCTTAACCGATGGGTTCAAAATCTATCTAGCCTATTTTGTCCCATTGCTGGGCAAAGGCCTTCCTCTCCCTTTTTCTCGCAACTCTGTCATTTGCTATGTCGGGCCAGTCCTTTCGGTAGATTTCGAGCTCGTCCCGGAATCTTCACCTTGGTCTGCCGCGATGTCTTTTGGCATTTAATGGGAACCATTCAGTGGTTCTTGTGCGTTCGAACTGTCGAGTGAAAATTAGGTGCCCTTAAAAATTTTAAAGCAGAGAACCGCAATCACATAAATACAAACACTGTAGTAATTTTTAATGGCAACAAGGATAGTTATTAAAAACTGAGTGGCAGTGTCAAGTTTACTTCGTCGAGAAAAAAAATTGTCACAAAAATATGGTGTGAAAAAAAAATAAGTAAAAAGAAAAAAAAATCTTACGAGTTGAAAATTGAATCATTTCCTAAAAAAAATTTAGGCACTTTGTGGGGAATCAGTAGGTTTTTGTCCCCAAATTGGGGAATTTGACTTAGATTTTCGGGGAGTTCGATAAATTGGTGTTGGAAATCGCCAAGCCAAAACTATAAGGAGAGAACTTCGAGGCACGGTGTGACACCGGACGTAGCGTTATTTCGCCAGTATACCATTGTGGCTTTGATTCGACTTTTAATCATTTTCAGTGCCTAAATAAACCATTATTTTGTACTTTGAAGTTATACAAATTGCTGGCAACTAAAGGTTCATCACTTAAGAAATTTGGCACTTGACACAGTGGTTGAGCGATTGACTGCTGCGCTGCGTGTCGAGGGTTCGATTTCCGCACGGAACAAATATTTGTTTGACCTACAGAGGGTTGTTCCGGGTCTGGCTATTTGTGTATGTGATTTATAGGTTTGTAAACTCTCCCACGACACATGAGAAATTCCTAGTGTGGGGCAAAGTTTTGTTTTTATTGTCTTTAAAAGCATGACTGATCAAACTGTGAGCTTGAATACTTTTGCTGAAATGAATGATAATGATAGCAAATATATCCGAAATTAAAATTGCTTCGCTTCGTAGTGGACGCTTAGTCTACGCCACGCGCCTATCAGCCTTAATGCTAACGCATTAAGGCTGATACACACATATCAGTGAAGTCACAATTCCGACACAGTACCGTTACCGTGATAATTATTCTTTCATATTATATCAATCTCCATGAAATCTCACTGAGAACACATGTGTGGACGCGTTCACCTTTCCGGTACTGTGACTTAACTGATATTGTGTGGATTGGCCTTTATCAAAAACTGTGGAATTGGTGCTGCTCACATTGCACCGTAAACATACATTCGCTCTAATATACTTTGATCGTACTGATACGCGCCCAAGCGTCGTGCTCGGAGGCGTACCAGTACGTTCCTCCCATTTCTCCCTTAGTTTGTTTGGTCTGGCATAGACAAGCTGGCTTTTGTTATGTGCTTCTAAAGTGCAGGAATAACTGCTTCGTACCTAGTTTCTTTGAGAAATGCTTTGAAGTATACACTTCTTTTTACTGTCGATGAAATCAAAACTGCTCATGGATAAATGTTCATCCCGAGTGCAAAACGAAACCTTTCACCGTATGTAGCCTAATAACACGCCCTTGGCCCTTTTTTGGGTAATTGACTAATATCTAATCTAATCGAATCTATTAGGGAACATGCAATATTTTCATCTTGCTTTCATTTTGAAGAATTCCATGTAAAATAGACTGTACATAAATTGATTCGCTTTATTTATTACAATTTAAATTTTCGCACGAAAATGAACGATGGGTTACTCCTCTCCCTAGTACAAGTGTTCTGTGGTCACTCCTGTCCGCCACTGGGTGACGAACATGAAATTACACTTGGAACAAACGGTATGAGTCAAATACCTACGTATCTCTATCTCACTCTCTGTCCTCTCTTTTTGGTGTAGACATAATATAATTGCTATCACCGATGCTTGTGGAAAGAGCCACAACCACAGGTGGTGTTGTGACCACAGGGTCACAACCTCTCTTTCCAGACGAGTGATACGGATACATCAAGCATGCTTCAAGTAGGTATTCAACACTGGTATTCAAAGTGTGGCCTCGATTGGGCCTCGAGGGGCTAGATGACATGACAAACTGTCAAGGCTCAATTTTTTTTGTTTTGGTATTGCCATATTTTTTAAAAATCAATATGAAATTAGATAAAAACGTTGCGGTGGCCTTTCTTTTATTTTTATCACGTCTGAAAACCTGACAGATTATATACCTAGTGTTTTATTGTATGTATCGTGATACCCCGGTATGTACCTACTGTAGCGACTGTAGCGTTGAGATAGTCGCTCCATATAAAATACTCGATAGTCGCTCCATATAAAATACTCTTAATCTGCTGTAGGTCAGGTCTTTTTTTTTTGCACATTGCCACATACTTGGAATTTCTCTTTATTTTCTTCTATACTATCTCACATACAAAAACAGCCAGACCCGGAACAACTATCTGTACGCCATACAAATATTTGTTCAGTGCGGGAATCGAACCGCGACACGCTGCGCAGCAGCCAATCCCTCAAGCACTGCGCCAACCGTGTCGTCAAAATCAATTACTTTTCCTTTGGTAGGAAAATTTTATTCGCAAATTATATTCTTTATTTCCAGCTATTCATATGTCTATGATTTGCAGCTTTAGAATGGCAGTTTGTTGAATGCCGTTACAATTTTTGATCTTGCAACTCTGTACTTTTTAAATCAGAAACAAATATTTCTACATTATTTTCTATGCTCTATACATCCGTACAAAATCTTAAGAATCTCAAGCAGAGCTATCGTAATCAATCCTATGATTTATATGGAATCCTGATAAATATTCTTATGAAAAATTAAAATACACACGTTTTCTACAATTTCTTATGCTGATTTTATAGAATTTTCCTTTCCAGTGCAAAATGAAAATTTTTACTATGCCTAGAGACGCTCGTCATTCTTGGGTCTTGTTTGGCCGCCATGTCTGAAGTTCGTTGTGTCTTCGGAGGTCGTGTTGTGCTACTCTTTAATGTTTATAGATTTCAGTGAACTTAGTTACTATAAGACGATGAATTTATACAAATATTAAAGAACTATGATTTAGTTTCTTGTGTGGAGTGACTGTTAGACTGGAGCAAATCGATACATTTTGCATTTGAAGAAGTTACTCTAACATCGTATTTTTAGTTCATCCGCCATATTGGCGTTAATATCTCTTCGTAAGTCTTTTTTCATAATTTTTAGCTTTACTGGTATTATTTTGATGTATTTTTCGTACTGTTTTGTTGCTGTTTTCATAGGGCTGCATAATTCGTTCGAGTAGAGAGTGCATGTTGCTTGTATAGAGCAATATTTTTAACTTTTTGTTCATGGCCTCTTTCAAGCAATTTTCTCCCATTTCTAGTTACTAGAATTGAGATAATTTTAGTTATATTAATCATAGATGATCCTTTTATGATTTGACAAAAGTATTGGCCACAATCAATTTGTATTAGTATCAAACATTGTTTTGTAGATAGTAGGTAATTGTTTTATTGTACCTGATCATATTCTTATGAAATAGTTGTTAAGAAACAAAGCTGTACGTTATAATTTGGTTCTTGGACTACATAAATTTTTCAAATATATATTCGTGCCTACTCTGTTATTTTTTATTGAGGTTTCTGCCTCTATACCTGATACCTGCAAATCACTTGAATGTAAAACTAAGCCCAAAGAATGTTCTAGAACGTTTAAACGCTCTCTGAAGCGTCATGCTGCTATGTATGTTGCTGATGACTCATTAGATCAGTTAAATTTTCCGAATTTTTACCATTAAAAAAACGCTTGGTTTAGTGTAAGTATGGTGGTAGTGATACCCAAAATCCTATTGTAAAAAGATGCATGGTAAAGTTATTTACATGCATGATGCATGCAAAAGTAATGTAAAATAAAAGAAAAAGCTATTCAATATAGGTTATGTGATGTCTATAGTAAACACTAACATTTAAGTTGTTGGGCAGATGATCTCAATTTATTTAGAGGGTCTTTTTTCATAAGATAATACTTCACATTCATTTACAACTATTAGGTATATCTTAACTTAAAACAATAAGAAGGTTCTGTGCATTGGTCAGTCAAGTTAACGCCAAGATAACCTTGGACACTCAAAAGATCTCAAATGGTGATAGTGAATTTATAAGTACCTCTCTTATTAAGAAATTCAAAACTCAAAGCATTTATTTCAATTAGACCCTTTACAGGCACTTTTGAATTGTCAAGGTCGGGAAATCTAAAGAGATGAAGCTATTTGCATGTTCCAAAGCATAGATCTCTATGGAAAACAATGTGCAAGAAATTCCACAGACACTTTGTAATCCATATTTTTTTACAATGATTTGGTTACATCATTTGTGTGAAAATTATGCAAACATTCATGTGAGAATGATGTAGAAAGACTTGCATGGTCAACGTTCTGGGTTAAAAAAAGCAACAATTCAAACAAAAAAACAACTAATTGATGTCACATTAAAACAACATGCTTATTGCTTGAAACTTTCTCCCTAGCCTACCAACACTTAGATCAGTGCTAAGTATATCCAAAAATATGATACCAATGCAATGCTTTCAGATAATTTTATAGTTTGTGTCTAATTGAAACAGCAATCATGGTGTCTTGCTTATTCTTGTAAAAAAATACATTGTTTAACAGGCACAGGTCAGGCCAAATGAACTCTGCCATTGAACTTTACTTGTTATTTTGTAGCAGTTATTTTTACAGACAATATTGCTCTTTTAAATGTACCATGATCATATCCAATTCATTAATAATAAAATATACACAAATTATTGAATTGTTTACTTCATAGCCGTGGCATGCTCCTACCTATTTCATCTTATTCTCAATGGAATTTTAAATAATTAAAACCCTGCCTCCATTGATAAATCAAAAATCCCTGCACAGCTGTTCAACTGTGTGTGTTCAAAGATTGTTTGTATACTATAATTATCAAGCATGGATTTATTAAAAATTCTTTATAAACAAATACTAAAATATCACAAGCCGTTTTTTGGCATCACAAGCAACAGAGTTGTTGTTATTTTTAATCTTAGATATAATAGGATATATTAATTTCAAAACAATGTTAGGACTTGATGATTTAAACATGTTTTAAACTTGACTATAATAGGAAGGCTATGTGGGAATAAATAATTTTGTTATGGCAATAATTAATAAAGTGTGTTGAGAAAAGCTATTTAAGCATCCACATTCTCAAGTGCTTTTGTGCTGCATTGTTTGGTGCAGACAGTAGGGTACCGAAAATAAAGTTTATCTTTCAACTAGCTTCTGTAAGTGGCTTGGCTCACGTTAATCGGAAATTATTCCAAGCAAACATACTCTTGAGATATTAAATATCCTGTGTCATAGTTAAGGATATAGTCTACCATTGGCCAAGTTTCATCCAAATCCATTAGCTGTTGAGGCATGATTAGTTAAGAAACCATACCTTGATAAATAATGAGTAGTTGTAGAATGGCAAGAAAATAGTTTGCATTTTTGTTGAAGAATTTTTTTACCAGTATCACATTTAAAAAAATGAATTTTGTTACAGATCCGAAGACTGCTGTCTAAGAGCTGAGAGAGAGCCTTTGGTGCTTCAATATTCATATTTCCCTACCCTGCATTCAAATGCAAGGTAAAACATTAATTTAATCCATTTTGAACAAAGAAAATTTCAGAAAAAAATAAAAATTTTCAGACTTCATCTAATTCATTAGTGTCTAAAGAATTATGATCTTAGAGGAGAGTCTTGTAACTTTCACTATGTTTCTTTCAGGTAGGATTATTTTTGTGTCTATGAATGGGATGACCTGCTTCTAGGTGCAAAGGCACCAACATATTTTATTATGATAGAATGGTTTAGTGTTATAAGAGGATATAGCTGATGCCTCTTAGTCAGAAATTGGATGAGCCTCTTGTTACAATTGAGGTGAGAGTTCTTTGTTAAGTACTCCTTACTATTTTCACATAGGTTTTTATATCTACTACAGTTGTGGTGTCACTTTGGCAGGTAGATTGCTGACTCCAGCACAATGCAGCAGGCAGTCGATCCTCTCGCTACCACCAGCACGGTAAGTCTCATCACAACTCATTTTGTATACATATAAATGATACTTTACGAGTTGCTATGGTATATAAAGCGAGCAGGGGATCTCTATACTAATAAAGCAATTGTGGGTTTCTTGGATTTTTTTATAATTATTGTGTAACACACAGCCAAAACATCACTGTAAATTAATGCAATTGGTATAAAAAGTTAATTCTTAAATGAATATATTAGTTTTTTTGGTGTAGCGGCTGTATTCATTAATCTGCATGTACGTATTATACAGCCAACGGCGGAGCCGGTCAATGGCGCACCCCCTGACGAGCCGACGCGGCGGCAGGGCCGGATGACTAATCAGCTGCAATTTCTTCAAAAGAACGTTATGAAGGCAGTATGGAAGCATCAGTTTGCTTGGCCTTTTCACCAACCAGTAGATGCGAAAAAATTAAACCTCCCTGTAAGTAAAACATTATGCAAAACAAAAATATGAAATGCATAATTATTATAAGCAGGTACCTATAACCTATTTCTTTACAAATATATTTTTGAGCAATTATATATATATTATTTTTTATTTTTTAGGACTATCATAAGATAATAAAGAAACCCATGGATTTAGGAACAATCAAAAAGCGACTGGAGTCCAATTATTACTATTCAGCTCAGGAATGTATTCAAGATTTTAACACCATGTTCACCAACTGTTATGTCTACAATAAACCAGGCGAAGATGTGGTGGTCATGGCACAAACTTTGGAGAAATTATTCCTGAATCGGGTAAGTGTCCAACAAAAATGAATACGTTTAAGTAATGATTCTGTATTTTGGCAATAACTTTTTAGGCTTTGTTTTATTGGGACTTAAATGAAGTCCCAATAAAACAAAGCCTAAAAAGTTATTGGCAAAATTTATACAGAAAACTTTATTGAGGAGGAAATAAGAACTCAATTTCAAGCGTGACACCAACGAAAAAAATCTATCATCCACAGATAGCTCAGATGGACAAGGAGGAAAAAGAGATCGAGGCTCCTTCGAAGGGGGGAGGTAAGGGGGGAGTGAAGAAGCGCGGCACGTCGACGCCGGGTGCGCCTGCGCCGCCCGCGCCCGCGCCCGCGCCGCCCGCGCCGCCCGCCGCCCCGCGCGCGCCCAAGCCCGCGCCGCCCGCGCCGCACCCCGCGCTCGTGGGCTCCACCAACACCACCACCACCACCACCACGCCCGCGCTGCCCGCGCCGCCCGCCACTCCGCCCGCCACGCACACCGGCCTGCCGCAGCAGGTCTGCCGCGTTTTATCTCGATCATTATGATAAATCTTTACGAAATATACTAAAATTAATGTATGTGTATTCTTCTCAGGTGGCGACGCAGCCTTCTAGTTTCCACGTGGCCCAGCCGGCGGCCCCGCCCGTCTCTACGATACCGGCGGTAGCATTATCCCAAACGCAGCCGGCTAAGGTCTTACTATAATATATTATTTGTTTTATTGCTTGGACACTGTTATTTTTACCTTACTAATCAAGTTTTTATTTTAATAGGTTAAAAAAGGTGTGAAAAGAAAAGCCGATACTACAACACCTATGGGGAGTTCTTTTGAAGGAGGATATACTACACCTACCATTGATCAGCAAAGTGGTCCCAAACCCGCAAAAATTTCCACAAGGAGAGAAAGTGGTCGCCAGAAAAAGGTGCGTTGGAATATTATGCAGTATTGCAAATAGCATTATAAGATAATATGCCATCTTTATCTTAAAGTAAATGTGAATAATATTACTTCTAATAGGCGAGCAGAACAGCAGACGACAGCTTCAAAATGGGTGGATTATCTCCAAGTGGGGCTGGCGCTTCTCACCACTCCGCTATGACTCCTCAACTAGCAAAGAGCAAAGAGAAACTGTCTGATGCTCTCAAAAGTTGTAATGAAATTTTAAAAGAACTCTTTTCAAAAAAACATTCAGTAAGTTACTTTTTAAATAATATTACTCTTTTTCTGATTCTTAACGGATCTTCTGCTACACTTATTTTTTTCGACAGGGTTATGCCTGGCCGTTTTATAAACCTGTAGATGCTGAATTGCTTGGACTTCATGATTATTTTGATATTATTAAGAAACCCATGGACCTTGGCACCGTGAAACAAAAGATGGACAATAGAGCATATAAAACAGCCGCTGAATTTGCCGCCGACGTACGTCTAATATTCACAAATTGCTATAAATATAATCCGCCG
The DNA here is from genome assembly GCA_947386135.1 of Melanchra persicariae. Classification (NCBI taxonomy): domain Eukaryota; kingdom Metazoa; phylum Arthropoda; class Insecta; order Lepidoptera; family Noctuidae; genus Melanchra; species Melanchra persicariae. The sequence continues at coordinate 8,601,379 of OX376646.1, forward strand.
GACCATGATGTCGTTGCAATGGCTCGAAAACTACAAGACGTCTTCGAAATGAGGTAAAAAAAAAATGTTAAACATTTGATTGATGATGATGTGTTTTGGAAAAAAGAAAGAATCTATATATTGTTCCTCGTTTTACAGATACGCCAAGATTCCTGACGAGCCCGTCCATGCAGGCGTACCGCACATGGATAAGGGAAGCTCAGCGTCAAGTTCGGAATCCGGTTCCGAGTCAGACTCTGAATCTGATGATTCAGAAGAAGAGAGAAATAATAAAGTTAAGCTTCTAGAAAAAGAATTACTTGCGCTGCAAGAAAAAATGAGGAAATTAGTAGAAGAATCTAATAACAAAAAGAAAGCCAAGAAAAAAATGAAGGATAAGACGAAAAAACAAGTACCAAACAATGCTGTGCCTAAAACCAATGCAGCAGCAGCGTACGCGGCGAAGGCGAACAATATTGCTGAAACTATAGGCAAGTTTTATAGAATTTATAGGCTAATTATATAATGTACACTTGTAGTGTCTTTAGTAAAAGTCCTAGGCCTTAAGTCTGCTATTACAATAGTGTCAGAATGGTCTATCATTGATTTTATAATTTTGACAAGTTTGGTAATCTATTATTATAAAAGCGTCATTATGACTTTCCAATGGTCAACCACTGAGACACCATTGAAAGAAATGTCATAGAATGGTAATCTCGTACATAATGACAAATGAATGACAGACTTATGTGGTAATCTGCTAAAATTTTGATGGTTCCTTCGATCAGTGACCTACCATTGGAACGTTATTGTGCAGTCATTGCTTTTCAAAGACATTGAATATTTAGAACCACGATTCATTTATTTACCATTGACGAGCCAATGATCAACAATTATGAATTTTTCACACCACCTGATCGAAAACGTCAAATTATATGTCATGCCAACCTAACCTAAAGTCACTCACAGACATCCTGAACACACTGAGTGGGCTGATCTGCTTCTGGAGAGAGGTTGGCTGGTTTGAATGACGGCCGACATGGCTCACGCACAATGGTCCACAGCAGGACTAAGTGCGGAAACCTTACTCGATAGATAGATAGAGTCATTTTTGGCCAGTGGCACAGCCGGGCAATAATATTGTACTGGATTTCATTATAACCCGCTGGTCAATAATGTGATTTAAATTTGGAACCTCATCTGTCTGCTCAATTGACGGTATATTAGGTACTTACAACGCCTTCTGTCTCTGTCTCTCTTTCTGTTCCAGAAAGAGGAAAGATATTCTCGATACTCTTACTACTTAGGGATGATATTCTCGAATTTCTACAAAATCATAAGGATTGGCCAGGGTCCAGGATTGAAGACAATATTATAAGAATAATTGGTTATGTACGGATTATTGTATAAAAGGATAAGAATAACACTTAAAAACCATTTATAGTCAATTTATTAATTTAAAACTATTTTCTCAAGCATCTCCTATGACGTTCTAAATTCAAATTGCATACAGCCAAGCGTCCGAATCCATTCTACCAGCTGATATAAAGCTCTGTATAAAGCTTTGTGTACACATAAATTGTATTAGGTTGCTAACAATAGGCCTGCACATATTTACTTACCCATAGAGAAGTAAAAAAAAAAAACGAAAATCGAGTTATTCGTGGCCGCTATGCTATGGTGGTAGGTATACCGAATGAAACGCAAAAAAAGGCGCGGATAATGCAAATCCGTATGGTATTAAACTAACTTTTTTTAAGTTCTAAATATTATATCTCTACTTAGTGTTTGTAAATTTAAAATACTTTGTTTTTCGTATTATGGCTTCTTATTTTCTCACAGGAGGTATGAAAAGTAGAGTATCCTCTTCGGGGATAAAGGTGTCTTTGCCTTGGGCTAGCTTGAATCCCTCGCTGCATTCAGGATTCATGTATTAACTCCCTCGTGAGTTAAACTAACTCCCGAATCCTTCATTGCGTTCGAGATTCAATATGACGCCCGTGACAGAAGACACTGCTTTATCCCCTGGGTGCATAATCTACTATAGCAAATTACGAACTTATAGCAAAATGACATTGGGATCGTGGTGGAATGGCGAATTTATAAAAATAAGCAGACTTGGGGCCCTGGTCTGGGGATGGCACTTCTGCCAAGGGTTTTACTGTGCTCTGTACACAATACATTTTCAGCTTTATATTTGGACCCATTATTGAAATAAAGTTTGTGTGCCACCTAAACATAATTTAGTGTTTTGTTATAGTGGCCAGAAAAATTGGCATTGATCTGATTGTGTTGTAATTATGATGGTTGATAATTGAAACTTAGAGTCTAAGGTTAGGATCCACACTATGGAAAGTATTATTAGGTTCTACATATCCATCACGCCCGTGTTTTCCGAAGAGTCGACACGGGTGCATGGTTGTTAGTAGTGTATTTTGGAAGACTGCTGAGCAACCCCCACGAAGCTACGAGCTCGCATCTCTAAGATGGTCGTTTGGTTGCAGCGGCCAGCACGGTGCGCGGCAAGCCGGGCGGCAAGCGCGGCGGCGGCGGCGGCAAGGCCGGCGCGCGGGCGGCGCCTCCCAAGAAGAAGAGCGCCGCGCCGGCCGCCGCGCCGCCGCCGCACGTGCCGCCGCACCCCGACACGGACGACGAGGACCAGGCCAAGCCCATGTCGTACGACGAGAAGCGACAGCTCTCGCTCGATATCAACAAGCTGCCTGGTACGTTTCTATACTCTATTTTTTACTGTGCATGTCCCATAATAGTGAATGTTTTTTCATTCACAATTTCGGTCAGATTTTTTTTCATTATTTGAATTGGATATCGAATGTTAACAAATACCTCAATGACTTCATAAATCTTACTTATCTTCATCAAGACTAAAATCTTAAGAAAAACTGATCTTCGGATGTTCACCATAATATATCATCTTCTGCTTACCATGTAACAAGATATTCTAATTCTAGATCCTATGCCAAACAGAGCTTGAAGCATACTGATTTAGTAATCAATTATTTATTCAACAGGTGACAAACTTGGCAAAGTAGTCCACATCATACAAAGTAGAGAACCATCTTTACGAGACTCTAATCCGGATGAAATCGAAATAGATTTTGAAACGCTAAAACCGTCTACTCTTCGGGAATTGGAAAACTATGTAGCATCATGTCTTCGAAAAAAGACACGTAAGCCTTATTGTGAGTTGAACCAACATTATTTACCTCTCCTTTTTCCTTTCTCCTAGATTTCCCTTTACCTAACCTAACTATGTACTAATTTTGTAAAAAAATGAATCTAAGAAATTGTGTAATTTACTTGTACAGGAACTGAGTGAGTACACACCACAATTGTTACCATACCTATAGGTTTGTTTTAATCATAAAACAGTAATTATAGTTCAATATAGTTATTTTTATTACCAACTTCCTTACTCACATTGATAAATATCCCCTCCTAAACCCTTTGGCAAATAATGTTGGTGAGACCAAAATTGTCATTTATATGTTTGTTAATGTTAAAATAAATCAAAAATATAATTTTGTCACTACACTTGCAGATCGAAAAGTGTCTGGTAAATCAAAGGATGAACAAATAGCAGAAAAGAAACAAGAATTAGAAAAAAGGCTTCAAGATGTATCTGGGCAACTAGGAACGAATAAAAAGCAGCAACAGAAAAAAGGTCAGTAATTAACTTGTATCTAAAATCCTTATGTAAATGTTCGTGGTGGGTGGGGGGGGACCTCTGTAATGTCGACATAATCATTTTGAGTGATAAGATAGTGAGCTTGTGTGTGTTGTCGGCAGAGGGTTGTAAGGAGGCGATGGGCGGCGGCATGTCGTCGTCGTCGAGCTCGTCCGACTCGTCCAACTCGTCGTCGAGCACGGACACCAGTTCGTCAGACAGCAGTGATAGTGAAGCAGGTTAGCCCACATTGCCGACGACTTACGTAATCAATACTATCATTTCGTTCACAGACAGACACAAAGTATAGCACTGAGTGGTACCCTATTTGTACCATATGATGTAAATTACAGTTACTAGTAATAGATTTTAATGATACTTGCATTTAAATTAAGATGAATATTTCACTTTGTATGGATATGTTCAAATGCTTGAGATATATAAATAGAATTAGGTTACTAGCAATTTTTTTCATGAAGATTTCAAAGACGGAAATATAAGTTTTTTACCTTTGCCAGTATTTTTTAAAGATATGACCGAACACAACCTTTTTTATTTAAAATGTGAAATGCAATTTTAACTGTTTAAATGTGTTTCTAGTCTGAAATTGATGTCAGTGGCAGAATGAATGATAATGGGATGACCATGGGAATGTTGATTGAATGAGTTAACAACCGCTGAGAAAAATATGTAGTTGTGTCATCTTGGGCTCAAGGGTGACTCACAAAATACTTATAATATTATTTATTTATTAAAATCTCGTTGTTGAGGATTTAACATATTTTTATTTTATTGGCAGTTTTTTTTCTCATTTCTTTATAATGAATGCGAGTGGAGTTTTTCCTCCATCAAGTATTGAATTAGATTGCGTCCGACGGGAAAGTGATTGGCCGATCGCCGCCGCGCCTTCGTGTATGTTGTTGGTCATGGCGATTGTGAACTTTTAAATGAGGCGACAACATTCAAATTCCTCTAATTCACAATCACCTTGATCGTACACAAGGGCGCACGGCCGATCTAAAGTTTTCGCGTCAAATAAACGCGCTCATAGGTAATAAAAGGGTTATGTGAATATTATGTTCTGTTTTGTTTCATTTAAATTAGCCAATATGCACGAATAAAATAATTTTTAGCCATAGTGTGATTGTGTTAGCTAATTGATTTGTTGAATGGGGATATCAGGTGCTAAAAGAAAACTACCAGATTGCAACAAAAAGTGGGTTAATTTGGCACCATAAATGGAAACAAAATAAAATTCATAATATCCCAAGTACTGTGTAGCATATTATTTGTTTTGAAAGTATGAGTGTGATTACTGTGGTAGTAGGTTTGAGTAAATATTATTTTCATTACTGTGATATTGGAGAGGGATACCACCTGAAGTTTGATTCAAATAATATATAATTCGAGTCTATAGTCTGCTGCGAAATATAAGAAATGTTGGTAAAGGCACAAAACAGTTGTTAGTGAGGAGGAGAAGCCAGCTTTGGTGTTCACTGATACTATGATATTGGTGCCGGTAAGAGTAAAATAATATGTTATTTGGTTTGCTTTCATGAACCAATAGGAAATACCTTTTCACATTAATATTTTTTTAACTATATCATGTCCTCAAACGCGATGTTATTTCATTTGCATCCTTGAAGTTTCGATCTCTTTTTATGGATTATTATTGGAAAGTTCAGATCTCACGGTACTAATTGCTTTTGAGTGTGAAATTTAAACCCACTTAATATTGATTGAGGCTTGAAAACTATAATAAGAACAAGGATAGATAGTAGTGTCGGTACGTCCACTGTCCAGTGTTGCGAAGCGAAGAGGATCTCCGAGAGCAGCTGGCGAGTCGAGCGCGCCGTAGGGACCATTGCAAACAATTGTGTAAGGACGGATACCAACTTAGCAAGCAAAATTAGCCCCAAGATGGACTCAGTTCTCATTTTGTTACAATGGAGGATGTATTTTGTGACATGTTGTAGTTAAAAAATTATTTTATTGAAAAGGTATGTTTTATTGGTTGAAATGCTTGATACACTTTGATGCTTGCTCTCAAAAATTTGATGTGACGTGTTAATCAAAATTGTCTATATAAAATACTTAAAGCTGGCCTCCTTCCTTCACAAATTGTTTGCAAACTTTGTTATTAATTGTCGAGGATTAACATACTTTAATAGTAAGCAAAATGTTATTGGGCACCAGGATTTTCTCCTTGTATCTATCAGTGCAATATCTGCATATTTGTTTGACAAGCATTTTTTTTTTGTTTGATCTCAGTTTGGTTATAATTTGCAACCTGAAACTGAGTATAAAGTATCTGTACCCATTTGGCATTCGCTCTTTGATATTATCATATAATTGTTAAAACACAATATTTTGGATTTTTTGTTACATGAGCCAGTTTTAGTGTATCAAACATAAGAGTATGATTAAAAATGTAAATGCTTGCAGTATCATTCTTGGTTGCCTGGTAGATATCAAAATCAAAATTTTGAATATTATAATGTATTTACATTATAAAATTATACTGTGAGCATTGTAAGGAATAAGTGATGTAAAGAAACATTTTTTTAATGTTGTCCAATGGGATGTTTTGTCCAAGTTGTAGTCTCACGTCTGGTTGTAAAAACCTCGAGCCACTAAGCCTACAACTAAATCTGAACAAATACAGTTTCTATTCATTCTTTGTATATAATTATTTTCGGTAACGCAATACGTATGTAAACCAGTGTCTTGAAAATTGGATTACATTACGTTAATTATAGTTATTTTTTATGACAACATTTAGGACACTAATCAAGGTTTAATGCAAATATTTTTTTGTTTATTTATGTAGTTCGTATTCTGAAAGAAAACAATATTAGTGGTTCTTTTTCATTCTTTTTGTTTGTATAAACGAAATTTTTTACAAATTCAAAGAAACATAGACTAGTATTTCTCAAATCTTGTAATTTATTAGGTTGAAAGAGGCCTAAAATAAATTTTATACTGATTACGTAGCACTTTTTACTAGGCCTGTTAAACCGATTTTTAAATGGTGTAAATAAATTATTATTTGTCAAGACATCACATTTTATGATTGACTTGCTTGGTAAAATGTTGACCATTTTGCTTGTTTACTTATGTTTTATTGTCCTCTTCTTTAGAAAGTTTTTACACTATGCATTATGTTTTATTTTAGATAATATATTCACATTGAGTAGCTCAATTGAATCAGACTAGAACAATTAGTATTTTAAATTTTGTTGGATAATGCGAGAGTATAAGTGGAATAACTTCCCAATGAAATCACTATAAACAATAGTCCATTACTTACATAGTATATATTTTTATCAAGTACAATTTGCAGGTTGCTTCAAAAAATCTATAGTATAAGTTAGTATGTAGTAAACATAATATTTTATCTAGAAGTCCCTTATATTGTCCACAAAGAGACAAAAAGGGAGAAGAACAAAAAGTTTACTGTATACATAATGATATTTTATTTTGTCAAAATCGAGATTATCTGACAAGACTTGGTAATCAATACAACTTGCTTTTATTTTGGGACCCGTTAGATAGGATAGGCTTATAAATCTCATTAGTTTTGATTTGATTTAATGTTTATCAATATTATAGAAACATTAAATTGTAGTTACAATTACAAAGGAAGAAGAAACATAAAACTAAATAAAATTCAATACAGAAATGTTTTGACTAATCCAACGGGTTCTGAAGTGTGGCAAACCAATTTAACTTTCATTTTTAGCAAATAGTATGTACGATTGGTGCAATTAGTTATTTGAAGGCAACATTTTGTTATGTTAATGTAGAGAGTTGACATGTAAACAGAAACACCGTGTGTGTTAAATTTTATGTAAGATTGATTTAATCAACTCATGACTTAAAAATTGAAATAGATATAAGAGTGAGTGGAAATAAACTTTGTATATATTTCAATATATAACGATTTAAGTAAATCTCTTAAGTAATTTATAATGAATTTCATTTGGCTGCCCTGAGATCTGAACAATGAAAGAAGATGTTGTATTTTATCAAAAGTAAAGAATTTACTACAAACTGTGTTTGCATAATGTTTTAATGCAACAGTGTGGTATCAGTGAACACATTAGTACACACTATGGCTTCTCCTCGTATTCGTTTATTTTACTTCAAGGAATTTGTGGTTACTGGAACGTGATGCTGTACCTCAAGTTAAGTATACATTCGTGCAGTAGTAGGTAATTTAGAGGCTCGCATTCCATTTTGTGCATCGTTATTTGATTTCAGGTACGGGCCCTAGTAGGACGCCAAAAAAGAAATCGAAGAAGCAGCATCATCACCCACCGCAAACTGTAAATATATATTTATTTAATGAGATTGAGTTATGTTGCTAAATGACTAGTGTATGATACTGAACTAATCATTTGTAGCAGAAGACCGTGCCTCCGGTGACAGTAGCGACTACCGTCCCCGCGCCCTTGCCTCCGGCGCCCTCGCCGCCGGCGCCGGACGAGAAGGCGGCGCCCCCCTCGCCGGCGCCGGCGCCCGAGCCGCCCGCAGCGCCCGCAGCGCCCGCAGCACCCGCAGCGCCGCCCGTGGCTCCCCCTCCGCAACCCGCCAACCTGACTGCCGACTCATCCGTTGCGCCCATTGTGCGCGACGCGGAGGAACAAAAGCCTATTACTAAAATTGAACCTCGAAACGGTCTAGACAAAGTTGACCCGTCGCAATACATCGATCCTATCGAGCGGTCCTTGGCTAGTCTCGAGCGAAGTCTTAAAGCAGACGTGCCTATGGATGTTAGTGTTGGAGTATCAGAGTCGTCGATGCGTCTCGAGGAAGAGTTTTCATTACCTAAACCTCAAATGATGCCAGATGCAGCCCATCAGAACTTGATGGCGCAACTAGGGGGTTTGACAGAGGTTGCTCGTGTACCTGACCAGATTAAAACTGAAATGTACCTTCCATCTCACAATGGGTTTGTAGACAAAATGCCACATGAACGCGAGATGCTGCGACCCGATATAAATCCTATTATTCCTGGCATGACCGGTGTTCCACCGGTGTCGTCTATATTTGATCCCATACCTTCAGCACCACACAGTGTTATCTCCCAGGCCCATCACAACATACCAAATGCACCTTGTCTAATCACACCTGCAGCGAAAAAAGAAGATGTGAAGCCTCTGCTCACACCAAAGCCAATTGAAGATCTTATGGGAGTTCCCAACATGGTTTCTAATAATATGTCTGATCGAGCTAAATATGAAATGGAAAAAAAGATGGAAGACTCAAAAAATACAAATTTTGCCCAAGCTTTCAAACTCAAACAGGAACAAAATTTAAAAAATGCGAGTTCGTGGTCATCTCTTGCGCAGGCTGGAAGTCCGCAGAGTATACCAAATATGGGAACCAATCATCAAATAAAACAAAAACCTGTCATGGATAGTTTTCAAGTAAGTTTCATTGTATTTTTGTTTTACTATCAATTAAGTAAATAAATCAATCAATTTGCCCAAAATGTTATCTCAGTAAGTTACCTACGTTTTTTTTTTTTAGGCGTTTAAAAAACAAGCTAAAGAGAAAATTGACCGCCAAAGAGCTCTTATAGAACAGCAGGAGTTACGAAAAAAAGAACAGGCTGAGAGAGAAAGACAGCGGCAAGAAACTGAAAGGCGACAACCTGAGGAAGAAAAAATGCGGTAATTATTGCAATACCCCGTTTTCTATAAACATGCGTCACGTAGTTTTGTCACTCCAAAACTGTAATTTTTCCATACGGAATGGCGTCCTGCTGTTTTAGTATGCTAGCATGACGCTGCGATGCCATAAAAAGAATGTTCTTTTTCCTAGCTACTTTAAAGTCGTTTGGTTCGTTCAAACGACTTTAAAGTAGCTAGGAATTTCTGCATATTTTGCTGATTTATTAATTACTTTAATTTGTGCGCCATATTTCGCCGCTCACTCGATCCAAGCGCGCTCGTATCGTGATAACGTCGCATACAATTGAATGCAGATATGAAGGAAGCGTCGCTAAACATGCGGTGTCGCTGTCGATCCACAGAGTGGGAGCGGGCGTGCGCAAGGTGGAGAGCGCCGAGGTGGCGTCGCCGCGCGTGTCGCCCGTAGCGCGAGCGTCGCCGCCTGCCGCCGTCGCCGCCGCCGCCGCGCCCGACAAGCCCGCGGCGTCCGAGCGCGAGCGTCTGCGCCAGCGCGAGCAGGAGCGCCGCCGCCGCGAGGCCGTGAGTATCTGTCCGCCTAGTGTGTGTCGGGCGCGTCCGAGCGCGAGCGTCTGCGCCAGCGCGAGCAGGAGCGCCGCCGCCGCGAGGCCGTGAGTATCTGTCCGCCTAGTGTGTGTCGGGCGCGTCCGAGCGCGAGCGTCTGCGCCAGCGCGAGCAGGAGCGCCGCCGCCGCGAGGCCGTGAGTATCTGTCCGCCTAGTGTGTGTCGGGCGCGTCCGAGCGCGAGCGTCTGCGCCAGCGCGAGCAGGAGCGCCGCCGCCGCGAGGCCGTGAGTATCTGTCCGCCTAGTGTGTGTCGGGCGCGTCCGAGCGCGAGCGTCTGCGCCAGCGCGAGCAGGAGCGCCGCCGCCGCGAGGCCGTGAGTATCTGTCCGCCTAGTGTGTGTCGGGCGCGTCCGAGCGCGAGCGTCTGCGCCAGCGCGAGCAGGAGCGCCGCCGCCGCGAGGCCGTGAGTATCTGTCCGCCTAGTGTGTGTCGGGCGCGTCCGAGCGCGAGCGTCTGCGCCAGCGCGAGCAGGAGCGCCGCCGCCGCGAGGCCGTGAGTATCTGTCCGCCTAGTGTGTGTCGGGCGCGTCCGAGCGCGAGCGTCTGCGCCAGCGCGAGCAGGAGCGCCGCCGCCGCGAGGCCGTGAGTATCTGTCCGCCTAGTGTGTGTCGGGCGCGTCCGAGCGCGAGCGTCTGCGCCAGCGCGAGCAGGAGCGCCGCCGCCGCGAGGCCGTGAGTATCTGTCCGCCTAGTGTGTGTCGGGCGCGTCCGAGCGCGAGCGTCTGCGCCAGCGCGAGCAGGAGCGCCGCCGCCGCGAGGCCGTGAGTATCTGTCCGCCTAGTGTGTGTCGGGCGCGTCCGAGCGCGAGCGTCTGCGCCAGCGCGAGCAGGAGCGCCGCCGCCGCGAGGCCGTGAGTATCTGTCCGCCTAGTGTGTGTCGGGCGCGTCCGAGCGCGAGCGTCTGCGCCAGCGCGAGCAGGAGCGCCGCCGCCGCGAGGCCGTGAGTATCTGTCCGCCTAGTGTGTGTCGGGCGCGTCCGAGCGCGAGCGTCTGCGCCAGCGCGAGCAGGAGCGCCGCCGCCGCGAGGCCGTGAGTATCTGTCCGCCTAGTGTGTGTCGGGCGCGTCCGAGCGCGAGCGTCTGCGCCAGCGCGAGCAGGAGCGCCGCCGCCGCGAGGCGGTGAGTATCTGTCCGCCTAGTGTGTGTCGGGCGCGTCCGAGCGCGAGCGTCTGCGCCAGCGCGAGCAGGAGCGCCGCCGCCGCGAGGACGTGAGTATACAGTGCATTGAAGATCTTTCATAATCCTCAAAAAATTATTTGAATATCAAAATTTGTTTTAATTGTTTCAGATGGCGGGTCAGATAGACATGAACATGCAAAGTGATTTGATGGCCGCATTTGAAGAATCACTGTAATGTGCTTTAAGGAGGACACTAAACAATTGTACATATGAGTATATAAATATTAATTTTACGTCAATGCAATCGATAATTATGGTGATAGTATGACACCGAAGTGAGTTTGTGATCGTGTAGTGCGTGAAACAGTTGACTAACATGTGGTTAAGTGCTGTGAATAGGTATACTTAAACTGTTGTAACGTCATTATTGATTTTGTGGTCACATATTATGGGCCTTTACTAGAGGGTTGCATTTTAATTAAAATTAACTTGTATTATAAGTTTGTATGTAAGGTCTTAAAGGTAAACAACTCTCTTTACATTCGTAAGTCTATATTTATATTTCGTTTTAGAGGCGTCTCCTTCCTTCCATAATTGTTTTATAGTGTCTACTAATGACGATAGAATGGTAGATTGAAATTGGAAAATCAACATGTTTTATGTAATTGGTGAAGAAACAATCAAATAAACTATGAAATCTGTTACGCGACTTCACACCATTTCCCATTGCATCGCTGTATTATTTGAATATTTAAAAAATAACAGTAATAAAATGGTTGGACACCCGATTTCTGAATTAAGAGTTTGAAGTTGGGTGTGTCTATCTGTACTTAAGTCATGAAACCTGTCAAACTTTGGCATTAGAGTAGGGTTTGACACGTTCTGAACTCTAATTTTCAGTTCAGAAACCGAAACTAAGGGCCAATTTCACCAATGAAACTGAACGCGATCAGCAAATAAACCAATTTTATGAGCTGTCACTGTCATTATTTTTCTATGGAATATTTTCACTGACAGCTCTTAAACACAGTTTAGATGTACTGATCTCGTTCAGGTTCATTAGTGAAATCCACTCTTAGAAAAAAAAATAAAGTATAGTGCTGACATAAGAATGTCGTTTTTAATCCAACGTGCAATGGGTGAGGGTGTAGGTTTATATTTATTACTAAATGGAATTTCTGTTACGTATTCGATTTTCGATAAATATTGCTTAATGTTAGTAGATTTTTTATCAGTCTGTCATGGAAAACAGATCAAATGTCATACATTTGATTTGAAATATATTTATTTTACATTGGAATATGTCTTTTTGTGTTTGTAGATAGATACTCCAGTGCAAATGTAGTAAATTTTAAACAAATTCTGCATAAAACTCATTAATTTTATTAATGAGAATTTAAATAATAATATCAATAATACAAATCTCCACAAAAACATTGTATATTGTTAAGCAACTTTTTAATTTCAGCCATTTACTCTCAAACTCGAAATCAAAATGTAGATATGAAGTAAAATATATTGACATTCCATATTGTATATATGTTGTTTAAATTGTTATTTATATTTTATTTTCGCCAATTAATGCAGTTTTTGACATTTAACAAGGCGTAGTAAGGATGGAGGAAGGTCTCTTGACTTTTATGAGAGGTTAGCCTATACAAAATATGCAAAAACATACCAAATTAAATTGTCTTAGTGCAGACATTATTTTCTTGAACTTACTAGTTTTTTTTTTAAATTTGAGGACCTTCACATTTTGGAAGCAATACATTTAATTATTATTTTTTTTTATCTTGCTCCAATGAACCGTATTTTGAGAAGAAATGTCTTGTTCCCGCATAGCTGATCAATGATCATGCTACGAGTATATCAACTGGTATGTTGAATGAGCACAAAGAGGTTTTCCACGTTAGTTGCGCGCTTTCAATTTTACACAAAGTGTATCTATACAGGAGTGTCATGGAGTACGACATAACAAACAAGTACCTACACTTTCATAAAAGTATTTTGAAGAGTTTTTAAAAATATTTACACGCCTGATTTTGAGATTGATCCGGTATTTTCAGCACTGGAATCCAGTGACGCACGCAGATACACGGCGACGGGCCAATGCCAATTGCCATAAACAACATTAGGCCAGAAGCTAGGTTTAATATATTACTAGCTGTTGCCCGCGACTTCGTTCGCGTGTATGTCGGAAAGTAAAATGACGTGGTTAGGTAAGATCAATAAGATATACGAAAAGTCAATATCTAGCATTGCTTGACCCCTTTTTATGGATGGGAAAACATCAAATAAGAGAGACTGACTGACTGGACTGTCAGACTCTTACCGACTAAAACCCATCCGTGTTCCTCTTAATGCCCTTTGCGTTTCAGGAACGCGGTGACTCTTTCGAACAAATTCCGCAACCCTGGCAGGCACTGGCCCTAGCGGGCCCCGTCTTTTATGCTGACATCTTATTGTGGCGCGCGTGGAACACAACGCGCCGTCGACCCAGGCCTGGTTTTATCGGTTGGTGAGCCACCCAACGCTCGCCATCCACAAGCCCGCGTTGCTTGAGCCCTCTTAGAATTAGGAATTTGGAAGAGTATTATGCAAGGCACTGATTTTTCGTGAGAAACGTTTTAATGATAACGCTTCTCTCATTTCATCGAATCTTTAAGACTGTTCTATTAAGTTGGGTCTTAGGATGAATATGGCTAAGACGGAATTTATGGCAAACACGTTCAGCGATTCAAATCCTTCTGTTAAAGTTGGAAATGAATCGTTGGAGATGATTGACCGATATGCAACTTGGCCATATCCTTTCATTTGGCAAAGAAAATCAACAAACGGAGGCATCGAGAGGAGGACAGCTTGGGCAGCTTTTACCTAAATGGAACGACATTTTGAAGCCTGCCAAAATTCCGTGATGTCTGAATTCTCGCCTCTATAACCAGTGTGTTTTTCCCACCATGACTTATTACTTACATGGACGCTCACACAGGAGGGCAGACTGATAGTTGCACAGAGAGCCATGGAGCGTTCCATGCTTGGCAGAGGTACGTCGTCGAGATCCGAAGACGTACGAAGGTTTTCAACATCGGAAAACGAATTGTGGCACTAAAGTAGAGCTGGACTGCAGGACACTTCGCTTAATTTCAGTTAAGCAGATATTTAGTGTATGACGTCGTGTAAATGTGTATGGTAAGTACGAATTTGTGCATCCAACCATTGGGGAGTTATTCAACAAAAACTGTTTCCGCTGGAACTACGTCATCCCAGCGGCACTTTTTTTTTCCTATGGACGTACAAGAAAAAAAATACATGCAATAATTAGTGTGTGACGAGAGGTAAATGTGTGTTTAAATGAAATTTGTGTCTTAAAACTTCGAAGATATTCAAGTTTCCGCTGCGCTGACGTTTGGCTATTTGATGGAAATCATATAAATCGGTTTAGTGCAGAGTTGATTTTTTTTAGGCACGTTGCTATGAATTTGTGTATAATGTTTGTGAAAACAGATTTTGAAAAAAGCATACCGTTTAGGAGATATACACGTAAAGGTGAAATATGGTTTTTAGGTCCAAGTACTTAAAATAGGAACTTTAGAGCCTAACTTTTAACGTTTATTTGTATCTTGTAAGGGTCTACAACGTCTTGCCAAGTTTCATTTATGTGCGCTTAGTAATGGTCGGTTTGGTCGGCACCCTCTTAACATATTCAACTCTTTACGCCAGCCACGTAATTTTATTCCCGCTCTTTTATTTAAATTAAGGCGTGTTCGGAAATAGCACCCATGATATTTTATTATTCAAAATATATTACGTAACATTATTGTAACTAGAATTAAATATTTACAGTTTAAATATCAGTTTTATTTGCAGTAGGTAAGTACTTATTTTCGTTTAAATAAAACAATAACTTAAAAATTCAATAAATTACATTAAAAGATTTCTTTTTGCAAAACTTCTTTAGTTAGTACGAAATTCCGAACGTGTTTGTCTTTGAGGTCGAATAATTCAAAATCGGAACTTCGAAAGGGCTGGACTTTGTCTCTCTCTCCCTCTCTTTCTAATGGCGGAAAAGAGACAGTATGAATGTTTCGAATGGTATGATTAGCCCAAGGCTGAATAATTATATAAGCATTACGTAATAAAAAAACCGAGCTCATTGTTGATCCCTCGGTAAATACAAATGTTTCAGATCTGTTTGTGACCAAATGAAACACATTTAAGGGTACTAATTATTTGTAGGTATACTTAGAATAGCTGTAGCATGCCCCCTTTTTCTGCGCTCATGGTGGTCCTTCTGAAAGGAGCGTGACTACCGCCGACCACCTTCAAAGTCGATTTTCTCGAAAACTACTGTTACCAATTTTGTTGTTTGAGTACCATTTGAGTACTAATTATTTAAATTGGGGTTAGTGATCCTGCCATAGTCACGGACATGGTTTATTTATGCACAACTATTTAGAAAGTATCTCATGTGACAACGAGTACAGCAAGGTTCGTTACAGGTACGTGCCATATGTAGATAATACCCGATCGAGAAAAGGCGTGGGTGAACGTAATACGTTCACCCACGCCTATAATCACACATACACATACTATGTGTATGTGTGATTATAGGATATCGTAAGTAGGCTATAGCAGCTTTTGAAATAAAACATCGAAATCCAATTGGAATAATAATATATCACATTCCTTGATCTTACTGTACAAGTAAAACTAGACTACAGACAAGCACTTATATATTATTACAATAATAATATCTATAGACATTTAAATAAATTCATGGGTTGCCACACATTTAGTCCAGTCCAATAAGGATTAAACTTGGGAATGAAACTCAGAAAGCTGTTTTTTGTGAACACGGGAACGAAGGTCAATGCAAAAACTTATCTTTCTGAGTGTCAGTCCGAAGCACTACATTAGCCTTACGAGAGCGTAATCATGAGGCGTTAGTGTCCCACTCGATGAGGTACGCGGGCGGAGCGCCGTGCTGCAGGCGGCGCGCGTGCACGTGGCACGTCTGGCCGGCGCGGAAGTACGACTGCACGCTCGACTTCAGCGCCGACAGCTGCTCCGCGTCCACCTCGGCGGCAGTGCTGTTAGCTTTGTGAGGACTCAACTGTAAACTCTTCACGCTGTTATTATTAGTGTTACTATTCGTATTTCGTCTTGCATTCTCGTAATAATTCTTCTCTTGTCTCTGTCTCAGTCTTCTACCGTGAAATTTCACGTTATTGATGTGCCCACCGCCTTGTGGAACGGCTTCACCGTTTTCGTTTGGGATTTGAGCAGGTTTGTTGTTGTCATCAGGCAGAGGACATGACTTGTTCAGCTGTAAAAGACAGATTTACTATTATGAGTGGGAGAATAAAATGTGACAATTTGTTATTTTTATAGAGAATGTTTATAAATGATACAGCTAAATATTATGGTCTGAAATAAGTACCTGTGCCTGCAGATATTTCCGCGGCCTCCTGAATTTCCTTCTTTTTACTTCCCCGTTAGGCCCGATCACGATATCCTTTTCGCTAAGCTTTCTTTTTAATGGCCTCACTAAAGGACCCATTGTTGGATTCAAGTTAACCGGTAACGAGAATCGTGAGTGGTGATGATTCTGCTTTCCATTTTGTTTATTGTATATGTTTGCTGTTGATGAGAATGGTTTCTTAGATGTGGAAGTATTCGACATTAAAAAAGGATTGTTCTTCCCCTGGAAGTCTTTTAGCGGTGGTATGATAACGTCTAGGGTGCCCCTGCTGGAGGTCTCGTCGCCCGACGACTCCATGTCATGGCAGAAGTTGCTAGTGTATGGAGGTATGCTGTCCATGTGCTGCAGAGACATTATTTTGGAATGTTCGATAATGTTTTTAGTAGACAACTTAGATACTTCTAAGTTCATTGTAGCTATTCTGGTCGTGTGCGTGTTAATGCTGACGTTAGTGACGTCAGTCTTGCTCACGTTCGTATCAACTATTTTGTCTTTGGATATTTTATCTAACTTTACAGAACATGGAACTAAAGAAGTGTTTAGAGATGGCACTGGAGGACTTTCTTCACATATCGACTTTGCTTCGTTCGTAGTGTTTTCAATTAGCTCTGATATTTTCTCTATTTTATCGGCTTTGGCATCAGAATTTCTAGCAGTAGAGGTGCAAATGGAAGGTGAAGGTTGTTCGTCATTTTCAGAAGGTTTAACAGACTCATAGGAACTAGTAGAATCGTTTTCTGAATTTGAGTTAGAGTTGAGATTTTCATGGAACCGCTTGCCCATCATTAAATTTAACCAATGACCATCTACTGGCACAATCATACATTGATTGTGATTTTTATAGGAACTTTTATCATTGTTACTACTAGAAGGTTGAGAGCTGAAACAAACAATTGATTATTTAAAATTAAACATCATGGTAATATCTTCGACTACGAATTAAAGTCAACCAATAATACCTGTCATCAACAGCTAGAACTGTCTGCGGCGAAGGCGCTCGCGGCAGAAACCTAAGCCGCGGTGCATATTCCCTCACTAACTCATCGGACAATGGCTCCCCTTTCCTGATCTGTTAGTAAAAATATAAATATAATGA
The DNA here is from genome assembly GCA_947386135.1 of Melanchra persicariae. Lineage (NCBI taxonomy): Eukaryota > Metazoa > Arthropoda > Insecta > Lepidoptera > Noctuidae > Melanchra > Melanchra persicariae. The sequence goes on from OX376646.1 coordinate 8,618,996, forward strand.
TCGAATAATGTAGTGATTACAAACGTCAATTAAAAACAATTCTACGAACCTGTTCCAAGGCGGAAAGCTGGAGTGGTGGCGGTGGCGGCCGGCGCAAGCGCAGTCCCCAGATTGTGGCACGTTTCTTCATTTCGCGTCCACATTTGAATCGCTTACGAGAAGAAGTCAACGCTGTTAAGATTTTTTCACGCCGCTCTTTTACTGGGGTTCGCCACATCTAAGAAAACAAAAAATATATGAAGAAGCGAATTCTAGAAATCAAAACCGTAATACTTTTAATGTACAACAAACCTTCTCAGGCAATTGCAGTGCATGCCAATTGTCCATGATGTACGGCATTATAACACTATCGAGGTCGAAATAATTCGGCGCATTGTATGCAGTGAGATTGTACAGAGCGAGATGCGCCAGGTCCAGCCAACACAGCTCCAGGCGTCGGAGGTATTCCGCTCCCCCGTTGCAGTGGGCGCACGCAAATATATACAACCTAAAATTAAAATGCTTTTAATTCAAAAATTATACAAACTGTCTACATTGAGTAGTTCTGCACTAGTAGTAGGTGTGCGGGTTACGCTTGATTTACCGTCGTTGTGTTGTGTGTTTTGTTTGTGTTAGTAATTTAAAGAATATGGGGAGCAAGAAAATCTCCCATATTAAATATTATCTTGAATCTGAGTTAATGTTCTCTTTACAAACAGTAAACACTTTGTTTTTTTTTCGGATACCAAACAGTAATGTGGACAGCCACTGTGCAATTCTAAGGCGTCATCCTGATACAAAGCGATTACCGCGTCATTATGCGATGGTCGCGTTCATTTGTAACACATGACTACCTAGTTTTAAGCAAAGTATTTTTGTAATATTTTAATGTTAACAATTGTTGGTGAGCCTAATAAATAAATAAATTAATTAATTTGTTCGACAAAGCAGGAAGGCGCCCTCTGTCGGCGCGCCTACGCGATCGTATTTGCCGTACAAATGACCAACGATCGCGTATTAGCCCTATGATCGCCAGGATTTCGCGAACTATGCACCGTAGCCGGAGGCTGCGGCGTCCATGCAAAGTTTCATAACCCGATAACCCGTTTCATCGGGGCTACCAGTTACGCAGTGTATGAGTTCCCTAAGCCGGTAAAGCGTACTTGACACTCTGAATACTTACTTATCGCCAGCATACAACGGATATTGTAAACTTGATACGCATCTTTGGTGAAACCAACGAGAACACCGACAGCAAAGTAACATCTGTAAATAAAAGTTTTCTTTTTATATTGATGCTTGTTAACAACAAAACGACTAACGGAGAATCAAAAGCATATAATTATGTTTAAGTTTAGCGCAAATTGAGCCAATGGTTTTGTTTTGATCAACCATAAGTTGATAGAGGTCAACTTTGCAAGTGCAACCAAGGTTTTCCTCTTTGCATGATATTATGCTGAATATGATTATAGTGCAACTCATTTCCGACCAAATTGAATGTGCGTTAGGCGATAGTGCCTATAGCTTGTGAATAGCAGCGACATTTCCGCTTCATGAAGCCACACATCTTCAAACGTACCTGTGCAAGCCAATCGCTTTTTTCGCCGCAGTAACAATGTGTTTCATTCTGATCTTTGCCAGCATCGGATACTGAAGCTGATGATGTTGTAGAAGCAGTCTGAAAACATACGTTATTTAAAAAACATCTATTAAATGAACACGAATAGATAATATAGTTGTTTGGAATAGTAAACCTACATCGCAAGGTGGGGTGAGTTCCTGTTGTTGCCGCCGCTGCTGGCCGCCCTTAAATCTAAACATGTCTGATCGCTTGAGCGCCCTATTCTCCGCCGCGGCCACTCTATACCTTTGGTCCACGCATCTCTTGCAGTGCCATGATGCACCTGTTACAAATTTTGAAATTTAGAAAAGAAACAAAAAGTTATTCAGTCAAAAATACATTTGCAGGAGAGTGGTTTAATGTACAGGAGATATAAAAGATTTTTTGTTATAAATTTCTTACAGCCGATAAAGTTAACTGGAAAAAGTTGGGGGAGGCCTTTGCACAGTGGGCAACATAGGCGGACTAAAAATAAAATTACACAAAAATCATTAGAATTATTAACAAACTAACTTAAGCTAAAGGTAAGGTTGCAGAATAAAAAATCCAGTTATTCTACCGTGTTATGTGTCTGACTTTCATGGGAATTTCAATTAGGTGCCATGTTGGTAACAGTCAGAGATGGGCAAAATGTAATCGACCGACTAACGATGAATAACCTACAATGACGATTAAAAAGTCGATTAATTAAACCTAGTCGTGCGAGATCCGAATAAATTTATCCACGATTAAATTAATCGTCGACAATATGTACAGTGATAAAAATTTTATTCAATTTACATTAATTTTCTCGAATAATACTAAGAACAAATAAAATTAATAATTCTTTTGTAAATCTAAGGGTGGTACCTATTATGTTGACATTGGAAATGTATTACAACAATATTATCTATCACCTACTATCGTTACTTACATAAAAAAAAATAAAAGAAAATAATCCAGTGCTTATTATTTTTTGTTGAAAATTTGCTATTTGGATGAAATTTTCAATAATAAACTGTTTCAAACGATGCGTTGAAGTAAGTCTTCAACAATGTCTACTGAGTAAAAATTTATTTGAATCTTTGCACCTCATAGGTACTATTTTTGTGTTTCCAAGCTCCTGATTTTCTCTGTACACGAACTGCACGTACGAAACCAACGTTTTATTGCAGGTCTAATGTTTTCCAATAATGACCGTCATAAATGCATGCAGTTAAATTAAAAATCGTTGTAATTATTTAAAGTATTTTTCTATTTTAACAATTTTATATTAATCATTAGCTTTCATTTACACTTAGTTTTTTTTTTAATATTAGGTCTTTACCTATGAAATTGTCGTTCTATAATCTATAATAATTTTTGTTTGGCTAAGAATTCTAATTTCAAATTAATTTTATTTTAAAAACATGGTTTTTTTTTCCAAAAGTAGTCATTTGTTTATTGATTAGTGTTACATTTTCATCGCATTTCAATCTTTTTCGTCATCATGGATACGTTAAAAATTTGAGTAATTATGGAATATGAGTAGGTACCGTCGTGGCAGCAACGCGGCACAAGCGGCACGCAACATCAACGACGTTTACGGAGCTAACACTACAAACCAACGCACCACCTGTTATTGGTTTGCTCGCTTCCGTTCTGGAAATTTCGACCTGAAAAATGAACCTCGCGGTCGTCCGAAGACTTTGGTCGACAATGACGAATTAAAGGCGATTGTGGAAGCTGATGATACACAATCTACGGCTGAATTAGCAGCAGCTTTCGACGTTAGCGTCAAAACAATATTGGTCCATTTGCGTCAAATTGGCAAGGTAAAAAAGCTTGACAAATGGGTGCCCCACGAACTCTTTACACTTTTGGGGTGGTTTGGGATCTACCTCCTCGCGGTCCACCCCGGGCAACGGCACCACAGGCTTGCCTGTGGTACGGCAGAGCATCCCACTTAAAGCGGTGGTAAGCTCCGCAAGGAGCCGCCTGGCTCGCGACCACCATCCCGCCGAAGTCCGGCGCCAAGCAGCTTGCTGTGTTCCGTCGGAGTGCGGGAGTGCCAGTGCCATTGGGGGAGAAGGAGACTGTCAGTTGCTCTGCTCAGAACCGGTCTTGGTCGCTGGGCTGGGCTTTCCGGGTAACTCATTTTCAATTGCTTGGACCTTCTGCTGACAACCGATCCGGGCAGTCATTCAGTATCGATCTCAGCTCTGCTGGGAACGTCTGACCACTGCCTGGTGAAATCCGTGTTGACCTGCTCTCCTCCAGATAAGAGTCCTAGGGGCACGAGACGAGTATGGCGATACGAGTCAGCAGATTGGGATGAGATGCGGCACTTTTTTGCGTCTTATCCTTGGCGGCAAGTGTGCTTCTCCTCGGGTGACCCCTCGTGCTGTGCTGATGTGATTGCGGACGTGATTCGGCAGGGGATGGAGTATTTTATTCCATTCTCCGACATCCCGCTCGGTCACAAGTCCCGGCCTTGGTATAATGCAGAATGCGCCCACGCAGAGGCCCGTAAAGATTTTGCTTACCAAGCCTGGATCAAGACCCGCGACCGAAAGGCTAAAGTACGTAGGGTTCGCGCGAGGAAAAGAGCCTTTAATTCTGCTGCCAAGTTCTGCAAGCGGGTTTTACGTAGGGCACGTTTTGACCATGTCGGACGTATCGGGGCCAAACTAGCATCGCACCCTCCGGGTAGTAAGCAGTTTTGGTCCCTGTCGAAAGCGGTTGAAACGAATTTCTGTCGACCCACTTTGCCTCCAACGCTAAAACCTGATGGTTCCCTGGCTCACTCGGCAAGAGAGAAAGCAAATTTATTTGCCACTCTCTTTGCAAGCAATTCACGTCTGGACGCTGGCTCCAAGCAACCACCAACTTTACCTCGTTGTGACTCTTCGATGCCGGAGATCGCAGTTCACATTAAAGAGGTCCGAAGAGTATTGTGCAGTCTAGACGTGAATAAGGCCAGCGGACCTGACGGCATTCCAGCGAGAGTGTTGAGGCAATGTGCACCTGAACTGTCTCCTGTGTTGACACGCCTGTACCGCCTCTCTCTTGAAAAAAGAACGGTGCCGAAATCATGGAAGCTTGCGAATGTGCAACCGGTGCCCAAAAAGGGAGACCGTGCTGACCCTGCACATTACCGTCCAATCGCCATTACCTCCATCCTATGCAAGGTTATGGAAAGGGTTCTGAACAGTAAGCTGCTGACCTACCTTGAAGACAATGATCTCCTCAGTGACCGTCAATATGGCTTTCGCCAGGGACGTTCAACTGGTGATCTTTTTGTGTATGTCACGCACTGCTGGGGCGAAGCCATCGAGAGACACGGCGAAGCACTTGCTGTGTCGCTCGATATCTCGAAGGCTTTTGACAGGGTCTGGCACGCAGGTCTACTCAACAAGCTTCCTGCTTATGGCATCCCAGCTGGTTTTTGTAGCTGGATATCAGACTTCCTAAATGAACGGTCGATCCGAGTAGTCGTTGACGGCTGCTCCTCTGACCTCATGGCTATTGATGCCGGAGTTCCTCAGGGGTCTGTTCTCTCTGCAACTCTTTTCCTGCTACACATCAATGACCTACTTCAGCCTGGTCTTGTTGGGTACGCAGATGACAGTACGGTTTCAGAGAGATACTTGTCCAGCGCAACAACCAGCGGGGATGAAGTCCGTTCCTTGAGAGAGGCCATGGTAGAGCGGACAAATTTGACCTTAAGCGTTGTCTCCCAGTGGGGTGATGACAATCTGGTCACTTTTAACGCCACCAAAACACAGGCGTGTCTTTTTACCGCAAAAAGGAGTCGCTTTGACCAAACTCCTACTTTTCGGGGTGCATCTGTTCCCGTTACTGATCGGCTCGAGCTCCTAGGCATGGAGTTGACATCCAGTCTCAACTTCGGCGCCACCATCGAGTACAAAGCCCAAATTGCGGCCAAAAAGCTGGGCATCCTAAATAAGGTGAAGCGATACTTCAGGCCTGGACAGCTTTTAACCCTTTACAAAGCACAAGTCCGATCCTGCATGGAGTATTGTAGCCACCTTTGGGATGGCTCAGCTAAGTATCAGCTTGCCGCGCTTGACTCGGTGGAACGCAGAGCTAAGAGGCTCATCGCCGTAAGGTTGCCTGCTTATCGGTCTTCTACAGATTGTACTTCGGTGAGTGTGCCCAAGAACTCCACGACCTCATCCCACCGGCCCCCTTCTACCATCGGACATCCAGACGCACTGCATCTTACCATCCCTACCTTGTAGCTATTCCACCAATTCGCACTAAGCGTTTCCAAACGTCTTTTATAATGCGCACAGTAAAGGAGTGGAACTCTCTGCCTGCGTCTGTGTTTCCAAAAGCTTACAGCCCTAATCTCTCCAAAGTTAGAGTGAACAGGCTCCTTCTGGGTAAGCTCGCTCCATCGTAGACTTTGTCTCTGTCATATCTGACATTGACTAGAGTCAAGAGCAAACCCATCACCAATAAAAAAAAAAAAAAAACTCGATGATCGCCAGCGCGAAGTACGCGTCGAGACGTGCCTTGCACTGCTCAACAGACACACAAATGAAGGAATTTTGAACCGCATTGTTACCTGCGATGAAAAATGGATTCTGTTTGATAACCGCAAGCGCTCAGCAAGTTGGTTGGATCCTGGTTCAGCACCTAAACAATGCCCTAAACGAAAACTTACCCCTAGAAAAGTGATGGTCACTGTTTGGTGGTCTAGCGCCGGTGTGATTCATCACAGCTTCTTACCAAACGGGGTGAGCATTACTGCAGATGTGTACTGTGAAGAACTGAACACAATGATGGCACATCTCCAACCAGCATTGGTCAATCGCTCGTCTCCGCTGCTCCTGCACGACAACGCGCGACCTCATACTGCACAGCAGACGGTCTCCAAGTTGCAAGAACTGGGGTTGGAAGCTCTCCGTCATCCGCCCTACTCACCAGACCTTGCGCCTACAGACTACTACTTTTTCCAGAATTTGGATAACTTCTTGGCGGGAAAAAAATTCAATACCCGAGAGGCAGTACAAAATGCCTTTGAAGAATTTGTTGCCTCCCGTCCAGCTGATTTCTTTAAGAAGGGCATCAATAAACTGCCACTGCGTTGGCAAAGATGCATTGATTGCATGGGTGATTACTTCGATTAATACAAATAAAAAATACATGAAAAAAAATCGTTTAAATTTTTTCATACAAAACGGCAATTTCATTGGTAAAGACCTATTGTCAATTGAGAGCAGAGAGTAAACTTTACCATAATTATTATTATTGTTTATTTAAAAAATCATTACACCTTTTTTATGGATGGGAAATCATCAAATGACTCCTCCCGCTCGGAGGAGGCGGAGCGGAAGGGAGTGTTAGACACTTACTGACTAAAAACCATCTGTGCTCCTCCTAGTGCCCTTTGCTTTCCAGGGCCGCGGTAACTATTTCGAACATAATCCGCAACCCTGGCAGAAGTATTTACACCTTGTATAAGCAAATTGGCTACTCCAAAAAAAACCATTTGTTCTAAAGTTGGCAAGAATAACAATGAAAAAGAAGCCTCTTTAGGGTTCCGTAGCAATATAGTAAAAAGGAACCCATATAAAGTGCGACCCAGTTTGTCTGTCTGTCACGGCTGGATATCTCAAGAAGTCAAGAACTACTAATGCTATCAACTTGAAAGGAATAGCTTTAGATGACGTTTGCCCAACTATTTTACAAATAAGAAACAAATAAAAATATTTATATATTTTTTTTAAATGCGAAGTGGTGCTACTAGGGTACGTGGGGTACCTATCATAATTTTTTAATTTTTTTTTTAAGGCTTTTGACGATTTTTTTTTTAAATTTATCTCCGAATCCGTTTGCATAGAGAAAAATCTTAAATTATTCTATGTGATAGAAGTTTATGTAAAGATTACACGAATAATAAAACGATGTCTCTAAATAACTAGCGCACTTTTTCAGAAATCGTCGCGATTAATTTTGTGACAATTTATTTTCTGTTCCAATTAGTTCACTAAAAAGTTATTCGAATAATGCCCATACGTGAAACATTTAGTGATTTACAATTTTAAAGGTCTCTCATCTAAGTTAAAACCTATATTACCTACGCGCATTTGTAATGTTACCGTTACAGTGAGGAAGCAGATAGGGCGCACATCTACAAGGCAATCTGCAGATATCTGGCGCTCAGTTAAAATACAGTTTTATCCTGATATGTTTTTGAGGATTATTAACAAAAATTATGTTAAAATTTATGTGGTAAATAGATCAAGCGTGCGTTGTCCGTGATTGATTGAATGAATTGTCAACAGTTAATCATCTGTGATTAACTACAAGATGCTTGACAATTTATCATAATAATTTTTGTACCAGAAACTGAGAAAAATACGTCTGCACTAAAATCAGCAAAAAAGGGAATAAAAATATATACTTAGATTAGTTTTTTAACTGCATTCAGTGGCTGTTCTGATTCCGATCGGAACTATGCTAAATTGGCTTTATAATAGCACATTGAAGTAGCTTTTCAATGAAAAGTCGGTGACAAAGCCACGTTGCGTACATGCCACGTTGCGTTATATTGCGATTGCGAGGTTGTCCATTCGCTGATGCGTGAGTTGCACGTGCACAGCAACAACAACGCACAGCCGAAACTACTGGGGTCGTAGAAAGCTGAAATTTGGCATGTAGGGTCCTTGGGGAGTGTAGGCCTTTCCCGAAATTCCTATGAGAACGGGAAAAAACAGGATATTCGCGATCAAGTCGCGGGCAAAAGCTAGTATTATATAAAATTCTTCCATTACTGATGATGACAGACAACGCACAGCCGAAACTACTGGTTGTAGAAAGCTGAAATATTAGGCATGTAGGTTCTTTGTGGAGTGTAATAATAAAAGAGAGGATTTCCCGAAATTCCTACGGGAACGGAAAATGCGCGTTCGAAGTCGTGGGTAAAAGCAGTCTTAAAATCACATAAAGGAGTACCTTTGGCAACTCTGCAATTTAAAATTGCTTTTCTGCAGAATCAACAGGTTTTATAGATTATTAACTTTTTATGCCTTTTATGCCTCCTCCTACAAATTTGTTTAGTGAACCAAATTTGTAAAATATAAAGAAGCATGGAGCTCTTGACTACATACACACCATCTGTTTTATGCACAATAGCATCAATGTCATATTACGTTGTATGCAGTTGCTTGCATGTGCAGCAGCCCTTAACATGTTTTTAAACTACGTACCGTTAATCCATGCGTCGACGGGCGGCGAGTGACACTTGGCGTGGTAGCCTCTGCCGCACATGTCGCACGCGATGATCGCGTTGGTGGCTGGGCTGGCGGCCGGCCCCTCGCGCCGCTTGCACACCACGCACATGATGCGCCCGTCGTCAGCCGGCGGCGCGCTCAGCAGCTTCAGCGACGCCACCGGCGCCCACGCCTGCGTGCCGTCGCCGAACTTGACCAGGCACCGCGCCGTCCCCGTGCCCACCTCGCATGAGTCGTTATCATTGCTGGTACTCAACTCTACTATTGTTCCTGGTTAGAAGGAAACGCTGCATGAATATTCTATTTTAATTTTTCAGTACGTGCAGTAACTATGTGTCATTGCGAAAACAAGGAACACAAATCAAGAGGATAGTTAATGCATAAATAAAGCTTTACAATTTATTATGTTAGATGAAAATACATTGAGTGCAGGCTATGTTTGCAACATAGTAATTTCCTATAAGGTTGTAAATAGTCTGTGAAGTTGTGATTGCAAAGTAGGGGCGAATGTAGAATAATAAACAAGTAATTTCAAATAAATACACACCTAAATAATACCGTCCATCTTTGTTTGGTACAAGAACATCATCCCCACAGTGGAATGGATTGTAATTATTTTTTTCCGTGTTGGTTGTAGAGTCTGGCATGGCATCCTGTGTTTCTTCTTCTTTTTTTTCATTCTTTTTGCTAGCACATGGTGTGATCGTTTTGTCAAGGTCGCTCAGGAGGGCATCGATCAGAGACAATTGCGTTGAGACCTCTTTGAAACAAACCAACAAAGTAAATCAATGACATTTTTGGAATCTTACTGCATCTTAGTATGTAAGTATGCTGAAAATAAATATTTTTTCTGCTAATTTTTTTATTTTGTATTGATTGGACATCTAGCCTGGTGAAAAGCTACTTTTCAATGAGTCAAAATAAAAGGACACACAAATCTAACATAATAAGCAACACCTATAGCTGGGGTCATTAGGAACCGATCTAATAAGGAAAATATATATTATAACATTCAATTATTTGAAGAAGATAAAAAGGCCAGCCTAATTTAGTAATTTTAATGATTTCGCAGAATTCACTTTTAAAGTTAGTCAATAATTAATTTCAGTGCGTATTTACCGACGAACTTATGTTCAAATCATATTATATCTAAGGGTAACTTCAAAAAAAACTTCCTTACTTTCCAAACTTTTTTCAATTAGGTATTTCAAAACATTACTGTACAGCCATACACCTCATGTTCAGTCACCGTAAAGTTTGCACAGAGCTGTACCAATATTGATATATTTCAACATCGTAAATTGAATATTTTTGCCTAGAAATTTGAATTCTTTTGCTTAATGCATATGCACAAGCTTTGGTTTTTCACATTTTTTTCTTAAAATGCTGATCGCTCATTTAAATAATTAATTTCATTGTTATACTGAATCAAAGTAGTAGCCCTACTACTACTGGCACTAGCTACTGGCAACTCTTTTTCACTTGACATAGTTGAATGTTCAAGCTATCTCTTTGAGAGTGAATGACCACTATTGCCATGCTAAACACCAAAAGTATGCAGACATGAACTAATACAGTAATTAAGGCAAACGTGAGCAGTTACTTTTAAGCTAGTCTGAATGCAATTTTTTATTGGGTTAAATTACATTTCTTTACCACTGAACTGTAAGGAAATGTTATTTTTAATGCACTTTAACAAATATGGATGCAATTAATTGAAACCTGGAAACGAGTGGGTAAGTAGAAACCATTGATGCATTTAACATGTTTTCAACCCTTCAGTTATAGGTTAGCAAAGAATTTACAGTGAATATGTATTTAAGAGCTAAATGGTTGTCTTGATCTACATACTACAAAAATAGGAAAATACTCACACTTCAATTATATTATAGGTCCAACATGGTAAGCAAAAAATAAGAAAATCAGTGAATGTTTACATGTCATATTAATACAGTAGATATTTCCAGTAAAAGGACTTTTGGAGTAAACTAAAAGCCATTAAAAACTATGCAAGCATTAGAAGCATCTTTCAGTTTTTCCTTTAGAGAAACAAACTCATTGAATAGGTACGCATAAAAAAATGCTTAGGGAACACAAATGTATCACAATAATTAGGTATTGTAACTGTATTTGAGCAAATGGAGGTAGAAACTGATTTATTTGGGTAGTTTTACTGGGTTACTTCCAACATATTTTCCCTATACATTTACAAGGAAAAGAATAACTATTTTAGAAGCATGTAGAAGCATGGTGGAATGGAAAAGGGTACAAACCAGCATGATTATAAATAACAATGTGATAAGAATTCTAAAAGTCAAAGTCAACTCTCTAACAATAACTCAAGTGCAGACTAACAATTTTACTAACTCTCTGAAACCTTTTAAAACCAACTTCGAATTGTTCTGAAACTCAGGACTTTGTCTACAGTGAATGCTTACCATACAAGCAAAGAGTATAAACATACAAGTGACTTGTAAACTTTTCTTTCTGCAAATCAGTACCAACAAGTTTATTAAAACTTCTTGCTTTGTTTGTATTTATGGACGTAAGTCATTCAAAATGACAACAATAGTAAACGGCACCGGTTGCAGGTGTTATAAATTTACACAATTCCAGATCACAGAATATGGTGTTTAATTTTCTGTGTTACTTACAAAATTAGATTTATCGTTTGTCTACTACTCGACGAGCGTGCCTACGTATATTTTACCAAATATTTTTTCTTAGTGCGGTGTAAATATTGTTCGGGCACAAATTTTAGTTATTGTGTTCTATAAACAATTAAATAGGGCTGTTAATGAAGGCGCACGCTGAGAAAAGTTACGAGTAAAGCTATCATCACAATTATCAAAGCATTTAAAAAAATAAGCTAAAATCTTCGTGTAACAATGAATTGCTACTTACCAGCGTTGATGTCCATCTCAATTATGATTTTTTTAACTCATTTAAAGTATTGGAGAAGCATACTTTGGACTCAAATTTCATACTATATGAGCAAACACGTAAAGCATTGGCGCTTTTGCGGCCATTATACTAGTCAAACGTTTCACAGTTTTCCCGCGGTAACAAAATGTAACATAAAAATCATGGGTAAACTTGATATATAACGATTTTGATGATTGACTACACTTTCATTTCTTCTTAATGAACACTTTTATTGCTAATTCATATTAAATATCCATTATTAATTAAACAAAATAACCTTTCGAATTTCTTCTATCGGATATCAATCCCTCTCTATGCACGTCACTATTGTTGAATGTTGGAAGTACTGATTTGAATCAATTTGAATGAATATGTATTCCGTTCGTGTCACTGATCATCACTTGGAAATAATTATTACATTTTGTAAATTATTTTAATTGTATTCGTTTGAAAATATAATCATTCGGTTTCACACAGGTATGACAGTACCTATTAATGAATTATCTTTCATTTTAGTTCTTATCAAACTTTTAGCCTTGCTAGCCTGTAAGAACCTTTACATCTTCTCTGTATGAAACCATAGACGAAATCATATCCTGGCAACTTTAAACTTAGAACATTTTTTTTTATTGTGAAAATTGCTATCTAGCCTTCAAACAGGGAACTATTTAATGCAGTGTTACCAATATTTTCCTTGAAATATTTGGTACTAATTGGTAGTAATTGTTGATTTAGATTTTTTTTTCATTAGTCTAGTTGTATTTCAACAACCTAGTCAATTTTATTTTAAAACTAGCTTCTACCAGCGGCTTCACCAGCGTGAAAATCGGAAATAGGGAGGTTTCTTGATTTGTATTGTAACTACGCCTACTCTACACCTACCCACACCTACCCTACACCTATCCTACAACTACCCTACACCTACCCTAACCAGCCCAAAAAATATTATGACATGTTTCTGGTTCCCTGGTACTTGATGTTTTTGGTTTCCTGGTACTTGTGAATCCGTAGTACTAAGGCAGCAGCGGCTCTGAATTTCCACTTCCTCCTCAGTCTTCTATTGATCCATGCCACTTACCGGAATAAAAAGTAGTATAATTATGTCTCATTCCAGGATATGAACTACATGTGTGCTAAATTTCATCCAAATCCCTTCAGCCGTTTTTGCCTGATTGTTACACAAACATACAAACATTCACATTTATAATATTAGGAGGATTATTTAATTAAAGTTTTGTAGTTATAATTTTTCTAGTTACAATTTTACGACGGTGATAGAATCATAAGAGTAGATTTTGATCTGAACGTTAGCAACACCGAGTTTAAACGTCAGTATTTCAAATAATCCACCAGTGTTTGCATGCAAAACAACAAAGTTTTCCGTGTATTTTATGTTATAACGTTGATTATATTCCAGAAATGCCGGAATTCCAGTTTAAATAGACTACTTTGTGAAAGTGTTTGCGACATACCTAACTGTAGATAGGCGGCTGGCGGATAGAGAAGAGTTGAGTGCAAAGAAATCAGCAACAACAAACCCATTTTTCTACAGGCTCGAGAACATTATTAAATAAAAGGGTGCGAAACGAGTGAGAGTCAAGCAAGTGTCGAAATTAGTCTGTTATTAAATTATAATAATTAAATAATTTATAGTTTTGTATCATTAATCTTAATGCCTTTATCCCACTATCAAAATAACTTTGTTTTTGTGTCAAATATGCTTACATCAAAACACAGTCTAAGTATATACGAACATACATACACATTAGTTAAGAACTAAATAAAACCGCTAAACAGACAACTATGAACTAGCGTACGCAACACGTCATAGACTTAGTTTTGGTTCCTTGTTTGGCATTCAGAGGGCGCTGCTCGTGAACAAAAATTGAAAACGTCAGTTGCCAGTCTATACCATTTATATTAGTCTATGATAAGTATTGAGATATAGTGCTAGGCCACACTGCAGGACACCCGCTTGAACATTTTTAGTACGGTTTTTAGTCGCAATATTTTGTGTCAAAACACAAAATGAAATCATAATACAGCTTGGCAAAAAAGATTAAGATGTGGTGACAAGTGGAACTAAATATTTTACTAAATGGAAACCTATTAAAGACTATAAAGAAATAGCCTTCTCTTCGGGTAAATAAAAAAAAAATCTTTTGTCAATGTCAATAAGTCAATGTCCAAGGAACTTCTATGACAACCTGGAATGAGCATTGTCAATTTGACACCAATATAAAAATAAACCTTATGTTTATGAAGCTAAGTTCTATTACAGACAATCACTTGGTCAAAGAGAAATCCGGTCCGAGGGAGAAAGCGCTTGGAGAGCCCTGTGTCCCTTTCTAAAGTGTTGCCAGGAGGATTATTCCCGAATTTAGTAGGAATGGTAGGAAAAAATAATATTGTCGTGTCTTATTAAAATAACATTAACTTTCGTTCTGATATATTTCTAATATTTTTAAATTATCTGTTAGAATGAGAACATTTTTTTAGCAATAATTTAGATACTGTATTGAAATGTAATTAAAAAAGAAAAGATTATTAGTAGAATATATAATTATATAAGTTAGACTGGTAACCCACCAGCCATATTTATTTGTTGTAAAACAATCAATTTCTTTATTCGGATGTAATAAAGATGGTTAAAAAGTGTGCGATTCAAAAGCTGTTCGGTTGCAAAAGCGAATCCTATGCAGGATGCGGTGTTACTTTCTTCAAGTAAGTATATTGCAATTCTTGAAGTAGGGTGCCCATAATGAACGAAAACATAAGATTATTTACACAATGCAGCATATAAATAGGAGGTAGTCTTCAACGTAAGCATAATAAAACTTTATGTGGAATGGTGTACCGAATACTTAAAAGACGTGATCATGAAATTTCACATTTCCCGAGGAACATTGTAGGGAAATGGCAAAAAGTTTCAACTTCCCATATTAATCGCTGATTTAGGTTTGTTACTTCGTATATTTGAAATAAATTTAATAAATATAATTTCAGACTGCCTGGAGAAGAATCAGGGAGAAAAAATGGCTTGATGTCATTCCAAGTCATCCAAATATCAAAAATTATTCCGTTATTTGCAGTCTTCATTTCAGGCCCAAGGATATAATAAAACATAGTTTAATGCGTTTTACTTTAATCCATCCTTAAAGCATAATTATTATTAACTTATGAAATCAAATTATTGGTGGATATATTATATCCTATTATATTAGTCTCAACCTAAATTATATTGGTTGGTCACCCTAATGAAAGGGACAGAGGGCTCTCGCGAAGCTATCTCCCTCGGACCGCGTATCGACAGCCTGTGCTCATTCCAGGTTGTTAATAGAAGTTCCTTGGTCAATGTCAAAACGTCATTTCAAAAAAAGTGAATGTCAGTGTGTATAAAAGTCTAAAATAATACACAAAAAACTAAAAACAAGTCAATAGGTACATCCTTTTCTATTTCTCATGAATTTAATATTCTTTAGTTGTTTTACATTCACTACAAACAATAAATTACAGTGAGTTAATTACAATGGGTAATTCTGGTATTAAACAACATTATGAAACTGCATCAAAAACTGGTGTTTTACAATTATCTGATTACAAGCTGAAGGAAATACCAATTGAAGCCCTTAATCTAAGTGATATATTAAGAAACTTAGACCTCTCCAAGAACAGATTGACATCTTTGCCGGATGATGTTTGCAAACTCAAGCTCCTGAAGCAGCTCAACCTAGATACAAATAAAATAGATACCATTCCAGAATCCATATGTAATATGAAGAAACTTGAGTTGTTTAATATATCTAATAATTTAGTTACATTCCTGCCTGAATCTTTTGGTAAGCTGAGTAATTTGAAACAAGTCTATCTAAATGACAACAAGCTAAAAGAATTTCCAAAACAACTGTTGGGACTGCATAGTTTGGAAGTAGTGGATCTGTCACACAATAAGATAACAGAGGTACCAAATGGAATGTCGGAGTTATATGCTGCAGAGCTAAATCTAAGTCAAAATGAAATATCAATCATCAGTGAAGACATGCATCAGGCTCCGAGACTTAAAATTTTGAGACTGGAAGAAAATTGTTTAAGTTTGGATGCCATCAGACCAAGTTTACTTAGAGACTCCAAAATGCACACCATTAACTTGGATGGGAACTTATTTGAACCAAAACAGTTGGTGTCTGTTGAAGGATATAATGAGTATACAGAAAGATACACTGCTATGAAGAAAAAAATGTTTTGATGGCTTTTCATATTTTTTGGACTACCTAAATCAAATTAAAAATACAGAAATGCCTTGTAAAACTCAAGTTTTATTTTAATATGCTTATAAGGACACAGTATTCTTATAATAAATTATATACCTACTTACACCAAATCTAGTTTACTTACATCTAGTGTTAATTATTACTTGTTTTGTGATTATATTAATTTATTATAATATAACATATTACTCTATTATTTATCTGGTTTTTTACTTAACTTGATTGTAAACTTGTAACTATGCCTTATAACCATGTAAACCACACATTATTTAAACATTTGAATTGAAACATTTGGAGGGGTTTCCTTTTTGCTAACATGGCCAGTTTAAAAAAAAAAATGCACTAGTTCATAAAAATTCTTATATGAACATATTCATCCGCATGACTGTCAAGTTGTTAACAGGCAAAGTAACCTACCCAAAATGCCAGTAGTGTCTGTGTTGCTAATTTTTTTTCTTTTATCAGGTTTGAATATTGGTATAGCATGTGGCTAAATATAAACAGCCGCACAGGTTGATCACTTGATCATCAACTTAAGTTTCAGCCATGTTTGCCAAGGTTGATGGGATCCAACCTTAGCTGTTGGTGATTTTTGATTTTGATGCAAGGTTATGGAAGTCAAAGCAGAAAATCTGGTAACAGTTTGGTTGACCTTATCAATACCTATTTAATCATCAGGAAACAAAAATAAATACTGATATTCTCAATTATGTTGACTCCAATTTCAAGTACAACAACTCATGTGAGTTAAAGTGGGCTCACACAATTCGGACTTTTGTCTGCACAGACTTTGAACGCTGAATAAAATAAAATCTGTTACACCAACATTTGTCTGCACAGACAAAATTTTATAGAAGTTTATGAAAATCTGTATCGTGTGGACGGCCCATTAAGAAGTGTATTTTGTTATCGTGATTAGATGTCGATACTGATATCGCGTTCGTGAAGTTTCACTAGCTAATTTAATATGACCCAGTTTGATTATGGGTGGAAAACTTCATTTTTCCAGTTAATGTTTGGTAGGTAGATGTGACCCATATTTTAATTAAAAAGCTAATCCAGCTTAGATTCTTCTCTGTTGCGTACTACTAAACTTTATAAGGCAGAGCCCGGCACAGTGAACGCTCACTGGTAAAATGACCTTTGACCACTGATCTCGACGTCTTCAACGGTCAAAGGTAGGTCCTTGTCTGTGCGTAAGAGTACCTAAGTGTATAGCGCGATGGGCTGTGACTGTGTACAAAAAAGCAAATAATAAAAATTCGATAAAGCGCTACATCAGACGATATTGAGCTTAGCCCAGCCCCAAACGTAGTTATAGGTACCTACTCATTATTGCTCGCGTCCGCGAGTATGTACTTACGTGTTATCGTACGACGGAGACGCGTTTAGTGCATTAATTCCGGGGGCCGAATGCCGTTGTTCGTCGAAGTTCATCCTCCTAACACAAGTCAGTATTGTCGTTGTATTGCTGCGGGGAGGTCGCGCGACTAATGCCGCGGCTACAAACGCATCGCGATCCCTAACATAAATATACATTCATACAATTGACAAATAATTGTAGGTAGTGATTATTGTTTTTTTTTTAAATTGGAATTGTTTTACTGAGTTATTGACGTTTGTGAATTTCATCAAGGGTTTACGGTCACAGAGTAAGTACCTACACATTATCTAAGAACGTTATGGATGATTTTATTTTTATTTGGTTCGAAGACGATGGTAGAATAGCATGCTGTAGCGGGTGAGTTCTGCAAGTCATGAAAAGGAAAACCGATTACCTACTTACCCTCAAAGTAATTTATAGGTACCTACCTAGTGAATTCTGAAGTTAACATAAAAACATTCCGTTGGTCAATCAAAGCATGTGCATCATTAATTGTTTCTAGTGCAGCCAGCCGCATGTTTGTGTGTGTGATCACACTGATCACAGAACATATAAATTGGCTTCTTATTTCACTGAAACTCCGCGCTAGACTGTACCAACTTTTGGAAAGATAGGATGACAAGCATAGAATAAAACGTACCTAGCTAATTTCAAAATACACTTAGGATCTGCTTCAACTTCTTAAGTAAGTAACTTCTTACTCGAACTAGCCCAGTCCCTGGCTAGAACATCTCTTCACTACTTAATTAAAATAGAATACGTTTAAGTAATTTGGAGGACTCTATTTTGTGGGAATGTTGCGGCAAGTATTGTAGCAGGTTAGCTAGCAAAGAAACGATGGAGAGACTCAGACTGTGTGAACGACGATATATGGCTAGAAGGCGGGAAACTTCCGAGATGACGACTAATGAAGAAAATAACTTGTATTTCGGAAGAAGAATAAATATGCAGAGGAGCATGGTGACGATCTACTGACAAAGCTCCCTTTACAATTGACAGCCGGAGTAGTAGACCGGGTAGACCAATCCTTTTTTGCATTGCGTGCCTTTATAATGTTCCTAGGTACCTACCTACTTGCCTGAATACCTACCTACCATAATTTTATCAGGATTTTTACTTTGAAAATTTCCAAAAGGTAGCTTATGTACCTACCTAATCGTTGATTCAATTAGGACAATCCAGTTATTGTCTGTCATTTCTCTAGCTGAAGTCCCTTTTGCCCACTTTTTATTTGGTAGAGTGTGTCCACAGGGGTAGGTAGGTACCTATCTTATCTTTAATTATTTACTTAGGTAAGTAAGTACCTAGGTAAAATATATACCTAGGCTACTTTACCTATTTTATAATTTTCCCTCGCCCATATTTCTGCAGTTACCTACTGACTTTCAATATTTTCTAAACCTATAGATGCTAGCCGAGTACAATTACTTAGATAACGTTGTTATGCGGTAGGTATTGCGATTTTATCTATGTTTTATGAGTACCTAGGGTTGTCCATGGCGTTGCTGCCTACTCTCACCAAGCGACCGAGTACTAAGCAAACTAATCAATGAACAAACAAAATACTGCTATCTTAGGTACCGATACGTTTCAACGTCGATTTATGAAGAGACTTTGAACATAGCAATGATGTGCTGACTTATATGAAGTAGATAGTATTTTCAAGCATCGCCACTGCCTAACAATATACTAATGTGTATTGTTAGGCAGTGGCGGCGTTAGGCAACCGCTGACGGCCTCGCGCCTAAGGGGGGGGGGGGGGGGCTCGCAAGAAAGTTGTTCAGTTCATCCATGAACGACACAGAACTTTGAACTTTGGAAGATATTATCAGAATCATGCTCACAGTTCCAGTCAGCATATTCAGGGAGAAACTGTAGGCGACATTAATACCGCCACAAAAAATCAACGTAGCAGAATCAACAAATGAGACTCGCAGCGCCATCTATCTCGACAGCTGCGAACTAGCTTGACAAAATCCTAAATCGCGATATCAAAGTTTACCGTGCGATTAGAACATATATAAAGCCCGAATATCAACTGACGGGCAGTTGCCCACCAGACACATCATTCGTCTGGTTGGAGGATCCTCCCTTTTCAACGGAGGTATGCGGGACTTTACTCTCTATTCAAAAACTTCTCAAAGTTAAATTTTCAGATCTACTTGAGAAGCACGAATAACCAAGATAGTTTTTATAAGTAAGTATCTGCGTTTTCAGTTATCTAACTACCTACCTATATCAATTGAAGATAAAAGAGAGAGAAGGTAAAAGAGTTACCGGCGGTAACACTTTTACCGTGGCCCTGGAACAAAAAGGGCAAATGGAGGAACACAGGTGGGGTTGTAGTCAATAGATAAGTCTGCAGACCTTTCTGCTCCGCCCAGAGCGGTCATTTGATAATTTCACATCCAAAATAAAAGGTGTAGGTATCGAGTACCTAAGTATTCATAAAGTCGTATTGTTCAACTATTATTTACCATCTATCGGATAGATTACCTACAGCTAGTAATATGTGTCTGTGGAGCTGTATGATCGCTGCGTGATTACTGGTCATCAAAGGTTATCGGATCTCACGTGTAGCGATAGCGAAATTGTAAATAATTATTTCCAATCAGCTCCATTTATTGAACATCTATCTAGCTATCTCTCAAAAGCAGTAAGTTTTTTTGATGAATTTTAAATTGATTTATTGTCTCCCATTGTTTAGTTTGTGTTGTCCCCAATTTGGCGCCCCGGGCCAATAAGTTTCGCCGCCCCAGAAGTCAAGGAAAAAAACCAATTTTAATAAAAAAATGCAAAAACCTTAATTCTTTTTTAATAACGTGTAAGTACATTTTTTTGCGGGGTGTACAAAGGAAGATGGGAGAACCCATGTCCAATCAAAATGAATTTACCATCGTGGTAAAGCTCTTTTCAAGAGTACAAAAAACCATTGCGGCAAAAAAACCCGTAAAATCTGTCTGTTTTGAAATATAGTCTTCAGCTGACATTTGCACAAATTTTGAGCTAAATATAATTCAGTATGAAAATCACAACAAACTCGGTTTAGTATTTTTTCAGTTAGCGTTGGCGCCCAAGCCGCCCTTGGCGGATATTGATATTGAGACTGAAAGGGATTTTGGCAAATTGAGATTGACAAGAAAAAATAAAAAGGTGAGAAGTAAAAGTTGATTAAATAGCGCCAAAACCAAAACAATCAGCCAGGGGCGGCTACGCCGCCCCTAGTGGATTGGCGCCCCGGGCCATGGTCCGGATGGCCCTAGGGTAAATACGCCCCTGGTTGTCCCACTCCTGAGCTAAGGCCTCCCCATATTTTTCCAGCTACTTACTACCTAAGTAAATTAAATTTAGGTTAAAGCTTATTTGTCAGAACGTTTAATTAAGGCGTAAAGGCGTTAATTACTTGTGGCAAATTTATGTGATAAGGAATAAGAGATTAGTTAACAAACATATCCGGAACTGCAATCGATGTCACGTGAGTTGTTAGGTACGTGTTTTAGGGTTCCGTACCTCAGTCGGCAACATGGAACCCTTACAGGATCACTTTATTGTCCGTCTGTCGAGACCTTTTTTCCCAGGAACGAGTATTCACGAGTTCCTGTCAATCAAGCTGAAATTGATATTAAATAAGTACTTTCAAAAAAAAATGGACGCGGTTTTGCCCATTCACGGACGATTCGAACGGCTTCCAAATTGCGTGTCGCACGTTTTTGACATTGACAGTCGGCCGCGGATGACGTTCATTTGAATTGGATACATGGATTTCAATCCGTTTGGAAATCCAAAGCTTGAAGATGTCCATTTGATTGGCATACGTTTATCACATTCACGAAACGATTTTGGAAGACGTCCACTCCATTTGGATCGATGGACGTATCGTCAATATACTATACCTACATAATCTATCTATACTATAATATTATAAAGAGTAAAGTTTGTGTGTGAGGTTGTAGGGGGCAATCTCTGTTTCTTTTGAACCGATTTTTTAAATTCTTTTTTATATGACATTTATGAGGAAGGCTATATAGGCTATACGGGAACGGGAAACAACGGGATATACGCGTACGATGTCGCGGGTAAAACCTAGTAGATTATAAACTTGCGTAGGTAATGTATATTATAGGTACTCGGAAAATATTAAGATCGGAACCCTCGGTGCGCGAGTCAGACTCGCACTTGTCCGTTTTTTAGTTAGAAATATCAGTAGTTAATTAAGAAAACATGGTTACCTACATGTTTGATTTGGTCTAGGTAGAAATACTTATCTAGGTAATTTTTAAGGAAGGAATAGTTGGCTCGCAGCTAGACCGAGTTATCCGAAATACCCGAGCGAGTTGTTAAACTTTTGGCAGTTTGATACTTAACTGGCATGAACAAACACAATTAGTTAATTAAGTAAAAGTTAAATTTTATAAATACTCCACTCTGGACGAGCGTCTGGCTAATGTAGCTACTATCACAGGAACTAATTACTTACCTAGTTAGATATCCTACTGTTGGAGATGTCTTAAGTTACATCTCAGAACCGGATCCAAGGATCTCCAATAATTAATGAAGCAATGCCTTTTAAATATGAAATATGGGCCTGCAGTCTCGACATAGATAGCGATCGCCTAGTCGTCTACCGACCGAGTTCGGTCGATAAGTCCTAAGGCCACCCGTAGGTACATGTGGTTAATCGTACGATCAAAATCAATGATCTGATCTGTGGATCGCGTTCCAAGAATTCGAGCCCATTCTGAATTCGCATGAGTGTTCAAATCCAACCAGAAATATTTTCCTATCAGCCAGCATGCTGTCAGATTCCCCATAGTAGGCCAACGTATACAATACCTCAGTATCCATCTATCTGCCATAGAACACTATGCAAAGAAGAGAACGTGGTCTTAAAGTGGATCAGCAGTCAATTTCAACCTTGCCAGTAACAAGGGTCGTGTTATTCTTCTATTCTTATATCTGAACTACTTTTGCGGCAGTTCACAAGGTCTCAATACAGACCACAGTGCCGTCTAACCCTGAAAAGTCAGCTAACTGCAGTTTCGAAACAGCTACTCGCTAGACGATTGTCAGTGTGAAGCAAACGTGACCCATGTTTGACAGCCGCACTTGCAACCGCTGAACCTATAAGGAGATTGCGAGGCTGTTCCATTACAGGCAAAGGTCGGCATTCCGCGGCCTACGAAACACACCTGATACATTCAGAGTTAAACTTAATTATTTAGCGAAACTCTCTAGATGTCATGGGTATCGAAAACGAATGATATAAAATCTAAACTTTTTACTCCCAGAAGGAGGGTAATGTTTGTTAAGACAATCTATGTAAATCTGCTGAATATTATATATTGTACATACCGAACAAGGCACTACATCTATGTACACTACAGCCGGTCGATTCTGTCGACATCTCACGGTGTACACCTAGGCGGAGTGAACGACAATAGAGCTGTCATTCTATCTTATTTGTATGGTTTGACAACTCACCCGTCGTGCGCCCCGCCAGGGTGTTCACTTCGACATGTTTACAGAATCGCACTGCAGTAAACATATCGAAGTGAACACTTGGGTGGTGTGGAAATATTAATGATATCTAGTAGATAACAATTATTAAATCCAATTCCTACTTATTAACAACATGTGAGCTCTTTTTCCTTCCAAATTCTAAGAAGATTTGTAACATAGTTTAACTTGCAATCCTATTTAGGTACCTATAAAATATGCCATTAAATTAATGTGCCATTGTGTCTTTATGTATTGTCCTAATCTTTTTTGATCTGGTACCTAATAAACATTTATAATATTTTTATTCCCATTAATTTAAGACATTCAGCAAAATCGGAAACATATCTGGTTTTGTTAAATCCTGATCTTGACTATATTTCTGAGAAATTGACCCCATAGATATTTTTTTATATTTCTATGGATGACCCGCACACTTACCTAACTCTTAAACTTCTTATGCTATAAAAAAATTTGGGTTACTTTCCAACGTAGGAGTACGTCGGAAAAAAATAACGAATAAAAATTATGTTAACACAGCTCTTGGTTGTTTTTATAAACTCAACTTGCTTCTAAATAAATCGACAAAATGCTGCATATTTCGGAACAAAATGCAAGCGTTGTGTCGATTCGTATTTCTTTATTTACCATGCAGTCCGCCAGTTGCCACGGCCTTATAAAGTTGGGCAAATGCTTCCCTCGCCTCCTTTCCTAAAAATCAAGTGGCCACAGTTTTTCCCTTAATTCAGGTAGGTATTTGTTTGGGGAGTATTGTACTTTTTTCGACCTAGGTAACCCAGTTATAGCAGAGCCTACTAGTTGTTAGGATAACCGAATATTTTCGGCAGTGCCTCTTAGGTACGAAGCATTTTAGGCACCTACAATGACCTAAGCACATTCTCTTTAAGATCAACAAAAGATCGTGAGTAGGACCTATCAGTTCTTGTATTTGCCTATATGCAAAATAAGGACAATTTTTTCGTCATTGCGGACTGGGCAATGACCATATCGCGCCGTTTGTTATCAATATTAAGTGCTCCAGAGTCTTTATCGCAGCGGGGTGGCACAGTGCTGTCGATATAATCCGCATAAAATTTAATCAGTGGCGGGAAAAGTATAATCTACAATAGCCAATAGGTATATAGTTCGACTTTCAATTGTATTCAGTAGCTTGACAGTTCAACTGTCAGATTTTGATTAAAAAAAGATAGTGAGTTGGTGTAATAATGAACGAAATTGAATTTACTTAAATAATGTACTTATTTATGCAATTTTTTTTTATTTTAAGTTTATTAGCTTGTCTTAAAAACACAATACCTATAAACTATTATAGTAAATTGTCTTCGAACTCTCAAGTTACTGAATAGGCAAATAAAAGTCGAACTAAATGTAGTGTGTGTTTTTTAGGAAGACCCAGACGATCCAGGACCCAAGATGACGGCCAACGTAGTGCTGGGGTGCGTGATGGCACTGCTCGTCATACTCTTCACAATCAGTTCCATAGCCAGATATTATATTAAGGTAACATTTTATTTATTAAATACCATTATCCAACTCCCTGCCCTTGTCAACTGTCCATAATTCGGGTCGACGCAAGTTTTCTTCTTCTGTTCTTCCTTGTCTACAGTCACGGTATTATTCTATTTACTTTGGTAGGGATGTACCTCTTTTCTTTTATGTCATTCCTTACATTATCTTTTATTTTATTTTTTTGACCTGCTCGTATTCATCACTCAGAAATGTTTTAAGTAAGTACACTAGTACCTAAACATTTGCTGATCCAGGGGGGGGGGGGGGTCAACAGAAGAAGATGCCCCGAGTCGGGAGTCGCAGGGCGATTCCCGGCCACCGTAGACGCGGGCCTGCGGACGGCGAGCATTGGGTTCCACGCGCGCCACAAAGAGTCAGCAAAGTAGACGGGGCCCGTTAGGGCCAGAGCCTGCCAGGGTTGCGGAATTTGTTCGAAAGAGTCACCGCGGCCCTGGAACGCAAAGGGCATGAGGAGGAACACGGATGGGTTTTAGTCAGTAAGAGTCTGACAGTCTGACACTCCCTTCCGCTCCACCTAGAGCAGAAGAAGTTATTTGATGTTTTCCCAAAAAGAAGTGGGAGGGGGGCTAAGGGGCTCAAGCCAAGCCCTTAGCCCATCCGTTTGCTTTGCTAAACCCTCAGCGGGGTCAAGCCCTCCCCAAATGACAATCCTGAATCCACCCCTGTACCTAAAGTTGTTTCTGATAGGTGAAAGATATGGACCGTGACTAAGTAATATATTAATTTAAAGATTTATGAAATTAAAAAGAAGGATTACGATAGGTTTATCTGACTGTTGATAATTAAATTAGATCAGAATTACCTATTACCTGATGAAATGTTATATCTATCTGTGGACTTTGAAGTTTGGAATCTTTGTGATTGATAAATAAAAAGCAGCTGTTCCATGTCACTTATTTTGATCACTTATGATGAAGTAGGTACTTACCTACCTATATTGATTGGTCTATAAGTACATAATATGATTGGTCTAATATTAACACCTTTACTTACGTAGGTACCTTAAATGAAATACTCTATTTCACCTATATCATATTCAAGAAGGGCAGTCCCAGAAACAATATTAATGAGAGAAAAAACATATAAGGTACCTAGGTATTGAATTATTACTAAATGAGGCTAAATGAGAAAGTTGTATAAAATACCAATTCTGATAAAAAAAGACCATTATGAGCTTAGAAACTATAAAACTAACTTAGAATTATGTAAAACTAATTAATTATTTTCTTTTCAGTTTACACTCTTCGTGGTAATGTCGTTAATATTTGCCACAGCACCAGTGCCACTCATGTTGATCAAACCATTCGACCCAAGGAATGCACTGTAAGAACTTATTATTATTACTAACTTTAGGTACTAACTTAAAATATTTTTTACTAACTTCAAGAGTTTCCAGCGGCTTAAACCACATAAAAGTCGGAAATTCTCCCACTGGAACGTATTAACGATATAGAAATATACTATGTCCTAATCCCAGGTTCTGTCAGGCAAGATCTACTCTTTTAAGGCACAACGCTACACTTTACCTGACAGAACTTTCATCCACTTCCGTTCGGCCCGTCAGTTATTGTTTATACACAGTTTATATAGCATTTGCCTCTCTATTTAATTTCGAGTAGGTTCTGTGTTTTAACTACATTAAGACTCGAAATTCTAGTAACATAATTCTATGGAAGCTGGCATAGGTTCCCGTCGCCATTTTTTTAGAGTTCCGTACCCAAAGGGTAAAAACGGGACCCTATTACTAAGACTCCGCTGTCCGTCTGTCTGTCACCAGGCTGTCTCATGAACCGTGATAGCTAGACAGTTGTAATTTTCACAGATGATGTATTTCTGTTGCCGCTATAACAACAAACACTAAAACAGAATAAAATAAATATAGTGGAGCTCCCATACAAAAAACGTGTTTTTTTGCCGTTTTTTATAGATAATTGTACGTAAACCTTCGTGCGCGAGTCTGACTTGCACTTTTTTCTCAAGTAAGTAATGAAAACGGTTCATAACTTATTTTACGGGTATCTACGAAGAGATATTAGGGAAATGTCAATGTACTTCATTGCAAGTTTATCTGGCGCCTACCATAATAACCGAACTGGTCAGTGAAAGTGTTAAAATAACAAAAGTGGTACCTATATATTCCCAAATCGTTCATTATTATAGTTTTAGTAGTCGGTATAGGTACATATAATTGTTTTAGACATGGTTTTTGTCTGGGTTTAAAAACATTGAAAACCGTCCAAATGAGTGTCATTCATATTTTACGCAATACTTACAATTTACATACACTTGCGGTAAAACAGTATCATATTCATTTTTATGTACAAGATCGTGATAACTGATAAGGTTATCAGCAAGTCAAATACAGCGTTTCAAAAATCTTTCAGGTTTACTTTTGGTTAAAATACGACTTGACAATCGAGGTCTGCCAAGTTCAAAAATATTTACGTTTAAAAAGAATTTATTAACATAATTATGTTACTTAGGGTTGGGTACATTTGGTAAATTTACCCAAAATTCAAAAGTGAGTATCGTGAAATAACGAATACAACTTTAATAAAATACCTATTGCGGTATCGAAAATAGGTGTTTATGTACTAAGTACGTATTCTTCAAATCGCTTTTGAATGTTGCGTTAGGTAATGCTAGTGACGGTGACTGTACCACTTCTTATTATGTTTACCTATGTTAGTAACCCTGTGATCTTAGACCCAATATACTGCTCTAAATATAGCTCATTTGTAAGAACGACAGACTTCAACATAAATAAGTCAGTAATGAAGAGGTAATGTAAAATGCAGTGGCAATTTAAATCATCACCAACCATCGTTATATTGTACTTAAGATTAAAGGAAGATAGGGATAATTTAAAAAACAGTACGTTATTATGTGAAGGCAAGCTTAGTAAGTAATCTAAGTATTCCGTCCTACTGGCCACTGCTGGGCATGGGCCCACCTTTTCCTTTTCCATACAAGTTTATCCTATGCTTGCGCAGGCCTGTAGGTACGGTGTACCTACCTAATACCCATGTCTGGTATTTTTATGTCATGTAAGCAGTATTGGGTAATGAGGTAATTGTAATTAAAATGACACCTGGCTATTAGTATTTTGTAATTCGTATTTTGTATTCAAATGAAAAGAGTTCAAACATTGTATTTTATATTTCAAATACACAACTTAAAAGTATTTTGCATTTTAAATACATGCAAGATACTATTTGGTAATTAGTATTTTAACTGAAGCAAAGCATGTATTTTGCCTAGTTCTGCATGTTAGTTTGTATTTAGGTAACATAGTAAGTAATATCAATATTTGCGTATTTAAAATAAGATTGACTAAATATAAGTACGTCTACATACATTCGTCGGCTATTTGTAGTTGAAGATTACAACGAGGATGTTTTCTCCTATGATGATGACCTATAAACCCTATTAAAAGTTATGAGAAGATCTAATAGGTTAAAGTTTAATTACGTGTACAAACAGATAACATCTCGCATTTTTATTGATTGAAATAGCCAATAATATTGACTTAGTACCTATGTAGGTACCTATTGCGTGTAATTTTATCATATATTTCCGGGTTTCTGAAAGCCAGATAAACTCTGTGACCAAGTCCTAGCAGCTCACCATAGTGTAGTGACAGCAACTAATCAAGGCGTATATTACGTGACAACATAATTTTATTTTAATAATGAAATACTGAGCTTGCGGAATTCGACAAAATAACGGGTAGGTAGTCTTTTGTTCAGCGCGGCGTAGGCATTGAGCCCGCGTAGACGTTTAGTAGGAGCTTCGTAGGCCGCCGTAGACGGCGCCTACGCAACTGCTACGTCTACGCGGCGTAGCAGTTGCGTAGGCGCTTCGTCCTGCGGTGAAGCGTCTTCATTTCTAGGTACTTACGCACTCAGAACAAAAAACCCGGTGCCAAAGCAGTGTTAATCTAATGCCCTCGGTATCTAAATGCCTTGAAGATACACCCATGTTAGTATTATACTAAGACAACCCATGGGAACATTTAATCGTACTTACTTAGAAATCGAACAGAGAATCTAGGACTGCATTGTCAATTGACTCACCTCCTCGTGTATCATACATCATGCCTTATTTAAATAACTAAACTAGGTTTTCAAATTAAACCGGGTACCTACCTGTTAAAAATAGAATTAATCTATCGGGCTATTTCGATTTCATAATAATGTCATGATCTACTCTCATGCATGAGGAGGCCTATTTTCATCAGTTTATTATTATGTCCTTGATAAATGCCTAGTATCTACGTATGTTGGTATGATTCATCACTTATCATTATTCATGGAGGTTTCTCTTAGTTTTTGTTTTAAGATAATGTTGTTCTGTTAAGATAACGCACTGATAAAGGAAGTTGTCAAACTAACTGAATTAACTTCGAAGGTTCTCTAGAAGATAAAAATAAATACATTCCTATTTAAACGTATAGTGAGTCACGTAAACCTATTCAAAATATTTGACTGATGTGAAAACGTTTAAAAGTAGTACCTACTAACACAGATTAGGGATTGTAAACCTCAGGTTCAACAACTTTAAACTAAACAACAGGATCTTGTGAAATACTATGATTCGTGAAGGCTCGCAACGACTTTTTAAGATAGTGGATAATAGGTAGGTATATTTACCTGTTTAGTATTATTTCGTAATAGTGTTGTTCAATTATGTGATTGCGTTAGAGCCCGAGGTATCCGTACATATTTTGAAACAATGCACACCTACACAGACGTGACATAATGTGAGCAGGAAAAGAATTAAACCTATTTGGATAACGATTGAGTAATTAGGTTTCACTAGCAGTATGTAGTTCAAGGCATATTTTTTTTCCTTGTTCAAAATCTAATTCTGGAATCGGAAATTTTGTCGACACAAAAACTAATTTCAGCTTAAGTTCTTCCTTAAATAAAATAAAATTCTATGTAATTATTATTGACACTACGAACGTAGTTAAACCAGAAAAGCGTATACAAATGTTGATAACAATACAATTAGGTAGGTAATGGTGTAACAACAACAATTTATGAGTTTCAATAATAAACAGAAATATGTCATATCTTGGAGAATTTTGTTTGCACCGAATTGCAGATTTCCTGACCTACCAATTAATTATGGTTATTAATTATATTATCCACAAGCTGTGCCCGCGACGTCGTTCGCGTGGGCTTAGATCTATGCTAGCCTACTATTTTAGTTCTTGAGATTCGAAAGTTTGAATGGTTGGATGTTTGTTACTCAATCACGCTAGTAGGTACGGCTGAATGGATCGGTATGAAATTTCGCACAGAGATAGATTGTAGTCTGGGATAGCATAGCACACAGGCTGTTTCTTAATTCGGGAGTACCTTGGGAAAGATTCAAGATGAAAATCATTTTGTCCAAATAAACCGTTTACATACACTTTTGAATTCAGTTAGTCAAAAACATGAAGCTACGTTCCAAAGCGTACATCTTTATGGAAAAGAACGTGCAAGAAACTCCACGGCCATTCTTTTAAATCATGAGCCCTGACATGTGAAAATTCCCAATAAAAAAATAAATCTTACGTAATGTAAATAAACATTAAATTCGCGATAAATTCGCGGCACAGCGGAGTGCTCGTGCGGTTAGAAAAATACTGGTTACATTCTATTCTATTCTATATTTGTTTATGGCAAAGTCGAACCGTCCAGTTCAGCACTGTTATACACTACACTACACACGAGCATGCTTGCATTAATTGTTAAAATTTATTATACTTAGATTATTAAATGTTCCACAAACGGGTGAAGACACTGAGTCCTGTAACACAGGTACTACCTAGCGCAGGAGTCAGGGCTTCAAGTGAAAATGTAACACCTTTATGTCAATAAAACATTATTATTATTATTATTTCGTTTATTCATTTTCTTTACTTATTTTAAACATTTTTAAATATTTCTTAAAAAATACTGCTTAAAAAAAACATTTAAAAATATAAAAAATAGTAGCCCACCGGTATCGGGAACAGAGTCCAAGCTACCGGCGGTCAGGGCTCCAGAAAAAGGAACCTCCTAACAATGCGAGCCGTGTCCAGAAGTACTGCTTTCTGAATCAAGCCCTTGATCCAGCTGCCTAACGAGAGCCTCCTAAGATGTTGGTCGAGGCTCGTGGCTATTAAGCCGTTGGCTGACACGACTATCGGTACAATGATTGCCGAATTCACCACATGTCGACAACCTCGCGAGCCAAGTCAAGATATTTGATTTGTTTATCTTTCTCGGCTTTCACGAGGTTCTCGTCATGCGGAACGGTGATATCTACAATCATTGCACGCCTCTCGATTCGGTCCACCACCACTAAATCAGGCTTATTTGCAATAATAGTCCTGTCAGTGATGATGGACCGATCCCAGTACAATGTGATACTGCCATTATCGAGAACTGGGTCGGGCACATACCTGTAGTACGGAACCTCCGATTCCACAAGAGAGTATTTCAGAGCAAGTTGCTGATGGATAATCCTGGCTACAAGGTTGTGTCTATGCAAGTATTCTCCATTAGCAAGACGAGAACAACCAGAGATAATGTGGCGAATTGATTCTCCCGGACGGTGACATGCCCGACATATGTCAACCGTGCCGTCCTTCACAATAAATCTCCGGTAGTTTTTCGTCATGATAACTTCGTCCATAATTGCACAGACAAAACCTTCGGTTTCCCCAAAGAGGTCACCAAACCGTAGCCAGGCTACGGACGCTAATTGATCCACGTCGGGCCCGTGTAGGGCCCGGAAAAAGCGTCCGTGAAGTTCCTTACTCTGCCATACCGCCCTGCGATCGTTGGTGTCAAGCACTGCAGGTTTGCGCCAGTTCTCATTTGCCAAGGAGAGCGGGGTGAGTCCCTTGTCCACCGCCACTACATCTCGATGCATACCCACGTCGACAGCTAGGAAATATTCCCTGAGACTGCATATCTCGCGATTGTGGATAGTCTTAGCACTTAAAAAGCCTCGACCTCCACATTTTCGCGGGATATACAGTCTCATTACCGACGACCGTGGGTGATGCATTCGATGTGCAGTTAGCAGTGTACGAACCCGCCTATCCAGGGCGTCAAGTTCCGTTTGAGTCCATTTGAGTACGCCGAAAGAGTACATCAATACCGGCATGACCCATCCGTTGAAAGCGCGCACCTTGTTTCCGCCCGACAGAAGGCTGTTGAAAACCTTCTTCAGGCGACCAAAGAAGCGCTCCTTCAACGAAAACTTCATGTCAGTAACACTGATGCCTAACGCTTCCGACATACCCAAATACTTGTAAGTTTCGGTTGGAGAGAGGGATCTCAGGTTTATGGAATCCGAGAGTTGAGATCCCACGGATTCCTTAATCTCTCCACGCTTTACATGCATGACCGCACATTTGTCCACACCAAACTCCATCCTGATGGCACTACTGAAAGTTTCAGTTACCTTCAGTAGCTCCATCAGTTGCAGATTACTGGGGGCAAAGAGTTTCAGATCATCCATGTAAAGGAGGTGAGATATAACCTGACAACCTCTCTTCAACCGATAGCCTAGTCCTGAATTCTCCAGCAATGTGCTGAGAGGATTCAAGGCTAGGCAAAACCAAAGCGGACTCAAACTATCGCCCTGAAATATACCCCGCTCGATCCTAACCGGTTCGCTATTCCTCTGGATATTTCGACATCCTGGATAGCGAAGGACTGTCCTCCATTGCCCCATACATGACGTCAGGAAGGTGCATAGCGTTGCATCAATTTTATACAATTCTAGCACCCTCATGAGCCATGTATGAGGCACCGAGTCATAGGCCTTCTTATAGTCTATCCAACATGTCGACAGATCCTTTCGGGAACGCCGAACCTGTTGGCTAATGGCCGTATCAATGAGGAGTAGCTCCTTAGTACCGCGGGACCCATTCCTACATCCATATTGAGAGGCAGACATGATGTTATTGCTGCTAATGTGATTATTAATTTTAGCTCTCAAAATGGATGTAAGAACCTTATAGACCGTCGGTAAACACGTTATCGGTCTATAATTTTTGGGTTCCGCGGTGCTACCAGATTTATGGAGCAGGTGGGTAACTCCTGTGGTAAGGAATTCGGGCAGCGAGCCGGACTCCAAGGCAGTTTGGAACAGAGACGCCAAACGAACATGCGACCCAAGTAACCACTTAACCCAAAAGTTGTGCAGTCCGTCCGGCCCTGGAGATTTCCAGTTAGGCAACGGACGGACTGCACGGGCTACATCTTGGGGGCTAATTGTGATTGCCCCCATTTCGGGTATTGAATCGCATGCTCCTTCGACTTCTCGAATCCAATCTCCTTCGGTGTGACTGACAGGCACCGACCAGATGCTGCGCCAGAATGAGAACATGGCGTCATCCTCTGGCAGGCGCGTGTCAGTCACACCTTGTTCCGGTCGCTCCCAAGCCCTGTATACCCACCTTTCATCACTTCGGAATGTGCGATTCAAGGTGTATCGCTCCACTCGCCGCCTATACCTACGAATACGGTTTGCCCATGCATACACCTTCTGCTTCAGGAAGTCGATGCGCTCTGTGACACAGGACATATAGTCTTGGGGACTGATATCAGTCCCCGAAAACGCCCGTCTCACAAAGCGCATCACTCTAGGACGAGTGTTGCCCTCCCTGAAGCAGATCAGTTTGCCGATTAACGCTCTGGCCACACCGATACGACGCTCGATCCTGCACTGCCAGGCCGGTACGGCTGGTTTTGGTCGTGTAACTCTGTCCTTGGTTATTTTGACGTGAGCTACACGACATGCCGCTACAGCCGCGCAGTACATTATCGAGTGTGCATCAGTGAGGTCTTCGCAGTCATCAAAATAATTTGACAACTGCGAATCCAGAGCTGCCACCAGCGCCCTGTTTTTGTTATGCATGGGCAAACGAGGTAAGCGTGGTCTAAGTTCAGGTGGCGTGTAGCGATAGTCTCGAATAGCACACTCCAAAGCACTCCTCAATTCGTCATTGCACTGGGTATTTGGGCTGACTGTGGTGGTGCCACAGTCTGCGACGGAGGAGTAATGACATGGCCACACATTTCAGTTCGGAGGCGATCAAGCACACTGTCATCCAACATACGGTTACGCTGGATGACGCGCACCTGATCCGACAGTCGTTGCGCCGAAACGTTGACCGCTGGTTCAAGTACCTGAAACAGAGAGAGCATCCGACCACGGTGCGCAGTCAGGTTGGTTCCCCCCTCTGTAGCCCCATAGTATGCGCGCATGACGTTTTCGTTGATGGATTGTGTCCATCGCATGCGCTGCACACTTCCGCCGGGAGCTGGGACCCTATCAGAGGCCGGTGGGCCTCGAGGTCCTAAGCCGTCCGGCGGCCGGCGTACTCTCCGTCGACGTGCAGGTGGTGGCGTCGTGGGCGGCGAGAAGTACTCGTCGCTCGAGCTCGACGCGACTGCCACGGCCGGTGTCACAGCACTCACGGTGGGGCTGGGTTCCGGCGGCGGCGAGGCGGAGCTGAGCGACGAGGCCGGAGGTGGTGGGCGTGCTCGTCGAGCTGCGGCTCTTGTCAACATTTTTATCGTTCATCGGTATATTTCATTGTTCGACCACTGTTTGGGTCACACATCTGTTTGTATTTTTTTTTCTTCTTTGGTATTTGCATTTTCTATTGTAGTTAGGGATAAATATGGATAAATTGTGAAATAAAAATAGTTAAAATTGGACGAGAAAAAATTCGTGTCAGTTCGTTGACAGGCGAGCCACAGATTATTATTATTATTATTCTCTTTATTTATTGGCATACACATATATTTTACATTTTTAAATATTTCTATAAAAACAATTAAAAAAAAACATTTAAAAATATAAAAAATAGTAGTCCGCCGGTGTCGGGAGCGAGGTCCAAGCTACCGGTGGTTAGGGCTCCAGAGAAAGGAACCTCCTCACAATACGAGCCGTATCGAGGAGTACTGCCTTCTGTATCAGGCCCTTTACCCAACTGCGTAACGCCAGCTTCGACAGGTGGTCGTCGAAGCTTTTGGCTATCAAGCCATTGGCCGTAACGACTATCGGCACAATGACAGCCGAGTCCACATTCCACATGTCGACAACCTCGTGTGCTAAGTCAAGATACTTGATTTGTTTCTCTTTCTCAGCTTTCACGAGGTTCTCGTCATGTGGAATGGTAACATCGATTATCATTGTGCGGCGCGCTAATCGGTCTATCACCACTATATCGGGCTTGTTAGCTATGATAGTCCTATCAGTGATGATAGACCGATCCCAGTACAACGTGACATGGTCATTTTCGAGAACTGGGTCGGGCACATACTTGTAATACGGTACCTCAGAATCCACAAGTTTGTATTTCAAAGCAAGTTGCTGGTGAATAATCCTAGCCACTTGGTTATGCCTGTGCAAGTACTCGCCGTTAGCCAGACGAGAACAACCAGAGATAATATGTCTGATGGACTCACCCGGACGGTGACATGCCCGACACACGTCAACCGTCCCGTCCTTCATAATATGCCTCCGGTAGTTGTTCGTCAAGATAACTTCGTCCATAATTGCACAAACAAAACCTTCAGTTTCTCCGAAGAGATCACCGAAACGTAGCCAGGCCACGGACGCTGAGAAATCTACATCGGACCCATAGAGAGCCCGATAGAAGCGCCCGTGAAGCTCCTTGCCTTTCCATACCTCCTTGCGGTCATCTGTAGTAAGTATCACAGGTTTGCGCCAGTTCTCTTTAGCCATGGACAACGGGGTGAGTCCCTTGTCCACTGCGACCACATCTCGGTGCATACCCACATCGACTTTGAGAAAATATTCTCTGAGACTGCACATCTCGCGGTTGTGGAGAGTCTTAGCATTTAAAAAGCCTCGACCTCCACACTTCCGCGGGATGTACAGTCTCATCACCGACGATCGTGGGTGATGCATCCGGTTTGCAGTCAGCAGTGTACGGACCCTCCTATCCAGGGCGTCGAGTTCAGTTTGAGTCCATTTGAGTATGCCGAAAGAGTACATTAATACCGGCATGACCCAACCGTTGAAGGCGCGTACCTTATTTCCGCCCGACAAAAGGCTGTTCAAAACCTTTTTTAGGCGGCCAAAGAAGCGCTCCTTCAGCGATTGTTTCATGTCAGTACCGTTAATGCCCAACGCTTCCGACATACCCAAATACTTATAGGTTTCGGTCGAGCTGAGGGATCTAACCTGTATGGAATCCGAGAGTTGAATTCCCTCAGATTCCATAATCTCCCCTTTCTTTACATGCATGACTGCACATTTGTCCACACCAAATTCCATCCTGATGGCACTACTGAAAGTTTCAGTTACCTTCAGTAGCTCCATCAGTCGCAAATTGTTGGGGGCAAAGAGTTTCAAGTCATCCATGTAAAGAAGGTGAGATATGGTTTGACCACCTCTTCTCAACCGATAGCCTAGACCTGAATCCCCCAGCAGTGTGCTAAGAGGATTCAGAGCTAAGCAGAACCAAAGTGGACTCAAACTGTCGCCCTGAAATATTCCCCGTTTAATCCATACAGGCTCATCGTTCCCTTGAATCGGTCGACATCCTGGATAGCGAAGGACCGTTTTCCAATGCCTCATACATGACTCAAGAAAGGTGCGTAGAGTTGCATCTATTTTGTACAACTCCAGCACCCTCATGAGCCATGTATGTGGCACAGAGTCATAGGCCTTCTTGTAATCTATCCAACATGTCGACAGATCCTTGCGGGATCGACGAACCTGTTGGCTTATGGCCATGTCTATGAGGAGTAGCTCCTTAGTGCCGCGGGACCCCTTCCTACATCCATTCTGAGAGGCGGACATAATGTAGATAAGTATATTAATGTATAATAATGTAGATAATAAATGAATTAGTGTCAATGTGATCATTAATTTTCACTCTCAGAATGGATGTAAGAAGTTTATAGACCGTCGACAAACAAGTAATCGGTCTATAATTCTTGGGTTCCGCGGGACTACCAGTCTTATGGAGCAGGTGGGTAACGCCAGTTGTTAGAAACTGTGGTAGCGACCCAGACTCCAAGGATGACTGGAATTGAGATGCCAGGAGCGCGTGTGAGCTGCTATACCACTTAAGCCAGAAGTTGTGCAGTCCGTCCGGGCCTGGAGATTTCCAGTTCGGTAATGGACGGACTGCTGTGGCTACATCTAATGGTGTGATGGAAATAGCTTCCATTTGTGGTATAGCTTCACACACGCGCTCGACATCACGCATCCAGTCACCCTCGGCATGACAGACGGGCACCGACCAGATGTTTCGCCAGAATGTACTCGTGGCGATATCATCCGGTCGGCACACGTCCGTCACACTTTGTTCAGGTCGCTCCCAAGCTCTGTATACCCACCTTTCATCGCTCTGGAACATGCGATTCTGCGAGTATCGATCAACCCGCCGCTTATACCGCCGAATACGGTTTGCCCATGCACAAACTTTCTGCTTCAGGAAGTCGATACGCTCTGTGACACGGGACGTGTATTCTCGAGGGCTGATTCCAGTCCCCGAAAACGCCCGCCTCACAAAGCGCATCACACGTGGTCTTGTATTGCCCTCCCTGAAGCAGTATAGTTTGCCGATGAGTGCCCTAGCCTCATCGATACGCCGCTCGATCCTGCACTGCCAGGCTGGTACAGCAGATTTTGGTCGTATTTATTATTATTACTGTTACGACGCAAGAACCAGAATTGTTCAAGACCGACCAAGTCCGACGTGCAAGGCGACACAACTCGATTTGCGTCCGATACTTTACACGAATCACAATTGATCGCGGAGGCTTAGTAATAGGGTCCCGTCACCGTGCTTACGGTACCCTAATAATCGGTAATAGAGTAGCCTTTAATCGCAAATCGAACCGCTCAACCTTTCGAATTTGAATCTATCGCGCAGGCTTAGTAGTAGAATCCCGTTAGCACTTTGATACGGAACCCTACAGGCCTGGATTCGCCAGTCGAAGTCGAACCGTCCAGTTCAGCACTGTCACGACGCAAGAACCAGAATTTTTCAAGACCGACCAAGTCCGACGTCCAAGGCGACAACAACAATCCGAACAAATCAGAGATTTCTTTTTTCGATTTTAGACTCGAAACCCTATCAAAGACTTGAGAGACCTTTTATGCGACCGAATACGACAATGCTGTTAAAAATCGTGTGAGTCATACTCTGACGGAAAATCTTAAGACCGTGATTCAGAAAAACGCGTCATCAGTGCAACGCCATCTATCGACCATTTGGTAAACTGACAAAATATTTGGCCGAATGAATTTATGAAGACGGTAAATAAGGAGCCCATATATAACAATAAGTAACGTTATGATATTAAAATTTTCACTTTTATTTTACTACTTATTAAAAGTTTCACAAAAAACTCAACAATTTGTTTTGAACGCGTCATCAGTGCAACGCCATCTATCGACCATTTGGTAAACTGACAAAATATTTGGCCGAATGGAGACGGTAAATAAGGAGCCCATATATAAGGTGCTATAAAATTATCTGCCATCCTCTTGAGGGGTCATTGTACTCATCATTATGAACAACTTTTACTATGGGATCAACCCCGAATCGCGAAAAAAAATTAGCGGTTCAGTACATTTTTTCGAGTTACGCGTGCAGAAATGTATGGAGCAGTCGATTTTTTTTTCGCGATTTCGGGGTTGGTCCCATAGTAAAAGTTGTTCATAATTATGAGTACAATGACCCCTCAAGAGGATGGCAGATAATTTTATAGCACCTTATATAACAATAAGTAACGTTATGGTATTAAAATGTTCACTTTTATTTTACTACTTTTTAAAAGTTTCACAAATAACTCAACAATTTGTTTTGATGTTATTTTCATGCTTACCTGCATTTTATCTTTCTCAATAGATGGCGTCTAATAGTCGGTCACCGCAACGCTTAGCGCTGTATGAAGTTCCATACTAAAATTAAAAATTCAATATCTTTTGATTTTGTGGGTCGATTTTGATGAAATAAACGCTTAATGTTACTCGGATTAACACTTAATATTTTGAATAACTTAACTTTCGAATCCAATCAGTGGTTTTTGCGTGATGCTGACACAAACAATTGGACAAACAGATAAAAATTTAAAAAATGGCATTTTTGCGTTTTATGCCTTTTTCCTAACATTTCTCAGTTATTTTTATGCGAAAATATTCAATGTACGACGTGCACGGCAAATCTACGATTTCATTATATGTATAGATAATAGGTACGAGGCAGAGTGTAGATATTAAGCAGGCGGGTAGGGTTAGTCCATACGCATTAGTTAGTCTACACAGTCCCCTCACTAGCAATTCTTAAACGAAAGTCATCATCGTGCACCGAAACTGATGTGCAAACTGTAGCAGAACTAACTCATCTCAATTAGAGAAATGAAACAAACTTTAAGACGCGGCGTGCAAATGGCAATTATGTAGATAAGAGCGCATGTCATTATTAGCGATCTTGGTAGGTAGATACTCTTTGATTGTTTATCATAGTTCGTTTTTGGGAATGTTTTTCAATTACTTCCTTATTTTATTTTTTTCAAGATCCTTGCAATGACCTATCGTATAATATGCTCGATTTAAAAGCATTTTCTGATTATAGATATTATTTAGACCTGGGCCTAAACCACCAACTCTTAAAGCAGTATTACTTTAATATTACTTCTAGTGGGAAAGAGTCGAAGATATACGTCCTGTATAGCTCAGTCTCTTTCCTACTGGAAGTAATATTGAAGTAATACTGCCTTAAGAGTTGGTGGTTAGGCCCCTGGATATCAAGCATCTGCATACCAAGTTTCATTAAAGTGGTTCATTCATTTCGAAAAATAAGGACTTGAAAGTTTGTATGAAATGCCGTACGGCGTAAACGGTCCTAAAAGGGTTTATTCCGCTCACGCCCCAATGTTGATAAACTCTTATGAATTGAGGCGAATACGGAACAAATTCTTAAAACTGTTAAAATTCAAGTCACAATCTCTTCTTGGCATCAATTGAAGTCAAACATGAAGGTAAATGAGGCACATTTTTGAAAGACTAGGTACAAGAATGGAAAAGTTCTTTAAAATACTCGTTTTGCCCTTTAGGTATTGTCA
Source organism: Melanchra persicariae (assembly GCA_947386135.1). Taxonomy (NCBI): domain Eukaryota; kingdom Metazoa; phylum Arthropoda; class Insecta; order Lepidoptera; family Noctuidae; genus Melanchra; species Melanchra persicariae. The sequence goes on from OX376646.1 coordinate 8,658,553, forward strand.
ATACCAGACAGTACTGACAGTGTCAGACGCTCTTCGTTGTTTTTAACCAACCTAGAAAATAGGAGGTTCTCAAATCGACTGAATGTATTATTTCTGAAGTACTTATTCTATTAATTTTCCAGAATACCAGCATTTTTCCTAAGATGTTTCGCGAAGATACTCGGGCTTCGGTGGAAAGTCAGAGGCCTGGAGAATGTGGACAACAGTCGGGGAGCGGTGGTATTACTGAACCACCAAAGTTGCCTGGATCTATACGGTATGTACCTACTATTTATTGTATGTAACTTATGTTATTTTGTTTGAGAGAAGAGGCCAAACTTTCTCATGTGGATGGTGTAGCTAGAAAAAAGAAACTAACAGCAAATGGGGTTGCACCCACTGAAGTCAAATAGGTAACTCTAGCCAAGTTGTTCAAGTATAGCAATATTGTCAATAATGGCTCATGTGCAACATTAACCGTAGTTGTCAAGTGGCAAAATCAATCAATCGCCTCCATAGGCGGGACACTACTTGGTACCTCACTCCCCTACATTATATATGGTAGGCGCCAGATAAATGAGCAATAACGGTCATTGACCCCCATACATTTGTTGACTTTCTTGATAAAATAAACAGAAATCAAGACATAAAGCTGTCCTGAATCGACTTCTATCGAGATCCTTTACGTTCTCTAATAATGAAAAACGGTTCATAATTTATTGTTCGGGTATCTACGAAGGGTTATTAGGGAAAGGTCAATGTACTTTATTACAAGTTTATCTGGCGCCTACCATAGTAAGCCCCCACTTTTAAGCCAATCAGGTAAAAACAGTGGTGCAGCTTTTCCTTTCAGCCGTAGAGTTTTTCTTTCCTGGCTAAGTCCTGAACATCGTCTTATTTCAATTTTGAAGGGTTAGGATGACCACATGACTCTGGCAGAATAATTATTGGGTCAGTTGCCAAAGAAGAAAAAAAAAAGTAATTTTGGACAACCCTCGCGATTTTAAAGCGCGTAAAATATTTTCAGTGAGTAAGGTTGGTTAGTTGCGCGACACATACATACCTACATGTTTATTGTATGCAAATCAATCAGTGGTTGCTATGTACAACTCGGAACATTACATTGATAGTAGTGTGTGTTAGTTGTGTCAATAAAAATAAATTTTAAAGTCTATTGTCCGTGATACGCCCTCTCCATTGCTATTGTAAATCAATTTTAGAAGTGCATGCTGTCATTCTCTACGTTTTGGTTTACATTATAAGTTAAAAGTACGTAGAATCAATTACCTACCTATTATAATCTGAAAATCAGGCCCAGATTTATGAGAAGTTGGTTGATTTTTCAGTGAGTAATAATTTTTTTTTTGCATTATAAATAGTTAATTTTACCCATAATACATGCCTGCTAAGGTACCTGCATACTTAAATATTACAATTTTCCGGTCTTTACCTATAGCAATTTCGTATATTTACCAGTTATTTTAAAAATTGTTTGAACAATGACAAATAAGATCCTTATGTACAGTCATTTACATGCGATCATTACAATGACCGCATCAGGTACTAATATAGTAGGTAATGTTTCCTGTGGGTACATCTGTTATCCATATACATAGTTATTTTCATCTGATATGGGTATTTAGGTGGAATGGACCAGTGTTATCAGTGCATAGTTATTATTTGACCTAATTGTGACAACAAATACGTTGTATCCATGGATACATCATATATTTTGTATTTATACTGACAGTTTTGCAATGAAGTGTATGATTAATACACCGATATGCCGTCCTCCTACATAAACAAGTTACACCGTACACGTGACTATTACCGTTCTGATTGTTCTGAATGTTTACAAAATAATTAAACAAATTGATATAAAGATGATATAGGAACATCTTATAGCACTCGACACTCGGGTGAAGTGAAAATGATTGACATTGAATACAAACGGCAGGCTTCAATCTTGTCGCGGATTTTGTTCGAAAGAGTTACCGCGGCCCTGGAAAGAAAGGCACTAGGAGGAATATGGGTGGGTTTTAGTCAGTAGAAGTCTGACACTCCCTGCCGCTCCACCCAGAGCGGGAGGGGTCATTTGATGATTTCCCATCCTCAAAAAAAAAAAAGGCTTCAATCTTCAGTAATCGGACAAATACAGTTTAAATGCGTTTCACAATATTTACCTACGACATCAATGTTCATACCGAAGTGATTGTATGTTTTCTTTAAAATTACCTCGATATTATTTCACAATTTAATCGTTTATGGTTCAGCCGACAATGAATGCTGTTGATCAATAAGTATAGGTAACTCTTGTAGGCCGCTGCAGGGTCATGGGGTATTTTTGCTGCACTAGGTAGGCGTAGAGGGTATCAGAGTACCTAGTATTCTAACACTTATTATTGTTTACCTACACTATGATGTAATTAGCAGGTAGGTACTTTTAAAGGTGGCAGTTTTGCGACTCAATAGTACTGGAAATAATGCAGTAAGTATAATTATATCTACTAGACTGACATAATACGTACGATACGTAAGCTATAAGGTATCTAAATATTAAATTGTAAAAATAATATTACAAAGAAAACAATGTTGATGATAACGGAATTATCAAGATAAGGTAAAATATGAAATCTGATAAAATATCGGATTTTAAAGCAAACATTTTATAGGTACCTGCAAGATAATTCTATCTTCTCAATTAAGTAGGTACTTACCTATATAAAATTAAAAATCGCCTCAACTTAATACTCGCAAATAGAGGTGCCTACCTACCTCATTTTTATAAAATCAGGCATAAAATTGTCTAATATTCTGACAAACCTGATTCCTATCTATATAGGTAGTAAAACTTAATATTATTTAGCCACTCTGTACATATCACGCGGTTTAATTAATTGCATAAACAATTGTTTATAATTTTCTTAATTATGTCGTAAATGAAAAAAAAGAGTACTTAGAGATAACATTCAAGCGCTGCTTTGAGCTGTGTACAAGGTTAATTACAAAATAATGTTAATTTTCACCACGTCACTAATCCCTGTTACCTCGTATTATCTTTTATTTACGAGCTGTTTATCCCTGATAAGAGAAAGCTGTTGGAAATAGATAAAAAATATTGCTTATTCTGTTAGTAGGTACTGCACCTGTTGACTTCATTATTTTTATCGAAATGTTTTTCTCGCAAAAATGTTAATGAATGTTATCGAAAAACAATTAAGAACCTAATGACGTAAGTACATCAAGCGCTGTATCGTACCTATTCATGAAAAAGAGGCGGGGTCTTCGAAAACTTCATGATTTTCAGACAGAGTTGAAACCTATTCAACTCTGTCTGAAAATCATGAAGTTTTCGAAGACCCCGCCTCTTTTGACCCAAGAGCCCCCATCCGTGCTCTATTAAAAATAGAAACATGATACATGGGAGAGTAACTTATGATAGTGTTCTTTTAGTTATTCTCATGGATAACGAAAGAATAGAATAGAACAATATTTATTCGGGAAGACAACAAAAGCGCCGATAGCCTTCATTCGAGGGTAAAGGAGGGTTGTGTGAGATATTGGAATCCTGCATATTAAAATCTTACGGTGCCCCTTGGCCACACTTGTTCGTACCTATTCCCAAATGCGCCACAGAAAAATAATAATGGGTATTCCATCCCTCCATTATTTTACCTTCGATGTGCTTTTACCTATCCTACGGGTTCAGATTTAAAGACTAAACCACCCGATTCACGCGTTTTAAAACTCAATTAATACTAAGGCCGGTTTTGATTAAATTATAGTATCAATCTAATACCAACTGTTATCATTTCTATGAAAGTGGTAATCAGCAAGATATAACCGTGACTAATACAGTACTATTTATTTTACAACCAACCGAAGTTTAACTAGAAACAAAATAATGACGCCATTAAGTAGGTTAAAGGAAATTCTCAAGATCGAACAAGCAAACCATTACCTATAAAATGACTCAGTTTTGCTATGGAAAATCAATATTTATTTTCAATTAGTACATACCTGTCTACTTGACTTGCTGTAAAAGAAAGTTTGTCGATTGAGGGCTGTTATGCAACACACATCTGTGCGTTTCTCTCTCTATTTATCTTTAGTACTAAATTCGACATACCACGTAGGCGGGATAAAAAATCAACTTCCTAAAAGACCGTACTGACCCGAATATTTTTGTTTTTAGCGCTGGCAATAATCTGGCCGCTCATGTCTCGGTGTACGGTGGTTTCGAAGCGGTCGCTGCAGTACCTCGTACCATTCGGCACTGCGACATGGCTGTGGGGCACCGTTTTCATAGACAGGGGCGCACAAACAGCACGCGATGCCCTCAACAAGCAAGTCGATGCTATTAAGAATCAAAAGGTAAAGTTGCCTAAAAATGTTGATTTGACATTTGACACAACTTTTTTATCTGATTGGTTTTCAGTCGTTTCTAATTGTAACTAACGACAACAATTAAATTACGTATTCAACGACTTTATCAATGGGTATTGTAAAGAACTACATCGCAATTTGTAGCCGGATCGGATCTGTTTCATTTCAACTATTTTCCTTCCTTGCATCATAGATTGATTGATTTTGATATCCGGTCACCTTCCGTAATAGTGTCAAAGTCGAGTCATGGCACACTCATTCATTATTATGATTACTTATATTCAGAATACGCGTTTTCCTGCTAGTAAGTATAAGTACCTACGAGTAGGTAGGTATATTAGTAGGTATGTTAGTCCTGCAGACAATGAGACCTTGTACCTACTTGTGTTGTTTTACGGCACATTTCGTCATACTGCATGATCTAATCGCTAGGAATGGGATGGGCTGGCATGGTACTTACCTTCCTGCTAAATAAGAGCGTATACATTTCTTAGCTCATGTTTGATTTGCTTTAGTAAATATCCTGGGTTGGTCGGTACCGGACGACATCAAAGAATTTGCCGTATCATAACAGCGTTCTTTTATTGATTCTATGCTAGGTTCTTCTAGTTGGTTTTTACGATGCTTCTAGGTTTACCGACTTAAGTAACTTATTCTTGATGGACCAACCGAAGGTGAGAGCCTAATGAAATACATATCTATATAAGTAGTAGGTATCAAAGCACACTGCATGAAATAATGTTTGGAACAGCTGAATCATATTCATATATTCGTTTCTCAGAAAACGAAACAATTTCACGAAATAACAAACATTGCTCACTTTCGGAACAACTATTAAAATAGAACTTGACTGGCCTTTCTAGTTTCTATTTTGTTTATCGGTGTTGCAATCTCGAAACAATAGTTTAGGTACCTACGTAAAACAGTCGTGCTTACACTACATACATATATAATTATCGTATAAGTCTCGATACCGATGTTTAAGCAGACCCAGTTTTATTGATGTCGTATTCAAAACAAGAGTTCATTGTCCCAGGCAGTCAGCATAATATACCTAAGTGAATTGAAAGTTACGCACATAAGCAAAAATAAATGACTTAGAATGTTTACGTAAATGGAAGGAAAATATTTGCTTTTGCATATGTTTTCCGGTTATTTACCTAGTGATAAGTCATACAATGTTTGCTGGTCAGTCATAATACACACATACAACACATGGACATAGTCCAAAAGTCAAAGTTTACCTACGCAATATTGGCCCTAGGTTCATCGGTCAACCATGGTGTACATTGTGTGTGACCTTGCACTATATGTAGTTAGGTACGTATTATACTTAAGTATGGCAAAACAGACGTGATGGGAATCAATTCTATCGATGAACAATACCTATGATATGGTTTACTGAGGTTTCTAAGGATTAAAGGTTCGGAAGGTTGGACAAGTTTTGGAAAATAGTTTTTTTTTCTACTTAATATACGCTAATTGCTTAAAATATATGTAATTAAAAATCACATGCTTACCTACTCACTTTTTTTACGTACCTAAACCTGATTATTCAATGGTGGGATGTATTTAATCTTCCGATAAAAATATCTGACTATTGAAATATCAGACTTGTTTGAACGCGCTAATGCCTGGAACACCCAGTCGGATTTGGAAAAACCTTTTTGTAGGTAGGTATATGATAGCCACATTCATGAGGAAGGTTATAAGGCTATACGGGAACGAGATATGCGCGTACGAAGTCGCGGGAAAAAGCTAGTATTTGATATTTGACTGGATAAATAACACTCGCAAATTAATTAAAGTCGTAGTAGGTGGGGTATTGCAATGAACCTTGACCATCAATTCGTAATAGCTTGCGAACGTTTCAAGGTAAAATCGGTTAGATAGACTAATGTTTACACCAAAAATATTATCGAAATATGGCTCCAATCAAGTTAGCAAAGGTGTTGAACACCAATTAGTTTTCGCCTTGTTTGATACTTCAACGATGACGGTATTTATCGAGAATATTCAGACACCCTTTGGACTCTTCCTGCCTGGTGCCTTACTGAGGTATAAATATTATGCTTAGCTAATTCCTGTTTCAGAGCGAATTAATTTTGAATTTCGTTTTATAAAATTATTTACATAATTTGCCTCCACATAGAAAGCAAGAGTGACGACTACGACTACATTTTGGTTTTCCTAGCGGGATAGGACTGAGGAAAATATCTAAAATTCACTGGTCAGCTCTTGTTTATTAACGTAGTTTTAATAAATTTTATTCATTGTTTACCTAACGTAGAAAGAATGAGTAAAATTGTTCCAAACTAGGTTAGACTCTGGTTGATCTTGACTTCGTAAATTATAACAGTAGGTACCTACCTATTTCCATAATAATAAAGCTTGATTCCCAGTAATTAAAACTGGCCGCCTGAATACAATATTTTCCGTGATTTCGCTGGTGAGTTGATATTATAATAAGTCGGTACTTACTTAGTTTATTATCTAAGTATCTAGTAACACTTTTAATTAAAAACAGCCAAGTGCGTGCCGGACCACGCACAGTGAAGAAGGGTTTCGTATTTATCCGTCCCGTAAACCATGACCAAAACATAATGGGTATGATTTAAGCTATCGCCAATTTTATTCGTTTTGAATTTCTTTAATAATAGGGTTTGTCCTCAAAATAGTGGATCTGTCACCAAAATGTAGTTGCCAAATAATTGTAAAAAGCAATTCCATAATAAATCACATGTAATCCTCGGGATATATTATCAAGTATCAAATAAATAGGTTGGGATTTATTATAAAACGGGAAGTAAACCATATTACTGGGTGGATTAAAAAAAATAACCACGAAGGTGATGGCGGGGTCTGTTCGCTCGCTACGCTCGATCACTTGACCCCGCCATCCCCTTCTAACCTAACCTGTCCGAGTCGGGGTGCCCTAAGCTCCCTGTGCCCTATGTTCGAATATTTGGTGACAGATATACCTTTCTGAGTACGAAGTTAAAGGAATAAACCTATTATTTTGAGAACAAAGTTTTATCCAAGGAATGAACTACGATTTTATTGATAATCCATCTCTTATTTTACATACATATTGGCATTAATTTGGTAATTCATACCTGGCGACACTTTTTATATATCTGAGAACGAAAATACTTCGTGGCGATAGATCTATTTATTAGGTGATGCAACTTGATGACAAATATAAATTTTGGTGACAAGAAATATGGTCCCCAAACATAATTAGCAAATTTTACTATAAGATTACAAAGTTACAAATGCCCTTAGTCTTTAGTCATACTTATTCTAAGGGCTCATAACGACATTTAATTTATCCGGTTATATTATTTTTATAGGTTGGTCGTACCTATTCATTAGGTATGTGATAGTTTTGAACTTCGTTATCTATACATATACTTACTACTATTGTACATACTTTTTCATACAAAAACAACAGTTTAAGTAATTGTTAGAAGGACACGTGACTCTAAAAAAATCAACTTTAAAGTTTTCATAAACGGATCTCTGAATCGAAAAATGGTTAAGAGTAGATACAGAGTAACCCGCACCTAATACGTTTGACTATCCAACGATAACCCACACGATGGGATCGACGACAAAAAAAACATGCCCCTTACCTATTTAGGAAGGTACCTTTAAAAAAATCGCTCAAATGCGAGTCGGACTCTCGCACGAAGGGTTCCGTGCCATATTGTACCGATAAAAAACACGTTCCTTGAATGGGAGCCCTTTAATTTTATTTATTTTTCATTTAATAAAACACAAAAGGAAAACTATACTTACTTACGCTACCTATACCTAGTAATGATTTACCAAAAGGTGGTGCTTCAAAAACTGCATACATTTACCTATACCTACACTAATTTACCCTACATATAAACAACATGGAATATCATTATTTACCTCTTCTCTTTTCTTATCCTCAGAGAAAACTGCTGCTATTTCCTGAGGGCACGAGGCATTCTGGTGACAAGCTGCTCCCTCTCCGCAAGGGAGCGTTCCACGTGGCCATGGATGCCGCCGCGCCCATTCAGCCCGTCGTCATCTCCAAGTACCACCACTTGGACGGGAAGCGACTCAAGTTCGGCTCAGGTGAGTGACGGGACCACGGGACGGACAAGTTTAGAACCGGTTTCACTTGCCGTGGGATGCTTTCTGTGAAGATACGTCCATGTTATAGTTGAATAATTATTTTGATTTCATTCATTTTTGGATGTTATACAATGCAAGTAGACAAGCAAACAGCAATTGCAATTATTGTCTTGAGAATTTTAATGATTGTCTAAGTAAATTCAAATTAAAAATGTTTTTCTAACATTTTCTTGTTACCTACTATATTTTTTGAATATTAATGGTTCTCTTGACTAGATTAAATGTAGGAAAAAAATTGCGTAAATAAGGACAAAAACTTACCTCCGCCTGGGAAAATCACATTATGTACCACTACTATACCTACATAAAGTTTAAATCAAATCGAAGTTATCTCAACTACGTTTCGCTAATTATTGTTTACAATAAGTTATACGTATTACTTTACCTCATTTCAGGCGAGTTCATCGTCTCGATTCTGCCGATGATCGAGACAGAAGGTATGACGAAGGACGATATCACGGGGCTTATCGAGAAAACACAAATGAACATGCAAGAGGAATTCACAAAGATCTCGATGGAGACGCTGGCGCGGCGCAACCTACGCACTAAGGCTGATTAGATGAGGAACATAAGGTACAACACCCAGTTCACTATGTGGAACCACGTTCGGTACAATGTCTTGTGGTATCCAGTCCACTCATTCATGATGTAGTTGCCAGGTATTGTAGTGATCTTTTTTTTCTTATTACAGATTACATTCATACCGACGTGTAAAAAGAGCTGTGATAAACAAACGTATAATGAAATAGTTACTAAAATTTTAAATTGACAGTCAATTGTTGGTGTTTACATTGTTGTTCTCTATAGAAATGTGTATATAAATAATAAAGTTAACTAATTAAAAAGGCACGTTTCATTAAAAATGCATTTACCCTGTGATTTCTTTTTATTAAAAGATTTCACATACGAAAATATGTAAAAATATACATTTCATCGTCGTTTTTTTTCTACAGAATTGTCACACGAATACATTTTAATAATTAATAGTAGGTATTTTAGATACATCACAATATTTGCACAGATACGAGTACACTGATATACAATTAGATACAAACGTGATAAATGGCCTTAATAGTTAGTTGAAACACATTGGAAAATATAATTTTAAAGATTTAGTAAAATTTTGGTATTTTAGGAACAAAATTGTAAGTTTCACAATGGTTTATTCTACCTTTCAAGAAATTTTAAATAATTGTCGCTGTTAAAAATATTTTTAAAGTCATCCCTATGTAAATGATTAAAGTCATGACCTTGACTGTCATTCAGTAAAACAAACAAACAAACATACTCTCAGTTTTAAGAATATTAGGTAGGTAGGCGAGGATCAATTGATAAGTTAAATAATGGCATGAACCGAGTATTGGTGTGATATGTTCGTAGTAAGATTTCTTAAGTATTTCGTTATGAAAAATCTAAAATCATTTGTAAGCTGACTGTAAAAAGTAATGTAGGTAGGTAATTCAATTTACAGTGCATGCCAAATAAATACTCGTGTATGTCTGGCTTATTCTGACGAGCAACCCTGATTTATAAGATAATACATTGACAAGTTACAATAACTACACCCGGATTCCGAAAGGCTTTTCAAAGTAAAGATTTCTTTTCAAACAGACTTCTTTTTTTGTCTTTTAGTAGGCATCAGTGGAATTCACTAGATCCTCATTGGTGTAAGGGGCAATGCTAACAGAAACAACAGCCAATCAAATCAATTAACATGAGATAGTTACTGTTACCGGTGTCAATCTATAATTTTTAAAATCAATGTTGCTTTCCGTCAAGTCAGATTGATGAAAAGCGGCGAGTCTCGAATATTGAGCGACCTAAGATCAAATTAAAAGCACCTTCACTAAATTAGTTAAAAAGTTGAATAATTAATTAGATTTTGATTTGTCTACATTTAGCAAACCTTGGATAAGATTGGTAAGCTAACTCAAAATTAACCCTTCTTCCAGTTGGGTAAAATGATAACTCGATTCAAAAACTGGGTGACCAGAAACTTAATTCTATTACGAAGTTCGACTACAACTAGAACTCCTTTGCGGATACCGCACTTGGGGCACATTATAATATCATAATAATATGAAGCTGTAAGTACTCAGCGAGTACGTAATAAATAATACTAACAATAATAATGTCAATTATATTAAAAAATAAAATTTGCCCTGTGTAAACAAACAGACGAACATTGTAAGTTACAATTAAACTGCCTAAAAGGTGTCTTAATTCCTTGAAAAATAAGTCTAGCAACCAAGCTGTACTTTTGGCTGCGCCAGCGCAGCCAAATGTTCCATTCCCGTTTCCACTAACTCTAGGCGACATTTAAATGTTATAACTTAATACCATTGATTGCACGTTAGGTTTTATAATCCAAAAGAACGTTTTTTAAGAATTAAATTTAAAAATCAAGCTATATGTTCTGAAGCTAACTTTACAAGATACCTATAGCTTGGTTTTTCAGTTCGCAAAAACTATAAAATATTCATGTATTATCGTCCCATTTTGTCAAAGAACGGAATTCTGATAGTCTGGCAACGTCATAGTAATAAGTAGGATGTCGATTCGATAATACCCACTGTATTATGGAAAATTACAGTTCAAATGTCAAGGACGTTACGTATTTTTCCGGTTATTTGCATTGTTGACATAACTTATGACTACTGTAATTAAAGAAAAATAATAATTTATCGTGCAAAATAATGATAGTAGGTTCTCTGTTAAAATCAAGACTGTAGGCAGGAGGAGTACACACGTCAGTAACTTCTGATTAATGAATGTAAAAATGATGTGCGCTTGCGCATGTCATTTTACATTCATGACATTACTTGCATGTCATTCAACATTAATTCTCTTTCTTGTTAACTACTGGCATGTGTACGCCTGGCTTAAAAGCCAGTTTTAAAAAGGTTAGTTTACGGATGAACTGTCTAGCTGATCTATGGTTAATCTGCGATTAAAATTATAAACGAAACGAGGAATTCCGATACAGCTTTATACAATTTTTGTCTGTTTGTTGATCAGAGGGCTTAGATCGACTTTTTCAACGTTATCGATCACGTAAACGTTCGCTTACCTATGTCAAATTGTATGAAAAAAAAAAAGGTTTACCGTTATTGTCACCAGACGGCGCTTATTCAGTTTCAATACAAATTGACGTTTACGCTAACGCGATCGAGACCGTTAAAAACTCGCACAAAGGCCACTTGACTAAAAAAAAATAAGCGAATATTTACTAATGATTAGCATCGATCTCTATGAAAGCCCATAATCAGAACTTAAAATAACTATTTAATATAATCTAAGGTCAAGTGCATACTGCTGCGGTCAGCTTGATTGCTGGAAATGTTTTAAGATTTAAATGGATTGCGTCGTGTAATTAAAATATGGAATACGGTATCATTTCACATAACTTAGAAACTACATATTTCTTAATTAAGTTTTCAAAAAAATACTCATTGTGTTCTGTTTCGATTAGGTAGAGTATTTTTCCACTTTTTACAAGAGAATAGACGGTACAATTATTTTTTTGTTTCTATAAAATATTAAAATTTTATTCCAAATATGTAACTATAGATCTTCAGTATTTATCTTCTGATATACTTAGTTTAAAAAGTGATATTAAGTGGTCACAAGCTACTTTTTATTTACAGGTTTTGATTTTATTTTAGACTCACACGAATGATTAGATACACAGGTAAAATACAACATTTTCAAAAGCTAAGTGAAAATGCTTAGCATATTCTATATTACTGAATACATTAAAAATAGTACCAATAATATGGCCTACATTAATATCGAATGGCATGACAAAAGTGTTTATTTACATTGAACGATTTATAATTATTTAGTGATGGCACTAATCACAAAAACAGACAGATAAGTACGGTTTATCAATACTCGGCGCTTGGCTATCAAATAGCGTTTCACTCCATCATTTTGAAAATATTGCTTTGTGCCATCCATAAATAAATATATAACAAAAAAATAGTATGACATGAAACAAACACATTTACAAAATAATAATAATAAATAAATATATGAATTATTTCGTATTAACATATTGAGCCAGCAAAGTAGTAGTAGTAGTCGACAATGGGTCTAGTCAAGCTACTATTATTGAAAATCTGTGCAACTGCAGTCAAATATGTAATTAAAAAGCATTTACAATCGGATACATAAACTTCCTAGAAAGAAGCCGTTGTACATTCAAAATAGTGTAAGTATTATTTTTTTCCACGTCGTTCTTTACTTTGCTCTTCAATGCTATTTGCTCGGAACTGAACAACTGAACTTGTGTATTATATCATAATTAGTGATGCTAATGACAATTTCTTTGGCAAAACAAAAATGCCAACTGAAACCAGATTTTTATGTCAGCAGCAAGAAGACATTATACAAAATAAAATGCAAGACTTTTGGGTTTTCGAAACATAATATCTTTGGTGGATATCTTAAATTGCTTAACATGAACAATAATAATTCATTTTAGCACAACCACTCTTATTTTAAACAATGATAATTATTATAATGGATTTTCAGCGTGATAGTTAATACTACTTTAAAACAAAAATATTAATATGAAAGATTGAAACAAGACGATTATTTACTATTAATAATTTTTATGTTGAATCTAACGATTACAATGTAATTTATTTTATCAGAAAAAATTAACAATTTCATTTTGCTATCCAAGCAAAGTATGATAAACAAAAAAGAAATTGGTTTGTAACTAATAATCTCGTTAATACCGGGATTATGATAATGTTTCTCGCGTGTGGTAACTTTTTAATAATTATCATTTACAATGGGTATAAAAGTGGTCCCATTATATTTTTGATATCATAAATTAGAAATAGGTTAGCGTAGAATTTAAAATGGCACCGTAATTTTAATAAACATTACCTACTTTTCTAAAGTTAGTCATCTACATAATAATATTCAAACATTATCGATAAAACAACGAATTTTGGTAACTTTTCGTATCTAAATTCATTTTTATAACAAACGAGAAGATTAATCGAGGATAACGATACACGCTGATGGGATTTTAATTTGAATACTTGTACGAGCAACAACAAAAAATAATGAGAATTGCTAATTTTATAAATTAGCCATCGCATTTGGTTAAATAATGATGTTATTATGCAATAAATTGCCTCGGCCGCGTGAAAGTTTCCTACGAAGTTGTTTTTTGGGAATTTTCTCACGATGTGAATTACAGAATGATTACAACGCACATAGAATTTATATCAAGTTATAATCGTGCTTGAGTAATTTATTACAAGAGTAGTACTGATTGCGATGTCCCTGAGGTATGCGAATCACATCGAATCGACTCCACTGTTAGTCGTTTACATGACTAGAGAGTAAAATTAAGTGTATCGTACAATAGAGGAACATTGTCCTATTTTAACTTAATAATATATAGTGACAAAATAAAAGTGACAAAAGCGCATCATGTCCTTGGGCGATATAAATGTAAATATTAAAATAAATAATACTGGTTAAATATGGTATGAAGCTATTGATTATTGAGTACCTTTACATTGCTATTATACGTTAAAAGTAAGTGGGCGAAAAACATCGACCTTGTTTCACGAAGCCTAGTTAGATAATATTCGCGGTTTATTGATACATTGTAAATCTATTTAAGTAAACGCTAAGGTGATCATTAAATGTGACGCAACTCATTATGTATAGCACAGTAAGTAATGATCGTAAGAAAGATTTCGCTTCTAACAGGATGGCACAAAATCATTTATTGAAGAATGTTTACTTGCGTTATTATAATAGAGATCAGAATCATTTCAATATGCCTAATTAAAATATTATATTGCACAAAATTATTTTTAAAATTTTATTTTTATTAATGCAATAGTTTAAAAAAAAAGCTATTGCATTTTGGTATCTCCTGTCATTTAATAGTTATTGCATTCATAGAATGAAATTTTGTAATGTAACTTAATTATATTGTGCGCTTTATGTGTTTAGGATGAATGACGATAAATAGAAAGTGTTTCCCACACAACAATTTCACGCTAAGTATAACTAATAACTAAACAATAAAAAGTAGTTCTTTAGTAGAACACTGTTCAAATACTGAAATGGTAATAGCTTCAGTCAACTTAATGTGCGACGTTGCTTAACGAGTGATTAAAATTCCGCACTGCACTGGTGCAGAAACAAACAGCTACACTGCAAGAGTGATTTGAATACAAACAAAAAAAGGGTCAACAAAGCACAAATCATTGCCGCGGCGTGCCGCCTGTCGCAACTAAATCATCTGCTGATTGCTAATTAACTTCACATGCTTCAAGATTGTTTCTTAACTCTCTACGATAACCTACTTGATACTAGCATCATCTTCAACCTAGCCTCGAGTCACTTTTACTGTAAAGACGTATTATGACATGTTCTGGACTCAAGCAACGCTTTTTAAGTGTTGAGCTAAGCCAATATAGATGATTAAAACGAGTAAAAGTTTTATAAAAATAATACTTTTACATAAATAAAATAATACTTATAAAATGTGAAGCTATCAATTTGTGTGACTTACTTGTTTCACCAGTCATTTAATTTTTCACTAGATTGGTATAATGGCAATCTAAGAAAAAAGTCACTTCACTAGTCGATGCGTCAATCGTTAATATATACCTAACACAAAAGTGTGACTTAAATTATTATATATAGATATTTAGATTTAGACAAGATATTAATTCTTACAATAAAATCACAGAAATATTAATATTTCTTGTGATTGGAATGCTAGCTATAGGTATATAGTACAAACATTTCATGAACCAGCATTATTATGCCAACCTAAAAGCTTAATAATAGAGTGATTATAAATTTAGTACATAATAGGTGGTACCGTGGGTCGATGGCACTGGAGAGCTCAATCGGTCGCCAGAGGGTAGTTAGGTGGCAAGGTGCTAAGCACCTCTTTTGAAAGTTCTTTGTATGCCGCGTCCATGGTGTTGCGCACTTTGTTTATTAATGCTGGTACATCTTCCATAGTCAATCCCACTGTTGGGACTGGCTCTAAGCACTGGATGATTGCATGGCCTGGAAAGTAAATGAAATAAAGTTAAGAATTGTGTCAGATTGAATTTTGTTGATGACTATTTTTATAATTTTTTTTTGTTTTGTTGTAATTTTCGACAAAATAGTTTGCCAATTTGTTGTCCTTTAATAATGTAGTATGTGGTAATTGAGCGCTTTATTTAGCTATCTAGTGTTGATGGAAGTTAGCCCATAGTGTCGACACATCGTGACTACCGGGCACGAGTACTCGCCGCCTTAACTGTGTTACTATTACTTCACTTTACCTGTATTATTTAGAGCGTGAGTTTCCTTTCCTCACCATGTTTGTCTTTACAATTGGACGTCAATTTCAAATGTATTTACGTACATATATTTTAAAAACACAAGACTGATCAGACAATGAACATCGCTATTGTTCTCAATGCTACCTGAAGGTTGATGCTTTCAGTAAATTGAACATCTGCAAATATGTCAAGTACTTTTATTAAAAATATCATACCTTTATTAAAAATGTATTTCTTCCTATTAATAAAATAATAGGGTGAGAACACAACAGGAATGATTGGCACTTGGGCAGCAACCGCTATGTTGAATGCACCCTTTTTAAATGGCAGCAATTTCGTGAAATCTTTGTTTCTTGTTCCCTCAGGGAACAGCCAAATCTTCGTCTGTAAGTAAAGAGACCAGATTTATGAGTAACCAGATAAACGAAAATATCTTGTACATATGACAGAGATAAAAAATTTGAGCAGACTTTAGAGTCTACAACTTAGCCCGATTGATAAGATAGTATCACACACGATGAACCTACTGTTAATACTTGAGTTGATATCTAAAGTTTGGAACATTTGAGTATACGAAATACTAATATTATGTTATTGTTTAAATTATTCCATTGATTACCTACCTTATTTTTGATCATTACTTCTGATGTAATTTTCAGTTGCTTATAAGCGTCTTTTGAGTTATTTCTGTCTATGAACACGACTCCTGCAAGGTATGCAGCCAGTCCAAATGGCCACACATAGAATATTTCTTTTCTTGCTATAGCAGCTACTTTATCTGCTACATGCCAAATATTGAACATTCCTGAAATAAACATAAGTACGGAACGTAAGTATTATTAAATTAAATTATTGATTATATATTCCAAGAAGTTTTATCCATTCCTCATAATTAAAGCTGATCCCAACCGCTAATACATTAGTAAACAATATGCTTGATAATGACTGTAACATTGCTATTATGTATTGCACTAGTATGCAAATAAGTGGTGCAGTACAATGTCAGATTTTTAATACTGCCTTTAGTAAGAAAATCAGTAGGTATAAGCAATGGCAATTTGTAGTGTGGGGCTAGAACTTAGGAATAACTATAGCATTCATGTATTTCATACTAGTAATAAGCAGGTTCAGGCTCACATAAAATGATCAAGAGTTCCATTGTGTGTGGAACAGCACTACATTTTGCACTAAAATGCAGGACTATAAAAATATTTGTTTAGTGCAATTGTTGAGTGCATTTCTTATCTTTATGACGATAGTAAAATAGGCTTGAAAATGAAAAAAAAAACTGTTTGCAGTTTTACTTATAATATTATTGCATGATTCATGCTTCATCATAAAATCTATGACAAACCTTTATCAGAATATTGCTCTCTATTACTAGCACTAAAATGTGATAAGACTAAGTGCAATGAGTAATTTAAAAATGAATTCACTTGCATTTGTTTTGATCAGTTTCTAAATTCCTCGTTAACATCATGGATTATAATTTATTATTAAGCTACAGTTGTCAAAAAATAAAAGGCCCGTTTTGACAGCAGGATACAACAAAGACATTTATTTCATATCTCTTTGATCTCTTTCATACTTACTAGTAAAGTAATTTTGTATCCTGCTGTCACTATAAGTGGTTGTGTTATGGCGATGACTAAAGTTATATCACAATAATATCATTTATTTAGAAAAAGACCTTTGGACAAAAGTAATCAGTGCTCACAGAGAGCAGTTGAAACTTAAATTATATTTCAGGTACTTATCTATTTATTTAAATATACTTTATTGTACACCAAGATTAATCTACACTAAATTAGACCGTTTCATATCTCAACAGCTAAAACGGATACAGAGGAAACTTGGCAAATGGTTAGACCATGTCCTGGCATAGGTAATGGGATACTTTTCTTCCTAGGAATATATTCACATGGAATAATTTTTGAAATTCAGACAGGCTATGCCACTGACAGAAGCTAGTATTTACTTAAAAAAGCAATTCTTAAATAAAAAACATACAACTGGCAGCCTTATCAAATTGTATAGACAACCTAGAACAAACTCTGTTCCAGGCTACCAAAAATGGACATATATTACATATTTACCAATACGTGTTGTGTAGACAAGGCATAAAAATAGTTCTTCTTAGTTATTGTAAGCATGACAATTGCCAATTGACCCTAGGATCATTAGTGACATCACTGTACTACACTACTAATAGGATAGACATCAATAAACGGGGATAAAACAATAATAAATTCAACCTATTAACCACTGTACCATAATATAGCATAACAGAAGGTAGGTTAAGTTGACTCTTAGTATTTTGTGTGGTGCAAGGTACAACCCACACAGCATTTATAGCCAAATTGGCTTCATCATAAACTAAATCATACTACCTATTAACTACATAGTGGGTTTTACTAGATATAATAATAGGTGGATGGTGAGATAAGATTTAAAAAAATTACCTAGAATGTCAATTGAAGACTGGTGGTTTGACACTACCACAGCTCCACGATCTTCAGCTAATACTCTTCCATTTCTCAATAGCCATTTCACTTCTATAACTTTGGTTACATGCTTTACTATTTGAGATCCAAAACTGTAAACAATAAACAAAGGGAGAATATGTAATTGTGAAGCTTTGAGATAAAAATCTCTTTCTCTTAGCTCTAATTTAATGAGTTAGTAACGTTACTAACGTTCAAGGCTCAGGTGTTTTATCTTTGATGTCTAGGATAAACCCATTCAGAAAATTCCCTCTATGAATCAACGTAGGGCATGAACCGAAGCGGTGACATAAGTCCTAAGGTTTTGGCATGGGTAACAAATGTATACTTACAGGGAATTCTTTACATTTTTCGGGTTGAACACAAAAAAAGGCATCAATATCACTGCCGTCACAGAAGTCCAGATGTAAAATACGAGAAATTTCGATTTAAATTTCACGAAATTCGGCGTTTCCGAAAACAATTGTTTCAAAATGTACGTTACTATGATAATCACTATCATATAAATGATTTTGTCCCACATGTTTAATCAACATAAATAATATCACTGAACAATAAAATCGTCAAGCTTTTATAAACAAAAATAAACACTACGAAATCCTAAAGCGCGCAACCAATCATGAGAAACGAAATTATTGTACAAGACAGCGTTCCAACGACTTCACTTAATTCTATCGGAATTTGAGCGTGACTTTGACGTCCAAGTTACTTGGATATGGAACGCTACAAACATTGATTGCTAGAAAGAGATAAAGACAAATTTGGTTTAGATAGATCTAATGCGTAGAATATAGAAATATTGTTTTGGATAACTTATCTCTCTCTACTCGTTCTATTATTTTATTTATTAGGAAAGCTAATATTATTATGTACCTACTATTTAAAATCTTAGGTAGGTACCTCTGCCAGGGATGCAGAATTGGTTTGAAAGAGTCACCGCAGCCCTGGGACGCAAAGGGCTTATGGTGGAACACGGATGGGTTTTAATTAAGCATGTTTTAAGCCATCCCTCCCTCCTGCTCCGCCCAGACCGGAAGAAGTCATTTTATGATTTCCCATAAATAAGAAAAAAAATAGTAAAATCTCCCCAAGTAAAATGTAATCACATCTATGTATCTAGTTTGATCTGGAACGCTGTTAATATTCCTAGTGAGGGGCCACGTTTATGTAAGTATTTACAAAAGAACAGAAAGAAAAAGATTAGGTATAGGTAGTGAAAAAAGTAGATAGGTAGGTACCTACCTACTTAGGTAGGCACCTACCTACCTAAGTTTTTAAGCATTGTAGAGATGATGAATATAATCTAAAATTTGAATGTCTACAGTTATTCTGACATGGGATTCTTGGGTGATGGACTGATGGTACGTCTTATGACGGTCATGTTATCACGAAATAACGCACGACCCATCTCTGGATATTTAGGATGTCATAGGTAGGTATAGTGCGTTTGATAAACAGTCTGGCATAAAAAAAAACTCACCTGCCATAATAGGTACCTATGTCTATCATTTTTGCCACAATCTACGAATAATAATTATTCGTAGGCCACAATGCTTGTCTTAAATTTTTAACCTCCCTACTTCAAAAAGTAGGAGATTCGACTGTTGGTAACTACCTATTTTTTTAACAACGTACCTACCCATTAAAAGAAAAGAATTACCTACTTAAAAGTTTCAAAAATAAAGTTAAGCATTCCGATGCAAAAAAAAACTAATTTTCTAAAATTTTGAGATAAGTAGGTACCGCCTACCGCTTTTTGGGTTCCGAACGAGACGGCGGCGGAGCGTGGTGTTAAGTATCACCCATAGTGCCAGTATTAAAACGCAATGGAAGTGTTAGGCTATATGCAGACTATTCTGTAACCATTAATAAACAATTAATTGTAGTAGATGCATACACGAAATGGGTGGAAGTTTACGAGATGTTTGGTTCAACGACCTCATCAGCTGCATTAGAAAAACTATACGTAGTTCTATGTAAGTACCATTTTTTTGATTTGGCCTACAATAAAACAGTGTAATTTAAGACCTATCCCGATTAATGGCTAGGTAGCGCGATTCTGGCCTGCCTGTCCAACGGAATTGGCTTAATATTTGATGATATTATTGGGTAAGTATACTGTGATGGGTGCCTCTGCCAATCACGCTTAGGTATGTGCTATTTCAAAAAGTCTGGGTACCTACATAAAATAAAATAAAAATGCTTTATACTTAGGTAATACCCGTTTTATTAATAAAACTTTATTCGCAATATATAGATACCTAATGGATACTTACTTGACTTAACATAGGTACAGGTTATAGGTACCTACCTACTAATATTAATCTATTATAAGCTCAGACCAACAAAAAAAGGTAGACAGCGCACCGCGAACATCAAATGTGAAGCCACAATACCGTGCTCCTTCAATTAAATACACAAGCTCACGCACACACCTACACTAAAACCATGCTCAACGCTCTTAGTACGTCACGAGCCGTCGTCTAGAAAACATTAATAGAAAAATATAATGATGCCTTTCCTGTGTGGTAAAAAATTGTAAAAACAATAGCTAAACACATAAAAAGTCTCACGGAATCACTTTTCACTTGTTAGTACTTGAAATAACATCGTTTTTATTATAAATTAACTATGGTTACTTGGAACAAAAACGTCAACAAACGAAAGCAGTAACCACAGAGTATTATAATATAGCAGTAACATTAAGTGCGAGGGTTGCCATAATATGATTTAAAATTTCCCTATTCGATTAAGCGAATTTTAATGATTTCTTTCTTCGAGTTATATTCCTATTTTCTTTTTTTTGAATGTACTTACTTAATATTTTAGATTTGATGTTTTTCAACACATTTGCGAGAAAACAGTACAATAGGTTATGAAAAAAACTTTTTATTTTAGATAACAGTCGGAAAGTCGGCAACAATCTTTGACGTTTCTGATATGAAAATAGCCCGAAATTGCAAACGGAACTACGTCTTTCGTCTAATTTTCTCTTTCGTATTTCTACTAAAGAGAAAATGAGACGACAGATGCTTTTTTTTGTTCATGATAAATAATAAATAATATTCATTTTGTAAGTACTTAGGTTAAACATAACACTTACACGTCAATGTTCGTTATTTTTATCTTGCTATTACCTACTTTTTCTTTAGTCAGTGATTTTTTTATGGTGGTCTTTTTGAATTTAATAAAGTTGATTGAAAATATAATTACCTATTTTATTTCAGAACAGTGTACATAATTACTTATACCTACGAATATGTTATGACTTACGCTTTTATAACTTACTAGCACTTCGCCCGCGACTTCGTCCGCGTGGGGATAGTAGGTACTCCAGAAACTGCGACGCCCCTATACATATCCCCTTATAACGGTTAGTTTTGGAAAATTAAGCACAACGATTCTCATTATTGGTTCAGCGCAACTCTTCACCCCGTTCAGCCCGTCAGGGGTTGATTATGCAAAAATTGTTAGGTACATGATCTGTTTCAATTATCCCACTTTTAGTTTGTTCATAGAATTCCGACGTAAATTGAAGCAAGCTATAATTTCCTCCCCTAAAAACTTATTCACCCCTGCTTCACCCCTTATTATGTATGTACCTAGTTGATTTTCGAAAAATCCAAACATTTGTTATTCTTATTGTTTTATCGAAAACATTTAAATGCCGTGGGGTTTCAACTTCATCGGACCAAGCATTGATACGATTCTCCCCAGTTCGCTCAAGCCGCGACATTTTTCTTACTCCGAGCATGTTTATTACCATCGTAACTTTTGAACGAAAGGTCCGATTTGAATGATTTAAAGTGTAATTTACACGGACATAATCAACCTTAATTATCAAACCATTTAAATGGATAAGGATTAATATCATGGTACTATAATCACCATTTTTTATTTCACCATGGGATTTGCTTGACTAATATTAACAAAAAGCGGTCATGGTGACTTATCCATAATAGTTAGACGTATGGTATCGCGGACTTTTTTGTAGATATTGATGACCTCTATAAAACTGTAGTACGTCACTTTGCTCTATTGTCAATAGATTCCGCAGCGTACGCGATATAAGGATTTTTTCTCACACCTTGGGTCACATTATCGAAGTTTTCATACGGATCCCTAACTTTTTTGAAAATATTCTATAGCCTATGACCATCACCGATAATGTAGGATTCTACTGGTGAAAGAATTTTTCAAATCGGTCCAGTAGTTTCGGAGCCTATTCATTTCAAACAAACAAACAAACAGAGAAACAAACAAACAAACAAACAAACAAATCTTTCCTCTTTATAATATTAGTGTAGATAATTGAATGTACCTACTTAAGTAGGTATGTGTGATGTAAATATTTATTTTTTAGGTATAGTTCTTTAAAAAAAAAAAGTTACAATACCGTACTTAACAATATCTTAGTTGTGCTGACTTGCACAATATTAGCTAACCCATAAAATATTATTTCCCAAGTTATAGGGAAAAAAAATAAAAAATGGCAACCCTTCGAGACACACATAGATAAAAAGATGGCTTCACTTTTGATGTTCGCAGTGCGCTGTCTACCTTTTTTTGTTGGTCTGAGATTATAAGTAATAATAATTTTATCAACAAAATTACAAGATTACCTACAAGGTAACCTAGCTGACACTTATCCTAACACTGAACTAGGTAGGTACCGATCAATCTACCGTGTTCTCAGCAAAGTTTCGTATGTTTCCCGTCGTTACTCGTCGCTTGGAGACTGAACTTCTTTGGACAGCTGTTCGTAAGTACGCGACATGGTCAGGTGCAGGCGTTCAGCCAGTTCTGGCACGTCGTCCAGGGTAAGTCCTGTGGTTAACACAGGCTCCAGACACTGCATGATGACATGACCTGGAACATAAGGTCCCTTTGTAGAGTTGCAATTTGGTTGGTTTATTTTGTGTCGTGCGAAGGTAAAGCAAATACTTTGAGATACGGATGATCACAATATCCACGTTTGTCGGTACGACTGCTGAGCATTTGTTTTTGATCCCTAGGTCGGCCAAAGTGTTAGGTAGGTACTCCTTTTACCTATTACCTACCTACCTATCATCGTTTTTTTGTGGATGGGAAAATCATATGACGTCCCCCGCTCAAAGCGGAGCGTCGGGAGTGGCAGATTCTTACTGACTACCCAAGTAGCAAAAACGTTGTATAATATTAGAACTATACAACTAACAGACATGTAAGGGCTTTTTAACAGTTTTGCAGCAACTAAACAGTTGTAAAGTAGTATTCAGTACGACGCATTAGTTATAAATAATCTAAATCGTATTAATGTGTCTGTTAAACGTCATCTCAATCATTTTATATGACGGTCATACAACGTTAAGTCGAGTATACGTTTCAGTCATAAAATAGTGATGAGTCGCCATGTTTTGTAAATTAAGAACCTTTAATTCAACACTTAAAAAACAAGCAGTTATGTAATGATTTTATAGTTAACTATTATAAAATCGTCATACTGGGTCTTATAATTCCACCTTTAAGTAACTTTAAGGTTGAAGCGTTATTCTTATATGACTAATATAGTAAGCGTCAGGACCCCTGGACCAAGAGAGATATTTGATGTTTAGAAAATACCAAAATTTACTACCTTTTTGCTACTATTTGATACCTAACTTTAAATATTTAATACCTCAACTGATAGCGAAAAAACACGTAAAGAAAGTGGTCAGCCATTCTGACATCAGGATGTCTGGACCATTTTTTTTTTCATAGGTACACCACACACACCTAATTTATCTCCTTGTAAATATTTACTACCTTTTTAGTACCTCAACATATATTTTTTTCAAATTTTTTTGGCAGTCCAGAAAAATGCTACGCATGAAAGATTGCACCAATAGAGATATTTGATGTTTAGAAAATACCAAAATTTACTACCTTTTTGCTACTATTTGATACCTAACTTCAAATATTTAGTACCTAGACTGACAGCGAAAAAACACGTTAAGAAAATGGTCAGCCATTCTGACATCAGGATGTCTGGACCATTTTCTTTTTCATAGTTCGAGACAACATAACTAATTTATCTCTTTGTAAATATTTACTACCTTTTTAGTACCTCAACATATATTTTTTTCAAATATTTTTCGCATTCCAGAAAAATGCTAGGCAAGAAACTTTGTTAGTTATGTATATTCTCCCTCACACACACACACAACACACAACAACACGGACACACAAACAAACATTACAGAATAAGCAATAATATTATTAATTATTATTAAAAAAAAATTATGTAAAATCCTAAACCTGTCCTGTAAACCTACACTGTGAAGTGAGGCCCCCTCCTAAAATTTGTATGCTTGTTTTGTTTCTCTAAATCTTGTTACATTCTGTAATCTTCTTGTTATTTTTAAAGTTTTTTATCACCTCCCTCCATATACCGTAAGTACAAAGAGACCTTCACAGTAGCCCGCGAAATTCAAATTTTCGTACGTTTTTTGCAATTTGCAAGATGTCATGAAATCCTGACATTTGATAGCAATACTAACATAGGGATTTGTATTACTGATTGTAATGATTATAATTATGTAAGTACATATTTTTACAGTCGCGAATCATACTTTAATCAACGCACACCCGGACACTGAGCTGCACATTGCAAAAAACGTACGAAAATTTTAATTTCACGGGCTAACGTGAAGGTTCCCCCTTAATACTTATGCCATTAGATAAATTGTCACTTTATTAATAGAAATATCATCATACATCAATTAATCATAAATAAGCTTGACTTCCGCAAATCTTGTTATCACTATAGTTAGTTGGTCTCTCATACTGCAACAAAGTTTTTGCCCGTAACATAAACATTCAGAACACTAATCTGACGACGGTATACTTTTTATTTCCAACAATATTCGTGGGTACCGTATAAATTATTTCTTAAAAACTACCTACCCTCATATTGGTTAATAAAGTTCGTCACGTCGCGTCTTGTCGTTCGCGTCACACAGTTACACCTATAATTATTTCTAATAATATTAATTCGCCAGTGGTTATACTTAAGCAGTGATTACGTATATTTTCTGTAATAAACTATGAAAAGAGGTCGGAAAACTGTAGTTCCATTAGAAGAACAAAAGTGTGTTTTGAGTGAGTTCAAGAAATACTTTTCACGTAAAAATGATTTACCTTCACCCTGTGACCCAATATACCAAGACATTACCGAAAGATTGTCTTACAAAATGTCAACAAAAGCTCTATACCTATCAATAAAAAAAAATTACGATTTGTTTTTTGGTCACGACGAGTCCGATACTTGTTCTGATGAATTTGCAGAAGCAAGTATGGCAACTAACAAAACATCTGAGTGTGAAACTTATAATTTTTTTATTGATATTTATCAGTGGAATAAAATTAAGCCCATTGATCGTTGCGTGAAACGTACAAGAACCTTATCTGATTTTCGCAGTAAAACTTTGCTACCAAGTCACCAATGGGCGAACCTTCTAAGAGAAGAAATATGGAAACGTGTACGTTCGCCGTGCAGTTGGATATTCCAAAATTATTCAATTAAAAAGGAAGCCAACATTAGGTGTTATGGTTCCTGTAAGCAGTGCAAGGCAAAGGTAGAAGTAGTGATTAATTGGCCAACAGAAAAAATTGCGCGTTGTATTTGTACCATAAGTAATTATGATGAAACATTCAAACATGACTACACAAAAAAAATCAAACTTTCCCCTGTAAAACGCTGTAAGCTTAGTGGTGATTTAAAGTTTGAACATGCTGTGACGGTTAGAAACAAACTGAGTGATTCTATAATGAATAAAAATGATGATTTTGAACCGGCTCACTTACCTACAGTCGGCTGCTTAAGACAAATAAAGTATGAACAGCGGAAAAGCACATATTACGATCCGAATCCAATAATGGCTTTGTGGATTATGACACGTCTATCTCCTTATGATACAATGATTAGATCCATCTCAGTATTTCCTATTTGCATTTATTATTGGTCTATTGCACAGGAACAATTCTACAGGGATTATAGAAAATCTGAGAGAACTGTATTAAGTCTTGACGCAACAGGAAGTATCTTCAAGCCATGTGGACCAAATAAAGATTTAGTACTGAGTAAACCGATATTTCTATATTCATGCGTGCTATTATCAGTTTATAGTGAAAGTGTACCAATAATACAAATGTTATCAGACAATCATACTTCAGAAACAATATATAAATGGCTCGACACATGGTGTAAAACTCAAAATAATGCAACTCCGAGTGAAGTAGTCGTTGATGACTGTGCAGCCTTGATCGGAGCTGTTGTAAGAGCTTTTACAAAATTTGTATCGACAAAAGAGTATGTTAATGCCTGTTACATAAAATTAGAAACAAAAGAGCAAACACCAGATGAATGCTTCATTCGAATCGACACCAGTCATTTTGTTAAAATTCTTTTTAATCTGGCATGCTTTTACCATGTAGATCAAAGAGTAAAATTTTTTTATTTTAAATGTCTGCAAGAAGTGAAGCGATGTGAAGATTATGATAAATTGAAGGAGATGGTAATTAATCTGATCATAGTGTGTCTGAACAAATATGATGGGCAAGATAAACAAGGAACCTTAACAAGATGTGAAAACGCTAAACTCAGGTTAAAACGACTGACTTCTTTCCAAAACACCTCTGATTCTGAAATCGTTATAGAGGAAACCAGTAAAATTTCGCAAACGTCATCAAACAAATCTCTATTTTCAGACACTGAATCAAAAGGCATTGATGATAAGCAATTTACTGGAAAAAATCCTAAATGGTTTTTTGAAGCTGTTGATTCTGAAAAATTATTGCTTACTCTCACTGATGGTGATTATTGTGCAACACACGACAATTTGTATTATTTCCCACAATTTCTAACAACTTTAACACGACTAATGGGACAACTCCCGTTATGGTCCAATGTTATGAAAAGAACTTTCCAATCAGAAATATCAGCCCCAACTTCATCTAATGTCGAAGTTTACTTTAAAATGTTGAAAAGATATTTATGCCAAATAAACACGAAATCGGAGAGATATCGTATAGATGAATTTATTGCTAAACACTCCGAGTCTATTTCGGGACAACTGAAAACGGCAAATAGTTCATTAAATCAAGGTAGTAAAAAGAAAAAAAAAACGAATGAAAAGAAAAAGGATAAGAAAACTAATTTTATAAAAGGTATAAACAATGAGTCCGTTTTTTCTGATACGCCTTCAATGTTAGAAAATTGGAGAGGCTTAGGTATTGGAAAAAAGGAAAAGAAAATAAAATTCATTAAAAAAAAGATAATTTTATTGAGAAATGGCTCCTTAACTTTGGCTGATAAAAATTATATTATTTTAAATACTTGCGCTTTTGACGCAGTTGCACAAGCGATTGCCATTGGAGTTGCTGATGACTATGCATTGGGTAGGATCATACATACCAATGAAGATAATGAATATTGTAAATTCATTAAAATGATTGTAGCCAACGATACACAAAATGTTTACAAAGTCCGAACAGAGATACTGAAAAAGTATTTTCAAATCAAATCCATTGGCGATAAAATGTACGTTAATTGTGAATGCAACGTTGCATACATATTTGAAAAGATATTGTTAGATATAATATATAGTGCAGATATAAGAGAATCTTGCACAAATTTTAACTGTCTTGTAAACAAGGTTCATAGGAAATGTGCTTTTTTGCCACTTGACTTCAACAAAGACACATTAAGTGAATCTGTAAATTCAATGATTAACAGCGACAGCAATATGTCAAATTGTAGACATTCTAGCTGCGACGGTATAAGAAGCATAGATTATAATTTGAAGAATATTGTTGCCTTTGAGCCCAACCCTGAAGTACAAATTTGCATCAATGATTTACCAGAAAATATATCTTTAAAAGGTATAGAATACAATCTATTGTCTGTTATTGAATTTGTGCCATCTGCGACTCCCGAAGGTGTAGGACATTATAAATCGCATTGCCGACGAGAGTCGAAATGGCAATGTTACGACGATATGTCTAGTAGACTTACTATAAGTTGTAAGAACATGACTGCTCATTGTTTAATATACGCCATGAAATATTAATTATTTAACTTTCATCAATAACATCATGTACACTATAAGTTTCCAGTATACGCTGATCTAGCATTCTATAGGATTTCCTTACAATAAGAGGTCAGCATAAACTGGATATTTATAGTTTGATATGTAGCCTACAATCCTAGTTATTAAAATTATTTTCTATATTAGAGTGTATGATTTTCTAATCCACAATATAAATGTATCTATATCCTAAAAATATAAGCTTTATGTGGCAAATTAAATGTCCATTATAAAAAATCCATTATGTATAAAAATCTTTCATGCGTAGCATTTTTCTGGAATGCGAAAAATATTTGAAAAAAATATATGTTGAGGTACTAAAAAGGTAGTAAATATTTACAAAGAGATAAATTAGTTATGTTGTCTCGAACTATGAAAAAAAAATGGTCCAGACGTCCTGATGTCAGAATGGCTGACCACTTTCTTTACGTGTTTTTTCGCTGTCAGTCTAGGTACTAAATATTTGAAGTTAGGTATCAAATAGTAGCAAAAAGGTAGTAAATTTTGGTATTTTCTAAACATCAAATATCTCTATTGGTGCAATCTTTCATGCGTAGCATTTTTCGGGACTGCCAAAAAAATTTGAAAAAAATATATGTTGAGGTACTAAAAAGGTAGTAAATATTTACAAAGAGATAAATTAGGTGTGTGTGGTGTAAATATGAACAAAAAAAATGGTCCAGACATCCTGATGTCAGAATGGCTGACCACTTTCTTTACGTGTTTTTTCGCTATCAGTTGAGGTACTAAATATTTAAAGTTAGGTATCAAATAGTAGCAAAAAGGTAGTAAATTTTGGTATTTTCTAAACATCAAATATCTCTCTTGGTCCAGGGGTCCTGACGCTTACCTAATATAAGTCAATTGATTATTAAAGCAATAATTAGAATCTTTTATATAACTCATTCGCCTTCGCATTCGTTCCCTCGCGGTTTTTTTTGTATCTTAATTTTAGATAAGGATTTCAAAAAGTGGAGAAGAATGAAACAAAGTGGTGGTTTTAGAAGAAAAGTAAATAAAAATTATCAATTATTATTGTTAAATACAGCAACGATACCTACATTTAATCTGGAAGAAACTGTGCCCAGCCAAGCAGAAATCGGTAAAAATATGAAAGTGGTTCCGTAAATGTTTCAACATTTAATGCGGTAAATGCTGGATCCAGTCAGGACTGGTGTTTTTGTTTTGTTGTACATTTTTGTTCCGCTCATGTTCTTTTGTAGAAGGCACACAAGATAGCGAAAGTATGTTTTTCTATAAAAAGCTCCTTTATTAGATTCATTCGTAAGTTTATATTACCGAAATCTTTTTTTTTTGTAGACGAATTAAATAATTCCGATTTCTTTAAAGAAGACAACTCCATGGAAATGAGTAACGAAAGTTATGAAGAACTTGATAAAGATGATCAATTCCGGCAAGATTTAAAAAAATGGGTCAAATGGGTGGGCAATCAGTTGTAATGATCCTCATGATACAATAAAAAATATCTTTTAAGTATTAGGTACATTTTTTTTACATCCATTATTTTTTTATTACATAGCACTTCTGTGATAACTGAAAATGTGTGTTATTCCATGGCCATTTTATTTGCTTTAGCAACTCGAAGTCTTTTGAAATGATGTCCCTGTAAGAAATACAGAAGTATTCTCATGAATACATACAAAGGTTTTTCTATTTTCCAACATAACTCTAATTGCAACCGTCATGGAGGACGCCATAAGTCGTACAAAAACTTGTATAAGACCAATAGTTATAAACAGGTCTAAATGCAGTCGCCCAATGTCTATTGGCAATATGGCGGAAACGATGAATACCAATTTATGTATTTTATTTTTATAAACAATATTGAAACACTAACATTATGAAGGCCCATTAAAATATTAAAGAAATAACCAAACATATCATCGAAAATTTTAAATTCCCAAGTATAAGTCACCGCTCTTTATCTTCCATCACAGTCAACTTTCTTAACATTAAATTAATAAATAATAATGATTATT
Organism: Melanchra persicariae; assembly: GCA_947386135.1. Taxonomy (NCBI): domain Eukaryota; kingdom Metazoa; phylum Arthropoda; class Insecta; order Lepidoptera; family Noctuidae; genus Melanchra; species Melanchra persicariae. The sequence goes on from OX376646.1 coordinate 8,689,023, forward strand.
AAAACATTTGACTTAACTTTTTATAAATTTTATCGCAACACAATAAATTGTTGTCACACAAGTGATCTAGCTTGCACCATTGACCAACCACCGGCATAACAAAACATCTATACGATGATTTAGTTTTGTAAGAGTATTACTGAAACTATTACAAGCCTTTCTAGATAAACTTTCAACGTCTACGTGATTTTTACTCAACTTTATTGTCGCTGGAGCGACTGCAAAACGACCCTAACACGATTTAAATGTTATATAATCTGCGCCCAAACCCGCGTTATATTTACGTACAAAAAACTATTATAAAACCATTTTCATATGGCTGAAAGTTATATAAAAAACGTTACTGTACTATTTATATGACATTATTTTGCTACTTGGGTATATCACCCGTGTTCCTTCAAATGCCCTTTGACTCAAAACTCTTTCGAACAATTCTGCAACCCTGGCAGGGGCTGATCCTTATCGGACGACGAGCTACCCATCGCTCGCCATCCGTAGGACTACAGGGACCGCGAATTCGCGTGGCGTGGCGTGGCTGTGGCGAGAGACTTGCCCTCAGTATCATCCTGGAGTCTGGATTTCTACCCGGTTGTTGGCTGTAGGCTATTTTGGGCGATGAAAACGTTCTACTTAAATCTTTACTGAACTGAATTTTACCTTTGTTGAAAACATATTGATCCTTGTCAATGAAGTAGTAGGGTGAATAAACAACGGGTATGATCGGCACTTGAGCATTCACGGCTAAATTAAAGGCACCTTTCTTGAATGGCAGTAACTTCCCATCCCATTTTGTGTTCCTTGTGCCTTCAGGGAATATCCATATTTTAATCTAAACAGAAGGTTAAACAAAGTCAGTTTTAATTTATAAAAATAGAAAACTAACATTAGTTTTAATACTGATTAGCAGATTCTTAATTCTTTTTAAGAAAGATCTCTAACAAAGAAAAATTTAATTAAGAAGTAATAAGTTCTTAATTCAAATTTTCTTTGTTAAAAATCTTACAACTCAAAAACTCAAATTCAAATTAAGAATCTGATAAAAAAATCTAACCTTATAATACTATAAAGCCGGATTTACATTACGAAACTAGTGGCATGAAAGTAGTTCCGTGACATTAATTTCACCAACAACTTCACGTGTACCTAAAGCCGGATTTACATTACGAAACTAGTTTCATGCATGATGAAATTAATTTCATAACACTACTTTCAGTACCTGTGAAACTAGTTTCATTAAAAATAATAGTGTCGTGAAACCCACAGTATGTCTGTGATCATGGCTACGCTAACATCTAAGCTTTACTTTGCATTGCAAAATGTTGTCATACAAATGTTATAGTAAAAAATTAAGAAAAGTTGTCTCGAAAGAAAAGATGTTGGTGGATTCGAGCCTGGCTAGCAAGAAACCAAGCACGACTAATAAACACACGTCCTATCAGCGCAAGCGCTTTCGCGACACTAGTTTCGCGTCGCGTTTATACGATGACATTAGTTGCATGACACTAGTTTTATCCAAAAATCGCGCGCATCACGAAACTGTTTCAGTGTCGTGAAATCGATGCATGCATTGTAAAACTTGACGTTTACACGTGAAATTGTTGGTGAAATTAATGTCACGAAACTACTTTCATGCCACTACTTTCGTAATGTAAATCCGGCTTAAACGTCAAGTTTTACTCAGACATACTGTGGGTTCCACGACACTATTATTTTAATGAAACTAGTTTCACAGGTACTGAAAGTAGTATTATGAAATTAATTTCATCATGCATGAAACTTGTTTCGTAATGTAAATTCGGCTTAAGGCTAGATTTTTTTTTATAAATAAGGCGGAATAATATTCTACTAGGTACCTGCAATGGGTCGTTCACAATTTAACCACATGGCTATTGGTTGCTAAGTGCATATAACAAAGAAAATAGTACGAGTAGGTACCTATTTTTAACAAGAAAAAATGTTTTTGTTATTGTATTTTTTCAGTAGCGTTAAATTAAAACATGACTGTAAGAAAAAAACCTGTGTTTTGTTATTGTCAGAGATCGTGGGAACGCTAAAGACATCATTATAAAACATGAGATAAAAAACCGGCCAAGTACGAGTCGGACTCGCGCACGAAAGGTTCCGTGCCATTATCTATAAAAACGGAAATAAAATCACGTTTGTTGTATGGGAGCCCCTCTTAAATATTTATTTTATTCTGTTTTTAGTATTTGTTGTTATAGCGGGAACAGAAATACATCATCTGTGAAAATTTCAACTGTCTAGCTATCACGGTTCATATGATACAGCCTGGTGACAGACAGACGAACAGCGTCATAGTAATAGGGCCCCGTTTTTACCCTTTGAGTACGGAACCCTAAAAATACCAAAAAGAGGCCATGTAATATCCGCTACCTGCCCGTGAAAGCACCGTCCCGTCAAAATTGGTCGAGCAGTTCCGGAGATTAGCCGGAATAAACAGAATTTCGAACGCGATCAACGGTCGGTAACTATGTGGAGACGTCCTGCCCTGGAAGTAAAGTTAGCGAGCACGTATAATAATGATGTACAAACCTTGTCTCGGGTCATAAGCTGTGCCGTGCTTTCCAGGATTTGGTTAGCTTCTTTTGGTTTCTTTCTATCAATGAATAGACTTCCACAGAGATATGTGACTATGCCTAGTGGACCCGTGTAAATAATTTCTTTTTTCGCAATTAGATACAGCTTTCGTACCAAATACCACGCGTTGTTCAGGCCTGAAATAAGTAGGTAAGTAAATGTACAACCTTCCTATCATACAACATTCTTGGGTATCAAAGCAGTTTTGTTTGAAACGTTTGTCGTTTGGTTCTTTATTTACTAATAGAATAACGTGTGGCGTTTAACTTGACAAAAGAAAACGTTATGGATTTCAGTTAAAACCAAATCGAACTTTTAGATAATTCACATCAATTATAAATTTCAAAATTTCAAGGCTGCTTCTCTTGAAAGTAGTCATTGGAGTTTATGTATATATTTATTGTACCTATGTTTTAATGTAGTAGGTACAACTCAAAAGTGTACACAAACTATTGAAACAATTGTGTACGCCAGCACATCTAGCTACAACAATCGTTCTTTCTTTAATAGATTTTCAATTTTATCGATAAAGTATTAGTTTCAAGGTTGATTGGGAAAATTTGACAGTTTCGAGTAGCTTGATGTGCTGGCGTCCAGCCCCCGATCAAGGCCCCCCCCCCCTGCAAGCCGAATTGAATTTCGCATTCTCTTGAATCTCTATTTTTCTGCATTTAACCGGTCAAACTCCCGACATGTCAAAATAACATTTGCTAAAAATAGAAGAAAGTTATAGGTTTAATTTACAAAAAAAAATTTCAAGAATCATATTCCAATTTCAATGATATGTACAAATGTATTGTAAAACAAAGCTCTTTATTTTAACATTTGAATACGGAACTCTAAAAACTCTTGAAACGAACGTGCAAATAGCTTCATCTTTTTGACTGACCGACCTTGACAATTCAAAAGTGCCAGTGAATGGTTTATTTGAAATAAATGATTTGAATTGAAACTTTTGAATTTTCTTTAATATAATAATTTAGTTACATAAAATAAATCCCAGGATTAGGTCATGTTTATGATTTATGATTCCGGGATTTTAGAGGAAGTATTATCAACTCTATGTTACTTACTTCTTCGAACTTTAGGTAAATATACTCTACCTATTCCGATCTCTGCTGATCAGTATCTACCTACTTAGTACAAAAGCAAAAACATTGTACTTACCTCTTTTTTTACGAAAAAAAAAACGCGGAAGAAGAAAGAAGAAGAGTATGAAAGAACAATGGCGAAATCTTAGCTGAATTTAATTTGAGCGTCTTAAAGTGACTTATATATGAAAGTAGTTCTATTATTTTTCTACGTTTTGTCAAACTATCACGTTAGTTAGTTAAGGCCGGATATTTTTTTTTATAAATTAAAAGTTATTTGATTTTTCATTGACGACTTGACGTTTAGCGTTGCCATTTTATATTTATTCTGCCAAGTGACAGTAAATACTGCATTGTATTATAATCAGTTTTAGTTTGTTATTGTAATTAAACGGAGTAAATTAATTAACAATCCTACTGTTTATTTCTAAGTGGAAGTGTTCCTTGCAGGGTAAAAATATTGTAGTGTAAAAATAATTTATTTACCTACTTTCAATTACTGACTGGCTAGAAGACATATCCAAATCTAAAAAAATATAACTTGGTTTGACAACTGTTCATACTCATGTTACAGAGTACTTTTAAATATGCTCATGTCACAGACGGACGCTTGCGCTTTGCTTGTGCTTTGTGTAAGTTGCTCTCGATAGCTTTCCGTTTTATTTAATTTTCACTTGACTCGGACTGCATATGGGCTTTGATATTCCCCTGTGTGACCCTGTGCATGTTTAAGGACTCCGAGATTTCCCCCCTGTGTGACATTGTGCTTTTTCTTTATTATAATAGCGGCAGCTCTTTTGAACATGTTTGGTGTGCGCTTTCAAAGTAATGAATATGCAAATGAAATACTTGAAATAATTAGAGAAAGAATGAACTTACCAAACAATCTGACAATATATGGTTGACGCCTTAAATATGAATAGAAGAACCTCACAATTTAATAGTATCACTACTGATCGCAATAATGTTTTGTACTTCCCAACCCTTGAATAAAGAGATTTAATTCTCTTCGCCCTGGGAACGTACCAAATAAGACAAGCTCGCTCATATTATGGCGAGCATGTACGTGTCCACGGTGGGTACAGAATTGAAGTTTCCAGTGAACACATTGATTTATCGGAATATAATCTTAGGAGCACTGGCGTGACAACACTAATAAGAGGTACCTAAAATAAAGTCACGTCACGTTACCAGGAGGCAATACGTGTATATTATAATAAAAATGATATTCCTGGCCGGACAGGAATCAGTGAGTAGGTACTGCTGTAATTGCTTAGTTGGTCGTCGCACTGTAGGATGTTGCGCTCATGTAATGACGCTAGTCTGGTACTTAGGATGGGGCCAGACATCAGCAAAATATTACAGCACCTGCAGAATTTCTGGATGATATCATTGCAAGAGAATATGAGGAAGAATAAATATGGAAGAATAAATATTAATTCAAAAAACCACTTGTTTTATTGGTTCTTATCAACTTACTCAACATATTCCACACACATTCTAGGATTTTATACCTAAATATGTAGGTACTTATTTATCTGAAAGTTAGTAAGTATTTATAAAATCCCAGAATAGGTACCCAGAATATATATTAGGTGCCGATGGTAGGTGCATAATATAGTAGGTGCCGATGGATGCGAGACGCACGGGACCGGTTGTTGTGGCGACACTTGGGGGAGGCCTATGTTCAGCAGTGGACGTCTTTCGGCTGATGAGGTACTGTTATATTTAATCCTATTGCTTCAATACCTATCTAAAACAATGACGGTGACCGGCAGCCTCAGACCTGTTGTAGGTACATACCAATTGATACCTGAGAAAAGGCCTACCAAAGAGTGTTTATAACCTCTGGAATTACCTAGAGACCTTTACAAGACAATGCATACTAATAATAACTGGGTAAGGAACTAATGCAATAAGTTTTGCCCTTTTAGGTACTTCCTCGAATTGGAATTACCATGGACATAACCTACAAAAGTTTGTGACTGAATTTCTATTATTCTCGGCTTTCTCGAACAAAAATTCTTGCACAAACTAATTCAGAATTTGACGCCTAGTTAAACAATATATTTTTCATTTAAAGACGCAAGAATTTATCTCAGCTAAATTAATGTATGGGTGGCTGCCATTGTTCTTTGTTACTGCTTAAAAAATTGATAAATTGTTAAAAACGTATGGTCGAATTTCGGCCACTAGTTAAAATAGTTATTTAAATGTTCATATAATCTTATTATGTAGGTATATAATAACTAGATGACCCGGTGAAGATCGTATTACTTGGGTAAAAAAAAACCTACCCTACACCTAACCTACTGAATATAACACACAAAATTTCATAAGAATCGGTCAAGCCGTTTCGAAGGAGTTTTGTTACGAACACTGTGACACGAGAATTTTATATATTAGAAGAAGTGTGGAAGAGAGGAGCGTGGCACTATTAAGTTCTTGCCCCGGTTTGGAAAAATCGTAGATCCGGGGCTGCTGGCGTCTGTACATTGGGCGGTCTTATCGCGCAGGGCAATATTTTACAGACAACTTTTGGAGAGCAACCAGTTCTATCATAAAAATAAGTTAGACGACTAAAATTTTAATTTTAGAAGTACTGAACCGAGTGCTCGGCGCATCCTAGACAGTCTTACCTAACACCTTATAAGACTGGCCAATCCTTCCCTTGCGGTGGTAGGGCTAACACCCGCCTGGTTCGAGACCACCCTCCCACCGGAGTTCGGCGTCAAGCAGCCGCCTGCTGTTTCGTCGACGCGTGGGAGGGAGTACCAGAGTCAGGCGTGATCGAGGTCAAGAGCTAGCCCATTCATAAATAAAAAAAAAAAGTCTTTTTTTAATTAATTTATTTTGGGGTTCAAATTATTATTACAATTTATATTTATTTCAAACTAGCTTCTACCAGCTGCGGCTTCGCCCGCGTGAATATCGGAAATAGCAAGGTTTCCTGATTTGTATTGTTATTTTTTTCCTCAGGAAACACCCACCCTACACCTACCCTACACCTACCTTACACCTACTCTACACCTACCCTACACCTACCCTACACCTACCTTACACCTACCCTACACCTACCCTACACCTACCCTACACCTACCCTACACCTACCCTACACCTACCCTACACCTACCCTACACCTACCCTACACCTACCTTACACCTACCCTACACCTACCCTAAACCTACCCTACACCTACTTTACACCTACCCTACATCTTCCCTACACCTGCCCTACACCTACCCAACCTACATAATTATACCAGCCCAAAAATACTATGATATGTTTCTGGTCTCCTGGTACTTGTGAATCTGAAGTACTAGGGTAGCAGCGGCTCCGAGTTTCCACTTCCACCTCAGTCTCCATTAATCCATGCCATTTACCGGGATAAAAAGTAGCCTATTTTTTATTCCAGGATATGAACTACATGTGTGCCAAATTTCATCCAAATCCCTTCAGCCGTTTTTGCCTGATTGTTACACAAACATACAAACATACAAACATACAAACATACAAACATACAAACATACAAACATACAAACATACAAACATACAAACATACAAACATACAAACATACAAACTTTCACCTTTATAATATACTAGCTTTTACCAGCGGCGTCGCCCACGTGAATATCGGAAATAGGAAGGTTTCCTGATTTGTATTGTATTTTTTTTACTCAGGAATCAACTACCCTACGGCTACCCTACCCTACACCTATCCTACCCTACACCTACCCTACACCTACCCCACACCTACCCCACACCTACCCTACACCTACCCTACACCTACCCTACACCTACCCCACACCTACCCCACACCTACCCTACACCTACCCTACACCTACCCTACACCTACCCTACACCTACCCTACACCTACCCTACACCTACCCTACATCTACCCTACACCTACCCTACACCTACCCTACACCTACCCTACACCTACCCTACACCTACCCTACACCTACCCTACACCTACCCTACACCTATCCTAACCAGCCCAAAAAATACTATGACATGTTTCTGGTTTCCTGGTACTTGATGTTGTTGGTCTCCTGGTACTTGTAAATCTGTAGTACTAAGGCAGCAGCGGCTCTGAATTTCCACTTCCTCCTCAGTCTTTATTGATCCATGCCACTTACCGGGATAAAAAGTAGCATATGTCTCATTCCAGGATATGAACTACATTTGTGCCAAATTTCATCCAAATCCCTTCAGCCGTTTTTGCCTGATTGAAACACAAACATACAAACATACAAACATACAAACATACAAACATACAAACATACAAACATTCACATTTATAATATTAGTAGGAAGTAGGATATGCTAGATAAGCCCTTTAGTTTGATACCCAACACGACCATATCCTACTAATATTATAAATGTGAATGTTTGTATGTTTGTGTTTCAATCAGGCAAAAACGGCTGAAGGGATTTGGATGAAATTTGGCACACACGTAGTTCATATCCTGAAATGAGACATATGCTACTTTTTATCCCGGTAAGTGGCATGGATCAATGAAGACAGAGGAGGAAGTGGAAATTCAGAGCCGCTGCTGCCTTAGTACTACAGATTTACAAGTACCAGGAGACCAAAAACATCAAGTACCAAGAAACCAGAAACATGTCATAGTATTTTTTGGGCTGGTTAGGATAGGTGTAGGGTAGGTGTAGGGTAGGTGCAGGGTAGGTGTAGGGTAGGTGTAGTGTAGGTGTAGCGTAGGTGTAGCGTAGGTGTAGGGTAGGTGTAGGGTAGGTGTAGGGTACCTACCCTACACCTGTAGGGTAGGTGTAGGGTAGGTGTAGGGTAGGTGTAGGGTAGGTGTAGGTAGGTGTAGGTAGGTGTAGAGTAGGTGTAGTTACAATACAAATCAAGAAACCTCCCTATTTCCGTTTTTCACGCGGGCGAAGCCGCTGGTAGAAGCTAGTTAATAAATAAATAAAAAATTGATCGTCTTAATGCGCCCTAGAGGGCGCCACATACAATTTATTGCAACATAACCTAGCCTATAACCAGCGGACAATTTAGACGCTTCCAAAGACACCTCATTTGTCAAATTATGATAAATGGTTTAGAATTTATGAGGGAACAGATGAACATACACACATACATACATACCTACATACATACCTATATACATACCTACATACATACCGGTCAAATTCATAACCCTCCTTTTTACTTCGCTGTAGTCGGGTAAAAAATGACCCCCATTCGCAGCTACACGCTCGTCCCCCTTTCGCTGATTTCCCTAGTTGCTGTCTGTATTCTAGTCCTCAAATGGTCAATAGTGGTGATTTGTTTTGTGTAGTCTTTCAGGCAACCCATAAGAAATCCAGGTGATTTAGGTTCCTATCCACTTATTCGGATATGGTATTAAGGTGCTTTCGTACTCTAGCAGCATAGTGAGCGGGACAGTTATGGTTCTGCAGCCACATGTCTTCTTGGACTTTAGGATTGTCATTTTCCAGAAGCAAGGGCAAGTCAATCCGCGATTTTGAAGGATCTTCAGTAACTAAATTCATTATATATTGAGGAAGTGTCATCAATATGTACTTGCGGTCGCCCTAAACTTGCACTGCCTACACCTGTGCCAGGTATCCTCCCTTCGGTATATGCGTTCTGCACTATCCCGAAAACTCGACAGTCTGGATGTCTCCGAGTGGGATACCTCTTCCGATAAAGTCGAGCTGCTTCTCTACCGATACCTTTGCGTTCGTCGTAAACAAAATGCATGTCAGCTTATTCGCGCGGTGTGTACCGAGACATTTTCTATTCGTTACTGCACTGCACGTTTTTCCAAATCTTTGAACAAGCCAAAGTCACCGTACGGTGGTAGGCAATATCGCAGAGATCACCAAAACAACAAATCTAATCAGTAGGCAAATTTAACTGAGTCCGGGATCAGGGGTATAGAAACGACGGAGGTAGGTAAACAGGCAGAATATTAAATACCATATTTTTTCATGATATTTCAATACTAGAGCTAGTATTCAGCAGTAATTAACAGAAATCAGAGTGAAAAGTAATGGTTTGTTGACAACCATAACGAAAGGTAGAAATTTCGTAAATAACAATTTACAAAAATACAAGATACGCGCGAAAAACATAATCTTGTTTGGCAGTCGGGTAAAAAATATTCACCTGCTATATCCAGAACGGATTGGTGGTTGCTTATGATAATAGCTCCTCGATCTTCCGCTAGTATTTCCCCATTGCGTATATGCCATTCCAATCCGTATATCTTCGTGATGTGTTTCATCAGGCTCGAAGTTAACCTGAAATAATATACAAGTAATTGTGTATTTGAAAAACTGTTGTTTACAGTAGATATACCTATCTACTGTAAACAACAGTTTTTCAAATACACAATGATTGGACATGACGAGCTCCCTCTTCAAGACATACAAAATAAGCAATGCTGCCTATCTTCTATGTTTGAAGAAGTACTGATGCAATGATCACCAGCTTCTGGAAGCTTAAAGACTGCAGCAACTGTTACATATTCTATCCCGGTTACTACTATCAGTGATAGCTGATCAGAGCAGTAGCAGAGTTATTTTAGTTTTAGTTCTAAATACCTTTAATTCAGCTTAATAAGTATTCTTTTGTAAGTACTCACACTCCATTGGTGTGGTGTCTCGGTCTAAACAACAAAAATGGCATAACTGCCATCGATGTTAATGTCAGGAACACATAGTATAGAGACATTTTGAGATAGAATTTTAGTTTTATAAATTCACTTTTAACTACACTTTTATAACGAAGTAGCAAAACAATCACTGTTAAGGATATTAAAATCTTCGACAACATTTTGCCAGTTGTCAAAGACGTGTAAATTGAACTTGTATTTTATTTATATAAATAAAGGAGAGCGGAGATTGGGCGTCAAGTTATATCGTAAACACGAATTCGATTAATGAGACTGCACCTATTTGAACGCTGCCTGAATACTGTTATTCACGCAGTTATGTAAATCTTTAAATAAGTTTATAAACGCGTTGTACTTATAATGAAAACTGGTTAAGTGTGAATGCTGCAGCAGAAACTACACACACACACGTAGGATACTTAATTAAAACAGGTACTAATTGATAGACACAGATTGCAGAAATGCGTGGTACTTATGACATAAGTATCATTCATTTCTGCAATCTGTGTTCACCTATTTGTATTCACCAGGCCCGGACTGGCCATAGAGCAAATCGGGCAAATGCCCGATGGGCAGGATGCCCGGTGGGCCGGTGTGGCCGATAAAAATTATCAAAGTAACTCTTCAATAACTAACAGCAAATGATCCACGTTTGCTGCAATCGTACGTCCATATATTATTGTAACATAAGTGAACAGGTCACTTTAAAGGGGTAGTTAGATGTACAGAATACACCTTATATTGCCGAAAATGCGGCTCCGATTTGGATGGGGCTTATCGACTGCATATTATTGTTGGAAACAAAGAAAATGAGGCACTAAAAAGCACTAAATATATTTTTGTTGCAAAGAAAAAAGGACCGCCTTCAAAAAAACGAAGTCGGTGTTAAAAAACGTAAAGATCAAACCAAAACACCGACTTCCGAAATACAATTATTACTATTACAATTATTTTTTCACTTTTGAGCTCGTGTTTTTTTGAAGGCGGTTATTTTTTATACTGAAACGTAACGTCACCAGCTCCCAGTCTTGAACTATGATGCGCTTTTATCAATTTAAATCGATTTGACTAAAAAATTTGTAAAATATTTTTTGAATATCTAACTGTCGGACAAAATAGAATTAGGTAGGTATTATTTTTCTATCTAGTTAAATGCCCTATTACTTTCAAGTTTTTAATATTTTCAAACTTAAACTTAAACCTTCCAGTAAATCTTCACCAAAGAATCAGCTTCAAATTCGGCGAACAGCTATCAAAGCTATTGGATGTGTAAATTTTTAGATAAATGCCAAATTATGGTTACTTTGGGGTATGTATGTCCTTAAAACAGTGAAATTACCTCATATTCCAAAAGGCTTAATCATCCCGACAGATATGAATAAATTCACTATCAGGACAAATATATCACTATTGTATAGAATAAATTTGCGCCTTTTCATCCTTTAAAAAATTGTTCAAATCGGAGTTTTGAAAGTCGTCATGTTTGAGCCCACCATTTTCTTTGTCAGATTTGCCTATTTGTGTCATTTGCGTCAGCCGCATCCGATCAAATCAAAATGAATGGATCTGAAGATCTTAATTTGAAATCTTCGTTTTTATTTTACGAAGGTTTCAGGTTTCGGGAAACCCTTACTAAAATTCGCTCTAGGCCCCACACTTGCTTAATCCGGCACTGATTAGGGTTCTTTTTTCTTGAGAGTGGAGGGCCGACCACCTCTAAAATGCCCGGACCTGTTTCAGGTCCCAGTCCGGCCCTGGTATCCACATAAGTCTTATGTGGATACAAATAATGTAGGTTAGGTGATTGGATTGTGATTAAATTAGATATAAATACATTTTCCTGAGTATGTTCTAGTTTGTATATACTTATTTTTTTCTTTTCTAATATAAATGACCCGTCCGTCCCGCTTTCTTTTCCCCGCTTAGGCACTAGATTTGCGCAAAATAGTTCGCGACCGCGAGCGCTCATTTTAGTTTGCGGCTTTTTGGCGAACTAGTTCGCACTTTTATTTCACCAACTCCCGACTCAATCTTTCGAGACGGGAGCTGATTGAGCTAGTGAGCTGAGAGACAGGTAGATCTTCGCTCTTTCCAGTTTGTTGCTGCGCACGTTATTTTGTAGTATAATAACTATTTTGCCGTAATTTTTTACTTTACATACTTTGTACTCGTAGTATTTTATTTGATTTTTTAGTTACATTTAGAAAAATGCTTCTAGATTATAATTTTAGTTAATTCTTAATTTGTAAATATTGAACGATGATAAGGCATCAGTGAGCAAGTGACTGGCGAGGGCGACGCAACTAGGCTCCGCGCTCCTAACGATCTAAAGAGCTGTGGATCTAGGACCTAGTTCGCGTAGGTCACCTGTGGGAGCGCTCTTTCGTTCGTTCGCGAACTACATTATACTTAATAGTCGTATGTAGTATGAGCACTGACTGTCTCGTTTTTCTGCTTGTTTTGGACTAGAAAATTATAAGTACCTACTGCTTTTTTACCTAATTAAATTCTAAGATACTCAAACAATTATTTTTCATTAAACGTTTCTTGAGATAGGACCTAACACTACAGATAAAGCTGCTCCTTTTTAGGGTTCCGTAGTTCACGCTAACTAAGTTGTAGTCTTTCATTTTGAGGTACTTTTTTGTCGTCTATTCCATCGTGTCTAAAATGTTAAAGCTTGGTCAAAATAACTTTTTTATTCGAAGATTTTAGAATTTTTATTTTTTTATTATACAGGTACTACACCAAAGGTAAATTACAAAAGGAAACTTAAAACTAAAACACATAGGTGCAATGGGTGGGTGGTTTTGTATACGAAAATTATGCACGATATCCTACTATATTATTTAAGTTCAATTGCAAACTATTACAGATAAGTAGGCTTTACAAGCTTTCAAGTTTTCGACCAACGAAAAAGTAAAAATGCATAGACCCAAAATTAAAATACAACATAAAAAAGATGGCATCAACGAAATATTTGCAATTTTTCGTCTTGGTTGTCATTTTTGTGGTTTTCAAGTGTACAATAGCGACAATGAACTCGAAATCAAATTTCAAGTTGCAGCGACGCACATTATTGGCATGGTATGTGTGTCATTTTCATGGTTATGGGAGCAACTACGGAACCCTACACAGTGCATGACCCCACCCCTTGGCCAGTTTTCCGTACCCAAAGGGTAAAAACGGAACCCTATTACTAAGATTCCGCTATCCGTCTGTCCGTCACCAGGCTGTATCTCATGAACCGTGATAGCTAGATAATTGAAATTTTCACAGATGATGTTTCTGTTGCCGCTATAACAACAAATACAGAATAAAATTAATGTTTAAGTGGGGCTCCCATATAACAAACGTGATTTTTTTGCCGTTTTTATTGATAATGGTACTGGACCCTTCGTGGGCGAGTCCGACTCGCACTTGACCGGTTTTTTATACATACAAAACCCTTCATGCGCGAGTCCGACTCACACTTGGCCGGTTTCTTTTCTTACTACGTTGGGGCGCAGAGCATCCTGACCTTCTTATTCTTCGTGTCAATGAACCTATGTAGGTATATCAATCTACTGGACATTGGAAAATCACTGCTGTATACCTACTAACATACAAGCTACTGGACCAGTCTTTCAAGCTGATCCCAGCTGACAACTTTTATTATCGGGAATCAAGAATATTTTTGTTGGCTATTGTAGCCAAACACAATATCTGCTCTAAAATTTCTCGAACACCATGTCCTCCACTGCCACTATATCCATATCTTTGGCTACACGCTGCTCTCCCTGAGTCCTGACTGACACAAGTAAAAAGAGTCTGAGCCTCTACAATGAGATTTCATCGAAAAATTACTCGCTAGCGTTAAACTCGCTAGCGTACTAACGTGGATCGAACAGATTTACGGAGTCTTACGCATTCGCTAAGGTGAGCTCGATAGATCGCGTTGTCTAGCTAACTTCACTCTACTCGATATAATGCTTCACTACTTATGTTTTGTTTCTTTCTTTCTCACTAATAAGAAGAGAGAACGGCTCTTAAGCTCAAAATGTAGTTATATCGCTATGCTAAAAATGTTAAGATAGTCAATATCACAAAATAAACCGACTAAATAAAAAAGTTTTTTTTTTTTTTTTGTTGACGGTTAGTGGACTACTTATGGTACCTATTTAGTGGTTTTTTAATTTTTATTCCATATAACATGTCATGTTTTGTTTGTTGGCGTTGTGTTACAGTTGTGTGTGTGTGGTTTGAAAAATTACAACAATAGCTTATAATTGGTTTAGTTTTGAGATAGTTGCATACCATACTAGGTACTACCTTTAGTTCTAATGAAACTCGTTGTGTTCAGTGTTGACGTCAAATCCGTAACATTATTCAATAATATAAATGCATAAATCCTCAAACGCTTCTCTATAGTGTGTTTAAAGTTTAATAAACTATCTTTCACATATATTTTCCAATTGAGATCCAACATAAAATTTTATTTTGGCTTGAAATTAACGTTGTTCACGTCGTTGGTCTTCAAAATCAGCGGCAACTAACATATTCCACGCTAAATAAGCTTTTGCAGACATTATTTTGACTTTATTATACTCAAACACGTGTATAATTTTAAAGTAAACTTATGTTTCACACGGCAAAATGCTAGTGAGCTACGTAACTAATATCGTAAGCGTATTGTTCGATAGCTTCTGTCAAATTAGTGACTCATGGTGCCGTTATGTATGGTGATAGCCGAAAAACGTAAGTGACCATCGAATAGATTACGTTAGGTTTTTAACCTATCGAAATCTATAGTGCTCATGGTACGAATTTTAATTCTTTCTGTGACCGCTAGGGGCGCTGTACAATATGTCATACAAATAATTTACGGAGACGCTAGAGAGTTTTGGCTGCATAAACTCATGGTAGAGGTACTGGTGGTGACAGATCTTGCCTGATTTGATCGACCAGAACCAGTCCATTTGAATGGTCTGGTCTATTTGAAATAAAGGATTTTGTATTCGTATTTCGTCCCATTAAATAACGATCATAAAATACCCAAATTTATAAAATCCGCATAAGCAAGGCGTACATCGAAAAATGTGTTCTACCGAGTACCATCAAAGTACTATCTATCTTGTCAGTTGTCGGAAACAATTGAGTTTATTTTTAACTGACTTCCAAAAAAGGAGGAGGTTCTCAAATCGACAGAATGTTTTTTTTTGTTTGTTGATCAGCGATATTTTGGCCAATTGTTAACCGATTTTGATGATTTTTTGATTGTAAGAATATCTTCCCGGACTGTAACTGAAAATCTGCCGGGATTGCTGAAATCGCATGTCTGTTTATTGTTTACACCAGTTCATAGCATAACATCACGCCGGTACGCTGTGAAAGCATAGTATAAAGAGGGAAAGTAAGTTATCTTCATACAAACGCACCGCGCGCGGCTTCTATGTGTGCGCCATAGTATCTCTATGCGTCGCCGCATGCACACTTAAACAAAATCTCGACCCGTTTCTCAGTGCGCCAGTCGGAGCTAACACCGCACGAGGTTTGCGCGTCACGGCTTTTCGGCACCGCTAAATGAATGAAAAATGTGTGATAATCGCAGGAGAACGTTTTGCTGTGTGTATGAGTGTTATACTGCTCTGAATCTTGTATACATTTCTGTATTTGTTAGGAAAACCATTGTTGAACTTTATTGACTAATGATCACTGAATTAGTTAATTAGTTATACAGAGATGTGTGATCATTAGCAAGGGCCGGGCTTTAAACTAATAAATTGGTAGACAGTACTATCAATAACCTACCGTTTACTCGTGCTTATCACCGCCCCGCGCTGCCCGTCTGCTGGCCCGTGGCTCTTTCTTTCATCGTGAAAGGTTTCATCATCGTTTAGGTAAAACCGACCTCACAAACCCTGTACCCAGACAATATAAGTAAAAAATACAACTTCCCGACCCTTGCCAATTTATAGGCACTGAATTAAAATTTAGCTAAAAGTGACAACCCTGAGACAGTAGGCAATTCAATTGGCATTCACTAAAAAGTGAAAAACAAAAAAACACATTTTTTTTCCAAAACGTGACAAAAGTGGGTATTATTATACTATTTTAGAAAGCTTCAAGGAAATGTATCGTGTAATTTGTACATCAAGTTTAATACATTTATTTCATGTTAACAGCCTCAATAACCTAGATATTTCAAGAAATTTTCGTAGCTTGAACTTTACGACGCTTCATTTCCAAAGATATGGCTATTTTTTGTTAATTGTTATTTGAGCACCTCATTAAGTAACTCTAGAGCTATCCAAAAAGTATCAGTTCCATCAGTGTATCCAGAGTGGAACAGATTTCTCCACATCCACCCAATGGACCCCAAGTTTTCGGGGTAAAAATCGTTTCAAATCAGCTTTAGTTTAACCCATTTCCAGGAAAGCACTTAATTACCAATCACCCTGTATAGATATGATGGCCACGCCGAGAAAAAAAATGCACATATACCTAGAATCTTTTCCTCTCCACATGCGTTAGCTTTTCATTTTCATCATTAAAAAACCTTAATCGTAAGTAACTTTATGTCGTTTCGTAATGTCGGCTAATGCAGTATGTTCTCAGTTCATCCTTTGTAGCTCAAGCTTTGTATGCAGGCCTGGTTTTAAGGTACCTTTGCTGTGACCATTACTTTTGATTTTCGCGGATTAACACGCGTAAGAATATTATTATTATCTTTGATAATCTCTGGACCCATCGGGCCCCGGTCCTTTGGTAAGCGTACAAGGGGCCGAAACAAACTCGCAGAGGCCCCGTAAGACATCGATAATCCCCGGTTAGTGTTGGACTATTGCGTCATTTTTGTTTCCACGGTTATCAGTCCACTAAACCTAGTGGACACAGATACAGAAACGCTATTTATATATAATTATACCTACTGTAAAGATATTTTGTATTATATATAATTATATAAACTATACATACAATACCATACTATAATATATACTCAAATGAATAAACTAATGTACAAATATACATAAACAATTATGCAAACAAATAATGAGTAAAAAAAAAAAAAAAATTAGCGCTGTGACGATACTACTGCCAACTTCTTACGAATGTGCTCGCGAACCTTAACTTTAAAGGTCAACCGGCTGGTTGCCATCCTGATTTTCTGGGGTAGCGCATTCCACAGAGAAATAGATTGAATGAAGAAAGAAGAGTGGATGAAGTCAGAACCACCACGGCTATCAGGACAATCCCGGATGTACGGTCAAGATCTCTACCAGCATCTTACTGGATTATTCACGATTATTCATCCTTCTTCCAAGCACGTTTGCTTTAGCGAATCTTTACTCAGACCGACCAATTAAAGCAAGAATGAGGTGGGAGCCCTGTTCCTCGTCAGTGTTCACTCCGGCCAACCAATAAAGGCAAGCCGGAGATGAGAAGCAAGACTTCTCCCGAGAGATCAGGTCAGGTCGCTACTGCACTTTACTACGCTTTATATTTCTAAACTGTGACAACTCGTATGACCAAGTTCCTAGGTATTGAAGTAGGTAACCTACATACATACATACTTACGCCAAATAAGTTGATTCCATTGAACATGTAAAATTGAAGGCTCCGAATTGTACCAAGTGCTCAGAATATCGAAGCATCAAAGGATCGACAGTTTATTAAATCGAATGCCTGTTCGTATATTTCGAGCTTAGTCAGATGGAAATACTGCATCTGGCAACAGATAATACATAAGCGTTTTGTTCGATGCGCTGCGTTTATATAATACTATTCTTTTCGACTAATTAATTTATCCTTGTTTCTTTAAAGGTGATATAACTTAAATTGCTCATTGATTTTAGGTATCACATCTTAGTTTCAGGTACCAAAAGACCGAATTCTAGAACAGAATGCCTGAATGCCAGAATGTTTTTAACTACATATCAATCAATATCAATCCTAATATTATAAAATTCTTCCGTTACTGATGAGTGACTGACAGTCTCTCAGACAAATAACGCACCGCCGAAACTACTGGTCGTAGAAAGCTAAAATGTGGGTGTTGGCATGTTGGTTCCTTGGGGAGTGTAGGGGAGGATTTCCAGGAACACCGACGGGAACGGGAAAAACGGGAACTGCGCGTACGAAGTCGCGGGTAAATATAAAAAAGGCTGGTTATAAAATAATAATGTGTAAATAGTGCAAACATATTCAAAACCAAATTCAAGTCATACTTATTGAGGAAGGCCTATTACAGTGTTGACGAGTTTCTAGAGGACAAAGGGCAATAATGTTATCGGAATGTGGATTAATTTCATTTTCATTATTATTTAATTTATTTTTGACATTGATTTTTTAATTTTTTTTTTCGTATGTTTTTTATTTACTTTTTGAATGTGATATTATTGACCTTTTTATACTTTGTTACTTATTGAATTTTATTTTTCTTATTCTTCTGGATTGATTTTTTAAAATGGATTTTGGGTTATTATTGCTGTGTTATTATGTGACATTATTGACTTGCTTGAATTATTACCTTTATTAATTTCGACACAATGTACATAGTTAAGAAATAAACGACTTATGACTTATGTGTGTCAGTTTAACGTAGATTTATACAAATTGTTAGGTGTTTTGTTTCTTAATAATTTGAAATGTTGAATGAGATAATTTAGGTTGAATGTCCTCGCAATAAACAAAACATTGTCACACTACCTACGTTATTGCCAAGGGCTACGGAAAAAATACCGGAAATGCCTTTTTGTGAAAATTAAAGGCATTGTTTCTTTTAAAATGTACCAACTACGAGCTAAGAATATTTAATTATATAAAATACAACGAAGATGGCTTATAATGAAGCTTGGGATCACTTCGAATACCAGAGGTGTAATAAAATGTTATTAACTGCTGTAATAAGAACGGTTAACTGTTCATAAAGGAATCCGTTAATTAAAACAAAACTATGTTCCAGTATTGATGTTTGGGTAAAAATATATTCTTTATTTACAAAGCTTTGCGCACCAATTGGTAGGTTTACTGACCGATATTGGATACTAGGTACTTTTATTTTATGAATATATATTTTTATTTAGCGCTTGGTAGGTTTTACTGAGTAGGGTTGTTACATTTCATGTAGCCTATATTTTCTGATAGGTATATTAGTTGTACCTACTTTCAATAACGTGGGCAGGTCGATTAATTTATAATATCTATGGGTACTAGCAGTCAAAATAGGTACAAGGAAGTAGGTCTTGTACTTTTTTAACTTTTTTAAGCCTAAAATAAATCTTTAGACAAATAGAACTAAAACTGGGTAAAGTAAAGTGGCAACATAAGTTTATGACGTTACACGAACTAACAAAAAGTTTTGCCTGGTAATACCGTAAAGAAATAAAATTCAGATTAAATTGCACAATAAAATATCGAGGATACCAATGAATTGCCAGGAAGATATATTTTACAAGTTTTTCCAAAAGTTCTCGAGCAGAATAAGACCGGAATGAGTTGAAACTTTTCGTCGTAAGTTGCGTTAGTTATTTGTTGGTATACGACACCTAAGTTTGAACTTTGCCGTCACGACCCGACACCTTGTGACATTCTCGTGCAATTATTATTATGATGATGAAAGTTCAAAGTTATGTTTTTTTTTGTAAAATAAGCTTTAAGTTATTCTGGGATTCAGATTAACGGAACACAGTGCAGCGCTCCAAAATGGGACTGGGCCAGACACATCTGCCGCATGTCGAACGGTTCATGGGCTAAATCAATCACAGTGTAGGTCCCAGAAAATTCCCGGCTAAATCGCGGCACCTAGGCGAAGATGGCGGACTGCCCAGATCCGGTACGAATGGGAGGCCTTTGCCCTGCAGTGGGACAGGCTGAAACTAAAATGAATAAAAAAAGTAACCTCACGTTTGTTGAAAATACACTCCACTTGATATATGATTATGACCTTAGTAGTATATTATAACATTATAAGTACTTTTGTAGGCAACTTCTTCTACTCAATCGACGTAGATTGGGTTGCCAAGGCAACAGCCAAAACTTTCGATTTATGTCAATAAAAATAACAAGCACATTACTGATACTGAACTGGTAATTTGATAAAGTCGAGTGGAGCAAATGACTTGGAATATCAAAACGCAACAACGGTATCCATAGTGTGTATCCGTGTCTGAATGCTTATTTGTTTTTAAATGTTTAGACAGTTTCTTTTTTTAAATGTGCCTGAATATTTTATAATTATTTTTCGAAAAAACGCTCGGCTCGATAACAAAGGAGTTAGGCGAAAACAAAATTAGGTAACCGCAGATTCTTAACGGCTGTCGTCCATCATTTCCACAGTAAAGTCGTTAGCAGCTATTTTTGGACCTTATCTTTATATCATAAATTGCGTTTATAAAATAACGTTTTTTTTTTTTATTACATTGACTTCTGAAAATGCTTGTGGCGTGATGCAGTATTAGGAAGTATGATGGTCGCAGTTACGTTAGTTCGTTGCAGGGTAACTTTTAGGTCGGTAAAAGTACGAATACTATTTAACCGACTTTAAAAAAAGGGATACGTAATTCGTCGGAAACTTTTTTTTAATGTATGTTCCCCGATTACCCAAAGACGCCTGAACCGATTTGGAAAGTTCTTCTTTTGTTTGAAAGGGTATACTTTTCAAGTGGTATATTGGTCATCAGGTCAGGATTAATGATGGGATTTTGTATAAATCGAGGGAATTGTTCAAAATGTTATAGTCACATTTGAATAGTTTTGGATATTTTTTGGAAGAGCACTTTCTCGGAGTGTTCCCATTTCAATTTTGTGAAGATCTAATGAAGAACTTCGGAGATAGGAAACAGAACTCTTTAATAAATGATAGCAAATGGACCGGGATTGCTGAAAATGCATATTTTTTGTTATTTACATCAGTACACAAAATAACATAACATCACACCGCTGTGAAGGAAAACGCACATGTGTGTAGGTCACTATGGTACACACTTACCTCACCAATTATGTTCAATTTCCATGTTTTAGGGTTAGCTATCTATTTGTTTGTGATTCTTTTTGCGTTGTGTTCAGTCATAGCTATATTGCATTTGCATTGGACGTTGAACTTCGAAGATACCAGTGACCTCCTCAAAATAAAATCAATAAAATCTAGGAATATGTAAAGTGACAAATTTTTTTTTTAGGTTTAAATACCAAAAATCCCAAAGTGAAGTAGATATTTTACTATGAGTTGGTCTGGACTTGGACTGCGAACGCACAAAAGTAACGACGCAAATGTGTAAAACCACAAAAAAAGTGAAAAAAAAACTTACAAAAAAAATCCTACATTTGTTTGTAAAAAAGTTTTTTCACTATCGCTTGTCGATTCAATTCGGTATAGAGTCGTCAGTTGAACGTGTAGCATTAGTTTTTTCTACCCTGCAGATACATTTATTTGAAAAGCTTACAATATATCAACAATCAATAGAATAAACCGAAAAACTCCGTCCTGCTGCTCCAAATTGCTGTCATCCACAAACGCTTGTCGAAAAAATATTATGCGAAACCTAAGTAGGTAAGCCTAATTAAGTTATGGGTCCCGCGACCGGGTGAAAGGGTCATCAATAAAATATGGAACGCATGGCTGACTTTTAAATACTAAATCAAATCACGAATAAAAAATTAGTAGGTACCTACATCGTAATTAAATCTGTCCCGCCCTCACCAATCGACATGCTACACAATAATAACCTGATTTTTAAATCTGCATGAGTGTTTTAACCAAGCTGGAACTGATTTATTTCCAGCCTTCATGCTGGAAGGAAAAAGGCCAGCTGAAGAGACTACTTCGCCTCTTAAGAATGAAAGGGTTAGTCAAACTTTTATTTATTAAAAAAGTCCAGGTGCTTCCAGCCAAAAACTACCAAAGACTTTTCTACTTTCAGGGGGCCCATGTATGCGCAGGGCAAGTGTTGGTGCGGTCGGCGAGCCATCGTCCAGTCAGAATCAGGCTCGGGTCGACGGCACGTTGTGTTTCACGCGCACTTGACAGAGATTACAGCATAGAAAACGGGGCCAGACCCTGCCTGGGCTGCAGAATTTGTTCCAAAGAGTCACTGTGGTCCTGGAACGCAAGGGGCACTAACGGGAACACGGATGGGTTTTAATCAGTAAAAGTCTGACACTCCCTTCCGCTCCGCCCAGAGCGGAAAGAGTCATTTGATGATATCTCATCATTTAAAAAAAGGGAACCAAGTAAAAGTACATGACAATTACTCTGCCTAGCCTTTCCCCAACTATGTCGATGTCAGCTTCCAACGGGTGTAGCTGAGTATCAGGGAGCGACTGGTGAAGACAGACCCGTGTGTAGGTAATTACTTAGTCACGTGCCCCTCACAATTACTTAGTCACCTTTAGTTGCCATATGTCATGCTAACCCGCACTCCATAATATTCATGTTGTTACACTAAACCTCACTGCGACAGTACCTGCTTCAGTAAATAAGGTAATCCCTTAAAACGTAATTCAAAATAATGTTGAAACTTTGAACATAATTATCAAACACTGGTGGTAATTTTGTTCAAAGTTCTTGTCTTATTTAGTTGAAAATATTGCTTAATCTCTTAAAATATTTGCAGCGCACAGTAGAAGTAGTTTGCAAACCACTCCACTTCTATTTTCAGTAGAGCTTCTAATAGTTTAAACAAACTAGTTATTTAGGTGAAGAGTTTTTATGTGAGTACCTACTCAGGTACTTAGCATTTAGGGCGTGTAGTACATTATCTATCTTACGTCTAAACGACTTTATGTTGAACTAGCACTTCGCCCGCGACTTCGTCCGCGCGGATTTATTGGGTACTCCACAAACTTCAATGCCCCCTATACCCCCATAATAAGGTTAGTTTTGGAAAATTAAGCACAACGATTTTCATTAATTTACATTTATTACTTAGCCATTTCTACTTATTCTATGGTCTCAGGTTCAGCGCAACTGTTCACCCCGTTCACCCCGTCAGGAGTTGATTATGCAAAAATTGTTAGGTACATCTGTTTCAATAATCCCATTTTTAGTTTGTTCATAGCATCCCGACGTAAATTAAAGCAAGCAATAATGTCCTCCCCTAAAAACTTAATCACCCCTGCTTCCCTCCTTATTATGTAGGTACCTATGTAGTTTATTTGCGAAAAATCCAAACATTTGTTATTCTTATTGTTTTATCGAAATCATTTTCAACTTCATCGGACCAAGCATTGATATGATTCTTCCCAGTTCGCTCAAGCCGCGACATTTTTCTTACTCCGAGCATGTTTATTACCGTCGTAACTTTTGAACGAAAGGTCCGATTTGAATAATTTAAAGTGTCATTTACACGGAAATAATCAACCTTAATTATCAAACCATTTAAATGCATAAGGATTTATATCATGATACCGAAATCACCATTTTTTCAAATCACCAAGGATTTGCTTGAATAATCTGAACAAAAAGCGGTCATGGTGACTTAACCATAATAGTTAGACATATGGTATTGCGGATTTTTTTGTAGACATTGATGACCTCTATAAAACTGTAGTACATCACTTTGCTCTATTGTCAATAGATTCCGCAGCGTACGCGATATAAGGATTTTTTCTCACACCTTGGGTTACATTATCGAAGTTTTCATACGGATCCCTAACTTTTTTGAAAATATTCTATAGCCTATGTCCATCATCGATAATGTACAATTCTACTGGTGAAAGAATTTTTCAAATCGGTCCAGTAGTTTCGGAGCCTATTCGTTTCAAACAATCAAACAAACAAACAAACAAACAAACAAATCTTTCCTCTTTATAATATTAGTGTAGATAAGTGGGTAAGTGTTAAAGTCAAACAAACACTTGTTTGACACTATTACTTATGCATTTTTTGTGTTTGATATAGTAAACTAGCAACCCACCCCAGCTTCACACAGCTAAGCATTGCAATAATATTACAAGCACCCCACTGGCATGATTTTTCCGACATTTTCAACAATCATCGTCATATTTCAGCCAATTTACACAACACCTTATGGAATCATACTCCTAAAACTTCCTCATTCCGTCTATTGGTTAACCATATGAAAATCTGTTCGATATTTTTGTGTGTTTCGCGTACAGACAAAATATGAGACGGAGGGACATTTTTAGTAGACATAATAACTATATTATGAAACTATAGAAGCTGAATTGTACTCATCATTTTATAAAAAAAATCAGGTGTTCAGTACATTTAGTCGAGTTATGGGGCAGTTGATTTTATTTTTAGTGTTGGTCCCATAGTGAAAGCTGTTCATAATGATGAGTACATTGACCCCTTAAGAGGTATTGCGTTTATTCTGTTACACGTTGTATAGTGATAGTATTGATAGGATCAGCCAGCAGTAGCTTCTATAGTTTCATATATGTTTACTATGTGATGATTCATTTGCCTAGCCTTTCCCAACTATATTTTAATGGCTTCCAGTCTAATCATATGCAGCTGAGTACTAGCACCTTACGTGGAGCGACTGTCTCGCCTCCACAACTCAGTTATTAGCGAACATGATACCCTTTGGTAAGATTGGTTGTCAGACTTTGGAGTCCAGAGCCCTGTTTTATATAACAGACTGAAAATGCGACTTTGTCAAAAACTGGCATAATTGTTGCAATTTCGCGACAGGTGCTGTTAATTACAGCAGATAATGTATGAAATAAACTTCTACAAATGACAGCCGGAAATAACGGTTATACATACGTGTTTTCTGAGGTTTCTGAGGCACGAAGAATCTGACTCTCCTATTGTCCTGGATTAGACCGACATCGATGGTTGTCCTATATATATTTTTAAAAAGATCTGCTTCTATCTAAAATGGGTAAATAAATCCGACACAGTGTTAAAAACAGTTTCAGTTTTAATATTTAATTATTTATATTTGCTTATTCATTAATTAAGAATCATTAGTGACCAAAACACTTATATTAATTCTAATAAACCTAAAACTAATAATATACAGTCGTGGTTTCTATCCTAATAGAGTGAAGGGGTAGTCAGCTGGTAAGGCGTTCACAACCTCCTTGGATAACTCCTTATACTTTACGGTCATCTGATGGTGGACCTTATTGATCAGCTCCGGTACGTCTTCCATGGTCAGACCGGTCGTAGGTATTGGCTCCAGGCATTGGATGACAACGTGTCCTTAAAAAATACGAAATATTAGTCAGTGACTAAAAATATCCATGTTAGTAGCTTATTTGGTTTTTAGATAATGTTTTATAAGAATTTAAAATTTCTGAAATTTCTGTTTTAAATCTTTAAAATTGAATTGATTAAACAAATTGATGTAAGAAATTAAGTAGGCGTTTCTATTGAGATTCCCCTGTAAAACAGGCATCCATGATAGCTCATGATAGACATCCTCTATGTCGGTCGATTTAGAATACTCAGAATACAGAAGATTGGTACATGAAACGAAGACAAAATGTAGCAAATACCTAAAAACTACT
The DNA here is from genome assembly GCA_947386135.1 of Melanchra persicariae. Lineage (NCBI taxonomy): Eukaryota > Metazoa > Arthropoda > Insecta > Lepidoptera > Noctuidae > Melanchra > Melanchra persicariae. The sequence goes on from OX376646.1 coordinate 8,714,829, forward strand.
GAAACTGTTTTACTTTTTGTATTTCAGGTTTCAATTGGACAAACATTAAAATAAATAAGAAAAGGGGTACCATTAATGCAGCCGTCCATGCTTAGATAAGGAAATATTGTTAGCTTGTGTGCCCAAGGTTCCCCCAACAAAAGAATCCGTTGTGAGAGAATTCTAAAAATATTTGCGTAAATTCGTTTCACTGAATATTTTCAGTTACACAGGGGAAGTTTTGTGTGGATTGTGATGGAGCTTCCACTGCTAAGAAGATTAAAGTCCAAATTAGAATATAGATAGGCTACTTTTTGCCCGGAGCGGAAGGGTCACGGATATTTTGACCTTTCAGATTGAAGTTGCAAAGCAAGATAGGACGTAAAATCCTTTTTATTATTAGACCTTAGGATTGCAACGTACGTGGACAAAATGTTCAATAGAATGTGAAAGTAAAGTGACTATAATAAGGATGACTCTTTCAGAATTTTGAGCAGCTTTTCTCACACCTTCCTCCGGGAAAAATACACATTTCGCACCGTCGCCGCGTCGCACGTAGTTTTGTAAAGCGTCAATGACATTAAATAAATCGTTGGAAATATTCACATTATGTCAATATAAATATTTCCAGATCTGAGGCAAATGAATAGTGGGCGGCGGCTCACCTTTATTGAAAATGTATTTCTCCTTATTTATGAAATAGTAGGGTGAGAACACGACGGGGATGATGGGCACCTGCGCGGCCACCGCGATGTTGAACGCGCCCTTCTTGAAAGGTTGAAGCTTTGTGTAATCTTTGTTTCGTGTTCCTTCAGGGAACAACCAAATCTTCGTCTGGAAAAAATAAATTATTCGCTTTACAAACAATTTTCATGAAGGCTGCTTTAGCATTTTTTCTGTATTTTCCAGAGTAATGTCTGTTTGTATTCTCTTAGGATATTTTTTGACAGTTGTGATCTTTGAATTTGTCTTGATCAAAGCTAAACTAATTATTATATAATATTTTTGAAATATTCTGTGAACGCTTTGAGGTGACTTGTAAATCAATGGTGTATTTATTTTATTTTTGAGATCTTATTTGATGAGATAATAGCTCTATCTATGTACATTGATAAATGTGTATACGTAATTTTTGATACAATAGGTCTCTTTATCTTCTCTTACACAGAATTTTGGTCTTGACTTCATCATTTTGAAGTTACTACTTAAACATTTATTGAAACACTTTACTCACAGAAAAAGGGAAAGGAAGCCGAAGCAGTATCTTGCAAAAAGGCAATTTTATATCTGCGTTATATCCTAGTTCGTTACTGGCGCATTAAGCTGAATTTATAAGTTTAATATTATCCAAGCTTCCTCTATTTAATAAATGAGAGTCGTAAGTACGATGTACGAGGTTATAATGTTCACGCCACTATGCGGGATAAAAGGAGGGGAGATAATGTACTATTAATCCTCCCTTTTTTCTGTGGGGAATTCTAATTTCAGTTGAACTGTACTGGTACTGGCACCCATATTAAATCTTAAACTTGTATTTCGTTAGGTAAGTATCAAAGTTCAATTAAACTCTCCGGTTTTTAGAATATTCTAGAATACATATTCATTGGTAAGGTTACATCTAAGTACTAGGTATAAGTATTTACTTATTATCTGTTATTAAATCTGTTATTTTTTGTGCAATTCGATTTTTGTTATATATACTCTACTAGTAGGTATCCGTCAAATGGCAAATGTGCTGTGGGATTGTTGTTATGAGTGGTCTCAAACGAAGCCATCACATGTCGAGTTAGAATGTTTCTGTTTTCCTTTTGTTATGGCACAAAAACGTAATATATAGATAGTTCAATGATCTCAGTTTAATGATCTCATAGAAACTTTATCATACATTCGACACTTCAACAATTTTATCTATTTCCTATTACTAAAAACAGGAAAACGATAAAATACATATAGGTATTCAGGTAGATAATAATGAACGTTAAAAATATTTGCGTTTTTCTTAATGCGTGTGAAACGACAGATTTTAATGGCATTTTCAGTGTTGTTTTTCTTTCGGGACCGAAAAAGCTGTATATTATCGTGTTATGCTTAAGGGAGATCGGACGGTAAATTTTATTGCCCAATCCCCGAGTCTGCGTACCAGAGAACCGGAGTAGATAATATATTGTTATACCAACCTTATTTTTTACCATGACCTCAGATGTTTGCTGGAGTTGTCTATAAGCTCCTTTCGCGTTACTTCTGTCGATGAACACGACCCCAGCGAGGTAGGCTGACAGACCAAACGGCCATATGTAGAACAGTTCTTTCTTGGCAATTGCTGCCATCTTGTCTACTACTTCCCAGATATTGAACATTCCTGGAAAAAGTAACAATCGAGTATGAATATAGGTTGCAGATAATGTTAAATACTATAACGTATTGACAATCAATAATCAATAAAGGTGAACGAACTTGCGGTAGGTACCTATGAGTAGGTATATATTTGTACATATGAAATTGAATGTAAATTGCGTTTTGGAATTGGTTTCCAATGGTATTAAAAGAAATAGTTTCATGTAATTAAATTAATTGATATATTTAATTAATTTCGATGAAATTATGAATTCTCGTACTTATTTTATTACTTACTATGAACTTAATCGCATTGTTAATTTTATCTTACAACTTAACTTCATTGATAGTTAGGTCTGGCAGAAATGATTAGATACCTATTCTAAATTGTTTCCAATCGAAGTGTAATTATTTGATAGTTGCCAATAGAAGACTTAGGTACATTCATTAATTAATAAAAAAAAATACCAGTAAAGCCAATGTCAATGTCAATAGTGAGCCAAATTCAGAGTAAGGTTATATACTAACTATGACTAGGTAATGCCCGCGACTTCGTCCGCGTCTAACTCGTGAAACTGCACAAAGTGTCAATCTATGGGTTTTACTATTCATACCCGCATAAAAAGTAAAACCCACAGATTGATATTGCTTGATTGGGTATCCCGATACCCGCGGATATCAGCTAGTTGTTCAATATCGATCATCCCATAAATTAACGGTCATGTTTAACTTCTACTAAAATCACTTTTACTGCTACAACCCTTGGCTACAACATAAAAACCCTGACAGTGTTTGACACTGACAGCTTAGTTACCACTGATGTCGTGGTTGACTGTACCTTTATGTACTTAACAGCACATCTGTAAAGTTTCACCAAAACAATTATATTAACGTTGATTATATTTAGGGTTTTTTGGTCCGTAGTTAACTCAACCAATGGTTAAAATATTAGTTAATAACTAACAATTAGTTAAAAACCAATTTTAACGAAATTCCACAATTTTTGACAGGTTGTTGAGTAAACTTTGGATAAAAACTCGCCCTTAGTATATAGATTGATTACCTAAGATGTCTAGAGAGCTCTGATGATTCGAGATGATGACGGCCCCTCGATCCTCGGCGAGGATCTGTCCGTCGCGCAGGTGCCACTCCAAGTCATATAACTTAGTCACATGTTTCAGCATGCGCACTGCCACTCTGGAAATGATTTCGGTTTATTTTATTTATTATTATAGAAATATACAGGGACTTTATGGAAAAAAATATTAAAACATGAGAAAATAACTTTTTCGACAAATCTTTTTTTTTTGTTTTTCCATTTTTTCCTTCTATGTTCGTTGTATGTTCTACCCAACATCACCCTTAAATATGACCAAGCACTTTTGGAACACCCTCTATAGAAGTAAGGTTAGGTTAGGTTACAGATATTTTATAATATTATATAGTTGATATTATTCCTCTCTCATAGTGTTCGCTCCACACATGTATTACGTGGGTACTTTACAGTCAAAATACCCTCAGTTGTATTGCTATTTCTATCCTTTTTCCGTTGCAAATCCCTATTTGCCGATGAGACGATATGTAACCGAACGTTAAATGTTCGACACGCGTCATCAGATTCACCGCTCGTGGAATCAACCGCCTGATCTTCCACACTCCTAGATTTCATGTACGCTGCGTGATCCTACCGCTTACCGCATCGTCTGCGAACGGTTCTCGTCATCGTCGGGATTCTGGTGGTCTCCTCTGACCTATATCGCGTCCGCTATGTGGTTATCCGTTATGTCTTAACTGTGCCTACTGAATTAGTGCATCAAGACTGGGAGCAGAGGTGAAGCGCTTATAAACAAGAAAGAACAAACTCGAGAAACCCTACTCTGAGGTTAGTCCTAGTATAACTTCAGTGTAGTCTCATTAGCCTTCAGAATCGTCCTATCCTAAGTCTCCAATCAATTCCTAACCAGCCGTGCATCCGCTACAGAATACGAGAGGGTGTCGGCGTGTTGTATTGCTTGACTGCCGCACTTATACACAGGAATTTATAAAAGTCATTACATACATTTATTGTAGGTATGATTTTGTTTGAGAATTGTTTTCTTTTGGCCTATTTTTAATTATAAAAAAAAAGTTTGTGCAGAGGTATGTTAATTGGTTTTTTCAGGATGTCAACAGTAGGTCCACATACGATAATAGGTTGAATTGAAGCACACTAAAACATCGCATTTACATAAATTATCTGATAATAACAAAATATATCAGTCCTATAAAGTGTGTCAGTGTCGATAAAAGTAGGAAATAGGGTTACAACGATATACACGATTACATCGATATTCTTAGCGTAGATCAAATCAATCCATTCAGAAATACCAACAGACGGGGTGAATAGGAATGCAGGGGTGAATCGGCACAAAACTTTGAAGTTGATGATGATGAATTTTATTGAATTGATGTAAATGAAATAAAGTTGCATTCTTAGACAATATTATGATATTAAAGTGAAAAACCTTATCAAAGTTTTGTTTCCATTCACCCCTCCGTTCCTGTTCACCCCGTTTGACGGTAAATATTTTTTTGTTGAGCATCAAATTCAATTTAGTTACGCCGTCACCCTACTAAAGTCCTCTAATATCGGATGACGTTGTTTTTATTGGCCCTTTTTGTGCCTGAGCAGTGGTCCGTATTCTATCCAATAGTCCGATGAAGGGGCTTCATGTGACATCTGACAGTGAGACGGGTGTGCTCAACAGCTGTCGTTTCGCAGCATTCAGGAGACATGAGAGATGTCTCAGTAAAACAAATTAAGACTGCATAAAGACGTTGTCGCAGATGGTCCCGATAGTCAAATTGATCGATATAAGTGTCTCTAAAGGTTTTACCAAAACCAATCGATCGATCGATGGTTGATTCAATCTACAAATGTTGTGTTCACTAAAATCACTAGTTCAGGGTTTTGGGTTTATAAATAAAATAACCAAATATTCAGTAAGTAACGCTCCGACTCCATGTTGACGTGCACTCGCTACTCGCTTTAATTAAGTATCTGTTGAATTTACCTACTACGTGCTTGTATCTGACAACCAGCACTGGGCGGTTGATTCCCAGTAAATACTGAGATGTAGTTTCGGTAAGGGTATGCTCCGCGCCATTCTTTAATAACTGTCTGCGTCAAATATTCAATTGTAATGGATTTGCAAGCGATGTCGATGAATATCATCGAAAATAAATCGTTCAGTGTATACCCTAATACTTTTGACTGGCCTGTTGGTCTAGTGGTTAGTGACCCTGACTGCAAAGCCGGAGGTCGTGGGTTCGATTCCCACCCAGGACAAACTTTGTGTGATGAGCATTATTGTTTGTTCTGTGTCTGGGTGTAATTTATCTATAATATGTATGTATTTATAAATTATATAAGTATGTATATTAGTTGTCTGGTTACCATAACACAAGCTCTGCTTAGCTTGGGATCAGATGGCCGTGTGTGAGTTGTCCCAAGATATTATTATTATTATTATAATACAACCGGTTATCGAAACAAATTTTCGAACCACATCGAAAGTTATTTATGTAGGACGTATCTAATACATCTGTTACTTTCCCTGTCTTATGTCTGGATCAATTAGCTATTTGTATGACAAATACGGGCGCCTGTATAAAAAGTATCTTTCAGGATTAATTTTAAAGTCATAATAATATCCCTAATCCAAAACCAAATTTCCTACATGTGCTGCATAAACGCCTAGTGCTATGTATAGATGACCACAAACAGAAACTACATACGAGCACTCGTATGTATTTTTAATTCACTAATGGCTCCGCAGTTAAAGTGAAGATCAACAAAGTGTAACCCAATGTTTTTTTACCGTTTTCGTATCAAGCCATCCAATTACGTTGCATTTTATCTATATGACTGTTGTACTTTCAGTGTTTTGTTACAAACGTAAGGATGCTGCCAAACTGCTGTTAAAAATGTTTTTAAACATTAGTAAACATTTTGATCACAATGTTAAGTCACCACATTTAAGTACTTACTTTACGTTACGTAACTTTACGTTTGTAAAAGTAACGTAAAATAAAGTGGTATTATGTATTAGTATTAGAAAATGTTTGTAAACATTTTTGACAGCAGTGGGGAGCACCATAAAGCTCTATCGATTTTCTTTGCTCTTTCCTTGATGTTGTTATTGTTGTGATTGCTATTAGCTGACGGGTCAACTAAAGTTATTGATAATATTGGTAGATTAGTGATCCACGCGCTGTTTGTGTTTATTTACCAAAACGATAACATCAGCGCCGTCCAATGTTTGCGTTCCGTATTTTCTACGCAGTGACCTAAGGAACTGATTGGTTCGGACTGATGAAGGAACTCACTAAACTACCCTCGCTTTCCCTAAGTGGCTTTTACTCCAAAACTTTAGCTTCGTTTATGTGGGGACACATTTAACTTGGGTTTATTTATGGAACTAAAGTTCTTTAGAAAAGTTCATTTGTGTGTTTAAAAGCAACTTCGAGTCCACTTCGCAGTAGAATGAGGGACCTTTATTCGGGATATTTTTCTTAGATTGGAACTTTTAGGTAGTTAGTAATTGTAACCTTTTTCTATCTCTACTGTGATCCTGGCTTGTTCTGAAACAGTTTTTCATGAAGACCTTTTCTTTTTTTCCTTTTGAAAAACAAATGAGACGAGGATCTATTATGGGTATGGTCTACTTTTAGATAGGTACGCAATGGTGGCAAATTAAATCCAGCTTATGGTACTAGTTGTGGAATTTGTTCGAAAGAGTCACCGCGGCCCTGGGGGTCTACTCTCTAAGCCCGAAGTCCGTAGTTTCGGCCTTAGTGTCGGGCGTTTTCTACTCCGTATCACCTATGGACTTACTATTAGTCCCGAACCTGAACTAAGAACAACTGTCAAATCGTGTTGTCATTCATCCTTAGTTCGGGTTCAGCAGTGCTATTCTCTAAATGACAATTTCGAGGCTGTAGGCTGCGACGAGCTCGTCGACGAGACAGCCTTGAGATCGATCGAGCGTGTGTCGCTGATCCAAACGGTATTCACTAGCGTGGCTGAGCTCGTCGACGAACTGTAAGCTGTAGCCTCTCGTCGCTGTTTCGTTGACGAGTTAAGAACTTGACACAAATTCTTTTAATCATAATCGATCAATCTCGACTGAGAATTTTAAGGGTTTAAAATTTAAAATAAAGGGCTTTCTATAAGTATTTCATGAAATAGAGTAAAACATACACAAATTTAATAATTATAAGAATTTATTGCTTATTTATTGTTCCGTTTTAAGACTGAATGACGATTCCTTTGCCTAGTTCGAGCAACGCGACGCGACGATGAAAACGAACGTAGACAAAAACCACAGACCAAATAGGTTACAAAAACCATAACCAACGACAGACGCGACGCTAACAAAACCACTTGTATTTTTAGTTTGAAAATTCAAGTGTTTGTATCAACAATTCAGCAGCTATTGTTCGAAACATAACTTATTTCTGTGACCAAGAGAATAAATAAATATACCTTGTAACGAGGCAACCCCAAGACTAAAGGGTAACCAATGACGTGCCGCGATTTATCTCGCGCGCTCTGTTTACTCTGTGGTCAATGTCAACGGCTGTCAAGTCATGTCATGTAAAATAATATTATTCGCTTTTCGTATTACATTGTAGTCTGTGTTTCGTATTTTTGCGCAAATAAATATGTTTTTCCGTTTTCTTGAGATATTATTTGGTATGACCTCTGCTTGAATACTGGACTCCGAAATTGATTGCCTTCTGACTGACCCCCGCTAATCGCTTGAACATTGGACAGCGTACTTGCCACCCCTGCTGACCTTTGCTGGATAACCAGATTTGTTTGCTTTGCTCTTTTTACAAATCATGCACCATGACATGAGCCTGTGCATTAATTGCGGAGTAGCAACGAACCGCTGCAGAACAATAGAAAGGCGAAGATTGGAAAATGAATTAATTCTTGCAATTGTACAGGAATGGGTCGCGCCGCAAATGGTTACTGGTTAGTATCCGATATTTCTATATCGTAACATTTTTGTACTATGTAATTATTCAATGTAATCAAACTAATAGTGTTATCGCTTATGTCTGTTGTCTGTTGATAGTTGTATTTTATAAAATGGTACCAGAATGTGCAACAAATTCATTTTCGAGACATGTGACATCACCAATCCAGACTGAATATGTATGGTTGCCTGTGTCCCTGCAATGGAAATGTAATAACACCGTCCGCTTATGTTTTTTATTGAAGAATGGGCTAGCTTTTGACCTCGATCTCTCCTGATGGAAAGCGATGGATGAGGTCTTTTATGGAGCGAGTGTGCCCAGAAGATGCCTTAAGGCACGTTTCACATGTTTACCAAAATGTGCCACTCAGATGTTTATTTCTAAATGCTAGTGCTAGACCTAATAGTCTAATGATAAATGTTTGTTTCAGGTAAATGAAAATTACTTTGTCTGCTAAGGGGACTCATGCCAATGCCTCTTGATGACAATAGACCAGAAGGGAATGAACAAACACCTATATGACACCAACAAGTGTGTATCCACTGTAGACTTTCTCTTCTGAGAAGAGTTGGCTGCCATTAACTTAGGACTGGTACATCGCAAGAACACAGTACCTATGCACGAAGTTATAAGAGAATGAATTTGTGATAATAATATCAACACATTAAGTGCAAATCAAAAACAAGATATGTTTTCATTAAAAGAGTCTGATTGTAATTTATTGGATTGTAGAAATGTTGAGTCTGTGTAATACCATACTTTTTACCACTGCACACTGGTTTGGTTTGAGCAATTCAGACAGATACCTATTAAATGATGTGCCTCAGTTTCTGAACCTTACTATATTAGCTGCTTATTTAATCGAACTTAGGACCGGGGACTCTGGACTGCCTCCTGCATAATTTATGAATACTGTATTATCATAATTATTATGATGATTCTAATGAAACTATTATTAATAAAACTATTTACCAGAATTACGTCTTTTTTTAATTTGAAGAAAAGTGTTATTCAAATCTCAGATTATTGTAATCTGAGATCGTATCAAACCCCTAAGAGGATACAATATTAACAAATACAAGCTAGGAATGATGTAAGTGGGGCTTGTCTTATAAACATAGTTTTCAAATTCTAAAGTGATCTTGATCATACTGATAACCTTTGCTACATGAAACTTAAAGCCTAAGCGCTGATGTATCTAGCTACCTAAATCCTCATCGCGATAGGCTGCAGGCGCTGCAGCCGCGTAGGTCTGTTATAGTCGATTTCGATAACGACAACCATTTGAAATTATTTCCTAGCGTGTGCCTGTTCCAGATTTATGTAAGAAACGAAGCCTCAAAACAAGACAATTATATTTTTTAAATCTAAACTAGTAAAAAGCTGTAGAGTGTGTTTGCTTGAACGCGCTTATCTCAGGAACTATTGATTCGAAGTAACAGAATATTATAATGTTGGATAGCCCTTTTATCGAGGAATACTTTATAATATATTAATTAGATCTTCAGAAACCCTATAAGTATACATATATGGATAAACTCTGTATCACGGGATATTGTTTCAAATTTTTTTATTTGTTTCGCCTGGCGTGTGTTTTTCAAATCGTCACTTTTCTTAGCTTCTTCTAATAAATGTAGCTTTATAATCAACCGAGCTGCCATTTTATCAAATAATATGTATGAAGATGAAGAAAAAATGTTAGACGTATGCGCGATTATTGTAGCTTTGGCATTTGACAGTTCGAAGCGAGGCTGTGGGCGAGGCTGTAGCAGGCTGTAGGCGTCTTCGTCGCTGTTTTTTCTTAGGGAATACCAAAATGTACAAAAAACTGTCAAAAGTGTCAATTTGCCCACCGTTGAGTAGTTCTAACTCACAGACGTCACAGCCTTGAGCGCTAGTGTAGCTTTACGCAGCCTAGTGAATACCAAACTGAGTTTCACCGCTGCGGCAGCGCTGTACGCAAGGCTGAATCCTTAGAGAATAGCATAGCAGGACTAATCGTAAGTCCGTCGGACACTCCCTCCCGCTCCACCCAGAGCGGAAGGAGTCATTTGATGATTACCTATCCATAAAAAAGCATAAGGTTATCACTGTGCATTAATACTTCAATTAAACAATATAATTATTTTGTAGATATCAAAGTAGTTACTTAATTTCAAAAATCTATTTCTGATTATTTTACCTTTTATTACAACTGTATATCTAATTTAGTGTATCTACTTGAGGTACATGCGTATCTGCTACTTATCTGTGGAGGATAACAAACAAAATGCGTTGATAAGTAGGTATTCAGTTATGTGAACTGAGTCACTCCGTTTGTACAGAAACCCAGTGTTTATTTCTAAATAAAGCAAATCATTTTCCTTTTATACATTTATTTAAGGAAGAATATCCTTATTTCTTACTTCATTAAATACTGGAATTTTCCCGCAGTTTACCTTCCGTGGTATCTTATTTAACTTGAACCACGTTTATTCCGGGATAAACAAGTGTTAGAGACCACCTCAGACATTCATCTACATGGTACTCATGATCTGCCCAATAGACCGGGCGTCTGATAGCAAACAAAAAACATCTGGCGGGGACAGATCTTATGAACCAGTCACATTAAGTCAAATAGCAATCATAAGTAATCATAACATACCAAAATTAAGAGAATCTGCAATAAGCTAGGCGTCCATCGAAAAATGTGTTCTACCAAGTACTATCAAAGTAGATACTACCTTTATTGCACCATTTTAGAAAGCTAATTCGGCCTTACCAATAAAGATTCACGTTTAAAAATGTTATATTTAAACTGTTAACAAAATGATGTAGGTGAATGTCTTAGGTGGTCTCTTGAAGTACCACATAAATTTTAATAGACCTGTCCAGGCAGTGCAAGCATTTGTTAGTTTTCATGTAGCTCAACTCAGAACTCTAAGGAGCTCAACCATACGACGAACAATTCTAAACTAAGGACATTTGAGTAGGCCACTTATATAGATAGTAAACAAACTGCCAGAAAATCATACAATCTACCACTTATACTTAGAGATTTACAAAGTACGCACATTCACAAAACCTTGCGTGAGGAATATGCAGATGAGTGTCGGAAATGGTCTTTAGAGGAAAAAGTAAAAAACAATAATTTTAATACTTTCTGCAGAGAAAGAACTTTTGTAATCGGAACAGTACTTCCAGACCAGAGATTACCTTCTACTAACAAACAAACATTTGATAGTATTCGTTTAGAAAGGTTGCCTATTATGCAGATACACGGTTTTAGAGATTCAATGTCAACAAACCGACCCCGGAGCAGTCAGCTGGTAGAATTTATTGATAATAATTAATTTATGCAAAATATGTAATGCCAAATATGTGTCGAAATATAATGTATTAGAAGGCCGTTAGATTGATACTATAAATTATTATCGTTAAAGGCCGACGATGCGAATATTTTAATCGCGTTATAAAGATTGGAATATTACACGCATGATTATAATACCTTTGATTGTAATGTGTTTGATAAATTTTTTAATGATAATTCCTGTTTACCTGTATTTTGTAGGTTCCAAAACTTTGTATACTTATATGTAGTTTATTAACTTTTACAAGGCTGTCATTTGCAAAATCAAGAAAAATGCAATAAAGCATTTTCTTTAGTGTTTCGTTTTCCTTTACTTTACTTTTCTCTACAGTTTGCCTTTGCCCTTCGCCTTTGATCATTATTGGCAACATTAAAAGGTCGGTGTAATATTGAAAAAATAATACTCTGGTTTTCTTCGACGGCGAGGCCATTAGTTTTCCCGACCAGATTTTCCCTTATTTCAAATATTTTCCGTTTTACACTCAACCCCGTCTTAATAAACCCTTTGCTTTTCTTGTTTTGACGCAATTATTTTATTTCTTTCTATTAGTCATTGTTTACAACGCAGACAAACGAAGCATGAAAAAAATGGCGTACTAAACAGTGTGAGTGTACCTAAAAATTAAATCTAAGTAAAACAACTAATATTTATTTCACTTACTTGGCATTTCTCACATTTTTTGGACTCAGAAGAAAATAAGGCCAAATCACAGCTGCCATCACTGAAGTTGCAAAATAGAATATACAGAAATTAAAATAAAACTTGACTTTATTGGGACCCGTGTCATGTAGCTTCTTGAGAATATACGTCATCACACATACTACCGTGAACATAAATATTTTGTACCACATTGTGATCGTCTCTGTCGGCACCAAGCACACATTCGAACCGCGATATGTTTATGTCCATACTGAATTAATTACTGTATCATGCTATTTATGTTTTATATCTCTAGGATTCTGCGGAAGCTAGAAAAAACCGCAATAGATTCTATGAATGGGACTGTCGCTGATGGGTTCTTTAGAGATCAACCGGTTGGTCAGGTTTTTAATCTCGTTGCAGTAACCTACCATTTAGCATTTATAGTACCTATTGTGACTATGATTAATTGAATCACGGTAGGTAAGTATAATATTTCTTATTCATTATCTATATTTTGCAGATACGTATGGGAGAAGCCCATTTAAGGTTGTAATAATCAGCAACAACACCGCAGGAAAAAGCTAGTTGGTAACTATAATATAACTAAGTAGTAAAAGTATTGAGCAACGGTGAAAGTATTGCGAGGCTTAAAAGAGTTACAAAATGAAGTCTCAATTCGTGGTTTTGCATTGCAGAAATAGCATATGAGCGATTTTTATGGCTGCAATAAAGGTGATAAGAAATGCATTGATTTTCGATTCAATAGATTGATATCATACATACCTGCAGGGTGGTGCCGATGGTACGTCATTGCACCTATGATACCTACAACGTTTTATTTTTTATGATTGCATTCCATTCTGTCTTACATCGTATAAAAAGAGTAAAGAGCGTTTATGCCACTCGGTAGGTACTTCATACAAACTCACAAGATGGATAAACTTATATATTTTAATTGAACTTAATACGCATAGACAAGATAGCGAGAATACAGAAAAAGAAGATTTTTTTTTTAAATACTTTAGATAGAGTCAGAGAGTAGTAATTTTAAGTATTCTACTGAAAGTGAAAAATCTACAGCAGACACAATATATAAATATTTAAACAATCAGCAAAGACCACATGTGGTTTATGGGACTGTGAACCGTAATTAAAATCGGTTCAAACGTTGCCAAGAATAAAGACTTGCGATTTTGTATGAAACATCGCGCGGAATAAACGCTCTTAACTAGATCTTTCAGACAAACATCAGGGTCGCTTCACAGAAGTGTATAAACCCCTTAATAAATAAAGGGGATAGAAACTTTGCGGCATAACGTCATCATGGCGACTTTACCTCCAAATACCTCGGCAACGTGATACTTTAGGGCACAACAAACAGTTGTTAGTAACATTTTTTGTTTGTATAAGTGTGTCCTCTACCCATACATATGTTTCACCGTGTCCGCGATTTTGAAAATATAGCAAAATGGCGACGGGGGTCCATGCCAGCTCCCATAGGAAAATGTTCAAACCCCTTTATTCGTTACTTTTAGAATGAATGAATAGAAAACATTTATTGCTTTTCCCGCGGCTTATCTTACTGGAGCCGTGCATTTTTTCGGGATAAAAGTAATCTGGGTGGTGCTCTATCAGTCAAAGAATTTTCGTATACGGATCTGTGACTGATTTTGACTGCTACAGGTAGGTACCCCTCCTACAAACAAACAATTTTACTTATTTGTAGGTATATTTACAAAGTTTCTTTCATGTGTCAATATACATCTTTTTTTGTTAGCCTACATGTGTGTCCCACTGTTATGCAAAGGCCTCCCAAGGTCAATATTAAAAAGGATTAATAAATAACAAATTCAAAATCCATACATTATGGGTGTTACCGCTCATGGTGCAAACGGCAGGCTATAGCTATGCAGGTTATTTTTTGAATCTTTTAATTGAACTGTCAAACCGGCTTCATTTCGACAAAAAGTGCCGAAAACGTTTGCTAGGGAAATGTACGGAACTGTTGAAAGATTGATGCGAATCGCGCCCCCGGGCCCGGCTCGACATCTACCAGCCGTGACGTCACGTCAGGGCTCGCTCACACGCCGCCTTAGCATTAGAAAAGAAAAGAAATAAAAAAAAGAGTTTATATGTGAAAAAAAAATTCAGAAGTTATGCAAGTTGGGCAGATATGCAAGTTGGGAAGATATAATGCGTCACATTTGCACAAAACGGCCATCGCTCTTACTGGGACTCGTGTGTCAAACAGAGCCACAGCGCTGGTTTTCTGCGACAGCCGGCGTTGACATAGAATGACGTCGACCGGAGCAGCATAAAAAGTAATTGAAATGAAATAAATAAACAATAGTAGTTTATGCAACGACCATATAAAAAGGGTTATTATCACACGAGTGTTTTAATACCTAATTATATGCCGTTGCATACACTATTTTATCTTCACTCATACAGTTGAAATAAAATAAGTGGAAAAATAGTTAATTCCAATATGGCGGATATTCTCATTGCGTATTCGAATGACTGCGCAGCGCGCTCAAACATAGACAAAGATAAAAGCTGGCTCATTGACTTAAGTCAATGAGCCCGCGCCAAAAATTAAAAAGAAAAAGTGTGCTATAAAAATTAAAAAGTTATTTTATCTACACTCACAACGTAATGTTCCAAATATGAGTTCAAAAACGAATGCATAAATACATACTTTTTTTTCGTGGATAGGTAAAATTTAAAAAAAAAACCATTACGATTCAACATTTTCCTTCGATTTTTAAACAACTGCATCATAAAATAACTTTTTAATTTTTATAGCACACTTTTTCTTTTTAATTTTTGGCGCGGGCTCATTGACTTAAGTCAATGAGCCAGCTTTTATCTTTGTCTATGTTTGAGCGCGCTGCGCAGTCATTCGAATACGCAATGAGAATATCCGCCATATTGGAATTAACTATTTTTCGACTTATTTTATTTCAACTGTATGAGTGAAGATAAAATAGTGTATGCAACGGCATATAATTAGGTATTAAAACACTCGTGCGATGCTATTATCACACTCGGCTACGCCTCGTGTGATAAACCCACACTCGTGTTTTAATAACCCTTTTTATATGGTCGTTGCATAAACTACTATTATGATGCAGTTGTTTAAAAATCGAAGGAAAATGTTGAACTGTTAATGGTTTTTTTTTTAAATTTTACCTATCCACGAAAAAAAAGTATGCATTTATGCATTCGTTTTTGAACTCATATTTGGAACATTACGTTGTGAGTGTAGATAAACAATAATAAATAATATTACATTAGTTAAAGTCCTCACATCACTGTTTCGTTCGTCTAGTGGTCTAATGGCGCTATTGCTGAGCATGAGGTCCCGGCCGGATCAGTCAAATTGCTTTTGGGTTATCATCTGCAATATCTCCGACGTCTGGATTTGCACGTGGTTGGTGAGTAATACCTTGCCTATTACATGGGACTTAAACAGAACTGGGAAAACGTAGTAGAACTTAAATATGCCTAATCGTTTGAGGAATATGGGCGTGACATATGCTTACACCAACACTGCTTTCACCACCAAGTGTTGAGCAATAACAGGCCAGAGTTTGATTTTATCATAATGTCCGAGTTTTACAAAGGCTGATTATTGGAAAATATAAATCAGTGCATGTGCGAGAAACAGCGGTAGGAACTGAAATAAAAATTGAAAGACTAAAAAGCAGTCTATTCTGCGGAGAGGGTAACTTGCCGCAGCCAGGAAAACAGAAAAAGTTAGAAAACAAAAGATGATCGCAGTATGCAACCGCCTTTATATCAAATCAAGTTTACAAAGTTATATCCTCATCGCTAGATAACTGCGTTATCTACGTTATCGTGCCGCTCACCTACGTGGCTATACGAGGCTGATAATAGATAGCATAGACATTTATTGACGACGATTTAACTACGTATTTTTTGTTGTAACATTTATTGATTGGTTTGCTACGTTTGTTGGTAGGTTTGGCGTTGGGGCAGATATTTTGTAAAGGTTTATCTACCTACACCCATTTCGTATAGTTACTTGTTGTTTCTCTTCTTCATTTTCGTTTTAACGGAAAAACTAACCGGGGGTCCTATAAAGGATACATTTATCTCCAGTGGGTCTACGCCATTGCTACGCTACCTGCTACGAAAGCCCTACGCTACTGCTATGCCGATAGTAGGTCACTGCTTCGCAGGCCCTATGCGGACCCAACACCTCTGCCTAGAAATCTACACCGCTGCTATAGGCTCTACATAGCTGTTACGCAGCCGCGACATTACTGCTATTCAGGCTGTGTTATTGCTACACAGCCCAGAGTTCGCTGCTACGCCGCCGCCGGCTCACGCTACTACGCAGGCTTTACGCTGCTACTACGCAGGCTTTACGCTGCTACTACGCAGGCTTTACGCTGCTACTACGCAGGCTTTACGCTGCTACTACGCAGGCTTTACGCTGCTACTACGCAGGCGTAATGCCGCTGCTACGCAGGTATGCCGCTACGATTTATTACCAATTAGAGAAGGGTGGATTACAAATGTTATAAGGTTAGACAACTTGATTCTCCAGGCATACTCGTAGGTTAATCAATCACAATAACACTATCCGAATACTTAACTCTTCGATCGGTGACTGTGTATAAAGCAATTGAGCTAATGCAAGTTATTATAATTTCTAAAGATGATTCGCCAAGGTAAATCCAGTGGTTGGTAGGAAGTAAGGAAGTATCTAGAAAGAACATTCGAATATTTATTCAAATATTCAATTTAACTGCTTCGGGGTAATGATTATCAAAAAATATACAACAGTATAAGAATAAATAATTACATAATTTGATGTAATATTTAAAAGCGAAGGTTGGCGTGACCTACAATTTGATAGTAAATAACACAAAGTTTAGTTCTAAGCGTGGCTAATGTCACAAAGTGTGGGCATAAAAGTTTTATGTATCGCGTCGCCTAGTCGTAAACCAGACGTTACGGTAACGTTACCTACTTTCAAGGCGCGAAAAGCACACATTTCGAGGTTCACAATAAGTACCTATTTCGCTATTTTTATGACCGTGAATATTTTTGCGAAGAATAGATATCAATCGTATAAAAATAAGAAAAAATACCAACTTTCTGGTTAATTAAGGTATCCTTGGATTAATAAGCGAATTTATTAACTAATTAGCAGTTTTATGGAAAAACACATAAAATTTCCAAGTACGTAAGTCAATTTAAGGTTTTCGTTCCGACATTCTACCGTCGTAACGAGTATGTCGTGTTACAAAACTATTTTGCTGTGCTGTGTAATAGCTATGTCACTGTGTTGTGTGGCGTCAAGTCGGAATACTGCGAAGCCAACGTTGTACCCTGACTACCAATACCCTATATTGTACAGAGACCATGTGTACACCTCCTTGACTGAGAACGGTCAGAAATTATTTTTCCCCATAAATATACGTAAGTGCCTTCTTTTTGCTTCATGTTATTTGTTACTAAGCATCGTCGAGGTGATTCTGTATTCGTTTGTGTGTATGTATTTCTGTACCCATCTTCGCTTAACTCGTACCTATTTAATTGTTTTGACAGCTGTTCATTTTATGTTTGTCATACTTTTACACTTACAGACCCATCGTGTGCCGCCAAAAAGGGTATATGTATCAAGAGGGGGAAATGCAGAGAGAAGAAAATGTTGTACATTTCGCGCGTCTGTTACTTGCGCGATATGGTGTGCTGTTACTCTGACAACGCGCGCCCAGAAATTGGAACAGATGGGCGCGAACTTCCAAACAAAACTTCATCTGAGAGTCAAAAACCCTTTTAAGGAATGAATTCACAAAAATGATCTTACTGCTTACCTTTAGTAAGGTATAAAAACATTATGATGTCAATGAATTAAAGAATTTAATATTTTGATGAAGTTACCCGTTGAAGTGAACCATTAAAACATAAGAATAAGAATATTTTATTTGTACAAAAACATTTAAGGTCTCATTAAATATAGGATTAAGATCTGACATGTTTTGCCATTTAAAACTACCTAACATAAATTACATTATTATAGTTAATTCAATTGTTCTTAGAACAAGTCTGCATACAGTTAATTAATTCGAATTAGTCCTAACTCTTTCAAGTACACGTGCTGTTTTACACTAGTTAGGATAAAATACTTACTTATTTTAAATTTTAACAAGTCTATTGTTTTTGTTTTTTCATAATACTTTTACGTACTATACTATAGGAATCCATAATATAGATAATATATAATATAGATAATATAGAATATTAAGAGTCGATCAACCTGTGACTTGTAAGATCAGATTGAATGATAGTACTGGAAAATGAGCAGAAATACTTGTGTCTGGGTTTTTAAGGTTAAGACTTTGTCTTTTTAAATCTAGACAATGAGCAAACGTATTCAAAAACACTATTAAGTCCCATGCAGCACACAGCACAACTGTGAAACAATCGCGGCCGATGTAAACAACCAATGGATGATATTTATGGCGTTGTTGTGACGAGCACGGCGCTGCGATATTTTCCCCTCGCGCCTAAATTTTGATCACGCGCGGGACCCTCACTCGAACCTTAACAAATGCTGTAATAGGAAACTGTTATCCAACAAAAGGCCAAGTAAAATTAAGTTATCGGCACAAATTACGTTTTAGAAGATAAATAGAAGACATTTTATTGGCCTACTCCTACCTATCCATTAGAGAGACCCTACAACATTTTCAAGCCGACGTGGGTTTAGTACTAGACAGGAATTACTAATGTTTCGACCTTTGGAATGTAAAGAGATGGTAATTAATGTTGACAGTCGCGTAGCGGGGAATTTGTCTAGACATTGCAAAAGTTTATAGGTGCGCAAAAACCGGGCCACCCCAAACAAATGCTAATTTCACGCTTTGAGGGCAACGCGCAGCCGCTGAAGTTATGAAATATACGTGAATATTTAAGTGACGAGAGGGAACAGAGTGTATTTTTGTGTATTCTGAGTTAGTAATGAATTACTCAAGCGCGAAGTAGTGAAAGTGCTTGCTCGCAGTCTAGACTAAGACTACTACTAGCTATAATACGTATAATTATATTGGTTTGGGGTCAATAATAAGGTCAACATACTGCTTATGCTTGGAGTATCTCCTCTTTGTTTCTGCGTTCATGACACTTATCTGGACCAAAGTACAATGTTAAAAATATTTGTACTGTGACGTATTGTAGCGATAGTGGGTAAGGGGCTGGTATGTTTGTTTAATTTATGTTTGTAGACAATGTTTGTAGGTTATAAATTATTGTAGTGAGTGGAGACTACATATAAACGAAATATTGATTTACGTTAGCACCAACAACGTAGAAAGAGAAATTCTGTGTGTCAACAGACAAAATTCATGTTTCCTTTCTCTTTTTATGTTTATTGTGTTTCGAAGAGGTGAACAGAAGTGGAAATTAAGTTCACTTTATTGAGTTTTGTTGAAGTCCCATGTAAAAAGAACAGCAAAAAAAAGTAAACAAAAATGGCCGCATCTCGTAGAAACAGAGCGATTGGTCTCCAAGTATTAGCATAAAAGAGGCTGTATGTTTATTTTTGTTGTAAGTTCAGAGGAACACCCGCCGTATTGTTTGAAACACCGTGTGCAGCACTTTTTCAATTTATTACTTGTTTCTTGTTTCTTTTCATATCAAAGAGAATTTGTTTTTTAAAAGTGTATTAAATAGGTTAAGGTTCTACGTCCCCAGCCAAGACGTATTAGTCTCAACTAGGTCCTTTTTGCGGGACATCTCACGTTACGCTGGCCGATACGCGGTCTTCACTACACAATTCGCTTGCATTCTTTTCCATCGACCAATGATCCTTCAGCAGATATGGCTAGTCCCTTGCCTTACCTTGCCTGTAGATAGTAAAAGTGCATACAAAATATGGACAATATTTCATGAACATTTTTGCGCGGTTCACCATTATCTGACATGATTACAAAGCTGCATTTGGACCAGCTACGCAGAAAATATATAAAAAAACCGGCCAAGTGCGAGTTGGACTCGCGCACGAAGGGTCCCGTACCATTATCTATAAAAAACGGCAAAAAATCACGTTTGTTGTATGGACCCCATAAATATTAGTTTTATTCTGTTTTTTAGTATGTGTTGTCATAGCGGCAACAGAAATACATCATCTGTGAGAATTCCAACTTTAACTATCACGGTTCATGAGATACAGCCTGGTGACAGACAGACGGGCAGCGGAGTCTTAGTAATAGGGTCCCGTTTTACCCTTTCGGTACGGAACCATAAAAAACAAATGCCAATCGACCGCATGTGTCGCGACTCTAGCGTGCCAAATGTGCCAACTTAACGCGAAACCCAGTTTAAGATAAACTTAAATTAACGTAACGTCTTTTTGGCTCGGTTAAATTCATTCCGAAGTTACGTCAAGCCGTAAAACAATAACGAGAACGCCTCCGAAGCCGTTTGTTACAACAATATTGTTGCGGGTATACCTGTGACCCGTGTAAGTATTACTAAGTCGGTTCCCGAATATATTAAACAAGTTAATGCCCTGGGCGGGATGTCTCGACATAGTTACCGATCGCCTACCAACTGAATTCGGTCGATAACTCCTAAGGCGGCCCGTACACAGTTAATTATGAACGCGATCCACGGATGGATCATTGATTTTGATCGTGGATCGCGTTCAAGATTGACCGTGTACGGGTGACCTTACGAATTAACGACAAAATTCGGTCGGTAGGTGATCGGTAACTATGTCGAGACTTCCGCCCTGGAATCATTGAGCGCAGATGGCAAACAGCTGTGCACCTCAGTGTTATAGTCAGTGAGTAGAGAGGCTGATACAGCTTTACCTAGAATGAGAGTCTGTACGGTGTTTGTGATAGTAACGTAAATCCAATACCTAATAAAATATCGTGACAAAAGGCCCTAGACAACATGCCATTCAATTAGCGAATGCGACTGTCGAAATGACAAAATGTAGGAATTTGATCACGTGACATTTCGATAGCATCTGTCAATCCCATACATTTTTGACTTATTGAAAATCGCCTTCGCCACGTTACCGTTGACAGAATCTCACTTGTCTCGAGCCCAAGGAAAGAACTTGACTATAAGCCGATATGTTGAGTTCCACCAAGAAAACTGATAATCGAATGTGACGAGATTCACAGCTGAAACTTTTGATGTTTGTTTGATCTTGTTTATAATGTTTTTAAATAGCTAATAGGTACACGATTTTTTTTAGTAACGTAGGTAAAGAAAAAAGAAGACGTTACAGTGCGTTGAAATCCCGCGTGACGTCTCGTCTTGGTACACTTTTTACTAACGAGTGACGTCTCCTGAACTTTATTCCCTTTTTCTTTGTAGTATTTCAATGATTTAAAAAGACGAAAAAATACGTGTCCCATGTTTTTGACGAACCAAATATACATAATTATAAATTTTATATAGCCTTCCCAATCATACAGACGATGTTCTAACACAAAACCAGCCGCTTGTCAGTACCTATTGGCTGAACTTGTTGTATCTCGACATTATATTATTATAATAGTTAGGGATAATACTTTGGAACGCTATGACATATTAGTGTATGGCTTTGCCCATAGGCTTAAATGACCCCTTCCGCTCTGGGTGGAGCGGGAGGGAGTGTCAGACTTTTACTGACTAAGTACTGAGTACTACACACATGCACTAGGAGGAGCATGGATAGGCCATGCTGTTCCTAGTGCCTTTTACGTTCCAGGGCCGAGGTAACTCTTTCGACCAAAATCCACAACCCTGGCAGGCTCTGGCCCTAACGGGCCCCTACTCCTATGCTGACATCTCTTTGAGGCGCGCTTGGAACACAACGCACCGTCGGTTGGCTTAGGACCATAGGCTTGTACAGGTAAAACTACAGAGCAGTGCATGCTGTTTGTAAGAACACTGAAATGTCAACGTGTGACATGAAAAGTACCTATGTAAGCTTAAACCGCAAACCAGTACATTTATCTTGTAAATCCGACTTATGTTTCAGCTGAAATCTGTAGAGCGCATTACGCTTACCTCACATTTCGTTTAATTCAAAATATAATGTTGGTAAAATTGAATTTTTGGTTTCCTGCCATTACATGATTTAAAACGTTTCAAATTTAATTTTATGTTAACTTTGGTGAGTTGGTATTCAAAAGACGCCGTTTGCAAATTTGCAAGCACGGAAAAATATGCAATGCAATGCATGCAATTGGAATGTTTTTGTGGACTTGACGGTCTTGGTTGGTACTACTGGACCACAGAAATCTAAATACATATTAGTTAGATGTCTGCGCACCGCCATGGACGTGTTTAATTTCGACACCACCAGAGGAATAATGATGATTGATGAGTCGTGTGGAGTTGTGGTGGAACTTTTTTTTTTTTTTTTTTTTTTTTATAGGATGGGAAATCATCAAATGACCCCTCCCGCTCTGGGTGGAGCGGCAGGGAGTGTCAGACTTTTACTGACTAAAACCCACCCTTAGTCCTCCTAGTGCCTTTCTTCCCAGGGCCGCGGTAACTCTTTCGAACATATTCCGCAACCCTGGCAGGCTCTGGCCCTGGCGGGCCCCGTCTCCGTTGCTGACTGCTCTTTCCGGCGCGTTCGGAGTGAAACGCGCCGTCGACTCTGGCCTGACCTGATCGGACAGCGAGCTACCCATTGCTCGCTGTCCGCAGGCGTCAGTCACTGCGCCTTGCTCAGGAGCGTCAGTTCCTGAGAGGCGCAGCGACTAACGTTCGTCTGGAGGAGGCGAAATGGGGCCATTACTGGCACTCCATTTCGGCCCCCTCCCGAGCAGTGGCAGCGGCAGCGACGGTGGCGGCGGCTGCGGCGGAAGCGACGGCGGCGGCGGCGGCGGTGGAGGAGGGTTTTCTCCTCGACCCGGCCCTGGCGGGTGGACCGCAGGCTTTGCCCCCAGCCCAGTGATCGGCCGGCTTGCCAGCTGCCGCACATGCGAAGCAGTGCGGCGCGGCGTCGCACGAGCCGGCCCTGTGACCGGGCTGACCACAGCGGAAGCAGTGGTCACTGCGTCCAAGTGGTCACGTCATCCGCGCCCAAGGACGCCCTAAGCCTTTCGGCTAGAGCGTCCGCGGCCGGACCGCTGTCTGCTCCAGGGATCTCCAGCATCCTGGCCCCGGTCATGGTGACCCTGAGCCGGAGACCCCCGACGATGCCAATCTCACTGAGGTTGACGGCCTCTTTCGCCTCAGTGAGGATATTGGCATACGACACGCCCCTCTTCACCGCGTCCGGCTGCAGCGTTAAAACTACAGCCGCGGTCTTCGGGGCGCGGAGCGCAGCCGCGACGCCTCGCGCTCGCTGCCGCCGCCTTCTCTCCCGCCTCTTTGCCGCCCTGGCTGCCTTTCCCGCCTTCTTCTTCTCCCCGGCCACTTGCCATTCGGCTTGAGCCGGGGGAAGTTCAGAAGGCGAGGAAGCCGGGGGGAGCTGCTGCACGGCTGGCGCAGGAGCCTTCGCCGTCCGCGCAGCCGCCCCACCCTTCCTCTTCCTTCCCGGGGCCGGGTCCGGTTTTCCCGACACCGGCTTCGCGGGTGCCGGCCCGGACCCTTTGTCCTGGCCGGACGACCCCGGTGTGGCAGCCACGGCGGCCGCGTACGAGGCCGCCTTTTGCCGGCCTGGGGCCTTCCCAGTCGCCGCACTCGCTGCCAGCGGGGGGCGCAGAACGATCCCCTCCAGGACGGAGAACCGCGCCTGGAAGGCAGCCATCTCCTGCCGCACCAGGTCCAGCACCTGGTTCTCCTGCGGCACGGGTTGGCTGTCCTTCTTGCGCCCCCCTTGAGGCGCCCCTGTGAGCCGGCTCCTCGGAGTCCAGCCAGGTCTGCTCGGAGCTCTCCTGTTGGAGAAGCTCCGTGGCGGCCGCCAAGCGGTTGACCTCCGCCCGCAGCTTGGACATTTCGTCCGACGGAGGCCCACCATGGTTAGCCTCCGCAGCCGCCAGAATGGAGGCCGACGCCGCGCTTATGGCCTTGTTTTTCGAGGCCGTCGTCCTCTTTAAGGCCACATCGCGGACCGCGGCCTCCACGACCTCCGCAAACCTGGCTTTCCACTCCTTATCGGAGCCGCCAGCGGTGTCCGGCTCATCGCCAGAAGAAGCCGAAGCTCTCCGACCGGCTTCTCCAGGGTAGCGCCCCTCCTCGGCGAGCTTTGCGGCTCTCTGGGCTGCTTCCTGGGAGGCGACCACCCTGCCCTTGCCTCCATCTCGGCCCTTACCCCGCCTGCTGGTGGGGATTTTTCGGGCCGAGGCAAACTCTCCATTGGAGGATGACCCCTGGTCAGCCTCCGGTCTGGGCCGCTTGCGGAAGAACCCGGAGTTTTCCGCAGCAGCCCCCACCCCCTCACGTCCTGAGCTCGCCGAGCCGACGCCGGATGCCGAGTCGTCAGAGTCCAACTCCGCACCCGCACGACGCTCGAACGAGCCCTGCCTCCAAAATCGGGCACTACTGCCCGCGCCTTGCCCGACCGACACTTTGTCGAGCGTTTTGGCGCTGCATTGGATCAGGTCCTCAAAGGACGCTAATCGGGAGCCTCCTCGGCTCTTGTTGCTTATAGCAAACGGCGAACAAACGTTGCCCCCCCCAGAATACGAAGGGCGGATTCTCCTTCTGCTAAGCAGCCGGTACCGCCCTGGGGTAGTTCTCTTTCGTTTGAACTCTCCATGTTACTGTTCCTTTTAGAGGGTGCGGTCCCTATCTCCTAACCTCTCTACTGCCTGCTCGCTGCCCTCACAGTCACGTCTGATGATCAGACGCGTACCAGAGAGCAGCGAGCAAGCCAGTGAGACGCACACCGTCCGAGGACCCGAACACTGCTCAAGTCTCCGAACGGTGTGCCCCTCTTGTGTCTCTCTTGGTCTGGTCTCTCACTTGGGACCTTCCGGCATGAGTGGCTCTACCGGCAAAGCCCCCAAGATCACTGAGACACGCAAGCCCCACCACGACGGCAACGTGGAGACACGGTTGGTGGGGGTTGTGGTGGACCTTGGCTTACCAATTCGTTTCCCTCTAGGGATTTGCGGGACATTGGATTTTCACTAATAAATATCCTTGTGTCTTGTTTTACCTAACGACAACAATATTGAATAAAGGAAAACGCTAATTATTTTCTTCTTTGTACTTTTTCATTGTCCTGCAATACATTAATGAACCAAGACTGAGTTTACTTACAATTATAAACTCCGGTACTTGCCAACTTTCAAAGGGCGATACGTTCTAAAAGCGATACAATAAAGTATAAGTACGGTCTATAAACGTCACCTCTACGCTATAAAGTTAATTTAGACTCTTTGTATACTCATTACACGCAATTTAAACGTATGTAAAATAGGCTTTCATTACGTCTGTGTACTTAGTCGCCTATTGTTTTAACCCACTGACCTTAGAGTCAGCTTCATTACGAAGAATTTACGAGTATTGAAGCGCCCCAGCCTAGCCAAATGGAAGCCTGTCCATTGCCATCGTAAAGTACATACGGCACATTTGTGTAGGCTGTGGCGCATTTGTGTGTGTGTGGTATTTGTGTTGGTACAAATATTTTTTTACGATTAGTAATCTAAAGGCCAATAGGGTATTTGACTGGATTTTCTTTTTGGAAATTTCTCAATACCTAGAGAAAAGTTAAGGCGAAGAAAAAAAAATGAAAACCTCAAAAAATGACAGATTTGTGAGTGTTTTAAAATCTGTGATATACAGAGACAGTACTAATTGCGTGTGACGTAACTCACAATCATCGCCATTGTGAATTTAACAACGACATTTTGCATGACAAGGATAGAAGAATAACTTCAAAAGCTTGTAACTCCTCTATTTTGCGATCAATTTTATGTATTTTTTCACAAATAGTAGTCTTTTAAAATCAAAGGTTGACTGGTAGAGAATGCCTTGTTGCATTAAGTCCGCCCATGTACTACTATTGTACAAAAAGTTTAAATAGGAAATAAATAAATAAACAAATCGGACAATTTTAGTGATAGCTTTCGGATAGGTTTTCTTCTCGATTTTTTATAGTTGTCAAATACACTATTTTCGTAGTAGGTACATTAAAAACCTTCTAATACAAGTTGCAATCAATGTCAAACATCAACGACATCAATGTCAATAACTTGTCACAATGCGGGGAAATTATAAGTAGGTGGAACTCTCTGCCTGCGTCTGTGTTTCCAAATGCTTACAACCCTAATCTCTTCAAAGTTAGAGTGAACAGGCTCCTTCTGGGTAAGCTCGCTCCATCGTAGACTTTGTCTCTGTCATCTCTGACATTGACTAGAGTCAAGAGCAAACCCATCTCTAATAAAAAAAAAAAAGGTGTATTTAACAGTTCGCCACGTCAGTTTATTTGACTGCGATGTGAATACGCACACTATTTTTAAATAAGTACAACAAATCTCCCTCTGATATTATAATGAGGAAACATAGGCCTATTGTAATTTGGTCAATATTGTCAAAAACATGCATTATTATATTCGGCGAAACCCTGAATGAACGTTCCCAATCTGAGTTCACGGGAATGATAATGAATTCATGGAATTGTTTTCATCCTACTTATAATATTAATATTTCATATAATAATACAAATTTTAATGCGAAACTTTGTGAGGATGAATGGATGTATGTTTGTTACTCTTTCACACAAAAAACTACTGAATGGATCGTGATGAAATTTGGCACAGACGTAGATTATAGTCTGGAATAACACGTAAGATACTTTTCACACACCTGATCGAAAACGTCAAATTATATGTCATGCCAACCTAACCTAAAGTGAGTCATTTTTGGCCGGTGGCACAGCCGGGCAATAATATTGTACTGGATTTCATTATAACCCGCTGGTCAATAATGTGATTTAAATTTGGAACCTCATCTGTCTGCTCAATTGGCGGTATATTAGGTACTTACAACGCCTTCTGTCTCTGTCTCTCTTTTTCTGTTCCAGAAAGAGGAAAGATATTCTCGATACTCTTACTACTTAGGGATGATATTCTCGAATTTCTACAAAATCATAAGGATTGACCAGGGTCCAGGATTGAAGACAATATTATAAGAATAATTGGTTATGTACGGATTATTATATAAAAGGATAAGAATAACACTTAAAACCCATTTATAGTCGATTTATTAATTTAAAAACTATTTTCTCGAGTATCTCCTATGACGTTCTAAATTCAAATTGCATACAGCTAAGCGTCCGAACCCATTCTACCAGCTGATATAAAGCTCTGTATAAAGCTTTGTGTACACATAAATTGTATTACGTTGCTAACAATAGGCCTGCACATATTTACTTACCCACAGAGAAGTAAAAAAAAAACGAAAATCGAGTTGGTCGTGGCCGCTATGTGGTAGGTATACAAAGTGGAACGCAAAAAAGGCGCGAATATTGCAAATCCGTATGGTATTAAACTAACTTTTTTTAAGTAGGTATACAGTATAGTTCTAAATACATGTCTCTACTTAGTGTTTGTAAATTTAAAATACTTTGTTTTTCGTATTATGGCTTCTTATTTTCTTACAGGAGGTGTGAAAAGTAGAGTATCCTCCTCGGGGATAAAGGTGTCTTTGCCTTGGGCTAGCTTGAATCCCTCGCTGCATTCAGGATTCTTGTATTAACTCCCTCGCTTCGCTCGTGAGTTAAACTCTAAACTCCCTCGCTACGCTCGTGAGTTAACTCCCGGATCCTTCATTGCGTTCGAGATTCAATATGACGCCCGTGACACAAGACACTGCTTTATCCCCTGGGTGCATAATCTACTATTTTATCCCGGGAGTATGTTCCCTTGGGATAATTATCGACATTCATGCTTGCGGAGGCGCTGGCGGCAGCTAGTAATTAATATTTTGAGTATGTATCTTGGTTTTATTTTAAATATGCGTTTTATTCCTGGTTAATAGTATTATATAATAGTATTATATAGTAATTAATATTATATAAGTTAAATATTAATAATATTTAACGGACTTTAAAAAGGAGGTTATGAATAAAATTCGACCTGAATGTTTGTAATATTGTCAGAATTGCACAGTTTTTGTATATGTTAGTCAATACCAGATTCTAAACATGTGTGTTTGTATATTTGTTTACACTTATCTCAAAAACTGTAACTAAGTCGGATTACTAAAAATATTTTAAAAGATAACACTATTTTTTCTCACTTTTTAGTTATTATTTAAATAAATTACAGTTTTGCTAAACTAGTCTATGTAGTTTTAGAAATCGGAAAGTCGGTGGTGCCATGTTAAATTATGCAAACTACTTATGTAGAGGCAAATTAACTAAGTAAAAGTTTAGCGTCTACATCCTCCATTGACCTATGGATATAAATAAATACATATATTATTTATTAGGTAATGTGTTCATTTGAATTCGCAGCTGATATGACTCGATTTCAAGTTTATCATAAAGTCACAATCCTGCAGTGTGGTTCTGGTCCTCCGAACGAAACTTTTATAAAAAATGTTGAATACTATGGTATGTATGTATGTAGATGCCTAAGGGAATATCAGGTCACAATTCAATTTAAACATTGACATGAACAATATTGAGAAAGTTTGTATCTAAAGTTTGGCAATTATATTTTTTATTTATGTTGTGTACATAATTAGAGAAACAGAGAGAGAATTTTATTTTTTATTTTTTGGGAACCGCATCAAAAACATCACAAATCAGGTGTCCCATTATTTTACAATAACCTATCTTTCAGAATTTGGTCAACATCCATACATATCCTACGTAAACAGAGAATCAAAAAGGTTTTAAAAAGAATTTCTTCCTAAATTATATGCAAAGTGATCTCGAGGGGCGCTTAGTACGTGAGGGTTTCTCATTGTCTCTATCTAATTAAAACTTGGAAAGAAAAATGAACGCTGTGTGTACTGATTACAGAATCAAAAATTAAAAATCTTCTGCCCGTCTTGGGTAAACACATGAATAAGTAGATTCGCTTCACTTACGTTAAAAGCGCTCTTGGCTCCAGATGGTCTTCGCCACATCTGCTTTTTAAACGAGAATGCTTTCAAGGGAATTCTGGCTGAAAGTGGGCATCTATTAATATAATTACAATTCATTACCACCTAGAGCAGTTTTGTCTTCTTATCTGCGAGTAAGGATCGAGGAATTGGGTACTGGGTGAGTAATCCGTAATTATGTATTAGGGTCTTACTAAAGCAGTACGACCCTCGGACACTCGGAGATCACCGCGTGTTGGAGGTTCAATATGATTGAAACGGAATAAACTAAACTTGAAACAATAATTTTTGAAGGAGACATTTAGTAGGTAGGTAAGTACGATTTTTGTAGGTACATGGTTCAATTAAATTAATTAATTTTAATGAGTAGCATGAAAACTAATTACTTTGACTACTTATTTCATAAACATAGTCTGCTCTTCATGTTAAATTAATGATATTGTGTGAACAATGTGAACATACCTACTTTATTAAGTTGAGAATAGAGAATTATATTTAAATTTAGTAAAAACATGAAAACTGGCAATAAGACAATTGGTTTTAACAAAACCAAGTATTTTATTTTTAATAATTTGGTAACACAAAATTGTCTGCATAATTAACTCAAATAATTCTCATAATTATTGTGTTTACAAATGTTAAATATAACGGAGTAATTTTTGACTATGTTTACTTCAAAAAGCTGCTTACCTTAATTGTTAAAATTGTGTTTGCAATTAAAATTAGGTTTGTATTCTCCTTTATTTTTAAAGCGGAGACACAGCGAAGCTGCCAGAATTAGAGTGTAAAAACCTAACCTAACGCTAGAATATCCTCATGTTAAATCAAATCATATCAAATCAAATACGTTTATTTGTGTACACAGGTGAAAAAGGTGGAACAATTACAAGGTTAATGTCTCTGTGTCCTGCCACAGTAGGTGGCATACAAACATTAATATAATTACATTTCAAATGTGCCAAAATATTTTAAATTATATTAAAGTCAAATATAGACCTAAGTTAACATAAGTGAGCAATCGAATACCTTTAATAAAAAGGGCAACAAATCTGTTTGTTAAAAGATATCTTTATCAAACGTTTTCGCAGATAAATAAGTTGGCACAGAGCTATCTCGGCTGGGACAACAAACTTCGTGCTGCCATCACTAAGTTTGTTTCACTGCATTTGCATCACGGATTTGATAAGTAAAAACAATTTTGCAAATGGCTTCGACTTCAACCACAAATAGGTTTCGAGACTCTCACTGCAAAAGTTTTTAGAAAAAGCAGATTCGCAAAGTGAGCATTTGGCTGAGAAGTCACAAATGTTTATTCTAACTGCGTATAAATAGCTGTGTTATAAGGCAATTGTCGCGATTCTTTGCCAAATGCTTAGGTGTACGAGTTTGGGAATTGAGCTCAGGGTTCTGATTCCTTTCTCTGCAATTATGATTTAGTAAAACAAGATCATGCAGCATCGAGTTTATAGACTTACAAAGTCATTATCGGTTTGGTTGTCAAACAGGTTTTTCCAGACATGGCTCTGTAGGTTACTTAGTTAAAACTCATAGCAACATATTCGTATTCATATTCTTCAACAACACGTGCAAACTCGTCAACGAGTGTTCAACAATAGGCAGTAAATTTTATGACGCGGAATAAACACGGACGGGAAAATGGAAAGGCGGATCAGGAAAACAGGACTCAGTCACAGCCCACAGGGTTTAGCGGAGGACCCTTACCAAAAACCCTCATTATCCAGGCTAAAGTAAAATGAGAAACAGTGGATAACTAATTGAATCGGTACTAATTGCAATCGGAGCGCGCCGGGCCCCGCTCGGGTAACACGGTTAAACCGGGAACACGGGAGAATATTATATTATTTTCGAAGATATACTTGCAGTCAATTTGCCACTAACTCCCCTAGACTAACTGAGCAGCTAGAGAGCATGTTTAATTAATACGGTTTTAAGTATATATGTACCTTAATTTTATTACATATATTTGCAATCACATTGCGACGAAGTATTTGTTCCAAGATATTTTGGATAAGTTTTAAACTTACAGCATCTTTTGCTATTAAACAACGTGTAACAGAATAAACGCAATACCTCTTAAGGGACCATTGTACTAATTATCATGAATTGCGTTTATTCTGTTACACGTTATAAAGAGGTTTAAAATCTTTTTAGTAAAAATATGTGTTTGAAACCTTTCATAGGTTTAACGTAGGGAAAACTTTACACATCCTTAAAAATGATTGAATAATATATTTAAGGTTTCGTACATTGGTTTTCGACAAAAGCAGACCTTAGGAACATACCAGTTTCGTAATTCCAACCATTACCGATTTGATACTATTAATACTCAAATTCCTATAAATAAAGTCCATTTGAAATAGAAGAGGAGGTTGGTCTGCGGTTAAATGTCGTGGTCGTCGCGGGTCTGACGTCAGAGAGGCCAAAAATAAAGCCTCCCTGCCCGAGCCGTTAACTACCCCGTATAGATCTTATTTCGCATGAGAACGTATATTTAGAATTCTAGTTTCGTCACGGTTGGACTCCTGAAAGGGTAGGCAAAGTTGGACTAACGACATCGTTTGCTGAGAAAGGTATTAGGAATTTTACCTTTTATGAAAAGCGTGAACATAATACCTTTATTTCTGATATATATTCGAGCTGCGAGTGGGGCAATTTGGAAATGGACGTCGGAACCACCGGGGACACCTGCTGGCCAGTTTTATGGAGAAGGAGGGCCTCTATATGATGAACTCCTTCTTCAGAAAACGTGAGCACAGGAAGTGGACCTGGCAGAGCCCCGATGGTGCAACTAAAAATGAGATTGACTTCATCATGTCGACGAAGAAGCAGATATTCAATGATGTCTCTGTGATCAACGCGGTGAAAACCAGAAGTGATGACCGCATGGTAAGAGGCACATTGAATCTAAATATCAAGCTGGAAGGGTCTCGACTGATGAAGTCTACGCTCCGTCCAGCACAGATCCAGATCCAAAACTCCGAAAGCTTTCAGCTCGAACTTCAAAATCGTTTCGAGTGCCTAGGGAGCTCCGTGTACGAAAACAACGATGGGTTCGTGGAAACTGTTCATACGGTCGGGTCTAAGTTCTTCAAGACACGCCGTACAGATAAGACCAAGAGGCTCTCTGATCCTACTCTCAAGCTCATGAAGGAGAGGCGGGAGATGATTCTGCAGTCTTCAGACGATGCGTGCAAATACCGGCTCAAGGATCTCCAAGTCCTTGAAAAGCGACCTCCGCCGCTTTAATACTGAAAAGATTAAAGACGCGATAGAGCGGAATAAGGGTTCCAGGGTCTTTGCAAGAGATTTGTCTATTGGGCAGAGCCAGCTCACAAAACTGAAGACCGACGATGGCAGAACCATATCCGCCAAATCGGAGCTTCTGAGGGAGATCGAGACATTCTATGGACAGTTATAAACGTCAATGACCAAACCCGCAGCAAATCTAGCGAACGACCCAAGAGCTAGATTGACCCGGCATTATACCGAAGACATCCCGGACGTCAGCCTGTATGAGATTAGGATGGCTCTGAAGCAGCTTAAAAATAACAAGGCGTCGGGTAAAGACGGAATAACGGCCGAACTCCTGAAGGCGGGTGGAAAACCGGTCCATAAGGCCCTTCAGAAACTGTTCGATTCCGTCATACTCGAGGGGAAAACGCCACAAGCGTAGAGCAGAGGTGTGGCGGTACTCTTCTTTAAAAAGGGCGACAATGCCCTGCTTAAGAATTACAGGCCCATCTCACATCTGAGCCATGTCTACAAGCTGTTTTCCAGAGTCATCACAAACCCTCTCGCATGCAGGTTTGACGACTTCCAACCTCCCGAACAAGCCGGATTCCGAAAAGGGTTCAGCACCGTAGACCACATACACACGCTGCGGCAGGTTATACAGAAGACCGAAGAGTATAATCTGCCCCTCTGTTTAGCGTTTGTGGACTGCGAGAAAGCCTTCGATTCGATCGAGACTTGGGCTGTGCTGCAGTCTCTCCAACGGAGCCAGATAGACTATCGGTACATCGAGGTGCTGAAGTGTTTGTATGAAAACGCCACCATGTCAGTCCGACTTCAGGATCAGACATCAGAACCTATCCTCCTGCAGCGGGGTGTGAGGCAGGGAGACGTAATTTCTCTGAAACTGTTCACGGTCGCAATGGAGGACGTCTTCAAGGTTTTAGACTGGAGAAGGCTAGGCATTAATGTCAATGGCGAGTACATCACTCATCTTCGATTTGCCGACTATATAGTCGTCATGGCTGAGACCAGGGAGGACCTCAGTACAATGCTCGATGACCTCAGTAGAGCTTCCGAAAGAGTGGGTCTTAAAATGAACATGGACAAAACCAAGGTCATGGTAAATACCCATGTAGCACCCACTCCTATCAAGATTGGAGGCTCTGCACTCGAAGTGGTTGATGAGTACGTCTACCTGGGACAAACGATCCAGTTAGGTAGGGCTAACTTCGACAAAGAGGTCAACCGTCGAATCCGACTCGGCTGGGCAGCGTTCGGGAAGTTACGCGGTATCTTCTCGTCTCACATACCACAGTGTCTCAAGATGAAAGTCCACCAGTGCGTGTTGCCAGTGATGACCTATGGACTCGAAACGTGGTCGCTCACAATGGGCCTCATCAGAAGGCTTAAAGTCACCCAAAGGGCAATGGAGAGGGCTATGCTCGGAGTTTTCTTGCGTGATCGAATCAGGAATGATGATATCCGCAAGAGAACCAAGGTTACCGACATAGTCCGAAGGATCGCCAAATTGAAGTGGCAGTGGGCAGGGCACATTGCTCGCAGAACAGATGGTCGATGGGGCCGAAAAGTTTTGGAGTGGCGACCGCGTACCGGAAGACGCAGCGTTGGAAGGCCTCCCACAAGGTGGACCGATGACCTGGTGAGGGTCGCGGGTAACCGATGGATGCGAGACGCACAGGACCGGTTGTTGTGGCGACACTTGGGGGAGGCCTATGTCCAGCAGTGGACGTCTTTCAGCTGATAATATGATGATGATGAATACCTTTATAAATGTATGGAATGGTTTTATCTGGAACAACATAGTTTCTTTCCGATATTCTTAATATGTGAAACACTCTGGGGAAAACTCTACCAAAACATTTCGCATCCTGCGATTAGCTGTTACAAACTGAATATGTTATTGTTATTCTGATATTCCCTGCGGTACGCATAAAGTGGATACGTCCAACCTAATCGAATGTCAGTTACTTACCTTGTAGTTGTATCCACGTATTACCAACCCATGTTGCGTTGGGAACTCATGTTCTTGACAGGTGGCATCCATCGGAGTTCTCTAACTATTTCCTATTTGAATTCGGAAATTAGGAACTTTATCTTTTTTTATCTTAGGTACCTCTGAACGTGGGAGCTCGTGGGTGGTAAAATCTATTATTAAATTTAATTTGAATGTAGAATGATACCTACTTAATTAGAATCTTAATTTATCTGTCTACCTACAAGTTTATTTTGGGAGAGGATGGGTGGTAGTATGTTGTTTGTTTCGAGGTACATTTATTATTAAGATAAAGATTAGGTACACTACATTGTTATTTAGGTACATAATAGCTTCATGATAATAGTAGAATTCATGAAGGATCTAGAATGTGACAATAGGTGATATAGGTACCTACCATGCCATTGAACACTCAGAGGAAATAGGCGGTATTATATTCTTTGGTAGTTATGAATAACCCGATTTAACGTAGACAGACACATATCATCATACCATCGGGTAGGTACCTATAACAAATATCCGGGCAAAATATATCAACAAAGATCGCGTGGCAGGCTGCGATTCTGCGAACAAAATCAATTTAGGCGTTGTTTATAATGACTTAAGGAGCAAATAAAGGACTCGCACGTAACGTGCATGATTCAATTGTATGTGAACGACGCCGCGTTATAACACCTTTGCATGTTCCCGCTTTATAAGAAGTATGTATAATAACTTTTAACAGAGCTATTCTATTTTCAGGTGCTGTCGTATTTCGAAGGGTTTATTTCGGCTTCATCCTCTTTTCGTGGCGAGGTGAGCAGGGCGCGTGTTTGAGGCTTCGCAATTTAACCTTGCGTTCATCAATTCATTCGTGCATGATACCTCATGTGGCAATAATTTGATGGGAAGTAACATTTATTATAAGCTCGTATATCTTTGCATTTCTGGCATTAGAAAATGCCTTTTTACGAGTTTCAGTACAACTCTTGTGACACTATTTACGCGGCTGCAAATGTGAAAATTAAACAAATACATTAATTTCTGGCTAAGTTTGATGTTACTGTGTGATATTTTAATGTGATATTTGACTAAAACCTACTTATACTCCCAAAGTCGTCCATCGGGACATAAACCTACGCGTAAAAAGTGAATAATAGTGCAAGGTCTAAAATAGATAATAATGTAATTTTCCACTGTGTACTGAAATAAGTTTAAAATCTGCATGAAGAATGAATAATTCATCGGAAGCAGGTGTGAAGCACCTAGGACTGAATGTGGCTGAAGTATTTATAAACAGGGTAATGTTTTATACGATGTCAGTGTCAGGGTCCTCGCGAAGGAAGCGACGCTGCACGCACAAGCTACTGGGGAAGGCAGACCCGTGGTTGACATGTTATCCTTAGTGGATGGGTTAAGTAACTAACCTAAAATGTTGTGGCAAACCACTTAACTTAAATAAATCAAGTCGATTTCGACAAGACGTAATTTTTCCAAAAGAGTCATCGTCATCTATGAGAAATCAAGATTACCGTTTAACAGCTAGTTGATACTGATTTGGCTTTGTTTGTAGTTCCCATTTGATATTACCTACAAACGGGGTAAAAAGGAATGCAGGGTGAATCGGCAAAGAGTCACCGCGGCACTCCCTTCCGCTCCACCCAGAGCTGAAGGAGTCATTTGATGATTTCCTATCCATAGAAAAAGGGGAGAATCGGCACAAAACTTTTGAAGGGGATTAATCTTGTTTGTAGCGTTTTTCCCGTACCCGTATAGCCCGTATAGCTTTCCTCATGAATATGGTTATCCTAAACAAAAATAATTTTCCAAATCCGACTGGTAGTTCCAGAGATTAGCGCGTTCAAACAAACTCTTCAGCTTTCTAATATAGTATAGATATACTCGTATTATATAGATGGTATTGATGGTGGTGGTCAGAGAAGCAGTCCCTCCATATAACAAACTGGTAGTCAGCTGCATCTGGTTAGACTAGAAGCCAACCCTACGTTGTTGGGAAAAGGCTAGGAGGAGGAGCACGGATGGGTTTTAGTCAGTAAGAGTCTGACACGCCGTTCCGTTCCGCCCAGAGCGGGAGGAGTCATTTGATGATTTCCCAGCCATAAAAAAGACGGTAGTTTTTTTTTAAATTACGGTTACAGCGTTTACTACGGTATTTTAACTGCCAGGAAGTTGAACAGGAAAATACAAAGCTTAGGTATAATTATCACAAACGTAACACACATAATCTTAATCATTGAGCCAGTGATTAATGCCTACGTTACGATACATAATAATTACGCACCGATGATATGTATTAGATACTTATTATGTAGATCGACTTATCTGATAGTATGCAACTTATCAATATTAAATACTTTACTTTTAATATTACGTTATTGTGTTTCCTTAAAATGCGATATCTAGCTTGTTGTTGGTTGTTTGTTGCTTTTCACGTGTCCACATTTTTTTGTGAACGGAGTATCACCAAATTACTCCTTAATTGCGCGAAGCGGGAGGCAGTGTCCGACTCTCACTCACTAAAACTCCCGTATTCCTTCGCCCTGTACGTTCCAGGGCCACGGTAACTGTTTCGAACAATTCCGCAACCCTGGCAGGGCCACCTTTCCACCTGCAATTAGGTTGCATGCAAGTTGCATAACATTGCGGGTTACTGAGATATAATATGTCTGACGGCGCGCAACTAAATTAAAAGTAAATCCAAGATTT
Organism: Melanchra persicariae; assembly: GCA_947386135.1. NCBI lineage: Eukaryota > Metazoa > Arthropoda > Insecta > Lepidoptera > Noctuidae > Melanchra > Melanchra persicariae. Next base: position 8,752,131 of record OX376646.1, read on the forward strand.
AAGATGAGAGACTGATTGTGTTATTTGGTTGAATAGTAATTGTTAAATTCAAAATTAAAATGGTGATTTATTTCAATTGGTCGAATATAAATGGCGATTTATAAAATATGAGCGGGTAACCCCGAATAGGGTAGCAAGTTTGCGTCTACGCCGTGACAGCTGGCATTCTTTTGACAGACAGCGTAAGAAGTGCACGCGTGCTAACCTATTGGCTCGTAATCTAGTTTCATCTTGTGTTTTACCGTATATTTACAAACGTGATATTATTTCAACGTTTCTTCTATAACACGCCCATGATGGATGACTATCACAAAGACCGCTCCGCTGCCCATTCTGATATTTCGTCATCAGGCGTGGGATGTAAGTCACATGGCCCACAAGGAAATTCGTGACAATACTAGTGAAATACGAGGCGTTACGTTTTGAAATGCAAAACACATAGTGACAGTGATAGTGAAACGCGTACGCTAATCCAGAAGTTAAAAACTCAATGTGTGCCGTGAAGTGCCCTGAAATTTGATCCGTTAAACCCAAGTTTGACGCCCGATCATAGTGCGGTATCACGGTGGTATGTTGCGTCGAGGATGCAGTATTGTGCAGTGCAGCTTATTTTTGACCATTAGTAAGGCGCTGAAAAGCTTCGTGCCTTCATGCCTGTCGTAGATAACCTATCTGGGTTCAACGTAGGAAAAATTCAAGGAAAATTACGAGGTCAAGATTTCTTTTTGTCGAGTTTTATGCGACTACCCTCATCAACCTGAACAATGGAAAACCAGTCTAAAACGGAGGCAAGTAACTTCACAGCAACTGGCCAGGTCAAGGAGAAGTGTGTGGGGATATTCACGACAATCTGGTGAGCTATTTTCGTTTAGTTATTGCTGTGGAGGTATGGTGCTAGTTAGTTAACATTTTTCTGTTTGTTTACGGGTGAACATTTTTATGCTGTGGAGACTGACTCACAGAGGGTTACGGTCTTATGATTGACGACTATCGATATTTGACAGTTGACTTGTCGTTTTATTGCTCTACGCTAAAGTGAGGCTGTTATTGTCGTGTTGGCTATCGCTTTAGTGTAGTAGTAGTTTAAGCGCTATAGCTTTGACGTTGACTGGTTAAGCGATGCTTTATATAATGCTCATGAAGCGATATTATTTTGCTATCGCTATTTGAGTAATAGACTTGATTGTTTAGTGTTATTGTTGTTGGGACTATAGTGGCGTAAATACCTCCATGGGACAATAAAGCGCTATAGTCTCAATACCGTACCCACCTAACGCTTTTTCTGAAAACTGTGTTATTCGCAAAAGCCATGTTTTGATTTATCATTACCTTCCATTGCCCGGGCTTTGCCCACTGCTGGGCGTGGGCCTCTTTTCTTGTGCCAATGTTTTGTTTAGTTTTCGATTTATTGACTTTATTTATTGACTTCTACTACTACCTGAAAGCTACATTTTCAGCCACAGCTTTGATAGAACTTGTACTCTCGTAGTGTTTCTCAGTTTTCAGATATCGTATTACGGTGGATGAAGTTAGCAAGAGGCTAGCGGTTCGCATGCTGCTATAACTGCCGAGCAGCTGCAACTTCTGAGCAGTTCTGAGCGTGACAAACCAAAGGTCAGCAACCAGTTTGCAGACTGCAGTAGCCGAGCATCTTGTCAACATCTGTGGGGTGTAAAAACGTTCAAAGCTGTCTGGAACTGGGTGAGTCACTCCCATTTTATTTGTATTGTGAGTTTAAAAGCTTCCAAATTCTTCATATGTATTCAGTGGTTGGTTTGATAGTGCAAGGTTATTTTGACATACTTAATACAAAGCGAGTACTTAGTTTTCCCATTGGCGGTAATAGTTTCCAACATTTTGTTCAGTGCGAACTTTAGAATGAGATAGTGCATGGCAAGGTTGGCACAAGGTTATGTTCCGACTTAGGTTTTTGGTGAAAAATTGGACCCAGGCTTATGTACTAACGTGTCGGCGACAGTTTTCCTTACATACGTTTACATTTACGTACGTTTTCCAACAGTTAGTTATTTCGATAGTAAGTAAACGATCATGAACAGCAACTTGATTTTAATGACAATGATTAAAGGTTTACAGGCAAAATTTCTAAATAGATTTTTCCATTCTCACTACTGGTTTGCCTACCCGGTATGTGAGTTAATACGGGTGAGATTAAAATAAGATTTATTAATTCAAATTGAACAGTGCAGTTATGACCGTAATGTTCGTAGATTAACGTAGAGTAATTCGTGAACGTAGCTCCTTCACATGAACGTTTAACGCAAACATTGTATCTTTTTGGAAGCTCCAATGTGCATAGCTTATCGGTCGGCATGTTTTAAAATCTCTTTATGGAGAAGAAGTCACCCGAGGCAAAGTACCAATAGACGTTGTGAAGTAGATGATGAGTTAGTGGCAATTTAGTTTATGTGAACAGGTTCTGAGTTCTGTGTGTCAGTGACTGTACTAGAGTATCGTAGCAGTATCCCAGAGTGATACAGACGAAGGAGTCTGTAACAGGGTTGCGGTAGCTCTTTGTCGTACAAAATAAAACTTACTTGATATTATTCCCATGGGGAAGAGCGAGTGTAGTAATTGTGTTGTGCTGTGCTATGATATGATAGCGACTGTGATGAGATACCTGGTCTTTGATTTTCTTTATTCAAATTATTGCGAGTTTGGTGACTTTTACCGGTTTTTGGACTTGGTAATCACGAATCTTGAATCAAACCGCATTTGTTTTAATTAGGTCATATACAGCCGCTCTTGTACTCTCAAACGGCTAACTGACTGACCAACACTAGTTTGTAGACAATTGCCGTAGAATTCAACGACAGCAAATAATGCGTCAAAAATGTTAGACTTCATCTGTAGAGCGTTTGATTTAAGAAACTGCGAGACCCATAATTGATGTTTGGTTATGTAGGTACTGGAGTCGATTAGATGAGGTCCCTGAGATTTCATAACAGTGTTTAAAACGATGCGTGGTATAAGGTAAAGCTCAATTTGATTGTACAGAAGCAGCTAAAGATTAAGTTTTCCGTTAACGATTTCGTGTTATTAGAAGATTATGAGTGAAACCAGATTAGGTACGTAAAATCTTGAATTAAACGGTCCATTTAAGGATCATCGAAGGATCATCGAAGGGTTATATACCTAGATAGATACCGACTAAAGGCACTTAACTCTTCATGATTGTGCAAGATTGAGGAAGATTCCCGATCACCAAGTATTCTCGAGTATTAGATGTCTTAGTCGAAGAATGAAACGAAATCTTGTTAAGAATAGCTTGTCTACTTATACTCGAAGCTCTTGAACGCACCTCAGGTGGTGCCAATAGGTCTGACCGCACCCCATGAGTAACAAACACGTGGCGATAGGCATTTACTGAAGGCTCTAATAATAGAGTAGAACCTATAAGTATGCACATGATCGAATACGATCTATGCCAGATTGCTACGTTCCATTGGAGTTACATAGGTTTGAAGGCCTACTAATAGTGTAGAGTCAGAATGTGCCGGTAACGGCGCAGGTGAGTTGTGCAGCTGGATTTACTTGTTTACTGTGAAGGCCTTTGCTAATATTAACCATTGGTCACAATAGCCTGTGTGGCACTAGCCTGTGTGGCACTAGCCTGTGTGGCACCAGCCTGTGTGGCACCAGCCTGTGTGGCAATAGCTTGTGTGGCAATAGCCTGTGTGGCAATAGCCTGTGTGGCAAGAGCCTGTGTGGCAAGAGCCTGTGTGGCAAGAGCCTGTGTGGCAAGAGCCTGTGTGGCAAGAGCCTGTGTGGCAATAGACTGTGTGGCAATAGCCTGTGTGGCAATAGCCTGTGTGGCACTAGCCTGTGTGGCGATAGCCTGTGTGGCGATAGCCTGTGTGGCGATAGCCTGTGTGGCAATAGCCTGTGTGGCACTAGCCTGTGTGGCACTAGCCTGTGTGGCAATAGCCTGTGTGGCAATAGCCTGTGTGGCACTAGCCTGTGTGGCACCAGCCTGTGTGGCACCAGCCTGTGTGGCGATAGCCTGTGTGGCAATAGCCTGTGTGGCACTAGCCTGTGTGGCACCAGCCTGTGTGGCAATAGGCTGTGTGGCATCAGCCTGTGTGGCAATAGCCTGTGTGGCAATAGCCTGTGTGGCACTAGCCTGTGTGGCACTAGCCTGTGTGATACTAGCCTGTGTGGCACCAGCCTGTGTGGTACTAGCCTGTGTGGCACCAGCCTGTGTGGCATTAGCCTGTGTGGTACCAGCCTGTGTGGCAATAGTCTTTGTGGCATTAGCCTGTGTGGCACCAGTCTGTGTGGCACCAGACTGTGTGGCAATAGCCTTTGTGGCACCAGCCTGTGTGGCAATAGCCAGTGTGGCGTTGACTGGCCTGTGTGGCGTTGACTGGCCTGTGTGGCGTTGACTGGCCTGTGTGGCGTTGACTAGCCTGTGTGGCATTGACAAGTCTGAGTAGCATTGGCTGACCTGTGTGGCATTGATTCGCTTGTGTGGCATTGACTAGCCTGTGTGGCATTGACTGACCTGTGTGGCATTGACTAGTCTGATTAGCATTGACTGACCTGTGTGGCATTGACTAGACTGTGTGGCATTGATTCACTTGTGTGGCATTGACTAGCCTGTGTGGCATTGACTAGCCTGTGTGGCATTGACTAGTCTGAGTAGCATTGACTGACCTGTGTAGCATTGACTAGACTGTGTGGCATTGATTCGCTTGTGTGGCATTGACTAGCCTGTGTGGCATTGACTAGCCTGTGTGGCACTGACTAGCCTGTGTGGTATTGACGAGCCTGTGTGGCGCGAACCAAACTGTATGACATCGAGCAGCTTGGTTGGCACTAACTTGCTGTGGTGGCACTGAGTACTATGTAAGATTCGATGTGTTATCTGAGATATTTGGTTATCACTTGTATTGAGAATGATAAATAATCAGATTTAGGTGCCTTATAAGTATTGCTTTAAATATGGGTCAGGGTGACCGAGTGGAGAATAATGTTAATCATTGTGTCTTTCTGTTTGACCGTCGATAGTGAAGATGAGAGTAATACACACGAGGACGTGTGAAGATGCAGGACGGCCGTGACGGCGCGCAACTAAATTAAAAGTAAATCCAAGATTTAAGATGAGAGACTGATTGTGTTATTTGGTTGAATAGTAATTGTTAAATTCAAAATTAAAATGGTGATTTATTTCAATTGGTCGAATATAAATGGCGATTTATAAAATATGAGCGGGTAACCCCGAATAGGGTAGCAAGTTTGCGTCTACGCCGTGACAGCTGGCATTCTTTTGACAGACAGCGTAAGAAGTGCACGCGTGCTAACCTATTGGCTCGTAATCTAGTTTCATCTTGTGTTTTACCGTATATTTTGTTTACAAATGTAATCGAATGAAACGAGGGACTGTTATGAATCACAAACGTGCTATTATTTCAACGTTTCTTCTATAACACGCCCATGATGGATGACTATCACAAAGACCGCTCCGCTGCCCATTCTGATATTTCGTCATGTCCAATTGCTCGATTGTGCCCCGGAATGTAATTAAACTTGCATGCCAGTTGCTCGCAGGTGGTGACGCGGCCTAAGAATAAATAAAGAAAAAATCTGTACTGAAACGGTTTCATCATACAATACTTACTTTTCTCAATGAGTTACCCTTTTTTTTTTTTTTTTTTTTTTTTTTTTTTTCTAGGATGGGAAATCATCAAATGACCCCTCCCGCTCTGGGTGGAGCGGCAGGGAGTGTCAGACTTTTACTGACTAAAACCCACCCTTTAGTCCTCCTAGTGCCTTTCTTCCCAGGGCCGCGGTAACTCTTTCGAACAAATCCGCAACGAGTTACCCTGCATGTACCACGCCACATCGGAAGTGTCAAAGCTGGAGCACTTTCAGGTCTTTCAATTGAGCGAAGGTAGTCGGTTGTCTTTCTGAGTTCGTGACTATCGTGAGAAGAATCCTACAGGCGTTACGTCTGAGCCGTTGCGTCGATTACCAGGAGCATTGCCTGTCGGAAGCTGCGCTCAACAGGGCTCAATACTCATCTGTCTGCATCCGGGCGTGTCTCTCCTGTAGCGATGTCGGCACTCGAAGATCTAACTTCCGGATGAGATCCAAACACACCTAATAACACTATAGGATATGAAATAATGAAATTTAAATATTTATTACATAATGATTTGAATCAACAACAATGTAGAGTTTAGAAATAATTAAATTGAATTCCTGTCAATAAATCTGAATTAATTTTAAACTAATATTGTTAGTGCATAACCGTAATACGCGGAATATAATGAAAAAAATATAAATTGCAATACGATTTGGTCATAATGACACAGTTAAAGTAGATTAGTAACGGCATAGAATTAAGGCCAGGTTATCTGGAAAAACGTTGTTTTGCATTGTGTAAAATTGTGTTTTATTCGTAAACAACACGGATTTAAATTTTGAAAAAAATATATTACATATTTCGCACTTCGATCTAGCTATTTCGGCCGTGCGATACACGATTACTTGCACTTTACTGCATCCAATTAAATCGCAAAGACAAGTCAAAATCAAGATGTAATTATCATTTCATTTGAGTTATATAAGGTTTTGAGTAATAAAACTTATACCACAATAAAGGTCGTAAAAAATGTGATATAAATCGGCCGTCATAATGTGAAATATGAAAATACGTATCCCACTAATTCCAAAATCAAGTGATTTTGTCTTTTCATGCGCGCGCCCCGTGTTATTTAGTCCCGAGCGGAACGTGTTGGAGGTCGGACGTGTGCCAATTTTTGCGATCCCGCCACCCCCGCTAAGTTCTGTTACTGGCTAAGCCTAAATTGATTACCGCTCGAGCACTGCCGGCACACCGGTGTGCCGCGAATTTAATGTTTATGTTTATTTACGTAAGATTTATTTTGAAATTTTCACGTGTCGAGCGGATAAATAATAATACTTGTATACAATTTAGTGTTCAAACAGTTGTGATGTAGTTAGTTTTTATTAGATGTAGCTATAATTTTGTAATAAAAAATGGGGAAAAAAAAGTTGTCATCAACGGCTCTTCGTTGCAGCGGTGACTACTTTTTTTTTATAAATTTGGCTGAATAAACAAAAAGGTATATAGGTATATACATAATTTACTTTACTAACTAGGTAAGTACCGACACGGAACAGATAAATTTACACACCGCGAACATGTGTGTAAACAGTTTAATTTATAATAATAATAATAATATTAATAATTGAATTTGAACCCTATTTCAGAGTGCATAAAGCCACCTCGAGCGCACATGATACAATGATTTACTGTTTTCAAATGTCAAATAGTAGTTCACCCCGCTACGTTAGTCTTGATGGTTTCGGAGAGTTTGTATAAGTCTTATAATATTTGTTATTTATTAGAAATGTCCGTTTTCACTTATCTTACTCCTAAACAAATGCCAAAATAATAGCTCGTATTTCCTACATGAGAGTTGAATATCGGGGCAATAATGTTTTGGTGTTCATGTAGAGAAGAAATATAAGTGTAGTTATACGCTAGGTGGGTACCTACTCACAGCCACCACAACACAACAAATAATAATATTTATGGTGTCTGCAACGTTTGTGAAGGTCTCGTCTATGCCAACCAATACGCGCAGCGCACTCGTGAGTCGCGTGCCATAGTGTAAAAGTGTAACAGTATGACCATTTCCTATGAAACTATTATAATAACATATTTTTGGTAACGTTTAGGCTACCGGACCAGCTCATTTATGCGCTGTACACTAGAGTCCATCCTCTTACTAATTACTAACAATGTATCAAGTTATGACAAGACATACAAAAAACTATGTGGTCAGTTTGGATAGTTTTTCCAATCCAATGCGTAACTTTATCGGTGTTTATTGGCAAGAGGAAAAATGTATAGAAATTATAAATTACATACACTAAACTGTTTTTAATTGACTATTGTATTGTATATTATTAACCGACTTCCAAAAAAGAAGAGGTTCTCAATTAGACTGTTTTCTTGATGTATGTTTGCTCAGCGATATTTTCGCCAATTGTCAACCGATTTTGATGATTCTATTTTTTTTGGAAGTGTATCTTCCCGGACTGATCCCATTTCAATTTGGTGAAGATCTGATGAAGAACTTCGGAGATAGGTAACGGAACTCTTCATTCCCGTAGGAATTCCCGTTCCCGTATAGCCGTACAGCCTTCCCCATGAATGTAACTATCATAAATTCATAATCATAATACAAAAAAGAATTTCTCGCACCGCGTCGCACGCAGTCACGCACGCTCGACGCGTTCTCGTTTGGTGGCCGCGTCTCGCGCACCGCCCGTTCGATTTAATAATATTGTTGAATTATTTTAATTTTACATTATCTTCTAAACGGTGAGTTCAAATAACATGCTGTAAAAGACAAAGTTTATCTTCATAAAATTATCTTGATGATGAAGTAACTTTCGCTAGTAAGGATTAATATGCCTGCCTAATATTAATGCTGAAAAACCACCTTTAATTTTTGAATAAATTATTTGAAATAAAATGCCTTAGTGTGGTTTATTTATAAGAGATAGATATAGGTGTAACGTCGCGGAATTCTTTTTAGATCGAATGAAAAACAATATCTTTGTAGTACATGGTACTTACGTATAATTAGCTATTACCACAGCGCACTTAGCGCACTTCCACTTTATAATATTATTTAGTATAGATTTGAATAAAATAGTATCTCATTATCATTATTGTAACACCATAAAAATACATAAAGAAATTAAACACACACCCCCACATAAGTACATACCTACGTAATAATTACAATTCTATCCTATTTATTTATAACGGTTTGCTATCTATGTTTCTGTGTATGTGCGTCTGTGTGCCTGTGTATCTGTCTTTGGCACTGCTCCGTTATCTTTATTGAACAGGGATATTTTGTAAGTTTTTAAAATTTTACTTGTTAATTACCAACAAATCAAAATCAAAATGTGCGTTACAGGACAATAGAGCATGCGGAAGGGCGTGACTTGTCTCCAAAATAATACTCATTTATTGGGGTTACCCCCGACGGTATAGTTGGGAACGACACCATTGTTGAAATTAAATGTCCAATAACGGCATTTAGAAAAGGGAAATGCTGCTATTGAAGAAAATAAAATACATATATTTAAATTCGATAGAATAAAACATACCAGGGTTATAAACAAAAAAAGTAATTGGTATTACCAAGTGCAGGGTCAACTTCACGTAACAGAAAGGAACCAATACATTTTTGGAATATGGTCCGGTGAAAACTAGTAGTAGAAAATATTTCAAGAGATGACGAATTTTGGCGGGTGCATATGGAGAAAAAAAATTATAGATTTTTATTTGAAATGTATATTTCCAGAGATTGTGGATTCGCGCTAAAATCGCGGTATGCCAATACGAGACATAATATTGAAAGAAAACAAAGAAAATGTTAATGATAAGCCTGCGCAGCTAGGTCCAAGCAAATCCAAGGACCATATTCCGTGTCAATCTACTCAGCTAGGTCCATGCAAACCGAGACAGCTACAGTTCAACGAATTTTAGCCAGTTGCATTGGTAACTTTTATTATGTTAACTATTTGATTAAAAAATATAAAAACGTTTTTGTTTTTTTTTTTAATAGCATCTAGGCAAATTTCAAACCATTTATACTTCTAAGCTTTCTTGAATTATAATATTCAAGAATTGTAACATAATTTTCCTAAAGTAAGTGTGCCCACCTACTACTTGATTTTTACGAAGGTATCGCACCAAAGCCAAATAGCGCGCGACGCGTAGTTTTGTATCGTACTCGTATTCATAATTTTCGTGTCAGTCAGATTTTAAATCCACCATATACTCTAAAATAAATAAGTATTCTTACTGATTTTTAGGTTAGTAATTGTATTCAAGTTTGTACAATACGTACTTAATCCATCTATAACCTTAAAAAATACTTAATAGAAAAATAAAATAAAATAAACTTATACTAATCAATTCAAGTTGATCTACTGCATTACTTTATCCTGTGACGGAACTTAGTACCTACCAGAGTCCGTGAACTCATGAGCGAGCGGTGCGCTTGGTGCGCGCGTCTCCCGCGCATCGTAACTTATTACGTATTGCTACTCCTTGCGAGGCCTGGGGTAAGCGTTAGATGCCTACGCGCTCAGCTTAGGCTCGCCTTAAAGCGGCAGTTCAATATTTGAGTTATGGTAGGTAAAAAAATAAAAAAACGCATGTTTGCAAACTAGTTTAGCTGTAAAAACTGAGCAGTAAACTAAATCAAAATGAGTCATAAAATAATTTAAACGGGCAGTTCAATAAATACTGAGCAGTAGAATAGTTGAACTGGGCGGTTAGGTGCGTACAGTTAACAAATCGTAATTGGTTAGTAATAAATTTTTATTTTAAGCAGTTCTATAAACGATGAGGCAGTAAAATGTATTTCTTGTGTATTTCAGCATTGATGATTTGTAATCCGAATGATCACTCTTCCCAAAATTTTTCATCCTAAAGTTTTCAGAAAACGCCTACTTAAAAACACCTGTGCTAAGATAGGGGTCGACGGAGCTGCGCTTCGCGGGGCTCCTATTTCTGGGTGGTTTAAAAAAAATCCGAGTCGGGTTACTCTGAGTTGGGGTGTTAACCATAATGCTACCGCTCACTGTGAATTGGCAAACTTATTTTCGAACTGCCCATTCCAACCGTTTTACTGCTCATTAATTTATTAAACTACTTGAGTAATTTTTGCACTGACATTGAATGATGAAATAATAGACCAATATTTTTATTAATTACCGCTTTTGTTTTACTGACTCACTAATTTACTAACCGCCGAAAAATTAAATGACTGCCCATTAAATTTTTCAACTGATCATGATAACTTCTGTATTGTTTAAATAACAGTTGTAAAAATTAATTCCCATAAGTAACTGTATCAACTATCACGTAATAAACTAATAACATAATAACAATAAGACTGAAGAACAACTTATTAAAATATATCATTAGCATCGTTTTAAGGGCTTCTATAAAATAAAATCGCAAAAAGTTAGACACATACGAATTTATGAGACTATTAAAATTTATTTTGTCTTGAAGTGAGATGAAATTCTTCAGTTTAATGGTAAGTATCATGACTCATAATTAGTCCTCGTTATGACTCATTTAAACTGACAGATGTTAAGTTTAAAGCAGCTAAATTCAACTATTTAACTTGAAGACTTTTTACAAAGGACTCATACATTAGTATTCTAAAAAATTACACCAAAGACTGCATTTACTTCCTCTGAGAATCGTGGCTCGGAGACAGTTTTGTAGAAAAATAATGTAGTGCTTCCTTTGGTGTATGCAAAAACGTCGAGTCTCCCAGACCCTTGTCTTAGCTTTTCTACGAAGTACTCACGCTTTTTCACGTTAGAGACGGCCCGCGGCTTTGTCCACGTAGACTATCGTCAAATGAAATTTTCTTTTTCCTTGATAGCTTTTACACGCTGTTCTCGGAACAAGAATAAAATTGAATTGTGCTTTAGTGTTCCAATAAAACATGTTAGCTTTTGTTTTGCTCCTTCCTCCAATATACGTTTTTCAGTCGAGTGCTTTTTATATAGCCCCCTTTGTGAAGAGAATTGAGTTGTACGTAAAAGTTATCATTTTCACGCACGTATTGGAGATGAAATACCTACTCAATGATGAAGCTTTATTTTGAACTATTCACTGAGCTTTGGTTGCTTGTAAAACAAACGTACTTTTAATAACTGCTGGCAGTTACTAAAATTGCATTCAAAAATATTATCAGACAACAAACTCGTTTTAGCTCACAATAAAAAATTGTTTCAAATTTCAATGAGCTTTATAAACTTATAGGATATTTATGTGTTTCGAAATCACGGACAATGTTATTGTTTTATTCATGAAAACAAAATTTATTTTATGAAAGCATTGCAAGGAAATATACGCCAGTTTCCATATGGGAATTCACTAACGTGGTATTGGAAAGTAATTTCACCTTTACGCTTGGCTTGTTTTTTTTTTCAATTACACAGCTGGTGAAACAAACGTTGTGGTCTAAATTTAATTTTCCAAGCCTTTGCGACTATTCCCTATGGCTTAAGTCTAGTTGTTGACGTTATTTAATTACTGCAGGCTCTGGACTTGTTTTTCTGTAGAATTTAAATAGTAATTGGTAATTAGGCGCGGAACGAATGTGGGTGGAAAAATAAAGGCTTTAAATAAAGTAGGTATATTTTAGTATCTACTAACAAATCTTATTTATTTGTAACGAATCAAGGTCAAAAGTTACAGTTATAAGGTCGGGTCGCCCGGTCATCCAGGCTTTGCTAATTCAGAACTTTGCTCTCTTGGTTAATTTGTCTCGACAGTCCGCATCACATGGCCTACATTATTAAAACTACGCGTGCCCTTTTCAACCGCACCCTGTACTATGATTAAACCCTTTTATTAGAACAAAGGAGGCTCCAAGTTCTTTCATCTTTACTACTGAGAAATGTCCAGGATTTAAGATAAACAAATGACGTCAGATCGCAGCTGATTGCTGAAACCCATCTCTTTTCACAGAGAAAATGAAATTCGCAGCTGTGCTAAAGATAATAAAAATGTAATCTTATAATATAGCGTACATTAAAATCAAATTAGGTAAAGCGACCAAAAAGTAATTCAATTAAATATGTATACCTAAGTCTGTTATTTTTAGTTCTATTTCTTCACCAAAAAATAACGTAGAGAAAGTTCCAAACTTGATACAATAGAAACAACTTTTAATTGACTTTTTAACTTTTAGTTGTGTATTTTTCAAGTAGAACAGTGATTTTTGTTCTAACACAGAAGTCTCATTACAAGTTCGGTTCACTTCATCACTGTGTATCGAATTATTTTATACAATGTTTTTACATTGTGCTTTTAGCTTTTAAGTGCACTTCGCGAACTGGTTCTGTGGAGTAGTTTTAAATAGAATTATTTATAGAGGAAGGCAGGGAGGTGGAGTGGATGTTGTGGCTAAGTACACGGTGATTCTGATTACATCAGAAGCTCACGCGATACAATCGGCGCTGCCGGGCACATTGTTATAGTAATAACGAGCTGGGGTAAATGTTCATAATTGTGTGTAACCAGTGGCTAATTAATGGGTAACAGTAATAGCAGAACTATCAAGCTGCAGATAATAATAAGGTATTATCCTAACATGTTCCTTTAATGAACCGTTTCGAAGATCTTTTGGCTTTAAATCCATCCATGATATTATCTTTGAACAGGTAACCAATTTTCTGCACATCGAGCAGGTACCTCAAAGTGCAAGTTAATCCGTACTCAGTCCTTATTCGAATACCTTTAACATATTCCGTCGATCTGCCGACCGCTCCAATTCTTAGTTTACGTAATTCTCTAGTGATTCAGCTGCGATACTCAGTTGGCAGTTGATTCGGGTAACGAATTTAAAAGAAACCTCAGCACATCTGACACTTTAGGAACAGACTCTAGAATCAAGCGCACGCGCATCTTGGAAGATCACCCAATGACAAAGCTCAAAAGACGCAACATTTTCAAAAATACTACAACATAGTGCTAATACAAGAATTGGATGACTACTCAGGTCCAAAAGAGCTGAGAATTTATATTAACGGATCAAAGGCAAGCACCGGAACTGAAGTTGAAGTTTACTCCAACGACCTCAACTTATCCAGTCTCCAAAGACAGAAGCCAGGATAGTTATGTAAACTCATATTCGCATATGGAGAGTATGCGAATGAGTACACGCAATGCGCTAGAACGAGTCACGGTAACCATTCGCAACACTGTGACGCTGTAGTGGATACAGTGGATCACTAGGAAATAACGCGGCCGATGAGCAGGCCAGGGCCCCTCCTGACCAGCTCATCGGCCGCGTCATTTCCCACCAGATCCCCAGCTGGTACGATGGCTCTTGGACCCGAACCCATAGTACCACTCCCTTTCATCCAGCTACCGCACATGGCTACAAAAACACATCCACACAAGTAGAACGCTGGTGGGCCTCGGCACCAGGCTTCAGGCAGTCCAAACAGACTATGCCATCCCTAGACAGAAAACTAACCAGGCACCTTCTGCGACTGGATAGGGGCAGCTTACAAATGGTGGCGTGGACCATCACCGCGCACAGCTATCCTTATATAGCAAAAAAAATCTACACGATAGGTATAACGATATATATTATATAGCTCAATAAATAGTATCATCATCTCAGAAAGAGATTTCTATAAAAATAATGCTGTGCGGTAAAATATGTGCCTCTCTGATGACGCGTATTCGCGGCAGTACCAACACTATTCTCAGTGTGTTCGCAGATCGGTGGGATTCCCCTATGATGCAGAGGTGGTTGCAGCTCCACGCTAAAGTGTAGCTGTATGTTTTAGTTGTTTATGTCTGTACCTACTAACACTAGTTTTTTAAGTTAATTGTTACTAACCCTATGGACTCTGTCTGCAATAAAAGTATTATTATTATGATTTCATGTAGCAGCTAAAAAAGGAAGCGTAAATCGCGGACATGCAAACGCGATACTATAAAATAGCCGTCAGGCTTTGTGCGTTGTATCAATGATACAAAACTGTGATCCCTCAGTCCGATGTTTTGAAGTTATTCAATTCATCCGATGCACGGAAATTTGAGAGCGGATATACCGGAAATATGTTTTGCGTTTCATCGCGAATGGACGTAAATAATTTAGTCTAGAAATATAGGATTTCAACATGTGGCCTGTCCCTATTATTTTCAAACATATTCGGGTCGGGTTTTTGCCACTAAAAAGAGTGTGTAGTTGTTTTATTTATTTATTTAAACTTTATGTACAATAGTGGTACATGGGCGGACTTAATGCAACAAGGCATTCTCTACCAGTCAACCTTTGGGTTAAAAAGACTACACTGTGGTAGTTGTAACCATCTTAAGGCCTAATGTATGCACTAACTATTCCTTCGTGTTTCTCTATGCTGCCAGGATTCGCAGTCTCAGGATAGTTCTCCCCAGAGTGTAGAGGGACGAAACACATTGTCTTAATTCGTCTCTGGTGTGTGATCACAGATGTGGCAATTACGCTAATTACATCTTTGGGAAAAGGTAAAGATGGAGGCGTTTCAGACGTAACAGTGGTATTTGCTATTATTTTCATTTGCAATGAGTAATGCAATATCTGTTTATTGGTAATTCTCCAGCTGTTATAATACGATGACATCTTTAAAATGAAGCATTTAAGTTGATCTATCCCAATATAATAAAGTTGGGTCGTGATATGACCGTCATTTTTGCTCAGCGTTCCCATCAACGACAAGAATCTCTCGTAATATTGCAATATCATCGCGGAGGTATCTCTTCAGACTTTTATGAAAGTGGACTTTGGCTCTCCGTGTGATTGATCGTATCCGCTTTACATGTTTTTATAACCTGTTTACATTCTTGCGGGATTGCTTTTTCCCACGTAGCGTTATAAACAGGATCAAATTATTTATTTGTTTGTGCTCGATACACATGTTTCGCTTAAATTATGCCGAAAGACACATTTGGTATTCGTATTTGTTCTCATTTCCTAATGCTTCAGCTATAAATGAAAACAATTTTGTGGGTCGTTGATTATATATATCTAAGACTTGTAATTTAACACGTGTTTATATCAAACGTTTATGAATCAATGTGCCTATTTTGTAGCATACCTATGCAAACAAATAAACTTTCATTGAATAATGGAAAAAATGGATAGTAAAGCGAATACGTTTTAAGTTTCCCTTGAAGTTTAATGTAAAAAGAAGAAGGGTAGGTACTTATAAAATAACTTAAAAATACAGCAAAGTATTAAATTTTACATAAAGTTAGGTACATCTACCTCACCTTGATTTTCAACGTACATTTATTATGAAACGAACAGTTTGTAAAAAATCGTTGGCCGTGGCATTTGAGCGCCGACATGCTTTCAGCGTTTCAGCGAGCTTTTACTTTGAATATTTCAAATGTTTCGACTGGACAGCTATACTAAATAACTGATTCAGGCTTCAAGCCACCCCCCAGGCATCGTGTGTTACCTACATGCTAATACGGATTTTCAGATTTTAAAAACAAAGTTAGTCTAACTACACACAGGAGTGGCCACTTAGGTACTTATTAGTTTTTGCGCTTAGACATTTTGAAGTCCGCTTGTGGTTATGGCTAGTTTTGTGAACTTTTTTTTTATTTTTTATTAATAAGTCTTTAGCCAAACGGATATACGTCAACCCCATTGTACCTTGTACTCCTACCCCACCTATAATTATGTTATATTTTTATTACAAACTACTACGAACTAAACCACAAATTATTCGTTTAGTGCTTTTTGATTTAGGGTATGCCAAAATATTAGGTATGAAATTATGAATAAGTCTAACATCTCACAAATTTAGTTTAAACTCCCCAACCAAAGATTCCCTTTCATATTTTTTCTTAACTTATTCCATCAGCAAATGTTGTACATCTTCAATTAGTCAATGCAGCTTTTTGCATTTAAGAAAGCAAACTTTGCCGACGGATAGTGGCCAGAACGAAGCCTTAGCGCTAACTTAACATAACTCGTAGTTAAACATTTATCATCAAACCAACTTTTGGATACTAGCACTTTTAGATTAAGCTCATATACTTTTAAACATTTCATAAATAATTTTGATGAAAAACGAAAATGAAAGGCTCACAATTTTTTTTTTGGCTATCGCTAACTAGCTTTATTTTTAAACACAATTTTAGTTAAAATGCATCAGCTTTGATGTGGCCAGGTTGAGTGACACCGACCGGGCAATGTTCAATGTCATTACACTTTGAGGTAGGTACCTATTATAAATATGTTTGCTCTTGGCTGTATTTCATTCTATTTGTTCCTATGTGGTTTCGCTCCTACTCCTATGTTATAAATATGTTACCATAGGCATCGTGCGTTATCAAGTCAAAAGACACTCTGCAATATTATAGGTTTCAATCAGTGAAAGAATATTTTCCTATAAAAACTATTTCACAAAAAAAAACCGACTTCCAAAAAAAAAACCGACTTCCAAAAAAAAACACTACAAAGAAGCAACCAAAACACTGCAAGTCGGTTTTTTTGTGAAAAAGTTTTTTATTTTTTACTTTTTAGTGTTTTATTTTTTACTTTTTAGTAACAACACAACTGGAAAGTCACAGGAAAACAGGAAAGCAAAAATACGCAATTTCGTATACCTACCTACATGGATGATTTTTCCACATATTTTTTGCAGCTATTCGGATTTAAAAACCAAACTACTTCGATAAAATTTCGATTTCGATAAAATTTTCATGGGACCATTTGGAAAGTATACCCTTTCCAACAAAATAGAAATTTTCAAATCGGTTGGCAAGCGACGGAGTTATGCGCGAACAAACATTAAAAAAAAATACAAACATCCGAATTGAGAACCTCCTCCTTTTTTAGAAGTCGGTTAAAAAACCTCTTCAATTGTTTGTAACAATTGTCTAGAACCACCGCCTGCACTGCAAGGCAACTGCTAATTTTTAAACTTCCAAAACAAGTGAAAGTAACAAAAATCACCTGTTAAATCACCAAGGGGATACCCTGATATCTGTCATAGCGGTATGTTAGGACTAGGAAGCGATATGATCAGTAGTGAACGTTTCAGGATACTGATTACTAGAGCCCACAGACAGGCGCGCTTCAATGCGTTGTCGCATCGTTCCCGCATCGTCGCGTCGCGGCTACCTGTGAACGCCTTCAGATTATGTTTAAAATGTCCCAAAAACAATCATTTATCAGTTCCCAAGAAGCAATAACTTCCATTTATACTATACATCTTTAAGTATACGTATAAACATAATTTGCAACTTTAATTTGGCTGAGTAAATTTTCCAATTGCGCACAAATTTGTTTAGGGCGGGTGGCGGTCGCTGATAAAGAGAAAGTAAAGCTATTCTCTCCCGTGCAGCCATTTACAGGTTTATTTAGCCGGTACAGTGAGGAGCTTGCTCTAAATGTTGGCTGTGGCGCATACTTCTTACAACCTTCTTTAAACACTTACACACAATAATTTAATTTAATAATATAATTTAATGATTTAAGTTAACGTTCCTACAATGCTAATTTATAAAAGTGAAATTTGTACACAAAGTACAAATTTCACTTTTATAAATTAATACTATGACACACGATATAAAACCTGTGCACACCTATAAGTGACAAGGTCACATTAGTACTAATTTATGAATTTTTGCATGTAAGAATGTTTCTGTGACTTTGCTGTTGGAGTACCATTATAAAATAAAATAAAAATAAAACACTTCTGTGAATCTAATTGTGTGTTTAATAAATATGAGACGCATGGAGTTATCCAACCACAGACAAGCACTACGAAGATCTAGAGGCGCTGTCCCAGCAGTGCTCCCGCCAAGACGAGCAAAAACAAACAAAAAAAGCACAGCCGTAATATTCTTTTCTCGAAGCCATTCAGGATATTTTCTACCTCTATCTAACTGCTACGACATAAAGATCCTGACAAATTGTAACCTATTATTGTGTATTGTTGTATTGATGTGTGGTTGACTGTATGATTTGTAACACGTACGTGTTACTAAAGCACGCTTGAAACGGATGAATAAAATAAATAAAAAGCTTCAACTGTAATGTATACTTACGCTCTCACTCGGTACAAATAAAGCTTATGTTCATCTAGATATAGGTATACCCGTGTAGTGTAAAGTTTCAAAAGTAACTTATTCCAAACCATGCAAAACTTATATGATCTTAACAAGATAACGCCAGAGGCAGCTGTAGGAAGGTATACAGTTATTTTGCTGCTCTATCGTCAGCAAAACTCTAATAGAAATAATCTGAGCGAATCTAAAGTTTCGTACGTGAGGAAACTGAGAGCAGATGCTTTGGAAACTGATTATTTTAGTACTGTTATCACAGCTGCACCAAGCAATACGGGTGATTCTCCACTGGAGATATGCGAGGTAGCTAGGCGGTACGAGTGAAAAAAAAACCGGACAAGTGCGAGTCTTGATTTCTTCCGAGTATACATTACCTACAGAAGTTTATATACTATGAAAGCACTCTCATTACTCTTTCAAAAATATAGCAGGTAAGATTGAAGGACAAACTTAACTTTGTTGTTAAAAAAATGTTCTCCCATACCTACATCAATGTACGTCGCGGTCAATTCTTTTACCGAAAATATATGTTACAAACATATATTTTCGGATCGCAAAAAATGTTGATAAACTACAAATTCCCATTTTTCTGACTTTTTCCTGTACTTGTACTGCAAGATCTATCTGCTTACCAAATTTTATGATTTTGGGCCAACGGGAAGTTCCTATCGGTTTTGATTCCAATGCAAGCGTCATAACATGCACCATAAACGGAGCATAACCGTCCTTATCAAATTTCCACTGCTGCAAGGGGTAGCAGACCTGAGTACTTAATATTAATTTCAGCTTGATTCCTCCACGCATTCTGGAGAAAAAGGGTCTTGACAGACGGAAAGACTGACAGAGACACGGACAACAATTATAAGGATTACGTTTTTGCCGACTGAGGTACGGAACGCTAAAAATAAAAGAACAATAAATAAATAAAAGGAAGCTCTCGAATTTCAAGGTAAAGCAAAGTTCGGACCGTGGGTGGCGGAGGTCGGACCGTGGATGGGTGACCACCTTACCATACCGAGATTTCTCCGTGCCTCGGAAAGCACGTTAAGCTGGTTAGGCTGGAAGCCGACCCCAGTGTAGTTGGGAATAGGATGATTGAGGACTTACTTCGCTTTAGCGCAGCTCTAGTGGAAAAAGGCTAGCGGAGTTAGGTATTTGTATAAGATTTATGAGAAGGATAATGTTTGAGGGACGCAAGTAAGGAAAGGTGTGCGAGGAATGTGTGACACTCACAAAAGCAGCTGAAACGAGTCCGCAACACAGCTTCGTACCATTAGCTCTACGTACCATTTCACATGTTCGCTACGCTTTACCGTGCAAGCTGCTGGTCTCGCTCCTCGTGGCACAAAAACACCCTTCTAACAGGTAGAGACTTTTAAAGCACATTCAATTCGTTAGGCTCGCACGATTTTATTCGATGATGGCATTATTCGTGAGGGGACATTACGAGCACTATTCTACAATTTGTTATGAATAAAAGTTAATCTACAAAAGCTCGTTAACAAAATCAGTTTGATTGCTCAATTGTATTATTGCGCGGCGAATGCAATCATTCGTGAAATGCTCGCAGATTGTGACACGCTGACAGAACTGTAATTTACTGAAAGTATTTTGTAAAATCTTTATATTTGCTGTTCGATTGGTTTTCATATATTGCACCACTTTTCAACATAACCATTCCTCTGTTGCGCAAAGGTCTCTTTCATACTTTTCCATTTCAATTAATTTCCTGTTCGGAATTAATAAATACCAGTAACGATGAAAATTAATTCCATATCAGTTTCAGTTAGTATGAAATATCCCACACTTATAACAATTTAATTATGAGGCATTCTCTGAATGACACTCACAAAAAATCGGATTTCGAAACCGGCTGCTTTGTTTGCCCTTTCATGATCGGAAAAGCATCATTCAGAACCATATTTTTCGTGGAATGTTGATTCGAATCCGAAATGGGGGTCCTCTCCCCTCGCTCCGGAGCTAACGATCTACAAATTCTGTGAAGTATTTGTTTAATTTCAATACTTTTAGTCTAAATTGATACTTGGAATGTTTGAAGTAGGTTACTGAAAATAGAGTGATGGTTTCACTAAAGAAACCTGTTTACAGTTGTAATGGCCATTCGATTAAGTTTTTAAATAAACTTAATCCCAGTCATTCAAAAAAGTCGTTGTACATTAATTCTATAAAAATATTATATGTACTTACTACTTGGTATTCGTTGTACCTATGTAGGTAAACCAAATATTTATGTGTGATTCGATCCAGATTGTTCTTTTACGGGTTGATTTGGTATCTTTTCGAGCCTATAAAACTTACCTGGCGTATTTCCTACAAGCAGCTTCGCACGAATGTTGCTATGTGTGTCGATGATATATCACAAGCTACCCGTGGCCTAGTATTTTCTCACCAGGGTAAAAGATGGGGTTGTGAATCATTTTTTATTACATTCCGGTACACTTTCACCTATAGTGCTGGAGTATGCAAACATGGCTTCAGTAATGATAAGGAGAAAGTAAATAAGGTCGACATTCCTTTGAAATTTCATATTTTGGATTCTATGAAAAGTTACACCAAAGTGTGGACAGTATTGAGCATGTCTAAGTTTAGTTTCTCAAGTAAGCTTACACTTTGGTTAGCCGAGTGTTTGGCTATGCCATGAATATCACAGTTCATTGGCATGCTAAGTAGTTTGAAACGGGACAGGTGATGTAGACAGCGTTTTGGAGTGAACAAAAGCCTTGCACGGAGTGTTCACAGTTCTGAAAATTAGGTGAAAACTACAGCATTCGTAGTATAAGGGTTTCCTTGAAATAGGTAGTCTATTGTAAGCAAAATAACAGTGTCGTTCTCAACAAACAACAAGGCAAGTGCGTAAACTAACACCAACTGATGGGTATCTTAATTAAGTGTTAGTTGTAAATAAAGGAAGGAATGTTAACTTTTGAACAATGGCGACTGAAATGTTAATAATGATTGTTTAGATATATGTAGAATTGTAGATTGGTCCGCTTTAGAATTAGATGCAGTTTTAATAAGGCAAACCCTTTAGGTACGTAAAGAAAGAAGGTAAACTGAGGTATTTTTAAATATATTTGCAGTAGCCATGGTCAACAGCGGACCAAGGAAGGATCACAAACCGATACAGACCAACAGAATATCGCTTGAATTGCATCTATCCGAACGTGGAGTAATCGTGTTACGTGCAGGTAAGCCTTCACGTCCGAAGTGGGTTCTAGTTCCTGGTAGCAGCCTGTTAGCCTCTTGTCTAAAGGCTACACTGCATTTCGTTACGTCGGAATATTCAACACAGTTTGTGAAATACATGGATCTGTGTGCGTGTTTTTGAATAACTTGATTGTATCTACGTCTCGGAGTCGACTCGGCAAAAACCTACCTTAGAGATACCTACCTGTTTCGGGAGGTACCTGTTTCGGGTTCGGCAGGAGGATTGCCCGGAAGACACGGTGGACAGCCCAAGAGGTCTGCCCCGCTTGGGCGGAGCACTGCCGTGTCCTCGTCGAGGCGATCGGCGGCGGCGACGTCTCGCGTCCGGCCCCTTTTTTTTTTGTTTGCGCTGGGAAAAAATGCATTACGCATACCCACCCATTGGGGGAATGGGGGGCTATGTAGGACTCCCCGGGCTGACCCGGTATACCCACTAAAACAACCCAGCGGCATTCCCGTATCGTCTGAGAGGAGGGGGACTGGGAGATCGGCTTAGCCTTTGCGTACAGTCCTCCTCCGACGTCCGCCCGCCTGCACCAGACGGAATGAGAGGAAACCGTGTGGCCGCTCGAGCCAGTCCCGCAGGACTCGCGTCCGGCCTTGGTTCAACCCATGGTCCGGAGGCATGGGAAGCCGTCACCTCCTTCTGTGAAGCAGTAATGCTAGTGAAGGAGGAGGCGGGCCGCGTGAGAGAGAGACAACCCTCACGCCCCAGCCGCCGCAACATAGGGAGACGCACCGAGAGTCGGGAGGCGCTGGGCGATTCCCAGCCACCGTAGGTGCGGGTCTGAGGACGGCGAGCGTTGGGTGGCTCGCCGTTCGATCAAAGCCAGGCCCAGGCCGACGGCGCCTGTCAGGGTTGCGGATTTTGTTCGAAAGTGTTACCGCGGCCCTGGAACGCAAGAGACATTAGGAGGAGCATGGATGGGTTTTAGTCAGTAAGAGTGACACTTGCTCAAACTCCACCCAGAGCGGAGGGGTTATTTGATGATTTCCCATCCTTAAAAAAAAAGAGATACCTACCTACTGTTTGCATTGAGAGAGTGAATTAGCTCGATCACTTATTGAAATATCTAAAGATATCCTATTATCTTTAGGTATTCCAATTAGCGATTTAGTGATCGATTTGCTTGGTAGACTGAATCAGACTATCTTAGTCTGTTCTTAGTCTGTCGATCTCGCTCAGCGGTTAGGTTAACTAGAATCATTTGAATAACAGCTCGATCGGATGGCTCGTTTAGTCGGAGATCCCACTTCGCTATATCAAAGATTAGTAAGATTATCCAGTATCTGGCTAGTCTGTGAGCACGCAAGTCATTGCGTATGTTAATGAATTAAGCATAACAATGACAACATTTCCACACCGTATTGCGACTCCCGCAATGAATAAATATGAAGATTCATGAATTTTTCTCGGATGAAGAAATGATTGCGGCGGGGGAAATGATCTGAGTTTATATTCAAAAATGGCAACACGACGGAAAGTATAATTTGACCATAATTAAATTAAGATGTCTGTTAGTATTCATGCAGTTTTACCATATTGAAATGACTCATTATTCAAAGCTGAATCATTTAAAACTCAAGTACTTAGCTACAAAGTAACAATATGTAGTTGCAATAAGCACTGTGGATCCAATAAAACAATGTCGAGTCTCTCGTATTAAATCCGCCGAGCACAAATCAGCCCAAACTCCGTCCTATGTAATAATACAGAGTGGTGCAAAAATATGCGGCTCGCTCCTCTGCCGGACGAATGAACTTACCGCCGGCGTCCGGCCAGCCAGCCGGGATATGAACATCGTACTCGTATTTAGAGAAACCGGACGAGGAACGTGCTACCTGCCCGACGCTATTTGCGGATAGCCTCAGCCTGAAAACAATCAATTCACTGAGCAGGCAGATATGTAGATTCAAACAAATTGAAATGTTAAATGATTCTTAGTCTGATTGCGAACGTTTCTAATTTAGAACTTACGTAATTCTTTGAATTGAAAGACATGATATTTGTCCAAAATATTGATTTATGTTTCGACCTCAAGAAAGATTTTATTACGGGAAATACATTTCAATAACTTCTCTTTTATGGTTTAATTAAAGATTTATTACAAGTGTTAAGTATTAATAAATCGGGGGAGGCGGAGAACATCGGGAAGATATTCGTTAATGTCGGAGGGCTGCGGTATTGACGGCAAGAACTTATATGTCGTTGTTGGGCGCTTGACCCAAATAAACATGGCCAAAAATTCGTGTCCGTCACGGTAGGCTTATACTTTGGAAATTGAATTTCGTGCTCAGCTTCTGTTTATCGTCTGGCGTTGATAGCGGGGTCATGTGCCAAATATCTCCCATTTTCTTATTACGTCTAACATCGGTGAAAGTCGATTCGTTATGTCTATCCCACTAAAAACAAACAAACTTCAATTTCTTTAAACTGTAGTTAACAGTTAGGTACTCAAGTCATATTGCTGTATTATTATTACTGAATTGTTCGGGAAATTTTAGTTTAGTAGGTTTCTGGAACTATTTTATTGGTCGGAAGAATTTCTCTAGATATTTTAGCGCTACCATATGGATAGTTCCAGTTAAAGTTCCCGAGGGCGATGAGAATTACTGTCTAATAAGATGGATGCTTGAGGTCATCAGCGGTTACGCGAAGCATGGTAGGTCTATATAAAATGCTGTTTGTAGTTTTTCATTGGGTCGTAAAGCAAACCGGTCCCTTTCGAGATGTTTGGAGTTACGGGGTCCTCAACTCCGGAGCCAATGGACAAAGGGTAGCCCTCCTGAAGGGTCACCTACAAGTGTTTGCACAATCCAAACCTGTACATATTTGAACAGAATCGGTTTAAATTAGAATGTTACACCTATTTCTTTTTGGGAGGTGACCCACTTACCCATTTCGTTCGTGTTCCACAAACTTGGAAATCTAAGAAGTCGTGTACAACATACTTAATTGCAAAAACTTGAGACTTGTGTACCTAAGACCACGTTTGTGTTGTAATGTGAAATAGATGAATTGCTGTGCCCGAAATGCGAAAATAATGTATCGTTTTGGAATAATGAATCGCCCATCGCGATTTGTGGGAATAATGAATTTCGCAAATCACATCGGAGTCATTTTGAAATAATTAAAGTTATGTTCACCACAGAATGTTGGGGTCTGTGTTGAGTATGAGGTGAGAGCGTTATTAAAATATCTAGAACACATGAATCATTTAATCGTACAGTATTTTGGAACATGGTTATTTATTTGATGTATTTATTATACTCTGAAGTACCTTACCCATTAGCAGGAAAATCGACACGACAAAACGTTGATATCAAAAGCCATTTTCATTATTTACATTCAAATACACAATAGGCAGAGTAGGCAATAATTTAGTCAGGTAATGTTTTGTAAAGAAAGTTATTTTACTTGTTCAGCGCTCAATTCAAACTAATAGTTATCCAAATGGATCTATTCACCGTCATTCGTGATATAAGAATCAGGTGGTATTGATAGTATTTGTAACTACTGAAAATGATATATGTCCAACATCATATTTGGTATACATTTTTATTTGTGTTTTGTATTTTTTCTTCTACGTCAACCTTTTATAAAGGCTTTAATCTGTTTAAAGTAGTGAACATTTGCTTATCGGACTTATTTTCTACGCTTCCGCAATGGGAAATAGAAAGCAACTTGCTGACTCTCCATTACTGGGATTAGAACACTGTATTTTGTAAGAAAAATAGGAAATAGGGCATTTCACTGAAAACTGTTTGAGATTCACAAATTAAATGTAAATCGCTCCAATTATTATTACAAGCTGTCGTCCCCAGAAACACCTTAAAGTTTTTCGTAACATTAAATCTTAACTGCAATTTCTAACATGCAAAATTGGCCTGGTTCCCAGCTCCCTGTAAATATTGGATGATGGACAAAGTTGGCAGCGGATACTTTACATACTTTACCAGCTACATGGTGGCCATACTTGAAAATATTTACAACTTGCAGGTACGGTATCCATGCAGTACGTTAGTACATCCGATAGCGATGGATATTATTGATTAGAAATTCAGGTCATGGGGTGCATGGTCAGACTCATAATACAATGGCATTTGCGGCAGCTATTTTTCCACTGCTGGATTTGAAAATATCGACATGTGTAGATATCTCCCTGAAAACTTTTCAAACAATGGACCCAATTACGAAATTGTGAATGTATATAAAGCTTCTTAATTTGCTTTCATAAAATTTCCCAAAAGTTAAGGTAACAACTCCGTGGAGCCTAATAAAATACTTTCCAGTGTATTTAATTATTCGCAACGACAAAAGTACGCGTTTTTTCGACAAAGTTTATAAAGACATGTTTTCACTCTCTCTCCGTCGGGTAATTCAATTTCGAAATATCTCCTAAACTTAGCATTTAGCTACGAAAAAATTATAAAGAGCTCGCCGCGCCTGAAATGGTGGGTGCCGAGGCAGAGTCAAGTGCCCTTATTTGTAATTCAGATGCGGCAGTTGAAAGCGCGCCATCGTATGCCTGTCGTCGACTGTTAGGCGAATAGGCTCATCTGCGTTCCATCCACCACAACATCGCGGTACTAATAACCTTTTCATCCACCTTCTGAATAGAATCCTAAACTTACTGATGTGTTTTATTTGTGTTTTATACTTTCGTTGTAAAATCTATACATTCGGGTTTTTATTGGTAATTTTATAGATAAAGTTCAAGGTCCGTT
Organism: Melanchra persicariae; assembly: GCA_947386135.1. Classification (NCBI taxonomy): domain Eukaryota; kingdom Metazoa; phylum Arthropoda; class Insecta; order Lepidoptera; family Noctuidae; genus Melanchra; species Melanchra persicariae. Next base: position 8,778,775 of record OX376646.1, read on the forward strand.
TTTTGCAAGTATAAGTACCTTACATACTGCCTGAAATTCACTGAAAATGCTTTACCTTTTTAGTTTTTTTGATGGAGATTTTTATTTATCAAGCAGACGCTACGCTTCCTGCAAACCTTTTCATAGAATGTAAAACTTGGGTGACGAAGATACCTACACACTTACGTAAATCAAATGAAGCATAAGAGAAAGTTTCGAGAAAATACTTCTTCACATAAAATACTATTTGCTAAAACGTGCGAGTAGGTACTGTGTGTGTACACTTAGTGTTTTCTTCCAGACAGCAATTGCTCCTTTGTCCCACTTTATAGAGTTTCCATTCAAATCATCCAACGCACTCTGTTATTTTCTTTCAACGTTCGCAGGGTTAACTCCAAAGCGGTTCTTTTCGGTCGGATGATAAAAAGAGCGAAGAAGTGATTACGATACGATTACAAAGATTTTCAGTTCTATAGCGATCATAACTTGACAAATGGAATGTTATATAATAAAAATCTATTCTATTTAATATCATTATAATTGGGTTATATCAGTCCATTAGGCGAATGAAACGAAAATTGAATTGCAAAATAACGAGATTCACGAAAGTGTACGTCCAAAGAACGACTAATATAAAAGTTGGTGGTTGATTTAGTTCATGATACAATTACGTTACTATTATTATGGTTGAAATTGGAAAATTGACGCCACAATTCTAATTTGCCCTTGCAGCATTCGTATGAACCCATTACTAATGCACGACTAGAAAGTATTGATTCGACTATATTTAGATACGAAGGTTTCTTGTAATATTTCAATTCAACTGTTTTCATGACGTTAGTTTTAATTTTTTCTACATACAGTATAGGCAAGTTCTCCTTTCAGTTGAGAAGTGACGTTACCTTTGTGAAGGCTTTTACCTAGGCTGCAGTTCGTGTCAAAATAATATGATTGGTGTCCGGACGAGAATAGATAGTATTTCGATAGTTCCGTCCGGAAATCCAATAACACGGTCGAAAACTTTAGTCAGAAGTCTCCCGGCTTCTGTCGACTTCGTCTTCAGTCATCGTTTAATCCACGCTCTTAGAACAAATTGCTTCGTTCCCGTTACGCTTAGAAAATAACCATCTCCGTTAATGAAAACGTGAAACTAATTTGTTCAGTTTTACAAAATGTTTATTGTTCTGACGGAGATTCTTTTTAATTCCTTTGCGGCTTTGGGAGTACTTACCTTTGTGAAAAATTAAATCCCTGCCAGCGCCCCGGTGCGTCTCATGATCTCATCATTCTCATCTGAGTGCTTTGAGTAACTGTATTCATTATTTTCACTTGACTGTTATGGCATGGTCATTGAACTTCTTGAGATGTAGCTTCTTATAGCTGGGTATTGTAATTTTCTCATTCGTCTGTGGTAGTTAGAGCATTGAGATTAAAATAAAATTACATACACCTATCGAATCAATCCTTTTTATCTTTAACTAATATTGATGGGACTCAGTATCAAGAAGGTGCGCGATACAATACGTGGCACGTGGTAGATCGAATACCTTATTACAAAATGTAGAGATTCACCCTTCACCCGTAGACACGTCACTATCGATTTCGTTTATAAAGGCCACTAAAATAGTAAAACGTTCGAGCATTTCGTAGAATCACTCTGTTTCCATTTTTACTGTGATCGAAAAGGTAGAGTGTAAAATTAAATGTTTATTTTAGCGCTGTCGTGTCGCGATGAGGTTTGTAGAAATAAAACGTATTGTTTTACATTCAGATCATTCGATGACTCTTTATTTACACAGTGATGATTTGGGTGAAACGTTTAATACAACCAAACGTACAGATCACAGGAAAGTAATGTACTAATTATTACGAAGCTTATAATAAACTTGACATTATAACTAACATTCTAGATAAACTTGTACGATCTCAGCCCGCCACCGCAGACTCTCGCGCCAAGCGACGCCTCTGACTGACGGGCTCACAATTATGTATCGTAATCATTTCAAAATGTAATAAAATTTAGAATACCAACGATTTCCTAAATGTATTTAAAATTTAAGAAACAATATGTACAACGTTAGACAACAATTTGGTGACACCCGTAACAAAATCTTTAATTCTATGCAGTCAAATCTTTCTAAGGCCGAATGCGTGATGTTAGTATCATTATCATAATAATTAACAAAAGTCGTGATTATAGAGAAAGATAAACAAAATGTATCTTTAACAACACATTGATAACGCATTCATTATAACGATTAAACTAATACATTGACACTTATTTAGTTTTGTGACTATTTTGTGTTCAAAACAAACAGTAGTAGTTAAGTGCCGACATAAAACATAGGTACATCTTCGTAGTAATAAATAAAGTAACATTTCTTTTATGTTACATCATTCCACAGTAATAGCGAACTTCAGACACAGCAATGCTATGTGGATGGATCTTTCTTTTAAAGTTGCGGAAATAAAACTGGTCTGGTTTTTGAACACACGCCAAAAAGACATTCGGGAACAGCCATTCTACACGAGCTTGGCTTTCTTTGTGGACGACGTACCTATGTACAAACTGGAACCTGTAATATCGATATTATTATCTCATATCATTTAATGTTTACATTCTTCTCTATTGCACTTACCGGATCTCGAAAAACAAAAATGACACCATAAAGGGTCTATTCCTAGAGTTATAGACTTTTCTCCATTTAATCTACTTATAAATATAAATGACTTGGCAGTGCTGTAACAACAGTATTATAATCTAATTGTCGGTATGGTAACATGACGGATTTGTTTTTGAATTAATTTTATCGATTTGACTAGATAAATAAATAATAATATTTGGTTATTTTGCTTACATTCTAGTGCTGGTTGCTTGATTAGCTTTCTTCATTAAAAGTACAGTAAATAAAGACATCGTGTGTATGTCGTATTTGTCACGTTACTTTATAAGCTACAGGCGGAGAAATTAATAAACGAATAATGCATAACTTGTAAATATATTTAATTAGGTATGAGTTGTTCCTAACATGACTTTGGCATCCATTTATCACTGGAGTTGAGCCGCTCGATTAATATTACATTGATCAAATATCTTACTTATAATTTCAAAATGTTTTCTATTCAGATTTCATCATTAAGTACGTTATATTGTGATATGTAAAACATAATGCTACATTTTATTGGAATTTTAGACTGAAACATGTATTTATAAAATTTACAAGGTACATTTTAGAGGTATTAGATCCAGACGTCTTTAGGAGTAGGTATATTTTAAAGGGAAACATGAAAGTTTAATGTGTCTTTCTTTAGTTTTTATATTGTTTAACATTCTATATCAAATCATAGACAGACGTTACATCAAAGTCTTCGATTTCGAGGATATTACTGTGATCCTATATTTTCATTTTTTATTAACATTACCTTCATTTTATTATACACTGAGCAACGATCAATTACATTCAACTATTTAATAACAAGTTTATTCACATGGTATGTGGTGTCTTGTAAACCGTGCACACTATGTAGATCCTACACAATAACTTAGAACGAAACAATTGCGCACCCTGAGGTACTATATATAATAGTAATTGATTAGCTAGGTAAGTTCTCGCAGAACGTTCTCCGACGCGAACGATCGTACTTAGTCCAGTTAACTAACAATATAAGAACACTTTTATTTCTTATCAATATAAAAGAAATTCACTACTGCGCCATTAGATTTCTATTCAACATGAAATTCAGCTATAAATCTAATATTTCTATCGAAGATTGCCTTGTGATCAGATGTGTTCGTCCTGTACATCTGCCGAGAGAGAAAAAGATCATTTAGTTAAAATGCATATATCTTCGCTCTATATGTATTACTTCGTAACCACAACTGTTTATGGCATTTAAAATTAGGTATAATTATGATGAAATTCAACTCCCAAAATATGTCCTGAGCTGCGTTTACGAAGTAACATAATATATAGACTGATGATATACAAATATCCATAACCCATTATATATTCAACTCTACACATTACCTAGCAGGTACATATAGAAGCTTGTAAAGAAATGCAAATAAAAGAAACATCAAAGCCTAAAAAATAAATATTAGAATATATTTTCATTGTAGCAATAAGTTTTGAAGGAGTCAGAATATTGGAAATAAGTTTGGTGAGGTCAAGAAGTTCTGATGACGGAAGAAAAGATTGTTCAAGGTGAGTTGGAAGTGTCCTTAAGAATTCATTATCTTACCACAACTAAAAGAAGAAACCGAGAAGGGATGATCACGAATAAACAAGAATTTTCTTTTTTTTAGTGATGCCATTTGATTACATTCCCAGCGTACTCTCCCAGACACTTTATACCGCAATGTATTCAGATAAACACAAATATAAGCGCAATTTACATAAAATAAAACAACCATATCAAACATTCATGCAAGGAAATCTCGTTAGTCAGCGTTTACCAACACCTACCATCATTTACCTACTATATACATATTTAATACCTAATGTTACACATTAAACTCAGGTACGGCAATGTAAATCAATGGAGTGCTGCGTGTAAATCATTGTGTGTTGAATAGGGGTGTACTCCAGAAGGGTAGAAGGGTATATCGTGAGAGTATAAATGTTGTTAGAATCGGTTAGTGCTCTCAAAATCGCTACTAGGAATTGGACGTTTATAAAGCACAAACAAGCGCCAAGTATATTATATAGAGGGCCGGAGGACCGGGGTGCAGAGTGAGTGTGGGTGACATGCATCTCGGGGTGACAACAGGGGAACTACGGGCTCGGACAACATCTTCAAACTACTTACGTAACTACTAGGAGCGGGGTCACACGTGGACGCAACATACCTAGTACACATCGAGCTCCTCTCTTAGTCTTCCTTTAAATGGTCTTTTTCTCCCCATTACAGACTAACGTGTGTCCTAATCGTTTCTTCCTTACATTTAAACCGAACAGTTTCATTTAAACATTAAATAAAATTTACAAGTGCATCATAACGAGATTTGACTGCATGAATTCCAAAAACTTTGCGTTAAAGTTAATGCAATAAAATTTGAATATGAGAACAAAATACAAAATGGACATTATCTATACTTATTCTCTATGAAACCAACCATAACTTTTACATAAAGAAATGTATTCTGTCAACGTTTATTTGAGGCTAAAGCTATCTAGATATTTGTGCCAATAAAATAGAAACGTGTCAATTTGAAGAAATTCGTGTTAGTTATCATGTTTTTATTTTAATATTTAAAAAATGCATAAAGAACAATCGTTGTAGCGACACTTAATGCTATAGATTCGTCTGTAGAGACACAAATTAACACTAGTAACTAATAGCCTAATGGATTTTAGAGAGTAACATCTACAAATCGTAACTTACAATTGAGTATGTAGAAACAATTTATGAGTAGATCTCATAATACTAAGAATACCACTAAATCAGTCTAGTAGGAATAGTAGATAGGTTGTTAAGACGTAAAGACACGTGCATCGTAACAGTACGAGTGAGGTAGTGGCTCAGGCCGCGGTCTGCCTGACACGTGGCGGCGGGGAAACGCGGCGGGAAACTACTTCGAGAAAATATACTTTTTGCATGATTCTAAAACGAGGTTTTATGATTAATTAACTCTACATTGATACAGTACTGAAAAAATATAATATTTTTAATGTGTTGTTCCTTTCCAGACAGACTGCGGCCTAATTAATTCAGGGGAAGTTTCCACGTTTCAAATATGTTCGCATTTTGTAAATGGAACAAAGGAAGGAAGCATTTCACAACAAAATTAATGAATTTTTTGATGCGAACATATTTGTAATATTAGTGAATGGACATAACGTTGGGCATAATTTTGGGAATAATATCATCAAGATATACATTAAATTGCAATAACAATGCATCAATACTCGCACATTACGTTAGAATGCTCAATCACTGACAGAGGCTTACGTCACATCCGTTATTAATGGAGCCGTCCTGATTTAATGACGCTCACAATTTACTTGAAAGTAATATTTTACTACAAATTACTTTATCCATAATCGATTGTTAGCAGCGTGAGACTAAGTGGAGTTATGGACACAGTTATTTTACAGTTTGATAAGGGATTAAATGTATTCGTATGATAGGGAATTACTTAATTAGTCTCACAGGTGGTGATCGTATCAACATATTTCAATCGGACACAATGGTTACAAAGGTAACGAGGGTATCAAAGGTAGGATTGTGGGATTCACAAACTGTCATTTCAATGGTGAGCATTATTAGGTAGTGCAAGAGAATAGTCGGAGAGCTAGTAGAGGCTCAACTCATGTTACCGAAGCATATTAATTAAACACGAGGCGAGCGGTGCGGACGAGTCACTGGCGCGAGCCAGCTCGCTTAATGACCAGCGCCCAGTCGAGGGTAATGAGGGTCGAGTGTGATTCCACCGGTGATTGACTAATCACACCGCCGTTCTACAGTATCCCCTTCACCAAAGCAAGTCGTTTCAAATGAAATTGAATTATCGATTCAAATTATTACCTTGAGCAGACGTGCAGTTTCATAGGCCGACTTTATAGGCCGATAAAAAACGAATAGTTCCGAGTTAATGAAGATCACGGTCTAAGGGTGTATGAGACGTTGCGGGACGGGGAGGTAGGGTGTGCTTAAGTTAATTTTAATTGAGTATTCAGGGTCTTATAACAGTTCTAGTTTATAAAAAATAAGAACACTAGAGAATAGGTACAGGTACAAGTTTGTTGTTAACATGGTGTTTTTGTTATAATAAGAGGGCTGAAACAAATGTAAGTTGAAATTAGAGCAGAGTGGTGTTGTTGAGAGAGCTTTGAGTAGGTGGGTTGTGGGGGCAGTTAGAGGTAGCTCTCAGAGAAGTCTAGGTCAGAGACGGAGGCGCGCGAGGAGCGCGTGTAGTTGGTGGAGGTGCCGTAGTCGGAGGTGGCGGTGGCGAGGTCGGCCAGCACCGCGCCCGCGCCCGTACCTTGCGTCACGCCCGCCGCCGCCGCCTCGCGCTCCGCCAGCTTCTGCTTCAGCACCCGGATCCGCTCCTCCTTCTGCAAGCACATCTTCAGTTAGAGACAGAACGAGTTAAGATACTCTCTAGTCTTTTTACTCGACTACGGCAACCGCAAAGCTGAAATGGATGGATATGTTTTTTCCAACCACTTAATACTATTCAGTTGTTAGTCTTACACTAGTCCCACATTAACGTTTTTATGTCTGTCGTTCTATCTCTACACTTTTTGTTGTGTCGCGACTCGCTTTAAAACTTATCTTATTATGCAAGAGCTGTAATTGTGCAACACGGTAAACAATTCTGCTGGAAACCGTTTAAGTTTATTGGAGCGAATTAAATGCAATAGTAAGTTTGACTTTAAGTTTGTATTTCGAAATAGCAGCAGATGCTGTGCGTCTTTTCACTCGTATTCTGATTACATTTCTAAAACAGTTTAAGTTTAAATTGGTCCATTACAATTAACCTATTTTTAACTTTCAATGTTGGTTAGTTGATTTAGGTCCACTCTTGAAATTTTACAGGTTCCTCCGGAAGCAACTCTTCAACGATAAACAGTGCAGACACGAAATTAAACCTAATTTAAGAGCTTGTTTTTATAAAAGTGTTTCAACGATTCATTTATTTAAAAATAGAGCCAAGAGATCTTATGCTAGAAAAAAACACGGGTATAAAAATATTTTGATCAAAGTGTGTGAAAGCTATTGATACAGTATTAAATCCGAAGCTTTACATAGCCATAACACCGAGTGCGAGATTTATTTTTAAAGGTCATTGCACGATAAACATTTCATAGAGATCGTTGATTATTTTCTTTGTCCAAGTATTAGAAAATAGATGAATAATGAATAAGCTTTTGTTTGCACAGCTAACGAGCGACAAATGACCGATGAATCAATTTAATCATAATTAGCTATTATGCTTCGAGATTAGAAGTCAACTGATAAAGATGGCTGGAATTCCGGCAACTTATCATTCGTGACGTATTGTTTGGTATTAATTAAATAATTAGGAAAACAGAACGGTTCTCATCATGTTGAAGTAATTTGAGCGTGAGCCGTGAATTTATTACTTTAATTCTCAACTTAGGTTTAGATTAGCTACAATTTGTCACAATCCACCAAAACCAGTTTAAATAAAACTATGCTAAACTTCTTAGAAAACAATTTCGAAGTAAAGTTATATCGCAGATAATGGCAGCCCTAAAATCAGGCATCACAATATGAACACATTCTATGAAATGAAATTCGAACAACCGATTTTCGGGCTAGCGAACCCAATAACATGTAGGTATGCAGTCAGTTTAAACTAATTGGCACTATCAAAGATTTATTTGATAATAATCTCACTAATTAGTTTTCAATGGGTTTGTTTGTAAAGAGCTATATAGTGACGTTGTAGTTAAACATTAATGGTTCTAATGCTTACGTTATAGCTGCAATCGATAAAACGTACCCAGTGTTACTCAAAACAAAACAGCTGAGTACAAAGGATAAATCCAATATATTTACGAGCACATTGAGTTGTAAATCCTTCATTTATAACAAAAAACTGTAGTTCAGAAAAAAAAAACGGGTATTCGCTCGAATTGGCTGAGGTATTGTGGGGTTGCCAATCAGTCATGTTTTCCTTTCGTACGTTCATGAATACGCATCACTTTTTGTTCTCTGTTTCCCAAACGTGATGTGCGGAATAGTGTATAAGCTACAAACAGAGGAGTAACACACACAGACACACGTAGACTTGGAAAACAACATGTATTGTGAGCTCTAGGCGCCTCCGTGGCTTATAAAAACTATAAGAATATTTATACAGTTAGTGAAAGGGTGCTTTATTTAACGGAGTATGTGTCTTCTCCGTCAGACGAGATGAATTAAACATGAAAGTGAAACACCTTTAGGTGCCAAAGATAAAGCTGAGTAAATACTTTTTTTAAGCCTTTTCCACAGACAGGAATCTCTCGTTTTGAATAATGAGTTTGCGAAAGTAATCCATTATGGATAGGGAGGGTGTTAACTTGAGAGCCGACTACTATGAGATGTTGTTCATCGTGTAGCTAAATTACAAAGTAGGAGCATAAATTCTGTTAATTAAGCATTTCTTATTGATCAGAGAGAGAGAGCTCGTGGCTATATTATAACAGCCGCACGGACCAATCTTCAAGGTTAAACAACGCTTGCCGAGGTTGGTCTGTGGATGGGTGACCATATTAACATACTGAGACTCCTTCGTGCCTCAGAAAGCACGTTAAGCCGTTGGTCCCGGCTGTCATTTATAGATTTTCGGCAGTCGTTACGCCAAGTCATCATGTCAAGCCAGAAAATTTGACACCAGTCTTGCCAAGAAGTACCGTGTTACCCAGTTAATGGGTTGTGGAGGTCTGGTAGGCAGCCGCTCCACGTAAAATACTGGTATTCAGCCGAATCCGGTTTGACTGGGAGCCGACCCCAATATAGTTGGGAAAAGTCCAGGCAGATTTTTTTATTGATCAGACACCTACAAATAATTGTAAAACGTCCTGTTGTAATCAGATAAAAAGATAGTAGCTACAAATAAGCTGGCGTAGCGTGTGAGCATGTGACAGACATATGTAAGACGAGATAAGATAAATGTGGGAGGGGTGCATGATAAGGATACGACGCCGATGCTGTTGGTAGGTACGTATTAACTAATTTGATTCATACCTATAAGTAATTACGATTTTGAACTAAAAGCCTAATTAGCTGGGGGCCTTAGATTCTTGAGGTCACCACAGGATAGTCTGGTTAAGCAGTAGAAAGCCTTTCTAGCGTCCTAGATCTGCAAGTGGGTATCCAAAAAAAAAAACTAAAATCCTAAGCGGGGTGCAGCTTAAGCCTACTTTCTGGAATTGAAATCACAAAATTAAAATTACAGATGTCCACCAGTTGCTGTGATGGGCTTGAATGAAAATTTGACGCGCCTGTTACTTCTAATCAGAAATCGGGGGTGATAGTCAAAGTTTCTATGGAAACAAATCCGCGGGTAACCTTCCTGCTACGATATAGAGAAGTCCGACGTAAGAATCGTCCGTCCATGCATTTATAATGTTTTTGATATGTACAATATAAAATTCTATCCATAGTTTGTAATGGACATGCGCCTTCTCAGTAAAGCCGATTGACTGGGTCTCATACGAAGGATTTTATTTCCCGTGCCTGTCAAGGTGAGACTCACATTATTTATACACGACATTGTGAAGACTCCATTCCGTGATTGCACGCGAGTCATACACATGTATGTAACAAAACAGGTATTTCTATGCAGCGAGTATACCTGCATTATGCATAAATGTGTGTTTGCAAATGCACTCCAACCAAAACGGTTTGGAAAAATGAATATTTTTGGTACATAAATGTGGCAGAAATGTTGGAACTGTAACTAGAGATGCAGTGTTAAGCTTTCGGTTTAACCAAACGCGTCCACTAGTATTTGATGTAGTAACCTGACATGTTTTCCCGGTGAAAATGTCTGACTTTTTCGTGTATTTCTTCAAAACTTCGGTTCATATTTTTACTCTGGCGATGATACAAATACAAAAACAAATAGCCTTTATTTCTGATAATATTAGTAAATACAATTTTTAATCTTACCTGCTGGCGATTAGGCAGGTGTGTGTTGTTGTCCAAAACATTTTGTTTGTGGAACTCAAAGATGGTTATTGAACCGTAAGAAATTCATACATTATATATCGCTTAGAGAACCTACATAATGTGTTTATAATATAGAACCATTTTCTTTCAATTTACATAGAAAAATAAAGAGGTAATTGGAAAACACGTCCAACATTTACAAAAAAATGGAATAAACTACCAATCCACCCCGGCCATGTGCGAAGATGGGCAAAGCCGGGGCGGGTTGGTAGTATTAAATTCTATTTTTCTATTATTCTATTGTTCAAATTAAATGCACAAACCTTCCTCCTTTATAGTACTTTCAACTCGTATTAATACCTACAGTTCTCTTCAAATAACTTTGCCCCTCTGAAGTTAGCCATTTGCAAAGATCGCGTAGGTGCAGTCACGTAGACGGGAGCAAGCGGGACGCAAGCATGCATCGAACGTAAACGAGCGACTGAGACATAAAATCGCGCCCCGCCCCCATGTCTCTTACGCATGCGCAGTTGCAGTGTGTTCGGAATTTTGACTACTACGCAGCCACTTGACACAACTTCAGAGGGGCAAAGTTATTTGACGAGAACTGTAAGAGTGGAAACCGTCTCAAAATCCGTTGCGTGGTTTAAGAGAAGTTAGCGCAGAAACAGATTCGTCTGTTTGATTCGTCAGTTCATGATCAACTTTACAGTCAGTCAGTTTATTTAATTTTACCCCTATAGCTCATGGGGGGAAAAAAGGTAAAAATCAAGCTACTCGAGAGAAAGTATAATGCTTACCTGCGCGATGAGCTTCTGCAATTCTTCGTTTTCTTTGACCAGTTCCCGGTAGCGCTCCTCGTCGGCGGGGGCGGAACCCGAGCCAGAGCCCCGGCCGCTCTCCGCACGCTCCGTCGGGTGGCGGATCACCTCGATCACCTGTGTTACCATATATACAATCTTATTTTACCCTTGGGTAGGTTTTACGTACGACTTACGATCGGACGTGCATCGGAAATGACGGTGAGTAGGTAATTACTGTTGGGTAAAATGCAGTGATAGGACCTTTTTTTATTAATGATATACCTAATTTGTTTCTCTTCCCAGGTATAGAAGGGTGGGACATAAATACCACTAAATATAAACAGCAACTAAATATCAAACTGCGTTCAAAATACCACTTGACACAAAAAATGTATATCTAATCGCGTAGCTTAATCAAGGATTAACAAAATAGGTCTAATTTACACTTAACTTTTAAATCTATAAGCAGATGGAAGGCTTTTACAGGTGTGATGTGCGTCATATTATTATGAGGTAAAAATAACTCATAAATCAAGTCTACAATCGATGATAAGGGGATCAACAAGATTATTGTTTTTCCCAACGCCGCAATATCATTAATATCAAATAGTAATTACTACGAATAATGTGCATCGAACCAGATGGTCGAGATAATATTAGATATCGACATTATTTCTGATTCAATGAATTGCACGTAGATTGATTGTAAAGGCATTGTCCTTTTGAGCGGTATTCTCTGTGTAATTTAGTATCGATTATAATTATCAAAGACGTTTCAGACAGAGTAGGTATTAAATAAAAAATCCGATTTTACTTTGTTAAAAAAAGGCCTAGGAAAATTATTGACTAGTCATTCAAAAACAACCGTGTATAAAACCTAACCCTTGACCCTGGCCTTTTTGACGCCGAAGAATCAGCCACCCACGTCATCCTGGAATGCGAGGCCGTGGCTTTCCAACGTGAACGAATCCTCGGAACGGTGGGGTCACTCCGCGAAGCCTGAGAAGCTCCCAGGAAACTTCTGTGCTTCTGGGCGGAGCTAGGCATGCTAACCTAGCCAGGACACCTACGCGCAACGGACCGAATGGGAGTCTAAGTGCGGATAAGGTAGTCTCGTCTCTACTCTACTCTATTCTACATGACCTGACCCTGTGTATAAACTCATGATTTTTAAATTCTGCCGTAGTCTATCGGGCGGTAATGTGAATATAGTGCTGTAAAAGGCCACGTTAATATCCCACAAAGGATTTTTTCTATTTAAACTGCCGTCTCATAATACCGATTATCTTGTTAAATCGTGCGAAAGTATCTCAGAGGTAGGCTGGCATTAATTTCAGTAAGGGAGCCCAACTTCTGCCGTAAATCACATTTTGGTTTATATTTTAACGACTGAATCAATTCGGCCTTTATAGTCGTAATCAGCGCTCTCAATTTTCAGAGGCCAGGACAAAACGTTCGTTTATGTAATAAATAAGCATCATTATCTCCCATAAAAGTTCTGAAGACTTATTTAGTTTTCTGTTTTAAGTCCTTTTGGTTATTCACGATACGGTTGGAGTTTCGTTTTAATCTGCTGAGCGCGGGCTTATTCAGAATAGATTAAACTTTTTTATTGTTCATAGTTTTCGAATTGTGTACATTGTACGATACACTTTATCAATAGCGGGCAGCCGACAGTAAGTACTTCTTGTTAGCCAGTGGAAGCTGGGATCTTTATAATTAAATAGGTCACTGTAAATTAGGTCAGATGTAATATTAAAGAGCCAATTTTCTTTAGCAAAGTCCTGAGCAAGATAATATTTGTAGTAACATTAAACTCAGACATTTATTTTAATTGCAAAATGTTCTGTATTATTTATGTCTATTATATAATTATTCAGTTTTAGTTTATGTAGGTAATTAAAAAGACCGTTGCTGGTAATATTATTATGTTACTTGCGTGTTTATTTAGACTTCAGGTGTAACCGTTATGGTATTTTTTATGCCATACTATTATTTTTGTAGGTTTACTCGTTTTAGTTCTGTGTTACATGCATATTTGGACTCTGGAGCCCAAACTATGTCGACTATGTAACTATAATGGTAAAGTCAAGGAACTTGATTATCAATGTGACTGCCAATTTAAATTAGCCGTTTAAATAAATCCCAAAAATCATTATTTTCCGGTTGTGTGGACCGGCTATAACACGCATCTGTTCAACAATCAAGTTCCATGAAAAATGAAATGATACGAATTACAACTACGCAGCAGATACAATTCAACTCACCTACACAAAAAATTAATAAAATCCGAAATCGTTTCTCACCTTACTCACCTTAGGAATAAAAATCAGTGCCATGCTGAGGAAACAGCAGAAGACGATAGCCAGCGAGACAAAGGCGAACGCTGCGTCCTGCTGGCTGGCGATGACTAGGGTTACAGGAGCTGTGATGAGGCAGAGGACCACGACGTTGTAGATGCTCATGCCGACGTACCGCGAGTCGTTGATCTGACGGACCTTTACCGAGCGCGTCTCGTAAGCCAGGAACAGGCCGAATACAAGGACTAGACCTTTGTAACCGTACATTACGCCTGGAACAAAGATAGGGATGTAGTGTCTAGCTTGTAATTTGCTGCTTGTAAAAGAGATGCACGGTTGGAGAATGAAAAGGGTAAGCACCGCAGGTAAGTGCCGTGGTAATAAAACGTGAAATTACGTGCATAGTATGTGACAAAACTATTTGATTTTTTGTTTACGGACTTCTAAAAAAGTATCCTCAATTTTGTTGCATTTTTTATATATTTGTTACCTCATTACTCCGCCATTTATGAATTTGAAAAATTATTTTTAAAAGATATAAAATGACTATATTTTATACTTTCCGATTGGTCTCATAGAAATGTCATCAAAATCGGTTCAGTATTTTGGTTTTTAAAACAAAATAGTTCGAAAAAATATGTCATCCAAGTAAACGAAATTGCGTATCTTGCTTTCGTGTGACTTTCCAGTGGTGGTTACGAATTAAGAAAAATTATATACTTACTAAGTAGAAAGCGTAAAATAAAAACAAAAAAAATACTACCGACTTCCTAGTAAAAACTTGGAGTATTAGGTTGTTTCTTGGTTTTTTGACACCGACTTCCGAATTTAAAGTTATATTTGGAAGTCGGTTGTATTTTGAACTTAAATACGTTTTTTATTGTACTTATATGGTTTGTAGGTACGAATTTAAAGAACACATACATCAAAAGCTCGGGTTGCTAGAGAATATTCTTAATCTAAAATCCCACCTGGTCTGAGAATTAAAAACAGTTATTTTCTTGTGAAAGCTGCATTTGCGACTTTTAGACCAGCAAAGAGGAGTAACACTTACACCTTAAGAAAAGGAGATACTAAACAACATAACAAAGAGAACAGCTGTTATTAACGACTCAAGAAAAACTTTTAAAATTCCGCAAGTTAACGTCGCAAATGAGTCGCAGTGGACTTGGAGGGAGATTTATATTATGTAATTTACTGTTTACAGTACTTTAAATCACTTCGTATTAGAATTCATCTTTTATAATTATTGTTGTTTGTAGGTATTAAGGGAGAGCACAGATTTGAGTTGGTTTATTATAAAGTTAGTATCTAATTAAACGGCTGTCACAAGTAGGTACTCTTACAGATAAAAAATGGAGTCAGCAACTAGAAGCGCTTAATTTTTAAGATATTTCAGCAAAACGTTATGGGGAACAATATTTTTGTTTGTGCGCATCACTTACTCTAGAATATTCCAATGTGGGCTACATTGGAATATTCTAGAGTAAGTGATGCGTGAAAATGAAACGTATCCGTTGTGAGGCAGAGAGGACACGTTCTACGTCAATACTAACATACTTCACAAGCGTGTTTCTTTATATTTAAAACAATATTAGGTAGGTATACATTTAACAACGTTTGATCAATTCAGTTCACATGTGGATAATTAATTTAAGTTAAACGTTATCCTACTTTTCTCTATTAAATTTCCGTTTTACGGCCCATTAGTTAATAATTTGAGTATTCCCATAGCTATGCTGAACATGAGCATTCATACCATAATAATTAAGCTTAGCAAACAGCTTACGAGATTAGCCACCTTAGTGGATGAGAGACTGGTTAATAATATTAGTGCAACGGGGAAGCTACGTCATCCTCATAATGCATAATATATCTCCATTAGACACACAAACAGTGCGGTTTTAATCCCGAACCCACCGCGCAACGCAAAAGTCTGCGATGCAACCGCAACGCAACGTAATGCGCATCCAACGCAGGAACTAAGTTGTAAATTATGCTCTGCGGCGCCGCATTACACTGCTTTGTTCTCCCTTTCACATTATGTTACCAAGAACTGAACCGTTTTATCATATTTCCTCGGAACTTGACATTACAGGGAAATCTTGATTGAAATTGTTTAATGAGTCCGCTTTTAGAACTACGTATCGTTACAAAACAATCCTGAAGACTTTGGTCGACACTAGATAAAATGCAATAACGGTCATTGCCCTTTCCTTAATATCTCTTCGTAGGTACCTGGACAATAAATTATGAATCGTTTTTCATTACTAGAAAATGAAATGATTGATGTCGATTCAAGACAGCTTTATGTCTATATTTCTGTTTTCGGAATTAAGTATTTCAATAAATGTACTGTGGGTTAATGACCGTTATTGCAAATTTATCTGGCGTCGACTATACTGCATTTCACTTGCTTTTTTGGCTACCGTCAGTGTAATAAGCATTTAGGAAAGTAATTTCATTAAGACTGTAGAGCCTTGTAGGGCTGATGTCTCAGATCATGTATGAGGTATGTATAGGTATTATACAGGGTTACTGGTAATTCGACGTATATCCGTCAGGGGCTGATAAGGGGGCCAAAATGCAACAAATTGAACCCCCCATATGTATGGCCGAAATTCAATAGTTTTCGAGATATTTGAATTTTAAGGGTTTTTCGAAATTTACCCAAAATTTTACATTAAATTCCAAATAAAAAAACCTACATACCCATTCAAAGGTACCATTAAAAATGATGTTGTAGCTGGCACTTCAATTAAGCTATGGACATAATTAAAACTACTTAATTTAACAAAATAATTAAAATAATGAGCGATATAAGAATAATATCTTATCAATATTTTCATTTTACGCTTCAAAAATGTTGTCTCGTTAAAAAAAATTCTATGACATTAATCGTACAAATAACTAAAACAACTTGCCTATTCTGTAAGCTTTCCAAAAAGGTATAAAAGTCATTTTTAAAATACATAATTCGTGGCATGGCATGTGTTTGAACCGGCGCGGGGAGAGAAATCATCTGTGTTCTTAGTTTATCATCCTCGCTAAAACAACCGATTTTACTGGCGAAATTCTTCGTGATGGGGCGGGGTGTGCGGGCGGGGGAGTACACGGCGTCTGCTGCGCTCCCGTCGCCTTCCTTAGTACAGTTCGCGTCAAATAACTATGCCCCTCTGAAGTTAGCCATTTGCAAAGATCGCGTAGGTGCAGTCACGTAGACGGGAGCCAGCGGGACGCAAGAATGCATCGAACGTAAACGAGCGACTGAGACATAAAATCCCGCCGTCATAATCCCCGCCCCGCGCATGCGCAGTTGCAGTTTGTTCGTAATTTTGACTACTACGCAGCCACTCCTAGCCAACTTCAGAGAGGCACAGTTATTTGACACGAACTGTAAAAAACTAACAAACTGCAACTGCGCATGCGCGGGGCGGGGATTATGACGGCGCGATTTTATGTCTCAGTCGCTCGTTTACGTTCGATGCATGCTTGCGTCCCGCTTGCTCCCGTCTACGTGACTGCACCTACGCGATCTTTGCAAATGGCTAACTTCAGAGGGGCATAGTTATTTGACGCGAACTGTACTAAGGAAGGCGACGCGAGCGCAGCAGACGCCGTGTACTCCCCCGCCCCCACACCCCGCCCCATCACGAAGAATTTCGCCAGTAAAATCGGTTGTTTTAGCGAGGATGATAAACTAAGAACACAAATGATTTCTCTCCCCGCGCCGGTTCAAACACATGCCATGCCACGAATTATGTATTTTAAAATTGTTTTTTATACCTTTTTGGAAAGCTTACAGAATGGGCAAGTTGTTTTAGTTATTTGTACGATTAATGTCATAGAATTTTTTTTGTCGAGACAACATTTTTGAAGCGTAAAATGAAAATATTGGTTAGATATTATTCTTATATCGCTCATTATTTTAATTATTTTGTTAAATTAAGTAGTTTTAATTAAGTCCATAGCTTAATTGAAGTGCCAGCTACAATATCTTTTTTAATGATACCCTTGAATGGGTATGTAGGTTTTTTTATTTGGAATTAAATGTAAAATTTTGGGTAAATTTCGAAAAACCCTTAAAATTCAAATATCTCGAAAACTATTGAATTTCGGCCATACATATGGGGGGTTCAATTTGTTGCATTTTGGCCCCCTTATCAGCCCTTGACGGATATACGTCGAATTACCAGTAACCCTGTATAGTAGGTATTTCGACCATTATGAACACGTCAGTAGCCAGCATTCCATCGCAATAATGATGCGGTCCATATTGTTCGTGTACGGACAATCAGTTATTAATAAGACCTGTCAATATGCTGTTTGACTGGAATTGGCGGTCTAGTTGCGTAACTTGTGCTCTTACCTTATAATTGAGACAGTTCAATATTGAAATTTACATGTACTTCGCCTTTTGTCTTGATAGTAGAGTGAATAACTTTAAATGAAAGTACGAGTATGTATGTACGTTCGTCATACTCTCTCACTTTAAAAAGTTGTAAGTTCTCCGGTGGTGCTTCTTTAGTTAAGTAAATTCTACCTATTAAGAAGTCCAGCACTTTCCCTCACACAACTCTAAGTATTTATTTTATGTCAGTTTAAGAAAATTTTGTCACTTGGCCATTTACGCGACGAAAATTTTTAAGTTAACTCGCATTTTCTTATTATTTTCGAGTGCAAATAACCATAAGGTTGCAGCAACATCCAGCTGTAAGCTACATAATAATATAATATTTTTATAAAGATTTTCTTATTTTTGATACAGATCGTGTTTTGAGTTGTAATAGTTTTTGGCGTATGTCCACGTTTTGTAGTACGCCAGCGGACGTACAACTGAGCGTAGGAAGTCTACGAGTAGTTACTGTTATGTAAGTAACATACAGTCTAGATTTTAGAGCTTGGAGTATATGGCTGTTAGTAATAAAGCTAGCTCAACATGGCGCCTGCGAGCAGATTTTCATCTATTTCATGTGATCGTTCATCTCTATAGGATATTTTAGTCTTACAGTTGAGTTATTTTTGGATGCAACAATTTTAGAGCAATTACTTGTAAAAAAACAGTTCAAAACTTTACATTAATTAAAAAGTACTAAACTTTATCCCCTGTTTGGAATTTAAGCATTTGAAGTTAATTGGTCAAACTCTACTGTAACCAGAAAACCAAGTCGGTCCACTTAATGTTCCGCAACCGATCAATCCTGTTAAATACGTACGGTATCACCTACTGATTTAACCGATTGAAAAAAAGAAGGTCCCGAAGCTACCACGCAATGAGGAGTGCCCACGTCTATCTTTGGTGGCTATAAGTCACAGTTTTGTGTTTACTCTCGCATTGTTACAGCTCGGATCGTATGGAATGTGCACGTTATAGTCATGGTGCCTTGAGGCATCCAGCGGGAAGACCTCCACGCGTCGCTCCATGGGATCCCGAAGCTACTATGCAGTGAGGAGTGCCTCACGACAACCTTAGAAGGCTGTAAGTTAACAACACACCAAGCCCCAGTATCGTGTTTTCTTTTGCAATGCTCGCACTCAGGCCGTATGTGCACGTCGTCGTTATGGTGCCTAGGGGCCTCCAGTGGGAAGATCTCCAAGCGTCGCTCCAGGGGGCCCGCAACTGCCACACAGTGAGCAATGCCCCCACGTCTACCTTAGAAAGCTAGGTTAACAACTCACCAAGCCACACAGTGTTGTATTTACTCTTAGAGTGTTCAAGCTGGGGTCGTATGTGCACGTCGTCGCCATTGTGCCTCCAGCGGGAAGATCTCCACGCGTCGCTCCAGGGAATTCCGAAGCTGCCACGCAGTAAGGAGTGCCCCACGTCTACCTTAGAAGGCTGTAAGTTAACAACTCACCGAGCCACACAGTGTTGTGTTTACTCTCGCAGTGTTCAAGCTCGGGTCGTATGTGGACGTCGTCGTCATGGTGCCTCGGGGCCTCCAGCGGGAAGATCTCCACGCGTCGCTCCAGAGGGTCCCGCAGCTGCCACGCCGTGAGTAGTGCCACGTCTACCACCAGTAGGCCTCCAACCATTGTGTAGAGCTTCCAGCCGTGGATGCGCTTTTTCTGTCAGGAAAAACGATGTTATTAATATAAAAATGTAACACGAAAAATTTTATTAATAAGTAAGTTGACTTCAATCATAAAATTCATGCAAGGTGAAATGGGATACAAGCAACTTAAAATTCAATGACCTATTAAGCAAGTACAACTACGTGTTTTTAAATTGGCATAGTTCTCACAGCATCTTAAACATGTTAAGGTTGTCACATGTCTGTCTAATTTTCAGTATTTCGAATTTTTGTTACTTATAGTGCCTAGGCTGGGCGCTAAGTTCATTAATTAAATACGTGTCTTGATCACAAAACCACCGTGCAATTATTATGTACTTAGCTACGCACTATGTAAACTCGTCATTGTGCTAATGCAATTAAGTCAATTATATTCCATTCTAGTAAATAAACCATGTTTAGTTTACATTCTACATGATAAATATGTATATTTAGAATCACAAATTTCTACCTACATAAGTGGGTAAATATCGTATTTACACTTCATCATTCCACCCAAATGATAGGAATTCCGTGTTCCAAAAAAGGAAAAATCACGGCTCCTCTGAATAAGGTAAAATCAGAAGTCAACAGTACAATATATTTAAAGGACGCAACGGGTGGGCGTCGTATCAGGTTCAAGAAAATAAAAAATCCCGATATCTCAAAAAGCTTTCTCTTCGTATTTGCTTACAAGGGCCTCGTCGGATGTGATCTCAATAAGTCCTATAGGAAAACTTCAGAGGACGCAATGAAGTGCGGAAACAAAAAAAGCAAACATTCGATATGTAAAGTGACACAAGACGATCTAATTTCCATTGTGTTGTGTATTGGGGTTGAAAGAACGTCGCTTTTACATTCATGCCTGTGTACGGATCTGTCTTCAGTTAGACGAATGTGCCAAATACTTAAGTGACATTTTGCTAACGATTACGTCGCATTAAATGTAATTTATGAGAGCGTTTATATCGGATCAGCGTTACGGACGTCTGGTTCAAATTCATTCTAATGTACAAAAAAGATTTTCATTTTCGTTTGGGTAAAGTGTGGTGTGAAATGTGATATACACATAAGTAATGTGACAGGTGACATAAACAAGACACGATAAAGACAGTAAAATAATATAATACAATTCTTTTCCTCTCACTTTATGTACGGTACCTATTTACTGTACTCGTAAATGTTTGCACGCTCCGTAAAAACAGCCATTTAGAATTCATCTCAAACCCTACGTGTGGGATTGCACGGAAATTTCAATTACCGAGTAGATTACCTTTGTTTCCACTTTAGGTTTAGTGGTGTGCCGATGCACGCGCCATACTTTAGTGAACATGGCGCCGTACGCCATGGAGAAGCCGGTGGCCAGCAGCCAGGCGCGCGCAGCGCACAGACCCGAGAAGTGCTGCGGCATCACCCAGCGCCCGTCCACGCCCAGCGCTATGGCCGCGCTCAGGCAGATGCAGCAGCCGCACAGCATCACCGTGTTGCACGCCGGGTGCGACCACTGAATTACCCTGCACATAAAACCACAGCATAGGAACTGCAGCATACCTAAATCGAACAAAAATTACGACCCAATGTACCAACTTTAACGACTGCAGCATTGGTTTCACGTAATAAAAACCAAAACAAAGTAAGCGCACAACATAAACGGGATATCGACTTTAACGTTAAAACAGTATGATGTTCTTGTTCCTTTTCCTTGTGTCATTTTATACTCTTGTAAAATCTTGTTCTATTTTCATTTCCATCGAAGAGCAGAGGAATAATTCAGAAAGGAATAAAATATAAACAAAAATAAAATAAAGATGGCGGTCCTCAACACTATCGGAGTTCCTCTTCGATTGTTCACTACGTCAGGATCATTTACATTCATCTCATCGCAAATTGCTCGTTTGGCATATAAAACTCCGCCGCCGGGGTAAAACAACGACCCACGGGCGACGCAGCGAGAAGCGCGCTTTTTTTTAGCTACATTTGTTTTCAATAAACATGAGCTTAGATTTTCTAAACCGTTTTCGGTGCAGAAAAATGCTAACTAGATTAGATTGAGTAGGTTATAAGTTAACTTTGGAAGCTATGTGGGAAGCGAAACGTGTTTTTACGAATAACAAGAGACAATGAACACCGCAATAATAACAGTACTCATTATTTTTGAGTTTAAAAAATCAAGCTACAATAATTTCAGTAGGACACGTTCCGAGCATTAAGTAAATTAAGTGGATTGTCTATAACAAGACCCTTGTCAATATCATGCACTACCCGATTTCAGCAGTAACTTGAGGGTGGGCTTGACGTTGACAAAGGCTTTTTAAACAAGATATATTGGGTTTCTTACCTCCGGTGTCTGTGCAAGATGTTGAAGACAATTAGTGCAATGGCGGCGAGGATCCCGGCGATGCAGAGAGCGGTCATGCACGCAAAAAGTGGCAGAGAAACCGTTCGTAGCTCGTTAACTACCACCGTACGGTCGGGGGGCACCTTCCCACCTGCCCAAATCCAAACCCATTTCATGCTTCAGTAAAACGTGTGTGACGCTCGTAAAACGCACATAAAACTATTAGCCATAAACAGGAAACGAAAGGAACTGTACCTACACGATATACTGACTACTAGTTTTCCTTTCAACTGGTCATTTTTCTCTCATTCTGCTGACGAAAGAATTTTTGCTTTGGCTTTATGATTCCAGCAATTAACCCGTAACTGTTATAAGTACCGAGAACTACGCATGTCCAGTATTTGTACCTAGAGGTAATATTCCTTTAAAAGAATTAGCAAAAATTAATTTTTGCTTTGTTTTGTGTGCGGTTTTCCCGCTGAAATGTTTCAGACCCTCTTTTTTATGAGCCTGTATTTTATGTTAAATTGTTGTAAAGGTTTTAAATGACACTAACAAAAAATGTTCGTTTCGAGATTTGGAAACGTACAGTTTTGGCAATAAACGTGACAGCGTGTGTATTAAACTGCAAATTTATGTTTTTCCATATAGTTTTTTGGGCACGTTCACTTTAAAATATGGTTCCTTGTACAAAAACTAAAACTTGGCTGAAAACGTTCATAAATAAAAGATAAAAATTTTACGTAGAAAGTTAGCAAACATCTGGTTTCCCTTGATCTGTTTCTGCTCCAATAGAAATTGGTTTTTGTTCAAAATGTTAAAACAACAATTGACTTGAAAACATCATTCTATAAACCTACTAGTAATAATCTAACAACACTACCTCACTTCGTTATTATTTAAATAGTAACAATTCAACAATATCAACTTACAACGTATTTATTTTTAACAAAACTATGTTTATTGTATAAGGATTTCCCTTATACAATAAACACAGTTTTGTTAAGCTACATATATTTGCATGTCATACGTACCGACCCACCGCTCTCGCTCCAGCCACGTCAAGTTGTCGGCCTGTGTGTCGTAGTAGCCCAGCTTCACGTAGTGGTTGTCGGTCAGCTGCTCGATCTGAGTCAACGCTATGCGGTCGCCTTGCGACGAGAATGCGACCAGACCCTGTAGGAACGAACACTATATAAATCAAACCAATTTGCATGTTTTTCACGGTCGGTTTGGGAACTAAAGAGTCGTAGCTGAAATATACAGGGTGTAAAAGAAATAATCTAAAACATGAAAAGTGATCCTTGTAGTCATCCTTATAAACAACTTTTACTATAGAACCAACTATGAAATTGCGGAAAAAAATATCTGCCACGTATAGTTTTTTTTGCATAACTCGAAAAATTTATCGAACAGCGGAGTTATTTTCAGGACTTGGGGTCGGACTCGTGTTGGTCAGTAAAAAATGTTCATAATTACTTACGCTTTTTTTATGTTTTGCCTTATTTTTGTTTTAAAAAAATGTTAAATCTTAGTGTATAGGAACGGCTAAAGTTTATCATTCTCCTTTTAAATTCCACCACTTGACTGGTTCTGCAATAAAATGATTCTCAGAAACCCAGCTGCTGAAAGCCCCTCTGTCGGTTATCGGTTCCACGGCTAATGTGGCATACCCGTTGCCAGCACCGCAGCTTGCTGATTCACTAGCTACATTATGAAGTTAGTTAAAATTATAAATAACTTGGTATTATGGATGTTTGAATATATAATACTGATGTTTTCACGAAGTTTTTACCCGTGTATTTTAAGTTATATTCAATAAATAACCCAACCCAATCATAATTAAGATTATGAACACAATTCGAAGTTCTCCTGAAACTTTTAGATTCACAAATTATTTCGACGCTCATTTAACTTTCCTATGTTCACTTATAAAGTTTGGAGCTTTGACATTATTTGGGAACCTTTACCTACTATTTCTACGTCCATTGAAGTAAAGGATAACAGTCAAATGTGTGTGTGTGTGTGTAATGTGTGTGAGTAATTAAAACTTTGCAAATGAGAATATTTTCACAAGTAATCGTGTCATCTCCTGACTGTTCATAAGTGCACTTAGAGCTCTTGAATTACTTTTCCAATTTGTCACAATTTTATTTGATGTTAAATCATAATATTTTATTGATTACTAGCTTTTGCCCGCGGCTCCGCCCGCGTGGATGTCGGTTATCGCGTAAAGAAGTAGCCTATGTCCTTTTCCATATCCCAGGCTATATATCTGCCAAATTTCATGACGATCCGTTCAGCCGTTTTAGCGTGAATGTGTAACAAACAAACTTACTTTCGCTTTATAGTATTAGTGATTTCATAATTTAGTAAGTTCTCGCGAACAAAGCCGGGGCTAGACGATTCATAAATCCACTACGAACAATTCGACTATAGCGATGAATCGATGATAAAAGTATGAGTTATGGCTTTTATATCCCGTTACTACGATGAAATTAATTTCAGTATGGGAAAACGTCAGTAGGATATTGCCATGAAAAATGAACTTAGTGCATTTTTGCTGGTTATCATGTAATGTCATCATATCATTCTCTTGTAGATATTCCAATTTGGTATACTGTTTTATATGTTGGCCATAATATCATCTTCAGCACTGGCCACCCATCGTTTTTTTCTCCATCAACAGGTTTAATTATACCTATTTATGTATCTGTTGACATTTATTTTACTAAATCGAATTTCTTACGTCGTCGCGTTCATGTAAATCTAATTGCCACGATCAATGTTTTGAAGTTGGAAACATTTTTTTTCTAAAAACTGGTTGTACTTAAATAACTCCAAAGGAAATAACTTTTTGTACTGTATTGTTTCCATTAAATGTTTCGAAAATAACTTCGAGTTACGTCTCCATTGTTACTAAGTCTTAATTGTCAAAAAGGCGACGTATTTCCATTTATTCTTGTTTCTACGCAATAAAAAATCTAATAATAGAATATTTTTTCCGATGTTTTTGTTATTTTTATAAATGTTATGCTGGCGCTCAAGGACTTCAATTAAATTAATTAACGATATTTTGAGGGTGGTCAGAACGTTTTATGTTCGTAGTAAAAAACTTTTTAATTCTTTGAGTGTATTCTAGTACTACCTAGATCTACGTTGTATTCGTGACGCTCCGACCACTTTCAGCAATAAACATTTCTCTTGACCCGCAGGCAGCACGAGTACAGCTGAGAGCAAAAACTAGTCATAAATAAATTTTATAGCTGTAATTGCAGCCGTTTTATGCTATTGACGTTCCCGCAAGTAATTTTATTTTTCTTTTAGACGTTATTGAAGGTACCTACCTAAGTACTTTGCCGTTCAATAAATATGGGTTTACTAGCTTTTGCCCGCAGATTTTCGCAAATAAAAGTAGCATATAACCGTCTCAAGGATCCCGTCTATCTCTGTATCAAATTCTTGAAAATCGGTCCAGCCATTTAGGCAAACAAACGAACTCACTTCTGCATTTATAATATTTGTTAGAATAAATTCGTCACTCATCATCTGCCTAGCCTTTTCCCAACTTGATTGGGCTCGGCTCCCAGTCAAACCGGATTCAGCTGAATACCAGTATTTTACGTGGAGCAGCTGCCTACCAAACCACCTTTCTGGCTTCTGACAATTCCTAACGACTGCCAAAGATCTACAAATGACAGCCGAGACCAATGGCTTAACGTCCTTTCCGAAGCACGAAGAAAACTCGGTATGTTAAGATGGTCACCCATCCACAGGCCGACCCTGGCAAGCGTTGTTAAACCTTGAAGATCGACCCGTGCGGCTGTTATTGTTTAGTCACGAGCTCGTCGTGGATAAATTCGACACTACAAAATAATAATAATGTTAATAAAATACATAATCTTATCTTATTGGAAATATAAATAAATACATAAGATGGCATTGAAAACTTGTTTTGTAAAAATGAACAGATTTTTTTACAAGTTACAACTCGGTTAGCAACGTAACACCGTAACTAGGTTATTTTAAAGCTTATAATGAATTTTTATACTTTCAATTTAATTATATGTTTTCCTTTGCCTTCCAGGTTTTCTTTTGTGTTTATTCTAAAAAGGTTTATTCTAAAGGTTTTTGCCTTCAGGGCTATTACTCTCAGTCCGGTAAAAATATATAAACCTCAAAATACTGAAAGGTTTTTTTTACATTTTCAATGAGAGCATGTCACATTTTGACAAAGCTGGTAAGCTATATCAGTAAAAAAGAGTGTTTCATATCAACACAGAATAAAGTAGGTACTTTGCATGTCATAGTAAATTACTTTTTCATAATATTATCTTTACGCCCCAGAAGCTTGGTCGTGATTTTATAGTGTATACTAATAAAATTTTGCTTTCTTGCGAATATATAGAGGAGTATCAATCCTGTGATTTATATCTAGTTAACAAGCGATGGGGTACTTAAGATACAGTGCAGTGGATATGGTAGGCGCCATATAAATTTGCAATTAGGGTTAGTTAGTTATTACCCAAAATATATTTATTGACTTTCTTAATATAAAAAACGCCAATCCCCCTGAATCGACTTCTATCGTGATCATTTAGTCATGTTCTCTAGTAATGAAAAACGGTTCAAAATTTATTATTCAGGTACTTATCTATGAAGGAAAGGTCAATGTACTTAATTGAAAGTTTATCTGGCGCCTATCATAGAGCAGTACTTACCGATACACCGAGGAATGAAGTGGAGTTTATAGCCTCGTAAATATCATCGGCAATCTTCTTGTTCGTGTATGTGAAGTTCTTCAAACTAAGACCGCTTTTCTCCAGTTTCTCCATAGTTTTGTTGAATGCTAAGGAAATACAAATAGATTAATCTCTTTGTCCAAGGATATGAGGATTATGTATTGTCCGTGTGTTTAACCCCTGAAGCGACCTTCTGTATGTAACTGTTCCGGGAGATAGCGAGCATAAATTTGAAATTATCTCAAAGAGTCTCGGTGACAGTTGTGTGAATAGTGGCTTTGACTTAGTTTTACAAAGCTTGAGCCACACTTCGTGGTTTATGAGACGCGTTTTGTATTCGTATGCAGAGTTAGACTACGGCTACGTTTGCATTGTGCTGCTAAAGCTATTCCCGGGTTACGTAGGCGCTGCTACGCTCGTAGCACCGTAGCACGTATCGCGTAGCCGCGCGCCTACGCGAGTGTTCCCGCTGATATTTTTCATAGTTAAAACATCTGTGTTTTATTTGCTCGCAATATTGAAATAGATATTTTTATCAGATGATTTTCAGCATTTTGATAGTCGGGCGTTTTGCTATTTTTGTAAACCCGAGGTTATAAAGGAACAGTTTAAACTGTGCTTTTATGAAAGCAATAACAGAATACCAAAACTAAAAAGGCGATCATTTTATTTGCCACCGTTTATTAAAAGGTGTCGACTGTTCACAAACAAAAATGGTTGAAAAGAATGATTGATATTTTTGCAAAGGTAAGTAATAAATTGGAATTGTTTCCGGGCAGACATATGAAGTATTTTTGGAGCCGTATTAGTGTACATCCTTTTGTGAGGGCCCTTTGTTCACGGTCGTGATTCTGATTCGTGGAACAGAAGATGAAAAAAACAAAACCGTTCAAGTGTAGGATACCGCGAATAGGTAAATTAATATGGACCGGGAAAGAGCCAAATTGTACCGGGAAAGATAAATGGGAGCTGAAATTGGGAGTCTTGTTCTTTATTATTTATTTTTAGGCCGAAATGTTTGGTCCGAATCTTGCTACGGGATGTTTCAGGAATGAGTGGTCATATTTATGACTGTTTTTTTTGTGCGGTCGTGTTTTTCGATAAAAGTGTTATTTTTTTAATTTGCAATTGTTTCTTTACTGTATGTATCATAAACAGAAGGTCACCTTAAATATGACCTAGCTCTTCTGAATCCACCTGTATAGTTGAAAACAGAGTGAATTTTTAAAAAAGCTTGTAAATGTACTCAAAAGAGTCTTGAGTCCGATTTTGATAAAAACTAAAACTGCATCAATAGATTAAAACATATTGGTTAATTTTAAGGTAGGTAGGCAATATCAGAAAACTAACTACTTTGTTAAAACATAACCCTTCCTTTCCCTTGGCAGTCGGGTAAAAATCAGATCTTTCCTTAAGTTTGTTGTGTTTTTATTTATTATTTCCCAGAATTTGATTCATAAGAGCTACACTTTCTACTGAGTCCACTTCCCAAATGTCGCCAGCCATATATTTAAATCCTTTAGTAAAATCAAGCAAAGAAAGTGTGTACGGAGTTGTCAATTGTTATGGTGTGCTCCACACGAGGTTCCACGTACCTACGCGGTGTTGGCACGTAGCGAGAACGTGACGGGTGGCGCCACCTATTGTGCGGCTCGAGCACTACACTTGTTAAATTTTATTACGCACATTACCGCTGTCTCATTGTGCTATTTTATTTGAACACACTACTACACTCGTTTATGTAGGCGATGTATCGAAATATTTTGCGTATCGAAAGAAACGAGATTATTCATCCCCTAGAGATATTGCGTTTATTCTGTTACACGTTGTACATTTATTTTAATTAATGACGGTACGAAAACTGCAATAGCTAAAAATATTCTTAAAATAATGCATAGTTTTTGTGACAATATACAATTAAGTAAGTATTTTTCAAATATTCGAGAGCGGATTTGTGACGTCACCCAGTATAATTTGTACGCCGAAAACGACCTCTCTACGTCAACTGAAGTCATTGAATAAAATTTCAAACTTAGCGCCATTTCTGGCGAAACCTGTTTAGACAGGTACGTGCCGTTGATGTAAGCATTGATGTTCTTCATGTCTTCAAGACTTAGGCTTTTTAGCGAAATAATAAAAAAAAAAGTGTCCAGATATTTTCCACGTATCTTTTCTGATTTTGAATAAAAAAGAGTGTTCGCCAGTTCGATCATTGTTTCCAGTAGGTAGGTACTTATTTCTATTGATTTACATAGATGCAGGTTTTTGGTTTCTAATTTTTCAGTGGCATCTGGTGACTTTTGGAAATGTCTTGATAGGAGAGCGATATTCTGTTAAACTTGGAGTTTAACTAGCTCCATATGGGTACCTCACGCTACCATACGTAATATGCACTATTGGGAAATAAGGATATAACATGCCGTAATTATAGAGTTATACCAATACATTTGTATAGGCAAATATGCAAATGCATAAAATCCGATGTCTAACACATCATTATTTCAGTAAAAAGTTGTACACCGCTGGACATAAGCTTCTTCAGGCGTCGCCACATCGGTGGAAATTATTCAATCAATCTGCTTAGCCTTTCTCTAAACTATTTCCGGGTCGACTTCCAGTCCAACCGGCAGCATCTGAGTACCAGAATTTACATGGAGCGAATGCTAATATGACCGCCATAGCCCACTGGGTACTACCGGTACACCGTGGTCAGACTGGTGTCAGATATCTTGGCTTCTGACTACTCGTAGCCACTATCAAATATATACAAATAGTGTTACAGTTAGCACTAACTGCTACACGTTCTTTCCGAGGCACGGAGGAATATCTGTAAGTGATAGATGGCCCATCCGCGAAACAGCTCCTTATCGGTCAAGATTATTATTATTACAACAGAAAAAAATATCTAGCTATCTTAAATACTTATAACTATTGAGGTCGCGGTTTCTTTTCATCTAAGTTTAAAACAAAAATTGTTAGGCGTGGCATTACTGAAATAAACATCGTTAGAATATTGATGGCTCAGCCGCTACGCTATTGTGTAGTTTAGGGGCTTTGAATGTATTTATTTTTAAATAAGCATTTTTATATATTTTTAAAGATTATCTTTAGAGAATCAGCGATGAGTCGCTGAATTACGTGTTGGTTTTACTTTGGATAAATTCATTGTATGTGAACCTAAATAATCACCGGGATGGTTACATAATACATAGAACTGGAAAATAAAACAGTAAATAAAATTAAACACTTGACTCAACAACGTTCATAAGCTTCAAGCAAAGCCGACACAAAACTAAGCCCAAGTTTTTCTCATAACTTATCTGTACATAAAAACAGGAGTACGTACCCAGGGCAACAGCCCAAACTGCGTCGTAGGCCAGGGGTGCCTCTTGATAGCCCTCGGGATATCTCTCGCCGTCGATGTCGTATCCAGCTTCCCGTAAAGCCTCGTTCAGTCGCGATCTGTTTAGATAAAACATTGTTTTTGTTGTACCAAATCAGACGGCCTACTTCCAAAGGAATATAAAACAAGGATTCCAGATCTCTCTTTGATTAAGTTGTGTTTTTTCTCTACGTTAGATATCATTAATTCGCTGGCGTGTTACTAAAGAGTGTACAAAAACATGTTCTTTTTTTTGTAATAGGATCGAGCTTCATTTCTTCGTAGACTTCATTTGTTTTAAGTACCTATTACGAAATGCTATTCGATATGTGTCAATGACAAAAACAACTGCCAACGGTGGTGACAGTTCTAATTGACATTGGAAAGGCACAAAAATGCATTTGAATAATGTCGTGTTCCATTGACCTGAAAATAGCTCAGAAATTCCATGAATTCGTCGTACTTCGCATTTTAACTTGTAAGTCATGAAAAACCATTTCTAACCATTGTAGCGGTGCCGTGAATTGAATAAAATGCGCATCAATCTGTTCAGAATGGTTTGGATCTATTGAACACGCAAAAATATTTCCACTCCATAAACCAGTCCGCTTTATATTATTTGGACGGAGCTAGAAAGCTTTTTTACATCAATATTAATGGCATGTAAATATCGATGATACATTTTGTATTTGTACTAATGGTTAAGATCATGTTTCATAATACGGAAATAAATAACGTCGTTGAGCTCTCTAAGGTCGCAAGAATATGAATGCTTCCACAATACTGAGATATTACAGTAGCATTGACGCACACCTACATGTATTTCGTTCGCTTAGCAACTACGATGAAAAGCTTATTGCTGTGAACCGGAGAGAGCCCGCCAGTACTTAGCTTTGTTCAGAAGATGTACGGCGCCTCCTTCTTTTACTTTTACTAAGAAATGTGCAGCAAAGGATATGAGAGGATTGGGACCCGTGCAACTATGAAATATTAAGTGTAGCAAATGAAACTTGTAACTCGACATATTGCACAAACTCCTTAGGAATATAATGTTTCACATTATTATGTGTTCCAAACCATTAATTCTTACCACACAGGAAAGCCTACATAAGAGGATTTAGTGGGGAATTCCGACCGGATTATTCTTATCCTAGACCAGCTAGCGACCCCGAGCTTAAAGCTCTTAACCTAACAGAAACTGATAGTACTGCAAATAGGTTGCGTGCTGTGTCAGTGTTTAAAAGGAATTTTAGATCAAAGCGTAAAGTGTGTGTAGTTTTAAGTATATGCTTTTAATATTACCTTTATGTTTTAGTACGTTCTGAACGTAAGATAGACACAGTGCCCGAATACGTAGTGACAACTTGGTAGTTTAGCAGCTACGTTTTGTAATAAAGAATAGCACTTGGTACACCGGGTACCTCATTACGTGGAAGGGTCGTCTTTCACGCCGAGCTGGTATTAGAAGTCTTTGCTATTCCATCACAAAGGAACACTTCATAACGTGTGAGTAAGTACAACGTATTATGCGCAGTCTCCGATTCCTCGAAGCTTTATATTTTTTCCACCATTTCGTGCAATTACTATGCTAATGTTCACTGAAGCATATTTTATTATCTTTGAGGAGTACAAAGGATATCCCAAAAACAGTGAAGTTAGCGCAGATATAACAATAAAGTCCCGACGCGATTCGCGATATCGCATATCTCCAGGCATTTCCAACTTGAAGTGTCGGCTCGACGACGAAAGAATAGAATATTATGTTTAACCGCATAAAAGTTTTATTTGCAATGCATCGTGTACGTGTCCCCGCCTATATTTAGAAAAGTTCAAAGAAAATTATAGTCACGCACATGATGGCTGAACGTCTGCAAAAATAACAAGATTGCCGGAATATTTAAGATGAAAATGGATTTTTTTTTCTTTCTTTTAAGAATATTCTGACAGTCTGAATAAATAAATTGAATATTTTATGTATTCTGTCGTAGCAATATTTCAAAAGCTATTTTTATTAGAGTCTATCCACCAGACTCCTTTTCCATACGTCATATTTTAGGCGACCGATGAAAATCAGCCCGCGCTGTGGTTCCGCCGGTGGCACAGCTATGCATGACGTGCACCAGTCTAGTTTCTGGTCTTTCCTTTTTATTTCTCCCAGTTTAATGTTCATCTTAATATTTGCCTTTACTAACATAATGAAAGAATTTAAGTTTATAATTTGTAAGTAATTTAGTTCTGTGACAATAATTATATTTTTCCTTTTTTTTTGTTTTCTTTCAAGTACACACATACGGTCATAACTTACCGAAAATCTTCAGAAGTCATCCCAGAGATGGTGGTCTGGTTGGAGTTCTGGTTCCACATGAGAGCCTCCGTCGTCAAATGACCCTCAGCTGCCTCCCGCATCTGTTCTGGTGTGCAGTCGATGCCTTCCTTCTCCAAGTTTGTCTCGAACCAGTTGTCTTCGTACCAACCTGACAAAGATATTATAAGTTTTACCAACTCAAAAATGGAATATATCCTTAATCTGTTTGTATCTTTTTATGAATACTGAAACGATCATGTAAAAACATTTATAAACAGAAACGATTTGTTGCCCAGTAAGAAAGTAGTTAAGAAGTGCTAATTTAAAAAGTTTAACAAATTACCAAAAGAATAACTACTTTTATTTAATTTTTAAACATTTCACGGTTTAAACTTTGTCCATTAAAAGGTAAGCACAGTTGTTATAGTCGCATTGGGTAAATTTATTAATTTATGTAATTACTTAGTGCGCGAAGAAGCTTTCTTAATCCAACAGAAATCATTAGGTAGGTATTTAAGTAGGTTAATTTAATGAAGTAAGGCTCTATGGATGAAACGTGTCAATGGAATTATTTGAATAAAATAATAGAGCAACCAAATGAATAGGTAGGTATGTAAGTCCGTACATTCTGTTACTTTGTTGAGTATCGCAGACGAAGCCGGCCTTTTCACTAAGTTGACCTTTATGACTTGCACGGAACGATAAGTAATCGAGTCATTGTTTTCAATATTTTTGCCCCGAAGCAAACACGAAAACTTCACAAGAATACGGAAATGTTGAAAAAACGCAGCAGGGTGAACCACAATTTATTGTGTTGATCAACAAAGCGTCTTTTTGAAGATGAGATAAATCTATGGAGGCAACCCATTAGGTACAGGACCACTTTTATTGAAATTCAACAAGTTGAAAATAAATAACTTAAGTAGGTATTATCAAAGTAGCTATCCAAACGAAAAGTAAGATGATGTATCATGCTGAAATGCAATTTAACATAAAGCTTTATTTATGACCGTAACTCTAAGTGTGAAAACATGAATGACCGAATTATCATAATGCCAATTATTTATTCAAGAATAGGCGGGAAATTATTTCCCTTTATTTTGCGTTTACGGCGAGGTTCACCCTCGACCATTATTTATCTCCTTTCTCTATCCATTTCCTTTGTCCTGTTTGTTGGTACAACCTGATGCGAACAAATGTATGTTTGCTGCGTCATCTCCAGTTTGCTTGAAGCGATGTATTTTCATGAAAGTCGAGATAAATGTTTTTGAGTGGCAATATAACTTTTTCATACTTTTTCTAACATTTCAAATTGCGTCATAAAGGAGTCTTGTCCATTCTAAATTTTTATACTTGCTCAAAGTTTTGACCCAACGGCGGTTTTATTTGTTTGTGACAAATAAGGTTTTTAACAACAATTTCTTTTTTCATTTTTCTTCAGTGACTGGGTTTATGAGTGTTCCTTTTATCTCTATAGAAGTTTAAATTCAAGGTTTATTTCTGGGTCGGTAATTTACTTTGTAAAAAATATTTCACAATAGTAAAAGACAACAAAACGGTTTCTCTGTTGTTGTTCGTGTAAAATCAGAAACTTGGAATACACACGATAGCCAATAAGTATCGGATTTACTATAAATTGAACAAATGCTTCCAAAAGTCTTTTGCCGTAATTCAATTTAAAAAATGCGACCCTTCTCAGTTTCAAAATTAATTAAATACGAGAACTGTTTTCGTTCCAGATTTTATAAAATATTTAGAGATTTATTACGGGAAAAATATGTTGAACATAAAAATTTTGCAAGCACGAAACTCACATCTCCCTCAAGTTGGGGAACGTGTCGATTATTTTTATATGAAGTGATCTCTTAGTGGGCTATTTTATGCCGTAATAAAGTTTTATTACGGAAGAGAAAAGATTCTCGGAGCCTATATTAAGGCCAACCGGACGTTGATAACCTGCCGAACTTGGGCTGACGTACCTTTGGCAGGACGCCAATAGCCCAGCCGCACAAGTGTGTACACTTATCTCTCGAGCCTCCAGACTCCCACCTTGAACTAATTTGGACCACTGTGCACGGCGAAAGTTCATAAATATGCTGACTTGAAACTGAACCGAATTATAATACCGAGGCACGCCCCACTCATTATTGTGAGTACAACGCTGCCAATGTAGGCGTGAATATACCTCATTATACTAAATCAATGTGGGCACAGGAGAGGAATGCAAATGAACCTAAATTGGATACATTAATGGGAATTGATTCAAAAGACAATCACCATCCGAAACAACCGTCACGGCGCTGCGGCGGCGGCGGCTCGGAGTCATGAATACACAAATGGAGTTTATTGCGACTCTGTTTTCATTATTACGATTTTAGAGTAAATGTTAAGACCCGCCCCAAAACCAAAAATTTAACTCGGCTGCCAGCCTCGTGCTTACCTCCTGTCGTCCCTCAGGACAAGGGCCTATATGAATATTTTAAATACAGCACAATAAATTGACCAGAAACTGCTTTACCGAGGACCGAACTTGGGAAGCTGTTAAAACAAACTTTTAAATCGAGTTGACATATTAGAACGACTACGCTCGCCGAATTTTTGGTTATACAGGTCCACTTTTAGATTTTTTGTTTAAAAAATAGATGTTGTTGCAAAATCTAAGGCACTGAACTTTATTTGGAAACTTAACGCTTATTCTACGTCCCATATTAAAAAGAAATGGTAAAAGTTCTACTAGATGAAAT
Organism: Melanchra persicariae; assembly: GCA_947386135.1. Lineage (NCBI taxonomy): Eukaryota > Metazoa > Arthropoda > Insecta > Lepidoptera > Noctuidae > Melanchra > Melanchra persicariae. Next base: position 8,814,050 of record OX376646.1, read on the forward strand.
AGGTGGATAGGGTACCGTTTATGTATACGATTATTTCATGGTACGGTACAAACATACAACTAATGTCCAACTGCCACTTTCTGTTTTTGTGTATGTATGTAAACGACTACGCAGCCATTAAAAGGGGTTTATTAACATAATGTTGTTACGACAAAACATTGCTAAATTATCCATTGAAATTGTAATTACTTTCTCGTTTCTCTTTGGTCAGTGTGTTTTTTATCGTTTGCCTAAACGCATTATATATTACCCAAATGCCCAGGGGACATGTTATTTCCTAGTCTCATTAGCCGGGTAGTGACCTAAGTGCTGTGTCCACACAAACTCACGGTTTTAAACTACCTACGGAGAGGGAGACATTCCTTAAAAATATCCATTTTCTTATTTTATTAGACTCTCGAGTGTCGTTAACGACGCTCCTCTTCTGTTCTTCACTTTATCTTAGATTTTTTCTCACTTCCATTATGTCGCAGGCTGTGGTTTATCCCCGGGGATTCATCCGGGAAATTCATTAATAAATATCTCAGTCAGACAGAAGAAGTCATTTATAAAATAGAAAGAACTATAATGCTAACTGAAAAGTCACAGTGTGCTACGTTGGCGAAGTGCTAATAACAATAAGAATAAAAATAATCGATTTTCAAAGTTATTTTGAAAATCGGATACCTTGAAGATACTCATAATCTAAATGTAAAAAATTATATTGTCTAAAAAAAATTGAGCCTCCGCTAACACAGTAATTATTACACCCAGGCGTAGCTCGCGGTGTTATTTTTAAACAGGCATAATAATTTACCAGAACTGTATATAGGTACATTTTCGTTATTACATTTTCAGTAAAGCGTCGTATTTCTTTTTATCCTTCTTCATAAACAACGTCTAAATGAGTTGTATCCGCGACCTCGTGATCCTCGACAACGAATGTTACCACTTTCGTATATTCCTTTCATAATATTGCTCACAATTTATAGCGCTTATGACTTACGGCCATTGCTCGTTTTAATGATGTGCTGTTTTATTTAAATTTTATAATGCGATATTTGCAGCATGTGCGGAATAAGACCTAGCTAAATGAAGTGACTTCAATATAATGGTAGGAATTATGAAACTATTCTTACGTTTTGCAATTTGATTCTTAAACTGCCAGCAGAAGCTCCATTTACAAATATGACGGTCGTTTGTTTTGCCAAAAAATTAAGCCATTTTCTGGATCTGGGTTGATGTGTGTTTGTCGTTTATGTTCCTCCCGAATCTCATAAATCCACGAATGTTAAACCCGAAGTCAATAAAACACATTCCTACTAACAGCTTCGGTGCCGCGTTCGTGACGGTTATGTCACCCTCTGAAACGGTTGGCAACTAAGTTTCATATTTCACTTTCAAAATTACTTTTGGAGCATAAAAGAAACAAAGTGAGAAAAGGTAAAATATATGATCTGAACAAAATGTACGGTTACGTCGCACTTATTCCTCGCCAAATGCAAACGTTTTTTGTGCGAAGGCCACCATAAGCCATATCCGGGGATAAGAATTATTGCGGTTCTAGAACCTCTAACAACGTGGAAATCTAAAAAATCTTTCATATTTTTCACAATCAGTATTTTAAATAGAGTTGGAAAAATGTGTTTTGATAAATTGCAGTTCTTAGAGTCGAATATATTTTAGCTTTGAACGCGCGAGATACTTTATCGGTAAATTTTAAAAGAGCCATAAACTTGAGAACCTTACTAAACTGGGAACCTCCTTGTGTTGTATGAAGTGTAAATTATTGTGGAAATACGTAGTCAGTTTGATTATCTGAAATATCTATTTGATGATATTGCGGCATCCGTCTTAATAAGCGACTCGTTTGCCTCATAAACACTAAATGAGACGCTTGAGGAACAGGTTCATTCAAAATTTATCTCTGCCTTATTGAAGTTGGTAGATTAGATTTACGCTTGATATAACACCTTGATATTGAGTGGTGTTTGAACCCAGTTCCAACGTTGCGTCATCGCTCACAAGTTCTCTCACAACACAAGGCGACTAAACCTGCCTGTTTGCGAAGGCATTTTATGAAATTATAATAATGCCAAGCCGTGTTGGTGCTTCCGTGAAAAAGGATGATCTTCCGCTTATGTGTCAGTGCCCGGAGACCGGGTTTTTCGGATAATGTTATTTACGGGTTTACCTCCAAATAACTGAAATCCCCTCCAGGGTTTAGCAAATTTTATACAATTTTCATAACTTTATTTCCTGGGTCTGAGTGCATACATTTCGCTCCATCAACAAAGCTTTTTTTTCACACCATCCTTCATATAGGATGTTATCAGATACTTCCTCCCTCGTAGCTACCGTATACGAGAAACTAGTAGCATCGCAGTAAACTTTTGTCATGCAATCGACTTTTAGGCATAGTATTGCATTCAAATGTCTGCTTTGCGAATATGACTGAGCTTGATGGTGTTAGGTGTCCTGAGGCTCCAAACAAGTGACATCCTGGTAACACTCGGTTGTCAAAACGTCACAAACGTATGAGATTGACAACGTGATCAATCCCTGATATTTTGGCTTTTTGACAATCGCATTCGTTGATAGAATAGTCCTCTGTCTGGATACTTTGCATTCTTATTTAATATACGATGACTTACCAATAAAAAACCAGACGTAAGACTTCCCGTAGAGGCGATGTTTGTAGACCTCGCAGAGCACGCGCCGGGCCGCCACCACATAGAACAAGCCAACGATGACGCGCGCGTCCTGCCTCCGAAGGTTGCGCACAGCATCCGCTGGGTCCGATAGAAACGATTGCCGCGTCACGATCTCGATGCCCGCCTTCTTGCAGTGCGCCTCTAGGTCTTCCACCGTCTGAGGGATAAGGGAAGATTAATATCGAGGTAGTTCTAAAAATGTGACTGTCTTAATGTACATGATGCACGAGTTTAGCCTTTGTTCTAGAAGTAGTAGCTCAAGGTTTGCCAAAAAGCGATTGAGTGCAACATACAAAAACTAAACCCAACGCAAAAAATAATCATCAAGATCGGTTCATAAACAATAAAGTTATTATGCTCGAATAGATAACCGCAAAAACATGGTTGACTTGTACCTACACATCTGAATACCCCTTCACAACGTACCGGCGTGATATATTAAGAACTGGGGTAAACAATAAACAGACATGCGATTTCAGTAATCTCGGGAAACTTGCTATCATTTATTCAAGAGTTCCGTTGCCTGTCTCCGAAGTTCTTCATCAGATCTTCACCAAATTAAAATAGGTCCAGCCCGGGACCGGAAACGTTCTTAAAAACAAAAAAGAATCATCTAGATCGGTTGACAAATGGCGAAAATATCGCTAAACAAAAATACAAAAAAAAGCTTTCAGTCGAATTGACAACCTCCTCCTTTTTTAGGGTTCCGTAAAACAAACTTCGAAGTCAACGCAATCTAAAGATAAGGCATTTTATGCTCCGTTTATGGCACATGTTTTGACGCTCGCTAGGGAATCAAAACCTATAGGGTACTTCCCGTTGACCTAGACTCATGAAATTTGGCAGGAAGATAGATCTTACAGTACTTGAGTATTTGTAGTTTTTAACCGACTTCAAAAAAAGGAGGACGTCTCAAAACAGTTGTATTTTTATAAAAATATAAATACTGCCGAATTGAGACGACCATTTGTGTTTGTTGCCTCATATCTCCGTCATTAATAAAACGATTTGAAAAATTCTGTTTTCGGTTAAAAATCCAAATACCTGGAAAAAATTTGTGAAAAAATCATCCATACAGTATACGAAATTGCATATTCTGCTTTCCTGTGACTTTTCAGTGGTGTTGTTAGACGTGGGGTACCACTAAAAAGTGAAAAATTTAAAAAAAACTTTTAAGTACAAAAATAATTAGCCGACTTCGAAATAAAAAAAAAACACTACAATGTACAAAATATTTTTAAACTGAAATTAGAATTATTTTGGACTTTGTAGTGTTTTTTTATTTGGAAGTTGTTTGTATATTTTAATCATTTATACCTAAACCCTAAAATCATTTTTTTGCGATTACTTTCGGTTGAATATTGACCGTGACGTACATTGATGTATGGGAGAACATTTTTTCAAAAACAAAGTTGTCCTTCAATCATATCTGCTATATTTTTGTCAGAGTAATGAGAGTGCTTTCATAGTTTATAAACTCCCGTACAATACAATACAATACCGTACCGTACAATTTTCCAAGTACACATTACCATGTATACTTGGAAAAATCAAGACTTGATTGATCGGAACCCTCGGTGCGCGAGTCCGACTCGCACTTGTCTATTTTTTTTAAAGTTGGTTAAAAATAAATTCAGCATCAAATTGAATGTTTATCAAGTTCCCAAATCCAAGCACTCAATCGTCAGTATTGGCACCACGGATATTAATGTTTCAGTGAAACCACACGCGTCACTGGTTTCCATTCGGGCTAAATTGAAAGCCAAAGTAAATAAATCACCAGTTGAAAATCACATGTACCAAGATCGACTCGATAGCCTCATTCCGAAGGAAATACGACTCGAACTGATTTTTCTTAACTCCTCAAATCCTGAGTACTAAAGTGGCTGCGGAATAAGTGTTTGTATGTAAATTGGATCGTTGAGGGGTTTTGCTCCGATCCCCGTCAATACGAACGAAAATGAAAAACCTTTATTACAAATTACAAATATTTGGGGCGTCAGTTGTTTTTATGTGCGTGAACTCTTGCAAAAATATTTCTTCGCCGCGGTGAAAGCAAAACAGGAGCGCATGAACGCTTCAAACCCACTTATGCAGAAAAAACCGGGGCCGCTCTAATTACATTGAAACCAGCGTGAAAGGCCTCGCTCCATTCATTGCGGGTAACTATACACTATACACACCCTTCGTTATGCTCGCGTGCGCTATATAAATACGTGCTTTTTACCTGACAAAACGCCTACAGCCTCAATGCATAAATCTACGGCTACATAATAATATTTCATTTTCACATTCTCATAGAGAACGGGGTCGTTAAAGTTTCAGCTCTCCGTGAACTGAAAGAACTTAAAAAGATTTATTGTGAGACGAAAGCTATGTATTTTATGAAATGTCCACCTCTTTCTCTGAGGAGGAATTAACGCTACCTCTTAAGAGAAAAGGTGGACATTTCGTGAATTTTATTAAGATTAGGCCCGTGTTCGCAACGATTTTACATGTATATTAATCACGTCTCTGAATGTCGGACATTTATTAAGCTTTTGAAGTACTTAACACTTAATAATTGTAACAAAGTTATGGACTTCTTACAGGGTCATCATAATTTTATATCGATGGAAAGCACGCCTTTAACACAACTTTTCAGGGTAACCATTAAAATAAAAAGAGTAATCGTCAAACCGTTGGTTCACATGGTGATACGATGAATTTTAACGACATTTTTATAATGCCACATAATAACATGGAGTCACAATATTAATATCTCAGTTTTATTACACAAACAAAGGCTCAAAGACACGATAAACAGATAAAAATAAACACGTACGGAACAGAGAGCTACTCATAAATATTCTCAATATAAATATATCTGTTACAGAAAACACTTTCAGTCGACTTCACTTGGATTCGTTTATTCCTGCTACGGCCGCGCTGCCTGAATAAATACCGTTCTATCTATGAAAGTATTCGTGGAGATACGAGCCAGTTGGATTCAGTAAATACTAGTACTTGTATGTCATATATTTTCACCCTTTGAATTTCATATTGTGTCTAAAATTGGCTGCTACAGCGGGATAGGTCGCAAGCGGATGTCGCAAAGAGGTAAAAAATGTCCAGTTCTGTCCATTTATCATGCAAGACGCATTGTAGTCCTGGCTCACTCGGGGGCGATTATTTTCCCTTTATAACCATTGTTACATTATATGTTACGTGAGGGTTTAATGCGTCCGGCAATCCTAAACGCCTGTTTACTACTATGGATTGTTAAGCCGTTACACGGGCTGTCATGGGTGATGGAGGAAAATGTTTTTAAAGAGCAAAGTAATAAGGTTTATTCGATCGTTTGAATTTAGCAAGTGTAGGTAACATAACACTTAATGTAAAACGTTGTGTTTAAATAGTTGAGCATGATGAGAATGAGTAAGCCATGCCTAATTTCAGCACGTTCAGTTGTCCAACATTTATCTAAGTAAACGTTATTATTCGTTCTTTCAAAACATGGCATGTGCTTACACTCACATTTCGATATGTTTTGCCTTTGATATTGTATTTCTGTGAGAGTTCCTAAAGATGAACTTCCCTCGTATTTTATTTCCTTACAATGTGTAGATCATATCCAACAGCCACTACTAATAATATTATCTGGAGTATTTTATAGCTAGGTCGCGACGTATCAAAAATATTTCCAATATTTCCTACCCTTGGCCTTCGTACGTCGTTACAGCAAATACTGCCTTTCTTATTGCCGCAAGTAATATCGCATACTCCGTCTACTGGTTATGGATAGTTGGATCGAAGTGCTTTGTCTCATTTATTCTTTGACTCTTAGCCGCAGAAATGCAGATGTTTGTGAAGATCTGAAAGTCGCCTCAGCGGTTCTCGATACGCGATGAAGTCGAAACCGTCGATCCGCTGAAGGCCAATCACGAAGATCGTTTGTCAGTCGGCAACAAAGCGCTTAGCGTGTCATACTCCACTCGATGTCGATACGAACAACTGCCGATCGAATAATTTGAGTCACGCAAGCGGTGGAACAGCCGACACGATATGGTACCCGTACGTAATCACTCGCCGCCCGCCATATCACTCCGTATTATCGGCGTGTTCATGCTCTACAGGTTGAATTATCGAAAGCTAATGTATTGTAAAGATAACACATGTAGCAGACGAAGACGCCGGTAGTTTGTAACAACACTGACACAACTGATGAATGTGTTTTCCCTTTGTGCCATCTATCTCGTTTTACAATACCCCAAGCATCGGAATCTATTATGGCGGTTGAAATGGTTCGAAACGGGAGAATAAATTTAAGTTTGCCTATAAAATGGAAACGTTTTATCAAGGGAGACATGGCTGCGGAGACGCAAACTCGGCCCGGTTCATTGCGGCCACAATTACTTTTCTATTTCTTATGTAAACCTTCATTTTATCTCTTTCCGCTTGTTGGGTTGCACGGGAACAAAGCCGAGACTGCGATTTTCATTGATTATGATTTATGATAATATTCAGAGATAAAAATACTGCAAGAAAAAATATATGGCTGCAATAAACTAGTTCAGTGCTACTTACTGATATAAAAACTTCTTCTGCTTGCTGTAATATGGCAATCCTCGACCAGCCGAACTTCTGCATGAGCTTGATCCGCGTGGGGTTGTGTACCGTGGCTGATGGATGCGTGCGGAACAGCGTCGGGAAGCGTGCGCGGTCTGATAGCGCCGGCGATGAAGCTCCGTAGCATAACTAAAATAAGAAGAAATAATAGAGAACGTCTTGAAATTTTACACATAAAAGGCCTGAAGCTACGAAGGATTGGCCGTGCCGAAAATAGCGTTTATAAATCAATGAAAACTTAAACTCCAAAAGAATTATCTCATTTCGTCAAAGCATAGATACATATTAGCCGTTACACAGTAATGATCAAGTAAAGGTAATAAAAATTAATTGGTCTGCCACCCTCTTTTATGGGAATTCATTTTGCACTTGACAGAATTTATGTCACAGCCGAACATAATGTGGCGATGTCATAACATATCCAAAATTGCTTCGCGCATATTCGTAGGAATCGCGACGCTCTGACTCTCATGGGAGTGACAAAATAATATAAGGGTACATTCTCCAGTTCGGTTTGAAAAATGATTCTGTTTGGAGAACCTCTTATTTATCTTCGTCTCAAAGTACGAAGTTTATAGTCCGAATAAAAGTTAACACAATTCATTTACGTGGAAAATTCGTTTAGAACAACGGTTCGCTAACATCATCAATTTGTTTAGTAACTTCTTAAACGTTGAACAATCTAATTAATTAATACTCCAGTGAAACAGATACCTACAACCAAGCGTGACTGAACTCATTACGATAAAAACGCTGTTCGCCTATCCAACCCTAATATTCATAAACGGCCCTTCGGATTCACTTGAACACCATTAACCAATCAAAACACGTTATGGTGATGTTACCAACGCTGACCCTCGTTTATGTGCAGGAAGCTTTTTATATCTTCCAGTTGTTTTTCTTTTATTGGAATTCGAGCGTATTTTGGACTGTTTTAATTTAAAGCCTCGGGTTTACAGTTCGTTGCAAAAAATAAAGCATTGAGCCCAAAGCTTTCATATAAGAATATTGTAAGCAAATGTTTGGCATTTTTCCAAAAGCTTTGTCTTCATCAGAAATAGTCAGCTCTTGTCGTAATCATGAATCACGTGTAACCTAACCAAAGCTCGTTAACTTGCGACATTTTAACGTATAAGTACTTCAAGTTAGAGGCGAACAAAGAAGTCTTTCGTATTGTTTTTGTTCCCTTGCTGGCTCTGAAGGACCCACTCTCATAATGAATTTATATTTACTAGAAATGTTAGTCGATAATCTTTTGACTTGGCACAAGAAAAGTTTGCCCCTCGCTCCTCAGAGAACAAACTTCGTGAAATCCCTGTAATGTGGACATGTGTCAAAAATATAACCATTCCGAAAAGTTCAGGCCCAAAAGTCGGGCTTTGAAAACGATAAAATTGTTTGAATAAAAGATTGTTAGTGCTAAATATTTAAGAGCGTCCCTAAATTATAACTTGTTTAAACTTATAAAGCTTTAAATTGAGTTTGGTAACTCGAAATGTTTGAAGATTTGGGTAAGCCCAATAGGGAATTGAGTTGGATGAGAGTTTTAAAAGTATGTGAAAAAATATTGTTCCCTCGTCTTAGAGTTCATCGAAATGATGGACCCTAATCTACAATCTAGCCTTGTACCTTTAAAGACTAACTAGCACTTCGTCTGTGCAGATTGAATACAATCGATTTTCCCCCTTTTCACCACCTTAAACCCTTCTTAGTGCTCACCTAGAAGAAAAAAGGAAGCCTATTGTGCAAAATTTCATGTTTATTTTGCGGCTGTGCGAATACACTAAATTCAAATAATTTACTTACAACCATGAGGTTCCACATCTTGGCGGCTTCGGCGACGGTGGTGCAGACGGTAGAGCAGCCAGCCAAGAGGAGCAGCTTCTGTGGTGGGTTGTACAGTAGGTTGTACATCACACTCGCCCCCAGCCCCGGCTCGCACTGCGATCATAGTTGACACATGAGTTAATTGGACCTTGTTTAGCAAACACCACAGTATCCAGCTCAGTTAGAAGTGGGTGTGAAGCGCGTAAATGATTTGTTGGTCTACGTTCGTTAACTATGTTAATGAACAAACACGAGGAATACGTACTTCCAACTGTTTCTGCAGTTTGAATGTGGAATGTGATTGTTATGGTAAAGCATTTTTGCTTTAGAAGTCCTCAGTTTTTGGTGGTAGGTACTGTGGCTTGAATCCAAACTACTTCAACAGTAACAGGCGTTATTCGTTCTAACAAAACTGTTGTCACAGTATTGTTAGAACGAATAACGGCGACTGTAATTTTTCCCTTGCTTTTACCCTGAAATTATTCAGCTTTACTTAAATATTTACAAAAGTTTGACGATAAAACTTCTTATACTATATATTACTTCGTAAAAATATTGAAGTACCTAACTAAAATATTTTTCTTAAATAAGTTAAGTTATTTCAAACTTGAAAATATTATTAGAATTCAAATTTTACCCCTATTGAATCTTCCCTCCCTCTAAAGGATCTCTTCAAAACATAAACTAAATAGAACTTAAGATCGAAATTCGCAAGAAAGTTTACATTCATATTCATGATTGACGCTATTGTTTAATGTATTACGATTAGTTAATTGAATTCTGAAGAGGCCCCTGATTGGTCGTAATCAAGCGAGCGCGTGTAGTCAGCGAATCAGAGCGAAGACTTTTTAATTAATTAGCGAACTTGACCACATTACGAGATAAGGGAAAGGTCTACTTAAATATAATTACGGCAGCCCATTTAATCTGATTCGATATCCCTTAGTATGTAGAACGTACAGGCTTTTATAACCGTGATACATCGAGTTTGTGTGGGGATGTTTTACTTTCTCGTGAGAGTAAAGTAATTAGGTGGCCAGTAAAAAGCTTTGCCCTGTTTTCAAGCTCGTGTTTTTTATTCAATTTTCGGTCGATGTTCAGCTAGACCGAAGTTTAACTTAAAAGCCAGGTAAATTAATAGTCGATAGAAAACTTGTATGGTGAACACCGCGTAGTTTAAAAACTACAGTTAACGCTAGTTTGTGAATATACAAAACAGCTTTCACGGTAGTATTTCCTGAAATTGGTTGGTTAACTCTACAATACATTGCATAATTTGCATAATTGCGTTTAATAACAAAAATCGTTAATATGATTTTAACGTAGGCATCAACAGGGTATCAACAGTTTTTTTTTAACAAATCACGGAATTAAAGTTGTCAAAAAATAAAAGGCCCGTTTTGACAGCAGGATATAACATTACCTACTGTACTAGTAAGTATGAAAGAGACATGAAATAAATCTCTTTGTTGTATCCTGCTGTCAAAACGGACCTTTTATTTTTTGACAACTTTATCTGGTACTATTTTAATTGCAGATTATATAATTTTAAATATACCTATTGGCAATTATTTAGTTATCAATGAGTTTAAACATTTAGTAGGTACCAGCGTGGATATCATTTACACAGATAATTAATTAAATATTAATAGTCACAATTAATTAAAAAATATTTCTGACAAAACCGCACAAAACGAAAATTGTTTTGCAATTTGACTGTGTGAATATTATTTTAAATTAACACCGGAGCATTATTTATTCAATGACATGACATTGTACCTATTCATTTTAAATCCAATTTCTTCGTGAGATTGATATAACAAAACTCAGGTTTCTAAAATGTTAGAAAAAAATAGAAACTTACCATAAAACATCGCTAAATAAATATCACTTTGATAATTAGCATTATCAAAGTAAATATCACTTTGATAATTAGCATTATCAAAGTAATATTTTGAAAGATTTTGAACTTATTAACATTGTATTAAGTAGCCCAGTAACGTAGTTATTTTTAATTAGTTATTTATTTAAACTTTGTGTACACGTATAAAACACGGTAAGTACAAACTACACACTGTAAGTTAATAATATCATTGGATCTCAGCATTGGATCAGACAATTTTAAATAAAATCAATGCTGATTCTTTCAATATGGAGTCGCTTTTTTTAATTTTCTGTGTACCTATTTATTCATTGTTTTCGGATTCGTATTCAGCTTGTGTTCAAAATGTCAAATGGCCTTTTTTTGTTCACTCTAATTTTGACTACTATCTCCAAAGTTTAAAAACATAATTTATACTTACAATTTAAAAAAATCACATTTGAATTTAGAACTAAGATCAAATGTGCCTTTTTCAATTATTAGTTCAATGGTGTTCACTTTGTTGTTCACAAGCTGTAATTAATTCAGGCTATTGCCATCTTTTTTTGAAATTAATAATTTATTAGATCTATCAATTATAATAGACTTAAGATTTACGTACCTACTGTACTACGCACCTTCATACACTTATACTTAACAAATTAGACTGCAAAAAGCAATGACATCTATACCTTTTTTTTTTCTATGGGTGGGAAATCATTAAATGACTCCTCCCGCTCTGGGCGGAGCGAAAGGGAGTGTCAGACTCTTACTGACTAAAACCCATTCGTGCTCTTCCTAGTGCCCTTTGCTTTCCAGGGCCGCGGTAACTCTTCCGAACAGAATTCGCAAATGACATCTATACAATGAATTTTCAAAGTGTGCGTGGATTGCCGGAAATCCGAAACTATATGGAATATCGAAAAACACTGAAAGGAGTCTCAAGCCCGATTTTAATAAAAACTAAAACTGCATTATTGTATTTTTGAAAAATCGGTATTCCTAGCCAGGAATTGAACCCGTTGATTTGAAAAACAAAAACTCACTTTCGGACGGTGTAATAACACAGGGTTATTACACCGTCCGAAAGTGTCATTATTATGGATCCAATTCTGGGAAGTAATAACACATGGCAAACTAAAAGAAAGCGCTCCTTTTTAACCAATTACGTTTTAAAGTTCTGACTAAACCTCTAAACCGTAACTGATATTTTTTCAAAAATCCAATGATGCAGTTGTAGACTCTCGAGCCCGATTTTGATGAAAACTAAAACTGCATCATAATGTTTTTGAAAAAATTATCAATTGATTTTTTTGTTTTGAAAATGAAAAAAATATTTTGTTAAAAATTTGCTGTTTCCTTTATGTGGGTCAGTTACATTATTATTGTAAATTTATCTGGAGTCGAATTTATCTGGTACTCATAAATTGGGCTGTCAGTTTCGGAAAGTCAAGTAAATTTAATCCGCTGTTCATTGTTGGTTTTCGGTTAGCCAATAACAACAGTTAACTTGATATTTGATAGCAGATTAACTCATTAGAGACTGACCCTGGATTTGAGATAATGGAGTTAAGGTTTCGGTATAAACTAGTAGGTACGTACGAAAACGAAGAAGCTTCTTGTCGCAATCAATGCGGTGCTGAACTGACAGGACCAAATATGCTGCTTCGTCCAGCGATACCTACGACTTTGCTGTTTGTGTCCCGACTACATCACTCCAAAGGTTGAGGAGATCGTGGAGTACATGAAGGTGAAGACCAACTGCACCTTGGGGGTCGAGAAGTTGAAGCAGCGTCACAACACCAACTTCAAGTCGTTTGTGGTGTGGGTTTGTCACAACATCTCGACACAGTCCTAAAGGAAGAGTTTTTTCCGAAGGGTGTAGTTTACCGACGTTTTCGTGGCAGGCTACGCGACACCGCGCCGCGTAACTCAACGCCGTCACTTCGTGTGTCTTTCTTAGTTTATAAGTTACTTTTATTTTTTTTTGTATTATTAGTATAGGTTTTTAAATTCATGTATTGTATTTTGTGTGGGCCACAGATGTCTGAAATAAAGGAATAATGATAAAAATAATACCTATGTATTGAGTGAGTTTTAATTTACCTTGCTTAAAAAAGGTAGGTTCAATATCCAATGTGTAAAAGATTATTTTGCTAACTACTTTGTCTCATGTGTCTTAATTAAATTAATTCGTATCAATGTTTTGTAAGCACTCCATCATAATTATGTAGGTAGCTAGTTAAATTAACTGCCTGAACACGGCCTGAAAGTTTTCAAGTTATTTCAAAGATGCCTGATTTCGGGTGTAATAACGTACAATTTTGTGCTCAGTAAATTATTTTCTCATCAAGATGTTATAATGAGAAATTTTATGCTCTATATTAATTTCGACACCGTGTAACATTAAGCTCAAGAAAGTCACTTCACTAGTTACCATAAAAACTCTTGAGGTTATCCTCAATAATTCCTCCCTATTATCACTTCCCCTCCGCCGTCAGTAATCGGCACGTTATCAACATCGAACTGATCGGAATCGTCAATTTGGTTGTGAATAGCTATGAATCGATAAAACGGGAAGTTACCTTCAACCGGCGAGGAAATTCTATCAAATAAAATTTTCTTCCTGAACCATTCATAAATTCTCAATAATTGAATCGAACGTCAGTTTCACTCTCTCCGCTGCAATATCATAAGCCTATGATTTTAGTTCATTTGGATTTATAGGAGCAGTCCACTTCGATAGAAATACGATCCCTTCTTCGTTAATTAGAGGGACCGCAGTCGGCTGAGCGGGCTTTAAAATGGTAATCCATTACGTGGTACTTGTCGTGCTGAGTGAAGAGCGAGAGGTGACGACACGTTATGCACATTAACTTGATTGGAATTATAATTGGCATTTTCGTAACTTTGCCGCTGACGAACTTAAATTGTCTACGTATAATTAAGTTTCATGTTACCAAGTGAATTTACATTATTATAAGACCCAATTTCAGCAGTAGATTTTATATGAATTTGCAGAGCTTATAATGCTTACCTACGGACACGAGCGAAAACTGAAAAAAGCTCATAAATTGTCGCACACAATACACACGTATGGCACATGAAAGTTATTTATCGACTCCCTTGGTAAATGGATGATTAATGAATGCAACATACCTTGCTATCGTTGCTGTGGATGTATAATTTGAAGCCGGACAATAAATCCGAACGCGCGTTGACGTCGGCGAGCGCGAGCTCGGCCGCGGGCTTGCAGGCCTGGCCGCCCTGCCAGCCGCCCTCGCCCTCCATGGGGAAGATGCCGCCGATGTGGAGGTCCCCGTCGCGCCGGCCCTCGCTGTAGCCGCCGCCGCCGCAGCCGCTCAGCCACAGCACTAGCAGCGTGCGCGCGCGCCCGCCGCCACCGCTCCGCCGCCGCCGCACCACGCACTTGGCAACGACGAATAATTGCACTAACGTCTTCACTAACAATGCTTTAATATCACAATACACTGTTCTAGTTCGTAAACTAAACATATTATTCACATCACTTTTTAATTTGACTAGCGGACGCTTTGAAAAATGAAAGTTTAGTCGCACCCGCGGCAGGCAGGCGGCGGCGTTTTGATATAAACGTGATATCACCCGTAGATATTGTAGACATAGCCTAATAAGCGTTAATTTTTCTATAAAATGTGGCATGGAGTATGCACGGGGGCCCGGGGCCGCGCGCCCCGCCGCCGCGGCCACTGCGCGACCCTCGCCGCTCCGCGGGGTCATCGCTCGCGGCGGGGACATGCTGTCATTGTTCACCTCTCCGAGCATTTTCCATGCTCTCTCCTGTAACAAACAAAAATTCTCGATTTCATTTGAATTGCAACTTTGTGAGCTTTTGAACAGCTTGTTATTAATTTGTAAATTCCAATGCGGAATCATTTTAGTCCCGACTAACAACAAAGCTAACTTGAGTTGAAGGTATCATCAATATCTGTTGGTCTGTTCTAGTAGAATTACTACTCAAACGTTAAAATCAATTTGGTGAAATGAGACGTTAGAGTCGTATTCGGGAGCGTGTCATCAGTTCACCACGCTTAATTCAAAAGCCCGCTAGCAGCTAATTTTTAAAGGCATAAAAAAACCAAAAAAAAAACGGATATTTAAACTAAAGTAAGGTCTGTGCTTTGTTCATATATATTTATGTAGGACTACTGCAGCAAGTAATATTTTATACAATTTGAACTGTAAGTAGGTATACCTAGTTGATTTACGATCATTAGGATTACAAAATAATTGTGAATAAAATATACACAGTTAATGGGTTGTGGAGGTCTGGTAGGCAGGCGCTCTACGTAAAATACTGGTATTCAGGTAAATCCGGTTTGACAGGAAGCCGCCGAACAAATATAGTTGGGAAAAGGCTAGGCAGATGATGAAAATATTGGGTTAATAAAACCTTCAACATAGTTAATAAATAAAAACTAAACTACGCCCCAATTTACTCGGAGACATTCAATATTTGCTTTTAATACGTAAGGATTGAGAAGTTTTTATTTCCCGTAAGAATAAACCAATCGAAAACACAACAAACGTAACCTAGTAACTTTGATTACAGCATTAATATTATATCTATCTTCAATTTCTGATATTGGAGTCTGCAAGGCCTCCATCTTTGTCTAAATCGTGTAAGTTGAACATTTGTTCATATCTCCATTGTACAAAATGTAGCCATTCATCGATATCGGAGTGATGGCGGCAATAACGCGAGTTTCAGTTTAATACTGACGTCTGGCGCGGCTTTAGCACCACTTAGTCGATCACAATAGTAGACTTCGACGCTGCTACTTTCAAAAACAGTTTCATTCTCTCGAAATCTTAGAGCAGGGAATGACTTTTGCCCGGTTCCTATAAAAGAAAAACTAATCGTTCCGCTGAAAAACTTTTGCATTGGTGGGAAAAACAGGGATTGGTTAGATGAAGTGCCCGGTCTAAAAAATGCAGTAAATAATTATTTATAACTACTTCTGATTCTACAATGATTTGATACAAAACTCTTTTGTACTACAGTGAAGAATGGAATATCAACTGCCTACTGCTAAAGATCTAATACCCGTAACGGTTACCCACACCGATCAGTAAAATACAGAAGCCGCGACCCATTCACTCAGAGTTTCTGCTGGCGGACACAAAAAGCCTGATAATAATCGTCTCTCTGTAATCGCCGCAATGAAATGAGAAGTTAATGGTTCGTAGCTTATTCCTTTGTAATAAAGGTGCTAATCAATGGAAGGAAATGGTGTTCAATTAAAATGACGATTTTCTCAAAGCACGAGACTAAATTGAGTGCCGTCTGTTATTTATTATCAACCTTCTTAAAACAAACATTGGGAGTTCTTTAATTAAATTGGTTGTAGGAGAAATCAATAATCTAGT
The DNA here is from genome assembly GCA_947386135.1 of Melanchra persicariae. Classification (NCBI taxonomy): domain Eukaryota; kingdom Metazoa; phylum Arthropoda; class Insecta; order Lepidoptera; family Noctuidae; genus Melanchra; species Melanchra persicariae. The sequence goes on from OX376646.1 coordinate 8,830,448, forward strand.
CCTTGTTCTTTGAGGTTGTAATCTGTCACTCAGAAAATTATCTACCGTTTGCAATTGGATTATTATTACTGACATAAGAACACACGTATTAAACAAAATGGCGGTGCAGGTGTCGCAGCCAACTAGTTTAATCAGCTGTTTAATTGGCGGCCTAGCCTTTTTATTGAACGTCTCTGTTTGATCAGCGGCCTAAGTGACATCCCGGCATTTAATTGAACAGCCAGACAAATGACTTGGTTCAATATCGTTTAATGACTTGTCTAGCCAATAAGCGGAACATAGGGCACAGGGAGCTTAGGGCACCCCGACACGTAAGGTTCCTTTGAACCCTGCAAAAAGAAATAGGAGCCCCACGCAGCGGGACTCCGTCGTCGAAGTTAGCATGTTGTAATTTATTTTTATTGCATTTACAATTCCCAAAATTAAATATTTCGTACATTTTCGTCACTCGGTTACCCTATGAATGGCCTACGCACCTAAGGGTCTGCAATGCCTGGCAGATGCCAGCCCCTTCATCAAATTTTGTATTAACACATTGGCTGGATTTCATTTAAGCCGTTGATTAAACGGCGCCGTTCTACGAAAAGGCTAGGCAGCCAATTAAACGGATAATTAAGCCAGTTGGCTTCGACACAGGCATGCACACATAGATACACACACATACAAATAAGAGGACTAATGTCAAAAATGTAGGGAAATTAGATGTGTTTTTGACAGGTTGCGACTGAGATGCGAATGCGAACGTTGCGTTGCTTAAAAATCATTTGCATATGATTGGCCCTCAGGTTGTCAATTTGTCTATCACTACTATAACTATAACCTTTTAAAATAATTAAGTCGACGCGTAGTAAGAGGCGAAGATTTTCGTAGTTCAATTTTGTACGAATCTGACAGATGTCAACTTGACGTACCTAACACCAAATACTTCGGTTCCCGCCAAAGAGAAAAAGACAGTCCGGTCGAATCGATCAAGAAAAGGTGTTTATTGATTTTATGAATTGTAATAAAACATGAAAAGTGCAATGATACAGTAAAAGTTAGTAGGTAGTTGATTGGTGCTCGTAAACCACGTAGGTACTTGGTGGAACGTCGTGTATGTTATTTTCCACTTCCATTCTATTTGTTTATTATATTATATTGACGTTCATTTGTTTTCAACTCTCCGTCCGAAAAACCCACGCAGTAGACCTATCCAGGACAAAGATATATAGGTATATATATAATGCCTTTAGATATAAAACTATTAGTTTGTTTATAGGAGAAATTTGACCAGTGACCATTAAGTGCTTAATTTTATTTCTAAAAAATGCAGTTTATGGGTTAGGTCACGGGAGATTAAAGATCAATATTTTCAAAAATGTGACCCATTGCTGCTGCACTTAAAGTTTATTCATTTAAACTGAAGCACCTACCCATTCAATTTTACTTAGTCTAGCATCATTTTCCCAACAAGCGGGAGAAGTAGGTAGGTATCGTTAACAATGTGAATTAACTGAATTAATGAAAACTGAACTACATTTGTGGCGGTGTACCTACGAGAAAAGTTAATTTCAGGTTATAATTTTATAACAAGGTAAATGTTAAGATGATAATTCTGTTACTAGGTACTTGTCGCTATATTAAGAGGTTCGTCAATATCATGGTGCCGTTATGAAATTTCAATAAAATGAAATTTCATTGTAAATATTGGCAATAAACAGCGATAGTGTGAACCCGTTCAGTAATAATAACACGTTGGGACGTCGGGCAATCGAGCTTATACCTAAGTAAATTGTGTAATGTGCCAGTTTAGTTAAGGGGAGAGGTTCAAGTAGTTAGGCGGCGGTGATCAATCAGAACCGGATCGAGTGCGCGGGGCGATATGTCGAGTTTGTAATTTAGATATTTACCCAGGCACCTCGCCGCTCTGCACTGGCCGAGTGCCCGCATCCACCGAAATGATATATCACTTCCCCTACATAAAGTTGCAACTCTCATCGCGGATGTAAACGGAATAAAACAATACCCTATTACAAACTTTGCCCATCTCACAGTTTATAGTATTTTCAGCGCATTTTAGCTCAGATCTGACAGTTAGTAAGTAAATGAAAGTTCCACAACAGAGCGACGTTCAATTCGACATTCTCTGACAAGTCGACTGTCCGTCTTCGCAATCATTTTACAAATCGAATTTTCAGTTTTGTTCCTTCTATAAGCAATATTTCAATTGAGGTCAAAAGGTTTCAATGTACTTACCGTACAGCGAGTAGGTAATACATTTCATGATAAATAGCTCATACTAGACACGTCGACCATTCTTCATTTTTGTTATAATTTTTCCGAATATTTCAAAACAGCTTTTAGTGGAGCTGCATTTTAGTGGAATTGTATCTTTATTCGCCAGAATTAGAGTTTCCTTTTATTTGGCTAATTATAATCTAATGGACACTATTAGCTTTAATTCAGAGCTACCTTCCTCTCCCGTGTTTAAAAAGAAAAATTGTTATGCGTAAAACGTTCCCATTTCACGGTAAATAAAGGCGGATAAAGTTAGGTATAAAGATTAAGGCTTTTAAAAATAATGGCTGAGATGACGATAAAAACATGAAAATAAAAAGGCTGATGCTTTTATTTGTTTACATTTAAGATGGTAAATCTCTAAGAACACTTTGGCTTAACGAAGTTAAACATCTTAACTTCAGAACATTGCCTGTTTATTTTTAATTGGCAACCTTTACCAATCCGTAGTGTTGCCGACCTAAGTTTGTGAATGTGGTTCTCAGTTCGGGCAGTATTATTAAATAAGTTTTCAGGAGTAGCTCAGAATAGTGCTTGGTAAATGGCCCATAGTTCATCCCTTTTAGTTTTCAGTGATGCTTTACTTCTACTAACCCATTGCATTTATGTTTAGTCAAGTTATCATAACGTAGGCCCTGCGATATGTTTCGTAACGTTTCATAATTAGGCACTTAAATGAATAATGAATAAGCTAGCTGATCTTAATATGTGTTCCTGGGGAATCTTAATAGAATAATAGATAAGGCACTTAATGAAAGGCAGTAAGCAATCACATTGGGGCTGAAGACTTGTTTGAGAGCTTGGCAGAGCCTAACGCAATCAGACCGTCATTGCGGCAATTTCCGAGGAAATCACATAAAGGAACCATTCGACCGGCCCATTCTCGCTTATCATTACTATTGTCTGTTTATTTTTATTATTTTGACCGGTTTACCTTAAGGATATCTGTAAGTGGACATCTCAATAATTATCTCGTCTATTCCTGTAAGATAACACTTCTCATATACAATGTGGAACAGAATAAACGCAATACATCTTAAGGGGTCATTGTTCTCATCATTATGAACAACTTTTACTATGGGACCAACCCCAAAATCGCGAAAAAAAATCAGCTGTTCAGTATCTACATTTTGTTGAGTTAAACGCACACAAATGTATGGGGCAGTTGAACTTTTTTTCGCGATTATTTCAGTGTTGGTCCTGTAATGAAAGTTGTTCATAATGATGAGCATAATGACCCCTTAAAACGTATTGCGTTAATTATGTTACACGTTGTATACCATTCGTGCCCAAAAACATTACTTACTTATTATTTTTATCCACTCACATAGTAACACTTATTTATACTCTTAAATAAAATGACGCTGTCGGCAACTAGATACAGTCGTCAGTCACCGGAATATTTTTGATAACGATGATCATTACGTTGGCACGTTTTTCGCAAGCTGGGCTCTTTACGGCCACATAACAACATCCAGGCTTCATGTACCAACGTTTTTCTGTTTGTATTGACATTTTGCTGACGCGAGGCCATAAATGTAATAAAACGTTGCGAATGTAAAGAAAAAAACGGCCGGGGGCAGAGTGAACCTCGAAATCAACCATTTACTTTTATAGAGTACAGCATTCGTCTCGGTTCATTTACATTTCGGGGCTCGTTTCGTAACCGAGCTGATTTTCTGTCTAGGAATGGGTACGTGATAAGGCCACGTATATACCTCTACGTAAACTATGTAAATCGGCGAGTTTTCGAATTCCCGATACTGAAATACGAGAGGCAAAATTTCAAAAGCTCCACGATTTCGATTTCAATGTATTCCGTGGTACAAAATTTCTATTTAGGAGAAAGCCAGATAGATAGTAGGAGTGACGCCTGAAATGCTAAATTTTTCACAAAAATCAAACATAAACACTATTTTTTGCGAGTATTTTTATATGCTCGAGCTTTCATACGAGAAAGTGCTTTAGTACTTTACACGCGTGCCCGACTTACCTACATACACAGCCTTGAGACGGATTTATCTACTTCTTACCTGTGTAGAGTAATCCTCCACAAGGTTATACAGGTGGAGTTACAAAAGAATCATGCGACCCATACATGTGAAAAGAAAGGCTTGAAAGCTTTCATATTCATCTACAGGTATAGGTACGTACACGTTCGTATGTCGCTCCTCATTAGTAAGCACGATGCACAAACATAATTATTATCCTGAATAGACACATCAAGACGAAAAATAAACACCATACGCAATCAGTGTGCCATTGTGCTGGATTGTAACGCCACGCTTGACGCTCCTCTCACGTAAATAGCTGACTTCGATCTCGACAGAGATATAAAACGATACTCTATTTGGTATTCTGTTCTCGTGCGAAAACAAAAAGAATTTTAGTGATTTGTGAGCGTAGTTAAATTACGTCCTTTTCTCTTTTGTCAAGCGTAACGACGCCTGTCAATGGCGGCAGCTGTCGCACCTAATGTTTTTTAATTTATCTCGACTGAGATTAATTGAATCTATTTACTGCAAAAATATGCAACGCCACACACAATTTAATGCTTTTGTTTGTTTAAACCTACTTACGTGTTAACTGGATTTAGAATCTCGAAAATCTCGAAAACTTTTTAAATTAAAAAACGAAATTCTTTTGTCTGAGTTGAGGCCAACAAACTTTAGCTTTTTCTCGCAAAGCATACTGTCTTGTGAAATTGCCGGTGAATATTTTCAATCCGTTTCTCCATTTGCAATTTTTAAAGAATTTATTTGACAGTAAATAAGGCTCTCCGTTGGTCCCTTCAAAGGGTGGACATCCCGAGGATTCCAATTTTGAATTCTTATTAAGACTCGAGCTTTGTATTCAGGAGTTGATGAGGTCGCATAATTTAGGCTGTTCACTAGTGTTTACAGCGGACAGACATGCAATCAAATTAAATCATCAGCTCAAATATTCGGGCAAGATATGCAAAGACATTTTCCTATTGAACCTTCGAAATATGCGATGCCTTTACAATTTGGTAGTTTCGGCTCTCCATAGAAATACCCGACAGCTCAGAATTTATAATGAGAAACAACATAGTACTTTCCATACATAAGTACCTACAATACATGGTAGGTACATGTTTGAAAATTCGAATCTTTCGGAACTGAATTGAACGTTTATATCTAAGAGAATTTTAAATTTTAGAATTTTCTATCAGATACTAATAAATAACCAGTAAATCCCTTCGGAGAAACCATTGATTAAATTGAATCCAATGCAACAGGTACCAGAGAAGCGTAAAGAAAATAGTTTACATATGTCACAGCACAGCAACACTGTAGACTGAACTAATTAACTGTGGATAAACATTTCTCTCTGAAACTCAACAATATTGTTGAAATTAATTCTAGTAAATTCTATCTCGAACTTACCTATCTTATCTTCACCTAAATAACCTCTTCGTGGGGCTCAGCCAATAAAATCGATCTAATATAACCGAGGCCATGATCGTTAACTAACCAGGATTTGTCTGTAAGTGACTTTACCGACGAGAATTTTCAGTTTATCAGTCAACTAGCTTTTGCCCGCGACTTCGTACGCGCATATCCCGTTCCCGTTCCTGGAGGAGTTTCCCGTTCCCGTTTGCCTATAGTCGATCCTCATGAAAGTGGCTATCATACACAAAGATAATTTTCCAAATCCGACTGGTAGTTCCAGAGATTGGCGCGTTCAAATAAACTCTTCATCGTTGTTATATTTATCAGTCTATTCTAAATTTTACCAAGCTTAACTGGTTTGAGCAAATACCTGTGAGAACGTATCATTCATTATTGAAATGCAGTGTCTATAGCTTAACCGCTCAGACCCAACATGTGAAAATTCCCTAATATAAAGTAAATCTTATGTTATAGGTAAATAAACATTAAATTCGCGATTAATTCGCGACACACCGGTGTGTCGCCGGGGCCGGACAGGTAGCTCATTCAGTAGTTGTAGGGACTGGTCATTTTTTGCCAAAAGGGTTAACATGACACTTTTCTAATGTATCCCTTATCCTAACTAATGTGGGGTCGGCGCAACATGTCATCTTCTTTCAAATACATTTCTCTATAAGTCGCTATCCCATTATGAGCCATATCGTCTTTGGATCTTGGGATCCTTGGATTTCCCCTACCCTTCAAGCAACCTTCGTACTTAAAACTTAGGAACCCCACTACATTTTATTGGGGAAGGAACGAACCAGGCGCTTTATATTTGTGGAGTCCATTATGCATCAATAACACAGTATGTTATCATTTACTTGTTTAAACCGTTCGTGACACGTTGCGCGGGGATGTTTATGAACGATGGCGTCGTAAAAATGTTCAATTTACGATCCGATTACGTCCGACGCGGGTTTGGAACATTAACTGATGTTGGTGCGAGCTCTTTAGCTGCGTAAGGCGCGCGCCGCAAAATTGCGGTTGTAGGTAGCAGGGGCGCGGCGGCGGGCCGGCAACAGCGGCATAATTAAATTTACCATACCACACCTACAGGTGCAAGCAAACTTGGTTTCTTTGACGAAGGAACTAACCTCGCTTTTCACCGTTTGACATCCACGCACCCAAGGACGAGATAGCTACGAGTACGAGCCTTTATTGAGTTCGTGTTCAAATCCCAACTGTCGATTGTTATTCTTTTCATAACAGGAAAATTCGGATTGAATGAAAGCGGTTTCAGTATATATTGGATCGCAGCTTTCTGCTTTTTTTCGACCACAAAGAGAGTCTGAGTAGCGCAAATATAATAAAATTTTTGGGAATTTATTCTTTTATAAGGTAAATCGTGAATGGAAATGAGCGTTAAACGAGTCGACGTAATGAGGCTAACGAGCAGATCGCCGCACCTATAGCGGTTTATTCCATGACTTTCCTTCATTTCACTTTTAGGATTAGGTACCTACGCCTTCCACGCTTTTTATTTGACAGTTGGATGATTAATTATTTCTCAGTGTGTGAGAAAGGGACAATGCGAGTGCTCGCGGGTGTTTTACTGATGTGACTGTCGAATGAAGGTAATAATGAGCGGTGCTCGACGGTCCGCAGTGGCCGGGAGCCGCCGCCGCCCGGGTCGCTACCCCTCTTCGAAAACAGTCCTCTGCGACATAAATAACAAATGGTGTTTGAAAAGACCCATCACAGAACATCTCGCGCTATGTCTCACAACTTTGATTGTATCCATTTAACTTGAGAACTTAACACCGTTAAATATTTAGTGTACATGTCGTAGCGAGGTGTATTGTCGCTTCAGAATGTAATTAGAGACAATCTGCGAAACAAGTATTCTGTAATTACTTCAAGCAAACTTACATGAGCCAAGATGCCTAGCAATTAAGCTGATGTAGGTTTAATAATTTAAGATCAGTTTTTATAATTAGCAACATGTGAAGGGAAATCAACCGTTAAATGTTAATAATATCTATCTATCTATACATATATATTACCAGTAATTATTTCCGATTACCTCAAGAAGCTCCCATAATTGTTTGTATCGAAGTAAATCAGTGTAATCAGTGTGTCAGTTAATTGTGGAGCAGTTAACAATGTCCATAAGGTGTCTGGTGCACAAAGAAATAAACGGTCGTTTGTTCAGGCGGCGTCGAAAGGAAAAGCAATTAGCTAGAATGCGAATAGCAAAATGTATTGTAGTGTTGAACACATTTGCATACGAAGCGTCGAGCGGACGGAATTCCGAGGGCCCGGCGCACCCATTCCCTGTATAAGCTTCCGTTCAAAACTTTCATCGTAAAGCTAAAAAACCAATGCTCCGCTCACTGTAATTTCGTTTGGCGAGAACAGAACGCCATTCCAAGTTTGCGTAATTTGCTACGAAAATTGCCTCTGTACAAAAACCAACTTCTGAGAAACTAAAAATACTCGTTATTGTTGGTAGAAGGTTACGTTTTTAATTGCCATTCACCGCATTAGCGTTCTTTACGATCAGTATAGCGTCGCGCCCGTTAAGAATTCATTTGTTTTCCAGAAAAGTGTTTTCTGCGAAGCGTTTACGTCGGGCTATTCCGATTTACGTGGTGCCATTTGGAGGAATTGTCTAATTAACCTGCCTATTGAACAATTTATTACACAACCCTGGATGTTCCAGTGTAATTTCGGCTCAACCTTATTGACTGTGGTATTACGAATAAATCACTGACGCTGTAATTTGGTTTCGGGCGCTTATATTACAAGCATCTAATATTCATTATAATATACGGTGTACCTGCTGTTTTACACAAATTCGAATTTAATACACCTGTTGCATGATTAATAAGGATTTTTTGCGATTTGTTTAAATCAATATAAGTGACCTAACCTATTAGTTATTTCAACTGAGATTTACAGTATTGAACGTGAATCTCATTGCAATTGCTAATTATTCCGTGTGTGTCATATTTTTGAGCTGCACAATAAGAATACATGTTATGAGTCATGTTAGAGAATCAGTTTAATTAATAGAGATACCTAGTTATTTGTTTTTGTAGCAATTAAAGTCTTCGTAATACAAGAACTTGCATAATGTAGCGGTGGAGAAACAATACCCGCTTTATTCCAGCGCTCATTACGCTGTATTGCCCGATACCTCGTTACGAGGGCCACTTCTATACGACCTATTGCTTTCAGCGCCTTTAATACAACAAATACAACCCTTTTCATTCAATTGCCTTATGAATTGGGCGGAATAAGCTGATATACTCCACAATTTTCTTTCATGACCCGACCATTGAAATGTTAATAGCCCTAAGGCGATTTTATATTAAAAATAAGCTCCATTACAAATGTGGGGGAATGTTGGAAGTAAAAAATCTCTTGATATATACCAGGAAGATAATAAAGCCCCCAAAGTCGTGGCATATTTCAATTACTTTGGGGGCGCGTCCCCGTATGCAGGCTATCATGTGAAAATGGCCCCCAAAATGTTTTTCGTGATCCCCTTTACGTCTGCAAGTTTGGTTTCGAGAAACGGTGTCATGTTTTTTTTTAAATAAGATCGACGTTTTTTTACTCAAAATGATGTGGTACCTGGTACCTACCTGTGTCGACTCGGTGTTTTTTTTTAAATATATTCTAACCAAAGGAAGAAGGTTACACACCGGGAAGATTAAAGTTCAGCAAAGCCCAATAGTGGGACAATATTGATTAGTTTAAAAATCAAACCCAAGTCCATGCCTTGCTTGGGTGTCTAAGGCATTCGGAATACATTTTCCGTCAGATGAACAGGTTAATAGAACTACTATCAACCTGTGTACAAACACCATCATGCTGTGCCCACGAATCCACTAACTACTAGCAATGGTTATGGTAACCCCGAGGATTCTGCGCTGCCCCGCTTCTATGGCCGAGGTCCAAATTCACGTGCGGACATTTATTTTACGGCCGTTTATTACGACCATTAATATTTTATGGCCCGACGTATCACACAATGATTTTAGGTCAAAGTAGTTTGATCTTTTGTTAAAAATATTTACAAGTTTCTAAGCTTTCATAACGATGTCTTTATAAAATAAGCAACCACTGCCTCATTAGAGCATGACGGTTTGGTAAATTGCGAGATTTACTCCTAATTTAAATTTCGCTTCAAAATATTATATAATAGCTCAAAAATAATCTTTAAATGATTAAAACGCCTATGAACTAAAATCGTCTTAAGATATTTAACGATTCTCATTATCGTTAATTAATGATGGCAACTACTAGTCACAGACTGGAATGAAAACCGTTAATTAAATAATTCGTTCTTTGAATTTTCTTCAGAATTTCAGCTTGATTGTTGAAATTCTTTCTATCATGGCTACTAAACATTCAAGGGGAGTACTTAGCCAGAGGTATGGCAAGCCGTTTGTAAACGGAACGATTTTTTAAAGCTATAAATTTCGCACGTGATCGCAGCTTGAGCGCCGCGATCACGCGCGGACCGAAGCTTCTTCAGAAGCTATTCAGCTGATACTTCGCTAATTAACATGGCCGACCCTCAATTTATCCCGAACATTACTGAGGTTCTTTTATTCGAAATCGAACAAAAAGTGGTTATGAAGAATTCAATAAATCGACGAAGTTTAATATTCCGGAATAAAAACGGTACGGAGAGAAATATTCTGAATAGTTCGTTGATTAAAAATTGACAGTTCGTTCTAGTGAATTCCGTAAGTGTTTGTGGGGATTTTTTTTGTATCTCACATGAATTACGTTTTTAACACTGTATATAAACTGCGTCTTGCCACAAACTCTAAAAATATCAATAAATATTGTATAAGGATGCAAAAATCGTGTGGGTAAAATGGGGTCTTTTTTTTAAACAACTGTTCTACATAAAATATGGAAAACAACGGACTTTCCACAGATGAAAATTTTACTCCTTCACCCGGGTGAACCTTATTCATATTCTCTCGCTCGTAAAAAACTTAATTCAATTCAGCTCGTGAAGATCGTTACGTTAATTTTTGATGATTTGCAGAAAACCGAAAGGATTTCTTGCTAGATATTATGTATTTAATTGAATTTGTTATACAGTATGATGTACCTAACAAGAAAAGTTAACTTTCATTAACCGATTTCAAGAAGTCGGAGGTTCTATGTTCGACTGTATTTACTTTTTTGTGTATGTTCACCGATTTCTCCGCCATTTATGGACCGAATAAAAAAATAACTTTTTTTAGAAGAGTACTTTCTCGAAGTGGTCTCATTTCAGTTTGGTGAAAATCTGATTTAGAACTTCGCAGATAAGCAACGGAACTCTTCAATATATGATAGCAAATGTACCGGTTTTTTAAGGATGATATTTTCCGCTCTGGGTGGAGCGGAAGTGAGTGTTAGATTCTAACAGACTAAAATCCATCCGTGTTTCTCCTTATGCTTTGACCTATGGACTTGAAACGTGGTCGCTCACAATGGGCCTCATCAGAAGGCTTATAGTCACCCAAAGGGCAATGGAGAGGGCAATGCTCGGAGTTTTCTTGCGTGATCGAATCAGGAATGACGATATCCGGAAGAGAACCAAGGTTACCGAAAAAGCCCGAAGGATCGCCAAATTGAAGTGGCAATAGGCAGGGCACATTGCTCGCAGAACAGATGGTCAATAGGGCCGAAAAGTTTTGATGTGCCGGAAGACGCAGCGTGTAAGGCCTCCCACAAGGTGGACCGATGACCTGGTGAGGGTCGCGGGTAGCCGATGGATGCGAGACGCACAGGACCGGTTTTTGTGGCGACACTTGGTGGAGGCCTATGTCCTGCAGTGGACGTCTTTTGGCTGATATGATGATGATGACTGTTTATCAGGCAACATATATATTTATACGCCAAAACCAGCGATATTCACAGCTTTAACACCAGAAATAAGCACAAACTCAAATACTCCTTTCCATCGTCTTCGTAAGGTTCACTGTTCAAGCGCTTCGGGCACCCCGGTGTGTCACCCAATTCACGCGTTTTAAAACTCTATTATTACTTTAACGCAAGGTATTTTATAGGATGTTGACGTTTGACAGGTTCGATCCCGCACCGGTTAAGATGCAATCATGGTTATTATTTTGACCGTCTAGGACATTAGGTTATATTTATTTATTGACATAATCTTCTCATTACCATGTGTTATTATATGATATTGCAATATGTGGTTAACTAGCGACCTCGGTAAATTGTCTGAGCAACCGGCAGCAAGTTCGTTATGCTCCCCTAGATGTCGCTGCTTGCGGTAGTGTTGGGGATCGGGAAACCTCCTTCGCTCTAATATGGCGAGAGGGGTAATGGCTGATCTTTGCGTTATGCTCGTGAACGGGTGTCTCGTCCGGGTGCTTGTGGTGACTGGTCATCTTGCTGACCGTAGATTATTATTATTGTTATAACTATTAACTGTTTAGTAATTTTACTACGATAGTCCTAGTTTATCACTTGTGACTTTGCGTCACAACTTATGGTTTAATTCCAACGTTACACATGTAAGCGGGCACGCCATTTATGCCTGGAGGCTCCTTTTTGATTGCTTTTGTATGCTCGACTTTGCTTATTTAAATACTTTAGATGTTTATATTTTTATTATTGTTTCAGATTTAGTTTTTGGCATAATAGTGTGCTAGCTGACATGTGCCATTTAATTCAACTAATTTAATGAAATGTAATTTTCAAGTGTTAAAAAAAATTAAGACGATACAGTGCGTTGAAAGCCCGCGTGACGTCACTATGATGGTTCAATTTTTATCAGCGACGTGTTAATTTTTTGTATACGTGAAAAAAGAAAAATATGGACATAGTAGATAAAATACCTTATTTTTCCGTTAGTCTTACGCATACCTACATAAAATAGAAGTGAAGAGCAAACAGTATTATCCTATTAGTTCAAATCCAAGATGCTTCAAATGCTTCTCTAAAGGGTATCAACAGTGGCATGAATCGACGCATTACGACAGAATCTGCTTCATTACCACGCCGCCCGGTCCATATCCACCGTGGCCACGTTAAGAGCACTGATGGTTTAAGTATAAGTATATCTTACTGCTTACTTAAGCGTTATGATCTGACTCTATGCACATACAATTCCACGTCAAAGTGTAATTTGTGGCCGGCCTTATGTACGAATACATAAACTTAGTTGTGTTCATTACGAATGTTGAAGGCGAGTCGAGGTAAACTAATTTGGAACGCATTCAAACTAACGGCCCATCTTTAAACCAAGAATCCTTATTAAGTCCTCGTGGCTTTGCTTATTTCACCCTTAATGTTAACCTATTATGTATGTACAATTGAGGATTTTTGCACCTTTTGTAGATTTGGGTAAACGTTCCGGGTGAGATTGGAAGTTTTATTTGCGTTTGTTTATTTATTGTGCTGTTTGCGGAGTGTTGGTATTAATTGGAACGGTGGTATTCCGTAGGGAACTCAAGCGTGGCTATTTGAATGAAGTTTATAAATTCGCGCTTTTGTCGATGTGCTAACTAATTCTGTAAATATCAGACACCTTACTTCATTTGGTAAACCTATTTGTGTTCAATTGGGATTTACGAAAATATACCTTTATTTAAAACGTACTCTAATGCACCCTTTACATGTACCGTACGCGTTCATCAAACCATTTTACTATTGTGGACATGCTGCGCTAACGCGACGTGAACGCTATTTTATTTCGAAAGAAACACGAAGTTTCCGTTCTTCGTCCTTTTCATTACCCAACTCAAGGTATCAAAACTCATACCTATTTCCGAAATCCGGATAACACATGAAACCCGAACTTCGAAGGGAACAACTACTTTCATATTAATACACGACTAAATGTTGTAACAGGCTTCAAGATGTTATGCAATATATATTCTAATTGCTAGCAAGCACGGTGGTGGAGCATGAATGAGGCACTTTATTATACAATGGTGGGCTTAATATAGGCACTTCTTGGTTAATGAATTGGTAACACTTAAGCTCCTATGTGGCATATTGCTCAAATTATGCTTTGAGGTTCAGTAGTCAAGTACGGAGTAGTTGATAGATTAAACTTGACTTTTGCAGTCGTTGGGTATGCTCCTTGAGGTGCTAGACAAAGTACCGGGTTTTAGCGGATGCGAATGTCGAAATGCCAAAATAATGATTTAACTATTATATGTATTGTAACATTTAGTGACACTATTCCTAATTTTTTTTTTTAAATTTTCTAATGATATTTGTACGCTTCACGGCAAAACATAGAGAATCTACGTTATATTGTAACATCTCACACGCCATGTACCACCTATGTTTACAAATGAAGATTCTGATTCTGATTCTGAAATGGGGTTGATTGACAGTGTTTGTCCATTTCATAGATTTTTGACGACCACGACGTGTGACATTCGCCTTCGCCACGCTACCGCTGACAGAAGGCCCTAGACAATGTGCCATTCAATTAGCGAATGCGACTGTCGAAATGCTAAAATGTAGGAATTTGATCACGTGACATTTCGATAGCATCTGTCAATCCCATAAATTTTTGACGTATTGACAATCGCCTTCGCCACGCTACCGCGAATGTCACTTGTCTTGAGTCTTTATGGCCAATTCTAGTGGTTAGCGTTCAAATTAATGTCAAATGCTTGTCAAAACGTAGGGAAATTAGAGGTTTCTGACAATTTGCGACTACGATGCAATTGCGAACGCTTGCGAACAAATACGCGAATGGTTTGTGTAATTTGCACCCGTGCAAAACAGTCTACATTTATGTAGTAGGCTTTATGAGTGACGATCTTATATGTTTATTGATATAAAATATATCCAGTAGGTAATCCTCTTGGAGAAGTAAAAAAAACAAACTTCTAAGTCATAGCAATCTGAAGTTAAAGGCCGTTTATGCTCCGTTTATGGCGCATGTATTAACGCTCGCAAGGGAATCAAAACCTATAGGGCACTTCCCAGTTCCCATTAACCTTGAGTCGTGAAATTTGGCAAGAACATAGTTCTTACAGTATAAGTAAAGTAAAAAGTCTAAAATTTGGGAATTTGTAGTAGGTATCATCATATAAAAAAAACCGACTTCCAAAAAAACACTACAAAGTACAAAATAACTTTAATTTCGGAAGTCGGTGTTTCTGTTTGTTTCTTCGTTATTTGACACCGACTTCCGAAATTAAAGTTATTTTGTAGGTACTTTGTATTTTTTTTTTTTTTTTTTTTTTTAGGTATGACCACTAGCAAGTTAGGTAACACACATGGGATATTAACTGCTTAACCGGACTAAGCATAGGTACTTTGTAGTGTTTTTTTTTGGGTCGGTTTTTTTTTTGTGAAAAAGTTTTATACACTTTTTAGTGGTACACTACACCTAACAACACCACTAGAAAGTCACAGGAAAGCAAAAATATGCATTTCGTATACATGATGACTTTTCCACAATTTTTTTCCAGCTATTTGGATTCCAAAACTACTGAACCGATTTTGATGAAATTTAAATGGGACCAATCGAGAAGAAGTATATCCTTTCACATAAAACAAGAATTTTTCAAATCGGGTCATAAATGACGGAGATATGAGGTAACAAACACTAAGCTGGTAGAGAATGCCTTGTTGCATTAAGTCCGCCCATGTACCAATATTGTACACAAAGTTTAAATAAATAAATAAATAAATATTAAAAAAAAATAACTGATTTGAGAATCTCCTACTTTTTTGGAAGTCGGTTAAAAATACATTTTTTTTGCGATTATATCATAATATCATAAGTTTGTCCTTCAATGTTACTTGCTATGAAACTATTTTCAAAATCCTCCGTAAAACGAAATCATAAGGGTTCCCACTATCACATCATAACACACACACAAGTCATAATATAATTTATTTATTCAATATGTCACCTAACATGTTTATACTGACTTCGCTCTTTGATTTTTCAGACTGCCAGCTGGAGAGCAGCATGGAATTCCTTAGCGCAATTATTTCCAAGGGAATTTTAAGTTCGTCGAGGCTGTTCACAAGTGGCAGTGAGTCTCTTCTTGAGCTGCCCACTGTTGGGGATAGGGGGCTGTGGACCTTGCAACAGACCATGTTACCCCAGGCGCAGCCAGCTACTCCGATGTCCATTTTGAGGGAGGGACAGCTGTTTATTGTGACGCAGATGCCGCCTCGTGCCCAGCAGGTGGAGTGAGCAGTGCCTGTGTGACGTGAGAATGTATAGGTGATGAAGGTAACTTCGGACTTTATTTTACACAACAACTGTATTTTACAGGATGGAGAATTGAAGTGATACCTGGGCCCTGTTGCGAAGTCATCATAATTTCGTCGTGAAAAAGGGATAGTGCTAGTTGTTCTATTAAGCTCTGTCTCTTTTTCGCACCGGAATTATGATAGTTTTAAGAAGTCATAGCAGACAAAACGTCTTAAAACGGGCCTTGGACGGAATTACCCTAAATATAAATGCGAAAAAGGTCACCTATGTTTATATGGCATCATACTTTATCAACATTCTGTATATAAAAATCAGTCACTCAATTAACATTTTTTTTTTAATTTTTATGTTATATAAGTATGCAGGCGTGGCTGTATACTTTCGTTTTATTAATCAATTCCTGATGGCAGAAATTTCTAAATGGTATATAACAAAGTCGCTGTCTGCCCCTGTCTGTTGCTCCGATTTTCGTCTAAATCACTCAACCGATTTTTATATGGTTTTAATTAATATAAAAAAGAATAATAATAATAAAAGAGAGAAAAACGAGTAAGGTTTATGTGTAGAATTTGCACCTGCGCGAAACCGGGATGGGTCGCTAGAAATGTATAAGTATAGTCAGTAAACTAACCAAGAGTAGGTCTTGCGTTCGAGCCAGGTTTGAATACGTCAACGTAACTTTCTGGTAACTGTTGCCCAGAAAAATGAGATCTTCTGTTTGCATTTCCATAACGGTTCCCTCCTCCTTGGCACAGTATATTTGAAATTACTAACATAATAACTCCTCCAACCAATACAGACATGGTTTTATGTTTACATGCTTGTAGAGGAATTTAAAAGAAACAAAATACACGATTGACTTTTTAATTAAAATAGGGAATGATATCCGATAAGCCAAGTAATGTTTTGGTTGAAGTATTTTACTACATTATGTGTGCAGACGAGTCATGTAACGTTGAAAGAAATAAATTAAACACAAGCGATGGGTTATCCAACAACAGTTTACTAGTCTACTATGTTTTCTTCTTGTGTCGTAATATTACCACCAAAGGTGAATTGTCCGTTGATGCATCATAGTCTTTATTTAAATCATGTTCTCCAGAAGTTGGCGCGATTTTTACTTTCTTTTTTTTCCGAGGTGCTTCTGGTGGGTCCATAACACCTTTTCCACCAAAGTCTCTGGTCAGGGACCACGGCATCGGCAGACCTACGCCTTTGTCCGTCATATCTCTGACTTGGTACTTGTTCCAAGTGAAGCAGCAGACCTCCAGCTTATCTCTGCAGCCGTCTACTTCGGTCATGAAGTGATGTCCCTGGCACATCTTGTTGTCGATGCAGACACCGCCGAGTTTCCAACATGGCGTCGTTTTCATCGATCCTGTGGAAAATGCTCATTTGGTAATGTCTTGATGTCAGCTCTTAGCAACCGCGCTCGGAGTATATTTGTAAATAAATTATGGATTTAACATCACTCTCACATACATTACTTCTTTATTCGAGTATGCTTTCGAATAATTGAGTCTTGTGGATGACTCGATCGACTGATGATCCGCAAGATAATCAGTGCTAAAGTTTCCAAGCTAGTAAGCCGTGTACATTGCTTCGGATTATTATGAATTGCAGTGAATCTGCCTACTTTTTAAAAAATTATGTTTGGGTCTATCTCCCTCTGAAGCAATACCTAACTTATTAACCTATTTATTAATGCAAATACATTACGGTCCAATAAGTAAGACCTCTCATAGTACATAGCAATATAGCACTCGTAAGTTGGAGCTTCTGGCGGATGTCACAGCAATTTTAAACCTGCCTAAAGATAATGATATTCATACTCACGCCGACCAGTGGTGAGGGAAGCCAGTGCTGTATGATAGGCGAGCAGCTCTGCTCGAAGGTCCTCATATTCCTCATCAGCCGAGAGGTCTATGTTCGCATCATTCCTCAAGTCAGAAACCAATTTCCCGCCTAAGTCACTTCCAGATGAATCTTTTTCTTTATGCTGTCTGCGTTTACATATCACCAACGGACATATTATTAAACTGAAGAGCAGCACGAACCGCACCATATTTCTGATACGCTGCAGTTTAGTACAAGAATTTCATATTTCACCCGATATGGCGTTTTGGAGCGTTTTTATTGAAGTGAAAAAGCATAAATTCAATGATAAGCCACGGCCAGCCAATGGATTTTGCAATCGGAGTGTGAATGGAAAATATAACTTTATATGAATTTAAAATAAAGTGTATTACGAGTTGGTAAGAAAATAAAAGTTGCAGATCGGTGCTACGTAAGTGTGGTCGTTGTGCAAACGATTTTGATTAGGTTATTATTCGTTCTTCGGTTGTATTTTATTTAAAAGATGTTTCAGAAATCTGTAATTAAGTAGGTGTAATCTACCTATGATCAGTATTTCATGACGAAACTATACTCCTAATTGTTTGTTTAATAATATAAGACCATATAATTATTTTATATCAGGGTCGTCGGGCCGTCTACGACACAAACTCAGAAAAAAGCGGGTCACTGACGGAAATGTCTTCAGGAGGTTTTTTTTTCTCGCAAATAAATGATAGATGATATCTTGGAGAAATGGCGGTAGACGTATTCTGCGGCCTGGCTTCCGGCTGCTAATAACAGCTCTGACGCAAATCGGTGCTATCATTAGTCAAAATAAACTCTGGTAATGAGAGGTGTATAACACCTTTAAAGAACCGCTAGAATTCCGAGCGTCGCGCTTTCAACTACGTTTACACTTTATGATGACATATAGCAATATTATGACATTAATATTTTGCAGTAGGTAAAACATTGAACCTTGAACCGTTTAATTTTTTTTATTTTATTTTTTTTATTAAGTACTGGGCTTGCTTTTGCATGCACCTCGATTACGCCTGATGGAGAGGCGCGTAAGGCTGTGACTCAGCGATGCAACAGCGCCGCCATTTTCTATCCATCCGGAAAATGAGAATGTGGTTATTACCTACTCATGTTGTCTGTTACTATTGGTATTGTAATCGTTGCAACACGATTAATTTAAAGTAAGTATTAATGAATAAAAAAGGTTGTAACTCTTGAAAAATTTAACTTTCTTTGTGGCCTAGGCACACGCCTACGTAGCTTTTACGTAAAATAAAATATGGCGACATTTGACAACCCTTCTGTATTTATTTGTTATTTCGGGTAAGTTGGCTGACAGCCCTGTCAATATCGCGGCCAGTTCCCGTGTGGTACCTACATACGTCATCCTGCTGAATTATTGAACCATCCTCCGCTGAATCAATCGCGTCCGTGAGCGCACCGGACATCACGACCCGAGCGACGTCAAAAAAGCTTTTTGCAACGTTCGCCTTTCAACTGGCTCCAAAGACTTGAATATACCCTTTCTGCTGGACCACTGATGGGCTTTATTTAGCACTGAAAGATTTCCGAAAGCCATACATATCGTGTTCTACGGAGTACAGCGAACTCTCGCCCACGGAAACGTCACTCAGTGTTTTAGGCTCTATTCACTTTGAACAGGGGCTTCATAGACAATATCGTATCAATCGGTATTCGGGTATCGAATTTCATTAATCTTCTTAATTAAAACTCAGTTTTGAGGCTTTTACAATGCCTTTGTGCTGTTGCTATATTTGACTGTTAATATAGCTTTTCTGGAAAACTTCCAGCTATAAGACAGGTGGATATAGATAGTATCGTCTGTTGACCTTTCCAGTAATTGAATAGACATGAGACAGCAAAGTCCTTTGTCGAGCAAGTTGCAATTTCTTGGCGCGTCGTAATGGCCAGCTCTTTGTCCTGTCCATTCTAAAGCGGTCACCCTCGAAGATAGATGGGGATAACTCCAGAGACACGCATTACAACACTTTGGGCGGTCGAAGGGCTGATGAGAACGGATTACCTACCTATATTGCCTGGCGTTGGACAGTGTAGGCCGCTTTATTTTTTAGGAGACGCTTAAATAAATGGGTGTTCATTTAAGGTTGAACTAACTCTCTTACTTCAAAACGTAACCCAAGGTAGTAAAACTCTCTTTGCATCTATGTTTACCGCTCATCATATTTCGTAAATCGTGCAAGCCGATCAAAATCTTGGCCCAATTTTAAAGCTATTCATCAATACTCGGAAAATTCCTTGAGACATCCCTTAACGAACTATTTATGAGCTGTTTGCATCTTCAGACAAAGCTTTATGATTAATCGCCTTCTGAATGACATTCGCCAAGTCCACCAGAGACGTAAACAACAAAGTTTTACTTAAATCACTCTTGCAGTACCGCCCCTAATTGCTGCGAGTCAATTCTGACAGCTGATTGGTTACACAAAATTAATGGACGAATGAAGTTATCATGATAAATATTGTAAATTGTGGTAAGTCTTTTGAGTTGATGCTGCTAGTATATACTTTCACAGGCAGGCGCGACGCGACAACGCAACAATACGTTTCCAAAGTAATTGTTTCATCTACAAAAATTAAATCATGTTTTTTTAATAACTAGAGGTATTTCGTGGAATTAGCGAGCGAGTAATAAGTGACAAAGGAGATAGGTAAATACCTACATACAAGCCCGAACTTATTACATTGTCTACTAAAGTAAATAAATCCTAATTAGATGTCAGCACAACACATACATAGCTGAAAATGGAACTGTGTCCGAATTATTTACCTTCATTTGCTCCAAGAAAGTAAACTGAGTATATTATTAGGTGGCCATCATCGCGTGAAAGTTATAAGGGTCAACTGGGGAAACAGGGACCACTTATAGAGGAGGTCTAACAACCTACGATATATCCGATACTTTACTACTGTTCATATTTTGTTCAGTAATGATACAATTGGTATTGGCGACTTGCAATTCTATTTGGTCTGTGAAAGAAAAGTAGATACGTGAGGAAAATACATACTTCATTCAACCCTAAGATTACGTGTGTAGGTATATATGTAACTTGAAGGCAAAAATACAAGCTGTCTTATTTTAAGAACGTTTCTGCCTAACATATCGTGCTTCGGAAAACATGTCGCAATTCCAATAGAATTCTAAACAGGAAATAGCGTCACCGCAACCAAAATAGAACTCCATTTCAAAGTTTAAGTACAGAATGCAAAATAATACCAGCACTTATCTAAATGTATCGAAACGGAAATTCAATTTGGCGCCGCAAACGAAAGAACTCTTCAGGGACTGTTTCGAACAACACCTTGCAATGTAAGCGCTCATGAACATGTACTGTCGACAAAAGAGTTTCGTCACTTACAGCCTTAAAATGCGTGAAAGCAATATTTGTTTTTATTGCGTTACTAGGTAATATCTTTTTCGATACACTTACTAAAAATATTAATATTTAAATTTAATCTCAATAAAGAACCTTGCATTTAAAGGCAAACTAAAACAATATCAATGACAGACTTCACCCACTTGTACCAAAATCTACCTACTATTTACTACTACACACAAGAAAAACCCAAACAAGGGCAACACCCTATTATACGGATAAAATGAGGTTATAAGTTCTTGCCCGCTCCTTGCAACCTGTTTGACTTTGTTGACGGTACATGTGTAATGTGGAACGCTCCCGAAATCATGCCCCCACGTTAGTTTTCAAGTAATGAACTGTGGATGCACCCCAATCTTTGGACAACACACACAGCGCCCTTCTGTTCTATATAAAGAACAATGTCAAGGCTTTCTGGAAGATTAGAAACGCTTTCTCCTCTAGGGCATAGATTTATCTTCATATATGGGTGGATTTAGTGAGATGGAACGTTCAAAAGTTTTTTTACTGAGGACCAATCTTGGACATCAATCTTAATGACTTAGTGTAACCTTTAGAACTTTTTTGTGACGCGTCTCGTTTTTTGTTGGAAAATGGTGAGAAAGTGATGTGCTAATTTCTTTTGGTGTGTGGTAAATAGGAGTTAGAACGTAAATTTCATGAGTCTATAATTGAACAAAAATATTAGCATTTTGTGCCACACACTTTTAAAGGAGTGTTTTTTTCCGTAATTATGTAGACTTTCCAAAAAGCTGAAAATAGGTCTTTGACACATCCACTGAACACTAGGATTTTCTCCTGTATCGTGGGTGCGTTTACAAACATATAAATTCACATACACAAACAGCCAGACCCGCAACAACTATCTGTAGGCCATACAAATATTTGTTCCGTGCGGGAATCGAACCCGCGACACGCAGCGCAGCAGTCAATCACTCAACCACTGCGCCAACTGTGTCGTCAGATTGATTGTTTGTGAATACTGTTTGATGTCGCAAGAACTTACACGGAAGAATCTCCAATGACACGAGTGTTCAGTTTTAGTTGTAAAACACGGTGTTGAACACGTACCGAAATTTTTGCTAAAAATAACTATCTTTTATAATATACACCAATTCAGGTTAACCTCCAGTCTGACGATGAATCCGTAAACCTTATATATACCCGATATATCTGTTACATTTTTACCCATACTTGTATTACGGACCCCTGACCTAACTCTTAATTTATTTTCCCAAAATAGAAAAAAGCAGGTATACGCGTAGGTAAAGGCAGGAGTGCCGAGATTCCACGAAATCGGCGAACTTGCATGAACGGGAATCATGAAAATTCAATAAACGAGGGTTTTGTGCCGAGATCCGGCGATCAGTAGTCGTTGCCGCTCCCGCCTAACTCCGCTGAACACGTGGTCTTACATACCTATGTATACAATAACTTTGTTACCAATGTCGGGCTTTTATTGCACCGTGGCATGTGTTGTTCTGACACCTCGATAAATATGCTCAAAATTTGAGTCAACATACAAACCGACGTTGGAATGTATGTTGATTTGTGTTAAGCTGTACTGCCGAGACAAGACTAATTCATTTTCACAAGACTAATCAAAATACAAGGCTTGTGGCGAGGGCATTAAGTGCGTTCCTTAAAATGGTTAGACCCAAAATGCACCCCAAGTTCTTGGGGTCTAAATCGTTGCAAATTAGCTCTAGTATAACCCATTTCAAGCTACGCACTTCATTACAAACCTTCACCCTGTACATATACATTTTTAACGGTTCACTGCTTTTTTTACCAAGCGCTTAGAGACCAGCGATACGTTTATCAAAAGACTACCGTGATATAATGTCCCTTTATGTCCTTTTTTCTCCAGTCCAAGCGGTGGGCGTTAAATAATGACTCTGTTTAGTAGTCATTGCTTAAAAGTTTTAAGCTATAAAAGCTTAGCAATATGAAGGGTCTATGTGTGGTCAAGGACTTTAAACAACTCATTTGAAAGTTTGGAACCAAACAATATTCAGGGCCTCTTTTTTGATCCGTTAATCTAAATTGCCGGCATATCGTATTCGTATAGAACTCACGAGCCCCTCCTATCGCTAAAAGGACAAGGTATTTTATTATTAAACGCTCTTTGTAAAGTAGACGGTAAGCGGATCCGTAATTTATTATTAATGAGATAAAGATAGGTCTTAAGTAGACCCTCTCAGGGTGCCGGCTCCCGGGGAAACCGGCGTGTCAAATCAACTCAATATTTAAATTGCTCTAAAAGCGTCATCCATATTTAAACATTATAATTATAGTGATGTTAACGGACCGGGCATGTAGTGTTAAGTGGTAAACTTGTGACAAAGACACTCGCTGGGCTCAAAGGGATGCCGAAGCTAGGCCGTCCCTGTAAGGACCATCTCTCTCACATTGTCAGGACTCGAGGACGGTCATTATTTATGACACATTCTGTTGCTATGTAGGCTCTCAAGATTTGTTACGTTTAGGTAAGGGTATGATGTGTCGAAGAGAATGTTCTGTTCTTAAATTTTCAAACACGAATAAGTACTCAGTTCATTAAAACTGTATTATGATAAGCTTTCCCTTATATTATTAAACTAACTTTCTTAAAGTAACACCAAAATTAACATCTGTAACATAATTTAATTAAATAAAGATCCCAACACACTCGGGTGAACCGCGAACACATTAGCGAGCGCTACCTACGCACGTGTATTTTGGCTAACTTCGAGCAAAGTTATAAACAAAAGCGACTGAGCGATTCTCATTCGATTAAACAAACAACCACAAAACAAAACATTGTTTTAGATGATATGGATACTGGGAACATTGCCACGAATTTTAAGCAATTAAACATTTCCACAAATATTTGTATTCACATAACGAACTGAACGTTTTTTTTAATTTTCATGAATACGTTCGTTATGTTTTTGCTAAATCCGGATGTCCTCTCTCCTGAAATATGCTGAGACAGCTCATACAAAATGGATCCGACGCCATTTACCTTGTTTTTAGAGTGGACGTATGCAGCATTTACCTTTGTTTGCCGACCGTATCGCTGAGTTGTGTTTCATCTGCTTACGCGTCACTTGCGTGCCAACACACCGGTGCCTGAGTTGCATTATGTTGTATTCAACAACAAACGACACGACCCTGTCGAATCTCTAATAATGTTACGAGGAAACGCGAAACATCTCTTTGCCTAAAACCTTTTGAGTCGGTTCGTTAAACGTGACAATAATATGAAATATACTGGACCATCGAACGTGAAAACCCAATAGAATCGTAATTACTTTCCAATTTGGACGCGTCAAAATTTATCATTTCCAAGGATTTAACGTTTTTCCTAAAGCACGAATTAGGTAACCTTTTCATTTTTCCCTTACATAGAAAACACACAACCTGGGAAATTTTATCCCTTGCGCATATTTATTTAACCTACTCTAAGTCTGTGTACTTTACATTAGAGTGGGGTAACCTCCTTCACGTCTGCATGTGCGGGTAGCTCGCAGTGTGGAAACATCTCGAGCTCACACCTGTACGTAGTTAGTTTTACGTACTTTACCGCTTTACTATCTCTGCTGGCGCTTGGGACTGCTAACAAGCGTCGCTAACTTAAAAATTATGTGCAGTAAAGATAACTTACAAAAGCACTCAATTAAGGGGTCGTAAGCGTAAACGAACAAAGTAACATAATTACGCGAAACAAAATGTGTGCTGGTCTAAAAATAACTAAAGGGGAACCACTGCGCAAGATGTCTGAGGCAACGAAATTTATTGTAATGAGTTTTGAAATATCATCAAGCACCCATTATATTTATGGTTGCGGGAAAGGGGTGTTTACCGCGCGGTTTAGGAGAGTAGATACAATTTTGAGAATGTCGCATTTATTGCATAATAATGTCGTTTGCGCAATGGACTGCGAACATTTATCATCGTCTGCTCCTTGCGCACATACATTACGCTTACGAGTGCTTACCTCCATCCTAGTTAAGCCAATGTCACAGTTAAGCCTTGTATGTTCTCCGACAACAAAGCTGCAGGGAGGCCATGACAGGTTGATGTCATCTCTCATCATCCGGAATTAGCTACTGCCAACGAATATGCAGATATACACGGCGCTTTACGGACATCCGGCAAGGCGTGACCGATGCCGTCAACAGAGATCGTTAGTTAGGATAATATTTTGCGAGGGTCTCTGAACATTCCAGTACCATAACAATTTTATTATAAAGCTATTACACTGGGAACACTTCACCTGAAGTTTAATGTACACAAGCCCTTACGCTTAAGCATCGACCCTCCGCGCCACGACCATTTGTCTTGCCGCAACACTTCGCATTCAACTGTCAAATTCGATGTTCCATTGTTAATAAGGCTTAAGTTCAAGTACAATTAAAACTGAGGAGTTCCCAGTTAACTGACGTAACGAGCTTTCAGTTGAATAAAATAATACACCCCTTGTGGGTACGTTCTATTAATTTGTTATGTAAATATGTGGCAATTGCGTCACTTGTGAATGTAATGAATCATTCTTGCCAATTTAATAAAATAATTGATTAAGCTAGAAACAGTATTACCTAAGCTGCAATTGAAGTGAACAAACGTTTAATCAAGATATTAAGGTGTTAATGAAAACGGTGTTACATTTAAGACAACGATGAATCAAAAATTTCGAGAGGCGTAGGGGAGAAGTGGAATAAAAGAGACACGTATTGAAGGCAATATCCGGCAAACAAAAGGTCTGGTCAACACAATTTTTTTTTGTATCGCAACTCTGATGCACATTCGAGCCTAATTTCACACAAAATTGAGAATGCTGCAACGTTTATTTTTTGTTACAATTACGAAACGTTTTGTTAAGTGCTGTGATTAGTTATTTGGTTCATAACCATTGTTTAATAGGCTGGAGACTGGCAGATACAAGATACATTTACAATATTGTAAACTTTTTTCTGACGTTTTTAAATTCATAATGATGTTAATAAAATGGACACAAAAACGGTTATGAATGGGATGTACAAATTTTAAGGAGACTTGACGTGACAGAGATTGTTTCTTAAGAAAAATAAATAAATGTTTTTTTCAAGTGCGTTATTGCCTCAAAGGATCAGATGATAACCGTAAGACTTATAAATATTGTTCAAACTTAAACTAATAATTAAAACCTTTGATTGTAACTTTCATTAAAAAGGATTAATTTTATTTATCTTTGCAATGTTACTTTTCAAACAAACCTAAGTCCAAGTTATATACATAATTCATATTTCTTAAACTTATAATAACGACAAACATTGTTTTTTAAAATGCTACGATAGGTAAGCAATTCAAACTGCCACACACTGCGTTTTAATTTTAATAGAATTATAATTAAGGCGTAACATACCCATTCGACGCCAACCTGTTCCAAATATTATACAATAATTTGCTAGAGCCTCAAAAATATAAATGTCCCTTTCATTCCACCTCTCCCCTAAATGGACTATTCAGCTGAGGACGGACGCCTAGTATCAGCCGGGTTGGCAGTCAATTTACCTTTATCGTGTTCAGGCGCCTACAAATAAAATATTAAAGCGTTAAGCTGTTCCCACCTGTAAATATTAGTGGGTTTTACGTTGTGCTTGTCGCAAGGAACGCTCGCAATAACAAAGTACTTGGTGTACACTTCGCATGCATGCAATAAAAAACTTTTGAAATCCTGCAAGAATTTTAACAGCGCGCCAACTCATTTCATATTTATTAAATTGGCCTACGTATTCCACTACTAGGTATATGTTAATAATTTAAGGACGAGGAATCGCGAATTAAGTGCGAACAAAATAATCAGATGAGTTACAAGCTTGTTAGCCTCATTGTTAGGAGAAAGGGTTGTTATGGCATTTGTGTTCCCGTTAATACGTATTCTCATGGGATTTGCGGGGTAAAATCAACACGAAATTATTTTGCGGAAACACGTATTAGCTGGCAGCAGGTGTAAGGGATACCTACCCCTGCTTTCATTCCAATTATTTGTTAAGGACCTATTATTCTTTATGGCATTTGTCGGTGTTCTAATATCATCATAATATATCCTTATGAGCAAGAATGGAAAAGGCCTTTTAATCTATTATCGTAGTAATTCATGCTCTCTAACTTTGTTTGTAAATATTTAATATATTTCATGAACAATTAATTAATTTAGTAAAATGTAAATCAAAGCTCATCGTTTCAACAACCATACTTTCACAACATAACATTGTCGATGCATAAATTAGCTTCAAAATTAAACGCTATTCAAATTGGGACATAATATTGAATTTGATTTTATTGATAGTTAGCAAATTTGTATATGGCACAGGGTTGGGGGGTTGGGAACTGTGTATAGACGGCATTTGGGGTTTTCATTAGGGAAATTGTTGAATTAGCTGGTAGTGTTCAGCGGATACATGGCATCAGTATGCATGGCGGGCCGCGCCAGGGCGTGAGGTGTCGGCGCCACTGATTGCGTTACCACCTGCATTAGGAAGCAGGAGCTACTGGACTAACGCTAATGCGGTTTACACTATTCTGTGCGCCCATATGTCGCCGATCAAGGAAAATGTTGGAACGATTCCACATTAACACGGAGTAGAAAAGACGAAGTAGAATAGAGATGTTAACGATTTAAATGTGTAGTTTCAGCGTGACTATACTTCAAACATTCATTATGTTCTTCAAACATAATTATCAGATATACCATCAAAACCTATTTAGTCGATGAACTGTAGATGAAATGGTTGAATGTCAATTTTCGTGGTCGACATTTAACACTTTAATGTATTAAAGTTGATACGATCGTTGAAACTTTTTCCATTTAGTGCGGTGTGGAGTGGAGTCCAACATTTAATCACACGAAATATTTCAACTTTGGACATAATATTGCGTAGATGAAACACGGGGCGGGCCTGGCGTGCCCAGCATATAAAGCCCGACGTCCATAACGCGTTGTATCGTATATAACAATGTTCCCGAGCCGAAAATTTGTACCGTGCAAAGTCGAGCCAAGTTCGACACTAAATTGAAGAAATTGTTACAGTTTCATAGTTTTAGCGTTCGTAGTTCAATATAAACCTTACGTCTAATACCTGTTAATGCGAGAGTTTAGGAATAAGCCTCTTAGGCGTCGTTAATATGTTATTATAATGAAACTGTCAGCGGATAGCTTCGGTGATTACGGATGTTTCTCGAACCTCCCGTTTGTTTTCTCAAACTTTATCTCTGCTTTGTCGTATTTATTCGGTCGTTCCCATTAACGAGACTATGCAAAGTTGGCAGCCCTTAATCCTTGACTTTAGGGCCGGGCTTTTGAATCGGTTAAGCGGCATCTCTCCTTTTGCTGCAGTGCGATTCTAAACGAAAAATGTCGAAGTGAAAACTTAGGCGAAGTGAGCTGTCCAACAGTCCAACCATAAAAACAAGATGGAATGACAGCTCACTTGTCGTTCACTCCACCTACGTGTACACGTTGAGATGTCGACAGAATAGACCAGCTGATCTCGAGTCAAAGCGAGCCTTCGGCATGCACTGACGCCTCGACATTCGACTGTCATAAGATAAGTTTCAACTTAACGTTAAATGCTTACTAGGCACTGACAGACGCAGCTGACAGATGACTATGTTACTTTGTACTGAAAATATAATTTTATTTCAGTCTCGTGAGCTGATTAGTGGTTGGTCGGTTAACCGTAGTTTTCAGTAAGTTGTTGTTCGTGTGCGGGTTGTAAAGTAAAGGTTAACAGGGACATATGTAGCTCGATATAAGTATATTTGCTTTAGGAACGCTAGCATCTGTCGCTACTTGTTGAGTCGCTACTCGCAATTTTTAACCTCATGTTGAACGATGCTCAAGTGCTGTTCACGTAGGTATCTAGTTATTTATATAACACACCACCGCAGATGTTTTACACCTACATTTTGTAGTCAGAAAGAAAATATTACTCTTTCTTTTTTGCATGTTACAAAATTGTTAGAAGCACTAGTGAAAATAATGCTGTACGTCGTAAAAAGGCCACAAAATAGAAACGAAAAGTCGATTAAGTATTTGATATTGACCCGCTGGAGGTAACGATGTACGCAAGTATGGGCCACAAAAAATTAAGGACCTCTGCGGGATATAACGATTGGCTGTTCAGCAATATTTCTAGGCTATTGCACAGCCTCCCTCGAGATATTTTGATAGAGCGATGAGTAGTCAAGAGCCTATTCGTTTCACATCCATCACGAGTGTCTGGGACGTCCCAGTTGAGTAGTTACTGTACGTTTACGAACGTAGATTAATGTCAGAAAATTCACCGATGTACGCAACTGCGATGTATCTCAGAAATCGAGATAAATGAAAAAAAGGTTGTGGTTTCCTGTAAGTAGTTTGATATTTTATTTTGATGTGATGTATCAGTGAATATGAAATGGCAGAAACATGATTAAAATCATTCCGGGTATAATCCTAGATATTTGAGGCAAGCGATGCTCGACTTTACTACCATATTAATTGTGGTCGTAGAATATACTTTATAATAAACCATAACACACATAGAATAGGTATACCTACTGTAATGTACACCAAAAATAGTTAAGTACACAACTCTTTCACGAAATCCGTACTAAATAGAATCCTTTCATGACCGTGTAAGTTTTAGCAATAATCCCCCTAGGGCCAGCCGTTATAAAGGGCTAGAACTCCGCCCACGTCTAGCAGTGGAAATGCATGAATATGTCATATTTTAATATTCCATGTTTATAGTGAGTAAACATTATACTGGTCATGTTATTCACATCACATGTCAGTTATAAGTTAGTAGAGTTTAAGTTAATTAAAAATAAGTCTGCCATTAGGTAAAGTTAAAAATGACTGTCCTACATATAGCACATTGTTGGAGCTCCTGCAGCCTGAGATACAGGATTGTCCTAGTACAGGCATCTAACATTATTATACTTTCATTGTTAATTTCAGATTCATATTGTATTTTACATTTGGAGATTTTGAATAAAGATTTATTTATTTATTATTATTCTTATTTATAAACAAGGTGAGAACAGGACACAATTAATCAAGTCGCTTAAAAACTCAAAAGATTACGGAGAGCGTTTTAAAATCAATGATAAACAGGGAGAGAACACATGTGAAGTCCGATGCCTTATTGAATTCGAGTCATCAAGTCCAACGAAATTTTTTTAACAAGTATAGAAGAATAACTTTAAACCGTATATCTTCTGTATTATTCCACCGATTTTGTTTATTCTTCCACAAATCTACTATTTTAGTAACATCCTCAAATAAGTATATCTGTGTATCTCATCATCATCATCATATCAGCCGAAAGACGTCTACTGCTGGACATAGGCCTCCCCCAAGTGTCGCCACAACAACCGGTCCTGTGCGTCTCGCATCCATCGTCTACCATAGCGACCCTCACCAGGTCATCGGTCCATCTTGTTGAGGCCTTCCAACGCTGTGTCTTCCGGTACCAGGTCGCCACTCTGTGTATCTATTATATTATAATTAAATAAAATTATCACATCAATGACAGCCCCGATTTCATGTCCAGGCAAATACTGTCCATCCCAGGTTGTCTGGAAGAAATCGCGGAATGTGATAAGGCCGCCCATTGTATGTGTTTTGGTTTTAAGTTTCCCTTTGTGCTTTACCTTTGTTATACAATAAAGTAAGTAAAGTTTTTGATAGTTATCAAAAACCCATCAAAGGGAAATTGTCATGGGAAGATACTGTGCCTACCCACTGCAAGTAGAGCACAAGTTAATCTGTCATTACTTTCTAGAGTTTCGTTCTTAAAACCCCTCTCGTTAGAGCGCCAGAAGCACTTGAGCTTTGTTCAACTTTAAATTTAAGGACATTTTCATTAGAAAACGTTCTTAGACAGACTGGAATAAAGCTAGGTAGATGGAGAATCTCAAATCTCGTAAAATTTAAAAATTTTACGTTGGGTAGCTTCTGGGGCTGCGGAATTTGTTCGAAAGAGTCACCGCGGCCCTGCCCCATTTTTTCCATACGTGCATATGGACCCTAAAAAACTGGCCGTTTCCGTACCATTATTTATTAAAACGGCAAAAAAATCACGTTTGTTGTATTTTAATTTAAATATTTGTTTTTAAAGCGAATATATGACTAAATATTTTGTGAATATTTCAAGCGTCTACTTGTTTCCGTTATCAATATTGAGCAAAAACGAGAAAAAAAATCACGTTTTTTGTATGCGAGCCCCCTTCAAAATTTATTTTATTCCATTTTTAGATTTTGTTGTTATAGCGGCAACAAAAATACATCATCTGTGAAAATTTCAACTGTCTAACTATCACGGTTCATGAGATACAGCCTGGTGACAGACGGACGAACGGAGGGACGGACAGCGGAGTCTTAGTAATACCGTTTTACCCTTTGGGACGGAACCCTAAAAAGTAACTCGTGTATAAGAAAATCGATTCTTATCATATTTATTCACATAATATATTATTAGATAGATAAACCAACAGAAACCTTTATCTAGAGCCGGTTAAAAAGGATGAAAGAAAAATAATGCTATCAATATGTCTTTTATTTATTCAAGTTACATGTAGGTAAAACAAATATTATATGCCAGTCCCTATGAAGTGGGAGTTTGCCCACGCGGCCACGCTTAGAAAGGTAACTAGAACATTTTCCACGAGGTAAAATTAAATGGTACTCTATTTTCAAGAGGCTTTCGTATTCTATTACACTGAAGTGTAGGATGTTTATTTGTATAAAGTTCACAGAGCTGACCTTTTAAAATCTAGCCAAAAAGAAAAAAAAATATCGGTTTCGTTTTGTTTCTTTGTGGGTGAAATGTGAGGTTTATTTTAGTGTTAGTACATATGTATATCAGCTTTATCGTGCCATGTGCGGCATGTTTTATTGTTAAATTCGCCACTCACTCACACACAAATAAACACTGCAGATATTTCCATAAATTATTCCTTATTTATAGTAGCTCTGTACTGGAGCTGTAACAAAACCGTTCGGATGCCACCTTGTTAGTGAGTTCCGAGTAATATCCGATCTAGATATGAGATAGCCGGAAATAGGTACTTTCTTAGTCGTTCAAGTTTTACGGGGAAAATGGGAAAAACATTTACAGCCAGGGAATATACTTTCAAAGTAACTAAAGTATTTTGTACCTTGGATTTCGCGCTAAGCACCTATTGACCTAAATGTTTCGCTTTACGGTCAGTTTACAGCTTAATAAACTTCATGCTTTTCCTTTATTTCTAGTCTGAAGTGAAGATTTGTAGTGGCTACATTGCCGCGTTGGCGAGATATAATTCTGATATCAGCATACGACCTTGTGGCCAATATTCTTGATATCTTCCCCTTCGACGTAAACAAACAAGATTTATCAAATGAAAATTTAGTACCCCAGTGAGCACATTGTTCCTTTGTCAACATTTAATTGAACTAGCTCCAATTACATTCAGGTTCAGATGTTCGAGTTTGTGGTAAGTTGCTAAACAGTTGTCTCATCGCGTCACTGCGGTGCGCTGCTTATATATCTAATATGCCTGACAGAATTTAATGCTGAAAGACGACGCTAAAATAGTAGGTACGTGCTACAGTATTCACGGTCTATGATCAACTTTGTTGAAGTTTTACCGTTAAGCCGGTCTCTCACATGATATTTAATAAAATGTTGCTACCCCTTGTTGCGCGACTCCTCCACGCCCCAAGCTTATCTTGCTTCAGGCAACTCGCATTATTCTTTCAAGAGATACTTCGCGTCTAATTAAGGAAATTGTATTTGAATATAAAACAAAGACCCCGGGAATCTCGTTATTCAGACTCTTGTGGTGGAGGTATCTTTTATGTTTGTGTTAAATTAAGAGGTGCATGAATTGTGAATTAAATGTTTCTTGTCTGCTAATCTTGTCTAAGACAATTCAGCAGTAATTATTTGCATTAACAGGACGATTTATTTTTCTAACTGTGGTTTTGTTTGTAAACACGTGCTAAAGTAGGAAATTGCGTGCGCAGTGAGTGTAAGAAATTGGTGGGACGTCAGGGTTAACAAAGCGGTTGTGTTCAGAGTTTGCTATTATTTGCTCGGCGGGAACATTGGCGGGTTTAGCAATCTCAGGCGGACCGAGTCGCATGTTTAGGCACAGTTTTGGAGCGAGATAAGATGAAACAGCCCCAAACACCTCCAAACCGGTAGTGCCGCTTCCTTCGTTCTGAGATATTGATCCGATTTGATTACTGCAAGTATAAAGCCGTCTCACGAAATGGGATGGCCACTTATTCATAATCTGCTTAAGATTTCCGAGGGTCAGTCATCTTATTTTATTTATGACCGTTCCGAGTGCGATCTTTCGTGACTTATTATCATAAAGATTCAGGCCTTTTTTACCAATATCGCGACGTGAAGTGGTGACGGTGCTTTATTTTATGTCGCCGCATTGTTCGCGCCCCACGGACATCGGAGAGGGATCCTTTTATACTCACATATATAATGTTATATGAAATCAATAACTTAGTTTAAAGGAAGGTTGTGTCCTTGGTCATTGTGTCCATGTAAATACTTATAAATCATTGCCTTACATAGGCCCGGGAAGTTTTGTATGAAGATTTATAGAGTAGTAGAAAGGATACCTTGTTGTCGCGTACATAACGTAATATGGAGGAAGTGGCGGGTTTTACTTACTATGTACATCACCGAGCACATGGTTATGGGTGTAGTGTCTCTATGGACGCACGACGTCACATAAACCGGTGACATTACTCTGAGTAATTTATTTAAGGGGGCTCTAACTAAGAGGCCCTCTATAAGGTAATAAGGAAGTTTGTGAAAGTTGTTTTACTAATATATTAAGGGTTAATTGGCTTGCCACCCATATATCTTCTGCCCGCGTCCTATTTATTTGCAAAACGAACAATTAAACCCAACTAAGCTTGAAGGAGGTGATTCCCGGAACTAAAACGATAAAAAGGATTCATTGGGCCTATTTATTTGCTATTCACCCTTACCCCACTGATTGTCTAGTAGTCTATAACATTTAAGGGAAGTTTTCCAGAATCCCTCCTACTTACTCTCACTCCGCAGTTGGACGTAGTTTCCTTAGAAAAGTTATATAGGCACCATAGTTATTCCTCAAATAAAATTTTTGTGACTGTTGAAATATGAACCGTTGATGAAATAAAAGATTTTCAAATTTTTTATAATCTAAATCTGCCTACGTAAATCAGTAAGCAGATTTAGCTACTGAAAAATCTTGATTTGACAGCAAACGCAAAATATTTGTAGGTTAAGAACGTTCTTATATTTAAGTATTTCGGTTTCCGAACATAACAGTTACACTCAATTTTAATCAAGGTTACAAAGACTCAGCTCCTGTAAGAAGCTTTTAAGTCCCCTGTGATAGAGTGGAAAGAAAATCTCTTCGACCACTCGAGAAATTTCCGAACCGAAAACCGCAATTATACTCCAATTATGAAACCTTGGGATTTGAGGACTTATTTATTAATATCAGTCCATTATAGAAATACAGTTTTAATAAATGTAAGATTGGAAATACGACGGAGGAGCTCGTCGTGAATAAATAACAGCCGCACGGGTCGATCAAGCAAGGTTAAGCAACACATGGAGGTCCGTGGATGGGTGACCATCTTAACATATCGAGATTTTTAGGTTCCTCGGAGCACGTTAACTCTTCCAGTCACACTTTTACATAAGACAACCATCAAAGTTTGTTGATAGTGGTAATAGTTATGGTTAGCACTTAGCAGATTATAAAAATATACATTTTGAGTTTATTTTTGTGTAAGGCTTTCCAAGAAAAAGTGGTAAGTAACGATGACCACAGTTGTTGTAGTAACTAAAAAACTAAACTGCACTCAAGCAAAATGACTCGTAACATATCATAACTCGATTATTCCACTTTCCACTAAATCACTTAAAAATATATCGAAATAGGTGGTTTGTGGCATTATCCACCTAGACTGAAAGAGTTCGTCCCGGCTGTTATTTATTTTTAACCGACTTCAAAAAAGGAGGAGGTTCTCAATTCGGTTGTATTTTTTTTTATTTTTTTTTATTTTTTATGTTTGTTACCTCAGAACTCCGTCGTTCATGAACCGATTTGCAAAATTTTTTTTTCCCCTTGCTTGATATGCTTCCAGATTGGTCCCATTTTTTTCAAAATCCAGTTCTGATGATGGAATCTATGAGAAATCGAGGGAACTCCTTAAATATTATAGGCAACCATATAGTTATTTTGGTATTTTCATCGAGAACTTAAGCATCTACAGTCAAAAAGTAACATTTGATGAAGTGGAACTGGTGCAGAAGATCAGAAACCAGTGGCCAACGGAACTTGACACTCGCATAAATATCACAATGTAACTATGACAATGCAAATAAACAAATGATTCTGAATAGTTATGTTGAGAATGGTATCATCGAACTGATCTGATGATGATGGAGCTGGATGGTAGGCACCGGAACTGCGTGATTAATCAATGTATCCCAGCCGTGTTTGGGCTTATTAGAATTGTCATGAGATGCACTTTGGCTATAAGGTACTATCAGACTGTTCTGATGATGGAACCGGAAGGTAGAAGGTAGGCATGGGAACTTCATAATAAAACAATGAATTCTAGCAGTGTTAAGGTGAGATGATTGTCATAAGATGCACTCTCGCTATAAGGCCATCCCACCATCAAAATTCTAGTTTTGATGATAGCATCATGTGTCATCAAAACAACTTCTGAAATATTATAGGCGTATGCTTACAACATTTCTAAAAAATGGTTCTATTATTTACTAAAATTGTATTCTTCGTAGTATGCACAATTGCACACGTTTCCGCGCCCAAATATTGACCACACCGCAGCACTCACCTTCTTGAAGCCTCAGGTGAATTATATTCTTAGATTTTCATAGGAAACCATAGAAATTTCATCTATGATTAGCCAGTTGACGTTCAATGTAGGAACGATATTAACTTCGTTGCCTTCATTTTAATAAAAAAAACACTAACCGGCGAGAAATAAAAAAAAAAATTACAAAAAAAAACCGCCTTAAAAAAAAACAAACAAAAACCGTTCCCACTAAAAAGTTGAAAATAAATATTTGAATTGCTTTAAAGAAACATAATTTAAAAGTAAACTTATTTGACATTTATATTTTGAAAATATTTAAAATTTATTACTTCTTTTTGGAGTCGGTGCCAGCCAAAGCAAGGAAATACGAATAGGCAATAATTCCTAGAAAAACTACCTCTAACTTAACTATAAAACTATCAAGATACCAATTTTATTGCATACACATATTAATTAAAAGACGAATACGGACTAGACTAAATTCGAAAAAATTTAACCAATATGCACAATAATTTCTTTTAAACGAAAAAAATATACTTATAAAAAAATTCCAGCCACTTTTTAAGTAAGTACTTTGACATTTTTAGCATTGTCTTTATGCATCTGTTTTTAAATTTTGTCATTGTGGATCAAAAAACAATGGCACGGGATATTAAATATAACTAGATACTTATCAAGTTCCAACAATAAAGCTGCTGGCACCGGCTCCAAAAAGAAGTAATAAATTTTAAATATTTGCAAAATATTAATGTCAAATAAGTTTACTTTTAAATTATGTTTCTTTAAAGCAATTCAAATATTTATTTTCAACTTTTTAGTGGGAACGGTTTTTTTTGTTTTTTTTGAAGGCGGTTTTTTTTTTGTAGATCTTTGATAGTTGGTACGGGTAATCAAAAACCAAGAATTCTGACACCATTCTTGTCAAGTGTTACCCAGTTACTAGTTTTTGAGGTCAGGTAGGCAGTCACTCCTCGTAGAATACTGGTGCTCAGCTGCAAACGGTTAGACTGGATCCGAACCCAATATAGTTGGTACTCGGGGTCTATGCAGATTGGAAAAGCAACGATGATATTAAAGTAACTAGGTAATCCTTAACCGAACTCATAGTATGAAGCGAAACTGAGTTTGTATAAACATACAAACTCAGTTTTGCCGACGTGAAGAGGAACAAACGTTCCTCTTTACGTCAAAACGGCAGAATCACTGAACGGATTTAGATGAAACTTGACACGCGGGTAGACTATGTTCTAGAATAGAATATAGGATTTTATCCCGGGAGGTTCCCATGGGATAATTAGGTTCCCCACGTGAGCGGAACCGCGGGCGGTAGGTAGTGTGTACATAAACGTACGCACTACACGTATGCCTAACGAAATTATCCGTTTCATTAGTTCGCTAATCATTTCTGTCTGTTTCTCTTCTGCTTATAATTTCGAGGTTATTATGTTTTGGACAGAATCCTGATTACACGCTCCGTTCCGAATGTGCAGACACAAATTATGGTAACCGACATTACATGATTCAACGAATAATTCTATTACTTATCTAACCGAGGTATAACCGAGATACCAACGTATATAAATGGAGCATGTGAACCCTGATAAATAACTTTAATCTCTTTTACTCTCCGACGTATTTTTCTCCCGGGCAAGGCTCGCCCCTCATTATTTAAAAGTAGATATACGCGAAAAGCTCCATCGATTATCCATTTCGCTGCTTTGTACTCAACACAGAGATTATCGGAAAGACATTCCATATCAGTCTTTTCTATGGGAAGGCATCCCCATTGCAATCAACTTGTGTAAACCGAACGTTGCACTTTAAATTGCTTTCCTCTCGTCTCCACTCTAAAACTCGCTGCTTGTCGGATATTGTCTTGATCCTTTTGTGGAATATTGTATAAAGTTTGTAAATTTTAACTCAAATCATTCAACGGAATTGACTTTCGAGACGGAAATTGGTAACTGAAACTAATTTTAAGTTAAGAGTTGTAGAAAAGGAATGTCGATTAAGATTTATGTTTCAAGTTCCACGAAGCGAATTTATCAACACCAACGCATTCTTCCCATCAAAATATATTTATTTACGAAAGGGCGAGTTTAACTGTACGGTTTTCATAGAATAAATACCTGCATGAAAATCTAACGAACCACGCCATGTGAATCCAAAAAAGACTACATGAAAATAGTATGGCGGAAACGATTGTACATATACACAGAAGGATGCATACATTCTACGCAGTGCTGTGATTAAAAACACGACTGCAGTACTATTGTCATATTAATCGAATGCATGATCCTATAATTCTCAATTTGAACGAATGCCGTGGGTCGTGTAGGGTTCAATACAATTCCGACTAATTGCTGTTTATATTTCACGATGACGATTCGAATTACGATTTTATTTCGTCAATACGTCACAAGAGAAGTGCAATTTGTCGGTATGTAGTAGGTGATATACGAAGCTATCAGTTATAACGACGTGGGATCCAATTAGTGATGTTACCTGTACGACCGGTGCCGGACTCCGAAAACCCGATAATTATAAAATTCGACACCAAACTGGTTGTAAATACGATATGTTGATATAGATTTTAAAGCCACAAAAGCAATTAACCTATTGGCAGGTGTTTAACGGGTATGAAATAGTTAAATTACGTTTGTGCTATGGTGCGATGTTTTTGATAGTAAGCTTAAACCTTCAATTAATATTTGCACACTGGTTATCTGGTAAAATATGATGAAATCCCTGAAATCGCGAAAAAAAATCACTCTGTATTATATTATATTTTTTTTCTATCTTTTGGATTTTGGTGTAGGATCCACTAATTTCATGTGTTTTGTTTTTGTGGCAGTTAAATACTTTTTCTTTCTTTCTTTTCTTTTGTTTTTTTGTCAACTTATTGTACTCATCATCATCATATCAGCCGAAAGACGTCCACTGCTGGACATAGGCCTCCCCCGAGTGTCGCCACAACCACCGGTCCTGTGCGTCTCGCATCCATCGGTTACCCGCGACCCTCACCAGGTCATCGGTTCACCTTGTTGGAGGCCTTCCAACGCTGCGTCTTCCGGTACGCGGTCGCCACTCCAAAACTTTTCGGCCCCATCGACCATCTGTTCTGCGAGCAATGTGCCCTGCCCACTGCCACTTCAATTTGGCGACCCTTCGGGCTATGTCGGTAACCTTGGTTCTCTTGCGGATATCATCATTCCTGATTCGATCACGCAAGGAAACTCCGAGCATTGCCCTCTCCATTGCCCTTTGGGTGAGCCTTCTGATGAGGCCCATTGTGAGCGACCACGTTTCGAGTCCATAGGTCATCACTGGCAAGACGCACTGGTCATAGACTTTCGTCTTGAGACACTGTGGTATGTGAGACGAGAAGATACCGCGCAACTTCCCGAACGCCGCCCATCCGAGTCGGATTCGACGGTTGACTTCCTTCTCGAAGGATATCAACATGTATACATGGGTATTTACCATGACCTTGGTTTTGTCCATGTTCATTTTAAGACCCACTCTTTCGGAAGCTCTACTGAGGTCATCGAGCATTGTACTGAGGTCCTCCGTGGTCTCAGCCATGAGGACTATATCGTCGGCAAATCGAAGATGAGTGATGTACTCGCCATTGACATTAATGCCTAGCCTTTTCCAGTTCAAAACCTTGAAGACGTCCTCCATTGCGGCCGTGAACAGTTTCGGAGAAATTACGTCTCCCTGCCTCACACCCCGCTGCAGGAGGATAGGTTCTGATGTCTGATCCTGAAGTCGGACTGACATGGTGGCGTTTTCATACAAACACTTCAGCACCTCGATGTACCGATAGTCGATCTGGCACCGTTGGAGAGACTGCAGCACAGTCCAAGTCTCGATCGAATCGAAGGCTTTCTCGTAGTCCACAAACGCTAAGCAGAGGGGCAGATTATACTCTTCGGTCTTCTGTATAACCTGTCGCAGCGTGTGTATGTG
This sequence comes from Melanchra persicariae, assembly GCA_947386135.1. NCBI lineage: Eukaryota > Metazoa > Arthropoda > Insecta > Lepidoptera > Noctuidae > Melanchra > Melanchra persicariae. The sequence goes on from OX376646.1 coordinate 8,870,465, forward strand.
GTCTACGGTGCTGAAGCCTTTTCGGAATCCGGCTTGTTCGGGAGGCTGGAAGTCGTCAAACCTGCGTGCGAGACGGTTTGTGATGACTCTGGAAAACAGCATGTAGACATGGCTCAGAAGTGAGATAGGCCTGTAATTCTTAAGCAGGGCATTGTCGCCCTGCTTCAGAGCCATCCTAATCTCATACAGGCTGACGTCCGGGATGTCTTCGGTATAATGCCGGGTCAATCTAGCTCTTGGGTCGTTCGCTAGATTTGCTGCGGGTTTGGTCATTGACGTGTATAACTGTCCATAGAATGTCTCGATCTCCCTCAGAAGCTCCGATTTGGCGGATATGGTTCTGCCATCGTCGGTCTTCAGTTTTGTGAGCTGGCTCTGCCCAATAGACAAATCTCTTGCAAAGACCTTGGAGCCCTTATTCCGCTCTATCGCGTCTTTAATCTTTTCAGTATTAAAGCGGCGGAGGTCGCTTTTCAAGGACTTGGAGATCTGTCTATGGAGCTGCCGGTATTTGCACGCATCGTCTGAAGACTGCAGAATCATCTCCCGCCTCTCCTTCATGAGCTTGAGAGTCGGATCAGAGAGCCTCTTGGTCTTATCTGTACGGCGAGTCTTGAAGAACTTAGACCCGACCGAATGAATAGTTTCCACGAACCCATCGTTGTATTCGTCCACGGAGCTCCCTAGGCACTCGAAACGATTTTGAAGTTCGAGCTGAAAGCTCTCGGAGTTTTGGATCTGGATCTGTGCTGGACGGAGCGTAGACTTCATCAGTCGAGACCTTTCCAGCTTGATATTTAGATTCAATGTGCCTCTTACCATGTGGTGATCACTTCCGGTTTTCACCGCGTTGATCACAGAGACATCATTGAATATCTGCTTCTTCGTCGACATAATGAAGTCAATCTCATTTTTAGTTGCACCGTCGGGGCTCTGCCAGGTCCACTTCCTGTGCTCACGTTTTCTGAAGAAGGAGTTCATCATATAGAGGCCCTCCTTCTCCATAATTGTACTCACATACTTGCAAATAAATACTGTTCTTATAAATATTTAAAAAGGAAAACCGTAACGTTAACGTGTCAATTAATTATCACGATTTGATGTCAAAAGAAAAAAACATCAGGTCACATTAAAATTTCACATCATAGCCATGCCACGCCTAAGTTCAGAGTTTATCTATATTCTAAAGGTCACTATAGTCTACCACAAAAACCACTGAAAAAAGAAAACACACACGACAATGCTGGACATATTAGAGACGGATTAAGATTGATCTGCATTTCGGGAAACTAATGGAAAGTTATTCCGAAACTCGAGTTTCGCTTTGGGATTCCCAGTTTTACTTGTATCTTGTATTTGGTAAATGTGGCTTTCCCATATGAAAACCTACCTGTGATTTTGAGTTTTTTTATAATATCATGTACCTACATAATTTAACTGTTCTGCATCTTCTATTGTTTTAAAGGCATGATTGCTTTAAATCTGAGCTTGTTTCAATTATACAAAACTTAAATTACAACAACCACAAAGAACCATTTTTAAAGCTTAAAATCCCGAGTTATGTCAAAATTAATTGGTATGGCGCGGGTGAATCCTCAGATTACTCTCAAACGAGAGATTCAGAGGTCTTCAAAGTCACCGCAAGTCAGACGAAACGACAAAGTGAAATCATAATGTGATTATAAACAGGTTTGCACCACCTCGGGTCAAATGCTAGCCTGAAATCGTTCCTAAACGGTTTGTTAGTAAACTTCGTTAGATAGAACAGATCTTCGTGCATGCGCCTTGGAGGTGTTTTCTGTCAGAAAACGTAACGTTTCAACTGTCTGCGATAATCTCAACTGTCTCTCATATCCACTCGCTTTGTTATCCGTCGTCATCAAGTACGTTTTCGTCTGTCATTTTTGTTTCTTTACTTATTTCGAAATGTCTTAAGGACCGTCCAAGTCACTTGAGATAAATCCAACTTGTCATTTCATGGATGAAGAAATTGGTCGTGCTTTTTTAGTTAATTGCGCTCGGCTAGTTTGTTCAGGCAAGGCGCGACGTTGAAGAACTCTTATTTGAGAATGAAAAGCGGTCGCGCTGAATGCGGAATGGACGTGCTTGCAGCAAACTGCAGTTTTTATAAGAAAGGAAGCGAAAATACTGAGCAGTTCTGTAAAGCTTGATTGCAATCGAAAAGATATATAGGATAGTCTTCCACTTGTGGCCCCTGTTTTAAACACAGTTTCGTACGTTGTTCAAATGAATTTCCGGTTGTTTCACCGAAAACGTAATTACTTTTCAAAGGCAAAACGTTTATTTCAATTCTGCCATTAAAATGCACTTTTGAATGTAATCATTTACAGCAAGTGCGAGTCGGACTCGCGCACGAAGGGTTTCGTACCATTTTCTATAAAAACGCGGCAAAAAAATCACGATGGGAGCCACAATTAATAATAAATAAAGTGACTCTACTAGAAGAACGGACAAGAAACTTCATAGTTACTCTTTTCAAATAAATGGTTTACAATATTTGGTATACAAAAAATAATTTAATATATGTGAGGATGATGTAGTAGGAAGTGACCCAGAGTATACTACTTATAGGAACAAAGTATTACCAACACATTCATTTTCTAAATATTACATATTCACATATTTTCAAATTTTGGGACCATTAATTAACAGAAAAATAAAAAATAAACACACAAAAAAGAAACTACCTCTATAAAGTTAATACATAAATCAACCAGTTTAATTTTGTCTACTCCCTTGATTGTTCTATGGAGCAGTACCAGCATGTTTCCAAGAATTCTAATCTTCATCTGCTATATAACTAGTATACGAGCAAAACTAATCAAGACTCGTTAGTTATGACCAGATACATTTACAACTTCAGTAATAAAACTACGATTAACTATTGTGTATCCAAACCCAATTTGCGACAAGAATCTGTATCGGCAGTCTTATTTTGGATAACAAGAAGATAATTATTATCTTGTATCTCTATTCTATGAGAGGAATGGATTAGTTTAATGTCCCTGCTCTGGGACCAACTCCATAGATATTGACACACGGCTTATGTTAGTCCGGTGATTAAATTAAGCCATGGATAATAAACAGTCACTCAATTAATACTGGCTTGGAGTAATTGCTTGTTCGGTTGGCCCGAACAAGAGCAGTGGCTTGCGGAGCGTGTAAGATGGCTGCCGTGGCTTAGAGGGCTTAGGTAGGTACACGACACGATCATCGCAAAATGCACGTTACATCCTTACACAATAACATCGCATTAATATTGTCACTTGAGCCCTTGTGCCTTTGTAAGGTCACGCCAAAGACGTTGTCCATAATTAATTGGTCCCGCAGCCGCCTTGGGGTCAACAGCCACTTGAGCGAGGTAAACTGTATACGCAACGTTCGATTAGGCTCCTGATTCTATTAGTGGCAATTCAACTGTGATAATAATTGATCTACACCATTGTGGATATCATTTGCTTAAGTCACAGTTGGTTGTAACAGAGTCACATGGGAACCCGATAGCTGTGTGAAATATAAATTCTCGCTGGATTATACAAGAAAAGTAGAGAGAAAACGTTGTTATTCTTTGCAGAACACTACCTTTAATATATAAAAGACGTTAAGGTTTAGAAAAAAAGGCAAACAGCGTTCGATCCGTTCTCAAATGCATAAATTTAAAAGGAGTGTAGTACCTACCTATCATTTATTTTATGCATACAAGAGAAGCAATTCCGTTGACTGAAAACTTCAATTTGTCGTTATCGCAGAGCTGCAATGCTTGAAGTTTTATAGAGCTATAAATCTATAATATCGTAAAATCCCGTAGTTACTGTAAACTTAATTACAAGGTGAATAAAACTCTTTTCCTGCTATACAGAACATTAATCCTGAAATCGACTTAACGCGTTCCATGTTCAATTTATCGGTTTGTACGTATTGCGGAGCCCAGCAACGAAATTAAAGTAGTGCCGGCCACCGGACTGACAGAACTAAATCGCCTGCGGAATGCAAGCGGCGCATTCGTAGCAACTACATCAATAATGTCCACTTCGCTCGAAACCATAGCCAATACCAAAAGGTTTTCTACAAACTAAATTATAGCGTAACACAAGCCAACGTAGCCGCGGCGTCGGGGGAAATAGGAAATCGATATGAGAATTAACTTACAGTTTCCCGGTTTGTAAAATTTGCTGTCTTATTATCACAGTGGAAAGTGTGTTTGTTGAACGATATTATTATCTTGCGACATTTTGCCGTTGTTATTACTACGTTATACCAGGTATATTAAACATTGATGACAGTCGTTGAGTAAGCGGAATAATTACGGAGGTAGGAACTAAATATTGTGTCGTGTGTAGACGTGTAGTGAGTGCCGCGTCGCGACACAATTGTTACAATTTCCTTCACACCGTTATATGTAGGATTGTAGGGGCTCCAGGACGCGGGCGTCGCTCGCTGTCCCACGGTAAATACGTGTGTCGCAGCTGCTCGCGCTAATATTTGTCCGCTGCGAAACAAAGCCAATATCTGTAAAAGTTTTGGCGCGCCGCACCATTATTTATTCAGAGGCTCTTGCGTTTCTTAAACTTTTCGAGAGCTCCGTCGATATTATAAGGGAGCCCCGGCCTGGGTACAATTGGCCGCAATTTTCCTCGAAAGTAGAGGTTTGCAAATTTTGGGTTTTCTGCAGTATTGAGGACAAAGGAAATTGACGTAGGTTATATTTCTAAAATTGTGGCGAAATTAAATATCACAAAACGAAGTGAAGCATACTATTTACCTGCTAGAAGGGCTTCCGACGCGTTCTGTAAACGTCATCAAAGAGAACAGACGGGTCTGAGATGAATTATGAATTCTCCCCACATAGCGTATCATCAGTCAAAGCTTCTGTTTCAACGCGGATGCCGACGTGTCCTCCTTTTTTTCAATAACGTAAAATGATAATAGTTCTTCCGCTCTTTATTGAAAAATATTCAAGCAAACTCTACTGTTAAATCTGAACCTAAACGTTTCTGAAGCTTCTAGCAGTACCTATCTACAATTCTACCATTTTTAATTGTCTTCTGAACCGGCAAGTTTCCTAGAATCTAAAAACTTCGTTGTTTATTTTTTTCCTCTTTTAATTTGTCCCTGGTTCCAACGCAACCCTATACAATTAGGATTCCATTTGAAAATAGAAAATGAAAATGATAGAAAGATCTACAAATACATGTTGGCAATAATATAAAAGGGTATTTTCAGCAAACTCTCATATGTTATTTTCACGGGTATATTGTAAAAGAACGTACAAAATCGCAGACAAAAGTTATAAAACCATAACTGGATTCGGTTCTATTATTCAAATGTAATAGTATTGATCGACGTACATGAGTTTGAAATCGAGTATCTTTTACTGAAACATTTCTATGCATTAATGAATAAGTGAATATCTTCACAAGAGCTGTTTGAAATTAATATAAAATATACTAAAAAGTTAGCAACTGCTTTTTTTTATGAATGCTAGACTAAAAAATATGCTGAAAGAAATTTTCTTTTGATATTACATTTTAATTTGAATCCGTTCAAGTAATGTGTGTAAATGAATTTTCTTTTCATATTCACGTGCACTATTTATACAAATAAAATGTGTTTAATAAATTTTTTTCCGACACGATTCGAAATTAGTAACTGGGAAATATGCAAAAAAAAAACCTTTACCGCACGAGTACGTTCAAATAATAGAAGAACAGTATATGGACAGCTTTCCAACCCTTATTTGCTCAATGCAATGGAATTAAAAATTAAAACTTTAACTTACGTAATATAACTGGAATACAGGATTAATAAAGATAGAAAAAAGACATGTCAAAGTTCAAATAAAGAACGTCTAATAAATAGAAGAATAAAGGCGCGCGGTGTGTTATGACGTCAGCCGCGTGTAACGGGTGTCGCACGTTCGGTTCGGCTTCGAATGCAGGCTGGCTGGAGATTTTCGGCTAGCTGCGCATAAAGAATAAATCAATCGTATGGTAGTCTGCCGATTGAGGACTTTTTGTCTTGTAGACAGGTTTTTCAGCAGCATTTTTGTGTTGAATTGGATCAACATTATGAGTAGTGGGTCCTGTGAGATATGTTTTTCTTTTCTGAATAAGGATATGAAAGCATAACTTAACACAAGTTTTTCTTATGAAACCTGTATCTGGGGCAGTTAAGTAAAAAAAACATCGTTGAAACATACTTAGGCACTCATATAGAACCAAACCCATAAAAATAAGATAAAAAGTACGTGAGCTTCTGAGAAAAAAAATTATGATCCACCAACAACTCGGAATTGGGATCCAAGAGTAATATCCACACAAGGTAAATAATTACCTCGTATATAACGGAGTGGGTATCTCTCGATAGAATCACATAAGATATATTATCTTGTTGCCCCAAAAATACAATGGTACTACATCTCCAATAAGTACGGATCACAGATCTTTGTCTTAGAAACATGTTCATGCCGTTTTGAATTCCTTTCGGGATATGAAGAACGAATTCTTTCCGTGTTATTGTTCATGCCACAATGAACGAATGACTGAGGATATCTGTTGTCTATTATTACAGTCGAATGGTGAGAGGTGAGTGAATGGACTATTTTTTTATTGTAGTGGGTTTTCTATATTTTTATTTCTTGTCTCATACTTTTTTGTTAGAGAGATGTACTAAATAACAGGCTACGGGCCGTGGGTTATCTAGACTACCTGTTACTAAATTTGGCTTATCCAATTGACTATTAACCTAAATTAAACGTAATAAAACCAAAAATGCTGTTCATTGGCGGTCGTATTGAACGACGGACAAATTAGGTACGTGGTATGTCAATGTTTTAAGTACTACCTTTTCCCTTTACCCTGAGAAAAACACTAAAAATTACATTCTAAAAGTCTTACAAGACTGTAATTTCCCAAGCACCCTTCAAAAGGAACATTACAAAGTGCATTCCCAGACAAACTTTCACAAAGAACATAGTAGTAGACTACTACGACCCCATGTCGGCCCGAAGTGATGTCTGACCGCCACACTGTCTGGGCGAAACGCGCAGTTGTAACCCGATGGCTAGTACTGCGCGTTTCGACTTCGTTGTCATTGAGAGAATTTTGTTTAGATCAACTATGCAATCAGAGAGCCAATTCTACTAAATTTTGAACAACGTTCGCATTTGCATCTCTTTCACAATCTGTCAAAAAAACCACGTTTTCTATACATTTTAGACTTGGCACTCTGATACTTATAATATAAGGAACTAAAATGTAAATCTGTATAGGTATACATATATGTTTGTATGTAAAGAAAACCTTTCGATCGCTTTTCTTGATTTGTCTCTGTCGCGCTAGGTATCGACAAAATAGGTGTCACGTCTGACGATTTTGACATTTAATTATTATTAATAATAGAATTATGATATTTTCACTAAGCTGTATTTATATTTATTTAGAGTTTAGAGTGAGTCAGTATTTTGTTAACGTAATAGTATTAGTTAAAATAATGTAAATAAGGAGGAGGAGGAGAGGAGGTATGGAACGCAAGGAGCTTCACGGACACTTCTATCGGGCTCTTTATGGGTCCGATGTAGATTTACGCTACGTAGCTACGTTTCGGTGATCTCTTCGGAGAAACTGAAGGTTTTGTTTATGCAATTATGGACGAAGTTATCTTGACGAACATGCAATTATGGACGAAGTTATCTTGACCGGAGGCATATTATGAAGGACGGGACGGTTGACGTGTGTCGGGTATGCCACCGTACGGGTGAGTCCATCAGACATATTATCTCTGGTTGTTCTCGTCTGGCTAACGGCGAGTACTTGCACAGGCATAACCAAGTGGCCAGGATTATTCACCAGCAACTTGCTTTGGAATACCAACTTGTGGTACCGTATTACAAGTATGTGCCCGACCCAGTTCTCGAAAATGACCTTGTCACGTTGTACTGGGATCGGTCTATCATCATTGATAGGACTATCGTCGCTAATAAGCCCGATATAGTGGTGATAGACCGATTAGCGCGCCGCACAATGATAATCGATGTTATCATTCCGCTTGACGAGAACCTCGTGAAAGCTGAGAAAGAGAAACAAATCAAGTATCTTGACTTAGCGCACGAGGTTGTCGACATGTGAAATGTGGACTCGGCTGTCATTGTGCCGATTGTTGTTACGGCCAGTGGCTTGATGGCCGACTACCGAAAACCGAAAACTTCGACGACCATCTGTCGAAGCTGGCGTTGCGCAGTTCGATAAAGGGCCTGATACAGAAGGCAGTACTCCTTGATACGGCTCGTATAGTGAGGAGGTTCTTTTCTCTGAAGCCCTAACCACCGGTAGCTTGGACCCCGCTCCCGACACTGGCGGACTACTATTTTTTAAATGTCTTTTTTTTAATTGTTTTTATAGAAATATTTAAAAATGTAAACGGTAGGTATATAAATGAATAAACGATGTAATAACGTTTTGTAAATAAAAACTTTTATTCTTACAGAAACGCAATTACGTCTATATTTCATTTCTTCCAATTATTGAAAAAATATCAGTATATGTATGTAAAATCTGTGAATGCTTTTACGAATTACTCAAAGGTTACTTACTCTTCCGTCTCATAATCCACCCTGTATAGTCTTTGTACTACTACTCCTCGATATTTCGAATCATCATCATCATTATATGAGCAGAAAGACGTCCACTGCTGGACATAAGCCTCCCCCAAGTGTCGCCACAACAACCGGTCCTGTGCGTCTCGTGTCCACCTTGTGCGAGGCCTTCCAACGCTGCGTCTTCCGGTACACGGTCACCACTCCAGAACTTTTCGGCCCCATCCTATCTGTTCTGCGAGAAATGTGCCCTGCTTACTGCCATTTCACTTTGGCGATCCTTCGGGCTATGTCGGTAACCTTGGTTCTCTTGCGAATATAATCATTCCTGATTCGATCACGCAAGGAAACTCGAGCATTGCCCTCTCCATTGCTCTTTGGGTGACTTAAGCCTTATAATGAGGTCCATTGTGAGCGACCACGTTTTGGTTCCTTATATCATGGCACTGTCAACACGCACTGATCATAGACTTTTTCGAATGCCTTTCCTAATATTTTTGTGTTTTGTACCCTTCATACTTGTAAGTATGATCTGTGTTTCACAAAATTAATAAAACCTAACCCTCAGTTATAAGCAGGAATAATTTAGTTATAGGGCTGATTGATAGCTAATTAAGTGCCTATGATAGTACAGTAACTTGAAAAATATAAACTTTTTTGCCTAGCAAAAGGACTGAAGATAAACGAGTATATATGTTCTTCCTCTACTATGACATAGTGTGTTGCCTTCGTAGTTTACGTAGTCACACGTCGTGACTGAGTCTGCGCACAGCATAACTTAATGTCGCTTGAAGTGTACTTAGCCAAACTTAGGGTCTACTTGATGCTAGTAAACCGCTAAGTGTGAGCTATACCTGGCAGCGTATAATGGCTTCTGTCATTAGTTGTATCGAACACTCAAGTTTGTTGTTCCAACTTGAAGTTCAACACAGGTGTTGCCAGTTAAGGCAATTTACGGAAGAAGTAGGAAATGATATCAGACTACCCTTTTCCCACGGCTTTACTCTTGTGGCTAATACGACAGAAACCGGTAATTTTAAGGCATAACAAGAAGCTAAGCGATATTGTTGAAATTTTAAAAATTAGAGGGGCAACTCTCATATTTTAAAGAGTCTTCGCATTCGCGTCGAAAATCAAAAACACTTTTAATTTCCCTACATTTTGATCAGCTTTTGATATTAATGTCGCTGAAATGATATTGCGACTTGAATTTTAACGCTTTTTACAAACTTTTATTTAATTTTCACTGTTCGTATGATGTAGATGTTTGTAAGTTGTCCGTTAGCAAACCGTTTTTCGATAATTTTTTGGTATTCTATTGAGCTGAAATTTTGCATACACCTGTAGTTCTGGTGACAATACTCAATATTGTATTATTTCAACATGGCCGCCGTATACTCAATATTCCAAAATGGCGGGTTACATTTTTTTTCATCCCCCTTAATACGGGTATCAAACAAAAGGGTTTGGAGAGTAGAAAACATTACACTAAATTCAATATGGGCACTAAATAAACGCTTGCTTTAAAAAAAAATTAAGTACGAGAATTGGCCTTCAAATGAGTAGGTACTTCCAGAGACAATCAAACTATTTAACCTCTTTATAATATTAGTTACGATTTAGATTTGAGAAGTGAAATCAGCGACGGATAAAATTAATCTCGAATAGATCACGACGAACAGGGCCAATGAAATCGTTACGTGCCTGATTGATTGATGGCTCAGTTGAAAATTGATTCAACTGTTTTTTACCGACCAGTTAAATGAAAGAAGTTATAGTTCAAATGAATGTACGTAGAACGCGGTTCACGAGGCTTCATTTCTGTTTATTGCGCTCCGAACTCAATATTTACGACTAGTTCCTGATTTTTCGTGTTTTTTTTTTGTATCGGAAAACGTTCCGTTGTGCGTACCTACTGCTAAAGTTAATTTAAAACACATTACGTTGCGTTGCGTTGCTATATACGCTTGTTGGCCGAAACTTATTAAAACAATTCTGCTACCTCGTGAATCTGCGCGCGCCAGCTATTCATAATTGTTACAAGCATTAAGTTACAACAGTCAGCACACAATAATGTATTATGTCCCGTATCTAAGCGACACACAGGAGTATCTAAGTTATGATTGCTTCTGTAATTTATTTAGATCCACGCTTATTTTCTCACCTTCCCTGGGATCTAGCTTCATCCGTTTTTAAATCCCAACCACGAAACTGGAATAGCTTCCACTGTATTCAAATTAAGTTAGGATAGCATATAAAAGAGGTTTTCGTTGAGTTGGTGCAGCTCTGCAGTATTGCTCAGGCGCTTTGCGCTGAAACTTCACGCCGAGCATTCAAATGGGATTTTTGAAGCCACATTTACGAAGAGCATGATATTAGTTGCCCATTTAAATGTCAGGCGGCATCCTCGAGCCAGCAACTCCAAAGATAACTTTATTTTAAGTAAAGACATCCTCTAAACATTTTGCCGCAGCTCCTAAAGCACCAAGTTTGCAGCGCAGAGCTGCAAGAATGTTTTTGTAATTTTCTAATGAGTTCCAAAATTACACATCTTTTCTTATCAAAAGTTTCAGTAACACGGAGTCATTAATTATACTTTCTTACATAGTTAAGAATCTTCGCCTTCAAAGTAACAGCTAAAGTAAAATCAATATTGATGGTCTCGCTCACAAATATTCTCCGTCTGAGTTAGGACGACGTAATATCGTATTAAAAAATGGCATGTGTTTTAATTAAAAGTTTATATTTATGCCGCCGTATAAGCTTCAGGCAAATCCTTAGCTCGGTGTAAAGGCTTAAAGCATTAACTATTACAGCGAAGACTTTTTCATTTTGAGTGCGCCTTTAGCAATTTGTTTTCGTTACTTTGAACTTCTCATTACTTACAATGTCTCCTACAAAATTATACGAGGCCTTTCTATCTTGACTGGCCTAGCTAGCTAGATTATTAAATTTCCAAAAAAGGCTGAACTTAAATACTAAGATGTATTTGCCAGACACGTTTCTGCTTAATAACGAAATACTAAAGGACTGCTTTTGTGCCGCGTTGGGCGAGCAAATGTGTATGTTACAAAATGTTGTGTTTCCAGTTTGTTAGTTTGGTGTTATGTCACGTAGTGGTCACGTGCTGCTGCGCACCTCGAGAGTGCTGTGGAAATCGATTTTGTTAATTCTGAAACGTGCCAAAGGCGTTGCACATAAGGGTTTAGGTGCATGTTGCAGATTTTGTTCGAAAGAGTTACCGCTGCCCTGGAAAGCAAAAGGCACTACTAGGAGCACGGATGGATTTCAGTCAAAGTCTGACACTCCCTCCCGCTCCACCCAGAGCGGCAGGAGTCATTTGATGATTTCCTATCCATAATAAAGGGTTCAGGTGCGTTTCAACATGGTTTAACCGGTTATCCCCGTGTCCCTTTCCATATTAACACCTAAAAACAACCATAATTTTTTATTCGGTAGGAGTCCGATACCCGTTTTGAACGAGGTACAGATCCACGAAAAGACACTGATTGCCCTGCGATAAAATAATTATGTATTAAGACATTGGACTAAGCAGAAGGAGATCGAGCAGAATTAACAAGTCAATGGGTAATCCTACGAATATTATAAAGGTGAAAGTTTGTATGTTTGTGTAACAATCAGACAAAAACGGCTGAAGGGATTTGGATGAAATTTGGCACACATGTTGTTCATTTTTTGGGCTGGTTTGGGTAAGTGTAGGGTAGTTGTAGGGTAGGTGTAGGGTAGGTATAGGATAGGTGTAGGGTAGGTGTAGGGTATGTGCAGGGTTAGGATAGGTGTAGGGTTGGTGTAGGGTAGGTGTAGGGTCGGTTTAGTTACAATACAAATCAAAAACCTCCCTATTTCCGATTTTCACGCGGGCGAAGCCGCTGGTAGAAGCTAGTACAAAATATGAGTAATATTACTAACCACAAGTTTAATAATTTGGTCGATGGAAACGTCCGACCAATTTTAATAAAGTAAAAGCTACCTATATAATTTCAATGTGGTTTTCTTTATCATCCGAGTTGCGGGTCCATAACAATATGTTTATATTAAAAAGGAAATTGGATATTCCGACTCTGTTGTGTTGGTTAGCGGGAATATCAGAAGGTACCACAAGTACCTACGTCATTCACATACTCGTACATATAAATGAGTGAAATAAACAAGCAATGTTTTCTTTACGCCCACATACATTGGTTATAGTGCTAGAAAATAATGACCAAACAAAAAGAATGAGGTTACATAGTCTTAAAGATATCATGAAAAACACGGCTGTTGTATTAATCCGAAAGCTTTTTGTTCGTAATTCTCGAGCATACAAACGGCTGTTTTCGCTCAGTTTTTGTTGCGAATTTTTTGTGTGTTAGCTCGAAGAAGAAAGCGATATTACATGTAATAATAGGTCGCGGAAAGCGAAAGTCATTCCGGCCGTCTGATCACGAAGGTTGCTTTTCATGGGCTTCTGTAGGTTACTCCGGCTAAAAGTTATGGTAATTCGACAAGCAAATTGTTTAAAAATTAACTTTATGGAAGTAGTAATTTCGGATAGATTTGTCGTATAGATTATTTTGTACAACGATCGCAGACTTATTAATAACTACCTGTACTTTTTTGCCAAGGTCGCCATTTAACATGACATTTAAAGTTGATCCACTGAAATATAGCTTCTTTTAGTCTTGTAATATAGTTTCGTGTAGCAATGACATTAGCATCTAAAGTCAAGTTCGGCTTATATCATACACTATGTTGTTTTGCCGACTGGAAGCAAATAAATAAATAACTTGAGTACATTGTTTCAGAAAAAGAATGTGCGTACATATCTTTGAGCTGCTGCGGCTCATCGCTTTTACGAAAAAAGAAATAGTCGCAGAAATTCTACTCTTATATTCCCAAGTCACTTATTTCATCAGCAGTTTGACGTTCTGCTAATAACGGTGTACGAGGTAAATATTCAATATTAAAACCGAAACTCCAATATGCCTTCGGCCTCGTCTCTTGCCTAATACACATGAGAAAATTAAGCATCGACCTCGGGAAAAAAACGTCGGTCGGGAGCTCTTGAACATGTTATAAGTGTTGTTAAACTGTTAAGTGGTACACTATCGATAAAGTCAATATTTCGCAAGTGCGTAGCGGGAGGAGTGCGACGGGAAACTTCACCAAGTACCCTCCATTAAAAGCGGCTACATTCGATACAGCCCGTCGTAGAAACTCGAATCGAAAAGTCTTGAGACATCGCTACCTGTCCCTCTATTTATTTATTTATTTAACACTTTAGCACATAAATGTACAGAGGCGGACTTAATGCCATAGGCATTCTCTACAGTCAACCTTTGGGTGATGCGAAGAATAGTGGTAGGTGCAATAAAAATAATTATATGTGATTGATATTATTAAAATATAAACATTTAAATAAATAATATATACCTATATCTAAACTATACATACTATATAAATAGGTATACATTATATACTCAAATTATCAGGATAAATATGTACACGAAATACTTAAACCACTAGTAGGTACATAAGGTAATTGGACAAAATTAACGCTGTGATGATACTACTGCCAACTTCTTACGAATCTATACCCCCGCTCCTAAGGGTTATCAAAAATACAACTGTTTCAAAGTTACACGAAGTTTTATAGTTTTTGAAATTGCTTTCCCTAACACAACATAAAGTGGGACGTCTGCAACTAATACAATACTTAGGTCTCATAGTCTGGAGTGGCGTTTAAAGTTACTGCTCTTGTCTGTGCTGTTGCTTTGTGTCGTGTACAATGCTAGGTATGCGACGAGCGCATTATATGGATTTTAAATGGTTACTATAAAACGAATTCGCAGTTTATAGGTGCTGCGGGTTTTATTAACGTGTTGTAGAGACTAGATAGATTTTAAAGTAAGTTATTTTACTGCTTTCCGAGTTGGACTTAAAGTACAATAAAATAAAGTTTAGCTTAGCCTCATTTTAAAATAATTCATTTTGCTATTTATATTTTCCCCTTATCTTTTTTTCTTTTGTTCAGTATCAGGCTTTGAAAAAGCTTTTCATGTTGATTTACAGCCAGACAAATACTCTATCAAGATTAAAGTTAAATCCTTTTTTATTTTTCAGGATCAAAGGACTGTAAAAGGAAGGGAGAGACGGTTTTATTAATTAGCATCCTCTGTACTGCGTTCGTTCGTATTTTATTAATATAACTGACTTCAAAGAAGGGGCTAGTAAGTACTCATTTCGTATATACATACTTTTATATGATTTAGGTACCTATTACATAACCACTCAATAGTTATATGATTGAGTCCTTCAAGACTTGAAGTGGTTTAGTTTCGGCTCCAACTTTTATAATTTCTTTTCCAATAATATTACTTGATCAAATATCGATACTTAACAAAATTATCGAGAGTTTGAACAAGTTGTACCTCTGGACCGACTTAAAGTTGGATAGTTTGCGAAAATCAAGCAACAACAGCCCTTGAGAAGTTTTCTTAAAAACTACCGTCGAGTTCGGAATTCAGTTCAGCCGGTCGATTCTGTCGACATCTCACGGTGTTCACCTAGGCGGAGTGAACGACAATAGAGCTGTCGTTCCATCTTATTTGTATGGTTTGACCACTCACCCGTCGTGCGCCTCGCCCGGGTATTCACTTCGACATGTTTACAGAATCGCACTGCTGCACTCGATATGCTAAAACGTGAATTGAAATTGTAAAGACCTACCACAACATAACATTTCGTCTATATATATCTGTACTAATATTATGAAGCTACCATCAACCGGACAATACCGTACTCCAAACCGCTACTGAGAACATCCAAATTAAAAAAGCCAATAACACTTTTTCCGACCCGGGAATCAGACCCAAGACCACATGGTCAGCAGTAGTACTTGTGAGCAATCGTCCAAGGAAGCCGATTGCAGAGTTTTTAGCCTGAATTTTTCAAATTCTCCCTTTATAGATATAAAGCCAAACTAACTCACTTATCATCATCATCATATCAGCCGAAAGACGTCCACTGCTGGACATAGGCCTCCCCCAAGTGTCGCCACAACAACCGGTCCTGTGCGTCTCGCATCTATCGGCTACCGGCGACCCTCACCAGGTCATCGGTCCACCTTGTGGGAGGCCTTCCAACGCTGCGTCTTCCGGTACGCGGTCGCCACTCCAGAACTTTTCGGCCCCATCGACCATCTGTTCTGCGAGCAATGTGCCCTGCCCACTGCCTCCACTATACTCACTGATTAAGCCCAAATAAGCACTGTACGTTGTTGGGAATATCCCTTACATTGCCGACAGGTGATTGAATTTTGCGCTGGACACAGGACAGGCATTGTTAATGATAAAATGATTGCATTACAATTGAAACAATGTTAAAACCCGCTTAAAAGAAAATAAACGTTGAAAGCACAAATTGAAAGGTACGTTTCAGGGGTAAACAACTAACAATAGGTTTTAATCTGAAAATAAGTGGTTGTTTAAATAATTATGCACGCAGATCGCATTATTTAATTTCGTCAAGTGGAGTTTAATGTTTCGCCACTTTTCATTTATTATTATGGGTATTTGTGCAGGTAGATAATACAAATTTAGTAAAGCATAAGCGTTAACCCAGAAGGGAGCAGAGCGACGATTTTCAGAAGGTTTTGCATTAAAAGTCAAGAAAAGGAGTTTACCGAAGAGCGATGCAGTAGCTATCAACGTAAACGAATAAGGAATGGATGCTTCAACATCAAACGGCGCTTAGAATCAAATTGCATACAATATTCAAGAATCAAGTGCAGTTCCGGAGAGGCGAGATGTATGGGTGCCTAAGAGTACAGCAGTGCGATTCTGTAAACATGTCGAAGTGAACACCCGAGTGGGGCGCACGACGGTTGAGTTGTCAAACCATACAAATAAAATGGAATGACAGCTCTATTGTCGTTCACTCCGCCTAGGTGAACACCGTGAGATGTCGACAGAATCGACCGGCAGTATTTTACAGTGCAATAAAGGTTGATCCACACATGTCAGGGCCGTGACAGGGACGTTTCCGGGACGGGTTCGACACAAGGTGGTCTGACATGTCCCGAGCACCGCCCGGACACCGATGTGTGTGAACGAGTTCATATAAAATGTACGCACCGACATTTGTTTTAGCTCCTGACGGACCACGGCCCGGACACGTCATAGGACATAGCCCAGACGGCCAATTCTACTCATTTTGCGTACAAATTGCGTACATTGGTACGCAATCTGTCAAAAATGTGTGGAAATTAAGGATTTTTTTACCGATTGCGACTGAGATGCGCATGT
Source organism: Melanchra persicariae (assembly GCA_947386135.1). NCBI lineage: Eukaryota > Metazoa > Arthropoda > Insecta > Lepidoptera > Noctuidae > Melanchra > Melanchra persicariae. The sequence goes on from OX376646.1 coordinate 8,887,385, forward strand.
GAACAAATTAGTAATTGGCACTCATATATAATAATATGTAGATGTAGATCAAACATAAATGTTCAGTATTTTACAGTGCAATAAGAGATGTAGCAAATAATAATATTCCCTGCTACACTTGCTACGCCGTAGCCCCGGCTGCTACGCCGTAGCCGCTACGACTATTAGTGACGCAACTATTTCAAACTTGGGCTAAGATTTACTAGATTCTACTCGAAACTGTGTTCTCTTGATCTCTAGTTATATACTTGTGGGTTAAATTGCATTGTCTACTAGTGTGCCAGATTCTGTCCAAATTCGTAAAGCCGTTTCAGCGTAGCTTTGTGACAAACAAGTTTTGCTCGAGTTATATACTTTTACATTTTATTTAAGAGGTAACCAATAGGTAGATACATATTTACACAATAAAAAAAACTTGTAAAACCATCTCTGTCTTCAAACTTTTTGGGGAATGATACGTTATGTTAAGCCTATTACGAAAATTGTGTCCATAGTCATTGCACAGCTTCTTCAACTAAGCCGTCCAATATTACTGTTGGTATAAAAGACTAAGGAAACGTTGGCCGTAGGTAGCAACACAATGGAAAAGCGTGTGTCGGCATTTTTACGTTTGCGGTAGCCATTTCTTTTGTTACCTTAATATTACCAGAGAAAATACATAAATCTTTGAAATCACAGTCTAAAGAAACACGTGTAGAGTCTTTTAGTATTCACAGAAATATATTTACGGAACAATAATACCTTACCCTTTACGTATAAACTTTTCATCACAGATTCTAAGAAATACGCAAGTATAACTCAGCTTAGTATCCAAGGAGCAAACGAAGCCCTCCCCTTAGGAGAGCGAAACTTTTCTGATAACAGAAAGTACGGAACCAAGGAGTATCTACTGCGTAATGAAGTTAACGCAAAAGGTCAGCTCACACCGCGACGAAACACTGCACTGACTTCTTAACATAGCGATACCGTACCGGAAAGGTTTTAAAATTGCTTCTGACCAAGTCGTAACCACTTTCTTGAAAAAGTCATAGTTCCCAAGAAAAAATGATTTCCATACAAGGTTATAATCAGCTGATTAAAGTTAGTATAGGAGGTATATTTTTTTTTGGTACTTCGTGTCAGGTTGTTGGAGAATAAGAATTAACACTCAGGTGGTTGGAAGTATTATATATTTTCGAGTTAACATTTCTTGGGTTTTATCGGCGCACTGCTGATGTAATACGGATAATCGTAGACCACGCGTGTCAAGCCGAGAGGGTGTAAAAAGAGTGTTGCCAGTTCACAATATATTCAACATCTCTCTTTTTCAAAAAACACACATACGTACGTGACACACGGTTACAACTTAGTCGACAAGACATGTAATTACACAATACTATTTAAGTCTAATTAAGGTACAACACTAATCTTAGAATATGACAGACAGCAAATAATGTCATTGACTTTGACATTTAAACTGAACTAATTAATTACAATTTGATCTTAAAAAATATTAGTCCCTATACCTTGCAGGCTTTTTTATAGCACAACCGCTACGTGAGCGAGTAATTGGAACATCTACCGTATTATATGGTGAAGATTGTGTGTCGTGAATAGCAGGTATTATATCTGAACAACTTTGTGAAGATTGTGTGTCTGAACAACTTGGTGAAGTTTGTGTGTTGTGTGGTACATCATCATATTTGGGTTTCAGGATGTGATGTCTATTGCGGCGAAACGTACCTTGCGGTGACATTATGATGTAGGATCTCGGCTCAGGTCCTGTACTTAATACTATGCCAGGAGTCCATTGACTATTAGGCTGCTTTTTGAAGTATACCTTTTCATCCTTTTCTAATGGAGACAATGCTGTGGAATGTTTATTGTAATAAAGAGTTGATTTTTTATTTTGTTTTTCAATGTTTGACTTTAATTTTTGTAAATCTGGCAATGAGGAAACTAATTGGCTTTCGTGTATGGGCATTGTAGTGCGAAGAAGTCTGGACATACATAACTGAGAAGGTGAATAACCTGTAGTTTTAGGTGAAGTTCTATATAGTAACAATGCTAGATAAGGATCAGTGTTATCAGCATGACATTTAGTTAGTATATTTTTAATTGTTTCTATAGCCCGCTCAACCATGCCATTGGACCGGCTATGGTAGGGACTTGAAGTTGTATGTTGTATTTGCCATTCTAAGGCAAAAGATTTAAAATCATGACTGTTAAATGGGGGACCATTATCACTAACGATGACCTCTGGAATACCGTGTCGGGCAAAGATAGATTTTAAGTGCATAATAACTGTCTCAGCTGCACTTGAAGACTGAAGTAATGCAATTTCTACGTATTTAGAGAAATAATCAACACATAAGAGATATTTCTTGCCATTCCAATCGAATAAATCAATTCCCACTTTGTTGAATGGTAAGTATTTATACTCATGTTGCATAATTGGTTCTTTACTATTACTGGAACGATAAGTTAAACATATGCGACACTGACTGACAAATTTTTCTATATCTGAGTTAATATTAGGCCAATAGACTGAAGTTTTAGCTAATCTTATACATGTATTTATGCCTTGATGTCCTGTATGTAATTTTTGTAATATATCTTGTCTAAGTGACTCAGGTATTATAATATGTGAATCTTTGAATATGATATCATTGATAACATGTAACTGGTCTTTTAGTGAAAAATAGCATTTGACTGACTGACTGACTGAACGTTTGTGCTCTGGCCATGAATTTTTACTATAATACTTGACTTGTGACAATATAGGATCCTTGTTGGTGTGTTCTATGATTTTATTTATCATTTCTTGACTGGCGGGAAGACTGGACATGATTAAATTGACATGTAAATTAATATCTTCATCTAAATCAGATAGAGATGAGTTAGGGATTGCAGCTCTTGACAAAGTATCTGCAATATATAAATGTTTCCCTGGCTTGTAAGTGACTTTTAAGTTGTAAGGTTGTAGTCTCATCATAATTCTTTGAAGTCTAGTAGGTATGTCATGCAAGTGTTTTTTAAATAAAGTAATTAGTGGTTTATGGTCAGTCTCCACTAAGACAGTTCTTCCATACACATACTGGTGGAATTTGACGCATCCAAACACAATAGCCAGAAGCTCTTTCTCTATTTGGGAATATTTTTGCTGACAACTAGTTAAAGTAGCAGAAGCATATGCAATAGGCTGCTTGTCATGTAGGATTACAGCACCCATGGCATCTTGAGATGAATCTACTGACAAAATTAATTCTTTTTTGGGATTGAAATAAGTTAGCACTGGGGCTGAACTAATTAAAGACTTTATATGTTGGAATTCCTGTTCATGATTAGGGGTCCAAACATAGGCATTTTTTGTTGACAATAATGAGCGCATAAGGCATGTTTTTTGAGATAAATTAGGTATATATGAACCAATATAATTGACCATTCCCATAAATCTTTGTAAAGATTGTAGGCTTGTTGGGCTAGGCATTTGCAAAATAGCATCAACTTTTGAAGGATCGACTTCAACTCCTTTCTCACTAAATATATGGCCTAAATATTTTACTTGTGCAGCACAAATGTTAGACTTGTCCTTATTAAATTTTATATTGAGTTCTCGTGCTCTGTCTAAGACTTTAGCTAAGCGCTGGTCATGTTCCTCACGTGTTCTTCCATAGACCAGGATGTCGTCCATCATGATTTTAACACCCGCTAAGTCTTCAAAACGCTTTACCATTTCAGAGTGAAATATTTCTGGAGCGGAGGTGACACCAAATGGTAAACGAAGAAAACGATACCGTCCCAATGGGGTAATAAAGGTACATAATTTGGATGACTCTTCATCTAATTTGACCATGTAAAAGCCTTTATTGGCGTCTAACGTACTGAAATATTTGGCTCCCTCTAGATTGGACTTTATTTCATCAAAATGTGGAATTTGGAAATGTGGTCTCATCAAGTTTTCATTTAATTTATTAGGGTCAAGACAAAGTCTGATCTGTCCATTCTTTTTTGTAACAATAATAATAGGGCTTACCCATTCTGTAGGTTGATCTTGTCTGGCAATAATGCCCTGTTCTTCAAGACGTTTCAGTTCTACTTTCAGCGGTTCTTCTAGGCTAAACGGAACACGTCGACATGCTGCAATATGGGGCACTGCATCTGGTTTTAGAAATAGTTTGCCTTCGAAGTTAGTGATACAACCAATACCCTCGAAAAGATCTGAATTGTCTGAAATAGCGGATGACAAATATGATGATGTATTGACTGTTTGGACACGCTTGACCAACTGTAGTGCCTCACATGAATTTCTACCAATGACATTTTGGCAAGGTAAGTTGACTATGTGAAATAGAACATCATAATCTTGTTTATTATACTGTACTTTTAGAGTACATTGACCTATTGTAGGTATAGACTGTCCTGTGAAAGTTGTAAGCTTGTCAGTATTTTGTGTAATGTGTTGTGATGGTAGACACAATGTGTTGAATGTATTCCAAGATAATATATTAGTATCTGCTCCTGTATCCAAAAGAAATCTAACAGCCTGTGCATTTATATTCAAGTCTGTATGATATGAAGTATTTAAAATGACATTATTGACTGATAACAGACCTAGCTGAAAATATTTAGTATTGTCTTGACTATCATGACTCTCTGACTCGACTAAATTTATCTTAAATGACTTACAAACTGATGCAAAATGATTAGGCTTCTTACAATTACTACATATCTTCCCAGCTGCTGGACAGCGAACACGATGTACTTGCCCGCAGCGATGACATACCTGACTGGAGCTCGTTGATGGTGATTGTTCTTGTCGGAATGATTGCTGAAAAGGCCTGCCTGCTGTAGAATGACTGGAACTGTTTGATGAAGGTTGACGAAATATACTTGACGATGACTGTGGACGACGGTATTGACTGGTATGGCTTGACTTGACCGCCGCAACTATACCATCTGAATGTGACTGCAACTGATTTGATTCAAGTTTTGTATTTCTAATTGTCTTGGCTAGCTCTACGGCGCTTTCGAATGTTTTAGGCTTCTCCACTAAGAGTCTTTCTTTAGTGTGTTGACATGTCAGGTTCCAAGAGAATATATCTTTTAATAAATCATCTAGAAGGCTTCCGAAGTTACATTGGAGAGCCATATTTTTGAGATCTGTTGCATATTTTTCTATGTTCTCGTCCGGTTTCTGCTTCCTGTTGAACAGTTTGTGCCTTTCCATAACTATGTTGACTTTTGGCGTAAAATGTCTTTCAAATTTTTCTATGAGGACCTTGAAACTCACGGTGTCTATATTGAGGTTGAATGAATAAAAAACCTCAAGCGTTTCTTCGCCTATAAGGCTCAGGAGGATAGCGACTTTTCTTTTGTCAGACTCGTGTTCGAGGTCGCTGGCGCGTAGGTATATATTTAATGCAGTTATGAAATTTCTCCATGATAATGGCATGTTATTTGTAATTTTGAGATACGGTGGCGTCAAATTGAAACCTGTATTTGTATTTCAAGGCATTTTACCAGATTTCTTGTCTTCTTTGTCTTCGGAGGCCATTTTGTCCGCTGCCGCTGGCGTCGTTTGTCTTGATTGTGTGGCGTCGTCGTTGTCGGCGTTGTCCGCAGTGGACTTCTGACACCATGTCAGGTTGTTGGAGAATAAGAATTAACACTCAGGTGGTTGGAAGTATTATATATTTTCGAGTTAACATTTCTTGGGTTTTATCGGCGCACTGCTGATGTAATACGGATAATCGTAGACCACGCGTGTCAAGCCGAGAGGGTGTAAAAAGAGTGTTGCCAGTTCACAATATATTCAACACTTCGAAGTATGTCTTCCTTGAAGAAAGTTGACCCTATTTAGAACTTTATTAACAACACAAAAAAGGTACACATTTCAGTGAGATAATCATCAAAGCTGGCGTTCTGTAGTTTCTGCCTGCCCCATGGGCAATAGGCGTGAGTGTTTATGTATGTTTGTATGGGTTGTATGCAATACACCCCGTGGAATTTAATTTTCGAATTCTCTCACTGAAACGTGTAATTGTGTGTGTTGTAGCAGAAATAACTCAAAAGCAGAAAAGGATGCACTCATCACTATAAACAACTATTGCGATGGGACCAAACAAAAATCGCAAAAAAAGCTACTGCTCCTTACATTTATTTTGCAATAATATGTATGTTATACCTTGTATATTGTCGCATTATAGCTTAAAAAGTGCGCGCCTTGTCGTGTTTCGGTGTGCGCTGACCCTAAAGGTTACGAGTTACTGCCATAGTGGACATAATTGGATTGCTCCTCCTTAAATATGTATCAATCAATCTTATTATATCTCACTTTGGAATTATATCGACCTGAGGAAAAATGGTGCCTACCTCTCTCGTGCTGTAATAGGATTAATACATTAACACCTTTTTGGGTAATATTGGATCAGAAAGATTGTAAAGGTGTCTCGTGCTTGGGATTATAAATAATAACAATGCTAAATATAGCAGATACAGGATAAAGATATGTTTCATCCTTTTGTAAACGTGTTTTAAATTTAACTTTCTTTGTAAATTCGTCTGGTTTGGTAGGTACCTAACTAAAAGCGATTTTAAATGATTAAATTCTTAATTTCAAATACTCGTCTACTGTTTCTAACATTTTCCTATAGTATAATAAATTGAAATTGGAGGACGACTGTGCTGGTTGGGTGAGGTGAGGCTTAGCTCCTGTCATGCAAATTGTTCTGAATTCAAATTGTGACTGTATAATGAAATAATATTTGTTTTTTTTTTGTTTACTAATTAAATAATTTATTTTTATTGTGATTCAAAATTATAACTGCTAAGATTTTTATTTGAAAATGTGATGAATTATTATTATTAGTTGTTATCTAAGGAACCAATTTTCTGAAAAAAAATTGTTATTATTTATGTTTATGCAGGATTAAAAAAATAGAAATTGCATTTTATAATGGCAATAAGAATTTTCTATTCCCAGCAAGCTGTATATTTACGTGATCCATTAGATTCTCACATTTATATTTACGTTTGAACGGCGTAACGTGTAACAACGTACTTATTACTCACGGCGGCAACTGTCTACTTGTAAAAACGTTAGCACGCGACTTCTCGTGACTGCAACATTTTTAATTAGTGTTTTGTCACATTAGCAAAAAGCCTTCCTAATGAGGGGTTGCTTTCCCCACACATTCGTGACAGAAACGTGATTCTGCCAACAGAAAGCAGATAATTTAATTACACAGACGTGTTAATAGATACGGGGCTTTTCCACTCACTAAACGAACCACAGACGCCCTTAACAACAACAACCTCTTACACAAACAACATGAACGTATAAATTCAAATTACCGCCGAGACACGGGAATTGATAGTGGGTCATCCTACAAATTTAGCGCCGGCCAGGGACTGGATCCATGCTAAGTCTCTTCAAATATTCGCAATAAGAATATACGATGAACCAGCACATCATTTTACGAGCACGAAATATATTTTATAGGATAAAGTTAAATTGAGTATCTCGGGAATAAGTGCTTGGGAGCTCAGGCGTCTAATTACAAATCTCACATATTTTGACCTACGAGGGTATACGGTAAACAAATCTCTACGAGCAATTTGATACCGGGCAGCCCTCCCGACACCACAAACTCGCCAGGCCGGGGTAAAGCGTGATGATAAAACCACATTTGACCTTTTTATAAGAAAGGATAAAAGGGGTTAGGATGAGGGAAAACAGTATCGATTTAAAGTTCACCTTTCAACATTAACGTATCTTAGGCCAAATCTCGATTGTAAATGAACGAAAGAATATAAAATCCCAGCAAAGTCTTGGCTTTAGGGATATTTTCGCTAATATAGGAACTACGGACAGAGGTACCGGGAATGATAATAGGGTTGTTTGTCATAATCCCGAGCATTATTATAGTCCCTAAAATATTCTCGCGGATAATATTTCAGTAATATTTTTGCCTGACGTTATATTTTTACTTAATATTATGGGTTCATATTTTACAACATTGTGTTCTAAAAAAATAAGCTGGTTTGAGTATTTTATTTTCACAGGGACAAGAAATATGACTGAATCTAGGATTTAAATCGTAGTCCGTGCCAGCTGTTTTGCCGCATAACATTGTATAATACATATTGTAGAAGTCAACTGAGAGGAATGTGTCGCCGCCGTCGCTGCACAGCGCACGGTCCGGAGCCGATGAGCTGCTATATACAGCTTATGCACCGCTGCACCTTTTAAATTCACCACACCGCTGCTTGCGACATGAAGCGGCGTCAACATTCACATGTATCGACGATTAAATACATCTACCTACCGGTTAATATCGGTGACATAAGGTAGAAAGGTCGGGCCAGCAAGTCACGGACAAATGTACGATGAATCCCATAAGGGTGGTCACAGATAGGTACACTTCATTGGATATCAATCATCGTGGATAAAGCTCGCTCTCCATACGTTTACGATGCGCCGGAATTTCACGCTCAACGTGATAGATGGCGCTTACTATTGCCTTTATCTCTGACCGAGCCCTTCACGTAGTACGATGCTGTTCCGGAAACCTTCCATACCTTCAGTTAACGAGGGCCTTCACATCAAAAGGCTACTTAATGAAGCTTGATCGACTATAGCTAGTATTTCTACACTATTTTATTTATTAGAATAGATTTTTATTTCATTGCCTAACAAATCAAGTAGCTAATCAAGTACAGAATTGTGATTTTACGGATGAGTACAGCCGCGCACACCGTGTCGGTTTCGATAGGCATATTACACGCGTCATTAAGAAACGGAGCAAGACACATGACGCGCATAAGAACATAATACGTACATTTGTTGGGAACAAAATGATACAGCTTGAGGTGTATAACGTGTATATTCCACCTAATTATGCGGGAAATTTGGGATCCCTCAAAACTCCCTTTGCATATAGTGACGAAACACACGCACTCACTTAATAGTACCCACTCGAGCTCTCTCTAGCCTATTTTCATTTACCTTGGCCAGTGTGTAATTGTGCGTGCTATACGCCCATTAATTTTCATCATGAACCTTATTAATACGACATTTTTTACGTAATGAAATATTACATGAGAATCGATGAACGTTCCACTGTCACCTTGGAACGAAAGCGGATATTGATTTTTCGCTATCCACCAATCTTTGCATATTGATTCATGTATCGGAGTAATTACCGGCTATACAAAGTAATATATTGTGATGTCTATTTAACCTACATTTTCTCACGGCTTTTTATTGCGCCATTTTCAATTTCAGTCACGATATATGGGTAAGTTGTTTATTTATAACAGTTGCTAAAATTAGCGGTACCCCGGATTCCTGTGGGTGTGAGCGATTAAGGAATCAATCAGGTGGAAGTACATCAGCAGTCATGTGTACACTGATACTGTCATGTTATGAAAACTTAGTTGCCATTATATCCAGGTTTAACGGCCTCGGTGTTCATTAGTTGCTAATGAAAACAAAATCATGATAAAAAAACCCGCCTTGCTTTTTTCCAACATTGTGGGGTTTTTTTATGGATGTGGAAATCATTGGGATGCATGAAGCCTGATGATGCCCATGAGCCTCCTCGTGTAGCGCAATTTGTTCCATCAGACACTGAACTGAACCGAGCGCTCGGCGCATCCTGGACAGTCTCACCTAACACCTTATAAGACTGAACAATCCATCCCTTGCGGTGCCCTACCACCGCAAGGGATGGATTGTTCAGTCTTATAAGGTGTCTAACGCCCGCCCAAGGAACTTCTACTACAACCTGGAATGTGCACAGGCTGTCGATACGCGGTCCGAGGGAGATAGCTTCGCGAGAGCCCTCTGTCCCTTTCATTAGGGTGACCAACCAATATAATGTAGGTTGAGACTAATATAATAGGATACAATATATTAACCAATAATTTGATTTCATAAGTTAATAATAATTATGCTTTAAGGATGGATTAAAGTAAAACGCATTAAACTATGTTTTATTACATCCTGGCGCCTGAAATGAAGACTGCAAATAACGGAATAATTTTTGATATTTGAATGACTTGGAATGACATCAAGCCATTTTTTCTCCCTGATTCTTCTCCAGGCAGTCTGAAATTACATTTGTTAAATTTATTTCAAATATACGAAGTAACACACCTAAATCAGCGATTAATATGGGAAGTTGAAACTTTTTTGCCATTTCCCTACAATGTTCCTCGGGAAATGTGAATTTCATGATCACGTCTTTTAATTATTCGATACACCGGTATACGGTACATATAAAGTTTTATTATGCTTACGTTGAAGACTACCTCCTATTTATATGCTGCATTGTGTAAATAATCTTATAATTTCGTTCATTATGGGCACCCTACTTCAAGAATTGCAATATACTTACTTGAAGAAAGAAACACCGCATCCTGCATAGGATTCACTTTTGCAACCGAACAGCTTTTGAATCGCACACTTTTTAACCATCTTTATTACATCCGAATAAAGAAATTGTTGTGTTTTACAACAAATAAATATGGCTGGTGGGTTACCAGTCTAACTTATATAATTATATATTCTACTAATAATCTTTTCTTTTTTAATTACATTTCAATACAGTATCTAAATTATTGCTAAAAAAATGTTCTCATTCTAACAGATAATTTAAAAATTTTAGAAATATATCAGAACGAAAGTTAATGTTTTTTTAATAAGACACGACAATATTATTTTTTCCTACCATTCCTACTAAATTCGGGAATAATCCTCCTGGCAACACTTTAGAAAGGGACACAGGGCTCTCCAAGCGCTTTCTCCCTCGGACCGGATTTCTCTTTGACCAAGTGATTGTCTGTAATAGAACTTAACTTCATAAACATAAGGTTTATTTTTATATTGGTGTCAAATTGACAAGGCTCATTCCAGGTTGTAGTAGAAGTTCCTTGCGCCCGCCTGGTTCGCGACCACCCTCCCACCGGAGTTCGGCGTCAAGCAGCCTGCTGTGTTTCGTCGACGCGTGGAAGTACCAGTGCCTCAGGGCATCTTCTGGGCACGCTCGCTTTTATCATGGACTTCATCTATCGCTTTCCATCAGGCGTGATCGAGGTCAAGAGCTAGACCATTCATACATAAATAAAATAAATAATCATCAAATGACTCCTGCCGCTCTGGCAGGCTCTGGCCCTGACGGGCCCCTACTCCTATGCTGACATCTCTTTGAGGCGCACGTGGCACACAACTCGCCGTCGACCCGGGCCTGGCTTTGATCGGACGGCGAGCCACCAACGCTTGCCGTCCGCAGACCCGCACCTACGGTGGCCGGGAATCGCCCAGCGACTCCCGACGCCCGGTGCGTCTATGTTGCGGCGGCTGGGACGTGAGGGTTGTCACTCCCTCGGCTTTCAATCTAGCTGGATGCAGCTGAATATCTGAACTCCACAAACCAGTAACTGGGTAACACGGTACTCCTTACGGCAAGACTGGTAGCAGATTGTCTGATTTCTGACTATCCGTAATAAATTGTAATCCGTTTCCGAGTTATTATTCAGCCACGAACTCCTTCTACAGATCAATATACTTCATATATGTTTTGTTGCTTGAGAGTTCAGAGTTTTAATATTGCCATTCATTCATTGTCTGAACACGTTACCAGACAGCGTCATGGAGAAGTAGGTACCTATTTTGCCGTCAAAGTGCTCTTTTAAAAACTCACCCTCTCCATGGCAAGAAAGCTAACATTTCTTTTGTGTCATTTCGTTCCTTTCTCTCGCTCGGTTATTTTAAGTGTTTTGTGAAGAATTGGTAAAACCGAACTCTTTCGGAAACTGTCTTTCTGTCACACCCTTTTATCCCGGGGCATTGTCGCGGCAAGTTGAAATTTTGTTGCAGGAAGTATTCGCCAAATTATAAACGTGAGGAGAGAGGCTAAACAGGGATATGTGTAACGAAAATACGTACAGCGTGCGTCAAAAGTCAACGGTGTGTTTTATAAGATCAAATTAACTGGATTCAACTTCTAGAATAAAAAACACCCAAACCCTGTAATTAGTAGTGAAACTGTCTGTCACAATAAATTGTCTCCAGTGACATAAGTTGTTAAACAATTGATTTCGCTGACTGTATATATACATAAGTACATACATATACATAACCTCTTAACAAGAAACAATTGAAATGTATAGGTACCTACCTAAACTACGAATAATAAAAGATTATTCGTAGTACTTAAACCTGTTTCAGTATCTAAGCAGAACTATTGTGGTAGCTTGAGGTGAGTACCAAAACAATACCCCAGTCTGCTTGTGTGAAACCGCCATTCAGCAAAGCTGGCACCCAAACGTACCTAGCTTTACATTCTTAATTGGCATCTAGAGCTTGAACCGACAGTTGCATTTGTTACACTAATCACGCAACGCGCACTGCACTTAATTACTCGATTTTTCTTTCAGTCAGATTTCAGTTAGAGTAGTTTTGACTTCGGGAACTTCTTGTCGGGGTTGCTCTCCGCATACAAAAGGAAGTACATACCAGTAATTATCGCAGGAAACAATTATGAACTAGAGGAAAGAGAAACAATCGGAAGTTGGTCCGTAGCTGGTTAAGAGGAGAATTAAGCGAAAATAAGATGAACTCATAATGCTTCACATAATGTACTAAGTGATGTAATCAAAGTATTGTTTAATATTGTAAATAGGTAGAAGATTCGTGAATTCTCGTGCAACATTGGATCATATAAGGAAAACTATAAACCTTACACAGACTAACTCTATTGAAAAAAAAAATAATTATAATACTCATAGAATTTTTTTAAGCTACGAAAATTAGTCGATGCGATTTATAAATGATAAATTAAAGATATGCTAAGAAATTGATGGAAAACATGCAAATGATTCCTATTCAGAGTTCGCGATAGGGTAATTGGTATTGTTCACAGATTGGAGATTATTATTAGCAATAATTCAATTACATTATTATTTGCACTTAGCGTATGGAGTCATATTCTAAATGAAAAATCACAAAAACTTCCCTACTTGAATAAATTACAACCCTTTTTAAAACGGTAACTCAGTAACGTATACCAGTACGTTGTTTATGTTCCAGCCCTCAAATCATAATGCACATCTACACACGCAACCCCATATAGTACAAAGCTACAAGGGAAAACCGAGTGACGTCATAGTACACTAAAAATAAATACAAGCCGCCAAGCCACGGGGTTGTAAAAGAAATCGTGTTTGAATAAGGAAACGTTAATCGAAGGCTTTATTCGCCTTGACCTCGTTCTGCAGTCCAATGCTACCGTCTACCCCGGCCTATTCACGTGTGCCCGCTTTTTCAAGGACGCGCCCGTTAAATGTTTTAGTTTCGGTTTCGAATGCACGGCAGTTTTGATGTCTTTTGTGAGTTTGTGATTGAGGGAAAATTATGTGGTCGTTATGTATTTAGTAAGTAATCTGCTTAATAAATATAGGGTGTTCCATAAAGGTGTGGTCATATTTAAGGGTGATTATGTGTAGCTGATATACATTAAGGAAAAAATGTCACATAAAAATGTGTTTTTTTTTTTTAATTCGACCAGATAAAACTACTAAATAGTTACGAAGAAATGATTTTTCGAGCAATTTGTTACAGTTGGTGGCATTTACTTACTTTAGTGCAATCACACACTTGATGTCAACAACTGCACAGACTGCTTGAAAAGTCATTACTTCGGAACTTTTTAGTCGTTTTTTCTACTCCGATATTTTTTAATAAATTAACATTTTTTATGTTTTTACATTTTTCCATGTCAGCTATCGAAACTAAAATACAAAGAAAATAATTTTCTTGCTCTTCTTCTATATTCGTTTAGTTTTAAGTTCTAAAAACACTTTTAAACATTTGTTCTAATTTGATTGTTCATTTTCTTCCTAACTTTAAGCACTAACATAAGCACTCTGGATATAACTTTTCTCTCTGTTCAATGGTTTAAATACTATTATTCATTTATGTCTGACTTCACAGAATATAATCTAGGAATAATTTCAATTTTACCTAAACTTTGAAGTACGGAGTTCGTCGTCTAAAGAAATATATTTGGTATTCAAAAATGAATTTTAAGTAAAGGTTGGGCAAGCAAAAGTTAGCTTTGATTCTTTATATGTATAACTCAAGTTTGAATGGTCAGCATACATTCTGAATAAAAATCACTCATTTACGTCAACGTTTTCTTTAAACTTTTTCGTTGACGTCACGGCTTTTCAAAGGTTTGTTGGAAAACTGGGGAGCAAAGTTTCTTAAAATACATTAGTTGGGAAATTATAAAATATCAAGTTGATTTTTCCAGCGGTTTAACATGCGCGAAAGTCGAAAATTATCAGAAGAGAACGTAACTACTAGCAAATAAAAGTATTCTATGTGATATTATTGATCAATTAACATGAAAACGTTTAGATTTTCACTTATTATAATATTGGTAATAATAGGATTTTAGTAAATAATGAATTTAAAGAGGTAGTTGGGTATCGATTATACGACGTTAAGGTCGTAATAGAAACGACCTCTAGTTGGTACAATACCACTTTCATCAAATATTGAATGATCAAAGTATTTGGATTTTGCATTGACACGAACGAAGCTTGGTGTAGAAATGTTTTAATTAAAAAGTTTTCATTTAAACGCTTTGATTGAATCTAAAGCCGATTATTGCGTTATTCATTAAATGTTCGTAATTTGAATCAATACCTGCCTAGCACAGGTAGATCAGATTAAAATTTAATTAAAGTGACTTTTTATGTTACTAATTGAAATTATATCCGAAAAAGCCATTTTGTGAACTCTAATGAAAAACAAAAGAATTGCCAATTGAAATAAAATTCAACAAATTCTTTGCATTTTTCAACAGCTTTAAACATCGTATTCGATAGTTTCAGCAATAGTTTTTATAACTTACCCATTCAAAGTAAACGTAACAATATTTAGTGATGGAATTCATGTTTATTAGCGCTTTAAACTGAAGAATGTCAGTGTTCAACGATTTAGGTATAAAAATAGAAGTTTTATCGTCGATTCGGTGAACATTTAGGCACGTTTATTCCGCAGCCCAGCGGGTAAGTGGGCAAACAATGTGATTGTTAACTCGTTTCCCCATCTCTCCCCTAAGCCTTTGTTTTGTGTGTTTGTATTGTGCCCAGTGTGCCCGCTGTACCCACCCGCCGCCATCATTATTTGCATTTCTTCTAACATTCCTTGAACGTTTCCTTTTTAACAATTATTTATAACACACGCGACTTTAATTGTGCTTTATTGTAGGTTTGTTTATGAGTCTATACAAAACCTTTGATAGACATGTAGGTAATAGGTACATGTAAGATTGACGTGTCGTCTTAGGGCTACTACTATTGTAGTCTTTGGGGCTACTTTTTTGAACCATAGTTAAGGCGGGCCATAGACATTCAAGTATTTGATCAAACAGGCTGGTTCAAAGAGCTTTATCACCTTGTCATGAATATACTCTGTAGGAAAACTTGATCAAATTGTAAACATGCTAACTATTCGCCAAAAAAAAGTATTAACAAAATTTTACCACAATTATGGACTATTGGTTGAGTAACAAAGGAATAAAACAACTCGTCCTTTCAGTATGTTTTTTTTACTATCTTATAAATATTTTCCTTCTGTAATCTTGAAAACAAAACAATTTCAATGTAATTTATACCTAACGTGTAGGGCGGGGTACTTGTAAAATATTCTTAATTAATTAGTAAATGAATCATGCCGTGATTGCGTCTAGAAGTGGTGATTAGTATCTACCCACGCAGACTTAAATATTGCCGGTGACTAGCTCATATAATTGGATTGATCCATGAAAATAAAGCTCTAACTTATTTATACAGAAAAGCTGACCTTTATTAATTTATTCAAATGAATGAAATATTATTTATTGTACACCATACGAAACACACAAAACAAACCCAAACTTCATGCAATACTAAATTTTCGTAGGTACACTTAATGGCTTAGGAATACTCTGCCAGTCAAGTAAGTCTGGAGGAGAAATAACCTATGCAATAGGTGCATAGTGCACTAAATAGTGTATACAACAAAGTCCCTGTCTGTCCCTGTCTGTTTCCCACTTAATTTTTCTAAACTACGCAGCAAACATATAAACTAACATACACAAACAGCTAGGACCCGGAACAGCTATTTGTAGATCATACAAATATTTTTGTTCCGTGCAGGAATCGAACCCGCGACACGCCACGCAGCAGTCAATCGCTCAGGCTCAATCACTGCGCCAACCGTACCGTCAATTGTATACGGTTTTTACTAAAGTAAAAGGCGATCAACGAGAAAAGATTATGTATATAATTTGTACCCATGCAAAGCCGGGGCACAAGGTTACTTCTAGGCAAGCGTGCTCCATCTTCGCCCATCATCGCTTACCATCAGGTGAAAAAGTGGTAGCGCCTGTCTATAAGTAAAATAAAATCATAACCCTTCCTTTTGGCTTTGCCGTAGTCGGGTAAAAAAAAAGTTTTCTAGTAATTTAAAAAAAAAGTTGTCATATACCTACGCAAAAAGATGCAAAATTCTGATATTTTATAAGTACCTAAGTTAGAAAGTTGATAAATAAGCCGATGCATATTTTATTCTCACAAGTGAAGCTTTCAACCACCATGTACATGAAACACTGCCATCACATTACTCATCTTACAGCGCAAAGCTATTTCTGTTTTGACACTTAGACAAACAATGAAAATGAATAAAACTTTGCCAATATCCACGAATATAGTTTCGTCTTTAAGTCGCATGTCTGGCATAGTTTTTCAATATTTATTCCGACTAACATATTGGATAAAAAGGACAGACAAGTCGCTTAAGGGTTCAGGGAAAAATGTAATAATGTGAGGAGGAAAATGGAATGCATGCAATATCTACCTGACTACTTAGGAAAATTAATGACAGTGTTTTCATCCAACGTTAGCTTTACTTAAGCAGTACATTACATAATATATTATCATTCCACCTAACACGGCCTAACTTTGGTACACTGTAATAATATTTTCGTACCAAAAATATTGGCGAAAAGTTTTTATACTCGAAGTTCCAGTATTTTTATGAGTTTTCCGTCAGAGGTATGTTTGAACAAGTTTTCCTGTATAGGTGAATTCGTATGTAATACGTTACATGGGCGTCGTTATTTAGTTTTTGTGCCATAACAATCAACTCCTATTTATTACTGTGATGTTAGATATTAGATAGTATTTCCTTTCCACAGGTGTGTTAAGCATTTTCAGCATCATAAAAAAATGCGTACCTACTTTAAGATTAGTAGTAAATCGCAGATTCTTATTACGAATTTTAGTATAAGGGCCTAAACCACAAACTCTTAAATCAGTATTACTTTAATATTACTTCTAGTGGGAAAGAGACAGAGCTATACGTCCTGTATAGCTCCGTCTCTTTCCCACTGGGAGTAATATTGAAGTAATACTGCTTTAAGAGTTGGTGGTTAGGCCCCAGATACCCAAACTTTGATTGGCAGAGAATGTCTTGGGGCATTTTCTGTTGCGGATTTTGTTCGAACCCGAACTAAGAACAACTGTCAAACCGTGTTGTCATTAATTCTTAGTTCGGGTTCGGGACTAATCGTAAGTCCGTAGGTGATACGGAGTAGTAAACGCCCGACACTAAGGCCGAAACTACGGACTTAGAGAGTAGACCCCCTGGAACGCAAAGGGCACTATGAGGAGCACGGATGGGTTTTAGTCAGTAAGAGTCTGACACTCCCTGCCGCTCCATCCAGAGCAGAAGGAGTCATTTGATGATTTCCCATCCATAAAAAGGGGGCATTCTCAATCAACTTATGAGATTTTCTTATCTACTAATCACAATTTAAACAGATTACTAGTCATGGTTAGTTGTTTTATAAATAATGGTGTTTGTTTAGATGTCAAGCGATTTCTGGATAAAGTCTTTAAGGTAACCCAATTATAATGTAACCCATTAATCAGTTCCTACCTGTAGAATCGACTGTTATCTGAAAACTGTATCAAAGCATGACTGCCAAGTTTTGAAACAATTATGCAAAACAAGATTGGGTTAATGGCGATAGACTTGCCCTCTATTATACGGGAGAACTTGTAACATAGCTGGAGGAATGAGGATGTATTATAACCTCTGCCTGCCCTTTGGGAGTACACGCGTGATGTTCTGTTTGCAAAGTTTGTTTTAGTTACTGGTTTGTAGTAACTAGGTAGTGGCCAGCTAAAATAAACACTAAGCCAGTACTACTACAGGATTGCGGATTTTGTTTGAAACAGTCACCGCGGCCCTGGAACGCAAAGGGCACTATGAGGAGCACTGATGGGTTTCGTTAGTAAGAGTCTGACACTCCCTCCCGCTCCACCCAGAGCGTAAGGAGTCATTTGATGATTTTCCATCCCTAAAAAAAAAGTCAGTATTACTGCTGAACTACACAGCTTTACCTAGGTATAAGTACTAGTAGTTAGTACTATCACACTTCAACCACAATGACTTTGTAGTGTAAGTACTGTCAGGCGGGGCTTAAAACTGTAGATTTATTTAGTGATTGAATAACTCGATGAATTGATAAATCAAAAATTATAATTTTAACCGATACCACCAAATCAATCTACCGTACAGTACGGACGATTTTCACAAATTAACCAGTAAAAATGGCATAGTGACTAATCACTTAATCTTATTCTTTCGTTGCCATAGAGAATAGTTTGCAGCGTGTCTATAGGTGGGTGCCGTTTGGAGCCACGTCGTACGTTCATACATCAATAAGTTCGTGGCAGGCTGCTCGCTTTGCTGTTACAACTTGCGCTAAGTGATAAACTATGTTTTTCTTTCATTTCCATGCTGGCTTCGAGGTTCAAGATCTGATAAACGTAACAAATTAACTCTCAATCTGTACGACAGATTTGTAGACTTTGCAAAAATACGTGAATACTATATAAGGTAGGACTCAGTCTATCCCATATTTCAACTTCTGTAAATGCTAGCCAAAGATCTGGAAAAGTCACCTACGAAAAATGGCGACCATCGTCTCACGGTTCTGGGAACACATTTATCAGAGAACTATCTCGAAGCCCGCAGCGAATCTGAAGAAAAAGAGGTAGCACAGGTAAGAAAGGGATTTCGAGTATCGAATGGAAAGGTCGCCTTCATACACGTACGGCGTTACTCGATTAATCGCCTTTCAAATTGGATACAAAATTGGGAAAATTGGAGGAAAAGTGCCTAAAATGTCACATTTATATACAGTGTGTTTCTGAAGTGGCACCTAAGCGTGATGTTCAGCATCTGATATGTACAGAAACAATATCATCAATTTCTGATGCAGTTGGTGGCATCAAATTGTGACTGAACTAGAATAAACGCCACCAACTGCATCAGACTGCTTGAAAAGTGATTTGTTCGAATCTTTTTAGTTATTTTAATGTGGTCTATCTTTTATTGTTTTTTTTTCTTTTAACATTTTTTTTTACTGTTTATCAGTTAAAGAATCACTCTTACATATGTCCACGCAATTTTGAAACATCCGATATACAATGCTACAGTCTAAAAGCATTCTATCTTTAACATAAAAGGGTCGCCATTTGTCAAGGGTGTATGGGTGAAGTACATTGTGTTGCACTTTGCTATGTGCCACTCATTCGCTGACGTCATGGTGTAGAAAATAGTTCTGAAGAAATATAACGCGAATTTTCAATCAATTTTTTCTTAGAAGAAAATGCTCAAAGCTTTGTTTGTTTCAGTGAAGATTTTACTTATATTTTCATGTCTCGTGGATCTGTTTTGTTGTAGGTATTACATGGGTGATTCACTTAATGAGTCACTATATGAAGCACATGAACTCATTATTAGGGTTCCGTAGTCAACAAAGAACCCTTATAGTTTCGCCATGTCCATCTGTCTGTCTGCGGTTTAGCTCAGCTTAGCACTAGAATGTTGGAATTTGGTATACTCACACCGACAAAGTGATAAAATAAAATCCTGAAAAAAACATTTAATTTAGGGCCCTAGACGTCAAGCGGCGGTGATTTTTTTTATCGTCTTTCCTGTGATGTGGGGTGTAGCTGGATAGGCCGTTTAAAAATATTCAATCAAAGGATCGAGTTAAGTATCCCCTCCCTCTGCCAGTTGAACGTGAACCGTCTCGATTGTGTTAACGTAAACGTCTATTTGTAGTGAAACTGGATAAGTACAGTCTGGTGATAGTAACGGAGAACATCTTTTTTTTAGGGTTCCGTACCCAAAGAGTAAAAACGAGAGCCTAATACTAAGACTCCGCTGTCCGTCTGTCTGTCCGCCTGTCTGTCACCAGGCTGTATCTCATGAACCGTGATAGCTAGACAGTTGAAATTTTCACTGATGATGTATTTCTGTTGCCGCTATAACAATAAGTACTAAAAACTGGCTCCCATACAACAAACGTAATTTTTTTGCCGTTTTTTAAATAGAAAATGTACGGAACCCTTGACATAAGTGAATGATTACGTTAACGCGATCGAGTACGTTTAAAACGTACACTAAGATCTACGATCTAATTAAAGTACTTCAGTGACTAACTTGCAAATGAAGATTGTTATTTTCAAAGAAAATGTATGAATAACTTAAATAAGTTACTTCCAAGAATTGTATTGAATAGACATATAAGTTTTCGCCACAAAGGCATATTCACACAACTATAGTCCTGTTATTCATGTCTGTTGTTCACACAGAGTCGCTACAAACAGTAAATCAAGAAAGGGCTGATTACTGGGAGAGCAGTCACAACTTACATAACAAAGCAAGTGTCACATAAACTCAAAGTAGTGCTAAGTGAAT
This sequence comes from Melanchra persicariae, assembly GCA_947386135.1. NCBI lineage: Eukaryota > Metazoa > Arthropoda > Insecta > Lepidoptera > Noctuidae > Melanchra > Melanchra persicariae. The sequence continues at coordinate 8,908,200 of OX376646.1, forward strand.
AACGCGCGGAGTTAGTGTTATTTAGCTGATGTATTTACTATCTGCTTCCCTCTGTCGATTTTACGACCGAAACTTAGTATATAGGGACCTTAGTTGGTACTAATATATAGGTAGGTCGTATTGTCAACGTAAAATTTTCCGTTTTGTATTCAAATCAAACCCTCGAATCATAAAGTTAGAAAATCGTCTATATTTATTATTTAGACTTCAGCAGAACTTCAACGTATTTCCTTTCGGTAATTAAGGTACCAGTTCGATAGAGTTGTTCAAAAATAGAAAGGAATTATCGACAATTATTGTCTCAACACATGAATGTCGCCGCTTTGTCACTAAAAGTATATTCGTCACACTTTATGACGGCATGGAGTGACGTCAGACCGTTGGGTGAAAGTTGGAATCACATGTGAGGCAAATAACACGAAGGGAGTGAAGGGAATGCTAGAGTAGTCGGTAAAGACAACTAGTTAGCCAACAAATTATCGTAGTTAGGAGTCAGTCACGCAATCCGCCCTTTGCCAATTTATCATGTGTACTAGGTGCGCTGGATGCCGTCATGTATTCAACAACTCTCTCTAGGTAACTTTGTGACTTTTCGCACTAACATGTAAGGTCGGGTTAACCGTTTGTTACTTTGATAAGGTCGCTGATGACATAGTAGACGATGAGTGAATTATCTACGCGCGCAACCAAAGTCACCTCATAAATAGGTTCGTTACTTCTGAGAACTTTACTTTCGAGTCTGTTGGGTTTGGTTTATAATAAATTAGTGTTTTATTCTGTTTGTATGTTGGTAGAAAGGTTACTGGGCAAAATGTAGGTAGGTACATATTCTCTTTATAGATACAAAACTCTCAGAACAGAATAAATTTTTCCCGTTGTAAAAAAAAAGAAAACACGAATAAATACCCAGTTATTCCTACGTAAGCGTTCAAACATTCAGAGAAAAAAAATCTTGGATCGAAAGATACCTTCTTACACTTAGCGTACCGTTCTCCCAATTTGATGCCGAGTAAAAAAACGTCTATTGTCGTGATTTATCTGTACATGACAGGCATATATAAATGGAAATGTTGACTTCTGTACGCCCTGTAGAAGCGTAGCGGTTAGAAAAATGATACAACAATTATACTATTTCTTTCCCACGAATATACAACCTCATGTTATTGCGTGTATATATCACGTCCCGCGCATTACAAATATTCGGTGCTCGTACATCTATTGTCTATTTATTTGGGGTTCGCGCACAACCTTAAAAATAACTCAGCCTTTAACGTTGAGGGAAAGTGAAAGGATTTAGTTTATGTGTGGGTAAACGCATCAGTCAGCCTCTTCGTGAATTATAGTGGCATTTGTTCGGGTCCAACTCGCCTTGTTCCGAGGACAGCACGAAATCTGAAAAGATACTGCCTACACGTCCCGCTTCGCTGAAACTGCACGTTCGTTGTATTTACGTCGTGAGGAAACCTTATGATGTTGTATGACACTCGATTACACGAAAGACCGTTATAAAGTGCCAGATGCTTACTACGGATTAGGCAGGCGTTCTGGCAACTAATATAAATTCTAGTAAACTGTGGGATGTTGAGCCTGAAATATCTGGTATTCGCTGGCTTTATTTGAAGTAATGTGTGACAGAGCGAGGGGTGCGGGAAATTTAATCTACAGTAGGTACCTTTTTTTGTTCATTTGTATTTGTATCACAGGATACCAATATTAGGTTCAAAATTACAGTGTAAATATTTCGAAATACTAGGAGCTATACGTGCTACTATCATTATATTTCACAAGGTTCATTATATTTGATTACTCATAATTATCGTTGATAGCTGCGTAAATTACTAGCATTACTCGAGGCTTTTACAACATGAAACTGGATCGTGTTCCTGTAGGTACGAGACCGCAATCCCTTCAGGGAATAGTCTAAAGTACTCTTAAGTACCTCCACCACGCTGGATACTGAAGTGCTGAAAGTCAACACTCGAAATACAAAGTTTTTCTTCTAAAATATGAGACCCCTCTGAGGACCCCAGTGTTATTGTTTCAGCGGTAACAAAAACTCGTTTTAATTAACTAAGTTTTAAAACAAACAAACTGTGAGGCTGCATTTGAAAATATTTTGTATTTCAGTAAGACTTAGGTAAGTAGAGTGGTTCGTTTGAGGTGAAACGTATTTATGTTGAGTAGGTACATAAGGCTTTTAGAGTTGGTCAGGATCGATTGAGTGAGCAATGTAGGTACCTAATGGCTGCCACAAACAACGCCCTATTAGCTTCATATGAAAATCATAAAGATTTGTGAGACAACGAAGATGAATTAGGTCGAATTGACCAACGACGCCAAAATGTAGGCCAAAAAATACGTGCGGTCCTGAAACGCGCCACGACTCCCTGCGCTGGTCAAAACAATGATAATTGTAATTTAACGCGTTCTTCCCCGCACCGCCCTTCTTCCCCCCGCATTACCGAAATGCTACTCTCAGGGCACCCAGTGATCCAGTCACAACGCTAAGCGACCCTTTCAAATTCCCCCAAATTTTAATTAAAATGTTGTAAACTTGTATCAGCGGACTCGTCGTATTGTTTCGGCCTTAAGCCGACCATATTTTGAGGTTTATTAAACCAGACCCAACATAAAAAACGTAAAATAAAACAGAACATCTTGTGAATTCAATACTACACTGTATTTTATGGAGAACTTACTTTCGCAAGCTGAATTTCTGGCACTTGTGTATGAAAGCATAAAAAATCCGTCATAATTTTAACTTTATTGCTAAGCGCGGGTTACGAGCTAAGTGAGGAAGTAATCAGGGAAGTTATAAAACTGATTTGAGAATTTCCAAGGTAACTGAGGCACCTATACAAACCGAGTCCGGCGAAGTTTACGTGACATTTCAATTAAACCTCGGATTTCGCTAATGAACTTGCCGTCTCTGCTGAACTTCGTAAAAACTTCGGCGACCTTTGATTTCAATTGATTTCAGTTCGACGTACTTTACCCAATCGCCGATACTAAACTGATGGCGTCTTGTAAGCCAGACAGAGTTTCACTCGCAAATACAGAGTTTGCAAATATGAATTCCCATAACCAATTCCAATATTAGGTATGTCATAAATGAGAAAATCTGTTCGCATGTTTATTCTGCGCTCAATCACGTCTCGCCAGTTCGCACGATGACAATGAAACTTTGATCTGAGGAAGCTTACGTCACGGAAACCGGCAAAGACTTCTTTTATCCAAATTCAATGGCAGCTTCCCCTGAGATACGTAATAAAATATTATCTTTGGTTGTTATTCCTTTATGGCTCAACGGACAATTTCGTCGATATAATAATTTTATCATAACTTCAAAATTATGCTAATGAAGCCGGGGCAGAATCAGCGAATCGTTATGGAGAACGCTGATTGGTAGATTTTCTTGCTGATGGAACGATGAAAGATTTTAAGACAGGAGCTTTTTGAACAAAATTAAAAACATTTCACAGAGGCATTATACTGACAAAATTCATGACTTAATTTAAATATAAAAATAAACTTTACATAATTTTAAGCGAATACGTTCCAAGTAAAATAGTGCAAGCATGAATTTTCTTGTATATACGAAGTGTTGTATTCGGAACGAGTTAAAAGCAACTTAACGAATCGCATCCTGTCTGGAAGATGAACGAAAATAGCTGAAGTTTCATTAAAAATTAAGAATTATCAAGTTTTATTCGAAATCTTCTGGCCGTGTCAAGTAATTAAATAGCTTGCAAGTTATCATACAAATTACTTGAGTGCCAACACAATCACAATAATCAGTCTAAATAAACCCTTTTCATAAACAATATTTAATAACAATGATTAAGCGTTTAGACGTGGTTCTGCCGTCAAAAAACAAGAAAATTTCCACGCTCCACTTACGCAATGATTTGAATAAATGAAAAGTTGAACCCTTTTCACGAATCCTTCAATAAAATAAGTTTTCCGAATGTGTAACTTTGTAATACTTGTGTTTTCCAATGTAAGACCAAAACTGAAGAATCGTGAATTCGAAGTCCTTATGTAATTTACCTTCAAAAGTATCCCTTCAAAAGTATCCCTTTAAAAGTTAAGTAAAGAGGTATGAATGTAAGTATCTAAAGTTTTTCTGAAATTAGGTAGGTAGGTGGGCACCTACCTATTATATATTTTTACAGTACCTAAACATATAAGTCAACGTACCTAAGCAACATAGTCATGGTTTAAATTCATTTTAAAGTATGAGAACTAACGTAAGTAACTTTATCGATCAGATCGTTCATTGAGTGGCATTTAATTAGAGTGGCTAACGTTGTTCGCAGTCCAACGGCAGAGCTCAAATCGGTAACTTCAATTCTAGAACAGTTCGAGAGTTCTAGCCGGGACGCCAATCATTAACTGTACGCTTATATTTCACATACGGTCCTTGGTATAATATAAAGTTCAGTATTAGTAACTTTTTATTATTCGTAAAGAGAAAAACCGGCCAAGTGCGAGTCCGACACTCGCGCACGGAGGGTTCCGTACCATTATCTATAAAAAAAACGGCAAAAAAATCACGTTTGTTGTATGGGTGCCTCACTTAAATATTTATTTTATTCTGTTTTTAGTATTTTTTGTTATAACGGCAACGGAAATACATCATCTGTGAAAATTATATTTGAGTTGATTGAATGAAAGGTAAATTGCGGTTTACGATTTATGACGTATTAAAACAAAACTACTTACTAGATCTCGTTCAAACCAATTTTCGGTGAAAGTTTACATGGTAATAATGGTGGTAATGTACATCATATACATATTTTTTAAATTTATCATTCTCTTATTTTAGAAGTTACAGGGGGGGGGGCACTTTTTCCATTTTGGAAGTGTCTCTCGCGCAAACTGTTCGGTTTAGGAGAAAATATTTTAAAAAACTTAATATTATTTTTGAAGACCTATCCATAAATGCCCCACATGTATGGGTTTGATGAAAAAAAAAAATTGAGTTTCAGCTCTAAGTATGGGATTCTAAGTATATTGTTTTTTTTTTCTATTTTTGTGTGAAAATCTTAATGCGGTTCACAGAATACATCTACTTACCAAGTTTCAACAGTATAGTTCTTATACGTAGTTTTAGAAAAAAGTGGCTGTGGCATACGGACGGACAGACAGACAGACATGACGAATCCATAAGGGTTCCGTTTTTTGCCATTTGGCTACGGAATCCTAAAAAGGAGGTTTCGTGGTTTGCTCTACATGATTTTCGCACTGGCCAGTTGTATTTCAGTAAAGTCAAAGTAGATCCTGCTCTCAATTCGAAATTAGTTTGTTCTTGACAATTCTTTAAAAATATGAATAATATCATGTTTTTATTTTTAGCCTAACTTATGCATTTAAAGGGTTATGGTGAAACCAATCAAGTTTTGAAGGCGCCAGTTATGATCGAAATTAAGGATAGGTACACGTGCCAATATAATTTAGATCTGTTACAGAGCAAATTGATGAGAAAACTATTTGCCAATCACGTCAGTCGTGACCTAGACTTTGTCTGATCTCTGATATTACTTATAAACTACATTTTGAAACCAATAGGTATGGCTATACCTATTGCGAAAGTTAGCACATTATGCTGGAAAAAAAACTTTGTAATAATTTAGTTTTGGAAGTCGGTTCTGGTGTGGTTTCTTCGTATTTTGACAACGAATTCCAAAACTAAAGTTATTTTGTACTTTTTGGTTTTTATTTGGAAGTTGGTTAAATTTTTTTGTAAAAAGTTTTTTTTCTATTTCACTTTTTAGTGCTGATACTCCCCAATATTCCAACCAGTCCATTTCAATTTAACTGTCTATCTCCGTAGTTCTTCATCAGGGCCTAAACTACTTTAAGAGTTGGTGGTTAGGCCTCTGATCTTTACAAAATTGAATTGGAATTGTTTCGGATAAACCTCTTTTGAATAACAAAATAATTTTGCAAATCCATACATGGCGGAGTTATGCCCGAACAAACATAAAAAATAATAAACATTCGAATTGATAACCTCCTCCTTTGAAGGCACTTAAAAAAACGTTAATGTCTTAATTTTTTTTGGTTTGAGTCCAAACCACCACGCCGTATTTGCTCATCAAAATTGGCAATCTAAACCTCATGTAATATTCGTTACCTATTTAGACTCAAAACAGTGAGCGGTGAAATGTACAAAATTAACCCACCATACTTGTTTGTGAAGCTGAATTTACTGTTCTCACGATCTCAATTAGGGAGTGTCATAATCAAACCGTACTATGGCAGGAAGGAGCTAACGAATTCTAAGTAATTACACATTCCTGTTTGATGTTCCATGCAAGCACGTTTATGAAAACACGTCTCGCTCGAACCGTCTGAAGTCGCTCTACATATGAAAATAATTCTTAGTGTTAAAATATTGATGTTACCCCTGTAACGTACGTGTGATTCTTGACAGAGAATATTCATAGCAGCGTCAACATCACGCTGGTTTACCCAAAGGGAAATATGGTTCTTCTATATACCTCTGTCTAACCACTGTAACTAACTATTTAGAAGAACCATATTTTTCCAGTTTCGTTTTAGACTCATAGTGCCTTTTAAGCAAACGTATGAGCCATCCTATTGGAAAAATCATTTAAAACTTTACCCAGTGAAACAAACTTAGCCCTTCTGCAGCGTCACTCATGATCCCTAGACGAACGAGGCAGTTAGCCACTACGAGTAACTAGATGGTGTAGCTGACCCATATTTCGTCAGTCCCATACTACAATGTAAGCCAGCATGTTGCCATTAACCGGGCAAAGGTCCTGGCTGTGGAAAATCCTTAATAGAAAATCCCGATAGCACTTTGCAAACTAAGAGCCTCAGCAGTGTCACTAGATCGACGAGGTTACGAGGCAGTCAGTCCCTAGAGTATATTCATAAGTTGTTTCTTGTTAGGTCTGGGTGTCGGGTCCCCACACAACGGGTATACCCGTTGACTCCGGTAATTCCACTTTATTGGGTCCATAGTGCCAACACATGTACTCTCGGCGGGTATGAATACAGATGACGCACATAAATGCTGTTATTGAAAAACGGGGTGAAGCTAGGGCTTTGAAATTAATTTTACGCTCCACGGTAGACGTTATTAGTTCTGTTTGTCATAAAATACGGACCGTTACGAAATTTCTACCTTTTCTAATAAGGTTTTGAAATAGAGGTCGGATTGTCACTGTCGCGGTTAACCTATAAATTACAAGTTACACTACAAAATGGCAAAGAAAAGACAAAAACATGTCAAAACATTAGTGCCAATTCTACTTCAGTACTGCTGCGCCAACACCGGTACACCTAGCACCATAATTCATATCTACATTTCGTAGCAAAGTACAACAAAGCTCGGATAACGTCAGGTAACGTTGAACAAAACAATTTGTACACAAATCCGGATTAAAATTCCGTGTAGGGAAGTATAATTAGGTAGAAACTGGAATTAATTTAAGGTGTATGTACGTTAACCGTTGCGGTGCAGCGCGGGCGGATTAGATGCCGTCGCATGGAAACCGCGGCAACCCTGCGCTGCAGCCTGTCCATTTAGCAGAGTGGCGCGCCTTGGGTAACTACCAACTAGGTACGTTATGCATCATAGCAAAGGTTAATGATGATGAGGTACCTTGCTATTCACTTATTACTTTATGCATGCTCTTTTTGTTTACTGAGTGGGTTAAGCTATCTACTAGTTGCTCTATCAACGGTGAGGGAGATGTTTTAGGGTTACCCTCTTGAAACTTTGTAACTCCAAATATATTCTAAAAATAAATGAGTTTTATATGAACTGGTAGTCCCTTGTAATCTTATTACGAGTCAGTTTTCACACTGTTTCCTTGTGTTCATATTACACATGAAAAGATTCATATCAGATTCCCCCCTTTTCCTTAAAACGCAATTTGATTGTATCAAATTCAGGCGTCAAAAGTGACATGATGGTTTTATCTTCAAGCAAGGTACGCCGGAAGTTTGGTAGATATGTTGGCCAAGAATTGCCAGTGTTTAGTATTTCCGATCAATTATTAATGTTTCGTTACTGGATGAGTTTCTTCTTAGAGTTCGTTATAGTATGGTACGCTATTCTGTCCCCTTCGATATTGCTTAAGTAATTTTATTTCTTTGCAACGTTTAACAGTAGTCAAAACTTCTCGTTGTTGTGTACTAGGCACTAAGATCTAGAACATTAGAAAGAAAATGTACAGTTAGCAACATAGTCTAATCTTCATGAATAAGGCCTCCAAGTAGTAGTAACAAGACCGGTCGGCACCGTGGGTGTGGCGATTCGATATTCATCCATAAATAAAACCGGATTTTCCTTAAGATTTTTCAAACGTTGTGGGTCAACCACTGTAGGTAGTACGGTATACCTATTTTTATCAATCCCAGTTCACTAACGAGATTAAATCTTGCCGAGATATTTTCACAATATCGATAGCTTGCCCTATTTCAAATTGAACTGAATGTCTGCGCTTATTTTATTTGTCAAATACTATAAAATACTTGTAATTGGAGTAGTAGATAGGTATTGGTCTAGAAAATTACTTAACAGTAAGATCAGAGCTGTTCAGCGCGTGAAATTAGAGCCTAATAGCCCAAAGTAATAGCTGAATGATGAACGATCTTAATGGTTAAGTGGCCATACCGTGGTGATAATTATAGGATGGGAATGTAGCAATGGTTTGTTGTGAAGCCTTATTTAAGAATAGGGAAGTATATTTGTTTGTGTTATTAACAATTTCGTTTTATTTGCTGTATCTACGAGTATCTGGTGAAAATAGCCACAAATTAGCCACCCAATGCTCGCAGGCCCGCGCCTACGGTGGCCGGGAATGGCATGCCTTTGCCCTGCAGTGGGACACTACGGGTAGACGACAATTAACAACATATAATAATATGTATATCTATCTATTACTCTCTTCTGCTCTAAACTATCCACTCTATTATCGGGGTCAGCTCAGTGTCACTATGTAGCTGAATAAAAATCAGTTTTATGTGGAGAGGCTGCAATCTGACCTATAGCTCGGATAACCCGATAACCCGTATTCCTCGAAGCCACTAAATTAGATTTTTGGGTGGGTGGATATTTACGAAGGTACTGTTAACTCCTTGTCTGGAAATCACTGCCAGAAAAGTTAGTCGTTGGAACTTTGGAAGCGTCTAGCAGAAATATAAATTGTATTGAATTATGAATGTAAAATATGCATTGTTTTTATTCGTGAGACCTATATTAGCTCTCTTCTAAGGCAGAAGCCCACAACAATTACGCAGTTAAATCCCAATTTGTGTTTTATTTATTAATATTAGTAAGTTGTGGCAGCGCGAGAGCCACTAGTGCCACTTATTTTGGACTATAACGACAGGTAACATGTGGTCACTTTGTCTATATTATTACCTGTATAAATAATCTAATGCATTCCATCACAAATTCACAAGTACCTAATAAAAAATTAAAACTACGTTTTTCATGCTCCTCCGCTGTTTTTTATCTAAGACAGTTAAATAGTTTGTGATTGAGATTTTTTCTAGTGATCGCCACCGATGATCCTGGCTTTTAGGATTTGCAACATATGGTTGAGAATTATGTGGCGGGCTTGTCCCAAGTAAAAAAAGAATTTGGCATTAGGTACCTTCGTTGGGGATAGTTTTCATGAGCTCATTTTATCTGACTACATGCCATCATCGATCTTAACAAGCATAAAAATACTTATTTATGAAAAGGAATAGCAGAATCACTTTACAATTTAATTTTTATTAAAATCGTAATAATATTCTCCTCGTCCCTTTGTCAGGTCCTTGTTTTCCCAAGATTTTACAATAAAGACAAATATCACGGCCAATTTTCTTATCATTCAATCTCGTAGTGGGCGAATTGAAACGCCCACTGCCGCAGAGAAACAGTTTTCCTTAAGTTGATTCAAAACGGGCGTGGGAAGATAATCCGCCATCTAAAACCACATGAAAGTACCAGTTCAAAGAACATTTACATATTGAATTACTGAAATTCTCTTTTAAACGACATATATAAACGGTTAGTTTTTCCCGTAACCGTGACGCCTCCAACATCGCATATTTCATATATAATTCCAACATTAACTTTTTACAATCATAAAAAACAGTAAATTCACCTCTGTATTACATAAATTGACGATTATAAAATGTTTATCAATGAACTTTTAACGTAAAGTTGGCGAACGAATATAGACCACGAAACGACCGAATAACTGGTTGATTAGGAACAACATTGATTGAAATATAAACAAGTCTACATGGGAGCCGGTTTATCGCATCAAGTCTGACGTCGTCGACATGGAAATTTTTTGAACAAATTATGAAGAAAAACGTTTTGGTTGTTGTTAGGGAGGCAACCTTTCGATGGAGTGGTTAAAAAAGTGTTGATCGATAACTAACTCGGTGGCCTGACAAGCCCATTACGTATTTACAATATAATAAAATAGCTGAGCCGACTCTCAAGTTTGAAAGATGTGGCAATATATGCTATGACTACGTACCATGGGACTAGTTGGAGACGGTGGGGTAAAAAAAACCTGACAGGACTTGGCAGAGGCCTTTGTCCAGCAGTGCGACAGCTAAGGCTTGTTTTAAAAGGTTTATCTGTACGCACAGCTACATGATAAATTACACGTAGAAATAAAGAAGAAGTGATGATATTCTTTTCTAAAATGTTAACCTGTAGCAGTTGGTTCTATTGATTGTAGGTATGGAGTTCAGGTAAATTAATGCCTTGACGTATTTATTTGTTTTAACTCGTTTTTTTCTATTGATAGGCACGTGTTTGACTTCTATGTCACTTGATGGTTACAGATGATATGGTTGAAGACGGAGCACGCTTGCCTAGAAGTAACAAGACTCCCTCTAAACTTGTTTGTTTAATGGACACCTGATACCGCTGCAGCGACCAAACTAGCAATAACTAGGTTAACTGAAAGTTAGCAAACACTGCTTACTTACGAAATTCAGACCAGATTAATTTCAGAGGAAATAAGGAAACAATAACTGGAAGTTAAAAATGAAGAAACAAACAATAGATTTCATTTCAAGAAAGCTTTAGTAACAATCACTTAGTAAAAAAGAAACTCACAAACATACATGAACCCTGAAAACATAACACTCTTTTTTAGGGCAGTCGTGTAAAAAAAAGGTGCAGGACTATCTGCAGCTGAATACTCAACAAAAACAGCAACCTCGTGTTCCTTTTTAAATGTTTGCACTAAAACCCTTGGATTTTCGCCCACATAAGATGGTATGCATATCGGCATCACACGAATGCCAGCGACTGCTTTGAAAAGGGAATGTGTTTAAAGTGAAAAATGTGGGTACTTTATCATTAAGGCCGCACTTGAAAAGCCGCCGACAAAAATTCTCAAATTCAAAGAATTCAGGCGGCTGAATTAGAAAACTGAGCTATAGCAAAGGCCACTTTCTGAAAGGGGCTACAGTAAATTATTATACATGTACCTACAAACATATAAATGTATGCTTGATATAAGATCACTGATTTCAAAGCTTCCGATTTAGGGGTGGTCTCTGACATAGATTTCTGAAAACTGGAAGTGATATGGTAAGATTTTAAGGAACCTATCAATATTCAAAAACATATGTTACCCCTATTATCCACAAAAGGTTTAGCAGAGGCATAGGTACCTACATATACCCTACATTCACCAATATTAAATCCGATGTGATAAATCGGTTGCCTACCGCAATTTACCCGACCCGAGACTCCAACTTTGACTTGACTAACGAAGCAAATGCAAATTTACAGCCATCCACAATTACATTCATCCTATAATCTTCAGATATCACAGAAACAACGTTGATGGCTTTCATTACCATCTGACATAAACTGTTTTCATTACCCCCATCACAAATACATGAAGGACATAACCATATCCTCGTATACAAATTGTATAGCTCTTCTACAAATAGGGCCGCCCTCTACCATAATGTAGTTAAGTAAGCATAAAGTTAAGCGACACAGAAAGGTCAGCGGGACTCGAAAGATTTTGGTCTGTCAGCTGTTTAATCTTCCTTCAAAACAAGTGCTGGTCGAAAATTTAATTAGGGATCCTTGCACTCGTAAAAAGCTTCCGTTATCACGATCCGCATCGGATCCCGATATGAAAAGCAGCTCGATTTAACCTCATTTGGATCGCGAGTTCTGAGCTTGTAAGCCCATCAACTTGTATTAGCGTCTAAGTAGAAAGGTAGATCTATGTAAGTAATGCCGTAACTCGAGGATGATTGGATTCAACGGAAACCCAATAACTCGCTCGTGCAGTCATATGATGAAAAATACGATCAAACACGGAGGCGTGATGGATTACCGCGATCTGCACGTGTATACTGGAGTATCGATAAAATAACCTTTGACATTACAGATATATCACAAGCCACGCGGAGCAACTCGTCCGTGCTGCGATCGTGCGCTCACTGCCTCCGAATCCACTGCGCAATATTTTGCTATTCAGCACACAACAACAAACTAGTGCCCTACCATTTTTCAATTCACACGTGACTGGAAACTAGATTAAATACTTGAAAGACGTCGCTTTCAAGAAGGTGAACCGCTACTCAGCTTTTTATGTTCAAAAGTGCTCGGTGAGTGTCAAGGCAGTCCGCTCCATATTTATTCATAAGGAGCCCCGTAGCCCCGAGAGCCCGCTAAACACCTCGCATTACATCCTTCGTTCACCCTTTTGACGTATTTACGTTATCGCGTGTTATGTTATTCAGGATTAGGTTCCTAAAGCTCCGACGCGAATTCAAATTATAGAGGTGCGCTATGGATATCTACCAACGAACGTCGTAATCTATAGCACCAAAATTCAAGACAGTTGCTACGATGCTACAGAAATGCTTAGGACATCCGGTAAAAGCCACAAAATTGAAAAGTTTCAAAATCAATTACTTGAACATTAAGTTGTCTAGCAGGACACAATCTTTACTGAACTCTTATAGAACGTTGCGTCAATAAATTCCACCGTACAAGTGTTTTCTTTTTGCGAACGAGATAACGTTTTCTTCTTCTTTTTTATGTGCTGAATGCTCAGGTGTGGCCTGCGTTGTAAATCTACTCCTTTGTGTTTGTTGTCGTTTTTATTGCCGTGTCTCCAGCTCTTGAAAGGGATTGCGTCTAAAGTTCTGCTAAATAATTCCATCTTAAATGTGTTAGTGTTCCACTGCGGGTAAATCAATGAACGATGTTAATTGTGTGACGTAGGCAGTCATCGCACACTTGCCGCAGAAGCCGTTCACCTCGCCGCTGATTTAAATATGCAGACGCTCGTATTGATTGTCTCCAAGAATAACGCCCCTTCCGACGTGGAACCCTGAACCAGGCCGCGCACCGCCGCGCGCGCCACACCGACACTCGATACTCAACCTATTTTTATCCGTTTCGTTAATTATAATCGCCAAAAAGGCCTTAACTCCACCAAATCTCCCCTAAGCACAAGCTATCACTGAAGGCACAATTAGATAGAAGCGAGCTATTCATTACTCTCTAACTACACTTTCAGTTAGATTGCTGCCTTTCAACAATAGGTACCTGTATATTGTTCGACGACAATTAACGCAACTCCTAATACTTTGCGTGAAGCAGTTACAATAGGTCGTTTTGTAAAAGGGCCGAGTGTGCTGCCCGAAATAGCGAGCCAGTTGAGAAAGTTATTAACAAGATCATTTACATTGAAACAAACTTTGAAACTGACTGGAAGAGGTTCTAACGATCTGATATTAGATTTCATTAAAAACTTTTTAATTACAGTTAGATAAACAGTTGTGGGTCGCGGTGCAGTTTGAGTTTTAGGTGTTCGGTTAGCATTTGCTATAGGGCGAGAGGTAATTAATCTTAGAAATGACCGAATATAGCTGCGATATTTTTAAAGAACTGAAACAACTGCTGTCACTCAGTATGTTCTATGTTGCTTCCTAAAGCAAACAGTGTTAACCTTTGTTAAATAAATTAGGTCACAATCGACAAATAACTTGCATAGGTAAGTACCATCAGAGTGCGACCAGGGCTAATGGATTCTGCTGTTATTGTGAAATGAGAAAACATATACCACACAATTATCAGCAACTACCTAATTTAGAGTTGATATTTTGGAGTCTGAGCAATATTTATATTGTAATTTACTTCACAAGTACACTGTTAATGGATAAATGAAAAGAATCGCAAGAATATCAGAGAAATATTGTATTTCCCTTCATAGAAACTTTGATGGTAACTCAATCCACCCGATTTCGGCCAAGTATTAAAAAGTTGAATAAAAATAAGTTTTAAAAGCAATGACGATTCGGAAAGTAAAGTTCTTTGTTTAATATCAGTGAGGAAGCACTTAAAAGTTTCCAAATGAAGTGAAAACTGCATAAATAACACACGAGGTGTAAAAAGCTTCTCAACTATTGATATATCAGGGATTTATGAAATTAAAACTGCACGTAAATACATAGATGAGTAAGTCCTTCTTAGTTTTAGATTTCTTTAGTTGGACATATTATATTGCATCATGATACTAGTGAGCTAAGTGTGTCATGACATTCGATGCTGAATTATGGCCCGATAAGACGAGGGAGTAGTAATGCTGGATGTGACAACACTTGGCAGTTTAGTTCAATTATTGATTTCATGACACCAACTACATCAGACTGCTTGAAAAGTGACTTGTTTGGAACTTTTTTGTTGTTTTTCACAGTCGGGTTTTGTGAAAATATTTGAAAAAATAATAATATTATTGTTGGAATCGCCTCTTCGAACCCTTTATTTTGATTCCCACTTCATATAACTCGTCGACTTTCAATTTTTTTATTTCACAATATGGCATCTGTTTTTGTCGTCATTGTATTTTGATTACTGTCATGTCAATAGTAGCACTCGCAAGATTAAGACAGCCAGTATACTATGTAGTCTTTGATTAAGACGAATCAATTGACGTAAGAATAATAAAAATCGGGCCACGCGTTTGGTCTTAAGTGCCACAAAGGAAGAAACATACATACCTACATACATAGGCTGACGAACACACTACCCTCCCTTGCGTCGCGCAAGTCGCGTCGGGTAAAAATTTAATGTACCTATGATAAACTTACTTCGAATAATATTATTATTAGTTATCCGTGGTAAGCGTCTAGGTATTGCCATGTATATGCCAAACGGTGGTCTCAGCATAGCAACTAGTTAAGACAACGTACCTACCTAAATAAAGTTTTTCTTTAACTTCAACGAGCGTATCAATAATGGCTCATTTGGCCACTGTCTCATCTGGTGGTAAGCGATGATGACGTGTTCGACGAAGGACCTCACTTGCCTAGAAGGAACTAAAATATAACATGTTATTAAAAATAAGTATCAGCGTGTCAAAATTGTTGCCATCGACTTACATAGAAAAAAATTGTATAGGTATGTATTATTTTTCAATAACTTGTGTGATGATGATGACGTAACGTTTCATGTTTGTGCATGCCCTGGAAATAACATGAAGCCTATGGATTGGAAACTATTATGACTAAGCAATCACGATAATTATGTAATTTCAACACGATACTATAATAATGGTTTCATAGGTAGAGGTTATAATTAATACTTACCTATTATTAAAAGTTTCGTACCTAGGATCAAATTATTTATGATTTCTGGTACCTATGATTTCTTTTTTATATAACCAATATATCAACTCAAAAAAGAAATGAAAAAATATGAAGGGGATGTGTTCAGAGGGTTTAGTGTGAGTTTTTTAACGTACTCGATCGCGTTAACGTAAACGTTCGGTTATGTCAAATTGTATAGAAAAAAACAGGTTGTCCGTGAGTGTCACCAGACGGCTCTTATTCAGTTTCAATACAAATTGACGTTTACGTTAACGCGATCGAGAACTTTAAAAAACTCACACTAAGGCCACTGGACCTCGTGAAGTCGTCAGGATTTTAAATAAAAATTAGGAACTCCTTCTTCTAGCCTTTTTGAAAATTTAAAAAGATAAAGGAATAATCATTATGAAAATAAACACCAGCTGTTCTAAAATATTGAAAAAAAGTAGTTCAACATTCCAATTTTGAACTACCTACCTGCTTTTTAAATCTATACATATAATAAAACAGTAACGAAAGAAAAACTGTACATTGAGAATTTTCGAGAAAAAATAAGTGGCTTTTGTTAGAAAAACGTAACTGATGACAAAAAGTGACTTTTCAGAATTTTTGTCTGTTTGTCTGTTTGTATGTGTGTATGGTACGGCTTCACGCCAAAACTACTGGATAGATTGAATTGAAATTCAGCAAAAATGTTCTTTGTAAACCAAGGAACACTTTAGGCTACATATTATCACGCCGTATGTTATGGGAGGTAAGCAATATTGATTTTAAAAGGTTTTTGTTCGTAATTGGATGCACAAAATAATTGAATGCACACAATGACATGTTAGTTAGTTACAAAACCATTTAGATAATTTTTACACATAAACCTGATAGGAATTGTAGCAATCTAGAAGAAATCAACTTATTATCTACATAATTCAGATACCCGTAATGCCATCTGTTGACCGAAAAAAGTACTAACTTTCAAAAGCATGAGAATTACACCAAAATATATTTTTTAGTTACTAATGGTACTTTTGTCATAAACAGTGATTCTTTTGATACAAAACTTACCGTTATGCATTTGATGCATGAAATAAAAAAAAGATTCGGTCTGATTGCTCCACTGACGTTATTTTAATTTGTTTTTTGAACGGTTAATTCTCTCCACTCAACCTGTAAAGCACCCCTGGTTGCTTCTGTACACTTGGACGGAGCTAGGCCGGCAAACGTAGCCAGGACACCTACGCACAACGGAGTCCCTACTCTACTCTATCCGTTGCGAGGTTTTTTTTTATGGATGGGAAATCATCAAAATGACTTCTTCCGCTCTGGGTAGACTGGAAGGGAGTGTCAGACTCTTACTTACTAAAACCCATCTGTGTTTCTCCTTATGATCTTTGCGTTCCAGGGTCACGGTTACTCTTTCATGTATGTGCTAAATAAATGTTATTCTTTCTTTCTCTTCTATTCTTTCGAACAAATTCCGCAACCCTAGCAGGCTCTGGCCCTAACGGGCCCCGTCTACTTAGCTGACATCTCTTGGAGGCGCGCATAGAACACAACGCTTCGTCGACCCGGACCAGTGGCGCTATATAGGGTGTATAGCTCCATTCCTCTTTCTCGCTCGAACGACTCACGCTTTAACACGTCATGGTAGGACCGCTGGTTGTTATCGGGCCGCGAGCCACCCAACGCTCGCCGTCCGCCGGCCCGTGCCTACAGTGGCCGAGAATCGCCCTGCGACTCCTAACGCCCGGGGCGTCTTCTTCTGTTTTGGTGGCTAACGCGTGACGTTTGCCTCTCCTTCACGCGGCCCGCCCCTTCCTTTACTAGCATTACTGTTTGGCAAAAGGAGGTGACGGCTTCCCACGCCTCTGCGCTCTGGACCATGGAGTGAACCAGAGCCGGTAGCGAGAGGTCGCCGTCGCTGATCGCCTCGACGAGGACACGGCGGTGCTCCGCCCAAGCAGGGCAGACCTTCACCGTATGCTCCGCCGTGTCCTCTGCGGGGGTTGACTTCTCTTCTGGTTGATTTTTCCACGGACAACTTTATGTAGCTCTATCGCGTGTTAACAAACTTAGCAAGTTTCATTAACATCGTGTATCATCATCATTATCCACAGTCCAACTTCGCTCACTGCTGAGCATATGCCTCTCTTTTCGTGAGCCAATCCCCACGTTCCTGTGCCAGCCTCATCCAGGTTCTACCCACGATGGCAACAATATCGTCCGCCCATCTCGCCGCCGGTCGACCAATACTTTTTCTTCCAGTCCTCGGACGCCACTCAGTCACTGCCTTACTCCACCTATCATCACCGCGCCTTGCCAAGTGTCCTGCCCAGCTCCACTTTAGTTCTACAATTCGTTTTCCGATGTTGAAAACCTTCGTACGTCTTCATATCTCGACGACGTACCTCTACCAAGCATAGAACGCTCCATGGCTCTCTGTGCAACTATCAGTCTGTAAACAGCCTCCTGCGTGAGCGTCCATGTAAGTAAGTAAGTCATGGTGGGAAAAGTACACTGGTTATAAAGGCAGGAATTCAGACATTGCAGAATTTTGGCAGGCTTCAGAATGTCATCCATTTTGATAAAAGCGGCCCATCCAAGGCGTGTTCCTCTCGATACCTCCGTTTGTTGATTTTCTTTGCCAATTGAAAGGATATGGCCAAGATAAACATATCGGTTAATCATCTCCAACAATTCATTTCCAGATTTGAATCGCTGAAGGTGTTTGCCATAACCTTCGTCTTGGTCATATTCATCCCAAGACCCAACTTAAAAGAAGCATCTTAAAGATTTTGAAGCATTTTCTGGGGGTCATCGAAGTTCTCAGTGAAAACCACAGTCATCTGCAAATCTTAAGTGAGACAGTTGGGCAGAAAATTGACGTTAATACCGCTATAGTCCCAATCTATACCCACATTTTTAACGACATCTTCTAGGACTGCTGTGAATAGTTTCGATGAAATGAAAGAAGCATTATCATTACAACGTTTCTCACGAAAAATTATTTGAACAGAAGAGGTGATACTCGACGGCGCGTTGTGTTCCACGCGCGTCACAAAAAGATGTCAGCATAAAGACGAGGCCCGCTAGGGCCAGTGCCTGCCAGGGTTGCGGAATTTGTTCGAAAGAGTCACCGCGGCCCTGGAACGCAAAGGGCATTAGGAGGAACACAGATGGATTTTAGTCAGTAAGAGTCTGACACTCCCTTCCATTCCGCCAAGAGCGAAAGGAGTCATTTGATGTTTTCCCATACATAAAAAAGAGGCAAGCAATGATAGATAGACTGTTCGAATTAGATATACGAACACATTGATCTTACCTAGCCACATCATTAACCGACTTCTAAAAAAGGAGGAGTTTGTTCGGGCATAACTCCGTCGCTTGCCAACCGATTTGAAAAATTCATCTTTTTTGTTGGAAAGGGTATACTTCCCAAATGGTCCCATTGAAATTTTATCAAAATCGGTTTAGTAGTTTGGTTATTAAATCCAAATAGCTGGAAAAAAATATGTGGAAAAATCATCCATGTATACGAAATTGCGTATTTTTGCTTTCCTGTCACTTTCCAGTGGTGTTGTTAGGTGTGGAGTATCACCAAAAAGTGAAAAATAAAAAACTTTTTCACAAAAAAAAGAAACCGACTTCCAAAAAACACAACAAAGTTCAAAATAACTTTAATTTCGGAAGTCGGTTTCTTTTTTTTTGTGAAAAAGTTTTTTTTTTACAATACAAACACGCGAACGAAGTCGCGGGCAACAACTAGTTATAACTAACTTTAATTTATTTTTATAAATCCCAAAATCTTCTTTTATAAAAATGAATTGCTTTCGTTGGTCTCGCTAAAACTCGAGAACTGCTGGACGGACCAATTTGTCTAATTTTGGTTTTGGAATATTTGTGGAAGTCCAGGGAAGGTTTGAATGGAATGAGAAAATATGGAAAAAAATATATCCGTAAAGTATTTCATAAATATTTATTCACATACGCAGTTTAATACCTAGGTACCTAGGTATCGAATTTACAATTCGAAAATAATTCAGAAGCCCCTTGCGAAAAACTAAGATAGTCGCATTTACTGCCTTCCTACATCTTGAACTAGTTAAGTAGTTTAAACTTTTCCTGCACTTAAATTTCACTTTGCTTTATCATACTGAAATTTTATGAGCCTTGAAACTTAAACGGTCTCTGGTAAAAGCTATGTGGAGAATAATGGGATCACTAAAACAGGCATCTACTATTACACAAACTAGCCTTTCCGGATTTCTTACAATATGATGAACCGTTCTTATAACAAGATTCACCTGCATGAAAATTTTAGTCATCAGCCAAGAGATCAAAGCTTTCATCATCTGCCTAGCCTTTTCCCAACTATATTGGGGTCGACTCCCAGTCAAACCGGATTCAGCTGAATACCAGTATTTTTCGTTAAGCGGCTGCCTACCAGACCTCCACATTCCATTAACTGGGTAACACGGTAGTTCTTGGCAAGACTGGAGTCAGATTTTATGGCTTCTGACACTCCATAACGACTGCCAAAGCCGGAACAAATGACACCCGGGACTAACGACTTAACGTGCTTTCCGAGGCACGGAGGAGTCTCGGTATGTTAAGATGGTCACCCATCCACAGATCGACCCTGGCAAGCGTTGCTTAACCTTGCGGCTGTTATTATTCACGTCAAGTCACGAGCTCCTCGAGATCAAAACTTTCGAAAAAACAAAATAAACAAGTAAAAACTTATTTATTTTCCATTTTTTAGTGGTACCCCCGGTACCCCACACCTAACAATACCACTAGAAAGTCACTGGCGCAATTTCATTTACTTAGATGACATATTTTTCCATCTATTTTGATTTAAAAACCAAACTACTAAACCGATTCTGATGAAGTTTCTATGTGACCATCGGTAATATCCGTTCTTATAAAAATGATTTTTTCAAATTGGTTCTTAAGATGGAGTTATTAGGTAACAAAAAAAAAATACAACTGAAATGCGAAACTCCTCCTTATTGAAGTCAGTTAAAAACTAGCCAGGATCGTTACGCGGCTGATGTTGGAAGTCGGACGTCGTAACCAAGGCAAGGCCTAAAAAAGCTGGTGTGGCGATATAAGTAGGCTAGTTCTTGACAGACTAGCCGGAGAAGGCAAGGGATAAAGTTAGTTGGAAAAATATTGGGCGGCTCTGCCTAGCAGTGGAACTTCCTTTTGCAGAAAGCAGTGTACCCACTTATGCCTTTGTGGTAAAAGTCTTTCCTTGTCTATAGGTATCCTTCTCAGCCTATGTTAATTTTTAAGCTATTACGATTTTAAGGCAACGTTTTCTTAAATGGTATTTTTTACATAAGTACCTACCTAGGTATAATATAATCGACATCAAGCAAACGTTGAATGTTACGTTAAGTACTCCTGTTACCTGTGGCAAGTAGGTACTCCTAATCTACCTTTTTTTTTCTTTTATGGATGGGAAATCATCAAAATGAACCCTACCGCTCTGGGTGGAGCGGGAGGGAGTGTCAGACTCTTACTGACGTTCCTCCTAGTGCCCTTTGCTCTCCAGGGCTGCAACCCTAGCAGCTCTTATACTACCTGCGGTTTATATTTGCGCCAGCTGAATACAAATATGCCTAATTCAAGTCTATTCAGCCTTTAATAACTAAGCAGAGGGCCTAGCACTAATGTTTTTGACGTAATTTTTAAGTGCTTATTGTAACGTTCGACTCCAGCCCCGACATGTGAAAATTCCCAAATAAAAAATAAATCTTATGTAATTGGTAAATAAACACTAAATTCGCGATTAATTCGGCGCACACCGATGTGTCGTGCTGGTGCTTGAGCGGTTAACGTAAGTGAATTTTGAAAAAACTACAACCCCATAGTTTTTGGATTATTTTTATGCGACATACACAATTTTTATATTCGTGCTACACCTCTCAGATCATTTCTGTCAGACTCATAATCGAACATTATCCTTTAACAAGTCAAGGAACTTTTCTAAACTCCGCAATCAACACAGGGGGCTTGATGTTTTGTTTTTTTTTTTTTGTTTTATTAAGTTTTTCATTTAAACATATTTAATCTCGCAACGAAAGAGAATGGCACATTTATTTGTCACTTAACTGAGAGTACTCACCTATCTACCTTAAAATGATACAACAAGGATACAACGTATTATGGTCGAGAATATGGCCCGCAACAAAAATTAACATGTAGATATCGTTCTACATTATGTTTACTAAAGTAGGGAGGCTAACAATTAAAGTGATCCTATCTAAATGTTTATTAGTCGCTGACAAGCTTCCTATGTCTTAATTGGCGTACATAACCGACTATTTCTATGTTAATGCTCCGAAAATGGAAGGAAAACGGAGCGTATCAGCAATTTATATAGAAGAAAATTATTTTTAGTGTCTTAGGTAGCATACATAGGTAAAATACACATACCGACATTACATATACCCACAGAGCATGGAACGCAGCAACTAGAGACAGTACATGTTGCTAATCATTATTTTCGTGGCTGCTGCAAAATAAAATAAGGATCATACAAATATTAAAAAAAGAACAAACAAAAAAAAAAGACAGCACTATGAATAGGGCAATCTATGGCAGAAGTGCCAAAACTACCTACCTACTTTAATAATTTTATTTAAAAATGGAATAAACAAATTGTGCGGTGCGTGTCTCCAAGTTGCACCAAATGAGAGTCCAGCACACTGCATGTGTCAGGCAATATACCTGACGCTAGTATTCTACTGGATCCTTAAAGTGACATACGGACGTCGAGCAGATACAGAACAGTTTTAAAACGTGAAAAAGTGAATAGTGGTTTCGCATGAACTGTCTGGTGAGTATACTCGTTTTTTACGTGTGTATGTAATAATAATAGACATACATAAACTTAGTAATATGAATGATATTGAAAAGATGGTGTGTATTATTTGAAGCATTACACCTAGAGCAAAAAAGATAATAAAAGATTGGCTGTAATCAACTGTGATGATGAAGAAGTGTGTGTGTGTGTGATGAAGATGTTTTGCATTTTTTTTCTCTACTCAGGTACTTCTTCTCAACCACGCTACGAATTTCGCTGCGGTTTTCACTTATGAAAAGACTATATAAACGAGTAAGGTTTGTGCATATAATTTGCATCCGTGCGAAGCCAGGATGGGCAGGATGGCAAGTTACCAATAGAGCTTCCATGAATACAGATACTGAAAGACTCACTGGTCAATCCAGCCAATACCAGACTTATCTGTATAGGTATTTCCACTGCACTGGTTGACCTCGAGACCTTTCTGATATGATGAAACAATTTTCAAAAGGTTTAGGTAAAGGTCAGGCATTTAAAAACCTACACTGGAAGACTCTTTATATTAAAATAAATAAAAAATATCACAGCCATTTGTGATTTTCTGACGATATAATATTGGTATCAGAACATAGTTCACAGTTCGACCAAAAGACATAAGAGTTTCAAACAGAAAACGAACATACTTACGACTGGAAATCTAGTATAAGTAAGTATCTGCAAAAAAAACTTTTTTTTTTTTTATGTATCCTGCTCATCACGCAATCTGTCATGGATAGCTGCTCCTTTGTTCGATTTTTTTCTGCATTTGGTCTTTGTAGCAGTGTGGAATTGTCCTCACTCATTCTGCTGAGAATCTTTTTACTAAACTTGGAACACTGTTCCTCTTAAGTCTTGTGTATATATACTATACTTCTGGACCCCGATAAATCAGCAGCCAGTGAGTTGACGTGTTTGGTGAGCTTTTTCTGGTAGTTTGTGTTACGGGCAGCGATTTCTTCCTTTACAGTTTTCAGCTTCAGATCTTGCAGGATGTATTTATTGTGTATGCATTTAGGGATGTTGAACATGAATCTCAAAGCTTTAGTCTGAAACCTATCCAGGCTGTCAATATTGCTGTTGCTTGCTGTTCCCCAGAGCTCCACTCCATATGTCCAAACCGGCTTCAATACGGTTTTGTAAATCAGCTTTTTGCTTTCATTTGTTAATTGAGACTTTTTACCAATCAGCCAGTACATGCTTGTCAGCTTTGTGTCTAAGGTTTTCCTTTTACTCCAGATACGTTTCTGCCAAGTCAACCTTCTGTCCAGGTGCATGCCAAGATATTTTGCACTATCTTCATGTGGGAAAAAAACGTCGTTAACTATGTCGAGACTTTCCGCCAGGAACTCCGCAGTCACTCCACGTGAAATACAGATGAAAAATCAGTTTGACTAGAAACCGACCCCAATATAGTTGGGAAAAGGCAGTACCAATGATACGCATACGGTAAAGGCAAGGAAATGTCAATAAATTATGACTTTTAAAAATTGGAACACAGCTGTCACTGACACAGCTGACAGTAACTTTCAAACCGAATATTGCTATTTAGTAGGCAGCGTTTTTAGGCTTTAAATACTGTCTGTTTCGGAACAATTGCCCCAAAATATAATACCAAACCTTAAAATGGAAACGACAAGACTTTTATTAAGATTTCTTCTCCCTGTGCCTTCCATGTCAGTTGACTGTCTATTAAAATTCCTAGAAATTTTGTAACATCTAGGTACTCTGTCCACACTCACTTACGGCCGCTTTCTATAATATATCTCAATCCCAATCTTGATCCCGATCCTTGTCTGTAACCAATCAACGGCCGAGTTTGTGTCCTTCACCACACAATCCTCACCTTTGATTGGTTCCAGACAAGGATCGGGATTAAGATTGGGATTGAGATATACCTATTATAGAAAGCGACCGTTAAGTGTTATAAAATCCTATAAATACCTTGATATGGTTTTAAACAGTTTAATTATAGATATTAGAATATTGGAATTCATACAACAACAAACAACAATATTTTTTCCCGCGTCACAGAAATTTTTTTTTCAACAAAAAGCTTTCTATTTGCAAGCCCGTTCGAAAAAATAAAACATTTGATAAGTTACCTCCTTAGTCGCCATGTTTCGGAAAAACGATCCTTCCATTTTTAAATTAGATACCTACACGACAGACATGAGTTTACCATGTAATTAAATTGGCCACTAAAACACGACAGGTATGATTTTCATACAACTTTTGCCGGCCGCTGCTCGCATTTGGCCAGTACAGCAATTTAGATTTATCTCGAAGAATGTTGTCAAAGTAATGCTCAATTTTCCAAGCATGTTTGAGAAAATAAAATTATTGTAAAATTTTGTAAAACCAAAAATGCATACTTTTGGGCTTCGCCCACACAGTCGGGTAAAAAACCGGTATCTGAAGGTCTCATTTCTTCAACCTAGCTCAATTTAATCCTCCAAGATACCTACGACGAGACATTTCCTAGAACCTACGCAGTAGGTAATTACAACTTTGTTTATCCAATTAGGTAGGTGCGCAGATAGGTACCTATCACTAATAATAAAACTTGTTCTCAGTTGGTCAGGGCCTCCACTTCGGTTAGCGTCCGTCATGGCCGACTTGGCTTTATTGGATGGAGGATAAACTCAAGGATTCTCGTAGGACCCTCAACTCTGGCTTAGTAAGTTGTCTGGTCAGAGGTCTCTCGGGTGTAGATAGAAATTGATTAGTAGGTAGATTAATGTTCAGTAGTTAAACTCTATCCAAAGGTTTACTGGCTTTTTTAGGCACATATTCCTTATTACGACTTGATGTAGGGCATGCAGACCCTTTCACCTAAGAAGGTTCTGTGCACATGGAAAATTTCTGGTCATAGCAACAACTTGTTCGTTTTTTAAGTGACAACTTTCCGATTGATTTTAATATAAATCGAGAGGCTTTAGATATAAGGTGATGACCTTATACATAATAACAATCTTTTTTCGCCACGTGTTCTACAATCATGATTTTATTTCAACAGTACGTACGGCCTTATCTAAAATGATTACTCTGCATAAATAAATTTTGCAAAGCACCAAAACTGCCAGCAACTGGCAAAGACAGTAAGTACGAATGTGTTATATTTAAAACGCTTCGTAAATCACGATGTGGGAACCGTTTCAGCTGAACAATTGAAATAAATCAGAATTAAACCCTTGTAAGGATAAGTACAACACACCTGATCGCTGGAACATTCTAACAATACGTGTTCAAGATTCTTTTGTGCTTCTAAAGTATCGTATCGTGGTGTATTCGACTTATCACGTAAGTAATCTTATCCAGAAAAAAAAGCTGTTTTCGTTCAAATTCAGGCTAGCTCGGCTTGCGACTTCGCCCGCGCAGTTCGTGTTTTAATCCCCCCTTACCCGTCTAAGTTGTGTTTCTAAATTCCTTTCTTAGTGCCAAGTTTCGAAATAGACGTTCAAACTGTCTTGGGGTTTAAGATAGGCCGCTTGGCCTTGGGTTTAATTTTCTGACAGTCAGACCTTTTGTATATACCTAGTTAACCTATCTATCTACCTTTCAATAACTAATCTAAAATATTTGATTTTCAGGTTCATCTCATGAATAGCTGGAGAAAGAAGGACATCAATATCCCAGAAATTGGGTTGCGGAGGTCAGAAAGCAGTCGCTCCGAGCAAATCAATAAGCCGCATCTGGATCTAGACTATAAGCCGACCCCGGCGAAATTTGGGAAAAGGGCGCTATGATAATGATGAATAAGCTAAAGGTACGGAATTGTAGATAGGTTTGCTATACGTATTCCGTATTTTTGTAGGTTATATGTATTTCAATAAGGGCAAAGTATATTTTTTTATTTTGTGATAATATTCATGTTTACAAGTAAATTACGGTTTAATTAACGTGGTTCCAGCCAAATTCTTTCGCCGAAGCGTGAAGAATAACATTTGGTTCATAGCGTCAACTCAGCGCGATACCATACCATAACTTAGACATAGCTTTAAAATGCCGCTCTGTCTAGGATACAAAACAGGTAATTCTCCTTTCTCCGATAGACATAAACTTCAGAGTAAATACCTATTAGGTACACCCTGAAACTAGGGTTGCCTAGGGTAGTTGGTTAGGGTACTACTATATTTTAGTAAATTGTACCTACTAATAGGTAGGTAGGTACCTATTATAGAAAAATAATTTAGTTAGGTACTTAGTACGAAAAATACCATAATTATTTTCAACACTTACCTACTCAACTATTGATGAGTTTTTTTTTAAATAAAATGACGGAAATGCATTACTAATAACTTTTTGGTGGCACCAACATTTTCGACCTCGCTACGCTCGCTCTAGCTGACTCATGGGGCCTAACCACAAACTCTTAAAGCAGTATTACTTTAATATTACTTCCAGTGGGAAAGAGACGGAGCTATACGTCCTAATACTGCTTTAAGAGTTGGTGGTTTAGGCCCAGTAGTGCGATTCTTTAACATATCACCCTGTAAGTTAAAATGAAGTGATCCTGAAGTGAATTGTCAATCCATCTAAACAAGATGGAATGACAGTTCACTTCATGCTTAGGTAGGTAGGTACTCTACATACTTACGTTACACGGTGAAATGTTGACAGAATAGGCCGTCTGTTTCTGTATGAAAGGTCAAAAAATGTATGTATCCGTCCCGAGGCGGGGAGCAAAAATATTCGAGCTTGGTTCGCTCGCTCTAGCATTTGTCTTTATAACCGACTTCCAAAAAAAGAGGAGGTTCTCAATTCGGATGTTTGTATTTTTTTTATGTTTGTTCGCGCATAACTCCGTCGCTTGCCAACCGATTTGAAAAAAAAATTCGTTGGAACGGTATACTTCCCAAATGATCCCAAGAAAATTTAATCAAAATCGGTTCAGCGGTTTGGTTTTTGAATCCAAATAGAAAGAAAGAAAGAAAGAAAGAAAGAAAGAAATCATTTATTTGCTGTAAATGTAGGTTGGAATATTTATAGATTGTCCCGATAGCTGGAAAAAAATATGGAAAAATCATCCATGTATACGAAATTGCGTATTTTTGTTTTCCTGTGACTTTCCAGTGGTGTTATTAGGTGTAGGGTACCACTAAAAAGTGGAAAATAAAAAACTTTAAAAAAAAAACCGACTTCCAAAAAACACTACAAAGTACAAAATAACGTTTTTCCTGTTTATTTCCTGTAAGCTTTTCTCAATAGCTGGGCTTTAAAACCAAATGCTCTAACAGACTAAGGCCGTCATTCGTTAAACTTCGACGTTATTGTGCCATAAAAATTATAGGTAGGTAATATGGAACGTTATTCAATTTTTTTTAACTAACAAAACCGAAAAATTTAAACTAAACTAAAAGGTACTACTATGTGTAGGATAGGTGTTACTATTTTTTTGCTTGATTTTTCTAAAAGTACCTACCTACATGTTTACAAAAAATAAAAAAATCTGATTTCTCTGAACAAAAGGTAGCAACACTGATCTGAAACGTAGTTCTAATCATATCGGGTACCTATTGGGGTCGTAATCGGATAGGTACATTATGTTGCAAAACACCCACAAATTGAGTTAACATTAGTTTGTTGTTTTTTGTTTGATGATTGATTATAATTATCTAGGTCCACAATGTTAATAAATTGTAATAGAAAATCAAAGGTTAATAATAATATATTTCCAGAAAAAATACCTACTGAACCTACTTTGATAAAATGTACCTAAATTATTTTTCCTCACGTAAGAAATAGAAATTCAGTAGATTTTTACTCGAAATAGGTTTTTAATACTCGTCTTTGATATTTCTCGGCTAACATATTCTTAGAAAAACATTTTAAACAGAACTAGGTCTTTATTCAGCTAACTAAGGAGGTAGGAGGTAGGTACTGAGTCACCTCGGTCGTGTAGTGCTGTGTTGTCATTTACCTAAAGACGGGAGCCACACTTGCGACGCATATGAATATGCGCAAACGTAAGTGTGTTTGGTTTGCCAGTTCGATATACGCCACTGGAGACTGGTGTGCACGACATAATCCCCCCTGAGCCGGTATGAGCACGGCGCCAAATTCGACATTTGCTATTCCCGGGATTTTTGGGTGACATCCCGGGGCACCGCGTGAAACTTAGCCGACAACCGATGTGTCTTGCCGGTTATTTAAAATTGGAACTGCATTATGTTTTCTTGAAATGTTAAGTTGGTTTTTATCCAATGTTGCGTGGATTGGTTTGATTGGCTTTTTTCGTGCTATAGGTATGGTTAAATGTTAATTGGTTATCAAATCATATTTTTTGTTATAGTCCCTACCTATGCGTCCTGGGACTACCTAAGTACTATGGCTCTACATTGACCTTTTGAATCCTTTAATACTGCCCAATTTTTTATAAGTAGGTAGTCTGAAAATACCATCGTACCTAAATCCCAGAACTTTGAATGCCAATGAATGCTTATTAAGTTTATATCTGGTTATAGAGAGATAAGTTAGGTATCTATCTACGTGCCGTAGTAGGAATTGTGGTTGTGAGTTCTTTAATTATTAGGTATTGTTCGGTCCTCAAACACCTCCAGAATAATGTTATTTTTCACTAGGTAAACCATGTTATGAAATGCTAATTTACACGTGAATACAAACAACAAGTGAATTCATTACATTCCTACATAATCATGTACCTACCTAGGTTTCTAAAATTCAACAATTCTTAAAATATTGGGTAGGTAAATTTTGTATTCCCGTTCAAAGAAAAAAAAAATCCGTGGTGGATTTAAATTCAAAATTTTAAAAAAAGTAGCGAAAATATTCTCATTTTCATCAATCAAAAAAATAAAAATTAAAACGTATTTTACAAATTTTAATGTTTAATAGCACAAATCATACGGAGAGCAGCTGCTGCGGCCGGAGGAGGGTACTGGAGCCCAACGTGGGACCCAGATAGCGTCGTTCACGGCAGTACATATTTGCTAAATGAGCTGGGTGTAGTCGGCTGAACGGAAACTATTAATACTATCACCTGTCGTACCTTTATTGAGCCTCGAACCTCATGGTTTCAGCTCTACAACGTTCCAAAAATATCGATTCACGACGAATCCAGCATGTCGGCCGCCCTCTAGGGCAGACGGCTCCTCTCGCTCTACGTACACATAGGACACAACACGTCAAGCGAGATATCAAAACGGTTTCCCGCCACTAGTATTTTAACACATTAAACATCCATTGTGGGATTTTGGACCCACGGAACACGAACATAACAATGTCAACACTGTTTTTTAGTTTTTATTAATGTTTTACTCAGGATATGGTAGGAAAATGGACTAAAAGTTTCATTATGCCGTTAAATTTCGAGCCACCGTACCGTACCAACCTCCCACGCTCGCTCGACCCGACTGACTGAATTTCAGTCCCACATTTCCCGGCGCAAGCCTTCACCCCTTGTAATCGAGCACGTTCGCAAAGATATAAGAGCGAATATCTAGATGTTCCTCGTCACGATTTTGAAATATTTAGTTTCGGCTCAAATGTAGGCAAGCGCCCGGATATCTCTTGTCTGCAATTAGGTAGGATTGAAAATGTTTGCGCTGTTTATATAGGTATAGACATTGTAATATTTAATGTTAATACTTACTGAAGTACTTAGGTAGGCAATTAATTAGTTTAGAATAGGTAACTTTAAAAAAATGTTGGTTTGCAGCGTATGTTTTCAAATAGCAAGTTGATTCATTGCCTCTCATTCCGTGAGTAGCAGCGGTAAGTAGCAGCAGGTAACTAAAGTAGGTAGATAAGTTTAAAGTATCTACCTACTACTTGTAGCAGGTCTACTTGCCTAGGTAGGTACCTACTTTAGTATTGGCTCTTGTATTTTTTGCTTTATAAATAATAAAAGTCTTTAACTATTAGCGAGCTTCATAATCATTTTACTTAGATTTTTATTTGTAGCTCTAATCTAGTACTTACGTAGTCACTTTCATATTTATCTCATACTGCATCTTTAAATGAATTACTTACCTCTATTTTTGGTAGTGGTAGTAAAATATAATCCACGACTATTCATAATATTTTAAATATTTGAAAACTAAAATAATTCTTGCAAAGTAATCAATTTCCGAACGTATACGACGCTAGCGCCAATTCGCTAAGCTTAGCATTAGACGTACAACGACATTGAACCACAGCTTTGCAAATGAAATACTTTGAGCATATTATTTGTGTCATCCTGCTTTGTCACATTGCTCATGAATCTGGTTTTCCTGCTGTCATTAATGTCAATGGTGCTGGTGACGTCTCACGTATGACGGAATGTCGGAATTGCGTCTCTCTCAACAAGACAAGCAAAACAAGCGAGTCAAACACGCTAACCAGTGCCGAATTTGTGTTTTATTTACATGATATCTTGTAAAACTTTAAGATAAAGTTATTTACTTAAAATGGCGCAAGCTGAAGATACTGAGCTCCGAGATTTAGTTATAGAAGCTTTAGAGAGGAATGGATCGCTAGCTAAAATCCGCGCGTTGCTAAGAGCCAATATTTTTCTTGCCTTTGAAGATGAATGTGAAAACTTGAAACAAAATGTGAATTTAGATAATATCCTTAAATTACCGGAGGGACTATTAGCACTATCGGTCGTCCATGAGTTTTTAGAGTTCTGTTGTTTGAAGAACACGTTATTCGTTTACATGTCCGAGTCGCGACAAGGCAGTGAATACAAATATGAAGGAAAGAAAAAGTTGTCCGAGAAGATGAATTTACCGAAATCTGATAATATAAAGGAACCCATCCTGTTCACACTTCTTAAAAATATATTAAAAACCAATCAGAAGAAATATTTTGATCCAAATGCTAATTCAAAATATAACAGTCATGAAAAAAACGATGAGAAATGTTACAGAGACGAACAAAATTGTACTTACATTCTTCATGAAGACTCACAGAGTAGTACTACAAGTTCTTCCCAGTCTGATAATTCATCTGATGAAAAAAATAAACTACAACTCCGGCTACAGCTAGACAACTCGGATACGGACACCTCAAGTGACTCTGCACGGGATAAGACACGTTCGGAATATGTTCCTGGAGATCACATACTTCAAGTGGATAACAGTGGTGTCAACTCTAATTACATTGCAAAAAAACCCATTGATTGTGTAGATGCAAGAGATCAAAACAAGTTTGTAACTTTTACCAGACCAGGAAATGAAACAATGAGTGAATTAAAATTGACAACTAATAGTAGTAGTGACTCTACCTCATATGTAGAACTAAAACCTTTTAACTCATTAGACGAAAAAATGCTCAATACAACAGGCTTGCCTATCATGGAAACAGATGTTAAAAATCAAAGTGATACAAATATTTTGTCAGCAATAAATGTAAAGAATGATTTATTGTCTCCTAAATCTTCAACATTGAGTAATAGGTCAACGGCATCTCACAAACAAGCAAGTGAGAATAAAGGTTTTGAAGTCAGTGAGAAACAATCACAGGAATCTGGCAAGTCTGAGGGGGATACTGCTGAATTTAGTTATGGTGATGACTTTTCATCATCACCAGTTTCCAAATTTAAAGAAAATAAAGATAAACAATCCAAATCTTCGGGCTCAGCTCAAAAAGAATTAGAAAAAAGTTCAAACAAAAATGCATCCATAGAAAGTCCACATCAAACTTCTCAGAGCTCACAAAGTTCAGTTTCATTATCTGATGTTGCAGATTTGATCAGTGAAAAAAGTTCATTAAGTATTACTAACAATAAGTCAAAGCAGTCGGGAAGTGTTCATTCAAGAGAGAAAATAGATGCAAAACAAAGCAAAGTCCATAGTGATGACTCTGGAGACTTCACAGAGTCTCCTGTTCCCTCTTTGTCTAATTTGAGTCTTGACATTCATAGTGATTGAAGCTTTCATCACTAAAATACTCCTTGTCTTAGCATAGTATTACTTAGTGAGTTTTATAGCAATAACATTTCAATACAAAATAAGTTCCTTAAAAATTGTAAAAAGCAGTTATTGTAGTGCTTTAGGCTTTCAATGTTTCCTAAGCTGTTGGACTGTTGTTTATAAATTGATGAAGCTAACATGTATTTTGAGAAATAGTTTTAAAACATTTAATATTTAGATAGAAAAAATATTTAACATTTCCATTGCATATAAAACAGTATAAATAAATGTCTCTTCCCTCTTTTCTGAAACACACTTATAATAATAATATGTAGGTATAGTGTAATTTTTGGTGACTTAGGATTGTGATAGGTAAATTTATTCAAGTTTTCCCATTATTGAGAAGTCTGACTAAACTTGAATTCAGAGTCCTATAATTGTCACGATTATGAAACAGAGGACAGAAATCAAATTCCAGTGTTAAAATTTTTAATGTTTTCAACAAACTCATCACTCAACATCTTAAAGCAATTATCTGGGATTCTGAATTTAAGTAAGCAGTCTATATTAGGTATGCAGGTTGATCCTTAGCTGTTTGTTATTGTGATTAGATGTATAAGTACCTACAAAGGGAGTATTCCCATCTGTCCCGGAATGTCTGTTCCCAAATGGGAATTTTTGTGTCATCTGTCGACGAGAATGCCCATTTGTCCCCATTGGGGGACAGACATTCAGTGACAGATGGGAATACTCCCAGCTCCCCTACAAAGCATGTTAAATTGTTGTTTGAAAAATAGATACTATGTTTGAAACTTGAGAGTACCTGAAATTCTAAATAAAAAATTTAAATCAATTATGACACATTACAATGCTTCGGATTACAATGACATGTAACTATATTTAGAAAGTAGTCTAAAGGTGCATCCACACCATGAGCAATAATATATTCTGGTTTTTATTTGATAATGCAAGATACCCACTGCTGGAATTTTCACTGTGGACACACCTGTTTTCTGATAAACTTGACTGCATTCTGTGTCGCTGCTTGTCAATGCTTACTGATATTATTTTAATAAGAATCATTCCTGTTTGAAATTTATTGAATGAATGTCTGTATTGTATGTGACAGATACTGGTTTGTTTGTCTGTGACAGAAATGGTTGTGCCTTATTTATATTGCATTCACCAAACAAATGCGATTGTTCCTTTTAGTACTCAATAAATGAAGATTCTAGTCCTAAATGAAATAAAACTGGTTCCGTCCAAATTGCTCCATTATCATATGTTTCTGCCGAAGGTTTGATGAAACTGCTGTAATTTAAGTACCTACTTCAATAAAACTGCCTCTGTGTATTCTGTTGTTATTATTCAAATATTTTCTTAATCTCGAAGATTTCAATAATTATATTTTCGTTTTGTAGGTGGGAAGCAATGAAATCAAAGACACCAAGATTTTTATAATCAATTTTAATTTCACATTTTCTGTAAAGCATAGATTGTAGATATCACGTTTCACTTATGCACACGAGTCAATCCATACCGAACACTGTAACACAGTTGTTACGCATTTCTATACAAAAGTAATGCTGTTTATGATAGATAGCGGTTAGTGTTATCGCATACAAAAAGAAATATATTAAACATATTTACACTTAAATATTTTATATTAGGTACATGAAATTTAATATGAAAATGGTATAAAAATTACACTTTCATATGTTACATACATGTCTCAGTAATACAAATGCGGTTTATATCCTAAATTTGAAAAAATATAACAATAGTAAAAGCCACAATGCTTTATATAAACAGTAATAGATCTAACATTGTAATTACATCGTAAAAAAATGGAAATTTAACGCTCCAGGCACTGTTATTGATTTCTTATTCACGTATGAGTGGAAAGTATTATTTTTCTCGTATGTAAAAGAAACAAAAACATTACAGAAAGGTTCTCATACTCTTGCTATCGATATTTGCTAGAATTCACAAATATTGCAGAATAAAACCTTTCGAAATGAAAATAAATACCGCCTTTACAATTAGCGATAAAATATTTCAAAAAATCAACTAGAAATAATAATAGAATCGCAACTAAAGTAACACTTATAATAAGTAAATAATAAATATCAATAATGTACATATGGCAAATATTTGGCTTTATATATCATATTTATAATCCACATGTAAGGAACGTCAGTTTAGTTCATACACTGCATGGAATTGCTGATGGTATTACTTTGTTTCAACTACAATATGCAGTGTTGAGAAGCAATATCACAGAATACCAGCGGGTAGTATAAAATCTTAGAGGGTAGTGACGTCACAACACAGTCGGGACGAGGTGTCGCTATTATAGCTCGTTGCCCACGGAGCTGTCGTGCGTGAGATTCGAATCCATGCTCGCGTTGTCAGAGTCCTGACTTTGGTTTCCGCTGTAGTTCGCCGCTTCTTGCAGCCGCATCAACATGTTTAACTGTAACAAGAAGGCGGGTAGATTAGCAAAATGATAATAGTTAAAAAACAAAGGTAGGTAGGTAGGTACTCAAATAGGTATTGAAAAGTTTGTTCCTTACCAATGGGTCTTGATTGTTATTTGTGTTGGAATCTTGGTTTGATTCTTCAATGCCAATCTCTTCCACCGTGATTGCTCTAAGAGTCTGTAAAATAGAATTTAATTTTATTAATACGTCCTGTTTATAATTTTCCTGTTAATAACCTCATCTCATGAGCAACAAGTCTAACTTTTTAGATAAAAACTAGCTTTTGCCCGCGACTTCGTACGCGCATATCCCGTCTTTTCCCGTAGGTTGTGTTTTCCACAGAAGCTAACTAACGTGTAATGTGTGTATCAAAAACATCATTGATAAACTTAACGAATTAAATTATAAAGCAAGCTCATCATAGTTACATGTGAGTGATTGGGTTCCCTCCAGGGGTACGAAGACTTGATGTGCTGCAGCGGGTCGACGGCGGCGTGTCGTCGGCGGCCGTACAGCGCGATGCCCTCGCGCACCGCCTCCGACGCGTACGGCACGATGCTGTAGTTCCACACGTCTGCGAACCACGCCTGGGGAGAAAAGGTAACGTTTAAATTAAACGTAGGTACATAATGTCAGTAATTTCTATAGGGTGGGCTTAGGAGGATATAATAGTACCCAAAAACATGGATTTTTCAACATTCAGCTAAGTAGCTATATTTAAACCAATCCAGATGAATGTGAAATTCGGGGAGAACGCAATACACTTTCCAAAACCTAGGAATCGAACCCGGGACTCCATGCTAAACATTCGCGCCAGCGACCGCCAGACCAACGAGGCAGTCATCTTAAACGAGAGTGGTTGCAGGAAGACAAGTGATTCGCATCAGATAGCTTCAGCTGAAACTAGCCAAGATTTCTCCAGACCTATAATCATCATCATTAAAACCAAACAACGTCCACTGTTGGACATAGGCCGACCCAGGTCTTGTGTGTCTCGCAACCAGCGTCCCGTGGCCTTCACTCGTCGTCACTCCACTTTGTGTAAGGCCTTCCAAACCTACGTCAACACAGAGCTCGCATGGTAGCTAGGTCCATTTTATTTTACAGAGATTTCCTGTCTCCCAGCAGTGGTTACTTCTGGGACACAGGGCATCATACGTAACATAAATGATAAGAAATGCTGTAATTCTGGAAGAACTATGAACTATTTATTCTTCCTTACCTGACTAGCCTCCAAGTCCATAGGACAGGCGAGGAACAACCTCGGCCCCACGGTGACGTCACTGGACGAGTGTGCCTCTAAGAAGGCGTTGAGCGTGGACCACACTCCCGGCAACCATTCTAGAACGGCCGCCAGGGCGGGCTCGCGGCGACCCAGTCGGAGCTCTAGGGTGAACAGCTTGCGTCGGAGGTACCTGGGTAAAGGGTGCTTGAAATTAGACCAAGTCTAGGTTCAAAAGATTTCGTTTAGTCTTATTGATTGTTTTATGCTTACCTAGCTAAGAATCCTTTGACAGGTTCCATATGATTGGCTGTGAGGAGCCACCTGAAGTTGTGATGAAGCTGCAGGTTCGTTGTGTTGCACGTAGCTTGAGACATGGTACCTGAAACAAAAACTTGCTTTTATTCACAAATTCAACCACACCACGTTTTCTACGATTTCTTTGTGTCCCACTCACATCCTTCGATTCTGCTTTATTAACTCCTACTAGCTTTTGCCCGCGACTTCGTACGCGTATATCCCGTTCTTCCCGTTCCCGTATAAATGAGACTGATACAAAAATAATTTTCCAAATCTGAGTGATAGTTCCAGAGATTAGCGCGATCAAAGAAACAAACAAACTCTTCAGCTTTGTTATATTAGTCAGTATAGATTAGTAAGTACTTAATAACTTATTGCAAATACAGATAGGCAATGTTTCGTAATACAGGTTCAAAAAGTACTATTGCAATACAAAGCAAACCTCCCCTTAAAAGGAAGAAGTATGAGGAAAGAGTACCAACCAACTCGATTTTATTCATTCATTACTATTCTCTCACGATCTTTCATGGTTTAATGAGACAATTATGTCATGTGTATTGACATAGGTCCTAAAAAGGCGTTCCGCCATTTACCAATACTGGCTGCCGGTAAAGTTACAAAGAGTAGGTAGGTACTGGCATTACACCAACGGTTCTTTTTATTGTAAAACTGTCCATCGCTACGTTTATAGGCTTCTAGACGCTGGACCAATGACATTTTAAGAAAGTAGCTAGTTGCAAGCTAAGCAAAACCAGTCTTTGTGACGTTGCCTGTCCACACAACTAGCAATAGATGATGAATAAGAGTCTGGGGGCTTTGTTCCGCTGATTTTTTTTCCCAACTATAACACTAGGAAACGGTGACGGACATTTTGGGCGACTGTCGTTCAGAAAGTGCTGTCTGTCAGCCTAATTTGAATGAATGTTTTATATTTTTTGAAGAAACCGTCTTCCAATGGCCTATCTCAGATCTACTTATATCCGTAGATCCATTCTTAAGCCAATAAAAACGTTCTTACCAATAATAACAGGCATATTTCTGTTGTCAGGAGGCAGTAGACCCGCGAAGGCGTCTCCCAACGCTGAAGCATGCTGGAGGTTGTCGAGTATGACTACGGAAGGCAAGGCAGCCTCTTCACCGGCCGCCGCAGCGCCGCACTGTTCCGCGATGTTAGCGAGGTAGGCGCGCAACTCGTTGCAGGATTTGCGGTCCACGCTGCGAAGGTAGGATAGATTTAATTTTATTTTTCGAAGAGAAAAATTTACATTTGAGTCCAAGGTGCAAAAATCTTCCAGAAACTCAATACCTACTTATATATACCTAGAAGATGTTACACAATAAAAATAAGATCTACATAGCTTAGACTGTAATTTTAGCACAGTCACTAATACGCAAGCAATATTGACATAGAAGCTTATAATTTATCGGTTTTAAGTTTAAGATCATAGTATTAATCGATCATTGAAATACCTATGTTATAGTTATAGACAAAAAATATTATATAACATGGAATGATGGATTTGATTGATTTGGATTATATTGTTTGAAGAAGCTCACATTCAATATGGTGATACTCGAATATGGATCAGTGAAAACCTAACATCAGTGCCAAATTGTGTTGTCAGCATTCAGAATAATCTCATCTAATAATTTTCATTTCTAACAACTCAGGGCTAAAATAAACTTCTTCAATAGAAACTGCCACGAAAGAAAAACCATGAATCTTCTAGAAGTTAAGAACATTCTTTGGTACTCACTTGAAAGTAGCTACAGCTTCGGCGGGATTGCCTCTACGTTGCGTCCTCTGTACGTAGAACTCTGCTAGTTTGGCCGCTAGATATGACTTGCCCGTGCCGCTTGGACCGCACAGAATTATTCGCCGGTGTTCAGATAGCAGTGAAACATATCTAGAGAAAAAAGAAAATCGGTTAAGGATTCTATAGATCTTGCAATGGTGTAAAAAGTTATAGAAATAGGAAGAATCTTACCTGTATACAATATTTTTTGGTATAAGACTATCGAACGCTAAGCTCCCAACTCCTTCTAAGCAGATGTACAGCGTATTGACAGTGCCGATAATATATCCACAAGGCAACAACTCCGGGAAACCTATCTCAGGTCCTCGCGTCGCTTCGCCCAAGTGATACGATGTTATCGAATCAGTGTTCAAACCGAGATTCGTTCCCAAGTCTATTCTAGACAAGTAATCTTTAAAAGTCTTCCTAACTATATAATCTAAGTTCTGCCAAGTTGTCTTGCCAGATATATAAGTGTAAGCTATGGTGAATTCATTACAGTTTATTGTCGAATCACTATTATAAACGTTCTTATACGAACTACTGTGCGTAGATTTATTGCTTTTAAGGCTATTTGTGTTAGACTTATTTATTTGCGAGTAGTCTTGCGTCTCTGTTTCGGGGCTTCGGTTTTGCGATAGTCGCGGCGAGTCGAAACTAGACTGTTTCTCAAAATGGTTGTTGTATGAGCTCGCAGATTGTTTGGCGTAGAATCTGCATTCAGATTCTGTGAGCGTGTCTTGAACTTCTTCGAAATATCTTTGGAATGTCTCCGGTTGTCCTAAATATACGGCTATAGCTATCTTTTTTCCGTCGGTTGTATCTCCTTGGCTGTCTGCTACACCTGTTAAACAAACACAATGAGTCGTTAAATGAATCCTTTTGTAACTTAGAATAAACAAATCGTTGTTTTAAAATTAGACTTACCGATGTCTGAATAGCTCTCCCCTATGGCTAGCTCGCGCGTCTTCGGCGGCGGCAGCACGGTGTTTATATCGTAGTCGCCGCTGAGTCGCTCGCCTCCGTTCGCGAATAAATCACTGCTGCCATTCAGTGCTGCTAATAGCGTCTCGCTGTTTTCATTTAGTTCGCATGCGGCCTTATTGCCGTATATGGGTTCGACCATGCCCGATTTAGGCGAGCCTTTTTTGGAGAAATCCATAGTAGGGGTCGAAGACATGCAGTTGAAGTCTAGGTCTAGAGGTTGTGAATGCATGTCTAGTGTCGCCTGAAAACAGAATACAGTTGTTGCTTAGGAAGAAAATAGAGCCATAACTTTTAAACTTTATATCTAAAGCCAAACAATTTCTTAGTAACCACGATTTATTTGATCTTCATGATTAGTAAGGTAACAAGTGCAACGAAATCACCAAATCGACATTTTCAACAAATTTTAAACGGTACGCTGAATTCCGTCTGCAGCTCTCTAGAAAATTGTCATGGACATATATTTGCGTGTGCACTCGTGTGAAAATATGGAAACGATGAAATTGGTATCATTATATTTTTTTTTTTACTAATGACAAAACCGTCATGCGTTACTAATCTTTAAAGGGTAAAGTAAAGAGCGAGGGTGTCGGGAGAACATTCCCATGACGTGTAAATGGCATTGTACACCATAGAAACAGGTGGAAATGTCACCCTAAAGTTTTGGTCAGTGGAATTTCGACACAACCTCAGTCCCCAAAGGAAAAATAGCATGGCCAGCTAGAATGTCTAATCGCTTTTTATTTGTATGTAAGATCGAAACCTTATTGCATCCACTCTGTCTATCACAGTCGTCTACTAGTTGAAAGGCCGGTCTCTAGGTGAATCACAAAGCCAGGTGTATTTACTTCTACATCCAATCTCTCCCAAGTACCAATTCTTAAACTTTTATAAGATGGTTGGTCCATAAAACTTGGGAGCGTCCAACGACATACTTGCCTATTAGATATAGAGTAAGTAATTTATAAAAGTTATCGATTTTATCTCACCTGATGCATAGTAGCCTGGTCAGCGAGACTGAACCTCCTTGGGTCTTCCACAGCAGAGCCACCAGTCCCCAATGAGCTCTGACTACCAGCCAGTGACCGTGACGTCACTAGCCGCTGTAACCTCTCGTTGTTCTGCTTGAGGTTCAACATCTCGTTCTGGAAGTGTACCTTGATTTGAGAAGACATTTCAACGTATTCGTTTAAAAAATCTTAGTGAATTTAAAGAGTGGAGCATAGCATGTGGCGCTAAAAACTTAAATAATAATGTGTGCGGTAAAATAAGCGGAAATTGCGTACATAAGTGTTCTAAAAACATTGTTGATGCTTCACTACTCGGTACGAACGAGGTAGAACTTAATTATATATGAGGGAGCCGTTTATGGACATTTTGTAGAACACCGACTATAATCAGTACCAAAAAGCGCGTTTAATTTGTATAATGGGCTGGTAGCGAGCCCCTAATGAATACTTACTGCGTACCTAAATATTAAGTAAGTGGATACAGACTATTCCTTAGGGTGTTTTCACAATTAATGATAGCAATCTTACGACTATTATTGCTATATTAAGTGGACTTGTTATCAGTAAAATGCTACTTAATCATTTATTAATTGTTCCAAATGTTCTTACCCTCATTTTAATGACAGTGTCCTTAAGGCTTTCTAGTTGATGCGCTGAGCTGAGAGCCTCTAATCGGATATCTGTTAGCACCAAATCCTTCTCTCGTAATTGCCTCTTTAACTCATCAACTAATCCAGAATCATCTGGTTTATCTGGAAATAAAATGAAGATGTTAAGCCACATCCAGTAATTAATTATATTAATTACGATGTTAACTTTAATTGGAATTCTCTTGCGATGCTCCTAAAGCTATAAAATGGGTCTGCACTAATAACTTGGAAGTGGTTTCAAATGGAAACCCAAATGCCTGGTAACCTCGAAGGCTTTGTAATTAATTTAATTTACAAAAACATGAACTACTTTCATATCCATATCTAATAACTACATTACTAGCTACATAAGTTATGGATTAATGTCTATTTAATTGAGAAAGATATGCGCAATGAAGGTAGAAACCAATATGATCTTGGTTTCTAAAATGAGAGGTGGTTTTAAAATGACCACGTTCAATTAATCTTAGTTTCCATACGTTCTAAGATAGTTAAAGTCATCCATTGTCCTATGCACCTCAGCTTGCATTAACTTTTAGCCCCTAACTTTCTCTCAACCTGATTCGCGATCCATTGTTTGCAATAATTTTCCTCATATCTCACCTTTGGTCTGGTCTTCCGTCTTGGCCTGCGGGCAGGGCTTGTCTTTGACGTCAAGTGTCTCGTGCGAGTGTTCCAGACTGTTCTCATTGCTTCCCTCGCGGATCGTGTGTGGGTCGTCGTAGTGATGGGAACCCGACGAGCTGTCTTGCGATGACAGTTGCCCGAGGGACGAGTGCTTCGCTGTCTTTGAAATCTTGGCGTTCCGCGAGAAAGCTTTCGTGAATGATGAGCGGAGCTGTTGTGTAATATTGTTTTGTTAGTGTTTTGGTTTGGGAGTTGGTAACTTTATTGTAGAAACAGTGCCTGTATCAAATATATCTATTCAGATATGTCTAAACGTGCTTAGAGTCGTTATGTACGAGTATGAAGTGTAGTCAAACGTGTTTTTTTTTAATCGTGGTATGGTACCTACTCGTCTTTTAACACATTTATGTGTAATGGTATGTCATGTTATAACATGACACCCAACGCCATAGCATGTGACGCCTGTAATCTCCGAAGGGTTAGGCAGAGCACAGTCTATTTCTCTATAAATTATCGTCGTACGAATATTTCTCAGTACCTAGGCAAATATTAAGTAACATTTAATAGGTAAGTATAGATGCTATTGAATTATAACTCGCATGGCGTCGCGTATCGTACCTTCTCTATTACGAAAATATTTTCTTCAAATCCAATGAAACACTTGTGTCCTGATTATGTAAAATTTCTTCAACGGCTTACTTAAAATATCAATATTTATATCTATTAAAACATGTTCATTGTAGGCTACTTGTACATATTTATTACTTTGTCAATATTAGGTAAACGCAGGCTAATGTTTACTTGAGTTTAGTCAGTTTGTTGTAGTCGTAGACAAAGATATAATGAATAGCTAATACAAAACTGGATTTTACATACAGGAAACACTTTCTATTTAAAATACATAAATATACTGTCATATAAATGTTCTTTTTGGGACAGGCACTGACTCAAATCATTTTTATTTCTTGTTCATGTAACTTACCCATCCCTTCTTCTTGTGCTTCTTGTCGTGCGGTGCAGACGAGCCACTGCTCAGACTGTTGATGCTGGACACGCTGTCGGTGGACAGATGCCGAGTGATAGCGCCGTTGCCCGTCTGCACCAGCCGCTGCGGAGATGACTGCGTTTGACTGCCTGGCTCCTACACGGCAATATTCAACTATTCATCGACTGTATTTCATTTTGTAAGTAAGAATTTATAGTAATTTTTGAAATTGTTTAAGTAACCGCTTAAAACGTTAATCTATGTCCCTGAACTTTAATGATTTCGACAGAAATAGCATTGACTACGCACGAAACCTTATAGGTCTGCTGTGTCACGAAACCTGCTCAAATACTATATTTATTTATAAATGTAATGCATGAATAATAATATGCAAACGCGTACGGTCATTTCAAAACATTAAAAACAGCTAATGCAATATTTGATGCAAACACTTTATGGTAAATAAACGATCGTATACCAGACACCTTATACATTTAGAAGCTGTATGCTATATTTATCACTCTCTCTAATTATCATTAGGTTTCACAACGAGATCGTAACGTATGCTTGTATCAATTTGAATAGTTCACGATGTACTTACAGTTAATATTAAGGAGGTAGTAAGTCATGTCACTTGTCTATTCTCGGCGCGTCTCAAATGTGGAACAGGGACGGATCTATTGACGGTCAATTTAATGCAAATGCTATCGTTGCCTTATTTGTTTCTGCCTATTGGACCTCGAACGTCCCGATTCTGATAATGTTACATGTGTTTCTACGTAGTCTCTTCGTTCCGTGTGTTTGACTATGCTAATGATGCTGGTCTTATTGCAACGCATGCCTAGTTAATGTACATTGATTGATAGATGACATTGGACACCGTACCAAGTTTCAACATTAGAATACAAATGTAAATGAAGACGTTGCAACATTATAACGTAATCACATATTCAAACAATCGTTTATTTTTTTTGTAGCATTGACATGATAATAGATCGTTAAGAACGATATAAGTAAAATATGAGCAGAATATTTGATTTTCAGAGACTTTTTGTATTGGAATGTGTGTAAATAGGGCCACATATGCATGAGATGCATGCTTAGTTAATGCTAGTTGGAGAATCATATTTACCGGGCCGGTGACATTAACACCATCCGCCCTGATACCCATGGACTGCATGTGGGCAGTCGTAAGCCCCGCCTGGATGGATTGCTTCCTCAGCAGCTCGATCGTTTGACGCAACTCCGTTAACTCCGAGTCCTAAAGCAA
This sequence comes from Melanchra persicariae, assembly GCA_947386135.1. Lineage (NCBI taxonomy): Eukaryota > Metazoa > Arthropoda > Insecta > Lepidoptera > Noctuidae > Melanchra > Melanchra persicariae. Next base: position 8,951,858 of record OX376646.1, read on the forward strand.
ACAAAACGTATGATACCACATCCGAAGTATAACAACAATAAAACTTATAATTAAAAGAAAGTAATTTGTTTCCGTTGGAACCGGTTGGAGTGCCGTCAGAACGGCTATTGGCTTGAGGCGAACACATACATTATGATGCTAAGTACCGCAGTTCGTTGTTTCGTTAACTCAAAGATCTTGTATACGGATATTTAAATTATCTAACAGCAGTAGTAAAGTTTTAATGAGTTGAGATTTAACGATGGAAATTGTAGTCGTTTAATACCTTTCTCTCGGCGGTCGCGGTGAGCTGCTGCAGTCGCTGCGTCATGTTGGACAAGCTCTGCTCGAACGCAGACACCACGTGAGCCTGCAACAACATAAAACATGTTGGTTAGTTTGAGGCTTCCTGTGAATTTTGCTGCGCTATAAACTTTCCAAAATACCTACCCAGCATAAAGATAAATACCAAAGATATCAAAAATTTTGTACTTAATTTAGTACACGCCTAATTTACTGTATAAAAATACGATGCCTGATTATTTGTGTCGGTTACATAGTAAATAGTCAACAAATACCTTTGGTTAATTAACGGATACCTTATAGCTTCCTCCGGCCAGTTGAACCACATTATAACTGTAATTTCTATTCAGTTTAGTTTGTAATCAGAGGCGACCACAGCCGACATAGATCTCTCCATAACTTCGGTTACTTGCAGGGTGAGATTATTATGTATCCAGCTCGACATCCTTAGCTCGATAATGACACCAATTGCTCTCGAGTCAAGAAACCGGTTAAATGTACCACCTTGACGACAAAATAATTACTTACGTCACATTTTACCTTAGTTACGTCGTAGTAAATATTGGATATAAACATTTTATGAACTGTAAAAGTGACTCATCGAAATAAATTGCTTTATAGGTCGGTAACACAGTAAAAGTGGACGTGGGTGTAGCTGGTCACGGGACCCTTTGTTTGCTGCGTTGCGGGAACGCACTCAGCGAAATTAAAACAGGGGAACTTCCCCGATCCCTACCAAAGTATGAATGTAAACACACCTACGACGATAAACGTATAAATTCATTTATTCAGAAATTAAATTCCAAGACGTATTTCTTTTGTTCATTCCGTCCGTGCCATCGTTTAACTTGAATAAAAGTAAATTCAATTTAAATACTTAAGTATTTCTTTTTAATAGGACTATACACCTGCCTCGACGCATGTTGCTTAGCCAATTACGATGGCCAAGCGTTATTGATAGATCTCTCCACGAGACACCTTGTACGCGTGCCGAAGTTAACGAGTTAGCATTACCGACTGCAATTACGGTTCGTGAAACTCGGATCATCAGGGTCTTTACTGAAAATGTCTAAGGCTTCTATTCATCATTGCTATTGGTAAATCGCAATGATGAATAGAAGCATTACACATTTTATAGAAGAGTTCGCATTAATTAAAAGGCACACGCTAAGTCTTGTTTATAGAGCCTGCAACCTAGATGTTTTCCAAATCATTTAATGCAAAAGCAATGTTGATGTGATCTGATTATAAATATAATCTGCCAGTGATGATGACTAAGTCTCGGTTGAAATTTGACATCTTAGAAGGACAAAATAAGACAATATGGATAGAACATTGAACGATACGAGAACTAGGAAACCCTAGTTCACATTAAATTTAATCGATGCAGCATTGATCGCTTTAGCCCTGATAAATATCTAGAAATTCTTGTCGCAGTGACGTGCTCAAATGCGTTGACATCCTATGTTCAAATAAAGCAATAAGTTTCTCAATCGTGGTACCATAAAAGTATATCAGACAGGTGGAAACTAATTATTAATCAACAGCTGCGGATACAGCCGCGCTTTAAGAACTTAATGACACCATCAAATAGTTGCTAGTCCTCGGTAAGGAAAGAATTATGTCGAGTGTGCCCGCGAGAGTTTTTACTGCGAAATATTTAATGCATCCGTCGTGTTGCAGGAGCTTTCGCAAATGGACATCGAAATTATCTTCTTATAGACGCAGGTGAATTTTACAGGAGTTTTATACAGATAAATATTCTAATTTACAGGCAGATGGCTAGATCATTATTAGAAAAAATATAGAGTTAGAACAAGTGTCTATGCTGATTATTGTAATTGTCGTAGATCGGGTTTTTGTTCGTTGGCCTTCTGTTATCGAGTTTGTTTAAGTTTCTAGAGATATTTTTTTAATATAGAATTTTTTAACATAACGAATATGGTCCGAACCATATCCAACCAAAAGCTATTTCTTAAACACTTGCAGATATAATTCGCGCAAATATCAAGATGCAATATCAATATAAAAGCGGAAGGCATTTGAGAATTTATGATTAATAAATAACATGAAACATCTTTTGAAAGAGGTTTCGATGCCTAATAACAATATAAACCGAAGAGATTTTATTATATCATAAACGCACCAAAATATAGCTCTTACCACAGTAAAGTAAAGACACGTGGAAACTTGGAAGAGATAATTCATCTCATAACAACATAATTTGGAAATACATGTGCTCGGGGACAATACAACCGATAACATGGTACAAATCGAGTAGGTGTTACCTACACGTCCCTCCGTTAATATTTAAGGCCCACTCGACGTCCCACTGCTGTGTTTTACGAGAGATTGGTACAAGACAGGAGATATTATTTGTTCAAGTGCACTCTTCCTTATTCGGTTTGGACATATCTGGGCTGCATGTCGGCGGTCAATTTATTTGAACGGCCGAACAGAACCGCCGCGCCGTCAAAATTAAAAAAGGCTTTATTGAAGGTTTTGTTTGTACAGTTGCTACGATTGGAAGAAAAAGATTAATGTATTTTTGGTGCAAGTATTGAGGACAATAGATGCATTCAGTCGATTTTATACAATTGTAGGTAGATTTCAATAGCTTGCAAGTTAAAAGAGATTGTATAAGCTTCATAAATACTGTGATTAAAGATAACAGCGCAAGTTTTAAAACAATAAGCCCATAAAACAAGTCCTGAGAGAAATGGTATAAGCGGATGCAGTAGCGTTAGGAAAGTGTGCCGTGGTCGCAGTGGGCACCACCTTCGCGGACATCTGAAGTTGCGACGCGCAGGCGTTTGAAACGATAGTTATCTCACGCTCGATCCCAATGTACTTATACGTGGTTCTGTACCTACAAGCCACTGGAACCGATGGTCGTTAATATTAATAGGAGTGTAAGCCGTGACTTTATTGGCAGTTACACTGATTTTCCAAGTATTGGACATATTTTTTGTCCTCTCTCATTGAGCTGAAGTTGGTAAACGGTCAACCAATGCGCATGCATTTTTTATTTTCAAAATGAAATACTTGTTAGCTCTATAAAACAATTATGAAATAATTTTTAAAAAAGGTATTTTAGAAGCTTTATAACTATCGCTGATGAAGGTTCATCAGCGATAGTTATAAAGCTTCAAAGTTGACAATTTTAAAGAGAAGTCCGATACGAACTCTGACGTCAAAGTTCATAACGACGCCTATACAGCTGCCATAGAAAACGGCGTTTTGGCGAGAGGGACCGATTTGTTTAAAGATATCGATTTCTCGATCAATTTTGATTCCATTTACACTGTTAATAATTTATTTTTGTATATTTTGAGATAGACTGTGTAGATAATAAATATTTTTTTCATGCATATTCTACGAGTATTTCAAAACTTAGAGGTCAAATACACACGAGCCCTTTATATTCTCTTTGATAGTAATAGCAAGCATAAAGCAAAGTTAATCCCCTTTTAACAACCACGGTAAAAGGTCGTTTGAAGTGAAGGTGTCTTACACGAAACTTAAAACATTATAAGAAAGGAATAAATTCTTCCATAGATATGTATATGTAAAGATACGTTTAGCCTTCCGTTTATGGTAATCATTGCTTAAGTTCAAAGGTGTTCCTTCAAGCGATAACAATAGTCTGCTATTGGAGGCCTGTCACCCACGCTCCCTAAGTAAAATATTGTTTCTGTAGACACAATAGGATCTAATAACTGAAGCATCAGGAAAACTGCCTAGTAAATTTTCTCGGTTTCACCACTTTACTTTTGCTGTAATGTTTACTGACTTTACTGGAGAACTAAGTCATAAAGTACGTAAATATATTAATAAAATAACACGTTACGTCCCGAAAGTTGGTAAAACATCTTACATCTTGTAAGATTCAGAGAAATCCTAAAAAATCTGACCTTACATGATAAGATTATTTTGGGATCGTGGGAAAGGATATTATTATAAACCCAATGAATGAGATTTGGTGAATGATTAAGTTAGCACCTGACCGTCAGTCAGTACCTACAATAGAGGACCTTTTTGATAAATCCTCGGTAGTCAGGTAAGGTTTTTTTGGACGATTATAATTTATAATGGCAAAAGGTTCTCAGCGATTCTGAGCGAGATTTTTTATTCAAACACCTGTTAGTTAACCTTTAAGAAAGTTCGGATTCGAAAGCGATTCAAATCGAAGTGTGATTATCTTGATTTCGATAATTTTCGTAGAAAAGTGTCTACGTCATGACTTACATAGTCGTAGCTAACACATTAATATAGGAAATGAAAGCTTAAAAGAACATATTTTTTTAAAATTTAAATTGAAAACACGTCACGACACTCCCTGTTTAATCTATTTAAGGGGACGTTACACCCTACCCACGAGATGTCAGGTGAACACGCTACGTCACTCATTAGTATTCTCCCCTAGCTGATGTTTCGATTTGATACGTGTGTACTTCCATTGCCGTCTATTATACCATTCCATTAAACATCAGGGAATAAAAACCACACCTCCTACATTCTGCTTTCTCTGAGAGAAAAGAGTAAAAACCAATTGTATCAACATTGATTATGTTGTTGAGTTCCCATAAGACAGACACAAATGGTAAAAGGTATTCTTTGAAAACATTATTGTTAAAGTGTTATATATGTGATATTGCATAGACATATTCTTATATATGTAAATGTCGCAGCCAGTTAGCTTAACCAGCCTTTTCATTTAAATGCGCCGATTTTTCAGCGACTTAAGTGACATCTATTGTTCAATATCGTTTAATGACTTGTCCATGTCACTTATGTCGTTGATTAAACGGCTCAGTTCAATGAAAAGGCTAGGCTGTTGATGAAATGGCTGATTAAGCTAGTTGGCTGCGACATACCTGTATATAATATGGCAGTATTCGTGCATCAATAAAATAACAAACAGAAAAACTCACCTCTTCTAAAATTGGACAGCTTTTGTAGCGGGACTTTTTAAGAGCCAATTCCCACCACGGCACTGGTGGTTTGGATCGTAAGATTGTTTGGCATCCAACTTTTGGATCTTGTGATTCATAAAGAGTTCCCAATGTCCTTGATGATGGTCGCGATGATGATTGTTCAGAATCTTCCTCAGCAGGAATCCCAGTTATACACTCGCAGCATTTATGAGGCCTTCTCTGTGGTCTAAAGTCAGCACTGAAGGAATGCCTATAGTTAAGTCGTTTCGAAAACCCGTTCGTTTCGCTTACAGATCTCTTGAAACCGTTTCTATTACTTTGCAGCGGCATTCTAGGTATCTGTTGCACTTCACTGAGAATACTTGGCTCACCCGGTAAACCATGATCATCAGTCATCGGGGTATTTGGTTCAGAGTGATAACCTATTCTATTTCTCTGCAAGCTTCCGTACAGTGGGTTTTCTTTCATATTAGCAGGTTTTAGATCTATAAATTTTGGCCTCCTTAAGTTTAATGTAGCAAATTTTTGTGGAGATCTGTGGAATTTTGATTTATTTGGCAAATCCTTCAATACATCTTCGGTGTCTGTAGATGGTAGCGTGGAATTATCACTGTAACTTGATATAGGCCTGTCGTTATCTGTAAAGTATGAGGAGGACTCCGAGCAATTATCTCGGTCGCTGTGACTCCTTCTACAGTCGATGGAGGAACCAGTAAAGTCCGTGCGTACGGAATGCAGCTCGCCGCCATCCTGGTTGGCTACGTGCTGTTCATACGACTGGCGCTCCCCGTTACTCAAGTTCGAGATTCCAATTTTTTCGCCACCACTAACGTCCTGCTCCGTTGATAGCTCCAAGCTTTTTAAACGTCTACGAGGCTTTGTGTCTATAGAATCGTAATGAATTTCTTGTTTGCCGTTTAAACATTTCACTGGAGAACTGCTTTTAGAATGAGGTGGAGTCACTTTGGCATAAATAGGTTCTGTGAAGCTGAGTCGCGATGGTTTATCAAACGTATTGCTTGCTGATCCATTGTTTACATATTGAACTCCACAGCTGCTATCTAAGAAATTATTTTTGGATGTCCTGTTTAGCGTGAAATACTCGGAGTGTCTTTGAGGTAGATTGATGCTTTGATTTGGTTCAACTAGATTCCTTATCTTTATCCTGCTTCTCGGTGCTCTAATGGTAGCAAATCCATCATGGATTGGCGAGCCATGATACGTCGGTGATGTGGTCACTGCCATGTCAGGTATATTTCTCATGTTTCTAGAATACACATCTTAATTGTTTCCATAGAATTTCTAAAGTATTCATGTTCACTAGTAATAACCCAAAGTTAAACAACAAAACAGTGCGAGATGATATTGCGAGTACTGCACTTCTTCCTCCTTATTACCTGGAAAGCGCAAAATTGCAAAATACACGTCTAACTGGCATCTATCGAGTCTTGGTACTTTCATAGCTATAATGTATGTAATCGAAATCATTGGCGGCGGAAAACTTTAAAGGGTAAGCTTAATCGTAACTGGATATTTTTCAAAATGATTACCTTCTTTGGAGCCTGGTGTTTGAGTCAGAGTATTCTTGTCATATCTAATCCACTTGACCCGTAAAGAGACCGAAATAAATATGAATGGGGTTTATTTTTGGGAATCCATTAAAGTGCTTCAACGTCCGGCTCAATAAAATCTTGGTAGATATCCACTCAACAAAGCGCATTAATGCTGTCTATGAAAAAAAGACGAGAAGCACAGGGCTTACCTAACAGTTATGAACAATGATACTGCAATTAGACTGGTCAAACTGGCAGAAGACGTTGTGTAATTCGGTATTTACGATTTCTGTTCATGTTGTACTACGCACTTATCAGTTGTAAAGTCAAGATGCCTTTTATGATATCTATCAACTTTCTAACTCAATAATACTACACTCGCACTTGATGATAAGATACAGTCGACAACAAAAAATATTGATCGTGTCTTGTCTTGAATCTTGATATCAAATATTTATGGACTCATCTAATGTATAAGTTAGCAGGCATTATGTCTATTTTAAAACAACTAAGTATGTATATTTATGATTTCTTTGCAGTTTGTTTTCATATATTGTGGTAATTTCACAAAGCTGAAAAAAATATTATGTCTATTTAGTTCTCGTTATTTTTTTTTTTTATATTCCCAAATAAATATTTTTATTTCTTTATTTTAGTGAACTTGATCCTGGGGGTCTAAATCGTAACTACGAATTTACGCGTGCGAATGTCGTTTTATCCGCAGTTACATCATTTTACGTTATTACTCATTTTACGATTCTAGAAATTCCTATAGCTTTGTTTTTAGCTTCTAATAACTACGTTGAGTAGTGGTTGTATAACACATCTGCTCGTATGCAAATGTAATGGAACTAAGTTGCATTGCGCAGCATCGATTTAATTTCACCTAACACGTTATTCTTGTGTAAGTATCTTTGCCCATATAATATAAGGCAAGTAATTAACTACAGAGCGAAATAATGATGACATTAAAGATAAGTACACAAGTTTCAATGAACTTGAACCTCAAAGTAAAATATTTGTCTATTAACGGCAGTGTTGTGTGTGATTTATAGGCGATGAGTTAGATCATAAAAGCCAGAGTTACGAGTGCTGCATTATTCATCTGCATCACAACACAATAGCGTAACCGGCTGCCTATATACGGAGTAATGCTTACACATACTAAGCAGACGTGGTCAACAACCATAGCTGGCAGTAATTAGTAACAATAAATCACATATTATTAGGGCTCCGTAGCAATAAACCATAATAATTAAAACCAATAAGTCATTTTGTTTTCCCTCGCATGAATCATAAAAGAGCGAGATCCGAAATGTAACTACGCCTTATCTAGAAATTATTTCGGTAATCATTCCCCAATTATGTAAGCCATCTCCTTATAGGTAGATATCGCATTCGAAACGAATGGTTACGGTATCAAGAGAGTATATTTTTTGACTTGCATTTTACCGATAAGAGCCACCCAAGTTCATAACACGTTTGCAGTCAACTGAAAACACTGCTAAGTGTTACGACATCAGCGATTTGCGAAGAGATAAAGTAAGAGGATATTGTAATGTTATTTTGCATAAAACGTTCTGTTTTAGTAACAGACAATAAAAAAGGTGAGTTCTTTAAAAGCTACGGATACCATTTGTTACTGTCTTCTTACCCGCCCATTACAAAGCGTTACGTATTTGTTAAGCTACAAAAAAGGCCCGTCGAGCCTGGTCTTACGCTACTTGTATAAGCCGTGTTCAAACAAATAATGATAGGTCATGTCGTTATACGGGTTAAGTCATAAATTATGTGGGGGGCGATCGCGGGCGCCAATCGAGCAATCGTACAAGCAAACGTCTCAGACGGAGGGGAGCACCGGGAACGGTCCCTGCAGCTTTGCATCGTCCAATGCTTTTTTTTTTGTTCAAAGTTCTCAAAGTTCAGCTTTTGTCACTTCTATCGGCAAACGTAGACAAAAACGAGCTAACGCAAAACTTTTTTCACGTATTTGTTAGATGTTGTTTCAAGTTGCAGCTTGATAAATAAATAAAACGTGCTTGCCTGTGATTTGCAAGAAGAAATACACTTTAGGAGTCATTAAGTTATCACTTAGTCATTACTAAACCTCGTTAACCCCGTACTAGAATGTAACTTACTCTGTGAGAAAGGCTTATCCTTTATTTTATCAATATTTTGAGAATCGTTGCCAGGTACACCAGCAAGCAGGACAACATAATGTTTATATATGTTTCTCTTTCTTACTCATGCATTGCACGCCCGTCCGCGTATCAACGACCTGTTTGTTGTGGTGTGTAGCCTTTGCTTGCTGAGGCCGTAGCACGCCGTAGTAACAGCGCTCAGCACAATACTTATTTTCATTTCATGGTTATTTCGTAACATTTCAATACCCCTGCCCCAGTGCTCGTTGACTGACGTTTGTAAATAAACTTCGATACCGTGCAACTGCATAACAATAGTCGTGATTGTAGCATTTTTGTATTGATAACGGTACAACCCGGTTCGATTTGGCAGAGTGAATTGACAGTAATGTATTCATGTGTATCATGTTCTGTCACACGGGAATATTCAATTATTGTAGATTATGTTGTTTGCTGTTTGTGGAAACCGCTTTTAGTGGTGTTGTTACCGAGTACTCATAAAGAGACGGTTTTATGGTAATGTTCTTTATGGCAAACTAAGCAACTCTTTTTAAACGTAGGTTAATGTCTCTAAGCCACTTCTTACATAAGGAAGACATATAAACATCTATCTGCTAATGGTCTTTTAATTTGTGTTATTTTATTTTCATTTCTAAATTACCAACCAAATTCTCTACTTTCCCTTCAACTTACTATATGTGTAGCGAAGGTACGGGGAGCACGTGTAGCAATGAGATCATGGCCCTAACGGTTCCTATGGCGAGTCTCATTGGCGCCCCGGTGGAACACATGAGAATCGATTGTTTAGTAAAGCAATAATATCATGATTAGCAGCACTATAACTGGATACCCGTGATTGAATTCAAAGAAACTATAGCAATGCTATGAGTGCTATGACCCTAATGAGTTGTGTGGAAATTGGCCGTTAGTCGATTTATATTTCACGCAACTGTCTGTAGCGACAAACGTTGGGGAAAGGTCGAAAGTTTTTACGTCAATGTACGTTTTGTTGTTAAGCGTAGGTACTACTCGTGGTCAGTCCATAAGCTGCAGGTAACTATTCTAAACAAAGCAGTTTTTGTTTTGTCTCGAGCATTACTTATTTAGTAATGCTTCCATTCCTCTCGGGTCGACACACAAATTGTTACGTAAGATAATCAACCAGTAATTTAAAGCAACTTCACGTACAAAACAACACTTTTAAACCGGAGCAACCAGACTCTATTCGTTATATTATAAGTCATTCAGTTTTTCTGATGTTAAAATACATGTGGGAGTTGTAGAAGCTTTATCTTTTGACACTGACTCTGAATCGTAAGATAACCCCAGGCGATGTAGTAAATAAATTGATATCTAAAACTAAGGAAGCTCGTAGAACGTAACATTTGTCGAACATAAAAAAACGTTATACGTAGAAAGTACGTTTAACAGGTTTTTTATGGAAATGATGTGTTAAAATCCGGTCTTATGTAATAACAATCAACGAATAGGTACTAAAATCACACAGTGTGATCATAAAAATGTTTTGCTATTTCAAGAATATAAATTGTTTTGCATAAAACTAAATGGAAAATTATTCAAATGTCGTATATTCTAACCGCGTATGCTCAATAGCCATTAAAATTTATACCATCAATCTTAGAGTAAATCACGCGCAAAAAGGACAATAATGTTATAGTGATGATCTCAACGGACTGAAGTAATCATTATGCCAGACTTGACCTCTAAACACGTTAGTGTCTCTACGTAATTCCTCTAGATAATAAGGAAAATATCTTGACTTCAATCAGAATAATATTACTCATAACATATTACGTTAAATTATGGTATGGTGAAGACAATAATAAAACAGTATTACAGGTTCGCTAGCGTACGGAATGATCCAACGACAAAGCAACAGTTTGAAGGTTCAAGGGAAGCATCTGTCGTGCACATGGCTCAGTAGCAAGCCGTTATAAGAGCATACTTGATGGGAAGACATTCGATATCTACCTACCTACAAGAATGGAATGAATATCGACTTCACCCGGTCATCTGTAAGTTTTTTAATTAGGCTCTGAAATGCGGCCAAGGACCTGAAAATGCCGACACGGCTATCTATCATTGTAAAATGCAGGCATCTAGTCAGCCAAGTAGGTTGTGACAACATTTCAAAATTACTTTGTTTTATTTTACACTCGAGATAAGGTATGAGCAAATTATACCGAAACAGAATAGATATCGTTTTATTTTATTGTGGATTCCGAAATTCCATTGACAGAGTTAATATATTATTATATTCTAATTATCATAAACATGTGATTTCTAAACGTAACAACGGCGCTATATCTGGCTGAAATTCAAATAAAAGCAACGGTCTTGATTTTAAATAAAGTATGCGATATCTTTCTATAGAAGTAGGTGGGTATAGGACGAATGGTTACTAACCGCGAGCACAAGTAGGTACGTAATACAAGAGCAAATTTCACAGACGACGGCCGTAACAAGCAAATATACTGCGTGGGTTGGGCGCATTGTTTGCCTCTCCTGTAAGCCTATACACATAGGTACGTATGTCACATTAGGTGCCGCAGCACTGGATTTTAAGGGCACCGGCATGACCTCCGACCTCCATTCTCAGCTATTGTCATGCTAATGAAAACTACAGTTATTAATCAACTGTGACGAGAATCAGACAAAAACGATGAGGCAAAATCGATTACAATGTAGAAAGCAACTGTGTATTGTCATTATTGTTAGGTGAATGGAACGTGTTATCATATTTTACATTATTGTGGGTCTGATAACAAAACCACTGTCATTAAGGTGGGCACCGAATGGGGCATTCGTACAGTTGACTCATGGTCAACGGCCATTCGTTGACAACATTATCTCAAGTTTTTGTCGAGTCAAGGGACCACCAAGTCGCTGTAAATGTTTCAAGATGTTTACATTAGGCTGTGTGTTTAAGCACAAAGGTGTTTATAGTTTACTGTAACTTGAGCTTGGGCCCTAGCTAATCCACTTTCGAGTAGATGTGCTTGTTACAGCACTTCCTGACTAGATACGGTACAATCCTCTCTTGTAGAGCTTCCTTCCGTGCTTGCTATTGAACTCTACACACAGGATAACGGATAAACCACTTAGGGAAGTAGCTAGATGTTGTACAACACTTGGCTATGAGAAGTTTACATAAACCAGTTTTGATAATATCGAACCATACGTTATTTTTTACAAGTCAAGGATGAATGAAGATCTCATGTATAAGTCACACTACTGGTAGGTACGTATTTTTTGGAAGATTGTAGCTGTCTTCCTGTCAAGGTCGGCGGCCGTTGGAGGTGACGCAACCGACGCTGAACGGGTTTTGTATAAACACGCGTAATTCATTGATAAAATCCCTGTCGAGGTGAAATGATCGAAGCCTTCACACTTATTAATTTAAATCTTCATCGGAGTGTGAACATACATACAAAAACTTATGAACGATTCCCTAACATCTATACTTGAACCTCAATCCGTTATAGATTATTGAGCTCTTTTTGGATGTCAAATTATAAATTCAAGACTAATAATAAAGCATATCTTTAAAATAGATGTTACAAAACTTAAGCTGTTGATCGTATTGATTTCGGTTAAAAGTGGTTAAGTAAGTATTAGTATTTCAGAAGTAATATAATATAGGTATATATGATATTTTATGGTAGTATTTAGAACAAGTTTCGATTATCTCTAAATGGTCGAAAGATATTGCGCAGGCTGTCGTGCGACATTACAACAGCATGTTAGAAACGCTCAATAAATACACTAGTCATGACAATGTAGTAGCAATTAAGAACAAATAGGGTACAATACGATTTATAAATTGACAGTTCCATTTCGGTACACTAATTATTTCTTAAGAATGCGTTATGTAGTACCATAATTGAAAGCTTACTACTACAGCTTTGCACTGCGGAGTTTCAATTATTGTTTTTAATCAGTCACGAATTCAAGTAAGCAAATGCGAATAAAATGAATCGATTAATGATCTAAGTTGCAAATTGTGTAAATGTTTAAAAACAACTAGTGTTTGTAATACCGGGCCGCATAAAGCAATCGAAACTAACATGAACAACGTCGTGATAAGAAGCAATAGACACCAAATGTTACGTGTTGAAAACACATAAACACTGCATTTCAAAAGGATATAGGGTATACATGATGACTGTCTGAAAAAACACGATTTCTTTCCTGTTCCTGTTGTTCAAAGTTTGTGATTACCTAAGTAGTATACGTCTTGAACCATTGCGGACGATATTAATTAAATAGCGAACAATTAAAATTTCTTATAACGTGTTCCTTCCTGTTACCGATTAAGTAGAAGCAGATTTATATTTCCGATATCATTTCTTGACAGGTCTCATAGCGGATTTCATACTTTCGGTCTGCGTTAATTTAATAAGTAAATAACCTAGCTAGTAATATATTTATCTATTCAAGTTGACACTTTCTTTATGTATAATGTCGCTTGCAATATATTTCGGTTTCATCGACATCGCATGAGTTAAAAGCCGTAGCTGAAAATACGGGCACCTGCAAGTTCATGTTATTTTACGAGTTCGTTGTCTTTGTTCTATAAACACTATTTTCAGTAGCGATCCGCCCAAAATGTATAAAACATTAAAAGATTATGTTAACATCGGTGCTCGTAAAAGACACATAATATGCAACAACGGCCATCTTTATAATGCAAATAACATTTCCTTGTCTAATAATAGACTTGATATGGGAAGAAAGTCTAAGTAATAAAAAACAATTTGTTTATTAAAATGAAGGTTATTTACTAGGCCATTTAGCTTATTGAACAAATAAATAATGAAGGGGCACTATCAAGAGATCCCTGGCCAGTCTCCATACGAATTAACCTCAATTGACAGTGTCGAGGAGGCGCTTCGCTGATTGAAGACAGCGAACTGTAAGCACGAGTGAGTGCCGCTTTCTGTATTCGATATTTGAATAAATAATTCTATATTTGCAACTCAAAGCTGATCCGTCCTTGTCGTTAAATGAAGAAATAAATAAGATGTTGTATTGGTATCGTATTTGGCGAACCATTTGAGTTACATAAAACTATATAGGTAGAGATAAGATATAAAACTGCGGCAGTATTGTGTCGATATTTAGACTACGCTATCAGTCGTAATCTACTAAAGTATTTTGGTTATTAAATTGTATAAAAACATAGAAAACAGAGTATTTTCAATGTGGTTTAGTAGTTTGTGTTACCATAGATGGGTAGAAAGACTAATACTTCAAACAATTTAAGTACCTCTAGAGTCTGTACTCAAACCCCAAAAATGGTATCCGTCTAAACACAAAAAGTAAACATAATCTAGTTTTAAACGTTTAGAACATCGCTTGTAATGAGGAAGAGTCTTTTAAAATACCGTGGCAGTCTTAGAAGTAGAACATACTACTTGTTATCAGTAGAATATAGTTTGATATGCTAAGTGGAACAAAGTAAATGAGGTAGACATGTTTGCATAGATTAGTTTAGATTACATAGGGATGCTGCAAGCGATAGCCGCCGAGTTGCGTAAATAGGACGAGAAGCGTTGTCCTGCGGTGACATATGTCTGCCAGGGCCGCGGGCCCACCGCAGCCAACGTCTATTATACCACATTGATTTATAACACCCATTAAAGTCTAAGAACAAAAAGAAATAACAATATAGGTTTAAAACTTTAAAAGCCTTCCATATATGTACAGAACAAAGACACTTTATCGTGCACTGCCAATAAAGTAATAATTTATAGTATTTAATGTGTTTTGTACTTAAACTTTTGTAGTAGGTGCGAGTGTATGACACAACATGATAAAGTTTTATCTATGTTAGATTAAAATAAGAATCGTTGCTCAATATTTTGAATGAGTTAGAATTGAAGTAAAAACTATCATAAATTGTATCATAGCGAGTAGGAATAGGAACCAATTATGTTGGTACTTTTCCAAGACAGGAAAATCTGAGGATGGTCGGTAATTTGCCGGCTACAAAGCAGCTGTAATTTATCGTAGCAATAAAAAGGACGAGAATTATAATCAGCAACAAGATTAAACTTTTATATTTACTTTAATTTCACGAGTACAGTCAACGGCACTACTAAACTGCGTGATATAACATCCCCGTAAAACACATCAAACGATAGATATCAAACGTTTGACCCCAAATAGAACAAGATCTTCTATAAACAGATTTCGGTTCACGTTTGATGTTGGATTTTATCGTTAGTCTCGAGACAGACGCAACTCTTTCCAATTGACAAGTTTCATGGCCATCATTACGCAGTTCATAACAATTTCTAGTGAAACATAACGATGCAAGTTGTTACAGTAATTATTATATTTATGGCTACAAAAGCTTGTTTAACGTTGCTGCAGTTAAAATTAGTAGCCAGCCACCTCAATTTGTACTCGGCTAATATAGTAAAACGTCTGTTGTTACTTTGTGAGTAGTTACATACCCAAGGACAAGTACAAAAGTGGACATAAACAAAATCATCAAAGGGATATTGTTCGCGCGAAGCAGGATCTCTCAATAGGGGATTTCTTTCAAAACAAATATAAAAAAGGGACCCAGTTACCTGCTCCATAGTGGAGTCAGATAGAAGAGACGAAAAAGTTAAAAACTAACAAAATACTCTGTTAAATATTATTCATTGAATATGTTTATTGTCATTTTCTTATTAACAATGTATTTTAGTAGATATTAAACCAAATTGATGATTAACGGCATATACACAAGTGAAGACCAATTAGAAAACCGCCAATGATTTTCAATACATTTATAAAGATTGTAATGTTAATAGCGATCAGTAGAATATGATACATCATTAGAACCATCAAGTATGGGCAACTAATACAAATGTTAGACCCGGATGTCTTGGTAACAAAACAACAAACGATAATCAAACGTGTTTCGCTCATATGGAGTTCAAAAGATGACTGAAAGTACATTGATCCAGTGTAGTTAAGTACCAAAACTCGTAGAGAACGCACTGAAACTATTATAACTGCTTGCTATGTCGCACTTTTCACTCAGATCACGATAGTTCACAACGAAAAGCAACAGTTTGTTTATAAGGTCCGTAGTAAAAGTAACGTACACAAAGACGCGGAGCCAACACGCGCGCGACCGCACTCTAACGAGGCTCCGTCTACACTGGCTTGACTGATGGTACCGTGTTTGTGACCGACTGCATTGAATTTAACTGAGTCACGGAACCCAAGGAACCCGGATCACTGATCAAACCAGTAACACACGGTCTATTGATTACAGACAGGATGGGGACGAGGGATATTTAGGGTGTGGAGAAACAACTACGATGGTGTTATATGAAATGTCAATTGTGTTGATAATCGCTATATGGGATACAATTATTTAAAAGACTAATACCAATTATTTTTTATCGAAACTAATTTCTTGAACTTGTTTAATTTTTCAAGTTAGGCTAGATTTTATACAAATTGAATTAAGATAACAATATAAAAGATAGAGCAAAGAAGGCGGGTCGCACATATTATTATCTATACTACGCGAGGCACTTGTTGCACAAGTGCGGCAGGCACTTCTGAGGATTTATGGGCCACGGGCTCGAGTTACACTTGATAACGTCTCTGCGCACGCGGCGACTACGACACAAACATGTTTAAATTTAGTAAAAGTAAACATATGACAATAGCGGACTCTTATCTGGATGATACAAACCGTTAACTTTATACAAGGTCCAGGAATCGACAAGAAAAAAGAAGAACAAGGTACAGGAAGTTTAACAAACACTGTGTACAATTGTTAACAACTCAAAGGATCAACATTACAATAAAGAAGTCTAAACAGCACAGAACACGACAGCAAATTATTTATTGAGTGACATTTTCAACCATCCAAAAAGCAACTAATGTCCGAAGATCTGGCGGAATACGAAAGAGACTTAATCAGATCACAACAATCTCATCACAAAAATTTAGGAAAGCTTGGTTCATCACATCTTTCAAAAAAATCTGATTAAAATTACTCCAGGAATAACATTCACACAACCAAGACATAAAATATTTACTAGTTTTAAATGTTTCAACTCATTGCGAACAATTAGCTTTCAAGTGAACAATTCCGCTGTATATGGCAAGCTACATTCAACGTGGATAACGATGTGCTTTGACTAAAATGGCTACGTGCCAAACATACTACTGTTTGTCACACTAAACATTAGTTAATATTATTTTTTAAATACTTTGCAGACTTCTAATGGACATCATTTATAACGGCGACAACAGACAGTAAACTTTGGGCAAATTCAATAGACAAAGGAAATGTTAAACGAAAATTATTAGCGTATTTAAGTGAAGGTGGACAAGACATAGCACAGGGACACGTCAACCGACTAAGAACACTAGTATCGACCAGGCTTTGACATTTTAAATAAGATGTAATGTAGATTTGGCTGGTTTTTCTCATTTAAATATAATGAGACTAAGTATATGGATTGGTATGATTGGTTGGGTTAGTCACTATAAACCTTGTGAATTAAAAAGGATTATTATAAATTGGCCGAAGTAAAAGAAAATAAATAGCACGACATTTTGTGAATTAGAAAACATCACAAGATATGTGAGTTGTGATACGTGAAGGCCACGCAGGGCAAGAACGATCTATAAATCAAATTAAATCGCCATTGAATACAATTGGGATCTCGGGTGTAACCGTCCACATTGTCGCGTTTTTGACTCTAATGTAAAACGATCTAGAATAAAATCCCATTGCTCAACTACAAAGTGTAGTAATTAATGTCAATAGCGAAGGCATTAATGTCACTGAGATGCTGAAATAGGCACTAAAGGAAATAGCGTTCTCAATGACACAAGACACTTATGTATATTTTTTATTTGTACAGGTAGGCAATTCAAAGTCAATGATATGGCATTGAGCCGCCACATCATCCACTGTGGCCAAGTCTCGTACACGACACAATTGGTACAAAACTAAACAATGGCGGCACAAGAACATTGGTGGACGTCTTTCGTACTGAATTATGCATGTCGGCGATGCTTTAGTGAGCTGTAAATTATAAACACAAAAAAATCTACTTCACTCATTGAAAAGTCCACTTTTTCTTTATCCAGACGAATTAACTGAACACATGTAGGAACATTAATGAGTTCGATAACCGTTACATGTCGGATCTTCAAGCAAAGAAAATTCATTTATTCGTCCTCCTTTCGCTTAGTGATGATGGTTTTGTATTGATACCTTCAAGATTTCTTTGAAGTATCAATCAATCACAAAAATTAAATCAGTTACGTGTTGTTACTTGTTCTCAATTAAAAGTATTTTATCATAATCGACCATTTTATAACAGGACGCGTTTTAAATTATAATTTACGTGGGTATCGAATTGCATGTGCAAAGCCAACATTTTAAAGTAAGCAATAGACTCATCAATAAAATTTAAAATATAATTGATTGTAACTGGATATTTTTAACAATAAAATCGTAAAAAGACCAAGGTGATTCAGTAATTACAAAAGTAGTAGATAATAATTGAATAATCGAATTGTAATACCCTCGAGTTTGGTAACTAGTAAATAAAAATAATAGAGAGTGCAACAAGCCAATTGATATGTCAATTACATTCCTATCATCGTTAAGATTATTATGACAGCTTTATAGATAAAGCTTACTGATAAACATGTCATGCTAATTAGCGCATTTCTTAATACTCGAAATATGTATAGCTACAGAATTTAAAGCACAATTAGTGAATAATGTGAGTGACAACTCTGACAACCCAATAAAAGGACCAATTCGGTTCAGTTCAGTGATTCGTGATAGGGTACGTTATAATGGAGCAGATTAAGTAACAGTCGTGTATAACGTTAATGATGGATTCAGTGAATAGATTCTCAATAAAATCAAAGGAAGAATCATCCAGTCAATTAAACGAAATTGAAAATTCCTGGCCTTGGCTTGCAAGCTCATCTCTTAGTTGATGGCTCCAGCTTTTTATTTCTTATCGAATATGGTATGATCTCTTTTAAGGTTCTATATAATAGTAATACTAGTAGGAATTATAATATGAATGTCTTTAATCTGGTCTAAATCGGCGACACCAAGTTCAAAGTTGTCACTTGCCATATTGGCTCGCATTTATAGATGCTTTGTCACATAGCTGTCAAGACGTAAGAGAAAAGCGATTCATTACATGAGAGATAACTGCATAAGGAGATAACTAAGTTTATATCTTGAGACATCTGATATTTACTAACGCACTTGAAATAATAATGGTAAAACTCTTTCAATTCCTGGAAAGGTTTATTCCTAATACTCGTGGACAAGTAACTATTCGTCTATGACTTGGACGTCGTCGTATGTTACAGTAGATATCGGGCGGTGGCAGTTGGCATTTGGCATACATTCTTAGCGCCCGATATGGGGGAGGAAACGAGCGAACGGGCGAACAGGCGTCTCACGGCCGCACGGACCTCTGATATTATTTACTGACCCCTAACTTGTGACATACCATCTCAACTTTCTTGAAATGGGGCTTAAAGGGCTACAAGAGGTTATCGGCAGCGATATCAAAAAGTTAAGGGATATCAAAAACACCCATAAAAAGTAATGCTTGGAACAAAAACTTCGATGTTTTGAAACGGGTAATACGACCATGGAGTGAAAGTACGAAATCTGTACAGCTTAAGGAGATCTGTAGTCAACCGCAGTGTTATGAAATATGATGACCACAAAATTGGATCGGTATGAATTACACTGTGACAAAACAAAAACAAGCAGGGCAGCTAAGCATCAGTGAGCATATCATCACTGAGATAGCTTTACAAGGTGGCGGCTAGTCAATATTTTGTCTACGCAGATAGTATTATATTTCAATAGTGTAGGAGTGGTAGCAAACGTATTCTGACAGCCTGTTTTAAGGTGACATACAAAACAATCTCATATTACATTACCCTATTGATAGCTTGCTAGCTTCCATGCGTGGCTAGGTTCGAAACAATTGTTCTAGTGAAAAGACGTAAATAGTGCTACTCGATAAAATTTTGAAAAATAGGCTTAACGCGACATTAAAAACTACGCAGCTGTTAAACTTTACCGTCATAACTGCATTTTAATAACAGTTAATTGGAAGCTCACACACGTAGAAAGCTCAATATTAATTTGTACATTTTTAATTACTTTGGTATTTTTTAATGTCTTTCGCATTTTATACATCTGTGAACACATTAATGAAATAAATTCTTAATGAATTGCAAGGAAATAGGTACTTACATTTGTTGTGAGTTGTGTGGTCAGCGTATGCACTTTTTCTTTAGCGTCAGCTAGTTCCCTCCTCAACTTCCGGACCTAAAGGAAAAATGGCTGGTTTAATTTTGCACGAAGTGGGCTCATAATTGGCTTTTATGCATAATTATAGCAATTTGATTTGGATGATTTTTTAGATTAGTAACGATCGGTTAGTTAGCTTAGAAAAGTTACAGACAGTTTTGTCAAGAGAAAAATTGAGTAGCATGTATAAAGCCAAGGAAATGTAAATGGGGACTTTTCAGAAAATGGGCATGAATCTTTCGTATGGATAAAGCAAGAAAAATGATATGATTGAACTTTACATTAGGTACCTCGTGTGCCTGTCTCTCTTCCGAACCCGCACCAGCAGCCAACGACGATGCTGTCGACACCAATGACGCAGTTGAACCGTGCACTGTGGACAACAACGCTACTATTAACACCTGGATTATGGTACACATGTAAAGGTTCGACAAGGTTCATACGAAATATGGTGCTGTGCCGCAGGTGGTATTCGCAGGGTTCGATACTGTGGCCGTTGTTGTTTCAAAATAGAAAAATCATGTATTTAATCAATCAACACCCAAGTGCACGTGAACAAGGAGTCGCAATTCGATGTAAAGTGTGCCTATGTTCTACTTTTGAATTGATAGCGACCCATTCCTTTTAAAAAAAGTGAACCTAGTGGGTTCCCATGCTAATGGCAAGATTAGTTGCGTTTATTTGATTACCACATCTTAGATCGTCAACTTAGCTCTCATAGAGATCCAAGTTGAAACCAACTGCATCCTTTCATCGTCAGTTTTAGCGCCAGTTTAATCAATATATCTATAAGCAAACTCGCATGTCAATGTTCCACTCATAGTATCGGCGAGAATATAATTATTCCCAAACATTACCGTAAATAAATGTTTTATTTCGAATTCTGTCTCCGATGTAAGCCACATGTCTGCGGTTGCGACATTATGCCGTGCCGCGGACATCTGCTTCGTATAAATGATACCAATGACCGGACGATACCGAAGTACCCGTTATATGGAACACTCTAATTAAAGTATTGGGGAAAGATACTTATTGCGTAAATGTTCTTTACTTCAGTTACTTTCTTCAGATTTCGCTTATTTTGCGTTAACCTCACTATTTATAAGTATTATTGATTTTCTTATGGTTTCGCATAATTATGCTCCTTTTTAGTCTTAGAATTGAAATTAAATACCTATTAAATTCAATACTTAAACTATTGCTTCTACTTATAAAACAAAATATTATTATTATTAATATTGTTATTATTGTTCTTTGTATAAAACAAAATACTTTTTCATAAAGAAACATGATTTAACCGAATATGATTTCGCTCATGGGGTTGGTTGAACTTTTCATTGCTAGATAGATTATCTATTAGTTTCAAATTTTTTTACAGTCTAGAGCTTCAGTAGCTCCCCAACCAAATATATAAGTCTTGAAACCAAAATAGAGAAACTTATAAACTCTAAATGCTCGTCCCATTCGTGGTAAGTATTTTTTTAATTTTATTCCAATGCTGTTCCACTACTGGTAAAGTCCGTTCATGTTCATATCATGTTTAGCTTCAATTAATAAAACTTGACTTACCGTCATCATTTTTCTTAGGATAATGGTGCGAGTGTCTTGGCGTGTGCATCACATTGCCGGGCTGGTGCGTCGGACTCAGCGCCGACCTCGGAGAAGGCGACGGTGGCTCAGACACGCCGTAGTTCAGACCTACAGCACACAAATATATATCATCGGATAGTTCTCATTGCTATTCAGCTTCACAATCAAATAAAATTATTAACCTGTTAGACGTAGGCTGAGTTTCCGCGCTAGATATGACATGGTAGCTGATTGTTGATTATTCAGAAAATATTAAAAAGATCTTCTGTAATTTATTCTGACGCCCAAATTAACTATAGATTCCGAGTAAAGACACAATCACAATGACTTGAAATGGAATCAATGTTTACTGTATAAAATCATTACTACAAAGGTTTTTGTTTTGCCTGTTATTATTATGACTATTGTTTCATTCCTTGCAAGCCATAGAGCAGTTTATTCGTCGATGAGACAATACAAGAAACAGACTTACGCACTAATTGTACTATTTGCACTGATTAAGATTAATTATGCAAGAATGACCACTATGAGCAAGATTCGCATTGGCATTGCTCAAAGACACGTGCAGTAGTGAATATGTAACGAAATTCCTAGACCCTAAGACCCATCAGTATTAAAAACATTTAAGCAGCTGACATAATAATATATGTTCGTGTGATGAATGATGCAACAGTAGAAGTAGTAAAATCGATGGGAGCCAAACAATAAACATTAGTCATGGACATTAAGACACATAGGTACAACACTTTATGTTCCATAAAATGTTTTTGTTGAAGAATCATAAAACACATAGGGCATAGACATAAAATCTTACCTTGTCCAGATGGTCCATACTGCACTGGTAAACAATAGTACGGCTCGTAATCACTCTCCGAGGATCTTTGCAGCATTGAGGGGTATAGCTTCTCAGATTTTGTTGATCTGCAAGAACGTTATTTGTTTAGTTTTTTGTAGGGTAATATAGTCCTTCACAATCTACTATGAAGCACATTTTGTGTTTGACATTGCTCGGTATTTTCGGTGCTTTCAAGCTAGGAATGAGTGGAGGTACGGTGACAAGTGTTGTAACGTGTCCCGAGGGAAACTTAGAAATATGAGTGAGGTGCCTTCAGTGCCTTTCTGACTTGTGTTTATGGCAGATCATAATGGGAACTAGAAATGAGTACGAATCACCAGAGGCTAGCCAGTCCCGCTAATTATATTAGTGAGAATAATGCAGTTATCGTCGATTTGTTAGTGACATTGGTATTCTTCAGGAAGTATGGGCATAGTACCTAGCCCAGTATCTTTATTGCCAAGGAGTATGCAATATCTCAAGGTCTTATCGTCTCTCAATCATTCCAAGCTTGCTACGTAGCACTTCAATATGTCGTGAAAGCCCTCGGCGTATAGCGCACAATACAACATGACACAGTACAGTTTATGTAGCAGTAGACAAAAGCCCGTTGACTATAGCATCAAGTTTTAGCTTCCAAATTTACACTTTACAGAAATTGGTCTCTTTTATTTCACTGCTTTAGCTTTACCGCTTTCCATTTCTTGATGTATTTGCGTGATATACAGTGTTGAATCATTGAACACTATTTATGATGGTGAAAGAAGAAAAAGATTAGCCCACTTTAGATGATTTTGAAAAGGTGAAGTGTGTGTCAAGTAATTTACACCTTCAAATGTGAGTATCCAAATTTAATCAAAAATAGTGAAATGAGCATTTACAATGGCGTAAACGAAGTGTAAATTATAATAACAGAAGCCGTGCCTTGATCAAATCATGCATAAATTGTTTATTATTTAAATGAAGCGTGCCACCTTGAAGCCAAAACATGAACAAACTTCCAACCGTGTGGCATACCTTGGAAACGTCCTATCTCTGAGGTAGCTAAAAATTTAACCAACAAGTCAAGACATTGTCATAATAACCACCCACCGTACAAATATACATATCATAATAAGAAAGTAAATAAGCATTAATGAATATTAGGGACAAATAGTATGTAGGTACACACAAGCATGATAAATGAGAAGGGAAGATTTAAGCTAGAATTTTAGAATGTTGTGTTAATTTTAACAACCCGTTTTCAATTTAATGAACAGAACTTGGACTCCCATTTTTGGATAAGGGTATATAGCCAATTTGGACCTTATAATTTGACTATCATTATGTTGACAATCCACCACAATCATATTGTTAAATAAATAAACATATCGATACCATTCAATGACTCGTTATTAAATTCAGTCAAAGGAATTAATTTAAATTAATTATGAACGTCGAAACCCCAGAGTGTAAAACAGCGTCTTTCAAATTTGTTTAAAAGTCAATAGATATTTGGGGGACCCACCTAATACTGTTGCTCCTGTTTAACCTGGAGCCCTGTGCGTCTCGGTGCATGATGAGCTTATTGTGTGTGAGTGAGCTGCGGTGGTGTGAGTTAGGGGAGGAGGTGTGGTTGTGCGCCTGCGCCGAGTGCAGCGACGTGAGCGACTCCATCGACTCGCCTTCGGACAGGCGACCACTCGCAGAGTATGTGTTGCTGAAAAGGGGAAGAGTGATGACGGCACGGAATGGCCAGCTGTACTTACATTTCAAATGAGACGTTCTATTTTTTTAACTCAAGTTAAATCAATCTTAAACGAAATCAAATCAAACAAAACACTATCGTGTCCTACAACTGGCCATTGGAAATAGGGCTGAAAAAGCAAGTGATCATGATAGAAAGGTTTTGCGTGTCATAGTATTCGATTTCAATGCAGATTTAATCATTTACATTGAAATGTGTGGAACACAATATTGTTGTCACTAAAAATTGAGCACCCCTCTAACTATAAGTAGACTTTTAACATTGATCAGTGTGGATAGACCCAGGCCCATTGTATGACACATTAAAAATACAGAAAAATAATGACACACAAATTAAGCATAAGTATAAGAATGATGAGGGAAATATGATGATGATAATGACAAAAACAGTAATATTTATACACTTAGGTACTGTCACAACAACACAAAAATAACATTCTTTAATAATTTAGCTGGTTACGATTCATCACTCAAGTCCGTACAAAACAAACACCCAACCACATTCAATATAAGTTATTAGTATTTACAATAATTACCTGTGTCTTAGCCAAGGTGCATACGGGATCCCGTAGTCAGACTTGACTTCAGAATACGTTTGGGTATCAGAGAGACTGCCGTCACTTATCTTTATGCCACCTCTAGGTGCGATCCTGGAAGCCATTGCATGTATTAACTAATGCCAAACTTTGGGCGAGGAATACACAATTTAAAGAAAAAATTGGTGATCCCACCAAAGAACAATAATTGCACGTAAGCGAGGATAACTTTAAACTACTTTTGTAAGTGTCTCTTGAATCAAGATCGACTCAACACTGACTAAAAATTCCCACGATTTTAACTGATACTGATAAGGACTATTTGCTTACTTGTCGAAATTCATGATTGTAACGGCTAATATAATATTTTTTTCACTACACTTTTTATTGGAATCTCTAAAAGCAAAACTGGCCGTTTACAAAAAGAATGGTTCAAAATGATTATATCGTCCGCACATCACGAAATTCTTCTTTGCAATGTGTATTTACTCATAATGTCGGTGGCCAGTACGAACGAGACGAATTAAGTCGCAGTTCAATTAAAGAACACGTCATTTTGTGCCATAACAAGTTTCCTTTGATTCAGGCAGTCGAATGAAAGTTATCTCTACATTCCCGGATTATAACTCAATCCTTGTTTGCATTTACAATTCAAATATTTTGATATCAGTGGAATTATTGGAGTGCATAGGTCAAATATTGATAAACTACCTACTTAATAAAAATACAAGGAATTTGTGGGTTGTGTTATCTATTTAATTGAATGAGTCCTATCATTCAATGTCCCGAAATAAACAATGATGTGAAGTAATGAATAACTTAATTCGACGCATATTAAAAGACACTTGATCTAACCTATGGAAGACACCAGATAAATGTGCAATAACGGTCATTGACCCACATACATTTATGAAATATCTTAACTGGTCAAACTCCGCCGTCACACCGGTGTGTCGTATTGAAAATGTCATTGAGCGCCGGCGACACACCGGATGTGTCGCTCGATTTACGCGTTTTAAAACTATTATTACTATAGCAATGTATTTTATATATTATATTATATAAAAATGCGGGCGGGGCTTGACTGTTGTTCTGAGTTTCGCGCGCGCGATGCCTGACAGGTATCCAAAACAGAAATAAAGACATAGGTACTTAAAGCTGTCCTAAATCGACTTCTATCGAGATCCTTTACCTTCTTTAATAAATCATTTAAAACGGTTCATAATTTATTGTTCGGGTATTTACGAAGTGATATTAGAGTAGTTTATTGCAGTTTTATCTGGCGCCTACCATAGTTAGGTAACTTTTAATTTATGAAATAATCATCGACTGAATTATTTTCAGGAAGTACCTAGGTACACCTACCAACAATTATAAATAGCTTTTCTTAATTTAAGACAAAGTTATTGACTTTTAGACTAGGAATCCATAGATATAACTTCGTCAACGTTCCGCCCTGTATTCGTAATTTCAAGATCATAGTCATCTTCTAGCTCCGTAAGGAGAGAGCAAGATATCTATTCATCTCACTCTCACTTATATCTGCTATCCCGATATTAGTTAAACTGTTTAATTGCTGATGTCAACGAAACAATTGTCTTGCGGTTCATTTATTTGGCTTGGAGTCAGCTCATCAGCTGTGACTCTGTGAGGTAATTTCTATGCAAGGTAAGGTTATATTCGAGGATTATTTAATTCTAAGTCGATATTGCCTCCATTTTAGGATTTTCATTCCCGGTGTAGGTATTGTGGTACCTACTCCAAGTAACTCACGTTTTCATCTCAACTTTTATAGAAAGACAAACTTTATTTAATGTCTGTAATTGTATTGCAATCCCAAGGAGTCTCTACTGACACGAATTCTTAAATTTACTATCGTCAAGTCCATAGACTACTTTTTATCCCAAAAAAAGGCAAAGTTCCTATGTGAGGCGACGGGAGCAAAATGGTATTCTTCTTAGCGTGTGGGCAGTAAGGTCTAACGACCCCACACACCCTAGTGTCAGAGTTTCTAAACCGCCTCAAGGGCCGCTGACATGGTTTATTAGACGACCGCCATTTGGCAAAATGGTCATTTTGATATTCAATGTTAACCTGAGACTATATTTTAATGGGCCTCCAATAGTTAGTGTTTAGTACTAAAAAAGCACAAACATAACACCTATTCTGAATCACGACCTCATGCATCTTGTTCAAAAGCAAAACTATCAAACATTGCATAACATGTCCCAATGTGCTGGTACAGAACAACAGTCAACTCAAAAGACTATAAAACAAAATGATGAAGATATTTTACCTGTGATGGTGGAAGAGTGCTGCAAACTCGTGCGTCCCAGGCTTCGGCAGTGACTGTGACCCCAAGAGTCTCTCTCGAACAGAAGCTGAGAGCTGAGCCGCAGCTGTTCCACCCAAAGAAAACGATTTCGGACCGATTCCATTTTCTGCGTAGACGTCAAAATGAAGAATGAATGATAATGCAAAGCAAAGTTAAGCAATTTTCTTAAGAAATACATGCAGAGACAAACAGACTATTAAAAACTTTTACGAATTCTAGATTGATATTCTAGATAAGATTCGCAAATGATTTTAGTGCGGAATTAGAAGTTGCATTTTTTGGCACTATTGTGACGCTTACTTAACACTCTATTACAGCAGTTACCTTATGGGTTTAACTTTGGTCAGGTACTTTCTTAGCGAGTTGATTTGAAAATGATTCGTGCAATTTCTGCAGCGTCCAACAAAAGAGGCATTTCTTCTCTTTCTTTCCATCAATGCCTAGTTGTGGCCAAGGCTTGTATGGTACTTTTCTCAAATAATGCGCGGAAATAAGTAGTACCTAGAAAATTATTCAATGACGAACATATGATGAACAACGAATAACAATAACTTTTCCCGCGTTTATTTGTTTTTTTTTTATTTTTAAAGCTTTCTATTTGCAAGCCAGCTCGAAATTTAAATAAAACCTCTGATAAATTACCTCCTTGGTAGCCATTTTTCGGAGTAAAAGATAGTTCCATTTTTAAATTACACGACAGATATGAGTTTACCATGTACCTACTTTATTTGGCCGTTATAACACGACCATGTCTTTGGCCAGTACAGCAATTTCGATTTAAGTATCTCGAAGAAGGTTGTTAAAATAATGCTCAAATTTCCAAGCATGTTTGAGAAAAATAAAATTGTCTTCGTACCTACGCGTGTTAGTGATTTCCTAACGCTGGAAGGCTAAGTGCATGGGGTGAATAAAATGAAATTTGTTTGTAAAAATAATAGCAACTTACTGTGTATTTGGAGATCTTGTGTACATGTTTGTGTACCACCCGATACTTTGACTTTTGTTCTTGGCACAGCAGAAACTTGAGCAGTTCTTCCACCTGAAACAAATATTTTCGATTATCTTATGATCTAATAATATAATGCAACCAAAATTAGGTAAACAACATTATTTACTTTCAATGAAAAGTAAATAATGTTAATGGGGGGGGGGGGCTTAAAAAAATTGATGCTCAACCACACATTTTTTCTTTATAAATTGGCCGTCATATTTCAATTCAGCCAGAAAGGCTTTCTCATCATCTGCCTAGCCTTTTCCAACTATATTGGGGTCGGCTCCCAGTCAAACCGGATTCAGCTGAATACCAGTATTTTACGTGGAGCGGCTGCCTACCAGACCTCCACAACCCATTAATTGGGCAACACGGTACTTCTTGGCAAGACTGGTGTTAGATTTTCTGACAATCCGTATCGACTGCCAAAGATCCAAATGTTACTTTTAAGGACCAACGGCTTAAAAAATCCATCCACAGACCAACCTCGGTAAGCGTTGCTTTACCTTGAAGCGGCCTGTGTGGCTGTTATAATTTAGCCACGAGCTCCTCTATAATTTCAGTAGTTCTATAATTTTAAAATTTAAATAAGTACAGTACTTATTCGCAAAATGGTTTCAAATTCATTAATAAATTCTTATACATTTTATCGTAGATTTTATGAAATTGAAATATTGAATCATCCGACCAGTTAACTTTAAATGGCTTTACTTGAATTGGGAATTGCTTTTTTTAGGTTAGTTCATTTACCATGCTGTGGAGGTCCATTCGACTGCGGTGCAGGCTGCTGAACACCATTCTGTCTCTTGACGTAGCCGAAGCTCTGTGGAACCTTGGCCTTGCCTGAGGAACACGTGCTGCCGTTCCCACCGCTTGATACGCTAGACGGACGTGATCCACCGCTGGGAGACTGGAGCTGCTGAAGTATTATTTTTAATAAGGACTTTTCTATGTAGTAATATAATTTTAAATGAAGACTTCTGTACACGAGTCGTACCTACCTACATGTCATGACACAGTTCTGTGGTTTGGCAAATAGGTGGCCTTGAGGAGTGTACGGGAGCGCTAAGAGAGGAATTCCCGAAATTCCTATGGGAACGGGAAAAATCGGGATATGCGCGTACGAAGTCGCGGGCAAAAGCAGTATAGTATAAATTGTAATACCTGTGATCCTCCACTTCTAGATGGATGTTGACCTGACGAATTTGATGCAGCATACTGTAAATAAAATAAAGATACTTATCAGACTAGACATGTTCGTACGTAGTTTCATTTATCTATGGTCCAATACTTTGCCGTAAGCAGTCGCATATTTAAAGATTTGAGGGGCCTGGTCCAATTCTTATAGCGCCCCATAATAAACATAAAAAGTACCTAAAACTCTCTGCTGCTTAATGATTTAACGATGACTTCCCAAAAAACACATTTACCTATGCGAGAGCGCATAATTCGAATTTTTGGCACCCTGGCTCGAATAGGTTACCTAAATATTAGCTTCTGCCACCCTGGGCCATGGCCCAGCCTCATGGCCTCTTGGCCTAAGAGTAAATAATGGCAGGCCCAGTAAAAAGTGTCCTAAAGTCCTACTTAAGAATTAATTTTAAACAATGGGCACTATTGTCTTTCTCTACAGATTCGGCTATCAGGAATCCGGTTGCCAAGCACGTGCCTATTATCTATCCACTTGCAACAATGCTTATTATCCCTTATAAGGTTTGCAAGCTGCAGGCTGTAAGCGTCAATGGGCTGTTGGGCAGTTATACCTACTTATAGGTCTGCCATGTCAATTGGACATCAATGTACAGAGACGTCGCCTAGCCTTTTCACAACTATACTGGGGTCGGTTTCCAGTCAAACCAGATTCAGCTAAATATCAGTATTTTACGTGGAGCGGCTGCCTACCAGACCTCCATAACCCATTAACTGAATATCACGGCACTCCTTGGCGAGACTGGTCAGATTTTCTGGCTTCTTACTATCCGTAACGACTGCCAAAGATCTACAAATGACAGCCGGGACCAACTTTCCGAGGCACGGAGGAGATTCGGCAAGCGTTGATTAACCTTGAAGATCGACCCGTGCTGCTGTTATTATTTAGCCACCAGCTCTAGAATGCACAGAGACGCATTATTCATAAATTCGTCTGTCCCCTGCAAGCTAAAATAATGTGTCGCTATAATGATAAATGATATTTATTCCACACATCGACCAGTCTTTGCGTCTTGCAGTAGATTACCGCGGCCTTCACCAGGTCTTCGCTCCACCTTGTCGAAGGCCCTTCAACTCCTCGTCTTCCGAAACGCGATCGCCACTCCAGAAGCTTGGCCGACTGAGTGGCGACATGGTTAGTAATCCTAAAAAATAAATAATTTTACCTGTGGATGTGGCGCGATCCCGAGCTGTTGAGCTGCAGTTAGTTTCTCTCGCTTGTGATGCTGCGGCGAGTGGTGACCAGCACGCCGTTCGCCTTTCCGCCCGTGTGACGGACTCAGCGGCGCTTGTGCTGGTTGATTCTGGAATGAGTAAGACGATCATGTTAGAAATTAGAATACTCAAGTCTATCAGAGGGAACAGGGAGGTAAAGCTCCAATCTCAATTCCAGTGCAATGATGACGAATAACTTATTCCCCCATATAGTGATGATTCGAGTACTCTTTCCTCTCATCGTTTTGATCAAATGGGCTGTCTTGCTATTCTACTCTAAAACTGGCTGAAGTACCGTCTTAGTTATTTTCATTATGTTGGCCAGTTGGCCACTCCTCGAGCCACTTTCCTGTCAAGTTCTTCCACCTCATCTTCATTGGCGTAAACCGACAATAGTCGTAATAAAAAAAATCTTATTTATTTACCAATGGCGGAGCTCCGACTCCGGGCGAGTCGGTGTACTTCTTCCAGGTGGTATCCTGCTGGCGCGGCGCGGGCGGCTGTCGCTCAGTCTGCTGGCCGCAGTCCGCCTTGCTGCGCGTGCGCCCAACCACGCGGTACACGACGCCACTGCCTCCTTCCATGCCTCTATTGCGGCCGCCGCGTCTGGGGAAATGATGGGGTCTGTTGTTTACTATGTGTTAAATTACATTTGGATATATATCGGTCTTTGGTAATACATAATATAATGTTAGGTATGTTTTCGTTTTCGTGTCTGTCTATGTAACCGCCTCGTACTTCTAAATTACGCACTAGATTTAGATGCAGTTTGTCAACTCATTTAGAGAATTTATAACGGAAGGTTTATGTGTAGGTTGCCTATCAACTTAATATACTTATATTATAATCATACCTAGAATATACTTGCATATAATAAATAAATAAGTATCCCTAGATAGAACATATTAAAATAAACTTATGTACTTAGGCATGTAGCACAATCAAAACCAAAAAAAGTTGGGAAGCCAGTGGTTCGAAGTGAAAATAATGAGCGTAGGTTCCCAAAATAGACAACAGTTGCTGTAACCGCGTTGCTAACGAAGAGCGTGAAATTTTGATGAAAACAATATGAATACTTAGTAAGGAAAACCTTTCCTTACTAAATATTCATATAGTAGTAGTAGGTATAGTGGTACCTACGAAATTTTTCAGCTTTGTACTAGATTACCTACCGCTTTTTTAAGAAACGAAAAAATATGTCATGTTACTGTGTAGGTAGGTAAATACAAAAAGGCCACACAGCAAATCACTTCTATCTTTAGATCCACTCACGAATGATACCAGCAACGTCAATAAACGAAGTCGCGAGTACCATTCTACTTAATACACTGTAAGGGGTTCCATTATATTCACGTAGCTACGAGTCCCTCTGCTTAGAAATGGCGTTAAAGGGTGCCACCGCACTTCCCCTTCGTATGAGTCAGGGTTAAAAGCCTTAAAAGAACCTAGGAGCAATTCGCAGAATTACAAACCGCGACGATACAGCTTACACTTAGATAATACGGTGCAGTTTGCCATAACAACGTGAGCCAAGCACTATAAGTAATAGACAATGTTTAAGTTTGCTTCTCAATCTCATAATAGGCTTGACTGATCAAGAAAAACACCATTATTAGTACTTAACTCGACTTAACCTCCTTAGTGAAGCTTGCGTTTACAGCGTTTACTAATAGCGTTATTTTTAATCGACCACTCACCGTTCCCAGTTCAGTCTTCCTTTTCTCCGGCGCTAGTCGCCAGTCTAATTAGATATCCTCTACTTCATTAGTCACTTGTTTCTTTTCATCCGCGGTACAAAACCGTTATTACGGTGCACTTCTTCCCCATCCCTATTTTGTTTACCTCCACCATACAAAGCCTTTGACCCCTCCATAATCCAACACAGGTTAGGATTATATAGTCGGTTAATCTTCACCAAGCTTAAGGTTTATCCAGTACTTTTACGTTATTTTGCATGACTTATTAGAGGCTATGGATGTGTGATACTGTGTACATACAAGATCAAAGCAGATTGAACACAGGGTGCCGTACAAGCGTGGCAGGCCTGAACAAAGGGATCGGATTGATGGCAACTGATAAAAGGGGAACTCTATTCTCTTATGGAGACGAGCAACATGTCGTTGCGACCTACTTTTAAAGATGTGTGGTACAGATACAAATATATTACCCCTTAACGTTACAGCTCTCTCGGAGTCCTTAATTAAATTCATTATTACGGAGGAACGAAAGTAATTTATTTCTAAATCATGTTTGGAACATTTTACGAATTTTGTGCTGTGTTGCGGGCTAACCATCACTCACAAATAAGAACAATCTTACTTGTAACGTCGCTGAACTTTGTTTACGATACTTATCTCACCTACTTATAAAATTGGTTTAGTTAGTACGCAATGCGGCTGATATTCGATAATGACGTGAAAACAAAGAAATGAGTCCGTGCGTTAATTATAACAGGATGAGTGAGCTACCTAATACTGCAAAGAACGGGTGTATTCATAAGTATGATCATTAATCACTCTTTATTGCACTCATTTAGGATCAATGGAGTCTTTATGCTGAGGAATAGAGTTCGTTTATTTTTAAATCGTGAAAGGAGGTCGATATCGCAGTACTTTGATAAATGAAAGGTTTTATTTTTAATTAAATTGAGTAAGCTGCTAATAGGAGCCACTGTTTTTTTACGAACTTCATCTACTTTGGTGAGTAAGTACTGGTGATATGCATTTTCATTGTTCAATTCCTATATTTTAATGACAATTGTTTGGCCCACTAAAAGAACACTAAGTAAATATAAAAAATTGCGGTCTCCCGAGGCGACGACATTAAATACCTACACCATGATTTCTAATGTGTTCTAAACATTTATTAAATTACTGTTACTGCAGCATACTGTGTGTTACTGCAAAAATAATAGATAAATTCCACAAAAATTCTAACAAAATAATAATTGTTTTACGATGTCAATCGTAGCGAATCTTTAGGTATAAAATAACTTTACTCCGATAAGTTTGTTTCAGCGTAACTTCGGAGATTTTCGTACCGTACTATAAAAGGGGACAAAAATTCCTTATCCCGCAATAAAGATTACGAAAAGAAAAAGAAAGTACGTCAAGTTTTTAACTTTCCAGTTTTCCCGTGTTCCACTTACAGTAAGTACCACAATTACATGGAGTGAGAAATACGGCCGTCAGAAAGGAAGGAAATGGTGTCGAGAAAATTGTTCGTCCGTCTTGAAGGCAGGTTAAGCAAACTGTAATCTATTACAGTCAGAGCCAAGCCTTTGCGGTTACAAATGCCGCAGTGTCCTAGTTTATTGCTAACGAGATGCAGTAATCCATTTTGCATTCTATTTTTGGAAAAAAAATATATCGTCGCCTCTTTTGAGCGCACTTCATGCGCCTATTTGCTGTATTTAATTTTCGTTCAAACAAACGCTGTTTCTCTTTTTCCGCTGGTTGGGAAGCAACGTGTTACTTTTTTCTACTAAGAACGAGTAGATCATACACACAGTTCGAATTCCAAGTCATGTAGGTACATATTTAGGCAACTCTACAAATTCCATTCAGCAATGTAAGAACTTATGTTCACGAAATGAAAATGAATATTTCTTTCATTTATTTATTAAACTCCGCAGTGAAAAATGTAATGTGCCAAGTTTTAAAACCTCCAGCTTGTCTGGCATTAAGCCATTCTTGTTACCTCCCTTGTTTACCTTTCGTAATGGCCTCTTGCCAACTTAAACTATGATATATATTACGTTAACTTTTACTCTACATTAACAACAATAACAAATTAACAATACGAGCCACTCCACTTTGTCGTTAATTGATCATTAAATTAATCTGGGGACGATAAAACTGATGTGGGGCCTATAAAACTATTTTAACATCTCTCGACAATACAGGTAGAGAAAGTGGCTGTAAACATTGGGATAACGTTCCTCACCTACCTAGCTATATTCCACAATACCACATTAAAGTATATAATGGCAAAACCGTGTAAGAGAGAGAACTTTTGAATTATTTAGCGTAAACGAATTCGCTGAGTAAAAGCGTTCCCATTTCATGTATTCTTCATACGCGATTTAAGATTCAACATCGTAAAGTGGAGCGGTTTTTGCTACTTGAGAAGAAACATTTTTAATGTGGCCGACACAACAGTTCTAGATGAGTGTGTAATGTTAGGTATGACTATTTTTAATATAACAACGAAAGACATAATTTCGTTTGAAATGTCTTTCATTGGTTATGATGATATACATTCAAGAGGTATTATGACATAATATCATATCATATGATACTAGGTAATGATTAAAAGTTATAATGTTCATATTGTATAAGATTTATTTCGAACCGTCAACACGACATGCACGGAATTAGTAAATGCGTCCTGTGTACTTAAGGCCAAGTTGCCGTCTCGAATAAGATGTGGCATATTATTTCAATGATTCCTAATTTTATCAAATGTCCATTTGGTTTAAATTACGGTCGTGACGGTGAAGGTGAGGATGGCACATTTTAAATGCACCGTTGAACTTTGAATACTAAGTGAGATTTAACTGACATTGTGTTTAAAATCTCTTGTACGTATATCTCTAATTTCTTAGCTACCTTCTTTCCCAATCAATATTAGATTCCCTTTAGTGTAGAGACTCTTCCAAAATGTTCTCTTGACATTATCTTTTGTGAAACTGATTTCGCTGCAGGTACCAAATTACATTCATTAAAAGCAGAATAAAAATACTGTGACACGTTAAAGTACCTAGATAACCTTAATTTCCCCAACTTTATTAAAACAATCCATAAGAGACACCTCATCGACGCATGAATGCATTAAACCTGAGGGAAAACACACTGCAACACGCCACGCATACGAGGAAGGGGAGATAAAAGTGTAATCAGGCATCGTGAACACGTTGCTTTCTTCCACGACAATTAGGACTGATACACGTAACGTCAGTATCTACGTATCTATATGTAGGTGTGTAGTAATGGTAAGGTGCAACAATACGTCATCGTTGTTAGCATGCCTCTTTCTTTCACGACAATCAAGACCGATAGACGTAATGTCAGCATCTACGTACCTATACACAGGTGTCTATTAATCGTAACGTGCATCAATACGTCCCTGCAGTCCTTTGGCTGTTGTCATTTGAAACATTGGCGTCTTAATGAAAACTGAGCGCCCGAAGCGTCTCGCTAATGATGACGGATCTCCTGAAAGGAACAGTCCTCTACGTTCTCATTATCCATGAGCCGAGCAGGCTTCTCTCATTATTTTCTCGTTCATCTCATCATTATTTTCGCTGAAATGATGAATGCTCTTTTGTTTTATTTGAATGTGTTCGCCGCATGTTTTTGTTGGGTCGTAAATACTGTGCTTACATTTTATCAGTGCTACTACCAACCCATTTAGCATATTAGATATGGTATATCTATTTAGTAGGTAATAATAATATTTTGATTCACTTATACGTGAGTAAGTATCTACTACTATAAATTGCAGAAATGTGTTGTTTCGAGTGTGTAATTACTACTACTACTCATCATGTCTTTTCTCACAATGTTTTTAAAACATTTCCATTCGTCATTGGAAAACTCGTCTCCAATTCACATCGAAGTTAATGAACTGTTTTTACAATTTAATTAAACACTTATTCCGCAGTGAAGTAGATACTTGTCGAGTTCGAGTGGCGGCGTTAATGATAACAGTAGGTGTTCTATTTTGTTTATTACGCAATACGTATGTACATACATACCTACACACTTTATGTAGATAATAAACACGTAAAAGCTGAACCTCATTACAGTAACAACCTCATTATGAGTCGCTAGAAAATAGTAAAATAATATTTTAATGAGACACCGAAGAAGGACACTATACCTACTATACAACTAACTGATAATTATAATATCGGGTATTTTATCACTACGGGAACTTGGAAACTATAATTATGTATATCCATACTAATATAATAAAGCTGAAGAGTTTGTTTGTTTGAACACGCTAATCTCTGGAACTACCAGTCGAATTTGGAAAATTCTTCTTGTATATGATAGTCACAATGAGGAAAGCTCTACGGAAAAAACGGGATTATTATGCTAGTATAAAATAAAAGTCCCTTTTCATATCTTGCATTTTAGTTGTAAAGTACGAAATGTTAACCAACATTTAGAGAATGCATTCTGAAAGGTGTGTTTTTTGTACATTAATATTTAAGTTCTACACAAGGTGGAGTCGACGATATGGCAATAAATCAATACACTGGCAATACTAGTTCATACGATTGTGTTGTCTTTTATCACAGAACTGCAACAGACTGCTTGGAAATTTCGTCTGAATAATAGTCACTCACCATCCTTGACTAGTTTCGTGTTTTTTTTGACGTTTTATGTAATTGGAAAGTTTATTTTTAATTTCGGTGACAGGTTTTATAATAGTTTCAAAATATTCCTATGAACCAGTATTGCCAGTGTTTTCATTTTACAGTCGTATCGATGTCGCCAAATTGTATAATTAAGAAATCTAAGTGTTTAGTCAAGCCGCAATAACCGAGCGAAACCGGGGCGGATGGCTAGCTAGTATTTAAATGAAGTAATAAACTTGTTGTTCTACCTACTATCGCTGGCCGCTCTAACGATATTTCAACTATGAAACTGATACAGCAGCCAGATCAGTTTCAAACTTGTATTTCAAAACTGAATCATGCTGTAAAGCAACACATTGAAATGCCGATAACGAAACTTGTACAAGCAGACGTCGGGCCGAACGCTGAAAGCTATTCAAACCTAACCGGATTTCCTCTCGGTGTACCTATTTCAACTTGAATTCACTTTGTTATCATCTAAGTAAGGCTCTTGGAAGCTTTTATGTTGAAATAGTTGCACGAAAACCGATATTGGACTTTTAGAGTTTGTGTTGTGTCTTCTGAGAATGTTTGGTTCAGTACATAGATATAACTGTTTTTAGATAGATAAACAAATATCATAATTGTTAATTGTTTTGTAAAGGGTAAATTCCTAAAAATCTAATCCGATTACGAAACATCTGTCAGTGATAGAATGGTAGTACTCAAGCTGAGTGACATATAATACGTAGGTACCTAGGTTATCTATACCAGAAAATGACCACGGGGACGAAGTCACGGTTGTAAATTTCAATCTCGCGGTACTAAACGCAGATAACTAAAACCACAAAGTGCTACGTGCTAATATACAAATAACTCATCCTCTTGAACGTAAAAGTTTTGAAGCATGTAACCGAGAAAACCTACGAGTTTTCATTTAAATCTTGTTATGAAAAAAGCACGTTTCCGTCGTAGCAGTGACTACGTCGTAGCCTCGTAGCGTTCTCGTAGTACGCTACAAAGTCTTTGAACTAGCGCTACGCGTGCAAAATATCAAAATGTTCTCAACGAAATGCACCTACAATCCTTTGTTTACGGGGAATTCTGTTAAAAACTATGTGGCACAGCTAAAAGAATTTTCCTCAAAAAAGATGTTTTTCACCGCTTATTCTGTGCACGTAGCTACGTAGTTTCTACAAAGAATGTAACTTATTACTCCGATATATATACAGGGTTATTTCTAAAACATTAACAACCTTGCAGTGGGTGAAAGTACCCATGATTATAAATAGCTTTTGTTATGAGAATAATAATAATGTGTTTCAGCAGATATGTAAAAACTTTTTCACAAAAAAAATCCGACTTCCAAAAAAAACACTACAAAGTACAAAATAACTTTAATTTCGGTAGTCGGTGTTTTTGTTTGCTTCCTCGTTATTTAAAAGCCACAAGAAAGCAAAAATACGCAATGTCGTATACATGGATGATTTTTCTATAATTTTTTTCCAGCTATTTGGATTTCAAAATCAAACTACTGAACCGATTTTGATAAAATTTAAATGGGACCAATCTAAAAGTATATCCTTTCACATAAAACAAGAATGTTTCAAATCGGTTCATAAATGGCGGAGATATGAGGTAAAAAAACTTTTTCACAAAAAAGAAACAGACTTCCAAAAAACACTACAAAGTTCAAAATAACTTTAATTTCCGTAGTCGGTGTTTTTGGTAGCTTCTTCTTTTTTGACACCGACTTCCGAAATTAAAGTTATTTATTTTAGACTTTTTAGTGGTACCCCACACCTAACAACACCACTGGAAAGTCACAGGAAAGCAAAAATACGCAATTTCGTATACATGGATGATTTTTCCACATATTTTTTCCAGCTATTTGGATTTAAAAACCAAACTACTTAACCGATTTGATTGATGATAAAATTAGAATGGGACCATTTGGAAAGTACACACCCTTTCCAACAAAAAAAGAATTTTTCAAATCGGTTGGCATGCGACGGAATTATGCGCGAACAAACATAAAAAAAAAAATACAAACATCCGAATTGAGAATCTCCTCCTTTTTTAGAAGTCGGTTAAAAAATAATAATACATTTTCATCGGGTGAATATTGCATTTTGTATGGAACAGCAAATTTATTTTCTGACATTTCAGAGTAGGTCCCATAGTAGAAGGTGTTTATAATCATGAGAAGGTACTTTCACCTACTGAAAGGTTGTTAGTGTTTTACAAATAACCCTGTATAAACCTGATATTTTGTTTTATATTATACTTGAGCTGAAAAGACCTTCGATATCGAGTGTCTCGCTTCATTAATTTTGTTCGGTATAACGGGGCGAGGATCTATATGTCCCTGGCTGGAGGCTTACCCTTGTCAAAGTTAAGACTTGTTACTCTAATAGTTTCCTTGGAACACATGTGAACCTAACACGTTGAAATAAAATGATGTTACACGAGGATCGTTCTATGAATTTTAGATCAAGTTTGAATAAGACTTCAAAAACATTATTCCACATGTGTGGCTTGGGGATTCTTAAGAAGGTATAATTGATTTAGATACCTCTTTAGATTAGGTATTTCTGAAGTCCGATAATTGGTAAGTACAATATTACTCAGGAACGAGCTAGGTAGGTTTTAATGTAGTTTTCAAAATACCTCTACTATATTTCCAAATGCTTAAACGTGATAACT
Source organism: Melanchra persicariae (assembly GCA_947386135.1). Taxonomy (NCBI): domain Eukaryota; kingdom Metazoa; phylum Arthropoda; class Insecta; order Lepidoptera; family Noctuidae; genus Melanchra; species Melanchra persicariae. The sequence goes on from OX376646.1 coordinate 8,991,633, forward strand.
TAGCAGTCATCGTTTCTACAATCCTAAATGTAATGAAATTAAATTTTCCTAATTTTGTGAAAACACGTGTAGGTTATATAATACTAAAGTTTACGCAGTTTATGATATTATGACTACGAAATGTAGAATCCGCAAAGTACATAAAACGACACATAACTACACGTTGTTTGACTAAAGCAAACATACTGTACGTCTACTGAAACTTTTCTACGAGGAAATATTTCACAAACAACCCTTTAAATTTCATTAATATTAAATTTTAAGCAAGTCAGTTTCATAACTTGAAGGCCTTTCCGCTTCTGTTCGTTATTTCCAATACCGAATCATTGAATAAACAATGAGAAAACTGTAGAAAGCCGATTGCAACGTGTTAATTATGTACTTGTGAAATACCTGCCTCGGAAGATAACAAGTTATTTCCAACGCCCGACTTCGTCTCATTAAAATTTCAAGGAGCGGAACAAACAGAACGCTATTCGCTTTGCAATATCCGAACGGGGAATTTAAAAGTTTTGCAGCGAGAATAGTTCCCATATTGTTAGGTCTTTTTTTAGATTTTCCGCTTGCCGTTTACCAGCTGTTATAAAAGGAAAAAAGGAAAAAACAATAACGTTACAGCTACATAACTTCCAAGTTTGTGGAATGAAGTTCTCTTGGTACGTCCATATATTTTGAGGCACCTACTATTTTTACATTGTGAGTATTCGAATGATTTATTTAAATTACGTGAGCCTATTTATATTTCTGCTCGAAATAGAATACAATATGGCCAATCAGACATCCAATCACAGATATAACATGAATATACGTATGTACATACTTACATATACGTATGTAGAACGTTAATAGACTCAATCAACGTTACTGATCTGCAATCAATGTGCATTATTGACAGTGTATTGCGAATAAAACGATCAAATAAAATACCCAGTTTATGATTCATGGCCAACATAACCCCTCGAAAATATCGACGCCGGCAATGCATTTTAGACCTTATAACCCTGCCTTACATGAGGACGTGAATCTAAACAATATAGTACCCGACCTGTTTTAAAAGTCTCCGCCTATATGGAAAACCTAAATCGTCAACATACGTCCCGACTCGGTTGGTTAGCCCCATTTAGGTAGGGGACCAAATTTAATGTAGTGGATTTAAATTTCTCTGATCGCTTTAACTTTATACGCGGGTAAGCATTTTTACGCCGACTCTTTGCTGTTTTACGACGTTAGCATTTAAATATTTTGATACTTTTACATTTCTTAACCAGAAATAAAACGACTGTTGTCATAAACGGAGCTACCCATGTAATGTGAACATTATAATAGAGTAGGAACTAACATGTCTTTATAAGCTTTGGGAGGAATGATAAACTTACTCAAGCTTGTGAAAACATATCCGTACCCGGGTATATACCCTGAAAACGCTAATAACATAGGGAATTTAATGAAATTGTGGAACCCAGTCCGGGGATCAGGCTTAGGGATTCCCGCCCCGACCCATAACCCTGCAGATGCCGAAGTAATAACCTTACACGGATCAATCGCTCCGGGTTACTAACCCTCTACTTATTGCACACGTTAAAGATATTTACGTAACACTCTTGATTAACATTACTGGAACTGAATATGGAGTCCTTTATGCATTGTTTCTTCAAGCTATAAATGATAAGTATGCGATATTGTGCCAGGGATGGTGGCCACATGTGACAAACTAGCGATACATTGACTTCGCCAACCGCCACATGTTTGGATGGTTATTGCTTCCACGACAATTAACTTGATCATAATAATAAGTTTAATTGTACTAACACTTAAGTAGAGATGTTAAAAAATCAAGAAAGTCTCACCAAATTAGTTTTATCCATCTTGAGCACAGTTGATTGAAATTGGTTGAAAACTTATTACTCTTCTAAATGTTTTATTACCTATAAAGCACCGTAAGCTTACAATAACAACGTCTAACGCGAAAAGCAAAGACACATAGCAAGGCAACACTGATCTTATATTAGTGTCCACGAAATTATTATCATTGTTGGCATATAAAATTACAGCAAATCAAATGTTGTCCGTCAAGCGACCGGTACGCGAGATCAAGTGACAGAAGGCACAACGCATATGGTCCACTACATCGTCTAAGATACACTTATTAACTAACACCAATGTTTAAATGGAATAATAACAGTCCACGAGATTAGCGTGTGGCGCGTTGGTTCCGCGATCCTTTGTTAAGTGCGGTCCAGCTCCATGGCGCCAGCTGTGATCGGCGTGTTCGCCTCACGAGCGCGTCTGGCGACGGACGATCGATGCCGGCAACAGATTTACATTTTCCGTCGAGGAAATCGGGAAAGTTTGTCACGTGCGTGTGAGAGCGCGGGCGGCGAGTACGGCGCGCCCGCCCGCCGATAGTGCGCGGCGCCGAGTGCCGCCCGCCGCCGCGCCGGCCCGCACGCGAGCAGCCGACACCACCGGCGACACACCGACATCAGCTACATGACATTGAAACCCTCTATCCTCACAGGTCATACCCCACACGCTAATACCTCCATTATTTTAAGCACGATTAGTTCTCGAAATGAAAAACAGAGCGTAAGTAATTTGGTTCGAAGCTCATTTGTGTGAAATCGATTGTCAATACTCGTATTATGGGAAAACGGAGAAAAAAACATGATAGCATTTAGACAGAATCTGTGCCTAAAAACGTAGGATGTCATTGAGCGTAGCGTCGAAAGAACAGTTTTATGTCGAGATCGTTAAGGTGCCGAATGGTGCGGTGCTGTTGGGGGTGGTTAGGGTCGAGGCGGTGGCACAGAGGTGACGCGCGGGGCGGGGGGGGCGTGAGACGTAAGAGTATCGATTTTGGTCACCCCGCCCTCTCCCCTAGCGCTGCGACAGTGTGGGTGAACAGTACAATGTATAGTCGTGACTGCGAGATCGTCGGCTGCACACCGCGGGAGCAGCGTCCAAATATTAACAAAACGCTTTGTTCACACTAGCAGGTTACTAACACTTCGCAAACTGTCGCAACCAGAACATTTACTTGCCTTTGATTTTAGATTGGTGACTCACATGCGCTGAATAGGGCGCTCACAACTCGAAATGTAGGTACTGGGTTAATAGTGGGCTGATGAATTTGAATTCCATATTTGGAGTATTAGGAAAGTAGTTAGGTTCGAGTGCATAGACTTTGGTTTAAAATTAGACTATGGTAATAGTTAAGTAGTGAAGGTTTCTCCGGCAGGCACTTTATTTATATTTGTTTTTTTTTTACGACAAACTCAACCCCATTTCACATATAAGTAGGTATATTATTTCCTTAAACTATTTCGAAGCCACCAAACAAACATTCTGCGAACACCAAGTTCCCGGTTACAGAGAACCTGAACTAACAAATGTAGATGCAAGCAATGATCTTAGTGACACACGCGTTAGTCCATCGTGACATTATGTCGATGAGTGACGGAAGGCGGGCCGACCACTTGTGGATTGAGAGGCTCAGACGTCGCACTGGAAAATGGATTTCCTTAACAGTTATACCTCAAAATCCAAAAAGCTCAAATAATTTATTTCAATAACATAATTTACAGGCATTTTTGAACTGCCAAGGTCATTCAATCAAATCAGATCTCTGTTCAGATGAACGTGCAAGAAAATGATGGACCCCTTCTACATAAATGTCTATACTTATAATATAATAATATTATTATCTATCTATATAAAGCTAAAGAGTTTGTTTGTTTGAACGCGCTAATCTCTAGAACTGCTAGTCGAATTTGGAAAATTCTTTTTGTAACTATATTATATGATAGTCACATTCTAGAAGGCTATCGGCTATAGGCTTTAAGGGAACTGGAAAAAAACGAGATATACGCGTACTAAGTCGTGGGCAACAGCTAGTTTTCTTTAAATATTATCTAAGTAAATGAAAAACTGAGAAAAATGCATATATAATAATATATCATTTCCCGAAATAACGAAAAATCTTTATACAAAGAAATTCCAACTCTCGCAAATCAAACATTTAAAACTAACATGGTATACCTACATTTTCTTTTTTTTTGTTGTATACTTCAGTGTTGAATGGCCATAAAGGCCTTTTAGACATCTGTGTAAAAGTCGAATCAATACAACTATTCTACCTGGGCGGTTACATAAACTTTGTTACATGACTGACGCAGCTCGAGGAACACTCAGAGTAGCTAATGTATTTCTTCTTCTTTATTCTACGTACTAATCTGCAGTCAAAATGCCTTTTTTATAAGAAAATATAACCATTATAGGATTAGTAGATCCTCTCAATTTTAAACTTTAGTACAGAATGTATTCTCTGCTAATCAGCGTTTAGGTTTCAGCTAATCAAATTCGAATTAAAAATCTGTTAATAAATTTTTAAACTAATTTACGGTAAATATTTTCTGTTGCTGTTTATTCAGTGTCGGTTCTACCTTGCTCCAAATCCATAAAACGGAGACTTGATCTTATCCTTACCTAGTTGATAACGGTGATAAAATGAGCTCCTTACGAGGCTTTCAATTAAGGACATTAAAAAGAGTAATAAAAAGGTATATAATTCAGTATGTAGTCGACTCGACGCCCCTAAAAACTCTAAAAAGCCCAGCCATTACCGGTGCAATTCCACCACGGCAGTGAATCTCACGCCCTAAGGGAGCCTTTTATTTTGTACTGGTTGTGCTTGTGCCTGGTCGAGAGGCATCGTCTTCGCGAATCATAGCAAATATACGAAAAACAAACAATATTTTAGAGTAGGTACTGTAAAGGTCACTTCGAAGCTCATTCAAGATATCATATAATTTTATAGCGAACTATTAAAGCCGTATTCATAAAAAGTTTATAACCATTACTTGTCTAAAATACTGATAAGCAGATTCTTTATTCAAAATTTTCTATGGAAAATTTGAATTTAGAATCTCATAAACATTAGAATTAGAATCTGATCAGTATTTTAAATAGGTAATAGTTAAAAAACAGGGTGTTAGGGTCCGTACACATCTGACGGAAGATGCGTCGAGCGTATCAACTGTCGCGTCTATTCGGTATAACGTGGTATAACGCATCATCGGTTGAGTGTGCAAGGTTGAATGTTTTATCATAATTATATTTGTCTGTTCTGGCGTTACGCGACCGATAATCAGCTGTGAACCGACCCTTAATATTTTTGCTGTTGTGGCACTGAATTTTGAAGTGATGTTCACATACTCGTAATTACGCTACAGAATACAGAAACTGAACTAAACTCACCTTTCGTCTAGTTGTTGGAGCTGGGAAGGCTGCTGGTAGTTCATCCGGCGACCATACAGCGAGGCGCCGCCCTCTGACATATATCCATCCATAATATCATTGTTTCGACCGCACTCCATTTCCCCAAGATTTATACGTCGCAAGCAATCACCGTCAGACATATATCCCGACGCTATTTCAAGATCACAATAATCTGGGTTGGAAAATCCTGGACCGTAATTTATACGGTCACGCAACCCCATGTTTTCCCTGCCGAAGTTTGCTTTCACCGTATTAGCGTGATGTGGATAACCAGGAACGTTCTTCTGCGTCAAGCCTGAAGTTCTCATAGGCAGTGTCAGATGACTGTTATATCCTCGCAATAGCGGCCTCATAGGCAATACATTCATCATCGGATTTTCGTCATCCCCAAGTGAGTTGTCACGACCATGCGATGGTGTACTGGACCTACTATCATTTTCCATCCTCTTGTTTAACTCTGTCAACGTCCTGTTGTGATCGAAGGTAGGTTTCGGGACAGATCTGTCCAAAGGTCTTCTCTGTGCTGCTTCTTTTTCAGAGATTTCAGCTTCGTTTATAACTTCGTTGATGTAAGTAGTGTTCATGTCCACTCTTTTGTTTACCGTGTTAGTAGCAGTTTTAGAAATTTCAGAACCAGATTCACTGGAAGGACGGTATATGACGCTACTATCACTGGAATTAGAATGTTGCCCTGTAGTACTATGTGTGGAATTCGAATGTGAGCTTTCAGACATTTGCGATGTGTGAGTATGACTTCCTGCGTTAACGACAGGCATCGGGGATACTGCCAAAGTCTGTTTTTGTGTTATATCTTTACTTAAATTAGACTGTTCTCTACTGAATGGAAGTGCACTTACGTTATTTGTAGAATTTAAACTAGAATTGCTTTGTATAGGACTTAATTGACTATTTGTACTTTTATGGATAATATGTCTATCATCTTTCGCTATTTTGAATGTTCCTTTTACAGCAGCAGTAGGCTTCGGGATTCCAGTCTGTGGTCCTAAGTTTGGTCCTGATGCTGCTTGGTTCTGGTTTCCTTGGCTTGATGGTGGTGATACATTTTCGTGACTCTGGTGATTTTTGACGTCCGTTCTACTATCACTTCGTTTTTCACTGAGTCTCATTTGACTTCCGGATAGCTTCACCATCTTTGAGTTCGAATTTCTTGAATGATCATCGATCTGATTTAGTTTGGTGTTACTAATAGATTTCGGAGCAGCCAGTTTGGATTCTTTGTCGCGAGCAGGAAGCTTCGGGCTATTTCTCGACTTGTCACTACTACTCGTTTTGCTGCTACTTTTGTTCAAACTCGTGGAAGATTCTTTTGGGGATTTAGAACTAACTAGCTTAGGTTTTACATTTTTAGCAGACTTGTCTTTTGATAACGTATCGCTTTGTTGCCTTATACTTTTGGGTCCTACTAAATTAGAAGATTTGATATGTGAGTTTGGGGTGTTGGAAGATTCATTGAGGCTTAAACTGGAGTCGGATCTTTCGCTTTTGGCTGATGAAAAGCCACTGGATGAACTGGTGCGTTTTGAAACTGCAGTGCTTTTGCTGTTTTGTTTCTCATTACTTATTTTGTCTTTATTGAAAAGCTTTAACTTATCGAGCATGGAATGCTTTGTGGGTGTTCCATTTTGACTGGACGGTGTCTGTGGATGTTGCTGTGTTTGCGATATTAATGTCGACGGGATTTTACTACCGGGTGCCAGTAACGAGGAGTTAGGTCGTGACCTGAAACCAAAATAATTTATCATTTTCAATTCAAACGTCGAGAATCGAGATCAAGAATATGACAGTTATACTGGTCACTCACTCACTACAAAAATAATAACATCAGTTTTACTTACTTAGTAAAAGAGAATTGCTGAACTTGGGTTGAGTGATGGTACAAAGTAAGAAGCCTATGACTACCACTATTTCCAAAGGTCGTAGATATAATAATGGGTAAAGAGAGTTTAATAGGGGGTGAACTCATTTTCATGATCTGGTCATTAATCAAAACTCTTGGCTGCAACTTTAGCTATAACGTATACCCAAAATAACATTTTGCTATAAGTACCTAGGGACTCGAACCCTGAACTCCACGTTCAACAATTGTGCCATTGACCACTAGACCAAAGAAACATTAATCTTGCTGGTAACTAATTTTAGATAAATAAGCCTTGTAATATTACACTATCATTTAGAATTCCGTTCATCCTTTAAAACGAAAACAAACGGAAGAACGTAGACGAAAACCACTTAAACTCTTAAATCACCGCATTAGATAAACAAGCAAAGTTACCCGGATGAAGAAGTTGGTGCTCGCGGTATGAAGCTGACAGCTCCCTGTCCCAGCGGGCTAGTTGAGCGACTGGAGCTAGCCGACAAACCGCTCTTGCCACCTGCAATATAACAATAGCATTCCGTCAATGATTACATTAGGCATTCGCAATTCTCGCCACTTTATAAACTTAATCACTCACTCGCGACTTACCTAAGGAAACTATGTCATTTTTTATCGAATCTTTATTTACGATGTATTTATCTCGCACATCAAGCTGAGTAAATATTATCTATCAATGAAGAGCTAACACTCGCTAGATAAGTCAGAGCTTTTATCGAAAGGCACGGGTGGTCTCACTGGGCTGCGCGCGCGACTACTCGCCTACTAACCTGCACTGAACAGTGCATGCGCTGTACTACACCCACCAAAACAGTTGAACCCTAACACCCCTTCTACTCCTCACATAATGTTCCTAACCAAGGGAACTTCGATTCAATGCAACAGATCACCTAACACTGGTTCGCTATAAATCGATACCATAGCGACGAAAATAATAATTCGTGATGTCATTACATTACTTTTGAAATGTATGCGTGTGCGTAAAGTAACCCTAAACAAGGGATATTAATGAGTCAATGGTGACCATAAATAGCACACATTATGGGTTCCCAGTGTGCTCAGTTTGTTTTGGCATCGGAGACTAGTAACTATGTTATGATACTTGCCCTATTCAGTGGTGAAAGTATACCTACAAATACGGTACATATTACCTACCGGCTTAGCAACAGCCCGTTATGGACACTGACTCAGAAGGGAATAGCTTTTGTAATTATTGTCTCGTGTGTGTCCTATAATTATGTAAGTAAATGCCTCCGCATTTTCATAATTACGCTTTTGTTTTAATAATGACACCTGTGTTGTGTAGACTCGACACTGTTAGGATCCATTACACAGGTACATTAAAAAGTAGCCTGACTACCTACCTATTTGTTGTTTATCCACAACACAATATAGCTACCCTCATTTTTAATCATAAAAGCACAAAGGCCTAGATGAATCATTATTATTCTACTTAGTATGCTACATAAACTTTATACAGAACATATTATCAGTAACAATGGTTACATTCAGGTGGTATTGCATGGCTCGAAGGAAGCAGATCGTTGTAGTGCGCCAAATAACATTGTCAATCAACTGTGGACTACATTACATCCGTTCTTTATTCAGGCCGAGACTATCCATCACTTTAGCAATGAATATATGATACACTCAACTACCTACGTGCAATTTATTTTGCTAGGCGTTATTTAAAGTGTTTTTTTTTCCAAAAACATAATAATAATTATTGAAAAATCAAAATTATTCAAAATCTGTGCCTAACTACCTATGTTAATATAGGTACATATTTTGTAAATTCTTAAACAAATCGTTGATTTACTCAAAGTTGAATTAAATCACACTTGAGATTTGTTTGTAAATAAATCACAATGACTTACAGAAAACTTCAGTCTACCCACATAATTACACCAACACACAAACGAATCATCTTGGCTAATAATAGTAACACAAAATAAAAAAATGATATCCAATAATCGCAAACACAAAAACTTTCAAAGACAACTATTCAAACACTACTTTTCTTTTATTCCAGAATTAATTTTAAAATTAGAACGTCAATGAGCGGCCAGCGTGAGTCGTGGCCGTCAACTGAGGATGCATCTGCATCAAGCAAGGCGCGACATCTACCTACACGATAGCACCGGGCCACGGCGAATCTCAAGATAAGTCGACTCGCGTGAGAATCATAACAATCGTGTTGACAATATACGAATTTGTGTCGCAAAGTTATCGGCAGTACAACGAAGTTATTATTATAAACGAAATGATAAATACTTTAGAATTGTAGGCTGATTTTTAAAGTTGTTTTGAATAACCGAGAGCTAATTAGTCTCAACGTCAATCTATTTTATCAAATGTCAAACATCCGGGTTACATCTTTGATTTCAATGGTAGCCGTCAAATGAAGTGTAAAACCAATCTTACTTCAGGGCAAACAACGATAAATCTTTTAATGAAAACATCTAAATCCAATAATCCAACCAACCGAGACCTTACGAGTACGACCCCCGGGCCCTACTGCTGTGCACCCTTTGAACCCTCGCTTGAGATGCCCTTCAATATAAGGAGGAGGGGCATACGAGTATGTTTTATTTAAATAACTCAAAACATTCAATTTCGAAGTCCCTAGCTCCCTAGCCAACATAATATATAATAGACGTTAACATCTCTAAATGTAAAAAATATGAGAGATTTGCCACTAAAACTATTGAACAGATAACCGGGTTACTTAGGACAAAATTAGTCCTCATTACTCATCTAAAATAAACACGAAGAAAGTAATCTAATAGTAAACGTTTGTGACTACGATCCTTGATAAGGAGAGAGTAACAAAAAATCTAAAGATAAGGAAGGGGACGATTCACTACATGTGTATCAGTACTTACCAAGTTACCAGTATTCATCACATCAGCATGTGGGCAAGTTATAAAACGGATGACGTTGGGCACTTATCAGTGAGAGTAAGTGAATAAAGTTCGTGTAAACCCTTAGGTATGGCACTCGGGGTTTATTTTAGGGACCTCTCAGCCCTCAGGTGAGTTTACGAGCGACAAATTGGCTTGCGGCGACGGTTTTTGGGAATGAAAGCTAAAGGTCGCCTGCAAATTCATATTCCACGTGTTCTGCCAACTTTTGAGATGAAAGTACGTGTTGTACATACGCTAGGCCTTATTCTGATGAATATTTAAAGGTTAACTGAAGAAAATAAAGCGTTCGTAGTCGCAAATGGATGCAATTTATGTTAGAAATCTTATTTCCAAGACATGATTGGCATTAAATTAAAAAAAGAAAAGTTGCCTTTCAAATAGGTTTCACAGAATAACTAAAAATACTGTAAGTGAGTGATAAGGTCCTATTTAAAGCTGTAACTAAAAGAAACGTTTCCTTAGTAAACGACGTCGTCGTGTTCCTCACATCGTTAGTCTCAATTTACTCTGTTTATCTGTTGTCGAGGTGTCGAGACAAACAGACGAACAGGCGCCTCCCGCTGAGTGCAGAGGCTAGATATCGACGGGAGCTAAATAAGTAATTGGATTTAATTAATTAGACTTCTCACTCAAGACGCTGCACTTAATTCCAACGTCTGGTCTGGACGTGGCTGAGAAGTATTCTGCTCATGAATTATTGCGTTGGCTTACGTAAAATGGTTTTAGTGGGCTGCGAAGCTGTCTTTAATGTTAATTGCTATGTTTTTAGAAGCAACACTTTCTTTTATTTTGCTTACTTATACTTCAGTCAATCTACATTTTATTAATATGTGTTATATCAAGTTGGACCTCTGTGGATGAAAATTATAACCATGTGTAAAAAAAAATCCCCTGATTATCATACCAAAATTTTTAAGCTGCATGTGGAATATAAAAAAATATAGTTAATTAAAAAGTAATGTGAAAAATTGAAAATCTACTTGAGTTATTCATTGCCGCAATTTTTGGGGAAAATAAAATATCAGCTTGTAGTTTCCATAATTCTCTTTGATACGGTGTTACGAATGCATGCAATATAAAGCACCAGTATTTACAATTATGTAATTTTTTAAGTTTTTTTTTATTCATTATTTGCCAAACGATCAGCTGATCGTCTAAGAGCGTCGGGCCCCAGTCACGTGAATAAACGTTTTGATATTACTATGGGACCAACACGCGAAGAAGAAACCAGCTGCTTAATACATTTTATCAAGAAAAGCGCACATAAATATATGGGGCAGTCGATATTTTTTCGCGATTTGTAGGATAAGTGTTGGTCCCATTCTAAAAGTTGTTCATAATGATGAGTTCAATGACCCCTTATGAGGTATTGCGTTTATTCTGTTACACGTTGTATGTATAGATCAGCAGTGCGATTCCGTAAACATGTCGAAGTGAACACTTGGACAGGGTGCACGACAGGCGAGTTGTCAAATCATACAAATAATATGGAATGACAGCTGTATTGTCGTTCACTCCGCCTAGATGAACACCGTGAGATGTCGACAGAATCGACCGGCTGATAGAAAGTTACCTTCATTTGTTTTTAGTCACCTTCGATCACTAGAAGTTAAAATATACAATACTGACGACAGCGGACTTTCATAGAAAGATTGACTAATAGTGGACTACCTAGAACCTACACATACGTTGACAATACACGAATTAATTAGCCACTTTATATTTAAATTGCCTTTATGAAAAGGAAGTTGTAAGCGATATTCAAAGTAAGTAGTTATATTATACACTGACCTGTTTACTAAGACTCGTCATGTAACTAGTAACTAGTTAGATACTTGAGTCGTAAAGATAGCAGCTGTTAGCCATATTGTCGTTATTGCATGTAATATTAATATTTATATTATTGTTGGCTGGATAATCACCATCGCACTTAATAAATTATGTAACAAATTAAAAAATCGCTGAACTTGCGACTTTCTAAGCCGATCGAGACCGAATTTGACCACATTTTGTGATGACTTGATGAGGCTAGTTAAATATTTTCAGAAACATTGGACTCCACTCCGAACCAATGAGTCTATTCTCCTTCTACCAAATTAACTAATACCTGTCTGCAAAGGATTATTATTTTAATAAAACTTAACTACATATAATTAAACACAAAATTAGTAATTTACAAAAATAAAATACACTCACGCGTCGAAGTATTCCTCCGCATCGCTGTCATACGGAAACGTGCCCAGAAGGCTGGCAGTATTGCCACGTTGAATGGCATTATTTTAATTATTTCGGTCAAAGCGAGAGAAAAGATAGCCTAGACCAACTAGCTAATGGTTACTTGCAAGGTCGAGGCATGTATCCGAGAAGTCGTAGTAGGTACACTTAGAAAATTGGAGCAAGTATAAACATCCCTGAACACAAAACGCTATGATGTGCTTCACAATGCCAAGGGTAACAACAAATTGTGAAACATCGTCAAACATGTTCCTCAGTATTGGGGTGGTCCTTCAATACGAAGTGGCGAGATGGAGAAATAAATCGTTTACCTTTTATTTAATCGTAATTCAGTTTATACATTAAGGATAGCTTACTATTGCCATCCAACTGTAATTGGTATCGCTCACGACATTCACGGCTCGCTATTGATTTTCGTCGATCGCCAGCTCAACTGTATATTTCATTAATAATAGGGCCGGTTTAATTTAAGAACAATCGATGGATGTCGAACTCAAAAGCGGATGAATTGTACTACATATTAATAAGTAAGTACTTCTGCTGAACTAAAAGCTAATGTTGAGAATTTTAATTTATTACTTGAATTGTACGATGTGTCGCTTTGTCATAAAGTTATCAAGTTTAGACAATGTCGTTTTGTTGATGTTCAGTTTGCTTCTCATTGGAACTGACTGAAACAATTGCATTTCTGCCTACTTTCATCACAATCTTGATCTTGTTTAATAAAAATGTCATGAACTTTATACTGGAACTGCATAAGAAAGCGAGCAAAATTATAACCAGGAATTGATGCCGTGCAATGAAAAATACCTTCCAACCAGGAAGAAAGTTTGCATTCACCGCCACCGTTGGAACCAATTAACTCAGAACAAGTTTCCTTAACATTTTCATTAACCTTTTCACCTATAACAACAGGTTAACTGTACAGAGTTTCAAAGACCAAATACCAGGAGGTCATAGATAGTTAGGATGTTGTTTTTACCATGCGGGGTGGCGGGCAGTGGTCGCTTGTCGGGCGGGGCGCGGCGAGCGGCGGCGGCGGAAGCAGGCAGCGGGATCGACGTCTGCAGCACCGACACTTGCCTGCACAAACATTTAGTGTTGATCAAACATTGGAGCCAACATACCAATCAAATTACATTCACGTTTTAACCTGCGACACACTAATCACTTTAATCTGATTTCATAGGGAAAAACAATTTCAAACAATTCAGCTTTAATAATACAAGGTATAAGACACATTTTACGATAATTAATCGCAAAATCTGTCTGACAAATTATCAAACGCACATTAGGTGCTGTGATTCGTTGAATTAATTTTAAATAGACAATCATATCACTTGATTTGCGTTTAGTTGGTGACTCGTCGACAATTTCCATCCAAAAACATGTGGTTTGGTACCCAAAAAGAAAAGATAACTTTTATTTGAAATTGATAAATAAAAATACAAGTCAACATCAAACCAAGACATCAAATCAATGAATAAAATTGTCACAGTTTATAGAAGCTATACCCTTGTCGCTAGACAGCTCTCATACTTCCCATGCATTATGCATGAATAACATAATCAATATAATATCCAGTATCCGTAGTACATACACACATACATGCGCAATCGATTACCATAAATTAAAATAAAGTCGTTAATTGTTGTTTTATTTCATTCATGCGTACAAGCGTAAAATAGTCATTGATTTTACGTGTGTAAGGCGATCCGGTTCATTGAGTAACGACTTTACAAGCCTTTACTGTACATCGAATGAAATGATCAATAGAGGTTCCTAGTAAAACCTACTCTAGGGGTAACCATTTCTAAACTTTGACTTTGGTAAGGTCAAGGTCATTTTACTACTAACTCGTCTACCTAGTGATATAGCACCAGGTAGACTAGTTAGTAGTAAAACGAAACAGGAAAGCTAGAACTTAGTGACGTAGTCGTACTTAGTTTTATACAAAAGGTCAAGGATTATCTCAATTACCAGTGTGAAGCTTTCCATAAAATGCCACTAAAATGCACTACAACCTCATGTACCTATCCATGTTTTTTTTTATTACAAATAAAAGCTAAACTCAGAACTTTTTAATTAATAACAAGTTTCTTGAGCTCTACTCGAGATTATATTTGTCCAAACCTTTTCTCAGAAAATTCTTCAATTATAGTTTGATTATCATCATGAAAACAGAAAATGTTTACGTAAGTAGGTTCCTTCTTAAGCTAAGTAGGTGGACTTGGTAGGCACCAATAAGAAAACGTGAAACGCCATTTTTCTGCTTTCCATTTCATAAAATTTTTGCTACAGACTTTCTTGTAATTCTTTTTCATGGAACGTAATTATTCAGTCCCCTTGCGCCGGTAGAAGGGTAGGTGATGATATATTTTACTGGGTTTCCGAGTTTTAACATCCGTAGTCCCATTACACAACATCTGAAATGCATTATTTTTACTTCTTACATTCGTTGAAAGAGAAATTTATTTGGACTGTGGTGGTTTCAAAATATTTATAAGGAGTTGTTTAGATTAACAAATAAAAATTAATCACGAAAAAGTTTTTTTAAATTTTTATCAATCCGTTTCAAAGATATATTTTCACTACGCACAAATTTATTGATTATATGCGCACTGTACTCCGCGTAGGCTGCCACACAGTGCACATGAAAATATATTGCAAAATTACTGAAAAAATAAAATCGTTCAACAAAATGTTTTTATTTTTTGGTACTTATTCGTTATTTAGATGATACCGAGCATGGTATATGAAATTCTTGCAGTTGATTTTTCAACACCTTATATACCTACCTGCCTACACTAATACAGGTACATTTCGATGCTTTATCTGCGTACTTATTTGTTTAATATATGGTTATTCATAGTAATAACATGTCTTCCAATATCTATCTGTGGGCATATTCCCTACAAGTAACTTACGCTGATACGCTATATCAACCTATCAACTACAAAACATATCAAAGTGCAGAACGTAGAAAAGTTCTGCAGTAAGACATCACCAGAGTCACACACAGCGATATTTAACATTGTCGCACTATTTCATAAGTAATGACCCGTAACATGCCAGAAGCCATAAAATGAAAGTATTTTTAACATCAAAAACGATCTAAAAATGGCTGTGGTTTCATAAAATTCTTTTGGTAGCTTTCTTAATCATCTTTTCCCATAACGAATTTGATGCATCTGCGGTGTTTTTAAATTGAGTGAAATAATTAATCTAACACGTTCTCTTTTTGATAACTTTTTATTGGTAGATGCGATTCTACCTTCATGCACACTGCACAGATAATATGTACCTATAGATTAAGGGTAACTCTCACTGTTTTTCGTACAAACTTTGAAGTCATTTAGTGTTGTTATTGAATGAAATGATTCTTATGAAACTGGGTTCGTATACCTGTGCAAGATTTCTAGGTTCTGGAAGTTAGTTTTTAGTAAAAAATAACATTTTCGAAAAAGAGCTCACGGGGCCACAGACTACGAGTATTTTATGTTTTTTATCATAAAATACTCGTAGTTCTCATCCCCTAACAAAATTCAGTACGACCAACAGGAGCTACCTACACTTGAAAGTTGGAAGCAGTATGGTGTACCGATCTGTATCAGCATACATAAATAGACGAGAGGCTCTTTAAAGGAAATGATTCTACATTAGTAAGGACCTAAGGCACGGGTCACTACTCAGCTAGATAAACTAGACTGGCTGCAGGAAAACACGATACGGACGGACGCTTGAACTGCGCCCAGGCACGAGCGTGGCTCACGAATTTATAATAAACCACCGGTTAAGAAGCTCGCTGCTAGCCTGTACCATTAGAACATATTAAATAGTATTTATTGACATAAGTAAATGGGTACCTAGCCTTACATAATTGATTTTCTTACTTAGTGATTTTCATGTTCATAATTTCAGCAGTACTAACAAAAAAATTACATTGTTTCCAATTATTAATTTGAAAATTGCAATTAAATTGATTTACAAACTAACAAAATCAAAATATTGGAATAAAAAAAATGCGAAAAGCTCAAATTCTGCTGCTTGCTTCTGCTACTGCCCACTAGATGGCGCTAGTAGTCTGCGCATGATTTTACATAGGTCCCTTAAACAACACTACGGTACGCACTGTCAGTAATTCAGTGTCTTTCAACTTTTATAAGTTAAATCAGGGGAATTGTCTGTCACAAGCAAAGTTCTTAAAACACTCGGCTGGCTTCTGACAAAAAGTTAGTTTTAAAGTGCATGCACGGATGAATGTACAGAACCTACCGCTGAAAAGCTCAAGTTTTCCTTTGTATTCGAACCAAAAAACACACAAACGATGCAACAATAGAAAACGCATGAAATCTCTTTCAAGTTCAGATTTTCTTTTGTATCGTGGTCTAAAGTTCCAGTACGATACATCTTAATCCAATAGTCTGCGGTCTAGACGGGAATTGCCCTTTTTGTTCTTATGCTATCATTCACATAGATACTGCAATAAAAAATCTATATAAGTGAAAAGGCATTTTTAACATTGCCAAGGAAATTGAACCCATTAACATGTAAGTTTGTCAAACCATAAAACCTACCTGGTTTTATGGTTTGAACTTGACATTAGACCAGCCACAAATTAAAACAACTGTCAACATTATAATTATGCACTAAGCGATTATCTGACATCTTGCACGGCGTGTACCTCATACCACAGCTTTGTATGTTGAAATTTATTTTTAAGTATCAACATACAAAAAAACCGACTTCCGGAAGTCGGTGTCAAATATCGAAGAAGCAGAAGAAAAACACCGACTTCTGAAATTAAAGTTATTTTGTACTTTGTAGTGTTTTTTTTGGAAGTCGGTTTTTTCTTGTGAATTTTTTTTTTTATTTTTCACTTTTTAGTGGTACCCCACACCTAGCAACACCACTGGAAAGTCACAGGAAAGCAAAAAACGCAATTTCGTATAAATAATGATTTTTTCACATATTTTTTCCAGCTATTTAGATTTAAAAATCAAACTGATTTTGATAAAATTTAAATGGAACCAATCGAGAAGTATATCCTTTCACATAAACTAAGAATTTTTCAAATCGGTTCATAAATGACGGAGATATGAGGTAACAAACACAAAAAAAATACATTCTTATTGAGAATCTCCTCCTTTTTTTGAAGTCGGTTAAAAATATGAACCTTTGTCATTTGATCAAAAACTAAAAATAATAGGCAGTTTTCTGACAAAAAGTATCATAATTATAATGCACGTTATGATTGTGCTCTAGTGCGAAAATCAATCCTGCAAGATCCAATGACAAAATCAAATTGGGCATGTTACATAACAGCAATATTATGGATTTGTTACAGTTCACTCTCAAACAGAATGCAGGGCTTGTTTAGAATGCATTTAAGTGCTGGCCCTTTGTCGGATCAAAGCTCCGATCGATAACAAGGGCAATATACAAACAATGAACATGTGGCGTCGCCTGCGCCGGCGCAACTCGACTCCATCACTCCGTGTCATTTGACATGCGCTGCTTGCCATGTTTTGCGTAACAGATATGTGACACGAGCGCTCGGGCAGATAGAGTGGCAATAGTGCCGTACTGTATGTTTTTACGCTTTGGTAAACATAGTGCGTGTTTTCGGTGTGTTATGGATATGCTGTGTCAATCGACACGGACTGAGATCAAAGTGCAATAAACTGAGAATGCATTATGTTGCATCGTACGCCCAAGCCCTAAGCTTAACTTTAGGATATGAGGAAGTTACCTACAAGTTTGCTTTGCCAACTCAATAATAATAATCCTACCAGTTATCATATAAGGTTAAAACAAAATTAATATTAATTTAATGGGATCTAATAAATGTTGCCCTGCTGGTTTTGAATAATTATATGAAATGAAGCCTCGTATTTGATGATTCAAAATAGACCAACACCACAAGAGAACGTAACGTGACCAGAAACAATTTACGCTCCCCTTTTCGGGATCAAATTCATCAAATCTGAAAGTACAAGTAGGTAGGTACAATCGCATGAGAAGAGAACTTTTGCTCACGGAAGCGCGACTATCATTTCCGAACGACTGACTCTGTTCTAGTTACCGCAATACTTGCAAAACAAACAAGAACATCTTTGATCACCCTTAGACTGTTTGTAGTTCTATCTCTTTCTGGCGTTAACAATTAATTGAACAGCCAATATAAGTGTATAGACAGGTGGGTAGGTAGGTGGAGTGTCGTAGGGCGTGACACTTCCCAAATAGGAGCGTGGCGCGTGACAGGGCTTCCGGAGCAAGCGGCTCGTTCGGAAATAGAGGCTGTCGTGGGACCTGCGCCATGTGACGTCACGGTTCACCATTTCACACAACACTATATTGAGTGCTTCTTGAAAATGTACCGCTCATTTTATTGTCATGTTCTTTGCGAATTTGGGTTATAAGATGTCAAAGAAAGTTGTTAGCTGGAGGAACTACTTCTGAAGTTGATTTGTTAGTGTTAAAAACCGCGTTTGAAACTATTTTATTTCAGGTGCTTGGTTAGGAAACGTAAAGGTTTTTGGCTACTTTAGTTTTACTAGAAAGTTTGTTCACCTACTTAGAAACATTAACAAACAAACAAACACTCGATTTTCAGTAAAGGCACTGCAGTGTCCGAGCACTGAATTTCGTACAACTTACACGGCCATATAATCTCATAGCTGTCTCATAATAGCGATTAATATCGCCTACAAAGGGCGAGTGGAGGGCGATGCACCTCCCTTCATTGTTTACCCACCTCTGCAACTCAGAGCGACGAGATCTAGAGATCAAAGATTATCCACCATCTTACTTTTACGATATTGATGTAATACTGCTGTAAAATGTTGCGCGTGACTTGAAAGACGCTAAGTCTTGCTCATGTGTATTTTAAGCCACGTTCGCTAAGTGAACTGCTCTTTATACATCGATCTCAAGAAATATCGAGTCAACAAAGAGCTTTCGTACTACCCGAAGAAAGACGACGCCTTTGAAAATAGGGCTCGTTACCAGCAAAGATTTTGCCTTCATATTAGAATATGAAATGAAATGCCACGGATTGCGTAATTTACTACGCAAAAGTATAAAAGAAGACATCATTAGGACGTCTGAGCTTCTATACAGCTTCACTAACATAGAAAATAAATTTAATCAAATGTATGGTCACATAAATCGTATTATTATGAGGCTTCATAATTATAATTTCTTCATTTCATTACTCGAGAAAGCAATTAAGATCTCGGAGATTTATATTCTTGTTGCTAAGAGGCTTTGAAGTACCATCTCAAGCTCCATGGCAACAGGCACCTATTAAATTAAATTATACATATTATATTGACTGAATAACATTTCTATGGTCTACGGAATATTTCCACAACGATACACATACCTCCTGACTTCGGGCGATGTTGGAAGGCTTCGAGACTTCCTGTTCTTGCTGTGATGCCGATGGTGGCCATGACCGGAGTTGGTATTCCCCATGGTTCGTTTATTGCTCTCGCCTCTTCAAATAACGTAACATACCGCGGTACAAAGAACACATTACACTCGAGTTGCAATAGACACACATTTTGCACATTTCACAGATGACACTGTTCCCATTATATTGTTTTTCTATACACAAGTATACCAAGCGGAGTTGTCACGCGAAAAGCTTTTATATTGCCTGCCCTCCACGCTGGAAAATGATTCCAATGTATGTTATTGTTTGTGCTGTGGTTGGCTGGATGCGAGAGTAATAAAACATCGTCCTACTAATACAAATTTCATATTCCAAAAATGTTGTTTTGTTCATAAACTGCATAAATGTTCGAATGTCCTTGCTCTAATGCCAAGCATTAAGACCAAAATTCTAATCAGTGTTATAGGCTTAGAATAATAACGCCTAGAAGGAGAGTCTCATACACGCTCCCTACCAAAAAATGAAGCAACTTTCGTACTTATGTGTGAGTGAGCGGTATGTAATTACAGCCACAGACGTAAAAAATTGTTGCTAGCAATGAACACTTTCCCTAAAATCGGGAAAAATGTTAATATACTTGGGACTAATCATAGATCAATATAAAAAAAAATGTTAAGTACGTAACTTGTCGGTATGTACTTATTGTAATCGAAATCCAAGATGGCGCCGACGAAATTTGCTAACTTTTCGTCATGGGTGTCATTTCCATGGTTTCTGGGGTCGCTAAAACCGATTATGGGGTTATAATTGAAATCCAAGATGGCGCCGACGATATTTGCTAACTTTTCGTCATGGGTGTCATTTTCATGGTTTCTAAGGTCGCTAAAATCGATTATGGGGTCAAAATTGAAATCCAAGATGGTACCGACGAAATTTGCTAACTTTTCGTCATGGGTGTCATTTTCATGGTTTCTGGAGTCGCTAAACCTGATTTTGGGGTCAAAATCGAAATCCAAGATGGCGCCGACGAAATTTGCTAACTTTTCGACATGACATTTTAAACATCAGGAGGAAAGATAGTGGTTTTTCACTTTTATAGAAAACTTCAAATCGTTCTCTCTCTCCTTCTAAACTCTTTTTAGAAAATGTTCTCAACTAACTATTTAGACCTGGTTAGATGGCGTATGCATACTAAGTTTTCGATTTTGACCCCATAATCGGTTTCAGCGACTCCAGAAACCATGAAATTGACACCCATAAGGAAAAGTTAGCAAATTTCATCGCCACCATCTTGGATTTCGATTTTGGCCCCATAATTGGTTTTAGCGACTCCAGAAACCATGAAAATGACACCCATGACGAAAAGTTAGCAAATTTCATCAGCGCCATCTTGGATTTCGATTTTGACCCCATAATTGGTTTCAGCGACTCCAGAAACCATGAAATTGACACCCATGACGAAAAGTTAGCAATTTTCGTCGCCGCCATCTTGGATTTCGATTTTGACCCCATAATCGGTTTTAGCGACCCCAAAGATCGCGAAAATGACACCCATGAAAGACTGGTCGGCACCCGCGGGGCCGACAAGGCTCCCGCCTCCCCCTGCCCCCCCCCCTGGTTGGCCGTCCAGTCTGATGTTCCTTTATTTCAATTTTAAGACACGATCTCATACACAGGTGTCGGTGTCGCCGCGTGTCGCGACTATGGTTTTTTCCCATATGAAAACTGCCCAACGCGCCTAAAGAACTTTTCACTTAAAAAAATGCGCAAATTATTTGAATCAACCGTAATTATTAGCTTTCGTTTCATACTTACAACTTTAAACAATAAGCATCATAATACAGGTAGACTCCAACAGTTAGTGCTTACTGTATTATGGGTAATTTTTCTTTACAACTGGCAACACTACATTGTGATAAATTAGGTTATGAAAATTTTAATTTGAAGATCGATTTACGTAAAAATAATGGATTTAATGTAAGTACTTACTTGTGAAACGTGATTTTATCACATTTTTTTTGTTTTCCTGGTGTGTTAAAGCATCTTTTTATGCAACAAACTGTCATTTTTAAATATTTCTCGGGAGGTGCATTCAACAGAGCGTGACCTTGAGCACTGACGGCTCGCTGCGCCGAGTACTCCGTATATGGAGTAGTCTGAGTTGCTTCACTTTTGATGCTCGTACTAGGTTTCTAGGCGTTATTATTCTAAGGTTATAGGTTTGGCGTGACTCAATACCTGTCTATAATTCAGTTCGGCGAGCACCACAAATGCCAATGTTCGCCGGCGCTTCGAGCATTGCTGGAATTTCAAAGGTCAGATCGGTTGAGCCGAGCCATAACTTACTGACCACGGCGCACGACCACTAACATTCCCTTTTATTATGTGCAAAATCTATTTTTGAATTGCATTTTATTACGGAGAAAACCAGTCCAATAAGACACACGTCCCACGTATGATTTCTTTTAACTGAATTGATCTTCAAGAATCATCAATTTAGTTAATAGTGGGATAGAAGGGGGAGCGAACGATTAGTTATTATTGTCTCTTTGTTCCGAGAACTAAGGACAATGGAGAAAAGGGCCTAATTACGAGTGTCGCTCCGAGAGAGTTCAAGGTACATTAACCTTCTTTGACGCTGAAACTTTTTGTTAAAAATTATCTAATGTAATCCCCGTCAGGCTGGAGCTGATGGTCCAAAGAAATGGAAACAGAGCGGGCATAATGGACGACGTTGAATAGTCAGTCATCAAGCGAATTTCACTGCAAATAGTCTATTGTAAGTTGTAACTGGAACTGAACGCCAATGCGGTGTTTTGAGCGCATTATCGAAATTATCATAGCGGGAGCAGTGCACCGGGCACTGGGGCGTGCAATATGCACCTATTCTGTAAGCCACGGTAACGTGCACTAGTTCCATTCTCACGTAACGAGAGAGTTTAGATTAGACTGTTAGTTCTTTATTTAAAGGACTAGGTAGTTCTCCAGTCTAGGTACAGTGTTTATTTTGCTTTTAAAATTTCGAATGACTATAATGAACAAAATATGGACTTAACAAGCGGTGTCGGTTAGCCGTGATCTTTATTCATTCATTGTGCGCCTAAAGCTTTTGTTACTAATTTATACAGCGGTTGTTCTGACGCTATTATGACACGCCGGAGCTTTGAATTTATTGTTTTCGTGACACGTTCAATGGCTTTTTCTTTCGTTCTTAACGGGTTGACTATCAATATTAAAATGAAGTTTTTCTGAGTAAATGTAACCACGATTTTACGAACACGACATGAAAAAACGAATACGTAAGCAAACAACGACCAAATAAACATCACTGGGGTCTCAAGACGATATTGTGATGTGATATGCGAAGGTACAGAGGTAAATAATTCATGAGCACTTCACTTAAACCCGACGCCTATAAGCCTAACGCCCACTTCACATAATGACAATGGACAAATCGCGTAAAAGAGCGGGGTGAAGGGGGGGAGGGAATCTCGTGAGATGTCAAATGTCGTTCGTGAGGGATAAATCTAGATTGGTGGGTGATGCATGACTTTACTTGCTTGCTTGCTTTAATTCAAATCCCTTTTGCGATTTTCAATGTGCGCGGTGTTCCAAGAATTCTCTGTGACTGCTCGACTGGTTTATTTCGTTCGTAATGAGCGTGAATTGCATTTGTTTGAGAACAAAACATTACATTTGCTGGTTGTATCAATCATTTGTTTTCTGCTGATGGCTTTACGTTTTCAAGGAAAGCTAAATAGCTATTTAGAAGTCTAAGAAACCTGCGAGAGCGATGTTTGGACAATGATATATATTTCTTGGAACTAACTCTCACTAACTGCGCTAACTTTACCCTTTTAATTTAATATACTTATTAATATTTTGTTGAGAAAGACCTAGGTACAGGAAATGGAGGAAGCCCTAACTAATGATGTGTCAAGTTACATATTATAGCAAAATAGAAACATTTAAGGATTACTTAAACGTGTTAGCTTCAAAGCATGCATTATGCAATATGCATCTAAGTAACATCAGAATCTGCGAAGTAGAATCAGATACTAGCTATACAACTTAATAGCGATAGCTTAGCGCCTTTGCTTGAACAATGCACCTATCTTGTTACTAAGGTTGCCAGCAAACTAACTTAAATGTAACTTTTTTTTTTTACTAAACGAGAAAATTTACATTACGTAATCAACATGGAAATCTAGAAAACATAAAATAGTACTAAGCAATATTATTAGTACAACATTGATTTATGATTATTGTGACTGATTGAATATAATGTAACTAACTGTCGAACTATTATCTCCCCCAGCAATTTAGACTAGATTTTCCCATAAATACTAAAATCAGTTTAAACTATTTAATATCGGTTGACTGATTTAGTTGCCAACCCTATGTTGCCAGCAAACAGAGAATCGCTTTTCGTCGAAGCGAACATCGACGGGGCTAGTACAGCACACAGTTTTATGCAAATTTATGCACGTACATATTCGATCGGCCATTAATGCGTTTCGCTAAGTTCACGTGGCTTAATTGAACCACGGCTTAATTGAACCACATAAATTGTAGGTACGTGGCAACGTTCTCACGGTGATGTGCACAGCTATTCAATTAGTTGGGTGATTAATTTGATGGTGTAGGTGATTATTAGAGGTATTTTTTACTATAATGTTTTATAATAGGCAACTGTGACTGCATTAATAATTGTTATCATATACAGATCGGTATAAAACAAAGGTTAACAAAACATACTTAACGTTTGACACGCACTTGCTATTTTTAGTCCTTTTTTCACAATGTACAACAAAAAACATTGTAGGGCTAAGAAGTTTTCCAAGAAACTGTCGGAGACCAATTATTGTCAACACGCAACACACGTATATTGAGTAGCTATAAGCCCCGCTTGAGCTGCTAAGCTCAACCATTCTCTAAACGAAGCAATCAAATTAATAAATTTAATAAAATCCATTGATTTATTTTATATCACATGCGACTGCTGTTAAGATTATAATATGAATTAATGGTTGTAGCTACAAAATTTTTGAATGAGTGTGATAAATTCTAAGAAATTATCTGATAAACATGTTTCTGTCAACGGTTTAGTTTAGTGGAACCTACTTCTAGATACAAGCCGCAGTTGGAGGAGAAAATGATTATGTGTTTTTTTTATTTCTAGCATCCGAAATCGGTACCTTTCATGAAAAATCCACACACTTTTCTCGTCCACCAGAAAAGCGTCGAAGCGATAAAGTTCGACAAGTCCCGGAGGAAGTCAACTGTCGGACTGACGGATCCCGCGACAACAGTAGTAAGAAAATACATATTTCTCATTAGGTACCCTCCATATCTAGCAGAAACCAGATCAGAGCTAAGACACTTCTGTAAGAGCAAATATTACGCTTTGTAGCATCCGAAGTAAACCACTCAAAAATTGGCCACCCAGAAAAAAATATTTTGTAACAGTTCATAGTAATTTTATGGCAATTCCTTAAACATGAATAATAACTTTATTGTTTTTAAGTTTTAAACTCATGACTTCCTTTGTTTTTAATTTCGGCTTATCAAAGCTTTGGTCTCACAAAACGCAGCTACCCAAAACTTTGAGCAGTAGAATAGGTGATGATTTGTTTCCAATAATCGTAATGGCTGTCTACGGATTTCATAGCTTCACAACAACTGCTACGGAAATAGGAACGGACATACTCAACATCTACACATTTCTCTGTCACATTTAGAACGATCAAAAAAGAAGATGGAAACAATTTATTTATAGACGTGATGAATCTATCAATCGTTTCCGAGAAGATGCGAGATGAATCATATTTCCTCCAGAATAATGACCGTTGCTACTATTCTCCCGCCGTTCAGATATTCAGGGTAATAAATAAGTCAAGTCCAAGGTAAGTGCATGTTGCTGGGGACAGATTTATCCCGGTGCAGCCGCAAATGGCTCTTGTTTCGTGAGATAATAACATAAAAGTGATTTGGTGGGACAAGCAAGCTATTAAGCTTATAAGTTGTATGTTAGGTATATGACATTTATGGACACAATTTGTATTGGACATTAATAGCGTAGACGTTTTTGCCCTAGGGCGGTTTTAATGGGTCTACAAAATTAGGGACGGAAAAAGTCTATGGTATTCTTTATATTTGGATTCAATTAAATAAAAATAGTCATGGGTCAGGTCAGAATGTCGACTGCATTTCGGCGTTCAAAACTCCAATAAGTATTTATTTTCGTGCCGTCAACTGGCCGTGCGTACAAAGTGAATATTGACAACGGTCGTCAAACATACATTTGGGAAATTATAATAATCGCAGAATAGCGCAGTGGGGTGAAGTGCTAATAACTTCCTTCATAATTAAGATATACATGCTAATTTGGTGGCAATATGTGACAAATTGTCCGGTGGACGCGATAGTGTGGCGGTTCATTTACATTCATACGCTGTGCAGTTGAGAAACTTTATGTTCGTAAATTATTGTACCTAATCGCCATTGATGATAAATAATTGTCTCTTACTTACACTAATCAAATGGTTTGGGTATCTTTCTACAGCTATATCTACACAAAATCGTATGCATCCGTTGAAACAATTTTTTAGTTTAGTTTTCTAATTTGAAAGAAACACGCATCAAAGCGAAATCTACATACTGTTTATTTGAAATCCTATTTCATATTTAAGCTATCGGAGATTAAGAAAAAGAACTTTCAGAGTTTCTAAATTATAATCTATTTACCACCGCAATAAAAGCTGGATACAAAAAATTCATTGAAGGCACATTAAAAGTCGCGAAATATTTGTGTGATGGTGATTCAACAAAAACGTAAAGACTGCTCACATAAAAGAGAATTAATTAAGCCCATACAATAGCTGCTATAAACAGGGTGTTTGTTTGAGCGCGATGGGGGCGTGAGCTGGGGCACACTGGTTTGTGCGTGGCGCAAGGTACAGGTACAGGAGTTAAAAACCGAATGTTTGGATTTAGAGCGCTGAGTAGGTTTAAGCCTAAGGCGGCCGATCTTTTTTTTGCCGTTATGAAGGATATAAAAAGATTTCTGTAAGATTGTTCATGGCATCTTTCCTATGACTTTCCCCTCTTTCTTTTCAAACCTTTGAATGTCCAAACTCCTACAATAAGTAGTAATAATATAAATTCTATGTTCAACGGTTATTAGGGACATTTACCAAAAATACATTATTGCGTAAGTAGCGTTCAGTACCCCGTCAACCAACTGGTTCATCATCATCATCATATCAGCCGAAAGACGTCCACCGCTGAACATAGGCCTCCCCCAAGTGTCGCCACAACAACCGGTCCTTGAGCTTTAGACAAGTGACATTCTGTCAACGGTAGCGTGGCGAAGGCGATTGTCAATACGTCAAAAATATATGGGATTGACAGATGCTATCGAAATGTCACGTGATCAAATCCCTACATTTTGGCATTTCGACAGTCGCATTCGCTAGTTGAATGGAACATTGTCTAGGGCCTCTGTACATCTCCATCGGCTACCAGCGACCCGGACCCTCAAAGGCTTATCTTTGAGGGTCAGGGTCGCGGACAAAGAACCAAACGGTTGGTCTATGAAAATCAAGGGACTGATATTTTATTATAGGTAATTTGGGCAATGTGTAGGTACAAGTAAATTCGCCACTGAGTACATTCGACTCCACGACGATGGTAAGACTTTGTCCTTATTTTGGCCTAGTGGGATTTGGAGTTTTATCCTTTTATACAGATTACCTATCTTTGTAGTAACTGAAAACCATGTTACAAGTAGGATGTCGAAATATGCTATCGACACTCTATTACCAAGCAGCTTATCAAATAGATTATCTAAAACGCTATTCTTTAATATTTTTATGTTCTAACGGATGACCTCTATCCTCTCATAAATCAGTTTTCTTATGAAAACAAAGTTTTTCAGCTCTACTAATTTAAGTATTTCAGAAAATCATCCGCTGCCGCTTACAATTCACGCCAAACCTTACGCAGCAAAATCAGCTTTTAATATCATCTGAGTGCCGTTAATAACGTAAAGCCTTTTGTGTGAAATTCCAATGCGAAAAATCTCGGCAGACGCGTTCGCGGCGCGCCTCCATAAAACATATTAAAATATTTATTGTTCAGCGGAATTAAGATCTTTTTGGTGTTCATCTTTTTACATATCAAACATCGTTTTTCCCTGGATACGGAAAACGTCAATTCTGTTTTATGAATGACCTGTAACGAACTTGGTGCTTTTTATTACGACTGCAGTGGAAATGAGTAGTTTTAGGATCGTACTATAACCATGCTTGGAGAATTTATTGTTAGTTAAATATGTGATTCCTATGATTCGAGAAAATGTTTCATGAAAACGAATGATGCAATTTGCAATTTACCTTAAAAACATACAAGACAGTCATGTCCTATAAATTATTTCCTCGACCTATCCTTACCTATTTCCAAACCTTTTCATTAATGAAACGTACGAACACATTTAGACATTGAATTTCTTCCATTATTTATTCTGAGATTACATTATGTATTCAAACGCAGACACTGTAAAAGAAATGAGCGCAATTTTATTTAAAGTTTACTTTCATATTTTGTCTCTAAACAAAGGGGAGGGAAAGGTTGAATTTATGGCACACTTGGATCGGACGGTTTTGCAGATGCCCTTTATTGCTGAGAGGAAAAAAAAAATCAGTCGAATTGAGAACCTTTAAACCCTTAACCTTTTTGGAAGTCGGTTAAAAAGTGCTTTGTTTTGTGCTTGATTGCTGTGTCTTAGCGATCGTTACGACGTTATTGTACTTACATTAACTATGTACAATAACGTCATAACGATCGTACTGCTATTAGGTACTATGTGAAAATTTCATGGAAGATGTGTCTTTGGAATCAATTGGATTGATAAATAAAAGATCGACGCGCGGAAAAAGAACCCTTTTAACGAGTCTGAACGTTAATTAACAGAGCATAGTTACTTTAAAAGCAATCTGTTCTCATTACTTAGAAAAAAACTTACAACGAAATGCAGGAAGCGCGCGACTATCATATATTTTCATTAGCGGTACCTGTGGGCCCTGCTCACGACACTAAGTCAGATTTATCACACGGCACCCTTCGCCCCTTATTCAGTGTCATTCAACGACGCGAAAAACTTTCCAAAACTTCCTCAATACCGTTTACTTTCTCGATAAATTATTGTTTTCCGGAAAAGAAAGTCATTTCAAACAATTTATGGAAAGATTTTGGCGTACTCAACTTGAATACTAACTTAGGTTCGTACTTTTCACTTTGTTAAAGACCTTCTTAAAGAATCTTATTAAATTAGCGACGATAATCATCTTGTAGATGATTATCGTTTCTAATTTAATAAGATTCTAACCTAACTTTAAAGCTGTCAGACTTCGTGAGACTTTATTAAATCTGTTCAGAAATAATATTTAAAATCGGAAGGCCAATTCTCGTACTTAAAAATCGTTCAGATTCAACTCGCAAAGTCGCAATCTCGTCTCATGCTACCATGAATGTCAAAAACACGTCAAATTGTTGGAAAATTAGAGGAATTTTTGACAGTTTGTGACTGCGTTGTGAATGCGAACGCTCCTGAATTGCCCCTCAGATAGGACTTTCATCTGGCCTAGCAGATTGTTAACTCAAAGAACTCGTCACGAGTAACAGTGATTGTAACTGTCAGTTCTCTCGCATAACGATACGACGTATCTACCGCCGATGTGTCAGTTAATTAATTAATTTTAATTAAAAGCAAGTTTACGTACAGAACATAAATCGATAATACTATTATGGTAGTCACCAGATAAACGTGCAATAACAGTCATTGACCCACATACATTTATTGACTTTCTTAATATCAAAAAAAGAAAACATAAAGCTGTCCTGAATCAACTTCTATCGTGATCCTTTACGTTCTATAATAATGTAAAACAGTTCACAATCTATTCTATAAGTATATTATATCTTGAAAGTTTGTATGAAATGCCGCACGGCGTAAACCGTAGATAGGTGTAGGTACACAGTCTTTAGTTTTCAGATATTTAGAAAACTAATGCAAATTTAATTAATCAGTCTTCTGAATATATTTGTTGGCTAACTTTCCGGCTGAAACTAGCATATTATTTCATAATAAGTTCAGGTATCTACGAAGGGATATTAGTGATAGGTCAATGTAGGTACCTAAAAGCAAGTTTATCTGGCGCCTACCATAACGCTATATCGCATCGATTCACACGTGTTTTGCGAGCCTATAATACTAAATTGTTTATTACTATGTAGGTGTCTCCACAGTAGTGTTCAATTTTATAATAAATCATTACAAACAAGATCGTAAAGCTAGAACTGCGTTCAAAAAGGTTATCATCGTTATTGAAAGCTCTAACCAGCACGTGTTCAGAAATATGGCAACTATCCAAACAATACAATCTCAAATAACGATCAGTTAATAATATTGACTGCACATTACATAATGAAAGTGATAACAATGGATTGGGGTAAAACGGAACACATCATAACTTCGAAATTCGAATATTCGGAAGAGCTCACGCGCATGTGATCGTTCACAGGGGAACTCGATCCACGGCCCGCTATTATTGATCAGCTCGTGTGACTGTGAACTATTGTTGTGCAGATGGGGGCCCCAGAATCTTTAGGGGAGGCCGCCCCTTCGTCCCTTCCCTGCCCCGATACAAAACAACACAACCACGCCACACTCTAACAAACAATCAAGCTCTGTGGTAATGACACATTAGAACTCTTCAATATTTGTACTGGAACAATAAACTTTTTACAATGATAAGGATAACCTATGGAAATACATACTTCGAAACATTTCAAGTTAGAAACACGTCGCAGCTGAGACACATTAGAACTCTTCAATATTTGTACTGGAACAATAAACTTTTTACAATGATAAGGATAACCTATGGAAATACATACTTCGAAACATTTCAAGTTAGAAACACGTCGCAGCTGATATTGTAAAGTTTAAATGCTCAGCGTTTTAGGGTGTCGCAGAGTTTTTATTGTGTGTTCCCCATTTTGTTAGTAGTTCCTCTGGATGCAGACCACGGTTGAATTTAGAGGGTCATTCCTTTTAGCGTGACAAAAGGACATTTGTTTTCTATTCACTACCGTTAGAATTATTCTTTGTGTCCAATTAAATGAACCATGCGGAAGAAAACTAATAAACAGGGCTTAAAGTTTGAACAACTCGAGGGAGAATTGATGTAACATAAGTAGGATGAATAAAGCACGGCAGTTAACCTGAAATGTTAAATCCTCAACAACGGAAGAAGCGTAAGAATTGTTTTGTAACAAAAGTTTAGAGTTCTCGTTTATAGCTCGTATTCGTATTATTAAAGTAACTGAATCCGAGCGATCAGTCGGTTCAACATCACGACTGGAACTCGATAACAATAGCCTCAAGCGTGCTAAATATCCGACACTACTCTCGTGCAAAGGTTTTTGTATTGAAATTTATTCCAGTGTTGCATTGCAGTGAACTGCAGCAAGTATGCACGCCTACAGACGCCCGGACCGTGGAACTGGTTTCGCAATAAACACACACATATTAAAACGAGCGAACAATTTCTACAAAAATCACAAATTCCAATCAATACTATTATCCTCTGTAATAAGCGAACGTCCCAAACTGTTTGACGTAATTAAATGTTCTTATCATTTGAACTAAGTGTCACTTGATATTCCGTTCGATAATGAACTAAGTTTATACACAAAATTGTCGTTCAAATTGCTAGCATTACTTTACGTAATGTTCTCCTTTCATAAGAAGTTCATTTACACCGAAATGTTGATGACAAAGTAAGGCATGAATGTCTGCAGTAATAGAAAACTGAGGGTGCAGTCACAAAGTACTCGAGGGCAAACGTGTATTCAGCCTACAGGTCGCTGTTGTTTACAAAAAACATAGCGTGAACCACCGCCATGTCACAGAAATAACATTTTTATGATCATTCAAACAGTCTCTTTCATAGACCTAACACGGAATGTTACTTACGAGTAGTTGGGAACGTTAAACCATCAATGTTTCTGTTTATTATTTTCTTGGCGAGCACGCTTACACTTTCAAAGTAAAATCCAGAAGTAGCTCTAGTAACACCACATTTTAAGCTTTACTTGGAGTTATTTCGTGATTCACATTATTGTGAAACCACAAGATCAATGATCAATTGGCAAATTAAGATTTTAAATTTCGAATTTTTGTCTAACGAATAGCTATTTTATCTAAATACTTATCAAGGAGTGTTAAAACAGGCTTTTAGCGCTGCAGCGGCTGTCGCGAGTAGGAGTACATAGCAGCACAATTTACTTAGATTGTATTCAAATATTCTCGGAGGCGATTCGAAGGCGCAAACAGCAACACTTCAAGTTTGTTGTGAATAACCCCGGGCTTGGTTGTTGTTGCTAGGTTTACTACTTTGTTATTAAAGCCGTCACTCACACCTGTATCTAATTGGACTTTGTTATGAAGCATTTGTACAGCTACCACTTTTATAACATCCTTTACTGAAACCTCGGTATCTAGATCTACTCTTATCTTGGCCCATATTTTTTACGAACAATGTGCAAAAACCGGCGCGCCGCGTTGATCGTCCATTTTCCAGCCATTCTGTTGGTGTTTCATGATGGTTCATTAGAAGAGATTTGTAAGAAAAAAAACATTAGCTGTTTATGATTAAGATAAAATTCAGCAATCTCATTAGATATTTCATTTTCCTCAAAGAAGCCAAAGATATATTTTCAGACATTCAAGTTCAATTAGTAACACTCGAAGTGTTGCAACGCATAACTTATCTTCGAGTTTCATATTAGTCTGCCTACGGAGCCAGGACTGCACCTTTTTGTGTTGCGAATCTATTTCAAAACGACTGGCTGCAGATACATTAATCACGTTTGCACTGGACTTTAATGGAGCTGAACCAGCTTTATGCATAGATACCTGTTCAATTGGCATATTATGTTCTTCTACAGTTTCTATATAATTGCTTGTTGGAGCCAGATTGGCCAACAACTTTATTGATACTTTAACGAAACACTATCGGTCATAAAGACTATGTTTTCAAACGAAGTGTGTCAAGCCCTTTATGTTTATAATGTTGTAAGGCTTGTTTTGGTAGTAGAAATCTGTTACAAATTCTCTTGTTATGAATGGTAGTACTACTTCGTGTTACTATGAAATTAGAACAAAATTATTGTCTAGTAGAGCTGATTCGTTTTGGTCAGTTAGGCAAACTTTTGAATGGAGCGTGGGCGGATAGTAGTAGAAAGTGATCAACACTTAGATACAATACGAGTATCTATAAACACTTGAGTTTATTATGCAATCTAAGTTCAGATAATATTGAATACAAACAGATCGAGTCATCACCAACCCATAACATGTAATGCAGGTAAACTTGGTAAAAAATTTTGTGATCAGACAAAAAGTGGAGATAATAAGCTGAAGCTTACAATAAACCTATAAACATAACCTAAAGCCGTTTAAGTAAACTCCCACAGTAGTCAACACAATGACTGATGGAGCTAAAATTATCTTGTCAATCACAGTTCTCGAGCGTCATGCGATGTCTAAGTAATTAACAGAGGACAGAATAAAAACAGTTTTTCCTATCAAGAATCTATTAGGTACAGGTACTCTGATCGTTTTATTTCAAAGTATCGCAGTGTATTTCGGAATTTTATTGGCTGGTTCGGGACCAGTCGGCCAGGCTCGGCCTGGTTCGGCCGTGGGCGGCAAGCAGGCGAGATAACCCGGTCCTTCCCCCGCACACTCTCGCGCAAGACGCAGCCTGCACAGCCACGCAATAACTTACGCGAACCTTGTTACACTTCACGATGAGAGAGCGCAAACGCGAAGTGAAAGATCAATGATGAAAGATAATCAGAATGTTTACCTTTATAATACCTCAAGTTTATACCCTCTTCGTTCGAGCTTTTAATCAAGTTAACCGATCGTCAAATCGTTCAGGCTGTTGTTTTTGAATAATTCGATCTTAAGTATGCAACACCAGTAAACATTGTTTACGTAACCGAGTTCAACTCGTGTGATATTAATTCAGTGAGCTTCTCCAATTTATTTCAACCTCTTATGGGCTCGACTAATTTGTGAAGTCATGCAATTCGAGATAAATTCTCATTTCCTTAAGCCCGTGTTAAGTCAGAGTAAGGAGAAGTGATTCACGCGTGTAAACAAAACGACTAACCGCTCGAATTAACTACAAATACGGCATAAAACGTAAACATGAAAATCATCTCTGGTCGTATTGCGTACACTTAAACAACTCCGATTAGAACACCGCTTTACTCAGGCTATAAATACCCGGCTCGAGCTTTGCACACCATAAACAATAATCCTTAACACGATTTGTCACAGTCGGGGCGCACTCGCGACGGTTGAGCGCGCGGCGCGGGCGCGTGCGACCAGCGCGCAGGAGCGTGCACGCGCTACCATTGCGTCCGCACGACAGACAAAACAGTCGACGAAAGCGCAAGGGCCTTCGCCCCTTCCGAATCCGTGATCGCGCGGCGGGATGCAGCGAATACTAATACTAAACAGGGCTGTCCGTCAAGCCCGCATCGCTCACTTACACGGACTTACACCATGCTCATCCGCTGCTTCGGATTATGGGAAGCAGTTAAATTGCACCATCCTCGTTCATTTACATCCGTATTGACCATTAAAGTGCTAATGATGAAACTTGTTTCTTGTTTACTTGAAGCAGTATTGAGCTTTGAGCTTTTCAATTCTTTACTGATTACGACCTAGTCGAGAAGTGTGTGCTGGTCGTTAGAGGTTTTATTATTGCATGGCAATACCAAGACCTGTAGGCACAGCCCTGGCATGAAGATATATGAAGAACTGACGGCACGGGTGCCATCTGCGCTAGGGAGGGGACCCTTGCATTAGCGGGATGACGTTATGCACTCCCAGAAGGGTTCGCGGCTTATCTCGTTAAATCACTCGCGCCGGGCCGCTGCGAAATAATTTAGAGAGGTGTGTGCCGTAAACAGTTTCCTATGAGATAACTACGATTACCTTTTGGCAGACATGGTTTTACGGCCGGTTATGTCCGTTACTTGTCAACATTTGCTGAGTAGGGTCCAGAATTATTGCCACGGATTGAATTTTATATGAGATAGGTACAGGAAATGATCCTTATACACTGATACATGTGTTCTTATCGGTGAATTTATGTGTACGCAAATGGTACCTTAAACGTTTATACCTGCTATGAGCAAATTTATGAGAGAAATTAAATTGAATGAATGATTACCAATATACGATAATACGCATTAAAATCGATATTCATTTCCGAAGTCGATGAAAGTAATAATTTATTGACCTCGTGGCTACATCTCGCATAGCTATTAACCGTATTGTAATATGCGGAGGGTGCGTAGACGACCCTATGGCTATTGCGTCACTTAGAATTCATACTTATCGATTATAATGACATTATAAACGTCTAGCACACGAGCTGTTTATTGCAGACTTATCGTGATTAATTTATTCCACGCTAATAGAACTCTAAAAAAGAAAAGAGACTAAGTAATAAAGATGAGCTTTATGACCATTAAAAAATAAAGAAAGCTGCTCATGATTTTGTAGAATTGAAGCATATGAAATGCTACTAGAAAATTCCTTTAGCTTTTCATCGTAGTTTTATTGAAATGGTTATTATAAATCGGTACTCGTAACTCAACTTAAAGCGGTATTAATAACCGCAGTTTGCTCTAAGTCAATATTATCTTGAACGTTAAAAAACTCATAAAACTTGGAAATATGGGTAAAAAACAAAAGAAAAACATGAACGCCTGCATTGTTTCGCTGTTTACATGTGTTCGCGAGCGGAGGGCGGTTTGAAAGAACAAACACTATAAAGACAAACATACTGTTGACAATGTTGGGCTACGAAAGTAATAGAAGTGCCCCAAGCCCATGAAATGTAAAAAGAATCATGTTTAGTCATCCATTGCTCCAATATAAACTATATTATAAAAGAGCGCTAATTCTACAATTTTTTGAGCAACGATCGCATTCGCATCTCAGTTGCAATCTGTCAAACTTGTATGGAAATTGTGGCTTTTAGTCAAAAAGTAGTAGAATTGGCCCTCAGGCAAAAGTGTTTGTATGTTAGTAAAAGCCACTGGAAGCACTGACCATTACATTATTTTGTTCACTCATAGAAAGCTGAACTATCACCGAGAGTGTAGAGATTTTTTTATCGCCAAAAAAAAACTATTCCTGTTACAAAGCCACTGGATAAAACTAGTCTCCAATAATTTTCAGTACTAAACAATTCTTATTTAAAAAGCACTGAACTTTCACTTATACTACCAATAGAGACAGAGTCTATTTATATCTCCAGCTTCGGAAGCAGCGGTCTTAGGAATACAAATCGTGCACTGACGCTCACGACGTACAAATCTGCATCAATATGAATAAATCGATTGTGATGGAGTGAATAGATTCTATATCCTTATTTTAATCAATAGGAACTGTAAAACAGAAACCACTTTTACTGGTCTAAGTGTTCTATGCATGAACACTGAGCAGCGTGCAAAATGCAAACAAAACGTAAACGGGGACACATTTCACCCCGCATCACAAGAATTTGCTGCAGTGCGGCCCACTAACGAACTTCAACGAAACGCACTACTAACTTCGACAATATGTCACAATCATTACCTCGAACCCAGTATATAAATCTATTTCCCCAAATTCTTATTAAATCAATTAAAATAACCACTGTTCAAAGAGTTGAAACAATGCGGAAATGTGCCGGCTCAGTTAAGAATCAACTAATTCCCCTTTCGCTTGTAAAACGGATCAAACTATTCGTGGAACATCTAAAAGCAGAGTGATTTATAATACGAACGTGAGAAAATATGAATTATATTTTTGAAGCCGTGTCGATGGCTGGGGACGATGTAGACACGTTTATGTACTGAAATGTTATGGCAATAGTAAGTAGATACTACACAGTTCACTTTTTATTTTAAAATTTGTGGACGCCGTCAAATTGAATCACATTGAACATTGAAATGAAGCAAATACATTTCTGCGATTTGCAACCGAAGTTCAACCAATCAGTTGACCCATGTGCTGATGCCACTCGGTCAACACGGTCACTTTTTTTTTTTTTTTTTCTTTTTTTTTTTTTCGGTATGACCACTAGCAAGTTAACACGCAAGGGCTAGCAACTGCTCAACCGGACTAACCTGTGGTGGCCTCAAAAGAATTTAAGGCCCCCAGCCAAGGCAACAAATCTAGCTACAAGCTAAACTACTGACCGCTCGCTAAGGGCATTCCCTGTGGAATACGACCTCGGCTTAGCGGCGTCAGTTTGGGACAGCAAGGGACAATCAGGCTGGGTCGTTTTATTATTTAGGGGTTATTAAAGCTAAGGGCTCAGCGGCGCGGGCTGGCTCGTTTGCAAAAGTCGGGGAGGGTTTTGAATGGGGCGTCGCGACGGACCTCGGCGGCGAGGTCGGAATACGGAACGCGGTCTGTGTTTGTTTTTTCTAAGAGTGCTGGTTTCCCTACAGCTTTCCTGAATCGTTGTGATCTCGTCATCTGACTCGACGAGTGTATGCCGAGGACGGCGAATCTTGCTAATACGAGAGGGAGTGTATTGTGAGGCCTTTGAAATCAAAGGGTTGCTGTGTTTCTCAGCTGATTCAATAAAACGCTTTGTAAGACGTTTCATGAATTGTTTTATTGTCGGGATTTTGAGGTCGACATGAAGTCGTTCATTCCTAATAAACCACGGGGCGCCCGTGGCTTTTCGGAGAAATCGGTTTTGGACTACTTGCATCCTGTGGATTTGCTTTGACTTTGAGTGTGCGAATGTGGCACACGCATAAGTCATAATCGGGCGAATGCACGTTGTGTAAATGCGCAGTTTACATTTAAGGGACAGCTTGCTGCGTGCATTCAGCATGGAGTGGAGTCTACCTAGAGCAAAAGCGGCGCGCGAACGTACCGTTTTTATGTGCTCAGCAAAAGTGAGTCTGTGGTCTAGTATCACACCTAGATATTTGGCTTGCTTTTCCCACGGGATCTGCTTACCAAACATGGTGATCGGACTCGGTGGTTTGGGAACGAGTCTAGCCCGCTGCTTGTAAAACAAGACCGCCTGGCTTTTCTCGGGATTAACTTCAAATCTCCAGAATTTAAACCAATCGCCTAGGTCGATGGCCGCCTTCTGGAGATTTTTGGCTATTGACTTTTCACTACTGCCTGAGCAATAGATGGCCGTGTCATCGGCAAAAAGAGCTAACTGCGTCTTGTCATTTCTGGGAATGTCGCTAGTGAACAGCGTGAAAAATAAGGGTGAGAGCACACCGCCTTGAGGGACGCCGGCTCGGATAGGGTGGGGGGAGGAAAGCGCACCTTCGATACGATACCGAAAG
The DNA here is from genome assembly GCA_947386135.1 of Melanchra persicariae. NCBI lineage: Eukaryota > Metazoa > Arthropoda > Insecta > Lepidoptera > Noctuidae > Melanchra > Melanchra persicariae. Next base: position 9,029,821 of record OX376646.1, read on the forward strand.
GTGCGATTCGACAAATAGTCTCGTATGATGAGCACGAGACGGTCAGGCACGCCGAGTTTGTATAGCTTATAAATTAAGCCATTGTGCCAGACTTTGTCGAAAGCTTTCGCTATATCAAAGAACACGGCTCCCGTTTTTAAACCGCGTTGAGTGCGGTCGCTGATATGCTCAACGATACGGTAAACCTGTTGGACACATGAGTGATTAGCTCGAAAGCCAAACTGTTCATTTGGGAGGAGGCCCTTGGCTTCGGCATAGTCCCTGAGTCGCTTATAAATAAGGCGCTCATAGATTTTACCTAAGACCTTGAGCAGACTGATGGGGCGATAGCTATTAGGGGAGGACTTTGGCTTTCCCGGTTTTGGAATACCGATAACGGTCGCCTCTTTCCACGATTGTGGGAACATGTTGTTGGACAGAGCGCCGTTGAAAATGGCAGTCATCAACATGATAAGGGAAGCTGGGAAAAAACGGAACACCTTGTTGGTGATACCGTCTGACCCAGGGGCTTTCCTGGGTTTGAGTTTCCCGATTATATCCTTCACCTCATCTGGAGTGATGGGGGGGAGGGGGTCTTCGGGGTCCTCAACGGGGGACACGGTCACTTTGCTATGGTATATGTGTAGTACAACAATTTTTGAGGAGTAATATTTTTGGAAACATTATTCTTATCGTCTTTTCCGCGTGAAAGTTCAGAGTTTGCTATAGGGGTTCGGTGCCGATGCGGGCAGTTAAGTTCCAGAGAGGTTCATGAGAATTGCAAGATTTTAAATCGTATGATAAAGTTTTGGAGACTGTAGTTAGTTGTGAAGTACGAAAGTAAAATTTTAAAGTTAGATTAAATAAGAAGACTTATCCTAAGTAAGTACACACGCTTTTTGACAACTTTTTTAGTCTTATGGAATTTTAGTAGCTAGGTAATATTTAAATTAATTATTGAATTTTATGTGAGGTAGGTACCCCAAATGGGTAAAAATGGATATTTCGCTTCCCATCTAAAATACACAAATTATTACTTAACTTAAACTGTACGTTCTCCAAGTGTTTTATCCAATTTCAACACCATATATCTCAAGAACATTTCAGTTTCAGCAGTCCTTTCACCGCTTCAACCGACACCAAGCCTTAAAAGAGCAGCACGTATTGTCCATTCCTAACAACAGTTGGATTAAACGAAGCATTGAACTCATAAGGCGTAATTTACGAGCAATAAAGAGTGCAGTTTAATAAGTGGATATTTCAACAGAGGCCCGTCAGGCGAACTCGAGCTCTGTCGATCGTAAAACGAACCGTCTTGCTCGAAACGCTCGAGTCTGCCGGAGACATTTTCCTATTACAAAAATTCGCTATGGTGTTGCGTGTTTTTGACGGGTTTACTTAAATCAATTTTGGTTGGCGAAGTTTGAAAGTTTCTGCGAAGTTCCAACGCTTTTAGATGTTGCGTTGTGTTTGTGTTTCTATGTTCGGCTTATTGGTGTTGATTTAATTTCTGAGTATTTCTTTGAATTAAATAAATGTTCGGTCAAATTCAGAGAAAATTAATTTCAACATCATGCAACACCAGTAATTTATAATAATAATAAAAACAATAATAAACGTTTATTTCAGATAACTAAGATCCAATTTGTTAGTTTATATCTGAGAATAAAATCTACGTAAACTCAAAAAGCAACCAACACCACATCGCCGAACTAGCTGTGGGTATTTGTGTATGCCATTAGTGCCATTACCATTAAAGAGCGTAAGAGAATTATGTTTGTTGACGGAATAGACAGACGATAGTGACGAGCGCCGCGAGAGACGTGTAAACAAACCCGCCATGACACGCCGCGGCTGCTGACAGCACAAACATACCACAACGAGCAGTAGCGGTCGGCTTTCGGCTCGAAAACGATATGTTTAAAAAGGATCATATCATTTACGTCTAGGATTATGCGATTTGAGAAGCAGATTGTAATTGAGTGCCGATCTTAGGAGTTGCAAAGCCACTGACTATCACACATAAGATCACGGATATCGATGCAAAAGTAAGGATTAAAAACTTTTTGGAATTCAAGGGTTTAAACAGTTCTAAGCGACCATTAGCTGAGCTTAGGGAGGGTGTTTATGTTGACAGCTTAACGATGAACGAAATTCGATATGAGTCCTTAAGTTCACACCAGCAACCGCCATTCCTAACTTCCGTAATTGGCTGCTCGAGCCCCGGCCCCTTAGCCCTCAGTAATTGTACACTTATAGCAGCAGGAGACGGAGCCGCCTTGTTATTTAAAATGAGCGATGATTCTGTCATCTGTCATGATACCGTTATCTTGGGAATTAAGTTTCGAAGACTTTTCGCATCGGTTACGATTGATCGCGGTGTCAGGAGTCGTGGCGAATTTTGGTAATTAGTTTTAACGGATTCAGTGTTGTTTGTAACTGTTATTCCTTCATTTGTTTTATCGTTCTTGGCAGGATGATATTGTGTGTTATCGATTCGATTTACTTCGGTAGGTACTCTATATTCCTTCGGGATTCCTTTGAAATGAGAGATGCCTTGTGACGAATATGAGCAGCCGACTTGCCGAAATATTTGACAAATCCCTATAGAATTCAAGGATAAATGACAGTCGTGTGCGGGCTGTTTACATGCGATTTCATAAAGGCTTATTGTTAATAAAACATTTACAAACATTTTCTTAACATCAAACGAAACAAAGACATGAATCTAGCTAAGGAAATGCGTCTTGTTTATGATTTCTTCAACGATGCATTCTTTCAGTTAGACTCTAATGGATGTGAGAATTGTATGTCTTCAAAATGGTAAGTAACTGAACCGGAGACGTATTTCATAAGTTCATGAACCAGCCAACAGCAAGATAATCAAAAAGATCGAAATCATGATGGGAGCAATAGGTACTTCCAAAAAGAGAAAAGAATGGGCCATAATACCACTATCACAACTATTGCATCACGTTGAATGTCACTACAGCGACATTTGATGCGTTACACAATTTACATCGTTATACTTAATGATCTGTTTTAAGTGTTTACCCAGGGCACATAAAAGGTATTCAGTTGGTCTCTGCGGGCCCGGGTCCTTACATGGACCGGCCCGGTAAGGAAAGTGGTCCCATTGTATAAACGCCAGCCCTCGGTTGTTCACCTATGTGAAAAACTGGCAGAATTCTAAATGTGGACCAGTCTTCTTTGGCGAGGAATGCACTCTCTTTTGCTTTGATGTTAAGCTTCCAAAAATCTGTGTCTTAAGAACTTCTTTTGATTATAAGTTTGTTTAGTTGAGATTGACTGTATTCTTAATCCAAATATTTTGGGTCGGAAATAGAGCCAGCTATTTTTAAACATACATTTACGCACTGATTTGTAAAACACTTTCGAGTGCATTAGTTTAAGGATGATAGTGATTAAGTTGCGTTACGTTAGTAATTAGCCTTATCTGTTCTTTATCAACCGCTTTACCTACCTACGAAAGATTTTCATGAAATATTGAAAACATCGACATTTATTATTTAATGTTGTAGGTGTTGTGTAACCTAAATTAAAAGAATCCGGCTGGATTCAGAACTTCTGATTCATTTCAATTACATTCACACATTATCTTCCAAGTTTCAAACTGTCAAACTAAGTTTTCTAGCAGTAGACAGTGGACAATCAGAACTAGTAGGTAGAACTAATAAAAATGTTTTTTACCCATACAAAACAGACCACGTGCTAGCCAGTCAAGCGGGCGACACAACAAATGACAAACAATAGCTTGTTAGTTCTTTGTCGTGGGTCAAGTTCGGGACTCCTGACGTGACATCCTCGCATTGTCTCGCAATCAGGAAAGCATTGACCGGCACCGGTGTCAAGAGGGCTGAGGGCCGTCAGTGCCCGTCAGCCGCAGTAGAACGCCTGTTTATTAACATGTAAATAGCCCTTTAGGTTCTTAAAATGGTCGTGGCTACCTGTTGTTGGTTTTATGAATCGTCTTTATGGGTTCATTTGAGCGTCGTACGATTGTGGTTTCGTATTGGTTGTTGGCTTTCTTGCCTTCCTGGGGATACTTAATGAACCTACTATTTTTTGTGAGTTATATTCGGACTCCTGACTTGATGTCCTCGAAATCAAACATTCATTGACTGTTGTGAAAAGACCTCAAGGCCGTCAGTACCTGTCAGCCCCAGTAAAACACCTGTTTAAATAGCCCCTTAGGTCCTTGGTTTTATGTTGGTTTAGTTCATTTGAGTGTGTTAAATGTATAAAATAAGTTGTTACATATTGATTGTAGAGTTTTTTGCCTTCCTGGTGATACTTAATGAACCTACTTTTTATCTACACTAATATTATAAAGAGGAAAGATTTGTTTGTTTGTTTGAAATGAATAGGCTCCGAAACTACTGGATCGATTTGAAAAATTCTTTCAACATTAGAATCCTACATTATCGGTGATGGACATAGGCTATAGAATATTTTCAAAAAAGTTAGGGATCCGTATGAATACTTCGATAATGTAACCCCAGGTGTGAGAAGAAATCCTTATATCGCGTACGCTGCTGAATCTATTGACAGTAGTGCAAAGTGATGTACTACAGATTTATAGAGGTCATCAATATCTACAAAAAAGTCCGCGATACCATATGTCTAACTATTATGGATAAGTCACCATGACCGCTTTTTGTTCATATTATTAAAGCAAATCCCATGGTGAAATAAAAAATGGTGATTTTAGTATCATGATATTAATCCTTATCCATGATAATTGAAACAGATGTACCTAACAATTTTTTGTACAACCAAACCCTGACGGGTTGAACGGGGAGTACAGTTGCGCTGAACCTGGGCTCGAGACAAGTGAGATTCTGTCAACGGTAGCGTGGCGTACGCGATTGTCAATACGTCAAAAATGTGTAGGATTGACAGATGCTATCGAAATGTCACGTTTCCAAAGCTAACCTTTATAAGGGGGTATAGAGGGCGTTGAAGTTTGTGGAGTACCTACTAAATCCACGCGGACGAAGTCGCGGGCGAATTGCTAGTCGTGAGATAAGTCTATTCAGGACTCTTGATGTGACATCCTCTAAATCAGGGAAACATTGTCCGGTGTAAAAAGACCTCTGAGCCGTCAGTGCCCGTCGGCCGCAGTGTAGGTACTGTTTATTATCATGTAAATAGTCCTTTATGTCCTTGAAGTGGTCGTAGCTACCTGTGGTTGGTTTAATAGGAGATTTAGAGGTCTTATAGTTCATTAGGGTGTTGTAAGATTATGGAATGAGACCGTTATTCAAGTACGATTATTTGTTCATTTATTAGCCTTTCTGGCAGTTTTATTGGGCGTCTGGTGCAACAGATGCGTCCATGGCAATCAGTTACGATTTCGTGATTATAGTGAGGTTTCGTTGAAGAACCACATAATATACCACATAGGATATGAGTTTGAAGGTACCAACCGTCCAGCCAGATAGCTGACAGATGTAGTACTCGAATATTTCGCATAAACCATAAAACATAAAAAGCTGCATCGCGAAACAAGGCGAAGAAACATCGATTTCACATCAAGACTACAAAACGTTGCCAAAGGTAATGTCCCTGCCCCAAGTTCACGTTGCCAAGTGCAGTCTTTGTTTACTAACATAGAACATGAGTAAACCTGCAGCTCATCTCGGCAACTCGCCAATAGAGGGCGCTAGTCAGAAATAGAAATGTCATTGGGCGGCCGGCACGCGAGAGTTATGGCTTTCTCGGCGGTAGGCATTTCCGATCTTCCAACTAAAGTCGAGATGAGCTTTAAAGTTTCGTGTATCTGAAAGTAGCATTTGTCTTAGCTTTACGCGTGCCTAAGTTTAATTTTAAATCCAAAATGATGTCTAGGTAGGTACAGGTACATATTACTCGTATTATTATTTTTCCTTATATTTATTTTATTTTTTTAGGTATGGTCACTTGCAAATTTAACACGCTAGGGCTAACAACTGCTAAACCGGACTATCCTGTGGTGACCTCAAATGAATTTAAGGCCCTCAGCCAGGGCTAAAAATTTAGCTAAATAAGTACTAGAAACTACTGACCGCTCGCTAAGGGCATCCCCTGTGGGATACGGACCTCGGCTTAGCGGCGTCAGTTCGGGAGGGCAGCAAATGACAGGCTGGGTCGTTTGTTATTTATGGGATTTAAGACTAATGGCGGCTCAGCGACGCGGGCTGGCTGCCTGGCTCGTTTGGCAAAAGAACAACTTTGATAACTAGGTTGGTACTTACCTTATGTACGTCCACAAGAAAATATGTACCTAGTTTTTCAGTGAATGGTAAGTAGCCTGTACCTACTGGGTCCATCCGTTTTAGAGCTACGATACCACAGACAGAAACACACACACAGACATCGACGTCAAACTTAAAACACCCCTCTCTTTGCGTCGGGGGTTAAAAATAATTATTCGTTTAAAACTTTAAATTAAAATTGCTTTCTATAAACTTCTAATTTTTGTAGTTTACATAACGTAGGTAAGTAATATTTTTAACAACATAAAAGGAGGTACCTATCTACCTAAATCTAGAATATAAACAAGATTATGTACCAGGACTTCAATATCCGTATAGGCTCGGAAACAGATTTATTTATAAATGCAAGCTACGGACATGAGGAGATCGCTCGACTAGGTTCGGACGGAACTGAACACGAAAATAATTTATGAACAGTGAACTTTAAAACAGGCTGGTAAGTGGTACTTACCTAACTACTTAGATAAGGTACCAAAAATAATAATAATCAATATTTTATAAGTAAGTAGGTAGCTAGGTACTAACTATAGTGAATAAAAAGTTGAATAGTTCCCTCTTAAAAACAAAAGCCGTTTATGAAAACTTATTATTTTAATAGTAGTTTGTATTGTAAGAAGCTAAGAAAGACAAAGAAATACCTGATAAAGATCTGGTATAAAAACAAACACGAATCTTATGATACCATTTGTATGAGAGCCATCTAGCGTCGAGTAACCGAAACGGTCACAGTTCAGGGTTTAACTGTAGTCTACTATAATTCCAATAGATGGCGTTACCGTCAAAATAAAGAAATTCATAACAATCACAAACTTATTAATTGATATCAAATAACTTACCTATTTGCCGTTAACGTCGTCATCTCGACGTTATTAGCGCACGCTGTTAAAATTTCATCGCAACTGCTGCCACCTGTTATGCGTTGTACTGCACTCAGTGAAACATCTTCGCTTGAATTCTTCCCGGCGTTCGAAGTACTACCGCTAGATGGCGCTGTTCTCTGTTTAGTCGCTTGTTTATGTCTGCTGAGCGCAAAAAATAGTGCTAATACTGCTTTTAGTTTCGCATCCCGGATGTCCGCAGCTGTTACTTGTTCTAATCCCTGGACTTTTTGTGCGTGAAGGAAGTCCAAACAGCATTGAACGTTTTCCAACTGTAAAAAGAAAAAAGGATTCATTAGGTTTCACCAGAAATAATAAGTAAGATACTTGATTGGAGTTTAGGAAGCATAAAGTATGTATTAAAGATGCAGTAACTGACAAGTGTAAGTACATAGCTCGGAAACAGATTTATTTATAAATGCAATCTACGGACATTATGGAGATCGCTCGACTAAAGTAGCACAATTATTAGATACCTTTAAAAAACTAATATTCAGTGCGATTCTGTAAACATGTCGAATTGAAAACTTAGGCGAAGTGAATGACAAGTGAGGTGTCAAACCATACAAACAAGATGTAATGACAGCGCACTTCGTGATCACTTCACCCAAGCCTTCACTTCGACATGTTTACAGAAACGACCGACTGTTGCTAGGTGAATTCTTTTCATTAAAATTTATGAAATGGCATATGGCATCACCAATACCAATAACAAACGATATCATCAATTCAAAACGTATACCGTTCGTAAACTATCATAAAGATCGGCTTGTTAACTACAAAAATGGTATCAGTGCACAAATTTGCGATCGCAATGTGACCGTACTATTAACACTATTAATAATTAATAACACGAAGCTTTTACGTGTGTTGTTTCTATTGTATGCGCACACGCTTCCAAACTGCGCGGGGAGCGTGTCAATGAGTTTATCGCTTTACGATAGTCCTTGAAATATTAAATAGGTGTTTGGTTTGGACAGTACGTGCACTTATTCCGCGAGTTATTTAGGTACCTACTGATTGTCAAATAAGATGGTTGATTTTTGATTTTGTTGGCATGTTCCAAAAAGGTCCTAAACCTACCGACTAGCAGGCTTGTCGCATTTTCGTCACACACATCACATGTGTATCTAAGTAGGTTCTTTATTTTTGTGATCACTAATGCAGTTTTAGGTATTTCTAGGTTAAATCTCGTTAATCAATAACTACTTAGATATCATAGTGTGGTACCTATTGTCCTCAAACCATTAAGGAAGACGATTAGATACAGACCACGAAGCGTCTACCAGTCATATGTGTCACGACCAAAAAGAAAGGAAAGGCAGGCCGTTAAGACAATAATTTGATATCTCAACTTTGTCAGAGCTTTTGGCTCCAAACCATCTTAAGATCCTCACAGTCTGTACCGTTCACAAATAAACACATCAAAACCAAGAGCCAATATCCAGACATTGTAAGGCCAACACAACAAGCCTCTGAGGCTTCCAGAATCAATTGGTGACCTCAATGTGACATGTCGAACAGGTACGAGGCATGCATCGCTCGCGCAAGTTGCGACACGGCTGCGCCGGCGCCGGCCCTTAAAAGGCAAGTCTCCTGAGCTCATAGGTCACCGGTACAACCACTGTAGCACTGGGTCCCGGCGACCGTCATTGTGAACCTACCCTGGCAAGATCAGGGTTGGCTGACGAAAGAAATGCTGGAGGCCATGTTATGCTTTTGTTGCAGTTGAATGAAATAAGCCGGTCCACAATAAAAGTTTACAACTAATTTAATGTCACTAGCCTGTATTATCCCCAACGAGGCAAAAACAGATTTGAGAGGAAAAAGGGAAAAGGAAGTCTTTTTCCCTCAAATCTGTTTTCTGCAAATGTGAGCCAGTCCCTTCGGTAGAAGTTGTTGGAAGAAACGTTTCAGGATGTTTTATTTTACAAGTGCAAATTTTGTTCCAGACATACCTACCTAAATAATCTGCTAAGTATTTAATCGACACGTTGATGTGTCACGCTCCTACTACTGAATAAAATAGAATAGAATAATCTTTATTATGTACCTACACCATGTAAGTTATAGGAAAGATGGATGAAGAAAACATAGCATAGGTTGACACAATGGGCGACCTTATCGTTAAAAGCGATCTTTTCTAGACACAAACTTTGGATTGATTGCTTTGAATGAAAGTTAGTAAGTGTCACTAATACCTGTTCAAAGCTTTAGGCAATCCGACATGAGGTGTATTACTGAATAGCGCTGCGGTGACGTCTGCATGACAATGGAGTAGTTATCAGGGAATAGTCTAGAGCGGAGAATACCCATCTGCTACTTGTACTTTTCTCGTTAGTAAGTTACATATTTAGTTACATGACGATTATATTGAAGTTACATTTCCAAAAAAAATATGAAAGTACCTATTGGAAATTAACCTTTACGACACAGTCACAGGTGTGGCGGTAATGTTACGTTATATTTTGACAGGTTACGGTTGTGTTAAGTAAGTAATACGATTCGATTTTTGTCAGCGATATTTGAGACCCACTGAACTTAAAAAAATCGCTATTTTGCCATCCCTTGAACACACGTAAAGTAAAGCAATTCTGTGTTATGACATGCCTTATAACTGCTATTTTGTACTTTTTGTGTGTCTTCTCGCATCCCACAGGAACAAATGTGGCCCTCCCACGATCCTTTCTCGTGACAAAACATCCGTAAAGAAAAAACGAGGATTCGTGATGTTTCACTTGAAACTGTAGCTCTTGATTGACGTTGAAATAATGATATGCCAAGTTTGGCAAAGATAATATGATGTGAGTGGACATTACCACCCGGTAGTAAAGATGTTGAAGCTGCATGTCTAATCGTACGCTTCGGTTTTGTAATTAATCACTAAGCAAAATTCGCAAACCCTTCAGAGAAAAATGTTTTTTTTAGAATTGTTCAGTAGGTACTATGTTCCTTACTTATCGTCACCATGGATGGCTCTTTTGTCCCCTTGGCATTAGTAATGTGCAGTTTCTTCATGACGTAAACAAAAATTTCATAAATTAGATAAACCTTTCTAAGACAAATACGTAGACGGTCTACTTTATAACAAAGTTAAAAATATTTCAAATGAAGTCCTTGTTCCTAATGGAGCCACAAAACGTTATTAGGCCAACGAGGTCACAATTTACGACGCTGTCAGAATTAGTGAATTGCAAGCGTGTACTGCTAGGATTGAAATTGACTTAGGTACAGAAATAGAATGAGAAAATTGTCGTCGATTATGTCACTGCCTTAGGCTGCCATCAGACGGACTGCACCGCAGCAACTGCACGTAGTCGATATATTCAACTGCATGCAGTTGTACGTTCGACTTCGCGCGGTTGGCTGCAGTCGTGTGGAGTCGATATTAACTGCATAAAGTCGACTTCAACTTGACGCGGTCGGCTACAGTCGTTTAGTGTCGACGCACGCTGTCCATCGCTAAACGCATACAGTAGTGTGCAGTTAGTCAAGCAACAGAACGCGCGTCGGTCGCGTCGAAAGTTTAAGTTGGAAAGTAAATCCTATTCCGAGTACATAGCGTCGTTAAAGAACGTTAGCCTGCCACGCCAACAGATGGACTGCAACTGCATGCAGTTGAATATATCGACTACGTGCAGTTGCTGCGGTGCAGTCCGTCTGATGGCAGCCTAACTTCAATTACGTAGGAACCTGACAGACGGAGGAAGTGTATTGTTGAAGTTTTATTGTCAACCGGCGAGCATTGTGGTATTTTATGCTGTTGCCAACTTGAAGTAGGGAAGTTGACAATATTTCAATCGTTACATTAAAATGACTGAAATAAAATTAGATAACTATGGTTCCTTTTAGCAGGAACTACATCTATGCTTGGAGGTTCTGGTGACATATTACCCAATTGTAATAATCTAGATGTTTGCTACACAATTACCCTAAATGTAAAACATTAAGTCTGCCTCTTTACAGTGCATAGTTTTAATAAATAAATAAGAAAGTTACGTGCAAAATTATGGACGAAGGGACTGGACGCCTCACAAAATGTTTTTCCTAGTTACTAGTACTTATCTATTTCCTTCAGAAAATCGATTTCCAAACCCTACTTTTGTAATTGGTGCTATTAATCGAATTGGGCTCTACGAGTAATTTATCAATGGTCCCATTCACTCAATGTGCCACTTTCCTAGCTAAACACGAAACTTTGGTTAGCCCTCGCCCGTAGCACTGGCCCATTTCCTTTCATTGACTATTACCTCCTGATAAGATAAACTCGCAGTTTTGTTTTCCTGTAATTTCCCTTATCAGCATGAAAATGTAGCATTTGCATTAAATAAAATAGCTTTGTTTATAAAGCAGTTTTCAGTATTTTCTTTAATTCACTTTCTCTTGCCTTATAAAACTCAATTAGTACGGTGAAATGGTTTCGTGTCAATTATGTAACTAAGTCATATATACCACAAGGAACCTGATATTCCTGATAATGGCGGTGGATCAAAATAAAATGTCCTTTATGTTAGTAGTTTCTATATAGAAAAGTGTCCCGAGAAAATAAAGCCGGAGCGTATAAACCGTCACCGGTTTCACAAGATTCTGTCTTTATTTCGAAACACTGAGAAGCTATTTTCGTCTTGAAACTGTAACAGCACTTTTGTAACTCTTCCTCTATGAGCTATTATTAGCAACGTCGGAATTAATTAATTTAGACACTTTTGAAGAGTCAATTTATGTAACAGATCTGAGTTTAACAAAAAGTTTTCTATTATAGTCTATAGACCCATTTTAAAGCTTTAATCTAACTAATCTCTATAAATAAAAATGAATCGCCGAAGTGTATGTAGATATTTACCTACGCGCATAACTTGGGAACAATTTAAATTGTATTTTTTTTTGCGTTCGTAATAAATTATCAGGGCGAGGTTGAAAAAAAATACATCCGGGCGAAGCCGGGGCGGGCCACTAATATTATTATATATACAAACGTGAGTGTGTGTTACGCATGGCCAACCTTAACAGATCGCTGCATCGGCAAACCTGCATATACATTGCACACGGCACCTACGGGCACGAAACGCAAGCTCGGCATAACGTGACCAATTGACGTCAATCGAACCTTTCCATAGAAACTTAAAAACGTGGAGCGGCACTTTTGGATCTGACATCGACCAATTGACAATTTAGTATAATTAATCGTAATTTCAATACTTTGTAATACAGTAATAAATTAGTTTATTGAAATTAATCTGCATTTTTTTGGATCCTCCGGCTGCACCCATCGTAATTGGCGCAGTCGGTAGGATAGTCCAGTAAATTCAGTGAATCGATCACCGACAACGGGCTATTCGAACCTACGGGTGTGCGGCTACGGGGGAGTATCCGAATATCGATACCACAGAGAGATGCAGATTTGGTAAGTACCTAGATCTACTAGAGTTGCTCGCCTTCCTATGTTTTAGTATCCTTTGTGTAATTCCTTTTTTTTTTCCTGTGTTTCCTTTGTGTTAATTTCCTCAAGTGTTTCTATTAAACTTTCAAAATTTTTCACCCACGTATATCACGGACTCCTAAGTCGAGTATTTCTAATAGGAACTCGCAAACCGATGCGAATAGGAATTTAGATGCTATATTAGAAGATAGAGAGAGTGTAGAATCTTACTTAATTATAGAGAATAATTTAACTAACAAAATGAGTACCGATTTGGTAGATCAAGTTTACAAGGCCTTACGCCTCGTTCCCGAATTTGACGGGAACCCGAACGTGCTCACGCGGTTTGTACGTTTATGTGACCAACTTGTCGCGCAATTTGTTAAGGCAGAGCCAGGTTACGAACTAAGTAATTTATCCTTGTTGAACGGCATACTTAATAAAGTTACCGGGAATGCCGCTCGCACTATAAATTCAAACGGCATTCCCGAAACATGGCAGGGTATTAGAAACGCCCTGATTAATAACTTCTCGGACCAGCGGGACGAGACCGCCTTATACAATGATCTGGCCCTGTTAACACAAAAGAATTTATCACCACCGGAATTCTACGAAAAGTGCCAAACTTTATTTAGCACAATTATGACCTATGTGACCCTGCATGAGTCCATATCTACTACCATCGAAGCCAAGCGGGCACTATATAAAAAATTAACCCTACAGGCATTCGTTCGTGGCCTAAAAGAACCTTTAGGCTCGCGTATTAGGTGCATGCGACCCGACACCATTGAGAAGGCTCTCGAGTTTGTGCACGAGGAAATTAACACCATGTACTTACAGCAGCGTAACGACCATTTGCCGGAGCGGAGACCTGTGCAGTCTACGTCTTCATTTAATCCCAGTACGTATCAGATTAAGCCATTTAATTTGCATACTCCACAGCCAGTCACTTTTTCAGCACCGTTTAATCAGCCCGGTCCCTCTAAAAGTTTTTATCAGCCACAACCGCCAAGGCCAATGCAAGCCTGGAGACCCCAAGTGCCTTTCAATCGCGGTCCCACGCGAACCCAACAAATGTTAAGCGCACCCCCGCCTAACTATAGGCCCCAGAGCAACGTGTTCCGATTGCCTCAACAAAGGCCTGGTTACACGCCCATTAATAATGGCCCTAAGCCCATGAGTGGTGTAAGCCACTTTGCTCCCAAACCTATGCCGAGACCTTCGACAGGACATGACTGGACTCAACAAGGGAATCCACCTCCCAGTAACTATTTTAAGACTCGTGAGACGAATGTTAACGAAGTAGACTTTTACGACTATTATGAGTACCCTGACTATGCCTATAATGACTATTACGACCAGTTCTACCCCGTACCTCACAATTACGAACCTGTGTATGAGCCACTAGCTCATAGTGATTATGTTCCTGTGCACGTAGAGGAACATCAGAATGTGCCTGAAGGAACATCTGCCCAAGGAAAGTCTGCTGAAGGCCAGGATTTTCATACAGCCCCGAAATCAGACAAACCAAAATAGAGATTAACTTGCAAACCCAGAGACAACTTCCATTCATTCAGATTGCTAATCCACCCATTAAACTATTAGTAGATACAGGTGCGAACCTATCTTTTATTAGCCCGAACGTTGTAGAAAGATTTTATCATCATATCCAGTGTAATTATGAGCCTTTCGAAGTCACTAACATCCACGCGACAACTCGTAATAATTATTCCATTACTATACCGTGCTTCCCGGAATTTAAAGAAACCTGTGACATTACCCTATACATTTACAAGTTCCACAATTATTTTGACGGCTTAATAGGCTTAGATTTACTAGAAAAGTTAGAGTCTAATATAGATTTAAAGAATAAGGTTCTTGTTACACGTAATTCATCTAATCCCTTGCGAATGCATGATTCACGTAATTGTAATCTTTACGAGGACATAGTACCCGCTAATTCATCCAAATTAGCTAGAGTCCCCATTAATCTTCATGATGGTGACGTAATAATATCAGAGCAGACTATTTCCAATTGCACTATTCGCGACTGTGTTACTTCTGTTAAAAATAACCGTGGCATCATAGAAATAATTAATCCAACTAAACATGATGTAGTTTTCTCAATGGATAGGCCAGTTACCGCGGAACTTTTTAACGAGCAAAGCGCGACTATCTATCAGCCTAGCGATCGCGTATCCGAGGTATTATCAAAACTACGCACTGACCATCTGAATCCTGAAGAACGAGCTAACTTAGAATCTCTTTGTGCACAATATGCTGACGTTTTCTATATCGATGGTGAACCTCTAACTTTCACCAATAAGATAAAGCACAGTATTCATACCACCGACGAATTACCTGTCTATACTAAGACCTATAGATATCCCTTTGTTCACAGACAGGAAGTTCAGGATCAGATTAGCAAAATGTTAGACCAAGGGATAATCCGTCCCTCGCAGTCAGCCTGGAGCTCGCCCATCTGGGTAGTTCCAAAAAAAACTGATGCGTCCGGAAGGGCTAAATGGCGCATAGTCATTGATTTTCGTAAAGTCAATGAGAAAACCCTCGATGACAAGTACCCAATCCCCAATATTAATGACATCTTAGATAAACTTGGTAACTGTCATTACTTCACAACTCTAGACCTTGCAAGTGGATTTTACCAGGTAGAAATGGACCCAGCCGATATTCACAAAACGGCCTTCAATGTAGAACATGGGCACTTTGAATTTTTACGCATGCCCATGGGTCTCAAAAATTCTCCATCCACGTTTCAACGCGTGATGGATAATGTCCTCAGGGACCTCCAAAATGTTATATGTCTCGTATATCTTGACGACATAGTCGTTTTTAGTGTCTCCTTACAGGAACACATGATAAATTTAGAAAAAGTATTCAAGAGATTAAGGGAATCAAACTTTAAGATCCAGATGGATAAGTCGGAGTTTTTAAAGCTTGAAACTTCATACTTAGGTCATGTAATAAGTAAGGACGGAATTAAGCCTAACCCCGATAAGATCATTGCCATCCAGAAATTCCCTATTCCTAAGACAGCTACCGAGATCAAACGCTTTTTAGGCCTGTTAGGATACTATAGGAAGTTTATTCCTGACTTTGCGCGCATTACGAAACCCATGACGCAATGTCTCAAGAAAGGTTCTAAGGCCACCTTCAATGACCCTAACTACATCGATTGTTTTGAAAAATGCAAGTTACTACTGACTAACGACCCTATACTGCAGTACCCTGACTTTTCTAAGGAATTTGTGCTTACGACTGACGCATCCAACTTTGCCATAGGAGCTGTCCTTTCTCAAGGGCCTATAGGGCAAGATAAGCCCTTAGCATACGCGTCTAGAACATTAAACTCCAGTGAGATTAACTATAGCGTAATCGAGAAGGAGCTATTAGCCATAGTTTGGGCTACTAAATACTTTCGTCCATACTTGTTTGGGAGAAAGTTTAAGATAGTTACAGACCATAAACCCTTACAATGGGTTATGAGCCTTAAAGAACCAGGCTCCAGACTCACACGTTGGAGACTTAAGTTGAGTGAATACAATTTTACTACAGTATACAAGCAAGGCAAAAAGAACACTAACGCCGACGCATTGTCCCGCATTGAAATCAACAACGAGGACGCTATGTCTATAGCGGTAAATGTATCTGAAAAGCCTCACTCAACAGTAGGTTCTGAAACACTGACAGCCCCCACAAACAACCTTGACATACTCGACAACTCTGACACAGCAACTGTTCACACTAGTAACGAAGCCCCTATTCTAGAAGTGCCAATATCAGACGAACCCTTAAATAAATTCAGTAGACAAATCTGTTTTGTACTTGTAGGCGATATAAAAAAACGACCGACAGTGAGTAAGCCATTTGAAACGCATACCCGAACTACCATTCAACTATCCGAGTCTAACCTGACTAACGACGTTATTAATGCAGTCAAAGAATATGTGAACCCTAAAGTCAAAACCGGTTTAATCATCCATCCTCCTCTTGCCATGTATAAAATAATCCCCATAATTCAAGTCAACTTCAAAAGCTCTTCAATGAACATGGTTCTAACCAAAGTTGAATTAGAGAATGTTAAAGACTACCTGCGTCAACAGGACATCATAAAGAAATACCACGAAGGTAAAACAAATCATCGCGGTATCACTGAATGTTACTTAGCCTTATCTTCTAAATTCTACTGGCCTAAGATGAAAGAACACATCTCCAAGTACATAAATGAGTGTACTATCTGTGGTCAGGCTAAGTACGACCGTCATCCCATCAAGCAAAGATTCAACATTGTACCACCCCCTAGTAAACCTTTTGAAATTATCCATCTAGATCTGTTCACAGTTCAAACAGAGAAATTCCTTACCATTGTAGACGCTTTCTCTAAGTATGCACAAGCTTATCACCTTGGAGATAGCACCGCTTTAAGTGTAGTACAAGCTCTACTTGTATTTTGCACCCACCATGGGGTCCCATTGACTATTGTCACGGACGGAGGCCCTGAATTCACAAATCAGATTTTCTTAGAATTCAGCCGAACTCATAAAATTATCCACCATAAAATATTAGCGCATTCCCCTAACGACAATGGCATAGTAGAAAGGTTCCATTCTACCATTTTAGAACATCTTAGGGTATTGAAATTAGAGAGACGAAATGAACCAGTCGTTAATCTTATGCCTTATGCCATCTTAGCGTACAACAGTTCGATCCATAGCTTCACAAAATGTAGACCTTTGGACTTGATAACTGGACACTTTGACCCTCGAGACCCAATAGATATTGACCTATCTGAACACTTACTGCAACAGTACTCACAAGACCATAGGAAACGAATGAGTCAAGTATACGACCTTATTAACCAGACATCCTTACATGACAGGACACAACTGACTGAAACCCGTAACAAGGACAGAGAACCCGAGAAGGACTATATCCCCGACCAGCAAATCTTTGTACGCAATCCCATGGCGTCTCGACAGAAGTTAGCCCCGCGTTATACGCAAGATACTGTACTCGCAGATCTTCCAATCCACATCTATACGAAGAAGAAAGGCGGTCCAGTAGCAAAATCTCGCCTTAAGCGAAGTCCTAAAGATCCCACTTTGTTACAGGATAATACTATGGCTGATGACCCTACATCCGGCCCAAGGACAAGAGATAACAGTTGAATCACTTGACAATGGACCAGGACTACTTCCCTTCAAATTAGGAGCGGCAAAGATCGTTTCCCATTTCCACTCTTTCCTAAGCCATATAGATTTAGAGAATGTCCATCTTCAAATTGAAGTGGTAAAAACACAGATGGCTGAATTAAGTCCCTTAGTTAACAATAAAACCTTATTCCTATTCGACCCTCATCTGAAACAACTCAATAGTAAAATCAATTTAATTATTAGTAAAATTAATATGTTTGAATCAACGCGTAGTAAAAGAGGCCTTATCGACGGTTTGGGTTCTGTAATAAAATCAATTTCTGGTAATTTAGACTACACCGATGCACTTAAATACGAAAACGCCATAAACACCTTACGTAATAATGAGCATAAACTAGAATTAGAAATTAATAACCATGTTAGTTTAAATAGTAAATTTATTTCACGTAGCTCCCAAATAATAGATAGTATAGTTTCAAATCAAGATAAGATGAACAAAGCACTAAACTTAATTTTGGAAAGTAACGCTAATAGGGAAACAGATTTAATTAAATACGCCCATCTGGCCCAACAACTGTTAATCTTAGGAGATAATGTAGAAGATCTTTATGAAGAATTACGAAGTTTAGAGAACACCCTAACATTTATTCGTGCGTTGAGTACCCCGTACTCCCTATTTAATTCAGATGAAATTAAGTATATGTTGGGTAAATTAAGGATTTTATATGCTAATGACGAAATCCTTGACGTAGAAATTAGGCATTTTTATGAAATAATTAAACTAGGTTACTTCTATTCTAATAAGCAGATAGTAGTAGTTATAAAAGTCCCGATAGTTGTTTCCTCCACATATAATTTGTATAAACTTTCCCTTGTTCCTAACAGAAACCACGAAACCCTTATACCACCCTCACCTTTCGTAGCACTCTCTAGCTCAGACTCTAGGTACATAGAGACAGAATGTCCGAAGGTAAACTCCATATATCTCTGTGAGTCAACAGCCAACCTACAAATCCAGAGCAAACCAGATTGTATCCAGCATCTCATAGTCCATCAAGAACTCCAACCCAGCTGCAAGCTGACACCCGTAGCTCTCACCACCGAAGCCCTGGAAACCCTGGACGACAAGCATTATACCTTAAGTTTTCCTGTACCAACAAAAGTGAAGATGTCTTGCGGTCAAGAACAATATCGGACCCTACGAGGCAGCTATTTGGCAATTATTCCCCTCAATTGCAACCTGAGAACACCCGCCTTCACTATCTCCAACACTGACGACCACATCAAAGGACATGTCGTGAAGATCATTGAGATGCCCCTATACAACGAGACGAAGCCTGAAAATTATCCGAAGCTCATCCTAAATTCGCCAAATCTACAAAAACTTCACACCCTTAGCAACGAGATAGCGACGCAACTGCCTGTACAATTAGATGACGTCACCGATCCCGTCATTTACCACACTACTATACCCATGTACCTCGCGCTATCCGGTACATGCGCACTCATCGCCACTCTAATCTATCGTCGGCTACGCATAAGAAAAGCATCCAGAGAAATCACAGAAAACTTCAACAGCAACCCTGAAGTCGCCTATGCAATCCCATCACCACGCACTATCAACCCAAGCCAAATAAGGATTGACCCTGGATGTCTACCAGCGACCATCTTGAACAAGTCCATCGATACTCGCTGTTCTACGGGGGGAGGTGTTACGCATGGCCAACCTTAACAGATCGCTGCATCGGCAAACCTGCATATACATTGCACACGGCACCTACGGGCACGAAACGCAAGCTCGGCATAACGTGACCAATTGACGTCAATCGAACCTTTCCATAGAAACTTAAAAACGTGGAGCGGCACTTTTGGATCTGACATCGACCAATTGACAATTTAGTATAATTAATCGTAATTTCAATACTTTGTAATACAGTAATAAATTAGTTTATTGAAATTAATCTGCATTTTTTTGGATCCTCCGGCTGCACCCATCGTAATTTGTGTCTGTAACGCTGTCACGCCTAGATCTCTGAACTAATTTTGTCTGTCTGAAAGAGTCACCACGGCCCTGGAACACAAAGGGCATTTGGAGGAGCATGGATGGGTTTTTGTCAGTAAGAGTCTGACACTCCCTTGCGCTCTGCCCAGAGCGGAAGGGAGGCATTTGGTGACTTCCCATCCATAAAAAAAGCGTAGTAAAAGTGAATTGTTCAAGAAGAAAATTATAAGCAAATCACTTTTGTGTGTACGGGTAATTTGGTACTTCATGGTGTAAATAGAATTATGAACGATGCAATTTTCTTCAAACTGGTCTCTTAGCTGGAATATGCTAAAGTAGGTAAGTATATAGATATATTTAAATCATGTCTATTATTTACATATTTGGCTACACCAACGACAATAAATAGAATCTCTCAGGAATATCTAGTCACAGCCTTAGTCCACAAACGTGACAAATCTGCCTAACAAACAGCTCACAATCGAATCGTGCGCAAATCGATGGGGCAACTCTAATTGCTCTTCGTTTATCGTACTACAATTAGATTTCACTTGGGAACGAGAAATCGTAATAATATCTGACCTATTGAGCAAACAGATTGCTGAAACAATAAATAAATCGTACACTTGATGTGTACGATTTATTTATTGTAGTAGCTGCAGTCAGTCAGTATAGAAACGCTTGTCACTAGCGATGGATAGTCAGAGGTGCCACTCTTTCTATAGATTATTTTGATATACGTATGTTTATCCAAGGTAATCTCAGAAAGTTCTAAAACAATCACGAAAATTCTTTCACTGATAGAAAGCTACACAATTGTCGAGTGTCATAGGCTTCTTTTAAATACCAAAAATATACATATACGACAAGGTAGTCTCTGTGGGATCGGCCACGTGAGTTGAGTGACGCCACGGGTAAAAGTTAGTCAAAATTTTGATCTAGCGTCATTAATCTGATCTAATTTGTTTCTCTTTGGTCCTAGTAATAATAATCAACCCAAATTAAACCATTTCCGTTTCTTAAAAGACTTGAAATTTTCGCAATAATTAATCACACAGGTTAATAATTATACGACATTTTTACATGACTTCTCACACTTTGTACTTAAATAATTAATCATTTTTGTGACAATTTCATTTACGTATACCACATGGGTGGCTGTTATATCCAAGCATTGTCGCAGCGGTCGGTTTGCGCGAATTTGTTAGCGTAATGCTGAATGGCAGCCCCATGTTACGTTGTGGTCACGACTGCGAATGTGTTGCGCCATCATTTCCCATGGGTGTCGTATGAAACGACAAGGACCTGTCACGGTGGTCTGCGGACGAAACTGAGGATCATACGGAACCATTCCGATGGTTTTTTTTTCTCTCTAGATACCTATCTATTTTACAGATATGTATTATTTTATAATAATTATTTATTTATGTATATTTGTTTGTATGTTTATTTTAGTTTGATTTATATTTATTAATAGATAGTGGTATATGGATAGATGTTCGTTTTGCAAAGATTCCATTCGCACTAAATACGTTTCCGCTATACCTAAACCGTTTTTTTTTTGTTCACCACTAATTAGGTAGATACCTATCGACTTAAAACATAACAGGTGAAACGTAGCCGTTACTATAAGTGAACCTCTGCCCAAACTTTCGGGGCATACATGTGTGATACTATTTTCTTAACTAAAACAAAGTATTTTGTTCAATGATCAGCGATATTTCAGTGAAGCGGAAACATCAATATCAGTATCAGTCTGGTACAGTGTCTACCAATTAAGTTGTCTCTTACACGTTGTTCTTTATATTTATTAGTATTTATTACAAATGAAGAATGTATTGCTTCATCAACATTGTAGAGAATAACAGTCCTCCTTGTGCACCAAAGACAGTCCTATAACAACGATGTAGAAACTCATCTGCATAGTGATAAAGACAATAGATTCACTTTCATTTATTTGAAGTATGGAACCATAAAAAGTATGTTTTATTCAATTGATATTTACATTGTATTTGTATTACTTTCGAGAAAATATAAATAAATAATCATGAATGCAAGTTCGTGATTGTCATTGACTATTATTGTGCTTATAAATGTTGATGATCAATTGTCTAGGGTCCGTAATAGTGTGCTTTATTTTCTTTATGTTACTTTTACCGAACGTTTCTTTGTAATAATATTCAATATAATATTCATTTTATTTGTATTATGTTATGTTGAGGTATCATGAACATTTCCGGATTTGGAGAACTGATTGATTTGTTGTTTATGGCGTGTCATCATGTCCTCTGTTAGGAACTATTTCTACTTTGAAACATTCGTATCTAATTAAAAGATTTTTTTTTCTGGGAATGGCACACACTATGACATTTTCCATATTTTTGTTAAACAAAATCTAACAAAATGTTCATGTCGCGTCTTCTCTTGATTTTACATGGATGAAAATAATTAGTCTTCATTGCAATCTACTCATTGCTGTCATTTCATTATATTTATTACTAACCACTTACGCTTTTAATTGTTTTATTATCTGTGTGTGGATCAAACAGGTTCCGTACCCGTAAGGTGAAAACGGATCGCTTTTTCTTAGCTAATTAATGCTTTCCGCCTGTCAATCAAACGGGTGTATCTTTGGAATTGTTATAATTATGTGGATAGATAATTTTCAAAGAGTAAATAAAAGTGTTATTTTCAATTAATGTGAGAACCGAAACTGCTCTTGCACCCGACATCCAAATGTCACATTCATCGCTTCAAATCCCGCAAGTTTTATTACAGTGCAGGTAGAAGGAACCTATTATAAGCAGAGGAAAGTATTTAAATCCACCGTACAGCAGCCGAAGCACGCGCCAAGTTGATCCGCACGCCCCGCAAGGTGAGACCTTTGCCCTTCGGTACGCCAGATAGGCGTAAAAGCAAAACAAACTCGTTTTATAGACCTAAATGCGAATGTAGGTTACATACTCTTAAAACAAGAAGCTTAAATAAAATTGTATGCCTCATGGTGCCGTGGTCTGGTTCTGAGGCTGCGTCTTTTGAAACCACAAGTGGCGTTGCGTTTCTTTATTGTAATCATGTGGTTTTGTTGTCATCACGGTGTTCGAGTTTATAGTCACGATATGGATACGTTAAAGAGGGTAAGTTAGCCACTCCTCAAATTATAAGAAAAAACGTTAGAGAGTACATTAAAAAAAAATCAGTTCGCTAAAGTTGCCATGGTAACTTGATAAACGTAATCGTCACTATAAGACTTCATTCAGAGACTTTTTGGTCTTCTTCTGTCAATTTGTCAATTTCGGTTCTTTATCATTCACCAGGATCTTAGGCTTCAGATAGACGGACTGCCTTAATTCAACTGAACTCCGACTGCAAATTTGCAGTTCGAATGCAGTTTGTACGACTGCAATAACACTGCATACCAACCGTGCAGACGCAGCAGAAATTTGATAGAGTGTACATGTGAATTATAAATATTATTAAGAGATTTGACGAAGCTTTGCTGCTTCTTTTACTTTGTTGCCGTGCTTTTTTCTTATTACGGCAGTGCAGTTCTATTATAGTTCAAATGCAGTTGGTCCAACTGCATTTAAACTGCACGTCGACCGTGCAGCTAGCTTGCAGTCAGCTTGCAATCACTGGAATTGCACACCGACTGCAACCGGGCTGCAAGGTTGGCTTGCAATTTTATTGAGTCGTACTAACTGCATTCAAACTGCAAATTTGCAGTTGAAAGGCAGTCCGTCTGTCTCGAGCCTTATATTATTCATACCATACATAGTTGGTTTGAGAAATGCAAGATAACTATTTGAATTCGGTGTCATGTTTTAGATTTGACGACTTTATAAACGTTCGCCTACAATCATCAAGATAAACAGTTACATCCTCCCATCTTCAGGCATCACGCCTCGCCACCGTGGGATGGCCGACAAATTCTAGATCTCTTTATTTTAAAGTTCTATTAGTCTATTATTCAGTATTAGCTCTCAAGGCTTTATTAATGTACAGCAGATTTGTTAGATAAACAATAATGATTGATGATCAATGTCAATCATGATCATAACTATTAGCTAAACAGAGTTCTTACGTATGCCAATACTTAGTAACTTTGCACGTAGATTATTTTCTACTTATATTAACAAGTCTCTGTTAGTGTTTGTGTCATGTATTTGCTGCTCAAGGTTTGGACGCTTGATTGTCGAGATTGATTTGTAGGTAATGGGCCAGATTTAACTAACTTTATCCAACTTAATGCAACTTGACATAAATTCTACGGTGAATCCGCAAATTTCCTTTAGTTTCAGAATCTAAGAAAATCCTAATTATACCTACGTTAGGTTAGCTTCACCTCCTACGGATCGTAATTTTCCTTCAGATACGTAGTTATTTGGGCCGATTCAAAAATCCTCCAAAACACTGAATGGATCAGATGCGAAAAAGAAAACGGATATATTGCGTTGAATCTTCAATAAAAACCATTAACAATTCCACCATATAAAAGCATCTAGGCCCATGACTACTTAGTAAATAACCAGTCAATTTACGTTAAGACATTCGATATAACAGTTCCAAATACTAGGTCTCCAGTAGCTTCTCTATAAGTAATACCTAATGGCAATACAGTTAGGTGAACAGTACCCGCGGTATGCAAATAGCTCATTACTTTTGTGGTCGGCGGCGGATTTTAAAAGCAAATAAACACTGAAAGTCAAGCGCATCCCGTTATACGGTGGCAGGTCATGGTATACCGTGTTGCCGTTTTGATATCAAAATGTGTAATCGTATTTTTATTCTGTGAGAGAGCTGATAGATTTTAAAGATCATCAGTAGTTGATGAATTGCCTATAGGTACAGGATTCATCACCCACATGTATGGAAGTCGAGCAAGGAGATATGATGAATGGTATTGTAGGTTCAGCTGTGCGATTCTGTAAACATGTCGAAGTGAAAATTTAGGCGAAGTGAACAAGTGAACTGTCAAACCATACAAACAAGATGGAATGACAGTTCACTTGGATGTCACGCGGTTCAAAAGCGACTGAAAGTTGAAAAAAACGAATACATGCCTTTCATTGGGTACTGGCAGATAAAGACATGAAGATACCTCTGCTAAATATAAAAGGAAAAACCAAACCTTTTACAGGATTTGCAATGTTATATTTGAGAACGTCTCAGGAAGACATAATAATATGCAACCCTGAAACTGCATTAATAAATCAAAATTTGACACATATGCATATGAATGCACTGCCAAAACTAGGTACATTCTGGCAACACCGTCGTAAGCACATGTGTGTCGAGGCCTTGTCCTGCGCGACAACTGGAACGCACCTTATCTGCGTACACGCAATCATTTGCACCTTCCACAACAACGCATATCTCGTTTTAAAGGTGAGTGAGCAATCAATGTAAATTGCATTAAAATGAAGATGGTACCAAAAGGTAAAGACGTGTTTTCGAGTTACTGTTGTTTATTTATAGTTTTTGTACTAGTTTTTTCAAGTTCACCTCTTGGCCTTTGAGCAGGTAGCTGATAGACGTGCTAATTAATAGTTTAGTTTCCTCTAACAAATGCAAATTAACCTACATGATACTAGACACAAATTTATCTATGCTCAATCCTGATAACTTTAAAACTAGTTTAAAAAGAACATACTTTTTACATAATGGCCACGTCAATACCGCTTACAATTTGTCAACTACAACTCATAAAGAATCAGACAAGCTATTATAAATCATGATAAACAGGGGCTCCTAAAAGTGCGTAGATAACAATTTAGAGCTGTCACGACATGAAGTCACGCGACAAGACATGTTGCAGCCTGTAGGTGAACCACCTGTCAGGGCTCGACTTGACCCGACGTGGCCCGTCGTGGCCCAGTTTCAGACGTGTTCGGAAGCTGACAGCCGGGTAAATATTGAGAATCGTTGATTAGCACTCACTTGACACTTCGGAGTTAATGGACGGAACATATAACTTTATTGATTCGTCGGGGTTTTTTTTTTGTAATTTTACAGCACTCGC
Source organism: Melanchra persicariae (assembly GCA_947386135.1). Classification (NCBI taxonomy): domain Eukaryota; kingdom Metazoa; phylum Arthropoda; class Insecta; order Lepidoptera; family Noctuidae; genus Melanchra; species Melanchra persicariae. The sequence goes on from OX376646.1 coordinate 9,055,573, forward strand.
TGGAAAATTGATATTTTTTCTATTAAATTAATGCAAACTCTGGAAAAATAGGTTTTTGATCTACCATAAATTTCACAATACTTTTGAAACAAGAACCAATTAAATGAGCAGGAGAGGAAGGAGGGACATATGAATCAAAACTTCTGTGTAGTACTGAAAATCTATCTCGGAAAAAACATGTTATGCAACGTGTACAATGTAATATAGACGCTAAATAAAATGCAATAATAAAGACATTCTATAATTAGCAAGCAAGTGCGTCCAAAAACAGTAAGTACTAAAAGAAGTGTTAATTACAATAATGAGAATATCAAATGATGCGATGAGTTTGATTACTGTCAGTTTCAAGCTCAATTTCGTGGTTAACTGTAGGAGCAGCTTAGCTTAGCTTTTCCATAGAATTTAGGTATTATATTTTGACCAACTATGGCAAATCCAAAAGGGTGATGTATGATTTAAACAACTGAAAGTCCTGTTAATATTTAGGTACTAGTAAACGTTCACTTTTTTCCAAAAATACAAAAAAAACACTAACAACAGCCGTTTAAAAAAAAATTGCTAAAATACTGAGAAGCAGATTCTTAATTAAAAATGTTCTATAGAGAATTTGAATTTAGAATCTCACAAATAGTTATATTTTAAGAAACGGCTGAAAAGTTTAATGACTATGGGCCTCAAACTTTTTTCATCCTTTCACATAAAAGTTGCTATCATTTTCGTTCCAGGAACTGGGCCTGAGTTCGTCAGGTTCCAAACAAAGAATGAGAGTACACTTCAAAGATTTTCCGCAAACAGTTTGACATCAAAAGTAAAGCATGTCCGAATGAGCTTACTATGAAATTATTGAAATTCGCGAGTTTCCTAGAAACTTTTGTAAAGACATTATGACTTCCGTGCGATTTCAGCTAATCTTAGGAAAAGATCGCGTAACCCAAGTAGGGCATAGAATCATTTGCTACTACTAAGGGAGAATTTCAGCGTGGTGAGTTTGTCGAATAAACTAAACATGCTTAAAGGCAAAATGCTATAAAAATATATTTTTATAACTTTTTGGAAGTCGATGTCTTTGGTTTGGTTTCATCGTTTTATGACACCGACTTCCAAAATTAAAGTTATTTTGTACTTAGCAGTGATTTTTTTGGAAGTCGTTTGTATTTTTTTGTAAAAAGATTTTTATTTTTCACTTTTTAGGGTTAATTTAATAATAAGCAAATACTGTGATAAGTTACCTTAAGGATTGAAATTGTACTCTTAATGAGTTCCTTTGCGCGCCTTAACAAACCAAATCCAGTCCAAATTATAAAATACCCAAATCGCTTCAAGTGTGTCTATAAAATTTAAAGAGTTCCATCGATTTCTCCAGATCCCATCATTGGACCACATGGGAAGTACTACATATACTGTTATACTGTTACTACAACTACTTATACTGTTGCAAACATTGCCCATAAAATCTAAGGATTGCCCTTATTTTTCCTGGGATCCCATCATCAGATTCTGATTTATACCTTCCATCATCAGCTCAGCAACATGAGATGATATAACTGATGATGATATAACCAGGCACAAATATCTGAATTGCGTTAGAAATACATATATGAAAAACATTTTTTGTGCCTATGAAATTAGAGGGTTGCCTTCGATTTCTCTGCGATCCCATCATCAGATTCTTACTTGGTGACAATGGGACCACCTCAGGGGTACTTATAGGCTTTTGAATAACAAAAGAATTTTGAAAATCAGTTCATAATGGGCCGAAAAATCGGTGATCATACATAAAAAAAATACAAACAGTCGAATACAGAACCTCCTCCTTTTTTGAAGTCGGTTAAAAATAAAACCATCAGGCATACGCGTAGGTAGATGCAAATTTCATAGTTATTCTTTCTTTTCTTCTTTCTTTCTTTTTTTTTTAAACGGATTGGATTGAGAATGGAATAGGTACACTTTATTTTATACACCACATAAGTTACAGAAAAGATAATATGAAAACATTCAACGCGCAACAGTTCAATGGGCGGTCATGTAATAGCGATATTTTAAAGAGAGAAAGAGAGGCATAGCAGTTAGTCTTTTTTTTTTAATGGATGGGAAATCTTCAAATGACTCCTGCCGCTCTGGGTGGAGCGGGAGGGAGTGTCAGACTCTTACTGACTAAAACCCATCCGTGCTCCTCGTGCTGCCCTTTGCTTTCCAACAGGCCCCTACTTAACAGGCCCCTACTCCTATGCTGACATCTCTTTGAGGCGCGCGTGGAACACAACGCGCCGTCGACCCGGGCCTGGCTTTGATTGGACGACGAGCCACCCAACGCTCGCCGTCCGCAGACCGCACCTACGGTGACCGGGAATCGCCCAGCGACTCCCGACGCCCGGTGCGTCTTCCTATGCCGCGGCGGCTGGGGCGTGAGGGTTGTCTCTCCCTCAACGCGGCCCGCCTCCTCCTTCACTAGCATTACTGCTTCGCAGAAGGAGGTGATGGCTTCCCATGCCTCCTCGCTCCGGACCATGGATTTGAACCAGGGCCCAACGCGAGAGGTCGCCGCCACCGATCGCCTCGACAAGGACACGGCGGTGCTTCGCAACAAGCAAGGCAGACCTCCACCGCATGCTCCACTGTGTCCTCTCCAGCCACTCCAGCCACTCCTCAAAGAGGGGCACTAACGCCGCTATTGTGGCGTACCCAGCACTGGGTTGCGACAGTCGCTGACTCCATACCGCCATGGTATTTTCCCGGAGCTCCGTCCGCCACGCTGCAATTTGCCGCGGCAGCGGAGTTTCACCCCGGCGTAGCGCCTCACGCGCCACGCGTACACGTGCGCGAGGGCTCTCGCCTCCAAATCCTACGGCGGCAATCCGGGCTGGACGCTTCTTTAGCGTCAGAGTCCACACCGGGGCCCCATAAAGGGCCATGGACCGCACGATCCCCGCATAGAGCTTCCGGCAGGAGGCGTTTGGACCTCCCAGATTGGGCAGAAGCCGCTTGAAGGCAGCCCCGGCCCGGCCCAGTCTGGGAGCCAAACGTCGGAAGTGTTCGACGAAGTTCCATCGGCTGTCGAGAACGAGTACCAGATATTTGATCGTCGACCCGACGCCGATGTGAACCCCTTCTACCGTTATTAGGGATCCCGGTGGTGGCCTGAGGACCATGAAAGCACATGGCTTCGGACTTGTGCAAGGCCACCTGGAGACACAATTGCCGGATCCTCTCAACGACTATCGCAACCCCACGTATCATTAAATCGGCCGCCGCCTGGTACGACCCTCCCTGAGCCAGAACAAGCGTGTCATCAGCGTAACATATCACGCTGACGCCGCTAGGGAGGTCGGCGCGCAGCACCCAGTCGTAGCCGATGTCCCACAGACACGGCCCCAGAACCGAGCCCTGTGGAACACCGCACGACATCTCTCGCATGGCAGTTAGTCTTGGGTGTACTATTAACCTAACCGTAAGGTTCGATAGTAGCTGACATTCAAACAAGTGAAGCTACATTAATTATTGTCTTGGGCTCTTTAACCACTCGCCAGTCGCCACACTTCGACAGTTACGCGCTCGACCTCGTCTAAATAGTAAATTACGTATATTTTTTAACCGACCAGAGGTATGAGCTGCCCAAGTCTCATTAACTGCTTTTCCCGCTTATTCTCGCTTGCGCGTAGGTACTTACTGAGTTACTAGACTACCACAGCTCTCGGAAGACAAAAAGAAGTATCTCAAAAAAATCGAAAATTTTGTTTTTTAACCGACTTCAGGAGGAGAAGATCTGATGAAGAACTTCGAAGGTAGACAGTTAAATAAATATGGGCTAGTTGGAGTTTTTGGGGTTGGCACTAAAAAGTCCAATATAAAAAACTTTTTTATTTAAATAATCAACCGAATTGGGAACCTCCTCTTTTTTCGGTATCAAAAAACGCAGAAACCACACCAGAAACACCAACTTCCAAAATTAAAGTTATTTTGTAATTTATAGTGGTTTTTATTTGAAAGTTGTATTTTTTTGTAAAAATCGTTTAAAAAAAAACACATAACTCTATGGGAACATTGAAAAAGGATCCATACTTACTTACTTGATTATTAATTCCAAATAATTACTCTGTTCGTTCGTTAAAATTTCATGACTATTCGACGAAACCACTCTAATTGAATTTTAATATACCCTAGGACCTGAAGAATTTAGGATACTTTTTTATCAACATACCACATAGGCAATGCCGCAAGCAGTAGCATAATAATATTCTAAAAAAGTTTAACTTTTTTAAATCCCTTTTTTTCTCGAAACTTACTATGATTGAGTTACCGCTTTTTGACTTCCGAGCGCAGTAGGTATACCTTACAACTCATAAATCTGTCGTATGTAACAAATTAGCCCACTTACATTTGGAGCGAGGTGCGTCGGATTCGACGCGACGGTCGGAACAAATCGACAAGAGACTTGTTTTGTTTTGAACACTCAACAATGTTGCCCATTGCCCCATTGAAGTACCGTGAGAAATGTACCGACATTTTTCATCACAAGTTTGTAGAACAATTTTGACATGTTTAGTTATTCAAACATTTTAAGTAGCTGCGCACTATTGTTGGTTTCACATTCCGCTTCATTATGTCGGATTCTAACAACGAAGTAACAGTTAATACTTTAAAATATACAGCTTGGAAGCGATTGAACTGCCAAGTGGGTACAGGAGAAACTAAGAACGTTGCAATCAACCTTCTAATCAAATGAAAAGAAAATGCTGATACCTATGTGAATACAAAACAAACGACTTCTTTATCAAAGAATATCGCTGTCTGCCTCTGTTTCTGCGTACTTCTTCTAAACGCAACGGATTTTAATACGGTATTCATTAACAGAAGTATCGAAAAACGTGGAAAGTTTGTGTTTACAACGTGTAACATCATAAACGCAATACCTCTTAGGGGATCATTGTACTCATCATTATGAACAACTTATACTATGGGACCAACACCGAAAAAGCGAAAAACGACTGCCCCATAAATTTCTGCGCGCATAACTCGACAAAATGCACCAAGGCATCTTCAGGGCACGCTCACTCCATCATGGACCTCATCCATCGCTTTCCATCAGGCGTGATCGAGGTCAAGAGTTAGTCCATTCCACAATTAAAACAAAAAAATAAAGAAATAAACGGTTGATTTTTTATCGCTTTTTCGGTGTTGGTCCCATTGTAAAAGTTGTTTATAGTGATGAGTAGGTACAATGACCCTTTAAGAGGTATTGCGTTTATTCTGTTAAAAGTTGTATAATTTGCACCCGAACGTAACCGGGGCGGTTCGCTAGTCAATACTAATTCAACTACAGAATTTAAAAGTAAGTAATTCGATATGAGCCCTAGCAGGAAATGCAAGGCTATAACCCAGGCACAAAGTTTCACCACCATTTTGGTCTAACTCCAAGTCCTGGGCATTGAATTGAATGCAATAAAAGGCCACACTAGTTTCACAATGCGTTTTCGTATGCAGTTTACGATTGCACCCTTTTTGATACTGAATTATGGGATCGTATAAGTACTAAATGTACTGTAAACCCATACATAATATATGTAGGTAATGGGCGCGACGCGTTTCATTCGTAGAACAATTTGTGAAAATGGTCCTCGTATCATTGCCGTGTTGTCGCCTCGTGTATGTCTGCGGAAGCTTGTATGGTGTTCGAAAAAGACCAATTCGAGATACACCACCGGTTACCACCTGATAAAATGTATCTTGTTAAAATAATAGTGCAGTCTAAGAAACGGAGCACTTATTTTTAATGAACCAAGGCATTGTCTTGCAATTAGCGGCTTTTAAAATTCCAAAATTAAAACCAACATCTTTTCAGGTTCGCATGCTACAGACCACATACGTTAAAGAATGTGATACGTAAAACCACAGATATAGATCAGTGCATAAAACATTTCGTTTGTGATTAAAAACTTTGCTGTCTCATCCTCTTTACTGTCAACTTTACAAATAAAAAAACTTAGTTACATAAGTATGTGACGATTAAAACGAACGAAAAAATAATAATAAACGAAAGGAAGTAATCTTCGGTAAATAACTTCCTTTCGTTTGTTATTATTTTGGACCTTTGTATAATAAAACATTGTTTAGGAAAATAATAATACTTAAATTGATTTAAAGTTTCTAACGCACTTTTTCCTCAAATTGATGCGAATTGTGAAAAGGCATTTGGAAACAAAGTAATTGAAACCTTTCTCATAAAGGAATATAATACTTTCATCGTGTCTTAGCTTAGGACTGGAATTCCCGCCCAGGGAAGTATTTACTTCTGTCGTTTACTTCTGGACAAGCGTACTGCATCTTCGACCGTCAGGTTACAGCGTTCAAACATAAGCCTATGAGTAATAACAAAATTTCGAGAATCGCGACAAGACTATTATACTATAAATTATATACCCTATCAAATAAGATTAAATATAGGTACAGAAAACCAATAAATGTATAAATAACTTAACTATTTATATCTACTAAACCTTGTATACAAACTAGACTAAAAACTGCGAAATTATGTACAAAAAGTGTAAAAAAAAAGTGTACCCTATTGAATACTAAACGAGAAATAAACACTTTTTAAATTTTTCCAATGTCACCTAACCAGTTTGCAAAAAATAATCTTACTTACTTAATCTTATCGTGTGATTTTTATTCATAATGATTTCCACCTTGAACTGTCTAATTGGTCGCCTTAATTATAGGTCATTATTATTTATTATTTATGTAATCCAGTAATCTACTAGTGTATAAATAATTAAATCTAATTAGGAACACAGGTGCTCTGTGAGGACTGTGAATGAATTCCTGTTAAACAACGACTGCTTTACTAAACTATCTGGAATGTTACATCTTAATTAGTAAGGTCATCTAGGATCAGTGTGTCAATATTGCATCCTATATGAAGACACTAGCTTTATCAAACTGTAAACGTGCATTTTTAGGGATAACTGTAGACGATAAAAGGGCTATGCCCAATTAGTAAAATGCCTAGCTATTCTACAAATGCCTAATTCGACAAATGGCTGATTCGCAAAAGGACTAATTCTTAAAATGGCCAATTCGCAAAATGACTAGTTCTTAAAATGGACAATTCAGAAAAGGACTAGTTGTTCTTAAAATGGCCAATTCGCAAAAGGACTAGTTCTTAGTATGACCAATTCGCAAAAGGACTTGATAAAAGTAGCCTGACTCTCAGCGATAGTGTAACTTTTCAATCATTTGGGATTGTTTTCGTAATTGGATCAGTAGGTACAAAAACCAGTACTTACATCAAGCTTCTCGTAACTGTCAAATTTTCTTAATCAACCTTGAACCTAATGCTTTAGCGATAAAGTTGAAGATCTATTTGACAGATTGTTGTAGCTTGATGTGCTGGCGTCTGTACTTTCAGATATTATCTCCTAAAAGCAAACAAACAACACTGTTTATCTTTTTATTAAGTATATTAGTTTAGAAGACATTGACTATGCAATTCGATATAACCTCTATTTAATTTTATAGCTTTTGTGTTTTATTCAACACGATTACACGAAGCAATAACAATCTCCAATAACTTAAAAAAACGTGTAAAGGTCACAGAGTTGTGGAATATTAATTTACTTTAAACTACCTACCCACTAACATGGCAACATATTTAAGAAAAAAATACCTACTCCAACCACAAGTCAGTTATAATTCCACGAATAAATAAAGTTAAAACAGTTATTATTTTTAAAGAACATCTGTGTTATTGAAGAACTATGTAATACTGAAGGAACTCATATCGAGCAGTGCTATGCTAACATACAAACGACCTACTAAGAAGAGAACCAACAATGTATTTAGAGTTCAGACTATTGATCGACTGTACATACGTTTACTTTTAATCTGAAACAAAGAGCCTGTACAAACATCAATTCGTTGGAATGATAACAGAGATAATGTGCTAATGGTTACTCATTGAAATGTTTCCGATGTTTAGATGTATGGAGTCGACCTTGTCCAAGTTCAGGGTCTATCCGCAGATGCTCCGGAGTACGGCGGACGTCTTCTCATGCAAACTAACTCACTAATATTATACACATGCGAACAGGATCAAACGTTTAGTTAGTTTCGACAGCTGTAGGCCGAGTACTATGTGCAATAATTAAACGTTACTATTTTGTGAACAGACAGACACGCGTACCCGCATTTTTCTGATTATTATTTTATGATTACGACATTGCGAAATCGTAATTGATATACAATTTATGCGGCTGTATCAATTAATATTAACGGTATTTAAAGTCACACGTTTTAATGTAAGTATACAATAATAAAAATAAAAAGGGGCCTTCAAAATTTTACATTAATTCTGCCCGCAAAAGCACAAAAGATTTGTCCATCAAAGTGTGTCAGATCACCAAATGATAATCGAGATGAGTTGTTTTCTCAAAAGACATTCGGATTGTTCCATATTGTGTCGCGTGATTATTGTGGACAGAATAGGATTTCTCGGCGGACGTGACAATTGTGTCGACGACGTGACACCGACGCGACGATGTGATCTCACTGCTGGCTCTCAGGAATTGACAACTAGCTCGCTTTGAGATAATCTCCAGAATCCAGACAACGCTAACCCAATTGTAGATGGTCATGAGATGCTACATAACGTAAACAGGATACGAAAATCGATCCATTGTATTTTCGAAGGCCATCATTTTTTAATTCTCAACGTGTCAGATTTGTAAACGATCTGCTGGAAATGTTTCGAGACGACCTTCCAAAACAATAGGACGAACGTGGTTATGCTTTTTAGGCGTGTGGAAAACCCATGAGAATCCATTTACATAAAATCAGTCGGTGTATTTACTCAGTAACCTAGCACTATGTGACGAGAGGAAGAGAGTAATATTTTTGGTGCAATCAGTTCGTTTGCTTTGACGTCATACCACACAACTCGATATTCCCAATAAAGTACACGGTTTTAGATAGACGCCATTCAAGTTCTCGTTAACATTCATAAAGTATTATCTGTTTAGAGTTATGTGACATAATTAAATAATTCATGCATTAAATAATATAATTCACGCTACTAAAGTCAGCTGATGACTCATAAATACACTTGGAATCATATCATTCAAGTAGTAATTGATCTATTTTTGTAGTACGCTGACTGTGAATTCTTAGAATAAAGATTATTCGGCTTAGTACATTGTTGTATGTAAGGTTCGCAGAAACCAGTAGACCTCTTATAATTGCGTTCAGCAAAAACATAACTGACAAGAGAACCAGATTGTATGAGCAATACGTTGAGTAAGGCTTGCGATGCTGACTCATCTCTGCAGAGGTAAAGGTGTTTATCCTATTTTAACTGAGCTAAAAAATAAGGAAAATGTGTTTACAAAACCCTCATAGCATGGGTACACTAGAATTCAAATAGCAATTTCTACAAGGCCTGAAACTTTATAAATAGACACTTACGCGAAGACCTTCAGAATGAATGAATGAAATGTTTTCCTTTATATTGTGGTTTCATTCCACTAATTCTTAGCAAACAAATGAATAAACGAATATAGAACAACTTCATATAGGTACCTATTTATTATTCAATCTCAGTTCAACGGTTGACTGATCGAAATACATACCTAAATAACAAAATTGATAAACTTTAACGGTCGTTTACAGATCAGTGACTGCTCTAACTGCTAAGAGCACAAAAAAGGTATCGTAAAACGCTGACATTAATCAGCGTGGCCCACTTGCGTCTGGTTTTGGCAATTATGAATATATAATACATGTGCCGTAGCTTCTTAGCACCCCGAGGCGTAGGACACACGTGTGTGTAAGCTGTCGTGCTGAAACTGGCCTATTAAAACTGATGCAATTGTGTTTAAAGTCTACAATTTTTGCGAGACCTTTTACAGGTTGAAAATGTAGTTCATTATGGAGACACACTGATCAATTAATAGGTCGCTGTTTTATATTGATGTTGAGACCTAAAGGTGCTCGTATCCTAGATTTTCAGGAAACTAATTAGATGTCTTAAAACGGCTTGTTTTGTGGATTTTCAGGGTAGTCGCCGAAATCAGCAAAAGTTAAAACTTATATCAGGAAAATGTCAGTATTTACAGTTTCAGTCAATCCAAAGTTTCTTCAGCAAAAACCTAAATTCAGTCATTTCATTATTGCTTTTGTAAGGTTAACAAATTATAAAAATTAAACATAAATCTTCTATTCAACAGGGGTGATCGACGTTCCAAACTCAAACGCTTACCGGCTGTCAAAGAATTAACAAAGCTGCCACTTCCATCACGAACAGACACAATTATCGCTTCTCTATTGTTTAAACTATGAACAAAAAAAACTCTCCTATGTGTTCAGGCCCTGACATTAAATCTGCCACTCTTAAGCGCTATGTGACAGTTCAAGGCGGTCTACAGAGCGGCGCCTGCGCATCGCACTTAGTAGGGAGGGAGAGACATTTCATCGAATCATTTTTACAGCTGTACGCACGATCAAGTGTGATTTATTTGGTTTTATTGTATTTCTTTCTGTACTCTGTGATTAATATGATGTTTTGTTTATCCTATTAAGACATAAGCTTACTGAGAAAATCATTCCTTGCAATTGGTTGGTTCGGGACTAATCGTAAGTCCGTAGGTGATACAGAGTAGAAAACGCCCGACACTAAGGCCGGAACTACGGACTTCGGGTTTAGAGAGTAGACCCCCTGATTCGCATAATGTTAGTAGCATATTTGGTGAATCACCTGAAGATGTCTATAGTATTTAACTAGTTAGTGGGTGGTGTTAAAATACTTTAAATGCAAGGACCTTAGCTGCTGGAAGACAAGTGAAGCCTCGATAAAAGTAGCTTGTATTGACCTTGTCAAAGTAGAGAGTATAATGACTGAGTTGGCACTATGCCAAAAAAATTACTTGGGTAAACAGGATGCAACGTAATTGACTGAGAAGATCGGAACAAATCATTTAACTATGTTTTTCTAGGTTAATCATTTCTTAAATGAAGAAGAACAACAAAAAATAAGCACTAGACATTTTAGTATCTAGGTATCTACTAGTCAATAGGGACATACCTACATATCAAGCAGTCCAGAGAGTTAAACGCGTAGTCTTAAGTCTATACGATGATGTACAAACTCGCCACACTGTTCTCAAACACTGCAAATCCTGATATCTATCTATATAAACTAAACTAATATAATAATGCTGAAGAGTTTGTTTGTTTGAACGCGCTAATCTCTGGAACTACCAGTCGGATTTGGAAAATTATGTTTTTATATGATAGCCACATTTATGAGGAAAGCTATATAAGCTATACGGGAACGGAAAGACACGGGATATTCACGTGCGATGTCGCGAGGAAAAGCTAGTTCAGAATAAACAGCGGCGAACACCAGATTAGTGCCCAGGCAAGGAAGCTCGACGAGTCCCGGAGAAACAATTCATCGGATTTTGCAATGAAATTAATCAGGAAAGAACAGTCGAGGACTAATAAAAACCGGCCAAGTGCGAATCGGACTCGCGCACGACGAAGGGTTCCGTACTATAAAAACTACAAAAACGAGCAAAAAAAATCACGTTTGTTGTATGGGAGCCCCCTTAAATATTAATTGTATTCTGTTTTTAGATATTTTTTGTTATAGCGGCAACAGAAATACATTATCTGTGTAAATTTCAACTGTCTAACTATCACGGTTCATGAGATACAGCCTGGTGACAGACGGACGGACGGACAACGAAGTCTTAGTAATAGGGTCCCGTTTTACCCTTTGGGTACGGAACCCTAAAAAGTAACTGACACATTCATTTATTTAGGCTTTACTATATCATTGTTTTCGCTTCATTGTCCTCAGTCCCTCACATTTCATCGTCATGACAATGCCAATTTGAAATAAGTTAAGGTAGGTACCCCAAAACGACGCCTGAAAAAAAAGGGTTATTTCAGAGGTTAATTTAAAGAAGAAAGTTAGGGTCTGGATTCATGCTAGAACTGATTAATTACTTGGAAAGCTCCACAAAAGCTTCATGTAAAGGTCAGCAGAGGTTAACGGTCTACTTCGATTGATAGACAATTTTAATGCTGGTGAATAGAACCTAAAGTAATTAGGATTTTAACACCAAGATAAGTTAGGTCCTAGTGTAATAGAAACACTTTTTAATTTAAAGTTTGGAATTGAATTGCTTCGTACGCAAAAAAGTAGATACCCACTTTTAATTAAAGTTAACAAACTTAGGTATCTATTTTGTCCATTTGTCCTGAGGAAATAAGACTGTGCCAAGAAAATTTGTTAATAAGAACTATGAGATTAATAGTTTTTAGCAGTTTAGGAATTCAAATCAAGCCTAATCGAGACAAGTAAACAGTAAAAATAATTAATGGTACAATTAGATATCAGTAACCGTTACAACCTACCTTCAATAAAATAAAAGTAAACATCAACTTCATTTTACGAGTATAATAATAATGAACGATGCACGAATGTTTAAATATAACGTTACCGACAATTTGTCATGTTATTGTAAGTCGTACGATCAGAAAATCAGGTGATAATTCAAGAAACCGGTACGCCGGAAGATTCAAAAGAAAACATTTGTAGCTAGACGAACAACAAAACGTATAATTTGTAGACATAGCCGCTCGTTAAGCTTATATCTATATCGCTAAACGGTTCTTTCAATCAGAATTTCATAAAATAATACGACTGACCTGTTTTCGAAGCACTCAACGTAAAAAACTAAAAAGTGTAAATTAAAAATTCACTTGTCAATGTTTCACCACAGTTCACTATATCATCAACTCACAACACTGATACGATATCACTTCAACACTTAACTACTTCAAAAGCGGTTAAAATTAAATTAAATCGATTGTAAAAACATCGATACGTCGTCGTACATCGAATGTAAGTACAAAGTTCGAGTCGTTGGACGCACCCATCACAGAGCAAAGCGCGCGCGCGAATGAGTGGTCGGGCATGGAACACTTGGTATCGAGATGTGTCGAACTTCGAAGACTGCCAGCCAGAGCTGGGAAACGCGCGGGAAACCTTTTAGCCGACTAATTAGCAGGCGAAATTGGCGAGTAAACTTAATATAAGGAAAATGGGTCTTAAAATGTCCCATAACCATAACGGTTTAAAGGTTGGAACAATAGCGCACTTGTGCATCGTCATCCGAAGATCAGATGAGATGATTATCTGGAAGCCGCGTCCGGGTGGGTCACGGCCGGTAGACGATTGTGCAAATATGGCTTAGCGTAAAGCTCAATAAAGATGTAAGATTACATTTTGCAGTCACAGATGTTCATGTGAACGCAGAGGACAATCAGAAATTCGCAAGAATCGAAAGAGTTCATGAATTTTATTTGTTATTTGATTTGCTTTTGCTGGTAGACAGTGGCCCGTAGTCTGTTCTCAAAAGTTACAATGTATTTAATACTAAATAATAGCTAACAGTACCGGTATCAGTGAATCTTGTAAGCTTGTAAGAGGAAATACCCGCAGCAGGCTAAGCTCGTTCCATGATTGTTACAATACCAGTTCTGTATCAACGGAGAGATCTCATTATAAACTAGATCAGAATTAAGTTTTAGACAAACAAGATTTTCTGTAATTTATGATTATGATTTTGTATTAGCTGGTAGATTAGCTCCGGCAGTTATTCCGCCTCATAATTTACATCAGTCCCCAGTGCAAGAAATAATAACATAATATGAAATAAATTGAAAGAGGAGCTCGTGGCTAAATTATAACAGCCACACGGACCAATCTTCAAGGTTAAGCAACGCTTGCCGAGGTTGGTCTGTGGATGGGTGACCATATTAACATATCGAGACTCCTCCGTGCCTCGGAAAGCACTCCCGGCTGTCATTTGTAGATCTTTGGCAGTCGTTACGGATTGTCAAAAGCCAGAAAATCTGACACCAGTCTTGCCAAGAAGTACCGTGTTACGGTGTTTCCCAGTTAATGGGTTGTGGAGGTCTGGTAGGCAGCCGCTCCACTTAAAATACTAGCATTCAGCTGAATCCGGTTTGACTGGGAGCCGACCCCAATATAGTTGGGAAAAGGCTAGGCAGATCATGAAATAAATTGAAAGATGTTCTAATTCTAATGGAACTTGTAGTTCTTCAAAACGATGTGGAAGATGGCAAGATAGAGACTATTCGATTGTGGGTTTTTTTTTATTTACCTACGGTAATCAGTAAACAATACTTATCAAAGATTTCTGACCTGACCTATTACATCACAATGTTAACAATAGATGATATAGAGTAGCAAAGTAATTATGACTATGTATGGCATGTCAACGTGTTATTAATAGTAAGTACTTACAATAGGATATTCTACTAGGTAGAAAAAATATAATTCTATTAAGTCCGTCCTTTAGATTAAAAAAAATATTGGACACATATATTTTGCCATTTCAAATCGCTAAAAAATTATAAAGATAAAGCGCATCAAAGTTCAAGAGAGGGGGCTGACGACGACACATTGCTAGCACAAATTGTACTATCGTACGTATTCAACGCACTGTATCTTCGTCATTTTTTGTTTACTCGAAAAAATAAAAAATACGTGTCCATATTATTTTTATAGTATTTTTTGGAAATCTATCTGACAGACTAATTTGATCAGTAGAAGCCTTGTTATTGTTCTTTAACTGGCAAAATGTGGATGTTACCTACATCTTTGCTTATCCCTTAGTCAAATAAAGAATTGTTGTTTTTATTACCAGTCCATCTTTCTATCCCTGTCCCAACTATATTAGGGTTGGCTTCAGTCTGTTTGTATTGATCGACATTGTCCATTAAAATTCAACATTTTTTATTATAGAGACGCCAGCACATCAAGCTACCCCAAAACTGTCCAATTTTCCCAATCAACCTTAAACTAAAAACTATAGCGATAAAATTAAAAATCTATAAAAATTGGACAAATTGTTGTAGCTTGATGTATGACTGTACTATTTTTATTTAGGGTCATATACATATGTGCCGATGATAACAATTCTGCCAGTGTCTTGTTATATGGAGATACACGTGATAACAGTGATTAAGACTCCATCAGAGCTAACCTATATCTCTGTAACCCAGTAATTGATTTCGTAACACTCCAGGACATGTTATCTATACTGCCCCTGTCTGTATTAAACCCGTTAACCGATAATAAATCACACGCGTTAGACAAGCAAACAATTCGTTTGTTTGTCAGTCACCAGTCATCTCCGTTAACGATCTATCATCAACACTGCGCAAAAAAACTCCAAACATTCCAACTATTTAACTTTTTTGCTAACATATGTATCGGGCGATGAAAGCACCCTGGGAGGGCTCGCTTAAGCATCTCATTAACTACTTAAAAGGGTGTGTTTAGGGGAAATAAAAACGATAGTATAGGCGTTTGTTGTGTTTGATTTAAATCTGTTAGTGTGTTTATTGATAGGGTTTTTATTAATGAGAATATAATGACAGCCTTGTATTGATTTTAAATGATTTCTTTTGTCGAAATTACTTAGGATTTTTTTTACTATAACTTTTTTGCTGACCGTTTCAAACGAGTTCGAAGTAGTATGGACTGTACACGCGTTAACAGCTCGTAGTCATAAAAGCTGGAAGTGAAAAAGGTTTTTTTTCTAATACTCTAATAGCAGCACGGGATCTCGTTTCACATAGTGCTAATATTTCATGGCAAATGTTCCTGGTCTGCTGGACAATTGAGAGTTCAACAGCACATAACAATAAAAAAACCAACCAAGTGCGTATAGAAACAAGCACAGCAAAAAAGGGTTCCGTAGTCAGAATGAGTATTTATATTTGCGCAACATTGATTTTATCGAAACTATTAAAAATAAAGTTGTTAACGATGTGCTTGCTTTGAAAGCTCATTTATTTCACAACATACTGACTTCAGTACAAAATTCACTGAGAAACACCATGATTTCTTGAATTATGACATCTTATGAAACCCCACTCGCATACGTGCATCAAGTTTTTTTCATCTTTCGTTTTAACATGTATGAGGGGTACCACTAATTAATCTGCACAGAATACACTTAAGAGTACCATACTTAATTCAGTGATAAAATGCCGATGGTAATAATATAAAATGTGTGCCAAAGGTAATAAGGTGCAATAGAATGAATTACACCGGACAACAAGGGACTGAGACATAGCACGAAATTAAAGATTTCCCTTTTTGCCATTCACCTACGGGACCCTAAAAATCCAAGCGACGCGTGCGCCGCTTGCCTAGTCGCAGTAGTTGGTTCGTTTCTTTCAACACTTGCTCAAACAATGCTCTACTTCCGATATGTAATGAATGCAAACAAACGCCCAAGAATGCTGGGCTGGCCAAATAAAGTTTATTCTAGGATTTATTTATTAGGTTTCATAATGATGCTATTTTTACTGCCTACTGTTGTGTGGAAATTGGTTACACGTGAAGCAGATGTTAGATTGCTTACATGTTTTGGAGTATTTTATGGGAAACACGATTTTGCACATATGTAGTAACATTCCTTTTGTAATAAAAATAAAACAGCCTGTTTGTAGCTTTATGCGGGAACATCAGGACCGGTCGATGTGGCAGCTTTGGGGAGGCTTATGTTGAAGCATTTGATGTATTTCGGTTGAAATTATGATTTTATGTAACACTGAATTTTCGCTCTACGACGACGTCTACGATGCACGCTACGAAATTGCTACGAGTCAATAAACAATTCCACTAATTCTAAAATAATTCCATTACTCAGTGGTTTAATAACGTATTTATACCTACGCAAAAATAGATGTGGTTACATACTTAGTTAGTACTTCGGCGAAATACACGTTTAAATAGGTGACTACCTATCGAAGACTTGCGGTTCATGTGTACTAATTAAGACATTCTGTTTTTCCTGTTACCTGTAAATTATTCTCTTGTACGTAATTAGGTAGGTACAGGTAAACATAAGATATGTCTAATATAAAATATTTATTTATTTATTAAAAACTGTATGATTTGGTAAAAATCGCAGTCGTTCTATACCTAACCTAACCTTCAAAATTTTTTATATGGAGAAATAAAATTCTTTGTATTTTTTTAGTTTCTGTAGGACAGGCAACGACACGCGAAAAAGCTTGTTATTTAGAAGAAAAGTTCACCAATGCATGAACGTTAAACCCTTTTCTCAAGAATTAAATTACATGTAACTCACAATAGCAGTGTTTATCGATTCGTTAGTTCATGTTTAACAGCCTGTCAGCTTATCGTAGGGCCAGCTTTACGACTTATTCTTAGACCTGTGTTATGGTACCGGTTAAATACGTATTTAGTATTAGACCTATTATAAAATCAACGGTTCCGCAGTTATGGTTACAAATCATAAAAGTGCTAAGGCTTTCTTATGAAGAAAACATCAAAGCCAAGAGAAAAACCATTCATAAGAGGAAAACTTTTATATTTGATAGGGCTCTGTTAGTGTTTACATGCTTTTAGTAAATTGGGGAATTCGACTTCGATAGTGAGTCCTGTCTGTGCCCTGACATGGCTTGGCCGTTTATAGTTTTATTTTTTAGTTAATTATTAAAAGTTACTTTGTGCTTCTTCTCTGGCGAAATAAACGGTTCTTCTTCCTTTTCATAATATATTTTTTTAAATTGGTTGATGATAGAAGATAAGTATTTTAGTGAAAATGAAAATGAAAATGAATCTCATGGTGTTCACCTAGGCGGAGTGAACGACAATAGAGCTGTCATTCCATCTTATTTGTATGGTTTGACAACTCACCCGTCGTGCGCCCCGCCCAAGTGTTCACTTCGACATGTTTACAGAATCGCACTGCTGTAATGCAAGCGAAGGAGGAGGCGAGCCGCGTGAGCGAGAGTCACCAGTAGCCTCAACACAAGAAGATGGCCGGGCGTCGGGACACGCAGGGCGATTTCCGGCCACTGTAGGGGCGGGCCTGCGGACGGCGAGCAATGAGTGGCGCGCGTTGTGTTCCACACGCGCCTCAAAGAGATGCCAGCATAATAGACCCAGGCTTGCGGAATTTGTTTGCGGAGACTCTGACGTATTCTCATTCGATGATTTCCTATCCAAAAAAAAAGTCTGTCTCATGTTTTTCCGAAGGTATAAGTAAGACAGGTTTATTTTATGTTTTGCATAATTTGTTGTACTTGTAGTGTATTTGACGTAACCATCCTCCAAGTTGCTTACGGGATGGCGCAACACGGTTTCTTTCTTCTTCCATTATCACCATTATCTTCCTAGCCACTTTGAAATATATTATTTTTCGCCCTTGGATTATGTAATGGGAATTGATATTATGACGAGTACAGGCGGATGTGGTCACCACTACTTGGCCTCTTCACCGCAACCTATCGCGTTACTTTGTCAATAAAATCTATTGGGTGACAATGCCTGTTTTACGTAACACGTATGTATACGTACTTGGGTGTTTTTAAATACAACGTTATTTGAATAATACCGCAAACCTGAATGTTGTTTGCGACAGGATCGATTTCAGTGGGTTGTTTTTTATCAATATCTTGACATTTAACTTAACTCATAACTCTTTTCAAAATATTTGTAAGTACGAGTATCATGTTATTTTAAATTATTAAAATAAATGTTATGACTTTTCCAGAATTATTCATTCGTTATAGATAGGCAGAACCCAGAAAATCGGACACTGTTTTGCCAATGGGTACCGTGTTTTCCAGTTACTGAGTTGTGGAGGTCAGATAGGCGGTCGCTTTATGCAAAATACTGATACCCAGCTGCATACGGCTAGACTTCCAGCCGACCCGGATATAGTTGGGAAAAGGCTAGGCAGATTGAGTAATAGTTTAAGATTTTTTGCCAACCTGCATTGCGCATAAGGCGCTGGACACACAGAAAAGACGTAAGACGAGGTCGGGGTGCGGACATAATATGTCCGCACCCCGACCTCGTCTTACGTCTTTTCTGTTTTTTGACGAGGACGGGGCGCGATTATATTATGATCGCGCCCCGTCCTCGTCTTCGATATACAATTAACCACATCATCTTCGGATGAAACATTGTTATCCTGTTAAAATTGGACGGTTGAATGAAGTTGGTTGAAAACCGTCATCTCTCGCAGCACCCATTCCGTGCCTCGTCTTTTCTATGTTTTAAAAAGTCGCGACGGCACCCCGTATGTGCCCTGTCCTCGCCCCGTCATCGTCTTACGTTTTTTCTGTGTGTCCAGAGCTTAATGTTTCTAAGTATAATCCATTGATCGTGCCGTGAATTCGCAAATAGAGTCGCAACAATAAAATAAGGACGATGCACACGTGCAGTCAAAATTCGTAAGTACACTTTCACACTCGCCGGAAACTGGGCGTCGTTTACCCGGCAGGATTCGGGTTTCTGTGCTACCTATCACATTTGCGGACCGTGTATGGCGCGGACACTTTGCGTCCGCGTGCGCTCCGCTCGTGTGTACCTGCCCGAATGATTTGTGAACCGATAGCTATTTCGGGTAAACCAAATATTCCTGTGCCGCTTTCATTTTTGTACGTGAATAATAATAAACAAAATGCGGCGGATATTTGAAAGTTTTGTTTGGACGTATCATGATTGATTTTATTGGTTATTGGAAAATTAATATGAGGATCGTAAATGAATGCCGCTTCGATCCAGCGTTAATATTTTATTAGATAACTAAGCATGATTTAGCTTCTTTCACTTTATTATCTCAAGCTAATAGAGGCTGGTAGAATATTCTGTTCTAAGAATGATTGAAGTAAGTACTTACCTATAACTTATATGCTGTATAGGTGTCATATGATATAATTATATGTACGAGTATATAAAAAACCTATTGATAAATTTTCTTCTCAGTAGGTAACTTTTCAGAAACTTAATTACTTTTGTTTTGATACAAAACACGAAGTTCATCAGCCTAGTCAACAGAATTCAATCTTCTAAAAGCCTAAGACACGTTCTAAGTCAAAGGACCACAAATGAAACACAATTAGAATAGCTGCTGCAATCAGTAATAGAGATGTGCAAGAATGTGACCAAGTGTGATGTCCACACTAAATTAATTAGTGGCAAGCAAATTCTCCAGTCACCGTACTCTATAGCACGATTACACGAGTGATTAATTACGAGTGTCGCCACTGAGGATTTTGTAGGTTATTGGAGCTGACGTCATCGTCTCTTACATATAAATAGGCATAATATACTTTTCTAGTCTACATTATGATATCCAGGCCTTCAAATACGCGGGCCTGCAATAAGAACCAGGCCCGGGTCGATAGCGCGTTGTGTTCCACTCGTGCCTCAAAGAGATGTCAGCATAATTGACGGGGTCCGCTAGGGCCATTGCTCGCCAGGGATGTGAAATTGTTCGAAAGAGTAACCCCGACCCTGGAACGCGACAGGCATTTGAAAGAACACGGATGGGTTTTAGTCAGTAATAGTCTGACACTCTCCCTCCCGCTCCGCCCAGAGCGGGAAAGAAGTCATCTGATGATGATTACCATCATCCGACAAACATGTGACGTGTGTACGCACGAAAGTGATTTTGACCTCAACGCTTGTCTCGCATTGTTCATTCATAAACTGTACTTGGCCTTGGCTTTTTCCACTATTACGCAGAGCCTATGGTAGACGCCAAATAAATGTGCACTAACGGACATTGACCCACATATTGACATAAAGCTGACCTGTGGCCTGAGTTCGATCACGTTAGCGTAAACGTCAATTTGCATTGAAACCGAATAAGCGCCATCTGGTGACAATATCGGAAAACCTTTTTTTCGTACATTTGACATGCGAACGTTTACGTTAACGCGATCGAGTACGTTAAAAAACTCGAACGTTCTTTAGTAATAAAAAATAGTTTATAATTTATTTTTCGGGTATCTACAAAGGGATATTAGGGATAGTCAATGTACTTTATTGCAAGTTTATCTGGCGCCTACCATAGACTTTTATTTTATCGACCATGAACCTGAGCAAAATTATTATTTTAACCAAAACTAGAACAAGGTTAAACGTTAACCTGTTGCATAAAATTCGCGTGAGAACTTGCCATCCACTTTGTAAGCTTAATCCTTTTAGAATTAATGACCTGATGAAATTTAGAAACCAGCATTTGCATATATTTTTACCTTCGTTACATGCTGGATTATCATCTCAGGTTTAGTTTTTGTACCCTGCGCATAAACTTAACCATACAGAGCTGACCCAATACATTAAGTTCTCAATTAGGGCTTTGGGTCTCTCAACGTTAGGCCCTCATTTGGGGATTATTGAACCCTATTCGAGGCAAACCAAATCCAAGACAATCTAGGCCCAGTTACTCCTAAATTTCCTAATTGAAAACCCATTCGATTTATTCACCCACCTAGATTATTAGATCTCTCTGTGAGGAAATCCTGGGTCAATAAGAACTTGGTTTTGCTACAGGCTGGGTGTAATTTATAGATTGTTTTTTTACGATTTTCTTTTGTTTCAGACCCACTCCAACATTTAAAAACTTGATGAGAAAACCTTCAGAGCACAGATGTCGTTGCTAACAATATTCGTGTCCACGTAATAGTGCTTAGCACAAGTTGTCATAACCACAGTTAGAATTGTCACGGGTCGTAAATTTCTACGAGTAAACGGTGACAGCGGCTTTAGTTTTTTGGAAAATTTAATCTTTGTGCTAAATTAATGAATTTAATTTCTTTATCTGGTCTCCAAATCGTCTCGATGCTATGTGCTAAAATTTTTACAAAAAAAAACCGCCTTCAAAAAAAACAAACAAAAACCGTTCCCACTAAAAAGTTGTAATGGTATAATATTTCAGAAGTTGTTTTGATAACACATGATGCTATCATCAAAACTAGATTTTTGATGGTGGGATGGCCTTATAGCGAGAGTGCATCTTATGACAATCATCTCAACTTAACACTGCTAAAATTCATTGTTTTATTATGAAGTTCCCATGCCTACCTTCTACCTTCCGGTTCCATCATCAGAACAGTCTGATAGTACCTTATAGCCAAAGTGCATCTCGTGACAATTCTAATAAGCCCAAACACGGCTGGGATACATTGATTAATTACGCAGTTCCGGTGCCTACCATCCAGCTCCATCATCATCAGATCAGTTCGATGATACCATTCTCAACATAACTATTCAGAATCATTTGTTTATTTGCATTGTCATAGTTGCATTGTGATATTTATGCGAGTGTCAAGTTCCGTTGGCCACTGGTTTCTGATCTTCTCCACCAGTTCCACTTCATCAAATGTTACTTTTTGACTGTAGATGCTTAAGTTCTCGATGAAAATACCAAAATAACTATATGGTTGCCTATAATATTTGAGGAGTTCCCTCGATTTCTCATAGATTCCATCATCAGAACTGGATTTTGAAAAAAATGGAACCAATCTGGAAGCAAATCAAGTAAGGGGAAAAAAAAATTTGCAAATCGGTTCATGAACAACGGAGTTCTGAGGTAACAAACATAAAAAAAAAAAAAAAAAAACAACCGAATTGAGAACCTCCTCCTTTTTTGAAGTCGGTTAAAAACCATACAAAAAACTCTGATGTTGAAGCCCACTTGTGCACCCTGTGGCCCGATACGCTTGGACCATCAATACGAAAAATCACCACGAGTACTCACCATTTGTTGTGGGTTCCGCGGCTTGCGATGCGCGCGGTGCACCTTCAAGCCAGTAACCCCCTCCAGCACATCAGCCAGCAGCAGCCCGTCTGCGCAGTCGCGAGCCAGCCCGCCGCCCGATGCGCCCGCGCGTCGTCGAGACCGGGCCCGCTCCAGGTAATGGTTTGCCCAGTCTGTGTAGATCTGTGGGCAAGAAGGATTATATTAGTTGATGGTGGAGAATTGGGTTCAGTTTATACTGGTTGGTTTTCACGTCAGTCATCATCTTTGCATTGTAATAGATTCAATCTCTCTCTCTAATTTACACCCATAAATGTTTACAAAACTAATGTAAACATGATGTTGTAACTATACATTGATTTAAAAGAGTGTCCATGGAGTTTCTTGCACGTTCTTCTCCCTATGGAGAATGAGAAGATCTACTCTTTCGAACGTGTAACTGCCGCGCTGGAGATTGGGTCGGTGAGTGTGTTTTCCTGAGGAACATTCTAGCTGCTCTTGTCGCTAGTGCAGCAGAACTAGCTTCTTCTATCTGATTGACAAACCTTCACAATTCGAAAGCGCCTGAAAATGGTCTATTTGAAATAAACGATTTTGTGTTTTTGTAACATGGGTGTTTTTGTAAAGTGGTTCTGACGGCAGTCTTGGTTCGGTACTGTAGACAAGTGAAACAGTGGTAGTGCAAGTATATACTCATAGAAACTCCATCTTTGTCGGTTATCTCAGAGCTGCCTAACATCGCAAAAAGAAGGAGAAATTAATATCAAAAATCAAGGACCCGATATTTCATACTCATAAGTGAATCAGCTCTGTGTCAGAAGGATTGTTGGAACATCAGACGATATTCTTTGACCTAAAAGTAGTATTCTACCAAGATTGAATTTAGTATCAGTCCCTAAACTCTATGTTTACCGTACCTATATATAGCTTGGGTATTAGGTCCGTAGATGTTATAAAATCAAATTACAGTAAAATTTCATTTAGGGTTATGTAGTGAGGAAACTGTGGATATTAATAACATTGATTGACATTTGGTAACAGCCAATCTAACTTGGGGATTTCTTACTCTTTACGCTGCATATATTATTACAGGTAATCAAATTAAGTTTTTGTACCTGTCAAATTACCTTCAAGAAAAATAATTACAGAGGTACGAAATACTTCGAAAGGTTTACCTCGTCATTCAATCATAAGATGGACTTTACGCTTTATGCAGGGATTAACACTCGGTTTGGTTAAGTCCAGGTAAACAACGGGTAAACGATGACTAACAAAGACGCGTAGATAACGTTTTACAGGCCATAAGATGAGAAATTGCTACTAAAATTTTAACGACAATTTCACACACGGTACTCGAGCACAACGTCTGTTTATGAGAACTTTGTGAGTGTTTCACACCAAGATAAAACAATACAAAGATTCTTTACACATACTCTGTAAATCCTGAATCATCCACGAGATTTTTTAGAAAGGTTTTACGACAGATTTTCAAGAAGTCGACTTTAGGTACCTACGGTGCAAAAAAAACTATTGTGCTCGAGTTTACGGCATGAGGTCATACATAAGTTAATAAGCGAGTGTTATGCTCGGCGCTATGAATTCTTAAAAGGATTTAGTCATATTCGAGTCAATTTGCAGGAGAATGGGGACAAGTGGAACCGACGACGCGCCGCAGCGTCGCCGCTCGGGGCCACTCGGCCTCAACTACTGGATAACACTAATACCTACGCGTGATGTTCCTCGCTCTCGTCTCACTCTCTAATGGTTTCGAGGGTGGTCTGTTTAATGACTGCTAATGCTTTCTCGATTAGAACTCGAATTAGAAATATATGTGCACTTAAATCTTAATACGCCCATTAGATTTAAACACGACGCAGTTGTTAATAAGAATTTATAGATGCATCTCTCTTGTGCCCGTAATGTAATAATCAGAGAAATCGAGCCGTGTCATACGGTGTCAAGGGCTTCGATCTTTATCGAAATTAAAAAATATGGGTACCTGCATGATATGTATTTTGAGGAAAATGAAACAGCAAATTTATACTTACGGGCGTCTACAAAAATGACATCCCACGGTAATTTGATAACACTCCGTAATTCTACCTTCCGGAGCCTTGATGTGAAAATGCGTAATCGGCTCATTATTGCTTTGCGAATAGATTTTCTTGACGTCAAGTTTACTAAGTAAATGTTGGCTGTAGGGACGTTTTATACAAAGGCCGTTCCACTTTATTCGCATATTCTGACACAGTCACAGACCATGGAATTGCTACGACGACGTGGCAACTAGAGACACGATAGGGTAGTTCAATACTATTAGATACTTACTGTAGTAAGATTCGTGATAAAATAAATAAAATCAGTAGTAGAGAAGTATGTTCACGCTTTTGAAGTTATTCCTCTATGCCAGTACCTCGTTTGAACCTGATGGCGACAATTCACTATGAAGTGATTGACGTCACATGCAATTAGTGCCGTCTCTGTTTTTCATGGATTTTGTAACGCTCACAATCTTGCAATTTTTTTAGTCTTGTCTGTTGTGTAGGTTTTGAAATTGAAAAATGTAATAAAATCGGTAAAATATCCTATTACAAAAATATTCATGTTGTACAAGTGTTAGAAATTGTCACGAGCCGACAATTTCTATGAGTTAAACGGTGACACTCACTGGATTGTGTGGAAAGTTTTGTCAATGCAGGTTCCTTGGCAGCACGGTATCTTGGTGCTCTGCGGACAAAGTCATTCGAATGACAATACAAGCGGGCCCTTCTACAATAAAAACTAGCTTGTGTACCGATGGCAGATAACTTCCAATACTAAAGAACCCATTATCATAAATCAATATTCCTAGATGTTATCTGTTAATCGTACACGTTAATAGAATAATCATGACAAGATATATTCGTAGGTGTTCAGATAAGTGTGGCTGGTCGTCTCACTTCGTCTTATCACACGGCTGTTTATTCAAATCAGGCCGGATTGCTTTCGATTGTAATAAATCTAGCTGACCAGACATTTTTATCGCCTTGTAGATGCTATATCGGGAATAACTTGTATCCGCTCCTGTCATATGTGGAGCTGGTTTTCTTTGCGATGCCGACACGTTCATGGAAAGATTTCTGAGAAGTTTTTTGTGTTTGCGTACAGGAGATGTTATTGTTTATTTTGTTGTTGTAGCTTACTTTTGTATAGTTCCATAAACGCTAGTGCTGATTATGAGATCCTGAGTTATATTTCCTTGTCTGGAAAAGTGTAATCAAGGTTAGTCATCTAGATTTTATTTATTTATTTGTTAAAACTTTATGCACTAGAAAAACACTGTACAAAGGCGGACTTAATGCCATAGACACTTCCAACTTTAGGGTGGTGCAGAGACAAAATGGCAGGTGCAACTGAAATGAAAGACACAACAAAAAAAAACTCTTTTTTAACAAAAATACAACCGACTTCTAAATAAAAAATACAATTGTAGTTTGGATTAGTTTTCGGTTAAAAGGAATACTCACCCCTATTATGTAATACGGGTGAACCTACTACATTACAATTACAATCCTATTTAAGTAAATATAACTGGCGAAATGTAAGTGTTCCTATAGGTACACTTTTACTTAGGTTTCGGGAAAAATTGTCATGTTTGACCCTATATTGTGTCACTATAGTTTATTTAACTGAGTAGTTAAAGAAAGAAAGAAAATAAATCTCAATTAATTGATAGAGCGACAGACGATGGTGTTAACTGTTTGTAAGGTCGCGAGTTCAAGTTCTGTTCCATTGACGTAGGGCGGTGAACCGACGGACAGGCTTAGTTATTACTGAGAGATGTTAATGTCATTAAATATTAGTATGAAGAAATATGGACAGACAGCTGGGAGAGAGAGAGAGATAATGATTTGGTAAATATAACAACAACCACTTTTCCTGAATGTGCAATGGATATGTATTTAATTAACAATTACATATTATGTATTCAAATTACATGTTTGTTTATTATTCCAAAACAAAATCACGTTGCCCAGAAGGCCGCTAAGCTTAAGTGGGACTGGGCTGGACATGTCTGCCGCAGCCCGCATGTTAGACGAAAAATGGGCAGAAATAAACACCGAATGGCTCCCATTAAACGCCAAAAGACATCGCGGCAAACCAAGGCGAAGATGGCGGGACGAGCTCGACTCCTTCCGAAAGGACTGGTGGACAGTAATGTGGAAAGAGGAGAGGGAGGCCGTTGCCCAGCACTGGGACAAAATAGGTTAGAGGAATTAATACTCAAATCACAATCAGAAGTCAACTATTAAGTAATATTACAAACTAATACTGTTTAAGTAAAGCCAATTAATGTAAAAGAGTACGATGGGGCTGCCATGTCTTTGATAAAATAAAAATAGGTTTTAAAAAAAATGTTTTGGCCCGTAATAATGGCTTTATCATTGACTATAAGTGTCAGTCTGTTAAGCCATTTAACTAGATGTAAATTCAAATCTTACCAACATTTGTGTTTTAGTATTTTGAGCAATAAAATGTACCTAAACAATATACTAGAACTAGTGCACTCATCTATTTACTAGCTCGACAGTGTCCAACACAACGGCGAGTGCGCTTGTTCTCATATCGCTTTATTGCTCAAAGCTCTCAAACAGCTGGGACTCGCCTTCAGCTCGAATAAAACTTTACTTCTAATTCTATTTTAAGTGAGAACCGTCTAATTTATAGCCTTTATGGCGACTTTAAAAAGACACTTCCGGATAAAAAACTTTTTCACAAAAAAAAAGAAACCCGACTTCCAAAAAAAACTACAAACTTCAAAATAACTTTAATTTCGGAAGTCGGTGGTTTTGGTTGCTTCTTCGTTATTTGACACCGACTTCTAAAATTAAAGTTATTTTGAACTTAGCAGTTTTTTTTGGAAGTCGTTTTTTTTTTTATAAAAAGTGTTATATTTTTCAATTTTTAGTGGTACCCACACCTAACAACACCACTGGAAAGTCACAGGAACACAAAAATACGCAATTTCGTATACATGGATGATTTTTCCACATATTGTTTCCAGATATTTGGATTTAAAAACCAAACTACTGAACCGATTTTGATAAAATTTCAATGGGACCATTTGGAAAGTATACCCTATCCAACGAAGAATTTTTCAAATCGGTTTGCAAGCGACGGAGTTATGCGCGAAGAAACATAAAAAAAAATGCAAACATCCGAATTGAGAACCTCCTCCTTTTTTAGAAGTCGGTTAAAAAGTTCTATAAAACAGGTGCCGCATCCTAGAAAATAAACGTTAACGCACGCGTTTGGTGTTAAATATGTGCGGTAATGAATCCATTCGCTCGTGCAAGCTATCATAATACACGGTAAAACTTTATTTGCGTTGAACAAACGTAATTTACGCTCACAATGTGGCTCGTAAGTTCGTTCGTCCCTAAACCGGGAGCCGGACCAAAACAAACAAATCAAATTCGTTCTCATTCATTGTGTATCGTGAATTCCCCGCGCTCCTCTTTCCCCGGCTCGATTGTTTTCATAAATACAATGAATACATTTTTGACTTGGTGTTCCGTGAACGTTGGTTGCTATCATAAACTTCATATTTACGGCCAATAAAGACTGATTAACCGATATTAATTATTCCTTGAAGCTGATGATTTTGGCATTGATGTGCAGTCACGTTTGAATTCACGGAATTGCTATTATTCTAACGACAGTGTGCAATCATACACAATAGCTCTTATTTATAGAAAGTTTGTAATATGCGTTCTCACTACCGTCACGACTCTGTGATATCTCATTTTGCTTTTACTTATGGCACGCTCTGACCATCTAGGATGCAATATCGAGCGGAATTGTGGAGAAATGCGGATGTATTATACAAAGAAGCTAGAGAAATATGGACTGTTTTGTCTTACGACCATCGACAATCTTATTAGTCTTTTCTAGGTACAATTTTCTGCCAAAGTAATCGTTGTGTGGACTAAACAATGCCTTGGCTTTGACCACCAATGACGGTGGCACAACCCAGTCATCATGGTTTAATTAACTCTCCAGTTTTTTTTTCCCATAAGCACTTATCAAATAAAATTAAAGTACGCCATAAAAATATAGAAATTAATTGATAAGGCGTGACCAGTGACTTCTTACTATAACATCTTGGGCGTGTCAGTATGTTTTATTGAAAATGATATATCGCCGAGAAATTAATACTTACAATCAAAACATTCTCTCAATTGAGCCAATACAAATTAATTGAGGCTAAAACTTAATCATGGTGGATGGAGTCGTTTGCATATTTTGATATTTTTGACCCGAACTCGAGGGTCAATTATATGTCATGTTGATTCAACGAGCTCTATGAAGATTTTTAAATCAAGATAGCTACGTTTCTGTTCACTAAGAATTTTATTTAAATGAAAAATGGACTGTGAATAAAATAATCTGATAATTTCTTATTTTTAACACTTTAACACGAACTCAACAGTTATGATAATTTTCACATAAATCTTATCGTTCGTGACAAATGAATAATATTTCTACTCAATTAGCGTAGTAAGCGATACCACATCCCTCACAGACTTTCATTTTTAAGTGAATCATATTTATTCCAACAAAAAGCTTAACATCCAATTGTTCGGTCCCGGTATGACTCTTAGATCGAATAAACTGTTTCCGGGTTTTACCACCTGGGAACTCCAAAATTTGTGATATGACTGGGATCCCGCATCCCGAGATATTCCAGTGAATTTCGCATCTCTATTTCACCCTTCCGGGATAGCAGGCGTACTGTTTATGATGAAATAACACCTTGCTTGCACTTACCTCGGTATCAATATCTTATCCTTAACGGGCTGAGCAGAAATGTAGCTCTCAGCTCTCTCCACGTTAGGAAATAGAAAGGTACACTTTAGGGTACCTAGATACATTGTTATCGCTGCAAAGCTCCCATTTGGTGTCTGCTGAAATAATTTTAGGGTTCAAAGTTCACAGCCGTGTGGATGATTTGACTACCAATATTGCCTACTTTCGGAGTGCGAGTTGGAACACTAAGACTGCTTGTAGAATAAGGTACAACTAGAGTTAGGTATAATAAAATGATCCGGCACTGATAGATCCGTATAATAGTAAAATATTACGAGATCGGTGAACTAAAAGCAGGATATAAAAATGTCCCTGCATGGGTCTAAATTTCAAGCTTGATTGGATTCTGATGTCATTTATACCATGTCTGAGATGTGAACAGTCTTTTGCTTTTATGATAACACTACAAGACCTGAAAAGTGGGTTGGGCTCAACATACAGATATAAATTCTTAATTCCATTCTTTATTTACGACCTACTTGAAGTGACTTGACATATCAAACATGAAATTTTTCATGAATAGGGTTGTTACTATTTATGCGACACATAACATTTATCGACATAACTATCGATGGTTCGTCACAGGCGTTAGGTGTGAGCTTAAAAGCGTTTAGTACGGAAGCGAAATGAGGTCGCGTGGCTTTTAATACCACGGCTGGGGTGCGACCGAGGTGCGTCGCAACACTATGATCTGCTTTGAAGTTTTTATCATTTTTATAAACACCACTGTTTTTGAATTTTGAATTCGGAAGTTTTAAAAGTTTCAACACTCGATCTTCGTTTGTTTTGAATTGAGACATATAAAGTGCGAATGAATGTCTAGAATTTGAAGAGGTCCAATTCCAAGTTGTATTGTTCTTTCTTTCTTTCTTTTCCACTAACTTTTAGCAACGTTCGCATTCGTATCTCAGTCGAAATCTGTCGAAAAGACATTTTTGAGTGATTGCAAATGCGAATTTTGCAAAAAATTTATAGAATTGGCTCTTTCGTGTCGTGACTGTTTGAAATGAAATTATTTTTATTTATTGTGATGTTCCTAACTACGGTTTTTCAAGTAATAGGTGTACGAAAACATAGTTTGAAACTAAACCTTCGATAGATTTTACTTTATCAAAGAGAAAATTTTATTCATTAGTTCGCGTGACGGCGTATATTTTTCATTGAAAATCCTAACCGACGGTAATTTTCTTTACAACGTTGACTTTTAGAAGGCATCCTTCACTGTCAGAGAAAAGAGGGAACGAGGTCAAAGCCAAGAATTTTCTCTAAAGAGTTAGTCAATATATTGTTAGTATAATCAGCGCTTTGTTAAACAATTATCGAGAAGAAAACGTAACGTTACGTTAACGTTCACGCGTTATTTTTGCATAGCATTTACTAAGTTGAGCAAAGCATTGCACCTAAATTTGTACCTATGTTAGGTAGATGTACTGGTTGCGGAATTTGATCGAAGAAGTCACCGCGGCCCTGGAACGCAAAGGGCATTTAAAGGAACACGGTTTTAGTCAGGAAGAGATTGACACTCTCTTTCGCTCCGCGCCCCGAGCGGAAAAAATTTGATGAATTCCCATCCTTAAAAAAAGTGGTAGATATACTCGTATTGCAACATAATATGTTACAATACGAGTATAAAAAAATATGTTACAGTACGAGTGTAAAAAAAGTGGTAGATATACTCGTATTAGATTAGGGAATTAGAAGGTAGTTTAGAATCCAAGGGCTATATTATAGCCCTTGGATTCTAAAGTACCTTCATCTGTGTGTGTTTGTGTAGTCCCTCAAATCACGCCTTCCTCGAAGGATTTGGCAGAGGAAAGATTTGGAGGAGAAACCTCTACCTACTGTGTACTACTACCTCTACAGGAAACTCACAACGATGCTTTAAAGGTTGTACGGGATGCGATGTTGTTGTACTGGTATAACGCCTGTCAAAGGTCTACAAATAACAGCCGGGACCAATGGTTTAGGCTGCGTTTCCACCAGAGATGTGCCGTGGCGAGAGATGTGTTTGTTAAGAACCAATAGAATCGCTTCATTAACCTCTGGTGGAAACGCAGCCTTCGTCGAGGTACGGAGGAGGTTTTGTATATGATAGCGCCATTCGTGAGGAAGGCTATAGGCTACACGGAAACGGGAAATTCCTATGGGATCAGGATAAAATGGGATATGTGCGTACGAAGTCGCGTGCAAATTTAAAGCTATAGTAAATAATGTATGGGGAAACGGTTGGTCAAGAAAGTCCTATGCATCACAGATTACCCCGTTACTCATCATCTGCCTAGCCTTTTCCCAACTATATTGGGGTCGGCTCCCAGTCAAAGCGGATTCAGCTGAATACCAGTATTTTAAGTGGAGCGGCTGCCTACCAGACCTCCACAACCCTATTACTGGGTTAACCCAATTACTGGGTAACACGGTACTTCTTGGCAAGACTGGTGTCAGATTTTCTGGCTTCTGACAATCCGTAACGACTGCCAAAGATCTACAAATGACAGCCGGGACCAACGGCTTAACGTGCTTTCCGAGGCACGGCGGAATCTCAGTATGTTAATGTGGTCACCCATCCACAGACCAACCTCGGCAAGCGTTGCTTAACCTTAAAGGTTGGTCCGTGCGGCTGTTATAATTTAGCCACGAGCTATAGTAGGTATAATTAATCTGAAAACCAATTAAAACATGATTTCATAATCATAATATAATGACTCACCTCGCGAGTTCAATGAACCCTATCTCTCCGCCCATAAATCTAGTTCCAGCTCATAAATCAATGTTAGCACACACTAGCACTCTCTAGCTTACAGCTAATTAGCGTAGTCGTTAGTTAATTAAGTCTAGATGAAATCACCTGTACAATAGACCGTGTCTGCCGCGTGACGTCATCCGTGGAACCCTGGATAGACCTTGGGGCTCGGATGCACGTCGGTATCATGGTGTCAAACCTTCACTTGTACAAAGAGTTTGTAGAAAAAAAATTCGATCCATTTGGAGCACATTTTAGACACTTTTTGCACTATTAATATTGTCAAAACTGTAAATATTTAAACTGTTGTGAGGATTCCTGAAATGTGTTTGAATTTCTGGGAAACAGTACCTATATGGGAATGTTTTTAAATCAAAATAAAACGATTCTTCTTGTATTTTCAGTTAAGCCCTTTTTTATTTTTCCTTTCCGTGCAGTATAAAGATGCGGCGACAGTGATAGATGCTAACCAATTTTCTTAGACCTACGCTGCGTTTCTATTATTTGTGAAAACTGGGCACAGTTGCATAGTTATACAGCGAGTTACAGCTCATGAATGAATGGATACGTCTACGCGGTTGTGCGATAAAGTTCTCAGAATATTTACTCTACGGTCGGCGCCGCTGTGCCCACGCAAGTTGCTACGCCGACTACACTAGGTCAGAGCAAAAAATACTAAAATACTACTGCTTAGAACCAAAATATTATTCTTAGTAAGACGTAGAACTCACTCAAACTTCATCAGGTCGAACATTTTGCAATTAGGAAATGAATTTAAGCCCACAAATCTCCCAACTTTGTAAACAAAGGCGTTGTAATATATATTACTCTGCAAATAAGCTGTGCTGAAGAAATTAGACTGACGGGTTTAGGACAAGTGAGTAATCCATACCCGAAGTAACATGTAGGCGGGGAAACCGCAGAATAATTTTCCTCTATGCGTCAGCAGATTATACGTAACTACAATATAGATCTGTGAAAAAGTATTAAAACAATTCTCATTAATAATGAATAATATTGACAGTAATAAACATTTACACAACTCGAGTGTGCATGCGCATAACTTATGTATTTTCTTTAAAATTTTTATAGAGTAGTTAGTAGTACTTATATCAAAAGTAGATTAACCGACACACAAAAGTGTGGCGTAGAAGCCAAAAGCTTTCTACTTTATAGTGCTCTAATAACAGGCGCGGTGGCCATTACAATGGTACAGGATTAGTAATACTTCGTTGGCCCATTGCCCACTAGTACTGGACCAGCTTATTCGTACTGTTATACCAAGAAACAGTCCATTGACACACTGAATCATTTTAATCCTCGGTGGCTAGCAACAAGGTGGCGATCATCAAGCTTGAATTATTTTTATGTACCAACACAGATTGTAACGGGAAATGAACATCAATACAAGCTAAGTAGAGACGTACCTACTATCGATTTAACAATCGATAAACATCATAGACAAATGAAGTGTCGATCATCTTGAGCTTAAATGCATGTTACCGCGAAGCTATCTCACGACTCAGTGACATGACTAGTGTAGGCGCCTCTCAACAATTATATTGAAATGATACAGTGCTGCACATGCTTCAAACAATGACAGCACCCTACAGTGGGTGGGCTAGTTAATATTTATTTATGTATTACTTTTGTCTTTATGCACTTTACAGTCCGAGGTCGGAAACACAACTATTATTTAGAACAAGAAGATTATCTGTAACTAAGATTTAAATAACTTTGTAAGAGCCAACGGCATAATATTGATGCATTCATATGTTTAATTTTGGTAATAAAAGGTATGAGAGCAATTTGATGCTCGGTCTGCGTTTGCATCTCAAGCAAACGAAAAGCACCGATTACAGTTACAATAAATTTACATATTGATATGATATTCTCAGCAGGACATAAAGCCACAAGAAGGGACGTTAAACTCAAATTGAAGATATCAAAGCTAATTAAGTGTTTGTTCGTGTTTGGTAATTTGAGGCTGAGATTGGTCCTCCCACGGGTCTGACTGCCTACGTAATATTGACAAAGGTCACGCAATCACTTACCCTCTCCAGTTTAGAGTGGGTTTTGTGCAAAACAGCAGTGATTTATCGATGTATTACAACATTAAAAATGCAATTCTAAATTAACTGCAGTGAATTGAAAATTGAACGAATACAACAGAGGCATATTTGATAAGCCCGAAGTATAGCCAAACTTAAGTGGCAGTGGGCAGGGCACACTGCTTGCAGAACAGAATATAGTGACCGGTTGAAATTTTCTGTAGTTAGCGACTGAGTACCGGAAGACGCAGCGGGGGAGCGTCCCACAAGGAAGACCGATGAGGTCACCGATCGACCTTTTGGGAGGGTCACCAGGTGGTGAAGGCCGCAGGAATCCTGAACGCACAGGACCGGTTGATGGGGCGACACTTGGGAGAAGCCTATGTCCAGCAGTGGTCGTCTTTCGGCTGAAATGATGATGATGCTTCCTAAAATAACGTGCAAATGCCTATATGATGTTGTTATGAGAGATAGACAGAACTATAAAGGACGAATAGCATTATCCCTTTCTTTCTCAACGGATTCATAATGCCATAGTATGACGTGGCATTGTCATAAAGAGAAGCTGGATCTAATATCTATCACAATTAAGTACCTATAGCATATACACCAGTTAATATCATAACAGCTGCAAGTAATTAGCACGTAATAACAAGCAGAGCGTCGAAGAGAGAAACAGGACACAGTTCATCTTTCACACCCCTTTGAAACACCTCAAAATCTTATGATGAACCAGTCGTCATTAGCGTGGCGTCAACGGACACAGTTATGACAAAAGAGAAGACAATAAATGAGGCGTCTGACGCTTTCTCCAAAGGAAAATACTCAGTCTAACCATAAAAACTGATAAAGTACAATAAACACTTAAAGGCTGTAAACTGAGAGATACAAAGGGTTATAAAACTTAAAGAAGCATTGACGCCGTCTTTTACCGTTAATAAATATCTTGTATTTATGTTTTACAATGTATTATGGTATCGTTTAGATCGTTTAAACTTGCGTAAGCTCGCGTCAAGATCATAAAAGGACAGGGTCGAATTCAGGCAAAGGAGGACTCAGAGTAAAACGTGACAATCGAACCCTTTCAGTTTATTTTCGCGGCTTGCGAAATGCTTGTCGAGTGTTCTGTTTTTTTTTTGCTAACTGTACCTTAAAGCTCTTAAATGACGGGCGTATTAGCATTTTCTACCTCCATACCGTTCCAAATCCGGTCCTGAAACGGCAAGTTACAGCATCACGGCGGGCGGCAGTCGTTTCTACCTAACAGCGTCCGGACCGCATCCCATCCGCGTGTTTATTTACTCGCTTGTCAAAAGTTCGACACACGCTGCCGTATTTATAACCGTGCGGAAGGTGCGCCCGGAGCAACGAACCTTTGTGACATAATCATAAAACACGGACATTAACAGCAACAAACAATATGAGACAACGTCCATTAAAAGAGTTGTAGACCACCGTAAAAGGGTTTATGGTGTGAGCGAAATTATTTACGGATTACGCTTTTGGTATTTTTTTTAGGGGCAAATATTACTGCAGCAAAATCCGGACATGAAATGATAAACATAGATATCAATATCGAGATCGCAAATCAAAGTCAAAGGTCGTTCTTTGTCACCTTTGTTTAAACGTCCGACTTCAGAAAGGTATCGATCGTTTCCTAATTCGGATCGTGCCGTTATTGGATCCGGTATTTGATAAAAGGATAGGTATCGGCCTTGCTCGTATTTGGGCCACAGATGTGCGGTCTCTGCCCTTGTGACGTGGTAAGTGCATTCGATTTGTTACGATGCTTGTCGAGTGTGCAATCGGCTTTACATCGCCTAACAAACAATAAGGCACGGTCCGCAACAGCGTAGTATCTATTTTCTCGTATGCGTATGTCTTGTCTATGCAAGATTAGATTACACATAGACCGCCGGCGCCATCAAAGATTTGCTGACTTTGATACAGTTTTCACATCAACCAAGTTATAAAGTGCGAAATGCGAGTAGAATAGGTGTGAATGTGATATCATTTTGATTTGCTTTTATAAATATTTATCAGCTTTTGCAAAAATGGTGTGTTTGAGTAAACACCGATATCGTCGACCTATATACATATTAATGGCGCGTCAAAATATTCGTGTGCTCTTTAAGTAAATTTACATTGAGTGTAGGTGTAGTAATAGGCGTCTAGAACGTAAGCTCAGTCATAGCTTTTGTTTTCATGAGCCGACTCCGACGGCGAACTAGTTGAGAAAATTATTTTCGAAGTTGTCTAGTCATTAGGAATCGTTACGTTTTGTAACATCCGGGCATCCGTTCGTCCGTCCGTCCGGCTACGAGTCATATTATTTTTATTAAATTTTTACGGACTATTTTCTGGGAATACGGTTTTTATGCGTCTTCGTGGTAATGTTGCACAATGTTGTAAGAAATACAATGAGGCAGGAACTGTTATTATAATCACGCCTGTATGAAACTAAACAGGGACACAGTTTCAAAAAACTCACGAACATAATAACTTTATCGGCAATGCTCTGATTTGCTTTTCCAGTAAACTAAAGACAAAAAAATCTAATTAACAACTTTTATTATTTTCAACATTCATTCATGATTTCGATTACTATCATATAGGAATGGGTGTTTTCAGTACCTACGAAGTATAATTATGTAATCTCAAATATCACGATTATTTTAGCAAGTCGAGCCCACCACATTCAATCCAAAACATCTATTCCCAATCGTGACTTACAAACCTCAATGAAAACTTAAATAAAGCTGCATAAATCACTCAAACCCAGCTGGTTCTAAAGCAAGCATTCCAAATATAAATGATTCGCAAAAAAAAAAGAATCGGAGCATCATGAACTCATTCATTCGATTTCTTGCAATTCGACGAATCTTATAAATAGTACGTATGTCAGTAAACAGACAGAATGTCAGAATCTTTTAAATAGTACGTAATTATGTCAGTAAACATACGGGTCATCGATCAATAATTTATTTTTATGTTTTGCTCATTAGGTTTGATCCACACATATCATGGCCGTGCTCGAGACGTGTCCAGACTGTGGTCCATCATATCGTGATCTGACGCGTCCCGGATCAGTGTACGGTTCGTCCGTACGTGTGTGAACGAGATCATATAATCTCTCGATTCTCGTTCCGGACGCACCAAGCCCGGCGACGTATAGGGCGCGCCCCGAATGTGTGTGGATCAACCTTTATACTTCTTGGGTCAATGAGCAAAGTAGCTAATTATTTCGCTACACATCGTCGTTAAGGAAACAAGTAATGATAGGTAGATACGCCTATTGTCAGAATAGAGGCGCGGCAATCAATGCGAATCGTGAAACATTAAAATTATATTGTCTTACTATTGTGTTATTAAAGCCAAATACGGTTAAAACTAAAAAGGAATTAAAGTTTGTTTTACTACCGTCAGTTATGGTCAGACCGGATACGGTCGGATAAGATCTTTTTACAATTAGTGCTATTCTGTAAAACTCGACGTGAAAACTTAGGTGAAGTGAGCATGAAAACCGACTTCCAAAAAAAACACTACAAAGTACAAAATAACTTTATTTTTGGAAGTCGGTTTTTGTATTGTGAAAAAGTTTTTTATTTTTCACTTTTGTGTGGCACCCACACCTAACAACACCACTGGAAAGTCACAGGAAAGCCAAAATACGCAATTTCGTATACATGAATGATTTTTCCACATATATTTTCCAGCTATTTGGATTTAAAAACCAAATTCCTTGACCGATTTTGATAAAAATTTAATGGAACCAATCGAAAAGTATATACTTTCACATAAAACAAGAATTTTTCAAATCGGTTCATAAATTACGGAGATATGAGGTAACAAACACAAAAAAAAAAAAAAAATACAGTCGAATTGAGAACCTCCTCCTTTTTGGGAAGTCGGTTAAAAATAGGCATTCCTCGCATTTTTAAGAAGCATTAGCATCCGCCTCGGTCGCTAACAGCTGTCAAAAACACCTCTAAATTTCCTACATTTTGACATTGAATGTCGCTGCGATGACTTGAATTTGAAAGTCATCGAGAATTAAATTTCAAAAGACCAATTCTACTCATTTTTAAACAACGTTCGCATTCGCATGTCAATCGCAAACTGTCAAATAAGTCTCAATTTCCATAATTTTTTGACAAAATGCGAATCCGAATGTTACTTAAAAATTTTGTAGAATTGGCCCTGTGGTCAATTCCTAGCCCATATTCAATGTCCACTTCAAGTAGTTTTCCCAGAATCGACCATCGTTTATCCTAATGAACCTTTATCATTTACATCTGCAGCATCAAAGTCCGTAACACCGAACATATATGTCTCACAAGTCACTCATAAATTCGATCCAGTTCTACAAATAGCTTCGTTTCTCGTAAATATTAGAGAAACTACTGTTTATTCGGCTACACCCAACACCAGACAAACATTAAGACTTATCAGATTTCTATAAGTAAACGAAAGACTGAAGAGGACTTCGGTATGGTGAAGAACTAAAGATATATCAGACTAGTTTACGTGACCACGGTTTTGCCTGCGTGAAAAGTGTTTTATTATCCCAAGGGAACATTACATTCTATTCTGTAGTAATAGCATCGTGGTGGCGCATTATAGGTAGCTGCTAAGGTGTTACATAGTATTACACATTATAAAATAAAGTCGCTTTCGCCCTCTGTATGCTTAAATATCTTTTAAACTACGCAAATTTTTCAATGCGGTTTTCATCAATAGACAGAGTTATTCAAGAGGAAGGTTTACAAGTATAATTCGTCCGGAAATTCTTACGGGAATGGGAAAAATAGAATATGTGCGTATCAAGTCGCTGGAAAGAGCTAGTTTTAAATAAATAATTATCAAAAAAATAATTATCCTATGTCCTTTATTCAGACTATAGTTTACCCGTGTGCCGAATTTCGACAAAATTCGTTACCATTCGTTAACGATGGACGATTGACGGACAACACAATTTTTTTTGTAAATAATATTTAGTAATATAGACTATGGATTGTCTCCAGATATTTCATGTTCCACTAAGTGAACACAAGGAGTGGCTGATTGTTGAGCAGATAATAGATAATACGCACTATTATTTCCTTCGCACCGTGGTTTAATGTGTTTTTGATGTTCATTCGCCAGTTCAGAAACATTAAAAGCTTGGTCATTAGATACGTAGTTAATTGGGCCTGTTAGCCAGTTCAATTGGTACCGTAGATCAGTTTTCACACATTGTTCGATGTGACTTTCAGTGGTTCTAAATCTGGTTTTCAATTTAATTGAAATAAACAATTGAATCGTATTGCAATTAACATTATAAACCAAAAATTACTTTGACATTTTATTCATACTTCATTGATTATTCTGTGTGAAAACCACATCAATAAAAATAATAAATTAAAAGGGAGAATAATGTAAAAGAAATGTTACCGAAAAGTATTCTTCTTTACTAGCTCTTACCAATAACAGCTTTTACGTTAAATGACATTCATTTTCATTTGAGACCCATATGAGGCAATACCTTTACTATAGAACAATGATTCCTCTGCCTTGCATACGAGTATACAACGTTCACAAGTGATGCAACCAGAAAAACTAAAACACAATCTCCCATAATTAACCACTTGCTAGTGTTGTTGAAACGCAACGAACAATAGCAAGCGATACGGATGAATGAATCGATCAATGAGAACAGCACAATATCGATTAAGTAGGTGGGTAGGTAACTACATTAGTATATCCTTAATGCAGCGAGTGTTCTTGATAAAATCCATTTGCTGAAGCAAAAAGCTTAAACACGACCATGCAATAAATCTTTCTGAATGCACTCACAATCTACATTTGCAATTTATCGAAACGAGAGACGATTCGAAATGTTTGTACTGAAATTGAACTTTGTAAGCTTTGCCCAAGGACAGGCTTGCACACCTTTCTTAAAAGCAGTAGGTACGTGTAACTATTCATGAAGTAACAACAAGTATGGAGTTGTATCGTGGTTGCGAACTGTACCCCAGCTTGTCCTAATTTCAATACCTGATAACCTCATTCAGAAATTAGGTACTAAATATTTATCAACAAGTAAACTGAATGTTGCCCAGAAATCCAAACACAAGTTATGGGATAAAACAAACACTTGATCCTAAAATCATAGGAGCGTAACAGTCTGTCTGCGAAGTACTGGACAGATTTAGCCGTTTGCGAGGGAACCCTTCGCGCAAAACGGTCCCGCGTGACATCGCGCACGCGCCTGGCCCTCGCGCGCGTGTTCGTTGCGCGCGCGCATGTGACTAACCCGACGCTGCCCGGCCCTGCTTAGCCGAAAGCGATACATACGAAAGCTCTCGACCGTTAGAGAGGGACAGTGAGAATAGCCTAAAAGCTCGCACCATTGTCACACAAAGGGAAATTAGAAACAAATCTGTTGATACTCAAAATAATTTAGAGGTGTTGACGGTGATATGAACGCTAAAGCTTGGCTGAAGCTCAACTGTCGCTCAAGTGATGTGCGAACAAATTTAACAGTGGCATAAGATATTAGCTGTATTCAACATTTGAGTTGTTGTGCAGGATTAATGAAGATACGAGTTAGCCACAAAAGCATTCATCCAATACGTCTAGTCGTTACATTCAGATACAATCACATTTCGCAAGTCTCATGGAGTCACGGCCAAACACAACAATGAATCAACATTACAAACGAAACCAGTGTAAAATACCCCGATTGACTATTATTCTCTTGTGCACCTTTCCGTGACACTGGGACCAGCACCTCGACCTGTCACCAAACTTAAATTCATCTAAAAAAGGCTACCTTTTGTTGTCGGACCGAGAGGCCTCACGTCCGGGAAACCGACACTTGACCTACCAACGTATTTAGATCTTTTGTGTTCGGGATAAAGGGAAGCGTGACTTATCCTATTCGAGCAACAGAAAAAAAAACTATGAATAAAGACTCCGTATTATCATAAATTTTGTGACACGTCACCCTTTTATTTTTATTTGATCGCCACCTTCTTGACTTCTAATGAATCGATATAAATAAAAATCTCTTTTATTTTACGTGGGCGTGTGTGGTCTTTATAAATATGCAAATCGATAAACTTTTAGATCAATCGATAGATTTTTATTGATGTTCTAAATTAAGATTTTTTCTGTATAAGGAAAAACAATGGTCATAAAAGTCCATTTAGTTGCAGATTGTGAAATAACTGCATTTACGTAGCAGTTTCAGATGCCTTTACAGTCAAACAATAAATAAGGTGGGTTTAAATAAATAAGGAGATCATTTGTTTATGCGTCCTAATTATCATACGTTGAACTGACGATAAAATTACAGGTGCGCTGCGGAAATGCCAATGCAATGAACGATAGAGCTGGGAAATATCATTTTCAAACAGAATTGTATCGAACCAAATCGAGATTCCGGTTCTATAATTGCTATTGCTGCAATATCGGGCTGTGTATCTGCGTCCTAATTCCTGTGTAGACCATGGGTTCGGGCTCGCAGGTGGGTCGCGGAAATGCCGGTGCATTCGACTCTATTTCCATACGTTTTGGTCTCGCCACTAACGCCCGCCTCCGCCCCACATCAATGAACGCTTCGCCCAACTACTTCTTCGTCCGCCCTACGGTGGTGTACCGCGACTAAAATGATTTGATACAACTTTTTTACTGTAACTTTTTACTTTTAATGTTAAAATACGGTACATTTACGTTATAACACTTTTAGGTAGGTACTACTGAGTACACAAATATTAATGTTACAAAACTAGAAATACAACAGATAATAATTTATTGTTGTAAAACGTAGTTCATAAAAATAAACCTTGTTACTTATAAAAATGTAACTCCGTAATAAAAATACACATTTTATCTTCAATTGCTGTTCGTAAATGTAGATAAGTAAGTCTCAAAAACAACTTGTCCGTTTTTTATTATTATCGCTCTAATGCTTTTCGTAAGACTTCTTTTTTATTTTCTAAATTACCCCTGTTTAGAAAACAAAAAAGTCATACTTACAATGAAATCAATTTTAAGTGGTACGACGTTCACCGGACAATCTAGTATGAAATAAATAAACGAAAAAGCAAAAGCATGTTAAATATATTTTTTGTATTGAAATAAAATGCTATTTAAATTAAAGTTGCCTATTTATTATTTAAATACTGCAGATATTTCTACTTTATCCTTTAAAACTTGAGTTAATGAGCATTTTATCAAAAAACACTGACCACTTTATAGCACTTACACCACGAACTTGGTAACTGAAGTTATCAAAAACTATTTCTGCAACGACCAAGACTGTTCTCGCCGACTACAGCCACAAATATAAATAGGTGGTCTTATTTTCTTATTTACGACTGTTTCAGTCTTAAACGTGCAACTTTTTATGATAAATTCAGCTTTATTAGCGTCGTCGGTACTCGCGACGCGGCGATGCAACTATCCGTCTGAAACTGGGTTTATGTGCGGTATATTTGTGTTTATCACTTTTAATGATTCTTTCTTCATACGACGGACCTATGCGTTT
Source organism: Melanchra persicariae (assembly GCA_947386135.1). NCBI lineage: Eukaryota > Metazoa > Arthropoda > Insecta > Lepidoptera > Noctuidae > Melanchra > Melanchra persicariae. Next base: position 9,098,371 of record OX376646.1, read on the forward strand.
GTGCCGGATTTATTGCGCAATATAAATTTATTACAGTAACAAATTCAACTGTATTAGACGATTAGTTCGTTCATTTAATATTAAAGTTTAATAATTTAGGCGATGATAAATTAAATTAATGACGAATGTTATTAAGGGGGAATAAGTGTGAGATTTTACACACTAGCACTTAAATCACAGTTAGAAGCTGTTAAAGCGCTGACTATTTTACAATTTAACTCTTTTTTAATAACCAAGCTTACAACAGATTTCCTTTTAAAAGCTTTACAAATGCTTCTTATGATTGAAAATTTGTAATTACCTATGCTTATGTGTAGGTAATATAAACTTATTTACTTGTTTTTTTAATTAACATATGCGTAGAATAAAATGTTTGATGGTACCGGGAGGTTAATAAATTAATACCTCTACATGTTTTGAGAACTATAATAGTCAGTAGGAGTCTGACATTCCCTCCCGCTCCACCCAGAGCGGAAGAAGTAATTTTGATGATTTCTCATCCATAAAAAATTTAAATAAATAAAGCTAAACGTTTACTCACCGGACAAAACTTACCTACACTGCATCCTGTACGATATTTGTATATGTAACTTAAATGAGGTTTATTAGGTACTTGAACCTGACTCAATGTATATTGAAGATACCACTTCACCTACAATTTCTGTTTAACCGGTCACGCATCGCGCGAACGAAATCTGTTTATTTTCCCAACTTTTGGCAATGCTCTGACAATTTGTGCGATCACGATTAACTCAGCAAATTATAGCTGTTTTTTGGTTTCCGTTTCATGTGAAACCAATTTGAATAGCTCTGCAAATATGCACAATACTGCGCAATATTAAAGAGGCATAATGTGACCACACTTTTATGTTTCCCTTTTCGAACCAAACGGGATAATCGGATTAAAAACGTCGAAAATTGCATCTCATAATACAGTTCCCGAAATCGATGTACCAGGAGCGCATAAAATTTGAACACGTTTCATTGATCGATAAAAACCGACATGAGGAGTTTGTGTACGCTTACTCACGCGGTCTGGGGGACTCATCCCGATATCAAACCGTTCCAATATTTTGAACTACTCAGAGATAGTTTCAGTGAGTCACTTCTGTGAGTCATGTCACCTCACCTCTCCTATGCCTGAATTAACTACGCTACAGGAATATACCACGACGCGCTTGTTCCTACATTGTGTTGTGCAACTCGATGCTCCTAATTTATTAGCGTAATAACACAGTTTATTGGTATCCCGTTCAATATTATGACGTGATCTGTAATTATGGGCGGGAAACTAAATTGATAAACCTTTGTACTAGTAACGAGAAGTTAAGTTTATGCACTTGTTAAAAAAATTCTATATAAAGGCGATTAATTTATAGATCCTGAAAGTGGAAACCCCGTAGAGCGTTTGAAGGTTGCTTGTACATAGATTTTCGGACCGTACACTGCGCAAAGGTAGCAGGTATTTCAAAGCACGTAGCGTGTAGTAATTGACTTGATTCCTGCAACTTGTCTGCGGAGTAAATCGCTTCGTTAGTCTAGTGGCTAACCGACCACATGGGATAGGGCTTGATTGTACCCAGGATAATTTGATTTATTGGTCCTCTAAAGGAACACCTTTGAGAATAAAAAATGTTTTCTCGCACAGCACGAAACATCATTGGAAACATCTTCCAAAAAGGTGTTCTCTCTCATAAAATTACTGTTTCGTTCAACAATACTCATACAGTGCTAATGTTGCGAATTTTTAGTTGTCCACCATCTTTATATCGTTCTTTACTCGTCCCATTGTCGCCGAAGACACACAATGGCTCCAAATCTTTTCGCCCTCAGCGCTCCACTTCACAACTGGACTTAATTTATTTTTCATTTCATTCAATTTAGAGAGCAACAAAGGCCCTATATAATCGAGTTGCAGCAATCACAAAGCTATAAATCAAAATAATTCGGTGTTCGGAACAATTAAGCGCCTAAAAGGGAGAGGCGGGAAACGCCAGCGAACGAATTTGTAGATACCTACCACATTTTAATTAATTTAGGACACTCTATATTTAAAAGGGCTTGTGAAAGCATACGTGCTCTTTTCCGTTGCTGTAAATATCTATGGAAAACGTCAGATCAAATTAATATTAATTTAATAAACGAACCAAAAAACAAATTGTATGAAAAATAATTCAAACATCACTTCAGTATGCAAAATTAATATCACCAGTTGCCAGTCTGTTCTATATTTATTTGCTAGTCTCTGATTGGCTATTTAGCTTCTTAGTAGTCAAGTAATGTGTCATCAATATTAATTTAACATTACACGAACACAAGAACACTTGTACCCTGGAGATAAGCCCATTATATCAGTTTGACAACGCTTTGATGGTCCTAAATGGATTACGGTTTTGATTCAAAGCACGATACGCAACGGTAAGCCAATTAAGCCGGCGGCAAGTCGTAATGAACCGTTAATGACACGCGCGACGAATACCAACAAATTATATGGTTCCATCATAGCCATCATCAGTATGTATTAAATTATAAATTAGCAAATAACACACGCAATTGATCACGATATGGATTAGTCGTGATTGTGAAAGCCAACTGTTAACCGCAGCTCCATTTATAATTTCAGAGCAGAGAAACACGATATTATTCATGAGGTTTCATTCACGCATTCACTAATGAAAGCGATAAAAAATGAAAAATCTCTGATTTTTTTCGAACAAGCTGTTCAGCTCGTTAGTGTGATGCTAATAGAACAGAGCAAGCAGGAATACTCCGATAAATTGGCACTAGTCGACGAATGACTCAAAAATTTCCAATCCAAAACTGAAACAATCTTTTAATTACTGGAAATCAGAAGGTGGTATATACAGTAGTAAATGTTCCTTGTTTTTTGTATAACAACATCACGGCATTTAAACGAATCTAATCGAATGCGTGTGCTTTGATGAAGATTGACACGAATTCGGCCGAAAGGGGGCAAGAGGTCCCGAACGTGTTGTAACCGTGACGTGCTCGTGCGCAGCTTCATTGCCTGTCCAGCTTTGATCAAGATTATGGGTCCCAATTAAAAATCGTCATATGATACGACCTGTCAATCCGTCACGAGCTGATGAAAGGAATATAAATATTGAACTTAAATTAAAATCTTGATGTCAATAAGAAAAGAGGATATCGATTACTTTTTAGCGAGTAAGAAAGCCTTTCAAGATTCTTAAACAAATTGGGCACAAATATGTAGATATAGCGTCGCTTTAACATTTATTTTCGTTCTACATATCTATACAAGCAACTCATTCCTTACATCAACACTGCTTTCTTAACGTTCCTATCACTTAGCCATCTTACGCACTGGCTATAAATCCCCATATCCGCACGTACCTAATGACTTCAACAAATCATACACGGATATATCGTTGGATATAAAATTATAAATCAACACAAACGAACGAGGAGCTTTTCGATTAACAATAATTTCGTTAGCAGTTGGAATAAATCTAAATGAACGGACGACGCGCGACGATTCTTAATTGACACGTCGGGTTACTGGACCGCGATGTGCTGTGAAACACGATATCCAGCATGTGTTTACTAATTACAGTGTGACAATCTGCAAGTCTATGGAATGGACTGGAGTATGAGCAGCTGAACATTCAAGGATGTCTAGCGGTGAACAATGAAATAACTGAATCCTATTTCGAATCTTTTGTTCTGAAAAACAAAAGATTAAACGATAGTCATATGTTTTAGATTGTTCACTTTTCAGAACAACACAAAACTATGCACTTATTAACAACGTAGGTAATGATTCAAAACGTTATTTATGTAAAAATGCAGCGCTTTTTCATTCCATCTTCAGTCATCGCGTTTTCAAACAATGGGGGAAACAAAAACTCATTTTCATGGCTTCGTTTTGTTTGCGGTAATGCAAGAGCAACAACGAGAGTTGTGGGATCCCCCTCATAAACTGTTTGGGTAAAAGGATCTCTCATATCGCTTCGGTCGCGGCATTAAGCGGATGCTGCCGATCCGACAGTGCGGAAAAGCCACGGAAAACCAATTTCCACAGGCCGATTCTCGCATCGATTTATACAAAATTATGTTACCCCGCATGTCGCATACTTTATGTTTTGTTTTGGCATTAAACCCGTTGTGCTGCTTTAATTAAAGGACTTTTAACTGTTCTTTTTTGCATTTTTATCGGTAATGGGTTTCAGTATTTCGGATTCAGTTCAGCTGAATTGTAAAGCCATATATTTTAATGTGGGCTTGAGTTTAATTGTAAGTACTGAATGTAGCACGCATTCAAGACTAATGAGTCAATTGAGACACGCAGAGCGAGGAAAGGAGCGAAGATAAAATTTACTACCTTGCTTAAAAGGGTCAGTAATTTAAATACCTGCAGACAATAAATCCTAAGCTGGAAAATAAAATTCTGAATGATTCAACACGCGCATACCGAACATATTTGTGGAACATTTTCGGTGCAGCTTCAGGCTTCTCGGCAATCCCACCTGTCCACAATCCGAACATGCCGCGAGTAATTTATTCGCTCCTGTCCGGTGACCGACAGGCCGTGGATGACGTCACAACCACAAGTTTTTGCCCCAAACTGCATTGTCCATGTTTTTGCTGGCTGACAATATGAACTGACAATTTTGATGATCGCTTTTTCTTTGTCATGCGATATTGTTATTTAATTTTAAAACAGGAGTAGGGCTTTTTTTAGACGATCATATTGTAACAAGCCAGTATTTTTAATTAGAACCTGTCTAGTGTTTAACATGGTTTAACGCAACGTGGACACGGTCTATCACGTTTTTGTTGGCGGTACTTTGCACAAAGGTATCATTGATTGATTTCATTGTTCCTATTTTGTTTGACATGTAATAGACACTTTAATAGACACAATTCGGGTATCATGTATCGAGATTATTTGGTTATTATTTTTGTGTTTAAGTTTTTTTTTATTAAATACAACTGGCTTAAACCAAGTTAGTTCTGCCAAGACTTGATAGTACTTACAGTGAAATTCGAAATAATGCTTTATTATATTATTATTACATGTTCACCATTAATGTATTATTGATATTAAAACAGCGGGCAGTGAATGTCATCCATCAATTTAATTGATTATTTTTTCACAGTTATTTATTTTATGATGTTTTATTTAATGGCGCCAGAAGCTACACCGTTATCACTCACAAACCGCAAATTTTACTTTTTGCAACATGTATCTTGCTCACTTGTGGTTTTGATTGATAAAACATATTATGAACGTTGTTATTTTTGTATTTTTCCATGTTTAATTTTTATTCTAAACAATCACAAGCCACTGCAAGTTTTATATAACTGTCCTAGCAACTCAAGTTAGAGATATAACTAAGAAGAGTGAAACCCAGAAATGTATCACTACGGCCTCAAAAGAAGCAAGAGACAGTGGTACATAATAACGGAGCAACTGAATATAATATTTCAGCGTTTATGAGACCTGAGAAAAACTAATCAACTCAAACATTTTTATGATTACTGCCATTCTTATTCTGGTCCATGATATTACTGGCACACTTTTTTATTCGACAATCCATAAGTTTGCAAAGTGACAGTTATTTTGTCAGTGATCGACACCTGACATATTGATATTAAATCATGGTGTCAGTTTTTGACCGACTTCCCAAAAAGGAGGAGGTTCTCAATTCGACTGTATGAAAGGATATACTTCTCGATTGGTCCCATTTAAATTTAATCAAAATCGGTTCAGCAGTTTGGTTTTTAAATCCAAATAGCTGGAAAAAATTTGTGCAAAAATCATACGAAATTGCATATTTTTGCTTTCCTGTGACTTTTCAGTGGTGTTTTTAGGTGTGGGGTACCACTAAAAAGTGAAAAATAAAAAACTTTTTCACAAAAAAAAACCGACTTCCAAAAAAAACACTACAAAGTACAAAATAACTTTAATTTCGGAAGTCCGTGTCAAATAACGAAGAAGCAACCAAAAACACCGATTTCCGAAATTAAAGTTATTTTGTACTTTGTAGTTTTTTTTGGAAGTCGGTTTTTTTTTGTGAAAAAGTTTTTTGACGTCTCTTATTCCAGAGGGCCAATTCTACGATTTTTTGGCATATCAGTCGCATATCTGTCAAAAATGTTTGAAAATGGGGGCTTTTTTGACAATTTGCAACTAAGATGCGAACGAGAACGTTGTTTAAAAATTAGTTAATATTAGTTAAAAATTAGCACTCTGATCTATCAATATGCTACGTGGATCTGCTTTATTCTTGACCTTTTTGAAATGCAGATAGTTTTTTTTTTTTTTTTTTGAGGTCAAAGTTATACTTGTCAAGTTACGTACCGAGGCCAAAGGCATGGTTAACTTTTTAAATAAATATTAGCTTTCAGAGTACGATTGGCCCTTGTAGTGAAATATTTTTATTTCCGCCCCTTGATTTTATGACACTATCTACAAACTGCTAAAGTAATCAGATCAATGACACCCTTAAATTAAAAAAAACAAACGTAAGAAATCGATCCATTCATTGATTCCTTGTCAACAAAGCTGTGTGGTCTGTTCCCACAACGAAATGCTAATAACCATATAATTTCCCACCCACTTGACTGATCCCACAGATTCCTCAGGCCCGCTCATGATTCATCCCGAGTCCAGGAATCGTGTGATAACTAATCTCACAGTCTCAGTCACTTTCGAACGCCAACACGTCTCAACATAATAATTCTCATCAGTGAATAGGTAAGTACTTCATTGTTATTCAATCAGCAATAAGAAAACAAAACACTATCGCTCGCGGTCATAATGTATCTCCACTCCATTTCTACTACCTACTCCAACGTTTCAGCTAGAGCATTTTGCATACTGTGTAAGTTCATTGTGCGATAAAAAAATCGTGACAAAACCTAAAAAAGTGCCGAGTCATTTGGATACAATATGTTTTAATATAGGTAGGTGTAACGTGTGTATGTTATAGATTATATCTATGCCACGTGTCGTTAGTCCTATTTTAATTTAAGCATTCTAATTAATCATATTACGCCTACGTCACGGATTTCCACACCACCAATTCTCGGTTTCCCTACTTTAGTACGAGAACCTATAGCATAAAAGCAGAGTTTGAAAAAAAATTCACTAAAAAACCGGGTAGTAATATAAATCTCACAAAAAAAAACACAAAACGAAAAAAACATCGACATTTCATAGTAGGCCCCCGGAATGTTTAAGAGCGGCAAGATCCCCCTCGTCTTTCCGCTGCGCCCTAACTACTTCCTTTGTATAATTAGCTGGCTAATAAGTCTCTCAGTGAAATATTCAGTGAGTCGGGGCTTTCTTCCGCAGATTGTGAATGGAGCTGTCAATAGCGATTACAGAACCTCTCAATATTAATTCCATTGGGAGTGTGTCTTGAAAGAAAGTATCAATGTCTCTTGAGTGGGTATGAGGTTATCCTCATTCGGTTGTTTTTCTTGTGGCATAATGAATATTGGTGTTCTCAGTATCGACATATTTCAGGTTTACTTAAATGCGTCGAGACTAATACATAAGAGAGACGAAACTTATTGTGAAAAGCTTACTTAATGGCTTTGACAACTTAAAGATGATTTTCTCAAAAGAAAAACGATCAGTGCGTGCAGATATTTTACTGAGTGAATATTGCATTAGGATTGCCTATTGCAATATACATTTTTCATTCTGATCAAGAAATAAAATAAGCCCCATCTATTCCCTCTAGCGGATAAACAAGTGCACTAAACTCAGCTATATATCTTCTTTGCAGCATAAGTAATTGTGGGCAATAAATCTACATTCACATACAATTTCCGTTATTACACATACATCATTCCTAGCACTTCGCTGAACAAATAGGTGTATTTCAGAAGGGTGCATTACTGATGCACTCCTTGAAGGTAAACAAAAACTTGGGGGTACTGATCACTCTATAAATGTTATTGTTTCCGAATTCCTCGATTAACTGCACTAATGAACGAAACTGATAGAGAAATATTATTGGTAATGGGGGAAATGGGGAGATAATAATTTGGGCTTATTCGTCTTTGATAGGGGATTGAAAGGGAAAAAAAGAGGAAGAATACCCATTTACGGCCCTGCACAGTATACGTTAATTCAAATATTATGTCGATATACCGAGTCAAGAAAAGCTTTAAATTTTAAGCAATCGAAACTTTACTACATTTTTTTTTGGGATAAAAATAAAGCTTGTGATTGACAGGTCACAGATCAACGCCCCAAATTTTGTAGTTCTCAAGGAACTCATAATCAAAACTCAATCAAAGTTGGCTCAAGGTTTTCATTATCTCACCCTTCAACATTTAATAAGTGCTTATAATTAGCGTCGAGTTGATATGAGCCCAATCATAATGTCGTTGGCTCGCGGCTCGTGACAGCGGGTTCGATTCCTCATACATATTCAGGGGTCCCCCCTCGTGTGCTTCTAATGAACCTGACTGCGCAAAATAGATAGGTGCAGAAGGTGGGCTCCACACAGACACGTTGGCGTACAGTGACTACGCAAGCTTATAGCATTGGTTCAGAACTTTAACAACCACACGTTGATTCCGCAGATCACAAATCGATGTGCCAGTAGCGACTAGAAACGTCTTTCCTAATAAAATTCGTGCCCGTGCAATATGCGCTGGGCACTGAGTTCGGCTACCGTAGCAGAAACTCTGAATTGTCATGGACCATAACATCCACTTTTTGTGAGTAAAGAGTGACACTCACTAGCACTATTGATTTGCATGGTAAAGTTTGACAATAATGGCTAATCTAGCCATGACCGCTTAGGCATCTCAGTCCTCTGTGTTTTATCCCAACGTTGGCCGCAATGCCACTGGTCCCTGTAACGTTTTCATCTAGAGGAAAATAGCATTGGCCCACGTTGGTCCCTACTATTTTCTCGATTCACAAGTTTAATGGCATCATGGGCACGCGCCTGTTTTCACTCGTAGTATAGAGTTGGCCTTTTGCATGTGCCTGCGTATTGATGCTGACTGACTGTAGAATCTATTGTCAGTTGCAGGTTGAAATCCTTTTGTTGTCAACAAATTAGATTTGTACGTGAACGCTTTTGTTGATGATGGAGGTTATTTACCTGCGTTGTGAGGTTAATTTTTTGCGTGTGTTTTGATGTGTGGTTCCGGATTTAATTTGTTTTAGTATTTTTACACTTTATTTTTAATAGCGCAGTTTAAAAACACTTAAATTTTTGGTAGATGATAAGTAACAGAAAAGTATGCCGACGATGCCGACTCCAAATCAATTGAGATAAGGCCAAGAGAATTATGTTCACTAGGATAGCATGAGAAACTTAAACATAATCGTCACAAAATATGTACAGGTTACCTTTGCTCACTTATTTATCATATCTACCTTTATAGGAACAAATGTTATGGCCTACAGAATTATAGTTGTTGAGTCTGTTTGTGTAAGCGAGTTATGCTGAAACTTCCCTTGGCTTATTTGTCAAAATATTCGCGTCACTTGTGCAATTCAAAACCTTATTTCCTTTTCTGTAAAGTTATAAGGTATTATATTAAGTGCCAGCATTAAAGTGTTTCTTAATGAGTACAATACAAGAGAAAAAAAAATACATAGCCCTCTTACTCCAATTTCACACCTATTTTCCTGCTGCAACCCAATAAGACAAACGATCCAATATCACCCGTGTAACCTACCTGCGACATTTTCCTAATGTTGCCACTAAAAAGGAAAATTATACTCGCATTACACTGATATAAAAGGCTATCGGCGTGTTCATCTCTCCCCACTTTTCCGGCTGGCGAGAGAATAGGAAAAATGTTAGCAAAGAGTGAAGACGGGGGCGGCGGACTGACTAATGCGCCTGATATTATTATTGTGGGCAAACGACGGAACGAATCTGGCAATATTCGTCGCCATGGTAAATTAGCCATCGAAAATTGTTTGAGATGTTTTTGATATTTTGCTATTATTGGTTTATGAAATAAATTCGGTAAAGACATACAATAGTATAAAATATTTTAACAAAACCAACTATATCAACTTAAAAAAAAAAGTGTTAGTTTTAAAACTGCCTATGCGTCTTTTCGTCACTCAATATTTTTTTACACATTTCTGTTTATTTGAATAAGAACACTGTTGCCAATTTATTCGATTCCAAAAGTTTTCCTTCGAAGCTCGGCTTCCCCCGGCATCACCTGAGGGCACGTTTAGATTGAAATTTTCATTTTCTTCTTAAAAACAACCTCCCCTCACCCCTACCACCCTGTTAACCACTGACGAACAGATTTGCATGCACAATTTCCACTTTTGAACTTTTTACAACAGCTTACCTCTCTAAAGACGTTAAAAGTACACAAAAGTTAAAATTTATTGACATTTTAAATTCCATTAAAAATGTAAATATTTACTGCTTCGGTTGTTAATTTATTGTTTTGAGGAAAATGCAGCTAATTTTGAAAAGTTAAAAAGAAAATTTACCTCGATTGTGGTTTTTCCAGATTCCTGCCATTTCATGAGATGTTCGCCCTTCAGTGACCAGCCGGGCGCGTAGCTGATGAGCCCCCCTCCCGCTGCAGCCGCGCCCCCCGGAGGCACCGGAGACGCTCTCGCGGTAACTACCTCGCTTGTCTCCGCTTTCGACTTCTTGGGACTCGTCTGAAGCCGGAAAAAGCTGCGTCCGTGAGTTTTGCAACTTTTCGAGGGGGAGAAGAAAAATGAGCTCTTCTTCGGCGATTTTTCTCTCTCGTCGCCCGATTTAGACGTTGATGCGACTGTTTCCGTGGCTGGCGCATCTTGAATGTCGTTACCAATTGTGTTCCCGCTGCCACACGGCTTGGGCCCCGAACTCTCATCAGCGACGAACAATAGGGTCCTCTGTACGAATGGCGTCGCTTTATTGTAGAATTCATGAGGTTCGGGTACTTTAAAAGTGGATGGTATGGTTGTTCGATGTGTCTTAGAGAAGCGTCGTTCCATGTATTTTCTTGCCATATCATGCCATGCACTTCTGTATTCATTACTCTTCTACGTCTAAAGTCATCAAACTACCTATATAACTTGTTTTAAGTTGGAAACGATTACTATGAACAGGTTAGAGGCTGTTACGTCGATAGCGATTTCTCGATTATCATTAATGTATCTGATTCATAGCCGTCTCACGAAAAAAAGGTAAACATCAAGGCAAAATAAACCGAGCAGAATAAATCTATGGCGTCCCCTTGAGTTGGCGAGATAGGCGGGAGGTATTCGTAAACTATACGGAGCCCCCACCTGGCTGAGAGGACCCTTAAGTTGACTGGATGAGACTTCTTGATAGCTAGGAATGGTCTCTATTCGTCACTTCTACGTACAAATTGGAGGGATTGTGGATAAAATACTTATTGAGAGATTTTGGAAAATGGTTTGGCTTACTGGGACTTTACCTGTTTACACTGTAAGTCTGTAATTATTGTGAGCCGAGTTGTGATAGATACTGCGAATCTGAGTATTTTTTATCTACAATAGTTACGAATTTAGCACCTAAATGTAGTAATTTTATAAGAAAAATAATAACTTATTCATTTAAAAGACTACATAATATAACCTACTACTAGATATCTACTACTATTCATAGGTATTAGAGTGCATACAAGAAAAATTACAACTTCGATGGGTGGCTCTAAAAGCGGAACTCAATATTCCACCAAAAAAATAACTAATTCCCTTTCATCTCGTTTCCAGTAATTGTATTAGACTTCGGTGTCGTTCGGCGACGGGTTGCAATTTTCACGCGGAGTTCCTACGCCCTATCGATCGCGTGCGTGAGTAAACATTGCCGCCCTAGCCTTATCGCGAATAATTGTGCACTTACAACCACATCTATTGCTTTCAGTATAAAGGTTAAAATAGCTTGACTCAGTGCCCTAAGAAAAACTTGTCAAAAGTCTTCAGCGAGGACTTAAAAATGTTCCGTAAAAAAAAATGTTTGTTGATTTTTTCAGGTGATTTTCTTTCTTGAAACAATTCGTTTGAGAAAGGCAAGCCTTCAAAATTGGAACTTGTAATTTGTATGATATAGGATTGATTAATTTCCTGCTTTATTTACGGTGGTATAATTTCGTAAACAAAGGAACCGTGGAATAACAATGGCAGTGGAAGTAAACTTAACCCTCTCTGTTTTGTCAGCACGCACCGCACTTCACGGCAAATCAAACTGACACGCTTTGAGTGAAATGTAAATTTATATATTTTCACAATAATTCTAATGTCGGGAAAACAGAAAGCTTGTTTCTATGGGGCCGTTTATGTAAATGAGCAAAGTTATAACTTGCTAAAGTAGTTAGACCGTACGTTTTTAGGAAGAAAAGGCATCATATTTTACGAAAAAACCAAAAGATGTACATTTCTCACTATGAATGAAAATGTAATTTAATGAGTTTACAAAGCTTTATCGTTTTGATAAGAAAATTTATGAAAGGATGTTCTTTTACTATTTCAATTTCAACAAATCTATGTTACGTATTTTCCTATGAGCCATGTAATGAATAAAAACCAAGGGTTTTAACTTCTATCGTGCAGGTCTGAGTTAATTACTTCCGTAGGTTTTAATATAATAGCATTTAGTCAATCTAGACACAGTAGGTCTCATTAAAAATACATTATCATAGACAGTTAAATTAAACATTATCGCCATCAAATCACATAAAACCTACGAGAATACATTAATTGAACATAAAAGTTTTAGTTGATCGCAATGAAAACAGAAAGACATAACTTTTCAAATTTAATTCATAATATTCATAAATGTAAAGTAGAAAGGCCGTTTATGAGCTATAAACACAGTTTTATGAAAAACTAATAACGCGTAAAATATCTTGTACATTATTGATCAGGAAGAAATGGTCACAAGTCGGCAACTTGAGATGAAGTTCACAACATAATTTAATGGATAATTTAATGGTTCTGGAAAATATAACGTTTTCTCCAATAAAATTATTATAAACTACAAAATTAGTATCATTGCCAACTAAATAGATCAATGACACTGCAGTATGAATGGTAAACTTTCACAAAAACTTTTAGGACCACCAAGTATTTTTTGAGTAACGCAAACTATACTATACCTAATATTATGAATGTGAATGTTTGTGAGGCCGGTTGGATTAAAACTACTAAACGCATTTTGATGAAACTTTACAGTTATGTAGCTTATACTTCAGAATATGCTATAGTTTAAAAAAAGAGAAATATAATTAATTAATCGCGGGCACAATCATTGACCATCGAATTTTAAAAACCACCGTCCACACAACGGAAGATCTTTTAAAACTGCTATCTCACCATCAGACGCATTTAGCCTGACCATAACGGCTTCCAGCACAGGAGCAGGCTGCCCTATATCGGTCGGATACCGTTGGTCAGTCGTGACTCCGATTATCAGCATCGGGGCAGGCGGTCAATCGCCTTAAAGCCGGCCCGATGCCTGACCCCGGCGTGTTATTGTCGCCCTTACACACTAACCGCCACACGTTACTGTACGATGATTACCGTAAACTTGAACGGTTTTTGGATCGTAATAGATTTTGTGGTGATGGAGCAATTTGGTAGGAATATTGGTTTCAGCAGGGTTTTATAGAAGAGATCCTACTTATTTTACTGTTGTACTGGTGCCCTGCCTAAGTGTGGATATAGAAAATTTTGGTCTATCAGAAACTAAATATAAATATCTATTCCAGTATTTTATTGAATGAGTTTAAACAGAAATAAGCATATTTTTTAAGGTTCTGTTCTTCCGTATGAAAAAATTTAAACTTAATAGGATCACTCGTGCATCTATCTGTGATCTGTCACGATGTACATAAATCTAGGAAATTGTGATCCATTTTAATCCAAATTACATATTTGTCCAATTCAATATGAGAGAGAAAATCTAAAAGTTTATCACTCACAAAAATATCTGAGCTCAAAGACAACATTCGATCAGTAGTAGATAGGTCCCTACCTCCCCCGGATTTCTTAGTTTCCACAAGAAATTGCGCCCCTTACCCCAATGTCCCCAGTTTCTTTGTAAATAGCTTTCCGATTCCACCTCCGACTCGGGGGGAGTTATTACATTTCGATGACAAGACGAATTCGGGATGACACACGAGGGGTCGCACTTGACCCGCCGATACACCACTCATAAAAACGTTATATTTACTCGAAAACTCAAGATGTTATATTAACCCCATGCGTTTTTATTTGAAATTGTTGAGTTTTTATAGGAATAGGTACCTACTTCACAATTTTTCAAGTTTTGTTATACTGGCAAATCATATTCCATAAAAATAAATAGACACTTTGTTTTTGTTTTACCATGTTTCCAACAAAAAAAAATAAAAGTATTCATAATCATTAATCACTCTTTTCGATACTTAACAACGAGATACATGTGATGCCAATTCTTCAAAAATAAAAAGAAATCTTTTCGTGAAATATGTTCTTTTAGATAACCCTGCCAGAGTCTGTGTTTCCTGATAGTTTTTTTTTTTTTTTTTTTATTGATAGGCACGCGCTTGACCACTATCTCACCTGATGGTAAGCGACGATGTGGTCGAAGATGGAGCACGCTTGCCTAGAAGTAACCTATTCACTCTTGACTTAAAGACTCCCAGGTTGTAGCTATCAGGAAACACAGATTCCGGCAGGGAATTCCACTCCTTAGCGGTACGCACAATGAATGTATTCCCAAAACGCTTTGTGCGTGTGGGTGGGATGTCCACCATGTACCGGTGGCGCATCGCCGTACGTCTTGTGGTCCGATGATGGAACGGGCTAGGCGGAATCAAGCTATGCAATTCCGTTGCACACTCTCCAAAATGCAACCGATAGAAAACCGACAGGCTAGCAACACGGCGTCGATGCTCGAGACTTTGGAGCTTCGACTCGACGAGCCTATCATTGCCGATGATCCTCTTGGCTCGTTTCTCTATTGACTCAAGGGCATCACGCTGGTATCTGGCAGATCCGTCCCAAAGATGCGAGCAGTACTCCATACACGATCGAACTTGCGCTTGATAAAGTTTGAGCAGCTGTTCCGCGAGCTACAACCTGGGAGTCTTTAAGTCTAGAGTGAATAGGTTACTTCTAGGCAAGCGTGCTCCATCTTCGACCACTTCATCGCTTACCATCAGGTGAGATAGTGGTCAAGCGCGTGCCTATAAATAATAAAATAAAAACTGATTTCATGGAAGACAAATGAGCATTGTCGTGACTTCTTACAGGTAATGGAGGAAGTTGTATCTGATTTCATTTACTCATTTATGAAGTAATAAAGCCGACTATGGAGATAGACAATTAAAGCATTCCTCGTCACCCAGAGTCCCAGACGTGTTTAAAGTGCGTAGGATTACCTGCCCAAATCTGTCTGGCTGTAACGCTATATACGCTAACTATAATAGCTGAATTAACCTGTCATTAAGTGTCTTAGAGCAGATTTCACCAATTAAACTGAACGCGATCAGTACACCTAAACTGCGTTCAAGAGCTGTCAGTATAAATATTCCATAGAAAAATAGTGACACTGACGGCTCATAAACGTGGTTTATATGTTGATCGCGTTCAGTTTGGCTTGGTGAAAATGGCCCTTAGTTGGGTATGTGGTTGTAACCCGGCTAGTCCATGTAAGCACTTGTAGGCTAATAACTTGTAACTACAACACTATAAGCCAGAAACCATACACTAACAGCTACACTAGGAGTACATGGGGCTACGAACGGTGTCAGTTTAAAACAATCTCTGCACCACACACCGTTACGGTAAACCGAGCATCAAGATAAGAAAGGACAAAATATAATCATCAAAAATACGTCCAAACTATGCTACCCTAAAATCATTAAGATACAAAGGTATTTCCGATGTCTAAGCCGCGAGTTCAATAACCCTCGTAATGTACCATACGTTCGGTAGTTGTCAACAAAATAAATAGAAATAATGGCCAGGCTACAACTACACGGCCGGTCAGAAATAGACGGCTCCCCATGTGCTTCGCGCGAACTTGACAATCTACCCGCATGTTTATTTTTAACACTATCTTATTGTATTCGGGAGTACTCGGAAATACTCGGAAATACACGTCTTTGAAGATTTGTTACGATCTATTTCACGGGCGGGCTGGCTTCGCAGGCTCGCAGTATTATGTGTAACGTGGTATAAACCAATTACTTTGCTTCAATCATGTGTGAACATCAACGGTGAACGATTTGCATCAGAATTTGCGTTGCGGACGTAATTCGCTGAAATTCCGAACCGAACGCAACAAGCTGCATTTGAATTGTTGGCCAAATATTGGTTTTGACTATCAAATTGATAAATAAACACTTAATGTGAACATTTGAAATATTTTCACCGTTGACATTTTGATGGAAAAACCATAACTAATCACGATAAAGTCACCCCAAAACCGAAATAAATTGTAGTTTTTCCCTACCTCTCAAAACGTTCAAAGACTTGCCGCCCACAAGCTAAGTGCTTTCCAAAATGTACATACCTAGTAAGTAAAATTTATACCCACATGAGGCACGCGTCGACCGACTTAATTAACTCGTCGCCTCAAGTAAAACCGAATTAAGTTTCACGGAACCCGGGGGACGTGTCGCGGCCTGAACTCCGCGGTGACTCGGGAAAGTAACCCCAGAACACACGACGCGATTTTCGGCTCAGGAAATTATAAAGACAATCAACACGCCAACACCTAGGTATATGCAAGTAGATGCATTGGTAGACTAGACGAAGCGCAAATATCGAATATATTGGCAATTTGGGAGGAGATGCGAAATAGATGAAGTGCAAATCTCATAAACTCGGTCCTTATTTGATTGTTTGTTAATGACAAATTAAGTACCTAAATGTGGATGCTTTTTGGCAAGAGTGTGACTGCCGAGCTTATAACAAGACTTGACTATCTTTTTAAAATACCTATCGCATTGCTACTTAGGAAGCTCTCTTTTACGGCAACATAAATTGAAATGGACATAAATGGAAAAGAGTAATTCTTCCAAGCCCAAATTTTATGTTAGCGTTAGTCAAATGCTGCTGAATTTCAAAGCAATCACTGCACGCCACAGAATACCTACCAGCAAAATCCCTAAACCTAAGTGCCGCACGAAATTCCAAACTGACAATACCATTTCACCTGCAGTTACAAACTAATCTCAAACTGCAAGTTTGGTACTAGCCAATTTGGTCCCCCGAAAAGCCTTCGCAGGCGTCCGTAGCAGCTTTATGTCGTCGAAAATGTACGAAGCTAGGAGCTCGTGTGTACAGGGCCTTAGTGACTTGTCTCGGCGTATGAGTTATTGTTTTGTTACTAGGTAAGTAGGATCAACGTGATTTATGAATGATTATGTGGGAAACTATTTGAAGATATGAATTCTTTACAAGGATGGAAATAAATATAGAAATTATAGGATTCGTTAATAAGTTTTACTCTACACAAATTGATTATTTACCTTTATGTGTCTGACAATCCGTAAGGATTTTTACCAAATAAATGATTTTAAAATATGCTTAGAAACTGTTTTTTTTTATATGATAGTGTGAGTTTTTCTCTGTTACATACATCTGGTCGTAGGTGGCCCTGGAAAGCAAAAGGCACTACGAGGAGCACGGATGGGTTTTAGTCAATAAGAGTCTGACATCATTTGATGATTTCCCATCCATAAAAAAGGGCTATACCTATTTAGGAGTCCTTGTGTTAAATAAAATCTCGAACGTACCCATTAGTTCTACCTACTAATTGAACTTTCGTTTCAAATAGAGAAGCCCAACTCCAATACCGATTCTCGTACAGACACGTAAAGCTCATCAGTAATCCAAGCAATCACTTCATCACATAGACACAGGCCGCAGGTCCGAGGCAATCCGTTCACACATGTAGGCGTGTAATTTATACACGCACGTAGACGCATTACTTCAAATCAACTCATGATTAAAATGCAAATGGCCGCCCTTTACCGGACACGGTGGCCAGCGGCCAATTATATGATTATTTACTACGAACAAGGGGATACGTTAGCAAGCCTTGTCTATGGAAGAGGTGGTGTCAGATTTTGATGAGATTTTTGGTACCCCAAGTTATGTCATGTTCAAATCATTTCAAATTGCAAGGGAATTCACCAACTCCAGAAGGTTCAATCAAATATTCATTAGTTAGACTAAGCAAAAGCAGTTTATAAAAAATCGCCTGGTGCTGTTAACTTAGTTTCTGCACAGGCTCTTGGAGAAAAGACGTGAGTAAATACTATGGAACTTCTACTATCAAAAATCGAACGTGCTTTCCTAAGTAACTCTCTTTTTGGTTTTTATATCAAAATAAACAAGTATAGTATCGGGCTGGAATCTGTAGCTACAACTATGTTGCAAAAAGCTACCAAAAATCATTCCAAAATAAAACCCCTTCTAGCATAGTCGGGTAAAAGCAGGAATGCACTAAAGCACTTTTTCCTCCCATCATACAACGGAACACTATCCCAGCTACTACCCGTTAATCCCCACACATACCACACACGGTACAATGGCGTTCAAAAGGTCATTGGAGCGGTATCAGTCGAACCTAAATATCTGTGGGACTAATGAATCGTCCCTTTCTCTGTCCGGAACTGCGTGGCGTCTCGCATCCGCTTCTTGTTTATATTCAAACGTATTTCCTAGAACACGACTCTAGGAGTATTTTTAATTAAGATTTTTTTCAAAGGACATCAAAGGTGGTTTTGAGAAACGTTGTTTACTTCTTTCTTTAATTGCTTTTTGATTTGAAGATATTTTGGTGGTATTGTCTCTATTGTTGTTGTTTAGTTCATTCAGTCTCGGATTATCTTACTTCCTACAATATTACGAAATGTGAAAGTCTGATTGTTTGTGAATCAATCACGCCACAATACACACCAGTAGACCAGAGGCTCTAGCTAGACAAAGTGATTATAACGATGGTGATGGTCGAAATGCCAAAATATAAGGGATCGATCACATCGTGTGACATTTCGACAGCGTTTTGACAAACGCCTTTACCACGCTACCACTCACAGAATATCACTTGTCCTGAATTAGGACACCAGAAACTTTTAGCCCGGCAGTCCATGTTCTTTAATGATAAACCCGACTTTCGTTCGGGCAAAGCCGCTGGCAGAAACTAGTAAAGCAATAAATCATTCAATCTTAATTATTTCAACTGCATTACAATAACCCAACACGACTATCGGTCACGGCAACACTAAATTAATTAAATAAATAAATAATAATCGGAACAGTGTGATTCGGTGCGGGTTGCGTGAGCATTAGGCCGGTCTCAGACGAGACGCCCCGGTGCACGGTGGTACGGGGGCTACGGGCACTAATCCCCTGTGACAAGCGCCTGATGGGCAAACGCCTTACACGACATACGTATATCGGTTAGGATTTACATTAATTTTGGGAATTGGGGACAGAGGATATTACAGCCTATCTAAATTTTGCGATTAAGTCATTTGTAATATAATCAAACAGTATTTTGAAGCGATTAGGTAACTTTACAAAGGTGGAATTGATATTAAATTAAATTTTCTTACATTTAGGTCCAAAATTTGAAAGTTAATTCTTTTTATTTAAAAACAACACGGGAACACATCCATCATACAGGATGATTTTGAAAAAATAAACCAAATGAATGTACATTTACTTCGGAATGGCAACACAAAATAAGAAGTAGGAAAATAAGTAAAAAATAATCCTAACATCAAACCCATGTTCCCAATCCCCAGTAACAGTAAAAAACACATAAAGGAAGAAAAGCAGCTGATGCAGCTGCTTTTCTTCCCACGTAAACAGTTCAAAGTGAAATGGGTCATAAGCGATGAGCTTGCAATCCATCCCTTCGCATTCATTATCGTTATCTACTCACTCAATATTTGAATGGCCCCAATAGATTACGCCCAATATTGGCCCAATTTAAAATCCATCGACTCGTTTGTAAAGGCCCTTAGTAAAGTTTACAAGTAATTTATGAATGTTTTATAACTTAGGAACAAGAAACATTGAATTTTCATTCAAATTTGACGATTAAAAACTCTTTAACTTTGGTCAAACAACAAATAAAAGTAAATAAACTAATGCTTCTTCTAAAATCGATAAGACCTCCACTGTTCTCTTAAGTTTTCTGGTAAAACATTTGTGTTAGGTACTTTTTTGTTGGTGTACAAGAATATCCAATTCTACTTCTTGTTTTTAGTAAAGAAAGTTATGGAATATCCTAAACGTTTCCAAAACACGTAATATATTCATAAAAATAATAACCAAACCTGCAACGTCCTCAATGTGCGGCAACACTTTATTTTGCAAACAATCCTGTTGCAACACCGCTTAACCCCCTATATCGAAATAAATAAACGCCGAAAAGATAAAATATGTAATCCTCCAAAAACCCGACTGTCGTTTACTAAAAGATTCTTTTATTATTTAGGTCCGTCTCTTTACAACACAATAAACAGAAAATGCCCAATATATAAATTGCCCTATCACACTTGTAAAAAGACTGTCCGTACATACCTTCAAAATAAAACCTACGACGAAACAGAAAAATATTTAACTTAATTAAGTTATGACAAGTTTGTATATTGTACCACTCACCCAAAACATAGACCCACACTAATCCAATCCCTTTACTAACGCACGCTTACACAGCCGCACGCTCACGCATATACACACACAGACCCTTACACGCACACACACCACACACATGCACACACACATCACACACATGCACACACACACCATTACTTGTACAGACATCCATACGAGGACTATAGCTGTAAGTCACCATCCGAGGACCTTCTAGAAAACCATGTTAACGACGACTTACGACTTTATTAACAAGACAGAAAGAAAGAGAAAACAATATTTAGGTTGATGAGCCTATTCGTATAGCGCTATCTCAATCTTTTTTTGGTATGACTTCCTATGAACAGTGCGAGGACCTAAATACATTCGAAAACCCGCCTGGGAAGTACCATCCGAGGACCTGTGTGTGAGCCAAACGAGGACCTTAACCATCTGACCAGGGACACCAATGCGAGGACCTAATTTAACACACTTTTTCTCATTTCTTGTACAATGTGAGGACGCAGTACTAGACTTTTCATGATCAATACGAGGACGTTTTTCCGAGTAGACGGTGTACAAAGCGAGGACCTTTTGAAAATTTCCAATAAAAATTTTTAACACACTTATAATTTTACCATAATAATATTTGAATCATCTTCATGTAGGCAATTCTATTCACACACGTCAATTTCTTGATTTAAGTACCATCAGAGGACCTTATTTGATTTTAACTGACAAACGTTCAAAATGTAAGTGTGATATAACAATTTTATAATCATGATTATTTTATGAAGCTTTCGCTGGAATTGTCTCCTCAACGGTTACTTGTATCGTTTTGAAACGTTGTATTCTATTTGTTGACATTAAATTTCATAGTAATACATCTGTTATGGTGATGTTATTGTAGCTACTGGTGGAATTGTCTCCATGTGAGACAACTCTTCATCGGTTACTTGTAGCGTCTTGAAACTCTGTGTGCTTTTTGTTGATATTTCATAGCAATACATAGTCATGGTGATGCTATGTAGCTGCTACTCAAACGGAGAGGAGAACTACTGGTACCATAATTCTGGAGCTCGAAAGACAATATTGTTCAAGCGCACCCCCATCTAGCATCGTCGCACACCTTCACCTAATGTTGCTGATCCAACGACCGCAGCAGCACATACTCCCATAAAAGGCATCATCATCTGCCTAGCCTGTTCCCAACTATATTGGGGTCGGCTCCCAGTCAAACCGGATTCAGCTGAATACCAGTATTTTACGAGGAGCGGCTGCCTACCAGACCTCCACAACCCATTAACTGGGTAACACGGTACTTCTTGGTAACACTGGTATCAGATTTTCTGGCTACTGACAATCCGTAACGACTGCCAAAGATCTACAAATGACAGCTGGGACCAACGGCTTAACGTGCTTTCCGTGGCACGGAGGAATCTCGGTATGTTAATATGGTATATACTCCCATAAAAGGCATACACGTAACATATTGCTCAATGGCTCTTTAGGCCTCACTGGTCAGGCAACGACTCCGCCCAAAGTTCGACGCCCTTTTCCTCATGTTGCCCGGAGATCGTTGAGCTCCCGTCAACGCACGGCTGCCTTTCTGGTGCAGGTGGAGTGAGAGGTATGCTGTCTTTCCCTCTCTGACGTTTCCTTTGAATGTATCTTTGACGGCATTCCGAGAAAACGGAAGCTATAGACCACCCCCAGCGTCCTCGCTAAACGTTCCTCCAGTGTATGCTGCACGGTGTTCTCGGGACATTCCACGCGCTAGTGACAAACGGGCATCCGCTTCCGACTCATGCGACGCAGGTACTTCCCAAAGCATCCGTATCCAGTAAGCGCCTGAGTCAGCTGGAAACTGAGGGCGCCATGTCGCTTATCCAGTCACTCATGAACCAAATAACCATCGCTTTCTGCGGTCTTGGCAGTGCCACGGCGTTTCGGGCTATTAGGATTACCGCCCACACGAGTGCCCCATAAATAGCAGGCGGGCGGGCAATGGACCACACGATTCCTACATAGTCTTCTGCAGGAAGTGTTTGGCACTGCTAAATTGGGTACAACCCACAAAAGAGCAGCTACAATGCACATCAACCTGGGGACCGAGTCCTAGGTACTTAGTCATCAGCTCGATACTGATGCGAACGCCACCAACCACTATATGTTAATCCCGAGCTGGCTTGTTCCAAGGTTTCCATGGGGAAACAGAGGGCTTCGGACTTATGCAAAGCCACTTCGAGACCCAAACGCCGGATTCTTCCGACGACCTGCATAACCCCTGCCGTGGCCAGTATTACCGCTTGCCAATGTCATTGCCCCCGGGCCGTCACTAGGGTATCATCAGCGTAACATATCTCATCGACACCGTCGAGAAGTGCAGTACCCAGTCATATCCAGTTCAATGTTCCACAGCGGTAGCTCTAGGACCGAGCCCTGTTGTTTCTGACCAGCCATAAGGATGATTGATTACAGCTGTACAGCCAGGTTGGGGGCAGTTAAAAAATAATATTGCTTGTTTTCAGTGTTATCTTTGCTTCAATTTACAACCTTAAATGCTAAAGGGAGTTCTATAGATTTAACCATAAAAAAATTTACGTACACACTTAATTAAAATAACAGTTATGTAAACTGGTCCGTAAACATCCAGATTCTTATAACACTCGGGGAGACATGCAAACAAAGTATTCGTTGCGCCATGAAAACAGAATCAATTTGCCTCCCTCCCGCCTTAAATTACATTCTTCTAGTCCATATTCAATGTCAATAAAAATATATAATAAATTACCAGTAGACATAAAACAACAAAATAAAACCAATTTAACCGCTCCGGCCCCGGCAACACACCGGTGTGTCGCGAATTAATCGCGAATTTAATGTTTATTTACCTATTACATAAGATTTACTTTTTTTTGGGAATTTTCACATGTCGGGGCCGCAGCGGATATTTTTAAATAAATTAAAACAATTCTTAGTTAAAAAATCTTATAACACAGTAGACGAATATCTAACGGATAAATCCATTAATACATAAGTATTAATAACAGTTACTTAGTAAGTAAATAATTATATTGAGTACCTAATTACAGTACAATTACATTTAATATTATATAGTTATACTATACTAATAATAATGAAAAATCTTTAAGTGAATTCACAAATAAATAATATTAATACATACTTACCTAGATAATATTAAATAACTAATACAATTAAATAAATAATTAATATGAATGAATGGTAATTTAAAAAACTTATTATGATACAAAATAATACAAATATAGTTAATAAGTTTTTTGTTTTATTTTATGAAAGCGCTCTTCCTCTCTCTACTTATTTAAAAAATTTGCTGTGCCCGACAGGGTTCATAATTGTTTCCATTTTTATATTTGCCACCTGTATTTGTACATTATGGATAGCGATTTGATTTGATTTGATTTGAACAGAACGGTGGAGCAAGCTCCGGCGCGATCTCATAGTGGTATGGAATAAGCGACTGTCGCAATCGCAACCCAGCGCTGGGCCCGCCACAATCGTGGCGAGAAAGTCAACTCTTTGAGGAGTGGTTAGAGAGGCGCCACGACGTCCTCGTATTCCATCTGACGCAGGTCCTCACCGGACACGGTACAACACCCAATTGTCACCATTGTGTGGATCGTAATGAGGACACTACATGTCTTTGTAGCGGCGATCGGCAATGGTGACTTCTCGCGTTCGGCCCTGGTCCAATCCAAGGTCCGGAGTCAGAGAGCATGGGAAACAGTCACCTCCTTCTGCAAAACAGAAATGCAAGCGAAGGAGGAAGCGAGATGGGTGAGGAAGAGGCAATCCTCACGTCCCAGCCGCCGAAAGAGACGCCCTGTGCGTCAGCAGTCGCCCTCAAGCTCCGCCCAGAGCGGAAGAATTCATTTGATGATTTCACATTCAAAGAAAAATGGATATGGTTCTAGAGTTTCAAAAGCTTTTTGTCTCGTACTATGAATATGACGTACTTCCATGCAAATGGTCATCCCCAATTTCACCATTAAGGATGAGAGTTCTGTTACAATGGAAAAATAACCCAATTTAATTGTTACGTAGTTTAAGGCCTCTGTAGATTGATTTGATTTTCAGCACTCGAGAAGGAAGTGATTTTATAAAATCAGACAATTTTGAAACAATTAAAAGCCAATACACATGGAAATCTATCCAAATGGGGACCTGAATACACATGTTCGGAAAAGCTATCAATATGAGGACTTTTAAACACACTGCGTGGAAAAACTTCCATCCGAGGACATATGTGTGAAAAATAACACATAAGTCCCCGCAAGGTACTTAAAATATGACAGAAGTGTAAATGTAGTGTGTTAAAAATTTATGAGAGCTCACACACGTTCGGAATGTGAACATGACTTTCCGCGATCAAACCGAGGTCCACCTAGGTCGACATCAAGTTTCCCTTATTAAGTATATAGAAAGGCTCAAAATCGAATGGAGAATACTGTGAATTGGTCGGGTCAATCCGAGGACGTACGAAAAGGTCCTCGGATTGAAAATGTCCTCGGATGTGCCTTGTGTATTCAGGTGCATGTCCTCGCATGGTACTTAAAACAAACACATAACACACTCACACTCACAAGCACACACACAAATGCGCTCGCGCACTAATTGTATTTAAAAATAATAACTTGTAAACTGTAAAATAAAATTGTAGTAATACAATTGGAGGGGATCGGCACTGCTACTCCTTAATACAGGCTATTTCATAGCCTAGCAAGGAGAGCAGCACGTCACCCACTTGATTGCCAGAGATTTAATACTACCCACTTTGTAAAAACTGTTACATGTACTACATTCTGTTTTATATAAATAAATAAAGATTATTATTATTATAAAAATAATAACATTTAAATTGAACACAGCAATTCCCTGAATAAAATTAATATCTTTAAATAAAAACGTAGTAGGTAACACCCACGCCTCGTCGCCGTAGTAACTTTGACCTTACTCGAATATTACTCATAGTTCGTAGACCCCGCATTTGACTTATATTTTAACGGTAAACTCTTCGTCAAATAAGTGGATTATATTAATAAATGAATCAGCTTGGAGAGACAATAAATTGACAAATGAAATTAGGTCTTTAAGCCGGTTGCATACCAAGATATGAGCTATTTGATCTTGACTCGATTATGTATTGTAATTTTTCAAACAAACAGCTTAGTATATGTATACCTTGACACACGTACCTATAAAAATATACCTAGTTAAGCTTTTGATTTTCTTCTTTATATAATTTTTTGCACCTACCATGTTAAATCTCTTTATTTATTTTTTGGATGGTTATCATATCAAATGACTCCTTCTGCTCTGGGTGGAGCAGGTATCAGACTCTTACTGACTAAAACCCATCCGTGCTCCTACTCCTAGTGCCCTATGCGTTCCAGGGCAGCGGTTACTCTTTCCAAAAAAAATCCGCAACCCTGGTCCATGTTATCTCTGCATTACCATCGGTTGACTGGTACAGAATGCCTGAGGCTATTAATTCCTCTTTTGTACCTGATTGTTGCATACACTTTTAATAAATGAATCTGCTACCGGCTTTAAATTTTTTAGCACTGCAAGATCATCGCAATTTTAGTACATGATATCATTTCACACTTTGAACAAAAAAAGCGCTAAAATTAAGCCTCTTAATGATTGAAAAAACCATCATTATATATTTTTTACCCATGTTTGCAAATAAATAAATGATTTATGATTTATTGGGGATAGATATTCTAATCAGTTAGTTGATATTTCTCCACCAAACAACGACATAAAATACTACCGAAAATCAGTCTCTTAATACATATATACATGTCAAATTAATCCTCTCAGTAGCGTGATGCCTTAATTTATTATGAAACGAAATACTTATTTTAACGAACAAAAACATTCGGTGTTGACACTGCAGCTTAATTAAAAGCTGCACTACAGTCATTCCCGCCAATTTATTCCGTCGAGTTTCTCGTTAAATTTTTCGTAATGGCTGAAACAGCTATTAATAAAAATGACGAGTAATATCAGGCGATTGTCAATTATTTTATCAGTCTTCATTTGTTTGTGTGATAACAACAGCAATTTGAAAATGGAATATCGCAATCTAAGCTCAATTAGAAGTTCAGAAAGTCGTTAATTGTAAAGTTAAGCCTAATGAACATTGAAAGATTACAATAACGATATTAAGTTCGATATAAATTATCCCCACAATCCTCCCTCGCAATTTGCAACGAAAATATTTCCGAATGAAACGAGAGATACTGAAGTATTCGCGAAGTTGGCCAATTCTCTGATAAATGAGAGTTGTAAACTTGTACCTATTGGGGGACTTAGTGAAGGTACGGGAAGGCTTTGTTTACTTCCTTAGTGTATTATTGTATAAATGATTATCGAGAAATCGCTATTGATAAGTAGAAAAAAATACGCTTCCAATCATACCTTGCTAAAAATTCATCTACAGTTTATTGACTACAAAGATTCCACCTAAAAATTCAGTTCATTATTTATTCTAAATCCGGTACACAAACTACCCTAATCACTGCACACAAAACTACGAAATAATCACTCGAAAACTAAACTATCACAAACTAGAGTCTTTACTTTAAAAATGGAACTATTAATAAATATGTACGAGTAACTACAGTTAATTTGTCATGAAATTCGCGATGGATACGCGTTCCCGCCTAAACGCGAAGGCTTTTGATTCGGGCGGGCGGTCGTCCTGCTCGCAGGGCGTTCGGCACGCGACTGGGGCGGATCGATCCCGCCATCCCGCCCTGCTTGCCGGCACAGCCAGCCATGAGCCACGTCCCGCGGGGATGCAGATGCAAGTGGCACCATAGTATTACTAGATGTGACAGTGCTGAAGTGTCCTGGTGTTCAGGGATCACCCATCAGACATTATATCAATTTGTCCCGGATTTCTACCCAAAAGTACGGTCTATGTATACCTACTTCGGATGTAAATTTGCTTAACTGTCTCTATATTCTGGGTGATATTAGTCCTGATTTTATGCTTAGCAGTACTTATGCTTTGAATGTGACAGTGCTGAGGTGTCCTGGTATTTTGGGTGATATTGGTCCCAACTTTCTACTTAGAAGCACAGAGAAGTACCTATGCCTTCCATGTGACAGTACTTAGTTGTCCCGTATTAAAAGTGATTAAAGTTCTGCGTAAGTATACGTATGCATGACGCACGCACGATTTGCATAGTGTGAATGTAAAATGATTGTAGGAATAGGTACTAGGAAAGATTCTTATCGTACCTGTTGTTTACTTTACGAATGAATTACAAATTAAGGAAAACTTGTGTGCAAGTTCTTTCATAATACGAATGTTTAGATTACCTGTGACTTTGGCTAGCCCTTTTTTTTAACTCGCATTTTTCAGCGATCAACAGCACAGACACGATATTTTTACATCAGCATTTTATTATTATAGCCCCTTCCACAGTCCACCATCACCTTGCTACTGTTTGAATTTGGCCTACGGGTAAACACTACTGGTGATAGGACAAGGGTACAAAATAAAATTTGAAAATTGTATTGTTTTTGAGGAGCCCGACCTTTGCCTCTATCTCTCTTGATTTTAAGCGATGGATGAGTTCTCATTGGAAAAAGCAAGCCCAGAAGATGCCTGTTCACGCTTGATTTGAAGCCACATTTGAAAATGGTTCTACTAACTAGCATTCAACACATTTCCGTAAACGCAACAACATAAACACGCAAACAACCACCAAAAAGCATTGCCACATCCAGCCTCCATACATCCACACAAATACAAATTGAATAATTCACAGAAGATCCACGTATTCGGATCTAAAGTGCGACAGGCCATCTATTTGAGGTGGCCGTCCCTTTGAGCGACGGATTGAGTTACTCAAAGTGCGACCGAACTCACCCGATTGCTAGACATGACAGCGACTTTTTTGCATGTCGTCTTGTAAGCTCTTTGATTTTTCTTGATAGGACCCCTTTGGAAGGTTTTTTTTTCAGATAAGTAGATACTTTTCTCTTTGAATTGGTTTGAAATTCGAACTGCAGTTTGAAGGTGCACCTACATAATATGTATATGTATGACATAGGTAAAAGGGTGATCTTCTCTGCATTGAAATTGATGTTCGTCAATGCACTAAAGATATGCATGTTTTTAAAGCAAAAGAAAACGCAGAAATAAGTTTCCATAGACATATTTTTTCCATTGAGAATTTATAGTAAAAAATAGTGACGCAATTCGACGAGTTGTTAACTCATTCAACTAGGTGAATATACTGAGTGAACTAGGAATTAGTGAGACTAAGTATAATAATAGTCTCACTCATTCCTAGTTCCCTCTAACATTTGACTCAACAACTTTATTTTAAGACAGGCCATCTTAATTTTCTTCTCTTAGAAAAGTTATTCTCATAAACTGAAGACTGAAAATTTTACTAATTAATAATTTTAATTTTATTTATTTTTTAATTTTCATGTTGACATTAATAATTATGGACTTATCATTCGTACTAAATGTTTGCATGCTTAATTTAAGGTAGATTATATAAGGATCTTAATTAAATTACTAAAAACATCTGCATTTTTTGTGACCTACTTTCTATGCAAATAAACAATTATTCTTATTATTCACTTTTATCAACTATATAGAAATATAAATTTAAACTAGCTTTTACCCGCGACTTCCTACGGACATATCCAGTTGTATCCCGTTCCCGTAGGAATTTCGAGAAATCCTCTCTTAGTGCTCCTCTGCTCAGTGTAGAAAAGCTACATTCATTTCAAATCAGCATTCTAAGACCAGCAGAAACTACTTTTTGGCTGTGCGTTGTCTGTCAGTCAGTCACCAGTACCAGAATTTTTTTATATTGATGATTGATACCTCACAAAACTGCTTTACATCGGTACTCTGAACGAAGGGTTCACATGAAAACCATCGTCAGGCAACTACTAGATATCTTGCTGAACTGGACCTGTTATATTATTTAATACACACTCATCAAATGTTTGCTACTTGATTGTGAAATACCAACGTCTGCATGCACCTTTATCACATACAGCCCGTATTTATGGAAATTCATTTGACATAGTCCCCTCGCCAACTCTAAGTCGATACCTCAAAGGATTGTTTTCAGGCTGTCTGCTGAACGTTTCCATTTCATTTTACGAAACGTTACTTTCTACCGTTACCTTCTACCCCTTCGTTTAAAACGTCATTTGTCTGGATATAATACAAATAAAGGTGACTTTTTGTGTATAGGTATATAGTGGAAAATTAGGCTCGGTAATTCTTGCTCTGATATTCCGGGACCCTCTATGTCATTGAGTATTTTTCAGAGACTTCAAAAAGGAGGAGATCCTCAAAGCATTTGATTTTTTTTAATGTTAGTCCAGCGATATTTTCTCCAATTCTCAATTGTTTTCACCTTTCTTCCAGATATATTTGGGTCGGCTTCAAGTGAACCAAAATGAACAAAATGAATCCGGCAATTTTTCAAATTTATTGTGTACCAAAATAATAGTATTCTATACCTTTCTCCTGTATAATCCCTTGCTGACCAAAAACGTATGCACCTTAGTAAGCACAAAAATCGAAGTAATGAAACCCACTCTAAAGTTCATTACGACAGCAAGCGTGTGTGATTGCGTCCCATAGACGCGCAGTTTGACTGATTGAGCCATTTTTAGCCGGCGCGAAGGAAGGGCCGCTCCCGGAATAGCACGATCATACTAATTATCACCCCTGTCATCCGTCACTAGGATGGGGGATCTAGATAAATTCGGTGGCAATTTATATGAAATTCTATACCGAAATCATATGTACTTCCAGTTGCATAGCAATATGTAAATGTGAAAGTTTCTCTTTAGCTGAGTACGAAAGTTTTTCTGATGACTGTATGGTAGTTGCGTTTTCACGGATAAAAACCTGAATATAATTTTGATGACATTTAGTGTAGAGATTATTTGAACCTTGAGGAATAACGCATCTTGCTTCTACTCCTGAAATCCGGTTCGTAGTACCAATTTGCACGATAGGTCGTACAAGTGTGCTGGATTGGAGGGTTGAAAGGCGACAAGATACTGTCACTGTGAAGAAGGTGCTACCACGTTGGCATATGATTCTTTGAATTAACCCTCAATTACAGAAAACAATCAAACACCAAAGTGACTTTTGGGACAACCTCAAAAGATGAAATGAACTGTCAAAGATTGTTTGGAAAATTCGAAACCCGCGCGGTTAAAGTAACGAGCACAGCGCTGATATACCTACTAATAAACAAAAAAAAGATAATTAAACATGTGTGTTTGATCATAAAATCCCGGCCAAACATCTAAACAGGCGTTTTAAATTGCGTTGAAACAAATGCAGCTCATTAAATTCAGATGTACGATGAAATATTGGAGCTGTGATTCGACGCGGTACATAGCGGATCGCAGACTGATTCTTGTTGTTTTCATATTAGTGCAAGGTATTTTGAACTGCGAAAATATCGCAGCGAGTTGCGAACATAACGTTCTTTGCAAGTGGCTGGTGAGGCTGCCAGATGAAAATATGAAATAAGTAGTTTACACATAAGTAGTTGCAGCGACTGAAGGGCAGGTGTAATCACTGCGCCTCTCAAGAACTGATGCTCCTGAGCATGGCGCAGTGATTGACGCCTGCGGACGGCGAGCAATGGGTAGCTCGCTGTCCGATCAGAACAGGCCCGAGTCGACGGCGCGTTTCATTCCACGCGCGCCGGAAAGAGCAGTCAGCAATGGAGACGGGGCCCGCCAGGGCCAGAGCCTGCCAGGGTTGCGGAATATGTTCGAAAGAGTTACCGCGGCCCTGGAACGCAAGGGCAATGGAAGGAACGCGGATGGGTTTTAGTCAGTAAAAGTCTGATACTCCCTTCCGCTCCACCCAAAGCAGAAGAAGTCATTCGATGACTTCCCATCCTTAAATAAAAAGGGCAGGTATAATAATAATGTTTCGTTTTTGTAAAGATTATAGGTAACTGTAACGGCGTTAGGATGCAGTACTTGTAAAAATAGCCCCATTTGCGATTAGACATAGAAATCATTCCTATTAATTGAAATAACCCAGGTCATTAAGCTACTAAACCTGTAAAGCGATATTAATTCAGAAAGAGGTCAACTCTACAGCAGATTACTCAAGGTTCAAATTAAAAAGTTAAGCAAAGATATAATAAAAAAATACTTCTTATTTTAAGGGAAAACAGTAAGCACCCTCTTCAGTTAACAAAAAATAAAAACACGAACGATTTTACTTTAACCCCATTAAGGGGTAACTTGGGATTCTATTTCAAAATTTCTGTAAACCCCTTCGACTCGAGTGAAGTGAAAATAATGAAGTCGGTCTTATTCCATCAGTAGCTTATTTGTTCTGCTTAATTAGTGAGAGCGACGAGCTTTAGAAGGCAACACGGCGAGACGTCTTTCGACCAATCTCTTTCAATTTCATCACTAAATTCAAAGACTTTGAATCTTAGTGTTAACTCTGAACCGCCTGAACGGAGAAAGCATCATCACTCATTCACTCTATTATTAAACTAATTAAAACGTGTTTCCTACGATCGTTCTTGTATAATTATTTGAAAGGGTGTATAGCTGGATGTTTGTTAATCAATTACGCCATAACGTTTGAATGACTTTGGATGAAATTTAGAGCTGGAATAGACAACAGCTGACCAAGATCTACAGTCGAAATAAAAATCCGCTCTCGTGGTATAAATTTTGACTTTTGAGCGAAGTCAGAAAACTACAAGTCCTTTATTTTATTTTTTAACTGAACAATTGAACCTTAGTTGTAGGTTTGAGTCCAACCCATCTAAATTTCGAACAAGTATCCCATTCCTTCTCGGTCATTAAACTAATTAAACGTGTTTATATCACCTTAAATAGACTTATATTTATTAAAAAGACAAGTTAAAATTATATGTCACCCCATTAAACCCGTGAGACAACGGTCTGTCGCCTAAACCGGCCATATTTCAAGCTGAAGAAAATAATTTACGACTCCTAATCCATAGCAGCCAGAATAAATTCCAGACAGGATATGGACATTACAGCCCTTTATATGAGCCGTTAAGTTTTTTAAATAAACTGTAACAATTGAGATGTATTACGGCTGACACCTGTCCGGGATAAGAATAATGGAAGCAGTTGAAGAAATAGTTTATTATAGGATCAAGAGGAAAAACAACGTCGAGGATCTAACCTCAAAGATATTTAAAAAGAAAACAGAATTCCTCTGTGTCTGAATAGCTAGTAAAAGTATCACGTAGCAAAAATTCAAGCTCTGCAGTACGAACATCGTAATCATACGAATGCAATAAAATCCGGAAGCAATTTGACATTTTGGCAACTATCCGACATATCACGAAAATATTGAAAGATTTCATTATTAGCATCATTAAGTTTTCATTCAGCAACAACATATAAAACTTCATTCATTTTCCCCAACAGCTATTTAAAGAAAAGTGTTGTAAGAGATCCTTTTGCTGTCTTGAACTTAGATTTCTTCCTTACGCAAGCAAAGCCAGTCCTTTCTGAAGATAAATAAGGACCACAAAGTACCCACAAATGACGCTTCAGGGGTAATGTTTAATAATGCACCCAGCTTTACATATTTACGGGGGTTGCTGCACAAACTCATACTTTATTAACGCACAGAAGATGTAGTGTGTTGTAGACACTTACCTAATTGTGCCCTTTAGATTAATGTCTCGGTTATACGTTAAAACGAGACGGTATATCTTATCTTTGAATGTTAGGGTGCCAGACTTGTGCGCAAACATTGGTGCGAGCTTTCGTCGACTTTGTGTGAATATTCGTATTCTATTGCACGTAAGCAAATCTGTGATAAACTTAGTTGGGTACCTAAGCGTAAACAAAAGTACGTATTTATGACTGCAACTTTAAATGTTCTTTCGAAATTAAACACACCAAATTAGACTGGGATATAGGGGTCTACTCTCTAAGCCCGAAGTCCATAGTTTCGGCCTTAGTGTCGGGCGTTTTCTACTCTGTAACACTTCGGGCTTAGATAGTAGACCCCCTGCCACGAAACGAGGTACGGAATCTCGATACTAAGTCTCGATGTAGATTCGCAATTTAAAGCACTAACTCAACACTATAAGGAGTGCTTTAGGCACAGATTAACTAATAGTTCCTTAGGAACCTGAACTTTAGGCCTAGTCATGCGGCGTTAAGAAATTCTTACCTTCTAATTTAGAAAGATCTTATTAACAGCGAGAAAGTCGAAGGTAAAGTGATAGTTTATTGCGCGGGCAAACAACTTTGTTAAGTTTCCATGTTTTGAATAGTATTAGATGTTAAGCGCCAAATGTTGTCGATTTGAAAATAATACACAGCTCACGCTGGGAAGGTTAATATAAGTAATAATATAACTTCTACAACATTATTTACACGTTTTCACGTGAAAGTAAAACCTACTTTGTCTGAATAAATTGCGGACTATGTACGCGAATGACAAACTAAATTAAAATGTAAAACTTTCCAAACAAATAAATCGACTCACTATCCGGTAAATCAGTTGACTAGTCACTTACAAACAAGTCAGTCTCTCCACAATGACAGCGACATATGAGTGAATGCGTGATCCGTACGGCGTCTAGAATATTTACGATCGTCCCGACTGATATATGAACCCGCACTTCCGTTGAATCTTTCTTATGGGTAAATAGATGGCGAGGTTATTTTTTTACGGAATACGCTCATAGTTTTGTAAAGTAAGAGTTATGTGAGACATTGCTGTACCGTGAAAGAGCACTTTCATGATAATATTAAAGTATCTAAGTAAAAGGAAAAAATAGTATAACCTCGTAACATAGGTACTAGAAATAAAGATAAAGCTATCCTTACCATCCGAAAATGAGGTGGCATTTAAAATTTATATACCACCTCATTTTCGGTTGTTAAGTTCAGAATCAGAATCAGAATCAGAATCAGAATCAGAACTTTATTTGCTCCAAATGTAGGTACAACATAAGATAACTTTCACAGAAACATAAGATCAGCCACATTTTATCTTACGGCATGCAAATCATTAGTACAATAATAAAATATTAATAGATAATGTCAAAAAATGCAATTATAGAATTAATATTATAATAAAATAATAAAAAAACAAGTAAAAAAGAAAAATTATCACATGAATAACAAATGTCAATAACAAATTAATTTCATGTCAAGTATCTCACTATATTATTATATGTATAGATTATAAGGTTTGTAAGAATAAGGTTTCCACACTTCTATACATAATATAAAAAATGCTAATCTGTGTGTATATCTGTCTGTTTGCTACCTTATCACGTCTTTACGGCTGAACAGATTTCAATGAAACTTGACACACGGGTAGACCATGTTCTGGATAAGGAATTAATTAACTTTTATCCCGAGAGTTCTCTCTCTTTGGATTATTTTCAACTTTCACGCGGTTGATCGGTTGATGCCGCTAGTGTAGTAATAAACTGCTGCTGATAGCATGCAAATAATTAGATTGAGAGGCCTGACTCAATAAAAAGTTGAAACTATAAAAGAAATATGAACTACTACTAGATTTCGCCCGCGACTTAGTACGCGTATATCGGGAATTTCGGGAAATCCTCTCTTAGTAAACCCCTACGCTCCCTAAGGAATCTACATGCCAAATTTCAGTTTTATACAATCAGTAGTTTCGACTGTGCATTGTCTGTCAGTCACTCAGTAACGGAAGAGTTTTAAATACGTATAGGTACCTATTATATTGATTACAACTCTAACAACAAATAGTTTAGGGAATATTAATGTTGTTTGCAATTTCGGTGTGTAATTCTCATTGGACCTGCCCAAGTCTAGTGCCGCAGGGCTTGTTCCATAGTATCCGGGGAGTAGCCCGGATACTGAGCAATACAACTGCGAGCAATCCATTTGTATTCTACATATATAAACACAGTTTTGATGACATGGGTTTAATTAATATGAAACATAGGATAGATTGTCAACTAATAATTCGTGAGTGATAATAATTTAATGTTTGTACATATTATGTAAACAAATATACACTAAGGCATCAAAGTACTCCACATCGCAGTCATCTGGAAACGTACCCAAATGACTGGCAGCATTCCCAAAACGAATGGCAATTTATACATACACGAATTACAAGTTCGTATATTGAGACCTTCCTCAAGGAAGACTTTTGGCCGAAGGGTGACGCCGTCACTTAGTGTACAATAGTTTAATAGTACATTAATATTTTTGTGGTTTTTATAAATATGTATGAAAGTCTGTAATAGGTCGGTACCTAGGGTATATATGTTATAGGTCTTTGTTACCTGAAATAAATAATACTTAATATTATTATTATACTTTGGGCCACGACGAGCCAGCGTTCTGGTTACCCAAACACAAATCATCATTGAACATTTACTTAAGCGTTACGAAATCTGCAGCGGGAAAAATGCTACCATTCATAAAGCTTTTAATGCTTTTGGACGATATTCAATCAAACAGACGGGAAGAGGATATTGATTACTATTGAGTCCTTATTTTAATAGCCACCGTCATAATTTGTCAGTTTTTGAAAACGGTGCTTTTGTTTTTAACAATCCTCAAAATATTTTTATTACAAGTTCGTTTCTAGTTTCCTTCACTGTCTCTCAAAACACTGTGTCTACATTTCTCATCCTACTCTTTTGTCGCAGGTCTATTAAAAGGAATTTCTTCTGAAATAAGCAGTACCTCTCTTTATATAATATTCTCTTATAAGTGACTTATATAAATAAGTGATAAGATCTATACAACCAATTTCCAACTCGGCACTCTCTCTACTTCTAAATATATTACCCAAACATCTTTCAAAGAGTAAAGTACATATTTTGTTGACAACTCTAAATAATACGGGTCTGCGATGGTAGTTATATTGTGCCGCCCTCACTCAATCGAGAAATAGCCTCTTTTAGGGGCCAAGATTTGTCCGGATGGAGCTTTGACGAAGCCACAGATGAATGAATCTGTAGTAGTGACAGATGATAATATTGTTTGAGTACAATACTTATCAAAAAGTCTTATGTTAGGGCCGTTGGTAAGAACAACTTTTTGTTTCAGTTTATTTTAAACTAGTTTCCGCTTACTTCTGTGTAATTATTAT
This sequence comes from Melanchra persicariae, assembly GCA_947386135.1. Taxonomy (NCBI): domain Eukaryota; kingdom Metazoa; phylum Arthropoda; class Insecta; order Lepidoptera; family Noctuidae; genus Melanchra; species Melanchra persicariae. The sequence goes on from OX376646.1 coordinate 9,135,147, forward strand.
TATCAGGCGTCACCTCATCATACCTACTCCTATCGCAAACGATCGTAACAATAATTTTCAATTTTCTGTAGCTAGTCAAGAGACATTGCAAAAAAACAGAAATTAATTCTTTTTTTTTGCAATGTCTCTTTACTAGCTACTGAACCCATTAAATATGACCACGCACTTTTGAAACACCCTGTATAACAGCATGCCCGTTATCGCGATGGGTTAAGCAGAGATTTATGCATAGGTACACAATACAAAGAACAACCGTTTAAATGTTTTCTCTCAAATGCACTAGTTACGTTTTTTTATAATTATAATTGATAAGCACGCGCTTGACGTGATGATGTGGTTGACGATGAAGCACGCTTGCCAAGAAATAGGTAACCTATTCACTCTTGAGTCTTAACTTAAAGACTAAGTTCACAAAATATGGCGGAATGAAAAATATTGTGTGAGAGACTGCCGCCAGTCTGTTGTTAAATGATCCTTTGCCACCTGTATCTCTGCATTCGGAATCTGACGCTTATGTTATTAATTCAATCCAGCATCCAAAGTGGTTGGCTGTTGTGTAAATGTACTAAAATAGCGCTATTTTTTCCAAAAAGGCAAAAACCAAATCAGAGCAGAGGCTCTACAAGTGACATCCTTCGTGGCGAAGGCGATTGTCAAAACATCAAACATGTAAGTGATTGACAGTCGCTGTCAAAATGTCTCGTGATATAGGCCTAATATTTTGGCATTTCGATAATCGCATTCGCTAATAGAAAGGCACGCTGTCTAGACTCAGACCTATCTCTACTAAAAGTCCCATGTCTATATCGCAGCCAACCAGCTTAATCAGACGTTTCATTAAACGGCTGATTAAGGCGGCACATGCCGCCGGGCTATGTAGATCCACCATTAGTAACATATTAAATGAAACGGCTAGGCTTTTAATGAAACGGCTGATTAAGCTAGTTGGCTGCGACATCTATACGAACTGCAGTCTACGGGCAGCAGTAATTAGGTTACAGTCCCGCGCGTGAGCAGACTTCCAACGAGCGGTCCCCGCGCCACGAGTCCTGCTTACTCCGCGCCCGCGGCCACACTTTGATTTCACTGCAGACGCGCCACACAAGCTAATTGTCCAAACATTTCGCTACTTCCACCTTTTAGCAGCTTCTGAAATTGTTTCATGCGTTTTTTGTTTTAAATGTTTGCTTGTTTTGATCTTGCCTTTTGGCTGTGAAAAGTATTGTTGATTCAGCTATATGAGAGTTCATTTTGGCACTAACGAGTAGATTATTTTCACTAGAATCAGTGAAAGTTTATAACTTTTTAGTGTGCTCACACGTAGCTAAATTAAAAAGTCCATACATGCCATGTCAAGAAAAGAATAATGAATAAAATAGAAATGAAAAACAAAGTAGAGACAGGACTGTCGGGATCAGAGCCATGCCTGCCTTTTAAACACTTGACGAGGTTAAGATTCAGTTGAAAACCAGCATCAAGCAACTTCTAGTTGTCAGGCATTTTGCTGAACCGGACCTATTTGACGCAGCCTAAGGCAATGGGAATGTTTTTAAAATTAAGTTTCTTTATATTGGTCCCTACATCGTGTTTATCTGTTTGTGCCAAATAATCATATTTTATTTATTTTCAAGTTACAGGTACATATTTTAACATGCACACAAAACCAGAGCTTACAGGTTTTTTTTGTGCAAAATTATAACCCCATACTCCTAACCTGTAAGGAGCCAAGCCTCTTTTCAGTCAAAATTAAGTGATGCAATATTTTCAGGAGCGGTGTGAGAGTAAAAGCGTTTACACGTTTATGTGAACAGCCCTTGCGGGGAGAGGCGGGCTCCTCGAGCCGCACGAGTGTTTGTGCTCCTTGCCCCACGCTCCCCTTATCACTCATTAGCGTATGACGCGGTGAGGTACAGTCTGGCGGATGCATCTTGATATTTTGATAGAAGGAAAGTGAGGACTTGCTTAATTTAATGAGAATATTTTTTTTTTTTTTGTGTAACGAAATGTTTTGCATGAACTCAAAAAGGCAACGACATTCCAAGAACACACTCAGAACAACGATACTCTAGCCAAAGTTTCAATATTGCAGACAAAACTTATATTACTTATCCTCAATAGTAATACATTCAAATAATTTTGGACCGGTGCAATGTTATCAATATGCTAACTAACATCGCTATTCTACGTCACACCAGTTCAAATAGAATTCTATCACGTCTCGATCGAAACGTCATTCATAATGAACTCCCGCGCCACACATAGTATGGGGCAATGAAACATAAAGTCACACACTATGAAACTAAGTTTAAGCTACGTTCCTAGGCATATGACATTTATTTATTCATCACATGCAGCGTCAGTAATCAGGCAACTGATTCTCACAAGCTGCCAGTGTCGAATGCGATTCGACTAGTGATTGGACATTAAATTACAAATAAGACCACAAATGCATCCTTAAGCCCACCTACAGGACCGTTACACTTCTGAAATTTTAATTGTATGATGGCTTGCTATCTATACTAATAGTTTAAAGAGTAGAAATTGTTTGTTTGTTTAGGTATGTCTGTAAAAAGTAATCTCGGGAAGATCTAATCCAATTTTATTCCGGTTACAAACTAGCGATCTATTTTTAAGACACTTAGATTAACTTCGGAGACATTGCAATATTATCTATGATTGTATGGTACAAAGCTCTGATGATGAAGTCTGAAGGTGGTCATTGGAACTCCTCAACCAAACAAGATCACAACCCAACGTCGTGTTTGGGCTAATTGGATTATCCTACATTTAATACATTTTTTAATTTACTAATAGATAAGTACCTGTTTCACTAATAGACACCTTTTCATCCTAAAAAAATCTTTCCATTAGGATAGGCCACGGGAGCGGCACCGCAGGAAAAATCCAGTGTTTTATTATTGTAGACAATGTTGTGTTGTGATTGTATTTGTGACGTACCTATTGCTATTGTTTTGAAACACGATTTGCATTTGCAATTATTGCATAAGGTATCTATTGCTTTCAATGCGGCTTTCGATTATATCTATAAAACGGTGAAACTATGTCAGATCGTATCGTTTATAAAGTTCCGTTAGAAATTCTGCTATTGAACTTGAACGAGTAGGTACTTACAGGTAAAAGGAAAAACTTATAGAGAAAAAGTGATATAGGCTGAAGTAGAATTGGGGGGTCGTTATGTACCTAGAATGACATAAGTGACAGATGGGCCAGTCTTTACGCAGTGGGAGCCAGAGGATGGGCGTCGGCGCCGAGGAAGGCCTTAAAACGCTGGCATGACGACAATAACGTTCATGACGTATTTGACGGAGAAGGCAACATACCGGGAAGAGTGGAAGGCTATGGTGGGGAGCTTTGCCTAGCAGTGGGACAATTTAGGTTGATAAAAATATAATTAAGAAAAAACGTTTAACAATAAAAAAACACTAGTAGGAATAAAATTGCCGAGTAAATAAATAAATAAAACAACGTTATCAAACTACCCACACCATAAAACACCTCTCCCCTGACAGGCAACATAAAGGGACGATCGAAAAATGATGCTAATGATAGCATCTATCGGGGCACATCATCAAACAAACAATAATGGCCAGACAGTGGACAATCGGTAGCTACACAGTAATTGCCCATACATACACAAACTACGGCGATTACAAAACTCAGCCCCGAGCACACGCCACCACTCCGTTCGTTATTTTCGCTAAATGGGCCCATTTGAAAATTAACTGCACGATTGCTTCCGCATAATGCGCTACAGTGGAGCGATACCTATATCTCACGACAAGTGCTGCTAAACAAATGAAGGGAATGTTGTGCGTAAAATGGAACTAAAGGAAGGTTGATAACAGCGCCACCTAGTAGGTAGTAGCAGAACTTAAACCACAGCTAGCTTACTACTGGTACAAACATCGTTGGCCTTACTACAAGACGTTAACAAAATTTTGATGATTCTCTTTTTAATTTTCTGCATATTGTGTTAGAACGGAACTATACATTTTTCTACTCAACGTAAATAATCAAACTTTTTCTAAGCAGTGGTCTGCGTAGTTCCGCTATTCAACAATAGATGGCGTCGCTAGTTCAAGACAATTCGTCTTTCTCGTAGGCAAACGATCAGTTTTCTTAGAGACGATTAAAGATTTTTCCGATAATTAAATTAGTTTTTAATCATTGAAGTACATATTTATTAACGGTGTCTATAGTTGGCTGTAAAAGTGTAAGACAAAAGAACAGTAAAATTCTGTCCGGTAGGTAACCAACTTTTTAACTACATAATTGGCTGCATTAATTCTCCTTCAAAAGAGGGATAAAAACTTATGCTGAAGCAGTAAACATGAAAACAATAGTATTTAACAAACAGCGCCCAACTGAAAAAAGAACCGTGCAACAGAAACGGGGTAAGTTGTTGAAAACTGTTGCCATGAAAAATGATCTTTTCGAAGTAATATAAATTGTATCTGTACGATCTTTCAGTGTAAGAAAAATGGCTGCACATTTTTCAACTTTGAACTTTGGAATTACCAGACTTTTCTTGGTTTAAATAATTGAATACCCTATGTCGATATTTGGTAGGATTTTAGATAAAAATAAATCCAAACTCACCTGAATTTGCTCAGCAGCTTTTTTCGCCAACCCAGGATCCAAGATAGTGATATCAAAGTCATTGGCACATTTCTTCGCCGCCTCACTGAAAGCTGCAGCGTTGACATAGTACGCAGATCCCTTTTCACTCGTTTCTACCGGGGAATTCGGAGATAATATACCACTGTCTGTATCACTAACGTTCGCCGATTTCCGGACTAGACCGGAGTTTTCCCCGCCTGGAGACTTTAGTGGTATCCGCGATTTGTCTCCGGTTGGGGACTTCAAAGGAATTCGGGATTGTCTCGAACCGTCCGGGGCAAATCCGGTAGTCGGATCGAAAATAACGTAGTTGTCTTTGTCACACCTCACTTTATTATTCACTGTCACTGTGTATTTTTTATTAGGACTAAGGTTTAGAAAAGGATCTTCGGTATCAATAGGACTTTCAGGTATTATGGATTGTATCTTAGGAGATATCTTTGGTATGGATTTGCCGTCTATAGTCCGCCGTATCACAGTGTCATTAGAAAACTTTAATCGCACATATTCGTTCGATATTGTTCGTCTAATTGGCGAAGAGAGTAGAGGTGATGGCTTACACTCTTGTAAATTAGTTTTGTTTTGAAATAAATTGATCTTTGGTTTATCCATTGTGCGAACTGGAGAAAAAGGTAGTTTTAATTTGGTTGAAACTTTTTTCTTTTGACTTGTATTTAAATCTAAGCTTCCATTTACAGTACTTTTATACACTGGTAAAACACTTGACTTATCCTGGACTTTAGAAGGTTCTTTGGCTGATTTTAATGTATTTTTACCTAAGTCAAAAGATTTGTGTAATTTCTTTATTGGTGCGGGCGTTTTAAGTCGTCTGTCTTTGATCTTTTTATCGGGGGAAACATTGGCAGAAGCAATATCATGTTTCTCGTTAACAGATAAAGTCTCTTGTTTGATAAAAGTTTTGCTACGATCACGTAGGAGTGTTTCATTTTGTGCTGCTTCAAACAAATGATCGTTAGGTTTGCCAAAGATGCTATTTATAATGATATCAACTTCGCTTGATTCAGAGTTGCTTTGAGAGGATCTGTTCTCATTTATTATGCACGATATTCTTTCTTCCACGTCAATGAGTGAATCTGATTTGTCAGTATCGCCTATACTTCGTGAAGTTCCGCTGCCGGAGTCTGACGGCGTTTGTACTTCAAATATCGCATCATGTGTCGGAACTGTTTGTTTTCCTGAATTTTCAGGACACGAAGATCTTCTTCGTTTCACAGTACCAGTTTCTGTAGACGGTAGATCCCACTCCGAAACTTGCAAAGCACACTGCGCCCCACTATTTTTAGAACGTCTTGGGCTTGTCATTATAGTGATATCGCATTGTTATAGCACTATCTACATTTGTCTATCACTTATCGTTCACTGTACACATCTGTAACTGTAATGTTGGAACATCGTCGGCTTGTAATTGTCAATAGGATTCATATTTAATGTACGGCATACGAGCAGCCCGATCGTTAGTGGAATCAAACACGAACGGGTATCGGGCTCGATTGTTATCTAATTACAAACTTGACGCTAGCGCACATGGGACCGCCGCGGTATCTATGTTATTTTCTCTAATGGAACCATTTGTTTTCTGTTCTGTGACACGGAAGGGGGTTAGTTTTGATAATAATGGCATTTATTCTGTAAAATCGAGTTTGTTTTCCAATTAAGATTAGTAGAAAATGTCAACTTCTCTCCAAAAGGCCGATATAAGCGATTTCTAAATTTGCGAAAATAAAACCAAAATTGAATTCAACTAAAAATCTTTTCCCTCACTCTTGTTCAAAGTCTTACAGCCAGAAAACTCGGCAAAAATGCTTCAATTTAATCAGTACGTTGCACAGGTACTAGGTAGACATAAAGTTGTAACAGCACGTTTTATCTCTTAGACATGAACGTTTAGGTGTAGGTTGGCGGCCGGCGGTGGCGGAAGGTAGTTTTTATGTTCCGTCCGGGACTTGCCTCGCCTCCTTGGTTCGCCCGCTCGTTGGTAGCCGTCCGTACGTGCGCCCAGGGAGAAAGTTACGTGGTCCTGTATTATGCAGGCTGGTTGAAATTCAACATTTTTATTATATTCTGTCTCTAGAGTGAAGCCTTTGTTGTGTTTGTTTTGTACTTTTGGTGTTGTGGCTTAACTTGAAGATCTTTGGAGAAATTTTCAATTTAGACAAAATTATTTAAAAACGTGAATTTAAATAATGCTATAAATATGGATTGATTTTGTGACTCTTTAAGTAGGTATCGTTTAACATTTTAAATTAGACAAAAACTGGAAGCAGTTACTTGCAGTTTTCCAATCAAACAAATTAAACGAGCTTACACAGCACAACAATAGCGCTGTAATTCACAATCGAATAAAACCACGACAACAATAATAAACTTTTCTGACGCCTCAGTGCAGAACGTCAGAACTACTAACAAGTAAAGTGGAACGGAATGAACTTACGAAGTTGGTGGGATTCTGACAAATTGCCCCCAAGTGTCCCCTCACTAACCTAATTACCCGATAAGTAACAGCAATAAATAACGAAGGGCGAGGACTTACTTGCACCGAAGCAGCCGAAACTACAATAGTTCTACGTGGCTAGTTAAGACCGGTACATTAGCGAACGTAACAGTAACCATAGTTAGTTTAAACGGTGTCCGCCGCGAGCTAGTTGTGTTAGCATCTTAAAGCATTACACACTTCATCCTAGAAGAATCCGAGAAGTTTTGGTTTGCATAGTAGTAGAAGTACTAGTAGATCTACTTCTTGTATAATTATGATGGATGGTTCTATTTCTCCCTGTTCCGGCTAAAACTTGGATCTAATTCGAATTTGGATCTGACGCAACGCGAAACCGCACTTGGATACCTACTATTCCGCAGCGCAACATCTCTAAATCATTTTTGCCAAAAACCAAGAGCAGTGACCGCTAGACATCATGATTGTCCAGACATATTTCATGCAATGGCATGCCCATAATCAGCTTAGATCTGCCTCGGTTCGCGGTTACAATAACTAGTGGTCTTGAACATCGTGACCACAGTCGGCTTGATATCTGTGCCTCTGCTTCTGTTCTGCCGTTTGGCATTTAGACCAAATTGCAATTTGGTTTCTTGTGACTCTGTGGTTGGCGGAACGTTAGTGTTGGCCTCTGTTTTTGTAAAGCCAATTGTTAAGCATTAGGTATACCTACAGGTTTTAGCTACCCCCTATACAGACATTTTTCGTGGAATTAGATAATTTGCATTTTGTTACTAAGGTATTACTGCATGTTGAATAAAACGAGAAATAAATGTGGAGCGTTCATGTGGATTGATAAAGGCACATAAAGAATAGAATAGAAGTTCTGGCTGGATATTTGTAATAATGAGGAATTCTTCTTTTTAAGAATACATTCAAAATAGCTTTAAAAACTATTTCGAAAAAGTTCAAAGAACAAAAAACGAAACTGCAAATACGAACGCCAATCCACAGACATGCTTAATGTATTTATCAACTGCCAGTGCAAGTTCTCACAAGATCGCGCAGCGTGCCTTCATCAATATACCAGTAAGGAATAGCAGGGATTGTCTCCGGAACACAACTTTATCGGCCAGTGTCCGTCCCAAACCCATGAAATTTATTGGAACAACACATCCCCTCTATATCGGGTACAAACTTTCTAATTTGTTAGCTCGCTGCAACCAGGGCTGCTAATATTCCCTGGATTCATTTCGCAGACGGAAACTAATTGACAACTTTGTAGGGAGAGTGTTTATGTGGAATATTGAACTTAGTGGTTTGGGAAAATTGAATTAGCTTTGCAAGTGTGTGTACTTTAGGGTTTACATGCATCGAAAAAGAAAATTATACAAGATAAATTCCGTGAAGATGAAACCCCTAAGCAACTTGACATTTATAGAGGCTATAAAAATGCTATCCGTCTTTTCCTCCCATTCAAGTGAAAATGTTATCGATTGTAGCGTACGTACGGTCATTTTAGTGGTAAAGAATGAATATGTGAGTTTTATTCAGTTTACGCAGTTTTATACAAAATCACAATACATATAAGCAGTTCTTTTGACAAGATACTGTTAAAAACTTCCTCAAAATCAATACTAGAACAGCTCTAAGCGATATACAACTTCTAAGACACTCTAATGTGGTATCATTAACACCCTCCCCTTTTTATTCCATTCATAACTTTTCAACGAAGTGTTTACGGTGTCCATATTTTGGTTGTTAATTTGGCAGGTTGGCAGCCCTGCAGACTGTGCAGTGTATTTACCCGTACTTGTTTCCGCACGTGCCCTTTGCTTTTGGCTAAAGTTTACAATTCAAGTTTGTGCAGTTGCATGACCTGTGAACCCGGAAGACTCGGGAGTTTGTTTTCTAAGACTGTGTAGTCGTGCAATTGGATTATGTGTTGTTGTGAGTTTACGCAGACTGTAGGCATGTTTCATTGATATATTGTCTATTGGTGATTGTTTATGTTGACTAAACAATATGTATCATGCACATTTTGAAAAGCGTACAGGTACTTGAACTTACATATTTGCAAAAAATTGTTTAAAAGACTCATGATCTCACTTAATTAATGAACGCAATTTTTTATGACGTCATTATACCGGCCTAAAAGCTATTAACGTTCCTAAATAAATACAAATAAAATTAAAAGCTAGAGAGATACGCGGCAATTACTTTAAAACACCTGGGCGGTACAAATTACCTACATTTGCACAAAATCACACCAGGAATAACAAAAACACGCCAATCTTAAGGAAAAACAGACCATCTAATTTACGGGACCCATAAAACGAGGCTAACGTATACTGTTTCAAATATTTCTTATCGTCGCGTTCCGACTCCCCCGTGAGCAAAAACAGGAACTTTAACTGCAAGACGGGCCCCGATCCCGTTCGTCTTAAGTGATTTACAGGCGCACTGCGACCTGCCTCCGAACAACCTTCAAGGGGAGAGCCTCCTTGAACCGGGTTACTAGACTTATCGCGCAAATGTATCCATCTGTCCCTTTCCCTTATACAAACTAAGAAAAGGACAGAATATTTTAAGGCTGCAATAGAAATTTGAACGGTGTACGCCCCAACAATATCCACCTAAATGGGTCAGGAAGGCGAAGTTTACGTCGCATTTCAGCATTAGGGAAACCGAAATGCAATAAAATCCGGCAATAGCGGCGGAATTAGAAAATTATACCGAAGGAGGTTCGAGCCTCGACCTCCAAAAGGGGTTCATGAACTTTGAGGCTATGATTGGTATATTAAATTATTTTCTCGAACTCACTCATGCTCTTCATATGGAGATTAAACGATTAAACCCACTGTATGCATTACAACTCGGAAAGCTCTTGCTTTCTTATTGCCCGACTATGGCGAAGCAAAAAGGAGGGTAATTTGTTTTACGGTTCCGCCGCTATCATATTGCCGAGATGAAAAACAGCCCTCTATGAAATGAAGTCGTTTTACTACCAATCACCACTTTAATCGAGTCAAAACTCAATTCCACAAACATATATTCAAACAACTTAATTACTAAACTGGCCTATTCTAAACAGCGGTCGTACTCGCAACTACCCACGAGATTAAACCAAACAAACTAATATAAAGCCGAAACACACTGCCCGATGCTCTTTTCAAAACCAAACATAACGAATAAAACCGAATGCGCTGTGTACACTGGGGTTGCATCGTACACAATTTAGCGTGGCATTAACACAGCAATATTTTGTCGGAAAGAAATATTATTTGCATTCGTAATGCTGGGGTGGCCCTGTTGGGAATGGGGTGTACATTCCTGCACTACAATGCACTTGTCTTCGCTTAGGGTACGCACACATGTATGGTGTGTACGCGTACACATACGCCCAAAAAAGTCGCATCAAGTTGAACTCTCGACCTTTCTTACAACAATGACATCAACTTCGACAGCAAATTATTTAAAAAAAAATGCAAGGAAATGATAACATCGCTACTCACTTCTGCTTTTCATTCAAGTTTCCATTTTTGTCGTAGCGCCTACAAAAGCTTCACGAAACGCATCCAACTAACTACTTAGAACTATTGAATCACTTTAAAATATGTACCTACATCTTATAATCCGGCACTCTGCACGGCAAACATCTTTAAAAGCATTAGAGCGTATAAAGGGTGTGTCAAACAGCAATACTTGCCCACACCCCCACGTACACCTACACAAATGCATTTGTTGCAATGCAGGGGAATTTTCGATTAAATATTTAGATTAGATTTTTCGTGATCCATTTATCATGGTTTAATTGTGTTGGGGCGATGGCTCTTACACTGATGAAAGCGGTCATAGTGTTTCTAGAGATTTGTTTTGTAATCCTTTGATATGATAATGTAATAAGAAAACGGAGGACTTCGCTCCCTTTGGACGTCTTTGAATTGTATTAGGTACTTTTGTATTAACATTATTCGTACATTCGCTCTTTTATATTCAGTAGTACTGGGAATAATGGCCATTATCCTCGTAGACAAAGCCTAGAATGGTAATATTGGCCATTATCTTTCTTCCAAGATGACGGCACACAATAGGCTGAATCAGGCGTATTTGAACATGGCATGATACCTAGTAGTATGATGATAATATACCTACATTATCCACCAGTTCTCATAAAACAAGATTTTTCTTTTGTTAGTACATAAACTTACCAGCTTATTTATTTACCCGGTTATTTAATTACATCTTACAAAACTGATTTGCATTCGTACAATGAACGTAAGGTTCAGTTGAAAACCAGTGTCAGGCAACTTCTACCGCAGCTGTGAGGCACAAAATGTTATTCTTAAAAATTAAGTGTCCTCATATGTATTTGTTCCAACATTATCTGTATGAGTGTATGCAACATAAAAATATTTTCTTTGTTTATTTATTTTAGCTTGCACCACTTAATATAATTACCCATATTATACAATCGAGTAAGGCAGTATTCCGTTTAAGATTTGTTAATTAAACGTGATAATAACGCATTAAAATTCAGTTTCTACAACGAGACCCTGAGATCATATTATTTCACATGCTTTAAGACCGATAGAATCCTAAGACTAAGCTCAGAGAGACGAGGCGTGTTAATAGCAGACACGTAATTGCTCATTTAACAGCCGAGAGTAGTCCAGAGTTCAGACAATTCGCAATAAACATGAATTATGAAATAGACGCACCTCGGCCGGCTGTCCGAAGCGGACGTGGAATCATGTACGCATAATTGTGTCCGAGTATTTACCGCGCAGACAGACCTGCGGGCGTCCATGCATCTACGGACGTAGTAAATACTATACGCATAGGTGTATGGAGGATATTCTGTTCACAGTCAGTCATTTGGACGTTGGAAGCATTAATTAATATTTGTTAATTGAATGCCAATATTGATACGTTCGATTTTTTTTAATGCAAAAATTATGAAGGCTTATTTTTCCTTTATTTTTTTCTGTGAAATAATGAGCGATTGAACGAGATAATGTTTCTACGAAAATCATTAAGATGATTAATATTAGGATTATCATGTCATTTCATGCTTATTAGGTATGTGTGAAGCGGTAGACCAAAGTGAATTGTCAATCTATTGTCTATGCACTGCAACAAGATTTCCCCAAGCGGTGATATTGCGGTCATGTAGGCTGGGTAACCGCAATTTACGGGGAACAATTCCTAACATAGTGCTTCAATCTGCAACTGAAAGTTCCCTGACAGGAAAACCAAAATTAATTAATCAAAATTTTGACAAGTTTGCACCGCAGTCAATACTTTTCAAACTCGTTTACGAAACAATTATTTCGGAGGTCGACCTCAAAACAAAACAATAACGCTAAACGTCAATATTCATTTAACATCCATTTCAATCCTGCCAATCACAAAGGACGTATTTGGCTGAATATAATTATTACCTTTGCCGATAAAGCTTGGAACACACGTTCCATTACAGAGGGATCACCATTGCAAGCTCGCAACGACCATAAAAACCGTATTTTCCTTATTACGTGCTCTCCTAATATGTTTTAGCTTGTTTACCGTGTGTTTAGGTAACAATGTTTTTTACTTAGCCTTTCGTATTTGATCGTGAAATATTATGCTTTCTCCGTGTGTACTGAAACATTTTGTAATGAAATTACAACTTTTTAGGGATTTAAATGAATCAAGTTTTTCTTCTAAGGCTTTGTTTCGGTTTCAAGAAAAGAAAAATTGTTACGAAGTTCTGTCTAGTACCTAGTAGTAGGTAACTTCTTTGGTAAAATGAAGGTGAGAATATTTACAGTTGGAGGCTATCCTATTTACATTTCTATTATTAAGTAGATAAAGTCAACTTTTGTCACTTATGCTAATAAAAACTGCCCAAGTGCGAGTCGGACGTTTAAAAACAGCAAAAAAATCAAGTTTCTTGTATGGGAGCCCCACTTAAATATTTATTTTATTATGTTTTTAGTATTTGTTGTTATAGCGGCAACAGAAATACATCTGTGAAAATTTCAACTGTCTAGCTATCACGGCTCATGAGATGCAGCCTGGTGACAGACAGATAGATGGACAGCAGAGTCTTAGTAACAGGGTCCCATTTTTACCCTTTGGTACGGAACCCCAAGAATTACCATCCATTCTTTCAACACAAAGTTCACGTCCTCCATAAACAGGCACGCACGTATTTAAGTACCTGCTAAAACTTAGGCAATCCTTCATCCTCAACTTACATCATAAGGTAAGAAGCCACCACAAAAACATTAGCCGAAAGCATAAGTTATTCCAAAGTATGCTCAAAGTCCTCACTTGGGAAGTCGCTGGCCGTGCGGGCGTGGCATGCGAGAGGTTCAGAGTGCTAGAGGAGCTCCCAATCCCTCCTAAACCTCTTTCCTATTTATATGCAGATTCCATGACCGACCATAAGTTATCCGAACACCGGATCATACCCTTAATGATACCCAGATAAATGGAAATGGTACTACGCTGGGGTGAATTTTTACACGTTTGGAACTTTGTCATAATAAATGCGTCAAGCAAGAGTCAACGGTTTGGAATTAATTAATGCGGGGCGACATCTTGTTTTATTATTGAAATGTGGAGGGATTAGTCGGATTAATATCGTTAGTGGTTATCTGTAGGTAGCTGTAGCGAATTTTGTGCAGGCTGTGCGCGTTTTTATGGGGTTACATCATAGCTTAATGACTATAAACATGCATTTAATCAAATTAATTTTTATGTTTCTATATTTTCGTTAAAGGATTTTTAACCGTGAAAAGTTTTCTAAAGCAAATGCAGAATTGAAGAAATATTTGGAGTACCTACAATTAATCTAGCTGACAATTTATGGATTCTGCGAAAGTTGATGGCTGTGAAGGAGTTGAATATACCTAGTGGAAAAAAAATCCACGAGCGCAACATCGTACAAAACATTGCGCCAAAGGCATAAATGTATAAATTGAGATAAGACAACAATATACTTTATTGTACCTACAGCAAATAAGAGAAGGATAATGATTCAGTATCACACCTTAATCCAATGTATAGCTAAATGTGTTTCGTTAAGTAAATCTATACCCAGTAAGATATAGAAAGCTACCAAAAATACAATAGGAACGGAATCAACGAACTCAAGATATATCTTGCTCTGTTTCCATACCTTAATTTGTTGTGGCTTACTAATACGATACTGTTCACGGTGTTCACACTACACAGTACACTTTGTATGTGGTTTCAATTTTATCAGCTTGGTTGAGCTTTACAGGTTTACAAGCTCAGCTTTTAACCCCATTTGCTTTTTTGGTAGGACGGAAAGCTTGTCAAATATTTACAGTCACACAACATCCATTTTTTACCATCTCATTTCTTTTTGTGAGTATCGTAAAAGATGAGTAGGTACCTACGGGAAATATGTAATATAGTACGATTGGGTACAGTCATAAGTGTAAATACCATTCAAAGTAATTTTCAAGTGAATTCTTTACTAATGATTACAAATGCGACAGTAACTATGTCTCTGTTTTTTACATTTACACGTCTTAACAGATTCAATGATTTGAATTAAACTTAGCACACGAGTATATCATATAATGGATTGGACATAGGATATCTTTATTCCGGGAGTTTGTTACCATTTTTTTTGGATGGGAAATCATCAAATGACCCCGTCCGCTCTGGTTGGAGCGGGAAGGAGTGTCAGACTCTAACTGACTAAAACCCATCCGTGCTCTTCCTAGTGCCCTTTGCGTTTCAGGGCCGCGGTAACTCTTTCGAACAAAATCCGCAACGGGAATTTGTTACCTTGGGATGATGTTCGCCTTTCAAGCAGGCGAAGCCGCTGGCAGAAGTAAATACCTCCTTCATAATAGTTTTGCTATCAATACTTTAGAAAAAACTCTCTTTTCAATTTTACGCAAGGTACATATATTTATTCTCGTGACTGTATATCTATAGACAGGCAATAAGTACTTATACAGTGACTCGCAAGGAATGCTAGGTTATTTTCAATGTTATAGACCATTCTAATGGAAAATAATTCCACATAGTTGGAACATTCCAACATTATTCTGTACGAAGATGTCTGGAATTTCAAAGTCACCTTGACCTCTAAGTCTCAGTAGACCGATAAACTACATTAAGGTCTACAGTTGGCTAGAAAAAATATTTTGGCAGACCTTCTTTTTTCACTATTAAATTTTTTGCAAGACAGTCGGACTACGCAATGGCAATAACTTATTGCCAGATTCGTACGAATCATATAAGGTTAAAAATATTGTTATCAGTAAGCCATAAAAAATAGTTATAAGGGAAAATGTTTTCATAAATTTCCAGTCAAGAAAATTTAATAAAGTGACGTAAATCACGTTACAGATAAAACTTAATTAAAAAATACGTGCTGCGTTACTTCAACTTAAATCTATTAAACGGATAATTATAAAATTTTACATGAAAATTGTGGTTGAAAATTGCTTACTGAGTAAGCAGAATTTTGATTAAATTAAACGATATTAAGAAGGGGAGACGCGTTTGAGGGAAAATAATGAAAATATTGCCCCGGGTAATCGGCATGTTTCGATTATAAAATCGGCTCGGCTCGGTATCCTGTCTACGTACTTTATTATATTCTCCTTCAATTTGAAACAATACAACCTCCTTGCCTTAAATTAGGGACTGGTAATCATGAATATTGAGACTGACAGGATGATTAAATTTTTAATCTCGGACAAAAAAAATATTTGTGGTAACCTCTATGATATTGTAGAATGTAAAACTGGCTGGTTAGAAAACAGAGCTCCGAGACCCTCGGTCAGCTTAGTATCTAATGATTTATAAAATACAAGATTGTTACATTAATTCCGGGGCAGTGAGGTAAAGAGGGATGCCTCGTTAAACATCGATTGAAAAAAAAAGTTTAAAGATCTTATTTTCTAGTCCAACATCAAAACTGAAAGAAATCGACATTTTATTTTGAAGAAAGAGATAAGTCTTACCAGTCTTACTAAGAAAATATTCTCTCAATACAGATTATTATTTTTCCATTTTCTCATTTCAGTCTCGTACCAATTAGGATCGCATCTTATTAAATGTCTTGTAGGCACTATCGAGTATCTGTTTTTTCCTCGAAGTCTGCCTTTCAATATTTAAAAGTAGCAAATGAGTTGGTTTTATGCGAATATTAAAATGAAAATTGTCCTGGAAAAGGAAATAACTCCTTTCAGTATGCAATATCATCGTTCGTTATTAACATCGAACATTAACAAAGAATTTTCAGCTTTATCATTTATTAACCCTACACAGCCGTCCGATTAAAAAGGGTCACAAAATTACTCAATGTCGCTGCACTGTCAGTGACGTTGATATGCGACGATGCAGCATAAGTAACTTAGTACATAACTAAGCAATATGCAAATACTGGCCGGACCATCAATCCTGGACGTCGGACACAAGATAAATAGTGGCTCTGACACTTGCACATTGCAGCAACCATGTCGAACGGGGGAAGCGTTTACATTTTTAACTACGAACACCGAAATTCTGACGTCATTTGTCACGATCGGCGGTTAAATGGGCACGCATGTGTTTTGTTTCAACTGGCAATAATAATTTAACCGATGTATTTGGATATTTGTTTTCGTGGGATAAAACACGTTGTATTCGGTGTTGATTTTTGAATATTCGCATAACTTTTTATTTGTAAAATTAATGCAGCTGTTTCACATATTGTCTATAAAAAGCTGTCAAAATTCCATAAATATTTTTGCAAGATAGAAGTTATCTGAGGATTAAAAAATCAGACCTTAATTTATTTAACTTTGTGAATTTCGTACATGGCAAGGGCAAGATTATCTATAATTTCTATCCCATCATATCTGAATAAGAAATACGAATCTCAGTAGTAATGATCTTAACTTAGGATTTTCATGTTATGTTTTTGGATACCCATATTTTCTAATCTGTTCTTCACACAATCAAATCTAACTAGTCTAGGTATGGCATACTGCGAAGCAAAATCCTCCCGCTTATTATTCCACACAACCCTTTTTCTGCCAGTCAAAAACAAAACGCTACCGTATATTCAGCAACAAGCAAAGCAGAACATTTTGTATCGTTAAACATAGTGCGGCGTAACACAGCATGTTTAGTACATGGGTACACTTTGTCCACAGCTGCAGCGGCGGGTTACGGATGCAAAATATTGCTTATCTCAATAAAATGTTACTCTCAGCTCCCTTACGTAACTACCGTACTCCGTAGATAGCTTACACAGTTTGTTTATGCCAGTACAGTTTCTCTACTAGAGTTATAAAAATTGCTAAAGAAACTCAGAAGAATATATACTGTATCGATTATATACTGAACATATAATACATGTTTCGTCTTTTTCTCATGAGAAAACTACAGGACACTACCGGCTACGACCTTTACATACTTCTTTTACGTTCATACATTTGGACGTCTGAGTATGAACTTCTAGCGAGTCACCTCCCAGTGGCTCCTTCATTCATCCTCTGAACAGGGCCAAACCTTTTAAGCATATCTTTTCAATTATTGACAATGCAACTTCTGTTTCATTGAAAACTTAGTTCCTGAATGTTCATAATCAGAGGTAACACATTAATACCATCCTTAAACTCAATTTAAACGGGCATTAACTTAATTTAATACCCCAATTATTTAGTCAAATTCGGGCATCCGTGAAAGGTCAAACAAGGGGGCAGGTATCGGTAAGCCAGGCTGTAACTCAACAGGTATTACAGTGATCGTGAATGACCGGTGTCCGGCCGCGAATTAACATGGCGGCCGGACTCTCCGGGTCGAAGATTTATGGCACTGTTAATGACCCCATACTATGATAACTGCTTATTTATGAACTGATACAGCAGGAGATTATGCGAGGTTAGGGGCAGTTTTCGAAATGTTTTGTTTGTTCGTGATGAAGATATTGACTGTGTTTATTTAAATCTAAATTGCACCCAAAATGTTCCGATATTCATATTTTTTTTTACCGAAATCTAGACCCTAATTACTATGTATTCTTGAGATCAATGTGAACTTAATTTTGGAAAATGTGCTTATAAAATAATTATAGTTGCTTAATTCGAGATACCACAAAGCGCCACATTTAGTCACTGTGGACTTTTGAGAGTTTTATAATTCGTAGAATTAGAACTCACGTTTATATTGTTTACTTAGATGCTACAATCTATAGTTACAACACGGCCACAAACTATGTATTTATTTAACTTAAGTAGACCCAGTATCTCTTCCAAGCGGAAACCTGAAACTTATCTGTGAAGACATTATCGCTCGACGCTCGTTATGTTGGTGTTCCGACAACGTGTTCACTACTTATGTTGGTACCTACTGCCTTTCATGTTCCGAATCAATTAAGTTACAACACTTCGAATTAGTGATGTAACTATGAAGTTATTAGATGGTAATTATGTGTAGTATAAAAATTCTTAAGGTAGAGTTTGTTGGTATTTAGGGTTCCTTGTGTATATAAAGAAATAGCGGTGGAAAGAAGACTTCTGGTAGACGTAGAAGAAAGTAGGTAACTAATAAACCATACCATATATTCCTAGTGTTGGGCGACGTTTAAAAAAGAAGTAGAGAAATTGAGGAGTATTTTTTTTATTGTTTGGAAATTATTCTTGGAAATGCTCACAACTGTTAGTAGTTATTAGGTTGGACGAAAGAAACTAGTGTAAATAGTGAGAATGGCCAGAAAACTGTTGAAACTTAAGTTCTACGCATTGAAAGCGACTAAGAAAATAATTTCATAAATAAAAACTGTTTGCTTGTTAGCAAACCCATGATGAGTTATTTATAAACTCAACAAAAAACTTACCTACACGATATCCACAGAAATAAAATATGTATGGCTGCATGCTATTGAAGTTGGCGTCGTTACGAAAGAAGTAAACATTTAAGAGCGTTCACGAAGTTTCATACAAAATATCAACTCCTCATTCTTGGAAATAAAATAATGAACCGATTTTAATGAGAAAGGTGATCTTTTACTTTAATGATTGCTGTTTTTATTTCCCTCTTAACTCTTTTTCTTTTTAGATCTATATCTTACGGATGCGTACCAAGTTTCATGAAAATCGGTTCATTACTTTTCGAAAAATAACTTAAAAAGTTCATATGAACAGAGTGAGGAGTTAACGCTTTTAAGGTACGAAACAGAAAGCTTAGTTCAACATGAATCACCTTTTCTCCCTAACCAATGTATGGAAACAATTTAAATAGACCAATTAGAGGTTTTTATTCGCACAAATGAAGAACAATTCTAAGAAGTTCGCATTATTAGTGCACGAAAGCAAGCAACTGCGGTGAGTGGAAAATTTTCAGCGCATTCCGTTTTAATTCGAGAAACGCAAGTTTTCTTTTGAGTGTATTTCGCTTCAAGTCTCAATTGGCCATAATTAGAGATTACTTTCTACTACTTCAGGTACAAAATAGCTTTTAACTTAAAACTGCTTCACGAATTGAATAGTAAAACTCGCAGAGTAACTGGTGTGTCAAGTAAGATGAATACGATGTGAGCGAAGCGATGAAGCTTGATTAAAACAAAAACTTGTTTTTCACACCACCTGATCGAAAACGTCAAAATATATGTCATTATTGGCGAGGGCACAGCCGTGCAGTAATGTTGTACTGGATATCATTATAACCTGGATTTTTGTTTTAACTCCCTCGCTTCGCTCGTAAGTTAGACCCAAAACTACCGAATCCTTAATTGCGTTCGAGATTCAATATGACGCCCGTGTGCATAATCTACTAGGTATATTACTACCGGAACAAAAGCTCCCGATTTCCTAATCCAGGTCATGATCTACCAGTGTTCCCTTCATGCAAAACGATACCTTTGTGGAGTATTTTGTTATGAACATGTACATAAATTATCCAGACGAACACTGGTAGCCGGTGAACACTGGTCACATTTATTATTACAGTAAGATTTCAAATTGTTGATAATAATAAAAACTTTGACAAGCTTCTTTTCCAGTTGTTTTCGAAAAAGCCAAAAAAATCGCTATTTCTTTATCCGTTTTTCCTACTGACTTCCGCCTACTTACCTCTGTGTTAACAATTTACAAATTTCTTGAACCTCAACTCCGTTGAAGATAGCTACTAATAAGTCCACACATTCCTCGCTATCCATGACACGCATAATAACTGAAGACAAGCGTGCGTGCGGAACACCAATTAAAGGTACTCGTAATTAAAACAGGATATATTTACGACCCTTGAGACAACATGGCGCGGGTAAGCAGCGAACGATAATTTACAACCGTCCTTGATTTCAACCCCTAACTTCCGCAGTTTTAGGGTTCAAACTGTTTGACCGAGTTTCTGAATTTATGGGAACGTAACGTGTCTAATAAAAGGGCCTTCTCGCATTAGCGGAATATCTCATGCCGCCATGATGGGTTTAGTTGTCCCAAATGTGTGATAGAGGAATTATGCGAACGGGTTCGTTTGTAGGTGGCGTAAGACGGCAGCTGGGTAACGGTACCAAATGACCCACTGTGCGAATGGATAAATTTAAACAGATGGTAGAACTGGTCGATGTGGCGATACTGTGGGGATGTTTAGTCCAGCGGACGTCTTTTGGCTGAAATGAGGATGTTTAGCAAGACGTGTTTTACTTCTTCGTATTCATATTCGTTTTAAAAACAAGATGTTAACAAAAGGCTCTAAGGTTCTTTGTTCGGATTAGGTGTTAAGGAACACATTCTCTCTCCAATTTGAATTTTGACTCCTTTTAAAAATTCCTACCGTCTGATTCCCAAAAGAACAATAAATAACAGCAATCATATAATAAACTATTCATGACATGATTATAGCTTCTGCCATTTCCAAAATCCTTGACAAGCACGACTTCTAACTTATTTACTTACTTTTAAACTCCAAATCGTAACGACTCACGAAACAGGTGGACAATATGAAACATTAAGTAAACGACTTCGAAAGTCGTCCCATCAGACACGATAAACAGTCATTGAGACGGTATCGATTTCCCATCAGAAAGCCGGCCCGTTAATTTTTAACGAGATTTTCTCAGCTCCCTAATTCACTGCGTGCGATAATATCGACATTATTCCATCGATTAGCATTTGTCATCGAAATGCAACACAACACTGTGCGAACCGAATAGAATCTTAATTAGGTAGGTATTTCTTTTTAAGTACGGGACTTTCGTTTCTGTCGTGACCGACTTCGTTAAATAACAGACTTTTGATTATAAGTGAATTAACCATGCAATTATTATTCAAGAGCCCGCTCAGAGGAGTTTGAGTAGCCAAATTACTGAAGTTTTAATTTGATACAAAAACCTGAGATGAAAATTGGATAAATTGCAATGTTTTGGTGCAGACTGAAGGAAGATTGCTCTTGTTATGGCCTTGTGAAAGTTTAATCAACATGTGAATAAAGTAGGTCTCTGTCTGAGATTGTGTATGCTTTCAGTGTATTGTTTGTGTCGATGGATATAAAGTTATCATTATACACGAATAAGTTTGAAATCGACTAGGTTCAGTTAACAGTTAACGAGACTTTATTTCAATTTGACAGCAACACGATTTATTCTACTGAAATCAGAAAAGAAAAGAAAGAAACAGATTTGTTTGACGACAGTTCATCAGATACAGTTACACAAATAAAATAGGCACACTTTCTTTTACAAAAAAAAAATACAATAACCCTTTAACGTCCTTCAAAAGCCGTAATAAACCCTTAACTCACAGAAAACAAAACTCAAGTAAAAGAACGTGTATTTCTTAATTGTCACAAAATATCCATATACCATTTTAATGGTATTTGCGTGTACGGGTTGGCGTAATGTGACTTTGACAGTGTTACGTAAGGAGCTCTGGATCAACCCTGCGCCCGCTGCGCTCCTCAATAAATAACGCCAAAGGGTTTCTAACCCGTCTAATGCTGTTTGCTCACGCGACCACGACTTGACACAACTTCTGCAGCGGATGATGTACAGTGCTGCCTTCGAGTGTTTTGTTTTTTTTGCTGTCAGAAAAGGTTGGCTATCTATTGCCAAAGGACAAAAGAAAAATATTGTTTTTTTTTTGTGTTTTTCACATTTGACTGCATTGCTTTGTTGCACAGATAAAATTCTATAAAACTTCATGTAAGTCTGTATAGTATGAACGGAACATTATCTATGCACCTTTTAAGCAGATTAAAAGATCCCGAAGAATTGAGTATTGTGCGTTAAGAGCGTGTACGCCGTATGTCATTTCATACAAACTTTCAAGTCCTTATTCTTCAAAATGAATGAACCAATTTTAACGAAACTTGGTATGTATACGCTAAATATCCAGGTCTAAATAGTTATCAAAAAACATTTTTGAAAAAGAGTTCAGGGGGAAGGATATAGTGATTTTTCACTTTCTATAGAAAACTTAAAATCGCTCTCTCTCTCCCTCTGAAATCTTTTTCAAAAATGTTTTTTGATAACTATTTAGACCTGGATATTTAGCGTATACATACCAAGTTTCGTTAAAATTGGTTCATTCATTTTGAAGAATAAGGACTTGAAAGATTGTATGAAAAGCCGTACCGCGTAAACGCTCTTAAGAACGTGTCATTTAAAGTCAAATCTTGACAGGTTTTCAGGAAAAAACAGAGTTTTAGAAATACTCAACTTCACATGAATAATATGCCGAAATCAGGCGATACAATATTTTAATCAGAGCTTGCTTTACGGGAGCCTCTTAAAAAGTTCTAAGTTAATGCAAAAAATCTATACTAACATAATGAAGCTGAAGAGTTTGTTTGTTTGAACGCGTAAATCTCTGGAACTACCAGTCGGATTGGGAACACATTCATGAGGAAGGCTATAGGCTATAGGGGAACGGAAAATTCCTACGGGAACGGGAAAAATGGCATATGCGCGTACGAAGTCGCGGGCAAAAGCTAGTAAACTATATGTTTGATTTATGATCATAACACAAGGATTTATCAAAGTCAGACATAACAGGGGGGCCATCTTTCCTTATACAGTTTCCCTATTGTGTTGTTTTTGTACGGATTCAAAATAATTCGCGGTAATAAATAGATGATCTATTTTGGGATCGGAATCTTCCTCCCACATTGTTATTGGTAGCTTTAATTAGATGATACAGGTTAAATTTACTATTAATTCATGTCATTTTTTGCTTATTAATATTTTGTCAGTTTATCCTACAGTGTACGCGTACCTACTCTATGTCTGAATTGCCCTTTGACTAACACCGGAGAGAAAATTAATTGAATACATGTAATATTCGCTGACATATCGAAATTGCTAACAATGTCATAAAATCTAGATAGTAATGACACTGAATAAAATTTTCCCCTCATTCTCAAAGCCATGAGTACTTTTTTTCTTCTAAATATTACTTGTTGAAATTGGCTTCCAAATCTTCTCTGTATAGCACATTCACGTTCTATCTATATTTGAAATTAATGTTATAAGTCTAGCCTAGCACATACAAAGCCATAAACAACATTGTCATTCCATGCTGCATTCAAACAGAAAAATGCTGCCTTTGAACGAAACACACTGGCCAAAAAGACATAAACTAGGCATCATTACCATTCTCAATTTAAACGATTGCCAAGAAAAACAACAATGGCCGATGTACGAGTAGGTTGGTAGTAGTGGAGGATTGAGACTGGGCTTTGAATCGTTTGGTACGCTTGTCAGGTGCAATAGCAATTTTACCGAGCTCAGTAGTCCCGGCCTACGTTCCAGACAGGCCTGTTTGAGAAACGGTTAGCTGAAACCTTTATTTTTATTGCTTTCTCTACTGA
Source organism: Melanchra persicariae (assembly GCA_947386135.1). NCBI lineage: Eukaryota > Metazoa > Arthropoda > Insecta > Lepidoptera > Noctuidae > Melanchra > Melanchra persicariae. Next base: position 9,159,070 of record OX376646.1, read on the forward strand.
AACGGCCCTTTTCTATCTTCGGGTAATGTGTTTTTCACGTTTATTGGACATTTTTATTGATTAGGTAGGCTCGAGGAAGGTTTGATGTTGGGCTTTTATATTAGGGAAAGTTTTTAACGGTTTGCCAAAGAGCCTGTTTAATTTAAATCAGCATTTTAATTTCTATCTAAAAGTTTTCTTCCCAGTTTTCTTCGTCGCAGATTTGAATATTTGAAGCTTAGTCCAAACTCGTAAACTAAGCAGTCTTAAGTTATTAACGAAGTATGTACCAAACTCTGTAGCTAAGCATGTCTTGCACTAAAAGCGCACCAAAGTACTAACATTCTGATGGTACTTGCTCGTACCAACACCGAGGAGGTGACAACAATATTCGCTATTATTTTGGAATATCGATTTTATGGATACCGCCAAAATGTATTGTACACTACCTACTCCTGGAAGCGTATTGTGCAAACACATTCACGTCATCATTATGAATATTTATTTACATGATAGAGTTATTTTGCGTAATCGCTTCAGTGCATCGTTTTCGCCGATCCGGACGAGTTTATTGCATTTGTCGCTGGCTGCATACAAAATTCAGCCGATACCTGAGTTATAACGCACGTACGGATCGAGCCAGAATTGTTGTGATTTTTCTTTAAAATATTTTCACTTGGCAATGTTAGGCTGAAAAATGTGTATTACTTACGGTGATATAGGGAGGGAAGATTCGTATTAAAATGAAAATCGGTTGAAGAAGAAATTGATGATGTGAAATCCGTTTTTGTATCCACTATACGTAAAAAAATCAACTAATTACCTACTCCTATTGTTATCATAAAAAGTTATGTGATAAGTTCTCAACACAACAGTTATTTTTTATGAAAGTCTCTCCCAACAGTCTCGTCTGTTTTCGGACATCTTTTCCACTCTAATAAGTGCAAAAACTCGATCGTATTCAATTCAATTCAATTCAATTTATTGCAGATAATTAAAATCCATAATATTACATAAAAACATAACGATGAATATAAATTAAAAAAAAAAATGTATTAAAAACATTTTTTGCCATTATCCCTGCAAGGACCTTTCTCATACAGTTATATAGCAAAAGTTGCAGCTAAGTACGGGAGATTGCGCGGGGGAGCAATAAAGTGCGCGGACAATTTGTTTAATCAAAAACAAATGTAGCTACTAGGCCTGCGGAACCCCTAGCGGCGGTGGCTGGGTAACGCGACACTCTTTTGTTTTTGTTTTGACATCTGCCACGTCGAGGCAGATTTGTCATGTTAGATAATATTAGCTTACAAAAAATCTTTAATGATTTACTTTATTTTGGTTTTCTCCCCTATTTCTTTCTGTTTTTTAAAGCTCTGTTGTGTTCGATGTTGTGATTGGTTGAGCAAATTAAAAGTTAACATGATATTTGACAACAAACATTTTTAGTTAGTTGATAAGACATGACTGTTGGAATGCTCTGCTATATCAATTTCCCCGCTCTCTTATATCAATTACTGAAAATTTACCTTGAAGTTATTTTTACTAAAAACAAGTTATCAGAGACAAAATTGGTACGTGTCCAACATTTAAAATAAGTCAACCTCAAGTTCAAACTTTCATCTGGAAAGCAAACTAAGTTTCTCGCCGCAATTGGAAGACCTGACTCAGGTAATCGCATTTACCAACCTTTCAGAAAGTCATGTTTGATAACTTCGAATAAAATCATATTATATGTATTGCTTCCTATTCAGGTACTCTTAATACGGATTACAAACCGGGTTACTAGATTACGGTATTAGTAGCGTAAAACATTGACAATTTTTAAACATATTTTATTTGAGGAACCAAAGTAGAATGACAATCATCATCTGCCTAGCCTTTTCCCAACTTTATTGGGGTCGGCTTCCAGTCAAACCGGATTCAGCTGAATACCAGTATTTTACGTGGAGCGGCTGCCTACCAGACTTCCATAAGTCCACAACCCATTAACTGGGTAACACGGAACTTCTTGGCAAGACTGGAGTCAAATTTTCTGGCTTCTGACTTTCTTTCTTTATCGTGTGGGTAGTAAGGTCTAACGATCCCACGCACCCTAGTGTCAGAGTTTCTAAACCGCCTCAAGAGCCTCTGACATGGTTTGACGACCGCCATTCGGCGGCCGGGACTACCAGCTTATACGATACCTTGAAGATCGACCAGTGCGACTGAAATTACTTAGCCACAAAGTAGAATGACATAGATAATTAAAATATAGAGCAGCCAGCCTGCAGTAATTAGGGCTACAACATTGACAAACTTGTTTTGGATCGATGACTTAAAAAAATACAGAACAAACCTACGTAAAGCTTTATTGTAACAAAATTCAAGAACCTAAAAAACATATATCATAGAACATAATCAACTTAGTACTATTCTTCAAACGACTTTGCCTGACTGCCATCTCATTGCTTATTAAATTAGATAAAGATTAAACTTTCTACATAAACGTTTCGAGTTCCATACATTTATGGAACTCGTCACATAAGTACGATACCTAATATTATGTATCGTAACACTCTTATTGCTATTCTTCTCATGACTGTTACTTAGTTCTGATCTCTTTTACAACTGAAGATAAAGATTTAACTTTTTACGCAAACATGTGTCTGATCACAAAAACTTCAACTCGTAAAAGAGTCACCCCAACTTCCGAGTTATAACTCCTTATTACTTCCGATTTTTTTTTCTCTGAAAGAAAATTGAAGACGTTGATTGCAGAAAAGCTAAACTAAGATACTGATATCTTAGTTGAGTTCAAGTTAAATGTTGAACTTTCGATGCATACATTGGTTTGGTAACAAAAACTACAACTCGTCACAATACAGTCATCCCAGCTCCTACTTACGACTTTCTACTACTTTCTCTCTGCATGAAAATTTAAGGCGTTGATTACATAAAAGCGGCATATGAAGAGTTTTCACAGTTTTTCCAAAGCTTTTACTTCTTTAACGTATTTAATCGTATAGTTCGATACGGATAACTTTCTTTGTAAACCTTTGTCTCGTATCATAAACTACAACTTGTCAACAGCCACCCTATTTTCCCACTTACCGAAACTTTCCTCTTTAAAAAAAAGCGAACGCGTTGATTGCACAAAAGCGGGTATTGTGACGAGTTTACGTAACTTGCACAAAGATTGTCGCGGTACAGACACATCGTCATTCCATTGACGTCTTTGGCAAAGCTTTGCTTTCTCATCTTCACAAGTAATTTAATTAATATGATACCACAAAAACATTTGTTTCTTATCAAAAACTACAGCAAGGCCGGAGTTACCAACTTTTCACAAACTTTCCTGTCTAGAAGAATAGTGAAGCATTGATTGCACAAAAGCGGGGAGGGCATGTGACGAGTTTCCGATACTCGCACAAATGTTTTCACCACGTGGCGTAGACATACATTGTTATTCCGTTGATGACTTTGGCAAAGCTTTGCTTTCTTATCCCCACAAAAAACAGTTAAATAAGATAAAGATTAAACTTTCCACGTAAATATTTGTTTCGTATTAAAAACTACAGCAACTCCCGAGTTTCCAAAACTTTCCTCTCTCAAAGAATAGTGAAGGCGTTGATTGCACAAAAGCGGGGCATGTGACGAGTTTCCGTAACTTGCACAAATATTGTCGCCACGCGGCGTAGACACACATTGTTATTCGCCGCACGGCGCGTGGGCACGTCCCGAGCCAATAATTTCATGTGACTCATCTCGCTACAGTTTTCGCTGAAGAATATCAAATAAGTCTGAGGATTACGTATCGGCTTCGTTGGAGAATGTGTTACGTGTTTCTATTTACACTTAGTAATTACGTATTGTTATATTCTCATGTGTGTTTTATTTATTTGTCAGTTTTGATATACAGTTTGTATGTGTTTATTATGGATTCTCTTAAAACTCCGAAGTCCGATTAACCTAAGAACCTTTATCAGAGGACAAAACAATAACTATATGATTGCTTTAAATACTGTCTAGCAGATTCAGATGATAGACAGCAAAAGGTTATCTAAACAGTTCAGAGATTTCTATAAAATGACTGTTAATGTTGCCATAACTGTTTGAAAAGTAATTAGTAACAAAACAAGTTCTGAACAAATACCTAATTAATTATCTTTTACCTCGTGGTAACACGTAATTAATCGTTTTTCAGTATAATAAGTGTTCAGTTAATTACCGCAGTATACATTACGTTACACCAAATTAATTAATTAATGAGCTCGTTTGATCAACTTCACATAATAAGCCGTTTGAATGTCCACGGTGCCTGAGCACTCAGTGAGTCACAAGCGTGGCCAGTCATCTATCATAATACGATTAAGTCCTAGTGACTTGTCACTTTACTACACTACACCGTAATGCCCCATTCACTTTGATAACTTACCCTTTTTCCTCAAACAAAGTAACGACAGAAACATACCTCTCCAACATATCTAAGAAAATCCAATATCATAAAACAGAAAACTGCAAGCCCTAAAAAATATCCCTTCAGCCCATTTAAGCCGTAAAAGGGAATGGAAAAGTTTTTCTAAGGAAATATGACGCACATAAATATGAGCTACGGACGATGTTCCAACATTACGGTGGAATCTTTTGAAAAAACTTTTTAATTTATACCCGATCCATGCGGCGGTTAATCCAAAGATCACGAGAACTCACGTGTCGACACAAACACACAGTTGGCACAGTTATTTTGTATGGGGATGTTATCACTCTGTCGCGGATGTGAGGTACACGTGCATTATGTTGTTGACACATTTACCGGTATGTATAAACAAGTGTCGATCGCGGGGGCGCGGCGGGCGCGCGCGAGGCGTCTCGTCAGTCGGAGCGCGCGGGGCGCACTGCCGCCCTTCGCCGGAAAAACAAGTTTCCATGCAGCCTCCCCTTGCCCCCCCTTCCAACTCCCCCTACAGGATGCGCACTTGCACTGCCTTCACCTTATCTTTCCGGGAAAATATGTTTTGTTATACCAAGGTTACTCTCGCCTTTGTTTACGGAAATTGCATCAGTTTCGTGCGGTGTTATAAGGGAACTAGGTGAGAAAACAACCGGCTTCTATGGGGTGGGACTTGTGAGATGAAAACATGTTGTTTTCTATTAAAAATGTTTTTTTTTTCTTTTGGAAACCACTTAAATGAACGGTAAAACTATTTGTCTATTTTACAAATTAACGAAACTATTATTTTAATATTGTAATAGTTTCGTAATATAACAAATTTTTACGACGCTATGCATAATGATCTCGATTTATTGCAATGTTTAATTAATTCTTTGCAAGCGAATATAAACCCTAAACACATCAACACCTGCCCATAAACAGGCAACATTAACGTCCTCACATTAAACTCTAATCACAATACACACATAACTCACCTGTAGGCGTATCAGCAGTTATTTATGAGTTCGGGGACATCGCGATAAGTGTTCGTCGAAGATTCCCGCAAAGGGCTGCTACGCCGTAGCTTCCTGCCTACGAAGCGCCTACGACGTAGCCGACGTAGCCTGTCGCATTAGTACCTACGTAGATAACTTGTACTTTTCCGGTTGCACGTACAAAGTACAGACGTTGAAGTGAACTTTTTTTGAGCATGTTGATGAATGTTTGTTGAATTGTAGGTAAGGTGAGTATACACTAGAGGGTTAGCTCGAGCATTTCCTTACAATTTTACTTTGTTACGAATGTTACAAAACAAGTTAAACTTTTAATTTTAAAAATTTTCCTTGGGTAACGTCCTGCAAATGCTGTATAATGCCGAAGTGACATGAATTTTGAAAAAAAAACACCATTTCTGATAAAACTAACTAATCAAATGGGTTTTTGATGTTAGTCAATTTTGTTACAAGTAATTGCTCCAGTGACTAGCGCATTTACTTTTAACAACAGACTAGAGTCTAGTCTATACTCACCTGTAGAGCGAAGCGTAGACGATGGATGAGTTCAAAAGTTGAATGGCCACGTAAAGACTACGTGAATGTTGATAAAGGTACCAAGTTTGAGAGTACTTTTTGATGTTCTTTGTTCTAACTTGTGTTTACAAGTGAATGCACTTGCTAACTATGATACATAAAGTCCTTTACGTCTTAGATGTAAAACGGAAAGTTAGGAAATTGTCCGCAGCTGATTCTCTTTTGCGGAATTTATTCGAAAGCGCACCGCGACCCTGCAGTGCGATTCTGTAAACATGTCGAAGTGAACACCCGGGCGGGGTGCACGACAGGTGAGTTGTCAAACCATACAATTAAGATGGCACCTAAGCGGAGTGAACGACAATAGAGCTGTCAAGCTCTATTGTCGTTCACTCCGCCTAGGTGAATACCGTGAGATGTCGACAGAATCGACCGGCTGGAACACAAAGGACATGAGGAGATTTTAGTCAGTAAGAGTCTGACACTCCCTCCCGCTCCATCCAGAGCGGAAGAAGTCATTTAATGATTTCCCATCCTTTAAAAACAAGAACCGATTCTGAGTTTAAACTTTTTAATTGATAGAGGAGGTAATCAGTAATCACTGAAAGTTCAGAAATGATTAAGAAAATTCATTCACTCATACAAAAAAAACACAAAAAAGGTACACTAGTGCTGAATGTCGTCATCATCATAATTTCAGCCAAAAGACGTCCACCACTGCAGGGCATAGTGGCCTCTGTCCCTAAGTGTCCCACATCGAACGGTCCTGTGTATCTCAAACCCAGTAGATCCCCGCGGTCATCGCCAGGTCATCTGTCCACCTTGTGGGGGGCCTTCCAACGCTGCGTCTTCCGGTACTCGATCACCACTTCAGACCGCAGTGAGTGGAGAGTATGGCAATGCAATTTATACCGGAAAATGCCCAATTCATAAGGCACGGTAGTGAAGAAGCATGAAGAGTTAGTTAGCTTTCTAATAAAACACCAGCTTATTTGATTAAAATGAGTCCATGAAATCTATAAACATTTTTTTTTTCTATTTCCCCTAAGCCCCCTGCTCTCGTTGAAGTCAAGAACATAAACCAAATTGCTGATAAAACGCTAAATGTAATCTTATTACAGTTAAGTCGGAAACAAAACAAAACAGAAGCGAAGCGGCTATAAAATAAACTATTCCGAAGTCCCGGGTCCAGTCACGTATCTCCCAATAACTTCAACTGACATCTTAAAGTAGGGGAATGGCTTTTTGATCTTGTTCTAAAGTTCTGAGGCACGAGCGGACAAAGGGATGAACTGACAGTAATGCGCAAAGGAATACATTTTGCATTGTGTGCAATATTTTGGGTGAAGTTTCTATGTGGATTGTGGTCGAGAATAGGGAATATGCATGCAATTTTTTATGTGCAAAATAATAAAATAATTATTGGTTCTAGTAAACAATAATGAAATGAGTTTTAGAATACCTTCATTAGCGATGATGTTATGAAGCTTCAAAGTTTACAGTTGGAAAGAGAAGTCCGAGAGCAATCTGACGTCAAATACCATGATGCCTATACAGCTGCCATTGAAAACGGCGTTTTTGCGAGAGGGACAGATACAATTACATTTTTTTTTAAATTGTTTTGGTTTTTGTTTTGATTCTGTTTTCGAATCTACTATATTTTTGTATATTTCATACTATTTATTCCCTATAACGTCGAATGTGTCAATGGTTTGCCATAAGCTAAAAAAACGTATAAACGTTTTCCTTTTGACATTTCCCGTTCAAGTATTTCTTAGTGAGTAGTTTGGCTATTATTATAGTGGAAAAGATCGTGTAATTTGAAATAAACACAACCCCTACTTTCAACTCCATTCCACAAATACTCCAAGAGTGGTTGTAACAAGCAGTAGAGAGCGTCCAATTTTAAATTAGACAATCTTTGTTTTGGTTTGGTCAATTGCCTAGCTTTTTCCCAAGATTTTGGGGTTAACAATGCAATCTTACCGGATGCACCTGAATACTTAAAACCATATCTCAAATAATTACAAAATAGATGACACTTCACAATGGTAATGCAATTTGCTTAGTTACCGTAACCAAGTTATAAATTACCATTTAATTTTTTCCCCAATCCCATCATACTTTGTTCTAAAAATCTAACATCACTTTAAAACATTCTCAAAAGTGTCACTTCCACTTTAAAAAAAAACTCGCCCCTAATTGAAGTGGTACCGCAACGCTCATCCATTTTTACGGATCGTCGCTTGTTTAAATTACAAGAGAACAGTGCACTCGGCCCTACGCCATGGTATAGAAACGTACAGAAGTTCAGCTTCCCACAACAAGACAATACGCAAATACGGAGATACGTTGTCGGTCACTACTAGAGACGGTATTGTCAAAACTTTCCATACAAATCAAGTTCGGCAATGATTGTCATTTACTCATAGAAATTGACGGCCCCCTTGCAATTTGTACTAACAGCCAGTTGCAATAACAGCCGGAATTAGCCCGCAAAATTTGCACTTAGAGCACATATTTTGGTAGTATATTCCGTGCGTTGTGGAAGCGGAAACATACGCATACATACACACATATGTCTACATACAGCAAGTGCATGTGCACTCGCGACTGTCTTTTATTTGACATCGCCGTATGTATAGGTGTATGTGTGTCTACGCTGCGCTTGTTTTCGCTCGTTGTACGGAGCCAGCCTTCTGTAACGTATTTATTCTACGCCCCCTCGACCCGGTAAGGCAGAACAAACCAACCCTCAGTGACTTGCACTTTGAATGCACATTTTAATGGGTTTGTTTCAAAAAGGCCTGTACTTTAATTGCACAAAACTATTTCAAACATATTTAGGAAGCACATGGCTTTAATTAGGAGTGTGTTTGTGACAGAGTGGTTTTTTTTTTTCGTATGCGTTTTTTGACTAATCACTAAAAGAATTTAATGGATACGAAGAAACATCATATTATTATACTTTCCTATTATCAGGTATTTCGAGCAAGTTTCATTAAGTCTTCTTAAACATGGATTCATAATTCGAGATGATTTGGACTTTTCAGGGTTTAAATTGGTCTCTAAAGGCGATCCTTTAGAGACCAATTTAAACCCTGAAAAGTATAAGTTGCAATGAAATTTCAACGTTGCCATGTTCTATAAATACAAAGTTTTTTAACTCAAAATTTTATAATTTTCTCGAATTCTGAATTTAAATGTAGCTAAACAATTTTATAGAGCTTAAAATTTTACAACAACTTTTACATTGATTTCACCCGAATTGTGCAGTAGCGACCCGTCTACCTTCTGTGCCACAAGTGTGACACAAAACGTTTACATTTTTGATACAATCAATCAATTTTCATTTGCAATCTTAATTGGGGTCGGCTTGCAGTCTTACCAGATGCAGCTAATAGGGTAGATTACTAAACAAATCTAATTAGTCCGTCAGAGTTCAGATAGATTTCCAAAAAATATTGCACCGTGTATTTTTTATTTTTTAACGTAAACAAAAAATTAAGACGATACACTGCGTCGAAAACTCGAGTGACGTCACGCCTTGGTACACTTTAAACATAGAAATGACGTCACAAGCCCCCACTCCTGATCTTTGATGCGTTTTATCTTCGTCAATTTGTATTGATTTGATAGAGCAAAAAATACGTGTCCAATATTTTTCGATAATCTAACTCACGGACTAAATAGAATCATATTTTTTTACTCAGGAATCATCCCTATTGTACCAAGGTACCAGTATTTTAAGCGCGTCTGCCTATCTGACCTCCACCACCCAGTAACTGGGTAGCATACTACCCTTTGAAAATACTAGTATCAGATTCTCTCTCTGTCAGAGATCTCACGGACTAAATAGAATCATATTTTTTTACTCAGGAATCATCCCTATTGTACCTAGGTACCAGTATTTTAAGCGCGTCTGCCTATCTGACCTCCACCACCCAGTAACTGGGTAGCATACTACCCTTTGAAAATACTAGTATCAGATTCTCTCTCTGTCAAAGATCTGCTATTGACAGTCGGAACCAACAGCTTAACATGGTTTCAGAGGCACAGAGGAAATTCAGTATGTAACGGGTGGTCACCTATTCACTGATCTACCTGAGTTAGCGATGCCCAACGTCAAAGATTGAAAAAAACAAATAGCATTCGATCATGATATGATTTTAAATTAATAAATTAGTACGTATAAGATTTTTTTCTACATTTTTTTTATTTAACCAATATCATCAAAACTCTCCGGCAATAGTTATCAGTAATATGCGTTCAGTTTTATTGCGGGCCCACAATATCGGTGGCCGGCGCTAGTTCTAACTTCTAATGTAAGCACTTTGGATAGGGGCCGGCCCCCGGCTTGAGACACTACGCACGGGCGGCGTATTGTATTGGCGGCGGATTATTCTGCAACAAAGTGTAGGTAAATGGATTGTTTCGAGAAAAATAAATGAGTCAGTGAGAAAAGATAAAAAAGTTAAATTAAAAACAAACATAATTGACTTTCCCATAAATTACAGCAAAATGTTTTTTTAGGTAAGGATTAAACTGAACCATGTTTTTTTTTCCCTGGGCACTGGGAACACAATCAAGTAAAAGCTTCTTACGCAAGAACCGTTTAACAAATAACGGGATAAATACAAGTGTAGCTGGAATGACTTTCATACATGTGGCCATGAGTGCAATATTTATGTACAGTCAGAAAAATCAATTGATAGATCAGATAAGCATTTCACATACTATCGAAAATTTATCAAGTAACAGCCAACAACATAAGACTGTCAAAAAACGACAGCAATAATTTCCCAGATAGTAGGTACTAAAAACCAACAATATAATATTTAAACAACAAAACAACCATTCCACGCGTCACAATGACAAAAATTGCAGAATGAAGTTGTCGGACTCGTGGCGGCGATCATAAATTGCTTGGGTTTGATTAAGGCGGCGCGGGCGCGATCTTGCAGCGGCAGCCCCCTGCACTATGCACCGGTGCATCGCGGTACAGGGTGCTCACTAAACAGTCACCCTCGCGTGTATCAATATATAAACGAGGTTATGTTTTTTTTTTTTAATTGACTACATGTTGTGAAAATATGCGTCACATCTGCGCAATACGGCCTTTGCGATGTGTGAAATAAAGCCACATTGACAGCAGATTTCTAAAATGTCTGATACCTAATCAGTTGCTTAAATATTCAGGGATTTTATGAAAAAAAAACTGCCCGTGTGTATCTCTGTAGACGCAGTAGTAGTTTTTATTGGGCTTTAGAATTATTTCAAGATGTTAAACAAATTCATTTCATAAATAAAACTAAGGTACAAGCTCTTAATGACAACTTTTAACTGGGATACACACGTGACCTATTTTCTACATTACGCACATATGCATTAACCCATCCCACTTTCTTTTGACACGAATCTATGCCACATCGTTAGACGCGTAATTAAAGACATGTCATCGACATTTAGACTCAACATCAAATTAGAAATAGTAATTTAGTAGTTCAAAACAATAATTTAAATGCTAACCTTTGCAAATATAAATGGCAATTACAACTTTAGAAAATTATTATATTAACTAACTCAGTAACAAAATTCGGAATTCTAATTGGTTTCGGAGCCCGCTGTAGATAAATTTCGCCACATTGCCATCTACTTTTGGGATTACCGTTGTAAGAAGGGGATCGTTTATTTCCTTTCTATTCGAACGCTTCCAAAACTTTTGCTACGGCTCTAATTTTAAAGTTCAAACTTATTATTAAATAGGTTAGATTTAAGATTGCAGGTAGAAACAGTCGCGAGAATATATATGGCAATTACCTATGAATGCTTGTGCTTGTACCTACATAAAGGATTTTATAATGCTTATTTATTAAACGTCTGGCTGGAATTAAATGTTAATATGTTAAGCTTGATACTTTTAGGTTTTATCCTTGATAAGTAATCAAAAACAACAGAATAATTAACACGACTATTTGTGTTTATTCAGGTCCACTGACCTATGTTTGTAGCAACACTTTAGCTGTAAAACCCTTTGTCATACTGTTTTAATGGCGACATATTCTCAAATTATTTTACGACACGTTTACATACTATAAAATGTTTGCGTTACAAAGACCTCGCTCGGTGAGATGAATCAACGAATGTGTGGACACTGCTACTATGACACGATAATTATGAGACTTCTAGTCTTTGCCTTAAAATACGATTAAAAAATATACGACTTCAGAAACGAATATATAGAATATATTCTACTGAAAATAGTCTGTCAGATAGATTTCCAAAAAATATTGGACATTTATTTTTCTTTTTTCACGTAAACAAACATTGACGAAGATACAGTGCGTTGAAAACTTGCGTGACATCACCAGCCCCTTGAACCTTGCGCTTTATCTTTTTTAGCGATTAGGAATGGCAAAAAATACATGTCTAATATTTTTTGAAAATAGAATTCTATTTTTTCACCTTATTGAATAATAACTTCAGTTTTCAAAGTCAGTTTTTGTTATTTGCCACCGACGACCGAAATAAAGATTTTTTTAATAACCTTAATTTCATAAACACTCGCTCGTAATATGGATGATTAATTTCTGTTGAATTTTATATTTAACTGCTTTTACATCTAATTGTCATTATTATTATTTTAAATGTAACAGAACCCACAAAAATATATCCAGAAAACAATGTATTTTTCTAAAACAACGACAGGTGACAATTTAATCCCAAAAAGTTTGAGAACCCCCGTAGTATCGTGTGAATAATCGCACGGAGCAATGTTGGGATTTGATGAAAGAATCCGGGAAGTCCCGGGGGTCGGGCTGACGTCATCGATACCACCTCCAGCGCCTTTCGAGATTATTTCGAGGGTGTATTAGCTGCGACGATCAACTCTTATCGTAAAGGAATCTGAATAAGGAAAGGAAATAGGAAATGTTATAGTTAAGTGTATGGCATTAGACAGTAAACCGCGTGGAATTTCCTTAGCTTAACTGGCGTATATTTTATTGTGAAGAGTTAGCTCTTCATAAGTTCATACAGCAAAAACGGTAGTTTTTTTAGCCTTTCTTTTTCATTAATTGAACTACCGAAATATCACTGGGTCAATCAATTACATTTTCTCTTATTGATAACCGTGACGGCTGCTGTTGCGGTTTGCTGAAAGTAGAAACGAAGAGCCGGTCTCTGAATTGTCTATTTGAGATTGAATTCCTATTTCTCAAAATCTACTTAAGCCTGAAGACCTGTCAAAATATGCCATCAGAGATTCAATTCTCAATTCAGAAATCCGCCCCTCGTTGAGCTAATATAAAAAATAGCTGACAATAATTACTTAAATCTTAGCTACTCTCAAGTGGGAAATCAATAAGAAAAGGAAGAAAAGACACAAAAAGGCAAAGTAATTGCTGAAGAACGATAAAATCTCAATAGCGCATAAATTCACCGTTTCCTAGAATAAAAAATTCTTCTTCGTTATTTATCATTTTATGAATCTGCAACCTGCTGCATAATTGGATGACTCTCAAGCCTGAATGTAAAATGTAAAGATGCTAAGATGTTCTATTTCTAAGTCAGAGTGCTAAACCGTGGAAAGTTTATTTTAGACGTCCCAGTTCTCACCAACCCCTTTTCACTCCTAGGTATATTTACTTAGACCGGAGATAGGAATGAAGATAGTGGAAACAGCTACACACTCCACGGCATTAGGTATGTTTATAGAGTTAGTTGTCGATGGTCTTAGAATACATAGTAAAAGTACACACTCTTGAAATTGCTTACCGATATTTACGAAGTACTCGCATGTTTTGAGAACTATCTACTGCAGTCTGTATCTCCTGATAGCTACAACCTGGGGCTTTTTTGTCAAGAGTGAATAGGTACTTCTAGGCAAGCGTGCTCCACGGTCGACCACATCATCGCTTCCTATTTGGTGGGGTTGTGCTCTTATTTATGAAAAAGGTACCTACTTAGAATCGTTAAGAATATTTTAGTAGTTTGTTTACTTACCGAAATTAATCACTTCTACTTTTTTAAGTATGTTGATTAATATTAGTTCTTCGGACCTGCGGCCTTTGCCAGCCAAGTGGCACAATTATGTACAACTTGCTTCGGCAAGGCACTGCGATCCACCTATGCACCAACACACCTAAATATGTAAAAAATCTATGAATGTGATTTGACACTTACACAATTTAAAAGTCGTTATTTTAAGCAAATCGCAGCAAAGGATTCGAAGTGCCTTTGCCGAAACATTTTACACAATTACCTATACCACTGGTTACCAGTGTCTAGATATGGCTGAGTAATACCCTCATCTCTAAGTAGGTAAATGTTATGTTCCATAGTGCACTGAAGACGCAGCGTTGGAAGGCCTCCCACAAGGTGGACCGATGACCTGGTGAGGGTCGCGGGTAGCCGATGGATGCGAGACGCACAGGACCGGTTGTTGTGGCGACTCCTGGGGGAGGCCCAAGTCCAGCAGTGGACGTCTTTCGGCTGATATGATGATGATGATGATGATAGTGCACTGTGTGCACACATGCTCAAAAATTTATTTCATTAAGCTCTCAGTAACTTTAACATCATAATGCAGTCAAAAATCTAGCAACGGCAGGCCACAGCAGGTCGTGGCAGTACCGTGATTTAGGGCGGCGCGACGCACTGCGCGGGGGTAAAGCAAAGAGGGAGGGGGGCAGGTCCAGTGAGATTAACCATCGCCTGTTAATTACGACAAATGGTCATTGAGCGACGAATAATGGTTGGGCCCGTTTTATCGGCCTGCACTGTAACGTTGTCAGTAGGGTTGTTACTGTAACGGAACTCCGTCCGGTATTGCGAATTTTCGGCGAGAAATCCTGACTCCGCAAACGCATCCGTCTCCAAAAGTTTTTAGCAGAGTTGTAACAAATAAACGAAGAGTCAAAGATCCTTTGGTGGAGATAATTATTACCCAAGTTTCAAGTATTTTTGCTCTCATTTCAAGGCCGCAGCCAAATTTAGGAACATGTGGGCACGTGGTCTACCTACAGTTTACTGAAGATGGTATTTAAAGATCCACTAAGAAATCAGCTGGTAGATGACAATGCCATAAATCTGTCTTGTCATAGGTATGTAGTTTGCTGAATATTTTCTTTGAGAATTATGTTTTTTTTTTCATCTTCTTCAGCAAGTGTCCCCGGTACATCCCCAGTTATAAGTGTAACCATCGACCAATCAGTGCGACGCTACGTTATGACAGCTGTCATGTAATTGGTGATAATTGTGCGCATCTCATGAGTGTGGCTTAATTGAGTGTGCTGTGGGATGGTTAATTTGTTATTATTACGTTAATTCGTGCTTAAATAACTTGTCTTGATAGATGATGGGATCCGGCTCTAAGGCCCTTATTTATAAAACTGGAACTAAAATTTCTCTCCACCAAAGCCACCAAAAATGGATGATAAATCTGAGTTTGCAACCTAGTTTTGCTCTACTACCTTCATCATCATCATCATCATATCAGCCGAAAGACGTCCACTGCTAGACATAGGCCTCCCCCAAGTGTCGCCACAACAACCGGTCCTGTGCGTCTCGCATCCATCGGTTACCCGCGACCCTCACCAGGTCATCGGTCCACCTTGTGGGAGGCCTTCCAACGCTGCGTCTCTACTACCTTATTATGAATTAATAATAAAGATGTTACTGCTTAGTGAATTCTTATCGATTTCTGTTTTGTTTCTCAAAAATGAAATTATATTTTATTCATGATTTCAAAGTTTAGAAGTCGCGATTTACTCATTTAGCAAACAATTTCATTCAAATTTAATTAATTATTTACAAAACCGGACAATAAATAAGGCCAGACTAAATCCTCTCGAACAAACCCAACATTCAAACAACTATTGCCAACCCACGCACTAACTCGGCAGTGAAGAATGCCGCCATCTAGTATCGAATAGCGGCAATAAAAATAGTCCCGGACAATCACGGAGCAATAAATTGAACCAACCCCAACTAGAGGGCGCACTCATTTATTTATCTGGATCGTGGATTGCTATAATTTCATGTGTGAAGTCCAAGTCAAACTTTATCAACTTGAACATTGAAGTACAATAAATTGTCATTACGTTTAAGGTTTGGTTCCCAATTAATTTCGTTACTTGGTTTGAGCACGGAATTTAGCCCACATAACTTCTCATTTTGAATGGAATTGGTCTGTTTGTTCGTAGGAGATGATCTCTAAAAACCTTTAACATAGGTACAAACATATCTTACCTACTAGTTAAAATGTACAATACATATAGCTGAGTGTCATTTAAATTTGTAGATATCCCAAAAAATAGTTCACCGTGTATAAAATGAAACACAGTGAACTATTTTTTGGGATATCTACTGCGGTTCACATGAGTAAAGTCGCGGAAAAAGCTAATTGTGCCGGTGGACATCGTATTCTTAATCAAGCTGTTATTTGACCACATACGTTGGTAGGTAACTCCTGCTAAGACTCAACCACATTATTACCAATGGGGCCCATAAGATACGACCATGGGGATTAAATCAAGAGGTCCACCTGCAGTGTACTAATGACTGTGCTGCCATTATTATCAATCGGCCGAACGTGGCCACCTGCCATTAGGGTGTAAAGCCTGTACCTATCGTTCCCCCAAATTCACTGAAGCCATTATATAGAATGGAAGGAGAATAAAGGATCACATAACGCTGATAAAGGTACCTTAGGTTTATAAAATAGTGAAGATTTGTACTCGTACGCATCTAGTTTAGAAATTTTAAAATTGCTTTGTTCAATATCGTTGAATGACTAGCCCGTGTCACTTATGTCGCTGATTGAACGACGCAGTTCAATGAAAAAGCTAGGCTTTTAATGATAATGCTGATTAAGCTAGTTGGCTGCTACATAGACATTTTATGTTCCTAATCCCAGTTGTTTCGGCTGTGTTGTACTCGTGCATAAAGTTTTAACAAATAAATAAATTTTACGGTCGAAAGTGGTACTAAACTTTGGTTAAAAATTCATTAGGGCCAGGAGTATCCAACTGACAACAGCTACCTACCAACCTACCAAAAATATTAACAAATATATAAGCTGATAAGGCTGTACCTATTCCGAAGAAGTTATATAAATCACACACGACATAATTCTATTTGATTTTGCAGGTTAAGTACACCTACCACAGTGTAGTCTTTTTATCCCAAAAGTTGACTGGTAGAGAATGCCTTGTTGCATTAAATCCGCGCATATACCACTATTGTACCAACATAAAGTTTAAATAAATAAAATCAAGGATCTCTCCAAAGTAGTTAGCGCTAAGCCGATGTAGAGAGGCACCATCTCAAAAGTAGGTAGTCAATACGGAGTACGAGTAGGTACAGTCGGCAGCTCAGTCGCTAAGGCTTCGAAAAGCTCTCAGGGATCGTAAACCTTCTGTCCGCAGTTTAATCTTTCGGAAAATTTGAATCCAGATAAAGGCTCCTCGCGAGCGCAAAAGCCTTTTAATTAACTCCGGACATAAATTTTCATTGAAATTTAGATGTTGATGTTGATATTCCACGTTCAGCTTTTAAAATTCCTATTGGTTTTCGTTTGTTTTTAGGATTTGTTGTTTTTAAATATTTTGTTGAAAAATTGGTGATTTTCTTAATGTTATTTTGATAATTTTTAAACTCAAACAAAAATACCTTACGTACACATGTAAATATGTATATCATGCCCATATATTAGTAGGAAGTAACACTGGTTCAGTATTAACTAGCATCGATCGCAGAGATACTACAAAAAAACGTTTAAAAATCATTTAAAAAACATCTACCTACCAAACGCTGCTATCGAAATGAAACAGTTTACAAAAGTGGGTAAAATAAATTGTTCACGGGCGATCGTTTTCCTCTATCGTCACCTACGTATGGAGACGGAGTAAAAGAAAATAGGGCGAGCTCCCGGGGCCCGTAAACCTGCGCCGGTTTATCTTTCGGAAAATTTGTATTCGGATTAAGTACCGACCCCCTGAAATCTATGCCAACGTTTTCAAGTACCCCAGGAACTCAAGCTCTGATACTTGCAAAGAAGATAAAATGTAAACAGAAAAAGTAATTAAACGGAAAATAATTAACTAAGATCAAGTTACGCCTATAATAATGAACGGACAAAAAATCTCCGAAAAATAAATAGAAACCGTCGCAAGGGAGTATTGTGTCAAAGTTTGTTTAGTAAACGACACGGTCTGAAAACCCCGACAAAGGTACGCGTATGAGGACCCACACCAGCGGAAAATTCGATTTTCTGGCCCGCGCCTCTTAATGCGGCGAGGTCCACGCATTAGGCCCAACCCTTGCCGCAGGAAACTGTTCGTTAATCAAATTCACTAAACCAATCTCCGATACAGATAGCGAAATCACAATATATTGCTTCGGACCCTGATAAAACAATCCAGTCAAGGAAATTGCTGCCCGCTATTATTGCCCGCGTGTTTCGCGATGGTCGCCACAAAAAAGGGTCAAAGAAAACTATCACAGACCCGAATTGTAGATGTTTATTAGTATTTACAGAGGAGCTTGTTTTGATCAAACTTTACAACTAGATGCTGAGACTGGGGAACCTCAATTACCTACATAAGCCTAAGAGCATTTGGGAAAGCAGCCAATACCTACATATCTTATACCTACACAAAGCGAGCGAAATAAAACTATAGAGATTATTTTATTGTTTTGGGTTCAAGATCAGATACATCGTTTGATGGGTATTGCTAGGATGGACAGGAACCTAAAAACAATATCACCGATGACGGAACACAAAAAAAAGCTAACACGTTGTTTTTCCCAATATATTTCCCAAATAAATATGGGAAACAAAGTAGGAAACAATAAAGGCAATATGGCTGTGCAGAAACTACTTTCTCACAATAACGTTGGGGTAATCGCAGTCCGATATAAGCGAGGAGCCAAGGACTCGGTAGCAGATGGTGGGGCAATGTGGGTCGACTCCTGATAAATGTTCGCGGGCCGGGGGAACGGCAGCGGGCCGCGGCTTCCACGCTGCGATAACGCGAGAATTAAACCACGCCGCTCTCTGAGCACGCTAACGACTGCTGCTGTGCATTATCTGTCTCGTAAAGCATTGGCTCTGTTTCAGTAGCATCGTCTGTTACTTTGAAATATGTATTTTTGGATTCGCTGATTTTTTTTTTGCAAATTGGTTTTGCTTTCTGTCTTTTTGGGTCACACATTATGGTATCTGATTCACATTGTGGTGACTGTCCGTCATCTCTGAAAACGCACTAAACGTTTTGCGTATTGTGCGTACAGCGGAGTGGAATCGAGAGCTATCAATTTTTATTTTTTTCTATGATCGTCCTATTTTCATATGTGCCTGAAATCATTAGCGTTGAAACAGTCGCCCCTAAAAAACATCCGCACAAAATCTGACAGCAACAAGAGATCAAGTGACTTTACTGACATCGAGGGCGTCGCACACATTCGGTTAAAGGGCACTAATAGTTAGTTAAGTGTCGGCAGTTCCCATTGACCCGCACAACGCATTGAGCAGCAGGATAAGCGCTGAGCCCTGTACCGCATTAATAAAGGTAAGTGCGCCCGTGTTGCTTAATGTGTCGTTATGACCCGTCCTGAAAAACTTCCTTCTATACCCCTGATACTTCCGCCACCAAACCAATTCCAACTTTACTTCATAAGCAATAAGATACAAAATTGACTCACATTTATTTAAGCCACGTTTACGGACAACCATGAAGGGCCTGCAATTTTAGCACTTTATATTTGGTAACTCAAAATAAACTTTATCACCGGTGATGATAGTACACATTGGCCTGTAAGCAAAGGCTTCGATCGCAGCGAAAGTCTATTGTACGAAGCATTAGTCTGCGCTGAAAACTACGAACGTCGGTGAAAGTGCGGCTGACGCAAAATGTTAACACCCATTCATTTAGATAGCTGAATTTATTATAGTAAGTATTGTTTTCATTATTGTACGGAATCTAAGCCGTTTTACAGCAAAAGGCTGCAGACTGTTAACTGTTTCCAGTCGTTTTTCTGTAGCTTTACAGTGTAGATGGGACTTCAGAATTGGTGCCTACATAATGTATGTACACCTACCACATAAGGTTAGTCAAAAAGGCAAAGTCAAAATCAAAACGTTTATTTCAATTAGGCCATTAAACGGCACTTTTGAACGTCAACATTACAGTTAAAAGAAGATGCATTAAAATAATAAAGTGTCCATTTGCTAAGGTATTTCTTATGGAGAATAATGGACAAGAAACTCCATAGTTTTATCTTTTCAAATAAAAGTTACTTATCGAAATTGGTTTTTAAAAATTAATCAATATAATTAATTAATTATATAAAACTCTTCCGTTACTTGTAACTAACTGAGTGACTGAGTGAGTGACCGACAGACAACGCACAGCCGAAACAAACGGTCGTAGAAAACTAAAATTTGGCATGTTCTCAAGGAACAACCTTGGGAAGTGTAGGGGAGCACTAAGAGAGGATTTCCCGAAATTCCAACGGGACCGAGGAAAAAACGGAATATGCGCATTCGAAGTCGCGGAAATATGCTAGTTCCTAATAAAATTACATTTATTGTATGTACACAAAGCATAATATTAAGAATGATAACACAGTTCATAATACAAAGGGGAGCTTAACTTAAAGTTGAAGTTTCTCCCAGCAAACCTTAAATGTCTACATTTACCAAAAACCCCGACTACGATGTATTATCCAACTAAATGGACATTCATTGCCACACAACACAAAAAGTGTACCGACCAAACGGATTAGTCTCTCCCGACCTAGATTTTCTAAAAGCAAAAAAGGAATGCGTCCCAGGGAGGCGACCCACCCAAGCCAAGTGGCTAGCGTGGGAGCAAACAACTTTGCCCTAAAAACGTCCACTATTCCAGCTACGAGGTAAGAATATTTAGAGAACTGTAGAGGTAAGCCCTTTAAAAATATTTGTTGAATTTTGGCAACATGGCAATGCCGTCAATCTTTTGGGCTCATTTCCAGTCGACAGCGATGCGGACGAATTTTTTGACTCCATATTTCAGTTAGGAGTTTTTATAAAGTGTAAAATAAACGCAATACATGAAAAGGATCGCGAAAAAAACATTCGACTGCCCGTACATTTATGTGTGCATGACTAGACAAAATGTACTGAACAGCTGATATTTTTTTAAACTGTCCATCAAGGTTTGGATGTGCTATGCAATATAATATGAACTGAAACATTTTACATAAATTGGTTGCAAAAAATCCGCTAAGTTAATCCGCGTAAATGTGAATTTGTATGACACAATATTAAAAACCAGTGAATTAATTTCTAACCAATTCGTTGGAAGTGACTGCAAAGTTCTGCTCCAGCCCCGACATGTGAAAATTCCCAAAAAAAAATTAAACCTTATGTAATTGGTAATAAACATTAAATTCGCGATTGATTCGGCGCACACCAGTGTGTTGCCGGTGCTTGAGCGGTACTTAAGTTACTGGTCGAACCATGGTCGAACAAAACAATGTTGTGCCAACAGAACGATAGTGCCCAATACTTAGGTAGGTACTTTTTAGGCTGGTTACACATTCATAAGTAAACAGGGAATTCATTTTTAAAATACAGTACCTGTATAGTTTCATCATAGGAGTAATTGCGACTCGAGGCCGCTGTGCTCATCTCACCGGTGCGCGCGCGACTGCGGCGACATCTGCAACAACATGTTCAACATAACTTTGTGCCACACATAAACAGACCACTAACAACATAAACATTGCCGTCAAAAGTTCAAATATGTGGACCAAAATAAAGAACAGTGGTGATGAAAACATAATTGTTTTAGTAAGGTATGAAGTTTTGTATTTTAGCGTCGAGTTTTTGAAGCTTCGAGGTTTGAGTTTGGACAGCTTTTCGTTTTTTGAGTTCGATTCTGTGCTTGCTTTGTAAGTAGAGTTTGAAGAAGATACCTCTTAGTTAATTGTACTTTTGAACATGCAGTACCAATTTCTATACTCTCAAAGGAGTGTAACTGCGATCAACTTCTTCGCTATTGAATGTACCTCCTTCAAACTTCTGCCCTTGAAGACCCAAATCCTTACATCTCTAACTCAAAATTAATATGCAAAACCGCACACGCAAAGTCTTAAAGAAGTGAGTGCAAATTATTTAATAGAAGCACGCCAGCTGTTGGCCTGAAGTTGCTGAAACTTGTCCGGGAGGCTCATGAATAATTAAAAGCGGGAATAGGGGCGATAACTCACGACCCGCGCCCGGACGCTCACAAAATAACACTTCTGTTGAGGAAACGCCGCTTTTTATGACTTAATTAGATACATCTCGGCCCAAGAGACGCGAGACGTGCTATGCGGAAGTGTGAGAAACCCGTCGGAGCCGAAATTAACTTAACAAGGGTAAGTAATAAAAATGCTGCGTCATTCCAAGTTGGATTATGGCGACGTCACGCGGTACGCACCGGCTTTGTTCTCCAAGTGGGTCGCATCAATTTTGTTGCTACCGTGTGGAACCATAGAACGGGAGGTAATGGGACACCAAGTTTTTAAATAAGCTTCACATTCGTAAACACCTTCTAGTCCTCCTAATGACTAGAAGGTGTCTGCCTACGTTTTGTTATAAGCCCGTCAATCCTGACTATAGGATTTCAGGGAGCCTGCCGTTTTGCCGAAAAGATTTTGACAAAATTTCAGTACCCAAACAAATTTACAACCTTTTTATACCAATGCAATATTTGGAATGATTTTAGTCCGCACTTTTTCATTTGGTCAAATTTTTACTCGGCAGAATGTTACCAAAGATAATGTCATTATGGCATACAGTCTTTAATCAAATGATTTATTACAGCAAACAATCTTTAGACAACAAACGTTAGGTTAATTATTAAAAAAAAAATGTTTAGGTTATGTTAGGTTAAATTAGAACTGACGACACACAGACCTCCTACGCACGAGCCGAGCGAGCGAAGCGAGCGGTGCCGCGGCAGCGGCGGACGAGTGCCAGAAACGACTAGATTATATAGAAAAAAATATGGAAAAAAAAACCTAAAAAAAGGCTACCCGAAACTGAACTAGTTAGACGTTTTGCGTAAAATGTGTTATTCCAACTGAAATATTTGAGTAAATAAAAAATGTTAAAAGTACTAGTTGGTAAAAAACTTATAGTTTAAACGTTCATTTCCCAAACATTAGGATTCACATTTAAGAAGTATTCAAGACACTGGAGTCAGAAAAGGCGTTGACTACATGCTTAAAATTGAGAGACCTTTTTTGCTTGAACTCCTAAACGACCTCCCACAACAATGGTGAACCGCTGATAAACACCACAAGTGCCGTAACGACACTAAAACTTTTTCCAACCACGTCCAACAGAAAGTTCCAATAGCCAATAGAACTAACCTTTTATCTCTGACATTTACAACAGGCTGACTACCCTCAAACAGCCGTTTAGTTTGCCATCTAAATATCTAATAGACCGAAGCGACCACTATCTGCGTTAGACACATATTTATAAAGTCCTGATTATCTAAAGTACAACGCAGAGTTTCACCACAGTCTGCAATAAGGAATCCTGCTAACGAATTTTCTAGTTTGCAGCTCGAATGAATGTTTAATTTTGATTCTTGTGGCTTCAGCTTCTGGGTGGTGCTTCTCGGGTTTGTCTAACAAGTTTTACTACGACTAGGATTGTTGTAGAAACTCTCATTATGTCAATAAAGAACAAAGTTTTATATCTATTTTGGGAAATGATGATCAAATCACGTAACGAAGTTATGCTTGGTAGATTTTGACCTTTCACTCCTTAAGAATTTAATGGAACTAATTGATGTTGGTGTAGTAGTAATTTGGCAAAAATATTATCCGGCTCTAATGATGTAGTGCATGTGATATGGTCTATCGTAGTGTCACAAAGACATACTAAAGCGTGTTTGAAAAAACCGACCAAGTGCGAGTCACATAATATATCATATTTGTTTAGCGCGTTATTATACGACGTGTAACAGAATAAACGCAATACTTGAAAAGGCGTCATTGTGCTCATAATTATGAACAACTTTTACGATGGGACTATAACTGAAAAATTAAATTTAAAAAAAACTTAACAATATGTTACTGAGCGGCTGATTTTTTTTTCGCGATTTTGTTTCTGGTCCCATAGAAAAACTTGTTCATAATGATGCGTAGGTTAGGTTAGGTTAGGTTAGGTTAGGTGATTTTTTTATGGATGGGAAATCATCAAATGACTCCTACCGCTCTGGGTGGAGCGGGAGGGAGTGTCAGACTCTCACTGACCAAAACCCATCCGTGCTCCTCGTAGTGCCCTTTGCTTTCCAGGGCCACGGTAACTCTTTCGAACAAAATCCGCAACCCTGGATGTGACCCCTTAGGAGGTATTGCGTTTATTCTGTTACACGTTGCATAACCATAGTCTTCTTCTAGGATTTCTCAGATCGACTGTCAGACAGACAGGCACACGACTGATCCTATATGGGTTCCGTTTTATCATTCAGATCCCTTAAGACATCATCATCTGGAAGTCGTTCTTACAATAACCACAAAAACTTTAAAAAATACATAGTACCCCCGACGAAACCTTATCGCAAGCTCGATAGAATATCTGAAGAAACTTCCAGGTCCCGAGCTCATTTCATATTCGCTAAGATATTTAGATAAGCCCACGATAATATTACAATTTGTGAATTGCGAATATTCCTAATCTGCTTAATTTGTGGTTTCTGCCGAAGTCTAGACTGGAATAAATTAGATGACTATCTACTTAAACTTGTACTTATATTTGGGTCCTAATTTTCGCGACTTTTGCGAATATTTGGGAGAAGAGGAAACCTTGACTTAATGGGACTAAATGGAATATCCGTGTGATGAGTTCAATAAAGCATAACGGCTAAATTCAGAATTAGAGATCATTTAACCACTTTATTACATTTTGGAACAAAAAGTCTATGTTATACATTACCAAGTTCAAATTCCACGGCACACAATACATTTTGTATTGTGTACCGGTTTTGTATTGTATTTTCCGATCCCCAAAATACAGGCGCCGCGCCGCCTAGTTTGGGGATCACTGCAAGAATTAATGTAGGTACATCGTTAATAGTTACAAACCGACACTAAGTTAAGCTAATTTTAAGGAAATAAATATTGTAACAATGGCTCAATAATCTTATTAGTAAAAATTATATTATTATTTATTGTAAGGGCCTTTTTATTACAATTGATCACTTAAAATCAACTTAGGGTGATGGATTGAAATTGTCTCGGCTTATATGAATTTACGTTTAGACTCAATAATACTTTTATCCCGGTTTGTAAGTTTAAAAGTTGGAACATTTCCTAATCCTCCTGTTTCGTTGATTCTGCAGTATGGTACACATACATACATTATATTATGCATGTAGAAAAAGTAAATCGAACCCGAGTGAGCAGTAGCGCAGAAAGTCAATCGCTCAACGAATGCGTTCATCTGACTTCATTAGAAGCAAATCCATCTAATTTATTTTCTGTAATTTCTGGGACTTTGTGCATTTGTGGGTATAAATTCTAACAAAGACCCAGGAAGAAAAGAGAAAGCTCCTGCTATGGTTATTTTAATTGACCTTGCTGAAAAGCATTGGGTCTTAACGTAGTATAAGGTACTACTGGATTCAGCCAAGTTGGAAATTATCCTCAGGGTGCATACTATTTGTACGGCCTACAGATAGTTGTTCCGGGTCTAGCTGTTTGGGCATGTGAGTTTATGGCCCATATTACACACTATGCAGGCAAGCATATTATAAGTTGGGGGATTACATTGAAGATAAAATGCTTGGTTCAATGCTGGTCCTGCTCCACAGCCACTAGGGCGCACAAATTAGTTATTTAATTATTTTATTTTTTATTTTTAGCAGTTTGTGAGACCCGCTGAATATTGAAAGAACATAGATTTTTCATTGTATAGACTCGAACTAATTTCGCATTGTATAATTTCATGCATTAACGGCACATGTGTGAGTACTGTGTACCTTCAAGTCAAACTATCATTTAAGACTTTAATGTGCCCTGGCTGTTGGGAGTGTCATGCTCACTCAAGTCTCTCTGATGGTGCAGTTTGTGTTTCATTCATCATTTAGCTCCGTCAGCTGGGACTGGTCATCTCTCAACTGCCACGGTTTGTTTTATTTTAAAATAATGCAAAAACTTTAATTTATGACAAGTTCCAATGGAGTTGGAGTTCGAGTTAAGTATATGTATGTTGAGTATGAGTATCTATATGTTTGTAAATGCACTCACGATACAGAAGAAATTCCTAGTGTGGAGCAACGTTTAAAAAAAAACCCCTTGGACATATTTACTCGTGTACCATTTCTAATTAAAATCCGTTCAGTCATGAATCGTAAAAAGGTAACTAACTAACACAGAAAATTTCGTTTATAATATTACCTAGAACTCGTATGTATATCGCAGCCAACTAGCTTAATCAGCCGTTTCATGTAAAGTCTAGCCTTTTCATTGAACTGCGCCGTTTAATCTGCGACATAAGTGACATGGGCCAGTCATCAAACGATATTGAACAAAAGATTTCCCTTAGGTCGCTGTTAAATCGGCACATTTAAATGAAAAGGTTAGGCCACCAATTAAACGGCTGATTAAGCTAATTGGCTGTGACATGTATATTATAAAATAATAGATAGTATGGAATTATTAGTGTATTAGTTTTTTTTTTTTTCTCTATTTCTTTGGGACTATTTTCCCCGCGCATTATGGTGAACGTACGCAAACTTGTAAAGGAACAAACGTTAGTGTTGGTGTATCAAAGCACAAAAGCAGGGACTTATGTATTGTCTAAACTGCATATATAAGTATTTTGAAACTTATTTATAACTGCCAATATTTATTCAATTGCATCCACGAAAGACTTCACCGCAGCGGGCACACTCAAGACTAGAATATAAAAACTGGAGCGAAAATTTTATTCCACAGCTCTTATTTTCTTTAAATGCTCATACATTCATATGAGTGCCATAAGACACCGCATGTGCCAGCATCCCGAAGGTGATATGAAAAAACGTGCGTCGGCATCGATCCAGGACGCTTGAGATTCGCGTCACGAACTCACGGCTGCAGGCCTACTGCGCCGTCGCCATAGCAACGAGCCCGCCCGAATACCGCTCACCTCACTAACTACTATTTTGGACAGTTTAATAACAGTACCGCTAAAGTAAGGTAGTATCTGAGTCATCTGGTTTGTATGTAGATTTGTTGCAACCCAAACTACACCACTCAAAGGTTGACTGATGAAAATGCCTATGCGTTAAGTCCGCCTCTGAACATTTGTGTGCCTAGTGTTAATTAAATAAACTACCGTACTGTAAAATTGAGTGATACTGCAGGCATTCTGAATGTTGAACCCGGTCTAAAACGTCGTAAGTATGGAACCCTCAATAATAGAGTCCGAAAGTTTCCGGTGATACATATAGTAAAAGGCCGTAAAGGCACTGAAATACGACAACGATGCGGCGACGCGTTTTCACAGAAATGATTCTAAAGTTATTCTACAGATATAACCACTTCTATGAAAACTAGTAGTTACATTGTTGCGTCGCACCTGTGTACGGTAGCCTTAACAAACTACTGCCAGTGTACCTAATATTTCTTTAATTTTGTAGAAAAAAATCTCGATTCAAAAACTCAATTTGAGATGAGAATTCAAATACCTAAAAGGCTGAGAAGATTTATTCAATAAGCCATACCTTTTTTTAAAAAAAGGTCCGCAAACCGTAGCAGACGACATGCAGACGTGGCCGCAGACGGTATTCGGGAAAGAGGAGCCCAATGTCAAGTGGGAACTTATCGCCAGGACTCCGGAATGCAGATGTACTTCCCCTACATACCTATGTATGTACTCTCTACCTATACGTAGCGAGGGTTCGACCTCACCGCCATGTCTCGAAGGTTGGAAACTGGGCACGCGCTAGAATGTGATAACGATTTGAATTTGGAAAACTAATTAGAGATCATGGTAGGTTTACCTTCCGCTATGGTTGGCGTTGTTTTTATTAAGTACAAGTGAAGCTCAGGATCGATGTTGATGACAGATGATAGGTACTCAAAGCTTTTATAAGTTTACAGACTGCGTGAAAAACCTTGTTCAAAATAAAGGTATAGGTTAACTTATAAGTTATTTCCTGTTATTTCTTACAAGCCTGACCTGTCGCACAGGAGGAGCATCTTGCCAGCATGTAACGTCCTACACTGCACTACATTCAGCGAGTGTAGATATCTGTCAGTGAAGCAATATTTAATCGAATCTTTTGGTACCTACTTCTATAGATTCTATATCATCAACAGAACATTCTACAAACCATTTCAACTCGGTAGGTACCTATTTTTAAAATACCTAAATTTCAATGAAAATTCCTTCTAATAAATTAAAGCACCTGTTCTGAATCGATGAACGGAAAAAAGTAAGTAAGTACTTACCTAAGTAATAGGAAATTACAACAAAGGTACCCACAATGGTGATCGATACCATTAGATTAGTTCGTCACCTGTCACCAGTTCACCACTACGGTATTGCAATTAAAAACCCATCAACTATGGGGCGTATGACGTGGACCGAGGAAGCGTGGAGCGTGCCCCGTGCAACCCACATGGCGGGCAAATGTCACCAACAACGGAACATTATAAAATAGGGACTTAAAATTTTGTTTTTTTTAATTTTAATTTTCATACTTAACAGTTTTTTGTCCTTTCAGTCTATTGTAAAATAAGATTCTTAATTCGAATTAAAGTAGCAGAAACACAAACGTTGATTGGCAGTCTATTAGGTACCTACTGATTGGCAAATTGAAATTCCCCGTGAATTTAGAATTTCCTAATCAGTACCTACCTACTTAAAATAATTGTATAGTTTGATTTTTTTAATATCATTGGGTGTCAAAATTATCTATTGTAAGCTACCTAATCCTATATGTACAACCTACTTTTTATTGAGAGATTTCGACTATCATATTGATGAAGTCGACGACAGATTTTATCAACAGCGTCAATGCGGGAAAAT
The DNA here is from genome assembly GCA_947386135.1 of Melanchra persicariae. Taxonomy (NCBI): domain Eukaryota; kingdom Metazoa; phylum Arthropoda; class Insecta; order Lepidoptera; family Noctuidae; genus Melanchra; species Melanchra persicariae. The sequence goes on from OX376646.1 coordinate 9,188,057, forward strand.
CGAGCATTAACTCGCGAAAATGGACCAAGCCATGGTCCACCCATATGCCACTTTCACATTGTGTTTGATTAGATTACCTACTCAGCTAAGTACGGTCTACCTTACTATAGATTTTCACATTAATTAAGTATAAGTAAGTATAGATAGTACTTACTAAATATCTATTAGTAACTAGGAAGTAAGATAGGATAGGAAGTAGGGTAGCATATGCCATAACTACTACTCACGCGTGACAACGTTTTTTGTATAAAACTGCGCACACGCACCCCAACACAATCAGCCCCGAGCCCCTGTTGAAGCTATTGAACTATTTATAGCGACAGGACGCGCCCGCGCCATCTTCCTGCTTCACCAAATAACCATAGACACTTGTTTACCTTACCGAACCGAGCAGTAGCTAACGGGCGGTCAATGACCCCTGACTAATAAACTGCACTCTGCATTCGATGAAAGAAAACTTTGATGACGCGTTTTATGTTCTCACTAATTTGGTGAGGAAGTTGAATTTTTGTGTGGTTCTCTGCGGCAGGTATTATGGGCTGTAGGTAGGTAGTTATTAGCTCCGGGCTCCGACTGCCGCCTAATGAACTACTTATATAGCTTCTACTCACAGTTTTGCCCCCGTTTTACGTTGATGGAAATAGTTCTAGGGCTTAGGTGTAAAACGTTACAAATAAACAAAGATGCTTTAGCATTTATGTAGGTAGAGGTGGTTATGTAACTTTCGCATTTAATTTTATAATCTCGAATTATTTATTTTGATGACGCTACTACAACTGAAATAAATTGCAATCGATCTCAGTACTAAATGGATCAGTGAACAAGTTATGAATCTCTATTATGTAGGAAGACCTTCACGGAGATGGTACAGAAGGTATTTAATGCTGCTACCTTGATTCTTAGATTCTCTACGCTCCATTTTATATTTAATTTAATCCTGTCTTGTAACGACCGACATAAAAGAGCTCATAAAAATAATTTATTTAAAACCAGTCTCCCAGCTAAAACGATCTTTTCTGAATTACTGAATTTCGCAAACCAGCTAAGGCTTGCCACTCACTTCAACTTAAAAACGTACTTTAATTCGGAATACAAAGAGAGAACTTTTATTTCTTGGTGCAACAAACCCTATGTCATACCAGCAGCATACATATTAATAGACTTTTTATTCGTAGCCAATAAGTTTAAAAAAACCGGCCAAGTGCGAGTCGGACTTGCGTGCATCAGGGTTCCGAACGAATAACATATAATAGGTATTTTTAACGTGTTACTTCAAAACCATACCTAGTTTTCTCATAGGTTTTCCTGTTATCTAAAGGTGTAACCTAAAGACCTATAATCTTTTTTTTTTCAAAATTTTAGTTAGTTGTTTCAGTGTTACAGGGGGGGCGGGGAATGGTCAATTTTCAATTAATTTCTTGACTTTGGATCGGAATATTTTAAAATTATGAGCCCTTTCATTGGACTTGTACTTACACTTGTACCGTGTATCACACGGTAGGTACAGTTCAAATTTTTTTTTTTTTTGTAATTTGGCCCCGAATTCTGACTCCATTTCCCAAAACGTATTTATTTTTGTTATGCGTCCGTGTTTGGGTCACAGAAGATTTATGTGTGGGTACCAAATTTCAACTAAATCGGTCCAGTAGATTCGGAGAAAATTGGCTGTGACAGATGGACAGACAGACCGACAGAAAGACAGACAGACCTAAAAAGTATTGCAACCCATATCTATCTACAGTCGATATTTAAGTTGGTGTCAATGGTTATGAATTTATGACTAAACACACATCATTATTTTTGAAGTAGGTAAGTATATCCAAGTCATTAACTAGTAGTATGCACTATGCTTCTAGTTAATACCTATATTCTGCAGAATACCGCGAAATCATAAAGTTTCTAAGTTGGTTGATCTAGAAACTACTTAGTGATAGGTAGGTACTAGTTTACAACTTACCCTTAAACCAAAAGGGAATATCTAAGTAGCATTTCTGCTTGAATATTCCCCTATGGTCAGGTGACCATAATAATTGCCGCCAAAACATTATGTATGGATATAGGTACCTACTTACTTACTTAGATAGTTATACACAGGTAGGTACTAGGAGATTTTCTCGCGCGAAAACAGACAAATTGAATTACTTATTTGAATAATGCTTACCCCTGTTGTCATCGCTTGAGAGAGCACCACATCTCTGATTTCACTAACACCTTGTCTAAACACGACATAAAACTGTGACACCGGCAGCATAAGAGTTATGTTTCACTAAACCCTAGGGATTATACCATAACTGGAGCACGTCCGTCACAACAAAACACTCAATTACTAAACATTTAATTTTTATCTAACCACCTTCAACAATCCTAATAAGCGTCTCAAACTAGTGGAGTCACACTTGCATACAATGTTTATATTACCAGCTGGTTTTACGTAACGAGTCAAACACCGCCCTACAGGCAGGGAACACCGAAAACTAAACCCACTGAAAGATGTTGTAAGATACGCATTTTACCGCCTATACAAATGTATGATGGTGGTCTTAATATTTTACTTTATCGCCATCTATTGTCTAATAGCCGAACTTATTTCAATAATTCTATTTAGTGCCATCTATTCTTGAACTTCAGTACCAAAAGTAAACGTCATCAAATTAGGCCTGCCATCTGTCTTCGACGTCCAAAACTGCTCTTTCCTCATTGAGTTAACAGATGGCGACAGTTGACAATTTTCAATAAAATTAATAATATTCTAACAAAAATATTTGTAGAATTTTAATTGCGTGTCGAATATCGTATTTTTTTTTCAAAATTAATAATAATTTCTAAAACTTTATTCTCACCCATGTGAGTGACAATAACTTTTCTTGACGTAGGTAGATAGGTAAGGTTTGTTAACATTTTAAAATTTATACTCCCAAAAACCGAGCCTATAATAATAGCAGTAAAGCTTAGTGTATCGTCGGGATTCCCACCGTGTTTTACTCTTTGGTAACACTTGCATTATGTACGGAATAAAATTATTAATATGGCCTGACTTTTGGTGTTTTTTAGTGTTCCGTAACCAAATGGTAAAAACGGGACGCTATTACTAAGACTCCGCTGTCCGTCTGTCTGTCTGTCCATCTGCATGTCTGTCTGTCACCAGGCTGTATCTCATGAACCGTGATAGCTAGACAGTTGAAATTTTCACAGATGATGTATTTCTGTTGCCGCTATAACAACAAACACTAAAACAGAATAAAATAAATATTTAAGTAGGGCTCCCATACAACAAACGTGATTTTTTTGCCGTTTTTTATAGATGTGTACGGGGGACGAAGGGTACGGAACGGAACCCTTCGTGCGCGAGTCTGACTCGCACTTGGCCGGTTTTTTCCAGCATTCCCTACTCAATTTTTAGTCTCTTTGCCTTCCCTAGCCAACATGCAGATGTAATATATACCGTCGAATCCCAGACCCTTTCTTTTCATCCTACCCGTAAACGGATCTGTTCTTGATAAAAGTCCATTTATTGTATTGTATTATTTATTTACGATCTCAGGATACTTATGGCACCCTGAGGATATGCTTGCCTGCCTTTATGATAAACAATGAGGAAGGACCCATTTATGCGACGTAAGTTACTATCTCATCCTTTAATGTAACCCGTATGTAGTAGCATTCTTAATCAGAGGCGTATGTAGAAATTTGGCGCTCCGAGCTAATAAGTTTCGGGGGGCACCAAAGTCAAGGAAAAAAATGATTTAACTATAAAAATACAACATTTTTTAATTATTTTTTAATAACGCCTACATTTATTTGCGGTGTACAAAGGATGATGGGAGTTTGGCACCCATTTTCAATCAAAATGAATTTACCATCGTTGTATAGCTCTTTTCAAGAGTACAAAAAACTACTATGTATAGCGAATGTAACTAAACGTCTCCCTGGTCGCATAGGTCGAGGTAAAGCACCTGAGCGGTACTCGCCGTAGTTGGTATCCGAACGCACTTTCGCTCATGCGCTTCGCGCCGACCAATAATAGCCGAGCCGGCGCGAATACTAGCCACTGATTGGCCGTTGGTTAGGTTGGCACCATTTTATAAGTTTTGGTTGAACTATTATGTTAAATATGGCAGCATTGGGAATTCTGCTCTGTGTGTGATAGTCACGTGTAATGTGATATTTTTTACATTAAATTAAAGTTTATGCCAATAACAAAGCCCTCCTTTTAATAACTGACTCACCCCGACTACATCTTGGCGCCCAACGTGTGTTTCAGTGGTTTTTGTTATGTGGATCAAACTTTTTCGTTAGTTGCAAAAGTTCGTCAAGTGAAAACTTTAGATAGGTACCTGTGTTTGAAAAATGCCGCGGACTCGCCAGTCGCTTGCCGGCGACAGGGAATCTAATTCAGAAGAATCCGAACAATCAAACAATATAACTATGACACAAGACGTCCTTGCGACCTTGTTAACCTCGATACACCAGTCGCAAGCAGAATTTTGCAATCAAGTCCTTCACGAATTCCGTTCGTCGACGCCGCAAACATCGGTCGATGTAGGTACATCTGCCGCCGCCGAGGCCCGTGTGAAGTCAACAGCAAACTTTTCGAAATGTTCATCCAAGTTCAGCGGTAATCCTGAGGAATCCGTGGAAAACTTCATCGATGCCATCGAAGTTTACAAGTCATGCCTAAACATAAGCGACGAAAACGCTCTCCTAGGTATGTCGATGCTGCTCACTTCTTCAGCAGGAACATGGTGGCAGGGCGTCAAGGGCTCTACGAAGACATGGCATGAAGCTATAACTAGACTCCGAAGTGCGTATGGGGAACGTCGCCCGCCTTTTCGAATATACCTAGAGTTGTTCTCCCTAGTACAAGGCAAAGAAAATACGGATAGGCAAAGAAAAGAAAGTTCGCGCTGTGGCGGACATGAACGCACCAAGTTCGCTACGTCACCTCAGAACGTTTCTTCAGACCTGTTCGTGGTTCAGAAAGTTCATTTTAAACTTTTCAGATGTAGCTGAACCCCTTACACGTCTTTTAAAAAAGAATCAGACTTGGGTATGGGGCCCAGAACAAAATCAGGCGTTTCAGGAGCTTAAAAATCGCTTAACGTCCGCGCCCATACTTGTCCAAGCTGATTATAGTAAACCGTTTATCTTGCGTACTGACGCAAGTAGTTACGCTCTCGGTGCAGTATTGTTACAGGGTGAAGGCAAGGACGAACGCCCGATCGAGTATGCGAGCCGCCTTCTGAACCCTGCCGAGCGTAATTACAGCACTACCGAAAGGGAAGCTCTTGCGGTAGTATGGTCAGTTGAACGATTTAGAGGATATATAGAAGGTCAACAAATTATTGTAGGTAGCGACCATCAACCTCTAAAATGGTTGTTGAGCTTGAAGTCACCGTCAGGTAGATTAGTTCGGTGGGCACTGAAGTTACAGGAGTTTAATATTCAGTTCGAGTACACTCCAGGCAAGGCCAATGTGGTCGCCGACACACTTAGTCGGCCTACTTGCGAGGAAAACTGTAAAAGTCAGTGTGGTATTTGTTCCGTCGTCGTTGACTTGCCCACTAGAAGTCCTGCTGATCTCCGACTTGCTCAGTTAGATGACCCTGAAATAAAAAAAAAAATAAGTGGTCTTGAAAATAATGATGCAGTAGAAGAAAAACGCTGGTCCGAACGAGGATACTTCATGCAGCAAGGAGTCCTTTATAGGTACAACCCCGATGTCGACGTTGAGGAACCACAGCTTGTACTTCCTGTGAGTTTACGGCTTGACGTCTTGAGGGAATGCCATGACACTCCCATTGCTGGGCATCAAGGTATTGATCGGACCTTGCATAAGCTGTCACAGCGATTTTTCTTCCCTGGCATGAGACGATTTGTCGCCGATTTTATTAAGTCTTGCGCGACGTGCCAACGGTACAAGTCATCAAACGTGAAGCCTTCAGGTCTTCTACAGACCCCGGTCTTAAATCAAAGGGGAGAAGTCTTGGCAATCGACTTGTTTGGCCCGCTCCCTCCTGGAGAGAAGGGGGAGAAGTACGTTTTGCTAGTAGAAGATACAGCTACTCGATGGGTCGAGCTCTTTGCTCTCGTAGACGCCACCTCAGTAGTCTGTGCTCGTACATTGATAGAGGAGTACTTCCTAAGATATGGCTTACCTCGCCGCATTATATCAGACAATGGCGTACAATTTGTGTCCTCTGTCATGCAACAGTGTACATATATATTAGGAATTAAACAGGACTTGTTACCTTTATATCACCCCGAGGCAAACCCGGCCGAGCGGAAAAATAGAGATCTTAAGGTGCAGCTAGCCCAGTTGGTGGACACACAGCATTCGTCGTGGCCTAACCACTTACCTTCTGTTCGCTTCGCAATGAACTCGGCATTATGCCAAACAACCGGTGTTTCTCCGGCTTTTCTCACCTTAGCAAGAGAGCTCCGTTCACCCGTCGACGCTCATTTTGATATCAGGGCCGTCCTGGAAAAAGATAATTTTGTTCCCCAAATCACGCCCTACCTAAAGAAGTTCTTAGATTCATTAGTTTCTATTAGAGATAAAGTAGAGAAGGAACAAGACAGACGTAAAGATTACGCAGATAAGGGTCGTAAACTTGAGGAATTTTATGTTGGTGATCAAGTTTTGGTAAAGTCGCACGTATTGAGTAACGCTGCTAAAGGATTGTCAGCTAAGTTTGTACCAAAGAGGGACGGTCCCTATACGGTCGTTAAAAAAGTTAGTCCTACCACTTATCTTGTGTCGCATGCTAGTGATCCCAACGCGATCCTAGGCAAGTTCCACGCGTCCCAACTTACGCCTTTTGTTAATAGAGACGATGCGCCTCTTTGTCCAGTTATGCCAAAGCGTAACCGAGGTCGCCCTCGTCATTTTCAGCCTGTTTCTGTCGTCAATGAGCGGGTTCCTGAGCGAGGACGCCTTCACGAACCCGAGGGGGAGTGTATAGCGGATGTAACTAAACGTCTCCCTGGTCGCATAGGTCGAGGTAAAGCACCTGAGCGGTACTCGCCGTAGTTGGTATCCGAACGCACTTTCGCTCATGCGCTTCGCGCCGACCAATAATAGCCGAGCCGGCGCGAATACTAGCCACTGATTGGCCGTTGGTTAGGTTGGCACCATTTTATAAGTTTTGGTTGAACTATTATGTTAAATATGGCAGCATTGGGAATTCTGCTCTGTGTGTGATAGTCACGTGTAATGTGATATTTTTTACATTAAATTAAAGTTTATGCCAATAACAAAGCCCTCCTTTTAATAACTGACTCACCCCGACTACATATGGCAAAAAACCCGTATAATTGTCTGTTTAGAAATATTGTCTTCCTTCTGGAGAAAAATCCGAAATAGAGTTTTAAATTGACCGATTTAAATACAATTCAGTTACTTAACGGATGAAAATCACAAGAAACTCGGTTTTAATTGGTCTGAGCCTCTAACTGAAAAAGTACTATTTTTTTCAGTTAGAGGCTCAGACCAATTAAAATGTTCTTTTTATTGAACAAGAAAAGATATAAAAGGTTAGAAGTAAAATCTTGTTTTGGTTTGGCGGATTGGCGTTCCGGGCCATGGCCCGAATGGCCAATCGCGTTTAATAAATTCTCAAAAGAGGAAGTCATTATGGTATTTATTTAAAGGTTCCCGCAGACTGGAGCCAAATCATCAAAATCCGACAGTTGAATAGTAAAGTTACTAAGCACCAAAAACTACATTAGTATACTGGTTACTAAGCACGGCGTAACTGAGGAAAGGCCTACTTACATAAACTTGATGGCTTTTTACGTTACCAAAACACAATTTCTACCCAACTATTCAATGCTACAAGTGTTGCGGTAGAACGCTATAGTCAAAGAGTATAAAAAAAGGAATTAACTCTGTTTTTCCAAACCCTGCTGCAGTAAGTGTGGCCATAATAACAACCCCGATGATGGTTGTAGCTGTAGCATTGCTGAGAGCGAACCTCTCTGTGTGATGTGCACGGAAGGGTGCCCGGAGTATCTATCAGAAAACATGTTATGTATGTAATGCAAGTAAATCAAATCAAAGCAATTGCAACAAAAAAAATACAAGAATGTTCCCTCCTTGCGACTTGGTTAGTTCCAAGTCTCAGTTTCCGTTTATCACATTTTTAACTGTTTCAGATGCGATCAATCTAATGGCTTTTTTGCTTTTTGTTTGAAAAATCGCGTTCCACTTGCTCATGGCTATAAATTTGCATCTAGGTGGAGTCACGTGGAGTTCTCTGTCTACGATGGCGATGTGGAGACATGAAGACATCGGCATCAATTGCCATTAATAAAAATAAAATAAAATGAGTGACCAATGTCAATGTCACACTGATGTCAGTGTCAAATTCGTGATTTTATTTTGTTTTGTAGTAAAAGTTATCGAAAATTACAAATTAGAACTAAAAAAAATTAAATAAATTATAAAATAAAAAAAGTTAACACATCTCATTCACCATGGTTAGAGTGTGGAAATTAGGTTTAATGAGTTACGATACGGCGCTGAAAATTCAAATGGCCCTAGCTCGGAAGCACTTGGATTCTGTAATGAAGGGCCAAGACGGAAACTTCGATACTCTTTTGCTTGTAGAACACAAACCGGTCTTCACTGTTGGTAAGTTCACAGACTATTTTCATAACATAACCTAAAAAGTCATGTTTCAAAATACTTTTCAGAAATTCTCTTGGTATTGTAGCACACACCTGAATGTTTTTTGGCACGCAAGCCGTGGATTTCAATACATCTGAAACCTTGATAAAAACTGACAAGTCAAAACAATTATCTAGTAGGCCGGTTTAATAACAGCTATTTTTATAGGTATTAGAGATGGCACATCGAAAGACGAAGTGTTGAGGCTTTGCGGCCTTGGCGCAGAATTTAGAAAGACTAACCGTGGTGGACTCATCACCTTCCATGGCCCCGGCCAGCTTGTTGCATACCCTATTTTAAATTTGAAGCATTTCAAAACAAGTGTTAAATGGTATGTCCAGAGCTTGGAGGAAACGGTCATCAATGTCTGCGATGAGTTAGGTGAGAAACCTTTTTATTTTATACAAGCTTTTTCTTTTGGCATTTCTCGACCCACACATTTTTCTTCAGATAAAAAGTACTCTAGCCTATAGGCTATGAAGAAATTTCGTTACTAAATTAACTACCATCACGTACTTAAGAGAACTTATTTATGACAGTACCTTTCGATTTGGATTGGATGAAATTTGTTTGTTTGCCTGCATGCCTATGTAAAATCAAGATGGAACTCTTAGGGCCATTTTCACCAAGCCAAATTGATCGCGATCAGCGTATAAACCACGTTTATGAGCTGTCAGTGTCACTATTTTTCTATGGGATATTGACACTGACAGCTCTTGAATGCAGTTTAGATGTACTGATCGCGTTCAGATTCATTGGTGAAATCCGCTCTTAGTCTCTTTAATTTATTGAAGTAGGAGAAAGAGGATGCATTTGCCCAACAGTGGGACACAAATTTTGCAAATAAATAGAGACTTCTAAATTCTTAGCTTATGTCAAAAACACATACTATGTCATTGGTTCTAAAAACTGCAGCAGAGAGAATAAAAAAACATCAAAACATACTGATACAAAGTGATCTTTTTTCAACCATCAACTTAGTTTTACTTTCTTCTTGCAGGAATAAAAGGCGAAAGATCACCATACACAGGAGTATGGGTAGATGATAATAAAATAGCAGCCATAGGCATCCATGCTTCCAGGTACGTGACTACTCATGGCATCTCACTCAACTGTGACAATGATCTATCATGGTTCAACAATATTGACCCTTGTGGCATTGAAGATAAAGGTGTCACTTCACTTAGCAATGAATCGGGGATGAAGTGTACTGTCGAGAAAATCACACCAATATTTCTTAAATGCTTTAACAAAGTCTTTGACTGCCAATCCGAGGAAATGGATGTACAAACACAACAAGAAATTTTGAATGGTGTTTACAATAATCTACTGATGCAAAATGTTGTTTCTTAGAAAATTACTATCAGTTTTTGTTTGTAAATCGTTACTGTTATGAATTGTTAGAATCTTTTAGGTCAAAATTAATCTAGTTAGTTTTATTATTTATTATAAATATACTGCAATGAGTGGCAACATGGTTATTGAAATAAAAAAAAAATGGTAAATTTGTACAGTTTATTTCATTTCTTATTCAAATGAAAAGTAAAATAAATAGATAAATTAAAAATTAATTTAAATAAATAAAGAGAAATCTCAAGTTGGGTTAAGAGAAACAGTCTTGCCAGTTTGTTTACATATTACAAAGTGTACATTTCATATTTCGTCAAAACCCAACTGAAAGTTCAAAAGTATTTTAGCACAAAGTCAATAAGGTAACAGTATATTTACAAATTGTTTTAGTTTTGTTTTCATAATATAAAATGTTTACCTCAAACTGAAAAAAAATATGAAATAATATGATTAACATAGTGTTACAAAAAAATGCAAATAGTTGTGACTATTATAACTCTTATAAATAATGAATTGCCCTATAATCTAACATTACCAATGTAGTTGGTTCAGAATAATCCCCTAAAATCAAATTATGATGAATAGCAACCTTAATCATTTTTCAGGGATTATTCCAAACATTATTTTGTAACTACTGATAAGATGAGTACTCAAAAATTGTACAAAAACTGGTCATCAAACTTAATCATCGTAATAAATGCATTGTCTTATACTGTTAAAATTATCTAATTAAATGCAATAATTACCCTTTAAACTGCAGTATTAAGGGATCAAAAGTAAGATTTGATAAGATGATTTTATCTACTCATACACCTACTTATAATTAATAAATGCTTCTAAATGCAATAAATTATGCCTAAATTAAATGCAAATCACGCGGTGGTTACAACAATCATACCAAACATTAGGCGTCAAAATCATTTCCCGAATCTATACACCACGAAAATATTCACGGAACTAAAACTAAATGGACGGATAGTGTCTGAGAATACGTTGTTTACTGTTGTTTTCGTCAGTCATTTGTATCACATGTTCGTCAATACAAGACAAGCATTGGAACGATAGTGTCCCGTATGTGTCGAGACCAACGTGAACATAGCCTCTTATGTAAAGAGTGCGTCTACGACATGTGCTTGGGAGGCGCCAGCCACTTGCGCATGTAGTAGCAGAAGATGGTGGCGATATACAGCAGTACCAGCAGGGCACACGCCACTCCCAGTAGCAACACTGACGCCTTGCTGGGGCACGGTTCCACGATCGTCACTGTTTTTTCTGCGGAAAAAATAAACAGGGTCAATATATGATACGGAAAAGAAAATAAAATAAGGTAGGTAAATGAAGATCCTTCAAACTGAGATGCGAATTTCAGGGCATAATTACCTCCAAAGTTGGCTTCAGACGCCACACCACCAGGTTTGTCAGAACGAAGGAAGTCTGTGCTCTGTCGATCATCACCGAAGTCAAGCACCAGGATCTCCTGCGAGATGTTCATATCTTCCTCCTGACTGTGTGCTTCACTGGTCTCGTTGTGGCGCAACGAACGCTTCTTTCTGCCCCAAGACTCCAAAGAATCGCGACCCCATTCGCACACCGCCTAAAAACATTTAAATGTTAAACGACGTGTCATTTGCGTAATTTCAGCGTGACTAACTGACTTAACCGTTGCTAATAGTCATATCAAATAAAAAAATGCGAACACCCATTCCATTTTAATTGTTGATTCGAGTGTCACTCACCGGCTCACAAGGTCCGAGACAGTACTTGACGTTACATTGGAAGATGACTCCATAAGACTCGGTGAACCTGAATGCTTCATACACAGACTGGAGAGCATTACCATCTGGAGTGAACGCTGGGAAGATCGATGGGTCCAAAGGACATCTAGAGAAAACAGATGGGTTACAAAAGAGTTCTCTAAAAAGCAAAAAAAAAAAAATGGCAAAGAAGAAATCTACAAACCCTTCATCATCAATAATCGGGAAGGTGCTCTTGGAATCCTTGGCCATAGCGACACAGCTGCGAGCGAAGATGCCATAAGGAGCTGAAAGATAAGAGAAAATATTAGAAACTGCACAGAATATCCTGGGAACTGTAAGTATTATTTTAGAATATATGGATATCCTTACTGTCTTCGGGGATCTCGATGCGGAATGTAAGTCGGTCTCCAATGCGGACGGTCTCCACCTCGCGCTGGCGGGCATCCAGGATACGGATGCGTGGAGGAGGTGCCTCCGGCGCGGCAGTGATGGAAATCATCTCTGGGTCTCTGTTATATAAATCAAAAGTTAAAAATCTTGTGTTAAATATGCGTTCTAAAATTGTTTAAATGCTTTGTACTTCAACTACCATACCGCACAGGTATCATCATGTACGCAACAATGCCATAATGCTGCCCTTTTCACGGCTATCAAGATGCTATCAGGCTCTTCTAAATTCATTAAGAATACGTATGAACAGATGTTCGTGTTAAATTGCTCATCACGTCCACCAGCCGTATCTTCCTGATGTGAATCTAATTGTTACGTGTTTACAATGCAGCAACGATATTAGGTCGATGGAATTTAAAATCGTCTTGGCATGAAGGCATGTCGAAACAGCTCCCGTTTTTCATATTACTGTAACTTATCACGTAACATGTCTCTTGACGCGAACGAATAAATTATACGGTAAATTCTCGAACTTTGCATTTTTGCGGTACCTTACCTACTTACTTCATGAATGAAGTGTAGGTATTAAAAAACCAGCTCACGATAAATTATGGCGATACTATGTGAACGTTCTACTGACCTGATTGGTACCATTCCAAATGTGATATTCTTCGAACTCATGTCGTATGTGCACTTGACTTTGTAGATCTTGTCCGCTTTCGTCATCACCACGCTGTGGTGTTGCAGGACAACGGTGTTTGAGTAGACCCCGGTCTAAAAAAAGATCGTTCATTATAATTCAGACTCTGAAAAGAAAAACTAGTTATTCAGTGTGCGTCTTTCAAGGCAGGGTACTTACGACGCTCTGAGTGTTGCAGTCCTGGCCAGCCATGGTGAGGTCGAGTCGGAATAGGTCGCTGTTGACAACGTCAATATTGCAGGTCTCCGAACGTCCCAAAGCATAAATACGTCCATTGAAGGGCTTGTTAGTACGCACTTGGACTGCGATCCTCGTGTCCTTGCAAAGAACTGATACTGCAAAGATTAAGTAAATGTAGAGCACATAACTTACATTCGTAAAACAATAGAAATCTTATATCGAGACGCACCATCGTAACAAGTTCCTGTTTTGTCGCAGTTGGCATCGTTCCTCGTTAAGTTGCTAGTCATGTTCGGGTCTTGTTGGTGCTCAATCGTTACCGGGAGCTCGCCAGGAGGGTTCGCGTTGCTAGGCGGCTCTGCAACAAATAGCAAAAGGTTAAACACATGCAGATAATTTTCTCGAGTAAACAGAAAACCAAGAATGCAGCAAATTACAGACTCGTTGGTTAATAAAGCCTAATAAATGCATGAATCCCGGGAGCTCGTATGTACGCATGGCGAACCCCTGATTAGGCAGAGGCAACCGTACGTGCGCTGCGTGTATTATAATAATCGAATCAAGATTACTACAAGGTACTGCGGCGTACGCGGTGAGTCTAAGTGTAACCTGCCTATGTATCGGACCTAGTTGGTGCAATTACCGTCTCCTAGGTACGAGCGTACTCCCTGTATTTAGCTATTCTGGGTTTTCGCATGCAACCAGTAAGATTAGCAGTTGAAAGTTCTCATAACCTAGAATTTATTGTTCACTTTTAATACGTTGTTAATATAAATGATTTTACAGTGTGCAGTTCAAAGTGGGGCTCGTAAAATATTAACTTATTCTCATTTAGATTAGCAATGATACCTAGTTATCGAGCTTTTCGATCGTGAGTAAACCTACCCATAACTTAACGCTCCAGCCAGCATGTTATTGCTACGAATTATTGAGAAACTAAGACACTTAGACAAGAGATTTCTCTGAAACAGTGTTCAAAAACAAAAGAGGAACTTTCCATTCATAATTTCAGAAGAAGCGGAAGGCACCTCAAATTGGTTTAAGGAAGACAAGACAACAGTGGAGAAATCGGAATGGCGGTCGGCGTCGAAACCGTTCCAAATCGATTCGTTAGCAGTGCCAATGTCTGGATAAATTCATGACCATCGCCCGGCCAATAATAAGGTGACGTAAACAAGATTTGGGCCATTGACCGCTAAGTGTTGGACAAAGGAGAATCTTATTTCGCCCACGGCTTAACCGTCGCCAAACGCCAAGCCATTGGCCGTTTATAGCACTATGGACAATAGATGCTTGAAAAGGTGAATGATAAGGTTGTGGAGCAGAACTTGAACTTGGGGGGTTTCCTGTCCAATATTTATTTCTGTAACTATGAGAGCATGTGATTAGAAGTGATGCTCTTGAATCTAATATTGAACCTCGCAGGTATATCAAATTATAGAATAGACGGGACTATTATGCAAAGACACAAGATCTCATATTCATATGAGCCTAGGCTTGAGCTTTTACAAATGCGAGATAGAGCCATAAAATAATAATCATACAGTTAAGAATTCCACTAAGAAATTGAGAAATGGCATCAGAAGCAAAAAGAGATAGCGAAAGTCATATAGAATTACTATAAATCAGTTTCATTGCTGTTTTATGTCCCTCTAAGAACTGTTTAGCTTAAGAACTCAAAGTTACAATGAAAAGAACTTGAAAAAAGTTCTTGAATAAAATGCCAACTGACTGTTTATAAAGACGATCATATTCAGCAAAACTTCGCGACGATTTCAACTGTCTATCGTAATTTACATGTTGATGCCGAAGCCATCATTACGTTAATGACACCCCTTATACGACTATGAATAGATGTGCCTACAATATTCCTGTTTGGAATAGTTTGGATCACATGAAGATGATTTACGAGATACGAGACAATCGAACAGACGTAGCGGCTTTTAAAAATATCAAGTTAAGTGTATGTTTTTGTCATTATGATTTAGTGCTGCGTAAATCATTGATTATCTTGAGTGAGATATCCTTATGATTTCTTGTGATAATTTCATAAGCCGCAAAAAATAACGAGATTATTTATAAATCTGTCCATTCCCCGGATCGTGCCTGTTTCCGACTCGCCGGAGTCGATGACACTGCTGCAACAACGGACAGCATATTTGCAACGCTTCAACGAGTTATAAAAAACTTATCAACAACTTCCCACGCTCGCCTTAACTAATGTTCAGCTTAAACAATGACTTGATGCAAGCTTACGTGTTTAGTATGTGATTATGTACGAATATGGAATATTAAAATCTAACTATGCATAATCTTCTTGGTTGCATGAGAACAATTTTCAATTATAGGGAAATCTCAAATGTTTGACGATTCTAGCAATAAAATTCAACCTCATTGAGCCAACTTTGTCGCCTTCCGCGAATTATCATTTCCTCATCCTCGCGTCGTATTCCTCATTGCTGAGGGTCGTGAGTCCCGATGAGTGGTCAATTTCTGCTTTACAATGTCTCTCCACCAGTGTCTGTTCTTGGCATCACGGAGCGCATCATATACCTAGCTTGATGTTGAGTGTTGAACGGATTTGGTCGGACCATCTAATAGGGCTGCGACCTCTCGGCCGTCTGCCGTCTATCATGTCGTTTATACGATAATTCTTATTTAGAGTTACTGAAAGTGCCAACGAAATATTATCGGATTACAGAGCTTAAATTGACCAGGCTATAATCTTCTTAGAAATTACCGAATATCAAACAATTTCTCCGACTTACCTACATTTTGTAAGTAGGTTTCGCCTCGTTTTTTATAGGAACTCGGTTTTACAAAAAAGATGAGATCCGAAGTAGTTTTTCTTTTTTCGTTTGTGGCTAAATTTGTTCACAGCTTGTCGCTAGATTAGGTTGAGATTAGACGTGGCCGCGTTCAATGAGAGATCTTAGTCGTTTTTTAAGAACAAAATTACTTTGATAGCAATCTCTGAACACTTTGTGGAAGATAACAAATGAAAAGGGAACAAAGCACATACATTTATTTCTTATTTAGATCTTGAAGAATTTCTAGTAAAGATTAGCTGAATTCCCTTCAAAGCAAAGAAATTGTATATTATACCCATAGAAGCGTCATTTCATTTAAAGTAAAAACGCCATACAATATCATATCTCATGGCTAGAAAAAGTATGGTATTGAAGCAGCCTGAAGCGGTCGCGTGTTCGGAAGTGTCCGCTTAAGGATATAACGGTCCCACTGGATATCAAGACAGGGTTCCGTATGCAATCTTGTTACTGAGAAGCAATGCCGTTATCTTGGCGCTAGATTGTCGATGCCAGTAATAAACTTGTTTACCCATTTACTCATAACTTCACGGTCACCATGGCGATGGCGAGACAAACTGCCGAACTGAGTAGAGAAGTACCTAAGTCGTTTAAATAGAAAGTAATGAGTGTGATGACACATAGACATGTAGTTCAAAAGTACATGTATTCATTAAGTAATAACAGTGCAGTGTGCCAATTTTCGAAACAGCATTTACCGGATTGAACCAGCGAGCAATGTTTCAAAACAAGAAATATTCACTGAACGTTTAAAAGCAAATATATATTCATGAACGAGTATATTTGACAGTAACGCCGTATTTTCAATTTGTCTAAATCGTTGCATAAATTCAATGAAGTATTCGATTAGCAGCATGCGGTGCGCGGGCGCTGACCTGCGCAGGCGCATGTATCCGCGCGCGGGCAAGGCCGCCCAAGGCCGTTATACTCATACTACTGCTGTTATAAACGACGCGCTTCAAATTAATAACCGACATTTTAATTAGCATTACTTTGACAGATCACCGCTATCCAAACGATGAATGGCCGAAAGAAGCTTAAGGAAAATATGAATGGAGAAACAATTTTAACTAGCCGATCCTATCAAGCACTTACCCACATAAACGTAAATTCTAATGAATTTCCCTCAATACATATAGGTATCCTGCATCTCGAACTAATTGACAATTTCATAAGCCATTAAAATCTCGGTGTGTGGCTTTCTAGTGGTTGGTTCCATTTCCTCGTTATACGACCTCTGAGCTTCATTTTCTTAATAGTCAACGCACTCATTCAGTTCATGAAAGGAAATATAAAAAATTCAGATAACTAGTTTGATGAAAGTTCTTAGAGTTTTTCTTGAGAGAACCATATTTCCCGTGTTCTATATCCGTCACGTCCATTATCTGAGATTTAGGGCTGCACGACGCGGAGCCGAGTTCACGGGCGCCACAAAAAATCCTATTCAATTTGTGTATGACCACCGTTATGAGAGCACGCACGAACGCCGCCGCCGCCTCCGTCCCGCACACAATACCACTCTCTTTGTTACTTTTTGCAGCAAAATGCAGCGACTGTTATCATGACTCGGCACATTCTGTCATTGTAAACATAACTAACGAAATTATGCTAACGTATCATCGACAGCGGTGCGGCTATTCACTGTCAATACACCAATTACAATGCTAAATAGATACCGTCGAACAAGGTTCCGCTTCATCAATTCTGTAATGAATATCACTTTTATCGAATATATTAGTGTAGCCACGTGCATCCGACGAGGTGTTTTTATTGCACTGAATCAGTTTATTGATATCGTGATGTAACGACAAAAGACTTTAAACGTTCCTATTTTCTACCGGACTCCGGCGCATCATAACATTTCTGACAGCATTCGTCTGGTTTATGTTATATAGAACTTATATAACTGTTTCCTGTAATTTCTTCGGTATTATTATATTACAGTTCCTTATTTCGATCATCAGATAACCTCGGATCTGTGTAATTATGTTTAGTCTATTATAGAGGAGGAAATGCAAGGGATCGAGTTTCATGTAACGGTATCACTGCGGGAAAATACCTTGAGTAGCTGATGCTGATTATTTTATGTGTGTTTTGCCCTATACAATGAAAAGCCGGCAGCTGTCTGATGCCAATCTTAATGCCATAACACGGCTTTACGTAATCGAGTAGCAAGCATCCCGCTCACTTATGGCGGAACATCAGCTATGCCTTGAAATTATCCCTAACAAGGTATTTGCAGTTAACTATTAGTTGCGAACTAAGGAAACATTTCGCCCAAACATTTTTACAAGAACCACCGCGCTGAGTTTCTTAAAGCACATCAATAAAAGTGTATACCCGTCTACTGTCTTCATCCGAAAGTTACAAGCGGTGTAGTCACGATCTATTCCTTATAACAACATGGCAGAGCATTATTTTCTCTTAACAGCCAGCATCATCTCCCGTACTCGTAGTTGCAAATCGATTGTATCGGTTCGATCGAGGCGAGTCAACTCGATTAAAGTACATCGAACGCTTTTGACCCTGACCCTGCAGCATGCGGCGTGGCGTGAGATATGGACTCGCCAGTGTTTACGTCTTGTTAGGAGTTCAGACTTCGTATTGCAAGATTCATGCTCTTAACATGACGAGCTACAGACTAACAGCCGTATTCATAAAAACTTTATAACCAATAATTAGCTAAAATACTGATACGCAGATTCTTTATTCGAAATTTTCTATGGAGAATTTGAATTTAGAACTAAGTGACGGACGGTTAAAAAGGTTTTATGAATAAGGGTGTAGCTGTAGGTAACGCTTTTAGGAAATGCACTAACTTTTCCCTCATAGACAATGCATCAGCACATTTATGTAAACTTATTCAACCGTATAAATCTGTAGATGTCAATGGATGGGTAGTGATGTGCCGATCAATGTAAAGTTTATGAGAGGACGGTTAGCGCATCGGATTACCTACATTTTCTTTTGATGCTAATACAATCTCTAACAGTTAAATACTTCGCAGTACTGCAGTACGGTGTTTGATCCACGACGTTCGCTCACACCATTCTGTTTCAATGTTTAATCAGATAAAGTGGCAAAAACAATCTGTATTGTGTGTATAGTTATTTCTCACGACTACCGTACGTAGGTGAGAAGTTATTCATTCCACCGGAGCTGCTGAGCAACGTCTGACAATTAACTTCCGTTGCTTTAGCGTACGCTAATGGCGTTATTATCGAGATTTGCATCGCTTTATTGTTTAAAAAAATATTAATAGATAATAAGTCCCTTCTAGGTACTTTTAATCCGTCTCTAAAACTTATCACCCCACCTGATTGTAAATCTCGAACGCAGACCTTACCTTAGTTAAGCAAATGAGTTATATTAATGAAGCAACATCGTTATCTAGTACATAGTGTGCAGCATCAATCTGGCGCGTCGTCGTAAAACATGATCATGACGTTAGCAAATACGTATCCCGTTGTCCACTAACGAGGCCTAGTAATAGCATATTCTGAAGAAAAACTACACGTAAGAGTTATTAGGGACTAAAATGAACGGGCAGTGTTCACTCCACGGAAACTAGAGCCGTTACAAATGGACCACACGCCGATTGCGAAAGTACAATCCAGCTTTTGAATTAAACGCTTTATGTCTTAAAGAGTCATAAATACAAATCTCTTATTTTATTTCAAATCTAAGTAATAATCTCGAAGCACTAAGTCGGCCACCGCAAATCACCGCTACTAATGTCGCACTACATTGCCCAAACAATAACAGATCTCAGATCTCGGAAATAAAAAAGAAATCACATGCTTTTGGCAGAAAGTAATACTTTTTTATCCAATTTTGTGGCAAAAGCGACATAAAAATAAAACAAAAATCGGTGATAATTTCCAGCTTTCTACGAAAGCGCGTTAATACCGAGTGGCATGTAACTGTATCGGACGTTGCACGTTGCGCTGATTACGTTCTTTACAAAAACCGTTCGCATGCGCCTGCCAATGTGTTATTATTGAGCCGTTGCATACACGTTTTATCGACATAATGTGACTTGTATCTATGCTACACTTGGTAATATGTAATATTGCCAACATTGACATTATTTCTATACTTATTTTTATTTTTTTATCTTTCGCCATTAAAAATAAAACACAATGAAACCATAGATCAAGATTAATTCAGCGCTAGAGCAAATTAATTGCAACTTTTTCTCAACAATATCTAATACGTCATTTTGCGCGTGGCTTCCGTTTCCTGAACTTTCAGAAAAAAAGCTCGCTCGTAAATTAACGTGATTTATGGTATTCGGCTAGTCTACCGCTAATTGTAAGTGATCGCTTCTCTTTTATTTGTAAGATCGTTTTTGCTTAATATTACCGAACAAATGATAGCATATTATGCTGGCTGCACACGTAAAATATAAATTAAGGTTTTAAAATAGAACCAAGAAACCCAGACTTATCTCAGATTTTTTTCAATTTAAAAAACCATACTTTGGCTTTTGAGCACACGAAGGTAATGGTAATGGTTAACTATTCCCATTAACTTTAGTTAAAAGAGAAAAAAGACGAGTTAAGACCAAATTAAATTGGCAGTGAGTTGGAATGAAGTAATTATTGAGTTAACGTTTACGCCGATCACTTTGCTGACTACTTACCGATAGTTTCTCACATCATTATCGCGAAATACTTGGCTACAAACAGCATGGCAACCATATAAAGGGACAGTTTATCAAGTTTATTCGTTCTAGGAAAAATATAGTGACATACAAATTGCTTTCACGTACTGAACGTATGCTAGTATGGACTACGCGAAGGCAACGCGTGAGAATTATTAATCATATCCTCTTTGCGAATTTAATGGCGTATTAACGTCAACATACATCGCACTTTTATATTTTACGATGATAAGTTTGACAGCACAATGGACTTAGATTCCATGAAGCTACTAACTGTGTGTTGGGTATTTAAATGCAGAAATTCGTATCCAGTGGCGGCGCTAGGCCTCAGCGATGTCGGCGACCGCTGACGGGCGGCCTCGCGCCTAAGGGGGCCTCGCAAGAAACTTTCTCAAGTTCGTATGGACTTATTTAATAAAATCCATGAACGGCACAGAACTTTTTGGAAGAAGTATACTATCAGAATCATGCTCATATTGCCAATCAGGCATCTTCACAGAGAAACTGGTCAAAGCTAACAGACCTACTTGGGATGCTTCTCAAGTAGGTCAGTAAATCAGCCAAGAGAGTGTTCTATCTGCGTTCTTAGTTACCTATATCAATGACAGTGTGTAGTGTTTACTATGCCATAATATAAAAAAAAATCTGTGTAAAACAATAACTGCGGGTTATAATGAAAAGGGCCTCGCAATGCTGATGTCGCCGACGTCTACTTTGGGCCAAGCGCCGCCGCGCCACTGTTCGTATCGTTCATTTGTTGAGGAACGCAACCAAGTAATGCAGTGATAACGTGTTATTTACATTGAGCGCGTCGCTGCCTGCGAGTGTAACTCTCCTAGCTAGCCAGTGTACCAGCAACTTGGCTCACTTATAATTGTAGGCAGTTATTGCAAGGTGTCATTAGCAAGGCCGACATCCGTTATCCACTTTCTTATCTAAGACATATTCCATTTATACAAACTGCCGTTCGATGATTTACATTCTCGCAAATATTAATATGATGCTTTACAACTTGTAACTCTGTTACTTTAATAATATTAAACTCTCAGACTTTAAAGCTGTCGGTATCGTGGTCGCAATCTTAACTAAGTAGTTTATGTAAATACATAGATAATCTTTGAGATGTTGAATAAAATATAACGATGTTTGATAGTATCGAGCGCTCTCCTTCATAGCGGTGACTGAGCTCCTCCCACAGAAAATATAGCGCTATCAAGAGAGAGTACTAACAATAAATACGTCGGTAAAATACACCGGCCGCCATCTCTTCCGTAATTCAGTTCTAGATGGCCGGCTTCCGTTATATGGACGACCAAATAATAAACAGTATTCCCCTTACTGGCTGTAAATAATATTGTGTGTGTTCCCGTCAGACTTAAGTCTATGCGTTCGCACAGTTCCACTTTATGCCTAAATTGCATTCTTTAAAACACTTTGGCCATATGTAACGAAAATGTACCTGTTATTCTTTTGGTTATACTGCGGTATGTATGGAAATTGTTCCAGAAGAGCATATTTCTATTGCCAATTTTAAACAACCACCATTTGTAAAAGTTGCTCCATAAAGTAAACTCTTTCAGACCACTCTTCAATTGCACTACTAGAGCTACTGACCAATACCAAGTATATCATTTTAAATTAATTTCAAGTAGTTTGCTACAGAAATATGTGAGCTGTTAGATTCATTTATTACTCGCATCTTTTAAGATGATTAAGGCACAGACCAGATCAGGCGCCGCGATCATGCAATTATGTATTGCCCATATGAAGTCATTACAAAATTTTAATTTAAACCCGGTATTATTTTCTCATTATGAGCGACCGAGAATAATACTTAAAATATAAATAATACATTAATGTCACCGTGTTCTACAGTTTTTTGAGTCGTCGAAGTGGTTTATTCAGTTTTTAGATGACTACAAATTTGCCGCGGCGCGGCGTGTACCTGATGTATCTCGGCGCCTGCGCAGCTAGGAGTAACTTTAAATAAAACAATGTTGTTATCGTTATAGCTTCGACCTGACTTCGAACTGGGTTAGTGTTGCAAAATACATGCTAAAGATTTATGCATTTCCATTTAACTTCTTGAAAATAGGACCGTAAGAAAGTTAACGATACTCGTAAAACAGTCCGGTCTATCGATGCCATTACAATAATAGGAGCACCAGACGTTCATTTAAGCACCATTTTTAGATAAAAACATAATCCTCCTTGATTGTCAAACGATCGACGAAAAAGTCAAAAAGCTACTCACTCTCGCAGAAGTTTTCGAAGTATTTTCCGATCGGTTCTCCATCATCGATGAGAGGCCTCTCAGCATTCAGATAGGCCGAGGGTCCATCAGGCAGGGTGTGGTGATCCAGGTGGTACAGCCTGCAGTTGTAGGCAGCCGAATGAGGGGGACCCATGTACAGGTACGAACGACACAGGAACTCTGATTCTATTTCGCATGCGAGACGGCAAGCCGCTTCGGATGTCACCTGAACGAATACAAAATAGATGGCCATATTAAAGATAACATCGATGAGTGATTCATGGACGTTTATTCGTTGTAGCGCCCACGCAATTGGTTGTAGATTTATTTAACACCTGTATTTGTAGACGCGAAAGAAAATGCATAATGTTGACAATAAAAACAACTAGACTGTAGAATACACGATCCGGTGAGAAAATAAACTACGTAAGTGGCCTGTATCTCCAAACTTGGATCGTTTTATAAATTCCCTCCTATCTTGAAGCTGGAGTCTGTGCTCCACTCATAAAATCATTTGTCGGTTCCTATCCATAACAAGAAGCGATATATCACTGTCTAGCTTTATAACGATTGCATACGAAAGTTAAGTTAATTGCAACGTCTTCCTTCTTGATTATATACAAGTGCACACGATTTAACCTCTGCCACTTCTCGTTAAACCAGTGGGACGCGGAAAAGGACGGACTTGAGGTCGAAACCTATTTAGGCGACAAGTTAAATTTATTAGCGGCCATCACTGATGCCGGGTTATTTTACATGAGTGTAAAGAGAGCCCAGATAGAAATCATAAAGCCACCCCGAGATAGCATCGCAGAAAATAATAAAGGTACAATAAAACACAATCCATATTTCTTCGCTTATCCGACTCAAACGTTAATAGGTGGCTGTCAGCAGCGCGCCTTCTTCATCTTGCATATCACGTTACAAATAGGGCCTCAGTGTATTAATTGCAACATGACAATTACCGTGACGTGGAGTGAAAGAAAAGTGAATCTTGTAATGAATGTCATAGAGTTTTGATTGGAGTTGTTACCTGTAGCTCCTTGTCGGTGTAGTAGTGTAGGCCGGCGTACTGCGCCACCTTGTCCTCCGCCACGCCGACGCGCGGCGCCGTGAACACACGCTGTCCCTTGCACGCCTGCGACGCCTTCAGGCACAGGTTCTGCACGACCACACACCGACCAAATCACGTCAAATAACACACAACAATGGTAATAACGTTAACTGAATACATGTTTATTTTCACGAGCGTTCAAACGGACCGCATTACTATTGTGATTGCTTTCTCTGAAGCCGGGTCGAAGCGCCACTTCGAGTCATTTAAAGCTGGTACGAAATAAATGAGCTAGCAGGGTAAGTACTAGTTCGACCATTTTCTCGTATCGTGTATTGCAAAATATGAGAAACTGAGGAATGGGAATTTTATTTTATGATGTCAGGATAAATTGCTATAATAATCTAGACGTCCCATTAGACTGAAATATTACAGGCATTGCAGCATATTTCAATATTGACTGGTTCTGTTTAAAGCTTAGTCTGGGCGTTGAATATGGTTTACTTTAGTAACAAAGTGGGAGCGTATTGGTTTTTAAGTGAGTTTGTGTAAAGTAAATGAGTATATTGTGGTGTGTAATGTGTTTTACCTCGAAGTAATCGGTGCCGGGCGTGTCCACGAGCTGCACGAAGTGTTGCGCCGTGCGCCGGTCCGAGTCGCTGAGCGAGCACCGCATGCTGCCGTACTCATACTCCGCAGAGCGGCACGGGAACTTTTTCTAAATAAAATATTAAATTGTGGATATATTAAACTGCACTGCAGCCAGGTAAACATGTGTGCGTTCAGCTACCTACCATTAACTCGTAGTTCAGCTCTACATATTTTGAAGGATAAATTAATCATCCATAATTTAACAACAAACTTCCAGTGAACGTGCTTACAACCAATTAATTTCTCTGATCAATTGTAGTGCTCTATAATCATGTTAAATGAGCAGTTCAAACGAAATAGGTACATCAACTATCCACTATGTAAATATCTCTTGAATATCACTTATCCGTAAATGAAAAGATTACAAAGCACGGATCACAGACTCATGTTTACGGAGAGGACTCCTTATTGTATCAATTTATATAATAATAGCTTGTTTAAAAGCTCAATTACAATGTCGGATAGTAACCCGATTATGTAGTAACATCACATTGTGTAAAGACTTTCAATAACTTTGTTGTCGTATTTTAAAGGAACCCCCTATCATTTCGTTGGTATCTCGAGTGCCACTGCAAGTAGGACGAAACCATAAATATAAATTGAATAGATAAACACTAAATTGCAGCGAGGAGGCGATGTTTTCTTAAAGCCTCATAGATAACCGAGCGATGGGGCACGCCCTGAAAGACAACTAACGGATAAACAATAATCTATGACCGAGATGCGTCCTCAAAATCCTAGTGGCCTAGAATTTTGGTAATTTAAAACTAAAGCTACACATTTCTTGTAGAAAATTCTAACTTATGCGAAAGTTTGATTTGCAATACAGCAGGCGACATCAGCAACCAAGCACATCCGTTACAATTTCAAAACAGCGGCAACTCTACACGATTGAAAGATAGGAAAAGCTGGTTTAAAATAAATAGAAAATATACGTTACCTCGTTAAGACAGGCGGCGAGACAGGCTTCCTTAGTGGAGGTGTAGATGACAGAGTTGTCGAGGCCGCGGAGCGCCTTGCCGGGCACTCGCTCGAAGGCCCAGGGGCGCAGGCACACGCTCTCCGTGCGCACTTGCAGCTTCACCATATAGTACGTGTTCACCGACCGCTGCACAACAACCACCATTAATCTTACGTCGCACTTACACCCCAGCCTATCATTATCGATAATGCTTTCAGATAAAATAAACCCATTATGAATTGAAATACGATTGCGCGAATGACTCGCTTCTAACAAAACCGTTCTCATTTGCTTGCAGCTGATATTTATCAGCGCATATTTTCACTTTAATTTCATTCATTCAAAATAAACAAAGCGCGTGCTCGCCGCATCGTTTCACATCGTATATTTAGTAGTGGCACCGTTCATTAGGACTGAAAGCGATTAAACTGTCTAACGTTTAGCTGAACAGTTACCTACAATGTAGCGTGCTGGCCAGTTAGCTTCCCTAGGACTCGTTGACCGATTTAATCTGAATTGTTAATCCAATCTCTGCATCGGCCGGCTAATTGGCAGCACTGAAGGAATGTCGGTAGATAACAGAGATAAATTTATTTGGCTATTAAGTACGTAAACTGTTATCTATTACACCGTTCGGTCCAGACAAAGCGTGTCTTGTAGATTACGAAGATTGTAAATAAGACTAGCTGTAAACGTGGGTTTAGAATGATAAGTGCTTTAAACGTTGGTTAGACAAGCACTTTAATTAAGTCGAGAAATAGGAGATTCCATTGGAATCAATTCTATTGCCTAGGTCTCATTGTCAGTCGTACCTTTGCTAAATGGCCTGCATTGGCGTATCTATAGCAGAATTTAACATTTAATCGCTAGAGAATACATACCTGCGGAGTGGCCATAGGGTTGTTGGCCTGCGTGTCGTTCTGCAGCAAACACCGAGTCTCCTGTACCGGTGTCAGCGGGTTCAGAACAAAGCTGTAACAAACGTATCAATTACACACTTTGTAATGACATATAATAAATCATTTCAATAAAAGAAGTCGCAATTTCATTCGACTAGCTACGGAGAACAAGTAACGGTAACTCGTAAAGTATAAAACTTGTTACCGATATCAATTGAAAACACACGTCAAAATACCAGACGGTAAAGTTTAGCAAAACGGCTTTAAAGCAACTAATTGTAATTTATCTTAACCGTTTTCTTTTATACATTCCCATTGTAACCGGCACTAACTGTTGTTTTATTCCTACCGTTTGCAGTTAATCTCGCCAACATAGCGATACGGTCGTTTTTCAATAAGAGAGAGTCATTTAAACCCACGGTGCTTCACCTGTAAAACGGCCCAAATTATTTCATTAGCTACGTTCATTCGCCTATCTCTGCAGGATACGAAAGGCTTAAAGAAACCGTTGTACACATGGCTGTAACTAAATAACCACCGGTTTTTTAAAGAATTGTGAAGTGTTTTCGGTAACCACAGTTTTGTGGCAATCAATTTACAATTGACGTAAAGAACATGTAAATTCTTCATGCATCAACCTCATTGTTGGAATGAGTCGTACGGTTCAAATTGATTGCTGTACCTTTTCCAATTCGAATAGGTACTGAGGGCCTGGCACGAATGTTTTGATGTCAGTACCTACATATAGTAACATTACAGTATCGTTAACGTTAGTGAATTTTGAATATAAAATACTACGGCCCCAATAGTATTTTTGTTTAATTTTATGCGACTTATACAATTTGTATCATACAAAAATATGAATATTCAATTCAAATGAATATTATGTGCGAAACGAGTATTATATTAGTAAAATTCACTCACTGTTACGTTACAACACGTCAAAACATTCGTTTTAGGCCCTCAGTACCTATTCGATTTTGTATCTAAAGTTGATCTTTGTAAAAATTGCTGATATAGTGTCGTTGGGGAGTGTCATGACGAATCGTTTGATATCTCATTCATCGAAATCCATTCAATAGTTTCCGCTCAACGTGGGAACAAAAAACATGAATTCTATATTTCTGACTGACATAAATAAATAACATTACTGTTTTAGCATGAACGTGTTAACTGGCCATAGAGTAAATATGATGAAAATAACTATTAGTATCATATGCGAGCGTCACGGTGGGTCTTGGTCTACCGTTATTTATTTAGTAACAATTTACACAATAAAATAAATCGGGTTTGCCAACGGCTCTTTAGTAATTGAAGCATTTTATTTTAATTACTTCAAGTTAAAGGATTTTTTGTGTGTTTGGTAAAAAGCGGCAAGTGTCGAGCGGCACGTAGGCGGATAGATTTTTTAGTTGGACGTCTAGATGGAGTGTAGACCATTGCACCGGGAAGTGTCGGAGACGGGCAGCGCAGAGGAGAATGCTCAGACTGGTAACGATAGCGGGATTGCGAATACCAAACATTTTGGTACTTAAGGTGTTGTCAATTGAAATGCTTTTAGATATACTGGGTAAGATTATTTTAAAGTGCTCGATAACTTGATAACTTCCTATAAAAAATTGTCATCGACGATCACAATTTGTATGGGAGACTCAATTTTTTTTTCGGAATTGACTATGGTTTCTTTGGGAAACTGGTTCATTTACATGGGCAGAAGTGGTTCTTAAAGCATAAACCACTTGAAGTGGTTCTTGAAGTTTGCGCACTGGAAAAAAAACTTACCCAGTATAAATTCGGTGTTTTCAGTCCTTACTCCAATAACACTAGCAAGAAATATAGATTGTGCTTCGACTTGCCTATTATAAATATTTCATACGAATTCAAAGTTGACTTGTTGAAAGACACTATCTCTCGATTTCTGAATTAAGAATTTGCAGTTGAGTATTTGTCAGATTCTACTTTAGCTTGAAAACCTGACAAACTTTGCCATTTATGTAGGGTTTGACACGTTATTGAATCCGAAACACTCAATTCGGAAACCGGCAATAAATCTTACTATAAAATACCACCAACTCTTTTTATCAGACTTCGTTACGTTATAAAGACGACGATATCTCCACATCTCAGTTTAATCTTCTTCAGGATGCAAATTCTTAATAAAAAAAAGCAATAAAAATGGCAGCCAGTTTTATTATACTTTTATTTTAATACTTGAGTCGTATAGTGCGAGTAGAAAGGGTACTTAGACACTAATAACACCCTCCTAGGCTAATAATACCCATACGTATTGTAGTAAAAATACTCGTATGCGACCTCACGTCAACCGACAAACCACTTTTTACCCGACTTCGAGAAAAAACGAAGAGGTTTTGTTCTAAAATTAGATGTGAGAAACCCTTTAATGAGTTAAGGTGACTGCTATATTATCTCAACCGCAGGTGCGTCATTTTAGAATCTGCATTACGTATCTAGTCGGCAATTATTTATATCATATGTATCCAATTAATTTTCTAGATGAAGAAGCTACTGGTGTACAGGTGCCTGGCTATGAGAAAAAATTGAACCTATCTTGTTTATTACATTATGACGAGCTGTGTCCTAAAACTCTATTAAATTGACATGTTTATTTTGATGTAATTAAAATTAAATCTTACAAGATAAAGCCTGTTTTACTGACAGTCATATTCCATTCCAATATGGTGCGTTTTATTAATAATTAATTTGAAATTGGTATCATTATTATAATTAATTATTAATTACCTCGAGAAAATCGTAGAAAATGTAGTTGATACCTACAGCAATATACATAATTATAATGAAGCACAGGAATTATAAATTTAGTATTTAATATAAGATTATAAATGGCTGTGCTAGATTAGGGACAGTCTACACATTCCGTTTTAATCGATTGAGAATCTCGTTAATGCGCGAATAGAAGCTGCTTCGTGTGTACGGGCTCTAATCAGCCATTTCTTAATAACTATAATTAACTAAGACACAATTTATTAGTTGTCGTGCTGAATTTAGAGTTCTCTACATTTCCGTTTCCGGCAGACAATGAGAAACCTCTCTAATACCGATGTCGTGATGATTTCGAAACACATATTACTATGTGGGATATAGACCAACAGAAATAATTATTGCCTGCTATTAATTTAGTTTTATTTATGTTGAGAATTTAAATACATTTATAATCCATAATAATATTATAAATACGAAAGTAACTCGGTCTGTCTATCTGTCAGTCTGTTTGTCACCTCGTCACGACTCTGAATAAAATATACATGGGTAGACCATAGACCATGTACCTTTCATTGGGACATAGGATAGGTACTATAAACTTTCACTCGGGTGAAGCCGCTGGCAGACGCTAGTCCAAATATTAATGCAGGCAGAAACATCTAAAGCTTTATTTATATACTAGCTGTCGCTCTCGTTAACTGGCTAGGTAGCCAGTTGACGAGAGCGACAGCTAGTATATAAATAAAGCTAATGGGTAGGTACCCATTCATCCTATCTACCCTACCTATTTGGGTGTCTGGGTTTCGTAGGGTCCCTACCTACGAAACCCAGGAACATTTTGGGAAAAAGATATTTCTTAATTATATTTTTTTAGTCAATTTTCCATTGTTTTTAATACTTGTTCTGCTATTCGAGGCGGAGACAAATCCAACAAATCAAAAACCATGAAAATCGGTACAGCAGTTCTCGTGTTATAAGTGTTCAAACAAACCCTACTTTATTTTATATATTAAGGTATCGATTTCTGCCTCCTAGATTAGATATTTATTATTCATGCCCAATAAATCTTTAGAAAGTTAAGGCCGCATCGGTCGCGCAGTACCTATCAAGTAATGCGATATATTCGCAAGTACGATATTTACGACCAAAGGGTGTAAATGTCCAGCTCATTTAGTTTATAACTTGCGACCATACCAATATAAGTGACACCGACACTCAACGTTACACTTCCTTGCAGAATAACGGAGCTTACCGTTCCGAGTTATATTTCGAGCTATAATAGCCCGAGCTGGTTTACGAGATTGCTCGCCTTATTAATGTACTGCACCTACACGCTATGATGGGCCGTTACGAAATAGTTTTAATTTCTTCGATCAATCCCGAGTTATCCAGAGTTAGCTAGCATAGCTTTCTGGTTAATCAAGTTTGCTCAGTGCTATTAAAAATCACCGTTTGCTTCGTGGTTAAAAGTGTCTCATAAAACTTGATTGCATATA
The DNA here is from genome assembly GCA_947386135.1 of Melanchra persicariae. NCBI lineage: Eukaryota > Metazoa > Arthropoda > Insecta > Lepidoptera > Noctuidae > Melanchra > Melanchra persicariae. The sequence goes on from OX376646.1 coordinate 9,218,653, forward strand.
CTAGGTACTGAAATTTCGCTTTATTTTGTAGTTTAATTTATACAAGAATAAATAAATTACTCGATCATTTGTTGTTCGTCTAAGATTTTTATCGTAATACAATTCATAATCTTAATAATTCATCTACAGCCAAAAACAATATAATTATAAGTTTTCAAATTCAAATTCAAATTATTTATTTCAAATAAACCATTCACAGGCACTTTTGAATTGTCAAGGTCGGTCAGTCAAAAAGATGAAGCTATTTGCACGTTCCAAAGCGTAGATCTCTATGGAGAAGAACGTGCAAGAAACTCCACGGACACTCTTTTAAATTATTTTTCTTTACAATTTTATGGTTACATCATTCCTGTTGAAATTATACAAACATATATGTGAGAACGATGTAAAAAGAAATGCACGTTGAAGTATCCGGAGTAAAAAAATAAAAATCAACAACAAATTAAAATAACAAATCATTAAAATAAACCGTGGCAGCCGAGAGATGACCCGTCCAAACTGACGGCGTCCGTTCACGAACATGACGCACGCGCTAGCACCATTCGGCTCAACCATATTTAAGGGAGCCAAATGACCCAACACATGCGCCACCATCAGGTAGACTTTTGAGTGAGCATGACACTCCCAACCGCCAGGGCAGTCAAGTCAATTAAAAAATAAATAAAAGTAGTATAAGGTTCACAGTACTCACACATGTGCCGTTAATCAATGAATTTATACACTGCTAATTACATTGAGTCTATACAATGAAAATATAATGTTTTACAGTCTTCAACGGGTCCAACAATATTTATAAATGCCAAAAGATTAGTTTGTGCGGCCTAGTAACTGTGGAGCTGGACCGGCATTGAGCCAAGCATTATTATCTTCAATATAATCCCCCAACTTATAATATGCTTTCTTGCATAGTGTGCGTTTGATACAAGATTTAAATTTTGTTTCATTCAGTTCTAATATATTAGGAGGTATTTTATTATAACATTTTAAACAGTACCCCATGAAAGATGAGGCTACTTTAGCTAGTCTGAAACTTGGTTGAACTAGTTGATCCCTATTTCTAGTAATATAATTATGTCTGTCGCCTCGTCTACTAAAAAGATGGAGATTCTTTCTAACGTACATAATGTTTTCATATATATATTGACAGGGTACCGTCATGATGTTAATATCCTTAAACAGTTCCCTTAGAGAATCACGTCGGCGGAGATTGTATATCGCTCTTATAGCTCTAAGCATTTGAAATGCTGTAAGCATTTGAAAGCTCGACTCTGACAAATTGCTGCGCCTTACTAAATAAATGACTGTTTATGCGCCTACTTGTAAACAAAGAATTCATATAAAAAAACGGTATGATTAATGCGTCGATAGAGCCCTTAAACTAATGACATTGCAGTTCGCTTTGGTTTCAAAACAGACGTAATAAATCTTCGGCCGCTGTTAGAGCAGTAATTAAACAGCAGATAGACTGGCCTTCAGAACTGTGAACTGATTTTAAATTCATCGGAGATAAGTGCAGGTGTGCTTGCGTCTGAATATGTATGAGTGTGTGCGTAGGTTTAACAATTAATCATTGAATATCGCACGGGAAATGGGGCTACAAGGAACATGCACGGCGTTGATTGTACCATCTAGTATTGTATATTCGGAAGTTCGGAACGTTTACCTTATAAATACTTGATACTGACACTTCTGTGCTGATATCATACTTCCTGGACATTCCCTATAGCTTTTTTTTGGATGGGAAATCATCAAATGACTTCTCCCGCTCGGGGAACGGGAGGGAGTGTCAGAATCTTACTGACTGAAACCATCCGTGTTCATTCAAATGCCTTTTGCTTTCCAGGGCTCTCGCAAAAGTTACCGCGTAACTCTTTCGAACAATTCAACAACTCTGGTAAGGCGTTCCCCTTAACTACACTTATAATAAAAACGATACAGTAATTTGATTGGTCTACGTTACGTGTGTATTAGTATGCAAGTATCGCTTACGCTTTCCTAAGCTGCGTGCAAAATGATGTGATATCAACATGAGATATGCAGATGCAGCTTATGGGAAAGTAGGTAGTGCTTGATTTAAAGATTGCAGGAACGCATAATTAGTGACAGATGATATCTCTCCGACATTTCTCATTTTTAATGCTGTTCCAATTAACCTCATATGAAGTGTAATATTCATATTTAATTGAGTAATAATTTGGACGTTCTTTCTTCGAAAAATATTTAATTTCCATCGAACACGTTTTCAGAATATTTATTAGGTTCCTAAATTTTTCATCACCCAGATTTTTTTTAAACTCAATAGATATTTCAAAAGTAGGTATTTCAATTAAGTAAATCATTTACAGGCACTTTTTAGTTGTCATGGTCGGTCAATCAAAGAGATGAAGGTAGTTTAAAAAGCAAACAAACACCAAACTGAATTGCACCGAGCATATTTTCAGAATACTCTCCTACCAATTACGAAGACCAGCAAACAGGTTCTAAGTCTCGTCCGGCCGCATCTCATAGTTCGTACGTAATGACGAGTTATACATTTGTGCCAAGGGCTTACAAGGACGTCAATCAAGCCGGCTAGAGTAATGGTAGAGAGAAGCCTTATTTTTAGAAGCAGAGACTAATGTGCATCATGTCACAGTGACTATTTAATTTTAGAGCTGCACTCGTATTGCCGATATCGATAGGTAGTAATCGCCGCGAGCGACGGAGACTGCCGATGTACGTGACAGCAGGTTATGTACACACTTGAGTTGTTGTACCAGCGCAGACCGCACATAGTTGATTAAAATAAGAATCAAATTGACTGTTATAATCAAAGCATTCATTAAACTACAAAGTTATTAAAAAATAACTTAAAACGAGTAGATCCGAGAGCGCATCACGATCGATAAATATCTTACGGTTATCTCCCCATCTTAAAACCGATCAAATAAAATAAATACAGCATAGCGAAATAGCAAAGGTGGTACAAACTGTACTATCAATTACATTGGCGTATAATCCAAACCGCAGCGACTACAAATTGCGCATATTACATAGTATTTATAGAGATTACAAACGTCCTAACATCATTACGGCGTCGAGGTTATTATGGGCGCACTAGTATCAAGTAGTATTTACGTTTATTACACAAATTGGTCGGATCAGACCGATCATCGGAGGCCGTAGTCCGTTAGCCGCTGCGCGCGCACCTACTGCATCAATCACGCGCCGTCAGCCAGTCAGCCAGTCCAAGCGACCGCTTCAAACCGTGAGGCATCCCGCGAAACATATCGATGCATTTCACTTCACTATGCAACACACGGCCTTCAAATGTTGTGATGTTTAAATTAATGATACGTTATCTCGCATGACTAATGCGCTGTTTGTAAACACGCTGCTTCGACAAATCTTTTTGAACTCTGTAATGATCTTTCCCCGCCGTTATTTTATCGGAGATCAATTGATGCTACCTTGTTGAACTAGTGAACAAGTACGTTTTTGATTATATCTCCACAGCAGCCAGTTAATTAATGGATTCAATTAAGTTAATGTTGTGCATCAATTTGTTTTAAGTTTCTTTTGGGGAACCCAAATACCAAATATTGAAATGTTTAACCATATGGAGAAATCTATTGAATCTCTGCTTTTACTTTTAATAAATCGTACCTTATGTGGACGAATCAACAACACAATTAATCATCTAACTTTATTAGCGTTTAGCGTCAGATAGCGTAGCGGTCTGGCCTGAGCTCGGGTGAAAGCTTTCATGAAAATTTCGTAAATACCAACCTTTTTGTAAGATGTCGTTACTAACATAGTTCGTAAGATTTTTGTAACTAACAATTATTAATATTATTATAAGCCCCAAACTCTCTTAACTGTGGCTCAGTGGAAAGGTCTCTAATATGCTACAATATTTGAAATAGTCGTACAACGTGCTCGTAAAGATTTTATCATCATTTGACTACATCAGATAGTTGAGGTCGTGATCTGGTCATTTTAGATATTTAATCCAAGATGTCAAGTTAGTTCGTAGTTTCGGACAGACAGAATGGTCGCTTACCGAGGCCGAGCGGTTCGCTCCCGAATACCGTAAAACGTTGCCGAGACGAGTCAGTGCCACCACTGCCACCACCCGGCACCACGGTAAACAGTTACCGATTGTTAAAATCGCATTCGTCCCATTCTTTTGTCAGATCGCTGGATCGCTATTTCTTTGGACGGATCGATTCGAGATACGTACACATTACTAACTTACAATGGTAGATTAGAAGCGCGGGAAAGTTCCGTCTCGTTTAATTGAATACCGAATTGATTTTCGATCGATCCCGTTCAAATTGATTTCGAGGAATCTAACTAGCGTTCTAATACTGTTACACGGTTCAATACAGTCTAATACAATTAGTGTTTTTGCAGAGCACGCTAACAGCTATGATAATGAACGCGGCGCGACACAAGCGACGGGAAAAATACACAATAAATAATTTTTCCAACACTTTCCTTATACTGTCAACTATTGAATCGTTTTGTCTTCAACTGTACTTATGCGCATACCAGACTAGAAATTGTTCCATAAGTGCTTCATTGCCTATACATTGTGGGAGAGAATGGAATGCATAGTAATGTATGGTGTTGCTCCAAATCCTAGGCCAGTCGATTGCCACAGAGTGTGAATCAGAACAGGCAGACAATAACAATAAATTAATATAATGCGTTGAAAACCGCGAATACTCATGAAAACTATCGGGCGTGCTTGTGTTGCTGGGAGTAATGTCTATTGAAGACGTATGCGATCACTTTTACTGTTATCCAATTTGGAACGCGGCGAGCTCGGTTTCCGCTTTTACAGGGTTTGTGGCTGTGCTGACACATTGTTACCAGTTGGCAGCGTGTCCGGGTCCCGGTGGGGCCCCGGCGCGGGGCCTGGACGTGTGGCAGACTGACACACATCCCCGACCGCCGTGAACTCACTACATCATGTAAATTACGTGAACCGACGCCGACCTCACGAATCCAGGAGTTATAGTTTAACTGTAACCGCGCAGATTTAGGATTTTGATTATACACGTAGAGGCACTTGGATGTATGTCGTGCCCTACCTTTCGTTTTTGGCATTCAAAAGGAAAAACTTAGATAACAATTCGAGATTTTAGATAGGTGAAGGGGTACTCCGTGCCTACACTAGGTACCCGGAACAGCTGGCTATGCCAAACAAAACATAAACAACATCAGAAAGTGCGCAATCTGTTTTCGGATTACTTTCTGCAACTTTTCAATACAGTCATTGGCATGCGTCGTGCGTCGCAGCGACCGCGGAGGTCGACACGGTACACTTCTGCCAGATTTCTCCACCAACACAGAGTCGCCGCTGAATTAGTGAATCTTTACGTCCATCAGATCTTATCAAATCAGTAGAACATTCGGGTCGGAGCATCTAGATCTAAGATAAGGCAGACACATTGACTTTTATTTGTTCGTGATCACTCGGACTGACGAGTCATGTCGTTTGATGCGAAATTGTCTAAACTAGGTCAGACTCACGGATTGATTTTATTGACATTATCTTGTCGGTAGTAATTGATTTGTAATTAATATTAATGGGTGGTAACGGCGGTGCCGCTTTGGTTTTAATAAGCGACCATGTAAGGATCGTATTTTGCCCATATGTGGTTGGATGCAAAAAACTTGGTGCAATTAACAAGCTTTGATGTGTACCTGAAGAAAATGAGCTCGTGGCGTCGCTAAATAACAACAGCCACACGGGTTGATTTTAAAGGTTCAGCAACGCTTGTCGAGTTTGGTCTGTGGATGGGTGACCATCTTAACATACCATGACTCCTCCGTGCCTAAAAAAGCCCGTTCAGCCGGTGGGACCGGCTGTCATTTGTAGATCTTTGGCAATCGTTACGAAGACGCCTGGAAATCTGACACCAGTCTTGCCAAGGAGTACATACAGTGCTACACAGTTCCAGGGTAGTGGAGGTCAGATAGGCAGTCACTCTACGTAAAATACTGGTCATCTGCAGCTGCATGCGGTCAGACTGGAAGCCCACCTCAACATGGTTTGGAAAAGGCAGATTGATTTGATGGTAAAGGCGGTGCCGCTTTGGTTTTAAAAACCAAATTAGCAAAATCTATATCGCAACAAAATTAACCGCAACGCCATCTATCCCGCCAGCTGCGAACTAACTGAACGAAATTCTGCATCGCGGTATCAGATGTTTCCGTGCAATTTGAACATATACAACAGGCCGAATATCAACTATCGGGCAGTTGCCCAGCAGACACAACAACCGTTTGGTCGGAGTATCCTTCCTTTTCAATGGAGGTTTTCGGAACTTTACCCTCTGTACCGTATACCTCCATAAGGCGTCTATGTAGGGGGAGTATTTTGCCCATATTTATGCACGGGGAGTTTTTTACCCTATAATTTAGGATGTAAGAAACCTGGTGGTATAATTATCAAGGGATGAAGGTGTACCTGAACGAGGCCGCCTGGCAGTCGGGCTCCTCCCGGCACCAGCCCTGGCACTCGTACAGGGACAGGTTGCGCACGGTGTAGTATGCTGTGCCCGCGAAGTCCACATCCGTTAGCTTCTCGAATGCGGTTCGACCTGGAACAAGCGAGGATATTATTTACTAGCTATAATTATTTAAACCGCGGGTCTCCCCACGTGGATGTTGGTTATCGCGTAAAAAGTTGTTAGTTGCCTATGTCCTTATCCATATCTTAGGCTATATATCTGCCAAATTTCATGACTATCCGTTCAGTCGGTTTAGCGTGAAAGCGTAACAAACAAACTCACTTTCGCATTTATATTTTTACAATTACACTGTTGAATGAACTCTACACACAATATTTAGATACTGGAGTTTCAGAAGTGGTTTGCTCTTACAGTGGTGAAGTTAAGGAACGACTTTTAGTATATACCTATACTAAAAGTCGTGCCAACAGCTAATAAACAGTTCTAGTATTACATTTATTTGAATTTGTGTTCGACGTTTATTGGAATTTAAAATTCCAAGGGTTAATTAAATTCTTAAATAGGCGCCAGATCAACCAAAGGTATTTTCTAATCTAATCTAAAGTTGATTGTACTCAAATACACTCAAGATCAGAAGAGAACACAGGAGTTTAGTAAGATTTTCATCTCCTGTATTCTCTTCTTAAATACTCAATTTAGAAACCTGACCTTACTCTCGTAAAGGCAGGTTTCTGAATTGGGTATTTCGAGATGAGAACGTGTCAAAGCCCATCTAACCTTTTCGTCAACTTTTTAAGGCTAAAGTCGAGTTCGAGAAATAAGTAACATCAAATAATTAATTCAAAAATAGGGGTAAATACAGGATAAAGTAGAGATACTCACTGATAACAAATGTGGCCTGCAATAACAGTAGCGCCAGCCGCGCCAAGCGCAGCTCGTCACCCTTCATGCCGATAGAACCACCTGCAACAAACAATATCATTAGAATAATGTACTTCAAAACACCAACAGTCCTTAAAACTAGTGATACATGTACATACAGTGTAGTATACTTCTATTTCTTATTTCATTATAAATAAGCACGAGTTTTCGCATCAATAGGAAGGAATAAAAATCGTAACAATCATGAAAGAATCATATTGATACAATATGATATTTGTATCGTCTAAAACTGCTACAATAAACCCTAACTATTTTCTCAAAACCGATATTTCAGTAGCAGCTTGCCTTGTTTATCAAAGAAGAAAATTTAAAAAATAAATTCGACATTCACATCGAGAATTTCAAACATATTCTATGTGCCTTTTGCATTCTCTTGAAAATCCGTGACTGTATTCCTTCCTATAGGATCTCTCGTTAGTGTCTTAATATATTATGGCATAAAATTCCCTTAATGCCCGTGCATGTCGGATCTGTATCCCGGAGCAAGGTTCTCAAACAATCCGCTCTCTACGGGTGCTACGCGGTTTGCATAAAATGTGCTACGCCGTAGCAGTTATAGCGCTCACAAAAGACACAAACGCGCAGTATTTGCATTGCTATTTTATTTTTAAGTTTTGTATGTATTATTATAGTGTTTTTATGTACATAATATAGACATCAATACAATACGCGACTAAAATCGAAAGTTGGTCAAAAATAGAACTGTAATAATAAACCAATGATTGGCAGATGTAGGCATTCGCTCTTTATAGAGGAAGCGCAATCATATAAGCAATAACTTACTAATTTAGCAACCCAATGTACCGAGTAATTCGTTACAGATATATCATTTTAAATACGTGCGTATCGTGTTTGATATTTCACCTACATTTCAGATACCTACCAAATAGACTTATTATAGTGAAATTTATTGCCGACAGGATGTAATTCAATATTATTGATTAAAAATGAAAGTCGAAAAGTAATGTGGTTTTCGGCGTTCATTGACTCAGATCTATAATGTGTCGGTATGTATGTGTATCTACAGAGAGTATTGTGTGCCGCGCCTGCGCCCGCGCCGATCGCGTTGCGATTGTTTGCAGCTCGCGCTTTGTGATTGTCGATGCGCCGAATGCAGGTCAAGATCAGCACTGCATGGACCCATGAAAGCTAATAGGAAAGTCAGTGACACGAATTTTCATTTACTTTTTTGCATCGCAATATCGCTTTCACTAGACTTTTTATCAAGTACAATGAATGATCATTTGTAAACGAGAAAGTACAACTATTGTTGTATGGGACGTACTCTCTAGTCTCTGCAACGGCTGAAATAATGTCTTTACATCATTGAACGAAATAGCTTTCAATCAATCCACAATGTCTCTGCTCGGTTAAATGTGTTCAATATTATTTAAACTGCAAGTTGTAAAGCCCTCGCTCACTTTTTATTTGCAATTGAGACAATCAAGGAACGGAAACCCACAGAGTGGGTGTCATAAAATTCGTAATATAAATTGCACCTTAACAAGTACCGCTATTTTAATTAAGTTTTCTCGAACGACACATGCGTGAGCTTACTTCTGAAATGCGGTTGCGTAACACTTTGATTAAGTTAGTCAGATAAGCGTTGATTAAACATTTATTAAAAGTTAATTGAACAAGATGGTCATCGATTGCGTGTTCCAATATTGCGAATACTTAAAAAGATTTATGAAAACATTATAAAATATTTGAGCTCTCGAAAACGAAGACTCATTACCATTATAATATATAATTATTTGCTATGTGAATGTGAACCAGCACTCGACATCGGGCACTCGGTGTAAATGGAGCTCACTGTTCAATATGTACAAGTAATTGCACTTAGATACCGTTTGTCTAAGTACTCTTACAGCGAAACTATTATGTGGAGTGAGTCTCCAAATTCACCGGAAGAGGTGACTTCGCGGTACTGATTTTGAAACTTTAACGAACCACAAACAATTCAACGGTATTGCGGTAATGACAATTGGAGACGTTTTGTCCTCTCGGTACAGTGAGCGTGAAGAAACAAAGTGCACGCATTCCGCGCACTCCGGCGCAGATGCGAGCGCCTAACGTTTACACGCATTACGGGTATTACACACATTGCGCCGCATTAACGTTCCCAGCTAATCTTTTTAATGTTTTCGAACTAAAAAATATGGACGCGACAGATTACGCTGAAACATGACGGATGATGGCACGTCGAGTGTTTAGTGGAAAACACCGTATTAAACATGGTAATACACACTCATGACCTAGTTGCCATTTCATAAGCGTCATAAATTCCTTTTAATTAGCATGCAGGAAAACTTACTGAACTCATTTAATACATACGTATGTAGTGGGAACACTTTGTGTCTGAATAAAGTAAGTTTATAAAATTATTTCCGTCCGCATTCCTTTACGGCCTGATCGTTAATCTGAACAATTTCAAGGAAATTTTCAGCTTAAATCTTGAAAATCTGTAATATTCGACCGTCGAGTCGAGTTCATAAAACTGTGCTTAATTATTAGCACTAACTAAATCTAACAGTACACGGAACGTGGCGAATGCTTCCTAGAATTCATGGTACTAACTAAAATCTTCGTGCAGTGTTAGAATACGAAAACCAGGAACATTTCTCGTGGGACAGTGGAATAGCCGCACCGAACAACAAAAGCTCCTTTTCATAACCTATTCAAATCGCAAAACAACAGTCAAAGGTCCTTAGTCTTTAACATAAAGAAGTGAAACAATGTGCCCGCTGACATTTATGGCGGTCATATATGGTGGAACAGCGGAGGGAGCCTGCGATACTGTTAGTTCACCTATAACACCGACTATAGCCGAGATTGGCCGAGATGCCCCGAGAGCGGAACATTGCTCCAATCTTGGTCACTCGGCACAATAAACAGTTCAGCATTGTGTAGGTGTGAGGTTTCGGAGGTTATGTTTATGTTACGCACGTTAATGGAGGCGCCATACGCGGCTCTTTTCTCTATTTTTTTAGTTCACGCCGTGGTGAGTCAGTGTGATAAGTATAGTGTTCTTAACGGTTGATGGATGAAAGTGTAAGATTTCTGGAGCTCGGAAATGTGAGACAAACTTGTTCGGACTATTTTATTGCCTAGGCACAACCAAATGGTGTTTAAATGTCTGTTATTTCCCAAAATGTTGAAACTAAATTCGAATTGATGTTATCAAGTCATTCATTCATTTTTATTGCTGAATGGACATTAATGACACACGTTAAAAACATGCATCTAATTAGCAACGGAAGCAGTAAAAACAGCGCCCACGACACCACTCCATACGAACAGTTACCAGTCGTCGCTTAACCTCGTAACACTAGAGTGCACTCGGTTTACGAGGTGGTTACGAAGATCATGCATGAGACAACATGGTGCCGTTAAGCGTGCACTACAAACAATTATTACGCACAGGTGACGCGATCACGTGATCCATATGTCACATAATGGGCGTCACAGTTATATCACGAGCGGCGCGGTCCCAGCGAGCGGCGCGGGCGCAGCCACCGTGCTGTGCGCGCACAAATTGCCCAATTTAACGGTGAACTCGGCTCCGCGATCTTCACGTACTTCTCAGCATTTCTATCATCGCTCACTGAGCTTCGGAACGCTAACTGGAAACACTTAGAACAATAACGCTGTAATCTGCCCGCTCGCACTGTTTAGAGCGACAGATCAGTAGGTACTCTTAATTGCAGACTTGTAATTTTATTGCTTGAGATATTTCTCTAATTAAACAGATAATAAGCTCCTTAGAGCTGTTTCTTGCATGTAATAAAAATTATATTGAATGACCCTGTTGACAGAAGTGATCGTTATGTTATGAACATGTTGTCTTAGGATGATCTTGAACCTTAGTCTTTACAAAGTCACTTTTAAGACCGTCTTACTAAGTTACTCAATATAAAAAAAAAACCTTTGCTTGGTTATAAAAATCAGGCAAAAATGGTTTTCTACACTTATGAGTTTATGATCTTAAATCGTTAACTACATTTAATGGATATTATCTTGAGAATCTGCATTCATCAAGGGCTGTAAAATTTCTTGTTAGAAGGTTTAATATCTTTTCAAAAACGTCTCTCAAGAAATCTATTCTCCTTTATTGATCTCAGACACTTCAAAGGGCCCATAAACTCGAAGTGTATTACGGCCACATTCTCATTCTTGTATGTAGTAACAGAAAATTTAAGCACTTTCTGTCATAAAAATAAGCTCTAAAAACCTGCAAGTAATAGCTCAAATGGCTTATGTTTTGTCAAGAAATATGAACAGGAATGCGTATTCGAATTGAAAACCCGAAGTTTTTACTTCAGCACCCTAATTACCAAGTAGGTAATGAACCGTGTTCGCCTGGAAGGATTTTTCATTAAACACACAATAGGATTGTGTTCCCACACCGCAAGCGCAGGCGCTGAATGGATCAGTAGCCACCAATCTCCAATACGACAGCATACAATCATTCTAATTGATGTCTGATACAAAGAAATTACAGTTTATATTTCCTGTTATTTTTGCAGTCATTAACACTGGATCTACATTTATAGAATCAATGTACTCGTAAGTTCATTACGACATTGAAAACAGATTCTCACGATTGAAGCTCTGTTTAAGCAATCATCAGAAAATGTGTAATCTAGTTTTAATTGAGGGAAATGTATAATAGATTAAGCAGTAAGTTACTTTTTTCTATAAGATGGATGCATCTTTACATTGAAGTTTGAAGATTTCTAAATTATGAAAATATCTGCGGTAATTTATTAAGGTTTTGATTTCACCTCATAAATTTGTCGAACGGAGCATTGACACCCGCTAATTAAGTTGTAGAAGGACATTAATCAACACCTTAGAACCAATGTTTCTGATGATTAAAACATCTAATTAAACAGAAAGCCGTTTGACCCAATGCCCACATTATTGTCAAATCACGTTCCTAATAGGCAGGCGTGCTCATCAAAACTTAGTAAGTGGTTGTAGAGAACAATCAGTGGCTTAGTAAGGTACTGAGTCATGCGCATACGCATATATTCCGAGTGAGAAATAAACTGTTACTTAATTATATATCATGATTATGGGCACATACAATCACACATATTCAAATTTTGGGGACCTACTAACCTCGTAAGAATTGCGGACAGATATATGCAAGTCAAGCTAATTAGTGTTAATACAATACCTATATGAGGAAAAGTGATTTGAGTTAGGTACTTCGTTAGTTAGGTATCTAGATAGCACTGTTAACCGGAAATTGACATGGCACAAACGGATAAACCGCTATTAACCCCCATCTTTGGCGTTCAATAAATTAAACTGGGCACTTTTACGAGACTGGAATAATATCTATTTGACCGAGATATCTGACGTTTCTCAGCTATTATGGCGTTAATACATTTGTTCCGTAATTGCCTATATTCAAATAGTGTGTCGTGTCTTTGTGCACTCCTGTTTAATAAATGGTCGTGGAACTGTTACTGGCATAATCTCGTGTGTCCGTGCAGGGGTCACCGCCGTCACCGGTAATCCAATCTTTGTGAGGCACGAACAAAAACCCAGTCACATAAGTCTAGCATTAAGACCTTTTGATGTTCGGCGGCGGGGTCAGCGGCGCACGTGCCACCCGCCTACTTCCAGCATCAGATAAGCTCACGTAAATAATAAGTGCATATCTTGCAATCATCGCTTATTATTACAATAAAAAAACTTATTTCCTAGCGGTCCGAATTGCGACGATCGCGCCCAATCTCGGCTTCAAAGATAACAAGATCCGAAAAAAAGGTTTTTGTTAAGCTTACAAATTGAGTGTTTTTTGAGAATTTCATTTCAGGTTTCCAGAAAATTAATCTGCGTGCAGTTTTTGCTGTGACATAAAAAACGATTTTAAAATTGATATCATAAAGTAGGCAGTTGTAATAACTACCTACAGAAAGAAAAGTGTCGGAAAACGGGGGCAAACATTCCTTTTGTCTCGTAGTTGTGTACGATGGGGGCGGACCGAATCGGACAGTATAAATCCGTATGTCACTAGTAGCAGTCACGTCACAATGGGCCGAACTTGACCGAGCGCTAACGGTACCGCGCGCGCAGCGAGACGCGAGACAATGCGTGTGAGACTCCGGCAGGTTGCTCGCCTGACCCAATTATCTGCTCCAACTGGGCCATCTGTTTTCGAATGCGTGTGAAATTCTTATACTCATGTACTTTCACGCATGTATAAATGTCTCGGAAGGTAATTACGCGACATTAAGGATTCTGAAGCCCGTATTGGGCTACTTTTCTTTTCCTTTTCGCATTTTTGGATGAAATTAACCGCGATATGAAGCCAGCCAAATATAGAACAGCAACTAAATGAAACATATCGAACACTTTACTTAAGCATGTCTGACGAGAAGGTATGCGTGTCTAAATCCATAATTCTTCTCTCGCCAGCAAATATTTGTACTCGTAGCCCAGTAAGAAGATAACCCATTATAATGGTATGCATAGAAACAAACTTGCTTTACTAGTTATTCAGCTGGCGATTAAATATTTCATGACTAACAAATGGTCCGGGATCGAGACAGGACTCGTTCCTATACTAAACCTATTTGCGAATAAATAGCGCATTCCTTTGCCGGTGTTTCTTAAACGTGCTTTCTGTATTTAGCTCGTTTGCATCGCACCTCCATAATTTGAGAATTCCTTTTATTCGAACTAGCTGTCGGAGCAGGGTTGGCGAATTTATAGGAATTACACCTACGCCAATCCTGAAATATTTCCTCCTATGCATATGTAAAATTAAGTACCTATTTTAAATTCACACATCTTGGTTCCAAACATTTATGTTTTATTCTTCTATATATATAAGTGTGTACAACCATTAATCATACCATTCTACTGATAATAATGATCTGTTCCTCATAATTCAATCCTTTTATCACTTTCTCCTCTTTATATCCTTAACAATTTTCCTCATTCAATAAATTCGTCAAGGCCTAGCAAATATCAGGAGCAGCCCTATACAAGTGTCCAGGGATCGCGTGTTTATCTAAGCGAGCAAGCGGCATGCGCCCGCGCCGTGTCGCTGTCGACCCGGCGACTTGTACGAGCCGCGCCATCCTCGGCGGACCACGCAGCAAGCGACAGCGGGAATGAGATAACAGCAATTATACACCTCATCTGCATACAATGAGCTTTTAATTAGGAACAATTAATATATGAAGCTGGTTGGTGAGAAGGTAACTTAAATGGTTCGAATTTTAAATTCATAATAATATCAATAAAAAAAAGATCGTTGTGTCGACTAAACGCGTGATGATGATGAGCTTATAAATCGCGTTTTTTTTGCCCACTAAAGAAAGAGAAATCTTACAATTTAGTGTCTGTAATTCGTATCGTGTTGAATGGAATAAAAGCGCGTAAAAAAGCACCATTAACATTGTGAGCGGGGTCAGGGAGTCTCAATCGATTGTCAATCATCGCGCTCAACACTTCACGATCAAAACATATACAAATACTGTAATGAACATCTCTCGCTTTTCAAATAAACTTATCGGATGTCATTAATTAATTGAAGATAAAAATCTCTTAGATTTAATGTCCGATCGCAACATACTTTCGGCCTGTAGTATAGTTTTAATTAACTTTTACTGAGCTTATCTTGAGCTTAAAAGTGAGTTCTTAGCCTCTTAAGGCAAACAGTAATAAATGTACGATGTCGTTAAGAGGCGCCGCGACTGGCCGGCCTGGTCGACTGCTCGTGAAACTACAACGTATGCAGGCTGATGTGAAGCGGATCGCGATGTGCGGTGGAAAGCTTCGGAGTCTCCGGACCCACAGAGAAAAGCGCCCGCGCAGCCGTCGTGCGGTTTCATAAACATTCGCGTTTATCGACCAGCATATGGGTTAGAGAAAAGGTCCAACGTTTAATTAATTTTGTAAAGGAAATTACGTTTCTGATGTGTCATGTTTACCGATAAAATATGTATGTATGTGTGTGGCCGTTATTACTCAGAAATGGAAGTAGTAAAGTACTACCCATAAGTTGTGTGCTTGGCTAGGCACGGTAGCGAACTCTTAAGTTATCGCATGCTTAAGCTTGAGAGCCTAAAGTACGCGAAGTGAGGTAGGAAATATCTTAGGTCTAAGACCATAGATAACAAAGCAAATACCTACTTGTAGTGCTTTATCAATATTATAGAGAAAATTCGAGTGTTTACGAAATACGGTGCTTGTTTGTAATTATTTATTGTACAAGCACATACATATTATTAAATTCATAATCCATTATTAATAATCCCGATGCAAAATATTCCAATCGATTAAGCTAATGGCATCGCATGCGCAAAGCAAAGTAACGATCTTATCTAAATCATAATAGTGTGCATTCACACGGCAATAAACTCGTACAGCCAAACATTCGAATACACAACAATTATCGCTATCAATAATAAAACATTCTCTTCAATTTATTTCGAATTAGAAAGTTTGAGAGCTAAGTAAAAGTTTTCAAACATAAGCTAGCTAGAGAAGCAACACCAAAAACGTCTTTTATTTGTTACTGTGGAGAGAATCGTATTGACAAAACGACCGTAACGAAATGTAAATTTATGTTCCGACAACGCTTACTGGCATTCAAAGCTACAGCCTTCCGTCGCAATAGCTAACAGGGAAGCGGAGAGTAATGACTGACATCCATGCAAACCTCACCGCAGACCCTGCGTACGCGCACGTCAAGCTTTATTCATTTGATCCACTGAAAGAAACTTCATTACCGCTCTTACTTAATTGCTATATCCGCGTTCTGACATGATACTAAAGTTCCTTACGAGGAAAATAGACCAGTTTCCCACGCGATATAGTTGACTACTCCTGAGAAATGTCAAAGCACGTGAATACGACACTGACTCACAATGAAGCTAATAGACAGTCATTTAAATGGTGACTCCACCTCTGCTAACTGTACCGAGCGGTGATATCGACCGCTTTATCACAAATGCGGCGTGTTTACAGACATTGTGTGTGTCAATTATGATATTGGCCATTATATAGTATTACCGGACCATTTCACTGGAAACACTTTATAGGAATCGATCGTTAAGTGCAGAATTTCTCCGACCGCGGGCCAACTGCGTGTAGCAAAGCGCTGCCTGTCACTCATGCTTACAGAAGTTAGCGTGTTACATCTCAATAGCCACTTATTTGCATACAGAGGAACCCTATTAGCTGTCGACTTCTACACTGCGGTTTGTACACGTTTCTAACATCTACACAACATAGGTATATGTTGGTGTAATAAATGTTAGAAAAGACTGCCTACTTTTAACAAATAGTTGTAACAGCACAAAACTTTCATCCGGTGAAAGAAATCCCACGTCCAATTGTATCTTATAGACGAATGTAATTGAAATTCAAAATCGTTCTTTTTCAGAATAGTTTATTTGCCATCTTTCGCTTTCACTCGAATGCTTTACGAACTAAATTATTTTACATCTGTTGATGTACATTTTATTTTCTTTCAATCACAATAACAAAGGAATCACCTGTGCAAATTCAATATCGATAAATCATGCAATCAATGGGAGCCGTGTTCCCCGCCCACGCCGCGCACGCTCTAAACGTCCAGCCTAACAATGACCGCGATATGTAATTTACTGTCCCCTTATTCATTGTGCAGCGACGTGACCAAGGAGTCAGGGCAGTTCTTATTACGATGGTCCAGACATAAGTTCCTAGGAAATATGCATTCTTGTCTCGTTCAGAACGCGTTGAACACTTGATGTGGCAAAAACAGGCGGGCGGAGTTCACAGACGTCCCACGGGCCGCCCATTGTCGCTCCCATGTGTACCACCGTGTCAACACTGCTCACTAATCATGACTAATTGCGATTAGTGTCTAGAACTGTCTCATCGTCGAACAGATAAGCTTTACTAACACTAAAAATACAATCTTACCTGTTCTGTGTTGTAGGGATTAGTTTCCTCCGAGTCAGGACACAAATCCTGTAACAAATGAGTATTTATGTTAACAATCGGATTGCGTGACCCACTACTATAAGCCGGCCGCTAGCCGGCTGCCAGCTGCCAGTGACAAGCACGTTATAAACAAACATCTCATTAATATGCAAAGCCTAGCTCCACATTCGCGTAACCATATTAAGCGTAACTACCGTTACACATACAGAAAACATATGTAGACATAGACAAGTCAAGGCTGTGCAATATTTACTTTGCCCCATGAAGTTTCATGTCTAATTGGTGCAAAATCAACACGAACACTTTCTACGTTCCAAATCCCAAATTGAGCTGTCAATGATGAAGCATGATGAGTAAACGATATAATTAAACAAATGGTCCGTAAAGTCGTGCACACGCATTAATATTCCTAATAAGAAGCGGCCGCGGAATAAAAGAGTTATTTATACCGCGGCGACGCGAGGTGGTGCGGTGGTAAAGCGGTGCGCGGGCGCAGCTAGGATGGCGCCTGCGTGTAAGTAATGATGTGACATCCGCTGCGACTCCCCGCGGCCCGCGATCCGGCACGCGGGTTTTAACACCCCATTAATCTTGCACAAAGTGAAATTGCAACATTTCCTCTTCCGCACATAAAAAAATATATTATAAACCACAGCTTGTGCCATCGGAAACTGGTTTAATAATTTTATAGTATTTATCTAAATTTAAATCTGCTTCCACAAAATGCTTAACTAATCTTAATTTGTTGAACGATCCTATTTGCATATCCAAATATTATAAATTACTTATTAAGAAGTTATTCAACTTGTCAGTAACGGGATCTTTTTTGTATAAATCTTTCACTTTTATGTTATAAAATTTTAAATGTAGTTTTTATCGTTTCATCTTGCCACCAGATAGGCCTTTAATTCACACTTTAAAGGAAACAGTAACGGTCAGGAGTGAAAGTAGCTAGAATGTTGTATGTTTATTTCACTAATTATTGCTTTATAGTTATTTATTCGAAGAATACAAATTGTGCCTTTAATGGCCCTTGCTAAACATATAACTCGTTGATATCGTGCTTTAATCTAATGTTCCCGCGAGTATTACTTTTTCATAGATAGCCCGGTATCGTCCAGTTAATAGGCTTCTAGCAATTTCTTAGCTGCCTTATGACAATAGATACAGCCAAGGATAAATGCTAGCCAATGTAAGCATCGTAAATAAACCACAACACGGCACGAAGTTGTCTTTTTCTTTGTAGAAGCTTAGAAAAGAGCGTTAGAACGAACCACATCGCTGGGGGCGTTCGTGCTTTGCTGCGCGGGCGCAAAATGGAAAAATAAATTCGCATTGAAATGGTTTCTATCGATTGTCGGTCCAGTCGGTTCCCCTTTATCCGCAGCTGATCGCACTAGACAATGTGGTGGTGGGTGCGGATGAGACGCGGGTGCGGGGCGCGTGGTGGCAGGGAGGGGGGGCTCGCCGGGCGGCAGGGGCGCAAGCGCATGACCGCGCAGGGCGCAATGACCTTGTGCGCGCATTCCGCCCGCTCTTTCGAAGGCTCCCGCGGCCCTCCAGGCTCTCCCAGCTCTATTCTAGTCTCCTACCTAAACATGGAGTAGTACAAAACGCTCGGTTGTTAACTACAATGTCTGAATTGAATAGAGGTAAAATGATAAAGTCGATTGTACAACATGAAGAATCGTTTAAGAAAATTTACATTCTATTTCATCTCGAGAATCCGCCAGTAAAACACAAGTTTGTATGCTGACAAAGTAATACTGACATACTCGTAACAGAGCTTCTACAATTGTAGATACATGAACGAAACTAGGTTAATAACCTTTGAGAAAACATTCAAGACGTACGTACTCGAACATAGCAGAAGCAAACAGGCTGAGCAAACATGAAAAAAATGTTCCCATCAATACGCATATAGACGCGACGCGACGCGCGGATAGCTTGTCGTTATTAGAAAAATAGTTTACTACGAACCAGTGGTTGTAAAAAATAATAGTAACCTCGGAGGATGCTGCAGAAAAATCATTTAAGCAATATCCTGCATCTGGACGTAATATCAAAACGTTTAAAAAGTGTATGACTTCCGTTTTATGTCGCATCGTTAGTATGCATAGATGTGCAGTAAGCGTGTGTTATGGCCACATATAATTCCCTTTTTTATATTTTAATTGCAGTTTATGTGGGAAGCCAAATCACTGGAAACAAGAAACCAACTGATCGAAAATATGAAATGGTGAATTACCGGGCAGGTTAAATTACATAATTCTAAAAATAGTTGCACCGGAATTACAATTATTAATTAAGTGCAGATGCCACGCTCTGTAAATCGACAAAATGGTTCGACAATTTATTTTTAGAAGCTTTTTTGGTTAATTTTTACCGAGTTAGGCACAGGATGCAACGGTCTGCAAATTGATCTAGTACACTAGATTTAACTAGTTGTGACGGCACCTAGACGGAAAATAACGGGTTTGGTGCCAAATAATCGGAAAACGGCGAGTTTTCTGTGACGTTCACAGAAACCGTTCAGTTCCCTCGTATTTCGGAATTGGCTTAAAATTTAGTCTTAACTTCCAACGAACGGAATGTCCATAAAGCGTGACAAACACATACTCGTACGTAATGTAATGAGTCCACTTCTGCGTGTTTATCCAAATGTTTGTTTAGAATGTTGGTTCGAATGCGAATTAGATTCAGGATTCTACGCTTTATGGAAACGTCGTAAACAGTTATACTTGGAGAAGAATTGTGGCTATTGATTCCACGTCAAAAAATCTTAATCTTTTAGTGAAAGCTCTTTTCCCGACTTCAAGAAAACTCACAAAACAAACATTATAATCATATTATAGAAACATCGTCACAGTGGCACGTAAATATCTCAGCGTGTTATAATTCTACATTTTTATGACACAGAACCGGGGGCTACCTGCTTTCCCTGAGTCAAAGAAAACTCCCCAACTAATCAGCAGATGTAAGGCTGAAACGGTCTCCACTCGGGTCACAGGACATCACATATTACTACACATCCAGCCCACATTCCCATCTCTCATAGAGAGACGGTCACAGTGGCATGCACCTATATACATATCTCAGCGTGATATAATTTTACACTTTTATAACACAAAACCGGCACTACCTGCTTTTCCAGACTCAAAGAAAAATCCATGCACTATGCACTCAACCAATCAGCAGATGCAAAACGCTCAGTCTGAATTAATCTCCACTCGGGACACAGTAGACCTCATATTCCCATTTCCCATAGAAACATCGTCACAGTGGCACGTAAATATCTCAGTGCGGTATAATTCTACATTTTTATGACACAGAACCGGCGCTATTAATAAGCCGGCGGCGACCGGTCCACGTTACGTCAATTACGCATCATGTATAATTGCTAGACGGGGCCGGCTGCCTTATATAGCGCATACAACATAGGGCATTGCATAACATATGACGCCATTTTTATTTTACTTATAGTGCAGTCTTGCACCCATGTTTTTGCTGTTGGATGCTGTAATGTATAATGTTTATTGATTTAATGTCATTATCTTTCAATACGATTTATGGAGAAATAGTTCGATAAACTGTTTATGAGATAGCGTTTCAAAAATATAATTCAGGTTATAAAAAATAAGTATTTTTTGCAGAAAAACTTATGAAAAATCCGTTAATGAATCCGTTTATGTGCCGATGTGCCTTACACTCTGTATACTCTTTCTTAACTTGCGCATTCATAGTACAAAACAGTAAAATATGTTTTAATTGTTTAATGATCGCTTATTTCTTTCACCATTATTTTAAAAAATGATTACTATTCTAGCTGAAAACCCCTCTGGGCTCCTGTACCGTTGTGTTCACATTGCACTTAACTGATTTAGATTACATTTACATTTAGCTTTATTTGCGTCTTTATTGACTCACCAGAGATGAATGAGAAACTGTGCCAAATAGGAAATAAAATGTAAATTAATATATAGCCAATAAAATAGGAGTTTTATTCATGATTATTATAATACAAGATTTATAAGAGTGGGTTTTAGATAAATATGACACATGCAGAAACATCTCATTTTGTGCACCTGCTCGGCTGGGTGATTTATTATTTATATGAAATTATTTCAATAGCCATACTAAAGCTGTCATAGAACATACTAACGAAGGTAGGTAATGGTTGATGATTACCATTCGTTCATGTGTTAATGCCTGACATTAGGTACCTGTAGATAAAATGTTTCTCCTGCTGAAACCGTTTTGGTTATTAAATTACTTTCAGGCGTGTAGAAATCAGTTCATTATCAGTCAGCGTATGTGTGTGCTAATAAAGTATGCATGAATTATGTATCAGTGACGATATAGTATGTATAAATGCTCACTATAGGTGGTTCTTTTTACATCAGCCTATTCTGTCCCACAGCTGGGCAAGTCCCACAGCTGTCCAACTCCTTCCGGATATTATTGTCCCGAGTCACCTCGGACCAACCCTCGCAGTAGGCGTCTAGGTCGTCTCGCCACCTCTTCCTGGGTCGACCTCGGCGGCGCCGCCCATCCTCAGGCACCCACTTTGTGGAAGCTATTGCCCAGTGGTCACTGTGCATGCGGCTGACGTGACAAACCCAATCCCATTTTAGCTTGGCAGCCTTTTCTCCTACGTCTCTGATGCCCGTTTTTGAGCGCAGAGTCGCGTGTCACAGCGCGGATAGGCGGTTAGGAATGTCAAAAACATTACAAGTTCTCGTTTAATCAAAAAATATTTTATCAATCTTGTGACCCGAGAAACATCTATTTATAGTATTCCATTTGAAGTTGTCAACCCTAGTTTATCTTAAAAACAACGGTTCTTTCATAACCTTTTATTTTTTGTGTTTTCTGGCAACAAAAAGGCGTGCGATTCCGTTAACTGTATTTAGTTGTTCCCGCACTTTGAAGACATTGCAAGCGCATCATCGCGACGATAATCCATGGGAAATTCGCCCATAAACCGGTGTAAATGTACGTAAATACCGTACAATTACACATCATTTAAACTGAATAATAAAGCAACATTAGTTAAAGATAATTAGCTATGGTAAGAGGCTGCCTACTTAAAGTTATGGTCATTGTTCTATCTTGAGAGTGCTGTTGCATTTACTATTTTATTTTATTTTAGGTGTTAGTGCACGCTGGGAATATTGTTATGTTTCGGACTTCGGTCGTTAATTTTAAGGTATTCCAAAAAGTTTTAATTAGAAGAAACAATACAGAACTACGGCCGAGGTTCCGTCGTCATAATTAACGGACTGTAAACTTAATCTATAGAATACACTCCTGAGCATTGCCGCCGCAAATGATCCTCGGTAATTGCAGAATAATGCTAATTACTTCTAATTTTAGCTCATTCCATTGACTCCAAACGCCCACACGACCGGCTTCGCAAGGGAAGTTAATGGTAAAGATAATATAGCAAACAATAGCTTCATAACTTAAGGCAATGCAAAATGCAACATCCTACAAGAGCTCTCAGACTTGAAGAGTCGTTTTTAATCTCGAAAACTATCAAGACATTGTATGCAAAAGAATAAAATTACATTCTTCATTCTTACGCAGGCACTGGCGGATCCGCCAGTGGGGGAGTTGAGGTGCCCCCCAAAATACAAAGATATCTTTGGTAGTTTATAACCTAACGAATTCATTGAGGAATTTATGAACATTAAATGGACTTGTTATGCGCTAAGCAAAATAAAATGTAATGTGCGTTTTTATTGTTTACTTTGCTATGGCCTATCCTCAGCGGGGTCAAGCCCCCACAAACAACAATCCTGGATCCGCCACTGTACGCAAGTGAGAGGAAGATAGCTTGATTACGGAATGTAGCATAATGGAAAATGTGCAAATGGAAAAACATAACTGTATCGATGTGGTTGCGATAGAATCTGTGAATAAACCACATTCATATGACATTATGAACAGTTACGTCGCTCTCTGTATGCTAATGTCACCACTTTATGTTACCATTTGTGACTATTAAGAGATTTAGTTTATGTTCTAAGAGAAAATTATGACTGGTTTAATATTAGGCATTTCGTTCTTTAACAACTAATTCATAAAAGAGTTATAAATAATAATAGTTTTGCTTATTTATAAGTAATTAATTTATCCGGACTTTGCTTGATTTTCTGTTTGAAAATCACTTCCCATTCGTGTTTTAAAAAGCAGTTGATGAGCACTATGGTAATGTTTGAAACGTAAGAAATACTAGGCAGTATTATTTTACGAGGCGTCAGATATTTCGAACGCCTCGTAACGTACGTACAAGAGGACAATTGTTCACAAGTACCTAACAGTATGTGTACGTCGGTACACTCAAAAGAAAATAGAGTAATAAAAAAGCGAGCAAGTGTCATAACATTTATCTATATGTCATCGGTCATCTGTCCAGCTCGACTGTGCACTGTGGAACGTATTGCATAAATGCATGTAAGAACGCGGGTACCGGCTGTCCGCACTATCTCAGTATCAACATAATGTAATACGATCACATCGCTCGGTCACTCTTTGTGGCGCTATCTGCCATCTCCGCCGCAACCTAGGACGCGCTGACGTACTGTCAACTACACGTACACGTCAACAGTCTGACATTGACGACGCCTTTAACTCGAACAACCAAGACAGGTAAGGTGTCATTTCTGACTGCGCTCGACCGTACCTCGACATGGAAGCAGACCCGTTAACATTCTTTTCGCAAACAACTGACGACCGACGCAGCCCGATACGCCATTATACCAAATTTTACGCCTATAATTACAAATTAGAGACCAACGAGTACCGATACAACAAAAGTGTTTTGTAGTAGGTTAACACAATTATTTTCTTTTCCTTGTGTGTCTGTATCGCAATGCGATCGGTTAGTTATGTCATTATAAAAAGTGGTACTTACCATTTAACCGACTTTTTTACTCTACAGCCAAAATAACGGTTCTCAAATTGACCTTTACTTATTGTGTTTTGATTAAAATGGGTGTTCTTTTCCGATAATAGCTTTTTAAATCGCTGGGAAAGTGGTTTTTATATTGTTTTTGAGAAATATGAGGTTAATCTAAATAGAGGAAGTAATTTAGATTCACAGGAAAATGATAAATAACAGTTTAGTGTAATGAAGTTTTAAAATGTTCGTAGCAAAATGAGCGCGTTGATGTCTTTTGTATTATCGCGTAGTCGTAGCAAATTTCATATTTCGTAGCTCGCCGTCTACGACCGTATTATTAGCAATGAATAATGATGTCAAGTTTAATAGTGTCATCTTTAGAATCCCTTATAAAGAAAATTAACTAGATTCAACTAATGCGATACTAATCGACACATTTTCTCTTTTGGTTCATCATCAGTAATAGAACTTTCTTTTGATCGTATCATTTTACCAACTGCGATTTCCTCCTAATAGAAGGTAGAAAGTGTCGTGTCTGAGTTTGTGATAGAGAGGTAATGTCCGGTGTAGAAATTATCAAACAATCGCGAGGCGACGTGACTTATTTGGTCGTTGACAGCGTGGATAATGTTATCGCATTGTTTTCTCAGCGAACCAGAAGCGGGAGCGGCGCGGGGAGGCGATCCCGATCGGAGGGGCGAGGGGGGCGCTAGGGCGAGAGTCACCGACCGACTAGCCCGACGACGTCCCCACAATTATTATGTAATAAAAAATAATAAGTGTGGCTTCGAATACGACCGCATGCCTACCGAGGTGACGAGGAAGGAAACTTAACGATTCTATCCATTGTGACCGCACTTTGATTTATTTGCCTTTACTCCAATGCAAGCAGTTTACTTCATATTTTACGACAGCTGTATATCTATTTAGTTATCCCAAACATGCAGTAACTCCATCGATTTATATCGTTATTTCCGCCTATACACGTTCTCGGGATCATTCAACCCTGAGAGAAATTATGCGTCCGCCAGCGTACGTGGGGTTCTAAGTTACTCGAGCAAGTTACGCATGTAATAAACTTACTATAAAAGGCAGCTTGATGAAAATCCCTATTGAATTATTCAGCCTTTTAGGAAACAATATCGGAATCTTTTCCACTGATATTTATTGAAGTTGTAGGTAATCAACAACGCTGTGTGGTTCCACGGAAAATCTTTTCTAAATACTGCAAAGTAAATATTTCCCACACAGTTGCGAAACGAGCATTTCTCACTCCATAACTGCTAATTCTACATTCCTTCACCATAAGTCAGAGGACATTGCTATCAATACAACAACATCGGAACTCTTTATCGATACGACTCAAAAAAATCCAAGTTATCTACGATCGTATCACGACTCCGCGTCGGCGTCGGTCGATCACAGATCCGACCGAGTGAAGTCACCCGAGCGTTCCACTTCATTTACATCACAAACGGACTCAGCACGGCTATGATCTGTTACGTCAACAATTGATTATGATGTTTGAAACATATCATAACTTTACGTTTTATTCAATGAATGGGAATCATAGAAATATGAATGGCAGAAGTGAACCTACCTTTATAGCAGTTACACCCACATAATATCTCCATTTATGTCTGCTCATCAACTTGGATGTGAGCCTATTGGCGACATTAGAAGACTGTAATGTTTTTACTGCTGGAATTCAGGCCTATTCTCTTCTCTGTAAGCGGAAGTCTACCGCATGTTATCCTCCACGAGGTCTCCTTAGGCCATTTAGCCTTCAACACCCTCCCTGTGCTCATATGGTTCAATATTCAAATTAAAATCTATCAAACAAAATCCTTGAAGTGACTGTCTAGTTTACTTGCCAATTTACATGTGCTGTTCTACTAAGAGTAAAATAATCCCAAAAAATCAGAATCCGGGCATCTCCTGCTACGAAGCAATTGCTGTTGAAAAACCCTGCAACCCTTTGCCCGGCCCGGGAATTGAACTCAAGACATTCTTATTTGCGACCGCTGAACCAACAAGACAGTCACGATGTCAGTAAGTGATAATAGTATTATAAATGTCCATAATCCGACACAATGGTTCGTGCCGCCTCGCGTGTGTTGTCACTTCATTATCATAATGTAATGCGACAGGCACAGCGACTACTGTTTCGTCAAATAAATACTTTGCGCATTCATTTTGTGGGCAGATTTGAGTGATGATAACTGCTGGGCACTTGAGGTAAAACTAAGTTTACCACAGTTATGTTTTGCTTGAGTGGGCATTCAGCTTTTATAAATTGAGCTATCGCAAGAAATATTAGTGGGTCGATGTGGTCATATAACTTATTTTTCAAGCACTATCAGGTTCAAAATCTAGCAAGTTTCTTCCTTAGTTTTATATACGTTGCAAAGGAAAGGAAATCTACATTCAATGACCTCAGAATGCGTAGTGACTATCTTGGCAATCCAGATATTTTATCCTCGGGGCTAAATTACAGGAATTCTATATTTAGTAATATTCATAATCATAACTTAAAGGCGTCTTGACACTTGCCACCCCAACTTGGTTAAGAACAGACTAGATCGACCATGATCTGAAGTAGTATAGTATAGATAACAATATCCGTTTACTTGGCCACTTCATTATAAAATGCTCATAATGATCTCGTTAAGGGAGCTCGATGTTATCACTCAACATCTCTATTTAGAGATAATTCATTATTCAGTGTGATATTGTGAGGCGGCCCTTAATGAGTTGGTAGCTACTGATAGCGATGCACAATCATTTATATCGGTGTTAAAACTCGAGCAAGCTTCGGAATTTACGTTATCTATACGATTTATGGGAGTTCTCACTGCTTATAGAATTACTATAACTTTGTATCTCTTCAATAATTAAATTTTTCTTTTCTACATTCTTTGGTCATAAATTTACTTTGCGGGGAATGCCTTTGAGAATTATAGATCATCAAATTAAAAATTTAAAAAAACGTTATTAATTCCTGATAATGATGTAAAATCACGTTCGGGAGATTTTATAGTGTCTATCGCTCTTTACTTAGCATACAAGAGCATAATTAGACCTCCTAGCGTGTAACTATGAATTCCTGGACAGAAAAACCTCACACTTCACCTGGGGATCAAACCCAAGCCAGTGACGCCTGACCGATGCTCGCTATATAAGAGTTTCTCGAAAACATGCTGCGGCAATTTGTTCTAGTCATGTGCTAGTGAGTGACCAGTGGTCACGGTCGAGCGCCGGTTGTTGTCGTGTGCCGCGACTGTGGAAACAGGCCGCTCCGCCACCGGACTCCGCCGGGCGGCGCCGCCGGCATGCTTCCCAAGATGACACGCACCACTAACTACCGCAGCCGGTCGCCGTGTGACCGTCACACTACCCCACTTAACAGAGAAAATACAGAAGCCTTACACCTTACGCCTCCACCCAATACGTATCAAGCTATATGTAGCACCACTCAACCGTACCAGTCGCATTTCTTTTCCTATCAAAAACCGATTAATCTGCTTGCTTGCTACCTCTTGCGCGGCTAAATACATTGAGGTCACGAAATCGAATAGGTTAATAAATTTTATTAGTTCAAGCAACCGGGCATAAACGCATATTCGTGGCGTGTGCACTTTCTCGCTTATGTTTAGTTTAGTGGGTCGCGGTACAGCGACGTGTGCCCGCGACTCACGCGCTTCTTACCGCCCGGGATGCCTCATACACTCATCCATTATACCTTTTACAGATACTTTACTTATGTACATCAGTCTTGTTTGAAAACATCGAACGAAAGTATATTGGAACTAATCCATGCATACTTTACAATTAGACCTCCAGAGCGAAAAGAAAAAGTCTGAATACTTAAATTAAGAAACCTGTCTACTGCAAAAATGCTCATTGTTAAAAATTATCCGTAAATAAATCAGCAACGACTTTCCTTATAACATTTCTCGCTGCCGCCAACGCTCATAGCATTATCCATTCAGGACAGTTTATTGAGCGAACTACTTACATAAATGAAGTGACTGCACTAGTGTAACTTGTACGTGTACTTTAAACCACGTGAGGAAGTAATGGTGCCAGTAAAGGTATTATTCCGATTCCTGATTCGACCTAAAGCATACCTTATGTTCTATTTAGAACGACACGCCCACACTCGCTAAACACTCGTGTCATTCGACAAACGAATAGTGTGGAATGTGAAAAATTTCGTCTAACTGTTCCGCGGCCGCGCTTAGAATGAGATGCATACGATATGTCCCCGCGCCACTCTTAGCACACGTGATGATAGCAAGCCACAAATAAACTCCACCATGCATACGTCAGCATTATCAAAGTGATCTCGTTTCAAGTTTTTTAATCGGACTGGTAGCGGTGCGCTTACAGATGCGTTTATCATTAGACACCATATACGTTTAATCAAATGAGAGATCGCCCCGTCTGCCCTGTTCTATTTTTTTCAACGTTGTAAAAGGAACTTCTGACATTTAATCAAGTCGATTTTCTCCACCTGCTTTTCTATACAATTTGTCGAAGGTATCAGACACAGGTGTAATTGTAAATCATTTCTCAATTTAAAGATTCAAATAGACTATGATTATAAATTATAATGCAATTTGGCGTAACATTGCAATTTCAATAAAAATATTTTTAGAATTTCTTTCTCATTTTATGGTAGCAAGATAATGGTTCGGTACTTTTGTGGAAACGGATAAATAAATTGCTGCAGACAAAGTAACATGCTCTCAGCAATCACGAACACCGATTACCTAGGAGGTTTTTTTGAGTGGAAGGAATAATTTTCTTTTTCATATGCGATCATAAGGCGCGATTGAATTACACGGGTGTTAGAGAACATTCGGCGTGGATGCGCGCGCGCACGTGAGGTGTCGTGCGCGCGCGTCCAGGTTCTGCACGAACACCGCACAGATTGATGAACCGCACTTTTTTCGACTTATTAAATAATTTATCCTTTTGAGTCATCCGTAAAATATTTGCAATATTTTTACCACAAAAGTCAAAACCGTTTTGATGATGGATGATGGATTATTACGCTCCACGTATCAATTGCTTAATCAATCAAAGTCTTAGTTTTGCTAAAATGACAGAGATCATGAGCCTTTATATTTTTTTATAGTTTCTCTCAATCCTTTTACAGAATCGTGACATACGCGACCACACAACGTTACTTTATCATCAATTACCGCGAACGTCAGACTGGACAATCGTAGAATACTGCTGTTATTAGATGTAACTGTAAAAGTGACGTGTAATGAGCCACAGCAAATCACAAATAAAATGTGAAACATTACGGAATTGTAAGATTGTGGGTCGGCTGGGCGGCAGGAGGGCACTAGGTCGGGGGAAAGTAGTGGGGCCTTGTGTGCGCCTGCACGGTGCATGCCGACGCAATCACAGCCACGGAATCCATGTTCAACTCGCGTTCCAGGCGAGATTGACACCTGAATAACCACTGCGACTACATACAACCAAAACAAGAAGTTCAACATTCAAGATGTTTAACTTAAAATAAAAACTGAAACTACAAAACTTTCTTCACGAGCTACTCCGTTATTATGCGCATGCATTTCAAAACCCTTTCCTTATAATGCATGCTTTTTGTTCTGACATCGCCATCATGCAAATATGAGCCGTTGTTCCACGAAGCGTCGCTACCTAACATGCATAATACATAATGCCTATAATTTACACCTTACATCAGCTCGGAACGCCAATTTAGAAATCGCATGTGACACCAATAGCCTGCCTTGACAATAAACTTGTACATACATACAACGACATTACCCCTTGGGGGGGACTTTGCTGACCTCTGCACAGGTATGCCTGCAGATTATGCACGTAGTGCTTTTATACCCACCGCCATCGATTTATTGAACGGACATTATATTTTGCTTTTACCATCGTATCTAACAGCATCAGAATCGCTTTGCAGTTTATGAGTAACGGTGACACTGAACCCATACTTGTTATGCATGGTATCGTGTGGAGGATTTTAGTATTACTTCTTTTACCGTTTCGAACTTAATGTGACATTTAAATTTGTAAAACAGTGAGAATTACGTATTACGCATTTTCCTATGAAGATTTCCTATTCAATAGAAGCTTGCTGTCTTGCTTTTGGATAACAAGCTTTGTCCGTCTTAATAAAAAATTAAGGGAACTTTTTCTTTCGCGTGGATTTAACTCTGATTCACCAATTAGTTCAAGCTTAAGGAATGGTGTCCTGAAACCAACAACTCATCTTCAACTGTCAGTCAAAGGTGCTAACCTACACACCTAAGTACAGCTACTAAACTCATTGATCATGCCCTATTATAGTCGATCGATCAATCAACAATGAAATATAAACAAAACAACTAGGTGATTAATCTTGTGAGAAGACATTAGTAATTGGAAACGAAAAAAAACAACGGACATAGACCTTGCCAAACCAGTGGTGGCTCCATATGGTCAGAGGTTTTCAATGGGACATGAATGAAACCATACTGTCATTGAATTGTGAAAAATGAACTATTTGTTCTACTTTTTCATGTCGTTATAGTTTGTTCAGAGTGATGTAAAACAGTGGTGAAAATAATATTAATGAACAGGCTTACAAAATACTTCTTGACAAAAAAGATATTTGAAAGAGAAACTTTCTTCGCATTTAAATAACTTGACAGCAAAGAACAGCCAAAATGAGCTACAATTTCAATTGGAAACACATTTTCACGCAAATTAAATATTTCAGTTACTATACTTAAGTCTATTAGGCTAAACAAACAAATTGGTATAATTTTAGTCATAGTAATATGTAATGAGCATAATGTATGGTCATAAGTGGGCCGATCGGCGTTTTGGGCGGCGCGGGCGCACCCGGTCAAGGCCGCTTGCACTTGTTCGCAAAAAACCAACCAACTGGTTGTGTGCCCACGCATGCGGTTATCATACTCGCGTTTTTTGCGGCCATATTCATATCTACGTCACTATACTCAGGCCGTTGCTCGCTTATGAGTTTTTGTAACAGTAAGCTCTATTTTATTAAACCCGTCAACTTAAGCCTCTTAGGTTTTCTAATCACCATACTGACTTCTGATTCTAATTTGATTTTTTTGATTAATTTTGCAGAACCGCACCGCCGATAAACATCTCCGCAATTTTCTTTATTTATTCTACTGTCAAACTCATCAAGTTCTGTGTTCTATTCATAAAGCAGACATTTGCATAATGACCACCTACGTTAGTCACCGAGTAGGTACACTTTGCGACCACGACAAATAATACACGCAGCCATCATCATTAAGTGGTGTGTCGAAGGCTCTGAGCACATGATTCAGTGCGGACGATGCGCCTGTCGCGATGAGCAAAGTCAGTATCTCGGGTCAAGGGAACTACACCGTACAGTGACTAAGAGGTGAGGACTTTTTTGCCCAAGAATCTAATTCCACTTTATCGCTAAAAATAAAAAGGTGGGTAAATCATATTTTTTCATTAGCTAGTTCACCCAGACGGTGTTATTAAATTTTAATAACGAGCATCCTGTGCCAGTCGACGTGTAAGTGTAACCTGTTTACGAACAAGTCTTAGAACAAGTAGATGTGCTGCAACTTAGTTTTTTGTGTTCCCAAATGATTTACCTATAATTTTGAAATGTACATAAATGGGCAGGACTTTTTTGTTTTAATTAAGTGTTAACGCTTCGCCTAAGTGCTTCCGGAGTCAAGGAAACGTCCTTGGAGTTCAGTAGAATTTAATTGAATGTCTAGCGTCCATTACTTCTAATTGTTGTATCAGAATAAGCGGCTACAGAGGCGACCACGTAGATACTGGTGTATTTAATCTCTTAAATGCTAATTTTATTCTAATGTTTTAGTTTTTCAAGTATTTTATATTCTTTTTAAGACTTGTCTAAGCAAGTAATTAATTTCAGGAGGTATTAAAGTTCAACTTCGCTTCACAGCTTTGATACCTTTAACGCTTGAGGTGGGGTTATAAAAAGGAATTTAGTTTTGTAACCATGACGTTTAAATATCTGATTTGCAAAATTGAGTTTTGAGTTCAGTTCTTGTGCATATATTTTGCAATAGCCTTGTTCTAAGTTTCAGAGTCAATAACTTCTAGTGTCACAAGCTAATGTTTTACTTGATTGATGATCCTGGTTCGGACCAAGTTCAGACTCCTCCACAAAAGACAATGTGGTTGCCAGGTGCTCCAGCAGTAGTTTTTGCAACGCATCATCCAGTTTTTCATCTCTCACCAGTTTTTACTTCATCTTCTGCTTTATACTTTTAACTGTAGCAATCACAAAAAACTTCGAGTAATAAAGTAATGGAACACATCTGATGAGTGAAGAATATTTAAGATTAACTTTTACTTTACAACTTTTACTTTTTATCTTGTAAGTCAGATGCGTAATCCAATCAAGAATGGACTTCCATTCTTGGCAAAAAATAGTAAAAACAATAGTAGACCGAGTCGAGGCTGGTATCTCACGCAAGTGTATATAATGGAGCTGGTAGAGAGACCATCGCCGACGTCTCCCAGTAATTCCCCAGTAATGACGGTAATCATTTTATCATCTTCGTACCAATAACGTGCGTTTACCTAGTGCAATGGGGTTACGTCGCCGACGCGGCAGGACCGTGCGAATAAATGATAGATGACAGTCCGTATGTAATTTAGTTATTACGAATACCTTGCTGGTATTATTTCACAATATAGCTGGACGCTCTCGGTGCTTTGCTGTAGTCGAGTTTAAGCGTGAAATGTCGAAATAAGGGTTTGATCGATGTTGAGGACCTGTTGCACTTCCGCGTTCATTTTCTTTTATAGAAAGAGAAATATTATTTATATTTTGAACACCGATCAATGTGAATTAACGTTAAGCTTGCCTAGTAGAGAATGCTTGTTGATATAAGTTTGACTGTAGGTACCACTTATACGTAAAGTTTTAATAAATTATAATCTTAGTTGTACATTTTTATCAGGGTTTCTTAAATGTATATTTTTTCCGTTCGCCCCATAGTTAATTTAAGCTTTCCTATCGTGTAACAAAGTGCAGAAGGAGCATGTTTTTTATATTTTGTCATGCCTACCTTCTATGTTACGGTCTACTCTCGCTGTAAAATCATGTTTTATGGCAGTACCGATTATATAATCGGTATTGCTAAGCAGCTTAACAAGCTGTTGTATAGTTTTTTTTTTTCTAATGTTTGGCCAATAAAATGTAGAAAAAAATCGAACACTTCCTCTTGACGTTTTTGAATGCGCGTGCGTTTGGCTCTTAGTTACCATGAGCGAGTGTTTTAGCTGTCATATTTAGAACCTTAACATTTATTTTTAAATTCTTTTTCTTTAACTTGTTTGAAATTACAAACATTGCGTGCAGCCATGGCAGTGATTTTAAACTTTTTGGATAATGTAAGAATAAACATTTAACTAATTATTGCTTACTGGTTTCCCAGCGATAAAAATAGACATCACGAAAACTATCCTTCTGCAAGCTCATGTGAAAGTGTTTCCGAATAATTTATGTTTTTGCACATTCACGATCGTCAAAAATATTAACAGTACGGTATTTCATATACACTTTAAAATTATAAACATATACCTATAAATGTCCAATTACACTAAAATTAATATAAAGTAGAACTTAAGCTAAGCGGCTTAGTTTTGCTCTCCTTTACTAACCGTTTGCGATGCAACAAGTTACCATATTTACAGCCCACTTTTCCTCTTCAGATTCCGCCTTTGCAAGATATTCACCCGATAATTGCTCTTAAAACGAAAATTAAATAAAGTCATAAAATACCTGAGTGCAGCGGCACGCTTCACTTTCTTCAACTGTGTCACGTGATTAATGTTCAAGTGTTCACAAAACTGAACTGTGTCCGGGAACTATGCAAGCACTCGACCTGAACGGACGCACCGGCTAATGAATGAGAACTGGAGACCGGCGCGATTGCGGCCCGGACACGGCGCGTGTAGACAACACAGTCACGCAGCCGACCAAGCGTCTCAAACGGAATGAAATGGTGAAGAAGACGCCACGGTCTTATATAGACGTGGCCGTAACCTGACGCCGGATAACGGACTCCCGCCGCCCGACGTGCCACTCGACTATAGATCGTTCTGCGCGCACGCAAGAGACACATTCGAACTCTAATCACAACCCTTCCCAATGTAACAGATAGATCGAATTTTCAATAAAGCGCCCCGAGCTTAACACTGCAATTTGCCAGCGTCGGCACTCGAACCTAGTACCCGCACCCAAACGAGACGACAGGACAACGGAACTCTAAATGGCATCGGGGTGTGGCATCGGTGCCAATCTATCTACACGATTTTCTTGTGAAAACATTCCTAAGCTTTTCTTCACTTCAGCACTCGAACATACCCAAGCTAGCCTAGATGGGACACTATTTCCACATTAGCTGTCGTATTCATACAACAATTCTTACCATATGCTTAATTTAAATACTGCTTACCAGATTTTAAATTCTAACAGCCAAAACTTTTTAACTTAAGGACTCGTTTACAAATTTTTTACATTCTCTCAATAAATGTACCGAAGTTAAAAAAACCACTTCGGTACATTTATTGAGAAACTGTACCTACCTATCTAAAATTATATTTATAGTTCAGAATCGTACCATGCACATCTATCAACAATTCTTGGGAAAAACGTTTTAAGAATGCAAAGCATTTTATTTAATAAACATACTTTTGTGTGAAAAGTAATGATTTGACTACCCATTTGTAAACGCGTCCTTACTTAATAGATTCTTCATTCTGAAAATTTGAATTTGGAATCTGCTAATCAGTCTTTAAACTAAGCATGTGGTGAGGTTTTTATGAAAAAACCTCCTTCATATTAGACCAAGCAGTTTAAAAGTTTAATGAATATGCATTTAATTTGTCTAATTAAATAAAACTGTACGATCAAAAAACTATTTAGTACAAAAAGATAATTGGCGAAAATGCAATTTTCAGGAGAATGTAAGAAAAAGACAACATCACAATATTTTGTGTTATCAGTATTTCTTTTACAAAAACAAAATGACAGTTCGTTTAAACCCTTCTTCACTGGCTCGAGCACAGCATTATTTTGTAAAAGGGTTTACTTTACACTTTTCATAATTATGTCGTTCTACATCTATTTTCCCGCAGCTCGTATGTCTTAACACAGGAACCGTGCATTTTCCTTGGATAAAACGTAGCCAATCAGCGACTGTTTAGCATTCTATCAATGAGTAAAAGACACAATCTTGAAAGAATGTTCTTGTGAAGACAGAATCTTTGAATTTCTTGCATTTTCTTATAAAACAAAAGCAGAAGACAGTTCAGCTTTTGGTTTGATAATCATATACATTTTTAAAGGATGGTAAAATAGTGTCCAGCTTCTGTAATGTCAGATTCAGCATTTCAGTCTTGTTTTATTGCTAAAAAGTTTACCCTAATTATTATAAAAGGAACGAAAGTTTTCAGGCGACCTTTATTGAACCTGTCTGAACGAGGACTTACTTTCCAAGATCAGGTATTGATTCTAAAGATCGTCTCGTCATCCAATAGAACCACTGCTTTGTCTAGATTACCGACAAGGACTTAACCATGCACGGTTACCGGTTTCTCAAGGACTCATTCAAATGGAACCAAGAACCATATAAAATCGTAGGCTCGATTGTAAATAAAGCTAACTCTGGGTCATTAGTTTCGATGGGTGCTGTAAGAGACCACTATATGGCATTATGTCAGCGAGATGGGCACCCCTGCATTAATAATGCCATGGCAATTACTAATCTGGCTATTAAACGTGTTTTTTATGGCATTACCTATCGCTCCAGGCCGTTTGCTGTTCTCTACGCAGAATACTGACGTCTGGCTCTGTAATAGAAATCTCCGACAAAAATGAATACGATTTTAGTTTTATTACAAGCAGGTTTTCATGAGAAAATTTAGTTTTCGAAGTACTTAGAACTAATCGAAGGATATAAAATAGAAGCGTAGGAGTCTCTTCCATTTCATAATCGAATCCACATTTTTACTCGATCAATCTGAACTGAAGAAAACTGAAAATATGTTTTGTTACAGCGCTCTTTTCAAATTGTATATATACACACAGTACATACTACATACAATGGAATCTTTTGGTTTTAACTGTCGGAGGTTTTCCTATCAAGTTTTCCCTGGCTTTAAATACCGTAGTTATCACAAAGTAGGTAAATTTAAGCACACCGAACAACAATAATTCGAGTTTAAAGATCGCATTTGTACACACGTATATAAAAGTCGCAGTAAATTGAAGCAATAACACTTAGCGTATAAACGACTAGACCACGAGTTAAATTTTTCTACATAAATATTTTCTAGGCGTGCGAACGACGAAGTAATGCGTTGTATCTTTGAAGATACCGAATAATTTGATACAATTTTACTTTTACGGAAATAATAGAAAAGAATTCTACTACGCAAAAAAATTTAAATCCTAGGTCATGCACCACATAAAATGATATTAAACTATTGATAGATATTACTGTTTCTTAAATTACAAACGGTTGTCCGTAATCGCAGCTATCTTTGCAGATGCACAGATAAACCTACCGCTGCGTAGGCATTGTAATAACTTACGATTACGATACATCAAATAATACACTGAAATTATTACATTTCAAACAACTACCATCCGACATTGAATTGTAAAGAACTTTCATTTTTCGATCAAAATTTCGAATCAATAACAAATCTATTATTAAAATCGAGGTCTTCTTCAATGTGCACGTACAAAATTGGATGCAATAAAAACTCACAAATAGTAGCGTCTTTTAACGCATGGTTATCACTTAATAGCTTTGTTGCAAATAAAAACAAATGTTTATGCGCAGGCGCCGTTTTTAATCTCACTTCCTGCGGTTTCCCAAAGGAGGATTTAAGGCCAGCGCTGAAGTTGTAAAGCAGTCAGACTCTGCAGTGAAAGTTAATGTTGATACGCATTGGCCGGCTCATTATCTGCGCGATGAAAATCTTAAATTACACTGCACATGCCATGTTTTGATCTATTTTTATTTGTATAAGATTCAATTACTCGACTCTTAATGACGTACTCCGCCGTGGGCTTCGGATTAGAAAATAGCATCTTGTCTCTGCTGCCGTGTAATGAGTACGCTCGGCAAAAGAAAACAATTATCTGCATGATGAGAACTTTGTAATAATTTAATATTTTATTGCTTTATTCGTTTAAGTCCGTATTACATGTCAAAACTTAAGTAGAAAATAGAAAAGTAAAAGAGGAACATATCAACTACAAATCACTTGGAGGCTGACATGACGGGCGCATTTATTAACTTTTTGTGCAGATCAGAATAGCAGATTATTGGATAGTATTTAAATAATAGCCTATTGAACGATCGATGGTTAGTTAAATTATATTGATAGATGCGCATAAACTGAAGGTAATTGATTTAAGAGATAGATAGCTCCAGCTCGATCGAAACCGACTCTAGCAATGGGGTAGAAGTTTTGACCTAGAATTTAAGACAAAGCAGATAATAAAACGGGTATCCATCAACTTGATTAACCTAACGAGCTTTTCTCACGAGCTTTACTCTACAGTCTTTGAAATAAGACAACCCCGTACATATTACTTATATACCTTAAAAATATTCTAATCTTAATCGGTACCTACACATTAGGTACTTAGAGGATAATCAATATTAGGATCTATTATTATTATTATCGTAATATTGGTTTAAATTACGGTATTTTTAATCGCCTTTTGCCATTAGCTATAATTTGAGTCTCTTTGAGATAACTTTTGTCAGAAACAAGCCAACCTTTTTAGACCTCTAATAGGCACGCGTTTGACCAATATCTCACCTGATGGTAAGCAATGATATGTTCGAAGATGGAACGCTTGCCTAGAAGTAACCTGTTCACTCTTGACTTAAAGACTCCCAGGTTGTAGCTATCAGGAAACACAGACTCTAGCTGGGAATTCCACAATTTAGCTGTACGCACAATTAATGTATTCCCAAAACGTTTTGTGCGTGTGGTTGGGATGTCCACCATGTACCGGTGGCGCATTGCCGTACGTCTTGTGGTCCGATGATGGAACGGGCTTGGCGGAATTAAACTATGCAATTCCGTCGCCCACTCCCCAAAATGCAACCGATAGAAAACCGACAGGCTAGCAACTCGGCGTCGATGCTAAAAACTTTTGGGCTTCGACTCGACGAGCCTATCATTGCCGATGATCCTCTTGGTTCGTTTCTCAATTGACTCAAGGGCATCAAGCTGGTATCTGGCAGATCCGTCCCAAAGATGAGAGCAGTACTACCTACATACACGATGAAACTTGCGCTTGATAAAGTTTGAGCAGCTGTTCTGGCGTGAAGTACAGTCTCACCTTTGCTAGGATCTCAAACTTTTTGGCAGCCACTTTCCGCAGAAACTTGAATGTTTAAGTGCTCAAATAGCTAAAAACAAAAGGCGATCAACATCGTAATTTAAACCAATAATACTATTGATATTACGCACAATTGCACATACATATCGCCATCTGCGTCATCATAATACTGCTGTAAAATTACAATAGTTAAATAGAATAGTCCCATTAAACACAGCATCAGAGTACATATGATTCGTATGAATGGTGTCATGGGAGCAATTTTCCGAACGATTTTAATGGATATGGTGTGGGTTATTGTGTTGATGCGAACACTTTATCCATGTTCAATGTTTAGAAAAAACTGAAAATAATATGTAGTTTGAAACAAAAGACGATCAAATCGTAATTTCAACCAATAATCATATTGAAATTACGCACATGTATACTGCACAAGCATTCAACACAATTACAATAGTTGAATAGAGTAATCCCATTAAACACGGTATCAGTATAATGGTGTCATGAGAGCAATTTCCCGAAAGATTTTAATGTACATGATGTGGGTTATTGTGCTAATGCGAGCACTTAATCTATTACGACACGATCTCGCATTAGAGCAGTGGTTCCCAACCAATGGTCTGCGGACCACTGGTGGTGCGCAAGGGCCAAAATATGGTTCGCGAAAGGTTTAAAATGTCAATCTTTTCACCTCAACAATGTCTTTGATGAGATATTAAGTTTTTATCAATAGGTTGTAATTGCTTTTGTTTCAAATAATACCTATACTACAAGTTGAATATGTTTATATATACATAAAAGTTTATTTTTAGATTTACCCACTTTATTTTTCTACTTGATTTCTGGTCACTACAAGCAACAAAGCAGTCAAAGTCGTCCCGGGTCAAGTAAAGGTTGGGAGCCACTGCATTAGAGGCTAGAGCAAATGTCAGGGTAGCCATGATCGTGGCCGGTGGCTAGCCTGGCTGTGTTTCTTACACGCGATTTTCACTTATACAGATATCTTATTGCATAGACCACCTTTCGCATAAAGTGATCATTCTCAAAGCAATATATAACAAGCTGTTTATGTATCAAACAAGACGTTGACAAATTCAAGTAAAACTCGGCTCA
The DNA here is from genome assembly GCA_947386135.1 of Melanchra persicariae. Classification (NCBI taxonomy): domain Eukaryota; kingdom Metazoa; phylum Arthropoda; class Insecta; order Lepidoptera; family Noctuidae; genus Melanchra; species Melanchra persicariae. The sequence continues at coordinate 9,258,446 of OX376646.1, forward strand.
TATCAGGCCTGCGTAGAGGATAAACGGTACAACTGAATTTGCAAAAAGAGCTTTTTTTATCCATACTAAAAGAAAGCAACATTAACAAACTGTTTTGACAGTTTTAACATACTGTAAAGGAAAACTGCTGATAAAAACCAATAGCTAAAGTAAGAAATATTTTAACTTTTAAAAATAAAAATTAAGCAGAAAAAAAAGTTGTGAATGTAATGCAAATTACTTTCTAATAAATGAAACGGATCTCCGGCCTGGGATGTAGTGTCCCAAACTGTAGTCCCAAAGTTTTATTAAATTTCCCCAATCTTTCTTCTTGAAAAAAAAAACACATCGCACGAAGTAATCTCGAACAATTCGCGATATGTCCTAATTAAAATCTGTCGGCTCAGTAACCTTCATTCGATTATTTCACTTCGTTTTCTTAGCTTTTATTTGTGTTCGACAGATTGAGCGAAGTTTTTGCCGACGATCAACTCGTCAATAGATCTGGGTCGTTCGTTCAAACTTCTATAATACATAGCACTTTTACTTCGCAAATAGATCTGTATTCATATTTATTTATGAACTTACTTCTGCCAGCGGCTTTGCCCGCATGAATATCGGAATATTAGAAAAAAAATCTCTAGTCTATGCCCTTCTCCAAGGTCTAAACTATCTCTGTACCTAATTTCATCAAAATCCGTTCAGTTATTGAGACGTGAAGAAGTAACAGACAGACAAAGTTACTTTACCCTTTTTTAGATCTACTAAAACCCAATATATTTGTAGTGCATAGTTCTTACGTGTATTACGCTAATGGCTGGGCCTTTACATCAGCGCACGCGGGCAGTTCAATAGCGCATTTTCTTCCGACTGATGATTTCCACCAAACAGCTCGCTCGCATGGCTAATCGGAAAGGTTACGAACGGATGCAGCGACAGACGATCGCGTCCGGCAGGTTGTCGACACATACGATCGGCTCCGTACTGTTGCTTGCGAACGTATCCGTTTCTGCGCCTAGTCAAATAGTTTCGCGAACACGTATGTTTGCACCAAACAAGTCAATTATTCTATACTCTATGTTGAAAATCGTTTGATTAATATTATGTCGCTGATTAAATGGCGCATTTCAATGAAAAGGCCAGGCTTTCAGTGTAACGGCTGATTAAGCTAGTTGGCTGCGACATATATAATACCACTCCAGTACTCCAGTTATAAATTTATCGTGTATTTACTAGCTGTGGCCTATCCTGCAGGAACCTTGCATTTTCCCAGATGAACGTAGCCTATAAAACTATAGAACGTCGCCGGAGATTACCTCAGGTAAACAAACACAACAAGTTTGATTTTACAAAAAAAATCAACAATGTCTATGTTATAGATACACTCCAGTAATTATTTCATTTTATAAGTCTACAATCTAAAATAAACACTCTCTGGTTAAAATCACATTCTAGAATAAAATAAACGAAAAAATCGCAATATTACAGAAAATGCAAAACCCAAAGAAGCTGTATAAAATTACAAGTACTTAATTGAATTAAAAATTCCAAGTCCTGCGAGTAAGTTAATCCTAAGTTATCATAGTTCAAAGTGGCCTGAAAAAAATACAGCAATTTCATAGGTACGTAAAGATCCATTAAAACCTGCTGATTGCTTAGGGCAGATTTACTAAAGGCGTACGTAAAAGCATAATTTAATTAAAATGATTGTAAAGTCTGCCAGGCGTTTCTCTTTTTGTTGTCTCGCCGAGTCGGTCCTGACTAGTCCTGAGAGGTGTCTCGTTGTCGTCCCAACAGTACCTATTCGATCACAGATCAACAATAACCTTTTTTTTGATAAGCTAAAATAAAAAGTAATAACAGTTATAAGTTAAAATTTTGTGACTATAACGTGATTTTTTAAAAGTTGTAATGATGTTTTGAAAGGAGATTTGTAGCTTTAGTATTCATTAAGTTCTCAGAAAGTATCCTTCTATTCCGCCCCATTTGGGGGAGGCCTATGTCCAGCAGTGTACGTCTTTCGGCTGATATGATGATCCTTCTATTAGAAGTATTTTTTCATAAACTGATCTTGTTTTTCGCCATACATTAAGACGTACGTTGACAAGTGCACCGTGGTGGCAGGCGCTCAGGGAAGGCGCGCCATGCGCCGGCGCAGGCTAATCGTCGCGTAACGGTGGCCAACTGTAAAGCTCGCCACGGACCGCGGGCCGCGTGCTAAATTTGCCGAAACACCGCGATCTCTAGCGGGAAAATCTTAAATCACTCTAAATTCGTGTCGATGCCCGCCCAAACGACACTATACGGAATTTCTTACCCATGACACTATCAAAACCGTCATGTTTGAGGAGCTTCTCTCTTAGGCAGCCCGGCCTTAAACCAACATGTTGAGCTCACTGAAACCTTATACGTCGCTTAATTTCACATGCTATTGGTCAATGTCCTCTTAACCTTAATCATGAAAAGCTTTATATAGAGTTTTAAATGACGTTAGGTACCTTCCATTTACGGATTACACAATGAAGAAGATGAAACTAAGGCCTACATATGTAGTCATTTACATGTGAGTAAGTTCCATAAAATACAACGTTTAAAAAATGACGGGCATAGAAGCTATTGTTTTTATTTTCAGGATAAATAAACAAAATGTTTCAGTAAACATCTGCTGAGGAAACTTACAGAAAACACGTGTGAGGTTAAAGATCAAGCACGTTTCCAATTGCCATTGTTTTAAATAAAGCTAGATTTGTTTTTACATTTTTAAATCAAGCGGAACACAAGCGTAGTGTTACTGATTTGGAGAAATTATGAATGCGTGCGATGGATAGCCGGGACCTCTAACATCCTGCATCGCATGACGAGGTGACAGGCAGTATGGACAGCTGTCTAGCCAGCTACGGTGACTCACTGTACGGTATGGAAATCTGAATACCTCAGTCTACAAACCAATATTTAAAGAAAATAAACGAAGATACTCGTATTTCAGATTAAGGTTCTAAGAAAATAAGTTTAAATGAGCAGTGGCAATTGGTGAAACATGGTTTTCTAAATCGAATAAGCAATAAAGCTTTCAAGTTCTCAGGCTATGACGAATGCGAGCAGTGCAATCTGAGCAATTTACATAACAATATTCCTTACATCATGCAATAAAATTCCGACGCGGGGTTCATCATCCTGATCCTGCCATTAGCAAGAACATATCCGATATTAATTACGACAAGTTCGCGTGTCAGTAACGACGCATTCTGTTACCGCAACAATGAAGAATTGTTACTTCAATCCAATCATGTCACGCCAACCAACTATGAGATTTATCCCATTACGGTACTAGCCGATAGATTTTCTATTCTTCACACCGCAGTTTGTACTTTAATCGAAGACATTAATGTTTTCATATTAACAATGTAGTCTCAGCAACTTCATTAAAATTTCATAACACATTGTCGATATTTAATACCGTTTCAAAGAAAATGCTAGGTCGCCGTTGATCGACGTACAAACTTCGAAAAACTTTCGTTTAACTGTCAGACTCACTTCCAACTGTTCGTGTACGCCCAACAATCAACACTTTAAAATAATAAACTATTTATCAACTTCACACTCTACTTAAGGCCGCCCAGTTTTATTCGAGCCAAAGTATCCGTGACTCTTCCACAGACAAAGGGTCATTAGCGAAAATGTCCGAGTCAACAATAGAACAAGCGAAACGGGAAATTGATGAGTCCCTGGTTCTAAGCGCATTCTGCATGCGGCGCATCGGGTTATCGTTCCAGAAGCCCAAAAGCAATTCGGCTTACCTTCGTCAGAAGCTGATGCTCATCGCGTCGGTCTGCGGCATTTGCTACCACGTGTTCAGTGAAATCGTCTTCATAGGTCTCACGTTGGCTAATTCGCCACGAGTCGAAGATGTCGTTCCACTTTTCCATACTTTTGGCTACGGTGCTTTAAGTAAGTAACTATGTACCAAGTATACATCGAAGTATTCTGAAGCTATCTGTCTGTGTTCGAACTACTTTCAAGAACTGTTACACAGGATGCGGTTTTCGCTATTTTATGAAGTGTAATCTTGAGATAGTAAAAGATATTAGGCACAATTTGAATGAAGCGTGAAGTTAAGTCTATTCATAATACGACACGCAAAGGTGTCTGGCTGTCTGTCTACAAAGGTGCCTGTTCCAGTTTCTATTATTTTAATTTATCTATTTTCTGTCCCAGTAATGACTGTGTACATTTCATAGGTATTGCAAAAGTATTTGTGCTGTGGTACAAAAAAGACGTATTCCGTGAGTTACTGAACGAGCTGGCAGGCATATGGCCGATGCCTCCGCTGGAAGAGGAAGCGCTGGTCATTAAGAACAAGAGCCTCGCCGCTCTCCGCATCACACACCGATGTAAGTGTGTTTACATTAAAAAATAACATTCTTTACTTGCTATTCGAAGTGCGAACACAACTATATCCGGTCCGCTTTTGTATGCATACATGTACAATACTGTTTAGAAGTACTTTACTGTATCAAACTGTTATCGTAGAACGGAATAAGGTCTGGGTGGGACATTATGAGTCATTTTAAATATTCGTTCAGAACAGGTTTAATAATACCATAATGGTAAGGCCCACCGAAAGCAGAACTTTCGCATTAACGTCGACGAAGTGCAAATTAAACCAGGGCTAAATGGTAATTACCTACATGCATTTGTGTTCCTTCAACGTTTATTTTAACCGTTTCTTCGTAGGGTATTTCTTCATGAACGTATCCGGGGTCTGGTTCTACAATTTGACGCCGATCGTCGTCTATCTGTTTGGCCTGATTCAAGGCAAGGACGATAAGATAGGCTTCGTCTGGTCGTCATGGTATCCATTTAATAAACACCAAACGCTTGCGCACGTCGCCGTTTATCTCTTTGAAATATTCGCAGGTAAGATTAGCTACTGTATACATAAATTATTTATTTATTTTTAGTCTTATTTACATTGAATTGAGGGCCGTGAAGTCATTTCTAGGTCTAGACTTTTCCACTTACTTCCGTGAAGAACTAGTTATTTTATAGAGCAGCTATCAAACTCCTGAGATAGTATGTTGATTGAAGTGTGGTTGTAGCACTCTTGGGCGAGTAGGAGTAACTTGTTCAACATCAAACACTTTTGATGCTGCATCATTACCTCAGTTCGACATATACACAACCACACTGTTCCTAAAACAAGAACCAATGTCTATCTGTGCATGTTATTTTCAAGTTAAAACCACACTATATGTTATCTCCAGTCCCAATGAAGTCGTTGCCACATGCTTTTGACACTCATAATTCCTTCTAAGATAGTGACCTTTACCACAGTTTTAATAGCACTTAATAACTTAATCGAATCTTTCACCTTAGAGCAAAAAACACTCAAATAATAGCACCCAGAACCATTTCTACGAACAAAATGTTTCTTTTATTGACATAGAGAGAGTGAAAGTCGTGATAATATAGAATCATCTTGGGCCCCTATTATCGCATTGAGAGCTACATCTTCGGCCGTAGTAAAGTAGCAATTAATTCATGTAAAACATGCTCCTAAGAATGAAGGTGTAGGTACACCTTCAACGCGATTGCATGATGAACTCAAAACAAACATCGTTTAGCTGTCAGCGGTAAAAAATTAGATGTTATTTTGTTTTGAGGGTGTTAATATACTTGAGTCATGATATGCTCTAGTTCGTTTATGCTTAGGATCTAAGAAATTTAGCCATTGTTTGAATGTTGTTGTTGTTGTGCCATATAAATGTTTTTTATTCTTTCCTAATAAATATCTCGCAGAAACGCAATAATCTCATTCATTTAAGGAACACAGTTTACACACTACATATTTTATCCTTCCTATTCAGTTTATGAGATATCTTTTTAATTGGTCCAATATTGGAGGAGGACATAGTCAAACCTTGAATTATGACTTTTTACTTGGATTGCAGAATATTCAGTCGGATCGCTATAACCTCATAATTATTATGGTCATTTTCTAGGCCAAACCTGCGTCTGGATTATGGTCAGCACGGACCTCTTATTCTCTGCAATGGCCAGTCATATAAGTATTCTATTACGACTGCTAAAGCGCCGGCTAGAGTTAGTGGGGTCAGCAGACAGTGAGCACTATCAGGAGATACTTGGGAACATCAAGTTGCATCAGCGACTTATAACGTGAGCCTATGATGAACTATTCCACCCACTATAACACTATACACCGAATTACCCATCCAGCTATAATTTATTACCTGGCAGTATATGCTTCAAAGTTAATTTACTACAGAAACACGTTTAAATACTCATTTACGGATGTTTACCCGGCCAAATCGTGTTCTTGGGTCAAAGAATCCAAACATTCAAAACACATTACGAATTTTCCGTTTTACCGTAGCGCGTAAACTTGCGTAAGTATCTTTTTTTGGGTCTTTTGAGACGTGATTGATATAAAAAGTAATATTTCAAAACTTCTAAAGATTATTATATAGTAGTATTGTACTTTAAACTGTTTTTTTGGTATTCCATTCCAGATACTGCAACGATTTAGAAAACGCTTTCTCCTTGTCGAACTTCGTGAATATTATGCTGAGTTCGGTGAATATCTGCTGCGTAGTATTCGTTATTGTGGTCAGTATTACTGCACGCATTTAGTTCATAGTGTACCTAGAAATCTGTAACCGACCGTGGTAAACTATTTGCACGTTTTTCGAAAAAAAACTTAGGCAAAATAGCACAGCGTCGAGCAGACCCATAGAGTATTAGTCTTTGAGAAGACCGGTACTGATCTGACCAATAATAAATAATTATGCATATCGTTCCTGACCTGACAAAGAGCAGATTTGCTCAATAAGCAGCTAGGTAGGTAAACCAAAAAACGGCTTGAAGGTTTGATAAATTCAACCTGATTTGGTTATTAAAAACAACCTAGGCCTCCAAGTTAAAAGGGTTAAAATGGTTGCTAAGGAGGATGAGACAAAATGGTCCAACGACCAACAACAATGTGATTCATTTTTACTGAAAGAGCTTTTTAAGCTCTTCATTTCATGCTATGGATGCTAAGGTCAATTGAGGCCCAGTTTATTGAGGAGTAGGTAACCTATTTCAACAAATGCAATTTCTTATCAGTTGTATATTTTGTATGCCTTTCCAGCTCCTAGAACCGCTAATGGCAATCAGTAACAAACTGTTTTTGGGTTCAGCTCTAATTCAAATCGGAATGCTGTGTTGGTACGCCGACGACATCTTCCATGCGGTTAGTGATATTTTTATTCTATTTATGAAACAAACTTTTGGTCAGTTTTCGTTCCAATATTATGACAGAAATAGATGTTGTAAATGTTTAAAAAAAAGTGTCCGTGGTGTTTCTTGCACGTTCTTCTCCATAGAGGTCTATTCTTTGGAACTGACTAATCTTGGCAAATCAAAAAATGCCTGTAAATGATTTAATTGAAATAAATACTGTGTAAAATTTATGTTTTGTAAGTACAGCAAACTAAAAAAATGCTTAGGCCAAATTATAATTTTAAATGCAACGAAAGATGAATTATTATCAAGATTGTTTCTTTGAATTTAAGAGATTATAAACTTTGGATTCGTTGAATTCCGCTAACAGCGTATAATTGCAGATAACAATAATCACGTATGACATACTTCTGCTATTTATAATCTTCCTTCGTGAAGAAATTACTGAAACAAGACGTTTATACAATATCAACCTGACTTACAAAAATATACAAGGTGTCATTTGAACCAGTGGCATTATTAGTGGAGGCCGGGTGGTTTTAACCCTTGAAAAAACAACCTATTATTGGAACCAGCTTTAAACCAATCTAGCTAGGGAAAAGGGCATAGAGCGTAGCACTTTACCTACTGTGAAACGACAAGGCTTTATTTTCCAAAATGTCATTATTATTTCCATACTTAATTTGTCTCAGATCAGAAATGTGTTAATTAAACGATGTATTTCCTATAGAATGCTGATGTGGCGGCCGCCGCTTACAATAGTGGCTGGTACCGTACTAATCCCCGCTGTCGCCGCGCCCTGCTTTTCCTTATTCAGAGGTCAGTTGTACTCCATACAAAACGAACGAATTTGATCTTAAACTAATTACCTACCACTGAACTAATAGCTACTACTTGGGGCGAGTTTCTAAGGTTGAGTATCCAACAAAACCTACTGTGTTGCTATGGTTTGACAGGTTTTCAAGTTGAAGTTCGAGAAATAATTACATGAAATGCTCAGAAACCAGAGTAAAATATTAATAAAGTAAAATATTTATAATTACCGGTACATAGGCACGTCTTGGTCGCTTTTCTGCAATCTGTCTAGGAAGTAGTGATGGGCGCTTGATGGTCGTTTTGGGTGGTTATCTCTTGCAATTTGTAACATTCGAAAAGTCCTAATTCGCAGCGCAATTTTAATGCACGATTTTTTATTATGATATTTATTTCTCAAGTATAATTGTTTCAGAGCTCAAAAACCTATTGCGTTTACAGCAATGGGTTTCACTAACATAACTCTCGTGACATATTCCGCGGTAAGTGTTGTTTCACAGCCTGGCAACCGTCTCATGGCATGCAGTTTCAATTAAATAAAATGGTAATGAACAAATGAAATCCTCTTAGAAGTTACACACATTTCTACGCCCTAATTAGTTTTAAGAGTACCTGATTGCTATTTGTAATGGTGTACAATTATAACTTCAACCTGTGATTTTAAAGCCATACTCGTACGTATGACTAATAAAAAGGGCTCTAGAAATAGAACCTAATCATTACTTTTACCCCTATTTTCCAAGTCATGTTCTCCAACCCGACGCCACCTCCAATCATGTGTGTGTATGTGTGTGAACTGTCAAATTGATAGTTTCAGCTTTTATTTGACTCAAGTGAAGCTCCTTCTAACTGACTTGGAAAATGGGCCTATTAATTTACGTTTCCACTTAGGTGGAGTGGAGCGGAGCTAAGTGGCACATATTGAGGACGCGAGCCCATTGGGCGGGGTTGAAAGTACTATTATACAGAATATACAAAGAAGCACATGGACCCTACTGAGATAGAATGGAGACGAGGAGGGCGGTGGTGAGCGCAGGTCAACTGGTATAAAATCAGAATGGAATATAGCGGAGATAGTTGAAGCCACTTTGCTTGCGCCACAGAGAAGAAAACCTTCTTCACTCTGCTCTGCTCCAGTCCACCACGCTCCGCTCCACTCCACTTCAGCGGAAACACTCACCGCTTTTAATTGATCCACGAAACGTAGCCTTAGCGACGATTTGATTACTCGAAGCGTTTTACATACATATGTGAAACGCTGTCTAATCGCCATACCTACCTTTATAAGTAGTTGCAGTGACAAAGATTTTCACGCTTGACCGAACTTGTAAACATGCTGCGAGCACTGTACCACTTTGTGTGGCCAGCAAAACGTTTACAGCAACACAGAAACAAATTGATGCAAAAACTACGAGCTAAAGCTCCCACAGACAAGCGCGGCACGAGCTTGTGACAAAGTTGAGACTGCGCGATTTCATTTTTATTTTAATTGACATGGCTGGGATATGACTTCAATATATATTGACTATAAGCAAACGACTGTGCACATCATTCCTCATACCTAAAAAAATCATCATAAAATGTTCTATAGAGCAGAACATTTTAAGGTGATATCATCGTTTTAAAATAACATTCAATTGAGTATATATAATGAAAAACAAACATATAAAAGTTGTTCCAAAGTAAAAACTTCGCGAAATATAATCGTACCAAACACGTCGTTTACGATTGAATTTATTAGTGTCAGTTTGTGATACAGGCAGTAACAGTTCTAAGGCGTTATTTTTATATAAATCAGTGAAATTTATTAACTGTAGATACTTACATAAGGTAATTAAATTGTATTCTGTTTCAGATTCTCACGAGATCTTACTCGTACTTCGCATTACTGTACACGATGTACAGTGAAAATTAGACACTGCTTAATACAGCCAATATTTAGAATAGTCACATAATGTAGATAAAGCTGTAGATGTATAGATAAGGGCAGTATCATTAGTCGTTTCCCGTATTATTGCACAGAGCCAACTTAGAGATATTACTAACCTCCTTGGAAATACATACAGTTAACATCGTACCAAGGAGGTATCTTATTAGTCAGACTGTTTGTAGGTGAGCTCAGAGCAGTTCAAAGGAAAAAAGTGACAGAAGTCTAATCGAATGAGTTTTCCCAGGAGGTATTTTCCAAGAATAAATCTAAATAAATGAAATTGATGGGAATAATTTATTAGGTGATGTAATAATTAGCTACTAAAAAGTATACCCAATAAGGTTCAAGTATAATCCTACACGTAAACATAATAGGGTGATAAAGCAAAGGACTTTTATCAGAAGAGAAGATCCTCAATAAAACACGAGGCAGTATACAATAGTATCACACAACAAGAAATTATGGCTTCCGCTGCCAGACTCTGAAAAATGCCTCGTATGGAGAAACGAGCCAAGTCTCCGTCATCAGAGTTAACAGATTCTATTGAAAACCATACACTTCCAAATGTACCAGGATTCGAGAACAAGGCCACTTCGAGTCGACATCCCAGAATGATGCACAAATCTGAGCATAGTTACCATAAAGATAAAGAACAGAGTCCATCAAGGGCTACATTTCAAGATAATAATAAACTCCACTCCCAAAGAAAAGCGTACTCCGTACCAAAGTTTAGCCATCATGGACCGTTTGCAACCCGAACAATGAGTTACAATGTGGTAGAAAATGCACCATCACTGCAAGTTCGCAAGTCGAAGAACCAAATGGACTGCTTTTATAACCAAACTTGTAAGAAGCCGTCAAAATGTTGTTCATCTAGGATGTATGCGAAGCTAGGATCGGTAAAATTTATTCATATTACATCTATAATTTTCTACTTTATTAAGAACGGTCCTTATTGAGAGTTAATTTTGAGAAATATAAAGGTACCAGCCCTTATAAAAAAGGGTTCATTCTCTATTTGAAGTCGATTACAAATGTAAAATAGCTCTAATTTATAGGCCCGCAAAAATGACATTGAAGGCACTGAAGAACGAATTCACCTACCGAAACTTCAACCAAATGAAGCCGATTTCATACAACTCGTATCAGAAGATGACGTCGACGGACTTCAAAAAATATTAGAAGGAGATCCAAACCTGAATGTAAACTGCACGAACTTTCAGGTTAATAGCCCAATTACTTTCATTCAAGTTCAGTTATGCGTAAATATTCAATAAAGATAACACCTTCTTACTTCGCAGGGAGTGTCGGCGCTCCAAATAGCTGTGCAAAACAGATCTCAAGAGATGGTTGAATTTCTCTTAACGCTTCCGAATGTGGAAATTGGTGACTGTGTGCTACAGGCTGTTCGATATAACAATATTAAAATATTGGGTGAAGATAACCTCGTTCTTGCTTTCACTTGCCTTTTATAAGGAAATGAGTTTTTAAAGCAGGTCGTGTATGTTTGCAGTGATGTTGTTGGAGGCTCAGTGTAAGATCTCGCCAGGGTTGGAGTTCGCGGGGGCGACGCACTCGGCCGACTTCCCCGCACATGTGAACCCCCTCGTTCTTGCGGCTCAGATGGGACACTATGAGATTGTCTCACTCCTAATAGATAGGGGTCACTCCATCACTCGACCCCATTTTGCAAACTGTATGTGTGTTGGTTGCAGGTGAGATCTTTAGGCACAGTTATACGCTGTGACAGTAATCTACATTTGCCTCAGATTAGGACGAATTTTTAATATAGTAAAATTTACAAATTGGTCCTAATATTAGTCAAATGTGGATTATTAATTCGTAAATATGTAGATTATTAATATTTCTGCAAAAAGTAATAAATATTTATAGCCGTAACTTATGATAATTCGTTTAAAATCAATGGAATTATGATCCCAATATCGGTTTCGATTCCGATCGTTTGTGTTATGAATTACGAATTACGCAGCCATAGAATTAAATTAACATGATAACAATAATAAAGAACCAATTGGAAATCGATTTGAAAGTGTTACTGTTAGATTAATATCTTTATTTATTTTTGAAAGAATATATTTTTTTGTTAACAAAGAAAACAGCATAAAATTTAAATAGTGCTAAGATGACGGTGACTTACACAGTGCCCACGCGCAGATGGCCTATTCGTTGTTTCTTAATGTAATTTTACAGTTACTTTTTCAAACGCGTTTTTTTTTAAAGGAATGGTTATATGAACAACGATCAGCTGCATGAAGGCAGCTTTCGTCTGTCGGTGTACCGTGCTATAGCGTCTCCAGCATACATGGTGCACGTCACTTCGGACCCCATTCTCACCGCGTTCTGCCTGGCTGCAGAGCTGGCCGACAATGCTGCAGCCTACAGGCATTTGGCTGCAGCCTATCTGCAAGTCGCTGATGACGTTAGCGCGTTCGCCGTTGATCTTCTAGGTGAAGATGTGTTTTTACTGAATAAAGCGCTTAAAGACAAAAGTGAATATTTTGAGTAAAGCAAAAACCCCTACCTGAAACTATGGTAGACGCCAGATAAACTTGCAATAGTACATTGACCTTTCCCTGGTATCCCTTCGTAGATACCTGAACAATAAATTATGAACCGTTTTTCATTACTAAAAAACGTAAGGGATCACGATAGAAGTCGATTCAAGACAGATTTTATGTCTTTATTTCGGTTTGTTTTTCGATATTATGAAATGTGGGTCAATGACCGTTATTGCACATTTATCTGGCGCCTAACATAAAGAGTTCCCTCATGGTCGTTAGGAGACGTCAGGTTACAAAAGTAAAGGTATTCTCAGCTCAAAATTATGAGTCATAAATTATATAACATAATGATGTATAAGTATTTTAATTGTTACAACGGAAGGAGTAAACAAAATCAACTTGAAAGGCCAAGCGGAAATCGCATCGAAAATATGCTTTCAAAAGTCCATCTAACATACTAACAAGTGAAACTAGATAAAAGCTTATAAAAAAGACTAGAAAGCCACAATGATTTATATCTAATAACTAGGTACCATTCTAAATAGGATGTTGTCGTACGTCAGAAGAAGTGGAGTTTGTGCTGAAGCAGACGTCTGGTGGCAAAGGACGTCGGCACTTCGTGTTGCCGAGATTGCTTATGGCTGTCGACTATAGGCAGAAGGAGTTTGTCGCTCATCCTAACACTCAAACGGTAAGTAACCCCTAGTAGGTAAGTAAGTCCCTCACTGTCACTTTCATTACGTATATTTGCGCAAACCACACTTCTTCAATGCAATGTTCTATTCACCATACTGACTTCTTTGACTGTTCTTTCTTCGTTTAGTACATTTATCTATGAAATGCGCTCCCTCAGGAAATAAGAATGTTGGATAGGACATATTAAATACTGCTGACCGCGGCTCCACCCGCGTGAATGTCGAAGATTATCCCAAAGGAACATGCTCTCGGCATAAAAAGTATCCTATGTGTTATTCCAGACTATAATCTACCTCTGTGTCAAATTTAATCAAGACCCATTTAGCCGTTCTGACGTAATTCAGTAACAAACATACATTCAAACATTCGCATTCATAATATTGGTATAGATAGAATTATATACAAGGAATTACTAAACTAACAACGACGGAAGACTACAAGGTGTACCGCAGACCTGCGGCCCTACCATGACGTTTTAAACCGTGAGTAGTTCGAGCGAGAAGGAGGGATGGAGCTATACACCCTATATAGCTCCATCCCTCCTTCTTGCTCGAACTACTCACGCTTTAACACGTCATGGTAGGGCCGCTGATGAAGGCTGCGGGAACCCGCTGGATGCGAGACGCACAAGACCGGTCTATATAGCAACACTTGGATAAGGCCTAGTTATGTCCAGCAGTAGACCTCTTTCGGCTGAAATGATTGATGTGCACGATTAAAAGCTAAAACAATCCTCCTTGTACCTATGTCTGCCTTATTTCAAAACCTAAACACACTTGCAACTGCCATTTAGAAGTTGTTATATAACGATAGCATTGTTAATGAGTGTGTATTCGAAAAAAACCTCCATTCAAATGAAGTCATATTAATGAGCTTGTCAAATTAATTAAACATAATAATAACATTCACTCGTAATTGTCAGGTACTGGAGTCATACTGGCTCGGCGATTGGCACAGTTGGAGAACCAAACCTGTACTGTTTAAAGCTTTCACAGTTCTGAGCAGAGTCCTCATAACACCATTTATTCTCATTGTTTGCATGGTGAGCATGATTATTCAATTTCGTTTATAATATTCATACCTAGTCACTTTCTGAATGTGTGCCTACTTAAGCTTGAAAACATCGTTGGTTATCTAAAGGTATACTTATAAACACACTAGCGTTCTCGATACGACGACGTTTTGCCCGAACGTTGACTTTTCGGAAGAAATAAAATTTAGAACTCGATTGCAGCACCACCTACCTGGTCTAATTGTGGCTCTAAACCATCCGTAGACCCACACATACCCAGAACAAATAATAATTAAAATCGGTCCAGGCGTTTAGAAGGAGTTCAGTAACAAACTCGTGGGTATACACGAACAAAAGAATAATAATATACATTGCCACTAATCGGGCAGCCCCATCACAACTGCAAACTCCGGGATCCTACTGAGAATATTCTACTCAAAAACCACTCAACCACAGACCCAACCAGAGTCTCGGTTATTGCGCGACTACTACTCCAACGAAGTAGTCTCAATCTCAACAAGGACGGTCAATAAAAATATAATGTGAGTCTAATTGGACAGTTCTATTTGCAGTTAGCGCCTCGTCACCACCTCGTCGCACACTGGCAGATCCCGTTGAACAAACTCATCACACACGTCTCCGCATACTTCGTGTTCCTTGCCCTGGTCTTCTTCATCTCTAATCAAGATAAGTTCAGTCAGAAGCGAGGACCCCCGAACACAGGTTCGCGATTTACATTGTAATGACGCTGATGAGATGCTTTGTCAAGATTATCACAATTAATTGCACACGATATCCGAGTTGCGGCGTGATAACGTATCATTATAATGTGCTGCACAGTTAAGTTGCTGTGTAGCACATTATGCTTATGTTATATTATTTCTTTGGTAGTTAACCAAGTAGATGAAGTGTTAATGGCAAAGATTTTAGGGAAAACTATATATAATAGGTGAAGTAGACCACGGTGTGCAACACACTTGTATACCTACGACGTGGGTCTAATGAAAGTAAACGTGACGAAATAAAATCTATGTGAAAATATTTTTGAATTGACTGAACTTTTTGGTACCTAGGTACATACACAAGCAGCACTTCGAGGCACTTTCAAATCCTTGTCGGACTTTATATGTAATCCTTTCGGTGTATTAGGTGCGGAAGCGCCCCTGATTCTGTATGTCTGCGGGTACTCCTGGTCGGCTCTACGCATGTGCCTGATGCAGGGTCCACATCGATACTTCAGCAAGATGTGGAACTGGACTGAGATCATTATGCTCACGCTGTTCGGATTTACCTTCGTCTTCTGGATCCTAGCTGCAATCGATGTTGCTATTAATGATGAGGAATATTCAGGTAAAGTGAACTGAACTATTATAAAATTGGTAACCTACAGTAAGTTTAAATACTTAACTTCAGCAAAACAGAGTGTAACCCATCTAGTCACATTTTATAGGTTACCTAAGTACATACTTAAGAGCGTATCAACATAAACGTTCCAAGGGTATGAAACTAGTGAATCTACTGCTTTAGCAACTACTTAACGTAATTACTTTAACCACAAGATGGGAGAACACCGCCAGTGCGAGAAGATATCGTTGGCACTTGTGCTCCAGCCCTAAGTAGCAAATACTTACGTGAGATAAGATAAACCACGCATAATTCAGTAGTCTATCTATACATAGTCGTGAACTTTGAATTCGCATAGCTTGTAGTGTGAGGCATTGTATGTAACATCTAATTTGCAACAGAATATTGAACGTGACCTTTAAAATGTACAGAACGCAAATATTGGAGCCAGCACGACCCAACTCTATTAGCCGAGGGCACGTTCTGCCTCGCGACTATATTCGCTTTCTTCCGACTTATGTTCCTGTGTCAGTTGAACTACCATCTAGGGCCGCTACAGGTATGCTGATTTTACATTTAAATGCCGCATTGATTCTATGTAAGAATGCCCTCGTTAGAAAATGTTGCAAACATACCTTTATTCAAATTACATCTCCTTCTTTGGCTTTACTGTTTCAAGAACCCCCTCTATGCAAACATGTAACATTGTACAAGTTATACTAGGTCTACTTCGACTGGCGTCGCTACATGGAAGCAATCGATGCGCACTTGACTGCTCACCACGAATACAGTTATTTTACAGGTGTCGTTAGGGAAAATGACTATCGACATTTACAAGTACATCTTGATATTTGCAATCATTATAAGCGCTTTTACCGCCGGCCTCGCGCGATTCTACCAATACTACGATGGCATGGTTTACGAAGACGAATTCGGAATGAAGACAGTACAGGTAAACAAGAATGACCTTAAAACACAATAGACAAAATACACTATTTCACTTTAAAATATTGCAACTATTAAATTAAACTTTAACACGAGGCGACAGTAACGGGGTTTAATAGTCGCTACAATCTTCCACACATGTCATTTTGAAACAGAAGTTAACAGAGTAGGTTAATGCCAAATAAAAATTTTCATAGCGTAAGTAACTATTCTAAACAAGCGAGGCAGTTAAGTTTTACGGGTTTTTTATTTAAAAATGTTGAAGTTTGAGCGTTCATGCATTTATTCGTATTCCGGGGGTTAAGGTCAGATCTGTATGTATCTCGTTTGGCCTGACTTAAAACCGTAGTAAAATAAGGCGTTGGCGTTATAGCGGAACTTACGACCTCTTTACAACGTCGTAGATACAAGTTTAAAGTTCATCCGATTTACTACTTCGACTGCACAGTGGAGCCCCTGTCTCCCGTTTTACGTTTGTGAGCTGTAAACATGGTATAGTGACAGTAGCGACACGACCATAAACCTAGTATAGTCTACTCTATGGTACGAGCTTTCGCGTTCAATCATTAGTTCACATTGTCTGCAGCTTATTTCACGGATCATTGCAACTTACAAAGAAACGTTTACTGTTACTTTACATTAGTTGTTGAACAAAAACCGGATGATCTGCCTATATAAAACATTTACATTGGTTCCCATGACTCATGAGGTGCCTTTGTTAACAAAATAAACTGCTTCTTACATGAAATTAACTAACTATGTTGCATTGAACCTAGCCCTGAAATGTTGCGTGGGTTCTTGGAATAGATTCCTGGGTTAAGCAGTGAGTTTTATTGAAGGTCCAGTAGAAATTCCCTTTATGAGTAGTCTGGTCTTGTACCCATTAACACAAGCTCATCATTATATGCAACGAAATGTGGGTTCTAAAGAGAAGAATTTAGGTGTAATTTTATGCTACAAACAGTAACAGAATAAACAAAATACCTGAAAAGGGGTCATTTTACTCATAATTATGAACAACTTATACTATGGGATCAACTCCGAAATCGTGAAAAAAAACCAGCTGTTTAGTACATGTTTTCGAATTATGCGCACAAAAATGTATGGGGCAGTCGATTTTATTTTTGCGTTGGTCCCATAGTTAAAGTTGTTAATAATGATGAGTACAATGCCTCTTATTCAGGTATTGCGTTTATTCTGTTACACTTTGTAAATCTGTTACCTACTAGCTGCTGCCCGCGGCTCCGCCCGCGTGAATATCGAAAATTATTCCAAGGGGACACACTTCTGGGATAAAAAGTATGCTACGTGTTATTCCAGACTATAATCTACCCCTGTGCCAAATTTCATCAAGATTCGTTTAGCCGTTCTGACGTGATTGAATAACAAACATTCATCCAAAATTTCGCGTTTATAATATAAGTAATTAACATTACAGGTATCTTCATTCACAAGCTTCACCGACACTTTGAACACTTTATTCTGGGCTCTGTTCTGTATGGCGCCGTTGGAAAGTGCTGACGTAGTGTTGGAGAACACTCGAGACCCTAGGAGCTTGGACAAGTTTCATGAGAATAGACACGCGTATACTGAACGTATTGGATACTTCTGCTTTGGATGTAAGTCACACTAATGAACCAGGATTTTTTTGGCTGAATTAACTTTTTTGGCAAACTGAGTTGGCCGAATATCTCACGTCAGCTACCGTGACGTGATTTCTTTGTTTCGTTTCGTACGTCAATTTTGTTTTGGCTATCCTTAGTTTACGTTTTATGTGGTCCTCCGTCCTGCTACCAAGCCTATATTATTATAATGGATTCAACATTCCTAACTTTATATTTACTAGTAAGGATTTTATCCCCATAGTGCGATAGCGCTAGTGATTTAAATAAAGATTTCTACAAACTCATGCCTAGGAGTACTTGGAAGAATTTGATGAAGTTAACTTTAATTACAGGTTTCGAAGTAATATCCGTAATTGTCGTTCTAAACATGCTTATAGCAACAATGTCCAATACATTTCAAAGAGTCAACGATAATGTGGACATAGAATGGACATTTGGGAAGACTGAGGTAAGCTTAGAATATTTCTGCATTATTTATTACATAATAGAACCTCCACGAACTCGTAAACTGAAGGATTTCACTGTTTTCCGTGATTTAATGGTAATTCTACTTAAGTTAATGTCGCCATTTTCAACGAGACTCCTCTAAGAAGAATAAAGAAAGGCAGATGCAATCCAATAGGTACAAAAGGGAAAATAGTATCGTAAAAGTTCATTTTATTACATGCTAGTGTTGGTAAATATGCAAGTTAAACAAGTCAGTGCAGTAACGTATTAAGAAGGTACAAAGGATAACCACCTAGGAAGTAAACTCACTAAACTAAGCCTTTCAGCTTTAGAAGAGGGTCCTTAGCTACAAGGAACCTACCTTATCGAAAAAGCTGCATTTTCATCAATGAGGATAAGTGAGCAAACATGCTCAGGACTTGTCGTACCACTGCTAATAGATTCCATTCCTTCGAAAATGGTAAACCTTTGGTGCCCTACGTTGTATGGGCTTGACGAGGTCTTCAACGGTCCTTCTCCTCTTGGCCCTCCATTCAAATGAGATACTGTAATATCTCTAGGGCAGAAATACATACGTACCTTCAACAACCATGGGTACCTAAGTATATCTAATTGTTTGGTGGTCATCATATACCTTGTTACATATCTAACTCTGTATCATACATGGTAAATGGACATTTGCTAAGGACCCTGTCAAAATTGTGTAGGTACCTATAGCATAATGGTAAAAAAGTATACAAATTGTTTAAGGGAACTATATTTTTTGTCACCAAAATTTATATTTGTCATCAAGTTGTATCACCTAATAAATAGATCTATCGCCACGAAATATTTTCGTTCTCAGATAAACAAAGAGTGTTCCCAGGTATGAATTACCAAATTATTGTTAATATAATGTGTAAAATATGAGATGGATTACCAATAAAATTGTAGTGCATTACATGAATATAAACTTCGTTCTTATAATAATAGTTTTATTACTTAAATAATAGCTTGGTGCTCAGAATGGTAGATCTGTCACCAAATATTAATATTCGAACATAGGGCACAGGGAGCTTAGGGCACCCCGACTCGGACAGGTTAGGTTAGAAGGGGATGGCGGGGTCAAGTGAGCGAGCGTAGCGAGCGAACAGACCCCGCCATCACCTTCGTGGTTATTTTTTTTAATCCACCCAGTAATATGGTTTACTTCCCGTTTTATAATAAATCCCAACCTATTTATTTGATACTTGATAATATATTCCGAGGATTACATGTGATTTATTATGGAATTGCTTTTTACAATTATTTGGCAACTACATTTTGGTGACAGATCCACTATTTTGAGGACAAACCCTATTATTAAAGAAATTCAAAACGAATAAAATTGGCGATAGCTTAAATCATACCCATTTAACCTACAAATGCCCACGTGCTAGTGTCATACTATGAGCTATGTATTATTATGTATATGCTATGTATACCTAACTACTTAGTAGGTCCTCATATAAATAGTCCAGGTTAACGAACTTGTGGGTGACCTGAAGTTAGCAATAAAACTTTATAGTTACTTGTCTAAGTTCAGGTCAGGTAAGTTAGGTACAAGATTTTCATCCTGGTGAGGAATATAGGTACTGTATGCATCTATTCCAATAAGGAAATGGTGGTTACGACCGATTAACTCGAGGTTCCTAATGGAAAAGTTACAATTGTTTGATCCTTGATGTGCTGATTGCTAAGTGCTATAAAATTGAGAGAAAAAAATGCTTTGCTTTGTGATATTTTTTCAAACTAGATACTTATGTGTAATCGTCCATTAGTCGATGATAGTAGGCGAGAATAAAAGAGAAATTGCACCTCTAGTTATAGCTTCTGAAGAACCCTTTAACCCTAATGAAGTTATAAAAACTGTTATCCAATTAAAGGGTCTCTTAGTAATGGCTATTTCTTGGATAACGTCAAGAATTGCCACAATTCCACTAATTTTATAGACAACGTTTCTAAAACTTTTTTCCAAATCCAAATGGGTCTTGACCGGCCCTACAACGCCCACTGCTGAGCATAGGCCTTTCTTTTCTTGTGTCATACCTGCTCCAGGTTCCTACCTACCAATTTTACACCAGGTCATACCTACTATTTATTGATTCCTAATGAAGAATCGTAATGATCGCAGTCTACTCTTGTCCTTCCTTCGACAGCATCGTAAATCCTTTAGACCCAATGGGTGCCGGGAGGGGCGTGCAAGGGGGTGCACCTCCCTGGCTTCCAATAAGCACACGACTACATTAAAAATTGAAAAAAAAAAATGGTTTACTAATCAAAGTAATCGTGGAATCGTTAGATGGCTTCATAAAATGGTTGTCACTTCATATAATGTTAATTGATAACGATGGAGGCATAAGTATTTATTATTTTTTAAATAATTAGTTCCAATTTACAAATGAAATAAAAAAAAGTATTTAAGTACTTAGCTACTTAATTTTTAAAAATGAAACCCACTTCAAAACTGTAATTTATTTAATTAGCACCCTAATTAAATAAATTACAGTTTTGAAGTGGGTGGTGGTTTTGGTGTTAGGTTTAGATAACTATTTTTACTACAACATTCAACAATACAATTTTACATAGGTACCTACAGTTTCTCAATAAATGTACCGAAGTGCAAATTACTTCGGTACCTTTATTGAGAAAATGTACCTACCTGTCTAAAATTATATTTATAGTTTAGAATAGTACCATGCACGCACATCTATCAACAATTCGTGCAAAAAACATTTTAAGAATGCAAAGCATTTTATTTTTAAACATACTTTTGTGTTAAAAAGTAATGATTTGACTACCCATTTGTAACAGCGTTTATAGATTTTTTTTATTTATAAAGTTTTTTAGTTATTAATTAAAAATATAATAAAACAGTAACGAAAGAAAAACTGTACATTGAGAATTTTCGAGAAAAAATAAGTGGCTTTTGTTAGAAAAACGTAACTGATGACAAAAAGTGACTTTTTAGAATTTTTGTCTGTTTGTATGTGTGTATGGTACGGCTTCACGCCAAAACTACTAAATAGATTGAATTGAAATTCAGCAAAAATGTTCTTTGTAAACCAAGGAAGGCTTTAGGCTACATATTATCACGCTGTATGTTATGGAAGGTAAGCAATATTGATTTCAAAAGGTTTTTGTTCGTAATTGAATACACAAAATGACATTTTAGTTAGTTAAAATAAAAATTTAACTCTGGTAACATAATAATCATGCTATTTTTATAAAGAAGCTGGGCAGTAATCTATATTATTATTTAGCTCGTTAATTAAATAAATTAAGTACAGTTTTTAAGTCGTTTTTCTTTTAAATTACTTTTTTAACCCCCGACGCAAAAAGAGGGATGTTCACAATGATCTGTGCTAAAAAGCTTTGACAGCCGCTGCTTTCTTTAATTGAAAACTTTTATAGGGAAACTACCCACCTATTATAATAATTTCAAGACTAAATCGCGTAGGTACCTTACCTAGCTACCTATGTACGTATTATCTATCATAATTTTATTGGTTCAAATCAGATCGGAGAAATATTACCTAATGATAAGTATTAGCATCACCTACCTAAACGGGGCGCCTAAACGGAAATCCTGTGTGAAACTGTGAAGTGGACAGAGGGTTGTCAGGAGTCCAAACGTAGGTGGACTTAGACACCTAATTTAAACCTATTTTTTACTAGTGGCCCGCCCCGGCTTCGCCCGGATGCATGTTTTTTCCATATTTTCTCACCATTTAAACCTTCCCTGGACTTCCACAAATATTTCAAAACCAAAATTATCTAAATCTGTCCAGCCGTTCTCGAGTTTTAGCGAGACTAACAAACAGCAATTGATTTTTATATATAAGATTTAAGGATCGCCAACGAGTGTTACAAAATGTTAAAAACTTTACAAAATATAAAAATTGGTACCTACACCATTTGCACACTCAATTAATTAAAGACAAACACAGCTTTATATATAAACGAGCGTACACGGCTCTAGGTAAATAATTAAGGTAAGAATTAAATAAAAACATTTTTCTAAATTGGCATGCGATGTGACAAGAAAAAAAAGAAACAATAAAGAATTCATTAGATGCCTAATAATAGTAATGTACCTATGTCATAAAAATTAAAATGAATCGAAATAAACATGTCAACATTGTTTAAATTATTATAATAGAATTGAAATAAAATAATAAAAGAAACAGAGTAGGTACCTACACATAAAATGTTTTAGATTAAATCAAATTAAATATAGGAACTGTGTGGCTTAGGTAAGTCAGCAGGACTTCAGGACATAAACAATCCCTATTTATGGTAGGGGTGGGGGTCTAGTCGATCTTCCCTAGTAGATCTTACCTACTACTACCTATTTTCCCGACACTGCCTGTAATTTTTTTTGTTGTAAATTGGAATTCTTTAAAAGAGCTCCTGGGCGAAGCGCGGAGGCTCAGGGAATCTCTCTATTGTAAAACAACTAAGTACCTATTTAATTTACAGGTATACATAGACTACATGCTTCAGACGACTCTGCCTTCGCCATTCAACTTGATCCCTACAGCTTCAGGGATGGGTAACGTCATGGAATGGTTCCGTAGCAGATTCAATCGTCTGCCGGGGGTCTACGCACGATGGTCTCCTCAATACTGCTGTTACATTGTACGTACTTTTCTAATCAGATGTTATCTGCGCCAAGTGGCACTTTTCACACGATGCGCGCCAGGGCAGTAGCGGAAGTGTATGGATAAGCCGGTAAAGTGTGAAAGTCTTCATACTAACCTATGAATTACCGATTAGCTTCGCCAGTGATATCCGGCGCCAACTACCCACCCCGAGCGTGTGAAAAGGCACGAAGGGTATAATTTTTGTTTCCCCTAGACTAATAAGCCAAGAGGAAAATACCTGGATGAGTGATATGTTACCGTTCCATCACGATTCCCATAGAACATAACGCAACTAGTAATAAATACCCGTATCAATGAATCGGTGAACGATTTAACTTAATTCATAAAATAGACAATGGGACATTAATATCCAGTGCCCCGTTTCTGAATAATTTAAACATAAATCAGTTTTTTCTGTCTCGTTGGTGTTATGATCGTAAGTGTGGCTGAGAGCGTGAAGTTCTGGATCCAATTACTTACCAGGAAACTGTAGTAGCTCAGAGTTTAGGACCTACTTAAATGGCAGACACCTTCCCATGTCTCGCGATCTCAAACGTGACTGCTAAGCGTGGTGTCGTTCGTTCGATTCACAGGTTGGTCAAAGTGTTACAGGATATTTCTATTAGTAATTTCTCTGTGACCTCCCGGAGTTTGGAAGTTGGTGGTGCTGCATTGCATCCCCGTGCCTCGGAAAGCCGTTTAGCCTGCACCAAATCCGGTCGTGTCGGATTGCCTTCCTATCAAACTATGAGTACCTATGATGGAAGAGGCACTGTTTATGGTTTACGCACACATTGTGCACTATGATACCAATATATGTCCCGCGCCGGTGATTAAGTCGCTGTTGAGATTGGCTACCACAGCCAATGGATGACTGACTGTCTAATAACCCATAGCGAGATGTCAGTTTGGTATACAGAACCTGAATGAATAGATGCACCACTACCTGCTTATAATTTAAGAAAAAAAAACAATAGGTCTAGATTGATAATTATAATCATTCGAAGTGAATGGTAAGCAATTACCATCACGTTCTTCTGGTAGTACAAGTATTCATTTGCGTGTGAACAAAACGGTCCATTTATCGTTAATTATTTCTGCATTAGGAGCGCGATGTGGAGACGTCTGTGCGGAGAGAGTACCCGGCGCTGATGTCTGTGCTGGTCCAGCGATACTTCAGGGACAAGGATAGTTCTCATGTGAATGCGCACAGGCTGGAGACAGAACTTGCGGCTATGCGGAAGAACCTGGCCGGGATTAGGGTTACGTGAACTAATAATGTGAACAGAATAAACTGATTAGGGTTTTCTCTGTATATAAAAAATATTAAAACTTTATGTACAGGTAAAATACACTGTACAAAGGCGGCTGTACAAAGGCGGGGAATAGTGGTACATGGGCGGACTTAATGCAACAAGGCATTCTCTACCAGTCAACCTTTGGGTCAAAAAGACTACACTGTGGTAGGTCACTTGATCGAATCATGGGCTATTTTTATTTTATTTCTTTTCTATTTTTTTAATTTATTTACGATTTATTTAGACTTTCAAAAATGAAAAAGGCTTCTTGACTTTTTTTTAAGGTTTTCTGTAATTATTTGCTAGAAAAGGTCGACACCTTTTGCAGAATCATTTTCTTGATAAGAAATATTATTTGTTAATAAGCCTCGAAACAATTAGGTACTTATGTTAATTTATTTTCCTTAATAAAAGACATGAACATACTGCATAATAATGTTTTAATACAAGTATTTATGTATAACGTTAAATATAATATATTATTTACAACTTATTGACTATAACTTATTTGACATGGATATGTCGCAGCCAAAGTGCTTAATCAGCCGTTTACTTGATGGCCTAGCCTTTTTATTTAAATGCGCAGATTTTTCAGCGACCTAAGTGACATCTTTTGTTCAATATTGTTTAACCCTTTGAACGCCAACGACGCTTACAAGCGACAAACGTAATCGGCCGCTAGGACGCCAACGACGAGTTTAAGCGACAAATAGATGTGCTACTTTTTAATCTAATATTATAGAAAATAGGTAAAAGAATTATGTTTTTTAAATTTTGTAGTCTTCTCCGTAAGTCACTTAAATAAAATTGTACTAAAGTAAAGCTTGATCTTTTAGTATTCATTCAAAATTTGAACTTGTTTTAGGCGAAGAAAAGACCTCAAAATATACGTTCACCAGACGCCATTGTCGCTTTGAAGCGACACTAGTGATGGGGCAATTTAACTTTCTTCAATTTCCAAGAAGATTGTGCTAATTGAACTAAAACATTGATTAAAACTACAAAAAATGCGTTTTTCATGGAATTAGTGTTACTTTATTATTAATAAAATTAATATATATATCGTACAAGATATAACAATCAAATTAATTATGTTTAAACCTTCTTACATTTAAATCATCTATATATCTATGGTCATCAAGTAGTCACGTCACTAATTTGGAACTATCCATCATTTGTGCCCTCGCCATCGTCGCTTTTAGGCGTCAATAGTGACGTGGTGAATTTATTTTTCGGAAAACTATCTAATAATGAGTGAATATTATTCAAGAGATGAACTGCTACGCATATTAGACAGTGATAATGACGAATTCGAATACGAACATGACTCGGATTTCAATTTAGAGGTAAGTAGGTACTGTTCATACTACCCTAAAATGAACCCCTTTTTATGTAAATGACCCTTGGATGCACAGAATGATCCACCACCCGTATCATTGTCTAACTAAGCAATCATAATTATTTTGCGCATTTTTGTCAGTAGTGTATCCATGCCGGAGCCTAAACGTAAGTACTTAATTAGTGTTGTGCATCGTTCATAATGTACAATCGATCGATTTAGGTATATTGATGTATTTATTGTATTTTGGTTATAGGATGAAAGCCAACCATCGCAGCGTTACGGGGCCGAACAAGTTTCGACAGGACCGCAAGATCCCGTGGCAGAATCGGCATCATCTCACACATCGCAAGGGGATGGTAGTCAGCATTTTATATGGTCTAACACATCTTCAAGACCAGTTATTCAAACTTTTGATGACTTCGGTTCTGGAATTTCTTCTGCCACATTAATGACGCTTAATGAAGACTCCTCTGAGTTAGATATATTTTTACATTTTTTTGACGAAGGCCTTATTAATCAAATAGTAATTAATACTAATCGATACCACCAACATTTTTTGCGAACACGCACTTTAAAGGTATATTCTAGATTGCACAAATGGTACGACGTTACTGTTCCGGAAATGTACGTATTCTTTGCCGTCACAATGTTATTTACGCGAAATAAACATTTATCTATGGAGGAGCACTGGTCAACAGACCCTTTATTGAATGCTCCGATTTTTTCAAAATTAATGTCACGTAATAGATATTTCATGATATTAGGCATGTTACATTTTGGCCCACACGATACCCAATTTTCAGATACTCCGAAAGTGTCAAAAATACGATCTCTCGTTGAGTATGTTCGCAAAAAATTCAAAAATTCATTCATTCCGCATAGCAACCTATGTATAGACGAAAGTGTGGTGCCTTTTAAGGGAAGATTGATCATAAGACAATTTTTGCCAAAAAAACGTAATCGCTTTGGGGTTAAAATGTTTGTTCTATGTGACGTAAAATCCAAAGTCATACTAGACTTTATTGTTTATGCTGGCAAGGAAACGCCTATTATAGATCAACAAAATTTAGGTGTAAGTGGCGCAGTTGTGGTTACTCTACTACAAGACTACTTGGACACCAATCGAAAATTATATGTCGACAATTGGTACAGTAGCCCTCAGTTGTTCCGATACTTATATCAGCGGGGAATAGTCGCATGTGGGACAGTACGCAAAAATAGGTCAGGCATGCCTAAATTTGAAAAAATTAAAAAAGGCGAAATTTGTGCCAAATATTGTCCACCCTTGATGGCATTGCAATGGTATGATAAAAAGCTTATAACAATGCTTTCAACGATGCACGATCATACATTCATACCGTGTTTAAGGGAAGATAGAGAATCAGGTTTACCAGTTTTAAAACCAGAATGTATTGTAGATTACAATATAAATATGGGAACGGTAGATATAGCCGACATGATGCTGTCATCTTTGCATTGTATGAGAAAAAGTATTAAGTGGAATAAAAAGTTTAGTTTTCATGTAGTTGATATGCTCATACTAAACTCATTTTATTTTGCAAAAATATTAAAAAATAACGCGGATCTTCGTTTTAGTACTTTTCAGTTAAATCTTATAAGACAAATCATTGAGAAATTCAAACCACATATATCCTCAAAACCTACAGTTCGGCAAGCAAATGTAAATAATCCATTGCGATTGCTATCTAATAATTCTGCAGATCATATGCCAACACAAAATGATCGAAAACAGCGATGCAAATATTGCGCGCATAATAATCGCAGAAGGGAAACAATGTACACAGATAATGTCTGTAAAGTTAATTTGTGTGTTTTATGCTTCAAAAAATATCACCAAGATCAAAGTTTCAAATAATATAACTTACTTCTTATACTATAAGTAGGTACATACCTTAAGTTTTTACTTTATAATTTCAATTAATAATAATAAATAACAATTGTACACATGATAGAGTTATAATTTCATTTGCGCTTTTTTTCTGATATCTCTAAATTGTTTTAATTTTAGTTTTCTTACTTTACTTTGTAGGCCAATCAGTCCTATTGCTTGTGTAGTTCATGGTAGGTTACTTGGCTTACTTGTTTGTGTAATACAAATTCAAAATTGTTATGGAAAATAAACAGGATTATCCAATTTTTTTAATTATTTGTTTGTTATCATTCCTATGCCTAACTCACTGCTTCGGGATAAAAGTCGGAAAAATAAAATCGATCGATTTTGTTTCAGGACGAAACAAATCGATCGATTGTAATTTCTAATATTCTACAACACTAGAATATTTTTATGTATCTATGGTTTATAGAGGATCGGATCACTCCGTGATACGTGTTAATATTTCGTTTTGTTGAATTAATAGAATTTAAATAGTGCCAAATGTCTTCGTCTGACGATTTTCAAACATTTTGTACTCAGAGGTTCGATGAGAATATGAAAAGTCCAAGTTTCGAAGAGGAGGACATTATAGAAGATTCTCAACCATTGTCACCAAGTTTACTATCCAACTTGCCGAAAAAAAGAAAGAAAACTGCTGAAAAGGCAATTCAGTGTGAAGAATGTTTCGTCAATTACAGAAGAACATCCGAATTCGAAATAGAAGTGAATGTCGCTGCACTCCAACCTCCGAGATTTATCTGTGAAAGGCCTTCGGATATTAGAAACGAATATTTTGCTAGTTTGGTTGCATTTGAATTAGAAAAAATAAGGCCTGAAGAAAGATCATATGTCTATTTGCAGATCATAAATACGATCAGGAGTTGCCGTGGCGAAAATGAATTTCCGTAACTTTCCGTATAACCTATTATAACAGATCCGTAATACAACAGTTTGCTATAAACGTGTTTATTTTATTTTATATACATATTATTATTATGAGTTTACCACATCCCTGAAATATCCGTATTTTCTTTGAAGCCATACGCCATTGACGCTTTCAAGCGACAAGTATTGACGTCAATCTCATTTTAGGGATGCGCTTTGTTCAATAAAAACTTTTTTCTGTGAAGTTTTAATTGTGTAAATAGTTTGTTAGTTTGATTATATCATGTATGTAAGTTAATTAATGCTACTATTGTAACATTTATTTGATAAATTTAACACTTTTAAATGGAAAATCGATTGTAGTAGCAGTGATAAAGGTTTATCGATAGTTGTGAATACCCCATCACTAGCATTTGTAGGTATTTTAATAGACAATAATTGGCTTGGCGTAGAGAGTATACTTCCTATGAGCTGCGCTTGGCGTTCAAAGGGTTAATGACTTGCCCAGGTCACATAAGTCGCCGATTAAACGGCGCGGTTCAATGAAAAGGCTAGGCTTTTAACGAAACGGCTGATTAAGCTATTTGGCTGCGACAGATACACTGACATAATATGATATTCATATATACTTTCAAGTTTCATGAGTTCACATACACTGATAAGAAACAATAATATTATGGTACTATCTGATGATAATATTTTCAGCCCTTGCTCTTGTTTACACTACATTCAGCCATATTGATCTTTCACTTCATTGTGCGCTACTAAAACGTTTGCGTCTGTCAAAATGGGCACCAAAAGTAGTGCATTGGACGGCTAGCGCATGCGTACACGTACTAACACAAACGCAGACCTTCTCCATTGTCCTACTGCATGCATCAACTTTACCAGGTTCTGATTGGCTAACAAAACTGACCACAGATAAAATCACCAAACAATACCAACAAATAAAAAAATGGCCCTTGACAGACCGTTATTTAACTCTTGCAACACTGTTAACGAGTAGCACTCATAGACAATCCCAAGCACATCCAAGGTTCGGGTTGGTCGGCCTCCGATCACATGCGCACGTGGAACTTGCCCGCTTTAGTCACGTATTTGACTCCCTTGAAGGGCTTGTACTTGGCCCCGTACATGTCCAGGCGGCTTACTCTAAGCCCGCTGACAGCTAGCTGAGGTATCGTGAAGTGCACGTTGATGCTTGGATTCGCGCCTGATGTGTCTGCGCCTGTGGCTACTGATACCTGTAACGATTTTTTTGTACTAATATTATAAATGCGACAGTAACTCTGTCTGTCTGGCTTTCACGCTAAAGCGGCTGAACGGATCGTCATGAAATTTGTCAGATTTATAGCCTGGGATATCGAGAAAGACATAGGCATACTTTTTTACTTTACGCGATAAGCGACATCCAAATGGGCGGAGCCGCGGGCTAAAGCTAGTGACGAATAATTTCACTTGCGCCTGATACTTGACTTGTAATATTTAGGAAATAATGAAGTAGTTGAGATACTTTTAAAAATCGTACAATACTTGGCATTTTTATAACAGATAGGTTCTTGAATGGCATCTTTCCGTCTGTCAAACAAAAATGTATTAGTAAAGTTTTAAAGGTCAGACGAAATTATTTGTATTGAGCCCACTTGCGCAAACTGGATACGGGGTTAACTTTGCCTCGGAACAAAGACTACAATAGTATACTGGCTACCTCAGAGTTAGTTGCTAACACGAGGTAAAGTTAAGTTGGAGTTAAAAGATAACTGGGACTTTGTTTTTCTTAAAAAGCGATATTTTTTCAAAAAATATCCAAAGTCGACGTGAAATACTCACACTTCCTCTAATATTGGGCAGTTTCGGCAGCTCAATGCGCCCTATGTCCCATAACAGCACCTTACTGACTGGATCATAAGAATATTTGCCTTGGTTTGCAGTCAGAGAGCAGTTCAACACACACTTAGGCATACAGATCTCTAATGCTACATCTGGAAAGAAAATTAACATAGTTAAAAACCACAGTCGGAATCTAGCACAAGTAGTTGCAATCTCTGCAAACTAATGATGACACTGTGGTAAAATTGTTTGGTCATGTCATTAACCAACTAAATCTGTCTATGAACAGTTAGGTATAATTTATCTTATATTGTATGTTCAATTCAGGCACACACAGATCCAGAACATCTGCATGCCAATCAATTATTTGTCTGAGGTATATGAGAGTTAAAACCGTAAATCTATAGTGCAGCCAATCACACAACATTTGACTCGAACATTTGGCGCAAAGTGAACTCATCAATATTATTAAGTCACCGGAAAATGGCAAACGCTGTAAATTATAAAATATCTTGAGAGATTGTAAACTCTCGATAAATTAATTGTCAACTGAATATTTGGAATACTTTTTTACTCATCATTTAGTTTGATAGTCTTATAATCTCTTCGTTATAATCTCTCGAAGTCATTCCGAGAAATGCCGACATAAAATGGTGACTAATCAGAGCACAAGTCTACAATTTATCCGTTTTCGTGTGATTGTAAGCCTGGAAACAAGGCTCTCATTGGTCTGTTCAGATGTTAGCTCACATGTACGCCATAAAGTTACGAATAGAAGGGGTCAGTCATTTTCAATTTTAGCGAAATAAAAGGCACCCATGAAAAAAAAGTGGATTTTTTCATTCGTTTAGTATATTCTTATTTACTATAACGTTCTTTTAATTATCATCTTGTATAATGGAAATTTGATGAACAAAGAGCGACCGCGCCAGCTCAGGAACTTAAGGCACCCCGACAATTTACAGAGTGAATTTTTAAAGTGTTTGTGGATGGCCAAATCCGAAACTATAGGAATATCTAAAAACACAGAAAGGAGTCTCAAGGCCGATTTTGATGAAAACTAAAACTGCATCATTGGATTAAAAAAAAAATCGGTATTCCTAGCCAGGAATCGAACCAGCTGATTTTGAATAAAAAAATTGGGTGACATACTGGATGACTTTTTTTCCAGTGCGCAAACTTTGAGAACCACTTCTGCCCATGCAAATGAACAACTTTCCCCAAGAAAGCCATAGTCAATTCCTAAAAAAAAATTTGAACTTCC
Organism: Melanchra persicariae; assembly: GCA_947386135.1. Taxonomy (NCBI): domain Eukaryota; kingdom Metazoa; phylum Arthropoda; class Insecta; order Lepidoptera; family Noctuidae; genus Melanchra; species Melanchra persicariae. The sequence continues at coordinate 9,290,178 of OX376646.1, forward strand.
CATACAAAATTGTCATCAACTGACCACAATTTGTATGGGAGACTCAATTTTTTTTTTAGGAATTGACTATGGCTTTCATACATAAAATGCTGATATTTGGCATTCCTTGGGGTGTGTAGGGGAGTACTACAAGAGGATTTCTCGAAATTCTTACGGGAACGGGAAAAACGGGATAGGCGTCGCAAGCAAGAGATAGTTACTAAATAAAAGGCAATCCTTACTTTCTAAAGTCCGTCCCATAGTTTGCTTCGGGCCAACGGTAAGGTCTAACCGTCCCTGGTCGCCATTAGACCTTAGCGTGAGGTTGTGACGCACGTATATCGGTATCGCCACTACGCTCTGAGACCCAATGTGGTACGACATGAGGCGGAAGTTACCGTCCGGCGGGATGAACGATAGTATCCTTTCAGACTGGAAGAGATGAAGAGATTATTATTTATTTATTTTTGCCTATTCCGTCCCACTGCAGGGCAAAGGCCTCAGTTTCTTCCTGTCATTCTTCCCGGCTCTGGGCTAGTGTTGACCAATCCTGTCGATAGGCGTTAAGCTCGTGATGAAGAGATTAATATTAGGTTTTATGATTTATTGTCTGCTGGCCTAGCTAGGCTTTTGTGTCCCACTCCTTGGCAAAGGTCTCCCCTCGACACATTTCGTATTTCGTGAGCCCGCGTTTCCTCCTTTCAGTTATGGCGGATCTATCCACATTTGTAAATCTTCAAATAGTATTAAGTTATTAACTTAAGCATTTTCTAATCATTACTTCTAAAAGTTTAAACTATTTGATGGATTTTGACGCAGTTTACGCAATTGTTTTGAGAATTTCTCGAAACAAGATTAATTAGAGCATGCATTTATATTTCTATGTTTCAAAGTGACTGTTACTTACCTCCCATCTTTTAAATCTTACACAAGGATGGAATGATACGTCGTCGAAAAGACGTGGGTTTACAAAAGTAAGGGTCAGATCTGGCATTCCACTTAATTTTATACAGCAATCAATCTGTAAACATAAGAAAACACTCTGAATGTAAGTAAGGCAATGATTGGGAGGGATGATTAATATTCCTAGCAAGACCTGTGTCTCTTTGAAAATATTTTGTATTATGAATTTCTACTTTTACTTGGAAATTTTGTCTTGCTGGGTATCTTGCACAGCAAGGTCGTCGAAGGTGGTCGACGATGGAGCACTCTTATGTAGCCTATTCACTCTTGGCTTATAGAACCCCAGGTTGTGTGTGTGGATGTTAGTAAGATGGGTTATAAACTTACATAACCCTGTATCTCCGCAGACACGGTAGCACCACTCTTATCAACGATGGCGTCGACTTCCTCCACGACGTCGAAGTACGCCTCGTTGTTGGCGTACTTGACGCCCGAGCGACGCCACGGCACATTCGACAGCTGCCCAGACGGCAGGATTGAGGAAACACTGGGAATATCAAGTTCGATGATCACCTTAAATACGTATTATTAATGAGACAGATAATTGTCTTATCTGTTGTAGGTTATCCTGCAGTTATGCTAATCTGTAGGAGTTCTGAATTCTAAATGACCATGAACCATGAGCTGTGGTGATATGACATTTAAATTTTCAAAATAAATGTCAGCTTCACTAGCAGATACCCGTTCCTTAACTTTTCCTAACATAATAATTATAATATTATAGTATTTTAATATTTAAAAATGTAATTTATATGTATTGTAAAAATGAATAAAGGAAATAATATTATCTTATCCACAAACTTATTGCAGTGGCATGAAAATGTATACTGTTTATTATAGAGTTCAGAAGAGTACAGCCTTGCAATTTGTATTAAATACTGTGAGGAGTAAATGCTCTCAAAACTCTTAAGAAAACATAATTTACCTTTATGAGACTTTAGCTTTAAATCTATACTAATATCTATTATAATAAAGCTCTAATATAATAAAGCTGAAGAGTTTGTTTGTTCGAACATGCTAATCTTTGGAACTACCGGTCGGATTTGGAAAATTATTTTTGTATATTATAATAGCCACATTCATGAGGAAGGCTATAGGTTATACGAGAACGGGGAAAAAAACGAGATATGCGTGTACGAAGTCGCGGGAAAAAGCTAGTTAGGTAATAAGGGTGGTAGAGTTTTATCATACTTACTTAGATTTTCCAGTAACAGTATTGGCAATAGTCCTTAAAATATTTGGCGGTTTAATCAATTCCTTCAGTATATTGCTCTCTGTAGCCAGAGGGAAGCCATTGTCAAGCATCTCATCTAACAACTGGAAAGTGAATTAATTATTTAACAAATGCAATGTAATAATTACAGTTTCTACTGGATTTTAGTGAGTTATTAAATCATACCTCATATACAACTACATAGTTTTCCTTAATTATAGTCTCTGTACAGTCTGAAAAGTAGTCCTGAAAAATAAAGAAAACATGGAAAATTCTTTGTCATTCTGAAAAAGTTCATCATAAATTGTATAGGTACACAACTGAGCAAATACTGTATCATGCTTCAATGACTCTAAATATTGGATGGACTGATGAAATCATCAGTGATCAAGTGTCTGTCATCTTCATTTGTTTGAAATTGTTATCTTTTGTAAAATCTGTCCTATAGTTATGAGAATAATTTAATAAACACTTGAAGATGACGAACCTAGAACCAAAAGATACAGAGACTAACTTAACACTGCAGGCATTTTTTGTACTTTTATGAGAACAGTGTTTAAAATCAATCATTACATTACTCATGCCTAATAAGTGTTGTATCTGTGTGTACCACATAAACATGTTTACTTTTATTTTTTTAATTTAAGTTTAATGCTTTTCATAATTGGACTATTTGAAAGCTTTACTTACTTGGAATGTATCAACAACTCTATGCAGGAACTCAATCACAAACAGTGGAGCCACTTCTTGCATGCACACGGCCACCAGAGCCACACCACCTCTCTGTATTGATATCAAGTAGTGGTGGGGGGCTGCCAACACTGGAGGTACATCCTGGAAACACAATATTTTCCACTTAATATACAAAGTGACCAGTATGGATGTCTACTAACAAATTGTCTTATTGGTCTTGTAACATCATATAGAGTTTCTGTTTTTAAATGGATACCACTATCCATTAACACTCTCCCTGCAATGGGAAACACCGGTGACCCCCAAAAAATTTTGTTCAGCAGGCCATTTTATGTACACCCACGAGAAGTATCACATTTTCCATAACAGCACACCAGTAGTTGTAAAAATTATTTGGATTCGGGAGGTCAGTGCATCCGCCCTGACCTCCCGAATCCAAATAATTTTTTGTGTCCCACGGCGTCTTGAAAGATTTTTTTTTGGACCCGCCGGCGGCGCCCACGGCCTCTTGTAATGATTTTAACTTTTGACTCACAGCATTCACAATCAGCAAATTTGGGACCCGCCGGTCACACACCGCCGGCGACCTCCAAGGTCTCCTGAACTTAAAAAGCTTTATATGTTGTCGGCAGGGAGAGTGTTAAAAGGCAAAGAGGAAACATACACTTGCTGTTAGTCTGAAAATAGCAACACACAACAACCATGAGTGTTGAACAAACCTTGTGCCATCTTTTTATGTTACTTTGGCTTACAGTGGGACAAGTAATAGTCCCAGTCCAGCTGGCTATATTTATTCTAATACAAAACAAACAAACAATTAAAACCTACAATATAAATCTTACTTACATTGGGGGATGCCCGCTGTGCCTCCAGATAGTAGTCACACACTGATCTTGGAACCACACTCCGCCAATGCTTTTCCAGAAATACATCCCTGGGACAAAATTGAGTATGTGATATAGAAGGGACATAGATATAAGGGTTTTGAGGGCATTTTCAATGGCCTAAGATGGAATGCTCCAAAAAGATCAACTTACTACACCACCTACAAAACTAAAGGGTTAATGTTATCCCTCTATAAATATTATAAATGTGAAGTAACTGTCTGTTACACTTTCACACTAAAACGGATGAACGCATTGTCATGAAATTTGGCAGATATGTAGCCTGGGATAGGGAGAAGGCCTTATGCTACTATTTTACGCGATAACCGACATACACGCGGGCGGAGCCGCGTGCAAAAGCTAGTAGGTACAACAATTAGAAATTAGCACTCGAGTTATCCTTCTTTTAGTTCTATACTGATACTAACTTAACTTACTAATTCTATAACATTTACAGAATTTACGTCTGTGTGTATGTGTGTGTGTTCTGATACAAGTATCCAAGTAAAATAAACAGGAAGTTTTATTTACTTGGGTTGAGTTGATTTAAGATATCTTAAGCACGAAATGGGTAATAAAACAGGAATTACTGGGACTAATATAAATAGTAGACTAGTTCAACTGATTTCAACGAAGATTTAGCTTAATAATTCGTAAATAGGCACTGCTTTTCACTGAATACTTACCCAGATGGGTTTATTATAAACAAACTGTGAATCATTGTAGCCTAATAACTACGAATGAGTTTGTTATATATTTTTAGTAAACTGCCACTGTTTGCACTGTACTAAATAGGAGAATGTATTGCGTTTTCACTTTAGTTTTTCGACATTTCTCCTGTTTCTTCAGTCCACCGTTCCCATCACAATGACGGTTCGCTCGCTTGACATTTTGACAAAATGACATTTTCGTCGAGTTGTCTTCTAGTGATGCGATAAAGTGGATAATTATAAATAGGTACATCGGTACTAATAGTCATCCTGACCGATTTCGTCCAAGGCAGCCAATCTCAACGGATGCTAGCCATAGGCGCCAAGACGAGCCAAGTGAAGCGCAAGGGCACTACCTACCTTTTCTCGAAGAACTTAACCGTATTTTATAACCCTTATAACTTGGGTTTGGATTAAACCAGATAAACAAAATTCTCCGGATATGATTTCAATAGTGGACCTACATACGACTTAAAAAGTTTCAATTGCATAGCTCATATACTTTAGATTTTATTGATATAGAAAAAACCCCGATTTCGTTACTGACTCACTGATGATCATCAAAATTTTTAGAGTAGGTACTTCTTGGAGTCTTAGATAGCTGAAATTTGGTTGGGTTATACACGGAGATTTAGTAGGTACTTACCTACAGAAAAGTAATGAAAGCTGACTTCTCTGGTTGCGGATTTTGTTCGAAAGAATTATCACGGCCCTGGAAACCAAAGGGCGCTACGAGGAGCACGGATGGGTTTTAGTCATTAAGAGTTTGACACTCCCTCCCACTCCACCCAGAGTGGCAGGAGTCATTTGATGATTTCCCATCCATAAAAAAAGCTGATACAACACTTAAGAACATTAATTTTTCGTCACTATGACTTCTATAAGAGTAGGTACTATTTTTTTGTATTTTGAGGAGAAATTACATAGTTTTTAAATAGGGAAATCTTGAAATGAAAATTTAACACCGTGACTACCGCCACCCCTCTAATGGCATAGTATGTCTCGTAAACTACTGGAGCACTTATTTTGAATGTAGATTCGAGGAAAGCGACAAGCTCCTGAAACTTAGAATCGACATTCAAAGTCGTGGTCCTGCTAAACAACCGCACGAAATTGAACACATTTAAGGGTAGGTTGCGGATTTTGTTCGAAAGAGTTACCGCGGCCCTGGAAAGCAAAGGGCACTACGGGGAGCACGGATGGGTTTTAGTCAGTAAGAGTCTGACACTCCCTTCCGCTCCGCCCAGTGCGGGAGCAGTCATTTGACGACTTCCCATCCAAAAAAAAAAAGGTAGGTAGGTGCTAATAATTTGTATACTTAGCATAGCAGTAGCATCTTTTTCTTGTGGTCCGTGGTCCTGCTGAAAGGAGCGTGACTATCACCACCTTCAAAGTGGATTTTCTCGAAAACTACTGAGGTACCAATTTTGTTGCTCGAGTACCAATTGAGTACTAATTATTTACCAAATATGGAAGCGAATGGGGTTCGTGGCCCTGCCGTAGTCACGGACATTCATGCAACTGCGATATTGCAACAGCTGCATGCTGCAGTATGAATATGTAGAGGGAAAAAAAACAACGGGTTGCACTCCGGGAGTGCTGGCAGAAGTGAAAACGTGAACATTAACGTTGTGCATTTTTGAATATTTTGGAATGGTTAGGAATAATTTCGCACGAATTCCTTTATTTATGAGTATAAAAATACTATCAGTAGGTATTCATTTATTGCGCTATCGTACACGAACATGACAATTAGATTACATTATCCGTCTTACGAATTTTCGATCAAGTCACGTGTCCCGACGCGAGTTTAACATTTTTACCCATACCAAAAAGTGCACAACGCCGCTATGGAAGTTTTCACTTCAAAAGAAATATTTTATAGTATGCGCCAGATAAATGAAGAATAACGGTCATTGACCCACCTACATTTATTGACACACTTAATTTCTAAAACAGAAATTATGACAGTTAAGCTGTCCTGAATCGACATCTATTGTGTTATGTGATCCTTACTATTCTAGTAATGAAAGACGATTCATAATAATTACTGTCCGGGGGTACCTACGAAGGAAAGGTCAATGACCGTTATTCTTCATTTATCTGGCGCCTACTATAGTAATATTGTCACACTGAAAAATAATAGGTAGGTACCTACCTAAAAATATCGAATGCCTACTATAAAATCAAGATCGATGGGCTGCACTAGCGCTCGATAAATGTCAGTTTCGTACATGTCATTACACGTGGTTTTAGAACGTCCACAACACATTTAATTTTAGGATGTCCACAATCGAAATAGTAAACAAATTATGTAAAAGTAAAATTGTTTAGAAAACTTACTCATTCATTATTTTTTTAAAACTCATGAAAATACTACTTACTACTAAAACAACTTCCTAAACTGTCTGAATTAGGACTTTTTGTACTTCTATCAGATTATAATATTAAAATAGAGTAGGCTGCATCAGTAATGAATGAATGACCTGCCTACTTAATTACTGTCAATCATTCAGATTCACCCAGGGAAAAAGATATTTATATTCACTAAATGACCTGACCAACAGGAGCAGATTCAATAAAGTAATCCATGAGTTGTTAGATAGTGAAAGCTCTTGTCACAACACCGGAACACAATATTGTTTCAAGTTATTTCTATATAGAAGGGTACTAAAGAAAATATAGGCTAACAAAAAATAAAACAAAGTTTTCTGACTTTTTTTTATTGAGACATATCTTAAAATATAAGTTTTAACGGTTGGATTTAGCAACACGCTCCAACTCATCCTTCTTCTTGATGGCATAAGAGTTTGATGAACCCTTGGCTGCGTTTATGAGCTCATCGGCAACACACTCAGCGATGGTCTTAATGTTTCTAAATGCAGCCTCACGGGCACCAGTGCACAACAACCAGATGGCCTGGTTCACACGGCGCAGAGGAGAAACATCCACAGCTTGACGACGCACGGTACCGGCACGACCGATCCTAGTGGAGTCTTCACGGGGACCTGAGTTGATGATAGCTGTCACAAGCACTTGCAAGGGGTTCTCGCCAGTTAGCAAGTGAATGATTTCGAAGGCGTGCTTCACAATTCGGACTGCCATAAGTTTTTTGCCATTGTTGCGGCCGTGCATCATGAGAGAGTTGGTCAGACGCTCAACGATGGGGCATTGAGCCTTACGGAATCTTTTGTGTGCATACCTGCCAGCAGAGTGGGGCAAGTATTTCGCGTACTTCTCTTTGACGGAGATGTAATCCTGCAGGGACATATCAGACACCTGGACATCATAGCAACTCCATCTTCCGAACAACTTAATTTCGGGAATGTCAGCGGCTAGCGGCAGCGGCGCGCTGTCAACAGCCATGCTGCCTCCTTCGACGTTATCATCATTCCAGTTCTCCTCAGCCATTATGATTGCCTACAAATAAACACGAACATATTATTATCCATCACAAAACACAAAACTGAATTATAGTTCACTGTAATTTATAAAATACATACTTTTGCAAGCTAAATAGCGATTCTAACCTCGCGTTGTCAAAAGAACACGAGAAAAAGGAAGTTCGCTTAGGTTTGAAGGTTGGCATTAAGACTTTAGTGTTACAATATTAAAAAAATGAAATTTTTTAGTCGACTAAAAACTATAAAGCAAGTAGCATACCTACCAATATGATAAATGCAAAAGATACTCTGTCTGTTTCTTTTTTTGTTAATGTTTCTCGCCTAACCTAAACCACTCAAAATTATTTTTTGGAGAAGTAAACAGCGTACTAATCTTTTGCGAAACTGCCGGTTGAAGCTATTTTGAAACAAAAGCGCACTTGCACCATATATCATTAAATGCGTTTAGCACTGAATCTATCTTTCTGTTTTTATTTAAAACGCTAGATTAAAACAAAACTATGTTGTGTGTTTTGGTGCAAACAGACCTCATTAGTTTTATAGAATGCCAATATATAAAAGACAAGTCACGCATTATTTATGTCCTTTCATCCACGCTAGCGAGATAGAAACCCGTAATCGTATGTAAGAATAAGCGATTCCTATTAGCGATGCAAACATTCTAACTAAGGGCCTCTAGTGTCATTGTAAAGCTGTCTAAGAACGACAATGACAGTTTTCGTACAGCGTTGCCAACGTGTGGGAAATTCCGCAAACTGTGGGGAATCTCAAGTTGATTGGGGATTGGTATTATGCGAGGATTATGCATATCGATAGTCAAGGCCATTGTTAGGTTATTCATGGATATCGAACGACTCCATTTTTATAACTTGATTTACATCTATCTAGCCTATTTTATCCCACTGCTAGGTAAAGGTCTCCCTCTCCCTTTTCCACACAACTCTGTCATTTGCTATGTCGGGCCAGATGGTATGGTATTTAGCGGAATCAGTAGATTTAGGTCCCCAAATTGGGGAATTTGAAAATTGGTGTTGGAAACGCTGTGTCGTTCTTAGGCAACTTCTAAATTTCGCGGCTAGAGGCGCGATTGTAATCTTTGCATCGCGTCGTCAGCGGGGTCATTTGGTGTGATATGGTGATGGCGGTTTAGGCGATTAGCAATCGATTGGCATGGCCAAATGGTCGTATGACAATGACAGTTTACTTTTTTTTTATTATTGATAGGCACGCGCTTGACCACTACCTATCTGATGGTAAGCGACGATGTGGTGGAAGACTTGACATCAAATTGTGATTTCTCCTATGGTCTGCCCCCCCTGTGATTCTTTCTGACTGTCAGTGTCATTAATGTCAATTCGTTCGCATTGCAATATTTGCAATTCTGTCATTTGTATCCGGCGGTTACGGTGGTGCATATATTTCGCCGCAAAACAGGAAAAAAAATAGTATTATTAAGAGGATCCATCTGTTAAAATTAGTATCAATTCAAGGATTGCATGAATAAGTCCAGTGCATTTAACATTTACCTTAAGTAACAAGTTTTATCATTTAGGTTAAGATTTCCGTAACTGGACAAAGTTCGCTATGGCTGCGTTGAAAACAAAAAATCTAAAACTATTAACGAGGATTGTGCCCAGATATTGCCCACAAGTAACGTCAAGCAGAAACTTAAACCTGCAAGAATATCACAGCAAGGATTTGTTGAAGAAATATCAAGTTTCAGTTCAAGACTTCAGAGTTATTGATTCTAAATTGGACACCAAAGCTATAGCGGATTTTAAGGTTGATGAGTATGTTGTAAAAGCTCAGATCCTTGCTGGTGGTCGCGGTAAAGGCCATTTTGATAATGGTTTCAAAGGTGGTGTCCACCTTACCAAAAACCGTGATGAAGTTATGAAATTAGCAAAGAGTATGATAGGGCACAAGTTGATTACGAAACAAACTCCCAAAGATGGAATATTGGTGGAGAAGGTAATGGTGGCAGAAAGTGTGAACATTAAACGGGAGACATACTTCAGTATTGTGATGGAGAGGACATACAATGGTGCTGCAATAGTGGCATCTCCTGCTGGAGGTATGGACATTGAGGCAGTTGCTGAAAAGACTCCACACTTGTTGAAAACTGTGCCTATTGACATTTATGAGGGTATCACAGACAAGTTAGCCAATGAGGTGGCAGAATTTTTGGAATTCAAAGGACCATTGAAGGCAAAATGTGCAGAAGAACTTAAAAAGCTTTGGCAACTGTTTATAAAGGTATGTTATCTTTTAATTAAAACAAAGAGAACTTGTATTAAGCTCTGTCCTACAACTGGGCAAAGGTATAGTATAAACTTATCATAAAAAAAAACTGGCCAAGTGTGAGTCGGACTTGCGCATGAAGGGTTCCATATCATAATCTATAAAAAACGGCAAAAAAATCACGTTTGTTGTGTGGGGGCCCCACTTAAATATTTATTTTATTCTGTTTTTAGTATTTTTTGTTACAGTGGCAAGAGAAATACATCATCTGTGAAAATTTCAACTGTCTAGGTATTACTAAAGTTCATGAAATACAACCTGGTGACAGACAGACGGACAGCGGAATCTTAGTAATGGGTTCCTGTTTTTACCCTTTGGGTACGGAATAATAAAAATAGCTATTTCTGTTTCCAGGTAGATGCGACTCAGCTAGAAATTAATCCGCTTGTTGAAACTGATGATGGGCGTGTTATCTCTGTAGATGCCAAGATCAACTTTGATGACAATGCTAACTTCAGACAAAAGGAGATCTTTGCCTTGGATGATTTATCAGAGAGTGATCCCAAAGAAGTAAGTAATAGATATAATTATTTTTAATGATAGTTGCTCATCACATAGTTAAGCTCATTCAATGAAATGAATGAAATTAATGGAAGATAGTAATTTAAAATCAGATCATATGACTTTCCGAATATAAACAGTCCTATAGCTATTAATAAGACTGCAAAATGAACTACCTGCATGGGAATTGTATTTATACACTTGAATATTGTGCAACAAGTGTTTAGACTGGCATTGGTATTTGAGCCTTGTCCATAAAAGGTTAAATGATGTCAATTTTTATGAACTCCTTTTTATTATTGTTACCTAACTTCAATAACCTACTCTACTAGTATAAACACATGTAACTAGCTGTGCCCTGCGATTTTACACGCTGCTCGGCTTCAAAGGGTTTTAGCGTGATGTTAATTACACTAAAACCTTTCTCAAGAACAGGGCTGTCAAATGCAAAAAGATGAATGAAATCGGTAGTCATTCTCAAGTCATGGCATGGAAGCACCAAGGAAAATAGGGATTTATGTTTAATACATATGTATTCTGTACTGTACTTATACACTCTTGGATACTGTACTTATCATTGTCCATTGTAAATAATGGACATTTGTTTATCTCCTCCTTTATCTCAATAACCTCTGTTATCACTTATTTTTCTTTATTTCGTTCTATTTTCAACTTGTGATAATATTTGGATGAAGATAAAGATGCTACAGACTGCTTGCAATAGCAAGCTGATCTTGCTTAGGGGTAAGAATCACAAAATTCGTGTTATGAAGAAGAGCTATGTAACTATAGATAATTTAATCAAATATGATTGCCTATTTAAAGAAGGCTTAGAAAAAATCCTAACACATACTTTTTAATCATAGCCTTGAAAATTATTTGGTGTAAGTAGGCAGTTTAACTAGATAAATTTTAAAAAGATTCCTCATTTCATTACAGAATGGATAATTCTGAAATCCTCTTTTTCAGAGAGAGGCAGCTTTACATAACCTTGTGTACATTGATATGGATGGGAGCATTGGATGCATGGTCAATGGTGCTGGCCTAGCTATGGCCACCATGGACATCATCACTTTGAATGGGGGAAAAGCTGCAAACTTTTTGGATCTCGGTGGTGGTGTTGGACCCAAACAAGTAACAGCTGCTCTGAAGATATTGGAATCAGACCCTAAAGTCAAGACTGTCTTTGTCAATGTGTTTGGTGGTAAGCAATATGTTGTTGTATTGCAAAGTTATTATTACTATGAAAGGTATTTTGATTCTTACATGAACTTATAATTTTTTTTTCCAGGTATTGTCAATTGTGGAACAATTGCACAGGGTATTATCACAGCATGCAAAGAAAATCCACCAAAACATCCGCTTGTTGTCAGATTACAAGGAACTAATGCAGATGTGGCACAAAAACTGCTCGAGGAATCTGGCCTACCACTTAAGATTATCAAGGATGTTGATGAGGCAGCTAAAATGGCTGTTAAAATGGCACAGTAAAGAAGAATTGTTGTTTCGTTATATTGAAAGAATTGCATTGACAATTCATTGATTTACATTCAAATACAATCCACTAACACAAATGGGCTATCCGAATTATTTTACTATGCTACATAATAAACATGTAGGTGTTTTACACTTGTTATGATGTGCATTACCAGCTCTCTTTTTAAATGTATTCAAAGATATAGAACAGGTAGTTTACAGGTTGTAAATAAAAAATGTACTTATTTGTAAATACTAAACTTAAGTGACTGCAATTTTCGACACTCATAACAATTTGAAAGAAAGACATTTTTGAAAAACGCAAATTGACTGGTTACATTAGTCAGGCCCCGTCAGCAAACAAACGTTAAGCTGGGCTACAGACTAAAATGAAACTGTAAAATAAGTTTCACTTACACTGACTAAGAAATGTAATTAGATTAGAAGACTGAATTTTTGTTTTAACTTGCTAACCAAATAAAAAAATTCTAGTACCTACTAGCTGTATTTATGTAAATCAAATGTATTGCCATGAAGTTATTGTTAATTTTTTTGTATATAGTTTATGAATATAGAATAAATATTTAATTGCCATTTTTTATTTTATAAATCTTACTAATTTATGAAAGTCTAGATTTTCAACTGATGAATGGTTTTAGATCATGGCCTACTGTTCCCGTAGGACAGTAATTTCCGACCGACACGCGGGCTAAGCCGCTGGCAAACACTTGTATCATAATAAAACGCCAATAAAAAAGAATAGCTTTATTTTTTAACAATTTATGACTACAGTACAGTAAATAATTCCAGACGTCCTATATATTATATTATCTAAGCGCGAAACAGGTTAAGTTTTCTTCCTTGGGGTGCCGTGTCACTTTTACCATTGGACATGTTGGCTTGGATTTCTTCGTAAGCGGGAAGGTGAGCTAGTTTGCCGCGGGCGGCTACTGATGGCTTTGTACTCAGCATTCGCTGTGCGACGCGAATAATATCATCAGCTGTGATTTTTTCTGAAAGAGAAAATCATATTTCTGTCGGTCTCATTTGTTTCTAGTCTTTATTTGTACTTACATAAAGTGCAATTTGCTTTGTTAAGGTGAGAAGGGCTTATTACTTACCAATTTCATGAATAAAGAATGAGGGTGGCTTCCTTTTGCCAGTCGCGAGCACTTGTCGGCCAACATCTTCGAATACAACTGGTCTTGCTTCTAAATTCATCAATAACATTGACTGCAGCTGGGTCTTTGCTCTCTGCAAATAAAAATCGTCATTTTTATAGCTGTATGTGGCTTTGGGTGGTGATGAATATTATGTAGTAGATAAACATTCATCACTCTCCCCTCTCCACACTGCATAGTAGTGTATAGTCTATGGTTTTGAAGAATAAATAAAATAGGTTGGGCATGTCGTTATTTCATCACCAAAAACACAAAATGGTCAAGGCAAATCGACAGCTTACCCGAAGTTCTGTTTCTCCAACTTTGCCTGCCATGTTAGCGAGTTCCCGTGCGATGACTAGCGTCGTATCATAAATGCGGTTAGGAGGTGAGGCGGCGTGTATGCAGAACAGGCCTGTGTCGCCGTATGCGTGGTTATATGCTGTGGCGTTGAACATCCAGTGATATCTGGGAATAAGAATAAAGTTATAAATGTACAGTCCAGCAGAGGTCTAAAGTGCCTAATGCTAAAGTTAAAAAAACCATTGCAGAAAATGTTAATTGTTTTATGAGTGTACTTTGAACCTCTGACTTGTAGTCCAAAGTACACTACCACCAATGAATTATGAGTATTACTAGCAGTTCTTTACGCAGTTATATTCATTACAAATCAAGATGCTCCTGGCTCTGAGCCAAGAAAAAGCAAACAGTCATGTGAAGCATGTGCTGATAACCAAGTTTTAAAATAAATAAATACTGAGTATTCTAGGTGGCTAATTTTAAGTTACTCATTATACAATGCTAATTATAATGTTACCTGTTCAGGACATTTGTGTAGAGTCGTGTGTACATTCCCTTGCCCGGGCCGCCGGCTGAGAATGATCCACCGCCACCCATCATCATGTTCAACACACATGTTGGTACAAAGTCAGGGTCACTGTGAGAACAACCTAGAAAAAGTTGGAACAAAAACATGAAATGAAAAAAGTATTCTATGGTGAATATTGACATAAAAATTTAAACATTACAAATAGGGTATTTGACAACTATCAAAAATCGAGATGAATGAATACTTATCCAAAGCTACCGCATAAATAGTGCAATTAGTACAGTCTCTGTTTACAGATTTTAAAACACTCACAACTCTGAATTTTTTTGAATTTTTTATTTCTGAAATTTTTGAGAAATTTGCTAATAAAAATCCAGTCTAATTCCCTATTGTAATTTGATAGAAAAAATCAGCTTTGCCTTTGAACTTACTTTCTAGCCCAATTACAACATGAGATAGTTCTGGGAGATCAGATCCTGGATACAGAGGGATTTCACAGTCATCCTGAAATATTAGTAATTCATATTATTAATCATGAAGGTAATATTTATTTTTATTTATGTTGGCAATGTGTTGTGTTGCATTCTCTCACCTGTTGCATTCCTCCAGTGTATTGTGCAATTGAAGCATCAACATTAGGTACAAATGTTTTTAGTTCATCCACATGCCAAGTAGGCTTCATATCCACAAAATATTTCTGCACAAACTCCACAAATGGCTCATGATCAACCTAGGGATTAAATATATTTAATTTATTAAATGAAATTAATGGGAGAGAGAGGCCTTTGCCCGGCAGTGGGACAAAATAGGCTAGATAGATAGAATTTATTGGACATGAACTTTTTTTATTACTAGAACTAGCACTTCGCCCGCGACTTCGTCCGCGCGGATTTAGTAGGTACTCCACAAACTTCAACGCCCCCTATACCCCCTTATAAAGGTTAGTTTTGGAAAATTAAGCACAACGATTTTCATTAATTTACATTTATTACTTAGCCATTTCTACTTATTCTATGGTCTCAGGTTCAGCGCAACTGTTCACCCCTTTCACCCCGTCAGGAGTGGATTATGCAAAAATTGTTAGGTACATTTGTTTCAATAATCCCATTTTTAGTTTGTTCATAGCATCCCGACGTATATTAAAGCAAGCAATAATGTCCTCCCCTAAAAACTTAATCACCCCTGCTTCACCCCTTATTATGTAGGTATGTAGTTTATTTGCGAAAAATCCAAACGTTCGTTATTCTTATTATTTTATCGAAATCATTTTCAACTTCATCGGACCAAGCATTGATATGATTCTTCCCAGTTCGCTCAAGCCGCGACATTTTTCTTACTCCGAGCATGTTTATTACTGTCGTAACTTTTGAACGAAAGGTCCGATTTGAATAATTTAAAGTGTAATTTACACGGATATAATCAACCTTAATTATCAAACCATTTAAATGGATAAGGATTGATATAATGATACCGAAATCGCCATTTTTTCAAATCACAAAGGATTTGCTTGAATAATTTGAACAAAAAGCGGTCATGGTGACTTAACCATAATAGTTAGACATATGGTATCGTGGACTTTTTTGTAGACATTGATGACCTCTATAAAACTGTAGTACATCACTTTGCTCTATTGTCAATAGATTCCGCAGCGTACGCGATATAAGGATTTTTTCTCACACCTTGGGTTACATTATCGAAGTTCATACGGACCCCTAACTTTTTTTTAAATATTCTATAGCCTATGTCCATCATCGATAATGTACAATTCTACTGGTGAAAGAATTTTTCAAATCGGTCCAGTAGTTTCGGAGCCTATTCATTTCAAACAAACAAACAAATCTTTCCTCTTTATAATATTAGTATAGATTAGTATAGATAGGTATAGAATTTGTGTATTATCTTACCCCAACAGCTGCAACAACCATTCTATTAGGTGTATAATGATTTTTGAGGTAATTCAGAATGATATCACGGTCTATTTTATTGACATTTTCATTTGGACAAATCTTAGGAAGTCCAAGAGTGTTTCCTCTGTAGGCGGCCTGTAAATAGAATTCTAAAATTAATTCAAGAAACGATTTCATTACATTAATAAAACATCTATGTGTATGTGCGAAAGAGAACCTAAAGTAAGTAAGAAGAAATTATTTAAGCGAGTGTTGGTAGAAAGTTGGTAAAAGGCCAGGCATTCAGTAACATTTTATTAACATACCATGTGTATCATGTCCATCAGTATAGTCTCTTGCTCAGGCCTCATCGACAAGGTCTCCAATTCAAATGCAACAGCCTGTCTGGCTGCTTCAATCTCTTCCAGATTCAATTGTGGTCTCAATGTCACTTCTGCTAGTACCTGTAATGTATAATTAATATTATGTAAATTGTGATGTGTGGAAACAAAATCTGTCTAGTTGAGTATTACAGTTGATTGATATGAGGTTGAGTGATTTGTATTAGAGTATCAATCAGTCTTTATAATATTTTGCTTGTTACAAAATATTTATTTATTTTAACAAAATTGTACTGTTGTTTGCTTTTCCAGTCTTACAATAGCATGAAGGAAATATCTATTAATTTTGAATTACTCTGTGCACTTACAGTTAATACCAACATGTGCAGAGAGCAAACACTCCAACAGTTATATGATTATTTTATTGCCCAGACACAGAAAATTATTTAGTTTCAATTCAGATAAATTAAACAGTAAAAAAATTTATAAAACAACACAAACACCCACCAAGGTAATATGACCAAGTTTTCTGCCTGCTTACCTGAGTGACAGCATCCAAGCCTCTAGAATCAGCACTAGTGGCATAAACAGTGGTGTCACGAGATCCTTGACAGTCACAGATGCCTCCATGTCTCTCAAGCTCTCTGTGCATGACATCCCGAGTGGCATACTTATGTGTGGCCTGAAACAAAACAGATATTTTTTAGTAGTAACATTCTTTATTTACGAGTGATATCAGCTTGTCAAACCAAAACAAACTGTTTGGTATACTTACACCAAAACTCAACTTTTCAAGAAAATGGCAAATTCCATTGGGGTAAGCAACTTCAAATCTTGGACCGGAGTCAATGACCACTGAAAAATAATCAGTAAGTTTACAAAACAGGTTAATATGAAATGAGAGTATTTTAGCCTCAATGTTGAAACAATAAAAAATAATTTGTTTTTGAATTATTATCTATTAAAAGTTCTGCTACTTACCACCAGCAGTGCAAAACTGTCCAAACTTTTTTTCTGACGCTACTCGCAGTCCATTGCTGAGTACGGTAACTTCTGTTTGAGCATCTTCAGACTCAGCTGAGGAGTAAACCACTGGAGGCAGGGGCATAGGTTCAGACAATGGTGGCAAAGGAGTTACAATGCCCCTGTTTACCACTGGTGCGGTTATGTTGATTTCCTGGCTGTAGTTCTTTATAGTCCATCTATTTGTATTGTTGAACCTGTAAAGTTGGTTATGATAATGATGCAATAAAACTAAGTATTTTATGTACGCACCGGCATCAAACATATTGAGATAAATGACGGTCTGTTAAAACAAGTGTGATTTTTATTCACAGTCGTAGATTTATCACAAGAAAAGCGTCTTGACATGTAAAATATTGCACTTACCCATTTTTCAAAGAAAATAACCTAGTGAGGAGATGTTTCATATCCATAGCATGCGCCATTTCGCAGGGATTTAACACTTAATATTTTTTTCAGGAGTTGTTGTTTTATTTTTATTATAGTTAAGAAAAATTAAGTTTTCTTCTGTAACTTTGGTGGAAATGGTAGATGGATGTTGAACGAGCTCATGACATTGGTGACATTGACAGTCAATGAATGACAATTTGTTAATTTATTATTTCGTTCCATAGAGGTAGGAATTTTCATTCAATTTCAAATTGCCAGTAATAATCCAAATAAATCACTAGATTATAAATTCAAGATTAGTAATCATTTGCCAAGAATTATTCTGGTTCATAACCAGAGAGATATAAATGTGATTTTCCTATTTATTTACTGGCCACTGTAGGACTTATGACGAGGGATCTGTTCCACTCGAGGCAAGCGCACATTCAATCGCCAGCGAGTCTCCGGTACAATAATAGTACAACCTCTCCACGGCTACGCCAATTTTTGCGTAAAACCAAGTAACTATAAGGGTTATTAGTATTACACTATTCAAACCATTAAGTAGGAAATCGGTGTGTGTGTGTGTGTGTAGTAGAACGATTGGATCCGATTTAGTCTAAATCGGATCCAATCTTCTGTTTTTTGAAACATGCAATCCAATAGGTTACTATCTACTTCATAAATGTGTGGTCTCAGGTACGATTGAGAATCCAATTTAGTGTAGTGTGATCACTAGCTAACAATTTAGGTTTTTAACTGTTCCTAGTTAGATTTTCTGCAAATTGAATAGTGTAATAAATAACCCTTTCAAAGCGGTCCACATCGCAGAAGACCGCATGGCTTGGAGACCACGAAGAAGAAGAAGAAAAACCCTTTTAGTCTAAATCGGATATTCCGACCGCTCTATTATGGCCTGTTTCACCACGGTCTACGATTTAGTTCCCGATGATGATGATGATGCACTAACTCTACATACGTTGCGTATAGTTCTATAAACAGATTCTGATCATGTTTATGTTATAGATAAATCAGCTGAAATCAGTCAAAATCTGTTTTTGGACGAGAGATTTCGAGTTGTGTGGTGTGTACCTAGCTTATAAAGACTCATGTCTTCACAGCCCAACTGCCTGACACTGGGGTGCGTTTAAAATTAAGACGTGAAATTTTCGCCGGATAAAAATTATACTAGCTGGCGAGGGTTCACTGAACGGAGTCATAGGTTTGTATCAGGTTACATACATCGTATGTTCGAAAAATATTTGACCGAATTTATAATAATACTTTTCAACTATTTTCATTAAAAAAAAATTATTCATCGAAGTCACGTCTGCTACTGTATAATTATGTTGACCTATTATCAATCCGTTTTTTTTTGTCGTTATTACAACGTTTCATTTGGTTGAAAAACTTTTTACCGAAGTTACACTCACTCAGCTGAAACAACATTTGTTCGAAGTATTGTTTCCGAACATTAATTATACCACTGATTACCGTATTTTGTTTATTTGATTATTTAAATGTAATAAAAGCACTTGAACCAATGCAGCATGAAAGCAAGCATGCAGCGTGCGTCTGTCACGGCTCTGGCGCTGCGGGGTTTGGGCGTCCCTAAGCGTGTTTATCGTCGGAGATGGTTTTAACGCTTACCACCGCAGCTTCGGCTTGCTGGCTGGCCTCAGCCGCAGCGACGGGCCTTCAAACCACCTGCTCCTCAGCTCACGGGCCACCCCACCCCTCCGCACCTACGCGGGCTTAAATTACACTCTGGGGGTAGGGCAGACAAGACTGCCTGAAGTCGGTTTTGCAAGCGGTTCGTTTCTGCCACTAAAGAGAATATGGCAAATAAATCATTTGAGAAATGAAAAAAGTTCAAAAGAGGCTTTCGAACTTTTCGGCCAATAGTAAAAAGTTATTTTGTAAATCGACGAAATATAGTTCGGTAAAATAATAATACTAATACTACACATGATACAACTTGTAATATTATGTGATCGGTTCCCACTTGAACGGGGTGTTTGACGTTTAGTCAGTATAAATTTTATATTGGTCTATTGTTTAATGAAATTAAGGTATATAATAATATAGGTAAATTTACTTAAACGCACCCTTTAGTTGTCTGTCACGACTGTCACTGTCTGTCGAGTGTCGAACTGTCGACTGTCACATCAACATCAGTACCAGACCTACCTATTTTAAAAGCTGTGATCTCCAAAGTTCAACCCGTGGAGTTGTAGTGTTGTTAGAAAACTATGTAAATAAAATGATTATAGGTAAATAATAAAATAAGCAGCAGTCATTAGCTCTGTGCCTAAATGACAAAAATGTTTTTGTCGATGTAGGTATTATGAAAAAATTTATGATGTACATAATCAGTATGACGTATCTCACAGTGAGATCATTTAAATTTTAAAACAGTGTGTTCAGACTTGTTTTTTGGCGTCGGCAGCTAAAGTAAAACGCAAAATGACTTACAAGTTATTGAGAAGAGTTTTTAGCTCCTCAACATACACTAAACGACCTCAAGTATGTATAGTTGGTGCTGGACCTGCAGGGTTCTATGCAGCAATGCATCTCACCAAGAAACTGGACAATGTAAATATTGATATATTAGAAAAACTTCCTGTACCTTTTGGACTGATTAGGTATGTTTCATTTTAAATTCCATTTGTTTATGAACATTTTATTGCCTTGACCAAAATACTTTGATAAAACCAATACAAAAGCAGCTAAGTAAACATACAAAATTCGTATTTTATACAAATATGTGTGTTATGTATGTGTGTGTTATTTTCTAGGTACGGAGTAGCCCCGGATCATCCGGAAGTGAAGAATGTAATAAATCAGTTTACTAAGGTGGCCCAACAACCCAATGTTAATTTCTATGGAAACATAACTTTGGGAAAAGATGTAAATCTTCAACAGTTGAGACAACATTATGATGCAGTGCTTTTGGTAAGTTTCTTTCATAAATATATTACCATAATGTCTTCCTTATAAAATATTCTATTGGATGTAAATGAAAACATTTCTTACTTATTTCAGACTTATGGTGCTGAAGAAGATAAGACACTTGGTATAGATAATGAAGATGCTATAAATGTGATTGCTGCTCGCAACTTTGTAGGGTGGTATAATGGACTCCCCTGTGATAAGGATTTAAAAGTAAGATGAGTAATGTGATACCAGCATCTCCATTGAATAATATGCAGTTTACTGAGTTCCTACTGCTTAACATAAGTGTTTGAAATTCAGCGTAATCATTTTTTAAAATAATTATGCTGAATGACTAAAATCCATTTTGTTTACAGATTGATTTGTCTTGCAGAACTGCAGCCATTCTTGGGCAAGGGAATGTTGCATTGGATGTTGCCAGAATTCTACTTACACCTATTGACGATCTGAAAAAAACTGACATAACTGAACATGCTCTCAGTGCTTTATCTGAATCCAAACTAAAAGAAATATATTTGGTTGGTAGAAGAGGACCTTTACAAGTTGCTTTTACTATCAAAGAACTGCGTGAACAACTTAAATTGAAAAACTGTAGAACAATATGGAATGAGAATGACTTCGCTGATGTACACAAAGTAGTTCCTGATCTACCTCGCCCTAGAAAGAGATTGACTGAACTTATGTTAAAATCTTTAAATGAAAAGCAAACAGTGACTGATGATAACAATATTAAATATCTCAAACCAGTATTCTTCAGAAGCCCGAATAAATTCTTAGTTGATAATAACAAGCAAATAACAGGCATTGAATTAGTATGTAACAAACTAGTTGGTGAAAGATTGGAAAAATGTGTGCCTACTGAAGAGAAAGAAATACTGAATTGCGATTTAGCATTCAGAAGTATAGGTTACAAGAGTGTTCAAGCAGACAAAGACTTGGTGCTAAACCAAGGCTTTGTAACAAATGATAAGGGCATTGTTGAAGATGCCTCTTCAAACTTAGCAAAGCTCTATGTGGCGGGATGGCTGGGCACTGGACCTGTTGGTGTAATATTACATACAATGGGAAATGCATTCCAAGTAGCTAAAGTAATACATGAAAATTTAAATAATATAGATGGCCAAAATAAAGGTGGTTTTGAAGAAATCAAGAAAATCATCAATGAGAACAATAGCACTGTTATAGATTGGAATGGTTGGGAGAAAATAGATAAATATGAAAAAGAACAAGGTAAAATCCTAGGTAAACCCCGTGAAAAAATCTGCAGTGTGGAAAAAATGGTAGAAATTGCCAAAAAATAAAATACTTAATATATTATGTTACTTATTTGTAAGAATAGTTTTATATAGGTAAATCAGGGAAAGACAGTTATAAAATAAAATATGTATATTTTTGTTCTTGTTTATACAATTAAAAATGTTTGGAATAAAATATATTATAATTTAAAAACTTTTTCTTTGGTCTACCTGATTTGTAGTTCACCTGCAACCTTTGTAATATCAATCTTATAACTGCAAGATGGTTGAAGGCGCCACTGCCCCGTCTGCCGTGTCGTTGGGTAATGGGTTCGATGCCAGTTAGCTTTAGCTAGGCATGCAATGTATCCAAAGACTATCAACAAACCCACACTGGGTCCATGTTGGGGTCATGATAGCATTACTGTCCAGTCCATTCTTTCTTTCAGAAAGGAGGCCTATTTCCTGAGTTCAGCAACCAAATACCAATCTAGTACAAGTACTTCAACTAATTAGCCCTTTTGTGATACGAAAACTTACATGATCTAAGAATCCGTGTAAACGCGTTTACGAGCAAGTGATTAAATTCGACCAGTTTTTCTTATAAAGTCATCTGCCTAGCCCTTTCCCAAGTATATTACTCACACACTCACTGGGTTGGCTCACAGTCAACCCGGATTCAGCTGGTCTTCTTATAGTAATTACGTCATAATAATAATAACTATTTATGTACCTACCTGAGGCTACCAAACTTTAAAAGGATTTGAAAAAGGGAACGGGGTCACAATTCTCAACAAGAAAACTTATCAATCGGGCGTGAGAACCTTAGATCCTAAGCCAAATTTACATAAATAAAATATGCTGCTTGTTATCGATTGGCTGGAAAACGAAACGTTGGCTTAAAAGACACGTATCTCTTTTCATTGATGTCAATGTCATTGACCTGTCTGTCAAATTTTGTTGACGACTGGAACTACGAAAGTATGCTTTTGTATTAATTATAATTTTTGAAAAAAAAATTTTGGCGGGAAAGATAAAGTGTCGCAGTTTTTAATATTTTATTTGATTTAAAGTATTCTGTGGAAAAATATTAATAAACTACTGTGTGTTTGTTGTGATTTAAATAATGTAAGATAAGGATTTCTATTCAACCGTTATTCAACAAAGTTGGTGATAAAAAAGTCGATAAAACGAAAATACATCCAAAACAAGAATCAAATCGCTTGTGGACAACAGAAACACGTGACATTTTCTTGTGATTACATCAATAACATAAGTGCTCTTGTTCTGTGTTAAAACTGTGCGGTGGTGCCGAAACTTGAACCTGAATTGTGAAACTCGATCGAAACTTTTTAATTAACGTACAGCCAGAATGAACCCCAAAAAGCCCCCCGATCCTGACCCCACGGATAAACTGTTTGATCTCACCCCCATGTTCACTGTATCCCTCCCCCATGATGCTGAAGTATTTACGCAAGACCCTAGCATGGAGTCAGAAACCACGACCAGCCGTAAAAGGGTCGCTGATTCGCCACCCCCTGCTACCGCTAAAATCCCAACCAAAATTTCTAAAAATGTAATTGGCAGACTTAAATATACCATGAGAGACAATCCACCGTATATCGTTCATGTTTCTCTCAAGGATGAACAGACATCAGGCACTGTGCTACAACCAATTAAGTTTGGTATGTTTTTGACGATGAATAACGTCAGTAACATACGTCTTGATGGGATCAAACGCATAGGTAGAAACAGAGTGTCAGTTGAGTTTAAGTCACATCAGGATTGCAACAGTTTTCTTAGCAATAACATTTTGACGCAGCATAACTACATTGCCGCCATCCCGCAGTTCAATGTAACAAGAATGGGTATAGTTAGGGACATACCGGTTGAGTGGTCAGAAGATGAGGTTATAAAGAATATCCAGGTTCCGGAGGGTTGTGGCCCCGTTATCAAGGCTAGAAGGATGAGCCGTAAGGTGTCCTCATCTGGCGTGACTGAGTGGAGGCCTACACAAACTGTAGTGCTAACATTTGATGGTCAATTTTTACCTAAACGTGTATACAGTTTTTATTCTGCTCTTCCAGTGGAAAGATACACATACCCAACCATCCAATGCTTCCATTGTTGCCGCTTCGGCCATACCCGCACTCTTTGCAGATCAAAACCTAGGTGCTTTAAGTGTGGTGAAGATCATCCAGGTGATGGATGTGAAGTCACTCCTGAATTGAGCTTCTGTGTCTCATGTACTGGCAACCATTTCGCAAATGACAGTGCTTGTCCTGAATTGGGCCGACAGAAGAGCATCAAAGCTCTGATGGCGGAGAAATCAATATCATATGCGGAGGCAAGTCGGGTTTTCCCACCTGTTTCCAGATCGTATGCCGAAGTCTCCAAATCCTCCCCTCGCAACAGGCCCACTGCAAACAAATCCCAATACCAGTCCACAAGTCCCATCCCTGTTACCCAAAATTCATACCGGAAAACGGTATTTTTAAAACCTAAACCCCGCATCGCCCTTTCACCTGGTTATAATATACAGGCTCAGCGTGAGCTTACTCAAAACTACCCTTTCTCCCCATCTAGAAATGGCTGTGCCCTTCCAACGGAGGCTGCGGAGCCAATGATCTACAGACAGGATGACTCAAAAAATATTTTAGAGCTTATCACAAATATGTTAATGTCCGTACTCTCTAGTCCGTCTCAATCTATACCTGACCACGTTGCTTCAAAACTGACCTCGATTTTAAACTACATCCACGATGTTCCATCCCCTGACATTCCTCCAATGGAACGTGAGGAGTATTACTCCCAGAAAGTCTGACCTTTCTTTTTTAATTAATAAATTTAAACCATCAATCTGCGGCATTGCCGAGACTTGGCTTTTGCCTGGAAGCAATTTCAGGTTGCCAGGTTTCTGCAGTGTGCGTCATGATAGATCTGATGGATACGGAGGATGTGCCTTGCTCATCAATAGCAAGGTATCATTCTCCCAGATTCCTCTAACCTTTGTTGGCGATGACATAAATGTTGTTGCTGTGAAGGCTGAGGGTATAAATATTTTCACTTTTTATATTGCGCACCCACAACTCGAACATCTTTCAGTAATTAGAAATTTATTATGCAGTGTTAGTGGTCAAATACTTGTCATGGGTGATTTTAATTGTCACCATTATCGTTGGGGGTCGGATACCTGCGATAACTTTGGCATAGGCTTGCTTGATATGTTGGATGATCTCAACCTCTGTCTCATCAACGATGGCAGTCCTACACGCAGACCTGCACCTGGGCAGAACAATAGTTGTGTTGACTTGACGTTCTGCTCACCCAATATATCTAGCCTACTCATTTGGCGTCGCTTGGATATGACCTATGGAAGTGATCACTACCCCATTATAATTGAATTCCCATCCAAAAATATTCCAATTAAAGAATCTCCTCCTCTTTTAAAATACCAACTCAATTCTGCAGACTGGGATTTATATTCTAAAATTTTAGATATAAGAATATCTTCCCTTCCAAAAGTTAATAGGTATAATGCCCAAGATTGCTTTTTGCCCTTTGCTGCCACCATTTCCTCAACAGCAGATGACTGCTTCCCCTCCAAAAAACCCCACTCCGGTAAACTCCCTTCCCCGCCATGGTGGGATAGGGAATGCACTAACATGGTCAGGGCCAGGAATGAGGCTGAAAAGAAGGTTAACTGTGACATGAACCTGGAGAATCTCATCGCCTTTAAGCAGATATTAGCCAAGTCCAGGAAATTCTTAAAAAGAAAGAAACGCGAAGGTTGGACGAAATATTGTAGTTCGCTGAGTCCGTCCACCCCGGTTTCGGTAGTGTGGCGAAAGGTGAGGCGTTTTAGAAACTCTTTAGCACCTGTCAACTCTAACAATCTCAGGGAGGACCTGGGATACCAGTTTTTCTCAAAAATCGCTCCAGCCTATGTTCCGAGTATAGAGGAAACCAGTGTTGACATCGATGATGCAGACAACACTGACGACCCAATGAACATGCCATTTAGCTTGGAAGAACTAAAAGCTGTGTTATCCCATGTTAAGGACTCCGCACCGGGTGTGGATGGATTTCCCTACTCTTTCATTTCTAAAGCTGGTCCAAAAACCCACCAATACTACTTGGACTTGGCTAACTTCTGCTTTATCTCCGGCTACATTCCCACAGAATGGAAGGTTCAAGTTGTCATTCCGATACTAAAACCAGGCAAAGATCCTAATGATCATTGCTCATACAGGCCCATTGCTTTATCGTCCATACTCATAAAACTTTTGGAACACTTAGTTAAAAACCGTTTAGTGTGGTTGGTAGAGAACAGGAGGCTGCTCCCGGCGACTCAGTTCGGTTTTAGGAAAGGTCTAGGCACTGCTGATAGTGTAGGTATCCTCACGTCAGAGGTCCGGCTAGCTCTCAGCAGAAATGAGTCTGTGGTTGCTGTCTTTCTGGACGTATCAGCTGCCTATGATTCGGTTCTCCTCCCTAATCTCAGGCAAAAGCTGCGCGAGCTGAGAATCCCCGCTAGGATTTGTCGCATCATTGGCAGCATTTTCACCAGTCGCACCATCCATTTAAGAATCCCTGGGGCGGACTCTGAGCAAAGAACGGTCTGGAGAGGTTTACCTCAAGGATCTGTTCTTAGTCCCCCATTGTACAATATATATACAGCAAATCTACCCTCATCCCTCAACTTCAATTGCAAAATCCTTCAGTACGCTGACGATATTGCATTAATGGTCTGTGGCAGTTCCATACAGGATGCTGCTTTATCAATGAACGTCTCTCTATCCTCACTAAATCAATGGCTACTTGACCATGGTTTGTCTTTAAGTGCGCCAAAGAGTACAGCTATTATTTTTACCCGTAGGCGATCTGTACCCCCAGTAGATATCAATATTGATGGACAAGTCATTCCTGTTGAAGATAAGGCTAAGTTCCTAGGAGTAACTTTGGACTCAAGATTGTCTGGGGTCGACCACATAAGCAACACTGTTAAAAAATGTGAACGCTCTGTTTCGGTCCTTAAGGCCTTAGCTGGGGTGTGGTGGGGAGCTCACCCACACACCCTTAAACTGGTATATAACGCGCTGACTAGAAGCGTTATAGATTACTGCAGCTTCCTTATTGAGCCCTGCAACAAAGAAGCACTTAAAAAACTAGACAGTGTCCAGGCCAAATGTCTGAGAATTGTCATTGGAGCCATGAAATCCTCTCCTATAAATGCGCTTCAAGTTGAATGTGCAGAACCGCCCCTACAACTTAGGAGACAGTATTTGGCAGATCGCTTCCTTTCTAAAGTATTTTCCCTTTCAACCCATCCTTTACTCCCAATTCTAGAACAAATCGACTTCTCTTATAATAATTCTTCCTACTGGAACCACAAAGTAGTTCCCCTATTGATAGATAGGTACAGAGAGCTTAAACAACTCTCCTCGTCTATTTGTCAATATCCTACTCTCCCGGTCTTCACCGCCGCATACGAGGCTATTAATTTCGAACCAAAAGCCGTTTTGGGATTAGGTATACCTAGGAATTCTCAAGACGCTAGATATGACTTTGAGTCAGCTGTCAAGCGTTATTGGGAAGGATGGAACCTATTCTTCACAGATGCTTCAAAATTGTCTGAAACCGAATGTACTGGCGTGGCAGTTTATTTTCAAAATTATAAAATAGCTTTACTTTTTCAATGCCCACCAGAAGCATCAGTCTTTACAGGGGAGTGTATTGGTATTTTAGAAGCCATACACTATATTAAATCCCATCAAATAACAAGATCAGTAATTTTTTCCGATTCCCGTAGTAGTATTCAGGCCCTAAAACAAAATCAATTTCACAGTAAAATTAATAGCCAAATCATTGTAGATATAAAGAACTTGTTATTTGATTGTTCCCAAAACGGCTTGGACATCGAGATAGCCTGGATCCCTGGTCACTCGGGTATTGTTGGCAATGAGTGCGCTGATTCGTTAGCAAAGTATGCCACATCGAATCCGGTTGATCGAAAGCACTACGTAGCGCATAACTACGATTTGCGGAATGGTGCTAAGCCCAAGTTATTTAACTCGTGGTCTGAAACATGGAAGATGACTTCTAAAACCAAGGGCCTCTACTATGCTGCCATACAGCCTGAAATCCAGCGTAGGCCTTGGTTTTTTAAATGCCCCAAATTGTCGAAGAGAACTGTTTCGTCCCTCTGTAGACTTAGACTCGGACATTGTTGTAGCCCAGTGTTCCTGAACAAGATCCATGTCCGGGATAGCTCGCTGTGCGAGTGTGGTCTTGCTGAAGGTACTTTAGACCATATTTTCTTCTCCTGCTCCTTGAACAATAAATCCTTTGACCTGTACCGTAGAATTTCCAAATGTAACATTCCTCTCCCAACCAACTTTCATGCCCTTCTTTCCCACTTCTCCCCTAAATTAATTAACATTTTGGCCACATTCCTAAATGAAAATGAGTTAAAATTTTAACTGGTGCGTAACGTCCTAGACTAACATTACCACAAAGTAAAAAGTTCGACGGCCCGCCTCTCTGTGCTGCCGTCATAACATGACACTGGCAGAATAGTCGAAACCGGCTCAGTTGCCAAAAAGGAGAAAAAAAAAAAAAAAAAAAAATTATAATTTTTCGCCATATGACTCAATTAAGTAATCTATGAAAAAATACACTGTACTAGACTACCAGTCACTTTCTGGTAAAATATAAATAAGACGTGAAGGTGAGGAATATTTCAAACAATTACCAGTATTGTAACCTAACCTCTAAAACACTTTATTTGGATCAGAATGTCCAACGAAGTTAAAATAGGTGATTACATTATCATCCAAAAACAAAACTATAAAAAACTACACAAGTTTAATAAGTCCGATTCGACGATTAGCTTGGGAAGAGACACAATCAATTTAAAAGGACTAGAGGGCTCTCCATATTTCTCAGTATTTAAATTAATACCGAAAACGAGTAAGAAAAACAAAGAATTCACTATAGAACTAGCAGATGAAGCCACAAAATTAAAAGATGAAATTGACATTAAAGTGTCTGGAAATGACAACAGAAATATACTTGATGATGGACGTTCACAAAAGTTGTCAGCAGCGGATATAGAGACACTAAAAAGTGATTCCAACAAAGCATCTGATATTGTTGAAACATTAATCAGTAACTCTAATACATTTCACAATAAGACTGAATTTTCACAGGATAAGTATTTGAGGAAAAAAGAAAAAAAGTATTTTGAATACTTTCAAGTAGTTAAACCAAATCTTCGAATTATTAGTGAAATTATGTATAAACTTGAACCAAACAAGATTCAAAACTTACGTGTTGATACATTGTCACAAATCATAACAACGGTCAATATTCACTGTGAAGGAAATCATCTGTTATATGATTCTGGGTCGAATGGCTTAGTGGCTGCTGCATTATTGAGTGCCATCGGGCATAATACCAATGGTAAGCTAATACACGTGCATCCTGGTAATATGTCACAGAAACAAGCACTATTAGCCATGAATTTTCCTGAAGAACAGATGGCCAGGTGTGTTTCAGTTAATGTTTACTCTGCACTCAGACAATTTTATCAAGGATGTGACACTCATAACACTACAGATCCAGAAAAAAATGCAAATGGCACAGAGCAAAATACTCTCAAGAGGAAAAATGATGACGACACGGAAGAGCATCAGTCTAAAAAAAATAAACAAGATGATGATAATAAACCTAGTGAGAATGCTAATATTAGCATAGATTCTGAGAAACCAAGAGAAAACAAAAAGCCAAAATGGCACTTTGACAATATAGCTGCCTCAGAACTACTGCATACGAAAGTGGATTCATTAGTTATAGCATGTAAAGAAGATCCTCAGAATATTTTTAGTGAATTAGTAACATTTGTAAAACCTGGCAGGCCATTTGTGATTTACTACAATGTTGCAGAACCTTTGCAGCAGTTGTATATGTCACTAAAGGCACAGAGCAATGTGGCTGCTCTGAAACTGTCATGCAACTGGATGAGAAATTATCAGGTAAGGATTTGGTTTAGTCAAATAAAAGTATTTGTATGAAAGAGAATCATCCAAACTTCAAAGCAGCAAATGTATAATACAATAATTTGTTCATACAGATTCCTAATATAGTTTTATTTGTTCATCTGTAGCTGTCTTGCAGCGGTGTGGTAGGATGTTGCTGTGGTGTTGTGGTTGGTAAAGTTGAGGCAAAAAACCATACATGACAGTTTGACCAATTTTCTGTGTTGTGGAAGTCAAATAGGCTATGTATGCGTCTGGTTAGACTAACGGCCGCTTTCTATAATATATCTCAATCCCAATCTTGATCCCGATCCTTGTCTGTAACCAATCAAAGGTGAGGGTTGTGTGGTGAAGGACACAAACTCGGCCGTTGATTGGTTACAGACAAGGATCGGGATCAAGATTGGGATTGAGATATATTATAGAAAGCGGCCGTAAGTCAATCCCAAATCAGTTGGGAAAGGCTAGGCCAATGATAACAGCCATGGGATCAATGATTTGATGTGTCTCAGATCACATCACCGTTTTCATGTACTGAGAAACAATACACTAATACTTTCAATTTACAAGCTCCCATACTTAGAGAATGGGTAGTGGAGGTCTGGTAGGCAGCCGCTCCATGTAAAATACTGGTATTCAGCTGAATCTGGCTTGACTGGCAGCCGACCCCAATATAGTTGGGAAAAGGCTAGGCAGATGATGATACTTAGAGAAATAAGTAGTTTTCTTATAAAATTACAAGGGGACTACTGTTATTTATTTTCCATTCTTTTCAGGTACTGCCAGACAGAACACATCCAGAAGTCACAATGAATGCCTCCAGTGGGTTTTTATTAAGTGGTTATGTTCTTAATAAATAAAAATGTACCTACCTATATGTATTTTCATCATTAAGTTTGTAAATAAAATAAACTACAACTTTTTATAAATTTATTTATTTCTCTCATTTACTCAATGAACATATTATCATGTCTAAATGCATTATAAAATTTTATGAATCACTATGACTGACATGCAATGAATTGCGACTGTATTTTTATAGATACATTTTCATATCTTCTGTTTAATTTCCTGTGTATTTTCAATTGATAACTTTCATAATTTATATTCATACTTGTCCACATTTAAAAATTGGGGTATCTATCTAGGCAAATCTGATCATGTATAAATCACAACAGTAAATTTCTTTATAAAATTTCATAAAATTGTGGAATACAAAACCACCAAATACAAAATGGAAACATACACAGAACAGTCACTAGGTACTGAGTTATTATATCTTTCAATACACTGTGATGAAAAGATACAGTGTCACATCATCATACTGTGAAGGAATGTATTTCAGTCTAATGTGGGTTGCATTTGGTGTTGCTCAGTGATATATTAACACTATATTATATGAAGAATAACTTAAATAATTGATAGTAAAAAAAATTACATTATATATTCGAGAGGAACATTGATTGCTGCGACCTGCGTGAATTATGATACATATAAGCACAATAATGAAATGAATTTGGCACTTATCTAATTATAAATAAGTTAAGACTTCAGCTTCTAATGACAACTTCTGATGCCATCAATTTGCTGTCAAGTTGATTGTTTGTTCTATCAATGAACTGCTTGTTCTACATGTTGTGCTGCAACAGGGACCAATTGTGCTCATCAATTCTACAACCATTTTCAATAAGGATAATATTTTTAAATCACACCACATCCTACTTTATACTCGAATACTAGGCTCATATCACTAATTCTCATTGCCAATCGTTTTTAAATCTGCCAATTGTAATGGCTAGATCGTTGTATCTGCGACATTTCTTATAGAAACATCATTGATAAGATATAAATACCAAAAGGTGTGTCCACATTCAACAATCAGTAGATTAGTTGTTTTGTGTCATGGACATGTTCCTAATAGACTTAACTACATTTATAAAAATGTTATCGCTGTCGCTAGCACCATTTTTGCAGTTTAATTTTTACCATTACATAAAGATTCCATCCAACTGTCTTACGTGGTCACTGTTTGATTTCTTTCTACAAGAGGGGAATGTTTGTCAAGAAATGAATGATATGATTATGATATGATAGAAGCAATAGCATTGAATATACGCCTACAAGCAATTCATATTATACAAAAATCATTATAATTAACTTGCGCTCTACACTTGTAAATATGAATTCATTCAAATAATTAAATAAGATATATTACTCGTATATTACAGAATGTTATCGTTAAATAAAAATATCCGTTTTAAATAGTATAATTTCTTTAAATCTAAAGTTCATTCTAAAACTGAATAGCTAATAAAGTGGTAAGAGAAATCTAGAGATCTTTAGAATTGTCAGTTTGATTCAACAAGCGAAATATAACATTATCGTCCTCACTGGCTGTCAAATACAAGAAAAACGAAAAAAGCAGTTGAGCAGCCACATTTAAAAATTTTAGGGGTTATATATTGCTTAATTTTGGCAAGCTTTATGCTAACACTACAATAACGACCGATAGAACATGCCGCCGATTTTTCTAATCCAAATATAGGCGCAGATACAACCCATATTATATTTCGCTGAATAGAAATCATTACAAGAATTTGTCTTAAAATATAAGATAACACAATAATTCAAAACCAAAACAATAATACTGCACCGGAGTTCGCACCAAACAATATATAAATACACAAACTATATGCATGCAGTATCTTTATGTAAAATATGTTAAATAATAACTTTGGTATTGGTGTTAACATATCGAAAGGCATACATCGCTGTGATAAGAACAGCACTAAACGCTGAAGCCGTAGCGTAGAATCAAATGAGCTCAAGTCTCGGCTTGGCCGGTAACGCGTCGTCACAAGGGCGCCGACACCGATTGACGGCGACACTGGCCCAGCTATGAGGAGTCCTCGTCGTACCACGTGCGGAAGTCACAGCTTTCGTCATAATCATCCTGCAAACATCAAATTTAACTTTATTCAAACTGAAATGCATATTATCATTATAGGAAACTCTGACTAGTATGTATTTAATCGTAGCAAAACTATACTACAAGCAGGTTACCGCTACTGTACTACCAGTGTACTACACTATAACACAGCGTTTCTTAACCTCGGGTTGCGGCCGGTATTGGAATGGTTCGCAGGATTACAAGAAGAATTTCTTGATTTGCAGGGCATGAAGTACTAAAAGAAAGATTTGCTAGAATGAGTCTTACGAAATTTTGGGCAGAATTATCTGGGAAGCCTGCAGCAATAAAGCTGAATAGGCCCTGCTACCATTTCCAATACATATTTGTGTGAGGTTTATCGTGCCTTGCTGTCTTAATAACCAAGTACAGAAATAGGCTGGATCCTCAGAATGACATGCGGTGTGCACTTTCCATAAAATTCCTTGCTCAACATTATGGTTTGTCCAGATCTGGCGAACGCACCGCTCGCGAGCTGCGCGTGTGCATTTGGGGGAGGTCTATGTCCAGCAGTGGACGTCTTTCGGCTGATATGATGATGATGATAATGACATCAATTTAAGGAAAACCACAGGCTTTTAGATAATGCTATTATTTTATTATCACTGGAAGATAAATAAAACATTAGGGTTATCAGCCAAAAAGGTTAAGAACCGCTGCTATAACAACTGATTTGTGCTACTCACCGCCATCCAAGCATGGTCGAGTACGTCTTCGGCAGCGAAGCGTAGTTCGGGCTGGGGACGCAGCATGTTAGCGACGAGGTCGATGGCGCCCGCAGACACGCGCTCCCAGTGCGGGGCGGGGAACTCCAGGCGAGCTGACAGAATGGCGTCGAACAACTTCTCTTGATCACCATCAGGAGACGAAAATGGTGGGAAGCCGCACAGCAAGATGTATAGGATAACGCCTGCGGCCCACACATCGATCTGCAAAAACAACGTGCATGTATAATTTGAAGTCAAGAGACATTTTTAAAGGCCTTTTATTGTAGCGTTTTGAGTTTTCTGTTCTGAATCGTATGTGTAACGAAATTAGTAGCCAAAAAAGTAGCCAAATTAGTACATGAGACAAAATTAAGTTCTAAGTTCAAGTTCAAATAAACAGTAAAGAATAGTGGGAAAAATCATTATCTTCATCTACAACAACCGTTTCGCACGTTGGCACGTTTCCGAGTATTATGAGGTAATACACAAGTCTCGTTTGAGGAACAATACACGCTTTATTTTGTAAGAATCGAAGAATCGATTTAGATTCGAGTTGGATTTGGTTGAATTTGTAGAAAAAAGATGTCAACCGTCATGGTTAATAAATTATAAGAAAATATAACAAACCACCATATAGCTTCAAAGTTGTCTGAACATTGAAAAATCAGGCTGTCATCATCTTCAAGCCGTTGTCCCATGTTGCTTGGGGTCGGCGCAACACGTTGTTATCCACCATTCTGTTCTGTCAACCGTCTATCACTGACTCCCCTCTCTTTCATATCACTCTTCACACAATCCATCCATCTTTTCATCGGCATCCCTCTCCCTCTATCCATCGACATTCTTCTCAAAAACTCAGCCTGTTTTTTTACCTTTAATCCATATCCAGTCTCGAGCAGGATTTCGGGCGCTACGTATGTAGGAGTACCGCACACGGCGTGTAGTGGCCGCCATACTTCCACTGCCAGGCCGAAGTCAGCCAGCTTGAGACCGCGTATGCTGCCGTCCGAACCTACTTCCACCTGGAAACAGTGCAGTGCGTAATAATTATCGTGTCTATGTAAGTTTATTATAAAACACGTTAATCTTTATCAATAAATTACTGTTTTTGTATAAATAATGATATATGCAGTGAAATAAAATATACAAATGAATTATGATGCATATTTACAAGAATAGGAAATGTAATAATTTTATAATACATTGAAAGAGCCAATACTTATTACATGCCTCCAATTTTACATGATTTATATTTGTGAAATAAATTGATTATTCTTCAAGTTTTGTTAGTTGATAGCTTACCAATAGATTTTCGGGTTTGATGTCACGATGCACTATAGAAAGCGAGTGTAGATATGCGATAGCAGATGTTAGGTGGCCGATTAGCAAACGCGCTTGGGGCTCAGAGAATTTGGAAGCGGCCGCGATACTATCAAACAAGTCTCCACCTAAAAATATAAATAACGATCAAGTGGAATGAGAATAATAAAGCCATGTTCTATTAGGTATCATTGGAGTATTGTTAATGGTGAAAATGATACAAGTCCCATTCATAACTACAAATACACACCACTGACTAATTCCATTACAAGGAAAAGCCATTCAGGGCTATCCTGTTCTTCGATTAGAGAGACAATTCGTGGATGACACAGCTTCCTCATGACTCGAACCTGAAGATAAAAGTAATTCTGTTATAAAATCGAGAATATCTAGCAACATCCATAAATAAGAAGTTCGTTGGCATCACATCAAAGGTCTAAAGCGCACGCGTCGCTGCAAAATATTTTCTCTACTCTAACAGCTGCAAAATGCGTCATAGACAATTTTCAAAAACTGTTTGCAAATAGAATCTTGACTAAAAATATGTTATTTCACTGAATTTATAACTAGAAGCTGTCGATGTCGGAATGTATAGTTTGCTAAATAATGTAGTTTTTAATATTTACCTCAGCCTCCACATAGTGTTCCTTGCCTTTGCACTTGGCCTTATCAATAACTTTGAGAGCATATTCCTTGCTGGTGGTCTTGTCTTTACATATCCGTACAACAGCGAAGTTGCCGTCACCTATTATTGATATGACAAATGGTACGATAATGATATAAAAAAGTATTGTTGGTAATTATAGAAAAACTAAAAACCAGTCAAGGTGGATCCAACATTTTATTGTATTTTGATAACATTTTCTACCGATCACTAGGCCGCATTTAAGTAGTGTTTGGAACACCCTGACTAGTATTTAAATAATACCCATCACAAGACAACCATCACAACACATTGGAAATATTGAGAAGTGAGTACGAAAATGATTGATGGTTGTTTTATGCAAAGTTCGGATCAGTACCTATGATTCTGCCGACGCTGTATTTGAGTCGCAAGGGCTGTGGCAGTAGAGGGCCCGCGGATTCGTCGGCTGCGTCACCAGCGGCGCCTGCGCCGGCTTCGCTGGCTGCGCGGGCTGCACCACCGCCGGCTTTCACTGGCATACGCGGCTTAGGACCCGCCCTGGGAGTATGAACACATAGATAATGATAGAGAACCAACTATTACAACTCATTTACAATGTTCTTAATTTCATAGGTACAAGACGGTTTTTTCGCTGGAGGGACAAGAGGGAAGGGTGGGGCGGAATACTAAGCGTTAGTTACTTCAATATTTTAGTACAAAAATATAATTAAAATCAAAATTATTAGGTATTTTAATTATATTATAGCTACCACAAAATTGGTGAAGGGGAAAATGTTTGTTTAATTTTGCCTATAAGGAAAATTATTAAATTTCAAAGAATTTAGTAGAGACCTCGAATTTCTTGATATAGGAGTTTTTCTACATTGTAGCACAGCCTTATTTTCTTCGAATTCCAATTCAAAGTCTTCTTGGTTAACCCTGAAAACAAAATATCCTGAAGTTAGTTAAGTAGTAAGTAAAGACTAAGCTATATTGAACAAGTATTTTTTGTTATTATTTTTTCTACTGCTTTTTTTGGTTGTGCACCAACAGGTATGTACCTTTCATTTCCATATGCAAAGAACACATCTTCAACTTCAAAGAATTGGTTTAATGCTGTGACTACAGAGCCAGTTCTCGTGAAGACTTTACGGACACAACCTGTATCTAATTTAACACATTCTGTAATGGCGGCTAGTGCATGTTCCAAAGTGGGGCTGTTTCGTTTGTTTAGTAACAATCTGCACACCTGTGGACAAACATTGCTTTGAACAGATAATAATAAAGTGGGTTTTAACATGTTATGTATGTGTAATTCACCATAATAATTTAAGTATTTTCCTGTTATTTGACGTAATTACTACAGAAGCCAGATTTTTCTAAGTAATGTAGGTATACACTGATTCATAATGAATCAAGTTATCAAGGAATGCTCACAAATGGATAGAAATAAAGATGTCTTAATTTGTAATCAGGGTGTGACACATGATTGCTCATAAATTGATAAGCAAGTGATATTTTACCTTACGTGGTTTCACTCCATTTCTAATAATAGTAACTATGCGTGGTCGGACTACGTTATCCCCAGCTGGACTAACTCGTGCTG
Source organism: Melanchra persicariae (assembly GCA_947386135.1). Taxonomy (NCBI): domain Eukaryota; kingdom Metazoa; phylum Arthropoda; class Insecta; order Lepidoptera; family Noctuidae; genus Melanchra; species Melanchra persicariae. The sequence goes on from OX376646.1 coordinate 9,327,365, forward strand.
TCCCGTTGCCAGTAGTACTACTACCATTTGCCTGAAATATTTTTATCTTGCAACTTATATAGAAATCAAGGAAAATTAAAACAAACATAATTAATGAGTATGATTTATATGAGCGTGTATGGTATTTGTATTCACTGTATGTACCTGCAAATATCGGGACAGTCTATTATTAGCTCTGGCTGGGGAAGGACTTGAGCTGTCACTCAGAGACTCTGGGCCACTCAGTCTGAAAGATTGAGGCGTCACGGCACTGGCTTCATAATCTAGACGTTTGAAAGGCTCACCAAATCCACTACAAACATATGATTGCCCGTCTTCTAGATCATCCAGTTTGCCTATCTGAAAAATATTACAAATAGTGTCATATACAAGATGTATCTAGTAATGGGTATTAATAATGTGTGTGACTTACTTTCCTACCCTCAAGTGAATATATTGCCCTCACACCACTTGGCAGAGTTACATTGTCTACTAAAACCCTTGTTAAATCTGCTGTGAGACTATCAAAGGATCTGTAAACAAAAATACACATGAATGAAATGAAATGATGACACTAACTGGTCAATAAATCTTTGTTTCATCAATATCAATGTTGACAAATTGATTATTCATATTACAAATTCTGGTTAGTTGCAAGAAGGTTCATAATTCTTATTTGACTAAACTCTTAATTTTTATTATCACATATTCATAAGACATTTGTGTACTAGAAAACAAGTTCTGTTCTACATGTATTATGTTATAAGTTATGACCATTAAAAACACCTGTGATAATTGTGTTAATATAATTCAGTTTATGTGACTCAGTTCTCAATGCTTGAACACAAAATGCATAAAAAATTAGAAAGCAAACAAGCACTTGCAATAGGAAGGTAATGTTTGCTTCTTTTGGAACTATTAGCATTTATTTGAAATCAGATTCAGTAGGATATTTATACATCACGGGAAGGAAAGGCAAAATTACAATCAGCCAATTATCATAGCATCCTGTACAACCTTGATAGTATAATTGTTACTTATTTCACTGATTACAAGTGTGCAATCAACATGAACTAGACTTCATAGGTTGCTTGTGGAATTCGGATGTTATTTCTGCTATTATATAACTATAATTATCAAGTTATATTTAATTAACAGTAACTATCTCAAAATAAAACTCACTCATTAAACTTTCTTTTTAAGTAGGTATTTATCTATTCAGTTGCACTAATTTTATGGGCATGAAATTAACAAGTATGAAGAAATTTCACTATAAAATATTATATGCTGTTATGACTTAAGTGTTTATTATTATCCAGTCATAATAATAATAATCTCAGCTACTTGACTTTCTCATGACAGCAGTTAGCACTTTATCACATACATAGCTAGCTAATAAAATTGTAAACAATTTAGACTAATGAGAATTATGTAGTGTGACTATATTTCAACTCACAATGATAAATAGGCACTTTTTAAAATCACATAAATCAGCTGAATGACACAAAAACACCTAGTTATAGAATTGCAATGCAATTACCTAGTATTAACAATAGAACATTGCTTCATAATTCACAATTGAACTGTAACTACTTACATAAATACTCTATAGACATCTAATTTAGAATATTCAGCTATAGGTATGTATAAAAGTGAAAGTGCTCTAAACATTTTCCAACTAGAACTAAAACTTTGTCAGGGTTTTCTCAAATATTTTAAGTATAGTACGAACCTGTATCTCTCTGGCAAGACTGGAATTATGACTCCTGAATAAAACTTATCACCATTTCTAAAAAATCTGACTCGTTTGGCTTTCCGCGCGGCTGGCGTTCGGAGTAGTACATTACGTCGGTTCGTCCTAGTTTTCATAATTTCCATATCGCTAAAGTCCTTTTCCAGCTCACATACGGAGCTCGATCGGCTGCCACTACGGCTCAAGTTATTCTCCATCTAAAATGTAACATGAGTTAAATCAAAGTCACAAATTGGAGCAGCATAACGGATCATCTTTACAACACGATCTAACCCTCACCTTCTTTTCCTTTCGGTTCAACGAACTATTTTATTTATGTAATGAAGGAACAGGAAGTCATCACTTTTAGCACTTTCTCATTTTGCACTTTGAAAAGTGAAAAATATAGAGGTAATGAAATTAGAATATTAATTTCTGTAAAACTCATGAATCACACAGAAATCAGCGCAGACAGACAGACCAACAGACCAATCAAACGAACGAACAACCATCGAACGACTATGAACAATTGATGTGAAGGAAGAAAAGAATTGAACGCTGTGAATGAATTCATGAATGAATGATTTTTTATTTTTACTTCCTCCAACAAGATTAAGGTAAGACCGCACTAGGCGGAACCATGGCCGAACTGCGCTGCAGCGGAGCGACGACGCGACACTTATTGATATGATTCGGTATACCGCACTAGTACTGCAGCGGCGCGACAGTTTTGTCCCTAAAGTTGACTGGCAACGTAGGGATAAAATTTCTCAGGACGTTTCTTTTTTTTTGTTATTGATAGGCACGCGCTTGACCACTATCTCACCTTATGGTAAGCGATGATGTGGTCGAAGATGGAGCACGCTTGTCTAGAAGTAACCTATTCACACTTGACTTAAAGACTCCCAGGTTGTAGCTATCAGGAAACACAGACTGGCAGGGAATTCCACTCCTTAGCTGTACGCACAATGAATGTATTCCCAAAACGGTACCGGTGGCGCATCACCGTACGTCTTGTGGTCCGATAATGGAACGGGCTTGGCTTGGACGTGATCTTATTGTCACTACTTTACGAGGCAGAAAAACGGCTAATGAAATTAAAAAAAGCCGAGAATAATTTATGGGCTCATGACATTCCAAAATCGCGATATGAAGAAGGAGAATATCATGTACGAGAAGAATATCTTTTTTGCCACGGATTAAAAAAAAAATCATACCTACATATTTTAGATTATCGCTGCATAAGTTTAACGAGTTAGTACGAATTATGCAGCCATAGGTACATAAAAGAAAGGACACTCTATTCCGAAAAGAGCCAAATACTGTTCTTTCTCGTATTATTCATATGGTTCACTTAGCATAATTTTGTTTGTCATAATTATATTTTCGCATAATATAATTACGCATAACAGCTTACGCATAATTTTTTTAAGCATAATTTCTCTAACCATAATAATGATTAAACATAATATTCTGAAGCATAAATTTATTAAGCATAATGTTCTAAAGCATAACCTTTGGTCAGTGGGTAGCCCTAGGGGCGGTTTTTAAGCATAATATCATACAGCATGCAAGCAAGCATGCAAGCAAGCATGCAGCAAACAAGCAAGCATGCAGCATGCAAGCAAGCATGCAGCATGCAGCATTCAAGCGAGCATGCAACATGCAGCAGGTAGGGTTTCTGTCACGGCACCGGCGCTGCGGGCCTCCGGCGGCCCCACGCGTGCTAATCGTCGCAGACGGCTTTCGCTCACCACCGCAGCTTGCTGCTTGTTGCTTGCGGCTTGTTGGCCGGCTTCGCCGGCCAGCCTCAGCCCGTGGGCCGCCTCGCCCCTACGCGCCTACGCGATTTTAAATTACACTCTAGGGGTAGGACAAACAAGACTACGTGGAGTCGGTTTTGCAGCAATTCGGTTCTGTCACTTTTGTTGCACAGCATATTAAAATTTTAACCAACAATATTATTTGTTACAGAAACTAACGTTATGCTAATAGTCATTACTAGGCCTACTAACGTTATGCGAATCAAATTTATGCCAAAACAAATTAGTCTTTAAGATGATTATGCCAACATAAAATGTATGCCTAAAAAAATTATGCCGAAGTATTATTATGCCAAAACAAATTGTGCCAAAATCGTTATGCCGAAGTATATTAGGACAAAGAACATTATGCGATAAGAAGGGATCCCTATTCATATAATGGTAATTTTGTAAATCATACAGCTCTGAATAATTACTAACTAATAAAATTAAGTTTTCTTCATTCACCGCTCAAGCCCAACATGTGAAAATTCCCTAATATAAAGTAAATCTTATGTAATAGGTAAATAAACATTAAATTCGCGATTAATTCGCGACACACCGGTGTGTCGCCGGGCCCGGACAGGTTCATTTTACAAAACAAAATGCACGTCCGGCACGTTGATTTGCATGAAATATGAGGTAACGCGTTGCAGTCGCGCTGCTAAGTGCTAACTATACCGCACTACGCGGCAACTGAACTGCGCGTCGCGACACCGCGCGTCAGTTTTGCTTAGTTGCCCAACTTTATCGCGCATTGTCGCGCATCGCAGTCCCGCTGCCACGTATGACTCATACGTTTCCATAGAAACAATAGTTTGAAGTGAAGTGAAGTGTCGTGTCGCTCCGCTGCAACGCAGTTCCGCCTAGTGCGGTCTTAGCTTAAGGAAACGTATGTATATTATGAATCACGCGTTAATACGAACTGCGCGTCGCGACACTGCGCGTTAAATTTTGCTTAGTTGCCCAACTTTATCGCGCAGTGTTGCGCAGCGCAGTTCCACTGCCGCGTAGTGCAGTATGTCTAATACGATTCCTTAGAAACAATATTTTGAAGCGAAGTGTCGCGTCGCTCCGCTGCAGCGCAGTTCCGCCTAGTGCGGTCTTACCTTAAGTTCGCTTTTGACACAGAACACTAAATATCCTAACCAATCCTAACCGAGTCGTGATTAGTCGTGTTATGAAGCAAGCACGATATTTTTGTCATAATTAATTTTTTCCCCTTTTAAATAATTCAATTCTTTGGTCAGACCAATTTCTACCCTCTGGTAGAAAATAATGTGAAACCCAAATTAAAGAAAATAATTTTGAAAATCAGTCCACAATAAAATCAGCTGAGAAATCGGTGAACATACATTGAAAAAAAAATACAGACGAACGAGAACCGCCTCCTTTTTGAAGTCGGCAAAAAGTGCGACACGGTTTACATGACTGGCACGTAGGAACTCTTATATTTTTAATTTGCTATTTTTGTTGTGAGAAAAATACTATAGCCTAAATGCATGTAGAAGCTAACAAATATGAAATTAAATCTTTAAAATAAAAAACCTACAGCTAATAAAACACAAAAAACACGCGTTACTTGGCAACACTTAATGGCCATCGAAATAAACCAGCCACGAAAAACAGGTGACGCATTTATCAATTTCGTTTTATGTCAAAAGTGCAGACAAAGAGTGTGATTATTTTGTAATTTTCCACGTTTTTACAAATTTCTGTGTAAAATGTCATCGAGAAAAAAGGTACTGCTGAAGGTAATCATCCTTGGCGATAGCGGTGTGGGCAAAACTTCGCTCATGAATCAGTTTGTCAACAAGAAATTTTCCAACCAGTACAAGGCAACAATAGGCGCAGATTTTCTCACGAAGGAGGTAATCGTGGATGATCGGATCGTCACAATGCAGATCTGGGATACTGCTGGTCAAGAGCGATTCCAATCTTTAGGAGTGGCGTTTTATCGTGGGGCGGATTGTTGCGTCTTGGTGTTTGACGTAACTGCCCCCAACACGTTCAAGTCCTTGGAAAGTTGGAGGGACGAATTTCTGATACAAGCCTCGCCACGAGATCCTGACAACTTCCCATTCGTGATTCTGGGCAACAAGGTCGATCTGGACAATCGCGCTGTTTCCGCCAAGCGCGCACAACAATGGTGTCAAAGTAAAAATGATATTCCCTACTTTGAAACAAGTGCCAAAGAGGCTGTCAATGTGGAACTTGCATTTCAGACCATAGCTCGGAATGCTTTGGCCCAGGAAACAGAAGCGGAGCTGTACAATGAGTTCCCTGATCAGATCAAGCTTAATGCCAATGACAATGGTCGTAACAGGGATGGTGACAACTGTGCTTGCTAGGCCCTAAGAGATACGCTTCAGTGATGGCAATTTATTAGTCTCAGATTATATAAAGTAAACATACATTAAAGTATAATAATATTCTGTAAGTAATGTTTCCTTTTATATCATGTAAAAATGTATAGAAATAAAATGTACCACATTCACACATACTTATATTAATTGGTTTGATAAGCACTTTAAATTACCAAAACAATTATGCATTGTTACAAAAATATTTGTATGAGTTTTTTTATGTTAAAGTACAATATTATTTTGATTATTAATGGCAAATTTGGCAAAAATTTAAATGAGATTCATTCGTTTCAGTCCCAAATATTTAGAATCGATTAAAAAGGTGGTCTATATAATGTTCATTAAATTTAATTATATTATCAGTATATTTTAGTTGGAATCCATTGAAAATGTGTATTTTTTCAAGGTTACAACAAACATTGTAACCATATTTTTATCAGTTATTCTGGCATCTAATGAAAGATTTATAGTACATACTAAAAAGGCCTTTGATTTTTGTTCAATAACTTATTATTATTGAAAATTTATAAGACAAAACAATGTTATTATTAAACAATATTATTGTCTGAAGCTCATTGTTTCAATTGCTTTTTAAAGACATTCTATATTACTCAGCTATTTATGATTGTGACACAATACATGAATGACCAAGTAAATTTATTTGTTGGAAATGGGCTATGCATTAAAATTATGTATGTAATTAATTATTAACATCATTATTAAAGATACTGTAAGGTATGATTCTTCTCTGCTTCATGCAAAACAATATTCTTCAAACACTACTTTCAAATGATAAGATAATGAATTACCAATTTGTTGATGATATTGTGGCATATTGGTATCTCAGGTAAAAACAAAAGATATTGTAGGTATAATTTAATATAATAAATCAGAATTGATACGACTTTGAAAAACTTTGCCAATAATGTTAAGTAATTTTATTGTTTTGGCCTAAAATAGCAATATGCTTTAAAGCTTAAAAAATGGATTCAGATTCAATATATTGCAGTAAAAAGAATATCATTTTCGATGAAGTAAGATGAAATTCATACCTTGGAATATTCATGATATACAAAATGTGATATTTAAGTTGAATTCTTTGTTAAAATATGTCAATTGTTATTTGTTCAGTTGCCGTTTGGTAAAAAACCGAAATATACAGTATTGATGTGGAAATTCGACTACTGCGGCTTCTTCACTGCTCTGTTGGCCATAATTGGATTACAATCATGGAAAACAGACAGTGATAGAACAGAGTTTATGCAACAATAAACATTTCTGTATATATTTGGATTTTAAATATTAGTTATAAGTAGTTAATGGTAACATTATATTATAAAATAACATGTTATTACTCAGCACTATACATAACAAGTTGTGGGTTATGAGAACAAAAATGTTAAGACAGACTACTACTACATACAAGAGCAAAAGGAAAAATATCAGGTCATGTCTAATAACAAGGCTTGTTTGATTTCACATGTGTTCAAACAGCTTAAAAGATACACCTACTAATGCAGTAACCAGCTTTCTAGAGTTGTAGAATTTTAAAAAGCATTTGTACTGTTTGTAATTGTTGTTATTGGCATTATGTAATCTATGCCTCATGAAATCCATTGAATGTAGAGAACTACATAAAAAAACATACTATTAATGTTTTTATTATAAACCTCGCTTATTATGTTCACCATCCACATGACCTTGCCTTTTATTATTTCAATACTTTTAAAATTAGTGATCTATATGATTCTCACGTGTTTTTATTATTGTAGATGTTTAATTAAATTACCTACAACAAAATATAAATTAAGATCTAGTTATAATAAAGGAAGGTAACAAACGATGTACGCTGTAATAATGGTTGCTTTTAATTTTATATTAATAAATAACAAAAAAAGTCATCAGTCTGTTTTATTTTAAATTAAAAAGCTCGATCACAACCATCTTATACTTCACCAGAGGTCCAGTTTCTCATGCACTGAACCTACACAAATAAAACATCCATCACTCTTAGATGCTCTCAAGTGATCTTTGTTTGCAATGATTAGTCATTTAAAAAATAATTTCATTATGACTGCTAGAGCTGTGTCTATGTGAGCTATCCATTACTCATCATGAGTCATGTTATTGCATGGGGAATTACCTTTACTATTTACGTACAACGTTGTTTTGCAGACATTGCGACACGATTCGTGTTCACAATTCTGCTGCCAACACAGAAAACAGAATTGAGTAGATAACACACATGAGTGCAGAAGTGGACTGGTAATTATAACGTGGGTATTTCTAAATCTTCCCTAAGACGACAGTAGGTTTCTTTTATGAGAGCTTTCTGATTGTATGTGGAAGAATGACCATACTTTGCTCCAAATGGTTAGAGCCTGAAATAGTCAAACGAACATCAATCTTATTTAAATAATTTCAGTTTAATCAGTGGGATACGATCGCATCCTTATGCATGCATCTAGTGGAGGCAAAAAACAAGCTGTACGGTGCACGTAAATGGGTTTTTAAATTGTTTATTATGTAATGATTTCTGCAATAACTAGGCTCGTATCTTTGCACTTACACGCGCGACCTACATGAGGTGAAATTCACCTACCAACCAGCAGGTAGACTAATTAGCATAAAAATAGAGATTGAGATAAAATTGATTGTTTTCTGAAATTTATAAGCATGTTTTCAATATTACGCACCTTCCAACGCCATCTACCTTCATTGTCAAGTAGTTTTATCAAGTTTGAAAGAGCTACCGCCATCTATGACCGAATAGAGGAACAATAAATAAATCAGAAAATAAGATTGTCTTGAAACTCGTGTTTTTACCTTTCGCATTTTAGCATTTTCTAGTACGAAATAAACGTAATAATTATTTATTATTAATTTGAAACGACAATTTAGACAGATTCGATGATTCTTCATCGAATCTCATTCCTTGCATTACTTAGGTATATAGTCTCTTTCTCTACTTACGTTTATCTACTTTATCAACCACTTCACCATAAAAGAAAAAGTAAAAAAGTCTAGACTAGAATAATATTGTTTTGAAATAAACTGGCGTGGGTGCCCCACAAGCCGGGCGTGCAGGGCGGTATCATGTTATATGGGATGTTATCGGAAAATAAGGCAATAATTATACAAATGATTAATTAGATTGTTTGCAGGGTTTCTCTTCATTATTATTGTAAGTCATAAGTAATTTATTTCAAAAATACACACTTGTGAAAATATAACAAAAAATAAAAAACCTCTAAACCTCGGATAATAGGTTTGATTTTCTTTTGACCTTCTATAGAAAAAACTTTTTTTACTAATGCAGGAAAGCTCAAGAACGAAGCGAGCTCGAATATTTGTATAGGTACCATGGATGAACTATCTGCTTTATTATGTAGGTCTTAGGTTAAGTCTTCGGTAAGAGCCGGGCCGTAGGCTGCGCGGGCCCCTACTCTTCTGTACAAGCATCGCCACATGACATTAATTGTTTTAGTTTTTAACTGAACAAGCATTTGCTAATTCGCCGATACCTATTTACCTATGTACATTCGCTGACTAGGCTACCACAAGTCACCAACTTTATGTACCTATAATTAATTTAATGTTTTTACTAATAAACTGTCAATCATTTAAGGACACAAAACAGTGGTTTTATTTCCTGTACACATCCCGTGTGATTCGTCCATCTACAGACTACATCTCAGTGGCAGGCGCGGATCCACCGTTGTGGGCACTGTGGGCATGCCCACAACCCTAATTCACTAGTTGTAACCGGTAAAGTCTCACTTTCATGGTCTATTTAGATCGATAGGCTGTTGATAAATACGCTAAAAAAATGCATGAATTACCTGATCCAACTAAAGCTTTACCACTAGAAAAACACTGGGTGCCTCCACCTAACTATGATTTTCCGCACTCAGTTTTGCAAACGAATGGGAAAACGTACAGAAAATATGTCCAAAACACATCTTGAAAAATTCCATTGGCTTGTGTTATCACATAAAGATCAGATTTCGTTAGATCGAATCCTGGACGTCTTGTGAAAGAAGCAAAGCCTTTAACAACTTATTATGTGAAAGCGGGTTACTACTGCAACATCAACATAATCATTACCATACGAAGGCCGTTGAAATTGGGAAGGCCTTTTTGACGCATCATAAATGTGAGATTGATATTGCTAACCTGATTTCTACTTAAAGAATGGCTCAAGTGGCAGAAAATAGAAATCGTTTACGCCCAATTGTAAAAACAATAATATTAATTGGTCGTCAAAATATACCATTACATGGCCACCTAACACCGATCAAAATGACGTCTCCTCATCAGAAGGAAATTTCCGAGCTCTGTTGAAATTTAGTTGTAGAGCTCTGTTGCAGAGCTTCCGAAAGAGTGGGTCTTAAAATGAACATGGACAAAACCAAGGTCATGGTAAATACCCATGTACCACCCACTCCTATCAAGATTGGAGGCTCTGCACTCGAAGTTGTTGATGAGTACGTCTACCTGGGACAAACGATCCAGTTAGGTAGGGCTAAAGAAGGAGGTCAACCGTCAAATCCGACTCGGCTGGGCGGCGTTCGGGAAGTTACGCGGTATCTTCTCGTCTCACATACCACAGTGTCTCAAGACGAAAGTCTATGACCAGTGCGTGTTGCCAGTGATGACCCATGGACTCGAAACGTGGTCGCTCACAATGGGCCTCATCAGAAGGCTTAAAGTCACCCAAAGGGCAATGGAGAGGGCAATGCTCGGAGTTTCCTTGCGTGATCGAATCAGGAATGATGATATCCGCAAGAGAACCAAGGTTACCGACATAGCCCGAAGGATCGCCAAATTGAAGTGGCAGTGGGCAGGGCACATTGCTCGCAGAACAGATGGTCGGAAGGTAATCTGCAAATTACTGAAAAAGAAAACCGTAGGAATTCGTCTCAAAGCTGTACTCGGCTTCACTCAGGGCTTATGAATTTCCAATTTAGGATTGAAGGACCACTATGTAAATAAGAAGCTTGGAAGCTTTATTAGGGTTCCGTAGTCAACGAGGAACCTTCATAGTTTCGCCATGTCCGTCAGTCTGTGTGACTGTCTGTCCGTGGTTTCGGAGGCGCTTAGCACTAGAAAGTTGAAATTTGGTATGGGTACCTATATATAATCACGCCGACAAAGAGGTAAAATTAAATACACGTTGGGTAGATAAGTGACGATGAATTTCTTTTTTATCGTCTAACCCATGGTGTCGGGTGTCGTTGGATAGGTCGTTTAAGAATATTGTGCGAATGTCATTTTTCCATCCAGGGATCCGTTTGCGAAATATTGAGCTTTAAAGTGCTAATTTTTGTTACAGTGTGTTCGTGAAAAAATTCATGGTAGGTAGTAGCATATTATAACAGGCTCAAAAAGTTAATGAGTAATAGTCGACCAACTTATGAAATGAAACTGGAAAAGTAAAAACTTCGTAATAACTCCATGGAATACCATGTGAATACCATAGTTAGTTTTAGGTAAAATCTAAAACAACATGCACTTGTAACGTTGTATTCTTACAGTTAGTATTTAGCCATGGTTTACGGGATAAGCAACTACGGAACCCTTCACTGCGCGTGGCCCGACACGCACTTAGCCGGTTTTTAATTCTTTTCCTGAGAAAAAGGATGGGCAAAAACGTACCTAATCCTATAGATAAGCATTTCGTATGAATTGTCTTTTGCGGTACCTAAGGAAAACTTTATTAAGAATTGGCACGCAGAAACGGGTCCATGGCCTCTTAAATTGCATAAATAAGCTTACTACCAATAAAACAAGTTAAGTAGTGCCACGTAGTCTCTGTGTAGGTACGTAAGTATACCTAAAGCTACAAACTACGAACCAATCAAGTAAATAACAAAGTGGTGCCTGTTGCAAATCATGCTGCATCCAAACATTTCGCGTGTGACAGTTTAGTTTATGTAGGCGACGGTTTCACGTTACTTCGGTATTCGCTGGAGTCATTCATGTATTGGCACACAGAAGAATAACGGCTTTAATTCACCGTGCGCATGCGGGGGGGTCGGGCGGGGCCGCGGGGTGTGGCTCGCTGTTTCAGCCGGCTAGTTGATCGTAAAATTCAGTCTTGCTTGTGACATGAAAGGGCGCGATCCTTCACACGTAACACGGTGCTTCGAGCAATGCATCACCATGAACAAACGCCAGGGAATGCATGTAATGGTAAGTATTTTGAAAAAATCTCTCATTGTAACTGTTCCTAAATTGACATCTTTTTCTTTTATGAAACGTTTGCTTCTAATATTGCACGGACACATCGTGGAGTTGTATTTCACAATTCCTGGTACAGCTCTAATTGTTCGTGTTATTTAATTTCAATCAAACTGTTGCTGAGTGGTGTTTCTTCAGTTACAAGTGATTTAGAATTATTGAAATGATAATCAGATTATTCTGAAAACTGCGCGTGCAAGAAATAATTAATTGCAATTTCAATTAATTATTTCTTATTTTCGTACGTTGTTAATTAATTTTAGTGCCGAGTTTATTTTAGGCATAGGTATAGAAATTAATCTATACCCGATAAATATTTTTGTTGCATTCAATTCGATATCATATCAAAAGATTTTTCCTTGAGATAACAGGTGTGCCATTCAATATCTCACTTAATCATCAATATTTTAATTAATGCTTATCTATTTATCAGATGTTACCTTACATACTTGTAGTACAGCTTTTTTTAAACAGGAAAGTAGTGCATTTGTTTTCAGTCTTAGTACCTAAATACTTTTCTGCCAGACTAAACATGCAGAGAGCGGTCATGTTTATTTTTCAAGCTTTTATTTTTCGTAAAAGGTAAACTAAGTACATAGTTACCTACTAACATAAAGATACACGATGCCGAAGCTGGGAGGATGCTAGAAATGATAAAATCCAACATTCGCATTGAATCATTTACCGAGAATAAGCGCTAGCAAAACCTACCCGATTATTTTATTCAAAGTTTTACCTTATTTCAATTATAATAATGAGGAAATAAAATTTCGTTTTAGGAGCGCTTAAAACATTGCTAGAATTGTAGCTTTTACATTTTTCTAATTGTCCAGTTATTTGTAACGAAGGTCACGGGGAAAGGCTCTCGCTAAACCTCCGTGAAGGTCAACGTCAACCACAAATTGGTGGTATCCGTTGACGTAGATAGGTATCATTATAATTTTACGTTTTTTTATGTCGGCCTGAAGTTCTTCGATCCATGGATTGCCTTACAGCGTATGCAGCATTATATTCGAACTGGTGTCAGTGTGTCATAAATATTTTTGTTTGTAGTTTGTAAAGATAAAAATATCCTTTTTTTTTCTCTTATATCACTACCTAATTGAAATACTGGTTTTATGCCCGAGGACGACTCCTAAGTTTCAACAAGTAAGAACTGTGTTTCATAAGTGACTTCTGTTATGATTAATACCTATTAGGTTTGTTATTAACTATCCAAAATTTAAATCCGCTTCATCATTTACAATCTGTAAGTTTTTTCCGGCGGCTTCGTCTCCGTGAGACTTGAAAATCATCTCACGTGGAGCTATTTCACATTTTCCAAAATGTATCTGAAACAGTTCAGGCGTTAAGACGTTATGCAAATATACTGACTTCCACATTTATATCTAACTTGCTTTTGTCCGCGACTTCGTACGCACATATCCTGCTTTTCGCGTTCCCGTAGGAATTTCGGGAAATCGTCACTTAGTGCTTCCCTACACTCCCCAAGGAAGTTTCCTTGGGGAGTGTAGGGAACATACCGAATTTCAGTTTTCTACGACCAGAGTTTCGGCTGTTTCGTAGATATTTATTTTATGTTAAATTAAGTGAACTAGGTATACCTACAAAACACAAAGTACATATTTACCTAGCTCGATTTTTAATATCACGTAACTTATCGATTTTTAATTCAATATACACGATTTTTAATATCACGTTTATCGATTTTTAATTCAATATTCATTGAATTTCAATGAAGAGAAAAAATACGTAACAACTCATTTTTCAAAAGCGCGGCAAACATTACATCTTCATATTATTTTGCATGAGAGTATCACATGTCAAAGTAACAATGAGCGTCAAAATGAGCCGCACATTATTATTAGCTGAAAATAAATTGACATCGTCTGTCGAGTATCGATATTCGACATTCCTATTTATGGTCATTGCCCCAATTGTGCTGTTGTCATGGAGTCGAGGTCTTCGAGATGTAAAAATATTTGTATGCGTTCAGTAAGAGTAGGTACCTACTCGCGCAGTGATTTTATACAAGGTACTCTTATAGCACTTCGCCCGCGACTGCGTTCGTTTTCTGAAACTAAAATATAGCCTATGTTATTCAGTGATAATAAATCTTCTACTGGTTAAAGAATTTTTAAAGCCTATTCATTACAAAAATACAAATCTGTCTTTATTAAATTGATTAAATACTAGCTTCTGCCAGCGGTTTCGCTCGCATGAATGTCGGAATATTCGAAAAAAAAGTAGCCTATGTCCTTCTCGAAGGTATATCTTTTTTTTATTATTTTTGATAGGCACGCGCTTGACCACTATCTCACCTGATAGTAAGCAATGATATGGTCTGAAGATGGAGCACGCTTGCCTAGAAGAGAAGTAACCTATTTACTCTTGGCTTAAAAACTCCCAGGTTGTAGCTACCAGGAAACACAGACTCTGGTAGGGAATTGCACTCCTTAGCTGTACGCACAATGAATGTGTTCTCAAAACGTTTTGTGCGTGTGGGTGGGATGTCCACCATGTACCGGTGGCGCATCACGGTGAAAGTATACCATATTATAAGCAGTGAAATATACTTTGATTCAAGTCCCAAAATATTTGTCTTTTTTTACGGTAGGTAGAAAATACATGATTTCAATTCCAACTTCATTATGTCAATTTTCTAAGATTTATTTTTGATAAGATTTTAAGTTAAAATTTTAATAAATTATCATGTTCCTGCCCTAGGCCCATGTTACTTGGGGTCCGCGTAACACGTTTAATGAGTTAATGAATATTTAACAGATATTCTAAACTGCTGCAGATTATGAACAGACATAAAAACTCAAACACGAGAAGGGAAAACATTTATGAGCCACGTTTCATTTTAGGGGAACAGCTTAGTATTAGGTTATACTGACCTAAGAAGAAAGTAGCCAGCAATAATCCATCTTTTCATTTTAGGGTTCCGTACCCGAAGGGTAAACCACAGAACCTGTTTCCCGGAAGCCTCCGCTGTCTGTCCGTCTGTCTCATGAACCGTAGTAGGTAGACAGTTGCCATTTTAAAAGAGTATATATCTGCTATAAAAACATAATAATAACAACAAACAAATATCTAACCACACACACAAAAACGTGACTTTTTCAGTTTATGGTACGAACGAAACCTTTCGTCTGCGAGTCCGACTCTCACTTACCCGGTTTTTTTTATAATTACAGTCTTTTTTATTTTTTTTATTATGTATCCTGCTCAACACAACAATCTGTCTCATGACATTTAGCTGCTTCTTTGTTTGAAGTATTTCAGTCAAATATAATTACAGTAACGTCACGTTTGTATTCCCTTCAGAGGTAGCCAACGACTAAACAGCCAAAGTGACCCCCAGTTCTGAGAGCTTAGTGCGAGTTTTTGTACACGTTCGCTTATGTCAAATTGTATGAAAAAAAGGTTTTCCGCTATAGTTACCAGACGGCGCTTATTCAGTTTCAATACAAATTGACGTTTACGGCTAACGCGATCAAGAATGTTAAAAAACCCGCACTAAAGCACTCCTTCGAAAACTAAGGACTTTATGCTTGTTACTTATGCTGGTGGCGGTAAAATAAAACACTAGGAATCGAGACAGGCATATTGAAATCATAGATAGGATGATTGTACTACATCTCCTCAATAGTACATATCTATTGGTCACGTTACAATAATATCCGAGCCAAATGGGCAACGACGCTGAATTAAAATTAATATAATTTATTACGATTGTGTTCATGTAATGCAGGCCATACACGTTCAAGTAATTTGACCAAACAGGCTGGTTCACACTGTTTGATCAAATAGAAATACGAAATTTTGTATTTCTTCATACCATTTGACACCTCATTTTTGATCAAATTTTCCCACAGACATTCATGCCAATTTGATAAAACTGTTTGAACCAGCCTGTTGGACCAAATTACTTGAACGTGTGTGGCCCTCGTGTGTGCACCAATGCTTGGTGCAACTGTGTCCAATGTTCGTGTTTGGTCTTCCCTCCACTAAGTCATTTGACTATCACGTGCAAATGGAATGTTTAACTAATTAATTAAATATGTGGTCTAATATCTCTATTAGCCGAAATGTTGACAGTTTTACTATTTGATGATGCTTGATTTGTTAAAGAAGCTTACTTCTAGTAATTAGCAGACTACATGTGTTTCGAGTTTTACATTTGCAAAATATGGGGTGCTCGAATATAAAACACAGTACTGCGGCTGATGTCACACGCGGAGGCTGAAGTGTCAAACGAATCATAAGACATATGACTCCCAAATACTCAGTAAGTCAGATTATAGGACAATAAGCTAAGCTCGCACGAATGTGAGAACTAAACGTTAATTTGATCGATTTTTAATCAAATACTACGACTATCCTATAGTTAGAGCATCTTGGTTTAAAATATGACAGGCTCTTCAGGTATTAGCTATTGATAAGAACACAATAAATAAATATTA
The DNA here is from genome assembly GCA_947386135.1 of Melanchra persicariae. Classification (NCBI taxonomy): domain Eukaryota; kingdom Metazoa; phylum Arthropoda; class Insecta; order Lepidoptera; family Noctuidae; genus Melanchra; species Melanchra persicariae. The sequence continues at coordinate 9,343,956 of OX376646.1, forward strand.
TTGGCAACCAAATATTCCCAATTAGAAAATTAATAGAGTTTACGTAACGTTGGCTCCGCGCATTCGACTGAGTTCGACGACAAAAGTAATGTGTAGCAGGCCGCGTTGCAGAACGCGTAGCAAGACTCGTAGCACGACGCGTAGAAGGACGCGGTGCAAAACTCACAGCACGACGCTTAGCAAGACTCGTAGCATACCCGTAGCAGAGTGTAGAACTCGTAGGCGTAGCAAATGTGTAGCAAGACTCGTATCAGAACGCGTAGCAAGACTCGTAACACGGCGCCTAGCAAGACTCGTAGCAGGTCACGGTGCAAAACTCACAGCACGACGCGTAGCAAGACTCGTAGCATACCTTGTAGCAGAGTGTAGCACTCGTAGGCGTAGCAGATGTGTAGCAAGACTCGTAGCAGGACGCGTAGCAAGACTCGTAGCATACCCGTAGCAGAGTGTTAAACTCGTAGGCATAGCAGATGTGTAGCAAGACTCGTATCAGAACACGTAGCGAGAGTCGTAGCAGGACGCATAGCAAGATTCATAGCAGAGTGCTAATTCTACTAATTTTCAAGCAACGTTCACATTCGCATCTGTCGCAATCTGTCAAAAATGTATGAAAAATAAGGCTTTTTTGACAGTTTGCAATTGACATGCGAATGCGCAAGTTGTTTAAAAATTAGTTGAATTGGCCCTCTGGACTCGTAGCAAGACTCGTAGCATACCCGTAGCAGAGTGTAGCACTTGTAGGCGTAGCAGATGTGTAGCTTACTCGTAGCTGGCGTGTAGGAGAACGTAGCAGATGTAAAGCATGCTTGTAGGTAGTAAATGTGTTGGAGAGTGTAGAAAACGCGAACTCAAGTGTAGCATACTCGTTGCAAATGTGTAGCATACTCCAAGCAGGCGTGTAGGAGAGCGTGGCAGACGTGTAAAGACGCTAAGTCGATCCAAAATGGTGGCGTAGTCAACATGTAGCCGGTGCAATATAGAGTTGTATTTGCAGTTTTCTACAGCGTAACATATTTTTCATGGCCACATGGCTTTGTTTAGTATTATTTGGATTGGAAGCTAAGGACCAAATTAACATATTTATTAAGCTTACAAAGACTTCACCGAAGTGTAAGATTTTTATGACTTAATTCTGATGACGTGAACATTTTGACAGTTCTTGATAAGTGAGCTCTCAAACGATAGGTGTTTATCAATACGGGCCTAAGTCGTGCGTGATATCAGAGTCCTATCACCGGCCATTGCTGGCCTACTGTGAGTGTGCATTGTAGACTATTGTGATCACTGGCTTTCCTGAAATGCAGAATAACGGGGCTTTACAGAAAGGTAAGGTGTAATTTAGATACTACGTATTTTTCTCCTTTCTTCTACTAGAATGGATATGTCCACAATATTGGGTTCGTTCCATGCGAAGTGTAATGAAATTAGCTCTTCACACTTTTAATTAAAGTCTAATATGTATATTCCTCGATATAAAGTAACTCCCTTTGCTTTTGTTAAAAGGCCTTTTGTTAAAAGTTTCGTAATTCAGCAATTCGGTGGCTCAGGATATTTTTCGTTCGACTTGTGTATTATGTGTAAAACCAAATCCTGGTTTGCCCTACTAAAAAACTCAATATTCCGTATAATCATGATTCGACACGCTTTGAAAGATAACACTATCATAACAGCCCTGATTACTCATAAGTTATGAGAATTGATGGTTATCAGCTGTATCTATCTTAATATCTATATAATCTATTGCATTTAAGCCTCTAATCCGTCCCAATAGAATTGATAGGCTTATCTATTGATAACAATGTCTATAAAATGATATAAAGGTCGGAAGTATTCATGCACATTGATTACGAGTAGCTCGATATGGTTTTATTTTTATGCATGAATTAGATACGAATTTGAGTCTCAAGGTTGAGTCAAGGAAATCCTTGATTTTGTGGTGAAAACACTGTTTTTTTTTTCTTATTTACTTTTTTATGATACTGTTCGTCTAAAGACCATCTCGATGCTGGGCAAAGGTCTGTCCCCATGACTTCCAGTATTTTTTTATAAGTACAGGTTCCAATGGTTGTTTATTTTGTCAAGTTCGTCTCGCCATCTTTTACAGGGTACTCGTATACCGCAAGGCTTTCTAGCTGTGTCAGGGCTACATTATAACAGTGCATTTTGACACATAGTTCATCATTATAATATTATTATTTTGTTTGAATGCATTCCATTCATTTCACATATGCAGTGCTCTTTGTTGTTTATTCTGGCACATGTTATTTGGCTAGAAGATATGAATTTTAAAGCTCATTATGATATAAAAATATACCTATGCTTATATTGAATCTCTCAAAGTACCTTCATTTCTTTTTTTTTTTTTTTTTCTTTATAAGTAGGTACTGGAGTACTTAGCCAGAGTGGTTCAACTAATGAGGAGAAGTACTCTACCATGTAATTTTTCACTTGGGACTTTATTTTCTATTCAATATCTCAAGGAGATAACTTTTATGAGTATAATCGATTTTCTTTAGTTTTAAGTATTTACTCGTAGAGCAACGACTGGTTTATGATGGATTGACCTTTATTTCAATTGAATTTTTATTTGTTGAGATTATGTCAATCGTAATAAATAAGTGTGATAGCAGAGTCTTTTAGAATAACCATAATGTATGTATAATGCATGTGTGGGTTACGTAGTACATCAACAAAATCTGTGTAAGCTTTGTAGCTACAATTTTGAGGAGAGTTGTATTAATCAGAACCTTAATGCCAATCCTTCGATGGTAATGTGCTGAGTTCATTATTCTATTTAGTAATTTTGTTTTCGCAAATATTTTACGATCTCATAGAACTTACAATTTTGTTTCACAAGGTTACGTCTAAATTCTCGGGAGAAATTACCAGGCTTCTTTTTAGGTTACACGTAGCAAAATAATTGGACGTGTAGCTATTGCTACTTGACCACCGCGGAGTTTGTACGTATGTAACAAAAATCCTCCCGAGCTAGAGTAACGAACCGGTCGTCCTTTATGAAGGGCATTTCAATCAGTTGCTCTAGGGTTGACCCTGGGTGAAAACGCCGCGTGACAAAGTCATCCCGGGTGAAGAATTCTGAGACAGTAGGTGTATTTTTCCTTTCGATGACATTTTCATTATGAGAGAATCAGCAAAACACGTCGAACGCCTACGCTCCCGAGTACTCGAAGACGTTTAGAAGTCATTATGACGCATGCGTGAATATATTGATCAGTACCACGTTGATTTCGCTCTCGTGCTCTCCGAGATACTCTCTGTCGATCTGAACCTTTCGAAGTTTAGATAAGAGACGTAACCTTCAACATGAGTTATAACGATGGTGTGGCGACCTTGGGAAGGTGGCAGTGAGCTGCTAACATAATTTCATGAATGTATGAAACAACTGCTTTATGGACAATTATTAGCTATATCACCATCTTCGTATTAATTGGTCTAAAGTAGCTATTATTGAGAGCGGAAAACTTTGTGTTACATTATTAACGGAGTGTAAAGTACTTGTTTAGTGTAGTAATGTGAGATTTACGAGCTTAGTTGTAAGTTTGCAACTAACGCAACGCTTCCAGAAGCAGGCATACGTGCTGTAGCCCAGGTCACATGACATCGTTCGCAATCTCAGAATAACTGACCGTCGCGTCTAATTATAATACGGATCTCGGTGTTCTTTTAGATTCACACAAATTGAGATATCTGTATAAGATAGCTAACTTTCCAAACAACATATCCATATTAAGGATTTAGTAGTGAGTAGCCTTGGCAGGTAGCTGTTGCATAAACGTCGTCCTATTTTACTGGTGAACACACGACTAAGGTACTATATTGATACCTATTTCAGTAATAAAGTTCTGTGTTAACAGTGAGAATAATGCGTCATGCAGCTGGTTTACCGCTATACTAACAGATTTATATTGATGTTATAAAACGCGTCGTGAGAAGAAGCTTTCTTCTGTTCGTGGCTCATTGAAAATGGTTGAACTATAGAACGGAAATATTGCAAAAATTGTGTTTTGATGTACCTTAGAAAATTCTACTCTATTGTTTTTTGTATCATTGGAACGAAACCTGCTGTTTTATTATGCCACACAGATATTCGACTCTTGTGGTTTTGTAAAGTAATACTCATCAAGTCAAAACAGTATTTATTGTCTATTCTATTCTATAGCAATAAATGCAAGGACTAAGTTTTACTTTTGTTTGATTCCATCTCTGAATTATATCTGGTCAAGTGCGAGTCGGACTCGCGTGCAAAGGGTTCCGAATCCCATTTTAGTAACATGTTATTTCTTGACTTCTTATAGGTTTTCCTGCAATATGTTCCGGAGATAATGGTAATTTTTCATCTAATTTCTTGAATAACTTCAAAACTATTTATTTAAAAAATAATGAACAAAAAATAGAATTAAAACTCTCACAATAATGGGATTTCGTTATAATATATCACATGGTAAAAATTGAAATTTTCTAGTTTCTAATATTATTTATGTAACGCGTCCGTGTTTTGGTCTTAGAAGTTCATATGTGTGTGCCAAATTTCAACAGAATTGGTCCTGCAAATTTGGAGAAAATTGGCTGTTACAGACAGACTGACAGCCGAGTGAGGTTAATAAGGGTTCCGTTTTTCTCGGATGTTCGGAACCCTAAAAATGCATGCTTTACATGAGCTCTGTTTTGTACAAGCCATAATAACCTAAGATAAATAATCTGTGTATTGAATAGTCATAAAACTCATCTAGGTTATGTTTAAATAGGTCTTTCAAGAATCTGTTGAGTCAATAAATAGCAGTTTTTCCATGAATCGTTTTGTGTCACGTACTGCTTAGATATTCGCTGATTCGCACATCAAGATACCTAATCATATTTTTTACTCACTCTGCATTTTCGCTAAACGGTGCAAAATTTTACACGTTGTGATTATTGTATACATTTTATATTGATTAGGTATGCAAATAGTGTTGGGAAATTATTTTCGAACGAACGAACAGAAAGAACAAAAATCGTAAAAAAAACCTTGTTTGAGACAGTTAATTAAAGTGAAATTAATTAATTAATTAAGTTCTGAAGTAGCTTCAGTTCTATCTTGAACATACTGATTCCAATCATAATTAAAAAGTAAGCGACTACATAAATAATTGTCGAGAAATGGCATACAAATTGCTGAAAAATAATAGACGTCACCGTGTTTTCCAGAACACTAGTATTTTCATAAGTAATTTGATAAATGCCGTGAAGTAGTTCAAGTTTGTGCGGTTACCAGCCGTTCTCTATTGACCGTGGTTAATTATAACAATATTATGCGACTGACAGGCCTGACTAATTAAAATTGTATAAGATACGACTTCTGTGTGTTTAAGTGTCCATCCAAAGTTCAAATAAGTACCTCAAAAGGTACTAAATACCCAAGTTCTCTTTTTCACATACATATTTTATTAGTATAATAATTTGACCAGTACAATTTGGATGGACTTCAAAAGAGATTTGACCTTGGGTTTGAGTTAGTTTCGGTGTTTCTTCTCAGTGTAGTCAGCTAGGAAACACCGGCCTCATACAGTTTAAAACGACCAAAAAGATTAACGTGTAAAGGTTGATTCACACATAGCCGGGCCGTGTCCGGGACGTGGTCCATCCGTAGCTCAAGAAAATATAGTTGCATACATTTTGTATGAACTCGTTGACACATGTCCGTGTCCGGGCAGGCGCCGGAGCTTCCGTACCCGGGCCGACGCACGGACGTGCAGATACGGATGCACGGTCCCTGCACGGCCACGGCCCGGCTGTTTGAATCAACCATTAAATTGTTATTTACAACCTACTTATAAAATAAATATTTATTCATTTTATATTAAGGCGCTTCCCTGACCAAATGACCTTGAGCATTCGTTTCCTCTTTGCCGCACCCCACCTCGTATCATAAAATTCACTCAATTTTTGGAATAATTTTAATAAAAAAAGAAAAGCAATGTTTTGTTATTAAATAAAACGTGAATAATTTAGATTTCTAAATTATCTATCTATTAGTGTAATCCTCAAATGATTAGAGCGTCGCCTTTAGCATCAGATGCATGTAATCAATTATTTTAGTATTTTAAAAAAAGTAGATTTTTAATGTATTTATTACACATAAAAATAAATTAGAACGTGGAATGTGATGATAGGATATCGAACATCAATAATGTGCTTTTAGAAGTAGTTTATTTCCCTTATCTAATGAGTTAATAGCCTCTGAATCACGAAGAAAAATGCACTATCGCTAGGTTTTGGTCGGGGTAGCGTCTTAAGTTAGATACAAAAACGAAAATGGATGTTTTAATATTTTTTAAGAGTTTGGAAGTTGGCACTGTTTTAAAACTACAATATACCACTATAGTTTCTTCATCGATTGTAAGTTCTTTTGACCAACATTAGACAGAGTTGTTTCGTTGAGTGGAAATTCGTGACACCGAAACATATTTTTTGCCGTGAAAGAGATCATGTTTTTGGCATAGGTATATTTCTTCTTCATTCATAGTCTTACGCCATGAATGTATTTTCATCCGTGTGGTTTAGACAATCTTAACTGAACGCTCTGAGTGGGCATTTTCCGTATAGAGAATTTTATAGGTTTGGTAGGTTCGGAGTTATCAGGAGAGGCGTGTGGAAGGTCAGTTGAAGGGCGTACAGGACGCAGGCGACACATTGTCTGTGAATGTCCCCGTCACAGCTAGGGTTCATTTACCTCGAGTCAGTTAGTCAGCTTCAGCTCTGTTAAAATTCAATTTAAGTATTGAGTAGTGTGTAAGGACAATATGTATTTATTGACCTACGTGCGGCATTCGAATAAGGCATTTTCTTGAATAATTAATGAGCCGCCAACACAGTGGAAATGGATACCCCATTTGCTACTCACTGTGTTGGCGGCTCATTGCATTCAAATAGCGTTCAAGAAAATAGCGTTTCTCGCTCTAAATTACCCTTGTAAACAGTTCTATAAAATGTTGTTTCGATAAAATCTTAAGTTATATTCTATGACAGTAACATCGATTTGTAGTACTAATAATGGCTTCTTGCCAACTCATATTCATGAAATTATGAATTAAAGCGTTATTCACTAAATTGTTAATTGCTAATGAAACTGTAATTTTGGGACGTGGCTTCTCAATTGGTGTTTGTGATTTATTTCAACATTTATCGTAAGAAGAGGCACTTTATAATAACCCTTTCACTGCTTCAGTGCTTCCCATCACCTTTGATACTATGGCAATTTTATAATTATACTATTGGGTCCGCCTCACAGGTAATAAAATATTGATAAAATATGGTATGTTTATGATGTATCATAATTATACACAATGAGAAACAAAGTTAAAAGTTTTAAAAGCACAATTTAATAGCACTAATGACGTTATTTCCTATCATTGTATGACGTGGGTAGAACGTGGTGCGGTGGGTAGGTACTGCTAGCCACTAAATTACGACCATGTGAATACAGACATGCGATGACCAATGAATCAATAAAAAAGCTTCCCACAGTCACCATACTAATACCTCTAACATTTTATATTCTGCTCTACTTTACGTTTATTTCTGTCAATGGTAGTTATTATATGCCAGACTCTACGTATAGGTACTCCATTTTCAAAGACATTTTTCCTATGTAACAACCGCTAAATATTTCGACGTCACATAATAGGTGGGTATACGAGTTTGCAGGAGTATAGAATCTGTGGTGGCTTTATTGCTTTGTGTTAGGGTCGAATATTGTTTGCGTTTAAGGGACGAAAGTGCATTTAATTTGGGCGGCTCTGTAATAAGATGCATGGTACTCAGGTGGTATGTGTGATAATTGTAGCGAGTGCCAAAGAATCTTCGTATCGGTCCGAGAGTCGAGACCGACTAAATAAGCTTTGTTTGTCAGATTTATAAGCCATCCACACGTACCACAATTTAGAGCAGCTACGTTTTCAAAGATTTTATTTTTTTATTGAAATGCTGTAAAGCTATGTAACCTGGGCGTGCTGTGAGACAGATTTAGATGCTGGGAATAAAGCAAAATAAACAGTATTACAGAAGACATTCATCACAGTCTGTAGCGAACATTTATAGAGTAATTGAAATATTTCTCATAAGTTTATTACCTACGATTTATACGGGAAGATAAAACTGGACGTAATCCTTATTATTATTTGCGTAAAGATATATTTTAGTTCGAAAATAAATAAATTATAGCAAATGCAAAGAGAATAAATATTTCAACGAAGTAAGTTGAAGCCAAATTAAATTGAAATCTTATCTTGAAGAGCTAGCAACATTCTGATGATCTATGGCGTTACTCAATTTTCTTTTAAAACAGACGGACTACTGTAGCGTTTTTTTTTCAGTAAACAAAGCCTCGTTGATCACAAGAAGCTCTGCATAACAGAGAACTCGCTGAACTATGTGATTCACGCAACAATTTCACCTTCAAGTAAATTAATTACTTGCGCCATGTTTTGATATTGGTTTATTTTAAAAGTTGGCCGATAAGGAATTTTCTACTTTAGTAATTGGTTATAAAGCGAGTTTATACGAGTGGGCTCTATTAGAGAAGCCTTAGAATTTGAGGTTACATTGTGCTGTTGGGTCGCAATCCGCGCTGACTATTGCGTCACCATCGGTTGATGGACTCAACCGTACCTATTTTTCTTCTTACTTGTTTTTCTACGGATGGAAATAACGAGTAACCCCTCGTAAATTATGTTCCGAGGTGTAGGCAGCCTTTTTGTGTCCTATTTCTTTTTTATTAGCTTGTTTTCATGATAATGAGGCCTCTTGATATTCTACTCTTCTTTCTTCTTATTGATTCTTTGGGGATTCGACCCAAACTAGTTACTTCAGAAGTAAGTAGTTTTCTTACACAGAGGTTAAGTTTGAAGGTCAACTGAAAAACAAGAATAATGTATTGAAATCCTTGAGATTTCATAAAAACTTTCATTGAAACCTGTAACAATACAGACAAAAATAAAACGTAGGAACGATACGTCATATATTGTTTACTAAATTGGGAATAATGTGACAAGCGCAGAGATGTGGATACGGCTAGATATCAAATCTCGTGGCCATTGATCGGTGGGCGGGCGCGCGGCGGCGGGCGGGCGGCGGCGCCCACGTGCTCGCTGCCGCCCGGAATAGACAGTTCGCCCCGCGCAACTGCTCCCAGCTCACATCTCTCTAGCTTAGCAAAAACTTTTCCATTTTACACATACATCGTCAATTAAAAACCTATTTTTTTTATAAAAATAAAATCTCAAGTCAATAAAAGTTGTGATAGTAAGAAGTGTAATATAAATAAGGTTGTAAACGTGAATTTTCCGAGTATTTAAATAAATTATAAACTTCCTCGTGTGTAGCAAAGGTCGTGTTGTCGTAAGCAATATTAGTAATAATCGTTCCGTCACGTCGCCGTCGGGTATATTGAAGGAGTGTGATATTGAAGTTTGAATACTAGTGGTATAAGTGCAGTGACATTGACTGGGGAAGGATAGCAGTGGGTGTTCAGCAGTCGTGTTATTTTGAATTTTGGCTGAGTAGAGTGTATCAGTGCGCTGATATAGCTTGGGTGAATAATCGTCACTCGGCGCCGGCGCCCGCGAGGTGCGGTTGCGGTGCGGTGTTTAGGTGCGATTTGAAGGTGCGCCGGGCGCATGTGCGATGCGATGCGGGACAAACTGTCCGCGTTGCTGCGGAGCTCGGTGCGTGCGCCGGCGCATCACAATGGTGAAAAATTGCAAAATGATGCGTTTGGTCCAGTGCTCGTGTTCACAGATGAAGGTTGTTATTTTTGCATATTTTTTTATGATGTTCTTTCCACTACATATCATAGTTTTCCCACTGATAGGTCCAAAGGTATATGTATTTGAAGGGGGGACAGGCAAACCATTTAGTTTTTCCTTTAGTGGAGTTTTCCCACTGGCCCAAAGGAATATGTATTTGAAGGGGGGACCATTTATTTTTTCCTTAAGCGGAAATTCACTCAAATAATTATCATACATATTCCAGCGTTTGAAATTTAAAAAAAAAATTCAGTACAAAAAAACATTGCATTTTTCCAATCTAAATCAAACCGTACGTCTAAAGTAGTTTATTTTCATTTAATCAGCTATGTAAATGATGTTATCATTCATCTGTAAATGTAACATCTAATATTTTGAAAACAACGCATGACTTGTGTGTAATTCTTGTATGCTTTGATCGGAACAATAAAAGTACATGAAATGTTATTGTTTCAGTAAATTGTTCTGCCGTGCCACTTATAATGTTTATAAAAACTGTTACTTACTCTAAACCTTATTATACTTTTCTTGACTATGTTGTCTGTCTGGCGCCACAACTTTTAAACAATCTTTCATGTGAATAAACATACAATTACTTTATTGAAACGTAGAAATTAATGGTTTATTGATAAAACTTTGTAGTCATGTAATTTTCAGCCTACATTTTATCCCTTATTAACAATGTAGGTACCTACACTACATATATGTATATGTACTGAGCAAGGAAAACCTTTGATAATCCCTAACTCTTTGTATTTATTCACTCTACAAAGCAGCAATTTTAACTACCATCATGTTTTCATGTCCTAATTATTTACAAATCTGCCCTTACGCGACGACGGTCAATAACAATTTAATTGATTGAATGTCAAGGACAAACACCAGACCGTTCGTTAAAGCTGTTTTGAAAGTCCTTTTTGCGAATTTGTTTAAGTACTTTCTTCAGTAATTATGAAGTGTTGCAATCGTTGCTATAATGAACATTTTTCAACACTAGGGAGCCATGTATTCCAGTATTGTTAATGTTATAAAAAATGCAGTTTAGAACGGTGAAAGTTTAGAACAATATTTCGTTCAGTTACAAGTCCAGCAAGAACTAGTAAAGTATTGATTTATTGGGCACAGTTATTCTCGTAGCACGTAGGCAAGGCCGCAGCATTTAGTTGAGTCGTTCCACATAATGTAATCATTATCACTGCCACTTTTCAACCGCCTACTGCACTGAAATAGCTCTCAATCTATGTACTTACATTTTACATTTAATATTTAGTGTAGCTTCTTCGATAAATATTTTTATTTTCTAAACATGCGAGTGTATTTACCACAGGTATTTACAGTTTACTTAACGCCAGTCAGAAGTGGTAGTGCTGAAAAGCAACCCATAGCTTCTCTGAATTGTTAATTAACAATAATGAAGAAACGCGTTAAACAAATCATCGTAATGGATACGTCCCCATTAAACATCGTCATGCTCTTGTTATTAATGTAAAGTGTCCCTAAACCTACTTTATTTTATATCCGACCCTGTGCGGATAAAATCGGGCACGTGACTGTCACGCCCCAGTAACAGACTAATCAACCATGGGTCTTCCACGAAGTAGTCAAGACTAGAAAGACCCAACAAGCCTACTGGTGACCTCAAGGTCAATGTCAACGCCCTTTAGGGGACGGCCGGGCAAATACGACAAACGTCCAATAAACCGAACAATTTTATTTTAAAGTTTTTCTTATATTTTCAGAGAAAAGACTGTTCACTTACAGTATAATTCAAGACGTTATTATATACGTTAATATCCAATTAGCTTGTTAAAGATACAACCAATTATTTTCTGGCGCAGTTGTCTGTGCTGTTACTTTCGGTCTAGTCGAGGATTAACACTTCAGACTTTCCTGCATGAATGAAGAACGCGGAAATTGGTATTTTCGTAAGAGTTATTTTCTCAGCGCACTTAAGATACCGGTTTGCCATTTTAAAAATTGCACCGTTTGGTAAATATTTAGACAGACTCTTGAACGCAACGTTGTGAATAATTATTATTTCTTCCTGTTACGATGCGAAGCTCGTGACAGAGCCGGCTTTTTGCTTTTGCGTCATACCATGTGGAGATAAATCTTTTTGTCCATTCTCAAATATATTTCTAGTCTGGAATGATAAACTATAATTGAATTGAGGCAAGTTATGTGTTAGTTTAAAACCACCTCTCCAGCAAAACAGATATAACACATTTGTCTTAGAAACAAAACACTAGTGCTCTCTCTACCGACGCGACGACGCGACGATAAGTTGTATGTAACGCTTGAGATCTCACCCATTTAATACTATCTTTGTACCAATTAGCTATCAAAATAACGATACCTACAATATCAGTGTAGACTCAGATACTTAAAAAGGCTTCAATTTTATGATAACAACTAGCTTTTGCTCGCGACTTCTTTTTTTTTTAATTAGTGATGGGTTTGCTCTTGACTCTAGTCTATGTCGGAGATGACAGAGACAAAGTCTACGATGTAGCGAGCTTACCCAGAAAGAGCCTGTTCACTCTAACTTTGAAGAGATTAGGGCGCACATATCCCTTTTGTTCCCGTTCCTGTAGAAATCCAGCTTTCTTAGTGCTCCCCTACACTCCAAGAAACCTAAATGACAAATTTCAATTTCTACGACCAGTAGTTTCGGTTGTGCGTCGTCTGGCAGTCACTCATCAGTAGCGAAAGAGTTTTATATATTTTGATGATATCTACTCGTACATGGACGACGTTACTTTATCCTGTTCGTTACTAACACTCTGTCTGCAATGTGTGTCCAAGTAAATTATTGCTGACATAATGAATATTATGTACATACCATTGTTTTCATAAGAATCGAATGATGTTAGTACGGTGTCACAACAAAGTTCTATATTGTATTAGCTTTTGTACTCTCAGCAGTAATGTTAGCGTAGCCTTCGAGATTGGATAATGTTTACAATCTGGGATTGAAGCTTGACCTTATGATAAACAGCGTTTGTGTCGGATGTTTTGTCCTTCTAACATTTACAGATACGAAATTTATGTATATGTAGGTATATTGGAATTGTTCCAATGAAATAGTCACGAAAGTATTTTGATATCTATAGAATGCGAAATCAAAAAGCGACACAGATTAATTAAATCAGTTACTTCAGATAGCAACTCATTAGATTATACACAAGAATAACGTTATATTATACAATTTTCCGAGTAAACATGGAAAATACGCATTCAAATTACTTGCTAATAGAAGTTAAATAGGTATTCGATGAGCAAATGATGTAACGCTAATAGAAATACTGTGTTATTATTAAGAATTAACAGAAATTCTTGAGTGAAACGAGGTAAATCATACAATAGGTAGTTAGTAAGAAGTTGGTGTACGTGATTCTCTGCACACGGAGTGTTTTGGTTACACTGTGTCCGGTGTGTCATGTGATACACATTTGCGTCATCAAAATGGAAACTGGAACTTGAGTTAGCAGAATCTGAGACTTTAACTGTTGCAAATGTCCCACTACTTCCACTATCATTGCATTAGGAACGAAAAGCACAAGACAATGGGGATAGAACCTTTGTGGCATAGCCACCCTACGCCATTTTGTTTTTTTTTTCAAAACGCGGTGCAATATCATACCGGTATTTATGGGTAGAGGATATTTAAATAAACAAAAAATGTTAGCAACATAGTGCCCTAAAGTATCACGTTGTCGAGATATTCGAAGTAACACCCATGTGCGAACAATGACCATCATTAAAAATTTATTATTTTCGTGCTTATATGCAGCAGATTATATTGAAATAATAGTTCCCGGCTTGATTTAACCATTAAATAAACAAAACACATTTATTGCGATTGCGATTCGAGAGCGAGGGCGACTAGAAAAATGTTCGAACCCCTTTCCAGCATCATTAACTGACTTCCAAAAAAGGAGGAGGTTCTCAATTCGACTGAATATATTTTTTATGTTTGTTCAGCAATATTTTCGCCAAGTATCAACCGATTTTGATGGTTCTTTTTTTGTTTGAAAGAGTATCTTCCCGGACTGGTCCCATTTCAATTTGGTGAAGATCTGATGAAGAACTTCGGAGATAGGTAACGGAACTCTTCAGTAAATGATAGCATACCTGCCGGGATTGCTGAATTCGCATGTCTGTTTATTGTTTACACCAGTTCATAACATAACATCACGCCGGTACGCTGCCTGTGAAGCGGTAACCAAGGTTTTGGGGTTATCTATTCGGGCATAACTTTATTGTTTATGAACCGATTTTGATTATTCTTTTTGCGTTGGGTTTAGTTAAAGCTACCTACTACTAAAAAGTAAAAAATAATAAACTTTTTTACAAAAAAATACAACTGACTTCGAAACAAAAAACACTACCAACTAATAAACTACCAGGTGTTTGTGGTTGTATCTTCGTTTTATGACACCGACTTCTGAAATTATAGTTATTTTATACTTTGTATTGTTTTTTGTTTCGAAGTCGGTATTTTTTTGTAAAAAAGTTTTATTTTTCGTTGAAAGCTTAAGTTGTACTTATGCATTTTCCTAAAAATGAAGAGCTCTTATTGTTGGAAAGCAGAATTTTGCTTAAAAAAATCACTTTTGGAAAACTGTTCTTCTTTAAATTAAAATATGAGAGTCCAGTGACCAGTGGACTTCTCTAAATAGTATCTATATACAAAATAAAGTCGATGTTAATGTGATTCAATCGAGATCAAAGCTGTACCTAATAAATCCAATGCTTATCACCACAACTGTTTGCGTTTCCAATATGATTGAGCTGAGACATTAGGGATAATTGTATTGATGAGATATGAAGTCCTGAGTGGTGTGTCTGTGCTCATTACTCATCGTCACATTATCGTTTCTCCATAATAACATTACAGATAAGATTAAATGATTTGAATGATGTTCAATGTAAGTGCGCCACAGAGATGATAGTATACTATGCTAAAATATTACTGCATCCATAAAAAAGGAGAAAAAAAAGCCGGGCTTTTTGGCTTGATCGTATCTACCTACGCGGCAGAACCCTGCAACAAGCAATGGTATAAGAGGACACTTTTCCGTCCTTAATTAAAAGTGTTGGCATAATAAAACACTCATTATAATAACTGATATTGGCAAACTATCTAATGTTCCGCGTGTTTATTCCATTGTCTAAGCTTTTATTGCTTTGTTTTTTAATACAAAACGAATGACCTTTGTTTACTGTTAGGTGCTTTTTCGATGTCGCCCCCTTCGACGATTTCAAACCAAACAAACAGTGCGTTCTTGTTGTAGGTACAAGTTTCGGATATCTTTATTGGCTGAATTGTTCTTTTTTATAAATAAATATTTTCAATAGACATCTATAGTCAATTAAATGCTCACACAATAGGTACCGCAATGTCCATAGCACGTGTATATGATTGGCAGTTTTTGCTTCATAACAATACTAATAGAATCGATTTTATTTTTCCTAGGTATAATGAAACTCTCACTTTATGAAGTTGTTCAGTGAAATGCTGTTAATTAAATTCTATAACAAAGAAAACGCTTTAATTTAAATATTTCATTCGAATAAGGGCTAGCGTTTTTAGTTTCTTGTGTGAACTTTTTGTTTGTTTGTTTATTCATTTGTTTTCTTATAGTGTTTTGTTTGTGGACACGTTTATTTGACAACGTTCGGTCAACTTTGTACAAAACAATCGGCAAACGCCATCTTCTTTATTGTCGTTGTTCTCTTGAAACATTACAACGTAATTCTCATCCGCGGCCTTCGCGAATAAAATTCTTTCCACAACTGAAATAGCACACTGAATAGTCGACGTAAGTGTGAAAAGATCATTAGATTCTTACATTTCATTTACAATTTTATTTCGACACATTACTTGATAGTTTACGTAACAATGCTAAAGTCTCATTATCTCTGATTTAGTGGCTGTTTTGGCAACTATAAGTGTGTACGTCGGGAATCCAACTGTAGAATGGAAAATTCACACTCAATTAATAATGCCAGTGTGACATCAATGGGCGTGACAGACACTATTTCAGGCTGTAGCACTAAAAACTTCAGCAGATGCAAGGGTCCGATATATGTTCTATTTTAAAGAGCAGGATTACAAAATACGCGTCTAATCCGTATTATTATTTTATAGTACGAGTAGGTGTGGATAATTGAATGTTTGCCAAAACTCTTATTTAATTACTTGAATTAAATGTATTATTGTTGAGATTGGGTAACGAAAAACGACGCAAAACATGTTTATGACGTGGCATGGCATGGCAGTAACGAACTGTCCACTACGATAGATACGGAGATGCTCTAAAATATTGAATTGTGTGCAGGCTGTAATCGACGATAATTGTTTATAAGGTTGTAGGTACTGTTCCTACATACTACTGTAACAGAAAAGCGCCAAGAATGTTTCTGAAGATCTCTTATTCTGTAATATCTTTTACTCATTATTTTAAATGGCTTTCTGCTACAAGCAAAACTATATAGTTTATTTAAATTAGGCTTGTTAACAAGAGTCGAGGATCTTGACAAAGTCTTAACATTTTGATTGAGCTTTATTAATAGCTTCGGAGAAATAATCTAAGTATTATAGAACCGTTATACAGGCTTTACGCCTAAGAAACCACGTAGACATTTCTGTTATCGCGATTTTGGGAGCGAGCGTAACAGTGATGACTAACAATTTTAGTATTAAAGAATAATTTAGCATAATTTTCTCCTATCAAATTGAAAGTGCGCACTTACTTAAGTATTTATCATTTATCAAATTGAATGTTGTAATGCCCAGGTTAATGTGTCATCACTAGTATAAACAGGACACTGATTGGTGAATTTAGCTGGGTTTTACACGGCGACTGTTTATTTTAGTCATCTTCCTTAAAATGGATTAATTCTTTACACCGTCTGCGTTCAAGCTCAGCACACGTACCTACATCAAGTATATCAGTTCATTAGAAATAGTCCTTCAAACATAACGTGTCTTGTGGTTTCAAGTATACTTGGCAATAAAATATAATACCAATAATGTATCACAGTTCCTAGTATTTATTATTGATATTTGCAACGTGGTTTTATCTTCGGTAACATAAAACCTAATCAAATAAAATTTATAATAGTGATTGCTTACGGATACATAAACTTTTATGGATTTGAAAAAGAAAAATGGTAATGTGTTGACTTTTTTAAAATGTACTTCGACATACAGGAAAAGTGAAATTTTATCCTTTGTTAGTAGTCAGTTCTTATTGTTTGTTTGTTGTTATTTTTAGCGACCGGTTTTGCATTCATTTCTGATGTGTCAATAGAAATATCGGGATCTTATAATAAGAGTAAATTAGTTTTAAAAAATTGAAGATATTTTAATAAGCATTTGTGTTTATCAGTGTACGTATGTGCAATGCAGGTTATGATGAGAAATGTAATAGTTTCGTATTATTACGAATCGGCATTTTATATAGTATCAATACATTAATTAACACTTTTAACAAATCAGTGATTGTGCTAATTAGTTGCAAATTATAGCTAGCTCGGTACCTAAATTTACCTACTAGAGTTTACCCGAGACTAAATACGTGGTTTTTCGGTCAAAATGTATCGCTTCAATTGAAATTTAACGATGAGACTGCACACAGAGTTAGGTTTAAAAAAATCTAAAAAGGCTTGTTTTTCAATTAACTTAATAATTATCTGCCTAGCTTTTCCCCTACCATGGTGGGCTTTTTCTAAATAAATTTAATAATTCAGGCTAGATGGCAACTACGGACATTATTTTTACACATTTTTTCTGAATACAACTCGACCATTTAGACCTCGTAGACCTTGCGCTACGGGCTACGCCGTAGACCATCAATAGGGTATTGGCACAGTATAAATATGGAATTGGACTACTATCAAAGATCTATAAATGTTTTTTTTTTCATTTCATATACTCGTAAAGTAGTGTTTGTTTGATCTGAGTAGCGGGTGGAAGACGCTGCTTCCCACCTTAGGGCAAGAAAAACTCTTAGTAATTGCTTCCCTCTCTAGGGCGGGAATGAATTTAAAAATAGAACTAAATTTGGTTAGGTAGTCGGCTACGAAAAACGACGTTGCGGTCTAGTGATAAATGAATATTAAAAAAAAAACAATTAAGCGGGACGGCCTACGGCAGGGACGCGGTGTGTTCCATACTTAAAATTAAAGACTGTGTGAGCTGTCCGAAATTCTGAATCTCGGTTTTAAACACTAATATTTGATCTTGAGATTGATTTAAAAAAGAGGTCAAGTGATTCTTTAATGTTAACCCCAGATTCGGTTAAAAGCATGGCAAATACAGTAATCGAAAACTTTTGCCGGAAATTTCAAAGGAGGAAAAATCTTAAAATACATACAATGATTTTATGAATTGGCGAGCAGACAAAAAAATAAAACTAATTACAATTTTAACTTTCCTTTGATACAAAATGAAAAGTAGAGTATTTAATACCGGTGAAACTCGAACTATAGCTACTACAACTACCTCGTATGGGCATAAATTGATTCCTTTCGTCACCACAGGATAGTCCGGTTAAGCAGTTGATAGCCCTAGCGTGCTAGATCTGCCAGTGGCCAAAAAAAAAGAAAATAAAAATACTAGATTATTTAGGGGTTACAGGGTGTGCCCTATTCTGATAGACTCGTTCAGTATTATGCCTGTGTATCTAACAAACACACCAGTAATTTTAACGTTAAATTAACTAAGTATTTTGTTTGTGTACAGGGAGCGCACGCGAAGGCGGATTGGTATGGCGCGGGTGCTCAGCAGAGTGCGACGCAGAAGACGGCGCGGCGGGTGCGCTCACCGACGGCAACGTCAACCCAGGAGACAAGGTAGACCAGGCCGACCTTTCACTCACACTACCCACGTTTGATACACATTACACCAGACACCTTTACTGTTTAAAGTATAGGTACTGAGGGTAGGATATTTAATTTAAAAACTTGTGCGAGTCGGACTCGCGCACGAAGGGTTCCGCACCATTATCTATAAAAAACTATTATATATTTGTTGTTATAGCGATGTTGCCGCTGTTGTAATACCTCATCTGTGAAAATTTCAACTGACTAGCTATCACGGTTCATGAGATACAGCCTGGTGACAGACAGACAGACGGACAGCAGAGTCTTAGTAGTAGGGTCTTGTCTTTACCCTTTGGGTACGGAACCCTAAAAACAAAGTGTCTGCATATATATAAACGGTAAAGAAACAATTGCAAAAAACGTAAGTTTTTTTGTAAAAGTCAATATTTTATTTGGAATTGTATCTTCATTGCAAATATGAAACAGAACATCGCTTTTTATATGACCACGCACTTCTGAAAAATCTCAAGTATTTGTTATTGTAGGATTGTAGGTAACGTAAGTATGCATAAAAGGAAGAGTTATTTGACTAAGCTTAAATCTTTAATTTACTTACAGCCGAAATTAAGCTCTGTCAACGTAAAAATAGGCTCTATAACTGATAAGAATAACCAGAACACTCCTACATTTGCTAAGTAAATACCACATTCTCTTTAAATATGGATTAAACAGAGCCGCGCACTTATCTAACATAAGCTCACCTAACACTCACTTAACGAGGTTAAAGACCTCCAAAAACAAAGTTAAGTATCTTAAAATTGAATGGAAAACTAAAACCCATAGTTAAGGACGCGTTTATAGATAGGTAGTCAAATCATTACTTTTTTACACAAAAGTATTTTTATTAAATACAATTTTTGCATTCTTAAAATGTTTTGCCCATGAATTGTTGATAGATGTGCAAACGCGTCCATAATGGCTCACATCCTTGAGACGAAAGGTTCGTTTTGGAAATTGAGTGTTCACTCCAAGTCTGCAGAAAACGATGAAAGTTTTCCGAATGTTAGAATTGTAAAAGCACATAAGTTTCAATGTTTGAATGAAAAATCAAAACTTCTTTTCCGAGTGCTACTGTAGTGAACATGTTAGCTACTCTAGCTTCTGGTTATTAACTGGGTCATAAAGTAAGCAGTTTACGACGCGCGACGCCATTATTGATCCATTGTGATTTATTTATCACTTGAAGTGCATACTCGTCAGTTCTATCTGTGTATCTAAGTAGGTTTTGTCTATAGGTTGTCCACTCATACACGACTATTCAGAAAGAAACTACTTATTTTACTATTGATTTTTCTTGTCGGAAAGTGCACTGGAAAATTTTATAAGTACCCTTTTCTATGAGTAATTCTAATAACCATTGAAAGTGGAAAATCTTATTTGTAAAATGTCTCCCGAGGACGTTTTTGAGAGAAATGCCAATTCAATAAAGCCTTCACTCTTTACAGTGTCCTTCTGTGTCAAAGTAAATCTTCTTAGCGGGCAAGTCGCGAGCTCTATGTATTTACAAAGTCAACCAGATTATTTGGTTCTTTTTGACCACGTGATATTTTCCTTGAATTGAATCGTCTTTTGCGGGGACATTTTATCCTCCCACTGGCTTAATATTTTCTTAAAAAACTTTCCTACTGGCATGTTAGTCGTCATGAAGTCGCCAAGTAAGTGCACTTGTGTTATAGCAGTTGGATAATAAAATTGTGAGATGACCAACTCATCGGAATATTTAAAGAGTGTACAGCTTAGGTGTGGAATTCCCTGCCGGGGCCTGTACTTTCTGATAGCTATAACCTTGGTTTCTAAGGGACTCACCAGAGAATGGGCAGCAGCATTTTCTGTAGGTACATTGCTATAGCTACACTGCGATCGCCAACCAGCCTGCCAAGCGTGGCGAACTAGCGAAACCCCCTCCATTTGGGGGAGGCCTAATGTCCAAAAGTGGACGTCTTTCGGCTGATATGATGATGATGATGTCATGATCAACGCGAGAGGTTCTTTTTTTTTTAGAAATAGCCCATGAACAACCTTCCACCTTTGGCAAACCTACTAACGTGTTGTTTTTAATTGGATTACGCAGTTGGAGGGGTCGGACGCAGCTACGGACGACCCTGTTCACCTCAAGAGACGGGTGGGACTCTTCAGTGGGGTGGCTCTAATCGTCGGCACTATGATCGGTATGACGTCTTTACTCACTATACCTATACGACTATATACTTGCTTACCTTCACTGAACCAACTCTGATATTCAAATATTATTTCTCGTTGAGGAAAACGCTCAGGTATTCCCTTGCCCACGTTATTGTTGAATTTTAATGTATTCTGTAGAGTGCGACCCAAACCTTTTGTCACTGGAGAAGGCAATTATTCAGCTCGCAGAAGTCCTTTAACATATTTTAATCAAGGATTCCATTTTCTGTAGAGCCGAGAGTCTGTAAAATCCTTGTTCAATGTCAGATTAAAAAAAAAAATATATAACTGAACTTTAAATGGTCATGCTTTGAATTAATATGTGCCCTACCTACATTGGTTACAAATAAAAGTTCAGGCATTTCCTTAAACTTCGCCTACAAAAAGTAGAGCCTTTTGCAAATATTATGGTAACCGCGACTTATAAATAATTCATCACGTGATTGTTTATTTCATGTTACCGTCACTCGTGCTTACCGCACCAGCGTCACGGGCATATTGGCTCGCCGAAAAATTATTCAGATGTGCATCTGGCTCAAGATAAACATTTACTTACGCAAGATACGTAATTAATTATAATAATCCAAATAAATTATAATTAGTTCCCGTAACATTGAATTGAAATACGACGGGCACGAGAAAAATGTTTTTGCGTTTCCTGTTTAGCCGATGTGGTTACGCATGTAGGTATTTTCTTTTATTTACCTACCTTATTTTGTCTTACTCTCTGTATATATGAATGCCAGCAATGTGCAGCGTTGGAAGGCCTCCCACAAGGTGGACCGGTACTCGGTGATGGCCACGGATGCGCGATGCACATGACCCGTAGATGTGGCGACACTTGGGGGCGGCCTTTTCCAGCAGTGGATGCTTTCGTCTGACGTGATGATGATGCTATCTGAATATAAAAAATCGAGTCCCAATAATAATCCCTGTAATTGCAATGACAAACCACACGACTTAACGACTCTGATACAACGTGGATCTCAAATATGGGAAATGAGTGCTACTTGTTGATAGTAATAGGCTTCGAGCCAGCGATCTGTCATTGTTTTAGAAGATTGTTCTTTTAAAACCCTCACGTCAACACTTGCCGTAGCGCCGATCATGAGCTATGCCAAAGCATACTAACCACGTGTTGATATAACGCTTGAAACATTACAGAGTGCTCTGAGAAAAAGACAATAATAAAAACCGCACTCCAAGCACAACTTAAGAATATTTCTGTCTGTAGATTAAGTTTCTGAAATCCCAAGGAAACAAAGGAGGAAAACAAAAAAACTTTCCTTACCTACTTGTTTCTTCACTATTTAGGGCGAAGTTCATAATGTGCTACGTAAAACTAAATTAACTATAGTGACCATACTATAAAAACCATCAATTTAGCAAGGGTTAATTTCAAACGTCTACCACATTTCAAGGTTTCACATGTCCACGTTTACGTAATATATACGAGTATATTAGCAATGAGATGAATTAGGAACATAATTATGTTGTGTGTGATAGGTTTTGTGACACTGGGACATTCCAGCACCAAATTTATGCATCTATAGTCCCGGCATGAAAAAATAAATGAATATTTATGCAATAAATTGCTTAAAGTAAAGCTCGGTTTGTTTTTACAGGTTCAGGAATATTCGTCTCGCCCTCTGGGCTTTTGGAGCGCACCGGCTCAGTGGGCATTAGCTTCATCATTTGGATGGCATGTGGCCTGCTCTCGCTGCTTGGTAAGTGGCACATGAAACCATAAGTACCCACTAATCAGTCCCGTGACCGCCTGAAGTACCTCAATCGTCAATTTCGTTAACTGCCTCAACAAGCAATTGTATTGCTATCGGGAAGTTTAATAACATTGTAACGTACGGCCGGATGAGATTGCAAATTGATAGATCAAAGAATCCTATCAACTATGTACCTACTTGTTGCCGGCTTCAGTAATATGTAGATTCATTTTTATATTGACATTGCCGTAATTGCTTTGCTTGTTTTGCTGTAATTGACTGTAGCTAATCGTGGCATGTAGCACGTAGGTTTATTCGTCTCGTTCACTCAGCGTGCTGCTGTAATTATTACCGACGACTACATGAGTTCATTGGACATCATGAGTTTAATTTTCAGTCTATATAAGTACCTATAGTTATAAATGCTGATTTATTGTATTCAGGAGCGCTCGCGTACGCGGAGTTGGGAACGATGAACACGTCGTCAGGCGCTGAGTACGCCTACTTTATGGATGCGTTCGGAGGACCTCCCGCATTTCTGTTCTCATGGGTAAATACAATCAAATCAAGGCAAATGCAATAACTGCATAAAATAAGAAATTTAACTGTATTTTCCTTGTTGCAGGTATCGACATTAGTACTGAAGCCATCCCAGATGGCTATAATATGTTTGAGCTTCGCAAAATATGCTGTGGAGCCATTCGTATCGGAATGTGAGCCTCCGGTCAGCCTCGTCAAACTTGTCGCGGTCATTTCTATTGGTACGTGCACGATAACCGAACACCGCACAATTTATAGTCTTCAATTTGCTTGATTAAAGATCGAAATAGACGAACACAAATTGATATATACAGCTAGAGCTAATTGAAGTCAATGAGTTGCCGTCAGTTGGAAGCCATAAATAGTCAAGTCTAATTTACAATTTCTCTTTTGCAGTGATGATATTAGCAGTTAATTGCTACAGCGTCAATTTAGCTACGAATGTACAAAACATCTTCACAGCAGCTAAGCTTGTGGCGATTGCTATCATCGTGGGCGGCGGAGCTTATAAGTTAATATTAGGTAATGCAACCCCTATCATATGAGAAAAGCCCATCTTCAAACTCAAGAGCTTTTATCCATCATCACCCGAGACGATACCGAACTATGTGTTGGAGTCAGCTTCCAGGCTGAAGCGGTCGACTATGGGAAAAATACTTCGTTACCCTTAACTCCAATCTAGACTATGCATTGCATTGAACCACAACTAAATTAACACACCAAAAACAAAAGAACAGTTCATTATCAAATGAATCACCGTAACTAGCTAGCTATTCAAGCTCAACGTATCCATTACCTACCTACCTTTTTCATTTTCCTAATGGGTTGTAAATATTTGTTCAAACACTGACGGTTGGTTGTTCGATATGGTGCAGGTAATACGCGACATTTACAGGAGCCCAACTTCGCAAGTAGCACGGCCACGCTGGGCAACATTGCCACAGCCTTCTACACTGGCCTCTGGGCATACGATGGTTGGAATAACCTGAACTATGTCACTGAGGAAATTAAGAATCCATCCAAGTAAGTGTTATTCTTACAGTTCAGTTTGCTTTTCATTTAAGTTTATATGTATTTACTGTCGAGCCAATTTTATTTTCGTCCAGAACGCAATCAGAAACCTTTGTACTTTATTTATTTAACCCTGTTTATCCCTAATGGTTTGAGAAACTATTATTAATGTTGAAATTGAAACACGACTCGTAACCAGCTGTGGCATTACCCGCAGGTCAAGCCGAGTTGATTTTCAAGTTCAATATAATTGAGACAAGGGAATTCTGCGAACTAAGGCATGTGTAGCTAAAAATACTTATGGTAGGTAGGTAAACTAATTAATCGTTCTACTAAAATTATAGAAACTTACCGCTGAGCATAATAATCGGGATCCCTCTGGTGACGCTGTGCTACGCGCTGGTGAACGTGTCGTACTTAGCCGTGATGTCCGTCAGCGAGATGGCGGATAGCGAAGCTGTGGCCGTCACCTTTGGGAACCGGCTCCTGGGACCGATGGCCTGGCTGATGCCGCTCGCCGTCACCATCTCCACATTCGGATCAGCTAACGGAACGCTGTTTGTTGCGGGAAGGTACATATGCGGCCATGACCTTTTAAAATGAAGCTTCAGCCTTCCATTTACCCAGTGTCCACATTCAATCAGTAACGTTAGATATCGGATCTGTTTGCGTAGGTACTTGTTATTTTTTAAAAACTGATGGTCTTCGTTTATTTGTTCAGGTTGTGCTTCGCAGCGTCACGAGAAGGTCATTTGCTGGACATCTTGTCGTACGTTCATGTTCGTCGTTTCACTCCTGCACCTGGATTGATATTCCATGTAAGTTATAACTGGCGTAATATACGATACATATTAGAATATTTTGAACTAGCTGACCCGTGCCCATTTCGCTAGGCGTCAAGCATTTTTACTTGTGATGAAATTTTGACATCAAAAAAGTATTATTAATCGATCAAATAACCTGTCACTCAGGAATAATGTAGCTTTCCACTCGTGAAAAAAATTAAAAAATCGGTTCAGCAGTTCCAGAGACTACTCCCTACAAACAAACTCACAAACTTTACCTCTTTATAATATTAGTGTAGATAGTTACCTTGTACTTATACTTCAGCACCTTTTCAGTCTCTAATAGCAGTGGCGATGGTGCTGTACGGAACCATAGACTCGTTGATTGACTTCTTCTCCTTCACTGCGTGGATCTTCTACGGAGGCGCGATGCTCGCCCTGATCGTAATGAGGCGCACCAAGCCGCACGCTCCCAGACCATACAAGGTAGGGTTCTATATTTTTCATTTGATTCATGGGTACCTACCTACTAACCTAACCTAACATTAATAGTCAGATGACAAAATTAGTAAAGTACCATTTTCCACTCTTGAGCTAAGCCTACCCTGTATCCAATCTTATGGGATATCGCCCCGCCCTAGGTTTATGTAGGTACTTTACCATAATATGTCTTTTAATGCGGCGATAGCAAAGCCACATGTTGTTGTCTCTCTCTCTCGTCGTTCCTTTATGTCTGAAGATATCGTGGTCATCAAATTATATCCATCGACTTCTTTCAGTGGCAATACTTGCAATATTAGCGACTGTTTAAAATTGGGGTGTTTTTGCTTCTTCGAGCTGGCTAGGTCATTTATTTGGTCCACGGTGATCAACTTGTCGAGATTGTAGTCTCATTATATGACCAAAGAAGCTGTTATAGGTATGTAAAGTATATGTATTTCTAGGTGCCGATAATAATCCCGTACGTGGTGCTGCTAGTGTCGACGTACCTGGTGGTGGCGCCGATCGTGGACAAGCCTCAGTGGGAGTACTTGTACGCCACCGCCTTCATCTGCGCCGGCGGCTTGGTGTACGTACCTTTCGTCAAGTGGGGCTACACTTTGCCGTTCATGGGTAAGCATTTGTGTATGATATCTACTTGTTTATACCCTCCCACAAAGAGGAACGATGACCAGGTGTAGGTCTAAGGAAGACGCTACATACGAGAAGCAAGTTCGGCAAGTACCAACTTGCTTTTCGGATGTAGCGTCTGATGATATGGCGACTCGACTTGCATCAGCAGCAATGTACCTACGTCGGCTTTCGATTAAAATGATGATGTTAATAACTTCCACATAGGTACCGGTTGTATGGAACCCCATGGAAAAATTTAAAAGATTCTAAAAAATCGATATTCTGTTTCAGACAAAATAACAGTTTTCCTGCAAATGGTGCTGGAGGTAGTGCCAACATCAACGACCTTCGAATATTAGAAAGTAGTCGGAGCTGGACTTTAAAGAAGCAATTCGTCGATTTATTGTACCATATCTGAGTATTATTTGGATTTCGTACATTGTTAACTATTTTCGGTCCTGTTTCGCCTACCTACAAGAAAGTTCAAAAGGGTAATGTTATAAAAAGTAATATATTTTGTAACTAAATACCTCAATTTCTTTGTAGCGGTGATGTACCTACCTAGTTACTTAAACTAAAATTTGATATAATTTTTTGACTGATAGGTATGTTCCTTATCCAAAATTATTGCCCACAATATTGTGTAAATGCAATAAACTTTCTGTAAAATATAATTGTGTAATATCGTGTTATATTAATGACTTAAAAATTACATGGTATTTTGATGTTGTTGCAGCGTAAAGCTTTTTACACTTTTCATTTTGAATTTTAAGAAAAAATGTTGTACTTATGAAATATATTTGGTAATAATGCAGTGTTTAAAGATGTCAAAGCCAAATGGCAATATTTTTTGCTAAAACTTAGGTAGTAAAGACGTCGTTCATTTCATTAGTTTGCACGAATCATTCCTATGGGGACATGCATTTCGAGGTGTTGACGCTGCGCCATGTTGGATTGAAGCAAGGTGATCATGATAGCAGTCGATAATATCGATTACGTGACGTGCTAAGTGAGGGTTAAGGATTATGGTTCAATTACACGATGCTTATGCCCACCCATTACATTTTATGCTCTTAACATAGCTCTATGTCAGCGTTACAACACTTAAACTATGTCAATGGCCTACCTATTACAATGGGTAGTTACTCAATACTTGCATTATTTTACATACCTACTGTTGTTAGGAACCTTTATCATAAGGTTGCTCCAGTTGATAGTCGAGCTCGGCTAAGCTTTAAGTTGGCCGTGTGCTCTTAACCGATTTTTATTGTAATGTAACACTGTTTAGAGGTTTTTAGATTTAAGTTTGCTCTTTCGGAGGCTACTAGATCAATAAGCTGTGATCAAGGATAAGTTACGTGAACTATCCTTAATTCTCAACTTAACAATGTGTAGTCAGGATGATACGTGGTATGCAGTTCTCGATAAGACTCGAGCCCTGTTCGCATCACTATGAGTGATTGTGCTAAACTCATAGTTTGTAGCTCATCGACTCATTCATAGCCAACCTTAGAAGTAATGGAGTAGGTATAGCAATGTGTTTTATTTTTTTTAGTATACATATTTCATAATATTCGGTTTGCATTAATTGTAATTCTTACAGGGGGTAACAGTTAGTTTTGACGTACCTATTTGTTTACGGTGCTGATACGCTAGGATTTTACCCAAGAAGCATGTACTTATCTGTAGGTTGCCACTGTGTACAATCAATGTAATGCTATTGTATTTAATATGTCAATAAATCTCAATCGCTGATTGTACAAGAAAGGTTCTAAAAGGCAGCACAAAAGGCTTATTTTAATTACATTTATTTCGGAAAAAATCTCATGAATCCTGGGCGGATACTTTATCCCTTTTGAAAGACTAAAGTGTGTGTTAACAATAGTTTTAAAAATGTTTCACTGGTTGATGCTTGCGACCGGTAAAATTTGGTCCTATCATTCCTTACCGGGGCAAGCGATACCAGCAACTTGTTATTGAAGATATTTTTATATTTATTGATTGTATTATTATAATTGTTTTTTATTACTTATTAATTTGAGAATCTTACAATTTAGGTACATTACAATGAATTAGAAATTGGTTTTCGATAAGTTGCCCAATATTTTTGTTCCATTGTATTATCTAGCAGTTTGGACATTTTAAGAGTACATAATTTGTATAGTAACTAAATACTAAGCAAAAGCGGGCACACAGAAAGTACACACCTAACGATGTGATATTGTTATGGGTAAAAACGAATGGTTTTATTTTTGTGTACAGAAAATATCATTAAAAAACATACCTATACTTACATAATATAAATGTGTGTACTTATCTCTGAAAGAGATCAGAATTATTTATTGTTATATACTACCATTGAAATGAAATTTTAATTAAAGACAAATAAACCAATTGGCGTTTTTCTTACCGTCACTATTGAGATCCTGTTCTAAGTGTTAGTGTGTGAGTTAATAATAAAAGGACAAGATAAGTTCAACAATTTATTGTTGTCAATAAACAAAGATCACAGATCTTTGCAGTTCTTACCATTTGAAATATTTTGGCGTTACGGCTACATCAATAAAGAGCAGGTGGGTACTAGTAAAACAGAACATGAAAAAGCAAAAACTAAAATTCGCTTACTGAGGTTATACATAAAGAACGAACCTATTCTATATTATTATATATGTGAAGATCATAAAGCTGAAAAGCCTTAAATTAAAGAGGGATGCCATAGTAAAAATGTTAAAACAGTAGTAAATATACTTTATTTATATTTTTCAACATTCAACAAGTCCACTCACATGATTATAAATATTTTGCAAGCTATTGAATTAAAACTTTGTATACTTAGATACTTATAATTATACAGTTGTTGTACAGTCCAGCAATTAATGCACATAATAAAATTAGTGTGGTCACATTGCAAATAATAAAATATTACATGGTTTTACTACCATACAGTCCAATGTACATCAAACTGTCATACTATTATTATAATAATGAATAACAATTGGTCATACCCTACTCAACTTATGAATATCAGTTCACTATGAAAATTGGCCAAAATATTTCTTAAATGGTATGAATTGACTTAGATTCGCTTTGCTTTAAGGCATTCTGATATTCACATGGCATTATAATATACTTTTATATAAAACTATGTAGCTACAACGGACTTAGAACCTAAGGTGCGGTTTATTCTTCATCATGTGCCTGGAACAATGAGAACGAATGATTATACTATCAACAAAGTTACGAAGAATCAGTGATGTTTACACATGCATTGGTGTTATAACAAAGAGAGGAAATAAGGCGTTTGGTATAACTAACACTGTATATTTTGAATGAATAGTATAGAGCAGTAGATTCAATGAGAATTTAAAACTTAACCCTACGATTTTGTAATGACTAACACATGGGCCGGCAAGACTACTTTTAGGTTTTTTTTATTGAGGAATGGGCAAGCTCTTGACCTCAATCACGCCGGAAAGCGATGGATGTGGTCTATGATGGAGCGAGCGTGCCCAGAAGCTGCCTTGAGGCACTGGTACTCCCACGCGTCGACGAAACACAGCAGACTCCGGTGGCTGGTCGCGAACCAGGCGCTACCACCGC
Source organism: Melanchra persicariae (assembly GCA_947386135.1). Taxonomy (NCBI): domain Eukaryota; kingdom Metazoa; phylum Arthropoda; class Insecta; order Lepidoptera; family Noctuidae; genus Melanchra; species Melanchra persicariae. The sequence goes on from OX376646.1 coordinate 9,373,602, forward strand.
AAGGGAAGGGTTGCCTAGTCTTATAAGGTGTTAGGTGAAACTGTACAGGATGCACCGAGTGAGGGGTTCAGTTCAGGTTGCTTGTGCCAGAACTAAAAAAGACGGGTGCAAGTACCTACCTCGCCTTGGATTTGCAAAAAAATCCACTTGATGATGAATTCTAAATCAATTCAACAGAAGTACTGGCAAGACATGGAACATGTATTTTAAGAATATAGAAAGACTATTTAAAAGCGATAGCTTATATAGAATTACTAGCGACCAAACCCGGTGCAATTACATTTCCGGTGGATTTTCCAACAAACATAAAAAAGAAAAATATCGGTGGATTCGTTAACAAGTGATGCTCCGTCATACATGTGGCAATTGATTTTTAATTATATAGACTACTTAAACGACTTACAGGAATATTTTGGCAATAATTTTTAACAAATTATTTAGGAAGTAACAAAATATACGTACTTGTCAAGTGTCTCCCAGAAGCCGAGTAGGACGGCTCGGTCGAGATGCCGCTTGGTGCGACTGAGGTTGAGCACGGTCACTGCCCAGCGCGCCACGTTGGCGTCCAACTTCATCTCGTCGAACTTCAAGTGGAACGCACATACTGGGAAAACAAATAATACTGTTTAGCTGTGCCTAGTCTTATCTACTTTAATGTTATTAGGAGTCTGTATATGTTACTATTATTGCATACAGCTAAGTATTGTTTTAATTCCCTGCCTGAGCCTGATAGGTTCGATTCTAGTCCTAACCTAGACTGGGCTGTTTCTAGAAGCTATAAGACTTTTTAAACTCCAAAATTCAGCCTACATAGCTTAACTCACTGTTAGCAAATATTTGGACAGGGTTGCCATCCCAAGGCCACCCTTTGAACTGCCAGGCCGGTCCTTGAACGAAAACGGCGACCACGCGTTCCCATTCTGCTGCTGACAGTCTGCCTGGGTTGTCTACCACGCGATAAGGTACCTGGAAACAACAAATAAAATAATAATACGACATTATTAGAAATTATTATAAAAAAGGCTATGCATTGTGACCCAACGATTAGTGATTGCAATGCTAAGAATACATGTAGGATTACTTATTTTTAAAAATTAAGTAACTGTTTTGAAGATAATAACGACCTGTATAATTAATGACTGCTACATTAGTAATGACTGTTAAGATAACATGAGATTCTTAGATTTATAAATCAAGTGCCAAATATACACTATTCTGCTCGCACGTTTCATGACCATGACACCAATCTTAACGTTTAGTATTGTAAGATTACAGAGGGTACAAGAAAAACAAACCGTCATTGTAGTCGCGTTGTTTGGTAAGTCTCCACTGGGTCCTTTCCTTCTCTGCAAAAGGATTTCATTTTCACGGGCTACGCCTTCAGCCTTCTTTTGTTCCACAGTTACAAATCTGAAGACAATATTGTGATGTTATAGACTAATTTATTCAATACCATACTATGGACTATGCTAAAGTAATTCGGTTATCTTTAAAAATGGGCGCTTTTGTTGATATTTGATAGCTATCGAAACGATTTTGCCAGTGCGCATCATCACCGTTTTAGCCAAAAGACGTCCTGCACATCGGCCTTCCCAATATCGCCATATTGACCGGTCCAGAGCCTCTCGCAATCCAACCTATTTCCGCGACCACAAGTCATTGGTCCAATTTATTACCCCATCGAGCACACTATCGAATTTCTGAATTTTGCATTTGAAAATGAGTATTTCTCAATATCTTTTTGAGCCTGGAATCTGGCATCAAAACAATTTCAAAGCAAAAACCCGTCCAATGACTGACATACTGATATAATCAACTTACTTGAGATCCTGCAGTGTGTCCTTAACGTTATACATAGAAAGGAGCGACGTAGTGGCTGCAGGTATGATAATGATGGGTGTGCGCGAAGGTCGCTTGCCGCCCGCGCCCGCAGGGGGCCGGGCCGCCGCCACGGGCAGCAGCTCGCGCCGGCCTGGTGTGCTGCCGCCCATCGATCCGTTTTCTAGTAGTCACGAAATAACTTACAGTTCTCGTCAAATAACTTTGCCCCTCTGAAGTTAGCCATTTGCAATGATCGCGCAGGTGCAGTCACGTACACGGGAGCAAGCGGGACGCAAGCATGCATCGAATGCACCGCCCCAATGTCTCTTGTGCATGCGCAGTTGCAGTTTGTTCGTAATTTTGACTACTATGCAGCCACTCGTAGCCAACTTCAGAGGGACAAATTTATTTGACGAGAACTGTACAGCATTTTAGTAGGTCAGAACTGCGAAGTAAGGCAGTGGAAAGACCTTGCCTTGCAGTAGAACAGCTCGAAAAACAGATAAAAATTAGAGATTTCAATGCATCTCTGTTAACTTCATTAAGGGCAAAGCATGCACACTATGTATTGGTTATTTGGTAAGTCAGGGTTTAAAAAAAACCCTGTAAATAAAACAATATTTAAACAAGTTATCAGTAAAATCGTAATTTTCTTGCCCATATCACAATGTTTGGCCGTCGGCGTCGTCATGCCACGAGCCACCCCGTTTTTGCACACATGTATGATCTCTCACACAGTCCATCCATCATTTCTTTGACGTCCCTTACACTTACTGCCATTCATATTCAAAACTATCCCATATCTCTTATTCCACCGCATAAATTAAACTTAGGACAATAAATACTTACGCGACATTTGCCGAGGATGGTTCGGTGTTTGAGGCGCACGAGCAGCCGACGGAGCGCTTGGTCCTTCTGTCACTGACTTCAGTGTCATACCGTGATAGGTACCCATGGTATCGATTTTAAAGCCCTCGGTTTCTGTAACAAAACAATTTAAAAGCGTGAAGAAAATTTCCATTATAAGTTTCTATAAAATTGCAGGTACGACTGCCAAAGATGTCCAAATGACCGCCGGGACCAACGGTTTAAGGTGCTTTCTGAGGCACGGATAACCCAAACCTCGGCAAGCGCTGCTTAACTTTGAAGATCGACCCGTGCGGCTGTTACAATTTAGCCGCGAGCTACAGTTAATAGTAGTTTATGCAACGACCATATAAAAAGGGTTATTAAAACACGAGTGTGATAATAGCATCACACGAGTGTTTTAATACCTAATTATATGCCGTTGCATACACTATTTTATCTTCACTCAGTTGAAATAAAATAAGTGGAAAAATAGTTTATTCCAATATGGCGGATATTCTCATTGCATATTCGAATGACTACGCAGCGCGCTCATCCATAGACAAAGATAAAAGCTGGCTCATTGCCTTAAGCCAATAAGCCCGCGCCAAAAATTAAAAAGAAAAAGTGTGCTATAAAAATTAGCCTTCCTCATGAATTTGGCTATCATATACAAATAATAAATAATTTTCCAAATCCGACTGGCATGACAGTTCCAGAGATTAGCGCGTTCAAACAAACAAACAAATGTTTAAATACGCTACTGTTTCGTGACATACGTAGCGTGACTGTCGGGAAAAGTAGTACCAAAACACTAGATTACCTTCTTTTTGCCTAATAAACCTTTCCTGATCGTATCTGTTGTACTGAGTCTGCTGCTGCGGCAGCGATGTGGGCGGCGGCATGACGATGGGTTGCGGCCGCGGAGCCCCTGGGCGGCCCTCCTCGCGTGCACGGATACTGCCCAGCAGAGCCAGAATGCTCTTTGCAAACATCTGAAAACAGTTCACTTGTTTGTTCAATAATCATGAAAAAACAATGAGTTCATTATTCTAATGTTAAGTAATGTAAAATTCGTAAACTACTAAAGTTTTGCAACTTACAAATAATCATACATATCTTGCTGTTGCCCATGACTACATTCGCGTGAATTTCGTATTTACCACAAGCAAATCCCTTCTCCACCTCTTTTATGGGTATTTTCGAAATTAATCATTACGATTTTTATGATGAAATAATAAAGAAAAGTTTCTTTTTTATAATTTGCAACGCCTGTTGTGCGCGACAACGCCAATGAAAATAAAATAAATATTACGCGCTCTTTTATAAATTATAATACGTAAAAATATTTTTAAAACATGCTCTTATGTACCGAATGTAATATCAGTATCACTTGTCAATCCAATGAGGCCAAATACGAAGATTCTATCTTGTTTCGTTAAGGACTTGTTTCGTTTTCATCCTACGGCCAAAGTCAAAGTCAAAGTCAAAGCATTTATTTCAATTAAACCATTTACAGGCACTTTTGAATAGTCAAGGTCGGTCAGTCAAAGAGGTGAAGCTATTTGCACGTTCCAAAGCGTAGATCTCTATGGAGAAGAACGTACAAGGACTCCATGGACACTCTTTTGAATCAATTAATTATTACAAAGTTGTGGTTACATTGTTCTTGTTGAAATTATTCATAGACATGTGAGAACGATGTAAAAAGACGTGCACGACAAAAGCAAAAAAGGAACAATTCAAAATACTAACAAATTAAAACAAACCGTGGCAGTTGAGAGATGACCAGTCCCAGCTGACGGAGCCAAATGATGAATGAAACACAAACTGCACCATCAGAGAGACTTGAGTGAGCATGACACTCCCAACAGCCAGGGCACAATAAAGTCTTACCCAAAAATGATAGTTTGACTTGAAGGTACACAGTACTCACACAGTCATGTGCCGTTAATGCATGAAATTATACAATGCGAAATTAGTTCGAGTCTATACAATGAAAAATCTATGTTCTTTCAATATTCAGCAGGTCTCACAACTGCTAAAAATAAAAATAAAAAATAATTAAATAACTAAATTGTGCGCCCTATAGTGGCTGTGGAGCAGGACCAGCATTGAGCCAAGCATTTTTATCATCAATGTAATCCCCCAACTTATAATATGCTTGCCTGCATAGTGTGCGCTTAACACAAGATTTAAATTTTGTTTCATTTAATTCTAATATCTGGGGAGGAATTTTATTGTAACATTTTAAACAGTACCCCATGAAAGATGTGGCTGCTTTAGCAAGTCTGAAGCCTGGTTGAACTAATTGATTCCTATTTCTAGTGACATAGTTATGCCTGTCGCCTCGTTTATTAAAAAGATGAAGATTCTTTCTAACGTACATAATGTTTTCATAGATGTATTGACAAGGTATCGTCATGATGTTAATATTCTTGAACAGTTGCCTTAGAGAATCGCGCCGGCGGAGATTGTATATGGCCCTTATGGCTCTTTTTTGCAGAATAAAAATTGACTCGATATCTGCAGCCCGTCCCCATAGTAAGATACCGTAAGACATTATACTATGAAAGTAACTAAAATAGACTAGTCTCGTGGTATCAACATCCGTAAGTTGGCGGATTTTCCTAACAGCATACGCTGCTGAGCTTAGCCGTCCTGCAAGAGATTCTAAATGAGGACCCCATTGTAGCCTTGCGTCAAGCGTAATCCCCAGGAAGACCGTTCTATCGACGAATTCCAGTTTTTCCCTGTTCAATACTATGTCACAATCACTACTTTTGACATTTGCTAAGGCAAATCTTATGCACTTCGTTTTTTTCCCATTTAAAACCAAATTATTAGCAGTAAACCAATTATGGACCTGCATCGGCGTCTCGCGGCGCGTCGGACGTTTTTTCTGTTTACGGTGGGGCGGCGCGTGAAGCGGCACGCATCATCGCACGCGTAAACACAAACTTATAGCAATATACGACCATGTTCATAGAGAAGCGAGACGGGAAGCGGGGCGGTGCCCGCCGCGGCGCCCGCGGCGAATCCTCTAGCGTGTAGCGAAGCACGCGGCGGGCATCGCGGCGGCGCACGCTCGCCTCGATCAAATCGACTAGTTTTATGTTGGCGAGAGATGGGAGCGCACGTGTCGCAACTTGCAGCATGAATGACGAAAAATTGGAACTAGTTATTTCTGATTCTGATCTGAGAAGATTCCGCCTCGGACATTGCTTCATCGAGAATTGCCGCTGCGTGCGCCGCCGCGATAAACGCCGCGTGGGACGCGTCGGTGCCATCCGCGGGCTCGGCCGCAAAAAACGCCCTAATTCAAACAAACGCGTCTAAAATCGCTTCTCCGTAAACGCACTCATACAACGCCATATATTTGAATGCAGTGCGGGCCGCGCCGCTCAACGCAACGCGCGACGCCCCGCGTCTCCGTAAATGAGGCCTAAGGGCGTTATTTACGTCGTCAAGATTATTACTGCGTCTATTTATTTTAAAAATTAAAGAAGTATCGCCGTCTTCAGACCAGGCTCCTTCATAAGACTAAAGCTCTAATAGTACCATTTTATTGTGCCTAAAGTTACATAAGTATGCCAAGTTCTAGCCTAATTGGATGTCGGGAAAACCTTGAAAAATGTTTTACTAAAATCCAAGTAATTTAAAAAAAAACGGCCAAGTGCGAGTCGGACTCGCACGCGTAGGGTTCCGTACCATTATCTATAAAAAAACGGCAAAAAAAAATCACGATTGTTGTGTGTATACTTAAATATTAATTTTATTCTGTTTTTAGTATTTGTTGTTAAAGCGGCTACAGAAATACAACATCTGTTTTTTTTTTTTTTTTAGGTATGACCACTAGCAAGTTAACACACGTGGGATATTAACTGCTTATACCTGGTGGCTCAGACGGTTAACCAGCTATACGATAAGGACAACATCTGTGAAAATTTCAACTGCCTAGCTATCACGGTTCATGAGATACAACCTGATGACAGACGGACAGCGGAGTCTTAGTAATGATGTTTTAAAAATAAGCTGTTAAGCCAACAAAAAGTTTTCCTAGTGGCTGATTCACACTTAACTCTCTATCTCAAAAACTACTGAACCGACTTTAATGAACCTTGCACTGTGCCCTAAGTTGGACTATAGACTATAAACATAGTCCAATTAAACAAGATTTTATGTTTCAGACTTATAGTTTTTGAGATATGCGCGGACAAACATACATATGTATACACACATATAAAATTGGGCAGACATGTCTCGAAACTGGTATAATTACTAACATATACAAAAACTGCAATTCATACAAACGGGTTGAATTGATAACCTTCTTTTTTTAAGTTGGTTAAAAATGCAGTGTGCATCAACAGGTATAAGACAAACATACACCTCATACTATGAACTTTGTACTGAGCAAGTTAGAACACCGCCCTGTAGGCTTCTAGCGCACTCATGGGAGTTATGACTCACTTCGTGCGTGAGGAATTCTAGAGGATGATGAAAAAGTTTCTCTTATGTATGCCATTTTTCCACCTAATTGGATGGTTGTGGTCACATAGCATCTGCTGAAGAGCATTTGAGGCAGAATATAGAATCCCTTAATGTGTACAAGGGATCGTTCAAGTATTACGTAAGCCTCAAAGGGGGAGGGGGCTTTGGTTTGCTTACTTTTGATGACATGGGGGACGGGGGAGTCTGAATGGTGATTACGTCAGCAACATTTATTTCCCTCATTACCACGTTTCCCTCCTTCCCTTCCTTTTTCCTAAATAATTTCAAAAATACAAAATTCTTCTTACGTAATACTTGAACAGCCCCCAAGGTCATGTCAATACAAACTTTGATTCATGTTATAAGTAAATTCAAACTAAGTGCACTTTTCACTTTGCAGTAGGTACATCCAGACTTGCTTTGTGTGCCGAGCCACCATTACATTTAACTTTTTTAGGAAGCATATGCACTGTATAAAGATCTTGCCAAACTTCAGTATTGTAGGTTTAATAGATTTTGCGATTTGTCAGTCAGTGGTTTACCTGTAACCTTTTTGCAACCCTTGACTTCCCACTTCTTTTTTTTTGTTACCAATACCTTTCAAGAGTCTTTCCAACGTGACTTACCTTTCCATTGCTCTGTAATACTGTTGTTCTAGTACGCCACTGTCTTTCCCGGCTGATAATATCTTTGGTAAGGTCAACATCATAGTCGAGAATAGCCCTGAAGTCTGATCCAACAACACCCAGTGTGTCCGAGTAATCATTGCTTTTGATTGTGGTCCTCTTTTTAGCTAGACGTTTTGCTTTAATCGCTGCAATCTTCTCCACAGACATAGCCTCCGATAAGGACCTTAATAAAAATGAATATAATTTTAATACAGTTGGCAGTTTTGGTTTTTCCCAGATCCAAAACAGTATTTAAATTAAATTGGTTGTTAAAATAAAAAGGTATGAGATGAATGAAACAGTATTTTGTAATTTGTCACATTTGACTTTTAAAAAGTCATGAATATTTAATTCACAAACTTTATTTTAGGAATTGCCATAGCTTCATAAGCTCAATTTACACAATGCTAGATTATTGCCTAACAAGATACATTCATGCTCTATAGGTGCAAGATACCATTCAAAAATGTTTTTTTCAAAAAGTCATCCAATATTTGAATGAATATTCACAAACAAATATGTCCAGTGTCTCATTCACTGGAAGATAATTTATAAAATGAAAAACTTATTTCTCTTGATTAAATAATTAATGCTTACTTGATATTATCAACTGTGACTGATGCTTCCTTTGGTGCATCCAGTCGCGCAGCAAGTTGTTCTCGTACTTTCTGCACATGTGTTTCCTCAATACGAGGTTTCTTAGCTGCAGATTCACCTCCATCATGATCATGAGTGCGTTTGACCTATAATAATGATATGGTTATTTCATCTTTAATAGTCCATCAAGTATTAATTCTTTGAATATTCAGTTTTGTAAACTTATTTAGTATATTTATAAATATTTCTTAAGAACTTTTTTATTAATTTTTTTAACTTACTGATTACATTTTTAAATATTTAAAAAATAAAACAAAAAAAAAATATAAAAAAATAGTAGCCCACTGGTATCGGGAACAGGGTCCAAGCTACCGGCGGTCAGGGCTCAAGATATTTGGTTTGTTTATCTTTCTCGGCTTTCACGAGGTTCTCGTCATGCGGAACGGTCTTGTCTATAATCATTGCACGCCTCTCGATGGCAACAATAGTCCTGTCAGTGATGGATGATGGACCGATCCCAGTACAATGTGATACTGCCATTATCGAGAACTGGGTCGGGCACACACACATGTAGTACGGCACCTCCGATTCCAAAAGAGTATTTCAGAGCAAGCTGCTGATGGATAATCCTGGCTACAAGGTTGTGTCTATGCAAGTACTCTCCGTTACCAAGACGAGAACAACCAGAGATAATGTGGCGAATTGATTCTCCCGGAAGGTGACATGCCCGTGTAATTTCATGTCATGATAACTTCGTCCATAATTGCACAGAAAAAACCTTCGGTTTCCTCGAAGAGGTCACCAAAATGCAACCGGCTACGGACGCTAATTGTTCCACGTCCGGCCCGGAAAAAGCGTCGGTGAAGTTCCTTACTTTGCCATACCGCCCTGCGATCGTTAGTGTCAAGCACCGCAGGTTTGCGCTAGTTCTCATTTGCCTAAGAGAGGCGGTGGACCAGGGACTCACCCCTTGTTCAAAGCCACTCACTCACATCTCGATGCATAGCCACGTCGACAGCTAGGAAATATTCCCTGAGACTGCATATCTCGCGATTGTGGAGAGTCGAGAGAGAGATCGCGGGATATACAGTCTCATTACCGACGACCGTGGGTGATGCATTCGATGAGCAGTTAGCAGTGTACGGAGCCTATCCAGGGCGTCAAGTTCCATTTGAGTCCATTTGAGTACGCCGAAAGAGTACATCAATATGGTTAATCGCTCCCTCAACGAATGCTTCATGTCAGTAACATTGATGCCTAACGCTTCCGACATACCCAAATACTAGTAAGTTTCAGTTGGGGAGAGGGATCTCAGGTTTCCGAGAGTTGAGATCCCACGGATTCCATAATCTCTCCACGCTTTACATGCATGACCGCACATTTGTCCACACCAAACTCCATCCTGATGGCACTACTGAAAGTTTCAGTTGCCTTCAGTAGCTCCATCAGTTGCAGATTACTGGGGGCAAAGAGTTTCAGATCATCCATGTAAAGGAGGTGAGATATAACCTGTCCACCTCTTTTCAACCGATAGCCTACTCCTGAATTCTCCAGCAGTGTGCTAAGAGAATTCAAAGCTAGGCAAAACCAAAGCAGACTCAAACTATCGCCCTGAAATATACCCTGCTCGATCCTTACCGGGTCGCTGTTCCTCTGGATATTTCGACATCCTGCATAGCGAAGGATTGTCCTCCTTTGCTCCACACATGACGTTAAGAAGTTGCGTAGCGTTGCATCAATTTTATACAATTCTAGCACCCTCATGAGCCATGTATGAGGCACCGAGTCATACGCCTTCTTATAGTCTATCCAACATGTCAACAAATCCTTTCGGGAACGCCGAACCTGTTAGCTAATGGCCGTATCAATGAGGAGTAGCTCCTTAATACCGCGAGGCCCATTCCAACATCCATTTTGAGAGGGAGACATTATTGAATTATACTATTCATGATCATATTGTCTATTACATAATAGACAATATGATCGTTAACCTTTGCTCTCAAAATGGACGTAAGAACGTTATAGACCGTCGGTAAACACGTGATCAGTCTATAATTTTTGGGTTCTGCGGTACTACCAGATTTGTGGAGCAGGTGGGTAACTCATGCCGTAAGGAATTCGGGCAGCGAGCCGGATTCCAAGGCAGTTTGGAACTGAGATGCCAAACGAACATGCAACCTAAGTAACCATTTAACACAAAAGTTGTTCAGTCCGTCCGGCCCTGGAGATTTCCAGTTAGACAATGGAGGGACGGCACGGGCTACCTCTTGGGGGCTACTTGTGATTGCTCCCATTTCTGGTAATGGATTGCACGATCATACGACCCTTCGAATCCAATCTCCTTCGTTGTGACTGACAGGTACCAACCAGATGCTGCGCCAGAATAAGCACATGGTGTCATCATCCGCCAGACACACATGTCAGTCACACCTTGTTCCAGTTGCTTCCAAGCCCTATATACCCACCTTTGCTGTGGACCATTGTACGTGAGCCATTTTGGCCGTCATTCCAACCAGATCTTTATTATATTATTAGGGCATTATTAATTATTACAGCGTCGGTCTAGATGTGACCATGATTATGCAAACTCATGAACTTTTCAGGAGACCAAAAACTGCTTTACAAAGTAGGTGTAATACACATCTTTTATTCATTTAATCTAGTGTTACCTCATAAGATCTAACTAGGTATATCTTAGGTTACACCAAATTGAGTTCTCATCTATGCTTATTACAAGATCACTGTAATTCAAACAAGGAGTTAACCAAGAATTATTATTATTTGAAACTGATTGCTTAAAAATCTAATTTTACCAATAAATGGTAGTTTCGAGGTGTCACATCTAGACCGAAGATAGGTTTTAGGAAAAACCCTTACCTGTGTTGGTATTTCTAAAGGGGCACTTTTATCAATAGATGCACAAGTTGCAGTTTCACCATTGAGATATGCCAGTAATTCTTTACGATCTGGACGACGGACAGCGGGTATGTTTGCAGCCTGTAGAAAATTAGATAGTCACTGCATATTCATGTTGTGAGAGATCTATCACTTAGGATGTACCTAGCTGTACTTACAGCTGCCTGTCTCACATAAACAGGATGCGTCAATAGTATATTTTTGAGGATGAAGAGGAGGCATTCCAACGTATAATATTCCTTGTCATTGCCTTCTTTCCCGGAACTAAAAGATGTAAATAGTTTGTTATGAAATCACACGTATTGTATCAATTTTCAGTACGTTTCAATTTGGAAATAATCAAGTGATACATACCCCCACATAAGATAGTTAGTTTTGACATTTTTGGGCCACGAAAATTCACCAAATATAATTTGATTATCACGTTCAATTATTTCTTTTTTGTTTACGTTGTACTGTCGCAGTAAACTCAGCGGGTCGGCCATGATCACCTACTTCATTCACTGCCGTTTTCACTGCTTAAAATAATGACTGTAAATCGCAATTCAGTTGCAAAGAACACCTTAAAACGTGTATTACAGAACGTATTAAAATTGTTTGCTATATTTATTAAATAGCGCGTTCATATTTTAAGCAAAAAGCGGGGTAACGATACACATCAACACTTAGTGACACAACTCCGGCCTCCGCCATTGACCACAGAGTCCACACCACAGTCCACAGTCTACAAAAATAATTTCAAAGAGATTAGAAAATAAAAAATCCAGAGTAGTTTCGACTGTTACATTTTATTATATAAAATTAGTATTTTTATTTATTACTAAATTATTGATTTTTTTTGTAAAGGATAAATTTTTTATAATTTTTTTTGTGAGGAGCTTAGAGTCCGCAATATAAAATAATAACATTTGTTTTAAAAATATATTGTTCAGACTTATGTAGATAGTAATTTTCAGATACTAAGCGTTTGATGGAATGTGATGATTGTCTTTTTTAGAAACAAAACTTTACAAAACTAAGTCTATAGGTAGGTCTTCTTCAATCATGCCATCTAGTAGCATTAAATTTCATCATTTTGATGAATTTTCCCTATAATTTCGATAGGTGGCGTTGACTGCAACAAATTATAAATTGTTTTCTAAACATGGCTGCCGGTCGAGTCTAATGATATTTTTTGTGAATTCTGCCCTACTATCTAATTTTAAATCAAGTAAAAACGTTGTTATCGGTGTTAATATGACATAGTAGTTACAGTTGAAATAAAATGACTTCTACTCCAAAGACTGACAAATGCGGACAAGGTAAGTTATTTCTAACATAATGCTTTTCGTTCTCTAGTAATTTATTATAGTTTTTGTTCATCTGTTTCTCTAGTTCTATTTATATTTTCTAACTCAATGCACACGAAATTGAACCACTTATCTTACCTAAATTTAATTGTAATTGTACTTTTGTAGCTCAGTCGTATCTTTGGGTAAGTATTAAATGGGAGCAAGTTATTTTACAAATTGTATGTACTTTTCACAAAGTCTATCACAAGCTTTCAATACCTACCTCTGATGTTATTTTGTAATTTTGTCCTCAATTAGAACTTACTGTGTGAATCCCCCAGAGCAGTTATTTAACTTTCTATCCATGCAAATTGCAATGGAATCAGTCTGAATGCTCATCTCCAAATTTTGGACCATTGCTGCATTGTTGTCAATGGAAAACTGCTCTTATGTACCTACTGTTTTTTGTGTCAGCACATAAATATATTTCATTTACGATTTTTACAAAACACAGGTTATTAATTCTCAAAATCATCAATGAAATAAGTATCATACAAATTCTCATTTTGGTCGATAATGTGTCTAGTTATTAATTACAAATTAATAATGACAAACAAGTTGGTTCCTACCCACAAAAAATAGTTTTAAGTAGAATGAGTGTGTTATACTCATCATCAATAACATGATCAATAATGATCACACAGGTATGTTTGATATTTTGTCATGAATATTAATCATAATAAATTGTGTTATCATTCCTTGTTGTGACATTTTTTGTATTTGTTTTGTAGGTATGTTCTTTTTTACTTGTTTGTACACACAAATCTGTTTCAATGGGTGATATTGTTGCGGATTTTGTTCGAAAGATTTACCGTGGCCATTGAAAAAAAAATGGCACTAGGAAGAGCATGAATGGGTTTTATTCAGTAAGAGTCTGACACTCCCTTCCGCTCCGCCCATAGTGGGAGAAGTCATTTGATGATTTCCCATACATAAAAAAGAAAATATGGGTGATATTCAATTATTTTATTAAATTAATGTATTCTATTTTTTGGCAAGTATTTGATTATTAACACCAAAAAGAATACAATAACATGTTTGGTTGAGGCATGAACAAAAATGCTGTTTGTAAAGTCTTGTCACAATATAAAAATGTAATTTTATTAATCCAAACAAGGCCTTTGATATCAACTTTGTACAATATGTCAGAAATGAGTAATAATCTGCAGTTTGAAATTTTTACTGATGGATTTGTTGTTTTTGTAACTGCAAGTGTGACTGCTGAGTACAAGGGCCCAATCCTCAGGATTGGCAATGTTTTTGAAGTGTAAATAAAATACCTCTGCCTACCCCTTTGGAAATACAGGGCATGACACAGTAACTATTTGATGAGAGAAAAAAAATACTAACAAGTGCAGTTTTATAAAATGAAATTCATACAAAGGTACAAACATCTCATAACAATTACCTATTTGATTAAACAAGAGCAAACAATACAAGGAAATACTAGAAGGAAAGTTAGTATAATAACAATAATATAACTCATAATTTTGCCATAATATGTACAGTGAATGCAGAATCACAGCAACTGTCTATTTATTCCTACCTCTATGTATAGTAGTCAGTGTTAAAAACTAAAAATAACATACAAATCGCTTGAATTTCATTCTCTTTACAATATTCTGCCCTCAGTCTCTTGATAGATTTAATCTTTAAAAAATGCATATGTGTGGGAATGAATTTTGGTGAAATTGGGCAAAGGGTTGGACTATGTCTTAGGATACTTTCATTCCAGTAGTAAGTTAAATACTATAACACTATTATTGCAGGCGAAACTCCCTAGTAAACATAGTACATGCTGTGCAGTCAGGAATCACTGATCATTGGTAATTTGGTGGTACAATTCAGTCAGGAATATTGGCAATGTATTCAATCAGCCTAGCTTTTTTCCACCTATTTTGGCGTCGCCGTCGGCTCCCGGTATAACCGGAGGCAGCTGAATACCAGTATTTTCCATGGAGCGACTGCCTATCTGACCTCCACAAGCCAGTGACTGGGTAATACGATACCCTTGGCAAGACTAGTTTCACAGACTACCCACAACTCAAACATGTCCAAATGACCGCCGAGCTGAGCGTGCTTTCCGAGAAACGGAGGAAACTCGATATTTAATGGATCATCACCCATCCACGAAGCGACCTCGGCAAGTTTTGCTTAACCTTAAGTTCAACCCGTATGCCGTACGGCTGTTATTACTTAGCCATGAGTTCCTTTTGGCTCTGAGATTTGGCCATAAGACTAACCGTTTTTGGTGACCAAAGAATCTGTAACTAAACCTAAATATAAATACTTGCCTATTCTGGCAACCCTAAGTGCCAATCGACGAGCACAGCATTCGCCGTGGAAATATTTGTTCCGTCCCACTTTTTGATTGAATTCGCTAATCGCCCTATCTGTGATTTTGCATCATAGATACTAGACAAGTCTTTCTTACACGCTATTTTGCGGCTACATTGGTGAATCTATAATAATATTATAAAGCTGAAACTTAGTTCGTTTGTTTGTTTGGTTGAACACACTATTTTCAGGAACTACTGGTTCGAATTGAAAAATTCCTTTGTGTTGGATAGCTTATATCGAGGAAGGCTATTAGGTTCTTATATGAAGCAGACGAAGTTGCGCGGGTCAGTTAGTATATATATATTTATAGATACCTGCCTATTACCACCTAAATAATAGAAAAAACACAAAGAAGTGTTATTGACCATGACCACGACGGATGTTGTGTCGATCGAAAGACTAGACTCTAGCCTGATCGTCATTCCGACCCTGCAGTATGTCCTGAGGTATTTGTAAGGTATGAAAAAACATAGAGGAATACTTGGGCCATCTGTGGCTTTGGTTGATTAGAAAGAACACTCGAAAAAATTTGTTCTTCTAATTCAACATAATCAGGGGGACAATTTTTCGCTCATGTGTGTGACTTCGGGTCAAACAAGCGCTTCTTAAAAATGAGAAATATGTGGTTTTATAGTACCTACTTTTGATCGGTATAGTAAGTTTTCCCCATATTTTTGATGAAAACCACTATTGTGGTGGCGGATAAATAAATCGTCCCTTCCATATCGACCCTGTAAATATAATACTGGACAGAAAGTTATTAAAACCGTTCGAAACCGGCCTTAGTGGAACGATCATCCTAGCTGAAAACCGTTACGGAATCGGTTATTCTTAATGGGGCTATTAAAATGAGACATTCCTATGTCGAACGTTACTAGCAGAGACGCGAGATTATAATATTGAGTGCAGAGCGTTCTGTCTCGCACCAGTAATTATAATATTTCAGAGGTTTTCCAGCTGCAAGTCCCGTCGATGCTGCGTATCAAGGCAGGAATTTTCTAGGAAGACAAGGGTTGTACCTGACGAGATTTCCCATTGGCGGAAATGACACACTTCCATAAAATTTTATCCCCCTATTTAACTCCTTCAGAGATTGAGTTTCCAAAAGTCCTTTTTTAGGTCTGTGAGGAAACCTTGTGCTGTTTTCTGTTTCTAGATAAGACCAACGTTTTAAGCTGTGGGTTGAGAGACAATGACTGAATAACTGAAAATAAGTTAAACTAGAAGAATGTATCATTATGTTATTGGACTGCTAACGTTACGCTAGTTTCTCTACCCCTGGGTCAAGGCGTAAAAAAACATTGTACAATAACTCAACTCAATAAATCACTCCTATCAATGTAGAAGTGATTTTAAACTGTTCTACCATTGTCGAAATTGTCTAGTACAATATGTATAGATGAGTAACACCTAAAATTGGCGACTGTAAAAAAACTGGGCCTCTGAACGACCGCTACATTGAAAGATCGCAGCTTATCGACACAATGCTTGTAGTCAGGTTTGATTGGCTTTTTCGATCTACGAATAAGACATTCAGTGAGAGCAGCGAGTCTCCTATATACATCTATCCAATCCTTTTGGTCCCACTGCTGGGAACAGTCGTTCTTCTGCGTTGTGAGTCAGTGTATTATCTTGGTTAGAGTTAGCCAGATATCTGCGAGACCCCTTTTACTATTGAGATGGATCATTACTTTTTCCTACCATAAGTCAAATACTCACGTGCTTATTTTTGATTTGAGTATTTCAAGCACATTAATTAACTCCCTAAAAATGCAGTGTAGATTAGAAATTATGAATTGCCTCTAGTCACGCACAGTAAAAAGTATGTTAGCCGTGTCGAGTAGACAACACAATAAATGGGATGTTAATTAATTAAGTTTATTGAGCCATTGTTACAATTATTTTCTTAAAATTAGCTTAACTTTGTGACTGTCTGTAACTAAGATTCGAACGGTCTGTAACGAAGACCTAATGTACGATGTACATTAAGTCTTGCAGTGGTCCCCAAACTAGTAATAGTTAGGTATAATTATTGTGCCACAGTTTACCGATACAAGTTTTAGTAAACCGATGATAGATTCTTGTATCTGAAATAATTCAAAGAACATAATGTAGTCCCTGTGCATAGACGTGGATGGCGAAGCAGTCACGGACGCAGCTTGGACGTGATTGCGGTCATACAACCTCGTTTCGCTCATAAGAGAACAACGTACTGCGACTGTTATTTCCTGTAACCGTTGTAATTAAAATAAATGTTTTGGTTTCCAGGCTTCACGGTTCATTGTTATGAGAAAAATACGGGATAGTTCAAATGACAATGATTTTGTCGCGACTGAAAGTTTGCTTTTTAAGAGGCGTTTGTCATTTTTATGTAAATCTATTTATTCAGACACAACATTAACTTTACTGCTTTACCGAATAATTGACTAGTACCGAAATTGTAGGATAGAAATTGGATCAAGACATGACCCAAACAATTTTTGTTATTTGAAATTAGACCTTTTCGTCACTCCATCGGTCATGGTCCATTAGCCTTTATATGGGCGACAGCAAATTTTTCTTCTTGAATGTGTTCTTCAGTTGTTGAGGATCGTAATTTGCCAATAATTTGTGAAAGGTTGACCTCCATTTGCTACAGGACCTGTAGTTTAACGGCGATCTACGATTGCTGCGACTGCATCTTGCTTTATTTCTTTAGACTTCATCCTCTTTGTCTTTGGCCTTCCATTCTGCCTGTCACAAGTTTATTTATCTGTATTTCTATGTGACCAAAATGTAATACCGTCTATATTATTGGATTTTTTAACACAAATAGGTATTCTAACTGTTAAGAAGCATCGGAACACCTAATTATCGTTTAAACATTAAATAACAGTTATTTCGCATGTTCGAGTAATCTTATGTAGTGAAGCTAAGCTACATTTATTAAGTTAGTATTTTCGTGCATCATCGTTACATCATGACAGTGAAGTCTATAAAACATATTGTACGTAACTACCCAAAGGAGCATTACGTTGACGTAAATTCTATTCGCATAATGTGTACTGTACCTCAACAGTTACCCGAGCCATTTCATAATGCTCTTCTGAATATAGAGACCCGTTATATGGAACCCATTTGCACTTGCCACATGTTACCTCCATTACAAAGCTATTCACATAGCGTCTTCTATGCAAAAAAAGTATGCAAGTGCGCCAATTCAATTCTCTTCGGCGACTCTTGCTTGATTGATGTTGCTGGTGGTTCTCATATTGTACAAAGTTTGATAGGATAGCCCAACTCGGTAACTATTATTCATATTTTGTTGAAAGTGAAAGGGAAGAAGTAAAATAACAACTTTTAAAGCATTTGTTTGCTGCTGCGTTTAACATCTTAATTGATGATAATTATTGTTGGAATGACATGAAGATTTTTAACAAATGAATTATGTAGACAAGTCGATGGCGCTTCGAGTATCTAAATAGTGCTTGAGGGAGTACCATGCTTCCGCCATACTGGCTGACTATTTTTTTAATATATTGATTAAATTGGTCCGACACCAGAAAAAGCGCTTTCGCGATTATTTTGGATAAATCCGATTAATAATCTCAGATTATGGAAAAAACTATATACATAGTTTGTCATTTCCTCTTTTTGATGTTACTTGTTTAAATATTCGTTAAAGTAAAACAAACTGATTTTTCGTTTCGTGCAAACAGTACTCAGATTGTTTCCTGAAATAACCTTAATATTGTTTTTGTAGTCTTAAATATTTTATTATGCCCCTGAGATAGACGTACGGTTCGTCTCGGCTATGTATTTACGCAATTATAATAGCATGGTGTTGCCACAACGTACGTAATGATCGTGCGCTCGATTTCGCAGTATTTCATTAATATTTCATTACAAAATAATATGATGCTTATTTATCTTTAATTTCCTTAATACTAAAGAACGTGGCATATCGTTTATTTCAACGTGCAATTGTAAGATATAGAGTAGGTTGAAAATTTGAAATGGACATTTCCGAAATATTAATGGAAATTCTGCAGTAGTGCAGTATTATAAACGTGAGAATACTCGCGTGTGAATTACTATATACGCCAATTATGGCCAATTACATACACGAAATGACAGATTGCTGTCGAAAGGTTTTTGACCTTCAAATGTTGTACACTTAAATTGTTTTTTTTTCGGTGGACTACTTTAGGAGGTATCTTATGAGGATATGGCCAGTAGAAATCCAAAGAGATGTTGCAACACGGGAAGCTACTCTGGGCGTAATCGTTTTTGCGATCACGATTGGTACAAAAAGCATTGCAAGCTTGCAACCTCGAATTGCAGTGTAATTCGCTTTATCATTACGGTTTCTTATTGTGGAGAATCGTGATGAGATGGTCGTCACCGCAAACGCAATGTTATCTTAACCATCACGATGTGGCGTAGTGAGCCTAAATTTTATAATATTAAATGACAAGGAACTCCAAAACTGTTGCGTCTTGATTAGGAACAGCAGTTAAAACGCTGTATTAAGTGATAGTCAAAATGTGAATTGAATACGGGCAATGATATCGAGCTTGAGTACACAATAATTCAATGCTAACGGACGACGGCGTACCTTACATTATCTTGAGTGTAATGATCAGGCTGCAATCTACCTAGAAGTATATGATCCCGTTAGCTAGGTATCACGACCGCGGCTAGTTTATTGGAAAGTGAGTTACATGGACCGTGGCCGCTGGCCGAGTGCGCGTGCGCCTGTGTGGCTAGCTGCTGTCGGAAGAAAACCCTAATCCGACCGATAAAGCAATAAATTCTTTAATTTTCGCACAACATAATTACCAACCAAGATGTATTATAAATTACAGCCATTTCCACGTTTCAAAAATTCTTTCATTTTTCTAATTTCTACGTCAGATTTGTATAAAACAGTGTCATTGCGGTTAAATTTTTGTTCCGCTGTTGCTACCTTTATTCTTTTTATACGTTGGCTGGCATGCCCATTCGTATTACTGTTATTTGGCTTTATCTTAGATACGCCATATTATTTAGTGGTATGTACTTCAGTATCAATGATGAATTTATGATTAATGAATGAAACTCAAGTTTAAAATAAATTGAGTATCTAATCGACGTTTTCAAAGAATATTCCTTTTTAGGGTTCCGTACCGAAATGGTAAACGGGACCCTATTACTAAGACTCCGCTATCCGTCCGTCTGTCACCAGGCTGTATGTCATGAACCGTGATAGTTAGACAGTTGTTTTTTTTATTAAGTATTTACTTGTTTAGTAGACACTCGTTTAATTTTACATCTGTACCCCAGTGGTAGTGTTGCAGCAACGCTACCAGAACACGACACAAACATACCACCAAAGGAATGTTCTGCTAAGTTTAATATTGTTATTTTTATTTGTTTATATCATCAATAATTTTTGCCCGCGGCTTCGCTCGTTCAAATTTCAAAATATTCTTGTGTTTCTCGTAAACATAATGAAATCTCGAATACATTTGTGCAAAATATAAAGTTTCAAGGATCAAGGGTTTTTAGCCTTGGTGTTGATCAATGATCTGAAGTCAATCAGGAGTTGTCTCCTTCTCTCTGTCCTCTATAACCGTACCTGTACAACAGACCTTGCTGCCTGTCCGTGTCTGATTCTTCGCTTCTTCTAATGAGGTTTTCACTAATAGAAAAAGCGGTAAACGAGAAAGGTTTGTGTGCGTAATATACACCCGTGCGAAGCCGAAGCGGGTCGCTAGTTTTATATAGAAATTAGATAATTTTTGATTTATAAAATTCTATGTCAGCCCTCAGAATCGAAATGAATCTATTTTAACTGATTACTAAATTAAATTGGCTGTCATCTACATAATTAAGCGTTTAGTGACGTATCAACATGGAAATTGCTTGCTTTGTGAAGACAAGACCCTAAAATAACATTCACTTTGTGTCAGGAATGCGGGGTTCGATTTTTGTGAACACACCAATCTTGGTTTGGCCAGTATTGCATAATATAAGAGAAAACGACTGTTCCGTCTACCTTATGATGTAAAGTTGTAAAGCCTACTAGAGTATAACCAATTAATACTTTCTTTGCCAAACTCGTCATACGATATTTGTGAGTATTAATTACAACACATAATTGAGATCACATCAATCACGGTTAATATACTGCCAATCCCGCATTACATGACTTTGTTTTGTCAATGGTCTACATTTATTTGTATGTCAGAGACAATTTACTATGTGCGACTGCATGAAAAGATGAGATTACGATTGTTATGCAATGAGCACGTATTAGCGTAGGCATGGTGTATGTTGTTGGGACAGGTGTGCAATGGTTAGACGGCGGAGATGTGCGGTGGTGGCTGCACTTTCACTCTCGCCGGTGTGACAGCACGGCGGCGGCGGCGCGGCGGCACCGGGGCAGCGGTCACAGGCTGGCAGTGGTGCCGCGCCTGTGCTCGCCGCCGCCGGCTGCGCTGCCCAGCTCCGCGATCGACACCCTGTGTCAATACTATGCTCCGCTGCGCATGAGCTCGCTCACTCGTTGCTCTGCTGAATATCGAGATCGTGTTGTGAAAAAGCCCACAGATATTTTTAGATTAGGTGTTGTTCGGTCGTGTGTTGTTACAGGAAATTATGTAGTGTATGTAAGGCAATCATACCATTTTTTGGCATCTAAATTCAGTGTTTATTCAAATATTGTTAAAGTGAAAACTGCAGCATCCAAAATCAGACGTTCGTTTTGTAGAGAAAGTATATACAAATTCTGATGTCAAGTTTTCCCCATATTCTGACTTTCTCAAATACGCCAGTGATAAAACAAGTGGTTAATTAATTAATTCAAAAGCTGTGTAAACGAGTGTTGTAAATTGAATCGCTACTCATGAGTTACGTTCATAAACGAAATAATGTAACTGTGCTAATGTTAAATTAGTTTGGTTTTATTGCGCTCGAATTTGTGGTGTCAAGGTTGACAGTGGACGCTGGACATCAGTCAATGTAAAACAAACGCGCGTGATACTCATAATATGACGGCCGTCGCCATCTACACCGACGACGGGCGATACTGTAAATAAGTAATGATCTAATTGTATCTTCCAACGTATTTGCTATTTCTGTGTCTGACTGTTGCCTGATACAGATTTGTTAATATCGTGATAGTGTAAAGCCATGTTAGAAATGGCAATATTTTCACTAAGCAGTGAAACTTAACAGAGGTACATTGCCCACTTTCTTGGATTTCTAGAGGGCCCTCCTTTTCACTGCGGCACTAGCATCCGCTTCGTTGCTTGCGATCACCGGTTACTATGGAAATATCCGCAATGTGTGACCCCAACTAGAAACGAACCAGTCGTCAAAGTTATTGGAAATATACTGTACGGGAAGTCTGTAATAAACTTGCTTAGTTTATTAACTTAACGATTTCGTGTTCGAGAATAAAATCAGTTCAAATAAGTAACTGATAAAGGGTTAATAACTTAATAAGAAATAAGAGGACCCAAATAGAAAAATGCCACATTACGACGAAAGTTTCATCCACGACGACAACCTTAATCAAAGAAGAAATAAAAGAAGCTATCACGTTTATAAAAATGGGTTAACTCCCTTGAGGCTGATAGAGACAAGTGATATGCTTCACGCTCTAGAAGAAAGAGGCTCATCGGTTATTAAGAATAATATTAGAAATATTAAGTGTCGAGGAAATCGGTATAAACCAACCCAAAATGGATCGCAAAGTACTAGTCCAGTGAAATACAAAACCCCTGATATTATTGTAGATCACAGTCCACGAATGACTGTGTTCGACCCAAATAAATATTACGACCTAAGAAACAACAATGTGTATACCCTTACACCTTGTAAAAGTTTTGACAATTTGACGCTGAAACCGTCGAAAAAAAACTACCTTAAAAATAAAATAAGAAACGGTAGCAGTCTTCAAAACCTGGTGGATGACGGACAGTTGAAGCACTTTGCTTCTCCTTCCGACGATGTTGACGCGTCAGTGACACGCAGAGAAGATGCCAGGAAGTCATATTCCGTAGTAGACGCCCGAAAGTCATATTCCGTTGTAGACGCCCAATGTCGACCAGCACAGAGCCGAACATCTCTATGTACTCCAGCGCCAGGGCCAGGAGTCTACCGCAAGATAAACAACGAGGGCGATTCTCGAAAGAACGGTATGAAATAATAAGTTACGAATAATTCATCATGCAATTAATACTAATTCAGTAATCTATTGGTCTGCGTGCTATACTTACCGTGGTATTTCCATCCTTTTGGTCTCGAGTTTCCTTAATTATTTTGTTTCCGTCACAAACATGATGTAAAATGTACTACCATTAAATCACTCCAGTGTTAATACCTCCATATCACACTTGAAATGTTTTTCTATCCAGTGCCGGATTAGCCATACAGCAAGAGTAGCAAATGCTACGGACCCTGCGCTTACAAAAACATTTCGCTAAAAACTAGCATCATGGCTCTGTCACACCCGAGTCCTAAGTCCTACCATACTCTGCGATAGCCGTTTTAGCGCGGATGAGGCGCATATTTTTCCAAACTGTATAATATAAGCCTCTAATTTTGTTTATTTTTATGGTATGGGCCCTACTTCGTGTACATAAAGTCTTATTTCTTTTCTTTTAAGCTATCATACCAAATGAAATCTAAGCAGCTCCGAATCCGGCCCATAAAGACAATGTCGGCGAAATAAATGACTTCAGGCGCTACTTAAGGGGGGAACCCACAGCCCGTGAGAAATGATAAAGGAGAGATGTCACGATTTCGAGCTACCATATTGAGGGCAAACAGTTGATAGCTCAGTAGGTGCGGCCTGCTGAAAGAATACCGAAAATATATTATTATCTGAAAAGATTCAGATCACAGCCCAGTGGTGAGAGGCCCACTTTCAGATTTCCAAAAAGGGCATTTTTTTAGTGATCATCAGAGCCGTTCATATTTGATCACCGCAACTGCCCAGCTTGATCAGTGGCCCGTTAGTAAAAATTTGCTACAGGCCCCGCGCTGGCTTAATCCGGCACTGTTGCTATCCTCATAGGCGTCCTCCTAGTTGGCTAACGATCGTACGAGTTACCGATGCGGTCTCGTCGCGCGATGAAAATGATCCTGTGCTCGCGCGATGATTTGCAAGCTTCATCAGGACACTAAAGAAATGTGTGTTCAATTTCGTAGTGCGACGAAATCGCATCGTTAGCTAACTAGGACGACGCCATAGGGTTATTTATCACGAGGCATTTCCACAATGCGAAACGGAAGAAAAGCGGCTAAGCTTTCGATTTTTCTTCCTTGTTCGTATCTATGCGCTTTATAATCAGGTAGTGCATCTAATGAATTGCTTGATATTGTGTAACAAGACGTAAGAGACGCGGGAACTGCACCATTGTGTCTATTGTTATCATAATGTTAAGGCCGTTGACAAAAAAAGTTGGCTAATGACTACACAATGCTACTACGCTACTCGCATTACTACTTATAAAATTATGTGTATTCTCAATTAACATAATTCATTCTTCTAAGACATTAAATTTAACTTTACATACTGGTTATTTAGAAAAAAGATTTATAGAATATTATTATAATTTAGGTTTACTTTAATTCATTTCATACTATACGCAAACAACTTTCGATTTCGAAGACTCATATAAGGTCAGTAGGTTTCCAGATATTTGCTAAAACAAGAATCTCACTTATTTGCATGTTGATTAGATTGACTTTCGATTTCTAGATATTTTTATTATACTCAAAAACGAGAAGTCCTATGTTGGTCTGTAATTTTTAATATCTTGCCACGTGCAATTCCTCAATATTATCTACTATTGTATATACCTAAACAAAGTTAATCTTCCTTTTAAGGGAGAGGAATATTTTCTTCAAAAATTTTAGTTATACAGTTTGCACTCTGGACAATGATTGTGGATTTTAATTCATTGGCATCTTTCAGGGGTTGAATATGAAAACTATGGGACTATGGGACCTAAATTCGTTGGTCATCTTACACGGTGACCTTTGTTACAGCTTTTTGAAGATGTGGAATTACCACTTCCCTTGAACCAATAATTTAAACTGACACAATTAAAATTCGACATAATTATATTTTTATTATACTTACTCCACCGTGCCATCATGATTGATAGCTCATGGTGGGCATACACTAACGGCCGCTTTCTATAACATATCTCAATCCCAATCTTGATCCCGATCCTTGTCTGTAACCAATCAACGGCCGAGTTTGTGTCCTTCACCACACAATCCTCACCTTTGATTGGTTACAGACAAGGATCGGGATCAAGATTGGGATTGAGCATAGCTCAATCCCAATCTTGATCCCGATCCTTGTCTGTAATAATGTATAGAAAGCGGCCGTAAGATAGCTGTGCCAAATTCCAAATCTGAACTGACGTCATGTGAGTGCAGACATAGTAGCTGGATCAGCTGTGTCAGCTGTGTGAGGTAATATCTTAGGGTGGAGCTGTCTTGCTAATGGCGTCACGCTATGTTCAGCATTGGAATTATAATATATAATATGTATAGGGTCAAATTAAATTAATCAGCGTAAAACCACAGATCTATTTCTAAAGAAAACGGACATCTAAAATTTTAATTTTGATTTCAAGTTCCATTGAAGGAGAGATTGGCCGCTTGTAATAAGATATAAACAAAGTACCTAATAGCTATGTGAAATTAAAAGTACATACAGATTTTTGAATTTTTTCATTAAATATCGTAATAGGTGCATCAGTTTTGCGAATTTTCGCAAATTAAATTAATTTGGCCCGGTATAAGGTGATACTTTTAAATTATATTTTTTAAATAATTTTGGCTTTGGGAATGTGTGTTAAAAACAAGTAGCACCACATACATGAGCCACATAAAATCCAATAAGTGCAAACCACGATATAAATGCAAGATTATCTACACGGTCATGAATAAAATATAAGTGTCCTAGATGTTGCGAATGTCAGTAATACTAAAGATGCTATTTCAATGCCGTTTCATTAATCTGAATAAATCATACACAAAATATATCTACTTGTAACATATCATACATTTTTCCATCGCGTCGATGCTAAGAGTCGTCGTCAGTGATCTTGTACGCATAAGGGACTGCGTTGACAGGACAGCCGTGTTAAACCGAAGTCGCATGCTAAGTAGGACTTAATGCCGAGTGTGTGTGCACTGCTGCTGATGTGTTATGTATGATGTATGACGCACTCGGGCTGGGAAGCGAGTATGTACCGCGGCGTCCGTCTGTCGCGGGCGGAGCGGCCCGCAAGTGCGGAGGTTCACTGGTTCAGTCGACGCCAGTCGTCACTGCGACTTTGGGCGCGTCCTCCTGTCGCCTTCGCGTTTATTTATAAACTCACGCGTCATCGGCTTTATAATTGATAAACTCATGTTTACTACGTTTATTTTCTCCCGTTTATTGTGACCCATAGTTCAATTTTCATACTTGTACTACCTATATTTGATGTTGTGGATAACGGATACTTGTTCTACGTCATAGAGCGGCAACTGCAATCTGTTGAGGTATTTTCTTTTCTTCTAAAATCCCTTTTTGCGTTTTCTCACACTGTTAGATATGTCTATTCTAATTGTTTTACTGAATTCTATTCGCTTTTTTACCATGAATTGTTTTTATTGTAATAATTATGAATTCTTAGAAAACCTATATAAATTGTAACAAACATGAAATATTTTCCTGTTAATGCCTGATTTTATAAGTACCTTCCTGCTTTTAAAGGATAAAATACGCAATCAACTGTATTTTAATAAGTTCAGGCATGTCCTTACTTCCTCTAACTAAAAACTGAAATATGATAAATTATTAAAATAGTTTATGTTTCACTAACTTTTCAATTTAGCTGATGTACTGGGGCCCTTACTGTTATTCTCATCAGTATAATTTAAAAAATCTTTTAATTTAATCAGGGGTTGTTACCCAGATCCATCAACGATGGTTCCACTTACACTGTATTAATTTGCTTGAAATAATGCATACTACCATTACTTTTTATATTATTTTAAATGCAAATAATAAGTGCAAGTCTACTTGTGTATTTAGTTGTTAATAATGGTATTAATAGGAAGGTAAAAATTAGCACTAAAAAGGCACAAAAGGGAACACAAAGGTAAAACGATTTAGTGTTTTGCAAAAAAAACCTCATCCATTATATTTGCATAATTTTGAAGATGTTTCTTTGTTGAGCTTCCAGTGCAAAAGGATTTTCAAAGAATTCGTAACAAAGGTCATCGTTTTGGAACACCCGGAAATACATCATAATCTTTATGGATATCCAATAAAAACATAGCAGCATAAATTGATTCAGTAATTTATAACTTTCCAAATAAATTATGAATTAATATTCTGTGATTAGGTACTTGTTTTTGAGCTTGAATAACTAAGGTCTAATAACAAGGTGTTTTCTTATGTTCAATGTCAGAATGACGTAACTGAGTATGTCTGAATCATGAGTAAGGTCATATTAGGAGTAGCATAAATATAATATCTTTACCAAAAAAATGGTAATACCATATTATGTTTAGGTATGCTGGTTTTTGTTTATACAGCCATTATAACACGTCATCATGTTAGATTTACAAGTACATAAGTACAACTTTATATCGTTACTGTTAATGGACGACTGAGTTACATCATGTATATTCCAGGTATTATTCAGCACGACTATAATATACGGTTACGTACCTAGGTGAAGATTATCGACCTAGTTTCTTAAATGTTTGCCTTTATGATCTATGATTGTCCATTGCCACTGCCATGGCATGCATCACTAGTTAGTACCATCTTACGTTTACAAGGTAGGGTACAGACGGTCATTATGACACACAAACATTAGTAATTTTTGAGGCAAACATTGATCGCGAGTTAATTGCTAAATGATTGATTTGAATATGGAAGCATAATAAATTCAAGGCAAATGTTTGTTTGGTACAGTTGTATTCCCCTAGGTTCATTAGAGTCGTAATTTGTAGTAATTGATTCAATAAAATTACAGAGAACGAATCGGGCAGCGAGGGGAGCTCGGGGCACCGCGGGTCGTTGCGCGGCGCCAACAAGTTGGCGAGGCGCGCACGCTCATTCAAGGACGACCTGCTCGAGCGCATCTCAAACATGCGCTCACCGGCGCAGCAGCATCACCGGCCGCATCTCTCCTCCAATATCAGGTCAACATACGTGCACATCCATTTTTATGATAACACGCCATGTTTCCGCGCATTATGAATAATTATGATACATCTAAACAGAACCAAGCGTGATTTGTGGACACGCCCGTTTCTTAAAAAGATCTGTCTGTACCTTATTAGGCACATGCTATGAATATCGATACTATTCTAAACAATGTACGTGACATTATATCAATTACATTGTACTTAATGTTTGTAAACTTAAGTTCTAGTAGTAAAATTCAGTAGGTAATGAACTAGTCTTAGCCTTCATGGCGCAAACGTTATCTTAACAAACTGCAGATGTTTTGTTGATTAGGTACATCTCCTGGTATAAGTACATAGTATACATTCACGCCTTATCTAGTAACTTGTTTACACAGCGATGAAATCTTTGTATATTGCTTGTTATCTGTATTGATAAATTTACATACATAACTCTCCTATCTTTCGTCTGACAGCGACAAGAAAGTGTCGCTCATACCAACACAGTATTATCTTTGCCACTAGTGCAAGAACAATGTTACTGTGTTAAGTTTCATAATTATTTTTGTTCAAGTAGTCACGTAAATAGTTTAGAAGTGTCGTAATTAGTAAAAGAAGTCGTATAGTTTTGTGAAGTAGTAACGAGTCTATTGGGCTTGTTATTAGTGTGGACATTGCACTAAATGTGGCATTAATTATGAGTCATGAGCGCGACCCGCTACTGTCGGACTCATTAGTACATTGTCCGCTGAAATCTCATTAGTTTAGTGCGTGCAATGTTAAGTGATTACATTTTAATGTCCGCGCGGGCTGTCAGCGTGACCGAATCGCTTTTTATTTATTGAACGGCCAGTGGACACCAGTTTTTGTTTTGTCTCAGTGAGGTTGTTCGAAAGTAGTTCTCCGTCCAAGAAGTTCGTGAAGCAAGTAGTGTGTTCTTTGCAATTGGAGGACTGCTAGCTACGATATGATGTCGAATTCGTTGAGAACGCCTGTCGGTGGATGGTTTCATAAACGGACAAACAAACTCCAGCGAAGATTTGCTAAAAATGGAAAACGGTACTTATATTTTGAAGTGTGAAAAATAGTGAATTCATTAACAAAAGGATCATTGCAGTACTCAGACTACATAATATCTGGAATGTAATTATTTAATTTCATGGGAACATAATCAATGAACCATTTAGTAGGTACACAAAGTTAATACCGGCTAGATAAAGAGTATCAAAAAACAAATACAAGAAATGATGACTTGATAAAGCGTAATCATAAACGACTCAGCTGTAGAAATGCGTGGTCATAATCGGGACAAATAAACACTTTGTTTCACATAAATAATTTGAATATCAAAATAAAAATACTTACCACCAAACGCGAGTTCTTCAATGAATCAGAATATTTTTATTTTTGACAATTTACCAATATCGATTACAATAATTTGTCAGGAAATTCTTTCTTAATTATCAGATCAACGCAATAAATGTTGAACAAATAATGGAAAATAAATTACTCACTCTTTGCGATTGCAAGTTAGTCACGGAACTATCCCGTAATCTCTATTATTGTGTTAATTAAAAATCTTAAAACAGTATCGTAGTAAATCAAAAATTTTAAATGACCTATTTAATTTTCCTGTTTTCTTGGGAATTCCTTTGTCCATTGTAGACTAATCATTTGACAAACATCTCATTTTGCAAACATATGTTATCATTTGACAAAATACAGATTTCGCAAATGTTTTACTTTGCAAATATTTCAAATGTTAAATTATCATTCCAAAAATATTAATTTGAAGTTCTTCTTTTGTCTTTGCGATTATACAAAAATACGATAGATTTAAAACTAATGTTTTATAAGCTTTTCATTCGGGCCCGGTCGACGGAGCCCCGCGTGGCGGGGCTCCTAATTCTGGGTGGTTTAAAAAAAAATAACCTTACCGAACCTACCTGTCCGAGTCGGGGTGCCGCAAGTCGCTCGATATTTAAGTTTTCGATGTTTAATGATCAATTGTCATTCGTTTTTGTCAAACATTATTAAGACGCTGTGATCAGTGAAAATTTGGTCTTTCTCGGTCTGTATAGAAAAAAAATAATGAGAAGCGCGACGACACAATGCTTGCAATTTATTGCTAAATATGACGCATTTTATTGATTTACTCAAAACTAAGTTGAGATATTAAAAATCTAAAACAACAATGTTTTGCATTAAGATTCGATTCATTATTTGGTATAAATTTTACCGGTAAGTAGACTAGTAATAAGGTTTTTCTGTTTTTGCTGTTCACAGCGCCTTAAACCCAAGTAAGTAATCATCAAACGTTATTTATGATTTGCATTGTTTTATCAATGCTCATAAAAATATTAGTTTGACAATTAATGATGTTATGATGGAATGAAATGTGGTCTATCAATTATTTGTCTAATGAGTTATTTACAGAAATAATACTCTATAAAGTGATAACTTTATCAAGTATAAATTTACCGAACATTATTTTTAAAATGAAAATATGTGATTGTTTTTTTGTCAAATGACAGGATACCCCAAAAATCACCATTGTGACAGGGACAGCTAGTTTATCGAAAAGCTAGGTACCTACTTTCATTTGAGGAAAAACATTGTAGGCAGTAGGTACCTACAATATTTATCCACAAATATATATTTAGTAGATAAACACGATACGAGAATCACGAGTTTTTATATCATGATCATCTTTGATGATCACATGATTTTGCTCTAAATATGATTGTAAATGTACCAAATGTACCTCTGAATAAATGTACCAACGCCATATTTGTTTACCAAATAAGTGTAGTGGTAAAAAACACCAATATAATATGATCAAGTCTTGTGACCTTAATGGTAATAAAAAAAACTTCTATCGGGCGTCTATAATAATTGTTTTTAATTGAACTCGCATAGAGTAAGGTGAACCGGGACCTCCTACTTGAATATCAAATATAGCTTAGCTTTGTATTCGCGCACAGGTGTGGGCCTGCATGCAAAGCAGATTCTTTCGCAACGCATACCAAGCAATGGCATTTTAAATGATCGTTCATTTTATAAAAGATAGTACTTGCAGTGATTGAATTAACAAGTGGTTTATTTTTGGTTGTATTGTCTTCTGGTTTTCGACTGACCAATATCATTTCACTTATCATTTGCATTGGCCTCACCCATCAATTCCAGTTGGAACATTGCATGCTCACCGTAAATTATACTTATGATCTATTTGCTTATTTTACAGCAGATCGCACTCGCCACTTAGCCCAAAAATTCGGAATATGGCGAAAAACCTTAATAACACCGCTGAGGATGGGGAAGTCACACCTGCCAAAGAACTCGAACGGCTAGTCAAAGAGGTGAGTATTAGCCTCAAAAACTTTAATATTCCGACACTTGTTCTGTACCTACATTTATTACTAAAACGTCTATTGTCCGCAGGTTACGTTCGG
This sequence comes from Melanchra persicariae, assembly GCA_947386135.1. Classification (NCBI taxonomy): domain Eukaryota; kingdom Metazoa; phylum Arthropoda; class Insecta; order Lepidoptera; family Noctuidae; genus Melanchra; species Melanchra persicariae. Next base: position 9,405,243 of record OX376646.1, read on the forward strand.
CTTAAAACACTTTTCGGATGTCATAACAAAAGGGAAACTGGAAATGCTCCCCGACAATGGCACCATTGTTTTTGAATCAATTGCAAATATACATAAAGGTAAATAATTTGCATGAATTTAATTTACTTAGGTAGTTAGGATTGCTCTATATTTGTATCAACAGCCAGATCTAACAAAACCTTTCCTGTTCTTCATGTATTCAGAAATTAGTAGTTTATTTCAAAACATCTAAGTTAATTAATTATTCAGCTGCCTCCGGTTAGACTGGACGCCAAGTAGATATCGTAGATGGGGAAAGGCTAGACAGATTAATCGAAGTTGATTAATTTTGCCATAAGCAGAATCTTAAGAACCTATTTAGGTAACTTCAAATTAGTAAAACTTGCCATCATAACATTTCCAGCTATAAAACCATACTGCAGCCGATCGCCGCAACTCACGAGTGCCGTAAAGCGTCTCTGTGCGGCGTTAGCAACGCTCATACGACTGTGTGATGAGATCACGGCTTTGAGCTTGCGAGCCGACGCTAGCAACGAGGAACTGGACACTTCCGCTGAAGCACTGTCTCCAGAATATGTGAGCTCAGTGGTGAAAGGAGTGACAGGTGCAGTGGAAGAAGTGTCGGCGCTGGCGCAGCAGCACATGGCGCGGCCCGCGCTGTCGCCGCGCCCCGCGCTCGTCTCGCCGCGCTCCTCGACACAGAGGAATTCCTTGCCAGGTGCGTTATTCATTTCTGTTGAAACGCTATCATACATAATAGAGCCTCTATTACAAAACCACTGTGATGGAACTAATCAGTTCCGCTAATTAAATACAACGGCTAAATTCTTAGCTATCATTTAGCTGTTCATAAATACTTGGTAGCGGCTATACCAACAATCTTTAATTGTTTAGAATCTCTAATTTGATCATGCTTATCTTTAGTTTTTCATTGTAGATGTTATCTTAATTGTTTCTTTAGAAATAGTTTTATGTATAGCAAATAACGTCTCTCGTATAAAAGAAATGAATGTTGTAATATCTTCAAACAAATGTGTAAGCACTTTATCTCGTCTGTTGTAGATATCCCACTGACGCCGAAGGAGAGGTCGCTGCTGACGGGCGAGGCGGGCTCGGAGCCCGGCGGCGTGCGCGCGTCGCACTCGTCCGAGTCAGTGCTGGACGCTCCCGACTCTCCCCCACCCAAGCCGGCCAGGCCCAACCGGTCAGTGCAATATATCCAACCTACTATAACTTAAGTATCTACACATGAACTTTAATTTCCGCTACAACTTTCACGACAAGTCAATTTAATATACACTTACGTAAAGTTGTAAGAAAAAAATATCGTTAGCTGGAAAAAAATATTTGAATAGGCTTCATACTTTATTTCAACTTAACATCGGCGCGGCAACAAACATAGCTCAAACGTGTCGACTACGTGAAAGTCACTCACAATAGCACATACAGTATTGATGGATGGCGTAAAATTTAATGGCGACACTAGTAACACTTTCAAAGCACGGCGGCCCGTTAGCTTCAGATGGTATAGAATGCAGGATACAAATTTTAATTACTGTATTGGGGTTATTGGTTAATTGCGTATGTTTTCAACTGTACGCATATTAATCCGAATAGGTAATCAAAGTTATTGGTGTTAGTTTGTTAGGATAGTATGCAGTCTTGGTAGTTTAAATCTTAACGAAGGCTATTAAATGGTATGGTCAGTGAGAGTGCAATGTGTGTTGCAGGAAAATCGAGTTGGCCCCACCTCTGCCGCCTAAGCGTAAGTCAGCGAACGACAACTCCCTCCTGGCTCTCTCTATCGATAGGTTAGTTGGTAGTTCAACTACAGCTTTCAAAGCTTGTTATCACTTTCATTCGTACTTAGGTACTATTAGATACATTCATGTTTTTTTATGATTTTAACTGTCATTTTACTTTGCAAAACGGATCGTTTTTGTTTGGCAAGCATTCGGAAGCACTGGGAAAACTAAGTAAAAGTAGCAAAAATATGACCGTTTTTGTTTTGTACATTTTCAGACTGTCTCTGCAATCTCATAGTAGCGGTTCGCTGGACTCGATGCTGAACGTGTCAAATGATGAGGAGAGGAACGCACACGACTCTACAAATCACGACCACGTTTTCGCTACTCCACCTAACTCCGACTTAGTTGGTCAGTAACATATTTACTTATACACTATTTGTATGTGAATCGTTAGGGTGCAATATATCAATACGAACCCCTGGCCTGTGTATGCAGGGTGAATTTTTCAAGTGGACTTGAATAGCCAAACAAGCACGCCTTTGAGGAATAGCGAAAAATACACAAAAGTGTCTCTGGTTCGAGATTGATGATTATTAAAACTGCATCATTGGATTGGCAGCACTTAAATTTCTGCTTGCTTATCTGTTTCTTTCATTGGGTGATCGTGATCATGACAGTAAACCTGCGTATCTCTGGTTTCATCTCAATCAGTGAAGACTAGCCATCTCCTAATTGGAAGTTTTCTTGTTAGAATCCCATCTAAATCCACTCATGTATGAAAAAAGTCACACCTATTTACTTTGTAGCAAGACTATTATGAATAAGACTGTTAGGTGAGTCAGTTGCTCTGACACAGGTGGAAGACTTTAAACATCATGTTTTTAAGGTATTGTAATAAGAATGATTATGTTGTAGGCATGTGCAGTTGCAACAATGTGAGCGAGTTGCGCGCGTCGCTGGAGTCGCACGAGTCGCACATGAATTCCACTCACGCGCACGCCAATTCCAACCACAACCGGTATGTTAACCATTTTTTTTTTATATGGATTTGTTCATTGTGTACCTACTAGGTGCAGAAAATACGCTCAGAAATAAGAGGTGCTTCAAAGAAAAATAATTAAACCATAAATTCATATTAGGTTTACTTACTTGTTTATTTTTTAATTACATAATCTTATTTAAAACATAGTACCTTCTGAATATTTAGCAAGTCAAGGGCTTTATATACCTACTATTTTTATAATTAGAAACATATTCAATGCATTTTCCTTCCCAAACAAGACTGGCCAATGTTTATCTCTGACACACTTATATAAATAGTCCTAAACTAAATTAGCATTAGGGGACAATGATAGGTAATATCTATTTGTGTATCATTTATATCATGTTATTTTTCAAAGTTTCTCCAATGAGTCCGGTTTTGTGTCAGTCGGCCATGCAGAGATGTCTGCAGAACACAGTTTCACATCTTCGTTCTCATCACATCACTACACTAGCCATACAGACAGGTAACCTCCTTTGTATCACCTCTATTTTTCATGTTTGATTCTCAAGTACTGTTTTTTTGCACATCCGTTTTTTAAAACACCTCTATTACATTTTTAATTATCACTCTTTTCTCTTGTCTTCTTCATGTTCCTGGTTTCTGTGTTTTTAGAGACATTTAATATACTTTGAATGTGATGGATATCAAATAACATTTAAAATGATTAAATTTAATGTTATTTTATCTTAGAATGTCTATTTATAGCAAAGTGTATTAAATATCTTAAGTATCATGCTTCCTGTTATTGTTTTTGCAGTATTTTTAACAGTACAGACTGTGTGACCGAAATGAAGTGCACACTACAAAGCTTTGAGAGCCGCATGAATGTATCCAATATGAACAGTATAACCACGCACCATTCTTCAAAGTGAGTGTTCCTCTGTTTTACCACACACACCCTTCTTACTTGTAGTTTTACAAAAACTTAGTGAATTGGCTTGTTTTTGGTTTTTACATGTGATTAAATCCAATTAAAAATATAGTCTTAAAATTAACACACATACCATACCACCAATTATAAATTTTGTACACAATCCGAAATAACATTCCATTCATGGCACAAGCTTAAATAACTAGCACTGATAAAATCTCTTACCTCGATGTGCACAGTGATTCTACCTACAATTTAACATAGTTCGGTACATTAATTTTATTACTTACTCAAAACATGGCAACACGGTATAAATTACATTGACCAAGGACGCGGCGCGGACTAACCAATTCAGTTGTTTATTTTCGTAACTCGGTTGTTTGCGGCGCAGACTGGCCAGCATCACGTCAGACGACACGGAGACGCCGCCCGAGCTGCCCGTCAAGACGCGCCGGAACATTCGCGTTGACGTGCAACAACATTTCCCAACTGTCGAAATCAGGTGATTAGCACACATAGCCTTGACGCCTATCGCCTGTGTCGGCGTAGCGCGCACGCTGTACTAACGTGTGGTTGCGTGCAGGCCGGCGCCGCAGTGCTCGCTGCACGCGGAGGCGCGGCCGCACACGCTGGCGGTGCACCAGCCGCCCAGGCCGCCGCCGCTGCCGCTCAAGAAGAAACACAGTCAGTATACTTTTTATTCAGCTTTTTCAAACACAATCCCAAAAAAAATAAACTCCAATGTAAACTACTTGACCTAGTTTTGGTGGCGGAACGAAATGGTTCGTTAAAATAAAAAACGATTAATATAACTTTTTACTTCAATTGCTAACTACAAGTTCTTGGGAATGCCTGCATAAGTTCACCAAAATGAATTTCAATAATGTGTGTAAATACTATCCTGTCAATAAAAGAAAACTGAATGTATTTTGTACACTGTCACTTGTCAATGGCACTATTCATGTGTGTATGTTATTCCTATTAAGTATTGTGTTCATTGTATGTGATTGATGAGAATCTATGATCGCTTCCAATATTCACTCAATGGTTCTGTGACTTTCTTAAAAATTCCTTTGGTCATTGTGTATTCCTTGGGCGCTATGGTATATGAATGATAATGTTATGTGTGGGGCTATAACGGCATGTTTGTCTGTTGTGCCGGTGCGGCGCGGCAGTGTTCCAAAGCGTCGCGTACAGCGGTGAGTGGATCTATGCATGTAACGCGCTATTTAGCTCCCAAATAAAGCATCACTTTCTTTGAAGATGCAAGCATACGTGTTTCATTATGTTTTAGACATAAAGGTCCACTCCATGAACGGACATGTTGGAGACTCATCTGACGTGCTTTAGCAGTCAAAAAGCTTCTTGTCACTTACACTAGCAAAACTAGGCGCCAATTTCACTCGATGTTTGGAGGGTCTACCATGAGTACTCACAACTTTATGCCCGTATTGTCTTTCTAAGAGATACGGATTATACAGTTGCTATTATGGTGGACGCCTTGCTTGCTTTCCACGTGCTAAATGAAGAAATTTGTACAATAAGCTTCCGCAGCTTACTTGCGTTGGTTAACAACAGCGAAACTCGGTTCGCGCCATCATAGTTCATTATCACCAAAGATGAGGAATGTATTTAGCGCTTCATTACGATCATGTGTTATTGCTGTTTCATGTTTTAATACGATTGTATTTCTTCGGAAAAACACATTTTCGCCTGCGCTCTTAGTGATCAGATCATCTTTTGACTAACTGTAAGGTGTATTGAAATTAAAAATCTTAGAAAAAAATAAAGTTGCTAACTGTTTGAAATCTTTCTAAAAAAAATATTAAACTTCGTCATGTTACTCTCAACTTGAAAAGTTTTTTGATATTATTGTAGTAATGACAGTGTTTAATTGAAGTACACCTTGTGACAACATCTTGAACTACAACATAACTGACGTGATTGTCTGTTTAGTAATGGCGTACATGGAGATGTTCGGCAACTGCAGCCACCCGCCGAACGCCCCCGGGGCTGCGGCGCCGCCCGACATGTTCCGTCACTCGATACACACGTATAACATGGCGAGGTAATTATCGTTTTGGCCGCCCACTTGCACTATCGATCAATAAATTTATTTTACATTCATAATTATGGTCAATATTTCATAGAAAGAAGTTGTTCTGTCTCCGTCAAATTTAAATTATTGACGGTAACAGAACCATGTTTTAACTCTTAGAAATTTATGATGCAATGGGGCCTAAATGTTCGCCAAGCCGTGAACATAGTCAAAGTTTCAACCAATTATTTTAATGTTCATTGTGCAATTAATGTAACTTGACGACTGTGATAGGTAGTATAAAGTATTTAATTTGTTTTTTAACTGATTCTTTCGTTTTTAGTGCCAAACAAATCGGCGACGGCGCCATAAGTATGCAACGCCAACAAGTACAGCGCTCTATTGCGCAGTCATTCACTGTCCAGCACTTTGGAAACCCACCAATGAGGTATGAAACCTAAAAGTTTATTTACTTTTTTACATTCGGTTCATTTTATTCGGTAAATTATACGCTTATTAAGCTAGCTTACTCAATTACACAGATATCGTTACTAATCCTTAAAAGCAACGATAGTAGACTGATGTGTTGATAATAAAATATTTATCTACATTTTGACATTACCCTATCGGTATCTGTTATTTAAACCAACATAAACAGACAATAGATACACTGTATATTGATTAAGTTATGTTGTGTTCTTCAGCAGCGGCTCGGAAGATAGCGTGAACATGATCACGTCGAGTGGTACTAGTCCCATCCCGCTGGAGCCGCCACCGGCTCTGCCGCCTAAGATGAACAAGAGCAAACAGGTAAATATTACTTTATTTATTTAAATTAACGGATGGATGAAGATTTACGGTCAACCGCACATAATTATTGTAATATAATAAGCCACGAAAATCAACCTTACTGCTGTGAAATACAGTCATTGTTATGTAAATTTGTTACCATGGAGACATGACATCTGTGTACATTGCAGTGCAGTATTTCTAAACATTAATCTGTTTGCAGCTCTCAGTGAATTCAAGCAACGAGCTATTGCCTCCTCCGTCGCCGCGGCCATCATCACACAACAGCTCCGCTGATGAAACCGTGTTGAATAATGTAAGTAATTGTTAGGTCTTATTTTTATCAGTCTTATGGCTCACCAACATCGTTATCCGAAGTTACGTCTATCTTATCTCTCATATTTCATACAAATTCAGTGCCATTTTCAAAGTAATTATCTGTCAGTTAGCATTTTACCTTATGCCATGAAATAGTCCCTAATTGATATTTGATTACTCTAATTGTGAACGCTTCTTGTTACAGAATTCTGATGAATCATTTACAAGTACCACGGCGCCCGCACCCGGAAAGTTCCCGCTTGAAGATGAGTTAGAAATGCTTGTGCAACAACCACCGACACCATCGCCTGTGCCATCGCAGGTAATATAATCGATACAATGCCGTAATTGTAAATCAGAAGTAGGTCATGAGTTACATGGTTTTATCACAATTGAATTAGAGAAGCGAAGGCAGCACGGAACCCGCACCGGCTCCAGTAGAAAACAGCGAGCCACCGCAGGCGGAGCCCGACGACATCATCCTGCAGACGGACATCAGCTCGTGGCTGGTGCTGAAGGGGCCCAGCAAGGAGGGGCCCGAGGTGCGCGGCGGACAGCCCGACGCACTCATCGTACTCGCCACCAAAGGCACCAAAGGTCAGTCGCCTACTTCAAAAAAATTGGATAAGGGATTATTAACTTTTTCTTCAATCAAGAATACACTAGATGTCCGAGTAACTTAATAAACGAAAACTTCTAAAACGGCCGGAAAAATAAGAAATCAGTGTATTCCAATAGCAGCCAACGTTATGACATCGAAATGGCGCAGCGCGCTTTATAATATTGTAAAAAAAACTGCCTGAACACAAAATATTTCGGAATGGATATTTTTTTTCGTTGAGTTTTCGTTTTTTTTTTATTTCATCCAGTAAAGATATAATAAAACAGTATATTTAAATAATCTGGTAATGATTGTTTGGCCAATATTTGGATAACGCACCCAACCTTACATGATGTATTTTAGAACAGGCAATACTTCGAGTAGTATTTTACTATATTTTTTTGTAAATTTCTTAACGGATTTCGTTGCGCAAAATTGTCGTGAAAGAAAGAAGAGAAGCAAATTATTACCCTTTTAAAAATTAAGAACTTTTCAAAAATCAATCTTTATAGTATAGTTTAATTAAATATCAGACAAATACAAAGACAGCTTCGGATTCTGCAACTTTTTCTGCAAATAGTTTATTACTTGCCTAGAATATTGAGTAAATTTTTTCGCATGGTAAGAGGCACATTGAACCTAAATATCAAGCTGGAAAGGTCTCGAATGATGAAGTCTACGCTCCGTCCAGCACAGATCCAGATCCAAAACTCCAAAAGGTTTCAGCTCGAACTTCAAAATCGTTTCGAGTGCCTAGGGAGCTCTGTGGACGAAACAACGATGGGTTCATGGAAACTGTCCATACGGTCGCGTCTAAGTTCTTCAAGACTCGCCATACAGATAAGAACAAGAGGCTCTCTGCTCCTACTCTCAAGCACATGAAAGAGAGGCGGTAGATGATTCTGCAGTCTTCAGACGATCCGTGCAAATACACAGCAAGGCAGCTCAATAGACGGATCTCCAAATCCTTGAAAAGCGACCTCTGCCGCTTTAATACTGAAAGTATTAAAGACGCAATAGAGTGGAATAAGGGCTCCAAGGTCTTTGCGAGAGATCTGTCTATTGGGCAGTGCCAGCTCACGAAATTAAAGACCGACGATGGCAGAACCATATCCGTCAAATCGGAGGCTGAGGGAAATTGAGACATTTTATGGACAGTTATACACGCCAATGACTAAACCCGCTGGAAATCTAGCTAATGACCGGTGACCCAAGAGCTAGATTGACCCGACACTATACCGAAGACATTCCGGACGTCAGCCTGTATGAGATTAGAATGTCTCTGAAGCAGCTTAAAAAATACAAGGCGTCGGGTGAGGACGGAATTACAGCCGAACTCCTGAAGGCAGGTGGAAAACCGGTTCTTAAGGCCCTTCAGAAACTGTTCGATTCCGTCATACTCGAGGGTAAAACGCCACAAGCATGGAGCAGAGGTATGGTGGTACTCTTCTTTAAGAAGGGCGACATGCCCTGCTTAAGAATTACAGGCCCTTCTTACTTCTGAGCCATGTCTACAAGCTGTTTTCCAGAGTTATCACGAACCGTCTCGCGCACAGGTTTGTCTTCAAGCCTCCCGAACATCGTCGTCATGGCTGAGACTATGGAGGACCTCAGTACAATGCTCGATGTTCTCAGTAGAGCTTCTAAAAGTGTGGGTCTTAAAATGAACATGGACAAAACCAAGGTCACTCCTATCAAGATTAGGCTCTACACTCGAAGTTGTAGACGAGTACGTCTACCGGGAACAAACGGTTCAGTAGATAGGGCTAACTTCGAGAAAGAGATCAACCGTCGAATACGACTCAGCTGGGCGGCGTTCGGAAAGTGACGTGGTATCTTCTCGTCTCACATACCACAGTGTCTCAAGACGAAAGTCTATGACCAGTGCGTATTCCCAGAGTGTTTACTTATGGAACCGAAACGTGGTCACTCACAATGGGCCTTATCAGAAGGCTTAAGAGCACCCAAAGGGCAATGAAGAGGGCAATGCTCGGAGTTTCCTTGCGTGATCGAATCAGAAGAGAACCAAGGTAACCGACATAGCCCGAATGATCACCAAACTGAAGTGGCAGTGGGCAGGGCACATTGCTCGCAGAACAAATGGTCGATGGGGCTGAAAAAGTCTGGAGTGGCGACCGCGTACCGCAAGGCCTCCCACAAGATAGACCGATAACCTCGTGAGGGTAGCTGGTAGCCGATGGATGCGAGAGGCACAGGACCGTGTGGACACTTCAGCTACGTATTTTTGTTCCTTCCTTAATCTAGTGTATTCTTGATCGAAGCTTGTATTGATAATATCAGATTCCTAATTATTCATCTCATTATATTCATTAATATGGTGGTCATAGGCATGAACGCATTTTGGGTACTGGGTTTTAAAGACAACATTAATCAGTAATACAGAGTTCTAATCGATTTTGGTCAAAAAATTAAACCACCATCATAAAATTTGTAACTATATATCTTTATCCTAAGTCATGTATTTATCATTGCTTACCTCTCAACTGTCATGCTTTCACTTTACAGAAACGGACGAGTGTAAGTGGTTGAACCATTCTTTAATATGCGGCTGGAAGTCTTGCTGGTTTTTTTATTTTTACTAATATTTGGAAGCTTATCGAATGTTGCTTCAAGTAGCCTTGATATGAGTTTTGAATGAAAATAATTGAGTAATGCCTAGCTTATAGTTGCACAAAGCTGTGATGAGGAGAGGATATTATTGAATTTTGTGTCAGATCCGATAATACCTGCGACACAAATTGTCTTGTTATGTTTTAGGCTAACGAAGCAGCCTTGTACTTGAAGTCCGGTCGCGGAGCAGGAAGAATTTCGTACAATGACCTCTTATTACCTGTCTCCTTCGCTCCCACGTAAATATAATGCATCACGCTCGCACAGATGCAATGACGGCCGTCCTTAGGAATTGTAAACCTTTTACCGTACCTAAGGTTTGTTCTTGTTTGCATGTGGTTTTAGTTGGTCTTGAGTCACAACAAAAACCCACGGCTAATAATTACATAGTCCAATACATAGTAATGTTACTGTTTGTAATTACATAGTTAATAATTTTTAAATAACGCACGAACGATATTCCCTCTTGGTGATGCGTTAATGATCGCTCAGTTTTCGGACACAGTTATACTAAAATGACGTGATTATTTACGAACAATTTGGTACCAATAATAAATCATTTAGTTGTTGTGATTTCGAAGTAGGAAATCTAATTGCATAAACTAAATTTGGGTGACAGAAGTCACCTTGCGCGTTCGAGCGACCGCACTTAATACAAAAATGTTTGTGGACCACTGTCAGTAGGCTAAGGTCATTGTACGAAATTCTTTCTGCTCCGCGACCGGACTTTAATATTGAAAAGCTTTAGATGTAGTTAACAGCTTTTACGCCGTACGGCATTTCATACAAACTTTCAAGTCCTTATTTTTCGAAAAACCGATATGCATACGCTGGATATCCAGGTCTAAATAGTTAGTAGAGAACATTTTCGGAAAAGAGTTCAGGGGGAAGATGGAGTGATTTTTCACTTTCTATAGAAAACTTAAAATCGCTGTCTCTCTCTCTCCCTCTTAACTCTTTTTCGAAAATTTTCTTTCAAATCGGTTTATTCATTTCGAAAAATAAAGACTTGAAAGTTTGTATGAAATGCGGCGTAAACGCTCATAAGCATATGCAAATGAACTTCTGCTTTGGCTTAGCAAAGTAATTTTGTAGTAACTTGTTTTTGATGATCCAAAGGACTGAAAACCGAGATAGTTTTATGGCTAAATATTTCGATTTGGTTACTAAAGTTATACTCAAAAATATGCTACCAGCTTTTTATTCTGCTTTAGACGTATATCTCACATTTTGAGCGTCTTTGAAATCTTTTACATCTTTCGATAGTGGGCGCTCAAAACTGGGTAGTAAAATGTATCAAGAAGTTTACAGGTAAATGGGAGAGTCTCAGTCAGAATTTCTTAGCTTCTTAGAACCTTCCTATTAGGGTTACAGACTTAAAGACCCCTTCTGTCACCCTAATTGCAAGTACATAGTATATTTCTGCTATAGCGATATATAGCTACGGTTCTAACGTTTAATTGAGAAAGTGCCTGAGGTAGGTTCCCAGTTCGAGAGGGGTGTAGTTGCTTGGCAGCGGGCAAGTGACAGCTTTCGCGACACCACTCCCGCGAGCGCAGCTACCTCAGTATCGTCTCAGTAAAGCTGTAGGCCTGTAGAACCTCACTCGCATATTCTGTCCGTGAATAGTCATTGGAATGGTATGTTACTGTTACTGCAGACTCTCACATTAGCTGTAAAGTATTCAGCTATTGCGTACTAAGCGAGGTGTCCGTGTGCAGACTTCACGTACCAGGAGGCGTTCCTGGCGACGTACCGCACGTGGGTGTCGCCGAGCGGGCTGCTGGCGCGCCTGGTGCGGCGCGCGCAACACTTCCGCTCGCGCGCGCACGAGCTGCGCTCCACTCTGTGCCTGCTCACGCGCGTCGTCGCCGACCTCACGTGAGTGCCTGTACTAACAATACCTATCTCTGCTCTGTACATGGAAAACAAGTTAACATCACGTCGAACGGATCATGAGCTAAATCAGCTACAGTTATCGTGGCTGACTCCGACAAATATGGCAAAACTAGCTTGACGCCTAGTTGGCAGTATAGCTCAGCATCTCACTTAGCGGAATCTATACCGCCACAAAAACTAACGTAGCGACATCGTTTATACCGCCAGCAACTAACTATGTCATACAAATCAGTTTTCCGTACAATTTGAACATAATATGTTACAACAGCCCAAATATCAACTATTGGGTAGTTGCCCATCGGACAACACCCGTCTGGTCGGAGGATCCTATCTTTTTATGGAGGTTCGCGGGTCTTTTCCTCCTATTTCTATAGCTCCCCACTAGATCCAGATAAAAAGGGTTTGATAGGGAGGACTTTGTTCTGCAGTGGGACAATTGGTAGACCAAAGAGGTAGTCCAATAAAAAGGATAGCACTCAAGCCCTTCAGCCAATTGACTGAAATAGCTAACAAAGTAACAATGTCTCGTTTAATTTCAGGATGTCCGATTTGGATTGCCCGCTGATGCAGGAGATAATGGAGTTTATTTACTGGCTCGTAGACGCTGAGGAGCTGATCATAGCGAAAGCGCTCAGGCAAATTCTAGTCGACAAACAGAAACAACTGCACTTCCAACAGGTGAGTTTAGTTCCAGCCATAATCATTATCATTTTACCTAAAATATGTCCACTGTCCGGTCCTGGGCTTCTCCAGCGAATTATCAGCTCCTCAGTCACGGGTTCCAAAATCGACTAATCCTTTTTTCTTAACAGACTAACAACAGATACGAGTACGAGAACCCCTGTTTCGGCAGCGTGTCGACGCGCCGCGACACCCTACTGGACTTCAAGGCGACGGAGCTGGCGGAGCAGATGACGCTGCTGGACGCCGCGCTGTTCGTGCGCCTCACCACGGCCGAGGTGCTGCTGTGGCCGCGCGACCAGTCCGAGGACAGCTCGCCCAACCTCACGCGCTTCACCGAGCACTTCAATAAGATGAGCTACTGGGCTCGCTCTAGGATTTTGGAACAGGTTAGTAGTCTTCATAAGAAAGATAAGTTGTACTGGGATCGGTCTATCATCACTGATAAGACCATTGTGGCCAATAAGCTTGGTATAGTGATGCTAGACCGATTAGCGCGCCGTATAATGATAACCGATGTTACCGTCCATCAAGAGCATCTCGTTAAAACTGAAAAAGAGAAAGAAATTAAGTATCTCGGCTGTCATTGTGCCGATTGTCGTTACGGCCAATGGCTTGATGGCCAAAAGCTCGACGACCACCTGTCGAAGCTGGCGTTACGCAGTTGGGTAAAGGGCCTGATACAGAAGGCAGTACTCCTCGATACGGCTCGTATTGTGAGGAGGTTCCTTTCTCTGAAGCCCTAACCACCGGTAGCGTGGACCCTGCTCTCGACACCGGCGGACTACTATTTTTTATATTTTTTATTGTTTTATTGAAATATTAAAAAATGTAAATTAATATGTAAGGTAAATGAATAAAGACAATAAATCATTTATTTGCATAAAACATGGTTAAATAAATAAAAAAGGCACAAGCATGTTTTACTAAGTTATAGCATGCGCCTGGATCGACGGCGCGTTGTGTTCCATGCGCGCCTCAATGAGAAGTCAGCATAGAAGACAGGGCCCGCTCGGGCCAGAGCCTGCCAGGGTTGCGGAATTTGTTCGAAAGAGTCACCGCGACCCTGGAACTCAAAGGGCATTAGGTGGAATTCGGATGGGTTTTAGTCAGTAAGAGTCTTACACTACCTTTCGCTCCGCCCAGAGCGGAAGGAGTCATTTGATGATTGCCCATCCTTAAAAAAGTTTTAGCATACAACAATTTAAGGCAAACCATCTACAATACTAATGAAGTTTATCAACATTTATGTTCCATAAACTCTTTTAAATTATACATAGAAACCGTGTTCATTTAACCAGTTATATTTAATCTTTAACAGCCTTAGACTTATTACCATTATGCACGTGACACTAAGGCCGCTATCCCACTGGCGTTTTACGAGCGTCGGCGCTCGTAAAACGCCAGTGAGATAGCGGCCTAAGATGCCTCTGTTTTACAAATATATACAAGGACGACTGACCATTTGCCATACTGGCTGGCTATTCATTCGCCAAAATAATCATTAACGAAAACGTAAATTTTCCAGGAGGAAGCCCGCGAACGAGAGAAGTACGCCAGCAAGTTCCTGAAAGTAATGAAGGCGTTACGCAAGATGAACAACTTCAACTCGTACCTGGCGCTGGTGTCGGCGCTGGACTCTCCGCCCGTGCAGCGCCTGGGCTGGCCGCGCTCCATCGTGGACACGCTGCACGACTACTGCACCATTATCGACTCCTCGTCCTCCTTCCGCACCTACCGCCAGGCGCTGGCCGAGACGCAGCCGCCCTGCATACCATACATGTACGTTCATTAGCTTACTACTATTATAAATGCGAAAATTTGGATGGATGGATGTTTATCAATCAATCACACTGGATTGGCTGAACGGATCTGGATGAAATTTGGCTATTATCAATTCGATTTTTTTCGTTACTCCGACGTTTCATTTTTTCGAAAAACTTTTTACCGATGTTAAACTTAGCCGAAATAACACAAGTTCGAAGTATCCGAACATTTTTAAATGGTCCCAGTAAGAAGCATGCAAACAAGGATGCTTGCTTGCAACATGCAAGCAGGCATGCAACATGTGCTCTTCAGCTCACGGGCCGCCCCAACCCTCCGCGCCTACGCGGGCTTAAATTACACTATAGTAGATTCCAGATAAATGTGCAATAACGGTCATTGACCCACATACATTTATTGACTTTTTTAAAATCAAAAACAGAAATAAAGAGAGAGACACACAGAAATACAGAGAGCAGTCCTGAATCTACTTCTATCGTGATCCTTTATGTTCTCTAGTAATGTAAAATGGTTCATAATGTATTGTTCGGGTATCTACGAAGGGATATTAGGGAAAGGTCAATGTACTTTATTGCAAGTTTATCTGGCACAAAGTATAGGAATACTTTGTGCCAGATAAACCTTTGTGCAAAACCGACTTCACGCAGTCTTGTCTGCCCGACAAGACTGCGTGAAGTCGGTTTTGCAGCGATTCGTTGCTGTTATTAAATTTTGTAGCAGTTGTGCTACAAAATTCAGTGACATATATTGACTTCTTATGACACGTATTTTAATTTATTATTGGAAAACTTACCAAGTAATTCGCTATAATAATATATTTGTGACCAAATAATATTCTGTAAAATGTTGTTTCGGTGTGGCAAAGAAATCATTTAGCAATTGGAAAAAGTTCAAAAGAGGCTTTGGCCAATAGCAAAAAGTTTTTTTTGTAAATCGGCGAAATATAGTTCGGTAAAATAATACCGATGACGCATGACACTTTAATGATCTAAAAATAATAATGTCAACTTATGCTTATAGCAAAGGTGAATGCAGATTTATCCGAGCCGAACCCCAGCAGGCCTAGACAAAAAACTTTTCTGTAGCGTTAAACGTCAGACGCTCACGACAAAATGTATGGGAATGACATTAGGTGATGACGTTTAATTTCCACGCCTAATGTCATTCCCATATATTTTGGCATCAGCGTCTGACGTGACGTTAACGCTACAGAAAAGCTTTTTGTAGGCCCCAGAAATACTAGACGAATTTGGATGACGTCATCAGATTCGGAGCGGCTTATGCGGTCGACTCGACCGATACGTTCGCATTGAATCTGTTGCGTATTGCGTACGACAGAGCAACGTGCGAGTTGTTTAAAAAAACCGGCCAAGTGCGATTCGGACTCGCGCACGAAGGGTTCCGTACCATTATCTATAAAAACTGTAAAAAAATCGTTTGTTGTATGGGAAAAACATTTTTTGTTTTTTTTTTTTTTTGTTATAGCAGCAACAGAAATACATCTGTGAAAATTTCAACTGTCTAGCTATTACGGTTCATGAGATACAGCCTGGTGACAGACAGACAGACGGACAGACAGACAGCAGAGTCATAGTAATAGGGTCCCGTTTTTACCCTTTGTGCACGGAACCCTAAAAATGAGTGATTCTAATTAATTTTTTTTCATTGACGTATTTCACTTTCTTCATCTTCCATTAATAAAGCACTGACAATAAAAACCTCGTCAAGATCCATCACAATTCTCATGTCATAACAGTGCGACAGTCGTAAAGGAAAATAGAAACGATTTCTTCGGCGCGCTCGATTCTTTCGGTGCGGATATTTGTGCGCGGCTTCCTTGACTGTTACGTTCGAAGCGTTCGGCTCGGATAAGTGTGCGTTCACCTCAAAAAAGACGTCGGTCTATAGATTTCGGTAAAATGAAATCCGAACAAAAAAAAATCCGGAAAAGTGATCGGTTCCCCAGGATCATCTTTTCTTATTGAAAGAGGTCAAGCAAGGAGACTCGCTGTCCCCCAAGCTGTTCACTGCCACAATTGAAGAGGTTTTTAAAAACCTTTCTATTCCCTGGGCTGATAAAGGCATTATCGCCGACGATATCGTCCTAGTCTCATCTTCGGCAGTCGGATTAGACGAAATGCTGGCCTAAATAAGGCCAGCCTCGAGATTGCACTTCGGATGAACATGTCAAGGACCAAACTAATGACTCACAGCATCCAACTTAAACTGTATTTACGCATTGTGGAGATTGGAAATGTTCCAGAATACATCTACCTTGGCCAAATAGTCTCATTCCAGGCTAGACAAGAAAAAGAAGTTGCTGCGCCGTAAACGCCTGGAAGAGCTATTGGTCGATGAAGGCACTCATGAAAGGAGACCTTTCAATTTGCCATAAACGCAAATTGATGGGCATGTGCATTCTCCCTATCCTTACGTACGGCGCTCAAACCTCGTCTTTGACAGCTTATCAGAGTTTGCCAGCGAGCAATGGAGCGCAGCATTCCGGGAGTCAGAAACAGAAAACACAGTGCTGCGCCAAGCTTAAATGGGACTCGGCCGGACACGTCTGCCGCATGTCGAACAATTCTTGGGCTATAACAACCACAATGTGGGTCCCAGAAAATGTCCGGCGGCATCGCGGCAGACCCAGGCGAAGATGGCGGAACGAGCTTGACGCCTATCGATAGGATTTGTTCACACTAGCCCAGGCCGGGAAGAATGGAAGGAAGGAAGGGAGGCCTGTGCCCTGCAGTGGAATGGAATAGACTGTGTGTGTGTGGCTTAACTTAGCAAACATTTCTTTATTGCATGAGATGCGAGGTTCCTGCTAATGCTAATTTCCCACTACATTATTATGAAAACAAACATTTTTTTTTGTTTATTTCAGTGGTCTAGTCCTTCAAGATCTGACATTTGTCCACATCGGCAATCCGGACCTCCTTCCGGAAGGCTGCATCAATTTCACCAAGAGGTGGCAGCAATACCACATCATGGAGAATATGAAGCGATTCCATAAAGAGTACGTAATTTAGTTTGTATAATGTTTTACATGTTGTATCATATCGTGTTAGCAAAGAAATGGTGGATATAATGGCCTTCTGCATTAAAAAGTTGTTTCCGTCTGAATTTTGTTGTACTATATGAAAGAAATGTGAACAGGATTAATATAAGAAATGTGATTAAGAAAAGCAGCTACAAGCACCCGTTAGCTGACATCTCTCAGCTGGACACTAAAATGAATAATAATTATCGTTATCAGGCAGTACAAGTTCAAGAAGAACGAGCGTATCCTAGCGATGTTCAACGAGTTCGACGACGTGCTGAGCGAGGAGGCCATGTGGCAGGTGTCGGAGAGCATCAAGCCGCGCGGAGGCCGCACGCGCGCCGCGCCCGCGCCGCCCGCGCCGCCCGCGCAGGCCGCCGCCTGACCGCGCCGCGAGCGCCGCCGCATCCGACTGCCCTGACGTACGTATCGTACCTCTTTTTTTATGGATGGGAAATCATCAAATGACCCCTTCCGCTCTGGGTGGAGCGGGAGCGAGTGTCAGACTCTCACTGACGAAAACCCATCGGTGCTCCTCCTAGTGCCCTTTGCGTTCCAGGGCCTGACTGGGTGACTCCTGCGAACAAAATCCGCAACCCACGTATCGTACCTTTACAATTCGACGTTTTCATTGCCAAAATTACAGTGAAACCGCGCTGCGCACAAATGAACTAATAATTTCAATGTTTTTCTCTTGCAGGTAAATTTTGAATCCAAAGAATATGAAGAAGGAATAGGATATTATACGAGTTGCTTGAATTCTATGTCGAGGAGATATATTAATTTAGAGAAATTGTGATTATCTGTCCTAAAAAGGCCTAATTAATATTAGTGTATTTATTAATTGTGCGATTTTCTCGACTGTGATTGAACCGAGTGCGAGTGACGTGTGGACAGGTCGATGCGACGAGGATTGCGGTTACGCGCTTACGATTACAACGCTTTTCATGTGCAACAAATGATAATAATCGAGTAAATATTATTTCTATCAGTATTTAAATCGAATAACTGTCGTCTATTACATATCAGCATGTGACTTGCATAGTACTAATGATGAAACGAACGACGCCTTGGGTGTTTAAAGTCCTTGAACCATCTTGTTGTTGTATTTGCCATTGATGTCATTATATACATTATTGAGTAAGCCAGCTTCGGAAGTTAGCTTTCTATACATCGAATTAGAGGAAACTTTTTGAAGTCTTAGGAATGGTAGCAGAACTACTGTTTGATCATAGTGACTTAGTCGATATTAAGCATTTCGAGTGTATTCATTTTAAAAGTCGTTTATTGTTCACCGTGTTTGAATAACATAATTATAACGCGTAAGTAAGTACCTATAGAAATGGGACAGTTCATTTTAGTTTTAGTGCAAAGTTTATGTGCACGCTTCAAAACTCATTTTCCCATGGGGCTTCCATAAATTTAAATGAAGTGAAGTTTTAAAACCCCTAAACAATATGACCTGTCATGAAGTTTTAAAATAAAGATATTATATTTTTGTACACACTTGTATTAAAGTATACCCCTTCATAGCAATGCATTATGACATATCATATCATTTTTAAATGTGTGCCAAACTTTGAAACCAACAGAAATGTCTCATTTCTATATGTAGTAGGTTCAAGTAAACTGTAATAAGTACCTAAGCGAAAATGTTGCGTATCTGACTGTAGAAATGCTCTAATGGTACAAAGTTGCATCAAAGACTCACTTTTAAATATACTTAATTGCTTTATACAGATATCAATTAGTATTGAAAAGTTAAATATAATTAATATCTTGCAACATTATTAGGCTATATTTGACCGTCGATGGGAAGTACTACTTATAGGGAATCTTAGAAGTTTGTGAATGCATTGAAATGCTAATGTTATATTATGAACTTCAATCATCTAATAATAAGTAGTCCATACTTTACCTAATATGAGACCTGTCTCTTATATTTTTTATGATAAAAAATGACGCAGTTCAATCGCGTCAATGCCATTTCATTCTTGTTGAAGTATTACTGTTAATGCAATATTTTTGTGCATGCTCTTAAAGTATTCATATGAATTTGATGCATATTTTATTTTTGATATTCAAAAACTTTTTCCTATAGGTTGCTACCTGCAAGGAAGCTAACGAATTACATACTTTTGAGATGTATACTTATTTACATTATTCTTCAGTGTTTGCGTAATTTTACTATAATGTAAGATTTAGATACAACGCTGCTAGCGCTGAAGCTACGACTAGCTAGGTATTACGAAACTTTGGATAAATATTTAACATTCACTTGATAGTCTCATGTTCACAGTAATCGCATTTTTATAATAGATAATGGTAGGTCAAATTCGAATAGTGTAATATAATCAACGTTTAATTTGCCTTAAGACGATCGAGTCTTCAGTGAAATAGCAATAAAATTTAATTGTTGTTAGAATTGCTGCACAATTTGTGATACTAATCATGTAGCGTGCCGCTTACTACTCAGTCTTATTGACGTCCTGTACGCGTAGGCAATTGTATTAGAAGAATATTAGTAGTAAGCGTAATAAACCCCAATATTATAGTGTTGCTGAGGTGTGCACGTATGTTACTTACGTTAACGATTGTTGCCGAGCTGCCTCGTCCGTGACGACTCGCGGTGTGCGCGCAATGTGTGTCATCGTGCTACTACCAAGTATCAGTGTAACAATAGTCAAGATTTGAAACAAGCAATACCAGATACAGGCTAAGAATAAATGTATTTGCATCGATCAGGTAGTTCGTATATTCAAAAGGGACATAACGTTCCATGCAATAATAACTAGACCAATATTTAGAATGTTTTACAGTGCTTTACTGAATTATGTGCTGATATTGTATTTTGTATGTAAAATATTTTGATTGATAGTTAAGTTTATAGGGTACGTTACCATTCTTTATCTGGTATTATTATTTATTTAGTGTATTATGAAAATACGGAGCGATTAACGGATATAATTATTATCTAAAGTATATTAAAGACTGCCTAAATTAATTATTCACTGTATTTGATGTGTAAATTAGACAAATATTTAAAATGTCCCATTATATCACCAAAGGATGTCTTATAAGGGTTGAATTGCATCAAAGTTGATTATTCACGAAGCCACTTTAACTTGTACAGCTAACAACTATGATATTATGTATCTGGTTTATCTATCAAAATCATTTAACTTTGATGCAATCACTCATGTGTGAGATTTCTAATCGCAAAGCAATGTAGCCTTGGCTTAATTTTACAATACACAATGATAATTTGTCACAATGTTCATATTTATTACATACATACATTAATAACGTATTCATAAGAAGTATAAAGATCACATTATAGTGAACAGCGTACATATTTTTGTTGTATTAGCAAGTTCAGTATTACGTTAAATTAAAGAAATGCCATAATCTTATGAATTGAATTAAATATTAGTATATTTTTATCTTTTTTTGGGACCGTTTTTTAAGTTTAATTTTTACTTTAAGTAAAGTTTTTTTTTAAATTATATATTATTCTTTATTGTACATTTATTGAGTTAGTTGGTTTTAAAAAGTAATCAAAACCGCAAGTGTGTACAGTAAAATTTTGTGTGTCAAGTTCTTTTTGTAACTATTTTGTAAAATAAATATAGCACTTTATTTACAACATTTTATATTTTTCTTTAAAACCCAACCTCCCATTAAAACTTTTGCCAGTCTTATGTGGCACAATATTATAGAATCAGACCATACACTTCCAGAGTGATAAATTAAGACTGGAATTGTATTGTCTGCTTTGGTCACTGTTTTGTATAAGAACCTCAAAAAGTAGTATATAACGAGCACCATAATATTATTATTATTAGGTAAACTTGATAGAGACCCACAGAGCAACTCTTGTATGGAACCAAAGCAGGTTGGTGGTCCAACAATAAAAAGCTTATACTTTGCAGCTGCTTTGCAAAATCACCGGCTTTACGAGACATGAGGGTGCCATACTCGCCAAACTCTCGGATGCTACTAAGAAATTCCTAAGGAAAAATCCCATACCACACTTGGAAATAGAACTCAGCAACTCGCTCGCAGTGGTTGCGCTTGAGAAGACAAGACCAACGGGGTTGTGGCGATGTAAAGATTACTCGCGCGTTTCTAGCGGCAAAATTTCGAAGTTGCCTAAGAACGCCACTTGCAGTGTTGCCAACAGAAATTTATGAAATTCCCTAAGTCAAATCTGCAATTTGAGGACAAAAATCTAATGAGTCCCCACAAAATCCCCTCTGGCCCGACATAACAAATGATAGAGTTGTTCGGAAAAGGGAGAGGGGAGGCTTTGCCCAGCAGTGGGACATATATTTCGGACGCATCGGTCGAGCGATACAAATCAATTTAGAGAAAGGGAGTCATTCAATATCAATGAGTAACCTAACAAAAATGTTGTTGTTAAGTATTACAAGTGTCCGTTTTTTTGGCGCGGCCATGACAATTAAAAAAAAACCATGCCAAGATTTTGTTAAAATTCCCAAAACCATAAATTTGTCAACCTATCGACATATTCAAGACGTATTAAAGATTCCGTTTCACAGCTCCTGAAATGTAGACCTAGGACTTTTTTGTGCCTTTTTATCTATTTCGACAAATTCAAATCTAGGTTTTACAAAAAACTTCAGACCACTGCGATGCTTTTTCAGCGAGATATTGGCGATAACGTATTTTTCACCGTTTCAATGGCGCGGCCATGGGGTTTTAGATTTATAGCTCCTGAAATATAAACCTAGGATTTTTTTGGTGCATTTTTACTAGTTTCGACAAATTCAAATCTGGATTTTACAAAAAACTTCACGACGTCTGCGATGCTTTTTCAGTGTGCCAAATAAACAAATTTTCTTTCTTTCTTTCTGACTGGCCCGGGCTATCGATATTAAAATATATAAATCCCCGCATAATGCCAATCCCCAATCAACTTGAGATTCCCGCAGAATAGGGAATTCCCCACACGTTGGCAACGCTGTACGAAAACTGTCAAAGTGTCGTTCTTAGACAGCTTCACAATTTGACATTAGAAGTGCTAGGTAGAATCTTTGCATTGCCAATTAATTTGAGCTTAGCCTTTTCCTAACTATGTTGAGGTCGGCTAAAAACGTTGGTATTTAACTGCATCCAGTTAAGGAGTTGAATACCAATATAATACCTACGCGGCGCGACTTACTGACGTCTACAGTGATTGGGTATCACGATAGATATACCCCTTGCCTTGGCAAGACTAGGCCTTCAGACTTTCCATTATAGATGTCAAAAATCTCTACAAATGGCAACCGGGACCAACGGCTTAACGGAGAAGTCTCGGTTTGCAATGGATGATCAACTAATACACGGACCGGCCTCGATAGGCGTAATTGAGTATTTCTGAGAATTTTACTAGCTGTTGCCCGCAACTTCGTTTGCATGTAAGTCGGAAAATAAGAATATTTCGCAAGAAAACATCGCTTAAATAAGATATAGATACGAATATCCAACATCCTTCATTACCTGACCCCTCTTAGAATGAGGAATTTGGAAGATTGTTATGCAAGACACTGACGGTTTCACCTCTGCCGTTTAAAATGTCCGACCATCCCTGGTAAATTTTCGTTAGTTGAAAACGTATACAAGTACAAGTACGTATATAAACGTAATTAAACAGAAAAAAAAAATCATGGTCCTACAAACACATGCATAGGTACCTAGACCTACAGACGGGTCGAATATAGAACCTCCTTTTTTGAAGTTGGTTAATTATTGGGTATTCCAAGACGGATCCTGGGAATAAAAACAACATCAACGGAGTAACAGTATTTCGGCTACGATGACATTTTCGGTCTAAAGAAATTTATTTCTCAAAAAGAACATACATCTTTCACTTAAATATGAGAAACTTAATAAAATATCTTAACTAATAAACAGTCGTTCGATCTATCGAGTACACACAGTACCTAATGATTTATTATTGTTGATTAGCCAAATACGATTTTTTAAAATGTATGTCTGATGAAGAATCTCTTATTTTGTTTGGTAACATATTAATTACTAGCAGCACGCCGCAGTTTCATCCGCGTAGTTCCCGTTCCCGTGGGAATACGTGGATAAAATATAGGTAGCCTATGTTACTCCCTAATAATGTAGCTTTCCATTGGTAAAAGAATTTTTGAAATCGGCACAGTAGTTTTTGAGTTTATTCATTACAAACATACACACACACAAAAATACAAATCTTTCCTCTTTATAATATTAGTAGGTACCTATATAGCTACGCTCCCTCAAATTGAATAGTTCTTCTTCCGTACAAAGTCCTAACTGAAGGCAGTTCCTACTCCTACTACCTATCCCCATTCCTAGTTTAGTAGTGGTGAGTTTTGTGCTTGAAAGTGATTTATGAGTGTATTTTGTTTGTTATTTTTTTTACTAATATGCATATGAGATAGGTACCTACTTATATAGCTTTTCAATGTTAAAATAGTTTAGTTTTAGCGTAAATAACTGTTGCTGGGGATCGAACCATGGCTCAATTGTCGTTCAAAACAAACATATTTCAATATTGCTCATCCTCCTTAGCACATAGCGTGATAATATAAATATATAGCCTATAACCTGCCTGTCGATTCTGTCGACATCTCACGGTGTTCACCTAGGCGGAGTGAACGACAGTAGAGCTGTCATTCCATCTTATTTGTATGGTTTGACAACTCACCTGTCGTGCGCCCCGTCCGGGTGTTCACTTCGACATGTTTACAGCAGTGCAATTCAGCCGGTCGATTCTGTCGACATCACCTAGGCAGAGTGAACGACAATTGAGCTGTCATTCCATCTTATTTGTATGGTTTGACAACTCACCTGTCGTGCACCCCGCCGCAGTGTTCACTTCGACATGCTTACAGAATCGCACTGCTGTTCTGTCGACAGAATCGTCCGGCTGAATCGCACTGCTGACCGCACCTACCTATAAGGATTATTAATTTATACACAGTTTGAACCAAATCTGTTCAGTAGTTTTCTCGCCAATTGAAAACATACACCCTACGATTTACTATTTATTATAATGTATAGATTTCTTTCGTAGGTGTTTTAAGTAAATAAAAATTTGATTGTTTTGTTTTGAGTTATTTGTAGGTCATGAAAATGTGTAATAGCGGCCTGATGCTTAGATAAATAGTCTATAAGCGGTTTGACAAGTGTATTTGCGTATCGTAATTGAAATGGCACACATTTAGCAATATTTTGCACAGCTCCAGCCAGCGGAATCAATCTGCTTCTGATGTAGGTAATCAGCATGTGGTCTGATTGTTAGTTTACTGTCCAAGGTCAGAGTATGGTTCAATCTTAAAAGCTTTTGGTCATCTACCGCAAGAGGAGGAAAATCGTTTTGTGCTTAGGAGAAAATATTATGTACCTACGTATGCAGTTTTGTTAACATTAATAGTCAGTAACTTAAAAAGGACATTAAGGTCTTGTTGTACTTCAGTAATAAGTTAATAACACTAAGAAAGGAGTGGCCAAAATAAAAAAAAACATGTTATCTGCGTAAAGTGAGATATGTCCCACTAACCCAACATTACTTAATTATTTACATAAATTAAGAAAAGCAGTGGTCCTAAAACTGATCCCTGCGGAACTCCGCAAACTATTTCAGCAGATAAACTTTCAAAATTGCCAATTTTTACTAGCTGACTGATGTCTGTTTGCAAGATAAATTCATAAATTTTGTAACCGTGGGCAATGATTCCAATGCTTTATAGCTTTTCCAATAGTATAGAATGACTTATTGTATCAAATGCTTTTTTAAGATCAAGGAAAAATAATATTATTTTTAATTTTAGTTACATAATCGATTGTTGCTGCAAGAATGTGGTCTGAATCCGTATTGATGATCATAATAAAGCCTATTTTGTTTAAGCAATTAAATAAGCGTTAAATGTGTTATACTCATGTAGCGAGGACAGCACACACACAGCCTACAGGTTTTTTTTTCAAAATCAACTGGTTCGTTTCCTGGCTAGGTATACCGATTTTTCAAAAATCCAATGATGCAGTTTTAGTTTTCATCAAAATCGGGCTCGAGACTCCTTTCCGTGTTTTTTGATATTCCTCATAGTTTCGGATTTGGCCATCCAGTAACACAAAATTCACCCTGTATGTTTCTGTGAATCCGAAGTGCATATTATGTTAAGATACTCTGGTGCCTGTTAACATCCACCAAGACAGCTGGTGAATAACCATATTCTTTTCATGACGATTTCGGTCATTCACCGGTGACCGTTATCTTTCATAGACCACAACGACTTGTTAATTATGATGCCTGATTGATATGTCATGGTAAATGTAGACTTGGGGCACCCCGACTCGGACAGGTCAAGGTAAAAAAAAAAATAACCATGAAGGGGATGGCGGGGTCTGAAAGACCCAGAAATAGGAATCCCGCGAAGCGGAGGCTCCGTCAACCGACCGTTATTAAATTGTTCAGCAGTGATACCATAATATACAACGTGTAACAGAATAAACGCAATATTGTTCATAATGATGAGTACCTACAATGATCCATTAAGAGGTATTGCGTTCTATTACGCGTTGTAGTTATTAATTATATCATGAGTGCCTGTAGGTACCTACTTAAATGGTTTTAATTGAAATAAATTATGTGAGTTTATTGTAATTGTGTCGCTTTGTAAACAATCTGATACCTACACATTTCTCAGATAACTGGTAGGTATATATCAGTACTTAGTAGAAGTTTTATATTCGTCTTGTGGGCGTAAATAATCCATAATGTTGGCAGGACGTGCTCTTCAAATACGTTTAACGATTTATGGCTTCACGGGTTCTTAAATAAAAATTAATAAAAACCATGAATAATTCGGTTTAAATACAGCACCATAGATTAAAATTTTCTTGGAGATAGCTCAGACTAGGTATTTATAATATCTACTCGTTATCGAATACTTACCTATATGTAATCTTAAACTTGTATGTTAATGGCGTGTCTCTACTGGGACTAGTAAACCCGACCTAACGAAATGACGCTGTGCAAAAAAAGTACCTAAGTATGTCAATATTAATAAGTTAGTTTGTTAGTCCAGGCTATACTAACTAGATAATTTGTTTATTTTTGCGCAAGCCGCCCCAAGGGCGCCAAACTCATGACCGGATCTGACATTAATGTATGTAATAAATATGACCTCAATAGAATATTATCATACAAAATAGGTATAATAGCTACATAACGAACGGCACGTCTTTTTTATAAAAAAAAATAATCTTTGGCGCGGTCTGTGATCTTTCGACCAAGTTACCTCACATATTATTTTAGTCGGTACCTGGGGCAGCAAAACGCACGGAGGTTGCGTCTTGGAAGACCTTCTTCTTCGTATTCTTAGTTTTTTAAAAAGGATTCTTCCTCCACTCCAATCGACTCAGCGGCCTTGACAACGGAAAAAAACCTTCATTTGTGTAGGGACAGTGGGGGCACATTGGCACACGGGGTACAATGGAACAAAGGCGATAATTATTCAAACTTCATTCGAATTCGCGTGCTTCCGCATTGGCAAATTATAACGCCTCATATGCCACGTGTTGACGTAATTGAATTACCTAGGCTATCCTGCGACAACAGAGTTTTGAGATAAAAATAATTGTTTCAGCTGTAAAAAGTTGCAAAACAATTTCGTATTAGAAAACTTTCGTTTTTGCGGGAAAAGGAGTAATAGCAGGTTTATGATATTTTTTGCAAAGATCTTAACCATTAAATATATTAAATACAGTTAAGTGTGCAATGGAAAACAAAATCAACAATTTTTTAATTCGTGTTCGAAATTTCCAATGCCCTATGGGGTAAGACGGAACGGGGTTCTATGGAACAATGTTCCATTGTGTGAAAACAGCGACTAAGATATTTGTTATTTAAGTGCATAAATTGATAACAGCTTCTATTTCCCATTGGTTCTGGATATACCTACGACTGGTGCCGAGTCCAAGTTTGGCAGGCAAGACAAAGCGCCAAAGTAATATTTACTTATTATTTTCTCAAAAAGTTATTGAGCAAGTATAACCTTGGTTAATAATTGCATGCACATTTCACGATTTATTAGTCTTATTCCAATGTAGTTCAGATATCGTATCACTGTACCACACACCTGGGGCACGTTGAAACAAAGGAGGTATTGTGCAAAAAATAATTCTTTGTGTTAAAGGTAAATTTTTGATCTCGTTTTTGTAGTTTAAAATCATTATTGTAGGTATGTTCCTGACAAATAATATAAAAATATAAAACGCAGATTTTTATAAAAATAAAAATATTTTTTTCGTACCTAACTGTCAATTTTGATTGATTCGAGTGGAGGAAATGACTTACGGCCGCTTTCTATAATATATCTCAATCCCAATCTTGATCCCGATCCTTGTGTGGCCGTTAGACGATAGGGGCTATCCGCGCTACATGATTAAAATCGACATCCTAGTTATTAAAAACAAATGAGAATAGATAATCTTTCAACGTTCAGCATGCGCAAAAAGTGTGGAACTCCCAACACAAAAACAGCCCTTACTACCGTTGACAAGGCAACCAAGGCAAAAGTAAGCGATTTTTCAGTTATTATCTTTCTCATTGTTAGTTAACCCTTAATCGGGCCGAACAAAAAAATTCATCTTTTCATGGTTTAAGTGTAAGTTCTTGTATCATGTTAGATAGCAGTGTACATAAAATACAATAGAAATTACTGAAACTGAAAAAAAAAGTTTTTTTTCGTGTGGAAAATTAAAAAAAAAATCCGGTTATAATAAACACATAACCCCTTGT
The DNA here is from genome assembly GCA_947386135.1 of Melanchra persicariae. NCBI lineage: Eukaryota > Metazoa > Arthropoda > Insecta > Lepidoptera > Noctuidae > Melanchra > Melanchra persicariae. Next base: position 9,433,493 of record OX376646.1, read on the forward strand.
TTTTGGCTTCACCACGTAAACCGGCAATCGACAAGTAAATATGAAAAATCTGAAGATTATACTATTCTTCAGATTGTTAATATCTACAATTTTCGAGCCTCCTGTTTGCGCTTCCTGCTTGTTATAGCAGCTAGACCTCGTAGCACGAGGTCAATAGTTCTAAACATTGCCGTTATTTAGACAAAATAATTATATACCTAAGTGCCTACCCATTCCTACGATGTTATTAATTTTCCGCTGACCTTTATTTTGCAGCTACCAATAATTATAATGCTACTCGAACTTAACAGTGCAGTGTCCTGATGAGAGCGCACCAGGGTTCTTCAGAGATAACTCGAGTGGTGAAATAAAAACCACTCCATTTCGTAAGTAAACGCGTTGAAAGATAACCTGACTATCTAATTAGGTGATCGATTGTGATGTCCCGTTGTTAAGCTACTGTGAGTAGGAGCAACACTCGTTTAAAAAGGCGTGGAGAAATGTGACGATGTTCAGTGCGTTAGTGGTTCATATTAGTTGGCGGTCGAACCGTGATCGTACTAATAATCTAATATGGAATTGTTTCATAATGTGATACTGGTAGTTTTGAGTACATTCTTGGTTACTTCCGCAGCTGCTCCGATTTGGGAGGACGAGGATCTCGAGAATGATGGTAAATATCAATTTCAGTACTATTTCTTCAATACTTGTTAAATCCGCCTTTTCCAATTTTCCTTCTTTATTAACAAGACCGGTATCATCTTCATCAGTTACGCCTACAAAGCGTAGATGTTTATTGTGGTACCTGCTTATAGCTGAACTTACATCAGAGTTAGAGCTCCTATGCTTTCCCTGTCAAGCTGATATGGGTGCAGCGTATTGTAAATCTGCTCAGCATACATGATGCGTCAACCCGCATTCCTCATTGGAGAACCAGGCATCAAGGCCAACAGTTTCGCCCGCGTCTTGTCCAACGGGTACGTTCTACCGGGTAAAAAAGTATTCTTTGTCCTATTTCAGGTCAACCCGTCTTCCAAATTTCTTGTTATACAAATCCGTTCTGTCATTAAGCCTTTCTAATCATCCAGACGTAAAAGCATCATCTAAATAATATTATTTATTTGTGGTACACCTACCACAGAGTAGACTTCTCAATCCAAATGTTGACTGGTTGGGAATACCTCGTTGCATTAAGTCCGCCAGTGGGACTCATCAGAGAATGGGTAGCAGCATTCTATGTAGCTACAGCTACACCTGCCAAGCGTGGCGATTATGGCAAATCCCTCCCATTTAAGGGAAGCCTATGTCCAAAAGTGGACGTCTATCGGCTGATATGATGATGATGATTAAGTTCGCATAGTACCACCACTGTACATAACGTTTAAAAATACCTACAGACGGCAGAACTATTTTCAGTGGGGTGCATCTTCAAAACTTCTCCTCGAATAGGATAGTTTTTCTATCACATTCACACAGATATATTATAGAACCTTTTTCGACTTGTGAAGAGAAGCTTGAGAACTAAAGAAGTCGGTTGCAAGGGCAAGCGAAGCGAGTTCGAATTCGAATGCATGTGTCACCGGAAAATTGCGAACGCAAGTTTGTAAAATATCGCGTGAAATTGTAAACTATTTTTTCTTCATAAGACACGGATATGTGGGAAACTATTGAATTTAGATGGGATTTATTGTATACCAAACGATTTTTTTCTAATATATCGAGAAATTATAATATAATAAAGATTTATTACAATTACAATTTACATTCATTAAATTAGGGAGACTTTGTTTTTCGAATATAGGTATGTATTTTGTAATTTCTTGTGTTGTCCAATGTTCTTTGAGGTGCAAGTGCACCCCCATGAACTCCCGGCGCCTATGCCTACAGACTTATTCTCTCCTCCCTGGGAATGAACTTCGAACACCTAGCAGCCAGTGCTCCAAATTGTCTTAATTATCCTCCGCTGTTAATTATACTCGTGGAGTCGATACGCCATTGTTTTACTATTGTGTCTGCTATTATGGCGGCTGAAGATTTATAGTTGCTTATTTAATGGAATTATTAGGTTTTTACCTGTGAAGTTACTAAATCAAAAATTCCAAGTCCAACCGAAGCTATCATTGTTCAAAGCCGCCCGAAAAAAAAACGGCACCTTTATGGGTAAATACCTAATAGATACAATACTTTAGCCTGCTCTAGGCCTTGCTAATGACTATGTCTCTGTCTTAGGTGAGTTTGGAGAGTACTTCGAGGGTGACATGCTGCTGACGAAGTCCCAGCAAGAAGCAATTTCTGAGGCGACAGATCGCAACGGGTTGCGAGACGTCGCCAAGCGCTGGCCGAACCGCACGGTCGTTTACTACATCGAAGAGGATGACTTTGGTTTGTTATTTGCCATAAAGTTCTAGAATGTTATTGTTTTTTTTCTGGTTAATGTCCTTTAATATTGTCCGATAACATCCTTATCGTAGTTTATTTCGTAAGCAAGGTTTATTACACTGCATAGGCACATCTATTGATTTTCACACTACTCGGTTAGTCACCTTTCAGTTTGTCCTTATTGACCGTTCATTTGACTTTGAGGAAGGCCCTGTATTGTATTGTGTTGATTAAGGAACTTTATTTTCCGCGCTAAAACTATGTAGTCCGGTCAAAAAGACATTCAAGGTTAGGTACTATTATTCGCATAGAGGTAAAAAATGGTACGGATGTTGGACACCATTACAAATGGAATGTGAAAAGTCCCCCATCTGCAAAAAAATATTCAAGGTTCGCAAAAATGGGATTTTTGCATTTTCAGCAAAACAGTAGGTAAGTTTTATCAGAAAAATAGGTTCCACAAAAACTGTAGGTCATGCAATTATTCTATGAAAATTGTTTTTACGTTCCTTGAAATGGGATTAACAGATGTGGAGCTGATTTGAAAAACCATATCCATATCGGGTTATTTTTGAAGTAGCAAAAGTTTTATGATATTCAGACTTTGCGAATCGCGGAGCGATTTAACTTTTCCGAGAATTTGTGACCCTTGGGAACCAGCCAGTACTGCTTTCTAGGATGACGAGGAGGTTAATTCCTTTGCGTTAAAGTAGTAGGAGGCCCCGTAAGTATTACCTAATCGATGTCCCTCCAGTCGAAAGAAAATGTCACATCTAGGATAGATGGAGAATGGTTGCAGTTAAAGTACAATAGGAACCTACACATTCCTTTAACGTGATTCGGACATTACACAAAACCCCACACAATGACGGAGTAACGGAGTGTAACCGCTCCGTTACGCGCCACTATGACGCGCATACTAAACAGTTGACACTGCACGGCTGTTGGCGGCTCCTTACAATGACGTCGATCACGTAGTACACACATTACTTGTCTAGAGAAGGTGAATCTACAAACTGAAACCATGCGCAATTTGTTGGGGGACGGGGTATTGTTGTCAAAATGGATGGGGAATTGCATTGTGGACAAAAGGACCTTGACGTCATAAAATGCTGTTTATCTTCAACTCAAAGAAATACTAGTTAAGTATGTAGCTAAGATTATAATAATTAGTATTAGGTAGGAAGGTAATTTTTTTTTCTTGGTTTATTATCAATTTTTTTTAAATATTCTCTTTAGAACGTAATGAGTGGTTGATTTTTGATTACCAAGCGGCTGTGATTACCTTATTACTTAGCCGCGATTCTTCTTCACTGTCTAACAACATAGTGTAGAAATAGGTATCAACACCTGGTAAAGATGATTTTGCTTGATCTGATCGACCAGTGGTGAAGTTTTACATGAAAAGCAGCACGGACGTACCTATGACATGTCTGTCGCCCAGACCAGTAAATAGATATTCAAGTACCTACCTACTAGCCTACTACTGCTGCAGCTTCTGCCAGCGGCTTCGCCCGCGTCAATGTCGAAATAATTTATTTAAAATAAAAAAAGTAGTATCTCTGTACCAAATTTCATTAAAATCGGCTTGGTAACAGACAGACTGTTACTTTCGCTACAATATTAGTAGGGATTACTAATAGGGATGTTTCCTGAAAAAATCTTTTTAGTCCTTTAGAAAGATTTTCATAAAATGGACACGTAGGTATTTTTCTTTTTTCACGTTAGCAAAACATGAAACAGAAACAGTGCGTTAAAACTCGTGTGACGTCACATACCAATACTTACACTTTTTACCGGAAAGTGACGTCACAAGCCTTCACTCCTGGCTTGTGCTTATCTTCGTCAATTATTCTTATTGATTTGATAAAACAAAAAAAAATGTATCCAATATTTTTCGATATCGATATACCTATAACTGACGGAATAAAAATAAACATATTTTTTTACTCAGGAAACATTTTGGTCAATATTAGTCAACAGCCGTGTTTGCGAAAATCTAATGATTCGTAATGGTAACAGTTCCATTGTTTATAATCGTGACAGTCATACTTGTCAATAATAAAACACCTGCCAAATGATTAATTTCTGGTGTAACAACTGCTTCCTTTTACAGCTTTTACCACAGCTGAATTTCTTGAAAAGCCATCATCGATTACCTTTGTTTGCTAGTCGCTAAATGCTTTATTATCCTCATAATTAAAAATGTCTTCTTTATATTATTTATGCCATTCTTTGTGAACGTGTCACTGACTGAGTACCTACTTGGAAAAATGCTTAACAAAAGACGGACTGGCCAGACCCCGTCTAATTTGGCCGGAAACGCACCCAAAAAACCCTAATAATATCTATGCTAACTTATGCTTTGATTTTATGCAACAGATGAGGAACATGTGCAGAAGATTGAAGATGCTTTAGCTGACATAGCTAACAATTCGTGTCTCTCGTTCCGCCGAAGACACAACGAGGAAGAACATGCCGTTTATATACAAGTGAATAACTTAATCATTCATAGTTTTAATAATTATAATGTAGACCTTTTATGGTCAAGCAGAGTACCTATCAGCGCCACTCGGGTTCTCTGTTATGATCTAAGCAGTCTCATTATCATCCTCCTGCCCTTAATTTGGTGTCGGTGCAGTTTACCTTCCTATCTATTTGCCGTCATATCAAGCGTGAAGTCAACTCCATTCTAACCATATTATGTTACCATTTTTCACACAAACCATCCATCGTCTCATTGGTCTCTGCTCTTATAATATATACATACCCAATTTGCCCATCACGCCTGCGGAGATGTTTGATTTCTAACTTGCAAATACCTGTTTCTAGGGCAACAAGAGTGGCTGCTACTCAAACGTGGGCTTCAGCATTCCTAATGACGAGGGCGAAGTTCGTCAGGTGCTGCACCTGGCCAAGGGATGCTTCAAACATGGCACCATTGTGCATGAGATGCTTCACACCCTCGGCTTCTACCACATGCAGAGCACTTATGATAGGGATGACTTTGTCACCATCGTGTGGGAAAATATTAAACCTGGTGAGCAATTTTGTTAACAATGATAAATAGGCTGTGAATGTTGGTAAGTACATTGATTTTTATGTCAGGTTTCTGAATTAATAATTTTGAGTTAGGAATGTGTCAAACTTTACTTTCATGCCAGACAGGTTTTCGGGCTAAAGTTGTTGGATGTAGGTGTTGATAGTTCAAATTCTTAATTTCAGAAATCAGGGGTAATCAGGGGGCTTTCACACGTTTATACGTTTAAGTTTTTTTTTTAAACTCAGTAAAGTTGTCCAAAAATAAAAGGCTTGTTTTCATATTTGTGATCGCGACGTAAATGTATGTATTTTTTTAAAACACTATTTAATTATTATTGTACGGTTTCTTTCAGTTTTGTTCCAAATTATATTGTAAGGGTCTTTCTCAAATGTCAAAACGGGCCTTTTATTTTTTGACTAGCACTTCGCCCGCGACTTCGTCCGCGTGGGGATAGTAGGTACTCCACAAACTGCGACGCCCCTATACATATCCCCTTATAAAGGTTAGTTCTGGAAAATTAAGCACATCGATTCTCATTATTGGTTCAGCGCAACTGTTCACCCCCCCGTTCAGCCCGTCAGGGGTTGATTATGCAAAAATTGTTAGGTACATGATCTGTTTCAATTATCCCACTTTTAGTTTGTTCATAGAATTCCGACGTAAATTGAAGCAAGCTATAATTTCCTCCCCTAAAAACTAATTCACCCCCGCTTCACCCCTTATTATGTATGTACCTAGTTGATTTTCGAAAAATCCAAACATTTGTTATTCTTATTGTTTTATCGAAAACATTTAAATGCCGTGGTGTTTCAACTTCATCGGACCAAGCATTGATACGATTCTCCCCAGTTCGCTCAAGCCGCGACATTTTTCTTACTCCGAGCATGTTTATTACCGTCGTAACTTTTGAACGAAAGGTCCGATTTGAATAATTTAAAGTATTTACACGGACATAATCAACCTTAATTATCAAACCATTTAAATGGATAAGGATTAATATCATGGTACTATAATCACCATTTTTTATTTCACCATGGGATTTGCTTGACTAATATTAACAAAAAGCGGTCATGGTGACTTATCCAGACATATGGTATCGCGGACTTTTTTGTAGATATTGATGACTTCTATAAAACTGTAGTACATCACTTTGCTCTATTGTCAATAGATTCCGCAGCGTACGCGATATAAGGATTTTTTCTCACACCTTGGGTCACATTATCGAAGTTTTCATACGGATCCCTAACTTTTTTGAAAATATTCTATAGCCTATGACCATTGACGATAATGTAGGATTCTACTGGTGAAAGAATTTTTCAAATCGGTCCAGTAGTTTCGGAGCCTATTCATTTCAAACAAACAAACAAACAAATCTTTCCTCTTTATAATATTAGTGTAGATAGTGTAGACAACTTTAATACGTGTCGTAATAAATAGGTACGGGAGACCTCTTACTTGCTTAGCTGATCTTATGACTGAGGATTAGGTACGAAATAGCTCCGTCCATATTTATTATAGCCATTCAGACTTTTAGAAAAGCCTAAAAAATGAGGTGCAGGTCAATCACTTGATCCAATAAACCGTACAATTGGAGTAATCTTGCAATATTGACATCTTACAGGTCATGAACATAATTTCGCAAAGTACAGCAATGACACAGTAACAGATTACGGAGTACCGTATGACTACGAGAGTGTGATGCACTACCCGGAGAAAGCGTTCTCTGTAAATGGCAATAAAACCATTATTCCGACAAAGGTAAAGTAACTCTTAATTTTTAAGTACTTACCTACTTATGTAAAACATACGATGCATTTATTTTTAACAATATTGTAACTGGTCGGGTTTAAACAATATTCTAATTGGTGTCTGGTCAGACTGGAAGTTTACCCCAACAACAACATGGTCGGGAAAAGGTAAGCAGGAGGAATCTTGAATCAAAATATGTATAATATCCTTGATCAAAGTAACGAGGAATGTTGCGGATTTTGTTCGAAAGAGTTACCGCAGCCCTGGAAAGCAAAAGGCACTACGAGGACCACGGATGGGTTTTAGTCAGTAAGAGTCAGACACTCCCTCCTGCTCCACCCAGAGCGGCAGGAGTCATTTGATGATTTCCCATCCATAAAAAAAAAGTATAGAGGAATAGTACTATGTCAACTAGTCCATTCTTACATTTCCTCGTGTGCATGCATGAAGTAAACGTCAATTCAAAATTGACGTATATTTCATGCATGCACTTGACTCATGCTAGGAAAGGTATACAACCCGTAGCAGAATAAACGCAAAACCTGAAAAGAGTGATAAGGCCGTCAATTGTATGTTTTTTAGTTTCCTTTATTGTATTTTTAATTGGTGTACATTAAAGTATTTACTTATAAATTAATTAATAAAATAAGAGGTCATGTACCCATCATTATGAACAATATTTTCTATGGGACCAACACTGAAATCTCGAAAAAAAAAATCGACTGCCCCATATATTTATGTGCGCACAACTCGATAAAATGTACTGAACAGCTGATTTTTTTTTTACCCCTTTTCAGGTATTGCGTTTATCTGTAACAGGTTGTCTAAAAAAATCATTCCTGTGTATTGTAACATATTGAATCCTAATACATGACTGATCATGTGAAACTGTGACTATCATTTTACGATATCTAGTGTAGGTACCTATTTGAAAAGGGAAGGCTCTATGATAGCGCCCTGCAGGGTGATGGCACCTACCCAAAAGATGCACATACCCTACATATTTAAGACCACTGAAATATGTTCGATGTTGTAGCTAGCTTTGTTGCCTTGGCTGGGGGCCTTAAATTCATTTGAGGCCACTACAGGATAGTCCGGTTAAGCAGTTGATAACCCTTGCGTGTTAACTTGCTAGTGGTCATATCGAAAAAAAGAAATATGTTCGATGTTCTTTTGAAACTATCTAAACAAACATATTTGGTTTCTAAAAACAGTCACTTATGAATGTCAGGTCTGACCGCTTCAGTTATGAGGGTAGAGTATTTCACGTTTTCAGTAACCTAGATTAATTTAAAACAAGAACTTTACAATTTCATGTTACAACAGACATAGGTACTCCTGCATCGTTGTATGATCTAACACTGTTTCCTAACAAACTTACGAGTGTTTTATACTTCCAGGAAAATGTGACCATTGGCCAAAGAAACGGACTATCTGAAAGCGATATATTGAAGCTAAACAAAATGTATTGCGAAGAAAACGGCGATAAGGAAATAATACTGATAGACAATAACAATGGCGATAAAGTGTCTGTGATTGACAAATAGATGATTAACTATAAACCTAAATAGAATAATAAAGTGTTGTTTAATTAAGTGTGAAATAAAACGTTTGATTAGATAAATGCGTTTTATTCTTGATGTAATGAGGTTCGTTTCTCGTTGATTAGAGACAATAACATATCTATGTACCTCAGCTAGTATTACCTAAGTATATTATCTGTGGCTAACAAAGGAGGCAAATATGGCTAAAAGGTCTTAGCAACCAAGCCATAAAACTATTAAAAAAAGGAAGCAAATATTCCTACGACAAGCTGTATCAACAAGATTGAGCAATCTTGTAAGGCGAGTGTCTCGTGTATTACTTTCGGCTGGGGACGTCAATTGGTACATAGCTCTCATAGGTGCACTTTAGATTCAGCGTAACATCTTCTTGTATCTTGTAGACGGCAAATCGTTGAAAACTTTGAAACTTAGGAGACTACTTAGTACAGTTTTAGTCTTATTTATAAAAAACTAAATTCAATTGTCTATAAAAATTTTAATCAAGAACCTTTAAATTGATTGGTACCTATAATAGAGACTAGGCTCCTAGGCATTCTCTGCCAAAGTCTGCCAATCAACTTTTAGGTTCTGCTAATCAAATTCAAATTAAGAATCTGCTAACCAGCATTAAAACTAACCATAAGGTTAGATTTTCTTAGAAAAAGTTTATAATAGGTAATTATATAAAACTAAGTACTTGATACAGACAGAGATAGTCAGATTGCCCATCAGGCTTGATCATCGATGGCTGAAGTTCTGATCTTCAAAACTTTCACATGAAAAATCTTACATTGTAGGTATACTTATGCCAAATGGTACCTACAGTACAGTACCTACTCAAACCAATCGATACAGTAAAATTATCTTTCTTACTATTATTTTATTGTAATTACTTGTCATAGTCACGGTCAATTTTCTTTACGACATCGACCTCATTTTACACAAGGACATTTAAAAAAAATCTGATAGTTTTTGCATTCTTGAAATTACACGCGTTTTCGTCTGACAATGGCATTGAAGATTGCAGAACACTTTGCAAGAATCGATAATAATTTATTTGTATTGTATAATGACTATCAGCTAATCAAGCAAGAGTGATCTTTTGTTTTGCTCGGATGAATTTGTCGTAATAATTACGGAATTAAGAAAAAACTTTAATGAATCAGCTTCAGGCTTCGTTAATTTAGTGTTCCAGAAAGTTTAATTCTCCATATAATATATGGAGTAGGTACGTTAACGAGTACTGTCATAAGCTTGTGGCTTGTTTGCTGAGGTTCTTCATTGGTTAATTAGTAGGTACTGATTAATAGGTATACCTAGCTTTTATTACTGGGGTAAGATTTCTCGTCTGCTTTTAAATAAACGCGGATCGACGTAAAGGGTTCCGTTCCACTGTCCATACAAAAGCTTAGGAGATCATGGAGATGTTGAAGCTTAGCAAGCTTTTCCATGAAGTGTATGATGTGAATATTGGATGTCATTCACGGATTATAGAGGTAGAGGGTTAATTACTTCTGTTTTTTAAGAAATACCTACTTCTGAGATCGGTTTAATTTTTTTCTATTAAACTAGGTACTTAATTAATATTTTTACTATGGCCTTGAATGAGTGTCCACAATGTAAAGGAACATTTTGTAAGAATACACTTTCAGGATTTATTGTTGTAAAAATATTGTTACAACAAAGGGTACCATTATTTTATACGATTTCATTCCAATACTTATTTCACCGGAACGGCCAACTGTTGCTTTCCCTTTACTATTTCACTCATTCAATTACAAAAATGGCAAGTTGGTGTTATTGTTGGAGGACGGAAACGTTGAGAATAACTGGAGCCAGTAAATGTAGCAACTCCGTGTTGCATGAGTTATGGGTGGTGGAGTGCTGTCACCAGCGCTACGCTGACGCAAGCGGCGCCGCCGGCGCAGCCAGTTGCGGCCCAACACCTTGTGAAATGGTCGTATCCGAAGCTATATTAAACCTCGCCCCACCCCGGCGGGTTTTGTCCTACACAAAAAATCACGCGGGACTGGACTAAGCCACCAGCGGCTCCAAGTCATTACCATAAATAAAAATTCAAAATATTTAGAAAAATACAATACCGTTAATATGACACACTTCTTTCGGATACATCGAGTGAGTTGAGTTTAAAAAAGCGAAATCAATATCGCATGCATTTATGAATATTTGATCGGAATCAGGCGAAGATTTTATAGTTATCATGGGACGGACAAAGTTATCGGTGGTTCTCGTAATCGTCTGTGTGGTCAAGTGTTTGGCGATGACTTACGATGAGCTGGAGGATTTTGCGGAGCACCTCAAGAAGACGTCGCAGCTGAGCCCAACTTTAAAAAGTAAGTGATACTAGATCACTAGATGGGTACTTACTAACTAACTCTATTACATTTGATATGTTCATTGAATCAGTGATTTTAAATTTTGGTCGTAAAATAAAAAAAAGTTTTGTGCGATAGCTGATAAAAATTAAAAGTGGTTGAAGGTTTGATGGAATTCTAAACAGACCTTTATGATGATAAACAACAGATGCGAAGTAATACATACACAAAAATTTACGCTACCTACTTAGGTAGGTATGCGATTTTGCTAGGTTTTATACTAGATCCTCAGTCAGTAGGTAAGCACTACATTCGTCTTTCTTTCTTCCAGATGTATTGACGCTTCTGTAAGATGAATGAAGTATCTATGTATGTGTCTATACCTACTGCTCTTACTTTACAATAAATTTGAGTATTTCACAACATATTTTCTAGCATAGTTCCGTCTACTTCCGGCCGGTTATATGTAAGCGTAGCGACCATTGAAGATTCTCAAATTCAAAAGTCAGCAGGTAGAACGTATAACAATAATTCCGCAAACTGATTCAAGTTCCAAGTTGATTAATTTCTATGATTTAAGACCGGTTCAAAAAATGTTGAAAATGAAAGTGGTCGATTAAATTATCGCGGTTGTTTTGTTTTTCTGGTGACCAACTGTCATGTCTAGTGTGCGCAATCATTAATTGATCAATTAAATCACCTACTATCGATATTTCTGGTAATAACAGCGCATGCAAAAGTACACCTATAAAAATTAAAAACTTGAATAAGATATTTTTTTTAATGTTTCGGTTCGATCCCCGATTATATTTATTCGCAAATTTTGGTATACCTACATAAATATATAAACATTTACCTACGTATACTAAACCCAACTACGTGATATCAAACATCAAAAACAAAACAAATGGAAAAGAGGGTCCTCTTCACGCCTTAGCGCCTGAACGGATTTCGATGAAATTTAATACAGAGTAGAGAGAGGTACAGAGATAGATTAGACCTTGGAGATTGGATATAAGCTTTTTATTTTGGAACGGGTTTTTTAAGTTGCGACTTTTACGCGGCCGGAGCCGCTTGAAGAAGCTAGTTAATATAGTAAGTACAGTTAGCTGGTAAACATAACTCAAAGATAAGTGCTACGGAGTCGAAGTACTCATCCACCAATGTCCTGTACCTCATCTGCATGAACCACTAGTGGATATGATTTAGACTTAGAGTTCGATCAGTTATACTCCAGTTCCGGCTTAAACTGGTGATCTTTTAGATATTGATTTTATTACCCCATTTTACACCGTATGTCGTGTAACAGAAGGCGTAGACCCTGACGTCGACTATGACGACGACGACGTGGTGTCTGACCACGCCTGGGAGGATAGTGGCAAGTTCGAGGGTGACCTGATCCTCAACGAGCGCCAGCGGAGACTGATCGTCGAGGACGTCGCCGAGGGCCTCGCTAGGAACGGTATCAGAGATGGATCTAAGAGATGGCCGAACAATGAAGTCATCGTCTACATTCAAGTTGAACATTTCAGTAAGTAGAACGTGATTTTACATGTATTAAAGATTCCGCACACTGGATGCGCCACGATTCCGAGATTTAATGGTAAGGTTGGGTTTGGGCGCCCGAACGATACCTAGCTGTCCAATTTCCTAGGCTCCTGGTAAACAGAAAAAGCTTCGCAGAAGTAACAAGCCTGGATTCCTATGACCATGATAGCTAGCACTTCAAAGGCGTGGTGGATTGCCGGAATATTCTATAGAGTATTTACGTTCCAGCCCAGTACATTGATAGAATCTAATGAGCTTTTAACTTTACAGCAAGCGATCAAGTGCAAGCTATTGAAAGTGGAATAGAGGACCTTGCCCGCGCCTCCTGTGTCAAATTCCGGCCATATAGGAAAGGAGACCGTGATGCTGTGGTCATACAGGTATTACTCTACTTAATAATTAATAATTCTTGTTGATTTCACACTTCAGCTTATCTGATAATGCCATTCGTCCTTTGTGTCTAGTGTAAAGTAATTGGCACGAGTTAATTATTGCAATTGAAAATTCCAATTGTAAATCATCTCTTGTGACTTGTTGGAGATGTCATGTAATATATATAATAATAATTGTTTGCTGGCTTCATTATAATTTATGTTTTGTGAGAAAGGAACGAACTTTTACGAAGCACATCTTACATTCTGTTGCAGGGTAGCCGAAGAGGTTGCTTCTCTCAAGTGGGGTACCAGGGCGGGTATCAAGTGCTGAACCTGTCGGGTCGGCACCCGGTCGGTCGCGGCTGCTTCCGACACGGCACAGTCGTCCACGAGCTGCTCCACACTCTAGGCTTCTACCACATGCAGAGCAGCCCCGACAGAGACGACTATGTCAACATTGTTTGGGCCAACATAGTTCAACGTAAGCAACATTTTAGAACAGCGGTGCATACTAAATCGATAAACACTTACGATTTTTGTAACATATCTACATGTAGGTACTAAAGTCAGCGACCGATAGGTAGTAGGTGCAAGCCTGTCACGAACGCTACACAATGCGAATGTCAATTAACTCACCGCCTGTCTAGGCAATAAAATGACGGTGTGAAGTAAATTCGATTTCTATTGAAAGTTTCTTTGTATGTTAACCGAAGCTAAATTGGCACATTTTTGTAGTCGAGAAATCAATGGTCCAAGCTGTGTTCGCTTCTGAGTGGATATGTTTGATTGCAGCGGCGAGGCATAACTTTCGCAAATACAACTCGTTCTCCGTGTCAGACTTCGGCGTGGGTTACGACTACGACAGTGTCCTGCATTACAGCCGACGAGCTTTCTCCTCCAACGGTCAGGACACGATTGTTCCGAAACAGGTGATTGAGATTTTTCTTAAAACTATCGAGCTATTATTTATGAAATTATAAACCTACCTAAATAAATACTGGTCTTGTCCTCGTTCCTTGGTTCTTCGGTAGATTCGAACTAATTAGTTATGCTTTAGCTTAAATAATGTATTTTATTCAAAATAATCAAATCCACTTACCACCGGCCGTGACACTAAATTTATATCACGGCCGGTGGTGAAGTTTCCATGCGAGGAGCACAAGACTGGGATGTTGGATATCTCCAGCAGTGGACGTCTTTCGGCTGAAAGACTTATAATGACTGCCATTGACATGAGTGTTGTTGTTTTTTATATTTGTAGATATCATAATGTAATGACTCGTTTAATTAATTTTTCAGAGTGGTGCTGAAATCGGCCAAAGAGCAGGGCTATCGGATAAGGATATAGAAAAATTGAACAAAATGTATTGCGACGCTGATTCGGACAGCGTACAAGCAGAAGAAAGCCCTTCAAAGAAGACTGAAACTAAAAAAAAGAAAGGGAAGAATAAACCATTTGAAGGTCTTGGGATTGGATACCACCAAGGTAAAGCTGTGGCTTTCAAAGTATTACCAGCAGCTGAAACATATAAGTTACCTGACGTACCCAGTTTTCATGTATTTGATTATTTTAGTAAAGAGCCGCAAATCCTGTCGACGCCGGAAAACGCAGGCTTTCGTATTGGTAAAGAAATAGCCTACTCGTACAGTCCACCTGAACCTACACATCACCTCCAAAGTATACAACAAAGCCAGACACCAGTAGAATTTGACAAAGAATTCAAAACGGATCATAATCATAATGAAGAAATGCAGGGGCCAACTGTTGCTGAAGTAAAACAAAGAAATACCCAAAATCAGAAGCATCTAGCTCATCCTGAATGGGCTGTTGATATCTCTACACATGATGAGCATTCTAGTCCTCAAGAAGCAAAAGAAGTTGATCCAGATTTAATCGATGCTTTCGACAGATTATCAAAGATAATAAAATTGCATGTATATCCTTCTCAAACACCAGATCTGAGTGTTTATAAAATGAATGGGCACTATACTAGCCATTATGACCCCCCACAAATAAAAACCCATAGTGATATCAAGTTTGCTTCTCCCGTGCCTACTGAAGCAAATAAAGAAGAAGACAAGATGCACTCTGCCATTAAATTCATTGACACTATGTACGACAAAAAATATGGACAAAAAGAAAGTATGGATATAAAAGAGAAACCAAAGAAAACGGTGGCTGATAGCGAAGATAATACACCTCCATGGTATAAATATAGTAAAGAAGAATATGCTTCTGTACCAGATTACAAACCCCTGGAAAACTATCGAGAAAAAGATGAATATACTGGTTTACATTCCACGAAACTACGTAAAGATGAAAAGCCAAATGAAAGTCATGATGATTGGTATCAAAAGTATATTCAACACTATCCTGATCACGAATATAATGATTATTCGAAGGATAGTTCGGAAGGATACGAACATGATGGAGATGGAAAAGAAAAAATGTACAGTTCGTCAATTCCAAAAAGAAGTCAAGACTATTCTGTGCACCGCTTTCCTGCGCGAGTGACTAAAACCTGGTACAACGATGAGAGTCAAGATGATAGCTAGTAAATGTACTACCATAATTATAGTATTAAGTATAAGTAGGGACCTAGTTGTTAAAGATGTTGTACAGTTTGTTTTAATTTTTATGAAATAAATGTATTATACGAGTATCTACAAGTAAATCTATTCCAAAAATTTGCTCTGCCCTTTACCAAAACTTGTAAGTGTTCTTGGAGTCTGCGTCAGGCTCACTGGAAGATAACTAGATTTGTTAGAGGTTAGTATTCAGTGTCATAACTGCCAGATCCGCGAGACTCTTATGGCTACAGCTGTTTTAAGCTCCTATGAGGAGATGAGGTCTAGGCCTGTATGATAAGGACTGTATTTACGAGTCCTTACTTATGTAGGCCTGTACCTACAGTTTAACCACAACGACGCTTACCGCGGTCGGTCTGTGGATGGGTAACCATCTTAACATACTTGGTTATATACTTATGTAGGTAAAATACCGAGACTCCTCTGTGCGTCGAAAAGCACGTTAAGCCATTGATCCCGAATTCCCAACAAGCATTTGTTATCTTTTGTTAGACCTGACACCAGTCTTGTACAATGTTACAAAAATTCAGTTATTCTTAGGGTGTTAAGTAATTCCATGCATTCTGAGTTGTTTCGATTCGTAAAAAGTATAACCTACTACTTCTGTTTTAGTTCAATAGATGGCGTTGCATGTGCGTATGCCTGCGTATGTCCTTCACGCTTAGAGCATTTAGCTCTAAGCCTTCACGTAATGAAAATTAATTTATTCTTGAACATTTTAAATTGATAAATATCTTTCGAATATTTTAGGTATATCTTTTAAATATTTTTTCTAATCTATTGCAATGGAACAAAAACAAAATTATACTCTGAATTACGCAATATATTTTTTGTTATAATCAATGTAAAAAAACGACTCTTCTAGTTACAGATTTCATATTTATAAGTATAGTATTAGAATAGGTGCGTTGAAAGAACCGGAGTTTCGGAACAGATCTTTGACTTTGTTAATGTCAGTGCTGTCAACTCTCATCTGTCACTGTCAGTGTCACTAGTTAGTGCCTCTTATCATTCGTGTGCTGATTGATTATTTACATTGTTTTTCGGTATTTGTCATATTTACTTGATAATGAACTGGAAGCTATGATAATACTTTCTACGTAAGATCTTACAATAATCAATTTGCAATGACTATCCACAGTCGGTGACGATCGTGAAGGTTGTTAACAAATTATACGTATTGTTTAATGGGTTGTGCTGTGTCGTGCGTCAACCGAGCGACAATGTCGTTGTTTGGGAGACAAAATAATGATAATGATGCTCGAGCTAGACTAGAAAGGAAGTTATACATTGCCCGTGAGACGCCTGAACCAGATTTTGACTTGTCCGAGTGTCAGCTGCGCCAAGTACCGTCCGGTACGTTTTCAATATGCAAGGTATACAGAAAAGAACGTTTGTATTTGCACAATAACAATTTACATTCATTGGAGGAGGGAGGTCAATTGTCAGATTTATACCTTCTTAGGGTTATCAATCTTAGCAGTAATAGATTTTTACAGCTGCCTAGTGATATTAGATATTTGGTATACCTGACTGAGCTATACATTCAAGATAATCAAATTAAAACTCTTCCCGAAAATATTCAGTTTTTGCAATCATTACAAATATTAGATGCATCAAACAATAAACTACAAAGTCTAACACCATCAATAGGGAAGCTGAAGAATCTAAGAAAACTGAACCTCACTCAAAATCAAGATTTATTTGAACTCTGTCCAGAATTATGTTTAGCTACTAATCTGATAACACTAATGATAGATGGTGAGCAGTTTTTATTCCCTCCATCAGATATTGCCATACAAGATACTGCAGACATTATCAAATTTTTATGTGATAAAATGAATGTAGATTATAACCCCCCAATATCCATAGAACAAGATATTCCCACAGTTCAGGTTCCAAATGTAGTTCTGGATCCATTTGCAAGAAGAAATACACTGACTTGGGAAGAACAAGAAGCTGCCATCTTGGAACAAGAACATAGATTACATAAAGCAGCTAAAGAACAAAGAGAAAAGTTTCTAAATAAATTTATACAAGAACAGATGGAGCTGGACAATGAGATAGCTAAAATTCATGTTGTGAAAGAAATAGATCGGCAAAACCTGATAAAAGCCATACAAGAAGACGAAAAGGAAATTGCATGTGTTGTAAAGAACTTCATTCAGTCAGAAAATTTGAATCCAGAAATAATACAACAGCAACTCGCTTATGAACAGGCTGAACATGACCGGCTGCTTGAGATTACTCGGCAAAATTATGATAATATTAAAAAGGCTGATGTATTAAGAGCTATGGAAAAGCTCATTGAAGAAGACTACTCAATGAGACATTCCAAGAAAAATTATGAAGATTCTATGAATAATATGAAACAGAGTATGCTCATACAAGATCTAGAAGTAAGTGAGAAATTGTCCGAGTTACTAAATGCTAAAGATCAGTCACGCACCGTGTTAGTTGGACAGCTACTTGAAGATCAGGACATACAAATGGCAATGGTTGCATCGCTGCTGGAAAAAACTGATGCGAGAACCTGGAGTCTTAACCAGGAAATATCCTTGATTTCTTCACATTTGGCTCGCCTCAGTGTAATTGAACAAGAAAAGAAAAAATTGCAAATAACTTATAATTATAATGAGTTGCTTCAGCAGAGAGTTCAGTTAGTTAATTTATTAGATGATCTTTTTGGTCAACAGAACAAAAGACGAAAACAGCTTGTTGAGACTTTAAGGGAAATGGAGAATGAAACTAATAAATCTACTGATTTCTGGTTGAAAAATTATCAGAAGTTAATCAATTCCGCACCAAGAACTTTACTGGATATAGGGAAAAGTTTGGACCCAGCACTGGCAAACTATCTATTACAAGAGGGTGTAATTCACTGTTTGCCATTCTTGGTTAAATTCTTGTTTTCTGGTGAGCCATTATTGAACATCACTGCGGAAGAGTTGAAGGCAAGTGGTGTCTCATTGACCTGTGACAGAGATGGTATTATTAGAGCAATAAATTCTTATGTTGGAGCTAAAAGTCAAAACCACAACTTTGAAGCATCTTCTTCTGTTACACCAACTGCTCCAAATGATGAACAGCTTGCTGAAGAACAGAAATATACTGGAGTAGTGACAATGAGTGAGTCTGATGACACAGTGTCAGAGGCAGAGTGTGTTATTTGTATGGATGCTAAGAGCGAAGTAGTATTTGTACCGTGTGGACACATGTGCTGCTGCCAGCCATGTGCCAATAAAGGAATGGAGAACTGTCCGATGTGCAGGAGCACTATAGAGAGGACCATCAAAGTCATGATTGCATGATGATTGAATAATAAGGTAAATAGGTTTATTAATATAAGATAGTTATACCATCAGGTTATTTTTACATTCATTGCACATTCATGGTTATTTTATATAAAATGCTAATTATTTACAAAACTAGTCTGCAAAATGTAGTTTGTAATGATTCTATGAGTCCTTTTTTTCTTAGACATTTTAAAGAACATAATAGTAAAATATAATGCTATTTCCCATAGTCAATTGTATTATTTTTATTACAGATCCCCCAGTCAATGGAGAAACGAAGTAACAAAAGAATAAACTCAGCATTTACTAAACCTTTTTTATAGATCATCATCCTTTATTTTGTAAGTTAATCACTTATTTATGAATCACTAGCACTTCGCCCGCGACTTCGTCCGCGTGGGGATAGTAGGTACTCCACAAACTGCGACGCCCCTATACATATCCCCTTATAAAGGTTAGTTTTGGAAAATTAAGCACAACGATTCTCATTATTGGTTCAGCGCAACTGTTCAGCCCCCCGTTCAGCCCGTCAGGGATTGATTATGCAAAAATTGTTAGGTACATGATCTGTTTCAATTATCCCACTTTTAGTTTGTTCATAGAATTCCGACGTAAATTGAAGCAAGCTATAATTTCCTCCCCTAAAAACTAATTCACCCCTGCTTCACCCCTTATTATGTATGTACCTAGTTGATTTTCGAAAAATCCAAACATTTGTTATTCTTATTGTTTTATCGAAAACATTTAAATGCCGTGGTGTTTCAACTTCATCGGACCAAGCATTGATACGATTCTCCCCAGTTCGCTCAAGCCGCGACATTTTTCTTACTCCGAGCATGTTTATTACCGTCGTAACTTTTGAACGAAAGGTCCGATTTGAATGATTTAAAGTGTAATTTACACGGACATAATCAACCTTAATTATCAAACCATTTAAATGGATAAGGATTAAGATCATGGTACTATAATCACCATTTTTTATTTCACCATGGGATTTGCTTGACTAATATTAACAAAAAGCGGTCATGGTGACTTATCTATAATAGTTAGACATATGGTATCGCGGACTTTTTTGTAGATATTGATGACTTCTATAAAACTGTAGTACATCACTTTGCTCTATTGTCAATAGATTCCGCAGCGTACGCGATATAAGGATTTTTTCTCACACCTTGGGTCACATTATCGAAGTTTTCATACGGATCCCTAACTTTTTTGAAAATATTCTATAGCCTATGACCATCGCCGATAATGTAGGATTCTACTGGTGAAAGAATTTTTCAAATCGGTCCAGTAGTTTCGGAGCCTATTCATTTCAAACAAACAAACAAACAAACAAACAAACAAACAAACAAACAAACAAATCTTTCCTCTTTATAATATTAGTGTAGATTAGTGTAGATAAAATGGCGCATTATGGGTGTACTGTAGGTACCCCTAACATATGTGTTAATTCTGGTGTGTTGTTATGTTATGTACCTAGAGGTATGTGTCATCTATGCCCCCATTAATTGAAATTATTAGTATGATTAATAATCTGTTAATCAGTGTTAAGCATGATGTTTTCTATGCTATCGTTAGTTTCTATGTCCTACATTAAACATTAATCTACACTAATATTATAAAGAGGAAAGATTGGTTTGTTTGTTTGAAATGAATAGGCACCGAAACTACTGGACCGATTTGAAAAATTCTTTCACCAGTATAGTCTTACATTATCGGTGATGGACATAGGCTATAGAATATTTTCAAAAAAGTTAGGGATCCGTATGAAAACTTCGATAATGTAACCCAAGGTGTGAGAAAAAATCCTTATATCGCGTACGCTGCGGAATCTATTGACAATAGAGCAAAGTGATGTACTACAGTTTTATAGAATTCATCAATATCTACAAAAAAGTCCGCGATACCATTTGTCTAACTATTATGGATAAGCCACCATGACGGCTTTTTGTTCATATTATTCAATCAAATCCCATGGTGAAATAAAAAATGGTGATTTTAGTATCATGATATTAATCCTTATCCATTTAAATGGTTTGATAATCAAGGTTGATTATGTCCGTGTAAATTACACTTTAAATTATTCTAATCGGACCTTTCGTTCAAAAGTTACGACGGTAATAAACATGCTCGGAGTAAGAAAAATATCGCGGCTTGAGCGAACTGGGGAGAATCGTATCAATGCTTGGTCCGATGAAGTTGAAACACCACGGCATTTAAATGTTTTCGATAAAACCATAAGAATAACAAATGTTTGGATTTTTTTAAAATAAACTGCATACATAATAAGGAGTGAAGCAGTAAGATTTTATAGGAGGACATAATTGCTTGCTTCAATTTACGTCGGAATGCTATGAACTAACTAAAAGCAGGATAATTGAAACACATGTACCTAACAATTTTTGCATTCTGTCAACGGTGCCGTGGCGTACGCGATTGTCAATACGTCAAAAATGTATAGGATTGACAGATGCTATCGAAATGTCACGAGAACAAATTCCTACATTTTGGCATTTCGACAGTCGCATTCGCTAATTAAATGGTACATTTTCGAGGGCCTCCTGAGACCATAGAATAAGTAGAAATGGCTAGTAATTAATGAAAATCGTTGTGCTTAATTTTCCAAAACTAACCTTTTATAGGGGGCGTTGAAGTTTGTGGGGTACTAAATCCGCGCGGACGAAGTCGCGGGCGAAGTGCTAGTTTGAAATATTTGTAAAGAATGTTTTAACTCATTGGATATAATGTCTATTTTCGTATGATTGACTGTATTATCAGGAACTCTTTGAGTGTTGACGTTTTAACTTTTTATGCGTCATGAAACTGTCTGGAAAAACCAAACGCCATATGTGTCGGGAGAACAATCACGCGACTAAAAATAGTGTCTACCTTGTATCCACAGACTACAATATAATATCTTGTATCTAAACTTTATATTATAAAGGGTAAAATTGCATATATTTATAAAGTAATTTCTGGAAGTAATGATTTGATTGAGATTGATTTGACTGATAATAGCCATCTACTGAGTGCTATAGACAAATTTTATCCAATATTAAATGCATGATGCGGATACCTATGGGATAGGCAGTGGTGTAGGTAGTATTAGGTGCGGATACGGTGTACACTGCGGATATTGTGGTGTCGCCCCAAAAACAAATATGTATAGTTAAAAATTTAAAGAATCCCATCTAAATAAGCTGGTTTGTGTACCTAAACTAACTTTTTTGTGACCACACCACACACACCTTTTGCCCCCTTTCTAGCTACGCCCCTGCGAATAGGACAGGGGAGCACGGCTGCAGGAAAACCTAGTTGTTTACAAAGTAGTAATAAAAAAAAGATAAACTTAACCTTAAATATCAGTTGATTTAGCCAAGTCATTATTTCACATTTAAGTTTGCGAACAATATCTGTAATTTATCAGGCTTGAGTTTACTCAGGTATTGTTAACATTTAATAATAATGATAGCCTTATTACAAAAGTATTGAATTGTTATTCATATAAAGAAGACTGGACCCACAACATGCCTATGTGTATTTGGAATTAACTTGTTAATGTAATTAAAATACAAACATACTAGTCATTGTAATTTAACACATCAATTTGGTTCACCAGTGTGTGTTGCTATATAAAATAACTTGTGTTTAAATTGTCAAAAATCTTATAACTTAGATAATGTTAAGCAGCTGCCGGCTGTGACTTTTTAATGAGAGTCAATCTAAAAGATTGTGCCTTCTAGTTGATACCAGTGCTGAGGTGGGCATTGTTTCCTAGAAATGTTCATCCAATGAACAAGGTTTAAATTTACTAAAGCTTTTATATGGAAGAAAATACTTGCAAGGGCTGTGCCAATTGGATCATGAAAAATAAATCTAGTTTAAGTATAATATATTTTCGAAGGTATCTTTGTCCATAAAACGCTCATTTATTCTTAAACTAAGTCATTATGTTATATATTATTATGAATAGATTGTGTAATCTACGATTATATCGGAAACGCTTTTTATTATTAAGTTTCATTGGTTGTATATTTAAAAAAGTATTTTGTTTTCCAATGCACGTTATTTAAAAAAATAGTGTTAAGCAAATTAAACATGGTATAGTTGATGCTTATTATTGGCGCGTATTGGTTGACTTTTATAATTATGATATAAAAGGTTTAAATTGCAATGGCCGACGTGTGCCCGTGAAATGCATCAACTATGGAATGATCAAGTATTGCCAATTACTGCAATGTATATATCCAATGTACGGTAGGTACCGTACATTGGATATACAGGGTTATTTTTAAAACACCAACAACCTTTCAGGGGGTGAAAGTACTCATCATTATAAACAACTTTTGCTATGAGACCAACCCTGAAAAATCGAACAAAAAATCTGCTATTTCATACATTTTCATCGGGTGACTATTGCATTTTGTATGAAACAGCTGATTTATTTTTTAATATTTCAGAGTTGGTCCCATAGTAAAAGTTGTTTATAATGATGAGTACTTTAACCCCCTGAAAGGTTGCTGGTGTTTTACAAATAACCCTGTATACATTGCATTAATTGGCAATAAGATGCAAATAATAGGAGTAATCTGCAAGGTTAATACAATGAGTAAAATAGATGAGTTAGATTTAAACTCTCCCAATAAATGGTAAAGACTAATTATTGTAATATAATAAACATACTAACATAATAGTTTAAAAATACACAACAACTGGTTTGCCAGATTATATTAAAAAAATATCCATTTAAATCAAATTGCCATTTAGTAGTACATTTGGTATTTAAATGGATTTTTGTTTAGCATTTAGTACATAAATAAATAAATTAAGGTATCTACTCACAAGAGAAATAGAACATAGAAGTACCTATTGTTATGAAATATATTGGAACAAGTTAAGACTACATAATAGCAATAACACTATAAGATAAGATTTGTTACAAAATGCACAAATATTGGCAGTTATGTGTATCATTTGATATCAGCTTCATGCCTACAATGTTTGTGAGGAGTTATAAGGGTGGTTTCGGTGTTCCCTACATTGACCCTGTGAAAATGGGGTTCAAAGTATGTAAAAAAACTTGATGAAGACGATTACTGCTTTACAGAATATAGGGGCAAAAGTAAATGAGCCAGCGAAAGAAGCATCATACTAGAATCGATATCTACTGATGATTTAACTGATAAAATCTCATAATATCTCGTCGGCCACTGCTAGTGACAGGCAGAATCAAACATAGTGGCGGTTTAGATCACTCCGCGAGTGGCTGCGCAGTAGCAAATTTCATATGACAGCGGCGGTGGTGAGGGGTGGGACGCAGCGATAAGCAGGTTCAAACTAATTAATGGCGTCTGTGAACTACTCACCTAAGTACCTAAGTCTTAATTTTGAATCCACCCATACCAAGAGGTTGTTGAACTCGTAGTCAGTGTCAGTTGTGACAAATTACATTTATTTTTTTCGTGTTATCGTCCTAAGATTTATTGATACCGATGGATATCTATGTCCAATAACATTGAAAACATCTGCGGAATTCGCTAGCTAAAGCAATTTGACGATATATGTGTATTTTAAAGCAATAAAGTATAACTATCCGGAAAAACTCCATATGTCGTTGGATTCTACAACTGCCCGACAGATGGCTTAAGTGAGACTGTTTCATTACCTTATTGAAACCTACAGGTATTTCAGGATCATATACATGACCTTTCGAAATACATCGTAACTGACCAAAATATCGGATTTACATTTTGCAAATTAGCTACCTATACTTTAGTTTGAACAATTCTGATTGCTGATGAAACACGCTCTATGGAAAGTACAATTTAAAGAAAAATGAATCATAATGTTATGACTAAGATAGTCGTATGTCCCTTGACGTGGATATGACTACTTATTTTAGTCATACCTATGTAGCTATAGCTTACCTATATCTAATATGTACCTAGGTTGTATTATTATTTATTTTATTTTAGGTTATTTTTAAATAAGTTGCCATAATTATGTTCTGATGGGTTGTCTTATTATGAATAGTTTACGAAACGAAATCAGACTGAATCTGATGATTTTCTTTGAGGTGGACAGAACGATTGTTTTTTAAAGCTTTTATTTAAATATTAGTGTTGTAGTTTTAAAGTATGTCTACGTACAGTGCCCGGCTAGTAATTTGGCACACCGAGTTTTAGAAAAAGTATACAGCTTTGTCGAGCGTCGCGTCCGTCACTGATTGGCTCTAAGCAAGTGGGCTGCATTTGATCGGCACGTCAGCTGCAAAATTGCAGTTCGGATCCAATTTTTGTATAGCTACCATAATCGCACTGAAATCGCCAACCGACTGCGCAGTCCGCTCATTAGAATGTGTCATATTGTGTAGGCTGTTGGAGGCAGCCATGCACAGAGCGCTCCACATTGCCGAAGACCGCATGTCTTGGAGACGCGTCGTATGTGGTCGCGATCCTCAGCAGTGAGGGAACGACGAAAAATAATAAGAAAAATGTGTCATATTCACGGCCAGGCACTGGAATTATATTTACCCACCTTTTTTCATTAAATCTTTTAAAATTGTTCACTAATTGCTTTAAGTGTGTTGTTTGATATTTCAGCACACAAGATATTGCAGTTATTTAATAAGGATGTTAAGCATGCCTGTCACGTGATTGATATTGAACACCTGATATTCACGTTTTTTATACGTACTGTGGAATTATTTTCCTACTTTTTAAATTGTTAACACTTATTTATGAAAAAATATATAAGTTATAGCACATATACGGCATTTTATTTCTTAAATCATAAATAAACACAAAAGTTTCTTATTTCCTTTATAAAAACTGTTTATCATCAAAAGTTTGTAGTTTGCTTTCATTAAAAAGAATATAAAATAAATAGGTATTAAATCAATCTGGCAGGTTGCGACAGTATCAAGCTGATACGAGCATTAGATTTATCTGTAAACCCGAGTGCTCCGACATAATAGCCCTTTGTTACATGCGACGCGACCTATAATAATGGAGTTTACACGCAAATAGCAATTACGGCGAAGCCTTTCATGTCAACCCTCATTCCCTTCAGAAACATGAAGGCAATTTTCTAATAAAGGTAAAGAGCTGTTCCAAAATATTTGCGCAGAAATGTTTATTACCTTTTACATTTAATGATACCTTTGAATCTGGTTGTCGCGAAATGGAACGTGTTTCGTCGTCACTCGAACCCGGATATAATTTAGGTAACTACGCCACTGGCAAATGCCACCTAAAGATCAGTTTAAAAAATCCCTAAAGCACCTTTTCAGTGGCGAAAAAACATTTTGCCTACGTCAATACTTTCTATTTGCCGACGAATTTTGGCACGAAGGTTTGATAGCAGTGCTCCTACGAGTCAACAGAGGTAGAATAAATAATGGCCACATTTTTATTCAGTCCATGTCCTGCTGAGGGCGTCAACAACGCTATGTCGCCGCAGGCGGTAGCTGTTGTTTTATATAAGTGGAGGGAAAGCACACACTCGAATACAATTGACGCTATTATTTTTTACAGGAAAATCAAACGCTTTTCTCTGCTTCAGGAAAAATAGCAAGGCGTGTAGACAGATCGTAAAAATGATTTGAAAGTAATTTGTTTAGCGAATAAAGTAGCTGATCATAAATATTAAAAGCAGTCTGGATGTTAACCTTGGCCCGAGAATGAATTTGTTCAGCAGCGTGTCGGAGTAATTTTATGTAAATAAGCCCACCTACTTATAATATGGAGCTCGGAGTAAGGCGCATCCCGCATGGACTCGTTACATAAACGTCAGTCTCGAGATGTGAGCCGAACCGAGGAAATTGAATCGAAGCAGCTTACGTACCAATATCAGTAATGAAACTGAAACCGGAAGCGTGCCGCCCCCTCCCCCCGCCGAATGTTTATGATTTTGTTGTGATATCGCACGTGCGTATAACGTAACTTACGTACGTGGTCTGAGCAATCACAAACTATGGTATACGTTTAATATTGCGGTTTCTACGTGTTTATAGTCTAACTTTGTTTCTGGGATCAATCACTGCGAAACATGGCACTGACAGAATAATTGAAAAAAAATATTCGGCGAAAATGTTGATGATGTACCTATTTATGAGTAGGTACCTATTAGTAAATCATCGACTAGCAAGACATTTTAGCTACAAATCTCACCATTTAACCCTCGCTTTTGACGTGACCAAATTGTAATCATGATAAATAGTCTCCCGTATTTTTTTTCATAATGTCGAGAAAATTGCGCTACGGTTCGTAGCACCGTAGCACGCGTAGACATCTACAGACCACGTAGCAATATTTTACAAAATTATTGTATCACGCATTTTTGGATTCCGTTTTAATTCGTTTCGATTGGAAGAGACTAAACCATTTTTCGAAATAATTCCTATTTCGAAAAATGGTTTAGTCTCTTCCTAGATTACTGTAGGTACCTAAATAATGTATATGTCGCAGCCAAATCGTAAAACACGCCGTATTACATAAAGGTGCGGCGGATTGAATTTATTTTATTTTATTTTTATTTTCATTACGGTTAGGTACCCTATTCTAAATACGGCTTAAGCATCTGCCAGTCCGTTCATTAAATGCTAGAAGACGCATTGGCTGTTATACAATTTGGCGACAAATGTCGCAGCCATATTGTTTATCAAAATAGCTAAACGTTGAACGCCGCTTTGTAGAACGTATCACCACCACAATCCGGCTGAACGTGAGGTAGCCGCATTACATTGTAGGTAATACGGCGTGTTCTGCGATATGGCTCCGACATACGAGTATATATAATATTATTATAAGGAAAAGATAACTTCCAGAAATTCGATTTTATGAATAGGTATGAAGAGATTCGGCTTTAATCCGATGTCCTTTACGGGTGTTCCGATAAAGTCAACAGCGGGTATCTGAAGTCTTTTGGACACGATATATTGTGCTCTACTAAGCCGGGTTCACAGGGACTGGGATATTACTTCTTCGAGATAGGTGTCGCGGCAAACGAATACCAACCTTCCACCTTTGACATAGGGTCTTTTGCTCTGGCCTTGTATTAAGCAACTACGGAATTTCCCATTGGTGACCAATGGATTGAAATATAATTTTAATACATAATATAAAGTTTCTATTTTATCTGTGATATTTTCCGACCGTCGTAATATCAAGGTTATTTCAGTAACGTGGGTTCGGTGTTTGACTTGGAAATAACTTTATGTGTAAACCTTCGTCCCCTGTAGATATAGGTAGGGGTACCTACACAGTGGTTGCCGTGAAAGCTTTTATGACATGGTTCCACACAAGGGTCGTAAGTAAGGTTCTCGATGTTCCCAGAGATTGCAAGTGTCAATTTGCTGAAACAATTATCTAACTCTGTAGGTAACCGCTAGCTGTAGTTTGTAAGGACATAGCCTTCTGCCCGTAGATAAGGCTTGATTACAAGCACTTACTTTTAGGAGCATAAGTGTTTAGTGTTTCTATAAATTACATTTGATGAAACGCTCACTTGAGTTATCAGCTGGACCGATCCAGTATTTTTTTTAATGTTCGTGGTTACAATAGTTCGAGTAAGGTTCTTAGTGAAAGAAAATCTGGAAAATTAGAAATTCCGTGTAAAACTGAAAGTGCTTTAAAGGATTTTAGTATGGCTAACGTCTGTCAGGATAGTTAGTTTCAAATAATTATGGTTTCACATTTATAAAGGCAAAATAATCCCCCAAATAATCGTCACAGGAAATATTTTAAGTCACATATTTGCTATGCAAACACAACGTCCAAGAAGTAACATGAACATTCCTCTGTAACTAAATATTAATCAAGTCGCCGGCGCTCGCTAATACCAATATAATTATATCAACACGGGGTAATTATCAGGCAGGATGCAATCAAATGGCAATCGTATCTGAATATATTTGGGCTTTGCTGGCTAAAGAGATTACGTCTAATTCCTATACATATAACATCGATTTGCATGTAAATGAACCCTGTTAATTCCGGAGTAGTGTCTTGTACAGAATATTCGCCCTGTCTGGTTTGTTTTCACGAAATCTGGGTGGGTTATTTCCGACCAAAATGTAACTATCTCCCTCTTCAATGGTGAATGACTCTTATTTTCATTGTGTAGGCATCTGGAAGGTACCGTAAGAAAGAAAGCAGTTCTTCGGCTTATGTCCGTTACCTTGTGGAAGTCTATAACAATAAAAGAATCTCTTTCTGGCTACTAGGTATAGAATCGACCATAATTTATTGTCTTAGTCTTAGGATTTCAATTTTTTTGGGGTCGGCGCAAATGTCTTCTACCTCCATATCTACTTCTAAATAAGTAATTTCAGTACTCAGCCCTTTTCTAGCCATGCCTTATTATCATAATTCAAAATGTCCGTCCATCGTTTTTGTAGTCTTTTCCTACACTTATAGCCGTCATACTCAAAACATTCCTAATGGAATTTTCTTTATAGCTCCGCAAGACTTGCCAATACCATCGCAACCGATTTCCACATTTCTTTTATTACTAGCTTTACCATGCGACCCTGCACGCGTGGATGTCGGTTATCGCGTAAAAAAGTAGCATAATTATGGCCTTTTGCATATCCCAGGCTATATGTAAATCTGCCAAATTTCATGACGATCTGTTCAACGACTTAGGAGTGAAAACGTAACAAATGAACTCACTTTCGCATTTATAATTTTAGTTAGGTTGATGCTGATCCTGACCTTAATGTTATTATTATAAACACGTAATTGGTGTAGCGAGAAGTTACGAGTAGGTTACCTTTTGAAAAACTCAAGATTAATGAAAGATAACAAATATAAAAAAATAATATCCTCATGAGCGTGAAGTGCTTCAGGCCTTCAGAATATCCGCTCTTGTAGTATGCGTAATTTAATTTGTCAAGAGATGAAAGAATATCATTATCCGCCGCTTTCTTCACTTGCCTTGAGTCTACAGTGACTTTTTTCCACACTTCTTAAACAAATTGCAATGTTAAACAAAATGTGAGGTTTGAATTCTTTTATTTTTGGAGCAAAAACGTTTTCCTGAGCATAATATGGCGGGGTGGGTAAACAAACTTGCTTTTAGGGATAGTGTTAAGGTTCACAATGTAAACAATTCTATTACGGGCCTAAAAAGGTGTAGGAAAACATGGCAAAGAACCCGACACGTTAATAATAAATTCCTAGAGTGTGTAGTGAAAGGGGCTACCTATAGGTAGCGCCACTGGCGAGCGTGACCCCCGTCAGGAACGTAGTGAGGGAGGACCACATTAAGCTTGTTTCACACTTACCACACCTACACCACAACCTCATCAACACTGGTACGATGGCTGGCAGCTGGCACTAATTTGTGCTGGCCACCTTGCAAACACAACGCTGCTTCTACGCAACGTCATCGCGCGCCGGTTTCGATACGCATGTCTGCTAAACACTAGCCACACACACCTCAGAAACGTAACCACATCGCAACCACATCGTCATTTTGTAGATGCCTACTGCAGCGACACTATTCACAATTTCACACCACTGCTTGACCACTTTTTGTCGCTGCAATGTGGTACGTGTGTTTTGTCCCTTACGTCCCCTACGTACGAGTACGTAGATATACAAACGTTTAGAAACACGCATGTTTTTTGGTGAAAAACAAGGTTGGGTTTTCATTTCCGACTTAATATGCTTACCACCATAAACCTTGATAGTGTCACATACATGGCATTTAATCCTGCTGCTTCACGTAGGTAGTAATGGACGAGTAGCCGATAATGGTATCTTTAGCTCTTTAGGTACTTACCTAAAAATAGTCTATGTAATACCACTTTCTAAAACAGAGTTTTTGAAAGTTGTCTCAGAGTTTTGGGTATCGAAATACATTCTAATGAATATTAATTTCCAAAGTCAACTTAACTTCTGTGAATTGGTTCGAAACAAATATTTAAATAATCCTTTTAATACTTCTAAAACATTCGTAAATTTTTCTGTGCAAATTCTGGACCCTTGCTTATGTGAGCTCTAGTTATTACAAAATTATACTGTTACTGTAATTTCTATGTTTTACCAGGGATGTACCAGAGGTGGTTTTATTAGTGCCAAGGTCGGAGTCGGAGTCGGGGGCGAGTGTTCGGAGGTGGTGGCAAAAGACAGATTTGCCAAGGGCGGTAAGAGTAATCGAGATCAGAAGGCACGTGGTGAGGAGTTTCCCTACGCGACATGCATAAACCTACACTTTATCCTCCGGTTTCAATGTCGCAAACCTCTTAGTCCTTTGCTGTGCGCAACTCTCTACCTGCTTCTGTGTTTCCGAACGCATACAAGTATACAACCCTAATCCTTTCAAAGTTACAGTGAACAAGCTTCTTTTGGGTCAGCTCGCTCCATCGTCGACTTTGTCTCTGTCATCTCTGACCTAGACAAGACTCCAAAACCATCTCAAAAAAAAAGAGGTGTAACATCAATTCGGAAGTTCCGACTTATCACAATCCGGGTCGAAGCTCCGTAACATCCCTAGTTTATATCTATCATTACCTATTAGTATAAGAGCCCACGACCAAAACCATGTCTCATAGCAATACGGCAAAAACCCTATAAAATCGTTAGATTGTATGATTCTGAACCCGACTAGGTGTGTAGTAACGGTCGAAAGTGTAGCAACTGCGTGGGAGGCCATTTCTGCTGTGTCAAAAAAAAAAGGCAGTCGGTATTATAGCAATACGTCTGATAGTGAAAATGTACATAGATTTTATAATTGTATTAAGAAAAAGTTTGTTTTCAGACATTTTGCGCGTAGCACATAGCCTGAGCGCATTTTTGAAAATGTCAACAAATTTAGCCGACCTGTATCATAGCAATACGGATAAAAAAAATTTTTAACTTTTCGTATTGCTGCCATGATTACCAAAAACCTGTTTTCAGACACTTTAAGTGTAGCATATACTCCCAAAAACGAAAATAACGTTTCGGAGTCGCCTGGCCGACGCCTCTGTTAAATGTTTTTTTAAATTTACAGCCTTCATAGATATTCAAGAATCTCCCTTGTCTATTATATGTACTTTGACAGATGACAGATGTCATTACTTATTTCTTTTGTAAAAGTTACTCAAGTGTGCTTTAAATTTCAAAAAAATCAACCGAACTGAACCCTGCAGATTGCGGATGGTATGAAGACGAGGGACGATTTCAGTTTTCGTGGTTCTCTGGGAACCAACTACCTGAGTTGAGCAACGTTATTTTGGACGACAAATCATCATCCACAACAGGTACAGTTTACATGGCTTTTGCTGTTAATTTCATAAATAAGTTCGTGATTTTTACTAACGATGTTTATTTTACAGAAGAGGACGTTGAAGATCTCCCGAGCGACGTCGAGAGTGATTTCGAAGACGACGATTCCGAATCCGACAGCGATTGAATACGAGAATATTTTGTAACTTTGAATAAACCGTTTTTTTTTCAACTTCATCCCAGTTTCCTTTTGTGCGATTTATTTCAGTCCTTCAACTTCAATGTTACGGTTTCGGGTAAATTCTTTGTTAATTATCATCTAATAAATTCAGGGTCGCATCGTATTCATTGGTTTGTAACAGAGAATTCAAGATGCCTCAATACGATTATTAAATGATATCTGAGTATCGAAAAGTTGTCTGATAGAGAAGGTGCTACACTTAATTTGTCTGATATAAATTTTTTGCACATGTGGACAACTCATTTTATAATGTCCAACAATTTTCAGACATATTGCTATGATACCGATCGGTAAAATTTGTTAACATTTTCAAAACGGTCTCAAAATTTAATGCGTTCACATTTCCGTCTGAAAATTGTTTTGTTCGATCAAATAACCAAAATTTACTAATAAAAAAGATTTTCAGACGTATTGCTATGAGACATTTTTTTTGTCACATTTTTAATTGTTTTAAGTGATTTTACGGGTTTGCGCTACACCACTAACGTCTGAAAAATATGTTTCCGGTATCTCAGAACTATCATTCAACTACAGTCTGCAAATCAGACATATTGCTATGATGCAGTTCGGTAAAATTCTTTGACAATTTTGAAAATTCGGTCAGATCAAACGCTACGCGGAAAATGTCTGATATTAGTATTTTCGAGTTCAGGATAATCGTATCTATCGATTTGATGCGGTTTTGGCTGTATTGCTATGAGACAAAAATTTTGGTCGTGGGCTCTCGTACTATATGGTATAGAGTTGGTGCTACATTCGTACATGTGTATTCAAATATGAGGACCGGCACGGGTAAATTGAAATGTTGTTCGTTGGTTGAAGGACACTCATTAGTATGTAGTTCTGTTTCCTCCCGGGGCGTCCCTCGGTGACTCAGATCAGAGAAAACACCGAGGTCGTATTTCTAACTCAGGTTTTAGCAACACGTGTAGGTAATTTCTGTTACAATTGCTTTTATAATGCTTATAAATAATAAACTCATCGGAATACACAAGATAAGTGATAGATCTATACGTGGTTTGGGAAGTACCTACCTGGCTACTTGACAGATTAAATGATAAATTATATTTATTTTGCATATAACACTTTTACACGTCTATTTTTTTGGTCATTTTTTAAACTAGACGAGACTGGTTGTTTTACGGATTGACCGTTATCACAATAGATCAAATTATTTACAGAGGACCTAGCACGAATGTTTTGATGTATAGTAACGTTACAGTATCGTTATCGTAAGTGAATTTTGAATATAAAAAACTACAACCCCGTAGTATTTTGGTTTAATTTTATGCGACATACACAATTTGTATTATACAAAAATGTGAGTGTATAGTATCAAATTCAAATGAATATTATGTGCGAAACGAGTACCTATTATAACTATTGTAGTTACGTTACATTGTACGTTACGTTATAGGTACGTCAAACACATTCGTGCTAGGCCCTCTGTACTAATAAAATTATTATCTGATACGGACGTTTTACTTTTACTAAAAAAAAAAGCGGCATTTGTCAACTAAGCTTCTATTAGATAAAGCAATTGTCGATCTTAAAAAATATAAAACCTCGGTGATCACCATCAGTGCATGGTGGTGGCATACCTCTTAAAGTTCCACTCCGGGACCCCCTCGGCCCAACGCCTATAAGAGCGTTTACGCCCTACGTCATTTCATACAAACTTCAAGTCCTTATTTTCCGAAATAAATGAACCGATTAAAAAGTAGTTTGGTAGGAATGCATAAATATTTCTTAAATTATATAAATTATTTCGCTAGATATTTCATGTTCGAAAATGAGTTCAGGGGGAAAGATAGCTTAGCTTTCTACAGAAAACTTAAAATTGGTCTCTCTCTCCTTCTAAACTCCTTTTCGAACAAATTCTCTACTAACTATTTGACCTGAATATCTAGCGTATGCATACAAAGTTTAATTAAAATCGGTTCATTCGATAAGGTCTTGAAAATTTGTATGAAATGCCGTAGGGCGTAAACGCTCTTAGGGCACACACTGAGTGGATTGGGTAAGGTATCTAACTCACGTCAAGAGCCCAACATTTTTGTGATTTGGATGTGTGTTTTGTTATGATAAGTGGATTTTCAAGTAAGTGTAGTTATACATAACAACATGCTAGTGTCAAGCCAAGGATTAACAGCTAACTTAAACAATTTTACTTGCAAATGGCTGTTTAATCTGCCAGCCTTAGCTAAAGCCGCGACGTTCGAAGGATCGTTAACGTCAAGTAAGTAGGTAACTATCTAGTTTATGTTTATGTTGTCAATGCGTGTCGTTAATTAAATAATTAATTAATTCTCGCCGCAGTTTCGCTCGCGTGGGATATGGAACCTCGCGGAATATGTCAGCTGTAAACTAAACTTTTTATGGTACGGGATTAACGATTCCGTTTATTAAATTTGTATGTAGTACCCTACTTATACGTTTAAGCTACGTAGTTAATGTGTTAGTAGGTACATATATATCATTTTGTATTCACTTCCATTCCATTCATAATTAGTAGGTAGAGTCCTAATTATTCCAATTATCTTCAGACCCGTGCCCATTGTTTCAGATTTTTTTTATTGGAACAATATCTGTTACACTTTTCTCGACGACTGTAATTCTGGAAGCCAAAATCAAAAGTGGTGACCGCTAGAAAAACGCTGAGTCAATGAAGCTCGACGAGTCCCAGAGAAACGTTCAACTGTCTTGGATAACACACCGAAATTACTCAGATAAAAAACAGCGGAGGAGTGAGAAAAATAGCTTTAGACTGCTTGCTACAGTAAAATAATCCTTAACTTCAGATTTTCAGACCTCAATAACCGATACCATTAGCCAATCATTATTTGTTAGTTCGATCAAACGATATTCGTGTCACATGAATTATAGTATATTTATAAATTGTATATGATTAAACGCCTACAGTACCAATTTTACACCTCTCAAATTTCCACCAGCGTAAACATATTGCGAGAAGTAGCCCAAACATATAAATTGAAATAACTGTCGTTTGTAGCTACGTTTAGGACTAAGCCCTCATATTTCCAGTGGATCTTTTATTCATAAGTGAGTCCGTAGACTGTACAGTACGACACAACTTAAAGGTTACATCTGTGTAGGTATCTTAAGACCAAAACTGGGTAAGTATAGCAATAGCTAACATTTTAGATCTCGTTTGTCGCAACAATAACGGTTTATGATGTTGTCAATGGTGCTCTCAGTTTTTAGCCAAGGTGGATACTATGTTAGTCATATGAGAACACATAAAAGAGTAGCACGTTTAAGCTGCCAACCACCATGACTGGAAGTAATATAATGCAAGTCATATTTGGTCAAGACCAGCTAAACGCAATATAAAAAGAATGGTGACTGGTGTATATCGAACGCGCGCACACGTAGCTATCTTGCTACCGATGGTGCTTGAACTGTTTTTTTTTAGAGTCATTGCGGCAACATCATTAACTCCATTTACGTAGGAGTCATTCATTCATCCAGAACATTCGTTCTTGTCTCTATCAATTCTAGCTCTTTTGAACTCAAGACGCACAAGTTGACGAGTTTCGCTAAAGTAACTTCTAAGTTGTGTCGCACTGTATAGGTACGTAGGTCTGTGGCTCCGGTCCATGTTGCACGGTGCATTGAACGAGCCTATCGGAATATTTCCTCGCTTTGATGTTGCCCCAATTACAACTGGACGAAGGTTTTTTCGTGGCGAAATTCTTTGAAGTTGAACTAGAAAATCAATTGAATCGTTTTTACCAATGTTTTTCTTACATAGCCTTTTTGGTAAGCAAATACGGTAAGTATGTTGTATGTATAATGTAGGTACATACCAGAAGTTTGGATGAATCTCTACGGTGTGAACTCAGATCAAGTAATCTGAGGGTGTGAATGACACGAAACACTGCTTCGTATTAACCGATCAAAGACATCATTTTCTCCAACTCAATATGTTTGCTTAATAACACAAGTAAGAAATAACACTGTTTCCCTTTCAAATGGTTGCTCTCGCATCTCAGTTCTATGTTTTCCTTCATATGTCGGAGCAAGCACCTAACACCGTCCAACTAGTTAGTCAGACTTCTACAGTTTGGCTATTAAGATTCCAAGTGGCACCCACGTTATTATACATATTTCATGAAATGACAGTGTGGAACTTGGGCAAGTTGTTTCTACCTAAGTACGTACATAATGTACCTACGGACGCAACTTTATTTATAGTGTAGTTAACAGCCACTTTACCGGGTCCGTTACGCACTACAACTTTTGGGTCCATGCACCTTTTTGAGGTCTAATTCTAGTTTACGCAACTGTGAACGTTTTAACTTGTACTGGATTACCTATTTAGGGCAATTAATATGTGCTTAGTAGTTGTAATGGTAGTTACAACTATGTGGCGGACGATATGGCGCGTGCAACCAATTTGTTAGCGACAAAACTTTATAGCGTTTTGTTGTTATTTAACACTAAGGTACTGGTTTCTCATTAGGTTACTTTAGTGTCAAGGACAAACTTGCGAGTCTTAGAAATGCAAATCACGAGTGGATTTGTAATAATGTCAATAGGTATCTTTATACGCAAATTACTTACGATTCGTTAAATTTCTTGGCAACTTTAAAACCAAACCTTATGTTAGTATCTCATAGAAAATGTAAGTTATTGTGTGTATTTAATAAGTGCTGTGAATGCCATACAATTCGGGCACAAAAACGTCGACTACACTTTATGGTAAAGTCGGCATGGCGACGTTTCTGTCGCCATTCCATTTTATGAAACGTCTATAAATGTCCGGAGTTCGGGTATATATTTTATATAGGTTGACTTATTCGACCTCACATTTCCTTCACGATGTTTACTTCCGCCGGAAAGCGAGTGACAAATGTTTTTAGGGAGTTTGGTAAGCCGGGATCGATACAGGGTCACCTATTCAGCCGGCGGCAGCCGGAGTGCCGGCTAGCCAGGGTGCCAGGGTCACTCCAATGTGAATTAGGTAACTATTGCTGACGTAATCGCTAAGTCCTTTAAAAAATATCAAAGGAGAAGCTGGCTGAATAAATTGCCGAAGCTACGTTGTATTCGTCAAGGTTTATTAATTTTTTATAGTATACACCTACAAAGTTTTAATAATATTTGATTGGAACTGAAAAAGCTTTCATTGTGTCACTTTCAAAACTCATTTCAAACAATTAAATAACAAATCGGTAGAAGAGAAACAAAGGTAGGTGTATAATAAAGTATACTCGTTAATAAATTAATAACATCTTTACATGCCTACGTTTTTAACTAACTGAAGGTATTCCTAACTTGATACGTGTCTTAGATTTGTCGGATATGTACATAGTTACACATAATCAATACGAGTAGTTTATCTACAAACGTGGGATCTTCGAGGGTAGACGTTAACAATTCGTCAGGGGAAGTAATCCTTTCAATTAGTTCTGGATTAGTCGATTGAAGGATTACCCTAGTTAGTGCCGATAGTTTCAGCTTCGCTTACAAGTATCACACAACTCTGTACAAACAACTCGATGTCGTTTCATTACATTTTGGATACCTAGTTAATTATGTTGTATGACAGCGTCTTGCTCTGATAATTTTAGATTAGATTTCCAAAAAATCAAGTATTTTTTTTTTATTTCACGTAAACAAAACATTTAGATGAAACAGTGCGTTGAAAACTAATGTGACGTCACAGCAAGGTACACTTTAAACATAGAAGTGACGTCACAAGCCCCCCTCCTGATCTTTGATGCGTTTTATCTTCGTATTTTTTTATATCTATATATATAAAAGAAAGTCGTGTTAGTTACACTATTTATAACTCAAGAACGGCTGAACCGATTTGACTGAAAATTGGTGGGGAGGTAGCTTAGAACCAGGAGACGGACATAGGATACTTTTTTTTTTTTTTTTCAATTTGTAGGGTAGGTGTAGGGTAGGTGTAGGGTAGGTGTAGGGTAGGTGTAGGGTAGGTGTAGGGTAGGTGTAGCGTAGGTGTAGGGTAGGTGTAGGGTAGGTGTAGGGTAGGTGTAGGGTAGGTGTAGGGTAGGTGTAGGATACACACCAAAATGAATTATGAGGCGCTACGAAGTTTGCCGGGTCAGCTAGTATTTGATAAAGCAAAAAACACGTGTCCAATATTTTTTCGATAATTTTAACTGACGGACTGAATATAATCATATAATTTTTTTTACTCAGGAATCATCCCTGTTCTCTTATTGTTTAATCGATTTATAAGAGGACAAAAACTTTTTTAACTGTATAAAATAACTTTAATTCAGGACGTCCGTGTTTTATGGTTGTTTCTTCGTTTTTTGACACCGACTTCCGAAATCAAAGATATTTTATACTTATAGCTGTTTTTTATTTGGAAGCCCATTGTTTTTTTGTACAAACGGTTTTTTTTTATTACATAAAAAAAAACTGAATCGAGAACCTCCTCCGTTTTTTAAGTCGGTTAATAAAATGAGACCTTCTTCGACTACAACAACCAATCTACCCTATCTTAACATTATAAATGAAAGCGTAACAATTATATAGAAGTCTGTTTGTTTGTTACGTGTGTACGCCTAAACGGCTGAACCGATTATGACTTTTGGTAGGTACACAGATAAATGGGACCTTGGAGAAGGTTATTGGCGAAAATAAAACTTCAAAGCGGGCGAGCGGGGCCGTGGGCTAAAGCTAGTATAAAACCAGAAGAAACTATCAGTTGCTAACTCCTTCCCATGCAAACTATTCCGACCCTGTTCTGTGAACTGCTCTGGTGGTCTCGTGGTTGCAAGCGCGACTGCCGTGCGTGGAGTTCTGGGTTCGATTCCCAGGTCGGACAAAAAGTGTTATTGGGTTTTTCCAAAAGGAATTTCGCACAGCCCGGGGTTTAGAAGTTGGTGGTGTGACACCCCCGTGCCTCGGAAAATACGTTAAGCCGTTGGTCCTGCGCCATATTTCTTTCCGGTCGTGTCGGGTGGACGTCACATCGGAATATGAGAGTGATGGAAGAGGAAGTGTGTTTGCGCACACACTTGTGTGTTATAATGTCTCGCGCCGATAGCTAGTCTCCGTTGAGATTGGCCGCCATGGACGAAATCGGTCAGGACTTTACTACTAACCACGCCCCATTGACAGGACATTCTTGCCTGCCGGTCATCCTAAAGGATTTTAAACCGGTGGAATATTGGAGACAAAACAAGAGTTCGTATAGTCGGAAAGAAAAGTTCAACAAAAAACGCTACAATGTACAAAATAACTTTAATTTCGGTAGTATGTGTTTTTGCTTGCTTCTTCGTTATTTGACACTGACTTCCGAAATTAAACTTATTTTGTACTTTGTAGTGTTTTTTTTTGTAAAATACCCCACACCTAACAACACCACTGGAAAGTCACAGGAAAAAAAAAATACACAATTTCGTATACTATATAGGTACATGGATGATTTTGCCATATATTTTTTCCAGCTATTGGGATTTAAAAACCAAATCACTGAACCGATTATAATAAAATTTTGGGATCATTTGGAAAGTATATCCTTTCCAACAAAAAAAAAATTCAAATCGGTTGGCAAGCGACGGAGCTATGCGCGGACAAACAAAAAAAATACAAACATCCGAATTGAGAACCTCCTTTTTTAGAAGTCTGTTAAAAATGTTTTTTTACCATAACCTGGCAAGTTTCAAAATACGTATTTTCTTTAGCAAATGATCTCCTAAATAAGCATTTTAATAAATTCAAACTTTTTTCCTTGCAATTTGATCAGGAATGTTGGCGGAAAACATTTGGTTCAATAAAATTGGAGGCGTAATGAGGCGTACTAATGTGAAGGCTTATCCTCACCGTTTACGCAGAGTATAAAAAAACTGCCGACGAATGTATGCGAGGGACGGAGGTACTTACCTTATGGATTAATGGTATTATACGTTTTGTTTGTTACCTACTTTAGGTAAAATTATTTTGTTTATCCCGTTGTTTTGTACAAACTGGTAGACTTGGAAGGTTCAGCGATAAAGTTGAACGTACTTTATGCATGCCCTGTAATTGTCGCGTGACCGCAGAAGCTGTAAATAGATTGCTTTCTCATTATCTCCGTTCGAACAGATCTTAATGTTGTAGCTGTGTTTACATTTTATTAATCTTTGGTTTCTTTGATCATGCTACACATTGCTAATGGGAGCAAGTTGTGAGGACGCTTCTAGTGCGACTAGAAACTTGAACTTATGTTCTGAACTCTGCCTACATGTGTTGTGTACCTATTATCTCCTTCTGACGTATATATGACGCACAGCAAAGGAGTGGAACTCTCTGCCTGCGTCTGTGTTTCCAAAAGCTTACAACCCTAATCTCTTCAAAGTTAGAGTGAACCGGCTTCTTCTGGGTAAG
This sequence comes from Melanchra persicariae, assembly GCA_947386135.1. Taxonomy (NCBI): domain Eukaryota; kingdom Metazoa; phylum Arthropoda; class Insecta; order Lepidoptera; family Noctuidae; genus Melanchra; species Melanchra persicariae. Next base: position 9,474,161 of record OX376646.1, read on the forward strand.
CTCGCTCCATCGTAGACTTTGTCTCTGTCATCTCTGACTTTGACTAGAGTCAAGAGCAAACCCATCACTAATAAAAAAAATAAAAATATATAAGGTTTCGTAGCAAGTGGGTGGTACCCGTAAACTGTAGATGAGTATGCTATTCTATCCTCATGTCCATATTTCAAGATTAATACATGTCTTATGCAGGAATGATATCTTCGATAGAAAATATTTATCGACTGCCCAATAAATTGGTTGAGTGGAAACGCTGACAAGCCTGACTTTCGTGACTGACAATTTAATTGGTTAGTAAGAAGAATACGAAATTAAAACGAAAACTCTTTAATTAAATTAGATAGACTATACATTTTTCCACACAAAACGCTGACGCACTTTTAGAAGATGAGAATAATTTATTAAACTTTCATAAAATTGAACGCAAACTGAGAGCTCGAATATTTGGAGATGTAAGGCGGTTTCAAAGATATTTTGAGAGATGGCGGGTAATTGATATCAATTAGGGTTGCGCTGGTGGCGGCTCGCCGCGGGCCCGATCACAATAGACTATCGCGGCCGAGACATAGCCCCGGGAAACGCGTCCTTTTCACTCATCGAGATCGCCGAATTTATCTGAATTGTTTTTGGGGAACTTGGTTAATTCTATAGCTATTATACAGGAGATTAAGAAGCGTCGGCTTTTATTTATTTTCGTACAACTGATAAATGAGTATTGTGATCAGTCCCCAGTCGAGGGGAAGTTTGTGAGTAATCATTCATGAGGGACGCATCCGTTACCGAACACTAATGAGGACAGTAGTGTTATGCTGTCAGGTAGTGTTCATGTCATTGAGTCGCTTAGGGAAGCACATGACTATCTGGCTGTTGTTGCTCATATTCTGTTAATGGAAGATTAAACTGCGGAAGGGGCAGTGGGTCTCGTGAATATGGGGAGGGTTGTTACGGAGTTTTAACGACTAAGGACTTAGCGAGTCCGGGGAGCGCTGTGCTTCACGTAATTCTGGACGAAGTTTGCAAATGTTCCTTTAGTGTTAGCGCATGTCGATTATGAGGCGGTCGTTCAAGAACACTTAATGTTTGCTAAGTTTTTGGGTCAGCGTCCATATAAAGATGCTCGTAGAAATTCATCAGCATTGAAATCGTTATGCGTTTTTTAATTGGGTTTATGAAGTTATGAAGTATAATACGTACTATAGATTTATTTGAAGGTAAATAATAAGTTGTAGAATCAAATTGATAAATGCATAAAATACCTACAAATAAGATAAATTCCTTTACGAGATAAAATATTTAATTTAATTTTGATAATATAATGTCTAAAATCTGATTGCTATTTTAGTGAAATCAAAAGTACTACTAGAAGTATTAGTAGATCAATATAAATACAAAACTCTATTGTTTCTAAGATACCATAGCTATACATGTTACTAAAAGGTTATTGACGTGACCTATGTAGGTAATTTTATAAAATTACAATGCTTTTTTACATGAAGACTGATTTTAAAATACTTAAATAGCTGGTTCTGTTCTTGGTCTATGTGTTCTGTTTTAAAATCATAAGTTGTTTTTTTCATATTATTTAAATAAATAACCTTTGCGATATGTACGCAGGTCGGTTGGCACTGCTCCCGGTTCTGTTCGAGGCATATTGAAATATTATTAACAGATTTAATCCTTTATTATTTGCTAGAAGTACTTCCTGCATGCCTAAACGCCTGTCAGTCAAAGTATGACTGTCTAATATTTTTTTCTTCTATAATAATCTAATTTTTGGTCAAATTGAACCAGAACTAATTTGTTACCAGCCTACATACTGTGATTCTCTTCGGCAGGAAACCATAAGGGTGATATTCCACCAGATAGACGTGTAATGTAGCTAGGCGGTGCGCGAGGAAATAATCCACCGGTGGGTCTAGATTATTTTCCTGGCCCGGTTTAGCGCAGCTCTGGTGGGCTAGCGGAGCTAAGTATTTATCCATAGAAAAAAGTTAGAAAGGGCGTAAAATGTGTGCGAGGTGTGTGTGTAAGAGACACGACCGAGGAATGTGTGCGCGCAAGCTGGAAAGGATCCGCCGTGCACACTCGCACCACTCGACTACACACTATGTCACAGCTTCGCTACGTATCACCGCGCCACGCAATCACCTCGCACAGCTTTTGTGGAAACAATCACACATTGTCACAACACCACCATTCTATTTTATTACAAGACTGCTTTTAAAAAGGGAGTGTTATGTTTTAAATAAATGTTTACATCTTGGAAAACTGGACCTAAGGAACCCTATAACATAATCAATATCAGAACGTAATAAAATTGATTGTATTTTTTTGAGACTGAGAAAATACCAAAAATTAACATTTCGACCAAAACATGGTCGGGCATTTCATCATTTGTTTATCTATCTCGCCTCGACGGCTGAAGGGATTTGGGTAACATTGGGAACACAAATGGACCATACTATGTAGCTGTGTATCCACCAGAGATGTGCGAGGATGAACCAATAGAATTACTTGCGCTGAGCGAGGCTATGTAAATGAAGCGATTCAATTGGTTCATTTGTTCTTAACAAACACGTTCCTCGCTACGTATCCTCCTCGCACATCTCTGGTGGAGGAAACGCAGCCTTAAGACATAAAATACTCTCCACCTCAGTAGGAACGTCTCTTATTGGGACATTCTTCGATATTTACGCCTAATGAGTAAAAAGTCGGTACGATAGGTACGTTAAGATAAATCCATTTTACAACAGCTACCAGCTTAGCTCCGTAAACTTTAAAATCCGGGGCTATTCAGCAACTAATCCTGTGATCGTTACGTTAAAAGTCGGAGATACTAACAGGCGACGGTGTGTGCGTGCCTGTGCCTAACTTTTAACTGGCTACCTAACTAAGCTAGTTATGAAAAAGTTTTTGCTATGGGTGTCGTTCGTCGAGGTATGTGTTGTATTTTGTTGCAATAGTATTTCTGTGTACTGTGTAGAGGGCACATATTATGTATTTTAATTAGTACATAAATAACAGTCAATTAAATATTTAAATTCCTTTAAAACATAGGAACTATTTAAAAAAAATAAGCTTTCTCAATTGAATAATCTGCCCAGCCTTCTCAACAATGTGGAATGTAGCTTAACATAATGAGGAAAGCTACATTATCATCGACTACCAGGCGAAACATCCTATTAACCTAAACATACCATTATTTATCTAATAATAATAATCAAAAACAAAAAAAATATAATGAAATTATTATTTAAATGAATATTGTAAACTAGCTTTTGCCCGCGACTACGTACGCGCATATCCCGTTTTTCCCCGTTCCTGTAGGAATTTCCCGTTCCCGTATAGCCTATAGCCTCATGAATGTGGCTATCATGTTATACAAAATGAATCTTCCAAATCCGACTGGTAGTTCCAGAGATTAGCGCGATACACAAACACTTTAACTTATTAAAGATATTAAATATTTGTATTATGTAAAAGATTTTCTAAATTTGGTCAGTATTTCCAGACATGACCGCCTACAAACAAACAATTTTTCCTTTTTATAATATTTATTTAAATATTTTACTGAAGTACCTAAAAGCTCGATTCAATCGTGCCTATTGCTCGAAGTTATCGCCTCGTTGTGTTTGCTATGGCTTCCTTTTATTGCTCCAACAAAAGGAATCCTTAAAATTATTTCGTTGAATATCCATTCACTCACTCTTTGTGTAATAGAAATTCGATGTCTCCAGTGGAAAGTCGTTGCTACGCGATTTGTTCGTGAGTGGCGACGAAGATACTTGAACGTTTCTATTGGTAATTGATTTTCATTAAAACTAACTAGTTAGGTAGAATCGTATCTAATTTGGCTCATAAATTAGGAGGCTGGATCGATTGGTACTTAAGTACGGATTGAGAGACTTTCAAGGGTGTAAGTAGTAGGTGCCTATTCGATTCAATTCTGCAGTGCGATTCTGTAAGCATGTCGAAGTGAACACTTGGGCGGGGCGCACGACGGGTGAGTTGTCAAATCATACAAATAAGATGGAATGACAGCGCTCTTGTCGTTCACTCCGCCTAGGTGAAAACCGTGAGATGTCGACAGAATCGACCGGCTGTTTATTTTGTGACTGCTTATTTGCAGATTTGAAATGAAAGGAAATTCAAGTTTAGGGTGTGCAGAAAATTGACTGTTTTTTTAAGAGAAAAAGAATAAGTTGAGATTATCGACCAACGGGATAGGCTACAAACCGAAACAGCCGATCTATTCTAAGATGGAATAATCTAAGATGGAAGGACAGCTCACTTGTCGTTCACTTCGCCTAGGTGTACACCGTGAGATGTCGACAGAATCGACCGGCTGTTTATTTTGTGACTGCTTATTTGCAGATTTGAAATGAAAGGAAATTCAAGTTTAGGGTGTGCAGAAAATTGACTGTTTTTTTAAGAGAAAAAGAATAAGTTGAGATTATCGACCAACGGGATAGGCTACAAACCGAAACAGCCGATCTATTCTAAGATGGAATAATCTAAGATGGAAGGACAGCTCACTTGTCGTTCACTTCGCCTAGGTGTACACCGTGAGATGTCGACAGAATCGACTGGCTGGTAACGTCTCGCCGTGAAAACTTAAGTGATGTGAACATGGAGTCAGCTGTCAAACCATACAAAAAAGATGGAATGACAGTTCACTTCATGTCACTTTGATGTTACTGTATGTTCACTCCGCCTAGCTTTACACTGTGAGATGTTGACAGAATAGACCTGCTGCGATGGATTGTGCATGAAGTGAACTATCATTTCTATTGTTTTTTGTTGTTCACTTCACGGGTATGTCGCAGCCAATTAGCCGTTAAATTGGCGGCCTGGCCTTTTCATTTAAATGCGCTGATTTTTCAGCGACATCATTTGTTCAATATCGTTTAGTGACTTGCCCATGTCACTTATGTCGCTGATTAAACGGCACAGTTCAATGAAACGGCTAGATTTTTAATGAAACGGCTGATTAAGCTAGTTGGCTGCGACACTTACACGGTGAGTTGGAGTTATTGTACTCATCATTATGAATAATTTTTACTATGGGACCAACACTGAAATCGCGAAAAAAATATCGACTGCTCCATACATTTCTGTGAGCATAACTCGACAAAATGTACTGAATAGATGATTTTTATTTGGCGATTTCAGGGGTGATCCTATAGTAAAAGTTATTCATAATGATGAGTACAATGAGCGCTTAAGATGTTTTGAGTTTATTCTGTTACACGTTGTATATCTGTTCCAGTTTGTTTATAAAATTATTGTTACAACTAGATTTAAAGTTTTCTCCAACCCGTTAGAGAAAATTTTTAACCTAGATCCGACGATAATTCATTATTGACTGTAATCTAATAATGAATTTTTAATATGTAGGTACTTACCTACATTTTAGGCATGTAATTTGTGGCAGACAAAACAAATAATCAAAGCAAAAAGTGAAAAGCCAAGACTCGTATGTTACAAGCAACAAAATTCTAACATTCGCGACATACTGCGAACATTCTTAAGAAATATGTCACGAATTCTTACACAAAACTTTTGTTGAAACAGAAATATAAAAGCAGAGGAATGGTGTGTCAACAAAGTAATAACGCGTGGTACCTATATTATAATCGTCTGCTTAAAACACATGCGTACCAGCGACGAAAGCGTTTACACTGCAGACTTTATGAAATTTCAAAGTTTGAGGGCTTCTCGGTAACTTTCTTTTGACAAGTTCCCTCGATATTCGTCGACAGCGGAGGGTTCAGTCGAAAGTTCTCGGAAACCCGGCTACGGTTCTGAGAAGAAAATGTTCGCACGCAATTTTATATCGATATTTTCAATGGCTGGTGTGCTGCGGAAGTATGACGTCACGCTGACAGCTACGTCATCAATGAATAACGTCGAAGCAATACGCGATACGGATATGCTGAAAGAAGAGAAAAGGAGCGTGAATAATGGCTGCGTTTCCGTATAAGATTAATAAGTAGTTGGTACTTTTTTTGCTTTTAGGGAGGGGTCTGTCAATCATACCTACTGACTAAAACCTCACGGTGTGTAAGAGCACAACCCCTAGTTTATCCTAGAGTAGGCCCCAGATAAATGTGCATTAACGGTCATTGACCCACATAATATTTATTGACTTTCTTAATGTCAAAAACAGACATAAAGACTTAGAGCTGCCCAGAATCGACTTCCATCGTGATTCTTTACGTACTCTAGTAATGAGAAACGGTTCATTATTTATTGTTCGGATATCTACGAAGGGATATACATATAGGGAAAGGTCAATATACTTTATTGCTAGTTTTATCTGGCGCCTACCATAGGTACAGATCAGTACAAAACACACCCAAATTTCACAAATTGAGCCTTATCAAATCCGAAACCCAAGCTTTGGTAGTAGTGAACCCACTTTGGGTTCACTACTGCCAAAGCTTGGGTATCGGTCAGCCAAGGTAACGTGTTTAACTCTTCGACCGCTGCCTTGATCAAAGAGATTACCTATATTTTTTAATCCATGTCACCAATTTATCAAAAAGTATAAAACTAAGTATAAAAACTAAAACTTTGTATTACTATGCTCTTCAAACGAGACGAGTATCTCGAACGGGAAGTTTTGTGGATTTCAATTTGTTTTTGAGCCAAGTAAGCTGCTCTACATAAGCATACGTAGACCTTTGGAAGCTATGCGGACCGCAAATCTTGTAAGTGTATCTTATATTCACTCGCGTGGTCTCGCGTCTCACCTAAATAAATCTTACAGATTAATTTAGTTTTGATAACGCGTTATTTTTATCATTATAATATTACATCGGACTGAAAAATATCTTCATAGAAAATAGTACCTACGCTGTCTTTGCTATTGGTTTTGTTTAACTTTTACCGGCGACTTCCAAAATTAAACTTATATTTTAGTGGTTTCTTTCGGACGACACGGTTGTTTTTTTACGCAAATAGGTTTTTTGTGTCAATGCTTTTGACAGTGTAAAGTTAAGAATCTATCAACTATCTTTGGATATGAGGTTTGAGGTGAGGAGAGCGTACCTCTGATATGCCACTTTGAAGTAAGCGTAGTCGTTGGTCGTTGTTTATTTTAGATGCTTTGTATAATGTATCAAAATGTGGTGTTACCAACATCTATGCATCAAAACATTTATCCCAAGTTAGCGCTTTTACATATTCGCTACAAATTCACGTTTTTCCTACGAAAGATTTTCCATGATTCAACTATAAAAACCTCCCTACAGTACAATGGACGGTGGACGTTAGTTTGAAGTAAAATTAATAGCTTAGCTGGCGTGAAAGCACTTTAGCTCACGATCGACCTCGACTGCGCGACTAACGAAATTGAGTATCGGAAATAGGATTAGATTAAAGTCTTTTATAACTGCAACTGTGACCCTAGATTGGACTTTGCTTTATTCGTGCTATTCTCAGTTTTTTAACTGTGATTGTGTTTTGTTTATTTAATTTGAATGTTGCCAGGCTTGGGCGGGTCACGTCAGCCGCATGCACTGTGACCGTGCGTTGGGCAAGCCTCCATACAATGGGTGCCTGAAGATAGACGGCGCAGCTAAGCACGGCTCAGAAAGATTTGGCGAGACTACCCAGACGAGTACCGTGGTTCTGTTCCTCCGCCATCTCATACGTTTGTATGAGCAGGAACAGAATTCCTGGAAGGACTTGGGGCAGGCGTTTGCTTAGCTGCGGGATAGTATGGACTAATATAAAATGAAAAAAATCAGAGGGACACCCCCTCTGATTTTTTATTAACAGCACAGCAGGGAAAGGCTTCAGACTTCAGAATGAATGCAGATATTTCCAGTCCATACGCGCAAAGCCCGTTCTGTCATCTTCATCTGGGTTTGTGCTGCGTGCGATGCTTTTAAATGACTGTATCTTATGACCTAAGTAGTTGCATAATGTAGGTATATGTAATGAGTAGGTAAATTCCTACTTAAGATTAATCTTCATAAATCACTTAAATTATCATCAAAGAACATTCTAGCTATTTTTACGCAGAATTATTGACTTGTTCTGAACGACGTGAATAATTTATTAAAAAATTCACAAAATTTCTTTATGTAAATTGATAAGTATCAAAATTCAAATACTTTTATAAAAATATTGTTTCTAGCTATTATAAAATAAATTTAATAATGTTTCCAATAAAGCGAATATTTTTACTCAGTCTGTATCTATTAATAACTTTAACAAATTATTTGAAAAAAAGAATTTACTTTAGAAACTAGAAGATATTTTTGAATTGGTTTTTGCAAATAGATTATGATCTATTTTTTTATAGGCCTGTTAAAATAAAATGGATTGATACTAAAATAATAATTATAAAAAAAAAATTATATATTCTCAAAAGGTTTACTTAAATATTACTCTGAAAAAGTTTTTACTTAAGTACTAATTGTAATAAATTGGTAAGTAATAGGTGTTCCATGAAGTTTCGTTACATTTGGGCTGCCGACTGCGAGGAACGGTGCACGCCGCCCCATACCAGCCTGCCATATTTTCTTGAGACAAACTCTAATTACTATGATTTTCTAGCCGGCTCCCGTATCTTCTTATCTATCAAAAGAAAATCGAACCTATCCGAGGCGTAGTGGGTACTTCTAGAGATTACCTGCCTTTTATAAACAACTCTACCTCTTTATATATTAGTTTAGCTTTAGATGACAAGTTGACGGCTAAGTAACTGGAGCTCGCACCGACCGCGGATATTGTAACATTCCACCTAACTTTGTCGAAAGATCTTTCTAAGATCTCAGAAAGATCTTGTTGGTCAATCGTCTCTTTTACCTCTTATGAGTTCCTAGAAGTTGACAAGATTTCTCCTCTAGAGTCCCACAGGTGGACAGGTAAGTTAGAGGAGACTTTTAAGGCTGGCGCAGACAGTCGATATGCGATGCGAAAAGTCGTTTTTCACAGAATTTGTTGAATTAGTTTTATTCTGTTACATTTCGAACAATTTCTATGAAAGCAAGTTGTCGCATTGTCGGGTAGCGCCTGTCTGCATGAGCCTTTACTAAGAGTATGTTTCTCCCATCGACCTTCAGTCTAGTTAGAAGACAAAGATATGTACTATCTAACATCGAGATACACACCTGTCAAGGGATACGCGTAAATCTGACCCGACACTATCTTGATTACCTGTCTTAATAAAATGACATTGTTACTTACGCTGTCTGAAGGCTTTGTTCAGGCGTAATGAAGACGAAAACCGATATGAAATAAATAATCGAAAATTGTAATACTAAGGTTTTGTTCCGAAAAAAGAGAGCTTCAACAAGAAAATCATAAGTAGGTACTTATTATTTTCTCATTCCCAGCAGAACTACAAAGGCTTGTCTCGCCAAATCAACCATTATTCTCGTGATATGTAATAAACTTAGGTCTGTTAATATAAATATAGTGTATTGAGGGTGTGAGGGCTGATCTAGCGTTAATGAGAAAGCTACTGAGATACTGATCGTGTGAGTGACATCACGATTATTGTTCGACCTAAACAATGTGCCCATGGGATATTAGCGAGGTCGCCATATGCGACTTTTGGCGGCGATTGAGTAGAGATGCAATCACGTGAAGATCGCGAGATAGTCGAGATGCCGTAACTACTCTTTTACTTTCGCCCGTGTAACCACGATCGCGATACATCACCGATATTGGTATTCTGCCTAGCCAAGGCATCACCCTACCCATCCTTTACTAGATATCACCCGAAATGGTAGTGCGTGAGTTACGGCGTAAGGGACTTGATATACAAAGTGATAGATAAAATGTATGGCGTCAAAGGAACGAAATATACTTAGAGTGGATTTCACCAATGAAATTGAACGCGATCAGTACATCTAAACTGCGTTCAAGAGCTGTCAGTGTAAATTGGTGTAAATATTCCATAGAAAAATAATGACACTGACAGCTCATACACTAAGTTTATGCGCTGATCGCGTTCAGTTTCATTGGTGAAATTGGCCCTTAGCGTCGCGGGCGCACGGTTAACGCCATAGATTTTCGTCGACGCGCGCCACCGCCGTTGTATATCAAGTCACATAAAGCAATACTGAAACGATGCTAATTCGATACTATGCGATTGTATCGCTCACTTTGCAAAAGCGACAAACGGTCAAAAGTAACGAAGCAGCAGTGGCGCGTTAACAAAACACGCTGAATGAATCGATGCAAAAGGTCATCGTGGGTGTATTATTTTCCCAACGGGACATCTCCTTTCACATCTCCACAAAATAATACATTATGTATTGTATTCGTGAATAAGGATTGTAATTACAAGTGTCCACTACAGAGACTTCTCCCAATTATTCTGGGATCGATCAGCCCAATCCAAGTTGATGAGGTTGGTATTGTTTATGTAGCAAGCAGCTGCCTTTTATTTGGTCAATCAATACAACCTCATTATGGCTCAATATCAACGTCTTCACTTATGACACGCAGCGTTAAACCAGTTAAACTTTTAGTCCGGCTTTCGGATTCCAGACTTGTTAAATCGGCTGTGATAAAGTTTTTGGCGTTTCGGAGCAATGGCTAAACAACGACAGTTTAGTAATGTAATTTTAAGGGATGAAAAAGTCATGAGACGTTTTTTCTCACATGTTTTTTTTAAGAATTAAACATTCTGGGTACCTAATTCGTTCTTCCACGATCCAATACAAATAATCACAAGGGAGGTAGCTATAGCTAAGTTGTTAATAACTCAAACATAACAAAAGAGATGAAATGAAATACGTTCTACCAAGACTAATATCCGTCCCAACAAAGCTTGCCCGTACCTAATTAAACCGTAAATGAATAAATTAAACCACAAAATGAAACAGGTCTAAGGTCCGAGTATTTGAAAGCAAATACCCTGAAAACAGGCAATTATAATTGCAAAGGCTTTTGGCAATGTTATGTAATGCCTTCGGGGAAAGGCTCGCATTCCGGTTGTGAACAGGTGGGCTTTTTTCGCTTCCACCCTCAAAATAATAATTGTAAAGGTCACGCTTTTTTGACCCTATGAGGAAATACCAGGAAGAATTGGGACTTGCTTTGGCTTTGTTTTGGTTTGTTGTCAGGCGTGTTTCAGGTTATTTGATTGTACTTGGTGCGGTACAATGAAGTGAAAATGAAAAAGCTAAGTCTTGAAATAGTATAATGTACCTACTCTGTGGTGTACACCAATTCTTGTAAGTAATTCTACTGTAGTGTTGTGGCGGCGATTTTGTGCTACAAAATCAAAACCACCTGAAAAGCTTCAAATTCATGATAAGGTATTTATATAGGACTAGCACTTCGCCCGCGACTTCGTCCGCGTGGGGATAGTAGATACTCCACAAACTGCAACGCCCCTATACATATCCCATTATAAAGGTTAGTTTTGGAAAATTAAGCACAACGATTCTCATTATTGGTTCAGCGCAACTGTTCACCCCGTTCAGCCCGTCAGGGGTTGATTATGCAAAAATTGTTAGGTACATGATCTGTTTCAATTAGGTATCCCACTTTTAGTTTCATAGAATTCCGACGTAAATTGATGCAAGCTATAATTTCCTCCCCTAAAAACTTATTCACCCCTGCTTCACCCCTTATTATGTATGTACCTAGTTGATTTTCGAAAAATTCAAACATGTGTTATTCTTATTGTTTTATCGAAAACATTTAAATGCCGTGGTGTTTCAACTCCATCGGACCAAGCATTGATACGATTCTCCCCAGTTCGCTCAAGCCGCGACATTTTTCTTACTCCGAGATGTTTATTACCGTCGTAACTTTTGAACGAAAGGTCCGATTTGAATGATTTAAAGTGTAATTTACACGAACATAATCAACCTTAATTATCAAACCATTTAAATGGATAAGGATTAATATCATGGTACTATAATCACCATTTTTTATTTCACCATGGGATTTGCTTGACTAATATTAACAAAAAGCGGTCATGGTGACTTATCCATAATAGTTAGACATATGGTATTGCGGACTTTTTTGTAGATATTGATGACCTCTATAAAACTGTAGTACATTACATTGCTCTATTGTCAATAGATTCCGCAGCGTACGCGATATAAGGATTTTTTCGCACACCTTGGGTCACATTATCGAAGTTTTCATACGGATCCCTAACTTTTTTGAAAATATTGTATAGCCTATGACCATCACCGATAATGTAGGATTCTACTGGTGAAAGAATTTTTCAAATCGGTCCAGTAGTTTCGGAGCCTATTCATTTCAAACAAACAAACAAACAAACAAACAAACAAATCTTTCCTCTTTATAATATTATTATTATTATATTATTATTATTATTATTATAGTGTAGATAGATATATTAAGCTACATTTTTGTTGTGAAATGTTCGTAAAATCACACGAATAGGTAAGTAAACATCGAATACTAACACACGGGGAGCACAAAAGCGTACCTAGTGTACTACAGTGATCCAATATCCGTAGTACTAAAACGTTTCTAATAAAACAGTCGCACGTAAAATTGGTACTTCAAAACTCCCCAGTACAATCCCTGAAAGAGATGAAAATAAAAGAATGGGTAAACTTATGAGAAAATTTTCTGAAAACGTATTACGTAAACTCAGGGGCGACTTGCAGAAATAATGACATCGACAGGCCACCGAAGTTTTTTAATATTGAACTTTTTTACCGAACCAAGTCTCCAAATATGAAAAGCGCTTGCGGGTAATAAATCATTTATACTGTTTGAAATTCAAAATTCGCGTTCGTTGACTTTTAAATGTTCAATATTAACTGCTGCTTTAAATATTTAATGTGGACTCGCGATAAATAGCTTTTGTAAAGTGTTTATGCACTTTCTCGAAATGGTATACAGAATAACATTTTATTTTCATGATTTTAGCGTTTATTCTACTGAAAGTTTTGTTACTTATTTTGTTTTTCCTAAATGTAAATAATACATACCAGCGAAGGTCGTTAAAATGAGATAAAAATGTAAATAAATCGAAAGATATACCTACATAGTAGGTATCTAGAATATAATTGATATATTAAAATAATGCAAAGAATCTTACCTATTTCATCTTTGCATTGTTTTTACAAAAACAATAAAAATATTGACTAACAAAAACAAAAACGAAACTGAAATAAACGAAATATTCCTTTTATACAAACCAAACCGTTTCCTTTGATAACATTCTCTTCAAGTTTTGCGTTATGTTCCAAACCTTTGAATACAAAGCTAAGTAATTTTAAGAAAGAAAGAACTCAAAGAAACCGCTGTGTTTGCAGGGGTTCGTAATACGAATTGAGAACAAAAGTCAATTTTATAAAACACTTTGAGAGAATTGTAGGTCAGCTGTAACCCGACAATCTGTGTCGGACACCTATTCTAGCTGTTACAGCTGTAATTTGCTTGAGTGGGGACGGAACGTGTCGGTCATTCGATTAGTGTGGTACGAACGTCCAGCACCGGTACGGCGCCGCCGCCGGCCCGTCCCCGTGCGCCGCCGTGCCGTGCCGTGCTCACTCTCCACGGAAACGCTGAATCCGACGAACGAGCTCGTACAGATGTGCAGGAAATTATATCTTTTCATTTCCCGCGAATAGTCGTAACATTTTGCCATTTTGCCGAGATTTGATGTATTACTGCGGAAAATCAAAGCTAACACGAACACATTTCCCACAAGGGAACTCTCATAAGTGTATTAAGGTCAAAATAAACATACTTTCTAATTTAAATTCTCTCTATTTCATTTCCTCCAGCCTTCATTTGAATATTATTTACCCAGAACTCTCGTCGTGAGATACATACTGAATATTGCTTAGTTTCTCCCAAGTTAGTATCTATCTAAGGACGAGTTTATCGGTTTGCGAATTAGTTACGAATTGAAAATGTCTAGTGGTTGGATCGGTGGGGTGTCACGTGAAGGCCTTCGTTATAGGCCGTCGCTAATTAAGAAGTTTCCCCTTCGATCGGCGCAAATTTTATTACGCCAGGGCTGGCCCAAAAAGCTTGTAAAATTAAATTAGTTCAAACGACGAATCGGATTTCCAATTTTAAGGTTGAGACGGCTGCCGTCCTAAGAAACTGTGTGCACCCTTTGTGATTATGCTTCGTTAGAGTTTGTACTTACTTATTAGCGTTTCAAATTGCCACCGATATGGAGATAACGGTGGCAATTTGAAACGCATGGAAATTTCTTAGGTAAAGGTAATGAATGTTACTTTAATATGCAGAAAAGTCAAATCTTAAGACAAGTGCCTACATAGATAGTACATTTTCTGGGCCTCTAGTACAATAAACATATTAATATATTATTATAATTATGGTATGATAATATCGATAGAATTCGATTCAATAAATATTTTTTTTAAATATTAAATAGCGTCTCTCATAATGTCAAAGTCAAAGTCAAAATCAAGTCAATGCATTTATTTCAATTAAACCATTTACAGGCACTTTTGAATTGTCAAGGTCGGCCAGTCAAAGAGGTGAAGCTATTTGCACGTTCCAGAGCGTAGATCTCTATGGAGAAGAACGTACAAGAAACTCCATGGACACTCTTTTGAATCAATTAATTATTACAAAGTTGTTGTTACATTGTTCTTGTTGAAATTATTCATAGACATGTGAGAACGATGTAAAAAGACGTGCACCATCAGAGAGACTTGAGTGAGCATGACACTCCCAACAGCCAGGGCACATTAAAGTCTTACCCAAAAATGATAGTTTGACTTGAAGGTACACAGTACTCACACATGTGCCGTTAATGCATGAAATTATACAATGCAAAATTAGTTCGAGTCTATACAATGAAAAATCTATGTTCTTTCAATATTCAGCGGGTCTCACAACTGCTAAAAATAAAAATAAAAAATAATTAAATAACTAATTTGTGCGCCCTAGTGGCTGTGTTGCAGGACCAGCATTGAGCCAAGCATTTTTATCATCAATGTAATCCCCCAACTTATAATATGCTTGCCTGCATAGTGTGCGCTTAACACAAGATTTAAATTTTGTTTCATTTAATTCTAATATCTGGGGAGGAATTTTATTGTAACATTTTAAACAGTACCCCATGAAAGATGTGGCTACTTTAGCAAGTCTGAAGCCTGGTTGAACTAATTGATTCCTATTTCTAGTGACATAGTTATGCCTGTCGCCTCGTTTATTAAAAAGATGAAGATTCTTTCTAACGTACATAATGTTTTCATAGATGTATTGACAAGGTATCGTCATGATGTTAATATTCTTGAACAGTTGCCTTAGAGAATCGCGCCGGCGGAGATTGTATATGGCCCTTATGGCTCTTTTTTGCAGAATAAAAATTGACTCGATATCTGCAGCCCGTCCCCATAGTAAGATACCGTAAGACATTATACTATGAAAGTAACTAAAATAGACTAGTCTCGCGGTATCAACATCCGTAAGTTGGCGGATTTTCCTAACAGCATACGCTGCTGAGCTTAGCCGTCCTGCAAGAGATGCTAAATGAGGACCCCATTGTAGCCTTGCGTCAAGCGTAATCCCCAGGAAGACCGTTCTATCGACGAATTCCAGTTTTCCCTGTTCAATACTATGTCACAATCACTACTTTTGACATTTGCCAAGGCAAATCTTATGCACTTCGTTTTGTTCCCATTTGAAACCAAATTATTAGCAGTAAACCAATTATGGACCTGCATAAGGGCGTTATTTACGTCGTCAAGATTATTACTGCGTCTATTTATTTTAAAAATTAAAGAAGTATCGTCGGCAAACAAGACCATGTTTAGTTTGTTTAATAATTACAAATTTCAAACGGATGCCATTAAATTGAGGGTAAGATTATGAGTGAGTACGAGTCGCAGAGCCGTAAAGCGTGCCATGAAACGATATGAGCGCAGCAGACGTTGAAATTACACTGATATTTCGCCGATGAATTTGTAAACGCCACGATATTCGTTATAATTTCTTAATAAATTGGTAAATTTAAATAAGTTGGTTAATATCTAGTTAATAGGTTCGAGCATGAGCAAGATTCTGCGAAACAATTTGTAATTGAAAATTCAATGAAAGTGATTTAATATTGATATTCAGATGAGTTGGTAGACCACTTTGTTTTTAACACAGACTTTAAGGTTAATGCTTAATTTAACTTGGCCACAAAAATGACTTAAAAAATTCAATTTGGTATCAAGAAAACAAAGGTTCATCATAAGATAGCATTGGATTGGCAGTTTGGCATATATTACCATTTCATAAAGTATTCACCAAACATACTGTCCGTGACGGAGGCAATAGTAAATAATATAAAATTGGGCTACAAATAGTTACGCATTTAATATGCCAATCACCCAAACTGTGAAACGCTTAAAACGCAATGGAGAGGAAGGGAATTAATTGAGCTTCACTAGGCGATATGTTCGCGGCTCATTCAGCCAATTTATACGAGTAGGTACATTGCTTAGGCATTACACAAAGTGACATTTTACTATTTTATTTTACTCACCATTATGAACACCTCTTACTACCTCTATGTACAAACATCTACCCCATATTTTTAACATACGTGACTGTAAAAATATTTCTCTCTTCAAAAGAGAAGTCAAAGAGCATTATCTCTCTACCATACTGTGATCTTCTTTAAATTATAGGTCTGTACTATTTTATTATATTATTATGTGTTTAGGTAAATCTATTTGTTTTTATGTTTATTGTAGTTTGATTTATATTTAATAATAGACAATAATTTGTTTTAGTTAAGTTAATACAGTTTATTTTAAGTTTTCCTTATCTCTGTCTCTTTACACACTGTCTACTTTTCTTATCGACGGTTAAGAACCACTGCTCTAGACAAAGTGACGCACTACAAGCGAGTGTCTGACTTTTACTGACTAATACCCATCCGTTGATCCGTGTTACTTTTAATCTCTGGCAGTAGTGGCAGTACTGCTCCGATTACGAAAATTCTTTTATTAATAGAAAGCTATGCTATAATGAGTGCTAACTATTTTTTCATACTGGAAGAAACGATTTCTTACAGATAGTTCGCTTATAAAAGGTTTAACAGAAATAATGCAAAACTGAAAAAGAGGTCTCTGTACTGCTCATATTTGTCTACTCAAAAATCAATCATTTATTTAATTGTACGAGATTCACACAATTAACTTAAAAAATAAACTTTTATACGGCGAAATGAGCAAAAAGGTACTGCTTATTTCAATAGAAATTACTTCCAGCTGATCTGCGACAGAAGAGTACTATTGACTATACTATATTCTATTTGACTATTGGGACTAATTGACAAAATTTGTCTTCCCATGGACGACCAACTTTTCGGAGGTAGCAGGTATATAGACTTGTCTTGTCACTCTACTAATTTCTGAATCCGGTACAGTGCTGTTCGAGGCCAAAAGCATGCCAATACAGCCATCCAACAGATTTAGTCCAACAGATACGTCGATGAAAACAAAATTAGGTAGCGTGTAGCACTTTTTTAAGCTTTGGAAAAACATCTTCAAATCTTTTTTCTAATTAATTTCCTGTCTCAATATGTCTTCCAAGTCAGTATATTGCATTTCAATCACTTCTGCTTTTCAGACCCTTGAAGTTCAAGTTCTGATACTGCCAGGGACCACCAGTGGTCTTGAGCGTCTAATCGGTTTTGTAAATCTTACAAGTTATACTCGTACCTTAGTGATACTTAATTCTGAACTTCTTTGTAATATTTCTCATGTTGGTAATTTAGTATTTAAGTCCCGGAGTAATAAAGCGCTATTTATTAAAGAAGGGCTCTTAAGTGTCCACTTGATGTTCTCTGAAATAAACGAGTTTATAAAATTGTAATTATTATTTATGAAATTTACCAAATTGAGATTCCGATTTTTTTTTGTGGGGCACTTGGGGATTTTTATAGGAAAAGTTTGCTGGGGGGTGGGGAGCTATTTCACAGGAAGGTATTATGAAACTTAAATGAAAAATTCAAAAACTAAATAAGTCTAATAATAAATGTAGCATATTGATGATTGAGACGTGTTACGTGTAACTATTTTTGGTGTGTACAATAAAGTACCTATAATCAATCTATGTATCTACCATAAAAGTGAAAATGGAAGCTTTAGAGAATTCAGATTTGTTTTAAACGATGTTTTCAGTTTCAATAATCAGCTATTGTGTTCAGCGCATTACATCCACAAAAGAGAGAGAATATCGCTTTAATCATATTTTGACACTACCATTCATTTGAAATCTACCTGTTAAAAGCTTACAGTACAATTTGCTTTGATTGATAGAGTGGTTCATTTATCAATGTCATTTGCCGAATCAGTGAAATAAAGCCATTGGGCTGGAGTGTTCCTCTTGTTTTATGAGCCGCTTCGTTTTAAGGTCCTGTGGTTAAATGTGTAATGGATGGGTATAAATCACTGGCTATGCGGTCTTACTTACTAAGTGAAGTTTCGTTTAGGGTTATTCTTACCTGCCTTTATTTATCTACTTTTTGGGAATATTAGAAATAATTTACGCTAAAAAAATAGTATTTTGGTTTACTTTCTTTGATGATCTAATATCTTAAAAATATGTTATAAATGTAAGATGAGTTTGGTTACGTTATCACGTCTAAATTAATAAACCGATTTTGATGAATTTTGTAGCAGAGATAGATGTGACTTAAGATGGTTATAGGCTAATTCAACGCGAACTAAGTCGCGGGCTAAAGCTGGTATTAATATAAATGATTAACGTGGTTTCCAACATTAGGCACGTGTCGTGCAATAACGACACATGCAAATTTCAAAGTGCCTCATAAGTACCGTCCCAGAATCTATTACGCTGGAAGTGTCCGGAGGAGGTCGGTCCCATTTTTTATCAATTACCATTTTTAGTATAAGCCTAATGTCAAAACAATCTGATTTAAGAGTACCCATTCTAGCGAAGCAATTTATGAAGTAAATTCTATTTTAAGCGTGAATAAATGAAATTCGCAAGTAAAATGTTTGCTTTCTTGAGGTAAGTCTTACTTAAGTTGAAGTTAATGAGGTGTAGAAAATCTTGAGTTATTGTGTTGTTATTTTATTGTACCGAATTCAATGGAATATTTTGGGAACATAAGTGAACTTAAGTTTTTGTAAGAACATACATTTTTCAAGATGGTGGTCACTAAAGTCAAATCAATTATGTAAAAATCTCATAAATGTGGAAACTGAGTGAAGTAACGGTAGGTCCTTGAAAAGCGACCTCCGCCGCTTTAATACTGAAAAAATTAAAGACGCGATAGAGCGGAATAAGGGCTCCAAGGTCTTTGCAAGAGATTTGTCTATTGGGCAGAGCCAACTCACAAAACTGAAGACCGACGATGGCAGAACCATATCCGCCAAATCGGAGCCTCTGAGGGAGATCGAGACATTCTATGGACAGTTATACACGTCAATGACCAAACCCGCAGCAAATCTAGCGAACGACCCAAGAGCTAGATTGACCCGGCATTATACCGAAGACATCCCGGACGTCAGCCTGTATGAGATTAGGATGGCTCTGAAGCAGCTTAAAAACAACAAGGCGTCGGGTGAGGACGGAATTACGGCCGAACTCCTGAAGGCGGGTGGAAAACCAGTCCTTAAGGCCCTTCAGAAACTGTTCGATTCCGTCATACTCGAGGGGAAAACGCCACAAGCGTGGAGCAGAGGTGTGGTGGTACTCTTCTTTAAAAAGGGCGACAATGCCCTACTTAAGAATTACAGGCCCATCTCACTTCTGAGCCATGTCTACAAACTGTTTTCCAGAGTCATCACAAACCGTCTCGCACGCAGGTTTGACGACTTCCAGCCTCCCGAACAAGCCGGATTCCGAAAAGGCTTCAGCACCGTAGACCACATACACACGTTGCGGCAGGTTATACAGAAGACCGAAGAGTATAATCTGCCCCTTTGCTTAGCGTTTGTGGACTACGAGAAAGCCTTCGATTCGATCGAGACTTGGGCTGTGCTGCAGTCTCTCCAACGGTGCCAGATCGACTATCGGTACATCGAGGTGCTGAAGTGTTTGTATGAAAACGCCACCATGTCAGTCCGACTTCAGGATCAGACATCAGAACCTATCCTCCTGCAGCGGGGTGTGAGGCAGGGAGACGTAATTTCTCCGAAACTGTTCACGGCCGCAATGGAGGACGTCTTCAAGGTTTTGGACTGGAAAAGGCTAGGCATTAATGTCAATGGCGAATACATCACTCATCTTCGATTTGCCGACGATATAGTCGTCATGGCTGAGACCACGGAGGACCTCAGTACAATGCTCGATGACCTCAGTAGAGCTTCCGAAAGAGTGGGTCTAAAAATGAACATGGACAAAACCAAGGTGATGGTAAATACCCATGTAGCACCCACTCCTATCAAGATTGGAGGCTCTGCACTCGAAGTTGTTGATGAGTACGTCTACCTGGGACAAACGATCCAGCTAGGTAGGGCTAACTTCGAGAAGGAGGTCAACCGTCGAATCCGACTCGGCTGGGCGGCGTTCGGGAAGTTGCGCGGTATCTTCTCGTCTCACATACCACAGTGTCTCAAGACGAAAGTCTATGACCAGTGCGTGTTACCAGTGATGACCTATGGACTCGAAACGTGGTCGCTCACAATGGGCCTCATCAGAAGGCTTAAAGTCACCCAAAGGGTAATGGAGAGGGCAATGCTCGGAGTTTCCTTGCGTGATCGAATCAGGAATGATGATATCCGCAAGAGAACCAAGGTTACCGACATAGCCCGAAGGATCGCCAAATTGAAGTGGCAGTGGGCAGGGCAC
Organism: Melanchra persicariae; assembly: GCA_947386135.1. Taxonomy (NCBI): domain Eukaryota; kingdom Metazoa; phylum Arthropoda; class Insecta; order Lepidoptera; family Noctuidae; genus Melanchra; species Melanchra persicariae. The sequence continues at coordinate 9,494,918 of OX376646.1, forward strand.
ATTGCTCGCAGAACAGATGGTCGATGGGGCCGAAAAGTTTTGGAGTGGCGACCGCGTACCGGAAGACGCAGCGTTGGAAGGCCTCCCACAAGGTGGACCGATGACCTGGTGAGGGTCGCGGGTAACCGATGGATGCGAGACGCACAGGACCGGTTGTTGTGGCGACACTTGGGGGAGGCCTATGTCCAGCAGTGGACGTCTTTCTGCTGATATGATGATGATGATGATGATGAGTGAAGTAAGCTGCCAATCACTAGCAAAAGATGGAATGGCAGCTCACTCCCTTCATCTAAGATTTCAAGGTATAATTTTTACAGAATAGATGGGCCGAGTTTTTTGTGTGAGTCACACAGTAACCACGCGTGGTTCTGTGGCCTACTTGTTTAATCTATTTCATTCTGCCAAGAATATATTTCTGTATAAAAAATCTCTAAGAGCGTGTATTCGATTCGCGACGAAAACTTCATGTTTTTTTTTATTTTTCAAGAGATCGTAATGATGTGAGATATTTCACAGAATATTACGGTTTTAGAAAGATTAAGTCTTAATTTACTACACTACTCTGTAAAAATATAATTTTTATTGACTTTTTTAAAAAGAAGGCAATCCCCTTATAGCGTTTTACGAAAATAGACATCAGAGTTTATCTTTCAGGACGAATACAACCATTGTAATGCGCTCAAATATATTATATTATACGTTTGTCCAACAGAATGTGTAGTCTCAAAGCGCACTACATAGCTAAATTACGAAAAGTTCGTACCGGGCCTTCCCAGCGACTCGCGAATCGAATACACGCTCTTAATATAAGGACGTTTGTGGTCTCACAATGATAATTCGAAATATTTTTTAAGTAAAAATTCGGAACCGTTTTAATACTGTTCATAAAACACGCATAGGTATTGAATACGACTAAGTGCACAACGGCCTTAATTAAAGTTATAGTGTACTCTGCTAAATATTAGAAGCGGTTGAAATTTGTGACTTGGAGTGTGTGAGTTTGTAAAGTAAGTGAGGGAGCGTAAGCTGATGAAAACACTCTCGGCTTCGCGCTTGACGGCGCCGCTCGTCGGGCTGCTTCGTCTGAGCCTGCATACTAGAGCTCTGTGATTGGCGTAGTTCTTCATACTACGGACAAATACAGATAATAAGGTCCACAAACATTAAAAAACATGTTCACGCTTTCCTCAACTTAAGTATCTAATCCTAGGGGCTTTACGAACATTTTGACCACTTAGGTGTGTATAGGTATGTTTGGTAATATACAAGATGAACCCGCCACTGATAAAGAATATAAAAGTAATAGAGGAATGAGATATTGTGTCTTTCGCAGGTGGGAAATGCTGGCTAGTGTCTTGAAAAATTGTCTGAACACATCAAGCTTTAAGGAGAACGGAAGCAAATTATGGTACGCACTCGAGCCCAACATAATTTACTTCTCGGCGCAATATTCCAAGTTCTAACTCTACCACCAACATAATCAAGTAAAATTAAATTCATTAGTTCGCTCATAGTTGCAGCGCTTCAAACTTGTAACCGAGGTTGTTTGAACGACTCTTCTGTGTGTAGTTAGCGCTGCAGATAAGTCGACAGCAGCTCGAGTATGAGTACTATCGTGCGAGAAACGTTGCCTGACTTGTTCAAACCTCGTCTGTCTCCCGCCTGGAATACTTCTCGACGTTTCGAGTTCACTCCAGTCTCGAGCTCTACACGGAAAAAGTTACTTCTTTTGTTTCAAGCTTCGGTTATGAACGTTTAAAACTTTTGAGATTCGAACAAATAGTGGTGTGACTGGCTGGATGGACGCGTGGATTGATCAGGCGTTTGTCAGTGGTCAAGACAGGTTTTAATGAGAGTTACTATGGCCTATGGTCAAAAGGTTAGATGGTCAAGTTATTAATAGATAATAATTATGTAACATTCTGTGGTATTTTATGTTAATCACAACGTGTCATGTGGATATAATATGCTTACTTGCTCATCTATACATATAATAAAACAATAACGAAAGAAAAACTGTACATTGAGAATTTTCGAGAAAAAATAGGTGGCTTTTGTTAGAAAAACGTAACTGATGACAAAAAGTGACTTTTTAGAATTTTTGTCTGTTTGTCTGTTTGTATGTGTGTATGGTACGGCTTCACGCCAAAACTACTGGATAGATTGAATTGAAATTCAACAAAAATGTTCTTTGTAAACCAAGGAAAACTTTAGGCTACATATTATCACGCCGTATGTTATGGGAGGTAAGCAATATTGATTTTAAAAGGTTTTTGTTCGTAATTGAATGCACAAAATGACATGTTAGTTAGTTGCAAAACCATTTAGATAATTTTTACACATAAACCTGATAGGAATTGTAACAATCTAGAAGAAATCAACTTATTATCTACATAATTCAGATACCCGTAATGCCATCTGTTGACCGAAAACATTACTAACTATCAAAAGCATGAGAATTACACCAAAATATATTTTTTAGTTACTAATGGTACTTTTAAAACGTCATAAACAGTGATCTTTTGATACAAAACTTACCGTTATGCATTTGATGCATAACATAAAAAAAAGAGTTGGTCTGATTGCTCCACTGACGTTATTTTAATTTTTTTTTGAACGGTTAAGTCTCTCCACTCAACCTGTAAAGCACCCTGGTTGCTTCTGTACACTTGGACGGAGCTAGGCCGGCAAACTTAGCCAGAACACCTACGCACAACGGAGTCCCTACTCTACTCTATCCGTTGCGGGTTTTTTTTTATGGATGGGAAATCATCAAAATGACTTCTTCCGCTCTGGGTAGACCGGAAGGGAGTGTCAGACTCTTACTGACTAAAACCCATCTGTGTTTCTCCTTATGATCTTTGCGTTCCAGGGTCACGGTGACTCTTTCGAACAAATTCCGCAACCCTAGCAGGCTCTGGCCCTAACGGGCCCCGTCTACTTAGCTGACATCTCTTGGAGTCGCGCATGGAACACAACGCTTCGTCGACCCGGACGTCACGTAATGGTAGAGCCGCTGGTTGTTATCGGGCCGCGAGCCACCTAACGCTCGCCGTCCGCAGGCCCGTGCCTACGGTGGCCGGGAATCGCCCTGCGACTCCTAACGCCCGGGGCGTCTTCTTCTGTGTCGGCGGTTAAGGCGTGACGTTTGCCTCTCCTTCACGCGGCCCGCCCCTTCCTTTACTAGCATTACTGTTTCGCAAAAGGAGGTGACGGCTTCCCACGCCTCCGCGCTCTGGACCATGGAGTCAACCAGAACCGGTAGCGAGAGGTCGCCGTCGCTGATCGCCTTGACGAGGACACGGCGGTGCTCCGCCCAAGCAGGGCAGACCTTCACCGTATGCTCCGCCGTGTCCTCTGCGGGGGTTGACTTCTCTTCTGGTTGGTTTTCTTATGGACAACTTAGCAAGTTTCATCAACATCGTGTATCATCATCATTATCCACAGTCCAACTTCGATCACTGCTGAGCATAGGCCTCTCTTTTCGTGTGCCAATCCCCACATTCCTGTGCCAGCCTCATCCAGGTTCTACCCACGATGGCAACAATATCGTCCGCCCATCTCGCCGCCGGTCGACCAATATTTTTCTTCCAGTCCTCTGACGCCACTCAGTCACTGCCTTACTCCACCTATCATCACCGCGCCTTGCCAAGTGCCCTGCCCAGCTCCAGTTTAGTTCTACAATTCGTTTTCCGATGTTGAAAACCTTCGTACGTTTTTGGATCTCGACGACGTATCTCTGCCAAGCATGGAACGCTCCATGGCTCTCTGTGCAACTATCAGTCTGTAAACAGCCTCCTGCGTGAGCGTCCATGTAAGTAAGTAAAACATGGTGGGAAAGGCACACTGGTTATTAAGGCGGGAATTCAGAAATTGCGGAATTTTGGCAGACTTCAGAATGTCGTCCATTTTGATAAAAGCGGCCCATCCAAGGTGTGTTCCTCTCGATACCTCCGTTTGTTGATTTTCTTTGCCAATTGAAAGGATATGGCCAAGATAAACATATCGGTTAATCATCTCCAACAATTCATTTCCAGATTTGAATCGCTGAAGGTGTTTGCCATAACCTTCGTCTCGGTCATATTCATCCCAAGACCCAACTTAAAAGAAGCATCTTAAAGATTTTGAAGCATTTTCTGGGGGTCATCGAAGTTCTCAGTGAAAACCACAAAGTCATCTGCAAATCTTAAGTGAGACAGTTGAGCAGAAAATTGACGTTAATACCGCTATGGTCCCAATCTATACCCACATTTTTAACGACATCTTCTAGGACTGCTGTGAATAGTTTCGATGAAATGAAAGAAGCATTATCATTACAACGTTTCTCACGAAAAATTATTTGAACAGAAGAGGTGATACTCGACGGCGCGTTGTGTTCCACGCGCGTCACAAAAAGATGTCAGCATAAAGACGAGGCCCGCTAGGGCCAGTGCCTGCCAGGGTTGCGGAATTTGTTCGAAAGAGTCACCGCGGCCCTGGAACGCAAAGGGCATTGGAACACTGATGGGTTTTAGTCAGTTAGAGTCTGACACTCCCTTCCATTCCGCCCAGAGCGAAAGGAGTCATTTGATGTTTTCCCATACATAAAAAATACGATCACATTGATCTTACCTAGCCACATCATTTTACAATACATACACGCGAACGAAGTCGCGGGCAACAGCTAGTACCATAATATAAACAAGAGAAAATAACTTTTTTATTCGGATGAAGACTAAGCTATACCTAGGTATCTGTGGCCAGACCATGAATTCATATACGCGATTCATAAAACAGCTGCGACAAGTCATAATAAATAGCTCAGATACTCTTTTGGTATGTAACGAGTAACTTCCGTGATTAGGTACTCCTTCTGAGGTTTATGATTACTAATTGGTGTAACATGTCAAAACATCCTGCCGCAGGAACCCGAGTAACGCACGAGTATAGAAATAATGAGAAAAATCAAGTTTCCTCGTTACTTGACACTATCGCCGCCGGCAAAACAAGTGAGGAAATGAAAGAGCGAGTAAATACGGAATAAAATGAAATATCTTTCAGAGTATATCACAAAATTGATCCAACATTCTATACCGTAACCCAACAATGCCGCTCGGAAAATTGGAGTGTTGCCATTTTTAAAAACGAAATGTCAACTAGCAAGACGAGCCGTGATTCGTGCAATGATATTAAATTTTACCTGAGACTTGATTTATGGAACGCGGGGGAGAGGCAATTTCCTCTGCGGAAGTGTTGCCATGGCGACATGTTGTTCAGTCTCCAGCCAGGAATCTTGAAAATATGACCGTAATGTGTTGCTGTTATTGTTACTTGTTTTTATGCCCGCCTTTTCGGGCACCATAAGAAGTTTATAACATCGTGTACACTCGCCTTATGACCCGGTTTGTATAGAACAAAAATGAATGTCGCAGTGGTGCCAGCGCCCCAGTGGTCCTATAAATGATTGCTATGAATGGCGACTACTTTATTTTACTTAAATCTTTGAGGATTTCTCTTTGCTACTTAGAAACTTGACTTTGGTTGACGTTTTTCTTCGAAGTATAAATGGCAAAGTGTGCAAAGAGATCTGAAGTGGCTACTAACCTGAATTTTCATGTTCAAACATGAAATGAAACCTAGTTTTAGTTTTTTGTCAATCCAAGTATTTTTATGGTTTTATTAAAAACTGAAATTTTCATTAAAAAGATGAAAGATTAATTACGACTCAGTATCTCCCTCCAACTCTACTTTACATATTCACCACGAAGCTCTAATAAGATTAATACGCACATTATGTTCCACACTTAAATACTTAATGTATCATGTTTCGGTCTCATCTTTTTGTCATTAGTCGTACAATGGCGTGCGATATGAGCTCTTGACACACAATTAATATTGCACGTTATAATAAAGGATGACTTTTAGTCGACAGTGACGCGACAAAGATCCCACCCTTAGCTTAGTCACGAGAATATGTGTGAGTATTAAGTTTCTATTAGACTTTGCTCAAGTGTGTCCTGATTACATAGGCTCGGTAACCCCAATGGTAAGCATATTTGAACTAACCTTATTGCAGTCCTGACTAAAATGTTCCTTACTCTGCCTTTAAGGTGCTTTTCCACCAGATATGTGCGAGGTAACTTGGCGGGAGTGACATATTCGCCAATGGGACCACTTCATTTTCCTAGCTTGGATTAGCTCTGGTGGGTAAAGGACTATTTGTACATACAAAAAAGTGAGAAATGTGTGCGAAGGATGCGAACGAGAAACGTGTACGAGGGATTCGAGTGATAAATATGCGCAAGGGATGTGTGTGTGAGACTCGAGTGAGGTAAATGTGCCTCTCAGATACCCACCATATCCCAACTTCGGTACGCATCCTAACGCCAGGCAAGCTCGGCACAGCTTTGTTGAAAACAATCCCGTGTTTTCACAGTAAAGCTACTCATCCTCGCTCCGGCTAGCTACCTCGCAAACCTCTGGTGGAACAGCACCCTTACTGGCTACAATGTTTATGTTTTATAAAGTTAGAGGAAGGTAATTAGTTGAGTGCTTCTTGTGGGATAGAGCAATAGATCTAGAGATCCCGGAGATTAATCTAGACTATAAATACTTCACTAAATGTAATAAGTAGATAGTGCATTCTTGTGCCGTGCTTGATCTTGTTCTGTGCTGTTCGAATCTGAACATACGTGTCATTTTTCTCTCCTTGATTTGTCTGAAGAAAAATCATATCTATTTAATTCTTCATCGATTTATTCATTCATTGACAGACAACGCACAGCTAAACCGCTGGGTCTATGAATTTTACACAAGAGTTTCTTATATGCTACTTGCAACTAAGCTGGTTGGTTGTTTATTTGCTTATGCTTTTTATCGTTTGACATGTACTTGAAACGGTTTTTGAAATATTTTTGTACTTATTCTGATTGCTTTATATTTATATTTAATTATTGCTTCTGTAATTGTGTAATGTACTTTTGTAGAATTCTAACACAATGTAAATTGTTTGAGGAAATAAATAAATAAACAAATTAACTAAACCATAATAATATACTGATTTTTTTTTTTTTTATTGTTCGGCACGCGCTTGACCACTACCTGACCTGATGGTAAGCAGCGTAATATTATTATTGCGTATCCGAATTAAAGATTAATTAAAGATCAAACGAAAAAATAAAATTGAACAAAATCATTAGACTCGAAGTCGTGAAAGTAATTACTGGCACATTGTTTTATTAAAATAAATGAATAAACTTCCCTTATAATTTATCAACCTCATTTTCCACGGAAATACTTTTTTGCGGAAATTGGTATAAATAAACGTTGTTGTTTTATTTGAACAATTTTCGGGGAAAGAGCAGCTTAAACAACCGGTCAAGTGTGAGTCGGTCTCTCACACGAAAGGTTCCGTATCATAAGTCGAAAAACACAGGTTTCTTGAATGGGAGCCCCCTTTAATTTAAATTTAATTTAATTTTTATTATTTGTTATAGCGGCAATATAAACACTCTGTGTTCAACTGTCTACCTATTACGGTTCTTGGGATACACCTCGCTGACATACAAACGGACGGACAGCGGAAGCTTAATAATAGGGTTCCGCTGGTAACCCCTAGGATTCGGAACTCTAAAAATTTAATTAAATAATAATATAATTGTTTTCTCCTGTTTCGCCTGTATTTACAGCAAATAGAAAGGTAACCTACCTACTCGTAGGGCCTCTACGGTGTCAGCAGCTCGGATCAGGCCATGTATTAAAAACAATGCAACGCCCGGTTGATCTTTATTTCAACCAAAACTTTTCGCAGCTATAACAACTCTGCAACCAAACAATTTGCTATAATATAATAAAATAAGATTCAAATGGGAATTTTATTCTGAAATTCTGAATTAGTATGACATTTCAACAACAGCTAGAAGTAATTTTCTGTCAGCCGTGTGCTGAAAAGGTTGGTTTCCTCATGCGACCTTTTATCTATTATAAGTGCACAAAAAACTGCCATCGCTTCAACATATCTTCGTAATTAGTTCGAAAGCAAAAAAACGAAGTAAAATGAATGTATGATAATAATGTAAAAGACAAACAAAACTAATGTTCAGCCCGTAAAAGTCCGCTCTTCAAAGGGAAATTTAAAATAAGCAAAGGATTGCTATTCAATTTCCTTTACATTTTTATGTGAATGGTATTTTCTATTTGTTCTAGTCCGTACGTGTTCCTGTGCTCAGTCGCTCACACGGAGAAGAAAATATCAAATTCCTTCAGTCGGAGCCGTGTCTCAGTTGAACAGGCGTCTCGTCTGTTGTGCACTCACAAACGCGGAATAATGTCTCACAGTGCATATTTTAAAACTATATTTCAAAGAATCTCTATTGCTTTTATTTTTGAAAGGATGTTGAAAAGACTACTCAGTGTGTTCCTGAGATGTAACATTGAATAAGGAATTTGTATTAGCACACAGTTCTCGTCAAATAACTTTGCCCCTCTGAAGTTGGCTACGAGTGGCTGCGTAGTAGTCAAAATTACGAACAAACTGCAACTGCGCATGCGCGGGCGGGGATTATGGCGGCGCGATTTTATGTCTCAGTCGCATTAGGAGGAACACGGATAAGCAGGTTAAGAGTCTGACACTCCCATCCGCTCTTCCCAGATAGGAAGGGTTATTTGATGCTTTCCCACCCTAAAAAAAATGGAATCCGTTTTAGTTCAATTTGCGAGAAATGAAACTTAACATTAATTAATTATTAATATATTGTTATGACCTTGACATAAAAAAATAAATATTAATACCGCCTATGGCTTGACAGCCTTTCTTTCTCACTCTGTTTGCCATAACATATTGATTCTCACTTTTCATTTTGAATAAACCGAGATTTTGAATTTCGGTACATTTATTGAAAAACTGTACCTATCTAAAATTATATTTATAGTTCAGAATCGTACCATGTACATCTATCAACAATTCACGGGAAAAACATTTTAAGAATGTAAAGCATTTTATTTAATAAACATATTTTTGTGTAAAAAAGTAATGCAAATCATTACTTTTTTGGAACTACCCATTTGGAAACGCGTCCTTAATGGGTATTTTTTTAATTCACACTGGCTGTATAAACACTCACGATTAAAAAAATGCTGCGATCTTCGCAGTATTTTATTTTATACTAGCTTTTGCCCGCGGCTCCACCCACGTGGATTTCGGTTATCGCGTAAAAAAGTATCCTATGTCCTTCTCCATATCCCAAGCTATATAACTGCCACATTTCATGACGATCCGTTCTGCCGTTTTAGCGTGAAAGCGTAACAGACAGACAGACAGAGTTACTTTCTTATAATTTATAATATTGATAAGTAGGAAAGTAGTGATTTATCTAAATTCATGACCTGGCTAGCCTTTTCCCAACTATATTGGGGTCAGCTCCCAGTCATCAACAGCTGAATACCAGTATTTTATGTGGAGCGGTTGCCTACCAGACCTCCACAACCCATTGACTGGGTAACACGGTACTTCTTGGTAAGACTGGTCTCAGATTTTTGGCTTCTGTCAATCCGTATCGATATTTTTCTTAATTACTTATGTAAAATTGTTCGCAGCCGACTACCTTACCAAAGTTCTTTTTTTAATTCATTCCCGACCTGAAGAGGGAAGCAATTAATATGAGTTTTTCCCGCCCTTAGATGGGAAGCAGCGTCTTTCACCCGCTACTCGGATCAATCAAACACTACTTTCCGAGTATGAGAAATGAAAAGATTGTATCACACTACCTATGTACCTATTATTATTCATGCATAGATTTCGAATAAGATTTATACCTACCTATGTTATGCACAACTGAAAATCCACGTGGATTTAGTCTTCGCCTGGTAAAATGTGCAGGCATTGCATGTGGAGATGCGAGCGTGCGCCCCGTCAAATACCCTGCTTTGGCTTGTCTGTTAACCTACGGAATTTATATTTTTCGCGCAGAATACTCCTCCGTAAAACACCGGGATGCAAATACAGTGTGTCGTTTTTGGGAGGTATTTCCAATTTGTTTCCTTGAAAATTGTTAATCGATGTTTTTCTTTAAACCTAGATTTCAAATCGAACACTCTACGATTGTTTCAAAGTTGAACTCCTTCGACAAAGACAAATTTCTAGCAATAGACAGAGAGAGAGAGAGAGCGAGAGAAGTGTATTGAAAGTTGAGAATCTGGGCAGGCAAATATGAACGAGAAATATGCACGTTATGGGTTGATAAAACATCCACACCGTCATTGCATTTATTTAAATTTTATTGTAGGCCAGATATAAAAATTTACATGTAAATTAATTTTTGTGAAATAAAATACGTTTCATTTAACTACCGTGTTGTTTTTTACTAGGCTTTTTACTGTTAATAAAAATTTCCTTTTGAGTGTTTTATGGAGTGGTACAATTTTGTTTTTTCGAAGGGAATAAATGATTATCTACAGGGTGTTCCAGAAATGCGTTGTCATATTTAAGGGGGATGTTGAGTAGCTGATATAGATTAAGGAAAAAATAGCAAAACATTAAAATGTGTCTTTCAAAAAAAAAAAGTCAACAAAAAATGACTAAGAAAGTTCCGAAGAAATGAATTTTCAAGCATATTTCATCTGGTGCAATTGGTGACATAATCTGTCATTGAACGAAAGTAAACGCCACTAACTGTTTCAAGCTGCTTGCAGTCATTTCTTCGGAACATTTTAGTCGTTTTCTCAGGTTGATTGTTTTGAAAAAAAGTCATTCTTTTTTGTTTTGCTATTTTTTCCATAATGTGTATCAGCTACCTAACACCAACCTTATATAACCACGCTGTATCTGGAACACTCTGTATTTCGGAAGTTGTTGGCAATTAATAGTAATGAAGTCGATTTTTCCTAGTTGACTCCCCTGTGAAATCCATACGACTTATAGTAATTGTCTAATGATAAATATGTATTTAATGGTTAAATAGATTATATGTACCTACTTACGTATTTCATTAAAATATGGTATTATTGGCGCTCGCAGTGTAGCTGTAGCAATGTACTTATAGAGAATGCTGCTGCCCATTCTTTGGCCAACCCGACAACCCGCCTGCCAAGCGTGGCGATTATGGCAAATCCCCCCCATTTGGGAGCGGCCTATGGCCAACAGTGGACGACTATCGGCTGATATGATGATGATGATGATGGTGTTATTGCTATGATTTCGAAAAATGTTATTACGAGTATTTTGAAAACCTATCTACACTGTTATTTATTAACGCAATGGTTAACTGGTAAATAATGTCTTGTGGCAATAGGGTCTGGTTTTTAAATTCAGTTTCTTGACAGGTTTGGCTAAAGCAGATTAAAAAAAAAAAAAAACAGAAATCAGAAGGCCAATTCTCGCACTTATACTTATACCTAAACATCAATAATATTTGAAGTTCGTTAGTCTAGCTAAAACTAAAAAAAATAAGCTTGACCGATTTTCTGTTTTGTTTACTCTTTCATGTGGTTTAGGAAAATAAAAAGTGTTACAATTAAAACAAATTTTATATAGATGGTACAAAGTTCACCGGGTCATCTAGTACCTATATAAATATATGTTGTTACATGTGCAATGCGTGTAGGTATTGTATAACAATGCAACGGATAGCGCAATGCGTCCGAAGTGCGAGACAGCTCGGATACATTTCTCAACACTAATGCGTTTCTTGCTTTCTTATTATTTCTTTATTTTGCTTTCAGGACTGTAATACTTCACTGACACGCCATAGTGTGCTTGTTACTGCTACGTTCATTTGATTCAGTGAAAATCTTAGTCGAATTAAAGTTGTATATAGACTAAACCAGATTTTAAGTACCTAGACTTAATACAAGTATAGGTACTGGTTGGAAATAATGTTTGACTGGATGGATGTAGTTACACTAAGAGAAGTGGACAGTTTCTTTTGAAGGGTTTCGTACCCAAAGGGTAGAAACGGGATCCTATTACTAAGACTCCTCTGTCCGTCTGTCTGTCACCAGGCTGTATCTCATGAACCGTGATAGCTAGACAGTTGAAATTTTCACAGATGATGTATTTCTGTTGCCGCTATAATAACAAATAAGTACTAAAAACAGACTAAAATACATTTTTGAGTGGGGCTCCCATACAACAAACGTGATTTTTTTTGCCGTTTTTATAGATAATGGTACGGAACCCTTCGTGCGCGAGTCCGACTCGCACTTGGCCGGTTTTTTATTATTGATAGGCACGCGTTTGACCACTATCTCACCTGATGATAAGCGATGTTGTGGTCGAAGATGGAGCACGTTTGCCTAGAAGTAACCTATTCACTCTAGACTTAAAGATTTCTAGGTTGTAGCTATCAGGAAACAGACTCTGTGAGGGAATTCCACTCTTTAGCTGTACGCACAATGAATGTGTTCCCAAAATGTTTTGTCCGTGTGGGATGTCGTGTGGTATCAAACTCAAGAAGTACGCATACACCATTGTTTATACAGTAAGGGACTTCTACATGTAAAATCATATCAATGTTTGTTTATTATTATTATTCCTCTATTTCAGGCAACTGTGGCCCATACAAAACTCAACTTCCTCGCAAAACTAGGTTTAGTAGGAAATAGATTTCGTTACCAACTCCATTTGGGGTGAGTACGTCATTTATAGCGTGGTAACACTGGTCTTATCTGATTACATACAGCACATTTGAACAGATTTATGTAGAAAACCGTCGTCGTCTAAAATATTAAGTTCACCATCTAAGAGGCAACCCTACCCTGTCCCATATACATTTTTCCAAATAGAAGTATATTAACAATCTGGCACAACATTCCAATTACAAATTATTCATATAAAGTCGCGGGCACATGAAACGCGGATATAATCAGAACTCATGACGTATTCACTCACAAATACACAACATCAAAGACCAAATTGTATACCATATCATGGAAATTGAATACCCCATTCATAGGTGCTACATATCGCTTTAATTTGCATGGAATGAATTACTTAGCGGCGTTGTCAAAGGGCTCCCTAGGAAAGCGCTGATTGGTGTATGATGTAAGGTACTGCCGTCAACATCGGTAGTTAAACAAATACCGATACTGTTCTTTGTAGGTGTTTGAATATATACTCAATTAAGTATTCCCCGTCGTATGCGATCGCTTCTGCGCTCCAGCTACTGCCGCAGTTGCTGGCATAGGAACTTAGGTAGTTAAAAGTGAACGCACACTTATCCGAGCCGAACGCGACGAACGAATCGAAGTCAAGGAGGCCTCGCACACATATCCGCACCGAAAGAATCGAACGCGCCGAAGAAATCGTTTCTATTTCCTAAACAACTCGCACGTTGCTCGGTCGAGTCGACCGCATAAGCCGCTCCGAATTTGATGACGTCATCTGAATTCGTCTAGGATTGGGGGTTCTTCCAGATTCGGACGATTCGACGCGGGCAAGTGTGGTTTCATAAGATTTCAAATACATAATTCTAAAATTCGTTTCGTTCGATGCATTCGACGCGTTCGGCTCGGATAAGTGATTTTTTTTCAGTAGAAAACTTTCAAGGGCGAACCTGAAATCGGGAAAAAAATTACGATGTTTTTGTCACATTGCCTTCCGTTGAGTTCCTGCTTTTTTCGACAATGAAAGACTGTTAATCAATAAACTGTCACCCTGAACTTAATCAAGCTGAAAGGCCTACTGTGAGCGTTCTTTAAACCACGACTTTCACTTCTATAGCATCAAGGAAACCAAAATTTTGCTATTCTCGTAGTATGTTATGTATCTATAAAAAGTTACTGTCCCTTCTCTTTTGATGATATAATAAACTTCTGAACCTGTACTATCTTTATTTTTTCTTGATTTATCAAATCATCCTTGAAATATTTTCCCTAAATATCCTTCCAAGGAACCTTCGAACCCTATGTTTAGCAGTGGCAAAATGTTCTTACTATAATAAACCTTCCTACTCCCCTCCTACCATACGAACTTCCATCACGCCGCTCAAATACAAAGAGCCACATGTAATATTTCCCATATTACAATGAGGGCTATATGCATAGGATCCCGGACCGTCATACATCACCCTGGCCCTCATAATATTAGGAACAATAACGGCGTCATGTGTCCATAATGATGCCATGACTCCGTGGAAACTAAATGTACGTCATCTAAACGATTCTTTATGGTACAGATTGGAAAGAGCTTTTTGAATTTGGAGTTGGTTTTATTGGTTTTGGAAAAATAATTTAAAAAAAAGTTTTTGGATCAATTTTCAACTGTCGGTACATGAAGGTACAAATCAAAAGTACAAATTCAAAATTATAGAACGAAAAACCAAACCAATATAAGCTTATAACAATTTAACTAAAATTGGAACATATGGCACGTGTATACACAATTACGGTAACAAAACAACAAAGAGACGAAATCCTTACAAATGTACGATAATTCTGAGAAACATATTATAACATCGTTACGTTATATATACGTATGTTACAAGACATGTACAAAACTTTCCTAAAATAATAAAGCCCGGTGGGCATTCGAAATAACAAAAGACTACCCTAATAACTTTTCTGAGGTTTCAGAGATCATTGTGAAGGTTTTATTAAAAGCGTTGTAAGCCACAAAAATTCGCTCGAAATGTTTTTAATTAAGCCACTGAAACATTTGCTGAAATTAAACAGCTCTACTGTTATAAAAGTATCCTTTATTATATTATATAACTTTATATTTATACCATGTTTTCAAAAGCCTTGATTTTTTTATTTCATTTTTTGTGAAGAAAGGATAACAATTCATTATTACATGATAACATTTTTTAATACGTTGCTTTTGGTATCACGTTAGTACGTTCCTAAATTCTGTTTTCAAAGAGTATTGTTGAAAGGTCGTTAAAAAAAGTGAACATTTCAAGATAAAGATTTGGCTCTGACAAGCTTTCTAAATCTATGACGTGACAGACAATTTAAATCAATAGAAAGAAAGAAAGAAAGAAAAAGAGTTTATTTGCGCCAAGCAAGACGCACACCATAAAAAATAGGTAATAGGTAAGGTAGGTAGGTAACACTAACAGGTATATATTTCGTTTTTAATTACTGCAATCATATATGTAAAGGAAAACTACACTCATCCATTTATATACCCTCTACTTAACGCCCCATTTAAGTTAGACATTCAGGTCCCAGTGGTATCTATGGTAAGTTTATAGGCATGTGCAGGTAAATGCATTTCCAAAGTCCCTTGGGCCTTTCTCCTTCACGCTATTCTGGCAATAAAGCCGAGATACCGTAGAAAACTCTAAACCCCGAGAAAAGCAAGTCCGGTAGATACAATAAATATTATGTTATTGTTTCATCGATAAAAACGTGCGGCTGTTTTCCTTTGCAAGAAAAATCAACACAAATTTAAAAATTTCCTCTCTTGTTTGTTATTTGTCTCGTTCAAACTGTAGGTACGTTTCCAATAAAAAAGTTGGTGTTGCCAGTACTGTGCCAGAAATGTTGGAGCATGTTTGAAGCAAGGGGAATTCGCTGAGAACCGTGGAACGGTAGAGTTTGGTTCTTTTTTACGGCAACTTAGTTCGGGCATTGCCGTGTTAACAAAACGCCAATTGTTCCCCGCTGGACCTGTGAAATATGAGCAGACGGTAAAGTTTAAATTGCTCTTGTTCCATCTATATACCTATTTATTATAACGTCAGTGACTTGCCGTGATTGGCTCTTGCGTTATGAGTTTATTTAGCAAGTTGATAGGTGTATCGGAAAATAGACGCGCAGCTGTCAGAAAGTACCAAGCAAAGACTACAACTAATTGTAATACGAAATTGAATTGTGAATTTTTAATTGTAATTTATCAATCTTTATTTTGACATTTCTGATTCTGATTCTGACCTTGGTTATCTATGAATCTGTACTTAGAATATTCAGTGTATTTTTGTACTTTTGCATGCCTTCTGGTTAAATATGGCTGTTGCTAATTATATTTTTATGTCACCGTGTTTTACCCATATTTGCAAAAATAAATATCTTATCTTATCTTATCTTATCTTATCTTACAATAGTATACTGGCACCAAGGCGTAGCAGCTTGATATTATGCTGGAAAAAGTGTCTCCGTCTTGTTAATCTATTAATGTTTTTTTGTTAAAAAGTATAAATTAAAGGTTATTTTTGTACTTTTTAATGAGATTATTAGGTAGGTACATTTTAAGTATAATAAATATTCAGTCTTTCAATAAAAGACAAAGCCCTGTAGGGCCTTTTTATTTGATCTTCTCAAAGTCTGAAGATAAGATTTCAATTTATTGTGTCCCTTTCCAATTCTTTTGCCAGTCACTCAACTCAAATAAGTACCCGTAAGAATAAAAAAATATCCCTAATAGATTGCATAAATAATACCCACTCAATAAAAGTCCCTACCCACATCCAAAGAATAAAATCGTGTGACGACTATACGAAACCATTACTTTGATGTTTATTTCAAAGGACGACCTTCCTTTTTATATAATATTTGTGTGTTGACGAAAATAATTGTGCGATTACCTATCCCGATAAAATAAACATTACAAAAATCTACTCACAGAGCAGTGACTGTTATTAGGTACCTACCTACAAATTACGGTTTCTTCAAATAAAAAAAAACTACCTATATGAGCGCGAATGTGAGGATTTCAATGATTTAAACAAATATTTAAGGCAATGGAACACTTAAAATGTTTCTCTAACGCTCTTCACAGCTATGACATTCGTCGGTTAAAAAATTGTTCTCAATTTGAAAAAGCTGCTAAATAAAATACAAATTGTCTCTGGCAGCTGAGTAAATTCTCATCGTTTTGAAATTGGAATTACTTTACATCCGGAAGGGTCAGAGCCAATGATGTGAGAGATCAAAGAGTAATCAACAGATAAAAAAATATGTTGGAATCATAACGAGAAGACTCGGTACGTGTCGGTCAAAACAAACGAGTTGATTTGAAACAAGGGATCATTATTTTGTACCGTTTTTTGAAAATTTTAATTGATTTGGGGTTTTTGGGAATGTATTACTGGTAGGGGAAAATGCCTCTTGCAGTTTCTTGATCGAGTGGCATCTTCTATGTAGGGAAGGGACCAATTCTACAAATTGCGATTGACACGCGAATGCGAACGTTATATGCAAAAAATTGGTGGATTTGCCCTGAGGTGTCGACATTAAGTACCTAATAACTATATGACGTAAGAGTAAATAATTTGTCCGTATCATCTAAAGTAAAGTAATTATTAGGATGACCTATTAGTAAACCCGCATCATTGTGTTCACATCCTTATCAAGCAATCTTAAATGCATGTCCAATTGTCCCACAGCATACATCTAAGCCTTCATGTGATATTACAATATGAATAATTTCTGAAGGTGATAATGATACCGCTATTTGAATAACTTCAATCTTCAGTGTCGTAACTCGGAGTGATCAGGGTTTCTCAATTCTTTAATATTAGTAAGACAATTAATCAAGCGTCAATCACGGTGTCCAACAGTGAAATGATTGACATCCAATAATTTCAGGTACTTCATCTATTTATCATCAAATGATCGCTGGTCCCAGCTGGTACAACCATCCGACTGCCATGCTCGCTTCCATTTTGTTTTTGCAATGTGATCCATTTGCCACAATGTTTACAAATAGGGTTTAAAACAACAGCACACGAACAACACTTGAATTGATTATAAATAAAAATGTTACTGAATTTTACTGTTTTTGTAAAAAATATGATTTGCTGAAAATGTGGTTTGTTTCCCACTATAAATTGTATGAGAAGTAAAGGTCGTGGCTACAGGAAATAACGATGAAAATATCTAGAGTTTGTAGCGACTGCTTAGTGCGCAACTCACCGGGTGCTTTGACCGGAGCATAAAACTATAGAGTCCAACTACAAATAGGTGAGCTAGAATTATAAGTCGCTCTCGCTGCCCACAGGGCAACCTTTATTTATATTCTCTAAAACCATTGTTATTTTATACGAGCGTCTCAACTATGTAATCATTTGTAGTGTAATCCTATTATTAATTTAATTTAACAGCGAGAAGCGACTTGGGGCCGGGAATGCAGAGATTATGTCTTTATGAACTGATGCTGTGTATGTTTATGACTGTGGTAATAGCCGTCGCACAAGCCTCGGGAACAGTGTATTTAATGGGCTGTAAATGAAAAATGGCGCAATTGTCGTGACGTAGTTGCCAAGGGCACCGCGCCTCCTAAGGGGCCGATGTGTGGTCATTGTGTCTTTTATCGTCTGTATGTATCGGTCTGACGCCGGGAGCGGTGCTTAATTTTCTGATTTTACTGCCATACAGGGAGAACAAAGCTCGGCGACGTCATTAAATAAATGATAAAGTCCTGTGTGACACAGTGAGTGAATGAAATCTTTAGTAGATACCCTTTCAAAATTTATTCACTATTTCTGTTTTGTAGTGTCTTTCATTTTGTCATTCATAGATAGAAATTATTTGCTCTTTCCAAATAAATCCCTGAAATTGCAGTTTACGATTGACGCCGATATTTAGATCCCCTTCGTTTAGAGTTTAGTGGTCAGTGGCATACAAAGAAAACGTCAATAAAACATTCGGAAAGTACACAACATTTGTGTATATTTGCTTATAAAATACATAAGTACCTAATGCTGTTTTACACGAGTTGAATGCTGCACCATTTTTATTAATGTTTCTGTTGTATTTATTTTCTCGATACCTGTGTACAAGGTATATTTGTTTTGTATGAGGAGCAAACACAATAACTCGCCCTAAACCATTTGTGTTCTAAAACAAATAGAAAAATATAAGGTGGAATTTGAATCAAAACAAAGAGCAATTTATCCCTAGAAGAGATACGGCGCAGGGGTCAATCGATTACCTTCTACATCGTTGTGACAAATAGTTCCATTTGCCGTTTCCAGATGGCAGGGGCTGCCTTTTATTCTCTAACCATGGCCGACGGCAATTTCATATTTCGCAACAGGGAAAAGGATTTCCCGTCCAGCTTCCAATTGGAATCACGATTGCTCAAACGAATCATTTCGATACTATACACAGTAGGTTGCTTTCAGATGTTTACCTTGAAAATAATCGGATAAAGCTGCACAAGTTAGCAAAAGCAGGTTGTTTTCACGGATCTCTGGGAAAGGAAAATCTAATTGAACGTAGGTTTTTATAGTTGCTAGTACTTTGGGCACATTGCAACTGTTGCAAGACTCGTATAAAATAAGGTCGTTTGTGCTAAGTAGGAAATTATTAAAATCTTTCTTTTTATTTTTTTTAATGTGTGTATTTTTATGTTAAGCAATTATATTTTGGTGTGTTGTTTATTTATTCCTTTAAATGTGTATAAATTAATTAGTTCAGTTAGTTAGTCATTCAGTTAGTTTTAAACCCCAACTTCCCCCAAAGGGTATCAATGTCCCCCGACTACATAATGCCCAATCCTCGGGATTTCCGTTTGTTTTCTCAAGATAAAAACGCCAGTTGATCGACAAGTACCTACTGCGAACAAAGGTAAGATAAAAGCTTACCTATATTTACTTCGACAGTTGGATAGACAGATAAAGTGTCAATGGGATTGCGTACGGTGGCTGGGTACGGATCCCAAAAAAACTTAGGGTCCATTGATTGTCTGGAACAACAAAAGCTTTTTACAAGACAGCTCGTTGCGCGGTTCAAATACTTTTCACTCGGAATTTCGAAAACGGGATAAGTGAATTTTTGTTGGCTGCTTTCATTCATTGTTGATTTATTTTTGGCTGCTGCATTCAGCATTTCAAGTTATAATTTATAGTACAGGAAACGTGGAATATCGACCGTCACCCATCTGATAACCAGATAGGACATATTTTTTATCAAATTTTATTGATTTATAAACACGGTTATGACAGCTTGCCTATCGAAAATTGTTCATGGCAATTTTTTTGATAAATTTTTCTTTTTTCATAAAGTTTTTTAGACGTAAGCCTATAGGATTATATGCGTAATTAGGTGTATTATCTTTCTTTCGATATACATATATAGGCGTGTGTATAAATTGATAAATATGTCCCATCTGGATAGCAGGTGGGTGAAGGTCGATCTTCACCGTATCTTAGACCATTATGCATTTTGCTTGTTTGGCAGTCGTTACGCGCCTAATAGCCAGAATCTAGAAATTCTGACACCAGTCTTGCCAGGGAGTATCGTGTTACCCAGTTACCCGGTTGTGGAAGTCAGATAGGCAAGCGCTCAGCTGCATCCAGTCACACTAAAAGCCGACCCCAATAAAGTTGGGAAAATGACAGATTGATTATTTGTTATAGTCACAAGTATATTCCTTTGACAAGTACCTATTCACAATTTTCCATAATAAACGAGTCGAAAGTTTTACCTATGCTATGTTCCTTGTCTGTTTTTTTTTTATCTCGATGTTGAAGCAAACATCACAAGATCTCAGAATAAATTACGTGTAGTTGCCACCTTTGCTGGTAGCGCTAATTAAGCTAGCTCAATACACGAGGGAACACCGCGGCTTAAATTCATTAGTGTTTGTGGTTTACACAGTCAACGTCAAGCAATTGGAAAAAAAAAACTGGCAAAAATGTTAAAGGCGAGAGCGGACATTTCCTCTGGGAGCTGACAGCGAACGAGTTTACTTTTCTTTATTTGTCGACTTTCTTTGAGAATAATCTTTTTTCAACGAACGACGTGTTGTATGGAAAACTTTATAATTAAGAACAGCTGCTGAAAGGGCAGGGGTTTAGAACGGAAACCGTTCCAAACTTAAAATTGTCATGATTCAAGTTTGCCCATTCCAAATCTTAAGGTTGAGTTTTCAGTTGCATAAGTATTATGCCTATACTTATTAAAAAGTAATGACGCGAAAAAGGCACTGTTTACAAAATGCAGGGAGACGTTCCAAATTTAAATTTGTCAGGAATCAAGTTCTTCCATAAACCGAGGGAAGCCAAAGAAAATAAAAAGTTCTTCCATTCAATATCTTTTACGTTGAGTTTCCAGTACCATATTTATGCCTATACCTACTTATCAAAAAATAATGACGCAAGTAAGGCGCTGTATAAGTAATTGATGTTAATTAACTGGGTGGCAACTAAGAAACTTCATTGTGTTTAATTAATGCGTTGAAAAGTTTAAAAGTCTTCTGTGCCCCATTAGCCCATTTAGAAGTTGTCTTTTAACTTTGTAAATTGGAGTTCGCAAGCATTAAGGTGGAAATTTGAGAGGTTAGAATGTTTATGTTGAGTATTCGAGTTGATAGCGTTATGACTTCTGATTCTGAGAATATCATTCGTTTCAATTTGTAAGTGTCCAGTGAATTTCTAACTTCGGCTTGGAGTTTTAATCAATGGCGTAATCTTTGTTTATAAGTACGTAAAATTGTTTCCATTGCTACAATTCGTTACGTTTACGTCTCTGGCGCTTAACTGTGATAATTAATGCATTGAACAGTAAAAAAGAAATACTACAAAGACATGATATACTGAGCAATACAAACACGAGGACACGTAATTAATGTCCTGGCAAGAAACAGAGCAGATAACATCAGGTTAAATTAAATTCTACGAGATTAAATTGAAGTGGTGGCACTGCAGGCGTGAATTTGATTACCATGTAAATATTTGTGCCTAAGCCTGGTACTCACGGGGTGGTGCAACGCAGAGCAATACCGCGGGAGTCTCGCCAAATAATAGGGCATGAATAGACATATTGAGTAATTGATGTAGCCTCTATATAATTATTTAGCAATATAAAACTCCTTTCATTCGAATAGCTGAGCGAAGGCTACGGATTAACAATGAGTTTGCCCTTGACTTTGTCTCGCGATAAAATCTCGATGTGTGCACATCTTTCATACCTTTCAATATCTAGCAACGTTTTTATTTAATCACTGCCTTTTGCTCGCGGCTTAGATACAGATTTTGCAAAAAAAAGTCTGTAACCGTCTCCAGGGGCTCTAGACAAGTGACATTCTGTCAACGGTAGCGTGGCGCAGGCGATTGTCAATACGTCAAAAATGTATGGGATTGACGGATGCTCAAGGAACTTCTATTATAACCTGGAATGAGCATTGTCAATTTGACACCAATATAAAAATAAACCTTATGTTTATGAAGTTAAGTTCTATTACAGACAATCACTTGGTCAAAGAGAAATCCGGTCTGAGGGAGAAAGCGCTTGGAGAGCCCTGTGTCCCTTTCTAAAGTGTTGCCAGGAGGATTATTCCCGAATTTAGTAGGAATGATAGGAAAAAATAATATTGTCGTGTCTTATTAAAAAAACATTAACTTTCGTTCTGATATATTTCTAATATTTTTAAATTATCTGTTAGAATTAGAACATTTTTTAGCAATAATTTATATACTGTATTGAAATGTAAATAAAAAAGAAAAGATTATTAGTAGAATATATAATTATATAAGTTAGACTGGTAACCCACCAGCCATATTTATTTGTTGTAAAACAATCAATTTCTTTATTCGGATGTAATAAAGATGGTTAAAAAGTGTGCGATTCAAAAGCTGTTCGGTTGCAAAAGCGAATCCTATGCAGGATGCGGTGTTTCTTTCTTCAAGTAAGTATATTGCAATTCTTGAAGTAGGGTGCCCATAATGAACGAAATTATAAGATTATTTACACAATGCAGCATATAAATAGGAGGTAGTCTTCAACGTAAGCATAACAAAACTTTATATGGAATGGTGTACCGAATACTTAAAAGACGTGATCATGAAATTTCACATTTCCCGAGGAACATTGTAAGGAAATGGCAAAAAAGTTTCAACTTCCCATATTAATCGCTGATTTAGGTGTGTTACTTTTCTTATATTTAAAAATAAAGTTAAAAAATATAATTTCAGACTGCCTGGAGAAGAATCAGGGAGAAAAAATGGCTTGATGTCATTCCAAGTCATTCAAATATCAAAAATTATTCCGTTATTTGCCGTCTTCATTTCAGGCCCCAGGATATAATAAAACATAGTTTAATGCGTTTTACTTTAATCCATCCTTAAAGCATAATTATTATTAACTTATGAAATCAAATTATTGGTTAATATATTATATCCTATTATATTAGTCTCAACCTACATTATATTGGTTGGTCACCCTAATGAAAGGGACAGAGGGCTCTCGCGAAGCTATCTCCCTCGGACCGCGTATCGACAGCCTGTGCACATTCCAGGTTGTAATAGAAGTTCCTTGCGGATGCTATCGAAATGTCACGTGATCAATTCCTACATTTTGCCATTTCGACAGCTAATTGAATTCGCTAATTGAATGCCACATTGTCTAGGGCCTCAGGACCCCATCTACCTCTATACCAAAATTAATCAAAATCGGTTCAGTCGGTTCAAGCGTAATCAACAAACAGATTCACTTTCGCATTTATAATATTAGTCAGTAATTTTTTGTTCAGAATTTGAAAGTCGACTTAATTCCCTAACTAACGAGAAAATGACTAGGGAAATGTGGAATTTCCGAAACGTATAGCACAATGAGAGAAATTGCTGCTTTGCTGGCTTACAAATTGGGCGATTGTAATGTAATTTGCTGAAGACATTATCGTAATTCAGGCACGAGTTCCGATAATGTTTGTTAGTGAATCCTCGGCGTTAGTGATCGGTAGGAGACAGAGGCGGGATGCGTGTGTACCCTGCGTCTACCCACACGTGACGGACAAACAACTCGGAGGAAAAAACGCGCCTCGAGGTGTATCACTGTAGCCTCCTAATGAATAACTGCGTCATTACTTCACCCACAACATTCTTATTACATTGATATCTAAACCAAGGTAATAAGAGGTAAATTTGGTTATTTGTGTAGGTATGTTTGTAGTAGGTAAATCGAGAACTACTGTGGCCTTAATTTAAATTTTTCATTTATTTCGACAAAAATGCAAGTTTTTATATCTACATAATCGATCGCGTTCAAATAAATGTCCATTTATACTGAAACTGGATAAGCAACGTCTATGGAAGGCGCCAGATAAATGTGCAATAACGGTCATTGACCCACATACATTTATTGGCTTTCTTAATATAAAAAAAAAAAAACAGAAATAAAGACATAAAGCTGCCCTAAATCAACCCCTATCGTGATACTGTACGTTCTCTAGTTATGAAAAACGGTTCATAATTTATTGTTCGGTCTGCGAAGGGATATTAGGGTAAGGTCAATGTACTTTATTGTAAGTTTATCTGGCGCCTACCATAGTGTTGGTATAACAATGGAAAACCTCTTTTCGACTGCGATATAAACGAACGTTTACGTTTACCCGCTTTTTTTTTTTTTTTTTTTTATAGGATGGGAAATCATCAAATGACCCCTCCCGCTCTGGGTGGAGCGGCAGGGAGTGTCAGACTTTTACTGACTAAAACCCACCCTTAGTCCTCCTAGTGCCTTTCTTCCCAGGGCCGCGGTAACTCTTTCGAACAATTCCGCAACCCTGGCAGGCTCTGGCCCTGGCGGGCCCCGTCTCCGTTGCTGACTGCTCTTTCCGGCGCGTTCGGAGTGAAACGCGCCGTCGACTCTGGCCTGACCTGATCGGACAGCGAGCTACCCATTGATCGCTGTCCGCAGGCGTCAGTCACTGCGCCTTGCTCAGGAGCGTCAGTTCCTGAGAGGCGCAGCGACTAACGTTCGTCTGGAGGAGGCGAAATGGGGCCATTACTGGCACTCCATTTCGGCCCCCTCCCGAGCAGTGGCAGCGGCGGCGACGGTGGCGGCGGCTGCGGCGGAAGCGACGGCGGCGGCGGCGGCGGTGGAGGAGGGTTTTCTCCTCGGCCCGGCCCTGGCGGGTGGACCGCAGGCTTTGCCCCCAGCCCAGTGATCGGCCGCCTTGCCAGCTGCCGCACATGTGAAGCAGTGCGGCGCGGCGTCGCACGAGCCGGCCCTGTGACCGGGCTGACCACAGCGGAAGCAGTGGTCACTGCGGTCCACCTCCGAGGTGCAGCGTGCTCCCACGTGGTTGCCAACTTGGCAACGGAAGCACCTCAGAGGTCTGGGCTCCAGCAGTTTTACCTGCGCGGAGACCCAGCCCACCAAAAGCCTTCGGCCCTCCGAGACTTTCTTGGCCGCCACGTTTACCCGCTCGAAACTCGCACTATGGCTATTGATTCGATTACAAAAAAAACTCTTCACTAACAGAAAGCAACAACTATGCTAAGCAGCGTAGGCTACTTTTTAGGGTTCCGTAGCCAAATGGAAAAAAACGGAATCCTTATGGATTCGTCATGTCTGTCTGTCTGTCTGTCCGTCCGTGTGTCACAGCCACTTTTTTCCGAAACTATAAGAACTATACTGTTGAAACTAGGTAAGTAGATGTATTCTGTGAACCGCATTACGATTTTCACACAAAAATAGAAAAAAACAATAAATTTGGGGGTCCCCATACACAGAACTGAAACTCAAACATTTTTTTTCATCAAACCCATACGTGCGGAGTATCTATGGATATGTCTTCAAAAATGGTATTGAGGTTTTTAATATCATTTTTTTCTAAACTGAATAGTTTGCGCGAGAGACACTTCCAAAGTGGTAAAATGTGTGTCCCCCCCCTGTAATTTCTAAAATAAGAGAATGATAAAACTAAAAAAAAATGTATGATGTACATTGTAATGTACTTACCTACATCATATATTTTTTTTAGTTTTTTTTTTCGGTGGATGTTTACATAAACTTCCACCGAAAATTGGTTTGAACGAGATCTATATAGTAAGTAGTTTTTTTCTGCTATTTCATACATTTTCATCGGGTGAATATTGCATTTTGTATGAAACAGCTGATTTAATTTTTGATATTTCAGAGTTGGTCTCATAGTAAAAGTTGTTTATAATGATTGGTACTTTCACCCCCTGAAAGGTTGTTGGTGTTTTACAAATAACCCTGTATATTGAAGAAAGTATAACTCAAGGACGATTTGATGTCTCCTTAAAAATATATCTATCTTTTTGGCTAAAGCAATATTGTATGTTTTCTTTGACTTTAGTAAATAAATATGCCTTTAGCGTAGTCGTTTGGTTACTTGTGATTTCACCCACGATCGAGTTTATTATTTGTGATTATTTTGCGGCTTGATTGGAAATATTGCGTGTTACGTATAACTAAGTAGGCTTGGGCTTGATTAGATTCTAGCTTGATAAGACTCTTTTAATCATTTAAGGTTTTGTAATATTTATGTAGGCGAAAGTTCTCAGAGAATTTAAATGAGAATCTGTTTAAAATTAGAAAAAAAAAATTGTTTGTTCTGTACAAACAAAACGCATATAAAAGAAAGTCAAAAGCCTAGTTTCCAAAATAATATTTTAAAAAGGTAATGGAATCATAAATAGATAGACATACATAAATTACACTTGCATCTATGTAATATTATGTGCTAAGTACAAGCACTGACTAGAGCTAGAGGCCTAACACTACATTTTTTTAAGTACCTACCTAACGTTCGCATTCGCATCTCAGTCGCAATAATTATTTAGAATTGGCTCTCTAAAATAATAACTTTGGTTTCTCCTCTAAAACCATACTCCATTAGAACATTGTGGTGGTCGTGCACGGTCATTGTTTAACGACAATTGCTTACCTACAAGTATGTTCAGTGTTCAATGTAACCAACCCGAGTACCAACCGTTCGACGACTCTTTGTTCAAAATGTTTACAAGCCCAGTGGCGGCATTAACCGTTGCGAGGCTCCAGGCGCCCCGGTAGGTCTCGACCTTGCGAGGTCCTTTTGAAAATCTACTATTGTGACATCCGAATAAAAACCGACCTCGTGACTAAGAGTTACCTAATTTTTTATATTATTTTTTTTAGAATATATTGCTTTGATATAAACTGAATTTATTTTATTGTTACACTATTATTTGCTAGCACGCCACGGTAACCGACCGTGGTACCCACCACGTGGACGTGGACGTGGACCACGGTACCGTCATAGCCCGAAGGGTCGTCAAACTGAAGTGGCAGTGGGCAGGGCACACACATTTTGTTTGCAAACAGATGGTCAATGGGACGAAAAGTTCTGGAGTGGCGACCGCGTACCGGAAGCCGCAGCGGTGGAAGGCCGCCCACAAGGTGGACCGATGACCTGGTGAGGGTCGCGGGTAGCCGATGGATGCCTGTAAGAGCGAGGCCCGGGCGATTGCCCTGCTCGCCACCCCTTAAAGCCGCCACTGTACAAACCTTTCCTTCCACCAACGTCGCGATGCAAGCATTATGACATAATAATTTGGGACGTTTCACTAATTTCGGAGACGCAAGCAGACTCCTACAAATTAATGTTGCACAAAGTAATTAGCCGGAAGAGCTTTACAAATGGTCTTGGCACCACCTTTATTGGGCTTAGAGCATGTTATGTTACGTATTACGGAGGCATTGTTTGTACAATGCCAAATTAAGAACAGTTAAATTATTTGTCGGGACATATTCAAGTAATAATGTCGTACAAGCTAGGAGGTATGTCTTTTTAATAAACAGACATTTTATGAAAATACTATTTTTAAATAAAATGAAGCCTATTTACGACCGTCTCGAGGACGATAAGCAAATACAAAATATATTACAAAAACCCTATTTTTTTGTAACGTTTTGTTCTTTTATCTAATTATTTCCCGGAAAAACGTTCCCTACATTGATTGTATCAACGTTCAACGGAAAACCCTGAATAGGGATGGGATGATTACCTGGCGTTCCGTTACATTTCGTACGCTATTTTAAATGAATCGTGTAATCAACCACGAACGCAGGTGAATACCTAATTCGTTAGCGTTCAGTAGTCAGGCATTGCTGACCCATTTGTTCAGGACCCAATCACGGACCGAATTCAATTTCGTCCACTTTTTTTCGCTACGATAATCTTGAAAGATACGTGAGGAAATAAGAGAAACCCTATTATTATTATATCTCCTTTATTATGAAAGTTATTGGTGTGTTACTCGTTCATGCAAAGAGAGGATATTGGTACTTCGACAAGAGAGGAAAGAGGTTGCGGCGAGTCGCAACTAAAGAGTCTTTTGTTGTAAAAAAAAACCTTTTGTTTGGTTTATAGCAGAGAGAATATAAAACAACCGCATAAATATACATATGGAATATGTTTAAGGCTGTACAGGAACTCAGGCTCGGCTCGCGTGGGCGTGCAGTGCCATTAGCCGCGTTGTTCGTGCTAGCAGTTCTAAAGATAAATTGTCGCGAGTAAATT
This sequence comes from Melanchra persicariae, assembly GCA_947386135.1. Lineage (NCBI taxonomy): Eukaryota > Metazoa > Arthropoda > Insecta > Lepidoptera > Noctuidae > Melanchra > Melanchra persicariae. Next base: position 9,523,086 of record OX376646.1, read on the forward strand.
CTATTGCAAGTATAATATGTGGCGTTGTTCGTGTAGCCCGACTGTCCGGAGTGTCCGATGCCAGTTAACTGGCAGTTTGCGCGGACGCCAACACCGCAACAATATAAACGGGCCCGCGCCCCCGCCCTAATGTGTGAACATACACCAAATGAAAGTTGAATTGCTACGAAGGTACGGAGATGCTTTTCCTAATGTGCTGTTTATAGTTGTAACACCAGTTCAGGGGTCGCTCAGCGTGTCGCATTCCTTCCTAAAGTTATTTTTAATGTCATTTCGAGCTTGTGGGTTGAGGTCGCCTGGGGAAAATGTCCGTTATAAAAACAAAAGAATAGCACTGGTAGAGATAATGTTATGGTTCCTTAACACCGCGCTCTGAACAAAGGCGAATGTTGGACGTTTGAAGATATCTGGTTTTACTACTTACTGTCTTAAACACAGTTGGCGTTGAGTTGTTTGCAGTTTACGTGATCCTGTGCAGGTCTCGTTGTATCGTGGGAGTCTTTCTATAAGAGCTTGCTCGTTGTGTAGTTTGTTTGGCCAATGTCAAAGGCTCTGGGTTAAAATCTGTGAATTAAAGATTAACCGGACACCGGACAAGAGTTTCTAGATTTACTTACTACTAGGTCTTGGTTTTATTTAAAACACACAATAAGGTCACAAGTGATTAAACGTGAGCATAATATGATAAAAATAAATCCCTACTAATGATACTATAAATGCGAAACTAACTCTTTCTTGAATGTTTGAATGGATCGTCATGAAATGGCCAGATATAAAGGCTGGGATATGGAGAAGGACATAGGCTACTTTTTTACGCGATAACCCACATCCACGCGGGCGGAGCCGCAGGCAACCACTAGTGTTCTATAAAAGTTTCAAGTTGCCTGATCGCACTCGATTACTGATGACTTAAGAACTACACAAGTACCGTAGCACCTTTTATTAATTCAGTATTATGCGAACACATTGACAGTTCTAGTTCAATGGCGCCACAGGCATGAATGTCATTTTCACATAAATCAAAGCATTGTTTATGTTTTATAACATACTCTTACAATGTGGAATAAGCGTGCTCTCACGTTATTTTCCTTCATCATTTACGTCAAAGTTACACAAAGAAAATTTTACGTGCGCGAATGTCTTTAATCACCAAGCCTAATTAAAATTGATTAGCGGCGTAACAAGTTCCGATATTTCAGGTTTAAATAATGAAAATTGTTACAGGCCCATTATGTAGGCATTTATGTTCAAGAGAGGATGAGGAGTTTGTACGTGAGAAGGATAATATTGTCATTTCAGATTACTGTCGTTCAGCTACTTGGCTTGAGGGCCGGAGCTCGTGAGCGTCGGCATTATGCAATAAAAAGACTTTAATATTGCCATTTTGCAGGCAATTTAAACTCCAATTTTGTGATGGCACCTTACTGTACAATGCCGTCTTTATGTTTATTGCGTTCGACTGTTTAAAGTTTGTTTCGTTTTGTGATAATGTCTAGTATTGGAGATGTAGAACATATTTGTACAAGAGGCATAAAAAGCTGTTCTTATTTATTAATAAGAACAGCTTTATAGGCCTCTTATTTATGTAGCTGAATTTACCTAGTAGATAGATTACCTAGTAGGTAGATAGATTTTTTTTTACCTAAAGTTAAGAAAATGGGAAAGAAAAGATGTTACCTATGGCAGTAAGTCCGCCATAAAGCATGAAGAATTTTAAATAAAAAAATAAGGTAAGTAAAAAAACATACACTGACCTCATGTTGACTACATACACTTGTAAAGTTTGTACATATTTACAACTATAAAGTTTTTTTAGAAGTATTTGACTCAGGGTATATAAATAACGGTTACATCATCATCGTCATCATATCAGCCGAAAGACGACCACTGTTGGACATAGGCCCTCCCCACATGGAGGGGGGGGGCTATGTGCTATAATCGCCACGCTTGGCAGGCGGGTAGGCGATCGCAGTTTAGCTGTAGCAATGTTCCTACAAAGAATGCTGCTGCCCATTCTCTGGTGAGTCCCTTAGCCTCTTATGACACCCACGGGAAGTGATGGGATGGTGCTATTCTTTTTCGTCCGTCACCATACGGAACATGGTTACATACGCCAAACTATTTGATTTACAGGCCATTTAGAATCAACAGCAACTTGCAACAAGTAACCATTGTGAAAAAAGTCACATTTGGGTCTGTGAGTCACACGGGCGTAGCAATAGCTTTAAAATTCGAGGGTCCAAAAAAGCACAAAGTTTTTGCCCCGTCTTCACGCAGAAAAGGCAAAATGCTGAACGTCAATCTCGTTTGCTAGTAATTATATATTTTGGGGCACGGATTATCCGTGCCATCCGTCCAATATTTACTAGAGATATTATTTTCACCATTTGCTAAGAGTTCGGACTCCCAAAACATACGCCTCCCGCTCCCTTATATACGCTTATGGTCAGTCGTTAAATAATCTTATTTTGAAATCCCCCATGTCCAAGTACCATACTTTATGTCCATGCATTAAGTTCAGAGTTTCCTCTGAAGCGCTGTAAGAAGCACTCCATTTAATAACGGCATTATAAACTTAGCGATTTAAGCACCTAATATGTTGGTAAACTTAGTTTAGTCTCGGCTTTGTGCCGCTGCCAATGGTCGGGCATTGATATAACTGCCGCATTTATAACATTAACCTGTGTGGGTTTATTTAGTTTGTGAAAATACAGCCGCTTTTTCATATAAACTTTTAAAGGGTGATTTTAAATTTAATGGCAATATTTCAGTGGGTAAACGTCCACCAAACAAACATCTAGAAAAAAAATTGGGGTCAACTCTGAAGTTTTGTAAAAAGACATTTGTTAAGTGCTTTAGTTTTTAGCTTAATTTAAACAAAATTCTACGAAACAGCTACGGATGTCTATGGGAAAATCAGATTTTTGGGATTTCAAGGTTGGTCGCATATTTCTGAGTAGGTATTTCAAGTTTCTGAAAGATCGAAAGTCACCCTGTATTTCTACCTGATGCGCACCTACATAACTCGTCTCTATAAGTCATATTTGCATTTTATTTATGGTTCAGCTTTGGCGTCGCAACGGGTAAATAATGGTTGTTAAACATAATACCAAGGTACACAACACCTTTGTAGAAGAACAAGCAACTCAGTCCTGGGGGAAGGTGTCGGATTGCGAACATCCTCGTGTTATCCTCTGGGACGAGAATTATTTGTTATACAGGATGTTCCAGAATTACGTGGTCATATTTAAGGGTGATGTTGGGTAGCTGATATACATTAAAAATAGCAAAACAATAGAAGATACTTTATTTTAATTCGACCAGAAAAAACACTAAAAAGTTCCGAAGGAATGATACTTTGGGCCCAATACATTATCCAATTTGCAGAGCGCTAGATGAGCTAGCGTGCTAAATTTGTATTGTGTAAAGGTAGTTAGACAGATATAGATCCAATCTAGTGCGATCGCATGGAGTCTGCCGCGCTAGCTCACCTCGTAGTACACTAGCTAGCGTACTAAATTGCATGGTGCAAAGCGTTCTAGCGTGCTAAACAATAGCTATGCTCGGTTCGGTCAGTCAGTCGGCGTGCGCTCGAACAGGAGGACGTAATTTTTAGTTCAAAGATCAAAATGAAGCAAACATCGACTAGGGAAAGGGAAGTGTTCTTAAATATAATAGAATTATACAAAGACATGCCACATTCCTTTGCGATAAAATATTTTTTGACCAAACATTTGCTGCGTCTTTTTTAGGGTTTTTACCCAAAGGGTAAAAACGGGACCCTATTACTCTAAGACTCCGCTGACCGTCTGTCTGTCACCAGACTGTATCTCATGAACCGTGATAGCCAGACAGTTGAAATTTTCACAGATGATGTATTTCTTTTGCCGCTATAACAACAAATACTAAAAACAGAATAAAATAAATATTAAAGTGTGGCTCCCAGCATACGTGATTTTATGGCGTTTTTTTTTTTTACTCGAACTTGGCCGGGTTTTTTATTAATTATCATGTAACTCAACATCATTGCTAAAGCAATGCTAACATTCTGGTGTTTTGATGGTGCCATATTCGTTTAGGAGGAAGACGATCACTACCGAAATGAAAGGAAGTTAAGCTAACTATCGTCGCTAGCTAGTGTCGTGTAAAGAGTGAGATCTTTTTATAGCGCGCTGCAAACCTAAATCTAGTGCTCTGCAAATTGGATAATGTAATGGGCGTTTAGGTAAGGTTAAATTACAGATTAACAGTAAAGTGGAACCAGTTAGATTGCTAACGAAATTTTAAGCTGAGGAAATTTTTCACACTTGTGTGCAGACCGCCAATGTTACAAGTGTGAAAAAATACCTTAACCTTAGAGCCACGAATAGACATCGCGAGGCATAGGCGCGCGATGCCTTCACCCCAATCGCGTTGGGCACGCCACTATTGCGGTGGTAAGTCCCCTCTTTGAGGAGTGGCTGGAGAGTCGCCACGGCCTCCTCATCTTCCGCCTGACGCTGGTACTCACCGGACATGGTTATTTCGGGAGGTACCTATTTCGGATTCGGCGGGAGGATACGTCCGGTTGTTTTCATTGTGAGCATCGCCCGGAGTACGCGGTGGAGCATATATAGGGTGGAGGTCTGCTCTGACCTCGACCTGGTGTGCCTTGGGCCACCACCGTGTCCTCGTCGAGGCAATCGGCGGCGGCGACCTCTCGCGTCCGGCCCTGGTACAATCCATGATCAGGAGTGAAGAAACATGGGAAGCAGTCACCTCCTTCTGCGAAGCAGTGATGCTATTGAAGGAGGAGGCAGGCTGCGTGAAGGAGAGTCAACCCTCATACCCTAGCCGCCGCAACATAAAGAGACCTAGACGCCCCGGGTGTCGGGAATCACAGGGCGATTACCGGCCACCTGGCGTGTTGTGTACCACGTGCGCCTCAAAGAGATGTCAGCACAGTAGACAGGGCCTGTTAAGGCCAGAGCCTGCCAGGGTCGCGAATTTTGTTCGAAAGAGTTACCGCGGCCCTGGAAAGCAGAGGGCACTAGGAGGAGCATGGATGGGTTTTAGTCAGTAAGAGTCTGACACTCCCTCCCGCTCCACCCAGAGCGGAAGGGGGTCATTCGATCATTTCCCATCCACAAAAAAAACCCTAATCGCGTACCCTTTTTTCTCTTTGTTTTTTAGGGACTTAAACAACCTTAGATAATATTATGTCAACCCCGTCATCGCGTACCTCATAAAATCGCATATTTATTTATTTATTTAAACTTTATGCACAATAGTGGTACATGGGCGTTTTCATTGACAATCAAAAAGAAATACCAGATCCGTTACTTCATATGATAAAAAATCGTCAGCTCGACAACATAAAACATCTCGACAATGAAAACGTTTGTAATTTAAAAATAAAAGTATAATTATTATGCGTCGGATTGCAATATTTTCTGTATTACGCAATTAGGGTACCGCAGTCGGTCCGGAGCGAACAGTGAACACCGCGGGGGCTAGCGTGGTATGAGTATCTATTTTTATTTATCTTTAGCGAAAGTAATGCCGATATGCCTCAAGGCGACTAAGTAATTGTGTTCTTATTAGATAACAACAGATAATATCTACGAAAACCATTATTGTATTTGCCCTCAGGCAATGCTTTGTTTCTTCGTCCACGTGCCGTTCTAATTAAAATGTAAGTTTCATTATAAACTATGGGTTTTTTATAGCATATTATAAATGAGATAAATATAAATAATAGTTCGTCGTTAGCAATGCTTACGGGATTTTCTAAGTGTAAGGTAATATTTTCTATATTTTTTACATAAAACGTTTTTGAATGATAAAGAACGCACCTTGAACGCACGTAGAAACCAATGGTGGCACAGTGTAAGCGGCTTTGACTCACGAATTATGGTTTCTAGGTATCTTACTTTACAAATATCACCTTCATACCGTTACCAAGAAATATTAATAATATCTTCAAGAAATATAAAAAGAATATTAACATAAACATAACTCTTACAATCATTCCCTCACATATTATTTCTGAATATCCAATTACCTACCTACATATTTGTTCAAGTATAAACTAAAGCCTTTACAAATACAAGACTCAGAAAAATAAACATTGTTGTTATTATATCATGTACATAAGTCTGGGCTGAATGTAATTATCCCTGGCTTTATCTTTTCGTCTTTTAATCCCGAAATCGATTGCACTGAATTTCAGGCGCCGTACTTAATGGTACACTTTAGGCATTCCGAAAAAGTTTCCGCACAAATCGAAAATAATTAAAAAGTTGCGTTTGGATTCCGCTTACGTTCGCTGCGACAGAGGAATAGACAATGAGGGGACAGATAATAAACAACATTACGCTGGCCCAGAATTTCTTGGCACGCGGCGAGATACGAAACTAAATTGAAACGTACCGAAATTGACATCTTATTGACATTTGTTTATGTAAACAGCGCCACAATGAGCTGTCAAGATATACTGGGCTCTTTGTACCAAGGGTAAGTGTTTATGGTACACCCACAAACTTGAGGGATTTTTTCCTGCGTAAGTCTGATAGACTTAATCTTTAGCAACCCCTGTGTTTGGGGGAAATATTGCTAGGTCGGATGCTCGGAGGGCTATTCGTCTAATGAGATTGCGTTTACTTTCGGTTTTTGCTTCCTTGCTCCCTTGGAGTGAATGTTGGCTAAAGTATGCTCTTACTATTTTATGGACCTTTTTTTTTCTTATTTTGTTGTACAATGTTTGGCTCAATTTGGCGTTGATAACATACACTCACTACATAAATGACTGTATTGTACATGTTTATCAAAACGAACGTTGTGGCTGGCAGTTCAATCACGATTTAACAAACCAATCTCAGTATTAAAGCAGTAAGTTTACCCCTACGTGTGTTAGTTAACAGCAATATGTTACACATCGTCGGGCCTAGAGTGTAACTGACGAACAACAATATTGGAGATTAACTCAAACAGAGGCCTACAGTCCAGGCTGGGTAATCACATCTGTGGCGGCCAGTGTAAGCGGCCCAAACAACAGCCCTGTTAAATTGGATCCCGAAATAATTAAATTATCGGCAGACGATCGCAAAACAATTTTCGGCAATATTGACTTACGCGATCAGCGTTGCTGGCTAAATCGAATTCTTACCCCTAATAGAATCATTAAAGCCAAAGACAACGAGACAATGAAAAGCTTCAGCTAAAAAACTATCGGAAAGGGGAAAATTTAAATTTTCATCGGAAAAGTCCACTCAAAGGGTGGGATATTCTATTTCACTGGAAACAAATTCGATGAGTTATTCTCCTCACACAATATGCTCATTGATCAAAGGTCGCTTTCTTGGAATGCTGTAGATTTACTAAGCCATTACCCATAAGCCATAACCCATGTATGGTACAGTTCAATGAACGGTAAATGACGTTTAATCGCTCTTTGACCTGCGATGCAAGTCAACAGGCTTCATCTTGAACTGCTCTTTGTCGGCGCTAGGGTCGGAAATTCGGGAGCTACTACAGCGAGCTACCTACATGTAAGCACGTCAAACGCAGTCACTGCGCTGTGATCACTGAAACTGTTGGCACAAACGGGAACAGTACTCAACAGTTAGAGCAAGTACTCAACATTGTTTTTTTTTTATTAGTGATGGGTTTTCTTTTGACTCTAGTCAATGTCAGAGATGACAGACAAAGTCTACGATGGAGCGAGCTTACCCAGAAGGAGCCTGCTCACTCTAACTTTGAAGAGATTAGGGTTGTAAGCTTTTGGAAACACAGACGCAGGCAGAGAGTTCCACTCCTTTGCTGTGTGCATTATAAAAGACGTTTGGAAACGCTTAGTGCGAATTACTAATGCCAAATACTAATGTGTTTACATCTATGTGCCATCTAGAAATTTATTTACATAATTATGATTCTTAAGTTTCGAACTACTTCAAATTAATTTATAGTTTAAAACTAACCGGTAACAAAAATTAAACAATTTTTCTCAGAAATCAAACATGCTTGGAAAGAGCATTATTTTGACAAACTTCTTCGAGATTAATCGAAATTGCTGTACTGGCCAAATACATGCGAGCAGCGGCCGGCAAAAGTTGTATGAAAATCCATATCAGAATCTGTCGTGTTTTAGCGGCCAAATAAATAACATAGTTTGTGAACTAATATATGTCGTGTAATTTAAAAATGGAACGATCTTTTACTCCGAAACATGCAACCAAAAAGTTATCTTATCAAAGGTTTTATTTAAATTTCGAGCTGGCTTGCAAATAGAAAGCTTTATATTGAAAAAAAAAACAAATGAACACTTTGACGCGGGAAAAATTGTTGTTGTTCGTTGTTCGTCATTGATTAATTTTCTAGGTACTACTTAGTTTTAATTTCCGCGCATTGTTTGAGAAAAGTACTATACAAGCCTTGTCCACAACTAGGCATTGATGGACTTACGTATGTGTATCCATCAATGCCTCTTTTGCTGGCCGCTGCAGCAATGTACTATTCCAAAACGAAGAAACCAACACCCACGACATTTTTTTTTATGACACAATAGATTTACAGAAGCTCGTGGCTAAATAATAGGTACACTCGATCTTCTACGTTAAGCAACGCATGCGTTTCTTTTCGTAAAGCTCTGCTTGACCGTCTTAGTATAGGTACCGAGACTCCGTGCCTCGGAAAGTTCGTTAAGCCACGTTATCCCGGCTATTATTTGTAGATCTTTGGCAATTGTTATGGATGCTCAGAATTCAGAAAATCTGACATCAGTCTTGCCAAGAAGAACCGTGTTAGTTAGTGGATAAAATACTGGATTCAGCTAAATCCAGTTTGACTGGAAGCAGACCCTATTATATAGGTGCTTAGTTTAAAAAAGGCTAAGCAGATGGATTTGCACCCGATATATAATATCTGAACATTTCAACACTTTTTGTCTTGTCTTAGAAGTTGCGGCCTATCACAGCGCATCGCCCCTGCCTGCAGGTGAGTGTGCGGTTGAGGCCTGCGAGTCACCCTAGGCAACCCTAGACCCTAAATAAGTATTGGACCTAATGTTGCCAGATTTCCGCAAAAAGCCGGACATAGGCTTTTTGAACCTTGAGTAGCTAGGATGGATCGAATGACATTGACTGGTTTTCTGCGGCATTCCAGTAGTTTCCAGTTTTACAACCTGGCAACCCTATAAGGGTCTTCGCTTACGTAATTATAGCTTAGTAAGCTGCGCAAATGTGCGTTAGCATAACATGGGCAAACGTCATTCTTCCGCGGGAAATCTTAACACCGCGACTTAGAATAATAACGCCTAGAAGGAGAGTCTCATACACGCTCCCTACCAAAAAATGAAGCAACTTTCGTACTTATGTGTGAGTGAGCGGTATGTAATTACAGCCACAGACGTAAAAAAATGTTGCTAGGAATGAACACTTTCCCTAAAATCGGGAAAAATGTTAATATACTTGGGACTTATCATAGATCAATATAAAAAAAAATGTTAAGTACGTAACTTGTCGGTATGTACTTATTGTAATCGAAATCCAAGATGGCGCCGACGAAATTTGCTAACTTTTCGTCATGGGTGTCATTTCCATGGTTTCTGGGGTCGCTAAACCCGATTTTGGGGTCAAAATCGAAATCCAAGATGGCGGCGACGAAATTTGCTAACTTTTCGTCATGGGTGTCATTTTCATGGTTTCTGAGGTCGCTAAAATCGATTATGGGGTCAAAATTGAAATCCAAGATGGTGCCGACGAAATTTGCTAACTTTTCGTCATGGGTGTCATTTTCATGGTTTCTGGAGTCGCTAAACCCGATTTTGGGGTCAAAATCGAAATCAAAGATGGCGCCGACGAAATTTGCTAACCGCCTCCCCCTGCCCCCCCCCCCCTGGTTGGCCGCCCAGTCTGATGTTCCTTTATTTCAATTTTAAGACACGATCTCATACACAGGTGTCGGTGTAGCCGCGTGTCGCGACTATGGTTTTTTCCCATATGAAAACTGCCCAACGCGCCTAAAGAACTTTTCACTTAAAAAAATGCGCAAATTATTTGAATCAACCGTAATTATTAGCTTTCGTTTCATACTTACAACTTTAAACAATAAGCATCATAATACAGGTAGACTCCAACAATTAGTGCTTACTGCATTATGGGTAATTTTTCTTTACAACTGGCAACACTACATTGTGATAAATTAGGTTATGAAAATTTTAATTTGAAGATCGATTTACGTAAAAATAATGGATTTAATGTAAGTACTTACTTGTGTGAAACGTGATTTTATCACATTTTTTTTGTTTTCCTGGTGTGTTAGAGCATCTTTTTATGCAACAAACTGTCATTTTTAAATATTTCTCTCTCTCTCTCGAGGTGCATTCAACAGAGCGTGACCTTGAGCACTGACGGCTCGCTGCGCCGAGTACTCCGTATATGGAGTAGTCTGAGTTGCTTCACTTTTGATGCTCGTACTAGGTTTCTAGGCGTTATTATTCTAAGCACCGCGATTAAGGAAGTGACATTAAATTAACAACGCCATCTATCGACTATGGAGTTGAACTGTCAAAATAATATTTCAGATGATACAACGATAACATAAAAAAAAAACAATTTTCCTTTGCTACCTACTTATTACAATATGTTTTGGTGTTATTTCCATGTATTCATTCATATAACAGTACTAACGATGGCTATTTTATTTCAATGGGAGGCCTTTGCCCAGCCGTGGAACAGTGCGGGCTAGTAATAATAAATATAGAATAGATTAAAAGTAAAATACACTGTGCTAAAGTGGAAACTGAATGGCTCAGAAATTTTTCACCAGACGACCTTAGAGTGGTGCAGAGGCAGATCAAAGTAGATGCAACTTAATGTAAAGACTAATAGACAAGGAAGAAATTAAAATAATAAGTAAATACTTAGATACATATAATAAACAATGTTTGTGAAAAAAAAAACGAATCCAACAAATCAACGCTTCGATGATTCGATCAAGTTCTTGCGAATGTGTTCACGTACCTAAAATTGATACCCTGGTCTGTGTAAGACTATCAATTTTCAATTGGACTTGGAGAAATATAATATGCCTTCACAATGTATTGAACCTAAGTTTCGCAAACTCAATTTGATAGAAAAAAAGTTAGTTTTAACCAAACAATAAAAATCGTGGTGCGAAAGTATAATATAAAGAAATGTTCTTTACTGCTGTGAGGCAATGGCAAAGTGAAAAAGCACATAATTACTTAATCATTAACGGATTATTGGATGTTGTGAAATAAACGGTACTCATGCACGTGGTACGGTCCGGATAAAATGTATCAAGAAACTATTTCCCTTCAATCGGAAACTAGAACTTGAGATCAAGAGAAAGCCACTCGTATGTGTCGTGTAGATACATAGGTACGTGAATAGCAATATAGCATTCCTCCATCACAATCCTACCCTGAATAGTGAATGTGCAAGTTTCATTAGCATGAGAGTTGCAAATAGCAAGTCTTCGCTGCAAGGACCGAACAATACGCAATCAACGATAGACGCTTGTTGGTCACTTGCGAGCTGCATTGTGATGAATCATTGCTTTTCTTGTCTCGCACATTTGTCCCTTGTCAAATCAGCGTACAGATATAGAGACCTAACACAATGCGAACAAACATGACGCATTTGTACAAGTCTGCCCTTGACATTTAGTGTATATGTACAGATATCTAAGGTACAGTGCTAGCTTCGTTTGCAAAGTTTCAAAGGCCTACACTCCAGCCATGAAATATGCAAAGCGTTCGCGAACGAATATTGACGCTCCAATTACATAGAGAGGCGCATGTCTGTGCCATGGCTGTGGTGTCGGACATGTTCGCCGCCTGATGGCGAAACACGTAAAAATGGGAAAATAATTGATGAATCGGACGCGAAGTGCTTCGCAGAACGCATGCATGAACGCTTTTTAACGAATGAATGCTCACGAAAATTGGTTTCGTCATAATATTCCCGTTGTCGTTACAAAAACTGCGTATATTTATTTGTCTTAATTAATCTGTCGTACCGTTTGCGATTTTGTATTAAACACGATTATTATTTTAACTTTTCCATGGAGTATACAACTCAGTGTAATTTTTAAAGTGTTGTTCGTTTGACACGTTTTCTTCAAAAGAAATGCAGATTTCGTTGCTTTACCGCGACGACAAATGAGTTTGAACTTAATGCAAATAAGCAAATTAAAATTTCAAGAAGTTTAGAGGTAGGAGCCTCCGGCCTGTACATTTTGTGTACATTTTATGCTGCAAAAGACGGTTTAATGAGCTTTTATTATTCACTATAGTGGGTAAATAAAGTTTTCAAAGAAAAAGCGTAAAAAACCAGGTTTAACGTAGTTTACGTCGGTAAAATAACCTGATTTTTCTTTGTCTAAGGAAATAATATTGGAAGTCAAGTCAAGGAAAAAGTGAAAATACCTGAGTGAATTACGGAATTTTTTACGCCATGTAATTAACAGCGATATTTAAGAAAATTGCGTTCTTAACTTTAGATGTTAGCTTCAGCTATTTAACGAGTATAGATGTATTTACAAAAAAGGTTTTGAGGAATTCCGGGGTACATGCGTAATTAGCAATCATAATAGCAGACGAGGATGAATAGGCACTATGTTACGATAGGTACGTACGACCCTACCAAGTAATTCGCCTCGTCTTCCCAACCAATTCCATTCCTCAGTCATCGTCAGCACAAAAGCTGAAGACAATGCAATCATGATCGTTATTAACAACGTATATTTATTACATTTCGATTGTTTGCCTCGATCCAGTCAATTATTCGCTTGTCAGAGCCAAACAGGGATGGCACAAATTGGTTTATCTGTTATAAGATTATGGGCGGCCGTAGAAACTAATCAGTTGTGGAGGGATGCTGTTGATGACTGAAGGAGGAATGAGTGAGGCTTTTGTAAGAGGAAACAATTATTTTTGTTGGGAAGCATCGGCATCGTTATAGTCAATGGCGTTGTAATTTTCGGGTATTTTCTGTGCTAGTACTTGGTATATATCTCGTAACGAGGTAACGTACACAATACGTATTAACTGTTTTAGGTATTAGAGAATAAAAAATATAATCTGTTGGTGAAATAGCCTTGTCGCTTCGTCGCGGGATATCGCTGCTACAAGGTTCAGCAGAAGCATCCAAGGCAAACTATCTTATGCATCTGTCTGGTCATGACAATATTAGATACTTGGTTCTACTAGCGGCTTCGCCCGCGTTGCTGTCGGAAATTATCCCAAGGGAGTATACTACTGGTATAAAAAGTTTGATTCCATTCAGCAGTGATAACAAACATTCAAACATACAGACTTATAGATGTATTATATGTTGATTTTTTCATGATTTTTCCTTCGATTCATGGTCAGTAGAGAATGTCGTTGTGTAACTTTAAGGAAATTGATTTTCCTCACTCACAATGGGCCTCATCAGAATTAAGGCTTAAAGTCACCCAAAGGACAAAAGAGGGCAATGCTCGGATTTTCCTTGCGTAATCGAATCAGGAATGATAATATCTGCAAGAGAACCAAGGTAACTGACATAGCCCGAAGAATCGCCAAACTGAAGTGGCAATGGGCAGGGCATATTGCTAGCAGAACAGATGGTCGATGGGGTCGAAAAGTTCTGAAGTGGCGACCGCGTACCGGAAGACGCAGCGTTGGAAGACCACCCACGGGATGGATCGAGGACCTGGTGAGGGTCGCTGGTAGCCGATGGATGCGAGAAGCACAGGACCGGTTGTTGTGGCGACACTTTGGGAGAGGTCTATGTCCAGCAGTGGACGTCTTTCGGCTGATATGTTGATTTTCCAAGTTGCTTTATTTACCTAACTCTTTTCCAAAGTTATCAGAACAGATTACTTCAATCATCGTGTTCATTGTATCTGATCCGATATTGGTTTCCTTTGTCGCAGCGATGTTAATGTCTGATTAAGCTTATTCATTTAATGACGTCACGACTTCGGTCTGCTCCATTGTGATAATTACGTCGAAGGTAATAAGCATTTAACGAAGCATGTTCTTTGTCTTGTTTGAGTGTATGATATACGTATAACGTATAGATGCCTAATGCAGGCTATACATATTCAAGAAATTTGATCAAACAGGCTGGCTCAAACTGTTACTGTTAGAAATACGAAATTTCATATTACTTCATGCCATTTGACAACTCATTTTTTATAAAAATTTCCCACAGACATTCATGCCAATTTGATAAAACTGTTTGATCAAATTACTTGAACGTGTATGGCCCGCATAATAACATCAGCAGTGACCATATCACCGTGAATACTTAGGTGATGTGAGGTTGAATTGAGCTGCCAATTCAAATTCACTACTTATTTTTATTTGCGAAATTTGCTCACAAATAAATGTGTGCTATCGATTAATGCCCGGTTTCTGGAAATAAATGATCGGCGCGTCACAAATTCGTACTAAAATTAAACTCACATCAAGTTTTGTTTCATTATGGTGGACCGGTTTCGAAGTCGCATTGCACGTCGTAACATGCGTTAGATTAGCTGCTCATAATTCATTTCACCAAACACGGCAGGTAACTCGCGCTTGACAATGTGTCATATTAATTTTGACATAATTTTCGTTCCGGAAACTGTGCCTCTGTGTTACATCATTAGGCTACTCGGCGATCTAGCTACTAAGGCCCATATTTCAAAACGTAAACTACAACTCAACTCGAACTCCAACTCCATCGGAGCTTGCTAGCTAGCTCATAAATTGAAGTTTTTGCATTATTTTGTTTGCTCATCTCTCGAGTACGAAAACGTCAATTAGACAAGCTCATTGACATTTTCGTGCTCATAATGGAGTTGGAGTTGAGTTGAAGTTTACGTTATGGAATATTTGCCTAAGACTAGGTATGTAAATGTACTAGTTAGGTATACCTACTATAACTAGTACCTAAGTTATAGAATACCTAGTATATTTAGGTACATTTTAGCTTCGCCAAAGGTCGAAGTTTACAGTGTTTTTCTTTAGAGCTAGACACTGAGAAAAATAGCGGTCTGCAAACTTTTTCTTTTTCTTTAAGAGCTGCGTTTTGTGTGAATTATTGTGAAGTACTTTTAACTTTACTCTTCGTGAAGTTTTTCGTTCAAAAAGCGGTATATTATTTATCATTTTGATATTTCCTGTTTGGGCATGCTTTGGTTACGGTACTGTTGATATCAAGTTTAGGGACTTAATGAGGCCCTTGTCGGTCATTCTTCCATACAAACGTAGTATGGCGATTACTCTACTGTTTGACGGTGTACGTTCAAAATAATAAAATGAAATCAATTTGTCTTATCATTATCTAGGCTTGTATGGAAGCATAAAAGTAAAAAAAAACATATAAGTACCTATTTGAAAGATTGAGCGTCGAAAGTTCCAAATTTTAACACAACTTTGGGCGTAAATAAATAACTTGTGTAGTACCTACGAAAATAACAAAATATTAACGATCGAATTCGTATGTCAGTCGCAATCTGTCAATAGGCAGATTACGATTGAGATGCGAATGCGAACGTGTGAAATGAGTATTCACTCTGGTTCTCATATTTTAAGGCATTCGCATGGCAGTCGTAAACTGTCAAAAAAACTCTTCTAATTTCCCAAGATTTTGACAAGTTTTTTTTCATTGTATGTCACTGAGATGATAATATTGTGACTTGACTTTGAATGCCTTAAGTACCTACTTATAAGGATGGTCCTTCTGCACTCGTTGTATGCTTACTTCGTGTGTTGACTTTTGAATTGAGTATTTAGAGTAAAGAACATGTCATGCCCTACTTTATAGCTAACGTTTGTCAGTTTTTAGGCCAAAATAGAATTTGACAATTACTCAACTTCAAATCCTTAATTCGGAAATAGCGGGCAAGGTTTTATATCATCATTAAGTCGTGGTCCGCAGCTATTTTGCATAATACATAGATGTAAGTCTGGATATCATGGAAGATTTAAGACATTATTTGTAATAGATATTTTAAACTAGTTCACGTTGTTTCCCCAGAACTTAGAGAAACAGTGAGAGCACTTTCCTATATTAAAAGATTTCGTGATTTCTGGGCGAAGATAATTATAACCTTCCAAGTTTGCTGGGTAATACGCTAGCATAGTCATGTTTATTTTAGCTAAATAATATCCTACAACTATAATTTAAAGAAGATAGAAGTTGCGTTTTAGCATGGGCTCTAGACGTCATTCACCCTCCTATATTTATTATCATTTTAATGATACGTAAATTAAGTCCACGCAGAATTGACATCTAATGTGATCCTCAAAGATTTTCATTTTCATTAACCGAAACGATTCTATAGTTTATTGTTCAAGTAGAGTTGGACCACAATTGCTAAACTAAAACCAAATCACTGTAGTTAATGGAAATTGGAGTCTAATTATGTCACGTGGCAATGCCGCCAGTCTCTTGGGCACATTACCAGCCGACAGCGTTTAGAACAATTTTTTTGATGCTATATTTTAGTTTGCCACCACATGGGAACTGGGCAAAAGTAACCACGGATTGGGTCCCGAACATCAGGAACCGACGACGCGGTAGCCGCAAAAGGAGATGGCGAGACGAACTGGACTCCTACCTAAAGGATTGGACTCAGATTGCTCAAGACAGATTGAGGTGGAAAGAAAGAAGGGAGGCCTTTGCCCTGCAGTGGGACACTACGGTCTTATAATAATAATATATTTTAGTTTGTTGTAAGTTTCGTGTATTTTAATTTAAATTATTTTCTTAGACAGTTTAATAAAAGGAGAATTGTTTCATTTTGTCATGAAATAAGGATACATATTTTAAAATCTTTGTATGGGATATTAATATAATGTTCGTGTTAACCTGCCAACCCTACCGAGGATAAATGTAACATCGTTTCGGCACGTATGGGAATCTTTTAACTTTCGCAGGAAGCTGTAATTTGAGTTTCAAAGACACGACGCGACTTTTTCGTGAGTTTTAATTATTCTTCCTTTCCTTGTTAATGAGGGTGAGCCGCTTCGTTGCTGACTCACAATTGTCATTAAAATTCTTTTCATAAACTTAGGCGCCTGTATCTTTTAGCAGTGACTTTTATTTTCTGCACAGGCAGCAGATTTGAAGAAAGGTTTTTTTTTCAAATTTCTGTTCCTTAATTAAATAGTTATTTAATCAAATATTTTTTAATCGTAACTATTGACTTATACAAAGAGGAGCTCTTGGTTCCATCAATATTTTCCAACAAACGAAACAATTCTTTCATACAAAGAAAATGTTCAAATCACTCGATTTTTACAAAGAAGGTCCAATTTCACAACAATTTGCCAGAATTTATTAAGATGAAGCTCAAATGTTGTTTAATGCGGGCGAAGCGACGGTTGGCGTCCCCTTTTCAAAATATCTCCCCACTGATAAAAAATACGGGGCTCATTTCGGTAGTATTATGGCTTGTGGCTTATGTCACGTCAGATGAGCCTCACATACAAACCTACGCATTATGTAAATAAATAGACAAAGACAGCGATTCAATTATGGGAACACTTCACGCTCCGTTGCGATCCACGCATGCCAAGTAAGTCAAGATTTTCATTAATTAACTCAATTATATTCCCGCATATCAAATTCATAATAACTCGCACTGACGTTGAATAATATTCGAATATATTCGTATACCTAAATATATGATTCGATTTCGTCAAACGTATACGCAAGTTTACAAGGACTTTCAAGTACAAGCTTTAGAATTTTCATTAAGGTTGATATTGTTAATGTTATCTGCTCGTGTTAACCGACCTGAAATGTAGTCACATGTTGCATTAATTTAATACAAAATTGTATCTATTTATCATTCGAGACGGTCGAAACCTCACATTGGTAGTCTGAGTCCATTGAAAGGGAATTGTTTATATGTGAGTTCAGTTAACTTAAAAAAAAAACAAAATTTACATTGGTTCTGAAAATCATAATCAAAATAATCACCTTCATAAAATCCATAATTTTATGGACGTTTGAGCACCTAGGAAATTAGGAAAATTTGTACTAAAAGGTGACGTTATTCCACCCACTCAGATAAAATTTGTGCAGTATCAAGGATTCGATGTCATGTCATCGTTTAGCGCATGTGTTCCTATTTCTCGAACTAGCTGAGTCGTACGGACGGATACAAGTGTCGCTAACGAGGACGTTATTAGAGAGCGGCCACATTATAAATAGTAGGTACAGAAGGTCGACTTCATAAAATCTGGCATAGTGTATATATTTACATAGTAGCATATCAAAGCATCGGAACACACAGAGGCACCTCACATAGAGCGATGCTGTTTTATGGGAAATTGACTACTGCTCAATCATTGATGGCTTACATCAGTTACCTTAGTGCGAGTTTTTAACGTTGTCGATCGCGTTAGCGTCAATTTGTATTGAAACTGAATAAACGCCGTCTGGTGACACTCACGGACAACCTGTTTTTTTCTATACAATTTGACATAAGCGAACGTTTACGTTAACGCAATCGAGTACGTTAAAAAACTCACACTAAACCCTCAGAGCGGAAAACTAACGTGGCGCGAACATGCGATATGAAAGAAAGAAACAAAGAATGAAAAAAAAAAGTTCTTCTTTCTTTCTTTTCACTTTAAAGAAGAAGAAAGACTTGAAAGTGACGCACATACAAAATTTTTGTAAACAACACTTACAAATATGCCTAAAAAAGAAAATGATATGATATGGTTTACCTTCAGCGAATGGATGCGCGAAATGCATGCGACGTTCGTTTAATGTCACATACTTATGATCTCTCCCAGGGTACCTACTTGAATGGATAAATTAATTACATACAATAGTAGGTAGAGTTTGGGAAGTTCGCAACTTGAAATTCTCAATTGGAACCAGTTTTAGTTTGCCGATTTTCACTTTTGCTGAAACCAACCTTCTGTTATCTATAATCTATTTTGTCGCACGGATGTACGGGCGTATATATCCGTACCTAACTATACAGGTACATACGTGCAAATACTCTCCTACCCCAGAAGAGCGTTCGCAACTGATTGCTCAATTAAGTTCAGCACAAAATCATCAATCAATTGCAAGCCGTGCTCAGTTCACCTTTGATTGATTCGCTCATTATACTAGGCTGACGTTGTTAACCGAACTCCGAAGAGTGTATTAGGGCACATAATGATGTTCTGTGTTTCTCAAAAATATGGCGTCCGTTACATTAGCATTACAAAAAGTTTACAAACTTTTCACTTTCTGTTGCGTAAGACGTTTCAAGATGACGAATTTTAATGCTAGTTGTTACTTGGTTTTCCAACTTTACGACGTACCTTAGTAAAAAACGTTAGTCCAAGCTATTTGGTGCCAAGGCACATTTTGAGCCTGTATAATATTACTGTCTCTACCTCTAGTGCTTTTTTTTAAATTTCAAAACAATCGTCACGGCTACCCTCTTTCGTAACAAATGGAATTGCCTAGTTAACTCATAAAATCGCATATTCTTGCACGATCGGAAAGACCTCGTGATCCATTGCTTCATATGTTCAAAGTTCAAACATTCTTCTGCTCGACACTCGACAGCGAAAACACGCAACGAATAAGGGTGCAATGTCAAAATTGAAACATATGCAACGCTTGCATTCATTCTTGTATTACGCAATTAGGCTGCCGCTAAACAACTGTTTCAAGAAACAATGGGATGTAAACCATTTATTTATATATCACTGTAATTAAGATTCCATCCTGCTACCTTAAATTAAAGTTCTAAATCATGTGCTCGCAGTAATGTCACCTGATAACGACACACACGTTGCTTTGTTACCGTATTCCACAAAAAGGTATGATTGATGCCGACTCGCTGGTGCTTAGTGCCTGAAGCGATTCTTCACTCAGCTCTTAATGTTGTGATCTCAAAGGTAAGGGGAACAATGCTCAAGTCACCAAAACCTTCTGCTTCACTTAGGTACGTACGTCTTTTGCAAATGGTGTACCTAACATTGGCAGGTTTTTCATAAAAATGCGTCAATGACTTGTAAATGTATCTACCTATTATGTAAGACTGTCATGACACGCATTTTACTTACTTAAATGTATTTATTGTTAACCCATTTTAAACGTTTACTTTATAGTTAAGGTAAAAAAAAACGAGCAGTCGACCCACTAACACAACTACCACTTTGCGAACGATTTTCAGAGAAAAACTTCACTACCTACAGCATACAATTTTTAAATGTAATTAAATTCTGTTCCACGTTGTATACCGCTTTTATGAGGACAAAGTGGAGCATACGGTGGAGGCCTGCCCTGCTTGGGCGGAGCACCGCCGTGTCCTCGTCGAGGCGATCGGCGGCGGTGACCTCTCTCCGACCCTGGTTCTTTCCATGGTCTGGAGCGGGGAGGCATGGGAAGCTGTCACCACATCCTGCGAAGCATTAATGCTAGTGAAGGAGGAGGCGGGCCGCGTGAGGGATAGACAAACCCCTGCCCCAGCCGCCGCAACAGAAGAAGACGCCCCAGGCGTCGGAAGTCTCAGGGTGATTCCCGGCCACGGTAGGCGAGGGCCCGCGGACGGCGAGCGTTGGGTGGCTCGCCGTCCGATCAAAACTACTCCCGGGTCGACGGTGCGTTGTGTTCCACGCGCGCCTCAAAAAGATCTCAGCATGGTAAACCTGGCAGGCTCTGACCCTAAAGGAGGTACCGTTAGGGTCAGAGCCAGAGAGTTCCTGATAGAGTTGCGGAACTTGTTCGAAAGAGTCATCGCAGTCCTGGAACGAAAAGGGCATTAGGAGGAATACGGATGGGTTTAAAATCAGGAAGAGTTTGGCACTCCCTCCCGCTCCATCCAGAGCGGAAGGAGTCATTTGAGGATCTATCATTCTTTAAAAAAAAATGATGATGGGGGCTATGCCACAAAGGCCCTTTGGCTTTGAATTGTTATTAGAAGGTATTTTTAGAATACGGCTTAACTGAATAAAGTGGTATACCTACATAAAAGGCTTTAAAGGAAAATCCTATTTTTATAAATACCGAATGAAAAATGACTTTGTAGCTAAATTGATTATAATTTGTTATGAATTTACAAAGTACGGTTTTGAAGGAATTTATTTTTATTCCATTAGGACGTGTGCCCTTGCATTAGGCTAAGCGGTTTGTAATAGCATTCAATTCATTAACCGTTAAGCGAATAATCCGCTTTATCTCGCTGAGTCCCTTTAAGGTTATTTCAAAATGCCTGCTTAAATAGCGCAAGTCGTTATTTTTATTTTTAGATAGAAACAAAAATGTTTGGGATCAGAATTCAAAAAGCTTAAATAAGATTACTAAAGGAAAACTTGATAGAAACGAATCCCAGTCTATCTCATTATGCGGTTTATGGAGCAGATACCTTTTGGCTATGTACGTAGGTATGTGGATAATTATGTAATCTCTTTATATAACCCCTAATAAAATTTTCACTGAAACTTAACACAGCACATATCACATACCATCATCAATACACACACCATCATCAATACACACACAAATAATAAATATATAATTACATTTATAAAAAAAATAATAATAATAATAATGAATTGGAATTTTAAAGTGAGGTATTTTGCAAGCAAGGCTTATCTTAACTTTATTTTAATAAACACTTGCTCTACCTGCAATTAATTATTATGTAAAAATTTATTATGTATGGGCTTGTACCACTACCCTTAATACAAGTTATTTTAATAACTTAGCAAGGGTGCTGGTTGCAACACCTACCTGGTTTTGTTATTTTAAAATGTAATCTACAAACTAAGATTTTATGATTTTTATGATAACATTCTATTTATTGGCTGAATAAATTATTATTATTATTGTGACAGTCTAATCTCTCTATGGGTAATAGAAATCACATTGACCGTCAAGGTTCCAGAACATAATTATTATCACTAATGTGCATTGGCATTCCGATTTATTTCAACTCATGAATGTCGATTATAATGGCCGCGAGTAGCATGACGAGCTTTATCTGATATAACACACAACATTGTTCACCCCATTACCACCGAACCGCGGAAACACATCTCAAAATTAACAATTGAATTGAAAAAAGGCAATAAGCAAGCAATCGTTTTTATCTGAATGTATTACTGGCTGGTGATCACGTATTTTGTTCTTCTTTTTTATTCTAAAGCGATAAAATTGGCCGGGATTCCGGAAGCAATCGCATGAAAGACTCCCGGATTACAATATCGGCAGGTGAGATGAATACGGTGGGAAGCAATAAGGAACTTTCTCGCATTACTCGAGGGCCTGGCGGCGGCGCGTGAAACGATCCCGCACTGCAAACTCGCAACTTGATTGTGCCGCCGGGATCCCGGCCGCCACAATGTTTTGTTTCCTCTGATAAACTGTTATTGGCTGCACTGTAACTGAGAAAAACTTTGACGTTTTACAAGCCGGGGGCATCTGCACTCGGGTGTTGTGCGACGTGTTGACACGAGCCGTTTTTTCACTCGTCGAAAGCAATGTTCCAATCGAAGCGACAAGAGAATCGATTAATTGCAAGTAGGTACCACTGTCAGAGACAAAGTGTCCACAGCCACAGTAATTACTGGTCGCCATTGTGTTAGTTTTAGATACAAAACGGAATGCACGTTTTGAGCTGGACAACAATTTGAACGTGATTATGCGAGATGCTCGAGCTCTAATTCAAAATCAATTTCAGCAGAACATCGCAATGAACGGCTGGTTAAGCATAATCACCGATTCGGCTGATCAATAACCAGATTCAGATAATGGTTTAACACAAAATTCGATAGCCGTAAACCTTCACATATTGGACTAATTGCTGTAGATTGATCGCGGGGCACGAGTGTGGTCCGAATTTCACGACAATACCGTCCATTACGAGGTTTATTCGTCCATAATTCAGAGATCGGTTTGGTGGCTGCAGGCGGACTAATGGGTGGACCGTCGCACTTCGTTATTCAATTTGAATACATACCGAGGACAACTAAACAAACAGAGCTACAACAAACGACGTGTTAGCTTGTTATCGCGTTTGTCACTGGGTAATCTGTCGCGAATTCGCGATAAAACGGAATCTATAATTCTTGCTTTGAATATTTATTGTTATTTGTTACTGGAAATGTCTTGCTGCAAGATATATTTGAATTTCAGAATTCGACGCAGTTGCCTGTAAGAACACCTATGCATTAGAACCCATCTTATTAGTAGAGCCCTTTTTAAACCAACGGCCACTTAAAAAAAGCAGTAAAGTATATTTTAGATCCCTCCTTTTTCGTCAAACTTCGACTATTTTTGACGTTTTCGGCAGAGTCTGGCTCGGATATTTCTGGACCCTGCCACAAAGTCTACAAACATCGCTTAGTCGAGTATGTAATATTAATTTCTGCGCCAAAAGCACGTATTTAATGGCTGTCATATACGCTCCAAATATGTATTAGAGGGACGTAATACTAAATTAACTCACCCAGGCGGCCTTTATCGGCCCGCATCCTACTAATAACTTGCGGTTTCTACTGGTGACGTGTCACAAGTGGCTATTGGCTGTAGCGGGCGAAATTGCTTATTGCCTGCCAACCGACAGCCATCTCTACAACTAGCTATAGTACGAGGATCTTGGGTTGTGAGAAGTGACAGTTTTAACCAATGATGTAAAAACTATAGATACCGTTACCGTTACCCGTGCATGTATACTTAGAATCGTAGCACGATTTATTATCAAAAGTGTTTTTGTTTTTTGAGTCGTGAAGTAGTACGTCATTGGTTTTAACACAATCTGCCTTGCCTTTTCCCAACTATATTGTCGTCGGCTTCCAGTCTAACCGGATCCAGCTGATACTTTAGGGTTTAGCGTGCTTTTTTGAGTCACTTAGTCTTGGTGTGTAAAAAATTGGTCACCCTTACCTCGGCAAGTGCTGCTTAATCTACAACGTGTTACAGAAAAAACGCAATAGGTACCTCCTAAGGGCTCATTGTACTCATCATTATGAACTTTTCTTCTTCTTCTACACTTTTACCACAACTTTTACAGCGACCCCTTAAAAGGTATTGCGTTTATTCTGTTACACGTTGGACAAAGATGGACCCGTGCCGCTGTTATTATTTGGAGCTCCTCAAATGATAGTTTTGACTATATTCTTGAATAAGAGTTGCCGATTAAAAGCTACCGTGTGTTCTGTGTCTTCGTACGTACTTGAATAACTAAGGCGATCTGTAAGACGTCGTCGACTCTTTCGTTATAACAATATCTTTGTTCTTGAATTCTCGGAACTAGTTTACCTTGTACTGAACTCACGCATCCATATAATGCATGAGCATTGAAGCTTTGTAACTATGCTTTGGTGAAAGTTTAATAAATTCACTACGTTATCTATTAAAAGAAAAATGTCGAGAATATCTGTTTTATATAACAATATTTATATTTTTATAAACGTGGCCACATCATGACGTGATCACTACATGATGTGGCCGACCATTTCACGATGTGGTTGAATTTCATGAAATGGAAATTATCCGCTGCCCACATCGATATGGTCTGGCCAGATCAATGACTAACTCAGTGTTTGACGATATCAGCAGCTACACACAGCTACTTCATGCTATGGTGAAACTTTAGTGATCATATCGTAAAATTGTTACATTATCCGTCTTTAGAGGCGCTAATATTGTTCTGTTTTGTGTTTGTGATCATGGTGGCGAACAATTATTCCGATAAGAAAAAGCTAACATAAATGTGCCATGCATGAAGAAAAAAGCAATTTCACGATGTGGCCGTGGTTAGTTCAGATTATGTTTGAGGGAACTTGGGGCACCCGACACGGACAGGTTAAGTTCGAATGGAATGGCAGGAGCTAGAGTGAGCGAGCGAACTTAGCTTCCGTCATACCATTCATGTTAGGTTCCATTAAACCCTGCAGACAGAAATAGGAGCCCGTGGCCTAAGTTAGGTTTGAAGATGATTGATACGAGTATATCATCAAACGTTGATGTTTAAACGATATTGTCAGTTTTCGCTGACCATTTCATGAAATACAACCATTTCATGAAATTAACGGCCTCTTCATGAAATGGCCAATTCCTTTACTGATGAGTGACTGACTGACAGACAACGAAATGCCGAAACTACTGGTCGTAGAAAGCTGATATTTGGCATGTAGGTTCCGTGGGGAGTGTCTGGGAGCACTAAAAGAGGATTTACATATACAAAAGCTAGTATTGCATAAATTTAAACTTCTATTTAGCCAACTACGGACACTTTATTTAATAAAAAGGTTACCATGACCTTTAAAAAGTTTTTCTTTCTTTTTTATTTGAGCATTCAGACTATTATTTTAAAATATAAAGTCCAGGAATCTGCACATAGCTCTCACTGAAAACTTTCAATAAAAGCTTTTATAACAAGTTGCTTATCTTTGCCTTTCTTTCTTTCGTAGCCAAGATAAACGTCATTGTCAAATCGAATAAACTTTTCCAAAGTCCTTGATTGATCGCGACTGGAAGAGGCTCAACTTTTTCAATACTTAAGCATTGGTTACATCGATCGTGGCACTGAGGCGGTAAATGAAATCGATATTTATGTATTTTAAGTCCTTTAAATAGATAATGATGGCCACAGCTACCATAAACAAAAGAGGTTAGTTAGGTCCTGAGTTCGGAATTCTTAAGGGAGTTCATACAAGGCGTCCCGCTACCTGCACATCTGTATAAGTTTAATGTTTTGAATAATTATGGCCTGATTGCATTAAATGATAGAATATTTTCTGAATTACAAGGTCTGACATAGGAAAAATAAGCCGTTTAACAAATTACATTCTTACTTGTGAATTGCGAAAAGCGGCGCGTTTTAGAGTAACAAAGTCCAGCAAGTGCCAGTAAATTGTTTATACCATAAATTACATATTGTGTCTTCTCACTTTATTTTTTCACAGATACATACACATTACACAGCCTATGGGATAGTTAAACTCTGTACACAGTAATAGAAGAAGTGTCATAAAAAAGACAATTTGATTTATCTGTCTCTAATTTAATTAATGTCTGTGTATAATTTAATTAATGTTTGAATTGCTATATTATATGCTAATGTAATTTATGGTAATCGTTACCAAATGAATTTCAACTAATTTTCTTTTTTTTTTAATGTTTTATTGATTAGTAGTCCAAAATAATTAATCAAATGTGTGAATTATACATAATACATATTTGTACGCCGTAAAGGTAAAACATGACTGATCCTTTCTGCAATGTACTTATCATCTCGCATGCTTTGTGTGTGCATACTCATGTTTCTGGCAAATAAATTAACTATGAACTCTGAACTCTGTCAATTTACCTACATACACATTTTTACTAATTTTTATCCAGGAAAGATAAATAATGTAGACGCCGCGTAGAGATCGCGTTGCGCCTACGTAGCAGCGTCTTCAATAGGGATGCCTATTGTAGATGCCGCTTAGACACTGCGTAGATCCGCGTAGGCGCTGCGTAGCACTGCTACGCGGCAGCAGAAAAATCATCAAAGAAAGTCACCGACAAAATATTTAGTGAAAGTAATTACTTAAGTTGATCGTGGCTAAATAATTACTTTGACTGGAAGCCGACACCAATAAAGTTGGTAAAAGGCTAGGCAGATGCTGATGGAATACTTTTAAGTTGATGACGACTATTGTATGTAATTGACAAAGAGGTGCAAATATTTTTTTCTCAGCTGTAGTCATCTTTTTTAAATTTAATTTCAACAGTCATTGCTCTAGTAATCGCAAGCGCAATTGATGAGCTGAGCCTGAGTTCTTGAGTTGAATATCTAGTTCGTATTAAACTTTATTAGAAAGAAAGTAATAAAAAGAGTTTACCTATTTGCGCAAAGCATGATGCATACCAAATAAAAAACAATTACAAAAGTTATGCATCTTGGGAAGATATGCGTCACATTCACGCAAGACGGCCATCGCTCACAGCACAATGCTGGGACTCGTGTGCGAGACAAAGCTACAGCGCTGGTTTTCAGCAACAGCCGGCGATGACAGTATGACGAAATAAACAAAAATAAATATGTTTAAATGGGTGGATATATAACAAATAAAACGTTAAGAATATAGCAACAGATAGTTGCGCCGACGATGGAACATGGCCGACAAATAGTGGTTATTGGGACGTCCCCATCTGAAATATGTAGAAGCGCAAGTCTAGATTTGTTCCCGGCTAGCTATTGCTTCACCACCTACAAAATATAAAAAATGGGTTAAGATAACCATTTCAATGTGGCCTAACCCTTCCGTTAATACAGGTGGTGTGTGTGATGTACGTTTCTCATAGCTTAAAAATAAAATAAATATCAATAATCATATGTCAATAATCGGCAAAAAAATTGGTAGTATAGTATGGCGTCCCAAAAGGCCGCATTGCAGAACCGGGCCTGACCGGTCACGTTTGTCGCCACCTCGCCACTCGGAGGTATGCCGAGCGATACAATTGTGTCCACCATTTGTACACGACCGACCGCGATGTACGACGCGCCAGATCAAGGTTAAATATTCGTCAGGTTTTAAAACGATGAATGTCTGTGTGTATGTACTATTATAATCATTGAGGGAGTCGTGGCTGAATAATAACAGTCGTACGGGTTGATCTTTAAGGTTAAGCAACGCATCTGTTACGTCTTTGGCAGGCGTAACGGATTGTCAGAACTCAGAAAATCTGACACTAGTCTTGCCAAGAAGTACCGTGTTACTCAGTTAATGGGTTGTGGAGGTGTGGTATGCAGCCACTTCACGTAAAATATGGATGGTATTCATCTGAATCCGGTATGACTGACAGCCGATCCCAATATAGTTGGAAAAAGGCTAGGCAGATAATGACCATAATATAATAAGAAACACAATATGTCACACAATATGACACACAACAACACAAACACAACAAAACAACACACACACTTATGACAACATGACTATAATTATAATAATTTTCAAATATCATCAGCTACCCATAGCTTTCAGACGATCTTTTGTGAAGCTAATAGCGATTTCCGTTTAGAGATAATATCATTACTGGTATAGTGCTGCATTAGCTCCAGATTGGATGCTGTAATCAGATTATAACCGTACTGTTAAGTGCGTCTCGTCATATTATTAATAGCTTCAATATTGATGTTCCAATCCATCTTGCCAAACGAAATTTAATTAAAGATCTCGTAAATTTCCGTTTTTAATATGAAAAGTAGAAGATAATTTATAAAGCGGCGTAATAATATCTTCCCCTAAAAGCCTCTTCAAATCTTAGGGAGGCGCGTTACCATAATCTTAGCTATTAGACAACCCCTTAAAATACACTGACTGGCATTATTTTAATGAATTTTGGATGAGTTTGTGTCAATCATTATGTTAAATCTTTGGGCGTTTGAGTATAAATTGACATAATTATAAAACACACAAACAAATATTCTACTGAGAGTAAAATCTTTTTCACACCACCTGATCGAAAACGTCAAATTATATGTCATGCCAACCTAACCTAAAGTGAGTCATTTTTGGCCGGTGGCACAGCCGGGCAATAATATTGTACTGGATTTCATTATAACCCGCTGGTCAATAATGTGATTTAAATTTGGAACCTCATCTGTCTGCTCAATTGGTGGTATATTAGGTAATTACAACGCCTTCTGTCTCTGTCTCTCTTTTTCTGTTCCAGAAAGAGGAAAGATATTCTCGATACTCTTACTACTTAGGGATGATATTCTCGAATTTCTACAAAATCATAAGGATTGACCAGGGTCCAGGATTGAAGACAATATTATAAGAATAATTGGTTATGTACGTATTATTGTATAAAAGGATAAGAATAACACTTAAAACCCATTTATAGTCGATTTATTAATTTAAAAACTATTTTCTCGAGCATCTCCTATGACGTTCTAAATTCAAATTGCATACAGCCAAGCGTCCGAACCCATTCTACCAGCTGTTACAAAGCTCTGTATAAAGCTTTGTGTACACATTAATTGTATTAGGTTGATAACAATAGGCCTGCACATATATTTACTTACCCACAGAAAAAAAAAAAAACGAAAATCGAGTTGGTCGTGGCCGCTATGTGGTAGGTATACCGAGTGGAACGCAAAAAAGGCGCGGATATTGCAAATCCGTATGGTATTAAACTAACCTTTTTTAAGTAGGTATACAGTATAGTTCTAAATACAATATATCTACATAGTGTTTGTAAATTTAAAATACTTTGTTTTTCGTATTATGGCTTCTTATTTTCTCACAGGAGGTGTGAAAAGTAGAGTATCCTCCTCGGGGATAAAGGTGTCTTTGCCTTGGGCTAGCTTGAATCCCTCGCTGCATTCAGGATTCTTGTATTAACTCCCTCGCTTCGCTCGTGAGTTAAACTCTAAACTCCCTCGCTACGCTCGGGAGTTAACTCCCGAATCCTTCATTGCGTTCGAGATTCAATATGACGCCCGTGACACAAGACACTGCTTTATCCCCTGGGTGCATAATCTACTATTATTTGCCTCGAATAATAAATCAGAAACTGTTAAAAGACTATATTTTCAAAGAAAGAACGTAGATTCCTTCGCAAGAAATGGTGGTTTTAAACTCCAACTGCGCTTCACTTGAATGGTGGAAGCGCTGGAAAATGTTTGGCACTTTCTTAAAACGGTGGGTGACACCACGAAACGGCACAGAGAGGACAAAACGAAAGGTTAAGTCTAAACAAGACCACAGAGACTCCACTTGTTCATTACATGACTGAACTTTGTAATCTCATTGGTCGTTTTTATTAATCCATTTGAACATAGACTAAACGAAGTTCGCTGAATCCTAATCCACAAACGTTTGGTGGCACAATACGCATAATAGGACGGTTCAAAGGAATTAAATTATCTGTGTAACGTTCCGTGAATTTTCCACTTGTTAAAAGCGACCGCTGTTCATAACGAAACCAAACGTAAGCATGAAATTAATTCATTCGTTTCATACAATGAGGCTTTTGCGCGGTTTTTCAGCTGGATTCTCGTCTCTATTAATAGACAAGGAAGTTGAATTTTGTTTAAGCCCCTACAATTTTCGTAATAACCTACGTTGTTATATTTTAATACAGAATTAGGGTCCCCACAGACAGGTGCGATGCGGCGACGGCAACGATGAGACAACGCGTTTTCGGCGAATTAGCTCTACGGATTAGAACAACCCTGCGAAAAATCGTTGTTTCACATTGTGAGATGGTTCCTGTTAACAGATCATGTTTTCATTATTATACCTACCTAACCCACTAGTTTTTCTAGCACTTCCACTTCCATTGGACTAGCTGGTATTTATTCATGCCAACACACAAACACTACAAACCAATATCGCTGGAGGATCTTGAGCGGCAGTCATGTGTAAAGCAGATACAGCCACAGTTAGCACTACTCCGACCCTAAACGCTTTATTGTAGTTGCTATCACGCTCTCTATCACTATAAAGATGTTGATTGGAAAACCGAATTGTCGACGCGCCGTGACCCGGAAACAATAAAAACTTTACGGGCGCGCTTCGGAACCACTCGGCTGCCAGGCCCCGCCGCTAGGTGGCGCTGCGGCCTGCTGTCCTTTTTACGACCAGATTACTGGAAGATTAAATAAAAAACAGAATCCCCGAGCTCATCGCCATTTTTAAAAGGTTTCGTGTTTGTTCTAGCTGTGGATGCTCGTAAAAGTTAGTTCAACTTTATTTACAGCTGAGTTTTGTTCGTATGCGCTAAAGTGGACACTGTTGTTTTAAACTCTCGATATAGTTTGTTTTACATCTGTTTAAATAATTTATGGATTTTGTTTTGTGTTGCTGGTGACCCGGACTGCTACTTTTTATGGCATTGTCGGTATTGTTATCTACTGAAACTCGGTGCTGGATTTTGTAGCGATTGCGTTGTAACTTGTAACTAAGTCTCGGCTCATTTTGGTGTAAACACAGACTTTGATGTTTCAAATAATAGCAATATTTTATACACTTTACTTACATGCTTATGTTGATAGGTGCAAGATATGAGAAAATAATTCCGAGAAGAAGTTTGAAGTTCCAGAGCGTCGATTTATTTAAGATTTTCATCCTTGAAAATAAGGGATTTTTCACGCGGGTTGAACAAGCACTGCTGGTATAATTATGACGAAAGGCTTTTTAACGCTTTCTTGGCCTAAAAGTAGGCTTACTGTGGAATTTAAACAGCATTCTACGTTAAAGTGTGGCTGTTCTCAAACAGGTATATAAGCTAATGTAAAGTATAAGGAGATGCCACTGTTTGTATTTTTTGAGGAAAATGATAAGATCTTGTGGCATAGGCTACGGCAATGAATAGTAATTACTACGGGAATCTGGGTATAAACATAAGTTACATTTTATTTTTACGAAAAGTCTGACAATAAACTCAAATGTATTTGTGTTACAGCTACATAAACCGTCTAGCACTTTAAATAAAAAACCAATAGATTTATTTCTATGTACTTAGCAGCCCGCCAAATAAATACAAAAGTGCGGTTAAAGCAAAAATACGAATCGCTCGATGAATTTGTATTTCCAAAAGCGTTTAGGACGCAAATATCCACCGGTATAGGCCGGTGCTGCGTACGCCACTATTTTATATTTCTCGTCACGGATCAACCCTTACGATACGTGACTTTATGAAGGTAGCTACGTTTCCAGTCGTGTACTATTGGATCATCGCAAAAAACTGGGGCCTTGGCGCGCCCTCGATTCACTTTCGCGGGGCGACCGTCAAGCGACACGACACCTGCGTCGATGAACGAAATCGCTTTATTGAGATTAATAAACTATGTACTTACCTGTACCAGTGTGCAACAATTTACACGTAACCTTATCACGTATGTATTCTTCGAAGGAGTAGTCAGAGCTATAAGTTCGTACTAAACATACATCTTCGCCAGCTATGTTTGTGTCACGGAAAAGAGGGGCGCATTCGTTGCTATCATTATCTTGGTCATAAAACCTCAGACTCCAAGCTCCTACTGAAGGTTCACAGTGAAAACCCCATAGCATGTTGCCTGCTGCCCCCACGATCAAATCCGGACTACAAATATTAATTTGTAATCAGGCTTAATAGCAGTCCGTGTCTGCGATCACTAAGCAACGAGGCAGTGCAATAATAGGACACAATAACACATATATAGAACCTGATTAAGGTCTAACTGTCTCAGTTGTAAGTAGCTGGCTTTACAAATACTCCGTTGGTAATTTTAAATACTCTGCTCGCTCTGAATTATAAAGTCTGACTAATGTGGTTCATTTTGCATGAACGTAGCTACTAATTTAACTGGCTGAGTTTAACGTTTATTGTTGAAATATGCATGAATACTCATTAGCTTGTGGGGATGATAACTTATTTATTAGCGCTCTATTATGTTACGGCTAACTTAGAATATAACTAGTGCGCATTAATGTATAGCAAACAATGATGCTGAATGTTCAATCATCTGCCTAGCGTTTTCCCAACCATGTTGGGGTCGGCTTCCAGCTCTAGCTGGATGCAGCTAACCAGTATTTTATATGGAGTGACTGCCTATCTGATATCCATAATCCAGTAACTGGGTAACACGGTACCATTACCCGGCAAGACTGGTGCTGGACATTCCCTGGCTTCCGATTACCAACATATTAACGTGCGACAATATTCGATGAGCAAGTACAAAGAATCAAAAGTCGTCAACACCTAAAACATATATATACCGACACACAACAGATCAATATTACAAAATTTGATCATTTTTTTACGAGTTCTACATCACCGACTTTGTTTTGTTATTCCACACATGAAGCACTTAGGACTTTGAATATTATATAAATCATGTCAATACGGGCTGAGGAGATTCCTGCAATTTTGACCATTGTGTTCAACGAAGTAGGTTATTAATTCAATTACACAATATTTTTTTGATAAAGCGGGAATTCTGTTTTCAATTTGGAATTAAGTGTCGTCCAGACTTATTTGTTAATAGAAGTAGTAGTAGAAGTACAGCACATTTTTTTGAAAACGTATACGAACTCTTTGATTGCAGAAGATTATTTTTAAATAAAAAAGAAAAATGTCAAATAATCAAATTTTGTGACATTGATTTGTTCACCGAATTTTGTGGCCAAAGCTATTCAGTGACTTTTGTTGTTTTAAATGTGTTGACGACTTTTGGAACTTTTAGTTGCTCATTGCATTTTTTCGGTAACTGTACGAAGGAAATTCACCGGAAATTCACCCTATGATGTACAACTATCCATGGACCGGCCTAAGCGTTGCTTAACTTTAAAAATCGATCCGTGCGGCTGTTATTATTTAGACGAGCTCCTGCTTCTAACTGTTCGATGTTCAAAATATTATGAAAATATAATGCACATAGACTAGGTTCTATTATTTCTTAACGGCATTCCAAAGACAAAGAATAGATTTTTTGTTGCCAAACACTTGCATATAACAAGGCAATTGTGTGGTAAGGGGGAGGGTGTATTAACCTCACATTATCGCAATATTTCGAGCTGCATCATGGCTGCCTCAAGGTTGTTAGCATTCAATACTAGTTCCGCGTCCATACTGACATTGTAGTGCAAGTACGTGGCCTTTCATGTTCACAAAATAGCTTCAACATTTTTATTGAGACGTAAACTTCGCTGCATTTTGATAAAGTGCAATATTGTCAAAGAATGCAAATGGTTAGTGTTTGAACTTGATTGCATTCATAAACAATTTTAAAGTGTTAGCGAGTGTCATTTGTGTCTAGAACTCTAACAAATGCCTATTTGATTGATTTAAGCACACATATCGATCATAGACTGCGTGGAATCCAATGAATATCAATGGAAATTCAATACGAGCGCGAGAAGCCTGGTACTGGATATTGAAGCCTCTAAAATCCAATCCGTCCACAATTTTAATCAACGGCTAAAGCAATTTTAAAACTACACATAACTGTAACTTTGATATACAATTGCACAAAACTAATCTGGTTTTTGTGCGATATGTTATCCAACAAAATGTAAACGAAACGACACAAAACAAATGAAAAGGAAATAGATTTCATGCGATACGCGCCAGGATGTATCCCAGCCGTAACAAGTAACAAAGTCGTGTGAAACTAAAACAATGGACGTGAGATTAGAACCACGTACCCGAATAAACTAAATATATGTAAATAATATTTATACGAGAAACACAATACAGTGTTGTAGCAAGTTTTGACGGAGGCTCGACTTGTGTGCCGGAAATAATGCCATTATATTTTAGAAGTGACAAAGGTAAGGAGTTATTATGTTTACCAACAAATATTTTCATACTAATCTAAAGTTTTTAACAATGAGATAGCGGGAACCAATAAGTCAGTAAGTTTTATCTGATAAGATTTGCTTTATGCTGTTAAGTATTTTGTTTTGAAACAACCAACAATAGGATTTATAAAGCTATTTTTAGGCTCGCCCAAAACCTTTTAAAGTACCCTTTTTAGGGTCAATAATCACATAAAATCTTTATAAAGAGAAGTTATTTCGCTGAACAGTTTTACAAACACACTGCTACGAATTTAGGAATTCTTCTAGTTTGTGAAGGTCAGATGGCCACCTTTACCTACCTCGTGATACCTATCTGAAACGCCCTGAATCACAGTACCTGCTTGCTAATGAGTGGACAAACAAGACCGACTGGCCACAGGTGACCGAATATTCTGCTAGCAAAACATTAGTACTATAATTTAGAAGTCTGTAAACAGTATCCGAATGATATAGTGATATATCGAGGTTTAGAAGGAGTCTGATACATTTGAAGCTACACAAGTACACACGTACAAAGGAAAACCATTTCCAATAGTAAATTGTTAGAAAAGGTTTTATCACTAGAGAAAATGTATTTGGAAAGAACTTGTGGACGCGTCAAAAATTAGATACTAATCAAATGATTCGACTGACTGTTAAAAAAAATTAAGCAATCACAGTACCTTGTCTTTTTTCGATTTGGACCTTTGTATCACATAATTCACAGGTTCTATGTGTATTATTTAAACTGTGAAACACGAGAATGTTTATTATTTCGAAGGTAAGATAAACCTAAGTGAATTTATATAAAACCAACAAAGTTACAATCTGAGTGTGCTTTCTTGAGTTGATTGACGGATCTGACTTGTACCTACTTGAGTGGATTATATTCAAACAAAATCTTTTTGATCTTTGGCATCGCCTCTAGCTTCCCAAGACTTGACTTGTTTTGCACGTCGACCAATTTGTGTTTTCATTTTTCATATTTTTGCTTCGACATTTGAAATTCAAATTTACGTTTTTTTTTATTTCTTTTCTGCCACTGAACTATTTGCCTGAACTGTATGTTCATGGGTCGCACAATATTAATATTAAAACTAGTTTATTCAGAAAAAATACACATTTTACACGAATCAAAAAGAAAAACAGTTTTACTAGTAAAAGTGGTAACGGCAGAAAATATTACAATATTACATGATGATGAATATGATGATAGCGATGAGCGATAGCGCAACACGCTACCTCTTATGTAACATTGTACACATGAATTGTTTGTTTTATTTTGGGTGTTGTCAGTAGTCAGTAATTTATACTAATATAAAGCTGGATTTACATTACGAAACTAGTGGCATGAAAGTAGTTCCGTGACATTAATTTCACCAACAATTTCACGTGTAAACGTCAAGTTTTACAATGCATGCATCGATTTCACGACACTGAAACAGTTTCGTGATGCGCGCGGTTTTTGGATAAAACTAGTGTCATGCAACTAATGTCATCGTATAAACGCGACGCGAAACTAGTGTCGCGAAAGCGCCTGCGCTGATAGGACGTGTTTTATTTCAAAAAATCAAACCTGACTAAGCCAGGTTGGATCGATAACCTGGTAATAAATGCCGCAGAAATTCATTGGATGCGAGAAGCGAAGAACCGGTCGATGTGTCGACGCACGGGGAAACCTATGACCAGAACTGGACGACTTTCGACAGGAAAGATGATGACGACGGTGATTTTTTCTTGTTTTTATATTTATATTTTAGTTGGGTTTAACTATCATCATCTTCGCTTTGCACCCAGCGGTTTCCTGCGGACTTTACCAGTGCATCGTACTCACCCTGGGTTAGTTGGTTATGAACAGCAAGCAACAATCCATCGCACTGCTTTATGGTCCAAAAAGTCAAAAGTTCAACATATTAAAGTGACTTCACATCGTAATGACCGCTAATTAGGCCTAGCCGTCGACTGGCAGCATTAATTATTTGTCGCAACGCAAGTGGTGTAACCAGTGCTGCGCTGAATAAACAATCATGCATAATGCTAGTCCATCCGACCCAATTATTGATAATTTGTAAACAGCTCCTTAATCAGAATTGAACGTTGCGTCATGGATTAATTCTTGCAGAATGGTCTTCGTCTTTCTGGTTTTGTTGTTGTTTGTGTTTGGAACTATTGCCTAATGTGTTGCTTGCCTGTACTGCGATTAAGTAATTGAGTCAAAAAGGTAAAAAAACAATGTAGGTATTAAACAGTAACAATTATAGTAATACTGGAGGACTGACAGACGTTGTCCTGCCCGAATTTTAGATTTTATTAAGAATCTAGAACCCGATTACAGTTCTACGTACCGGAATCAATTGATGAGTCTAAACAATTCAGAGACTAACTCAAACACAAAAAATATCAAAATTGATATTTTAGCCGTTTAGGAATAGTTCAGTGACATCCGCACCATAGTGGCAATATAAGTAGTATGTTTCTTTAATTTATGTTTTGAGTCCACAGATTATAGAGGTATTGATCCAATAACGAAAACTCTTTCCATTGATGGAAACACACCGAGTGCTAAGGCCACTTTGATCGCGTAAAAATGTATAGTTACTAAGAGATAGAGCACGGAAGCGTTTCATTTTTTTACCTCTACGTGTTGCGATGTTGCGAATTGACCGTGAAAATTTACCTGAAAGTGTCCATTTTCCCAGACTTTATGTTTAATATTTAATTACTTTAAATGTCACAAATATTCGGTTTATTTAATTCGTTTACGTGTCGGTAGAACAGAATATTTGTAAGGAACCTGGCACCACTTGTTATTTAAATAAAACCTACGCCTTTTTATTAGGCAAAAGAAAATACATAAAAGGTAACCTTCGACTTCAATCACAAAGAGGTAATAAAATATAAGAGACGTGGATTGAATTTATAGCAGAAGAAATGAAGTCTGCGGTTTGGGAATTGAAACTACCAGGCTCCCTGAAAACAGCGCACTGTCAAAGTTTACTTAATCATAGGGAAAATCCTTCATTATTAAATTTAAATTCAATTGCGAAATCCGCTAAGTAATTTGTGTAATCATTCAGCTTTAGGTACTGCTAGCTATCGGTTTGCGGATAAAACTCACTGAGCCGCCAAAATTCAAATCGAGAACGCATAGTTACAACCGAGGGATTATACACCATAGACTATGTTAGTCGGAATTAATGATTGGGGGATCTTCTGTTTACCCAAAATATTAAATTGGGGATTTGAATATGTGACTAAATTGTGCTGTTAAAATGAAGATAACATCCTAGGATAACATGAGCTTATGTTTAATTAGAGCGTAATTACCACTAACTAGATACTTGTTCAGTTAATATTTGCTACGACCCGGGCTAACTACACATAATAATGCTGAAACAATCTAATATTTCCGACTGCCTGAGGCGCACGCATATTACTACGATATGGGAATCGGAGAAACACACGCACAGTGCGAAGTTGTGTGGAAATAGACATTTACCTTGCAATACCTGCCCATTCATTTGACAATTAGACCGTTTTTGTTATTTCCGTTTTACACATAATAAAATGCTTGTGCAATGCGATATACCTTTCAAATAATTCACAAAGGCAAAGCACAGTCTTAAGTTAGAACTATCAAGACTCGAGTTCGGGTTTTCCTGTGAGGCTGTGTTGCGGCTGTCTCGCTCTGGCAGCCGGCTCAGTGGAGCTGTAAATGTTGCGTCTCCTTCTAACTTGAGAAGGCTTGCGCGGAAAGAGAATGTGGGTAACGAACGACCTTTTGCCGTTATGGGCAAGCAGTGC
The DNA here is from genome assembly GCA_947386135.1 of Melanchra persicariae. Classification (NCBI taxonomy): domain Eukaryota; kingdom Metazoa; phylum Arthropoda; class Insecta; order Lepidoptera; family Noctuidae; genus Melanchra; species Melanchra persicariae. The sequence goes on from OX376646.1 coordinate 9,561,157, forward strand.
GGCCCGTGCGTTCACCGGGAGCGGTACATTCGGCTGCGGCCACACTACATCGCGCCGACCGTCTGACAATCTGAAAAAAAAATTACGTAAATATTACAACACTCACGCATTGATTATGAAACGTCTGTAACTGTAAGGCGAATCCTGGACGTCCTACGTAACAGTGTGCATGGTGCCGCGTTCAGTTTGATTGTGCGGTCCTGTTTGACCCTGGTGATTTTATTTTAATATATTGTTTTGTAACCCTCTCCCGTGGTGTTCATTGTATCGTCCATTTCTGTGTTTCTGTTGTGATTTATTTTTGTATCTTTGGATTGTCACTGGAGTTGTTGGTAAGTTCAAGTATTTTTGACGTTTTTTTTAAAATTTTAGTTTTATGGTATGTTTTTTAATATTTTGCAATTTATGTTTTCTTGTTAATGTTTATTCCAATTATTTTTTATTGTTAAAATTATAACCCTATTAATTTAATATTATTTAATACAGAGATTGATTTTTGACGTCATAACAAGTGTTCAATAGAGTTGCTGCATGGTTATACGCTACCCAAGTAAACTCAATTTACCATACTAGTGAAGCTCTTGGAAAGCTGAGTGTGCCACATGTGTTTTTGGTTATGTTGCGTGGTCCCCCACAGCTGGGAAAAGGTGGCTGCTCAGGCTCACTGATCGAATGTTAATATCGTAGATACATAGCTGATGTCTAATAATAAAGGAATATTGTTTAAGAAATTTTAATTTAATTACTTACTCAAAATACCTATATTTATTTATTTAACTGCCATTCAATCAATATTTGAATGACATCTAAAGTAAACAGATAGGGGTCCAAAAGAACCCTGAATTGGGCTTATGGCAAAGAAGAACGTTCTCGTATCATGGTTTGTCTGTGGGATACCACTGTGCGATACATTGGAGCGATTTATGAGGTGTTATTAGTAGGCTACACTATTCCACATGCTAATATTGAAAAGCAGTAATTGAAGAGACTTCGAATTATCCAGTATGTATGCGAGCACCTAGAACACAACAGAACGTTGTGAAAAACTATGGAAGGCATTTTTCCAGCTGCGGGCTTCATGATTGCCTAAAAATTAAGGTTTCCAGGATAAAAGAAGTTACTATCGTACATCCACCGACATATACGAGTTTGGCAGTGATACAATAGGCGTGATCAACGTTACTGAAGCGGAACAAGATCTATTTCGATTTCTTTTTGAGGATTCGCCAACAGGAAACCCAATTACTTGGGTATTGATCCCAAGACCTCAATGATGAAGCAACTGTGTTTGCAAATGTTGGACAAACGAGACAATTGTCACAAATTGTTCTGATATTGTTGCAAGGATTTATATCAGCCCCAAAAAGTCTTATTCTAACGCCATCATAAAAACGCTACTAGAAAATTATTTACACGATCGACAAAATGTGTAGTATGAACATTAGAAAGATGGAGAACTAAATAGAAGAAACAAAATCAATAAGTACAAACAACATGCATCAAATCCACACAAATTTGCCATCGCTCAGTTCAGAAAAAAATAGCGAATACATTGCTTTGCGGTCCACAGCAAGATTTCCAGTGACAACAAACAGGATTAGTGATGTTATGCTGTTTTATTACCAACCGTATGACATTTCTGTTCATTATCTTGTCTTTGGCTTGATAGAGTTACTCGTTTTCGACCATAACTACATATGTACTTGTGTCTTTGCCTCGAATGGTGTAAATTAAAATCTGAGAGACGTATGAATATGCATGTCTCCCAGATTTAGTTGACCCTTAATAAATGGAGATGGTATTTAAAGTTATTTAACTCTTATACAAATGTAGGCTCCATCGCGCCGGTATCGCCCGTACGTACTTGAGGTACCTTTGGGAAATTAGAAGCAGACTTTGATTTTTGAAGAAGTAGTCGGCGTTGATTCAACTTAAATGATAGGGAGGTTTTACCCCGACGGCCGAACCTGTAGCAGCAGCAGCAAGAACGAAAGCAGGAGGAACGACTATCTCTTTTTTATTGGATGGGAAATCATCAAATGACTCCTCCCGCTCTGTTTGGAGCGGAAGGGAGTGTCAGACCTCTTATTAGCTAAAACCCGAGTTCCTCCAAACACCCTTTGCGTTTCAGGGCCGCGGTAACTTTTTCGAACAATTCTGCAGGCACTGGCCCCAGCGGGCCCTGTCAATTATGCTGACATCTCATTGAGGCGCGTGTGGACTACAACGCACCGTCGCATCGACACAGGCATGGTCCTTATCGGGCTCGCCGTCCGCAGGCCCGCGCCTGCGGTGGCGGGTGGTCGGTAATCGCCCTGCGACTCCCGGCGCCTAGGGCATCTTCTTTTGCTGCGGCGTGAGGTTTGCCTCTCCCGTCGATTAAAAAACAGGTATCTCCCGAAACAACCGTGTCCGGTGAGTACCATGGTAGGCGGAAGGTGAGGATGTCGTGGCGCCTCTCTAACCACTCCTCAAAGAAAGCACTTATCGCTACCAATTAGTGGCGTGCCCTGTGCGTGAGAAATGACTATCCCTAGATTTTTTTGAGCATTTTCACAACTCTATCTACATCAAATCTTCTTCTACAAATATTTTTAAAGTACCTAACACATACAGAACTAATAAGTAAGTATAAGGCCGCGTCTGAACCTGCAAGCAACTTGCATGCAAGTTTAATTATATCGATCGAACGTCATCACATTATACCTCGGCAGCCTGCAATGTAACGCAGTTTGCATGCAAGCTGGTTGTAGGTAGAAACGTGGTCTAAAATTCAAAACCTCCCATGTCTACATTGATTTTTATTTGCCAGTTGCAAAAATATTTAATACACTGAATATTAATCATTTTAAACACTTTAAATGAGGATTGCACCAAACAACTCATATTTAACCTTCAGCGATATTTTATTGCAAATGATGTTTAGGATTTCGCACCAAAACTTGTATATATTTACGCTGATGACACACCTACTCATTTCGGCATACACGTAGAAGAAGTTTGGAAATCCCTGAATTAAAAACCTGATTTAGGTATTTAGATAAAGCTTGACTCACAGATAATATATATTGATACAATCAATTATATTGTGCTTAATTATTTGAAATCCGACGTAGCACAAATAATCGCGATCCTGCTAAATGATGTTTACTTATAATTAACGAAAAATAAACAGCATTTTTCGAAAACATAATAAATCCATCCTTTGCAAACCTTTTATTTTAGTCATTTGCTAAGCTGACCCCTGCTAAAAAAAAATTGCAATACAATGAAACTGGTTAGTTCATTAGGGCTAAAGAATTTTCATGTGAAATGGATTATTCGAATAGTTGTTTTGTTAAAACCTCAAAGCGGTTTTAACAAAACAACTATTCGATTAATCCATTTCGTTCTTTTGAAAAATAGGAATTTTAATGTGTAGATATTGGTTAATGCTTTTAACGATAAAGCCGCTGTAATCAAAATGTAGAAATAAATAGAACAAATAAAAACATTTTTATTTTATGCTTTTTTCTGTATTGTGGTTTAAATAATTAGCATGATTGAAATTTAGTCTTAGGTTAGGTAAGGGTCACGTCAGCCGCATGCACAGTGACCGCTGGGCAATAGTCTATACAAAAGTGGGTGTCTGAGGATGGTTGGCCCCGCCGAGGTTGGCCTAGGAAGTGGTGGCGAGATGACCTAGTCGCCGACTGCCAGGGTTGGTTCGAGGTGGCTCGGGACAAAAATATCTGGAAGGATTTAAGGAAGGCCTTTAACCAGCAGTGGGGCAGTATATCCTGAAAAAAAATGTAACAGAATAATTTTATGCATCGATGATCGCAAGCTGAGATCGTTGGCTTTTAATGTTTGTCAAACACCATGTTGATTCATTGTAGGTATCTAATTCCTAGTCAAGAGTCCAAGAGTTTTCACTTCGAAAACGTTTGTCTTTGACATGTTCATGTCTAGTTCAACCTTGCTTTCAATTCTTGAAGAACTTCCGATGTCACGAACTCTTGATTTGTCCGAGTTTGAGGCAGTAGAAAAGAATCAGACGATGATGTCAGTCTTACGAAGATTGTTATAGTATTTTCTTTCCGATAACAAAGAACTTTTTACTTTAACTGCCTGAGGGAATTTGTTCTTGTAAATAATTTTGTTTTTTCGGTAATATATTCAATACTTTAGACAAAACCTATTATTTTAAAACAAACATCATAATATATACGTACACTTTCCATTGTATTGTATACAAATAAAGGATTCTTTTATAAAACAATTAGGTACAAATAATAGGAAACAAAACATTGTTTATTACCTCACTGCCAGCACGTTTTCTCTGCATCATTATCAATCATTCCATCAAAGGTTTCACAACGCAATCACATAGTTATTTTTTATTTAATGATACGATACGTAACGAGTTATATTACACGCGTTAACTAGATCCGGTTGAAAATGACAGTTGGTTGATTTGTCATTGTCAAGTTGACGTTAGTTGTTGGAGTCGGTGTCAAGGGAAATGTTTTTGCTCAAAAACGTGCTTCAATCATAGCTGCAGTACTTTAGAAATACAGTTTTTGAATTGTAAGTATTGTGTCTTTTGTATTAATCCATTATTATAGCCTTGATACATTCACTGCTCTTTATGAGGCCTCCTCTCTTTGTGTCTATGTCTTCCTAGTCCTTGCTTGGTTTATGTACGTAAATTCTACACACAGGTTTTGTTTTTTATGTACTCATCTGGCTATCTGTTTATGTGCATTGCATTTAAATCTAGATCATATTATACTAAGTCTATTAAATATTATGGACCGCAAAGATCGAACGATTCCATTCAGAGCCTGATTATACCCAGACACTTCGTTAGGATAATTACCTTTAATAATATAGAACATTAGCGTCAAATAGTACATTTCATTCATTCAGTCCACTTAAAAGTAAAATAGGTATCATTAAACTTAATTGGTCCCTTTTGCAACAAATACAATTTGAGGCCACAACAACATTTAGAATCACAATTTTGCACGATTTTGTACAACCTTTCGTATTCTACAATATTATTTAGTTTAACTCCAAAATGGTTTCATTGAATAAGACAGTCGTCTATTTGCTTTAAAGAGTAATTCAATAAACCCTGTGAGACGCTCGAGTTTAGCTGCAAAAGCTAAGTCAAAGCTTTGTTGGTCACTTAGACGTTTTCTACTAGATAGAACTTCGCACATTTCTGCTTCAGGAATTGTAAAGCAACGCATTCTTTTCTTAACTATCTTTATTCCGCTCAAGTGGATACTGGCCGGTCTCGATTCGATCTCGTTCACTTTGTCTGTTCATTCTCTAACATTATACTTAATTACATTAGTCGGTGAGCACTTTTTCTTTTGTTTGGTGGTTGGTCCTAATGACAACGAAATTAGATGCTTCTCTGTGAATTCTCCGACATCACCTTGTATTAAATTTAGCAACGTTGCTGGCTTTTCATTTATTTCTGCTAGGATATTATATTTCTCTGGCTGACCCGCCCTGATCTCGCACGGGTGGCCTTAACCGTTCAGTTTATTCACAACACATTATGTTTTATGATACACATTAAATATTCCGATACACTCTACACACATACACTCAATATTGCCGGAGCATTACATAACATTATCAGCTTATAATTTTCCTAGTACTGAGACATTGGCCACTCCTACTATATTTTGGAAGCTCTAGAAAAATACGTCTAGCATCTTTTGAGAGTGGAGCAGGTATATCGAAAGATACATTTATCAACCTTTGCTTTTACTATATAAATAGTGATGCTTCATATAATATTCTGTGTGATGTTCCAATCCTTCACACTTCAGGGATCACCAACACTTTAGCACGTGGATCAACACCATATCCGTTCCCCGATTACAGTGTCAGTCAATCCCCTTTTGAACCTGTCTTCTTGTTACCACTATAATACGATACTGACTCACTCTTGTCATAGTATAGATAGCTACAGAAGGTTGACTCTGTACAATACACATAGACGGGTGCCGCTCATTTAGTATAGGAATATTTTCTCTAAACTTGTACTATGGGATACTTAACTTTTACTATGGGACCAACCCCGAAAGTGCAAAAAACTCAACTGTACAGTACATTTTGTCGAGTTATGCGCATATAAATGTATGCGGCAGTCGATTATTTTTCGCGATTTCAGTGTTGGTCCCATAGTAAAAGTTGTTTTAATGATGAGTTCAATTACCCCTTTTCAGGTTTTGCGTGTATTCTGTTACACGTTGTATACAGGTGGTATAATTATGCAATTTAAGCTATAATGCTGTCAAGCATGTTGGCTAGGGTACAATGCGGTTTGACATGACTTACCAGCGCACCCTTTGTTCAGGCGATTAAGTATTGTTCTACCAATTATAGGAAGTGGATGCTAATCTAATTTAACTGTTTAAGACGATAATGATGATATAATGAGAAATGAGCGTAAATTGGAAATACGCTTACATTGTGCAATTTAGCTTCATAAATAAAGTTATTGGAAAGTAAATTTATTCGTGCCATCAAAGGTCACATAAGAAATATCAATTATCTTTCCACGTTTGCTAGGAAGGTAGGCACAGTTTAAAAAAAAAACAAAGCCATTGTTTCTATTCTACAAAAAAGCACAAGTTAGAATGTCATACAAGCATACAACTCGATAAGGTTATTAAAGCCAACAGCTAGGAGTCATGATGACATTGAAGGAGCCGATATGTGGGCAGAAATATAGAATTCTCTATTCGAATGAGTCACTCTGCTGACTATTGGAAACTTAACCGAGGTCGGTCCACATCCGCTTCTGATGCACTATACGCATTACTTTTCATTACACAACATAACTAAGGTACATAGGTACCTACGATATACGCACTAATCACGCAAAGAGATCACGTAAAGAACTAAAGCCTCGAAAAAAGTGAGGATAAATGTGGTGACTACACTTACGTGCAAGTTTTACGAATCACTTTACCGTATGTTTAAAGGTGCGCATGTTACTCGGCGCTGGTACCTACCGTGAAAGTTATTCTCACTATCTTCTGAGAAAAGGTACTTGTGGGCAAAAATGTGAGTTTCTGTTTACGTGCTCATATGCGGTTAATCTATTAATGGAATGCAATAACTTTATAGATAAATAAACTAGCTTTTCCCCGTGGCTTCGCTCGCGATCAAGATTACTGTCGCAAAATGAGCCCATAACCGTCTCCAGGGTCTCATCTATTTCTGTTACAAAATTCATCAAAATCGGATGAGCAATTTAGGCAACACACACAAACAAATAAACTCACTACTAATAGTAATACGGATTAAATAAATAAAAAAAACAATTTCAGATATTATAAGTAAATAACGGATATGTGTACTGTTTTTCAATTGGTCTTACCGCAATTTATTTATATCATTAACATTTGTAATCAGTATTCAGTACCTATGAGGTATGCCAATAACGGTTGTTTCAGCTCTTAATTGCAAATTAGTTGAGGAACTAACATCAATTCTCTTCTATTTAGTGGAATTAAAGCTAATTTCCGAGTTGACGCGAATAGCTCCCCCGACGGGATAACTTTACTTGGATAACATTAAACTTGCAATTTTCGCGTTGATGCTCAAACTAGTTGAAACACCTGGTTTCACGCGACCTTGGAAAGATAAATTAAGTATGTCATTTTACAATGTAGGTTAATGGGAAATTCATTATCCGGTTTTGTCAGTTACTTAATTACTTTTTCACCCTGGAGTTATTGGGTCATAATGGGGATAAATTGAAGGTTGCTCTTAAAATGCAATACATTTCAGCACTTAATGAAGTAGTACAAGTGTATAACTATCGCCCGTGTAATACAATAATAATTATTATTACTAGGTGCCGCTCATTTATTATAAGAATATTTGTTCTATTTTCAAAAGCTGTAAAGCTCCAATCATTTTACATAATTTTCATTTAACAACACTTTAACTAACGTTCGTTTAGAAGATTCTTGTACAGTGTAGTTGAATATTGTGTGTGTGAGTTGATCTGAAGATGTGTGATGTGCATTGTACATGCGTGTTTATGAATTTATTAAATAATGACTTTTAAAATATATTTTTTTGTAAAATCAAAATTTAGTGAGTTAAGGACGCGTTTCCAAACGGGTAGTCAAATCATTATCTACTTTTTTACACAAAAGTATGTTTATTATATATTATTTAAGAATGCAAAGCATTATATATGCTTTGCATTCTTAAAATGATTTTCCCATGAATTGTTGATAGATGTACATGGTACGATTCTGAACTATAAATATAATTTTGGATAGGTACAGTTTCTCAATAAATGTACCGAAGTGAATTTTTTTACTTCGGTACATTTATTGAGGAAATGTATATGAGAAAACATACTTTTGTGTAAAAAAGTAATGATTTGACTACCCATTTGGAAACGCGTCCTTAAGAACCTTAAAGATTTCAGTTTTACAATCATGACTATCAAGATGGCGAATTTTGATTTTTAAGTAATTTATTGTACTTTTTTTTTTTTTTTTTAAAAACGTTGCCCCACACTAGGAATTTCTCCTGTATCGTGGGTGCGTTTACAAACATATAAATTCACGTACACAAACAGCCAGACCCGGAACAACTATCTGTAGGCCATACAAATATTTGTTCCGTGCGGGAATCGAACCCGCGACACGCAGCGCAGCAGTCAATCGCTCAACCACTGCGCCATCCGTGTCGTCAAACATTAATAGTACCTAATATAAAAAAAACAAGCGAAATGAAATCGTTCGTTGTTATATTAAATAATTATGTATAGATCTTATATTACACACCTACAATCAATAACTCTGTAATTTTTTTATGTATACGTAAACTGATTTCAGAAATAGGTACCCTACCCTGAAATAAGCAGCCTTATTAAAAAATCCGACCAATAATGATTAGATGATCCTTATTTCGAATTTAAGTAGCAGAAATACAAACTTTGATTGGCAGAGAACGCCTGGGGACTTAGACATTTTCTACCAATCAGCTTATGGGTTCTTAAATCCAATTTTCTAATGCGAATTTGAATTAAGAATTTGCTAATAATCATAATTATGGTAAGATTTTTATACAAGTAACTAAAGCTGTAGGCATTAGGACAGTAAAAATCTTATCACGTAAGTTTTTGTAAGGTTTTTAAAGATCGTAATCAATGATTACAAAAGGCAATTTGTTAAATGTCCAAAAGATAAGCACATAAATTAGTAATAAAAGCTAAACGTAGTGTTACATGACCGTGTATTTTTTTATTTGTTCGCTAAAGTTCGGAGTACAATGTACACTGCTCACAAAAGTTCAACCATGTTTGTTTCCCGCAAGGCTTGTAGTTGTGGGTAAATAGATATAGCTGTTATTCTATAGTGAAGTGAGTATTTACAGCTTACCACGAGCGACAAATATTGTTGAGAATTTGTCCCTCTCACATTCGAGAAATAAAATATACGTTTGATGTTTTGAGTGTCGTTTCGAATACCAATAGTGTTTTCTTTCCCTAGAACATAAAGCTACAATTATACGAAAAGTACAAGGTTAAGCAAGGCTTGTCGAGGTCGGGCCGTGATGGGTGTGATCATCTTAATAAAGCTTAAGATGCTTTGGAAAGCACCTTAAGCTGTTGATACCGACTGTTCCGTATGGTGTTGGACGTAAAATAATAGCACTATCCTATCACTACCCATGGGTATCGTAAGAGGCGACTAAGGCAATGGACATACAGAAAAGACGTAAGACGAGGACGGGGCGCGGACACGTCTCTTCCGCGTCCCTTTCATACAAAGCGTCGCGTTGCAAAACATATAGGAAGGACAGGGCGCGGACGCGACGCTTACTCGTCTGCGCCCTATTGTAAAACATACAGAAAGGACGGGGCACGGGCGTGAGCGGACGAGGGATGAACGAAAACGGGGGTGCGGGGAGGTGGGCGCGGGTGTCGGGACTCGCACGTCGCTTTCACACACAATTACACTACCTCAATTAACCACATCACGTCCGTGCCTCGTCTTTTCTGTAGGTTTTAAAAAGTCGCGACGGCGGCGGCGCCCCGTCTGTGCCCTGTCCGCACCCATCCTCGTCTTACGTCTTGTCTGTATGTCCAGCGACTAAGGGACTCACCAGAGAATGGGCAGCAGCATTCTCTGTAGGCACATTGCTACAGCTACACTGCGATCGCCAACCTGCCTGCCAAGCGTGGCGATTATGGCAAAAGTTGGGGGAGGTTTATGTCCAGCAGTGCACGTCGGCTGATATGATGATGACCGACTATCATTTGTTACGGGTAGTGGGAAGCCAAGAAATGGCAGTTTTGTGTTACCCAGTTCCTGGGTTGTGGAGGAAAATACAGTACTCAGCTGCATCCAGTTTGACAGGATGCCGCTCCTAACAAAGCTGGCCAGGCCGCCAGGCTAGGCCGTTGATTGAATAAAAGAAGCTTTATTATGGAAGCTTTTGCTTCGTTAATTTACCAATTACAACTGCCAGGATTATAGAATTGTTCGGAAGAGTTATCGCGGCCTTGAACGCAAAGGGCATTTTAAAGGAACACGGGTGGGTTTTAGTCAGTAAGAGTCTGACACTCCCCATCAAAGTTATTTGATGATTAACCATCCAAAGAAAATCATAATATGACCTGATAAACTTTTGTTTCTGAAATAGATAGCTGTATAAAAGTCCTCAGAAACACAAGATAAACACGCGACCTTGTCCACTATAATTAGTATGTAATAGACACTTATTCCCTTGGAGAAGATATGCCACAACAGTATGACGTAATTTGTCTGTGCCTTCGATGTGATTGCATAAGGTCGTTCAGTGACACAACTTCGACTTAGCAATAAGGTTTGGAATTCCTTCGGGTGTATGTCATATAAACAGGTCGAGAGTGAGTCAGTCACCTTTCCATTCTTTTTTTTGGGCTTTGGTTAAGCTTAGGGACAAATTTCACAAATGTAATTCGTGATTAGCGAATCTAAACCACGTTAGAGCTGTCAGTATCAGCATTGTTTTGGAACTTTGACACTTACAGGTCTTAAACGCTGTTTAAATGTGCTGGTCGCGTTAAGTTTTGTTGGTGAAATTTGCCTTTAGTCATTCACCAGATTTCAAACTTAAGGATAGTGTACGAGATTCAATGATATACAATCACTTATTGAGTCAGTTGAGATGACCTGCGTACAAAAACCTACGAAAGCATTGTCCAGTTTAAACCAAAGACTAGATTAAGCGATCCCGGTCCACAATCTAATACTTGCTTCCTTCACAAATAGTTTTGCATCAAATAATGTTACGTACTGTAAAATGTATTGCCATCCGTGCGAGGTTAGATAGTTAAATTTAAATAGTGATCACAGTTTCCCTTTTTAGTAAAGTTCGTTAAAAACCGAGAATCCGTTATTTTAACAGTTATTTTACGTGATCGACTCGGTTTCGGAAAAGCATTTCGAATTTGTTTAAAATTTTGAGGTAAGTAGTTAATTTGAATTTAGAACAACAACTAACAGTTTTTTAGTTAGCTAGAAAATACAATTAGTTATGAGTGCCAATAATTCTACTAATTTTTAAGCATAGTTCGCATTCGCATCTCAGTCGAAATCTATTAAAAAAACCTTAATTTCCATACATTTTTGAGCATTCACCAATAGAATGGCAGTTTGTCTCGAGCTTCTGGTATTTTATTGTTAACCAAGATTTACAGTGACAATACTACCGTAAGATCTAAGCATCACCCAGTGAATTATCTGCTCAATTTGCGAGACTCCGCTAGACTGTGGAAACTTGGGTGGCTGGCGTCAACTGAGCGAAGCGGAGATTTCACTACGCACGCGAACGCGATACGATACGACGCGAAAGTCACGAATAACTCTGGAACAGTCGGAACCAATTAGTCGGTAAATAGGTCTACCACAATAGAATATACGTCGCGACTAATACATCATATTTCTCGTCACGTATTAGGTTACCGTTCCTTTGTTACGTGAGCCACTTTCAGTCAGTGAATAGAGTCGAAGGACAGGGATGTGAGCTGAATATGATTAATAATAACTTACGCATAAATATTAACTGTGAATGGTTTGATTGGAGCGCTTTTATAGGCGCGTTTCTCAACGTCCGTTTATATGGGACGCGGTACACTTAGAGCTGCTCGTAAATTAAAGTGACCCAGCTATCGATTGCTCTAGAAGTGTTCCAACTATGTTGGACGAAGTGTAAAAATTATACGATGCACTGCACAGTTGGTGCATACTTAAATTGAACTTTATGTAGCACCAGTTCCAGTTTCAATGGAATACGAATAAGAATGTAGTCTTCCAATAATGGACAGTCTCATTGCTTTGATGTACAGATTTAATAATTCAAGATAAAATATTCCTTAAACATTTCTGTTTTACTTAGGTCCATTTTAAGTAAACGTGATTTAGTTAGCCTTGATTTCTTTCGAGCTGGTGTAAGCAACATTCCTCTTACTGTACTAAAGTATCAAAGAGAAATAAAAATGGAATATTCAAATTCGTACAATTACATTAGTAATGAATGGACGCGTATGTATAGGGAATTATTCAAATAATTTCAAAATATTTCAAATTTATTCGTATAGTTGCCTAAATATTAATCAGAGTGCGTAATTTATACAAAGAGTAATGTAAAAATGTGTTTTACACGTTCCAGTAAGTAAGCTAAGTTACGTTAATTTATGTGAAATTATAACTCGGCCTTTATACGTCGCTACTTATAAAACAAACAAGAATTACAACTGTAAAGGAGCCTAATAAATAGCGCTTTATCTCCCCACAAATAACAGCCAAATGTTCGCATGTTGAATACAGTTGCTTTTTTCGCGTTAGACCCAATCGACCAATTCACGTGTTTGCCATTCGGGAAAAGGTTTTTTTTTTATCCAACTAAAAGTTAAAGCTGGGATTTTCACAAAAACCTGACGAGAATTTTCCAAATTCATCAAGATTTTCCAATTTTTCGGAGAAAATTGGCACATTTTGCCAAAAGAAAATTGGCATACTTTTTCGAAGTAAACGTCACACTTTCCCCGTAGAAAATCGAATAAGGGGTAGTCCCTTTAGCGGAGGAACTGGGTGTACATGAGTAGGTTTATTCAATCTGCCTAATCTGACTGAGATAGTCCGAGTGTAACATGCCTTGGAGACTTGCCGCGCTCTCGAAGAAGCTAAAAAAAAAAAGTGGTTGTTGTAATGAGAAAGGTACAGTTACATAGCTATATTATATTTCGGTGACACCTGCACTGTTTCAATTCTCAGTATCTTTTAAAAGGAAAACAGCTGTTCTATTCTCATTGAACTGTGTTATGTAAATACAAAAACTTGCTTGTTATGCAATTTAATGTTATGAATCAGGAATTTCTCAGTAGCAGTCTGGAGTCTTTGGCGTTCAGTGCAATTTCTTCCTTATAGCTAGCTTCTTACGTATAATACGTGTAATATTCACACTTTAGGCTAACCCTTCTGAAAGCAGGCGAGATTCTATAATTCATATTTATTTCAATCTAGGATAAAATAGTGGTTATTAATGTACCACTGGCCATTAGTCATTTCATTATCGGATTTCCATTACACCCGATTATCTGATTTTCAGTTCTTTTCTGATTATATTTCATTAATAATTTGTTTTTATGAGTTTGCACATCATAAATCTAGAATTCTGAGAGCCATGTTCAATTAAAATGAAGTAACCAAACAATTGTATTAAACTCAATTATTTCCAATTTGCTAAACAACAGTTAAACTAAGAAGCCTACAGTAAACGTTACTTTAAGTTGTATCAGTGTCTGCGTAAATTAAACTTTACTAGAACCCGTTAATTAAACGAAATTCCGTAAAAATGTTAACATTAATTTTGCCTTTTAAGAGTGGCTCGGGCTCACGCAGTGTCATTGGCTCGAATCCAAGATGTCTCGCCAAGGTTCAAAGGCATGGAACAAGTATTTTTTGTCGGGGGTATAATGCTATCATTCTCCTTGAGATAAGGCAATAAACGCCACTTGAAAGCAAAGCTCATTTATTTACGGAAGACACTGCAGTGGACTCCTTTTTAATTTCCCCGCAGAGGATTTGGCCCACTCAATTATTTTTAAGCCGTATTTCGGGATAATGGGGCTAGTTCCGACGAGGACTTATTTAAATTGGGGCGCCCTTGATGGCCGTTACTTAACCTCTTATGTCAAGAACAAACTGGTCAGATTCTAGTTTTGGGGTATCATGTTTTAATACGAACACATAGCATAGGCAATGTTCAATTGACAGTCTCTTTTATTTTATTTTTTTCATAAAAATGATAAAACATTTCATACATAAAAAAAAACCTTTTACAGATAGGCTGTAAAGTTTATTCACTGTCAGGTTGAATATTTTTATTTTTTTACGACTCGAGTCGCGTCAAAGCAAACTCAGGACAGGTTCACACTTCATGTTCCACGTTTCGTTAAAATTGGCAGACTTTGTATCCTTACCTTTCAACCACGCCACTTTTCTTAGAAAGCGGACTATTCAAAGCAAAAACTTCTTAACGGAATCAAAAGCATGAATATTTTCTAGGGAATTGTCAACAAATTAACAAGGACTGTTACGAATCAAGACTTTCCATTATTTGTGATAAGTTGGGGGCACGGCCGCGGGGTAGCGTCGTATGTAAGAACACTTCCTCCCCTGACAGCGTCTTGAATCTTTTTGTTTTGTTTGCGACATCGCCGCCTCCCCCGAGGACATCAATCCGTTGTGTTCGGGATAAAACTTGGCTCACTCTAAACATTAACTAAATTTTCTTCTGGAATAACGGTATACATACTGAAGAGCCGTGTTTTCGGGCCCGACGTGCTCAATAATAAAAGTTTTCCTCTAAAAGTACCCTATTTTTAGTATTTTGCGTACGCACGCACCGAGTCGCCGGCTTGCCTAATAGCCATTCATAATATTGATGGAAACTCGGTGATGTCTGACTTTATACAGAACCTTTCTCCATCGCATTGTGAGGTATTACTGTGACTCTTATGTAATAATAAAATGGAAATCGAGAGTCCTATGCGTTGGATGTTGAAAGGAATTTGCACAATTGTGTGACCGAAGCTATAATTTGTGTAGCGAGTATGAAATTGTGGAAAAACGATGGTTTAGCACAAAAAGTCCTCTTCGAGTGATGCGTTGCGTCTCCACGTGAGAAAGTCACACTTGTGTCTTCACAGATTTCTAATGCAAATATCAATAGTTGGCGAACAAATACTTTCTAACTCGTCTGTTTACTTTCACCACTAATTATAGAATCGGAAGCCCTAAAATATTTATTTTGCATGTGATAGCATCGATCATAATAATTAATTAATAATATAATCCGTCATGCATAACCAATTGGCATAAAAATGATATAACATTGTGGTTCTTCAATGCTAGGTATTTTCCACATGCATGTTTTAAACATAGAAATGTCACACACACCCATATACATAAGTACACATATTTCATTATTATTCTTTGTTACAATTTTATTAGTTACCAACAACATATCAATTTAGTTTCGAGGCCTGATTTATAATACAATGCCGTCATTCTTTTGGCAAATAAACTAAGGCAACGTTGTGAAAGACTCGTTTTGTAAAAATACGGTTTTCATAAGCGTGTAAACACATTTTGATTGCGCATTCCGCCTCGGCATCACAAATGTAATAACAATTATGTAAATAGGAGAATGAAGCAATTAAACCCATGCAGTTTGATTTTTTTTTTCGCAAAAAGCCAACAATCGCTACTATAGGGTTACCAGTTTTCTATTAAATAATAGCATTTTTGTGTGTACACCCATGAGATTGCAATGAAATTTTTCGTTGGATTTATCTTTTTGTTTCAGGTTTTGATAGTGGTGTTGCCATTTAAAACCGGTTGAAGATAATAACCATGATGTTCAAACCATACCTTCGCCTCTTTGAAATACCTTGCTGTTCTTTGAAATGTTCTTCATTGTTGTTAATCCACGATTATGTCGGCCCTTGCCTGACAGCCTTACCCGGCAGAGCGCGACGTGTCACACGTCCTGTCAAGATTACCATTTTGTTAGGGCCGCGCAGCCCTATCTGCGGGCGACACTGGCACGCCAGGAATGTGACCGCGACGCAATGCCTTATGCTCACGAACACGGCGCGGGCGGGTCGCGGGGTAGGCAGAGCTTCGCACTCGCACTGCCGCATCCAACTCACGCAATGCCAACTCACTGCACGCGGCAAAACCCATGAATCATTCACGCATCCACGGATAAAACTGTTTTTTCTCCTTTTGTTGTGGGTTCCTACGTGAATCGGGGTTTTCATTCGTTTTTCGACAACCGTTCAACCAAAAGCGTTTGAGACGAATGGCTTCGTTAAATCAAACTAAAGCTGTTGTAAAAATCTGTGTTGTGGACCAGTGGCATATATATTTTCTGTGTTTATGAAATATTCAGTGTGTTTCATACCGGGCAGTTTGTTTTTTGTCATTACCGCACACGTTTCTTTACAAAAACTTCGAGTACGTGTAAGCAGTATGTTTGTGCTAGATACCACATCGTTCACGCTTGATTTCTTAACCGTTTGAATTTCAACATGGTTAGATAAGTGCCAGGTATTCATAAATATATAACCAGATATCAGATTGTGGCAATGCACCGTGAGTCGTTAATTATATCTAGTATTTAGGTAAGCTAGCCGCACTAATCTTTGCCTTATCCAGCTATTGCTAGATAAGTTACTTATTTCTTGTAGCTTGGCTGACCACTACATAGGTATAACAGGATCATATCTACGGTATAATTTAGTTTACAACATAAAGATCGTCATATCTTTGGTAGGTGCCAGATAAACTTGCATTAAAGTACATTGACCTTTCCCTAATATCCTTTCGTAGATACCCGAAAAATAAAAAAGAACCGTTTTTCTTTGATAGAGACCATAAAGGATCACGATAGAAGTCGACTCAGGACAGCTGTATGTCTTTATTTCTGTTTTTGATGTTAAGAAAGTCATTTAATGTATGTGGGTCAATGACCGTTATTGCACATTAATCTGGCGCCTACCTTATAAAAACTGACTAGTTTTAAGTGATAAAATTTTCCCCAAGTTAAGTTAACAAAAAAAATTAATTTCAAAATGCTGAAAAATAAAAATTCATCAAACTCCCTAAACCCAAAACGAGGAGCCACAAGCTTAACTTTAAATCGCACCATCATCTTCCTTATTGCACAATTTTTAAAACCAAAGCAATATAACTTTTAAGAACTGGCAAGAAAAATGGAGCTTACATTTTCAGCTACATATTACTTGCTCCACCCTGGTTGCTTCGTATATGAAAATATCTTACTCATCGGTAGTTTTTGCGTCAATCCATGCCGAGAGGCCAGACCCGAGACAATATTGAAATTCTCTCGTCCGCTCTATCGATAAATATTGAGAACTCGCGATATTGTACATTTAAACTGAATCAGATGTAGGATGTCTATATCAAGAATTATTGAAGCACGTTTTGTGTCTCGAAGTAAAAAGTCTATTTTCGAGATGTAGGTGGTTTTTAGAATATCACTTCTAGAAAATGAAAAGCTAACTTCGACTGGTGACCTAGAAAAAGGGATATCCATCAGCAATACGTCTGTATTGCTTTGACTTTTCGACCTTCTGAGTGAAATATACGTACAGTACAACTATTTTCTTAATGTAGCTCCTAAATCAGAACTAGGAACTTTTTTGTAATATAGTTTACACGGAAATCAAAACAAAACGACAATAAAGTTCTTAGTTCTGAATTCAAATTATGATAAATCTTATAATTCGAATCGAACACGATAAATCCTATACCCTTTTTTTTTGAGAATGGGAAATCATCAAATGACCCCCCCCTCCCGCTCTGGGTGGAGCGGCACCCATAGTCCTCCTAGTGCCTTTCTTTCCAGGGCCGCGGTAACTCTTTCGAACATATTCCGCAACCCTGGCAGGCTCTGGCCCTGGCGGGCCCCGTCTCCGTTGCTAACTGCTCTTTCCGGCGCGTTTGGAGTGAAACGCGCCGTCGACTCGGGCCTGATCTGATCGGACAGCGAGCTACCCATTGCTCGCTGTCCGCAGGCGTCAATCACTGCGCCTTGCTCAGGAGCGTCATCCTATACCCTTAGCCTATACCTAATTGATGGACATGGAAACTAGCAGCTGTCGTTTGTATTCGGAAATGCGATGATAGCCGAGGAACATTAAGAAAATAGTTGTACTGTACAGAGTTGACGACGCGAACACATATTGAGCGCTTATTATGTACCCAATCCGCTGACAGAATATCATTTTGTGTAGCTTTGCGTCAGTGATAGTTAGTCAAATTTAATTTGACTTGATTGATTGATTGGGATTTTATCTCATTTTAGTGTCTGAAATAGTAAACTACCTTATCTCTACTCAAACAACTGCCAGGAAACAGCTAATCAATTATGACTTTATTAATTCAAATCAATATCATTCTCTTAATATTAGGTTTACAATTACTTGAACGTGTATTGCCCGCATTAATTACAAAATTTGACAGTTAAAACAATTTTGCTAAGTGTTTCACAACCAAAACACAAACTTTCTCTTAAACATTTACCAGTAATTCCTAGAAACGCAGTTTTCTTTTTAAAGATCGTAATCATCACCATGTTGTACACATTTAGATCTGGAGATATAAAGTAGTTGACTAGGAAACTGGACAGTTTCTGTCTAAACAAGTTTTAAAACTGCAAGTGACATGAACTTACACGGTTCTAGTGTTAAGATAAATAAACTTTATCGGGTGTCGTTTACACTCTACACGATGCACTTTTAGATTCGGGAACGTGAAATTCACTTCTTAACGTTTAACGGAACTCATACCAAGCCTCCGCGGTCCGTCCGTCTTTTGTCATGAACCGCAAAAGGCAGACAGTTGAAATTAATTTACACAGTATGTTGCATATATTATTATATTGCCGCTATACCTACAAATAAAAATAAAAATTACAGTATATTTTACTGTACAATTTAATTTTGGAAGTCGTTGTCAGAAAATGAAGAAACCACACCAAAAATACCGACATCCAAAATTTAAGTTATTTTGTACTTTGTGGTGTTTTTATTTGGAAATCTGTTGTATTTTCTGTAAAAAAGGTTTTCTTTTTTACTTTTTAGTACTACCTCAAAAAATTCCAATCAGTCCATATCTATTTAACAATGTCTATCTCCGAAGTTCTTCATCAGATTTGTACGAAATTAAAATGATGGTCCCATTTAAATTTCAGAATAACCTCGTTCGAATAGATTTTACAAATCCGTCTATTTAACCGACGGAGTAATGGCCGGAACATTCATAAAAAAATACCTTTTTAAACATCTGAATTGATAACCTCTTCTTTTTTTGAAATCTGTTAAAAATACGTCTAATGTGAAAAGTTAAATTGGCCTCTTTTTATTTTATCACATATTCCATACAATAAACGTGATTTGTACGCGCAGGGTTCTACACCATAGGTACACCCTATGGTGTAGAACCCTGCGCGTACAAGACCAACTCGCACTTGGCCGTATTTCTAAATCTAGTTTTTATTACTCTTTTATAGTGTTCTTTTCGTCAACGTTGATCATTTGTAAACTAAAAACCAAAAGAAAAACTCCGTTATCAAAATACGTTTATTTTGATAACGGAGTTTTTCTTTTGGTTTTTAGTTTACAAAGTGCAGGCACAATATTAAAATCAAACTAGTTACAAGCAAGTACTATTAAACAGCGACTTAACAGCTTCTTATAGCTACTTACAATAAAGTTAGCGAAGTAGCGACACAAAAACGACTCATAATGAAATATGCTTTGTAGGTGAGTGAGGCAATTTTCGTCGTTGCCGGCTGCACCGCCATATTACGTGACACTATATTAAAATTTTACTAACTTTCAAGAGCTTAAGTTTCATTTGAAATTTTAAACGCTACTGAAGGAGTTTAAACTTGTGAGTAATTTTGGTTCTTATTAAATTGTATATCCCGCACTTAAATGGACTCAAAGGAGGTAATAAACCGGAATATTGGTACTTTCACTGTCCACTTTTGAAGAAAACTGACTGGGTACTAGTGGAACTCATCCAATAAGGGGTCCGTACTACCAAAAAGCCAATAAAAAGCCATATTTTACCTAATTTTATAATATCCAAAATGTCCGTATGGTCTTACTTTTAATTGCCATTTTAGGAACATATTACCCTTCATAAATAGAACCTTAAAAAAATATCGGACAACTTTGGTAAAAAAACAGTTTCAGTTTATGTAAATTATTCAGGCAAACAAAATGTGTCTGGAACTTTTTACATTTTTGCTAGATTTTTTAGTAGACTGACCGCCGAAAAATATTCGCTCTTATTAAAATGTTACTCAAGTTACATTTAAAATGCTTCTGATTGCTATGCTCGAGTTGTAGTCCGAGGTCAATGTAGTATTATTTGTAGAGCTTGACGTCGAGTGTTAAGTAACCAGTCCTTGAAGTTATTCCAATTGATAGATTTTCGATTGTTTGTATCTTTGAGTGCAATTGATTATTTCAATTTTATCGTGCCGTTTATGGATGTTTCCGGGTTTTTTTTTGTATATATGGCCTTATTCTAAACACCATAATTAGTGGCCAGTCCTGCTCACTAATTCACGAGGAACTCTGTTATCACGATCGACAATTTCAATCGTGTATGTCTGAATCGCAAATCACTTAATATTCGAAACGACATGTACTAACTAATCTTTGGAAGTTTTTCTGTGCCGTAAAACGTGCTCACACTAATTCAGTAAATTAATTTCATATCTCTAAAGTTATTTTCAAGTCTTGAATCCAGGTAATTTTGTTCAAAAGCCAATTAAAGTTGGGAGCTACAGGCTCAAGTTAAGTGACTTCCTAAGCTCTGACTTAGATTGCTATTGTGTACCTAATTGAGTTTTGAAATAACAAGTTTTATCTTCTACGGAACCACATCAAAAATATAGATGAGATAACCGCGTAACGTAATATAATTATGTAGTTTAAAGTTCTGCACTATTTATTTCTTTTACTTTGATATTCTTTCTTCTTTCTTGTACAGAGATTAAGTAAAGGCGAAGATTTATTTAATAGAATAACGATAAGGCATTTGTACTTTCGTCATTCGTGCGAACATTTAAGTTTCTCACGACATAATTATATACTTTACACCTAATACCTTAATTCGATAACTCTTTATTGGAACTAGCGATAAAAACGATAAACTTATCTAGTCATATAAAGCTTGAATTATTCTTGATATGTACGTATAAGTGATTGTAGTCCAAGCTGTGGGTCCAAGTGACTCAGCCCCAGGCTTTAAATTGGAAATACTAGTACAAAATTAGATTTAGATGACGCAATCACCGCACCTTCTCGTACAATGTAGGTACTGATGATCTCAGGGTCAAACAATGCTTAGAAAAATAAACATATTTGCAGTCAAACTATATCCTGCTCAGTGTGCGGTCACAAGCGAGAAAATAATATGAGAAACGTACTGAGGTTGTTTAGTCGCGTCAAATTAACAGCAGCAACCGCGCTGTGATTCGCGAAAATAATTGGATACGACACAGCTGCTGCACACCGGAATTTCCTCGTTCATTGTCAAGCGTTTCCCATTAAAGCTGGTGTACCGTCCCCATGACGAATTGAGAAATTCACAAAGAGTCGCCGCCGCCCGGTCGAGCACTCCCGCTACAGACACTCTTCACTTCTGTTAATGACATTGGAAATCGACCGGGTGACTCTACGATTTTTCGGCGCCTTTAATTTAGTGGAACGCTCCAAACATTTCCGTTGGTAAATAAATTATATTTCTGCGCGAAAAAATAGCACTGGTCTTTGAGTTCTTGCCAAATCAAATTAAGGATCGATATCTGACGTTTTTGTGGCTATATTTAGGATGTCGTTCCTTGTGGTATTCGATGACATTTAAATTCAATTATTGGAATTGAAGGACATATTCGTTATGGTTTTTTGCTGGACCGCCATTTCTATTTTTACTGGGAACAATCAAGTCGAAGCTGAAATAAATGGAGGTGCGACATATCGACCCTCCGTGAAGCCCATGCGTTATGATGTATTAGTTAGAAATAAAACATTATTTTTGTTTTCGTTCTTGTCGGCGGAGACTTTAATAAAGTTATTGTTTATGTTCCCCCACACATCTGTAAACATGGAGCATGAATGATACATTACATCTGTTCGTAATGAAAATGAAAATGAGGCTATCTCTATTCATTCCAGGTTGTCTGGAAGAGATCGCAGAATGCGATAAGGCCGCCAATTGTATGTTTTTTTTTACCCGACATCGCCAGAAGGACGTATAGATGATATGATAGGATATGATGGAATAGATAGAGATAACCTCATTTTCATTATTACCCGACTGCGTCAGAAGGAGTGTAATGTTTTTATATTTATATGTTTTTCGAGTGTATGTTTGTATGTATGTGTATTTCTTTGGCACACTCTGTAGCCTAAACGGCTTGACGGATTTTAGCTTGAGCGGTGTCGTTAGATTTGTAGATTTGCCGTGACTGTGAGAGTGACATTGGGTATATAAAAATGAAAATGGCCGATTCTTGGCGCCATATTAGGTATGTCTTCAAAAAACTTTTTTCTTCAAAACCTATCAAGTTAAAGAGCTCAAGAAGACGATTCCAAAAATGTAACATTAAAATGTAGGAAATAACGCTAAAATGACTAAAAAGTTTCTGATGCAGTTGATGGCATTCATTTTACTACCACACTGATTTGACGCCACCAAAGTGCTTAAAAAGCGACTTGTTTGGAACTTTATGTCGTTTTTAGCGGTCGGGTTTTTTTTTTTTTCACAAAGTATTTTTTTTATTAGTTTAAGATTTTCTGTATGTATTTTAAATTTGGTGTAGAGTAAAGTATCTCTGAGTTTATTGCAAAGATATTTGTTTAGAGAAGTTTTCAAACGCCTACTCGCAGTTAATTTTGGTATACTGGCTTTCTCAATAAAAGTATCTACGATTCAATATTTTGCTATTTGGCTCGTCTACTTAATAGTTGCACCAAATCTTTCACTTTTATAGCTGACATTCCATGTTAAGGCTTTATCAAAATTTCACGTAATAAAACCAAGACTTTTAAAAAATTCAGCAGACATTAGAATTCAGCATAGGTAATCGCGCCAACTTATTAATATGCAAAATAAATGCCAAAACAAGTCTTACAAGTTTCTAATATTGCCAAAGACGCATAATCGGCGCGAATGCTTAGTTGTTGAGTATTGATAAACAAGTTTAGATCAGGAGTCACGCGGTCGGCGCAGGCGCTGGTATGGCATGTGAACGGCGACAAGGCGTGGTGTGCCGAGGTCGACGAGTGCGACTGAAAATGCGACCGCTCAGTAGCCGCAGGAACTAACTAGCAACTAGGTGTAGACCACACAGTTATGGACTCGAGAAGGCTAACTAACACTACCATAGAGCATACTATTACTACATCTGGTTTATAAAAAACACAATAATTATTTTCTACCTATATCTGTTACAGTCTTTGAAACCGATGTGCCCCAAGGCCCCAAACCGGTTTCATATGAAGATGGTTTCTGACCAATAAAACTACAGGAAATACGCGTATGAAGTCACGGACATAAACTATATAGTAGACGATAAAGAAACAAAAGAGAATAGGTGAAAATTGCACTTTTTGAGATGAGCGCATTCAAACATCCCTACAGACATGTCTGTCTGCCTGCTCTTTATAATTATGTACACCAGCTTATGCCGCGGCTTAGATTTTCGCAAAAAAACTAGCTTATAACCGTGTAACTTGTCCCATTTATGAAAATTCACCAAAAAAGTTTCCGTGATTTTAGTGCGAAAGTGTAACAAACAAAGAAAACATTCACTTTCGGAATTATTATTAGTAAGGATTGTTTTGTGTGGGCTACTTGACATTTAATTTTCTCGTCCTACACATAAAACCAGTAACCACCAACTAGCAACCAAAGCAAAATCAACAAATTCACTTTATTTCTTGAGATATTTTAAGTGATCAAAAAGCTAATTACGTAATGCGGTATAAAAGCGGAAATAAACCGAACGACCACAGCACACATGAATATTGCATCTTATTGTTTCGAAGTTCGAGTGCATCTGCCCGTTATCACTTCTTACTAAAGCTACTGCACTTATCTACTCTGTGGCAGACCGAACTAGTTGCCACGGACAGACCATACAACTAATTGTAGTGTCAAGGAATTTTCTAGAAAATATGTGTTTATCATTATTGCAATGTTTAAACTGAAAGTGTTTCCCTCCAAGGCGCTTTGAAGTTATTTTACTTACTATTTATGTATATCACTTGACAGCTATAATTCTATAATATTACCTGAAAGTTGATAAACCTGTTAGAGAAATTAGTAGAAAAGTAAAACCAACACTGCTTTTGCATAATTATTTAGAAACTAGAGTCTGATGAAGTAATTTGAATGAAGATTTGGATTGCAAAACTTTTATTATTATTTTTCTATGTCAACTTCTTTTAAGCAATAAATCAATCACTAGGTAATGCTTTTTTCTATTTGCGAAATACCTAACACTAAAATATAGGTACAGAAGGCCTTTTGAAACATGTACAAACAGATTTCGTTTAGTATAAATTATATAAAAGTCTAGTTTTATACAGCTGTAGGCGGTCGTCAGGTAGATACACAGTTCGTACAAATGCCTGTGTTGAATTCTGAATGACTAAAAAGGTTTGAGCCGTCAAAGCCTGGAGGCGAGGCGGCCGCAAAGTGATTCAAATATTTACAAAATAATCGAAAGCTGTAGACGAAGTTTTACGGACAGTTCTGAATAGAAAAAGTCAAAAAAACCTTTTATACTGTAAGTTGTAAATGGGTATTTCAATTTAAACTTATATTGGAAAAAGGTCATTCCATGAAAATCTTTAGTTTTGCTGAACTTTTTTGAAATCTAACAAGATAAAACTGAATTTTTTTAGCAACTTAAATCAACAGCAAGATGTAACGTCTATCTAAACTCAATTGATACAAAAACGTTACATCTACAAAGTGTATTGACTTTTACATTTTCCCCAACTATAAAAATGACTCCGAATAAAAGCAGCATTCAGTCGCGTTCAAGATCGATTGCATCCGGGAAGCGAAGGAATGTAAAACACAAGCGAAGTATTTATGTGACGGCTTTACGAAGCCTCCGTGTATTTGTTTGTTGTTTTGTTTTCGTTGATGGGCTCATGCAGATCAGAAGGGAAGAAGCGAACCCACCCCTTAGACCCTTTGTACACAAGGCGACGAAACTTTGATACTCGACATTTTAAGCATCTTGCCGACTCGTTATTTCACACATTTTCTACCAAAATATAACCAAGAGTATTGTTTGTGCCACAGTTTACTTTGGTATTATTTGCGCTCAAACGACATCAAAATACTCGAGCTCGACCGAGCACCGAACCTCTTTTGTCGAGCAACCGCTCGAGGCGTAACGAATATTAGTTCACGTTTATCTCCGCCAAACATGGACCTTAAAGGTAGAAAGAGGCCAAAAAAGCGCAGGGAATAAACCGGAGCGAGTTTATGGTTGCACGATAAACCGTGACGTGATTTGGTCACAGAAATAATCAATTTGGTGATGGCTAGGAAAATATCCGAGGAAAAAGGTGACGTGAAACAGGTTTTGATAATTTTCTTTGTGTCATACAATGAGGTTTATTAGCTTTGTGCTAAAGAAGTATTTAATCGCTTATGGTGAATTTAGAAAGAGATTATGGTCGGTGATACATATGCATATCTACATATTTTTTGTTAAAGAAATTCCTTGCATAAATAAGCCACGACACGACAAGTCCGTACGCTTTGTCTGTGATAATTATGTTGTTCTGACCTCACTTTTTTTGTCATCATACTCTGATTTTATTGACGTAAAACATTTGCATTTAATTGCTATAATAACCTTTTTAAAACTAGGAACAGTTTATAAGAGGTCAAAGAATTTAACCACTTATTTAATCAAACTTCCTAATTTCAAGGAAGTTCTAGTTCCGTACATACCTTGATTTGTTATTTTCTAGTGAATAATATAGGCTCTTTTTGTCTTCTAACTGATTGGTTTTCCGCGTTACGAATGGCTGGAGCTATATTTTCAAATCTCCTATTGTTTTTCTAAATATTTATCGAAGCTAATAATAACGCAGCGAAAGCGTAGCATAGTATCGGTAGTGAAGTTTGAATTGAGCCTAGTGAATGGTAGCCGTATCGGTTTACTACAGTTGGTTTAATTTAACTATTAGATTGAACAAAACAATTACATAAAACTGTTGAATAACAAGGAAAGGCATGAAAACTTTCAAATTGGAATCGGACACACAAGTTGACGCCACATAGAGATATTAAGTAACAAAATACCTGCAAGGTAATTTTGATTTACAAAGTCACCGATATCGTAACAATAATTGAAATCGTCTTAATGTAATAGGGTATTTGCCTGGATGTTTCTTGCACGTTCTTCTCCATAGAGATCTACGCCTTGGAACGTGCAAATAGCTTCATCTTTTTGACCGACCGACCTTGACAATTCAAAAGTGCCTGTAAATGGTTTAATTGAAATAAATGCTTTGACTTTGACTTTGACTTTGACTTTGATGTTTTAGAATTCTCAAAACCTAGGGAAAAGAAAAGATGCTAAAAAAATAAAATCTATATAACATCATTCTCCTATCAGCGTCACAAGGATAGAAGAATATCTTCAAAAATTCTTTATTTTTCTACCGATTTCATCTATTTTTGCACAAAACTTACTAACATCATTCATGTAAACTACCTAGTATTCTTTCACGTAGATTCTTGATAGTAGTAAACTTCCCTATTTGGTTCTTAGTAAACCAGTGGCTACCAATTTTATATCAAAGTTAACAAGTTAAACGGTTTTCGCAAGAGTTACCCTCCGAATTTAGCCAGAAATATTTTCGACGCTGTTGGAGAAATGGTAAAAGATTTATAACGATTTTCGTCGCCGACAGCAAGTTGCGAGGCGGATATAAAAGTTTCTTATGCGGTGCTATAACTCTAAAACTTAGCTAATATTCAAGCCGTAATAAATTGCCGAGATAATGTTCTTTACAGATTTCATTAGAGGGATCATGGAGGCTCTGAAATCGTAATAGATTCAATTAAACTCATCGAGAATGATACTTAGATGTTATGTTAAAATTAAATACATTCCTTTTAATGTTTCATTCTGTCTTCAATTAATTAAAGCAGAGACTTATAAGCAACTATTGAGTTCTTGTTTCATCACAATTAAATATTCTTTCAATGCTTATTATTTCTTCCAATAAAATAAAACAAAAACATATTTTGTTTTATTCGATTGGAAGAAACAGCTTTATATTTCATGAATACCAATCAAAGATTTACTCCTTCAAGCTTAAACCCACGCGAATTCACAAAATAAAATGATTTCATTCTGTTTAGATTTACTATTGTGGAAATTAATTGGTTCGTTGATAAAAGCTGAATCAAAATCGCTACGTGAGTTAGCTCGATCAAAAGCCTAGAAGACAGAGCGTGGCAACACTGAATGGGCACCACCTTTCATATCCGAGTGAATTCAATTAATGGATACAGTATTGCAGAGGTTATTCCACTAATTGGAGGAGGGAAACGTTAATTTGATAACTCTGCGTACATTTACATATTTTGCGGTAATAACAGCTCGATGGTCGATACTCGCTGCCATCGCGACGTGATTTCGTCAAACAGACGATGCGATGTTCGCCGAAATCCCGCACAGCTGCCAACTCTTGTGACGTTATGCCTGTTTAATGTGTTCGCTATTATAGCGTTTATTATTTGGAGAACAAAGCTGATAGTAGCATGAGCAGTTGTTACGATCCCTATTTTGTATTGGATAATAATAAAATTTGCCTTTTGACGTTATACACAATTTGCAAATATTAGTCCCTCAGTCGATGGTCGAATAAACTTGGTTGGTTGTGATAATTGAGTAGCTGTCGGTCGCAGGCACAACTACAATTTAGTTTAGTCGAAGCCTTTAAAGTTGGGGCGGTCCGGAATGGATGGGTCGGTAATCTAAAATAGATATTTTCAGTTCACTTCCATGAATTTTAATCAAACATTTTAATAACATAGGTATCCAAAATTGTTAGGTACGTAATAACGCTGAGTAAAATTATTTTCCTGAAGTTCTTATAAAGTTCAACAGAATATCTACTTTGTTGTAAAATGTTTACCTACACACATACCTAATTATATATGGTAAATATATACAAAGAACAAAAAATAAGGTATTCAAGCAAAAACTAACTCGTTCTTAATCCGTCATTTATTATGTACACAGTCAGTTTTTTATTCAGAACTTTATACTCCTCCAATGGGCCACATGTTTGACTCAGTTAGATGGCTCATTCTTTGAGCGCAATCTCGCCTAATGGTAAGCGATGGATGAGGTCTAAGACGGAGCGAGCGAGCCCACACTTCGTCTGGTAGTCCGATAGTAAAATGAACATGGTGAAAATATCTAGTTAGACGTCTTAAAACCACCAATCATGACGCCGGTGTGAGAGAGAGAGACGGAGCAATACAAGAAACATAGCACTATCTCTTATTCACAACGGAACCATAATGGCACTGGCACGTTATAATATGGCCCTAGGTCGTGGAACTCCCGTGTACTTTTTCGACTGGATACTCACTTCTGTTATCGACAGTACATTTAGTTTTTTCATTCGTTTTTTTGTTGGTTTTGGCGAGGTTCCACTTCACAAGGATGCTGCAGAACCGGTCGCCACCTGGCGTGACGTCATCGCCGAATTCTTAAAAACTTTTAGTTCGGTAGGAAGCTCTCAATTCAAGCACTAGGTTACAAAGTGATTTGTGTTTTTAATATAATATTTTATTGTGAATTATTAAATTATTCCAAATTATTCAAAATTATTATATTTCCAAAGGGCAATGGAGAGGGCAATGCTCGGACTTTCCTTGCGTGATCGAATCAGGAATGATGATATCCGCAAGAGAACCAAGGTTACCGACATAGCCCGAAGGATCGCCAAATTGAAGTGGCTGTGGGCAGGGCACATTGCTCGCAGAACAGATGGTCGATGGGGCCGAAAAGTTTTGGAGTGGCGACCGCGTACCGGAAGACGCAGCGTTGGAAGGCCTCCCACAAGGTGGACCGATGACCTGGTGAGGGTCGCGGGTAACCGATGGATGCGAGACGCACAGGACCGGTGGTTGTGGCGACACTTGGGGGAGGCCTATGTCCAGCAGTGGACGTCTTTCGGCTGATATGATGATGATGATGATTAAATTATTAAAATTACGAAACCTCCAAACCTAGCGCTTGGCTTCTGAAGGCCAGATATAGTTCTATCTATTTTTTTCTTTCTATTTTAGCCCGTTATGTCCCACAGCTGGGCAAAGGCCTTCCTCTCCCTTTTCCACACACATCTGTCTCCTGCCATTGCGGGCCAGTCCTTCCGGTAAGAGTCGAGTTTGTCTCTCCACCTTCGCCTTGGTCTACCGCGATGTCGCCTAGCCTTGTAAGGGGGGGGGGGGGGGGTTCTTTTAGCCCACAACCCATCAGGCAAACGATAAACGTGTCTGGCCTAATCCCACCTAAGACAAGCAGCCTTCCGGGTAACATCCGTAATTTTAGTCTTGGCGCGCATATATAGTTACACTGTGTAAAAAACTGGTATAACCGAACTCAATATAGTTGGGAATTCTAAATTCTCATACCATGCGTTGTGTCCATATGTCTTGCTGATTTCAGTTTTTACAAGATAAGTGGATTTGAGGACTGAGGACTCTACATCGTAACTCTTGCTACATTTTAATCGACCTAGTGCTTTGTGCCTACTTACACTTGTTTACTTTCTCTAATTTAATCATTTATTCTCAACTTTGTAAAGCACATAACCTCGTCTTTGTCGACTTATCCGATGCTAAATCAAAAGGTTCCTAGAATAGTGTTAATTATCACCAATCATTGGTCAGATTTGTTTATGTCTTAAACCAAAAAAAAACGATAACTACCTAGATAAGATAAATGTACGTGAATCGGCCCTAATATTAATAAACATGAACAGTATGTGACGATGTCCTATCTGGTTGGTTCGGTCCAGAAGGTGATCAAGTGACATTCAGCTTGTCTTCCGCACCTCGGTCATTCGTAATTTTGTACGTATCAAGATATTTGCTTAAACCAGTCCTTGCAGCCATCTTGGATTTTTTTTAAGTCTTTTTATGTTACACATTACACAGGCTAACATTCTTTTCATATCCGCACATGAAACTTTAATCGGTGTGTGATAACATCAATTGCAATCGCTTGCTAAAGAAAATATAATTACCTTGTAAATACGTATAACGTAAAAGGTTAATTAAAATAAGTTTGTAATTGGTCATGTTTGCGGATTCATTAATATTAAAAAAAAACTATGTAGGTACTTGTTTTGAAATAAAACCAATTTATGAAAGCACGCAGTATTTACATATAGCAGTGAATGGTATTCGGTTAAAGTTGTCGAGAAAAAAAAGGTTCACATTATGTATGTAGCACATGTCGTAATATCAAGTCATTCAAAAGACATCAACGCGTTAGTCATCACCATCAGAGAGACTTTTAATAAAAACACTTGTAAATTCTATTGCTTACAAATAATTGTTTAGTCTGATATTATCAGTTATTTTTAGGGTCAACTTCAGGCTATAATTAAATTAACCTTTAGGCCTTTTCGTTGTGACGTAAACATTATAAGCCGTTGAGGCCGCTTTGTTATTTAACATCAGTCGAAATAACCAAATTATTTAAATTATTCCATAAAATTAACCATTGATATGTATCATTTTATTAAATGTGATGAGAAGGCCAAAACATTTAGCTGATGGATCGACGATGCATTACTAGTTCGTTAATTAAAATTGTCAAAGGAAGTAAACTTGTTAATTAAGATTTTTTGTTAAAAACATTTGAAATATTTAGCGGTCTATGAGTTTTTTGACCTTCTATTAGTATGTAATTAGGTACCTATAATTTTTATATCACTATTATCAAATTGTTTGTGTAAGAATGCTTTCTCATACTTCACATAGTTTCTTTTGAAAACAGTTTGAATACAATAGTATCTCTCTAGCGAAACTTTTCTAAAACACATCCGTTTTGGAAGCAAGCTCACGAGAAAAGAGTTCGCATTTCGTTTCATTGAAAACGTGAATCCATACAAACAAATTCTTGCGAAACCACCAAGCTGCCACAAGGAAATATTTTTGTTATTCAAATTCTTCGTATACAGAAATACCGAAGACGGCCGAGGAAGGCCGAGGGAGGCCGAAGCATTGGCCCGAGTAGCTGAGCTAGTGAAAGTGAATCGAGGGCGGTGGAGGGGGGTGGGGGACGGCAGGCATAGAGCAGGGGGGGGAGGGGGCACAAGGTTGCGAACCGGCTGCACCGGCTCTAGACATGCCAAACAACGCATTGAGTAATAAGTAATAAGCGTTGCGTTAGCTGGCTTAATGATTCGGTGATGTATGGTGCCATTGTGATGTTGAGACACTCAGGTTTCCTATTCAGATAACGTGGAACAAGGTTAATTGTTTTGCATCCAAATTACATGTTATTTCAGCTAGGTTTTGGTATAATCAGTAATTATGATTGCGTTAAAGATATAATTACATAAAACATCTTCGAGCTTCTCCGGTTACATGAGCACTTTAGGGTTCATCATCGGAACAGTGGCTGGCACTCAGTTCGTTGAAGTTTATTTGGATAAAGAGTCGGTCCTCAGTCGAGTGAAATGTTCCATTAAGATTTTTTCTCAGATAAATACTGTAATTCAGTAATGGAACCAATTCTTTGACCAGTTCGAACTTTTCTTGAGACGCTGTCTCTGAGATATAGAAAACAATGTTTTAGTTACTGAAGTAAAGCTAAATAAAATAATATGCATTCAAAAGGTCTGATCGTAGGTGGGTATACTAGACCTAAATGGATTGATGACGGATCAATATTCAACTAGTACTTTTTGCAATGCATTCACGAAGCAAAGCTAGCAAAACGCTGCAAACAAATACAGTACATGTTAATAAAACTCGGTCAGATACTTGACCACTCCAAACTTGGCAGGCATTCACGTCAATACTTGAATTTGAAAGCATGCGCTTGCCAAACGAACTGGCCAATTTTTGTACACTGCCAATTCATTTTGGACTTAATTATAAAAAGGTTAAAGTGTAAAATGTGGTTGGTTTGCGGCTGAGGTGATCGCGCTCAATCAGTGTGATCACACAAAATAATCCCATTGAGTAACAAACATTATCGGCGCGCACCAGTTACTGAAGTTGCCTGTGAAATAATATGATTGGCATTACTTCAAAAGCGAGAATTTATTACGCTCCAGTTATGTGTGTCCGTGTGCATTGAAACGTGGCACGTTGCGTTATTTTTGCCGCAGTAACGAAATATTATAATTTAATATTGAGAAAAATTACAAAATTTCGCCAGGATTTCATTCTTCGATGGTGGAAGCCAGTCAAGTATAAAACATTCCGCGGAGCTGAGGCTGAGATACGGAGATTATTGAAATATTATGCTATGAAGAAACAAGCGCAGTCAGATGTGAAGATGATGGACGATAAGACAGAAATAAGGATGATTTGTGCGAAAAAATACCGCAGGCAGTCAGGCACCTCGGCAGGCTGCTTAAATTCCCAGAAAGGTGATAATTACACAAACAGAAAAACCAGATAAATCCATGCTATCAACGTCAGTTTATCTTAAATCAACGTAGCCCCGAGCTTCGGCCTGACGTCCAGAGATAAGTGTATTTTTTCAAGCCATTAATCACATTTTTCATTACGGCGAGGTTGCGATGACCTGGCAAAGGTTGAATTTGATCCTTTACTTGAAGACTCGAGACTTGAACCATGTTATTAACATCAAGCTCGTAAAACTACGAGAGTTTCAGTAAATAGAAATATTTTTATAAAATTCGTTGGCAGTGTAGATAGGGGCTAGCATTAGCGGTCAAAGCTACGTCGGGAGAATACTAATTCATCGGGGGAGAGGTTTGCCGTGTAACGAACCCGGCGAGGGATTAATGTGATTTGTACTTTATTCACATTCATCATAACATTCACGTCTCACCACTACAGCAAATTACTGTTAATTTTAACATTGTGTTATGGTACAGATACACACTGTATTTGTAATGTTTATTTGTAAAAACAGAGCTTATAGAACCGAGCATTAAACACTAAAAGTACTGAAATTTCTTTCAATTTTGAAGTTTGCCTAATGCACGTAAGCTTTTCGCTCGCTTGAAGCTCGAAAACTTACTGTCTTTGTGGCCAGTTTACTTTGAAAACCATTTAAGAGCCTTTTTCCTCGAGCCAACGCGCACCAATTTACTTGTAATTTAAATGAGAAGACAAACTACTGAAGCGTAGCGTTATTTTTTCATGAACATAGAAATAATTTTACAATCAACAAGCAAGAGAATTTCCGAGTAGTTTGTTGTTCTCTTTTAATAACACCGTCCTTATCAAAACTTTTAAGACGATACTTGTAATCTATACTTCTATACTAATATTATAAAGAGGTAAAGTTTGTGAGGTTGTAGGGGGTAAAATCTGGATCTATTGAACCGATTTTTTTGTAAATGATACACACATTCATTAGGAAGGCTATAAGCTATACGGGAACGGGAAACAACGGGAAATCGCGTGTAAAAGCTAGTGAGTAATAATTATGCATTCGTTTTGAAAATTCAAAACGAAAATATATAAATACAATATCAATATTCTAATAAAAAAAAAAACAAATATTGGAAAATTCAACACTTTACACCCAACCTAACATTTATTTAACTAAGGTCAGCTACAGTTGTTTACGACAGAAAAGTTTTCTACCCGACGATGGGTTATTGACGTTCGGAAGTCCAGACAAGTTCCGCGAAATAAGCCACTCGATGTAACCCTTGAAAGTGGGGCACATCGCTGATAAATCCGGCCGGGAGCCGCCATAAACCATTTATTATAAAAACTTGCTATAAGTGTGTAGAAGTCCTTTATTTTTATAGCTTAAGTATATTTATCACTATCCCCTTAGCAATAAAACTGATTGATTATTTTTTTATCAGATTACTCAAAAACACCGAGGTCGAGGTACGAGCTAGAATAATTTGAGCTCACTAATAAATTTAAATTGAATCTCTTATTTTTATCGGAATTTTCATCTGACGCTTTTGCAACCATCGCCAAGGGAAAAACCATTTTTTTTAAAACTGCTTTACTCATCTGTATGGTTCGCTGACGTTACTCATGTTATCGGAAATGGTAAATAATAACTTAAATTAAACTTATTTTTCTGGTTTACCAGTTTTGTTTTTAAACGTATCGAAGCAGATGATGTTCTATACTTTCTGCGTACCGCATGGAAGGAAGTCTGACTTTATTTATGGACGTTTGTTTAACATAATACCATTTAGGGATGTCACAAAAATAAGAAAGTAACCAAAAATTTAACACAAGACCGTTTACAATGAAAAATCATTGAAAAGTATTGTTTTTATCACCAATAAAGCGCAGAGGTCGCTAGCGTTAAATATTTATCACTTTGGGCGCACATAATGTACCTATTTTATAGGAGAATCGTGATTTATTTACGAGTATATGCCGTATTAAGTGTCAAATAGACCTTCATAGAGCTGTTAGCGCGATATTGCACCTTGAAACAGTTGAGGGTTAACCCAAAGTTGTGTCCTTTGCGACCGAGCCTTTGGCATGACATTGTTATGTATTATGTAACGGTTCGATTGAGAAATATGAGCGGCTTTGGCTGCTTTAGATACGAGAATTATAGTTTTGATGAAGGTGCTGTGGCGGTGTGACCTTAACTTCATAGTCTCGGCTCTCACTTTGTGGTTTATGTGTGGGTATACAAGGTACGTATATATTTAACCAGTCAAACTCCGCCGTCACAATGGTGTGACGCCCGATTTACGCTTTATTTATTATTTTTTTAAACTCTATTATTACTATAACGCAAGGTATATTATATGATTTTGAAGTTTGACATGTCGAGAGCTTGACCGAATGTATAATTTCTTTGTTCAAGTCTAAATACAACATTTTACGTTTTCCTCAATATGCAGAAATGTTGAGTGATTATTGAACACATTACATATTTGATTGAAACTTTTGATAATGTCCAACTGATCGCAACTGTTGTGGTCATTAATTTAACATATCAATCGTTATTGTATCGAAACATGTCAAGCTTTTGTAATATTTTAACACCGATACCTCTTAGGTAACACACTAAACTTGTTATTTAAATATTTGGAAACAACGATTAAAGTTACTGGTAATGTCAATCATTGACAAGTATCATGATAACAAAGCTCAATATTTTGCAATAATATCATTAATACTCGAAAGGTTTACTATTGAAAACAGTAAACCTTTAGTTGCCAATGACCTCTCTGCTAATGTAAGTTTTTGTATAAATCGTAAAATGATGTGTTTATTACTTAGTTAGCCTTTAATGACTATGCGTCGAATGTGTTGGGCTGTACATACTCGTACGCGTCGGCAATGCGTCGCGGGTCGCGTCGGCCGTGAGAATGTGTGGCTAGTGTTGTAACCCACACAATAGCCCACAATAGGGGCAATTTAAGTCCGCCTCAGACACGCTCGGACTCCCCATTTGCATACGAGAACGCTTTATAACAACGCACATGCAATTAACTTGCGTACTTCGTCCCAATATTTTAGTTAATCGACAATTAAGCAAAGTGTGAATGAAAATTTCACCGCCCACGTCCAAAACTGTGAAATTTGTATCACAGCTTTAATACCGTTCGTTAAAAGGTCGTGTTGCAATTTAAAATTTTCTTTTACTTTATAAGGTGGGCAATTACGTAGGTCAAATTGCTATTACGAACGAGTTTCAACAACTTCCTGAATAAGTACTTTTCATTTTAAATAATTAAGTGCCAGCAGGTAAATGTAAAAAGTTTATATTGAAGAAGTTTATTAGACAAAATGAGATCTTGTGGTAATAGAGCACCTCGAGTCGTCGAGTTAGGCGGAAGATAAAAAGCTAAAAAAGGTGTTATGCGCGAATGCAAATTTGAGCGACCAAACAAAGAATTTATTTCCTTTTGCGACCTTGATATAGTCTGATGGCTCATCGAAGAGTTCCATCGAGGTAGACAGGTCCGGTTTATTAATTGCAAATTGCTGAACACAGCGCCCACGGAATTCGCAGATGATGTCAAACAATATAATGGGTACAATGACGTCAGATGAGAATTCTGTCAGCGTCAATTGTGCGGCCGTCACATTCTAGAGTGAAATGTTCCCTGATTAAAATTAGCATGTCGAAACCGGTTTGGAATTTCTCCTCTGGAATTTAGACTGAT
This sequence comes from Melanchra persicariae, assembly GCA_947386135.1. Lineage (NCBI taxonomy): Eukaryota > Metazoa > Arthropoda > Insecta > Lepidoptera > Noctuidae > Melanchra > Melanchra persicariae. Next base: position 9,597,668 of record OX376646.1, read on the forward strand.
CAAGTTAGTTTCTTTTGAATAAAGTTTTGAAATGAATTTTTCACAGTGATAATGGGTACCAAACACCTTGCTTGTCTTTACTACAAGAGTTATGTTTTGTTCTACTGCTGTACACATACATCAGTAGCACAAAACATAACTCCATTTGATCACAATCTATATCATCAAACATCAAGGATCAATCAAATGGAAATCCTCTAGTCCATACCATTCATTAAGTACATTAGTTGTTATTAAAGTTATTAATATATACCAATATTATAAAAAGGTAAAGTTTGTGAGTTTGTGAAGTTGTAGCTGGTAATCTCGGGATCTACTGAACCGATTTTGAAAATTCTTTTTGTTTATGATAGCCACATTCATGAGGAAGGCTATACGGGAAATTCCAACGGGAACGAGAAACAACGGGATATATGCGTACGAAGTTGCGGATAAAAGCTAGTGTTTTATACATATGTGTTTCAAACTGTTTATACCAATCGACGAAACATAACAAGCATCAGTATTTCTGCTTATGGTTCTCGTGACATTAAGAGCTCACCTGTGCGGATTGTGTCTGCGATAAGGTCAATTAATTTACATATTCTACAATGTGACTTTGGACATTTTTCTATTATTTTGTTGAATTCGTAATTTAACATTAATTGTATTTTTGTTTCTAAAAGAAGTTGTTCGCTGTGTCATAAAATTTTCATAAAGGACCAGCATTTCTTTTTTTCCTGGTTTATTCAAGAAAAGTGACAGAAATGGGTATACACAAATCTTTTGCCAAACTTCAGTACAATTTGTCGGCTTACACTTTTTACCGGTTTTTCGCAGATTTTCTAGTTATCAAATAGATCATTTCTTTTAAGGTTTCACGTAAAATCAATGAAAAACTGAGGAAAACAAAATACAAACAGAATTACGAACTTCTCAATAAAAATTATCGGATAGGCAACCGGTTTTGTAACACGATAGATAACCGCATCAGTTTCAGAGCCCGCAGGCGCACAAGTTATCATCTTCTTATTAAAGGAATTACCATAACAGATCGGCATTAAATAATTCGTAATTCATGAAACACAAAGTAATATTCATGAATATTGAAAACAAAATATGAATTTGTTATTCGTATAATTTATTCGAGAAACAAATTATCCAGAGAATATCAGTCATAATAAAGTAATGGAGGAAGGCGATACTTAATTATTTTGACCCTGACATAGATTGATTCGAGTTGGCATTTGGCAATGAGTTGATCGAGTATGTCGCTCGTTGGACTCTATCATGGAAATTCTAAAATTGGCAGAAAAGCCTTGGTCTTGGTCTATAAAATAACGCGTGGAAATTCAAAAATGGGCAGAAAATTAGCGTTGGTCTTTCCAAGGTTAATTTTCTGCCAATTTTTGAATTTCCACGCGTGAATTTCTGTTATTTTTAATCTACTTAAAAGACCCGAACGCGCGTGCAAAGGGTTTCGTACAAAATGGGACTCGGGCGAGTTAACTTGACACCTGGCATGAAATTGGCAAGAAATAAGAAAAAAGACAGTAGCGATAGCATCACTGTTACCGTTGCGTTTATAAATATTATTTTCATCGACATCGAATTGCTTAAGGACAATGCCAAAAACTCTATAGAACTTTACCCCAAAAAAAAAGTCATATACAAGCATGAAATATGCGGCATCTTATTGTTTATTTATTACTGATAACTAAACATTTGTCCTAATGCCTTTAGAACTTGCGATTTCTGTTTAAATCTAAAAACAATAAGGTTAGATACACCTACGACACTCGACTATGACAGTACTACGCTAGCTAAAAATAACTATTGACTATACATACCTGATGCGACAATACCCACGATGCGAGAAGAGTTTGCACGAAAGATTGTAATGAAGACACAACATGTCCTAACATCCTGCCGCGACTAAGGTTTCAGATTTAAATTTATGTAATTTATTTATCGTTATGCACCGCAATATCGTTCACCAAATTACAAGCCAAGATCAGAATTCGTGATAAAAAGCACAAAGTCAGCAAGTAAGCGAGAATCGAGATACGTAATCAAAACAACCAGGAGCCTAGAGAGCGAATGAATGACTTTGACATTTCATTACAAAAATCCACGAATGTGATACTATAATATTTGATTTTCATAATTATATTTGCATAATAATCTTAAGCAATTTAAACAACGTATATGTTACACATTATTATAATGATTAAAACTCTTTTACTATGTTTTAGGAAATATGAAATTTTGTTTTTAAAAAAAACCTTTTCAGTTGAGAATCATGCAAAATCAAGTAACGCAAACGGTCGCCTGTAACAGGAAATGTCAAAAAGGAATTTCAAAGGTTGCTTTCCTGTTAACATTGATTTGTAATCCGCAAGTTCTAAAGAGAAACAATTTATGATAAAAGGTCCTAAATTCATTATAATTATTTTCATTAATTTAAATTTCTGTAAATTGCTGGAGTTCCTAAAAAAAACTAAAGTATTTGAACTTAAGGACACTGCAAGATGCATTGCTAAATAATTATTATCTAGACAAAATACTACCTACGGTTTATGTATTCGACTTAATATTATACGAGAGTAGGTACAAGATTTAAAAAACATAAATATTAATCATTTTCGTAAAAGTATATGAAATGGAAACGAAAACTGATTTGCACAAACGTCATTCGAGCCAAGTGTCATGTTAATTCGCCCGAGTTGTATCACTCATAATTTTTGCATGTAATTTAAAACCACAGACTTGACACCTTGTAGGTTTTCCTGTAATGTATAAGACAGTAATTAACTATTTTCAGAAATTTTCAAAATTTTATGCTCTGTAATTTTGGAGAAAATGGTCAATTTTCATCTTTTTTAGGGTTCCGTACCTCGAAAGGAAAAAACGGATCACTTTGTTCTTAAATAACATTAAAACTTTATATTTAAAATATGAACAAAAATATTTTTGAAACTGTCATAAAAAGCCCTTTTTTCATTTGAAGTTTTTCGCACGACACAGATTGAAGGTAGTCTTTTAATTTTCTATTTTCCGTCCAAAAGTAACTCCGTACTTAAAAGACAAACACACGAGTGATCCTATAACTATAAGGGTTCCGTTTTTATTCGAATTTACCTACGGAACCCAAAAAATCAATAACAGATACGTAATAGACATCCCATTCAAAGTTTTAATTCTTACGTAACCAAATCAAGTAGAACAAGCTAAATTCTGAAGCCCATCAATTTTATGACTCGAAAACTAATCTTAACTTTTCCATTGTAGATGGAAACAAAGACAATATTGAAATGGTGTTTAACGAGTCTCTTAAAACGCAATTAGGACTCGATTGTATCCGAGCCGCCTCTACAAGTTAGTCTACCTGTATTGGGTCGAAGCATTCACCTTGACAGTTTTAAAAGGTGACAAAATTTCATAATCTTATAACAATTTTTTTTTGGCATTGAAACATTCAATAGTGATGAACTTATGACCTATGACGATTTCTTATTAGTCATTATTATCCTAATCCTAAATCTATACTAGTCTATACTATGTTGTTTGTTTGTTTTGAACGCGCTTATCTCTGGAACTACCAGTACTAACTACTACTACTATTACTACTTCTTGGCAAGACTGGCGTCAGGTTTTCTGGCTTCTGACAATTCGTAACGACTGCCAAAGATCTACAAATGACAGCCGGAACCAACGGCTTAACGTGCGTACCGAGGCACGAAGGAATTTCGGTACATTAAGATGGTCACCCATCCACAGACCGACCCTAGCTAGCGTTGCTTAACCTTGAAAATCGACCCGTGAGACTGTGATTATTTAGCCATAAGCTCCTTTCATCATTGTACACCCGGTGAATATTTTCTTCAGAACTAACTTTTCTAATTGCATACTTTGACACAAATTCTCAAAATTTCGTCGTCCAACGACTTTCTATTGTCATTTCTCGAGTTATTTTTTGATTACGTGAATTATCGGGGGGATATTAACGCATCAGCGTGTATTGGCGCTATGTGTTCACGAGAAACTGGCCGGCGAGCCGGAACGCGCCGCTTTCACGACTCGCTCGTACGCCTTACGCCGGCGCGTCGCCGCCGTCTATACTCTATACGTGACGAGCGGTGACGTCACTCCACGTTTCACTACCTCCGATAATAGGGGCCTAGATGTAAAACCACCAGAAGTGACACTAATCACGGTAATCACCTCATGATTATACAGTAAGCAAGTGTTCGGCGATTAGGTGTGTCGCTGTATTGATTTTTTCAAACGGTTGATTCATTCATCATTTCAATGATGGCTCCATTAATTTATGTATCGGTGAAAAGTACATAAAAAATATTTTACAAAAGAAATATGGACAATGTTTACAACGAATAGTGTCAGTAAATGATGATAAAATCATCAAAGGTTTTCCTTTGATGCGATTCATTGTAGAAAAGTAAATTAAGGAATTTCACAAGACCATAAGTTTTCAGCTACATCCAATTGTCAAATGCAGATCGTTGTTTGCTGTTAACTGAATTAGGTTCCACATTTTTGAAATTAAGAAAAACATAGTTCGATAAGTATCTCCAATATGCATGAGACGCACTGATTGGCGTTAGAAACACTATAAACTTCGATTTCTTTGGATGAAGCAAATTACAAACATTTTTAGCTTTTCCAATATCGCGGTGTTGTAACTTACATAAAATATCGTATGTTTATGAAGTCGTAATGGAAATATAATTTAAGGTATGACCAAAGTAAGTATTCGAAGTTCATATCTTTCCTCCGGGACCAAGAAACCTGCGTAAATAACAAGAGAAAATATTCCTCCCGAGAACAATTTAACAAAGACGCAGCCTGAATACAGCTAGAAGATAAATATAATTTATTAAACACAATATTTACAATGTCACTTGCAACACTCCTGAGAGACGGAAATAGATATTTTCCGGTTCTTAATGCTGGTATCAGGTCGTTAGAGCGAGTGCTTCACAGGAATGTTTTCCGTCCTGTCCCTCCTTATTCGTTCTGTCACCTCTAACTTTAACCAGTTTTCTTTAAGGTAAGAGGAGTTCAAAAACAACTCATAAATAAGTTGACACCGGAACAGGCCTACTTGTTCAATGGCTATTTTGATTCGAATTAAGGCTTCAGTGCCTAATGGCGATTTTCAATTGACTTGGCTGACTACTCACTTGTAACCAATTGATTATCATAAACTGTCCTAAACCCAAACACCCGAAAGGCGACTTAGTATCAAAGGGGCTTTACAGCAATCTCAAACAAGGCCCCTTAAAGCGGCGGACTAATGAATCAACATTCTAAAGTGAAGCGAATCAAAACATCAAAGGAGGCGCAATGACAGCTGATATCGCTCATCTTTGTGGTCACGTCCGGTCCAGCTCAAGTTTCGAAGGCTGTCACGTAAACTTTGTAGTGGCGTGACAGTGCCCGCTGTCTGACAATGTTCTATAATCTTGAACAGTATCGCTGCGGCGCGGCGCTCGCCGCTCAGCGAACCCATCTGAAAGTTAGCTCGCTACCTGACACCTCGTCGCGGGATGGCTGATTAGATACCACTCAATTTTGGGGTTTATTGATTGCGAGAGAGTTGGGTAGTAGTTAAGTTATCCCAATTATTTACTAACAATATTGTAGATCGACTTTTCAGCCACAAAATTCAAGTGACTAAGATATTATCTAAACGAAAACGGTACAGTAACAGATGACACATCCAGCAAACTCTATTGAATTTAAAACCATGTACGCACGATAACTATCTTTTTATAAAGCTGTTAACCCACTTGAGCACTCTGTGCCATGCATGACTGATTCAGATAGTTTTCTTGAATGTTCGAGAAGATTGCAGTTCCCTAATGGGAATTCGGGATTGGAAAAGTTCACCAAAATAACAATGAATAGTATGTTTTAGAAAGAACAATGAATTCACGGTTGATTTGTTTGTTTCAGATGTGACACAGCTACCGGCATGGCGTAGCGAAGACTTCCAATTTCTCCACGGCCAAAAATGGCTTTCTCCAAACCTCGGGACACTTCCGATGAACTCTAAACTGGACATTCTAGTGGTGTGTGTGACGGTTTCAATGACTCGGTGAAAATTAATCACAACAATGGGGAGGCGACGTTGGAGATTAGTTACAATCACGGCGTTCTTGCTGTTCGTTATAAAAGACACGCAGTGTCAAGGTAAGTACTAATCGCTTCGGTGCAAACAACTTGTTCTCGTGTTTGTCGTGAATTAAGTAACAGTGTACAGTAGACGTGTAGTAGGCAGGCTGTACACATATGTACGTAGCATGATTAAATTTGGCTCATTCTCTATTCATTGTCAATAATGTTTTATGTAAGTTAATCCCTCAACGATGTTGGTATTACATCTTCTCTCTGGATATTCTTCTCAAAGCAGACTTCCCCGAACTAATTTATGTATGGTACAAAATGATTATAAAAACCTGTTTAATTGACGTATTTAGAGCACCATGAATAATGTACCGTTTGAATTTCCGAGTGACGTAATTTGCTTAGGTAAACAAAGCTTCGTGTAGGTAGAGCTAGAAAATGTTATGAATGAAGATAACATTGCGTCGCTCGATCAGAATAAGGTCATTTGAAAAACAGGGTACACAGGGCTGGCCAAGTCAATACTGGCTTTATAACCTAGATAAACAAGGAGACAATAAAGACAGAACTGGCGTAAAATGACATAAAAATGGCGTGCAAGCTGTGCTGTGTCGCGTGGGAGGACAATGCAGGCGACGCCCACGTGCGCCTGCCAGTGCTGCTCTATTTATTTATTATTCAACAGCCGAGCCGCGAATAGCAACCGCCTGTGATCGACTTCAGGTTTTATTGCTTGGAAATGGATCCTACCATTTATGGCCTGCGAAATTGTAAAATTAGAACAGCTTCCTGGTTTATACACAATATAGTCCATAATATACACCTATATGGGTAATACTTATAACTCCATAAAATGTTTGCTCTAAAAAAAATAAAATTTAGTACTTGTTGCGCCGTTTTTATGAAATTTATAAATGTTATTTATTTTCCTGATATTTTGACGCCCTCTCTGTAATCACTACTTGCCTTTTGACGTTAAACATGATTGAACTATCGGTTTTTTCTTTTGATCTAGTTCAGTCTGTGCTTTATTTACCTACCTATAATTAATTAATAATGCTTTAAATAAAATATTACCTCTTAGAAAATTTTCAGCAGAGAAAGCAGAATTTAAGTAAAAACTTTTGTAACAAAGAAAATGCTGCGGAAAAGCTGAATTTATTCCTCGTTACTTCAACAATTTTCTTCTACAGATTTCCATTTCTTGTCTTGACAAATAATTTATTACCATTGCCGCGTCTGAAGGTGCGGTGAGCGCACGGAAAATATTGAAATCAACTATTGTGACTTTAGAAATATTGGGGAGTTCTATTACAATACATTTTAATGGCCGTTACTATAATTGAAAGCTGACATAGAATATTTTGTTTAACAATACGGAAATTGATTGTATCCATGTTAAATTAATTAAATGAAACTGTGCATGTCCACAATTTTGTCATGTTATTGCACTAAATTAATTCACTATTTAGCAAAATTAATCGGAACTCGCTCAATGTTAAAATGTAGGTCAATTATTTTAGTTTCCGGTAAATTGAAATAAAGGTCTGTGAGACCTTGGTGCGGATACTACGAATGTTCAAGGATTTACGTCGGATCTTGAGTTTACAAAATGCACTTAAGAGCAGCATTGGTAAGACAAAGAGGGGGGATATCAGGGTAGTAATGGTACTCGAGTTCCGTTAAAACCTCTCAAAATTGCTGTTAAAGCCGGAGATTTGAAGATAAGACGCGCTCCGGACAGGCGCCGGCCAAAGTTGGACACTTCTGACAGAACCTGATGGCGGACTTGCGATTTACGTTTGATTGAATATTAATTAGTTGGTGTCCCTAGCGTTCATTTTCCTTTAATTATAAAAGATATTGTGGTTTGATGAAGTACTGTTCTCGGTGTTATCAGAAACTAATTCTATTTTTAGAAGTTGGTAGCCCCATTGTGTAGTGCAAGCTAAATTCTTCAGGGTTCAGTTCTCTGGTAGGGTTTACTAAACGATTCCGAGCTGTTGCCGGGGTATTGCAATAGTTTCCGATAAATTGCGACAGGCTCTTCATATGAGACCTAATACTATCACCAGCTTACAACGAGAGTATGACACAAATACCGGAATACCTATCTTCGTTTGAAATCTAGAAGTTTCGCGAAGTACTTTATATTGCTTGCTGCAATATAATACGAATACTCTGACAATGAAATTGTAGAAAAAAGTCTCTCATAATGCAGTAAACTATCAATGTTAATTTTTACGAAATTATTGGTATAGGCTAGATTAGACTCTGCCAAAATCGGAAATTATCGAAAAATCGGAAATTATCGAAAAATCGGAAATTTTCAAAAAATCGAAAATTATCGGAAATTATCGAAAAACCGGAAATTATACTAAGGCAGCGTGCTACCAGGGTAAAAAGAGTTAACCAAGTCCTAAATAAAGTCATCTACAGTTGTTCAGTAATTAAGTCGTAATTGATTAACAAACACCCAAGCTCTAACACGTTTCATATCTTTATGAGAAGGATAGGATTAAAAAACACATCAATCATACTAAAAACTACACGGTCGATCGCCAATCAGAATGAAAGTCGGATAGATGTCATTGCTATCACCTCAAAGGCAAAAGTACTCTTTAAGTAAAACAGGCGGATGAAAAAAATAAAACACAAAATAAACACCGAGCGCAGAACAACATAACTCTTGTTACTGCTAATAACAATTTACAATAAAACATGATGAAGTCGACAGTACAAAAATACGGGAGAGACAATGAAACGAATTTCCTAGTTCATTTGAAGTTACTGCTATAACCTAAATTAAATACCCTGAGAGAAAAATGTATCTTTGTTAAATGTACCATAAAACATGGGCGAGGCTTTTATAACAGCCTACTTTGTTGTAACACGTTGAATGTTATATCACGTTGTATAGATGTTGCCGCCAACTAGCTTAATCAACCGTTTAATAGGTAGCCTAGCCTTTTCCTTTATCTGCGCCGATTTTCAGCGACCTAAGTGATATCTTTGGTTCAATATCGTTAAATGAATTGCCCATGTCACTTATGTCGTTACGGCACACGGCTTACGGCGCAGTTCAATGAAAAGGCTAGGCTTTTAATGGCCAGAGTTGCGGAATATGTTCGAAAGAGTCACTGACTGACAAGCAAAGGGTATTCGGAGGAACACAGATGGGTTTTAGTCTATAAGAGTCTGACACTCCCTTCCGCTCCTCCCAAAGCGGAATAAGTCATTCGATGATTTCCAGTACATAAAAAAAGTCTTTTGATGAAACGGCTGATTAAGCTAGTTGGCGGCGACATAGATACCAAAGTTTGTGTAAATTTTGACCTAAACGGGCATATAAAAGTGCTCACATTGTGGAGGTCTGGTAGGCAGCCGGTTGACGTTACATACTGGTATTCAGCTGAATCCGGTTTGACTGGGAGCCAACCCCAGTATAGTTGGGAAAAGACTAGGCAGATGATGATGATAAAGAGCCCACATTTTCATTATTAACGTTTTTTCTAGAGAACAGATATATAGTGTAACGTAGTTACTGTATGTATGATACTCGTATTTATAAATTGAGTAGGTTCTGCCAGCACCTTCGCCGGCGTGAAATACAAGAAAATTCCTATGTCCCAATCCAGGCCATAGCCTATTCGTGTTGGTCGCGTATTTTATTCGAAAGTTACCGCGGCCCTGGAATGCAAAAGGCACTAGGAGGAGCATGGATGGGTTTTAGTCAGTAAAAGTCTGACACTCCCTCCCGCTCCACCCAGAGCGGAAGGGGTCATTTGATGATTTCCCATTCTAAAAAAAAGCCTATTCGTGTTCTAAGTGTGGTTACGTTTGAATAGTGTTGCTGCGGCTTCTTGCGGTTGCGTTGTACCTACGGAATGTGGATGTGGCCAGCCACAAGTTCGTGGTGTCGCTGGTGGTTGCGTTGTGGTTGCGACGTGGCTGCGATGTGGTTACAACGTGGCTGCGATGTGGTCGGTATCACACATGCGGTCGATAATGACGGCAACATGTGGTCCCTGTGAATTTAACTAATAATTTTCATACAACAGCGCCCGCCCACGTGTTGTGGTTGTGGTACGTGTGAATAAAGCCTAACAGTAGAACGGATTTTAATGAAACTTGGCATTTGGGTAGACCAAGTCCTGGAATAGGATATACGATAGTTCGCTTGTGTTTATTTTAGACATTCACACGGGCGAAGCTGTTGGCAAACACTAGTGTTCAAACGAAAAACGCTCGTTTGAAACTGAATAGATGTTGCGAATACCTCATCTATCATCGATCTGTTCTAAGCTTTTGACGCAACGTCCTCTAAAATCTAAACATAAAATGTGCCTATCTAAAACAATTCCAACCCTCGATGTGCGTAGGACGGTCCCCAATTAAATTCGACATTTCGGTTCCACTTTTTAATTCCCTAATGGGAAAGTTACTTCGTCTCGTCTGCGTTTTATTTTAATCAATAAGTAATTGGCATTTCGAAAGGCAATTTATGTGACACCGGTATATAAAACTATGATCGTGTGGGCTTCGAACATCACTTATTCAAAGGTTTACAGAGGTGCGTACGTGAGGGCTCTACTTAATTAGGGATCAAGTGGCTCTATGTGGAGCTCCCTCATATAGGTACTACACTGAGTATGTGGATCAAAATATTTTGCGTATGTTGCTCATATATCTAAAATTCCCACGCGTACGGAATATTAATTCGACGCTATTTACATTTTCATAATAAATCTGATATTGATGACTGTCTGTCTATACAGGGTGTTTCAGAAGTGCGTGGTCATATTCTGTATCAAATGTACTTACAATAAAAAATAGCAAAAATTAAAAGTTCCAAACAAATCACTTTTCAAGCAGTTTTACGCAGTTTTTGGCGTTTATTTTAGTTCAATCACAGATTTGATGCTACAAACTGCATCAGACATTTTTGGGGACGTGTTTTTAAAGTATTTTTTTTATTTTTGCCATTGTTTTTTTTACTTTGCTTAAGATATAGAACGTAACCCTGAAATATGACCACGCATTTCTGAAACACCCTGTATAATATATATATATAAAATAGCTATGTGAAAGCCTGGGTAAATATCGCTTTATTCACAGAGATCAACAAACACGGGAAAAATATTTTGATTCATGTTTTCCCGGTTCTGTGTAAACGTCCAAGCTAATTTCAGTCGATTGAACCTACATCAAAATGTTGACAAGCTTATTACTTGTGCTTTGCACTCTGTTACCTGTCATACTCTAAATGGGTTCGAAAAATATCAAGCGAAAATATTTGTGCGGACAAAGTCAGAAGCAACCGCTAGTGTGAATATAATGAAACAGTAATTTAGAAAAACTTCGCTTAAAGTTTGTTTCTTCTCGCATTAATTTTATTTTCAATTGTATTTTGATTGTTTCTTTGTTACCAACTTTCTGAAGTATGATAACTTTAATGTTTCTGTATGGTGTTATATGGTAGGCGCCAGATAAACTTGCAATATAGTACATTGACCTTTCCCTAATATCCTTTCGTAGATACCCGAACAATAAATTATAAACAGTATTTCATGACTACAGAACGTAAAGGATCACGATAGAAGTCGATTCAGGACAGCTTTGTCTTTATTGTTTTCATCAATGACCGGGTCAGTGACCGTTTTTCTTTTCAAACAAATTGGATATTAAACAAATACTTACAGGCAATATACATAAGCATGTCGATAAGGTTCTTGCAATTCATGAAGTTTGTTGAAAGCGGTACCTAAAGTAAGCCCTGTTGAAATAAATTCAAATCAGTTCAATATTTACTATTTACTAACATTGGAACGAACAAACAAACTCATAAACTTTCGCTGGTTATGTCTAGTGCTTTCCGATATTGTGTACCTAGTTTGAAGTTGAATTTTGTAGAATAGACTTCCAAGTAGGTATTGCTCCGTCTAGACTTACGAGTATAATAAAAACTTTATTGATGAAAGGCACCTTTTGAAGTTATTTACAGTTTTTGAATAACCATTTCTTAAATTGTCTACTCGAGCGAATAAGACTATTTCACACAAAAAATAAAACAAAAAGTAAACTCTAAAAAGAATTTTACATAAATCCCTCAGCGTTCTAAATACTTTCTGAATCCAACCTTTTTGTTCCTAATTCCAAGTAAACGGGCCAACTGCACTTAACTTTTCCTCGTTGGTACACCAAAGAATTGCCTCAAGATATTAAAAACATCATTTCACATAAAAGAAAAGAAACGGAAAATAGAAAAGCGGAGCACTCGCGTTAAATGTCGCTAATTATAATACTGTACCCTCCCATCACGAGTTGCTGCTAATGATAGTTACTTTTCCTTTTTGAGGATTCCGCAGATGAACGACCCCGAGTAATTAAACCTTTCCGTATAAGATACTCCTTTCCCCTTCATTAGCGAACCATTAAACCGATGGTAATTCGAACGGGTAACTTACATTAATATTACAAAACGGTATAACTACGCAACTTCTGGCTGCAACGCAGGTGTACCTTTTAAATATTACACTAACTTTTTGCCTCCAGCTCGCTTACGGTGAACTTTTCTATCCTATAAAACTTGATGCGCTTCTTTTTTGTTTGTTACTTACCTACATTATCTTTAATACAATGAGAATAGGGTTGTCCTCTTTATTATATTATATATTAAATGAATACAATTAAATCTGCATAAGTGCCTTAATGTACAAAACCTAACTATATACAAAAAGTGTAAAAAACAAATTGATCATTGGGCATCAAAAAACTCATCCACATCGCTGTCAATGACAAAAGTGCCCAGAACACTGGCAGCATTGCCACGTTGAATGGCAATGCTGATTCTTTGGCCAAAGAAAAGCCCAGCCCTCTGGTCACGTGAACAGTCGACAAGACGTTTGCTGATGTCCCGAAAGACTCGGTGAGCACTCGGACCCCATGGGCCTAGTGTTTCAACCCCAAACGGCTCAAATATGTAACTCCCAATAAGGTTGTTATATTTGCGCCGTTTGAGATTTTCTGCACCTGCAGCAGCCGCCCCAACGCAGCCCGCCGTGCTAAGAAGATGGGATGGCGCAAGGGTGTCGACACATGTTGCATCCCACACCAAAGGCCTACCCACCTTCCAAGGCATTATTGTCATCCCATCTGGCCTCTTCCCATCGTCACGTGCCAAGCCATTAGGTTCTAAAACAGCTGGCACCCCGGCGGTGACAAGAGCCCGACGGATGATGTCATTAATGCTGGCGTGCCGCGCTAACCGACCAGCGCTCCTACTGCAGGACAGGCCATGGTGTCCGAGGCGGTCGACTGCTTCACCGCATTGACAACGATGTGGAGCTCCGCTAGGAGCACCCAGACGCAGACACGTAGCGATCCGGAAAGTACCGTCACTCAGCATGGTACCTATGTTGGGTGACGGTAGGGCCTGTAGCCAAAGACCCGACTCCCATTCACCCACAGCCAGCAGGCGGGCACGCTCCGCAGTATTGGTGGACGTATTTATGAGGTTATTCCGTACCAACCTGCAGAGCGGCTCGTCCCATTGTCTTTGGGAAAATGGGTTATCGGGCAACGCCGTGTTCGGGCAAGCCACTTTCCAGGCGCTCACTGCATCGGTCAAGCACGGCACTTCACAGTCAACCAATGATGAATTTAAAATTCTTTTGGTTAACTTTTCAGTGCTGTGGACCGAATGAGAATAGGCGAGTTTTTAACAAGGTTTCCTCATAAGGTGTTTTGAGAAAATTTTAGGTAGAGTATTATTTTTAGGATCTTATCTTAAACAAAAATGGTTTTAAACCGCTTTTAGACAAACTCACGAAACATGTTAGGAATAGTAATTCTAATATTAGACGCGTCCAGAACATTCACACGTTGCTTATTCATATTCTGTTAGAATACAGTAAAAATGATGTGATGACCAGTGCGTGTTGCCAGTGATGACCTATGGACTTGAAACGTGGTCACTCACAATGGGCTTCATCAGAAGGCTTAATGTCACCCAAAGGGCAATGGAGACTGCAATGCTCGGAGTTTCCTTGCGTCATCGAATCAGGAATGACGATATCCGCAAGAGATCCAAGGTTACCGACATAGCCCGAAGGATCGCCAAATTGAAGTGGCAGTGGGCAGGGCACATTGCTCGCAGAACAGATGGTCGATGGGGCCGAAAAGTTTTGGAGTGGTGACCGCGTACCGGAAGACGCAGCGTTGGAACGCCTACCACTAGGTGGACCGATGACCTGGTGAGGGTCGCGGGTAGCCGATGGATGCGAGACGCACAGGACCGGTTGTTGTGGTAACACTTGGGGGAGGCCTATGTCCAGCAGTGGACGTCTTTCGACTGATATGATGATGATGATGATGATGACAGTAAAAATAATTACAAGATTTCCATTAAACTTTGCGGTTCAAGAAACTGAAATCTCCTGCAGAATTTTATGGTATTAAAGTAGGACAATGTACTCGTACAGCCGCTATGTTTTATATAAAACGCGAGATGCATACGGTCTATTTGCGAGTATTAATAACGGTTCATAGTGCTCTGCGCAGATTGTTCAGTTTGCATACTAATTGCCTCGTCTCGACCGCATAGCGAATATCAGATAGTGTGAAAGATTCATAACTTGATCCAGGCTTGGAAGAGTACATGGCAATCTAAATTATTTTCACGACGAGGTCGGCTTTGTCATTAATCTAATAGAACCACAAGCTATTTGCGAAGTGGAATTGTGGAACTATGCAGAATTAATCGGCTGTGTGTGCTTGACGATAGCTTCGCTTATTATTTGGACAACATTAATCCAGGATGTTTGTGGTGCCTTATTCCGGTCGACCATATTTACTTAGTAGTTAGCCTTTAATAATATGTATGGGCTGTGGACACTTAATTAAATCTCAATTATGAGTAAGCTCAGAGCTAGATAGTTTCAATTAACACAAAGTCTACAGAGGGACAATTCTATATTTTTTTAAGCAACAACTATCGTATTCGCATCTCAGCCGCAATCTGTAAAATTGAATTAGATTCCAAACTCGAGGTGTTTTTGAAATTAGAGAATGCGATTGAAATGCATTGCTTAAAAATTAGTAAAATTGACTCTCAGGTCTCTTCTATCTATAAACCTACTTATAAGATTACACATTTTATGATAGATATGAATTTAATGGGACTCATCTGCATGTTTGTGGGTTTATTGTACCTACTTATAAGTACACAAAGAAATACAGTCAAACCTCTGGCTCATTCCACGTGAAAGAATACCTAGTTATTTTTGTACAACCATTTGTTTACGTGGATTAACTAGCATTCTCTAAAGCGATTTAGTAGCAAGGAAAAAGCTTCAGTGACGTAAGCAAATTGGTTAAATTTTCCCATAATGATCCTCTAAAAGGGATAAAATGGGTTTAAAGCAGAGTTTTACAAATTGCTGGAAGATTTTGTGGGAAGACTTGTAATGTTAAAAGACCATGCGCTAGTGATAAAATTGCGATCGTGAAGCGCCGGCCTCGCCAGGGCTCCAGGGATTACAGTTCGTCAGACTATGATCCAGTTCCTAAGCCTCCGGGCCCCCGGGCCCCAAGCACTGAGGAGACTAATCCAGTTTCCACGTTACGACTTCATTGGGAGCGCACTTTTTGAAACTAATGTTAGGGATAGTCGTCTACAACGTCGGGCTTTTGGCAATATTATTATTACTAACTGGAAATTAAGTTGTTGTACCTACAGACCCGTTTAAGTAAACATGAACCTATATAAAATTTTGGGTCGTTGTTTAAATATTAACATTGAATAGGTACTCGAGTCCACTTAATAAAGCTACTTATATTTACCATAAAATAAACGATAAGATTTTCTATAGGGAAAATAAAAAGAAAACAAAACATATAGTACCTGTTTTTATTTTTCTCGTAAAAAAATTCCATGCAAACATTTTACGGTGGAAAATAAAAAGTGAAATGTTTACCTTTAAGCGCGCTACACATCGGGCCAGCGGCAGCGGTATTACAAAGAGCTTTTAAGCCCTTTCCGCTCATGTCACGTGCAGGCCAGGCCTAAGCGACGTGTGCCTGCCTAATTACCTGCGATTTATACCCTGCGCCCCTCCCCTAATATTAATTACAACTTATTGTTCTAATGGATGTTGTTTTTTGGGCCCAAGAGACCTTCTAATGAAAGTTCAAAATGTTCGCAAAAAGCCAGGACTAATTTTTTGGTCGTATGTAATTCCATTTAGCGCCATTGTTTTGTTGAGTTCATAGATCTTACTAATGCTTTTGGTTTTTGGTAATGTGGCTAATATTTCATTTAGATATACCATTAACTGAATATTTAACTTTGCTTTCAATCAGAATAGATAAATGAAACAGATTTTAAAACTAATTTTAGTCATAAACTGTTGACCCAATTTTGCGGACACCCACTAACTAAAAGATCCTCAACAAACATAGATTTTGAGCTAAAGGATGAGTGAGATTAGTGGGGCCATAACATAACACATTCAGTCCCTCAGGCCTCGTAAATTCTGACCGTTTTCATACAGGACGAGTTAATTTTTCATGTGTGTCTCTCCCAAATATTTTTGCTTAACACAACGTAGGTGTATCTCGGCTAATGAAGACTTCGCTAATGCTGTCGACCTATCTTAATATAGATATCGTTTGATCCTCATTTTGATCCTAATCCTAGATAACCTCATGAACCTTAATAATGTTGTTTGGAGATGTTGCCCTAATTAGAAAGTTATCAACAAAATTAGGACCGTATTTTATTTTTACCTATGCAAAGATTTTATAAATAGACGGAAAATTTTGTGAATATGTGATGGGTCTAAAATTAAGTCAGCGTGTTTGTATTTTATTACACTATTTTTAACTTGGTAAATTAAGGTATTAAATTCTAAAATAACATTTTCAGTTCCACACAGAAAACATATTGACTAAAGCGTAGGTGTTGACATTTTGCGTAAGACCCAAATTCTATAACATTAATTACACCGAATACCCCTCCGTCACGTTCCTTTGTTACCTAATACACATAGGTATCAATCACTCGATCAAATTTGTGAGTTCCTAACACGAACGGCCTGCGAGTGAGTGCCAGGGTGGGGGGGGGGGGGTAACCATGACGACGCGTGTACTTGACATGTGTTTGTTTTACAGAAAGCCCTTTCGTTCCATCGTGAGACAGCAACTTTGTAGCAACGGCATTAATATACCCACCATATCTCATTTTATGAACACTCAAATGAATTTTAAATTTTAACAAAACTGTGAGTTGTATCTACGTGCTTATATAGCGTGTTTGTCATTGAGCTCTTTCTAAACGGCTGCACCGATTTTGAGGCTATTTTTAAGCACCTTCAAAAAAAAGTAGGTAATCAATTCAACCCGTATGCATGTAACATTGTCCGAATTACAAGGTTTTTGCATAATATGCAAGTCTATACCAGCTTCTAAATATGTATGTATGTTTGTCCGCGCATATCTCAAAAACTATAAATCGGATTGCAACAACTCTTTTTTGGCTTGACTAGTTATAGTCCAACTTAGGGAACAGTGCAAGTTTCATTAAAATCGGGTCAGTAGTTTTTAGGATAGAGAGTTCAGTGTGTATCACTCACTAGGAAAACGTGCTTTTGGCTTAACGGCGTAATTCTAAAAGATGTCATTATGCATGTTGTTTCAATGTTTGTATGCAGTTAGGCTCTAGCTAAATAATCTCGTTGAAAATTTCAAAAAGTGATTTAAAAGTAATCGTGTAATCGTTAAATGGCAACATAAAAATGGTTCGTTACTTCATGTATCATAGTAGATAATGATTAAGGGATAAGTACTTATTAATTTTTTTTTAGTAATAAGTTAGTTACAATTGAAAAAAAAAAAATAATTAAAAAATAAAACCGACTTCAAAACTGTAACTTATTTAATTAATAAGTAACTAAAACGGGAGAATTAAAAGTTTTATCTTTTAAAACATCCAAGTAAATATGCCAACTATTTATTTGAGATAGGTGCTGTAACTGCTAGGCACCAAGTGACAACGTTTATTCCAAATATTAAGGTTGGCACCCACCTCAAAAATATAGAAATAATTTACTTTATATTTTTTAAAGATTTAGAGGTTTAGATTCACAATTGACCATTGAGTTTGCGCTACCATCGGATTCTAAATTTAATGTTTGGGTATTGCAAAGTCTATCTAACTACTTATGTACCTAGTGATGTTTATTAGAAACTAGTACCTAATCCGAATTCGAGCTCTATCCATATACATAAGAAATATTAGCCATAAGCAAATCTGAATTTCTAATTTACAGGTATCAAGACAAGGTATCTAATTTATTTACTGAAGCCCCTCACGAACACCCTAATAAGCGATTCGTTTCATTCTGTATTCATAAAGGAAAGTTTTGAAGGGTCCACACACGCCTACTCTTAGTTCATAGGGAGGTATTGCAATTCTGCTCTCATAATCAACTGTGTCGTATAAACATTGACATGAGCGATAAAGCCACGAAACTCGGCCAGCCTCAGGGGAAATTCCACTTTCTTGCGACCTTAGAGTTAATCAGAAAATATATTGAAGGCACTGTGAATGTTACAGTATTTCTTTCATCAGGTGAACCTTGCCTGTCGACTTTGTACCTTTTTGAGCGAGGAGCGATGTTTGAAAAGGATGAAATTAAGTTGAAATTGGCTAAAAGATCGAGCTCCAGATAAGTATATGATTTATGTGCGCCCTTTTCACTTTTGAGACTTGTTTAAGCTATTTTTAGCTGTTAACGACAGAGCTTAGCTCTTTTTAGGGTTCCGTACCCAAAGCGTAAAATGGGACTAAGAGTCCGCTGTCCATCCGTCCGTCTGTCACCAGGCTGTATCTCGTGAACCGTGAGAGTTAGAAAATGGTTTTCACAGATGATGTATTTCTGTTGCCGCTATAACAACAAATACTGAAAAACAGAATAAAATAAATATTTAAGGGGGCTCCCATACAACAAACGTGATTTTTTTACTAGTTTTTGCTCAATATTGATAACGGCAACTGGTAGACGCTTGAAATATTCACAAAATATTTAGTTACATTATTCACTTTAAAAATAAATAAGTGATTAAAATAAAATTAATATTTACACGATACACCCATGCAACAAACGTGATTTTTTTGCCGTTTTTATAGATAATGGTTCGGAACCCTTCGTGCGCAAGTCCGACTCGCACTTGGCCGGTTTTTTTGACTTTGCAAAAAGAAAAGCTAAGTATACATTTGTTTAACAATCCAATATTTCTTTGACTGAAACCTAATTGTATAACATCGAGTTTCGCTTCTTATCAGAGTTCTGACAGCCATATAAAAGAAAAATACAATACATCAAAATTTATTCTAATCCATCAGTTCGCCGGGGTTTATTTAGGGTTGGTAATTTGTTCTGATAAAAATACGGAAATTTTCCTGGATCCGCGAGGTCAGGCGGCAATCAGTTATTATAATCCGCCCCATTGCCAAATCTTCGTATAAAAGGAATGCAGTAATAACACTCCGTTGACTTCAAAGCATAATACATTTCGTCTCACAATAGGAATTCTTTTTTGTGGAATAATGAATTCGGCGATCTTTATAAAGCTGCGGAATGAATGTGCCCTTAGTAAGTACGTCTTAGGTAACTTAAAAAACTAAACAATTATATGTATACGATTCAAATGCTTGCTGTAATTCCAAATGCAAATAAAACGGTTCGCCAATTTCCATCGAACATGAAAATGCTCTTTTATCCATATTTACCTTACTTTCAATGGCACTCCTGACTCCCATCATATTAAATTTAAAAACGCTGAGCTTGGAGGCGTACCCTAAAGTGTAATCGAAGCATAAATCTCTTTAATTTGCTTTGAATTTTCCTCCAGCTTGATATAAACGATGGATCTTTAAATTCTCAGACAAATTGCGGTGGACATTATGCTGGTTCTTAATATTTTTGAGTTATGTATTTCACGGTTACGACATAAGCAAGTAGAGCAGTTACTTAACATAATAATATTATAAAAAGTTAATTAGATTACCTTGAACTTCTCTTGATACAAAATATGCGGACATTAAATTTTTTATGGGTGCGTAACGTCGAGATCATTTTGGCTAGGTCTCTAAATTTCCAAAAGAATTTTTGAAGGAAAAACAAGGGACCTTTTTATGTTAAGTAATTGCACACAAAGTGTCCTTATAATAGATACGTGGGAGTACCTACCTACTTTTATCAATGGAGACCTCTAACGTAAGCAAGCCTGAAAGTTTCCATGTCTGAAGAGTCCTTGTAGTTTATGAGTTATTCAGCTGATCGATTTCCTATTAAGCCGACGATACTCCCACTTGGGACCTGATGAACACAGCCGCCATTCTTAATTAGGGATATGATCCACAAGAAAGTAATTTCCTCAAGATTATCTTTGGGGAAGATACACAGGCCGATTCCAAGAATGTGATAAACTAGAAGAGTCATAAAATGTGATTAGAATCCGCGGTCCGCTCACAGATATGATCGCACAACGAGAAGGTCATAATGAAGATTGAAGAATTTTCAAGTTCAGATACCTACAGCTAAAAGTTAAAAGTTTTCTCTTGTTTTTGTGCATATCTAATAGGAAAAGCTTAGCCACACTTTTACTCTTTATCTAGGTAGAAAAAATATTTTCAAAAATAAAATTATAAAGATAAATCGCATCAAAGTTCAAGAGACCCCTCTCTTGACGCTGACGTCAAGTCGCTATTAAAAATTGTACCATCGTAGTGATGTCACGCGAGTTTTCAAAGCACTGTATCTCCGTCATTTTTTGTTTACGTGAAAAAATAAAAATTAAGTGTCCAATATTTTTTGGACGGACTAATTAGATTTTTTCAACAGAATACCCTATTACCCACAGTATTTTTTATACTTAGCTAAATACATTTCATCCGACTACAATCTCATGTAGAGTAAACAAGACACCTTCAGGTTTAGCGTTTAATACTAACAGATTAATTAACAAATTATTAAAGTTCAACAACATAGAAGAAAAAATTTCGAATTGAGCATTTCTTGGCTGAGGACACACTAGTTGTGAACGGATTTAAATCGTATATTATCAAAGTACCTATGTATTTTTACTTTAATTAAAAATACACGAAACTTACAACAAACTAAAATATAGCATCAAAAAATTCATCCTCAACGCTGTCACCTGGTAATGTGCCCAAGAGACTGGCGGCATTGCCACGTTGAATGGCAATGCTTAGTCTCTGCCCAAAGTAAAGCCAGCTCTTGGGTCACGGGAAGTGTCAACAAATTATTTGATTTAATCCAAAAACAAGCAGACGGCTCGGTTGGCGCAGTGGTTGAGCGATTGACTGCTGCGCTGTGTATCGCGGGTTTTGTTCCCGCATTGAACAAAACTTTGTATGGTTGTATGGCCTACAGATAGGCCATACAACCATACAAAGATTCAAGAGATTTCCGGGTCTCGCTGTTTGTGTATGTGAGTTTATATGTTTATAAACGCACCCATGATACAGGAGAAATTCCTTGTGGGGCGGCGATAAAAAAAAATCATCCTTTAAACTTCACTACAAAGTTCAAGTACTTAAAAAAGTGTTCCCTATCGTTCAAAGAACCATTAAGTAGGTACCCAAGCCCACTTAAGGTCTATTAAGCTACTAAAACTGCATTATTTATTACAAGGTCAAAAGAAAATGGCCGGTAAGTCTGAAAATATGCGCATCATACATATTCGTGTAACAAAGAGAAGGTAAATTTATTCTACGATAGAGAATGTCCATTTATCACTATATTATTCGTTTCGTAGTCTCGCACGTAACGGCTATAAATTCCGGTGGTTATTGTAGGTAGGCTACTACCTGCGTCCTTATTATGCTTTAATGTGAACTATGTTAAAGGCTCCCCGCAGATAAACCAGCGCGAGGCGACAATACGATAGCGACGGCACAACAACTTTTCATTAAAAAAAAAAATCTATGAAAACGGTCGCTGTCGCATTGTGACGTCGGTCTTATCTATCCGTAAGAATCTAACCATACAAAATTATCGTAGTGTATACTATTGCTGAACATAAGCTTGTTACCTCATTGCTATGAATACAGGGTATGCTTTGCAGACCATTAAGAGCCTGTCCAGATAGGCGTTTTACGCGCAAGTCCACTCGCGCGTCTCAATTTCTATTGCGTCCAGATACCGCGTTTTACGCGCGTTTCTACGCTGGGAGGGATTCAGCCAGTTACAAACATGGGCTCGGAAACAGCGGTTGTGTTGTGGCTTGCATATCATCGATGGAAACATCGTGAACGAAGAGAACGTCGACGATTTAACGTGCACCCAATTCTACGTGACAGAATGACGCATAGTATGTTTATAACATTATATCCAAAGCTCAGAGATCACAGTGAAAAGTTTTTCAACTACTTTCGGATGTCAGTAACATCGTTCGATGAATTACTATAAATTATTCAAGAAGATTTGACTCCATGTCAAAATTATGTGGTACGGGATACTGTTTCTGCAGAAGAAATCTCGACAATTTCGTCCCAGTTCCTGCGTTTTATGACTCTATTGAAATAGTCTGATGATTCCATATCCCATATGGCTACTCTTTTTTCGACTTCGTCAATAAGAAGTTCCGTGTCGAAGTTATCACGCTCCATTTCAAATTAAATACGTCCACTCGCAACAGACTCGCGCGTAGTTCTGGACGCAGCAATGGCGCCCGAGTATTTGGACTCGCGCGGCGCTCGCGCGTAAAACGGGCGAGTCGAGAGTCCCGCTCATTGCACCCGTTTTATGCGCGAGTGAGGAAACGCGCGTAGGCAGATGCCTACGCGCGTTTAGGACATAAATCCCGTCCAGATGGACGGGATTTATGTAGCTCTGGTAACTCGGGTACGCGCGAGTGCCAAAAAACGCGTAAAACGCCTTTTCTGACAGGCTCTAAGTGAAATTAACAAAAACGCTATTTACAGTAAGGGGGTCCCATCCTCTCTAGATCTATTCAAGTTGCCTTCTAGAGGACCTACTTATTTCTCGGAAGATTACTGTAATATTATAGTCGAATAGTGTTTAAAAAACAGTATTACATTTATACGTACCTACAGATACTAGATCATGACATGTTATCTGAATACATGAAATGATGAATGATGTAACAAACTTGGAAGAGGCCCCGCCATTTGCATTAGCTGATACAAGAATACCCTTCACTCACAAAATTGTATTAAAGCCGACTATAACAAAAATTCATACAAAACAAACTCCGGAGTCATTACGATATTGTTTCTCCCCAGTTTGCCACAAGTGAGGAGTTGTTTTGTACACTAACTTGGTTTATGGACGAATAATAGGATTACTTTTCACTCACTTTTATTAATTATGTTATTTACTTACCTTCCCTTGTGGTTTCTGATATATCATTCGATAAGTTTCTTATACACTAAGGAACAGTTAATATGACTATGCTTAGATGAACTTAGTTGATATATTAGGAGTTGACCTAAAATAAAAGTGTTATTGACATCCATTTTGAATCATCATCTTGCATGGCAAGGTGAGTACATAGCAGATTAGTGGATTGCTATTAAGATGATCGCTCATATAAATAGATTGCAAAAAATCAAAAGAATTGAATTGAAAACAAGGTTTTATTCAGCGAACACTTTATAATGCATACAAACCAGAACGGAGGAGCTTTTAACAAAACGTATTTAATTTCCATAAAATTGAGCAGTACATCAAAGTCATGTACAGTTGGATACATTATGTACACATGTAACGTTCACAAATCGCATAACGTGTGAAATATTCTGCACGTTACGTCACAACTAACTCGCGAATTTGAGTAATAGCACATTTGGTGCTATTCATTAATTAGTTAATGCTTTAAGTTCCTGCATATCCTACCTTTGTGCAGCAGTATATGGTAATTTGGAATTGCCCCCGGATAAACGTCCAACTGAGGGATTATCTTTAGAGTTATTATATGCATTGCAATCCATTTGCAACATATTTTATTAGCTAGGACAGTCAATACACAATAAATTTGACAGGTAAAATAAGCTTTTGTAAGAATGAGGTTCCAACTTTAATCATGCCAAAAGAATCTACAGTTTTATCAGGTAGGTGCTATCTAAATTTATGCTGCATTGAAAATGACCAACAAAGCAACATCAAATTTTATTCCGGAGATTTGCATTCTCTCTACCACCATTCTTTACATCTGCATTCTGCGGAAATACCCGATACATTACTCACATTGTTTACGATTACCTACTCACAATGCAATATTTCACATCGCACAAAATTCTTTGCCTTGCATGTTATGCCAATTTATATTCTTTGTACATTGCAAAACATAAAAAACTCAATAACACTATGCAAGTATGACCACTGTTAGAAATTTTAATAATCCTAAGAAGTAATCGTGATATTCGAAGTAAATAAAAAACATAATTTTATTTTTCTCTTTGTTTCAGATGCTAACTATTATTTATCACCGGTAGAAAAAAGTTTTGCTCAAGTTCAACCGCCTTTATTTCCAAACACTCGCCCATCTTCATTTTTCGAACATGGGGACAACTACAGAGTTGCACCAACTGTGCAGCAGCCACTCTACAACGAGGGTCAAGCTAGGTTTCCTAGCCCTAACTACAACCAAAATCCGACTCCTTTTCAATTACCGACAGGCAGGAGTCAAGCCGGAACGCAGTACTATGTGAACCAACCCGAATTTACCGCACAACGATCAAGGTTCAGGCCAGCTTTACCGTACAATTTCCAATTTGTACATCCAGCTTCAACTAAAAGGCCCGACGTGCAACCAATACACTCTGTAGCGTATCAGAATGATCCGTCGAAACCAGAAACATTTTTAGGTCAAATTACTTTAAACAATCCTGATATTGACTACTTACAAAATAACAGATTTAAGAACATGCCCTTTGACGGCAATAGCTTAAAGAGCAACGGTCAGAGCGGTCATATTCCACACGATGACGATGATGAAAATGATAACCAAGACTTATTTGACCATCACAGGGTGACCACTTATAATCCTCATAAACTCGCAATCAAACAAAGACTGAACGTTAAACCTAACACTCCACGATTCCCTCAATTAGATTCACCTTCTATAAATGAAAACACGAACACTCAAAGTATTCCAATCAACGCATTAAATAAGAACAACAACTTCAATGCACCCAAAACAAATGCTAATTTATATCAAAGTTCTTCCACGGAATATAAGGGACTCCTAGATATAGAACCTTTACTTGAAGATGACATAAGCGATATTAGCTCATTTAGGGAGCTCATGAAGAATACTCAAGGTTCTTTTGATGTGGAAGTCATTAAATCCAATCAAACGCAATCTGAATCAGCTGATGATAGTAAACCTGATGCGAGTTCTATGAATACAGACAACTATCCCAGAGAAACTGCAATAAAATCTACAACCACAACTACTTCCACTTCTACAACTACTACGGAAAGTAGTAACCAATCTGATGAAGATCATGACAGCGAAGATACAGGGGACGAGGGTGAGTATGTGGAATATTACGATGATGTTGAAAGTACTGAAGTGAAACCTACCACTCAGGAGCCACATTCAATAGAACATGCTACTGACATTTATGACGATGAGTATGATACAACTGAAGAACCCGAAAAGCCTTCTGAGATAGCCAAAACAAACAATACAGAATCTTTCGACGTTTTGGTAATGAAACCGGAAAACACGATGGTTAAAGATGACAATTTCAAACATTTTGTAGACACCACAGTAATTGACCAAACTGAACATAAACAAAATGAAGAAAAGGATACTCCTACTACTGATTATAGTGCACCTGCTTCTGACGAAGATGTGACATCGATAGAAACACCATCAATTCTAGGACAAGAAGTTGTGTCAGTTGTCACCACCAAGAGTGTAGTCAATGGCACAATATCAATCCCAGACGTAACTTATGCACCAAGTACTACCAAGCTAAATCCGTCTTCTGAAAGTACTTCGCCAACCAGCAGTCAAATGAGTGATTCCTCTGTTCCTGTAACAACTGAGAATTGGGTTGTAGTTGCATCGGTCCAGACAAGCAGAAGTGTTTCCGGTGCTCGGTTTTTACCTTTCCCTACTGTAGAACAAGAAGAAAAGAAACAAGTGTTAGCGGACGACATTGAAGAAGATTTAGAAGATGAGCAAACTGTGACGAAAGACCCAAGACTAGAAACAAACGGTCTAATGAGTACTCCTCCGTCATCGACCGAAAATATTAACGACAAATTGGATAGTATTCAGTCAGAGTTGTCGAGTGCAGTTTTATCTGGATCTTTAAATAACGAAAATAAAAATATTGAGCTAATAACTGAATCAACTACCGAAAGTACGACGACCTCTACGACAACAACAACAACGACAACTACTACTACTACAACCCCGGGTCCTATAAAAGTATTTACTTTAAAGAGCACCTCGTCTCCTTCCGTAACAGAAAGGTCTTCTCCAGATCCATTACCAGTGCAAATTAAAAAATTCGCGCATCGTGTGACTTCGTCTACAACACCTAAGCCGAGGAAAAAACCTTCCTTAGTTACTGTGATGGAAGACGTAGCTGGATTGTTGCCTGCTGGTTATAAATCTAGACTCTCATTCAAAGACAAGCGAACAAGCACGACCACTACCACCACTACAACTACTAGTACACCAGAGCCTAGTGAGGTCTCCATCATTAATGGAACACAGGGTCGATCATCCGGTATCAGCGCAAAGAATAAAGTTATTGTATTAGATATTAAATCTTTACTTCCTAAAGAATATAAGCCAAAAGAAAATAAGCCCCAAGAAGATCTCGTCAAAAAACTACAAAAGGATGATCTTAGTAAACTGTTGCCATCGAATTATAAGCCCCCAAGCACAGATAACTCAGAAGCTAAATCAAATTCAAAATCTAGTATTTTAGACAAAGTTCAAGAAGTTGATATTTCTGCTCTTTTACCCAAAGACTTTAAGTTAAATTCTACGGTGACAGAAAAACCAAAGGTTGCACTCAAATTACCAGCAAAGGCTGTGCCAATAGATGTATCAGGTTTATTGCCACCAGGATTTAAATTAAACGAGACAGAAAAAGAAACTGCAGATGGTCCGCTTATCAAGCTTAAAGTTGCTGACATTTCAAGTCTATTGCCACCTGGCTTTAAACTAAACGAAACTGTTGAAGAAACACCGGCGCCGCCAAGTGCTACGACCAAAGCTCCTGGAGGCATGATTAAATTGGTGTTCCCCTCAAGACCAGGTGGTAAAGTGCAAAGAAAAACGACTACTTCTAAACCATTGGGTCCTGTACCAGAAACACCAAAAATACAAAAGGGTTGGCCTACAAGGTACTTTTTTTTCATTATTTCAAAGAGGCTATATTTTATAATTCCACAATAATGACCGACTAACAAATGTTTTCAGGGCTTCAACTGAATTCACTGGTTGGCCATCGCCATCAACGACACCATTTTCTATAGAAAAACTTCTCGAAGCTCAAAGGAATGCCACTGCTACCAGTCCACTGCCAGAATTTAGTACAGAAGCAACGACTCGACGTGCGACCACGACAACGACGACGCCTGCGCCCCCTCCGCCGACCACTCCTGGATTATGTAAAAAAGAGTGTGACATCGCTGCTACTATAAAAATCGTTTCAGGTAACTGTATTTCTATACCTACTATCAAAAGCCATACTTACATACAATACTTAATCACAAGTTCACATCAAGTGTCCGAAGTTTTTTTTTACAAAAGTTTCAGTAATAATCGTGCCTAGTTTATGACATAACTAACTGTGACCCGAGTGGAATTAGAACTTCCCTTCCTTTAGAAATTATAGCCTATGTATTATTCTGATCTTCTTCACAAACTTCCTCATAAACATTTTCCCTAACCACATATTACTTTTACAGGAGTCAAATGGATACCCGAATTATTAGATCACAATACTGTTGAATGGAAACGACTTGCCACAGATGTTAAGGAAGAGGTGAGTAATAAATTAAACCTATATTATTTCTCCATTTGAGTAACGAAAATTAAATCATTATACATGTCATATTCTTGAATTATAATGTGCTACTAATCAGAACTATTCTATTTCGCAGTTGAATTCCGTCTATTCGAAATCAGACTTTCTACGAAAATGGTATAAGGGTATTAGAATTGATGGGTTCAGCGAAGGCTCTGTTCTTGTTGACTACTTCATTGAACTCAAAGAGGTAGAGGAAAGAGTAGACACATTGGATTTAAAGAAAATGTTCCACAAATCTCTTCATGATGCTAGACCCGGTTCTGTGGTTGAAACAGTTACAGAAGAACCGAAAGATGATGATTTTGATCCGGACGTAATGTTAGGTGATCAACCGGATGAAGAAAGGATGAAAAAGAGCAATGAGAAAATGACTAAGACTATCGATAAGTCTGCTGGGAAATTAGAAATCGGAAAGTTTGTCATGGATCCTGCTTACACCGAATTCATAGGTAAGTAACTATTACTCACTATTTTCAAATTAAAAGTTTAGCATTTTTAACACAACTGACTTTTTTCTCTTAATTGCGTTTAGTTTTACCCAAGCGTGAGGCACCTACACCTGTGGTTCCCGAAGAAGAATCATTCCTTCCTCAATGGGGCATCGCTGTCATTGTCATTGCGCTGGCTTCTCTTCTGTTCGTCGTAATATTTGGAGTCACAGTAGTAAGTTAACCCAAACCGATTTCAAAACATTTCAGCATTTTTGACAAGATGGTAATGTCTCTTTTATTTTTCTCAGTTGGTTAATCGACAGAAGAGTGCGAAAGCAAAACAGCCCATACCACTCAGTGAAGAAATGCTTCGGGATCTGGATAAGAGTCATATGGGAGGCTTTGATGATGTGCATCCAGTGAAAGAACGTGAACTGCCATATCTTCCTTCGGGCAAGGTAAACTGAGTCCTAATCATATGTTAAAAAGTTTAAATGATTTCATTATGTGTTTAATTTATTGTCGTTCTTTGTCCAGCGTATGTCTACTGCGTTCATCGAGCAGTTGGCTTACCCTAACCCGGGTGACTCATGGCGGTCGGAGTGGACTCCGCAACTCCAGAAGTACATGCAGCATTACACGCCTGACTCGGGTCGAGGCTCGCAGATCTACGGGCCCGTTGGAAATGCTTATGGGTACGTAGCTTTTTACATTTTATTTTTAAAGAAACTAAGTTGACAAAAACCTGTCCTAACTTCAGCCATTTTTAAAACTAGCATGTAACAGATGGCAGGTGCGGCCAGCTTACGAATAAGTATCGCCTGATACTGTAGAATTTTTGTACCGTTCGTCCAACTTTCCATGAAATACGCTAGAGACGACCAAAGCTTACTTTTACCACAAACTTTTCCCGCAGCGAAACCCTGCGTACATGTTTCATGGAAAACCGCTGCTGCTTGTTTCATGGCAAAACTTTGGCGGGCAGGGTCGGCCAAGTTTTAAATGTGGAAGCATATTATGTTTGTTAATAGAGGTGTGTTGTGTCGACAGATATGGCGGAGGCTCGCAGCTGTACGGGCAGACGGGCGGCGGCTCGCAGGTGTACGGCTATAGTGGCGAGTACCCGCGCTCGCACTACTCGCGCCGCCGCTCCGACTACGACAGCAACTTCTAGACCTTTCTAGAAATATATTCGCCTACTGAGACTTGACACAATCTTGACAATATCTCCATTTAATCTCAACCCCTAATTTATAATACTCGAATAGAACGTTTCATCCATTCTGTGTAGAATAGTCATTAACTTCAAAACATACTGTAACAGGTTGTGAAATAATTTTATCATTATGAAACCGAACATTATTAGATCGATATTAGACTCGTATTTCTGAATTTATACGATACGACTTTACATTTTGCATGATATTTTTAGCAGCTTTTAGTCCGGCCTATTTAGGACTTAACAGTGCCAACCCAAATAATATGGTTATGTCGCGTTTGATATTTATTTTGTAAACAACAATATTTCTGTAAGTAAAAATAGTTATTAAATGGAAATTATCTGCCAAAATATAAACTATTTACGACTGATTGTGAGATGTAAATAAGTAGGATAAGAACTCACCAATATTATAAGTGGAGACTAATAGGTGAGGCTACGAAGTACTTGTGTAGATATCTCTCCGCATACCTATATTTGCTCAGAACCTGTAGTGGATCGTGCCGTGGCCCGTGTGTGAGCGTGAAACGCCTCTTTGTGCCAAATGTTCGTGCGTCTGTGTGTGCGTGTAAATATAACATAATATTCCTTTCGTATAGAGACATTAACGTTAGTGGATAGATGTCGGACCACACCGCACAGGCTCCATCCCGCGCCGCGAGTGCTTGGTTGCGAACTATTTACGTGGAATGTTGTGTGTTCCCGTTTTCAGAATAAATCATATTTATTCAATCATTTTACTCATACCCAGTGTCATTGGAAACGCATTAGGTTAACGATCTTCATGTATGAAATTCATAATCTTAAGAATGTAATTGATGATCGTCAATTTTTAATTATTGCAAAAATCGTCAAACAGGTTCACAAAGACGTTAAATTGTAATTTAAATATAATTAGCAACTAGCTACCTAAATAATAACAACCTTAATTAGTGTGAAGTTTTAAAAACTCGGATTTACTTGAATGTGTCAAAATGATGAATTTCGTCAGATATATTATATTAATTGTATTTGTAAATTCCTCGAGTAACGAGCGTCACGGTCATTATGTACCTACCAATTAGATTAAGTATAGTAATTGCATGAATTCGTGTATATAAAACAATTTTTGTACATGTAGATTTTAATTTAATTATTGATTAGTTAGTGACAAAGTAAACCATTAAGATCCTGAATATAGATAAATATATAATGTACACGGTTGTTTCATTTATTACTTAATATGCTATTTTATAATAACAAAGATCTAAATCAAATAATACGTAAGTTCCCTCTAATTTCGTAGGTCCGTATTCCTTCCCACCTCAATAGTAACTATTCCTATTAATAAACTTTTTAAATACAAGGTATTAGTTCTCTACATGTTACTGACGTAGGTACTTATTTCTATGCTACGCATTTAATTGATCACGATACTCCTACTTTTTCAAAAATTGGTTAAATAGGAAATTCTGTCACAATATTGTGCAACCAAAAAATTAGAATAGTGTAGACAAAGTTACTTTTTACACTTAATTTCTGACAACATCGGGAAACTGAAGTTCCAGTGTAAAGAGAGTAAGAAGTGGAAAGTCGTATACAGACGTATAAGGTGACTTTACACTTCTTGCTCTACCTGACCCCACGGTCCAAGAGTTTCAACCCCAAACGGCTCGAAAATATAATTGCCAACTAGGTTATTGTATTTCCGCCGTTTGAGGTTCTCAGCAGCCGTAGCGGCAGCACCAGCAAAGCGCGACGAGCTAGGAAGATGGGTTGGCGCAAGAGTATCGACACAAGTAGCGTCCTACACTAAAGGCCTATCCATCTTCCACGGAAATAAAGACATACCGTCCGGTCGCTTGCCATTAAACGAGCAATGCTTGTTTATATGTTATCTGAATCTCGGAAACGGCTCCAACGATTTTCATGAAATTTATGCAGGGGGTTTCGGGGGCGATAAAGCGATCTCGATCTCACGGATAAAACCGAGTAAAGCTCGGTCATCCAGGTACTAAAATTAATATGCAAGGTCTTTTCCCAGCGGTAAACAGTGCCATAAATACAAAATCTACATCTACAGCTTGTCGATAACTTTATTAGACCCAATGATAAAAAGGGCAACCCTCCGATTCCCAAAGGAGACAAAATTTCAGACAGAAACAGACGTTGACCGTAGCTAGATCTCCTTACTTTTACAGCTATGTCATGGAAAAATTAACTGATGGTGATAAGCAAAGGGGATCCCATAATGTTACACCGATAAAAGAGCGGTGGAACTGCCGTTTATCGGGTACCGTCTCGGTCTAAGAAACCGCTGAATATTTTTCTCAAAGAAAATATACATTTGTCCTTTTGTTTGAATAAAATGTCGAGGCGGAATCCTCAAAGCCTTTTGAGATCTAGGATTACCTTTAAGAAGACCTTTAAAACGAAAGGAAAAATAAATGACCTGAATTTGTGAAGTTTTGTTACTCGGTAATCTTTTGACTTTCTTTAACAAAGCCATACATAAAATATGTAGCAGCAATGCACGATTGAAATCTGAAGATAAGTCTGATAGGCGTATGTAGACAGATTATGTATTTAAAATTCCATGAATATTAAAACGTTGTATGAAAGCTGTAGCGCACGCCTCCTAAGTCTCAACTCCACATAATCTTTATTAACCAAGGGTGGAGTAAGGGTGTGTATATCCCCCGCAGCCATCTTCTAGATATTAAGCAGGTACGTATTATATTATTACAAGGGTGCTGAGAAACCCTTACGAAATAACAAACATATTGCATATTAATTAATACGTAAAGGAACAAACGGTTGGGGTAAACTGGAAGCGTCCTATGACGGCAATCAGTTTAATTACGGTGTAGAATTTCCCTAGAAAAATCCACGGAGTTTTTATATTTATACTGGATTTCTGTTAATACAAAAAAAAACATGCAACATAATACTTTACTGGAGCTAATATTATTTTAACGAACACGAATTTCATTTTCGTGTCGGTAATTAATATTGTATCAGTACCCATGTTCATGTCGATCAAACAAACTTCGAGATTCGGAAGCTCTCCAAAGGTCTAGCAAGGAGTTTACATAACACAAACTTCAAAATTTGGAGCATTTCAACTTAGATCTCATCATTTATAAAAGCTTTGTATAGCTTCCCAACCCGCATTAATACAAATTCTCCCCTTTCGATTCGTGTTGGGTTTTCCCGGCATTATGGAGACATATAGCGAGGGCCCGGAATTATACACATTACCATGGAAATAAAAACTAGTCGGAATGTTTGTTTAGGGAAAGCGAAGCCGCGGCTGTATCAATATCACATTTATTCGTACCTGCTGAGCAGGGTTTTCCTTTTATCTCAGAATACCACTTGAGCGTCTCATCTCAGTCTTGTGCGTCTTGTGTTTACCTACATGAATATTTATTTATTTGCTAACTATTTTCATACCTACCTACCTTTAAGCAAGTTCGCTTTGAATTGAATAATACGAATATATGGATTTTCATACAACTTTTGCCGGCCGCTGCTCGCAGTTTCAATTTATCTCGAAGAAGGTTGTCAAAATAATGCTCCAATTTCCAAGCATGTTTGTGAAAATATAATAACTATTTATAACACTTAAAAAATGTCACGGCATGTGAAATAAATGCTAGATTATTTACACCAATAATACCTTTGTTAATCAATAGTAACAAATGAGCAATTGACGGGAGAATCTGATCAAACTGACGCAAGTGATCTTTGATTGGTGACCGAAAGGTTGAGGTGAAATAAGGTTGACTTCACCATTGACTTTGCAAATACGACTGTTCCTGAGATGATGTCCTTTTGTTTCAACTGTGATTGTATTTTATAATAAATTTACAAGAACTACCACGAACAGTTAAAATATACTAAATATGACCTGGCGAAGATGGCGGGACGAGCTTGATGCCTATCGACAGATTGGTCAACACTAGCCCAGAGCCGGGAAGAATGAAAGGAAGAAAGGGAGGCCTTTGCCCTGCAGTGGGACGGAATAGGCTAAAAATAAATAAATAATAAATCTCTCAGATCTATAATAATGTGGTTTGGTAATTTTTCCGTTCAAAAGTGATGAAACATTTTTTTTTCATTGATATTGTCAATTTAGGTAGGTTTTGAGCGACATCGAATAATAATTAATATTAATTATAACTTATTTCGTTAACTTAGCGGAACTTGAAGTTACATAATTAAATATTTTAAATGAAATGAAAATTGAATTATAATATAATGAAGCTATCACAGATCTGTAATCTTTGAACTCTTACCACAGTCCTTCAATTATATTATTATTTTGTGAATACGTGAAAATTGGTGTGGGTTTTGAAGCATATAACTGTTTTTTGTCCCCAATACTACTATACTATATCTAGCACAAACTGTCCCACAGCTGGGCAAAGGCATCCCTCCATTCTTACCACCGTTCGTTCCCGGTTGTGTGCCTCTTCTTGCCAATTCCAATAAATAAAATAAAAATAATATGTTCTCATGGTCATGTCTGGAATCGACATCAAAATATAATGGCTGGCGGTCGAAAGTAAATAGCACCTCCATATCCGGCTAGCAAAAACTATCCATGCTCATATAGAGCGGAATGCGGACGTACTTGAATCACACACACACAAACACACACTTGTAACACAAAATCATGGAAGCATACTAGCAATGCGATGTGACTCGCTCATTGAGCTTTTGTTTCTAGTACGCATCCAATATCTTATTCGTATCGTAGGTTACAATAGTGTCACAGACAAATATTGAAGAGAGATTCTCAACACAAGCAATAAACACTGATGAATACCGTGCGTGATAAAGTAGGTAAGGATTTCATTTCTGGTTCCGTAATAAAATGGCAGAAGCAACCGTCTCGTCGTGGTTGTTCTGCCTGTCTGTCAAAGTTGATTATTAATGGAATTCGTGGAATTCGAAGGAAAGGGGAATTCGAAGGAGCTCGTGGCTTAATAATTTCAGTCGCACGGGTCGATCTTCACGGTCAAGCAACGCTTACCGGGGTCGGTCTGTGGATGGGTGACCATCTCAACGTATAGTTTCCTCCGTGCCTCGGAAAGCACGTTAAACCGTTGGTCCCGGCTGTCATTTGTAGATCTTAGGCAGTCGTTACGGACAGAAGCCAGAAAATCTGACTCCAGTCTTGCCAAGAAGTACCGTGTTACCCAGTTAATGGGTTGTAGAGGTCTGGTAGGCAGCCGCTCCACGTAAAATAATGGTATTTAGCTGAATCCGGTTTGACTGGAAGCCGACCCCCATAAAGTTGGGAAAAGGCTAGGCAGATGATGAATTATGCAATCAACTTTGGAAAACTAAGTAAAGCCGACCGATAAGAAATGCTTGTTTAGGTATGTATCCTTTTAGTTACATCGTACATGAAAGAATTAAAAAAAAATCCAAGTCCGATTCGCTGTTTGTCAGTAGGTATGTTATTGCATCCACGTTAATCGTAAACAACGACCATAGTTAATCAATTAATACGAGCCAATAATTTACCTAATTATTCCAATAGCAATTATAATAATATATACAATAACATCGGCCTCGTGAAAAGCTCCCCAAACAAATTTATATGCAGTAACACGTGCGCCGTATGTTTCACAAAGTTCTTTGTTTGCTTCAAGCTTAACGAAATCGTAGAAACACGACTAGGCCCTCAATTTTACGCGTTCTTACGTTTTGGGAGTTTATTTTTATGATAAAATTAGGTGTCAACATAAGGTCGTACCAGCTCACGCCTGGACAAAAGAATCCCTCAATTTACGCTTCGTCTTTCTAATTCTTAAGGACATCCGAGCCGCAGCCATATTCTTCGTCAAAGTTAATAGTTAAAAAAACGAGCCGAGTGCGAGTCGGACTAGCGCACGAAGGGTTCCGTACCATTATCTATAAAAAAAAAACGCCAAAAAATTCACGTTTGTTGTATGGGAGCCTCACTTAAATATTTATTTTATTCTGTTTTTAGTAGTAGTACATCATCATCATGAGTAGAAATACATCGTCTGTGAAAATTTCAACTGTCTAGCTATTACGGTTCATGAGATACAGCCTGGTGACAGACAGACGGACAGCGGAGTCTTAGTAATAGGGTACTCTTTGGGTACGGAACCCTAATAAACTATGCGCAGGAAACGTGCCAAGCAGTAATAATTAACAGTATAGGTAGTATAGTATATCAGTATATAAAATAAACCAGGTAATGAGAGATTGTGTTTCATGGGACTTGGAAAA
Source organism: Melanchra persicariae (assembly GCA_947386135.1). Classification (NCBI taxonomy): domain Eukaryota; kingdom Metazoa; phylum Arthropoda; class Insecta; order Lepidoptera; family Noctuidae; genus Melanchra; species Melanchra persicariae. The sequence continues at coordinate 9,633,813 of OX376646.1, forward strand.
GGGACGATCACGAATGAGTTACTATTGCGAGACACTTTACAACCTACCCTCTCTAGGCGCGCGTAGGCGTAATGGTTCGAAACAACAAAGCGAATACATTCGAAATTATTTATGTACACTTTAAAAGGCACCGCGTTCGGTTCCGTACATATTTTACCCACGGCCTGACATAAAATATGTAATATTAAAATCATTCGCTTGTTTTTCGCCGATAAATAACGTTTCAGTGCATCATAAAGGTTGCAAAATACTGAATAGTATTTTGCATTTTGGTTCGTTAAATATTGATAGCACCATTGGATTAAATCAGAACAATAGATACAATTTTTTTAATGACGTGTTGATGTTAATCTCCAATAAAAATACTTGAAATATCTCTCCGTTTTATGTCAGAAACTAGCGTTCACAACTCTCTGCTTTGGCACTAACATTTTCAATATATGGATATTGGAAATAGTGGAAATGTAGACTGAATTTATCGGGAAATGTATATTGGCTAAAATCGCCAGAACTAAAATTCGATGCTTCAAATAAGTGGACCAGCAAAATAAGGTATATTTCACGTCCTTTACCCCACCCAGTATGTATGGTGTCGGGTATGGTGAGGTAAGGTCGTAACGAAAATTTAAAGAGAACCTATTTCAGGGAATAAAACTGAAATCTAGGCAAAAACAACTCCACAGTCACTGCAGATGAAATCGAGTGAAAAAGCTAGTGACGACATAATGGGCTATTTTGAATGAGCAACAGCGAACAGTCAGCAAGTTCGTCGATGTAGCCATCTCTGGCTGTTTTTACTCGGGAAACTTCATCAAGTGCCATTATTAGTTTGTAAAGTGCAGTAAAAGTGAGTAAAGTACTCATTAGTCATGGCTGTGTAGAGATTTAGAAGTTGGCGATTCAAGTGGCCATTCAAAGTTGAAACGCGCCTACGCTGCATGTGGCGAGAATTAACGTAATCACGGTAAGTGTTTCCTTTTTGAAACCCTTACTTTTAATGGAATAAGTGGCTTTCAACGACTCACAAACTTATAAGTTTGGAATTATATTTTAAGTGGTATTTGACACCTTTTTTGCTATCGAACTTTAGCCTTCGAAATGCGCCTGGGATTTTGGGGAAAAGTCCAGGAAATATAGAATTTAACCTCGCTCAAACCACCTTTGATCACAATCAGCACATAGAATGAGTCCCCTCCTAAATACCACCCTGGAACAACCGCTGTGATAGGCCTGTTAGGACACATCTCTGGGTGGTAATTATACCTACTGAATAGTCATCAGTTCAGCGCACAAGAAAGCGTACCTACTAACTCTTTACTTCAAACTTTCCATGCTGAAATATAACCCCCAAAAAGGCATTTCTGCCCCACAATAACGAAGTTTACCGTTCTCGCTGAAAGGTTGCAACCACTAGTGGATCCGTATTGAATGAAAGCAACATAACTGAAACAAATAGACGCTGACATATCCGTAACACAGTTCCGAGTAACGAACATCCAACGAAGGATTAAAACCCAATTAGTCCTCATTTTAGAGCTTTGAAATACTAGGGCAATTAGCTACCAGAATTTAGGGTAGCAAAACAGAATTGTAACAGAATCAGCCTTGGTTATTTTGGAAGCTTGATCTAGTTTCTGTGATCAGAATTTTGACAAGAAAATCATGAAATTTGAGCGAAAATTTTCAGATGAATGACCTCTTGGGATTTTAAGATAAAGTTACCAAAACCTAGCAAAATTGAATATGATTTCGTGAATTTTTAGAGAAAAATACCTATAGAAGGTCGAATCTATTAATAATACTAAACCATTTATTTTCAGGTTACAAAGACCCATACATAAATACCTTAACCTACTATACATAATAATAACAATTGTGTTAGTATATAATAACTTAAAACTATGTTAGTATCACTTGGTTGCACTAAGTCCCACTATTGACAGGCTAACTCGATTAGACACTACGGAAATCGACATACAATATAATAGACTGTATAAAACGTTTCCATTACCAGAGGGCCAATTCTACTAAATTTAAAACAACGCATCATTTTCACATGTCAGCCGCAAACTGTCAAAAAAGCCTCAATTTCCATACATTTTTGATAGATTGCGATTGAGATGCCATTGCGAACGTTGCTTAAAAATAATAGAATCGGCCCTCTGGTTAACGTTAAATCAGCCAATGGTTTAAAAGACTGTCAACGACTGTACAAACACCGATTCCCTTAAATCACGAGCCTGCTGACACATTCCATTTCAGTTCATTCCGAGATCATGCGGGCGGAGATTTATTGTTTACCGATAAAATATTGTAAGGTAAGAAAACTTTACCTCCACAAAAGAAGTATAGAAGACGGTAGGAAAACTCGGTACTAAAAATACACTATCGGTTACAAGTATTTGGCCTATTTAAAAACAGTGTCATACGTTTTAATTAATTAAAAATAATTGTCGTTTCAATTATTCAGACTTTTAAAAACTACTTTTTCCTGTGTGGCCAAATACTTTGGAGCGGAAGTGTACTTTCTTGGAACCATTGCGGGATGGTTTGCATACTTATACCTATGTGCCTTGTTCTTTCAAAGTGTTTGTGGGGCCAGCACCATATAATGAGCAAAGGGGATAATAAAATGCGACGGCAAAACACTTTCCATTAGACTAGCTACATTAATAATGGGTTTTCAAGAACCGTGGAATAAAGTGGAAGCCACGGCGTATACAGGCCAACAGTAAGGTTGGCTGGCAACAAACTAACTGTAGTTATGAAAGGGTAGTTGACGTATGCAGAAAACCGATTAGTTGTGTATCACTTACCTATATATTTTATAATAATACAGACGCTTTCTTGACGTGGACGTTTCGACTACTAACCGTTTTCAAAGACCGTTTTAAGTTCTGCGACGGTGGAACCGTTTTTGAGTCCTGTCCAAATAGTCTTCGTTGCACAAACCAGTCTTCGAATTACTTGTTGCGATTTTTTATTTTACGTTTAAAAAAATACAGTTGAGAATCCATTGATTCAACTACCTATCACCCTCGTCGCGTCGTCGTTCTTTTCGTATCGCATTCATTCACAAACAGTTCTTCCAATAAAAAGTGATCGTTTATCAATGAAATACAGTCGATGTTGAAAAACAGACGCGACGTGCGACGGTCAAAATTGAAACCGTTACTAGTTGCAAGAAACTGCAACTACTTCAACTGACGACATTTCGTCGTCAAATCAGTTGCGATGACGACCGTTTTCGTCGTCGGAAAATCGGTTGCGTTTCGTTTTTTTTCTTGACTCTAGTCCGTCAAAAATTCGACACACGACCCACCACTACTTTCTTGCTGTTACCGCTGTACCTGCGACGAAAAATGGATTCTGTTTGATAACCGCAAGCGCTCAGCAAGTTGGTTGGATCCTGGTTCAGCACCTAAACAATGCCCTAAACGAAAACTTACCCCTAGAAAAGTGATGGTCACTGTTTGGTGGTCTAGCGCCGGTGTGATTCATCACAGCTTCTTACCAAACGGGGTGAGCATTACTGCAGATGTGTACTGTGAAGAACTGAACACAATGATGGAGAAGCTGGCACATCTCCAACCAGCATTGGTCAATCGCTCGTCTCCGCTGCTCCTGCACGACAACGCGTGACCTCATACTGCACAGCAGACGGTCTCCAAGTTGCAAGAACTGGGGTTGGAAGCTCTCCGACTACTACTTTTTCCAGAATTTGGATAACTTCTTGGCGGGAAAAAAATTCAATACCCGAGAGGCAGTACAAAATGCCTTTGAAGAATATGTTGCCTCCCGTCCAGCTGATTTCTTTAAGAAGGGCATCAATAAACTGCCACTGCGTTGGCAGAGATGCATTGATTGCATGGGTGATTACTTCGATTAATACAAATAAAAAATACATAAAAAAAATTCGTTTAAATTTTTTCATACAAAACGGCAATTTCATAGGTAAAGACCTATTATTTGGCTTAATATATCTATATGTGTACGTATTTTATTGTAATTGTCAATTTATTATTGCCTGCTACCTTTCCAGCGCATAGTTCATTTATTTATTTATTGATTAGGATAGCAACAAACACTGAGATTAACCTAACATTAACGTGTTTCACAATTAATGTAGATTCTTAACATCGAATCAAATAAAATCAAATTATAGGTTAGGAATCGGAATTGCCACATGAACTCCTTAACTATTCTTAACTATCGAAACATAAAACTAGTTTACTACTTCACCATTCAGTGAGAACTTAACAAGGTCACATTAACATTGATACTAAAAACAAATTCTAAATACAGCGAGTACCAAATAATGTCTGTCCCTCAGTTTCAATAGTCGCCTGACGCCTGACGCCACTGTCGAGCAAAAAGCAAGATTAACTAGACAGGCGCTTCCAAGTCCAAACAAGTAAAAAAAATAAAAAATAAACGCTGAGCGCTGTCTCTAGTCAGCTTAGGGCTATTAACGTTTACTGCTTTTCTTATAAAAATGCTACTTTAAATTGTGAAGAAATACTTACGAACTTTTATTGGAGTAAGTTTGAAAATAGATGAAAAGTTGATTAATGCTGGCAGGTTAGTTAAGCACTGCAGTTTTATTTCTCAACTTATTTAAGTAGGAATAACTGTGTTTTTTTTTATGTATATTCTATTGTTTTGACCTAAATTTAACGTTGTTTCCAGTTTGGCTAGGACATTGCAGGCTTGAATCACCTGATTGTCTGATAAAAAGATGATTCCGTGCTTCGGAAGGCACGTATAAGCCGGTGGTCCCGGCCGCCGAATGGGTGTCGTCAAATAAACCATGTCAGAGGCTTTTGAGGCGGTTTAGAAACTCTGACACTAGGGTGTGTGGGGTCGTTAGACCTTACTGCCCACACGATAAGTAAGTAAGTACCTAAATCTAACAGTGGACGTTTTTCGGTCGATACTTTGTGTGGGAAGAAAAGTATCCACCACCTCACGACTTTATTAAACCCAAAGAGCAGTTGCTTTCAGGTCGTGAATTGCAATGGCCTATTTGGAAAGCCCTGAATCGTTCGCGCATCCAGGTAGGTCGCTGCAAGCACAACTTGGCGAAATGGGGTTTTATAGACTCGTCGGATTCCCAATGTAAGTGCGGTGCCTCTGTTCAGAACATGAACCACATGATGGAGTGCCTCAAGTGCCCATTCTTATACTTTAGGGGATTTAATGAATGCTACCGATGCTGCAATTAACGTAGCCACCTACAGGGCCCAAACAATATAAAGAGTTAACCTTCGACTCGAAAAGAAGATCATGATGATGACAATGTATGCTGCAATGATGATAATAATAATAAATTATTTATTACATTATTAAACTTACAACTATGTTAGTGAAACAATTACAGCAAAACACACACAACAAAATAATCATTGCTTCAGCATTCCAGCTGAGAAACTGGAGCAACGATTTACGACACAACAGTCAAGTCTGTCAGCGATCATGCCCAGGATGCTGTTGGAACGGGCTCGCACCCTGCGCACCAAGGAGGCACATCTTTACGCATCAATGCATAAAAGCAATCAATACGCATTTCCGCAAACATCCCTGATGCGCTACAGAAACGAGGCAGCCGCATCAGCACCCTGAAAGCATTATTATACTGAACGCGAAGGGCACTGTACGATCTCTCCGTAAAATGTACCCACAGGCTACAGGTGTAAAATGAGGAACAGAAGGTTCTAAAAAGTGTTATTTTAACCTCCGTAGAAGCATAATTAAACCTGCGGACAATCATAATCGCTCTGACCGACAGCGCCCTCCGCTCTCTCTCAATGTCGTCATCGTCTCTAAGGGTAGAGGTCAAAATATGCCCGAGGTACTTGAACGAGTGCACTCTTGACAACGGTACACCATTTATTTTTATTGGAGGTACCGTTTCTGGACATTTCTCACCAGCCCCAAACACCATAGCGACACTCTTTTGTACATTGTACTTCAGGCTATGAGCACTGGCGTATCTCTCACACACACTAACCAGCTTCCTCAGGCCACAGACTGAGGCACTGAGCAGCACCATGTCATCTGCATAGCTGATGTTGTTGACACATACGCCATCAATATAACATCCGACCCTGGTGCTACTCAGCTCCACAATCAACTGATCCATGTACAGGCTGAAAAGTGTAGGAGAACTCAGAGCCCCTGCCTCACGCCCGACTCAAGACCATATGGACTCGAGAAAGCCCCATACACTATTAATCTGGTTCCCGTCCCAAAATTTAAAAATATTTATAATTTCAGGTGGTAACTTCGCATCGTTAAGCTTTTCCCAAAGAGTGTCATATGAAACCAGATCAAAGCAATAGGTCGAGGAAACAGGCGTAAACTGCGGTGCTCCGGCGTGTGTAGTACTCAACAGCATGCTTAAGACCCATAATAGCACTATCTGTAGACAACCCAGAAAATAAATAATAGCTTCGCTAGTAAACGTAGAACGACAAGTTCGAAGTTCGAAGATCGATCTACTATAAGAAACGAAAACACTGCTAGTCTGCATCTTCAAACCTATGTATTCATCATCATTTTATTTCGCAAGGTTGCTTACTTTTAACTTAAGATGATTTATTGTTCCTACCTACTGTATTTATAGCTCGACTGTACGAAGACTTAATAAAGATTAAACGAAAATTCCAGATATTTTTCAATAAATTCTCAGAGCCACAAAGAAAAATAATTGCTTTGGTATATTGGCTATGAAATGTAAAAACAAAGCAAACAGTAACAAAACGAACTTTTAAAATTAAGAATAGAAATAGGATACTATCTGATTCATATTGATAGAACTTTGGAAATACAAGAAAGAATAAAATATACTTGAATTATTTTCTGATATTGTTTCTACACCCACGATTTGACGTCAAGCCTAATAAAACTAAGGTTTGATTCGATATTATTTTCCGATACAACACTACTCAGAACTGTCTCACAAAAAAACCCAATTACAATATTCCAGTTTTCCCTGTGGAAATCAAACCACTACTAGACTAAAGTCGTTATAACTTTTCCTGTAAAATATGTAGTTCCTTCACATTTATTGGATTATCCTATTTTTCCTTCATGTTAGGTAAAATAAAGTTCTTAAATGAGATACTATTCATAGACAAGTTAATATGCGATTGGACTGGTTATGTGTGTCAGAGATATCTACTCAGGTATTTTGTTTAAGTGACAGTGGGCAGGGCACACTGACCGCAGAACAGATAGTCCATGGCATCGAAAGGTTATGGAGTGCCGTCCTCGTACTTATAGACGAAGCGTTGGAACACCTCTCATAAGGTAGACCGTGAATTCCTCGGAAATTCGCTGAATGCGAGACGAAAATGACCGTTCCATTTGGCGACTATTGGGGCCCAGCTGTGGACTTGTTCGACCGAAATGATAATCATGATATGGGCTAGAACAGCAGCAGTGGCAACAATCGGCAGCGAGGTAGACTCAGGAGGTAGCGAGACTCGAGTTTTTTCTAAGATTGGCCACAGACCGCAATAGATGGAAGAAGAGATAAAGTGGAAGTAGAAAGGCTTTTGCCCTCCGATGGGGCTTAACGCCAAATAAAGCCATTTATTTAGGGATCGGTGAATCCTTTCGCAAGCATTTTAATGTGGGCGTCACCATACCTTTACGTACCTACCTATTATTGAAACCGTAGCCATTTTGTTAGCATCACTGGATTTTGTAGCCTTTGTATCCAAAGGTGGCCGTCCAATGAGTTTCGTTATAATTAATTTTAAACCCTTTGAGAGAATCCCGGCATTTCTACTTATAGAGAAATAGCGATTATTTGACACGTAAATATTTACGGGTGAAAAGATTTTGAGGGTTAGTCGTTTAGATAAGTTGAATTAAAAATTGATTAAGGGTTAATTAAAATATCTGCCTATATTCTCGAATGATACCAAATTAGTTCACTATGCCGCCTATTGTAATAACCCGTAACTACTCTTTTTATGGATGGGAAATCATCAATGACTTCTTCCGCTCTGGGTGACCGCTCTTACTGAGTAAAACTCATCCGTGTTCTTCCTCATGCCCTTTGCGTTCCAGGGCCAGGGCCACGGTGACTCTTTCAAACAATTTTCAGAACCGTACCTACTCTGCAACGGTCAATAACACTAAATACAGTCAGTGAGACTACGTTTGCTTCAGTTTCAGAGCAATATTAGCAAATATATTCTGCCAGCGGCTTAGCCCGCTGAAAAGCCGAATATTACTTACTTTTAGGCAAGCGTGTTCCATCTTCGAACACATCATCGCTTACCATAAGGTGAGATAGCGGTCAAGCGCGTGCCTATCAACTATTTTAAAAAAAATAGGTAAAATTTGACAGACGGACAGAATTACTCTTGCATTTATAATTTGCATTTTTGTATGTTGGTTACATTTCGCTACCCTTCAAAAAATTGAGATTTTATAATTTCTTCTCCAAAAAAAAATAATTAGGCAAATAGCTGGACTAACAAAATTGAGAGCCCTTGTCGCCTGCCTAATTAAAGTGTGCCCACGCAAACTAATATGAGAAATTCCTTGAAGCACGTGCGTCGCCATAATTACTGTTAAGCTATCCACACTCCCCAGAACCTATAATGGAATAATAATACTCGTTCTGGAGCGTGACTTGGCTTCTAATTCCCGTGGTACCCACACGTCCTTAAGGCGTGTTCGACGTACACTAGAGACGGCACAGCGCTATACATAGTACCCTCGAGCTTTCTTACTATTACGATTCTGTCTTGTTTTGGTAAGAGCAGAACAAAGCAAACAATGCTTATAAACATCTGGTTGATAAGCCAACAATAACCTAATAGTCTGAGATCCTGGAATCTGGAGTGTATGTACTTTTAACATACCGTTTTTTTTGGCATGTATAAAAGTTGTTTCAGTAGTCAAGGAGGTAGTATTTCATCTTCCCAAATTCTGGCAGACTTTAGCTTTCGTTATCTGCACCTAGTAAATAAACTATGCCCTTTCAGCCATGTGAAAAAATAAACAATGCTTATAAATATCTGATTGATAAGCCAACAGTAAACTTACAGACTGAGATCTCAGAGTCCTCAGACCTTAGGTACTTACTTATTTTCTTACTAACAAAATATGTGGGATAGAGTTGTGTTAGTATGTATTTTTAACATATCATTTTTTCTGTCATGTTTATAAGTTATTTCAGTAGTCAAGGAGGTAGTGTTGCATCCTCCCAAATCCTGGCAGACTAAAGCTTTCGTTATTTGTACCTAGTAAATGAACTATGCCCAAATTTCAGCCTTATGAATAAGATCTCAGTCGAGGTGGCGACCAGCTCTTAGACTACTACAATGACTAATCAGTCGTTAAAATATTATTTAATTACTAAATTATTCAACAATATTCCGTAAAACGTACATAAAAATAAGCACCCAGACTTAAAATAAAGTGATTAAATGGCTTTAGCACCATACCTGGATGGAAATCGGCCGGTCGGCCCAAGCTAGCAGGTATGTTCAAAGTACTAACACTACTCTATCCCACATATTTTGTTATTGAGAAAATAAGTAAGCTCTGGGATCTTAGTCCATAAGTACTTATTAACCTGCCGTCTGAACCTATTTTTGAAACTAAATCTTACAGAATAAGGACATAAACCTGCTTTGTGGCTCCTCGGGAACCTGAATGTAGGCGTTACAATCTACCTACATTTTAAACAGATGTCGATTCGCCCTGTAACGAAAACACACCTCCAGTTTCGAGATGTCTGAACCCTCTGAGACACGCGTATATTTCCCTGAATACAGTTTAATTTCGAAGTTCGTCTTGAATACCCGTAAATGAATCTTCATTAGGCATTATTGTCTCCTGAATCATCCCCACAGGTTGTGTGACAACCTTCTTAGAGGGTGAATAGGTACATTGGTACTTAGTTGCGAACTTGTTAGGGTAGTAATTAGACCTGTGTGTGTGGAATTGAAATGTTTTATATTACATTAATTTACTTTGCAAACTAGCCAAGTTTATGTAAAGTTAGTTAGTACTTTGTGTACGTTTCAACAACTTCATTGAAATATTATTTCGTACCTTTAATTTTAATGAATTGAGAGTTGAATGAAATAGAACATTTTATAAAAGACCCGTTTATATTTGGTAGTCACAGAGGGTAATAATTTGCCACCCCACAACCTTTTTTAAGTCCCCTAAGCTGTCTCGGCACCCACGGGAAAAGATTATGAGGTCGACAAAAATCTACAGTAGATTAAATCATGCTATCGGCAATTTTCGTTCAAAAACCTTCCCTTTTTGCCTCATGTTTATTTACGCTACGTGGGTGTGCTTATACATGTTTACACGATCATTGTCTACACGTGGCAAAATAAGTACATGTCTTATCAAATTCGATACCGAAAGGGGTATGCAGGCTTCGCTGGGCGATTCCCGGCCACCGTAGGTGCGGGTCTGCGGACGGTGAGCGTTGAGTGGCTCGCCGTCCGATTAAAGCCAGGCCCAAGCCGACGGCGCGTTGTGTTCCACGCGCGCCTCAAAGAGATGTCAGCATAGGACTAGGGGCCCGTTAGGGCCAGTGCCTACCAGGGTTGCGGATTTTGTTCAAAAGAGTTACCGCGGCCCTGGAACGTAAAAGGCACTAGGAGGCATGGGTGGGTTTTAGTCAGTAGAAGTCTGACACTCCCTGCCGCTCTACCCAGAGCGGGAGGGGTCATTTGATGATTTCCCATCCTCAAAAAAAAAAGGCGCATGCAGGCTGACTTTGAATTCATATTCATCAATATTAACAACATACGTAAAGTTGTTTCTATCGGAGCAACACTGAAATTTTAAAAATAAATCAGCAGTGTTTACAAAACTGCTAGGCCATGAGATTGTTACTTCGGGGGTGGTTCCATGGTAAAAGTTTTTCAGATTCATGTTAGCCAGAAAGATTCCTAACATTTTCAAAACAAACTTATTCTGCCTTCTCCTTCTTTTTCTTTGTCGTATCGATGATTCCAAGTTACAAGTTGAATCTGGATTTTGTATGGTCTGCAATAAAGATTAATTATTATTATAAAAACGAGCCAAGAGGGTCATCGGCAATGATAGACTCGTCGATTAGAAGCACCAAAGTCTTGAACATCGATACCGTGTTGCTAACCTGAGGTTTTCTCTCGGTTACATTTTGGGGAGTGTGCGACGGAATTGTATGGTTTAATTCCGTCAAGCCCGTATTCATTGTGCGTACAACTAAGGAGTAGAATTGCTATATAATGCTATATAGAGTCTGTGTTTCCTGATAGCTACAACCTGGGAGTCTTTAAGTAATAGTAATAGGTTGCTTCTAAGCAAGCGTACTCCATCTTCGACCACATCATCGCTTACCACCTTTTAAACTGCGGCGCTTTTATCTGCATAAAAGCGCCGCAGTTTAAAAGCACTTCTATGGGGAAAGTTTAACATAAGGTAGGCAGCTACCTTATGTTAAACTTTCTCCATAGAAGTGCTGCATTCCGTGGCAATCTCAAATTCGCTGCCCCCACCGTTTCGTATACATCACAAAAACGGTTAGTACTTTAACTTAAGTTCAAGCAAAACGCATTCAAAAGGAAACCACCTCATGAACTTACCCAAGGTCTGCACACAGTTGGTATTGATGACTTAAGTTCGATGTTCTCAGCAGCATAACTCTTTCTGCGATCAGCACAGTTGCACAACACAACACTACACTTCACAGTCTATAACTATTCAATAACGCCCACACCACTTCTGTTCAATATTGTCAACGATCCTTAATTATATTTTGGATGCTAATGTCTAGCTACGGCTTTTGTTTTGTTATATTTACATACCGTTCAAGCGCGTCTGACACACCGGTGTGTCACGCGATACACGCGTTTTAAAACTCTATTATTAATATAACGCAAGGTATTTTATAGGATGTTGATGTTTTGACAGTTCGATCCTTAAGCGGTTAAAACCATTTTGTCTTTTTGACAGCCGACCATATCTTTCAACTTGCACCCGCGCATTCAACCGTTTGTCATAGACATCGATAAAATATGACATTGGAGCATCAGGCGTTGATCGATTCTGTTTTTATTTTGTTTTATGTTTAAATTTCTAATTTTATTTTACATAAATTCATTTAGTTTGTAAATTTATATAGTTTTTATTGTATTTTTACTTTTTCATTTAATCTATGTTCCGTGAAGTTCTAAACGTAAAAATAAAATGTAAATATCGCAGCGTATTCTGAGACAGGATCCTTTTTGGCCTGTCTTGTTATGCTACTAACTTTTTTTGTTTCAAATATACATACAATTATTACTTTCTTTTTCTTAACATTAAGGGTAGTTTTGGTAATTCAGCCCACCTACCTTGCTATATGAAGTCGTCAATACCGTCACGTGGCACAGATTTCTTTGCAACTCGATCTTATTGACACGAATAAAATGCGAACGTGCCTTTCCATTATCACACGGACGCGTAAATTTTAATTGCAAGAATATTTATTACATCGCTCAACGGACAGGTGAACCTTTTTCATGGCCTATAGGTCGATGTGTGTTTTATAGGTTTATGTATTTTTATGTACATACTTAGATACATACTTATACACAGGTCACAAAGGACAAACTGTGAACTCATGAAATCGTCTTCATATGAAAAGCTATAGGACGATTTGAAGGACATATTTTCAATAGCCTTTCAAATTATTTGCAATAATTTGACTCAGACATATTTAAGAGTTCATAAATACTTTCACAGAATCGCAATATTTTGGTTTGCGACATAAAAATGAACGTTTTGCCGCAGTAGATAAGTCTATCTTTATTTTTTGAGCGAGCATGAGCCTGAAAATTTCACTGCGGCAGCAGATTTAGGTGAAATTAATTGTACAGTAACGGGCATCCAGCCGCAACATACATTTTCCATCAGAGGGATTTGCCCGTAGAACACCCTCGGGGAGGGTCTAAATGAACAATTGAACGAACTCTCATGAACAACTAAACTCTTTGTTTATCAACATACATACAAACATATGTGCCGAATGTTTTACAACTCCGTCCGTGTCCGTTCACATAGATGTGAAATGTATTTAACTTATCTTTCATCATCATCATATCAGCCAAAAGACGTCCACTGCTGGACATAGGCCTCCCCCAGGAGTCGCCACAACAACCGGTCCTGTGCGTCTCGCATCCATCGGCTACCCGCGACCCTCACCAGGTCATCTGTCCACCTTGTGGGAGGCCTTCCAACGCTGTGTCTTCCGGTACGCGTTCGCCACTCCAGAACTTTTCGGCCCCATGAACCATCTGTGCCACTTCAGTTTGGCGATCCTTCGGGCTATGTCGGTAACCTTGGTTCTCTTGCGGATATCATCATTCCTGATTCAATCATGCAAGGAAACTGCGAACATTGCCCTCTCCATTGCCCTTTGGGTGACTTATTAAACCTTCTGATAAGGCCCATTGTGAGCGACCACGTTTCAAGTCCATAGGTCATCACTGGCAACACGCACTGGTCATAGACATAAACTTTCTCACACAAAAGTACTTGCGATCATACAACGTAAGTACCTACACCCCAAAAATCCGACGAAAACATGAAAGATGGCGACGGCTAAAAGACAACATAACTGCTTTCAAAAAACTGAAACAGAAAAAAAACTAAAACCGAAACTAACAAAACAACAACAATTTATATAAAAAACTTTTTCACAAAAAAAAGAAACCGACTTCCAAAAAACACTACAAAGTTCAAAATAACTTTAATTTCGGAAGTCGGTGTTTTTGGTTGCTTCTTCATTATTTGACACCGACTTCCGAAATTAAAGTTATTTTAAAAAAAGTTTTTTATTTTTCACTTTTTAGTGGTACCCCACACCTAACAACACCACTGCAAAGTCATAGGAAAGCAAAAATACGCAATTTCGAATACATGGATGATTTTTACACATATTTTTTCCAGCTATTTGGATTTAATAACCAAACTACTGAACCGATTTTGATTAAATTTCAATGGGACCATTTGCCCTTTCCAACAAAAAAAGATTTTTTCAAATCGGTTGGCAAGCGACGGAGTTATGCCCAAAAAAACATAAAAAAAAAAATACAAACATCCGAATTTAGAACCTCCTCCTTTTTTAGAAGTCGGTTAAAAACTAAACAACATGACAACATTAATAATTTATATTGGTATTTAGTAAGAAACACAATTAATTAAGACATGAAGGTGTTACAATATTTCACAACAAAACAGTTTCTGGGAGCCCCCACTGGTCCTAATTAACCACAAGGCTGACAAACGATAACTATTATGACGCCTAAGATGACGCTTAATTATAACCAAACTTTACAAAACAAGCGGAACAGGCTTGAATTGTAACAACTTAGAGTAACGCCTTTATTCCAAAAATAGGTTTACGTAATTATTATCAGATGCCATACCCCACTAAAGCTGATTGAAAGTCTTCTTAAACTGTTCTGGTGCACAAACAAACTTCTAGCAGAAAAGTTTCCAAAGAAATAAAAAGATAGATAGATAAACTATTTAATGTACACCATACCAAATTAAAATGAAGGGTTTAAATAATAGGGTGTATAAGCAATTAGACAGCAGTGTGGCGGTTTTATCTCTAAGAGCCATCGCTTACAGACAACATTCGGAAGGATTTGGCGAAGTGGAAGTGGTATTCTTTTACATATTTATTTAACAGAAGGTTAGCTTGAATTAATACCATTTTTGAAAAAAAACATTTTTTAGCCTAAGTACAAAAATAAAGTAAGATAATTCATTGGAAGAGTCATCAAAATTGGTATAGTTTTTCCTGTAATATTCGCTAGAATATGACTGTGTACATGTACCTATATGACACACATTCGTCATAACAAACTTCAGCTTTGTTCCAAAAACAAACTATGCTCAACATAAAAGGCTTCACTTGTTTTAAAAACTAGTTATTTGGCCAATTATGTCAACAAACATGATTGTAGTGAAACTGTTATTATTCATAAAGCTTCGTAGTGCTACAAAGGGAACAAAAAGGCTGTTTTCAGTGCAAAACAATAAGTAACCGCGTGCGGGCGACAGTCGAGCGGTAAATTGTTCAGGGGAGCGATTAAAGCGTGGAAATTGTTTCGCAACAATGGTGGCGACACGGTTGCTAAGGACGCCATTAAATCTTTTATCTTGTTTGACAAACGAAAATTGTCAATGAGTTTGAGATGCAATAGGGTTGCACTGAAATTGAAACCTTTGTTTTAGTTTCTATATATTATGGTATTCTTAGAATTACTGCCGTTTTAGATTCGTTAAGATAATGTTTAGGTTCACGGTTCTATCTTACTTTAATTTTTTTTAAGAGATTTTTAATCAATAACACCGTTAAATCTTGAGCAGTCTCCAAACATATTTACTACTGAGAATGTTTTCTAGAAGTACCTAGATATAAAAGCACTCCGAGCGACTTTTCCCGCTATTTTACACCCTTTTGTTGAACCAAATTAAAGTTTTCAAATGCCTTTCAGAAGCAGATGAGTAAAAGAGGCTAAAGAATAATTTACATCTCAGTAAAAGGACGTTGTTCATTGAAAACTTTTATTAATTGAATTTAAAAGTTACTGAAATATGATAGAGTTGAAAAATCGTATCAGCGAGCTGTAAAATTGGACTGGGACAAGTTCACAAGTCCGATGTTATTGTATAAGATGTATGTGCTTAATTATTATATGACATATACTACTAGTACCTTCGGACAATATGAAAATAGAAAATGGAAAGACATGGGAAGGAAAGTAACTTATGATAATGAAAATATAGGATCTTCGACGGCCATGTGTCATTCGATGGCAAATGTTTTAAAGAATTTTGCAGAGTTGTTTTTCTACGGACTTAGTCGTGATTACAGAGTTATTGTTGTGAACAAGTTTGATGCGCAAGAAGTCGCGGGCTGACGATCTGTATCCAATGGTCAAAATAATCGTACATGAATGTAAAAGTATTTTGTTCCAACACAATAATGAATAATAAATATTTTCGAAAAAGAGTTTAGGGAGAGCGATTTTAAGTTTTCTATAGAAAGTGAAAAATCACTATCTTTAGGCACTGGACACACAGAAAAGATGTAAGGCGAGGACGGGGCGTAGACATATGTCTCTTCCGCGTCCCTTTCACACAAAATGTATAGAAGCGTCGCGATGCAAAACATATAGGAAGAAGAGGGCGCAGACACGACGCTCACTCGTCTGCGCCCTATTATAAAACGTACAGAAAGGACGGGGCA
Source organism: Melanchra persicariae (assembly GCA_947386135.1). Taxonomy (NCBI): domain Eukaryota; kingdom Metazoa; phylum Arthropoda; class Insecta; order Lepidoptera; family Noctuidae; genus Melanchra; species Melanchra persicariae. Next base: position 9,650,092 of record OX376646.1, read on the forward strand.
CGGGCGCGAGCGGATGAGGGACGGGCGAGAACGGGGGCGCGGGTGGGCGGGCGCGGGTGCTGGGACTCGTTTGTCGCTGTCACACACGTCACGTCAGTGCCTCGTCTTTTCTATATGTTTTAAAAGTCACAACGGCGCCCCGTCTATGCCCTGTCCGCGCCCCGTCCTCGTCTTATGTCTTTTCTGTGTGTCCAGCCACTTACTCCTCTTTTTCGAAAATGTTCTCTACTAACTATTTAGACCCGGATATCTAGCGTATGCATATAAGTACCAAGTTTCATTTCATTCATTTCGAAAAACAAGAGCTTGAAAGATTGTATGAAATGCCGTAGGGTATAAACGCTTTTAATATAATATTATTTCTATCGTCTCAGAAATATAATCATCATATCAGCCGAAAGACGTCTACTGCTGGACATAGGCCTCCCCCGAGTTTCGCCACAACAACCGGTCCTGTGCGTCTCGCATCCATTGGCTACCAGCGACCCTCACCAAGTTATCGGTCCACCTTGTGGGAGGCCTTCCGGTACGAGGTTGCCACTTCAGAACTTTTCGGCCCCATCGACCATCTGTTCTGCGAGCAATGTGCGCTGCCCACTGCCACTTCAGTTTAGCGATCCTTCGGGCTATGTCGAAACAGGAGCTTGACTTTTATTTACTAAAGTAGGTATATGAACGCTAGATTAAATGTTGTCTACATGCTTACAATCAAAATTGTTGATTTTTATATTGACTACGCTCGATCAAATACTTTTTCTACGTAGATAAACCAACATTGAGATATCAAACCTTCGGTTTACTTTCAGATACAGTTTTGCCTCAAAATGTAATTAACCTTACATGAAAGCCTTGGATACTTTACGTAGATACATAAGACAAAAAAAAGTACCCCAAAAAGAATCTCCACACTTTTCTTAAAAAATAACTCAATTTGGATTGAAGAAATATGAAAGGGATCAGCATCAATTGTAAGAAAAGAAAAGTTTTTTTATGTCGCCACAGACATTTCGGAACGATATAAATTTCGATATTTACATGCCAATGGCTATGAGGCGAAGATATCCAATTCGGAATCTGAAAAATATTCCGATTTTGTCCCAATTTCGAGACTTTCTGTTTAAAATACCAGCTCTGTTCAGTTCACCAAAGAGATATGGTTAGAGAATGAGCTGAAATAGATTGCTGATTTTTTTTTATTTAACTGCTTTTCGTAAATAGTGCATCACACAAGGATATCGTTACACAAACACTTCATTCAGCTAAATACGTTCATTGTACCGCTTTGCAGCTATCTATAAATGAAAAAAATTTCATAATCGTATCTGTAAGTATACTCGTAAGTTTGTACTTCCAGGGTTCACCTTTTTTAATTAAGTATTATTTTATTTTTATTTTCCGCCTGTTCTGCCCCACTGCAGGGCAAAAGCCTCCCGCCTTTGGGGAAGTGTAGACAAACAGTGACAACGGTTGGGTCTGCCGCCATTTGCTGCGAAATTTTCTGTTTCTTTTAGAATTATGTAAGCAAACAATTTCACGTCTTTATAATATATTGGCTACAGCGCAATTAATTGCAAATAGATATATTTTATGTTATTACGTCAGTTCAGTATAGCTACGTTTAACACTTAAACACAATACGTACAACAGAACAGCAATATACTCGTATGTACGTAACAAATGAATCGGGGGATGAGATCATCTCAGTATTGAGGACAATATCGTTCTCGTCAAAAGTTACGCGGAACTTAAGTCGTACTCATTACTGTGACTTTTATGTTTATTAGCTTTTCAGTCAAGTTTATTTCCACTTAAGATTTGTTGGAAAGACACTTCTGACAGTGACGATTGTTAGATTTGAAACAAAACACATAGATATTAGTCTATATCACTCATATTCATATACTTCCCCCTTTCCCCTTGCAAAATTACACACATACAGGTATACCCTAGTTTAAGAGACAGGGTAACGTATATTGTAAACAGATGTACCATGTATTTACGACATCATCATGTTCTGCCATACAATGTAGAAACATAACTTTGTATTTCTAGCTTGTAACTAGTGTAAGTTTTTGTTTTCTAACCATCTGTACCATCTTGATCAATAAACAATTATTATTATTATTATTATTATTAATTACTACCCAAACCAAGTTGAGAAAGGCTAAGTCGTATAGAGATCACAACGAATAGGTACCGCGCGGCCAGGGCGCTGTGACGAAAATGTATGGCGTCTGACCATGCTAGCGCAATGCTAATTAGATTTCGTTCCTTTCACGCCATACATTTTTTATCTTGTCCGCTTTGTATATCATGTCCCGGGATACTTAATGGGTAAAAATCTTTTTTGTAAATTCCAAACTGCATTTTATGATAATGGTAAGTTATGTTTCTCTATTAATAACTAGCTGACCCAACAGACGTAATTCTGTCAAAAGCTAGAAATTGAACATACGAACAATTTGTATGGGATCAAATAAAATGCAGTTTTTACGTTTTTCTATGCCCCTTTTTCCAATTTTTCTCTTCGTGAGAACTTTTATAGGACGAATCAATAAAAAATACTAAATTAATCCAGTCGTTCTCGAGTTTTGTGCTTAGCAACACACTTAAACATTCATTTTTATTTATATAGACTTCGCAAGTTCCTTCAGCTATGACTACAACGAATAAAATATATATGGCTAAATTGGTCCATCCGTTCTCGAGTTTTGCGCTTAGCAACACAGTACCTGGATGACCGAGATTTGTTCAGTTTTTTTAACGACGTTTCCTAGTAATGAAACCGAGATCGATTTATCGCCCCCGAAACCCCTTGTATACAAAATTTCATGAAAACCGTTGTAGCCGTTACCGAGATTCAGATTATATATTTACAAGAAGGTATTCGATTTAGCCATTCATTTTTATTTACTGCGTTTATTTATTTGCGTTAGATATTGTGTTGTCGACGGTGGAGCACGTCTTCCTGGAACTAACCTATTAATTCTTGACTTAAAAGACCCTAAGGTTGTAGCTATCAGGAAGTACAGACTCCGGCAGGGAATTTCACTCCGAAGCTATAGGGTACGCACAATTTAAGTACATTCCCAAAACGTTTTTTGCGACTGGGTGGAAATGTCCACTATGTACCGGTGGCGCGTCGCCCTAATAGTATTCAGATCATGGAAACGGCTTGTTAAAGAAAATGAAAACGTACTAAAAGCATAAAATAAAATAAATATTTAAAAATATAAACACCGACTTCCGAAATTAATGTTATTTTATTCTTTGATGTGTGTTTTTGTTAAAAAACGTTTTTTACAACTGTAAAGTTAGTCAAAATGACTTGAGCGCGAGCGGTGTTGTTGCTAAGGGCGATAGGAAGTTTTAGAAACTAGTAATTCATGAGTTACACCTTTTCTGCTCCGAAAATTGGTACACCTAATCATTTAGTGCTACTACCGCTACAGTAGGTACTCTTTAAGTACAAATTACATAGAATTCCACTTCAATCACGAAGTAGGCAATTAATGTTAACTGGAATATTCGAATAGGTATTTAGCCAATCTGCTTCTATTTGCACCAAACTGTCGTGCGCCATGTCATAAATAATAAACATAAAGTAGCTGTAGCTACGCTCCCTAATAATAACGTAAATGTATAAGCAAATATTCCGTTTTCTTTTACTGAAAAATAAGTCATATTAAACAATTTAGTTTATACAGAGAACAAAACCGACGACTTAGCATCATCGTAGACATAAAGATAAATGTGCAATAACGGTCATTGACCCACATACACGTATTGACTTTTTAAATATCAAAAATATATAATAATAATTAATAATTGACACATTTACAAATTACAATGAATGTCTTAATTTTATACAAAAAGATTTTCTCAGAATAGATTTCAATACCAATTGAGCAAAGACACAATTAAATAAAAGCTTTTAAAAAAGATAAAGACGTCTAGAAATTAATAGTTGTAACTTGAAAGTACTAATTATTGTTCTTGCTTTATTCACTATGTTCCATCAATCAATTGGTTACATCAATCTGAATGACGTCATGACCAAACATAATTCGCGTTGTTGCTAGTACCCATAGCAGTCTTCAACGTCTAACATGTTCGATACGGACCAATAAAACCAGTTACCTGAAAATGCATACAATTGCATACTTATTTTGTTATCCGGGATGTTAATACCAGAGTCAAGCAGCCTGCTGTGTCTGGTCGACGCGTGAGAGTACCAGTGCCTCAAGGCAAATTCTGGGCACGCTCGCTCCATCATAGACCTCATCCTTCGCTTGCCATCAGGCGTGATCGAGGTCAAGAGCTAGCCTATTCTTCAATAAAAAAATAAAATACTTGTCAAGGTGCAGGGATACATAAGTTTAGAGAAAAAGCTTGAACTTTATTACATCACTATGCACCTACCTATGTCAAAGAATTTGGACATGCATACAGATCTTCACCATTGAGATAATAACTATCTAAGTATAACAAATAACGTAATCTAAACACAAAGAGAAGCAGAATAAATAGATAAGCAGTCCTAACAAAGGATATGTTTTGATGGACATCACAACAACTGCGCCGACAAACGGGATGCGCGAAAAACATTTTCCCATGTTTTCCTTTTTAATCTTGGAAGCCAAACAGGGGAAAGCTCGAAACGACCATTAATCAGATGTCAACACACATGTTCCCCTATTGAATGAGGCGTTCTCTGAACTTACGTAAACCGCCCGAAAAGATAGTCGCCAAAGAGAAATGTGTCACTTTGACCCGATAGCGAATCTTTCAATTGTACAAAAATATACGCGCTAAGGTTGAGGTGATATATCCCTTTGTTAAGACCTGCAGCGCAGGCTTGCAGAATTTTAGAATAGCTTATCCAGTAGCTCGAGAATTCTAAAATAACTTTAGCTTAGACAGAAAATATAAAGATCCAGGTCCAACCGGATTCCAGTAAGCCGATCAAATAAAGATTAGGAAAGGCACCAGGGTAGGGAAAAACAAAGTAGGTAGGTACTCAAGTAGTTTTCATGTAGGTCGTGACCCGTAGAAGTTGTCTCACTTGTTCTACGTATCTTTTACTGCGTCCACAATAAACTTAATTGGCACAAACAAAAGCTTTAGCTTAACTTGCGTAAATAAACTTGGGGGAGTAGAAATTGGACTCACGTTCTGCGATGGCTACACGTGCATATGGAAACAAGTTTCTCGAAATAGGTGCTTAATACTGACTCAGATAGGGCATTATAATTGCTTGTCATAATGTTGGTTTTATTTGGATAGTAGAGTCACTTTATATTATTTTTAATGTAAATGATGACGTTCAAAAGTGCCGTTTAATGGCCTAATTGAAATAAACGTTTTGACTTTGACATTATTTAAAGATTTTTTGAGGAGCAATGGTGGTCAAGTAGTTTCGGCCCCGACTTATGAGTTGGTCATGGGTTCGAACCCAGGCAGGCACATTACTTTGTATAATATAAGTTACACCACCATGACTACTGCTCTCAAAACGGTGAAGGAAAACATAGTGAGGAAGCCGACATGTCCAAGGATCAAAAATTCGAAAATATGTGACACCCGCTGGGTCCGCTTGCTGGAATACGCCGCTATCATAGAGAGGATGCCTGTATCCCAGAAGTGGTATCATTCCAGGCCGATTATGGTATTGAAGATTACTGCAACCCTATGTCCTGAAAGTAAACGTTTAGCAAGCCTCACAGATTGTCAATAAAACATTAGCGATATTAAATTCCGGTAACAAATACGTCGGAATCTATCCCGACGGGCCGGACGCGTGCGGATAACGAGCTTCGATTATTAGCCGGGATTTGTCAAGTCGAGATTGTTTTGTCGGGCCCGAATTTCGATTCGCGTCGTCTTGCTACGTACCGAAGATAAATCCTTCAGATATCGCTATTTTGTGGGAATAGGCAGCTGTGGCAGTTATTAAGATACGATACGTTTTGAGTAGGCTTCAAATGTACTTAAGTGGTTACACTTCAAATGTAAAGGCAATACTTACCTTATGCGCCAACTTGTATGGGTACCTACAGTTAATGATGAAGATGTTAATGTGTCAGGTGGATGGACATAGTTCCATCCACCTATAACATTAACATCTTACGAGATGCGGCCGGTGTTTCCTGGCTAAGTATCCTGAAGAAGAAACACCGAAACAAACCGTTTAAGGTCCATTCAGTGAATGTAATTGTCAAAACAGACAAGCAAGTCATCGTGTCGTCAGTTATCGTATAGTTCAACTTAAAACTGCAAGGAGGTCATCGATACAAATTCTTACCAAAGTATAATGTAACACAAACCACGGACATGCTCCCAGGATGATTATTTCCAATCTCATTAAAACCCGCAACGCTCGCAGGTATCCGATACCTCACGAATACAAAGTAGGCAATTTATGACCAAAACTCGAAACTTAGATTGTGTTATTTATCAAGAGTACAGTCGCGTCAGCGTACAAAAAACTAACAATCGAGAAAAACAAATAAAGCTATAAGATTACATAAAAAAACCTTTATATTTTATACTTTCCAACATATTTAGTTGTTGCTAGTAAGGCCACGTCCCCACCTGCAGGCAAACTCGCATCCAAGTTGCATTACATTGCGGGCTACCGAGGTATAATGTGATCAATCGCTCGAGCGTGCCCCGCAACGTAATTAAATTTGCATTCGAGTTGTTTGTAGGTACAAACACGGCCTAACGAAATAAGCATCCAAAAAAATGTCGAAACCAAGACGTTTTTTGTAACAATTATATTTGGTTAAAATTACGCAAGTTTTTTTTGAATACCTTGTACTAATTTGTTTTTGAAAAACATCCTCAAAGGATATCCCCGAAAAGTGCCACAACGTAGACACGATGATAAAATGCAGTTTCTCTACAATCTATGTGACAAATAATAAGTACTTGCAGCCTTTCTTCAACAATGGTCTATATTATACTTAGTTTGAGGCACACCTTGCTGTTTTGAACAACAATTACTTACATCATTTTTATGGATATTTCAATACATCAATGTCCTCATATTTCGATACCACTGATTGGACACTAGTTTAAATAAAACAATTTGAAAAATATGCAGTTTTTTGTTTGGTAAAAGGCGGCCAATATAATATTTAATATTGCAAACAAAAAATAGGACAAAAGCTTTATTATTTTTCAATAACAACGACCTTTTATAAAAAGTTGCAATTTACGACTGACTGACATCGGAAACTTCTATTACCTTCTCAAAGAGGATAGCATCTCACTATTTGACAGATTTCATATAGCGTATAAGAGATAAAAGAGATATCCGTGAATAAGGACCCATATCGGAATATAATTCGTATCCTCGAAAGGTCTTTTATTTCCGAAATAGCAACGTATCCGTTATAAGAATTGACAAATGTCATACACACCGCTTTTGTTTCTTTGGGACGCGATCGGCGGCAAATGGAAGCGCTGAACAAGATAAATAGCCACACTTCACTGAAAGGGATGCTGTGGTTTATTACAAACTTCAGAAAACTGATTTTATCATGTAACATTTTCTATTACTTAAGGCTGCACAAGCCACGCATTTCTCCATACAATTTTTTTTAGGATGATTACTCCATTGTTTGACATTTTTTGTTCCAAGACGGGCATAATACTGTTTTGTCTTGTCGTGATCTATGCCTGTACCAAAACAGAATTTAAAAATATTTAGTCATTTTAAAGTTATCAGCCTCAAAATTTCCATATTTTAACCCGTAATTTAACGCAACTTTGGACGTAATTAAATAACTGAAGGAGTATGAAATCTCTAAAACTAAATGCGTACAGGAGTAGTTTATTTATTCAAGAATTTATATAACTGAATTTTTTGATTCGAAGTAACGAAAAAATATTTAGTCATTTTAAAGTTATCAGCCTCAAAATTTCCATATTTTAACCCGTAATTTAACGCAACTTTGGACGTAATTAAATAACTGAAGGAGTATGAAATCTCTAAAACTAAATGCGTACAGGAGTAGTTTATTTATTCAAGAATTTATATAACTGAATTTTTTGATTCGAAGTAACGAATCAAAAAATTCAGTTATTTTGTCATAAGAACACTAATTCTAGAAGCCTACTCATCAATTTTTACGCGCCCGTTTCTAACAACAATGATTGTGCATTTCCCTTTCTCGCGCGCCGCTTGATGAAATAGCAAGCGTTTAGGCCACGCCTACCGTTGAGTTCGACCGGGCGGCATGTGTACTCTTAACAAAATTTTTTGCGTATATGATATGTAGGATTGACCATCTTGGACAGAACCAACCTTACCAGGTTTGAGGGAACTTACCCCGCGACAAGGATAGGTTAAGTTTGAATGGAATGACAGGAGCTAGAGTGAGCAAGCAGAGCGACCGAACTAAGCTCCTTTCTTTCCGTCCACGGCAGGTTCCTTCGAAACCTGAAGACAGAACTAGAAGCCCAGCGGAGCCAGGCCTCATCGTCGAGGTTTATTTGAGATTACCTTTTCATGAAGCAGCCAATCATTTTGTGATATTCATAATTATTACCGACCAGTTCATGTAATGGCCATTTCTGGCTACGACATATTTTATTTGTAATACTTGAATGGCAATTTTGAAAAAAATATCGTTGTCGTTTAAATTGTTTTTTCGCCAACTACATTTTTTTTTCTTTTTCGTAAAACTTATTCAAAATTTTATCACATCACTGGGCAGGTTGTTTCCACATAGGTAGGCACCTACCATCTCAATGAAGCACACATACATATTTAATCAGAAAGCAGCCACAATGCGGCTCCCTGTGAAGATAAATATTTAAAGTTGAACCTGAAATATTTAAATCTACTGGAGATTTACCCAGGCTTCCTTGAGTTTTCTAGTTGGCCTCTCATCCATGAATGCAGTGGGGAAATCATTCCGGCGTCGAAAAAATTACGAATTCTTGTAGAGGAAAAGCATTTCCTTAGGGGCCAGTCAAACCGAGGTCATGATTGGAATCCGACTGACCAGCACATAATCAGGTCATGCGGTCTAATATGTAATATATGTATGTTTTTCCTTCTTTACGTGTCTTACGGCTACGGACTGTATCTTTACATTTCTGTTTGAAAAATAAAATAATATTAGCCGTTTGTTTTCTCATACTACGCAACAGATAAGGTAGTCCATGCTTGACAGGTGAATTAAGAATGAGGTATTAAGAATGAAGCGGATGGTATTTAGTGGAGGCTGTGAAACTAAAGAAATTAACATTTGAACTGTTTGCAATCAAAGGCCAAACTACCTATATTTATCACAAAAGAAAAAAAAAATCTTATAAAACTTTCATAAAAACTCCACTAAACAGTTGCTCACTTGGCAGGTAATTGTGCTCGTGAAGAATCCGTTAATAAATGTATCGATTTACTGAATGGCACTTACAAGGTAACTGCAATACAGTTATTTGTTCGGTCTTTATGTTCTGTGAGAAGTATGGATCTGCATGTATCGCATGATTTATGTCTATCTTACACGTGTAATTCAATTTTATACACTCAATAGATGTGGCATGGACGTGCCTGTGTACAGCAAAAGTTTGCAAGGTCGTGGGGCAGAAGAACAAACTAAAAACTACCTAACTGCCCGTGACCAACGACCTACTAACTCCAAACGAAAATATTAACCATTAATACCAAAATTACATACAAAACTTCTGTAATACAATTTTCCTTTACTTTTACAGAAAAAAGAAAAATATAAGTAGCAAAAGAAATCACAGGTTCCGCTAGAGGTTTACAAAAAGCCATACGCGTAATTGTGTTTTTATATGCAAAGGTCCTTTTTGTTATCTGAAGGAAGAAATCCTGTTTTATGTCCCGTAAACAATTGAACAGCGGCTCTTTTAAAGGTAAAATATGTTTATCTATGATATTATCTTGACAGGTAAATATAAAGGTAAGATAAAAGTGCATAAATATATGCGTAGTTGAGTGAAGCAGAAAAATAGGATCTTTCTGATAGCTTTTGCAAAAGGTAGTTTTGTAAACGCAATTGTTTTTAGACCGGATTGTTGCCTATATAATCACCGTTAGTTTGTTATAAATCTTGATCAAACTATAAACTCTCGATTTATGGTAAACAGATCCTTTCAAATACAGTAAATCCCACTGAAATTCAATATTTTACAACACTCCCTTGTTTAATCAAGAAGAAAGAGTTTCCAATCTCACGTAGTGTTTGTAGTGATTGCAATAACTCGTTGACAAATAGGTACAAAAGGAAAATAAAGAAACGGTTGCATAATAAACAACCACGTCTAATTCGTAGTTTTGAAGAAAGCTAGGATATTTCCGGCAAAGCAATTATCCGGCCCATTTTACTTTCCGGATAATCCGGATACTAACAACACGGCCCGGATTTATACGGTTAATCCGGATATTTCGAATATCATCGTAAAAAGTAAATTTAACGAAAATAATCAATCAATAACTTTTATTTTAATTTAAAATATTGACAATACGAATAAATTCATATCATTGTCATAATATTTTCATGAAATAGTTTATGAAAACTTTGTATCAAGCACAGATATAGTTAGACATAGATAACGCAATAGCAACTACCTGCTGCGCGTGCCCGTTTTGATGCCCAGCTTATGTGCAAAAATCGCATACTGCCACTTTCGCGCTCAGTCTGCATCGGTGTACGCTAGTCTGACGTCAGTTAGGTGGTTAGGTCAGTTAGGTGCCAGACGCGGCGGCGTCTATGAATCGATTTGACTTTCCCATCACTTAATAGTGCTAGTAATAGTTAGTAGTCAAAAAATTACACGCTTGGTTTTCATACAGATCGTGATACTTGCGTTATCTATGTCTATCTCTATCTGTGGTATCATGAATTGTTATATATTAAAACGTAAGAAAATAAGATGTTCGCACATGTTAGTAGTAGTTATAGCGTCTCATTCAGTCCGTTTTAGTGGATCGGGGACTGTCTATACTTGCGTAGGCGTTAGTATGGTTATTGCCCAATATGCCTAGATGCATAATCCTGATGGCTACTAGTGCCGCCTCCTGCCGAATGTATATGTGAACGCACTGGGTACGCTCCCTCAAGTAGTCCTCCAAAAGTTGAAATGGGACTCCGCTAATTCCCAAATTCTCGATTTTTTGTGTGAGAATCGGAACAAAAACCGTATCAAAGGCCTTCACAAGGTCTATGAATATCCCCAGCACTTTTTTCCCCTTATCCAAATTTGTGACAATATATTTAGTTAAGTTGCGGACCGCGTCTGACGCAGATTTTCTTGACCAAAAACCATACTGTGTTGGACATAGAAGATTATACTTTTCCAGGTAATTAACAAGAAAAGCATTTAAATCTTCTATGTCCAACACAATGATGATTTGAGTGTGCCGACCTCGTCCACCAAATTAAAGCGATATGCGGCATTGTCGCCACAACGAAATCTTTGAGGAGTGAAAGACAAAACATGGGGTCTTGTTTTGCCTAACATTTGATGCATTGTTAAAGTACGACTATTTTTATTGAGTTTGTAGTCGACATGACTTTTCAGAGCAATTTGTACTCAAGGACCACTCCCTAGTACTTGGGACTAAGTAGGTATTCGGATATCCGGATATCATGTATACTACTATCCGGATACTAAGTTTGACGGATATCCGGATAATTTTGATATCCGAATAACATGCCCTACCTGTGATCCTGAACTTACGTTCGTTTGTTTGTTACTCCGTCACGTTTCAGTGGACGACAAGGAAACTTCGCACAAAGGACGCCGACGTCACACAAAGACACGTTTTACCTCCAAAGGATAAATAGTTCCATTGGAACATAAACCGGGAGAACTAATCCAGTTACAAAGAAATTAGTAACAAGAAACGTGCTATTACAGATAAGTAGAAAGCCTTCAAGTCAACTATCCAGTAACAATGTTGAAGTTTGTGAAGATGTTAATAACACCTATTCAAAACAACTCAGAATATTGCTGCTAACTGGAATAATTACTTGACAAACAAGCTGGCTACCCGGCTAAATTCATTAACTAGTATCGCCACTGAAATTTTCTGAGAATCTGTTTGTGGAGCAATATTGCCAACTGGAATTAAATTTATTTTTCGCGGTAAACCGCGTCGTAAGGTGACCTTGCCAAATTAATATTAAAAGCTATTTATAGGTAGCAATAACCGGGGGCTTAAGAACTGGAAAATCGATAAGTAAGGTGGCGATCCAATAAACATCAGCGAGGTCCAACACTAAACTTAATTACGTTGTTTTCTGTCGAAGTTTGTTAATCTCAATAGGCCAGTTTGAGTAGGCCTGTTGGGCGCCAATGAGCCCGCGTTTTTGTTCAGCTTCTTAATGAAGAGGGAGGATTATTGTAAAAGTTTGTCACTGTCAGTCTTAACTTCAAACACTTTCGGTTCAACAAAAAGAAGTTTGCTGACAAGGTGTCGACATCGATAGACTTATGAAATAATAATGTTTGTAACTGTCAATCGAAGGACTGAACTGTGACTTTCACAACAAAGGACCAGGTGCGAATACTTCGAAGTCATTAATATGGACAAATAACTTGAAATATTTTCTTTACATTAAGAATCAAAAATTCAATGGTTCGGGCGCGAGATATCATTCAATTGAGTTTCTTCAGAGCTCAAAAAATAACACCTGTTACAATTCTCATTTTTGTCACAGATACAAAAATAAATCAACCGTACGTCACCTAAACATGGAAAATGTTTTCAAGATCCTCAATATTTTGTTAAATATCCGAAACAATATTACTATGGGTACGGTGATACTGGTATTTTCTTATAAATAAAATTATATGCGTAGGTACCTACCTAATGAAAATGTATCGAATACTTTGAAGTTGAATAGCTTTAGGAACATTATTAATTTTGCTTACTTCCACGGCGTGCCAAAATGAGGCCAAGGTGTCTATATTTTTATCATAAGTTGATAATATGAGGCTGATTTATATAACGCCTCTTTGCGTAATACGTAGCTAATATTGCTGAAAAAATATATGGATTATATGAGTCCTTTATTTACCTAATTTTGAAGGTTGCCATGCATGAACTAATGAAAATCAAACGTTATCATCATCATCTGCCCTTATTCTATGTTACTACTACTTGGGTTCGACGCAACACGTTTTTTACTTCCATTCTGATCTGTCAACCGAGACGCTATGACTGACTCTTTTCTTCTAGGTCTCTCTCTCCTACTCCTGCCATCCATAAAAACATACCTATTGCTACATAACTCAGATAATATAGAACACAGACACCAAAATACCATCAAAGGACAATTCTTCAAATAGGTTCAGGCTTCTAACTACTTCGAACAGTAACAGGCGACCACTAATCCCGCATGCCACTATCAAACATTTGAATGTCGCGAACTTTGCGACCGAGTCAATACTACAAGTCGTACCATGAGTCCACAACTTTTTGTATACTCTATAAATTAACCTGTACATTTTGAGTACGCAAATAGGTGTGGCGGTCCGTAGTGCATCATCAGTCGTAGACAAGTGATACTAACGAGGCTATAAACACGGTTCGTTAGACAAACCCGAGTACCTACGGACTGCGAGGTAGAACCATGCTTTTAGAGGTTAGGGATGGCAAGAACGTTTCATCAGTTTGAAATTTACTACCGTTTGTAAAAAAAAAATGTATATTGCGTGAAATTGAAATGCTATCTTTTTGATGCAGGAGTGTTTAAGAATTATTTTAGCTTAAGCTTTATATTTCATAGTCTAACTCAAGAATTCAGTGACAGCCCTAAAAGTTAAAAGGCGAGGTTGGCATGATAAATGCAAGGATAAATTACTGTAGATACGTTTTTCTTGAAAAATATTCGGTTTGAAACACTTGGCTCCCTCGAGGCTCATCATACAAGAATAATAGCCAACAACAAAATGGGGTAGAGATTTGACTGACGTTTTTTTCATATTTCAACATCGGGAGTAACAGCTTTGAGCTACAGATGACAGATTTTTTATCAAAGATAAAAAAATTAAAACATTTTTATACTTTCGACATATTAAATTTTTAGACCTTTTTATAAAATCCACTTCACGGTGCTTTTGATTATGGGGATACGTAATCTACGTACGTACGTATCTACGTAATAGACGTAGTAAACATTACTACGTCTACTACGTAGATAAAAAATGATAACATAACAGTTGCATTAAAAGTTAAAAGATGTTATTATATGTTTCGTTCAATTGCATTATATTTTTAGGTTATCAGTAACGTTACGTCGCTGGCGATAAATCGAAAAGTATGGGCTTTACAGTTATCCCCAACTCATAAGAGAAAAACAATCCCAAACCTATTTTACGTTACTTCAATGTATAACCCACTCACATATGTTGGTTCGAAGATAATATGAAAGCTATATTATATTACGCTTATGAAATTCACTTTGGCATATCGTCAGATTACTCTACGTAGAGGTTTCACCAAATGGATGTGGGTAGATGAAATGAGCACTCACATAAAATAACTTTTTATTTCCGTCCCAACAAAGTGAATAACTTCCAAAATTGATATTTGATTAAAACGTTTGTGAGCGGATTTTTTTAACAAAATTTCATTTTATCGTCGGCCACAAAATGGTAAATGGGAAAATTCTAATTGTTTTTTATAAAATCCACTTCACGGTGCTTTTGATCATGAGGGTAGGTATAAGTGTGTTACTACGTCTATTATGTATGTAGGTAAAAAATGATTACATACATTCATACACAAGCACCAAACTCCCTCCCATATCTGAAATGAATGCAATCAGGGAAATGAATGTTTGAATTACAATGCTGGAGCGAGCCAATATCAGTTGGTGCGTTCCATACATTAGCCATGGCCGTTTGCGACGAAACTTAAGCGGGGCTTAATGTAAAAGCAGTCGTGAGACGCCCCCCTTTGTCTATAAAACAAAGGATATGACGTCGGTCGTGTAAACTTAAGTGTTCGCTTGTAATTAAATTTTAAGACACTTTCCATCCGACTTTAAAGTTTATTTTGGTTCATCTTTGCTGATAAATATATCTTTCGGTGCCTAATCTTTATTACCAAGAACAAGGAAGTCCCCTCAATGTGGTCGCCTTAATTCGCATTTTGATGAAAAGGCTGGCAGAAACCTTTTAACAACAACTCTTTGTTAACGAGTCCATTTCATTAGTCATTGGTGCAAGTAAATGATTAGAAGAGGGGAAACAAGAATTAAAGTAGAAGTTGAGGAAAACGTAGAATCAAAAGAAAGCCTTTCATTAAAGAGAAGTTTTATTTAAACTACGCATAACTGATTACCATTTACAAAAGCTTTTTAATTAAGTAGTTTGTTGGAGCGTTATTTTCACAGGAAAGTAGAAATTAAACACGCTTAATGCTTGTTTAATTTTGGAAGAAAATAAAACGGGGTAAACATTTTTTCATGGCAGTATTTGTTTTTGATCTCGGATAAAAGCTAAACAGGCTAGGCAGACTCTGTTTTGCTCAAACAAAAATCACGATATCAGTGTTTACCGTGCGATTCGAACAGATACAACAGCCCGAATAACAACTATCGGGCAGTTGCCCACCGGACACAACATCCGTCCGGTCGGAGGATCCTCCCTTTTCAACGGAGGTATGCAGGACTTTACTCTCTGTTCCGCAACCTCCTAAAGGCGAAACATGCTTTTGCAAACCTATGTGTGTCTATAATCCTGATACGAAGGCAATGTATGAACCTAACCTAACACATTATCTCATTCAGTGGAACATTTCAAACCGACAAAATCACTCCAATAACAATATTCTCATTAAAGGAAAAGCCACATAATACACAAACATTTAATTTAACAAAAATATCAGTCTAATGTTTTAAACCCAATGCTCATTTATACTTTTTAACAATTTAAATAGAATTACTAACGCGCACTGTGCATCCACTGACGAAAAACCTTTTGAAAGACCAAATGTGATTTATTTACGAACAAAATTAATTCCATGATCGAGTTTCTTGCCAATGAATGGTATGATAAATCTATCATTATGCAAATACATGTTTATTATTGAACAATGTGCAGCGCGAAAATTTAACGCTGACAGGTTCGGAATTTACATGCGAGGCTGAAAACACGTCGGAAACGTGAACGATTTATGAACACAATGTATGTCACTTCCCGAGGTTTAATCGACATTGACAGTAACTAAATATTCAACATGATATCAAAGAGGGAAACAAAATCCCTGACATACGTTTCTACCATTCGCAAGTACAGATATAGCGAAACGTCACAAAATATTTCCATCTTCGCTGAAAAAAACTCCAAATCTGAGTCAATTTATGTAAGTGTATTAGGATAATTGCGCGAGTGTCATCTTGTCACCTAATCCAAACAAACAGTATGTCTGCCGGGGGAAGGGGGGCAGGGGGCGTAAGGAACTGAACATTATTTAAATTGGGCCAATTTTTGCGCCTACCTCTAAATGGGAACGTGACTCGTTTCAGAAACAATTTGTAAACAACATAGCGTTCGCATAATTTGATGACTTATCTCAGCTTCAAGTGCGAAAGAACTCAACGTTGATAAAAGAAACAGAATATTGCTTTACGTTCCAAAAGTAATTTTTCAACAAAACTTCGCTTGTCTTAGGGTCTTCCTTTGCCGATCTGTAATTCAGCAATTTCTGAGAAGAACTCTCGACTCAAACTTGAATTAAAATGATTGAAACCTCGTGTGCTACCCTTGGTGCGGTCCAATACTTTTATATTATCTTTCAGCTTAAGGCCATTCGTGGAAAATTCGCTGAAAACTCGTCGGCTAAGGTCGTATTCTTGTCTCGCATTCCCGCTCCGCTTTATTTATTTCCGGCACACTTTCTCTCGAATGAATCGTGGAGGGAAAAACAGTTCTCAGAGCTTAGTCTAATCCTGTACGTGTAGCGCAACATGAGCTCACTTACTGAGAGATTTACGAAAATTGCCGACCCATGAATATCGGGCTGTGCTCCCCTTACTGATATGACGTCTCGCTCTTTGAAATGTCTGTGCCTCGCTCAGTATTCATAAGTACCGGTAAATATGCTCCAAGGATTTTGTAAATACAAATAAACGAAAAAGAATAGTGTATCCCACGATCCCGTGTGACTTCTGACATTTCCCTCTTTATAGGACTTATGGAACTGCAACGACATGGAAAAAAAAAAGAAAAGAAAAACGAAGCAGTAAATTCTCTTTACTGGTGATAAAAAAGATATCATCACGCTGTGAGTCTTTGGGTGTAATGTCATCTGAAGCGACGCTATGAATTTATGGTATTTCATGTATTCATGTTACGTTGGAAGATCCTGTCTGGTGTCCTGGATACCGCGCGACAGGTGGCGCCATCTGCCACGATTCTCAGAGCGCTTTCAGATTTCAAAATAACGATATCCGGTCGTCTTTGTTGGGAGAAAAGTATTTTTATTTTCTTTTGACGCTGTTTCTGTTTTGCGTGGCTGAAAGATAAGGAACGATGATAAAGTTGTCCTTTATTTTTCGAGGTGAAAGGAAATAATCCTTTCCTGGAAATTGGATCAAACAGAACGAGTCGTCTTATGAGTGTCACCAACATCAATTGATTCTATTGATAGCTCTATCTTCTAAGAACAACAACTTCAATCGTTTCAGCAGAGAATAACGAGAAGGGGTGTTTCTCTTTGAAATGATAATACACCAAATATTTGGGTAAATCTAAGTTTCGAAATGCTGTAACTCACTTATTGTACAGTCACGGTCATAGCTTCATGACGATAGAATCTGTTTCACCAACGCAGTGCTAATTAAATATGTGACAATATAAAAGAAACGGTCGAGAATAGAAAGAGCCAGTCCATTAAAATGTTTTAGATTTCAACAGAACATTTCTAAACAACTCAAATCAAGTAATTTTATATTGTTATTTATTTTATTTGGCTCTTCAACAGTGAGTACTCTATTACATTTACAAGAAAGCATTCCAGGCTTAAGTTAAGTGCCTCATCACTTAAAGAAGAGCAGTACATGCACTTTACTTTAAGCATAAACCGATATGGAAACAATGAAAAAAGTTTATAATAACAAAAAAAAAAGGAAAAAAGGTAAGGTAATTTAAGGTAATAAGGTGTTTCAAAATTTATGTGGAGTGTCTTTATTGGCATAATAAAGACACACTTCTTTACTTCATTTAAATATTAATTAAAAATAAAGGTAAAATATTTCTAAACCATTGCTATTTTTAACTTTGGTTTCAAGTGATGAAATACATTTTTCTATGCAGTACTTTGCTCAGAGTCGTAGCTTCAAAAGGTCTTTGTTGTATTAATTACAACAAAGACTGATGTACTTAACAAAGGAAATAATTTTATATGATATAGGATATAATAGACTCGACGCTACTTTAAATGTATCAAATTAAATACGTTATTTTGACACTATAAATACGTTTTGGAATATGGGCCATTCCAAAACGTAAACTCAACTCGAACTCCAACTCCAACATGATCACGAAAATGTCAATGTCACCCAAATTTTTTACCCGTAAAGCGCGCAAGGTGACTTTTGTCAGCCAAATTATCTAATGTTATTTTAGCCATATTGCTTTAGTACTACGTAGTATTTTCACATGCCGTGGTTTTCTTGACGTTTTCGTACTCGAGAGAATGAGCAAAAAAATTCAAAAACTTTAATTTATGACAAGCTCCGATGGAGTTGGAGTTGAGTTAGAGTTTACGTTTTGGAATATCGGCCTATCATTACCTTTTTTATACGACGACATCAAAATCTCATTGATATTCAAACTATAGATGCGTTGTCCGCACTCTGAAATGGCAACATGAAAAACTATTTTACAAAAAGTTTGGTATTTTTGGTTTTGTTTCTTCGTTTTTAGACACTGACTTCTGAAATTTTAGTTATTTTATACTTGGCCGTGTTTTTATTTGGTAGTGGGTTGTATTTTTTTGTTAACTTTTTTTTTGGTTTTCAGTTTTTAGTGGTAATTCTCCACAGTTATATTGACATTCACATGTGCGTAACCCTTCACAACGTACCGGCGCGATTGTATGTAATTAACTGCTGTAAACAATAAACAGACATGCGATTTCAGCAATCCCGGTTCATTTGCTAGCATTTATTGAAGAGTTCCAAAATACTCTTCCAACAACTAGCCATATCACTTTAATTGTGCCTATGAAATTTGAAGAGTTTCCTCTATTTCTTCAGGATCCCATCTACAGGTCCTGACCTGATGACCATGGAACCGCCTGGGAAGTTTACCCTTCCAAACAAAAAAAGAATTTTCCAAATCGGTCCAGGCTTCTTCGAGTAATCGGGGAACATCTAGGGAACATACACAAAAAATAAAAAAAGATTACGACGAATTCAGTACCTCCTCCTTTTTTGAAGTCGGTTAAATAGATGGTAAGACCGTGATCCTACACCCCGCACGCGTATACGTACCAATTAGTACCGATAACGCTTGCGCTGTTTTGAACCTACTTCAAAAAAGGAGGAGGTTCTCTGTCTCTGAAGAAACAACCAAAAACACCGACCTCCGAAATTAAAGTTATTTTGTACTTTTTAGTGTTTTTTTGGAAATCGGTTTTTTAGTGAAAAAGTTTTGTTTAGAGCTGTGATGTTGGTGTATGACGTTTCTCTCGTATAATACATTTTTACAAAATCCGACATAACCTAGTTATCTAGTTCAAAGTAGGTAATTCCTCCTAACTTGTGGGGATGAATGATTAGTTAGTTAGACAACAAACCCTTGCAGGCACCGACTGCAGTCGACATGACAAGTTAAGCGGAGTTCCCACCAGGCGGGAAAGCAACGAATGTTCGCAAACGCGCCTTGCGTGTGACACTCGCTTTGTAGACCGGACATTGCACTTTAGAACATTTATTTGCATTTGGTTATAGTGAAACTGACTTACATTAAAGTCAGAAATAGATGTAAAATACTTGGGTAGACGAAAGACAGAATAAAATCAATAAATAAGTTATCGATAGTCATCTTTGTAAAATGACTATCGATAACTTATTGTTATAGAAATCTTTGTTTTTAGTTTCATGCCAATCCCTGAATCAGACTGGCTCATAAGAGGATACAAAAATGCGAAAGTAACTGTCTGTCTGTCTGTTACACTTACTCGCTAAAATGACTGAACGGATCGTCATCCAATTCGGCAGATATATAACCTGGGGATTGAAAAGGAATTAGGCTACTTTGTTACGCGATAACCGACATCCACGCGAGCGGAACTGCGGGTAAAAACTATATACTGTAAATTAACCCGCACAAGGTTATTTAATAGTGATTGTAATAAAATTAATAATGTAGTAACAGACGCTTTGAAGGTCGTGATCGAACCCAAACTGTCAAAATGGTGAAGTAAAAGAGCTTGAGAAATGACGTAACTAAAAATTCAGACTTGTGACATGCACTGTGCCCGCGTGGTGGATAACAGAGATACCTTCCCACTTACAGAGAGGAGACCTGCGAACCAGGAGTGGGAACATTGTAGGCTCATTGTGTATATTCTGTGCAATAGCAAAGTACAAAATCAGAAGAACGTGCAATCCGCACTATTTTAAGCTACATTGTTGCAGCCAATATTAGTTGGTTGAAATTTAGCAGAACAAGTGCACTTATGTGGTGAATGCACGTCTTTAGAAAGAGGATATTCAAATCACGTGACAAGTTCCAAGACTGTTGGATAAAGTTTTAAACTTATGCTCACTTGTAGTCTTTATGTTTCACTCAGTAAGGATTTGAGTAAAGCGTACTGTAAATAACTGCACATTATATCAAAGCTTTCTGCTTTCTGTTCCTCATATTCGTGAGGGTAGGTACTATTATTATTTTGTCATATCACCATGAGTAAAATATAAAACCGGCCAATTGCCTTTAGAATCTCACACGAAAGATCCCGTACCATAAGCCGAAAAAACTCATGATTCTAGGTGAACTGCAAGTGCCCAATAGGATATGTGAGTAGGTATCGAAAAATGCGGTAATGCGAACGCTTGACCGGATTTTAATAATTGTTGTTATACTTTATTATTAGCACGATAGGCGTGCAAAGTATAATGCGTTATTGTATTTCCATTTTTAAACAGAGTGAATACAAAAATAATGCAAATTACGCAACTTCAAATTAATATCTCTTCAAATATATAATTGAGTTTTGAATTCTATCTATAAATTATTGAGTTTTATGTACGTAGTAGATACGTGGGTATTCTTCCTAAGGTACCTAAATATCTGATTCAAATAATCATAGGTTCAGTTCAGTTTCAATTAACTGATAACAGCTACATGTTTAGCGTCCTGATATTCTGATAATTACTGTGATCTGTGATCGAGTTGGGCAGCACATTATAATTAAGATGTGAATGAGATAAGACGTGTCTCTTGTTTTATTATCAGAACGGAATAGCTCACGTAAAATAATTTCAGCAGATAATGTGGAAACATTATCAGTATTGTATTTAATAACTGTCAATGCGACTTTATTTACATAATTAAATACTTCTTAGCTTTAGAAACTTTTGAAATAATTTTAAAATAACTTCATGGGCGATGAAGTTGTAAGGCTTCAAAGTTGACAATTAAAAAGAGAAGTCTATAACTTTGACGTCAAAGTCCATGACGCCTCTAAAGCTGCCATATAAAACAGCGTTTTCACGAGAGGCACAGATATACTTCTTTAAAATAGTTATATCTCGTTGGTTTTTCTATCAATTTTGATTCTATTTTCACTGTTAGTATAATATTTTTGTATATTTTGAGAAAAACTGTGTACCTAGATAACAAATATTGTTCACGCCTACCGCTAGCGCCACCTGCCGACAAGGTGCTGCTCGGTGCGTGAGCGCTGCGGTGAAGACATTCAACGCCGCCTGGTTCGTCCACTGGCCGCCGCGCGCACTGGCGCTGCGCGCTGCTGCGTTCATTCCACGCTCCGTTCACTCAGTCATCGCTCATTCACAACGTCTATAAAAGCTTTTGTTTGTATAAAATCATTCCTTTTTTCCTCACATCCACCATCCAGTACAGACCCCAACCCAATCTGCAGTCTGTAATTGCATTTTTATTCAATATAATGTAAAACCATAACGATAGCTTCATTTAAACAACCGGGAACAGACCTCATCCTAAACATTTTGGTCCCTCGATGCCGGATGTTTAATCATACCAGCCGGAAGAAGACTCCACATACACGGTGCCGACCACGTTGCGGGCACGTTGCGGACCTTCGACTCGGACTGGAGCCGGGCGCTGAAGACGTTAGCTGGCTGTGAAGACGATCGACCGAGTGCAGCGATCATCACAGCTGGTCCAGTGACCCAGCAATAACTTCATACAAGAGGAAAAGGCGAAGGCGTAAGAAACATAACGGTCAGGTCTCTGTTCCCGTCCCGTCCGTCCCATCCATTCAGTTGCGATTTGTGTTAAAGCTGTGTTTCGTTTCAGTTCACGCGAGTGTGGCAGCCACGTGGTCCAAGTGATATTTGCATGTAAGTAACCACATCACACCACACCACATAACGCTCATCCATATTCCGTCAGAATGTCGGTTAAAGCAGTAGACGAAGTTTTGTCCGAATTAAAGAAACGAAGGGGTAACATTAAGGGTCGGTTAACCCAGTTTAAAAATTACGTAGAATCGTTCGCGGGAGCTCACTTAACAGCCTTACAAGCAGCGGAGCTAACTTTGCGTGTTCAAGCCGCGAGTGAATTATACGATAAATTCGACAACGTAGAAAATGAAATCGAACTACTCCTGCCGGAATCAGAAACAAACGCAAATTTACAATACATAGAAGCATTAGAGGCAATATATTTTACGGCAATAGCCAGTGCGAATTGTTTGATTAAAAACGCGGAAATTAAAAGTCGACTTCCAATTGCATCAGAACCACGTGTCAATATTAAATTACCAGACATAAAATTACCTGCTTTCGATGGAGCCTATGATCACTGGCTAGAATTTAAACATTCATACGTAACCATGATTCACAATCGTTCCGATCTAGACGAGATTCAAAAGTTCCATTATTTGCGGTCAGCCCTTGGTGGAAGCGCGTTACAGGTGATAGCAGCTTTAGAATTCAGCCCTGCCAACTATGTTCATGCATGGGAGTTATTAGAAAGCCGTTATCACAACGAGAGGTTATTAATTAATAATCACGTAAAAGCGTTGCATAATATTCCGTCATTAAAACAAGAATCGCCATCGCAAATAAGGAAATTAATTGATACTATTTTACGTAATCTGCGCGCTTTAAGTTCACTAAATGAACCCACAGTTAATTGGGATACATTAATAATTTATTTAGTGGTCAGTAAGCTGGATTCGTCTACGGAACGCGAATGGGAAAGTCACATCGGAGCCACGTGTTTGGGTTCACGAGAAAAAATAAAACTTAGCGATTTAATAACGTTCCTCCGAAACCGAGCGGACACGTTGGAAATGATCGGCGCGAACCACGTCAAAGATAAAACGCCTCATAGCGATTTTAAACATCAAAACGCAAGCGAGAAGCGTAATTCACATCGCGTACATAGCTACACATCTACTAAAGCGACGCGCTATAATAATAACCGTGGTGATACAAATAATAAATGGGATTTACCCAAGTGTGTCCTATGCAAAAGGGAACACTCATTGTACTCGTGTATAGCCTTCCTTAACATGTCCGTGAGAGACAGAATTAAATTGATTAACGATAATAAGATGTGTGCAAATTGCCTACGAACCGGTCACGCGTTAAATCAATGTAGATTCGGGTCGTGTAAACAGTGTTCAAACAAACATAACAGTCTGCTACATGTGGAAGAGGTTGAACGCGCACACAGTTTAGCGACATCAACCTTACATTCCAACGACTCGAGCAGCACTGTCACGTGTGAAGCAAACACTACCGAATTTAAATTAATAAGTACTGTTTTGCTTTCTACGGCGTTAATTGAAGTAGCTGATCATAATAACGTGTATCATACGGCTCGCGCGCTTCTAGACAACGGAAGTCAGAACTGCTTCATAACAGAAAAACTAGCAAAGAAAATAAATGCGTTATATATACAGTCCACTATTCAAATCTCGGGTGTGGGACAATCGGTCTCGCAATCACAGCATTCATGTGACGTCACAATACGTGCAAAATTAAGCGATTTTAATACCAAGCTTCGTTGTTTGATCTTGCCATGCATAACATCCAGTTTGCCTACGATGAACATCGAAGCCGGTAATATACGTATACCTGAGTTCTTACAATTAGCAGATCCGACGTTTAACGTTAGTTCGGAAATTGACTTGTTGATTGGCGCGGATAGATTTTGGGATCTTCTAGAAACGGACAAAATACGTCTAGCGAGTGGTCCATTCCTACAAAACTCAAAATTAGGGTGGTTGTTATCTGGTCCTGTGTTCGCGAGGAACCCAAAGCCTGCTCACGTTCGTTGCCACTTCAGTCAGGAAATCGATAAACAACTCCGGCTGTTTTGGGAACTCGAAAACATTCCTTCATCATCATGCGTACCCCTAACAGATGATGAACGTACATGCGAAGAAATATTCAATAATACAACAAAACGCGTTGAAAACGGTAGATTTTCGGTTCGTATACCGTTGAGAGAAGCACCAGATGCGTTGGGTGATTCTTATACGTCAGCGACGAAACGATTTCTGACCTTAGAGCGTAAACTCAATCGTTCACCAGAATTTAAACGTTTATATTCTAACTTCATGCGTGAATACAATGACTTAGGTCATATGTCCAAGTTAGAGATTTGTAGTCAACCAAACTATTACCTTCCACATCACGGTGTTGTTAGGGAATCTAGTTCAACTACGAAACTACGCGTTGTCTTCGATGCTAGTGCCGTTACTAGCTCGAATAAATCGTTAAATGATATTCAGTATCCGGGACCCGCGTTACAAAACGATATTCTCTCGATTTTGTTACGATTCAGACAATATAAATACGTAGCTTGTGCAGACGTGGAGAAAATGTTTCGTCAAGTTCTTCTCCAGCCTGACCAAAGGTCACTGCAATTAATATTGTGGCGGGATAACCCTTCAGATCCGTTATATACATATCAACTGAATACAGTCACGTACGGAACTGCGTCAGCTCCATACTTAAGCATGCGCTGTATTAGACAGTTAGCATTAGAATGCGATGATGACGTCATTGCTCGTGTCATCACGGAGGACATATTCGTGGACGATCTCATCACCGGTGATGATGATCTAAATAAATTGCTTCGAATATGTCAAAAAACATCAGACGTGTTCCAGTCGGGGTGTTTTCCTTTGCGCAAGTGGACCTTTAACTCAGAAGCATCTCAAAATAAAGCCACAGAACGTTTCATAGGCGAACATGCTCAAACCAAAACACTCGGATTGGGTTGGCACAACACTAGCGATGAGCTACACTTCGTTACAAATATTGATAACTATGAAAACAATTCATATTTAACTAAGCGAGTAATGTTATCAGTAATATCACAAATATACGATCCATTAGGTCTTCTTTCACCTGCAGTCATAATTTCAAAAATGATTCTACAAAAATTATGGCTGAGTAAAATCGACTGGGATACTTCGGTTTCTCAGGAAATTGCTAACAGTTGGAAACACTTTATTTTTACGTTGAGATTTCTAAACGACATTCGCATCCCTCGTCACGTGAAAGGTGATCATACCCAATACACAGAACTTCATATATTTTCCGATGCTTCTCAAAACGCATATGGCGCGTGTGCTTATATACGTACATATAGCGATAACGGTGCCGCAACCGTTCGGTTGTTGTGTGCAAAAGGTAAGGTCGCACCTTTGAAAACAATCAGTATTCCTCGTTTGGAACTGTGTGGCGCGTTGATAGGAGCTAAATTATATAAGAAAATAGTTGAATCTCTTAGGTTGCAGTTTAGTAAAGTATATTTTTGGACAGATTCCACAATAGTCATGGGTTGGATTAAAATGTCACCACATTTACTAAAAACGTTTGTACAAAACCGAGTAACTGAAATAAATGAACTCACAGGCGACTCAGTGTGGTTACATGTGAGCAGTAAAGACAACCCAGCTGATCTATTGTCTAGAGGTTGTAACCTAGATTTGTTAAAAGATAACGAACTTTGGTGGTACGGTCCGTCTTACTTACATAATCGTTTACATTACTTCGAGCAAACTAAACGCGATAATTCCGAGGCATGTAACTTACCAGATATAAAACACAAACAAACCTGCTTACCCAATATTCAACACGAAGACATAATCAACTTCAATAAATACGCGTCATTCACTAAACTTATACGAATAGGTAGCTACGTACTTAGATTCATAAATAACTCACGCCTCAAGTCAGCTGACCGAGCCAGGCGACAAACCGGTTTCTTATCTGTTGACGAGTTGAACGCCGCGCAAAGAACGTTAATTAGACTCGTACAAAGGAATTCTTTTCCAGATGTTTTAAATAACTTAGTTGCTCAAATTCCTATCAAGCGAAGTTGTAAACAATATAATAGGATTTCAAGTCTAAATGTTTTTATTGATGAACATAAAATAATTCGGGTTGGCGGTAGACTATGTAATTCGTCCGATTTTACCTACGATAAGAAACATCCGATTCTATTATGTAGTAAGCATCCATTTACAATTCGTTTATTTAAATACGAGCATGTACGATTATTACATGCCGGGCCTCAACTTCTATTAGCTACTATGCGTGAATGTTGGTGGCCGTTGAACGCTAGAAATCTCGCTAGAAAAATAGTACACAAATGTGTAACGTGCACACGTAATCGGGGTAAGACATTAGCACCTATCATGGGCAACTTACCTCCCGAGCGCTTAGAACCTGGCTACCCGTTTATGCGAACCGGTGTAAACTATGCGGGGCCAGTTTTCATATTATCCAGAAAGGGCAGAGGTTCTAGACTCACTAAGGCATACATCTGTCTTTTCATTTGTTTTACGACTAGAGCCATGCACTTGGAACTCGTCACTAGTTTATCTACAAATGACTATATATTAGCATTAAAACGTTTTATTAGTAGGCGAGGTACGCCTCGCACTATCTTTTCTGATAACGGTAGAAACTTCGTGGGCGCGGAAAAGGAGTTTCCTTTATTCTTAGAGAAGGAATCGGAAGCCATCATTAATTACGCTTCCAATAATAGCATTGAATTCCGATTTATTCCTCCTTATTCTCCACATTTTGGCGGTCTATGGGAGGGCGGGGTGAGATCATGCAAGTATCACCTGAGACGCATAGTAGGTAACGCGCGACTAACTTACGAGGAATTTTCCACGGCTTTGACACAAATCGAAGCTGTCTTAAATTCCCGTCCAATGTCACCTCTTTCCTCAGACCCTTCTGACCTTACCCCCCTCACCCCCTCACACTTCCTCATTGGCCGACCGTTAACGTCGCCACCTTCAAGGAATGTTCCAGACCAGCCAACTTCGAGTCTGACACGCTACGAACGCATCGAGCAACTGCGGCAGCACTTCTGGCGGCGCTGGTCCACAGAATACGTTTCGGAGCTGCAACTGCGAACCAAGTGGAAGACCAGGCAGGAGGACATCACATTGGGCAGCCTTGTCCTCATCAAGGATGACCAGTTGCCACCATTAAAGTGGCGGCTCGGTCGCATTCTGCGTATACTTCCAGGAGGAGACGGCGTAGCTCGAGTGGCTGACATCCACACGGCTTCTGGGACGATCAGACGTGCCTTCTCCAAGATCTGCCCGCTGCCTTCACAACCTGTGAGCGACGACGCCTGACTCCGTGCCGGGAACCATTTTGGAAGCAGCGCTTCCAAGGCCGGGGGCATGTTCACGCCTACCGCTAGCGCCACCTGCCGACAAGGTGCTGCTCGGTGCGTGAGCGCTGCGGTGAAGACATTCAACGCCGCCTGGTTCGTCCACTGGCCGCCGCGCGCACTGGCGCTGCGCGCTGCTGCGTTCATTCCACGCTCCGTTCACTCAGTCATCGCTCATTCACAACGTCTATAAAAGCTTTTGTTTGTATAAAATCATTCCTTTTTTCCTCACATCCACCATCCAGTACAGACCCCAACCCAATCTGCAGTCTGTAATTGCATTTTTATTCAATATAATGTAAAACCATAACGATAGCTTCATTTAAACAACCGGGAACAGACCTCATCCTAAACAAATATTTTATACTTTTTTTCATGCATATTTCCCTATAATTGTCACATACTAATATATTTGTGGTAAACTGCCACTGTTTACTAAAGCAGAAAATGTAGGAAAGTATCGTACTAAATTCTTGGATTGTCACCTGTTGGCTTTATTAAATAGCCTCCTGCATTCGTAGTGCTGGGACAATTCAGTTGAAGTTTGAGTGCCGACATGCTATTAGTAAAATACAAGGAAATTTCTAGGTACAAGGTACAAGGTAACATGAATTATTTTTAAGAAATGGGCGATAAAGTTTTGAAAAATGGTTTAAAAATGACATTGTAGAATGTTTTTTCTTTTCGGCATGGATTTTTAAATGGGTTAGGGGTCATTCGGCCCACTATGGTACTGGGACTAGGGCCCAGTTTCCCCTTCTAAAAATTGATAATGGTTAACTGGGCCCACATCTGTTTTGCTTCAAAATAGTTTATATATTATTAAGTATAAAATAGATTTTGTACAGGTACAAGCATTTCCATACATAGAAATATTATAAATTTTTATTTTTATTACTATAATATACATTGCAAATTGCAAAAAAAGTAAGAAAATTTGATTTTCGCGGGCTACCCTGGCACATTGCCTTAAGAAAAACGAGTCTAATTAGTAAATCAACACTCATCTAAATACAAAATAAAATAAAAACTTTTGTATATTATGTTCTATAATTTTATAATAATCAATAATCAATAATTATTTTTATTTGTGTAACATAGGTATAGTAAATACAGTTCTTAAATTAGTTCATAGTTCGCTATGTTATGCTAAGAAGCGTACAAATATAATTGCATGCGAAATAAGAAGAAAACAAAACAGTCAATATTAAGAACAACAATTATATCTCATTACAAATCACAAATGTCAAAATGAATTAAATAAATATAAATAAATAAAAATTATAAATGTCACAATATGGAGTAATTTCTTCAGTCAATGCATAAATAAATAACAATAAATTACATTATGTCACAATATTCAAATGTTGCTTTAGTCAAATAAATAAGTTTACATAAATTTATCATTCAGAAATTCATCTGTCGTATAGTAACATTTTTCAATTAATAATTGCTTTAAATTTTTTTTGAACAGTTCAATATTCAATTTTTTTATGCCATCTGCTAGTTTATTGTAGATGCGTGGTGCCATGCCTAAAACGCTCTTTCTCACCAAGGCAGTTTTACAACGCTGATTGATTAAAGAGTTTGCGTATTGGCTACGAATCGTAACATCTCGTAACGTTGACACTTTTTCGAATAATCTCATGTTTGTTTTGACGAATACACTAATTTCAAAAAAATATATAACGAAGGCAAGGTAAGTAATTTCAGCGATTTAAAGAAAGGTACACAGCTATCATCAATAGTCACACCACACATTGATCTTATGCATCTTTTTTGTGCCTTAAAAACGATATCTTTATTAGTAGAATTGCCCCAAAAAATAATGCCATATCGCAAAATTGAGGCTACCAAGCCGTGATATGCAACTAGTAGCGCATCCGTATTAATTTTTTTTGAAATTTGAAAAAGTGCGTATGCTGATTTATTTATTTTTTACTTAGTTCATCTATGTGGGCCTTCCAGTTAAGTTGGTTATGAACAAATAAACCCAAGAATTTTGCTACTTCAACATCCTCAATGTCACAGTTACTATGTCTGATGTTTACATTTGGTACTGCAGTTCTTTGGTGAAAGTGCATTATTTTGGTTTTCTGTAGGTTTATAACTAAATTATTTTTATGAAGCCAAGTAATTATGTCCGATAGCGTATTATTTATGTCATCTTGATAAATATTGCGATCAATACATTTCACTAGTGCAGTACTATCATCTGCAAACATGACCATTTGATGTTGAGTTACC
Organism: Melanchra persicariae; assembly: GCA_947386135.1. NCBI lineage: Eukaryota > Metazoa > Arthropoda > Insecta > Lepidoptera > Noctuidae > Melanchra > Melanchra persicariae. The sequence goes on from OX376646.1 coordinate 9,680,212, forward strand.
TTTGGCAGATCATTTGTATAGACTAAGAAAAGTGGTGGCCCAAGGACGCTACCCTGTGGGACACCAAACTTTATAAATCTAGAATGAGATAAAAAACTCTTTTCAAATTTTGTTTTTTCAGCATACTCTTAGCATACTCTTGCAATCTCTGTACATTGTATTCTGTTGGAGAGATAGGATTCAAATAGTTTTAAAATATTACCTCTGATACCGTAACTACGCAGTTTGTCTAATAAGACGTCGTGCTTTACATAATCGAAGGCTTTGGTCATGTCTGTGTAAATAGCACAAATAGGAGTTTTTTGGTCTACAGCTAACATAATACTACGTAAAAAATCAAAAATAGCCATGTTGATCGTGGTATTCTTTCTAAAGCCATTTTGTTCCTTGCATAATAAGTTAAATTTATTGAGATAGCAATATAGAGACTTATAAATAATTTTCTCAAAAATTTTGGAAAATACAGAAATTTTTGCTATTGGCCTATATAGTTCTTCATTTCAGTTTTATTATCTTTTTTATGAAGCGGTTTAATAATAACTTTCTTCAAGTCTTCAGGATAAACTCCGTCAACAATACCAAGGTTAATAATATGTGCTAATACGGGTGCTATAAGCTCACTTACAAATTTTATCACCTTTGTTGATACACCGTCAAATCCTACAGTACTTGTATTTTTAAGTGATTTTATAGCCGAAACAATGTCGGTTGATAGAACGGGCTGCATAAACATAGATTGCCTTGTCAAATTACCTAATTTACTGTCGAATTCCATGTCAGTTTTAATATTATTCTCGATTTCATCTATAAAATAGTCATTAAATGCATTTGCAATGTCAATAGGTTTTGAAAAAGTCAGGTCACATTTATTAATAGTCAGTATTTGTTCTTTAGGAGAGTTATTTTTTGTTCTATTAACTCTTTGCCATATATAATAAGTTTAATTTTTATTTTTTTCAAAATAAAGTAATATTAATAGTTTATTTTTTTCAAAATAAAGTATTGTGATAAAATAATAATTTATTTTGAAAAAATTAAACTACTTAAACAATGCTTGCGATTCAAACCTTACGTTAGTTAAGAAAAAATGTGTCACAAAACGCATCATTTTTCCCGAACTACTCTACCTCTACAAAGATTACTCATGATTGTAGGAATATACCCTACAAACATGAGTATTATTAAGTATCCACAAAAATAATATATAAGGTTTAAAAGATTTTTTTTTATAAAAGGTTTAAAATAAGATTGACAAATTAGATGTGCAATTGAGTTTATAACAATGATGTTACACGTCGACGTCGTGTCGGTTCACATCCGGTACATTAATATTCTATAATATCACAATATAATATCAGCATTGTTTAAGTAGTTTATTTTTTTCAAAATAAATTATTATTTTATCACAATACTTTATTTTGAAAAAAATAAACTATTAATATTACTTTATTTTGAAAAAATTAAAAATTAAACTTATTATAAAATTATAGAACATAATATACAAACGTTTTTATTTTATTTTGTATTTAGATGAGGGTTGATTTACTAATTAGACTCGTTTTTCTTAAGGCAATGTGCCAGGGTAGCCCACGAAAATCAAATTTTCTTACTTTTTTTGCAATTTGCAATGTATATTATAGTAATAAAAATAAAAATTTATAATATTTCTATGTATGGAAATGCTTGTACCTGTACAAAATCTATTTTATACTTAATAATATATAAACTATTTTGAAGCAAAACAGATGTGGGCCCAGTTAACCATTATCAATTTTTAGAAGGGGAAACTGGGCCCTAGTCCCAGTACCATAGTGGGCCGAATGACCCCTAACCCTTTTAAATGTGGCAAGTGCACGATAACATTTTTCACTTAATTCGTAAATCATTTAGGATGAATTGTTGGTGCTACACTTTAAACGGGCTACGATGGAACCGGAGCGTTCTTCCATTTTAAAACAATTTGTTTAGTGAGTGAACACAATATATTTCAGTGGCGTTACCGTTCCGAGAGCCCGAGAGCTGCGACTGTTGGACAAACAAAAACACACTCGGTCCGTGCTCGAGGGCGTCCGCCTGATTGATGACTGCTTCGCCGACTTTTTTTCGATGACATTATCTTCTCGATGAAATCGTAAAATAAGTTTAATGGTACGAATATACTTTTTTCCATTACGTTCGTTTCGCTTTAATGGTTCTGATTTGGATTATTGATTTCAGGAAAATCGTTTTCCTTGTTCTTGGGTTGCAAAACCTTGAGACAAATTTATTCAATGTTTGGGAACAAGAATATTATAAATGTAAAAGCCTACCCTATTGTCAATTTATTTAAATATAAACTTAACTATACCATGATAAATTCTAAGACCCTATAAAACTGGCTCATCTTTACCAAAATTCATGCACCAAAGTTGACAAACATATAATCCTTATTCCATTTTGAAGCAATTTTCAGTTTCCGTGTTTCGGCGCGGAGAGCCGGAGAGCCCAGCTGCTATTACGCGCAGTTACGACAGATTTTACGATCGGCCCGAAAGCCACATCTCTTTGTACGCTTCCGCGGCGGAAAGCGTCTCCTGCCGCACCCACAAAAAAGCCTTCGACAAACATCCGCAGCCGTATCGAATTCCGCCCGACTTTTGTCAATCACGCCTCAGACTTAGATAAGATTTTAAAATCGTCTTTGAGAACCGCTCGCCGGAGCTTTGTTCCTTCGCCGTTCCTCATTCTTATTTATGAGATCGAGGTCACATTGGAAAACGGCAGCTATATGGCTTTTCTCGGCTTGGATTTGTTTTTTTATAAATTGCTCCTACCTTGCTCTATGTTTTTACCTCGACACAAAAAAGTCTGGCAAATTGCGAGTCGGTCTCGCCCACCGAGGGTTTTGTTACTTGGTAGCAAAAATATTTATTTCCATTTTCAAGGTTAAACTAAAATTTTGCGACCATAAACTTTGTTCGAAACGGTTCTTTGTTGATAATCAAAGGGGATAGAACCTTTGTGGCATAGCTACGGGTACTATGGTTATATTAACCGAGAACTATTATTAGAATACAATCTACTGCATATGAGCTCGTGATTAGTTCAATTTACCAGCTCACACAAGACAAACAAAAAACTAAGAATATATTAAAAACTAACAGTAATAATTAACAATAAAGCTAACAAAAGAAATTTTATCTGTGCGAGGCCAAAAACGTCCCTATCTCAGCATATACCTACATAGCGCTGGTATTCTGTTAAGGCCTGTGATCCCACGGATACACTCACGGAGCACACACTAAAATGGAATATATAGATACAAATAAAAAAATGATTATAAAATGATGTGTTATTATGAAACAATTGAAATGTAAAATAATTACATATAATTCATAATTTAACATCGACCAACGCCCAATGGCCCAATGCGCCAGTATCATTTGTCGATGTCATAGACAAATGATGAAACGCGTGGGCGCAAGTGGAAGGTTATGGTCGGCTGCCAAAATGAAAAAATGGTACAAACATATTATGTGAATAAAACGAAATAAAAAGCCATAACGACTTTAATATCTCAAATAGCGTATAAGTGTAACAAAAATAAATATTATTGAAAAGCTGCGGACTGTGTAGTGCACTGATTTTTCGCAAGAAAGAGTTATGCTGAGAACATGGAACACAAAGTTACCAATACTAACTGCGTGCAAACCCTGGGTAAGTTCATGTAGTATAATTTTGAATGCGTAGTAGGTGTTGCTTGAATTTAGACTCAGACATGGCGACTTAAACATCCAAATACCTCGGGAACGTGAAATTTTAAGGCAACATGTTACCAAAATGTTTTGTTTGTTTATGTGTCCTCTACCCATTTATACATGTTGCATCGTACGCCAAGATTCTGAAATAAAAAAACGGCGGAAGATGGCTCCCATTTAAAAATGTTCAAACCCCTTTATTAACCCAGCTATTCAAGTGGACAAGCGGGCAAGCATTTTTCATAACTATTCCGAAAAAAAGGATAGCATTAGTACCTGTCCTGAAATAGGCAGCTGTAAGAAGACAGACAGAACCATCACCGTAAAGGTTCCTTTTACCAATTTTTTACGCAATCCTAATAAGACTGTCAGGTGAAACAGCGCGATCAATTTTCAGGCCAGATATGATCAAAGTCTATTCCATTCAATTTCACCCAGTGACTGTGCAGACCGACATCTCTTCTGCTACATAAATTCGAATATAGCCTTTACAGAAAATATGAAATGTTTTACAAAAAATATTTCCAAGATTGAACGTCCGTCAAATCCTAAGTGAGTGAAGTCAAAGGTTTTCTGAGACGTCATAGCTTCACCTTTGTCAATGGAAGTGAACATTTCTTCAGAAATATGAGTGCCAATTCTACTAATTTTTAAGCAACGTTCGCATCTCAATCGCAAACTGTCAAAAATGTATGAAAGTTAACGCTTTTTTGACAGTTAGCGATTGACATGCGAATGCGAGCATTGTTTGAAAATTAGTAGAATTGTCCCTCTGATGTAAGCGCGGCTGGTAACCGGTGAGCGTGACGTGTGAGTCGTCGGCCAGTTACATCGCGACAAACGACACTGACAAATTGTCGCCGGCGACAAACGGCGCGCCGGAGCCGTATCGCGGCCGCTATCCGGTTAAACCGCATGACACCTGTCAAGCCGCGGTCGATGGGAAGTTAACCGCCTTGATCTACATACATTAGCTCGCCAACTTGCTTTCCTGAACCGTCTCATACTAAGTCAAATGCCGGCCGGCAACTGACAAAGATGACAACTGAGATGGTTCACTTTTAGAAATGATTATGTGATCTTCATAACGGTAGATCATTATTGCACGTACTGTGGGTATAAGGCCCATTTGCACAAGCTCGATTTAAATTTTAACTCAGAGTTAGTCGGTTACACGAAGTTAAATAATAATTAATAATAATAATTGTTTCAGACAAAAACTTTTTTCAAAAAATTATAACCGAATTCAAACTTCATTCGATCTATACGAAACTGAAATGGGACCATTTCGGAATTAGCCTGTTTCGAACAAAATAATATTTTTTCAAATCCGACTATGACACAGTTACGTCCGAACATACAAAAAAAAATCATAAACATCCGAATTGATCCTCCTTTTGGAAGTCGGTTAATGAAGTCGGTATAAAATGGTATTCGGGTTAGCAACTAACTTGGATTTAAAAGTTAAAAGAAAATGTTTTACGTGTCGGCTCATCTAAAATAATAATTTCTAAACTTGCTCTAACCTAACTCATCACTGTGACGTGTGGGAACACAATTTATTCGCTACAGCTAGCGCTCCTTTGGTCCATTTTTAATAAACACAATCCTTCCTACAGTATCCTTGTAACATTCATAGCTTAAAGTTTCCGATGATGACCATTCCATCATCATCATCACTCATCATTCCAATATGAACTGCTTTATTTCAAGTTATGGACCCATAATTATTTCATGTTGAAACGAAAATAAATTAATACATCCTGTTTTGTGGGGTCTTGATTGCTTCCTATACAAACTCATTACGAATATTAATTAGAAAATATCCTTTCATTCGATTATTTTATAATAACGAACAATATCCTTTTAAGCTGCGTGGTTTTGAGAAATAATAACAGTTCATTGAAAGCTCAATAATTAATCCATTATACGAAACGATTACTTGTTTTCAATTTACAGGAATATGGTCGAAATAATTATTTTGCGCTATTAATAGTTGGATCCACAAATGTAAATAAAAGACAATTAAAGGTAGACATGTACTTTCTTTACTTTATTATTTATTTATTTTTTAAAATACAGAAGTTATAACTCTCAGAAACAATTTCATAATCACATAGATCTGTACTAAATCGAAGTAGAAAAACGCAATTACGACGATATCTCCTCTCATCGCGTTACCGCCTCTTTATCAAAAATATTCTACAGCTCCGCGAATAATTTTGAACCGAGGGCCTGCGAACGTTCCATTCGTAGAGAAATAAAAATAAATTACATTGATAGGGTTGGCTTAAAACAATTGTCACCACTGAAAAGGGGTAAGTGATAATTTTATAATCTGCGCGCGGCCGGACGCGTTGATGGTACTTCCATTATCTAAATAGCCAGGTTTAATTAAATTTCCTTCGTTTCGCTGAAAGAATAATTCGGTTTTAGCACCTCTACACTGAATGTTATGACGAGTTTGCTATCTATGTATGTAACTCGCATAACGATAAATGTTTTGCTGTAATAGTACTAATGAAGCTGGTATTAAACTTTCTTTACAATATTCTTGGCGCAAAATGGCTATGTTAGAAAGGTAATGAAACCGAATGGCTATTTACGTGCAGCTTTTCTATAGTAAAAGTACTAAAATCCCGATGGTTGTTATGCAGGTAATAACTTTGGTGTTTTGAAACTGAGTAGGTATTTCATTTTCTTGAGCAAATTTTGGCTACTGTGTCCAATCTCGACGGAGATAAGCCAAGTATATTTATGCATTGTAATGCTCGAAATATGAGTAAAAACAAAGGTGCAACTTCTGTTCCTTACTCCAATAGTCCAATGGGTAATCAGGGACGACCTAGGAGATCAGGCTAAGGACTGACGTCCTTATGCGCATAAGGTCGTCGGTACCCCCGTTCCCCGGAAACCACGTAAAGGCTTTGCTCACAGCACTGTCTTCCAAACTTCGGGCTGTTACAAAGAAATTCCTAATGGTAAACCGGTCTAAGAATCGAAGGGCGACTGCTGAGTGTGAGTGTAGCGTCCTTGACGCTACACTCACACTCAGCAGTCGCCCTTCCATATGTTAGTCTCGTAAATAAGTCGTTTGATACGTTGCATTACTCATTCATGAGCCTTTTTAAACATAATCTAAATAACACGTAGGTTCCTACTTAAATACCAATGAGTGCCTACTGTTTTCATAATAAAGTCCGTAATTCCAAGTTTCCCTCATTATATATTCGTGAAAAGGCGACAAACGACCAACCCTCTTCACATTCATACATGATATTTGTCATATCGCTGCCTTGACCACGTCCGCCATTGTATCCTAAAACATCGTCAGAATTGTAATTCGTATCGTGAACAATGCCATCCTGAAACCGTGAAATATATTGTTTTAAATTCTTCATTGTATGAAATGTTTGCAGAAGAATTTTCCACCGGTAACATTTTACCTGGGCACTGCGCTGAATTCTCTACGTTCCTTCATATTTGTGAAATAAAAGTAATTAACTGGATCAGCAATTCAGTAGAAGCTTTGAAATTCGTTCGACCAACTAAATCAAACATTGGGCATCGGAAGTTGTGTAATGGGACCCTTGTCAAATACCTTCGATCTATCACCTCATCGGCGCACAGACCGTCAGGGGGCCAGCTATACGTTACCATAAAGTAAACTGCGCGAGGCTTATCCTTGCGAATATAAATTATTCCAGACGAAATCGTGTCTTCACATAATTTTTGCTTTGATGTTATTGAAAAAGCAGCCGAAATGTTTAATGTAAATAAAAATTACACGCTCAAGGATTTCGTATAGAAAGTGATTTCTTTAAATACAAACAAATTGGTAGAAGTTTTAGGACTTATAACAATTTGTTTGTAATTGAGACTTAAAAACACACTCCCTTAACAGAAGTTATAATGCAGTGTGTTTTGAAAATTATATGCAATGAAACCTGTATATAATTTAGGTTAATCTGTTAGAAATCTGGGTAGTAAGGGTTACCTTACTACCCAGATTTCTAACAGATTATTGGGCTATGTCCGTTAGGACATAGCCCAAAGAATTACTGCCGGCAGGGCACACGCTTTGGAGTAGAGTGTGTAGCAGAAGACGCAGCGTAAGTAGGCTTCCCACAAGCTGAACCGATGACCTGGTGAGTACTGCGGGAGTCCACTGGATACGATAAGCACAGGACAGATCGGTGTGGCGACGCTTGAAGGACACCTCCAAGTGTGTCCAGCAGTCGACATCCTTTAGCAGAAATGATGATGATGTACTCATTTTCCTATTTTTTTTTTTTATTGAGATTGAATTGGGTGTAGCTTATGTGACCTTTGATAACAAATTGATGAAGCCTGAAATCGCTCAATTGAAATAAATTAAAAGTCCCTTTCCACTGTAAGATACACTATCTATAAGTAGTTAAACCACATCATAATTCTTAGTTAATTGGGGACCCATAAAATCGGCTAACTATTCCCATTTTAACAGTGAAGCTCGCCAAAAACGCGTCTAATAGCGCTAAACGATAATGAAAACCTACGAAGGGATCCATTGGAGAGAACATAAAGGGCCAGCCGCAACCAATGGATAATTTACTGGTAAAACAATAATTTGCCGGCGCCATTTATCCAGAGTATTCGCTCGGGCCGCTCCGCTCGCTCGACTCGTAAACAGACGTAATAAACGCTAATGTATCCGCACAATGTTTTTAATATCGGAAATAATGTTTTATACTCGATACCGTAGATTTGCACGCCCAAGTATAGATTAAGCTTTAATTCTTTGTCGGAACAAGCAATCGGCTGGAATTCGGGATTTCAATTCTTTTAATGGTGAAATATTGTCGTCGGCGAATAATGGCGGCTTTGCGCAGTTCTCAAGATAATACGAAAGTAATTAAATTGAATACTGTTTAATGGTCTCATTAAGAATAAGGGGCTCATTGTGGCCAGATGATTTTGAAGAAATATCAAAGACAAAATTTCTTCGAGTTTTTTTTAATGTCTTTCTTTTCCTGGATAAAATCTGACAATGAGATTATAATACATTCGCATACATCGTTTCTATGGGACTCTAATAGGGGGTCCCATTAGAGTTCCATAGAAACGATGCCGATTGGGTCTTAAGTCCTAAATCATTTTAACTCGACGTTTTAACTACCTTTTATTACAAGGACCTAAAGTCGCCATGCGTCATAAGAATTATAAACAATACATTACTTTTATTTACGTGCATATCGATATAAAAATTCTCTTCCATAAGCTATAAAAAATAATTGGAAGCGAATCGCTTCCTTCCGGTAAGCATTGGCGCAGTAATCGTTTCCGTTATCGATAACCTTTAAAAATGTAGAGGCCTGAAATTCGGTAGGTTTCAGTAGGTTCGGATTTCATGTATTTTATGTGCGTAATTTTAAGAGTTTTTGGGTTAGAAGATGTTAGAAAGGATTTGAGTTCAGCAGTTTACCATAAATTTTATGGTCGATAACGACTATTTCTTACCTCCATTAAACCAAAAAATTGTACCACTAACATTTTTTAAATAATATAAAATCAGTCAGTGGGTGTTTCCTTATTCCTTTGAGGCTACGAAATACACTTTCAACAGGGAATCGGCGTAGTAGTTCCATTTCACTGAGCTGTCCATCTACCCGCACTATAATTATAAACATGTTAGAAACGTTTTTATTTCAAGCGCAGGCTAGGCTTAATATAAAAACTCTTATAAGTTCCCGCATAGAACCTTCGTAGCGCTGCGTAGAACAGCGCAGAGCCATGTAGCACAAGGTAGCGCCGCATAGCACTGCCTAGGCGCCCAGCGCAATATGTTGGCCTTGCGGAACCCCGCCTAGGCACAGCGTAGCGCTATATAGTACATTATAAATACTTACGTTGCGCTATAAAACTGTTACATGGACGCTTTGGATACACAAGACTAGTTTCAATACCATCATATCAAAATTAATTTCAAAAAGAAAACACTACTTTAGTACTGCTGTTGAACCCGCGATAGTTCGTGTTGGTATGTATAAGCGTTCAACAAATGCTTTTAAAATTGTTTTAAGTTTATTTATTTTTATAACTAACTTATAAACAACAAAAATAAAATATGTAGCGACAACTAATAATTACAATGACACATTTTGGAGACGTACACTGTACAGTATAACGGCCACGTTATTCATTACCTGAAACCCTAATTATTATCAAAGCCAACGCATCAATTTGTTAAAAACACACGCGCATACCTCATCCATAAAGAAACCCTAACCCTCCACTTCGTCATCTGACGAAATAACATCAAAAATGTTTACATTGTTATGAATTTACGTGTGCATACATAATATAGCAGCCGTACCGTCATCTGGGTACGTTGATGTATTTTGACACGGGCCTAATATTCCGGGACAAGGAACAATATCGTCCAAGGTATCCTAATAAAGTGATAAATTGAACATGATTACCCTACGCGGCCTACAGCCGAACGTTCGACACCGAATTGAAAAACCACGAGTAGTATATTAGTATATTGGTTAGGAGCGGTTTTTATTTTATTTATCTTCCGAGAAGTAATTTTCCTTTAGCTTTCTCATCATAGTGCCTACTGGTTCCTATTAATTGTGAAGCCGTCACTAAAGAATCAAATATTTTATAAATAGCACGTAGTAAAAAGCTTAACAGCAGTGTACCGCGTAGCTCCGCGTAGCACCGCATAGCACCGCGTAGCACCGCGTACCACCGCGTACCACCGCGTAGTACCGCGTAGCATCACGTAGCATCACGTAGCACCGCATAGCACCGCGTAGTGCGGCATAGCGCCGCGTAGCACGGCGTAGCACCGCGTAGCACGGCGTAGCACCGCGTAGCACGGCGTAGCACCACGTCGCACCGCGTAGTACCACGTAGCACCGCGTAGTACCGCGTAGCACCGCATAGCACCGCGTTGCGCCACGTAGCACCGCGTAGCGACGCGTAGCACGGAGTAGCACCGCGTAGCACCGCATTGGCTCCGCGTAGCACAATATGGTGCAGTTTAAATATTTACACTGAGCTATTAGATAGCAGTTATACACTGCGCAAGTGCAATGCTAGTTTCACCATCATTAGCAAAATGAATTCCGACAAGGAAACACTATTTTATTTTAACGTAGAGAACACTAATAATTGCAATACTACATGTTCGATGCGGATGGTATAATACGTGTTCCGGCCTCATTGTTTATAATTACAACCTTCATTATCAAAGCCTAGCGGATCAATTAGTTAAAAACACACGCGCACACCTCATCCATAAAGAAGCCTTAACACTCCACTTCGTCATCTGACCAAATAACATCAAAATTGTTTTGAATTTACGTGTGCAAACATAAAATAGCAGCCATACCGTCATCTGGGTACGTTGATGTATTTTAACACGGGCCTAATATACGTGGACAAGGAACAATATCGTCCAATCAATCTACCTTTTTAGGGTTCCGTACCCAAAGGGTAAAAACGGGACCCTATTACTAAGGCTCCGCTGTCCGTTTGTCGTCCGTCCGTCCTTCTGTCACCAGGCTGTATCTCATGAGCCGTGATAGCTAGACAGTTGAAATTTTCACAGATGATGTATTTCTGTTGCCGCTGTAATAACAAACACTAAAAACAGAATAATATAAATATTTAAGTGGGGCTCCCATACAAAAAACGTGATTTCTTTGCCGTTTTTTATAGATAATGGTACGGAACCCTTTGTGCGCGAGTCCGACTCGCACTTGGCCGGTTTTTTTTTGTGACTTCTTCCACTCTGGGTGGAGCGGGAGGGAGTGTCAGACTCTTACTGACTAAAACCCATCCGTGTTCCTCCTTATGCCCTTTGCGTTCCAGGGCCGCGGTCTCTTTCGAACAAATTCCGCAACCCTGGAATCAGTCTACCTAGCCTTTTCCTAAGTTCACAGAGGTTGGCTTCCAGTCTAAACGAATGTAGCTGAATACATCTGGTAAGATACAGCAGGTAGTACAATTGGTATGGACTTCAAAAGAGACTGTGACCTCTGAGTTCTAGATATCTAGCTTAAAATGACCAAAAAACATTGACGTGTAAAAGTGTCATGTTTAACCTATTTACAAAATAAATATCATTTATATTCATGGAGCGAACGACCTGCACAACCTCTAACCTCTGACCTCCAAAACCCAGTGACTGGGTAATATGAAACCCCTTGAAATGGTGCTAGAGTTTCTGGCTATGCGGAACGACAGCCAAAGATGTTCAAATGACAGCCGGGACCAATTTACTGATACTAGTCGTAGATTGTACACGATCACCCCTCAGGATACTACGCGGCTCACAGCGGAACGTTCGACGCCGAATTGAAAAACAACAGATCAAAGTACTTCTGCAAAATGCCCATTGTTTAACCGTTTATTTGATTCCAAGGTACGTTATTGCATCTACATCGGTTGTCTTTTATCTTCCTTTTCAATTATGAGGTTTTGACGGTTTTTTGTTTCTACTTTCCTCTATAGATTGGTTAGGGAAGGAAGTTTGTTATCTTTGTTTCGAAAAGGAAATTTTCCTGAAGTGTTCTGATCAATAGTACCTACTGGTTCATCATATTAATTAATTGTAAAGCCGTCAAAAGCAAATCAATTGAGGAGCGTCTGATCAAAAACCGATAATGACCATTTGACACGTTTTTTCATTTATTTTGTTTGTATCAAAAATCAATTAAATCCATACAGATCTTACCAAAACTAGATAAATCCAAGTGATCAGAGCGCATGTCAGTTGCAATATGTCAAAAATGTATGGGAATTAGGGCTTTTTTGACAGATTGCAATTGAAGTTGCTTAAAAATTTGTAGAATTGTCTCTCAGAAGGCTCTACTGATTTTTAAACAAAATTCGCATTCGCATATCGCAAAAAAGCCTCAATTTCCCTACATTTTCGACAGATTGCGACTGACATGCCAACTCACTTGCATCTTATTAGTAGAATTAGCCCTGTGATCAAAACCCCATACATCTCCAAAATTTTATGTTAATAACTTTAAATACTTAATTACTACATTAATACGGTTTTCACTATTCAATTCACATCTCCTCTGTTAACCATACTTAGGTGTAAAAAGTGATTATGTTTGCTTGTCAAGATTTCAGATAGTGGTTTTTTTTTTTAATTAACGAAAACATACGAAAAGTGGATATCGCCTTTTGTTTTAATGCTCTTCAATTATAAATTATTTGATAAAATGCTTCCTGTGTCCTTATAAGAGTGACAACAATCGTATTTAATCAGTTCAATGTTTTTTCTCACCTTTACTTAGTAACACAGGTAGCGACCATGAGCACGCTGTTTTAAAAAAAATGTTATAATGTGGAACCCTTCAAAAGGCCAGAACTTTTAGGGACGTTTTATCCATGTAACTTTGACGATGTATGATGAAAGAGAGAGTGGTGTTGTTATCTCACTATAACTACCGCATGTCGAACGATTCATGGGCTAAAGCAACCACAATGTGGTTCCGGGGACCCAGGCGAAGATGTTGGGACGAACTTGACGCCTATCGACAGGATTGGTCCACACTAGACCAGAGCCGGTAAGTATGGAAGGAAGAAGGGAGGTCTTTGCCCTGCAGTGGGACGAAATAGGCTAAAAATAAAAAAAATAAACGATCATTATCAGCAGAACATGGAAAGTACCTATTGACCTCTCAAAAGATCACCCTGGCACGGCCTCTGCGCAACGCTTTTTTAGTCGTTTTTTTAATATGCCTATTAAAATGAACCCTTTACGATATAATATCACGCTTGTTTTCGAAGGGTTAGGTAGAGACATAGTACACACCTACTAGCACAATAGTAACAAAATGTTAAAGAGGTAATAACACCGGCAAGATTTAGTCGTAACATGTTTTATTTATCCGTCTATCATAAGAACTATGTGGGGTAGTGTTCCGAGCTATGAAAAAGCCGGCTGACGATCACAAACAATAATACGTACTTTACTAAAGTTGGCGGAGGTTTATGAGATGAGCTGTAACTCGTCTTTCATTTGTTTCACAGTAAACAACTATTGCTGTGCTGTTACCAGCAAATAATACAACGTGTAATAGAATAAACGCAATACCTCTTAAGGGGTCATTGTAACCAGGGTTGCGGATTTTATTCGAAAGAGTTACCGCGGCCCTGGAACGTAAAAGGCACTAGGAGGAGCATGGGTGGGTTTTAGTCAGTAGAAGTCTGACACTCCCTGCCGCTCCACCCAGAGCGGAAGGGGTAATTTGATGATTTCACATCCTCAAAAAAAAAAACAAAGGGGTCATTATACACATCATTATGACCCACCATTGCGATTACAGTGGTGGTGGGGCCACCACCACTGTAATCGCAAAAAAAATCAACTTACCCATACATTTATGTGCGCTTATCTCGACAATATTTATAGGCTGATATTTTTTTCGCGATTTCGTGGTCCCTTTGTAAAAGTTGTTCTGTTACACGTTGTAGAATCTTTGCATATACCAGTAGGACCACCAGTATAAAGATTTATTTTCAAAGAGATGGTTAGATGTTTTATTTTCATTTAACTTATTTAACTATACGATCTATTGTTTAATTGATACATTATATTTGAGGTACCTAGGTAAAAATAACACTTCTGGTCTATGATTTTTGGTCAGTTTATACTAGATGAGGTTGGTGTTTTGCCGAATGTCTAAGATAAAACATATTTATTGACCTTTGTAACATCAAGAGTGTTACAAAGCAGGCGTGCATCACTATGACTTACACTTACCTTCACGATTTATTTTGTTACTTATTAGGGCTGTTTACTCAAACACAAACGAATTAACAACTCAAACAAGCGAAAATAAATACATTATTTATATTTTCAACGTTATTAAATAGTCAAAATGTTAACGCTTGAATGAAATAATCAGTTTAGGATTAAATTTTATTTAAACATGCACGATCTGTTCGCCGAAATTGTTTTAAATTATTCATGACTTTGTTTTGTATGCTATTCATCAGCGTGCATATTTTATAAAGCTTAAATATTTGCGATGACGTTCGTACACAATAATTCAAACAAGCTTTTGTTTTGTTATTGTTTTGGGATGTGTAGTTATAAAAGCAGGCAGCAGGGTAGGGAAGCGTTAAGCCGATTCAAAGTGTATTTAAAAACTTTAGAAACAAGTGAAGCTATCAACGTAAAAGCCAATCACACTGACATCGCAGATCCGCTTGGTAAGCTCCGGGAAATAGCCCGGCATAGCACTAATATCCATAAAGGCAGATTACGAGAAAGATTTATTTTTAAACCTGATTATAGTTTCAATTTGCCTAAATTGCAGATCTGTTTCAGTAAAACAGAGTGCGCTGTAGTGCGCTTAGCATTTGCATCCTCATTAGAATATTTCTCTTAGCACCCTTCAGCGCTAACGTACAAGGAAATTTTGAATTCCCCGGTTCCCATGTTGTGCTGTGCTGTGCGCAATTTATAATTTAATCGGTCGCCGCCATAAATTAATGTTTAGTGAATGCCAAGGCTTACATATGTATGTATGCAAATGACGTCCAAATGTGACGACGGCAAATGTGCCTATGTATGTGTCCAAGCCTGTTGTCCAAACTCACGCTTGATTGTCCTATAGATGTATTATAATCTAACAACCATTAAATTAATTAATAAATTTAATTAGTCTAACGGAATAAAAAACAACGCTCCGAAAAACATGTTAATTAGCTAACGTTAAGAAAACAAAGTTAATTACTAAAACGCAGAGCCTCCAAGAGGAACATTTAAACATATTTTATAATCAGAGCATGGGAAAATGGGAGAGGAAAAGCTTGTAGCTATATAATATTTTTCCGGGATTATGTCGCAGGTCACAGACTCGCAGTAACACAACATTACGCGCTCAAAGCTCACTAACAGGAAAAAGTTTTTAGCGAAAAAATGTAGTACAAATTGCCACGTTCAAGTGTAGTTATTACCCCATTAGAGTGAGTGAGTGCGCCGAGCCGCTTGCCGCGCCGCGCCGAGCCGCGTGTCCCCCGCCTTCGCCGCGTGTGCCCCCCCCGCACCGTCCACAGTAGCGGAGATTGAAGGAATGAATCTCGCAAACTATGTTACAGTGCATTGCGACATGAGCGCAACTCATTGCGGGACACCGCAATTGCTCAAGTTTCGGCTGTTTCACTTTGTGGAAGAATTTCATTGTCAGCCACGAACTGTTACTGCTCCTAGGCGCTTCGCTTCCTCATCTATGATATAATTACAATGAATGCACTTAGCCAAGTTGCTATTAAACCTTGTTAGCCAGCTACCGCAACGATTAGCATAACTACTCACATATAAAACCCTATTTTCGTGAGTACCTAACACCTACCTAACTTGATGATTTTAAAAGCACTTAAAATCATTAAGTTGTGAATTTAACCAAAGGGAGTAGCAACGAAAGATTAATGACAATTTTTTATGTTTTTCTGACACTTTAACCCAAATATCGGCTCTTGCTTTTTTCAGTTTCACAATATTTCTCCATTATCTGTTTTACTACGGATTATGGAATTTCTCACAATTATTTAATATTCGGTTTATGACATTTATTTAATTGTTTTTCACAAGTGTGTTAACCCCTTAAAGAGCGTGTGGTGTGTACAGGGTGTTCCAGAAGTGCGTGGTCATATGTAAGGGAGAGGTTGAGCAGCTGATTCTCATTAAGGAAAAAAACCGGCCAAGTGCGAGTCTGACTCGTGCACGAAAGGTTCCGTACCATTATCTATAAAAAAACATATAAACTCACATAAACAAACAGCCAGACCCGAAACAACTATCTGTAGGCCATACAAACATTTTTTCCGTGCGGGAATCCAACCCGCAACACGCAGCGCAGCAGTCAATCGCTCAACCACAGCGCCAACCATGTCGTGTCGTGTCGTCTTTGGGTACGGACCTCTAAAAATAGCAAACCAAAAAAGGACTTTTTCGGAAAGGGACTAATTCCGAACAAATGACTGTTTTTTTTTTGCTATTTTTCCTTAGTGTACATCAGCTACCCAACATTACCTTCAATATGACCATGCAATAATAATACCGTCAAAAACCAAAAAATAGGCAGACAAACGCGACAAGACACAATGCGACAATTATACTATAAAAAATGATTAATGGGTTTGAGTTTATGCTGTATCTAATTTCAGTGCAACAATAATAGAATCGAAAGCATCCGCAATTCAACTATTAAAACTCACGACATTTTACGGAAACAGTATCGAGCTACGCCAATATACGTATAGAATGGACCATACATTGGCGCACAATCACCAATCCGCCGCGAGCCTGTTGTTACTGGCACCACGCCAAATTCTATTTCTATAATTTTCAGTTCCATATAATGTTAGTTTGTTCGTTATTACTGCTTATACACTTCTGGACACATCTATTGGCCCACCTTAGAGTTTAGGTTTCGATGGCCCCTACCGAAATATGATTGCTAGATTGAACAAAAACTGTTGATGCAGTTTTAAACCTGATACATTTTACCATCTTTTTCGATCGTATTGTTTTAAATTTGAATTCAGAATACCATACGACATGGAGCTACGCCTAACAAGTCGGATATGCGCCTTGTTAAAGGCAATTGATTTTTGAATAAAAAACATGTTTTATCAAATAAAGGTTTAATTTAATAACGCGTGTTGCCTCCATGGGCATCTACCACAGCTCTCATACGATTGGGCATAGAGTTTATCAACCGCTCTATGAAATTTTGAGGGATCATCTCCCATTCCTCTTCTATGGCAGTTTTCAACTCCTGCATCGTCTGGGCAACTGTCTGACGAGCCCTAACACGTCTTTTTAGCTCGTCCCACATGTGCTCAATGGGGTTCATGTCTGGGCTTCTGGCTGGCCAGTCCATAACTGTGATGTTCACATCCCGAAGATATTCCCTGACGATGCCGGCCGCATGGGCTCTTGCATCATCATGCATAAAAAGGAAATTTGGGCCCACATAGTCCGCGTATGGTATCACGTGAGGTTCTAAGCACTCACGAATGTACCCTTCAGCATTTAATGTTAGCAGCCGTGGTCCTGTAACAACCTCAAGTTGAGTTTTGCCGCTCGCGGATATACCGCCCCAGACAGTCCATGAGCCACCGCCATAAGCAACCCTCTCTTCAAAGCAGCATTGTGCGAAACGCTCTCCCTTACGTCGGTAGACCTTCTTCCTTCCATCATTGCCATGTAACACAATTTTAGACTCATCAGAAAAGAGTACACGGCTCCAATCTTGCTGTGTCCAATTTAAATGACTGCGTGCGAAATGAAGGCGCGCTGTTCGGTGGGCTCGCGTTAGTTTGGGCCCATTAGCTGGCTTGTGTGGTACCATATCGCGTTCTTTTAACCTTCTCTGAACAGTTCGAGCGCTCACAGATACTCCGTGGAAGTCGCGAAGTTGGTTTTGTATCTCAATGGAGGTAAGGTGACGATTTCTCAAGCTGGTCGTCACGATGAATCGATCCTGCCTTTCAGTTGTGACCCGAGATCGTGGCCTTCCTTGGCGACGAACAAAGCCGCCAGTCTCTAGGTACCTCCGATAAACATTTCGGACCGCAGATCGACTTAAATTAAGTTGAGCACTCACGTTTCTTTGGCTGTGTCCGGCCTCAATAAGTGCCACAGCTTGGGCGGCGACTTCAGGTGAAGTATCCATAGATTATTGATAGAACCTCACCTTAATGTTAAGAATAAGTAATGTTTGTTGCAAAACCAAAGATATCAATCACTTTTTCAAGAATTAAATCCAAGTAAACCAATAAAACCAAGTTTTCTTAGTATTCGATTGTTTGATATCAACAAACAGGCTGGAAATTGTCTTTTGTTTCTTTAAATTCTGTGTTCGAAATTCAAAAAAAGAATATTGAATGAAATTGTGAATGTGCCAGGTTCAAAACTGCATAAAAACTTATTGCTCGACCTAATATAAAATTTTAGCTAGGACCAAACGAAACTGAAAATACAAGGTGGGCCAATAGATGTGTCCAGAAGTGTATATATCCTCTCCTATTACGATTCCGTACATTGAAAATATTAAATGTTATCCAATTTTAGAGAACAATGGGCAATGTTTAATGAAGACTATTGTGTATGCAAGCCTTAAAACAACTGGTCTTACTTTAATTGGGTTTTGAGATATTATCTGACTTTAGAACTGAATTTGAATTCCTACGATGTTCTACGAGTATATCTATAATCCCTATTATTTAATATTATAATTGCGAAAGTAACTCTGTCTGTCTGTCTATTATGCTTTCATACTAAACGTTTGTTTGGCTCAATGTGCTAATCTCAGGAACTACTGGTTAGAATAGTTTAAATTTTGCAATTGGATAGGATTGATAGCATCGAGGAAGGCTTAAAATCATGCTACGTCCGGAGGAGCGGAGCATTAATAAAAAATATGACGAAGTTGCGAGGGTCAGCTGGTATGATATAAGACCAGCGACAACACGTTGATAATATTTCAATCTTTTTGCGATTGTATCGCTACTGAATCGCTGCAAAAAGTCACCGTGGTAACCTTCCTAAGAGGTCCAATACATTCCTTAGAAAACCACACTAAATAAACATCATAAATACGACTTGAATTAAATATACATTAACGCCTACGCTCGTGAAATCCAATACCGAGACGTATAGCTACCTAAATAAATAGTGGGAGTTCGCCAAAATCTCGATTGACTAAACAATTCATCAGTCACATTAGAACCGATCTATATTTAGCAGTGTGCTGAGGGAAAATCACCGTAGATCCAGCAAATAATTATGACCCGAGTACCCGACCCGTGATTCATGATGACAGAACTTCCCTAAGGGAGCAATGAATTAGGAATTGGAAACTTATCCGGATCAATGCTTGAGATCCTTAAATATATTATTGTTGCGTATTGTAATTTAATTGGGGAGATTTATATACCTTAGATAAATTATTTAACGTTGTTTTTTTACTACAAGTGATGTTAAATGGAAATACAAAAGAAATATAAAAACCTTTCACAGTCTACGCTGTTTCTAAGAAAATATCACTAACAGCAGTACCGTTGAGCCAGTGTAAACACCATATCACTACCTAACAAGATATCCCTGCATCTGTCCACGTTGCAGACCTCGGCACAGACGTGGCTTTGAAACATGCTAGCCGGGCACATTCCTTTTAAAACGCGGACGCGCACCAAGAAAGGATCACAAATTCAACCATAAGTGGGGCAAAAAGGGATAAAATGCGTTTTCACGGACGGAGGGACCGACTAAATAACAAAACCATTTGTGCGATGAGTTCAGTGCTTGCACACCTACCTGAATTTAGTAGAGTAGCGTCCCGAGAGGTTTTGGTTGGATTCACCTCGCATTTATCATACACTAAGGGTGAAATGTATCTGGCCACCCGAAAAGTTATATTGTAAATGTTTATTCAAATAAATGAAACGAATTCATAGTAATTTTAATTACCTAGGTACTTATAAACAACTAGCATCTGCCAGCGGCTTCGTCCACCTGAATCGAAAATTATCACAAGGGTTACTTGGCACAGGGTCTAACCGTGTACCAAGTTTCATCCAATTTCGTTCAGCCGTTAAGACGTAAATAGGTAACACACAGACAGCCACAGTTATTTACGCATTTATAATATAGAGAGTAAGTATGGATTCCTTATACATAATAACAAAACTGTTTTGAAATTTTAGATGTGATTGTTATGTTAATTTATCTATGATGTCCACCTTTATTTTTAATTATAGCATTATAAAGCTTTGGCTTCACAAAATGCAGGTGGCCAAATACTTTTAAGCAGTAGTGTACCTACACTACTACATACTTCATACATCATATTTCTGATCGCTTCGTCCACGAACATTACGTATATCAGAAAGGATTTAGAAGTGACTTCTCGCTCGCGCCACTTTATACAAAACTCAAGGCTTTACGACAAGGAAAAATGTTACGACAAAAAACTCTTAAGTAATTACTTGCTTAAAACTATTTTTCTTTTCCTAATTATGATTGAAAGAGCTTTTATTTTATCCAAGTCTTTTAGACTTACAAAGTAAAACACGTTAAGTCGTAAGATGATCATGAATTTTAACAAAAAGCTATTTTTCGGATTGAATTATTTATTCCTAGCTTAAAAAAGCCTACATCCTTCTCCTTATCCCAGGCTACATATCTGCCAAATGTCATGACGATCCGTTTAGCAGTTTTAGCGTGAAAGCGTAACAGGCAGACAGACAGACTTACTTTCACATTTATAATATTAGTAGGGAAGTGAGGATTTATATACTTTATTGTATACCTTATAATAAGAACAGGATCAACAAAATAAAACAAGTGTATAAGGCCACCAATTATACCACTAGTATTACATTGCGGGATAAGATGAAGCGATTGGTCACATTATACCTCGTCAGCGTGCAATGATGTGTAATGCAACGAAATGTAATGCAACTTGCAACAAGATTTAGGTTTATGATAATTCTGAGGGAAATCTTGTTTACATTACTTTGTTTACATTACACGCAGATTAATATCAATAGTAAGTATATTTACACACATCTTTTTTTAACCACATATTTTGTGGAATCGTTTTTACTTAATCGGTGTGACTCGGTAAAAACCGTCAGCTGCGCCTGTTCTTTAGAGATTTGCGTGAGTTGACAGGCGACACGGTGTGCGTTAGCGTGACACCGAGCAATCCCCACGTAATAGTTTCCGACAGAACTGTTGGCGGCTGATAAACAATTACCTGGCACGTCAGGCTTTTGTGTGGCAGTCACGCCGCGCCGCCGCCACCGACACCAACTGATAGAATCATTTTGGTATCGGTAAATAACAATATCGATAAGGCGGTATCAATTTTCACTCCACCAACAGTGACGCAGCCAATATCTAATTATAAGCACTCAGATTTT
Source organism: Melanchra persicariae (assembly GCA_947386135.1). Lineage (NCBI taxonomy): Eukaryota > Metazoa > Arthropoda > Insecta > Lepidoptera > Noctuidae > Melanchra > Melanchra persicariae. Next base: position 9,701,904 of record OX376646.1, read on the forward strand.
AGACAAATGAATAAATGATAAATGAACCATCAAACGTTTAACTAAGATTGTTCGCGTTTGTTTTGAGCTCGACTCGATCGCAAACAACTCGAGAACCTTCGTCCGACCGAAGATATTATCAATTTATCCTTGTGTTCAGCTCGCTTGTCTTAGTAATTATGAACTCAAAACCAATCTAGACGCCGCCGTTAAGGCTTCTCGATCAAAAGAAGAATAATAATTGAAATTAAGATGCCCAGACAGGCTTTAATAAGATTATCTTATTTAGTAGAATAATACTGGAATAGTTTTAATTTGTTTTAGTAACTATAAATAATTTATACAGTCTTGAAGTAAAATTAGGTAGGTATGAGTTGATCAAAAGCTGTGTTACAGACACCTTCAGTCGAATGTTCGCATATTGGCAGTACGTTTTTCCATTGAGCAGGTTCCCACAAATTCGAAACGCGTAACGTTACCCAATTCATCGAAGCATTAACTGGAAACGGGCATTATTGTTCGCTTCAGCAAGCCTCTTGACGGAGCCGGCGAGAGCTTGATATGATCGTCAAATATTGAATAAAGATATGTCCCCTATATCGGACCAAATACTATCGGACTTTACAACGAATGGATATATCTTTAGGGAAAACATTAGATGAATAAACGTTCCTTTTATGGCGGCGGAGATCGAAACATCAATGAAACACTGACGGCATATATATGTCAGTGGATTATATATTGTAAACACCGAAAGTTTTAGACAAATCTTGCTTGATTAAAATCGATCTTACTCTCTATATATACGGTTAAAGATTAAAGATATTTATTTCTCTAAAAAATTACAAATTCACTTATAGAGAAAACATAATACACTTAGACATAATTTTATATGCCAGCAAGCGTAGATAAAAACAGAAACAAATATCTATCTTAAAACTAATTTATCATACATTGTTTTTGTATAACAAAATAAACAAATCAGAAGAAGGTAGGTCGAACACAAGAAACAGTACAACAGCTATATTACAGTTATATACCTACTAGCTTTTGTGGATGTCGGTTATCGCGTGAAAAGGTAGACTATGGCCTTTTCCATATCCCAAATATATCTGCCAAATTTCATGACGATCCGTTCAGCCGTTTTCGCGCAAAAGCTTAACATACCGACAGAGTTACTTTCGCATTTATAATGTTAGTAGGGATAGATAATTGCACTTGAAATTATCTTAGGTTACAATATCCCCGTCGTAAGGAGAAGAAAGACCTAACAGTGTTACGCGACTCATTATAAACTTACGGTGTTTGCAATAACCCAGCGACAAGTACGAATAAAATTCCTTTGTGCTCTAAGTAAAACCAACGGTAACTAAAAGCTGTGTAAATAATCCAGATTTCAATAGTAATGGAAACTGCGAGTATAAACGGCAGAGTTTAGATTAAATTGCATGCTTACACAGTGACCAGTCTGTTCGTTTACAATGCTTATTGACCGCTGCAGACAAATATTTGTGTGTGCGGAATCAATCGCTGTTCCGATCATGAATTGTTTACTACGGCGTGTCTTACAAACCGCACTAGTTTAATAAAACTTACATTAACGATAAAATGTATATCCGCATTATCCGCTGAATGCATTCCTAATTTTATCTACACTCACAACGTAATGTTCCAAATATGAGTTCAAAAACGAATGCATAAACACATACTTTTTTTTCGTGGACAGGTAAAATTTAAAAAAAATACCATTACAGTTCAACAGTTTCCTTCGATTTTTAAACAACTGCATCATAAAATAACTTTTTAATTTTTATAGCACACTTTTTCTTTTTAATTTTTGGCGCGGGCTCATTGACTTAAGTCAATGTGCCAGCTTTTATCTTTGTCTATGTTTGAGCGCGCTGCGCAGTCATTCGAATACGCAATGAGAATATCCGCCATATTGGAATTAACTATTTTTCCACTTATTTTATTTCAACTGTATGAGTGAAGATAAAATAGTGTATGCAACGGCATATAATTAGGTATTAAAACACTCGTGTGATGCTATTATCACACTCGTATTTTAATAACCCTTTTTATATGGTCGTTGCATAAACTACTATAATCTACGCACATAACAAAATCTACCTACCGAATATTTCTACTAATATTATAAAAGCGAAAGTAACTCTGTCTGTCTGTCTGTCTGTTACGCTTTCACGCTAAAACGGCTGTACGGATCGTCATGAAATTTGGCAGATATTTTTTACGCGATAGTTTAGTTATAAAATAGGAAATCTTTCAAGCTGTTTTTTTTTTTTTTTATTAGTGATGGGTTTGCTCTTGACTCTAGTCAATGTCAGATATGACAGAGACAAAGTCTACGATGGAGCGAGCTTACCCAGAAGGAGCCTGTTCACTCTAACTTTGAAGAGATTAGGGCTGTAAGCTTTTGGAAACACAGACGCAGGCAGAGAGTTCCACTCCCTTGCTGTGCGCATTATAAAAGACGTTTGGAAACGCTTAGTGCGAATTGGTGGAATAGCTACAAGGTAGGGATGGTAGGATGCAGTGCGTCTGGATGTCCGATGGTAGAAGGGGGCCGGTGGGATGAGGTCGTGGAGTGAGTTTAATTTATTTGTCTAAAGAGAGTTCTAATTTAGTATACTACGCTTATCAGAATTTAAACTAATCATACCTATGCTCAGATTTTTTTCGCTCAAGTTTTCAAGGAATTGCAAACGAAGATCATAAAAATATTTGCAGTAATAGCTTAACATACCTACTATCTCTTACAACTATGTACTTGTAGAAACGAGAAATTTTCCCATCTACAAAAAAATGGCGGCCGCAATCTCATAATGAGAAAGAACTGGTAGAACATTAATTAACTAGCTCGCGTCCAGTACTCGCACGTCAAAGTGAACTCCGAATGAAGAAGACTCACAAGTCACAAGTCACAACTACACACAAACGCAATAGCTCTACATACATAGGTAGCTATACGAACGTGGTCGTTCATATTCGCTGGATATTTGATCTGTTCAGGAGCGTCTTCATATTTCCTCCGTATCTCTCGCATGTATCAGCTTGGAATATATTCTTTGCTTGGGATACGGTCGCGAGTCCCGAATCTAATTTAGAACGATTGATGTGGCAATAGAGAAGGGTGTCCTAGCCTAACTGCCCGAGACACAATTAGTCTGTTTCTACTTAATTGCATCGATATTTCTTCACAAATAATCGATAAATGAGACGAATGTATATAGTCATGGTCTGAAGAATCATTAAGAGCTATCTTTTAGCTCTAGGTATTATCGATATATGAGATTTAGCGAAGTTGCTACATCGGATTAGATCTCAAATGTTTTTCCTATCATCATCATCATCATATCAGCCGAAAGACGTCCACTAATGGACATAGGCCTCCCCCAAGTGTCACCACAACAACTACCTTTGCCTTTTTTTCCTACCTTACTACGCATGTTATATACGTAGTAAGGTGTAAGCCCCCCCACGGATATTCATAAATTCTTTATAATAATAATAATAATATTCATAAGTCGGGGGTTTTTAATTATTTTACCCTTTTCAAATTACGATTTAACCGTCGTTGGTTTTAAATTTTTTGATTTTCCTTTTTTTATATATACAACGTGTAACGTATGTGTTTTTCGTGATTTCGGATTGGTTCTATAGTAAAAGTTGTTTATAATGATGAGTACAATGATCCCTTAAGAGGTATTGCGTTTATTCTTTACACGTTGTATAGATACATTAGTCATACACGGTTCTGGTGTGATTCAATTAGAATTAGCGGAGATCTCTCTGTTGATTAGCAAATAGCAAACACTAGGTTAGTGATGCGTTTCCTATCCTACTATTTGCACGAGGACTAATTAACTGTTTCAGATACCTTAACTAAATGAAGAAATTACTTTTATCTTTAGTTTATCTAAGTCTTAGTACTCGTAAGTTTATAATTTTTAAAAGATGTGGTGCATGTGCATCTCTACGCACATGTACCATCGGGCTTACTTTCCCCATTCAGAGCGGAGTACAGCAAGGAGACCCCTTATCTCCCAAGCTCTTCACTTCCACACTCGAAGAAATTTTCAAGGAATTATATCTACACTGGCAAGACAAGGGAACAGTGAGATTAACTAATCCACGTTTCGCCAGCGATATCGTCCTCTTTGCCTCATCAGCAGCTGAGTTAGGCCTCTTGCTCGAGCAACTGAGCAATGCCAGTCTCCAGATCGAACTTTCGATGAATATGACTAAAACGAAGCTGATGACGAACAGTACCAACCGCCTCATAGAACTTGGGGGTGTGGAGATTTATTATGTCCATGAATACATTAACCTCGGCCTAATAGTCTCCTTCCAGGCAAGACAAGATAAAGAAGTTGTCCGACGACGCACCGAGAATGCCTGGAAGTGCTATTGGGCGATGAAGCACTTAATGAAGGGACCTCTGCCTCTTTCACTTAAACCGAAGCTTATGGACATGTGCATTCTTCCCACCCTCACTTATGGAGCGCAAACATGGTCTGTCACCAATCGTCAAAAGTCCGCACTTGGAGTCTGACAACGAGCTATGGAGCGAAGTATACCTACAAACCGGGTGAATAGGAATGCACATATTTTTATGTTATATAAATATTATTTGCGGTCTCCAATTTTATTGAATTGCTATAAATAAAATAATTTCTTGCTTAGATATCAAAGTTTTGTTTCTACTCAGCCCTCCGTTCCTTTTCACCCCGTTTGACGGTGTCAAACTCACAGATCGCATTCGAAACTCTATAAATAAAATAAAAATAAAAAAGCCTTTAATTTCTTCCAGAAAATGCTAGTTCATAAAGTTAATTATAGTGGAAAAAACATTTGTAGTTTTATTTAATAGTTAGTAGTTACGAAACTCTGTACTTCGTTCCAAAACACGAATAGCGGGCGTTGCCCAAACAGCTGCGAGGTTCAAATGGAACTGGGCTGGTCATATCTGCCGCATGTCGGAGGAGTAACGGGCAAAGATTACAACACGCAAGAAAACGACAACGCGGCAGACCAGAAAGAGATAGCCAGATGAGCTAGACTGCTTCTCAAAGAACTGGTCCAAAATTACAGAAGACCGGAGAAAGTGGAAGGAGGAAAGGGAGGTCTTTGCCCTGCAGTGGGACAGTACAAGTTCATAATAATAATAATAGTTTTTTTGTATTAACACATCTTTTGATATTTACATAGATGGAGAATTTATTTATTCAGTGCAACACAAAAAAAGGATAATCTTAATCACTAAGTAACATCGTAAATACAAATTTCAACCTTACAAGATTCCTAGCACGATGACACGGCGCCACCGATTGTTGAAATGGCGATTATTTGATGATTTTTAAAAGGTTTGTGGTGCTGATTTCGTATTCGTTCAGTGCAAGACCAATCTCAACGAAGACTAGCCATCGGCGCCAGACATAGGTATTATAGTGCACAAGTGTATGCGCAAACGCAGGACCCGAGGCATAACGTGCTTTCCGAGGCACGAAAGTGTCACAGAGGAATTCCTAATGGAAAAACCCAATAATACTTTCTGCCCGACCTCGGAATCGAACCCGGGACTCCACGCTCGGCAGTCGCGCTTGCGACCGCGAGACCAACGGAGCAGCTTCAAGCATCATTCTCTTTGTATAAAGTACCTATAAACACGACCCAAGAGCCCAAGGAGCACTCAGTACAGGCTTTTTAGGCACTTGCATTCCTCATGGAGTACAAAGGCATGCTTTAAAGCTGTACCAAACGGGAGTAAAGCTCCGCACGTGTCAAATATACCTGACGCTGCCAAACGCTGGTGCTAGCAACCTGCAGTGACACACGTGGTTGAGCTAAATAATTTATTCTAAACAAGTGATATTACAGTATTTAGGTATAATTAGTCGATACAATAAACCCAGAAACAAAAACTTAATCGAAATTAGCATTGAATTCTACGATTGAATTCCAAATTCAAAGATCTCGAAATATTAATTCGTACTGAACGTGACATAGGTACCTACTTTTTGTACTACGTTCGTAGCTATCCATAATGGAAAGCTTGAGCAATATCAAACACAAAAACTTCCATATCAACAGAAGTTTATTGAGAGATATGAACAGCTATGACAAGCGTATGTTATGATATGCTTACATGTGTGTGCGCCCCCGGGACCGCTCGTTAAAACTTTACGGCTGATCTGATCCGTATCCACTAATGATGAACAGGCAACAGCATTGAACAGAACACGCCATTATTATGGAAAAAAATATCATCCGATTTGATTTTTCCTTGTACATATATATTTCGTTTGGAAGATTTACAAATAAATAAAATCAGTATCTTAAGGTATTTGTAGGTACATAAGAAAGAATACTAAAAAATAAACTTAACCTTATTCCTTACGCAACTCGTAATTCCTTTCCTCCAGTGGACATTTATGGGGCAGAAAAAACAAACGGGCAGTCTTTCCATTATTCGATTTCCTTTCACTTCTACATAAATTCCAAAATAAATTATTGCTACGTTTTAAAATACGTCGGAGTTTTTCCTCGTGGGGGAGGGAAATGGAGCACAGTACTGCGGCACACAGCGTTTATAAAACAATATATCTAAGTGATAGCGGGGCACAATATATACGCAGGGAGAGCGAAGTGTTCAAGCGTGGTCGGAGATTGCAACGGACGCTTTTCACTATATGCAGTGGAGCGCGAAAACGCCACGGATAGTGGGCCGCACGCCCCGCGTGATACGCCTAGTGCTGCCGGGATTAGCATACTAACCCCGGACACGGGGATTTAGGCACGGCAGCCACAGAATGTCAGAACGATCTTTATGACAATGCTTTTGCCCGAGGCGTGTTACCTAGCCTATAACCGTCTTCTAGCCTATATCTATATCTGTACATAAAAATCGGTTTGGTGATTTAGGCGTAAAATCGTAATAAACAAACAAACTCACTTTCATATATTAGTTGGATTGAGCCCTTGCTTCTACTCTGATTGATGAATAAATTAGCAGTTGCAGAATCAGACACAGTGCCTATTCTACTAGTTTGTTTGTTTAAAAGCAACGATCACATTCGCATCTCAGTCGCAATCTGTCAAAATACGCCTGCCTCCATTGGCAGGCGTATTTTGACAGTTTCTGAACGTTGTTTAAAAGTTAGTAAAATTGGATAGTGCAGCTGGTCGTTGACATTAAATTGAATATACTTTTCAAATTATGTTTTAATGAGGGCTATCGCGTTTGAATTCGCCGCTAGAGGCGCTAATGTAGCGTGACGTCTTCGTTATGTCAAATTTCACTGTTGGTTGGCTTTTGACAAAAGTTTATTTACTAATTTGTTGTCTGAAATATGTATGTCCTTCTTTTTTTTCGATTATGATTAAGAGTGGGGCAAAAAAATAAGCAAACTCGATTTGTATTAGGTAACTCGTCTATGTCTTTTGTATAATTATTTAAATACACAGGAGGTACATTTTAACATTTTCTGTAGCAACTACACGTAGATATACTTAACTATTTTATAAAATTAAAGTTTTACTTGCGTAGTTAACGAAAAAAAATATTTTACTACTTTCTAAAGGTATTTGCTTCAAGTCAGGGTGGAGGGTGGGGCAGACGCTTAAGGCCTCGTTTACGTAAACGCGGGGCGTCGTGTGCGGCGTGGCGTCTCGCGACGCGTTGGGTGTTTTTTCCGTTTACAGACAGGCGGTGCGTGTAGCGGCCAGCATCATACATGCCCGTACACAAACATATTGCAATGAACGCTGCGGATTTCGCCGCGGGTGTTGCTACGTTTTACCGCGAACAGGGATTTGCAGGAATAGCTACTCGCAATGCGGCGACATTAGTGATAAGTAGAACATCAGTTTGATACTTGACTTCCATTTCACCGCATTTAAATAGTGCGAGAATCCCGTAGTTTCCCCGCAACTACTCGCATCACTAAAACGATCCACCCAACAAGTTATGCCACAGCTATGTGCTTTTTGTTTTGTGATACGCTAGTCTTTGTTCCACATTTGTATGTACCTCGCGTTTCCCCTATAAATCCCACTGAATATAACATATTCGAACTTGTAACGTATTGAATGAAAAACCCGTGTTCCAAAATTGTATGTTGTTTTGGCTAGTTTTGTTTTTCTCTAGCTCCGGTTGAAATGCAAAATATATAGAGCTTTTAAAGGTTTGTTTTTCCATGAAAAATGGCCGGAATTCATGTCACATGACGCTTGTGTTGTGGTTACCGGTCGGTCTGTGTTTTGTACTGACCGCTTAAATCAACGTTCATTGAAAAGTCCACTCTACGTAATAAAATACTTATGGATTCTATAATATTAGTTAGTTTAGACTATTTACTTTACGCTACACTACCAAGTACAATAAAACAACCACTCATGTATAATAAAGCTATTGAGATAGGATCGAGAAGAAATTCAGGGTGAAACAAGATGCTGCATAATTAACGCTATTATTCACCTACAGCTTCCATATTCACATAACAAAGCTAGCCGCACAATGAATCAGGATCCAAGAAAGGCATACCTCAATACACAAGTCAATGTATAATTTTCCATAACCCCATTGTCCGGAGAATTAATATTCTACCGACAGAGGGCGCAGTCCGGGGCAGTTCTATTACTATTTAATCTAGGCTATTATTTACTCGGCTAAGACGCGAGAGCTCAGGTGGTCCACTTCGCTAAGTTACACCCTCACACCTTAATTTCTAAACGGGATGCAAAATTGAAGCTTGAACGAGCCTGACCTACAAACCAGTTGCCGGGAGGCAGTTAATTCTCACATAAATTTAGCCTCCCGCAACATAATACCGATATAAATAGATGTAATACATGAGGGTATGCGTGTATATGAATAAAATTTATGTGGGAGCTATATTTAGCTTTGTGCTACTTTTTGTCCTCTTTTTTATGGTTTAATTATAAAATGTTCTGACTTTATAATATAAAAGACCAAAGCTTTTCCTCTGTTCAAAAATAGAATAATGATGAAAGTTATCGTATTTTAATTTAAGTGGCTAAAAATATCACTTAATCATTTATATATAAACTAGTTTCTACCTTCGGCTTCGACCTCGTTAAGTAGGAAAACTATCCCATGGGAAGATACTCCCGTGGTAGGTAGATTCATCCGAAACCATAGAGATAACCAAAAGACAGACAGGCCGAAATACACTTTCGAATTAATATAATTAATAAAGTATATAGCAAAATAGCATTAATAGTATAGATGATAAGATCGACAAGTTTACAGCAGTAAGTAAACTTTAATCTTTTTAAATCTTAAAGCCAGGAATACCCTGAAACTCATCAACTGTTAACTTTCCTTATAACTTCAACTAAGAATTGAAGAATATTAAGTTGGACTTAACTAAAAGCTCGTTGCTAAATGTGTAGGTAACTTACAGCGAACCTGCTTATGTCACTACTTTCCGAATTAAGCAATCGTTATAGAGGTACATGTATGAGCAGGTTTACATTGAAACCCGATTAATTAATTAATTGTATCCGATCTGACGATCCAACAGTTTTTAAATGAGTTTAAAAAAATACCATACCCATGGATAAATTGCGCAATATGATCAGTAAACGTATACCTTTTGACATATTATATCAATGGACGTAGAAGCGGGTCGCACATCAGCCATTGAGAAAAGGTAACACGACCGTCGACCATATTACCCACTCTCAGAACAATCAACAAAGTGAAGTGGCTGTATAATTTCTTCGTAACAAAATGAGCGGCGAGATAGCAACCGAGATTGCTCTTAATAAACTACCATGACGGAGCGAAGTGAAACGTAATCTCACAGAACCCTGAAATATCACTGATCTGCGCCAAGAATATAAAACTGATACATATACACAGTTATCGTATCGGACGATAAATGATTCAGGGAAGAAAGGGTCCTCCTATTTATGATTTTCCTACGCGTATAAAATTCTGGATCCCCCGATATAAGTAATTCTATACCGCTCAAATAATATAGCACAATTTCCCGTTAGATTCGTCGGTTGATAGTACTATTATATTCACTTTTATTCGGCAATGTGATATTACTATTTCTTGTCAAAGTATATTTATGTTTGATTACTGTAATCATACAGTACCTATTACTTTAATGGCAAGACAAAGTTTCAACTCACGAGCCCTCGCACTCTATCAAGAAGTATACTACTAACGTAGTACTTGAAAAGTTGGAGAAGAGTACGTATTATAAACGTACACACACTCAAACATTTATTCAAACATGTAGTAGTCCAATCAACGAGGATATTAGTTGTATGGAGACTTCCGAATAATTCTCCCGCCTATGAAATTTGTCATGTGATGAAATTAGGTGATACAGATTACAGATGTACAATAATCCAACATTTTTTTTTACGAGAAGTTAGGTTATTTTACCTAAACATGAAAATTGCTTATGAGGCTCTGTGAATATTTCCTCAGGCTGAAATACTTTCTGTTTACGTATGAATGTACTAGTTAGAATAAGTATGTACAGGAATCCAACATTTTTTCGACTTCGGTGATACCCCAAATTTAACTTTTAACATTTTGCACTATAACTTCCGCCGGAAAATTGCTCTGCCAATTTTTATATTTTCATATGTCTTTATGTCCCTAAATACATAGCTTTGTTTAGTTATCCAAAAGATTTTCCTTTTTAAACTTGTATTTTTTATTTTTGCTTAATTACGTTATGTGAAAAAATCCTCCGTCCATTTTTATACCTTTATTAGTCATATGATTTTATATTAAAACAGATTTATCAATAATCCAACAAATTTTCCTTTAGGAAGAACTTTTTTTTTCATTTTTGCTTTATTGAGTCACGTGAATAATTGCTGAGGTTAATTCAATGAGTGTACTAAGTTATGAGTCGCTGTATTTTAATAGATTTTCTAATAAGCCAATGGAAATTCGGCCTAATACTAAAGTTTTTACAATCTCAATAATTGCATTGCCGACCGTCGGCTAGCAACGATGGTCTAAGGTAACGGCGAGTTGTGTGTGTTGGCTGTGTAATAAAAAAAAGTAATGTTATACTGGGGTTTGTTGAAGTGACAAAAAAAAATACAATCGAATTGAGAACCTCTTCCTTTTTTCAAGTCGGTACAATTTTCAGTGAGCTTATACGTTTTCTCATTTAGGCGCAGCGATATGTTTTCGGGTTTACGAAAAAGCGCGGTTAATTGAAAATTTTGAATATTTTCTTAAATTTAATATTCTATCACAAATACGCACAAATTAACCCATTTGAACCCAAATACAAACCTAGCAGCAAAATTCTGGAAAAAACTTTATTAACGCATCTATTGCAGTCTAGAAAGACATTTTATAAAGAAAAAAAACCTTCGTTTTGTATTAGAAAAACACCATACCAACTCAAATAGGGCCAATGGGCTTATGCATAGTATTGTTTAAAACATCCTTTTTCGATGCACAATGTTTCAATGCATTTTTTACATTGCCAACGTGCTTTCGTGTGGCATTCGTTGCATCGTAGCTGGCTTGACAGATTCTGGGGGTAAATTCCACTCATTTGGTAGCGCAAGATGTGCGCTGACCCTTGGTATAGCAAATCTTTTGAATTAATTATTATTTCACACGTTTCGGAGATTTTACCAAGAGTTATTTCATGTTTAAGTGTATTAGTGTTTTCTACAGCTTAATTAAATTGTATTGGTGGACACAGATGCTGAAAAAAATTATAAGCTAACTGGTACACCTTTGGACAATACTTTTTTTTTCTTTAACTCGAAATCTCCTTAACTTTTTGAACATTTTTCCGCATAGTTTACAAAGTCCGTTTATTTTAAATCCATACAATTTAAGAAATAAAAATTCTTTAGAAATAGGTATAAGCGAATGTCTAAACGCCGTTGTACAGTCAACCGCACATCAGGTTATACAAAACTGTCAAAGGACAGAAACTATAGAACTTTGCCCCACTATCATCTCTTCCCAACTATATTGGGGTCGGCTCCCAGTCAAACCGAATTCAGCTGAATACCGGAATTTTACGTGGAGCGGCTGCCTACCAGACCTCCACAACCCATGTAACTGGGTAACACGCAACAAAATAAAAAATAAATAAATAAAAATTTCTAGGCAAGAAAGAGAAGAAGGTGTCAGATTTTTCTGTTGACAAACCGTTGACAAAAGCAAATGTAGGTAGCGAAAAACAATAAAAATACACACTTAAATAAAAGACTTAACTTAAGCTAAAAATAATCTAAAATATGGCGTCGAAAAATTCCTCCGCATCGCAGACCACTGGTAATGTACCCAAAAGGCTGGCAGCATTGCCACGTCATATGGCAATGATTATCCTTTGTCCCAGGTAAAAGCCAGCCGTAGGGTCACGCGAAGTAGCTCGCTGTCCGATCAGGTCAGGCCAGAGTCGACGGCGCGTTTCACTCCAAACGCCCCGGAAAGAGCAGTCAGCAACGGAGACGGGGCCCGCCAGGGCCAGAGCCTGCCAGGGTTGCGGAATATGTTCGAAAAAGTTACCCTGGAAAGAAAGGCACTAGGAGGACTAAGGGTGGGTTTTAGTCAGTAAAAGTCTGACACTCCCTGCCGCTCCACCTAGAGCGCATTGGATGCTCATTTGATGATTTCCCATCCTAAAAAAAAGGGTCACGCGAAGTGTCAACTAAGCGTCTTGACAGATCTTTAAACAAGTAATGAGCACTCGGACCCCACGATTCATTAAATTAATTTTCATTAATTTACATTTTCTGTAAATTGCTGGGGCGGGATCTGGCATTGTCTTTTCTCCAAGTGATTTTAAACCTTAAGAGCGTGTATTTGATTCGCGACAAAAACTTCATGTTTTTTTAATTTTTCAAGATCAAAATCGTAATGATGTGAGCAGATTATTTCACAGAATATTACGGTTTTAGAAAGATTAAGTTTTAATTTACTACACTACTCTGAAAAATATATTTTTTGTTGACACTTTTAAAAAGAACAGTTAGCGTTTGACAAAAATGGACGTCAGAGTTATCTTTCAGGACGAATACAACCATTGTAATGTGCTAAAATTTTTTATATTATACGTTTGTCCAACTGAATATGTAGTCTCAAAGCGCACTTTATAGCTCAATTACAAAAATATGGCTAATTAGTATTTAAAAAAATATATAGAAAATCGGTTTACTTTAACCATTTTTTTTTAACAGTGTTTTACTGTAAACATAAACATTATAATAATTTTAAGAAAATAAAGGTATTGCTAAATATCCTGGTTTTTTGTCAGTCCTTTTATGTACTCATTTATTTTACACGATTATTTTAAAAACACTATAAATCCCCGCGCGCAATCGATTACCGATCCTGGGCCCCAAGTCTGCTTTCGTAAATTCGTCATTCCAACACGATCCCATTGTCATTTTGCAATAAGTTCGTAATCTGCTAAATTCATAATGGTCAATCATTGGTCGGTCAATGGTCTCGTAATAGAATCATGGTTCTAAATATTCAATGTCTTTGAAAAGCAATGACTGCACAAGGACGTTCTAATGGTAGGTCACTGATCAAAGGAACTGTCAAAATTTTAGCAGATTAGGTACCGGATATGTCTGTCAGTCATTTGTCATTATGTACGAGATTACCATTCTATGACATTTCTTTCAATGGGAGGGTCAGTGGTTGACCCTTAGAATAATAACGCCTAGAAACCTAGTACGAGCATCAAAAGTGAAGCAACTCAGACTACTCCATATACGGAGTACTCGGCGCAGCGAGCCGTCAGTGCTCAAGGTCACGCTCTGTTGAATGCACCTCCCGAGAAATATTTAAAAATGACAGTTTGTTGCATAAAAAGATGCTATAACACACCAGGAAAACAAAAAAAATGTGATAAAATCACGTTTCACAAGTAAGTACTTACATTAAATCCATTATTTTTACGTAAATCGATCTTCAAATTAAAATTTTCATAACCTAATTTATCACAATGTAGTGTTGCCAGTTGTAAAGAAAAATTACCCATAATACAGTAAGCACTAACTGTTGGAGTCTACCTGTATTATGATGCTTATTGTTTAAAGTTGTAAGTATGAAACGAAAGCTAATAATTACGGTTGATTCAAATAATTTGCGCATTTTTTTAAGTGAAAAGTTCTTTAGGTGCGTTGGGCAGTTTTCATATGGGAAAAAACCATAGTCGCGACACGCGGCGACACCGACACCTGTGTATGAGATCGTGTCTTAAAATTTTCGTCATGGGTGTCATTTTCATGGTTTCTGGAGTCACTAAAACCAATTATGGGGCCAAAATCGAAATACAAGATGGTGGCGATGAAATTTGCTAACTTTTCCTTATGGGTGTCAATTTCATGGTTTCTGGAGTCGCTGAAACCGATTATGGGGTCAAAATCGAAAACTTAGTATGCATACGCCATCTAACCAGGTCTAAATAGTTAGTTGAGAACATTTTCTAAAAAGAGTTTAGAAGGAGAGAGAGAACGATTTGAAGTTTTCTATAAAAGTGAAAAACCACTATCTTTCCTCCTGATGTTTAAAATGTCATGTCGAAAAGTTAGCAAATTTCGTCGGCGCCATCTTGGATTTCGATTTTGACCCCAAAATCGGGTTTAGCGACTCCAGAAACCATGAAAATTACACCCATGACGAAAAGTTAGCAAATTTCGTCGGCACCATCTTGGATTTCAATTTTGACCCCATAATCGATTTTAGCGACCTTAGAAACCATGACAATGACACCCATGACGAAAAGTTAGCAAATATCGTCGGCGCCATCTTGGATTTCGATTACAATAAGTACGTACCGACAAGTTACGTACTTAACATTTTTTTTTATATTGATCTATGATTAGTCCCAAGTATATTAACATTTTTCCCGATTTTAGGGAAAGTGTTCATTCCTAGCAACATTTTTTTACGTCTGTGGCTGTAATTACATACCGCTCACTGACACATAAGTACGAAAGTTGCTTCATTTTTTGGTAGGGAGCGTGTATGAGACTCTCCTTCTAGGCGTTATTATTCTAAGGGTTGACCATTGGAAAGTCATAATGACGCTTTTATATTATTAGATTATCAAACTTGTCAAAATCAACAATTATGAAATCAATGGTAGACCATTCTGACACTATTGTAATAGCAGACTTGAGGGTCGTGCCGGGCCCTCCCAGCGACTCGCGAATCGAATACACACTCTTAAAATGTTGAAGGTTAAGTTCAAAATCAATTGAGAAAATTTGTCAGTTTTTGGTAACTTGATGTGCTGTTGACTGTACACACGTTGTGCATATTTATAGAAAAATATTTGTAATAATATCGGTAGCCATCAAACTCCCCTACATTACTACATTACTATTTTCAGTCAAGTGATGGCCAACCCTTCGCTCTAGCTTATAACAGTGAAATATCGTAACAAATATTGACCGTCCGAAAATTTGTTGGATAATTGATAAATATGTTTTAATATAAAATCATGACTAATAAAGGTATGTTGCGATTGAATTTATATTATTGAGATTGTAAAAACTTTTGTATTAGGCCGAATTTCCATTGGCCTATTGGATAATCTCATACACGTATTGAATTAACCTGAGCTATTATTCGCGTGACGTAATAAAGTAAAAATGAAAAAAAACTGTTCTTCCTAAAGGAAAACTTGTTGGATTATTGATAAATCTGTTGTAGTATAAAATCATATGACTAATAAAGGTATGAAAATGGACGGAGGATTTTTTCACATCACGTAATTAAGAAAAAATAAAAAACATAAGTTTAAAAAGGAAAATCTGTTGGATTACTGAACAAAGCTATGTATTTAGGGACATAAAGACATATGAAAACATAAAAATTGGCAGAGCAATTTTTCAGTAGAAGTTATAGTGCAAAATGTTAAAAGTTAAATTTGGGGTATCACCGAAATCGAAAAAATGTTGGATTCCTTTACATACTTATTCTAACTAGTACATACATACGTAAACAGAAAGTATTTCAGCCTGAGGAAATATTCACAGAGCCTCATAAGCAATTTTCATGTTTAGGTGAAAATACGTAACTTCTCGTAAAAAAAAATGTTGGATTATTGTACATCTGTAATCTGTATCACCTAATTTCATCATATGCCAAATTTCATAGGCGGGAGAATTATTCGGACCACATTTGCCCCGTTGATTGGACTATAGCTTTAAGTTACGATTGCCGTAAGATACTTAGTGCGTTATCATAACGTGCAAAATAGGGTTAAAACTGGAAGCTTCTGGCAGCACTATTGTAAGGTCTGTCATTTTGATAAAACTGTAATATTATGTCTCCGTTGTTACATCGTTTTAATTAAAAATTAAATTAAATTATTAAAATGTGTGCCAGACTTGTAAACATTCTTCTTTCCCTACATGATGAGTAAGGGAAAATAACCAACCGGATTGAGAACCTCCTCCTTTTTGGAAGTCGGTTAATAAAACTGTCTGCCATCGGTACAAAACATAGATTTTGTGAAAAATACTAGCTACTACTTCTTATTGCAGAACGTTCAAGATAAATCATTAACATTGCTCGTAAAAAAGTAGCATGTTTACAAAAAACTATATGAATAGTCATCATATCAGCCGAAAGACGTCTAATTTGACATAGGTCTCCCCCAAATGGGGGAGTTTGCCATAATCGCCAGGCTTGACAGGCGGGTTGGCGACCGCAGTGTAACTGTAGCAATGAACCTACAGATAATAGTGACAGGTAGCAATCCAATTCAGGACTAACGTTACTAGCAAGAAGTGCGTAAGTAGCAAATTTGTCCCCATTCATGAGTTCCCTGCAGGCCTCGTGTGTACGGCCTATAAAGCCACATTTATCGCATGCACACACGTAGACCTAAGCCCGTTGAAACTACAGATCCTTTGTGCAAGCCATTATCAACACACCAAAATGCTTCACAACTGACTTTGTTCCCGTTAAAGCGTTCCCTGACTAGTTTGCAGTAATCCTAAGCTGTAAACAGAATCCTCGCGCCCACACGATCTTAGCCGGTGATTAATATAAAATATCAGATGATGGGCGCCACCACTGATTATAATCGAGTGACTGTCAATCCAGTTGCTATTTCATGACGACGATTTATGGAGCGAAGGCTCGATATCAGCAGTAAATTATTTACCGTCCGTCGATCTCGCCCGGCCCTCGTGATTAATGCTCGACAGTAATGTAAAAACGTACTATGATACGACGATCGTAATAATTTTAGGATGTTATTACTATGAGGCTATTAAAAATTTAATTTCGGCTCATAATTCCTTGAGCACATATCGTAACAGGGCGTTTTATTTCGAGCGCTGTAAAACCGCTACAGTCGCTACAGATATATGGCAACATTAACTCACTTTTAAGCTACGTAGCACCTATTCAATAGCTAATAACGCGTTACGCGCAACGTGTGATTAATTTTAACAGCTTTAGAGGAAATACGATTATGTCCTGTTTGTTTTCCATAATTCTCTGCTCGTTATTCACTTTACGTGAGACAATGGCAGTGGATACTCAAAAGATATTAAACAATTATGACTGAAAGATGGCACAATCTAGATAGTTATTACATAAAAAGCAATTTAGAAAAATAACTTTATTTTTGAAAATCAGTGTCGACACAGACTTCCGCAACGTAATCAAATAATTTAGACCTAAAACGCAAATATGTATGAACAATTGAGATGGTTCCGTCGTACAAGTGCTTCATTTGTAGCAACCGCTTATCATTCGCAACATGCATTCATGTCGGACAGTCGCCTAATCTTCACAAAATGTAACGTGCCAGTTGGAGAGCTGGTGAATATCCGGGGCCAGCATTATCGGAGCGGAAGCTGCGTCACAGTGACAGGCGTGCGGCTAGCCACGACACGCCTCGCCCCGGGGACGTTTTAATTAGCCTCTAACTGGCTCCGAACTATCGTGTCTTCCAACACTAGATAAATGCAGTTTCTACTCTAAAAACAACTGTGAAATGATCCTCCGGCAATGTTTATTAAAAACTGTTTTCAAGCCTTTTAGTCGACCATTTTCCTCTAACATAAAAATACTCCAACTTTAACCAACTTTTAATAATAATAATATATAATAAACGTTTATTACCAAAATTAATACGTTTTTTTACATTGGCCCCAAACTAGGCAAACCTATAACTGGGGTACCAATTTCGAAGTACACATGTTCGGTAAATAAAAATTGAGAGTTAAAATTAAATTTAAAAGCAAACTAAAAATGGTTTCTTAATAAACTGAAAATAAAATAATCAAAGTAGAAACATAACAAATCGAAATTATTTAAGTACTTAATTATAAAATATATACAAAAATTCAATACAATGCTAGTTGTAAATGTAGTGAGATGAGGAAATGATAAAGTGATGTTAAATGTTTATGTCTTTATTTTAGCTTGACACTGCCACGCACATGCGCTGACTTACACTCTCAGTACTATTTCAGCTTCGTTGTATGATATTTTCAGCAGCCAGGAAGTCAGTCTATTAATTATTAATTATTATTTGCTTCCGTACGCGTTTAACAACCTCCATAATTAGTGGTTTGAATGATAGGTATTGGCCGATTATAACTTCCAGGTATCTTGTTTTGTATCCTCCGTCAATACCATTGCATGAGCATTGGGTGTCAATATTACGCGTTCTATAGCAAAATTCACCATGAATTTCATCAAGCTCCGTAATGGTATTTTTGTAGCCAATGTTTTCCTGAATACTACGTACCTACTTACCAGGTATTTTTGACGTTTTTACAAAAGACATAGTTTAGATTTTATTTGAAAAGTATAAGGTCTATTTTTCAATAGTCTATCATAACTTTTAAGTGAGAAATACAAATGATCATATTTCTGTTTCAGGCAAAAAATATCTGACTAATTAAAAATCAACCCTTAGTGGTATATTATAGAATTACAAATAAATACACACGTCCCTATGAATCATTTAGATAAGGTTAAACCTCCTCAAAAGTTCTACCGTACTTCCTGGGCGAAGTTGCAGCGAGATACTTAAACCAGATAACTAGATGACCCGTGCTCCAACTACAAAAGTTCCTTTTCAATTCGGAAAGTTAAAAATTGAACTTCCTAAAAGCAATTCAGAAAAATCTGAAGCGTCGCTGTTCACTGACAACGAACTTTCGTCACAGATTAAAAAAGTTTTAAAGTGTTTACGACTATTTTCAAACGGTGATTTTTTTATACGTTGAAGTAACTACCAAAAAAACCGACGACCAATTCTTGTTCTTGAAAAGCATTCAAATTCAAGACGCAATTATCATCTCGGCGACAATAAAAGCCAAACAAAAAAAAATCAGTCGAATTGAGAACCTCCTTCTTTTCTCTTCGCACTTCCACCGTAAAACTTAGAAAATATTAGGTCTAAGGTTTTATTGTAACAATTTTTAACAGTATTTCAGTACTTACATCTACTTGTTTCAGTACATCTACTGAAGTAAGTAGATTTAAGTAAGTTCTGAAAACTCAGCACTATCTCAAATTAAGTTAGGTAAAGTTGTGTTACTTATATCAAAGAGATGCAATTTAAATTAAAGTTACCTTAGAGGCTGGAAGCGAAACTTTTCTCTTTGAAGCCGAGATATCCTACACTTTAATCTTGAACTACGTACAGTAAATTGTTCTCCGAACGGAAGTACCTGCATGGAAACTAAAAATGTTCACGTATTCAATATGTGAGTATGATAATAATTTAAAAGTGTTCATAAGGCAGTTTAAATGCATGTCGGGCAATATAAGGTATATCTCAAGCGCCGCTCCGCCCGACTGCACAGTAACTGCCCGTTAAAATGTAAATTTATATTACGATCAATGTTGCAGAACTTTGCAGGATCCTCCGGTGTAGATAATTAAAACAAGGCACGAACTAGCCCATCAATTAACATTAATCGACGTGATCTTGAAAAACCCCGATTTGAAGTTCCGTAAGCGCCTCGACGGGAAGAAGTGGTTCCGTAGCAACTGTCTAAAGTACGTTTCAACTTTGCCGGTGTTGGTGTTATGCTTTTAGCGCGCTACGTTAATCTTGATGATCACGGATTAGAGCATTTTGTCGCGTAACTTTTGCTAACACTCTTAGTAGTGAAGTAACTAAATTAAGAGAACTTCAAGGGAAATGGAAGTTCACTTTCAAATACATTTATTTCTAGAAAAAACATTCAATTTAATGTTATTTCAAACCACTACAGTTTGTTTTTCTACAGCTGTTTTTAGGGTACCTTACCCAAAGGGTAAAAACTGGACCCTATTACTAAGACTCCGCTGTCCGTCTGTCTGTCTGTCTGTCACCAGGCTGTATCTAATGAACCATGATTTCTAGACCGTTGAAATTTTTACAGATGATGTTGTAATTCTGTTGCCGCTACAACAAAAATCCTAAAAACAGAATAAAATAAATATTTAAGTGGGGCTCCCACACAACAAACGTGATTTTTTTGTCGTTTTTTATAGATAACTAGCTGTCCCCCGCGGCTCCGCTCCCGTCTGGCTACCTACCTACCTACCCTACACCTACACCTACCCTAAGGATTCTTAAATTTTCTAATTGTCCGCGCAATTTTTTTAATTTTTTTTTTCTCATAAGATCCTTCTCCTGACAATAACAAACACAACAAAAAAAGAATTAGTGAAATCGGTCCAGCCATTCACGCGTGATGCCGTGACCAAGGAAAACGGGTTTCATTTTTATATATATAGATAGTATGCATGACAACCTACGAAAAAATGCAAACAAAAAGACTATGCAATAAAACATGCGAGAACACTGTTGTTGGCAGATTTTCATTGTGCAGAGCGTAGTGTTTATGCACTACAGTGTCTACAGTATACACACAGCTGAGACATGTTTTAGTTAGCAACAAACCTGCCGACTGAGAAGGTCATTCCGTGCGGCCTGGCTGCAAACTGTAACAATATTAGCGAGGAATATTAACAATATTGCGAGTCCGGCGTGGTATGACCGCGAAGTGGGGACTCAACTATGTATACTGCAGCCGACTATCCTTTGAAACTAAACTGAACTATGACCTCAATTTGCAAGCTTATTGTACCTAGCTTGTGCACCGAATACCAGGCACCTGATGTTCATTCTAAATCTATTTGGATAGGATATTTAATTCTTGCGCAGCACTGATGAGGTTCGTAATCATTGGCAACTGCCCACTAGGATATGTGACTAGTTTTCCAAAATCTATAGAAAATACTCTTTCAAAAATGTAGGTTGTACTCATGCATTTAAAATCAGAGTTTTTGGTATAAATTATTTCCGTTGTCATGGTGACTGACTCAAGTGGATGTCCTTCAAATTGTCTTGGAATATGGGCCTCATCATCATCATATCAGCCAAAAGACGACCACTGCTTGACATAGGCCTCCTCCAAATGGAGGGGTTTGCCATAATCGCCACGCTTGGCAGGCGGGTTGGCGATTGCAGTATAGCTGTTGCAATGTATATAGAATGCTGCTGCCCATGCTCTGGTGAGTCCCTTAGTCGCCTCTTGCGACACCCACGGAATGTGATGGTATGGTGCTATTATTTTGCGCCCAACACCATACGAAACAAATATAAATAAGTATTCATTCATGCATAAATCAGGGCTTTTCGTATAAATTATTTCCGTTGTTGTGGGCCTCCCACAAAATGGACCGATGACCTGGTGAGGGTCGCTGGTAGCCGATGGAAGCGAGACACACAGGACCGGTTGTTGTAGCGACACTTGGGGGAAGCCTATGTCCAGCATTGGACGTTTTTCGACTGATATGATGATGATAATGATGACTGACTCAAGTGGATGTCCTTCAAATTGTTTTGGAATATAGGCCTAAATGGTAATAAAAATTAGATTTACATTGATATGATTGCACCTTTATATATATGTAGTTGTTGTATGATTTACAAAATCCGTAACTTCATGTTTACTCCCTGTAAAAGCAATATATCGACCTCGAGTATCAATCATTCACTTCGAAGGCTGACACTCAATGTCATACGAAACATGACAGGTACACTACCTGCCAGTTTTACGACAACACACGCATCACCTTTTACGATGATTATATTGACTTCATCTCGATACTCCACGTCAATAATAGTGCTCTTTGAAAAAATTACCTTGGCTATCTTCCCAAAACCACTCGGTGAAATTTTCAACAGTAGATATTTTTTACACAGGACGGGAAAACGAAGGGATATATCAAACCGACTTTGATTAATATAAAGTATGTGTGTGCGCCGTGATATCAACCAGGTGTCTCCAACCAAATTAAATTTCTGTCACAGGAAAAGAGGGCGAATGTTACTTATAAGTAATACACATCGTAAGTCGTAACACATAAAATAACATTATTAGGTACGTCTCAAATTGCTTTAATGTTCATATTTGTGCAAAAAAAGATAACGATGATAGGTAGGCCTATACCTACTGCCGAATGTCGTAGGTAAGATTTCCTTTTGATAAATAATAGTTATTTATGATATTAGTGCGGTAAGTTGGTTTTTACAAACGAGTAGACGAATGTAAGCACGAGACAAAGTCGAGGGCTTACCATAGTCACGAGTTTGTAAAAACCAAATCCGCACGTGTGTCATACAACGTTTTTCGACACATTTGCGAGAAAACATTACAATAAGTAATGAAACAAACTTTTTGTCTCTAGAAATCAGTCGGAAAGTCGCAACAATCTTTGACGTTTCTAATATGAAAATGGCGCGAATTTGCAAAGGGCGCCACATGCGCGTGGTGAAAATTAGACCCACATACTTTATTTTTTTTATTTATCTTCTCTCATTTTCTCTATAATATTAAAATGAGACAAACCTATACAGCAAAAGCGCTTCCAAGGAGGTTCGATTATTCAGCTTATTTATTCTCGTGATGTGAAACTCCTTGGTGGAATTCTTATAAATTTTTATGGAAATTAAAAAAAATCCGTAAAGAATACGCACGGCGCTATACAACGGAGTTTGCGGTAAAATATGTACTTAGGTGAGAGTACCTACTTTGCCGCACGCTCCATTGTGTGGTGCATGATTTTTAACTTTCGAACAATGCATACAGGCTTCGTAAATGCATTTTTTGAGCAAATGTGTTGAAAAACTATATTTTCCATTTTCTCATTCAACTGTATGTATTCCATTCGGAGTTCGACAGCAATGTTATTTTCATGACAAAATCATTACAAAGTTTAAATCTCATCGACAGTTGCACCCTAAGTATCTTGACAATTCGTTGGTTACCTATTTTTATATTAAACTAGCTTTACCTGTGACTTCGTACGCGTATATCCCGTGTTTTCCCGTTCCCGTTGGTTTTTCCCGTATTCCTCATGAATGTGGCTATCATATACAAAAAGAATTTTCAAAATCGGTTCAGTAGATCCTGAGATTACCCCTACAACCTCACAAACTCACAAACTTTACCTCTTTATAATATTAGCATATATTGATTCTGGCCAGCGTAACCACATAGGTACCTAAATAGCACACTAATATCTCAAACATAACATACGAGTAATATTCCTAATGATCCCTGATGTAGAATTGTACACTCGCCTGTTCGCCCGAGGGGATTGTGCCAAAGTACTGCATCAAACCACCTTTACCGTAATGCGTTTAGAACAGAAACGTACATACTTACTATTACTACCAACATTATCTACTATAGCTGCAAAAAACATACTTAGTGCCTATTCGTCTACAAGTAGAAAAAGTATCACCCTTAAAATTTGTATAAGTATAAGTACGGAAAACTTAGATAAAATCAAATACTGACGTTATTACTGATACAAAATTTTGATTCTAAAGCATTCTTAAACACTGTGCTTTAGATGCCTATAAAATTTGAGCTGGGCACATCATAACCCCATATTTTAGAATCCATATTCTCAAAGAACCGAATCGTTGTCTTCCATCCCAATAGATGAAAGCAACGTAGGTGCCCAAGATATAGTCGGACCGAGAATTATTGTTCCCTCCCACCACTAAATTGTATTAGGACGCTTTTATGTGCAAAACTTCCACGTTTAGAGAAAGCATTGTTCTGCAAATTGATGTTCCAGACTTGCACACACGTTTATCACCGAATATTCTTGGATAGATCTAAGTTTTTCTTACATAACGACAGCAAACATCCACCTTGTTAGTTTGTTTCTAACACGATCTCTTTTGTTGGAAGCCGAGGCAACGAGAGCTATTCCCGTTGATTAACCGATTAGTAAGAACAATTAGAAGTGGGAAAGGGGATAATGCACGAAGATGCTTGATAACGTGTTGGTATGTCTTGTAAAAAGAACGCTTCAGACTTGTTTGCTCCTAAATAATCAAAAACCAAAGCAATGTTATGAATGCAAAAGTGAGTTTATTTGTTAGAAACGTTTTCACGTCTCAATCATCGAACCGATTTACATGAATTTTGTTAAAAAGATAGATGGGACCATGAATACAGTCAAAAGCGATTTTTTTAAGCAAAAATAATAACCTAGTTGGCAATTAGATTTTGGAGCCGTTTGGGGTTGAAATTCTTTGACCGTGGGGTCCGAGTGCTCATGCGTTATTCAAAGAACTTGCTAAACGCTTAGTTGACACTTCGCGTGACCCAAGGGCTGGCTTTTACCTCGGACAGAGGATAAGCATTGCCATACAACGTGGCAATGCCGCCAGTCTTTTGGGCTCACTTGCAGTCAACAGCGATGCGGACGAATTTTTTGACGCCATATTTTAAATGGGACTTTTCATTTTTTATTTTTTTTATTTTAGTGTTTATAGTTTATACCTACTAATAAAATTTGTCCTTAAAGCAAAAATAAATCTTAACGTGCGTGAAGCCGCGGGCAAAAAGGTACCATAATCTTTTTTTTGGTAAGTCATTACATGAATATTATTATATAAATATTAATATTATTATTATAATGCTTTCAGGGGGTTGATGGGGCCGCCTCGCTTCTGTAGCGCATCAGGGATGTTTGCGGAAATGCGTGTAAAGATTCTTAATTCTTTATTGTACACCACGGCAACTTATATATTTTACAGTGAAGAAAGTTCATGTACAAAGGCGAACTTACCTTTGAGTGATAGAGAGAGATCACAATAGCCCTCTATTGTGATCTCTCTCTAGAATCCAGTGAACATTAAAATAATACATGTTTTATAATACATAAATATAAATATAAACAATATTACATAAAAGTACATTACTGTGTTGTGGAATTCAGATTCGTAGTCGCTCCATTCAAAACAGGTATTCAGCTGCATTCGGTTACACTGGAAGCTGACCCCAACACAGTTGGAAAACGGCTAACTATTAAAATCAGCACCTAAATGTTGAGTGATATTTGGGCCACTGAATGGGATTGAAATTACTTAAAATTATATTATTACTAGCTTTTACCCGCGGCTCCGCCCGCGTGGATGTCGGTTATCGCGTAAAAAGTATCCTATGTCCTTCTCCATATCCCAGGCTAAATTTCATGAAGATCCGTTCAGCCATTTTAGCGTGAAAAGCGTAACAGACAGACAGAGAGAGTTACTTTCGCTTTTATAATATTAGTAGGGATTGGGGTCGTCACGGTCTTATATTTATGTATTGATTTGGGTTCCACAAAATTACCTACGAGTACGTTGATACAACAGGCATGGAAAACGTTTTAAAGTTGGATAGAGTTTGCGATATTTTATTTACAAAACACCATTTGTTTTACGTAGTTTAGCGCAAACATTTACGAGGTGAGTGACAGGGTAACGTCGCGCATGCCAGTGCCATTCTTTAGATAAACAACTGGGAGCATAGTTCCAGGGGTGCGTTAGATCACTTCACAGATAGTTGTACAAAAGTTTCGCCCCTTACGTTTCTACCTGCGCCACTTGTTTAATGCGGGCTGTTGCGAACGATTCGCCCGCATGTTTATTCGCTTCACAATCGATACAAACTACATGAAGTACTGCTGTAGTAGAGAAATGTCGTGTTCCAACACTTCCAACCAACATCACCCACACAAAGTTCTTAGTTACTAATCTATTATTAAATATGTTATGGAAATTGATATCGTTTAATAATAAATTGCTGATTTGACTATTACACGCGACGTCAGTTGTTAGTCGTAGTGGCGGCACGTGGACAGAGTCGTGTTGGAGGGGGCTTTGCCGAGCTCACCTCACTTTGGCTCAAAAACTACAATAGTATACTGGCTAATGCACAAACAGCCAGACCCGGAACAACTACCTGTAGGTCATACAAATATTTGTTCCGTGCGGGAATCGAAACCGCGACACGCAGCGCAGCAGTCAATCGCTCAACCACTACGCCAACCGTGTCTTGTCGGTTTACCTATTTTAATTGTACTACAGTTAATCAAGTAAGGTTGATACTGCATTGAAAATTATTATTCTACAATAAACGCGATACCACCGACCGAACCCAAACGATGCAACCTGTCCTCTGGTATCACTCCCATGAAAAGGTAACGCACCGTTTCTGCGAAAAACAAGTTTTTGTAACCTAACCTCAAAACACTTTAAAGTGGCCTAAAAGGCGTAGTCGGAACCCCGCTTCGTGGAGCTCAAGGCTTAAACATAAAACCACGAAGGGAATGGCGGGGTCTGAGTTCGCTCGCTTCGCTCGCTCACTAGACCCCGCCATCCCCTTCTAACCTAACCTGTCCGATTCGGAGTGCCGAAAGTTCCGAGCTCGCTACGCTCGCTCTTGCATCCCAAGTTCTCCTGGTAACAGCAGTAACATTGCCTTTTTAACCGACTTCAAAAAAAGGAGGAGGTTCTCAAATTCGACTGTATTTTTTTTGTGTTTGTTACCTCATATCTCATAAATGACTTTATGAACTGATTTGAAAAATTCTTGTTTTATGTGAAAGGATATACTTCTCGATTGGTTCCATTGAAATTTTATCAAAATCAGTTCAGCAGTTTGGTTTTTAAATCCAAATAGCTGGAAAAAATATGTAGAAAAATACAAAATTGCATATTTTTGCTTTCCTGTGACTTTCCAGTGGTGTTGTTAGGTGACTTCCAAAAAAAACACTACAAAGTACAAAATAACTTTAATTTCGGAAGTCGGTGTCAAATAACGAAGAAGCAACCAAAAACACCGACTTCCGAAATTAAAGTTATTATGTACTTTGTAGTGTTTTTTTTGGAAGTCGGTTTTTTTTGTACACACATGTCATATGATCAGTGGGGGTAAAAGTCAGTCGATTACGCAGAAAATCAGTGTCCAGTGTGCAACCGTAGGTCAATCGTAACGGCAAACAATTCAAGTCCAAGGGAAAAGCCAAGGTCGTCGAAAGAAGCCACAACAATACCACGAAAAACACAGAACACATTCACCAAACTCGAGGAGAAACGGAATGATCGAAAAAGGATGACAGTCACACATGACGTAAGTAGCATCCTTTTTTACGTTCCGTTTTATCGATTTTGCACGATATTATACACCACAGATAATATATTATGACAGATTTGGTTGTCAGTCGACCAGTTTAACGTTTCTATTTCGCTTTTATCTGATTTGAGGTTAGAAACTCGAAAAATATGCATTACCTTGTAATAAGAGTGGTAGCGTTATAATCGGGGACTCAAACCCCTACCAGCTTTATTAACCCTTTTTACCCCCAACTCCTGCCAAACGACACTAAACCCAACCCATACTTAACAGCTCAAGATGATTTTTTTAAGGTTTGACCAATTTATCGCTTCTTTTCCAAGCCACACACTATAATTTTCCTCCTAAAAAATATCTTGTACATAAATAAACTCACGCCTTTCCTTGAAGGTAGGCAGAAACTGCAGAACGCCACCGGCTACGATCCTTACACTATGTACACACCCCTTTTGCTTCGTTTATCATAATTATCTGCACGCGCGTTTGTCCATTTGAACAGAGACACTATCAATAATGACAAAAATAAGTGGGTGGGTTTCAGCCAGTAAGAGTCTGACACTCCCTTCCGCTCCGCCCATAGCGAAAGGAGTCATTTGATGATTACACAACCTTAAAAAGAAAAAGTTTCCATACCATTATAATACAAATGCGAAAGTAACTCTGTCTCTCTGGGTTTATTACTTAACATTCTAACTGCTTTAGATGAAATTTGGAACACTGGTAGACCGTGTCCTTAAATAGGTCATAGGATACTTTTAATACCAAGAGTGTGTTCCTCTGGAATCATTTTCGAATTTTACACGGGCAGAGCCGCTGGCATAACTAATATTATAAACACGAAAGTTTGCAATGATGTTTGTTACTATTACGCAAGACATATTATATAATTTGGAATTTTCACATTTCGGGGCTGGAGCGGTGAACGGATCTTGATGTTAAGCTCAAAGGTTTATAGTCTGGAATAACACATAGGATACTTTGTATCCCGGGAGTATGTTCCCTTGGGATAATTTTCGACATTTACACGGGTGGAGCCGCGGGTGGCAGCTAGTCTACAGTAAATGATATCGAACGCAGAACTTTTGAACCATAAACATAAAATGAAAGCGGAAAAGTTCAAAAGGTTTTCTTTTACCGGCTAATGTTAAACATCCAACATTTTAATCTTTACTTTACCGAAGCTGCCGAGGTACAAAAGCTAAACATTTTTTAATGTTATTCTAGTACGAAAATTTAATTAAAACTCGAAATTGGCCTTTTAAATTAACGAGAGCAGTGTTAGCCCAAGACTGGCCGAATAGTAAAATTATCATAATATTCTTTACAGACAAGTATTTTTATTAAACTGTAGCATGATAATGAATTGATATTTCTAGAATTCAGTAAAAATATGTTCTTTTAACTACCCATTATGTAGGTAATAATTGTGCCAGTCATTACACTCTTTTCGTCAAGAAATACCTAATATTAAATGGGATATTTGAGAAGTACTTAAAAATCAACATGAATTATTTTAAAGATTAGCTAGGACGTTTTTTGAAAAAAATAATAAAATCTGTGGAAATATTGAAAAATTGAAGATGGCGTAAATTCACTATGCCGTGCCTGGCAAGTAACTTCACTTGGCAGTGGTACCTACTGTTTCTATTTATCATAGATTTCAAAACGCACACAACTTTTTTGAGATTTTAAACCTTTCTTTTGCCTAATATAGTTTTTGCCTAATAATAGTTTTTTCGCCAGTGTCGGCAAGAGACTCGCAGAAACCATCCTTAGTGGATCCCCTCAGTCAGTTGATGGTCTAATCTCTACTCCAAAAACACACCTATCTTCTTTCGTACTTCTGGAGACTGACCCATGGGAAGTCGACAGTGTTATATCTAACTTAAAAACTGACAGTGCTCCCGGTTGGGACGGTATCCAGACTAAATTCATAAAAATGGTTAAACCCCTAGTTGTTCCCATACTCAGCCATCTTGCCAACCTCTGTTTCAGAAAAGGCATATTCCCTAGCTTGCTAAAAAAATCTGTTGTTACTCCCGTCTACAAGGGTGGTGATAAAAAAGATATCAATAATTATCGACCTATTTCTGTCCTGTCAGTTATTTCTAAAGTTATTGAAAGGCTAATCAACTCACGTCTAATCACCTCACCCCACCCCACCACAGAAGATGCCATCTTAGGATTGTCCTCCTTAGTAACTAAGTATTTAGACCGTGGAGAAAAGTGTCTGACAGTCTTCTTGGACCTAAAAAAAGCGTTCGACACTGTTTCTGTCCCGACTCTTGTGAAAAAGATGGAGTATATAGGCATTAGGGGTACACCTCTAAAACTCTTAACTGATTACCTAAAAGACCGTACTCAAAGCGTAAAAATAGACAGTTTCATTAGTTCTGATGCTAAAATTGAGTACGGCGTGCCCCAGGGAAGCGTCTTAGGCCCCACATTATTCTTGATATACCTTAACGAATTAACTAATCTGGAGATTGAGGGAGGGCAGTTATTCTCATATGCCGATGATACGGCCATTGTATTTAATGGTACTTCCTGGAACTCCGTTTTTGAAGCTGCTGAGCATGGTCTTCATAAGGTTGCAAACTGGCTGAAGTCTGCCCTCCTTACCCTAAATATTGCCAAATCGAATCACATTTGCTTTGCTTTAAATAAGCGTACACTTCCCCCCCCCAAACTTAATGTTAAGGATTCATACTTGTGGCTTCACTAATACTGCGCAATGTGGGTGCGAAGAGATTGGATGTGTTCAATCCACTAAATACCTTGGAGTAATCCTGGACCACCGACTTTCTTGGCACCCTCAAATTGAAGCTATAAATGATAGGATCCGTAAACTCATATGGGTCTTTAAAAAGTTAAGACATGTTACCTCTCAAGATCTTCTAAAGCGTACTTATATTGCATTAGCACAATCAGTTATGTGTTATTGTATCTCCATTTGGGGTGGTGCCACTAAAATTAAATTCCTTGAAGCCGAAAGAGCCCAGAGATGCCTGTTAAAGACAATGTTCTTTAAGCCATTTAGATTTCCTACTGACGAACTATACCTAAATCATAAAATATTGTCACTTAGAAAACTTTATATTATAAATACGGTACTTAAACTACATAAAACCTTACCTTACGTATATAAAGCTCATACAGGTAGAAGAAAATGTATAGTAGCCACTACTCCTCCCTGTAGAACTCTTTTTGCCAGGCGTCAATTTCCGGCCCACTCTGCCTACCTTTATAATAAGTTTCAAAATAAATACACAATACATAGCCTTCAATTCCATGAATGTAAAAAAACAATTATCCAAGAACTCGAGCCGCTTGGATACTGTGACACAGAGAACTTATTATTTAAATACGAACATTAGACAATATTCGTAACTTCTAGTGGTACTTCCCGATCCCAAGATATTACATCGTAGGGCTAGAAATCTCATAATAGGAGCATAATTCACACAGACTTTATGAGAGATCGTATGTTCTGACTGTCATAAAGGCACACACACGCACACACCATTTCACACACAAACATACTCACATACACACAAAGAGTCATACCAGTATCTTTACCTTTTTAATTTAATTGTTTGTAAAACAAACGTATAAAATAGTTTAGTTATTTAGTTACTGTCTAGTTATGAAATATGCTTATTGATCCTAAGGAGGAGCGGAACCACCCAATACAAGCATTACTACATGCTTCCTGGGTGGTTCTAGCCACCGAATAAATAATGTAAAAACGTTAAAGAAATAAACTATTTTATTTTTTATTTATTTTTATTTTTTTTTTTTTGCCTTGTGTAGCTTTTTTTCTAAGTTAAAAGAAATAAAAAAAAAACATTTAAATGCATTTTCCGTGAAGAATAAATAATGCCACGGCTCATGTAGAGGTCCTAAATTTCCATAGCGCACACTGCACTAGTGCGACAAAACACCGAGCGGGCAACTAGGTAAACATCACGGTACCTTTAGAGGATTTATGAGCCCGTTGGCTAATTTGGCCCTGAAAACCACGGGCTGTAAATCGGAGCGGACGGGAGCATTAATCACGAGGTAGAGGATTTAAGCCTCGCTCCACGATTTAACACCCTACCAATGCGAAATATCAATGCAGAAACACTATCACTGCGATTTAAACGTTATAGGAATATATAGGTCTACACTGTAAGCAGGACGTAATAAGTAAAAGGTTTTTTTGCAAATATTTATTAAAATAATTCTTATTAAATGAATTACTTTTACATCTATACATATAATAAAACAGTAACGAAAGAAAAACTGTAAATGAGAATTTTCGAGAAAAAATAAGTGGCTTTTGTTAGAAAAACGTAACTGATGACAAAAAGTGACTTTTTAGAAATTTTGTCTGTTTGTATGTGTGTATGGTAGGGCTTCACGCCAAAACTACTGGATAGATTGAATTGAAATTCAGCAAAAATGTTCTTTGTAAACCAAGGAAGACTTTAGGCTACATATTATCACGCCGTATGTTATGGGAGGTAAGCAATATTGATTTTAAAAGGTTTTTGTTCGTAATTGAATGCACAAAATAATTGAATGCACAAAATGGCATGTTAGTTAGTTACAAAACCATTTAGATAATTTTTACACATATACCTGATAGGAATTGTAGCAATCTAGAAGAAATCAACTTATTATCTACATAATTCAGATACCTGTAATGCCATCTGTTGACCGAAAAAAGTACTAACTATCAAAAGCATGAGAATTACACCAAAACATATTTTTTAGTATTACCAAAAAAATATATTCAATCACATTTTTTTTTTTTTTAGTTACTAATGGTACTTTTAAAACGTCATAAACAGTGATTCTTTTGATACAAAACTTACCGTTATGCATTTGATGCATAACATAAAAAAAAGATTTGGTCTGATTGCTCCACTGACGTTATTTTAATATTTTTTGAACGGTTAATTCTCTCCACTCAACCTGTAAAGCACCCTGGTTGCTTCTGTACACTTGGACGGAGCTAGGCCGGCAAACTTAGCCAGGACACCTACGCACAACGGAGTCCATACTCTACTCTATCCGTTGCGGGGTTTTTTTTTATGGATGGGAAATCATCAAAATGACTTCTTCCGCTCTGGGTAGACTGGAAGGGAGTGTCAGACTCTTACTGACTAAAACCCATCTATGTTTCTCTTTATGATCTTTGCGTTCCAGGGTGACGGTGACTCTTTCGAACAAATTTCGCAACCCTAGCAGGCTCTGGCCCCAACGGGCCCCGTCTACTTAGCTGACATCTCTTGGAGGCGCGCATGGAACACAACGCTTCGTTGACCCGGACCAGTGGCGCTATATAGGGTGTATAGCTCCATCCCTCCTCGCTCGAGCGACTCATGCTTTAACACGTCATGGTAGGGCCGCTGGTTGTTATCGGGCCGCGAGCCACCCAACGCTCGCTGTCCGCAGGCCCGTGCCTACGGTGGCCGAGAATCGCCCTGCGACTCCTAACGCCCGGGGCGTCTTCTTTTGTTTCGGCGGCTAAGGCCTGACGTTTGCCTCTCCTTCACGCGGCCCGCCCCTTCCTTTACTAGCATTACTGTTTCGCAAAAGGAGGTCACGGCCCACGCCTCCGCGCTCTGGACCATGGAGTGAACCAGAGCCTGTAGCGAGAGGTCGCCGTCACTGATCGCCTCGACGAGGACACGGCGGTGTTCCGCCCAAGCAGGGCAGACCTTCACCGTATGCTCCGCCGTGTCCTCTGCGGGGGTTGAATTCTCTTCTGCTTGGTTTTCCCATGGACAACTTTATGTAGCTCTATCGCATGTTTACAAACTTAGCAAGTTTAATCAACATCGTGTATCATCATCATTATCCATAGTCCAACTTCGCTCACGGCTGAGCATAGGCCTCTCTTTTCGTGTGCCAATCCCCACGTTCCTGTGCCAGCCTCATCCAGGTTCTACCCACGATGGCAACAATATCGTCCGCCCATCTCGCCGCCGGTCGACCAATACTTTTTCTTCCAGTCCTCGGACGCCACTCAGTCACTGCCTTACTCCACCTATCATCACCGCGCCTTGCCAAGTGTCCTGCCCAGCTCCACTTTAGTTCTACAATTCGTTTTCCGATGTTGAAAACCTTCGTACGTCTTCGGATCTCGACGACGTACCTCTACCAAGCATGGAAACGCTCCATAGCTCTCTGTGCAACTATCAGTCTGTAAACAGCCTCCTGCGTGAGCGTCCATGTAAGTAAGTAAGTCATGGTGGGAAAAGCACACTGGTTATAAAGGCGGGAATTCAGACATTGCGGGATTTTGACAGGCTTCGGAATGTCGTCCATTTTGATAAAAGCGGTCCATCCAAGGTGTGTTCCTCTCGATAACTCCGTTGGTTGATTTTCTTTACCAATTGAAAGGATATGACCAAGATAAACATATCGGTTAATCATCTCCAACAATTCATTTCCAGATTTGAATCGCTGAAGGTGTTTGCCATAACATTCGTCTTGGTCATATTCATCCCAAGACCCAACCTAAAAGAAGCAACTTAAAGATTTTGAAGCATTTTCTGGGGATCATCGAAGTTCTCAGTGAAAACCACAAAGTCATCTGCAAATCTTAAGTGAGACAGTTGGGCTGAAAAAACGTTAATACCGCTATAGTCCCAATCTATACCCACATTTTAAACGACATCTTCTAGGACTGCTGTCAATAGTTTCGATTAAATGAAAGAAGCATTATCATTACAACGTTTCTCACGAAAAATTATTTAAACAGAAGAGGTGATACTCGACGGCGCGTTGTGTTCCACGCGCGTCACTAAAAGATGTCAGCATAAAGACGAGGCCCGCTAGGGCCAGTGCCTGCCAGGGTTGCGGAATTTGTTCGAAAGAGTCACCGCGGCCCTAGAGCGTAAAGGGCATTAGGAAGAACATAGCTCAGTAAGAGTCTGACACTCCCTTCCATTCCGCCCAGAGCGAAAGAAGTCATTTGATGTTTTCCCATACATAAAAAAGAGGCAAGCAATGATAGATATTGACTGTTCGTATTAGATATACGAACACATTGATCTTACCTAGCCACACCATTTTACAATACATTACACGCGAACGAAGTTGCGGGCAACAGCTAGTATAGGTATAAATTAGAACGGTTTAGTGTTGGTTTGTCTCAAAAATCCTGGATTTACTTACAATGCTACTTAATAATAGTCAACAACACTGGGCGTTACTGGCATGCCTTGAGGAGCTGGGATGCCATCTGGTTTAAGTGTTTGTGTGTGTGTGTGTGTGTGTGGTTGTTTGTTGTGTGTTCGCGGACGAAGTCGCGGTTAATAGGTACAGAATATAATTATATTGAAAAACATTTTCATTAAGTATTTTCAGTCGTAGACTAGGTAGGTCATTCTATAAACATATAATACAAAGTCATTATTACTACATGTAACAGAATATACGTGAAACCTCTTACGGGGTCATTTTACTCATGATTATGAACATCTTTTACTATCTTTTAACAACACTGAAATCGCGAAAATCGACTGCCCTGTACATTAATGTGCGCACTTTACTGAACAGCAATTTTTTTCTTGATTTCGGTGTTAGTAAAATTAAACAACATATTAAATTAAAGTTGTTCATAATGATAAGTACAGTTACCCCTCAAGGAATATTGCGTTTATTCTGTTTCACGTTGTATATCAAACAGCATAATAATTTGCAAATAACGAAAAAAAAAATACTTTACAAAGTTAGAAAATTTTGATGATGATATTTACATAATGAATTTTGCGAAGGTGTATGTATGTAGCATGTTTAATTCACTTTACGATATTTATCGAAAATTCTTCTTACGACTTCTTTTAAGTGATTTTTTAGTGAGACCTCGTCATCCTCAGCAGGTGGAGCCACATCTGTTCTACGTTTTTTCTGCGGACCATAATCGTCCAAATCGTCACTTAATAACCCGAGAGATTTCATGGCTGCTGCACTCTTGATGAACGGAAGCTGCATCTTTAACGCATTGGACAGGCACCTATTAAGATTATCTATGGTTACTTCTGTAATAGAAATGAATTGCTAAATTAAGAACATAGAGAAAAATAGCAGTAGCATCATCACTATCACTCAGCATCCGCCTAGGCTTTTCCCAACTGATGGCCTGAAACACAGGTTTAAATTAACCTAGATCGGGAAGGTCGCTACCTAACATTGCAGTTCCGTACCAACATTACTTGCACCTTTAATAATAATTTCTTAGTTTGGCATGAAGATGATTGTTGAAAATGTCGGAAAAAAATATGATTGGCCTAATATGCTATGCTATCCATGAGAAACGTGAAGGAGCGGGTGGCTGAAGAATAACAGCCGCACAGGTCGATCTTCAAGGTTAAGCAACGCTTGCCAGGGTTGGTCTGTGGATGGGTGACAATCTTAACATAACGAGTTTTCTCCGTGCCTCGGAAAGTACGTTAAGCCGTTGGTCCCAGCTGTCATTAGTAGATCTTTGGCTGACATTACGGATTGTTAGAAGCCAGTAAAACTGACTCCATTCTTGCCAAGACCTACAGTGTTACCCAGTTAATGGTTTGTAGAGGTCTGGTAGGCCGCTCTACGTAAAATACTGGTATTCAGCTGAATCCGGTTCGACTGGGAGCCGACCCAAAAATGGTAGGGAAACAGCTAGGCAGATGATGATCCATGAGAATCGTAATTTAAAGGAAGCTTATAAAACTTACTAAGTCCGGTAACACAGGAGAACATGTCGATGTGACAGTGGTTTAACATAGTTTTGAGTGTGAATGTCGCCATGTTATTACTCCAGATGACAGCACAGGCAGGCTCATAGGTGTCGGGGCAGGCGATGGGGCACGTGTGCTGGCAGGCCTGGTGCGAACCCACGATACTGAAGTCAGCCACGCGACGAGCATCCTCAGCTTGGTGGTCTATGGATCTGGCCATATACCTCCTTGTCTTCAATCCGCATACCTCGTTTTCTACTTGATTCAGTTCTACAATATTTTATTTTAATGTACCTATCTGTGTTTTAATAAAAATCGTAAGACGCATTTCGTTCTCTAGATGCGTTAGCCACTATTTTTATTGATATCAGAACTTCAATAAGCATTTTAAAGTTATCATCTGAAGACAAGAAATACCTACTCATAAAACATATCCCCAATATAAAATATATCTGCAAAATTGTTTTTATCTTCGAATACAATCGATTACTACTCGTAAGCGCCAGATAAGTTTGCCTAAAAGTACATTGACCTTTCCTTGATATCTTTTCATAGGTAAGCGAAAAACAAATTATGATTCGTTTTTCATTTAAGAAAATGTAAAGTAAAAGATCACGATAGATGACCTTTCAAGACAGCTTGATGTCTTTTTTTCCATTTTGGAACGAAGTTCCTTATCGCGCGTTGTGAAAGGGGGCTAGACGGAAAAAATTCTTACGAAAAGTTGTCACGACACTTTTTGCTATAGTACCTAAGCAATTGTAAGCTGTGCGGCGTCGCATGTTTCTCTGTCTGTCTCTCTCTCTCTTATAGAAAGCAAGATATTTGTTAATAATAAAACAACAAAAACAACTACAACAACAACAACAACAACAACACAACACACAACAACAACAACAACAACAACAACAACAACAACTTTTCATCATGGGCGTCATTTTCATAGTTTTCAGGGTCGCTAATAACGATTACCGGGTCAAAATCAAAATCGAAGATGGCGCCCACGAGATTTGACAACTTTTCATCATGGGTGTCATTTTCATGGTTTTCGGGGTCGCTAATAACGATTACCGGGTCAAAATCGAAATCCAAAATGGCGCCCATGAGATTTGACAACTTTTCATCATGGGTGTCATTTTCATAGTTTTCAGGGTCGCTAATAACGATTACCGGGTCAAAATCGAAATCCAAGATGGCGCCCACGAGTTCTCACAACTTTTCATCATGGGTGTCATTTTCATGGTTTTCGGGGTCGCTAATAACGATTACCGGGTCAAAATCGAAAGCCAAGATGGCGCCCATGAGATTTGACAACTTTTCATCATGGGTGTCATTTTCATGGTTTTCGAGGTCGCCGATAGTGAATTTTAATCCTAATGAATCTTGCCTCTTGACCTGAGGTGCACTTCAGTGACTGCTAACTTTTAGACGAGTTGCTTTTTATTAATAAGAATGTGTAGTGTATAAATTTTATTGGAAAGGAACTTCGTTCCATCCGGGTGTCCCTTGACACCTCTCAAGTTTTTTTTAAATTAAGAATCTCAATAAATGTAGGTGGGTCAATGACCGCTATTGCAAATTTATTTGGTGCCTACCATGCCATCTAACCTATAAAATAAAAACGTAATTATATATTTTACAAACCGAAAAAAGATTTTTCTTCACATGCCGCTTTTCTCATATAGCAAAGATTTTGATATACCAGTTTACGTGAAGTGCTGTTTCTAATTTCTGCTATCGCACAAACTTCGTCGAAAGTATTGGGACAACGTATTTTGTCACATTTTTGTCCTATTGTCGAGATAATCAATAACGCTGAAAAGAAGTGCATCATTATCCCTTTGCTATTTTTCGTTTTAATTAGCTCGCGATTCATTCTTATTCAATTTGATTGTTATTGCGACTGCCCTTTAGCAAGTACCAATTTGCATCTTTTACACATCATTATGAACAAATTTTACCGTGGGACCAACTCCTAAATCGCCAAAAAAACAGCTTGTACATTTTATCGAGTTATGCGCTCATAAATGTATGGAGCAGTCGATTTTTTTTCGCTATTTCAGTGTTGGTCCCATAGTAAAAGTTATTCATAATGATTTGTACAATGACCCCAAGGGGTATTGTGTTTATTCTGTCCCACGTTGTACATAAATAATTTAAATGAAAATAAAAAAGACCTACATAAGAAAATAGTTTTCAATTTGCTAGCAGAGCATCAAAGCGGGATACGCGGAAATATTAGATAAACTTTTCATAAAGGTTAATGTGAGCTAAGTCTTGCTGGGTGTTTGTGCCGGCCGCTACTATGTATATGAAATTAGGAGAGCAACCTTTGGAGAATAGCTGAATCTTTACCTACTTCAACTAGGTGTATTTAGCAAGAATTTTAACAAAATAAAATCAATACATAATAATATAAAATGACAAAGTTCCTATTTTATTTTTTAGGATATTTTTTTAGAATCAACTTATAATAGTTACACATAGTCGGTACTTGACTTAATACCATTGGTAAGAAAGGTGTCATCAAATTTGTACTTACTCATCAAAACATATGAATAAAGCATTTTTCAGGTTAATTTCCGATTATAATGTTGGGTATTGGCACACAGTCACGCTAGTCGGCGGCGGGCCCGAGTAACCGTGTTATTGGAATTACTTTTTAATGTTCGCACAAGAGATTTACGTTCTAAAATTTAATTAAATTCGCAATTCGTCAGCGTGATAACACATTTATCTTTGGATGGGAATTTTGGGACACGATTTTGTGTCGTTAGTGCGTTCGTATTTATTTAGCGAGAGTAGGAAATTATTCTGTCGTATGGGGTGGCTGGTGGCTGTGGATCGCAGTGGGCAAGGACGCACTGATTTATGAGTGGACGTTAACTTTGGAGGCCGGGACATTAGCGGGGAGTGATTGCCGCTTGGCGACGCTGCTTCCCCCCCCCCCCGCGCCCTCTCACCGCCAAGCTCTTCCAGTTCGCTAATTCTCGATGCTCATTTAATAGGCGTTCTGTGATTTGGGACGACATAGATGTGCCGCATCGTAACAATTAACTATTTGTCCTTATAGTTGATGGTAATAGTTCAGGGTTGTCACTTCATGCGGGCTAACCCCAAAACTAATAGAGGGTGTTTCAGAAGTGCCTAGTTATATTTAAGGGTGATATGTGTGTGTATCGGATATAGAAAAAATTAACAATAGAAAGAAAAACCATAAAGAAAAGCAAGACCGCATAAAAAAAAGACTAAAAAAATCCAAACGAATCACTTTTCAAGCCGTCTGATGATGTTGGTGACATTTTTTCAATCACTGATTTGATGCTACCAACTGCATCAAACTGTTTGAAAAGTGAATTTTATAATTAAATAACTTTTCAAGCAGTCTGAAAAATGATGTGTTAAATACGACCACTTCTGAAATACCTGCATAGTAAATTCTAGATGAATTGATGTAGAAGTACCGGCAAATTAAAATCACAACGCAAACTATTAGTAGATAATGTTATAAAGAGAGACTACGAAGTTTGTGTATTACAGGGTACATTTTCCAGAGGGTCATATTATGTGAGTATATCACGGTATCTATGCAGTTTATATTATTTCAGGTACTTAATTATACGATTTCATTAACCCGCGCAAAGCAGGAGCAAGGAGGGTCGTTACTTAATTTATGTACTAATATTATACATGAGAAAGTAATACTGTCTGTCTGTATGCCTTTTTTATGGATGGCAAATCATCAAATGACCCACCCTTCCGCTCTGGGTGGAGCGGGAGGGATTGTCAGACTCTTACTGACTTAAATCTATCCATGCTCCTCCTAGTGCCTTTTGCGTTCCAGGGCCGCGGTAACTCTTTCGAAAAAAAACCTAAACCCTAGCTGTCTGTCTGCCTGTTTGTTACATTTTCAAACTATGACGGCTGAACGGATTCGGATGAAACTTGGTACACGGATTAGATAAAAATGTAGGATACTGTTATCTCTGGATTATGTGGCCTTGGGATGATTCCCGATTTTGCTGCTAAGTTGCTGGCAGGAGCTAGTACAGTACATACACAAATGATATCTTAAAATCTATAATCATCTGCCTAGCCTTTTCCCAACAATTTTGGGGTCGGCTCCCAGTCAAATCGGATTCAGCTGAATACCAGTATTTTACGTGGGTCGGTGCCTACCCGTCCTCCACAACCCATTAACTGGGTAACACGGTACTTCTTGGGAAGACTGATGACTTACCTCTATGGTAACGACTGCCAAAGATCTCCATATGACATCTGGAACCAACGACATCCTAAAAATCTATCTTTCGTTCAATTCCTTAAACAAAACGTAAAAATACGACTTTCTGATACAAATCTTTTGTATTGGTATTTCTACATTTTAAATTCAATATGACAAGGTCTTCAAATGTTAAACTTCATAAAACGTTGGATAAGATTAAGGTTTATTATAGTTCTTGTAATTTCGTGAAATGAAGCTGTTCATAATTTATGATCTTTAAAATTCGAATGTATTTCGTGCACTTAAACCATACTTTCTTCAAGGTAGGTTTATATCTTCTGAACTTTTATTAAAATGTATTTTTTACACTCTGAATAAATACTGGCTGCTTAGCAAGGAGATATGGCACGGTGGCACTACGGGTTACAAATGGAATTGAAATGTAAGACTAGGCTTGCTGAAAGTTACTCTATGTCCTTACTATAAGCAGAGGGGAGGGGAGGAGGGGAGGATTCTAAAAATTTCAATAAAAGCCTCAATTTCCATACATTTTTGACAGATTGCGACTGACATGTGACTGCGAACGTTTCTTAAAAATTAGTAAAATTGGCCCTCAGGTGTCCTTTATCTAGAAATAAAACAGAGGTACGAGTATCATCTTCTTATTCTTTCAGTCTATGGTAGAGATGACCACTGAATATTGAATCTTATTGACTAATAGCTAAAGCTACCTAGCTTTAGCCTACCTCTGTTTTCATAAACATACAGTAGATACCTATTTAATAAAAACTGGCAGTCAACATGTGACAATCTGACAATATAACCATTTTGTAAATTTCTTTCATACATTTTTTGCCTAAATAAAATGAGGGTCTAGCATGAATGTTTTGACGTACCTCGTTAGCGTACCTACGTGAATTTTTAATATAAAACTACAACCCCATAGTATTTTGGTTTAATTTTATGCGACATACACAATTTGTTTCATACAAAAATATGACTATAGTAGGTATCCAATTCAAATAAATATTATGTACGAAAGGAGTATTACTATAATAGACAAATTCACTCATATTAAGAATTTGACTATTATAATACTCGTTTGCGCGATTCTGTAAAAATGTCGAAGTGAACACTTGGGCGG
Organism: Melanchra persicariae; assembly: GCA_947386135.1. Lineage (NCBI taxonomy): Eukaryota > Metazoa > Arthropoda > Insecta > Lepidoptera > Noctuidae > Melanchra > Melanchra persicariae. The sequence goes on from OX376646.1 coordinate 9,743,431, forward strand.
GGTGCACGACGGTTGAGTTGTCAAACCATACAAATAACATGAACAGCTCACTTGTCGTTCACTCCGCCTAGGAGTTCACCGTGAGATGTCGACAGAATCGACCGGCTGTTACGTAACTCTATACGTCAAAACACTCGTGCTAGACGCTATGCACCTGTTGCGAAAATGTGATAATTATGTCATCTTTTGCGAAATTGTTCACATTGACAGTTATACTAAATAGGGTTAATCTATTAACATTTATAACCGAAACATCTCATGATTAGCATTTAATCCTGACTGTATGACGTGTACAGCAGTGTGAAGTATGAATATGAAGTCGTTAGGATCTGAAACAAATAAATGCAATTAAATAGATACGTCATCATTCACAAATATCATAATTTCATGAATAGTTTTTTTGACAATTTATCAAAATTAAAAAAAAAACTTTTAATGCACATAATCAAAACAGTATGGCCAAATGGATACCTACTCAAAGACCATACCTACGAGTATATCAAAATTCGTCATTGTTTTCCGTGTTTTTCTATAAAAAACTAACAAAGAAAACACTTACTGAACTGTATGTCATCATTGTGATAGCTCGGAATTTGAGTGCGGTGAAGTACAAAGGCCGTTGTGACCTGCAAACAAAACTGGCTCTAACATTCACAATTTAATACGCAGAACCACAGTTTTTTCTGTAAGCGGATATTTGGGGTTTACGAATCAAATACTAGAGTGCCTAGTGCGAGTTGTTTAACGTACTCGATTGCGTTAATGTAAACGTTAGCTTATAGTGTCAAAATCGCACTACAATTGACAAGGTTTATACTACTCGATTGCGTTAAGGTAAAAAACAATACCGGTATGGTCGCAAAACCCGTTTCTCTTATCCAGTTTCAATACGCAGTCGAGTCCACAATTGCTTTACTTGTTAAATAAATTAAGCAAAAGTCTATGATAATTTCCAACTCTTTGAGTTCAGAATCATAAATATAATAAGTCCACGGTATCCGCTTTTGCGCCTATGTCTCTTACTACCTGTATTGACCGGTGAGGGTCGCTGGTAGCCGATGGATGCGAGACGCACAGAACCGGTTGTTGTGGCGACACTTGGGGGAGGCCTATGTCCAGCAGTGGACGTCTTTCGGCTGATATGATAATGATGATGATATTCCCCACATGTTTAGGCAGAAGACTAGCTGTAGCACCCCCAAACTTCGCCAGGTACGTTTAAATCTTATGCAATTAGGGGCCCGCTCAGTAGAAATAGACGATTTCTACACAAAGCCCGACTTAGAGCACACTGAGCTGCTACTGAAAAGACCCAGATGGAAAACCCAATGAAACTTAGCCTGATAACAATCGAAGCCAGGATAGGACAAAATGACTTTCACGTTGGCGAAGTCGGTAGCAAAAACTAGGAAGCCAATAAGTCTACCTGCAAATTAAAGTCAAAGAGCGTACCGTTGGAGTACGACGAGCATCGCGCGCCGACATCTTGTGTTGCTTTTGTACCAACCGCTTTCATACACCGCGTCGGCTACTCCCATGCTCTGCAGGATCCAATGAAAAACACACTTAAAACATTCCCATGTCTGGTGCAGTTTTCATGTAAGCTATTTCATTGAAATGCTTAAACAAATTTACTTTGAGAGTGCAGTTGCGTTGTGCGGAAAAAGTTCACTGTTTTTGTAAGTTAATTTACATATCACACTCACACTGCATTCAGTTTTGTTATTTTAGGGAAATGAATGCGGTGCTCTGTTGTTTGCCGTTACATTTAAATGTGTTGTGATATTTTAATTTAGTTGATGTTAAAATCCGTATCAATAAAAGCGAAACTCACTGCTCTGTAAATGTCGTCTGCGTACCAACAGATGACGAACATCTGAGTTAGAGCCGCTCCGAGGTAAAACTTATTGCTCATTTCCATCCATGAATCTAGAAACTGAGAAAAAAAGAAATCTTGTTCATTATAACAAAGAAAGATGTACACAGGCTGTTTCAGAAGTGCGCGGTCATATTTAAGGATGATTTTCTGTATCTGCTATACAGTAAAGAAACAATATCAAAATTGTTATTTTTTGCTTTATTCAGAAAAATTACTTAAAACTTATTAAAAAGCATTTTTCTAGCCGTCTGATGCAGTTGGTGGCACCGAAACTGTGATTGTCTTAAATTAAACGCCGCCAACTGCATCAGACTGATAAAAAGTGATTATTTTGGCACTTCTTGGTAAGTAGTTTAATTGCGGTTGGGTTTTTTGAAAACCTTCAAAGAAAATTACTTTGATATTGTTTCTTTACTGTACCTATAGCAGATACAGAAAATCACCTTTAAATATGACAACGCGTTTTTGGAACATGCTGTATATTTAGATAGATAGAATCTACTTCCTATTGTAAACCAAAACTAGTTAGTTAGTGGCGGTACTATCGCTCACAGCGATATTTAACCTTTAGGCCTCATACAGAAACAGCGTAAGGTGAAGGCGCGGCGCAGGCGCAGCGCGGGTTTGGGACAGATAAGGCGCGGATGCGATTTAAATTATACAGAAGAGTCGAAGCGACATTACGATACGTCATTATACAGGCAGATTTTGTTGCGATAGTATGTCTTCCTCTTTGCATCACATTTTTTTGTTGGTGAAAACTGCTCATACCCTATAACAAGCGACGTGCTCCTTGCGCGCCGTTCCATGGATTCGTGACTGCTAGCGGCGCGGCGCAGGCGACGAAGCGGCCTACCTACATTTAGTATTAAAACTTTTTGAAGCGGCATCGTGCCTTACGCCTCGCCTGCGCCGCGTCTTCACCACGCCTTTTCTGTATAATTCAGGCCTTAGATGGGCTTAATGAACTCAAAATAAAAAGGAGATAGTATACCTACTGCTAATAAAATTGTTTGCAGCATTTTTTTTTGCAAGTTTTTCAAGAACAACTAATCCGATTGAAAAAACCCCTCACGAGTAGGAAGTAATACTAGCGAATTGGTTAATTCTTATTACGGGAACAAATACGATCACTGTGCGATATGCCACGGAAGCCAAGTGAAACCGCGGGAAAAGCTGGTAGGCATGGTCATGTTACTTACCACAATAGTGAACATAACACAGCAAATATTCACTGAGCTTAGCAGCACATTGATAAGGTTCACTACTGAAAATGCGTCCTCCAGATCATTGATATATCTGAAAAATAAAAAACCTGTATTAATATCACTTACCTTTTCAAAGTGGCTCGGGAATTAGACCCCAAAAAGGATTTGGGGGAGCCCTTTGCCTAACAGTGGGACAGTAAAAGCTGGATAAAAAAACCTATAATAATATTTTCACATATTTATGGCCAACCTGATGAGTCGTTGGTGTATTTTGACAACCTCTACGATTTCCTTATAACAGTCATTGCTTCCAGAATTAAGTGAGTCTTTACTCTCAATAGTTCCCAGATGGCGTATTTGGTCCTGCAGTAGACGCAGGAGCATGCTGATATGGCTCGCCATGGTCATAAATAGGAGGTCGGAACCCAACATACAACAGACAGAAATGCATCCTGAAAAATATGAAATAGATATCTGTCATCAAAATAAAGATAGAATATACTAGCTTTTTCCCGCGGCTCCGCCCACGTGTATGTCGATTATCGCGTAAAAAAGTTGTCCTCCATATCCCAGGCTATATATCTGCCAAATTTCATGACGATCCGTTCAGCTGTTTTAGCATGAAAGCGTAACAGACAGACAGACAGACAGAGTTACTTTCCTATTTATAATATTAGTAGGGAAGTAGGGATTGTAGGAAAATAGTTACAGAATGATTAAAAAAACTTAATTATATGGATAGAATGGCTTAATCGCTGATAGCGATCTATTTAGACAACCATTCGATGACCTGAAAAGATGTGTAAAACTTAATTTATTTTCAAGAAACTGGCATAGAAGACACAATTAGATTTAAAAGTGAGTATTTTGTATTTACTTTAACTATTTTAACTCCACAAAGAAATTGACATCGAAAGGTCCAACAAACAGAATACAAACCCGAGCACGTCTCAAAGATGTACACCAAGCCATGGAAGACAGGCTTGGTTTTATCAAAAGGGTACGCCATCTGCCACACGTAGCCGAGGGCTGAGGGAATGCCGCGCAGCTTCCGGTACGCGAGCACAGCGATCGGCGTCAAGTTGTACAGCCACACGCCCAAGATATTCCAAAAGGCGTACGCTGAGAAAGATCGTTAAAAAGAAACCTCAACACTATTCACTGTCTCGAAGAAAACTTTAAAAAGCGAAGCGTCTGTAGTTTGCTAAAGCGAAAATGTTGTAGGAAAAGATTTTCTAAATGAAGGAAAACACGGTGGATTATTTGTTTATCAGGTTTTTGGCAAAAACATTGCCCAATGTTTATTTGAATAATTTCATATTTCCAAAACTAATGTTACCATAATGAGGTCAATCCGTGAATTTAATAGCCGATCGGTTTGCCACTGCAATCTATTATATTAATTTTTCAAATTTGAATTAAGAATCTGCTAATCAGTTTCTAAACTATGGTAGGCGCCAGAAAAACTTGCAATAAAATACATTGACCTTTCCCTAATATCCCTTCGTAGATACCCGAACAATAAATTATGAACCGTTTTTCATTACAAAAGAACGTCAAGAATCACGATAGGAGTCGATTCAGGACAGCTTTATTTCTGTTTTTGATATTAAAAAGGTCAGTAAATGAATGTGGTTCAATGACCGTTATTGCACATTTACCTGGCGCCTACCATAAGCTATGAAAAATCTAATCAAACTTAACAACAATCATGCAATGACACTAATCAATAAATCTGATGTAGTTTCTCGTAGTATATACTCACTAAATTGTCTATGTTTCAGTGCTAAGAGGCTGCTCCGCTTCATCTCAACCCCCTCCTTGTCTCTGATAGTAACAGGCCATATCTCCGCCAGCTCAACCACCAGTTGCCTAAACGTATGTCTCTTGTACCAGATGGTTATCAATTTGCCAAAACCTGGAATACGAATAGATTACATCGATATTGTTTCGGATTTAGCCGAAAGCTAGATAACAATGTAACCGAATGAAAACAAAATCAGAGAGAAACATTTCACAAAGATGGAAAAGACTATTATAGGATTATATCTCTGGCAGGAAATATTTTTTTAAGCTCTACCTACCTCTTGCGAAACCTTTTATGAGACGATTTTTAATAGTCGAATAACAAAAAAAAACAGTTTCACAGCCATTTGTATTTGAAATATATGAAACAGTCATATGGTTTTTCGGTTCAAAAATCAGCCCTAAGCCGAGGTAAATCTAGGACAAAGAACCCTAAACAAATTTTAAATAGAGAGAGATTCAAAAGGGGTCAGCTAAGTAATATAATATTCCGTACTTTATATATTTCGAACGTCTCAATTTTACGACGGGCTGCCCTTTACACTTTAAATATTACTTACTCATTCCGTCTGACTTTGAGCACCGGTCCTGTAAGAGCTCTTAGCAAATGTACTATTCAAATGAGGTAGATACAAGCACCGAGCTTTTTTGTGTTCCTGAAGCTATGGTGCATTAACGAATGTATTAGGTATCTGCGTCATCCCTGATGTCCTAGTTACTATAAAAAAGCAGTGCGATCCTGTAAATATTTCACCGTGTTTAAACCATGTGTAAACTTATGTGAAATGTTTACCTCACATAAGTTTTGGAAGGGATTAACAGCTCACTTCACTTAACTTTTCACGGTGAAATTTCCAGAATCGGCAAGGTGGTCTCGTATCACAGTATAAAAAAAGTAAAAAGTATTTTATTCACATCTGTTGTACAATAAACACTTATCTAAGCACTATACTGAGTTACAACTAGGGAAAGTAGGGTTTTCGATGGGCTCTGGCACCCAGTGTAAGATTTAACTTGTGTTTAGGGTGCCAGCGTCCTCGCCTATGATTTGGACATGTAGCAGTAGTAGCAGTAGTATACTCACTCATAGTACCGTATCCAACGATGTGTAAGTAACTACCGACGAATTCCTCAACAGACGCTGAGTGGATCATCTGCCCGACCACATAGGCTATCTCGCCAGCCAGCATTAGAACCAACATGATGGAGGTCATGACGAGGGTCACGTTAGTCATCACACCTTCGTACGAAGTTTTCGGTACGTCGTCGATGAACGACAGTCCTAATACGCGAATGCAATAGTTACAAAGGTTTAACGTTTCTTGGATCTCCTTCCGAGCAATATTTTTTTCCTCTCCCAACATTTTCGAACACTGCTCACGACGAATAGAAGAATATTGTGCCAAGAATATTGAGCTTACTTACCGCTACCTTATTGATACCTTTTATTCTTTAATTAATAATGTACTAAATTACGTAGAACTGGTAAAATATATACAAGTGAACACGTACAGCGACCTTCTAAGTTTTTAATAACCAGCTAGGAGGTTCTTCGAAAAGTTTTTCTGTCACTCCCAAATCTCAATCTTCCAAACATTTTTATTGCTTACGAACTTTTCCTACATTTAGCTTCGTGAAGTAATTTTGAATACAAATTATTCTATTTTCAGCGGACAAGTAGAGGAAAACATAATGCTTGAAGTCAAAAATATTTAACTACAATCTTTACTCTTCTTAAAAGCACACAAGAGTTCATGATAGATTGTTTGGTCTAGAAGTTCAACTAATCCCACACTTTAGGAGCTCTTCGTGTAATACGTAAGGTGACTTGGTGGATTACCCACCCTGTACCACACATAGCACAAAACATTTTGGGAGTCTGTGTTTCCTGATAGCTACAACCTGGGATTTTTTATGTCAAGAGTGAATAGGCTAAATCTAGGCAAGTGTGCTCTATCATCGCTTAACATCAGGTGAGGTAGTAGTCAAACGCGAGACTATCAATAGATAATAAAAAACAGGTACATACAAAAGAGCCTATTTCGCTCTTTCCTCTTCCTAATGCTACTAACGATGCTTTCGGCTGGCTATGAACTCATACGTCATCCATGATGACCTAATTACATTGATCTACGACGCGATAATGTGCTATTAAGACATCGTATACTCACTCATAGTGTCGTATCCAGCGATGTGTAAATAGCTGCCGACAAATTCCTCGACAGATGCGGTATTAATCATCTGCCCGGCGACGTAGGCTATCTCACCAGCCAGCATCAGAACCAACAGGGAGGACGACATTATAAACGAAAGATAAGACTTTAAACTATTGTAGAAAGTCTTCGGTGCATCATCCAAGAAGGACAGGCCTATGATGCGAATACAAAAATTACAAAGATTCAATGTTTCATGGATTTCTTTCCGAGCCACCTTGTTTTCTAGCTGCGACATTTTCGAGCACTGGTCAACACGAACAGTAAAAGATTGTGTCATCAAAATCTTTCTATTACCTACGTTGTTGGTGCCTTTTATATTTTATTACGTCTATCATTTAATTATGTACCTACAAAACTAGCACTTCACCCGCGACTTCGTCCGCGTGGATTAAGTAGGTACTACACAAACTTCAATCTCTACCCCCTCTTAAAGATTAGTTTAAGCACAACGATTCTCCCAGCCATTATATCATGCTAATACTGTGGTCTCAAGATCAGCCCCGTTCACCCCGCCAGGGGTTGATAGGGTATGCAAAAACTGTTAGATGTTCCAATTATCCCACTTTTAGTTTCTTTCTACCAATTTCCAATAATGTCCTCCCCAAAAACTCCTCAAACCGCAACATTTTTCTTACTTCGAGCATTTTATACTCGTCGTAACTTTTGAACTAGCTAAGCCCGATCTGAATAATTTAACGTTTAAATTACATGTACTTAATTAACCTTAATTATTAAACCAATTAAATGCATAAGGATTAATATCATGATACCAAAATCACCACTATTCCATTCCATCAAGGTTTTGATTGAATATTTTGAACAAAAAGCGGTTATTGTGACTTAACCATAATAGTCATTTAACCTCTATTTTTTTGGAAAATAAAATATAGCCTACATGTTAAGTTAATAATGTAGGTTTATAGTGGTGAAAGATTTTTTTAAATCGGTTAAGAAGTTTTTGAGCCAAATCGTAACAAAAAAACAAACAAATAAATATTTCCTCCTTGTATTAAGCTTAAATTTAGATTATGTCGAAATTGTAAAAATCAGTACAAGTAAACCATACATTTGACCATCAAAGTTAGTAATAACCAGGTAATAGTTTTTCGGAAACGACGAAAAACTTTTTGTTCATTTACTTTTAGTAAAGTATGTAATTATAGTTTTGATATAAATTATATTCTTTTAGTGAAGAAGAGCGGACAAGTACCTTATTAATAATAAGGCATGGGGATCCACTAATGTTTTCTTCTTGAATAAAGAAAAATATAAAAAGTAACTTATGAAACTTTGACTCTTGTCTCCAACCAATTCATCCTGTATACTCTTGTGTTTCTAATTCAATAAATCCCAAACAACACAGATAGTTTATTATAAATCCAAGGCCCTGGAACGCGGCATTCGGAAGAAGTCAGATGGGTTTTAGTCAGTAAGAGTCTGACGATCCCTACCGCTTCACCCAGAGCGGAAGGAGTCATTTGATGATTTCCCAACCACAAAAAAAGTAACAACGAGAAGAAAGAGTTTATAATCTTGCGAGATTTACCTAATATAGTATAATCTTATCGTCTTTACCTTTGTCTTAGTGTGACAGACAGAATCGCAGTGCCTTCACGCAATTCAAATGCGATACTGCATAATATTGAAATGACTATATATATAGTCATTAATGATCACCAGTCTTCATAAAAACAGTAAACATAACAACAGGATAGTACTCACGTTGCCGCTGTTTAATACCGTTACATTACCAACCAATTACCATTTCAGTGTTACAGTCTGCTTGATTTCTGACTTAATTATTCCAATTTCGCCGCAAACGATGTCAACTGCAATCATTGAATTCATCATTTGCAATGGCGACCAGCCCGCTTGATCTGCATTGGTAATAGGATTCCTGAGATACTTCCTGAAACATCGGGGATCCTCGTAAACTGGTTCAATGCGGAGATGTAATTAAAACGTGACTCTGAAACAATGCAATTAGCATGGAACACGCATGTTCTATTAACTTTCACTTCCATTGTTTATACCAGTTGATAACAGATATGAAACATTTCAATGTCCTCTTGTTATCTCGGAAATTATTTCTTCTAATTCCAATTAAATTTCCTGAGAAAAGTGTGATCGTCTTGTGACCATGGAATGAGATATTACTTCAAATATATTTTAATTTCGGTTAGTTCAAGTATCTACTTATGTAGGTGCCTATTTATTTCAAGCATTATGAGTATATCTAAAAGTCAACCCATGACGTTCACATTTAAGTTCTATGTACTAAACTATTACGGGTGCGTTTCCACTAAGGCAGAGTTGGGCAGGACGCAGAGCAGTGAGTGAGGTTCCGTTGTGATTAGTGTAAATTGCTTCTTTCGCCTGAGGCTCCTTACAAAATGAAGCCTTTCTTGTCCGAGAAGCTTCACGAGCTGCTAGTCGAAACCCTTGTCCTATCTAAACTAAAATACGCTGATACGGTTTATAGCCCGCGCTTGCTGGTTCGTACCGATAGACTTATACAGAGAGTCCAAAATGCTTGTGCTCGTTTCGCTCATTCGGTTCCTCCTAGAAATCATGTCACCCCCTTTCTAAACCAACACTTTATTCTTAAAATTAAGTCGAGACGCAAGTTACATCTAGCATGTTTCCTTTATGGTGTCGTTAGGTCGAAGAAACCGAGGTATCTGTACGACAAACTTAGTTGGATGGTTAGTAGACGAGAGTGCGCGCAAAGGCTTTGTGCGCAACAACTGTCAACACAGTCGCATAGGACAGCAGCCTTCAGAGGCAGTTTCCGATACGCTGCATCTAAGGTGTGAAATAATATTCCGCCACCATTAAGGGTATTGGGAACCATCCATACACAACGAAAACAAGATATGGTCACCCTAAATGTTTCTATTATATAAGAAAAACAATAAGCACTTATCTCGAACATATTACTGTTATGGTTTTGCCGGGTAGTTTGCATTGGTCACGATAGGCATATTTCCTCCTATTGTGCCTCTTCTGTAACGTGCTGCTGTGGTATCCGCGTCACCTATGTGCTGTCGCAGTTGTGAGACGAGGCCCTAGACAATGTGCCATTCAATTAGCGAATGCGACTATCGAAATGTCAAGATGTAGAAATTTGATCACGTGACATTTCAATAGCATTTTCTGTCAATCCTATACATTTGTGACGTATTGACCATCGCCTTCGCCAGGCTACCGTTGTTTTGTTTCCATCAGTGGTATACTAGTGTATTTATTAGAATATAACATGTTAAAAAATAAAAAAGTTAGGAAGATATTAGGTGTATGAATGTGCTTATGTAAGACAAGTACATTCATACACCTAATATCTTCCTAACTTTTTTATTTTTTGTTTTTGAGTTTCTTTTTTTTGCTTTAAGTTGAATTACATAAATCGGTTTTCTTTTTCATTTACTTTATTTCGATAAAACTTATTTATTTATTTATTTTGTGTATGGAGGACTTACTGCTATTATATTATTATATTCATCCAAATGAACCGTCACTAGTCCTTAGAAACGTTCATTAGAAAACCAGCGTCAGCGATATGTCAGACAGACTGATGCTGTCTAGCATCAGTCTGTCTGACATATCGCTGAAATGAACCTTTTTAGTGCAGCCGTGAGGCACGCACTTACTTGTGAAGACTTTTTGTGGCGGTATTAATGTCGCCTACACTTGTTTGGCAAATTACCATTTTTTGTAGTTTTTATGTACCGTGCGTGTTTTGTGTATGTGCTAAATACATTTTATTATTTCTAAATTCATGCGCCGCTAAAGCTTACCCTAATTGTACCCCGTTCGCGATTACTTTTCAAAATTGATAATAGAGTAAAAACAGTAAAAACCTTTTTAACAAAAAACACTACAAAGTATAAAATAACTATAATTTCGGAAGACGGTGTTTTTTGTTGTTTCTTCGTTTGTGACTCCGACTTCCGAAATTATAGTTATTTTATACTTTGTAGTGTTTTTTGTTTCGAAGTCGGTTGGATTTTTTGTAAAAAAAGTTGTTTTTTACACTTTTTAGTGGTTAGTTTTAACTAAACCCAACGCAAAAAGAATCATCAAGATCGGTTCCTAAACAATAAAGTTATGCCCGAATAGATAACCCCGAAACCATGGTTGAGTTGTACACATCAGCGTACCCCTTCACAGCGTACCGGCGCGGCGTGATGTTATGTTATGAACTGGTGTAAACAATATACAGACATGCGATTTCAGCAATTCCGGCAGGTTTGCTATCATTTATTGCAGAGTTCCTTAACCTATCTCCGAAGCTCTTCATCAGATCTTCACCAAATCGAAATGGGACCAGTCCGGGAAGATACTATTCCAAACAAAAAAAAATCATCAAAACCGGTTGACAATTGGCGAAAAGATCGGTGAAAAAATAAAAAAATTAAAAAATTAGTCGAATTTAGAACCTCCTCCTTTTTTGAAAGTCTTTTAAAAATTTAAGTATTTTATACTGCCTTAGTGCCTTCATAAGTGGCTTTTCTAATATTCAGTTCTAGTCAAGGCACCCTATTCAATAAATCGCTAACACAAAGTTGATATTTACTTACATAAAGTGGAAGTAACATCAGACACAAGGATTTACTTATGAACGACTAGTCCTGTGGACTAGTCTAACGATACAAAGGCTGCTTTCTCGTATCGGTTCCTTAAACGCATTTCGAGAAAATGGATGTACAGAAGACTGAAATAGGACTTTTTCCCACTAAACATCTACTTAAACTGTCAAGTTTAATAAAACAAGTTAAACGTGGGTCGAGTAAAGAAATATACAAATTGAGTTTTTGGAAGGTGACTGTGAAAAGCAATAGCAAGTTTGAGTGAAGTTGTAATCTGCTCTCAAGTCCGACGTAGGAACATTATTAGTTGCAAGAGGCAACACCTCCCGTTTCGAAGTCGACGCCCAACTGAAATTGCATTTCGTGCAACGCTACCTATATTATATGCAACACAAGCAGCTTGTCGCGCAACATACCGTTCTCCTTTGAGGTGAACTAAGTTTGGTTATTAATAAAGTTGTGGTTCCGACAAACACCTCCTAAATATTAAGTGTAGTAGGCTGGTGTAGGAGTAAAATCTTCATAAATCAAATTGAACAACTCCAGATAAGCTTTGCTTTTATTTTCTACTCAATTAACCTTAACATAGTATCTTTGAAAAAATAACAAAAGTCGGAATTGCGTACTCTAAGGCACTGGACACACAGAAAAAACGTAAGATGCAGGCGGGGCGCGGATAGAATTATCTCATAAATTCGTGTCCACGCTACTTGCAGTGGACACAAATGAAGGTATTTTCACCTTCTTTCTCTTAAATATTTATTTTATTCTGGTTTTAGAATTTGTTGTTATAGCGGCAACAGAAATACATCATCTGTGAAAATTTCAACTGTCTAGCTATCATGGTATACAGTCTGGTAACAGACAGACAGACAGACGGACAGCGGAGTCTTAGTAATAGGGTCCCGTTTTTACCTTTTGGGTACGGAACCCTAAAAATAGAAATAACAAATGTTTGGATTTTTCGAAAATAAACTAAGTACCTACATAGGTAAATAGTAAGGGGTGAAGGAGGGGTGATAAAGTTTTTAGGGGAAGACATTATTGCTTGCTTCAATTTACGTCGGAATGCTATGAACAAACTAAGTGGGATAATTGAAACAGATGTAACAATTTTTGCATAATCAATCCCTGACGGGTTGAAGGGGTGAACAGTTGCGCTGACCCTGGGCACGAGACAAGTGAGATTCTGTCAACGGTAGCGTGGCGAAGGCGATTTTCAATACTTACGTCAAAAATGTATGGGATTGACAGATGCTATCGAAATGGCACGTGATCAAATTCCTACATTTTGGCATTTCAACAGTCGCATTCGCCAATTGAATGGTACATTGTCTAGGGCGTCCTGAGACCACAAAATAAGCAGAAATGGCAAGGAAATTAATGAAAATCGTTGTGCTTAATTTTCCAAAACTAACTTTAAAAAGGGGATTTAGTAAGTACTCGCAGGGCAACGCAGGGGGTTGAAGTTTGTTGAGTACCTACTAAATCCGCGCGAACGAAGTCGCGAGCGAAGTGCTAGCGAAATATAAAGAAAAGCCTGTGAACCCAAATCCCAATAGAAGGCCATACTTCCGTCTACAACAAAGTTTACCAACTATAAATTGGTTGACATCCTATTTACACTACATATCGGCTCCGAAGTTTGCATAGGTACAGAATATAAACAAACTATCGACCTCAAATCCTCGAAGTGAAGCACGGCAGCTCACCTGTCCCCGGGATTATTCAAGTCCCGCATTTAGCTGGCTTTACGGGATTACGGGACGACGCGGGATCTCGCGAAAGTAAGCAGCCGGATGCTCGTTTATCCACTGACAGATCTTTACTTGTACTTTGTTTAACTTTTCAAGTCACGCAACGCAAGACTGTTCCCTAGGTGACCGTTGTTATACCACTGTACATTTGTAACATAGTGCTCAGTGTTACAATAGGATATTGTCATGTGGAAATGTTCTCCACGCCTGTGGATTGTTTTGAGACGTATTAATATGTGATTATTATTGGATCTGGGGCCTAACCACCAACTCTTAAAGCAATATTACATCAATATTACTTCCATTGGGAAAGAGACAGAGCTATACAGGACGTATAGCTCCGTCTCTTTCCCACTGGAAGTAATATTAAAGTAATACTGCTTTAAGAGTTGGTGGTTTAGGCCCTGGGCGTTTTTCTTTGCAGCCGAAGCGTCATTCAGTCGAGAGTGCTCTGACAAAGACTCACATGTATCAACCAATGCTTTTAACATGCTTTCAAAGATAAAAGAAATTGAAATCATAAAGGATAAATTTCAAATTTTTGTTAGAAATGGACCACGGCTTATTCTTTCGTGCTCTGTTTTATTAAGTCGATGGAGGCTAGCCGCGAATTTCCTGGACGAGTCCGGGTATAGAAAAAGAAATGCATTGAGAGAGAAATGTATTGAGAGCCGATACCGCGTTAGGAGCCAGTTTTCATGTTGATAAAGATTATCCCATCAATTTTTCTAGAGATACATACATATTAATACCTAAAAAACAACATCCACCATTAAATTCTTTGATCAGCCGCTCAAGCACCGGCAACACACCGGTGTGCGCCGAATTAATCGCGAATTTAGTGTTTATTTACCAATTACATAAGATTTATTTTTTATTTGGGATATCACACAGTCAAAAAAAGAATTTCAATTACATGCATCATGAGTGCTGCACACAGACTGCACAGTCTCATTGACTTTGCACTTGTAGCAAAGCTGGCGAGCAGGAAAAATGTAGGAGCTCCGTACGGCTTATCTTTTTACGACGGCCGGCACGGGAAGCCTGCTCGACATTTTAAAGGATTACACGACTTGTATACTGCACTGAGATTTTATTTTTAAATTTTAATAAAATCCGGGTCTAGAAAGGTGTCAGTTTTGTGCGGATATGCAGTTAGAAAATTGTAGTTATGAAGTACATTCATAACATTCATTGATAATAAAAATGTATTAAATAAGGAGTCTATTTCCTGAAAATGGTAGGTGGTGTTCTGTAGTTTCTGCCGACCCCATGGGAAGAAGGCGTGAGTTCTTTGTTCTTAGGTATGTATTCGAAAAAACTATGTGAAAGTATAACTTATTATTACGTCTTCATGATCATGAAATAGATAAACATTAGCGTCCATCTTTTAGGAATATTCTCAAGATGGATGCAATGCAACCCCTTCATCTTAATTCTGTTAGATACAATTATGGTTTACCACACAGCGACCCAAATCGGTTGTTGGGTTGTTGTTTATGTAAGTTAACTTTAGGCCTACCCTTGATAGAGCTATCTAATCCCTACTTTAATATTATAAATGCGAAAGTAACTCTGTCTGTCTATCTGTCTGTCTGTTACGCTTTCACACTAAAATGGCTGAACGGATGGTCATAAAATTCGGTAGATATATAGCCTGGAACATATATGACATAAGCTACTTTTTTACGCGATGACCGACAACCACGCTGGCGTAGCCGCGGGCTAAATCTAACATTATCTATATCCGTAGCATCAATGAATAACATACAATCTAACTCAATTAAATTAATATACAGATATATTAATTTAATTGAGTTAGATTGTATGCTATGTCTGGCTTATATTGTCTGGCTTATGAAATCGTTTTTCCTGACTGGCTATCAACGCACAGCCAAAACTACTACGTCTACAAAAGGTTTATTTTATGACGTAAGCATTCGCTAAGAAAGGGTTTTTGGAAATTGCAACTTTAATGAGGGACATGGAAGGGGGAACTTTGTATGAAAGGCTTAATTCTTTGAAGCCAACATCTACGCGGTCGAAGTCGAAGGCATCAGTGCCTGCCAGGGTTGCGGGATAGTTCGGAAGGGTTATCGCAGCCACTATCCGCTTGATCTCCCGCTTCCACGCTTCCGCGCTTGTTCCGTTCCAGGGAAAGCAACAAGCGTTCAAAGGAACACACCCAGGTTTTATTCAAAGTCTAAATCTTTTTTATTAATGATTTCGTCTGTATTAGATGATCTACGAATAAATTATAAATGAACTGCATTCAAGGTAACACCACCACACCACACCAGGGTTGCCAGGGTTGCGGAATATGTTCGAAAGAGTTACCGCGGCCCTGGGAAGAAAGGCACTAGGAGGACTAAGGGTGGGTTTTAGTCAGTAAAAGTCTGACACTCCCTGCCGCTCCACCCAGAGCGGGAGGGGTCATTTTTGATGATTTCTCAGCCTATAAAAAAAAAAAAAAAAAAAAAAGGTAACACCATATTTATGTTTAAACATACTCAATTAATATTAAATTTGGTATACAAAAATAATATTTGATCTTCTTTTTCCTGCGACTTGGTACGCGTAAATCCCGTTTTTTCAATCTCAATATTTTTGCGTAGTTCTAAACAGATTAAAATATCGATTGATTTGATTTATTTTACGTCTCAAAGAAAGGGGATCATTCATTTAAACAGATGGCCGTTTTATGCTTGCTTTTTTTGCAAAATTTAAACGATCGCATAAATACATACTTAATAAAAACAACAGCTAGTATCTAATATATTGTATCTAAAATTTTTACTTACTCAATATTTGTATGATGCAGAAAATAAAAACGTGAAGTAAACTGACCACGGCTTTTTTTTTAAGGATGGGAAATCATCAAATGACCCCTTCCGCTCTGGGTGGAGCGGCAGGGAGTGTCAGACTTTTACTGACTAAAAACCCATCCATGCTCCTCCTAGTGCCTTTTACGTTCCAGGGCCGCGGTAACTCTTTCGAACAAAATCCGCAACCCTGACAGGCTTTGGCCCTAACGGGCCCCTACTCCTATGCTGACATCTCTTTGAGGCGCGCGTGGAACACAACGCGCCGTCGGCCTGGCTTTGATCGGACGGCGAGGCACCCAACGCTTGCTGTCCGCAGACCCGCACCTACGGTGGCCGGGAATCGCCCAGCGACTCCCGACGCCCGGTGCGTCTCCCTATGTTGCGGCGGCTGGGGCGTGAGGGTTGTCTCTCCCTCACGCGGCCCGCCTCCTCCTTCACTAGCATTACTGCTTCGCAGAAGGAGGTGACGGCTTCCCATGCCTCCTCGCTCCGGATCATGGATTGAACCAGGGCCGGACACGAGAGGTCGCCGCCGCCGATCGCCTCGACGAGGACACGGCGGTGCTCCGCCCAAGCGGGGCAGATCTCCACCTTATGCTCCACCGTGTCCTCCGGCGATCCTCTTAGTAAAAACAGCCGGGCGTATCCTCCCACCGAATCCGAAACAGGTACCTCCCGAAGCAACCATGTCCGGTGAGTACCTGCTTCAGGCGGAAGGTGAGGACGCAGTGGCGCATCTCCAGCCACTCCTCAAAGAGGGGCACTATCGCCGCAAAAACTGACCACGGCTGCTGTCAAACGCAGGAGAATACTCAAGTCGAAGACGAACCTACGTACATTTCAAATACGATCTTTAGATAAGTCTTTAAAAACTACATAATGATATGTTTATGGCTACATAATTATGTTTACGGCTACTTAGCCGTAATAGTAGATTATGCACCCAGGGGATAAAGCAGTGTCTTGTGTCACGGGCGTCATATTGAATCTCGAACGCAACGAAGGATTCGGGAGTTAACTCCCGAGCGCAGCGAGGGAGTTTAGAGTTTAACTCACGAGCGAAGCGAGGGAGTTAATACAAGAATCCTGAATGCAGCGAGGGATTCAAGCTAGCCCAAGGCAAAGACACCTTTATCCCCGAGGAGGATACTCTACTTTTCACACCTCCTGTGAGAATTTAAGAAGCCATAATACGAAAAACAAAGTATTTTAAATTTACAAACACTAAGTAGAGATATGTATTTAGAACTATAGGTAGGTACTGTATACCTACTTAAAAAAGGTTAGTGTAATACCATACGGATTTGCAATATCCGCGCCTTTTTTGCGTTCCACTCTGTATACCTACCACATAGCAGCCACGACCAACTCGATTTTCGTTTTTTTTTACTTTTCTGTGGGTAAGTAAATATGTGCAGGCCTATTGTTATCAACCTAATACAATTAATGTGTACACAAAGCTTTATAACAGCTGGTAGAATGGGTTCGGACGCTTGGCTGTATGCAATTTGAATTTAGAACATTATAGGAGATGCTCGAGAAAATAGTTTTTAAATGAATAAATCGACTATAAATGGATTTTAAGTGTTATTCTTATCCTTTTATACAATAATCCGTACATAACCAATTATTCTTATAATATTGTCTTCCATCCTGGACCCTGGTCAATCCTTATGATTTTGTAGAAATTCGAGAATATCATCCCTAAGTAGTAAGAGTATCGAGAATATCTTTCCTCTTTCTGGAACAGAAAGAGATAAACAGAGACAGAAGGCGTTGTAAGTACCTAATATACCGCCAATTGAGCAGACAGATGAGGTTCCAAATTTAAATCACATTATTGACCAGCGGGTTATAATGAAATCCAGTACAATATTGTTGCCCGGCTGTGCCACCGGCCAAAAATGACTCACTTTAGGTTAGGTTGGCATGACATATAATTTGACGTTTTCGGTCAGGTGGTGTGAAAACATAATTATGTAGTTTGTAAAGACGTACCTAAACCGGACGGTACCAGCCGGCATTTAAGTAAATGATGGCCGTTATCATTCTGAATTAGCACTTACCACGAATTTCAATCGCATCTGCAGCGCTGAGGGAATGACCATTAGCAGAGATCTGAAGATATGTTAATAACGAGGCTGCAGCCGACAGCGGGCGGACCAAAACAGCTTCATACCCAAGCTGGCCGCTTAATTAAATATCTTGCCACCTATAAAGTTCGTACAGTTTCAGAAAGCTCCTACAAAGGATTTTCATTAATATTTTAAAATCTTTGCCCACACAGTTGAAATAGGTGCTGTGTTATGCGTTCTCTGGTTTGAATTCAAAACATAATTCTCATTTGTATGAAATGTAAATTTAATTAAGTACCTACATCTTTCTAAATAAGGTAAAATAACGTTGAGCTAAAACAAATAGAGGCTACTTTAAAATATCAAGGGCTTGGTGTAGTGCGTCGCCTTCAGCGGCCCAGCGGCCAGCGGCCGACGACCGCTGCCTCCGTCGCACATACGTCGTTTTGAAAGATTTGGGCAGTCAAAATAATTTTATAGTGTAATTTGACTTAGAATCTGCGTGTTTACAAATAATTTAAATAAAATATATTGTATGCACAAATAAACTAACAGTTAGGAAATGGAAGGAGTGTCAGACTCTTACTGACTAAAACCCATCCGTGTTCCTCCAAATGCCCTTTGCGATCCAGGGGGCCTACCCGAAGTTCGTAGTTTTAGCCTTAGTGTCGGCCGTTTTCTACTCCGTATCACCTACGGACTTACGATTAGTACCAAACCCGAACTAAGAATGAATGACAACACGATTCGACAGTTGTTCTTAGTTCGGGTTCGGGACTAATCGTAAGTCCGTAGGTGATACCATGGGTAATACGGAGTAGAAAACACCCGACATTAAAGCCGATACTAGGTACTTTAAAGCTACTTTTGAAATTCGACTTTTGGCCGCCTAAATCGGTCAAATCGATGTGCAACGCGTCGTCGGCTCCACTTCAATTTGCGCCCAACCGTACTCCCAACAGAATTCAATTACGAGTACATGAATAAACATTCATTCTTCTTTTGCACGCCAACTTCGTTGGGATACGTAGCGGGTGTAAGTGGAAAACTGTAATTGAGTGAAAGAAACTACGGTGATACGGTCATCTAAAATATTACTTCATTGTCCACATTCACAATATTCATATTTTACTGCAAATTCTGACTGCCCCACATGCTAAAACACTTTGAAACAAGCTTTATGCGTAAAAAAATTTTTGGTAAAAGCACAATAGGAAAATATAAGGTCGTTTATACCTCCATAAAACCAACGATCCAATACATCAGGAAAACAATAACCCTGCTGTTTCACACTGAAGTAGACATATGGGAAATGGACAAAAAATATATTCGAGCGGAACCGTTGGAATTCTAAAGCAATCCATTACGTGAAGCAAAAGCAAATCCGGACGAACGATGCGCTATAAATCCGCAGTCGATGACAGATCTCGCGCGCGCGCACGCCGCCACACTGCCTTTAACACTTTATATGAAAATGTTAAATTGAACTTGATTTACAACAACGCCGTAAGTCATGTCCTCGTATTTGCATAACGTATGTACTGCAGCATATCCTGTATTTATGCAGAAGGCAGTTTTATTTATATTAACTGGTAACGCTGCAAGTCTTGTTAGAGCGTAATACTTTTAGGAGTGTTATTGTTCGACGTAACAAAGACTTTCACCGTAGTAGAAATACAGAATATAATGATTCTGAAACGATAATGATTTAATAATAAATTCAATGTACCTCACTGCGAAGGACGCGGACATCTCAAACTGTTTTTTATGAATAACTGAGCCAAGTCCAGAGAACTGAGCTGTGGCGTCTATTTTTCAGCTGACTAAGCATTGAGAAAATCGTGATAACCGATGCCAAGTTTGTCGCCTTTGCACTTGCAGAATTCGGAATATCATTGTGGATAAGATATTCGCTCAAGAACCAATGCTCGGGAACTTTTCAGAATTAAATTATAAAATCATCAATTTTTACAATTTTCAAGTACCTACCTACCTTGCAAACCATTTCATTGCAAGAACACGAACATTTTATTATGACTAATTAATATTGTTTTCATCCCACCATCTCGGAAAGAGTATTTTTAATCTTCAATATCTGAGTGGAAAAGCCGTTTTTATTCTCTAGAGGATAAAGTAAATTGAATTTAGAACATCGTGTGCACTAAGTTTGTGAATTAAAAAAAACATTAAACCTATTTACTGCCACCTGTATGGTGCCGAATATATCATACAACTTTTTTTTAATTTGTTAAAAACTCAGACTCGGAACCTTCTTGGTGTTCTTTTTTCAATTTGCTTTGTACGTGGTTCTTTACGCGGCATTTTTGACTAAAACTGTTAATAATGCGCAAATGAGCTTTCTCCCTCAACAATCACGCGAGAAGTATTTAAAACAGTACGATATGTTCAACACGTGGCGACTAGCAAAAGGAGCCAAAACTTTCTCAGAAAACGTTTTGCTGGCATATTTTATAGAATTATCCGAGAACAAGAAAGCAAGCACTCTATGGAGTACGTATTCGATGCTAAAAGCAACAATAAAGATGAAAAAAGACATACATATCGATACCTATCCTAAATTAGTGGCATTTTTAAAAAAAGCCTCATCTGGTCATCAACCAAAAAAATCGAAGGTTTTCACAGTATCTGATATTGAAAAGTTTCTTAACGAAGCACCCGATTCCGTATATTTGGCGGCAAAAGTAAGTCAGTTGTACATTCAGTATCTACTTAAGTATATTAATCTCAATTAAATAGTATACTTAGTAGATGTTGATAGGCATAATTATGCGTTCATATCAATTTTATTCATTTATCTACTACAATACTCTTTACGTTACAGGTTGTTCTTATTATTGGAATAAACGGAGCATGTCGAACTAATGAACTAACACAACTTAATGTCAAAAACATTGAGAAACATTCAGATGACTTACTATTAATTAATTTACCTAATACAAAGACAAAAAGAGACCGCAACTTCGTCATTCGCAAGGAATACGTAACGATTGTTGAGAAATATCAAGCCTTACGCCCGCCTAACACTCCAATCAATCGATTTTTTCTACAGTATCGCAATGGAAAGTGTGTTAGACAGCCTATGGGTACTAATAAAATTGGCAGTATCCCACGAGAAATAGCAACATTTCTTGAACTTCCAGAACCCCTGTTGTATACGGGTCATTGTTTCCGACGAACTTCAGCCACACTTTTGGCTGATTCCGGAGCTGATCTCCTGTCCCTTAAGCGCCACGGAGGCTGGAAGTCCAATGCAGTTGTAGAGGGATACATAGAGGATTCCATCCAAAATAAGTCTAAAATATGTGAAGGCATCGTAGGAGCCATTACACTGAAAGAGCCTCAATCGGATCCTTGGACTGGCCCTTCTACATCAAAAATAAGCCGTTATGAAACACCTAACCATCTCCCTCTCTCTCCAACATTCACGCCAAGGGAATCCGATGAATCAGTACAACTATTAAATACGACAGATAGTTTACCAAAAAACAGTACACAAGTGACTAACACCAATATTACAGTACCAAACAAAAATATTACACTCAATTTAAATAACTGTAGCAACGTTACTTTAAAATTTTCTTAATTATACCTTAGTATTATTTTGTTATAATTTAAAGATTATTCTGTAATACTTACCTGTCATAATGTAGTAATTAATACCTAAACTGAAATAAAAGTGTACCTATCTTGTGATTGTAAACGTTTTTTTTTTGCATGTAGTCATTTCCTCGCTGAGGTGGAATGAAAAGTTACGTGTTGCACTCGAGTGCAAAGATTTTTCACCTCGTGCTCTTTTATTTGATTCCCTCGCTAACGCTCAGGATTCTAATTTTGAATCACTCGCTGCGCTCGTGATTCAATTTTAGAATCCTTCGCTTGCTCGGTCATCAAAATTGAACACGCGGTTAAAAAGCAACTTTGCACTCTTGTATAACAAATAACTATTAAATTTTAGTGTTATAGAAGTAAACATATGAGTTAAAAAAACATAAAAATAACTATCTATTTTGACAGCTCCATGGCAGACACACAGGTACAGAAATCTGGAGGCACTTCATCGTAACCAGAAGCTAATGGCATTCGGGCGGGTACTCAGTGCGCACTTAATTAAGTCTGTGGGTAGTGAACGAGTAGCGAGCCACATGTTGCGAACACTCTGCGCTCACGGCACCACTACTCGCTAAGTGCGGTAATAAAGAACATTCTACTTCAAGCACGGACTTAATTCCCTCCGTCGATGATTATAAAGTTCTGCAAGACTCTAACTTTGCTGTTATGCTTACACGCACGCAGCCTTGCTCGTCATGAAGTATCATCAAGGGGTTTCTGCAAAGGGAACTGAAGTCTAGGATAAATTCCAATTCAAGAGAAAGGCGTAATTCCACATACAAACAAGTTTAGTGTACTAGTTTTAGAAATTCTAAAGACAGGTAACGTAACGAGGTCCGCAAATTGGTGTCTGCATAACGCAACATTCTAAGTGGAACTGACGACATTGAGTGTGTCTGTGACCAACACCATCCCATCTGCACCGTCCTATACCGAGATTCTGAAGTGCCGCGTCCTCGAGCATCCTAATAAAACCTGAGTAAACCCTCACTGCAACGAGTTAATTTACTCCAGTGATGAGGTTTACCTTTTCACGGCTTAGTGCTTTTTTCAAGCCTCTTTTAAGTGCCGGTCGCTTTTATAACTTTTGCGTAAGCACTAAGTCGGTTAGACAGGCACTCTCTGTTACATACTTACCTTGATTTACGAAGAGCTTTTTGTTTTCTTATCTTTTTCCACGAGGTGTTAATTTTGATGAAAGATTTTCAAGAGGTTTAGTTAATGCTTATAAGTAGTTATTGATTCTAACTCATGTTGATTGATTGATGACTCGTAACGAGGAATTTAAAAAAAATATGTCATCATCATCATCATCATCATATCAGCCGAAAGACGTCCACTGCTGGACATAGGCCTCCCCCAAGTGTCGCCACAACAACCGGTCCTGTGCGTCTCGCATCCATCGGTTACCCGCGACCCTCACCAGGTCATCGGTCCACCTTGTGGGAGGCCTTCCAACGCTGCGTCTTCCGGTACGCGGTCGCCACTCCAAAACTTTTCGGCCCCATCGACCATCTGTTCTGCGAGCAATGTGCCCTTCCCACTGCCACTTCAATTTGGCGATCCTTCGGGCTATGTTGGTAACCTTGGTTCTTGCGAAAAAAATTCTATCACCTTTACCCCTCCAGCTCCACTTCAGTAGAAACATCCACCACTTTCCAAAACTCATTTCTGCTCCGCCCCAATCCAGAAACAGGAAAACGCAAGGCTGCAGTGAAAACGCACCCTAGAGCGGTTACGCACTGCAACCGACCCGAATCCGTGAAAATACGGATCTATAGTCGAAAAAACTCGGACCTTTGAGGGCCTAATCTAGTAGTATGATAATTTACAAATATGATCTCTAATCAAATAAGTATTTTGTAATAATATTACCTAAGTAAATGTAACTTAAATAAGTAAATGTATTACTAGTATTACACCAATACTATACAATAAAACTGCAGCTCCGATTTTATACCAACTGATGTTTTTGCAATAACAAAACCAGTTTTATTGTAGCCATAGCTAGCCCCCAGCCGCCATTATTAAACATTTATGTATGAGTAGAGGACACTTAAAAACAAACAAAAAATGTCAGGAACATAATATTGCCCTATAGTGTCACGATACTTACAGATAAAGTCGCCATGTGAGATCAATGTAAATCATTAAAATTCGTGCTTATAAAGTAGATTGTACTCAAATAATAGTTCTCGGCTTGATGTTACCTTTCCTATAATTTAAGTATCGTTGTTCAAAGTGGCCCGAAAAACAAAGCGGCAACTTTATAGGTAAAGACCTAATATATTTTTTAATTTCTTTATACCTATTGAAACCTTTATACCTATTGAAAACCAAGAAGCTGCACAAGTGCACCCTCTTGCACCACCCTCCCGCCGCCGATGATAATGTATCTAAAAAAATAAACAGCACAATCATGTTATCTTCATTATAATCGGAGCAGAAATGCGCGGTTGATTTTTGAAAATGAGATTAAAAGGTCATATGAAAGGACTTCATCTGCCCATTTATCATCTCATCATCTTCCTACCCTTATCCCATGTTACTTGAGGCCGGCACAACACTTACTCTTCATCTGCCCATTGTAATATAACTCCATATTTTATTTCCATTTATGTCTTACTTTATTTTTAAGCTTACGCCGCCGTCGTCGCCTCGTGGAAATCCGTGTGGAAATTGACAGACGATGTCGCTGCCGTCAAAATTTCTCGGCGTTCATATCATATCTAGCCCACATTTATCAATTTATGTGTTCAAGCACAAGAATACCTGAAATACCTCATATCAGCCACTGAAACCCAATCAAACGTACACTACAATGTAAGCACGATCTCCGAAAGTTCGTACATTCCAAAGAAACAATACAAAATGGCTTCCATGTTATGGATGTTCTCTATATTTTCATTGTATCTCACCCAATCTCACCGGAGTCTACTGCAGCGTATGGCATTTGCAGGTAGCACTAAATCGTTCTCTTCAACGATTGGTTCGTTCTACGTGATGCCATAAATCGTACTCCAATCGACGTGACCATTTCTCATTGCTCCGCTAACGATCGATTCTCTCATTTAAATCTGCCCTTGTCTGTAAGTACAAACCTACTTACCCCACCTTTTTTCCATCGTCTCCACTTTAATTAGAAATGGGTTCCCAGTTAATTTCCTTTTTATAGAGCCCGAGACGGTATCAATCTTTTAACTTTTGTTGATTAACACTCAAGCTTAATTACGTGTACTTATTTACTGTTTTCTTATTAGCTTAGAAAGTGCTTAAGTTTAAAGCTTGTGGCAATATTTAAAACAACTCATCTTTTAGTATTGCGAGAATCATTGTAATGAAATACTTACGAAATGAGATCACGTTTCGTGCTCAAACGAAAACGATTCGATGATAAAAGCGAACAAATATATCTCCAATATCACAATATCATTGAAATCTCAGTCGAAAAAAATCAAATTATTACAGATCTGCGCTCAGTTGTGTATTTATTCGTCGGACCCTTTCAGGGGATCGTATTATATCGCCTGCTCACTTACGTCCTTGCGTCCTTGCGTCCTTCTCTCTAACGAGAGCAGTCACAGTCACAAGGATGCCTTAGAGGACGCGTCACGTGCGACGTATTGAAATAGGACGCTCTAAATAAACTTTCCTTTCGGCCCACCCCACTTCCCAAAATTCCAGAGAGTTGTATTTTACCGAAGCCGTTTATTGCGACTGTAAAACCTTCCACACAACAACACTGGCAATAAGCGAACATCAAACGGAGCAATATACCTACCTACTCCGATATCAATGGAAATGTTTTGTATACAGAATGTGAGAATGAATATACTGAATTGTTATTGCTGTTTTCTCTCTTTTACGCCTTTGTGTGGAATGAGGGAGATATCTGAGTATGCGGAAAATTATGTTCTACATTTTTCACTAGCAATAATCTTACAGTAATTGGTACCTACCATATAAAATAGTTCGTGTTCAGTTACAAAATACCTCTTCATTACAATCACACCGCAAAATATTTTCAGGACGATGAGCAATAGCACAGCAGCCACCTGTGAACAAATAATGGCGTGCTGTGTGGTTTATTGCAGCAATATCGTTGCAGTATTGTTGTCTGTCGCGGTTGTATGTCGGACCAGCAGGATGCTCAGTTATGGTCATTGGAATAACGATTAAGTTCTACATAATCTACAACTTTGTGGGTTGACACATCCGCTACCTTACGTCTAAAATGTAAAGAATGAAATGTCAATTTAGTTTTTTTACTGGACAATGGGCTAGCTCTTGACCTCGATCATCCCTGATGGAAGGTGATGGATGAAGTCTATGATGGAGCGGGCGTGCCCAGAAGATATGCCTTTAAACACTGGAACTCCCACGCGTCGACGAAACACAGCAGGCTGCTGGACGCTGGACTCCAGTTGGTGGGTTGTTGGTAGTTGTAGGGTATCTATCATCAGTTCATCACTAAAAAGTAAAAATTTTGATGGGACGGATATGTACGAGTTTATGTGGCGACCGACATAGATACACAATAACCGGGTACACAATAGCCTACATACAGAGCTGGGCAAAATACATGATATAATTTAATTAAAACGCAAATTACAAAATACTATCTCGCATGTATTTAAAATACGAAATACTTTTAATTTGTGTATTTGAGATATAAAGTAGAAAATACAGTATTTTAAATAATTTTTATATAAAATAAAAAATACTAATGACAAAATTCTTTCTTTCTTATAAGTATTTAAAATACTAACTACAAAATACCTGAGCGTCTGATATTTGAAATACTAATTAAAAATTACATTTTTAAGAACTAATTTTGAAATACAAATAAGTATCAAATACGTATTTGTATTTTAATTCACTGCCCAGCCCTACATGTGGACGTTTTATTTCATTCCATAACGGATGAAATAGGAATTCAGTTTGCTGAACCCAAGGCGCACCCTTGGTTTCGGCAAACTGAATTTCTATTTTATCCCTTTGTTTAAAAAAAATCCAATATTTAAATTCTATAGCCTCTCAACAAATATCTATAAACTGCGATACTTCGTCTGTGTGTAAAATCTCAAACACGCCATTTGCGTTTACGTCAGTCACATTTCGCGCTATGACCCGCAACCTCCGACTGCCTCTGTTTTACTGTTTTACGTGTTCCACTAAAATTACACGAAGTCCCGATCCGAGGCTTTTTTTTTAGCGAAACGTCCTCTTATTTAAATGTGAGAAAATCCCCCACGGACTACGGGCAGGAAATTAAATAGTCTCAAACCACTAAAGTTTTTTAACCGTTCTAATGAAGGAGCGACGTTGAGATGTTCACGGAATTATTTGACAAGGTGCTTAGTAGGTCACTTCAAATTTAAGTTAGCTCCACTGGTTGGTAAGCAAGCTCAAATATTCCAAAGTAACACTCGCTTGACCACCACACCCTGCACTACACATAAGCATAGTCCATTATGAAAGCACAACTGGCTCAGCCTCTCCGAATATAGAAATGACGAACGCCCCATATATTTGCATCTTAAAAGAGCAAAAGTTTCCCCATACGAATGGCTGAGTTTTATAAAGGTCCGTAACGCTAAGGACACACTTTTTCAAATGTGGGTGTGCTGACAATGAAAACAAACGGAATACTTTATCAGGGCAGGAAAGATATTAAATTGTTCTAATTGTATTGTCATGACTATATGTCGCGAATGTCGTGTTTTACAACCACAGTAAATAATAATGCACAGATACAGTGAGCTGCACGTCATATCTTAAAGAAACCAGTATACGCTGGCCTTTTTCGCATTTTAGCGCAAATCCGTACCAACTTTAGTCGTACCTACTCAATTGTTACCACCTACCGCGAAGTGCGGTTGACTGTACTTACGAGTACTAACAACTCAAAAATACGGATTGATAATAAAGACTACAGCATTTTGGGTTACCAACAGTCACATTAGCGTTGGGAATTTGGGACATAACTAAAATGAAGCAATCAAGTCAGTGTGTTCTAGACCTAATAGAGGCCCAGTGCGACACCGCGACCCGCGGGAGAGTGCTGGACGCAAAAACTTGTTCTACCAGCTTTATCACGTCGGGCCTACCGCGTGCGCACAAGTTATTATAATCTGACGACCCATTCAAATGAAAGCTGTGCCCGAGGGAGCTGGGATACACATAAAGCTGTGAAAATCTTGCGGGCACCCCGTGGGAGAACAATCGCGAGCCTGTCCCTCCAAAGATAGGCACGTGTGTGATTTGGGCTTCATTGTGCTACGTTATAAAAAGGTTCTTTTTGTGTATTATGAAAACCCAAAGCCCTTTCCTCGAGCGCTTTGGAAAGAAAGGCCCAACTCGGCCCAAGTGCTTTTAAAGGCGAGAATATCGAATAGATGTTATTATACCGTAAGTCCTTACCTCTATGAATGTCATGATGAAAATATGTTCAGACTACCTATATTGTACGGAACGTAGTTAGGTACTGTGGTACGTGAAAGTTCACAAGAAAATTCTGAGCATGACATCTTGTAGCATTTCACTAGTCGTGAGGGAGAGGCAAACCTCACGACCCAGCCGCCGCAACAGAAGAAAACGCCCCGGACGTCGGGAGTAGTAAGGCGATGCCACCGCAGGCGCGGGCCTGCGGACGGCGAGCGTTGGG
This sequence comes from Melanchra persicariae, assembly GCA_947386135.1. Taxonomy (NCBI): domain Eukaryota; kingdom Metazoa; phylum Arthropoda; class Insecta; order Lepidoptera; family Noctuidae; genus Melanchra; species Melanchra persicariae. The sequence continues at coordinate 9,772,083 of OX376646.1, forward strand.
TGGCTCACCGTCTGATCAGAACCAGGCCCAGGCCGACGGTGTGTTTAATCCACGCGCGCCATAAAGTAATACAGTCGGGGCCAGGCCAGAGCCTGCCAGGGTTGCGGAATTTGTTTGAAAGAGTCACCGCAGTCCTAGAACGCAAAATGCATTTGAAGGAAGATGGATGAGTTTTAGTCAGTAAGATTTTGACTCTCCTCCTTCCTCTCTGGGTGGAGCGGAAGGAGCCGTTTGATGATCCAGCCTTTAAAAAAAAAGTAGTCTTGCATACGAATTTCTGCTCATATTTTTGTGTTACCTACACAGTTAATAATAGAGAACCCTCAATTCAATGAGTATATAAAGAACAAAGCAAGTTAATATTGCACGTCAGCCGAGGTGGCATGTTGTGTCTACCGGCGACAGCGGGCGTGAAAGCTTCCACGTTTAAATAAAATAAAATCAAACGCCTGTGGTTTTAAAGGCTTCGACGCGACTCGTGGACGACGGAAATGCCTGCAGTCTCACATTGTGGTTCATTTTTAAATATCTCCCTTTTTCAAGCTTTCTTTTTAAGCGTACAATCTCAAGTTTTTCTGGAACGTAACGAGCAAAATAAATTATTGCTACGTACTTTGCTTCTTTAAAATATATATTTCCGTCGATAACAAAGCAATATCGTTGCGAATTCTTTAGTTAATAATTAAATTTGTTCACTAATAATATCTAGCCTAGTTCGATCAATACCTAACGTTAGAAATATACAGGTTGTGCGATTAATTATTTAGGGTTTTCATTAGTTAGGATTGCACCAGTAATGACTTAATTAATAATGCGCTGTTGCTACGCCTACCACGACGTACATCTACACGTAGTAAGGCACGTAGCACGTCAGCGTGATGGTCCTGTAGTTACGACCCGGAAAACGCCGTGCTTTAGAAAATAGTACATTTTGATGCAAGTGCGTCAAGTTTTTTTTTATTCAAAATTTGGCGTTTGACCACTTTCTCAGCTGATGGTAAGATAGCTCTACTTTATTGTAGGTACGCCAAAAATAGTTACACTTTTCTGCACAGACAATTATATGGGGACAGTGGCGGTCCTGTCGCTGACAGCGATATCTACCAAACAACCTTTGGATGGACTAAAAATAGCGCTCTTTTAAACAGTTCTAAGAATACCTCATGTTATTCATTCTAAAATAAACAATGTATGTACTTATGTAGGATTATGTTGTTCACATCGCTACTTGGGAGCGCTTTTGATATAAGTATTAAATTAATTACAGGAGCGGAAACATTGGCAAGCTTATTGAATAATAACGCACAGTTGTAAAAATATAGCGTGAATTTATAATATTGCCAAACTACCACTAGGCATACCTAGTGGCTATAATGTATAAAAATGATGATTATTTTCATTTTTCTCTTTGCCTTTCAGTAGGCCAGTTAGAAAAACATACGAATGTAATCTCGATTCGTGTACATTTTAAGTCTATTAAACAAATTCAAAATTAACTACGTAATCGTTTTGTATGGTGAAAATTGTGTATCTGTCGTGCCATATCGTAGAATATGGCCGTTTCATAGAATCACTCAAGATCCCGTCATGGGATGACGGAATCTTGAGTTCTAGCCTAATCTATAAGTGTACTAAGTTTCTTCAAACCTTACCTTTACTTCGGCCACGTCGTGGCCACGACATATGTAGAGCGAGATAGGTAAAAAATACAACCGACTTCCAAATATAAAAAATACTATATAATACAAAATAACTTCAATTTCGGAAGTCAGTGTTTTTGGTTGTTTCTTCGTAATTTAACACAGACTTCCAAAAAGTTATATTGTACTCTGTAGTGTTTTTTTATTTGGAAGTCTGTTGTATATTTTATGTAAAAAAGTTTTTTTATTTTTCACTTTTTAGTGGTAGGAACGCCTAACAACACCACTGGAAAGTCACAGGAAAGCAAAATATACGTAATTTCGTTTACTTGGATGACATACTTTTTGCAGCTATTTGGATTTAATAAACAAACTACTTGAAACCGACTTTAATGAAATTTCAATGGGACTAACTGCCTCCGTGGTCGAGTGGTTTAGGCGTTTGCCTTGTGACCCGGTGGTCGTGGGTTCGATTCCCACGGGAAGCATACTTTGTAAAGTTGTTTCCAGTTTGTCTAGGACAATGCAGGCTTGAATCACCTGATTGTCTGATTTTATCAGACAATCAGGTGATTCCGTGCTTCGGAAGGCACGTATAAGCCGGTGGTCCCGGCCGCCAAATGGCGGTCGTCAAACCATGTCTGAGGCCCTTGAGGCCGGGTGTCGTTGGACCTTACACCCACACGATCGACCAATCGGAAAGTATATCCTTTTTCAAATCAGTTAATAAATAACGCAGTTAACAAACATAAAAATACAACCGAATTGAGAACCTTCTCCTTTTTTTGAAGTCGGTTAAAAAATAGCATGCACGATCACAAAAACATTAGCATAGGTATATCGATCTAACTACTCAATAACAATTGACATTTTTTATTATTCAATAAAGTTCTGTGACAAAGCATGAATAGAACTCGCATTAATTCCGTTAGTGTACCTTTTATGTTCAATTTTAATACAGCGGAGTAAAATAAAATTACGAGCCTTCCAAACGGACGTTCGGCTGTATACAGAGCTATATAGGTCAGTACTGAAACGTTTACTGTATGCGTTTATATTATTGATAGATATAAACACGATGATAAAATAATGTAATAGGTATAAGGTAATTTTGAAAATGCTGACATCCGAAACGTTTAGTGTGAAAAAGAAAATAAGCATTCAAGCACACGAACGAAATAAATAGGAGATTTGTCTAAACACTAATTTACCAAAAATATTATAAGTTAAAATTGAGATAGGTCAGTATAGGGTATATCTGAAACCATTAGAGGTAGAGAAATATTTTCATCGTCAATTTAGGAGTGAAGGCGTCGGCCTCGACGGCGGGCGCCTTCTCGTTTCAGGAATCCACTGCGTGGAGTCTTGCCCAGCAGTCAGTGTGCATGCGGCTGACGTGCACAATCCCACTTGAGCCAGGCAGTCTTTATGCCTACGTCTATTATGCCCGATTTGGAACGCAGCAATATTCCGTATTCGGTCTGATATATTTACACTCAGAATACTGTTGTCTATAGCTGCAGACGAGGTGAAACTTTCGCAATTCGGTGAATGATCAGGGGGTCTACTCTCTAAGCCCGAAGTCCTTAGTTTCGGCCTTAGTGTCGGGCGTTTTCTGTATAGTAAGTATGAATGACAACACGATTTAACAGTTGTTCTTAGTTCGGGTTCGGGACTAATCGTAAGTCCGTAGGTGATACGGAGTAGAAAACGCCCAACACTAAGGCCGAAACTACGGACTTCAGGCTTAGAGAGTAGACCCCTTGATCACGATACGGGAGAACAATAAATATTTTCAAAGAAAAAAAATCCAAGAAGTGAGAAACATTTCGTTTAACAAAACCTCACTGCTAAGACTAAGATGAAAAGTAAAACAGAGTATCTACTTACAAAAATATAATTTACACTCAAGAAGAGACGTCGTAATTAAGGCAAGCAAATGTAATTAGTACTTAGGTAAAAAAATGTCGCCGCTGCTCTGGAGAGACTGCTTAGTGTTAATTCAAGAGCTCACTAAGGATACTTATAACGGCTGCCCACTTATGAAGCTCCGCAAAATATTTTAATGTGAACTGAGTTGGTTGGCAAAGTATGTGTATTTTTAATAAAGTGGAACCAAAATTTAGTTAAGTGCAGAGATGATAAGGTAAATTGCTATAAAGGCTAATAATTGTATAACAAACAAGAGAAAATTAGGATTGGGAAAGGGAATGTATTATAATATCGTTTTATTATTAGTATAATAAAACGATTGGTAGGTAAGTACCTTAATTTTTAACGTATTCAAAATCTGCTGAGTTCTGATTCTTAAGGATTTTAGGCTCTTTAGTCGTGGGCGTAGCAGAATAGGCACTGAACTACTCCAGCAGTGCGATTCTGTAAACATGTCGAAGTGAACACTTGGGCGGGGCGCACGACGGGTGAGTTGTCAAACCATACAAATAAGATGGAATGACAGCTCAATTGACGTTCACTTCGCCTAGGTGAACACCGTGAGATGTCGACAGAATTGACCGGCTGTACGCCCACAATAAAACCTGGGAGCCATTTTGGTCTAGACAAAGATAATTCAAATTTCTTACGCCTCACATAGTTTTTGACGTATTCTCAGTATATGAATTCTATTTCAAGATACGTAATTTCCATCCGTTTGTCATTCTGCAGGCGGAAATTAGTTTTTTTATTCGCATCGACTACTTGTCGCGCGTGCCTCCAGCCTCCTGCCGAGAATTTCTTCCTTCTGTACACTCATTACTGAGAAAATTTCCAATCGATTGAAGACAAGCCGAGCAAACATACAATTTGTAGCTCTAAGAAAGATTTCGCACACCAAAAATAAATTGATGAAGAATCTTCGAATCAAAAAGTCATATTTTTCGCAATGTGGTTATTTACATTACCTACATTTTTCATCCGGAAACGCTCCCGGTCTATATATTTACCAGTTATCGCGCTTTGATGTGCTCATTAGTATTGCAATTTCGTGCATCTATTGCCGAGATACTGAGTGAGATTAAATCTAAAATATTTTACGAAGACACATTTCGACAACTCAACATCAATTTTTCTACTTCTAATACTGTACGATATTTTAAACTTTTGAACATAATAATTCGCATATAAAATTGCGAAAAAGAACAGTACCTACTTTCCCACCCTAGAGGGCTTTCAATAAACTTACGACGTTAAGGCAATAAAATAAAGCGATAAAGATGCCTTTCTAATATGTGAATCTTCAACAAGTTGATATGCGATCAGTCGACCCACCCCTACAGGGCTCTTCAAACTTAACATTTTTGTTGAAGAGCCATCGAAAGAGAACAATCCCAAACTCGCACTTTTCACAGTTCCACCCTTTAACCGACAAAGTTAAATATTCAACCACTCACTTATTTATAATTTTCTCAAAAGACACGCTCTAGGTACCAATCTAAAGTATTGTAGAGTTGTCACGTTGTCAGTGTATAAGTAGGTGCTAGCAAACTTTGAACTTCAGTCGACTTGAAAATGATATTAAATCATTCCTACCCTCGATTTTCCAATTAGTCCAGACACATACGTTGGAATATGCATAGATTAATATTTACTTACTTTTCTTGCAAGTTAAACATCGAACTTCATACTAAGTAAACTTACCAAAGGCAAAATTTCGTAGTCAGCACCTATACTACTGTGTGTACCAAAGAGTTGGCCAGGCAGCATCAGCCATTATAACCCAATCCTACGTATATTATGAATTATCATCTTTTGGCCTTTATTGGCTAATAGATAACTGTTTGTTATTTCCCACAATTAGGTACCTTAGCTTCATGACAGCCAAAGAATAATTTCTAGTTTCAATGTGAATTTTATTCACCGAAGAATGATCCCGAAACAAACAAGTCATAAAATACCACAAACCGGGACTATTTTCAGGATTAGTCCAATCAACGGGGCTTATATGATCCGAAAAATTCTCCCGCCTATGAAATTTTGGCATGTGATGAAATTAGGTGATACAGATTACAGATGTACAATAATCCAACATTTTTTTTTACGAGAAGTTAGGTTATTTTACCTAAACATGAAAATTGCTTATGAGGCTCTGTGAATATTACCTCAGGCTGAAATACTTTCTGTTTACGTATGAATGTACTAGTTAGAATAAGTATGTAAAGGAATCCAATATTTTTTCGACTTCGGTGATACCCCAAATTTCACTTTTAACATTTTGCACTATAACTTCCGCCGGAAAATTGCTCTGCCAATTTTTATGTTTTCATATGTCTTTATGTCCCTATATACATAGCTTTGTTTAGTTATCCAACAGATTTTCCTTTTTAAACTTGTATTTTTTATTTTTGCTTAATTACGTAATGTGAAAAAATCCTCCGTCCATTTTCATACCTTTATTAGTCATATGATTTTATATTAAAACAGATTTATCAATAATCCAACAAATTTTCCTTTAGGAAGAACATTTTTTTTTCATTTTTACTTTATTACGTCACGCGAATAATTGCTCAGGTTAATTCAATACGTGTATAAGATTATCCAATAGGCCAATGGAAATTCGGCCTAATACAAACGTTTTTACTATCTCAATAATATAAATTCAATCTCAACATACCTTTATTAGTCCTGATTTTATATTAAAACATATTTATCAATATTATCCAACAAATTTTCGGACGGTCAATATTTGTTACGATATTTCACTGTTATAAGCTAGAGCGAAGGGTTGGCCATCACTTGACTGAAAATACTTTTGGAGTAATGTAGGGGAGTTTGATGGCTACCGATATTATTACAAATATTTTTCTATAAATTTTATATGCACAACGTGTGTACAGTCAACAGCACATCAAGTTACCAAAAACTGACAAATTTTCTCATTTGATTTTGAACTTAACCTTCAACATTTTAAGAGTGTGTATTCGGTTCGCGAGTCGCTGGAATATAAAAGCGTCATTATGACTTTCCAATGGTCAACCACTGACCATCCCATTGAAAGAAATGTCATAGAATGGTAATCTCGTACATAATGACTAATGACTGACAGACGTATGCGGTAATCTGCTAAAATTTTGACAGTTCCTTTGATCAGTGACCTACCATTAGAACGTCCTTGTGCAGTCATTGCTTTTCAAAGACATTGAATATTTAGAACCATGATTCTATTACGAGACCATTGACCGACCAATGATTGACCATTATGCATTTAACAGATTACGAACTTATTGCAAAATGACAATGGGATCGTGTTGGAATGACGAATTTATGAAAATAGCAGACTTTAGGCCTAGGATCGGTAATCGATTGCGCGCGGGGATTTATAGTGTTTTAAAATAATCGTGTAAAATAAATGAGTACATAAAAGGACTGACAAAAAAACCAGGATATTTAGCAATACCTTTATTTTCTTAAAATAATTATAATATTTATGTTTATAGTAAAACACTGTTAAAAAAAAATTGTTAAAGTTAACCGATTTTCTATGTATTTTTTTAAATACTAATTAGCCATATTTTTGTAATTGAGCTATAAAGTGCGCTTTGAGACTACATATTCAGTTGGACAAACGTATAATATAAAATATTTTAGCACATTACAATGGTTGTATTCGTCCTGAAAGATAACTCTGACGTCCATTTTTGTCAAACGCTAACTGTTCTTTTTAAAAGTGTCAACAAAAATTATATTTTTCAGAGTAGTGTAGTAAATTAAAACTTAATCTTTCTAAAACCGTAATATTCTGTGAAATAATCTGCTCACATCATTACGATTTTGATTTTAAAAAATTAAAAAAACATGAAGTTTTTGTCGCGAATCGAATACACGCTCTTAAGGTTTAAAATCATTTGGAGAAAAGACAATGCCAGATCCCGCCCCAGCAATTTACAGAAAATGTAAATTAATGAAAATCAATTTAATGAATCGTGGGGTCCGAGTGCTCATTACTTGTTTAAAGATCTGTCAAAACGCTTAGTTGACACTTTGCGTGACCCTTTTTTTTTTTTGAGGATGGGAAATCATCAAATGACCCCTCCCGCTCTGGGTGTGGCAGGGAGTGTCAGACTTTTACTGACTAAAACCCACCCTTAGACCTCCTAGTACCTTTCTTTCCAGGGCCGCGGTAACTCTTTCGAACATATTCCGCAACCCTGGCAGGTTCTGGCCCTGGCGGGCCCCGTCTCCGTTGCTGACTGCTCTTCCCGGCGCGTTTGGAGTGAAACGCGCCGTCGACTCTGGCCTGATCTTTTTTTTTTTTTTTTTTTAGGGGGGAAATCCTCATGGATGTCCTCCGCCCTGGGGCGGGCGGAGGGGTCTGTCAGACTCTTACTGACTAAAACCACCCCGGTGTTCCATCTTCCACCTACGCCGGGGATCGCGGGAACATATGCGACCACCAGCCCGCCTCTGCGGGCCACATCTCGTACGCGGTGGGAGTGAGGTGTTTAACTCCCCCCGCGATGTCAGAGGGGCGCACGGGAACACCACGCGCCGCCACCTCGGGTCCGGATGAATGGGAGGCAGCGGACATCCCCAAGTCCGCCGCCCCTGGACCCAGTTAGGGGGGCAGAAGGAGGGCAGCGTATGCCCTCCTACGACGCCCGGTGCGCCTGCTGCGGGCCGGGAGAGCACTCGACATCTCCCTCTCCCTTTCCGCAGCCTCCTTCTGCGCGATGACAGTTTCGCAGAAGGAGACCACCGCGTCCCAGGACTCCTCACCGCCGACCATAGAACGTACTACAGCCGGCAGCGAGAGGTCACTGCCTACCACAGAGACGAGGGCACGGCGCGGCTCCTCCCAAGCGGCACACTCTGCCAGCGTATGCCGCGCCGTGTCCTCCCGACAGTCGACGCAGTGGTGACACCGAGCGTCCGGCTCCCTGCCTATGCGACACAGGAATCTCCCGAAGCAGCCATGCCCCGTGAGGACCTGTGTCGCTCGAAACGACAGGGAGCCGTGCCTTCTCCCGAGCCACAGGTCGAGCACTGGCCGGATGGCCTCGATAGTGACGAGGCCGGCGGTAGGGCGTGAAAGCCTGTTCCGCCATTCCGCCACCAGGACCTCGCGCAGCTGCGACCGACGCAGCTCAAAATGTCGCTGCGTCAGTCGCTCCCCGCGCGCCCGCGCGTCCTCGCGCCACCAATGCATTGACGCGAGGACTTTTGCCTCCAGGTCCCAGGGCGGAGATCCGGCCAGTGCGCAAGCCGCCTCGTAGGAGATCGTGCGATAACCCCTGATGACTCTGACGGCCATCACCCTCTGCGGCTTCCGCAGAACACTCTGGCCTGACCTGATCGGACAGCGAGCTACTTCGCGTGACCCTACGGCTGGCTTTTACCTGGGACAAAGGATAATCATTGCCATATGACGTGGCAATGCTGCCAGCCTTTTGGGTACATTACCAGTGGTCTGCGATGCGGAGGAATTTTTCGACGCCATATTTTAGATTATTTTTAGCTTAAGTTAAGTCTTTTATTTAAGTGTGTATTTTTATTGTTTTTCGCTACCTACATTTGCTTTTGTCAACGGATCTCAATTCTCGTTCACTTGCTGACTTTGTGCTACTTATAAAATGCTGCATATTTTATGCTTGTAAATTACTTTTTTTAGTGGGGCAAAGTTATAACAGCCGCACGGACCGATCTTCAAGGATAAGCAACGCTTGCCGAGGTTGGTCTGTGGATGGATGACCATCTTAACATACCGAGACTCCTCCGTGCCTCGGAAAGCACGTTAAGCCGTTGGTACCGGCTGTCATTTGGAGATCTTTGGCAGTCGTTACGGATTGTCAGAAGCTAGAAAAATCTGACACCAGTCTTGCCTAGAAATACCGTGTTACCCAGTTAAATGGGTTGTGGAGGTCTGGTAGGCAGCCGCTCCACGTAATATTCCGGTATTCAGCTGAATCCGGTTTGACTGGGAGCCGACCCCAATATAGTTGGGAAAAGGCTAGGCAGATGATAGTGGGGCAAAGTTCTATAGTTTCTGTCCTTTGACAGTTTCGTATAACCTGATGTGCGGTTGACTGTACAACGGCGTTTAGACATTCGCTTATACCTATTTCTAAAGAATTTTTATTACTTAAATTGTATGGATTTAAAATAAACGGACTTTGTAAACTATGCGGAAAAATGGTCAAAAAGTTAAGGAGATTTCGAGTTAAGAAAAAAAAGTATTGTCCAAAGGTGTACCAGTTAGCTTATAATTTTTTTCAGCATCTGCGTCCACCAATACAATTTAATTAAGCTGTAGAAAACACTAATACACTTAAACATAAAATAACTCTTGGTAAAATCTCCGAAACGTGTGAAATAATAACTAATTCAAAAGATTTGCTATATCAAGGGTCAGCGCACATCTGGCGCTACCAAATGAGTGGAATTTACCCCCAGAATCTGCCAAGCCAGCTACGATGCAACGAATGCCACACGAAAGCACGTTGGCAATGTAAAAAATATAAAAATGCATTAAAACATTGTGCATCGAAAAAGCATGTTTTGAACAATACTATGCATAAGCCCATTGGCCCTATTTGAGTTGGTATGGTGTTTTTCTAACACAAAAGGAAGGTTTTTTTCTTTATAAAATGTCTTTCTAGACTGCAATAGATACGTTAGTAAAGTTTTTTCCAGAATTTTGCTGCTAGGTTTGTATTTGGGTCCAAATGGGTTAATTTGTGCGTATTTGTGATAGAATATTAGATTTAAGAAAATATTCAAAATTTTCAATTAACCGCGCTTTTTCGTAAACCCGAAAACATATCGCTGCGTCTAAATGAGAAAACGTATAAGCTCACTAAAACTGTACCGACTTGAAAAAAAGGAAGAGGTTCTCAATTCGATTGTATTTTTTTTTGTCACTTCAGCAAACCCCAGTATAACTTTACTTTTTTTTATTACACAGCCAACACACACAACTCGCCGTTACCTTAGACCGTCGTTGCTAGCCGTCGGCCGGCAATGCAATTATTGAGATTGTAAAAACTTTAGTATTAGGCCGAATTTCCATTGGCTTATTTGAAAATCTATTAAAATACAGCGACTCATAACTTATTCACTCATTGAATTAACCTGAGCAATTAAACACGTGACTTAATAAAGCAAAAATGAAATAAAAATGTTCTTCCTATAGGAAAATTTGTTGGATTATTGATAAATCTGTTTTAATATAAAATCATATGACTAATAAAGGTATAAAAATGGACGGAGGATTTTTTCACATTACGTAATTAAGCAAAAATAAAAAATACAAGTTTAAAAAGGAAAATCTGTTGGATAACTAAACAAAGCTCTGTATTTAGGGACATAAAGACATATGAAAACATAAAAATTGGCAGAGCAATTTTCCGGCGGAAGTTATAGTGCAAAACGTTAAAAGTGAAATTTGGGGTATCACCGAAGTCGAAAAAATATTGGATTCCTTTACATACTTATTCTAACTAGTACATTCATACGTAAACAGAAAGTATTTCAGCCTGAGGAAATATTCACAGAGCCTCATAAGCAATTTTCATGTTTAGGTAAAATAACCTAACTTCTCGTAAAAAAAAATGTTGGATTATTGTACATCTGTAATCTGTATCACCTAATTTCATCACATGCCAAATTTCATAGGCTGGAGAATTATTCGGAAGTCTCCATACAACTAATATCCTCGTTGATTGGACTAGATACCCAACTTCATAGTTGGATCAAAAAAGCTGTAAAAAATTATTATATCAACGAGAAAAACAGTAGGGTAGCACACTCTTGTGACGCCAAAGCGTCACAAGAGTGTCATGTTCACGAAATTCTTAATATAGCAAGTGCTTCAATATACCAAGCGTATAAAATGATTGTACCTCACAGCACAAGTTAGTTTTCAGGCTCAGTCGTGCGGAGTGCACTGCGAGAAGTTTACAACCCGAGATCGTCTAGATACGGCACGCAGCCGCCGCCCGCCGTGCGGTGCTGACTCGCGGAATAGAAACACAAGCACTCTTCACGACCAAGAATACCTGCTTTTTAATATTACCAGAACTCCTTCAGGCTTTATCTTTAAATAAAGGAATGGAGATAGATTTCTATTCTTGAATAAAATCTTGAGATTTATTTTTAGTTAAATAGGTATCTGAAAATGTGAAAGGCTTTCAGTATAGAATTAAAATCGTAACTAACACACTACTAATGCCGCAAAAAAAAAACATACCTCGAAATTGTCGAGACGTATAATAACTTCGTCAGTTCTCAATTGTTTCCGTAGCTAATCAACTCAGGAACATACCTAATACCTTTTGAATCTACGGTATTGATTAGACTACGGCATAGAAAACTATACTATATACTAAACTAAAAAGCTAGTCCTCATCTGCCTAGCCTTTTTCCCAACTATATTGGGGTCGGCTCCCAGTCAAACCGGATTCAGCTGAATACCAGTATTTTACGTGGAGCGGCTGCCTACCAGACCTCCACAATCCACTAACTGGGTAACACGGTACTTCTTGGCAAGATTGGTGTCAGATTTCAGAAAATCTGACAGCCAGAGCTTCTGACAATCCGTAACGACTGCCAAAGATCTCCAAATGACAGCCGGGACCAACAGCTTATCGTGCTTTCCGAGGCACGGAGGAGTTTCGGTATGTTAAGATGGTCACCCATCTACAGACCAACCTCGGCAAGCGTTGCTTAACCTTGAAGATCGGTCCTTGCGGCTGTTATAATTTTGCCACGAGCTCGAGCAATACGAAGCTAGTGCTAAATTTATTGAAAGACATTTGGTAGTAAGGATATTATGAAAAAAGTTCTGAAATATATTTTGAAATACCTATATTGTCATATTTTTTTTTAAGAAATAATCTATCACTGTATGGTAAATATTTTTTCCATTTTCGTACTACATGAGATATTTATTTACGCCCAAAGTTGTGTTAAAGGAAGTTTCGACACAAATAACTTGCACATCAATATTTTTTTCTGTTTAGTTTACATACGGGGCTAGATAATGCCGATATAAATCAATGGTTTTTTTTTCTGAACGTATACCGTCGTTATACTACGTTTGTATGAAACAATAACTGACTAGGGCACCCTTTTTTTTTGAGGAAGGGAAATCATCAAATGACCCCTCCCGCTTTGGGTGGAGCGGCTGGGAGTGTCAGACTTTTACTGACCAAAACCCACCCATGCTCCTCCTAGTGCCTTTTGCGTTCCAGGGCCGCGGTAACTCTTTCGAACAAAATCCGCGACCGACTAGGGCACCCTTAAGGCGGCAAACCTAATTTTAACGTAACTTTAAATATAATCACAGTAATAAACTACCATTTATAAAGAGACACTCATAGACTAAGGAGTGCACAAGTCTAACCTTTTTGACCTTTACATAAAAATAACATTTTCCATCATCAAGAAGAGAGATGACACAGGACTCAGGACTGTCACCTGACAGTTATATATTTGGTAGAATTTGATATTGTTTTGAGAAATGGTTTATTTCTTATACTGGATCTAAATAAATACAATTATCAAATGCTCGTGCTATTGACCTGCCATGGTTCTGACATGGCGACATATTACCAAAGTCTTAATAATTATAGCAATTATACGTCACGTGCCGTCGCTCAGAATCAACCAAAGGCCGAATCCTCAAGACTGGCAAGTAATAGAAACACTAGCAGAAGAACACCCATACTTGGTCGGCCTGTTGAGCGGCACCAAAGATTATATCTGCACGGGTAGCATCATCGGCAAGAAGTCGATACTCACGTCGGGCAGCTGCGTGTCGTACAATCCTAGATATGTCCTAATCACTGCAGCCTTGTACAATAAAAAAATTAATAACCAATCTGTATTTGACGTAGCCTCCACCAAGCTCCACGGAGACTATATATTCGATCTGAAAACGATGGATCCCAATGTCACTCGCATGCACAGCAATATAGGCTTGGTGTTCGTAAAGCGACCCGTTTTGGAAATTTTTGTTGTTGCAGTTGAAATAGGAAACTTATATGCTTCAGAGTTAAAGGAGAAGAAACTGATAGCAGTTGGTTATGGTAGACTCGGTACGTCTGACAAGGTAGCGTTACAGCATCAAGCGTACCATCAGACCCCGTGCACGAACCCAAAGTGGTACTATTGCGTATGCGGCATCGAGTATTCTACGCACACGAAGACCTACAACTACGAGTTCGGGACCGGAGCGCCGGTGCTGTTCGGCCAGCAGCTCGTGGGCATCACCGCCACTCCTTGTGGAACCCTTTCGATGAAAAACTTGGGAATTAAATACAATATCTTTACCGTGATCGGGCCGTACCTGCCGTGGATAGAGAAATCACAAATGATTAGTAATAAAGTACAATTACAAATGGCGCGCGGTAGTGTCACCCAGCTGCAACCAAGTCTATTATTAAAACTTGTTTGTATATTATTAGTGATTAGTAAAGCACTTTTATGAAATAATGTATTTTTTCTATTTATCAAGCCTAAGAACTAAAATGGTTAAATTAGCACGTTTTATGGAATTCACTCGCTACTCGCCAATATTCAATCGGAAATTAGCATATATTACGATCTAGTTGTGACCGTAAACAATACAAAAGTAGGAAATAAAAAAGAGGCAAGTATCGTGCGCCGCTCAGACATTGTTCGATCGAGGCCCTGTAAGTACCTACGTCATGTTCTCCTAACATTACAAACTAGTCATTTAGATAGCTAGGTACTTTGTCGCACCTATTTCAATATACGGAAAGTGCATTGCACTGGTAATTATCGTAATTATTATTTGTGATCGTTACTGGCTAAGAAATACTGCGGTACTCCTCATCTAGACAGTGTAGTGAAGTCCTAAGGCAGATCTAGTCATCTAGTGGTTCGTATCAAATCATACAACAATTTAGCAGATACATGTCAATAAAAACTTGGGTACATGTAATACGTACTTGCTAATCAATCTGAAATAGCATAATCTAACAACACCTTAACAAAACTGACCACATACATTCCCATTCATGAAATGCAGATAAGTTATTTTTATTTCTGTTAGTTACTTTTATATTAGTAGCATTTTAATATGATATTTACAAACACGCACGCACATACCATACTCACACTTCATCATAGCATATCATATCACACTTTTTAATAAATATTTATGTTCATTGCCAACGTATTCATCAGATCGCAAACACAATGATTTCCTGATAACCATATCACACTGATAGAATGATGTAACTAAAAAATAGCTCTAAAACAATAACGGTAACCTTTGACTCCCCCTGATGATAAGCTACCGCATTTTAGTCTCCAGTGAGTGATCTCAGAGCGTCAGATGTGTCTGTGAAGATATTGTTTTGTGTTATTGAATGTGTCTAAATAATAAATGAAAATGAATGTTTGTAAGGTTTTAGTGCGAAAAATGAGTCAACAGAAGAAATTGCAGCCCTTAAAGAAGGTCGGCATCATTGGTGTGCCGTTTGAGAAAGGGCAGAAGAAGTACGGAGTGAGTGTGGCCCCCGCCGCGATGCGGTACGCTGGACTTCTAGAACAACTCAAGGAAATAGGTAAATCTCTTCTTTTTCTTAGTTGAAACTCGTGGAATAAATTGTAGTTATTAATGAGATTAAGAATACAATTTATGCGTCCTGGAACTGCAATAACAGAAAACAAACGAGTGATTTTTTTCAAGTGTAGTTCTTTCTTGAATAAGTGTCATGATCAGCTACCGCAGGTTTCCGCCTAATATGTGAGACAATCTCTCTAATCGTGAAAAATAAATGAGAAACTCCCATTTGCCGAATTATACTAACGATATTAATTCAGGTAGATCTGAACTAATTGTTTTATTATAGATTCTAGACCTAAAGAATACTTGCCCCATACATTTTGATCGCGTAAATTTTGCGTTTATGTAGCTGATATACTGACATTATGAATTTAGGTAGGTCTGAACTGGTGAGCAGATATTTTTTTCATATTTCTTTGTAAAAGTTGTTTGTTTCTTTGATGGGTTGTTTTATGTCAATTAAAAATCATCCTGTAATACTTCCTACCCACTGCTACCTAGGTTACTAAAAATTACAGAAAGCACAGGCCCGGTTAAAAGTACCCAACTATTATTAAACTTCAGACGGGCTCGACGTGAAAGACTATGGGGACATCGAGACTCCGGGCATCGAAGAGGTGGCGATGGAGAACATGGCCCATTTGGCGCTGGTGTCCGCCTGCAACAAGAAGCTGTCGGGGAAGGTCTCCCAGGTCCTCAGGGACGACAGGATCGCAGTCACTATCGGAGGCGACCACTCCATCGGAGTCGGTAAGTCATCAGTCATCACTTAGGGCAAGTTTTTTGGATCCGTAGTAAGCAATGATTAGGTACTAATTGTGATAAAAATTTCATTGAAATGCGTTTTTCGATCAACTGTCGAAAATAGTTTATAACTTATACTTTTTTATTTGACCATTAGTAGAACTCAATATTGATTGAAAAACGCACATTAATGAAATTTAGGTGCCCATAATTTTGACCAAAGGGTATCTAATTTTTAACTGTCTGTTTCATTCCAGGCACTGTTGATGGGCACTACCAAGTTAACAACGACATGATCCTCATTTGGGTCGACGCTCATGCGGATATCAACACTAACAAAACGTCAGATTCGGGTTCAGTACACGGAATGCCAGTCGCTCTTCTAGTCAAGGAGTTCTCTCATTACTGGCCTTACCTACCCACAATGGACTGGCAACAGCCCTTGTAAGTCATCATACTCTTCCTATTTTTTTCCATGCAATTTGTGATCGGCGCGTCAGCGCTAAAAAAACGAGTTACTAGGGAGTCAGTCGTAACGAAATTCACTTAGATATAGATATCAAACTTTATTAATAGTTATATAAATAGAAAGTAGACAGTCTACTTTGAAATCGGGTATACTTTATTTACATGATATCTTCGTAGCATTATACATTTATTGATTAAAAAGGAATATGTACAAAATAGCTAATAAGCTCTATTCTTATTTAATAGCTTGAGTATAGTGCTAAACTCAGTGGAAAGGACTCCGGACGTAGACACACATTTTAACCAAGATTCAGTAACATAGATTTAAATACCTACTATTATAAGTCAATGTTCAGTAGGTATGATTCTAGACCTAAAGAATAGCTGCTCCATACATTTTGATCGCGTAAATTCCATGCATTTATGTAGCTTATATATATTTTTTAAATAACAAGGAATTTCAAAAGTTTGGGGGTTGAATCATTTCAACCCCCATACTTTTATATCATTACCGAATGAATTTATCGTTATAGTTATTTATGATATTAGTGCGGTAAGTTGGTTTTTACAAACGAGTAGACAAATGTAAGCCCGAGACGAAGTCTAGGGCTTACCATAGTAGGGGCCCGTTAGGGCCAGTGCCAACCAGGGTTGCGGATTTTGTTCGAAAGAGTTACCGCGGCCCTGGAACGTAAAAGTCACTAGGAGGAGCATGGGTGGGTTTTAGTCAGTAGAAGTCTGACACTCCCTGCCGCTCCACCCAGAGCGGGAGGGGTCATTTGATGATTTCCCATCCTCAAAAAAAAAAAAGGGCTTACCATAGTCACGAGTTTGTAAATACCAATTTCCGCACGTATGTCATACAATGTTTTTCTACACATTTGCGAGAAAACAGTACATTAGGTAATAAAAAAATCTTTTTTTGTTTTTAGATATCAGTCGGAAAGTCACAATAACGTAGCGTCTTTGACGTTTCTAATATGAAAATGGTGCGAATTTGCAAATGGAACTACATCTTTCGTCTCATTTTCTCTTTAGTATCAAAGTGAGACAAACGTTTTGTGCAAAACCGCTTCCAAGGAGGTTCGATCATTCAGCTTAGTTATTCTCATAGTGTGATACTCCTTGGTGGAATTCTTATATATTTTTTATGGAAATTAAAAAGAAACCGTAAAGAATACGCACGGCGCTACTTAGGTGAGAGTACCTATTTAACCGTACGTTCCATTGTGTGGTGCATAATTTTTAACTTTCGAACAATGCATACAGGCTTCGTAAATGCATTTTTTGAGCAAATGTGTTGAAAAAGTTTTTTTTACGATGTCCCCTACCAACGAGTATAGGAACGTCCCGTGCTTCACTGGTTGCACAGTTTGCTACGCGAGGTGCTACGGCGTAGCTCACTCTGCCCACATAATGCTACGATCGTGTAGCTTTCAGGATACAATTGGACGGCGATATGGAAAAACGAATCAAGGGACAGTCTTATTAAAATGAGAGCATTAACTTCAATGTTTTGAAACCGTTTCAGTTTTTGACAAAAAAAAGAGATAAGATCAACGTATAAATTAACAGTTGACCAAATTCGTTGTTTCATAATACCGTGCAATTGTCATTATCATTTACAAGTGGCCTATATGCAATAGGTAGGTACATTCTACACATCACTCACTTCATGAAGTGAATCTTTGAAAACATATTTTATGGTTGCAGATTCTCCATAAAAAGCTTAGGATACATCGGCCTACGTTCCGTGGACCATTATGAAAGACTTGCAATAGAGAAGTATAACGTACCCGCATTTGCGATGGAGGACGTTGAAGAGTAAGTACCTATCGCCTAAATTGAGTAAAAAAAATTAATCTAATTCTAATTTTGAAACGGCTGGTACTGAGAGCTGGTACAAGAGCTGGCTTTTACTTTGGTCACAGGCTAAGCATTGTCTTGTCATTCAACCATACCAGCTGACAGCGTTGAGGATGATTTTCTTAATATATGTTTTAGTTTGTTATTTAAATTTATATTATATTCTCTATGATATTCAACTTTTTAATACTTATAAGAAATTCGGGTCTTCAATAAGAAATAAGAAATAATAAGAAATTTATTAGCTCAAACATGTGTATACATACAGAATTAAAATAATAAATGCATGTAAGATCTTATATAAGAGTGGCTCAAGACATGTCTGGCATTTCTCATGGCGTGCAAAAATCGGTCAATCAACTTTGTTTTTCTTATGCTTCTAGACATGGTATTAAGAAGTCCATTGAGCACGTTTTAAAGCGGTTAGACCCTGAAGGTCGAAGACCCATCCACGTCAGCTTCGACATCGATTCATTAGATGCATTAGAAGCTCCCAGCACCGGCACACCAGGTTCGTAGTTTCGTACCTAATCACTCATGTTTCTTTTCGGAACAATGACGTGCCAATAAATTGACTCCTATTGTATGAATAGTAAAACAAACCAACCTATCCCGAGGGTTGGTAAAATTTTCGCGCTCGCTTCAGTCGTTCTCGCAAAATTCTTTTTTTTTTGGAATATCAATAACAAAGAGAAGAGTTATCATTTTTAAGGGGTTCCGTACCCGAAGGGTAAACAACGGAATCCTATTACTAAGCATCCGCTGTCCGTCCGTCTTTCTGTCATCATAAGTAGACACTTGAAATTTTTAGTGTGTATTATTAAATTGCCGCTATAACAACAAATAATTAAATTTAATTAAAAAATAAGGGAGCTTTCCATACAAGAAATGTGTTTTTTTCGATTTATGGTACGGAACCCTTCGTGTGAAAGTCTGATACGCACTTGGCCGGTTTTTTATAAGAATGGGGTGCCATATAAATGTTTGGCTCGGAGCCCCAAATCTTAAGATACGCCGCTGCTCAAAACTCACCCTTTACTATTTCCTTAATATTTTAGTATTACTGATAATAATTCAATAATTAATTATCAGTTCAGACCAGCTCTTATTCCAGTTTGTAGGTTTAATAGACATTTACTCTTGTAATATTCTACAGTTCGCGGAGGACTATCTCTTCGCGAGGCCATCAATCTAATGGAGATAGTACACGCAACGGGTCGCCTGCGGGCGGTTGACCTCGTCGAGATCAACCCTGCTCTGGGCAATGAAAACGACAGGAAGGTTACTATTGAGGCGGGGATGTGTGTTCTGAAGGCAGCCCTGGGCTTCTCGAGACGAGGCACTGCTCCGCGAGGGGTGCTAGACCTGCCCATCCAGGACCCGGAACCTTAGATGATGATTGAACAACACGTAAAACTAAATCCTATTAATTAACACTGTATATACAGAATCGATAAATTTAGTATAAACCTATCTTTACTCCTGTACGCAATTGTGTATATTTTAAGCAAGAATCCAGCAAGTTTGTAAACTATACTTAACCAGTAAAAATAAGTACCTACATAGAGAGCCTAGTTAGGCGACCGTTGATATGGCATATCGATAAAGCCTTAAAAACTATATAGACGTCTTCTCACAGCAAGGGTCTGAGAGAGAAAATAAGAGCCAGTTGGACTTTTACTATAACTCAATTTGCTCATTTTTCGACCAATTAGCTAACTAGGTAGGTACCTAGCCGAAAATATTGCAAATTGTATAATATATGCTTTGAAGTACCTACATTTACCTACACAGTTAAAAAGGCAGGTACGGTCAGCAACATTATCGACTTTCGATGCCGTTGCTGACCTCACACATGTTTGACGCCAAAGATTATGATATGAATGCACTTGGTGAATAGTTCTTCCGGAACGTTGACTGCGGTTAGATATTATTCCATTGACTCACAATAAAGTATTTGGTATATCAAAGTCTTGTTTTATTGTTAACAATCTAACCATTAAAAGAGCCAAGTGAAAATCAGCGTAACGATCGCAAGTATTGAAATTATAAACTGAATTTTATAGGTTTTTCTATTGAACTCATGACAGTCATGCTATTTAATTTTCTTTATGTCTCACCAACCAAACATGATTGTGCTTCTGGTGAGTCTACCTACCTTATTTACCTAACTGAAGCCGACTCGTACAAACCAGAGTTATCCTGAACTCCGAGTTGGTTGTTGGCCCGGGGCCATTATGTTTGAAATACTTGTTATTTAACCGGCGTCAGCAACTAATACGAAGTTAAAAGAGAGGTAGGTCTGTGGAAGCGGGCCTTAAAAACTTAATGAGAAAACCTTGCACCTATCTACCAAAGTTTCTGCTGGAATCGCTACATGTCTGCATCTGGGTGCTTCGAGCTTCACATCGCTGTCAATGTGGTGAAGCAGTCGACTGCCTCGGACACTATGGCCTATCCTGCAGTAGATACGCGGGTCGGATAGCACGACACGCCAACATTAATGACATCATCCGTCGGGCTCTTGTCACCGCCGGTGTGCCAGCTGTATTAGAACCATTCGGTTCTTTCTTGGAGCGAGACGATGAAAAAAGTCCAGATGGGATGACCATAAAGCCTTGGAAGTTGCCTAATGCCTTATCAGGAATTTTATAATTGAGCCGTTTGGGGTTGAAACACTAATATAGGGCCATGGGGTCCGAGTGCTCATCGAGTTTTTCGTGAAGTCAGCAAGCAGTTAGTCGACTCTTCACGTAACCAGAGGGCTGGCCTTTTCTTTGGCCAACGAATCAGCATTACCTTTCAACGTGGCAATGCGGCCAGTGTTCTGAGCACTTTTCCCGTTGACAGCGATGTGGACGAATTTTGATGCCCTATGAGTTCTTCCCCTCCCCTTTTTACTCCGCTTGTATATTAAGTTTTTTTGTATTTGTAAATATTTCTTTCAATACCTACATTAATCCAGTATCTGCTTGATTAAAAATAGATAGGTACATCACTTTTGGGGTTCCGAACCTCTGTATAGAAAAATGGAACCCTTTTAGGATCACTCGGTTGTCTGTCTGTCTGTCCGTCTGTCACAGCCAATCTATTGGATCTCCGAATCCGAATCTACTGGACCGATTCAGTTGAAATTAGGTACACATTTAATTTTCTGTGACCCAAACACGGACGCGTAACAAAAATAATAAGATTTTGAAAAAAGGGGGCACTTTTTGGGGGAGAAATGGATACTTACCTAATTAAAACAAAAAGTTTGTCATTAGATAGATAGATTGAGATTAGATATTAGATGTATCTTAAAAGATTTTTTTTGAAAGAACTTATTAATTCAAAAAAAATAAATGAAAATTGACCATTTAAAATTGACCCCTATCTCCGAAAAAAAATTGGGCCTTGTCTCCGAAACTACAGAGCCTAAAATTTTGAAAAGGTCTTTACCTATAGAACATTTAAAAAATACTACTAGTCCGGAACCCTTTGCACACGAGGGTGGCTCGCACTTGACCGGTTTTTTTTTCACAAACTTTTGCCTCTATGGTGTTTGACCGTGAGGGTCTAATCAAGTGTGGTGACACCTACTCAAAGCAAACCATAACATCAAGCTTGAATTTCTCGAACAGGTAGGCAGATCGAAATTAAAATGTGATTACACAATGCTTACAGATTATAAATATGTTCATGGTGGTGAACTGCCTAGACCAAATCTTGAGCAACGATATAAATGAAGACATAAAAGCGATAATGGGTAAATACTTGAGCAAAATACCAGATATAGAACCACGTTACGTTCTCAACGACAAGTTATCAAGCGTGATAAATCACTATTTTAAAGGGAAGATATCTACATTGCCCCTGTACAAGATAAGTTTGAAAATTGACAGGAATCCAGTGAAGATCCCATGGTCCTTAAGCTCAGTAGACGAGGCACGAGAAGACGTTATATTGCAGAGAGCCCAGTTGCTCGAGGAACCAGATACACCTGAGCAAGTTAGGCATTACAAAGTGGTGAAAGCATCCGATCCTCGTTCGACTAAGAAGCCCGATACGTCGGCGAAGGCAAAAAAGGCAAAGTCAAGCACGACGGAGCCGCCCCTTATTGAAATACAATAAAACAACACAAATATCGTTTGGTTCTTTTATTTCTATTGCTTTATTTCATCTTTACGTATTTACTGCTTAGCTTAAAGACGTGTTGATGTTAGTCAGTACATTCTATTTACATGATAGGTCATACTTTTATTTGATTGATTACTTCAGAAAATATGGACTAGTAATTTAGGAACCTACATTAGAACGTATATTGATTTTAAACTCTGTGCTTTACACGTTTTAATTTGTACAATTTGTAGGAAAATTATTGTCAGTAAAAAGTCATCTATTTACATATTATATCAATTCACAGTTTTGTGCGTAAGTAATTTATTAACAAATTACGAAAATATTTAATATATTATAAATAACGCAATGCATCAATGAAAAACTTGTAAAAATAAAATCAAAATAAGACCTGCCTCTGCCATTTAAATCTATATGTAACAATAACAAGAAAAAATTGCAATGGAATTGTATGAAACGTATTTAGGCCGCCTTAAAGGATTATATACCGATTCTTATAGATCTTTGATGACAATATTGCTTTTTGAGAATAATCAACAAACTTCAAAATTTAGCTTCTTAAAAAAAATAACGAAAAATGGCGTGATAAATTTTAATAATAAGTAAAACAAAGAATATTACACGAACTTGTATTCGATATATTATTATAATTGCACGTTCTGACGCTCATACTACATTCGTCACTCATTAGTAAGTAGGTAATGGCAGATTGTTCTCCTCATTTAGAGAACCAACACGGTTTGGTTTAAAAATGTTTTAATAATAGCATATCGTCAAAGCGCCCTTTAAAGTTTACAGAGACATATAAGTAGGTCCATACCAGTAAGAATATACCGATGTATCTATATCAGTCGAAATAATCATGCATTATTCTATAAAAAAAAAGCCCATATCAACTGAAACAATGCGTTTAACTTTGAGAGGCAGACCTTCTCCCGTCATCGAATCGAATTTAATTCTGTCCAATCGTCATTAAGCTCACACAAATTGGTATCAAACTGAAACTTCATGCAGTTGAATATGATAAAAAAAACCTTGAAGTTATCGGCAGTCATGGTGAAAATAGTTTCGTCACCTTAAAGTCTGTTTATGTTTGTAGTCCAGTCAAATAAGCATAAAAATAGGTTTTAAATGTATTTGTCAAGTCTCATAAAATCTCGTGTCTGCGTCGTAAGTTATTGAAGGTCAAAGGTCAAAGGATTCTATAGCTCCAATGATGTTAACACCTAAGATCAAAATTGTAGAACGTAAAATTTGCAACAATTTTACGAAACCCTAATTACTGGACTATTGGTCGATTTATGACAGAATGTGCTTTACGACTACAGATTCAGTATTGTTGTAACGTCTATGTCGCAGTTGCTAAAACGTGATTGTGTGCATTTGTGAAATCAGTTTTAAGTCCAGCAAAGTGTTTGCTATTTTATTTTAATCGTGTAGCTGCAGGCTGTTCAAAATAGAACAGGATAATAATAATGGCTGAACTAACAACAGAAATGGAATCAACAGGTGCACCAAATTAAATTAAAGTATCGAATGTAACAATAAAGAAACAATTCATAGCTAAAATACGCTCTTCGTTGGATTAGAAGTTGACTTGAGCTCGATAATGTTTCTGGAACTTATTATTTTTAAGCGACATCTTCATCTGCCACTTCGCTTGTACCCGTTTCATGAAATGGATGTCACGTGCTTTCCTGTAAAAATAAAATAGAAGTAATGTAGGTAGTTAAAAAAAAATAATTTGGACGTGCTGTTATCACTTTATCAGGCGAAAAAGAAATGTTTATATGATTAAGAGGATTATCAGCCATCTAAATCGATAACATTAATGTCCAAACACGTAATAAATACAATTTGAAATAGTTATAAGTAAGTAGTAAACGCACTTTGCAGCTAATGCCTGTTCTTTGGGCGCCCATCCCAAGGCCCGGTAGACACCAAGTAACCTGTGCAATTTGCGGTCCGATTTCTTCACCAGAGCTTGACTGTTCGTACTCAAGTTTTGTTTGTAGTATCTAAAATAAAGTAAAAAAAGCTTATTAATAAAGGTCCGGAACATAAAGACATAGTTCAGAAATTAATCAAATAAAAACTATAGGTAGAATAGCGAATCATGGCTGCACTATATGTACACCTCTGCCCAACCATTAGGGAAATACTGGCATGATGTTACGTTTGGAGTGATATATAAAAATTATATTTTAATAAAATCAAAAAAACAAAACAAAAGTAATTTCCAATTTTGACGACATGGTTGGCGCAGTGGTTGAGTGATTGACTGCTGCGCTGCGTGTCGCAGGTTTGATTCCCGCACGGAACAAAAATTTGTATGGCCTACTTATAGTTACTCCAGGCAACCACCCATGATACAGGAGAAATTCCTAGTGTGGGGCAATGCTTTTTAAAAAAAAAAAGAAAGAAAAGAATTCATCAATTTTCCGAAAACAAAAGTAAGTAATTCAAATAGCAGTCGATTATTAAATCTTTTTAAATCATTTCATTTGTCAAACGTGTTCAAAGA
The DNA here is from genome assembly GCA_947386135.1 of Melanchra persicariae. Taxonomy (NCBI): domain Eukaryota; kingdom Metazoa; phylum Arthropoda; class Insecta; order Lepidoptera; family Noctuidae; genus Melanchra; species Melanchra persicariae. The sequence continues at coordinate 9,796,972 of OX376646.1, forward strand.
ACCAACCCGAATTACTACAAATACTGCTACATGTATTGATAATGTTTTTTGTTGCTGTGACTACTTAGACAAAACAGTCGTAAATTACCTGCCTTCTGATCACAGTGGACTAACAGTATCTTTTGAGTCCAACATCCCAATACAACAAGTGCAGATACAATCCAGGCAAATTACAATCGGCAAATTAAATAAATTTAACAGCACTTTGAGCAGTAAGTTAAGTGACCAGGGCTTCACAATGAACAATGGTAATATTTTGTATAAAGAATTCTTTTCATTAGTACAAACCGAATTCAATGTCACTTTTAAGCAGCGGTCTAGAACTATCTGTCCTAAGTTTTTATTTAGTGACTGGGCAACTAAAGGAGTCAGGAAAAGTAGAGAAAAGCTTTACGAGCTGTATGGCCTTAAGCCCTTTATTAACACGGAAACTTTTAATAAGTATGTTGCTTGTTACTCAAAAATCTTTAAGAATACTTGTAAGGCAGCAAAGGCCTTATACATTAGCAACAAGGTTAAATCGGCAGATAACAAAATTAAAACGGTTTGGAAAATTATCAATAATGAAACAAACAGGAACAAAAAACATAATAATGATTATACACTGCGGACTTCACGTGGACTCATAAGCGATAGTAAAGAAGTCGCTGAAGAATTTGTAAATTTCTTTACTAGTATCCCAATCAAAACTACTGAAACCTTAAACTCCTCGCCCTCGCTTTCTATTGAATTATTAAAGGCGAACGTTTCAGCTTGTCCGATTGAATTTAACTTTAAGCACATAACCCCCATTGCAATAATAAAAGCATTTAAGCAAATCAAGATCAAATTGACCGAAGATCTTTGGGGTATGTCTGAAAAGGTTTGTACCTCCATTATTGACACTATCGCGCCGTATTTAGCTTTTATATTCAATCTGTGTGTGGATCAAGGGGTTTTCCCGGACCTTATGAAACACAGTAAAGTAATTCCTTTATTCAAATCCGGGGACAGTAAAGATACCAACAACTATAGACCCGTATCAGTGTTGCCAGTTTTCAGCAAGGTGTTTGAAAAGGTAATGCTTAATCAAATGCTCAGTCACTTTAACGCGAATAACATCTTACACGATAAACAATACGGTTTCACCAGGGGACGTTGTACAACTGACGCTGGTGTTACGTTACTAAAACATATCTATAATGCGTGGGAAGAGGCGCAAGATGCCATAGGTATCTTCTGCGACCTGTCGAAGGCGTTTGATTGTGTGTGCCATGAAACATTACTCCTAAAACTGGAGCATTACGGACTAGGCAAAACAGCCTTGAACTTAGTAAAGTCGTATTTGAATGATAGACAGCAGCTAGTTCATATAAACGGCAACAATTCAACAGGATTAAACGTGAAAATGGGGGTACCTCAGGGCTCAATTTTGGGTCCTTTTTTGTTTCTAGTTTATATAAATGATTTGCCCTATATTTTACAAAATAAACTTAATATGGTGTTATTTGCTGATGACACATCTTTAATCTTTAGAATTAATAGACATGCTAATAATCTTGACGATATAAATAACGCCCTACTGCAGGTACATGATTGGTTCACTGCTAATAATTTAGTATTAAATGGAAAAAAAACGAAGTGCATTCGATTTACTTTACCAAATGTCAAACGTAGTGATTGTGACATAGTATTAAACAGGGAGAAACTAGAATTCGTCGATGAAACAGTTTTCCTGGGGATTACGCTTGACTCAAGGCTACAATGGGGTCCCCATTTAACATCTCTTGCAGGAAGGTTAAGTTCAGCAGCATATGCTGTTAGGAAAATCCGCCAGTATACAGATGTTGATACCGCGAGACTAGTCTATTTTAGTTACTTTCATAGTATAATGTCTTACGGTATCTTACTATGGGGACGGGCTGCTGATATCGAGTCTATTTTTATTCTACAGAAAAGAGCCATCAGAGCCATTTACAATCTTCGCCGGCGCGATTCTCTAAGAGAACTGTTTAAAGAAATTAACATCATGACGGTGCCTTGTCAATATATCTATGAAAATATCATGTACGTTAGAAAGAATCTACATCTTTTTAGTAAACGAGGTGACAGACATAACTATGTCACTAGAAATAGGAACCAATTAGTTCAACCAGGTTTCAGACTTGCTAAAGTAGCAACATCTTTCATGGGGTACTGTTTAAAATGTTACAATAAAATACCTCCCCATATAGTAGAATTAAATGAGACAAAATTTAAATCTTGTATTAAACGCACACTATGCAGGCAAGCATATTATAAGTTAGGGGAGTATATTGAAGATAAAAATGCTTGGCTCAATGCTGGTCCTGCTCCACAACGCCACTAGGTAGCCACTAAGGGCTCAAAGTAATCTGTTAGCATTTCGTAATATTGTTGGACCGGCTGAAGATTGTAAGAATGCAAATCTTTTTCATTATATAGATGCAACTTATTTAACATTGTATAATTTCATGCACATGTGTGAGTACTGTGTAGCTTTAAACTATAATGATCATTTTGGGTAGGTCTTTGACTTGAATGTACCCTGGCGATTGGGGATGTCATGCTCACTCAAAAGTCTGGGTGATGGTGGCGCATGCGTTGGATCATTTGGCTCCCTAAAAAATGGTTGAGCCGAATGGTGCTAGCGTATGCGTCATGTTCGTGAACGGGCGCCGTCAGCTGAGACTGGTCATCTCTCGGCTGCCATGGTTTATTTTAATTTTTTCTTTGAATTGTTTCTTTTTTTACTCCGGACTCTTTTATCCTGCACGTCTTTTACATCGTTCTCACATATATGTATAATTTCAATATGAATGATGTAACCATAATTTTGTAACAAAATATCATTTTTAAAAGAGTGTCCGTGGAGTTTCTTGCACGTTCTTCTCCATAGAGATCTACGCTTTGGAACGTGCAAATAGCTTCATCTTTTTGACCGACCGACCTTGACAATTCAAAAGTGCCTGTAAATGGTCTAATTGAAATAAATGCTTTGACTTTGACTTAAGTCCAATAAAAAAATGACGTAAATGGTTTTCTCTGACAATTATCAGAAACCACTATCATACGTCATGATCACGATAATAATAACAACTTACATAATCGGAAGGAAACTGAGTACATAGTTTTACTTGAGCTGTAATTAATTTAGTTCCAATCAACTTTCCGCTGTGAAGGTCATATCTAGGATAAGTAAGGCATGCACACATTGCAGCTGTTTATTAAATTGCGTGTTTCCTATACTCAATACCTACTTGACTACCTCACGGTGATGAGATGACTATATTATTTATTTTATTTTATTTATCTTAAGAAAACTTACAGCTAAACAGATACAGTAAGTAATAGTTTAAACAAAATATGGTCAATTAAAAGTTTCCACATGTAGTAATATTCTATAAAACCGAAAACTCTAAATAATTAATGTGTTAAACCTTTGGCTTAACTCAAATAAATAGAACTTACAAACATCCTATATGTACAGCTGTCTTGCAGACAATTCACTGTTTGTCAGGTGTAATAAACAATGAAACAGATACCCAAGGATATTGAAGCCCATTTCTCTATGTAGAACAAATGAATTTGAAAATACTTGAAAATGCTGAGTTTTTTTTTTTTAAATATGACTGTTAAGGATTACAAAAGCCTCTCGCAACAGCTTTTTTCAAAGTTTGAAATCACTCACTTCATAAGCGATCGATGACCGACGACGACACCAGAAGGTAGTACTAGTTGGAAGTCATCACCCTGCAGTGCTGCGGGCCCTTCTACTTCTTCATCGACCTCCATGCCTTCATCACCATCTTCTTCTTTATGATCTGGATATGAAGCACTGAAACAGACAAAATGAATTTGTTTAGTTGTTTTTTAAGATTTGCAAAAGAAAACTGTTTTTGATCACAATTTTGGTGCCCTTTCTATGGACTCCTTTAATAATTATAATCAACTATTACCCAAGAGAAGATTGCATGGTGCAATAGGAAACTTAAAAATATTTATTAGAAAATAAGTTTTAATTTACCTGTAATCATAAAAATCAGCATACTCTGCTAGGGCTAGTCCTTCATGCAACACTTTACAATGTCCCTTGTCAATCATATGGCCCCGGACTGCTTCCATAGAGTAAAATGTTTTGCCTGTATCATTGCACCAGAGGCACATGTAACCTTGTGAAATCTGTGGAATTTAAATAAAATATTTTAACAACTTATATTCGGGTAGATCCAATTGGATCCAATATATTGCTAATAGATTTTTACTAAAATAAAAAGTTTTTTTACGGTTTATTTTCATTAAATTGGTTCACCTGTTGGTGGACCTATCGTTCAAACCATCCAATAAGGGGGGAACCAATCTTATGAAAATATAAACAAATGAAAAAAACCGTAAAAAACACAGAATTTAAGTTTAAATAAATTTGCGGTTTACTAGATCTAATTGGTTCCAACCAGACAAGACCCGTTAATAATAAATACCCAAAAAGTTTTTGCATAAACCCATGTTAATAAAATTATGTTATGATGAGTAAGTATTACATCAGATTTCAGTGTTGTGAGAATCACATAACTCAATAAAAACAAACACATAGGTACATGTTTTTATTGTCAAGCAAGAAAAAGACGAAAAAGTTTGCCTACAGGTTTTTGCTAAAATTGCATGAGATTGTACACTGTTTCAACTCAATAAGATAGTGACATAAAGTACTGAATTTTTATGGGATTTATTGTAGGTATTTAAAATGACCACATTATATTGAGAGTTTACAATACAATCAAGATTTATACAAAAATTACAGTATTTGCAAGAATCCCACGATATCATTTTTAATTTGTACTCAACTTACACTATGAAATAGACCAAAATTAGATTTACACAATTAATTATATACCTTTTCTCCCAAATACAGAAGAAGTTCCTTCATGTCAACACAGTATTCAACATCGGGTATGAAGAATGAATGGGCCTCAGACATGTGCTTGAGATTCTTGACCATGTTCTTACTGTGGTGGCCACAAAACAGACAGTCTCGCGGTTTAATCAGAGAATCACTGCCTTTGATTCTACATTCCTCCCACTCATCTGAATCAAGCTGAAAATGATAATTTGATTTTTTTTTCTTCAGAGGTTCAATTTAACCACTAATAAATAAGTAAATGTTAAAATATAACCCATCACTAAGTATAGTTGTAGTTGTTGTAGTTATAGTTGTAATTTTATTTATAACTACGTAATGCTGTAGATATCTAACATACTGATAAGACATTCTTTTCTTGTCAAGTCATGGATGTCAGTATTTTTCAGAGTTTAAGATGTGGTTGCCTCTACGAATATTATGCATGAGATTTAAAATAATGTTTCACAATCAAATGCAATAATAATATTGTTATATTATCAGGTAAATAAATCCTGCATGGTCAAACATACCTCTTCAATTTCAGAATCTGTTTCAATATCCTCATCTCCGGAGTCATCCGCAGATACCACCACAAACTTGCTAGGTTCCTTTGTAACAGTAACACTGGAAGCATTCGCATTGGAAGCATTTGCACTGGAAGGATTCGCACTGGAAGCATTTGCACTAGGCTCTACCTTCACAAAACTGTCTGTATCTGAATTACCACTATGCTCCTCTTCCTTATTTTCAATATATCTTTCCTGAGACAACTTATGCTTCTTACTGTTCAAGTGATTGTCAAAAGCATTCTTTGTGTTGAATAACTTGGAGCAATACTTGCAGTACTGTGATTCATCACGATTTAAGTTCTGGCTCTGTTCTCTGTGCTCTTTAGCCCGTAGTTCAAACTCCTCAAGAGTTACAGGAGGTATGGAAGCCACTTTTCTCTTCAAATTGTACCTGTGCCAGTCCTCTTTATAATGTTCACGTTGTAATTCAGGCGTTTTGAACATCACCTGGCAGGTTATACAAGTAAATGTGTCTGGCATTGTTACTTATAACTGACAATTCACAACTAGAAGTTATCACAGCTAAATGAACACTGGTATTAATTTTACTTAAGTAATTGGTTAGATTTTATGAAATGAAAGGAAGGGTAATAGAACTGATAAGTTGAACTGAATTGAACAAGTAACATAGAAGTACGTCGCACATACATATGGCTCATTAGTGATGTGCCATCGATGGAATCACAAACGTTTCTTTAGCAGGCGATAAGTTACATTTGTCTAGAAGCACAATGTGATTTGATTTAGAGTTATTTGTCTAACTGAATCAACAAAACAAAACATACATGTTTCACATCATTCAAATAAGTGCAAACAAAACATTGATATTCGCCGTACTAGACTAAAATCTATCTATTTATAGTTGATCGTATCCACCTAACCAGTATACTATTGTAGTCTTTGACCTAACCTATGTACCTACTATGTTGAGTTGCGATTGAGCCAAGCACAGCACAGCACTATATCGCATCTGACATTGACGGAAAAAATCAGTTGCCATTATTGGCTATTGCTATTTTCCACTAATAGGGTGCTGCTCAAGCGATTTAGAAAATTATGATATTTATAATAAGAATGCTATTCCTTTCAAATAAGGTTCCAAATGCCTAAAACGAATGCAACGTAAGGAAAAAATTCTGTCTTGGGAGATTGTAGATCAATTTCCCAATAAAAAGCTCATGTTACCGTTTTCTTGACGATGTTCTTTTATTACATTTTGATCTTTCCATTTTCTGATCTCACATCCTGGGCCTCCGGTGGTACCTGCCGGGACCCTACCCGTATACTTATAGTAGGTACTCTTTGCGGGACCTAATAGCCATAGACAGACTAATACAAATGGTCCTAATAGTGAGTAGTGACAGTACCAATACCAAAGAGTATAATGACAGGAGTGTGACGAATATATTGGTATTAGTTAAGAGATTAGTATAATAATTTAGCAGCAATTGTGTATAGTACCTGCTAAAAATGTGGGTTCTGTAGTGCTGAAATTCAAGAAAATACAATACTTTTAGTATGACTACTCGGTCTATTAATAAGAAGGTGAATTTCCATGAATAGAATCGGTCACTTAATACATTCGACATAGTGATCATTTAGCAGGTGGTGTATTTGATTTTGCAGCATAGGAATAAAATACTAGTACATACACAATTGCTGCTAAATGATACACAATTTTCAATAATATCCATCGACTAGTTGTCGAGTTCCAGGTGGCTACTCAATTCAGATGTTTAGATTGAGGAGCCACTTTTGCATTGATATAATTTGTGATATAATTTTCTGCTAAATCCAGAATTTGTGCTGCAAAATCAGCTACTTTGGTGCTAAATAAGGGTGTTAGTTTCCTTTTAAAATCAATCTGACGTGGCTCCTCAATCCATACGGACACAGTTTTTTTTTTTATTTTATAGAAAAATATCGATATTTAAATAAATCGATATTTTGTAGCGGCATTCATGCCGCCACAAAAATCAACGTAGCAGAATCAACATCACAACAAATGAGACTCGCAGTGTCATCTATCTCGACAGCTGCGAACTAACTGACAAAATCCTAAATCGCGATATCAGAGTTTACCGTGCGATTAGAACATATGCAAAGCCCGAATATCAACTCTCGGGCAGTTGCCCACCAGACAAAACCAACCGTCTGGTCGGAGGATCCTCCCTTTTCAATGGAGATTTGCGGGACTTTACTCTCTGTTCCGCTACCTCCAAAATTTCTTGCTCATCCCTAGCTGAAGGTCAAAAGAAAAAAAAAACTGACACAAAGTAGGGATGGGAAAGTAAAAAAAAAATCAAAATTGATTGTACTTATCACCATTTTTAAACACTATCGATAATTATCGAGTGAAAAAATAGATAAATCGATATACTTTCGTCAGTTTTCGCATGATTATTAATACAATATAGTTTTTAATTTTCTACGTGCACTTTTTTTGTATTTGATATTTTGTTTAAAAAAATATACGAAAATGGTTAATTGTCTGTTAAGTTCAGGGTCTTAAACATCCCACACTAATGGCTTAGTTGCGTATTTATTTAATTATAAACAGGAAACCGGAGTGGCGTCAAAAAATATATCGAAATTGATACGAATTAGATACTCTAAAATAAATATCGAATATCGATATATCGCGATTAAAAATATTGACAATGTATATAATATATCAATAAATGTATTAAAAAATATCTATATTTACATATATCGATATTTTTGCCCATCCCTACTCTGTGATATGACATTTAACGATGGGCGAGGCGAATCCGAGATGTTTTAACAATTGAAAGAATCGGAGTCGTTAAAATAAAACATCGAGTCAACCATCGACTCGCCGTTCTACAAAACTATCGAGATGTTTTTCGATTATATCGAGTCAAGTCAATAGAATCGACCGCTAGCAAGTCAAGAACTCGCGAAACTCTAACTAAACCATCGAGGCACAACTCGCGAATGAACGCGCCATGCGCCAGTCGCAATAACAGACCGAGTTGGACTCGAGTCGAAACAATCGAGAACAATCGAGATCTTCGAACGATTGAATAAAACCTCTCGCCATCGCGCATCGCTATATTCGCTATCTGACTTTGACATACTGACTGACATGACACCCATGACCCATGCACCCATGACACTGACTGCTGTCGAAGGTTTACAAAATACTAATAATATAAAAAGTAAGCAGCCTGCTCACATGGAACTGTTGACCTCTTATCACTGTGGTATAATTTTACACGAGTGATATCTAATATTATTAGAATTTAAAAGCGTCACGATGTTGGAAACTGACGAAGTTGATGATGATTTCTTTACTCCAGTAGCTGGGTAAGTTTATAGTTTTGGTAGCCTGAAGTCCTGTGTTATGTTATTTAGGTCTTTGGTTGATTTATTATACTATCATTCTTAACCACACTGTCCTTTTTGATGTCACATAACAAAAGACATACCACACCATGTCACTTTGTTATCTTTTCAGCACATCTCTGGCCAATATATTTGGAAATGTATCTAAAACAAATGAAGGAAAAGCAAATGACTCACTTAAATATATACCTCCTAAGCCTCAAAGCATTCTAACAAAACAAGAACTAGCAAAAACTACAGAATGTATATTTGCCTGCGCTCTTATAGGACATGAGTGGTAAGTTGATATGTGCGTTATACCTACTATTGACATTTAATTTTAGTTTTATTAGCATATCATTTACATTTTTAAGACAAGTGGAATAAATTAAAATATTTTAGCCTAACATGTGAGTAATAAAAAATTCATTTTCTTGTCACACCATTCCAACTGCACTTTGACGCTGCCAGCCTGTCCCATTAAATATGCGAGTTTTAGAGACTTATTTGTCTATTGAGTTGTATGTATGTATGTATGTATGTAAATTGGGCCAGTTTCCGCAACTCCACGACTAAGCGCGTATTTTGCATGCAGGTGGGACAAATGTTTCATTCGATCCACCCCAGCTCCCAAAGAAAGGCCAGCAACGCCTTGGTGTTACTAACTATCTCACAAAGGGTACCTTGGTGGGTTTCCGAAGTACTTAGCCCTGTAATCGGCGACTACCGGGCAGCTTAGAAGCAGATGTGCTGCTGTCTCATCCTCCTCCATGCAGGCTCTGCAGAGTGGGCTGTCAGTGACTCCTATGACATAGAGGTGTTTATTAAAAGACCCGTGGCCAGTTGTGACGGCTGTGACTGTACGCAACTGTTGTTTAGTCAGTCATAGGGCTTTTTTCGTGAAACGGCCATCAATTGAGGGAAGTGCCTCCTTGGCCTGCCTACACTCACCATGGTTAACCCATAATTTGTGATGTTTGTCTCTGGTGCGTTTCCTTACCAGGTTGCGTAGGTAACCGAAAGGGAGTGGCACGAAGGGTTCAGGACCTATCGCTGCCATACTCGAGCCCCTTCTGGCGAGTTCGTCCGCTGCATCGTTGCCTCGGGATTCGCTGTGTCCCTTAATCCATTGAATGGTTACTTTGTTGTATCTACCAACCTGGTTCAGACGTTGGTGACACTCGAGGATCAGCCCGGAGTTAACTGTGTGGCTGTTCAGTGCTTGCAGGACGGCCATGCTGTCCGAAAGTATGCGTATTGAGTGGTCCTTAACTTCCCTGTTTAAGATGGCTAAAGCCACCAAGGAAATGCCCATGCACTCAGCTTGAAACACTGTGTTGTGGACCCTCAATGGTGTGGCTATATGAATGTTGAGATCCTCTGAGAAGATACCCGCACCCGTGCCAGTACCTGTTTTTGATCCATCAGTGAAGATCCGCAGCCCGGCGGGGCACAGCCCCTCGCAGCGGTGATCCTCATGCAATTGGATTTTGTATTTTTTATCAAAGATAAATTGCTTGGATATCCGGTCGTTGATTGCTTTTGTTATGGGGAGTTCACTGTTGAGCTCCTCAAGCAGAGCGGTGTGTTGTGTTTCTCTCTTACCCCAGAGATCCAGTGCTTTAAGGCGGACTGCTGCCATCGTCGCTTCCTGTTGTATGAACAGGTGGAGTGGGGGGAGTCCCAGTATGGCTTCCAGTGCCGCAGTCGGAGTTGTTCTCATGCAGCCCGTCGCCGCCATGCAGGCCAGCCTTTGCATGTGTTGTAGTTTGTTTACGGCTGTAACTAGCTTTGTGCGGGTCCACCACACCACGGCCCCGTAGGTGATCATGGGCCGAATTACTGCGCTGTACAACCATAGTATTATTTTGGGAGATAGGCCCCACTTCTTACCTATCATTTTCCTGCATTGCCAGAAGGTGATGCAAGCCCTGTTTAGTTTGTAGTCTATGTGATTACTCCAGTTTAACTTACAGTCCAGGATGACCCCAAGATACTTAACCTCGTTAGATAACTGGAGTTCTGTGTTGAAGAGCTTAGGTAGGCGGTAGGGGCCTAATGCTAGTTTTTGTGTGAACATGACTAATTCAGTTTTAGTGGGGTTTACCGACAGATCATATTCACCGCACCATCTCTCTACGATGCGTAGTGCTTGTTGAGTAAGATTGCAGATCGTCCCAGTCACCTTCCCAGGCACAAGGATCGCGAGGTCGTCTGCATAACCTATTGTGTAGTAACGATGTGCATTGAGTCTGGTAATAAGGTCATTTATCACCAGATTCCACAGAAGAGGGGAGAGCAATCCTCCCTGCGGGCAGCCTCTGGCTATCAAGGCCAACTGCTGCTCTTCCTCAAGTTTAACCACTCGTTTGCTTAACATATTAGTAATCCAGTCAGTAAGTACCTGTTTTACGCCGTGCTTGGAAAGGGCGTCACTTATGCTGGAGAAGTTTGTCTTGTCGAAGGCTCCTTCGATGTCTATGAAAGTGCCAGGCAGGAACCTTTCTGGTGGATCGCTTCCTCTATCTGGCTCACCACCAGGTGAAGAGCAGACTCTGTTGACTTACCTGAGCTGTATGCGTGTTGGTTACCATGTAGTGGTAATGCTTTTAAAGCGCCATCTCGTAATTCCCTTTCGCACAGTCTCTCCATAGACTTTAACAAGAAGGAGGTGAGACTAATGGGTCGATAGGATTTGGCGTTTGTATAGTCACTCTTACCTGGCTTCGGAATGAATATGACTTTCACTTCCCTCCATCCTTTAGGAACGTATCTAAAAGCCAGGGTCTATTGAGTTACAGGCACATCTTTGAAGGTTTCTTCTACACTTTATAATGATTATCCTTCTGCAACTTTCAGGTTCAACAATGTCTACACATCAAGAGGAAAGCTAGGCTTTGCCATTCTTAAAATTCAGAAAATTGGTGCTCATAATATTGTACTCTATGACTCAAATAAAACTACCCTGTCATGTACCACAATTTCACATAATTTAGAAGTCACCATTAAAAACGATACCTTTATCTCCTATTATGATAATCTAAGAAAGTATTGGAGTATATATGGTACAAAAGAGGAAGTGAAAAAGGTTGCAAAACATTTAACCAGTTTTGAAGTAAACATCAAATATTCATCATATACCGATCAAGGCCCACCAGAACCTGCTAATGTTGAAATTAAGACAGATGCTGTGTCAGAACCAAGTGAGAAAATTGATATAGGAAGTGATACAGACTCTTCAATCAACAGAAAAACAAAAGCTTCTATTTTAAATCGAATGGCAAATATGGGTCATTCAGTTTTGCCAATTCGAACTCTACCAGTAGAAAGAACTAGTGATTCATCAGACACAATGGAAGCTGAAGCCCATCCAAAATCTGTGAGACACAAACCAGTAAAAAATATTATTAAGAAGAATAATGTGGAAAACATGCCTGAAACACAGCAAATAACCAACGCCAATCAAAGAACAATATTGCCAAAAACAGAATCCATAGCAAACATTCCATTATATGCATCCCATGCAGGGCAGTTATTGCCCATGACAAGCACTAATCTTATCACAGGACCTAGTAATGAGATGGGTATGTTTATATCAGAGCAAAGAATAAGTAACAGCGAGTTAAGAATAAATATGAACAGAATAACTGACAAAGTGGATGCGGTTTTAGACAAAATTAATAATGTTGAACAAAAAGGAACAAATGTGCAAACAGGAATTTTAATGAAGTTGCTAACAGAATATGAAAACAAAATCAAAGTATATGAAGAATTACTGAAATCTAGAAGTGATAAAAATATTGAACATCAAGTTACTTCTAGATGTGACAATCAAGTTGAAATATTGAACAACAAAATCTCTGAATTAGAAAAGATCAATCAGGAGAAAAGCAAAGAAGTATTAAATCTTCAGGAAGAAATTACACTTTTAAAGTCCAAGCATGCTGAAGATAGACTTGCTCATGTTAATAGTGAAGGTGAATTGTTAACAAAAATAAGTAACTTAGAAAACAATTCTAAAGGAAAAGATGAGGAATTAGCAGACCATCGAAAGAAATTTGATAATGTGGCCAAAAAAGCTAATGATATTTTACTTCATCACCAATGTGATAACATTGGTGATAAAGTAAAACACATAATGAATGATACATTTCAAACCATATCTATAAATTTTGATAATGATGAAAGGTACACCGGTGAAGCTGTGAAGAAAATAATTGGTACAGTAATAAAAAAGATTACTATACAAACATTAAGTGAACTATAATAATTATTTACTGTTTGTTTTTTCTGTTGGTTATTCATGTATGCTGTTTCCATCTAGCCAACAGGTAACAGTCCTTCCATATTTTATACTATTACAGAAATAACTTGTGTTGTCTTGTACTGTAAAAGTTAAGTCTTACAGCTTTACTGATATTATAGTAGGACATCTCAAAAACGATGAGAAGATTAAACTTTTAACAATTAAGATTAAACTTTTGAGATTTTTTTTATTTTTTATTAAGGAATGGGCTTGCTTTGACCTCGATCACGCCCGATGGAAAGCGATGGATGAGGTCTATGATGGAGCCATTTCGAATATTTTAATTAACTCTTTAGTTTTATCGACGCTGCCTTTACTACTCCACCTCAAAGGAGTGCTCTTATCTTCTAACACACATGCTACGGTTATTATATTAATAATCTGTTATTATTATTTTTTTTTTTTTTAAACATTGCCCCTCACTAGGAATTTCTCCTGTATCGTGGGTGCGTTTACAAACATACAAAGTCACATACAAAAACAGCCAGACCCGGAACAACTATCTGTAGGCCATACAAATATTTGTTTCGTGCGGGAATCGAACCCGCGACACGCAGCCGATCGCTCAACCACTGCGCCAATCGTGTCGTATTTTTTTTTTTTTTTTTATTATTGATAGGCACGCGCTTGACCACTATCTCACCTGATGGTAAGCGACGATGTGGTCGAAGATGGAGCACGCTTGCCTAGAAGTAACCTATTCACTCTTGACTTAAAGACTCCCAGGTTGTAGCTATCAAGAAACACAGACTCCGGCAGGGAATTCCACTCCTTAGCGGTACGCACAATGAATGTATTCCCAAAACGCTTTGTGCGTGTGGGTGGGATGTCCACCATGTACCGGTGGCGCATCGCCGTACGTCTTGTGGTCCGATGGTGGAACGGGCTAGGCGGAATCAAACTATGCAATTCCGTTGCACACTCTCCAAAATGCAACCGATAGAAAACCGACAGGCTAGCAACTCGGCGTCGATGCTCGAGACTTTGGAGCTTCGACTCGACGAGCCTATCATTGCCGATGATCCTCTTGGCTCGTTTCTCTATTGACTCAAGGGCATCAAGCTGGTATCTGGCAGATTCGTCCCAAAGATGCGAGCAGTACTCCATACACGATCGAACTTGCGCTTGATAAAGTTTGAGCAGCTGTTCCGGCGTGAAGTACCGTCGCACCGTTTGCTAGAATTCCCAACTTTTTGGCAGCCGCTTGAGCCTTTGCCTCTATAAATGTGCCAAAATTGAGGGTAGATGTCAACGTAACACCAAGAAGGTCAAGTTGGTCGGTTATCGGCACGGTTACACCTCGGAAAGATGGAGCTGGGTGGAATTGGCTCCTTTTAGCGGAAAAAAGACACGCCTGGGTCTTAGCAGCATTGAACTTGACCAGATTGGCATCGCCCCACTCTGAGACAGCCTGTAGGGACAAGTTCAAGCGCTCAACCATAGCCACTCGGAGAGGCCGGATCTGCGATCCACCAGCTCGTGCGTTAGACACGTATCTCTCAGCAACAGTACTGTCGTCTGCATACCCAAAGGTACCGGGTTTTAGCAGATCATTAATATGCAGCAAAAACAATGTTGCCGAGAGCACCGACCCCTGAGGAACCCCTGCATTAATATCCAGCAGTCCAGACGAGTAGCCATCTATAACCACTCGGATAGACCTATCCCTCAGGAAGTCTGCGATCCAATCACACAATCCGGCGGGCAGACCGAAGGAAGGAAGCTTACCAATAAGGCTTTCGTGCCAGACCCTATCGAAGGCTTTCGAGATGTCAAGAGAGACCGCAAGTGCTTCTCCGTGTTTCTCGATGGCCTCACTCCAGATGTGAATGGCATACGCTAGAAGGTCCCCAGTGGACCGATTTCGGCGGAAGCCGTATTGTCGGTCACTAAGGATATCGTTAGCTTCTAGGAATGCCAGGAGCTTACCATTCAGCACGCGTTCCATACTCTTACAGAGTATAGAAGTTACTGAGATGGGTCTATAATTAGCTGGGTCAGCTCGACTACCCTTCTTGGGCACGGGCTGCACGTTAGCTTGCTTCCAAGCCATCGGCACCTTACCAGTCTCAAACGAAAGGCGATATAGGCGTGTCAAGATCGGAGACAACTCAGGCGCGCAGGTCCTCAGTATAATTGCCGGTATCCCGTCGGGGCCACTAGCCTTATTCACGTCGAGGTTACGCAATACCCTACGAACGTCCTTCTGATGAATGCGAATGTTTGACATACTCGACTCGCATCCAACAGGAGAAGCAGGGGGCCTCGCGCCACCAGGATCAAGCAATTTTCCGCAAACAGAGAAGCAAACAGGTTTGCTTTTTCCTCAGCGGAATGGGCCAGCGACCCATCAGGTCTCAGCAGTGGTGGTAGTGAGGGGCGGCAGAAGTTCGATTCAACCGACTTAGCCAGGGACCAAAACGCCTTACTGCCTGCTGGGTATGAAGCAAGTTTGTTCCCAATTCGGCTAATGTGGTCAAACCGAGCCCTCCGCAACACCTTCTTGCAGGACTTGGCAGCCCTGTTGAAGGCCCTCTTCTTCTGACTCACGTCACCCGCTTTGCGCGTACGAGCGTCGACCCATGCTAGGTACGCCGCATGTTTGAGCGCATCGGCGCGATTGCACTCGGCACCAAACCATGGACGAGCCACGCCCGACATTGCTACGACAGAGAACGGAATGAAATACTCCATTCCCTGCCGCAACACATCCGTCACTGCGTTCGCGCACGACGAAGCGTCAGTCGAAGAAAAGCAAGTAGGCTGCCAAGGATAACATGCGAAGAAAGATCGCATGCCATCCCAATCTGCTGACCTGTATCGCCAAACCCGCCGGGTGCCTCTAGGGTTAGGATCGGGTGGGGAGTAGACGGACACAGATTTCACCAGACAGTGGTCGGAACTTCCTAGTGGTGAAGAAATCGACACCGAGTAGCGGTCTGGATCTGTTGTCAGCAGAAGGTCCAAGCAATTGGCTGTGTGCGAATCAACATCTGGCACCCTCGTTGCCCCCTGGACCAGCTGTGTAAGATTTAACGCCAGCGCTAGCTTTCGCGTCTCTCGTCCAGCATGGTCTGTGCACTGGTATGGGAAGAGCCACTCCTGATGGTGGGCGTTGAAGTCCCCCAGTAACACCAATTGGGCAGAAGGGTAACGCTGCTGAGCCGCATCCTGCCTGCTGTCGTCAAAAGTTATTATGAAAAGTCTGTTTTTCTCAGCCTGTATCTCCACTTGATTCGTCTACCATGAGACGGATATTGATACAATTTTCACTAATAGAAACAACAATAAACGAGGAAGGTTTATTTACATAATTAGCACACGTGCGAAGGAGGTGCGAAAATCGGAAAATATAACAAACAATATGCATCATCATTTCAGCCAAAAGACATCCATTGTGGATTCCTTCGGCCTTCACTAGGTCTTCGTTTTGTGGGAGGCCTTCCAACACTGCCTCGTTCGGTACGCGGTTGCCACTTCATTATCTTTTGGCTCCATCCATAGACCATTTAACCATCTGCGAGCAATGTGCGCTGCCCAGTACTAGGTACTTAAGTTTGGCCATTCCCCGAACGATTTTTATACCTACCTATGTAGGCACTTATATTCCGAATTTCGGGCATCATGACCAACCTCAACAGACATTAGCCAAGTTCACATTAGATGTAATAGTGGACAAGACGTGTTCTTATGTGAAATCGCAGGTGTAGGTAGTCTCTATTTCTTTATTCTCATTTGGTCTGTGATTCTCATAGTCCGATGGGACAGCAGTCTGACACGACCGCGGAAAGAACACGGGCAAGGCCTACCCGACCAACAGCTTTTCATCTTATCGAGGCATGTACGACATTAAATTCTAAAGTCCGGGCCACAACTTATAAATTCTTAATTAAAAAATTCAGGACGCACACCCGGCAGTCGCCATTGCGACTCCAAGCCCAACGAGGCAATTCAAACTACAATTTTCTGCTAATTAAGCAGCAATGCCCAAGCACCAAATAAACAAATGCCTATTCTATCTACTTTACAAAGTTGTCGAAGGCAAGCTGGTCCCTATTTTTATGTCTACGGCAAAGCTCAAAAACACTAAATTCGCGATTAATTCGGCGCACACCGGTGTGTTGCCGGTGCTTGAGCGGCTGTGGATTGGGTAAGAAATATTCGGTACCTATGGATTATAGACGTTCCGTTTCTGATAAATTGTGGAACGATGGTATAAATTTCGTATTTTTATAGGCAAACGTTACTCAACGTGAATACTAACTTTGTTTATAACGTCTATTAGAGCGATCAAAATTACCCTTCATACTTAAAGATGCACCTGCACATGTGTTAATGATGGTGCGGCGGAGAACCAAATGTCATCTATTATAATAGTCATTCTCACAGGTTTACGATTGTCATCTTGTGTAGATTCACACAATAGGTGTATTTCGACGTATATTCGTTACGACATACATCGCTAGAACACTAACAAGTCCAGTGGTATTCTACATAGATTGCGCTGGCGGCAGTGCTAATTAAACTTGAAACTTAACCCCCACATTTTAAGGTACGGAATATCTTCTGTGTTTGTAGTAGACTGTGTACAAATATTTTGTGCCATACCTAATCCTCGACGCTTTGGATTAGGTACGGACTCGCATCGAAAAATACCTAATCCAATATTTATGCCTCACGTCTACTTTCTATCACTGTCAGTTAAGTGTCATTTATCAAAAATCAAACATGTTTCTTGATGTTACCCAGCGTTGCAAGAATAGAGATTAAGAGAATTCCCCAAACTGCGGGGAATCTCAAGTTGATTGGGGACTGGCGGGGATTTTGAACATCGATAGTACGGGCCAAGTCAGAACACCTTCAAAAGATTGAATTATATTTATTATAAGAAATAAGTAATTAACATTTTTGTTAGGTCACTTATGGATATCGAATGACACCCTATTTTTAATCATCATCATTGCACCAGATTCTAATTTTCGGCTTCATTTCGAACATTTTTTTCTAAACAAAATGATTTCGTATATCAATTTTTTTTTCAAAGGAATTTGAAAAATACTTTTTAGTCTTTGGTCCCCGACAACCAACATGAAAGAAAAAATTGAGATGTTTCTTGGCGAAGCAAAGATTCTAACTAGCGCCGCTAGTGTCAAAATCAAACAAAAGTCATTTATTCAAACTAGGCTGAAAATCAGCACTTTTTGAACGACAAAATTTACATGACGACAGTCCCGACAGTCCCCCAAATCGCCCAACCCGTCACCACTTCCTAGTGTTTTACCTGGGAAGTAGAATTGTCGCAACAAACTCCCCAGCAACACAACTGTCTGTTAAGTTTGAAGAACTTGAGTTTATACAATGATAATAGTTAAACATTTTATGATAACACTAGAAAATAACATTTAATTTAACTAAATGGCACATGCCATTTAGTATACCATATTATGCCAGCTAAATCTGAAATAATAATAAAAATAAAAACATAGGTTTAAGAAATAAGAAAACTCAAGCAATCGCACCCCTGAGTGCGAGGCAAGGCAACATCAACGTTGCCAACACCAATTTATCAAATTCCTCGAAAATCTAAGTCAAATTCTTGACATTCCCTGCAGTTTGAAGAATTCCCCACACGCCACACGTTGGCAACGCTTTACAAAAACTTTCAAAGTGTTGGTTTTAGACAGCCCTACTTTTTTTTTTTACAAAAGGTAGTTCCACATGTAACCCATCTACCTTCAAAGCAAGAGTGAACAGGCATCTTCTGGGCCAAGGAACTTCTACTACAACCTGGAATGAGCATTGTCAATTTGACACCAATATAAAAATAAACCTTATGTTTATGAAGTTAAGTTCTATTACAGACAATCACTTGGTCAAAGAGAAATCCGGTCCGAGGGAGAAAGCGCTTGGAGAGCCCTGTGTCCCTTTCTAAAGTGTTGCCAGGCGGATTATTCTCGAATTTAGTAGGAATGGTAGGAAAAAATAATATTGTCGTGTCTTATTAAAAAAACATTAACTTTCGTTCTGATATATTTCTAATATTTTTATATTATCTGTTAGAATGAGAACATTTTTTTAGCAATAATTTAGATACCGTATTGAAATGTAATTAAAAAAGAAAAGATTATTAGTAGAATATATAATTATATAAGTTAGACTGGTAACCCACCAGCCATATTTATTTGTTGTAAAACAATCAATTTCTTTGTTCGGATGTAATAAAGATGGTTAAAAAGTGTGCGATTCAAAAGCTGTTCGGTTGCAAAAGCGAATCCTATGCAGGATGCGGTGTTTCTTTCTTCAAGTAAGTATATTGCAATTCTTGAAGTAGGGTGCCCATAATGAACGAAATTATAAGATTATTTACACAATGCAGCATATAAATAGGAGGTAGTCTTCAACGTAAGCATAATAAAACTTTATATGTACCGTATACCGGTGTACCGAATACTTAAAAGACGTGATCATGAAATTTCACATTTCCCGAGGAACATTGTAGGGAAATGGCAAAAAAGTTTCAACTTCCCATATTAATCGCTGATTTAGGTGTGTTACTTCGTATATTTGAAATAAATTTAAAAAATACAATTTCAGACTGCCTGGAGAAGAATCAGGGAGAAAAAATGGCTTGATGTCATTCCAAGTCATTCAAATATCAAAAATTATTCCGTTATTTGCAGTCTTCATTTCAGGCCCCAGGATATAATAAAACATAGTTTAATGCGTTTTACTTTAATCCATCCTTAAAGCATAATTATTATTAACTTATGAAATCAAATTATTGGTTAACTAGCACTTCGCCCGCGACTTCGTCCGCGTGGGTATAGTAGGTACTCCACAAACTGCGACGCCCCTATACATATCCCCTTATAAAGGTTAGTTTTGGAAAATTAAGCACAACGATTCTCATTATTGATTCAGCGCAACTGTTCACCCCCCCGTTCAGTCCGTCAGGGGTTGATTATGCAAAAATTGTTAGGTACATGATCTGTTTCAATTATCCCACTTTTAGTTTGTTCATAGAATTCCGACGTAAATTGAAGCAAGCTATAATTTCCTCCCCTAAAAACTAATTCACCCCCACTTCACCCCTTATTATGTATGTAGGTACCTAGTTGATTTTCGAAAAATCCAAACATTTGTTATTCTTAATGTTTTATCGAAAACATTTAAATGCCGTGGTGTTTCAACTTCATCGGACCAAGCATTGATACGATTCTCCCCAGTTCGCTCAAGCCGCGACATTTTTCTTACTCCGAGCATGTTTATTACCGTCGTAACTTTTGAACGAAAGGTCCGATTTGAATGATTTAAAGTGTAATTTACACGGACATAATCAACCTTAATTATTAAACCATTTAAATGGATAAGGATTAATATCATGGTACTATAATCACCATTTTTTATTTCACCATGGGATTTGCTTGACTAATATTAACAAAAAGCGGTCATGGTGACTTATCCATAATAGTTAGACATATGGTATCGCGGACTTTTTTGTAGATATTGATGACCTCTATAAAACTGTAGTACATCACTTTGCTCTATTGTCAATAGATTCCGCAGCGTACGCGATATAAGGATTTTTTCTCACACCTTGGGTCACATTATCGAAGTTTTCATACGGATCCCTAACTTTTTTGAAAATATTCTATAGCCTATGACCATCGCCGATAATGTAGAATTCTACTGGTGAAAGAATTTTTCAAATCGGTCCAGTGGTTTCGGAGCCTATTCATTTCAAACAAACAAACAAACAAACAAACAAATCTTTCCTCTTTATAATATTAGTGTAGATATATTATGTCCTATTATATTAGTCTCAACCTACATTATATTGGTTGGTCACCCTAATGAAAGGGACAGAGGGCTCTCGCGAAGCTATCTCCCTCGGACCGCGTATCGGCAGCCTGTGCACATTCCAGGTTGTAGTAAAAGTTCCTTGTTCTGGGCACGCTCGCTCCATCATAGACCTCATCTATCACTTTCCATCAGGCGGAATCGAGGTCAAGAGCAACGCTATTCCTCAATAAAAAAAAAGAACGATTGACAGGTTTATTATTATACTCTTTGCAGCTAACTCCGCTGAGCGAACCCTCGATATATACATAATTGAATTTTTATCCGAGCTTTCGCCATAGACATAAATGGCTTTCGCCGTCTTACTTTTAAACGCACCCCAGGGCCCAGTACCTAGCTTTCAGTTCAGAATTAGGCCTGGGTCGTATCAATTTTTTTAAGAATCGTTTCTGAATCAGATTTCGAGTTTCAATATCTGATTTCAAAACTATATATTTCAATATCTATAATTATATTGTGCGTAGGTACGCGTACAGACCAATATATTTCGATACCTAATCCGATACCCTGTTTTTTGGATGCGACGATATTCAAAGAAAATCCAGATTTACAAATCTACAATACCAATTTTCATCGAATATAAATATCCGATCCGATATCGCATCGGTACAATAACTATATTTATGTTTTTGTATCGATGCGATATCGGATCGGACACTATTTAAACTAGTCAGAGATGCGGAGCGACCGGTACGTCAATATTATACTATTGTAGTCTTTGGTCAATATATAGATTTTATAATACATAGTTTTCGAACGTGCCAGTAAGCGGTTTTTAGATTTTGTACCGATATATAGATTTCGTAACTATATACGGTTTGTATCGCCCACCACTATTCAGAATACTTCATATAGGTAGGTACTAGGGAGGGAGGTTCAGAATCAATCACAGAGTACATTGAATCAATGTAGGTACTCTGTGGCTTCTTGTCTGTCATAAGAAGTACCTACTACACCTACCTAGTACCTGGCAGCAGGCAGACTAAAATTATTATTGTTATTTGTTCAGTGTTGTGTGTTATTTTATTCATTAGTTTAAAGTGGTTTACCGTGTGTGACATTGAATTTGAGTATTCTAATAAGTATTAGTTTTAAGTTATCAAACATGGATGCTTTGCAACAATCTTTAAATGAGTATGAAGAACAGGTATGTACTAACAATATAACTTGTATGAGTAAGTTTTAAAAAATATTAAACCTTTCGGTTTACTAGACGTTTAATGTATTTCTAGCTGGCGATGGTCAACTTAACCCTCGAAACTGTTAATGAATCAACAGAAAGAGAATCCCTGCTAGCCTTGCAGTCAGATTTGCAACAACTTATCCAATTAACTAGAGAGAATTTGGAAGCCCTGGTTCCTAAAGACACCAAACCAATTGAAGCTCAATCTTCTGAACCTAAAGATGAATTGGATGATGAGTATGCTTTGTTTATGGTAAATATAGAAATTATTATCACAATAATAATGATCTTCAGACTGTAAAAGAATGATTGTGTAAATTTCATGTTGTTTCCAGCAAGAGATGGCTAAAACTGGCGCATATGAAGAAGCTAAAGACGATAAATCTGATAGTTCTAAAGATGCAGACAATGATGACAGTGATATAGAGGTATTGTTTTTCTTTGTTTTTGTTTTTAGTACTTAGTTATAGATTTCATTATATGATTGATTTAAATCTTTTAAGTAAGCATAACTTACCATTGTTCTTACTGTATACTAATATATTTAAAATTTCCCGTATTTTGCTGAAACTACTGACACTTTATTATTTACAAAAGATTAAACTGTTTATCTACTTCTCATTACTTCATAAAATATATTTTCAAAGGATGAGCTGTCTTCCTTACTGGGCATGAAGTGTGCAGTGTATCACACACACAAATGGGGTGGCCAGCCGGGTCTCTACAATGCTATGGTCAGTGCTGTAATGCCTAGACAAGATAAGGACCAGTTCCAAGATCTACAGGTTTGTGGATTTTTGTTTCATTGAGTTTCTTTATAACTGTGCGTTTCATTTATAAAATAGTCTAAACAAAGTGTTTTAGCTTCAACTAGCTAATGAAACCTGTTCCAACTCTAGCTTTTGCGTTTTTGCCAAGCTTGCATTAATATAGTTTTTTTTTTAAGTAGCCTCCATTTCCAGATCATCAATCTCTGTACCAAATTTCATCAAAATTGGTTCAGCAATTTTGGTTGGAAAGTGTAACAAACTCACTATCACATTTATGTGCAATATATAATATAAAAATACATAAATATGACTTTAAACCAAATATATAAATATCATAAAAACAAATAATATAATTATTTTAATGAATCTTAAAAAAAAAAATAGTTTAATATTTGTAGTTTTGTTTTCTGGGTGTAGTTTATCTATAATATGTATGTATTTATAAATTATATAAGTATGTATGTATATCAGTTGTCTGGTTACCATAACACAAGCTCTGCTTAGCTTGGGATCAGATGGCCATGTGTGAGTTGTCCCAAGATATTTATTTATTTATTTACCTATTTCCTAACAAAAAGCGCCTTCATCCTCTCTCCTATTGAAAAATTAACTTTGCTGTGCCCGACAGGGTCCATAATTGATTCGATGTTTTAACATACCAACTGTTACATGTACACATTATGGAATGCAATAAAGTATTGAGTATTGAGTATTTATAATATTACTGTTATGAAGTGGGTTGTACAAGAAATTAATAATAATGTAATTAGCTTCTTTCTTCTGGGGGAACCAATGAAAACAAATAAAATTCAACTACATAATTAATAAAAAATATAGAATTTTAGTTTAAATCAATCTCGGTTTACTGGTACTAATTGATTTTACCGGGTCAATAGATGTTAAATTAGTAAAATATAATTATTCTCCAGACCTTGCCCACGTTACTTGGGGTAGGCACAAAACATTTTCCTCTTCCATCCTCCCCTGTTAACTGACATACTATCATTCACCTCTTTTTCTAACATGTTCCCCTGTCACTTTCAACAGTCTATTTATTTTTCTTTGGCCTTTCTTTACCTCTCCATCCACACTTTTTTTTTTTTTTTTTAAATATAGGAAATCATCAAATGACTCCTGCCGCTCTGGGTGGAGCGGGAGGGAGTTTCAGACTCTTTCTGACTAAAACCCATCCGTGCTCCTCGTAGTGCCCTTTGCTTTCCAGGGCCGCGGTAACTCTTTCGAACAAAATCCGCAACGCTGGCAGGCTCTGGCCTTAACAGGCCCCGTCTACTTTGCTGACATCTCTTTGAGGCGCGCGTGGAACACAACGCGCCGTCAACCCAGGCCTGGCTTTGATCGGACAGCGAGCCACCCAACTCCATCCACCCTTGAATTAATCATTTGTTAAGTTAGACATGTTTCATTCATCATGTTGTACACCCAAAACTTTTGTCCCTCAGGTTCGTGTTCTTTTTACTCATCCAACACATGCTGAGATGTTGCCGTGTCCTTTCTTCCTTGATGGTGAATGTAAATTTAGTGATGAGCAATGTAGGTGAGTCATACCATAGTTACTAAAAAATAAACGGTACACTCCAAAATATGTAATGACATTATAAAAATTTAATTTATTTGGGGTTTCAGATATTCCCATGGTGCTTTAGTACAACTATCGAATTTAAAAGAAGCGATAGAACCTGATTTTAGTTCAATTAATGTAGGTAGTAGAATTTTGATGAAACTGAAACCACCTGATGATGAGGTAATTATAGCATCTAAATATTGATTAACCTTTCATTGTGGATCAGATTACTATCAGAGTCTAATTGAATCTCGAGCCACAATCACGGTTTCATAATGATAAACAACTCTAAAACTATAGTAGGTGCCAGATAAATAAAGAATAACGGTGACCTTTCCTTAATATCTCTTCGTAGGTACCCCCGGACAGTAAATTATGAATCGTTTTTCATTACTAGAACAGTAAGGATCACAATATAAGTCGATTCAGGACAGCTTTATGTCATTATTTCTGTTTTTGAAATTAAGTGTGTCAATAAATGTAGGTGGGTCAATGACCGTTATTCTTCATTTATCTGGCGCATACTATAACCAGTGTTATGGGCTGTAATGTACCATTCACAGCGAACATGTTACGTTACGCCGTGTCCTAAAACCCGTGTAACATAACATGCTCGTTTCGAACAATGCTCGCCCGTGCTCCAGGCCTCCAGATTCGCAAGACACTCTCAGTCAAGATGTCTGACGACGAGGTTGTGTTGGCATCTTACTAAATTATTGTTTAATCCAAATTGAATTTTACTAGCACCCCATGTTTTACAAGATATAAACACAATGTAGTCAATAATCGACGCCTGCGGCACGTGCGCCCGACGACTTGTCGCGGCGGCGTACTGACTGAACCGTGTAACTGTCAA
The DNA here is from genome assembly GCA_947386135.1 of Melanchra persicariae. Classification (NCBI taxonomy): domain Eukaryota; kingdom Metazoa; phylum Arthropoda; class Insecta; order Lepidoptera; family Noctuidae; genus Melanchra; species Melanchra persicariae. Next base: position 9,822,343 of record OX376646.1, read on the forward strand.
TGGGATTCGCCAAAAAACCGACAGCGTGCAGAGCACTCGAAACGAGCGGCTCGTTGCTCGCATGTTTGTGCTCATTTCTAGTTCCACGTACTGACTGCACGAATGCTCGCTTTGTAACGTGTTACATTACGCCCCTAACACCAGTCAGTACCCACCTTAAAGGTGCTCACTCGCCAGGAGCATTCGCCTGTAATGTAACGTCTATGATTAGATTAATTACGTTACACTGCTTCCCTGACTGACGAGCATTCGCCATTAATGTAACATTCATAATTCGATTTTGAGCATTTGCCTGTAGCTGAAGTTAGTTGTTTTCACAGTGTCAAACGAAACGGTTGTTGTGTTGAGCGTTACAATATTAATTCGATTTTGTTATTTACGTAGACAAAACCGAAGTAACGATATTTGTCACACAAATGATTTCAAAATGTATGTTACAAGTTGTATCAAAATGTTACAGATTGTATCATTACAGGACACTTTAATGCTCGGTTGTCCTCCCTCACTGATGTAATGCTCGGATCTGTAACGTTACATTATAGGCAAATTCTTCCGGTGTATGAGCACCTTTACATATTTTGATTACAGGAAATAGGTTTAGCAAAAAAATCTACTGAAAAGTATCACTTATGGCATAGAGCAATAATAAGGAGTATAGATTTAGAGAAAACAACTTGTTCAGTTAAGTTGGAGCATGGTGTGCACACGGGAGAGAAAAGGAAACAAGGGACTGATGAGATTAGAGTTAAAATCGAGGACATATTCCCATTGAATAGTAAGTTTTATTTATTTATAACTTCATGCACAAAGGTACAATGGTGGATGGCTAAGGCCTTTTTTTGGATTTTATTGAAACCATCAAATGACACCTTGTCTCGACCCTCCGCTCCGCTCCGGAGCGGAGGGTCGAGACTTACCGACTAAAACCATCCGTGTTCCTTCAAATGCCCTTTACTTTCCAGGGCCGCAGTGACTCTTTCGAACAAATTCCGCATCCCTGGCAAGCACTGGCCCTAGTGGGTCCCGTTTATAGGCCTTGCCTTGTTTCATTTATACTAATAATTTAAAATAATAATGTTTAAGTCTTGCCTAATAGGTTAAATGTGTATCTTCTGCAGTTGTTTTATGTACTTAGACTAGCTTTTACCCGCGACTTCGTACCTTTCATATCAAGTATGAAATATACTTTACGACCTATTCTCATACCTACCAAATATACATAAAAAAATCATAAAAATCAGACTGTGACACGAGATTTTTATATAAGTCACCGGAAAATTGCAAACGCTGTAAGATGCGCGTGAAATTGTAAAATATTTTTTCTTAATGACACGGATATATTTGAAACTATTGATATTGTACACAAAACAATGTTTTCATAATTATATCGAGAAATTATAATCTCGTATCGTAGATTGTTTTTATACAACAATGCGCAAGAGAGGCACCTCGCTGGTTCGGCGAGTGCGGGGGAGCTCCAACAGCATGCTGGCCGCACTCGCGGAGAGGGTCGATTGCTCCTACATCAATCACTGCTGTAGGCTACACGTTGAACGCAGGTAATGTGCCAACACTGTTTGGATTTGACAATCTTTCTTGTTTGTGTAATTTTATTGTTATGTAATTATTTTACTCTATTTGATTAATTACTTAATGTGACTGAGTGTGTGTATGATTATTAATGTTAATGAGTCTGTGAAACTTGAAATAAAATGAATATTATTATTATTGTTATAATCTATTGATGATGTATTACAATCTTACGGAGTCATAAGTGGTGAATAATGAAAATAAATAGGAATTGAATTGACATGAAGCTGTGTGATAACTTCATGACTTTTCTCAGTCAGCCAATATTCTCCGAATTGACTAGAACGCGATGTTTAGAAAAGGGGTTCGAACATTTTTCTATGAGAGCTGGCATAGCCACCCGTTGCCATTTTGATATTTTGCTTCGAGTGGTGAATTTCATGTTTTTCATGATTAGATTACTTTTTTTTGTTATCTGAGAAGTAATTTAAAGAAAACTCAGCGTACAATTAAACTCCATAAGTTTACAACTAGATTTGATAGAAGCCAGAGCTCAGTTAGCTTTCAGTTGGTGATGTTGTTTTGAAGAGTGATTTTATATCGAAACAAAATTAAATCCATGGTTGAAAAGTTCCATGAAGGTCTCGTTGTTTTTAGTGTGAGACTACAAGTAGGTACGACACGATAGAGTTAAGAAAAGCCGAAAAGACAAGTACCTATTGATGTTACTGAATGTGTAAGGGTTTTATCACACCAATTGATCGATGAATTCATCAATTTAATATATATTTTACCTTTTCCAAAAATTAGACAATATACCTATCCAATACATTATCTATCTCGATATAAAAATTTTAATAACTGGGACAGCCTCAAAATGGGGAAGTTTATTTGTGCATTTTCACTTTTAAGTGTAAACCCCCGTTTACACTTAAAAGTGAAAATGCACAAAAAAACTTTTTTTTTTTAGAAACTGCTCTACACTAGGAATGTCTCCTGTACCGTGGGTGCGTTTACAAGCATACAAACTCACATACATGAACAGCCAGACCTGGAACAACTATCTGTAGGCCATACATATATTTGTTCCGTGCGGGAATCGAACCCGCAGCGCAGCAGCCAATCGCTCAACCACTTAAAAAACACGTTACACAAACTAGAAAATTTCAAATAATCATTTTTCAAATTGTACCATCTGACACATCAAATAAAAAGAGCCTATTGTAAGGGTTATATTTTTTTTTAATTCCGTTACTGGTAACTTGAGTGACTGACAAATAACGCACGTACCTACACTCTACACGTAGGGGAGCACTATGAGAGGATCTCCCGAAATTCCTGCAGGAACGGGAATAAACGATATGCGCTTACGAAGTTGCGGCTAAAAGCTAGTTTTGAAATAAATTGTTTTGAAGTTATTCAAGTAATTACTTGAAAATTCCTATCCATTCATTTTGAAAAAAAAATGCAGACAATAGTAGTTCTTAATATATAAAGAAAACCTATACCAAGTCTAAAACTATAGTGTTAAAATAACATGTTACAAAAATGAGATTCGTTCGGAATCCTTTGCACGCGATTCCGACTCGCACTTGGTCAATTTTTTTTTTTGCTGTGACTAATTTTTTTTACTTTTCGTTTCGCAGCTGAAAATGAAGAATGTGATGATTCCGATGATAGCTTAAGCGACACAGAATACCCTCAAAGCAAAGCTATGTGTGAAGAAACAGTAGTTGACAATCATGCACTTATTGTTGACAGCAGTCTTCTGAACCAAAACATTACCCCTATTGGGCAGTGGGAGCAACATACTAGAGTGAGTATGTATTAACGTTCATACCAATTTATTATAATTACTTGGTTTTTTCATTTGACTGATAGTTATTTATTTTCTTACAGGGTATTGGCTCCAAGATAATGTTCGCAATGGGTTATGTCCCGGGGACTGGGCTTGGCGCAGCAAGCGACGGTCGTGTTCAGCCAGTTGAAGCTCGCGTGCTACCTGTGGGCAAGAGTCTCGACCAGTGCATGGCCATCTCCGAGAAACATGCTTCTCAAGACCCATTGAAGGTAAGATATTAAATGTTCAATTAGAGTAAAAATCTACATTATCTTTTTAGATTGCTTGTTATTACAGACACTAATTATTGCTTCTAGGTAGAGCAAAAACTGAGAAGATTACAGAAGAAAGAAGAAGAACGTAACAAAAGAGCATATGAACGGGAAAAGGAGAGAGAAAGACGAAATGTCTTCAATTTCCTTAATAAAACTTTAGGCGATAAAGGAGAAAACGAGCCTGAAACGTCACTGGATGTAAAGCAGTCTTCAAGTAAAGATCTAAACATTGAGCAATTCAAAATTACAGAAGACAAAAAACGAATTGAAAAGGAGATAGTTAAATTGAACAGTTCCTTAATCAGACATGCATCTGGATCCAATGGTCACAGAAGTATTCATATGCAGATTGCAGAGAAAAATAAAGAACTAAATAATCTCATTCAGAAAGAGAACCAAATATCTAAAGAGCAATCACACAGGAAAGACAAACAGAAAATGACAGTTTTTTAATGGAAATGTTTTCCGAAGTATATAAATTATGAAATAAAGAGTATTTTTATTATTTTGATGAATTATGAAAACAAAGCCGTTTGCTACGTAAATTTGTTTCGTAGCAAATCGCTTTGTTTTCTAATGAACTTATCTCAGATCAAGTATTTAGAGCAAATGGAACAGGTTTAATCGACACATTCAAAAATATGTTTATCAAGTAGCCCGCAAAGCGCCTTACAATGTGTTTAGAGCACCTCACTAATGTACAGTTTGTGGCTAGGACTCCAGCAAAAAGATGATTGGTGTTTTAGAAAATATTAAAATACCAAAAGTTTTACTTCAAAAAAGGAGTTTTTATGTTTGTTACCTCATAACTCCCGTCTTATAAGAACCCATTTGAAAAAATCAATATAATACATAAAACCCTCACGTTACTGAGTGACTGACAGACAACGCACAGCCTAGCCCGATAGTCTTTCTGAGAGTGTAGCAGCACTAAGAGAGGATTTCTAGAAATTTCTACGAGATCGGTAGTCGTAGTCATTTTCTTTAAATTTTGGATTTCCTATATCCGACATTATGATTTTATAGACAACTTCGGGAATCCTGCATCCATCATCGCTTCTATGGTCTTGTTATACTTATTTTAATTTAAAGGCTGGAGATTTTTCCTTTATTTCTTCTAATACCTCAAATTAGTGCAAGATGCAATAATATCACACATTTCCAATAATATCACCTTTTTGCCATTAATTTAGTAAGGTATCTTTATTTTATAATATAAAGTATCTTTATTTTAGTTTAATGGTTAATATAAGTAATTGAAGCTACGGGCTATTAAATGAAGAAAAGACAAAATAGTTGTTTTCATTTTCTTTATTTAGCCTCCCCCACCGGCAGATTAAAAGTCTGACTCTTCCGATTAATTCTTTCCGGCAACTTGTATTGTACTTGTACTGTGTGAATCTCTGGCGCCCGAGTTTAATATCTGATTTATTTAATTTTCATTTTGGAAGAACACATTCTCTTCTTCATCATCGCAACAACACGCATAAAATGTTACATTTGGCAAAGGTATTTTTCCAAGAAACTAATTCTGCTGAGGTGTCAGTAGCATCTCAGGGTCTGGATATATGCAGCGTTAGGCGCGCTTTCTATTACGGGACGTAAACATTAATGGCAACTAAGAGTGTACCGTGCCTACGTCATCTGTTCTCTGAATTTGGGTGTGAAGATGTATCATAAGTACCTATGAATCAAAATACACATATCGTAATTATGTAATGTAGGTATAATAATATGATGAATTGCGGAATTTGTTCGAAAGAGTCACCGCGGCCCTGGAACGCAAAGGGCATGAGTAGGAATAAGGATGGGTTTTAGTCAGTAAGAGTCTGATACTCCCTTCCGCTCCACCCAAATCGGAAAAAGTAATTTGATGATTTTCCCATACATTAAAAAAAGGTATATGATGAAGATGATACGGTGCGACGAATTATTGCTCCGCCACCATAATACTAGGAGAAAGTATAGTGGTGTAAAGGTTGCCTATGCCAGTTGGCAACAACAGTGAAACACTTTGATAATTACAAATTTCTATATTTACATATGTGATGTTTAGTTTAAAATAAGCGTACATGGCATAAAATTACAATTAATATATATGACATATTTTTCTATAAATTAGGTATTTGTACTATCGATCAATATTAACAAAGTACTTAAAATGTTAATGGGCGTGTGACTAGCAAATAATATTTGCTGAATTTTATAATTACGCATTCAATTTTAGTGACAGTGGGTCAAATATGTTTACCACTAAACTACTCAATATTATAGGTTATACCTAAATTAGGTATGGAATTGTGGCTTTAATAACCTAATTTCATCATTATCCACTTGCAAACGTTAACTCTGATGCATAAAGATATTTTTAGAAAAGGTACAATTTATTATAATTAAAAATGAGTATAAGATGTTAATTATTATTATAAAATTTATCTTTGCATTGCCATAATTCAAATAATAACTACTAAAACCTCTTAAAATTGCTACGTGAGCAAGATATTTGTACTTTTCCGCAATCAGTTTTCTTAAAGTGCTGATGTCTACATAAGCATTCGTCAATGCAATATATTTTAGTACTAATAAGATTTAGGAATTGGATTACAGACCCACTGTGCGAAGTTCCCAGGACTACTAGGCTACTGAATCAATACCAATGTCAGCCCCAGTACATCATGATCAACATAACACTGCATTCATCATGTTTATAGGTAGAGGATAAAGTTGAGTGGTGGCAGTAGGAAATATGGTTCTGCCGGTCGATTCTATCGACATCTCACGGTGTTCACCTAGGCGGAGTGAACGACAACTGAGCTGTCATTCCATCTTATTTGTATAGTTTGACAACTCACCCGTCGTGTTCGCCCAAGTGTTCACTTCGATATGTTTACAGAATCGCACTGCTGGCAACAATTTACTCACTCTTATGTCTATCATACTCTTTCTAAATAAGGCACAAGTCACATTAGAGAGAGCAAACTGATGACAGGATCATTATCCAACTTGATTTTAGACTTTAGTCTTTTAGGCTGCTATAGTCGCTGCGCAGACGTTGGAGAAACGCCAACGCTCGTAAAACGCCAGTGGGATAGCGGCCTTTACCTATAAAACTTGTTGTGTTCAGACATGATAATATCCATCCAATCGCGCTAACATGTGACTACTACTACCTGTACCTGTTTGCAACAATACTAATATGTATAGTTATCATCTAATTATATGCCTATGCATTGAAAGTTCACTATAAAAATTTCCTAGACAAATTCATCACAGAGATTTGTTATATCCTCATCAAGATTACCTTATTACCGTCACCATCCATTCTCGCTCATACATTCATTGAATTACGTTTATTTTAATATCTATATATTACATTAGGTAATGCAATAGAGAGTGATGAAACAAAAGAGAGACATTCTTTGTACTAAACTAAACGTCTTGAAATTAATAAGTACACTCTTATGAGACTCTTCGCCACGTAAGTAAAAATAATTACCCTATGATTGTTTTATGATGAATTGTGATGTCTTTATTACGTGAGTTGTGATTAGCCGCTTCTCGAAGCATCGCAATGAAATAACGAATACGAAATCTAATCGCGGTCACAACAATGTGACAATGCTTGAGATGAGATTCGCTTCAACTGGCGTTGTGTTCAATTAATCTATTATTATAATTAGAAGCGGCGAAGTTTAGCTAAACAGGCGGCTGTCACTGCTGCCTGTATGTGTAATGTTCCGATATACCGATAAACAATTGATGCTCGGCTGTATAACACAGTTCATCCGTACATCAATAGATTGAAGGAGTGCAAGTCCCGGGGACCATCGCTAATCGATGCTATAGCGTTGCTCGGAGGCGGCTGACCACGCACGCCATCGCCGAGTCTACGTTGTCAAACACGGGCACACCAGAGCGTTTCGCCAAGTCTGACAGGTAGTGGCGGCCCCGGTTGTAATCCTTGACAGCTGCTTCACTATACTGTAAATAAATAATTTATTATAATAATTATATTTTTAGCAGGTTTATTGCAAAGTACAGTCATAGCAGATTTTTGCCGGGGAAGATAAGACAATAAACGTAAGCCAGAGTGATGACACAGCTTCACATATAGGTGCTAATAAGCAATAATTGCTCTAAGTGAGAACGGGTATGGTCTGTACAAATCACGAACGATGTGACTTTATTGTCATTGACAAAAGGGTCAAATTGCAATGACATATCAAGTGCATAGCTAGTGTTGTTATGGTATTCAAATATAAGCTAAACTTACACCCTGTGATTTCTGCGGGTCCATGGGTTGCACTAAGAGCACGGTGTTAGCAGGCCGCAGTCCCATGTAGTGGGCCGCTAGGACCATCGCAGCGAAGCACGGAGAATCCGCACTCATCGCGAACACCAACACGCGGGAGCCAAGCAATAGGTCCTCGTCGTATGTTCCTGTAAACAAATTAATTGTTTGAGAAAGGTAACAAAGTTCATCCGCTGTCATATCACGGGGTCTGCGATGTAGACCATTGTAAATTCTAAGTTGTAGGAGTAACAGTAGTTAGGGAAAATAATTAAGGCTTATCCCAGAAAAGGCCAGCAAAAGACTGTCTTGCAGGTATAGTCAGTTGATATCAGGCTGTTTTTTTTTTCTTTAATTATGATTGCTATTGTCTGTTAGGCGGTATAAAAAGTACCTTTAAAGGGCTGAGGGGTAACATCTTCCGTGACCGTATAGAAGTCGGAGGCACTGAGTCGGTCGGTCCGGTCGGCTCGGTCGTCAGGCGCGCGGTCCCGCAGCTGCACGTCGTCGGGCAGCTCCAGCGCGTCGCGCGAGCTGGCCGGGCGCGGCTTCTTGTCGTGGCGCGGCGACTCGGGGTGCGCAGGCGCAGTGCGGCGCGCCGGCGTCGAGAACATGCGCGTGTAGTCGTTGGCGCGCGGGACCACGTACGTGAAGCCTTCCCGTCGAATTACTTCTTCTGGTCGGGTGTTGTGGACCTGGAAGTGGGACTTAGTTAGTAGTCTGTGGTGGATACAAATAAAGTGCACTGACATACTCAAGTTCATGAATTCCTACAAAATTTTCTAGGTAGGTACAGAAGGCTGGTTGTGCAAACACGCAGTTATACGAAGAAGATATTGGTATTTACAGTGCCTTATTTCGACGCAATAAGTGCGGGTTCTATAAGTCAGGACCGGAGTTGAGCTGAGCTATTCCATATTCGCTGTGGCATAGTTACCGGGAAGGTCCCTCCGAGGTAGACGTCGTGCGTGGGCGCGCCCAGCATGGCGGGCAGCGTGTCGAGGCGGCGCTGCGTGCCGGGCGTGAACACGGCGTCGCTGGCGCCCGCAGCGCCCGCAGCGCCCGCAGCGCCCGCAGCTGTGCTGTCGCCCGGTGCCCGGTGGCCGCCGTTCTGTAAAGAGGAATCAAAGAAATGGTGAAAAATCTAACTCAAATATTCTGTGGCCTAAAAAAATTGAACGAAGAATCAGTATTACCACGTCAAGTCGTCAAGTACGTTAAAGAAGAGCACTTCTTTAATTTAGTACTGCAGTTTGATATCGTTCGTGTAAATGTTTGTCTGTATTGCTGTTGTGTTGTGTCTGGGCGAATAAATGTTTTCTATTCTAATAATTTAATAATATTATTGCGCCAAAGTGTACTGAAAAACTGGTGAAGGTCGCGGAGTCCGTTGGATGTGGGGGGGGGGAGAGTTCTATTATCAGCAGTGGACGACTTTGCTAATTTAATTTATAACTAGAGAAAAATGTATTTACCTTAGGAATGAATAAACCAAGCTTTCTCCCGTAAGCTTTAAGCCTGGGGTTGACAAGCCTCAGGCCGCTGGCGTCCCTCGCGGCAGGCTCGTGTTCACTACGTAAGTCGCCACCCGTCGCCTCCGACTCCGTTCCGTTTCGACTTTGAACCTCTGCAAGTAAATAACGTTCAAATGATTTATGGTGTAGAGATAAAGAGTAAATTCAATATCTATTTACAGCAGTCACAATTTCACAAATATCATGAAAAAAAAATGAAACTCTACAGATGATAAGGAATATCTCTCGTTTAAAGCGCAAAATACACAAAATAATTGCCTAAATAATATGGAAAATAATTTTCAAAACAGTAAACAAAATCATTGTAAGTATAATAATCTGAGAGTTTCGGTCTTCGACCCGTTTAATTTATAATAAGTACATTTTTAGATACATAATTTTTCAAGCAGTGAAAGGTTTTATAATAATAGGTGAAAATGTGAAATTTTAATCAAAACAATTCATGAAGCGACTCAAGCTAGCATACAATGGAAATCGTGAGCAGAAGCAGTAAGCAGCACTCAAAATACCGAAAATAATGATAACTGTATGAAACAAGTGGAGCGTGGGACGGCTGTAGCGTACACAGACGACTTAGATAAGGTCGTGGGTAGACGTCGAATGCAAGCGGCTCAAAACCATTCCTTATGAAAGTGCGGTGAGCGTCCGGAAGTGGACGCCTTGCGGATTGCGGATGACAATGATGTAAGTGAATAGTGCGCACACGCACCGGGAGCGGGGGACTGCGGGGAGCGCGGGGGCGGCGGGGAGAGGTAAGCGCGCAGCGAGCCCAGCAGGCGCCGCACGCGCGACCCCACGCCCTCGCTAGCCGCCGCCGCCGGGCTACCGCGCCCTTCAACAGACACCACCCTTACCACCCGCCACCCAAAATTTCTTAACCAAGTATAAGACCGTCACTCGTAAAAACGCTGCCAAATCTTCTGCTATGTTTCCACAATAAATAATGCAGCAATATTTCGAAAGCGAAAACATAAACAGCTTATGTCACATTAAAATAAGTTTATGGACGTTGTATTGGCAGAAAACGGCATCATTTTAACGAGCGTTACGGATATAAAGTAGGAGTCGTGCTGACCTGCGTCGGCGGCGAGCTCGGCGACGGCGGCGCAGAAGGTCTCGAAGTCCACGGGGTCGGCGGCGGGCGGCAGGCAGCGCTCCGCCAGGTCGCGCGGCGCACGCGTGGCGTCCCTCAGCGCGTCCAGCGCGCGCGCTCGCGGGAGGCGCGCAGCGCGTCCGCCCGCCGCGTCGTAGGCGCGCTTGAGGCGCAGGATGGTGTGGCCGAGCGAGTGGCGCGGCTGCGTGCGGGCGCCGCGCAGCACGGCCCGCGCACAGCGCAGCGCGGCGGGTATGTCGGTGAAGGCGGGCAGGCCGCGCCGCTCCACCGCCTCCTGCAGCGTCGCGCGCGCTCGCGACAGCTCCACGTACTCGCTGCAGTCGGACACATCGTTACAGATTACATTCTGCATACAAATTGGCACAATAGAGGCACATGCGAGCGACGATCGTTGCGCGTGATCTTAACTCCGCGGGTTAGAGTGGCTGACGTCAATACTTAACGAGATGTTCGTGTTTCTACCTTTATCGACTGTTACGAATGCTTTGACGTGCTAATGTTTGCAAAAATTTGTAGACAAGTAACACTGTTTGTTTGGATACTTACTATGAAAAGCACATATATTTACACAAGTTACACGTTAAACATGCTTGTTTCCGTCCAATATGAAACGACATAATTACACAAGTGTAGCTTTAGTAAGTACCTAATAATTAACTCTGGTAAAGTCACCGTCATCAGATAATGCCCTTTTTTTCGGAGAACTTGACACCAGGAAAATAATAGTCAATCAGAAAAGACGATGACAAACGGCGATAGGTCATCATATCGCGCATCAACTTCAAATACATGAATCATCCTAATTCTCGTGATGACGATCGACTGATGACAAATTAATCATTCAAATTGATAGCTAAATTTTTTACCCTGCTTTACGATTGCTAATCGATATAATCTAGCTACTATTGTTTTTTTTTTGCATGATGTTATGGCCATTCCTCGTCCTTTCTAGACGAAAAGTTTGTTCAAATGTGATCCAAGCTTTTGATGAAAAGTTTAATGTCGGTACGGTCCTAAATGAACCATATCTAAATTTGGGGTTGGACTCGAGGGGTGACGGTTGACATGGTTAATAGCCAACATGACATTTTTCGTCTAAATCAGCTAAAAGACTTTTGAACGAAAAATAATTCAGTGCATTTAACGGTAAACGTATCATCCTGCCTCTATCATTTTTAACATTTACTTAAAAAGAACGAGAATTTAATTTCGTTTAGTACTAGGTAAGTGCGCCTAGAGGCCGTAATACACATGATACCTGTTACATGCACAAAACTATGCAAGAAACTTAACTTGCATGCCATAGTGACATAGGTACATCAATCAGAACTTATTATAGCACAATGTCATGCAAGGTACTTGTATACTTTTGTGCAAGGCTTGCACTACGGGCACCTTAAGACTGCAAGGCGCAGGTTACAAGTAGATTCATAGTAAGATACTGACTGATCGGAGATGGTCTCGTGGCCGATGTTCTGGTGGCGCGTGTAGGGGCGCAGCACCAGCAGCAGGTCGCGCGGCGCGGCGGCCAGGTGCGCCGCCTCCACGCACGCGGCCACGGCGCGCGTCTCGCTGTCCAGCACGAACAGCAGCGCGCGCGCCGCCGCCTTGGCGCGGTGCTCCACCTCCACCAGCTCCATTGACCAGTCTTCGACTTGCTGCAGAATAGAACATGGTTAGTTTTGATAAAAATGCAAAATGCTTTTAATGTGCGTACAGCTAAGGAGTGGAATTTCCTGCTGGAGTCTATGTTCCTGCCGCACTATGACGTGTCAATGCTATTATGACTCCGTTGTGTAAAAGAGATTAAGATTTTCGTTGTGTATAGCTCCATCTCTCTCTCACACTGGAACAATGACGACGTAAATGCGTCACAGTAATGCCCCTGAAGAGGTATGTTGTATTTTGTATATTATCCGCACTTGAGTCCCATTCGGCCATTACTAGGGAAGGTTTTATACCTACGTAGAGCGTGCAGTTTTGGATCCCTATCATTCTAAGACCGAAGGTACTGAGGAAAGTCGATAACGGATACATCCGACTTCTAACTGAGAAAATTGTTTTCTTGGTTATATTACTGTGGTTTCAGACGGATGGAAAGCAGTACGAGTACATAGTGCTTATAGTCGCCACGCGACTTTGCTCACATATAGTGCAATATATATTCATGGGTGCAGTTTGTATGTAGTACATATAAATAATATTCTTTATCTAATACAAATTAGCCGTCTGGGTCACTTGCAGCTTACACGCATTTAGGTACTTGCCTAACGTCACGTTTCAGTGCCTACGTAGCAGAATTATGGGTAAACCAATATCGTAAAACAGTGGCTTCGAGCGTTCAGCTAAAAAGTAAGTGGATATGACGTAAGAGGAGAACATGATTTCATTCGTGTTTGAAACCGTTACATTTGAAGAGATATCTATTACGTTTTTGTGATAGGACGTGTCATATCTAATTACCAAAATCATATTTATCGAGAGCACGTTTCATTCAATGAAACTGCGAAACAAACCATGCGTTATCAAAGTTATCATACGCATTATCTGTTTTAGCTGGAGACTGGTCTTCGCTTCTTGTGAATAATCTTTAATTTTAATGTTTACACGTAAGCTCAGTTAATTCTGTCATCGACTCATTATCTGTGGCCTTTAAAAGTTTTGCTCCGATGTTATTGTAATAACAAGCAACGTTATGAATATTAATGGTCGCCCACACCTTATTGTTATATTAATTGTATCTAATTATTAAAGTTTGTTTAAATATTTCACGAAAGAAAAACAAACTAGTTCACGAATTCAATTTGCAAATTGATAACGTCATCCTCAGTAATTAATATTTGTTCTAACTGATAAACTTGAGTGAAAAGCACTAAGTACTTATTGCAAAAAATAAATAAAGATAAACGCATGATAAACGTTTATGATTTCTCTTTCAGAAAATTATTTATTCTTGAATTTTTTTCGAGCGATCCCGTGTCTTTCAACGATATTATGACTAACTTGTCCATCGATTTTGTTAACAATTTTATAGCTCAGCTATAAAATATTGCGGCACGATCAGCGTCCATTAACAAATTAACCAATTTATTGAAGCTGCGCGTGTCGCACCAACATGTGACAAGCTCAATAGGTACGTTACATTTTTTTTTTCATCTATGTCAAAGTCAAAGTATTTATTTTAAACCATTTACAAGTACTTTTGAATTGTCAAAGTCAGTCAGTCAAAAAACATGAAGCTATTTGCACGTTCCAAAGCGTAGATCTCTATGGAGAAGAACTATGTTCAATTGGACCCCAGCCGACAATACATCAGCTGGTCTGTAATCAGTAATCAAGTTTGGATTACATCGTTTAAGTTTTCATTTCCAGTATTGTTGAACCTTTAATTGACTTCATATCACGTCGTAAATGGCGAACAATGTACAATTGTTTACTGCATTAACATACACATCGATGTAATGGCTTATTGTAGGTGACTTTGATCTACAAGAGCGCTGAAACTGATCATTTGAAGACACACTTATTACATTAAGCTCCATCAATGACATTCAGTGGCGGACTAAAAGCCTAACGGGGGGCCGGGGGCAGTAAAACTGATTTGGGTTATATGGATAGCTAAGGTTTTTTATGTCCATTCAAGCCAAAATAGAAGCAACCTTATTGATTTGAGCGAACGTAGGATGCAAGAGCGAGTGAAGCAAGTCCCCCTCCAAAGTTTTAGCACCTGGTCTCGAATGGTTAGTTTTGATAAAAAAAAAATGCTTTCAATGTGCGTACAGCTAAGGAGTGGAATTTCCTGCTGGAGTCTATGTTCCTGCCGCAATATGACGTGTCAATGCTATTATGACTCCGTTGTGTAAAAGAGATTAAGCTATTCGTCGTGTATGGGAATGGAAATTACTCCTAAGTCGATTAAAGCGGAAATAAAAACGGCACTTACGTTTATAATTTTTTGAATATATTTTGACCTTAGAGTTAGACTTTAGGATTAGTTTTAAAAAGATTTCTCTAGATTTGGCCCCTACAGAACCAACGGCCCAGGCGGACCGCCAACGATGGCATACGTAATGTCCTTATATGTATATAAATTTACATAACAAAACAACTTGATTTTACGCAGTTATAATGAAGTGTATGTAAGTTGTTTATTTTACAAGATTAAAAACATCTGTATTATGTTCTACAGCAAATTTTCGATGGTTATCAATCGAATATGAACATTCCTTTATTTCTGAAGCAGCGACGGTGGTCAACGTTTACGGATTAAATATTGCCGTGGCCTTTCATTGTGGGCTTTTTATGTTTAGGTCAGTGTTGTAATCGATGTTTGTCTCTTGTCCGTTTGTAAAGAGGCCTTCGCCTTGTAGAATGACAACATTAAATATTGAATGAACTGTATGGTCTTCAACTCACCGGGTTAAAATATGTAATGCCCATCTTCTTCAGCATCGGAATGGCTATGTCCGATCTCCAAGTAGTAGGGTTGCAGGATCCGCCCAGGAACACCTCGCAAGGCGGAGGGGGCGCCTCGCTGCCTGCGCATACACCATACGTCAAAAATTGTCACAACAATCAAAGTGCACACAAAGAAGTAGGCATATAGTATACATAGGTATATGTATGGAATAGAGGATAGACTGTGTGGTAACTGCTGAATTATCTGATTTTCAATTTATCGTAGGAAAGTATAAAAATTCCAAAGAATATATCGATCTCATGTGTGCTTTGATATAAGCTCCGGCTTTGAATCTATTCTAGCTGATGTACTTACACATAACATCTTATCACGTGGTAATCGACCCACGCTTTTCATTGCAAACACCATGTCTAACGTAGTGTCTACGTCAACAACATGAATAATTCCATAGATATTGTATGAAGGACGAAGCAATCAATCACCATGTGAACTGTATTCGATGTGTTCTTTGAGACACAACTCATAATAGGATGAGTTGACCCTATTTCTAAGATGGGCTCGAGGCACGCAAAAGAACTACTGTTAATTGTTAACAATTGTACTGCGGCTGGACACGCAAGCAATGAGCTCAAACCACAGCGGTTTGTTACCATTTGTTGAAGATTCATGAGTGGCCTATACAAACCGGTATCTTATGTTTAATACATGACGTCGGATCTACGTAGAAACAAATTCTATATCCAATAACAATTCACGAAACCTTGGCGCCGACACTCATTATAGGCGATACAAAGAACTAAGATGCATACCAAAAATAGTGATATTCAATTAATATGCTAATGTAAATCTATCTGTATGATAGTAGGTGCATTGATTGCAATGATTTGATAGTAATATGGGTACATACGGCGTGGATTAGAAAGCATCACGGCAAGGCGAGTGCCGGTGCTGGGTTCGTTCAACCAGCGATACTCATCGTCAATGATTGATGAGTATCGACCTATCGACTGCGTAGGCTGCACATATGTAGGCCGACCACCGTACTACATTAAACACCTACTTGCATACTCGTAGATTAATGACTACCATAAAAGGTCGCCCATTCGACCGAGGCGGAATTTAAGTTAAAAAAATATAATTATGGTAGTGTCTACTCTTGATCACATCATGTATGACCAAATTATTCGACAATGATCTTAAAAAATCGTACCTACTTCCTATAACTACACCGTGATATCTTCAGCGTATTCATCCCGTGGTGTGGATAGACTGTCGATTAGTGGGGATACTTTTTTAAATGAAAAATACAAGTATCCATATGTACAATCATTATAACTTGAAACAATTCTTAGTGAGTTTCTCTTTACTCCTGCATAAGTCCGTAAACTTTTCAATTATACTCCATCACTTTCCAACTTTCTAGCATTGCAATTTTAATCGATAGTCAAGTTATATTGAAGTGGAGACACCAACCACGGTCTGAGATACACACAAAATAACAAAGTGTATATCGATTTGATTAGCTTAATTTTTCTATCTGCTATAAGTACCTAATCAGCAATATTAATTTGGATTATTTAGAACAACACATAAGATACACAATCACAAGTCACAACACAGAACGACACGCACAGGTGAGTATTCATTCATGTTTACACTGCAGTTTATAAAACGTGGCCAACCAAACACATCAATCCAATTCGGGATCTTCGTTCAATGCCAAAACGAAAACGTAAACACAACGCCAGATCAACAAACGCACTAACATCGGTTGCTCGGGTTGCTCCGCCCGCACACAGATCACAGATTTGAATAGAATGTCCCTGAATTGTCACAACTTCAACGTGAACTCCGGCACATGTACCAAAATCCAGCGTACACAGCCATCCTCTTTTACTCGTGTCACTCGGTAAAATATATGATACAAAACACTGGGCGAAAATCATGTATGTTTACAACGGAGGAATTTATTATGAATACGTTACAGCAAATTATAATATACACGGTGTCGTAATATAGAGACTTTTTCATTGATGATTATAGTAAAGAAGTAGGTAAGTAAGAAACGCACAGGGCACTAGCATTGTAGTCGGCGGCATGGTTGCGGATGTATCGTGCAGACTGGCGTGCACGCTGTCCACCCGCGAACGGTCGGCGGCCAACTGGCGTCCGTTCGCAACTTACATCTACGCCCAAGTACTAGCCAATTCCGCATTTTAAAATATTCCGTTATTTCTATAGCACTACAAAGACATGGCACAAAGACTTATGGTGTTGATGGTGACCATAACTCATCCGCAAACCTGTATTTTTCATATCATCCACAAATGATTTTAATGAGCGTATGTCATCAATTCATCATCATTTTGAGAATCAAACTTTAAGAAGACGGTATCTTTCATTACCCGAGTCATACTACTTATTTTATGGAATTTATTGGATTGGATGAAATGAATCAATTTATCTTATCCCACGATACATAAATAATAGAGTAAGTACTGAAAAACAGATGAAAAGTAAAAGTTTTCCAAATCGTTACTTACTACGTTTAAGTTACTTCAATTCTTATCTTCATGATGATAATGGAAATTTTACCACTGTGCATATCTTCAATTAAACACGCAGTAAAATAGGAAAATTCTTCAACACAAGAAAAAGTAGAAAACAGGAATGAGGTCAAATAGACATCTATGAATTTATTCCTGTGTGGAACAAAGACTGTGATGTAAATAGAAAATAAAGAAAAATTACCATTGTTTGTTTGTTGTCAAGTAGTCGTCATTTGACAGAATAATTCTTCCGGGAGATAAGGAAGTTGACGCAGTATAGTTCCATCGTTTGTTTACGTTAGGTATATCTGTAGTTGTAGTATTGCGATGTCATCTGTATTATGTTTTCGTAGCGTTTAGCGGCCGAAATCGTGGGCGCGTAGTACACTGAGCGGAGCATCGCGCCCTCGCTTCCGTACTCTGTTTATAGTCTGTGCGGAAGAGCCTGGGAGGCCACGCATCATATTTACTTACTGATCTCTGCCTTTTACGAATTACTGTGCGAAAGCGGAACTTCTTTCCGATAAGTTTTGCGAGATTCATATCTAAGCGCCTCATGATGAAAACGAAGCTCGAACTTTCTCTAATATTCCAAAGATAGGTAAAGAGGTTTATGTCTGATATTTTTAAAACTGTAGAATCTTAATTTAGTTGTCTCTAATATTACAAGATTAGTCAGATGCGCCGGGAGATTGACGCAAATCGGAGCATTACATGTGCGGGTGCAAATAGGAGCGATCGTACAATGACTGTAGCATAGGGCAATCGCATTAATAGCAGAACAATTAAAAACATAGATATACGCAATAAGTGATGACCACATGTCCCACGAATGTGAGTTAGTTCCTATTTGTTATTATGAATATGAACATCAACGCTGTCATCTTACTGTGTGCTTAGCGGAGCGAGTACCTACGTAACTCTTGATAAGCTACTGATTGATACGTGGTTATAAATTTATTTATTTCTTTGCTGCCTTTGATGAACTACGTCCACTGTCTCTAATGAATTTGATTTATAAAGTTACACAAGTAGTTTATGTGCTACATATAAATCACCGAGTCCTATATACAAACTGCTGAAAAGGAAATCTGGATACAAATCTCATTGCAAACGATTTTTTTTACGCCTTTGTTGAGTTAGGAAATTTTATTTGTGTTGTGTATAATTTTTATTATATACTTTATTGTACACCTCATAACAAGCACAGGAAAAACGTTTATAGCACGAGTGTACAATGGGCAGTTTTATAGCACAGGGCAATCTCTTACAGACAACCTTTGGATGGGCTGAGCGAAAGAAGTAAATTTGGGGCGGTCAGTGTACAAACATCATAAATAATAACATAAAATAATTACACACAATACAAAATAGTATACTAATAAATATCAAATATATATTATCAGGAAAGAAGAAGAAATATAGTGAGAGTTAATCCTCCTTCACCAATTTTTGCACGCTTTACTTGTATGGGTAATGTATTATGTACTCGTAGGTATATTATATGTAGTTAGATTAGTATTTAAAATAAATATCTTTGATGTAATAAAAAGTTTAGGTTAATTAATATCCAGAATAATAAATAATCCTCATTCCATAACTTTAAAATATATCGAGCAAAATGAACCTTATCAATTCTCAATGATTATTTGATAAACGCATGTCCTTTAAAACAGTAATTTAAGATCTATTTATTTTCGATACGTATCGACCAATCGAATATCAGTAATTCAGCAGCTATCAAACAACCTGATAACAGATAGAATAGCGTGGGAAGTGGACGGCGACACAGAATTTATAGTATATGAGATATTGTTGCGTAGCCATAGGGACTACCAACCAATGTGTATTTCTGGATTGGTACCGTGCGGAAAGTTTAGTCACCATTTGTTTCATCACGGGACGATCGACCTTCCGCAGACGAGTGTGCATCCTGAAGCGGGGACGGGAGCCCCACACGAAGCCAAAAGCTTTATTTTTTGCAAACTTTCCGCAATGTCAATCTTTATAGCCATTTCAGTTACTTCGTGACTGGCCAGAATAAGGTCATTTAATTTTGTATTATTGAATCGGTGTTATTGTTCTAAGATTAAACCAAAGTTCTTACCGTTCACATGTTTACAAATGGCGTCCTTATCTCTGAGCTCCTTGTCTACGTTCCATTGTGGCGACTCAGGTTTGTTCGAACTCCTGCGAATGAAAACTGAAATTAGAAACAAAACACAATCGATGAACTTGCGTGGGCGTTTCCGCGTGATAATGCAATGAATGGTGCAGACAGTCAATGAAATCATCACTAAAGAGTAAAATTATACAAAAGGTGGCCTTATATGTAGGGATTCCTTGCATGACAAATATCTTATTGTTTGGCATGTAAGGGTCAACGCACGCGTCATACCGGTCATACGTAGTCCCAGTCCTCAGTTGAAGACCGAGGAAAAGGAGACAAATCATTTTTACGTCATCGGTAAAATTAACCTGATTCATGTCGTGGTGGCTGCGGACAATAAGGACATTGCTTGGCTCTTTAATTATGTCGTAGGAGGTATTTCAACATAACATTAACAAGTTATTTTATGTTGTTTGAATTCCCAATCAATTTTAGCGTTAGGTACATACCTACGGACTAAAATTTCCTGTTCAATTGCATTTTAAGACTCCATTTTGAAGTTTTTTTTAATTTTCCGATATACTGAGATGAGCTTATTTCTAAATAGAATCAAAAACTGATCAACTTTGCAAGTTTTGATTTAGGAAGTTTTTTATCAATCTGCTGAAATTCTTTAATTTAGGCATATAGGCACTACGTCTTTTGAGTGTTATGTTATGATGACGTCTCATAATTGCAAACCATTTATTTTTTTGATTTTCAAGGCTCATTTTACAACAACAAATTATAGTGAAGATAAAGTGTAAGTGACAGGGGAAATTGTGTTTTTAATTTTTGTAAAAAAAGAAACTTAAGATGTTGGCGAAAGATCTGGAACAACCTGGGGCGGAAGGAAATAATGTGGGTCGAAACGGTTAATTAGCAGAAACTGACTAACGACTGACTAATTCTGTAGCAACCATGTGCTCTGCCGCGTCACAAGGGCTGAGTGACTAAAATTATTTTCTAAAGAATTTCAAAGAAACCGATATGCAAAATAGTTAGAAATATGGGACATGATGGGAGACCCGTACACTCGAAACAAATATAGATATTTGTGTGGAAGTGACGAACGTCATTAGGATTTAACATGAGTTACCTCATGTTAAATCCTAATGACGTCGAGGATGCAGTTTATTTGTAAATAATTAGATCTTCATGTTAGTGAAATTTTTAAATGGACATATTAAAATTAAAGTAGGACGTTCTCGTTTACTTCAAAATAACATGAACAAATGACAGTTAAGTAGAAAAAAATGGATGACTTACTGCCTGGCTTGCCTCGAACACCGTCGCAGTTCAGCTGCGAACACGCAGAATTCTCCGAATGTGAGAGTGAGCGACTTGCGGCGGGCACACTGCCGCGCGCAGACCAGCATTTCGAATACTAAAACAATAACAATTTCGGTAAATAACAAACAAATGCTTCCTAAGGTCGGGGAATACTGGAATGAGAGCGCCTAATGGTACTACAAAGTCATAGACTTCACTGAGGAAAAGTCACTTATGTTTTAATACATAATTTCATTTTTATTGTCATTGAAGAATTGAGTATTCTATGTCCTGTCAGTGAGACTACGGTAATAGTTTGCAAAGTAGATGTTTATAGGTAGGTACATATACGCGCACACGGATGCTACGTATCTCATTATGCAAATTTAATGTCCCAGAATGATAAAGCAGTAGTCATACCAAATAATATATATATTCTTGTTATAAAACAAACTTTACGAAGAAACTTACTGATTCAGATAATATTTCTGCTTTATTATCAAAACACATATTAGGATCTCTCAAGTTTTGCGAATATATCGTCGTCCTCCCCGCTAACTGTCGTATCCCACAAACTGTCGTATCTACACTGACATTACCTACGTGTTCATAACTTTATTTCGAAAAAGTTCTCTCTAGTCGTCGTATCTGTATCGTTTATCGTTTAGAAGATAGATAAGTATTTTGTTTAGCGTATGTGCAAAAGGAGGGACAAAATATTCTCACTACCTGTCGTATGAACATACTACAGTTAGTAAGATTTAATTTTTTTCGTCCCGATGCAAAATGACTGAAGTATGTACATAGGGCACTTAGCTAGAATTTTTTTCAACAATGTTTAATATTTTTTTTTTGCATTTACGTCGTTTAGAGATCAAAGCTTTTTTACGAATATGAAGCTTATTGCCATATTATTAAGTCACAATCTTCAGTCACAGCGTGAGTTTATTGTGAGGCATGTGAAAAAAGAACCTGTTAAACGGCGAACTGCTGGACCGGAATCTAGGAGGCAAGCCACTCTTCAATATTATTTTCCTTTTCAGCATCAGTCTCTCCAGGTTTGCCAAACGTTTTTCTTAAAGACTTTAGGAATAAGTTTTGGTACCATTAGAACATCTCTGGAAAAAGTTACGGACCGGTACCGTCGAATCCGACTCGGCTGGGCGGCGTTCGGGAAGTTGCGCGGTATCTTCTCGTCTCACATACCACAGTGTCTCAAGACGAAAGTCTAAGACCAGTGCGTGTTGCCAGTGATGACCTATGGACTCGAAACGTGGTCGCTCACAATGGGCCTCATCAGAAGGCTTAAAGTTACCCAAAAGGCAATGGAGAGGGCAATGCTCGGAGTTTCCTTGCGTGATCGAATCAGGAATGATGATATCCGCAAGAGAACCAAGGTTACCGACATAGCCCGAAGGATCGCCAAATTGAAGTGGCAGTGGGCAGGGCACATTGCTCGCAAAACAGATGGTCGATGGGGCCGAAAAGTTTTGGAGTGGCGACCGCGTACCGGAAGACGCAGCGTTGGAAGGCCTCCCACAAGGTGGACCGATGACCTGGTGAGGGTCGCGGGTTACCGATGGATGCGAGACGCACAGGACCGGTTGTTGTGGCGACACTTGGGGGAGGCCTATGTCCAGCAGTGGACGTCTTTCGGCTGATATGATGAAGTCATAAGCTTGCCTATCAGCAATGAAAATGCTGTTTTTTATAAACGTCGTCTTTCGGCGTACAATTTCACAATATATGATATATATATGACTTCTGGAGCCTGTTCGTGTTATACATGGCATGAGGGAGCAAACAAAAGAGGGTCAACAGAAATTTCGACTTCATTGTATGACTTTCTCAGCAAGAATGACGAAAAAGGCATCAACATTGTTTACCTGTTTGCTGATGGATGCAGTGGACAGAACAAAAATTCCATCGTGGCATCGACCTTACTATATGTCATTAACAATGCCACTAATATTCAAGAAATCACTTTACGTTTCTCCGTGCCATGTCATGGACAAAGCGAAGGGGACTCTGTACATAGCACCATCGGCTATGCTCTGAAAAAAGTGGGGACATTTTTGTACCAAGCCAACTACCTCCAATTTTTAGATTGGCACGAAAAAACAAACCGTACTTAGTGAATAATCACATACACTGAATTCCTCCAAGTCCAATTAAAGACTAATCATTTTGCAAAGACTGTGATTAAGTACATATTATAAGCACAAGTATAAGCTAGATTAGCGACTGTCGCAACCCAGTGCTGGGCACTAGCGGCGATAGTGCCCCTCTTTGAGGAGTGGCTGGAGAGGCGCCACGGCGTCTTCACCTTCCGCCTGACGCAGGTACTCACCGGACACGGTTGTTTCGGGAGGTACCTGTTTCGGATTCGGCGGGAGGAAACGCCCGGGTGTTTTCATTGCGAGGATCACCCGGAGGACACGGTTGAGCATACGGTGGAGGTCTGCCCCGCTTGGGCGGAGCACCGCCGTGTCCTCGTCGAGGCGATCGGCGCTGGCGACCTCTCGCGTCCGGCCCTGGTTCAATCCATGGTCCGGAGCGAGGAGGCATGGGAAGCCGTCACCTCCTTCTGCGAAGCAGTAATGCTAGTGAAGGAGGAGGCGGGCCGCGTGAGGGAGAGACAACCCTCACGCCCCAGCCGCCGCGGCATAGGGAGACGCACCGGGCGTCGGGAGTCGCTGGGCGATTCCCGGCCACCGACGGTGCGGGTCTGCGGACGGCGAGCGTTGGGTGGCTCGCCGCCGATCAAAGCCAGGCCCAGGCCGACGGCGCGTTGTGTTCCACGCGCGCCTCAAAGAGATGTCAGCATAGGAGTAGGGGCCCGTTAGGGCCTTTTGCGGATTTTGTTGGAAAGAGTTACCGCGGCCCTGGAACGCAAAAGGCACTAGGAGGAGCATGGGTGGGTTTTAGTCAGTAAGAGTCTGACACTCCCTGCCGCTCCACCCAGAGCGGAAGGGGTCATTTGATGATTTCCCATCCTTTAAAAAAAAGTATAAGCTAGATGTATTAAATAATTACAATTTATTTGAAAAAAGGGTTAGTCTTAATTCATCTCATTAGTTATAGGTATAGTTTAATACATAAAGTACACAGCTAAATTGAAAAAAATGTTAAAATATTATTTTTTGTAACTTCCTAAACGTAACTTGTAACATTTTAATATTACGAACGAAATTTTTATTACTTTTAATAAATTAATAAGATATTAATAGAGTTTTATTTATATTTTTATACCAAACAACACGTCATAACAGACACTAGTTGAAAAACAAAGTTCTCACAGAGTGACGTATCTGCTTCAAATGAATATAAATAAATAAATAGATACCTTAGGGCTTCAGGGCAACTACTAACTTAAAGAGTAAGCCAAGAGCAATATAAAAAAGTAATTAATGCATAAATAAAGCCACAGCCAACGCAACTACAGTAACATGATTGTAGCGTCCGACCGAAAAACGGTTGCCCTGAAAAATGATGAATTGCTAGATAAGACAGTTAGCGCGGAGGGTGACGATATTATCTAATAAATAAAAATTAAATAGTAAGTTTATTGTTTTTGACTTTTGGGTTTGATTGTTTGTGTATGTGAGTTCGTATGTTAGTAAACACACCCACGCACGATGCAGCAGAAAATATTAGTGTGGGGAAAAGTTTAAAAAAGAATTGTTTCGTGGTAGGTGTAAGGGTCAGTCCACGTCCATGATTATTTCGTCCTTAATGAGATTCGTAATCTAGAACCACTAGCTACACATTTAAATACTTATTAATTTACACAACAAGCCCACGCGAGACGAGACTCATTCCGAATAATAAATAAAGAACTTTGCACAGTAACGTCACCCTAAGAGGGCGACGAGGATTGAAGTCCAAATTATTTCGATATTATTAACTGTGTCAGTTAACTTAGAAATATGTAGGTATGTGTTTCCCGAGAAAAACATATCCTTTCCTGGTTCAAGTGACTAACCACTTTATCATGGCCTATTTTATTTAAAACGAGCTGACCATACGTTGTCCTACGCGATTGGAGTCTTGAGTTATGTTCTTGAGTGATAATAGAGAACGGCACTCAGTTTCTCTCGAATTTTCTGGACAACTTTTTCAATTTTTCTCTCCACAAGAATCAAACTCGAAATAATATGAACATTAAAAGAAAAAAAAAACCAAATCGGTCCACTCCACAAATGAAGAGCATTTTTATTTACTTCATATGCGCAGTTCTTTGGTATCTACAGCAGAGCAGCCTTATAATAACATTGTACAACACTTACAATCTCAATAACAACGTGATGAGGCGATCAGGATTTTAAATAAATAGTACCTATAGGTAGTTTTCAATATAATGTACTAGCACGAAACCGGTTGCTATTTACAACGAGTTCAACTGAGACGATAACAAAGACAATTATCTAGTTATACCTACATACACTCACCTAACGACTCATGTTTACGCAAATTAAATGAATGGGAAGATCATTAGGTACACTTATACAGTTTTATTACTATTGTACACCTTTGTAGGAACTTCTGGGCATTATCTTAAGTGAAACGGTAACGAGACGGTATTTGTGGATCAGCCATATAAAAAAGACATAATTTTTTTCGGACATTAAAAAAAAAGTGCCATACAATTTTATTGTATTTTCGCGTACAAACTAAACAATCGAGTGAAGATGCGATGGCGTGTTCCGAGTAATCATTTCCATTCAAAACTCATTTTATTAAAGAGAGATAAGTTGACTTGCCTGGAAATGAGGAAACATTCTCTCCCAAGTGATGAACATTTAACACACTCACTAACAGTTTATTTTCACACATGGTATGCCTTGTTGTCTGGTGAACTAGTAAAAGACATCTGCGGTGAAGTAGAAAGTAAAAGAATACAATATGGGGCGTAGCTGGTTGGTTCATATTTTGGGGCACTTGCCAAAAACATTTTTATGAATACAAATGGTGTCAAAAACTGTATCGGTACGGGTATACTAACTTTGTCAAGCAAATAAACATGAATGCCAAAGAAATATTCGAGCGAAATCATCCATTTTTCTATAGGATTCAAGACCACTCCAAACTTTAGCAATTATAGTGAGATAGATATAGGAAAAGATTAGGCTTAATGTCAACATATCTCAAGGTTACAAGAGTATTAGCTTAATATTGACACGCAATAAAAAATTATGAGTGTGTGTAAAGACGCATTTATCTCATAAAGAATGAAAGGACAGTGTCGGACGTCCGTGTGAAGCATGCAATAAACAGTCGGCGAATCAAACGTGGAGTCATGAACTCATTGGGCGGCAGTTGGTCATCAGTGAGCAATAACGGTGAGATCACTGGACGCGCACGCGCACACCTGCCGCAATAACAATAGCGGATATCTACCGTAATTATACACGTAGTATCCTATTCGAAGCGTAAAATAACGATTACGTTATTAATTGTTACGATTGCCAATAAACTATTCTAATTATAAATAACTACGGTTTTGTTCGTCAAAACTAAAATATAACTCCGATTGCCAAGAAACCGTAGATTTTTACGGCGAAAAACCGTGTATGAACAACGGGGCCAAAAAACTGAAGAACAAGAAAATATTTGTTTACAATATTCGTTTAAAAAGTTTGTTATTATCAGCTGTGATTTCAGATAAGAATATTTTCTTGTTTATTGTTTTTCAATTCGTAGTTAAGTTTATCTAGTTTTTTTTTTATTTAATTGTATCTAGCTGAAAAAGAAAAACTGATCAAGACATTTGAGTTCGATATAAAACTATTAGTAGCTTCACCTTTAGTAGTAATCACCTTATATCGTTGCGTGACTTATAGAATCTAGGCATCACGCGTTCGTGCTAAAACCTAGAAGAAAACGTAAACGATATGACCCAGTTTCGGAGGAAATTATAATGGACTGGGGATGTTTAAGCAATCACGCGGATTTCGAAATGGCTTTTATACATATACGAGTATAATACTAACTGTGCTTGCGACTTCGTTCGCGCATATCAAGTATGAAATACACTTTACGACCTTTTCTCATACCTACCAAATTTACATAAAAAATCACAAAAATCAGTCGAGCTATGACGGAAGAGCACGACCACAAACACCGTGACACGAGAATTCGATCATAGTATACACTAGCGACCCGCCTCGGCTTCGCACGAGTACCATAATTATCACTGTAGTTGGTAATTGTATACAAATCATATATGTTCACAAACCTTCGTCGTTTATCGCTCTTTCTATCAGTGAAAGAAGTAAGCGAAGAAACAAACAGAGGCAAGCAGCGACTTTGTTTTATGCTATTTAGTTAGAGATTTGAGGCTGCTGTTGAAATTTTATTGCAATAGACCATTTATGCTTTTTATACCATTACCATTAATCTTCCCTTAAAATAGATGCGAAAGTAAGTTTGTTTGTTCCGCTTTCACGCTAAAACGGTTGAACGGATCGTCATGAAATTTGGCAGATATATAAACTGGGATACGGAGAAGGACATAGGCTTTTTTACGCGATAACCGAGATCCACGCGGGCGGAGCTGCGGGCAAAAGCTAGTTATAATATAAATTCTATGCTAGGTGAAATAGATCGTCACTAATATTGATAAAACTTTTCGTGCCCCAGTGAATTAGTCCAAGTTGACTTGTTTTAAAACTTGTATTAATACTTTCATCGTTCGTCACGTTATACATAGAGGAATTATTGATGACCAAATGACGACATCGATAATTTCGATACAAAATATGCAAAATTAACATTGATTCACATATTTTTGATACCACCTTAAGATCGTTATCAATACAAGACCGGGTATACGGGGGTATTTACCGATATCGAGTGCGTATTCACATAATTAGGATAAAGATTACAACTGGGAATCACATGGAATCGCGTTTTATCCTTAATTATGCCTAAAAAATTAACCGTCATAGGTGCTTTCGTACATTGTTCAATAAAATTTCTAATATCATTAGAGAATGTTACATACATATTTTGCAAATTGTCCTAAAGCTACATTTTTAATTCAATGGTAGGACTATTTGACATGTTATTTCAACGCATGAAACAAAGTTGCACAAAGACACTAGATCAACTTGTATGTTTGTTAGTGGTCATTAACTGTGTGACCTGTGAGTTGATTGCAGTTGTTAGATTTATGGACGATAAATATACAAAAGGGGCGAAGCTTAACGTGGCAAGCCCGTAAATTGTTTTATATGACAGATAGTAATCGTAGACTACAGTTGTTCTGTTGCGATACAATCGCCGCCTTAAGATGTCTGCTCGTTGCAGTGATATATTGATCAATATTTGTTAAAATAATATCACTGTCAAATTCCAAGACTAGAATATAAAGGCATCGTGGTTACTGCAATCCGCACTAAGGAAAGTTTTCGCACCGGGAGCTTGTCGAGCGTAATCGGCAGTATACAGAGCGCAGTGTCTGAACCGGCTGTTACGCCGAGACCAAGCTTGCGTAGTCGCTACGTCGCGTAGCAGCCGTTCAGATGAAGCGTAGAAAACGCGTAGAAGTCCTACGCGCTACGTAGTACTTCGGCCTACGCAAGTTCCCTTAGGTACCGCGTAGCGAAGCGTAGGCCGTAGTAGAACCGCGTAGCAGACGCGTAGGCCGTAGTAGAAACGCGTAGCAGGCGCGTAGGCCGTAGAAGAACCGCGTAGCAAACGCGTAGGCGTGCTTATAAGAGGCGTAGCCGAGTAGGTGGGCCGCGTAGCCGTTCCTTAAACGCTGGGCCCCAAGTCTGCTATTTTTTATAAGTTCGTCATTCCAACACGATCCCATTGTCATTTTGCTATAAGTTCGTAATCTGCTAAATTCATAATGGTCGATCATTGGTCGGTCAATGGTCTCGTAATGGAATCGTGGTTCTAAATATTCAATGTCTTTGAAAAGCAATGAATGCACAATGACGTTCTAATGGTAGGTCACTGATCGAAGGAAATGTCAAAATTTTAGCAGATTAACGCATACGTCTGTCATTCATTTGTCATTATGTACGAGATTACCATTCTATGCCATTTCTTTCAATGGAGTGTCAGTGGTTGACCATTGGAAAGTCATAGTGACTATTAATAGATTACCAAACTTGTCAAAATCAACAATTATGAAATCAATGATAGACCATTCTGACACTATTGTAATAGCAGACTTGAGGCCCTGGGCGATCGCTATAGTTTCAACGAAATGGATTACGACGGCGAGTGTTATACATTCATGTGCAGTAGGTATAAGGATCAAATTGGAATAATATACACAATGTCGCCACTTCAAAACTTGCGCTAATATTTATCTTTTTAATTCTATCTATTCTGGTCACTCCACAAGATCAACAAGTTTAAAAATCCATCTCAGCTTGTATTTATTTAAACTATTTGTAGTACATTAAGACGAGCAGGACTTGAACAGATACTGTGATTTTGCTTTTTATTGCGATAATTTGAAGAACAATAAAATTAAGTATGGCAGAATTGTCTTAAAAAGAGAAAACTTATATTAGTATAATTAGCTATAACTGCCAACAGTACCTACGAGTAAAGTATTTAGTTAAAAGTGAGTAAGCGAGTCATCGATATTTCGGGTACTTATACGCAGTATTTGAAATGTGTTTGAGTCAACAAGTACTCATAGTAAACACAAGATAACAATCAATACTTTGAACTGACTGTGTAGTATTAGTATATTAAACCGTTTATAACACGTTTCATTCTTTGATTGCAGATAAATAATAAAATGCATTGAATAAGTACCAGATTATTATCTGTGCAGTACTAACTGTAGCAATAGATCATACTGGGCAATTAACTGCCAGCAATTGGCAACACGCGGAACTAAAGTGTGTAATTTTTGCTGGCGTATTGACATTTGCTGTTGAATCAGCCTGATGATGATGATGTCACCGCGTTATCGCTTATCCAATAGGTGAGTCTGAGCCGTCATCAAAGCGTATCAATCATTAGCCTCTACTCTACGTATGCCTAACTAATCCCGCCACATGACTGCCTACTCTCAATTATATTCACATTCCAAAAATATAATAAAATACCGGCCAAGTGCGAGTCGGACTGACGCACGAAGGGTTCCGTACCATTTTCTATAAAAAAACCGGCCAAATGCGAGTCGGACTCGCACACGAAGGGTTCCGTACCATTTTCTATAAAAAAGGCTGGTGACAGACAGACGGAAAGCAGTCTTAGTAATAGGGTACCGTTTTTACCCTTTGGGTACGGAACCCTAAAAACCATTTATACTATCCATGCTTCTTATAAACGTTAACATAATAATACTTATATTTTCGGTCCGATACGTATCAATGATATCATATTTTAACATAGCTATGATTGTAAGACAGGAACCAAGATAATGGATCATGGTTAGTGACACAACTGTTAAGAGATCAATAAAGTTTTAATTAATGTTATTGGTTTCGTATTAATCATATTGAATTAATTAGACATATAGATGGGTCAACTGTGTTTATGTAAACAGATTGAAGCTTTATATTACTACGGCAAAGATTAAAATAATTGATAATTCTATGACCATTAATAAATAATTCCACCAATTACATTGTTGGTTGCCAATCAGCTAGTTGCCTGAATTGAAACAATGAAATTCGATAAAAAGCTTACTTATTCAAAACTAGCTATGCCCCGCGGTTTAGCCCTGCGGTTTATGATTTATTGTTTTGCTCAGCTCATAAGGGTTGTACCATAATTTTTCTTTCATACAAACCTTGTTCTGACAATAACAGACACAACAAAAAAATTATTATCCAATTTAGTGCAGTCGTTCTGAAGTTATGCGCGTACATACATTTCAGCGATTCATTTTTATTAATATAGATAGAAGATGAAAAGGTACGTAGTGCCTATACCAGGGCAACTTGAATGCCCTTGTGATAAGGGAAATTAAACAATATGGATATCATCGTTGGTATCAGATAGCGAACGATGAAGTAATATTGTTACTAATTGAAGTTTAGGTCGAATATCTTGTTAAACATACAGTCATCATCTGCCTAGCCTTTTTTTGCCAACTTTATTGGGGTCGGCTCCCAGTCAAACCGAATTCAGCTATATACCAGTATTTTACGCGGAGCGGCTGCCTACCGGTCTGGTAGGCAGCCGCTCCGCGTCCACAACCCATTAAATGGCTAACACGGTACTTCTTGGCAAGACTTGTGTCAGATTTTCTGGCTTCTGACAATCTACAAATGACAGCCTTAAGATCTACAAATGACAGCCGGGACCAACGGCGTAACGTGCTTTGTTAAACATACAGTGTGTACCGCTAAAGGTTGATAACTTAAGCAGGGCAATGGGGAACCTCAATATCTATCGATTTTATACCAACGTGTCTGTGCATATTATTATTATACTTCGCTTACGCTTTCGTGTTCGTATGTGGGGCCGTGTTGTTCTTCCAAACTACATATTAATCTGTTTATATAAAAACCAGCCAAGTGCGAAAGGGACACGCGCACGAAGGGTTCCGTATCTATAAAATAACAGCAAAAAAATCACGTTTGTTGTATGGGAGCCCCACTTAAATATTGATTTTATTCTGTTTTTAGTATTTGTTGTTATAGCGGCAACAGAAATACATCATCTGTGAAAATTTCAACTGTCTAGCTATCACGGTTCATGAGATACAGCCTGGTGACGGACAGACAGACGGACAGTGGAGTGTTAGTAGTAGGGTCCCGTTTGTACCCTTTGGGTACGGAACCCTCAAAGAAGCCCTGTTTCCATTGGTCACGCCATAACTTGAGAACGACACAACCGATTTCATTATTCATTTTTTCATAAGTTTTCTAATACTTTGTAGATGGTTCTTATATTGCATGGAAAAACGTTAAAACCACCGGGATACCGCTAAGATGTATTTTAATTCTGAACTCCACGCAGACGAAGTCGCGGCCAGAAGCTAGTATTAATTAAATAACATTAACATTAGGCGTAGTGAACGACAATTGAGCTGTCATTCCATCTTATTTGTATGGTTTGACAACTCACCCGTCGTGCGCCCCGCCCAAGTGTTCACTTCGACATGTTTACAGAATCGCACTGCTAATGTCCTGGGTGTTTTGTGTTCTGGTCGTATAACCCGTGCGAAGCAGTGTCATATACCTACATTATAGTTATTTAGATGGAGTAAACTTCATAACTTTTCAATATTCATTAGATGTACTGCAATCGTAATTCTTGACGGATGCACGCTCTTGTTATCTGCTAACGAACACAAAAGATGCCTCAAGTAGAATTCATTGTTACAAAAAAATATCAAACTCCCTAAAGACCACTGCCATGTTTGTAAATTAGTGGCGTTAGAACCATTTCCATTCCATTAAAGATCCAGAAACATCACTGAAGGTACATATCAAGTGCATGAACGAGAAATGATTATTAAACTATTAACAAATAGTCAATCACTGACAAAATATTTGATGACGACATCGTTATCACAGCCAAGATACAATTTATCGTCAACCAGTGATAAACTCTATCTTATTAGCTACTTATTCATTGGAAATAAATGTCCAAACAATAATAAATGGCGTCATTGCGTTAATGTTTTGAGCGTGTACAGGGCACTTCCTTTGTATTAATCCCTGGTTATTACTACTGATACCTACCTAAGTTTTATCTACACAATAAATGCATTTTTCGTCTTCGTCACGTTGAAATTGAGCTTTATTTTCACGGAAATCCAAGTAATCGTAACATTGCTTAATTTAAAGAAAAACCTTCATAGGTTTTTCTTTAAATTAAATTAAACATAAGCGTCCATTATTGAGACAGTAAACTCCAACTCAACTCGAACTCCAACTCCATCGGAGCTTGTCATAAATTGAAGTTTTAGAATTTGTTTGCTCATCTCTCAAGGACGAAAACGTCAATTAGAAATTCACGGCATGTGAGAAAATACTACATTTTGGGTGACATTGACATTTTCGTGCTCATGTTGGAGTTCGAGTTGAGTTGGAGTTTACGTTTTGGAATCGACGATAGACTCACACAATCTTCGTACAACGTCAATTTATCCTTTTTGGTTTTTTTTAAGGATGGGAAATCATCAAATGACCCCTTCCGCTCTGGGTGGAGCGGGAGGGAGTGTCAGACTCTTACTGACTAAAACCCATCCATGCTCCTCCTAGTGCCTTTTACGTTCCAGGGGCCGCGGTAACTCTTTCGAAAAAAATCCGCAACCCACGTCAATTCATCTTGAAGTTATTATTTTATTACCTGACTTTGCTGTATAAAAACTACTAAATCAGAAAGCAATAGATTTACTTAAATAAAATTCCTATTAAACTGCTCCGCGGTCGTCAACTTTATCCTTCAGGGAAAACCGGAAGTCCAAGCCCAACTCTTAATTCCGTCATAGTAAAAATAACTGCTACAGTTATTTCATGGCAAGCGACTTAATAGTTACTCATTCTTAATGGCCGGTATTTACTTTATGCAATTAGGGCATATATTTACCTATACCTATAGGTACACGTGTGGCGGGATAACCAAGCAGTCAGTCTTAAAAATAAGCATTAGCTAAGAGGAAGAGTGGTCAGGTTTGCTTTGGATGACTATAAGTCATCTTTAACGTCAGAAATTTGCCTGAAATGAGGTCTAGTTTAAACCAGACGTAGCATAGAGCCCACTAAGAGCCAGTTGGTGATGCTAAGCATAGATAGTAGTAAGAAAGTATACTGATGATCCTTACCCTGAGTCTTAGTAGGGTATAGTTCGATGTCGTTGAAAAGGCTCTGCACCCGGTCGGCTGAGGCCGGCTCGTCGGGCGGGCCCACACGGCACTCCCATGCACTCGCTACCTCCCTGAAACAACAGACGTTCATTCATACATTATTACACAAACTGATAGGTACTCTACTTTATCTGATACTCCTGTAATGCTGATTTTATCTAACATCGCCATTAATAACCTACCTATGACTCGATAAAGTTAGTATCACCATACTGCAAATGGAAACTTTGTATCAAATATTTAATTAAATAAAGAGATATGACGATTTTATCTACACTTGTCGCTTTCAATAAATAAGTACTTTTTTATCACAAAACCAATATGAAAATGAGCTTATATTATAATACATTTGGGTAAAATAGTGACACTTTTAAGTACACGAAACAGTTTGCAAGAGTCTGTAACGTATTTCAAATATAGGTGGTAACTGAAGAACAAAGATACGGCGGCCACTATATGTATGTTAGATACCTAATCGGCCAGTCATTGATGTGACGCCACGCCATACACTATGTTCTCACACACTTTACTACGTACTGGTGCAATTAAATGATTATTGTTAATTTGTTAGTAGAATAACCACAACCCCATCAACGTATTTGACAGCATAATGACAAATTTGTATATACAATCGGTACTTTTATTACCTACAAACTAAGCGAGTACTTGTTTCTGAGATAAATCGAAATGATACATTCAATTTGAGTAAGTGTGAAACCCTAATCAAAATGAAAGCCGGGGGGAGGCCCTGTCCCTAATCTTTTAAATTAGGTAGGTACATACTTAATACTAGATACATATTTCCAGCCAATGCTGATTGCTGATTTGCTGTCTGACACTACAACCTAAGGCACTTGTCTCACCGCCAACGATCAGGGAGAAGCGAGTAAAGTTAGAAACTAAATACGAGTTGGAAAGCAGAGTTAAGCGAGTGCGTAGTTCAGAGAGTTTTGTCGCTCGGCTATAAGCGACTGGAACGGGCGATTACTCGCACCACTCGCTCCGGGCGGCCAGAGACACATTCCTGCGCAAACCTGCCCGTGCTACTAAGCGCTGAATTCAGAATATGTTAGCAAGCAATCAGATCCGTACTATAGGTAGAAATGACCGCAGGTTCGTCTCTTGGCATGAGTTCTGACCGCGAGCGAGCATCGCTGAGCGAGTATTATCTTTGATACCTCTTGTCGCTGCGGCAAACTAGTGGTAAGAGAGTTCTCGCCGGCAGTGTGAACAGCCAGTGACATTACTACTAATTTTTAAACAAAGTTCGCATTCGCATGTCATTCGCAAACTGTCAAAAAAGCCTCCATTTCCCCTTCAAAATGACAGATTGCGACAGAGATGCGAATGCGAACGTTGCTTAAAAATGAGTAGAATTGGCCCTCTGTATGCGTCTCTTTTACTCACAGGATCTTTTGTCCGTTTCTTAAGCGAGAAAATAGTCTATAGCTAATCGCTTGCTCGTCGGGGCGCGGCGGTGAGACCAAGTGCCTAAATCGCACTGGTCGCAACGTTAACAATTGAAATTTGGAGGTTGTATTTGTCTTGATACATAGAGGTGTACCAATAGAGGTTTTTTTTTTAAATTAAGGTGGAAGCGCCAGGGTAGCCCGCGAAATTCAATTTTCCTTACTTTTTTTGCAATTGCTGGTCAGTGTAAGGTTGTATCTTGGTCAAAATATGATCCGCGGCCGTAGCAAGTATGTATTTATAGAATTATAATCATTAAAATCATCAATACAACTCTTTCAGTTAGAATTGATGTCAAATGTATTATTTCGAAATAAAAACATTTGGCATAAATTCTAAGTGAGAGAGTTGTATTGATGATTTTAATGATTAATCATATTAATCAACGTGGACAAAACATTATAATCAGCTTACCCAGTTTTCATAGGAAATTAATGAAGTTCACACCCACGTACGCCACGCCACCACGCCGTGATATCAAAGTAACCGCTTGTAGACGTTACACAAACTAAACCTACGCAGTAAGAAAGATGTGGGAAGGCGAGACAGCTTTCCGTTCCGTTGCATCAGCACCAGACTTCTTCGATCC
The DNA here is from genome assembly GCA_947386135.1 of Melanchra persicariae. Classification (NCBI taxonomy): domain Eukaryota; kingdom Metazoa; phylum Arthropoda; class Insecta; order Lepidoptera; family Noctuidae; genus Melanchra; species Melanchra persicariae. The sequence continues at coordinate 9,858,176 of OX376646.1, forward strand.
CGACTGTAATCGCAGCCGTAAACAAAGATTTCTGGCGGTCGGCAGACAGAGCATCGACTAAGGGCGTTGGGTTACCTATAAAAGGCGATAGCGACCGCGATACCGAATGTTCCCACGTGAAACAAACCGGCGATAACTTGCTTTATAAATACCATAGAAATTATACTTTACATTTCACCGAGTTAAAGGTGGACTCTTTCTCACACAAGCTTATGGCCACGCTACATTCTACAGCTTTCGTTCGTGAAACTTGGGTCCTTCTAAGTTTCCTTTCAAGCTAAACGGAAAGTCCCTATCATTCGCACTTATACAGGATATTTACTTACTTTAAAAATATATTACGTACAGTATTAATGTGTTTTCTACTTACGAAATCTCAAATGAAAGTCCAAATTTACATGAATTGGGACATGCCAAAAACACTTTAAAATTTATAACACAAAATGAAATAAAAAATGCACTTGCAAATAACAACTTCATTATTTCTGGATTTTTCACCGGAAACAAAGATACGCCCTCATGGCGGTGCCTATGTGCTTATACTGAGTTCTTTTAAGACAAACTGTAACTATTTATGCAGTAAATAATCTTTTTGCAGTACCGTTACCGCAATTCGCATCCAGTCGACTTCTCGATATTGACCCTAGCGATAACCGACCGATAAAGTTATAATTAAGGCTATTTTGTTTTTCCTAAAACTAAATTAAATAGGTAGTTATTTCAGCAACTATAAACAATTATGGTTTTAGATTAAAGGTACCTCTACAATTTTAATGATTAATTATAAGGAAATTACACAATGTTTATTTACTTACAGAACAGGGCATTATTTTATGCATTCAAAAGGTGTACTTAATAAACAAAGCTAATTATCATTTCAAAATAGTCACTATTTGTATTGCTTGTCTGATAACCTAAATTCGAATTTTCATAAGCTCTTGTAGTGGTTTACGTGTCGGTTAGAATTTGTACAAGTCTCATAGACGTAGAAGATTTTATGTGGTAAAAAATAAACCGATTGGAACGCAACTTTAAAGAGTTTTCCAGACCTCATGATGACGTGAGTAATAAGCCGTAGGCAATTATTTAATGTAAAGTTGACCATTACATTAGTCATAAAGACATTTCATTGTCAGTCCCTTCAAACGAAACGGTTAGGTTCATGAGTAACCGTCAATTATTCAATTTAACGTTCTGAGAAGGCAAATAGAGGTAAGTCGCCGAAAACTCTAGAGTTTTCCTCGGTGACCTGGCTCAATATGGACGTCACTACTTAAATCATGTGGCGCCGCCACTGTCACTCGATTCTCCGGAGTACCTATATTATAGGAACATAAGTTATCAGTTTCACATTCCATTTTAACGACTCACGTATTACTAAATTTTCAATCATCGAATAGTTAGTCTTCTGCCTCTGTGTACCTACTTATTGCAAGTTTTCAAATTTACTTATGATCGAGTTAATGTAACGTCAATTTGTACTAAAACTGAATAGGCGCCGCCTGGTTACAATAACGAAACTTTTTTAACCAACTTCAAAAAAAGGAGGTTATCAATTCGACCCGTATGTTTTGTCAGAATTGTACAGTTTTTGTCTATACCAGCTTCTAAACATGTATGCCAAGTTTCATAACTTGTTTAAGTATGTATATTTGTATGTTTGTAAGTTTTTATGTTTGTCTGCGCATATCTCAAAAACTATAAGTCGGAGCGCAAAGTTTTTTCGTCAAAAACGGTTGAGTAGTTTTTGAAATAGAGAGTTAAGTATGTATGCACTAGGAAAACGTGTCGTTGGCTAACAGCTTAATTCTAAAACATGTCACTGTGCATGTCGTTTCAATGTTTGCACGCAGTTCGGCTCTAGCTAAACAATTTCGATGAAAATTTAAAAAGTGGCTTAGCTTTTTAAAAAGTAATCGTGTAATCGTTAAATGGTAACAGAAAAACCGGCCAAGTGCGAGTCGGACTCGCGCACAAAGGATCCCATAACTATAAAAAAACGGCAAAAAAGTCACGTTAGTTGTATTGTTTAAGTGGGGCTCCCCCACTTAAACATTTATTTTATTCTATTTTATTTTATTGTATTTGTTGTTATAGCGGCAACAGAAATACATCATCTGTGAAATGTCAAATTTCAACTGTCTAGCTATCACGGTTCATGAGATAAAGCCTGGTGAGGTTACAGACACACAGACGGACAGACAGACAGACAAGACGGACAGCGGGGTCTTAAGTAATAGAGTCCCGTTTTTACCCTTTGGGTACGGTACCCTAAAAATGGTTCGTCGCTTCATTAATCATAGTAGATAATGATGGAGGGATAGATAGATAATGAGGCAGAGGTACTTATACTGTTGTAATTAGTTTCAATTATAACTGAAATGAAAAAAAAACCGGCTAAGCAAAAAACTGGCCAAGGACTCGCGCAAGAAGGGTTCCGTACCATTTTCTATAAAAAAAAAACGGCAAAAAATCACGTTTGTTGTATGGGAACCCCACTTAAATATTTATTTTATTCTGTTTTTAGTATTTTTTGTTATAGCGGCACCAAAAATACATAATCTGTGAAAATTTCAACTGTCTAGCTATCAAGATACATGAGATAAAGCTTGGTGTCAGCTAGACAGACGGACATACGGATAGACGGACAGCGGAGTCTTAGTAATAGGGTCCCGTTTTTACCCTTTGAGTACGAAACCCAAAAAAAAATTAAATATAGTTTAAAAAATTAAACCGACTTCAAAACTAAAAAGGGTGAAATAAAAGTTTTTTCTTTAAACAAATCTAAAGTAAATACTCATGCCAACAATTTTTTTGAGGTCGGTGCACCTCTTAGCCGTAACGTCGACTCCTGGAGTTGATGCGCCATTGTTTTACTATTGTGTCTGCTATTAGGGCGGCTGAAGATGTAGTAATTATAGGGCTCGTAGTTTTTTAACGTACTCGTCTCAGTATACATTTTCGTTTACCCCCTAACGCGATGGAGAGCCAACGCGCAACGTTTAAAACCTCGCACTAAGGCCACTGACAAGGAAAAAATATTCCTGTTTTTTATTAAATCACTTACAGACTGAAATGACTGTAAGTAGGAAAGTACACTGTTTCCGTGGCGATTGTACCTATGTACGAGTTTCTGTGGGAAAACGTAGCGTACCCGTGGGGTCTACGCGGCGCCAAAGCTATTACTGAACTAACTTCCAAAGCGAAGAAGACTACCTAAGTTGAAGAGGTCGCTGACCGCACTGCTATCGGATATAAATTCAACTGCAGCAGGATTTCGTGCGCGGACAGTTTACAGTACCTACCTCAATATACTAGACACCAAATCAGCTAAAGCTCTCGGTAAAATATTATGAGAATTTTTATTGTTTCTCATTTTTATCTAGAATTCATGCTAAGTTTCCTTACCACCACGTTAAGTTACGTTGTTGGGCTTTATATTGTAGTTGTATCTATATTTTCCCAACAAACCGCTGGCTGTTTCAACTTGCCGCGAGTTTTATACTCGTTTACTTTTTTCTACAGCTAAGCGGAATGGTATAATGACATTCAACAATACCGATACCGATAGTAAAACTACAAACGAAAAGCGCGTGCGACCGAGTTGAGTGCTTACAAAAATATACCATGACATCATGGTGTGCGAGTGAGACGCGCTGTTCGGTCTCACTCGCACCGGCACGCTTATAAATACACGAGTGCATTTACTCCATTCGCGTTCGATTATGTATGTTCGATTTGGCAGTCGACATGAACTAACGATTAAGAGATGGTTTTGCAGAACAAGGTCGACGAAAACGACTCAAGTTATAGCACATTTAAAGCAGTTGTTCCTACAAAATAAAAAATGGTCATGCCCCATTTCCGGATGGATAACGGAGTTAACGACTGCTTGTTGTTTTGTTCAGCTATTAAGTGTGAGATCATGTATGCCAAATTAGATATTATAATATAATGAATTGCTTTAAATAGGTATTACTTCATTTTTTTGCTACGCAATAATATTGTCTTTTGTAAGAACCCTTTTATGGAATAGTAAAGTATCTTTTTTGCTTTTTATAAAATGCTCAAATAGAACAACATTCAGCTTCTAATTTCGTACATAATATTCGAAATTAGAAGCTACATTGGATATGACATGGGTACCTTCTTTATATTTTAAATCTAGGAATTAAAATATCATAAGTGCATTTAGCCACTTATGATATTTTAATCTTCTTTAAACTTTTTAAATGGAAAAAAGTTTCTTATAATTGAAATATTTCACACATAATAATGTTTAATTGTATGTGTCTACAATAACAATGATTGTTTAAATAGCTCTGCAACTCCACTGTTTTTCAATGATATGTAAGTGTATTAACTGTGGTCACAAATTAACATTATTAAAATATTTGTGCATTTATTAACTGTACTCAGTACGTGACGTCAGAGTCACATAGTGTCTACTGTGAAGGTACAGTAGGCGACAAAAATGCTGCAAGCATAATGGCCATGACTAAAGAAAGCTTTTGGATCTGACGTCATTCAAAGTTGTTGACCTGAGTTCACATCCACGTATCAATCATTGTATGAATTTACCTATGTGCTACGAAATTGATCACCTGTAGAAGACGTGACAGGCATTGATCACTTTACAAACTTCATAGTATTTGTAGTAGGTAATCAGATTTATGATGGTATCGTGGTTTTGATTTTATCCAAGGAGTTTCATCCATCCATGATTAAATTACATAATCAGGAAATAGTCGATACGATAGATACTAGGTTTTTTTACTTTGATTTGAAAGTTTCATTGGTGGATTCCTAGCTTTTTATTATTGAAACCATCAATTTCTTCATAACCCCGCGCCAGCGAGGTCATAAAATTAATGAAAATAAAATAATATACCTAATATTAACTCATACATAAAGGATAACATGACAAATGTCGATGATATCATGTCTAATTTCTATAATGTTTATATTTCCATTAAGAATACGTACAACTGCAACAAAAACTATCAAACTAGAAATGCTAATGAGATTTTTTTATAGATTAGCTTTGAACAATATTCTGAATATTTAGAGAATCACAGAAATCACGGATAAATACTAGGAAGTGTGATTCAACTTATGGCGATGAATAATGAACAGTTGAACACATTATTCTTTTCAAATAAAGCCTAAATATATATCTCTCTGCACAAGGATGTGGGCATGCACGAATCCAAATGTCATTGCGAGCAGATGAGGACATCCATCAATCCACAAAAACATATGTGTGTAGTCATCATAAAAATAAATATAATCCGCGTCTAAATCAACAATTGGTGTAGCATCGTAATTAACGACATCACCTCCACCCCGCGACCTGGGTAAACAACTCACCATGATGTCATGCAATGCTGATGTTGTTGACCCAACCACAGCGCGCGCCTGATGTTCCACCGAACATGTGTACAATACAACTTCGGATTGCCAAAAGTTAATTCAAAGATTTGATTGTACAATAACTGCGCACATTTTATAACAATATTTATGTGCTTCATTGAACTGATCATTAAGAAGTCAACGTTGGAGCATGGCAATTCGCGCAAGTTTGCACATAATTTTTTTGTCCTGTTTGACTTCTATTAACTTAGTAATTAACGGTCCAATATTTTTGGACTTACCTGGCCAATGTTCCCTTCCATTTGATTAAACCGTTAGGTTTATTTGTTGTCTGGTCCTCGATGACTTCACACTTAATGGGTTGGGGCGGGTCGAAGGTAGTGGCATGCAGAGGTGGTGCGCATGCAAGCGGCTCCATCCGACAAGAGATAGCAGCTCGTTTAGGCGGCGTGGCCCGCGGGTAGGTGTGGTGGCGAGCGCTGCTGATGGCGGCTGGTTCGCCACGCCTCTGTTTTGGTAAAGTCCTGGCACATAACGCACTGGCTGCATTCTTCAGATGGGATCGAAATCTACTGTTGTTACTTGAAACACTTAGTACACCGCCCTCCATCTTCATCTCCTCGACCACATAACTTGCACTGCACTTAATGTATGTTTGAGTCCATAGTGGTATTTAACCACTTCATCACTGTAAGTATCACCTTTTTGAATCCATTTTAGTCTATTTTGTAACACTTTATGCTTATTTTTCAATACTATCTGGAATCAACACTGTGCTTTTCATTTCACTGAACCTTGAAAAAGACGTCAAATTACTATGGTGAAGCTTTATCGAACCATAATATTTTACGGATAGCCAGTATACCTCTGCGGGGGCATTTATTTATACGTACACACATTTTAGTACGAGTAACTTCACTAATTGTAATAAAGTATGTATGACACAAATTCAAACTTTTAAATTGACAGGGAATCTGTTAGATACATTAGCCATCTAAAAATAATGGGAAGATAAAGACTATCGTCAGTAATTCATCATTTATTCATTTCGGGCGTTACGAAGGTTCTCAATAAAATAACTTAACATTGGTAGTGCAAGTGCTTTGTGTTGTCTATCTGCATAATAAGAAATCTTATTAAAAAGTTATTGGTTTTATGTTGGCATCAATATATTCTTTGATAGCTTGCCAAAATTTAAATCCATAATAATTAAAATTGACCTGTGATCAGCCGTCTACATCCTTTCTACATATTCCTCTACTGCTACTCATATTTTCAAATCTTATCATAAATTATTATTGTCAATTTATCAATCTAATATTATTTTGTAATTTTAAGATTATCGAATCTTATAAATTCATTGTTTATTTGTATGATATCTCAATTTAAGTCTATTCAATTAAATTTAATTGTATTTATGACATTTATGTTTAAATTAACTCTATTATTATTGGGGTGGTTTGGGATCTACCTCCTCGCGGTCCACCCCGGGCAACGGCACCACAGGCTTGCCTGTGGTACGGCAGAACGATCCCACTTAAAGCGGAGGTAGGCTCCGCAAGGAGCCGCCTGGCTCGCGACCACCATCCCGCCGAAGTCCGGCGCCAAGCAGCTTGCTGTGTTCCGTCGGAGTGCGGGAGTGCCAGTGCCATTGGGGGAGAAGGAGACTGTCAGTTGCTCTGCTCAGAACCGGTCTTGGTCGCTGGGCTGGGCTTTCCGGGTAACTCATTTTGGAGGGTAGCGGGATCCGAAGCACGGTGCCAGCCGTTGGCCGACCGCAGTTAGTAGGGGGCCCAAGTAGCACGCCAGCCACGTGTGAAAGGCTGCCCCGCCAACTAGCGAAAAATCCCGGTATGCTCCACCGTGCCAGCTGGCGACTGGATGGGAGGACCCGGTGGCCATATCTGGGGGGGTTCGGGCGTCCCCGCAGTCTCCAAATGAGTTCCCCATAGGTTGGTTTAGCTCTAGTGTTCCACTTGGTTCACTGAGCAGCGCCTCGACAGTTCGACTTTTTCCCCTAACACTCTAAAACTACAATGACCAAAGCAAAAAGGAATAAGGTTAAACAACGGCTGCACTTCCTCCCACTCAAAGTGCACCTCACCAACATCAGGGGGTTGCACTCAAATCTCGATCCGGTCCATCATCATCTCGAGACCGAGAAGCCGCACCTGTTTTTCCTAACGGAGACGAAGATAACAACTCCGTCGGACGTGGCGTACCTCAACTACCCGGGCTACTCTCTGGAACACAAGTTCAGGAAGCAGGCTGGGGTCTGTGTGTACGTCCGCGACGACATTTGCTGTCGTCGTCTCCGTTGCTTTGAGAAATCGGGTTTCTCTGCCATATGGCTACTTGTGGACACTGGCGTGGAGAAACTTCTCTATATTGGCGTATACCGATCGCACAGCGGTGACCAGGAGACAACAGCGCTGTTTAATTCCCTCGTGGAGTCGACGGATGTAGCCCAGCAACGGTACCCAACAGCGAAGCTCATTTTTCTGGGGGACTTTAACGCCCACCATAAAGAGTGGTTGTTCCCGTACCAGAAAACTGACCATGCCGGGTTAGAGGCGCGCAAGTTTGCTGTAACGCTAGATCTAACCCAGCTGGTGAATGTGGCAACGCGGGTACCGGATGTTGACGCCCATACACCCAATTGCTTGGACCTTCTGCTGACAACCGATCCGGGCAGTCATTCAGTATCGGTCTCAGCTCCGCTGGGAACGTCTGACCACTGCCTGGTGAAATCCGTGTTGACCTGCTCTCCTCCAGATAAGAGTCCTAGGGGCACGAGACGAGTATGGCGATACGAGTCAGCAGATTGGGATGAGATGCGGCACTTTTTTGCGTCTTATTCTTGGCGGCAAGTGTGCTTCTCCTCGGGTGACCCCTCGTGCGGTGCTGATGTGATTGCGGACGTGATTCGGCAGGGGATGGAGTATTTTATTCCATTCTCCGACATCCCGCTCGGTCACAAGTCCCGGCCTTGGTATAATGCAGAATGCGCCCACGCAGAGGCCCGTAAAGAGTCTGCTTACCAAGCCTGGATCAAGGCCCGCGACCGAAAGGCTAAAGCACGTAGGGTTCGCGCGAGGAAAAGAGCCTTTAATTCTGCTGCCAAGTCCTGCAAGCGCGTTTTACGTAGGGCACGTTTTGACCATGTCGGACGTATCGGGGCCAAACTAGCATCACACCCTCCGGGTAGTAAGCAGTTTTGGTCCCTGTCGAAAGTGGTTGAAACGAATTTCTGTCGACCCACTTTGCCTCCAATGCTAAAACCTGATGGTTCCCTGGCTCACTCTGCAAGAGAGAAAGCAAATTTATTTGCCACTCTCTTTGCAAGCAATTCACGTCTAGACGCTGGCTCCAAGCAACCACCAACTTTACCTCGTTGTGACTCTTCGATGCCGGAGATCGCAGTTCACATTAAAGAGGTCCGAAGAGTATTATGCAGTCTAGACGTGAATAAGGCCAGCGGACCTGACGGTATTCCAGCGAGAGTGTTGAGGCAATGTGCACCTGAACTGTCTCCTGTGTTGACACGCCTGTACCGCCTCTCTCTTGAAAAAAGAACGGTGCCGAAATCATGGAGGCTTGCGAATGTGCAACCGGTGCCCAAAAAGGGAGACCGTGCTGATCCTGCACATTACCGTCCAATCGCCATTACCTCCATCCTATGCAAGGTTATGGAAAGGGTTCTGAACAGTAAGCTGCTGACCTACCTTGAAGACAATGATCTCCTCAGTGACCGTCAATATGGCTTTCGCCAGGGACGGTCAACTGGTGATCTTCTTGTGTATGTCACGCACTGCTGGGGCGAAGCCATCGAGAGACACGGCGAAGCACTTGCTGTGTCGCTCGATATCTCGAAGGCTTTTGACAGAGTCTGGCACGCAGGTCTACTCAACAAGCTTCCTGCTTATGGCATCCCAGCTGGTTTTTGTAGCTGGATATCAGACTTCCTAAATGAACGGTCGATCCGAGTAGTCGTTGACGGCTGCTCCTCTGACCTCATGGCTATTGATGCCGGAGTTCCTCAGGGGTCTGTTCTCTCTGCAACTCTTTTCCTGCTACACATCAATGACCTACTTCAGCCTGGTCTTGTTGGGTACGCAGATGACAGTACGGTTTCAGAGAGATACTTGTCCAGCGCAACAACCGGCGGGGATGAAGTCCGTTCCTTGAGAGAGGCCATGGTAGAGCGGACAAATTTGACCTTAAGCGTTGTCTCCCAGTGGGGTGATGACAATCTGGTCACTTTTAACGCCACCAAAACACAGGCGTGTCTTTTTACCGCAAAAAGGAGTCGCTTTGACCAAACTCCTACTTTTCGGGGTGCATCTGTTCCCGTTACTGATAGGCTCGAGCTCCTAGGCATGGAGTTGACATCCAGTCTCAACTTCGGCGCCACCATCGAGTACAAAGCCCAAATTGCGGCCAAAAAGCTGGGCATCCTAAATAAGGTGAAGCGATACTTCAGGCCTGGACAGCTTTTAACCCTTTACAAAGCACAAGTCCGATCCTGCATGGAGTATTGTAGCCACCTATGGGATGGCTCAGCTAAGTATCAGCTTGCCGCGCTTGACTCGGTGGAACGCAGAGCTAAGAGGCTCATCGGTGACGCAAAACTGGTGGATGCCAAGCTACATAGCTTGGCTCATCGCCGTAAGGTTGCCTGCTTATCGGTCTTCTACAGATTGTACTTCGGTGAGTGTGCCCAAGAACTCCACGACCTCATCCCACCGGCCCCCTTCTACCATCGGACATCCAGACGCACTGCATCTTACCATCCCTACCTTGTAGATATTCCACCAATTCGCACTAAGCGTTTCCAAACGTCTTTTATAATGCGCACAGCAAAGGAGTGGAACTCTCTGCCTGCGTCTGTGTTTCCAAAAGCTTACAGCCCTAATCTCTTCAAAGTTAGAGTGAACAGGCTCCTTCTGGGTAAGCTCGCTCCATCGTAGACTTTGTCTCTGTCATATCTGACATTGACTAGAGTCAAGAGCAAACCCATCACCAATAAAAAAAAAAAAAAAATTAACTCTATTATAATAATTCATTCCACCTACTCTGACAATGATGTGCACACCTGTAAGTGGCTTGTTTACACAGGATCCTCTCGTAAATGTTGTTACAAAATATTGTTTTGTAAATTAGTCAATAAAGTAATGCCCTAAACAATTAAAATATTATTGGAAACAATCTTCTAATAAAGCAGACGATCGTGTGAGCAATAGATCACGCAAGACGTATAAATAAACTGATCAGGTTAACATTCTCACACGCACATTGAGATCCTACTCTCATTTAAAATTAAAATAATGTGAGGTGGGATTCAGTTTTGCAAGTCACCGAAGGAGTACGTCATCTCAGTTCATTATCTTGTACAACTTGACCTTAATCTATAGAAGCTAAAAGGTATTGCAATTAAGTATAATTTGATGACTAAATATGATATTATTTATGTGCCTAACCACCCACAAGTCACCACTAGCGAACGGTAAAGCGAATTAGTTCGCTAGCGAAATGAGTGGCGTTGCGGTCTACTTGGCGAGGTGCATGCTCGACTGCATTGCGGCATCGATTTGGTACAAGAACGTCGTGAACGTCATTGCGAAGACTTTTTACATCGTTACAGAGTGATTTGCAAAATTCATGGATTTTTGGCATTTTCTCCTTCTACATGGTGACCAAAGCTGAGTATTTCAGAGCACATTTTTATTTTGAATGATGTATGAAAGGATCGCGTTTTTGCGGAAGGCTTTACGGTGTGACCGTAGGCCTGGCGGAGGGTGGAGGGGGAGCGGTCGTGGGCGCGCTGACATCACCGCCGGAGCCAGCCGATCTTACATCACCGTCGACTGCCTCCCACTGGGTACCGCCTGCGCGCCCGCACCTCCCCTCCATAACTCCTTAACACTTATTGATAATTAATCGATAGCCGCATACGCATAAAAGCATTTTCTTAAACAAATCGCACTAATTCCATGGTCATCTCAGTCTATGAGCGATAGCAAAATTTATTAATTATTTAATTTATATTTTGGCATTTATATTTTATAAAAAAAGGACGGACCGCATAGGCCAGAACGCTAATAAAATCAAGTAAATATTTTTGAAATATTTTATTTTTAAAACAGGATTATTTTGCGAGCTTTGACTTTGTGGAAAAGAGAGAGGAAAGTATTCTTTTTAACAAATTTGCCTTTCGGTGGGGCAAAATTGCCTAGATAGATAGATCTGACTACTTTATTACGGAAAAAAGATATAACAAACTGTAATAACTAAACCGAATGAACCGTCGAACCACGTACAAAGCTGATTCTTCAAGAAATTAACCATAAAATCAATTATAATTACTGTCCATCGGAGATCAAGGCTAATATCGCCCACGACAACCGCTTATTAACTAATTTCATAACAATTAGCATTCATTCATTGTTACCTTCAGTACCCAGTTAATAAGCATCGGCAGGTTGTTTAGAAGAGAAGAAGAACTGGGAAAAATAATGAAAATACAAACTTTTTATGACATAAGCTGACTATTATTCGCAATAAAAACCACAAGATCTACATCCAAACCCAGCAAAATATTACTATGATGTCAGGCCTGTTTTTGTTTGGGAAATCATCAAATGACTCTTTCCGCTCTAGGCGGAGTCGAAGGGTGTGTCAGATTCTTACAGAATAAAACCTATCCCCGTGTTCCTCCAAATACTCTTTGCGTTCCAGGGTCGCAGTAACTATTTCGAACAAATTCCGCAACCCTGGCATGATGACAGGCCTACGAGTCATATTTTAGCTATTGTGGATAATACAAAAGAATCACATTCACATCAGTTTAATTAGGGTTTTTAGGTTAGAACGCAACAATATCATCACTCATACACCGTTTCAGTGTACGCGCCAAGCAAGAAAGGTAATGCCAAGATCTTTGCTTATAGTTAGCGTGGTGCAAAGTGTATTAAGAGGCCTTCGCCCTACAGTGCAACAATACCAGACTGGTATTATTAGATTTAGATACACATAGGAAGAAAAAATATCGAATCGGCTAAAAAACTCAATTTAGTATGTACATACAAGGCACAATTGTCTGAAACCATTTTAATAACTTGCTAAGTAAAAAATACTCTAAAGTTTACGAATACAATAACTGCATTGTATGCATGTGTTCTCTATTCAGTATTCTAGTGATCCAATAGTTTACTATTGGAGGTGATACTGACTACTATGATCCTATTAACCTCAGTGGATCCTTTGATCGCACTCTACAATCATGTTTTATGCTAAATTGTCATGTTGTATGGGTCTGTTGATGAACCGTAAAACAGTATGCAACCCCACATTTCCCACGGCAATGATGTCAAATTGGTTTATCAATCACGGCGGGACGGATGCGGCGCGGAGCCGCCGGCCGCCGCCGTACGTGGGTGGTGTGTGCTGTAGTGCGTACAAGCCGTTGAGTTCACGACGCGATGTTAATCGACCGGCGAGATGCGCACAGCTATTTGTTACACACGAAAAATATACTCACTTTATACTTGAACCCTTGAAGATAATTTTACTTATCGACAAGATAAGTTTTCGTTTCTGTCAAACGCTAAGTTAGACAACGCTTCTGAGATGATGCTATTTCCAAACCGTTAGGTGTTAACAATTGGTATAATAGCTTAAACAGGTTTAACGGCATTTCGTGGTGTGCACGCGGATGTGGCTGGTAATTTGAGAACGATTGTGCCGAGTCGTTGCGAAGAGGTAAGTATTGTCCATTGATTGCTAACAATAGAGGTCCGAGGTCAGACTTTTGTGGCACATCGATTGTGTTCTCATCTAAAGAACGACTTCAGAACATCCTCGCAATCTTTGCACAATAAACTCATCTATCTAACAAGTGGACAAAAAGTTAATGCAGGCTACAGAATCATCATTCCCAACTTAAGAAGTCGGCTTCCGGTTCGAAATTTAGCTTTTAGTCTACCGGATACAGCGGGATACCTGTATTTTACCTGGATTTATTTGAACCCATTGAACCTAAAGCTCATTATAACTATGCTTTCTAATGAGAAAGCATAGTATAGTTAGTACTTTTCTGCTCCAAAAGTAATGGCTTTTGGTGACTGGAGCAGAAAAGTTCAGTCTTCTTCAAAGACGATTGGGATAGACGATAGAACATGATGACATTGATTGTTTACTGCAACAATTATGCCTTGATTCTCTTCGTTTATAGATCTAGGCCTTAACTTTTACTATTATATAGAAGAACCACTTCTGCCCATGAAAAAATTTGAACTTCCCATACAAAATTGTCATCAACTGACCACAATTTGTATGGGAGACTCAATTTTTTTTTTAGGAATTGACTATGGCTTTCTTGGGGAAAGTTGTTCATTTACATGGGCAGAAGTGGTTCTTAAAGTTTGCGCACTGGAAAAAAAGTTATCCAGTATAATTGCCAAAAAGAAGCCATCATATTCAGCTAGGCTAACGCATTTTAAGGTATACTCTCTAGAGAAACGTAGAAATATAATTGATTCAAGTTTCTTAATCAAAATCTTGAGAAACAAGTTAGACTGCCCTCAGTTATTAGGTAAAATCAGATTCCGAGCCCCAGCTAGATATCCCCGTACTCCTATAACTCCTTTTTACCCTCCACCACGCAGAACAGTTCTTGGTGCCAATTCGACCATTCCTCGGCTTTGTAAGCTAGTAAATAGTTGCAGCGATCTTGTGGATGTGCATGTGGACTCACTTACCAAGTTCCGCAAATTGACGCACATTGTAATGTAACTGGCCTGTTTTATTTTAATTTTTAACCAAACTTTAAAAAGGAGGTGGTTATTTGTTCGACTGAATATTTGTATTTTTTATGCATGTTATTTTTTTGGTTATTTGTGTATTTACTGTATCACTCATAAAAAAATATTTCAATTACTAAGAGCACATTAGATATCATTTTGGCACATGCGGTGCTTACCTATAAAAAATTGTAACACATGGCTACCTAGTTTTAAGCAAAGTATTTTTGTAATATTTTAGTGTTAACAATTGTTGGTGAGCCTAATAAATAAATAAATAAATTATAAATGTCAAAGGACGACTAACTAATCCACGTGCTTATTAAGTAAGTCAGATTTAGGTAGGTATACGACCTCCACATGGCACACGGAGCGCCTATCTCATACGATATATATCTCGAAATAGAATGCTAAGTATTCCGGATTCTGTTTGCAGCCATATGAGGTATTTCTATTAGTCATACAGTATAATGAGTTTGATTTATTTATTTGCGTGAGCAAGACCCAAGCAGGAAATTGGTGTTAGTTGGTAAACATAGGGAACAGCAATTTGAAATCATAATTCGTAACTTTATAGGTATTATAAATGTATAATATATGAATACGAATCATGCATAAATTAATATTTATCTTATCTTAAAAATGTCGCATTTTAAATAACGTCTTTTACGTATTCTGAATTCATCATGTTGCTACACATGTAGGTACTATCGGATCTGAAATAATTTCAAGGTGACATAATATTATTTGGGCGAATGTACCTAATTTGTTTATAATGAGAGTGATTAAATCGATAGTCGTGGCTAGTAGGTTACCTACATAATATTAGGTGTTAAATGTGCGTTGTATTAAATTATTTTAAGGTGTATTGGGAAAATCATGTTTTTGTTAAAACGCAACGCAACCTCTTGACATTTTAGTAAAGACGAAAAGAAATAAATCTTTATAGCCCCGAGTTGACACTAAAATAATTTGGTATAAGTAGTATTCGCTCATTCCCATATTTCACAAAAAATGGTAAGTTGAGCTGGTTTCTGATGAATATTGAACGGAGGTTCATTTTAGTATTTCAAACCCGTATGATGAGCAACTTTAACAAAAAACGGGCACATGATCAATGAAGTCATCGTTGTCGGTGTCGATGTTCGTCATCAAGACGAGAAGCATGGAATTAGGCAGCCGTTGCAAATCGAAAACGTACCGACGAACGTATAATATATATATATCTACTTACATAAATATATACTTAGTAAATTACTCAATGCGAAAAATCTAAATTTCAACTGTCTACTTATTAAGTTATTAAGTAGGGTTCTGTTGGTTACCCTTGGGGTACCGGACCTTAAAAAACAATTTAAGAAAGCTAGAGTTAGGTTTAACTAAATAATTCCAATGAGAAACGAGGCAAAAATTTATATAAATTAGATCATTCATTTAATAGGAAAACCTATTAATGACAAATATGACAATGTTGTTTATCTACTCGTATCAGATTAATCGAGGAAGAGCTATTTCTCGTTTTATTTTCAGATTTACAGATACTCTATGAAAACGCATTGTTTTAGTTTTCCAGTATCAATTTAAGAATCTGTAAACAATCTGGGGATCTTTTGTCAAAAGCGATTTTCTCTACTAGAACTTTTATTTTATTCATCGTAATAATTTGAAAGGACACTGGCCAATTGGTCTAGCATCAAGAGAGATTTGATTAATATTCTAAAAATAATAAAAAGTATACAAGTGAAGACAATCACATTTTTTCTTTTTATGAATGGTAACTTAGCACCAGATTGAAGGGCAGAAATTTTCTTAACATTTCCTGATCAATGACATTTATGAACTTGTATAAAATACCGTGAGGACTAAACGCTCATAATATAAGCATTATTGGCAAAAATAAAGTTGTCGTTCGATTTCTGAGTTTGCCTTTCAACTTCTATGTTGCGAAAAAATCCATCCAGTATCGCTCTAACTGTAGTTTATTATTATTATTTATTTAATTATTATAACATCTTAACAGATACAGTATCCAAGTTGGCATCGCCAAATCATGAGGATATATTACATCAAATACTGGAATAAAATGTTATGCAAACGAAATTGAACGAAATGGTTTTTATTTGCATTTTCTTTGTCATTTTCACCATACAGTAGGATTGGGAATATTGATGGTAAGTTTGTGTTTTTGTTAAAGATTGTATTGAACTCTCATTTGGTTGGTTTCTTTAATACGGTGACATAGTGACAACAGTGACAATTTACTTATTTAGGTACCAACTTAATTCAGAAAAAAATATTTTTTGAGGGATATTCGCACTGCCAGATAAAGTAGGTATTTTATGGCTGCAATTTATTTTGCGAATTGAGTTGGTCATTCAACTCCGAGAGAATTCTGTAACAAAATGTAATTAGATCATTCGCTCGTAATATCACATTCTACAACGATTTAAACGGCCTCCAAATTGTTTAAAATTGTAACAACTAGTAGAAGTTTGCAAATGACGTAATATTGATTTTGAAAGCTGTGAAGTTTTTGCAATCTCAAACAAATACATTCAACATTACCTCTAAGATTGTCTGTAGATTTGAGTGTTCTTTCTGACTGAACAAATGCCCCAAATTGTCATTTCAAGACTACATTTGTATGAACATGCCAAACTAAGGTGTAAAATGAATATTCATACATTATGTCAGATATACACCTTATCACACTCTACTTGTGTACTAAACGTTGGTAGGCATACATATATGTACATAATAGAGATATGATAGGTATAATACCCCTGATGATATTGTTGCAATATTGAATATCAGTTATCGATAAATAGGTGTTCCATTGAATAGCTTTTAGGTTGTGTTGTACATGGGTGAACTTGCGTATACGTTACATACATCTAATATGATATTTTGTTTTTACTTTTAAGTTTGAACATTATTATGTAAATTTATTTAACCGCAACACTACTTCCTTGTTTGAAATCATGAATCATCTAATATTATAAATGTCATTGTTCAAATTTTAATACGGAGAATTGGAGAATATTAAATACCTATACGGATAGTGATAAATAAAAACAAAACTGAGCGAACAGATAACTGTTAAAAAATGAAATATTAATTTTAAGACTTTGGTGCCTTGCCAAACTTCGGTCAAATTAACGTCAACGTAACCAAATAGTCTAAACTAAGCATTTGAACAAGTAAGTGACTTAATTATGTATTATGTATTACCTACGCTCATAGTAACGAGACAGCATCACTTGCACCACCCAATTCCATTCTAATAAATAAAAGCCTTACATATCCCTCACCACACCACAATTCGATAACGAGCAGAATACAAGTATCAATAAGTATACAGTATGCTATCCATTACTGATACATAACAAAAGTATGTTTCTAGTTTTATTCACCCGTATAAGCTAAACATAGCTATGGCAGTTTTCCACTAGTTTAATGTTATGTTCATTAATCAGTTTTACACAACGTCACTGCAAATAAACTGGCATGTTTGTTCAATTAGCGAAATTTTAAAACTTGAGCGTAATGTGCCCGCGTATGTACCACGCGGCGGGGCTGATCGCACAGCACTGGTGACCGGCGAACGATAGCGACACTCCGACCCTACGACTGGTACCACGAAACCGGTGACGAGACGCACTGACGCAACAGCATCGCAAACAACGAGTTCCGTGCCGACCGCGGCCCCATCGCGGCTACAACTGATTGTACCGCGACGCTGGACAAGCGTGCTTACCAACCATGCATTGTATTGTAGCTTCTGCGGCCGAAGCTGATAACAACCTGCGAATACGTCCACCTCTATCTGATTTTATACAATACACTCTTTAAGTACTAAGTTTAGGTACATTTAATTACGTAGTTGATAAGTACGCATCCTTTCATGGTGAAAATGTCACAAACAAGTGTTTTAAACACAATGCTAACGAAGAAATACATGCATACTTTCAAAACATGTCAGGTCAAAACTGAATAAGGCTATGATCAGTTTGAAAGAGCAGTAATTTATCCAGTCGTTTTAAACTTAAAAGGTAACCGCAAACACATCATCTAAATTAATATAGAATTATACAAAAGAAACTCAAAATGTCCAAATGATTGAGTTTTCATTCTCATGTACCTATTTTTTTCTTGCAACACCTCAACTCAAACTATTGCCACATTAGATTTAGAAGGACATTACTATTGAAATAGGTAATGACTTTGTAAGCGAGAAACAGTCACTCCAATGTCACAGTATAATGAAAATATAAGCGCTGTACTCCTTGGCTTTGCGGAAATTTCTAGTTATCGTTAAATTACTTGAAAGCTTTTAGTTGAGAGTTGCTGCTACTGGTCGATTAGTTAAGGTGTTCACAAATACTAAGAAAAAGATCTTTCTTTTGCCCTTTTACTAACATTTCAATGTCCAACAAGTAAGTGTGCATAGTGAGTGAAAAAAATGCCGACGATATTTGTCGCACTGTATTTAATTTATTTTCAACGTTTTGCACAACTGTCAAGTGAAGTCGTGAGACGTGTATCTACGGTGTAGTACTCGTTCAACCTCATCTAATTGGAGTCAGGGCAGAGTCAAGAGCCCTGGCCAAGTGTCGGACTGCATGTCGGTATCACGATATTGTCGACTTCCGCCCGTCATCGTCCGTGCGACAAATCTGGTGTTCCTCAGAGTACTTACTACACTAGGCCCCAATCTGTGAAAAGCCGTAGAACAAATTGGTAAATGCATTAGTTACGGTGCGATTTGAGATTGTTTTGTACATATTACAGTTGGTGTTCTAAATGCAACAAAAGAGTATCAACAACTCATAAAACCGAAAATTCATAAATTATAGTACCTAACTGCTTGACAAGGTTTACGTGACTGTAAATGAAATATCACTACAACGTGCTTCCACGTTCCACTGATCAATATGAAAATTGGCATGAGCGTAGCTTCCTTCAAAAAATACATTTTTAAGACGTTTTTTTAAGAATAACATTTCAGAACCACACTATTCACGTCATAATTTTCATTATCTGTGCCAAATTTTCAGCTCATAGATACGATTATAATTCACAATCATTTAATATACACTGCAGAAGGTATGTGTAAGCACCTACCTACTTTGATAGTCGGAAATCTACATATTAGATTTAAAAAGGGAAGGTATAATACCAGATAGCTCTACTAATCTCTAAGCACAAAGCAGCTGTTTTCGCTGAAAATAGTGATCATTGTTAATTAGGCATTATTGATCGTTGTTGAAAGTTCGCAGATTGTTTAGATTTTGCAAATTTAAAATATACCTACTAGGCAACGAATTTTATGAATGAATAAAAATAATACTGACATATAAAGAATTAAAGATGAGCAAAGTAAATAAAATTAGTCATTTGAGAAATGAATGATCACAATAAAAGCACAAAGCTGAATTGACATTGACAACAGCCATTACTTCCTACACGTTTATATTTTCACATTATTTGAGTAAACAATCATAAATCAAAGAACGCAGATGCATTGCCCGAGGCACAAACACAACATCCGTTGTCGGACAATGACCAAAATAAAGTTGATCGCAGCACATTGCGGGGAGCATGCTGCTATATTTTGGCAAGTCGAGCAGTGCGTGTCGCGGGCGCCTGATGGCATCATCGCTATGGAGGATCGTGACGTCACCGCGCCTTTTCCAAACGTGGCCGCCAGACGAAAATAGTCCCCGCCCCGCTACCGACCGCGGCCCCTCGCCTCGTCACCGACCGAATTAGCGAGCAAAGCGGTCGGCATTCAGCACCGGCACCGACCAGCCACGCCAGTCCAACAAAGACAATCCATTTACAAGTTCAGAAGTCGCTTGTTGACCGCAGGAGCTGGCGCAGGTGTACGCAGCGATGCAGATAACAAGATTTACATGATCTGACGTAATGCAATCCTGTATTTTTATATAAAAAATACATTACACACCTTTTCAATGTTTATGCCTTTTTATCTAAGCCATAGTTTTGGAGATGAGGGCAGATAA
This sequence comes from Melanchra persicariae, assembly GCA_947386135.1. Lineage (NCBI taxonomy): Eukaryota > Metazoa > Arthropoda > Insecta > Lepidoptera > Noctuidae > Melanchra > Melanchra persicariae. The sequence continues at coordinate 9,878,376 of OX376646.1, forward strand.
AATTGTGTAAAACTTTAAATATCTTGTTATTGTTTACCCCACACGATGTCGTAACTTCAAAAACTCTTTAACAGAGCTTTCGTGCATAAAGATATAATTATTAGCTTTAATTAATTATTTTATAATGGACAACTCTTCAAAAATAATAACATCGTCTGCAAGCCAAGTCTGGCGGGTGATTGACTGCCTAAAGAGCCGTACGTTCATGGTTGGCTTTAATGCTCATATTGTGGACGTTTTCCGACCGATATGTCGTTGCTTAGTTATATTTCCTTATTACACCCTCGAAGCTTCGACATACATTTGTTTGATGTAATTATATATTTAAACCTTCGACTTTTTCTTCACTCAATTGGTAACACTGGGTGACGCACTTTTATTCTACATAGCCTTTTATTTAGTTTGTTTATGAAATTTTCTACTCAAGGATTCATAATTAATGCCAAACCATTAGGTTATAAATTGATCGACCATTACACCCTAAACGCGCAGGATTCAATATGACATAACCAATATTAACTATGTGAATAAAAATGTAATAAGTATAATTTTCCACAATTATATTGTTTTTTTTTTCACACCAATGACAACCCATTTCATATCCAGACAATTACTGTCCATCCCAGGTTGTCTGAAAGAGATCGCGTAATGCGATGAGGCCGCCCATTGTATGTGTTTTAGTTTTAAGTTTCCTTTTGGTGTACAAATTTTTTTTAATAAATAAATAAATACACACAGATGTCTCAGAGCTATAGGACCTGATTTTTACAACATCATCATCACCTTATTTTTTTTCCAGGCGTTAGGTATCAATCAATGACACGAATTATGTATAAATAAACTCTTGTAAAAGAAAAAAAAAACATCTCATAGCTCGGCTCAAACAGATGACGATTTTTGCAGGCCCTTTGCGTTTAAAATCACTACGCCCCGCCCGCCTTCTTGGCTCTTAGCGCAAAACTATGATAAAGTAGAGGGGGAAGCCTATTTGAGATTGAGATAGTTCGAAGCCATAGTCTAACGTTCCTTTTATCGAATGTAATATAATTATAACTCTAACACTCATATAATCGTCCACTCAACGCATCGAGTGTTAAAAATATCGAATGTTTTTAATCGGGCGACAATGCTAGGATTCTCTACGTAAGCTCTGTCTACAATCTAGATTCTAATGCAATGATGACGCTACGAGAAAGCTGCGGCGGCAACGCTACGAAAACACGACGACCGCTACGACTACGCCGCAGCGTCGTAACTCTGCAATACTATACCTATTAGTGCTATGCTACAGTAACGCTACGACGACGCTGCGCTGCGGTGTAGTGAGTGCGGTACGATGAATTTATGCTATGAACTTACCTCATAATTTACAACTTAATCACATTTTACTTATTAATTCTCTTTTACATTTACAAATTAATATAAAATATTATAATAAGGTGTAGGTTTGTTAATTACATGAACGTCCGTTGATGCGTGAACTTATCGATTAAAGCAATATTTTATATTTTGAACGTGAATAAGTGATCGATTTAATACAACATTCCAATCATCCATGCATTTGCTTAATAAAAATACCTACCTACCTTACTTTTAGTAATGCGAAACAAGGAATGAATTTAGTGACTGAGGAGGTTCTATAGACGAACGATCAAGCAGATAAGCTTTCGATTTGGCCATTATCTCCACAAAATGCCTCAGTACTTATATATGAGAGAAAAGAAAGGACTCTTCACCATTGTGTTCAGGATGCTATCGTTACTGACCCGAGTACCTACTACGCATCGATGATGCGATGCGACATGACTGAAATACGAATGCTTTATTAACCTTTTGATTGATAATAAAATGAATGTCCATATCTCTACCTAGACGTTTTTATTAATATAGTGGGCGATCAATTGAATACTTACAAACGGCATGTATTTAACGCATCGACAAATTAATCTGAATTGGGATTAAAAAAAAATAATACCCATTGCAAAAATAGTAGATTGGCAGCTACAGCGAAGGATAATTTTAACAGTTTTTAGCTTTGTTTTAATTAAAACTGGCCTCGAATATGGGTGGTTTAAAAAAAATAAGATATATTTTCGATTTTATGGTCGTTATATTTATATTTTCGCCATGTCATTATTTATAGTACCTCGCCTATGACTTCAATTGGCCCTGTTTAGTATATTCGCTACCTTAAAGTAGCAGCCATTATTAAGTTTTTATAATTCCTTGCATTTTGAAGCTCATCTAATATAATTATTACTAAAATATTTAATCGCTGCCAAGTTATTTTTTTTAGTAGCTATTAGTTAGTCGCCCTTGAAGTTGTTAGACACCTGGAAAATAATTAGCCATTACAAACACTATGAAATTTTGCGTCCGAAATAAATCCTTTATTATATTATATTATTGTAGTAGGTAGATACTCCTCAGATATTTGAGTTAGAGGAATATAAATTAAAAAGTAAAAAAACTTCTATAAAAACAAGGTTTTATTTAAATGCCTTAAAAAATATATATATATATATTTATCTATTAAAATTGTTACAAGTTGTACAGTATTATTAATAAAATATTGTAATATGCAAAATAATAAAAATGAGCAACTGCGCCTGAGCTAGGCCGAGCCTGTATTTCAGGACGCAGTTCACTTTCCAGAAATAATTATCAGTAATAACAGTACTTGGCTTTTACATGATAAATCAGCCATAAAAAGAAAAATATAACTTACTACAGATATCAGATATAAAATAAAATAAACGTTTCCTTTAAAACTTTTACTATCAACTTCCTTTATATTACTTGTCGCGAGATTTAAGTACTCGTATTTGTAGTTTTTTATTTTTAATTTACTAAGTAAACACGAGTAATTAAATCTGGTGACAAGCTTTTATATCATGTAAATTGTGTAATGACGTTTTATGTTGACTTGCGCCCGGGCCACGGCCACGGGCCCTAGTTGCTCCCCCCTAGATCCGGGGCTGGTAAGACTTACAGCTTTACAAATGTGTATGGTGCAATGGGTGACTTGAAAGGAAAGAATTGTAAAATATCATAGTCCTGTCCAAGTAGAATATTTAATCTAAAGGCTTATTGATTTATTTCCTTCACTAGCACTTCGCCCGCGACTTCGTCCGCGTGGGGATAGTAGGTACTCCACAAACTGCAACGCCCCTATACATATCCCCTTATAAAGGTTAGTTTTGGAAAATTAAGCACAACGATTCTCATTATTGGTTCAGCGCAACTGTTCACCCCGTTCAGCCCGTCAGGGGTTGATTATGCAAAAATTGTGAGGTACATGATCTGTTTCAATTATCCCACTTTTAGTTTGTTCATAGAATTCCGACGTAAATTGAAGCAAGCTATAATTTTCCTCCCCTAAAAACTAATTCACCCCTGCTTCACCCCTTATTATGTATGTACCTAGTTGATTTTCGAAAAATCCAAACATTTGTTATTCTTATTGTTTTATCGAAAACATTTAAATGCCGTGGTGTTTAAACTTCATCGGACCAAGCATTGATACGGTTCTCCCCAGTTCGCTCAAGCCGCGACATTTTTCTAGCATGTTTATTACCGTCGTAACTTTTGAACGAAAGGTACGATTTGAATGATTTAAAGTGTAATTTACACGGACATAATCAACCTTAATTATCAAACCATTTAAATGGATAAGGATTAATATCATGGTACTATAATCACCATTTTTTATTTCACCATGGGATTTGCTTGACTAATATTAACAAAAAAGCGGTCATGGTGACTTATCCATAATAGTTAGACATATGGTATCGCGGACTTTTTTGTAGATATTGATGACCTCTATAAAACTCTAGTACATCACTTTGCTCTATTGTCAATAGATTCCGCAGCGTACGCGATATAAGGATTTTTTCTCACACCTTGGGTCACATTATCGAACTTTTCATACGGATCCCTAACTTTTTTGAAAATATTCTATAGCCTATGACCATCACCGATAATGTAGGATTCTACTGGTGAAAGAATTTTTCAAATCGGTCCAGTAGTTTCGGAGCCTATTCATTTCAAACAAACAAACAAACAAACAAATCTTTCCTCTTTATAATATTAGTGTAGATAAGCTTTCCCACCTGTAAAGATTGTACTGGGAGATTCTTTACAATTGAATCTTGTGAGAACACCTAGAAAATGTTATCGATACGTAGGCGGCTCCTTCACAGAAAGTAGGCGGTGTGAGTAGGTAATTATATATAGTTAGTAATAATAAGAGTTTTAATCCTGAAGATATTTAAAAGCGCTAGACAGGTCCATTGGATTTGGAAAGAAAGCAAATATGAACAGCATTCCGAATTTCCGTTTTACTAAGGTCCCATAATTATTAAAGTACCTTTAAGTTTAGTAGAATTCAGGAGATTACCCTTGCGAATTGGGATTATTATTTACCACTACTGGTATTATCAATAAATCAGAACTTAATCATGTTCCTTTCGGTTCCATGTTTTGCTAATAAATCTACAAAACATTTACGTACATAGAAACATATGTGTCGAGCTGAGCTGCAAATATAAAATGAAACCAAATATCACGATATTTAATTGTCATATTGATAAAAGAAATTAATACACTTACCAACTGATATTCCAGCTGCACAAGCTATATTAATCGGTCGTACTACCCTTAATCTCTATGTGAGCTGCAAATGGTTTTCAATCTTGATAGGGATGTAACTTGAGATTGTGCAGAATACGCTTTTTGATGTTCCTTTGAGACCTATGCTTTATTATGCTTCATTTTGTGGTAAACAACAATTACAACATAAAAGTATAATTATGTGGTGCAACAGAAATGGGCTCTACACAAACGAGTTAGGAATGAGGCCATGCAGAATGATAAGATAGCGCTCGCTGCAATCGCTGTGTTAATAATTATTTTTAAAAGTGGAATGCTTCTAAAAAGACGTTTTACTAAGCCATTCATTGCTGAAAACGCGCGCGACAGCGAATCGGTTCCGAGAAACCTACTCGCGTTTCCTGGAAGCGCTACTATGGCCGCACACATTTGCAAATCGCTGCGTAGTCAATATGGCACACATAGTCGCCCACGGCCCTGATAACACGCTGCCGTGACGACTTGACGAGACGTATCGGTGCTCTCATTAACCAACCAAATCGTATTGCGTGCCCAGCTCGGCTTACACCCAATCAAACAATTTGTTGCACCGAAGCTACGACGCAAGCAAGACTACACCGTGCCAACACGAGAAAGAAAAATTCAAATGACATCGCCACCAACATTTTCGTTACGTTTACTTTAATTGCAGTGAAAATTCAAGCGGAAACATGGACTAGACCATATGTTAAAAATAATTAAAACTCCATCACGTGTAGTAGCAAAGTCTAGCTCGGTTATACGTAAACATAATTAGCAACGTACTGTAAGAGAATATACTGTAAAGATCTAGTTATTGACAGACATTGCCAATAATGTGAGCTCAATAAAATGATCGCAGAGCATCGAGGTCAGCGGCGAGATGCCAATGGTCAATAATGATGGCTTGACATCCGAACTGAATAGCAATCAATCAATTAAACTCTATTTTACTGCCAAGAATATTTTGTTTGTGTTGGTCGTCGGACGTAATTCGTTTATTTTATATGGTAATGCAAGTGTCCAAATGGAGAATTGATATCATTTCTATTTTCACTGTGTTCCCTGAGGGCTTTGTGAATCTGTTCTTAGATAAATAAAAGAGAGAAATATCTTTACACCAGAACCAAACGTGTGCTACAATAATTGAATGAACGTCGCCATACAAATACTTCTCCCAAGCACAGGTTTATTTTGCGTAGTATTTTACAAAATTGTAAATGTAAATTCCTGCCCATTTTGGGAGGGATACTTATAATTAGCTCTTAGTGAACATTGAGGACAACTTCTAAACTTACAGGTAAAAATAGTTTTATTGTGAGTACTCACTTGGTGAGGCTGGAGGTAGCATCGCAGCGCGCGGCGGCGGCGGCGGCCCGGCGCTCCGCAGCCGCGTCTACCATGCCTCTGCATCACCGCGATGGGCATCACTTGCGAGTCGCGCCACCTCGCCACCTCGCCCCGTCACCTCACCACCACCCACCACACCGCCACTACCACACTGACATCACAATGTACATACAGAACCCTTACAACCTGCCTGCCTGACACCTGATCACTTGAGGTTGCTATTCAATACGATACTATCGTGTGGGATTTCAAATTAAAATTATACTTTGCCTATACCGACGATAGCAAGGCTACATCCAGAGCACATAGATGACCTGAAACAAACAAAAACTTCATTAGAACTTCACCATAAATAAAAGCATTAAAAAACGTGCCTTCATCATGCTATGATGACACGCTTACCTAATTAATCTACACTAATATTATAAAGAGGAAAGATTTGTTTGTTTGTTTGTTTGTTTGTTTGAAATGAATAGGCTCCGATACTACTGCACCGATTTGAAAAATTCTTTCACCAGTAGAATCCTACATTATCGGTGATGGTCATAGGCTATAGAATATTTTCAGAAAAGTTAGGGATCCGTATAAAAACTTCGATAATGTGACCCAAGGTGTGAGAAAAAATCCTTATATCGCGTACGCTGCGAAATCTATTGACAATAGAGCAAAGTGATGTACTACAGTTTTATAGAAGTCATCAAAATCTACAAAAAAGTCCGCGATACCATATGTCTAACTATTGTGGATAAGTCACCATGACCGCTTTTTGTTAATATTAGTCAAGCAAATCCCATGGTGAAATAAAAAATGGTGATTATAGTACCATGATATTAATCCTTATCCATTTAAATGGTTTGATAATTAAGGTTGATTATGTCCGTGTAAATTACACTTTAAATCATTCAAATCGGACCTTTCGTTCAAAAGTTACGACAGTAATAAACATGCTCGGAGTAAGAAAAATGTCGCGGCTTGAGCGAACTGGGGAGAATCGTATCAATGCTTGGTCCGATGAAGTTGAAACACCACGGCATTCAAATGTTTTCGATAAAACAATAAGAATAACAAATGTTTGGATTATTCGAAAATCAACTAGGTACATACATAATAAGGGGTGAAGCAGGGGTGAATTAGTTTTTAGGGGAGGAAATTATAGCTTGCTTCAATTTACGTCGGAATTCTATGAACAAACTAAAAGTGGGATAATTGAAACAGATCATGTACCTAACAATTTTTGCATAATCAACCCCTGACGGGCTGAACGGGGGGGTGAACAGTTGCGCTGAACCAATACTGAGAATCGTTGTTCTTAATTTTCCAAAACTAACCTTTATAAGGGGATATGTATAGGGGCGTCGCAGTTTGTGGAGTACCTACTATCCTTACGCGGACGAAGTCGCGGGCGAAGTGCTAGTACATTAATATTTTATTAGTTAATTCTTGTTTTGGTTTTAATAATGGTTCCGCAATCACAGGGAGTAAAGCTTGTGAAGACAAGGGGTCCGTGAAGGTCAAGGAAAAGGAAGTTAAAAGCGACTTGCGACGATTTGGAAAATTCTGTCGACTGACAAAACCAATTTTCCAGGATCTCGTGTGTTCAAACACTATCGACTAAATTATGTAGATTTATAGTGGACCATCAAAGTGCAGTCTAAATAAAAAAACTATCTAGCGTCGAAAATAACGAATTATAATTTAAGTTTTGTAAAAGCAGAAGTTACGGTCAACCGAACGTCAATTGGAACATCCTTCACAATAATATAGTGTGTCAGTTTATGGAAAGCCAACTTGAGTTGCAGGATCTGTATGAAAGGCATCACAGGTAGTATAAATGGTGTTGTCAATTATTGCAGCTGACGAATAACCCTCAGCCGCACTATTCAGTAAAGGGTTGGAATTATGGATAGGCGATTAATTGGAGGAGGCCGATTTCCAGCAGTGTATGTCTTTTGGCAGAAATGTGATCAGCCGCGGCTTCGCACGGGTGTAAATCATATTCACAAATCTTCCTCGTTTATCACTCTTTCTATTAGTGAAAACTGTATCAAAATCCGTTACGTGGTCTTTAGGAGGTTTAGAAGAAAGTAAGCGGAGAAGCAGACAGAGGCAGACTGCAAATATGTTTTTATTATTTAGAGGTTAGTGGTGTTTTTGTAATATTAAGTATTTTAATGTCATAGCTTAATAAGTCGAATAGCCATATTTACTAAGCATCGAAAAAGACGAAAGACCATATAACACTTATCTGCTCCTTTTAGAATAGCTAGCTAGCTTCGTCTTCCGAACGTTTCGATGGCAAAATAGTTTTTTTTTATTTCAATTTTGGTTACCAAACCAAACCAACCCAACCAACCTGTGTTAGTTGCACGCATGTGTTTGCAGAGTTTTAATGGTAAGCTGTAAGTAATCAACACCGCAAACACAACTTTCAACAGCACCCAACTCGACTCTATTTGATAATGATAAAAAGGTAAATCATATGGTTTTATTACCAAAACACACTTAATGTGAGTTAGCAACACAATTTGTTTCCATGTACCTAGATACAGTCACATTGACGGAAGGTCTAGTGTACCTTTCTGTCTTTTGATGTAACGAGATTCTTCCATAATATAATACATGTTTCAAAAGCCAGATCTAAAAGGTAGTCCCCGCTCCGTGCTATATTGCAATGCAACAATCCTGGAAACCTCGCCCAAAAAAGAGAGGTTTCTGTCGTTTATGAAACAGCTCAGGCCTTCAGATGTAATAATAATAACAAGCACTTTCTTCTTCTTTCCGAGTTGATGGTTTGACCCTTAAACAGTTTATGCCCAGTAGGTGGGCACGTTTATAGCGGCATCAGTGGCATTCAGGTCCTCAATGCTACAGGTGTAAAGACATTTGGGGCACTCCAATAAGAGGGTCAGGTTTTGGACACCGTACTAACATTTGGTGTAGAACGTAAGTACTGCCAAGTTATGTTTGCAGCGGCTTATCCGGGTGCGCAACGGATTGTGCGCTTTCCATATAGGCCACTGCAGATCACATCCCAGTTGGCAATAGTTCCTGAGGTTTCAGGAGTCGGGTCGGGTGGTGGCTGTTGTTCTTTCCACACTTGCTGTTCCAAGTAAGGAACTTGGATCGGCCTCGGCCTCGGCGCAATGCTCCAATATTCCTTACAGTCGTATCAGTCCTCACACAATCCATTAATATTTTATTTGGTTGTTAAACATTTATGGTCATTCATGACTTTCGTTGTCTCGTAGTTCACATGCGATAGGTACATTAATTTAATCCCTTCTCATAAAATGCCTATAGTTACTAACTTCTTAATCAAACTAGCGACCGGACCCAGTTTCACACGGGTCCAATTTTATATAAATGTTGCGGCTAAAGGTGGGTGTGAACATAAACCTAAGTTTAACCGGTCATTGGGCACCCCGACTCGGATAGGTTAGGTTAGAAGGGGATGGCTAGTGAGCGAGCGAAGCGAGCGAACACAGACACAGAAAACTAAGTTTGGCCGGATATTTTTATTTTTTTTAAGAATGGGAAATCATCAAATGATCCCTTCCGCTCTGGGTGGAGCGGCAGGGATCCAGTGTCAGACTTTTAATGACTAAAACCCACCCATGCTCCTCCTAGTGCCTTTTGCGTTCCAGGGCCGCGGTAACTCTTTCGAACAAAATCCGCGACCCTGGTAGGCTCTGGCCCTGAAGGGCCCCATCTTATGCTGACTGCTGTTGTTCGGCGCGCATAGAACACAGTGCGCCGTCGACCCGGGCCTGTTCTGATCGGACGGCGAGCTACCCATTGCTCGCCGTCCTCAGGCATCAGTTACTGCGCCATGCTCAGAAGCGTCAGTTCCTGGGCGGCGCAGTGGCTGACGTTCAACAGGAGGGGGCAAAATGGGGCCACTATTGGCACTCCATTTCAGCCCCTTCCGGAGCCTTTTGTGAGGGCTCTACTGCGGCTGTTGCAGTAGCAACAGCTAGCCTGGTGGAACCGGCAATGGCGGCAGAAGAAGCGGCGGCAGTGGCGGCGCCACCTCCGCCTCCGTGACGGAGTCGTCCAGGCCCAAGATGCGCATGTCGATGCACTTGGTGGGCCTGGACACTCGGGCATCGTCCGCGTTTAGGGACGCCCTGAGCCTTTCGGCTAGAGCGTCCGCGGTCGGGCCGCTGGCTGCCCCGGGGATCTCCAACATACGGGCCCCAGTCATGGTGACCCTTAGCCGGAGGCCCCCGACGATGCCCAGCTCACCAAGGTTCACCGCCTCCTTCGCCTTGGTGAGCACGTCCACGTACGTCACGCCCCTCTTCACCGCATCCGGCTGCAGTGTTAGCACTACAGCTGCGGTTTTCGGGCGGCGGAGCGCAGCCGCGACGCTTCGCACTCTCTGCCGCCGCTTCCTCTCCCGCCTCTTAGCCGCCCTGGCTGCCTTGCCCGCCTTCTTCTTCTCTCCGGCCACTTGCCATTCGGCTTCAGCCGTGGGAGGTTTTGAAGGCGAGGAAGCCGGGGGGAGCTGTTGCACGGCTGGCGCAGGAGCCGTCGCCGTCCGTGCAGCCATCCCACCCTTCTTCTTCCTTCCCGGATCCGGTTTTCCCTACACCGGCTTCGCGGGTGCCGGGCCGGACCATTTGTCCTGGCCGGACGACCCCGGTTTGGCCGCCACGGTGGCCGCGTACGAGGCCGCCTTTTGCCGGCCTGAGGCCTTCTCGTACGCCGCACTCGCCGCTAGCGGGGGGCGCAGGACGATGCCCTCCAGGACAGAGAACCGCGCCTGGAAGGCAGCCATCTCCTGCCGCGCCAGGTCCAGCACCTGGCTCTCCTGCGGCACGGGTTGGCTGTCCTTCCTGCGCCCCCCCTTGAGGCGCCCCCTGTGAGCCGGCTCCCCGGAGCCTGGCCAGGTCTACCCGGAGCCCCTCGTTCTCCTTCTAGAGACGCTCCGTGGCGGCCGCCAATCGGGCGACCTCCGTCCGCAGCTTGGACACCTTGTCCGACGGAGGCTTACCACGATTAGCCTCCGCAGCCGCCAGAATAGAGGAGCCGGCTTATCTTAAGTTTATGTTCACACCCACCTTTTGCCGTAACATAAACAATACGGGAAGTATTGTCCAATTTTATATAAACAATACTTCCCCGTTTATCCCTCTTTCGTTACTGAAAACTTATCAAAATCTGTTGCGTGGTTTAGGAGAAGTAAGCGGCAAACTGACAGAAACGTCCTTTTATAGATAGAATTAGGCAGACGTGAGTGGATACGCAAGGAGGCAACGCTCTAAAAAGACATTTTATACAGATCTTGTTGGTGATGTTCTTACAACCGACGTGCATGTATGACCCAGATGTATGAACGTAAACAAAGCAAAAGAAGTACATAGGTACGTAAGGAACGATAGTTTTAATGGTTTGGATCGTAGCAGTTGTCATTCTGTAGTTTCTGCCTATCCCCTTAGTAAAAAAGGCAAGAGTTGTATCCACTCATCATCTTCATGGTCCTGCATTCCAATGTAAAGAAAAATAGGTTTTATCACGGATTTGTAGTTTCAACTAGAGGGCCGACCGTAGTTCGTCCACGAAGATTTTTCTGTGACCTGTCGACATTCCATACAAACTGAGTTGATCAAAGTTGCCGTCGCCCTCGAGCCTTGTGAGTCGAGAGTCAGCTTGTGAGAGTGGGAGACAGTAGCCCGTATCTTTTTTCTTCTGAGAGATACAGACTGAATCTTCTTGTCATAACATCACCAAACCTGTACTCCCTGAAGAAGTAGGCAGAAGCAATTTTACCTAACTTAATTAAGCCCCGTGTCATAAGGGGCGCCGGCCGAACCTAGGTATTACCAATAACCGCATTCCACGAATCGAAACTCTAGGGTGCTGCCGAAAATATTGGAACGGAATAAAGAATCGTCATCTACATCATCTACAGACTACCTAATATTTTTCAACCAACTGCAGCAGCTTCTCTAGATGGGGCTAATCATGGCTAACTAATCTTTTGGCGTTGGTTATTAACATTTCTTATATCTCAGCCATCTTTTCGCTACGAATTAACTCAACCTGCCTTCTCCACCATTTATCATCATGGCAATCAGTCTAGCTTGAAACTCTGTTGAGGTTAATGTTTTACCATACCTAGGTAAAGGCCTTTATCTACCCAGTTTTGTAAGGAGAGATGGATGGACATTTTATTCTTTATTATTCTAGTTGCCTACCTACTTTAATTTTCTAACAATCGTTGAATAGGTACTTTACTTATTAACTACCTAACTAAAATAAAAACGTTTCTAGGCGGTTTCCATATAAACACAAACCTTCCTTTATCAGCAAGCACGTCTAAAATTTATTGCTTTTACTTATCAGGGACAGTACCTATAATAGGTACCTACTTATTTTATTAATAAATAGATACCTAGGTACTTACTAATTACTTCGAAATACTAAGCTCCATATTTAGGTAAGTAGGTACCTACAGCATATTAATTTTATTTTACTTTACAATAAAGTACCTTCCTTTATTTTGAAACAAAATAATGAACAGGTACTTAGGTACCTACCAGGTAAGTCAGTGGCCAAAGCGTAAAGTTGTTGACGAAACTTATTAAGCATAGCAATGAAGTGTAAGCCAGTATTACAATTTTATGTATGAGATCATCGATATGTATACAGCAAATGTAATAAATATAAATATGACTCACCCGTTATGTACTCTGCTACAGAAAGACCGTGTAGGTTATCATTATCACTATTGATGAACGTCACACACAATACATTGAACACACACGTCGTCACAAATCGCCCACACTTTAACATTTCCGAGTTTTTCAATGGATTTATACAATGTAACTAACCAATATCATTTTAGATACAACAAATGTAACTAATTTCTACTACAGACAATATCGTATAAGATTTGTGTGAAAGAGAAGCAACGCTAAAAAACAACAAATTCTTAGTATTGAATTTCTGTAAATTTAACGTGTGCTGCCATCTCTGAATTATCATGCGCAACATTTGGAGATGAAATAGAAAACACAGCCGTTTGACATTTGATATTATGCTTGAAAAGAGGTATTATCATGAATGTGAAACAATCGAACACGTTGATTATGTGAACTGTTATTTCATAATTTCACTAAGAAATACTTAAAATTTAAATAAAACGAGAAACAAGGTTGAAACTTACTTAATATTGGTTTCTAATACTTTTTCAATAATTAACTCTGTAAAGTAAACGTCGCTCCAAGGCTACTGCGTTTAACCAAGTACAACTTTTTTTGTGACAATGTCTGCATCTGTTGATTAAAATTTGAAACATAATAAGCTTCTAAACAAGGTCAACAGTTTTCATCAACTCATAGTGAACGAAAATAATTAAAAATAAGTGTGTATTATGTCCATACTTTCAAAAATCTTACGTTTTACGTGTCATCACCAAATATTCAAGTACAAGTGTCCGCGAAAATGATCTGTACTTTGTTTTTCGCAATCACAACGTTACATGAACATGGATGACCTAAAATGCGAATATGTGAAGAAAAAAAGATGTTTGGGACTCACAAGAAGTGTAAACTGAAGTAATTATAATGTTTCGCACATCGATTATCGACAATCATTTACCTTTTCATGCCATCGCCTAACGATCGGTGAATTGCTTGGTCACAAAAGTGAAAATGTGATGTGTCAAACTGATTGTTTACCTCGCGGACAGGTGAGTGGTTTGTAGAAGTGGTACGCGAGGGCGGCGGGAGGCGGGCGGAATGTCTGATCGATCAAGTCCCGTGAACGGCGGTTACGAGGCCGCAAGGCTCACCGTCCGCAAGGACCTCTTCCCGGAGGTTCGCCTACCTAAGCTGGCGACTGATGGGTCTGACACTGACTCCGACCAAGAGGAAATCGAGTCAGGCTCTGGTGTAAAGCTGGAGACTGATTTCGAACAGAGCATAGACGAAATCGCCAGTCATAAGGCGCAAGTGGCTAATGGGGCACTACCGTGTCCTACGCGGCCGCGACACAGGAAGCACAAGCATCACTCCCGGCAGAGTTCTCAATCCTCAACTGTGAATGGTTGTCTTCCTCCAAAAAGTAAAAGGAGAAAAGACTCATCAAAAGATTCATCATACAGAACACATTCTAAACATAGTGTTGTGTCACAAGTGAAAGGTGGTAAAAACTTGAATTTAGTGAGTAGTAGTGAGTGCCAGGAGGATGACGACGACGAAGAGGAAGCCGAGGAGGAAGAGGAGGAGGTGGAGGAAGAAGAGGATGCCGAGGATAGTGAAAGTTCAGAGGATGAACAGCTCAAGCGCAACTCAAAGTTACCGTTAACTAATATGCCGCGTCAAAGTGGTAAACCATACAGTCATGAACTTAGTCAATTATCAACAAAAAAGAGTAAAAAGGACTCAAGAGAGCGTAGAACTCATGCAGTTATACCATGTAGTGGCAAGCCAAGGTCCATGTTGGACATTCGCAGTTCACGAAGTAAAAAGAAATCAAAGAAGTCTGAGAGTGCACCCACATATCGCAGCCAGATAGTGGATACCAACTCTATGAAGATTAAGATTAGGAGGACAAGTGTTCATGAAACTGTAAGTAGTTGTTTTATTTTTCTAATCTTACTTTCTATGGTTGGCTAGCGATTGACTTCTGTTGATAGTACTTGAATTATTTACTTTATTACTATATCTGTGTGCATTACTTGTAGTTTTACACATTATGTAAAGGTAAAATGCTGATAATTAGACAATAACTACTACTACTACTACTACTCCTACTATTATTCTCTGCGTTACCCAAAGGTTGACTGGTAGAAAATACCTAAGACATTAAGTCCACCTCTGTATATATGTATGTCTGCGTAAAGTATAAATAAATAAAGTACTAGGATTTGGGGGTTTTGATAACAGTGTTACATTTTACTATTCTATAGTAATTCAAAATACCTACTCATTGTTATAATCTTTAAACAACAATATTATTATTACACTTTCTCCATTCAAAGTAAAACTCTTTGAATATCAATCATTGTTGCAATCTGCTCAATCAATAGCCAATACATAAACTGCAATATTTGCTTACAATGCATTGAATGTAAGAGTAACAAAGTGCATATCAGTGAGCTTCACTTTCCATTCTCAGCTGTAACTTGTTTCCATGTTGTTATACCTAACTTGTTTTGGACTGGTTACATAAACATTTAAATGTTAAGTCTGTGAAGGTATTTGATGTCAAAAAATATTTTTTGTTCTATTCATAATTGAGTACAGTCTTATTTAGAAGATAAATGTGTTTATGTTTATTGCCATTGACACTGATAAGGAAGTAAAGTAAATGCTGGGTTTAGCAGGTTACATCAGACAGATAGTAAACACAAACAGCTGGCTCACACTTTGTTCTAGTTATACTCTTAAATCAATGAACACACCTAACTTGTAGGTGTTTTCGCTTGTTACTTCAACTACCTATGTATTTTTTATGCCTTTGTCTATTCAACTAGTATGGGAAAGATTAAGTCATTCTGTTTAAATCTAAGACCATACTTAATACACCTCAGAAAGGTTGTTGATTAATTTATAAAACACACAATATTCAACTCAACTCCCCAAAGAGGTGAGACAAGGGTCATGGATAAATAGTTGGTTATCTTTTGAGTCTCATGTAAAATAGATATCCCATGATAAAATACATAAATGTATATAGATATTATTTACTAAGCAACCACAACTACACATTTGCTTACATGATACTACAAAATTTTACAATAAACAGCTGTGTGATCAAAGTGATAATACAAATATCAGAAGCATTGCAAGGCAAATTATGATGCTTGGGTGAACCAAAGACTAACAGAATTTCAGTACCTAATATTGACTTAGCTGTAAAGAATATGATTGGCATAATTTACTTTCAAATAAATTACAGGAAAGATGCAGGAAATAGTGATCATTCATAGAAAATAATATAAATCTTTATTCTTTCTTTCTTTCATTCTGCAATTTTTATTCTCAAAACAAAATATGTTCAAACAAGTTATAATGTAGCATATAATACATATTACTATTTTAATGCAGAGTCCATTGTATAAAAGTACAGTTTTAACATCTGCTGTGCCCATGATAAATAATGAAATAATTAATTGGGGAAAGTAGAAAACTAGCTGCATAGCAACTCAGTTATGGAACTGCTTACAAAAAATATCTATCAAATTATGAAAATTGAGCTTATTTGGATGTGGTTTTTATATACTTAAGTGTAAAGGAGTTTAATTACTTGTGTAATAGTAATGATTATTTAATATACTATTTTATTTTGTACCAACAACAATGCAGCCAAGGGTGCTTCTCGGACGTGCTTTGACCTTTAAACTAGTGAGTTTATCTTTTTAACCATATTAAGTCATTTTTCTGTAACTTTTGAAGCCTGTTTTGATAGACATTCCAAAAACTGTGAACCCACAAATACAATGCTTAAGTAATCTACTATTTTTAAACATTTTCAAGAAAATGAGGTGGCTCTGTATTCATCTGTATCTACTTTTTTTTTATTAATTTCTGTAAGTGGCCATAGGTACCATGGTAGTGCATAAGCAGGGCTCATTTCTGGACATAGCAGCATCTTCTGTTAACTGCCTCATATGTAATTCCTAAAGTTGGCACAATATTTGCATGCAGCAAGACAAAATCATCAATGTCAGCTTATAAAAAAATCAAAACGCAAAGAGTGATAACAATAATTTGGTTAATAGTTTCCATCTACTTCGCCTTTGTAATTTTTTTTTATTAGCTGGCTTTATAGTAGCTAAATAGTTGCCAATTGTGCTGCAAAACCGATTTTGTTGCTCAAACTGATTCCACAAGACTCGAGTTACTGCTATCTTCCCATGAGCTGGCATTAAAATCACAGAATCGGTGTTAAATGAGACAACTAATCCATCAACATTTGTTGCTAATTTGTTGCTGTTTAAATCAATGAGACTCAAAAGCAATATATGTTAGCAACTGTCTTTATATCCCACCCACATATAATTGCATGTCCATAAAAATCTGTGTTAAGCAAATATTTTATTGTCCTATATAAATAGGTAATGTTTATTCGGATATCATATCAATACATAACATCACACACACATTATGTTCAAGTCCCATATTAAACCAATAACTAGGCACAAATTAGGACTTCAGGTTGCTACTATGCAATTCCAAATGATAAGACACACATCTCATATTAATTTTGAACTGTGGATTAAAAGGACTCCACTCTTAAGCAGTCACTTTGATATACTTTGATGCTCTTCCTGACATTTTTTCTGCCATTTGGAGATCTTTGGCAGTTGGTATGGATTGTCAGAAGCCACAAAATCGGTGGTCTTGCCAAGAAGTACTATGTGTTGTTGGGTTCTGGAGGTCTGGTACGCAGCCGCTCCACGTAAAATGCTGGTATTCAGCTGAATCCGGTTTGACTGGAAGCTGACCCCAATATAGTTGGGAAAAGGCTAGGCAGATGATGAATACTTTCATGACATATCAGTTAATTTCCTCATTGATATTAATGTTGGACAGTATGTTGGCAGGCAGTAAAAGGTAGTATGGTAAAAAAATCACAGTTCAGATCACTAAAAAGTTTGTTTAGAATAATATTCTATCAACTTATGTTTTGCTATTATAGCAGTATTATTACTAGTTACATATTCTACCAAACACCACAATTAATATATAAATAATCTAATATTACAGGTAACACCAACGCCAACATCGGTTGCCGATATTGGCCAAAGGAAATCTAAGAAGAAGCGGGCGGCATCGCCAGCTAGCGTGAGTTCTGGTGAGGAGTATGACCCGTCGCGCGGAGACACTGCCGCCGCCATGAGCGTTGCTGCGCCCAAGCCACGCCATCCGCGACCCAAGACTCCTAAGCCTAAGAAAGCAACCAGTTCTAAAAGTAAGCAAAGTAAGTAAATCCACAATTCAGAATATTACAACGTTTTTACCAGCACATTGGGCTCTCTCAAATAGTACCGCTACTCGCATCTGTTCTACCTCAGGTGCCAGTTGCATGTTTGTATTTGATAAACTCCAGGAGATAACAAGATAGTGTAGCTTTTGTATTCTACCACATAATCTTTGAGTATTTTTGAGCTCGATTCCATAGGCGTTTCAATATCCTTGTGTAAGAAACTCGCTAACGTGAATTAACTTGCAGCGTATTCTCATTGAAGTATAGTGCCAAGCACAATACTTTCACAAACACCTACATACATTGTATTGATAAGCAGCAATCTTCATTATTTACATAAATCTTAACTACCCAATGTTACATTTTTGCAGAGAAAAGTGAAAAGACTGAAAGAACTAGAATTAGTGGAGCTGAAAGTAAAGTGACTGGACCACAAAGTCCTTGGGGATATTCTATGCCTAAGGAGATTCTATTAAAGATATTTGAACATGTTGTGGCCTCTCAGGGCACATTGCCTTCTGTGATCAGGTAAACACGGCAACCCATATTTACGATAGACTAAGCCAATACACAAAATGCATACCTAATACTCATTCTTTTACATTTCTTTCCAGAATTGGTAGAGTATGTAAGTTATGGCACAGTGTGAGTTGTAGACCAGAATTGTGGAAGAATGTAGATCTTGCGCAATACACGAGTGAAAAATGTAAAACAGATTACAAACTGGTGTGGCTCCTGGAAAACCGGTTACCACAATGTCAAAGCTTAAATATTGGTAAGTAAAGAATTTTGCTAGTTAACTCACTTATGCTACCAATACCACCCCAATAGTATCAGGATATATGATGGGATTTGTCTAACATTAAAATTTGTTATTTAATTATATCGCTTTGATCGTGCTTCGCACGGTTTTTACGTCTTCAAAAAATCCTGAGATTTATTTGTTAACATGCAAGTCTAATATTAACTTACTATACTTATAAAGCTTCCAGAATAAATCACTAAGTGATGATGGCAACCGCATCAAAATTCGTTGCATAGTTTAAAAGAACCATACAACACGAAAAGCGACTTTATTTAAAAATATATACCTATACATTAACCTGATAAGCAGAGTACCTAAAAGATAAAAATATACCAGGAATTGAACGGAACGGTTTAATTAGCCTTAATTTAACCAATCTTAACCAGTTGTTGAGTGCTATAAACAGCTTCATAGATTACCATTATTAATCGAGTACCATTTCATTCTACAGCTCAGTGGAAAGTCAGCAACGTGTCGTGGGTGCTAGCCTGCGTGGCTGACTACTGTCCTCAGCTGGTGGAGCTGAACGTAGCCGGCTGGAGTCGCATCACCTCTGAGCAGCTGTTCGACCTCATGCAAGCCTTGCCCAAGCTGCAGAGAATTGACTTGTCGCTGACGGTAAGACATTCGGTATCTCTGCCAGACAGACTACATAATTCTATTTCTATATTATGAAATTGGGAAATGAATTCAATAGTACATGCCACTACTACACTACCTCCTGGATTGTTTCTCTTCGTTAACCTTTGAGTCTTAGCATGGCAATAGTATTTATTGATATGATTTATTTAAAAAATGACCATATCCAAACTCGTTAACAAAAACAAAACATTTCTCATACCAAAACCATTATTTACCAGACTCGTTTTATGATCTTGCAAACGTGTAAAAATTCGACATAGGGTAAATTAACAATTTTTGCCAAAATTTTGTGACTGGTTTATACATAAGTTATACTTATCGTCGTATGACACAAGCTTTAACATTACTTGCTGCTCTGGTCGATTGATTATGGCCAACGATCCACCCCTCCAATCAATGCTTCGTTTATTTTTACGATATGTTGTTTTCCTAAGTCCTCATCACCATTACTACCCCTATTAAGTATGCTACATCACCCTTTTCTACATCCTTTGAGTTTTGGAGCCAGTTTATTGTCAGATGTTCAGTACAAGCCCTTTTGAAGGCAGCCAAAACCAAATTTATTTCTATTATTTTAGAAGTAATATGCAAAAAAATAATGTGTAATATTTGTTATAGTCTGAAACGGGCGGTTCGAGTTCGTGCATGTCGGCGGCTTCGATGACGCGCATCACGGAGAACTTCGGCGCGAGGCTGACGCATCTCATGATGGCGAACAACAAGTTCATAGCTATGCCGCAGATACTGCAGTCGATTGCGGTATGTCTCTGTTTTTTTTTATTACCTAGTTTTTGGTCCTGCTTTCGCTCGTGTTAGATCTTTCTCAAAAAAAAGTTGCCTATAACCGTTCCTAGGGTCCCATTTGCCTCTGTACCAAAATTTATCAAAATCGCTTTGGCGTTTCAGGCGTGAAAGTGTTAGAAACAAACTCACTTTCGCATTTATAATATTACTAGCTTTTGCCCGCGACTTCGTACGCGCATGTCAAGTATGAAGGTTGTTATCAGGAAACAATCCCAGGCAGACCAGGCAGCCACTACTTAACGCACATCGAAAGTATTCCCAATACGTTTTATGCAATGGGTGTGATGTTAAAGGTCAAGATACCGTTCCGGATTTAGCTTATTATGGGATTTCCTGATCAAATAGTCTGGCAATCCCATTAAGCGCCACACTGTAAACAACTATGAATAATGTATTGTTATTGTTTAAAATTTGAAGACTTCATTGTCAAGGCCATATTTTAATAATAAGTACAATAGGTACCTACTTCGCGGCAATCATCGCATTTCCGCATAAATCCGTTTTAAAAAAAAAAGTTTTTTTTTAAACGTTGCCCTTAGGAATTTCTCCTATATCGTGGGTGCGTTTACAAACATATAAACTCACATACAAAAACAGCCAGATCCGGAACAACTATCTGTATGACATACAAATTATTTGTTCATCATCATGCTCACTCAAAAGTCTGGCTGATGGTGGCGTATGCGTTGGATCATTTGGCTCACTTAAAAATGGTTGAACCGAATGGTGCTAACGTATGCGTCATGTTCGTGAACGGGCGCCGTCAGCTGAGACTGATCATCTCTCGGCTGCCATAGTTTATTTTAATTATTTCTTTGAATTGTTTCTTTTTTACTCCGGACTCTTTTATCCTGCACGTCTTTTACATCGTTCTCACATATATGTATCAAAGTCAAAGTCAAAGTCAAAGCATTTATTTCAAATAAACCAATCACAGGTACTTTTGAATTGTCAAAGTCAGTCAGTCAAAAACATGAAGCTATTTGCACGTTCCAAAGCGTAGATCTCTATGGAGAAGAACGTACAAGAAACTCCATGGACACTCTTTTAAACCATTTTATGTTTTACAAAAATCCTGGTTACATCATTACTTGTTGCATCTATATGTGAGAACAATGCAAAGAAAGGAAAAAAAATAAAAGTATTCCAAGTATCCAATAAGTATTAAATATAGAAATAAGCCAGTGACAGCTAAGATATGACCAGTCTCCACTGACGGCGCCCGTTCACGAACATGACGCGTGCATCAGCACCATTCAGCTCAACCATTTTGAAGGGAACCGAATGATCAAATACACGCGCCACCATCAGCGAGACATTCTAGCGAGCATGACACACCCTCAACTGCCCCTGCTCACTCATGTCAAACAAGGAAACCATCTATATTATTAACAGTATAGGCTCCATGGTCCTCACATTTACAGGATTTTAAAATAAAAAAATGCTTCTACTTTATATAAAACTATGTATATCAATTTTCAAAAACGGAAAAAGAAAAGTAGTATTTAAAACATAACATAAGAAAAGTGGAAATTTTTATTAGTCTACACAAAGAAGGGTGAGCATCTCTTCCAAATATCTTAACTAGAGGAACCAAGCGGCTGCGACTGTGGAGCAGGACCGGCATTTAGCCAAGCATTTTTATCAAGTATATAATCTTCAAGTTTATAATATGCTTGTTTACATAGTGTGCGTTTTATGCATGTTTTAAATTTTCTCTCATTCAGTTCTAGAATTTCAAGAGGTATTTTGTTATAAAATTTAACACAGTACCCCATAAAAGAAGTGTGTACTTTTGCCAATCTGAATCGGGGTTGATCTAATTTGTTCCTATTTCTAGTATTAAAATTATGCCTATCACTAATCTTACTAAAAAGATGAAGATTTTTCCGAACATACATTATGTTTTCGTATATGTATAGACAAGGTACCGTCATGATGTTAATATCTTTAAACAGTTCTCTTAGGGAATCGCACCGACCCAGATTATATATGGCTCTGATGGCTCTTTTCTGCAGAATAAATATAGACTCAATATCTGCAGCTCGTCCCCATAATAAGATACCGTAAGACATGATACTATGAAAGTAACTAAAATAGACCAGCCTCGCGGTATCTATATCAGTAAATTGACGGATTTTTCTGACAGCATATGCTGCTGAACTTAGCCGTCCCGCAAGAGATGTTAAATGAGGACCCCATTGTAGCCTTGAGTCCAGTGTGATGCCCAGAAAAACTGTGTTTTCGACGAATTCAAGTTTCTCTTTGTTCAATACTATGTCGCAATGATTACTTTTGACATTCGGTAAAGCAAATCTGATACACTTAGTTTTCTTTTCATTTAATACTAAATTATTAGCAGTGAACCAATTATGGACCTGCTGTAGGGCGTTATTTACGTCGTCCAGATTTGTAGAACGTCTATCTATCTTAAAAATTAAGGATGTATCGTCAGCAAATAACACCATTTGTGGTTGATTTTTTAAAAGATGGAGAAGATCATTTATGTATACTAAAAAGAGGAAAGGACCCAATATTGAGCCTTGTGGAACCCCCATTTTGACTTTTAAACCCCTTGATTTAACACCGTTTATTTGAACTTGCTGCTGTCTGTCATTTAAATAAGACTTCAGTAAGCTGAGTGCAAGTTTACCTAGTCCGTAATGTTCTAGCTTTAGGAGCAAGGTTTCGTGATTTACGCAGTCAAATGCCTTGGAGAGGTCACAAAAGATTCCTATGGCATCTTGCGCCTCTTCCCACGTTGTATAAATGTGTTTCAACAACGTGACACCAGCGTCAGTCGTACAGCGACCTTTGGTGAAACCATACTGTTGATCGTGTAAGATCCTATTGATGTTAAAATGAATGAGCATTTGATTGAGCATTACTTTTTCATATTTCGTATAATTTCAATATGAATGATGTAACCATAATTTTGTAACAAAAACTTATTTTTAAAAGAGTGTCCGTGGAGTTTCTTGTTCGTTCTTCTCCATAGAGATCTACGCTTTGGAACGTGCAAATAGCTTCATCTTTTTGACCGACTGACCTTGACAATTCAAAAGTACCTGTAAATGCTTTGACTTTGTTCCGTGCGGGAATGGAACCCGCGACACACAGCGCAGCAGTCAATTGCTCAACCACTGCGCCAACCGTGTATTAGAGAGATAGATTTATCGTGTAAGTATAATAATTTAAATTCAGAACTAAGTACTTTATTGTTATAAAGTTCACATAGAAATCAAAACAAAACAACAATAAAGAATCCGATTATTGACGAGGGACATACATAAGAAATAGTTGTACTGGGGGTCGATTCTGCTATTGCAATCGTGTCTCAATGACCGGTCAATGATCGATTTTTGACGTATAACGTCAAACTTTTGACACATTTCCCATACAAAAACTGTCAAAGTTGTCAAATATTCGATCACTGACCGGTCATTGAGACACGATTGCAATAGCAGAATCGAGCCCCAGTACATGTGGAAGATGAACTCCACAGTTATGGTACCGATGAGCGATGGCCATATTGGTCATGTCCTTAAAAACAGTCAGACTTTCTTTATTTAAAAAAACACGCCCTTACAAACGCGGAGTAAAGTTACAGCCAGTCAGTACCTGCAACCATCCAGAGCCTGCCAGGGTTGCGGAATTTGTTCGAAAGAGTCACCGCGGCCCTGGAACACAAAGAGCATTAGGAGGAACACAGATGGGTTTTAGTCAGTAAGAGTCTGACACTCCCTCCCGCTCCACCCAGAGCGGAAGATTTTGATAATTTCCCAACCATTAAAAAAAAAGAAAACCTGCAACCATTAGTTGCTTCCATGCATTATACCTCTTATACCTCGAAGAAAGTAAGGCTATTCCATTCTATTTCGAGGGGTATGTCATGTTAGGTATAAGTATCTATATTCTTATATACTAATCCTAGCTAATATTAAAAATGCGAATGTGAGTTTGTTTGTTTGTTACGCTTTCACATTAAAACGGCTGAACGGATTTGCATGAAATTTAGCACATAGGTAGACCATGACCTGGAATAGAACCTAAGATACTTTTTATTCTGTAATGGTTGTACGTTTTCGTAGGATAACTTCCAACCTTCACGCAGGAAAAGCCGCGGGTAAAAGCTAGTATAGTCCGGTTAAGCAGTTGATAGCCCTTGCGTGTTAACTTGCTAGGTCATACGTAAAAAGAAAGGGCAAAAGCTAGGAATATTATAATTGCAAAAGTTTGGATGTTACTCAATCACGTCGGAACGGCTGAACGGATCTTGATGAAATTTGACATTGATGTACTTTTTATCCCGGGAGTATGTTCCCTTGGGATAATTTGTGATGGACATAGGCTATAGAATATTTTTAAAAAAAGTTAGGGATCCGTATGAAAAGTTCGATAATGGAATTCGAAATGAACCCAAGGTGTGAAAAAATCCTTATATCGCGTACGCTGCGGAATCTATTGACAATAGAGCAAAGTGATGTACTACAGTTTTATAGAGGTCATCAATATTTACAAAAAAGTCCGCGATACCATATGTCTAACTATGATGATTAAGTCACCATGACGATGATGATGCTTTTTGTTCAAATTATTCAAGCAAATCCCTGGTGAAATGAAAAAGTGGTAATTTTGGTGTCATGATATTAATCCTTATACATTTAAATGGTTTGATAATTAAGGTTGATTATGTCCGTGTAAATTACACTTTAAATTTTTTGGCAGGCCTGTTGGTCTAGTGGTTAGTGACCCTGACTGCAAAGCCGGAGGTCGTGGGTTCGATTCCCACCCAGGACAAACTTTGTGTGATGAGCATAATTGTTTGTTCTGTGTCTGGGTGTAATTTATCTATAATATGTATGTATTTATAAATTATATAAGTATGTATATCAGTTGTCTGGTTACCATAACACAAGCTCTGCTTAGCTTGGGATCAGATGGCCGTGTGTGAGTTGTCCCAAGATATTTATATTTATTTATTTATATTTATTTAATTATTCAAATCGGACCTTTCGTTCAAAAGTTACGACGAGTGCCATTTTTTCAAAAGTAATGTTAAATGAGGTCATAGACGTGCCATCACATAGCATCGCAAGTTAGGGCCAGCTCACAATATAATAATAATAATAAATTCTATTTATAACTCAAAACTCTTTATTTACCACAAAAAAAAAATACTTTACGATGTCATAGTTATACCTTCGCGTAATTTAAATGTAAGTATAATTAGTGAGACTTCTGTTATGACATACATAGCCCAACGGAAAATTGGGCTTCTGAAATTCTTCGTGAAATAGAATATCTGAACCTACTTCACACTTTTTTTATAAGTGCATTATGAGTTTTTGTGATAGGTGACGTGCCCAAAATATTGTGTCGCGTGCCATTGGTTCGCCGTCCCTGGTCTAGGGCCTTCTGAGACCATAGAAGAAGTAGAAATGGCTAAGTAATTAATGAAAATTGTTGTGCTTAATTTTCCAAAACTAACCTTTATAAGGGGGTATAGGGGGCGTTGAAGTTTGTGGAGTACCTACTATATCCGCGCGGACGAAGTGCTAGTTTTTAATATAACAATGAACGATTTTATTTGTTATATTATAATCATCTATTTGATAACAACTTTTGATATACATCCAAGTATATAAATTCTATTCAGCTTCAGTTGACAATATATCATACACGTGAGCTAATGAAAGTTATATTTCCTTTATTCACTTTTACTCATATTAATCATATTTTTAAATATTCCTACAAAAAAATAAAGAAAAAACATTTAAAAATATAAAAAATAGTAGCCCACCGGTATCGGGAACAGGGTCCAAGCTACCGGCGGTCAGGGCTCCAAAGAGAGGAACCTCCTAACGATACGAGCCGTCTCCAGAAGTACTGCTTTCTGAATCAAGCCCTTGATCCAGCTGCCTAACGAGAGCCTCCTGAGGTGTTGCTCGAGAGGTACAATGATTGCCGAATTCACATCCCACATGTCGACAACCTCGCGAGCCAAGTCAAGATATTTTATTTGTTTATCGTTCTCGGCTTTCACGATGTTCTCGTCATGCGGAACGGTTATATCTACAATCATTGCACGCCTCTCGATTCGGTCCACCACCACTATATCAGGCTTATTTGCAACAATAGTCCTGTCAGTGATGATGGACCGATCCCAGTACAATGTGACACTGCCACTATCGAGAACTGGGTCGGACACATAATACCTGTAGTACTGCACCTCCGATTCCACAAGAGAGTATTATATTATTATTGTACTTATACAAATACAAAATCCTTTATTTCAAATGGACCAGTTACAGGCACTTTTGAATTGTCAAGGTCTGTTAGTCTAATAGATAAGGCTAGTTTGCCGCACTAGCAACAGGAGCAGCAAGTTATTCTGCAGCAAAACACACACACCGGCCCCTATCTCCAGCTCGGCAGTTGCACGTTCCAAAGAGTAAATCCTATGGAGAAGAACGTGCAAGAAACTCCATGGACACTCTTTTATGTAAATCAGTATTTACAAAATCATGTTTACATTCGTTTTGAAATAATGAATGCGTGAATATCAATGCAATAGAGATTGAGTATCAATCTTCAGAAGGTCCAACAATGTTTTCACGTCTTAATCAAAGTTTGAGCGTAGTCGCTGTGGAGCGGACCAGCATTGAGCCAAGCATTTTTGTCATCAATGCTGCCCTTGTATAAGATGTTTTACGAACCGTCAACATGACATGCACGGTATTAGTAAATGCGTCCTGCGTACTTATGGCCGTGATGTCGGGGTCAGGGGTGCCCCGAGCTGGCGCGGTCGCTCTTTGTTCAGCGGTTAGATCAAATGTCAATTATACAAAATGATAATTAGATCTAACGAACGTTATACTAAACTAGCTTTTTCCAATGACTTCGTTCGCGCATATCCCGTTTTTACCTGTTCCCGTATAGCTTTCCTCATGAATGTGACTATCATAATATACAAAACTACAAATCCGACGACGGTAGTTCCAGAGATTAGCGCATTCAAACAAACAAACTGTTCAGCTTGAATATATTAGTATAGATAACAATATACTAAGCGAACGTTATTATTTTGTTATATTTACTGAACGTTACATTAAATGAAAATTATGGCAAGTGTAGTTAGATGAAGTAAACGTTGTCATTTTAGCGTTTTAGCTTTTGAAAATATAGCACATCTTCTTATACAAAATGTGCAGCACCCTTTTTCGAGGTATTATGTTACTTCGCGTTTATTAATAAAGGTGACTGTGTTTCTTCTACTGCATTTGCCCGCCAATTAAATGTTAAGATGGGTCCCATCCTGCCAGTGAGTGTTCGTCGTACAGAGGGCCTAGCATGCATGTTTTTGACGTATAGTCACGTAACGTAAAATTTACTGTTTATCGTTTCGCACATAATATTTATTTGAATTTGATACTACCTATATTAACATTTTTGTATGATACAAATTGTGTATATCGCATAAAATCAAACCAAAATACTATGGGTTTGTAGTATTTTATATTCAAAATTCAACATTCTTATTAAATTAACGATACTGTTACGTTACTTTACTACACGTCAAATCATTCGTGCTTGCCCTCTGTGCCCCGTGCGTGTAATAACGTAACTATTTGAAGCGAAAGTCTGTCACTGATTTTCATTGACATTATCGTCAAGTGTCCTAGGCCAATTTATTTTCATCCCGGAAAATGCTCGGTTTCTGTGGGGAAGGCCACGGCAGAGAAGAAATAAGCTAGTTTTTTTTTAACTATTGTTGGCTCGCAGTTGACCACAATCTCATCTGACGGAAACCGATAATGTATCGAATCGATTCTGCCTTTTTCGATGCTCATTAAAGTATCATGTGTATTTCCAGAGCCACTGCGTCAACCTGGAAGTGCTGGACATATCGGGTACGCTGGCGGCGTCGCACCCGGCCGCCGTGCCGCTGGAGGCGCTGCAGAAGGGCTGCCCCAAGATGAGGGTATTCCGCGCCGCCAACTCGCAGCTTGTGCTGGCCAACGCTACTACTTCGCAGCAGGTATGTTTTGTCACTTGTACATGGTGATATTGCTTTCGAACTTTGTCGAACTATAATGTTTTACAGTACGGTAAAGCGCACGTATGTATCGCTCTACAAACAGGAACTTCCTTAAAGTTCCTGTTTAGTAGTGCGTTACCTCTGAATAGCATCCCTGTATCATCATCTCCAACGATTGATTTGATAAAAGACGCACTGGTGAATTACAGTGAATTTCATCAATGTTGGATTCTTATCAGAAGACTTAACAGACACTGCTACTCGCCTCAGAGCTTGCTTCTCGCCGAGACTTGACCTAGATTTATCTCCACAGATGGAGTGCAAAGGCTGGCCTCTGCTGGAGGAGCTGTCGATCGCGGGCGAGGCGGCCACGGAGCGCGTGGGCGTGGGCGAGTACCGCCTGGGCGACGACGCGCTGGCGCGCCTGGTGCGCGGGGCCACGCGCCTGCGCCTGCTGGACCTGCGCGGCCTGCAGCGCCTCACCGACTCCGGGCTCGTCAGGGTGCCCGCCTGGGACTTGCAACATCTCTTCCTTGGCGGTGAGATAGTCTTTTTTAGCTGCCTAGCGCAAAGGCCTCCCTAATGACCTTTCAGAAACACTTTCCCCACGCCTCTTCGAACCAGGCCTCGCGGTATGCGCCTAAATTCTCGTCTCACCTCGTGTTTCTGGGCTGGCCTGAGTGCCGCCTATCTTCAAGCATATTGTGTGAAAACTTTTGCCCAAGGGTCGTTTTGCATGTGACTGTCGTCACCCGGCCAATCCCATACAAATGATCTTCTAGAATATGAAAAAGTTTTCGGCTTGAAATGAGACTTATAGCACAGATTACCAGATAAATCACTCCATACAAAATGTTCACTACCTACTGCTTTAATAGCCTACACCTTCGAGTCGCAAGACGCTGCGAACGAAAACGTATGTAACCTTACAAGCGTAAAGTGAGTTTTGCTTTGTAGCTGCGCGCCGCCGCGTGGTTATTATGAATTGCCAGGGCTGCCTCTTTCGATAAAGATGTCAGTAGCGCACAATTAGCGTAATAGGTAACTACTATGCTTCTACACTATGAACAAACCTGCGCTGGTGCCATATTTTGACGTCATGCACGCTTTTCTAACACTTGCACGATCTTAAATATACAATGATCATATGAAAATAACATGAACAAGATAAAAATTATAATAAATATTCATCATCATCATCATCATCATATCAGCCGAAAGACGTCCACTGCTGGACATAGGCCTCCCCCAAGTGTCGCCACAACAACCGTTCCTGTGCGTCTCGCATCCATCGGTTACCCGCGAAAGCCCGCGAGGGTTTATGCCTAACTTTTATGTAAGTCAGAATGACCTCTTCTTGTTCAAATTATTCAATCCATACCCGGGTGAAAAGGAATAGTGGTGATTTTCGTGTCATGAATTCATGATATTTATCCTTATACATTTAAATAGTTTGTTAATAAGAGTTGATGACAAAATGTCAAATTTGACATTTTGTTTAAAAGTCTCTCTCTCTGGACTGGGGAGTATCTTAATGCTTGGTCCAATGAAGTTGAAACACGGCATTAATAATTTCGATAAATAATAAGAATAAAATGCTTTAATTTACGTGGAAATTGGAATGAACAAACTAAAAGTGGAATAATTGAAACAGGTCTTACAATTTTTATATAATCAGCCCCTGGCGGGGTGAACAGGGTGAACAGTTGCCCTGATCCTGAGACCACAGAATCAGCAGTAAAAATGGCTAATTGTTGTGCTTAATTTTAAAAACTAACTCCTACCTAACAAACATAAAAATACAACCGAATCGAGAACCTTCTCCTTTTTTGAAGTCGTTTTAAAAAGGGATGGAGTACCTACTAAATCCGTGCGGATGAAGTCGTGGGCGAAGTGCTAGTTATTATATAAAATGTGAATGTTGTGTGTAGGTTGCAACGTGACGCGTCAAAGCAGCGCGTGCCTAGAGCTGATCTGCGAGAAATGGTCGCACAGCCTGCTGGAGCTGGACCTGTCGTGGGCGTCCGCCGAGCGCGTGCTGGACGACGCCGTGTCCGCGCTCGCCGACTCGCCCGACAGCAAGCTCAGGTCAGTCCTATGCACCACAGCATCACGTTTACACTCAGACTACTCCTGACTCCGCCGAGCACCTGCTGGACGACGCCGTGTCCGCGCTCGCCGACTCGCCCGACAGCAAGCTCAGGTCAGTCCTATGCACCACAGCATCACGTTTACACTCAGACTACTCCTGACTCCGCCGAGCACCTGCTGGACGACGCCGTGTCCGCGCTCGCCGACTCGCCCGACAGCAAGCTCAGGTCAGTCCTATGCACCACAGCATCACGTTTACACTCAGACTACTCCTGACTCCGCCGAGCACCTGCTGGACGACGCCGTGTCCGCGCTCGCCGACTCGCCCGACAGCAAGCTCAGGTCAGTCCTATGCACCACAGCATCACGTTTACACTCAGACTACTCCTGACTCCGCCGAGCACCTGCTGGACGACGCCGTGTCCGCGCTCGCCGACTCGCCCGACAGCAAGCTCAGGTCAGTCCTATGCACCACAGCATCACGTTTACATTCAGACTACTCCTGACTCCGCCGAGCACCTGCTAGACGACGCCGTGTCCGCGCTCGCCGACTCGCCCGACAGCAAGCTCAGGTCAGTCCTATGCACCACAGCATCACGTTTACATTCAGACTACTCCTGACTCCGCCGAGCACCTGCTGGACGACGCCGTGTCCGCGCTCGCCGACTCGCCCGACAGCAAGCTCAGGTCAGTCCTATGCACCACAGCATCACGTTTACACTCAGACTACTCCTGACTCCGCCGAGCACCTGCTGGACGACGCCGTGTCCGCGCTCGCCGACTCGCCCGACAGCAAGCTCAGGTCAGTCCTATGCACCACAGCATCACGTTTACATTCAGACTACTCCTGACTCCGCCGAGCACCTGCTGGACGACGCCGTGTCCGCGCTCGCCGACTCGCCCGACAGCAAGCTCAGGTCAGTCCTATGCACCACAGCATCACGTTTACACTCAGACTACTCCTGACTCCGCCGAGCACCTGCTGGACGACGCCGTGTCCGCGCTCGCCGACTCGCCCGACAGCAAGCTCAGGTCAGTCCTATGCACCACAGCATCACGTTTACACTCAGACTACTCCTGACTCCGCCGAGCACCTGCTGGACGACGCCGTGTCCGCGCTCGCCGACTCGCCCGACAGCAAGCTCAGGTCAGTCCTATGCACCACAGCATCACGTTTACATTCAGACTACTCCTGACTCCGCCGAGCACCTGCTAGACGACGCCGTGTCCGCGCTCGCCGACTCGCCCGACAGCAAGCTCAGGTCAGTCCTATGCACCACAGCATCACGTTTACATTCAGACTACTCCTGACTCCGCCGAGCACCTGCTGGACGACGCCGTGTCCGCGCTCGCCGACTCGCCCGACAGCAAGCTCAGGTCAGTCCTATGCACCACAGCATCACGTTTACATTCAGACTACTCCTGACTCCGCCGAGCACCTGCTGGACGACGCCGTGTCCGCGCTCGCCGACTCGCCCGACAGCAAGCTCAGGTCAGTCCTATGCACCACAGCATCACGTTTACATTCAGACTACTCCTGACTCCGCCGAGCACCTGCTGGACGACGCCGTGTCCGCGCTCGCCGACTCGCCCGACAGCAAGCTCAGGTCAGTCCTATGCACCACAGCATCACGTTTACATTCAGACTACTCCTGACTCCGCCGAGCACCTGCTGGACGACGCCGTGTCCGCGCTCGCCGACTCGCCCGACAGCAAGCTCAGGTCAGTCCTATGCACCACAGCATCACGTTTACACTCAGACTACTCCTGACTCCGCCGAGCACCTGCTGGACGACGCCGTGTCCGCGCTCGCCGACTCGCCCGACAGCAAGCTCAGGTCAGTCCTATGCACCACAGCATCACGTTTACATTCAGACTACTCCTGACTCCGCCGAGCACCTGCTGGACGACGCCGTGTCCGCGCTCGCCGACTCGCCCGACAGCAAGCTCAGGTCAGTCCTATGCACCACAGCATCACGTTTACACTCAGACTACTCCTGACTCCGCCGAGCACCTGCTGGACGACGCCGTGTCCGCGCTCGCCGACTCGCCCGACAGCAAGCTCAGGTCAGTCCTATGCACCACAGCATCACGTTTACACTCAGACTACTCCTGACTCCGCCGAGCACCTGCTGGACGACGCCGTGTCCGCGCTCGCCGACTCGCCCGACAGCAAGCTCAGGTCAGTCCTATGCACCACAGCATCACGTTTACATTCAGACTACTCCTGACTCCGCCGAGCACCTGCTAGACGACGCCGTGTCCGCGCTCGCCGACTCGCCCGACAGCAAGCTCAGGTCAGTCCTATGCACCACAGCATCACGTTTACATTCAGACTACTCCTGACTCCGCCGAGCACCTGCTGGACGACGCCGTGTCCGCGCTCGCCGACTCGCCCGACAGCAAGCTCAGGTCAGTCCTATGCACCACAGCATCACGTTTACATTCAGACTACTCCTGACTCCGCCGAGCACCTGCTGGACGACGCCGTGTCCGCGCTCGCCGACTCGCCCGACAGCAAGCTCAGGTCAGTCCTATGCACCACAGCATCACGTTTACATTCAGACTACTCCTGACTCCGCCGAGCACCTGCTGGACGACGCCGTGTCCGCGCTCGCCGACTCGCCCGACAGCAAGCTCAGGTCAGTCCTATGCACCACAGCATCACGTTTACATTCAGACTACTCCTGACTCCGCCGAGCACCTGCTGGACGACGCCGTGTCCGCGCTCGCCGACTCGCCCGACAGCAAGCTCAGGTCAGTCCTATGCACCACAGCATCACGTTTACATTCAGACTACTCCTGACTCCGCCGAGCACCTGCTGGACGACGCCGTGTCCGCGCTCGCCGACTCGCCCGACAGCAAGCTCAGGTCAGTCCTATGCACCACAGCATCACGTTTACATTCAGACTACTCCTGACTCCGCCGAGCACCTGCTGGACGACGCCGTGTCCGCGCTCGCCGACTCGCCCGACAGCAAGCTCAGGTCAGTCCTATGCACCACAGCATCACGTTTACATTCAGACTACTCCTGACTCCGCCGAGCACCTGCTGGACGATGCCGTGTCCGCGCTCGCCGACTCGCCCGACAGCAAGCTCAGGTCAGTCCTATGCACCACAGCATCACGTTTACATTCAGACTACTCCTGACTCCGCCGAGCACCTGCTGGACGACGCCGTGTCCGCGCTCGCCGACTCGCCCGACAGCAAGCTCAGGTCAGTCCTATGCACCACAGCATCACGTTTACATTCAGACTACTCCTAACTCTTAACTCATTTATATCCTATTATTCCAGAATACTCAACTTGTGCGGCTCATCTGTCTCCTTGGAACCCATAAAGAAAGTTCTTCTCAAATGTCCCCATATCGAGTCTATAAATCTCAGTTCTTGTCGCGCCCTTCCGAGGGGCATGAAACGCCTGTACACGGGGAAAGAAATACAAGACCTCAAAGATAGCTTAGATCCCGAAAAAATTAAAGCCAAAGAGAAAAAAGAAGAGGAAAGCGCAAAGACAAAGAAAGGCGTTAAAAAGTCAGCAGCTGACTCCAAATCAGAATCTGCTAAACAAGAGCCATCTGAAGACGTTTCCGATAAATCTGACATCAAAACCGATTCAACATCTACAAAGGATACAACCTCATCTTCAGTATTTCAAGAACCTTCAACTGTGACAGATAAGCAATCGGCTTCAAAGAGGACGCCAGTGAGATCTTCTCCAGATAGTAAATCACTTGAAAGAAAATCTGGCAAGGAAATCATTGCTATGATACCTGAAGGTAAAAGATCAACCAGAGGAACCACTCCAAAATTACTAAGTCCCGCTACACAGTCTAGACCGGATTCCTCTTCCACGCCTAGGTCGGATCCCGTCAAAGAACTTGGAAGTCCCCATTTCAGTCCAGTCGCGAAACCAGACAGTCAAGTACAAAATAGTCCAGATGTCCAGACAGAGTTATTAAATCAAAGCCAAAAAAGCAGTAACTCATGGAATCTTGGTCAGTTTAAAACCACGCCCACGCATAAGTCTGAAGCCAGTCCTTTAAGTAGGTTAGAAAGTCACACTAAATTAAAACATGGTAAAGTTATAGAGCAATGTAGTCCAACCACCTCACACGATAACAAACCTAGTCCTGACACCCATAGTATCAAACAAGATAATATGAAGAATCCCAATAGCTGGAATTATGGTAATTATAGTCCCATGCCCCGCCAAGACACTCAATTCTCTTCACAAAGGAGTCCTTATTCAGCTCAACCAAGTCCTGCTCAACCAAGCCCCTACTCCACGCAGCCTAGTCCGTATTCGACTCAACCAAGCCCATACTCTTCTCAGCCTAGTCCCTATTCGGCCCAACCAAGCCCAGACACAAGTCAAATTATTAAACCAGAGTTGCAGAAGTCTAATGCTTGGAATACTGGAAACTACAGTCCCATGCCCAAACACCACCAACCATTTTCACCTCATCCATCGACCCATGCTAGTCCCGACCCAGGAGTCGGTTTAAAAAGCGATAATCTTAGGAGCAATTCGAATAAAACTCCGGGACATAGTCCAATGTCACGACAAGACCGCATACACCATAGTCCTTATTCACCCAGACCTAGTGTAGATGTGGGCTATAGTAACAAAAAGAGCCCTGGAGTCGGTAACTACAGCCCAATGGTGCGTTCAGATTGTCACGTACCTAGTCCAGACAGAGTCTCGACCGCAAGACCTACTATTGGTGGAAGGCAACAAGATATTTACGGAAGAACTGTTAATAAAGCTCCCGATATGATGCACAACAGTGCACCACAACCCGAGATTTCCAACTCCTGGGGGATAGACAGGTTTAATCAGATGAGTAGCGCCAACACAACGTCGACCATCGAGTCGCTGGTGTGGGGAGCGTCATCGTTCAGCACGGAGCCGGCTCCGCTGCCGCCGCGAGTGGACAACATTCCCGCCATGCTCAACACACCGTCGCCGCAGACCTGGCCCGGTTTACCCTCGTTCGACACTAGTGTTCAAAGACCTAATGACGATTTAAGTGATCCGTGGACTTTTGGTCAATTCCGTGAGCAGCATGTGCACAACACGTTCGTGGATCAGAACAGTTTCGACCTGAGTGCTCATTTAGGACACCAGGCGCACTCGTTGGAGAGATACTTGGATGACAACTTCCCAGAAACATCCCGCGTAGAATGACACTCTCGTCCGCCTTGTTAAAGTAACTCGAATGAAACTGAATGTTGTTATGGACAGAATATTTTATAACAATAAAATTCCTTTGGGAGGATATAGGGTGATGTTGTATTTAATAATGATTGAACAATTATATTATAGACATTGTAAATAAGATTTATTTAGTTAGAATTAAGAGTAATGAAGCTAGGAATGCATTAATGTTATTTTGCAGCCGATAGTTTATGAAATGATATAAAATATAAGAAAATTATAATTATTAAGGATAGTAAAATTAATTCATCGACTTAGATATTGTTGGATTATTATACTCATGAGTTTATTTTAAAATACCAAAACCTGTTTCACTAAGGCCAAAATTTATTTATTTCTATCCATTTTGTTTTCTTTTAATACATGAGTTTTACGTTTTATAGCATTTTTCAGTAAAATATTTAGTTAAAAAAGCAAAAGATTTAATTGGTGATTAAAACTTAACTTTCGAATAAACCATTGCAATAGCATAAACAAAACATTCCGTTTTATACTGTCTGTAAAATTGTTTTCTTATAACACTGGTTTCCCCTCAAAATTGCTGACACCCTAAAACTTTAATTATTTATTTGTGTTGTTAGATATTTTAGAAATTGTTGTGTTAACAATGGAAGGAAAGTTTTATTGTTGACGTGCTTTAGAGTAGGCCATAAATATAGGTATAAAGTTTACATAATTTGGTTTATATGACTCTAAAAAAAAATTGAGAAGAAAATACAGTTATGGGTGTCTGATGGCGTTAGATGTAACACATAAGATTCTGAAAAAGTAGTTAACTAGTTGCATGTCATTATTATATATTTAATGTTACCACAGTGTTAAAACTTTGCAAACTCTTTCCAACTACTTGCCCCGGTATCTGAAAGTTTATTCAAGTGAATCTGTTAACTAATGTGTTTGGTTGTGTAATGTTGTTATTTTAGTCATCCAACTACGATAGCTAACAAAAGATAGAAGAGACTGCTTGACCAAGCTTTCAGTAACTGAGGGTCATAGGGTCAAGTGCGAGTATTTAACCTACTTGATCGCGTTAACGTAAACGTAAAAATCGTGTGAAAAAGAGTTTATTCAGTTTTAGTACAAATTGACGTTTATGTTAACGCGATCGGGTACCCTACCTTTACTTAAAAAACTCACACTAAGGTCACAGATTTTCGAACATTTGGTAGCAGTCAGTTTATAGACTCATAAATTGTATCGAGCTCACTGTTTCACTTCACAAGAAAAAAAAAAACAAGCGAAATCTATTTTAACTGTACTATTGAAGTATTTGTGTTGTAGAATTTCGAAATGGAGTGTTACCTGTGTAAACTGGTGCAGCTAATAGTGCTGGCTATAGTGAAAGTGCTTGTGGCCCTACAATAAATTACATTCAGCATCATTTATAATATCCAAATTACATTTGGCGTTTTCAATAAATCGTTTTTTATTGAAAGCATGATCACTGTAGCTGTTGTAATTGCATCAGTCTAGACAGTTTTCTTGGTTTAACGCGAATAAATGATGCTGTTTTGTTAAACATGAAGATTACAAGTGCTTATTATATTTATCATTACTTTCTGTTGCATTTTATGTTGATAATTTAGATCAACCCATGCATCATAATAATGTCAGGTTCAGGATTTATTATATTTGGTCTTTAGTAGTTTCATCTTATTTTGGTTAGAAGTACATTTTTATTTGCATAAAACACATTGATTTCTAAATACTTATGTTGTTGCAACATAGCAGCGTGGGTCTAGAGTTGCGCCACAAATCAGAATAAGAATCTCAACACCTGCAATTATTTATATTCAATATCAGCAAAAAATAAATTCAGCATTACAATACATAGAATAATCTAGATCCACTGCTGTGTATTCATTTAAAAAAATATATTTATCTTGCTTGACCTTCTAACACTTTATATTTTTATACTTTTATTAGTGACGATAATGAAGTTAGGTTTCTATAGGAAGATAAATCTAAATATCAAACCTAAATATTTATTTTGAAATTAAAGCCAAGTACAAAGTGCTTTTTTTATAAATGAAATGTATAATATTATTGCATAGGTACATACTTCGTGTTGTATTTAATGAGACCGTTAAAACCACCAAATATTGTTTCCAATACCTACATTAGCCTTATAAATGCCTAACTTTTAACTGAAGAGATATTTTATAGTTTTATTAACTTATTAAAAAAAGAAAAATTATTATCTTCTATACATAGAATGTATAAATATAATATTAGGTAAATATTATGTTAAATAATCGTGTACTATAGTATGTATAAAATAAAGTTGACTAATATCTGTAAGTTCTGTTATGTAGAGATTTTTGTTTGTAATATTGTTACAATACGGCGCGGACTCTTACAGGTGGTCCAATTTTTATAATCTAACCAATAAAATATCGATGTGGTTGTACATTTACATTTTGAATAGAATGTACTATTTATTAAACTTCTTTTGTTGAGAAACATCATCCCATCTATTTTATCCACTTATCCCACTTTCCAATTTTAAAAGTCAAGATGTAAGGCAAGACAAATCGGTCTCAGTTTCAGCCAAAAGCAATATCACGCTTTACCATACATTTATCTTTATTCTTACTTACTCAAAAGTAGAAAGTTCAGACACAGAAACACTGTGTCCTTCACCACACAATCCTCACCTTTGAAAACTTCATGAAAATCAATTTTGAGTACGCCAAAAAATAGTCATAAATAGTCACCAAGGTTAAAAAAATAGTCGCACTACGATTCCGAAGTTATAGCTATATGTTGGTGAGGATTGTGTGGTGAACGTCTCCACACAATCTTCACCTCAGTGCAAGCAAACGGCTAGGAGTATCGACTTAGTTTCAATTCCAAAAAAATAGTCAAAACGCTGTGCCAAATCTCGAAAATAGTCATTAAGGGATTCTAGAGTTATAAAGGTGTCTTGGTGAGGATTACGTGGTGAGCCTTTCTCCACACAATCCTCACCTCAGTGCAAGCAAACCGCTAAGAGTATCGACTTGGTTTCAATTCCAAAAAATAGTCAAGAAATAGTCGTCTCCAACCTTGCTAATTTTGATTTTGTAAAACATGTAGAAGTATGTTAAACTTCCATGTAAACTTCTACATACATTTTCGAGTCGAGTACAGTCGAGCACAAAATTATTAAGTACGTATATTTAACGGTCATCTTTTTATGTCAACACAATATTCCAAACAAAACGGTCTTAACACTGTAGCAGCCGTAAGCGCAATATTCCGACTTTTTTTCGCACTCTACTTTGCACAAACGTCTTTCGAACCAAGTATCATGTCAACTCGCCCGAGTTACAATGGTTAACTGTTGATGAGAGGGATGCGATGCGATAGGTAATACCTCCAAAAAAAAAACTGCTCGCCCGGAAAGAGAAGTCCGTATACCATCCAAGTATTTTTATCGGTATCGATATTCATTCAGAATTTTGCTTGTATCCAAGAAAAAAAAACAGCGGATGCATAAAATAGTTACATTTAAGAAGAAATGATATAGCTACAATTAACTATAAGTAAGTAAAATAATAATCTCAACAATAAAATAGGTTGAGTGAAAACGAAAAAAAGAATCAAATTTTAAAACCATATGAATGGAAATATGAAATTTTAAACTAAGTATTTAAATTTTTTAAACAAAAAAAAAACTACACTTGTACCAAGAAACTATCGACATGTCATTTTTAGTTTCAAACATGACCCCAACCCTACGGTAATCTCGCTATCATTTTTACTAAAGGACATATTAGCATGTCGAGTGCATTTAAATTTTGCTGATTTACGTATATTTTCGTAATGCAAAAGAAAAATATTTTGAGCTTTATGAACATAAAAACGTGGTGTAGCGAGACTCGGTGACGTCATAAAAGCGATGCGAGGAAAACAATTCGATTCTGACATAGTTTATGTTGAATGTGGTAGAATCGAATGAAAAATTATAATGTATTATGAGGCCTAACCTCATCTTCAACATTTTGAATTTAATTAAAAACATGACAAAACATTAGAAAAAGAATATTTACATCTTGACCGAAGGTTGTTCAGTGCTGCCAAAGCCACCGAAAATAAATGTCTAAAAGTGAAATAGCAGGGAACACAATTGCATAAATATTTAAATAATCTATATACACTATAATAACAAACAAAACAAAATTCTATTTTAAATCTTATGTATTTGTTGTACACCTACCACAGTGTAGTCTTTTTAACCCAAAGGTTGACTTGTAGAGAATGCCTTGTTGCATTAAGTCCGCCCATGTACCACTATTGTACATAAAGTTTAAATAAATAAATAAAATGTAAATGTAATGTTGGTTTGTGTACACTTCAAAAACTCGAAACATACTGCATCGATTGAGTTCAAATTTTGACCGAACAACCAGCTCCAGGGATGGTTTTTGGTTACTTTTTGCAGCAGTAATACACCTGCAACTGCAGAAATCCAGCATAAAACGGTGCATAGGACTTATTTTGTTTTAGAACGTCTGTCAGTGCGGTGTCAGTGGATGGCATGTTTAGGTAGGTATAGTACGACAGCGAAGCGTGGCAGGGACAGCTAGTAATAAAATAAAAATTTACATGGAAGTTTAACATACTTCTACATGGTTTACCAGATCGAAATTAGTATGGTTGGAAACGACTATTTTTTGTAATTGAAACCAAGTCGATATTCCTATAGTAGATTCCAGATAAATGTGCAATAACGGTCATTGACCCACATACATTTTTTTTTTTTTTTTTAAAAAAAACGTTGCCCCACACTAGGAATTTCTCCTGTATCGTGGGTGCGTTTACAAACATACAAAGTCACATACACAAACAGCCAGACCCGGAACAACTATCTGTAGGCCATACAAATATTTGTTCCGTGCGGGAATCGAACCCGCGACACGCAGCGCAGCAGCCGATCGCTCAACCACTGCGCCAACCGTGGCGTCACATTTATTGACTTAAAATCAAAAACAGAAATAAAGACTTAGGAGCAGTCCTAAATCTACTTCTATCGTGATCCTTTATGTTCTCTATTAATGTAAAATGGTTCATAATGTATTGTTCGGGTATCTA
Source organism: Melanchra persicariae (assembly GCA_947386135.1). Taxonomy (NCBI): domain Eukaryota; kingdom Metazoa; phylum Arthropoda; class Insecta; order Lepidoptera; family Noctuidae; genus Melanchra; species Melanchra persicariae. The sequence goes on from OX376646.1 coordinate 9,918,975, forward strand.
CGAAGGGATATTAGGGAAAGGTCAATGTACTTTATTGCAAGTTTATCTGGCACAAAGTATAGCCGTTTGCTTGCACGAGGTGTGGATTGTGTGGAGAAAGGCTCACCACGTAATCCTCACCAATACACCTTTATAACTCTGGAATCCTTTAATGACTATTTTCGAGATTTGGCACAGCGTTTTGACTATTTATTGACTATTTTTTTGGAATTGAAACTAAGTCGATATTCTTAGCCGTTTGCTTGCACTGAGGTGAGGATTGTGTGGAGACGTTCACCACACAATCCTCACCAACATATAGCTATAACTTCGGAATCGTAGTGCGACTATTTTTTTAACCTTGGTGACTATTTATGACTATTTTTTGGCGTACTCAAAATTGATTTTCATGAAGTTTTCAAAGGTGAGGATTGTGTGGTGAAGGACACGAAACACTTGGGGTTCATTATTCACTGAATCACAGAGTGCAAGTTGGTATAGAGGGTATATTTTTGGGAGTGTTACTGATGGTTAATAATGAAGATCCAGTCTATAAAAAACATTAAACGCGTTGTTAAAACTTTTTATTTAGACAACAAGCGTACATATAACGTGATAAAATATTTATGCTATAACGAGGTATGTAATTTCAATTTTAACTTATGATTAATTGCATCGCACATATTTAATAACATCCAACATTGTTACAAGTCAGAAACTAGTTAGTGTTTATTATGTAACAGTAAAAGAATTCATTGATACATACATTGTGAAAATATGAAAAAAATAACTCAAATAAAAGGAGAAGAATATTTTGTGAAACCAAACAAACAGGAACCCGTTTTGGCACAATATGTATGAGGTTAAGCGTAACTGAAGGAGTGCAAACACAGCACAGCTAACACATTCATAGAAAACCTATCAGGTGAATGTCCTGGAGAAATATTGGAACGGAGCCAGTATTTCAACACTACAAGTCTGCAAGCACACAAGTCTCAGAGTTTGCTACGGGTTTGTCACTGTCTGATAATAAACAGTTGGTTTATTATTTATTGCTTAGGTTCCAAATTAATTATTAAGATTGAAAAGTAATGATTTACCAAATATGGAAGCGATTGGCGTTAGTGGTCCTGCGGTAGTCACGGACGTCTAAATACAATATAACCTGTGTCAATTTTTTTTTTTAATACTGTAAAGTACTTTGCAGTTCCGCGCGATAGGCACTTTAGTAACGTATTTCCGAACAGTTGGTTAATGCTAATATAGGTAATAGTTCAGTAGCAACTTAAATAACAAACCTTAGTTAAGTACTAGTTACACAAATCGTATTCTGTGGTATTTAAGTGGCTAACTGTTACGGATCCAAAGATATAGTGACGGACGGCGTAGTAGTCTCTTGTTGACACCCTTTGGGTGCGGAATCCCTAAGTAGTCAGAAAAAATGCAAGATAAATCGACCACTTCATTTCGCGATTATACATAGATAAACTAGTTTTAAATGTCAATATAATTAAATCAGAATTATTCATGTTTCAAGTTGCTACATTATAATTAATCAATTTTGAGATTCCGAAAATAATACGTCTCAATTTTTATGCAGATTAAGTCTATGAATGTATTAAAAAAAATATTTTTCTGTACTAAGTGCATTTTTTTTCACTATCACTGACTTATTACTATTTTATAAAATAACGATTATGATAATATAATACAGACATTTACAATAGCCAAGAAAATAGATAAATGGAATGTAGAAGATCAAAATAGTAAGTAGTAGGTCTATGTTAAATGCTGTCATACTCCTCATAGTTAAACTCAGTGGCTGGTGAAGGCCCCAATAAGTCCTGTTGAGGAGTATTCGTCTTTTTTTCACTTTTAGATTTTTTATGTTTATGTTTCTTTTCTTTTTTCTCTGATTTGTCATTGTAATCTCCTCTATCTTTGTCCTTCGATTTCTTTTTCTTGTGTTTTTTCTCCTGTTACAAAAAATAATATTTGAACATATGTACATTTTTAAACATTATATTTTAATAAACAAAGATTTTAAAAATTTAGTTCTTACCTTGTCAATAGGTTCTTTAGCCGTGTCTGGATCTTCGCCGCCTAAAACAAAGTTAGATATTAACAATTCCTGTAGACTTAAATGCACACTGTTATAAACATAACTAGCACTTTGCCCGCGACTTCGTCCGCGCCGATTTAGTAGGTTCTCCACAAACTTCAACGCCCCCTCTACCCCCTTTTAAAGGTTAGTTTTGGAAAATTAAGCACAACGATTTTCATTAGTTACCTAGCCATTTCTGCTTATTCTGTGGTCTCAGGAGGCCCTAGACAATGTGCCATTCAATTAGCGAATGCGACTGTCGATATGCCAAAATGTAGGAATTTGAACACGTGACATTTCGATAGCATTGTCAACCCCACAAATTGACGTATTGAAAATCGCCTTCGCCACGCCACCGTTGACAGAATCTCATTTGTCTCGACCCAGGATCAGCGCAACAGCGGTGCGATTCTGTAAACATGTCGAAGTGAACACTTCGGGCGGGGTGCACGACAGGTGACTTGTCAAACCATATTTAAAATAAGATGGAATGACAGCTCACTTGTCGTTCACTCCGCCTAGCTGTACACCGTGAGATGTCGACAGAATCGACCGGCTGTTCACCTCGTTCACCCCGTCAGGGGTTAATTATGCAAAAATTGTTTGGTACATCTGATTCAATTATCCCACTTTTAGTTTGTTCATAGCATTCCGACGTATATTGAAGCAAGCAATAATGTACTCCCATAAAAACTTTATCACCCCTCCTTCCTAGTAGGTATGTAATTAATTTTCGAAAAATCCAAATATTTGTTATTCTTATTTTTTTATCGAAATCATAGACATGGATGCTATCGCGGACTTTTTTGTAGATATTGATGACCTCTATAAATATGTAGTACATCACTTTGCTCTATTGTCAATAGTTTCCGCAGCGTACGCGATAGGTATAAGGATTTTTTGGGTATTTATTTCACACCTTGGGTTACATTATCGAAGTTTTCATACGGATCCCTAACTTTTTTGAAAATATTCTATAGCCTGTGTCCATCAGGGGTAATGTAGGATTCTACTGGTGAAAGAATTTTTCAAATCGGTCCAGGAGTTTCGGAGCCTATTCATTTCAAACAAACACTTTCCTCTTTATAATATTACTGTAGATAATAAACAATTATTTGACTGACTATGGTAGTCGTCAATATACTTGCAATAAAGTACAGTCAGATACAGCAATTTGCTGTATAAATCACTTATGCAAAGGTGGGTCAGCTAATTGCTAACTGACTGTAGGTACATTGACCTTTTTCTAATATTCCTTCGTATATACCCGATAGCCGATCGGTCGGCTGGTAGCCGATGGATGCGAGACGCACAGGACCGGTTGTTGTGGCGACACTTGGGGGAGGCCTATGTCCAGCAGTGGACGTCTTTCGGCTGATATGATGATGAGATACCTGAACAATAAATTATGAACCGTTTTTCGTTACTAGAGAACGTAAAGGATCACGATAGAAGTCGATTCAGGACAGTTTTTGATATTAAAGAGTCAATAAATGTATGTGCACATTAATCGCACGTGAATCTGGCGCCTAGTAAGTATAAGACAATATATTTTAATAGCCAACCTTCAGGGGATCTTCTTGCACTAGTGTCACCAGCCCAAAGCGGGAAGTCGTTGTCCAAAGGTATTTGCACGTCAATGTGACGACTGTTTTCAAATATAGGCATACTTCCTATGTCCACGCTATCTGTATCGACCGCTTCGTCCATAGTCACGCGATTCATCATTTTGTCAATTTTAATAGCATCTTGATTTGCTCTTGACGAATGTTCTGTTGATAATTTTGCCTCTGCTCGCATATCCACTGATGAAGAAATGTCAAAGTCCAAGTCTTCCTGATCTATTGTCACTTTGGGATTTGTAATATTCTCATCATCGCTGAAATAATAACGCATGATAATCAAAAGTACCTAAAGAAGATATTCTCACTGTTATGCGTATAAAAATATAAGAGAGGTTTCCTACCTTTCAGTATCATAAGTAACATCTTGATTAGGGCCAGATATTGCTGGAAGATCTTCCAAAAAGCTACTGTCCAAAGTTCCTGCATAAAACTCGTCTAGGCATCCAGATGAGGCCGACAAGTTGGCACCGGATGGTGTACTCTGTCCGCTAAAATTCATAGAACAATAAAATAATCGCCTTTCAAAGCGGTTACAATACGCATGGCCACTTTTTTCATCGATGTATGTAAAGCGAGCAAGGAATTATTACACGCGAATTCGTGGATAGATCGCTGCGTAAAACCGCCGTATGTAACAGTCCTAATATGTGTACTTATGGTTTATATAACGGGTGCTGTTACCTGTTTTGTTGAGGCAGTCGATGTGGCGTCATATCCATGCTTACTTGATTGTTTTTAGGCCTTGTTAAGTCTGAACTAACATAATGACTTTGTGTAACTTGAGTCGGCGTTTTCAATCCATTGCCGGCTAGGGACTGCGCTACCTATAATAACGATGAAAAGTATACATAGAATATATATTGTTACGCGCCAGAATTAATGCCGGGTACATAAAGATAAAAGTTACTACTAGCGCCATCTAGTATCGAGTAGCAGAACTAGTAGAGTCAAGATCCTTCTAGACTTTTCTATGCTAGAACATTCTAGAGTTTTCGATGTCTGGTTGGTCCGGACCGGTATGTACTCGAACTTTCTAGATGTTTCTATACTGGAAGGTTCTGGAATTATCTACCGACCTATATAAGGCCCGCATAGCCTGCGACCGAGTCAGTATTGAATTTGCGATACAAGCGACAACTTCGAGAGCGAACTTCGACTGCGAATTAAAGTGATCAGTAGTGCAATTGTGATTTATAATTAGTGAGTTTAAGTTGTAATTAGTGTTGATTAATTAAAGTGTCATTTTGGTTATTTTATCGGCTGTTTTTATTGTCACGAACCCTAAGCTCGTAACAATTGGTGTCAGAAGAGTGGATATTTAAACTATGCCGATTCTACCAAAGGACGACATGGAGGGTATCCGTACCCGAAGTCAACGCCAGCAGGAGACGGACCAGAGGCGTTTTGGAGGTACAACGCCGCAGACGTTGGAGGGCCAGTTGCCGACCATGGAGCCCGGCCCATCCACAGCAGCTCCAGCATCTGCAGCACCAGACTTTGGAGCTCTGATGATGATGCTGCAGGAACAGGCTCGCCGGCAGGAGGAACAGGCTCGCCGGCAGGAGGAACAGGCTCGCCGGTTGGAAGAACAGCTCCAGCGTGATAAGGAGGAACAGGCTCGCCGGCAGGAGGAACAGGCTCGCCGTCAGGAGGAACAGGCCCGTCGGTTAGAAGAACAGCTCCAGCGTGACAAGGAGGAACAGGCCTACCGACAAGAGGAACAGGCGCGCCGCCAGGAAGAACAGATGCTCCTAATGAAGGACCTTCGCGCGGCCTTCGGGAAAGACATGAAGGAGGTGAAGGAGAAGGTTGCTCAGCATGACAACCGCCTGTCAGAAGCTGAAACCCAGATCAGCAAGTTTAATGACGTCATTGCTGATGTAAAGAAAGAGTTGGGCAACCTTAAAGTAGGGGATGGAATTGCAACTCCCGTAGCTACTACACCTTCGCTACGTGGATTTAAAGTGCCGCCCTTCGATGGGACATCTTCCTGGTCAGCCTACAAAATACAGTTTGAGGCTGTTATGAAGGCGAACGGCTGGAATAAAAATCAGGCCATGACTGCCCTCACCCTAGGCCTGCGCGACCAGGCCTTAACTGTCCTGGAAGCTCTCGGTAAGGAAGTGACTTACGAGCAGCTCCTTGAGGCGCTGGAAGCCAGATATGGTGACGCTCATCTGGAACACGTGTTTCGTGCGCAGCTCAAGGATCGCGTGCAACGTAGCAGTGAAAACCTGCAGCAGTGGGCCCTTGAAGTGGAGAAGCTGGTTCGAAAAGCATACCAGTCTGTGCCTGCGCTCATTGATGGGAACCTGGTGCAGGCTTTCATCGACGGTATTCGCGACCTTGAGGTTAGAGCTGCTGTGAGGCTTGCGCACCACGGGATGCTTAAGGACGCCTTGGCTCATGCATTGGAGGTGGAAGCTGTGCGGCAGGATCACCGTTCCCATCGCGTCAGAGAGATTGCAGCGGCTACAGTTCGCGACCGTGTTAAAGGATACAGCCCTAGGTGCTATGGCTGTGGGGAAAGGGGCCACTTTCGATCCAGTTGCCCTAGACAAACTATACAAAGGGAAGCTGTGCGGCAGGATTATCGTTCCCACCGTAGCAAGGAGGTTACAGAAGCTGCAGTTCATGATCGTTTTAGAAGGTACAGCCCTAGGTGCTACGGCTGTGGTGAAAAGGGCCATCTTCGATCCAGTTGCCCTAAGCGAACTGCAGAAAGGAATGATAGCCGATCTCTCGAAGGTAGGGCGGCTGACAGCAGCACCAAGCGGCTGCAGGAGTATGACTTAGTAGTCGAACATCGCAGCGGAAGAACTCATGACAACGCAGATGTATTGTCAAGAAGACCTTGCCCTGAAGACTGCAAGCATTATAGTAGGCAAGAAGGTAAAGAAGTCGTACCTGTGAGGATGCTCAAGACAGAGCTCTGCAACGAGTGGAAGGAAAAACTACAACTTGCACAGCAGGAAGATTCGGACATTAAGCCGATTCTGGAGTGGATGAAGGCCAGTGCTCCTAAGCCAATGTGGAGCGACGTCTCAGCGATGAGTTCGATCACAAAAAGCTATTGGGCCCAATGGGACAGCTTAGTGATTCAGGATGGAGTCCTGTGCCGTAAATGGGAAAATGCTCGGGGAGACAGCTGTCATTTGCAAATGGTTGTCCCTAAAGCTAAAGTACCGGATGTTCTAGAGTTGTACCATAATGGTTGTTCAGGAGGCCATATGGGAGTCAAACGGACTCTACTTAAGATACGGGAACGGTTTTACTGGGTCCACTGTCGTGACGATGTCGAGGACTGGTGTCGCAAATGTACAACTTGCGCGGCTGTAAAAGGACCACAGACTCGTAGTAGAGGTGCATTGAAGTTGTACAATGTTGGTGCACCATGGGAAAGGATAGCCCTAGACGTTGCTGGACCGTTTCCGGAAAGTGAGAGTGGTAATAAGTATTTCATGGTTGTAATGGATTACTTCACTAAGTGGCCAGAAGTCTTCGCCATTCCAAATCAAGAAGCTGCAACAGTTGCAGATAAACTAGTTCATGAAGTCTTCTGTCGTTTTGGAGTACCCTTGGAGATTCACAGCGATCAAGGAAGGAATTTTGAGTCCCAAATATTCCAGGAAACTTGTCGAGTTATGGGTACTCATAAAACGAGAACAACTTCTTACCACCCACAATCGGATGGAATGGTGGAACGATTTAATCAGACATTGGAGAGATACCTGGCAAAAGTGGTGGAAAACCGGCAACGGGATTGGGACAAGCATATACAACCGTTTTTGCTGTCATACCGAAGTGCTGTTCACGAAAGCACATCAGTGACACCAGCTTTCGCAAATTTTGGTAGAGAATTACGGCTGCCTGCAGACCTGATTACCGGAATACCACCTGATGCCCCACGCAGTATAACCGATTATGCGAATGACTTGCGGAACAAAATGAATGACATCTATGAGCACGTCAGACAATCGGGTCAGCAAATGTCTGAAAAGATGAAAACCCGTTATGACCGCAAAATGAACAATAAAGGATTCGACGAAGGTTCACTAGTGTGGTTGCACAATCCAGTTCGCAGCAAAGGGAAATCTCCTAAGCTTCAAGCTAAATGGGACGGGCCGTACCGGATTGTGACGAAAATCAATGACGTAACCTACCGCATACAGAAAGGTATAAGAAGTGCTCCTAAGATCGTCCATGTGGATCGGCTGGCGCGTTATTATGGGACCGATAATGCTCGGGACGAGCATGTCTTAGGAGGGGGCAGTGTTACGCGCCAGAATTAATGCCGGGTACATAAAGATAAAAGTTACTACTAGCGCCATCTAGTATCGAGTAGCAGAACTAGTAGAGTCAAGATCCTTCTAGACTTTTCTATGCTAGAACATTCTAGAGTTTTCGATGTCTGGTTGGTCCGGACCGGTATGTACTCGAACTTTCTAGATGTTTCTATACTGGAAGGTTCTGGAATTATCTACCGACCTATATAAGGCCCGCATAGCCTGCGACCGAGTCAGTATTGAATTTGCGATACAAGCGACAACTTCGAGAGCGAACTTCGACTGCGAATTAAAGTGATCAGTAGTGCAATTGTGATTTATAATTAGTGAGTTTAAGTTGTAATTAGTGTTGATTAATTAAAGTGTCATTTTGGTTATTTTATCGGCTGTTTTTATTGTCACGAACCCTAAGCTCGTAACAATATGCATAGGTATAGGTATAATATGCATAGGATGCAATCATATATTCTAGGGTTACTTTATTGCACGTTATCTTTATTTATTTCTTTATTTTATTTTGTTATCTTTTATTTGTTGTGCTTACGATGTCAAAAAACGTGTCTTAATAAATTTACTTTACTTTACTTTACTACCTAATTGAAATTTGAAACTTACAAGTGGGTTGACATTCGTGGGCACAATAGGTTTGCCGGCACCAAGCACAATGCTGGGTGAACGATCACTAGCGGGCCGAGGTTCAGCCTGGCCCGCACTCTGCCGCCGCTTATTCGCAAGACGATCAACAAACAGGTTATAGTTGAATTCTTCTGAATTCTGAAAATAATAATCACTTACTATATTATAACTATATTTATACAACACCACTCATCTGGCGAAATTTGGAAGTAGGTACACTTATACTTTACTATAATATTTTTATTTTGAACAATGTCAGGACCATGGGGGAGGTCCTTTGGTAGGCGTACGAGGGACCGAAGTCAACTCGCAGAGGCCCCATTAGACTTTTTAATGGAATGAGACACCAGCCGACGATTATCCCTGTATGCACTATAAATGTATACCCAAGGATAATCCCCGGTTGGTGCTGGACTATAGCAGAATGTGGAAACAAAAAATAAAAGGCTATGGGTTTGGGTGGTTTAGTGGACTGATAGTGATTACCGTATACTATGGGAAAAATATTGACCTCTGCCTGACCACTAATAATGGACACGGCTTTAAAATGGCAGGGGTGACTTGCACACTCAATAAATGTGTCGAAAAGGGTCGCGTAGCGCCAAGTGGGCAACATATCCTGAGGTGTTAGAGGAGTGCAGAGGTATACCACGGCTATCAGGACAATCCCGGAAGTAGGTACGGTCAAGATCCCTACCAGCATCTTACTCGATTATACATCCTTCTCCCAAGCACGTTTGCTCTACCGAATCTCCACTCAACCCGCCAATTAAGGCAAGAAAAAGGTAGGAGCTCTGTTCCTCGTCAGTTTTCACTCCGGCCAGCCAATAAAGGCAATCCGGGGATGAGGAACAAGACTTCTCCCGGGAGATCAGGTTCGTGGGGTCGCTACTGCCCAACAGTTCGCCTATTATAAAAAAGTATTTGGTACAGAAAACTTAAACTTTATGGTTTTGGTAAATGTTTGTTTAAATTTTGCCCACAGCTTCGCTCGCGTTAAGTTTTATTTTCGCAAGAAAAGTAGCTAATAGCCATTTCCCATCTATTTCTGCATCAAAATCGGTTCAGCGATTTAGGCGTAAAGCTTAACAAACTCACTTTCGCATTTATAAATTAGTTAGGACTTTTACAAACCTGGAAGTCATCAAGTTCTTTTTCAGTCTCTTCTGCATCTCTCTGGTTTCTCTGGAGTTGTTCTAACAAACTTGTTTTCTGAAGTCGTAGAAACGGTACATTGAGGAACTTGTGAAGTAATCGTAGCCCAAAGCCATTTCTCATTGAAGACTCAGCATATCGCACTGGGGCGGTCCTAAAAAAGTGAAATAATTTATCCGTTTTTTTTTCACAATTTTCTTTTCTTGCAGTCTGTGTAAGTTGTATGATTCTACACATCTGTAGATACTGAAAAAAATAGGCACTAGCTACACTACCATACCTGATAAGTTTGGCATGGTGTAAGGCTTGTTCAATGTGGTGGGGGTGTACTTGTCTATGGTGCTGCATGTCACAATGGTTCCCAAGCACCACAACTGGTATATCAGCTGGCACTTGAGACAACTCCTTCACCACATAGTCAAAAGTCCTGAAAGAAAGCTCTGTATCATCATATTGTATGTAAACTCAGTGATTCCATTAATTCTTAATCCATCAAATACAAATTGCTTTATTTCAATTAAACCAGTTACAGTTTAGGCACTTGTGAATTGTCAAGGTCTGTCAGTCAAATAAGCTAGTTCTGCCGTGCTAGCGACAGAAGCAGCAAGTTGTTCTGCAGCAAAACACACTCACCGACCCAATCTCAGCGCGGCAGTTGCACGTTCCAAGGAGAAGATTCTATGGAGAAGAACGTGCAAGAAACTCCATGGACACTCTTTTAAATCAGAGTTTACAAAATCATGGTTATATTCGTTTTGATATAAATTAATACGTGAAATAATACAATGCAAGAGATTGAGTCTATACAATGCAAAGATGGTCTTACAATCTTCACCAGGTCCAACAATGCTTTCACATCTTAAATTTTGGGCGTTTTAGTCGCTGTGGAGCGGACCAGCATTGAGCCAAGCATTTTTGTCATCAATGTACTCCCCTAGTTTATAATTATGTTTATCTACACTCACAACGTAATGTTCCAAATATGAGTTCAAAAACGAATGCATAAATACATACCTTTTTTTCGTGGATAGGTAAAATTTAAAAAAAAACCCATTACAGTTCAACATTTTCCTTCGATTTTTAAACAACTGCATCATAAAATAACTTTTTAATTTTTATAGCACACTTTTTCTTTTTAATTTTTGGCGCGGGCTCATTGACTTCAGTCAATGAGCCAGCTTTTATCTTTGTCTATGTTTGAGCGCGCTGCGCAGTCATTCGAATACGCAATGAGAATATCCGCCATATTGGAATTAACTATTTTTCCACTTATTTTATTTCAACTGTATGAGTGAAGATAAAATAGTGTATGCAACGGCATATAATTAGGTATTAAAACACTCGTGTGATGATATTATCACACTCGGCTACGCCTCGTGTGATAAACCCACACTCGTGTTTTAATAACGCTTTTTATATGGTCGTTGCATAAACTACTATTGTCTGCATAGTGTGCGTTTTATACAACTTTTAATTTCGTATTTCGTCTCATTCAATTCTAATACATGTGGCGGTATTTTATTAAAACAAACAGTATCCCATGAAAGATTTTGCTACTTTAGCAAGTCTGAAACCTGGTTAAACTAGTTGGTTCCTATTTCTAGTGACTTGGTTATGTCTGTCGCCTCGTTTACTAAAAAGATATATGGATCCTTCTAAGGCCTAGCGCCCATTGCGTTCATTCTACTTAATTTTTTTTTGTGTTTGTTACCTCTTATCTCAGTCATTTATGATTTTATGAACCGATTTGAAAAAATTATGAGACGGCTAGCCGGGGTTTGGCCGTGCGCAACTTAATATAGGTATTGTTTCAAAATACTATAGTTAAGAATTTATTGGGACTTAATTACTTACTAAAAATGTGTCGTTCAAGCACAGCTAAAGAGGTTTATTGCTCAAAACGGAGGATCAAACTTGGTTTCAATGCAAGAGTATCACTTGTTAAATATTTTATATTATTTCTGGAAATACGGACGCATCAAAAATAATTAAAGAAATTATTGCTTCACCAACCAGAGCTACAAAAATCCGCAAAGTAGTTACTAAGTCCAGAAAGCAAACAATTGTGAAGAAACATACACCATAAGAAGCACTGGCCATCTTCGTTGAAGGCGACTTTACTAGGAGACAGTGGGAAATAAAAACATCTACCCCTGCTATTCGCTCATTCAAAAGGCCAAAACGGAGTGCTGGCGTCAATGTGCATTTAATAAAAAGATTTTTAAAGTCATCATAGAAGTGATTTCAAGTGGACACAGCGTTGATGTTGATAAGTTTGAAACCTATGCACTTGAAACTGCGAAAATGTACACAAATTTATATGGTTGGCACCCTATGTCACCAACGATTCACAAAGTGTTAATGCATGGAGCTGAAGTCATTTCTCATGCAATCCTTCCTATTGGCCAGTTATCAGAGAAGGCAGCTGAGGCGCGTAACAAGCACTTCCGGCAATACAGATTGAATTTTGCACGAAAATTTTCACGGGTGGATTGTAATAGACATATTACATAGACTGTTACTAAGTTCCGACCCATATCTGAGTAGTAATCGACCAAGGAAGCACAAAAAAACTCAGCCTTTCTAGCAAGAGGCAGTCAGTCTGATGATTGCAAGCACTCTCCATGAAGAAGATTACGATGAAAATATAGACGGTGAAGAAGATGAAGACAAATATGAAGAAGATGAAGAAAATGAAGACGAAGAAGTTGAAAATGAAGAGTTTTAATGAGATTAATTATTAATGCCCACTTATTTGTAATAAATAATGTTTAAATCGAATTCAAATAAAAAAACCCCTCAGATATTTTTGTCCGGTTTTATTAGCCAAATACTCCTATGTGCGGCGCTTCAAAAATATGTGCGGTAGATTTATCGCAAATTTGCAGCGAGAGGCCAACAATGACTTTACCGCATGCGTTTATTTCACACTAGCACTTCGCCCGCGACTTCGTCCGCGTGGATTTAGTAGGTACTCCACAAACTTCAACGCCCCCTATACCCCCATGCATTGATACGATTCTCCCCAGTTCGCTCAAGCCGCGACATTTTTTTTACTCCGAGCATGTTTATTACCGTCGTAACTTTTGAATGAAAGGTCCGATTTGAATAATTTAAAGTGTAGTTTACACGGACATAATCAACCTTATTTATCAAACCCTTTAAATGGATAAGGATTAATATCATGATACTAAAATCACCATTTTTTATTTCACCATGGGATTTGCTTGAATAATATGAACAAAAAGCGGTCATAGTGACTTATCCATAATAGTTAGACATATGGTATCGCGGACTTTTTTGTAGATATTGATGACTTCTATAAAACTGTAGTACATCACTTTGCTCTATCGTCAATAGATTCCGCAGCGTACGCGATATAAGGATTTTTTTGATATTTTTTTCACACCTTGGGTTACATTATCGAAGTTTTCATACGGATCCCTAACTTTAAGGCTACTCTCTCGAAAAAAGCTTAAAAACAGCGTGCAGATGAAGCAGCTTTTCGTCAGCATTTATAAAGAAATTACATCTGAAAAAAATATATAGCAATCTACATGATATAATACGTAATTTAGTTTTGCCATAATTTTTCTATCGGTATCCGATAATAAGAAAAAAAATGACCAAATCACCTCTAAATCGTTGAGATAAAACCATTTTACTCCTTCATTTTTTATCAAAAGATTATAAAAAAAAATCTACTGCTTTGCAATACCAACGAAAATGATTTGGTTTTGTTACTTTTTAAAAACATGTATTATTTTTACTATAATAAATTAAAAATGCGACCATTTAAAGTCCGTGTCTATATCTCCCCCGCACTCGTCCACAAATTCAGTGCGGGGCGCGTCGTGTTGCTAGGTGGACGTGTGTCGCTTTGCGAGAGCTCAGCACTACAAAAATATCGTAAAATATAACTGCAAAAATTTAATTTTGTTAAAAGTGGAGTAAGTTTTTTCTGATTCCTGTATAAGTAGTGTTTTATAGTTATTTTAATTGTACAGTTTTATTAGTGTTTAAGTTAAGTTTGTAAAACATAGGGAATAAACAGAAACGTTTGAAGAGAGGTTTAAAAAAATATTACAAACAAAAGGGTATAACATTTATCAAGGTAAGTTTTATCTACATTTTCATTATAGCTTTACTTACCTTTCATGAAAGTAGATAGATACTGTTTATAAAATACCTATATTCAAACAAAGTTGTAAGTATAATGCTTCTGTGTCATAGAGTAGTGAATGATCACAGAAGGACCATGTCCTTTTTTTTTTTTTTATAGGATGGGAAATCATCAAATGACCCCTCCCGCTCTGGGTGGAGCGGCAGGGAGTGTCAGACTTTTACTGACTAAAACCCACCCTTTAGTCCTCCTAGTGCCTTTCTTCCCAGGGCCGCGGTAACTCTTTCGAACATATTCCGCAACCCTGGCAGGCTCTGGCCCTGGCGGGCCCCGTCTCCGTTGCTGACTGCTCTTTCCGGCGCGTTCGGAGTGAAACGCGCCGTCGACTCTGGCCTGACCTGATCGGACAGCGAGCTACCCATTGCTCGCTGTCCGCAGGCGTCAGTCACTGCGCCTTGCTCAGGAGCGTCAGTTCCTGAGAGGCGCAGCGACTAACGTTCGTCTGGAGGAGGCGAAATGAGGCCATTACTGGCACTCCATTTCGGCCCCCTCCCGAGCAGTGGCAGCGGCGGCGACGGTGGCGGCGGCTGCGGCGGAAGCGACGGCGGCGGCGGCGGCGGCGGCGGTGGAGGAGGGTTTTCTCCTCGACCCGGCCCTGGCGGGTGGACCGCAGGCTTTGCCCCCAGCCCAGTGATCGGCCGGCTTGCCAGCTGCCGCACATGCGAAGCAGTGCGGCGCGGCGTCGCACGAGCCGGCCCTGTGACCGGGCTGACCACAGCGGAAGCAGTGGTCACTGCGGTCCACCTCCGAGGTCTGGGCTCCAGCAGTTTTACCTGCGCGGAGACCCAGCCCACCAAAAGCCTTCGGCCCTCCGAGACTTTCTTGGCCGCCGACACGGGGCAGCTCACCACTACGGTTCGCATGCCCGTGTTGTCAGGACGGATGGTGCCCGCCTTCACCTCCTCTGCAGAGCACCCCCCCGTCCTGACGACGGCGGCCAACACCTCCTCCGCCGTGACGGAGTCGTCCAGGCCCAAGATGCGCAAATCTATGCACTTCGTGGGCCTGGACACTCGGACGTCGTCCGCGCCCAAGGACACCCTAAGCCTTTCGGCTAGAGCGTCCGCGGCCGGACCGCTGCCTGCTCCAGGGATCTCGAGCATCCTGGCCCCGGTCATGGTGACCCTGAGCCGGAGACCCCCGACGATGCCAAGCTCACCGAGGTTGATGGCCTCCTTGGCCTTGGTGAGCGTGTTGGCATACGTCACGCCCCTCTTGACCGCGTCCGGCTGCAGCGTTAAAACTACAGCCGCGGTCTTCGGGGCGCGGAGCGCAGCCGCGACGCCTCGCGCTCGCTGCCGCCGCCTTCTCTCCCGCCTCTTTGCCGCCCTGGCTGCCTTTCCCGCCTTCTTCTTCTCCCCGGCCACTTGCCATTCGGCTTGAGCCGGGGGAGGTTCAGAAGGAGAGGAAGCCGGGGGGAGCTGCTGCACGGCTGGCGCAGGAGCCTTCGCCGTCCGCGCAGCCGCCCCACCCTTCCTCTTCCTTCCCGGGGCCGGGTCCGGTTTTCCCGACACCGGCTTCGCGGGTGCCGGCCCGGACCCTTTGTCCTGGCCGGACGACCCCGGTGTGGCAGCCACGGCGGCCGCATAAGACGCCGCCTTTTTCCGGCCTGGAGCCTTCTCACTCGCCGCTAACGGGGGGCGCAGGACGATGCCCTCCAGGACGGAGAACCGCGCCTGGAAGGCAGCCATCTCCTGCCGCACAAGGTCCAGCACCTGGCTCTGCTGCGGCACGGGCTGGCTTTCCTCCTTGCGCCCCCCCTTAGGCGCCCCCTGTGGGCCGGCTCCCTGGAGCCTGGCCAGGTCTGCTCGGAGCCCCGCGTTCTCCCTCTGGAGACGCTCGGTGGCGGCAGCCAAGCGGGCGACCTCCGCCCGCAGGTTGGACATCTCGTCCACCGGAGGCCCACCTCGGTTAGCCTCCGCTGCCGCCAGGATGGAAGCCAGCGCCGCGCTTATGGCCTTGTTTTTAGAGGACAATTTCCTCTTCAAGGCCACATCGCGAAGCGCGGCCTCCACCACCTCCGGAAACCCAGCCCTCCTATCCCGCTCCTGTCCGGAGTCATCCGGCTCACCGCCGGAAGACTCCGAGCCAGGAGCCCTACGACCGCCATCTCCGGGGGGTCGTCCAGCCTCCTTGGGGGCAGGAGCTCTGCTCTTGCCTCCCTCTCGGCCCTTACCCCGCCTGCTGGTGGGGATTTTACGGGCCGAGGCCACCTCTTCGCTGCCGGACGACCCCCGGTCCTCCTCAGATCTGGGCCGCTTGCGGAAGGACCTGGAGTCCTCCGCAGCAGCCCCCGCCCCCTCGGGTACAGAGCTCGCCGAGCTGACGGTCGCCAGGTCGTCGGAGTCCAACTCGGACTCCGACTCTACACCCGCGCGACGCTCAAGCGAGCCCTCCTCCCAACACAGCGCGCCTCCGCCCGCGCTCCGCCCGACCGACACTCTGTCGGGCGAGCTGAAATTGTACCCGATCAGGTCCTCGAAGGATAAGTCGGATCGGGGGCCTCCTCGGCCACTGTTGCCATCGGCAATCGGGTTGTGGATAGCACCGTTGCCCCCCCCAGAATACGAGGGGCTTGACGCATAAAGCGTGGCGGATTCCCGGACTGCTGTGCAGTCCGGACCGCCCTGGGGTAGTGTCTTTTTTTGGGCGCTATCCATGATTTCCTTTTTGAGGGTGCGGTCCCTATCTCCCCTCCTCTCCCTCTCTCTCTCACTGCTTGCTCGCTGCCCTCACAGTCACGTCTGATGATCAGACGCGTACCAGAGAGCAGCGAGCAAGCCAATGAGACGCACACCGTCCGAGGACCCGAACACTGCTCAAGTCTCCGAACGGTGTGCCCCTCTTGTGTCTCTCTTGGTCTGGTCTCTCACTTGGGACCTTCCGGCATGAGTGGCTCTACCGGCAAAGCCCCCAAGATCACTGAGACACGCAAGCCCCACCACGACGGCAACGTGGAGACACGGTTGGTGGGGAAGGACCATGTCCTTGCAATGACTTTTAGTCAATATTACTTGTAATTTTCCTTTTCGGTACCTCAGTAAAGTATATTTTTACCCGACCGCGCCAGAAGGAGGGTTATGTTTTTCGAGTGTGTGTATATTTCTTTGGTACGCTGTAGCCTAAACGCCTTGATGGATTTTATCTTGATAGATGTCATTAGATTCGTCTTGATAGTGAAAGTGACACTGAGTACATAAAAAAATAAAATGGCTGATTTTTGGCACCATATTATGTCGTCAAATTTTTTTCCTCAAAACGTATCGAGGGGGTAACAAGATAAAGGGCACGAGGAGATGATTTCAAAAATGTATCTCACAAAAATGAAAGAAATGAAAAACACTTTTTTAGTAGTTTTTAGCGATCGGATTTTTAGACAAAGTCAATTGTTTTTAATATTATGATTGATTTATTCTGATTATTTTACAGAGTTTATGCAGTGAATAGCTGGAATTGAGAAGGAAACTGTCAACAGCCTCTAACTTTGGCCGCATTATAAAGAGGCGTTCAAATATCAGTTGCAGTAACGTAGTAAAAGATTTACTATAATATAAAGAAAGCATAAGTCACGTTAAATCAATAAAACATGGGACTGGAAATGAAAAAAATACTCTTGAGCAAATTTCAAAAGACACTGGTTTAGTTATACAACCATACGGTTTATTTATTGACGATGAATTGCCATAATCTAGGCGCTACTCCTGACGGTATATGTGTCGAGGAGAACATGGTGGTAGAAATTAAATGCCCTATTGCAGCTCACTAACTGAGTTTTACCGATGCAGTTACTAAAAAAAATACCTTTTTATAAAACTGATAAAACTGCTACGATTGTTATTAATACTAATCATAATTGGTATTACCAAATTCAGGGTCAGCTTCACATAACCAAAAGAACAAAATGTCTTTTTGGAATATGGCTGGGTGAAATTTCCTATGAAAATCGAAATTTTAGAAAAAGATGACAAGTTCTGGAAAGACGTAATGGAAAATAAATAAATTAGATTTTATTTGGATTGCATATTACCGGAACTTATTGATCCAAGATACCCGAGAAAAATGAAAATTAGAGACTATTTGTATGCATAGAAAAAGCAGTGGTAAAAAAAAAATTACCCAAAAAAAGGAAACAAAATGATTTAAACCAACAAACAAATGATTTACAAGAAGACGATGTACAGGAGAAAGAAGAAAATGTCAAAGAGAAGGAAATAGAACTAAGGAAAGAAAAAGAGGTTGAAGAGAAAAATGAACAAAGCGAGAACGAAGAAAAAAAAAAAACAGAACAAGATTTTGTCTGGCTATCGAAATTTTCAAAAGTAAATATATGTGAACACGGAGAAATAAGTGAGGATCAAGAAGTTCAACCAGCCAAAAGAATAAAAATACTCATTGAAAGGAAGTTACATTTCAGTGAATTTTAGTTCTTATCTTTTTTTATAACAAATATTATGACATACACTAGTACTTATTACTTATAACATACTACCTACCTATCTACCTTACCTACCTACCCTACCTAGAAACCTTCCTCTGACTTTAACAAAAATTTTGATAAAAATGTTAGCTGAAATTGGTCCAGCCGTCCTCGAGTCTTGCTCTTAGCAACAGAAATAACCATTAATTTTTATTTATTTATATAAATAATTTTGTTCACAAGTTGTCTTCCTCGATCATGTTTCAAGCCTGGCTGATTTGTAGTAAAGGTATAGTTTCTACCCGCGGCCTCGAAGCATTTGACAAATATATTCGTAACTGTTGCCCGAAAAGTACATCCATATCAATAGATAGTAAATAAAAACAAAAATTGACTACCTACTTTATATGCGGAACATATAAAAAATAATTTTAACTTCCACGATGATTTGACCTTCTGTGATTTCGATACTCTGTGACGACGCGCGGTGGCGGAGCGGGCCGCGCGCGCCTCATCGTTCTGTTGCATGCGGGTAGCGGAGTGGGAGTTCGCTCCGCCCAAATGCGCAAGGTCACTGGCATGAATACAAGCCTTAATGAAAATATTCTATAGCCTATGTCCATCATCGATAATGTAGGATTCTACTGGTGAAAGAATTTTTCAAATCGGTCCAGTAGTTTCGGAGCCTATTCATTTCAAACAAACAAACAAACAAACAAACAAATCTTTCCTCTTTATAATATTAGTGTAGATTTATAGGACACTCTATACTTTACAGATTATGCGTTTAAAAAAAAAATCACTTTTTAGTGGTACCTAAAGTCACAGGAAAGCAAAAATACGCCATTTCGTATACATGGATGATTTTTCCACATATTTTTTCCAGCTATTTGGCTTTAAAAAACCAAACTACATAACCAATTTTGATAAAATTTCAATGGGACCATTTGGAAAGTATACCCTTTCCAACAAAAAAAGAATTTTTCAAATCGGTTTACAAGCGACGGTGTTATTTTCTGGACTTAAAAATATTTCAAAACCAAAATTAGGCAAATCGGTCCAACCGTTCTCGAGTTTTAGCGAGACTAACGGACAGCTATTCATTTTTAAATATAAGATATTTTCATAGATATACGAGTGGCCCGCCCTGGCTTCGCCCGGATATATTTTTTATTGCATATTTTCTCACCATTTTAACCTTTTCTGGACTTCCAAAAATATTTCAAAACCAAAATTAGCCAAATCGGTCCAGCCGTTCTCGAGTTTTAGCGAGACTAACGAACAGCTATTCATTTTTATATAAGAAGATTGACAAGGTACCATTATGATGTTAAATGACGTGTGTAATTGAAAGTTCCCTGATATAATCAGCTGTGGCAGTCAAACAAAGTCGCACAACAGGATTCCATTTTTACAATTTTGGTATGTAACCCTAACTATAATGCTATAAAGAAGGCTGTGGAGGCAGCATGTCCACATTGCAGAAGACCGCATGGGTTGGAGACGTGTTGTATGTGCTCGCGATTCTCAGTGAGGGAACCACAAAGAAGAACCCTAAATATGAAGTACCATATTGTTCGAGTGCAAAGGAAGAGTAATACTTTTGTTGAATAAGAGCCCCATAATTATTTAAAACTCATTCAAAAGATATTAAATAAATGGTCATCACCTGTTAAGAAATGTCCGTTTCAACCGCGCGGCCACCTCATAATATTTGATGAAACTTTGCCAGGAATTAGTGCTAATTTGTTACTTTACACACGTCTTTTCGTGAATTTGTTACAAAAAAAACTAAGAAGCTATGACAAAGAATAGTTGGCCGCTAGAACCGCCACTTGCCGTAGTCATCGCCCGTGATTACACAGAAACTATATAATGCAGATAGACGAATGATGCATCAAAAGAAAGGTCTTAATTTGTTCAATTTGTTACAAAAATAAAAAATGTCAAAACGTAAATAAACAAAAAGTTATGCGATGTTTAGTTTTCAGGTTATGAGTAGGTAGGTATGTCACTATAAATATCAAATTAATACAGGCTAATGTGTATGGACAATTAGTTACTAATTTGTTACAGCGAATAAACAGAAAAAAATACTAGAAAGTAGGTTCAATAATTTGTTAGAGTCGATTTTAGTTGGCCGCTCGGACGGCAATATGCCTAAAATACAATGGCGTTTATCTCGTTATTAGAAGTAGGTTTAAGCTTATTTAGAGTACTAATCGACGGGTAACGTAACCCAGTTTGGATAAATATGGCGAATATAACTGCAGCATTCATATTTTAGAAGATATTTACAAAAACACAGTAGTATGAAAACGTATGAGAGTAGGGTGACCATGAATTTTCACAATGAAGTGAGACTGAATAGTGATTATTGGAATGTTCGATATTCATATCTTAATTTTTTAGGGCGAGTGCTTATATAAATACAATCTAAGTTATGACATCCTGGAGCATCGATTTGTGACTTACTTCATAAAAGTAAAAGTCACAAATCGATTAAAATTTCTTTATTCAAAATCAACATAAAGGCAAAAAATCAAGTAATATAAGTCAACATGAAAAATATAAAATCTTTACAAACTAACATAATATTTATAAATTAACTGACACGAATATGACACAGAATGTAGACAAAGTCTCGAGCATCGACGCCGAGTGGCTAGCCTGTCGGTTTTCTATCGGTTGCATTTTGGGGAGTGTGCAACGGAATTGCAGTTTGATTCCGCCAAGCCCGTTCCATCATCGAACCACAAGACGTACGGCGATGCGCCACCGGTACATGATGGACATCCCACCCACACGCACAAAACGTTTTGGGAACACATTCATTATGCGTACAGCTAAGGAGTGGAATTCCCTGCCAGAGTCTGTGTTTCCTGATAGCTACAATGTGGGAGTATTTAAGTCAAGAGTGAATAGGTTACTTCTAGGCAAGCGTGCTCCATCTTCGACCACATCATCGCTTACCATCAGGTGAGATAGTGGTCAAGCGCGTGCCTATCAATAATAATAAAAAAAAAATCTTAGAGGTACTTATTTCAAAGTTGACAAATCGAGAGGTAATTGTCGTCGTAACAAAAATATGTATTGTTATTTAAAAAATTAAATTTATTGTGGTCTATTTTTGTGAATGGTATAAATTCTATAGGATCAACTAAGAAATAATAATAATCCTTGATGTTAATAGTAATCGGCATTTCAGTGAGTAAAACTGAGTCTGCAGCTTCGTTTAAATCAAATGTTATGGTCTCGCCTAACTTAAGTTCACCTTTCAACTGTGTGTCACATTTTTGACACATTGTGTTAATTTTTTCATCAAAACAAATTGCTTCTTCTAAACTTGTTATTCCAAATATCTTTAAAATTTCAAGGTTACTTAAAATAAATACATGGTCTCTTTTCAATTATATGTAATTTACATTACAATTTGAACAGGTTTTCAAGTATTGAGCACTTGTAAAATATTTTATAAATAATTTTTCAAATAAGTAAGCCACATTGCAACTGAAAAAAGTTTTTTTTATTTCGGATCTACAGTTGTAAATTAGCTCTATATCATGTGCTCCTTTCAAAAGCATAAAATGTTATTAATGACACAGTCTCTTTTTAATTTACTCAAAAAAACTTTTGAGAGCTGTACTTCTAATGCAGGCTTGACCTATCAAATAAAATGCCGAATCGAAGGCACATGTATTGAAATAACCTGAGCTTTCCTTCAAAGCTAAATTCCCGTATAAGTTCAAATTCAAATTCAATTCAAATTATTTATTTCAAATAAACCATTCACAGGCACTTTTGAATTGTCAAGGTCGGTCAGTCAAAAAGATGAAGCTATTTGCACGTTCCAAAGCGTAGATCTCTATGGAGAAGAACGTGCAAGAAACTCCACGGACACTCTTTTAAATTATTTTTCTTTACAATTTTATGGTTACATCATTCCTGTTGAAATTATACAAACATATATGTGAGAACGATGTAAAAAGAAATGCACGTTAAAGTATACGGAGTAAAAAAATAAAAATCAACAACAATTTAAATGAGAAATCATTAAAATAAACCGTGGCAGCCGAGAGATGACCAGTCCAAACTGACGGCGTCCGTTCACGAACATGACGCACGCGCTAGCACCATTCAGCTCAACCATATTTAAGGGAGCCAAATGACTCAAACCGAACACATGCGCCACCATCAGGTAGACTTTTGAGTGAGCATGACACTCCCAACCGCCAGGGTAGTCAAGTCAATTAAAAAATAAATAAAAGTATTATAAGGATCACAGTACTCACACATGTGCCGTTAATTAAGAGGGCGCCGACCAAACGTCGACCGCGCAGTGGCGCCCTCATCGTTTGTTTGGTTATTTCTTTAGTTTAGAATGAAAATGCAGAAAATATGCAATTTAAGTTGTGCTCCACAAGATTATACGTTAATATTATTATAAACGGTAGTTTTAAATTGTTCAGTTTTATTATAATCACTAAAACAGAAAATAGTGGCCACTATTATCCGTTTTAGTGATTATAATAAAACTGAACAATTTGATTTTGATGAATATGAATTTATACAATGCTAATTACATTGAGTCTATACAATGAAAATATAATGTTTTACAGTCTTCAACGGGTCCAACAATATTTATAAATGCCAAAAGATTAGTTTGTGCGGCCTAGTAACTGTGGAGCTGGACCGGCATTGAGCCAAGCATTATTATCTTCAATATAATCCCCCAACTTATAATATGCTTTCTTGCATAGTGTGCGTTTGATACAAGATTTAAATTTTGTTTCATTCAGTTCTAATATATTAGGAGGTTTTTTTATAACATTTTAAACACCCCATGAAAGATGAGGCTACTTTAGCTAGTCTGAAACTTGGTTGAACTAGTTGATCCCTATTTCTAGTAACATAATTATGTCTGTCGCCTCGTCTACTAAAAAGATGGAGATTCTTTCTAACGTACATAATGTTTTCATATATATATTGACAGGGTCCGTTCGTTCCGGTCCGTTTCTTATGAATACTATTTTATCATCCTTTTCAGGCGATTATGTGTATTCGATTCTCCTCGCCATTTCTCCAAAAAGGATGGTCTATCACTAAATATAGAATCGCTGGAAAAATATAATTCTTTTTGTTTTTGTTGGATTTGTTTTTTTGGATTTACCTTTTCTTTTTTTAAATATTTTTAGTCAAGGCACGCCTAGTTCGATTTACCTTTTCTTTTTATAAATACTTTTAGTCATGGCACGCCTAGTCCGGCGTAATTTTGATTTTAGTAAATTTTAATCGATTTGTGATTTTTACTTTTATGAAGTAAAAGTCACAAATCGATGCTACAGGATGTCATAACTTAAATTGTATTTATATAAGCACTCGCCCTAAAAAATTAAGATATGAATATCGAACATTCCAATAATCACTATTCAGTCTCACTTCATTGTGAAAATTCATGGTCACCCTACTCTCATACGTTTTCATACTACTGTGTTTTTGTAAATATCTTCTAAAATATGAATGCTGCAGTTATATTCGCCATTTTTATCCAAACTGGGTTACGTTACCCGTCGATTAGTACTCTAAATAAGCTTAAACCTACTTCTAATAACGAGATAAACGCCATTGTATTTTTATTCGCTGTAACAAATTAGTAACTAATTGTCCATACACATTAGCCTGTATTAATTTGATATTTATAGTGACATACCTACCTACTCATAACCTGAAAACTAAACATCGCATAACTTTTTGTTTATTTACGTTTTGACGTTTTTTATTTTTGTAACAAATTGAACAAATTAAGACCTTTCTTTTGATGCATCATTCGTCTATCTGCATTATATAGTTTCTGTGTAATCACGGGCGATGACTACGGCAAGTGGCGGTTCTAGCGGCCAACTATTCTTTGTCATAGCTTCTTAGTTTTTTTTGTAACAAATTCACAAAAAGACGTGTGTAAAGTAACAAATTAGCACTAATTCCTGGCAAAGTTTCATCAAATATTATGAGGTGGCAGCGCGGTTGAAACGGACATGTTAAGAATGGTGACATCAACTTATTAAAATTTAACCGTTTTACATAAAATTTATTCTTCATGCAAATTAGGTTTTCAGCATGAATATACATACCAAGGTTTTGTTATATCAAGCATCAATATCACACCATTAGCATTTTTGTAAACATCTAAGAAAGTGGCATCAAGAACTGGTGTTTCATAGCCATCTTCAGATGCTGCTGCAGCAGATTGGTTTTCCAGTTTGAGACCCAAAGGAGGTTTCTTCTTTGTGCGACCTTTATCCACTACCTCCCATACTTCTACCTTCAAAATTATAAAAAATAAATTGAAAACTTGTTTTATAATAATTTATAATGAAATAAAATTTATCACACTTAGTTTAACCTTTACGAGGAGATAATGAAACAGGGAAATGACTCGCAGTAATTACTTACATGTAGAGAGAGGTAGTTATGACACTGTGTTGTTGTGAAATTTAATTAGCATATTATAAAACGAATCTATACATATTTATTCTATAATGTAGTGTGTCCTAGTAAAAGTTTTGTCAATGCAATCAACACAATTTTTCACTATAATAAAACAAATCAAGCAGATACCTATTGTAATATTTTGATACTTTGTACTTTCACTCACTTTAACTATGTAATCAGTATTTTTATATGTCCAGTGTATAGGAGCTACTTGTATTTGATCAGTTGGTGCATAGTCTTCGATAAATGGTCCACCTTGTAGACGCTGCAACAGGCACGATTTGCCTACGTTTCTGTCGCCTTTTATCAGTATTTTCACTACAATCAATAAATCGTGATTAACCTCGTTATTGTTGACGAGGAACATGCGACACAAGTGACTTACTGTTAAAATGAACTCCTTTCGAAAACTTCTTCTGTAAAGAAGAAGACATTGGCAAAGGAGCTGGACAGCGATCATCCCCGCTTCTAGTTAGTTTTTTGAGAGCAGAAAACATTGTGATTCCCTTTTTCGGTATTTAACTTACACAATTACTTGTAAAAATATGTAATTACACCACAACACTCAGCTGCAAGAAAAAGAAACCAACATCAGCTGGTGTTCAATAATAAAATAAAAATATTGGCAAAAAAAATATACATCAATACATTCAATACAAAACACTCGACAGCGACTTCGTCGGTGGGTGACAGCGACGTCCAAACCAATCCACAGACTACAATAATAATAGCCAGTACGTCCTATAATATTGTAGTCTTTGGACTACAAAATAAATAAATAATACCAAAACCAATACATTATTTTTTTAATTTACCTAGAAGGGTAGGCTATAGTCTTTTGACCATATTGTCTAGTCTCATATGTCCTTTTTTATATTTTTATTTTGCATTAGAAAGTGGCCCTTCTGAAACTGTTCAATTTCGTCATACTCGATGGGAAAACGCCACAGGCATGGCACATTTTTAAGAAGGGCGACAATGCTCGACTTAAGAATTACAGGCTCATCTCACTTCTGAGCCATGTCTACAACTTGTAGACATGGCTCAGAAGGATTCCGAAAAGGCTTTAGCACTGTAGACCACATATATAGGTATTTTGTCCATTTTGTTTGGCCATTTTGTTCGATAAATTTTTGCCATCTTGTAGGTTGGGACATGATCCCATTGCTATAGAAATTTTGGGACTTCTGATCAAAATACCGCAACAAGTGGTTTTGGCAGTCCTCTCGTGATGTTAATCTGACTCTGCCTAAAGAATTCTGAAGAGACCGAAACAGGTGGAAATCTCAAGGTGCAAGGTCAGGACTATACGGCGGATGCATTAACACCTCCCAGCCAAACTCTCTTAATTTTCGCTGAGTGGCTAAAGATGTGTGAGGTCTAGCGTTTATTTATTTATTTTATTTGGAATAACTAACAATTACATAATATGGAATACTAAAATTTAAATATAAAATAAACAATTATGTAATCAACAGCGTTATTCACAGAAAACAGAAAAAAAAAAAATTAATTACGCGCTTCAAAGAAAACTTAAAAGTTACAAAAATTCAAATAAATTAAGTAAATCATCATTAAATAAGTTACAATAAAAAAAAATTGAGTGTTAAAAAAACAATAATAAAATCAAATAACAAAACAAACAAGAACAATTTAAAAAAAAAAACAAAAAACAATTATAAATTAAAATGAATCACATAAATAAAATAAAAAAAAATTACAATAAAAAAATCAAATAATTTTCAATAATAAATTAAAATTAATCACAATAATAGAATTAATAAAAGATTAAAAAAAAAAACGACAATCATAAAACCAATTTAAAAAAAAAAAAAAAACAATAACAATAAACAAAAACTAAAACATCAGATTACGACCCAAAGTCGGGAAGAAGTGTCTAGTTCTTTGATCGCTTTGAGAATAGAATTTCGGAATCGTCCGGGAGTAGTGCAAAATAAATCAGTACCGAGAAAATACTTATTAAAAGTTTCGGTTAGATGTCGCAGTGGTGCTCGCACACCAGCATTTGTTCGACATGCTCTTACTGCAAAAAGTGACTGCTTCTGTCGCATTGAACGCATATGTGCTCTTCTGGGAACCGAATAACAAATCCTGTTGCATATGTCAGAACAGTCATAAGCATTATTGCAAAGGCCATAAAGCAGCATGGTTTCAAGAAGTGTTCGCCGATTAGCAAGGCTTAGAAGATTGTATTTCTTCAGCAGATCAGCGTAAGACGCAGAGGAATGATAGCATCTGTAATTCATGGACCCTAGGAATTTCCTTTGAACCCTTTCCAGACATTCAGAATATTAAGAAAGAAGCGTTATCATGATGAAAAACCACACCCCATCTGTTGATTAATTCCGGCCGCTTTCTCTGAACTTCTTGCTTTAATCTCATCAGTTGTTCGCAGTAGAGTTCAGAATCGATGGTCCTGCCTGGTGGTAACAGCTCATAATTAATAATGCCCTTCCAATCCCACCACACACACAGCATCACCTTGTTGCGAGTTAACCCGGGTTTCGCCACAGTCTGAAGTCTGACCGACCTTTGACCACGACCTCCCACGACCTTTTTCGCACGTTCTTGTCGTACATCACCAGTTATCAGCTTCTTCAAAAATAGTTCGGTTTCATTACGTCGTAATAAAGAATTACAAATGAGTACATGGTTCATTTAGTTTCTTTCAGTGAGCTCGTGAGGTACCCAAATATCGAGCTTTTTTGTGCACACAGTTTTTTTCAAATGCGCTTTGTGCTACTCTCACAGACACTGCACTAGGTCCATAAACATCGCAATTTTTTTTCGCGGCTTGCGTTGCATTTTTACCTTTTTTGTTGTAAAATTTTAAAATGTAGGTATCGAATTTCTTCATTAGATTCACTCATCTTGACAGTACGAAGAACCAATGAAAATCACACATTTTCCTAATTTGAATTTGGAAATATGTTCTCTAAAATTTAAACTTTCAATGATACCGTCAACTGCCCTGACTTTGCCCGGATTTTGATATTTTTGACTTTTAACGTGAAATAATAATTAAAATATACCCCATTTTCATGTTGTGTACACATTTAATCTTATAAAAAACTCAAGAATTCTGTAATTTTAATTTTTTTTAGTAAATTTTCATATGTAATAAAAGTTCCTCATGTCTCTGACATTGCCTAATGCATTTACTCCAAAATAAACGATTCGATTTTTATGCTAGCATGGTGTAAAATGTTGCATAGAGAATACAATCCAGTTTTGAATGACAGATTTTGGGAGCATTTTAGTAGGTAAAATTACCTATAATAGGCAATGTCTGGACACCATTTTATACAATCTTCATACATTGACAAAGAATGGGTACGGTTGTGTCATAAGAAAATGAAACAAAATACCTGTTTTTGTTTTTATTTTTAAAGTATTAATAGGAACAATCTGAGAGAGACGCCTCCTGAGGCGGTCTCGACCTATTTACGAAACTAATATCATTTGGTAGGTAGATAGGTAGCTAACAATTAAATAATTTATACAACATAAGATTAACTTTTCACTATCCCTATATTAAGCTTCCATCTACACTAATATTATAAAGAGGAAAGATTTGTTTGTTTGTTTGTTTGTTTGTTTGAAATGAATAGGCTCCGAAACTACTGGACCGATTTGAAAAATTCTTTCACCAGTAGAATTGTACATTATCGATGATGGACATAGGCTATAGAATATTTTCAAAAAAGTTAGGGATCCGTATGAAAACTTCGATAAAGTAACCCAAGGTGTGAGAAAAAATCCTTATATCGCGTACGCTGCGGAATCTATTGACAATAGAGCAAAGTGATGTACTACAGTTTTATAGAGGTCATCAATGTCTACAAAAAAGTCCGCGATACCATATGTCTAACTATTATGGTTAAGTCACCATGACCGCTTTTTGTTCAAATTATTCAAGCAAATCCTTGGTGATTTGAAAAAATGGTGATTTCGGTATCATGATATCAATCCTTATCCATTTAAATGGTTTGATAATTAAGGTTGATTAGTTCCGTGTAAATTACACTTTAAATTATTCAAATCAGACCTTTCGTTCAAAAGTTACGACGGTAATAAACATGCTCGGAGTAAGAAAAATGTCGCGGCTTGAGCGAACTGGGAAGAATCATATCAATGCTTGGTCCGATGAAGTTGAAAATGATTTCGATAAAACAATAAGAATAACGAATGTTTGGATTTTTCGCAAATAAACTACATACCTACATAATAAGGGTTCACCCCTAAATTAACCTAAAACCTTAAACCTTAAATTTCCAAAACTAACCTTTATAAGGGGGTATAGGGGGCGTTGAAGTTTGTGGAGTACCTACTAAATCCGCGCGGACGAAGTCGCGGGCGAAGTGCTAGTTTAGCAATAAATTCAACATCACAACTTAGTAAAAAAACTATCGTACAGCAACTAATGAATGATTATTATCGCTTATTGCACCAATAAATCACAGGATCACTTAGGTAATTTTCCTTCAAACAAAAAGAACTAGAATAAGTACCTAGATACTTAGTAAAAAATTTCAAGTATTCTAAAATTTTTTTTTTCATCGTCATAACAACAAAAACAAGAAATTAATTGAGTTGATATTCATTAATAAAATCAAAACAGTACACCTTCAAACAACATATTACAATTAATATGAAAACCTGTTGCTTGAGTTATAGCGTAAAATCTTCCTTTTTTGATGTCGGTAAATAACAAAGGTGTCAACCCTAGCCTAGGCAAAGTCACGACCACTTGTTCAAAAAATTGCCTAACTTTGCCTATTTCAACATTTCTCGCTAAATACCGTGTTTTTTCATCAATTACAATGACAAACGATATAGCTATCAACATTTTATAGAATAAGTACAGAACAAGACAAAAATATACATATTTTAATTACTTACTTTGGAAGTTTTTCCGAAACTAAAAATAAGTCTTGCCGCTCTCTAGTTTGACACACATCTGTCAAAAATTATGCATGTTACCAACATAACGTCACCTATTTAGTGTTGCCAGATAATAATTCTAAAAGCTAACAAATGTTTCGATTGCCAAGCTAGTAAATTGAAAAAGATATTACTATAGTGCGTTTCAACAAATAGTACCTATGGCGTTATGATGGCACACCCTGTCTGTCAAAGTCATTGGCACGAGAAGACGCTCCCGCAGATTTTGTTTACTTTCATTTGATTTCCGACTAAAATCATGCCCAAAACTTTGGAAAGTGGTGAAAGAATGATGGTGTTAAAGGTGAAGAACTTTTGTGATCGTGAAAAACGTAATGATGCCTCATTAATTCCTTTAAGATGTGTTCAGGCTCGTGTTGCCGCCCTTACAGGTGAGTTAAAATAGGGTTACCAGTAGCAGATAATAAAATTTACAACTTAAAATCCAATTTTCTATTGAATTTATTGGTTTATGTATGATTGTGACAATAAACCGAAATATATGTTTTAGGTGTATCCGAAAAAACCGTGTTTAAAATCACCAAAGAAGGTGAAGTCGCAGCCAGCACGTCGACTAAGGTTTCAACACCTCGCAAAAGCGGTCCCCGGCCTAAAAGAATCGAACTAGATGAAGAATGAACTGAAGAATGTGAGCACGTGAAAAAAGTGGAAGAAAAATATTACGCAGATGGTCCAGTTATTGATAGCGAGATGGACAGGTTTATCATTGAAGTGGGAGACGATAGTGACACTTCTGATGACGAGGATGATATGGAAGATGAAAATGACGACGACCGCTCGGGTATAAGACCGTTGGATGAGCATAACTACTCCAAACACAATTATTTTGTCTGAGCATTATTATAATAAAAATAATTAAATTATTCATTTTATAACTGTGCTGATTTTTAATATGATAAGAATAAAATAAATATGTAAGAATCTAACTAAAAAACAAACAAATCACCCTTACTTTGAGGTAGGTTATTATAGGTAATGTGGAAACACTGTAAAACATTGCTGCCAACATAACGCCATAGGTAATATACGGTGAAACGCACTATATTTGTTCATTTTAGGCAAACACAGGACGCGAGGCAAAATCATGGCAGTTGACGGTACCAAAACCAGCCAGATAGAAATAGTATAGCCAAAGAGATTTTATTACAAGTTCATACTGTATACTATAATGCGAAAAGACTTTTTTCCCAACCTAATACATACGCTGCGACAGGTTATACAGAAGACCGAGGAGTATAATCTGCCCCTCTGTCTAGTGTTTGTGGACTATGGGAAAGCCTTCGATTCGATCGAGACTTGGGCTGTGCTGCAGTCTCTCCAACGGTGCCAAATCGACTATCGGTAAATCGTCGAGGTGCTTTAATGTTTGTACGAAAACGCCACCATGTAAGTCCTACTTCAGGACGAGTACATAGGTACGTCTACCTGGGTCAAACGGTCCAGTTAGGTAGGGCTAACTTGTGGTCTCTTTCTGCGAAACAGTTATCGCACAGATGGAAGCTGCGGAAAGGGAGAGGGAGATTTCGAGTGCTCTCAAGGCCCGCACCAGACGCACCGGGCGTCGAAGGAGGGCAGCGTATGCCCACGCTGCCCTCCTTCGGCCCCCTAACTGGGTCCAGGGGCGGCGGACTTGGGGATGTCCGTCGCTCCCCATTCATTCGGACCCGAGGTGGCGGCGCGTGGTGTTCCCGTGCGTCCCTGTGACGTCGCGAGGGGAGTTAAACACCTCGCTAGGCATGGGTAACTCCGAACACATCTATTTCTTCGAATATATCTTTAAGCGGACACAAATCAACTTCTTCCTTTTCACAAAAATTTATATATCCTATATCCGAGTAACTCCGACTCACTCCGACCGAAGTTGACCGATCTGAAAGACGGCTCCGCCCAGTCCGATCCGGTGCGCCGAGCTAATTTCCGGAAAGACACGAATATTGAGTAAACTGTTCCCGCCTAAAATCATTTTTCTGTTATATTGTGTTTAGGTTGCATTTTTTACGTCAAACTTATCCGCGAAATGGTAAATAATAACTAACTAATTTCGAGATAATTATCATTTAAAACAAATACTTGACTTTTCGCTTCTTGCCGTAACGTGGATCTATTTAAAATTTTAAAAGTCGGAATTACCTACATATCCCAGACATAATCTAGCTCCATTAAGTAAATCACTCCCGGATATATTAAGCGGCACATGTTAGTTACTGCTAAGTAACTAACATGTGCCGCTTAATATATCCGTACCTCACTCCGCCCGCCGCAGGACTGAGGACATCCATGAGGATTTCCCCCGTAAAAAAAAAATGGCAGGACTAACTTCGAGAAAGAGGTCAACCATCGAATCCGACTGGGCTGGGCGGCGTTCGGGAAGTTGCGTGGTATCTTCTCGTCTCACATACCAGTGTGTGCCAGTGCGCGTTGCCAGTGATGACTTATGAAACCGAAACGTAGGTAGTCACTCACAATGGGCCTCATCAGAAGGCTTAAACTCACCCAAAGGACAATGAAGAGGGCAATGCTCTGAGTTTCCTTGAGTGATAGAATCAGGAATGATGATAACCGCAAGAGAACCAAGGTAACCGACATAGCCCGAAGGATCGCCAAACTGAAGTGGTAGTGGGCAGCGCACATTGCTCGCAGAACAGATGGTCGATGGGGCTGAAAAGTTCTGGAGTGTCGAACGCGTTTACTCGTACCGGAAGACGCAGCGTTGGAAGGGCTCCCACAAGATGGACCGATGACTTGGTGAGGGTCGCTGGTAGCCGAAGGATGCGAGACGCACAGGACCGGTTGTTGTGGCGACATAAAACAGGTTGGGATTAGTATCAAGTCGCCTGAATTTGAGAAGTCTTTCACTGTGCAAGTAATGAAACAATAAAACTTCTTGGTTTCCAAATTTTTGTTTGTACAGTTTAATTATTTATGTTACAATATTCTTATTCTCTATAACTTTACAACAGTGTAAGCAACAATGGCAACAATGATTAAAATATTACTCTTTACAGTTGGCCAGCACCTTTAATCATTCAGTTATGGCTTAATTAAGCCTTTTTTCATGTGGGCAGAAACTACAGAATGGCTATGTATGATACAAGGGGCAAATATATTTTGTCTTAAGTGTGTGTTATAAGTTTGTATTTCAGTCCTCTTTCCTCTCCAATAGGTGCAGGTTACATGGGGTTGATATTATTTCCTCAATGACCATAACCTTTCCATTTTTACTATTGATAGGCACATATTTGACCATTATCTCACCTGGTGGTAAATGATGATGTAGTCAAAGATGGAGCATTCTTGCCTAAAAGTAACCTATTCACTCTTAACTTAAGGACTCCCAGGTTGTAGCTATCAGGCAACACAGACTGGCAGGGAATTCCACTCCGCTGTATGCACAATGAAGGTGTTTCCAACTATCATAGTTTATTTTTGTCTAGTTTCAATAATGAGACCTAAAAATTTGCTGCTGCCCATTTTTCCACTCCTTTTAGCACTCTATCATGTCACTTGAATAAACTTTTTAAATATCTTATTCAGCCATCTAAAATCTTGCATTTCATAATGACAATGGACTCATTAAAATCTTCTGCTGTAGCTTCTGTCATCCTGATAATTATGATGTTTTAATCTATGGTGCTGTGCTATTCTAAATAGTGGTTGAACGCTGTGGTTTTACTATAAATATCAACTTAGTCCCACTTAGATTTCTTCTTTTCAAAATACTCCTTTCCATCTTGATCTACAGTAGCATAATATCCCATTGATTCATATTTTGTCCTCATGTATGCCATATAACCAAGGGCAAAAGTAAAACATGCAGCTCCTATAGTCATTACAACAATATTCTGGAACAAAAAATATTGACTATCTTACTGCTAATACAAATGCAAAAGTTTTGATAGATATAATCATGGGCGTTTTCGGTTTTTTCCGCACACGGTTATGTAACTGATATAGTTTGTAAATAGATATTGAAAACGGTTTTCAGATATCGATTTCAGTAGTAAAGTTTGCAAATGTACCTATGTATGTTTGAAATCGATATCTGAAAACCGTTATTTAGATGAGCAAACTAACAACGAACACGAACTAAAGCAAACGCAAACTAAACCTTATTGCTAGTAAAATAAGATATATTATTATGCACGCTATTAATCATGTAAACATTGCTAAAGTTACCTCATATTCCCTTCATCTATTTTATACCAGTAAATGGATATATACTTTTCTCTATTTACTATTCTCGCACATTAGTTGAATTTTTGATTCAATAGGTACAGTTTATGTGATATTGCTTATATTCTTAAAGATATTGATATTGTACGATATCTGACATATATATATCCAATATAAGTTACATTTTGATATATCAAACCCATGTCTAGATAGATTGGATCGATAGATAGATGTTTGTAACTCAGCCATGCAACTCGAAATTTGGCAAACAGATAGATTTTGGTCTGAAATAACCCATAGGCTAACACATAGGCCTGTGTGGCAATCACTAGCAGTATGAGAACCGCACCTACTGCGGCCCTACAGGCAATGTTGGGACTGCCACCACTACATCTTATATTACGAGAGGAAGCAGCCCTAGCGGCTCTTAGGCTCAACACGTCTGGCACTTTACGACCAGACTCCAGAATCAAGCACACACGCATCATGGAAGATGCCGTCAAGCGACAACCCATGATGTTATCACCTAATGACAAAGCTCAAAAGACACACCATTTTCAGAAACACTATAACATAGTACTAACACAAGAATTGAATGACTACTCAGGTCCCAAAGAGTTGAGAATATACACTGACGGATCTAAGACAAGCACCGGAACTGGAGCTGGAGTTTACTCCAACTACCTCAACATAAAAATATCCAGGCCGCTAGGAAAGCTCAACACCGTTAGCCGTTTACCAGGCGGAATGCGTGGGCATTTGCAGGCATCCAGGCGGCCCATGCTCTAGAGGCCAGGAGGGTTACGGATATCCATATTCGTATACTCTCCGACAGTGCATCCGTCCTCCAATCCTTAGAAAAGAATTACATCACCTCGAAACTCCTACAAGAATGCCACAATGCACTAGAATGTGTCACGGTGACCAACCGCAACAACGTGACACTGCAGTGGATAAAGGGACACAGCGGATCACTAGGAAATGACGCGGCCGATGAGCTGGCTAGGAGGGGATCTGGTGCTGTGGTTGTTGGACTCGAACCCATAGTATCACCCAAAAGACCAGGTCTTTTTATAAAGTACTTATTATGCAGTTTTAAAATTCGATTTTGATAAAATTTCAATGGGACCATTTGGGAAGTATGGGTAAAGAATTTTTCAAATCGGTTGGCAAGCGACGGAGTTATGCGCGAACAAACAAAAAAAAAATTAAAAAAATACAAACATCCGAATTGAGAACCTCCTCCTTTTTTAGAAGTCGGTTTAAAAATAAGAGTTTATAGATGAAGTCCAGGTCTTTTTATAAAGTACTTATTATGCAGTTTTCGTTGGCATAAAGAAATAAAGCATATTTCGTTATATTTGCTGGAAGTATTCCTCCCTAGCCGAGCCACATACTTTAAAGATTAATTAATCAAAATGAATAGTTTCTTGACAGAAAAAAGTATCAACGAAGAGTAGAGAAAAGGTATTATTATATAAATTGATTTATGGATAGTTAATATTAAATATTGCAAAATTGACTTGTTGTAGAGTATACCTTCCAGCCGGACCACACCCTACGACCAATAACTCCTTAACTAAAGGGGTTTATTGGACCATATTTGTCGTATGCAAGGTACTCTTTAGGTAGTTTTTTTCAGGATATTGATTTATTAAAAGTTCATTATACTCTATTTAATTTGAGGTGGCGCTGCCAGAGAGCACTGCCTGGCGGCTAGACCACATAAATTGTTAATTAAAAAGATATCTCTTGAGGTACTAAAAATATATATATATTCCGATGAAAGTAGACTTTAGGTAGGTATTATTTCGAACTATAGCATCTGAGTACTAAACTGTGGTCCGGCCACAGAGGATCACACCATCCCTAGACAGGAGACTTACCAGGCGCCTCCTGCGACTGGATAGGGGCAGCCTGCGAATGGTGACGGGGAAACCCTGGAGAGGCTCTGTGATAGATATATCCGGGATGGACCCCTGCGCCAATACCCACTCCACAGACAACAACACGCCTACTCCGCGGGGAAGTCGACAGATTCTGCTCTGCACAGCGTGGTCTCACAGATCGAATGTGCTATACACCATAAATGCTCCTCACTAGCTGTCTTTATTGACATCGAGGGCGCCTTTGACATAACCATGTTTCAGAGTATTGGCACAGCTCTCGAAAGGCATGGTGTGGACACCACCTTGAGTGGCTGGATCACAAATATGCTCAAGCAAAGAGCTGTGCAAGTTACCATAAACAACACTACAAGGGCCATCGTGGCGAAAGGTTGCCCCCAAGGGGGCGTCCTCTCGCCACTACTATGGAACCTGGTCGCAGATAACCTTATTAGAAGACTCAACGATAAAGGATACTTTACCGTGGGCTACGCTGATGACATAACCATAATAATAAACGGGACACACGAAAACACGCTATGCAACCTCATGCGCCAAGCCTTGAAAATAGTAGAGGACTGGTGCAAAGAATATCAGCTAGCAGTGAACCCTACCAAAACTGAACTTGTCCTCTTCACCAAAAAGAGGAAACTGCCAACACTAGAACTACCACGGTTTTTCGAAACCACTCTAAGCCTCTCAACTGAGACCAAATACCTGGGCATTTATTTGGATAAGCAGTTGAATTGGGCGAAACACACGGAGTACACCACCAAGAAAGCCAGTATATGCATGTGGCAATGCAAACGCATGCTGGGTAGGAACTGGGGCATCAGTCCCAATATAACCCACTGGCTATACACCACAGTTATCAGACCAATAGTCACATATGGCTCCCTAGTCTGGTGGCCCAGGACAGACTTGAGCACGGCACAAAAAGACCTTGAAAAGCTGCAGCGACTTGCCTGCGTGGCAATCACTAGTAGCATGAGAACAGCACCCACTGCGGCCCTACAGGCCATGCTGGGACTGCCACCACTGCATCTTATAGTACGGGAGGAGGCAGCCCTAGCGGTTTTCAGGCTCAGCACATCGGGAACTTTACGCACAGACTCCAGAATCAAGCACACACGCATCATGGAGGACGCCGTCAAGCGTCAACCCATGATGATATCACCCAATGACAAAGCTCAAAAGACATACCATTTCCAGAGGCACTATAACATAGTGCTAACACAGGAACTGGTTGACTACTCGGGGCCCAAAGAGTTGAGAATATACACTGACGGATCTAAGACAAGCACTGGAACTGGAGTTGGAGTCTACTCCAGTGACCTCAACATAAAAATATCCAGGCCGCTAGGAATGCTAAACACTGTCTATCAGGCGGAATGCGTGGGCATTATCCAAGCGGCCCATGCCCTAGAAGCCAGGAGAGTCACGGATACGCATATTCGCATACTCTCCGACAGCGCCTCCGTTCTCCAAACTCTGGAAAAAAACTACGCTACCTCGAAACTCATACAAGAATGCCACAATGCACTAGAACGCGTCACAGTGACCAACCGCAACACTGTGACGTTGCAGTGGATCAAAGGACACAGCGGATCACTAGGAAATGACGCAGCCGATGAGCTGGCCAGAAGGGGATCTGGTGCGATGGCTGTTGGACCCGAACCCATTGTACCACTCCCTTTTACCCAGCTGCGCACGTGGCTACAAGAACAGACCCACACACAGGCAGAACGATGGTGGGCCTTGGCACCAGGCTGCAGGCAGTCCAAGGAGGCTATGCCATCCCTAAATAGGAAACTTACCAGGCGCCTTCTGCAACTGGATAGAGGCAGCCTACGAATGGTGGCGGGGACCATCACCGGACACTGCTCGCTGAACAAACATTACCACACGATAGGTATAACGGACAGTCCTCTGTGCAGAGCCTGCATGGAGGAGGAGGAAACGGTATCGCACGTGCTCCTTGAGTGCACAGGCGTTACCGAAATACGGAGGCAAACAATAGGGACACCTAATTCACTCACAGACATCCTGAACACACTGAATGGGCTGATCTGCTTCTGGAGAGAGGTTGGCTGGTTTGAATGACGGCCGACATGGCTCACGCACAATGGTCCACAGCAGGACTAAGTGCGGAAACCATACTCGATAGATAGATAGGTGGCGGGGACCATCACCGGACACTGCTCACTGAACAAACACTTCCACACAATAGGTATAACAGACAGTCCTCTATGCAGAGCATGCATGGAGGAGGAGGAAACGGTATCGCATGTGCTCCTTGAGTGCACAGGCGTTACTGAAATACGGAGGCAAACAATAGGGACACCTGATTCACTCACAGACACCCTGAATACACTGAGTAGACTGATTTGCTTCTGGAGGGAGGTTGGCTGGTTGGAATGACGGCCAACATGACTCACGTACAATGGTCCACAGCAGGACTAAGTGCGGAAACCATACCCGATAGATAGATAGATAGAACATATAGGCTACTTTCCATGAAAAAATGAAATGAATAAACAAATAAGCTAATTTACGACATTCATGTGGGCGCTAGTTTAAACTTTTAACCGCCTATGTTGGATTTATCCAACAAATATTTTCGTGCCCATTTCATCAGGGTCACGAATATATAGGGACATGTATTTTGTTGTTTCCGACAAAATACAACAGATTGTTTTATGTGTATTTTTAGTGCACAACCCCGATTTGATGTAGTCATTAATTTTTCGAATTACTACTACTCTTACTCAAATTCACTGTGCTGGGCGCTGGGGGCATGACAACGTCACCAACTGATATAAAGTGGGGCGGTTAAAAGGTTAAATATAAAATTAAAACAAACCTACAAAAACAATGTATGTCACATCAAGGGTCTTCATTTCTTTACAAGTATGGCTGTTTAACTCAACAGAGATTTTATTATTAAACTAAACATTTTTATACAAACAAATATTTACTTATTACTTAGTAAATAAATGTAGTCATTTACTGATTAGGAAGTTTGTCATACAACAATGCTACATAAAACAGGAAAATTTGGATTTTGTACCTCATTTAATTCAAAAAGACAATGTTATGTATAAATTAGTAGTGTAAGGTTAATTTTTTTTTATTTTTATCATTTACAGGGACCCGCTTGACCACTATCTCACCTGATGGTAAGCGACGATGTGGTTGAAGATGGAGCACGCTTACCTAGAAGTAACCTATTCACTCTTGACTTAAAGACTCCCAGGTTGTAGCTATCAGGAAACACAGACTCATAATACTGGTATTCAGCTGAATCCAGTTTGACTGGGAGTCATCCCCAATATAGTTGGGAAATAATAAATAAAAGTAAGGTTCTACCTCACTATGAATGCAGTAGAAATTTTTATGGTACTTTGTAGATTTTCTCAACTTGATGTTTTTCTACATGAAAACTATAGTGTTACAGGTTACATAAAGATTGTATAGGTTACATTATTATTCAACTTACAGGCTTCGCATAAAGCTCAAAATTGATAACTCTGAAAGCTGTCGTCGATCTCATCGATCTAATCCCATCTCCAGGCTTTTGTTCTTTGTTTTTCGGGTCCATGATTAAGTAAATTAGTAGATAAAGTTCTTCTTCTTCTTCCAGGTAACCTGGTAGTAGGTATTGACGGAATTTTGATTATGCTCGGTGTCTAGTCCATCGCTTCTTAATTTTTCAGAAAGCTTATTTCCGTTTTGAACTTTTTGGCAAGCTCGTTTCAAATAGGAAGATTCAGCTGGTGATATTACAAAATTAGCTGTTGAAGAATCTATGCATTTTATTTTCATTTGACAACAAAAACTCTGTAGGCAAAAATAATGACATTGACATTGACAGTTTTGATTTTCACATTTGAGTCTTGCTCTGTGCTCTGCTTGCTCCTGAACTAATAGCAAGCATCGTCGATTCGTCGAAGGTCCAACACTACTCGCCGGGAATCGACACAGTCATGTGTCCCTGCTCTAATTGTTGTTTTGGTTGGGTTCGGCCTCTAAGGGTTCGGCAATCTGCCGGAAGCACGTGAACGCTAAATACGTCTTAGTGAATTTCTTTTCTAAAATACATATTTTTATCTGAAAATAACTGGAGTTTATTTCCAACAGAGCACAGTTTAAATCTACACTAATATTATGAACATGCTG
This sequence comes from Melanchra persicariae, assembly GCA_947386135.1. Lineage (NCBI taxonomy): Eukaryota > Metazoa > Arthropoda > Insecta > Lepidoptera > Noctuidae > Melanchra > Melanchra persicariae. The sequence goes on from OX376646.1 coordinate 9,959,076, forward strand.
TAAAAGACACAGTTTATTTTCATAAAATTATCTCAAAGTCAAAGCATTTATTTCAAATAAACCATTCACAGGTACTTTTGAAATGTCAAAGTCAGTCAGTCAAAAACATGAAGCTATTTGCACGTTCCAAAGCGAAGATCTCTATGGAGAAGAACGTATAAGAAACTCCATGGACACTCTTTTAAACCATTTTATGTTTTACAAAAATCCTGGTTACATCATTACTTGTTGCATCTATATGTGAGAACAATGTAAAGAAAGGAAAAAAATAAAAGTATTCTAAGTATCCAATAAGTATTAAATATAGAAATAAGCCAGTGACAGCTAAGATATGACCAGTCTCCACTGACGGCGGCCGTTCACGAACATGACGCGTGCATCAGCACCATTCAGCTCAACCATTTTGAAGGGAACCGAATGATCAAATACACGCGCCACCATCAGCGAGACATTCTAGCGAGCATGACACACCCTCAACTGCCCCTGCTCACTCATGTCAAACAAGGAAACCATCTATATTATTAATAGTATAGGCTCCATGGTCCTCACATTTACAGGATTTTAAAATAAAGAATGCTTCTACTTTATATAAAACTATGTATATCAATTTTCAAAAACGGAAAAAGAAAAGTAGTATTTGAAACATAACATAAGAAAAGTGGAAATTTTTATTAGTCTATACAAAGAAGGGTGAGCATCTCTTCCAAATATCTTAACTAGAGGAACCAAGCGGCTGAGACTGTGTACACACAAGAATTGTATGCATTAAAGTTTTACAATAGCACTATCTTATGTGATCTATATTATGCTTATTCATTATCACTTAAGAGGTATTGACAAAAAGAGTTAAAGAGAAACTTCTCCATTTTATTCTTGAAAGATACTTTAGTGGTACAGCTACTTAGCAAATCTAAAGGTATGTCATTATAAATTGATGGTACTTGGTATTTTCTACATCTTTGCCCGTAATAATTTACAAAAGTGGGCACCACAAATTGTCTAACACATTTATTTCTATGAGGTCTAAGGTTTACCGTATTAACTTTAAACTCATCTATACATATAATAAAATCGTAGATTTGCCGTGTCTGTACATTGAATATTTTCGCATAAAAATTACTGAGAAATGTTAGGAAAAAGGTATAAAACGCAAAAATGCCATTTTTGTTTTTGTCTGTTTGTCTGTTTATCTGTTTGTCTGTTTGTCCAATTGTTTGTGTCCGCATCACGCAAAAACCACTGATTGGATTCGAAAGTTAAGTTATTAAAAATATTAAGTGTTAACCCGAGTAACATATAGCGTTTATTTCATCAAAATCGACCCACAAAATCAAAAGATATTGAATTTTTAATTTTAGTAAGGAACTTCATACAGCGCTAAGATTTGCGGTGACCGACTATTAGGCGCAATCTATTGAGAAAGATAAAATGCAGGTAAACATGAAAATAACATCAAAACAAATTTTTGAATATTGTGAAACTAATAGTTTCACAATTAACTCAACAATAAGTAGTAAAATAAAAGTGAAAATTTTAATACCATATCGTTACTTATTGTTATATATGGGCTCCTTATTAATACCGTCTCCATTCGGCCAAATATTTTGTCAGTTTACCAAATGGTCGATAGATGGCGTTGCACTGATGACGCGTTTTTCTGAATCACGGTGTTAAGATTTTCCGTCAGAGTATCACTCCCACACGATTTTTAACAGCATTGTCGTCGGCTAGGGTATTCGGTCGCATAAAAGGTCTTTCAAGTCTTTGATAGGGTTTCGAGTCCAAAATTGAAAAAAGAAATCTCTGATTTGTTCGGATTGTTATTGTCGCCTTGGACGTCGGACTTGGTCGGTCTTGAACTATTCTGGTTCTTGCGTCGTAACAGTGCTGAACTGGACAGTTCGACTTCGACTGGCGAATCCAGGCCTGTGGGGTTTCGTACCATAGTGCTAACGGGACTGTACTACTAAGCCTGCGCGATAGATTTAAATTCGAAAGGTCGAACGGTTCGATTTGTGAATAAAGGCTATTCTATAACCGATTATTAGGTTACCGTTCACACGGTGACGGGACCCTATTACTAAGCCTCCGCGATCAATATTGTGATTCGTGTAAAGTATCGGACGGAAATCGAGTTGTGTCGCATTGGACGTCGGACTTGGTCGGTCTAGGCGGAGTGAACGACAATTGAGCTGTCATTCCATCTTATTTGTATGGTTTGACAACTCACCTGTCGTGCGCCCAGCCGCAGTGTTCACTTCGACATATTTACAGAATCGCACTGCTGAATCGCACTGCTGGTTCTTGCGTCGTAACAGTGCTGAACTGGACGGTTCGACTTTGCCATAAACATAAATAGAATAGAATAGAATGTAACCAGTATTTTTCTAACCGCACGAGCACTCCGCTGTGCCGCGAATTTATCGCGAATTTAATGTTTATTTACATTACGTAAGATTTATTTTTTAACTGGGAATTTACACATGTCAGGGCTCATGATTTAAAAGAATGGCCGTGGAGTTTCTTGCACGTTCTTTTCCATAGAGATCTACGCTTTGGAACGTAGCTTCATGTTTTTTACTAACTGACCTTAACAATTCAAAAGTGTATGTAAACGGTTTATTTGGACAAAATGATTTTCATCTTGAATCTTTCCCAAGATACTCCCGAATTAAGAAACAGCCTGTGTGCTATGCTATCCCAGACTACAATCTATCTCTGTGCGAAATTTCATACCGATCCATTCAGCCGTACTAGCGTGATTGAGTAACAAACGTCCAACCATTCAAACTTTCGAATTACAAGAACTAAAATAGTAGGCTAGCATAGATCTAAGCCCACGCGGACGAAGTCGCGGGCACAGCTAGTCCTTTTAATAATTATCTACAGCCAATAACAGTACCACTCTTTGATGAATCGGCAGCATCCTACATTCTAAAAATAATTCATCGTAACCACTACTTTTACAGCGTTTTTTTTGTGTTTTTATCAACTAAAAGTTTCATAAACCTTATTTGTAACAATTTTATTTTATCAAGATAGGTTTTAAATGTATTTCCATAGCATGCCAGCCCATATGAAAGTAGCGAGTCCACCAGCGCATAGTAGATCATGTACAAAGTGGTCCTATCGAGTACAAAACTAAGGTGGTGGAATTTTACAAGCACTAATCTTAGTTTGTCACACAGATGTGTTATGTGTGTTTTCCAGGAGAAGCTATTGTCTATCACTAAACCCAAGTACTTGTATTCCTCCACCACCTCAATACATGCACACGTACAATACGTCGCGCCAGCGTGTAAGCATTCATAACTATGCCCCACCACTCGCGGCGGACGTTCACAGGTTTTAAGATAAGGAGATCGTATACGCATACACTTTGTTTTATTTATATTTATTAAGATTCCGTTATCATGAGCCCACTTAATTATATTAGTGAAATCCTCCTGAATATTTCTTTCAATAACATCTAAATCTTTATCTGTATACACTAAACATGTATCATCGGCATACATATATATGCGACATTTTCGTACCACATTGCACATGCTATTGACATGCATGATGTATCCGACGGGACCAAACACGGAACCGGTCGGCACACCGCACGTGACGTTAGGCTCTCCAACGACGCGATAGATTATGCTGTCGCGGACTTTTTTTAGATCTACTAATAACAAACAAACTTACGCTTTATAATATTAGTAGGTATAGATAGATTTTATAGATTATGGATTATAGTATAGATTATCTACATCTACACTAATCTACACTTCTAAACCAATATTATGAAGAGGAAAGATTTGTATTTTTGTAAGTAAGGAATAAACTTAAAAACTACTAGAACGATTCACATAATTCTTTTGCCGTTAAAAAGCTACATTATGACTGAGTAACATAGGCTTAGGAAAAATGGAGATTTCAGCACGGATTTCATAATCCCACCTCGCTTCACATGCATGACTGTACATTTGTCCACACCAAATTCCATCCTGATGGCACTACTGAACGGTTTCTGTTACCTTCAGTAGCTTCATCAGTTGCAAGTTGTTGAGTGCAAAGATTTTCAAGTCATCCATGTAAAGGAGGTGTGATATGACCTGACCACCTCTGCTCAACCGGTAGCCTTGTTCCGACCCTTCCAGCAGTATGCTGAGAGGGTTGAGGCCAAGACAAAACCACAGTGGACTCAAACTGTCTCCCTGAAATATAGGTACCACACTCTATCCTTATCGGTCCGCTGTTCACCTGGATCTGTCAACATCCTGGATAGCGAAGGACCTTCCTCCATACATGACATCAGGAAGGTGCGTAGAACTGCATCAACTTTATACAGCTCCAGCACTCTCATGAACCATGTACGTGGCACTGAGTCATAGGCCTATCCAACATGTGGACAGATCCATTATTATTCCGTTTATTCATTTTTTATGCCTAAAGTTTACATTTTTTAATATTTCTGTAAAAAACAATAAGAAAACATTTAAAAAATATAAAAAATAGTAGTCCACTGGTGTCGGGAGCAGGGTCCAAGCTACCGGTGGTTAGGGCTCCAGAAAAAAGAACCTCCTCAGTATACGAGCCGTATCGAGGAGTAGTACTTCTGTATCAGGCCCTTTACCCAACTGCGTAACGCCAGCTTCGACAGGTGGTCGTCGAAGCTTTTGGCTATCAAGCCATCGGCCGTAACGACGATCGGCACAATGACAGGCGAGTCCACATTCCACATGTCGACAACCTCGTGCGCTAAGACAAGATACTTGATTTGTTTCTCTTTCTCAGCTTTCACGAGGTTCTCGTCATGTGGAATGGTAACATCGATTATCATTCCGCGGCGCGCTAATCGGTATATCACTACTATATCGGGCTTAATAACGACGATAGTCCTATCAGTGATGATAGACCGATCCCAGTACAACGTGACATGGTCATTTTCGAGAACTGTGTCGGGCACATACTTGTAATACGGTACCTCAGAATCCACAAGTTGGTATTTCAAAGCAAGTTGCCGGTGAATAATCCTGGCCACTTGGTTATGCCTGTGCAAGTACTCGCCGTTAGCCAGACGAGAACAACCAGAGATAATATGTCTGATGGACTCATCCGGACGGTGGCATGACTCGGGCTTATTATTATTATTATTAAAAGTTAAGGGACTTGATATACAAAGCGGTCCGGGCGCACTGCGCGCGCGCACTAAAATGTGTAGAGTTTGGCCGCGCGACCTGTCCGTTTTGTATAACAAGTCCCTAATTATTAAATATCGAACGACTAATAAACCAAAAATTAAACAAACAATGGTTATATAACCTACGTTCCTACGTCCAATATATGTAAAGCCCCCCCTCCCCCCTATACCATGCCCCCCTGCCCCTAGTCGACGAAGGAACGGTTGACGGAGCTACTTTTTCTGGGTGGTTTAAAAAAATAACCACGCAGGGGTTTCTTCTTTTTGTGGGACGGGGTGCCCAAGTCCCGAGTTCGCTTCGCTCTGTACCTTTTCAAAAGTTAGTTTTTATGTCCAAAAGTTAAACTTAGTTATAATGACTCTACATTTTTAATCACTTGGCTTTTCAATCTTAGACAGGTATTATATTTTTGATACAATAAATGATTATCAAATTATCTTTGTCTCGAACATTGATAGTTTACTCGTAGGTTTTTAATTTTCGACGTTCAAATGTGTGCACCATTTAGGTCATTTATATAAAAGTACTCTGTGTTTTGGGACTAGAATTTTAATCTATGATTTTAGGTTCCGAGAAGCATGGCTTACGGGGCCTTATGACGTACCGTTTCCGAGTTGCCATCCAATTTTTTAATCTACAAAAAAAAAGGTTCGAGCTCATAGTGCCCATGCGTACTATACTTTAGGTACCTACAACTAGCTAAAACTCCGCCCATGACGATCCGCTGACCCTATGATGTTGCCAAAAAACCATTGTTTATTTAATTTTTTGTCTATTATTTTGAGAGGTTTTAGACAAAAAAGAGAAGACGCCAACTAGACTCTATGGTTTACGGCTATCCATGGCAATTTAGTTGTCAAAAAATATAATTATTTTCGGAATAATCTGAAAATGTTAGCTCATAATCTATAATTACTTGTTAAGTTTCAATATTTTTCAAGTTTATGTTATTTTAAAGTTTAATTCTTTGCATAATGGAGTCTGATTCCCCACTTCACGCTGATGTTCCTGATGGCGCGGAAGTATTGCCTCTAGAAGAAAACCAAGCTGGAGAAGCTGTCGATGCTTCTGATAGTAATGTAACTAGTAACGAAGAAGCCGCTGCCGCTGAAGATTCAGGTAATGTTAAATACGTAGTAGCAATATTTACTTGAATACATTTCAAATTGACAGTAACTAGAAGTAGACACCGATTTTGATTTGCATTTTGGTTTTGGTGGTGTCATTTCATAACTAAGTAGTAGTGCTTTTTTAATTAATAGCATCCGTGAATGTGCACAATCTAATGAGATCATCAAATTCAAATAAGATACTATTATAGCGGCAAATGGAGGCCCTACCAGCAGCAGTGATGGTTTGGATATGGTTGCTGCGGCTCAACTAGCGGAAGGTGAAGATCAACAGCCTGAACAAGGTAAAAAGAACTCCAAATTTTTCATATTTCAACTTACAGTTTTACCAGTAGTATCTGATAAAAGAGGTTGTAGGTAGTAGAGCCTCCATGTTCTAATCGCATAAACTACTATTTGAAGACTGTTTTCATTGTTTTGTATAATTGAGATCTAGCATGATTACATGTATTAGGACAAAATTTTTCTTACTACCTATGTCATATCATATTATTTATTATGCTTTTGTTTATTCATTTTTACGTACATATTACATTTTTAAATATTTCTTTAGTAAACTAAAAAATAACATACAACATGTCCCAAAATTCAACGATAACCCAACACCGGAGGACATGCCCGTGGGTAATCGGGGAATAAAAGAAAAAGAAACATCTAAATTTTTTTTGTTATAAAAAAAATGAAATTCTTCAAAAATTTAGACAGTTTTAGGTATTTTTCACTACCGTGACTACGAATTTAAAAAATATTTTTATAATCCTTAAAAAATTCAGAATGCATCTAGTTTTTTCATAAAATAATCAAATTTATTGTATTCACTAAATTTTTATCTACACTAATAATCATTTTTCAATTCCTGTCTATCAATACATCTATACTAATATTATAAAGAGGTAAAATTTGTAAGTTTGTATGTAGGGGGTAATCTCTCGAACTACTGATCCAATTCTAAAAAATTTCACAGGTAGAAAGCTACATTATTCCTGAGTGCTATAGGCTATAAATTATTTTTATAACATGTATTAACCGAGCTATCACAACTTTTGTCTAGCAAGTCGGAAAGAAATACCTCAATAAAATAGCATGCATGTATGTGTAGGGTAGGTGTAGGGTAGGTGTAGGTAGGGTAGGTGTAGGGTAGGTGTAGGTAGGGTAGGTGTAGGGTAGGTAGGTAGGTAGCCAGTTGACGGGAGCGAAGCCGCGGAAGACAGCTAGTAATAAAATAATCTTATACAAGCATATTCGCTAAAAAGAACTAAACATTTTGAATTAGTGTAGTGTACAAAGTGAATTTGTAATAGTAACAATGATGTGCTATACATATATAACACATGAACTTAGTGTTTTTATAAATTTCTCAGACTCTAAGAAAGTGCTACGGACTTGTGTAAAAGTGCAAATGGACACAATTCTTAGTTTTAAAATAATGTATCATGTAACATATTAAGTTAGAGTTAAATTGCTTATTAGTCTTTTAGGCTAGATCGTAATTAATTATTAAGAATTTTGTTCTTACTAAAAAAAACCCAAAAAAGAATCTACACTAATAATAGAAAGAGGAAAGATTTGAATTTTTGGATTTTTGTATGTAACAAATAAACTAATGGACCGATTTCAGAAATTCTTTTGCTGTTAGAAAGCTACATTATCACTGAGTAACATAGGCTATAGAGTATTTTAAAAAAAGTTAGGGATCCATATGAAAACTGCGATGTTACCCAAGGTGTGAAAAAAATACCAATTAAATCCTTATATCGCGTACACTGCGGAAACTGTTGACAATAGAGCAAAGTGAAATACTATAGTTTTATAGAGGTCATCAATATCTACAAAAAAGTCCAGGATACCATATGTCATCATGACCGCTTTTTGTTCAAATTATTCAGGCAAATCCCAGGTGAAATAGGAAAATGGAGATTTCGGCACGGATTTCATAATCCCACCTCGCTTCACATGCATGACCGCACATTTGTCCACACTCCACACCAAATTCCATCCTGATGAGATGAAATGAATGAAATCCGCGCGGACGAAGTCGCGGGTGAAGTGCTAGTTAGTTATATAACAGGTCTATCCTCCGGTGTTGGCTTATCGTTGAAGTTTGGGACTCGTTGTATGTATACTGGGTAATTTTTTTTCCAGTGCGCAAACTTTAAGAACCACTTCTGCCCATGTAAATGAACAACTTTCCCCAAGAAAGCCATAGTCAATTCCTAAAAAAAAAATTGAGTCTCCCATACAAATTGTGGTCAGTTGATGACAATTTTGTATGGGAAGTTCAAATTTGTTTTTAGGAATTGACTATGGCTTTCTTGGGGAAAGTTGTTCATTTACATGGGCAGAAGTGGTTCTCAAAGTTTGCGCACTGGAAAAAAAGTTATCCAGTATATGTAGCAGCCAACTAGCTGAATCCGCTGTTTCATTAAAAGTCTAGCCTTTTCATTGAACTGTGCCGTTTCATCAGCGACATAAGTGATACGGTCAAGTTATTAAACGATATTGAACAAAAGATGTCACTTAGGTCGTTGAAAAATCGGCACATTGAAATTAAAAGGCTAGGTAACCAATTAAACGGCTGACTAAGCTAATTGGCTGCGACATATATAAAAATATGAAAAACAGTAGTCGGTGTCAGGAGCAGGGTCCAATCTACCAGTTGTTAGGGCTACAGAGAAAGGAACTTCTGTATCGGGCCCTTTATCTTCGACAGGTGCTCCTCGAAGCTTTTGACCGTAACGACAATCAGCACAATGGCCGCCGAGTCCACATTCCGCATGTCGATCATCAGAACGGTCTATCATCACAATATTCGGCTTAATTGCAACAATAGTCATTCAGTTTGCAGTCAGCAGTGTATGTATCCTCCTATCCAGGGCGTCGCGTTCGGTATGAATCCATTTGATTATGCCGAAAGAGTACATTGAGACTCAAATGACCGTTGAAGGCGCTCACCTTATTTCCGCCCGACAAAAGGCTACTTAGTACCTTTTTCAGGTGGCCAAAGAAGTGCTCCTTCAGCGATTGTTTCATGCCAGCAACATGAATGCCCAACGCTTCCGACATACCTAAATACTTGTAGGTTCGGTTGAACCGAGGGATCTAAGCTGTATGGAATCCGAGGGATGTAATTCCTCAGATTCCACAATCTCCCCTTTCTTTACATGCATGACTGCACATTTGTCCATACCAAAATCCTTCCTGATGGCACTGAAAGTTTTAGTTACCTTCATTAGCTCCATCAGTCACAAATTGTTGGGGGAAAAGAGTTTCAGATGATCCATGTAAAGAAGGTGCGGCTTCGCATTCCAGGATGACGTGGGCGGCTGATTCTTCGGCGACAAAACAGCCCCTGCACAGTGGACTGTCTGTGGCGCCTATGTTATAAAGATGTTTGTTTAGGGGGCAATGGCCCGTAATTGTCCCTATTATTGTTCTGGTGGTTTGTTTGTTCTCTAGGGCTTTGAGCACAGACAGGCTATCAGACACGAATCTGATTGCGTAGCTGTGTATCCCTAGACGCTTTACGGCTGTTGCGGCTTGTGTTAGGGCGACACACTCGCATTGGAATATCGAGCTGTGTTCGCCTAGTGGTAAGTGTAAGGCGGCCAACCGTCCCGCATTTTGCGGGACTGTCCCGTAATGCAAGACGAAATCCCGCTTTGAAATTATTAGTAAAATAGTCCCGTAAAACGTTGTATGCGTCCCGCATGTCCCGCATCCCTATTTTTCTACCACACTTCTACACAACACCCACACGCGCGCACGGTCAACAGCAGCGTAGGAACACAGATTACCTATAATAGCGACAAGCGTATCGCGCACGCGCTAATCTCGTTCTCTTTCTCTCTACTGAACTCATGAGGCGTAAGAGCGGGAAAGGGGCGCACGAGTAATAGAATTGTTTTGATTTTGAAAATTAGACATTAGTGCACGCCGTGACACCATATTGATAGGTTAAATTATTGCTTTTTGCTTATTATGTAAGTGTTTTTGCCAAAAACTTTTTGGTAATTACATCTACTAATCCCTAACCCCCCCCCCCATTCACGAAAGGTTAAGTCCCGCATTCAGTTTTCGGAAAGTTGGCCGCCTTAGGTAAGTGAAAGTTAATATTGAGATCTAGGGAGTGTACGCCAGCCCCTGAACCCTGTGGAGTTTTTGAGCCATCCGTGTAAACGCGTACTTCATTAACTCCTGACTGATCCCTCTCTTCCTCTGTTGTTTGTATGCTATAGGTTTTGTTAAACATGTGTTTATTCGGTGTCCTATCACACAGGGCAGCGATGAGAGGTTGATACTCGATCGCCCGGTCCAGGATGCCAGCGTGAGGACTGATATGGTTCTTGCCCCATATGCCTAAGTGGACAAGCCTGATAGCTGCTAGTGCTGCCTCCTGCTGTATGTACATGTCGAGGGGAGTTAGATGTAGGGCTATCTTCATTGCTGTAGTTGGGGTTGTCCTCATGCAGCCTGTGATAGCGGAACAGGCTAACCTTGGAACCGCTGGAGCCTAGAGACGGTGGTCGAGAGTTCAGCCCTCGTCCACCAAACCAAGGCACCGTAGGTCAGCATTGGTCTGATCACAGCTGTGTAGAGCCACAGCGTGATCTTTGGATCACGCTGTGGCCCCCACGTTTTTCCTACCATTTTGTTGCATTGGTAAAGTGCGATTGTGCTTTTGTTTAATTTGTAGTCAAGATGCTTGTTCCAGAGTAATTTGCTATCAAGGATCACTCCTAAGTAATTGACTTCTTCTTTGAGTGTTAGTTCGGTGTTGAAAAGTTTAGGTAGTTTATGAGGTCCAAGGACTCTCTTGTTGGTAAACATTATTAGTTCTGTTTTAGAGGGGTTGACCGATAATTCGTGTTTTGTACACCAATTCTCGATTACTTTGAAAGCTTTTCAAAGTCAAAGCATTTATTTCAATTAGACCATTTACAGGCACTTTTGAATTGTCAAGGTCGGTCGGTCAAAAAGATGAAGCTATTTGCACGTTCCAAAGCGTAGATCTCTATGGAGAAGAACGTGCAAGAAACTTCACGGACACTCTTTTAAAAATAATATTTTGTTACAAAATTATGGTTACATCATTCATATTGAAATTATACATATATGTGAGAACGATGTAAAAGACTTGCAGGATAAAAGAGTCCGGAGTAAAAAATAAACAATTCAAAGAAGTAATTAAAATAAACCATGGCAGCCGAGAGATGACCAGTCTCAGCTGACGGCGCCCGTTCACGAACATGACGCATACGCTAGCACCATTCGGCTCAACCATTTTTTAGGGAGCCAAATGATCCAATGCATGCGCCACCATCAGCCAGACTTTTGAGTGAGCATGACATCCCCAATCGCCAGGGTACATTCAAGTCAAAGACCTACCCAAAATGATCATTATAGTTTAAAGGTACACAGTACTCACACATGTGCATGAAATTATACAATGTTAAATAAGTTGAGTCTATACAATGAAAAAGATTTGCATTCTTACAATCTTCAGCCGGTCCAACAATATTACGAAATGCTAACAGATTACTTTGAGCCCTTAGTGGCTACCTAGTGGCGTTGTGGAGCAGGACCAGCATTGAGCCAAGCATTTTTATCTTCAATATACTCTCCTAACTTATAATATGCTTGCCTGCATAGTGTGCGTTTAATACAAGATTTAAATTTTGTCTCATTTAATTCTAATATATGGGGAGGTATTTTATTGTAACATTTTAAACTGTACCCCATGAAAGATGTAGCTACTTTAGCTAGTCTGAAACCTGGTTGAACTAATTGGTTCCTATTTCTAGTGACATAGTTATGTCTGTCACCTCGTTTACTAAAAAGATGTAGATTCTTTCTAACGTACATGATATTTTCATAGATATATTGACAAGACCGTCATGATGTTAATTTCTTTAAACAGTTCTCTTAGAGAATCGCGCCGGCGAAGATTGTAAATGGCTCTGATGGCTCTTTTCTGTAGAATAAAAATAGACTCGATATCAGCAGCCCGTCCCCATAGTAAGATACCGTAAGACATTATACTATGAAAGTAACTAAAATAGACTAGTCTCGCGGTATCAACATCTGTATACTGGCGGATTTTCCTAACAGCATATGCTGCTGAACTTAGCCTTCCTGCAAGAGATGTTAAATGGGGACCCCATTGTAGCCTTGAGTCAAGCGTAATCCCCAGGAAAACTGTTTCATCGACGAATTCTTAGTTTCTCCCTGTTCAATACTATGTCACAATCACTACTTTTGACATTTGGAAATGTAAATCGAATACACTTCGTTTTTTTTTCATTTAATACTAAATTATTAGCAGTGAACCAATCATGTACCTGCAGTAGGGCGTTATTTATATCGTCAAGATTGTTAGCATGTCTATTTATTCTAAAAATTAAAGATGTGTCGTCAGCAAATAACACCATATTAAGTTTATTTTGTAAAATATAGGGCAAATCATTTATATAAACTAGAAACAAAAAAGGACCCAAAATTGAGCCCTGAGGTACCCCCATTTTCACGATTAATCCTGTTGAATTGTTGCCGTTTATATGAACTAGCTGCTGTCTATCATTCAAATACGATTTTACTAAGTTCAAGGCTGTTTTGCCTAGTCCGTAATGCTCCAGTTTCAGGAGTCATGTTTCATGGCACACACAATCAAACGCCTTTCCTCATGAGGTCACTTAAAACGCCTTCAAATTTCCCCGTGATTAGGATTGCTATGTCATCTGCGTAACCCACCGAGTACAGACTAGCGTTGAGCTCAGCGATGAGCTCATTTACAACTAAGTTCCACAGTAGTGGTGACAGCACCCCACCCTGCGGGCAGCCCCTACTTACGATACTTCGTGTGGTGATGTTTACGGTAAATTGAATAGCGCGGTGTTTTAGCATGTTGTGTATCCATTGTATAAGCGTTGGCGCCACACCGTGCACGGCTAGTGCCTGGCCGATACTGGCGAAATTTGTTTTGTTAAAAGCACCTTCTATGTCAATGAAGGCACCCAGTGCTGGGTTTTTGGTTTTGAGAGCATTTCCTATGCGTGTTATTATAGTTATTTGACTGAGGTGTACCTTTATATTCAATTGTAGCAAACCCTGAAGCAGAAGCAGAGGAAGAAATGGACATTGATGACACTACAACGGGAACGGTGGGAGATGAGTCTGCCTACATTGGAGACAACTGCCTGTCTACTCCTGTAAGAAATTGTTCAGTTTGTTCTTTTGAGTATACACAGCCAAAGCTTAATCAGAGACTGTGTGGTGACAGAGGCAGTTTTCAACAGTCCTGCTATTCAAAAATAGCATTTGTAATGTATGGTTTCCATAGCTGCTTACACTTTCTCTTTTGATTCTCTTAGGAAAACGAGAGCCAGTTAGATCCAATGATGAAAGAACAAAGCTTGGATGAGGCTGAAGGCCTGGCAGAAGCCGCTGAGGAGTCTCCAGACCAGTCCATCAGCTCAGCCATGCCCACTGACAGTGGAGTAGGCGAGGGGGATGGTGCACCAATTGTGCAAGATGGTATAATTACACTTTTTATTTCTGACAATTGATAACTTTAAGATGAGCCTTAAGATACATGAAACATGTTGAAATTGCAGATGAATCTAGCACAATGGATGAAGATATGGGTGGTGGTGAGGGTGTGGCAAGTAGTGACGATGTTAACGACATCAGTAGTGCGGCGCAGGACGTCCTCAGCACAGGCATTAGGTACTTCTTAGTTTACTCGTTTGACATAGCTGTTGAGAGCATGTCATGATCATACAAATGATTTTCTAAATAAAGAAAGCAAGCAATATGAAGCAAATAGCTTCATGTTTTTGACTGACCATCTTGACAATACAAAAGTGCCTGTAAATGGTTTGTGAAATAAATTTCGTTTTTTGTAATTATTTTCAGTTCAAGCACAGCAGAGGGTGGCGCTGATATTTCTAGCAGTGGTCAGACAGAGGCTCCCCTTATTTCCTCCACTGCTAATGGACCTGCAGTTCTACACTCATTTTCTCTTGCTCCTCAACAACTTCAACCCAATGAGTTAGTATTTTTTTTTATTTTATTGAGGAATGGGCAAGCTCTTGACCTCAATCACGCCGGAAAGCGATGGATGTGGTCTATGATGGAGCGAGCGTGCCCAGAAGCTGCCTTGAGGCACTGGTACTCCCACGCGTCGACGAAACACAGCAGACTCCGGTGGCTGGTCGCGAACCAGGCGCTACCACCGCAAGGGAAGGGTTGCCTAGTCTTATAAGGTGTTAGGTGAAACTGTACAGGATGCACCGAGTGAGGGGTTCAGTTGAGGCCTGATGGAACAAATTGCGCTACATGAGGAGGCTCCTTCATTTTTTTATTTATTTTTGAATGGGCTAGCTCTTGACCTCGTTCACACCTGATGGAAAGCGATAGATGAGGTCCATTATGAAGCGAGCGTGCCCAGAAGATGCCTAGAGGCACTGGTACTCCCACGCGTCGACGAAACACAGCAGGCTGCTTGACGCTGAACTCCGGTGGGAGGGTGGTCGCGAACCAGGCGGGCGTTAGCCCTACCACCGCAAGGGAAGGGTTGGCCAGTCTTGTAAGGTGTTAGGTGAGACGGTCCAGGATACGCCGAGCGCTCGGTTCAGTTGAGTGTCTGATGGAACAAATTGCGCTACACGAGGAGGCTTCTTCATGCATCCCATCCTTCAAGTATCATATTATGTAATAGTGCATATTTGTGATTAGTAATCATTTGAATGATCTGGAATGACGACACGGTTGGCGCAGTGGTTGAGCAGTTGACTGCTGCGCTGCGTGTCGCGGGTTCGATTCCCGCACGGAACAAATATTTGTATGGCCTACAGGTAGTTGTTCCAGGTCTGGCTGTTTGTGTATGTGAGTTTGTATGTTTGTAAACGCACCCACGATACAGGACAAATTCCTAGTGTGGGGTAAAGTTTAAAAAAAAAAAAAATCTTTATAACAAACAAAATAGTGTAATGTCATAATGCTTATTGTAATTTTGTGTTTTAGATTCAGTGATGCAGACACGTCCGAAATGGAAGGTGCAGCCGACACGATGCCCACAGTCAGCGAATCAATGCCGTTGCTCACCATGACAGCAAATAACGCTGCACTACTGTCTCCTACTTTGCTACCAGGTATTACTATATTTTAATTTTTTTGTTGTTTGGGAGTGACGAGTTTTTAGACTTACTGTATCTTTGGAAATAAATTAGATATGTGATAATAAAAGCTGTTATTTGGTTGTCCCAGGAGAAGAAAGCGGCGCGGGTGTATCTTCGTCGGTGGCCGCGGAGGGTAACGAAGGCGCGGGCGAGGGCGAGAGCGCGGTGAGCAGCTCCGTGGCGGCGGCCAGCAACAACGGCGCGCCGCCGCTGCCGCCCAGCGACGCCGCGCACGCGCTGGCCACGCTCGCCAGCGCCGCGCTTCACCACCAACACGAGCAGGTACGTTGAGAATCTTCTTCAAAAAAACTAAGCAGTTATTTCAATTACTTAGTCCATTTAAATTCACTTAAATTGTCAAAGTCGGCCGGTTAAAAAGATGAAGCTTTTTGCACGTTCCAAAGTGTAGATCGCTATGGAGAAGAATGTGCATGAAGCTCCTCAGACACCCTTTCAAAATAATAAATTGTTACAAAGTTATGGTTATTTTATTCATGTTGAAATTATACATATGTGAGCACGATATAAAAGATGTATAGGATAAACGCGTCCGGAGTAAAAAAGAAGCAATTAAAATAAACCGTGGCAGTTGAGAGATGACCAGTCCCAGCTGACGGCGCCCGTTCACGAACATGACGCATGCGCTAGCACCATTCGGCTCAACCATTTTGAAGAGAGCCAAATGATCCAAGACCAACGCATGCGCCACCATCAGCTAGACTTTTTAGTGAGCATGACACACCCAACCGCCAGGGTACATTCAAGTCAAAGACGTACCTACACAAAAATGATGATTATAGTTTAAGTTTAAGGTACACAGTACTTACACATGTGCACAAAATTATACAATGCTAAATAAATTGAGTCTATACAATGAATTGCATTCTTAAAATCTTCAGCTGGTTCAACAGACTACTTTGTGCGCCCTAGTGGCTGTAAAATGGACCAGTATTGAGCCAAGCATTTTGTCTCCAATATAATCCCCCAACTTATATTATGCTTGCCTGCATTGTGTGCGTTTAATACAACATTTAAATTTTGTCTCATTTAGATATATGGGGTGGTATTTTATTATAACATCTTAAACAGTATCTACCCCATGAAAGATGAGGCTACTTTAGCCAGTCTGAAACCCGGTTGAACTAATTGGTCCCTATTTCTAGTACCATAATTATGTCTGTCGCCTCTTTTATTTTTAAACTTTTTGTTTTGTATTTTGAGCTGTAATTGTCCGCACCTCTACGTGCAAACTTTTATTTTCCGTAGCAAGCAACTAACGTTTACTATCTAGAGGCCTTGATGAAAAGACGGCGCTGGTGTTTGATTCAATCACAGAACATCGAAACACCTTGCAACCACTGCTAGTGCTGTTTTGAATTGTTAAAGGATTCCGTGCTCTGTGGGCTTACAGTGTAAAAAACACGCTTTCATCCAATAAATAACAAATCAATTCTTGAAACCTAAGGCTAAGCGCGCACTACGAAAATAAATCGTTGCGAAAAAAAATCGTCAATCTGTAAACAACAGAAATGTACTACAATCCGCGCACTGCGAAAATAAATCGTTTGCGATTTAAAATAGCAGATGCGAAATCGTGCAAATATTTTGTACCCTATGAAGCGGTACTAGCTTGGCACATTGCGGAAAAAATCGCAAGCGCAGCGGTAAATTTATTATCATATTCACGAAGATCGTTCTATCGTACGTAAAAAAATCCTTTAGAATGTCTTACTGCTGTCAAAGGATAGACCCAAGTAACGTTTAGTTATCTGTGTTAGGCACAGTGACTGCCTGCCCTGTTTTTGGCTTTGCTATTTCGCAGGCGATAGTAAATCGTAGTGCGCGTAGGAATTATTGTCGTTTGCAATTTTATTTCGCACTTTAAAAGTCGCAACGATTTATTTTCGTAGTGCGCGCATACCCTAAGAGGCTAACGGCTAGTGGCGGATTAGCCATAAAGCATGAGTAGCAAATGCTACGGGTCTTTTTTTATTAGGTATAAAAAATGTGCTGAAAATCAGCGCCATGTCTCGAGTCCTAATTGTTATCATACCTACTGAGCGATAGACGTTTTGCGAGATGTGACGCAAAATTTTCCCAACCTGTAAGTACATATATTTTGTTTCTAATTATGTTTTTTTATTTATGGTATGTCACACTTCGTGCATATAAACTATTTCTATTTCTTTCAAGCTAGTATACCGTATGAAATCTAAGCAGCAGCCCTGGATTCGGTGTAGACAATGTAGGCAAAACCTATGGGCTCAGGCGGTACTTAAGGCTCTGCAGGAGCGGGCCTTCGGCCTTTCAAAGCTCCCTTCTAGCCAGCTGACAAGCTGTTGTTTTCATGTCATCCTCATCAAAGGGGAATGCCCAGCAGCCATATAAAAAAATGCTTGAAATGAACAACAGTTATATATGCGCCAAATTGTACTACAAATAGTAGGATACCAATTACAATTTCAATAATTTTCAAAAAAATAGGAAGGAATTAGTTTCAAACATTTTTCTAAAATATAGGTTAAGTCTTGGTTAAGGTTTAATTTATGCAATAATAAAACAAAAAAAGGATACAACACAAAAACATACCATTTAAACACAACATAACACAACACACAACATAACATTTATATGCTAAAATATCATCTAGAAACTGTGCAGGTTTATAGATATTGGATTGGTACCGGCCTCATGCTAAGTACCATTTTATTGACATAGTATGGGCACAAATACCAACTGTTCGTCGTCCCACTAAGCAGTTATAATATAAGATGTTGTATAGCCCTCCTTCCAGATAAAGAATTGTTGACTATTAAGTAAACAAAATATACTTTTTGAGAAATATGTCTAGGTAGGTAGGGTAGGTACTCTGTATTTTTCCTCACAGTAAAAAACAATTACACGGAAGAGCTAACTAAATGCTCAACCAACGCGTTATCCATTTCCCTGCATACGTCGTTATAAATATCATAGAAAAGCAATCCGTACGTAACTCAAGAGTCGCAAAACCAAGAATCAAGTGAAGAAACAAACAATCGAAAAAATGCAGTATTGTCAAACTGTCAATAAGGCAAAGGACATGTGAATCATACAGCCTACGATACGTTTTCTATTTTGAAAATAATTTCATATTGACACGCATTTATTAATTAATTAGACTTATGGTACACATAGGTCGAATTCTATTAAATTAATGATAACAGTGCACGAATTCTAAAAAATAGTTTGTTAAGGATTACTTTGACGATTCCTGTTTGGCTGAAAGTCACTGTCAATGTCAAATAAACACTGACCTTCAATATAAAAATAAGATTAATTGAACGGATATCAAGTTAAATATTTTAATGATCGCTATATTTTTACCCGCCATGAACAAACTTGAAAATTATTTCATTATACAGTATGTTAACTAACAGAGGGCGTTCCCGTTAAACCGCAATAGTATAGCATCCATACATGCTAAAAAAAATAGTACCATTTGAAAACAAAATGTTTTTTTTTTTTTTCAATATTAAAATATTGACTATAAAAATGTTAAACTAACACGTAAAAGAAACACTCTATACATTATGCGTACTCGAAGAACGGCAACGTCACGCTTCTTCGAGTACGCATAATGTATAGAGTGTTTCTTTTACGTGTTAGTTTAACATTTTTAGTCAATATTTTAATATTGAAAAAAAAAAAAAACATTTTGTTTTCAAATGGTACTATTTTTTTTAGCATGTATGGATGCTATACTATTGCGGTTTAACGGGAACGCCCTCTGTTAGTTAACATACTGTATATATTTTAACTAAAATTAAGGACTATTTGTAGTTTCTGTCTATTTCAAGCATTTTCTGGGCGTTCCCCTTTCAGGAGGTTGTCATAAAAGACATAAATAATCACAAGTACGGTAGCGGGCAATAACTAATAAGCGCTGCTTTTTTTGTTGTTGTTGAAATTTAACAGTATTTCAGAATTAAACTCTTAATTCAATACAAATAAAACAGAATCACCCGACTACGCACACAGCGGCAATGCAGCTGTGTGCGTGAGTATCGACGTCTTACCTACGAAATGCTAGCTACCGCGCGCGAGCGCGACCGAGCAATGACCGCGCGACCGGTAGCAATAATTTTACCTAATTTTATTTCGAAAATCACCTACATTATTGTCATAAATTTCGCTTGATAATTAGCTCATTTTTGAGCATCATTGGAATACGGAAATCTTACTAATGACAGTAATACTAGTGCGCCAAAGAAAAGTTCATTGACCTGTTATCAGATGATTAATCAAATGATAGTTTTGCTTCATCCTTCAACCTAAAGTTTTCGTAGTGATTTTGTTTTTATTTGTGGATTAAATTGGTTGATTTGAAATTTTCCTTCCTACTTAACGGGCTTAGGACCGGCAATAATACCTACCTTAGTTGGTGTACCGATCTACTAAGTTTAAAATGTTTTCTACGTTTAGACGTGCTTGTTTAGTGTAAGTACGTGGTGATACTTTCGACTCTTAGGTATTATTGGCGTAGTTAAGCACGTTCTTGTCGTACGTGATCCACTTTTCATCACCAGTTATCAGCTTCTTCAAAAATGGTTCGGTTTCATTACGTCGTAATAAAGAATCACAAATGAGTACACGGTTCATTAGCTTTCTTTCAGTGAGCTCGTGAGGTACCCAAATATCGAGCTTTTTTATGTACTCAGTTTTTTTCAAATGCGCCTAACTGTTTAGTGGTCAATTCCCAGTTCTTCAGCTACGTCGTAACTACTGATATGCCGATCTTGCTCCACTTTTTCAAAAATGGCATCCATTTTATCCGTCCGCGACCAGAGCGACCTGCATCTTTGACATCAAAATTACCGGATTGAAAACGCACCAAATTTGTGCTACTCTCACAGACACTGCACTAGGTCCATAAACATCGCAAATTTTTTTCGCGGCTTGCGTTGCATTTTTACCTTTTTTGTAGTAAAATTTTAAAATGTATCGAATTTCTTCATTAGATTCACTCATCTTGACAGTACGAAAAACAAATGAAAATCACACATTTTCGTAATTCGAATTTGGAATTATGTTCTTTAAAATTTAAACTTTCAATGATACCAAAACCAGCCAGATACAAATAGTATAGCCAAAGAGATTTTATTACGTACCTATTGATTTTTGCACGTGAGCATATTCGCAAGAAGTTGGTAGAATCATCACAGCGTTAGTTCGTTGGATTCGTTTTTCTTAATACCTTTGTTAATTTTATGTATGTATGTATCTATGTATGTATGGTCGTATTTTCCTCTGTTTTTCCTTTAAGTTGCACCTGCCATGTTGTTTCTGCACCACCCAAAGGTCGACTGGTAGAAAATGCCTATGGCATTAAGTCCGCCTTTGTACAGTGTTTTTACTAGTGCATAAAGTTTTAATAAATAAATAAATTTTATTACAAGTTCATACATAGGTACTATAATGCGAAAAGACTTTTTCCCCAACCTAATAATAAAGTCTTTTGGAAAATACTCAAAAGTGACCATCATGTTCTGTTGCTGGTGTCAGTGGTTGCATGGTTGCTCAAAAACCGTTTGCACGGTTTTTACCTCGCTTAAGTCAAAGAAGTTTCAATTTGATGATTTCATTTTACGAAGGTTTCAATATACCTTTGTATCGGCATTCGATATCATCAACCATGATGAACTTTTCAACTCTTTGATCAACTAGAATATAAAACCTACCTACATCAACATACTTAGGACACAGGATATACACTCATAATACAGCTCAAATGAAGTGAACTTTGCAGGACCATCCTTCCCAATTAAAAGAGAAGTCAAGCAGGGAGACCTATTGTCCCCTAAGCTCTTTACTTTTACTCTGGAGGAAGCCTTTAAATCCTTGGCACAAGATTGGGCAGGAAAAGGATTAGTTCAACTTCTTATCGTGTGGGCAGTAAGGTCTTACGACCTTTTTCAAGCTTATGTTAGTCATAAGGCGGAAAATATCACTCGTATTTTGTTTCGTCCATAGAAAATCCACTTAGCACGAACTGCAATGGTTTTCAATGCTTTAGAAATTTCCTTATACCATACACACCCTAGTTTCATATCTCTTATCAGTATTATGAGATTATCAAACCTCATTTTCGCCGATTACATCGTACTTTTCTCTTCTTCGGCAGCAGACTTGAATAGCATGCTTGCAGATTTGCACAAGACAAGCCTCGAGATTGGACTTAGGATGAATATGTCAAACACCACACTCATGACCAACAGCATTAAAAGGAGACTGTACATTGAGGGTGAGGAGATTACGTCTGTCCAGGATTACATCTATCATCTTGGCCAAATAGTTTCCTTTCAGGCGCGACAAGATAAAGAAGTTGCTCGTCGCACCGAAAGCGCCTGGAGCAGCTTTTGGTCAATGAAGGATGTTCTCAAAGGAGATCTCCTGCTAAGCCTCAAAATGGAGAATTATGGACATTTGCATTCTCCCCAATTCTCACATACTGTGCACAAACCTGGTCTTTGACACTTCAGCAGAGGTCCAGACTCGAGGTTTGCCAAAGAGCCATGTAGCGCAGAATCCTGGGAGTTCGAATTTCGGACCGTGTAAAGAACACGGTGTTGCACGCCAAGACTTTTACCACAGATGTTACCCGGAAAGCTGCTTGTCTTGCTTGCAAGTGGGATTGGGCCGGACATGTCTATCGTATGTCAGATGAGCTGTGGGCTAAAAGAACCACTAATTGGGTCCCTTTCAATGCTAGGCGACAACGCGGTAGACCAAGGCGAAGGTGGAGATACAAACTCGACTACCGGAAGGACTGGCCCGCAATGGCAGAAGACAGATGTGTGTGGAAATGGGAGAGGGAGGCCTTTGCCCAGCTGTGGGACATAACGGGCTAGATTAGATTAGAAGATTTTATGTTTAGGGTGCTGGCTTAATCCGAAGACCTTTCTATTATGTAGCAGCTGTTGCCCTAAATATTTTCCTAAAGTAAAAGTAGCTTAGTTACCACTGTCCTATCAAAATCGATCCATCTGTTTCGGAGGTTAGCCAAACACACAGAATTTTTGTTTTTATAAGTACCCTTGCATATACGCATTTAGTAATAGTTATTTTGTCATTAAAAATAAACACTTCAGATGTAGTTCGTTTGTAAAGATGTAGATATATAAACCATAATAATTATGTAACCCTTAAAACATATATTCATCAGTGTGATATATTTCTTTCAAACTTCTCAGTGATCATGGCCAGAAATATGGCTTATGGAGTTCTGCATAAACACAAAGGTCGATAATATTGCATAAGGTAGGCATCAGATAAACTTGCCATAAAGAACATTGACCTTTCCCTAATATCCCTCCTTAGAAACCGTTATTCATTAATAGAAAACGATCACGATAGAAGTCGATTCAGGACAGCTTTATGCCTTAATTTCCGTTTTTGATATTAAGTTAGTCAATAAATGTATATGGGTCAATGACCCTTATTGCACATTTATCTGGCGCCTACCATAGCAATCTACGTTACTAAAAAATGTGTGATTTCTTGTAAATACTCGGATACTGTTTTATAGGCTGAGTCGGAGGAGCCGAAGCAGCCTGACGAAGATGCCTGGTACACTGTCGGGATCGTGAAGGGGAACTCTTTTACGGTAATTAAACATACATTTTTGATAATAAGAGACTAACACAGACATGTGGGTGTAACTGTGAATGACAAAGCTAAATAAAATACGAACTTTGTTCTGAAATCTTTCTTCGTTTACTGGATGTCAATTAATTTGTAACTCATTGTTAGGGTCCAACTAAGGAATAAACTAAAAAGCAATGGACTGTAACTTAAAATAAATATGTATAATCCAAATAGGTACAATAATTTCGATGTTGGTAAGCGTATGGAGTGCGCACGCGTGCCATCGTCACAGATCGCTAGCGTCCCGCACGCCGCACCTCTCGCCGCCGCCCGCCGCCTTCCGCTGTCTCACGACAGCAGCCGAAGAATGCCGAGTGGTTGGAGGCGCCCGAACACTCATGTTGCATAACCTCCAGGAGAGGATAAACTATTTTATTTCTATTATAGGTCCAGAACTACATTTCTGATCCTAACGTGGATTTGTCCAATTTGTCTCTGGACAACTTGCCGGACCTGACCGGTCTACCTACGACGGCGCTTGAACACGGCACAGCGTACAAATTCCGGATCGCCGCCATTAATTCCTGTGGCCGCGGCGAGTATAGTGAAGTAAGTACAATTAACTTAAGCATTCAATCTCTCCCAGCCATCTTCCGAGGCTTTTTCTAACTATGTAGTCAAGGGAGATACAGCTGAATAGCATTATTTTACATGGAGTTACTGCCTATCTGACGTCCATAACCCAGTAACTGATTAAATCCGGGGAACTGAGAGGTCTCAGTTCGTATTGGATGGTGACCAACTATAAATAGACCTCAGCAAGTGCAGCTGAACCGTGAAGACAACCCTTGTGACTGTTATTACTTATTTTAGCCACAAGTATGTTCTCCCAGTTATCTGATATCAATACATTACTGTTTATTTTTCATAGGAATCAGCATTTAAGACCTGTTTACCTGGTTTCCCTGGCGCGCCATCTGCCATCAAAATATCGAAGTCAGTGGAGGGTGCACATTTGTCGTGGGAACCGCCACAAGTGGCCGCTGAAGGAATATTTGAATACTCAGTGTACCTAGCCGTGCGGTCTACTACACCATCAAAGGTAATTTAGTATTTCTGCTTGCCTATTTGAACGGCTGTGACAAAAGAAGCTGCACTTATGTTTTTATTTAAATACTAATTACTTAGTGATCTAGCTAGGGGAGAAGTGTGAAGATGTGTAGTGCACATAATGATCTTTTATCTACACTCACAACGTAATGTTCCAAATATGAGTTCAAAAACGAATGCATAAACACGTACTTTTTTTTCGTGGAAAGGTAAAATAAAAAAAAAACATTACAGTTCAACAGTTTCCTTCGATTTAAAACAACTGCATCATAAAATAACATTTTAATTTTTATAGCACACTTTCTTTTTAATTTTTGGCGCGGGCTCATTGACTTAAGTCAATGAGCCAGCTTTTATCTTTGTCTATGAATGCACGCGCTGCACTGTCATTCGAATACGCTATGAGAATATCCGCCATATTAATAACATATAATAACTTGTATTTTACTTCATAATTTATCCTAATATCAATGATTTACAAAGATTTAATTCTTAGGAACCAACAAAATCACAACTAGCGTTCGTACGAGTGTACTGCGGTAAGGCGAACACATGCGTGGTACCGCAGGCCTCCCTCAGCGCCGCGCACGTCGACTCCTCCACTAAGCCAGCCATCATATTCCGCATCGCCGCACGAAACGAGAAAGGCTACGGGCCGGCTACTCAAGTCAGGTGGTTGCAAGGTATGTACCAAAAGGTTCCTCTTAGAAAGCAATATATTTTTCAATCATTTTGCTATAAGGTCCTACTTTATTAGTCCCAGTCTGATTGTGAACAGTTGTGAAGGCGCAAAAGGATTGTTAAGTTAATGCTTCGCACAAAAATAGATGAAAATAGATGAATGAAGTTGGCGAGATCCAGCGAAGCCCAATTTTCATTGCTAACAATTACTTTACTTGGAATAAAGTTTAAAACAATGAAATCAATATTGACTTTATTTTGTTGATTAGGTTGGTAATTATTTGTTTAGAAGTGTCAACAGCGCTCGCTGAGCCTCCTCAGATGACAGCTGGTCTTTAGAGGTTGCAGATGTATGCCATGCTACGACTGGGTTCTGCGCGCCGACCTAGCGGCGTCAGCGTGATCTGTTACGTTGACGACACGCTTGTCCAGGCTCAGGGGGGGGGTCGCACCAGGCGGCGGGCGACCTAATGACACGCGGGGTTGCGATAGTCGTTGAGAGGATCCGGCAATTGGGTCTCGAGGTGGCCTTGCACAAGTCCGAAGCCATGTGCATTCATGGTTCTCGAAACAGGCCACCATTGGGATCCCAAATAACGGTAGTAGGGGTTCACATCCGCGTCGCGTCGACGATCAGTATCTGGGACTCGTTCTCGACAGCCGGTGGAACTTCGTTGAGCACTTCCGACATTTGGCTCCCAGACTGGGGCGGGCCAGGGCTGCCTTCAAGCGGCTTCTGCTCAATCTAGGGTGTCCAAACACCTCCTGCCGGAGGCTATGCGGGGATCGTGGGCGCTGACGCTGAAGAAGCGGCCAGCCCGACACTTGAACGCGTTCCAAAGGGTCATGGCCATCCGGCTGGACCAGGGATACCGCACGGTCTCTGGCGAGGCGGCGAGCCTCCTTGCCGGTTGCCGCCTTGGGATCTGGAGGCGAGAGCCCTCGCGCACGTTTACGCGCGGCGCGTGGAGGCGCTACGCCTACGCAGGTCGAAACTCTGCTGCCGCGGCAAGTTGCAGCGTGGCGGACGGAGCTCCGGCAAGAGAGCATAGCGGTATGGAGATAGCGACTGTCGCAACCCAGCGCTGGGCACGCCACTATTACGGCGGTAAGTCCCCTCTTTGAGGAGTGCTTGGAGAGGTGCCACGGCGTCCTCACCTTCCGCCTGACGCAGGTACTCACCGGACACGGTTGTTTCGGGAGGTACCTGTATCGAATTCGGCGGGTAGACACGTCCGGGTGTTTTCACTGTGAGGATCGCCCGGAGGACACGGTGGAGCTGACGGTGGAGGTCTATTCTGCTTGGGCGGTAGCGCGATCGGCGGCGGCGACCTCTCGCGTCCGGCCCTGGTTCAATCCATGGTCCGGAGCAAGCAGGCATGGGAAGCCGTCACCTACTACTGCGAAGCAGTAATGCTAGTGAAGGAGGAGGCGGGCGTGAGGGAGAGATAACCCTCACGCCCCCCCCCCCCCCACAGCCGCCGCAACATAGGGAGACGCACCGGGCGTCGGGAGTCGCTGGGCGATACCGTGTCTGCGGATTTTGTTCGAGAGTCACCGCGGCCATGGAACGCTAAGGGCACTAGGAGAAGCATGGATGGATTTAATCAGTAAGAGTTTGACACTCTTACTCCCGCTCCACCCAGAGCGGAAGGGGTCATTTGATGATTTCCTCCATCTATAAAAAAAGATGTATGCCATTAAAAAGTTGAATTGGTACCTACCATTAATTTGACTAAATAATGTCTTTTTGAATCAGATGAACATCTAAGCAGATTTATAAATCAAAAACAATTTTTTTCAATCAATTTATTATTTTTATAAAATTTGAACTAGGAGCCGATCCACCAATTCTTTTATCAATTACATATTTCCATCGAATTCTGAACTAGGAGCCAATCTGTAACTTCGTCATTATGAACCTGATCAGATTGATGTATTTAAATTCCAATTTTCATTAGAAAATTGGAATTTAAATACATATTCCTTTAGACAACGAAAACATCCTTTCGTAAAATTTGTATGGATAGTTCATGCAACAGTTTAACAGTAACATTGGTGAAACGTCATCTCTCCCTGAATGACCGGCCACCTCAACCTGGTCATATTTTTGTTTTTCCTGGGTCAGCAGATGAATATCCATTTATGGAGTACAGTAACTATACGCTTCTCATAAGTAAGTTAGTTGGGAACAGTTCACCTGTACTAATTGGAATGTTTGTGGTTGAATAACTTAGTGATTAATGCGGCAGTACTTAAGAAATTGGTAGGTCTTTCTATTCCATGAGGTTTTCAGTGCTTTTAGAGTGCGTGCACTACAGGTACTGTCGCACAAAGTCAAAAGACTTACAGAGGCGGAGAGGGCGGCTCCAAGAACTCGGCGCCCGCGCACTCCGCCGCGGACGGGTAGCTGCCGGAGTCGTCGGGGGCCTTCGGTAAGCTCCGTAGATAGCCGTTGTAAATGTACACTGTTTTCGGATTATTTTAATTTAATTTCCATTATTCAGTGAATATAATGAATCACGTACCGATACTGCATATAGCGCGCTGCGAATGCATATTTTAATATTATGTTTTCATTCATTAGTTTTTGTTTTCGATGGACCAGGACTAATAAAGTAGGATCTTGTGCTTTTTTATTATTTATTTATTATTTTTCTTAATGTAGAACACCTTCAACCAATTCTGTCTGATGTGACTATTAAGAAATGTACTTTCCAGTATGCAGTAGGTTAGGAGGAGAACCTTAAAAATCATATAAAATGGGTGAGATAGCCTATTCTCAGATAAGGATTAAAATATAGGCAAAGTGTAACTATGCACTGATAAAGAGGACCTTTAGTTATTTCATTATACTTTTTTATTTTTTAGTTAGGATGGAGGGTTTGGTACACTTTGCTACAAAACTCTACATCCTTATTAAAACGTTTGCCCCCGACCCTTGTTTGAGCCAGTCTGCGCCGCTGAGCTTGTATTCGCCCCAAAATAATAATCCCTGTTCGATCCAGCCCGTCCGTAGCTGCCCTCCCCGCAACGACGACCTAAGCCGAGGTTTTTTATAAGCCCTGGCTGGATGGAGGCTTTAATATTTATATTAAGGCCGCTACAGGCAAGTCCGGTTAAGCAGGCGAGCGAGGGTCCACTCATAAAAAAGAAACACATTTGCAATTTTATGCTTTGGCATTACAGCAACTAACACTGTGCTGAAAATTAGTTGTAACATTTGTTTGAGACTCTTTTCAAAATGAAAAAGATTGCTTTTGTGAAGTCAGCATTCATGATAAACGAAAGTTGTGCAATATTGTTTCCACCAACAATTGATATATTTCCTATCAATTGTTGGTTATAAATAGTGGGTTTTTACTGTGAGCAGCAATTATACTGCTAAAGTTGTTTTATTTATGAATTACTGGATAAAAAGTTGTCTCCACCCGTCATTAAAACAATATGTTAAACTAGCTTTTGCCCGCGACTTCGTACGCGCATATCCCGTTTTTTCCCGTTCTCGTAGGAATTTCCCGTTCCATTATATATAGCCTCCTCATGAATGTGGCTATCATAATTATACAAAAAGTGTTTTCGAAATCCGATTGGCAGTTCCAGAGTTTGCACGTTCAAACTCTTCAGCTTTATTATAGTAGTATAGATGTGTATAGCTTCTTCGCAAACAAATTTTAAACATAATATAAACAAATTAAATAAATAATCACTATTATACCAACATGTCCAATTTATGTTACTTAAGTCGCAGCTAGAAGAATATTTTGATTTTTCAGAGAATTAATACAACTTTAGTGGAAGTTTTCGTTTGTATCGGCGTGGATGTGTGGCGGCCATCACACCATGTCATACATAACACACATAATTTCTAACATGAGGATCTGTTTTTTTTTGCAGATATAAAATCTACGGGCGTGAAGAGGACAGGCGAAGGCAGGTTACCGGGTGCTTCACCTTCCAAACAACCTAAACAAATGTTGCACTAAGTGTTGAGTTTGAGACAGTTCTAGACATTGAATATAGACGAATACATTAGTTTGTACAGGACTACAGATTATTCAACAAGTTTTGTTAGTCCCTAACTAACTATGTTACTTTAGCATAAGTCACCATTGAGAGTGAAATCTCTTTACGACAATTTTATAAACACAATACTTTCACCTACCAATCCCTATACACATTTGACTTTGCCTCTTTCCTCTAGCTAGTATTAATAATGTTGATTGTAAACTATAATTTTATGGACTCGTTACCGTTGTCACGTCAGGCGGTAATCATAGACTGATTGATGTATAAGACGCATTGAGATGGATTGCTAAATATGGAAATGTTATACACATATCTGTGGAATATAATATGGAAATAATGTCTTTATTTTTTAATCGACCCAGGATTTATTTATACCTAAAAGATATGGAAAAGATAAAATAGGTTTCTTGAGCCAATTTCACCATGCTAGCTTTAATTTATACGATTCTAGAATGAATTATACCTAGTTGACAATAGAGACATCTGTACCACTTGTTCAAGCGTAGTGAAATTGGCTGTTAAGGATAAAAAATATACATGAATTCCATTTGGCTTTTAATACTTAATTACATATTATTGAGTACACTATACATTTGTTTCATTGCTATAAAATGCTATCTATTCAAAACTCCGGTAGGCATTCCAAAAGAAAATAAAAATACAAATTATCATTATTATTATTTATACCTTTCGTTTTATAGAAAATTTCCTATATTCAAGATATTTTGCGTTTTATCATGATATT
The DNA here is from genome assembly GCA_947386135.1 of Melanchra persicariae. Lineage (NCBI taxonomy): Eukaryota > Metazoa > Arthropoda > Insecta > Lepidoptera > Noctuidae > Melanchra > Melanchra persicariae. Next base: position 9,988,759 of record OX376646.1, read on the forward strand.
AAAGCAGTATCACTAGATTTATTATTTGGACAAGTTATAATTTTTTTATTGTGGTATAGGTTCGCTTGACACTTGTAGACAGTGTAGAACCTTGGTTACTGAAAAGAAAAAATATCAATTTTATCAAATCGTTATGTAACACCAACAAAAATCATAATTTGATGCGATTAAAAACGATGCTTTACCAATGAAGTAGTTCCAAAGAGTTTGTACCATCCTATGACGATATTAGAGAGGTTCAGGTCATCGAGCATAATCTGCGCTACGCCCATGAACACCTTTTTACCCTCTATGCGTCCATAATCGCCCCATACTGTCACCTGTACGTGAAAACAGTTACTTAATACTTGACTTTTAAGACAAATGTGCATCTCTAAATTATTTTATCTACACTCACAACGTAATGTTCCAAATATGAGTTCAAAAACGAAGGCATAAACACGTACGTTTTTTTCGTGAATAGATAAAATTAAAAAAAAAACCATTACAGTTCAACATTTTCCTTCGATTTTTAAACAACTGCATCATAAAATAACTTTTTAATTTTTATAGCACACTTTTTCTTTTTAATTTTTGGCGCGGGCTCATTGACTTAAGTCAATGAGCCAGCTATTATCTTTGTCTATGGATGCGCGCGCTGTGCTGTCATTCGAATACGTAATGAGAATATCCGCCATATTGGAATAAAATATTTTTCCACTTATTTTATTTCAATTATTGTATGAGTGAAGATAAAATAGTGTATGCAACGGCATATAATTAGGTATTAAAACACTCGTGTGATGCTATTATCACACTCGTGTTTTAATAACCCCTTTTATATGGTCGTTGCATAAACTACTATTGAGGTAGAGTATAAATGTTATTAATTCACCAAAGAAAAAAAATGTGGTGAAGGACGTATCCTTTGGTTTCGTCATAATTATAGCGAACAAAAACAAAAAAACGCGAACAAACATGTCGTTTGCATCCATCATCGGCGACGTTAGTGAAGGAGTAAAGTTTGCTTATGGACTATTTCACTGCACGGCAGAAATGTACAAAGTCAATTCTGCAGACACGCTCGCGTTACAGGGCAGCATGTAGCCAGTACAAGCTACTTGCGTGACAGATACCGCAATATTTAGTGACACAAACATACTGGCACTTCCCTAGGAGCATTTGAGCAAATATTTGCTTTATATTTACACCATTAACTTAAAATTTCTAGTGCATATTTTGCAATAATGAGGTATCGCAAATATTTTGACGAATGCTCCAAGTGTAGCCAGTATTTCAGAAACAAAATGTTAAGCCAAGCTTACCTGTAATACGCAACCTTTGAAGTTTTCTCTAAAGGTAAGCGTTTGTTGGTAAAGCGGGTCGAGTGTCCGGCGTGCCGTGCTTGTCTTAGCTTTAGCGATGCAGCGCTTGCCGCTCACTAGGTACACTTTAATGTAAGGTGCAGGCAGGGTTCGTCTACCTGGCTGCGATACCAAACCCCGGGCACGGATTACCTCCACCTGAAACGGCACCAAGTGGCTCTAAAATAGGTACCTCAAGAAAAACTGAATCTTAATGAACAAAACTAGGTGTATCTAGGTATCTGGTAAGACTTCTTTGGGTGATGTGACTGGGTCACTTGCACCACTTGCATCCTTGGCCCAGTAAGGCATGAAATAGTTCCATAATTAAGCATATTTACGATCGCTTTCATTAGACCAAAACTCACCAAATAGAGATGTCGAGTTTTTTCCTGATATATTGTGAAGTTAGTATGCGGTAAGTTGAATAACAGCAATAATAGTTTTTATCTGGGTCCTAAAGAAGAATGCTAAGATAATTGTTTTTTGTGTACTTCAACAGAATCAAGCATTTACCTCAAGGAATCCTTTCTGGTAACACATAGACAGCTGTACATCACCCTGCGTGGGCGCACCGAGCAACTGTCTGCCGACCAGCTGTCCTGGGCCCAAGCCGTCGATGAAGTCTGACAGGCCGCCACCGTCTGAGCCAGACCCTCTCATACCAGGAGACCATCTAAAAACAGGTGACACGTTAGCTTACACACGTAACTTATCATTGTCAACTAAACGGGTTCAGTAATTAAGATCTGGTGATGGCCATTAACTTCAAAGCGGTCTTTCAATTTTGAAAATTAATCATTTTAATATAAGCAGTACCTACTTTATAACTTTACTTTATAAGTTTACTTCAAAGTGTAATGAATTAAAATCAATTAAAAAAAATGACTATGTAGGTATAAATGAAGTTTAGTGATTGAAAATATTTTAAAATAAGGTGTAGATAGGTATCACATAAAAGGTAAATGTAATGTTATAATAAAAATGACGTGGACGAGACCTTTTAGCCACTACCAAAGGAATAGTTATAAAAAATAAAACACAACATTTACAACATTGATACAATAGTGAAGAAGAGGGCGGTAGTCGTTCGGATGCATCGATTGGTAAAGTTAAGGCAGAGCACGTGGATTCCAGGTACTAGGTTCTATTAAAGTATCAAGACATCTAACTAGTAGATGTAATTGTGTAAAGGTGCAAGAAACGCTAGAGAATGGTCTGCATCTATTAAGTAGATTCAATAGTAAATTAAAGATTAAATCTATGAAGGTAATGTTTAAGAAAATAATATTAATGAAGTTCGGTACACAATTCATTTCTATTCTAACTTCGTATAAGTCTATATAGAATCTACAATTATAATATTTAGTTTCATATCTGTGATGTTTTATGTTTCTAATTACCCATAGCCAACACCACGACCAACCTTTTCTCTTCTTATATCTTCTGATGTAATTATTATTAAAAAGACCGGTATGTGTTAGATTTTATGCAGCCTATACATACTTAACTGATTATGGAAAATGACAAGTGATTATTCCGGTGAGACATGCATGATTGAAGATGTAGGTATGTGTGTGTACATCGATCAGACAAAAGTTTGTGTAACGGACCAAAAAAATAGTGCATACATCATAGGCTTTCAGGCAACATTTATCATTCAATCACAATCGTGCATCATGAAATCAGGAACGCTTCTTTCTCGACCGACGACACAGTCTTCCCGCGGCGATGTGACTGAAAATGTTAACAATCGGACACGAAGGGCGTAGAGATACCGGAAATATATGTAGCTGTTTCATGTTACCTACTTAACGAGAGGGTGCGATGCCTATGCAAGAGAAGACACGTGCGTGCTGAACAGAAAAGATGAGTGAAAAACACCAATATAACTGGAATCATGCTTTGACAAGACGAAAGGCACACAGAGAGGGGCAAAGTATGTAGAAGACGAGCAACATCGAGGCGCACATAGAAAAATGGAACTCTGCAGGCAGCTGGCGAACTGCGGCTTAAAACGGAGCGGCCGATCGCGACTTACGAGGATCCCTCCGAGCTAGATATGGACACGAGGCTGGTGGCGCACACCTCGTGCGAGCGCTTGAAGGCGGTGGTGGTGGTGCCGGAGCGCTTGCGCCGCGCGCCGCCGCCCTCCGTGCGAGACGCGCGCGCTAACACCCGCAACATACATTTATTACCCGTCGAAAAGCACATTACACTACTCAGTTTGGATGTCATACCTTTGCGAAACATTGCATTCAGTTTGAATAACCGAGCTTTAACTATTTCAAACTGTGAATAAATGTTCTAGTTGTCCATTACTTTTGATAGCCACAATTTATTTCACATAGGTATATGATTTTAAATTCTGTGAGTTACCGTAGTGTATTTCATTCCAGTAGCATATGTATTACTTTTATATTTAAGTACACGTTTTAACGTGTGTGTATTTATATAGGTATTTATCATTTAAGTAGGGAAATTTATAATTTCTGGATGGCCAATCAATGTCACTTAGACATTAATAATATGTATGTGGAGAAATAGGTACAGATATATTTCAGGTTTAGGTTAGGGTACAATATAACTAAGTTCGTTTCACAAGACACGATGGAAAAACATACAAGTGATGGAATTGAATTCGTCGTTCTCCGAACAGTTCTACCAGAACAAGTACATCATCTATGAAATGGTAAAAGTATAGGTACTCTCAAAGGGGGTACACATATAGACAAGTAACTTTCATTTTATTAAAAAAAAAAACATTTACCAAATAAAGCTCTACATTAGCTGACGTACATAAGCGACATTGCACATTTATTTGTATTATGAATAACATGCTGTGTTTTATAATTAACCATATTAAGTATGTTAATGCAGATGGCCTCTCTGTCGTTTCTCGGAGACCTTCGTAACATGGACCAATACGCGAGACGCGAGTGAGCTACCGCCCCGGGCGAGTGCACTATTGTGTCAATGTCGTCGGTGCCGAGCACCGCGAACCTGTCTTCGTCGTTCTCGCTGGAGGCTGAAGAGGCCCGTGACACTCCTCCCATGCCACCTCGCATTTCGGGCCCCACTTCCTCGCTCCGTTGCACCGTAAACGAATTTTTTCCACGTTTTCCAAAACCTAACCTCCTTTTCCGTCCTGCGATTATCGTACCAACACTTGAATTGTTTACTAAATTAAAATAAATATAAACCTTTGTTAACATTCAAAGGTCCAAAAAACAAGAGATGGTAATATCAATAGTTATGTATGTTGTAATTCACCTGTTGCTGACAATTGCGAGGTGGAATTGCTCTTCTTGCCCATACCAGGACCGAAGTAATCCCGAGGTTCCGCCTTCAGCAGCACATCGTCGGTGGCGGGCTCCAACTCGCCCGCCCCTCCCAGTGCAGTGTCGCTGAGGCTGCCGTCTTTGGTAAAAGTTACACCTTATTTTTTAATGTTAGTTTTAGGTTTCAAACCACCCTTATAATATCTTATTAATTACCTGCTTTTTCATCTGGCGGCACATCTGCGTTGCTCAAACTTCGAGTAAATTGTCCGCGGCGCGACTCTCGTCTCTCCAGGGGCTGTTGTTGTTGGCTGCTGCCATTGCCACGTCCGTTCTCTCGTCCACCGTAGTCATTACTGCGCTTTGAATTCCGTCCATGCACAGGTTTTTCGTGTTTTTTCGATTGTTTTTTATAAAGGTTTATATCACGTCGTTGATAATGTGGTTGAGGTGCCGGTTGCGTCGGTTCCGGTGTAGCGCAGGCAGCCGGTTCGACCGCGGTGGAGGATTCCGTTGCCGCGTCATGAATGTTTTGATGAGTGTCATCAAGTGGCAAGTGTGATGCGACGGGAGTGAGCGCACGACGGGGCGAGCCGAGGTTCGGGGGAGAAAGAGCAACAGACAAAGAATTAGCCATAATACTAAATTCTCGATCTAGATGATATGTCGCTGCTAAAGAATACGACCGGGTGCGAGCTTTTTTAATAATGGAAGGCAAAGGTTTTTTGAAAGAAAAATCTATACTGGATTGCGGGGAAAGGGAGTTGGGTGAACGATATTCTTGGAAGGTGGGAACTTCGTTTATACTAACGGCTTTGGACTCGGTGGGCGATGTATTTTTTGAAGTAATACTCATTCTCTTAAACATGTTTTTAATTGGATCGGGTGTTGATAAGTCTTGGGGTGAACTAGAACGTGAGCTTTTTAGCATCATCGATGAATCAGAATTTCGTCTTCGCTCGATTTTAGGTCTATCTTTTTTATCTAGTTTGGCCGGTATGTCAGCTTTAGGGCTTTTGACTGCTTCTTTAATTTTGCTAACTTCGAAAGACTTTGTTTGATTAGGACTTTTTTGATCATAATTGGTTTTTAAATCGAGCGATAGTAATTTTTTCCGACTAATTTGAGATACAAAGGGTTTAAACTCGGTAAAGTTTATTGATTGACGCGAATCAGATGCCTCGAACGTCTGAGTTTTGTTTGATTGAGTGTGCTGTAGAACTAAACTGTTCTGATTCTCAATACTCATGTGTATTGTAGTTTCAGCTTCACTGCCTTCGCTGTCATAACGGTGATATTGAGAATCTATTTCTTGTTTTTGTATCAAATCAACAGTATTACAACTAATTGCAGCACCCTGATTAGATTCTTTGCCTGTGGTGTTAGTAGTCTTAAGAGGAATTTCAGGAAGTAATCTAACGCGCGGATTAGGTAAACTTTCTACGTTAGGGAGTCTTCTTCGTCTTATTCCTTCGTCTGTATCTATACTAACATGTGGTTGGAAATTATCTGTAGCTACGCTCAAAGGTTTTTCTGAGTACCAGTTACCAAATTCAGGTTGAACTTGCACCATTTTTCTGCTGGGGTACATAGATATTTTGGCTTGTGTCGGAACTGGACCATAATAAACGTTCGCAGGCAAAGTTCTTTGCTCTCTATTTATAGATATAGTTGTGACAAGAGATGGTCTGGTTGTACGGGACAGAGCCATGTGGAATATATAATCTTTTTTGTTTTCGGTAATTTTATACGTATTGGTGTAAACGGGGTATTCGGGGCAGCTGTGACTTCGTTCATAAGCGAGCCGGTGGGATCGATCGCGAGTGCAGGAGCCGGCGGAGCGGCTGCGAGCGAGAATGCGGCGCAGGCGGCGGGAGGGGCGCGCGCGGTGCGGCGGCGGCGCCGGCATCGTATCGGAGCGCGCGCGCAGGCGCCGCCGCACCGCGCGCTCCGCGCCCAGGGGGATGCTGACGTGCGGCAGTAGCCGGGGAGCGGGACGATCAGTACGGCGGTATCGGTACGGGTAAGGGACAGGGGTAGCACTATCGCAAGAAGAAGATGTACTGTGAGGAGGGAGGATTCGCTTCCGGCTGTAAAGTTATGTTAATAATAACTTATACTTTAACTTCTTGAAACTGGACCTATTATTAGTAAACGAACACATATTTGTATTTATTTTGCATGGGACATACGCGTCGCGTCGTACCTGAGCATCCTGGTGGGCCTGGGCCGCTCGGACTGCGTGCTGAAGGCGCTGGACGTGACGGAGGCGACGGACTCGAGGTCGGAGTCCTGCGCGGCGGTGTCCGGCGACAGGCGGCGGCGCGGCGCCCAGCCCCCCGCGCCCGCTCCTCCCCCGCTACGCGCCGCCAGCTCGGAGTCGGACAGTCCTGCGTAATGTCTTTCCCACCCTACATTATAATTGCTCTCACTGATATACAACGTTAATTATACACATTATGCTTAGCCGTTTCTCTGTTATGTGCGTACCTAAAAGACTACACATTTATGTTTTAAATCATAGATTTATTCATCAGTAATTAAACTAATGATTGATACTATTATAAGCATTACCTACAAAAATGTATTCTAAGAGGCATATATCTAAATCACACAGCTGGCTGCCGTGTCACTGCTGTTGTTAAGCGAACATCAATCTGTTTAATTTGAGGGTAGTGTAGATTTTCGGTGGTTCCTACGAAACTAACTAGGACACGGTGACACAGTGTGAAGTGTGGTAATGCTGACCATACACGCGGCGGTATGCCTGACTGTCCATGTACGTGGTAAATGGCACATGCATGCTTATTATTATATAATGTTATCTGTCAGGTAGACCTGTGGATGCACGGGCACAAATAGAGTGGTGGTTACTGGGGCAGGGCAGCGTGTATTGACCTTGTGGCGTGCTGCGGTACGTGAGTGTGGCGCCAATGTGATGCGGGGCGATCCACTTACGTTCCTCGAGGTCCGCAGACACTTGCGCGCGCACTGCTCTCTGGGCCCCCTGCGGAAACAACATATTGTTGGCTCATGTTTGATGTGTGTATCCAAACAAAAGTAGACGTCGCAAAAACAACAAAAATTTAAGAGGCCTTGGTAAATAGATACCTAAGCCCTACCATACATTGCGTTGGTAAGGGTTACCTACTGGACATAATCCCTCTACTCAATTTTGAATCTGCAGCTGACGATTGTTACTAACGGCCGCTTTCTATAACATATCTCAATCCCAATCTTGATCCCGATCCTTGTCTGTAACCAATCAGCGGCCGAGTTTGTGTCCTTCACCACACAATCCTCACCTTTGATTGGTTACAGACAAGGATCGGGATCAAGATTGGGATTGAGATATATTATAGAATTCCCGATTAAGTCAGCTTCCGCAAACCAGTAGCAAAATATATTTGTAACTTTTACGGTACCTACCTGATGATGAGGTATCTGTGGTAGTTGTCGTTTCTTGGGGCTGGTGGTGGGCGTGGCCGTGGCGGAGCGCGACTGGAAGCGCGGCGCGTACGCGTGCGTGGGCAAGCGCGAGCCGTCGCCGCGGTCCTCGTTCACTGCAAGACACAGCACATTGCTTTCTCATCCACACCTAGCTCCTACCAACTCTTACAAGACATGCCTTTGAAACTTTGATTTTTATTCATATCAGTAATAGAGTAAATACATTCATTAAAAACAAGATTTTCTTCGAACAATACAAGTACAAACTTACGAAGGTTGCCTTTGAAAGATAAATCATTCATATTAGGTTATTAGATTCAAAATGACATGCAATTATTAAACATGATATTGAATAAGTACATTTCATTAATTAATGCGCTGTATTCATAGATTTGCTACCGTATAATAACTTTAGAAACTTGAAATTGCAGAATCAGAATACAACGCACAAAAAACATTCATAATGGATAGCGTGCTCATATCAGGTAGATAAGGACGAGGTCAGCGGAAGATGCATGAAACAAAATCAAAGTGGAGAGAGCTAGGAGGTGAAACAGTAAGTGGCAGTAAAGTGGTGATGAGCGGACGCGGCGAAAGAACGTGCGTGTCTCGACGACAGTGTTCCGTGCGGGGTCGGGGCCCGCTGTCATTGCGACGTCCACGGACCAATCGGAAAAGAGTTAGGAACGCCGACGGAGTGGTGTCGGCGCCCGTGATTGGTGGGCAGAGTGTCGGCGCCGGGCGGCACCTGTGTAGCGCCAGTCGCGGTCGTTGGGCGGCGACAGCGAGCGGCGCGGCGACTTGCTGCGCGCGCGCGCCGGCCGCGCCACGCCCGCCGCCGACTGCGAGCGCGCCACCGCGTACCCGCCGCTCTACAACACCAGCCCGCACACGTTACTCACTCACTACCAACTCGAGCAAGGGCCGCTTTTTCAACCGACAGATGTTATAACCAAAAAATAAATATTGCAGCTTTTTTAAAAAGAATATAAGTATGCCAAACCGCCTTATTTATTTTTTAAATAAAATTTCTGGTAATTGAAAAATCAGCCATAAATATATTGGCAATCATTATAGTGGGTACAACAAACTGATGAGTAAGCCTGCTTTTGCATTTATTAAAAAAACTATGCTTTGTTGGCTAATTTCAATAAGTAAATGAATGCTACTACGCTACGCAGTGTTCTATGACTGTAGAAAAAGGTGAAAGGTATGTGGTTGATTTGTTTGAATACCTGTTGTCAAAGACATTGCATGAGTCCTGTAACTGTGATGCTAGAAATTGTACTTACGTTAGACGTTACAAGTCATGTAAAATTATTTGGCAATCATGCGCCATTTCTCCTTCTCAGTGAAATACTTATTACCTATTCCTCAGGGAAATTGTATCTGGAAGTCATGCAAATAAGCATTTTTTATTTGTTACTGAGCGGGATTCGAACCCATAGGGAGGGGTCTAAGAAACCTCATCATGCGGTCGAGAAAGGTTAACGAAAGGTAGGTAGATGATATGTTTTAATTAGGTCAACTCACGCGCTCTCTGTTCATGCCGGCGCGCACCCTGCCTGCCGGAGACATGTCGCGGCGGCTGGAGCGGGCGCCATCCATATCCATTCGCTGTAAAGAAAAAGTAAGCGCCATAACTGTATACAGTTTACCGGGTCGGTATAGGTCTACTGTTTAACAGAAACGGTGCCTGCGCGGTGCGGGAGGGGGCCGAATGACTGAGCCATCGCACCTCGTCAACACACTTCTTGACACACATCGGGCACAGCATCTGTTAGGTAAGGTAGATAGTTCTTGCCACTAGTTGGTCGATTTTTTGTCGAGCTTTACAAAACCAAACTCTTGAGCTTAATACTGCCGAGTACCTACTGAAAGTTAGAATTGGCAAACTGCAGTTGCAGTGAGCAGGGCACATTGCTCAGAAAACAGGTCTATGAGGTCAAAAGGTTATGAACTGCCGACTGCGTACCAAACGCAGCGTTGGAAGATCTTCCTCAAGGTAACCGATGAGCAACGTGAAGGCCAGGAGAGTGCGCTGAATGCGAGACACAAAGGACCGGTTGATGTGGCAACGCTTGTGGGTGGCCTATATCCAGCAATGGACGTCTTTCAGCTGAAACGACTGTAAATGTGGTTCTTTTATAAGATCGAGATGTTTACGTCACAGATGTGAGGTGCATAGTACCGGCAAATGTGGCGACACTTGGGGCAGGCCTGTGTTCAGCCACGTGTGTGTGCTACGTCTTTCAGGCTGACTAAATGTTTTTCATTTATAGGATCGAGCTACTTACATCATGCGGCGGCGGCGGACTGGAGCTGGACGCGAGGCTAGATAGCGAATGGTGGCGGCGCAGATCGCACTCGCTGGGCGTGTCGGAGTCCGACAGGCGTGACGTCGACGTCGACGGCGGCGACAGGTGCTCGCCGTCCGCCTCGTCCTCGCGGTACCGCTGGTAAATGGACATGACATTATTCATAAAACTATTTCGCTGTTTTGATAATTTTTTGAATATTTCTAACTTTATATCACTGATGTTTGGCCTGATAAGCGGTGGACTCATACAAATGACGACACCTCATTTGTCCAAATCTGATGAGTCGTTTAGTACGACAGAAAAAATGAGCAGCCAATGTTCTGAGTTTGGCAATGAAACACAATACTGTTTTTACGATACAAATGATTTTATTTGTGTAAACCCGAGAGAACCTACACTACATAAATACGAAAAACTTTATGCCGTCAGTCGAATTTCAAAATACCGGTTTTCATAATTCCGAATAGTTCAAAATTCCTAATGTAGCGACTCCGATTTATCCTATTTTTATAATTCCGAAATTTTTCATATTCCTAACGTTTGTAATCACTATTCTCAAAATACCGAGCTCACTGAAAGAAACCTAATGAACCGTGTACTCATTTGTGATTCTTTATTACGACGTAATGAAACCGAACCATTTTTGAAGAAGCTGATAACTGGTGATGAAAAGTGGATCACGTACGATAAGAACGTCCGAAAAAGGTCGTGGTCAAAGGCCGGTCAGGCTTCACAGACTGTGGCGAAACCCGGGTTAACTCGCAAAAAGGTGATGCTGTGTGTGTGGTGGGATTGGAAGGGCATTATTCATTATGAGCTGTTACCACCAGGCAGGACCATCGATTCT